>CP125974.1:464583659-474583659 GCA_030063025.1 Avena longiglumis | reverse complement strand
TCATGCAATATTAGATTATTAGTACAAGCAACCAGTATATTTGGATAACAAGAAAAACTTCTAAATAAATAGATCACAACAGGTTCTCATCAACAAGATTGATTGATCTGTTCTTATTTCCTGTTGGGATAAAATGAATTATTCTTTACGTTGTGAAAAAAATGGGATGATGTTACATATTCAGTAAACTGGCACCAAAAATAACTTTGGACATTTTTCTAGTTCTTGGCGACTGCCATCACGGCCACACGCTTGAATGATAAATTTCAGTGAAGTGACTTCGTCGGGAACCTGGAGCTCCGATACATAGAAGGCTTCAACACTTGCAACTCCAAGAAAACTTCTGGAAGCTTTAGCATTTGAATCTGCAGTTAACTTCTCCACATATACATTATACTTCGTGAATGGTGCTTGACGGCTGGTATTTAGTTTCCAGCTGATTTTCAGACTCAGAAGCTTAGATGTGTTAGACTTGTTTGACCATGATATGTACCCGCCTTCTGTCGTCCATGATTTTGCTGGTGGGAACATTGTGTCATCATTGCTGTTCCGGATACTTACGTGGCCTAGCGAGGCATGGTAAGGTAATGATCTGTTTCCATTTGCTTCTGAGCTTCCATCTTCTATTTCTGCATTGATTTTGCCAGCAGTTTTCAGTGTGCAGACAATGTTGATTCCAGTTAATGTGTAGCCGGCACTGGACTGGACAATTGCTTGGTAGAGGACCCAGTTTTGGTTATCTGGAGATTGTGGCGCTACTTTATCAGATTGAACATATGAGCTATACATGCAGTTGTGTTTTTTCCCATGGAATGTTGCTATGTCGTCTGCAATGAGAATGGAAGTATTCCCCTTGTTCCTAGATGACAAGTCCAGGGACAATCCTATGACACAGTTTGCATCAGCATTGACCTGAATCAATCACCAAGAGCGAACTATATCATTTTGCTGACAAGAATAGAGCTCAAAGAACACTAAGCTAAGGGTGCACATCTAGTGTTATCATGGACATGTTTTGGTAACAAGAAACATTTCTATAGTGTGATTGCGAAAGAAGTGAAGTTTTCACAGAATTTATGTCTTCATTCACTTTTGTATTTCCATAGTACAAAGTGAGTATGCTCAGTGATCAGTTGAAAGATAGTTAAACTGACATAACAAACAAAACATATCTTCTCACCGAATAAAACAGATGCACAGATCCATCTTCCATGGATAGTCCGCCATTAAAAAGCTGCTCTGAGAAAATAGCATTCTGCTTGAGACTTCCTTTGGCTGTCACACAACCCCCGCCATTGTACTGCTCATCCTTGAAACTATATCAACCAGCGAAAACTTCGTCATAAATTGGAAAAGACTATAGAAGCAATAATATGAAATGTAAAAGGCAAATAAAAATGTTTTTTTCTCTGATTAAGTGCATAACACTGCAGGGAAACATTGCAACAGAGTTCCTCACTTCTGTGAGAAAAGCCAAGGGGCCCCTCCCCATTTGGTCCCATTTTCTCATAAAATGCACACCGAATGCAAAGGTGAGCAGAAGAAAATAACCAACAGCCATTCTACTTGTTCAGAGAAGTACACACTTTTAAAACCTTAGCATGAGAAATGGGAAACATACACAAAAAATTCAAGGCATGCATAATTACGTCTAAACTCGTGGTGAGCTTACTTAATAGAAGTTTGTACCGGTGGCTGAACTTCATCTCCAGTGTACTTCAGCATAGGCTGACAAAAATGGGGCATGATGACAAGTTAGTTAAGGTTGGGCTGATAAATGTCACCCTTAAATCCCTAAAATAACGTCAGCGAGTTTCAGAGACAGAAATGGTAGTAGCATTTTGAAATGAAGTTTAACACTGTAATTTAAACCTTTATCTGGTAAGAAACATATTTATTGAAGTGCAAGAAACACTTTTTCTGCTTATCATCAACATATATCTCAGGTAGGTATTTTTTCAAATCAAGGAAGACAGCATATATCTGTGTTTTGGGTAATACTATCATTGGTGTCTGGGTGTATAGTGTGAACAATGTTATGCAGAAGACATGACCAATAGGATCTACCAGCATAGTACCTGAAAACTTTGGCAAGAAATATTGCTCCATGGATCACCAGAGAGTCGTACGCCTTCATAACATACCTGATAACCATGACCCTGTACGGAATATGCAAAGTAAAGAACATTAAGCAACTTCATACTATTTACAATTATACTCAGTGTTAAGAATCAAATTACGCATGTCAAACATGTGCACAAATATCAGATACATGCTGAACATGGAGAACTAATGAGATGGGCACTCTAAACTGCTAGTAGAACATGCAATGTTTAGATAGCTATTCATTTTTCACAAGTTAGCATTGAGGACCAGTGTTCCTGTGGTTAGAGGTTTTATAAACAGCTTTAACATCATATGACATGCCTACTCTGCAGGTACTATCATGATATAGATTCTCAGTACACGCACTTATTGACGTCTGCACCCAATATAATAAAGAACGCTGTTCAGGTAATTGATGCAAATAATAATAATCACTGGGATCTACCTGATCAAAATCTGAGTAGAAAGGTAATTCTTTCGGATAGCTCTGAAGAACACCCCATGATTTTTGAACGAGGCCCCACCAACTGCACTATTTCTAGGTGAATACTTTCAGAATAGTATGTTAGAGCTTAGAAGCATGTCAACAGTACATTACCGATTTTGTGCGCTCTGAAAGTCAGGTGGTTGGTTAGTTTCATATACCCATCCAGGAGCAAACATGGCAGTAGAGATATCATCTTTCTTCAGCAGATCAAGGGCAACATTTGTCTAGCAAAATAGACATTAATGCTTAAAACAAGGTGATGAAGTTGAACAGAATGCATTTACATTCAAGCTAGCTCAAATAAGAGGGATGATCTATGGCAGTACTGTAGCAGTCGGGCAGTGATGTGTGATCAGCATGTTTCTAAACTAAATATGATAATGTAAAGAAATAGGTCCAGTGAGATCTTAAGCATTAGCTTATGCATTGATTATACACTTAATATGTGCAGGACATTGTCGAGTTACACTGAAATTACCTTACTAGTTTAGTTGTCAGTTTCAAAGCAGAGTACAAATAGAAATTTACGCATTTTTTTGGTATCAACTCTGCAAGTATAATTATTATTGGAAATAATTGACCATCATGAATTGAACCAAAAACAGAGAAGCTATCACATACATTCCACTGTCCACCACCATAAGTATTTCGGCCAAAAACATCAATACCCATGTACACATCGTACTTCCGGTCTCCAGCAGCTGCAGCTGAATCTTGTGGATATTTTTCCTACCAAAATCATCCCAATATTTTTAGGTCATCATTTAAGTGAGTTTGCGGGGGGCCAGTGAAAGAAACAAGGTTACCTTCCAAGTATAATTGACAAATAAGCCGTCACACAAATCAAAGAATGGCTTGTTGTATTTATTGAGCTTATCCTGCCAGCGGAGGTCACCATTTACGGTAACTGCATCATACCTGTAGAGCCAAGTAAGGGACACCAATTTGTTCATCAAACAAGTTTCACAACTGAAACCATTCATGCTCATTTCACAGTAGAAAAAATACCATATGACTAAAGATCCGGGAACAGCAGCATGCATTTTCTTGGTTAGATGATTGATGAACTCTTTCAGGTTATCGATGAACTGAATGTCGAGTTTAACCTCAATATTGATCTGAGAGATAATTCAGCATCAGCAACAGACATATCTCCAAGAACAGCAGAATAAATCAGATAAAATATGTTGTGAAAAATAAATTACTCCATAGTCCTGGCCCAATTTAGTCAGGAAATGAGAACATTTACTCTCTCATGCACATCAACTTACCCAGATCCCATTTGCACGATGATCATGTTTTCAAAAAAGTGTACAGTTTTCCCACAAAGTACTGTATCAACTTCAGAACTTAAAATTACAAGACACCATGGGAAGTATTACCAGCCATCCATCAAAGCCTAACGCAGCAGCTAGCTCTGCGAGCCTCTCGGCATACATCTGAGCAGAATCCTCAGTTGCAAACATCTCCCTGCAGATTTCTGCACCTTTATCCCACTCCGTGATGAACGTTCCCAAAACCTTGGACGAAAATAGAACGGCAAAATAAAATTATGCGTCCACTTGAGCGATGTCAAGAAGCAAGCAAGACCTTGCAGTTGGAGGTAAGAAAATGAAATTCGCAAAAAAAGAAAAAGAAAGAAAGAATGCGGCCGCACCTTGACGCCGTGCAGGTGCGCGGCGTTTGTCCAGCATGGCGGCGGGAGAGTGACGAGGTAGTGAGAGAAGTAGACGAAGACGTCCATGAGGTGCCAATGCCAGAGCGCGTAGGCGTCAGGGTTGGTGCCGCCCTGCGGCGTCGCGTCGTCGCGGTAACCGCCCTGCATGTCGTGGCACACGAGGACGCGCCGACGCGCCGGGAGGGGCGCACCGGGGGAGGGGAGCGGCGTGGAGGCACGGTTGAAGGGGAGGTGGAAGTTGGAGGCCTCGGAGAGGTAAGAGCGGGAGGCGAGCGCGGCGAGCTCTGTGATGGGGTATGAGATCGGCGGAGCCGGCTTGGAAGCGTCGAACGGCGGCTCCCAGGGACGCCGGTTATCTTCGGATACGGCGGCGGAGGCATCCTCGGAGGAGAGAGCCATGTCGCGGAGGCGGCGGAGGAAGCGGCGTAGAGAGAAAAGCATTTGCTTTGCCGTGAACCGGCGGCGACCGGTGGTGGGATGTCTACCAAATTTTATTCTCGGCCAATACACAATTTAGTCCCTGCACTGGTCAACTATCACGAAATTACTAACATTAGTTGACTCGCCTGTCCCCATAGCCACCAGCACCACCGTGGCTATCCTTTCCTTCAAGCATTCTGCAAATGCGCCGATAATCCACATTTTACTCCAAATTCATTCCACCACATACTAAAATAGTCCATCCGTTTACAAAAATCAAGGCATACATGGTTAAGCAATAATGAATGCTTTCTAACTTTGGTTTAGTTATTAATCGATAAAATATTTATGAGGTTTAAAATGATACTCCGTAGTATATCAATATCAATAGATCACCGTAAGATTTAAGTTCCTGCCCGTCAATCAACGGGTCCCTGACTCCTACGCTGAATGGTGCCTAAAGTAAGGGTTTGCTCAAGACCTTGAATGTTATTTTTGATTTATTTAAAGTATTTTTGTAAGAGTTTTTTATTTACTATATAACCTTTTGCCTTTACACAAAGAAAAAAACTTAATCAGGCCCTAATATTGGGGAAGAAGTTGAAAATGTTGGATGGATTTTTTCATTGCATTGTGTTCTTGAAATGGGAACAAAATCTTTATCGATTCAATTAATTATTGAAGTTGTTTGAAAACAAGGTTCTTCAAAAAGAATGAAAAGGAGTGAATTCCACATTTTACTCCTTACTTGTGCATTTATGACATATTACTCCATTTAATGTAAATTCTATCGGAATACCCCATATGACCGACTTTAGACCCGGTTTTACTCCATCTTAGCATTCAACATGTTCTGCTGGATCAGGATGCTAGGTCGACGTGGCACGAACAATGTGTAAATCTCGGAGGGCGTCATCAACATGTTCTCACGGTCTTCCTGATAATCTCAAATCTTAGTCAACAATGTGTAAACCGACAGAGAAGACTGAAGAAGTACTAAGTACTAAATCAATCGATCAAGCAGTGTATTTGTAATTATTAAGTCGATCCGCGTAAGAAACGCCGATCCATTTGGAGATTTGGAGGATTGGAGACAGCTTTGTTTTTCTTTTCTGAAGGAGAGGAGGGGAGACAGGTGCTTGTTTGGTGAGTGCTCCAATTTATTCGCTCCATGTGAGCGAGATCTCTTAGTCACATGCATGCACGCTATATATGTTGTATTATTCTTATTTATCTGTCGGCATGATCGGAAGATTTTCTTGGCATTCAAGCACCTGTTCTTCATGGCTGGCTTTCGTTGCGTAGCAGTTTTTTTTAGGGGTGTCAGCAGATATTTGTGCTGCTTTTTTTTAGACTTCCCAGAAATTTGTGCTGCCGTAGGTTGTGCTCTTACCCTCCAGCCTATAACAAATTGTTAGAAATAATGAGCTAAATCATTAAACCCATGTGTGATTTTAGATTTTTCCTAAATCTCAAAAGCCATGTTGTGAAAACCATATGTAATTTGGTCTAAGTTGGTGACAGCTCACATGTGTGTGGCAAGAGCTGTGGAAGCTAAAGTTTAGAGAGTTGCACCACCTTATAAGATGGAGTGTTGCACCACTTTGTAAGTGAGTGACAATAAAAGAGCTACACGCGTGCTTCTCCTCCTCCGCCGCCGCCGCCGCTCGCACGCACGCACGCTCGCCTCGCCTCGCCGCGGGTTGCGGGAATCTCGCCGAGCCGAGCTCACTCGCCTTTGTGATCCTGTATGAGAAAGGGCGAATAAGATTTTTGGAAAGCGCTCCGCGCAACTGCTCAAGTTCGTCATCACGAGCGTCTTCCCGGTCGTCAAGCCGGATCTTGTGTGCGTCGTCTTCAACGCCGACTTCTTTGATAGGCTATTGCACCAACGACGACTATATCGACAACCGATCAGTACGTACACCGCATCAGATCTGTTGTGTTACTATGGCTGTTAGTGCGTATAATCTGCTACTATTCATGTTGATCAATACATCTAGTATGTTAGAGGTTCACGTGATTGTAGTTGCTGTTGTCATGATTTATATTCTGGAATTAATCGTGGAAATCATGCCTAATAATCCAACAATCCCAAAAAATCTTATTATAGGAAATTTCCTGAATTAAACATGGGACACTTGGCCGATGCTATGAAGCCGGAAAAGTTTACCTGTGTTCATTTTAAGAGGTGCCAGTATAAGACCACTTTGTGGTTGCAAGCTCTGAAAGTATTCGAGACTAGTGAGGGTTTACCTGAAGGAACTACATATGACAAGGTTCAGAACAAGTTCAAGGAAACCAATCTTGCCTTTGTGGGATGCGTTCTGAGTGTTCTTGACAACAAGCTATTTGATGTGTATATGCACATCAAAGATGGAAAAGAGCTCTGGTAGGCACTGAACGCTAAGTTCGGTGTAGCAGATGCTGGCAGTGAGCTGTACATCATAGAGAACTTTCATGATTACATGATGGTTAACAACCGTTTTGTAGTTGAGCAAGCTCATGAGATACAGTGCTTCACCAAGGAGCTTAAAATCCTCAAGTGTATTTTACCCGACAATTTTGTGGTTGGGTGCATTATTGCAAAGTTGCCTTCTTCGTGGAGGAACTTCGCCACAACTCTCAAACACAAGAGACAGGAGATATCAGTTGAAAACCTGATAGCGTCTCTTGATGTTGAGGAGAAGGCTCGGGCTAAGGACATGTAACTACCTCGGTGAATTACGCTCCTAGATACAAGCCTGGATGAGCGGTAGTGGTTGAAATAGTACGGTGGGGCCCCAAAAGCCACTCACGGGTAGACCTTTCGGCCGTCCCAACCACTTCCAACTCAACGGGACCTGTACGGGCGGCGTAATCGGCAGGCGAAGAGATCAACTACATACACAAGTGGGTATGTATGCAAGCCACCATACAAGAGTACATCAGAGCCATACCATCTAGAAAGAAAGGAAATATAGCAACGCCATACGGCAAGATTCAAATGACCTAGATAGATATAATATTTTAGGATAATTCCTCATACAACACACATCAGAGTATCAAGCGGGCGGCAAAACAAAGTCGAATGCGGACAAGAAGCAAATCGGCATAAGATGCCATAGAAATAAGCACATCCCGCCCACAGATCTCACGGATCCCCGTTCCCGGAATCTCTACACCGAACGATCGTTGCCCACATCATCAGCCTCTTCCACCCAGTATCCGTCCTGCGAGGGTACCTGTTCATCTGAACCAATAATTTATCGTGTGAGACCCTAAGGGTACTCAGCAAGTCTTAATGCCTCAAAAGGGGACACAACCTGGGGTGACGCAATTGCAGCGAAAGATAAACCCTAGCAATTCTACAGATACTCGCTAACCATCCGCCTAACCAATGATAGACGGATGTCCGTGAATTAAGGACAACAGTTATAACAGTAATTTCAACAGATCCATCCTCCTCCTCGCTTACCAACGAGGAAGCGGACGAACAACCCCCATCCGTTGGCAATTTTATTAACCATTCCATGAGTGTTGCACTATTTACTAGTCAAATTACTTAGTCAGATTAAAGCGGTACTTTAGTTATGCTTGTCTATGATCGAGAAACTGTGCTCCAAGTCGTCCATAATCGCGGACACGGCTTTCAGAAAGTTTTACCCGGCCGGGGTGCACCAATAGAAACACACGCTCGATCAACCTCGGAAAAACCAAATCAAAACCCAAC
Source organism: Avena longiglumis (assembly GCA_030063025.1). Taxonomy (NCBI): domain Eukaryota; kingdom Viridiplantae; phylum Streptophyta; class Magnoliopsida; order Poales; family Poaceae; genus Avena; species Avena longiglumis. The sequence continues at coordinate 474,575,256 of CP125974.1, read as the reverse complement.
GAGGCCTTCACGACAAAGCAATCACAAGATTCGAAATATTTGGGGCCACCCATTGAGTAGACCATAGCAGTAAGCAAGCTCGAGACGGACTCAAGGTTTGGGTAGACATTTGTGAGCATCGGGAACCCAAAGCTGGGCTTGTCGACACATGAATCGTGTCCCTATCCTAAACAGTACAGGTGCTATCTGTCGCACAATTGTAAATACAGTAGTAGCATGGCATAAGTACAGGATAGTAAATAAAACCTCAAACTAGTTTGTGGCCCCAAGAAATAAGAATGAATCAAGCTCTGGCTCAGGGGGGTCCCATATACCTCCCGGATATGGATAGCGCGATAAATCAAGGAATATGTATCAAGTACTCGGGGTCCTACGGGACACAAGTGAGCAGGAAAAACCAAATAGCAGATGTTGCCCACCGGTGCCACTTTCATTAGTTATCCCATTACTACTCAGGTTAAGTTGTTTAGGTACCTCGTTATCCATCAGACTCTCACATACCCTACACATGCTGTTCTACGACTCGCATGGCTCAAACAACTCCTGTAGTAATGGCTCATGGGATGGAGGAACAAGCTTGGTGGGGTTTAACGTAAAGGCTATGCAATACTTGGGATTCAATTTAATGCAATCGCGACTCAATGATGCAAGAATAAGATAGAGGCAATAGGTACTGTATGTATGCAAGCATGTGGAAGTGCTTGCCTGGCAACTCAGTTGAAGCGAGAGACGGATCTGGGTAGTGCTCCTGGTTCTCTTGATATAACCCCTGCTCAGCGTCTATTCGAAAGAAGAACCAAACAAGAAAGGGCCACATAAATAAAGTGCACAATCATAGGAATAAAATGCGTCAAGCAAACAATCATGCCATGATGAATGATGCACAAGTTGCATGGCAATAAAGTAGCATGGCATGGGTGAGGTGTGGAAGACAAGAAATAACATTTTAATGGGGTTCTGGATCACATTTGTTGTCATAATAGTTACTGTACACTATATATTTATATGATGCATGCTGCAATTGAAGTCATGGATAGCATAAACAGAAAGGTCTCGTCGAGCTGATCATTTTAGACATATCATTTGTTAAATTTGGAATTATAAATCAAAAGTTATTAATTATTTAAGTTCCAGTGGCATTTGTTGTAATTTTACTCAACTTGGAATTTTAAATGTGCAAAAGGTAATTTGAATAGCATATTTGAAATCCTTGCATTTTTCTGATTCAAATACATATAACATTTATATTATTTGGATTTATATTTTTAAAGTTATTTGAAAACTAATTTAAAATTTGAATTGGAATTAAATTTAAACAGGTTTGAATTAAATGAATCTGAAAACATTTTAGCACTCAGGCCAACCTAGCCCTAGTCACAGACATGTGGGGCCAGGCACACTGCACCACACGCCTTGTGAGAGGGAGGAGGACCGCGGGTTGATTAACAGGTTCTTCAGGAGCCTTTTTGCAAAACGGCAGTGACACAGACAGGTGGGGTTCCGAGGGGCCGCGGGTTGGATGCAACAAAACGTGAGGGGCCAAGTGCAAAACAGCGCCCGCGCCACTGTGGATCTTCTCGCGCGTGCCTCGGCGCGCCTGGCGTGGCGAGGCGGGATTCGAACCCGCAGCGGCGTGCATGGGGCGGAACCATCTGCGGTGTGGCTGCGTGGTTCTTGCAGGAAGCGTGGCGGCTAGATAAGCTTGGCGCGCATGTAGCGAGTGGGCGACGCGGCGGCGCGCGAAGGGTGCTCGTCCGGTGGCGTGGCGCACACAGGAAACGAGGGTCGGGGAGAGGTTGTCTGGGAGGAAGGAGGGCTCACCGCGGGTGTGTCGATGTGGCCGGATCGGGCAGGGACGGTCGTGAACGGCGGCGAGGCTGACGGACTCGAGCTAGGGTTTGTCGGGGCGGCGCCGACGTGCAGGGTTCCTGGAGGCTTCTCCTCCTCGCTGCTGGGTACGGGGGCGACGCAGACGACCTCCGGAGCTTCCTCGACACCCGCAGCTCCGCGCCCGCCTCCTGGTTCGTGTGCACTAGCGAGACCGACGGTGTGGCCGGCGTCGGGGTGAGGCTGCGGTGGAGAAAGAGGGGGCAGAGGGAGGCGAGCAGAGCCTGGGTGGATCTGGGACGGCTAGAGGCGAGGAGAGGATAAGACCGAGAGGGGCGGGTGGGGGCTTGCATGGGGGAGGGGTAGATGGAAAGGTGGCCTCGGTGCCACCTTGTCCTTCCTCACGTGCATGGGTCGGCCAGGGTAGCTAGGCACGGGCTGGCAGGTGGGGTAGGGCGAGGGTGGAGAGGGGCTCGGGGCAGTCTGGAGGGGCCCCTTGGCCAGGGAGAGAAAGAGAGGGAGAGGGGCCGGCTCGGGTGGCTAGGGTTTAGGAGGGAAAGAGAGAGAGGGTCATGGAATGCACATGGGAGGGGTGGTCAGGTTGGTTCCCAGCTGGGTGGTCGAGAAGGGCAGGGCTAGGGTTTGATGTGGACTAGGGTTAGGTTTGGGGGGTGGCCTCGGTTAGAGAGGAGAGAAAGAGGGGGTACTTTGGGTTTTGTTTAGAATAGGTGTGGTTTAGGGTTTTAGCTAGGATGGGTATGGGGTATGGGGTAGGTGTTAGAGAGAGCTAGGATAGAGGATTAGAGAGAGAGGGGAATGTTAGATGCTAGTGTTCTTTTGACAAGATCCAACCATGCACCAAACAAACCCCAACAAGAACAAGACTAGAGCAAAGGGAAAAAAGGTGATGATGGTTTAGGCATGATCAAACAAGACCAAACCCAAGGGGGTAGAGAGAGATGATCCATTTTAAAAGCAAATAAAATCAAATGCCAAGCTAAAGGGGTACTTGCATGGGCCATGCATAATTAATTAATACCATATTTATCTTTGTGAAAACAAGATTATTTACATAGCATTTTCTTATGCATTCCAAAGTGTGTAATAAGGCCCAAGCAAAGAAATTAGAAAGAACTCCAAGTGGAGTATGAGGAGATGATCACATTGGATTATATTTGGGACTTGCTAGTGTGTATATGCCACTAGATATTTATTAAGCCCACAAAATATCCCAACATGATGATAACCCCAAAACAACACATATGGAAGCTAGGGAAAAGGGGTTCCACTCACAAGGCATGCAAAGGTGGCCATGTGGCTCTCATGTATCAATATTGTGAAAACAAAATGATTCCAAGATGAGAACATGTGGAAAGAATTGGATCCATCCCAACCCACATGAGCTAGAAGTAAAACCCATAAATGCCAAGCTCATATTTAATTGGATGGTGGAATTATAAGGTGGGGGAAAAGAAAAGGTGGTGGAGTTAATAAGAGATATGCCCCCAAATCAACCTAGGCATTTAACAATATATCAAGAACCAAATACAATATCAAGAGGCAACTACAATTAATAATGCACATGAGATAAGAACCAAACAAGAAGGGGTTTTATATGATGCTCAAATGCAAGGTGACATGATGACATGAGCATGATATGATGATGATGCAACAGTTATATGTAGGAAGTGGTCCTTTATTACTAGAACAAGTAGCATTACAGGTGTTAGACAACTGGGATGCTACAACTCTCCCCCACTAAACAGGAATCTCGCCCCGAGATTCTAGGAAGAAGAAGAAGACACAAAGAGAGAAGGATGGTTGGCACGGAGTTCATCTTCACGCTCCCAAGTGGCTTCATCCACAGAATGGTGTGACCACTGCACCTTGCAGAACTTGATGGACTTGTTGCGAGTCCTTCTTTCTGCGGTCTCAAGGATTTTGGTGGGGTGTTCTTGATAAGACAGGTCTTCTTGGAGATCGATTAGCTCATGATCCACGGTCCTGCCGGGATCTTTGAAGCACTTCTTGAGCTGAGAGATGTGGAAAACATCATGGACTTTGAGTTTTTCCGGAAGCTCAAGTGCATAAGCAACTTCTCCTCTTCTACCACGAATCTTGAAAGGACCGATGTATCTAGGAGCCAACTTTCCTTTGATACCGAAGCGGTGTGTGCCTCTCATGGGAGTGACACGAAGGTACACGAGATCACCAGGGGCATACACCATATCCGTGTGCTTCTTGTCATAATTGCTCTTCTGACGACTTTGAGCAATCTTCAGGTTCTCAAGAATGATATGCACCTTCTCCTCTGCTTGAGTTACAATGTCAGGGCCAAACCAGATTCTTTCTCCTGCACCTGACCACCCAATCGGAGTTCTGCACTTGCGACCATAGAGAGCCTCAAATGGTGCCATCTTCAGACTCTTCCGAAGTCTGTTGTTGTAGGAGAATTCAGCATAAGGAAGACATTCCTCCCACTTCATGCCAAAAGAGATGACGAAGCCTTGAAGCATATCCTCGAATCTGATTGATCCTTTCGACTTGTCCTTGCGCCGAGGGTGGTAGCAGTCTTGAAGTTCAGCTTTGTTCCCAAAGCTTTTGGAAACTCTCCCGAACTTTGAGGTGAAGATGCTCCCAGTGCAGGCGATCTCAAGCGGAACCCCATACGGAGAGACAATTACTGATATAGAGCTCACCAACTGAATTCCGAAATTGTTTCTTTGACGGGAAGAAATGAGCCACTTTAGAAAGCTGTCGATGACAACAAAAATTGCATTGTTGCCCTCTGCGACCTTGGAAAGCCGGTGATGAATTCCATCTCTACTTTCTCCCATTTCCATTCGGAGGTTTCAATGGCTATAGAAGACCGAATGGTTTCGATGGACAACTTTGACTGCATGGCGAGACATCACATTCCGAGACATACTTTGCACAATACCGTTTCAACCCAGGCCACCAGTATTGTGTTTTCAAGTCCATGTACATCTTCGTGCTGCCAGGATGGATAGAAAGAACCGAATCATGCGCCTCCTTGAGAACTTGCTCTCTCAGACCCGGGTAGTTTGGAACAAACATCCGGTGTTCAAAGAAAAGCGTGCCTTGATCATCCACGTGGAAGGACTCATACTTCGGAAGCTCAAGTTTAGAAATGAGCTTTTTGGTGTGCGGATCACCAAGCTGACGAGAGCGAATCTTTTCTTCCAAGAGAGGAGTAGCCAGAAGGTTCAGGAGATGCCCTTGTTCCACAACTTCAAGGTTGAGCTGACGGAATTCCTCACACAAGAGAGGCTGTTGTTCTTCCATCATTAGGTTATTGACATAAGCTTTGCGGCTAAGAGCATCGGCCATGACATTAGCTTTGCCCGGAGTGTAGTTGATGGTCACATCAAAGTCATTGATTGCTTCAATCCATCTCCTCTGCCGAAGGTTGAGATCAGGCTGAGTGAAGATATACTTCAAACTCTTATGGTCAGAAAAGATCTCACAACGGTTACCGAGCAAGTAGTGCCTCCATAGCTTCAAAGCAAAGACAACTGCATGAGCTCGAGGTCATGTGTGGGATAGTTGATCTCATGCGTCTTCAAGCGAGAGGCATAAGCAACCACTGTTTCTCTTGCATAAGGACCGCACCCAATCCTTGCAAAGGCGTCGCAGAATATCCGGAAAGGCTTAGATGTATCCGGAGGAACCAAGACTGGTGTGGAAGTGAGCTTCTCTTTGAGTGTCTCAAAACTTGCTTGACACGCAGGAGTCCACAGTATTTCTTGCCTTTCTTGAGGAGATCGGTAAGAGGCTTCGCTATCTTGAGAAGTTCGCGAAGAGACGGCAATAGCCAAACCAAGAAAACTCCGCACTTCTTTGACATTAAGGAGGAAGCCATTCAACTATTGTCTTTACCGTTTCGGGTTGATGCAATGCCCTTGGCGAGATGACATGACCAAGATAGGTTACTTCAGCAGCCAAAACTCACACTTTGAGAACTGTGCATACAAGCGGTTCTCACGAAGCTTGTTTAGGACACACCGCAGGTGTTCTTCGTGCTCTTCCTTGGACTTAGAATAGGCCAGAATGGCATCCAGATATGCGACAATGAACTTATCAAGGTACTCCATGAAAGCGGAGTTCATAAGCCTCGAGAAGGTAGCAGTGCGTTGGTGAGACGAAAGACATGACCGTGTACTCATACAGCCATAGCGGGTGGTGAAAGCTGTTTTGGGCACATCTTCCTTGCGAATCTTGATTTGGTGATAACCACTTCTCAAGTCCAGCTTAGAGAACACCACAGCTCCACTAGTGATCGAATAGATCATTAATCCGTGGTAGGGATATTTGTTCTTGATGGTTTTAGCATTGAGAGCCCGGTAGTCAACACGAGTCTATCGGTTACACGCTTCTTCACAAAGATTGTTGGGCTACCCCAAGAAGAATCTTGTGTTGAATGAAACCCAACTTATCTTGTTCATCAAGTTGTCGTTTGAGTTCACCAACTCTGAAGGACCCATTTTGTAAGGCCGCTTGGAGATAGGAGCCGTTCGTGTTCAAGCTCAATCACAAACTCAACCTCACGATCCGGAGGCATACAGCAACTCTTCAGAAAGACATCGGGAACTCACAGGACCACGGTACACTGAATAGCTTCCATAGCATCATCATTGAGCCGCCAAGAGAAGAGCTGGACCAGGAGTCGACTTGGAGAAAAACTATATGGCCTTGAGGAATCTTGATGGCTGGCGTTAAGACAATCAATCACACTGCATTTGCCGTTAACCAATCCATGCCTAAGATGACATCAATGTCGAATTGCCGAACAATTAAAGAAGCCAAGAATGAAGAACCACCAATCTCAACTTGATTGCCATGGTGATATGCTCAACCCTCATGTTTGCTCCGGAGAAAGGACCATTAACCGCTTTAGGAGAGGAACCATGACTAACTCATTCTCATTTGCAAACTTGTGAGACACAAAAGAATGCGATGCAGAATCAAACAAAACTCGTAAGGGGATCGAGTTAACGGATAGCATACCCATCACAACTCTGTGCATGCTCGGCTTGGCGTTGACGCGATTAGCACGAGCAACCGTAGACCCGGCTTGGTGTTGATGTTGAGAGCCCGAGGTGGTGGTGCACGAACGAAGGAGAGCTTCTGCAGATCTTGGCGGGGTGGAGGAAGAGCTTTGTTCTTCAGCAGACGATTCGATGGGGATGTCCAGATCTCCACACGTGAAGCGTGCACCGGTGGGCGTGGAGCAACGTAGCGAGGACTCCGCCAGCGCTAGGGTAGTGGTGGTTGTAGCCCACAGGAGCCTGATGGTGAAGTTTGGTGGCCTTGGCGCGTAACTTGCAGGTCTTGGTGGAGCCGGGAGCGACGGTGGGGTGTTAGGAACCCAGACACGCCGCTTAGAAGGAGCTGCCATAACTGCAGAGCTTGATGCATCCCTGTTGTGTTTCTTGGACTCCTCAAACATTTGCCTGCTTGCTTCCTCTTGCAGGGCTGTGTGTTGTAGTTCCAGGAAAGATGTCGGCCTTGCATGTGTGATTGCATACTTGATCGATGCATTGAGCCCTTGCCTGAACCTCTTCTGCTTCTTCTTGTCATCAGATACCTCATCGCCACCATAACGAGAGAGATTCATGAAGTTCCTGATGTAGGTGTTGACGTTATCATTTCCTTGCTTCAGGTTGAGAAATGCTTCCTTCATCCTTTCCATTACAATCTCTGACAGAAACTGCTCCTTGAACGCTCCAGTGAACCTCTCCCAAGTTGGCTGGAACCCAGTGCAGCTTGCCTTCAAGTAGTTCTCCCACCGAGTGCATCTCCCTTGAAGGTGGGTAGCACACTTGACCCACTCTGCTCGGAACATCAGCAGTCTCGAGCAACCTTGACATCTCACGCAGCCAATCATCCGTCCGGAGGTCGATCGAAACATCAAACGGCGAGGGTTGAATTTTAGGAAGCTCTTGATGTCTCCTCGCTTGGGAGGTGGAGGTAGTGGAGCAAACTCGTTCCTCGACACTTTCCTCAAAGCGCTGTTCACTGCATTGCTGCCAAAGCATTAGCGATGTTTGAAATGTGAGCCCGATTCGGAGGTATGTCCTCATCGATGCAGCGTGGTGGAGCCATCCTGTCATTGATATAAAACTCAAGTCGATTACTATAATGGAAGATGATAATAATCCAAAATAGTACCAAGATGGAATTAACCAAGATTAAAGGATACAATTCTTGAGATGATATTAAAATATCAACAAAGTTCAAAGCACCTAGAAGATATTAAGCATATCGCACTAGTGAAAAGGAGTGTGGTACATAAATATATCAAAGAAAAATTTTCCACAAATTTCGGCATTAAAATACCAATAGATGCGCAAAATTACTTAACGAATCAAGATTAGTGACTCTACCGATTCAATATACAAAAGCGAATGATAAGAGTAGTGGTATGGTCGCGACTCCATCCCGCACTCAAATCATTACTCCGCACATGAACAAGTGGAACACATATCCTAACCCCTTCTTCTCACGTTGAACCTAAAGATTGATAACTACGGAAACGAACACCCCAAACAAGATAACGTCGGATACAAAGAGGGTAAAACAGATTGCGTCGGTTTGCAAAAGCCTGTCGGTATGGAATGTACCAACAGTTGATAACCAAAGGCTGATTAGATAACAACTTGGATGCAACAGATAGACAAGGGATTACACACACACACACACAAAACCTATGGTACTACGGAAACCCAGAACACGTGAATCCTAGTTTGAATTTTAAGAAGAGGATTGAAAACGTTGCACTTCCTTACCAGGAAAGGGTGGGTGGGTGGGTAAGAAGAAAAGTGGAAGCAGATCCTACTCTCGTTTTGTTTTCCTAGTATACATAACTACCAAAATATTTGCTAGATCGACAACGTTTGCTGAGACCCTAAAGGTCGGGATGGCTCTGATACCAATTGTAACTACCTCGGTGAATTACGCTCCTAGATACAAGCCTGGATGAGCGGTAGTGGTTGAAATAGTACGGTGGGGCCCCAAAAGCCACTCACGGGTAGACCTTTCGTCCGTCCCAACCACTTCCAACTCAGGGACTGTCTGGTAATGTCGGCAGGCGAAGGGATCAACTACATACACAAGTGGGTATGTATGCAAGACACCATACAAGAGTACATCAGAGCCATACCATCTAGAAAGAAAGAAAATATAGCAACGCCATACGGCAAGATTCAAATGACCTAGATAGATATAATATTTTAGGATAATTCCTCATACAACACACATCAGAGTATCAAGCGGAAGCGGCAAAACAAAGTCCGGGTACGGACAAGAAGCAAATCGGCATAAGATGCCATAGAAATAAGCACATCCGCCCACAGATCTCACGGATCCCGTTCCGGAATCTCTACACCGAGCGATCGTTGCCCATCATCGACCTCTTCCACCCAAGATCCGTCCTGCGAGGGTACATTCATCGAACCAATAATTTATCGTGTGAGACCCTAAGGGTACTCGGCAAGTCTTAATGCCTCAAAAGGGGACACAACACAGGGTGACGAATTGCAGCAAAAGATAAACCCTAGCAATTCTACAGATACTCGCTAACCATCCGCCTAACCAATGATAGACGGATGTCCGTGAATTAAGGACAACAGTTATAACAGTAATTTCAACAGATCCATCCTCCTCCTCGCTTACCAACGAGGAAGCGGACGAACAACCCCCATCCGTTGGCAATTTTATTAACCATTCCATGAGTGTTGCACTATTTACTAGTCAAATTACTTAGTCAGATTAAAGCGGTACTTTAGTTATGCTTGTCTATGATCGAGAAACTGTGCTCCAAGTCGTCCATAATCGCGGACACGGCTTTCAGAAAGTTTTACCCGGCCGGGGTGCACCAATAGAAACACACGCTCGATCAACCTCGGAAAAACCAAATCAAGACCCAACGAGGCCTTCACGACAAATCAATCACAAGATTCAGAAATATTTCAGGGGGCCACCCCATTGAGTAGACCATAGCAAGTAAGCAAGCTCGAGACGGACTCAAGGTTTGGGTGACGGTGTGAGCATCGGGAACCCAAAGCTGGGCTTGTCGACACAGCGAATCGTGTCCCGATCCTAAACAGTACAGGTGCTATCCGTCGCACAATTGTAAATCTGATAGTAGCATGGCATAAGTACAGGATAGTAAATAAAACCTCAAACTAGTTTGTGGCCCCAAGAAATAAGAATGAATCAAGCTCTGGCTCAGGGGGGTCCCATAAGCCTCCCGGATGTGGATAGCGCGAATAATCAAGGAACAGGAATCAAGTACTCGGGGTCCTACGGGACACAAGTGATCAGGAAAAACCAAATAGCAGATGTTGCCCACTGGTGCCACTTTCATTAGTTATCCCATTACTACTCAGGTTAAGTTGTTTAGGTAACTCGTTATCCATCAGACTCTCACATACCCTACACATGTTCTCGACTCGCATGGCTCAAACAACTCTGTAGTAATGGCTCATGGGATGGAGGAACAAGCTTGGTGGGGTTTAACGAAAGGCTATGCAATACTTGGGATTCAATTTAATGCAATCGCGACTCAATGATGCAAGAATAAGATAGAGGCAATAGGTATTGTATGTATGCAAGCATGTGGAAGTGCTTGCACGGCAACTCGATTGAAGCGAGAGGCGGATGCAGGTAGTGCTCTGGTTCTCTTGATATAACCCCCGCTCGGCCTATTCTATTGAAAGAAGAACCAAACAAGCAAGGGCCACATAAATAAAGTGCACAAGCATAGGAATAAAAGGCGTCAAGCAAAAAATCATGCCATGATGAATGATGCACAATTTGCATGGCAGTAAAGTAGCATGGCATGGGTGAGGTGTGGAAGACAAGAAATAACATTTTAATGGGGTTCTGGATCACATTTGTTGTCATAATAGTTGTTGTACACTATATATTTATATGATGCATGCTGCAATTGAAGTCATGGATAGCATAAACAGAAAGGTCTCGTCGAAATGATCATTTTAGACATATCATTTGTTAAATTTGGAATTATAAATCAAAAGTTATTAATTATTTAAGTTCCAGTGGCATTTGTTGTAATTTTACTCAACTTGGAATTTTAAATGTGCAAAAGGTAATTTGAATAGCATATTTGAAATCCTTGCATTTTTCTGATTCAAATACATATAACATTTATATTATTTGGATTTATATTTTTAAAGTTATTTGAAAACTAATTTAAAATTTGAATTGGAATTAAATTTAAACAGGTTTGAATTAAACAGAATCTGAAAAACATTTTAGCACTCAGGCCAACCTAGCCCTAGTCACAGACATGTGGGGCCAGGCACACACTGACCCACACGCCAGCGGCTGAGAGGGAGGGGGACCGCGGGTTGAATAACAGGTTCTTCGGGAGCCTTTTTGCAAAACAGCAGCGACACAGACAGGTGGGGTTCCGAGGGACCGCGGGTTGGACGCAACAAAACGTGAGGGGGCCAAGTGCAAAACAGCACCCGCGCCACTGTGGATCTTCTCGCGCGTGCCTCGGCCGTGGCGCGTGGCGAGGCCAGGATTCGAACGCGCGCAGCGCGTCTGATGGGCGGAACCACTGCGGTGGCTGCGTGGTTGCTGACAGGGAAGCGTAGGCGGCTAGATAAGCTTCTGCGCGCTGCGGTAGCGAGTGGGCAGACGCGGCGGCGGGCACACCGAGGGTGCTCGTCCGGTGGCGTGGCGCACACAGGAAACGAGGGTCGGGGAGAGGTTGTCTGGGAGGAAGGAGGGCTCACCGCGGGTGTGTCGATGTGGCCGGATCGGGCAGGGACGGTCGTGAACGGCGGCGAGGCTGACGGACTCGAGCTAGGGTTTGTCGGGGCGGCGCTGACGTGCAGTGTTCCTGGGGGGCTCCTCCTCCTCGCGGCTGAGTACGGGGGCGACGCGGACGTCCTCCGAAGCTTCCTCGACACCCGCAGCACCTCGCCCGCCTCCTGGTACGTGTGCGCTAGAGAGACCGACGGTGTGGCCGGCGTCGGGGTGCGCTGCGGTGGAGAAAGAGGGGGCAGAGGGGGAAGCGAGGCAGAGCCTCTGGGTGGATCTGGGGACGGCTAGAGGCGAAGGGAGAGGATAAGAAGGAGAGGGGCAGGTGGGGCTTGCGTGGGGGAGGGGTAGATGGAAAGGTGGCCTCGGTGCCACCTTGTCCTTCCTCACGTGCATGGGTCGGCCAGGTAGCTAGGCAGGCTGGCAGGTGGGGTAGGGCGAGGATGGAGAGGGGGGCTCGGGGGCAGGCAGGTCTGGAGGGGCCCCTTGGCCAGGGAGAGAAAGAGAGGGAGAGGGCTCGGGTGGCTAGGGTTTAGGAGGGAAAGAGAGAGAGGGTCAGGGAATGCACATGGGAGGGGTGGTCAGGTTGGTTCCCAGCTGGGTGGTCGAGAAGGGCAGGGCTAGGGTTTGATGTGGACTAGGGTTAGGTTTGGGGGGTGGCCTCGGTTAGAGAGGAGAGAAAGAGGGGGTACTTTGGGTTTTGTTTAGAATAGGTGTGGTTTAGGGTTTTAGCTAGGATGGGTATGGGGTATGGGGTAGGTGTTAGAGAGAGCTAGGATAGAGGATTAGAGAGAGAGGGGAATGTTAGATGCTAGTGTTCTTTTGACAAGATCCAACCATGCACCAAACAAACCCCAACAAGAACAAGACTAGAGCAAAGGGAAAAAAGGTGATGATGGTTTAGGCATGATCAAACAAGACCAAACCCAAGGGGGTAGAGAGAGATGATCCATTTTAAAAGCAAATAAAATCAAATGCCAAGCTAAAGGGGTACTTGCATGGGCCATGCATAATTAATTAATACCATATTTATCTTTGTGAAAACAAGATTATTTACATAGCATTTTCTTATGCATTCCAAAGTGTGTAATAAGGCCCAAGCAAAGAAATTAGAAAGAACTCCAAGTGGAGTATGAGGAGATGATCACATTGGATTATATTTGGGACTTGCTAGTGTGTATATGCCACTAGATATTTATTAAGCCCACAAAATATCCCAACATGATGATAACCCCAAAACAACACATATGGAAGCTAGGGAAAAGGGGTTCCACTCACAAGGCATGCAAAGGTGGCCATGTGGCTCTCATGTATCAATATTGTGAAAACAAAATGATTCCAAGATGAGAACATGTGGAAAAGAATTGGATCCATCCCAACCCACATGAGCTAGAAGTAAAACCCATAAATGCCAAGCTCATATTTAATTGGATGGTGGAATTATAAGGTGGGGGAAAAGAAAAGGTGGTGGAGTTAATAAGAGATATGCCCCCAAATCAACCTAGGCATTTAACAATATATCAAGAACCAAATACAATATCAAGAGGCAACTACAATTAATAATGCACATGAGATAAGAACCAAACAAGAAGGGGTTTTATATGATGCTCAAATGCAAGGTGACATGATGACATGAGCATGATATGATGATGATGCAACAGTTATATGTAGGAAGTGGTCCTTTATTACTAGAACAAGTAGCATTACAGGTGTTGAACAACCGGGATGCTACAACTCTCCCACTAACAGGAATCTCTTGAGATTCTAGGAAGAAGAAGACACAAAGAGAGAAGGATGGTTGGCACGGAGTTCATCTTCACGCTCCCAAGTGGCTTCATCCACGTAATGGTGTGACCATCGCACCTTGCGAACTTGATGGACTTGTTGCGAGTCCTTCTTTCTGCGGTCTCAAGGATTTTGGTGGGGTGTTCTTGATAAGACAGGTCTTCTTGGAGATCGATTAGCTCATGATCCACGGTCCTGCCGGGATCTTTGAAGCACTTCTTGAGCTGAGAGATGTGGAAAACATCATGGACTTTGAGTTTTTCTGGAAGCTCAAGTGCATAAGCAACTTCTCCTCTTCTACCACGAATCTTGAAAGGACCGATGTATCTAGGAGCCAACTTTCCTTTGATACCGAAGCGGTGTGTGCCTCTCATGGGAGTGACACGAAGGTACACGAGATCACCAGGGGCATACACCATATCCGTGTGCTTCTTGTCATAATTGCTCTTCTGACGACTTTGAGCAATCTTCAGGTTCTCAAGAATGATATGCACCTTCTCCTCTGCTTGAGTTACAATGTCAGGGCCAAACCAGATTCTTTCTCCTGCACCTGACCACCCAATCGGAGTTCTGCACTTGCGACCATAGAGAGCCTCAAATGGTGCCATCTTCAGACTCTTCTGGAAGCTGTTGTTGTAGGAGAATTCAGCATAAGGAAGACATTCCTCCCACTTCATGCCAAAAGAGATGGCCTTGAAGCATATCCTCGAATCTGATTGATCCTTTCGACTTGTCCTTGCGATGAGGGTGGTAGCAGTCTTTGAAGTTCAGCTTTGTTCCCAAAGCTTTTTGGAAACTCTCCCAGAACTTTGAGGTGAAGATGCTCCCACGGTCTGAACTGATCTCAAGCGGAACCCCATACAGAGAGACAATTCTGTTGATATAGAGCTCAGCCAACTGAATTCCAGAAATTGTTTCTTTGACTGGGAAGAAATGAGCCACTTTAGAAAGCCTGTCGATGACAACAAAAATTGCATTGTTGCCCTTCTGCGACCTTGGAAAGCCAGTGATGAATTCCATCTCTACTTTCTCCCATTTCCATTCCGGAGGTTTCAATGGCTATAGAAGACCGAATGGTTTCTGATGGACAACTTTGACTCTGCGGCAGACATCACATTCTGAGACATACTTTGCACAATACCGTTTCAACCCAGGCCACCAGTATTGTGTTTTCAAGTCCATGTACATCTTCGTGCTGCCAGGATGGATAGAAAGAACCGAATCATGCGCCTCCTTGAGAACTTGCTCTCTCAAACCCGGGTAGTTTGGAACAAACATCCGGTGTTCAAAGAAAAGCGTGCCTTGATCATCCACGTGGAAGGACTCATACTTCGGAAGCTCAAGTTTAGAAATGAGCTTTTTGGTGTGCGGATCACCAAGCTGACGAGAGCGAATCTTTTCTTCCAAGAGAGGAGTAGCCAGAAGGTTCAGGAGATGCCCTTGTTCCACAACTTCAAGGTTGAGCTGACGGAATTCCTCACACAAGAGAGGCTGTTGTTCTTCCATCATTAGGTTATTGACATAAGCTTTGCGGCTAAGAGCATCGGCCATGACATTAGCTTTGCCCGGAGTGTAGTTGATGGTCACATCAAAGTCATTGATTGCTTCAATCCATCTCCTCTGCCGAAGGTTGAGATTAGGCTGAGTGAAGATATACTTCAAACTCTTATGGTCAGAAAAGATCTCACAACGGTTACCGAGCAAGTAGTGCCTCCATAGCTTCAAAGCAAAGACAACTGCTGCGAGCTCGAGGTCATGTGTGGGATAGTTGATCTCATGCGTCTTCAACTGACGAGAGGCATAAGCAACCACCTGTTTCTCTTGCATAAGGACCGCACCCAATCCTTGCAAAGAGGCGTCGCAGAATATCTGGAAAGGCTTAGATGTATCCGGAGGAACCAAGACTGGTGTGGAAGTGAGCTTCTCTTTGAGTGTCTCAAAACTTGCTTGACACGCAGGAGTCCACAGGTATTTCTTGCCTTTCTTGAGGAGATCGGTAAGAGGCTTCGCTATCTTCGAGAAGTTACGAGCGAAGAGACGGCAATAGCTAGCCAAACCAAGAAAACTCCGCACTTCTTTGACATTAAGGAGGAAGCCATTCAACTATTGTCTTTACCGTTTCGGGTTGATCGCAATGCCCTTGGCAGATGACATGACCAAGATAGGTTACTTCAGACCAAAACTCACACTTTGAGAACTTTGCATACAAGCGGTTCTCACGAAGCTTGTTTAGGACACACCAGTGTTCTTCATGCTCTTCCTTGGACTTAGAATAGACCGAATGTCATCCAGATATACCACAATGAACTTATCAAGGTACTCCATGAAACGGAGTTCATAAGCCTCGAGAAGGTAGCAAAAGTTGGTGAGACAGAAAGACATGACCGTGTACTCATACAGGCCATAGCGGGTGGTGAAAGCTGTTTTGGGCACATCTTCCTTGCGAATCTTGATTTGGTGATAACCACTTCTCAAGTCCACTTAGAGAACACCACAGCTCCCCTAGGTGATCGAATAGATCATTAATCCGTGGTAGGGATATTTGTTCTTGATGGTTTTAGCATTGAGAGCCCGTAGTCAACACGTAGTCTATCGGTTACATCACGCTTCTTCACAAAGATTGTTGGGCTACCCCAAGAAGAAGTCTTGTGTTGAATGAAACCCAACTTATCTTGTTCATCAAGTTGTCGTTTGAGTTCACCAACTCTGAAGGACCCATTTTGTAAGGCCGCTTGGAGATAGGAGCGTTCTGTGTTCAAGCTCAATCACAAACTCAACCTCACGATCCGGAGGCATACCGCAACTCTTGGAAAGACATCCGGGAACTCACGGACCACGGTACACTCTGAATAGCTTCCATAGCATCATCATTGAGCCGCCAAAGAGAAGAGCCGGACAACAGGAGTCGACTTGGAGAAAAACTATATGGCCTTGAGGAATCTTGATGAAACCGAGCGTCAAAGACAATCAATCACAGCTGCATTTGCCGTTAACCAATCCATGCCTAAGATGACATCAATGTCAGAATTGCCCAGAACAATTAAAGAAGCCAAGAATGAAGAACCACCAATCTCAACTTGATTGCCATGACTGATATGCTCAACCCTCATGTTTGCTCCCGGAGAAAGGACCATTAACCGCTTTAGGAGAGGAACCATGACTAACTCATTCTCATTTGCAAACTTGTGAGACACAAAAGAATGCGATGCACCAGAATCAAACAAAACTCGTGCGAGGAGTTAACGGATAGCATACCCATCACAACTCGGTGCATGCTCGGCTTGGCGTTAGCCTGATTAGCACGAGCAACCGTGACCGGGCTTGGTGTTGATGTTGAGAGCCGAGGTGGTGGTGCACGAACCAAGGAGAGCTTGCTGCAGATCTTGGCGGGGTGGAGGAAGAGCTTTGTTCTTCAACGACAGTTCGATGGGGATGTCCAGATCTCCACGTGAAGCGAGCACCGGTGGGCGTGGAGCAACGTAGCTGGGGACTCCGCCAGCGCTCGGGGTAGTGGTGGTTGTAGCCCCAGGAGCCAGATGGTGAAGTTTGGTGGCCTTGGCGCGTAACTTGCAGTCTTGGTGGGCCGGGAGGCACGGTGGGGTGTTAGGAACCCGGACACGCCGCTTAGAAGGAGCTGCCATAATCGCAGAGCTTGATGCATCCTGTTGTGTTTCTTGGACTCCTCAAACATTTGCCCGCTTGCTTCCTCTTGCAGTGTGTTGTAGTTCGGGAAAGATGTCGGCCTTGCATGTGTGATTGCATACTTGATCGATGCATTGAGCCCTTGCAACCTCTTCGCTTCTTCTTGTCATCGGATACCTCATCGCCACCATAACGAGAGATTCATGAAGTTCTGATGTAGGTGTTGGCGTTATCATTTCCTTGCTTCAGTTGAGAAATGCTTCCTTCATCCTTTCCATTACAATCTCGTGAAACTGCTCCTTGAACGCTCGGTGAACCTCTCCCAAGTTGGCTGGAACCCGGCAGCTTGCCTTCAAGTAGTTCTCCCACCAGAGCTGCATCTCCCTTGAAGGTGGGTAGCACACTTGACCCACTCCGCTCGGAACATCGATCTCGAGCAACCTTGACATCTCACGCAGCCAATCATCCGTCCCAGAGGTCGATCGAAACATCAAACCGACGAGGTTGAATTTTAGGAAGCTCTTGATGTCTCCTTGCTTGGGAGGTGGAGGTAGTGGAGCAAACTCGTTCCTCGACACTTTCCTCAAAGCGCTGTTCTACGCATTGCTGCCAAAGCATTAGCGATGTTTGTGTGAGCCCGATTCGGAGGTATGTCCTCATCGATGCGTGGTGGAGCCATCCTGTCATTGATATAAAACTCAAGTCAAGATTATAATGGAAGATGATAATAATCCAAGATAGTACCAAGATGGAATTAACCAAGATTAAAGGATACAAATTACTGAGATGATATTAAAATATCAACAAAGTTCAAAGCACCTAAAAGATATTAAGCATATCGCACACGACTGAAAAGGAGTGTGGTACACAAATATATCAAAAAAAAAATTTCCACAAATTTCGGCATTAAAATACCAATAGATGCGCAAAATTACTTAACGAATCAAGATTACTGACTCTACCGATTCAGTATACAAAAGCGAATGATAAGAGTAGTGGTATGGTCGCGACTCCATCCCGCACTCAAATCATTACTCCGCACATGAACAAGTGGAACACATATCCTAACCCCTTCTTCTCACGTTGAACCTAAAGATTGATAACTACGGAAACGAACACCCCAAACAAGATAACTTCGGATACAAAGAGGGTAGGACAGATTGCGTCGGTTTGCAAAAGCCTGTCGGTATGGAATGTACCAACAGTTGATAACCAAAGGCTGATTAGATAACAACTTGGATGCAACAGATAGACAAGGGATTACACACACACACACACAAAACCTATGGTACTACGGAAACCCAGAACACGTGAATCCTAGTTTGAATTTTAAGAAGAGGATTGAAAACGTTGCACTTCCTTACCAGAAAAGGGTGGGTGGGTGGGTAAGAAGAAAAGTGGAAGCAGTCCTACTCTCGCGTTTTGTTTTTCCCTAGTATACATAACTACCAAAATATTTGCTAGACTGACAACGACCGTTTGGCTGAGACCCTGAAGGTCGGGATGGCTCTGATACCAATTGTAACTACCTCGGTGAATTACGCTCCTAGATACAAGCCTGGATGAGCGGTAGTGGTTGAAATAGTACGGTGGGGCCCCAAAAGCCACTCACGGGTAGACCTTTCGGCCGTCCCAACCACTTCCAACTCAACGGGACCTGTACGGGCGGCGTAATCGGCAGGCGAAGGGATCAACTACATACACAAGTGGGTATGTATGCAAGACACCATACAAGAGTACATCAGAGCCATACCATCTAGAAAGAAAGAAAATATAGCAACGCCATACGGCAAGATTCAAATGACCTAGATAGATATAATATTTTAGGATAATTCCTCATACAACACACATCAGAGTATCAAGCGGAAGCGGCAAAACAAAGTCCGGGTACGGACAAGAAGCAAATCGGCATAAGATGCCATAGAAATAAGCACATCCCGCCCACAGATCTCACGGATCCCCGTTCCCGGAATCTCTACACCGAACGATCGTTGCCCACATCATCAGCCTCTTCCACCCAGTATCCGTCCTGCGAGGGTACCTGTTCATCTGAACCAATAATTTATCGTGTGAGACCCTAAGGGTACTCAGCAAGTCTTAATGCCTCTAAAGGGGACACAACCTGGGGTGACGCAATTGCAGCAAAAGATAAACCCTAGCAGTGCTACAGATACTCGCTAACCATCCGCCTAACCAATGATAGACGGATGTCCGTGAATTAATGACAACATTTATAACAGTAATTCATCAGATCCATCCTCCTCCTCGCTTACCAACGAGGAAGCGGACGAAACAACCCCCATCCGTTGGCAATTTTATTAACCATTCCATGAGTGTTGCACTACTTACTAGTCAAATTACTTAGTCAGATTAAAGCGGTACTTTAGTTATGCTTGTCTATGATCGAGAAACTGTGCTCCAAGTCGTCCATAATCGCGGACACGGCTTTCAGAAAGTTTTACCCGGCCGGGGTGCACCAATAGAAACACACGCTCGATCAACCTCGGAAAAACCAAATCAAGACCCAACGAGGCCTTCACGACAAATCAATCACAAGATTCAGAAATATTTCAGGGGGCCACCCCATTGAGTAGACCCGCAACGAAGTAAGCAAGCTCCGAGACGGACTCAAGGTTTGGGTAGACGGCTGTGAACATCGGAACCCAAAGCTGGGCTTGTCGACACCGCGGAATCGTGTCCCGATCCTAAACAGACAAAGTGCTATCGTCGCACAATTGTAAATACAGTAGCATGGCATAAGTACAGGATAGTAAATAAAACCTCAAACTAGTTTGTGGCCCCAAGAAATAAGAATGAATCAAGCTCTGGCTCAGGGGGGTCCCATATACCTCCCGGATGTGGATAGCGCGATAAATCAAGGAACAGGTATCAAGTACTCGGGGTCCTACGGGACACAAGTGAGCAGGAAAAACCAAATAGCAGATGTTGCCCACCGGTGCCACTTTCATTAGTTATCCCATTACTACTCAGGTTAAGTTGTTTAGGTACCTCGTTATCCATCAGACTCTCACATACCCTACACATGCTGTTCTACGACTCGCATGGCTCAAACAACTCCTGTAGTAATGGCTCATGGGATGGAGGAACAAGCTTGGTGGGGTTTAACGTAAAGGCTATGCAATACTTGGGATTCAATTTAATGCAATCGCGACTCAATGATGCAAGAATAAGATAGAGGCAATAGGTACTGTATGTATGCAAGCATGTGGAAGTGCTTGCCTGGCAACTCAGTTGAAGCGAGAGACGGATCTGGGTAGTGCTCCTGGTTCTCTTGATATAACCCCTGCTCAGCGTCTATTCGAAAGAAGAACCAAACAAGCAAGGGCCACATAAATAAAGTGCACAAGCATAGGAATAAAATGCGTCAAGCAAAAAATCATGCCATGATGAATGATGCACAATTTGCATGGCAGTAAAGTAGCATGGCATGGGTGAGGTGTGGAAGACAAGAAATAACATTTTAATGGGGTTCTGGATCACATTTGTTGTCATAATAGTTGTTGTACACTATATATTTATATGATGCATGCTGCAATTGAAGTCATGGATAGCATAAACAGAAAGGTCTCGTCGAGCTGATCATTTTAGACATATCATTTGTTAAATTTGGAATTATAAATCAAAAGTTATTAATTATTTAAGTTCGAGTGGCATTTGTTGTAATTTTACTCAACTTGGAATTTTAAATGTGCAAAAGGTAATTTGAATAGCATATTTGAAATCCTTGCATTTTTCTGATTCAAATACATATAACATTTATATTATTTGGATTTATATTTTTAAAGTTATTTGAAAACTAATTTAAAATTTGAATTGGAATTAAATTTAAACAGGTTTGAATTAAACAGAATCTGAAAAACATTTTAGCACTCAGGCCAACCTAGCCCTAGTCACAGACATGTGGGGCCAGGCACACACTGACCCACACGCCTTGGGCCGAGGAGGGGGACCGCGGGTTGAATAACAGGTTCTTCGGGAGCCTTTTTGCAAAACAGCAGCGACACAGACAGGTGGGGTTCCGAGGGACCGCGGGTTGGACGCAACAAAACGTGAGGGGGGCCAAGTGCAAAACAGCACCCGCGCCACTGTGGATCTTCTCGCGCGTGCCTCGGCAGCGGTGGCGTGGCGTGAGGCGATTCGAACGCGACGCGCGTGCGCTGTGGGCGGAACCACTGCGGTGGCTGCGTGGTTGCTGAAAGGGAAGCGTAGGCGGCTAGATAAGCTTCTGCGCGCCGCGGTAGCGAGTGGGCAGACGCGGCGGCGGGCGCACCGAGGGTGCTCGTCCGGTGGCGTGGCGCACACAGGAAACGAGGGTCGGGGAGAGGTTGTCTGGGAGGAAGGAGGGCTCACCGCGGGTGTGTCGATGTGGCCGGATCGGGCAGGGACGGTCGTGAACGGCGGCGAGGCTGACGGACTCGAGCTAGGGTTTGTCGGGGCGGCGCCCGGCGTGTTCTGGAGGCTTCTCCTCCGCCGCTGGAATACGGGCGACGCAGACGACCTCCGGAGCTTCCTCGACACCCGCAGCTCCGCGCCCGCCTCCTGGTTCGTGTGCACTAGCGAGACCGACGGTGTGGCCGGCGTCGGGGTGAGGCTGCGGTGGAGAAAGAGGGGGCAGAGGAGGGAAGCGAGGCAGAGCCTCTGGGTGGATCTGGGGACGGCTAGAGGGCGAGGGAGAGGATAAGAACGAGAGGGGCAGGTGGGGGCTTGCGTGGGGGAGGGGTAGATGGAAAGGTGGCCTCGGTGCCACCTTGTCCTTCCTCACGTGCATGGGTCGGCCAGGGTAGCTAGGCACGGGCTGGCAGGTGGGGTAGGGCGAGGATGGAGAGGGGGGCTCGGGGGCAGGCAGGTCTGGAGGGGCCCCTTGGCCAGGGAGAGAAAGAGAGGGAGAGAGGGCCGGCTCGGGTGGCTAGGGTTTAGGAGGGAAAGAGAGAGAGGGTCAGGGAATGCACATGGGAGGGGTGGTCAGGTTGGTTCCCAGCTGGGTGGTCGAGAAGGGCAGGGCTAGGGTTTGATGTGGACTAGGGTTAGGTTTGGGGGG
Source organism: Avena longiglumis (assembly GCA_030063025.1). Taxonomy (NCBI): domain Eukaryota; kingdom Viridiplantae; phylum Streptophyta; class Magnoliopsida; order Poales; family Poaceae; genus Avena; species Avena longiglumis. The sequence goes on along the minus strand of CP125974.1, from coordinate 474,553,127 downwards.
TGGCCTCGGTTAGAGAGGAGAGAAAGAGGGGGTACTTTGGGTTTTGTTTAGAATAGGTGTGGTTTAGGGTTTTAGCTAGGATGGGTATGGGGTATGGGGTAGGTGTTAGAGAGAGCTAGGATAGAGGATTAGAGAGAGAGGGGAATGTTAGATGCTAGTGTTCTTTTGACAAGATCCAACCATGCACCAAACAAACCCCAACAAGAACAAGACTAGAGCAAAGGGAAAAAAGGTGATGATGGTTTAGGCATGATCAAACAAGACCAAACCCAAGGGGGTAGAGAGAGATGATCCATTTTAAAAGCAAATAAAATCAAATGCCAAGCTAAAGGGGTACTTGCATGGGCCATGCATAATTAATTAATACCATATTTATCTTTGTGAAAACAAGATTATTTACATAGCATTTTCTTATGCATTCCAAAGTGTGGAATAAGGCCCAAGCAAAGAAATTAGAAAGAACTCCAAGTGGAGTATGAGGAGATGATCACATTGGATTATATTTGGGACTTGCTAGTGTGTATATGCCACTAGATATTTATTAAGCCCACAAAATATCCCAACATGATGATAACCCCAAAACAACACATATGGAAGCTAGGGAAAAGGGGTTCCACTCACAAGGCATGCAAAGGTGGCCATGTGGCTCTCATGTATCAATATTGTGAAAACAAAATGATGCCAAGATGAGAACATGTGGAAAAGAATTGGATCCATCCCAACCCACATGAGCTAGAAGTAAAACCCATAAATGCCAAGCTCATATTTAATTGGATGGTGGAATTATAAGGTGGGAAAAAAGAAAGGTGGTGGAGTTAATAAGAGATATGCCCCCAAATCAACTTGGGCATTTAACAATATATCAAGAACCAAATACAATATCAAGAGGCAACTACAATTAATAATGCACATGAGATAAGAACCAAACAAGAAGGGGTTTTATATGATGCTCAAATGCAAGGTGACATGATGACATGAGCATGATATGATGATGATGCAACAGTTATATGTAGGAAGTGGTCCTTTATTACTAGAACATGTAGCATTACAGGTGTTAGACAACTGGGATGCTACAGGACACTGCTGAGAGAGGAGGCGAGGGTCAGTCTAGCGCCTACATGGCGCAGAAGAAGACCTTCGGCAAGAACAAAGGGAACTATAAACCCTCGTTCAACAAGCCTAAAAATACTACAACCTTCAAGAAGAAGAAGCCGAACAAAGGCCGAGCTACATTGTTATTCATGTGGAGAGCTCGGCTACTTTTCCAAGGACTGCCCAGAACGTGCAGATCACAGAGGGAAAGGTGGGAAGACTGTCAACGTCATGACCGCTAGCAACACTGATGGGTACGGTAATTTATTTACTGTTCTTTCAGTATTTCAATCACCATGTTGGTGGATTGATACGGGTGTTAATGTTCATGTGTGTGCTGACATCTCTATGTTCACTTCTTATCAGGTCGCTCGGGATTCATTCATCCTAATGGGGAATGGATCACATGCTTATGTTCGTGGTGTTGGCACGGTGGATCTGAAGTTTACTTCTAGAAAGATCGTGCAGCCGAGGAATGTGCAGCATGTCCCTACTATGAACAAGAATCTCGTTAGTGGCTCTCTTCTATGCAGAGATGGGTTTAAGGTTGTGTTAGAGTCCAATAAAGTCGTTGTTTCGAAACATGGACAATTTATTGGTAAAGGTTATGAGTTCGGAGGCTTGTTTCGATTTTCACTTTCAGAGTTTTGTAATAAATCCGTGAATCATATTTGTGGTGATGTTAATGATGATACCAGTGTTTGGCATTCTCGTTTATGTCACATTAATTTTGGTTTGATGTCTTGGATGTCCAGTATGAGTTTAATTCCGAATTTCACTATTTCCAAAGGTTCTAAGTGACATAGTTGTGTGCAATCAAAGCAACCTCGAAAGCCTCACAAGGCTGCCGAGGAGAGAAACTTGGCACATCTAGAACTCATACATTCTGATCTATGCGAGATGAATGGTGTGTTGACAAAAGGTAAACAGAGATATTTCATGACGTTGATAGATGATGCTACCAAATTCTTCTATGTTTACTTGTTGCAAACTAAATATGAGGCTTTAGACTAATTTAAAATTTATAAGGCCGGAGTTGAAAATCAACTAGAGAGAAAGATCAAGCGTCTTAGGTCGGATCGTGGTGGTGAGTATTTTCCCAAAATATTTGACGAATTCTGTCAGGAACACGGAATTATTCATGAGAGTACGTCTCCCTACTCACCCCAATCAAACGGGGTTGCCGAGAGGAAAAACCGCATGCTGACTGACTTGTTGAATTCCATGTTAGCCACTGCTGGTTTATCAAAGACATGGTGGGGGAGGCTTTGTTAACTTCATGTCATGTCCTGAATAGGGTTCCTAACAAGAATAAAGAAAAGACCCCTTATAAGGAGTGGGTTGGGAGAAAATCATCACTTTCGTATCTGTGCACTTGGGGGTGTTTGGCGAAGGTCAACATACCGATTTCCAAGAAACACAAGCTCGGACCCAAGGCAGTGGATTGTAACTTTCTAGGATATGCTCCACGGAGTGTAGGCTATAGATTTCTAGTGGTTAAATCTGAGGTACCTGATATGCATGTTGATACTATAATGGAATCTCGTGATGCAACATTCTTTGAGAATATTTTTCCTATGAAAAATATGCATAGCATTGGTAGAATTTCTTCTGAAATACTTCCCGAATCTAGTGCATCTATTGAGAATTCTGAACAACCACATGAGGAAGTCCTTGAGAAGGATGACGATGAACCTCTCACGAGGAGTAAGAGACAGAGGATTGCAAAATCCTTTGGTAATGATTTCATCGTGTACCTTGTGGACGATACTCCCAGATCCATTGCAGAGGCATATGCATCTCCAGATGCAGATGATTGGAAAGAAGCTGTCCAAAATGAGATGGACTCGATTCTTTCTAATGAAACTTAGGAATTATCAGAACGACCCTATGGTTGTAAACCTGTGGGCCGTAAGTGGGTGTTCAAGAAGAAGCTCAGGCCTGATGGTACTATTGAGAAGTACAAGGCGTGGCTTGTAGCTAAGAGCTACACACAGAAAGAAGGCGAATATTACTTTGACACATATTCACATGTCGCTAGACTAACCACCATCTGAGTACTACTATCCCTGCCTGCCTCTTATGGTCTTCTCGTTCATCAAATGGACGTGAGGACAGCTTTCCTTAATGGAGAGTTGGAAGAGGAGATCTACATGGATCGGCCGGATGGGTTTGTGGTAAAAGGTGAAGAGAAAAAGGTATGAAAGTTATTAAAATATTTATATGGCCTGAAACAAGCACCTAAGCAACGGCACGAGAAGTTTGACAGAACTCTACTTTCTGCTGGCTTTGTCATTAATAAGGCTGATAGGTGTGTTTACTATCGCCATGGTGGGGGCGATAGCGTTATATTATGTTTGTACATGGATGGCATTCTGATCTTTGGTACAAACATGAAAGTGATAAATGAATTCAAGTCTTTCCTATCAAAGAGCTTTGATATGAAAGATCTGGGAGAGGCTGATGTGATTCTGAACATCAAGCTTATTAAAAACAGGAATGGGATTACTTTAACGCAATCTCATTATGTTGAGAAGGTCTTGAGCCGATTTGGCTTTAATGATGGAAAGACTTCTCCAACACCTTATGATTCCAGTTTGATATTACGAAAGAATAAGAAGGAACCAACAGATCAACTGAAATATTCACAAGTTGTTGGTTCTCTCATGTACTTAGCAAGCGGTACTAGACCCGATATCTCTTTTGCTGTGAGCAAGTTAAGTAGGTCCATGTCTAACCCGGCTATTGATCATTGGCATACACTTGAAAGGGTCATGCGTTATCTATGTGGTATAATGAGCTATGGGATTCACTATTTAGGGAGCCCTGCTGTGCTTGAAGAATATAGTGATTCAAACTGGATCTCTGATGTTGATAAACTCTACGCCACGAGCGGGTATGTGTTTACCCTTGGAGGTGGTGCAGTATCATGGAGATCCCGTAGACAGACCATATTGACGAGGTCAACTATGGAAGCAGAGCTTACTACTTTAGACACAACCACTGTTGAGTCAGAATGGCTGCGTGAGCTCTTGATGGACTTGTCTGTGGTTGCGAAAACTGTGTCGGCAATCCTTTTGAATTGTGACAACCAAACTGTTATTGTCAAAGTGAATAATTCTAAGGATAACGCGAAGTCATCAAGACACGTGAAGAGACGTTTGAAGTCTGTCAGGAAATTAAGAAACTCCGGAGCAATAACTGTTACGTATATTCAAACAGACAAAACACAGCGATCCCTTTACAAAGGGACTATCACGAAATGTGATAGAAAGTGCATCGAGGGAGATGGGGTTGAGACCCATGGATGTCACACCTAGTGGTAACCCAACCTATATGATCGGAGATCCCGTGAATTAGGACCTGGGAAGAACAAGCTAATGGTTTGACTGAGAGTAGTTGGTAACCCTCTCTATGTGAAGATGTATAACTCTCGTAATCTGTAAGGCAGGTTGGAAACATGCCTTAATGTGTTTCTGTTGGCTTTAACTAGCAAAGATGCTTTCCTATAGGACATTCGTGAAAAAACACACATATATGCGCTCGAATGTAAACGTCGCGGTCTATGAGACTTGGGTGATCTCTAGTAAACTCATGAAGAGACCAGGGAGTATGATGCATATGCCCCAACCTGCGGGGTAGGCTACTGGAAACCAGATACTAGTTATGATTTTGAGTGAAATCTATTGGCACCAAACTTGCAATTTAAGGTTCGTTCATTGTTCAAGTTGTTGATATACGTAGTTCAAGATTCTAGGCAGAAGTTCAACTTAACAGTCTTTGCTGAAACACTGGTATATAAACAAGTAGCGAGGATTGGCAAATATTTAAATGAACATTTGAGCTCTGGTGGAGGGTTGTTAGAAATAATAGGCTAAATCATATGTGATTTGGCCCAAGTTGGTGGCAGCTCACATGTGTGTGGCAAGAGCTGTGGAAGCTAAAGTTTAGTCCCACATGAAAAGTTGAAGGAGAGTTGCACCACCTTATAAGGTGGAGCGTTGAACCACTTTATAAGTGAGTGGCAATAAGAGAGCTACACGCGCGCTCCTCCTCCAAAGATGACGCCGCTCGCACGCACGCTCGCCTCGTCTCGACGCGCGCGCTATGGGTTGCGGGTTGCGGGAATCTCGCCAAGACGAGCTTTATTTTGCTGCTTAGGAAAATATGTGCAGTTAGACAGACATGTCAACAGTTAGCGGATTCGGGTAGCTCCCGGATCGTGGGCTATTTGTAACCGACCTAAACATGCGCGACGTGTGCTTGGTCCACTTCGTGTCCTGTACGGGATTCCGAGCCGCTCTATATAGACGCCTGTGCGGCTTCCACAACACACGACACCAAACGAATCTAGGATTTTGTCATCCTCTCTGCTTGCGCCGCCACCGTAGTCTACTCCATCCCGCTTGCCCGCGTGCACAGGCGGTCGGGAGAGTAGGTCTCCGAAACCACTCGCCTTTGTGATCCTATACGGGAGAGGACGAATAAGGTTTTTGGAAGCGCTCCGCGCGACTGCTCAAGTTCTTCATCACGGCGCGTCTTCCCGGTCGTCAAGCCAGATCTCGTGCGCGTCGTCTTCAACACCGAATTCTTCGACAGGCTACTGCACCAATGGCAACTACATCAACAACCGATCAGTACATACACCGTCATCAGATCTGTTGTGTTACTATGGCTGTTAGTGCATATAATATGCTACTGTTCATGTTGATCAATACATCTAGTATGTTATAGGTTCACGTGATTGTAGCTGCTGTTGTTATGATTTATATTCTGGAATTAATCGTGGAAATCATGCCTAATAATCCAACACAAATTGTGGGCCGTAGCCGAAAGCCCAAACCCGACCTGGTGCAGTGCTGGGCCTTTTTTTCTGGCGGAGGCCCAAATCTGTCTAGCGCGGCATAATGGCCAAATGATATATGCCTTTTAGCGCTGTGTACTGGGCCGACCCATTTGCGGGTTTACTGTTCTTGTTTCTCGTTTTTTCATTTTCTGTTCGGTTTCTTGTTGGGTTTTTTCTTCCGCGTTTCTTTTTCTTTTTTCGGCTGGTTATTTTCAGTGAGTTTTGTATTTTCTTTGAGTTTCTAGTATTTATCCTTTTTATTCCTTTTTTTATTTTTATGTGATTCTATCATTTTAAAATTTCTTATATATAGTTTATAACTTGTTCATGAGATTTTAAATATTTGTTCATGGATTCTAAAAAGTATGTTAGTGGATTAGAAAAATATTCATGAGGTTTAGATAAAAATCATCGATTTTGAATTTTTTATGAATTCAATATTTGTTCATGACATGGAAAAATTGTTTATGATTTTTTGAAAAATAATTCATGGATTTAAAAATTTGGTTCATGTCTTGAAAATTGGTTCATGTCTTGAAAATTTGTCCATGATCCACTAATATCCAAAGTAGAAACCATGGGTCTAAATATTCTGGCCAGTCGAGGACCAGCCATTACTTTCCTTTATTCTCTTCCTATGACAAGGCCATCCCTATTAGTATCGTCTTCAACCTTAAGCACCAACTCATGTTCATCGATCGTCATGTGGTCGTCGCCTCCGGAGGACGAGGACTCTTGGAGAGCTCTCATGTAGACGATATTTTTCCTCGATCCTCTCCACTTTATCTCGTTCTCTCCCCTTCCTATGCTACTTTTTTCACGCGTCCTGCGCCAGCCATCGACGAGCGTCGTCACCCCATCGCCTTGCTCCTTGTTATAATTGCCAAGAAGATAACTGAAGGGAATATGTCCTGAGAGGCAATAATAAAGTGTTTATTATGTGTATTCCAAGTATATGATAGATGTTTATTTTGCATGCTATAATTGTATTGATACGGAAACGTTAATACATGTGTGTTTAATAAACAAACAGAAAGTTCCTAGTTATGCCTCTCTCATAAACTAGCTCGTTGATTAACAAGATGATCAAGGTTTCCTGATCATGGACATTGGATGTTGTTAATAACGGGATCACAACATTAGTGTAATGGTGTGATGAACATTCATCCGAAGTATAGCATTACGATCAAAGTCATTGAGTTTATATTGCTATAACAACTTACGAAGTGATCCTAATCCTTAGACCATGAGATCATGTCAATCACTAACACCGGAAGAGTTTCTTGATAACATCAAACGTCACACCGTAACAGGGTGATTATAAAGATGGATTCAGAACTAATAAAGTGTTATGTTGAGGCTCATGGATCGAGAGTGGAATTTGTTCATCCCGATGACGGATAGATATACTCTGGGCCCTCTCGGTGATATCACATTGATTAGCTTGCAAGCAAGTGATTTGATCACTAGAATGTTATATCACAGGAACGAGAAAAGAGTGCATGTCGGTCACGAGATCAAACTAGGTATGGAGATACCGATGATCGAATCTCGGACATGTAATATATCGTGAGACAAAGGGATTAAGATACTAGAATAAAAGGTTCCACGATCACAAGAAAGTCATCGTTGAATGTGGGAGTCGGTATGGGTCTCGGATCCCGCTCGATTATTGATCCGAGAGGGGTCTCGATCATGTCCGCATTATTCACGAACCGTAGGGTGACACACTTAAGAGACACCGACATCCAATTGGAGCAAATGTTTCATGACGAAAGAATGAACAAGCGCAGGAATTTATTTCACTAGATACCGAAACAGGTTTTCGGGTGAAATTGCATAAAGTGGTTATGCATGTGAAATAGAATTCTAGCAAGGGGTTATTTGTGAATGTTTGTCATTAAAGTAATTGACAAAATTCTGAATAAAATAAAAGAGTTTTATTTAATGAGATTTTGCAATAAATTTGGTGGAAATTTAATGGGAATTTGAGTGGACTTTTGAGTGGAGGGATTTTAAAGGGCATTTTGTGAGTGGAGTGTCCACCCACATGAATGAAGGAGGGGAGGGGGCAGCCCCCATGGCCGGCGGCCACCCCCTTGGTGCCCCCCTCCTCCTATAAAAGGAGCCCCCCTCCTCACTTGTCTCTCACACCTCCTCGTGAAGGATCTCTCTCCCCCTCTAGAATTTATCCCCCATGGTCTCAGACTAGCGAGATACATGTTCCCGGTGGCTATTCGGCAAGAAAGAGTTGTGCTTCCGCTGCATCGCTGGAGCGAGGAGGCGGAGGTTGCTCGGTGCCTCGAACGTGTGTGCGAGCACGGATGCGTTGCTGATTTGCGGCGCTAGGACTTCCTCTCGATCTTGAGATCGGCAAGAGATCGTCTACATCAACCACGAGTTGAACTCGTTAAGCTTTGTCGGTCTTCAAGGGTATGTTCTCTACGGATATACATCCGACCGTTGTTTGTATCTAGTAGATAGATCTTGGTATATAGTTCACATCGTAGGAAATTTTTTGTTTTCTATGCTGCGAACCCTACAATAACAAAGAACGAAAACAAAATCACAGCAAGGGAACACATATTTAACGTGGAAAAACCTCTCCAACAAAGAGAGAAAAACCACGGATGCCGGTCAGCAAAACTTTACTATATCGGGGAGTGTTTACAAACGCCGGGAATTTCACAGATGCAACTCGTCCCAATGGGCAGCTAACAAGAGGTTTATATATCGGTGAAAACCTAGACCTTTGACGATCCATACCAATGCCTCTGATTTCGACCTTGTTGCCTCCATGCATTGTCCTTGCCGTCGACTCCTATCAAGATGAACAATCTGAGGCTGAAGACTGAACGGCACCACACCATCTTGTCCCTCCCTATTTACTCTATTGGTTTTCGGTTGTGTACCTTTCTATATAGATTATTTTTTCCTCGTGTAATTTTTTTTACAAATCAATAGATTTATATATTAGTTGACAGGATTACAATTACTCGTGAGAGTGTCAACTAGAAAGTTTGGGTTACGGTTGATCCACATACACCTCTTCCTATTACTACTAGCTTGTTTAGCACATAAATGAGCCCCATTGTTTGCATCATGCCCAACAGCCAAAATGCTGAAACTAGAAAATGTCCTCATAATCTCTCGAACCTATTGACAAATTGCTCTTAATTCTGTCCTATCATTGTCGTCGGAGTTAAATAAGTTTATAGGTAGAGAGTCGCTCTCAATGATAACTATCTTTTTAACAATGTAAACAACACAAGATGATTTTTGATTCAACATGTGGCTCGTGGCAAGTCATGCTTCTTATATTCACCAAAATAGTAAATGGGCCGCCACTCGGGTGAGGTTGGGACACCAATCAGACGAGATTGGTCTGGAACTAATTGCCTGACTCTCAAAGTTGTATTTCGTTCTCAATCGAAAAAATCTCAATACATTCATATTTACTTTATCTATATTTTCTATTTTCTATTTTCTATTCATACCGATGTAGAGTTAGTAAATGACTAAATTGAGTCGTTGCTTCTTAGTGTCTATCTATACATCGTTTAAGCTTCACTATGTATCTAAACCTAACTTTTTTCCTTACTTGATTTTATCACCATAACACAAATTGTAAATCGGTGCGAACATGACGGCCAGTGCCAAGGCGCAACCCTCAATCTAGTATTTGTTATGGCATAAGGGTGGAAATGAAATATTAGATGCGACAAAAAAACACTTCGTCCCCTGTCTCGCCCCACGTGGGCGAATAGGGGAACTGTGAGACCCTGACACATGCCTTAATAGGATTGATATTATACCCATACCAAAAAATTGCAACTTCTTTTCCAAAAGCTCATTCAAAAAGAACCTCCGGGTTAAGCGTGCTTGGCCTGGAGCAATTTCAGGATGGGTGACCGACCGGGAAGTGGGTATCGGGTGCGCACGAGCGAGGACAAAGTGCGTAGAAAATACTAGTGTTGGTCTGTATGGTTCGTCTAGAGATCCCATTGAGCTGCCAGGAGTGATAGCCGCCGGTCCAAAGAGGCCGGGGTGTTATAGGAACCTCTAGTGTCGTCGCCGTCGGGGCGGCCGCATGACCTTGCTTGTGCGGTGCCTGTGCCGGTGGTGGCGACTGTTCTCTTCCCCGCGCGTGAGGAGTGGCGGCGCGACACAACCCCCTGATGGCGGTGCTCCAAGGATTGGTGGCGGTCCGGTGAGCCTAGTTGGGCAGGGTGACGGGGGTGGACGCTTGGCGCATAAAGAGCCATGGTCGTCGGAGTTTGGCTGGCCGGAGTGGCCGGTGGTGTCCATCCTCCTAGCCCAGATCTAGGCCCAATTTGACCCCCATCTGGGTCTATACGGGTTCCCACTGGTGCGGTGGGATCTTCCCTGGTGGACAATGTAGCAGGAGTTGGTGCTAGTTTTGGCAGCGTCAATGGTGCCCCTATTGCAGTGCGTCGGCGGATGATTTACGAGCCCATTCGGGCTCGACAGGGCCAATAAAGGCCCGATTTGCCCCTGCTACTGCATCCGGTCGACGACCTCCTTCTGGCGGCAGAGGTAGTTCCCATCTGCGTGCTATTACTCCGCCGACCTAGCCAAAGATTCTTCTTTTCGTTTACCGGCCTCACGACCTGGCCACAGTGAGCCGATGGTGATGAATGCAAGACCTTGGTGGCATGTGCTGGTGGATGGCAAGTTTGGTGGAGCGTTATGAAGCGCCTGTGGGTCTGGTTCTTTGGGGTCAGGAGAAATCCTTGCTGCCCCGGCACCGACGCGGTGACACTTGAGGGTGTCACTGTCCTTGCTGAAGGGCGTCGGGTGTACTTCTTTCCCACCCCCCGTAGCGTACCGAGGGAAACCCTAGAACACGTTCTGGAGAAAACCCTTGGACTGGTTCAGGCGACAGCGTCGTCGTTGTCGCTCCCCTTCTTGTAGGTACTTCTTGGTACACGACGTTCAGAGGGTATAGAGGTGGCGAGTCATCTCCATTTTCGTTGAATCGCCGGTGTCAGTATTGTTGTCTCTTCGTTTTCTTTCTTGTTTCTTTTGGGCTGGAATTGTGATGTCTGCCTAGCAGTGGTATTACAGTTATATCAGTCAGTTGCTATATAAATTCTATTTTAAGGAAGGGGTAGAAAGGCTAAAAGAAACATGAACACACAAGCGCAGCGAATCGACATGATATAAAAACATGCTAAACTGTTTCATCTTCTTCACAAAAGCAGCATTTCACTACATCACGATAGTCATTTTGGGGCACTTTAAAGTGCCCCTATATAGGATCAAAATGCCTCTAATGGGTTTTAGAGGCACTTTGAAATATGACACTAATACTTATGTCCCTAAAAGTTTTAGGGGCACTTTAAGTGAAATGCCCCTAAAACTTTTAGTGACACTAAGAGAAATGTCTCTAAAACCTTTAGTGGCACTAAGAGAAATGCCCCTGAAACCCTTTAGTGACACTCTGAAAAATGCCCCTAAAACACTTTAGTGATACTAAGAGAAATGCCTCTAAATATATTTAAGGCATTTTATATAGTGAAACTTTGAGAAATGCCCTAAAAGCCATTTAGAGAAATAGAAACACAATTGTTTTTGAAGTCAGAATTTTGTTTCAGCCTTCTCAAGATGGGCCGGCCCCAGCTATAATTGCATTTTTTCTGATCCAAATATGTAGTTGGCTTTAGTTACGCCTGATTGGGCCGGCCCAAAGAGTAACTTCATCACTAAAAGAAACATGAACACACAAGTGCAGCGAATCGACATGATATAAAAACATGCTAAATTGTTTCATCTTCTTCACAAAAGCAGCATTTCACTACATCACGATAGTCATTTTGGGGCACTTTAAAGTGCCCCTATATATGATCAAAATGCCTCTAATGGGTTTTAGAGGCATTTTGAAATATGACACTAATACTTATGTCCCTAAAAGTTTTAGGGACACTTTAAGTGAAATGCCCCTAAAACCTTTAGTGACACTAAGAGAAATGTCTCTAAAACCTTTATTGGCACTAAGAGAAATGCCCCTGAAACCCTTTAGTGACACTCTGAAAAATGCCCCTAAAACACTTTAGTGATACTAAGAGAAATGCCTCTAAATATATTTAAGGCATTTTATATAGTGAAACTTTGAGAAATGCCCTAAAAGCCATTTAGAGAAATAGAAACACAATTGTTTTTGAAGTCAGAATTTTGTTTCAGCCTTCTCAAGATGGGCCGGCCCAGCTATAATTGTATTTTTTCTGATCCAAATATATAGTTGGCTTTCTTTACGCCTGATTGGGCCGGCCCAAGAGTAACTTCATCATGCTGCCTCGTTCTCATGGATAAGACAGGGCGGGTCCTCCTCGCTAGCGCCCAGGCGTTTTCACACTCACGGTTTATCCAGTTGGGCCACGCCAGCAGGAGGGTAGATATGAGGCCCAATAGCACTGTCACGTGTGGCTGCGCTTGCTCGATTTCCCGCGGGAGCCACAAGCTTGTACGAACAGTAAGCGCCAGCGCGGCTATTTAAACCGGTCTATCTGTCATTGAGGCGGCGAGGTGGGACTAAAATTCGTTTAGTATATGGACCGACCACGTTGCCTGTTGTTCTGAGCCGCATGCATTGCTACAACCTCCCATTAGGGGTGGGCATAAAAAACCGAAACCGAATTAATCGGAACCGAAACCGAATACACCGAACCTGAGTTAGCCGAAACTAATTTCGGTTAGTAATATGATTAACCGAATTTATAAATATTAATTTGGTGTTGACTCTCTATTAACCGAAATAACCGTACAAACCGAAAAATATACGTGACAGAGCTAAATATATTTGTGATTCTGTCCCAGGCGTCCATTACTGTACGTAGATACTAGCTCATGCCACAAAAAGACATGCATGCAAAAGCTGTTAGGCAGCCTATGCATGTACGTATGTCTCCAGCCACATGCACGTACATGTGTCTATGAATTTTTTTGAAAGTCTTTCAGTTGTTTTCGTGTTTCGGATATAATCATGTATATTAGCTAAACTCTCAACACATACAATTTATTGAATGTATACGGCTTGAAATATAGACATTATTTTTTTGAACAAGCTAGATAGACATCATGCTTATTATGTTTTTTTTTTATACATGCGTTCAAGACATTAGCTAGCAATGTATTTTTTCAGGTACTCGCCGACCTGGAGGTTGCTTCCGGTGCATCGATGAGTGGGTTAGCTCGTATGGATCTGACATAAATTATGGCACAGTGTTGTTATTTTCAGAAGTTCGGTTAAAAACCGAACACCAAACCGAATTGTCCACTTACCGAACTATCGATTAATTAGAAAACCAAAATAATTTCGGTGCCTATTTTGTAGAATCCGAATTATAGAAAAATCCGAAAAACTTAACCGAATTAACCGAAAAAACCGAATGCCCACCTCTACCTCCCATGCATCTCAAACTCTCAAGCTGCCGCATGCATGATCAGGAGAGTGATGAGAAAAGGCCAGAGAATGTGACTATCATTGATTCCCGTATGCGGCTAGTATGTATACATCCAACTACTTAGTTAAAAAATTAAGCTAGTTTTACACATCTAAAAATAGAGTAAAACCTTGCAAAAAATAATGGATAAAAAAGGAAGTACAAAAAAATGATGATACTCCCTCCCTCTGACCCGTATAGTTGACTTAGATTCATCTAAATACGAATTTATTTAGTCAAGAAATAGTACTGAATACATCCGTAACTAGATAAATTTAAGTTAAATAATATGGATCGGAAGAAGTACATCATTTGTTAAGTTGTGAATAAATATCAATACTAATGAAATAAAAAAATAGGACTGTGCTACGTTTAGACCGGTCTAAAAAGAACAAATCTTACGGACATTTCAACCGAAGCGGTTAGACTCGCTCCACCGTGGAAGCCCAGCGAATTTCTAAGTGAATATTTTTTGCCTAATTGCTAAACGACAAGATTTTTGATTAGTCAGCTCAATTCACATGCGAAAATTCAAAAAGACCGTTTATCTGATTTAGGATCCGTTTTTCACCGTTGAGCTAGTCGCGACGAGATCTTCGAAACTAGATCCCGTGTTGATATGTTTCAACGATATTTTTTTGGGCCAAAAAGTTATCCACCCCGTAGCATATGAGTTATCAATGTCATAGTATATAAGTTACCCACTCTATAAACATGTTGTGTAGAGACTCTTTTACTTGGATGCAAAAAAAATTATCCGGCGATTCTGAGAATTACATAACTTGGTGGATGTTTTGATAGCCTGCACGAGTGTCCCGCCTGTATGTTCTGGCTAAATAACATGATATTTTTTGCCATAAAATTTACCCACCAGTAACATTAGAATTATCCAGGCTCCAACATGTCAGTTACCTACTCTATAATATGTAAGATACCAATCACTACAAAATTTTTACCTATAGATAGAATATAAAATTTATATGCTGGATAACTTATATATTTCAGGGTTGATAACTTACATACTATGATATGGATAAGTCACGTGTTAGTGGTGAGTAACATGACCTTTTTAACCCCAAAAGTTATCCATCAGTAACACGAGAGTTATCCAGGCTTTAACATGTAAGTTATCCACCCAAATAACATATAAGTTATTTATCACTACAAAAATTTAAAGTTATTTTAGTGTCTTGGCTTCGTCGTCCGTCTTCTCTATCACGACGTATGGCTAAATCAACCTCGAAAGGCTACCACATGAAAATCAAGCATAATTTTTTGAAAGAATATAAATATAAGTTTTTTTTGTATAAGATATGATAAATGTGTCTTATACCGCATCCACCCATGACCCTATGTTGTAGTGAATAAACGTAACGTGCAATCAGTAGCCTAGCGACTCGGTTTTATCGCTAGTCATTGCTACCGCGGTGTATGAGTGACGAAGCCTTAAACTGTGTTAGGATACTGAGACTTATACATCGACAATCGATGAAGTCTCGATATCCTAATACCTAGGCTATCGTGTTCCAATTAAATTTGCTCAACACGTATGCGAGAATTTCTATATCCGACATGTTTATATGGTGGATAACTTATGTGTTATAGGTGGATAACTTACGTATTATATCATGGATAACTCACGTGTAAGAGGTGGGTAACTTTTTGGTTCAAATTTTTTTTATCAAAACATATCAACATGGGATCTAGTTTCGAAGATCTCGTTGCGGCAAGAGCAACGGTGAAAACGGATCCTAAATCGGGTAAACGATTTGATCTATAAAACATTTTAAATATTCGCTTTGTTTGTAATTTAGCGTGTTCACACTCCACCTAGGGAGCTACGCAAACGGTAAAAATGAGTCCGTCAGAATTTGACATCCACCGTCCGGTCTCAACCTAGATTTCCTAGAAAAATAAACTATACATAATAAATTTAAGAAAAAGGTGGAATAGTATTTCAGTAATTGTAGCAGTAATAATCACATAATATTCACAAAGGAGAGTAATAAGGATCAAATATTGCATACACATGGAACTAAATATATACCTTTCGATATCTATGAAGGGACAAAAATATAGCTTCCAAAAAAATCTCACTAGCACAGGGAACAAAACAATACAGTCATCGAGGAAAAACTTTTGTCTACACAGGGAAAAAATATAGCGCCTTACAAACAAATTTTGTCTACATAGGGAATAAAAAGATACGTTCTCTGGGGACAAAATTCGTCTTGACATGAAAAAAATTTATAGTGTCCGAGGAACAAATCTCGCATACATGATATAAAAATATAGCCTTCGAGAGATAACTTTTGTCTACACATGGAACAAAAAATATAGCTTTCAAAGGAACAAATTTTGCCTGCACAGAAAACACAAAGAAACATAGCCATTGGGAAACAACTCTTGTTTACATGGAACAAAAATATAGCGTCCAAGGAACAAATCACTTCTACAAAGGTAAAACAAAATACGGCGTCCCAGGAATAAATCTCGTATTCACATTTAACAAAAAAAAATAGTGTCCAAGGAATAAATCTCACGTACACATGGAAAATAATGTAGCCTCTGGAGAACAACTAGTGTCTTTACATGGAAAAAAATATAGCTTCAAAAAACAAATCTCGCCTACACAGAAAACTAAACAATATAGCCACCGAGGAACAACTCTTCTATATAGAGAGAACAAAAATATATCGTCCAATAAACAAAATCTCGTCTATACAAGAAACAAAAAAAAAGCTAACAGAAATAAACTGGGTAAAAGAATCTAAGAAGAAGAAGAAAGAAAAAACGGAATCCCAGCGAAAGAAAGGAAAAAGAAAGAACAAAGCAATATAATATCTCACGTCTGGAAAGAAAGAAAAGAAGAAGCGTACAGTAGGAAGCAGACCAACAAAGAGAAAACAGACACTGACCTGCTCGAATTATCGCTGAGCGACGGAAGCTGTATTAACGGGCCGAGCCCACGAAGAGAAGTCTTGAAAATGCTGCACCAAAACGCGCGGCGTCAGCGAGTCGTTTACGACAGGGCGGGGTATTTAAATCGGTATGTTTGTTGTTAAAGAGTCGAGGTGGGACTAAAAATGAGAAGCACCTCGCTGCAGTGCACGAAGCTGATGCGCATGCGTGATGTGCTGCCCTGGACGCGTTCGTACATGGGACATGGTCTGAGCATACATATATGGATGGAGCTATTTGCTAATCAGCCAGACATACTTTAATGCAAAAACGGATTGTGTTTATTCGAGAAAAAAAGTAACTCTGCAACACTTTGAGCGTCTGGTTCTTTGCACATGCGTGGTGCCTCTTTGCTTTGCTAAAGTGGGCATTGTGCTGCTAGGATAAAATACAAACAAAACTTAGAAAACAATATAGAATAAAAAGAGGATCAAAAAATAAACCCAAAAATTTTAGACTAACAAAAATTATAGTGTTTGGAACAAGTCATGATTTTTGGCAAAATAATCTATGAACCAAAAAATATAATAAATAAAATAATCCGTGAACCGAACAAAAAGTTAAAAACAATGCAATGATTTACTGGTATGAACAAAATTATCCGTGGAAAGCGACCTAAAAATAAATTCATTGCAGAATGGTTCATAATGAAAAAGTGAAACAAAAGCAAAAATAAGTTATCGCTGAAGAAGAAAAAACTATCACTACTAGTTACCAATAAAAAAAACTAATCGAAACACAATCTTAGTGCACTAGAACAAATCATGATAATAATGACAACAAAAATTTAGATGAAGAGAAACAAAACTCCAATGCTACTAGAATTGTTTCCATTTGTCGCAAAAATTTGACCAATGGAAGAACAATTTATTGCTCAAGAAAAACAGAACGACTACAAGTGGAAATTTGGAACATAATTTAAATATAGTAGAAAAATCATGACTATTGGTGGAATAAAAATTAGACAATCGCGAACAAATTTTGGACAATACTTCTAGAGAAGTGGAAACAAATCACAAAAAAAAAGTACGATCATGACTTAAAAATGGACAAACAACTAAGAAAAAACGTGGAACATAACATACAAAAGAATAGACAAAAGTACGCATTAGACAACTAGGGCCACCGATCATAATAGACAAAAATTAAAATTTGACAAAATTATGAACAAAAATTCCGCATGTAATACGAACATTTTGTGTTCATACACAAGTTATCATGAAAACTAATTACTATTTTTTGTGGTTTATGTAAAAAGACGAGAAAATGTCCAAGAATAGTCACATTGGAGCATCGAAATTTTTCTTTTTATAGAGAACAAAAAAAATTATTCTCGAAAATTTGTGAACGTACACATATGGGTATCTCTGATGGGCATTGCAAATCATACTTTGTCTCATGGGAGAGGGACACGAACAGACGAAATGTCCTCCGTTTATCCAATTGCAGTGGGTACGTACCCAACGGTGCTCCAATTGAACATGTCAACTAGTACCGCCATTGTTGGTAGATGTGTGAATGCTGCAGTCGGTGGAGGAGCACAACCGAGTCGGTGAAGGAGCACGACCGAGCTCGTGCTATCTTTGAAGGGAATATGCCCGAGAGGCAATAATAAAGTGGTTATTATCGTATTCCTTATTTATGATAAATATTTATTTTGCATGCTATAATTGTATTAATACGGAAACGTTAATACATGTGTGTTTAATAAACAAAAGGTAGTTCCTAGTTATGCCTCTCTTATAAACTAGCTCGTTGATTAACAAGATGATCATAGGTTTCCTGATCATGGACATTGGATGTTGTTAATAACGAGGTCACAACATTAGTGTAATGGTGTGATGACCATTCATTCAAAGTATAGCATTACGATCAAAGTCATTGAGTTTATATTGCTATAACAACTTACGAAGTGATCCTAATCCTTAGACCATGAGATCATGTCAATCACTAACACCGGAAGAGTTTATTGATAACATCAAACGTCACACCGTAACAGGGCGATTATAAAGATGGATTCAGAACTACTAAAGTGTTATGTTGAGGCCCATGGATCGAGAGTGGAATTTGTTCATCCCGATGACGGATAGATATACTCTGGGCCCTCTCGGTGATATCACATTGGTTAGCTTGCAAGCAAGTGATTTGATCACTAGAATGTTATATCACAGGAACGAGAAAAGAGTGCATGTCGATGAGATCAAACTAGGTATGGAGATACCGATGATCGAATCTCGGACATGTAATATATCGTGAAACAAAGGGATTAAGATACTAGCGTAAAAGGTTCCGACGATCACAAGAAAGTCATCGTTGAATGTGTGGGAGTCAGTATGGGTCTCCAGATCCCGCTTCTGATTATTGATCCGAGAGGGGTCTCGATCATGTCCGTATTATTCACGAACCATAGGGTGACACACTTAAGAGACACCGACATCCAATTTGGAGCAAAAGTTTCATGCCAAAAAGAAAAGGAAAGCGCAGGAATTTATTTCACTAGACACCGAAATTGTTTCGGTTGAAATTGCTGAAACTGGTTCTGCATGTGAAATGGAATACTAGCAAGGGGTTTTATGTGAATGTTTGTTAATTAAAGTAATTAACAAAATTCTGAAAAAATAAATAAAAGAGTTTTATTTAAATGAGAGCTTGCATTAAATTTGGTGGAAATTTAATGCATGTGAGTGGATTTCTGAGTGGAGGCTTTTGTGTGAGTGGAGTGTCCACCCACATGAATGAAAGGAGGGGAGGAGGCAGCCCCATGGCTGGGCGCATGGCCCCTTGGGTGCCCCCCCTCTCCCTATAAAAGGAGCCCCCTCCCTCTCTCTCACTCACACCTCCTCGTGAAGGATCTCTCTCCCCCTCTAGAATTTATCCCCCATGGTCTCGGACTAGCGAGATACATGTTCCCGGTGGCTTTTCGGCAAGAAAGAGTTGTGCTTCCGCTGCATCGCTGGAGCGAGGAGGCGGAGGTTTTCGGTGCCTCGAACGTGTGTGCGAGCACGGATGCGCTGCTGTTTTGCGGCGCTAGGACTTCCTCTCGATCTTGAGATCGGCAAGAGATAGTCTACATCAACCACGAGTTTGGACTCGTTAAGCTTTGTCGGTCTTCAAGGGTATGTTCTCTACGAATATACATCCGCCCGTTGTTTGTATCTAGTAGATAGATCTTGGTACATAGTTGTTCCCATCGTAGGAAATTTTTTGTTTTCTATGCTGCGAACCCTACAGTGGTATCAGAGCCGGATCTATGCGTAGATGCTTTGCACGGGTAGTACACATATGAGTATGTGGGCGATTATGATCATTTTATTGCTTTTTAGTTGTACTTTGGATATTGGTGGCATAGTGGGATGAAGCGGTCCGGACAAACTTTACATGTCCTCGCACATGAGACCTGTTTCACGCTTGACATGCAATTAGTTTTGCATAAGTGGCTAGCGGGTGTTTGTCTCTCCTACTATAGTCAATATCTAATTTGCAACGAGTTGTCAACAATTTGGTTATCCTCGTTGTGGTTCATGTTCGTAGGTAAGAACGGTTTTATCTTCGAAAGCCCTAAGCCACGTAAAATTTGCAATGGATAAATTAGAGGCGTCTAGTTTAGATTGTTGCTGGGCTAGTGTTATGATATGGTGATGTTGTAAGTAGAAGTATGAGATGATACTCTTACAACATACATAGCGTGTAAGTTCCATAGACCTTGGCCTTACACATAAATGTATGATAGAGATCATACCACGGTGCACATGATGGAGATCATATGCGGGAACCATATCATTTCACTAATAAACATGTGATGTTTGATAGCATCTTATATTGCTTGTTTGGCGTTTTATTAGCATAATAAGATGATCCCTCATTTAGATATCAAGATAAAAATGTGTTCTTCCTTAAGTATGCACCGACAATGTTTCGTCGCTTCAAGACATCACGTGATGATCGGGTGTACTTGAATCCACGAGCATATCTCGGGTGTAAGACAGTTACACACACGAATACTAAGGTTCTTACTTGGCGAGCCTAGCATGTATGCATGGCCTCGAACACGGACCGAAAAGGTTAAGCATGAGTCATATGTTTTGATATGATGACCATATGGATGCTCGCCTTTGAAGCTATACCGACTCACGTGATGATCGGACTTGGTGTAGTGGATTTGGTTCATGTAATCACCAAAAAGACACGAGGGATTTCGTTTTTGAGTGGGAGTTTATTTCTAATTTGGATTAGTAGAACTCAATTTATCATAAATTAAATCAAAGTAATTTTGCATAATTTGTTGTAGTCATTGGCATTCGTTCACCACCTTATGCATAGTTGTAATTGAGATAATAGAACTATAGAATTATGGATATTTACTTTACGAACTGGTATCGTATTGTGTTGAGTGTCAATCAAAGTTTAAAGTCCTATTGCAAACTTTCAGCAAACTCTATTTACTCCGTGAAATTTAATAATTGGTATTAAATTGAGAGTAAAAATTCTAGTGTTAGTATCTTAAGTATCATGTTTGCCTCCATGATTCTTGATTGTTTTAATATCAAGTTTATCTAGGAGCTGAAAGAATTGTTTCAAAAACCATCATGTGTGGCAGATATAACGATATCTGAAACAATGTTTTGGTTGCAATATGATAGAGTATAATATATGTTCTCATATTGGATGAGAATTTACGAAGGTTGGAGATGCTAGACATCCTAATCATCCAAAAGGGTTTTGGAAAGTAATGTTATACTCACGATTCTCCTTTATAAGCTAAATTGGCTTGATCATGAAAGTCGTCATGATAAGGATGAATAGAAGATGTATGTAAAGTGTTTACTACACTAAAAGATTACTAAAGAATGGATTTTGAAAGAATACCGATCATTTTGATGATGGTGTTGGAGATATGCCCTAGAGGCAATAATAAATATAGTTATTATTATATCTTTGTGTTTATGATAAATGTTTACATTCATGCTATAATAGTATTAACAAGGAAACATTAATACTTGTGTGATTTGTAAACTTAATTTGAAGTCCCTAGTATAGCCTCTATACTTCACTAGCTTGTTGGTTGATTAATGATTGTGGTTTCCCTATCATGAACATTGAGATGTTATCAACAACAAGATCATATCGTTAGGAGAATGATATGGTGGACATACTCCTATATATAAGCATAGCATAAAGATCAAGTCATTTCAATAGTTCAATTGCTATATGCTTTCTGATACATAGTAACCTAATTACTTCGACCATGAGATCATGCATATCACCTTTACCGGATGGATGCTTTGATGACATCAAACACCACACCGTAACTGGGTGGCTATAAAGGTGGCATTGAGTGTTCGGAAAGTATTGGTTGAAACACATGGATCAAGAGTGGGATTTGTCCATCCATATGACGGATAGATATACTCTGGGCCCTCTCGGTGTAATGTCATCCAATTAGCTTGCAAGCATGTGACTAGGTCACAAGGGATCACATATCACAGGAACGAGAAAAGAGTACTTATCGGTAACGAGGTTGAACTAGGTATGCAGAGATACCGACGATCATAACCTCGGATAAGTAAACTATCGTGAGACAAAGGGAAATCTGTATCGTATGTAAGTGGTTCATTCGATCGCAAAGTAATCGTAGAAATATGTGGGAGCCATATGAATTTCCAGATTCCTCTATTGGTTATTGTTCGGAGAAGTGTCTCGATCATGTCCGCATAATTCACGAACCGTAGGGAGACACACTTAAGGATTCGACGTTGTTTTGAGTAGTTATGGTATTATGAGAAAGAGACCGAATATTGTTCGGAGTCTCGGATGGGATCCGGGATATCATGAGGTGATCCGGAATGGTCCGGAGAATAAGATTCATATAAGGAAAGTCCTGCCGAGTTCAGGAATGATTCCGTGTTTTCATCGGAATGTTCTAGAAGGTTCCGGATTGTCCAAGACCGGGGAGGGTACATGAATGTGTCATTGAATGATTGCATCAAGTACTAAGTGTTCTTGCTGGTCCAAAACTGAAAAGTCAAACTGCCAGTTTGAAAGTCAAACGGCTAAAACAGGAAACTGTGGAAAACATGAAACTGTGGGAAACAGGAACTGGGAAACAAGCAAGAGGAGGTTGAAACCAACTTGGAGGAGGAGTCCTCTCCTCCAAGCCCGGCCAGCCTAGGCCGAGTTGGGAGGGACTCCCTCCTCCTGGGCGCCCTCCACCTATAAAAGGAGGCAGGCCTCCTCCTCTAGACACACAAGTTCCTATCCTCTAATCTCCGGTTTAGAGCCGCTTTTGGTTTAGAGCTTCTAATTGCTTTAGCCTCGGTTTAGAGCCTTCTAATTGGTGTGTCTAATCTCTAGACCACTAATAGCCCTCTCTCATACTCCACCATACTGCCCGGCTTAAGGCAAGCCTCAGGGATTTCCTCTACTTACGCCTGCCACGCCGCCGGAATCGCGAGGAGAGTGCTACAACCTCCGCTGCTGGAACAAGGGAGAGGAAGGTCTTCATCGAAAACCGAACGTGTGACCGATCATGAAGCGCTTTGGAACGCTACGGAAGGATCGTCTACACGATCTTGAGATCGGAAAGAGTACGACTACATCACCCACGAGAATCCGCCTCGTTAAACACTTTGGAATCTTCGAGGTAAGTTATTCCATCGACTCGTTGCTACAATCTAGTAGATAGATCTTGGCTTGTTTGTTTGTATGCAATAGAAAATTTTTGTTTTCCATGCTACGAACCCCACAAAGGGTATCGAGCCGTGTCTATATGTAGATCACAGACGAGTAGAACACAATGGTCATTGTGGGCGTTGATGCTTTTATTGTCGATTGCTTTTGTGTACTTTGCATCTTGCGGTATGTTGGGATGAAGCCCCGGCTAACCTTACATGACATCGCTCATGAGACTTGCTCCACGCTTGACATGCAACTTGTATTGCATAAGTGGCTTTATGGGTGCCTGCTTTCCTAGCATAGTTAAGATCCAATTTACAACGGTGATCAACAATTCTAGTATCAATGTTGTGGTTCTTGTTCGTAAGTTAGAACGACACTTATTGAAAGCCCCAAACCATGTAAAATATGCAAAGAAAGTAGAGGCGCTAACTTTGTTTTGCAGGTGTCAAAGTGATGTGATATGGCCATGATTGTGATTATATTTGATGTATGCAATGTTCCTTATTGTAAGTTGGCAACCGCAGGAGCCATATGGTTGTCTTTAATTTATGTTAAGACCCGTGTCTATTCAAAGTAGTTGTAATAGTTGAAGCCGTGGACCTTGATGCAATGCCGTGATGATGGAGATCATGTTCGTGCTTGAAGATGGAGATCGGAAGCACAAAGAAGAAAGGCCATATCATATCACATATTATTGAATTGCATGTGATGTTAATCCTTTATGCATCTTGTATTGCTTGGTAGACGGTAGCATTATAAGATGATCCTCATGCACATCAATTTCAAGTCATAAAGTGTTCACCCTTAGTTAGCACCGCTAAAGCTTGTTGTTTCAAGCACCACGTGATGATCGGGTGTTAGATTCGCAAGTGTATACAACGTGAGCAAGCCAGATTTTCTCATGCGAAACTAAGGTTTGATCTTGACGAGCCTAGCATGTACAGACATGGTCTCGAACACGGATCACCGAAAGGTAAAGCATGAATCGTATAGTAGATATGATGAACATGACGATTGTTCGCCATTGAAACTATATCAACTCTCGTGATTATCGGTGTTGATGTAGTGGATTTGGTTCGTGTGATCACTAAAACAATGTGAGGGATGTTGTTTTGAGTGGAGTTCACCTAGTTTAATTTCATTAATTAATTTGAACTCAATTTGTCATAAACTTAGTCTAAACTATTGCAAATATGTTGTAGATCAATGGCAGCCCCTACCATCAATTTTAATGCGTTCCTAGAGAAAGAAAAGTTGAAAACAATGGAAGAAACTTCATGGATTGGTTCCGCAATTTGAGGATTGTCCTCACACCGGTAATTTGACCTATGTCCGGATGCACCATTGGTGACCCACTGCGGTGATGCTTCCGATGAAGTAAAGAATGTTTACCTCGCCGGAAGAATCAAGATCTATAGTTCAGTGTGCTATCTTGTATGGTTTAGAATCGAGCTGAGTAAAAGGTTTGAAGAGTCAGACCCATATGATATTGTCGAGGATCTCAAATTGATTTTTGAGACTCATGCGGCAATTGAAAGCTATGAGGCTTCGAAAAGTTCTTTAACCGCAAGATGGAAGAGGGCAGCTTCCTGCTGAGCATGTGCTTAAGATGTCCGGGCACGCAAACAAACTTCAAAGCTTGGGTATAGTGATTCCTAATGCTTTGGGGATTTACCGTGTCCTCCAATCATCGCCACCAAGTTACAGGAACTTTGTGATGAACTACAACATGCGTAACATGAACAAAGAGTTGCCGTAACTGCTTGCTATGTTAAAATCTGCAAGTGGAGATCAAGAAAGAGCACCAAGTGTTGATGGTCAATAAGACCACCAAACTCAAGAAAGGCAAGTCTAAGCAAAAGGGACACTTCAAGAAGGGTGGTAAGAAAGTTACCACGCTGGCGAAGAAGACCAAGGCTGGACCCAAGCCCGAAACTGAGTGCTTTACCGCAAGGGAGAAGGTCACCGAAGCGGAATTGCCCAAAGTACTTGGCGGATTCAAGAACGGCAACATCAAGAAGAAAGGTATATCCGATATACATGTTATTGATGTGTATCTCACTAGTACTGTAGTGGTGCTCGGTATTTGATCTCGGTTCGGTTGCTCATATTTGTAACTCAAACAGTGTGCAGAATAAACGGAAGCTAGCGAAGAACGAGGTGACGATGCGTGGAAACGGATCAAAGGTTGATGTGATCGCGACGCTACCCCTTCATCTACCATCGGGATTAGTTTTATACTTAAATAATTGTTATTTAGTGCCCGTTGAGCATGAACATTATATCGATCTTGTTTATTGTAGACGGTTACTTGTTTAAATCAGAGAATAATGGTTGTTCGATTTATATGAGTAATATGTTTTATGCACATGCACCTTTGATAGATGGTCTATTCTTATTGAATCTCGATAGTGGAAATACACATATCAACAACATTGAGGCTAAACGCTTGAAATCAGCGATAATTCGACCTATATGTGGCAATCGCTGCCTTGGTCACATTGGAGTGAAGCGTATGAAGAAACTCCATTCGATGGACTTCTTGAATCACTTGATTTTGAATCACTTGAAAGATGCGAAGCATGTCCGATGGGAAAAATGACTAAGACTCCATTTTCAGTATGATGGAGCGAGCTACGGACTTATTGGAAATCATACATACCGATGTGTGTGTGGTCCAATGAGTGTAGCATCATGTGATGGTTATCGTATCAAGTATGTTCTTACCTTCACGGATGACTTGAGTAGATATGTGTATATCTATTTCATGAAACATAAGTCCGAAACTTTCGAGAAGTTTAAGGAGTTTCAAAGTGAGGTAGAGAATCAACGTAACAAGAAGATTAAATTTCTACGCTCGATCGTGGAGGTGAATATGTAAGTTACAAGTTTGGCGAGCATTTGAAGAAATGCGAATACTTTCACAGCTTGACACCGGAACACCACAACAGAATGGTGTGTCCGAACGTCAGAATCGAACTCTCTTAGATATGGTTCGCTCTATGATGTCACTTACAGATTTACCGCTATCATTTTGGGGTTATGCATTAGAAACAGCCGCATTCACTTTAAATAGGGCACCGTCTAAACTGCTGAAACGACACCGTATGAATTATGGTTTGGGAAGAAACCTAAATTGTCGCTCCTTAAAGTTTGGGGATGCGAAGCCTATGTAAAGAAGTTACACCGGACAAGCTTGAACCCAAAGCGGAAAAATGCGTCTTCATAGGATACCCAAGGAAACTATTGGGTATACCTTCTATCATAGATCCAAGGCAAAATCTTCGGTTAAGAATGGATCCTTTCTAGAGAAGGAATTTCTCTCGAAAGAAGTGACTGGAAGGAAAGTAGAACTCGACGAGGTTGTCGAACCTTCTCTCGAATTGCGAGTAGCGCAAAGACCGAAGAAGTTCCTGTGGTGCCTGCACCAATTAGAGAGGAAGCTAATGAAGATGATCATGAAACTTCGGTTGAAGTTGCTACAGAGCCTCCGAGGTCAACGAGAACTCGTACCACTCCAGATTGGTATGATTCCGTTATGAGTGTCATGTTGGTGGACAACACCGATGACCCCGAGACATATGAGGAAGCGATGATGAGCCCAGATTCCAATAAATGGCAACAAGCCATGAAATCCGAGATTGGATCCATGTACGAAAACCAAGTATGGACTTTGGTGGACTTACCGGATGGCCGAAAGGCTGTCGAGAACAAATGGATTTTCAAGAAGAAAACAGATGCTGATGGTAATGTTACTGTCTATAAAGCTCGACTTGTCGCAAAAGGGTTTCGACAAATTCAAGGAGTTGACTACGATGAGACTTTCTCACCGTAAGCGGTTAAAGTCTGTGAGGATTATGTTAGCAATCGCTGCATATTATGATTATGAGATATGGCGATGGATGTCAAAACAAAGATTCCTCAATGGAGATATTGATGAAGAGTTGTATATGATGCAACCCAAAGGTTTTGTCGATCCTAAAGATGCTAACAAGGTATGCAAACTTCAACGGTCCATCTATGGATTGAAGCAAGCATCCCGAAGTTGGAATCAACGTTTTGATAAGGTGATCAAAAGTTTTGTTTTTATACAAACTTATGGAGAAGCTTGTATTTACAAGAAAGTGAGTGGGAGCTCTGTAGCATTCTTAATACTATATGTGGATGACATATTGTTGATTGGGAATGATGTAGACCTTCTTAATAGTGTCAAGGAATATTTGAATAATAGTTTTTCAATGAAGGATCTTGGCGAAGCAGCTTACATATTAGGCATAAATATTTATAGAGATAGATCGAAACGCCAAATATCATTGTCACAAAGTACATATTTGGACAAAGTTCTAAAAAGGTTTGGAATGGAAGAAAGCAAGAAAGGGTTCTTGCCCATGTTGCCCAATACGACCTTGAGTAAAACTCAAAGTCCGACATCGCGTAAGATAGAGAAAGGATGAGTAAGACTCCTATGCCTCACCATAGGATCTCTAATGTATGCCATGCTATGTACTAGACCGACATTGCATATGTCGTTAGTTTAACTAGCAGATATCAAAGTGATCCAGAGTGGATCATTGACAATGTCAAAAACATCCTTAAGTACTTGAGAAGAACTAAGGATATGGTTCTTTCTTATGGAGGTGATGAACAGCTCGTTGTTAATGGTTACACCGATGCTAGTTGGAACACCGATCCGGATGATTCTAAATCACAATCTGGATACGTATTTATTTTGAATGGTGCAGCAGTTAGCTGGAGGAGTGCAAAGCAAAGCGTTGTGGCGAGATCTTCAACTGAATCGGAATACATGGCTGCTCCGGAGGCTTCACAAGAAGCGATATGGATGAAAGAGTTCATTACAGAGCTGGGTGTGGTTCCTAGTGCGCTGGACCCAATGTCTATCTACTGTGATAACATGGGCGCCATAGCCAATGCGCAAGAACCAAGGTCACACAAGAAGCTGAAGCACATCAAGTGCGTTTTCACGCTATTCGAGAACATATCCAGGATGGGGATATAAAGATTTGCAAAGTACACACAGATCTGAATGTGGCGGATCCGTTGACTAAACCTCTCCCGAGGGCAAAACATGACCAACACCAAACTGCCATGGGTGTTCGGTATATTACCATGTAATATAGATTAGATGACTCTAGTGCAAGTGGGAGATCTGGAGATATGCCCTAGAGGCAATAATAAATATAGTTATTATTATATCTTTGTGTTTATGATAAATGTTTACATTCATGCTATAATAGTATTAACAAGGAAACATTAATACTTGTGTGATTTGTAAACTTAATTTGAAGTCCCTAGTATAGCCTCTATACTTCACTAGCTTGTTGGTTGATTAATGATTGTGGTTTCCCTATCATGAACATTGAGATGTTATCAACAACAAGATCATATCGTTAGGAGAATGATATGGTGGACATACTCCTATAGATAAGCATAGCATAAAGATCAAGTCATTTCAATAGTTCAATTGCTATATGCTTTCTGATACATAGTAACCTAATTCCTTCAACCATGAGATCATGCATATCACCTTTACCGGATGGATGCTTTGATGACATCAAACACCACACCGTAACTGGGTGGATATAAAGGTGGCATTGAGTGTTCGGAAAGTATTGGTTGAAACACATGGATCAAGAGTGAGATTTGTCCATCCATATGACGGATAGATATACACTGGGCCCTCTCAGTGGAATGTCATCCAATTAGCTTGCAAGCATGTGACTAGGTCACAAGGGATCACATATCACGGGAACGAGAAAAGAGTACTTATCGGTAACGAGGTTGAACTAGGTATGCAGAGATACCGACGATCATAACCTCGGATAAGTAAACTATCGTGAGACAAAGGGAAATTGGTATCGTATGTAAGTGGTTCATTCGATCGCAAAGTAATCGTAGAAATATGTGGGAGCCATATGAATTTCCAGATTCCTCTATTGGTTATTGTTCGGAGAAGTGTCTCGATCATGTCCGCATAATTCACGAACCGTAGGGAGACACACTTAAGGATTCGACGTTGTTTTGAGTAGTTATGGTATTATGAGAAAGAGACCGATGTTGTTCGGAGTCTCGGATGGGATCCGGGATATCACGAGGTGATCCGGAATGGTCCGGAGAATAAGATTCATATAAGGAAAGTCCCGTTTCGGAGTTCAGAATGATTCCGTGTTTTCATCGGGAATGTTCTAGAAGGTTCGGATTGTCCCAAGACTGGGAGGGTACATGAATGTGTCATTGAATGATTGCATCATGTACTAAGTGTTCTTGTTGTTCCAAAACTGAAAAGTCAAACGGCTAAAACAGGAAACTGTGGAAAACAGGAAACTGTGGGAAACAAGCAAGAGGAGGTTGGAACCAACTTGGAGGAGGAGTCCCTCTCCTCCAAGCCGGAGGCCAGCCTAGGACGAGTTGGGGAGGGACTCCCCTCCCTCCCCTGGCGCGTCGGCCCCTCCACCTATAAAAGGAGGGGCAGGGCCTCCTCCTCTAGACACACAAGTTCCTATCCTCTAATCTCCGGTTTAGAGCCGTTTTGGTTTAGAGCTTCTAATTGCTTTAGCCTGCGGTTTAGAGCCTTCTAATTGGTGTGTCTAATCTCTAGACCACTAATAGCCCTCTCTCATACTCCACCATACTCGCTCCGGCTTAAGGCGAAGCCTGGATTTCCTCTACTTCCTGCATACTGCCAGGCCTTGTCGAAATCGCGAGAGAGTGCTACAACCTCCGTCACCTTGGAACAAGGGAGAGGAAGGTCTTCGCCGAAAATCAACGTGTGACCGATCATGAAGCGCTGCCGGAACGCAGCGCCGGAAGGATCGTCTACACGATCTTGAGATCGGAAAGAGTACGACTACATCACCCACGAGAATCCGCTCTCGTTAAACACTTTGGAATCATCGAGGGTAAGTTATTCCATCGACTCGTTGCTACAATCTAGTAGATAGATCTTGGCTTGTTTGTTTGTATGCGATAGAATTTTTTTGTTTTCCATGCTACGAACCCCTATAGATGGTGATCTACTTCAAAGTGCAAGTCCAAAGGTATTATTATTTGAATATACACTCTTTGGACTATGTGTCATGTATATGGCGCCACTTTTGATGTTGATAGATTCTTTTAAAAGGAAAAAGAAATGCTGAAAGAGAATCTATAAAATATATTTGGCAGAAAAGAAAAGATTGGAAATATCCAATTTAGGTATATGGATGATATACATGTTATGGTTGTATTCTTTGCTTGTTAAACAATGTGGTTCTTGGGTATTGGATACCGAATTGGTTGGTATGAAATTTCATACGGAATGATGCAATTCATGAACCACAATGGCCTAAGTAACTAGCAAGAGAATATGTGATGATGTTCATCGAAAACAAACAAACCGTAGTTTGTATTTCTCGTTGACATCAAAGCTTGACTTCAAGATTTGTTTTAATAATTGTTATTTGAATCAGGTATTATAAGAACAAAGGCTGTTCAAATAATTACCGTATTCCATATAAGATGGATGATTTACAAATCTAGTTGGAGAAATCACATCCATAAAACCTAATGCTAAAATGTCGCAAGACAAATGATTGAAAAATCACTTACGAAGTGACATCGTTGTTTAAATTATATTGGAAACAAAACATGAAGAATCTCCATATTCATCGATTTTTGGAGTCTTTGATTTGATCAAGTGACGCTTGTGAGACTTTCCTCGGGATAATTAAAACTTCGTTCAAAGGCCAAAGAAGAACGAACGACTAAAATATTGGAATTTATACATATCGATGTATGTAGTCCATTATTTATAGTCGTAAGCGATGGGTTTCAACTTCATATGCTTTCTCTGGAAATTTGAGTGAATGTTCACTTAATGAGAAAGAAGTGTGAAATATTTGAAAACCTTCAAAGACTTTCAAGATGAAGTGAAAATCATTGTGACAAGAAAATAAACGGTTTATGATTTTATCATAAGGGATTTATTTGAGTTACAAGTGTAACAAGAAAAATAAATGAATTATGATTTTATCATAAAGGGATTTATTTGAGTTGCAAGTTTAGCAAAACACCTAGATTTACATATCCCGAAACACCATAGGAATATGGAGTGTTTGAGATTTGTAATGAAACCTTGTTTGACATGGTTGGATCAAAGGTGCTATTTATAAAACTGCCATTATGTTTTAAAATATTAAAGCTTTAGAGACTACCGCTTTTACACTGAAAAGAGCTCCATCTAGATCCGTTGAAATGGCACCATGGAAGTTATGGTTTGGGGTAAAACCCAAGTTGTCATTTCTTAAATTTTGGTATGCTAAACATAAGTAAGATGTTTTACAACCAAAGTCGGATGAGCATGTCTTTGTAGGTTATTTCGAATAACAATTGGTTATTCCTCCATAACACCGACGACAAAAGGGTTTGTCGCTTGAAATGTGAAGTTTCTTGAAGAAGGAATTTTTCATAAAAGTTGAGTGGGAGGACAATAGAACTTTGATAAGGTTAACGAACCTTAGCTAAATGTGCTGAGTTGCGCAGCGCCGGAAATTGTTCTGGAGGATGCCATAATGCTCATAGCTTATGTGCCTCAAAGGTTGTGGTCACGGAGATCTAAGTTCTTATTGAACCAAGTCGGTCGAATAAACAATCAAATACTAAGATTTGAGAGTAAATCATTATTGTTTGACAATGATGAACCGGCTATATGCAAAGAAGCGATGATGGGCCCTGACTCCGTCAAATGGCTTGAAGCCATAAAATCCGTGATAGTTCCATACACGAGAAATCAAGTTTTGAACTTGGAAGACCCTCCATAAAGGTGTAAAAACCTATCGGTTGTATTTGGATCTATAAAGAAACAGACATGGATGTTTCACATCTATGAAATAGTCGACATGTCGTAAAGTATTTTATGACAATGTTCAAGGAGTTGACTATGACAAGATTTGATCTTTCATAGCGATATTTAGTCTGGACGGATTAAAGTAGCAACCACTACATATAATTTGGTATATGGTAGATGAATAAACAAAACAAAGTTCTTCTAATAGAAAGGTTACCTAGGACGTGTACATGACACGGTCCAAAGGGTTTTGTTAAATTCAAAGGATGCTAAAAGGGCATGCAAACTTCAATGGTTGAAGTAAGCATCGCGGAGTTGGAATCTTCACCATGATGAAAAGGAGTTTTTCATCAGGAGACGATGAAGATGTTTGCATTTGCAAGAAATTAAGTGGGAGCGCTAAGACATATTTCTAATACATTATGTGGAGGACATCTTGTTGATTAGAAATGATGTATCTTTTATTGACAAAGGTTAATTATTTTATTTCGATGAAAGACTTAGGCAAAACCCGAATATTTAGCATGAAAGTCTATAGTGGATAGACCGTGACGTTAATATGGTTGTGCCAAACGTACATATATGAGATATTGAAGGAGTTCAATATAGAAACGATAAGAAACGGTTTTTTTCGCATGGAAAGGAATTGAATCAAGATTCAAGTGTATTGACACTTGATAAATGAAACAAGATTCAAGTGCTTTGACACTTGATGAGTGAAATCACAAGGATGTTTTGATCAATCATACCATGATATGTACACATCCAGATATGTTCTATGCTCTAAGTGTTATGAGCATATACCAGAATGAATCATAAAATGATCATTGGACGATAGTAAAGATATTCTTATGATCTTTTGGAAGAACTAAGAATATATTTGTGAAGAGGTGACAAACAATTACAAATAGTTCATTGTAAAGCGTTACATTGATACTAGTTTTGTCAAAACATACAAATTAAGTTTATCTCAATTTAAACTATGGGTGGCACAATAAAATGGAAAGAAAGTTTCCATGATGGATTTGTATGAAATCCATAGTTAAGACATTGTGACGAATACTACAACAAAAAGGCTAAGTATATGACTGCTATAGTAGCAGCAAAGGAGGGAATTTGTGTCAAGAAGTGTGTTATCAAACTAAGGTGTGGTTCGCAACGGGCTAACACTAAATATATATTGTATGACAATAGTATCGATGTGTTTTAACCCCAAGGAACTAAAGGTCTCACCAAAATACCAAATTTATACAATGCCATCTCATTGGAGAATGAGTGATGCGTGGAGACGCAAAGACATGCAAATACACACGAACCTGAAGCGTCAGCTCCGTAGATTATGTTAACCACTTGCAATTGCGTATTTGGAACACCAGAAAGCCATAGGTGTTCAATACACAAAGTTTTCAAACTATATTATTGTCTCTAGTGCAAGTGGGAGACTGAAGGGAATATGCCCGAGAGGCAATAATAAAGTGGTTATTATCGTATTCCTTATTTATGATAAATGTTTATTTTGCATGCTATAATTGTATTAATACGGAAACGTTAATACATGTGTGTTTAATAAACAAAAGGTAGTTCCTAGTTCTGCCTCTCTTATAAACTAGCTCGTTGATTAACAAGATGATCATAGGTTTCCTGATTATGGACATTGGATGTTGTTAATAACGAGGTCACAACATTAGTGTAATGGTGTGATGAACATTCATCCGAAGTATAGCATTACGATCAAAGTCATTGAGTTCATATTGCTATAACAACTTACGAAGTGATCCTAATCCTTAGACCATGAGATCATGTCAATCACTAATACCAGAAGAGTTTCTTGATAACATAAAACGTCACACCGTAACAGGGTGATTATAAAGATGGATTCAGAACTACTAAAGTGTTATGTTGAGGCCCATGGATCGAAAGTGGAATTTGTTCATCCCGATGACGGATAGATATGCTCTGGGCCCTCTCGGTGATATCACATTGATTAGCTTGCAAGCAAGTGATTTGATCACTAGAATGTTATATCACGGGAACGAGAAAAGAGTGCATGTCAGTAACGAGATCAAACTAGGTATGGAGATACCGATGATCGAATCTCGTACATGTAATATATCGCGAAACAAAGGGATTAAGATACTAGCGTAAAAGGTTCCGACGATCACAAGAAAGTCATCATTGAATGTGTGGGAGTCAGTATGGGTCTCCAGATCCCGCTTCTGATTATTGATCCGAGAGGGGTATCGATCATGTCCGCATTATTCATGAACCGTAGGGTGACACACTTAAGAGACACCGACATCCAATTTGGAGCAAAAGTTTCATGCCAAAAAGAAAAGGAAAGCGCAGGAATTTATTTCACTAGACACCGAAACTGTTTCGGTTGAAATTGCTAAAACTGGTTCTGCATGTGAAATGGAATACTAGCAAGGGGTTTTATGTGAATGTTTGTTAATTAAAGTAATTAACAAAATTCTGAAAAAATAAATAAAAGAGTTTTATTTAAATGAGAGCTTGCATTAAATTTGGTGGAAATTTAATGCATGCGAGTGGATTTCTGAGTGAAGGCTTTTGTGTGAGTGGAGTGTCCACCCACATGAATGAAAGGAGGGGAGGGGGCAGCCCCATGGATGGGCGCATGGCCCCTTGGGTGCCCCCCTCTCCCTATAAAAGGAGCCCCCCTCCCTCTCTCTCACTCACACCTCCTCGTGAAGGATCTCTCTCCCCCTCTAGAATTTATCCCCCATGGTCTCGGACTAGCGAGATACATGTTCCCGGTGGCTTTTCGGCAAGAAAGAGTTGTGCTTCCGCTGCATCGCTGGAGCGAGGAGGCGGAGGTTGCTCGGTGCCTCGAACGTGTGTGCGAGCACGGATGCGCTGCTATTTTGCGGCGCTAGGACTTCCTCTCGATCTTGAGATCGGCAAGAGATCATCTACATCAACCACGAGTTTGGACTCGTTAAGCTTTGTCGGTCTTGAAGGGTATGTTCTCTACGGATATACATCCGCCCGTTGTTTGTATCTAGTAGATAGATCTTGGTACATAGTTGTTTCCATCGTAGGAAAATTTTTGTTTTCTATGCTGCGAACCCTACAAGCTCAATCCCAACGCAAACGGGCTGGAGCGCCTCCCTACGTCGCCCATGCCATGATGTCACGCACGAGCAGAAGAGCTCACCCACATCCCATATCCTGCAAATAGCAACAAGTACAACGCCGTACCCTCTCTCATTATGGAGCTTGGCTCCTGCTCGCATCAATCTCGCAACGTAATTCTCGCGAGAAAGCTAAGATGACGGAACATAGTAGGAGTTACTCTAATGTGCAGATGCACGTGCATATATATTCCTCCTAACAATTTTAAATGAGTTTCTCGTGGCCATGACGCCCGTAGAGAGACGACGTGGCGCCGTTCGTGTCTCTCTTCCACAAACAGACCAAATTAGACACGTTTTGTGTCTCACTTGGGGTGCCCATCGGAGCTGCCCATATATATTTATTCACAAATTTTTGGAAATAAATAAGCTTTTTTGTATTCTTTATAGAAAGAAAAAACTGATGCTCCAACGTGACTATTCACGAACATTTTCTCGTCTTTTTACAAAAATCACATAAAATAATAATCATTTTTATTGATAACTTGTGTGTGAACATAAAATGTCCGTATGTACTTTCAAAATTTTCGTTCATATTTTGTGTGTGAAAAAAGGCGTTGAACAGATTCGAAAAAATTAATCAGGCCGGATAGGATGTTTAGGGCATGCCTCAAAAGATATTATCTTTAGGGGCACTTTGATGAAAAAACCTCTAAAGGCAGTATCTTTAGGGGCACTTGGCAAAATGCCTCTAAAGATACTATCTTTAGAGATGGTCTAATCAAAAGACAATATGCCTCTAAAGATTATATCTTTAGGGGCACTTGGAAAAATGGCTCTAAAGATAGTATCTTTAGGGGCACTTTGATAAAAATGCCTCTAAAGACAATATTTTTAGGGGCACTTGGCAAAATGCCTCTAAAGGTAATATTTTTAAGGGAACTTTGATGAAAATACCTCTAAAGACAGTATCTTTAGGAGCACTTGGCAAAATGCCTCTAAAGGTAGTATCTTTATGGGCACTTTCATGGAAATGTCTCTAAAGGTACTCCCTCCGTCCCAAAATAGATGTCAAAGATTTGTCAAAATTTAGATGAATTTAGACACTATTTAGTATATAGATTCATTTAAATTTTGATAAATTTAAGACATCTATTTTTAGATAGAGGGAGTAGTATCTTTAGGGGCACTTGGCAAAATGCCTCAATATCTTTAGGGGCACTTGGCAAAATACCTCTAAAGGTAGTATCTTTAGGGGCACTTTAATGAAAATGCCTCTAAAGGTAGTATCTTTAGGGGCACTTGGCAAAATGCCTCTAAAGATAATATCTTTAGGGGCACTATGATGAAAATGCCTCTAAAAGTAGTACTCCCTCTGTTCGGGATTATAGGTCCTACGCGCATACCTAGGTTGTTAATTTGACCAACAAAATATAACTTATATATTACAAAAATTATATCATTAAAAAATATAATCTCTAAGGTATCTAATGGTATAATTTTTATATTATAATATATATATTTTTTTGTTCAAATTGGCAACCTAGTTATCCGCGTGGAACTTATAATCCCAAACAGAGGTAGTATCTTTAGGGACACTTGGCAAAAATGCCCTAAATTGATATATTTAGAGGAATTTTTAGAAGCGCCCCTAGACAAATTGCCCCTAAATCCGTGTACTAGTGTTTCTTATTTGCATTCATGTTTCATCTAGCAAGATAGCTAAGGGTACCCGGGTTTTGGGCCATGGTTTACCTTTTTACTTTTCTAAACCTCTACAGGTACTAAACTTGAACCTCAGGAAACAAAAGGTTTAGTCTTCTTCTTTCTCGGAGATTTTTCAACATAAGAAGAGTTTGTTCCCCTCGAGCTTCTTAAAAAGGGTGAGAGCATGCGAGGCAACTAGAGCCACCATCATTCATGCTATGTAGAGAAGTGCTACTCAAAGATGCAATAGAGAGAAAAGGGAAGAAAATAATTAGCAAGAAGATGACAATGATCACAAGTTCACACCTACTAATTCTAGATCACGTACAACACAACGACACGAGGGGAGAAAGAGGGGGAAAGGAAGGGGAAAGAGTCACCGAAACGCAATAGACCTAAAACCCTACACGTGCATAGCTAGCGACAAGCTAATCCCTACACAAGTTGACTTTGACTAGCTACGTCCAGAGCGACTCCCTCTTGAGGTGGTCCTGCGCGTAGAGATGCACGTTGGAGGCCGGCGCGCCGCCGCCGCCGTAGCTGCTCATCAGCTGCTGCGGTTGGAAGCCGCCTCCGCCGTTCTGCATCTGCAGGAACGCCTCCGCCGCCGTTGCGTCGTCGACGACCATCTGCTGCATCGCCCCCATGCTCATGCTGTGATCGGCGTCTTCGTTCAGCTGGGAGTGGGAGCCGTCTCGCTGCTGCATCTGGATGCAGAGGATCTCGGCCTGCGCGACGGCGAGCTGCATCTGCAGCTGCGACACCTGGTTCTGCAGGAAGGAGATGGCCCCCACGCAGCCGTACACCGGGTCCCGCACCCGCGCGTTCGCCTCGTACACCAGGCTGCTCACGGCGTCCCCGCGCTGCTGCACCGGAAGCTCCTGCAAATCGAAGCCATGACGTGTCAATGGCGTACGTGAGCTAGCGTGCCTTCTTCATTGCATGGCAAGCTTCTAGAGTTCTATACCTACGTCTGTACTGTACGTACCAGGAGCATCTTGCTGACGTTGCTGGCGCCGAAGACCTTGTGGACGATGGCGAACTTGTGGGGGTCGTCGGCGGGGAAGAAGGGCGCGAAGATGCAGTCCTTGGTGCACCGCCGCCGGAGCAGCTTGCACGACGCGCACGGTGTACCGCTGCCCATGTACGCGAGCGTCGTGCGTGCCTGCTGCGCCGTATCTGCCTCGCCGCCGGTGGCTGCCCGGAGACCTGTACTAGCTAGAGCACTTGAGCCTGCCAGCTTGAGAGCTTTCCCTTAGAGCTAGGGGGAGCAAGCTAGGCAAAGGCGAAAGATGGCGACCGGAGAGTGAAGCGAGCAGATACTTATATCGGTCCACGACGGCAACGACGCATGTGTGTTGTGTAGAGACTTCACAAACCCCGAGAGAGACAAGGGTAATTACTAGTACTGCTTTGTTGGCTAGTTTCTCAAGAGATGCCCTGCCCCTGACCTAGCTAGCCCACTTGAGAAGAGAGGAAAGGGTAATAAGCTCAACTTAATTAATCTAGACGACACTGACGACATAAAATTTCATGGAGGCTGCTAGTTGACAGAGGTGATGCTTCCATTGGACACGAGGGCATCAAAGTCACCGTTATTTAGCAATAACGAATCTTAGTCAGGACAACTCAACCACATATGCAATTAAGTCTGTCAGAATGTCAGATCGATTGGGTCGATTCCATTTATACGTGCATGCATGTGATGGACGGATCTACCCGTAGTATGTTAATACGGGTACGTGTACGGGATATATATGGCTTAAAAGAAACCAAATCTGTGCGCGTATGGTTTTGGGTTATTTGATTAGTCATGTAATGTAGATAGTTAACTGCTGAATATGGATATACAAGCACCTACATCGATCTACATGGCATGTGTGGTAAGCTATCTCCAAACAATCAATATAGTAACAAAATATTAGGGTTAGATTAGATGCAATATGGGCAAATGAGAGATCGTGGGCCTGAAGCAAAGAATCCATTCAGCAGTGTAGAGTTTACTCCTTCCGTCGCGTAAAACCAACGGCGCACCCTAGCTAGCTAGCTGCTGTGGCAAGAATCCTCCAGAATTCCCTTGTCCCGAGGACATGTTTTTCCTTGATCTTTTCTGGGTTGTGCGTGACTCCAAGCCTCTCAAGAACATAACTACATTACCCGCAAAAAAAAAAACCTAGTCGCAGAACAAGAAAATATGGTTTAACCTCTCTACCGTCCTGTCTTCGTGTATATATTTAGCTCAGCAGTGCAAAACAGTTGTATTTTCCCTCCATAGCACACCCTTATAAGAATTAAAGTGAACTACTTTTTATCTCATGTTTGTACATCTGTGACAGTGATTGCACCATGTGAAATGTTCCGCCACCTTTTACCATATTGTTACATCGTATTTAGTTTTAGTCCATTTAACTTATTTTCAACATTTTGATGTCCCACTTGTCGAGCCTATGTAGTTGTACAGGTTTTTATACGACTCCTTTTGCCACTAGTAATTAAGCCCGTTAAGGGGGACTAGTAGAGTTTGAGTTGCAACAGGGAATCAAATTAAGCCAGTGCAATTAAATGATCTTAGCAGAGCTAGTGCACGCCAAAAAAACATAGAAGTTGCAAGTTGTTTCAAACAACACAACTAGTTTACATAACCGATCATGTGCACTGCACGAGATGAAGCATCAGGGATTGAAATAAAACATCAATTTGCCGGGACCTAATCAACCGAGCCAATGTTGTCGACGTGGTGACCTTTTCTTCATTGTCTTTGTCGTCACACTAATTAAAACTTGGAAGGGTCTAACATAAGTCAGATGTTGCAGTGAGTTAATTAAGACTAAGCGTAAGAAGTACTCCTTAGAGTTAGAGCATTCAAGGTGCTTATGACGGTGCTTAGAAAAATAACACTGGTGGAAAATGGGCCCGTAGTTTTGGGACATAACGGGCTCTAGTTCTGGTTTTGGACCCGGACTGCCAAATCGAGACTAGAGGCCTCTATCTTTAGTCCCGGTTCGCTACGGCCCGGGACCATAGTTCACCACGTGGCAGTTTCTGCAAGGC
Organism: Avena longiglumis; assembly: GCA_030063025.1. NCBI lineage: Eukaryota > Viridiplantae > Streptophyta > Magnoliopsida > Poales > Poaceae > Avena > Avena longiglumis. The sequence goes on along the minus strand of CP125974.1, from coordinate 474,513,398 downwards.
GGCGGGCGGAACCTTTCTAGTCCCGGGTCATAACACCACCGGGACTATAAGGATTCTTGTCGCGGCACAGATTTCGTGTGTTTCTCTGCCGCGACAGAGATTGTATGTTTTCATTTTTTTATCATTTCGTTCTTTTTTTTTCTGTTTCACTATAATTTTAAACATGTTTTCGCACACTTATTCTACGCTACTACATACACAATACACGTTGATGCATATATATATAATTAATATTTGATCCCTTGAAATTACATGGTCATTGATGATATATCATATCAACTACATGAAGATCACTAAGGCATATCGAGTTCCCCGTCCTCCACATAATGTTCTCCATATACATCAAGGACCTTCTTCATCAGAAATCCCACCAGTTCCTCTTGAACTGCTCGTACGCGCTGTTCTGGCTCTAGATTCTCCCGCAAATCGTGAATATAATGTGAATCAACATTCCGAACACTGATCAACTCGCGAATGTACTCGCAGACGAAGAATCCACATAAATGTGTCCCCGGTGGCTGCTGTAAACTCTTCACCGCTTTATAAGTTAGCTCATCTTGAATGGACATAATATTTTCTGTCTGAACCGTGTCCAACACCTGCTCGACAAAGAAAATGAATAAATGAGTTATTAGTTACTTGATATTAGGAAATGAACAAAAGAGGCCGATATAATGCGACAATGATTGAAATTACTTATGGAGCATTGCTTTCATGTCGCTCCACTTCTCTTAGTCCCAACTTAATAAGTCGTGGACTTCAACTAGGGACTTGTCAACTTGAATTTTTAGCAAGATCCAGTGGAACCTGCGGACGTTTACATAAGCATACTTGTGTATTCCAGTGGAACCTGCGGACGTTTACATTAGCAAGATCCAGTGGAATTATGCCCTAGAGGCAATAATAAAGATGTTATTATTATAATTCTTGTTCATGATAAAGTTTATATTCCATGCTAGAATTGTATTAAGCGGAAACATTAATACTTGTGTGGTTTGTGAACAACACCGTGTCCCCGGTACGCCTCTAAGGACTAGCTCATTGATCAATGATGGTTAAGGTTTCCTAACCATAGACATGAGTTGTCAATTGATAATGAGATCATATCATTGGGAGAATAATATGATGGACATACCCAAACTAAGCGAAGCAATTAGATCGTTTCATCGTGTTCATCTTTGCGAAGCTTTTCCTATGTCAAATATTGTATTCCTTAGACCATGAGATAATGCAACTCCACGGTGGGAAGAAAGCTTTGAGGTCATCAAACGTCATCCTATGAGAGGGTGATCATAAAGGTGTCTCTCAGGTGATCGGAAAGTATCTGTTGGGTTGTATGTATCGAGATGGAATTTGTCCCTCCCAAGTCGGAGAGATATACTTTGGGCCCACTCGTGTCGATATCAACACCGCTTGCAAGCATGTGGTTAAGGAGTTAATCACAAAGTGATATCGGATTACGGAACGAGTAAAGTACTTGCCGTGAACGAGATTGAACTAGGTATGACGCAAGACGATCGAATCTCGGCAAGTAAAATATCGCGAGACGAAGGAATATATATATGGGATTGATTGAATCCTGGCATCGTGGTTCATCCGATATGATCATCGATGAATGTGTGGGAGTCAATATGGGTTCCCAGACCCATTGATTATTGATAGAAGATCATGTCGCATATTCTCGAACCCGAGGTCACACACTTAACGTGTCTTGACGCTAGGATAGATTGGATAATTGGTTTATGAATTTTGTTGGATTCTCGGATGGGATCCGGGATATCACGAGAGGTTCGGAATGGTCCGGAGAATAAGATTCATATAAGGCGGTGCAGTTTTGGAGTTGAATTGTTCCGAGTTAATCGGTATTGTACCGAAGCTTCTAGAACCTTCGGAAGGGGACCAACGTGGCCCCACCTTCCGGGAGGGCATGGGCCTATGAGGGAGTGTCCTGGCATTGGGCCAGGGCACAAGGCCCCATAGGGCCCAGCCGATTCTAGAGAGATTTGACTCGTTTAAATCTCGGATAGAATTTCTAGATAAGGGAGAGTTTAAATCGTTTAAACTAGAGATAGGATTTCTAGATAAGGAGAGTTTAAATTGTTTAAACTAGAGATAGGCTTGGAGGAGGGGCAGGCCCCCTCTATATATAGAGGGTGGTGCCTCCCCCAAAACACACACCTTCCTCCAAGCCCTAGCAGCCTTGCTACCTTCCTCTCTCCCTCCCGATGTTTGTAGGCGAAGCCTGCAGTGAAATTCTCCACCATATACACCACACCGTCGTGTTGTAGATCCAATCTATCTCTCCACCATACTCGCTGGTCCGAGGAAGGAGGAGACGCCGAGGTGCTGCGTGTGCATCTCACGGAGGCACCGCCACTTGTGGTGCTAGATCGGATCGGATCGCGAGGAGGAGTAGCGAGTACGACTACATCACCCACGTTCCGAGCGTTCCGCTGCGAATCTTCAAGGGTATGAAGATCTAATCCAATCTCTCTCGTTGTTTGCATCTCCTAGATTAGATCTTGGCTTTCCCTCTGCTCGCTCCGTAGAAAATTTTGATTTACTATGCCGTGAAACCCTTGGTGGTATCGAGCTAGATCTTTGCGTAGATGTGTTTCACGAGTAGAACGCAACATGGTTGTTATGGCGTTGATGTTTTCTGTTGCAAGCCTCTTGTTTGTGTTCTTCTTATGACGGGATAGTGAGATTGAAGCGGTCCAGGCCAACCTTACGCGACGTCGTTCATGAGACCGGCTCCGCACTTGACGTGTGGCTTGTACCACACATGCGGTGGTGGATGTCGGTTCTCTCACTATAGTTGTCATGGGATTAACACGGAGTTTGGCAACCATAATATCACCGTTGTGGCTTTCCATAGGTAAGAATCGTTCTTAGCATCTACTCCCATAAGCCACGTAAAACATGCAACAACAAAGTAGAGGTCTAACTTGTTTTTGCAGGGTGTTTTCGTGATATGGTATGGACCAAGATGTGATGTGTATATTGTATGCGATGATCATGTTTTGTAATGTTTCACGACTTGCATGTCGATGAGTACACAACCAAGGAGCCATATGGTTGTCTTTATAATTGTGTATGACTGCGAGTCAACTTCTTATACGCCATGTAATAGCTTTACTTTATCGCTAAGTAGTTAGCAATAGTTGTAGTTGCTATTCGTGGTGGAGGCAATCATGGTGGAGTGATGGAGATCATGCGGAACGCACAAGATGGAGATCATTGCGCGAAGATTGGCTATACCATGTCACATAAAGTTATATGCATGTGATGTTTATCCCCTTTATGTATCTTATTATGCTTAGATCGCGACGGTAGCATTATAAGATGATTCCTCACTTAAAGATCAAGATAAAACTGTGTTCTCCCCAAGTATGCACCGTTGCGAAAGTTCGTCGTGTCCAAGCATCATGTGATGATCGGGTGCTATAGACTCTACGCTCACATACAACGGGTGCAAGCCAGTTTTTGCACACGCGGAAATACTTGGGTCTAACTTGACGAGCCTAGCATGTACAGACATGGCCTCGGAACACAAGAACCGAAAGGTTAAGCATGAGTCATATGAATGATATGATCGACACTTCGTTGTCCACCATTGAAACCACATCTCTTCTCGTGATGATCGGATTAGGTGTGGTGAATTTGGATCGTGTTCACTAAACAACTTGAGGGATGTTGAATTTAGTGGGAGTTCATCTAGTAATTTGATTAAGTTGAACTATTTATCATGAACATAGTCTAAATTGTACTTGCAAATCGTAGATCACATGGCCAAATCCAACTTCAACTTCAACGTTTTCTTTGAGAAAGAAAAGCTTAGGAACAATGGGTCTAACTTCACCAATTGGTTCCGCAATCTAAGAATCATTCTGCGGCGGACAAAGGACTATGTCCTTGGTAAAGCGTTAGGTGACCCCCTAGCTGCAGCTTGGTGATGAGAAAGCTGTCTATCGATCAGCAAAGATGATTTTGGTGTGATTAAGAGCACCATGTTGTTTGCTATGGAACCGAGCTTCAAAATCGTTTTGAAACCTATCCGGGCCCTTTGAGATTCTCGAGGCTGAAAACCATGTTTTAGACTCAAGCCCGCTCGAGAGATATGAGATCTCGAGAAGTTCTTTAAGCAAGATGGAGGAAGGGAGTTCCGTTAGTGAGCACGCCATAAAGATGTCGGGCTACTCTCAACGCTTTGAGCAAGCTGGAATGCACGATTCGAGGAGCTCAAGATTGACAGGTTCTGCAATCACTCCCTCCCAGCTACAAAAGTTTTGTAGTGACTCATAATCAGATTGGTTCCATCGATACGATCACCGAGCTCTTCGCAGTCAAGGCTGCGGAAGTGGACATCAAGAAGGATAATCATGTGTTGATGGTCAACAAGCCCTCCTTTAAGAAAGGTAAGGAGCAAAGAAGCCCTTCAAGAAGGGCGGCGGCAAGCTTAATGCCCTGCGAGAAGAAGCTCAGTCGGTCCCAAGCCGGACACTAAGTGCTTCTATTGCAAGGACAAGGGTCCTTTGGGCGAATCGTCCAAGTACTTAGCGGACAAGAAGGCTGGCACCATCAAAGGTATATTTGATATACATGTTATTGATGTTTTCCTTACTAGCCCTCGTTGTAGTGCACGGGTATTTGATACGGTTCTTGCTAATATTTGTAACTCGAAGCAGAGCTACGGAATAGGCAATGATTGCGAGGGATGAGGTGACGATGCGCGTTGGCAACGGATCAAGAGTTGATGTGATGGCCGTCGGCACGCTCTCCTTAGTTTTACCTTCCGGATTAGTTTTAAACCTTAATAAATGTTATTATGTGCCTGCGCTGAGCATGAACATCATTTCCGGATCGTGTTAATTGCAAGACGGTTATTCATTTAAATCGGAGAATAATGGTTGTTCTATTTATATGAGTAACATCTTTTATGGTCATGCACCTCTTGTGAATGGTTTATTTCTTCTAAATCTCGAAAGGGATGAAACACACATCCATAACATTGAGGCTAAGAGATGCAAAGTAGATAGTGATAATACTACTTATTTGTGGCACTGTCGTCTAGGTCATATTGGTGTAAAGCGCATGAAGAAACTCCATTCTGATGGACTTTTGGAGTCTCTTGATTTTGAATCATTTGACACATGCGAACCATGCCTCATGGGCAAGATGATCAAAACCCCGTTCTCCGGTATGATGGAGCGAGCAACGGACTTGTTGGAAATCATACATACCGATGTATGCGGACCGATGAGTGTTTCGACGCACGGTGGATATCGCTATTTCCTCACTTTTACCGATGACTTAAGTAGATATGGGTATATCTATTTAATGAAACATAAATCTGAAACATTTGAAAAGTTCAAAGAATTTCAGAATGAAGTGGAGAACCATCGTAACAGAAAGATTAAGTTTCTACGATCCGATCGTGGGGGCGAATATTTGAGTTATGATTTTCTCACGCATCTTAAAGCAAGCGGAATCGTTTCACAACTCACGCCATACCGAACACCACAAGCAATGGTGTGTCTGAACGCCGGAATTGAACCCTATTAGATATGGTCCGATCGATGATGTCTCTTACTGATTTGCCGTTATCATTTTGGGGTTATGCATTAGAAACCGCTGCATTCACTTTAAATAGGGCTCCATCTAAATCCGTTGAGACGACACCGTATGAACTGTGGTTTGGTGCTAAACCTAAGTTGTCGTTTCTTAAAGTTTGGGGATCTGAAGCATCAAGAAGTTGATGGGACAAGCTCGAACCCAAAGCGGAGAAATGCGTCTTCATAGGATACCCTAAGGAAACTATTGGGTATACCTTCTATCACGTAGAACCGAAGGCAAAGTGTTTGTCAAAGAACGGTTCCTTTCTTGAGAAGGATTTTCTCTCGAAAGAAGTGAGTGGGAGGAAAGTAGAGCTAGACGAGGTTATTGAACCTTCTCTTGAATTGGAGAGTAGCGCAAACTGAAATTGTTCCATGCGCTTTGCACCAACAATAGAGGAAGCTAATGACAAGGATCATGAAGCTTGGACGATCTTGCTCTTGAACGTCGCAGGTCGACAAGGTCGCGTGCCCTCCCGAGTGGTGCGGCAACCTGTCTTATTTGTCTTGTTGGTAGAAGCGGTGAACCTACGAACTATGAGGAAGCGATGATGAGCCGGACTCGAGAAATGGTGGAAGCCATGAAATCCATTGGGATCCATGAGCGAAAACCAAGTATGGACTTTGGTGGACCCTCCTAGCGACGAAAGGCCGTTGAGTGCAAATGGATTTTAAGAAGAAAGCGGACGCGGATGGTAATGTTACCGTCTATAAAGCACGGCTTGTCGCAAAAGGTTTTCGACAAGTTCAAGGTGTTGACTACGATGAGACTTTCTCTCCGTAGCGATGTTTAAGTCCATTCGGATTTTATTAGCAATTGCTGTGTTTCATGATTATGAAATATGGCGGATGGATGTCAAGATCGCTTTCCTCAATGGCAACATTGATGAAGAGTTGTATATGATGCAACCCGAAGGTTTTGTCGATCCTAAGGATGCTAGTAAAGTATGCAAAATTCAGCGTTCCATTTATGGACTGAAGCAAGCATCTCGGAGTTGGAACCTTCGTTTTGATCAAGTGATCAAGAGCTTTGTATTTGTTCCAAATTGCTACGAAGCTTGCATCTACAAGAAAGTGAGTGGGAGCTCGGTGACGTTTCTGGTACTATATGTGGATGACATATTGATTATCGGAAATGACATCAACATGCTTAACGATGTGAAGAGTTATTTGAACAAGTGTTTTTCAATGAAAGACCTAGGTGAAGCTGCTTATATATTGGGCATCAAGATCTACAGAGATAGACAAAGACGCCTGATAGCTTTAAGCCAGAGTACATACCTAGACAAAGTTCTGAAAAGGTTCAGAATGGATAAGGCAAAGAAAGGTTCAGTGCCTATGTTGTCAGGTAAGATATTGATCAAGGCTCAGTGTCCAGCTACGGTAAATGATAAGGAAGCTATGAGCAAAGTGCCTTATGCCTCGGCCATAGGTTCCATCATGTATGCCATGCTGTGTACTAGACCGGATGTGTCCAATGCTCTTAGTTTGACGAGCAGATATCAAAGTGATCCAGGAGTGGAACACTGGGCAGCCGTGAAGAACATCCTAAAGTACCTAAATAGAACTAAAGAAATGTTCTTAGTCTATGGGGGTGATGAACAGCTTGTCGTAAAAGGTTACGTCGATGCTAGTTTCGACACCGACAAGGATGATTCTAAATCTCAGACAGGATACGTGTATATTTTGAATGGAGGAGCTGTGAGCTGGAGAAGCTGCAAGCAAAGCGTGATCGCGGGATCTACAGTAGAAGCGGAATACATGGCTGCTGCAGAAGCGTCAAGTGAAGGAGTTTGGATCAGAAACTTCATCACTGAGCTTGGCGTGGTTCCAAGTGCATTGGACCCACTGGAGATATTGTGTGACAACACTGGCGCCATAGCACTCGCTAAGGAACCAAGATATCATCCAAAGACCAAGCATATCAACCGCAAGTTTCATATAATCCGAGATTATATAGCAGATGGAGATCTGAAGATTAGCAAAGTACATACGGATCTGAATGTCGCAGATCCATTGACTAAACCTCTTCCACGTGTAAAACATGATCAACACCTCAGTGCCATGGGTGTGAGATTGTTGCCAGATGTAAACTAGATTATTGACTCTAGTGCAAGTGGGAGACTGTTGGAATTATGCCCTAGAGGCAATAATAAAGATGTTATCATTATAATTCTTGTTCATGATAAAGTTTATATTCCATGCTAGAATTGTATTAAGCGGAAACATTAATACTTGTGTGGTTTGTGAACAACACCGTGTCCCTGGTACGCCTCTAAGGACTAGCTCATTGATCAATGATGGTTAAGGTTTCCTAACCATAGACATGAGTTGTCAATTGATAATGAGATCATACCATTGGGAGAATGATATGATGGACAAACCCAAACTAAGCGAAGCAATTAGATCGTTTCATCGTGTTCATCTTTGCGAAGCTTTTCCTATGTCAAATATTGTATTCCTTAGACCATGAGATAATGCAACTCCCTGGTACCGGAAGAAAGCTTTGAGGTCATCAAATGTCATCCTATGAGAGGGTGATCATAAAGGTGTCTCTCAGGTGATCGGAAAGTATCTGTTGGGTTGTATGTATCGAGATGGAATTTGTCCCTCCCAAGTCGGAGAGATATACTTCGGGCCCACTCGGTAATCGATATCAACACCGCTTGCAAGCATGTGGTTAAGGAGTTAATCACAAAGTGATATCGGATTACGGAACGAGTAAAGTACTTGCTGTGAACGAGATTGAACTAGATATGACGGTACCGACGATCGAATCTCGGGCAAGTAAAATATCGCGAGACAAAGGGAATATATATATGGGATTGATTGAATCCTGGCATCGTGGTTCATCCGATATGATCATCCATGAATGTGTAGGAGTCAATATGGGTGCCCAGACCCCGCTATTGATTATTGATAGAAGATCATGTCTGCATATTCTCGAACCCGCAGGGTCACACACTTAACGTGTCTTGACGCTAGGATAGATTGGATAATTGGTTTATGAATTTTTGTTCGGAGTCTCGGATGGGATCCGGGATATCACGAGAGGTTCCGGAATGGTCCGGAGAATAAGATTCATATAAGGCAGTGCAGTTTTTGGAGTTCGGAATTGTTCCGGGTTAATCGGTATTGTACCGGAAGCTTCTAGAACCTTCCGGAAGGGGACCAACGTGGCCCCACCTTCCGGGAGGGGGCATGGGCCTATGAGGGAGTGTCCTGGCCGCATTGGGCCAGGGGCACAAGGCCCCATAGGGCCCATCCGATTCTAGAGAGATTTGACTCGTTTAAATCTCGGATAGAATTTCTAGATAAGGGAGAGTTTAAATCGTTTAAACTAGAGATAGGATTTCTAGATAAGGGAGAGTTTAAATTGTTTAAACTAGAGATAGGCTTGGAGGAGGGGCAAGGGCTGGCCGCCCCCCCTCCATATATAGAGGGGTGGTGCGCCCCCTCCCCCCAAAACACACACCTTCCTCCAAGCCCTAGCAGCCTTGCTACCTTCCTCTCTCCCTCCCATTTGTTTGTAGTGAGCCTGCAGCAGAAATTCTCCACCATATACACCACGCCGTCGTGTTGTAGATCCAATATATCTCTCCACCATACTCGCTGGTCCGAGGAAGGAGGAGACGTCGAGGTGCTGCACGTGTGCATATCACGGAGGCACCGCCACTTGTGGTGCTAGATCGGATCGAATCGCGAGGAGGAGTAGCAAGTACGACTACATCACCCACGTTCCGACGAACGTTCCGCTGTGCTAATCTTCAAGGGTATGAAGATCTAATCCAATCTCTCTCGTTGTTTGCATCTCCTAGATTAGATCTTGGCTTTCCCTCTGTTCGCTCCGTAGAAAATTTTGATTTACTATGCCGCGAAACCCTTCATCAATTACACTTAACATCGAGTAAGCAAAAAAAGAATGTGTATAAGACAGAAACACTCACTTGAAGTTGTAACGAAATAGTATTTCCTTAACAAAATTAATCTCGGTTAAAAACATGCACATGTCTTCCTCCACGTCCTTGGGGTGATTCTTTAACGTATATTCATTAACGATATATAGGTCAATGAACCGAACATCATATTTTTTAGCTCTTTTGCATTCAAGCATCTTCATTCTGCAGAATATAATATCGTACAAAAGGATATATAGTCAGAATAATATATTACATGCAATGAACGAGCTAAGCTAGAGACTTAATTACAGAAATAAATCACTTATAGACAGTAGCAACCAATGATAGATTTATCGAGGGCGCGCTGATTATATAACTCAAACTGTTCGGTCATTTGAACTTGTATCGAGTATGGTTTGAAGTGATGCTCCTTTATAACGTCCACTGAAAACCAATCTTTCTGGTGCTTTTTTGTTTTGCAACATGTACCATGTGTGCAGATTTCGCATATGTATGGTTAGACACATGAGATCCTCATAACTGACTAGAGTCTCCCCTTGAACATACTGTCGTACTATCTGAGCCATTGGTGTATCTTCATAGCCTAAAAATTGACTAAGAGACATATTTGAGTTGGTAGCTAATGCTTTGGCCTCCGATACAGTGATGCCCAATAGTGCAGCAACAATACTGGACAATGGTAAGGAAATCGATAATCGTTAACTGCTCGGTTGTCTTAGGAGTAGCGACTAATCAAAATTCGAACGATTAACTGATTTAATCAGTGGATATTAATCGGTGCAACCTACAAAAATTAGCATCTAAAACACATATGACTCCTCTTGCACCTCAACCACCTACCCTATTAAAGGCAGCCTCGAGCTCCCGTGTGAGATCCTCAAGGCACTCGAGCTCTTGTATCTGAGGTCTGATCGGAAACTATGAGGAACTGGTCAACAACGACAGGAAACTGGATGGTGTTGGCAGAAATCGAGCTCCTGGAGGCAGGGATCGAGCAGGAGCTTCAAAAAAACTACTTCATTGGGGCAGGCTAGCGGATGGATGGGCGATATGTGTTGATAATTTTGTAACTTTTTTGACCAAGTGTAGTAGTTAATCGGGAACATACCTAGTAATCGGAGTGTCAGAGCTACTATTAATCGGGCTAAATGATTAACAGAAATGATTAGTGGTAATCGACACGGTCAGGTCCCTAGTAGCGATTAATCGGCCTATTAATCACCGATTCGGCCTATTTTTTGAACAGAGGTACTGACTCTAGGGTCCATTATTTGCATGTCCTTATCCATTTCGGCACTGAAGGCCTTGTCGATATCTGAAATCACTTTGAGCGGGGGGGGGGGGGGGAATGAATCTTCTATTGTCCTGGCTGGGCAACTTGTTTCACACATTATGCACATGTTATTTTTTCTGTTTTGCTTGCTTAAGAATTTCCCGATCATAGTCTGATTGCAGATTCATCGATATCTGGGATGGTTGCTCAAGAAAGGACCTGGCCCACTTTTTGGTTTTTTCATCAAATACCGGCTTTGTCTTAGGATTTTTGGGTGCAAAATGCGCCTTAACTAGGGCATCCACATCCACTGCATTTTCCTCATCGGTCTTGTCATAAGGTCTCTTTGGAAGAGCTGGCGGGATGTCAACTATCTTCGTCGTTTTACCTTCTTTTGATGTGGGGTGCGGGGGAGCGGCGACCTTCCTTTTTTTGACGAGGTAGTATTACACCAAGGCCGAGGCGGAGGCGGAGATCGAGTATTGCACGGAGGCGAAGATCGATTTGATGTATTCTTGTTATGGCGATCGACATCGGGGTGAGGTGGACTTGGAGGCTGACGATCATCGGGGCAGGGTGGACTTGCAGGTTGACGATAATCGGGTCAGGGTGGACTTAAAGGTTGACGATCATCGGGGCGGGGTGGACTTGTATTCCTTGGAGTCGGTGGCCTTAGCACCAAGCCTGGAAACTTGATGTACTTCTTCTTTCATAGAATGATGTTGCGCTTGACATATCCTAGTTTCCTAAGGCCTTCAGGCATAGCGATGTCAATCTCTAGGTACGTAAAATCCTCCAATATGTAATCCACCGTGAAACGAGCATAGCCATGTGGAATCGAAAGTGAATGGTGGAGTGCTCCAGGTAGACAAGGTAAAGCAGTGCTGATCGCCACCTTGAAGGACAAGTTGTTCATTGGCTGATGTAGCTCACATTGTGTCATCTCTCTGATATCATCCACGGGGTAGCGTGGAGCCGATGTGTGACACCCCCGGGATCAGGGCTAAACAAATCCTAGACCTCCGCCTGACATAATCTTAAACTTGATCTCGAGAATATCCAGTGAAGAGTCGGTAACACGGCAGTGACCCTACGACACAAAATTTATTACAGCAAGCTCATAACTGGGCAAAGAACCAAATTATTACAAGCAGAGGTCACTGACCATAAACATGAAACAACGGAAGGCAAATTATGCTATTAAGTATATCAAACTTAACAAATGGCCCAAGAGGCCTGAAGCATAATGATGACGTCCCAGCCCATAGATTCCAGGCTGCCGGCCGGGAACCCCAAGCTACTCGTCGATGTCGATGTAGTACGGAACTCGTCTTCAGGTGAACACTTACTCTGCCAAAAGTATCAACAAAGCAAGGGTGAGTACAGGGTGTACTCCGCAAGACTTATGGCTGGTGGAGTTTTTTTTTGCATAAAGCCATCTTTGTTTTGTAAGACAAGAGGGAGAAGAAGCTCGTCTAGTCAGAGTATTTCAAAAGGGGATAAGAGAGTGGCATCTCCAAAGTATTGATCATCATCTTTTGATATCCACCAAGTCATTGAAGGGTTTCGCGGCATAGTAAATCAAAATTTTCTACGGATGCGAACAGTGGGAAAGCCAAGATCTAATCTAGGAGATGCAAACAACGAGAGAGATTGGATTAGATCTTCATACCCTTGAAGATTCGCACAGCGGAACGTTCGTCGGAACGTGGGTGATGTAGTCGTACTCGCTTCTCCTCCTCGCGATCCGATCCGATCTAGCACCACAAGTGGCGATGCCTCCGTGAGATGCACACGTGCAGCACCTCGACGTCTCCTCCTTCCTCGGTCCAGAAAGTATGGTGGAGAGACGGATTGGATCTACAACACGACGGCGTGGTGTATATGGTGGAGAGTTTCTGCAGCAGGGCTTCGCCTACACGCAGTCGGGAGGGAGAGAGAGAGGAGGGCAGCAGGGCGGCTAGCTTTGGAGGGGAAGGTGTGGGGGGGTGGTGCGCCCCCAGCCCTCTTTATATAGAGGGGTGGGCGGCTGCCCTTGCCCCTCCCCCAAGCCAAGGCCGGCGGCCAAAGGAGGAGGAGTGGGGGGCAAGGAACCCCCCCCTTCTAGAAGGTCCAAATTAGGGTTTTATCCCTCTTGGCCGGCTGGGCCCTATGGGGCCTTGTGCCCCTGGCCCAATGCGGCCAGGGCACTCCCTCATAGGCCCATGCCCCCTCCCGGAAGGTGGGGCCACGTTGGTCCCCTTCCGGAAGGTTCTAGAAGCTTCCGGTACAATACCGATTAACCCGGAACAATTCCGAACTCCAAAAACTGCACTGCCTTATATGAATCTTATTCTCCGGACCACTCCGGAACCTCTCGTGATCTCCCGGATCCCATCAGAGACTCCGAACAAAAACTCATAAACCAATTATCCAATCTATCCTAGCGTCGAGACATGTTAAGTGTGTGACCCTGCGGGTTCGAGAATATGCAGACATGATCTTCTATCAATAATCAACAGCGGGGTCTGGAAACCCATATTGACTCCCACACATTCATTGATGATCATATCGGATGAACCATGATGCCAGGATTCAATCAATCCCATATATATATATTCCCTTCGTCTCGCGATATTTTACTCGCCCGAGATTTGATCGTCGGTACCGTCATACCTAGTTCAATCTCGTTCACAGCAAGTACTTTACTCATTCCGTAATCCGATATCACTTTGTGATTAACTCCTTAACCACATGCTTGCAAGCGGTGTTGATATCGATTACCGAGTGGGACCGAAGTATATCTCTCTGACTTGGGAGGGACAAATCCCATCTCGATACATACAACCCAACAAATACTTTCCGATCACCTAAGAGACACCTTTATGATCACCCTCTCATAGGATGACGTTTGATGACCTCAAAGCTTTCTTCTGATACCAGTGAGTTGTATTATCTCATGGTCTAAGGAATACAATATTTGACATAAGAAAAGCTTCGCAAAGATGAACACGATGACACGATCTAATTGCTTCGCTTAGTTTGGGTCTGTCCATCATATCATTCTCCCAATGATGTGATCTCATTATTAATCGACAACTCATGTCCATGGTTAGGAAACCTTAACCATCATTAATCAATGAGCTAGTCCATAGAGGCGTACTAGGGACACGGTGTTATTCACAAACCACACAAGTATTAAAGTTTCCGCTTAATACAATTCTAGCATGGAATATAAACATTATCATGAACAAGAATTATAATAATAACATCTTTATTATTGCCTCTAGGGCATAATTCCAATAGTCTCCCACTTGCACTAGAGTCAATAATCTAGTTTACATTTGGCAACAATCTCACACCCATGGCACTGAGGTGCTGATCATGTTTTACACGTGGAAGATGTTTAGTCAATGGATCTGCGACATTCAGATCTGTATGTACTTTGCTAATCTTCAGATCCCCATCTGCTATATAATCTCGGATTATATGAAACTTGCGGTTGATATGCTTGGTCTTTGGATGATATCTTAGTTCCTTAGCAAGTGCTATGGCGCCAGTGTTGTCACACAATATCTCCAGTGGGTCCAATGCACTTGGAACCACACCAAGCTTAGTGATGAAGTTCCTGATCCAAACTCCTTCACTTGGCCTTCGTGACCATGTATTCCGCTTCTACTGTAGATCCCGTGATCACGCTTTGCTTGTAGCTTCTCCAGCTCACAGCTCCTCCATTCAAAATATACACGTATCCTGTCTGAGATTTAGAATCATCCTTGTCGGTGTCGAAACTAGCGTCGACGTAACCTTTTACGACAAGCTGTTCATCACCGCCATAGACTAAGAACATTTCTTTAGTCCTATTTAGGTACTTTAGGATGTTCTTCACGGCTGTCCAGTGTTCTACTCCTAGATCACTTTGATATCTGCTCGTCAAACTAAGAGCATTGGACACATCCGGTCTAGTACACAGCATGGAATACATGATAGAACCTATGTCCGAGGCATAAGGCACTTTGCTCATAGCTTCCCTATCATTTACCGTAGCTGGACACTGAGCCTTGCTCAATATCTTACCTGACAACATAGGCACTGAACCTTTCTTTGCCTTATCCATTCTGAACCTTTTCAGAACTTTGTCTAGGTATGTACTCTGGCTTAAAGCTATCAGGCGTCTTTATCTATCTCTATAGATTTTGATGCCCAATATATAAGCAGCTTCACCTAGGTCTTTCATTGAAAAACACTTGTTCAAATAACTCTTCACATGGTTAAGCATGTTGATGTCATTTCCAATAATCAATATGTCATCCACATATAGTACGAGAAACGTCACCGAGCTCCCACTCACTTTCTTGTAGATACAAGCTTCATAGCAATTTGGAACAAATCCAAAGCTCTTAATCACTTGATCAAAACGAAGGTTCCAACTCCGAGATGCTTGCTTCAGTCCATAAATGGAACGCTGAAGTTTGCATACTTTATCAGCATCCTTAGGATCGACAAAACCTTCGGGTTGCATCATATACAACTCTTCATCAATGTTGCCATTGAGGAAGCCTCTTGACATCCATCTGCCATATTTCATAATCATGAAACGCAGCAATTGATAATAAAATCCGAATGGACTTAAACATCGCTACGGGAGAGAAAGTCTCATCGTAGTCAACACCTTGAACTTGTCGAAAACCTTTCGCGACAAGCCGTGCTTTATAGACGGTAACATTACCATCCGCGTCCATTTTATTCTTGAAGATCCATTTGCACTCAACGGCCTTACGGTCGCTAGGAGGGTCCACCAAAGTCCATACTTGGTTTTCGCTCATGGATCCTAGTTCGGATTTCATGGCTTCTAGCCATTTCTCAGAGTCTGGGCTCATCATCGCTTCCTCATAGTTCGTAGGTTCACTGTCTTCTACTAACAAGACAGTCAAGACAGGGTTGCCGTACCACTCAGGAGGGGCACGCGACCTTGTCGACCTGCGACGTTCAGTAGCAGCATCGTCCGAAGCTTCATGATCCTTGTCATTAGCTTCCTCTATTGTTGGTGCAGGTGGCATTTGAACAATTTCAGGTGTTGCGCTACTCTCCAATTCAAGACAAGGTTCAATAACCTCGTCTAGCTCTACTTTCTTCCCACTCACTTCTTTCGAGAGAAACTCCTTCTCAAGAAAGGAACCGTTCTTTGCGACAAACACTTTGCCTTCGGTTCTGTGATAGAAGGTATACCCAATAGTTTCCTTAGGGTATCCTATGAAGACGCATTTCTCCGCTTTGGGTTCGAGCTTATCCGGCATCAATTTCTTGACGTAAGCTTCGCATCCCCAAACATTGAGAAACGACAACTTAGGTTTAGCACCAAACCACAGTTCATACGGTGTCGTCTCAACGGATTTAGATGGTGCCCTATTTAAAGTGAATGCAGCGGTTTCTAATGCATAACCCCAAAATGATAACGGAAAATTAGTAAGAGACATCATTGATCGGACCATATCTAATAAGGTTCGAATCCGGCGTTCAGACACACCATTGCGCTGTGGTGTTCCGGGTGGCGTGAGTTGCGAAACGATTCCGCTTGCTTTAAGATGCGTGAGAAAATCATAACTCAAATATTCACCTCCATGATCGGATCGCAGAAACTTAATCTTTCTGTTACGATGGTTCTCCACTTCATTCTGAAATTCTTTGAACTTTTCAAATGTTTCAGATTTATGTTTCATTAAATAGATATACCCATATCTACTTAAGTCATCGGTAAAAGTGAGAAAATAGCGATATCCACCGCGCATCGAAACACTCATCGGTCCGCACACATCGGTATGTATGATTTCCAACAGGTCCGTTGCTCGCTCCATCATACCGGAGAACGGGGTTTTGATCATCTTGCCCATGAGGCATGGTTCGCATGTGTCAAATGATTCAAAATCAAGAGACTCCAAAAGTCCATCAGAATGGAGTTTCTTCATGCGCTTTACACCAATATGACCTAGGCAGCGATTGCCACAGATAAGTAGTATTATCACTATCTACTTTGCATCTCTTAGCCTCAATGTTATGGATGTGTGTTTCATCCTTTTCGAGATTTAGAAGAAATAAACCATTCACAATAGGTGCATGACCATAAAAGATGTTACTCATATAAATAGAACAACCATTATTCTCCAATTTAAATGAATAACCGTCTTGCAATAAACAAGATCCAGAAATAATGTTCATGCTCAACGCAGACACATAATAACACTTATTAAGGTTTAAAACTAATCCCGAAGGTAAAACTAAGGAGAGCGTGCCGACGGCCATCACATCAACTCTTGATCCGTTGCCAACGCGCATCTTCACCTCATCCCTTAAGCCGTCTATTCCGTAGCTCCTGTTTCGAGTTACAAATATTAGCAACTGAACCAGTATCAAATACCCAGGCACTACAACGAGGGCTAGTAAGGAAAACATCAATAACATGTATATCAAATATACCTTTGATGGTGCCAGCCTTCTTGTGTACTTCGGACAGTTGCGCTTCCAGTGACCCCTGTCCTTGCAATAGAAGCACTCAGTGTCCGGCTTGGGACCAGACTTGAGCTTCTTCTCAGCAGGGGCAACGCACTTGCCGCCGCCTTTCTTGAAGGACTTCTTTGCTCCCTTACCTTTCTTAAGGTGGGATTGTTGACCATCAACACATGATTATCCTTTTTGATGTCCACCTCCGCAGCCTTCAGTTTTGCGAAGAGCTCGGTGATCGTATCAGTGGAACCAATCTGATTGTGAGTCACTACAAAACTTTTGTAGCTGGGAGGGAGTGATTGCAGAACCCTGTCAATCTTGAGCTCCTCTGGAATCGTGCATTCCAGTTGCTCAAGGCGTTGAGTGTAGCCCTTCATCTTAATGGCGTGCTCACTAACGGAACTTCCTTCCTCCATCTTGTAGTTAAAGAACTTCTCAGAGATCTCATATCTCTCAGAACGGGCCTGAGTCTGAAACATGGTTTTCAGCTCTTCGAGAATCTCAAAGGGGTCGAGATAGTCTTCAAAACGATTTTGAAGTTCTGGTTCCATAGCAAACAACATGGTGCTCTTAATCACACCATAATCATCTTTGCGCGACTGATAGACAGCTTTCTCATCAGCCGGCGCAGTTGCAGCAGGGGCGTCACCTAGCGCTTTCTCAAGGACATAGTCCTTTTGTCCGCTAGCGAGAATGATTCTCAGAATGCGGAACCATTTGGTGAAGTTAGACCCATTGTTTCTAAGCTTTTCCATCTCAGCAAAAACGTTGAAGTTGAAGTTGGACTTAGCCATTTGATCTACAATATTTGCAAGTACAAATTAGACTATGTTCATGATAACTTGTTCAACTTTTAATCAAATTACTAGATGAACTCCCACTAAATTCAACATCCCTCAAGTTGTTTAGTGAACATGATCCAAATTCACCACACCTAATCCGATCTTCACGAGAAGAGATGTGGTTTCAATGGTGGACAACGAAGTGTCGATCATATCATTTATATGACTCATGCTTAACCTTTTGGTTCATGTGTTCCGAGGCCATTTCTGTACATGCTAGGCTCGTCAAGTCAAACCCAAGTATTTCCGCGTGTGCAAAACTGGCTTGCACCCGTTG
Source organism: Avena longiglumis (assembly GCA_030063025.1). Classification (NCBI taxonomy): domain Eukaryota; kingdom Viridiplantae; phylum Streptophyta; class Magnoliopsida; order Poales; family Poaceae; genus Avena; species Avena longiglumis. The sequence goes on along the minus strand of CP125974.1, from coordinate 474,494,991 downwards.
TATGTGAACGTAGAGTCTATAGCACCCGATCATCACGTGATGCTTGGACACGACGAACTTTCGCAACGGTGCATACATGGGGAGAACATAGTTTTATCTTGATCTTTAAGTGAGGAATCATCTTATAATGCTACCGTCGCTATCTAAGCATATAAGATACATAAAAGGATAAACATCACATGCATATAACTTTATGTGACATGGTATAGACAATCTTCGCACAATGATCTCCATCTTGTGCGCGCCGGCATGATCTCCATCACTCCACCATGATTGCCTCCACCACGAACAACAACTACAACTATTGCTAACTACTTAGCGATGAAGTAAAGCTATTACATGGCGCATAAGAAGTTGACACACAGGTCATACACAATTATAAAGACAACCATATGGCTCCTGCCGGTTGTGTACTCATCGACATGCAAGTCGTGAAACATTACAAAACATGATCATTGCATACAACATACACATCACATCTTGGGCCATACCATATCACAGAAAACACTCCCTGCAAAAACAAGTTAGACGCCTCTACTTTGTTGTTGCATGTTTTACGTGGCTTATGGGAGTAGCATGCTAAGAACGATTCTTACCTACGGAAAGCCACAACGGTGATATTATGGTTGCCAAACTCCGGTGTAAATCCCATGACAACTATAGTGAGAGAAACTGGCATCCACCGGCCGCATGTGTGGAACAAGCCACGCGTCAAGTGCGGAGCCGGTCTCGCGAACGACGTCGCGTAAGGTTGGCCTGGACCGCTTCGATCTCACTATCCCGCGTCATAAGAAGAACACAAACAAGAGGCTTGCAACAGAAAACATCAACGCCCGCAACAACCATGTTGCGCTCTACTCGTGAAACACATCTACACATAGATCTAGCTCTGATACCACTGAAGGGTTTCGCGGCATAGTAAATCAAAAATTTGTACGGATGCGAACAGAGGGAAAGCCAAGATCTAATCTAGGAGATGCAAACAACGAGAGAGATTGGATTAGATCTTCATACCCTTGAAGATTCGCACAGCGGAACGTTCGTCGGAACGTGGGTGATGTAGTCGTACTCGCTTCTCCTCCTCGCGATCCGATCCGATCTAGCACCACAAGTGGCGATGCCTCCGTGAGATGCACACGTGCAGCACCTCGACATCTCTTCCTTCCTCGGTCCAGCAAGTATGGTGTAGAGACGGATTGGATCTACAACACGACGACGTGGTGTATATGGTGGAGAGTTTCTGCAGCAGGGCTTCGCCTACACGCAGTCGGGAGGGAGAGAGAGAGGAGGGCAGCAGGGCGGCTAGCTTTGGAGGGGAAGGTGTGAGGGGGTGGTGAGCCCCCAACCCTATTTATATAGAGGGGTGGGCGGCTGCCCTTTCCCCTCCCCCAAGCCAAGGCCGGCGGCCAAAGGAGGAGGAGTGGGGGGCAAGGAAACCCCCCCCCCTTCTAGAAGGTCCAAATTAGGGTTTTATCCCTCTTGGCCGGCTGGGCCCTATGGGGCCTTGTGCCCCTGGCCCAATGCAGCCAGGGCACTCCCTCATAGGCCCATGCCCCCTCCCGGAAGGTGGGGCCACGTTGGTCCCCTTCCGGAAGGTTCTAGAAGCTTCCGATACAATACCGATTAACCCGGAACAATTCCGAACTCCAAAAACTGCACTGCCTTATATGAATCTTATTCTCCTGACCACTCCGGAACCTCTCGTGATGTCCCGGATCCCATCCGAGACTCCGAACAAAAACTCATAAACCAATTATCCAATCTATTCTAGCGTCGAGACACGTTAAGTGTGTGACCCTGCGGGTTCGAGAATATGCAGACATGATCTTCTATCAATAATCAACAGCGGGGTCTAGAAACCCATATTGACTCCCACACATTCATCGATGATCATATCGGATGAACCACGATGCCAGGAGTCAATCAATCCCATATATATATTCCCTTCGTCTCGTGATATTTTACTCGCCCGAGATTTGATCGCCGGTACCGTCATACCTAGTTCAATCTCGTTCACAGCAAGTACTTTACTCGTTCCATAATCCGATATCACTTTGTGATTAACTCCTTAACCACATGCTTGCAAGCGGTGTTGATATCGACACGAGTGGGCCCGAAGTATATCTCTCCGACTTGGGAGGGACAAATCCCATCTCGATACATACAACCCAACAGATACTTTTCGATCACCTGAGAGACACCTTTATGATCACCCTCTCATAGGATGACGTTTGATGACCTCAAAGCTTTCTTCCGATACCAGGGAGTTGTATTATCTCATGGTCTAAGGAATACAATATTTGACATAAGAAAATCTTCGCAAAGATGAACACGATGACACGATCTAATTGCTTCGCTTTGTTTGGGTCTGTCCATCATATCATTCTCCCAATGATGTGGTCTCATTATTAATCGACAACTCATGTCCATGGTTAGGAAACCTTAACCATCATTAATCAATGAGCTAGTCCATAGAGGCGTACTAGGGACACGGTGTTGTTCACAAACCACACAAGTATTAAAGTTTCCGCTTAATACAATTCTAGCATGGAATATAAACATTATCATGAACAAGAATTATAATAATAACATCTTTATTATTGCCTCTAGGGCATAATTCCAACATTCATCATCATTTGAACCCTATGTAGGATCACCCCCTCGTACCCATGAGGAATCATCCTTAAGCACACGTTGATATGCCAAGTTTTACAATTAGGTTCATGTTCTCTATGATCATCACGTCCGTTCCCAAGTCGTCCATAACCGTGGACACGGCTTTCCAAAAGATTATTACCCTGCAGGGGTGTATAAGTTTACCCACACGTACTAACCTTTTCTTAATGCCACTTAAGATTAGCCCTCTTCCTTAGAAGGCCGCCAGAGGGTGGTTAGACACGACCTTTACCTTGCTTTCGCCGAGACCATGAGTCACGCAATAAGTATGGTTCCGCCATAACGGGTCAAATCCCGAAGCCGGTACTTAAAGATGTGAGGCGAGTTTGGTTTACCAGGGGCTCCATCGACCCCAAGCAACCCGGTCCACGCTTCCCTACATGTTATGGATGCACCTCCTTCACCTCCTCTTTCGAAAACATTTTCAATGCGTATGTCGAATGGAACGCCTGAACTATGTGACTCATGGAATCTACTAGGCAAGTTAGTCAATCAGGGGGTCCCCATAAACCCCCTGTGTTTGTACGCTTGTCTTGGTTCAAGAGGCAAGAACTCTGGTCCTAGTGGTGGCGAGCATGGGACTAGAAAAACCACATCCCACCGTGGCCTCCCATACAAGCCTTAGCATGTTTAATCTCATATCACTGATATCATCTCATCACGTTCTCCTGTCATACTAGATTCTTTGCATCTGATACATCATCTCGATGGACCAGACTCAACAACTATGCACGGCTAAGCAGGACACGGATAAAAGCTCTGGCAGTGCACACAAGCCAAACCTAGTTATACTAGGAGCAGTGGATCAGGTAATATAATCTCAAAGGGAGTAATGCAACAGATAGGATACTCTATCTATCTATAAAATACCATAGTAGAATCGTATGCAACATGGCAGGAATTGAAATGCTTTCTAAATCATAGGATTATATCATGGTGGGGCTATGCTTGCCTTTGCCAGTTGATAACCAATAAGCAGATCTTCAAAAGCCATGTACTTGACTTGGTTACAGTTGGTCAAGTATTTTTCTTCGATCTTCGACGGTCTTGATCTTGGTCTTCGATCTCGATCTCGATATCATATTCTACCGGAGAAGAACCAAACACTAGAAATAAAGGGGAAACAATCAACACATGGAATCGATGCAATGCTCAGGCAAGGATGATGATATGACAAGTTACATTGTACTGAAATGTAACCCTAAGGCATGCTCGACGATTTAATTGGGGTTCCGAGGTGTAAAAACCCCTAACTCGGGGAAACTCCGGAATCACCTGTGAGGGGTTACTATGGTCTTCTAATTAAACTTGTCTTGAAAGTTATTGAACAATGCATGATTATAGCTTAGATAACTAGGTTTCATTTTTCTGAATATTTTGATATATTATTTGTATTTTTCTGATTTAAAATGAATTTGTTATGATTTTTCTCAATTTAAATCCATTTTAAATCATTTTAGGAAATTATAAAACATTTTTGGGTTATATTAAATATTTATTCACTTAGGCCCACATGTCATAGTTTTATTCATTTCAGAAAACAATTATGAAAAATGTTAAAATGTTGACAGGGGTGGCCCATAGGGTTATTTTACAATTCCAGAAATGATTTTCAGAAAATATTAAATAATTATGACCTCATGTTGATGTCATGCTGACATCAGTAATGGAGGCTCTCAGCCGAAGATTCGCTGCGCGCGCCAGGCTGTGCTTGGGCTGGTTGCAGAGAGGAGGCCGAGGTGAACCATTTGGTGGTGGCGCCGCCCACTATTGGTCGTCGGAGCTTGATCAACGGCGAAAACATGCAGCAGCTGACGATGGAGTATGTCGCGATCTCGAACCAGAGCAAGAGGGAGGTAGCAAAGAGCACTGGGACGTAGATGAGCTCACCTAGAAAGCGTAAGAGAGGTCGGGGAGGCGAGGCAAGCATGAACAACACCGGAATCGATGGCGGTGACTGCGGTGGTCGGTGGAAGTGAGGTGTCGATTCGAAAGATTGCGGGAACGCCGGGCTTCGTGACCTATCTAGAACGAACCAGCGCATCATGGAGAGCTCAAAGGTGGCCACATCACGGAGAGAGGTGGACGGAAATGGCAATGCTGGTCGGCACCTACAAGTCTAGGGTTTCGGCCATGCAAGAAATTGGGGAAAGGAGAAGCTAGGGTTCATCCGGTGGCTCGAGGGGATACTTGTAGACCACGAGGCATCGGTAGCATGAATCTTAACAGCCGCGGGCATCGCGGCGCCGGCGAGCGGCGGAGGCAAAGATACGCAGGAGCTTCCTCCGCCGAGATCGTAGACGACGACAAAAAGGACGATTGAACCGGTACTGGGCTGGCATTGGGCCGTGCTGGGCTGATAACGGGTCGCAGCAAAGGTTCCAGGAGGAAGAGGGCAAGCTGGGTCGTGGCCTGGTTGGACTCTGCTGCTATATTTTTTATCAAAACCTTTTTCAATTCTGATTTTCATTTCCCTTTTGTATTTTCAGTTCAAATTTGTTTTGGGTAATTTCAGAATTACCAGAGATTTTATATAATATATAAAATACTGCAGGGACCCCTTTAATCAATTTGGGATCCTTTAATTTTGTGATTTCAAAATACAAAACCATTTTAGAAGGTTTTAAAGAGAGAGGGTAAACTAGGGTTTTAGGGTTTGCATTTTATTTTGCTTTGCATGCAATTAAAAGGATGATGCTCATGAATGCACAAACAATCCTAAATAGACATTAGCTAAAACTGGGGCGTTACACGCTGCATCATCCAGCAGTGCTTGATCATCAGCATGGACCTCCGTGGAAGCCATGCTGATTCTCCGTTGGCTAAGATCCTGTAACACCCTCAGAATCGGACCTATGCAAGTTTGAGCAAAATTCACCAAACCCGCATAGAAACGATTCAAAGGTGCCCACCAGGCACTTTCGTGCGGGTGGAAAACGAAGTAATAACATTACACAACAGTCCTCGATGGGACCCTGAGCAGATATATATGGCGACTCCATGAGTCAAGAATACGATATAATATACAAAGATCCAAATCACCTTGAAAGCGATAGAGCGTCCGGCCACGGACAAGATGCAAATGGGGCTAAGAGCCACGAAGAATAACCAATGGCGTCCATAACCGCCTGTGCCAAGCCGGAAGGGTAACCTCGCTAACGTCGATCTCAAAACCTGCTAACAAAGGTGCCGACAAGGGCAAAGCGAAAACAAAGAAGGAGCGTCGATCGAGGCCAAGACACGAGGCTAGAATTCGGCGGTCCTCGCCTACATAGGTATGGTGGACTGAAGCGGCAGCGGCAGCATGCACTAACTAACCTATAGAGACTCGATACAACTGGCGGAAAACAGAGGGGGGTAAGAATGACCTAACCGGATCCAACCTGAAGCTAACGCCAAAAAAACCCATCCTGGTGTTTCCCCCTCGAGACCAAACGAGGAAGTCAACCGAGGAACTCACACCGTTGGCAGTTTTATTTATTCGGTTATCGTTGCAGCAATTACTAGTCAGGTATAGATAATCGTCCTGACAAAATAAACAGTGGGCACTTTTAATTAACCATTCCGTTATAGTTGGAACACTTACTAATCAGATACATATAGCATGAGATAAACCCGAAACCCAGTAGTTGTTGGTACTTTTATTCAGCCATTCCGTTGTAGTTGCAAGATTTACTAGTCAGGTACAATTGTCGCAAGCGACAACCAAACAAGCAATTGTGGGCAGTATTATTTGGCCATTCCATTATAGTGAAGCTGATTACTAGTCATTATAAGTCAAATTTATAGCAGTAAACTTTAGTTATGCTTGTCTATGATCGAGATACTGTGCTCCAAGTCGTCCATATCCGCGGACACGGCTTTCAGAAAGTTTTACGCCGGGTGCACCAATAGCAACACACGCCGATCAACCTCGGAAAACCAAATCAAAACCCAACGAGGCTTTCACGATGAACAATCACAGGATTCAGAAATATTTCAGGGGCCACCCTTAAGTAGAATCCATAACGGAGTAAGCAAGCTCGAGACGGCCTCAAGGTTATGGGGACGGTGTGAACGATCCAGGAACCGAAAGTGTGGCTGGGCTTGTCGACACAGCGGAATCGTGCCATGATCCTAACAAGACAAAGTGCGACTCGCACAATTTAAATACGAAAGTAGCATGGCATAAGTACATGATCGTAAATAAAACCTCAAACTAGTTTGTGGCCCCAAGAAATAAGATGGATCAAGCTCGCTCGTGGGGGTCCCATATACCTCCCGGATGTGAATAGCGCAAAATCAAGGAACAGTATCAAGTACTCGGGGTCTTACGGGACACAAGTGGGCTCGAAACCAAATATTTTCTATCACCCACCGATGCCTCTGCTTATTTCAATTTTAGTTGTTAAACAGAAATTAAAGTGACGATAAGTAAAACTAGATTCATCTCCAACATCAACATGCGGCAATACATCAAGAATCGTGGCATATGACGACACACATCGACTTGAGCAAGCACTACGCCGCTAAGTCCAACTATCTACCAAACAACGGTAATAGGGTGTGGCCAAGGCAATGTAAGGCAAGGGATATCATGTACGGAAACTAAAGCATCGCAACAGAGATAGCAATAGATCAACAGGAGGGAATAAATACTATAAAAGTAAGATAGGTAGAAAGGGAGATGCTGCTTTGAAAACATTGTCGAAGGTTTTCCCCGAAGATCGGGGCGAAGCTCACATCAACTCAACGGCCTTATCCGCGAAGAAGCAAAACACTAGAAGAAACACCGGATGCAATATTTAATACAACGGCAGAAGATCGGCATGATGCATGCATGATGTATGGCATGGCAAGGTGCGATGCAATTAGGTCATATTAAGTGGAACCAGGGTCCCGACAATTAATTAAATGGTGCAAGTTATTTAGATTCCCCGCAATTAAATGTTGTTTTACTTGGTAGAAGATAGCACCGGGTTCGCTACACAAATTTAAATGAGGCCAATATAAGGCTAGATTTGCCCGCATATGGGCCCCATATTTAATTATTAGGTGAATCGGCATAAGGCCCCCAAACCACAGATATGCGTGCGAGTATGACAATTAAATATGCGACAAGTTATTATTATGTTAAAAAATAGGGTTCTCGGATAAGGGTCACACTTTAGGGTTCTCGACGATCTTGGGGGTTCCGGGGTTCGGGGTCGGTCTCGGGATCCAGGGTTCGACGGGTTCGGACTCGGCGGGGTCGTTCTCGGTAGCGGGGGGTAGTTCTTGTTGTTCGGGATGAAGCACTTGTCGCATCCATGTGGAATCCCTGACGATCTGTGGCGATGATCTCAGGTTCGGTCTCCGGGGTCGATCTTGCCGTTGCGACGATCTTGTCGGGGATGGCGAGCTTGAGTGGGTCGGGTACCGGGGTCTTCGGATCCGTGGAGGAGAACTTGGCGATTCGAGGGTCTTGGTGCTCGACGGGTTCATTCTTCGGGTCCGGCGTAGATCTTGTCGAGTTCATGCAACGACCTTGTTGTTAGAAGATGATCTTGGCGGTTGTTCGCATCCGCATCGAGGTACTCGAGTCCGGTGGCGACCTCGGCCGACGAGGATCGAACACAACAATCGAAGGATCTCAAGCTACCTCCAAAACCTCACTTTGCTTCATTGGCACATGCACAGAACAACCCGTAAACAACAAGGGCGACACAGGCATAGCGAGCCTCGCACACGGGCCCATGACCAAACGAACACACGGGCGGCGCTAGGTGATGAGGACGGTGGAGCGCCAGCGAGGGAGGAACGGCGACGGCAGGACGAGCTTGGACGGGCGAGGTGGAGCTCTGGCGGTTCGGCGAGGTTGCGGGCGCTGCTGCAGGGCGGGCGCGCGGGCGGACGACAGTGTTCAAGCGGGCGGGCGGCGCGACGCGGGCGCTGGGTGGCGGGTCGGGGCAGTGAGGCGGAGGCGGAGACCGCAGGCTGGCCGAGCGGGCGGCGTCTGGCGGCGGTGATGCGGCCGAGACGGGATGGGAGACGCAGCGGGTCGCGTGGCGCGGGCGGAGCGAGAGGAAGACCGCACCGGCGAGGTACGGAGCGGGCGCGGCGAGGAGGGCTGGTCGCCGGGCCACGGGAGGGCGCGGAAGCTCGAGGGCCGGGGGCCGGGGCTAGCGAGGCCGAGGGTGAGACGGAGAGGGCCGGTGGTTGGGGCGACGGAGGCGGAGGGCACCGGGCCGCGCGGGCTCCGGCGGGGCGGAGGTGCAGGCGAGGTGGGGCGGGCTTGGCGAAGAGGCGGCCATGGCGGGCCGGAGCGGGGAGCAGGACTAGGGAGGCTTGGGGAGAGAGAGAGGAAGAGCGGGCGCGGCGTTGGGCAGGAGGAGTTGGGAAGAAGCACAGGGAGGGGCCTGCCGGGTGGGCAGTGGACGTGGGGGCTGCGTGTGTGCGGTAGTGCGTGTGTGGGGCCCAAAGGGTCCTGTGGCAGCGGTGTGGGGTTGGCTGCATCTGTTGTGTGCGTGTGTGCTTGTGTGGTCTTGGTGAGTGGGTTGAGAGGGTTGAGAGGAGAGGGAGAAAGGAGAGGGGTGAGGTGGCAGGTTTAGATTGGTTAGGGGGGGAGGGTTAGGTGAGGTGGCAGGATACTATTGGAGGGAGTGAGGTGGAGGGATGGGTTGGGTGGAGAGTTGGGTAGACATAGGATTTAGATGGGCGGTGTAGTTGGACCGATTGTTGTATACGAGGGTGGTCGTTCGGGTCAATCGGCCCGTTCGACTGCCCCTAAAAAATAATTTAACTTTTTATTTAATTTAATTGGACCATTTGCAAACCGATAGCAACAAAACAAAATACTCCGGGGTCCCGGGGTTTGGCGTTTGAATAAAGACGAGGCGTTTGGAAACAAATCGGGCTTTGCAAAAATAGTTTTAAGCAAACAATGCATGATGATGACGATGCAATGCACAAATTCAACGCGATTTTCTAGTAGTGGTTTTTGCGGGACGCCACAATTCGACACCACTAACAATGGATCTCGTCCTCGAGATCCGCCTCATGGTACCGGAAGGAAGGTCGGCGGTCTGATCCTTCGCGCTTCATGCAGATCCTCGCGACACCACTAACGAGGGTTCCTTCTTCATCCGGGAAAACGGCGACACCACCAACAAAGGTTCGTTGTTCTTGATCGTCGAGAGAACACTCCGGAGAACAAAGGACGAATATAGAGGTATCAAACGGTAAGGCCACCTCTAACTTCCATTAGAAGAGGGAAAAGTTACATTGATCCACCAGTTCGATGTACAGAGCGAACAGTAAGAGTCGGGTAGGGTGATCAGTCCATCCCGGTCCCAACTATCAACTCTATACATGGGTAGGGGAATCAGGCAACTCAACTCTCGAGATTTAGACTGAAGACCTTCTTAGACGGTATCAGGAACAAAGAAATGTTGCCAGCAGAAATCGTATGAATGACACAATGATTAGGTTTCGCGATGGTTCCATTGGCATGAACAACACATGCTCAAGGTTAACCCCAACTTCACCAAAGCTCGTCCTTCTCATATGTTTTTCAACGACACTGATATCCAGCAAGGAACACATATGGGTAAAGATCTCAAGACAAAAGATCGGATGAAGGCACAACAGAACAGTTGCAGATTGATGATCGTAGCACCTCCGTTACAAAAAGGGAGAAAGCGAAGCCCTGAAGGTACGACGGAAACCCAACCACGAGAATTCCTGGACTCGAAGAAAGAGAAGAGAGCAGATTCAAAACACGTCGAGATAAGAGGAGAATAGCAGGGGGTAAGGAGTAAAATCAGACCTAACGAACTATCCAACCAATTTTGCAAAATAGTTTTGACACTCTACTTGCCCGTTAGCTAGGTTATCCTACATTTGGACTTGTGGGTATCGCAAGCTTTGAGCTCGATACCACTCAGTAACACCCTCGAATCGGACCTATGCAAGTTTGAGCAAAATTCACCAAACCCGCATAGAAACGATTCAAAGGTGCCCACCAGCACTTTCGCGGTGGAAAACGGCAATAATAACATTACACAACAGTCCTCGATGGGACCCATGAGCAGATATATATGTGGCGACTCCATGAGTCAAGAATAGATATAATATACAAAGATCCAAATCACCTTGAAAGCGATAGGCGTCGCCGCCACGGACAAGATGCAAATGGGGCTAAGAGCCACAAGAATAACCAATGGCGTCCATAACCTGCCTGGCCAAGCCGAAGGGTAACCACGCTAACGCCGATCTCAAAACCTGCTTAACAAAAGGGGTGCCGACAAGGGCAAAGCGAAAACAAAGAAGGAGTCGATCTTGAGGCTAGTACACGGCGAGGCTAGAATTGGCCCTCGCCTACATAGGTATGGTGGATCAAGCGCAGCGGCAAGATGCACTAACTAACCTATAGAGACTCGATACAATCGGGCGGAAAAGAGGGGTAAGAATGACCTAACCGGATCCAACCTGAAGCTAACGCCAAACAAACCCATCCTGGTGTTTCCCCCTCGAGACCAAACGAGGAAGTCAACCGAGGAACTCACACCGTTGGCAGTTTTATTTATTCGGTTATCGTTGCAGCAATTACTAGTCAGGTATAGATAATCGTTCTGACAAAATAAACAGTGGGCACTTTTAATTAACCATTCCGTTATAGTTGGAACACTTACTAATCAGATACATATAGCATGAGATAAACCCGAAACCCAGCAGTTGTTGGTACTTTTATTCAGCCATTCCGCTAGAAGTTGCAAGATTTACTAGTCAGTACAATTGTCGCAAGCGACAACCAAACAAGCAATTGTGGGCGTATTATTTGGCCATTCCATTATAGTGAAGCTGATTACTAGTCATTATAAGTCAAATTTATAGCAGTAAACTTTAGTTATGCTTGTCTATGATCGAGATCTTGTGCTCCAAGTCGTCCATATCCATGGACACGGCTTTGAGAAAGTTTTACCCGCCGGGTGCACCAATAGCAACACACGCTCGATCAACCTGAAAAACCAAATCAAAACCCAACGAGGCTTTCACGATGAACAATCACGGATTCAGAAATATTTGGGGCCACCCTTAAGTAGAATCCGCGAACGAGTAAGCAAGCTTGAGACGGCCTCAAGGTTATGGGGACGGCTGTGAACGATCGGGAACCCAAAGTGTGGCTGGGCTTGTCGACATCGGAATCGTGCCATGATCCTAACAAGACAAAGGTGCGACTACCTCGCACAATTTAAATACAGAAAGTAGCATGGCATAAGTACAGGATCGTAAATAAAACCTCAAACTAGTTTGTGGCCCCAAGAAATAAGACTGAATCAAGCTCTGGCTCAGGGGGGTCCCATATACCTCCCGGATGTGGATAGCGCGATAAATCAAGGAACAGGTATCAAGTACTCGGGGTCTTACGGGACACAAGTGGGCGTTCGGAAACCAAATATTTTCTATCACCCACCGATGCCTCTGCTTATTTCAATTTTAGTTGTTAAACAGAAATTAAAGTGACGATAAGTAAAACTAGATTCATCTCCAACATCAACATGCGGCAATACATCAGCAACTGTGGCATATGACGACACACATCAGCACTTGAGCAAGCACTACGCCGCGCAAGTCCAACTATCTACCAAACAACATGTAATAGGGTGTGGCCAAGGCAATGTAAGGCTGCAAGGGATATCACAGGTACGGAAACTAAAGCATCGCAACACAGATAGCAATAGATCAACAGGAGGGAATAAATACTATAAAAGTAAGATAGGTAGAAAGGGGGAGATGCTCGCCTGAAAACATTGTCGAAGGTTTTCCCCGAAGATCGGGCGAAGCTCACATCAACTCAACGGCCTTATCCGCGAAGAAGCAAATCACTAGAAGACACACCGGATGCAATATTTAATACACGGCAGAAGATCGGCATGATGCATGTATGATGTATGGCATGGCAAGAAGCGATGCAATTAGGTCATATTAAGTGGAACCGGGTCCCGACAATTAATTAAATGGTGCAAGTTATTTAGATTCCCATAATTAAATGTTGTTTTACTTGGTAGAAGATAGCACCGGGTTCGCTACACAAATTTAAATGAGGCCAATATAAGGCTAGATTTGCCCGCATATGGGCCCCATATTTAATTATTAGGTGAATCGGCATAAGGCCCCCAAACCACAGATATGCGTGCGAGTATGACAATTAAATATGCGACAAGTTATTATTATGTTAAAAAATAGGGTTCTCGGATAAGGGTCACACTTTAGGGTTCTCGACGATCTTGGGGGTTCCGGGGTTCGGGGTCGGTCTCGGGATCCAGGGTTCGACGGGTTCGGACTCGGCGGGGTCGTTCTCGGTAGCGGGGGGTAGTTCTTGTTGTTCGGGATGAAGCACTTGTCGCATCCATGTGGAATCCCTGACGATCTGTGGCGATGATCTCAGGTTCGGTCTCCGGGGTCGATCTTGCCGTTGCGACGATCTTGTCGGGGATGGCGAGCTTGAGTGGGTCGGGTACCGGGGTCTTCGGATCCGTGGAGGAGAACTTGGCGATTCCGAGGGTCTTGGTGCTCGACGGGGTTCATTCTTCGGGGTCCGGCGGTAGATCTTGTCGAGTTCACTGCAACGACCTTGTTGTTCCGAAGATGATCTTGGCGGTTGTTCGCATCCGGGCATCGAGGTACTCGAGTCCGTGTGGCGACCTCGGCCGACGAGGGATCGAAACACAACAATCGAAGGATCTCAAGCTACCCTCCAAAACCTCACTTTGCTTCATTGGCACATGCACAGGAACAACCCCAGAAACAACAAGGGACGACACAGGCATAGCCAGAGCCTCTGCACACGGGGCCCACTGACCAAACGAACACACGGGCGCGGCTAGGTGATGAGGACGGTGGAGCGGCCAGGCGAGGGGGAGGAACGGCGACGGCGAGGACGAGCTTGACGGGGACGGCGGGGTGGAGCTCCTGGCGGGTTCGGCGAGGGGCGGGCACGGCGCGCTGCAGGCGGGCGCGGCGCGGGGCGGACGACAGTGTTCAAAGCGGGCGGCGGCGGCGGAGGGCGGCGGGTGGCGGGTCGGCCGGCGGACGAGGCGGAGACCGCAGGGCTGGCCGAGCGGGCATCTGGGCGGTGATGCGGCCGGAGACGGGGATGGGAGACGCAGTGGTCGCGTGGCGGGCGGAGCGAGAGGAAGACCGGCGCCGAGGTACGGAGCGGCGCGGCATGGGAGGGCAGGGTCGTGGCGGCTCACGGGAGGGCGCGACGAAGCTCGAGGCGGGGCCGGGCTAGCGAGGCCGAGGTGAGACGGAGAGGGCCGGTGGTTGGGGCGACGGAGGCGGAGGACACCGGGCCGCGCGGGCTCCGGCGGGGCGGAGGTGCAGGCGAGGTGGGGCGGGCTTGGCGAAGAGGGCGACGGCGGCGCGCGGGCCGGAGCGGGGAGGAGCAGGACTAGGGGAGGCTTGGGGCGAGGAGAGAGAGAGGAAGAGCGCGCGGGCAGGGCGCGTCGGGGCAGGAGGAGTTGGGGAAGAAGCACAGGGGAGGGGGCCTGCTTCGGGTGGGCCAGGTGGGACGTGGGGGGCTGCGTGTGTGCAGTGCGTGTGGGGCCCAGGTCCTGTGGCAGCGGCAGGTGGGGGTTGGCTGCATGCGCGCTGTGTTGCGTGTGTGCTTGTGTGGTGCGCTGGTGAGTGGGTTGAGAGGGTTGAGAGGAGAGGGAGAAAGGAGAGGGGTGAGGTGGCAGGTTTAGATTGGTTAGGGGGGAGGGTTAGGTGAGGTGGCAGGATACTATTGGAGGGAGTGAGGTGGAGGGATGGGTTGGGTGGAGAGTTGGGTAGACATAGGATTTAGATGGGCGGTGTAGTTGGACCGATTGTTGTATACGGGGGTGGTCGTTCGGGTCAATCGGCCCGTTCGACTGCCCCTAAAAAATAATTTAACTTTTTATTTAATTTAATTGGACCATTTGCAAACCGATAGCAACAAAACAAAATACTCCGGGGTCCCGGGGTTTGGCGTTTGAATAAAGACGAGGCGTTTGGAAACAAATCGGGCTTTGCAAAAATAGTTTTAAGCAAACAATGCATGATGATGACGATGCAATGCACAAATTCAACGCGATTTTCTAGTAGTGGTTTTTGCGGGATGCCACAGATCCAATGCAGGATCTCAGCCTACGGCTGAGTTGACGACCTTTGGTTAATTGCTTCCATGAGCTTCTTCATCTCAGCTAGGTCCTCTTCTATCTTCCCGATCCGGTCTGCCTCCTGGTCCTTCTTTCTCTAACGGCTTCTGTAACTGTCATCGTACTGGGGAAACCCTTTCTTCAACGTAACACCGACGCCTTTGCCTCGTGTTCGTCCACCTTTTTCAGGATTCCTGAGGGCGCGTGTCAGCTTGTCATTCTCTCTCTCGGGCCGGAACAATCCCAATTGAGCTTCGTTCATTGCTTTAACAAGTCCTTTGAAGGGTTCTAGAATATTTTCATGAAATAATGTCTTCCCTATTTCTGGGTCCAACGATCCCCCGTGCCCATACCACCAGTGCTTTGACCTCTCAGGCCATCCATCTGTACCAGGAGTGATGCCTCTAGCCCTCATGTCCCGCTCCATAGTTTCCCACTTAGGCACAACACTCTTGTATCCACATGTCCCCATTTTATGATGGTATTTCTTTTTAGCAGCATTTAACACATTCTTTTCTGACTTTGCCTTTGCTACAACAGATTGCTTGTACGTTAGAAAATCAGGCCACTGTTCTCTCAACTTCTCGTTTGCTCCTTTGAAGTCTGGAGTTTTCTTTTTCGCGACATACTCTGCATATAAACTTTTCTTGTGGTTCCGGTATAGTTTGGCCATCTTCATTAGAGCCCACTCCTTGACTTTTGCTCTTCTTTCAAGCCCACCCGGCCTTGGGGTAATACCATCTGCCTCAAATTCTTCATACTCTAGAGGTAGTATGAAATGCACTATGAGCTTCTGCCAAAGGTCATCTTTGGCATCATCGGTTATATAACTATTGGATTCTTCACCTGGTTTCTTTGACTCATTTCATTATTGAATGGTGATCGGGAGGTTGTCTCTAACAATCACCCCGCATTGATTTGTAAACATCCCCCGGTGATTTTCTAGAGAAATCGGTTGTCCATTAACATCTATTTCTTTGATGGTGAACCTTTGATTACCACCGGACTTTCTTTTTGTCCCTCGTTTCATTCAAGATGTCGATTACTTCGATCCGTTGGGCTAAAATAAGAAGAGAGAGTGATTAATATATATATATATCCAGATCAATTAATGCATAGAGGTCACACGAGGCTTAATATATATACATCGTCGATCCTATCGAGGGGAAATCGTTGTTGTTATTTGTTTGCCCTTTGTGCATCCGGTCTTGCCCTTCGTACATCAGGTCTTTCTCTAGTCCATCACTGGATGGATTCAGATATGAGGATATATCTTCCTCGAACTTGATATCTTCACCGGTAGTAATAAGAGGAATTTAACCTCTTATCATGCCCTAAAGAAGATCTTCACCACTACGATCATGATCCATGACTTAATTATTACAGAAAGAAAGTTAAACAAGTTATAAAAAATAGTAAGAAATGAGCAATGTACTGAAAAAGGGTCACCATTTTATGTAGATATGAGCAAATAATACCTTTTTATATAGATATGTGTATGACATATCTATATAAAAAGGTATTATTTGCTCATATCTACATAAAATGGTGACCCTTTTTTAATACATTGCAATATAAGTACGTTGATATATTTAACTGAATAAACATTATAGAAAATAAATATTAATAACAAATATTAACATAAATAAAATGCATTTTTACTAAATAAAATGCATTTTTACTAAATAACATAATAAATATTACTAAATTAATAGCTACAAACATTAATACTAATAAATATAAACAAATAATAAATATCAATAACAAATATTAACATAACTAAATTAATAACAAATATTAAATAACATAACAAATATTAAATGAATGGAAAATGCATTTTACTAAATAACATAACAAATATTACTAAATTACTAGCTACAAACATTAATACTAACAAATATAAACAAATAATAAATATTAATAACAAAAAAAATAACTAAATTAATAACCACCTCCGGCGAGGTGGACGGTCGGAGGAGTCAAGCGGTGAGGCGAGGCGGCAACACGGCGGTGGTGCGGGGCAGCGGCGGTGCGAGGCGGCGGCACGGCACATGGCGGCTCAGCGAGGCGGCGCTACGGAACGGCGAGGCGGACGTAGATGAGGGTGGCGGCGCGGGAATCGGCCGGCGGGGAGCACCTCCCTTGCGTATCTTCGTCTTTGTTGTCCAAATCGCGCTAAGTTCGGGTGGGCGCGACCAGAGGCGGGCGCGAGTATATAAAGGGACGACCCTTTAGTCCCGGGTTAATCCACGGCCCGGAACTAGAGGCTAGTCCCGAGGCGTGGCTTAACCCGAGACTAAAGACCCACCCTCTAGTCCTGGGTCCAGCCCCGACCCGGGACTATAGGGTATTTTTGGCCACTTCGTTTATGCGCGCGCAGGCACCCTCTAGTCCTGGGTCCAGCCACCACCCGGGACTAGTGTGTTTTTTGTAAATGTTCTTTTTTTATTCAAATCAAATAGAAAACTTTGGAAAATCATATCTCCTATTGTAAAATCCAAATAATACAAATAATATGTCTATTATTATCAGAAAAATATAAGGAATCTAAAAATAATATCCATACATCTGTTTCCATCATGTATAAATTGTGCCATTTGTAAATTTTCTTTTTTTATTCAAATCAAATAGAAAACTTTGGAAAATCATATCTCCTATTGTAAAAATCCAAATAATACAAATAATATGTCTATTATTATAAGAAAAATATAAGGAATCTAAATATAATATCCATACATCTGGTTGCATCACGTATAAATTGTGCCATTTGTAAATTTTATTTTTTATTCAAATCAAATAGAAAACTTTGAAAAATCATATCCTCTATTGTAAAAATCCAAATAATATAAATAACATGTCTATTATTATCAGAAAAATATAAGAAATATGAATATAATATCCATACACCTGTTTGCATCAAGTATAAATTGTGCCAATTGTAAATTTTCCTTTTTTATTCAAATCAAATAGAAAACTTTGGAAAATCATATCTCCTATTGTAAAAATCCAAATAATACAAATAATATGTCTATTATTATTATCAAAAAATAACAAGCATCATAATATATCATCCATACATCTCTTTATATCATGTATCCATATTTCCCACCATTTCCTACCGCTTCCTGCCAGGTTTTCCCGCCATTTCCCTCAGACCAAAGCTTTTAGTCCCGGTTGTAGTCACTAGCCGGGACTAAAGATATTTCCCGCCATTTTCCACTGCTTCCCGCCAAGTTTTTCCTCCCTTTCCCTCTGACCAGAGCTTTTAGTCCTGGTTGTAGTCACTAACCAGGACTAAAGATATTTCCCGCCATTTCCCACCGCTTCGCGCCAAGTTTTCCCGCCATTTCCCTCTATATCTAGGCCAACCGCACCATGGCTATCCCCACATCAACACCTTCGTCTCTCACAACAATGTACAACGCATACTGGGCAATTCGGACCCTCAAGGAGACCGAGGCGTTGTGCGCCTGCAGCTACCCATGTCCGCCGGGCTACCATCTCGCTAACCATCTTGGAGATGCCTGAGGATAGTACAAGTAGCATGACATATTTATAGTACAAGGATGCATATTTATAGTACATATTGTCGACACTCACGACATAATATCGACACTCACCCCTATTATTAGTGTTGCCATCCGGGACTCATGTTTTCTCCAGGTTGGTGTCTCCAACAGGGACTAAAGGTTTATCTTTAGTCCCGTTTGGAGACACCATTGTAACACCCTCAGAATCGGACCTATGCAAGTTTGAGCAAAATTCGCCAAACCCGCATAGAAACGATTCAAAGGTGCCCACCAGGCACTTTCGTGCGGGTGGAAACGAAGTAATAACATTACACAACAGTCCTCGATGGGACCCACAGAACAGATATATATAACAGCGACTCGGAGAGTCAAGATTACAGATATAATATACAAAGATCCAAATCACCTTGAAAACGATAGAGCGTCCAGCTACGGACAAGATGCAAATGGGGCTAAGAGCCCTGAAGAATAACCGATGGCGTCCATAACCCTGCCCAGGCCAAGCCGGAAGGGTAACCCTGCTAACGGCGTCGATCTCAAAACCTGCTTAAACAAAAGGGGTGCCGACAAAGGGCAAAGGAAAAAGAGGAGCGTCGATCGAGGCCAAGACAGCGAGGCTAGAATTCGGCGGTCCTCGCCTACATAGGTATGGTGGACTGAGCGGCAGCGGCAGCATGCACTAAACAACCTATAGAGACTCGGTACAACTGGCGGATATCAGAGAGGGATGAGAAAGACCTATTCGGATCCAACCTGAGACTATCATCAAACAAACCCATCCTGGCGTATCCCCCTCGAGACCAAACGAGGAAGTCAACCGAGGAATGCACACAGTTGGCAGTTTTACTTATGCAGTTATCGTTGCAGCAATTACTAGTCAGGTTTAGATAATCGTCCTGATAAAGTAAGCAGTGGGCACTTTTAGTTAGTCATTCTGTTTTAGTGGCAACACTTACTAGTCAGATACAATTAGCATGAGATAACCCAAAACCCAGCAGTTGTTGGTACTTTTACTTAGCCATTCCGTTGTAGTGAAGCTGATTACTAATCATATCGGAAACAAGTCAATTTAAAACAGTAAACTTTAGTTATAGTTGTCTATGATCAAGCACTGTGCTCCAAGTCGTCCATAACCGCGGACACGGCTTCTCGAAAAGATTAAACCCTAGGGTGCACCAAAGTATCCACAGCACTTGACCCTTTTGCGGATCGTTAACATACACCCATCGGTATGTCGGGCCTAAGTCACGACGTTCCTGCACCCAAAGCAAGCAATCGGGGCCACCCCACTAAGTACACCATAGAAGTCGGCCGGTCTCCGAGACGGACTTAGGGTTGCGCCAATGGCTGTAAGCGACAGTATGCCCCCAAACGGGGACTGCCGATACCGCGTAAACACTCCGCTTCCTAAACAGTACAGCGTGCTCCTCACACAATCGTAAATAAAGCAGTAGCATGGCATAAGTACAGGATAGTAAATAAAACCTCAAACTAGTTGTGGCCCCCAGTACAATACTTTGAAATCAGGTAATTATCAATGGGGGGCCCATATCTCCCCACCTGTGGTTAGCGCGCTCGATCTCGGAACAGGTGTCAAGAACTCGGGTCCTACGGGACACAAGTGGGCGGTCGGAAACCAAATCTTACCTATCACCCACCGATGCCTCTGCTTAATTCAATTTTAGTTGTTAAACAGGAATTAAAGTGAACAATAAGTAAACCATGATCATCTCCAATCGACAACATGCGGCAATTCTCCAACAAAGGTGTTACTTGACGACAAGCGAAACACTAGAGCAAGCGACTACGACACGCGGGCCCACTATCTACCAAACAACAGGTAATAGGATGTGTCCAGGGCTATATATGGCTGCAAGGGATATCACGGGTACGAAACTAGAGCATCGCAACACAGATAGCAAAGATCAACAGGAGGGAAGTAAATACTATAAAAGTAAGATAGGTAGAAAGGGGGAGATGCTCGCCTGAAAACATTGCCGAAGGGTTCATCCGAAGATCGGGGCGAAGCTCACATCCACTCAACGGCCTTATCCGCGAAGAAGCAAAACACTAGAATAACACCGGATGCAATATTTAATACACGGCAGAAGATCGGCATGATGCATGTATGGTGCATGACATGGCAAAGGTGCGATGCAATTAGGTCAGATTAGGCGGAACCGGGGTCCCGACAATTACTTAAATGGTTCAAGTTATTTAGAAACCCCGCATTTTAAATGTTGTTTTAACAAGGCAAGATGAAGTACCGGTTCGCTACACAAGTTTAAATGAGGTCAAGATACGGCTAGATTTGCCCGCATATGGGCCCCATATTTAATTATTAGGTGAATCGGCATAAGGCCCCCCAAACCAATGTGATGCATGCGAGATGCCAATTTAATATGCGACAAGTTATTATTATGTTATGAACTAGGGTTCGAGGAAAGGGTTCACACATTGAGGGGTCTCGACGATCTGGGGTTCCGGGGTTCGGGGTCGGTCTCAGGGTCCAGGGGTCGACGGGGATCAGATCTCGGGGTTCAGGGTTCGACGAACTTGACGGGATTCGACGGAAACGTTCTCGGACTCCGGGGCCGTTCTCGGTATCGGGGCAGATCTTGTCGCATCGGGGTCTCGATGTCCAGGGAGTAGAACTTGGGTCGGTGTCGGAGCGCATCGGCTTCTTCCGGGTCGGTACCGTTCTCGTCATCGCGAAGGCCTTGTCGGGTCCCACGGGGTCGGTCTTGCCGTTGCGAGGGTCTTGTCGGGCCCGCGCCATCGAGGCGGTCTTGGCGAGGGAAGAAGCACTTGGCGTCCTCGAGGAAGTTCTTGTCGTAACCGTGAAGGAGATCCTTTCGGTCCGCAGGGTCCGGTCTTCGGGGTTCGACGGATGTCTTGGCGTTCGGGTTGCCGAGCCTGGTGTCCGGGACGGAGTACTTGTCGCCTCGGGGACTCGGTTTTTCTTCGGGTTCCGGAAAGGAGGCCATCTGGTAGTCCTGGAGCTGAAGTAGAGCGGCTAGGTACCATCTTCACATGTCCATCGTCGTGGTATCTCTGCACCCGTTACCACAGCACCAACACAGGAGCAGGTTCGAAGCCTCAGGGACGGTGCACGGACAGGAGGAGGACGGCTGAGAACGAGGGCGCATGGACCACGACGCCTGCGACGAAGCTGCAGGGGAGGGCGGGGCTTGCAGGGCAGAGCTCAGGCCGGCGACGGCAGCGACCTGGCCAGGCGGGGCGGGTCGGGCTTGACGGAGAGGGCGAGGCCGGGACGAGCTGGCGCTGGCGGGGCCATGAGGGAGGAGCTGGGCACGGGCAGCGGGCGGCGAGGGACGGTGTAGGCGGCGGGTGCTCGGGGCGGCGGCGCAAGGGCGGGGTCGCCAAGAGGGCGAAGGCTGGGCAAGGCGCCTAGGAGAGAGAGGTTCATGAGGCGGTTGGAGGGGGGCCGCGGCGAGCAGGGGTCGGAGAGGTTGCGGGGGTGGCCTGGGGAGGTGCGCGCTGGGGCGAGGTCGATGGGGGCGCGGAGGGGCGGTCCGGCGGAGGTTGGAGCCGGGGAGACGCGGGCAGTGGCGCGGCCCACAGCGGGCGAGGCGAGGTCGGCACGCGCGAGGCTGGGGCTTGGAGGAGACCGGGTTGCGAGGAGGTGCGGCTGACGGGGAGCCGGAGCGGGCGGCGGGCAGAGGATGAGCGAGCGCGGGCGCGGGCGCGGGCCGGGCTGCTGGCTCATGGGAGCGGGGGAGGCTCGGTGGCGGGGAGGCGTCGAGGGGGCCGTGGGCGGCGCACGGTGGAGCGAGGTGAGCGGGAGAGCGCGGGATGGGGGAGAGGAGGGTGCTGCGGGGCGTGCCAGGGAGAGGACAGAGGGGTGGGGAAGATGAGCAGTGTCGGGCGCGTGCGGGGGGGGGGGGTGGTGGTGGGGCCGGTCGGTGTGGAGGCTGGGGAAGAGAGAGAGAGAGAGAGAGGAGGGACGCTGGTTTTGCGGGATGCCACAACCATCCAGGAGAAGGTACAAGCATCACAACATAGTGTCGACACTCACGACATAATATCGACACTCACCCCTATCATTAGTGTTGCCTGCCCCAGCCTGCTGCAATCACTCCAGTCCTGGTTGGTTTATCCAACCGAGACTAAAGATGAACCTCTTCCGCCATGTTTTTCCTTAAGTCCGGGACTAAAGATATTTCCCACCATGTTTTTGTCGCACGAAAAAGCCATTTTCCATTTTCCGAGCGCAAAAAAGGGGGCGTTTTGTGAAGCAACCACCAAAATGTTGTTTCAGAATGCTACCATCCCATTTTTATAAAATAATAGACCACCTTAAATGAACTATGTCCCAACCGAGATATCTCAAACATTTCCGTCCATCCCGAGTGAAAAAGACAAATGTCTGCCGAATCAAAAGAAAGTGGGTCCAGTTTGAACTACAGGTACAAGATATAATGCTCATGATTTTTCAAAAAAATCATTTTTAGATTCACAATATCATGTTTCTTCACAGATCCACTGATATTTCCAATGAGCCTAATCCCCTGTCTTCATTCCCGAAGTTTTTACCATAGATTGAAATAGGAAAATTTTGAAACGGGCGTAAGAAATTCAAAAACGGTCCGAACAATGTAAATCCTTCGCGTGATGTCATATTATGTGACATAGTTTCTAGGAATAATACCAACCTTGGTATATTGATTATGTCTCAAAAAAACCTTCACAAAATGACCTATCATGTTCGAGGTTTCATGGATTTTGGTCCAAATGACCGATGTTATGGCTAGAATCGCGACATAGTTTGTGATACTGTGCCCATATTGTGCATGCATGTGTGTCTTGGGATGGCGAATTTGTTGCAGGAGGAAATTTTCCTTTTCGTCACACGGAAAAGCTATTTTCCATTTTCCGAGCGTAAAAACGGGTTATTTTGTGAAGCAGCCACCAAAATGCTATTACATAATGCTACCATCCCATTTTTATAAAATACTAGACCACCTTACATGGATGATCTCCCAACCGGGAGATCTCAAACCTTTCCATCCTTCCCGGGTGAAAAAGACAAAGGTCTGCCGAATCGGTAGGAAGTGAGTCTGGTTTGAACTACAGGTACAAGATCTAATGCTCATGTATTTTTTGAAAAAAATCATTTTTAGACTCTCAATATCATGTTTCTCCATAGATCCAATGATATTTCCAATGAGACTCACCCCCTGTCTTCGTGCCCGAAGTTTTTACCGTAGTTTGAAACGGGAAAATTTTGAAACGGGCATAAGAAATTCAAAAATGGTCCGAGCAATGTAAATCCTTCGTGTGGTGTCATATTATGTGACATAGTTTTTAGGAAAGATACCAAACTTGGTATATTGATTATATATCAAAAAAACATTCACAAAATGACCTATCATGTTCGAGGTTTCATGGCTTTCGGTCCAAATGACTGATGTTATGGCTAGAATTGCGGCATAGTTTATGATACTGTGCCCATAGTGTGTAACATGTGTATATTGAGATGGCGAACAATGTTGCAGGAGGAAGTTTTCCTTTTTGTCGCATGGAAATGCCATTTTCCATTTTCCGAGCATAAAAAACAGGTCATTTTGTGAAGCAGCCACTAAAATGATGTTACAGAATGCTACCATCCCATTGTTATAAAATACTATACCACCTTACATGGAAGATATCCCAACTGGGAGATCTCAAACTTTTCCATCCTTTCCGGGTGAAAAGGACAAATGTCAACTGAATCGGTAGGAAGTGGGTCCGGTTTGAACTACAAATACATAATCTAATGCCCGTGATTTTTTGAAAAAATCATTTTAGACTCACAATATGTTGTTTCTTCAGAGATACAATGCAAGTTCTAATGAGGCTCGTCCCCTATCTTTACGCACGCCATTTTGATCTTAGTTCAAAACGGGAAAATTCGAAACGAGTATAAGAAATTCAAAAAAAGGTCTGAACAATGTAAATCCTTCGCGTGGTGTCAAATTATGTGACATAGTTGTAAGTAAAAATACCAAACTTGGTACATTGATTATGTCCTGAAAAAACCTTCAAAAAATGAGATATCATGTTCGAGGTTTCATGGCTTTTGGTCCAAGTTGCCATTGTTATGTGCAGAATCGCGGCATAGTTTGTGATATTGTGCCCATATTGTGCATGCATGTGTATCTTGGGATGGCGAACAATGTTGCAGGAGGAAGTTTTCCTTTTCGTTGCACGAAAAATCCATTTTCCATTTTCCGAACGCAAAAAACGGGTATGAACGCGACTTTCTTCTTTGAGTAAAATGGCCACCATGGCTCGGGCAGTGCACACGAAGATGCACTATATAGAGGACTAACTAGTCTCGGGCCATGATACGATCCGGGACTAATAGTCCCCGTAAAGTGCAGCTGGCCGGCTCGAGGTAACTAGTCTCGAGCCGTATTACGTACCGGGACTAGAGGTCCAGTCCGGCCCGGAACTAGTGTTTATCCCGATTTACTAGCCGTTGGAGATGCTACGGCCCAGGACTAGTGCCGGTTCGTAACAAACTAGGACTGGTGACAGGATTGACTTTGAACCGAAGGCCTCTTTTCCAGTTATGTAAACTGGTTTTTCTTTTAGCACCGATGCTTATTTATACTAGGTAGATGAATAACTAAGCACTTCTTCTATAAAAATAAGCACCAATGCTTAGAAAAATGGTTGGTTTATTTTTATAAGCACTCCTCTAAGCACCTCCCATTATACATGCTCTTAGGGCATCTCTACCGGCACGACCCAACCTGTTCGAAGCGCGTCCGCGCGAACTTGCAGCACGTGCGCGACCTTTCCAGCAGCACGACTTATTCAGACCGACGCGTTCGGCTCGATCCATACGTGCATTAAATGTGGGCAACGGTTGCTCCAGCGACAGCGCGCGGACCATGCAACGTTCGCCAGTCTGCCGCTCGGGCCTATGTGTAAGTGAAACGTTAGTATTTAAACTTGTTTTTCATTAGATTAGGCCCTTCCCATTACAAAATGACACATTTGAACAAAATAAAAAGGGAACTACTATTACTGCTGGAGGAGGCCGTGCCTACGGCTACTCGTCATTGTTGCTATGGTCGGCGTTGCCACTGGCCCCGTTGATCGCCGCCTAGATGGCCTACTGTTGGAGGCATTCGTGGTAACGGTCGCGCACTCGGCCACAAGCCACCATCTTTCCTAACGCCTTCTGGTGTTCCGTCACTGCTCGGTTGGCTAATGCCTTCTCCATCTCATCCGCCCGGTGGTCCCTCGCCTTCTGGTCGGCCCAAGACGCCTCCAGCTTCATCGCCGATGTTGCTGCCAAGGCCTCCGCCCAACGGGCGCATTCTGCCTCCCTGCACTGTGATCTCTCCACCGGGGTCACCCTCGCCGGAGCCCCGTTGGGGCCGGCGCCCAATGCCTATGTGGTATACAGCAGGATGGCGATATCCTTCCCCTCCTCCTCTGTCTCCTCCTTCGCCCCCTCCTCGTCATCGTCCTCCTTGTCGTCGTCCTCCTCCACCCCCACTACTAGGGAAAAGCCTACAGGAGACATGCTTATAGGAGACTCATCCCTCAAACATGCGCCTCCACTAAATATACAAGGCGCATGTCTAAACGGTGTGACTCCTATATATTAATATTAGAGGCGCATTCTTGAGGGATGTGTCTCCTATATCGCATGTACGGACCAGATCTGGCTACCCCCTTACTCGAGGCGCATCTGATGTCTACGCACGCTTCTATTCTTGTAGACAGTTGTTGGGCCTCCAAGTGCAGAGGTTTGTAGAACAGCAGCAAGTTTCCCTTAAGTGGATCACCCAAGGTTTATCGAACTCAGGGAGGAAGTGGTCAAAGGCATCCCTCTCAAGCAACCCTGTAATCAAGATACAAGAAATCTCTTGTGTCCCCAGCACAACCAATACACTTGTTAGGTGTATAGGTGCACTAGTTCGGTGAAGAGATAGTGAAACACAAGTAATATGAATGATTATATGTGGTAATTGCAATCTGAAATAAAGATGGTAGCAAGCAAACATGCAACAGAACTGATTGTAAATAGTGTTTCAATGCTTAGAAACAAGGCCTAGGGATCATACTTTCACTAGTGGACACTCTTATATAAATATCTTCTCTTCATAATGCTACTCTGAAATACTCTCCGGTTGGATAACTCCAATCCATGGTAGGGCTACAAAATCTCTCCTTAAAGTTCACATTCCCCATCTAGGTAACCCCAACCCTGTCACTTTGAGTGATAGATGGTTCCAACAAACACCCCAATTTCATAGAGACATCCAACTCAAATTATACTCATGATAACTATTTCTGTAATCTTTAGCTTAAGTGCCACACGGTGTGCACACTGTCAACTTCACACATGTGGGGATAACCGGAGATTACAATTAAAACACTTGAGTAGCAGAGTAGATCTACTTGATTACAAAGCTCATGACCACAATAAGATAACACATAGAGAGAGAGAGGGATGAACACATAGCTATCGGTAGAGCCCTTAGCCTTGAGGAAGAACTACTCCCTCATCATAGGAATCAACAACGGCGATGGAGATGGTGGTGGAGATCGATGCAGATGTCTCCCGGGGCAATTCCCCATCTCGGCAGGGTGCCATAATAGAGACTTCTGTCCCCCGAATCTCCTCTTCGGTGGCGCGGCACTACAGAACTTTTTGTGGATGGAGGCCGATTCCTCTAGGGTTTCTGCATCGACGGCTTTATATAGGCAGAAGGGAAAGGTCGGTGGGCGCCCGAGGGGACCACACCACCTGGTGGTGTGCCCTAGGGTGGCCCGCGCCACCCTATGGTGTGGCCACCTCGTGGCCCCCCTTCGGCTGCCCTTCGGTCTCTGTGTTCGCTCCGGTAAAATATTGACTTTGGCTTTTGTCCCGTCCAATTCCGAAAATATTTCTTTACTAGCTTTTCTGAAACCAAAAACATCAGAAAACAGGCAACTGGCACTGCGGCATCTTGTCCATAGGTTAGTTCCGGAAAATGTATGAAAATACCTCAAAGTGTAGACAAAACACAAGAAAGTTGATCTAAAACAATCATGGAGCATCAAAAATTATAGATACGTTTACAACGTATCAAGCATCCCCAAGCTTAACTCATACTCGTCCTCGAGTAGGTAAGTGATAAAAAGAATAATTTTTGAGGTGACATGCACCATCACAATCTTGATCAAACTATTGTAAAGCATTGATAGCTGGGATCATAGTACTCTAAACATGAGCATGAAAGATGTAGTTCTAACAATAAGACATAGCAACTATGTTGTTACATGAAAAGGTACAAACAAAGATCATGAATAACAATGCATTGAAAGATGTTTGTTTGTTTCACATATAGAAACATAGCATGTGTAGCATTCATCTTGTCCTTCATGGAGTAGCAAAACATGAATGCATAGGACACCTTCAAAGTTCATAAGGGTGACTAGATACAAATAGTTCAAGAACAAGCAATATCAACATTATGAATCAATCAATAAGTTTTGGGAAAATGCACATAAAACTAAGAATGACAACTATGCTCTCTTAATTGGTTCATAAAAATAGAAGGTGAAGACTCAACATAAAAGTAAGAAGAAAGGCCCTTCATAAAGGGAAGCAGGGATTTCAAGTTTCATAAAGAGCTTCCAAAAATTATGGTACTTATTAGCTTTTAGCTCTCATTGCCCCTATCATAAGAATCTTGAAGTGATTAAGGTTAAATTGAAACAAATATGGAGTATATGCTTGACAAATCATAAGTTGGCAATCTCATGTCCCTTGAGTACGAGGATCGTTCCTCATGCTACTCAACTTTAGTCACAAGCAAGTTCTTGTCATTGTAAGTATATGTGTATCATAGAGAACCACCAATGGGGTACCCCTTGCCCCATGACATAGGAGCTATCCCATATCAAAATGACAAGGCAACAGACAATGAGCATCTCAGCGATCTTTTTATTTGTTATTTGCATAGGTTTTTATTGAGGATGCTTCACAGATTTCTCACTATGGTTATGCTGCAAGTTTCCACCATGATTAGGCATGGGTTAGGCTAGCCGCCCAGGTGTTTCTCTAACACATATACAATACTCCATGGACTTACAAGCTCCCCTTTTATTTCACACCGCCGACATCCGTAAACAAAAGATCATGATATCAACTAGGTAATATGTACAGGTGTTGAAAGCGTTCCCCATGACAGCATGGTTCTGCTAATTCCCAACTTATAAGTGCAAGAATATAACAACATAGATGACACAATGGTTCAAGCTTATTATGTGCAAGAAAGTAAAGTGTGCCATCAAGTTTGTGAGAGCTTTAATCACTAATTTTCTCATAACAAGTTTAATTTGGAAGATAGATAAAAACGTGAATATACTTGGAATGGGGTAACACACCATGCATAGGAATTTATAGTGGACTCTTTGGAATAACTTTGGTTTCTTGGGAGTTGGATGCATGAGTAGAGCTTGCTCAGTACAAGTGGAGGCTAGCAAAAGACTGGGAGCGACCAACTAAGAGAGCAATAATGGCCATAATCATGCAGAGCAACAAAACATTATTAATTAAAGCGTAAAGTGGTATCACAAGTCAAAAGCTAAATGATCAGAGGCTAACATGAATGGTTCATAGTCTTAACATGGTGTAAGCATGTGCCAAGTCAACCCAAATAAAGCATCAAAGGATAATACCACAATATTATGCTTTTGTATGCTAAAACAACGCATGATTCTTTCAAGGAACATTAAGCATTCTCAATTGTTTGAAAAAAGTCATGCTACAGCAATATTCACTAAGCATATGGTCAAAGCAACATCTAACATGACATGATAAATTCTAAGCCACGGTCAAAACAAGCTTCCTTTTGTACCACTATAAGCATGAAACTTTCTACTCTTTTCCAACACCAATCAACTTATTTGAAACAACTCACAAAGATAATACTCAATAAAGATCAGCGAGCAAGTCTCACAAATCTACAAAGAAGAACTAAAAAGTTCTAAGATGAAAGCACAAGAAAACTAAAGCTAAACGCAGTGCTAGCAAAGGAGAACACTCACAGAACAATAAGAGTGAAAACTAGAGTGTTCTATTCAATGAAAATGGAGTGTGTCTCTCTCCAAAAGAAGTGTGTTGTAACCCAACCAACTTATTGCAGCAAACCAAACAAAATAAAACTAAAAACAAAAACAAAGACGCTCTAAGAACAACACAATGGTGCATGAAGCAATAAAAATAAAGTGTCTAGAAAGAAGACCTGAGATTTTTATTGATGAAGAAAGGGATGCCTTGGGCATCCCCAAGCTTTGACGCTTGTACCTCTTGAATATTTCTTGGGGTGACACGGGTGGCATCCCCAATCTTGAGATTTTTTCCATTCTTCATCTCATCACATCAGTCTTCCCCTACACTTGAAAATTTCCTTCATACAGAACTTCACACAATTCTTCATTAGCAAAATTAGTGTATTCAATATAATAAGCCCTTGGGTTTAGTTTCAAAACAAGTAAAACTTTCATTAGAACACAAAATACTTTATAATTTTATTTAAAAATATCAAGTGATCAAGGAGAACTCAAAAAGAAACTGATTAAGAGGCAAATGAAAATAATGGCAGTAATCTGTCAAAACAGACCAACAGGTAAAAACCGATTTTTTAGAAGACCTTTTCTTGCTCAAATCGAAAAGTGTTAAACTAAAGAAAGTTAGATAATAACCTGGGGCATAATATCAGAAAATTAAAGCTCAATCCGACATACAGGGATTTTTCACGAATTTTTACACTGAAGCACAAAAATCTATTTTAGGACAGCAACTTCCCCAAATCTTACTTCTCTCTCATTAGAGGTTATTCTTGGCACAAAAACCACACAAAAAGAATAAGGAGAAGTTATTACAGTGGCAATAAATTCCAAGACTCAACAAAAGAAAAACCTAACGAAATTTGGGTTATCTCCCAATTAGTACTTTTCTTTAACGCCTTTAAGTTAGGCACAATAATTTTGATGATGCCCACACAAGAAATATGAATTGAAGTAAAAGAGAGAATCAAGAAGCAAATTCAAAACACATTTAAGTCAAACCCACTTCCTATGAAAAATAATCTTGTAAAGAAACAAGTCATGAAAACACAAAACAACAAGCATAGGAAAGCAAAACAAGTGCAACTTCAAAATTTTCAACATAAAGAGGGGAAACTTAATATTATTAAGATGCATAAAACCATGTTTCCCTATATCATGATAACTTTCAGTAGCATCATGAATAAAATTAACAATATAACTATCACATAAAACATTCTTATCATGAGCCACATGCATAAAATAATTATTACTCTCCATATAAGCATAGTCACTCTTATTAATTGTAGTGGGAGCAAATTCAACAAAATAGCTATCATTATTATTTTCATCACCATAGTCATCAAATATAGGAAGCATATTGTAATCATAATTAATTTTCTCCTTAATAGTAGGTGGATTGAAAATATCATATTCATCATTGTGATCATCATATATTGGAGGTATAGTATCATCATAAGCAATAGAATAGTTATCTTCCAAAGTGTGTTCATTTGTAAACATATCATCATGGGAAGGGACATGTATAGTACTAATAGTACAAAAATTATTAATATCATCATTTTTAGAATTGGTACCAAAAAGATTTTCAATATCAAAAGTAATGTGCTTTTCGCAATTATGATCACTACTATAGGTAACAGGCATAGGAAAATACCGTTTCCTCTCTCCTTTTACTCTTAGTTTTCTTCTTATTCTTCTTCTTCTTGTCTTTAGGAGGGAGATGCTTGAAAGGAAGCTTCTCCACATACCCTGGTTTATTGTTAGAGACAATAGAAGAAACTTTGGAGGATTCCTCCTTTTCATTAATAAGAATAAAACACATATCAATCCTTTCATATTTTGGTAAAATATCATATTTTATAATATTTTGTATGTAAGTATTTGTGTGGCAATTATGCACGTAGTAAAGATGACAACCATGCAGGACATTATTCATATCAAAAGAACTCATATCTACCAAAGAAGTTTTTCTTGATAGCTCTTCACACCCTAAAAATAATGTAAGTTCATCATGCTGATTAAAAGTGATCATGTTAT
Source organism: Avena longiglumis (assembly GCA_030063025.1). Classification (NCBI taxonomy): domain Eukaryota; kingdom Viridiplantae; phylum Streptophyta; class Magnoliopsida; order Poales; family Poaceae; genus Avena; species Avena longiglumis. The sequence goes on along the minus strand of CP125974.1, from coordinate 474,463,520 downwards.
CACAATACAAACTTGCGGTACTCATTGGATTAGAAGGGTTATTATTATGGCATGAGCATTGAAAATTGAAATGACCCACTTCAAAGCAAAGTTCACAAATAAAAGGATAGAAGGCACACACTTTTTTACCAAGATCATTTAGAGCCTTATACCACGTTCTAGTTTTTCATTCCTATGGGTGATACAATATTCTTCTTCAATTTGATTATTTTCACAAGGTCTATGTACTACACAGAAATTAACATGCTTATAGGAAATAGTACTTTTATAGTTTTGAGCATGTTTATTGGTATCATTAATAACAATTTCATTTTTCATGCAAGTGTCTTTAAAAGGTTCATGATACATGTACCATTTTTATTTAGGAGAATTAATATTAGAAGCAAAGTCTCTACAACAATCGACAAGAATTTGAGGATCAAGACCATATTTAGCACAAAGCTCTAGAAAATCAGCAGTTTCAGTGAAAGACTTAATGCGATCATAGTCATAGTTTATACCTGGTTCTTTACCTTTGTCATTATACCAATCTTCGGTATTGCTTTGAATTGTTTCAAGAAGATCCCACTTATCTTTGACATCCTTACTTGTGAAGGATCCTTCTAAACAGGTATCTAGATAGTCCTTGTAATATCCTGAAAGCCTTGGATAAAAATTATTAATAACAATATTACTAGGGAGCTCATGAATGGGACATTTGAGCATTAGTGACTTCAATATCCCCCATGCTTGGGCAATACTTTCTCCATCACGAGGATGAAAATTATAAATGTAATTCCTATCTTTATGAATTTCATGAGGAGGATAAAATTTAGAGTAAAAGAGATATTCAAGTTCCTTCCACTCCAAATGATCAGGATCATCTAGTAGCTCATACCACTCCCTTGCTTTGTCCCTAAGTGATAAAGAGAATAGCTTTCTCTTAACTTGGTCCATTGAAATACCCGCACACTTGAACAACTCGCATAATTCATGTATAAAGAGTAAATGATCACCAGGATGGACAGTTCCATCTCCAAAATAGTAGTTATTCATAACACGTTCAATAATTTCCATAGGTATTTTAAAAGGTACACTTTCACTATAATTATGACATATGGGAGATAAAGTATCATCAGAGCAAATTTTCTCCTTTAAAGCTGGGGATCTAAAAAGATCATTTTCATAAAACTAGCTTCCCCAAGATTACATGTTTCCATAGCATTAGCAATAATGGTGTTCAAAAAATTCATACTAATAACATTGCTATTAGCATGCAAAGAAAGTTCCATAGGTTTTTTAATTTTCTCTTCAAACACTTCATGTCCTAACTCAAGATAAATACTATAAAGCTCTCTAAATTTTTTTTGTTTTCCATTAAGCCTAACTAGTCAAAATAAAAACAAGAAACAAAAAGATATAATTATAGAATCTAAAGAAAAATAACTTCGAGTACTCACACACCAGCAACAGTACTAGAAGATAGCTTAGTAGCTACAGGATGTGAGTACCTTTTATCTTACCTCCCTAGCAACGGCGCCAGAAAAGATCTTGACAGGGAGGAAGATACTAAAGTCCCCATAGTCCCCGACAACGGCGCCAGAAAAGAGCTTGATGTCTACGCACGCTTCTATTCTTATAGACAGTTGTTGGGACTCCGAGTGCAGAGGTTTGTAGAACAATAACAAGTTTCCCTTAAGTGGATCACCCAAGGTTTATCAAACTCAGGGAGGAAGTGGTCAAAGGTATCCCTCTCAAGCAACCCTGCAATCAAGATACAAGAAGTATCTTGTGTCCCCAACACACCCAATACACTTGTCAGGTGTATAGGTGCACTAGTTCAGCGAAGATATAATGAAATACAAGTAATATGGATGATTATAAGTGGTAATTGCAATCTGAAATAAAGATGGTAGCAAGCAAACATGCAACATGACTGATTGTAAATGGTGTTTCAATGCTTAGAAACAAGGCCTAGGGATCATACTTTCACTAGTGGACACTCTCATATAAATATCTTATCTTCATAATTCTACTCTAAACTACTCTCTAGTTGGATAACTCCAATCCATGGTAGGGCTACAAAATCTCTCCTTAAAGTTCGCATTCCCCATCTAGGTAACCCCAACCCTGTCACTTTGAGCGCTAGATGGTTCCAACAAACACCACTATTTCATAGAGACATTCAACTCAAATTATACTCATGATAAGTATTTCTGTAATATTTAGCCTAAGTGCCACACGGTGTGCACACTATCAACTTCACACACATGGGGATAACCGGAGATTACAATTAAAACACTTGAATAGAAGAGTAGATCTACTTGATTACAAAGCTCATGACCACAATAAGATCACGCATAGAGAGAGACGAACACATATCTACCGGTAGAGCCCTTAGCCTCGAGGAAGAACTACTCCCTCCTCATGGGAATCAACAACGGCGAGGAGATGGTGGTGGAGATCGATGGAGACGGCTCTGGGGGCAATTCCCCGTCCCTTCAGGGTGCCAAAACAGAGACTTCTGTCCCCTGAATCTCCTCTTCAGTGGTGGCGGCGATGCGGAACTTTTCATAACCAGAATCTCCTCTTCGGTGGCAGCGGCGGCGATGCCGGGATGGTAGGGATTGGATGGCAGAAACTCCGTTCTGGAACCCTGCCGAGATGGGGAATTTAGAGAGGATCGTCGCCAACATCATCACAGATGCCTAGTATCTCTATTAGTGATATTTGACTTTGTTGCAACTTGTTGTGCCTAATGCTTGTCACTAGGGCCCGAGTGCCATGATCTCAGATCTGAACTTATTATTGATTCATTATGATAGTACTGTTTGTGATCTTGTGGGTCATCAAGACTATTTTGTGGCGCCGTTGCCAGGGAGCATAGATTTATTTGTAAGCTCACCTGGATCTATTATTGTTCACTGCTATTCCTTTCATCACGGGGAAGTCTCGTGATGGAAAGTTTCCTATTTTACCATCCACTACAAGAAGAGGTACAGTGCTAAACACCTCTGCTACACTTGATTAACCGTCTGTTATAAGTAAGCTTGTTACACCACCACCACATACACATGCTACACACACTGCTACTAATGTTGAATCTGAAACTGCTTCTGATACTCATGATGTTACTTCTACTGTGCTTGATGCGAGTGGTTCATTAGGTCCTTTCCTAGATGCTAATATTTCTAGAACTATTTTGGGAAATACTAAAACTCCTAGTGAATACATTGTTACACCCGTTAGCTCACCTGATTCTAGAGAGAGATATGATATTAGTGATGGTTACATTGAAATGACTGATGATTTTATTGAAGAGTACCAAAACACACATGGTGCTAGTGCTACTAGGAGTCTCCTTGAGAGACGTACCATTATTCCTAAACCGTCCTCTGATCCTAGGTTTGCTACTTCTCCCATAGATATTAAAGATAAAGATTATGGTTTCTCTCTTGATTTAGCCTATTTATACATTGTTGAGAAAGAACCTTTTTGTTGGACTAAAAATGAGAGTGTTGTCGCACATATGAATGAGATTTCCACTATGAGTGCCTTATTCTCTGATGATTTTAAGATTCACAAGTACTTTGTTACAAAGATCTTCCCTTTTTCACTAAAAGGATAAGCTAAAGCTTGGTTTAATAGATTACCTCCTGGATCCATTGATAGCCCTGATTGTCTGATTGCTTCTTTCTTACAGAAATATTTTCCTCCCAGTGCTAGACATGCTGCTTTGCAGAAACTTTTTGATTTTAAACATGGAGAAGAAGAGAAATTGCCTGAGTCATGGACAAGGTTCTGTGCCTTGATTCATGCACACCCTAGATGTCCATTACCTAAAAATGAGCTTTTTGATATTTATTATAATGGACTAACTAATGATTCTAGGACATACCTAGATAGTTTTGCTGATTATGTTTTCAGGAAAAGAACTCCAACAGATGCTGAAGAATTAATGGCTAAAATAAGCAACAATTATGATGATTGGACTTCAACTGAGCTAAATAGACCTGAGCCTATTATTCCTGAACCAATTTTGCCTGATCCAGTTCCAACACCAACACCAAAGAAGAGGTGAGTGATTGCATTAAATGATGAAGTGATGAAGGAAGCTAAGAAATGTTTTCAGGAGAAAGGTATTAGAGATGAAGATGTGAAGAATCTACCTCCTATATAAGAATTATGTAAGCCAATTCCCCACTCATCCACTATTGAGGTACACTCGCTCCACTTTAATGAAGGTGATATTACCTATGGTAAACCTCCTGATCAATGCTTAGAGGAACTTGACACTTTTATTGTTAAACAAGGTAATTTTAATAAAGAAGTTCAGAATCATTTACTGGAAAACTCTAGAGCTATTAATGAGTTAAAAGATATTGTGGAAAGAACTGCTAATGATGTTAAAATGCTTTGTAAACACTTTAAAATGGTTCAAACTCAAATTGATCAACTTGCTAAGGTATAAAAAGATATGCTAGTTAATGCTTCTGGAGATAAACATGCTTATGGAATTAGAACTAGGAGTGGTATAGCCACTCAAGACCCTTTATATCCTGAAGGACACCCTAAAATAATTGAGCAGGATTCTCAACAAGGTGAAAGTAGTAATATTCCTCAGCAAAGAAAGAAAAATAAACATAAAATAGTTGAGGGTCTCTCTAAACCTCCTGTAGATCCTAATAGTATATCAGTCTCTGATGCCGAAACTGAAAGTGGTGATAAAATGATGCTCCTAAAAAGGAGGAAATTGAGGAAGAACCTGAGAAGCACACTAAGAACACTAGGTACACTAAGGAATATTTTATTGCTAATAAACATGGTAGTGAGAGAGAACCTTGGGTGCAGAAACCTATGCCTTCTCTAAATAAGAAACACAAGTCAAAGGAGGAGGAACATTACAACAAGTTTTGCGAGTGGATAAAACCTTTATTTTTGAAAATTCCTTTGACTGATGCCATTAAGTTGCCTCCTTAATCAAAGTATATGAAGGATATTATCTCTAATTAAAGGAAGATTCCTAATGAGGAAATTTCTACTTTGCTTGCTAATTATTCCTTTAATGGTAAGGTTCCAAAGGAACTTGGTGATCCAGGTATACTAAATATTCCTTGCTCTATTAAGAATAATTATGTTAGAACTGCTTTATGTGATTTGGGAGCTAGAGTTAGTGTTATGCCTTTTTCTCTCTACAAGAGACTCAAGCTAGAAAAGTTGATACCAACTGATATATCTTTGCAAATGACTGATAAGTCTACTACTATTCCTGTTGGTATATGTGAGGATGTTCCTGTTCAAGTGGCTCATAATTGATTGGTTTTAACTGATTTTGTTATGCTTGAGATGCCTGAATATGATAATATGTCCATTATTCTTGGGAGACATTTTAATACTGCAGGTGCTGTCATCAATATTAATGACAAAGAGCATATTGTCAAAGAGCATATTGTCTATTTAATATTAATGACAAAGAGCATATTGTCTATTTCCCCAAGAAGATTGATAAGAGCTATTGTCTGAATTCCATTGAAAATATTGAGAGCATCAAAGTTGGAGAAATATATTGTCCCATTCCACAAGAAAGTTTTGAAAGTATTATGATTGGGACTATTGCTATCAAGTTTGAGGTAACATAATCACTTTGTGGAATTCAAAGTTTTTCTTCATATAAGATTGTTTTGGTAACAATACTTGATCAACCTTGTTAACAAAGGGATTTTAATGAACAAAAACAATGCTTTCATAGTGGTTATACTTGCTCACTTTTACTTTTCTCCTTCCTAGTCTTTGCTCTTTCTCTTGTTAGCTTTAGTTTTGCTAGTTGTTTGCTTGTAGAGTGTCTTAAAACTTCTGTAGTTTTGGTTTTTGTGTGCTTTTGCTTCTTCTAAAAAATCTTTTCTGCGAGAAAATCAATTTTCATACCTTGAAAATTGGCCAAAACTAAAGTTTCCCAAAAAATCCCAGAAAAATCTTATTAAATTTTTCCTCGAAAAAAGGGCAGAGGGACACCTGAAGTGGCCCAGGGGGATCCACCAGGCCATCACACCCCCTGGTGGCGTGGCCAGCCCCTAGGGCGCGCCTGGCCTGGGTGGGGCCCACCTACGGCCCTCCAAGTTGCCTCCTTCTAGCCACTTCTTTCTCTTTTCCAAAAACACCAGAAAACTTTCTCAATCTTGAGTTCTTGCTGTTCTTGCTCCCGATTTTCAATCTCCTTGCTTAGCCCATCTTTGTTGCTGATTTTTGGAGGGATTGCTCCTTGGTATGTGCCTCCTCCGCTTGTCCAATTAGATTTGTGATTGGTAGATTGTATTTTGAGTATTTTGCTGCTATAGGTGTCAGGTTGTGTGAGCTTGTATGCTTGTTCTATGATTATAGATTTCATTTTGATGCATGTTTAGCCCTCTAGCAAGTTCCTATAGTAGTTCCTCATCATTTATCAACTTGGAAATCACTTGGTTTGATGTTTGTCTAAAAAATTCAGAGAAAAGGGTCATGGACAACCACACATTTGGAGAAGTGTTTGAGAGTGATGCACCAAGGAGGACAACGCCTTTAATATCATCCTCCCGAGCTAGGCCATCATACAATGAGGATCTCATTACACCGCGTTTTGGCGACGAGGGAGATGAGGGGGATGCGCACCCTTCTACCTTCCTTTGTCCTACCTTTTTGCAAGCTGCAGGGATTCTTAATGATTTCCTAACCTTGGTACGGAGGGTTGGACTAACGATTTATATGCAGGATGAGAGTGTACAATATGCTATGCTCACCAAAACCTTTGTGGATAGTTTCTTTATAGATTTCGCAAAATTTCTTCAATGTCATGGAGATAGGCCTATTTCTAGCCAGATGTGTCGTTCAAAATCAATAATAGGCCTATCTCCATGACATTGAAGAAATTTTGCGAAATCTTGGGTATTGGCACAGCTGGGACGGTGAAGAAGATTCCATCTCAACCCGCTGATTTGTTGGAGCTCTGCCGCGGGATAATCAATGATGATGACCGCAGAGACCAGCGCGGAAAGATAAGAAATATCCAACTCCTAGCTATCAGGTATTTTGCTTATTATATTGCCACTAGTGTTTTTGGTAGGGAGAACACTAGCAATATTTCCAACTATCATTTGGCGTTTCTAGCTGCTGCACTCAACAATGAAACCATGTATAATCTTGGTTCTCTCATTGCTCGTCGTTTAGCTTCTAAGGGACCCATTTATGGGGGTATTATTGTTGCATGTGTTGTTGCTGCCCTAGACATTTCTGTTGATCCAAATGATACAATTTTGGCTCCTCAGAGGCTTGATTTAGCTGCCATGAAAGCGCATAACTTTTTCACTACTAGCTCTACCCTTGATAATTTGGTTTATAGGATGATGTTTACTGACAGGGAAGAGAGGGAAATTCCTTTGCCCCAAACCACTTTGTTCAGTATTTCCCAGGGACCTTGGTCACGCTCCAAGGAGGATATGGACGAGTATCTACGCATTCGTGGGTTCCACGGGCATTACCAGGGGGACGCGCCCTCATACGACCCTTCTATGCACTACACAAGGGTGTCCTCGAGCTCATACCAGGACGAAGGGGCCTCTTCGTCATACTACGGAGGTGCACCTTCTTGGTCACCATGGAGTTGAGCCCCACTTAGGCTAAAAGCCTAAGCTTGGGGGAGGTATACCGACATCACACTCATATATATATATATATATATATATCATGTTTCGTCGGTCCTTTGTATATCCATGTTTTGCTTTATTTTTGTTTTTTGTTTCTGCTTTCCCAAAACACAAAAAGACCAAAAATAGTTTCGTTGTTTCTCTTGGTTTGTTTCTTTGCTTTTTAGCTTTGGGTTGCCTTAAAGAAAAATCCAAAAATATTTTGTTTTATTTGTTCTTGCTTTGTGTGCTTGCTTTAAAAAATCAAAAACACCAAAAATATTTGTTGTTCTTCTTTGGTTTTGTGAAGTTCTTTGCAGGGTTCATCAGTCCTCAGTGGAGTTTGGTTTCATGTTATTATTCAAGCCACACAAGTGAAGAGCAATAATGAAGATTAAGACAACTTGAGGTGTGGTAAGAGGCTGGTAACGAACTCTATTTGTTTTCATTTTTGTACATATACTCATTATTGTGAGCATGCTTAGTCTGTTAATGTAAGGTGTATGTTATTTATGGATGATTAGTAGTTCTTTCTCTCTTGTGATTAGCTCCAGCTTGCTAATAGTTTGTAGCATGTCATATGAATGTTTGCTTGCATTGTTCTATTCATATTTTGGTATGATATTGTGGTATCCTCCTCTGAATGTTTCATGTGAATCGACTTGGCATATGATCACGCATGCATATGACTAAACAATAGTCAGTAAGCCTCAATGATTTATTTTGCCTCAGAGTTCTTGTATCACTTTCATGACATAATTAGTCATGTTTTGTTGCAAGCATGATTATGATAGTTATTGCTCTCTTGTTTGTCGCTCCCTCTCTATTTCTAGCCTTCACTTGCACTAAGTATGAGCTCTACTTGTGCATCCAACTCCCCAAAACCAATATTGCCAACAATGTCCACCATACCTACCGATTAGCATCATTTGCTAATTATGTGCATATTCATTATGCCTTGTTTTCTTCCAAATAAAATGTTTGACTGTTTTGAGAAATTTAGTTAGTAAAGCTCTCACGAACTTGATGGCACACTTTATTCCTTGTACTTAATAAACCCGAACCATTGTGACTGTCCATGAAAGTTATATGCTTGTAAATTATAGGCTGAGAGTTAGCAGAACCGTGTTGTCACGGGAAACGCATTCAACACTTATGGATACATATCCAGTTGATATCTTGCTCTTTTGTTTGTGGATGTCATCGGTGTGAAATAAAAGGGGAGCTTGTAAGTTCATGGAGTTATATATATGTGTTAGAGAAACGGCTGGGCCGCTAGCCTAAGCCATGCCTAATCATGGTGGAAACTTGCAGCATAAACATAATGAGCAATCTGTGAAGCATCCTCAATAAAAACCTATGCAAACAGCAAATAAAAAGATCGCTGAGATGCTCATTGTCTGCTTGGCTTGTCATTTTGATTATGGGATAGCTCCTATATCATATGCAAGGGGTACCTCGTTGCCGGTTCTCTATGATACGCATATATTTACGATGACAAGAACTTACAAGTAACCAAAGTTGAGTATCATGAGGAGCGGCCCTCATATTCAAGGGACATGAGATTTCCAGTTTATGGTCTGTCAAGCATATAACTCATATTGGACCTCACTTTCACCTTAACCATTTAAAGATGCCTATGATAACGGCAATGAGAGCTCAAAGCTAATGAGTACCTTACTTTTAGCATTCGGAAGCGTTTCAAACTTTTCAAAACCTTTTCACTTCCTTGTTGAGTCACCATTTATTCTATGAGCATCTTCTTGAGAGCATAGTTGTCATTCTTAGTGTAATGTGCTTGTCTCAAAACTTGGTTAATTATGTCATGACTTTGATGTTTGTATCTCTGATATCTTTACTTCTAGCCTTCACTTGAACTTTAGAGGTGCCTTGGCATTTATATTGTGCTCTAAAAACAAAGGCAATCGAGATACCACTCTATCATACTTTCTTATGAGCATTGCAATGTTGCTTATGTTTATGTTTCATGACACTTTTATTATTGAGTTGGAATATCTTAATAGCTTGCAATGACTATTGAGTAGACTTAGTTGCATACTCCTTATTATGAATTGTCTAAGTACCTACTCATGTGCTGAGAATATATACATCATATGAATCAAATGTGTTCGTGAAAGTTGTTTTATCGCACTCAGTTTTCAACTGAATTGCTTGAGGACAAGCAATAAGCTAAGCTTGGGGGGAGTTGATACGTCCAAAACGTATATACTTTCTCGAACACTTTTGCTATTGTTTCTTATCTAAACTTGTGTGATTTGGATACAACTAACACAGACTGGCACTGTTTTCAGCAAAATTACCTTGGTGTCTAGTTTTTGTGCAGAAAATCAACTATCAGGAAAAATCCCGAAAAATATGCCAAAAATCCTATTTCACCAGAAGACTCATGGAGCCAGAATACGAGACAGAGTGGGTCCCACACCCCCATCCGCGCAGGCCAGGCCTGGCCGCGCCTGGAGGGGGTGTAGCCGCCCCAGGCACCCCCTCGGCCTCCCTCTTCACCTATAAGTTTCCTTCTGACCTAAAAACTGAGGGGGTGACGTTTTTCCAGAAAGAGTTCCGCCACGCCGCCACCACCAGAAACCGCGATTCGGAACCAGAAACTCCATTCTGGCACCCTGTCGGGACATGGAATTTGGAGAGTGTGGCATCCCGCAAAACCACTACTAGAAAATCGCGTTGAATTTGTGCATTGCATCGTCATCATCATGTTTTGTTTGCACAAAACTATGTTTGCAAACCCGTCTTTGTTTTCTAAACGCCCCATCTTATTCAAACGCCAAAACTCCGGGTCTCCGGATTATTTTGTTTTGTTGCTATCGGGTTTCAAACGGCCCAATTCAATTAAATAAAATATTTAATTATTTTGCGGGGGCAGTCGAACGGGCCGTTCCGACCCGAACGACCACCCCCTGGAAATATAAAACGGCCCAACCTGCCTACCCCATCTAATCCTAAACCCACCTAAAAATCTACCCTCTCTCCACCTCACTCCCACCTATCAAACTTCGCCACCTCATCTCCCATCTCCCTCAACCAACTACCCTCCGCCACATCACCCAACCCCACTCCTCACCCCATCCCTTCCCTCTCTCTACACGCACACACTACACGCCACCCCCCAACCAAGACAAAGCACACAGCACACATCGCAGCCCCACCCGCTGCCACATGGGCCCGCCCCAGGGCCCCACCACAGTCCCAGCCCACGCTTCCACCTACCCACTCTACCTCGCTCAGTGCTTCTTATTCCTCCACCCGCGCTCCTCGCACCCTCCTCCTCCCAGCCGCCTCCTCCGGTTACCAAGCGTCGTGGGCGTCCACCTCCTCCACCGCCTGGCGCCCACCTCTCCGGCTCTCCTCCGCCTTCCTCCTTGCCCTCCGTCTGCCGCCTTCACCTCTCCGCTGGCCAACTCGCCTCTGCGCCCGCCATGAAGCCGCCGGCTGGCCCGCCGCCCGAGCCGACGTATCGTCCGCCCATGACGCGCAGGTCGCCACCTCCTCCCCGGGCGCACCTCCGTCCCGAGCCCTGGTTGAGCCTCGCCCTCTCTACGGCCCCCTCGGCGTCGACGCCGCGCCTCCGCCTCTGCTCCTCCTTGCGGCTCTGCTCAGAACCGCCTGCCTCGAGGCCGAGCGCCGCTGCACTGCCGCCTCCGCGTCGCCGCTGCTGCCGCTGCCGGCTCTTCCTCTCGCGAGCCGCGGCGCCCTGGCCGACCCTGCGCCTTGCGCACGAGCTGCCGCACGTGCTGCCGCCGCCTGTCGCCCTGATCCGAGCCTCGCCGCCAAGATCTTCATGAGGCCATCGACAAGCAAAGACGAACCCCGAGCTCTCCCTCATGGAAAACATGATCGCCACACGAACCCTAGCGCTTGTTCCCGGAGCTCGACGACCGAACACGACGTTCTCTCCCCATGGAACCGAAGACCCCGATCTCAAGGCCACTTCGCGGAACCCGGTGATCGAAACAAGACTGCAGCACCAAGGCCTCCCTCATGGCCTTGCCAAGTTCTACCGACGCCCGACGCCCGATGCCGAGGACCCCGACAAGAACCACGACACGGAGACGCCGAGTACTTCACCCGGACCTCATGGACCTGGCTGTTTCCCAAGTTCGCCACCGGCGAATAAGGAGAAACCCTCAAGGACTTCGGCACAGAGCGCCAAGATCTCCTCACGGAATCTGAAACGCGGGCCCAACAAGATCGGCACGACGACAGGAACAACTCCTACCCGGAAGAAGCCGATGCGACCGACACCGAACCAAGACCTGCTTCCCGGACACGACAAGAACTACCCCGATCCGAGACCCTAACCCCGGAGTTCGAGAACGACCCCGTCGAACCCTAACCCTGGACCCCGAGACCGGACCCTGGACCCTGTCGAACCCCGGAACCCCAAGATCGTCGAGCCCCCTCTAATGTGTGACCCTTCTCGCCAACCCTATTTTATAAATGAAACATAACAATTTGATTGCATATTGAATTGTCATACTCGCATGCATATCTGTGGTATGGGGGCCTTTTGCCGATTCACCTAATAATTAAATATGGGGCCCATATGCGGGCAAATCTAGTCTCATATCGGCCTCATTTAAACTTGTGTAGCGAACCCGGTGCTATCTTCTACCATGTTAAACCACATTTAAATTGCGGGGATCTAAATAACTTGAACCATCTAATTAAATTGTCGGGACCCTGGTTCCACTTAATATTGACCTAATTGCATCACACCTTTGCCATGTCATCCATCATGCATGCATCATGCCGATCTTCTGCCGTTGTATTAAATATTGCATCCGGTGTTCCTTCTAGTGATTTGCTTCTTCGCGGATAAGGCCGTTGAGTTGATGTGAGCTTACGATCTTGGATAAAACCTTCGACAATGTTTTCAAAGCGAGCATCTCCCTTTCTACCTATCTTACTTTTATAGTATTTATTCCCTCCTGTTGATCTATTGCTATCTGTGTTGCGATGCTCTAGTTTTCGTACCTGTGATATACCCTGCAGCCCTATATTGCCTTGGCCACACTCTATTACCTGTTGTTTGGTATCTAGTTGGACTCGCGCGTCGTAGTTGCTCGCTCAAGTGCTGATGTGAGTCGTCATATGCCTTATTGCTTGATGTATTGCCGCATGTTGATGTTGGAGATGATTCTAGTTTTACTTATCGTCACTTTAAATTCTGTTTAACAACTAAAATTGAATAAGCAGAGGCATCGGTGGGTGATAGATAATATTTGGTTTCCGAACGCCCACTTGTGTCCCGTAAGACCCCAAGTACTTGATACCTGTTCCTTGATTTTCGCGCGCTATCCACATCCGGGAGGTATATGGGACCCCCCTGAGCCAGAGCTTGATTCAGTCTTATTTCTAGGGGCCACAAACTAGTTTGAGGTGTTTTTACTATCCTGTACTTATGCCATGCTTTACTGCTTTATTTACGATTGCGAGGGCACTTGTCTGTTTAGGAATTGTGACCCGTTACGTGGTATCGACAAGCCCAGCCACACTTCGGGTTTCGATGCCACGCCCCACAAACCTTGAGGCCTCGAGTCAGCTAGCCGTTGCGGAATCTACTTAAGGGTGGCCCTGAAATATTTCTGAATCCTGTGATTGTTCACGTGAAAGCCTCGTTGAGTTTTGATTTGGTTTTTCCGAGGTTGATCGGCGTGTGTTGCTATTGGTGCACCCGGGTAAAACTTTCAAAGCCGTGTCGCGGATATGGACGACTTGGAGCACAAGATCTCGATCATAGACAAGCATAACTAAAGTTTATCGCTATAAATTTGACTTATAATGACTAGTAATCAGCTTCACTATAATGGAATGGCTAATTAATACGCCCACAATTGCTTGTTTGGTTGTCGCCATGCGACAATTGTATCTGACTAGTAAGTATCGCAACTACAACGGAATGGCTGAATAAAAGTACCAACAACTGCTGGGTTTTGGGTTATCTCATGCTATCTGTACCTGACTAGTAAGTGTTGCCACTATCACGGAATGGTTAACTAAAAGTGCCCACTGTTTACTTTATCGGATGAATATCAAACCCGACTAGTAATTGCTGCCACGATAATCGAATAAATAAACCGCCAACGGTGTGAGTTCCTCGGTTGACTTCCTCGTTTGGTCTCGAGGGGACACACGGATGGGTTTGTTTGGTGTTAGCTTCGTGTTGGATCCGGATAGGTTATTCTTACCCTCTCGATAACCGCCATTGATTCGAGTCTCTATAGGTTGTTTAGTGCATCTCGCTGCCGCTTGATCCACCATACCTATGTAGGCGAGGACCGCGAATTCTAGCCTCGCTGTATCGGCCTCGATCGACGCTCCTTCTTTTTCCTTTGCCCTTTGTCGGCACCCTTTTTGTTTAAGCAGGTTTTGAGAACGACGTCGTTAGCGGTTACCCTTCCGCTTGGCCTGGGCAGGTTATGGACGCCATTGGTTATTCTTCGGGCTCTTAGCCCCATTTGCATCTTGTCCGTAGCTGGATGCTCTATCGCTTCGAGGTGATTTGGATCTTTGTATATTATATTCGTAATCTTGACTCTGAGTCGTCATATATATATATCTGCTCGTGGGTCCCATCGAGGACTGTGTAATGTTATTACTGCTTTTCCACCCGCACGAAAGTGCTGGTGGCACCTTTGAATCGCTTCTATGCGAGTTTGGTGAATTTTGCCCAAACTTGCATAGGTCCGATCGAGGGTGCTACTGAGTGGTATCGAGCACAGCGTTGCGATACCCACAAGTCCAAATGTGAGGATAACCTAGCTAACGGCCAAGTAGAGTGTCAAAACTATTTTTCAAAATCGGTTGGATAGTTACGATTAGGTCTGATTTTACTCCTTACCCTCGCTATTCTCCTCTTATCTCGACGTGTTTTGAATCTCTCTTCTCTCTCTTGAGTCCAGAATTCTTGTGGTTGGGTTTCCGTCAGACCTTGAGCCGCTTCCCTTTTGTGACGGAGGTGCTACGATCATCAATCTGCAGTTGGTCTGTTGTGCCCTTCATCCGATCTTTTGTTCTTGAGCTCTGTATCCATATGTGTTCCTTGCTGGATATCAGTGTCGTTGAAAAACATACGAGAAGGACGAGCTTTGGTGAAGTTGGAGTCGACCTTGAGCACGTGTTGTTCATGCCAATAGAACCATCGCGAAACCTAATCAGTGTGTCTTTCATACGATTTCTGCTGGCAGCATTCCTTTGTTCCGGATACCACCTATGAAGATCTTCAGTCTAAATCTCGAGAGTTGAGTTGCCTGATTCTCCTACCCATGTATAGAGTTGATAGTTGGGTCCGGGATGGACTGATCACCCTACCCGGCTCTTACTGTTCGCTCTGTACATCGAACTGGTGGATCAATGTGACTTTTCCTCTTCTAATGGAAGTTAGAGGTGGCCTTACCGTTTGATACCTCTACCTTCGTCCTTTGCTTCTCCGGAGCGTTCTCTCGACGATCAGGAACCACGCCATTGTTGGTGGTGTCGCCGATTCCCAGATGAAGAAGGAACCCTTGTTAGTGGTGTCGCGAGGATCTACACGAAGCGAGAAGACGCAGACCGCCGACCTTCCTCCCGGTACCATGAGGCGGATCTCGAGGGCGAGATCCTTTGTTAGTGGTGTCGAATTGTGGCATCCCGCAAAACCACTACTAGAAAATCGCGTTGAATTTGTGCATTGCATCGTCATCATCATGTTTTGTTTGCACAAAACTATGTTTGCAAACCCGTCTTTGTTTTCTAAACGCCCCATCTTATTCAAACGCCAAAACTCCGGGTCTCCGGATTATTTTGTTTTGTTGCTATCGGGTTTCAAACGGCCCAATTCAATTAAATAAAATATTTAATTATTTTGCGGGGGCAGTCGAACGGGCCGTTCCGACCCGAACGACCACCCCCTGGAAATATAAAACGGCCCAACCTGCCTACCCCATCTAATCCTAAACCCACCTAAAAATCTACCCCCTCTCTCCAGCCACCTCACTCCCACCTATCAAACTTCGCCACCTCATCTCTCCCATCTCCCTCAACCAACTACCCTCTGCCACATCACCCAACCCCCACTCCCTCACCCCATCCCTCTTCCCCTCTCTCTCTACCTGCCTACACGCACACACTACACGCCACCCCCAACCTGCACAGCACCCGCGCGCGCACACACAGCGCACCAGCCCCACCCCCGCTGCCACATGGGCCCGCCCCAGAGCCCCACCACAGTCCCAGCCCACGTCGCCCCCACCAGTTCCACCTACCCCGCACGCGCTGCTCCCTGTGCTTCTTCTTCCTCCACCCCGCGCTCCCTCCTCGCACCCTCCTCCTCCCAGCCATGGCTCCGCCTCCCTCCTCCGGCTACTGCGCCCGGCGTCCACCTCCACCGCCTGGCGCGCCCGACACCTCCGTCTCCTCCGCCGGCTTCCGCCAGCCTCCTGGCCCCGGCTCCCGCCTTTTCACCTCTCCGCGCCGGTCAACCGCCCGACTGCGCGCCTCCGCTGCGCTGGCCCGCAGCCGCTGACCCGCCTCGGCCCGAGCCGTGCACGGTCCCTCATGACAGCAGGTCACCTCACCCTCCTCCCGCCGGCGCACCTCCGAGCCCTGGCTGAGCCTCGCTGGCCTATTTACGCCTCTCGGCGCCCCTCGACGTTGCCGCCCGCGCCTCTCGCTCCTCCTTGCCGCTGCAACCGCCTCGAGGCCGAAGCGCCGCCGCGCACCGCTCCGCCTGCGTGGCCGCTGCCGTCGCCGCCGCTGGCTCTTCCCTTCGCCGAGCCGCGGCGTCGCCGAACGCGCCTCGCCGAAGCCGCCGCTGCCACGTGCTGCGTCTTTGCCGCCTGCTGTCGCCTGATCCGAAGCCCGCCCGCCTCCGTCGCCAAGATCTTCATGAGGCCATCGACAAGCAAAGACGAACCCGAGCTCTCCCTCATGGAAAACATGATCGCCACACGAACCCTAGCGCTTGTTCCCGGAGCTCGACGACCGAACACGACGTTCTCTCCCCATGGAACCGAAGACCCCGATCTCAAGGCCACTTCGCGGAACCCGGGGATCGACACAAGACTGAAGCACCAAGGCCTCCCTCATGGAATCTCTAAGTTCTACCGACGCCCGACGCCCGAGGCCGAGGGCCCCGACAAGAACCACGACACGGAGACGCCGAGTACTTCACCCCGGACCCCGCGGACCCTGGCGCCGTTCCCCAAGTTCGCCACCGGCGAATAAGGAGAAACCCTCAAGGACTTCGGCACAGAGCGCCAAGATCTCCTCACGGAATCTGAAACGCGGGCCCAACAAGATCGGCACGACGACAGGAACAACTCCTACCCGGAAGAAGCCGATGCGACCGACACCGAACCAAGACCTGCTTCCCGGACACGACAAGAACTACCCCGATCCGAGACCCTAACCCCGGAGTTCGAGAACGACCCCGTCGAACCCTAACCTCGACCCGAGACCGGACTCGACCTGTCGAACCCCGGAACCCCAAGATCGTCGAGCCCCCTCTAATGTGTGACCCTTCTCGCCAACCCTATTTTATAAATGAAACATAACAATTTGATTGCATATTGAATTGTCATACTCGCATGCATATCTGTGGTATGGGGGCCTTTTGCCGATTCACCTAATAATTAAATATGGGGCCCATATGCGGGCAAATCTAGTCTCATATCGGCCTCATTTAAACTTGTGTAGCGAACCCGGTGCTATCTTCTACCATGTTAAACCACATTTAAATTGCGGGGATCTAAATAACTTGAACCATCTAATTAAATTGTCGGGACCCTGGTTCCACTTAATATTGACCTAATTGCATCGCACCTTTGCCATGTCATCCATCATGCATGCATCATGCCGATCTTCTGCTGTTGTATTAAATATTGCATCCGGTGTTCCTTCTAGTGATTTGCTTCTTCGCGGATAAGGCCGTTGAGTTGATGTGAGCTTCGCCCGATCTTCGGATAAAACCTTCGACAATGTTTTCAGGCGAGCATCTCCCCCTTTATACCTATCTTACTTTTATAGTATTTATTCCCTCCTGTTGATCTATTGCTATCTGTGTTGCGATGCTCTAGTTTTCGTACCCGTGATATACCCTGCAGCCCTATATTGCCTTGGCCACACTCTATTACCTGTTGTTTGGTATCTAGTTGGACTCGCGCGTCGTAGTTGCTCGCTCAAGTGCTGATGTGAGTCGTCATATGCCACTGTTGCTGATGTATTGCCGCATGTTGATGTTGGAGATGATTCTAGTTTTACTTATCGTCACTTTAAATTCTGTTTAACAACTAAAATTGAATAAGCAGAGGCATCGGTGGGTGATAGATAATATTTGGTTTCCGAACGCCCACTTGTGTCCCGTAAGACCCCAAGTACTTGATACCTGTTCCTTGATTTTCGCGCGCTATCCACATCCGGGAGGTATATGGGACCCCGAGCGAGCTTGATTCATCTTATTTCTAGGGGCCACAAACTAGTTTGAGGTGTTTTACTATCCTGTACTTATGCCATGCTTTATCGCTTTATTTACGATTGTGCGAGGGCACACTTTGTCTTTAGGAATTGTGACCCGTTACGTGGTATCGACAAGCCCAGCCACACTTTCGGGTTCCCATTGCATCACCGCCCCACAAACCTTGAGGCCGTCTCGAGTCAGCTAGCCGTATGGAATCTACTTAAGGGTGGCCTCAAATATTTCTGAATCTGTGATTGTTCAATCGTGAAAGCCTCGTTGAGTTTTGATTTGGTTTTTCCGAGGTTGATCGAGCGTGTTGCTATTGGTGCACCCCCGGTAAAACTTTCGAAAGCCATGTCCGGATATGGACGACTTGGAGCACGATATCTCGATCATAGACAAGCATAACTAAAGTTTATCGCTATAAATTTGACTTATAATGACTAGTAATCAGCTTCACTATAATGGAATGGCTAATTAATACCGCCCACAATTGCTTGTTTGGTTGTCGCCATACAATTGTATCTGACTAGTAAGTATTGCAACTACAACGGAATGGCTGAATAAAAGTACCAACAACTGCTGGGTTTTTGGGTTATCTCATGATAAATGTATCTGACTAGTAAGTGTTGCCACTATCACGGAATGGTTAACTAAAAGTGCCCACTGTTTACTTTATCAGGATGAATATCGAAACCTGACTAGTAATTGCTGCCACGATAACTGAATAAATAAAACTGCCAACGGTGTGAGTTCCTCGGTTGACTTCCTCGTTTGGTCTCGAGGGGGACACACCAGGATGGGTTTGTTTGGTGTTAGCTTCAGGTTGGATCCGGATAGGTTATTCTTACCCCTCTCTGATAACCGCCAGTTGATTCGAGTCTCTATAGGTTGTTTAGTGCATGCTGCCACTGCCGCTTCAGTCCACCATACCTATGTAGGCGAGGACCGCCGAATTCTAGCCTCGCCGTGTACTGGCCTCAGTACTGACGCTCCTTCTTTTTCCTTTGCCCTTTGTCGGCACCCCTTTTGTTTAAGCAGGTTTTGAGAACGACGTCGTTAGCAGGGTTACCCTTCCGGCTTGGCCTGGGCAGGGTTATGGACGCCATTGGTTATTCTTCAGGGCTCTTAGCCCCATTTGCATCTTGTCCGTAGCTGGATGCTCTATCGCTTTCGAGGTGATTTGGATCTTTGTATATTATATCTGTAATCTTGACTCTCTGAGTCGCTGTTATATATATCTGTTCTGTGGGTCCCATCGAGGACTGTTGTGTAATGCTATTACTTCGTTTTCCACCCGCACGAAAGTGCCTGGTGGGCACCTTTGAATCGTTTCTATGCGAGTTTGGTGAATTTTGCCCAAACTTGCATAGGTCCGATTCTGAGGGTGCTACAGAGAGGATCATCGCCATCATCATCACCGATGCCTCACCATCAACCATCCATGTTTCCCTCATCCATGAGTGAGTAATCCCCTGCTGTAGGCTATGGGATGGTAGGGATTGGATGAGTTATATCATGTAATCGAATAAGATTGTTAGGGCATGGTGCCTAGTATCTCTATTAGTGATATTTTACTTTGTTGCAACTTGTTGTGCTTAATGCTTATCACTAGGGCCCAAGTGCGATGATCTCATATCTAAACTTATTATTGATTCATTATGGTACTACTATTTGTGATCTTATCTGCAAGTTATGTATACATATCATTGTCCGGATCCAAAGGCCCCGAAGTGACAGAAATTGGGACAGCCGGAGGGGATGGTTGTGATGTGAGG
This sequence comes from Avena longiglumis, assembly GCA_030063025.1. Classification (NCBI taxonomy): domain Eukaryota; kingdom Viridiplantae; phylum Streptophyta; class Magnoliopsida; order Poales; family Poaceae; genus Avena; species Avena longiglumis. The sequence continues at coordinate 474,443,637 of CP125974.1, read as the reverse complement.
ATCGCATGTGTTCACGAAGTGTTAATGCTTTGCTCCACTGCTCTTTTAAAAGGAGCACCTTAATTGCCAGTAGTTCCCTTGAGGCCCCGCTGCAACGGGCTAGCAGGACAAAAGATGTTGTGCAAGTTCTCATTGCGAGCACGCATGACTATATATGGAGAACATGCCTATGATTGTTTAGTACTTGGATGCTTTATCTTATTTATCTGCAATTTCCCTAGATCTTGAAGTTACATGTTTAGTCTTGTCCATCCAACGCCCGTCCATTCATCCCTATGCCTACCGCGCTCATATCCTACTGTTTGCTACTACTATTACTATCGCTCATGTTTTGTTGTTGCTGTTACTTTACTGTTGCTATTACAAAACAGCTGCTACTGATAAACTTCTATGAGCAAGAACTATTTCTAGGTGCAGCTGAATTGAAAAATCAGTTGTTAAGGCTTGTAAGTATTCTTTGGCTCCCCTTTTGTCGAATCAATAAATTGAGTAATACTACCCTCGAAGACTATTGCGATCCCTTATACTTATGGGTCATCATGGCCACATCATGGCCCCCCTTCGGCCGCCCTTCGGTCTCTGTGTTTGCTCCGGTAAATATTGACTTTGGATTTTGTCCCGTCCAATTCCGAGAATATTTCTTTACTAGCTTTTCTGAAACCAAAAATAGCAAAAAACAGGCAACTGACACTGCGACATCTTTTCAATAGGTTAGTTCCGGAAAATGTATGAAAATACCTCAAAGTATAGACAAAACACAAGAAAGTTGATATAAAACAAGCATGGAGCATCAAAAATTATAGATACGTTTACGCCGGCCTATCAGCGTCTGGTCCATATGCGCCTCGAGTAGTTCAACTACTTGATGCGCATATGGAGCAGATGCGCATATGGAGCAGATGCGCCTCGAGTAAGATGGGTGGGCCCAGTGGTGGTAGGTGCCACAATATAGGAGGTGCACTGGTAGATATGCGCCTTGAGTATTTTTCAATTTTGGAGACGCATCACCCTGACATGCGCCTCGAGTAAGTGATGTGGTCCCAGGGGTGGCAGGCGCCAGACACTCGAGGCGCATCTACCAGAAATGCGCCTGAGGTATTTTATGTATACAAGGTGCATATCTAATGGGATGTGCCTTGAGTAAACAGATCCCACACCCCCCTGATCGCCTTTTAAGTTTTCTAAAAAAAATAAAAAAAATCCTTTGAGATGTATTTAAATTTTAGGGTATATTTGTAGAAAAAATTGAAAAACATGAATTTCGATGTATTTTGCAAAAATAGGTTATGGAACTGTAAAACGTCCATAACTTTTGCATACGATGTCAGAAAAAAAGTTTAATATATCAAAATGATCGTCTCAAAATTTCCTACTCAAATTCAACAGCTAAAAGCCGTTGACGATTTTACATATTCCCCAAATTCGAAAAGAGTAAAAAGTTATGGCAGAAAGAAGTTTTTTCTCCAAAAAAATAAAAAAGGGGGAGAAAATTTGAATCCCGCCGCCTTTTCTCCTTCTCCTCTCCTACACACTTCTCCTTCCTCCACTTCTTCTCTCCTTCTCCTTCCCTTCTTCCTCCCCTTCTCATCCCTCTTCCTTCTCCACTAGGTGAGCTCCTCCCTCCTCCTCCTCCTCCTCCTCCACCCTGGTGATCTCCTCCTCCTACTCCTCCTCTACTCGGTGAGCTCCTCCTCCTATACCCTGGTGAGCTCCTCCTCCTCCGACTACGACGATGACGACGACCACCCCGATGACCTCCTCTGGCTACCCCATCCTCCTCCTCCATTGAGCCCCTCATCCACCCACCTTTGGCCTAGCCTAGCCCTCCTCCGGTGACCCCTCTTCAGCCAGATCTGGCCAACTTTTTTTTTGAAATTTGAAATGGCTATTTGAGGCTCATCTGTAAACTTACTAGAGTCGCATTACACATGCGCCTTGTATAAGCTACATATGCGAGGCGCATATCAATATTCCCCTCCTATAAAAATATAGGAGGCGCATTTCATCATCATTGGAAGAAAAAATGCACTCTAACTAAGTTCAAATAAAGGAGAACTAAACCCTAAAACATTTCTTATTTATGGTCATTAATCATGGTTGGGTGTCACATTAGAGCTATGGCTCGATGTTCAACATAGATCAGAAGAATGGTAGAAGGTATATGTCATTACCATAGACAGGAAGGCAATGGAGGCTCAAACACTACTAGGAAAAGGCCTATCAGTGGTGCATCATTTTGGGACTTCTGTGGCGCATATGGGATGCGCCACTGTTATCTCGCCACTAAAGTGTAGTTCTGTGGCGCATATTGAAATGCGCCACAGAAGTCTCAAAAACTTCTGTGGTACATATTGCCAAAATGCGCCATAGAAGTCCCGAACCAGATCTCAAACTTCGGTGGCGCATATTGGCAATATGCGCCACAGATTTTTTTTTCAAATTTCAAAAAAAAAAAACCCGGCTAGATCTGGGCGGAGTAGGAGGTGGGTGGTGGGTGGAGGGTGGAGGAGGAGGGTCGCTAGAGTAGGAGGCCACTAGTGTAGGAGGAGTACGAGGAGTAGGAGTAAGGGTTGCCGAAGTAGGAGGCCGCCGATGTAGGTGGAGTAGGAGGGGAGGGGTAGGAGGGGTCGCCGGAGTAGGAGGAGAAAGAGGCCATCGGTGGAAGAGGAGGAGGAGTAGGAGGAGGCGGTGGAGGAGGTGTCGCCAGAGGTGGTGGAGGCCATGGCAGGAGTAGGAGGAGTTGGACGGAGAGTGGAGAAGAAGGAGGAGAAGGGGAGGAAGAGGAGGAGAGAAGAAGGGGAGGAAGAGAAGGAGAGGAAGAAGGGGAGGAAGAGAAGGAGAGGAAAAAGGGGAGGAAGAGAAGAAGTGGAGGAGAGGAGTAACGGGGAGAAGGATAAAAGAGAGGGGGAGGGCACTAGAGAAATTCAAAATTTGAATCCCAATACTTCTGTGGCGCATATGTGAGAAATGCTCCATAGAAGTTTTTCCCCCTTTTTAATTTTTTTGCAGGAAAAATCTTCTTTCTTCCATAACTTTTTACTCCTTTCGAATTTGGGGAAGCTGTAAAACTTCAACGGCCTCCGGCGGTTGAAACCGATTAGGAAATTTCGAGACGATCATTTGGTATATTAAAATTTTTTCCCGCAATCGTAAGCAAAATTGTGTCCGTTTTATTGTCCCAAGACCTTTTTTGCAAAATACATCGAAATTCTTTTTTTTAATTTTCCCTTCAACTATACCCCAAAATACAACTACATCTCAAAGGAATTATTTTTAAATTTTTTATTATTTTCGTTTATTTTTTAAAAAGTTAAAAGTCATTCCACAGGGGGTGGGATCTGGTTTTCCTTATTTCGTGGCGCATAAATTGGAACTTCTGTGGCACATATATAGGTATATGCCACAAAACTTTGGTCAACTGAATACTGTGGTGGGTCCTACCCTCATTTTCTATGGCACATATGTCCATATGCGCCACAGAAGTTCCAAATTTCGTGGCGCATATATAGATATGAGCCACAGAAAGTGAGGGAGCCCAACCCCGGTGGCGGGTCCACCAAACTTCTGTGGTGCATTGTTTCCCTATATGCGCCACAGAAGTGTGAAGACTTCTGTGGCGCATTGCCTAAAATGCGCCACTGGAGTATATCTATGGCGCATGGTCACACATATGCGCCACCGAAGATTTGTCTATCATAGTTGGTTTCCTAGTAGTGAAATGGTGGGAAGTGACCATCGGTGTTGCAGCGGTTGTCATAGCCGCAGTCCCCCATGACCTACCCCACAGTCGTATCCTTTCACATACAACGATATAAAAGGAGGTGGTGCCAACCATGAGATGAGGGGACGAAGAATGTTGCAGCCATGTGTTGAATCCACACGTGGTGCATCTGGGTGCGGAGGCGATCAGAGTTGTATCCACACACATCTTATATCGTCGTAGGGAAGCCAGTGCGGCTTGCCCTCCATGTCCTAGCTAGGGAGGCGATCATGGTGGATGTTGGTGGTGAGGTAAGAGGATGGTAGTTGTCGTTAAGGGGTTGAAATGGAGTTGAGGAATCCCCATGACGGGAGAAGGAGGAGAGGTAGGGGTTCCATTATTTTCTGGATGAGGTCTTTAATAGACGCGAGAGTGAGTTGCATGGGCTTTTGGGTATGGATGTATCCTCCACTGGGCCGTGTAATCCGTACGCACATCATCCGTGCATCTTAGTGTTGATTTAATCCTAGAACCTAGCTTTCACCCCGCTATATTAATATATCAAACAAAGGATACATCCACGAGAGTCTCAAAACAAAAGAAAATGTTTTCGCATAAGAAAACACACGTCCGAAAGAATCAAACAAGGAACAAAATGGATATATAGGAAGATCCACTAAATAAAGGTGACCGACAACCGCTGCTCCCTCCGAAGAAGTCCCATCACGCTCCTTGCACCGACTCGTTAAGCACCAAGCAGCACCCTTCAAAAGGAAAGCGACCACTACTGTCGGGACCAGAGACTGGTCCTAGGGGTTCCCCTTGGAACACAGAGGTAAGTTGATGAAGGGTAGCCACGACGTCCTCCAGAAAGGAAAGATGTCACCTGAGGGCAGCACCGCATCCATGTCGGACGAGCCGAAGGATTTTCCTAAAAAAAACTCTATCCACAACCCCTAGGTGATCCGTTTAACAGGATCCCTGCGAGGTCGATGCGTCTCCACCACCAAACTCACCGTCCATGAACATGCGCTAGTACGGTCACAAAGCCACCATCAGCATCTCACTGAGACTACCATCGCGAAGTCTGCAAGATAGAGGCGAAAAGTAGCTTGAATCAGGGCCAGCAGAACCATGGCCGGCTAGGAGGGAACTGCTTCCACCACCGAAAGCGATAGTCGACGAACGTGGCCACAGACACACCAGTCCCATTTGGGTCTGGCCGGGTCCAGCGAAATGGTAAATTGGTGATTTAATCAGGGGTTCTTGTTTTTCGAGTAGTGATAAAAGTTCCACTCAATAAGAAATACTAACCGTTAGCTATTAATTAATTATTATTTGCATATAGAGTATTGTTTGGTTCCCACCACAAGGCACCACTCATAAGCTTATTTGGTTAATTCCTTAAATATACTGACATGAAATATTTGCATTGGACTGATAGCTATCACTGGTGGAAAAAGGGCCTCCAGTCCCGGGACGCAACTGGCTCTAGTCCCGGTTTTGGGCCCGGGACTGCGAAAACAGGACTAGAGCCCCCTCCCCCAAAAGTCCCGGATCGCTATGGCCTGCGACTGATAATAGCCACGTTTGTTTTCGCGGATGAAACCCTCTAGTCCCGCCGTAACACCACCCGGGACTAGAAGGTTTCTGCCGCGCAGAATTGTGTTTCTTCCGCCAGTAGATTGTGTATTCCTTTTTGCCATTTCGTTCGTTTTTCGTTTTGTGTTTCACTATAATTCAAACATATATTTCAGTATACATATTATACGCTACTACATACACACTACACGTCGATGCATTTATAATTAGTCGATCCCTTGCAAGCATACATATAATCATTCATATCAAAAGGAAGAAATGTTTTGAAATTACATGGTCATTGATGAATATATATATCATATGAGCTACATGGAGATGACTAAGGCAAATCGAGTTCCACGTCATCCGCATAATGCTCTCCATGTACATCAAGGACTTCCTTCATCATAAATCCCGCCAGCTCCTCTTGAATTGCTCTTATGCATTGGTATGGCTCTAGTTTCTCCCGCAAATCATAAATATAATGTGAGTCAACTTTCCGCTCACTGGTCAACTCGCGGATGTACTCGCAGACGTAGTATCCACATAAATGAGTTCCCGGTGGCTGCTGTAAACTCTTCGCCATTTTATAAGTTATCTCCTCTTTGAATGGACCTGGTATTTTATGTCTAAACCGTGTCCAACACCTGCTCGGCAAAGAAAATGAAAAAAGGAGTTATTAGTTACTTGATATCAGTAAATGAATGAAAGAGGACGATATAATGCGATAATGATTGAAATTACTTATGGAGCATTGCTTTCATGTCGCTCCACTGCTCTTGGTCCCAACTTAATGAGTCGTGGACTTCAACTAGGGAGTTGTCAACTTGAATGTTTAGCAAGATCCAGTGGAATCTGCGAACGTTTACATAAGCATACATGCATAGCTCATCGAGTAAGCAAAAATAAAATGTGTACAAGATATAAACACTCACTTGAAGTTGTAAGGAAATAGTATTTCCTTAACAAAATTATTCTTGGTTAAGAACCTACACAAGTCTTCCTCCACGTCCTTGGGGTGATTCTTTAACGTATATTCATTATATATGGGTCAATGAACCCAACGTTGTATCTTCTAGCTCTTTTGCATTCAAGCATCTTCATTCTGCAGAATATAATATCATCATACAAAAGGATATATAGTTAGGATAATATATTAAATGCAATGAACGAGCTAAAGCTACAAACTTAATTATAGAAATAAATAACTTACAGACAGTAGCAACCAATGATAGATTTGTCGAGGGCGCGTTGTTTGTATAACTGAAACAGTTCGGTCATTTGAAACTGTATCGAGTATGGTTTGAAGTGATGCTTCTTTCTAACGTCCACCGGAAACCAATCTTTATGATGCTTTTTTTCTGCTTGCGACATGTACCATTCATGCAGATTTCACATATGTGTGGATAGACGCGCGAGCTCCTCATTACTGACTAGAGGCTCCCCTTAGACATACTGCCATACTATCTGACCCACTGGCGTATCTTCATAGCCTAAATATTGACCAAGAGACATATTTGCTTCATTAGCAAGTGCTTTGGCCTGCGATACAATGATATCCATAAGTGCAGCATTATTACGGGCTCTAGGGTCCATTATTTGCATGTACATATCCATTTCAGCTCTGAAGGCCTTGTCGAGGTCTGAAATGACTTTGAGAGGGGCGACCGATTGATTCTTCTGTGCTCCAAGCTGGCCAACTTGCTTCCCGCTTTTTGCACTTGTGATTTTTTTCTTCTATGCTTGCTTAATAATCTCCCGGTCATAGTATGATTCCAGATTCATCGATATCTGGGATGGTTGCTCAAGAAAGGACTTAGCCCACTTTTTGGTTTTTTTGTTATATACCGGCTTTGGCTCAGGATTTTTGGGTGAAAAATGCGCCTTAACTTGGGCAGCCACATCCGTGTTAGTTTCCTCATCGGTCTTGTCATAAGGTCTCTTTGGAAGAGCCGACGGGATATCGACTATCTTCGGCGTTTGACCTTTCTTCGATGTGGGGCGCGGGGGATCGTCGAACTTCCGTTTCTTCGACGAGGTAGTAGTATTGCACGGAGGCGGAGGCGGAGATCGAGTTGATGTACTCCTGCTGCGGTGATCTTCAACGGGGCGGGGTGGACTTGGAGGTTGGCGATAATCGGGTTGGGGTGGACTTGGAGGTTGGCGATAATCGGGTTGGGGTGGACTTGGAGGTTGACGATATTCGATGCGGGGTGGATTTGTATTCCTTGGAGTCGGTGGCCTTGGCGCCGAGCCTGGAAACTTGATGTACTTCTTATTCCATAGAATGATGTTGCGCTTGACATCTCCTAGTTTCGTAAGGCCTTTAGGCGTAGCGATTTCAATCTCTAGGTCCGCAAAATCCTCCACTATGTCATCCACCGTGACATGAGCATAGCCTGGTGGAATCGGAAGTGAATGGTGGAGTGCTCCAGGTAGATAAGGTAAAGCAATGCCGATCGCCACCTTGAAGGATAGGTTGTTCATTGGCTGATGTAGCTCACATTGTTCCATCTCTCTGACATCATCCACGGGGTAGTGAGGAGCCGGTGCATCATCCAGCAGTGCTTGATCATCAGCACAGACCTCTGTGGAAGCCATGCTACTTCTCCGTTGGCTAAGATCCAATGCAGGATCATCGCATCACGGTGAGTTGACGGCGGCCTTTGGCTAATTTCATGCATGAGGTTCTTGGATCGGCTAGGTCTGCTCTACCACGGAGATCCGGTGCCTCCGGTCCTTCTTTCTCCGACGGCTTCATGGCGGCATCGTCTTGAAACCCTTTCTTCCACGAGACACCGAAGCCTTTGCCTCGTGTTCGTCCTCCCTTTTTAGGATACCCTAGGGCGCGTGTCAGCTCGTCGTTCTCTCTCTCGGGACGGAACAATCCCAATTGAGCATCGTTCATTTCTTGAATAAGGTCTTGGGAGGGTTTTAGAATTTTATCATGAAATAATGTCTTCCCTTTCGGGTCCAAGGATCCCCGTCTGCATTACCAGTGCTTTGACCTCTCGGGCCATCCATCTGTACCAGGAGTGACGCCTCTAGCTCTCATTTCCTTCTCCATAGTTTCCCACTTAGGGATGACACTCTTGTAGCCACTTGTCCCCATTTTATGATGGTATTTCTTGTTGGCAGCATTTAACGCGTTATTTGCCTTTACTTTATCAGATTGCTTGTACTGTACAAAATTGGGCCACTGTTCTTTCAACTTCTCGTTTACTCCTTTGAAGTCTGGAGTTTTCTTTTTCGCGACATATTTCGCGTATAAACTTTTCTTGTGGTTCCGGTACAGTTCAGCCATCTTGCTCTGTGCCCACTCCTTGACTTTCGCTCTATTTTCAAGCCCACCCGTCCTTGGGGTAATACCATATACCTCAAATTCCTCATACTCTAGAGGTGGTATGAAATGCGCTATGAGCTTCTGCCAAAGGTCATCTTTGGCATCATCGGTGACATAGCTGTTGGATTCTTCACCGGCTTTCTTTGACTTATTCTATTCTTGGATGGTGATCGGCAGGTTGTCCCTAACAAGCACCCCGCATTGATTTATAAACATCCTCTGGTGCTTCTCTGGAGCAATCGGTTCACCATCATCATATATTTCTTCGATGGGTGAACCTCTGATTACCATCCAACTTTTTGTTCGGCCCTCGTTTCGTTCGAGCTGTCGATTGCTTCGATCCGGTGGTCTAAAAGAAGAAGAGAGAGTGATTAATATATATCTAGATCAGTTAATGAATAGAGGTAACACGAGACTTTATATATATATATATGTACCTCGCCGGATCCTGTCGAGGGGCCATCTTTATTGTTGTTATTTGTTTGCCCTTTGTCCATCTGGTCTTCCCCTTGGTACATTAGGTTTTCCTCTAGTCCATCACCGGATGGATTCAGATATGAGGATATCTCTTCCTCGAGCAAAATATCTTCGGCGCCGGTAGTAATATTAAGAGGAATTTCACCTCTTATCATGCCCTGAAAAAAACCTTCACTGATGCAACTAGGATCTTCGGATGGATCCGTGACTTAATTATCTATAAAAAAAGAGAGTTAAACAGGTTAGAAAAAACAATAATCCTAATAACTAAAACAATATAATCCTAATTATAATAATCCTAACATTATTTGTGCTAAAACAATAATCATAATAACTAAAACAAAAAAACTAACCCTAATAAAACAATAATCCTAATATTATTTGTGGCAAAACAAAAAAATAACTAAAACAATATAATCCTAATAAATAAAACAAAAAATAACTAAAACAATAATCCTAATCCTAATTCTAATATTTTAATTAAAACAATAATCCTAATAACTAAAACAATATAATCCTAATTATCATAATCCTAATATTATTTGTGCAAAAACAATAATCATAATAACTGAAACTAAAAAATAACCCTAATAAAACAATAATCCTAATATTATTTGTGGTAAAACAAAAAATTAACTAAAACAATATAATCCTAATAAATAAAACAAAAAATAACTAAGGGCCCGTTCGGCAACTCATCGATCCAAGAATTTCCGTCGCTCCGCTCCGCTCCCTGCGTGAGGCACTCTACTGATCTATACGCTCGAGCTTTGCCCGTTCGGCCAGCTCCGCTCTGTGAGTAGTTGGGCTGCGAGCCCATTCCAGGCAGATGGAGCCCAATTGACATGTACTATCTGTCGGCTTGGCTGAATCTGGCTGAGCAAGCTGTTTTTGAAGACAACGGCGTTGTTTGGGACCTCGTTAAGCATACAACACAGAGGCGGAAACTTGTGGCGCGGCTGTAGCACAACCTGGATCCGGAGCGTTGCCGAACAGGCCCTAAAACAATAATCCTAATCCTAATTCTAATATTTTAATTAAAACAATAATCCTAATACTAATCCTAATAACTAAAACAATAATTCTAATCCTAATAACTACTAAAACAATATAATCCTAATACTAATCCTAATAACTAAAACAATAATTATAATCCTAATAATTATATACTAACTAAATAAAAAACCACCCTAGCCTCGATCGATCGAGCGGCACTCACCGACGCAGACGACTGCAGCGGAGCGGCAAGGCTGCAAGCGCAAGGCATGGGCGGCGTGTGGCGGCGGGCTGCAAGACAATGGCAGCGGGCGGCAATGAGGGAACGGAGCGGCCGCACGGGGGAGCGCGGCACGATGGAGCATGGCACGGCGGAGCGCGGCACAGCGGCGCGGTGGAAGCGGCGTCCGGACAGCACCTCGTCTCTTCTTCGTCTCTGCGTTCGTCGTTTGTGCTTCGTCTTCGTCGAGAAATGCAAGTGCTGGGCACAGGGGCGATGGTGCGCGGAATATAAAGGGCCTCCCCTTTAGTCCCGGGCTAAGCCACCGCCCGCGACTAAAGGCTCTTTAGTCCCGGGCCGTGGATTAACCCGCGAATAAAGACCCCCCCCTTTAGTCGCGGGTTAAGCCACGGCCCGGGACTAGTGTGTATTTTTCAGCCGCTTCGTTTTCTCGCGCGAAGGCAACCTTTAGTCCCGGGTCCAGCCACGACCCACGACTAATTGTTTTTTTGTAAATTTTATTTTTTTAATTCAAAACTAATATAAAAACTCTCGAAAAGCATATATTTTATTATAATAATCCAAATAAAACAAATAATATGTCTATTATTATCGGAAAAATATAAAGAATCTTAATATAATATCTATTTCTCTATTTGCATCATTTATAAATTATTTCATTTGTAAATTTTCTTTTTTTAATTCAAATCAAATATAAAAACTTTGGAAAATCATATATTTTATTATAATAATCCAAATAAAACAAATAATATGTCTATTATGATCAGAAAATCTAAATAATCTTAATATAATATCCATTTATCTGTTTGCATCATTTATAAATTATTTAATTTGTAAATTTTCATTTTTTAATTCAAATCAAATATAAAAACTTTGGAAAATCATATCTTTTATTAGAATAATACAAATAAAACAAATAATATGTCTATTATTATCATAAAAATATAAAGAATCTTAATATAATATCCATTTATCTGTTTGCATCATTTATAAATTATTTAATTTGTAAATTTTCTTTTTTTAATTCAAATCAAATATAAAAACTTTGGAAAATCATATCATTTATTATAATAATCCAAATAAAACAAATAATATGTCTATTATTATCAGAAAAATATAAAGAATCTTAATATAATATCCATTTATCTGTTTGCATCATTTATAAATTATTTAATTTTTAAATTTTCATTTTTTAATTCAAATCAAATATAAAAACTTTGGAAAATCATATATTTTATTATAATAATCTAAATAAAACAAATAATATGTCTATTATTATCATAAAAATATAAAGAATCTTAATATAATATCCATTTATCTGTTTGCATCATTTATAAATTATTTCATTTGTACATTTTCTTTTTTATTCAAATCAAATATAAAAACTTTGGAAAATCATATCTTTATTATAATAATCCAAATAAAACAAAAAATATGTCTATTATTATCAGAAAAAATTAAAGAATCTTAATATAATATCCATTTATCTGTTTGTATCATTTATAAATTATTTCATTTGTAAATTTTCATTTTTTAATTCAAATCAAATATAAAAACTTTGGAAAATCATATCTTGTATTATAATAATCCAAATAAAACAAATAATATGGGCTGAGGATCCCCGGAGTGGCAGGTTACGATGACGATGACGAAGAAGACCCTAAAGCTGCGTACTATAGGACTAGGCATGATTTGACTAAAGGGGGCGGCTTTAGTCCTGAGTGTTAGCTAGTCCCGGTTTGTCCCGGTTTTTAATATTAATAAATGTCTTGAGTGTTACCTAATAAAGAGAGGGTTCATCTTTAGTCCCGGTTGGAGAAACCAACCACGACTGAAGGGATTGCGGCAGACTGGGCTAGGCAACACTAATAATAGGGGTGAGTGTCGACATTATGTCGTGCGGCTCGTACCTTGTTTCGGATGGTGTCACCAACCGGGACTAAAGATGAACCTTTAGTCCCGGTTGGAGACACCAACCGGGACTAAACATGAGTCAGCACTAATAATAGGGGTGAGTGTCGACATTATGTCGTGAGTGTCGACATTATGCCGAGCTGCTTGTACTATAAATAGTCATCCTTGTGAGTCCAGTCCTCTAGCCAGTTTGAGGCATCTCCAAGATGGTTTTCGAGAGCAGGGACACCACTATGGCCAGTTTTAGGGAGATGTCGATGGTGTAGGGGTTCGTAGCATGGAAAACAAAAATTTTCTATCGCATACAAACAAACAAGCCAAGATCTATCTACTAGATTGTAGCAACGAGTCGATAGAGGAACTCACCCTCGAAGATTCCAAAGCGGTTAACGAGAGCAGATTCTCGTGGGTGATGTAGTCGTACACTTCCGATCTCAAGATCGCGTAGACGATCCTTCCGCCACGTTCGTAAGGCGCTCCTTGATCGGTCACACGTTCGATTTCGGCGAAGACCTTCCTCTCCCTTGTTCCAAAGAAGCGGAGGTTGTAGCACTCTCCTCGCGATTCCGGCAAGACAACTGGCGTGGTAGGAAGTAGAGGGAGATCCTGAGGCTTCGCCTTAAGCCGGTAGTATGGTGGAGCTTATGAGAGAGGCTATTAGTGGTCTAGTAATTAGACACACCAATTAGAAGGCTCTAAACCAATTAGAAGGCTCTAAACCGTGGCTAAAGCAATTAGAAGCTCTAAACCAAAGCGGCTCTAAACCGGAGATCTAGAATAGAAAGTTATGTGTCTATGGGAGCCCTGCCTCCTTATATGGGAGGGGTCCTTGGCCAGGGGAGGGAGTCCCTCCCAACTCGGCCTAGGGCTTGGCGCCCGGAGGAGTCCAACTCCTCCTCCAAAGTTGGTTCCAACTCCTCTTGCTTGTTTCCCAGTTTCTTGTTTTGGCGGTTTGACTTTCAAACGGACATTTGACTTTTCTGTTTTAGGATTCAATTTAATCCTTCATTTGGGACAGCAAGAACACTTAGTACATGATGCAATCATTCAATGAGCAATGACACATTCATGTACCCTTCCCCGGTCTTGGGACAATCCGAACTTTCTAGAACATTCCGATGAAAACACGGAATCATTCCCGAACTCCTAAACGGGACTTTCCTTATATGAATCTTATTCTCCGGACCATTCCGGATCACCTCGTGATATCCGGATCCCATCCGAGACTCGAACAACATTCGGTCTCTTTCTCATAATACCATAACTACTCAAACAACGTCGAATCCTTAAGTGTGTCTCCCTACGGTTCGTGAATTATGCGGACATGATCGAGACACTTCTCGAACAATAACCAATAGAGGAATCTGGAAATTCATATGGCTCACATATTTCTCGATTACTTTGCGATCGAATGAACCACTTACATACGATATCAATTTCCCTTTGTCTCACGATATGTTACTTATCCGAGGTTATGATCGTCGGTATCTCTCGCATACCTAGTTCAACCTCGTATCGATAAGTACTCTTTTCTCGTTCCGTGATATGTGATCCCTTGTGACCAAGTCACATGCTTGCAAGCTAATTGGATGACATTCCACCGAGAGGGCCCAGTATATCTATCCGTCATGAGGATGGACAAATCCCACTCTTGATCCATGTGTTTCAACCAATACTTTCCGAACACTTAATGCCACCTTTATAGCCACCCAGTTACGGTGTGGTGTTTGATGTCATCAAAGCATCCATCCGGTAAAGGTGATATGCATGATCTCATGGTCGAAGGAATTAGGTTACTATGTATCAGAAAGCATATAGCAATTGAACTATTGAAATGACTTGATCTTTATGCTACGCTTATCTATAGGAGTATGTCCATCACATCATTCTCCTAATGATATGACCCTGTTGTTAATAACATCTCTATGTTCATGATCAGGAAACCATGATCATATATTAACCAACAATCTAGTTTAACAAGAGGCTTTACTAGGGACTCTTATTTTAGTTTACAAATCACACAAGTATTAATGTTTCCGGTTAATACAATTTTAGCATGATATGTAAACATTTATCATAAGTGTGAAGATATGATAATAACCACTTTATTATTGCCTCTTGGGCATATCTCCAACAGTCTCCCACTTGCACTAGAGTCAATAATCTAGTTTCAAACCTTTGTGTATATAACACCTATGGCTTTCTTGTGTTGTATGTACACGATTGCTAGTGGTCAACTGATCTCCGGATCTGACACTTCCAGGTCCGTGTGTAATTGCATGTCTTTGCGTCTCTACGCATCACTCATTCTCTAATGAGATGGCTTTGTATAAATTTGGTCTTTCGGTGTGACCTTTAGTTCTTTGGGGTTAAAACATGTTGATAATATTGTCGCACAATATATCTTCATAGTATTATCCCACTATGAACTACACCTAGTTTGATAACAAACTACTTGACACAAATTCCCTCGGTTGCCGCTAAAATAGCAGTTATATACTTGGCCTTTTGTTGTAGTATCTGTCACAATGTCTTAACTTTGGAACTCATCCAAATCCATTATGGAACTCACCTTCCATTATATTGTGCCACCCTTAGTTTAGATTGAGATAAACTTAATTTGTACTTTGTGACAAAGCTAGTATCAATGTAGTACTTTTACAATGAACTAACCATCTATTTGTCACTTCTACAAATATTATACTCTTAGTTCTTCCAAAAGATCATAAGAATATCCTTACTATTGTCCAATGATCATCTTACGAATCATTCTGGTATATGCTCACAACATTTAGAGCATAGGACATATCTGGATTTGTACATATCACAGTATGATATAAATACTCTTTGTGATTTTATACATCAAGTATCAATCTATACTTGATTATTTGTTTCACTTTACCAAATGTCAATACACTTGAATATATCATCAACATTGAACTTATTCAATCCTTTCTGTGTGACAAAAACCTCTCTTGTAGTTTCTATATTGAACTCATTCAATATCTTGTCTATGTATACGGCACAACCATATTAGCGTCTATTGATGCCAAATATTTAGGTTTTGCCTAAGTCTTTCATCGGGATGAAATTCTTAATATGTGTTAATAAAAGATACATTATTTCCAATCAACAATATGTCTTCCACATAATGTATTAGAAACATGTCTTAGCGCTCCCACTTAATTTCTTGCAAATGCAAGCATCTTCATTGTCTCTGATGAATTTAAACTCTTTTAACAGTTTCATCATAGTGAAGATTCCAACTCATGATGCTCACTTTAACCATTGAAGTTTGCATATGCTTTTAGCATCCTTTGAATTAACAAAACCCTATGGACCGTGTTATGCACATGTCCTAGGTAACGATTCTATTAGAAGAACTTGTTTTGTTTATTCAACTACCATATAACAAATTATATGTAGTGGTTGCTACATTAATCCGTCTAGACTAAATATCACTATGACAGATCAAATCTTGTCATAGTCAACCTTTGAACATTGTTGTGAACTCTTTCCCAACATGTCGACTATTTCATAGATGTGAAACATCCATGTCTATTTCTTTATAGATCCAGACACAACTATAAGGTCTTACACCTTTCTCGAGGGTCCTTCAAGTTCAAAACTTGATTTTCTCGTGTATGGAACTATCACGGATTTTATGGCTTCAAGCCATTTTACGGAGTCAGGGCCCATCATCGCTTCTTTGCATGTAATCGGTTCATTATTCTCAAATAATGATTCAACCCTCAAATTTTGGTATTTGATTGTTTACCCGACCTACTTGTTTCAATAGGAACTTAGATCTCCGTGATCACAACCTTTGAGGCACGTGAGCCATGAGCATTGTTGCTGCCTCCGGAACACTTTTCGGCGTTGCGCAACTCTGCACATATAGCTAAGGTTCTTTAAACCTTATCAAAGTTCTATTGTCCTCCCACTTAACTTTTCACGAAAAATTCCTTCTCAAAGAAACTTGACGTTTTAAGTGACAAACACTTTTGTCTCTGATGTTATGGAGGAATACTTAACAGTTATTCGAAATAACATACAAAGACAGGTTTATCCGACTTTGGTTGCAAAACATCTTTCTTATGCAAAGCATACCAATGTTTAAGAAAGGACAACTTGGGTTTTATCCCAAACCATAACTTTATATGGTGTCATTTCAATGGATTATGATGAAGCTCTTTTCAGTGGAAAAACGGTAATCTCTAAAGCTTTTAATCTTTAAAATACAATGGCAATTTTATGAATTACACCTTTGATCTCACCATGTCAAACAAGGTTTAATTACATATCTCGAATGCTCCATACTCTTATGGTGTTTCGGGAAATGCAAATCCATGGAACGATTCCTTAAATCTTAGGTATTATGCTAAACTCTGTAACTCAAATATCTTCCTTTATGATCTTTATCATAAACTGTTTATATTCTTGTTACAATGATTTTGTACTTCATCTTGAAAGTCTTTGAACTTTTCAAATGTTTCATACTTCATCCTTATTAAGTAAATATTCATATATTCACTCAAATTTTCGGAGAAAGCATATGAAGTTGAAATCCTTCGCTCTTGACTACACATAATGGACTTCGTACAACAATATGTACAAATTCCAATAAGCTAGTCTTTCGTTCCCTTTTGGCCTATGAACGAAGTTTTAATTATCTCTAGGAAAGTTTTACAAGCGTCATTTGATCAAAATCAAAAGACTCCAAAATTCCATCCATATGGAGTTTCTTCATGTTTTCTTTCCAATATAATTTAAACGGCGATGTCACTTCCTAAGTGATCTTTCAATCAATTTGTCTTTCGACATTTTTAGCACTAGTTTTATGGATGTGATTCATCCAACGAGATTTGCGAATCCATCTTTTATGGATTACGGTAATTATTTGAACAACCCTTTTGTTCTCATAATACCTGATAAAACAAATCTTGAAGGCAAGCTTTGATGTTTAACGAGCAACACAATAACCCTTTATTTTGTTCTCGATGAACATCATCACATATTCTTTTGCTAGTTACTTAGGCCACTGTAGTTCATGAATTCTGTTGTTTTGTATGACGATTCATACCAACAAATTCAGTATCAAATACTTAAGAACCACATTGTTTAATAAGCAAAGAATATAGCCATAACATGTATATCATCTATATACTTAAATTGAACAATTCTAATCTTTTCTTTTCGCGCCATATATTTATGAGATTCTCTTCAAGATTTCCTATTCATGCTTGAAAGAATCTATCAACATCAATAGTGGAGTCATACATATGACACATAGTCCAAAGCGTGTATAGTTAAATACCAATGTCTTTGGACTTGCACTTTGAAGTAGATCACCATCATCAAATGTTTGGTGTTCTTTCAAATTCCTTTATTTAGTAATCTTCTTGGTGTAGTAAACATTTTACCTACATCAAATATTCACCCTTATTATGGATTTATCCATGATCAAGCTACTTTTAGCTTGTAATGTTGAATCGCAAGTATAATGTTGCTCTCCAAAACCTCTTGGAGGATTAGGACAACTAGTGTCTCCAACCTTTTGCAAATTCTCATCAAATATGAGAACATGACTTTTGCCATATTATACTCTATCATGTTGTAACCAATACTTTGTTTCAGATATCACAATATCTTCCACATATCATGGTTTCGAAACAAATCTTTGGATCCTAGATAACCTTGATATTAAGAGAATCCTTTGAATATCAAGAATCATGGAGACAAACATGATACTTATATACTAACACTTGGAATTGTTACTCTTGATTTAATACTAATTATTAAACTTCATGGAGTAACCGGAACTTACTGAAAGTTTGCAATAGGACTTTTAAACTTTAGATTAACACTTAAAACAATACGATACCAGTTCGTAAAGTAACTAACCAGAATTCTATAGTTCTATCATCTCAATTAAAACTAAGCGCAAGGTGGTAAACGGATGCCAATGACTACAACAACTATGCAAATTCACTTTGATTTAGTTTATGATAAATTGAGTTCTAATTAATAATTAAATTAATCTAGGTGAACTCCCACTCAAAACAATATCCCTCACATTGTTTTAGTGATCACACGAACCAAATCCACCACATCAAAACCGATCATCACGAGAGTTGATATAGCTTCAATGGCGAACAATCGACATGTTCATCATATCTACCATATGACTCATGCTCTACCTTTCGGTAATCCGTGTTCGAGGCCATGTGCGTACATGCTAGGCTCGTCAAGATCAAACCTTAGTTTCTGCATGAGCAAATCTGGCTTGCTCACGTTGTATACACTTGCAGAATCTAGCACACCCGATCATCACGTGGTGTTTCGAAACAACAAGCTTTAGCAACGGTGCTAACTAAGGGTGAACACTTTATGATTTGAAATTCATGTGCATGAGGGATCATCTTATAATGCTACCGTCGTCTACTAAGCAATACAAGATGCATAAAGGATTAACATCACATGCAATTCATAATATGTGATATGATATGGCCTTTTCTTCTTTGTGCTTCCGATCTCCATCTTCTAGCACGAACATGATCTCCATCATCACCGGCATTGCATCAAGGTCAATGACGCTACTACATGGTTGTCGTCCACCGGCTTCAACTATTACAACTACTTTGAATAGACACGCGGGTCTTAACATAAATTAAAGACAACCATATGGCTCACGCGGTTGTCGACTTACAATAAGGAACATTGCATACATCAAATACAATCACAATCATGGCCATATCACATCACTGCACACCCCTGCAAAACAAAGTTAGACGCTTCTACTTTCTTTGCATATTTTACGTGGTTTGGGGCTTTCAATAAGTGTCGTTCTAACTTACGAACAAGAACCACAACATTGATACTAGTATTGTTGATCACCCGTTGTAAATTGGATCTTAACTATGCTAGGAGAAACATGCACCATAAAGCCACTTATGCAATACAAGTTACATGTCAAGCGTGGAGCAAGTCTCATGAACGATGTCATGTAAGGTTAGCCGGCCTTCATCCCAACATACCGCAAGATACAAAGTACACAAGCAATCGACAATAAAGCATCAACGCCCACAATGACCATTGTGTTCTACTCTGCAACAGATCTACATATAGACACGGCTCGATACCCTTTGTAGGGGTTCGTAGCATGGAAAACAAAAATTTTCTATCGCATACAAACAAACAAGCCAAGATCTATCTACTAGATTGTAACGAGTCGATAGAGGAACTCACCCTCGAAGATTCCAAAGCGGTTAACGAGCAGATTCTCGTGGGTGATGTAGTCGTACACTTCCGATCTCAAGATCGCGTGAGCGATCCTTCCGGCGCCACGTTCCCAAGCGCTCCATGATCGGTCACCTGCGTTACTCGACGAAGACCTTCCTCTCCCTTGTTCCAGCAGGCGGAGGTTGTAGCACTCCTCGCGATTCCGCAAAGACAACTGGCGTGGTCTAAGTAGAGGGAGATCCCGCAGCTTCGCCTTAAGCGGTGCAAGTAGTATGGTGGAGCTTATGAGAGAGGCTATTAGTGGTCTAGTAATTAGACACACCAATTAGAAGGCTCTAAACCAATTAGAAGGCTCTAAACCGCTGGCTAAAGCAATTAGAAGCTCTAAACCAAAACGGCTCTAAACCGGAGATCTAGAATAGAAAGTTATGTGTCTATGGGAGGAGCCCTGCCCCTCCTTATATGGGAGGGGGGTCCTTGGCGCCCGAGGGAGGAGTCCCTCCCCAACTCGGCCTAGGGCTTGGGCGCCCGAGGAGTCCAACTCCTCCTCAGTTGGTTCCAACTCCTCTTGCTTGTTTCCACAGTTTCTTGTTTTGGCTTTGACTTTCAAACTGGACATTTGACTTTTCTTTTAGGATTCAATTTAATCCTTCATTTGGGACAGCAAGAACACTTAGTACATGATGCAATCATTCAATGAGCAATGACACATTCATGTACCCTTCCCCGGTCTTGGGACAATCCGAACTTTCTAGAACATTCCGATGAAAACAGGAATCATTCCCGAACTCAAAGCGGGACTTTCCTTATATGAATCTTATTCTCCGGACCATTCCGGATCACCTCGTGATATCCGGATCCCATCCGAGACTCGAACAACATTCGGTCTCTTTCTCATAATACCATAACTACTCAAACAACGTCGAATCCTTAAGTGTGTCTCCCTACGGTTCGTGAATTATGCGGACATGATCGAGACACTTCTCGAACAATAACCAATAGAGGAATCTGGAAATTCATATGGCTCCCACATATTTCTCGATTACTTTGATCGAATGAACCACTTACATACGATATCAATTTCCCTTTGTCTCACGATATGTTACTTATCCGAGGTTATGATCGTCGGTATCTCTGCATACCTAGTTCAACCTCGTTCGATAAGTACTCTTTTCTCGTTCGTGATATGTGATCCCTTGTGACCAAGTCACATGCTTGCAAGCTAATTGGATGACATTCCACCGAGAGGGCCCAGTATATCTATCCGTCATGAGGATGGACAAATCCCACTCTTGATCCATGTGTTTCAACCAATACTTTCCGAACACTTAATGCCACCTTTATAGCCACCCGATTCACGGTGGTGTTTGATGTCATCAAAGCATCCATCCGTAAGGTGATATGCATGATCTCATGGTCGAAGGAATTAGGTTACTATGTATCAGAAAGCATATAGCAATTGAACTATTGAAATGACTTGATCTTTATGCTACGCTTATCTATAGGAGTATGTCCATCACATCATTCTCCTAATGATATGACCCTGTTGTTAATAACATCTCTATGTTCATGATCAGGAAACCATGATCATATATTAACCAACAATCTAGTTTAACAAGAGGCTTTACTAGGGACTCTTATTTTAGTTTACAAATCACACAAGTATTAATGTTTCCGGTTAATACAATTTTAGCATGATATGTAAACATTTATCATAAGTGTGAAGATATGATAATAACCACTTTATTATTGCCTCTTGGGCATATCTCCAACAGATGGAGCCCAGTCCTCCGGCCTCTCCGAGAAACTGGTCATATAGGCACTCCCTAATATGTTAAATTAGTTAGCTCCCAGGCGTATTGATCTAGTTAGAGAAGTTACAAGATGCAAGATGGTTTTCGAGAGCAGGGACACCACTACGGCCAATTTTAGGGAGATGCCGATGGATCCCAGTCCTCCGGCATCTCCGAGAAACTGGTCATAGAGGCACTCCCTAATATGTGACCTCACGTGTTTGGAGATCAGATCTTAATGGTAAGTATGAATCGGGACTAAATGCCCTCCTTTAGTCCCGGTCCAGCCACAAAACGGAACTAACACACTCAAGATTGTTTGCAGACAACACTACAAAAATGGACACATGCATGGAGCATCTTCACTCATAAAATGTTACAATTATTACATATCATTTATTTGCGTGTGTTCCTTTCTGATCCCGTCGTATCCATGGAGCATCTTCATTCATTAACATGATGCTTGGGTCATCCTTCACCGCTAAGGGCGGAATTTCATGAAACTTATCACAATCTTCTGACATGTTTATCTTGTTCTCCACTCCCACGATGTTTATTTTTCCTGAAAGAACTATGTGGCGCTTTGGCTCATCGTCTGATGCATTCTTTTTCTTATTTTTTATTTTTTCTAGGTTTGGTAGACATGTCCTTCACATAGAAAACCTGAGCCACATCATTGGCTAGGACGAATGGTTCGTCTAAGTACCCAAGATTGTTAAGATCCAACGATGTCATTCCGTATTTCTTGTCTACCTCAACCCCTCCTCCTGTCAGCTTGACCCATTTGCACCGAAACAAGGGGACCTTAAAAGTAGGTCCATAGTCAAATTCCCATATCTCCTCTATGTAACCATAATATGTGGTCTTTGACCCATTGTTGTCTGTTGCATCAAAGCGGACACCACTGTTTTGGTTGGTGCTCTTTTTATCTTGGGCTATCGTGTAAAATGTATACCCATTTATCTCGTACCCTTGGAAAGTCGATATAGTCGAAGATGGTGACCTAGACAACAAGTATAGATGATCTCCAAGAGTGTTGTTTTTGATGAGATGTTGCAACCAACCTCTGAAACTCTTCATGTGTTCATCTCTAATACAAGAGTCATGCTTTCCAGGGTTGTTGGAGCGTAAGATTTTCTTGTGTTCCTCAATATATGGGGCTGCCAAGATAGAATTCTGTAGAACGATGTAATGTGCTTCGGTGTAAGAATGTCCGTCCCTACATATTATTGATTTCCTTCCTAGAGTACCCTTTCCACTCAGTCTCCCCTCATACCGCGATTGAGGAAGACCAATCGACTTAAGGTCAGGAACGAAGTCAACACAAAATTCAATGACCTCCTCTGTTCCATAGCCCTTGGAGATGCTTCCTTCTGGCCTATACGATTCTGAACATATTTATTTAAGATTCCCATGAACCTCTCAAAGGGAAACATATTGTGTAGAAATACAGGACCGAGAATGGAAATCTCTTCGACTAGGTGAACCAGCAGGTGCGTCATAATATTGAAGAAGGACGGCGGGAACACCAACTCAAAACTGACAAGACATTGGACCACATCATTCTGTAACTGTGGTAGATCTTCAGGATTGATTATCTTCTGAGAGATTGCATTGAGAAATGCACATAGCTTCACAATGGGTACTCGAACATTATCTGGTAGAAGCCCCCTCAATGCAATCGGAAGCATTTGTTGTAGGGTTCGCAGCATAGAAAACAAAAAATTTCCTACGATGTGAACTATATACCAAGATCTATCTACTAGATACAAACAACGGGCATATGTATATCCGTAGAGAACATACCCTTGAAGACCGACAAAGCTTAACGAGTTCAACTCGTGGTTGATGTAGACGATCTCTTGCCGATCTCAAGATCGAGAGGAAGTCCTAGCGCCACAAATCAGCAGCGCATCCGTGCTCGCACACACGTTCGAGGCACCGAGCAACCTCCGCCTCCTCGCTCCAGCGATGCAGCGGAAGCACAACTCTTTCTTGCCGAATAGCCACCGGGAACATGTATCTCGCTAGTCCGAGACCATGGGGGATAAATTCTAGAGGGGGAGAGAGATCCTTCACGAGGAGGTGTGAGAGACAAGTGAGGAGGGGGGCTCCTTTTATAGGAGGAGGGGGGGGACCCCAAGGGGGTGGCCGTCGCATGGGGCTGCCCCTTGCCCTCCCCTCTTCATGTGGGTGGACACTCCACTCACAAATCTCCTTTAAATTCCCTCCACTCAAAAGTCCACTCAAATTCCCATTAAATTTCCACCAAATTTAATGCAAACTCTCATTAAATAAAACTCTTTTATTTTATTCAGAATTTTGTCAATTACTTTTATGACAAACATTCACAAATAACCCCTTGCTAGAATTCTATTTCACATGCATAACCACTTTATGCAATTTCACCCAAAACCTTTTGGTATCTAGTGAAATAAATTCTGCGCTTATTCATTCTTCGGCATGAAACATTTGCTCCAATTGGATGTCGGTGTCTCTTAAGTGTGTCACACTAAGGTTCGTGAATAATGCGGACATGATCGAGACCCTCTCGGATCAATAATCGAGCGGGATCCGGAGACCCATCGACTCCCACACATTCAACGATGACTTTCTTGTGATCGTCGGAACCTTTTACGTTAGTATCTTAATCCCTTTGTTTCACGATATATTACATGTCCGAGATTCGATCATCGGTATCTCCATACCTAGTTTGATCTCGTTACCGACATGCACTCTTTTCTCGTTCCTGTGATATAACATTCTAGTGATCAAATCACTTGCTTGCAAGCTAATCAATGTGATATCACCGAGAGGGCCCAGTATATCTATCCGTCATCGGGATGAACAAATTCCACTCTCGATCCATGAGCCTCAACATAACACTTTATTAGTTACGAACCCATCTTCATAATCAACCGTTACGGTGACGTTTGATGTTATCAAGAAACTCTTAGGTGTTAGTGATTGACATGATCTCATGGTCTAAGGATTAGGATCACTTCGTAAGTTGTTATAGCAATATAAACTCAATGACTTTGATCGTAATGCTATACTTGGATGAATGTTCATCACACCATTACACTAATGTTGTGATCCGTTATTAACAACATCCAATGTCCATGATCGAAACCTTGATCATCTTGTTAATCAACGAGCTAGTTTATGAGAGAGGCATAACTAGGAACTTTACATTTGTTTATTAAACACACATGTATTAACGTTTCCGTATTAATACAATTATAGCATGCAAAATAAACATCTATCATATACTTGGAATACACATAATAAACACTTTATTATTGCCTCTCGGGGCATATTCCCTTGATCTCCCACTTGCACTGAGACAATAATCTAGTTACATAGTGATAAATCTAACACCCATTGAGTTCGGTGTTGATCATGTTTTGCTCTAGGGAGAGTTTTAGTCAGCGGATCGCTACATTGAGATACGTATGTACTTTACAAATCTTTATATCTCCATCCTTGACATGCTCATGGATGGAGTGAAAACGCTTAATATGCTTGGAATGCTTGTGAGACCTTGGCTCTTTGGCATTGGCAATGGCACCATTGTTGTCACAATAGATCACTATTGGGTCCAACGTTTGCCACCACTCCTAGTTCGGATATGAACTCCTTCATCCAAAGCGCTTCTGAGCCGCTCAAGCGACAACATATTCGACCTCCGTTGTTGATCCCGCTACCACAGGTTGTTTGGAGATCCTCCAACTAATCGCTCCGCCATTCATGAGAAATACGATCCGGATTGAGACTTAGAGTCATCCGGATCGGTGTCAAAGCTAAGCGTCGACATAACACTTAGCGACGAGCTCTTCTTCCCCCAGTATACAAGAAACATATCCTTAGTTCTTCGTAAGTACTTAAGGATATTGACCGCTATCGGTGTTAGAACACGGATCCGATTGGTACCTACTAGTCAAACTAATAGCATGTGCCACATCCGGTCTTGTACATAGCATGGCGTACATTATAGAGCCTATGGTGAAGCATAGGGACTTTGTCCATTATCTCTCTTTCTTCCGAAGCGGACTTTGAGTCTTACTCAATGTCTTGCCTTGCAACATAGGTAAGAACCCTTCTTACTTCCGTCCATTTTAAACTTCTTTAAAATCTTATCAAGGTATGTACTTTGCGATAGCCCTATTAGGCGCCTAGATCTATCTCTATAGATCTTTATGCCTAATATGTATGACCTTCACCTAGGTCCTTCATTGAAAATTTCTTTGTTTAGATAACTTTTAACACTGTTTAAAAGATCTATATCATTCGATCAATAATATGTCATCCACATATAATATCGAAATGCCACATTGCTCCCACTCACTTTCTTGTAAATACAAGCTTCTCCATAAGTTTGGACAAATCCAAACTCTTTGATCACCTCATCAAAGCGGAGATTCCAACCGTGATGCTTGCTTCAATCCATAGATGGATCATGAAGCTTGCACACCTTGTTAGCATCCTTAGGATCGACAAAACCCTTTGGTTGTATCATATACAACTCTTCTTCAATATTACCATTGAAACGCGGTTTGACATCCATCCGCCATATCTCATAATCGAAATATGCAGCAATTGCTAACATAATCCTAATCGACTTTAGCATCGCTACGGGAGAGAAAGTCTCATCGTAGTCAACTCCTTGAATTTGTCGAAACCCCTTTGCGACAAGTCGAGCTTTATAGACGGTCACATTACCATCAGCATCAGTTTTCCTTTTGAAAATCCATTTGTTCTCCACGGCCTTTCGGTGGTGGGTAATTCCACCAAGTTCCAAACTTGATTTTCATACATGGATTCCATCTCGGTTCATGGCTTCTAACCATTTGTTGGAATCCGGGCTCATCATCGCTTCTTCATACGTCGCAGGTCATAATTTTCATCAACCATGAAATTCATGACAGATTTCCGTGACTCGGGAGCTGCCGCGTCTGTTTGACCTGCGAGGTTCGTAGTACTCTCTTTCGGAGTTTCATGATCATTATCATTAGTTCCCTCTTCAATGGTGGAGCCAACTCCGGAACAACTTCCGCTACCGCTACTCGCCATACTTTAAAGAGAAGGTTCCACAACCTCTTGAGTTCTACCTTGACTACTCACACCTTTCGCGAAACTCTTTCTCTAGAAAGGATCCATTCTTAACAAAAACTTGCCCTCGGATCGTGATAGAAGGAATACCCAATAGTTTCTTTAGGGTATCCTATGAAGACGCATTTTTCGCTTTGGGTTCAAGTTTATCCGGTTGAATTTTCTTCACATAAACATCGCATCCCCAAACTTTAAGAAATGACAGCTTAGGTTTGTTTCAAACCACAATTCATACGGTGTCTTTTCAACGGTTTAGATGGTGCACGATTTAAAGTGAATGCAGCTTTCTAGTGCATAACCCCAAAATGACAACGGCAAGTCCGTCGGAGACATCATAGATCGAACCATATCTAATAAAATGCGATTCTGACGTTCGACACACCATTTCATTGTGGTGTTCGGCGGTGTGAGTTGTGAAACAATTCCACACTCTTTCATGTGAGTGCTAAACTCGTAACTTAGATACTCACCTCCACGGTCGGACCGTAGAAATTTGATCTTTCTATTACGATGATTTTCCACTTCATTCGAAATTCCTTGAACTTTTCAAAGGTTTCGGACTTGTGTTTCATCAAGTAGATATAACCGTATCTACTCAAATCATCCGTGAAATTAACAAAATAACGATATCCACCTCGGCACACTCATTTGACCACATACATCAGAATGTATGATTTCCAATAAATCTGTCGCCCGTTCCATTGAACCGGAAAACGGCGTTCTAGTCATCTTGCCCATAAGGCATGGCTCACATGTATCAAATGATTCATAATTAAGTGATTCCAAAAGTCCATCCGAATGGAGCTTCTTCATGCGTTTAACAATATGACCTAGCGGCGATTACACATATATGCGGATATATCATCATTAAGTTTAATCCTTTTAGCATCAACATTATGAATATGTGTAACATTATCATTGAGATCTAATAGAAATAAACCATTCATCATCGGTGCATGACCATAAAATATTTCATTCATATAAATGGAACAACCATTGTTCTCGGATTTAAATGAATAACCACTTCGCATCAAACACGATCCAGATACAATGTTCATGCTCGGTGCACCAGATAACATTTATTCAAGTTTATAACTAATCCCGACGGTAAGTGGAGAGGCGTTCGACGGCGATCACATCAACGCTTGATCCATTGCCGACACGCATCTTGACCTCACCCTTGCTAGGGGTCGCTTGTTCCGACCACGATTCGAGTTACAAATATTAGCAACCGAACCGTATCAAATACCTGTGCAATTGCAAGCACTAGTCAAGTACACATCAATAACATGTATATCATATATACCTTTGTTTGCCTTGCCTTCTTCTCTGCCAGATACTTGGGGCGCTTGCCCGATGGCAGTCCCCTTACAATAGTATCACTCGGAATCGACTTAGGTCCAACTCGGGGTTTCTTTTAGGCGCAGCAATGTGCTTGCCGCCTTACTTCCCTTCCGCTTTTCCCTTCTTGTCTTTCTTGAAACCAGTGTTCCTATTGATCATCAACACTTGATGTTCCTTTTTATCTCCACTTCTAGCTTTTAAGCATTGATGAAGCTCGGAGAGACTTCTTCATGCCTTGCATATTATAGTTCATCACGAAGCTCTTATAGCTAGGTGGCGAGACCGAGAACACGATGGATGCCTAAGTCAATGGGAATCGATATTCCCAAGGACACAAGCTTATCGGCGTAACCCGACATCTTGAGTACATGCTCACTAACGGAGTTGTGCTCTTCCATCATGCAGCTAAAGGACTTTTACAAGCGTTGTAGCTCTCACAAAGCATGTGTGTCGAAAATCATTTTCAACTCACCCATTGTATCAAATGCATTGCCGTTTTCAAACGCTTTGAAGTTCGGCTCTAGCCCATACAATATGCCGCAATGAACTAAGTTGTGGTCCTCTGACGAGTCGATAGACATTCTTCTCCTCGCCAGGCATCATCAAAGGTGGGGGCCTAACGGCTTCTAGCACATATTGCTTTTGTGCAAGAGAGGAGAATCCTCAAATTCATGGCCCATTCGGTAAAGTTGCTACCGTTGCTAGTTTCTCTTTCTCCATGAACACATTGAAATTAAAAGGTGGTGCCATCTACAACAGAATTTGTAAAGTTTAGACTAAGTGTATGATAGATTGAGTTCAACTAATCTATATTACGAATGAACTCCCACTCAAAACGACATCCCTCGTGCCTTTTGGTGATTACATGAACCAAATCCACTACACCAAGTCCGATCATCACGTGAGTCGGTATATAGATTCAAAGGCGAGCATCAAATGGGCATCATATCAACTATATGACTCATGATTAACCTTTCGGTCCGTGTTCCGAGGCCATATGCATGCTAGGATCGCCAAGTTAGAACCTTAGTATTCGTGTGTAACTATTTTACACCCGAAATATGGTCGTGGATCCAAGAACACCCGATCATCACGTGATGTCTTGGGCGGCGAAAACATAATCGGTGCATACTAAAGGAAGAACACATTCTTATCTTGATATTTTAATGAGGGATCATCTTATTATGCTAACAAAGCGCTAAACAAGCAATATAAGATGCTATCAAACATCATATGTTTATTAGTGAAATGATATGGTTCCCGCAGATGATCTCTATCATGTGCATCGTGGTATGATCACTATCATACCTATATGTGTAAATCCAAGGTCTATGGATTTTACATGCTATGTGTGTTGTAAGAGTATCATCTCATACTTCTACTTACAACACTACCATATCATAACACTAGCCCAGAAACAATCTAAACTAGACGCCTCTAATTTATCCATTGCAAGTTTTACGTGGCTTAGGGCTTTCGAGATAGAACCGTTCTTACCTACGAACATGAACCATAACGAGGATAATCAAATTGTTGACAACTCGCTTGCAAAATAGATATTGACTATAGTAGGAGAGACAGACACCCGCTAGCCACTTATGCAAACTAGTTGCATGTCAAGCGTGGAACAGGTCTCATGTGCGAGGACATGTAAAGTTTGTCCGGGCCGCTTCATCCCACTATGCCACCAATATCCAAAATTACAACAAAGGAGCAACAACATGATCATCATTGCCCACATACTCATATGTGTACTACCCGTGTAAAGTATATACGCATAGATCCGGCTCTGATACCACTGTAGGGTTCGCAGCATAGAAAACAAAAAATTTCCTACGATGTGAACTATATACCAAGATCTATCTACTAGATACAAACAACGGGCGGATGTATATCTAGAGAACATACCCTTGAAGACCGACAAAGCTTAACGAGTTCAACTCGTGGTTGATGTAGACGATCTCTTGCCGATCTCAAGATCGAGAGGAAGTCCTAGCGCCACAAATCAGCAGTGCATCCGTGCTCGCACACACGTTCGAGGCACCGAGCAACCTCCGCCTCCTCGCTCCAGCGATGCAGTGTAAGCACAACTCTTTCTTGCCGAATATCCACCGGGAACATGTATCTCGCTAGTCCGAGACCATGGGGGATAAATTCTAGAGGGGGAGAGAGATCCTTCACGAGGAGGTGTGAGAGACAAGTGAGGAGGGGGGCTCCTTTTATAGGAGGAGGGGGAACCCCAAGGGGTGGCAGCGCATGGGGCTTCCCCTTGCCCTCCCCTCTTCATGTGGGTGGACACTCCACTCACAAATCTCCTTTAAATTCCCTCCACTCAAAAGTCCACTCAAATTCCCATTAAATTTCCACCAAATTTAATGCAAACTCTCATTAAATAAAACTCTTTTATTTTATTCAGAATTTTGTCAATTACTTTAATGACAAACATTCACAAATAACCCTTGCTAGAATTCTATTTCACATGCATAACCACTTTATGCAATTTCACCGAAAACCTTTGGTATCTAGTGAAATAAATTCCTGCGCTTATTGTTCATTATTTCGCATGAAACATTTGCTCCAGTTGGATGTCGGTGTCTCTTAAGTGTGTCACCCTACGGTTCGTGAATAATGCGGACATGATCGAGACCCTCTCGGATCAATAATCGAAGCGGGATCTGGAGACCCATCGACTCCACACATACAACGATGACTTTCTTGTGATCGTCGGAACCTTTTACACTAGTATCTTAATCCCTTTGTTTCACGATATATTACATGTCCGAGATTCGATCATCGGTATCTCCATACCTAGTTTTATCTCGTTACCGACATGCACTATTTTCTCGTTCCTGTGATATAACATTCTAGTGATCAAATCACTTGCTTGCAAGCTAATCAATGTGATATCACCGAGAGGGCCCAGAGTATATCTATCCGTCATCGGGATGAACAAATTCCACTCTCGATCCATGAGCCTCAACATAACACTTTATTAGTTCTGAACCCATCTTCATAATCACCCTGTTACGGTGTGACGTTTGATGTTATCAAGAAACTCTTCCGGTGTTAGTGATTGACATGATCTCATGGTATAAGGATTAGGATCACTTCGTAAGTTGTTATAGCAATATAAACTCAATGACGTTGATCGTAATGCTATACTTCGGATGAATGTTCATCACACCATTACACTAATGTTGTGATCCCGTTATTAACAACATCCAATGTCCATGATCAGGAAACCTTGATCATCTTGTTAATCAACGAGCTAGTTTATGAGAGAGGCATAACTAGGAACTTTCTGTTTGTTTATTAAACACACATGTATTAACGTTTCCGTATTAATACAATTATAGCATGCAAAATAAACATCTATCATATACTTGGAAAACACATAATAAAAACTTTATTATTGCCTCTCAGGGCATATTCCCTTCATTTGCGTCATAATCACGTGGCAGTCATGAGACTTTAGGTTTTGGAACTTTTTTTCTGCCATATTTATTATTCCCTTTATATTCGACGAGAAGCCAGACGGGACCTTAATACTGCGTAGGCATTCAAAAAATATTTCCTTCTCTTGTTTGGTAAGAGCGTAGCTGGAATGACCTTGAAACCATTCTGGATGCATGCCATCTGGTCTTTCATACGTTGATGGTCCTTTCGTGCTTCCGGTGTATCTTTTGTCTTCCCATACACGCCCAAGAAGCCTAGCAGGTTCACGCAAAGATTCTTCGTCACATGCATCACATTGATTGCAGAGCAGACCTCTAAGAATTTCCAATATGGTAGCTCCCAAAATATAGATTTCTTCTTCCACATGGGTGTGTGTCCTTTAGCGTCTTTCGGAACAGATTTTCCTCTAGGAACCTTTCCAAAGGTTACCAGTTGATCCAAATCTTTGACCATATCAAATATATCAGCACCAGTACGCTCCTTAGGCTTCGTCTGGTGACATGCCAGACCGTTGAAATGCTTGCCTTTCTTTATTAAGGGATGCTTGTCCAAAAGAAATCGACGATGCTCATTGTATACATTCTTCTTACAATGTTCCAAATATATACTTTCACTCTCATCTAAACAGTGTGTTGTAGCATCCCAGTTGTCTAACACCTGTAATGCTACATGTTATAATAATAAAAAGGGCCACTTCCAACATATAATTGTTGCATCATCATCATATCATGCTCATATCATCATACCACCTTGCATTTGAGCATCATATAAAACCTTTTCTTGTTTGGTTCTTATCTCATGTGCATGATTAATTGTAGTTGCCTCTTGATATTGTATTTGGTTCTTAATATATTGTTAAATGCCCAAGTTGAGTTGAGGGCATCTCTCTTATTGACTCCACCACCTTTTCTTTCACCACCTTAATTCCACCATCCAATTAA
This sequence comes from Avena longiglumis, assembly GCA_030063025.1. NCBI lineage: Eukaryota > Viridiplantae > Streptophyta > Magnoliopsida > Poales > Poaceae > Avena > Avena longiglumis. The sequence goes on along the minus strand of CP125974.1, from coordinate 474,411,497 downwards.
TATGGGATTGGCATTTTATTTGAGTTATCTCTAGCTCATGTTGTTGGTTGGATTCCACCCATAATCTTTTGCTTGGCCTTTGCCCACCTTTTGGGAATGCAAGTAATAATGCCACATAAACTAATGTTGTTTTCACAATATAACTACATGGCAAATATTGTTGCATGGGCCATGCAAGTGCCACCTTTTTCTTGGCTTTGGTATGTTTTTGGCTTTGTTTGCATGGATCATCTTCCCTTTGTTTAAATCTTGTTTTGGCTTGTAGTTTCTGCACCATATCATCTATCTCTATCTCCCTTAGTTAAACCTCTATATCCATGCTCCATGTACACACATGTGCTCATGAGGCATGCACAAACCTAAAACCCACCTCTTCTCTTGGTTCTTGCTTGGTCATTATTTGGATCATGCATGGACCAAAGAAAAACCCCATCATCACATGATCATCTCTCTCTTCCTCTCTCTCTTTTCTCCTTTTCTTGATCTTGTGTGTTTGTCTATGAAGCATGCTTGATCAAGTGAAGTACCTCTCCCTTTATCCAAAACCCCCCCTCTCTTAGCTAAAAACCCTAAAAACCTACCTCATGCCATCTCCCCATCCTAGCTAAACAAAAACCCTAATCTCTACCTTCCCTAAACAAAACCCTAAGTACCCCCTCCTCCTTTCTAGCTTCCTAGCATGATCTCACCAAACCCTGCCCCAGCTCGCCACCCCCTCTCCCTACTCTAGCTCGGCCCCCTCTATCCTGGCCCCACCTAGCTACCCCATCTAAAGCAAACCCCTAGCCCGGCCAGCTTCCTCTTCTTTTCCCCTCGATCTCTCTCCTTGGTGCCCACACCTAGCCTCGACACTGCCATCAGCCCCACCTGCCAGCCTCCCTCTCTCCTCCCCAGACCTGCCGCGCCATCCCTGGCCCCATGCCATGCACGTGAGGAGGCAAAAAGGTGGCACCGAGGCCACCTTCCCCTCCCCCACGCAAGCCCCCTCCTGGCCGTTCTTATCTACCCCAGCCCCCCCTCTCTGCTCTCCAGATCCGCCCAGGGGCCCTGCCTCGCTCCCCTCCTCTGCCCTCCTTCTCCACCGCCCCAGCTCCCTCTCGCCGGCCACGCCGTCTACCTCGCCAGCACACACGCACCAGGAGGCGGGCGCGGAGCTGCAGGTGTCGAGGAAGGCCTGAAGCTCGTCTGCGTCGCCCCTGGAGCCAGACGCGAGGAGGAGAAGCCCCAGGAGCCTGCACGCCGGCGCCGCCCCGTCGAAACCCTAGCGCCTCCGTCCGCGAGCCGCACCGGCGATCAACTGCGTCCCGGCCCGCACCGACCCCACCAGCACACTCGCGGTGAGCCCCCTAACCTCCCAGACAACCCCGCCTCTCTGTTCGTTTCCTGGTTGCGCCGCTCCGGCCGTCGAACACCGTCAGTGCACCGCCGGCCGCTCGCGCCTGCACCCTCCCGCGCCTCGCCAGAGCCTATCTAGCACGCGCCCACCCCTCCGTCACCAAGCCCAAGCCACCGCAGTGGTAGCCGCGTCTGTAGCGAGATCCGCGTTCGATCCCCACTGCCAAGGCCGCGTTTCCGTCGAGAAGTTCAGGAAGAAAAAGCGATGTAGCGCAGTTTTGCAATTACACCCCTCCCCTTTTGCCGCGCCAACCCGCGGTCCAGCCGGCCCACCGTCAGTGACCGTCGCCGTTTTATAAAAAGGGTCCTTAACTTTTTCCAAATCAACCCGCGGTCCCCCTTTCTCCTCAGCCGCTGGCGCGTGGGACCGCAGATCCCTGGCCCCACCTGTAAGTGTCTGAGGGTATATTAGCCTGTGTATAGAAGGATTTCTGTGTCTGTTTAAATCCAAATCTTGTTTAAATTATTTCAAATTCAAATTCAATTCAGATTTTAAATAACTTTTCCATTGTAATTCCAAATAACACAAATGATATATGTTTGGAGATCAGAAAAATGCCAGGATTTCAAATATGACATTCAAATTGCCTTTTGCACATTTAAATTCCAAGTTTATTTAAATTACACCAATTGCCACTAGAATTTAAATAATCAATAACTTTTGATTTATAATTCCAAATTTAGCAAATGATATGTCTAAAATGATCAGCTCGACGAGACCTTTCTGTTTATGCTATCCATGACCTCAATTGCAGCATGCATCATATAAAAATATATTGAACAGCAACTGTTATGGCAACAAATGTGATTCCAAAACCCCATTAAAATGTTATTACTTGTCTTCCACACCTCACCATGCCATGCTACCTTACTTGCCATGTAAATTGTGCATCATTCATCATGGCATGATTGTTTGCTTGACGCATCTTATTCATATGCTTGTGCTCTATATTCATGTTGGCCTTGTTTGTTTGGTTTTTCTCGGATAGACACTGAGCAGGGGTTATATCAAGAGAACCAGGAGCACTACCCAGATCCGTCCCTTGCTTCAACTGAGATATCAGGCAAGCACTTCCACATGCTTGCATACATACAGTACCTATTGCCTCTATCTTATTCCTGCATCATTGAGTCGCGATTGCATTAAATTGAATCCCAAGTATGCATAGCCTTTACTTTTAAACCCCACCAAGCTTGTTCCTCCATCCCATGAGCCACTACTATAGGAGTTGTTTGAGCCATGCGAGTCGTAGAACAGCATGTGTAGGGTATGTGAGAGTCTGTTGGATAATGAGGTACCTAAACAACTTAACCTGAGTAGTAATGGGATAACTAATGAAAGTGGCACCGGTGAGCAACATCTGCTATTTGGTTTTTCCTGCTCACTTGTGTCCCGTAAGACCCCGAGTACTTGATTCTTGTTCCTTGATTTATCGCGCTATCCACATTCGGGAGGTATATGGGACCCCCGAGCGAGCTTGATTCATCTTATTTCTTGGGGCCACAAACTAGTTTGAGGTTTTATTTACTATCCTGCTTATGCCATGCTATTTTACGTATTTAAATTGTGCGAGGAGCACCTTTGTCTGTTAGGATCGGGACACATTTACGCGGTGTCGACAAGCCCGATTTGGGTTCCTAGTCGCTCACCGGCCCACCCAAACCTTGAGTCCGTCTCGAGTCACTATCTTCGTTATGGTGTACTTCAAGGGTGGCCCCTGAAATATTTCTGAATCCTGTGATTGTTCAGTCGTGAAAGCCTCGTTGGGTTTTGATTTGGTTTTTCCGAGGTTGATCGAGTGTGTGTTGCTATTGGTGCACCCCGGCCGGGTAAAACTTTCTGAAAGCCGTGTCCGCGGATATGGACGACTTGGAGCACAGTTTCTCGATCATATACAAGCATAACTAAAGTACCGCTTTAATCTGACTAAGTAACTTGACTAGTAAATAGTGCAACACTCACGGAATGGTTAATAAAATTGCCAACAGATGGGGGGTTGTTCGTCCGCTTCCTCGTTGGTAAGCGGGGAGGAGGATGGATCTGATGAGATTACCTTTATAACTGTTGTTCTTAATTCACGGACATCCGTCTATTATTGGTTAGGCGGATGGTTAGCGTTTATCTGTAGAACTGCTAGGGTTTATCTTTCGGCAATTCGTCACCCTGGTTGTGTCCCTTTAGAGGCATTAAGACTTGCTGAGTACCCTTAGGTCTCACGATAAATTATTGGTTCAGATGGACGGTACCCTCACGGACGGATCTTTGGGTGGAAGAAGCCGAGGACATGGGCAACGATCGTTCGGTGTAGAGATTCCGGGAACGGGGATCCGTGAGACCTGTAGTTGGGATGTGCTTATTTCTATGGCATCTTATGCCGATTTGCTTCTTATCCGTACTCGGATTTTGTTTGCCGCTTCCGCATGATACTCTGATGTGTGTTGTATGAGGAGATATCCTAAATTATAGATCTATCTAGGTTATTTGAATCTTGCCGTATGGCGTTGCTATATTTCCTTTCTTTCTAGATGGTATGGCTCTGATGTACTCTTGTATGGTGGCTTGCGTACATACCCACTTGTGTACGTAGTTGATCCCTTCGCCTGCCGATTACGCCGCCCGTACAGGTCCCGTTGAGAGGGTAGTGGTTGGGACGTCTGAAAGGACTACCAGTGAGTGGCTTTTGGGGCCCCACCGTACTATTTCAACCACTATCACTCATCCAGGCTTGTATCTAGGAGCGTAATTCACCGAGGTAGTTACATGTGTGCATGCATTGTATCCCTTGTTTGACTATCCTGAAAGGTTACTAAGAGCAGGCCAATCATTGATTGTTACGAAAAGCAATGCTCGGAGGTTAAATTCTTCCTGCTTGTGCTCATCCCACACGCGTATCCCGGGTTCGTGCCACAACTGTAAAAGTTCTTCCACTAATGGCCTTAGGTACACATCAATGTCGTTGCCGGGTTGCTTCGGACCTTGGATCAACACTGGCATCATAATGAACTTCCGCTTCATGTACAACCAAGGGGGAAGGTTATAGATGCATAGAGTCACGGGCTAGGTGCTGTGACTGGAACTCTGCTCCCCAAAGGGATTCATGCCATCTGTACTTAGACCAAACCTTAAACTCCTTGCATCATCTGCAAAGTCTGGGTACTTTCTATCGATTTTTCTCCATTGCGACCCATCAGTGGGGTGTCTCAACATCCCGTCTGACTTACGTTCCTCTTTATGCCATCGCAACAACTTGGCGTGCTCTTTGTTTCTGAATAACCGTTTCAACCGTGGTATTATAGGAGCATACCACATCACCTTCGCAGGAACCCTCTTCCGGGGTGGCTCGCCCTCAACGTCACCAGGGTCATCTCGTCTAATCTTATACCGAAGTGAAGTGCATACCGGGCATGCATGTAACACCCTCAGAATCGGACCTATGCAAGTTCAGCGATTCCCGCCAAACCCGCATAGAAACGATTCAAAGGTGCCCACCAGGCACTTTCGTGCGGGTGGAAAACGAAGTAATAACATTACACAACAGTCCTCGATGGGACCCACAGAACAGATATATATACAACAACGACTCAATGAGTCATGAATACAGATATAATATACAAAGATCCAAATCACCTTGAAAATGATAGAGCGTCCGACTACGGACAAGATGCAAATGGGGCTAAGAGCCCTGAAGAATAACCAATGGCGTCCATAACCCTGCCTGTGCCAAGCGGAAGGGTAACCCTGCTAACAACGTCGATCTCAAGACCTGCTTAAACAAAAGGTGCCGGCGAAGGGCAAAGGAAAAGAGAGAGCGGTCGATCTTGAGGCCAAGACAGCGAGGCTAGAATTCGGCGGTCCTCGCCTACATAGGTATGGTGGACTGAAGCGGCAGCGCAACATGCACTAAACAACCTATAGAGACTCGATACAACTGGCGGCTATCAGAGAGGGATAAGAAAGACCTATTCGGAACCATCCTGATTCTACCACCAAACATACCCATCCTGGTATTTCCCCCTCGAGACCAAACGAGGAAGTCAACCGAGGAACTCACACAGTTGGCAGTTTTATTTATTCAGTTATCGTTGCATCAATTACTAGTCAGGTATAGATAGTCATCCTGATAAAATAAGCAGTGGGCAGTTTTAGTTATCCATTCCGTTGTAGTTGCAACACTTACTAGTCAGATACAATTAGCATGAGATATCCCGAAACCCAGCAGTTGTTGGTACTTTTATTTAGCCATTCCGTTGTAGTTGCAATACTTACTAGTCAGATACAATGGTAGCAAGCGTCAACCCAAACAAGCAATTGTTGGCAGTTTTATTAGCCATTCCATTATAGTGAAGCTGATTACTAGTCATATCGGGTACAAGTCAAATTATAACAGTAAACTTTAGTTATAGTTGTCTATGATCGAGACCTGTGCTCCAAGTCGTCCATAACCGCGGACACGGCTTTTCGAAAAGATTAAACCCTGCAGGGGTGCACCAAAGTATCCACAAGCACTTCGACCCTTTTTGCCAGATCAGTTAACATACACCCATCGGTATGTCGGCGGGGCCTAAGTCACGACGTTTCCAGACCCAAAGCAAGCACGGGGGGCCACCCCACTAAGTCTACCCGCAACGAAGTCGGCCGGGCTCCGAGACGGACTCAGGGTTTGGGTAGACGGCTGTGAACGACTGGGAACCCAAAACTGGGCTTGTCGACACCGCGAAAACGTGTCCCGATCCTAAACAGTACAGGTGCTATCCATCGCACAATTTAAATAAAGCAGTAAGGCATGGCATAAGTACAGGATAGTAAATAAAACCTCAAACTAGTTTGTGGCCCCCAGTACAATACTTTGAAATCAGGTACTAATCGATGGGGGGCCCATATCTCCCCACCTGTGGTTAGCGCGCTCGATCTCGGAACAGGTGTCAAGAACTCGGGGTCCTACGGGACACCAGTGAGCGGTCGGAAAACAATATTATCTATCACCCACCGGTGCCTCTACATTTACCTACTTCAATTTTAGTTATTAAACAGTAATTAAAGCCATGATCATCTCCAACATTGAACATGCGGCAAGACTCCAACAACCGTGGTACTTGACGACACACAATAGCACTTGAGCAAGCGACTACGACGCGCAGGTCCAACTATCTACCAAACAACAGGTAACAGGAGGTGTCCAAGGCAATATAAGGCTGCAAAGGATATCACGGGTACGACAACTAGAGCATCGCAACACAGATAGCAATAGATCAACAGGAGGGAATAAATACTATAAAAGTAAGATAGGTAGAAAGGGGGAGATGCTCGCCTGAAAACATTGTCGAAGGTTCAACCGAAGATCGGGGCGAAGCTCACATCAACTCAACGACCTTATCCGCGAAGAAGCAAAACACTAGAATAAACACCGGATGCAATATTTAATACTACGGCAAAAGATCGGGCATGATGCATGTATGATGTATGACAAGGCAAAGTTGCAATGCAATTAGGCAATATTAAGCGGAACCGGGGGTCCCGACAATTAAATATATGGTTCTAGTTGTTTAGATGCCCCCAATTAAATGTTGTAATAACAGGGTAAGATAAGTTACCGGTTCGCTACACAAATTTAAATGAGGCTAATATAAGACTAGATTTGCCCGCATATGGGCCCAATATTTAATTATTAGGTGAATCGGCATAAGGCCCCCAAACCACACAATTATGCATGCGAGTATGACAATTTAATATGCATCCATTTGTTATTACATTTATAAAATAGGGCTCGGGAAAAGGGGTCACACATTGGGTTCGGCGAACTTGGTTCCGGGGGGTTCGGGGTTCGGTCTCAGGGTTCAGGGTTCGACGGGATCGAGGTCCAGATTCGAGATGGAGAACTTGGCGTTCCGGGAAGAAGGACTTGGTGTGCCGAGGGTTCGGTCTTCAAATCCCGGGAAGGATGTCTTGCGGTTTCCGTGAAGGCGGTCTTGACGCCCGGTGCCCGTGAAGTAGAACTTGTCGCCCGTCTCTTGTCGGTGGTGAGCTTGGCCGATGGTCTTCGGGTCCGGGAAGAAGCACTTGGCGTTCCATGACGACGTTCTTGGTCCGAGGTCATCGGTCCCCTCTCGATGATCTTGGGGTTTGCGGCTCCACTTTCGATGACGATCTTGTTTTAATTGTCGGAGCCTTTGGAAGATCTTGTCGACATCATTGTTGCTCTTATGCAACGTCTTGTTCTCGTTCGCCGAAAAATCTCAATTGCGGCAACACATCAACACCATCTCATCGACTTCGCAGCCACAGTGGTACTTGCCGAGTTTAAACATCACCACCTCACTAGCATCACCAAAACGGCACTCGCCATCGCCACTAGAACGGATCAAACGCCCAGAAACGACCATCTGTCCTGAAGTCGGCCAGCACTATCCTTCAACGCTTGCTGGTGTCCAAGCACAAGCAGCAGACAAAGAGCCCCAAGGAGCTGGGCCAACCGGGACTTGCTCTGGTAGCAAGGGGGTCCAGGGCCAAAGCGGCGAGCGGAAGGCGAGCGAGAACGGAGCTCCTGTCTGGCGGTGACGGCGATGGGCCCCAGCGGCGACTGTCCTAGGGACATGGACGGAAGCCTCGGGCCCGCAGAGGGAGGCAGGGCTCGATGTCGGCAGCAAGGAGGCCATGCTCTAGCGACGGGCGCGCGGACGCGCAAGAGGTGGTCGCGGGGTCGAGGTAGAGCCCGACGAGGTGGAGGAGAGGCCGGCGGCGGCGGAAGACGGGCGGGGCCGGAAGGCAGAGGGAGGTGAGGGGGCCCGTGGTGGCACGAGATGGTGGCATCCGCGTCCTCTGGGAGGCGAGCAGCAGGGCAAGGTGGCGGCAGCGGCGGAGGCGGGCGGGTCGGAGGCGGGCTCCGGAGGCGGGATCCGTGGGGAGAGGCAGAGCGGCGGCTCTGGCGGCTAGGAAAACGAGGCCGAGAGGAGGGGCGGTGGCACAGAGGGAGGCCGGCGGCGAGGTGGAGGAGGCGCCCGGGGAGGATGTGGGCGGCGCGCTCGCCGGGGAGGCAGAGGGGAGGGAGCGCGCTTGCGAGGCAGAGGAGGAAGAAGCGGGGGAAGGGGCGGCTCGCGTGAGACGTGGGGCTACGGGGTGGGCCAGGGGAACGGGGTGGACGGTGAGGTGGTTGTCGGTGGGGGGTGGGGCCTGGGAAGGTGTGGTGTGCGTGGGTGAGGGTGTGAGTGGCTGCGGGTGGGGCCAGGTGGGGCGTGGGACCGAGGTGGCGGGGAGAGAAGGAGAGGGGCAGGCGGGTGCGCTGTGTGGGAGAGAGAAAGAGGGGTGTAGGTGGGGGCTGTGGATTGGTGAGGTGGCTGAGCTGAGGATGAGGTGGAGGGAACGGTGAGGTGGTGTGCTATGGTTGGTGGGTAGACTAGGTTTGGGTAGGAATAGGAATTAGACAGGCTGTTTTGTACTGGGGGTGGCCAACTGGGTCGGATCGGCCCGGTTCGGCTGCCCCCTAAAAATAATTAAATATTTTTTATTCAATTAAAACCGGGCTTTTGCAAACCGTTGTTAGACAAAACGAAATAATCCGGAGACCCGGGTTTTGTGTTTGAACAAGGACGGGCCGTTTAGAAAACAAAAATAGGTTTTTCCGCAAATAGTTTTATGCTAGCAAATGCAAGATGATGACGATTCTCAAATGCAATGTGGCATGATGACATGAGCATGCGGTCATGATGATGCAATGCACAAAAACAACGCGATTTTCTAGTCGTGGTTTTGCGGGATGACACAATGCATCCAAATTCTCATACTCCTCACCGCGGTAGAGGATGCAGTCATTAGGGCATGCATGTATCTTCTGAACCTCTAAACCTAGAGGGCAGACAACCTTCTTTGCTTCGTACGTACTGGCGGGCAATACGTTATCTTTTGGAAGCATATTCTTCATCATTTTCAGCAACTTTTCAAATGAGGAGTCAGGTATAGCACACTTAGCCTTCCATCGCAGCAATTCCAGTGTGCTGCCCAGCTTTTTCAGACCATTTTCGCAATTTGGGTACAACAAATTTTTGTGATCCTATTGCATGTGATTGAACTTCTCCCTATCCTTTTCAGTTTCACAATCTCTTCGTGCATCGGCAATGGTCCGACCAAGATCATCAGCGGGTTCATCATGTGTCTCTTCTTCATCCTCCCCTTCAGCATCCTCCATGGAAGTATCTCCGCACTCAGGAAAACCATGATAGTTGTCATCCTCCTCCTCTTCTTCATTGTCTTCCATTATAACCCCTCTCTCTCCGTGCTTGGTCCAACAATTATAACTGGGCATGAAGCCGGACTTCAACAGGTGGCTGTGAAGGGTTTTTGAGTCAGAGTAATCCTTCTGATTCCTACATCCATTACATGGACAAAATACAAAACCATTGCGCTTGTTTGCATCAGCAACACGGATGAATTCATGCACGCCATTAATGAACTCGCCAGAGCGTCGGTCGATCAGTACATCCATTCCCGGACCATCTGCATTATAGTAAAAGTATATCAAAAACCATTACACAACATGATAAAATTATTACAAGTTATATTGAGAGCTTCTAGAGCATTAATTTTGAATTTTAAAAAATTTACATGCACCAATTTGTGAATTGGAGAAAACAATCAACATGATAAATGTGGAGTTTTTTATTATTGTTCTATCAGTGAAAACCTCATTCCATTCTAAGCTCTAAAACTCTAAAATTACACATTTCAATTTTCGATAACTATGTGCCTAATCAAAATTTGTTACACATATATATCAAAATCCTTCTAGCTACTTCTAGAGCATGCATGCATTTGATCCATATCTCTATACTTCTAGAGCATTATAGAGCTAAAGTAGCAATAAGAGATGAAAGAATGAAGTTCTAACCTTTTAAAGCTTTGGATTTAGGTGTTGCAAACTAAATCTTGAGAAAAAATGGCATGAACTCTCTTGCTTCTTTGAGAAAAATGGTTACCATATGGTTTAGGACAAGTGGACATGAAGCTGTATATATACTGATGGACAACTAGTCCTTGGCCATGATACGACTCGGGACTAATAGTCCTAAAGAAAAGCGATTGGCCCTCAGGGTTATTAGTCCCACCGTACGGACTAATGACCTGGTCCGGCCTTAGACTAGTCACGGCCGTTTCTAGCCGTTAGAGGCCTCACGGCCCGGGACTAATGCTTCCACTAGTCGCGGGATGTGACAGGCCGGAACTGCTGGGCTTGTTATGATCGAACCAAAGATAGTTTTTTCAGTAGTGTATATTCCTATGGTCGCTACATTGGCATGCTACGCTGTTCACGTACGCCATTTTGACCAAGAACTGACACGATTCCATGGCGTGAATTATTTACGCGCCTCTCGAGCAGATAGTGCGAGGAAGTGTCCAAACATAATTATGTAACATGAAGATCGAGACTGGTGCCGATCGAGGAAGACTGGCTAGCTAACCCTAGAGGGAGAAGGCTCGACGTGAATGTTTGTTTGGGAGACATTCACGTGGGCACTACGTCTCCCGTCTCTCTCTCCTCTCGTTCTCAGTTACTAGCATTTTCTAGGCCAAGTGTCGGCATCAGACATTAGACATGGACGCATGTTTAGAGCGGGCCGTAAGAGTTTGAAATCATTTACTAGTAGCATTATTGCAAGATGCTCTAATCTCAAACGTTAAAAATCTTGAAATTTTTAAAAGGGGTGTACCGGAGCACACCGATAAATAAATATTTTCTAAAAATTAAAATGTGACCTCAAATTTTTTAAGCACGAAGAAAGGGAATCTAAAGGTCTGAATTATGAAGGCATGGGGGGCATTAAATCCAGCATTGGACAGTGCAGACGAGTAGCAGAAGTACTAGTTTCTGTTACATGAAGATCGAGCATTGGACACGATTCCATTGACGACACCATCAAGGCATCAACCATTGTTCAAAAAAAAAAAAAATCAAGGCATCAACCCCCTACTAGTTTTTGTTGTTTTCTAGTGATCGATCGCACGCTCTCTGCTCGCCCTCGTGCTCAGAGCTTCTAATTCGAAAGGGAAGCCCAAGCAACATTTTTTCAACGCAACACATGCATCCATGTGTGTGTGTGAAAGAGAGACATTTAAACGTAAGTTTTGTATTTTCAATTGCATCCATAACAGCGTCTGCATTTCGCCTTGGCGAGCTGTGTCAGAGCGCAATTAAGAGGCTCCGACCATTTGATTCGGTCTGTTCTTCGATGGACGACGGGCTGTGCGTGCATCGAACCCTATGTGAAACAACGTTGCTTAGCTTGCATCCTGTCCAAACTATATTCTGTTTCATCGATCGAACGTTTGCCGTGATATTTTTATATTTGAGACTGATGCTGATCGTGTCGTGGACCATCGAGATATGTGTATAGACACTTGGAAAACGAAATGTTACTAATGATTAATTAAAGGGAAATATCCACCTGTCCCAATAATCTCTGGCTAGTACTATATTGTATGTTTTCTAGAATTATAATAAATCTCAATATATTGTAGCGAGTACAAGGAGTTTATATGAGGCTGGAGTCACAACCGACTCAGCCAAAACCCTAACCGACACGGCCAGCCTAACCAACTTGTATTACAAGACAAACTTATAATCTAACATCCCCCGCAGTCTCATCGTGGGGTTCAACAACGTTGATACTGAATCGAATGTCAGTAAAAGGCGCAGTAGCAAGAGACTTTGTGAAGATATCAGCAAATTGCGCTGTGGTAGGAACATGTAGAACCCGTACTTGGCCCAAAGCAACCTTCTCCCGAACAAAGTGGATATCGATCTCGATGTGCTTGGTGCGACGATGTTGCACTGGATTGCTGGACATGTATATAGCTGAAACATTGTCACAATAGATAATGGTTGCTTGATGAATAGGACGGTGCAACTCCGAAAGTAGCTGGCGTAGCCAAACCGTTTCAGCAACCGTGTGCGCAACCGCCCTGTACTCAGCCTCTGCAGAAGACCTTGAGACTGTAACCTGTCTTTTTGAGGACCAAGAAACCAAATTGTTACCAAGAAAAACACAGTATCCGGACGTAGATCTACGAGTATCTGGACAACCAGCCCAGTCGGCATCAGAATATGCTGTCAAAGTAGTAGGAGATGAATAATTAATGTGAAGATCGTGATCAAGAGTGCCTTTGAGATATCTAAGAATACGTTTGACATGATTATGATGTGGGACACGGGAGTCATGCATATAGAGACAAGCTTGTTGGACAGCATAAGAAATCTCAAGACGGGTAAGAGTAAGATAAGCACCTACAAGACTAGGATAAAGAGTAGGATCAGAAAAAGACTCACCATCAGTAGAAAGTTTAAAAGATGTGTCAATAGGAGTACGAGAGGGATGACAATCCTGCATCCCTGCCCGTGAGAGAAGGTCAAGAACATATTGTCGTTGGGATAGAAAAATACCATTGGAATTGCGAGTGACAGAAATACCAAGAAAATGATGTAAGTGACCTAGATCAGTCATGGAGAATTCGGTGTTTAAAAGAGAAATGATATGGTTGAGAAAAGGGGTGGAGGAAGCTGTGAGGACAATATCATCAACATAGAAAAGTGAATAAGAAGTTTGTGAATTTTGATTGTAGACAAAAAGAGAGGAATCAGAAAGAGAGGGAACAAAGCCTATTGTTTGGATGAAAGTAGAAAAATGTTGAAACCATGCTCGTGGGGCTTGTTTAAGGCCATAAAGAGATTTTTTGAGAAGATAGGCGTGATTGGGTAGATTAGGATTTTCGAATCCAAGAGGTTGTTGACAATAGACTTTTTCATTAAGGCTTCCATGGAGAAACGTATTTTTAACGTCGAGTTGATGAATAGGCCAAGAGGAGGAAATGGCAAGACTAAGGACAGTACGAATTGTGCTTGGCTTAACAATAGGAGAAAAAGTTTTATCATAGTCAATTCCATGTTGTTGAGAGAAACCCCGACAAACCCATCTGGCTTTATAGCGAGCAAGAGATCCATAAGAGTGGAATTTTTGGCGAAAGACCCATTTGCCGGAGACAATGTTTGCACCATGTGGTCGGGGAACAAGTTGCCAAGTGTCATTTTGCAATAGAGCTTGAAACTCATCGCGCATGGCTGAGGACCAATGAGGATCTAGAAGAGCAGCTTTGTAGGTACGAGGAATAGGTGAAATTTGGGATTCGACAAGAAGAGTGAGACGTTCTTTAGGTTGAAGGCGAAAACCAGGTTTAGCACGAGTGCGCATAACATGGTCATTGCTAGAAGCATTAGTAGGGATGGCACGTGAGGGTAAAGGATCAGAGGAGGTGCCCGGCACAGCGGAACGATCGGGCACAGGCGATGGTGCGTCGGAAGAGCGCTGCTGGGCAAGGTTTGAGTTGAATCTCCGCCATGGCAGAGGGTTCAAGCTTCAGTGGCAGGAGGTCTGCATGATAGAGTTTTGCATCATTTCATGTGCTGCGGTAGGGGGTTGGGTCGGTTCTGCCGTGACTTGGGGCTGTAAGTTGGCGACGCTGGGGTTGTATAGGAGGGGATGTAGGAGACTAGGGGAGTGATTTGGAGGTGTTGGTGAGGTAGGTTCAGGGGAAGGTGACCGAGTAGCAAAAGAAAAGGTTGTTTCATCGAAAGTGACGTGACGGGATATATGGATGCGACCATTGGAAAGATCTAGACATCGATATCCTTTATGCTCGTCGAAATAACCGAGAAACACGCAGGGGATGGAGCGAGAAGATAGTTTATTGGGAGTGGTGGCGTATATGTTGGGAAAACAAAGGCAACCGAAAACTTTTAACTCGGAATAATGTGGGTGGCTTAGGAAAAGAGAGTAGAAGGGTGTTGTTTTAGGGTTAACAGTGGAGGGTCGGATGTTTAAAAGAAAAGTGGACGTTCGGAGAGCTTCTGCCCAAAACTTTGGTGGCATAGATGATTGAATTAGAAGGGTGCGAACTATATCATTAAGAGTACGAAAAGATCGTTCTGCCTTGCCGTTTTGGGGAGAAGTGTAGGGACGAGAAAAACGCGAGAGAATTCCATGTTGAAGAAAAAGGTTTCGACTTTTAAAGTTGTTGAATTCACGACCATTGTCACATTGGAGAAACCGAATGGGTAGAAAGAAGTGTGTGGAAACATATCACTGAAAATGGAGGAAGGTGGTGTGAACATCTGATTTGTGCTTGAGGGGAAACGTCCAAATAAAATGAGTAAAGTCATCTAGAATAACAAGATAGTATTGAAAACCAGAAATACTAGTATGAGGAGAGGTCCATATATCACAATGTAAAAGCTCGAAAGGAAAACTGCTATAGGAACTAGAAGAACTAAAGGGAAGACGCACATGTTTGCCTTGTTGACACGACTCACACACTAAGGGATCATGAAGATATTTATTACATGGAAGACAAAATTCACTAAGCAAATTTGTAGTGGTGACGGCATTGGGGTGGCCTAGACGCTGGTGCCAAAGGTGGACGGAGGCCATCATGGAGGATGGGTGACGTGCAGCAGGAGCTCCATGGATAGAATAGAGATCACCAGAGCTATTGAAGCGTGCGATCTCCTCCTTGGTTCGAAGATCCTTCCCAGATAGGCCAAAGGGATCAAATTCAATAGAGACAAGATTGTCGAAGGTAAACTTGCGAACAGAAATTAAGTTTTTGATAAGAGCAGGAGCAACTAGAACATCTCGAAGTAAAAGGGGTTTAATGGGTGTGGGTAATTAAGTGTGACCGGTGCTATAGATTGGAATAGTGGAACCATTGCCTAGGGTAATTGAAGAAAAAGGAGAAGAGGTGCATTTTGACAGCATACTATGCGAATTAGACATGTGGCTAGAAGCACCAGAATCGAAAATCCAGTCCATACCTGATGCTCCCTGGGCAGCAAAATTGTTCATGGCCTGCAAGAAGGCGGCTTGGTCCCAATGGGGTGTTGGTGAAGGCAGTAGAGGCGGAGCCTTTGATGGTGGCGGAGCATGCAGCATGTAGGAGGCTATCGGAGAGGATGGCAGCTGAGGCTGCATGTGGTAGAGACCGCTGCTGTCGATGTAGTAGGGCGCAGGAGACGGAGCGCCGTAGGTATAGGTCGACGGGGCAGCGTGGTACGCGTGTGTCGGGGGACGAGGACTCAAAAGTCCTGGCGATCCCGTGTGGGGGCGGAGTCTCGGCATCCAGGAGCCAGAGTATGCAGGAGGCGCGCCGATCGAGGACGGTGAATTCCAGGGCATCGGCCAGGCTTGGACAAGCCCGGTCCAAGGATCATGTGGAGGGCGCCAAGCTGGGGGCGCAGGCGGAGGGGCGACGCTCGGAGGTGGCGTCGGAGCCGGCGGGGTTGGTACAGCTGGTGGGCGCGGCGTTGGCGGGCGGTAGGTCGGGTTTCTACCACGGTAGTTCGGGCTCGGGCGCCATCCCGTGGGGGGCTGCATTGGAGGAGCTGGAGGAGCGGTCGGTGGTGGCCGTGGCGTGGCGACGAAGACCTGATGACGCGACTCTTTGTTGTTCATGGCGCGATCGGCCCATTGGAGTATGGACCAGACCTCGGCGAAGGAGGGTGGTGGCCGCATCATGGGGATAAAGGACGCCTGTTTCTCAAAGCATTCGCCAAGGCCGATGAGGAGGATGTTCATGAGTTGCTTGTCGTCGATAGGATCCCCAAGCTCGCGAAGTTCGTCGGCGATGGACTTTAGGCGTTGGCAATAGACGCCAACTTGTGAGTCTCCTTGGACGGTGTTGCGGAGCTCCGTGTGGAGAGTGTTGACGCGACCGTCGATGTTGTCCTGGAAGAGTTGGCATAGAGCCACCCAGAGGGCGGTGGTGTCACGGAAGACGAGGTTGAAGATCTCGGTGGAGACTCGTTGATAGATCCATTGGATGATCGCGAGATCGTCCTTGACCCAGCGCGGATCCGAGGGCCGAGGGACGGTGTCTGCGGCGACATGGTCGAGAAGATTGCAGCGACCGAGGTGAACTTCGAAGAGATGGCGCCAATGGTAGTAATTATGCTTTGGTAAATCTAGGGTAATTGGGATGAACGGGCTGACATCTGAGATCGTGTCGGCATAGTTGATAGTGGGGATAGTTGGGGCTAGGGTGTGAGTGGATGGATTGGAAGAGGACGCCGCGAGAGAGGCGGTTTTGGCGGCGAGGGCAGCCCGGCGTTCGAAGTAGCCGGGTGGAGGCCGCGGCGGCGATGTGGGGGGGCGCGGCCATGTCCTAGGAACGGAACTAATCTGATACCATGTAGAATTATAATAAATCTCACGTATATTGATTGTAGCGAGTATACGGAGTATATATGAGGCTGGAGTCACAACCGACTCAGCCAAAACCCTAACCGACACGACCAGCCTAACCAACTTGTATTACAAGACAAACTCATAATCTAACATGCTTTTTAAAATTTAGTTTAGCTTTGTCTATATATTGTACAAACCAAATTCAAAACAACATTAATGTTAATTTTAAGAAAACAAGGTCATTTGAGTTGATGGTGACACCCTTCCATACTCGTTAATTTTGGAACCTTTTGTAAAATTAAAATATAGTGACAACAGAAGTCAAACTTATTACCTATCAAGAGAAATGTTGAAGTTTGATCCAAATTCATAAATGCCGCTAACATCTAAGAAGTGGAGCGAGATCCCTCCCGAAGGCTTGGGCCGAAGACATAGGTTTTCACTGTTATGTATACCTCTTGTAAGCCGCCGGTTAGGATAAGTCGTATCTGAGATAATTCGCGTTGTTGTGTAAGAACTTCCCATATAGTGAAGTTTTGTTGGTTGACACCCATGATTTTTTATGTCTTTGTTGGAGAGGTTTTCAACGTTAAAATCATGTGTTTACTGCTGTGATTTTATTTTCGTTCTTTGTTATTTACTTGCCGCGTTCACAACAAGAATCATATCTTATTACCTTTTAATATTCACCAGGAGTATGAACGAGGGATCGCATGGTATCTAGTGAAAGACCATGCAATATTTTTGACTAATCTTTCATATGCCACCTCTCTTCATCAGTTGCCATCCTCCAGCCGCTTCTACTTTCTAATTGTCGTCCGCCAAGAAATCAGCATCAGCACGGTACCACCAACAAGCACCTCCAAAAAAAACTATGTATTCATATCTGCCAAAAACTGAAAACTCTGTGTCTTATTTATTTTCATGTCAAGAGGGTTTTCTATAGCCAAGCATGTATAATAAGACTAAAACAGGGATGAAAACAATATATTTGTAACGTTATACAACCCAAATCAGGATCAAGCCCAAGTAGTATGAGTGGTATAAAATTTTAAAGTACGAGAATGATATTGACACGTTGCAGTCGATTTTTTAAGGCATTCTATCATATAAAATGGTATAAAATACATGAAACATAAAGTTGTCTATAGGAATATGAAATATTTAATTGGTCAAAATAATCGAGGGGCTAAATTTATTTAAATGAAGTTGTTGTGTATTTGATGCCTACAAGCTGGTGACTTGGACAACTGGACAGGAAATATAGATAACATGGATAGCTTTCTTGTTAAGATAAACAATCATTTATAAATGTTAGTGGAGATGACATAGACAATTGATTGGCTAAAGAAATGACTGACGTGGATAGCTCGCATGAAGAGATACACTAACATTATTTGCATTGGTGGGGTTTTGCTTTACAAGAAGTATAGACTGGTTTATTTTGGAAGCGAAGCATCATACTTACACTTTGCTAGTTCTTATATGTAGGGACACTAGTCATGTTCGTTTTTTTCCAATTCCCAAAATTATTCATGTTCTTTTTATTTTACTTGTGTCAGTCAGATGTCATGGGACTATCATGCCACAATCAAGAATTATGGTGAAGTAACTCTTTTATATTAATGCAAGAAAATAGAAACCTTTTAATATTGTGTTACTCTTAGTAAGAGATATTTATCTTCTGAATATAAATCCGAGGATCTTTCATCCCAACATTTTGACCGAAGAATCATGAGACCATTTTCGTAGTTGAAGGATTCCGAAACAATAGGAACATACAAACTCAGAATTATGTGTCATGCTCGCTCATTCAAATTCAACAGAATTTAGTTTGATTGCATCATAGGGAAAACGATTCCTTTCAAGAGATTTGGATGGATGAACAAATTCCTATCAGAAAAACAATTATAGGATTTAATCCCACAAACTCAATACTCCACGATTAGAAAATATAAAGGATTCCAAATCTGTAGATTCCACAACGACCATTTTTTGGATTAATTCTTTTAGAATCATTTTTGGATTAATGGGGCCTATAATAGAACACTTGTCTTGATTTAGCGTAACGAGAACATTGGTCCACACTATGGTACTGCACTCAGTGCACTGTGGGGGAAAGCCCATGTACTGGAGCTCCTTGCGGGCCAATCCACGTGAGTTGAACTTGGTCCACTATTTTCAAGAAAATGGGCTTTTTGCCCTAGCGTTTGTTATGCGGCCATAGCCAATAAACTGCACACGCTGCAGCCTGCAGGTACAAAACAAGATCAAGATTTTCCAAGCCTACAAAAAAGGGATCATATTTCCGGAAAATAAACCAAGATTATTGCAGGGTTGAGTATAGGCCATTCTCGGTGAGGTTTCCAACAATATCGTCCTCCACCTCATGACGAAGGTTCACTTGCTTAATGAGAGTCCAAAGGGATATGAGTTGCCGGATATGATCCATAGACAAGGAGGCATGTATGTTGATCTTAGAGATCCATCCATCATTGTGCAAGGCTTGCTTGACATTCTACTTCTTCCTAGTTGAAATATTATGAATGAGAGGGGCGATGTCAATAGGCCTTTTGCCATCAAGCCAAGGGGCCTCCCAAAAGGGAGTTTTCTCACCATTGCCCAAGGTAATCTTTGTAGAGGCATAGAAAAGACACATGTCCATCTTGTTGCAAGGATTCTCCATGCTCGCCCAGATTCTTGAAGGGTCCTTCCATTGGAGCCATGGCCACCTCAAACGTAGTGCTCTAGCAAAGAAATCAGTGTTGAAAACCCCGAGGCCACCAAGATTTTTTGGTCTACAAACCGTGCCCCAATTCATCTTGCACTTGCCTCCGGAAACCTTGTCGGTGGCCTCCCAAAGGAAGGCACCCTCAATCTTCTTTATGCTATGCAAGGTGCCGGCAGGGATGATGAGATGGGTCAAGTGGTAGATCGATTGGGAAGCAAGAACGGACTTGACAAGAGCGGTGTGTCCTGCCGTCGTGATAAACTTGCCGTTCCAAGTAGGAATTTTCTGGTGCTGCCTTATCCACAAGGTGTTGAAAGTCCTCTTTCCGCAAATGCCCTATAGATAGGGCAAACCAAGATACTTCAGGGGGAAAGAGGCCCGCTCCAAAGATAGTCCATCGAGGACCTCATCGATGTTAACTTGGCCGCAGTGGATGGGGACGACAACGCTCTTCTGGAAGTTGGTGCAAAGCCCGATGACCTCTCCAAAATTGTGCAGGATAGCCGAGAGATTCCGAATATCCTTCTTGTGAGGAGCCACAAAAAGCGCTGCATCATCCGCATAAAGGGACGTCCTCAGAACAGCCCGCGTCTCCTAATCTTGTGAAGTAGCCCTCTCTTGAATTATAAAGCCGGTCGCCTCAGTTTCTGCATAGCAACTTCCGGGTCCAATGGTGCTCTGCTAGGTTGCTTCTCTTTCCAACGAAATCTGCATCTTTTCATATAGAAATTGTCACTGTTTCTAAAATCCGAAATCATTTTCTTCGGTGGTTGTGTTCATCCTGGTTCAGCTCCTATCATCCATTAAATCTTTATGATTCGGGGAATTTTCTTTAATGAAATTCGTCGACTTGGTATTTCCAATGGCCGCCGCCCAAATGAGTTCCTAGATACCTCATCTATTTCCGTCATAGTATATGCATGCTTGCAATATTTGTCATTGCTAAACGTGCTATATACTCGTCAAAACAGTAAAACCAAATGCGGAAACGCAATCAGGCTGTTGTAGAGGGGGCCGAAGCCACAAATCCATGTGTTGGTTCTAGGTGTAATAATATCACTACGGTATGCATCTTTTGAACTAATATCCTGATGTTCTTTTATTTTGCATTCTGCTCACATCACTTTGTTCAATCCAAATATGTATATGGTATATACTGATATTCTATCCATGTGTGATGCTTTACAAAGTTTTCATATTTTAATTGACTCAATCGTGCAACTAGCATATCTGCATGCCATCCGCATTCCAGAGTTGGCAATATCATGTTTCTGATCCCCAGTTCAAACTATCATTATTCATTTTAGATTCTATTTCTGAATTTTGTCTACATACAATATAATCCGTAAAGATCATGCTACCATTTATTATTTTTTTATCCGTAAAGTTTTGAATAACAATCTCATAAACATGTATTGCAAATAATGAAAAATTGTATTTATTGCTAAACTATTTTAAATTTCTGAGATCTAGATTGTGATAACACGAGATCCGTTCACCTAATGTGGTCCACTAGTTCTTTTAATCAAGGAAGCCAGGGCTTGAGAGTATTAGCTATGTTTTCCTTATGTTTTTAGAGGTGTGCGGAATTAGAAACTTAACTTAAAATTGTACTTTACTCCTGTCAGTATGTAGCATCTGAATAAGAAAGCTGAAAGGTTTGGAGGCGGAAGGTATCTTTTGTAGCATAGTGATTTGGCTTTTCAGTTCTTTCCACTTGCTAAATTATCCATTGTTAAACTAGTATGATGTAATAGGATCGGTGTGTCGGTTTGTACGTAGAGTCCGGCCTGCATACAAAGTCCTTGTCGTTACCGACAAGGCAATGTAAATCTTCTGTACTATTCATCTGATATATATACATCACGCACGGGCCAGGTTTGGTACCGCTGCATATTCAGTATATTACGTTCGTGTTTATATGGTATCAGAGCCGATCTTCCTGATCGCATCTGAAAAAACGCCATGAGCTTCGCCTCTTCCTCTTCAGCGCCTGCGATGGCGGCTGGATCGCTCGGAGGGATCGTGACCGAGAAACTGACGAGGGAGAACTATCTGATCTGCAATCCCAGGTCTTGCCGGAGATTCGAGGTGCCCAACTCATGGGGTATCTTGATGGATCTGTGGCGGAACCGGCAAAGGAGATCAAGACGAAGGACAAGGATGGGGTCGAGGTGGCGATCCCAAATCCTGATTACGCGCGATGGATCGCTCAAGATCAATTCGTGCTTGCTTACCTTCTCCGGAACATGACGAGAGAGGTGCTGACGCAGCTGCTAGGACTCACGAGTTCCGTTGCTGTGTGGAAGAAGGTGACGGAGATGTTCTCATCACAATCAAAAGCTCGGATAGTGCATCTTCGCACACAACTTACTCAAACAAAGAGGGAGAATTTCACCTCGGGTGCAGCCTATTTTGATCGCATAAAGTCTCTGACCGATGAGATGTCAAGCGCTGGCAAGCCCCAAGATGATGATGATGTCGCGTCCTACGTGCTTGCTGGACTGGATGATGAGTACAATGGCTTCGTGGCAGCGATCACGGCCTTGATTAGGGCTCAGCAATCTATGAGCCTCGGTGATCTATATTCACAGTTTCTCTCATATGAATCTCGCCTTGATAGACAAAACCCTAGCGGTGGTAATGGTGGTGATCCCTCCACCAATGCCGCAACTCGCGGAAATTGGAATTGCAACAAGAGTGGTCGAGGTGGTGGGCAAGGTAACTTTGGTGGTGGCGGTGGCCATTCACAAAACGGTGGTGGAAACCACTACTACGGTGGCAACAATCAGGGAGGCGGCGGCAATAATGGTGGTGGCAGCTATGGTGGCGGAAATTATGGAGGTTACCAGCAGCAGCGCCAAGGTGGAGGCCGTTCCAATGGTCAACAGGGCCGTGACGTCACATGTCAGATTTGTGACAAAGAAGGACATCCTGCGTTTCGATGTTGGAAAAGATTCAACAAGAACTTTCAGAGTCCCCAACGCTCTGTTAATGCGGCTTCGGGGTCGTATGGTGTAGACCCTGCCTGGTATACTGATACGGGTGCCAGCAATCACATCACAGGAGAGCTGGATAGATTGACCATGCGGGAGAACTACAATGGTCAAGACCAGATTCATGGGCCAAACGGTAAAGGTATGGATATACATCACATTGGTCATTCGTTATATCATACTCCCAATCATAATTTTCGTCTCAATAATATTCTACATGTTCCCGATACCACCAAAAGTCTTCTTTCTGTCCATCATCTTGCAAAAGATAATCATGCTTTCCTTGAGTATTGGCCTAATTTTTTCTCCATCAAGGACCAGGACACGAGGAAAATTCTTCTT
The DNA here is from genome assembly GCA_030063025.1 of Avena longiglumis. Taxonomy (NCBI): domain Eukaryota; kingdom Viridiplantae; phylum Streptophyta; class Magnoliopsida; order Poales; family Poaceae; genus Avena; species Avena longiglumis. The sequence continues at coordinate 474,388,811 of CP125974.1, read as the reverse complement.
CAAGGTAGATGCGTGGGGGGTCTCTATCCTATGCCGTCTCCATCTTTGGGATGAGGCGTTTCAAACGGCGGTTTTTTCGATAAATCGTCTTCCTAGCCGTGTCATTGATAATCAAACCCCTATTGAGCGTCTTTTTAAAAATAAGGGTGATTATTCGTTTTTACGAATTTTTGGGTGTGCTTGTTGGCCCAACCTTCGTCCTTACAACTCTCGCAAGTTACAATTTCGCTCTAAGCAATGTGCTTTTCTTGGGTATAGTGGTTAACATAAAGGTTATCGATGTCTTGATATTTCTACCGGTCGTATTTATATTTCTCGTGATGTTGTTTTCGACGAGTCTGCTTTTTATTTTGCCACCCTTCATCCTAATGCTGGTGCTCAACTTCGTGCTGAAATCAGTCTTCTTCCTTCGAATCTTGGTCTTATGTTTGGGAGTACTGATGTACGAACTGATGATGATGTTAATCCTGCTAATTACCCGATTGCTGAGTCTTTTGTGCAGGACACAGCTGATTTTCTGGAGTCAGATGGGTCTGGTCGTGGTTTTGAAGACAGTTCGAGCGAATCTGGCTCAGGATCGCTCGCCCAAGCTAACGTGGACCGATCGCTTCGGCCAGGTACAGGCACAGGTGGGTCTCCCACTGGCCCACGACGCGTGACAGACTCTGACTTGTCTGATGTTTCTCCCGTGAGCATGCAGCGCATGGACTCCTCGTTGGCTGCATCTCACCCCAGCTCTGGATCTTCTGTGGGCGCCACTTCTTCCACGGGTGCACACAAGGAGACACATGGATCTCCTGCGGTCGAGCCTGTGGTTTTTTCTCCTGACAACACGAGGTCCTCTACAGATACGGGATCTTCTGAGTCTGCGGCGGCCGTGCAGTCTCCTGTGCTTGAACGTCCACGAACACGTCTACAACATGGTATTGTGCGGCCGCGGATAATCACAGATGGGCGTATTCGATATGATAATCTCCGTTTTGCCAACTTCTGTTCTACTGGTGAACCAGAGAGTGTTGAGGAGGCATTGGGTGACCCTAGTTGGAAGGCAGCAATGGATGATGAGTTCTTTGCTCTTATGCGTAATAATACGTGGCACTTAGTTCCTGCTAATTCTGGGAGGAACGTCATAGACTGTAAATGGGTTTATAAGGTGAAACGAAAAGCTGATGGTACCATTGATAGGTACAAGGCTCGACTTGTTGCGAAGGGATTCAAGCAACGCTATGGAATTGACTATGAGGACACTTTTAGTCCTGTAGTTAAGGCGGCCACTATTCGATTGGTTTTGTCTTTGGCAGTGTCACGGAATTGGAAGCTCAGGCAACTTGATGTGAAGAACGCGTTCTTACATGGTGTTCTGGAAGAAGAGGTCTATATGCGGCAACCTCCTGGTTATATTGATGCTTCTCGCTTAGAGTATATTTGTAAGCTTGATAAAGCTCTTTATGGTCTAAAGCAGGCTCCTCGGGCGTGGTATGCTCGGCTCAGTTCTAAACTTCAATGACTTAGTTTTTCTGCATCACAGGCTGATACTTCGTTATTTTTCTACAACAAAGGGGGAGTAACTATCTTTATGCTTATCTATGTTGATGACATTGTTGTAGTCAGTTCCTCAGATACAGTTGTTGATGCACTTCTCCATGATCTTGGTATGGATTTTGCATTAAAGGACTTAGGAGAATTACACTTCTTCTTGGGAATAGAAGTTAAGAAGGTTCATAATGGTATTGTTCTATCTCAAGAGAAATATGCAAATGATTTACTTGCGCGTGTAAACATGAAGTTGTGCAAAACTGTTGACACTCCTTTGTCAACTTCAGAGAAACTATATTTGACTGATGGTGAAGTGTTGAGTAGTGAAGATTCTACTCGCTATAGGAGCATTGTAGGAGCTTTACAGTATATTACCTTGACTAGACCTGATATTGCCTATTCTGTCAATAAGGTGTGTCAATTTCTGCATGCGCCTACTACAGTTCACTGGACAACAATTAAGCGGATTTTGAGATATCTACGAGGAACCATCTCTGTTGGCTTGAGATTAAGTAAGTCTGAGTCTATTCTTGTCAGTGCATTCTCTGATGCTGATTGGGAAGGTTGTCCCGATGATAGAAGATCTACAGGTGGTTTTGCTGTATTTTTTGGGTCCAATTTAATCTCATGGGGAGCTAGAAAACAAGCTACAGTTTCCCGATCAAGTACAGAGGCTGAGTATAAAGCCATGGCAAATGCCACTGCTGAAGTAATTTGGATACAAACCTTGTTAAAGGAGCTAGGAGTACCACAACCGAGGCCGGCATGTTTGTGGTGTGATAATATTGGAGCTACGTATCTATCTGCTAACCATGTGTTTCATGCAAGGACAAAACATATAGAGGTGGATTATCACTTTGTTCGTGAGAGAGTAGCTCAGGAACTTTTAGACATACGGTTTATACCTTTAGGAGATCAACTAGCGGATGGTTTTACTAAGGCACATTCTACTAGTCGATTAGAAGACTTTAGACGCAATCTTAACTTAGATAAGTTATGATTGAGGGGAAGTGTTAAACTAGTATGATGTAATAGGATCGGTGTGTCGGTTTGTACGTAGAGTCCGGCCTGCATACAAAGTCCTTGTCGTATATACATCACGCACGGGCCAGGTTTGATACCGCTGCATATTCAGTATATTACGTTCGTGTTTATATCCATCACTTCTGCAATTGTCATGTCGTCCAGCTGACATTTGTGGGTATAATCTATACAGGTTTGAAATGTGTGATAGGAAATCTTTTAGCTGTATTGTAAACACTAAAATGACAAGCAATATCAAGAACCGTCACTATTTCATTGTCTGTAACTGTTTTCAACTTCTCATTTTGCAGGCTTCATTTAGCAGAACAAGAGCTGATGCTATCTGAGTATGCCAAAGAAATTTCAAATTTATGGAGTACAACATAATGGTTAAAGAGCAGGCATCTAAGCTACCACATATTTGTAGAAATTCAGCAGTGCACACTACTTCCATGTTTTTCTGAATATTACAGTGGGAAGCTGATTATCGTAGACAATCTAGAATATTATGTTTTTGTACTATTTCGGGGAGCAGAAATATATGAGCATGTAGAAATAGCCCCCGAGGTCCATGGAGCTTGTTGCTGAATTGGTAAAATCACTGGATTCACAGAAAACATTTGTTTTGCTACAGTAACTGAAGATGTTAGAGGACAGTAAGTAGATTAAACTTAAGACTGATGGTTCTATTGACAACAACTCAATTTACACTGTCAAGAGTTGTTGCAGGAATGATTCCGGAAGTATTACAGTATTACTAATGTCAGTGACCAATTCATTACGTATCCAGTCCAGTACTCCAAGCCATCAAGTACTCCCGGTGCATCTGTAGTATTTGGCCTACTTAAGAGTGGCTAGAAATTGTGAAATAAATGTAAACCTCTATAATTACGTGTATATACTATGTCACAGTTTTTTTGAACAAACTTCACTGATCATTGATAAGGTTGCAACCGTTGGCAGCAAGCGAGGAAGTTGCACTGTGACAGTGCAATCTATTTACCACTGAAAGGCTCTACCAAGAAAAAGCTGTAGACGCAAAGACTACATAACGTAAATATGGAGTAGAAAACGCTGGAAACTTTGTAAACCAGAATAGAAGTTTGGGAGGTGTCCCTCACTTTCAGAAACTACAGGTTCAAATCACCATAATAATTAACTAAAGAAGAAAAAAATACATTTCTTGATTGAAGGAAAACTAGATGGTGACCTGAATCATTAAGTTGATGAAAACTGGAGGAGTTCCAGAATACACATTCCATGATCGAGGGAATATTCAACAATGATAAGAAATTATTGAACTGGTAAAAAGTGGAGCAAAGTAAAAAATAGAAATGAGTCGCCCACCGTGGGGCTCGAACCCACGACCACAAGGTTAAGAGCCTTGCGCTCTACCAACTGAGCTAGACGGGCTAGAGGACTAATTTTAGAATACGCCCTATAAATAACCTGAACGAGCTAAATACTGCGGATATCTCTCACTGAACGTTTAGTTTTTGGCAGGGATTCAGAAAGCAGAGTTTGAGTGGAGTATATCTTAAAGGAATGTAGCACACGTATGGTGGTGTACGTACGTCTCACATCTAAAGCCTAGACAAGATATAGTGACTCCAGTCTCGTGTCGATCTGTTGGCATCGAATATCGTCCGTCCGTCCCCTGTCTTGTACCTCACGTCTAATTTATTCGTGCCGCCACCAATTATAGCATGGAATTATGTCCAAGTCGCCAGACATATATGATCCATCTCGTCCGAATTCTGGCCAGCTGCACGGTTCGCGCGCGCGTATATGTACGTACCTTTTGCCATGACAGACCGGTATACCACATCACGACTGACTAGCACCAAATAAAGTCATCGGAGGAATTCATCGTGTGCACGATTAGATGGCATCGACCGAGACCAGAAACGATGTGTTTCTAGAAAATCTAAAAGTGGCCGAGGCTTTTCTTTAAGAAGAAGAAGAACAATTCTCCACAGTGCCATTCGATCATTTCGGATGGTACTGAAAGGGTTGTATACCACTCTGATCGTGTCGTGTCAGTCGTCCTATCGGTTTTAACCGGTCTGTTCGTTTGACAAGGTCGATAACTGAAAAGGATCTTGCTACTGCATGCGAGTCTGCGATCCGGTGCCCGGGATGATCTCGGTGTAGCTAGCTAAGTGTCGCTCACTAGGGAGAAGAGTGCTACGCCGACGGCTATTTGTCGGGTGGTCAGCGTAGGCCCTGCGACGGGCAGTGGAGCAAACATGCCGTCGGTCTAAATTTGTCGTCGGCGTAGGGCAGGATAGGCCAACGGCAGCCTTTGGTGTAGGGATTGAATGTGACGGTGATATGACGACGTGAAGTCTACGCCGACGGCTTAACCGTCGGCCTAGGTTTCACATCTACATGCTATTTTTCCCTTTTTGCCACATTAATTTTAGAAAAAACATAACTAAATCATTTTAATGTGTAAAAATGCATATAATATATCAAAATTTATAGAAAAATAAGATCTATTTATATAAACTCAAATATTACATATTTTTGATGAATAAATATATGAACATTACAAATACTTTCGTATAACATATTTTTCATTTTCCGAGTGCCCAAAACGGGGTGTTTTGTGAAGCAACCACCAAATTAAAGTTTTAAAATGGTATCGTCCTATTTTTCAAAAATACTGGACCACCTTCATGGACAATGTCCCAACCTGGGTATTTTAAACCTTTTCGTCCATGATGTCTACGCACTTCTATTCTTGTAGACAGTTGTTGGTCCTCCAAGTGCAGAGGTTTGTAGAACAGCAGCAAGTTTTTCTTAAGTGGATTACCTAAGGTTTATCGAACTCAGGAAAGAAGTGGTCAAAGATATTCTCTCTCAAGCAACCCTGCAATCAAGATACAAGAAGTCTCTTGTGTCCCCAACACACCCAATATAGATGCACTAGTTCGACGAAGAGATAGTGAAATACAAGTGATAACAGTGCCAGAAAATAACTTATGACTTGTTGTTGACGTGGGGTAACGGTGCCAGAAAAGAGCTTGATGGTGAGGTAAGGTAAAGGACCAAAACCTCCCTGGCAAACGGAACAAAGATGGAAGCAAGCAAACATGCAACAGATCTAGTAGAAAACAGTGTTTCAATGTTTATAAACAAGGCATAGAGCTCATACTTTCACTAGTGAACACTCTCTCATATAAATATCCTCTCTTCATGATACTACTCTTAACTACTCTTCGGTTGGACACTCTAATCATCGGTAGGGCTATAACAGCACTTCTCAAAGTCCGCCTTCCCCAATCTAGATAACCCCACACTGTCACCTTGAGAGCAGAGATCTATTGAAGCACTTAAGTAGCAAGGTAGATCTACTTGATTACAAAGCTCATGACCACAAGATCATGCATATTGAGAGAGGTGAACACATAGCTACCGGTAGAGCCCTTACCCTTGAGGAAGAACTACTTCCTCCTCATCATGGGAATCAGCAACGGTGATGGAGATGGTGGTGGAGATCGATGGAGATGGCTCCGGGGGAACTTCCCTGTCCCGACAGGGTGCCGGAACAGAGACTTTCTGTCCCCCGAATCTCCCCTTCGGTGGCGGCGGCGAAGCGGGACTTTTTCTGGATTTTTGCCCGCGTTAGGGTTTACGTCCCGAGGAGACGTATATGTAGGTGAAAGGGAGGCCGAGGGGGTGGCCAGAGGGCGCACACCCTCCCCAGGCGCGGGCTAGGCTTGGCCGTGCCCAGGGGGGTCTGGCCACCCTCTGGTGCCTCTCCGTCCCTTCTTATGGATTCGTGTCCCTCACGGAAAGTTATTGACTGGCTTTTGTCCCGTCCAATTTCGAGAATATTGATTTTCTGCCTTTCTGGAACAAAAAATAGAATAAACAGGCAACTGGCACTGTGGCAACTTGTTAATAGGTTAGTTTCAGGAAAGATATAAAAACTCCTCAAAGTATAAACAAATCAAAGCAAAGTAGATACAAAACAAGCATGAAGCATCAAAAATTATAGATACGTTTCCGACGTATCAGTCCACCCCTCGTGAAAAAGATAAATTTCTACCGAATCGGTAAGAAGTGGGTCAGATTTAAACTATATGTACATGATCTGATGCTCATGATTTTTTGGAAAAATCATTTTTAGGTTCACAATATGCTATTTCATCAGAGATCGACTACAAGTTTAGCGAGACTCGGCCCCTAGCTAAGGATTTTTTCAGAGATCGACTACAAGTTTAGTGAGACTCGGCCCCGAGCTAAGGATTTTTTTTAGAATCCTCAAATTCAAAAGGGATATTTTGATATTATTTTTTGAAGATTTGAACAATATGAAATGAATTTTATTTAAAATACTTGATACATGATTAAAAAGATGATAGGCATGTCATGTTTGGATTATTCTCATTTTTCTAATCGATTTAGACATATTATTTGTCGAATTCCGATTTACGAATTTAAAGATATGAATTGTTCCATATATAAAAAAACAAATTCATTTTATTGTTATTTGAATTCAAAATTATTATTACTTATTATTTTTGTTTACTTAAATAATTGTATGAAATTTTAAAAATAAAGACGTGTGACACCATGCTCAAAGGGTTAATAGGATTAGGATTGATATAGTAGTATTATCCTTATTGGAAGCTCGTCTAAAAGGAACAGAAAAATTAAGCGTGTTGGGACTGGAGTAGTACGAGGATGAGTAACTGATCGGGAAGTTTGTTATGGATGCAATTTGATCATAATTAATCGTACTTAGAGTTAGAAACAACGGTTGTGAGATTAAGTCAAATAATTCAAAAAATGCTTGTGAGATTAACAATTTAAATTTTTTGAAAAAATCTAGTCCGACCGCGTTGCCGTCGGCGTAGCTACAACAAACCAACTAAGCCGGCGACAATGCCGCCGGCGTAGCTACCACTAGACGAACGACCGTCAACCGCCGTTGTAGACCCCGCAGGCCCTACGCCGATAGTTTTTCTTATGCCAACGGCCAAACCGTCTACGCCTACGGGGCAAAACGCCGAGGTCATACGTCAACGGCGGCCGTTGGCATAGCCTACGCCGACGGGCAATCGCATGCTACACCGACGGAAGCTGGCCGTCGGCTTTCCCATAGTGCCTTTATGCTGTCTGTCCAATATCACCGAGTAAGAATATACCATCTCGGTGTACTGCACCGCATGGTTTTTGGGTACATGTCCGTCCCCCTGAGCCAACATCAACATGGCATCAATTTTTTCTTAGGAGCGAACTAGCTAACCAGGTGCGTACTGCTTTCGGTTCGGTGTGACAGATGATCATAACATATTTAATTTACCATGCAGATGCAGTGCAATACTTCTAATATTTGGTGTGACTGATGATCATAACAAATTAGTTCAGCAAGCACCAACATACTACGGCATCTCGAGCTAGCATGCATGCCAACGCATCATTTGTTCTCAACATCATGTTGGCTGCAGCTGAATTCAACTCGGACTGGACCCGGCAAACTCGCATGAACATGCCATAAATAGATGTATTGTCGGTTCTCGTCAGATGGGTGTTTTCTCATGTCACCAGACTCGGGACCAGCTAGCCTTGTTGATCTTTCTTGCAGTATTATTTGAATGCGATCTACCTGCCTTGCATGTGTTCATTGTACTCTCTGTGTTTTAGAATGTATCTAACTTTTTTTAGTGTATGGATTCATTTAAAACCTGAGTGAACCTATATACTAAAAAAGTCTAGGTACATTTGCTTCACAAATTTAGAACATTTTATATTTTAAAATAAAGGACGTATTAATTATATATGGGTGCTATACTGGTATTGCTGCAATATGTCGTGTTTTGCCTCTTGGTATAGCGAGACATACATATACATCCAGCGCCCAGCGGCGTCTGCAGCATCATCCTGTAAATTAAACAAGATGTTATTGATTGATCCATATAGGGTTGGTTCATTTGCCTGTATACGTTTGGACGCTGCGCTAGAGTATTGAACTAATTAATGGAGGACAAAGTTGGAAAGAAACAGTAATCTATCTTTGGGCTAACGAATGTGCTGGATACAAGTCACTGTCCACCAGATTGCGTAGTCATCAGGAAAATCCAGAAAGATGGGTAGCCTTCTGAAAGTTACTTTATAGTCGCATTTATAAACATGATGGAGTTTAATATAAAACTCCATAGTCGTGTACGTTCGGACTAACGGGGGCATTGCACTGGACTCCTTTCTCCCGAGTGGCTCCTCCCTCGAGCGACTTTAGAGGCTCCCTTTTTCAATTTTAGGATGTTAAATGGGATCCTATCAAAAGTTTTATTTTTAGTTTATTTGTTAAAACTTAATTTAATTTTTGAATAAAAATTTACACTAAATTTTGGCAAATAAACTAGGAGTGGGAGTTTAGTGGGATCCCACTTGACACCCTACTCAATCCTAAACCTCCCCCTTCCCCCGACCCATGCGCTTATGGCCACCGCTGCAGCCAAACAGCAGCGACGGTGACGCTGACCATCTCATCGATTTGACGGTAGAAAGGGAAGGTGTTCAAGGCGGCACTGCATGGGGGTAGGTGGGGCACTGGCAGAGCGCACAGGGCGGCACGGCCGGGAGGCTGGTGCATGAGGATCTCCAGCGAAGCGACGACGAGAAGGATGCGACGCATCGCCAGGTAGCCGTTCTGGCTAGAACGGAGCGTGATACGGTCCCGGGACTCGATCTTGACCATGATCTGGGTCCGTCCCCGACGCAATTGGGCCACGATCTAGGTCGGAGTGCCCAGCTAGGGCTTCGGCTGTGGGTTCTGGCAATGGCCTCGGTCACGATGACAGTTCTGTGGCCAAGTTCTCGTCGGCCCCTCCTATGTTTGCCCTCTCATGTTGGATGGTGACTGGCGGGGGTTGCGAGTCTTGCGAATAAATATGGTGGTCCTCGGGTTCCTATCACGTTAAGATGAAGATCTACTTGATGCCTACCCTCATTGATCTGGACTAGACCGGCATGTTTCGGAAGGCTTCGTCGGCGAACTCCCGTGGGCGACTATACATGGAGATTGCTGGATCGAAAGAAATGTTGCCGTGTGCACCCATGTTTTTTTCTGACCGTTTGGTTTTAGAGGGAGCGCTGCAGAGCTCTGGTATCTGTTACCATCATATTTCATGTCTTCGACGGTCCATGGTGAAGTCAGATGCCAAGAATGTCATAAAAGTAGGGACATGAGGGATAGTGATAGTGGTTTGAGTCTTTCTGGCGATGAGGATCTAGTTTGGTGATATGTGACTCGCAGCAGTGACTGTTAGTGGTGACAGCGCAGGATAAGTACACGGTCTTACCTTGCAGGGTAAAAATCCAATGTCTAACCTTAATTGGTTGTGCATGATGATGGCCTTGTTAAATGCATTGTTTTGTGAGCGCGAACTTTCTCCACGGTGAAAAGCTATGATGTTTGATCAGGCAATTTGATGGGGCTTGTACACTGTGTCCTTTTTGAAGGTGCCGCTATTGGAGAGGTTGGACTTCTGATGTTGTTTTGGTGATGTTAGTGTCGCTGCTACAGGGAATTGATCACTGTAGCAGGAATTTTCTTTTTTGTAAATCTTTTTTTGTATTGTGTGCATATGTAAGACTGATAGGGAAATGCCTTGTTGCAGAGGCTGAGTTGGTATCTTTGAGATATTAATATATGCTCTTTATAGAAAAAGGTTTGGACTAATGAGTTCAAATTACTCCTATATTACTTATGTTGTATCGGTGGGTGCATTCACGAGGACACTAGGGATAAGACCACCCTCTTTTAGGTTCAATATGGAGTGTCAAAACGCTTCAAAAAATCTCCACATGTAGAAAGAACACGCTGGTTATTTACTCAAGTTCTGGCCGCATGAATGGTAACACCCTACATGTTGCTTGTATGATATTATGGAGGATCTGCACCGTGTGTACAGTGATGAACTCGACTTATCAGGGAGGCTCTTGCAGAAGTAAGGTTATTATCTGATTTAATTGATGAATTAGAAGCCAATCAAATGTAGAGATAGCTAAACTACTACGGGAAGAACATATCAAGTGGTATCAACAGTCCAAAGCTAAGTTTATTCTAAAAGGAGATTTGAATACCAGGTACTTCCATGTGTCGACAATGGCTAGTACAGGACGAGGACACAATTGAAGGCTTAGATCAGCTTAAGACCTACTACAAAAATCTATTTGGGTCCCCGGAGGAATCTAGTTTCTCGATGGATAAAACCCGAATAGATGACATCCCTCAAGTTTCCGCTGAGGAGAACAACTTTCTGATTGCTTCCTATACCGAGGAGGAAATTTAAAAAGCGGTCTTTCATATGGAGAACAATAAGGCTTTGGGACCTGATGGTTTTCCGGTTGAGTTTTATCGAAACTTCTAGGACTTTATCAAGTCGGATTTGCTTGATCCCTTTACTTCTCTTCATGATGGTTAGCTGGACTTATTTTGGATGAATTTTGGCGAGATCATTTTACTACCTAAGATTAACGAAGTAGAAAGAATACAACAGTATCGTCTGATATGCTTTTTAAACGTTAGTTTTAAGATTTTTACCAAGGCAACAACGCCGAGGCTTAACTCTGTGGCATACCATGTGGTGCGACTTTCGTAGACGGCCTTAATGCAAGGAAGAAATATTTTAGATGGTGTAGTAACCCTTCATGAAACGTTTCATGAGATGCATAGGAAAAAGCTATGATAAGGTCAAATGGTCTTTTCTCCAGCAGACTCTCAGAATTGAAGGATTTTCTAATGAGTGGTGTGCTTTAATCAATAGTTTTATGTCTCGAGGAAGTGTTGCTATTAAGGTCAATGATGATCTAGGAAAATACTGCCAAACAAAGAAAGAATTGAGATAAGAAGATCCACTATCGTATTTACTATTTAATATAGTGGCTGATATGCTAGCAATCCTTATAGAGCGTGCTAAATCTGATGGTCATATTGAAGGTGTAGTTCCTCATCTGGTTGATGGTGGTCTTTCTATACTTCAGTATGCTAACGACATAATTCTTTTTATGGAACATGACTTGGAGAAAGCTTCGAATCTGAAATTAATTTTATTAGCATTCGAGCAATTATCTGGTCTGAAAATAAACTTTCATAAGAGTGAATTGTTCTGCTTTGAAGAAGCCCTAGCCGAGGCCAATTCTTATATTGAGATTTTTGGTTGTGGTCATGGACAATTTCCATTTAAGTATTTGAGGTATACCGATACATCATCTGAGACTCACAAATGATGAATGTAAATTAGTCGAGGAGAGACTACAACAAAGGCTTAGCAGTTGGAAAGGAAAGCTACTATCCCTTGGTGGGAGATTGATACTCATTAATTTAGTACTAACTAATATGGTTCTGTATATAATATCTTTCTTCTCGATTTCCAAATGAGTCTTGCAAAAATTGAATTATTTTCGATCGAGATTCTTTTGTAAAGGGGATAGTGAGAAAAAGAAGTATCGCCTAGCAAAATGGAGTGTAGTCTGCCGTCCTAAAGATCAAAGGAGTCTTGGCATCCATGTCGGGGGGTTGACCTCGGGTAGGTCAAAGACGGGGAAAGACAGAGGTACAATCCCCGTCTAGTTTCCGAGTTACGGTCTAGGTTGGCCGAATCATGAATAAGTCGGCCGACGTACGGGGGCGAGAAGCCCGTATATGTATATTAAGGCGTTACCCGGCCGAGTTACTGCGAGGGTCGGCCGGGTTAGCCCGAGTAATCTCGATGCAGGTGAAGGACAAGCCGAGCTACGCGAGGTAAGGTAAGGCCGAATGATACGAAGCTTGCAGGAGAAGGAGAAACCCAAGGTCAAACTCTAGCTGCAGGCTAGAAGGAATCTGAGCGGAGCCAAGCACAAGAGACAAAGATGCAGAGGGTCGAGGGGCGAAGGAGGTCACGGAGGTGGTCCCAAGCCCGAGGCACGCAGGAGGGGTCCTCTGAGCCTTGCCGCCGTTAGAAGGGCGACAGGAAAGGAGGCCACCGAACTACTATTTTGGGACAAGCATATTCCTCGAATATGCTTGCCCTGCCCCTAAAGGCACCCAAGGCTCTCCTTTATAAGGGGAGGCTTGGACCCCGAGGAGGATCGACTCATTATTAGTACCGTTAGGTGAGGTTCATCTTTTCTCCTCAGATCTGCCTCGAGGAGCACTTGTAGCCCAAGAGAAGAGAAATAAAGGTCTTTGCACTAACCTTTGTGTGTAGAATCATTGCATCTTCCTCCCTGCATCCCACTAGCATCCATTGGCCCCATACTTTAGCCTACCCATGGCATCCGCCGTGCCACCACCACTTACGCTTGGCCATCAGGGGCCAGCAGCGGTGCTAGCTGGAGTTATGATCCGGACGGGAAACTTCATCAACACGGGCGAGCGCGTTGTTTCTGGCTTGGTCTAGAGATTTGGTCTCTGCGACTATGTCAGCGACAATGCAGGGAGCTTCAAGGGGAAAGCTCCCCCGCGTAACGGTGTCTTCATCAGCCTGGGCGAGCATAGGATCTACGTCGGCGTCGATATCACCGGCATTTACCCTCACAAAGTTGTTGTTGCAGGAGAGCCACCCCTTAACGCATCAAGCCGTCCGTCCAGAGCACATATAGGAGGCGTCGAGGTGATGGTTGCTGCCGGAGCGCAAGATGGAGCAGCGGTAGCCGGGTCAAGCAGAGAACCCGCAACAGGCGTACAAGGCACACTCAGGCAGACCGCGCCACAACCCACAGAGGTAATCCCGCCAATGACCGACCCTACCGAGCTGCAGGACACCACCCCAAAGGCACCGAGAGTAAGAGGGCCACCTCTGGAAAGGCCAGAGAACATTCTTCAGGCAACCATAGAAAACCTGACTACACCTGTAGCACCGATACTTGATCCGGCAAATGCTCAGGCAGAGTTGGAAGAAACCAGGCAAAAGGTGTTGGTAGAGGCCAAGAAAGTATCGCCTATGGGATTCCTTGAACAGACCCCGAGAGAGTATGCCAAAGCTAATAAGTTGATATCGCACCGGGTGGACGAATTAAGATTAAAGGGAAGAACCTCATGGAGGATATTAACAAAGAGCATGAAGCTCACAGAGCGTAATCGTGATTTGGGATTGCCGAGGTACGACTCGGCGAAGAACTCGAGAGCGTAACGCCGCAGCATTGGAATTAGAGGGTTGACCGGGAAGCCCGGTAAACAAAGAAGAAAGAGTGAATGAGATGGTGCGCATCGCAAACCAGCAAAATGAGGAAATACTCAGAACAAACCCGGCGAGGCCAGGGGCCTCGTGGATGGTTCATTCGGCAGGGGCAGCACCTGCCTTATCCGCGGCAGCAGCATCTTCACCCGGAAATAATGCGCGAAGGGACAAAGCAGTAACCTCAGGGAAGAGGAACAAGCAAATTGTTCCATATGATCCGGCAATGGCTGTAAAGGCAAATGAGAACAGAGGCAATGCAAGCCGAGGTAACAGTGGGGAGAGAAACCACGGCCGTGTGGAAAAAGACGGCGGAGGCCGAGGCAATGGAGATCTCGGCAGAAGAGATCCCGCGAGAGGTAATCATGAAAACGAGACCCCTGCCGAAGTAAGGAGAGAGCTACCACTCAACCCGCAGCCAAGGCATGAACCTCGGCAGGAAAGAGAAGCGAGACCAGCTCGCCATAATCAAGTGAATGAGATGTACAACGATGGTTATTCCGAGGTGGAATATGCGATCCATGGTGGAAATAACCACTATGGGATGCGTGATGAATTTCAGATGAGATTTGCCATCGAATGATGCAAGAGTAAAGCTGACAAAGCTATACCGGTCGAGTTATTGGAAGAACAGGTCCACCAGACCGACTTGTTTTGGACCACGGATCATGGGCGAACCACCGTGCCAAACTTTCAGCTAGCGAGAGGCACAAAACGCATAATGGGAGTACCAAGCCACAAGACTGGTTGATTGACTATGCCACCGCTGTGAAGATAGCGGTGGGAACTTAAGATGGGCGACGGTATGTCCGCAAATGTTGGAAGGACCGCTAGGGTAGGGCTGAATAATCTACCACCGGCAAGATCAACCTGGTTAGATTTTGAAGAAATGTTCACAAGAACTTTACCAAAGACATAAAAGAGGCCAAACAGGCCGCAACAGTTAGCCATGTGCAAGCAGAGGCCGAATGAGACAGATAGAGAGTTTTTAACTCGATGGTGCAACTTGAGAAACTCATGTGAAGGGGTAATAGAATCGCAAGCAATAGCTTGGTTCGCGCAAGGCTGCCGTTATGCCAGCGTGTTGTGGCAACGCCTGCAAAGAGATATGCCAACCACACTGGCAGAAACTATCAGAATAGCTGACTCCTATGCATTAGGGGACCCAACGCAACCAGAATTAATGTCGGCAGATCATCGCGAGCAACAGGACCATTATGCAAGAGAATTGGCCGGGTCATCCAGGCGCGATTTCAGAGGAAGAAGAAGAGAGGCGAGGCCGGATTATAGATATAATTCGGCCCAAGTGGCAGCGGTAGCACAAGATCAGCCGAGTCATGGAGCAACTCAACGGCAGAAGAATGGACCTCAGCAGTGGACACCAAAGAATGAAGGAAAAAGGCAGTGGACCACAGAGCAAAAGAAGCAGTGGCAAGAGAGGCCGAAATACATGTTCGAATCCATGTTAGATCAGCCGTGCAAATTTCACACATCAAACCCATCCAGACCAGCCAATCATACGACCCGCCAATGTGCATGGATGAAAAATGCAATGGGGAACCCCGCAGGAGTTCAGGCGCCCCATCAAGTACATCAGCAGCATCAACCGCAATTAACTGGAACAAATACACAACAACTGATGCTACCGCCTCCTCCCCCGAGGTATGATAACTCGGATCGGAGGGATGCAGTACATCAAGTAATGAACCAGGTCCAGGATGGAAGGACGAATCAGCAAATCGGACGTAATGATTACAGAGAACATCACCGCCTTATTGCGTGTTCACAAAACAGAAGACAAGCAGAGTGTGCACCGCAGATATGGAAGTAAATGCAGTTATGCGGTAGTACCAAGATATGTGCCATGGTCCGATCAGAGGTGACCGGAGCATAAAGGACCACCCAGAATAATGCCGAGTCCAGGATCATATGCACTGTGTTGGATCCGACATTCGTTGGACCAAGCATCAATGTGAAATTTTCAAAATTACTCATTGACAATGGAAGCGATCAACATCATGTACAAAGATACCATGCACAAACTCGAATATCGCAGAACATGCCGCAATCCACGAGAACCACTTTCCATGGGATAGTGCCGGCTTTCATGCGAGCCCATCGGCAAAGTCCGAGTGGACGTGTTATTCGACGAGATAATCGCAGAGCGTAAAACTTAGAATTTGAAGTGGTAGATCCGGAAAGTTGTTATCATGTTTACTCAGACGTTCAAGACTGGCCAAATTCATGAGCAGTTGTCATATAAATTATCTGAAGATGAAGCTACCCGGACCACAAGGAGTGATAACAGTTGCAGGAGATTACAAGAAGTCAATGGAGTGTGCTTCAGCCGGGTCAAATTTGGCCGAATCATTGGTTATAGCAAGAGAAAAGAGAAGGATTCAAGAAGTAGCAGCCCTCGCTCAGTCGGCACAGCTGAACATGCCGGCGCTGGCCAACCCACATGGCAGTGTCTCTTTTCAGCCGACTAAAGAGACGAAGAAATTTCAGATTGATGAGCAATTCCCAAAGCGTACTGTTACTATTGGTGCAGGCCTGGACGCTAAATAGGAAAGTGAGCTCACCAACTTCCTCCGTGAGAATCGGGACATATTTGCATGGTCAACTCAAGATCTACAAGGTGTTCCGAGGGAGTTGGATGAGCACTCTTTGAATGTAAGGCCAGGAGCAAGGCCGGTGAAGCAACCTCTCCGCCGCTTCGCCGAAGACAGGAGAAAAGTAATAGGAGATGAAATAGCTCGGCTCCTCGCAGCCGGGTTCATCATGGAGGTGCTATACCCGGATTGGTTATCGAATCCGGTGCTAGTAGAAAAGAAGAAAGATGATCCCAATGTAGCCATTGTATGGCGAATGTGTATCGATTACACCAACCTGAACAAGGCGTGTCCAAAAGATCCTTTTCCATTGCCTAGAATAGACCAAGTCATTGACTCGACCGCTGGTTGTGAGCTATTATCGTTTGTAGACGCGTATTCTGGTTTCCACCAGATACCGTTAAATCCGGCCGATCAAATAAAGACTGCATTTATTACCCCGTATGGGGCTTATTGTTATCGCACAATGCCATTCGGCCTGCGAAATGCATTAGCGACATATCAGAGATGCATGCAAAAATGCCTGCATGATCAGATAGGAAAAAATGTACAAGTATACGTAGATGACGTGGTCATCAAAACTAAGGAAAGCAAAACATTACTAGAAGATATACGGCATACTTTTGCGAACCTGAGAAGGTTCCGAATGAAGCTTAATCCAGAGAAATGCACATTTGGCGTGCCGGCAGGAAAATTACTCGGTTTCCTTGTATCTAGCCGAGGTATCGAGGCTAATCCAACAAAGATAAAAGCAGTAGAAAGAATGGAATTGCCAAAATGTTTGAATGATGTACAAAATTCACGGCTGTCCGGCCTCGCTTAGTCGATTTGTATGTCGGCTAGAGATAAGGCACCGCCGCTCTATCACCGATGAAAAATCGATAAATTCAGTTAGACTCCACAAGGCATTTCGATTTCGTTGAAAAAGATGCGTTACGGCACCCATTTTGGCTTCTCCGTTATCAAAAGAGTCTATGTTACTCTATGTAGCGGCTACCAACAGAGTAGTGAGTAATCAGAGTAGTGGAACGACTTGAAGATGGTAAGTCGATTCAGAGGCCGGTGTATTATCTAAGTGAGGTGTTATCCACTTCAAAGCAGAATTACCCGCATTATCAGAAGATGGATTATGGAGTATATATGTCGGCGAAAAAGCTTAAACATTACTTCGAAAAGCATCCCATCAAAGTAATCTGTGAGGCACCCATAGCCGACATATTGAGCAACAAAGACGCAAGTGGCCGAATAGCAAAATGGGCGATCGAGTTATCACCATACGCTCCACAATTTGATAGAAGAGATGCAATCAAATCTCAGGCTGTCGCCGACTTTCTCGTGGACTGGGCCAAGGTGCAGTATGAGCCACCATTGCCAGATCCAAATTACTGGACTATGCATTTCGATGGTTCCAAACTAAGGAATGGTTTGGTAGCGGGAATAGTGTTAACCTCGCCTAAAAAAGACCAACTGAAATATGTATTACAAATACATTTTGCTGCGTCCAACAATGTAGCCGAATATGAAGCGCTAGTCCATGGATTGAAAGTAGCAAAATAAATTGGCATACGCCGAATCTTATGCTATGGTGACTCGGATCTAGTAGTACAACAAGTATCAGGCAGTTGGGACGCATTAGATGCTAATATGGCTTTATACAGGTTTCACGTGCAAAAGATCAGTGGATACTTTGAAGGATGTGAATTTCACCACATACCTCGGGCAGAAAATGATGCCGCAGACACATTGTCAAAATTAGGATCAACCCGGCAGTCAATTCCTCCGGGTATTGCCCTGGAGCACCTCAGAAACCATCAATAATCCCATCACCGAATCAATTTATCTTTATCCCAGCAAATTCCATGAAGATCACACGCCAATGGAGGTAGATCCAAGACAACTCGGAACCCCCCAAGAGGAGGACAGCCGAGGTAAGCGCAATCATGGGAAAAGCCGAGATATATATGTCGGCAAAGAACATGGAGATAGACAGTGAGATCACATCAGAAAAAGTCACACCGTTATGGGCGCAACCCATATTTTCTTACCTAAAAGACGCGACGTTGCCGAGTAATGAGGTATTAGCTAGACAAACCGTAAGGAGAGCAAAAGCTTATACAGTCATAAACAATGAGCTGTATAAAAGGAGTGTCACAAACGTATTGCAGAAGTGTGTAAGTTCGCGAAGGTCGAGATCCTTCTAGACATACACCAAGGAGAATGTGGGCACCATGCCTCATCTCGCGGCCTTAGTAGCCAAGGCATTCGTGCATGGATTTTATTGGCCAACCATTGAAAGAAGCGAAAGAATTAGTTAAGAAATGCAATGGATGTCGAGATCAAACTAAAATACATATGCCATCTACGAGTTAAAAACAATACCCATCACTTGGCCATTTTCTGTATGGGGTTTAGATATGGTGGGACCATTCAAGCCGGCACGAGGAGGAATGACCCACATATTGGTTATGGTGGACAAGTTCACAAAATGGATTGAGGTGAAACCAATAAAAAAGTGCGATGGGTCCACGGCAGTGAAATTTCTCAAGGATATTATATTGAGATATGGGTATCCGCACAGTATTATTACAGATAATGGCACAAACTTTGCAGAAGGAGCTTTCGCTAGATTTTGTCGAGAGAAGCACATAAGACTAGATATTGCCTCTGTGGCTCACCCAGCATCCAATGGGCAAGTGGAAAGGTCTAATGGACTGGTGTTAACAGGAATAAAACCACGACTTGTCGAACCATTGCAAAGGTCGGAAGGATGTTGGATTGAGGAACTCCCAGCCGTACTGTGGAGCCTCAGGACTACTCCAAATAGATCAACAGGTTATACACCATTCTTCTTGGTTTACGGGGCAGAGGCCGTACTTCCAGCCGACATAATATATGACTCGCCAAGAGTTACTCAGTATACAACCTCGGAGATAAACGAGATAGCTCGGCAAGATGCTGTAGACCTGCTAGAAGAAGCCAGAGAGTTTACATTATCACGATCAGCTATTTATCAGCAGAACCTGCGATGATACCACATCAAGAAGGTGAATCCAAGAGTATTCAAAGAAGGAGATTTAGTCCTCCGACTGGTGCAACGTACGGCCGGCATGCACAAGTTGTCACCTCCATGGGAGGGACCATTCATTGTGAGCAAAGCGTTGCACAACGACGCCTATTATCTAGTCGACGCTCAGTCCCCCGGAAAGAACAGGGCAGACAAAGCCGGCGAAGAAACGAAGCGTCCATGGAATGTAGCTTTACTTCGACCATTTTACTCATAACATTGTGTCTCAAGGTCAAGATCCAATTATGTATTTGAACCTCGGCGCCCAGAACAGTGACTCGGGGGCTGCCATATGTTGTCTCAATTTCATGTTATGTATTTAAACCTCGGCGCCCAGAGCAGTGACTCGGGGACTGCTGTATGTTATCTCAATTTCATGTTATGTATTTGAACCTCGACGCCCAGAGCAGTGTCTTGGGGACTGTTGTATGTTATCTCAATTTCATGTTATGTATTTAAACCTCGGCGCCCAGAGCAGTGACTCGGGGACGGCCATATGTTATCTCAATTTCATGTTATGTAGTTAAACCTCGGCGCCCAGAGCAGTGAATCGGGGACGGCCATATGTTATCTCAATTTCATGTTACGTATTTGAACCTCGGAGCCCAGAGCAGTGACTCGGGGACTGCTGTATGTTATATCAATTTCATGTTAGGTATTTAAAACCTCGGCACCCAGAGCAGCGACTCGGGAACTGCCACATGCTCTTTCAGTTTTATGTTGAGCGCACCCGTATTAGTTTTATAATTTCTGAAATTTGGTTTACATATTGAAGTTCGGCGCGATGAACAACAATTCAGGGATTGCTATATATTCTCTCAAGGTGGTAGTCAACCGCCGTTCAGAGCACCACTCATGAAAAAACGGAGGCAAGGATAAATCCCAACATCAGGAAATTACAGGCCACCAAAGCAAGAATTCGGACAAACAACAACTTAACCAAATGCTAACAGCTACAAGCGTATATGTCACCACTGTACACAACAAAAGAAATTCAAGTCATACAGACAGTGGACAAAATGTTTCACGTACATCATACGCCCGGCATACCAGGGATAAGAGATAACTCAAGCATCGTTCGTAGGGGAGGCAGCGACTTGGTCACGCGCTGGGCACTCCGACGTAGGAGGAACTTCAACCGAGGTTGCCTCACACTCCGTAGAACCAAGTGCAACTTCAGCGGAAGCTCGAGGCTGCTCAGGAGCATCCGTCTGTGCAGTTGAGTGCCCAGTACCTTTGGAGGAGGACCGCGCGTCGCCGCCGCTATCCGAGCTTGAACTAGAAATTTCAGACGTGGCCGAATTATCCTCACGCTCTCCTTGCTCAGCCGAATTGTCATCCGAGGCATCTTCAACTATGACCTCCTCATCCAGATTTGGAAGAAAACTCGGCCCTTCATTCCAGGTATGTATGTCGGCATACTCGACGAGTTGGAAGGCGCGAGCTTGCCGAAGAGCAACGAAGGTGGGGTCTTCAACCCAGCGAGAACCGGTGCGCAGATTTCGTGATATCTAGAGAAATGTCTTCGTACCATGACATGATGACAGTAAGGGCCATATCAGCGCCAGCACGCCCGGCTGATTCCCTCCAGAGACTCAGTTGCCTCTCAGATGCCATGAGTCTTTTTACTAGTAATTCGACCTCGTTAATATCAGGAGTATCAGATGTATTCGGCCAAAGAACGTGGTAAGCTCGGATGGCTGCTTGCACCAGGTCCCGACCCATAATTTTCATTGGGCCAACTGCAGCACCAACTGCAACCAAGAAATCCTCCATTGAGTACTCCGAATCAGCGGTAACAGAAACACCTCGGCGCACGCGAGCTGCAAGAACCGCTTTAGAACTCACAGGCTTGGCCTTGGGGAAATGATCTGCGCAAAGCATGAACGTGTCAGGCGGTAGCGGGAACAAAAAAGAACAATGTAATTCGGCGGTGTTAAGTAGCTTACGATGAATGTAACTCATCATTATCTAAAGGTCTTTGGCCCAATCGACCTTGCTCTTCTTAAAACGAGCAATTTCCTCGCTCAACCCCTGAGTCTTTAGTTCGGCAGCCTCGAGGAGTTCTTTGTTCTTCTGCAGCTCCAAAGCCAACCGATTCTTCTCCTCGGAAAATTCTTGGTCGACCTTTTCCAGTTCGGATTTCTGAGAGAGCTTGAGAGTATCCACCTCGGATCGCAGGCGAGTTATTTCATCATCTTTTTTCTTGTAGTTGCGCCGAATGAATAGCGTTTTGCTCTAAAAAATGCAGCATCACGTCAGGCATGGGCATGCAATCTTGATGCGACGCTGCAAAGGTTTGCAACTCGGCTTTACTAGAGCCAAACGCAATAAGGAAACTTAGCATACATGTTAAAAGGGAAAGGGTGTAGAATAAAAGGGAAACTAACCTTCCAGGCTCTTAACTTTCTTCTCAAGGCGAATGTTGATATTATTAATGTTACCTGTTTACCAAGAAAGTAAGCCGGCATCTCGCGGACAAATAAATAAGAATGTTGAAAGTAACGAAAAGGAACCATCGACGTACCAGCCTTCTTTACCACTGGAAGGATTTTCTCATACTTTTCTTCCAGCTTACGGTGCGAAAAAAGCAACCTCTGGAATTCGGCAGTCCTTCGATCATGTGCAACCTGAGCAATGGGGAAAAACGGTAAATTGATATTCAAAGATAAATCAGATCCGAATCAAGCAGAACTTAATTCATATCTAGGTGGCTGGATATTCGAAGGTAAATCATATCCGAGTCAAGCAGGACTTAACTCAGATCTAGGTGGCTGGATATTCAAAGCTAGATCAGATCCGAATCAAGCAGAACTTAATTCAGATCTAGGTGGCTGGATATTCAAAGCTAGATCAGATCCGAATCAAGCAGAACTTAATTCAGATCTAGGTGGCTGGATATTCAAAGCTAAATCAGATCCGAGTCAAGCAGGACTTAACTCAGATCTAGGTGGCTGGATATTCAAAGCTAAATCAGATCCGAATCAAGCAGAACTTAATTCGGATCTAGGTGGCTGGATATTCAAAGCTAAAGCACATCCGAATCAAGCAAAACTCGGATCTAGATGGCCGGATTCCCGAACCCTAGAAATAAATTTAAATTAAGTCAAAGATCATTAAACTTCCAAGTATATAACAAGTTATTTCCTTGCAAGTTTCGGGGACTAGAGCATATAGTAACATCTGGGGACTAATTTAAAACCCAGAGAAACAGTAATTACCTCATTCATCTTGTTAGTATCAAGGATGAACTTGGCAGCATGATCAAAACGGCCGCTGATGTCGGAAAGCTGAAAGGGCTGGTTGATAGGGTTACCCTCAAACTGATCAGCGGCGTTCCAATTATTGGCGTACTCCACCAGCGCATCGAGGCTGTTCCCACTGGCTGTCCGAGTTAAGACCTTACCCCGGACAGGTTGTTCAACCACTGCGGCCGCAGGCCTCTTATGAAGAGCAAGCTGGGTGCTGGCGGCCGAGGCAACGGGGGCATTGGTAGGCGCAGCTCCCTTACGCAGCACGTCGGCGATACTCGGCTGAAAAGAGCCGACAAGACCTTTCTGAGAAGAGGAAGTCTTGGCGGCAACAACTTTTCTCGCCTTAGAGGAGGCATCAGCAGGAAGTGACACCTCGGAAGTGGGGACGGCGTCTTTAGGAGCAGCAGGGGTTACGGTCGCAAAAGGCGCCGAGATAACGACCTTTTCGGCCGAGGCTGGAGTGGCTGTAGAAACTGCCGGAGTAGATAGAGGCTCAGTAGAAGCGCTGGGACCCATAGAAGGGGCAACGGATTCGACGAAAACCTCGGAGGGCCGAGTGGAATCAACGTCAACAGAAGGGGTTTCAGGCACGTCGCGACGAGGTGGCGAAGGATTCGGAGCTAGAGGAGAGGCAGCACGAATAGGACTGGGAATCCTGGTATCATCAACAGGAGGAGGAGACGGCCGCCGAATCGGGCGGCTAGTCATGCTAGGACCGTGTGGCATCCCGCAAAACCACTACTAGAAAATCGCGTTGATTTTGTGCATTGCATCATCATGACCGCATGCTCATGTCATCATGCCACATTGCATTTGAGCATCGTCATCATCTTGCAGTTGCTTGCATAAAACTATTTTCGGAAAAACCTAATTTGTTTTCTAAACGCCCCGTCTTTGTTCCAAACACAAAAACCGGGTCTCCGGATTATTTTGTTTTGTCCGCTGTCGGTTTGCAAAAGCGCTGGTTGAAATAAATAAATTAATTAATTATTTTAGTGGAGGCAGTCGAATGGGCCGACCCGACCCGGTCGACCACCTCCATTACAAAAACGGTCCACTAAACCTGCCCCCCCCCCCAAAATCCTAGTCCCACCAAATCCTATCCTACCCACCTCTCACAGCCCGCCACCTCACCCTCTCACCCAATTCCTACCCACCTGCCACCTCACCAATCCCTCACTTTTCCCCCTCTCTCTCTTTCTCACCTAGCCCATCCTACCCTCTCTCCCTTGCACCTGGGCCCCACCCGCGTGGGTCCCACTCGCCCCACCTCCTTTCCTCCCCTGGTCAACCCACTCTCCCCCTGGCCCCACTCGTCAGCCCCTCTCAACTCACCCCACTCCCTCACACACACTCAGCACACCCCACACACTGCCAGCCTGGCCCGCCCCTGCACCGGTCCCGCCTCCCCAACCCGACGCTCCTCTCCCCTGTCCCCACCCAGCCCACGCGACCGCCCTCGTCCTCTTCCTCCTTCCCCTCTGCAACCTCGCCGCTCCCTCCTCCTCTCCTCCAGCCACCACCCCTCTCTCTCCTCTCACGGAGCCGCCTCCGCCGCCTCCTCCTCCTTCGCCCGAGCCTCGCCTCCTCCGGCCTCTGCCTTCCTCCGCCGCCTCCATCGCTCCCGCCCGCCGCCCGGCCGCAGATCTGTTGAAGATATGCCCTAGAGGTAATAATATATATAGTTATTATTATATCTTTGTGTTTATGATAAATGTTTACATTCATGCTATAATAGTATTAACAAGGAAACCATTAATACTTGTGTGATTTGTAAACTTAATTTGAAGTCCCTAGTATAGCCTCTATACTTCACTAGCTTGTTGGTTGATTTATGATTGTGGTTTCCTATCATGAACATTGAGATGTTATCAACAACAAGATCATATCGTTAGGAGAATGATATGGTGGACATACTCCTATAGATAAGCGTAGCATAAAGATCAAGTCATTTCAATAGTTCAATTGCTATATGCTTTCTGATACATAGTAACCTAATTCCTTCGACCATGAGATCATGCATATCACCTTTACCGGATGGATGCTTTGATGACATCAAACACCACACCGTGAATCGGGTGGCTATAAAGGTGGCATTAAGTGTTCGGAAAGTATTGGTTGAAACACATGGATCAAGAGTGGATTTGTCCATCCACATGACGGATAGATATACTCTGGGCCCTCTCGGTGGAATGTCATCCAATTGGCTTGCAAGCATGTGACTTGGTCACAAGGATCACATATCACGGAACGAGAAAAGAGTACTTATCAAGAACGAGGTTGAACTAGGTATGCGAGATACACGATCATAACCTCGGATAAGTAACATATCGTGAGACAAAGGGAAATTGGTATCGTATGTAAGTGGTTCATTCGATCGCAAAGTAATCGTAGAAATATGTGGGAGCCATATGAATTTCCAGATTCCTCTATTGGTTATTGTTCTGAGAAGTGTCTCGATCATGTCCGCATAATTCACGAACCGTAGGGAGACACACTTAAGGATTCGACGTTGTTTGAGTAGTTATGGTATTATGATAAAGAGACCGAATGTTGTTCGAGTCTCGGATGGGATCCGGATATCACGAGGTGATCCGAATGGTCCGGAGAATAAGATTCATATAAGGAAAGTCCTGCTTCGAGTTCGGGAATGATTCCTGTTTTCATCGGGAATGTTTTAGAAGGTTCGGATTGTCCCAAGACCGGGGAGGGGTACATGAATGTGTCATTACTTAATGGAATGATTGCATCATGTACTAAGTGTTCTTGCTGTCCCAAATAAAGGATTAAATTGAATCCTAAAACAGAAAAGTCAAATGTCTAGTTTGAAAGTCAAACTGCCAAAACAAGAAACTGTGGGAAACAAGAAAGAGGTGTTGGAATCCGACTTGAGGGAGGAGTCTCCTCCCAAGCTTGGCGCCACCCAAGGCCGACTTGGGGAGGGACTCCCCTCCCCTGGCCGCGCCTCCCCACCTATAAAAGGAGGGGCTCCCCTCCTAGACACACAAGTTTCACCTCTAGATTTCCAGGTTTAGAGCCGTTTTGGTTTAGAGCTTCTAATTGCTTTAGCCAGCGGTTTAGAGCCTTCTAATTGGTTTAGAGCCTTCTAATTGGTGTGTCTAATTACTAGACCACTAATAGCCTCTCTCGTAAGCTCCACCATACTCGCACCGGCTTAAGGCGAAGCCTCAGGATCCCTCTACTTAGGTACCACGCCGTTGTCTTTGCGGAATCGCGAGAGTGCTACAACCTCCGCCTGCTTTGGAACAAGGAGAGGAAGGTCTTCGTCGATTATCGAACGTGTGTGACCGATCGGGAGCGCCAGGAACGTGGCGGAAGGATCGTCTCACGCGATCTTGAGATCGGAAGTGTACTACATCACCCACGAGAATCGCTCGTTAACCGCTTTGGAATCTTCGAGGTGAGTTCCTCTATCGACTCGTTGCTACAATCTAGTAGATAGATCTTGGCTTGTTTTGTTTGTATGCGATAGAAAATTTTTGTTTTCCATGCTACGAACCCCTCTGATGGTATCGAGCCGTGTCTATATGTAGATTTGTTGCACGAGTAGAACACAATGGTCATTGTGGGCGTTGATGCTTTTATTGTAGATTGCTTTTTGTGTACTTTGCATCTTGCGGTATGTTGGGATGAAGCGGCCCGGGCTAACCTTACATGACATCGTTCATGAGACTTGCTCCACGCTTGACATGCAACTTGTATTGCATAAGTGGCTTTGCGGGTGTCTGTTTCTCCTAGCATAGTTAAGATCCAACTTACAACGGGTGATCAACAATGCTAGTATCAATGTTGTGGTTCTTGTTCGTAAGTTAGAACGACACTTATTGAAAGCCCCAAACCACGTAAAATATGCAAAGAAAGTAGAGGCGTCTAACTTTGTTTTGCAGGTGTCGATGATGTGATATGGCCATGATTGTGATTATATTTGATGTATGCAATGTTCCTTATTGTAAGTCGGCAACCGGGAGCCATATGGTTGTCTTTAATTTATGTTAAGACGCGTGTCTATTCAAAGTAGTTGTAATAGTTGAAGCGGTGGCGACAACCATGGAGAAGCGCCATTGACCTTGATGCAATGCGGTGATGATGGAGATCATGTTCGTGCTTGAAGATGGAGATCGGAGGCACTAAGAAGAAAGGCCATATCATATCACATATATATTGAATTGCATGTGATGTTAATCCTTTATGCATCTTGTATTGCTTAGTAGGCAGCGGTAGCATTATAAGATGATCCCTCATGCACATCAATTTCAAATCATAAAGTGTTCACCCTTAGTTAGCACCGTTGCTAAAGCTTGTTGTTTCAAGCACCACGTGATGATCGGTGTGTTAGATTACGCAAGTGTATACAACGTGAGCAAGCCAGATTTGCTCATGCAGAAACTAAGGTTTGATCTTGACGAGCCTAGCATGTACAGACATGGTCTCGAAACACGGATCACCGAAAGGTAAAGCATGAATCATATAGTAAGATATGATGAACATGACGATTGTTCGCCATTGAAACTATGTCAACTCTCGTGATGATCGGTGTTGATATGGTGGATTTGGTTCGTGTGATCACTAAAACAATGTGAGGGATATTGTTTTGAGTGGGAGTTCACCTAGTTTAATTTTATTATTAATTTGAACTCAATTTGTCATAAACCTAGTCTAAACTATTGCAAATATGTTGTAGATCAATGGCAGCCCCTACCATCAATTTTAATGCGTTCCTAGAGAAAGAAAAGTTGAAAAACAATGGAAGCAACTTCGCGGATTGGTTCCGCAATTTGAGGATTGTCCTCACAGCTGGTAATTTGACCTATGTCTGGATGCACTGGGTGACCCACCTGCTTGCCCGATGAAGTAAAGAATGTTTACCTCGCTCGGAAGAATCGTACTCCATAGTTCAGTGTGCTATCTTGTATGGTTTAGAATCGGAGCTTAGAAAAGGTTTGAGGATTGACCCATATGATATTGTCGAGGATCTCAAATTGATTTTTGAGACTCATGCGGCAATTGAAAGCTATGAGGCTTACGAAAAGTTCTTTAACGCAAGATGGAAGAGGGCTCGTCGGTGAGCATGTGCTTAAGATGTCAGGCACGCAAACAAACTTCAAAGCTTGGGTATAGTGATTCCTAATGCTTTGGGGATTTACCGTGTCCTCCAATCACTACCACCAAGTTACAAGAACTTTGTGATGAACTACAACATGCGAACATGAACAAGACGCGTTGCCGAACTCTTTGCCATGTTAAAATCTGCGAAGTGGAGATCAAGAAAGAGCACCAAGTGTTGTTGGTCAATAAGACCACCAAATTCAAGAAAGGCAAGTCTAAGCAAAGGACACTTCAAGAAGGGTGGTAAGAAAGCTACCACGGCGAAGAAGACCAAGGCTGGACCTAAGCACGATCTCGAGTGCTTTACTGCAAGGAGAATGTCATTTGGGCGGAATTGCCCAAAGTACTTGGCGGATTTGAAGAACGGCAACATCAAGAAGAAAGGTATATTCGATATACTGTTATTGATGTGTATCTCACTAGTACTCGTAGTAGTGCCTGGGTATTTGATACTGGTTCGGTTGCTCATATTTGTAACTCGAAACAGGTGCTGCAGAATAAACGGAAGCTAGCGAAGAACGAGGTGACGATGCGCGTGGGAAACGGATCAAAGGTTGATGTGATCGCGGTCGGCACGCTACCCCTTCATCTACCATCGGGATTAGTTTTATACTTAAATAATTGTTATTTAGTGCCTGCGTTGAGCATGAACATTATATCGGGATCTTGTTTATTGCGAGACGGTTACTTGTTTAAATCTGAGAATAATGGTTGTTCTATTTATATGAGTAATATGTTTTATGCACATGCACCTTTGATAGATGGTCTATTCTTATTGAATCTCGATAGTGGAAATACACATATCAACAACATTGAGGCTAAACGTTTGAAATCGGCGATAATTGACCTATATGTGGCTTGTCGTCTTGGTCACATCGAGTGAAACGATGAAGAAACTCCATTCGATGGACTTCTTGAATCACTTGATTTTGAATCACTTGAAAGATGCGAAGCATGTCGATGGGTAAAATGACTAAGACTCCATTTTACGGTATGATGGAGCGAGCTACGGACTTATTGGAAATCATACATACCGATGTGTGTGGTCCAATGAGTGTAGCATCATGTGGTTATCGTTATGTTCTTACCTTCACGGATGACTTGAGTAGATATGGGTATATCTATTTCATGAAACATAAGTCCGAAACTTTCGAGAAGTTTAAGGAGTTTCAAAGTGAGGTAGAGAGTCAACGTAACAAGAAGATTAAATTTCTACGCTCGATCGTGGAGGTGAATATCTAAGTTACGAGTTTGGCGAGCATTTAAAGAAGTGCGGAATACTTTCACAATTGACACCGGGAACACCACAACAGAATGGTGTGTCCGAACGTCGTGTCGAACTCTCTTAGATATGGTTCGTTCTATGATGTCACTTACAGTTACCGCTATCATTTTGGGGTTATGCATTAGAAACAACGCATTCACTTTAAATAGGGCACCGTCTAAATCCGTTGAAACGACACCGTATGAATTATGGTTTGGGAAGAAACCTAAATTGTCGTTCCTTAAAGTTTGGGGATCTGAAGCCTATGTAAAGAAGTTACTGAGGACAAGCTTGAACCCAAAGCGGAAAAATGCGTCTTCATAGGATACCCGAAGGAAACTATTGGGTATACCTTCTATCATAGATCCGAAGGCAAAACATTCGTTGCCAAGAATGGATCCTTTCTAAAGAAGGAATTTCTTTCGAAAGAAGTATTTGGAAGGAAAGTAGAACTCGACGAGGTTGTCGAACCTTCTCTCGAAATTGCGAGTAGCGCAAAGACCGGAAGAAATTCTGTGGTGCTGCACCAATAAGAGAGGAAGCTAATGATGATGATCATGAAACTTCTGTTGAAGTTGCTACTGAGCCTCGGAGGTCAACGAGAACTCGTACCACTCCAGTTGGTATGATTCCGTTATGAATGTCATGGTGGTGGACAACACCGATGACCCCGAGACATATGAGGAAGCGATGATGAGCCCAGATTCCAATAAATGGCAAGAAGCCATGAAATCCGAGATTGGATCCATGTACGAAAACCAAGTATGGACTTTGGTGGACTTCTGGGATGGTAGGAAGGCGTCGAGAACAAATGGATTTTCAAGAAGAAAACAGATCTTGATGGTAATGTTATCGTATAAAGCTCGACTTGTCGCAAGGGTTTCGACAAATTCAAGGAGTTGACTACGATGAGACTTTCTCACCGTAGCGAAGCTAAAGTCTGTGAGGATTATGTTAGCAATTTGCATATTATGATTATGAGATATGGCGGATGGATGTCAAAACAGATTCCTCAATGGAGACATTGATGAAGAGTTGTATATGATGCAACCCAAAGGTTTTGTCGATCCTAAAGATGCTAACAAGGTATGCAAACTTCAACGGTCCATCTATGGATTGAAGCAGGCATCCCGAAGTTGGAATCAACGTTTTGATAAGGTAATCAAAAGTTTTGGTTTTATACAAACTTATGGAGAAGCTTGTATTTACAAGAAAGTGAGTGGGAGCTCTGTAGCATTCTTAATACTGTATGTGGATGACATATTGTTGATTGGGAATGATGTAGACCTTCTTAATAGTGTCAAGGAATATTTGAATAATAGTTTTTCAATGAAGGATCTTGGCGAAGAAGCTTACATATTAGGCATAAAGATTTATAGAGATAGATCGAAACGCCAAATATCATTGTCACAGAGTACATATTTGGACAAAGTTCTAAAGAGATTTGGAATGGAAGAAAGCAAGAAAGGGTTCTTGCCCATGTTGCCCAATACGACCTTGAGTAAAACTCAAAGTCCGACATCGACAGAAGATAGAGAAAGGATGAGTAAGACTCCCTATGCCTCAACCATAGGATCTCTAATGTATGCCATGCTATGTACTAGACCCGACATTGCATATCTGTTAGTTTAACTAGCAGATATCAAAGTGATCCAGAGTGGATCATTGACAATGATCAAAAACATCCTTAAGTACTTGAGAAGAACTAAGGATATGGTTCTTTCTTATGGAGGTGATGAACAGCTCGTTGTTAATGGTTACACCGATGCTAGTTGGAACACAGATCCGGATGATTCTAAATCACAATCCGGATACGTATTTATTTTGAATGGTGCAGCAATTAGCTGGAGGAGTGCAAAGCAAAGCGTTGTGGCGAGATCTTCAACTGAATCGGAATACATGGCTGCTTCGGAGGCTTCACAAGAAGCGATATGGATGAAAGAGTTCATTACAGAGCTGGGTGTGGTTCCAAGTGTCTGGACCCAATGTCTATCTCTTGATAACATGGGCGCCATAGCCAATGCGCAAGAACCAAGGTCACACAAGAAGCTAAAGCATATCAAGCTGCGTTTTCACGCTATTCGAGAACATATCCAGGATGGGGATATAAAGATTTGCAAAGTACACACAGATCTGAATGTGGCGGATCCGTTGACTAAACCTCTCCCGAGGGCAAAACATGACCAACACCAAACTGCCATGGGTGTTCGGTATATTACCATGTAATCTAGATTAGATGACTCTAGTGCAAGTGGGAGACTGTTGAAGATATGCCCTAGAGGTAATAATAAATATAGTTATTATTATATCTTTGTGTTTATGATAAATGTTTACATTCATGCTATAATAGTATTAACAAGGAAACCATTAATACTTGTGTGATTTGTAAACTTAATTTGAAGTCCCTAGTATAGCCTCTATACTTCACTAGCTTGTTGGTTGATTTATGATTGTGGTTTCCCTATCATGAACATTGAGATGTTATCAACAACAAGATCATATCGTTAGGAGAATGATATGGTGGACATACTCCTATAGATAAGCGTAGCATAAAGATCAAGTCATTTCAATAGTTCAATTGCTATATGCTTTCTGATACATAGTAACCTAATTCCTTCGACCATGAGATCATGCATATCACCTTTACCGGATGGATGCTTTGATGACATCAAACACCACACCGTGGCGGGTGGCTATAAAGGTGGCATTAAGTGTTCGGAAAGTATTGGTTGAAACACATGGATCAAGAGTGGGATTTGTCCATCCACATGACGGATAGATATACTGGGCCCTCTCGGTGGAATGTCATCCAATTGGCTTGCAAGCATGTGACTTGGTCACAAGGGATCACATATCACGGAACGAGAAAAGAGTACTTATCGAACGAGGTTGAACTAGGTATGCGTAGATACCGACGATCATAACCTCGGATAAGTAACATATCGTGAGACAAAGGGAAATTGGTATCGTATGTAAGTGGTTCATTCGATCGCAAAGTAATCGAGAAATATGTGGGAGCCATATGAATTTCCAGATTCCTCTATTGGTTATTGTTCGAGAAGTGTCTGTTCATGTCCGCATAATTCACGAACCGTAGGGAGACACACTTAAGGATTCGACGTTGTTTGAGTAGTTATGGTATTATGAGAAAGAGACCGAATGTTGTTCGAGTCTCGATGGGATCCGGATATCACGAGGTGATCCGAATGGTCCGGAGAATAAGATTCATATAAGGAAAGTCCCGTTCGGAGTTCGGAATGATTCTGTTTTCATCGAGAATGTTCTAGAAGGTTCCGGATTGTCCCAAGCACTCGGGGAGGGTACATGAATGTGTCATTACTTAATGGAATGATTGCATCATGTACTAAGTGTTCTTGCTGTCCCAAATAAAGGATTAAATTGAATCCTAAACAGAAAAGTCAAATGTCCAGTTTGAAAGTCAAACGCCAAAACAAGAAACTGTGGGAAACAAGAAAGAGGTGTTGAATCCGACTTGAGGAGGAGTCTCCTCCCAAGCCGCGCGCCACCAAGGCCGACTTGGGAGGGACTCCTCCCCCGGCCGCCCCCACCTAAAAGGAGGGGCAGGGCCCTCCTAGACACACAAGTTTCACCTCTAGATTTCCGTGTTTAGAGCCGCTTTGGTTTAGAGCTTCTAATTGCTTTAGCCAGCGGTTTAGAGCCTTCTAATTGGTGTGTCTAATTACTAGACCACTAATAGCCTCTCTCATAAGCTCCACCATACCGCACCGGCTTAAGGCTCATGGATCTCCCTCTACTCCGGTACCACGCCGTTGTCACGGAATCGAGGAGAGTGCTACAACCTCCGCCGCTCGCTGGAACAAGGGAGAGGAAGGTCTTCACGAGTATCGAACGTGTGACCGATCGCGGAGCCTAGGAATGTGGCGCGGAAGGATCGTCTCACGATCTTGAGATCGGAAGTGTACGACTACATCACCCACGAGAATCTGCTCTCGTTAACCGCTTTGGAATCTTCGAGGGTGAGTTCCTCTATCGACTCGTTGCTACAATCTAGTAGATAGATCTTGGCTTGTTTTGTTTGTATGCGATAGAAAAATTTTGTTTTCCATGCTACGAACCCCTACAGCATCTCCCCGCGCCTCGCCGCCGCTCGCCCCAAAGCTCCGCCGGCCTCCGCCCCGGCGCCGGCCCCGACCGCGTCGGCCACGCCTCTATCTCCCGCGACCGGCCGAGCCATTGCCTGCTCCGCCTGCCCCGCACGCCGACCCTGCCGACCCTACGCCTCCTCGTCGCTGAACCGGGGCCGTTCCCCTCCTTCCACGTCGAGGCCGCCGCCGTCGGGCTCTTCCCCAACCCCGCGTCAACCCCCTCGTCTTCTCCTGGCCCGTGTGGGCGCTGCCGCCCTCTCGGCCGACCCTCCCTCGCCGGTAGTTCCCTCCGCCAAGCTCGTCAGCGGTGCCCCGACCCGCGTGCCGCTCGTGGCCGACCCCAAGTTCCCCTGCAGAGCTTCCTCCGTCATGTTCTTCTGCAAAGCCAGGAGCTGCACGTCCGCGTACCTGTTCTAGATGCAAGCACGACATGCACCGAAGAGGCCCCACAACACCCTTGCCTTGATGTGCTGGGTTCCAGTGAAGTACATACATGGAGATGTCTGGATGTTGATCCGATCAAGACTAGAAGATGTGTTTGTGGGACGAGATGGTGGTGTCGGCATTGTTGCTACTCGAACACACCACTTTGGCCCGAGATGATCCAAGCCGCGCCATCCGCAGATAGTACCGGTTCCAAGTCAAGATCGCCATCGAAGAACAATGCCAGTCCCGAAGGTCTTTCCCTTGGAACTTCATGTTCTCCTACCCGGAGACCCTGATGCCTTCGACACGGAACAACAAGGTCGCCCTCCCGAACGCCTTGACCATCTACACTGATTCGAAGACCGAACCCGATAACCGCCAAGGCCGCCAACACGGATCCACCGAGTTCTCCATCTAGGACACCAAGACCGTCGACATGG
Organism: Avena longiglumis; assembly: GCA_030063025.1. Lineage (NCBI taxonomy): Eukaryota > Viridiplantae > Streptophyta > Magnoliopsida > Poales > Poaceae > Avena > Avena longiglumis. The sequence goes on along the minus strand of CP125974.1, from coordinate 474,354,761 downwards.
AACCGAAGGACGTCAAGTTCTGCATCCCGGCACGCCAAGCTCTTCATCTCGGACCCAGTAGCCTGATCCGCACCTGATACCCGTGGAACCCTGAGACCGACCCCGAACCCCGAACCCCCCGGAACCCCAAGTTCGTCGAGACCCCCCCTAATGTGTGAACCTTTTCCCGAGCTCCTATTTTATAAATGATAAATATAAAACCTGTTGCATAATAATCATTCATCTCGCATGCATATTTCTATGGTTTGGGGGCCTTATGCCGATTCACCTCATAATTAAATATGGGGCCCATATGCGGGCAAACCTAGTCTCATATTGGCCTCATTTAAATTTGTGTAGCGAACCGGTGCTATCTTTTGCCATGTTAAAACAACATTTAAATTGCGGGGTAGCTAAACAACTTGAACCATATATTTAAATGTCGGGACCCCGGTTCCGCTTAATACGGCCTAATTGCATCGCACCTTTGCCATGTCATACATCATACATGCATCATGCCGATCTTCTGCCGTAATCTTAAATATTGCATCCGGTGTTTATTCTAGTGTTTTGCTTCTTCGCGGATAAGGCCGTTGAGTTGATGTGAGTCACCGATCTTGATTGAACCCGCGGCAATGTTTTCAAAGTAGCATCTCCCTTTCTACCTATCCTACTTTCATAGTATTTACTTCCTCTGTTGATCTATTGTTATCGTGTCGCGATGCTCTAGTTTTCGTACCGTGATATCCCTTGCAGCCTTATATTGCCTTGGACACATCCTATTACCTGTTGTTTGATAGATAGTTGGACTTGCGCGTCGTAGTCGCTTGCTCAAGTGCTGTTGCGTGTCGTCAAGTACCACAGTTGTTGGAGCCTTGCCGCATGTTTGTTGTTGGAGATGATTATGGATTTAATTATCGTTCACTTTAATTACTGTTTAACAACTAAAATTGAAGTAAGTAATCAGAGGCATCGGTGGGTGATAGATAATATTTGGTTTCCGACCGCCCACTTGTGTCCCGTAGGACCCCGAGTACTTGATACTTGTTCCTTGATTTATCGCGCTATCCACATCCGGGAGGATTATGGGACCCCCCTGAGCCAGAGCTTGATTCAGTCTTATTTCTTGGGGCCACAAACTAGTTTGAGGTTTTATTTACTATCCTGTACTTATGCCATGCTACTACTGTATTTACGATTGTGCGAGGAGCACACTGCATCGCTTTAGAATCGGGACACATTTTCGCGGTGTCGACAAGCCCAGCTTTTGGGTTCCCGATGCTCACACTGGCCCACCCAAACCTCGGTCCGTCTCGAGTCGCTAACTTCGCTATGGTGTACTCCTAGGGTGGCCCCTGAAATATTTCTGAATCCTGATTGCTTTGTCGTGAAGACCTCGGGTTTTGTTTTGGTTTTCCGAGGTTGATCGAGTGTGTGTTATTTGTGCACCCCGCCGGTTAAAACTTTCTCAAAGCCGTGTCCATGTTATGGACGACTTGGAGCACAGTATCTCGATCATAGACAATTATAACTAAAGTAGTGCTATAAATTTGACTTTATAATGACTAGTAATCAGCTTCACTATAATGGAATGGCTAAATAATACTGCCCACAATTGCTTGTTTGGAGTGTCGCTTGCGACCATTGTACCTGACTAGTAAGTATTGCAACTACAACGGAATGGCTAAATAAAAATACCAACAACTGCTAAGTTTTGGGTTATCTCATGCTAATTGCATCTGGCTAGTAAGTATTGCAACTACAACGGAATGGTTAACTAAAATGGCCCACTGCTTATTTTATCAGGATGATTATCTACACCTGACTAGTAATTGCTGCAACGATAACTGAATAAATAAAATTGCCAACGGTGTGAGTTTCTCGGTTGACTTCCTCGATTGGTCTCGAGGGGAAACACCAGGATGGGTTTGTTTGGTGTTAGTATCAGGCTGGTTCCGAATAGGTCTTTCTTACCCCTCTCTGATAGCCGCCAGTTATATCGAGTCTCTATAGGTTGTTTAGTGCATGCTGCGCTGCCGCTTCAGTCCACCATACCTATGTAGGCGAGGACCGCCGAATTCTAGCCTCGCTGCAATCGCCTCAAGATCGACGCCTCTTTTCCTTTGCCCTTTGTCGGCACCCCTTTGTTTAAGCAGTTTTGAGAACGACGTCGTTAGCAGGGTTACCCTTCCGCTTGGCTCGGCAGGATTATGGACGCCATTGGTTATTCTTCGTGGCTCTTAGCCCCATTTGCATCTTGTCCGTAGTCGGACGCCCATCGCTTCAAGGTGATTTGGATCTTTGTATATTATATCGTATTCTTGACTCATGGAGTCGTGTTGTATATATATATATATCTGCTCTATGGGTCCCATCGAGGATGTTGTGTAATGTTATTACTGCTTTCCACCCGCACGAAAGTGCTGGTGGGCACCTTTGAATCGCTTTATGCGGTTGGCGGGAATCGCTGAAACTTGCATAGGTCCGATTCGAGGGTGTTACAGAGGTATCGAGCTCGGCGATTGATATTCACAAGTCCAAATCAGGATAACCTAGCTAACGGCTGAAGTAGAGTGTCAAAACTATTTTGCAAAAATCGGTTGGATAGTTCTGATTAGGTCTGATTTTTATTCCTTACCCCTCTACTATTCTCCTCTTACCTCTACGTGTTTTGAATCCGCTCTTCTCTTTCTCTTCAAGTCCAGGATTTCTCGTGGTTGGGTTCCGTCGTACCTTCAGGGTTTCGCTTCCTCTTTTGGCAACGGTGTGTCTACATCTGGTCTTCATGCTATCCGAGGAACCCTTCATCTGTTGGACTTCTCTTTGTTCCTTCTCGTGCCTTCCGGTGTTTTCCGACGCGACGACATCCTCTACGCCAGATCCGATGCAGAGTCTGCATCACTCTTTTGTTGCCGAACCTCGATTGTTGAGATCTTCAGTCTGATTCCGAGAATGGTTGCACTCCCTTCTACTGATTGTGCAGAGTAATAGTTTGGGTGCGTGATGGATTGGCCCCCATGCCGACTACCCCTTCTATTTGCTTTTGTACATTGAAGTGGATGAGAATGCATCGGTTCCCTCTTCCTATCGAAGCTAGAGGTGGCTTTATTTGTTTATACCCCTACCTTCGACCTTTTGTTTCCGGAGTGTTCTCTTGACGATCACGGACAACGACCTCTTGTTAGTGGTGTCGCGAGGATCTACACGAAGCGAGAAGATGCAGATCGCCGACCTTCCTTCCGGTACCATGAGGCGGATCTCGAGGGCGAGATCCATTGTTAGTGGTGTCGAATTGTGGCATCCCGCAAAACCACTACTAGAAAATCGCGTTGATTTTGTGCATTGCATCATCATGACCGCATGCTCATGTCATCATGCCACATTGCATTTGAGCATCGTCATCATCTTGCAGTTGCTTGCATAAAACTATTTTCGGAAAAACCTAATTTGTTTTCTAAACGCCTGCCTTTTTGTTCCAAACACAAAACCGGTCTCCGGATTATTTTGTTTTGTCCGCTGTCGGTTTGCAAAAGCGCTGGTTGAAATAAATAAATTAATAAATTATTTTAGTGGGGGCAGTCGAACGGGCCGACCCGACCCGGTCGACCTCCTCCATTACAAAAAACGGTCCACTAAACCTGCCCCCCCCTAAATCCTAATCCCACCAAATCCTATCCTACCCACCTCTCACAGCCCGCCACCTCACCCTCTCACCCAATTCCTACCCACCTGCCACCTCACCAATCCCTCACTTTTCCCCCCTCTCTCTCTTTCTCACCTAGCCCATCCTACCCTCTCTCCCTTGCACCTGGGCCCCACCCGCGCGGGTCCCACTCGCCCCACCTCCTTTCCTCCCCTGGTCAACCCACTCTCCCCCTGACCCCACTCGTCAGCCCCTCTCAACTCACCCCACTCCCTCACACACACTCAGCACACCCCACACACTGCCAGCCTGGCCCGCCCCTGCACCGGTCCCGCCTCCCCAACCCGACGCTCCTCTCCCCTGTCCCCACCCAGCCCACGCGACCGCCTCTTCCTCCTTCCTCCGCAACCTCGCCGCTCCTCCTCCTCTCCTCCAGCACCCGCCGCTCTCTCTTCCTCACTTGAGCCGCCTCTCCTCCGTTCGCCCCGAGCACCTCCTCCACGCGCCCGCCCTCCTCCTCTCCGCGCCGCCGCCTCGCCGGTCCTCCTTCCTCTTCGCCGCCCATCGCCCCCGCCCGCTTCCGCCGCTGGCCGCGCCGGCCGCGCCCGCATCTCCGCCGCCTGTAGCTCCGCTCCCGCCTGCCTCGACCGCCCGGCCACGCCTCTATCTCCCGCGACCGGCCGAGCCGCCGTCGGCCTGCTCCGCCCGTCCCGCACGCGCACCGCCCCGTCGACCCTACGCCTCCTCGTCACCGAACCGGGGCCTTTCCCCTCCTTCCCCATCGAGGCCGCCGCCGGGCTCTTCCCCAACCCCGCGTCAACCCCCTCATCTTCTCCTGGCCGTGTGGGCGCTGCCGCCCTCTCGGCCGACCCTCCCTCGCCGGTAGTTCCCTCCGCCAAGCTCGCCGGTGCCCGACCTCGACCGCTGCGTGGCCGACCCCAAGTTCCCCTGCAGAGCTTCCTCCGTCATGTTCTTCCGCAAAGCCAGGAGCTGCACGTCCGCGTACCTGTTCCAGATGCAAGCACGACATGCACCGAAGAGGCCCCACAACACCCTTGCCTTGATGTGCTAGGTTCCAGTGAAGTACATACATGGAGATGTCTGGATGTTGATCCGATCAAGACTAGAAGATGTGTTTGTGGGACGAGATGGTGGTGTCGGCATTGTTGCTACTCGAACACACCACTTTGGCCCGAGATGATCCAAGCCGCGCCATCCGCAGATAGTACCGGTTCCAAGTCAAGATCGCCATCGAAGAACAATGCCAGTCCCGAAGGTCTTCCCCTTGGAACTTCATGTTCTCCTACCCGGAGACCCTGATGCCTTCGACACGGAACAACAAGGTCGCCCTCCCGAACGCCTTGACCATCTACACTGATTCGAAGACCGAACCCGATAACCGCCAAGGCCGCCAACACGGATCCACCGAGTTCTCCATCTAGGACACCAAGACCGTCGACATGGAACCGAAGGACGTCAAGTTCTGCATCCCGGTACGCCAAGCTCTTCATCTCGGACCTAGTAGCCTGATCCGCACCTGATCCCCGTGGAACCCTGAGACCGACCCCGAACCCCGAACCCCCCGGAACCCCAAGTTCGTCGAGACCCCCCCTAATGTGTGAACCTTTTCCCGAGCCCCTATTTTATAAATGATAAATATAAAACCTATTGCATAATAATCATTCATCTCGCATGCATATTTCTATGGTTTGGGGGCCTTATGCCGATTCACCTCATAATTAAATATGTGGCCCATATGCGGGCAAACCTAGTCTCATATTGGCCTCATTTAAATTTGTGTAGTGAACCGGTGCTATCTTTTGCCATGGTAAAACAACATTTAAATTGCGGGGTAGCTAAACAACTTGAACCATATATTTAAATGTCGGGACCCCGGTTCCGCTTAATACGGCCTAATTGCATCGCACCTTTGCCATGTCATACATCATACATGCATCATGCCGATCTTCTGCCGTAATCTTAAATATTGCATCCGGTGTTTATTCTAGTGTTTTGCTTCTTCGCGGATAAGGCCGTTGAGTTGATGTGAGCTTCGCCCCGATCTTCAGTTGAACCCGCGGCAATGTTTTCAGGCGAGCATCTCCCCCTTTCTACCTATCCTACTTTCATAGTATTTACTTCCTCCTGTTGATCTATTGCTATCTGTGTCGCGATGCTCTAGTTTTCGTACCGTGATATCCCTTGCAGCCTTATATTGCCTTGGACACATCCTATTACCTGTTGTTTGATAGATAGTTGGACTTGCGCGTCGTAGTCGCTTGCTCAAGTGTTGCTATGTGTCGTCAAGTACCACAGCTTGTTGGAGCCTTGCCGCATGTTTGTTGTTGGAGATGATTATGGCTTTAATTATTGTTCACTTTAATTACTGTTTAACAACTAAAATTGAAGTAAGTAAGCGAGGCATCGGGTGATAGATAATATTTGGTTTCCGATCGCCACTTGTGTCCCGTGAGGACCCCGAGTACTTGATACCTCCTTGATTTATCGCGCTATCCACATCCGGAGGATTATGGGACCCCGAGCCGAGCTTGATTCAGTCTTATTTCTTGGGGCCACAAACTAGTTTGAGGTTTTATTTACTATCCTGTACTTATGCCATGCTACTCAGATTTACGACAGCGAGGAGCACCTGCATCGCTTAGGATCGGGACACGTTTTCGCGGTGTCGACAAGCCCAGTTTTGGGTTCCTAGTCGTTCACAGCCGTCCACCCAAACCTCGGGTCCGTCTCGGAGTCAGCTAACTTCGTTGCGGGTGTACTCCAAGGGGTGGCCCCCTGAAATATTTCTGAATCATGTGATTGCTTTGTCGTGAAGACCTCGTTGGGTTTTGTTTTGGTTTTTCCGAGGTTGATCGAGTGTGTGTTGTTATTTGTGCACCCTGGCCGGGTTAAAACTTTCTGAAAGCCGTGTCCGCGGTTATGGACGACTTGGAGCACAGTATCTCGATCATAGACAACTATAACTAAAGTAGTGCTATAAATTTGACTTTATAATGACTAGTAATCAGCTTCACTATAATGGAATGGCTAAATAATATTACCCACAATTGCTTGTTTGGAGTGTCGCTTGCGACCATTTTACCTGACTAGTAAGTATTGCAACTACAACGGAATGGCTAAATAAAAGTACCAACAACTGCTGGGTTTTGGGTTATCTCATGCTAATTGCATCTGGCTAGTAAGTGTTGCAACTACAACGGAATGGTTAACTAAAATGGCCCACTGCTTATTTTATCAGGATGATTATCTACACCTGACTAGTAATTGCTGCAACGATAACTGAATAAATAAAACTGCCAACGGTGTGAGTTCCTCGGTTGACTTCCTCGATTGGTCTCGAGGGGAAACACCAGGATGGGTTTGTTTGGTGTTAGTATCAGGCTGGTTCCGAATAGGTCTTTCTTACCCCTCTCTGATAGCCGCCAGTTATATCGAGTCTCTATAGGTTGTTTAGTGCATGCTGCGCCGCCGCTTCAGTCCACCATACCTATGTAGGCGAGGACCGACGAATTCTAGCCTCGCCGTGTACTGGCCTCAGTACTGACGCTCCTCTTTTTCCTTTGCCCTTTGTCGGCACCCCTTTTGTTTAAGCAGGTTTTGAGAACGACGTCGTTAGCAGGGTTACCCTTCCGGCTTGGCCTGGGCAGGGTTATGGACGCCATTGGTTATTCTTCAGGGCTCTTAGCCCCATTTGCATCTTGTCCGTAGTCGGACGCCCCATCGTTTCAAGGTGATTTGGATCTTTGTATATTATATCTGTATTCTTGACTCATGGAGTCGTGTTGTATATATATATATATATCTGTTCTGTGGGTCCCATCGAGGACTGTTGTGTAATGTTATTACTTCGTTTTCCACCCGCACGAAAGTGCCTGGTGGGCACCTTTGAATCGTTTCTATGCGGGTTTGGCGGGAATCGCTGAAACTTGCATAGGTCCGATTCTGAGGGTGTTACAGACCGCCGGGCTTAACGGAAAGCGGAGCACTGCAAGAAAAAGAAAGAGAAAAGCGTTAGTATGAAGAACAGAAAGAGAGAAACAAGAAATACAAGTAAAAGGAGCTTACCCGGCAACCCCAGGCATAATCTTGCGCCTGGGAGGATTCGGAGCGGATTTCTTCGTTCGTTTCTTGGGGACCGCCTCCGAGGCACTAGCAGGAGCCCCACGTTTCCCCGAGGTAACAGGGGATCGAGAGGCAATAGGCTCGGCGTCGTGAACCTGACCGGCCGGATTAGATGGGAAAGTAGAAGCCGGAAATGCATAAGAAATAGGCATTGCGGCAACTACCTCAAGAATTTGGACCTCGTCCGAATCACCTTCTTCCTCGTGCGCCGAAGTCTTGCCACGAACTCGAGCTGGGGCAGGATCCGACTTAGGGACAAACTCCTCGGAGTCCGGCTCACCAGTATCCGGGGTGCTCCGGTCCGCGGACCACGGAAGCAACAAAACTTCGGCGTCCTCATTCTTCTGCTCTGCGAACCTCTGCAAGACAAGGACAAAGAAAGTCAGCGGAATCCGTTACGAAAAAAATGGAATAGCAGAACGTTATTGATTAAGCTTACCTCGGGAGGCGGGTGATCGCGGGTGAACGGTTTCAATCCCCAAGCCCAATCCTCAGGCATCTCCGTCTTGAAGATAGCTCGGACGCGCTTGTGGATAAGGTAGTTGTCCAGCTCCACAGTCGAGACTCGGTTAGGGTCGAGGGGACCACTCATGTAGCACAGCTTGTGAGTCCGCTTCTGGAATGGGAAGATCTGGCTACTAATGAAAGTAGCCATCAGGTCTTCGCCGCATAACCCGGCGCGGATCAGCTCTTTAAGCCGAATCTCGAAAGCCTCGGCCAAGGCATGAGTTTTCCTCGGGTTGTAGAGCCAGTTCACTTTAGAAGGCGAACCAATTGAGAAGGCAGTGAGCCGAATCTTGTCCTCTGTCCCTCTATTCTTGACGTAAAAGAAGGATTTGTGCCACTTCTTGCACGACTCTAACCCGGTGACACGAGGAAATACGGACTTCCTCCGAGGTGTAATAGACGCTGCCCCACATTGGGTAAGCGATTTCTCGGAGGGGTGCAGAGATTTGTCAGGGATTACATTAGAACGAATCTGGAAGAACTTCGACCAGACGTGCACTGACGGCCATAGGCCGAAGTATCCCTCCGAAGCGGAGATAAAAGCAGAAAGAGAAGCAATGGTGTTCGCAGGAAGATGATGCGGCTGAAGGCCGAAGTAGTCGAGAAACTCTCTAGCAAAGTCGCTAAGAGGGAGACCGAACCCACGCGCGAAGTGCGACATAAAAACCACATACTCACCCTCTCTGACGTCCGGAGAGGACTCGTTGCCGGGTAAGCGACAGGAGACCTCGGCGGGAATCCTCCGAGTTCGGATAAGCCACTCAATCTCGCGGCGCGTAACAGAAGAACCTTGCCACGAGCCTCGCTCGGGCCCAGAGCCAGCGTCGTCGTCCTCAACCAGAGCACCACTAAAGGAGCTAGACATGGGTGGTTTTCCGGAGAGATCGACGGAAGAAGAGTTGGCGGCGGAGGGGAGTTTAGAGCTACAAGGCCCCGTCGTGATTTTACACGGAAGCGGCGGCGGAGGAGCAGAGGAACCGCCGCACGAACACGAGATCGAAATGAAGAAATCTACGGTGAAACCTAGGCGATGCGGCTGGAAAGGACTCACCGGCGACGGCCCCGAGGCTGATGAGCGCAGGCAAGGCGAGCAGAACGGTGCGGCGGAGTTCTCGCCGTCGGAAGCTCCGATGAGCGCATGGCGGCGGAGCCGCGAGAAGGCGCGCAGGCAAGAGGAAGAAGGAGGGCGGAGACGAACGAGAAGGGGAAAAGTAAATCCCCAAACACCGTGCCCCTCTTTATAGTCGAGCCACGAACAAAGTAGTGGGATCGTGGTATGTAGCTGATCGTAGATCGTGGGTGCGGCACGAACGCACGACGATAAGTGGAGCCACACCAACGGCCACACGAGAACAAGGAAGGTTGCGATCCCCAGGAAGCGCAAGACGAAGCGTAATGGCGGCAGCAGGTATAGGCTTAATCAGAGTCACAAGAATCTTGTAGAGGAACCAAAAAACTATGAAAGCAATGATGGTAGAGACACGTAGGACGAGGCGTACGAGAGAAGGAACAAGGATACCACGGACAAGAAAAATGTAACTCAGAAACAGTACTGAAGAATATGATGAAGTCGACGACCCGGCCGAAGCTATCGACAGGGCCACACCAGCTTCGGGGACTAATGTCGGGGGGTTGACCTCGGGTAGGTCAAAGACGGGGAAAGACAGAGGTACAATCCCCGTCTAGTTTCCGAGTTACGGTCTAGGTCGGCCGAATCATGAATAAGTCGGCCGACATACGGGGGCGAGAAGCCCGTATATGTATATCAAGGCGTTACCCGGCCGAGTTACTGCAAGGGTCGGCCGGGTTAGCCCGAGTAATCTCGATGCAGGTGAAGGACAAGCCGAGCTACGCGAGGTAAGGTAAGGCCGAATGATACGAAGCTTACAGGAGAAGGAGAAACCCAAGGTCAAACTCTAGCTGCAGGCTAGAAGGAATCTGAGCGGAGCCAAGCACAAGAGACAAAGATGCAGAGCGTCAGAGGGGCAGAAGGAGGTCACGGAGGTGACAGTCCTGAAGCCCGAGGCACGCAGGAGGGGTCCTATGGAGCCTTGCCGTCGTTAGAAGGGCGACAGGGAAAGGAGGCCGCCGAACTACTATTTTGGGATAAGCATATTCCTCGAATATGCTTGCCCCGTCAGCCCTAAAGGCACCCAAGGCTCTCCTTTATAAGGGGAGGCTTGGACCCTGAGGAGGGGATCGACTCATTATTAGGACCGTTAGGCTGGTGAGGTTCATCTTTTCTCCCTGTATACAGCTCGAGGAGCACTTGTAGCCCAAGAGAAGAGAAATAAAGGTCTTTGCCCTAACCTTTTGTGTGTAGAATCAGTTGCATCTTCCCTCCCCAGATCCCACTAGCATCCATTGGCCCATACTTTAGCCTACCCATGGCATCTGCCGTGCCACCACCACGACAATCCATGATCTAGAGGTCAAAAATACTGCTCTATTAGATAAATGGATGTTTAAGCTTCTTACTAGAGATGGGGCATGACAAACTATCCTACGGAGAAAGTAAGTTGGCAAACTATATGGTTAGGGGAACCACTCTACGGGGACAGTATACAGCTTTATACTATATTGTGCGGCACAAAGGGTACACCATTTTCATTAGGCCGGGACACTGCTCCCCTTTTTGAAAAAAACAAAGGGTACACCATTAAAACTGTAATGGCAACTTCTTCCCCGAATGTGGCATTTAGGAGAACCTTATTGGGCCCCGGGCTTGCATCATGGAACGTTTTGTTACAACGATTATCTATGGTGCATCTCTCGGATGGACCTGATAGGTTTAGATGGAATCTACATGAGAGTGGTGACTTATCCGTAGACTTTATGTATAAAGCATTGATTATGCCTTCGGTGCCCTTTTTAGATAACAAAATGATTTGGAAGATGAAGATATTGCTTAAAACGAATATTTTAGCATGGTATCTTCGCCGGGGGGCATCTTAACTAAAGACAACCTTGCTAAAAGGAATTGACAAGGAAGTAAACAATGTGTTTTCTGTCATCATGATGAGACAATAAAATATCTTTTCTTTCAATACAAATTTACGAGATCTTTATGGTAAATTATCCAAGTAGCTTCTGATCTATCTCCTCCACGTAGTGTTGCTAATATTTTTGGCAATTGGCTACATGGAGTAGATAAAAAGATTAGGACTCTGTTCAAGGTGGGAGCGCTTGTCGTCATATGGTCGCTATGGCTATATAAAATTGACAAGATTTTTAATAAAATTGTTTTCTCTTATGCAGGTTATTCACCGATGGACAGCTACGCTCCGTTTGTGGTCACCACTTTATCGTTTGGAATGGAGAAACCTATTTACGGAGGCATGTATACTTTTGAAGGATACGACGTGGATTTTTTTTTTGACATGGGTGTCCGTCGTGGTCTTTGCATAGAGCTGCCAACGTCTTAAGACGTGCGTTGTTCGGACTTTGAGAAGATTGTAATCTCGCCTCTTTATTGTTTACTAAAAAAATACCCGTGCGTTGCATCGGCAAAAAAAAAAAGCGGCGTTCCAAAAGTATTTTTAGTGAATTATTTCTAGACCCTAAAGAATTTCACTATTGAAGCGAATTTATGATCTAAATTCACATAAAATTAATGATATGATAGAAGTTGATCAGCTCAGCATGCTTCTGGAGGCTTTAAAGTATATAAAATCAAACTCCACATCCATGTTGGTGCCTCGGTCCTATCAGACCATCCAATACATCTTTGAGATTTGTCCAACGCTTCTGCATATTGTAAAAAATAAGACTGAAAAAAACTATAGCAAGAATACTCGACGCATATAAGTGTATGCTTTCTTGAGGGATTAATCACCTAAATTAAGCTAAGTAGATCAGCAGATGCATGCACGCATACCCATGTTAATCAATTGCAGGATGCGAAGTACTCCCTCCGATTCATATTACTTGTTTTAGAAATAGATGTATATAGACATGTTTTAGTGCTAGATATTTCCATTTCTGCGAAAAATAATATGGATCGGAGGGAGTAGTTCTGAAACACATGCGTGTCAGCGTGGTCATGCTTGTCTCGGCTTATGAACGCCGACACACGCACTCAGCTTTGTACGTATATTTCTTTTCAGCGGCAATTGGTAGAGTAGGTACTACATTGTCTGTCCTGGCTGCGGCAAGCCTGAGGCCACCATCTCTATCCCTATCTCTCCGTATATTTTCTGTTCTCCATGTACGCCTTATCCTGTACGATCCATCATCCTCTACAAGAGGTTTCTTGAGCTCCAAAATCTAGCAAATTTCTTTCAATTTCGTCTTCAAAATCAGTAGCAAATCTAGCAAATCTTCAAATCCGAAGCCCAAATCAACCGATCCATCCATTTTCTTTGTTGTTTTTGCTTTTACCTTTGTATCACTTGGAGTCTGAGATCCCGTGAAGGCTAAGAGGTGACAGCACGAACCTGTACTACCTTCTACCGGTCTGAATATCGCCCGCCGCCGTCCATGCGGCTTACGGCCGTCCCGCCGCGCTCGGTCTCCCAGGAAACCGTCGGTTGTGCCCACCGCGCGCCTCTTGGCCTGCAGAAGGGCACGCGAAAGCCCATCGGATGGGATCAGCAACCGGATTCGGTGACCGACGGCCGACGGAACTGCTTGTGCCCATGCGCCCGCCTTCACTCAACAAATTGGCTATGAACCAGGGCGATGAGGTCCGATTTGCGAGGGAATAGCGAGCCTCCGACGGCGGCGGACCTGGCCAGCAGAGGGAGCCCGTGATGGCGGCGAGGAGCAGGGGACGGGGATTGAGGGAGCAATGTCGAACCGTTTTTTCTTGTTTAGATACAGTGGCACGTGGGAGGGCAAAAAGGTCCAAAAGATTGAAAACGTATTTTTGGTGAACGGAAACGTATTTAACCAACCTACCTCAACTTAAATTAGTAGATAGAAGATTTTGTTTCCTCTCATAAACGTGTGCCGATAGTGTGTCTTTGACTATGTAGAGACGGAATATAATACTTAAAATTTTAAGTAATATATCATTTATTTATTTTTTGAAAAAAAAATGAACCAATGAGGCCCTTGGTCATGGTCTCTTGGAGCCGAGGTAGGTCCGACGTGAGTGGTGAGTGCGCGACGCACCCATGCTCGAACCCAGAAAGCTCATGGCGGCCCAAGCAAGCAGCCCATGTGGCAGAAACCCCCCCCGTACTACACGAGTCAATGACTGCCCGCACGCAGCAGAGGGTTCGTCATCAACAACTGCGTCCTCGCTGAGCGCGTGGGCCCGCGGTGTCCCAGCTGACGTGACGTCAGTTCAAAAGTGAGGTCCAGCAGGGGTGCACCAAAAGCGGCGTGGCGTGGGCCCGGGAGAAAGCACAAAGAACCAAAGACAGTTCACAAATTAAGGCAGAGAAAACAAGCGAAGAAAAGAAAACCGGCTAGAGCCACCTCACCTACAACCCCAGGCAGGGATCGTCCCAGACACAATGAATATTGAGCGCAGCGCATCGTGTACGGCCTACACCCTCGAAGAAATAATTGCATGTGGCGGCCCGGCGTCTTTTGAGAGGGAGAGGAAGGGAGGGAACGCTGTTCATCTGACCCCTGTAGTGTACACAGGAGAATTTTTTTGAATTTTCAAACCCGTTCCATCCATCTGGTACTTGTACTAGATTTGCCTCTGACCGACTGTCGGCCAAAATCTCCCTCATCTGCAGTTTACAGCATATTGAATTCTTGGATTCTTGTACTAGCAGTACCAGCTCGCAGGTAGTACTGTAGTCCTATTGTGGGTATATGTACATGCGTATCAATTTATGCAGATGCATGCGTAAGAGCTGAGTATCATTTGAAGTATTTTTTTTTTGACAAATCTGCCTAAATCTAAAAACTTTAACAGAATATGATCCCTTCTCAAAACTAATTCGGAATCTGACCTCTAATATCGGCGCCGTTTAAAATAGCGTCAAAGATGTGCAGATCGGCGCCAAGACGAAGCAGCTGGACTGGGAGGCAGCCTGGGGAGATCAGCGCCATATTGGTTCGGCGCCGATCTCTTGAGGCTGCCTCCCAGCCGCTTTGTCTTGGCGTCGATCTGCACATCTTCGACGCCTTCAGCACCGTTTAAAATGACGCCAATCCCAGGGATTAGTTTTCAAATTAGTTTCGGGGAGAGCTCAGATTCGGTTGAAGATCGCAAAAAGGTCAGATTTCTCAAAAAATACTCATTTGAACCACCAAGTATTGCGTATGTTCATACCATTAAAAGAATGTTCAGATGTAGGTTTGGAATTTTTGACATTTGAAAACCGTTTTTTTTTTTCATTTTTCATGATGGGTGTATTTACAACTATGAGCCACATAGTCTATACGTCTATTCAGAAAGAACAATGGAGCAACGACTAGCTGGTCTATATGTCCGTTACACATTTGATATTTTGCATTTTGTAGGCCTTTGTACATGGAAAATATAATCACATATCCATAGTTTGAGACTTCACTCATTTCCTGTGCCTACCAATCAATATTGTGTTTAACAAACAAAACAATGCTAAATTTGTGCAGGTTATTTGACTAGCTGCACACTAGATACATCTATGGTCTTGCCTCCTCCCGATAGATCGGCGGGAGCATATGGTTACTGGAAGTAACCGTCTGTTGATGGTCGTACAATACTTCTATTTTCATGCTACTGGTTGACGACACACTTCATAATGGATAGCTATTTGTTGCTTTTCATTTTTCGCTGGTTGATACATGTCTTAACCCTGGCTGATCCGTGACGGTAATACTTTGATTATTTTGAACTTTGCAATAAAAAAAGGCTTTGATTATTTTGAACTTTGCAATAAAAAAAGGCTCCGTGCATGTAGAGGCCGAGGCTATGTCCCCATTTTGAAAAAAAATGTGCCTACAAATTAATCCTTTTCTAGAATATATAGAACTCGTATGATCAATGTGTCAAATAGTTTATGAGCTCTCACTTGGTTACAACATTTAGTTACTGCATTTTTAGTCAGGATTTCCAGATCATTGGAGTATATAATAAGGAAGCATGTATCCATGTGTTTCTAAAAAAAAGACTATTTATCTTCTAGAAATACTTGTAAGCACAAGAAAAAAGTAGCAGTGTTATTAAATCAATACTCAAATATTTTAGATAGCTCACTCAAACTCTCCATTGCACCTATTTTATTCAATGCATATACCTAGAAACTTCATGCACACCAAGTCCTAACTGGTGTACAAATATGTGAGCTCGATACAAAGGAACCTAACATGTGAAAACTTGTTATTTAATAATTTTTCTAGGCCCCTATATATGTCAGCTCCATAATATAGAGCAGTGGCAAGTAATCACGATAAGAAATCCAAGTGTCAATACGCAACTGATCAAGACAACAAGACATATCGTACCGGCAACCAGAATTGAGAAAAGGAAGGCGATGAGATCACCAGAAAACAAAAACAGAAGGAAACCGAAAGGAAAAGACGAGAGAGACGGCATTGCACTTGGAAAATAGGTAAGATGACAACCGAAGAAACCATGGATTCGAGAAAGCTTATGTTATACTGATACATCTCTTATCGATACCGACATGTGATGTGCAACCTTTCGTGTATGCGTATACCGCTTTGTGTGTTCATACATTCACACCACATCCAAATAGTTTATATACAACTATTGTTAAGAGTACTGCTCATTGTCTCCGAAGTCAAAGAAAATAAAGTTATTATTTTTCTTCAGCAAGGACACCACAACTAATGTGTACGAAAATGTATATATAACTAGGGCATGAGCTGCCACTGTTCGTAAATATGTATGTCGCTGTCACAAGAGTGTCATTAGACAGATATGGTGATGAATGGGGCCAAGAAATGGAGAGAATAAAATGGAATATAATAATGGACAAGATTAGGGAAGGCACTAAGACAATACTAGTGATGGATTGCTAATCAGCAGGACCCATGGGGCTAGACATTCATATCACTGTGGCCTTATTGCACCCAAATCAACAAACAGTGAAGCTTAATTCGGCAGAATAAATTATTTAAGCAAATACAGTTATCTTTCACTTATTCTTGAAAATTAATACTAGTTTTCTTAGTTAATAATGCAGGGATTTTCTTGATGTTCGATTCTTCATTCTGTCATGATCTTACTAACCCCTTAGCCCCTCTCTCTTCTTATATATATCCAACAAATCATAACAAACAGTAATTATAATAACAGGCAACTAAAAATTATGATGGTGCATGATTAGAATTTGGATGTGATGGAATAATCAAACGGGGGTAAATTAATGGTCTACACTTATCACGCTGATCCTTCGGCTGCCTCCTTCCCTCTTGTCGTCGTCGTCGTGGTTGCCGCTGCTGTGGTAGTGCTAGTAGCGCCGGCGCTACTACTTCGAGTTGGGGGAGTAGCAGGAGACGCTGGCATCGTGTGTGACGGCTCGTCCTCGTCGTCGTCTGCGCCTCCGGACGTCCCTGCCGTCTCCGCGGAAGCGGTAACGACGGGAGGCGGTGCCGCGGGGGCAGCAGTGCTCCCGCGCTTGCGCTTCTTCTTCTCGTAAGGGATCCCGCGCGCCTTGGCCTGTGCCTCGCGCACCTCGCGGAGGTAGATGCGCACGGCACGCGCGGCGAAGGGGTTGGACTCTGGACGGCCGCCGGACTCCTCGTAGGCGGCGCGGAGGCGGCCGATGAGCGCGTCGAGGCTTCCCCACGCCTGCCGTAGCGGGCACGCGCACGGCGCCGGTGGATTGGGCTGGCCGAAGTAGGCGCAGCCGTCGGCGTGCACCTTGGTCTTGCCGAACTGGTCGAGGTACTTGAGGAACTCGATGACGTGCGCGCCGCTGCACCGGGGCAGCGTCAGCGGCGGCTTGTGGTTGCGCAGGTACTGCAGGAAGGTGTTCCAGTCGCGCCGCTTCTGCGACTCGTACCGGCTCAGGCCCGCCGGCACGGGCGGCTGCTGCGAGAGCGGTTGCGGCTGCAGATGCTCCTGCACTACGGCCTGTCGTTGCTGGCCCCCTCCTCCTTCCGGCGGCTGAGCTGGCTGCTTCTGCTCCTCTGCCTTCTCAACGGCAACCGACGACGACGACGAGGGTCCAGCCTCCTCCGGCGTGCTCGATCCCTCGCCAGGAGCAGGCTCCATAGCGACTCGTCTGCTTCTCTCTCTCTCTCACTCACTCTCTTCCAGTGTTCTTTCTCTCTCCTGGTACGTAGTCTCCTGTTTGTCGGCAGGAGCGGGGGAGAGAGAGAGAGAGCGTCGCTGCCTTACCTAGCTAGGTAGCTAGAGAGAGAAAGGCAGGGAAGGGAATGGAATGGGTTCAGGTGGGGAGGTAGAAGAAGACTTGTTGGCATAGCACGGTGCAGTGTGGTGGTGTGGCATCCTTTGCGGCTTTTGTCTTTGGTTGCGTTAATAGCGTCTCCACTACACACTGTCGAGTGTCGAGAGCGGGGGCTATTATGATGACCATTTCTTTAGTTAATCATGCTTCTTAGCTAGTGTTCGGCATAAGTACCCCGTCCTTGTTGTTCCTTTGTGTTTGTATATTTATGATTCTTTTTTTGTTTCTCTTTTCAGTCGTATCTTTGGAAATAAGCATCTGATCACCATGCAGCCCGTGATTATGTTATTTCTGTTCGTACTCCCGTGAACTTTGTACCCTAGCTACTATTGGTAATTTTTTTCGTATCAAATCGAGGGTTCACCTTTTTTTTCTCTTTAGCAAAAGACCATGTCCTTGTTGTTCCTTCCACCAGTTGAACGGTTTTCTATCGAATTCCTGCAAATTTTCGTGATTCTTCCGCTTCAAGTAGACTCTACCTCTTGTTGCGTATGCTATGTGGCTTTTGTTTTATTTCTATGCTACTTTTGTTCTTTTTGTACATGTTTTTCGGATGTATTGTTGCAGCCAAGAAAAGTGACCTAGCAAAGCAGAGTGAGGTGCCTTGTATGACCCCGCTAGCTTGAAGATATATGGCGTGATATTTGACATATATAGCGTCATCAAAGGTAGTATGTGATGTATACAAGCAGGGTATTAATTTGGGTTTCCGGTTGCAGAGTTAACCATCATGATCTTGGTAGATTGACGGTGGAGTCATGATGCAATACATGTAGAGTAAGACGATCGGGCAGAACGAATGGTCATGCCAATGGCTTAGCTTAAATGAAAGACGGACACCGATGACAAGCCGAGAAGTCAAAGCGGAGGAGTGACTCGCATGAGTCAACACTTACTACTCAGGTCTGGTAGAGCAATCTCCAATTCTCATATAGAAATGTTAGAGCTTGTTTAATTCATAGGATAGAAAAAGTATAGGAATAGGAAAACATAGGATTGAGATGTCATGCCAACTTGAATCGTATGGGAAGAGGAATTCTATTTGATGTAGAAAAGGAATTTTTCCATGAGGCCTCATCTAATGTTTCTTTCCTATAGGAATTGCACTACAAGATTCCTATAGGATGTGTTCCTCTTTTGTTAGCAACAAGGGTCTTGGAAACCCAAATAGACCAAGCAATATAACCATCAAATGGGCCAACATATTGTACATAAACATCACCATAATAATCACGCATTAAAACATAGTGAGGGTTAGCACTTCCCGCAAAGTCATCTTATGACATAGTTTTTCCACTTATAGTCTTACTATATATCTACAATGGCCTTGTCTTTTGCTTGTGCGGGCTTGGCCTTCTTATTCTTGTTGTTCTTCTTGGCTTTGGAGACAAAGTCAATGCCTCCTTTTTCATTATTTGACCTTTGCTTACTCAAAAGGTCATCAATGGACTTGTTTCCTTTGGGAAAGGTGGCATTAGCAAGCCCCCCCTTCAACCTAGAATTTTCTTCAAAAGTGTTTGTACTACTAGAAGGAATGAAGGTACTAGGTGAAGCAATATTAGTTAATTGAGTTTGAAGTAGTTCACGAGACTTTGTGAGAGACAAGAGTTCACTCTCCAAAGCCTTGTGAGCCTTGTCAAGCTTCCGGAAGTCCTCGGCAAGTTTGTCATGAACCACACTAAACTCAATCTTATCCTTTTTAGCCTTTTTGTACTTGGCAATGGCATGATCACGTTCCTTAATGAGTTTATTAATAATTTGATTATTTTACTCATCTAGGCCTTCAAGCTTTTCTTCAAGCGACACCCTAGTCTCTTGCTCTTTTTCTAGAGCATTATTTAAAGCATCCATCTCACTAATATGCTCTCTCCCAAGTTTACATCTTTCATTGGGAATCTCTTGTGTGTGAGAAAGTTGATTTAAGAGGTTCACAAAATGCTTCTTGTGCTCCCCTTGCAAGTTAGTCATAAACACATCAAAAGCAACTAATTCCTCTTTGACCTCAAGAGATATATCATCATCCAGTTCATCATCAATCATAGAGGTGGAGTGAGAAGATGATGATACCTATTTTCCTCTTGCCATAAGGCAAGTGACGTTCTTGTTGGAGATATTCTCATTTGGAGAGTCGAATAGAGAGAAAGTGGGAGTAGATGTAGTGTCAATAGAAGCCACACCACTTGATGTTTCCTCTTCATCATCTTCATTATCGGAGGAGAATTCTTCATGTGTTATCAACACAATTTCACCTGACTTCTTGTTGGAGGGATTCTTCTTGATGAAAGGATTCTTGAAGGGAGCGTTGGAGTTTTTCTTTTAACACAAGTTTACCACCATGATCTTCTCTTTTCTCATAGGGACAACCGGCAACAAAGTGATAGCGGTCACCACAATTGAAACAAGTTCTCAATTTTGAGCCATTGTCTCTTATCCCATTTGGATTGCTTCTTCGTTGCATCTCCATATTGGCCTTGGAGGGGTCTTTCCAAAAGTTTCTTGCACAGAAGGCCATATACTCACCATGAGCAACCTTGACATCTTCAGGGTGGCTCATAGACAAGCCTTCATCACTTTCTGATACCAATTGAAAGGATCGTATGGGCACCTAGAGGGAGGGTGAATAGGTGGTACTTCAAATTTTACTCTTTTTCTAGTTAGGGTTTGACACAAAGGTAAATTATCTATACTATGCAACTATGGAGGAAGGGGATGATGTCCCCTATTTATAGCCCATTGACGGCGAACTGTTTTCTGACCGTTGGAGTCATTGGCACACCGGAAACTCTGGGCTACAACGAAAACTCCGGACCATCTCCGGACCAAGCACCGGACCACCATACAGTAGGTTTTTGACCAGGAGAGAGTGCGCCCTTCGGGGATTCTTCAGAGTTTTCGGACTGGGGAACATCGGAGACTCTGGTGTTTCCACAACGGAGACTCCAGCCTGTGAGGGAGTACCGTAGATTCCGGCCAGTCTCCGGTCTGTCTCCGGACCAGGTCTCTGTATGGAAATTGATAATTCCTGGGAGCCCTTCCAGAGACTTTGGGGGAAACTCCGGTCCACACCGGAGATTCTAGTGCTGGCACACCGGAGACTCCGGTCTGGACACCCTAGAGAACTATAGCTATCTACAGGGAATTTTCCAAAGCGCTAAGACCTTTTCACTTTTCAGTATATCACCATGTAGACATTATCACAATTTAAAATGATCTACAAGTTGTTAACAAACACCAAAACAGATTAGGACAATAAATGTCCTTTCAGACTTCATAAGTCAACAACATAGAAGTTGGTCTCTATCCATAGAAGTTTTTTCTAGCAAGGTGGAGTTTCTTTAAGAAAGTATAATTTGATAAAATGGGACTTCATTAGTAGGCCTAAAAGCAAAGGAGGGTTAGGAACCAAGAACCTAGTCAAAATGAACACTTCTTTGTTATGTAAATGGTGGTGGAATTTGAAACTGGAAAAGGTTTATGGCAAAAGATAGTAAATGCTAAATATGTGAAAGATATACCTTTAGATTTTGTCATACATAATAAAAATGATTCTTATTGTTGGGATGATCTGTTGAAAATAAAGGATATCTATTTGAGTAATGGAAAGATGAGAATAGGGAGTGGTTGTTAAACTATCTTTTGGGATGATGCTTGGTGCTCAGACCATTGTTTGAAGAATCTTTTCCCTTAGTTATTTGAGTTGTGTAATAAATAACAGATATCTGTAGCTGAAGCAGGTCAAAGAAGGTGGGTTTTGACCTTGTGGAGATGGTTGGATGAACACCAACAACATCAGTTAAGGGCTATGAGGGATATTTTGGTAAGTTGTCCTCTAGGTGAGGGAAGAGAAACTCTAATTTGGAATTTTATCAAATCAGGTTTATTTACAGTGAAGTCAGTGCATAAAAAGTTATGTGCTAACAACAGGAATAGACCTTTTAAATTTTTGTGGAAAGCTCGAATCCCACCAAAAATTAAGATATGGTTGTGGATAATTTGGCACAACTCTATTGCAACAAAGTACAATATGAGCAAGAGAGAGTGGGTTGGTGACCTAAAGTGTAGATTACGTGATGAAGTAGAAACAATTCATCATTTATTCTTTTTATGCCCTGTTGCAAAATATATGTGGAGTGTGATTGGAGTTTCTTGTGGAGCCAGAAATAGACCTATAAAGTTTAGTTAGTATTTATTTTGGATTGAAAATGTGTTGAAATGGTCTACTAATCTACAAGTAGTTGGTTTGACTGCTTTGTGTTGGGAACTTTGAAAAGTGAGAAACAAACCTTGATTTGAGTTTAAGTTGATAAAATCACCAGCCGGAATAATCTGCTATGCTTGTTATTTTTTGAAATATTGGGTAGGATTACCAAAAGAGGGGGAAAAGAGTCCCTTTTGTTTAGTGCTAACTAGCTCTAGGAAACTGCTCTTCGCTTGCATGCATCTACATCGTCGACATCGAGAATTCTGGCTATCTAGCCAGTGGAAGATCTTTCTGGCGACGAAGGTTGAGCTACTCCAGGTAGTGAAAAGCTGGACGCTATATTCTATGGTATTTGGAAGCGGTGCCTACTTTGATGGAGCCATTTAGAGATTAAGAGAAAAATAACGAGTTCTTGTTTTAAAAGTGTTGTGCTAGTATGTTGCTTTGGTCTGTAATAAGTAGGTTTGTGGGTTACGTCTCTGAACTATCTAGGCTTGTGTTCTCGCTGCCGGGGGTTGCAAGGGAATGTATATGTTGGGATTGTGTTGTTAGTCTCTCAGTAGATGGTTGCAGTTTGTGTTGTTTTGTACTTCCTTCGTGTTATCTCTGTTTTGGTTTTTTCTCTCTACTTTGGTTTGTTTTGAACATCATCCGGATGCATGTTCCGTTATCTGTTGATAGTGGAACCCAGGAGGGTTGTCCCTTTGTATGGATAAGTGTACATGTGTGAAATATAACGTGCAAAAGTATATATGAATAGGATTTAGTCTGTTATTAGCAGATAGAGTGCACCCGGTTGATGTTGGATTACACTTATGTACTATTATATGATCTATCGGCCACAATCCATGATAAAAAAGGGTACACAATTTCCACAACCAGATTTTTTGTGTGGTATTTTTATTTTAATATTCTCTTGTATCTTGCTTTTAGTATGTAATAGATAGTGATGTAGATCCAAATAACTATAAAAACCTCAAAATGGTCCGTGGCCAGGCTTCATGAAGCCCGGTCCCAGATGCGTTGGTATTTACCTTTGGTGCTTTTAATAAATACAAGGGTTAGCACTGTTTTGAACTTACTATGGATTAAAAAGATGACGAAAAAAGGAAAATAGTTATTGATCGAAGATGAGAGGGGTGGTGGAGATAGAAATATATTATGTAAAGACTACTTGTAAATCTATAGATACAACCAATTGAACAAAGCTCATAGAACCTCGGTATTTACGCAAATGATTCCGTCAAGAGAAAACTCAAATTCATCATTCTAATAATTCCCCCCCTTAAATATAATCATCATTTGCACCAAAGTACAAATGAAAAATTAGGATAATCATGTCGTAAATAAAATTCCACCCTACACAACCTCAGGTATAACCTACTCAGAATAATATCTAGAGTTTACTGTTGTTGAGGCCTTGAATTTAACATAGTTAAAACAATCGTCAGCTATACCCTAAAACCTTTTACCATATAAGTTTGAGTATTCTCATCATTGGCAAAACAACACAAAGTGGTATTTTAATTGTACTAGCAATAGAAAAATGAATAGTGGCATGATTTTGGCATACTAGATATCGAGTTTGTACTACAAACCATATAAATAGTGAAAGTTTATTTCTTAACAACAGAAAATAAAACAGTGACATATTACTTACTAGTTATACCAAGATTTATCATACTCCTTACTTACCAACAAAATTAATGGTGGAAAGTTCATAGACACGACCATCAGTACTAGATAGTGTATACCTTGGAGTCCGCTGGAGGTGGGTCAAGGTCGAGGTCGTATCCCAAGAGTCTGAGATACAACTATTTTGATGGGTCTCTTTTTGTGATGATGCTGGATCAATATGGATGAGGAAAACGGAGTCCCTCTGTGCTGATGGCGGCATCATGTTCATCCCCCTCCCCAGTTCGGCTGCATCCCCGCAAAGCCTACCCTTCCTATTTGCCCCAGTACATACAACCACCAATAGCGCCTCCTGCTTTCCACTCATGTGTGTCTCGCCACTCCTCCCACTTCATTTCGGATGCAAAGAAAGAGGCATTCCCTCGTCTAAGTATTTCTTGGTGCCAGATTTGACCGTCAAGAAGAGATGGAGCGAGATATGTCCAACAAGGAATAAGATAAGAAGGAGGAGTGCCCTCACAGGCTAAACACTCTCTCTTGATAGAGATAAATGAGTGTTGGATATATACCCCAGAGGCAAATCATAAAGATATTTTTATTGTCATATCTCTAATGTTCACAATAAGTTTTGTGCCATCCTATAACTATATTAAGCAGAAACATTAATACATGTGTGGTATGTAAATAAACTAATTCCTTATTAATCTCTAGTCAACTAACTCATTGGTCAACTCATGATCGAGGTTTCCTAATCATGGACATTTATGTCAATTGACAATGCAGTAACATCATTAATTGAATGATGTGATGGACACATACCCGATTTAAGTATTGCAATGAGATCCAAACGAAAAGTTCAATATTGTGATAACTAGGAAAATGGTAGTAACCCAATCCTTTGACCGTGAGATCATATTTAATCACTATCACCAAAGGATTCTTTCACTGAATCAACTGTCACACCGTTAGACCTGGTTTGTCCAAGATCAGGATTTTCCCATCCGCGTGACGAATAGATACTCTAGACGCCAAGATTATATCTATGAACTTTGCAAGAATATGACTAGCTCACGGGAATGTACTATCACATGAATGAGTAAATGTGTTTGTCGGTAAAAAGATCAAACTAAGTATAGGGATACCAAAAATTAGATCTTGGACAAACCAGGTATCGTGTAGAAAAATGAATGAGACTCGACGTTTAAAGGTTAAAGCGATCAAGTTACTTCGTCGAATGCATGTGGGCCATCATGGGTTGATGACTCCTTGATGGCACTAGAGAACTTGGTGCTTGACGTGGAGCCTGTTGGGAACCCAAGAGCAAGGTGTGAAGAAGCACAACAACAAGTCTTCCCTCAGTAAGAAATCGAGGTTATCGAACCAGTAGGAGGAAGGAAACGTCACACAGGTGTTGCAAGCAACACGGAGACCTGCACAACACAAACTCAAGACTTTGCCCCAACTAACAGTGAGGTTGTCAATCTAACTGATTGCTGTAACAAAGGATTAAACGTATGGTGTGGAAGTTAATGGTTTTGCAACAAGTAAACAGGTAACAGTGGAAGATGTATCAATGGAAAAGATTGGACCGAGGTCCATAGTTCACTAGAGGTGCTCTCCTTAGATAAACACCATGGCATGAAGGGTAAACAAATTACAGCAGGGCAATTGACAGAAACTGAGCAAGGCATAACAATGCAATACCAGAAAAAAGATCCTATGATATTCGATTGGGAAATACAACAATATACATCGACCGCCATCCAACTGCATCTATGACTAGAAGTCCACCTTCAGGTTATCATCCGAACCCCCTCCAGTATTAAGTTGCAAGCAACAAACAACTGCTTTAAGCAAAGTGTGTAAGGTAAACAATCCAATTGTTCTATGAACAAGAGACCGTTGTTTTCTCCCTAGTGGCAACAACACATCTACAACCAAAGAGATTTTTGTCACTTCCCTTGAAAACTAGAGGCATGAACCCACTATCGAGCATAAATACCCCCTCTTGGAGTCACTAGCAACTACATGGCCAAGATAGCTACTAACAACAGAGAGCATGCAAGATCACAAACAACACCGACATGATAGAATCAATAAGACAAAACCATTAATCAATCTGACATAGTAATCTCAATATCCATCGGATCCCCGCAAACACAACATGCATGATTAAAAATATATTAGATCTTGATCATGAACGGATCTCACAAGATCTATACATGAAAGCACAAGGAGGAGATACAACCATCTAGCTACCACATAGACCCATAGTCCAAGGTGGAACTACTCATGCTTCATACCGGAGAGAAGGCCTCCGGGATGATTTCCCCTCCGGCAGGGTGTTAGGAAGAACTTCAGATCCCCCCGAACTAGGGACGACGGTGGCGGCGGCTACAGAAGGTTTCGTGGAGTTTTGATCGGGTGCCTAGGGTTTCTGCATCGGGGGCTTCTTATAGGCGAAGAGGCGAGGCTGGGAGGCGGCTAGGGGCCCCACACCCTACCCAGGCGCGAGGTGGTCCCACCCACGCCTAGGGGGGTCTGGCCGCCCTGGTTCTCTTCTCTATCTCGTTTTCTGGCATCGTGTCCCCCACGGTAAAATATTGACTTTGGCTTTTGTCCTGTCCAATTCTGAGAATATTGATTTTCTGCCTTTCTGGAACCAAAAACAGAAGAAAACAGGCAACTCACACTGTGGCATCTTGTTAATAGGTTAGTACCAGAAAACATATAAAAACACCTCAAAGTGTAGACAAAGCAAAGTAGATACTAAACAAGCATGGAGCATCAAAAATTATAGATATGTTTCCGACGTATCAAGCATCCCCAAGCTTAACTCCTGCTCGTCCTCGAGTAGGTAAGTGATAAAATAATAATTTTTGAGGTGACATGCACCATCAAAACCAAGATCAAACCATTTGCAAGCATTGAAAACTGGGATC
Source organism: Avena longiglumis (assembly GCA_030063025.1). Classification (NCBI taxonomy): domain Eukaryota; kingdom Viridiplantae; phylum Streptophyta; class Magnoliopsida; order Poales; family Poaceae; genus Avena; species Avena longiglumis. Next base: position 474,328,385 of record CP125974.1, on the reverse strand, counting down.
AAAGAACTCTAAACATGTGCATGAAAGATGGAGTTCTAACAATAAGACATAGTAACTATGCATGCAACATGAAAGGATACAAATAAAGATCATGAATAAGATGCATTGAAAAACGTTTGTTTGTTTCACATACAGAAAACATAGCATAGTGGCAATTAGGTTGTCCCTCATAGAGTAGAAAATAAATGCATAGGACACCTTCAAAGTTCACAAGGGTGATTGAAACAAGTAGCACATGAACAAGTAATATCACAATATGCATCAATCAATAAGTTTTGGGACACTGCACACAGAATGACAACTATTCTCTCTTAATGGTGCCTAAAGGTAAAAGGTGAAGACTCAAATAATAGTGGAAGAAAGGCCTTTCATAAAGGAAGCAGGGATTTCAAGTTTCAAAAAGAGCTTCCAAAAATTATGGTACTTGTTAGCTTTCAGTCCTCATTGCCCTTATCATAAGCATCTTGAAGTGGTTAAGGTTAAAGTGAACAAATATGGAGTATATGCTTGACAAAGTATAAGTTGGCAATCTCAAGTCCCTTGAATACGAGGGCCACACCTCATGCTACTCAACTTCAGTCACTTGTAAGTTCTTGTCATTGTAAGTACATGCATATCATAGAGAACCGCCAACAGGGTACCCCTTGCACATGGTACAGAAGCTATCCCATAACCAAAATGACAAGGCAAGCAGACAATGAGCATCTCAGAGATATTTTTATTTACTATATGCATAGCTTTTTTATTGAGGATGCTTCATAGATAGATCACTATGGTGATGCTGCAAGTTTCCACCATGATTAGGCATGGATTAAGCTAGCGGCCCAGGCGTTTCTCTAACACAAAATACATACTCCATGGACTTACAAGTTCCCTCTTTATTTCACACCGGTGACATCCATAGACAAAAGAGCATGATATCAACTAAGTACAAAGTACAAGTGCAATGTTGAAAAAGTTCCCCGTGACAGCACGGTTCTGCTAATTCCAATGTATAAGTGCAAGAATATACAACATAGATGACACAATGGTTCAAGTTTATTAGGGGCAAAGAATATAAAGTGTGCCATCAAGTTTGTGAGGGCCTTAATCACTAAGTTTTCACATAACAAAATAGTTTTTAATTGGAAGCTAAAAACAAGAATATACTTGGAATGGTGTAACACACCATGCATAGGAATTTATATTGGACACTTTGGAATAACTTGGTTTCTTGGGAGTTGGAAGCATGAGTAGAGATTACTCATACAAGTGGAGGCTAGCAAAAGACTGGGAGCAACCAACTAAGAGAGCAATAATGGCTATAATCATGCAGAGCAACAAAGCATTACTAATCAAAGCATAGAGTGGTACTACAAGTCAAGGACTAAATGATCATAGAGGATATAGTGACTTGTCATAGTCACAACATGGTGTAAGCATGTGCCAAGTCAACCCAAACAAAGCATCAAAGGAGAATACCATAATACTATGTTTTTGCATGCTAAAACAACGCATAATTTCTTCAAGGCAAACTAAGCAATACCAATTGTTTGCAACAAGATATGCTACAGGAATAATCACTAAGCATAGGGTCAAAACAACACCTAGAATGTCATGCTAAAGTCTAATTCACAGTCAATGCAAGCTCCTCTTGCATTTTCAAGCAAGAACTTACTACTTCTTTCCAACACCAAGCAACTTATTTGAAACAACACAACGAGAATGGGGGTCCAAACTACTTTCTTCAAGCAAACTAAACAACTAAGCAAAGCAAATGAAAACTAAGACGCTCCAAGAACAACACAACAGTGCATGAAACAATAAAAACGATGTGTCTAGACAGACCTGAGCTTTTTATTGATGAAGAAGGGGATTCCCAAGGCATCCCCAAGCTTTGAGCTTTTGTCCATTCTTCATCTCATTACATCATTATTTATCTACACCTAAAATTTTTCCTTCATACAAAACTTCACACAATCTTCATTAGCAACATTAGTGTATTCAAAAGATAATAACCCTTAGGTAAAGCTTTGGAAGAGCAAAACTTTTCAATAAAAACACATGCTACTGTAGCAACTCCTTCAAAAATCTCAATTCCCCAAAACAGAACTCAAAAAGGAATCAATAAAAAGCAAATGCAAATAATGGCAGAAATCTGTCAAAACAGACCAGCAGGTAGAAACCGATTTTTCGAAGACCTTCTGTTGCTAAAATAAAAAAGTGCTGAACTTAAAAAAGTTAGCTAACATACTGGGGGATTTATTCGTAAATTTTCAGCTCAATCCGAGTTACAGAGACTCCTCACAATTTTTTTTGGTGGAGGACAGAAATATGTTTCGGGACAACAATTCCCCAAATCTTACTTCCCTCTCATTAGAGGTCATTATTGGCACAAAAAGCAAACAAAAAGGATAAGGATAGGTCATTACTAAAGTAATAACTTCCAAGACTCAAGGAAACTCTTGGGTTATCTCCCAACAAGTACTTTTCTTTAACGCCTTTAAGTTAGGCTTGATAGCTTGAGAAGATACTCACATAAGAATTATGAATTGAAGTCAAAGAGAGCATCAAGAAGCAAATTCAAAGCACATTTAAGTCTAACCCACTTCCTATGCATAGGAATCTTGTATGCAAATAAATTCACAAAGAACAAAGTGACAGGCATAAGAATATGAAACAAGAGCAACTTCAAAACTTTCAGCACATAGAGAGGTGTTTTAGTACCATGAAAACTTCTACAACCATATTTTCCTCTCTCATAATAATTTTCAGTAGCCTCATGAATAAACCCAACAATATAGCTATCACATAAAGCATGCTTTTCAGGATCTACAAACTCATAATTTCTATCAAACTCAAAAACAGTGGGATTAAAACCTCCACAGGTTTTATCCAAAGTAGATATTTCAAAAGGATCCACAGGAACATAACATTCATCCTCCTTTGGTAAGCAAGGGGGACAATCAAATAATGTAAGGGATAAAGAGTTACTCTCATTAGAAGGTAGGCATGGGTAAATCCATTCTTCCTCCTTTTGTTCATCACTCTCCCCATCTTTTTCATCTAATGAGCTTCCAGTTTCAACAATTTCTTCTTCCATAGTCTCTTGCAAGGCATTAGTATCTTCCATTCGTGGAAAACACTTATTAAAATATTCAAGCATATAGCTATTTTCTTGCTTGTAATTATCAAAGCAAAATTTAAGTATCTCAAAAACCTCATGTTCATAAGGTGCATCATCAGTATTTTTAAGCAAACTGGCAAGTTCAAATGCACCCTTGAAGGCAATAAATTCTTCAATTTGTTCCACATCATCAAAAACATAATTTACTTTAACATAAGACGATATGGTAACATTATCATTATACTCACATTGAAAGGGTAGGTGTTTATACCTCCTGCAGCAACAAGCTTTATCAAAGCAATACGTAACATTATAAGTAGAGCACACGTCTCTAGCAATAGTATTCAACTTATCAATTTGTTCCCATAAGTGTTTCCCTTTTTGTGACATACGGTGTTCCATATAATAATACTTTTGTTCTTTCGTGAACCCACCTTGCCAATAAGAACTAGTTTCAAAGAATCCATCCATTGATAGAAAGCATGAGCAAGCGAGGCAATAACAGACCAGCAACCAGAGTGGGAACTAATTTTTTTGTGTTTTTGAATAGAGAAAGCAAACCAAACTAGACTAATTTTTTTGCAGTTTTTTAAAAGAGGCAAACAAAACCAAGCAAAAGAAAATAAGCAAACTAAAAACAAAGTAAAGAGAAAGGAAGTGGAGGACTCCCCTTGTGAAGACGTCCTTAGCCTCCCCGGCAACGATGCTAGAAAACTTTTTGGCTGGCTGTTGTCGTGGGAGCTTATTCTTCTTTAAGTCCTCGGCAATGGCGCTAGAAAACTTGTTGATGACTCCTTGATGGCACCAGAGAACTTGGTGCTTGACGTGGAGCCTGTTGGGAATCCCAAGAGCAAGGTGTGAAGCAGCACATCAGCAAGTCTTCCCTCAGTGAGAAACCAAGGTTATCGAACCAGTAGGAGGAAGGAAACGTCACACCGGTGTTGCAAGCAACGCGGAGACCCGCACAACACAAACTCAAGACTTTTCCCCAACTAACAGTGAGGTTGTCAATCTCACCGGTTGCTGTAACAAAGGATTAAACGTATGGTGTGGAAGGTAATCGTTTGCAACAAGTAAACAGGTAACAGTGGAAGATGTATCAATGGTAAAGATTGGACCGGGGTCCATAGTTCACTAGAGGTGCTCTTCTTAGATAAACAACATGGCATGAAGGGTAAACAAATTACAACAGGGAAATTGACAAGAACTAAGCAAGGTATAACAATGCAATACCAGACAAAAAGATCCTATGGGATTCGATTGGGCAATACAACAATATACATAGACTGCCATCCAACTGCATCTATGACTAGAAGTACACCTTCAGGTTATCATCCGAACCCCCTCCAGTATTAAGTTGCAAGCAACAGACAACTGCTTTAAGAAAAGTGTGTAAGGTAAACAATCCACTTGTTCTATGAACACGAGACCGTTGTTTTCTACCTAGTGGCAACAACACATATACAACCGAAGAGATTCCTGTCACTTCCCTTGGAAACTAGAGGCATGAACCCATTATCGAGCATAAATACCCCCTCTTGGAGTCACTAGCAACTACTTGGCCAAGATAGATACTAACAACGGAGAGCATGCAAGATCACAAACAACACAAACATGATAGAATCAATAAGACAAAACCATTAATCAATCTGACATAGTAATCTCAATATCCATCGGACCACCGTAAACACAACATGCATGATTACAAATAGATTATATCTTGATCATGAACTGAGCTCACAAGATCTATACATGAAAGCACAAGGAGGAGATACAACCATCTAGCTACTACATGGACCCATAGTCCAAGGTGGAACTACTCACGCTTCATACCGGAGAGAAGGCCTCCGGGATGATTTCCCCTCCGGTAGGGTGCCAGGAAGAACTTCATATCCCCTCGATCTAGGGATGACGATGGCGGCGGCTACAGAAGGTTTCGTGGAGTTTTGATCTAGTGCTTAGGGTTTCTGCATCGGGGGCTTCTTATAGGCGAAGAGGCGAGGCTGGCCTGGTCTGGCCGCCTAGGGGGGGGGGGTCTGGCCGCCCTGGTTCGCTTCTCTGTCTCGTCTTCTGGCTTCATGTCCCTCATGGTAAAATATTGACTTTGGATTTTGTCCCGTCCAATTCCGAGAATATTGTTTTTCTGCCTTTCTGGAACCAAAAACTGAAGAAAACAGGCAACTGGCACTATGGCAACTTGTTAATAGGTTAGTTCCAGAAAAGATATAAAAATACCTCAAAGTGTAGACAAAGCAAAGTAAAGTAGATATTAAACAAGCATGAAGCATAAAAAATTATACATACGTTTCCGACGTATAATAGGTTTCCATATCTTGTTTTTGGTCATTGATTGGAGAGGTGTCTTAATCATGTATGCGTATTCCCAAACCGTAGGGTGGCACTCTTAAGGGTAGATGATGCTTACAACTTGATTCGAGATCGTTGGATAAGAAAGAGGTAAATTCGGAATTGTTCTGGAAAGATTCCCGAGTCGATGAAATCTTCAGATACTAAATAATATGTTTTAGTATTTAAATAAATAAATTAAATGTTAAAATAATAATTAAATATATGGCCTACCCCACATGGGCCACCATGTGTAAGCCTATTAGGGGCACCCCACGTCCCCAAGTGGCAGACAGCCGAAGAGGGGAGGGGTGGCGCGCAACATGAAGGGGGCGCCGGCAGCCCGGGTGGGCTACACCCTAGGTGGCGACAGACGTAGGTGCCCCCGACCTTTGGCCTATATAAGTAGGACGGGAGCACCCCTCATTCACCCCATTGATATTTTACTTTCTCCCTCTCTCTCTCTCATGTGTTGTTTCGTAATATTGGAACAAGCATACGGGCTAGAGTTCTCCATCATACGTACATCGTCGTGTTGTTGGTATCTTGATCCAGATAAATCTTCTTCCGCTACTTCGATAGACCTAAGACCAGGGAATGTCATCTACACCTGACTTGTGTAGAACTACGAAGGTGCTGCCAATTGAACTCTTCGCTTGTACGCATGCATTACCTTGAGGTCGGCGTCGTCGCACGACTACATCATCAACGTTCGTTAGAACGTCGACACTTTTCAGTATTTAAGGGTATGAACATCAAATCCCTCCCTTAGCTTACATCTACATATAATAAATCTTGTTTGTATTGTTCTGGTTGTTAGAATTTTTTTGTTTTCTTCTACAGAACCCTACAATGAGATCACAAAGAGCGTCACCGTCACCATCACGATGCATTCAGATTGGTGAGAGAGTGGGAGTGTTGTACATGTTAGTGACCCAGCCGCGGACTAGCGTATATTGTCTAATGCAGATATTGCGGCTATGCTTACCATGTTACAGCGGAAATACTATCCCCCGAGCCTTATCATCTCTTCCTCTCCCCTTCCCCCACCCTCGCGCCTGCGCATTGACCGGTAGCGATCGGGCCAATCTTGAGCTGTCTCTGGCGGCTTTGCCTGCCGGAGATGGCGGAGACAGTATAGATCTTAGATTTAGTATTAGAGGATTCGGCGAGATGCTATGTGTTGGGAGCGAGGCGCCGGAGTTGGACAGGCCATGGTGTCCCCGGTGGTGGTTCTGCGGTGGCAGTGACCTTCGGCGGTCGGAGGCGGCTGTTGCATGACTTGCTGCTGATTTCTCCCCAAATAAGGTCATGGACTCCTCCCTTTCTTGTGTTTCCCCTCTACTTCGTTCCTCTTTGCCAGACGGCCATGGCGGCGAGGGGCAGGGGTTAAGAGGTGGTCCGGGCGCAGGTGGGAGGGAGCTAGGAGGGTCTTCCTGCTGGGATGTTCTAGCGCGACACCGGCATGGTTTTGTTGAGCTTCTTCGTCGGGCCTCTAGGGAGGAGGAGGGCGATTTGTTTCTCGACAGTCGACTTCCCAAATAAGCGCCTCCACCATGATACGTCGTAAACATGTCTATAATTTTTGATGCTCCATTCTTGTTTTGTGCCAACTATCTTATGCTTTATGTGGCATCCCGCAAAACCACTACTAGAAAATCGCGTTGATTTTGTGCATTGCATCGTCATCTTCATACATTGTTTGACTGCATTATTTGAAAAGCCTAGTTTTGAATTGTACAAAACCCCTATCATTTCAAACACAAAACCCCGATCGCATCGGAGATTTTATTTGTCTAAAAACCGTTTGCAAAATGGCCTTATTTTAATTTAAACGCGACCAAACAAACACACTTTTGAAAACAGCTCCCTCTAAATCCTAGTCCCACCCAATCTATTCCTACCCACCAATCCCAGGCTGCCACCTCCCTCTCTCACCCCAAACATACCCACCTGCCACCTCATCCATCCAGCTCCCTCTCTCTCTCTTTTCTCACCCTAGCCATCCTACCCTCTTGCCCTCTTCCCCACCGACACATGGACCCCACCAGCTAACTCCCCTCTCTCTCCTTCCCCCTGGCCCCACCCGCCACCTGCACCCATCCCGCGCCAGAGCCGCTGCCTCTGGGCCCCACCCGCCTGGCGCCACGCGCTGGCCACGCGCTGGCCACGCGCCACCAAGGGCCCCACGCCACCCCTCCTCACCAACCGCACCCCACGCTGGGCGCCCCACGCTGCGCCTGGCCCACGCTGCCCACCACTATCAAGGCCCCCGGCCCCGCCTCCCTCCATGAGCCCTTTGCCCAGCTGCCTGTCGACCTCTTCTCCTGGGCTGCCGCCTCCCCGGCTCCTCGCCCCAGGCTCACCACGATGCCTGGCCTGCACTTTGCCGCCCGCCTCCGGCTCCTCCGCCACAGACGCCTCAGAGCCTCTGCGACCCTCACGCTGGCTGCCCCGACTCGCCGGGCGACCCCACTCGCACCTCACCGCCTCCGCCGCCTCTCCCACCTCGCCCGCCTCCCTCGCTGACCCGCCACTGCGCCGCAGATCCGGCCAGCCCGAGCCAAGGCCCCGCCTGGCCTCCCGCCCGAGGACCTCCTCCGCGAGCGCCGTCTCTCCGGCGACCGCATCCGTGATCGAGCCTCATGGCCGCCCCTCCCGGCCGCCGCCCACATCCTCCTCCGCTGCCCCGCCTGAAGCTCGTCGGCAGTCGCGCTCGCCTCACCGCTGGTCCCGCTACTTCTAAGGCGCATCACCCCGCCCGAACCGCCAGGTTTTCTTCTCACAGACGGCCGACGACCGAGGATGCCCTCCACCTTCTGCGCGCCGTGTTGCCGCCCGAGGCGGACCCGCACCTCCCGCCGTTGAGAGCCGCCGTCCGCCTTCGGGTAGGCAGCGCCGTTGCTCTTCTCTCACAGCGTCGTCGCTGCACATCCGTCCCTGTTCTCGGCCCCCATGACCGTTGGTGGTCCGGTTGCTACCGGTTCGAGTACATGACGACATGGCCGCGCCGCCTGTGCAGTGTTGTTGCAAGCCCCAGCTCATGCCAACCTCGACCAGATCTACCCTTCGAGATCCTGCTGTACCCGAAGATCGACGCCAGACCCCGAAGACTGAACCCCGAACTCGCCGGTTCCACAAGATCTTCCCCACGGAGACGAAGACCCCGGTCTCGAGGATCCGATGTCCGGAACGCCAAGACCTTCCTCTCGGATCCGAAGACGCCGAGTACCGGAACACCAAGATCTCCGTCGTGAAACGCCAAGACCGACCCGTTACGCGGGCGCCGTCAAGACCGGCTACTGACGATGCGACCCGAGGGAGTCGCCATTGATGACCAAGTCGGGACGACAAGGCCTCATTCCCGGAGCCGAAGGCGGAATCTTCAAGATCCGAAGACCGAACCCCAAGATCGCCATGGAGCGGAACAAGTACCACAACGCCAACGACAAGAGGCCGAACAAGACCTTCGACACGGAACGCCATGATCGCCAACCCGGAACACCGAGAGCGCCGACACGAACCCTAAGACCACACCTCGACCCGCCAAGTTCCCCAAGAACCGTTCCCGGAGTCCGGTTGTCGAGTCGAACCAGTGGAACCCCGAACCTCCCCAAGATCTACGCTAAGGCACGACAAGGTCTACCTCACGGACACCGAGAACCCCCCCCTGAACGACACGACCGTCGACATGACCGAGACCCCGATGCGACAAGATCTACCCCGAACCCCAGATCCGTCGAACCCTGGACCCTGAGACCAACCCCGAACCCCGGAACCCCAAGATCGTCGAGAACCCTAATGTGTGACCCTTTTCCTCGATACCCTATTTTATAAATGATATCAACTTGTTGCATATTGAATTGTCATACTTGCATGCATAATCATGTGGTTTGGGGGCCTTATGCCGATTCACCTCATAATTAAATATGGGGCCCATATGCGGGCAAATCTAGTCTCATATTGGCCTCATCTAAACATGTGTAGCGAACCGGTGCTATCTTTTGCCATGTTAAAACCACATATAAATTGCGGGGTAGTTAAATAACTTGAACCGTTTGATTAAATGTCGGGACCCCGGTTCCACTTAACTTGGCCTAATTACATCGCACCTTTGCCATGCCATGCAACATACATGCATCATGCCGATCTTTTGCCGTAGTATTAAATAGTGCATCCGGTGTTTCTTCTAGTGTTTTGCTTCTTCGCGGATAAGGCCGTTGAGTTGATGTGAGCTTCGCCCCGATCTTCGGTTGAACCCTTCGACAATGTTTTCAAAGAGCATCTCCCTTTCTACCTATCTTACTTTTATAGTATTTATTCCCTCCTGTTGATCTATTGCTAAGCGTGTTTGCGATGCTTTAGTTTCCGTACTGTGATATACATGCGACCCTATATTGCCTTGGACACATCCTATTACCGTTGTTTGGTAGATAGTTGGACTTGCGTCGTAGTTGCTTGCTCAAGTCTTGATGTGTGTCGTCATATGCCACGATTCTTGATGTATTGCCGCATGTTGATGTTGGAGATGATTCTAGTTTTACTTATCGTCACTTTAATTTCTGTTTAACAACTAAAATTGAAATAAGCAGAGGCATCGGTGGGTGATAGAAAATATTTGGTTTCGAACGCCCACTTGTGTCCCGTAAGACCCCGAGTACTTGATACTGTTCCTTGATTTATCGCGCTATCCACATCCGGAGGTATATGGGACCCCCGAGCGAGCTTGATTCGGTCTTATTTCTTGGGGCCACAAACTAGTTTGAGGTTTTATTTACAATCCTGTACTTATGCCATGCTACTTTCAGTATTTAAATTGTGCGAGCACCTTTGTCTGTTAGGAATTGTGACCCGTTTACGTGGTAGCGACAAGCCCAGCCACACTTTCGGGTTCCCAGTCGTTTACCGCCGGCCCCACAAACCTTGGGTCCGTCTCGGAGCTAGCTTACTTCGTTGCGGGTAGACTACAAGGGGTGGCCCCCTGAAATATTTCTGAATCCTGTGATTGTTCAGTCGTGAAAGCCTCGTTGGGTTTTGAGTTGGTTTTTCCGAGGTTGATCGAGCGTGTGTTGCTATTGGTGCACCCCGGCCGGGTAAAACTTTCTGAAAGCCGTGTCCGCGGATATGGACGACTTGGAGCACAGTATCTCGATCATAGACAAGCATAACTAAAGTTTACTGCTATAAATTTGACTTATAATGACTAGTAATCAGCTTCACTATAATGGAATGGCTAATTAATACTGCCCACAACTGCTTGTTTGGAGTGTCGCTTGCGACCATTGTAACTGACTAGTAAGTAATGCAACTACAACGGAATGGCTGAATAAAAGTACCAACAACTGCTGGGTTTTATGGGATATCTCATGCTATTCATATCTGATTAGTAATTGCTGCAACTACAACGGAATGGTTAACTAAAAGTGCCCACTGCTTACTTTATCAGAACCATTATCTAAACCTGACTAGCAATTGCTGCAACGATAACTAAATAAGTAAAACTGCCAACTGTGTGAGTTCCTCGGTTGACTTCCTCGTTTGGTCTCGAGGGGGAAACGCCAGGATGGGTTTGTTTGGTGTTAGCTTCAGGTTGGATCCGGATAGGTCATTCTTACCCCTCTCTGATAACCGCCAGATGTATCGAGTCTCTATAGGTTGTTTAGTGCATGCTGCCGCTGCTGCTTCAGTCCACCATACCTATGTAGGCGAGGACCGCCGAATTCTAGCCTCGCCGTGTCGGCCTCAAGATCGACGCTCCTTCTTTGTTTTTACGCTTTGCCCTTGGTCACCTTTTGTTTAAGCAGGTTGTGAGATCGACGTTAGCTGGTTACCCTTCCGCTTGGCACAGGCGGGTTATGGGCGCCATTGGTTATTCTTGGGGCTCTTAGCCCCATTTGCATCTTGTCCGTAGTCGGACGCTCGATCATTTTCAAGGTGATTTGGATCTTTGTACATTATGTTTGTATTCTTGACTCCTGGAGTCGCCGTTATATATATCTGTTTTGTGGGTCCCATCGAGGACTGTTGTGTAATGTTATTACTTCGTTTTCCACCCGCACGAAAGTGCCTGGTGGGCACCTTTGAATCGTTTCTATGCGGGTTTGGCGAATTTTGCTCAAACTTGCATAGGTCCGATTCTGAGGGTGTTACACTTTATCTACACTTTGAGGTATTCTTATACATTTTCTGGGACTAACCTAATAACAACATGTCGCAGTGCCAGTTGCATGTTTTCTGCTGTTTTTGGTTTGAGAAAAGCCAGAAAATGAACATTTTTGGAATTGGACGGGACAAAAGACAAAATTACTATTTTCCTGGAACGATACGAAAAATCGAAGCAGAGACGGAGTAGGGCACCAGGGTGGGCACACCCTAGGGTGGCGTGGGCCTACCCTAGCCACGCCACCAGGGGGTGTGGCCCCCCTGTCTGCCTCCTCTCCTCGCCTTTTCGCCTATAAGAAGCCTCCCGACTCAGAAACCCAAAATCATCTCGGGAAAAGCCACGAAAACCTCTGCAGTGCTGCTGCCACCGATGGGGAGATCCGGGGGACAGAAGTCTCTGTTCTGGCACCCTGCCGGGACGGGGAAGTGCCCCGGAGCCATCTCCTTCAATATCCACCACCATCTCCATCGATCTCCATCGCCATCTTCATCACCGTTGCCGATTCCCATGATGAGGAGGGAGTAGTTCTTCCTCGAGGCTAAGGGCTCTACTGGTAGCTATTTGTTCATCTCTCTCTATGAATGATCATACTATGATCACGAGCTCTGTAATCAAGTAGATCTACTTTGCTACTCAAGTGCTTTAATAGATCTCTGTCTCTCCCCACGTGTATGAAAGTGACAGCATGCATACCGTGGTGGCACTTAGGCTAGAGTCTACATAAATACTCAAGTGCTTCAATAGATCTCTGCTCTCCCCATGTGTGTGAAAGTGATAGCGTGCATGCCATGGTGGCACTTAGGCTAGAGTTCATAAATAATTATCATGAGTATATTTGGAGTTGGATGTCTTCATGAAATTGGGGTGTTTGTTGGAACCATCTAGCGCTCAAGGTGATAGTGTGGGGTTATCTAGATGGGGAAGGTGGACTTTGAGGTGTGCTGTTATAGCCCTACCATGGATTAGAGTGTCCAACCGGAGAGTAGTTCATGGTAGTATCATGAAGATAATATATTTATTGAGAGTGTTCACTAGTGAAAGTATGATCCCTGGGCCTTGTTTCTAAGCATTGAAACACCGTTTGCATCTAGATCTGTTGCATGTTTGCTTGTGATGACCCACAAGTGTAGGGGATCGTAACAGACTTCGCGAGTAGTATTACCCAATTTATTGATTCAACACAAGGGGAGCCAAAGAATACTTGCAGGCTTTAACAACTGAGTTGTCAATTCAGGTGCACCTGGAAATAGTTCTTGCTCACAGAATTTTATCAGTAGCAACCGTTTGTAATAGCAACAGCAAAGCAATAACAATAGTGGAATAAGAGCAATAGTAATAGTAATGGTAATAGTAGGATTCGAGTGTGGTAGGCATAGGGATGGATGGACGGGTGTTGCATGGACGAGTCTAAACATGTAACTTCAAGATCTAGGGCATTGCAGATAAATAATAACAAGCATCCAATTACTAAACAATCCTAGGCATGTGCTCCAAATATAGCCATACGTGCTCGCAATGAGAACTTGCATAACATCTTCTGTCCAGCCAACCCGTGGCAGCGGGGCCTCTAGGGAACTACTGGCAATTAAGGTGCTCCTTTTAATAGAGCACCAGAGAAAAGCATTAACACTCCGTGAACACATGTGATCCTCACATCATGGCCATCCCCTCCGGTTGTCCCAATTATTGTCACTTTGGGGCCTTTGGATCCGGACAATGATATGTGTACACAACTTGCAGATAAGATCACAAACAATACTATCATAATGATTCAATAATAAGTTCAGATCTGAGATCATGGCACTCGTGCCCTAGTGACAAGCATTAAGCACAACAAGTTGCAACAAAGTCAAATAGCACTAATAGAGATACTAGGCACTATGCCTTAACAATCTTATTCGATTACATGATAGAACTCATACAATCCCTACCATCCCCAAGACTACAGCGGGGGATTACTCACTCATGGATGAGGGAAACATCAATGGTTGATGGAGAGGCATTGGTGATGACGATGGCGATGATCCTCTCCAAATCCCCCGTCCTGGCAGGGTGCCAGAACGGATTTTCTGGATCTGAATCTTGGTTTCTGGTGGCGCGGCGGAGCGGAACTATTTCTGGAAAACTATCGAACCCCCCTCGGTTTTTAGGTCAAGGAGCAACTTATAGGCGCAGAGGGAACCCGAGGGGGTGCCTGGGGTGGCTGCACCCCCATAGGCGCGGCCAGAGGTGGGCCCGCGCCTGGCAGGGGTGTGGGCCCCCCAGGCCCCTTCTCTGTCTCGTACTCTGGCTCCGTGGATCTTCTGGTGAAATAGGATTTTTGGTGTATTTTATAGGATTTTTCCTGATAGTTAATTTTCTGCACAAAAACAAGACACCAAGGTAATTCTGCTGAAAACAGCGTTAGTCCATGTTAGTTGTATCCAAATCACACAAGTTTAGAGAAGAAACAATAGAAAAAGTGTTCGGGAAAGTAGATACGCTTTGGACGTATCAACTCCCCCCAAGCTTAGCTTATTGCTTGTCCTCAAGCAATTCAGTTGAAAACTGAGTGCGATAAAAGAACATTCACGAATGCATTTGCTTCATATGATGTATATATTCTCAGCACAGGAGTAGATACTTAAACCATTCATAATAAGAAGTACACAACCAAGTATACTCAATATTCATTGCAAGCTATGAAGACCAACTCAATAATAATAAGTAGCATGGAACATAAACATAAGCAACATTTAAATGCGCATAGTAAGGTATGATATAGTGGTATCTCGCTTGCCTTTGTTTGTAGAGCACAATATAAATGCCAAGGCACCTCTGAAGTTCAAGTGAATACTAGAAGTAAAGATATCAGAGCTACAAGCATCAAAGTCATGACATAATTAACCAAGTTTTGGAATAAACACAAGAATGACAAGTATGCCCTCAAGAAAGTGCTCACAGAATAAGTGGTGACTCAACAAGGAAGTGAAAACGGTTTTGAAAAGTTTGAAAGGCTTCCTAATGCTGAAAGGAAGGTTCTCATTAGCTTTGAGCTCTCATTGCCCCTATCATAGGCATCTTCATATGGTTAAGGTGAAAGTGAGGTCTAGTATGAGTTATATGCTTGACAGACCATAAACTAGAAATCCCATGTCCCTTGAGTACGGGGGCCGCTCCGCATGCTACTCAACTTTGGTTACCTGCAAGTTCTTGTCATTGTACATACATGCATATCATAGAGAACCGCCAACGGGGTACCCCTTGCATATGATACATGAGCTATCCCGTGATCAAAATGACAAGGCAAGCAGACAATGAGCATCTCAACGATCTTTTTAACTATGTGCATAACTTTTTATTAAGGATGCTTCATAGAATGCTCATTATGGTGATGCTGCAAGTTTCCACCATGATTAGGCATGGCTTAGGCTAGCGGCCTAGGCGTTTATCTAACACATATATACTCCATGAACTCACAAGCTCCTCTTTTTTTCACACCATCGACATCCGCAAACAAAAGAGCAAGGTATCAACTGGATAAAATATCCAAAAAGTGTTGAAAGCGTTCCCCGTGACAGCACGATTCTGCTGACTCCCAGCATATAATTTGCAAGCATATAACTTTCATGGACAAGTCACAATGGTTCAGGATTATTAAGTGCAAGGAATAAAGTGTGCCATCAAGTTCGTGAGAGCTTTACTAACTAACTTTCTCAAAACATACAAAAATTTTATTTGGAAGAAAACAAGGCATATAGAATATGCACTGAAATAGAAAATGATGCTAATAGGTAGGTATGGTGGAAACTGTTGGCAATATTGGTTTTGAGGAGTTGGAAGCACATGTAGAGCTCATACTCAGTGCAAGTGAAGGCTAGCAATAGAGAGGGAGCGACAAACGAGAGAGCAATAACTGTCATAATCATGCTTGCAACAAAACATGACTAATAATGGCAAGAAAGTGATACAATAACTCTGAGGCAAAATAAATCATCGAGGCTTACTGAATATTGTTTAGTCATATGCATGCGTGAGCATGTGCCAAGTCAATTCACAAGAAAATTTCAGAGGAGGATACCACAATATCATACCAAAATATGAATAAAACAATGCAAGTAAACATTCATATGACATGCTACAAACTATTAGCAAGCTAGAGCTAAATCATAGACAAGCAAGAACTACTAAGCATCCATTAGTAACATACACCTTTCAATGAACAGACTAAGCATGCTCACAGTGATGAGTATATGTACAAAAATGAAAAAAATAGAGTTTGTAACCAGCCTCTTACCACTCCTTAAGTTGTCTTAATCTTCATTATTTACCTTCACTTGTGTGACTTGAATAATAACATGAAACCATACTCCACTAAGGATGGATGAACCCTGCAAAGAACTCAGAAAACCAAAAAAGAACAACAAATATTTTTGGTGTTTTTGATTTTTCAAACAAGCCAACAAAGCAAAAACAAGCAAAGCAAAAACAAACCAAACAAAGCAAAATATTTTTGGATTTTTGTTTTAAGGCTAACCAAAGAAAAAGGCAAAGAAACAAACCAAGAGAAACAACGAAAATATTTTTGGTATTTTTGTGTTTTTGAGAAAGCAACAACAAGAACCAAAAGAAAGCAAAACAATGAATATACAAAGAACCGACCAAACATGATATATAGATGAGTGTGATGTCAGTATACCTCCCCCAAGCTTAGGCTTTTGGCCTAAGTGGGGCTCAATCCCATGGTTCCCAAGTAGGTGCACCTCCGTAGTACGACGAGGAGGCTCCCTCGTCCTGGTATGAGCTCGAGAACTCTCTTGTGTAGTGTACAATGGGGTAATATGAGGGTGCTTCCTCCTGATAGTGCCCATGGAAGCTAAGAGAGCGCAGCTTGTCATCCATCTCCTCCTTAAAGCGTGATAAAGGTCCCTAAGAAATACTGAACAAAGTGGTTTGGGGTAGAGGGATATCTCTCTCTTCCTCGTCAATAAACAACATTTTATAAACCAAGTTCTCTAGGGTAGAGCTAGTGGTGACAAAGTGATGCGCCTTCATGGCAATAAGATCAAGCCTCTGAGGAGCCAAATGTAGGGGTTCGTAGCATGGAAAACAAAAATTTTCTATCGCATACAAACAAACAAGCCAAGATCTATCTACTAGATTGTAGCAACGAGTCGATAGAGGAACTCACCCTCGAAGATTCCAAAGCGGTTAACGAGAGCAGATTCTCGTGGGTGATGTAGTCGTACACTTCCGATCTCAAGATCGCGTAGACGATCCTTCGGCTGCGTTCGGCAGCGCTTCCGATCGGTCACACGTTCGATTTACTCGAAGACCTTCCTCTCCCTTGTTCCAGCAGGCGGAGGTTGTAGCACTCTCCTCGCGATTCCGGCAACTGTGGCGTGGTACCTAAGTAGAGGGAGATCATGAGGCTTCGCCTTAAGCCGGAGCGAGTATGGTGGATTATGAGAGAGGGATATTAGTGGATATTAGTGGATCTAGAGATTAGACACACCAATTAGAAGGCTCTAAACCGCAGGCTAAAGCAATTAGAAGCTCTAAACCAAACGGCTCTAAACCTGAGATTAGAGGTGGAAACTTGTGTGTCTCTAGGAGGAGCCCTGCCCCTCCTTTTATGGGAGGGGGGTCTTGGCGCGCCAGGGGAGGGAGGGAGTCCCTCCCCAACTCGGCCTAGGGCTGGGCGCCGGCCTGGAGGAGTCCAACTCCTCCTCCAGGTTGGTTCCAACTCCTCTTGCTTGTTTCCCACAGTTTCCTGTTTCCCACAGTTTCCTGTTTTAGCCGTTTGACTTTCAAACTGCCAATTTGACTTTCATGTTTTTGGAACAGCAAGAACACTTAGTACATGATGCAATCACTCAATGACACACTCATGTACCCTTCCCTGAGTCTTGCGGACAATCCGAACCTTCTAGAACATTCGATGAAAACACGGAATCATTCCCGAACTCAAAGCGGGACTTTCCTTATATGAATCTTATTCTCCGGACCATTCCGGATCACCTCGTGATATCCGGATCCCATCCGAGACTCGAACAACATTCGGTCTCTTTCTCATAATACCATAACTACTCAAAACAACGTCGAATCCTTAAGTGTGTCTCCCTACGGTTCGTGAATTATGCGGACATGATCGAGACACTTCTCGAACAATAACCAATAGAGGAATCTGGAAATTCATATGGCTCCACATATTTCTACGATTACTTTGCGATCGAATGAACCACTTACATACGATACCAATTTCCCTTTGTCTCACGATAGTTTACTTATCCGAGGTTATGATCGTCGGTATCTCGCATACCTAGTTCAACCTCGTTCTTGATAAGTACTCTTTTCGTTCCGTGATATGTGATCCCTTGTGACCAAGTCACATGCTTGCAAGCTAATTGGATGACATTCCACCGAGAGGCCCAAAGTATATCTATCCGTCATGAGGATGGACAAATCCACTCTTAATCCATGTGTTTCAACCAATACTTTCCGAACACTTAATGCCACCTTTATAGCCACCCGATTACGGTGTGGTGTTTGATGTCATCAAAGCATCCATCCGGTAAAGGTGATATGCATGATCTCATGGTCGAAGGAATTAGGTTACTATGTATCGAAGCATATAGCAATTGAACTATTGAAATGACTTGATCTTTATGCTACGCTTATCTATAGGAGTATGTCCATCACATCATTCTCCTAATGATATGATCATGTTGTTAATAACATCTCTATGTTCATGATCAGGAAACCATGATCATATATTAACCAACAAGCTAGTTTAACAAGAGGCTTTACTAGGGACTCTTATTTTAGTTTACAAATCACACAAGTATTAATGTTTCCGGTTAATACAATTATAGCATGGTATGTAAACATTTATCATAAGTGTGAAGATATGATAATAACCACTTTATTATTGCCTCTTGGGCATATCTCCAACAGTCTCCCACTTGCACTAGAGTCAATAATCTAGTTTCAAACCTTTGTGTATTCAACACCTATGGCTTTACGGTGTTGTATGTACACGATTGCTAGTGGTCAACTGATCTCCGGATCTGACACTTCCAGGTCCGTGTGTAATTGCATGTCTTTGCGTCTTCACGCATCACTCATTCTCTAATGAGATGGCTTTGTATAAATTTGGTCTTTCGGTGTGACCTTTAGTTCTTTGGTGTTCAAACATGTTGATAATATTGTCGCACAATATATCTTCATAGTATTATCCCACTGTGAACTACACCTAGTTTGATAACAAACTACTTGACACAAATGCCCTCTTTTGCTTGCTAAAATAGCAGTCATATACTTAGCCTTTTGTTGTAGTATCTGTCACAATGTCTTAACTTTGGAATTCATCCAAATCCATTATGGAACTCACTTTCCATTATATTGTGCCACCCTTAGTTTAGATTGAGATAAACTTAATTTGTACTTTGTGACAAAACTAGTATCAATGTAGTACTTTTACAATGAACTAACCATCTATTTGTCACTTCTACAAATAATATACTCTTAGTTCTTCCAAAAGATCATAAAAATATCCTTACTATTGTCCAATGATCATCTTACGAATCATTCGGTATATGCTCACAACATTTAGAGCATAGGACATATCTGATTTGTACATATCACAAGATGATTGATATAAATACTCTTTGTGATTTCATACATCAAGTATCATTCTATACTTGATTATTTGTTTCACTTTACCAAATGTCAATACACTTGAATATATATCATCAACATTGAACTCATTCAATCCTTTCTGTGCGACAAGAACCTCTCTTGTAGTTTCTATATTGAACTCATTCAATATCTTGTCTATGCACTTCTGGCACAACCATATTAGCGTCTATTGATGCCAAATATTTGGGTTTTGCCTAAGTCTTTCATCGGGATGAAATTCTTAATATGTGTTAATAAAATATACATCTTTTCTAATCAACAATATGTCCTCCACATAATGTATTAGAAATATGTCTTAGCTCTCCCACTTAATTTCTTGCAAACGCAAGCATCTTCATTGTCTCTGATGAAATTAAACTCTTTTAATAGTTTCATCATAGTGAAGATTCCAACTCCGCGATGCTTACTTCAACCATTGAAGTTTGCATATACTTTTAGCATCCTTTGAATTAACAAAACCCTATGGACCGTGTCATGCACACGTCCTAGGTAACGATTCTATTAGAAGAACTTGTTTTGTTTATTCAACTACCATATAACAAATTATATGTAGTGGTTGCTACATTAATCCGTCTAGACTTAATATCGCTATGAAAGATCAGATCTTGTCATAGTCAACCTTTGAACATTGTTGTGAACTCTTTCCCAACATGTCAACTATTTCATAGATGTACAACATCCATGTCTATTTATTTATAGATCCAAACACAATTGTAAGGTCTTACACCTTTCTCGAGGGTCCTTCAAGTTCAAAACTTGATTTCTCGTGTATGGAACTATCACGGATTTTATGGCTTCAAGCCATTTGACGGAGTCAGGGCCCATCATCGCTTCTTTGCATGTAGTCGGTTCATTATTCTCAAATAATGATTCAACCCTCAAATCTTGGTATTTGATTGTTTACCCGATCTACTTGTTTCAATAGGAACTTAGATCTCCGTGACCACAACCTTTTGAGGCACGTGAGCCATGAGCATTGTTGCTGCCTCCGAAACACTTTTCGGCGCTGCGCAACTCTGCACATATAGCTAAGGTTCTTTTAACCTTATCAAAGTTCTATTGTCCTCCCACTTAACTTTTCACGAAAAATTCCTTCTCAAAGAAAATTGACGTTCTAAGCAACAAACACTTTTGTCTCCGGTGTTTATGGAGGAATACTTAACAGTTTATACAAAGACAGGTTCATCCGACTTTGGTTGCACACATCTTTCTTATGCATAGCATACCAATGTTTAAGAAAGGACAACTTGGGTTTTATCCCAAACCATAACCTTATATGGTGTCATTTCAACGGATTATGATGAAGCTCTTTTCGGTGGAAAAGGTAATCTCTAAAGCTTTTAATCTTTAAAATATAATGGCAGTTTTATGAATTACACCTTCGATCTTACCATGTCAAACAAGGTTTAATTACATATCTCGAACGCTCCATACTCTTATGGTGTTTCGGGAAATGCAAATCCACGGAATGATTCCTTTAAATCTTAGGTATTATGCTAAACTTGTAACTCAAATATCTTCCTTTATGATCTTATCATAAACTATTTATATTCTTGTTACAATGATTTTGCACTTCATCTTGAAAGTCCTTGAACTTTTCAAATGTTTCACACTTCATCCTTATTAAGTAAATATTCATATATTCACTCAAATTTTCGGAGAAAGCACATGAAGTTGAAATCCATCGCTCTTGACTATACATAATGGACTTCATACAACAATATGTACAAGTTCCAATAAGCTAGTCTATCGTTCCCTTTTGGCCTATGAACGAAGTTTTAATTATCTCTAGGAAAGTTTCACAAGCGTCATTTGATCAAAATCAAATAGACTCCAAAATTCCATCCATATGGATTTTCTTCATGTTTTCTTTCCAATATAATTTAAACGGCGATGTCACTTCCTAAGTGATCTTTCAATCAATTTGTCTTTCGACATTTTAGCACTAGTTTTATGGATGTGATTTTTCCAACGAGATTTGAAAATCATCCATCTTTTATAGATTACGGCAATTATTTGAACAACCCTTTTGTTCTCATAATACCTGATAAAACAAATCTTTGAAGGCAAGCTTAGATGTTTAACGAGCAACACAATAACCCTTTATTTGTTCTCGATGAACATCATCACATATTCTTTGCTAGTTACTTAGGCCATTGTAGTTCATGAATTGTGTTGTTTCGTATGACGATTCATACCAACAAATTCAGTATCAAATACTTGAGAACCACATTGTTTAATAAGCAAAGAATATAGCCATAACATGTATATCATCTATATACTTAAATTGAACAATTCTAGTCTTTTCCTTTCTGCCATATATTTATGAGATTCTCTTTCAGTATTTCCTTTTCTGTTTGAAAGTATCTATCAACATCAATAGTGGAGTCATACATATGACACATAATCCAAAGCGTGTATAATTAAATACCAATGTCTTTGGACTTGCACTTTGAAGTAGATCACCCATCATCAAATGTTTGGTGTTCTTTCAAATTCCTTTCTTTAGTAATCTCTTGGTGTAGTAAATATCTTACCTACATCAAATATTCACCCTCATCATGGATTTATCCATGATCAAACTACTTTTAGCTTGTAACGGTGAATCGCAAGTATAATGTTGCTCTCCAAAACCTTTTGGAGGATTAGGACAACTAGTGTCTCCAACCTTTTGCAAATTCTCATCAAATATGAGAACATGACTTTTGCCATATTATACTCTATCATGTTGTAACCAATACTTTGTTTCAGATATCACAATATCTTCCACACATCATGGTTTCTGAAACAAATCTTTCAAATCCTAGATAACCTTGATATTTAAGAGAATCCTTTGAATATCAAGAATCATGGAGAAAAACATGATACTTATATACTAACACTTGGAATTGTTACTCTTGATTTAATACTAATTATTAAACTTCATGGAGTAACCGGAACTTACTGAAAGTTTGCAATAGAACTTTTAAACTTTAGATTAACACTTAAAACAATACGATACCAGTTCGTAAAGTATCTAACCAGAATTCTATAGTTCTATCTTCTCAATTATAACTAAGCGCAAGGTGGTAAACGGATGCCAATGACTACAACAACTATGCAAATTCACTTTGATTTAGTTTATGATAAATTGAGTTCTAATTAATAATTAAATTAATCTTGGTGAACTCCCACTCAAAACAATATCCCTCACATTGTTTTAGTGATCACACGAACCAAATCCACCACATCAAAACCGATCATCACGAGAGTTGATATAGCTTCAATGGCGAACAATCAACATGTTCATCATATCTACTATATGACTCATGCTCTACCTTTCGGTAATCCGTGTTCCTGAGGCCATGTTTGTACATGATAGGCTCGTCAAGATCAAACCTTAGTTTCCGCATGAGCAAATCTGGCTTGCTCACGTTGTATACACTTGTAGAATCTAACACACCCGATCATCACGTGGTGCTTCGAAACAACAAGCTTTAGCAACGGTGCTAACTAAGGGTGAACACTTTATGACTTGAAATTCATGTGCATGAGGGATCATCTTATAATGCTACCGTCGTCTACTAAGCAATACAAGATGCATAAAGGATTAACATCACATGCAATTCATAATATGTGATATGATATGGCCTTTCTTCTTTGTGCTTCCGATCTCCATCTTCAAGCACGAACATGATCTCCATCATCACCGACATTGCATCAAGGTCAATGATGCTTCTCCATGGTTGTCGCCCACGGCTTCAACTATTACAACTACTTTGAATAGACACGGGTCTTAACAGAATTTAAAGACAACCATATGGCTCTGCCGGTTGCCAACTTACAATAAGGAACATTGCATACATCATATATAATCACAATCATGGCCACATCACATCACACCTGCAAAATAAAGTTAGGCGCCTCTACTTTCTTTGCATATTTTACGTGGTTTGGGGCTTTCAATAAGTGTCGTTCTAACTACGAACAAGAACCACAACATTGATACTAGTATTGTCAATCACCGTTGTAAATTGAATCTTAACTACGCTAGGAGAAACAGGCACCATAAAGCCACTTATGCAATACAAGTTGCATGTCAAGTGTGGAGCAAGTCTCATGAACGATGTCATGTAAGGTTAGCCCGGGCCGCTTCATCCCAACATACCGCAAGATGCAAAGTACACAAGAAGCAATCGACAATAAAAGCATCAACGCCCACAATGACCATTGTGTTCTACTCGTGCAACAGATCTACATATAGACACGGCTCGATACCCTTGAGGGTTCGTAGCATGGAAAACAAAAATTTTCTATCGCATACAAACAAACAAGCCAAGATCTATCTACTAGATTGTAGCAACGAGTCGATAGAGGAACTCACCCACGAAGATTCCAAAGCGGTTAACGAGAGCAGATTCTCGTGGGTGATGTAGTCGTACACTTCCGATCTCAAGATCGCGTGAGCGATCCTTCCGCGCTGCGTTCCGGCGCTTCCTTGATCGGTCTGCGTTCGGTACTCGGCGAAGACCTTCCTCTCCCTTGTTCCAGGTGCGGAGGTTGTAGCACTCTCCTCGCGATTCCGGCAACTGTGGCGTGGTCCGGGAAGTAGAGGGAGATCCCATGAGCCTTAAGCCGGAGCGAGTATGGTGGATTATGAGAGAGGGATATTAGTGGATATTAGTGGATCTAGAGATTAGACACACCAATTAGAAGGCTCTAAACCGCAGGCTAAAGCAATTAGAAGCTCTAAACCAAACGGCTCTAAACCTGAGATTAGAGGTGGAAACTTGTGTGTCTCTAGGAGGAGCCCTGCCCCTCCTTTTATGGGAGGGGGGTCTTGGCGCGCCAGGGGAGGGAGGGAGTCCCTCCCCAACTCGGCCTTGGGCTGGGCGCCGGCCTGGAGGAGTCCAACTCCTCCTCCAGGTTGGTTCCAACTCCTCTTGCTTGTTTCCCACAGTTTCCTGTTTTAGCCGTTTGACTTTCAAACTGGCAATTTGACTTTCATGTTTTTGGAACAGCAAGAACACTTAGTACATGATGCAATCACTCAATGACACACTCATGTACCCTCCCGAGTCTGGACAATCCGAACCTTCTAGAACATTCCGATGAAAACACGGAATCATTCCCGAACTCCGAAGCAGGACTTTCCTTATATGAATCTTATTCTCCGGACCATTCCGGATCACCTCGTGATATCCGGATCCCATCCGAGACTCGAACAACATTCGGTCTCTTTCTCATAATACCATAACTACTCAAAACAACGTCGAATCCTTAAGTGTGTCTCCCTACGGTTCGTGAATTATGCGGACATGATCGAGACACTTCTCGAACAATAACCAATAGAGGAATCTGGAAATTCATATGGCTCCACATATTTCTACGATTACTTTGCGATCGAATGAACCACTTACATACGATACCAATTTCCCTTTGTCTCACGATAGTTTACTTATCCGAGGTTATGATCGTCGGTATCTCGCATACCTAGTTCAACCTCGTTCTTGATAAGTACTCTTTTCTCGTTCCGTGATATGTGATCCCTTGTGACCAAGTCACATGCTTGCAAGCTAATTGGATGACATTCCACCGAGAGGGCCCAGTATATCTATCCGTCATGAGGATGGACAAATCCCACTCTTAATCCATGTGTTTCAACCAATACTTTCCGAACACTTAATGCCACCTTTATAGCCACCCGATTACGGTGTGGTGTTTGATGTCATCAAAGCATCCATCCGGCAAAGGTGATATGCATGATCTCATGGTCGAAGGAATTAGGTTACTATGTATCAGAAAGCATATAGCAATTGAACTATTGAAATGACTTGATCTTTATGCTACGCTTATCTATAGGAGTATGTCCATCACATCATTCTCCTAATGATATGATCCTGTTGTTAATAACATCTCTATGTTCATGATCAGGAAACCATGATCATATATTAACCAACAAGCTAGTTTAACAAGAGGCTTTACTAGGGACTCTTATTTTAGTTTACAAATCACACAAGTATTAATGTTTCCGGTTAATACAATTATAGCATGGTATGTAAACATTTATCATAAGTGTGAAGATATGATAATAACCACTTTATTATTGCCTCTTGGGCATATCTCCAACACCAAAACTGTATCATTTGGATCAACAACAATGTCCAAGGAAGTAGCAACACGCATAGCAATAATTCCCCCATAAATGGGTCCCTTAGCAGTTAAGCGACGAGCAATGAGAGAACCAAGATTATACTTAGTATCATTGTTGAGCGCAACAGCTAAGAAAGCCAAATGATAGCTGGAAATATTACTAGTGTTCTCCCTACTAAGAACACTAGTGGCAAGATAGTAAGTGAAGTACCTGATGGTTGGAAGATGAATATTTCTTATCTTTCCCCGTTGATCTCTACGGTTATCATCATTGGTTATTCCGCGATAGAGCTCCAACAAATCAGCGGGTTGATCTGGAATCTTCTTTGCTGACCCAGTTGTACCAAGTCCTAGAGCCTCACAAAATTTCTTCAACGTCCTATGGTAAGACCTGCCATAAATTTTGAAAGAAACATCGGGATTGAACATGTTGTTAGTAAAGGAGAAGCTCTCCACAAATGTTTTAGTGAGCGTAGCATATCGCACGCTCTCATCCTGCATAAGGCTTGTTAGTCTAGCCCTCCAAACCAAGGTCATAAAATCATCAAGAATCCCAGCAGCCCGCAAGAAGGTTTGGCAAGGAAAAGCGGAGGGGTGCACATCCCCCTCATCTCCCTCGTCGCCGAGTCACGGAGTGATGATATCCTCATTGTATGAGGTCCTAGCACGGGAGGATGATCTTGAAGGCCTTGTCCTTCTAGGTGCATCACTCTCAAATATCTCTCCAAATGTGTGGTTGTCCATGACCACTCTTTTCTGAAATTTTTAGACAAACATCAAACCAAGTGATTTCCAAGTTGATAAATGATGAGCAACTACTATAGGAACTTGCTAGAGGGCTACACATGCATCAAAATGAAATATCTAAGCATAGAACAAGCATGCAAGCTCACACAACCTGTCACCTACAGCAGCAAAATACTCAAGATACAATCTACCAATCACAAATCTAATTGGACAAGTGGAGGAGGCACATACCAAGGAGCAAAACCCTCAAAAATCAGCAGCAAACATGGACTGAGCAAGGAGATCGAAAATCACGAGCAGGAACAACAAGAACTCGAGCCTGAGCAAGTTTTCAGGTGTTTTTTGGGAGAGAGAAAGAAGATGGCTGTGAGGGGGCACCTTGAAGGGGCCCTGGGTCACTTCAGGTGTCCCTCTACCCCTTTTTTTGAGGAAAAATTTATTTTAAATTTTCTGAGATTTTTCGGGAAACTTTATTTTTGGCCAATTTTCAGGGTATGAAAATTGTTTTTATCGCATAAACAGTTTTTTTAGAAGAAGCAAAAGCAAACCAAAAGCCAAATTACAAAATTTCTAAGACACACTAACAAGCAAACAACTAGCAAAACCAAAATTATCAAGATAAATGCAAAGACTAGGAAGGAGAAAAGTAAAAGAAAACAAGTATAACCAGAGTGGAAGCATTATTTTGTTCATTAAAATCCTTTTGTTAACAAGGTTGATCAAGTCTTGTTACCAAAACAATCTTATATGAAACAAAACTTTGCAGTCCACAAGGTGATTATGTTACCTCATACTTGATAGCAATGGTCCCAATCATAATAGTTTCAAAATTTTCTTGTGGAATGGGACAATATATTTCTCCAACCTTTATGCTCTCAATATTTTCAATGGAATTCAGGCAATAGCTTCTAGAAACCTTCTTAGGGAAATAAACAGTATGCTCTTTGTCATCAATATTAAATGTTACTTTTACTTGATTGCAATTAATGACAGCACCTGCAGTATTAAGAAAAGGTCTCCCAAGAATAATAGACATATTATCATCTTTAGGCATCTCAAGCACAACAAAATCAGTCAAAACCAAGCAATTATGAGCCACTTGAATAGGAACATCCTCACATATACCAACAGGAATAGTAGTTGACTTATCAGCCATTTGCAAAGATATATCAATTGGTATCAACTTTTCTAGCCGGAGTCTCTTATAGAGAGAAAAGGCATAACACTAACTCCAGCTCCCAAATCACATAAAGCAGTTCTAACATAATTATTCTTAATATAGCAAGGAATAGTGGGTATACCTGGATCACCAAGTTTCTTTGGAACCTTACCATTGAAGGAGTAATTAGCAAGCAAAGTAGAAATATCCTCATTATGAATCTTCCTTTTATTAGAGACAATGTCTTTCATATACTTTGAATAAGGAGGCAATTTAATAGCATCAGTCAAAGGAATTTGCAAAAATAAAGGTTTCATCCACTCACAAAACTTGTTGTAGTGTTCTTCCTCCTTTGACTTGTGTTTCTTATCTAGAAAAGGCATAGGTTTCTACACCCAAGGTTCTCTCTCTTTACCATGTTTCTTAGCAATAAAATCTTCCTTAGTGTACCTGGTGTTCTTAGTGTGCTTCTCAGGTTCTTCCTCAACTTCCTCCTTGTTAGGAGCATCATTATTATTACCACTCTCAGTTTCAGCATCTGAGATAGATATACTATTAGGATCTACAGCAGGTTCAAGGGGTTCCTCAACTACTTTATGTTTCTTTTTATTTCTCTTATGAGAACTACCACTACTTTCAACTTGTTGAGAATCCTGCTCAATTCTTTTAGGGTGTCCTTCAGGATATAAAGGATCTTGAGTAGCTATATCACTCCTAGTTCTAATTCCATAAGCATGTTTATCTCCTAAGGCATTAACTAGCATATCATTTTGTACCTTAGCAAGTTGATCAAGTTGGGTTTGAACCATTTGAAAGTGTTTACAAAGCATTTTAATATCATTAGAAGTTCTTTCCACAATATCTTTCAACTCATTGATAGCTCTAGAGTTTTCCAATAAATGATTCTGAAATTATTTATAATAATTACCTTGTTTAACAATAAAAATGTCAAGTTCCTCTAAACATCGATCAGGAGGCTTACCATAGGGAATATCACCTTCATCAAAGTGTTGGAGAGAGTGTACCTCAATAGTAGATGAGTGAGGAATTGGATTGCATAATTCTTCTATAGGAGGTAGATTCTTCACATCTTCATCTCTAATAACTTTCTCCTTTAGACATTTCTTGGCTTCTTTCATCACTTCATCATTTAATGCAATAACTCCCCTTTTCTTTGGGGTTGGTGTTAGAACTGGTTCAAGAACAACTGGTTCAGGAATAATAGTCTCAGGTGTATTTAGCTCAATTGAAGTCCAATCATCATAATTCTTGCTTATTTTAGCCATCAATTCTTCAGCATCTGTAGGAGTTCTTTTCCTGAAAATACAATCTACAAAGCTATCTAGGTAGGTCCTAGAATCATCAGTTAGCCCATTATAGTAAATATCAAGAAGTTCATTCTTAGTTAATGGACATCCAGGATGTGCATGAATCAAGGCGCAGAACCTTGTCCATGACTCAGGTAATTTCTCTTCTTCTCCCTGTTTAAAATAAAAAAGTCTCTACAAAGCAGCATGTCTAGCACTGGGAGGAGAATATTTCTGGAAGAAAGAAGCAATCAAGCAATTAGGGCTATCAATGGAACCAGGAGGTAATCTATTAAACCGAGCCCTAGCTTCTCCTTTTAGTGAAAAGGGAAGATCTTAGTGACAAAGTACTTGCGCATTTTAAAATCATCAGATAATAAAGCACTCATAGTAGAAAGCTCATTCATATGAGCCACATCACTGTCATTTTCAGTCCCACGGAAAGGTTCTTTCTCAACAATGTCTAAATAAGATAAATCATGAGAGAAATCATAATCTTATCTTTAATATCTATGGGAGAGGTGGCAAACTTAGGATCAGAGGACAGTTTAGGAATAATAGTACATCTAGCAAGGAGACTCTCAATAGCACTAGTACCATGTGTGTTTCGGCATTCTTCAACAAAATCATCAGTGAACTCAATGTAACCATCATTAATATCATAACTCTCACTAGCCTCAGGTGAGCTAACAGGTGTAATAGTGTCTTCACTAGGAGTTTCAGTATTTCCTAGACTAACCATAGTAGCATCTAGGAAAGGACCTAACGAACCACTCGCATCAAGCACAATAGAAGTAACATCATGAGCATCAAAAGCAGTTTCAGATTCAACAATAGTAGAAGTGTGTGTAGCATGTGTATGTGGTGGTGGTGTGACAAGCTTACTTATAACAGACGGTGAATCAAGAGCAACAGAGCTGTTTAGGACAATACCTCTTCTTGTAGTGGATGGTAAAATAGGAAACTTTCCATCACGAGATTTCCCCATGATGAAAGGAGTAGCAGTGAACAATATTAGATCCAAGTGAACTTACAAATAAAGCTATGCTCCCTGGCAATGGTGCTAGAAAATAGTCTTGATGACCCACAAGTGTAGGGGATCGCAATAGTCTTCGCGAGTAGTATTACCCAATTTATTGATTCGACATAAGGGGAGCCAAAGAATACTTGCAAGCCTTAACAACTGAGTTGTCAATTCAGCTGCACCTGGAAATAGTTCTTGCTCACAGAAGTTTAGCAGTAGCAACAGTTTGTAATAGCAACAACAACAATGAAATAGGATCAATAGTAACAGTAACGGTAACAGTAGGATTCGAGTGCAGTAGGCATAGGGATGGATGGACGGGCGTTGCATGGACGAGTCTAAACATGTAACTTCAAGATCTAGGGCACTGCAGATAAATAATAACAAGCATCCAAGTACTAAACTGTAGGGTTCGCAGCATAGAAAACAAAAATTTTCCTACGATGTGAACTATATACCAAGATCTATCTACTAGATACAAACAACGGGCGGATGTATATCCGTAGAGAACATACCCTTGAAGACCGACAAAGCTTAACGAGTTCAACTCGTGGTTGATGTAGACGATCTCTTGCCGATCTCAAGATCGAGAGGAAGTCCTAGCGCCGCAAATCAGCAGCGCATCCGTGCTCGCACACGTTCGAGGCACCGAAACCTCCGCCTCCTCGCTCCAGCGATGCGGAAGCACAATTCTTTCTTGCCGAATAGCCACTGGGAACATGTATCTCGCTAGTCGAGACAATGGGGATAAATTCTAGAGGGAGAGATCCTTCACGAGGAGGTGTATGAGACAAGTGAGGAGGGGCTCCTTTTATAGGAGGAGGGCACCCAAGGGGTGGCCACGCCATGGGGCTGCCCCTCCTTCATTCATGTGGGTGGACACTCCACTCACAAAATGCCCTTTAAAATCCCTCCACTCAAAAGTCCACTCAAATTCCCATTAAATTTCCACCAAATTTAATGCAAACTCTCATTAAATAAAACTCTTTTATTTTATTCAGAATTTTGTCAATTAATTTAATGACAAACATTCACAAATAACCCCTTGCTAGAATTCTATTTCACATGCATAACCACTTTATGCAATTTCACCCAAAAACCTGTTTCGGTATCTAGTGAAATAAATTCCTGCGCTTGTTCATTCTTTCGGCATGAAACATTTGCTCCAATTGGATGTCGGTGTCTCTTAAGTGTGTCACCCTACGGTTCGTGAATAATGCGGACATGATCGAGACCCCTCTCGGATCAATAATCAGAAGCGGGATCTAGAGACCCATCGACTCCCACACATTCAACGATGACTTTCTTGTGATCGTGGAACCTTTACGCTAGTATCTTAATCCCTTTGTTTCACGATATATTACATGTCCGAGATTCGATCATCGGTATCTCCATACCTAGTTTGATCTCGTTACCGACATGCACTCTTTTCTCGTTCTGTGATATAACATTCTAGTGATCAAATCACTTGCTTGCAAGCTAATCAATGTGATATCACCGAGAGGGCCCAGTATATCTATCCGTCATCGGGATGAACAAATTCCTCTCGATCCATGAGCCTCAACATAACACTTTATTAGTTACGAATCCATCTTTATAATCACCACATTACGGTGTGACGTTTGATGTTATCAAGAAACTCTTAGGTGTTAGTGATTGACATGATCTCATGGTCTAAGGATTAGGATCACTGTAAGTTGTTATAGCAATATAAACTCAATGACTTTGATCGTAATGCTATACTTCGGATGAATGTTCATCACACCATTACACTAATGTTGTGATCCCGTTATTAACAACATCCAATGTCCATGATCAGGAAACCTTGATCATCTTGTTAATCAACGAGCTAGTTTATGAGAGAGGCATAACTAGGAACTTTCTGTTTATTTATTAAACACACATGTATTAACGTTTCCGTATTAATACAATTATAGCATGCAAAATAAACATCTATCATATAATTGGAATACACATAATAAACACTTTATTATTGCCTCTCAGGGCATATTCCCTTCAGTCTCCCACTTGCACTAGAGACAATAATCTAGTTACATAGTGATAAATCTAACACCAATTGAGTTCTGGTGTTGATCATGTTTTTTTAGTCAGCGGATGTGCTACATTGAGATCCGTATGTACTTTACAAATCTTTATATCTCCATCCTTGACATGCTCGCGGATGGAGTGAAACCAGCGCTTAATATGCTTGGAATGCTTGTGAGACCTTGGATCTTTGACATTGGCAATGGCACCATTGTTTTCACAATAGATCACCATTGGGTCCAACGCGTTTGCCACCACTCCTAGTTCGGATATGAACTCCTTCATCCAAACTGCTTCCTGAGCCGCTTCTGAAGCAGCAACATATTCGGCCTCCGTTGTTGATCCCGCTACCACAGGTTGTTTGGAGCTCCTCCAACTAACCGCTCCGCCATTCATGAGAAATACATATCCGGATTGAGACTTAGAGTCATCCGGATCGGTGTCAAAGCTAGCGTCGACATAACACTTAGCGACGAGCTCTTCTTCACTTTCGTATACAAGAAACATATCCTTAGTTCTTCGTAAGTACTTAAGGATATTCTTGACTGCTATCCAGTGTTCCGAACCTGGATCCGATTGGTACCTACTAGTCAAACTAATAGCATGTGCCACATCCGATCTTGTACATAGCATGGCGTACATTATAGAGCCTATGGCTGAAGCATAGGAGACTGATGGGGATATGCCTACTGGGGTATCCTCAGCGGGACGTTTCCGACTGGCCCAAAGGTTGGCGAGTGGGCCTGCAGAACGGCGAGTGGATCAAGGCCCATCAGGGTACCAGGCGACTGGAGGTCGAAGGCCCAGGCGAGTAGATAGGCCCGATCGGTCAGGTTAAACGATTGACAAAGTTGTAACCGAATCGGTTGAGATATGTAAACCCTAGGGGAGGTAAGCCTATATAAACCTCCCTAAGGGGTGAGTAGAGGGACGTTCCCTCATACACCCAAGCAACTCGCCGCCTAGCCGCCGAGTTCGCCCATTGTAAACACCTCCATAATACAATCTAGCAGGAGTAGGTCTTTACCCTCGGCCGGCAGGTAAAACCCTGAGTCTCCGCCCTCATCTCGCACCGCAGATGGCTGGCCGCCCTTGCCCTTCGTTCTACTACTCGCTGCCGATTGCAGCATCTGCCGTGGTCATTCCCACGACAGTGGCGCCCACCGTGGGGCCTGGCCGGTCTGGCCGGTGTTCTGCGGCGAGATCCAATCTGCCCATCAACGAGACGGTCGCCACCGGCCGCATGATAGCGATTGGCGAGATGCTCCAGATCTTGCCAAGCAGCTACGTCCCGGCGGCGCGACCCGTCACGCACAGCGTGATCCTGCCAGTCGGCACGATCAGCCTCTTCGTCGGCCTCACCGACATCATCACCTCGGAGGACTCGGCTCGCATCCGCGAGTCGCCACCTGTGATCGGCTCTCCGAGCCAGATCCGCACGATCCACCGCCTCGCCTCCGATGCGACTCGGCCCACAACGCGTGGCGAGAATTCAGCGACGCGGAAGACGCGACCCTCACCGACGACGCCGACTCGGCGACCTGGCGTCACTCGCGGATCCATCACGCGGCCTCGTCGCGGGCTCCATCGCTCGGTCTCCAACGCGGGAGATTTCGAGACCCCTCCATCCTCGGGATCTTGACTCCGACTCGGGTCGGAGAACTCCGCCGACCTCCACGACGGTGCCGGTCGCCACGCGGCCTACATGGCTACCGCACCGATCCGCCGGAGGACCCTTTCTCCACCCGATCCCTCCTAACGCCCGCGGCGGAGGTGAGGAACTCCGCTGCTGGCGGGCGGACGCAAGAGCAGGCGGCGCGAAAAATTTCGCCTCGGCGGTGACGGCAGAGAACTGTCGCGCTACCACCAGCCGGATCAGGTCACGCTGAACCCCACCGTTGCGCGCCCTGAACTTCGACGACGAACGACCCGGCTCGCGATAGCGGCGCGCGATCTGCGAGAACGCGCCACGGAGGAAGCAACCGCCCTCGCCAGATCAACGGCGATGGGTGCCCCACCACCCAACCGCACCTCCTGAGGACCAGCCGCGGATAGTCGTCTCCTCACGGGAGCGCGGCGAACGGCCTTCCGTTCTCCACCCGATGGACAACCTCGTGGCAGCCGAGCGCGCCGACAAAGCATCACGCGGCAGCGGAGGTGCGCCACAGATCCAGATGCGTCCGGGCCCTACTCGCGGCCGTGGAACAGAAAGCGGCCGACTCGCAGGGCGAGTGTACTCGCGCTCCTCCGGGCAGGCGGCCTCAGCGGCCCGTCAGCGGTGGCAAACACCCTCAATTGCCGCCCGCGAGCCGCTGCAGCTCCACCGACGACCCGCGAATGCGGCACTCTCCACCAACGATCCCAGGCCGGCGACCAACCTCGTCGCCGCCAATGGAGAGCCAATCGATGCTCGCACTCATATCATCGCCAACCAGGCGGCGCGCCAGCCCGACGACTTGCGGCACACCTAACTACTCGCGCGATGGCGAGCCTATGGGGTCGCCATCGACTAGGGCCCAAGTGCCGGACCAATGATCCGAGGCGAAAAGTACCCACCAACTTCAAGGCGCGAAGGAGATCGAAAAATCGACTCCTCGTCGACCCGCGGTCCGGCTTGACACATACCTCATGGCAATGGGGATCGCGGGTCACCGACCTACCGCCGCCGTTACCTCCCACCGATGATGGAGGGCGTGCGGGCAATGGATCAACACGCTCCCCGGGCGATGATCGACTCACGGGAGGAAATGCGAGACGCCGTCGGCGGGCACGTCGAGTTCTCCTACGCCCGCGCCACCACCATCGAGGACCTGGAACGATGCGTCCGGGGACCCGCGAGTCGACCAGCGCTGGGTCCAACGGTGGCAAGAGCTCTGGTACAGCGGTCGGCATCCACCGGACACCGCCATCCATTGCTTCAAGACCTCGTGCGCCACGAGCCCCTAGTCGCCAAGCTCAGCGACACGCCCGCACTCGACAACATCCCGACCTCCTCGAGATCGCCAAGCGATACGCCGAGGAAGATCCCAATCAAGGCGTCGACGGCGAGTCCGGCGGACAACGACGCGCGGGCGGCAGACGGCGGCGCCGAGCAGACCTACGCACTGCGGCTTTCGCCTCACAGTAAGCGCCGCAGCGATGGGCGAGTCGACTTCGTCGCCAATGCTGAGCACGCTAACGCGACCCCAAGAGCTACCGCATGACGGAGGGCAACGACGACGGCGGGAACTACAAGAACAAGCCAAGGTTCGATCCGCGGCCCTCCTTAACCAACCATGTGCGTTTCACAGCGAGGAAGGAAAGCCCGCCACGCACACCACCGCCGACGCCACACCCTCGGGGAGATCGAGAAGGCACGCGCAGCGGAGGACACCGACAACGACCCGCAAAATGGCGGAAAATTCGGCAAAGTGGCGGCTCGCTCCACACCTTCACCGGCTTCAACACGGCGAGAAGAAGGTCATCGCCAGCTGTCGCCGTCAACGCGGTGGCGAACGACGTCCCCGGTTCTGAACTGGTCGGGCAACCTATCACCGGAGCCGGCAAGACCACTCGCCACGCATCAGTACCGGGGCGAGTCGCCAGTGGTCAAGCCCAAGGTGCGACTCGGCTCCCCAAGACTCGATGGGCGGCTGCAGCTCCATCAACATCCTCTACCTCGACACCTTGAGCTGCGGCTCCCGCGATCGATGATCGAGACAACCCACACCACGTTCCACGGCATCGCATACCCGGTCGGAAGGCGTACCCGATCGGCAAGGTCACGCTACCCGTCACCTTGCACTCCGGAACTTCCGCACCAGCGGATCGTCTTCGAGCTGGTGCCCTTCGACAACCCTTACCATTGCGTCACAGGCGCCAGCGTTCGCCAAATTCATGGCGGCACCACGCTGCATAACGCGATGAAGCTCCCGGGCGTGCGGCGTCATCACCATCAACGGTGACCCGACATGGCGCCCGAATGCGAGGCCAAAGGCGAACTTCGACGCCCGTGATCGCGGCGGAAGCTAGTCACGCCGATGAGCTCGCCAAATCGCGCGGGGTCAACAACGACGACCCCAATACTCAAGAAGCCCAACTCAGAGGGCACAAACACCTCAACCTTTGAGGCCACGACGCACACCCGCACCGTCGAGCTGGTCCCAGGCGACCCCAGCCAGACGGTGACGATCGGGACAGGCATGAGCCCAGCATAGGAAGGCGCGCTCATCGAGTTCCTCCGTGAGAACAGGGACATCTTCGCATGGAAACCCTCCGACATGCCCGGTGTCCCTAGGGAGCTCGCTGAGCACAAATTAAACGCCGACCCCAAAGTGCGACCGGTCAAGCAGTCGCTACGGCCATTCAACGAAGAACGCCGTCGGGCAATCGCCGAGGAAGTGCAGCGTCTACTCGCTGCCGGCTTCATTCGGCCAATCAAATACTCCAAGTGGCTGGCAAACCCAGTCCTGGTCGAAAAGAAAAACGGGACCTGGAGAATGTGTATCGACTACACAAACCTGAACGGCCTTTGCCCAAAGGCGATTCGTCCTCCAGCGGATCGATCATCGACTCCACCGCGGGCTCGAGTCGTGTGTTTCCTCGGCGCCTACTCGGGTATAACCAGATCAAAATGGCCGTCGAGGGCGAGGAAAAACGGCGTTCATCACGCCATTCGAGCCTTCGCTACACCGCCATGACCTTCGGCCTCAAACGCGAAGCAACGTACCAACGGTGCATGCAAGAATGCCTCGCGAGCCAAATTGGCGCAACATCCACGCGTCTACATCGGCGGCGTGGTCGTAAAAGCCGCTCGCCAAGGCGACCTACTCGCCGACCTCGCAGAGACCTTCGCCAACCTGCAGAGGTACAAGATAAAGCTCAACCCAGGCAAGTGCACCTTCGGTGTACCCGCCGGGCAATTACTAGGTGCGTCGTCTCCAAGCGAGGGATCGAGGCAAACCCGAAGATCGACACGATCGCCCGGCTCGGCAAACCCGAGTGCTCGCGGCGTCGAGCTGGCCGGGCGGGTAGCGGCTCTCGATCGCTTCATCCCGCTGGCGAAAAGCGATGCCCTATACCGCTCGATGCGCAAGAATCCCACCTTCGGTGGGACAAGGAGGCGACGGCGCTCGCGACCTCAAAAAGGTGCTACTCGCCGCCACTACTCGCCGCACCCGTCGACAAGGAGCCCATGCTGGTTTACGTCGCGGCGTCCGGCGCGTCGTCGTTGTAATGGTCGTCGAGCGACGGAGGAAGAAAAGCGCCCAGTCCGGCGGTATACTACATCAGCGAGGTCCTAACCGAGTCGCGCCAGCGATACCCACAATATCAAAAGCTGGTATACGCGGTCTTCAGAGCTCAGCGGCGCCTGCCGCACTACTTCCAGGAGCATCCCATCACGGTCGTCTCCTCCGCTCCACTACAAGACATTATCCGCAATCGCGAGGCGACCGGGCGGGTTGCCAAGTGGGCCGTCGAGATCGGCGTCCACAACATTAAGTACGAGCCACGGAGGGCGATCAAGTCGCAGCACCGGCGATTTCCTCGCCGGGAGGAGGCCCGGCAGAGAAGCCGCCGTACCTCCATTCTGGAGCCTGCTTGACGGGTCCAAGAAGCGGACGGCGAGGCGGGGATAGTGCTGACCTCACCAAAAGGTGACAAGCTCCGCTACGTACTCCGCCTCGAATTCACGCCCTGCACCAACAACATGGCTGAATACGAGGCCCTACTCCACGGCATGCGAGCCGCAAAGGAGATGAGCGTCAATCGCCTTCGATGCTACGGAGACTCCGACCTCGTTGCGGGTCAAGTCGCCGGCACCTGCGACGCCGTCTCCCCTACCATGGCGGCATACCGCCAAGAGGTGGACAAGGTGGGCGGCCACTTCACCGGCTACTCGGTCGAGTGGATCGACAGGAGGAAAAACGAGGAGGCCGACGCCCTCTCTCGCATCGGGTCGGCACGATCCGCACCACCCGCCGGCGTGTTCCTCGACACCATCTTCACGTCGTCAGTCTCTCCTCCGAAGGAGATCGACATTGGAGTCCCGCTCCAACCAGAGGCAACCTTGGTCGCACTCGTCACCGAACCAGACGACTGGACCAAGCCCTACATCGCCTACACGGAGGCAACCTGCCCGCGAGATGAGACAAGCGCTCGAATGATTGTTCGCCGATGCAAGTCCTACACCATCGCCGACGGCGAGCTACACAAGCGCAGCGTCACCGGCGTGTTCAACGCTGCGTCCAACGGTGAAGGGCGCAAAATCCTACCGACATCCACTCAGCGATTGCGGCCACGCTGCGCGCGCTCCTGGTCGCCAAAGCCATGCGACACGGCTTCTCTTGGCCCACCGCTGCACGCGGCTGTCGATTCGTCGGCGCGCCGGGTGCCGTACGCCAACCAGACGCGTTCAAGTTCGCTCAAAACAATACCCATCACGGCCATTCGCCGTGTGGGGCATGGACATGGTCGGTCCCTTCAAGAAGGCCCCTCGGCTACACCCACCTGCTGGTCGCCGTCGACAAATTCACAAAGTGGATAGAGGCCAAGCCAGTCCGAAATGCGACGGAAGGCGCCACTAAGTTCCTCGCGAGCTCATATACCGCTACGGTTTCCCAACAGCATCATCACGGACAACGGCACAAACTTCGCCAAGGAGCAATGGCGAGTTCTGCGAGCACCACATCCGGCTCGACCTCGCGTCGATCGCACCCGAATCCAACGGCCGGGCGAGCCAACCAAAGCATCCTCCACGGCTGAAGCCGACTCCAAGTACCACTCGAGCGCCTGCGGGTCTGGGTCGAAGAGCTTCCCTCCGTCGTCTGGGAATTCGCACCTCGGTCAACAGTCGACGGATTCACCCCTTCTTCATGGTCTACGTGGAAGCCGTCATGCCAACCGACCTCGAACACGACTCTCGCGGATCGTCCACTATACGGAGGCCAAAGCGAACTGGCCCGCCAAGATGGGCTCGACCAACTCGGCAGCGCGACCTCGCCCGATCGCGCACCGCTATCTATCGGCAAGGGCTCCGTCGCTACCACAGCCGACGGTGAAAACCCGCACCTTCGAAGGCGACTTGGTGCTACGCCTCATCCAGGACAAGAAGGGCATGCACAAGCTCTCCCTCCATGGGAAGGCCCGTTCGCTATCGGCGCGTACCGGCAATGACGCTACTACCTCGTCGGCGTCCAGCGGGACGCGGTGAACTTCGACGACGTCAAGCGGCCGTGGAATGTAAATCTCCTCCGGAAGTTCTATACCTAGAACCCCACATGTGTACTCTCCAGTCGCTATGAATAAAAGAAACGGTTACCGCAAAAATTCGTCTACTCTCCATTCCTTGTGCCACTCGCACTCGTAATTAACAGCGTTATGCTAAAATACAGAAGTCAACCCTTGGTACAGCGACCGGCACGGCTAAGTAGTGCGATGCAAGAGCACTGAGTCATTTCAGGTCTTGCATCGTCCACGAAAAACGCCAAATCCGGAGCCCCATCGGAGTCGCCTAGCTCGACTGGTTTTACGAACCAAGACATCTGTCCTCGCTTCCCACAGCGACCCTGGTCCTCCGCATCCTTGGCAGAGCGACTCGAACGGCTAAGTACCACGCTCGGGACTGGATACCAGTTCGTCTCGATCGGACAGGGAAAACGCCAAGTAAGAGCGTGCCGGGACTCGCCGCGGTGACCCACCGGGCGGGCTGAGCGGCCGCTAACACAAACGCTCAGTCCTCAACCACCCTCGAGTCGCGCCTTGAACTACCAAGTACCACGCTCGGGGACTCGGCCACCCGGCACCGTTCGCGTACGGGAAAACGGTAAAGTATAGAGCACTCGAGGGAGTCGCCTTGCGACTGGCTCTCCGAGCTCGGGCGAGTCGACTCAACCAGCAACACACATGATAAACAACAAAACATCATATCTAAGGTGAAACCCGCAAAAGGGCGGACGCGCTCGGGGACTCACCCAAAATCAATCCAAAACACGCAAACAAATAGCAAAATGAACACAACGTTCCATTCAATCGCATATCGCATTGCCTTACATTACAAAATATGCCTACTCGGCATAATTGTTATTAACACTACTCCGAGCTTCGACGATGATGCACCAGCGTCCGGCGCTTCGGATGAATACGATATCTGGGTTCGATGGATAAGTCGTCGGTGGCCCGCCATCGCCGCCGGAAGGGCTGCTCGACCTTGAAGTCGCGATGCGGCTCGGCGTTGTTCGGCGCGACGACCGTTTCCTGATACGGAAGAAGGTCGCCCATCGCCCAAACACGCTCCGAGTACGCGGCAGCACGCTCTTGCAGCTTAAGAACCTCAGACAGATCCACAGCGCCGGACGATGAAGGATAACCACTCGTCACGTCGTCGAGGTCGAAATCTTCGGGGAAGTGGGCGAGTCCCGGACTCGAGCCGTCGACGCTCCACGTCGAAAAGCCGACCGCGTCATGAACTCCACGACAGCGGGCGCCTTCTCCAAGTACTCCCACACCTCAATGAGGTCATTGGGAATAACCTCCGTGGGCGACATCTCTTGAAGGTAGGCGCGGATGCAAGTCGCCGACAGCGTCGCCGAGTCGACGAGCATGCTCACGCACTCCCTCGCATCAAGAGAACTCGCTTCTTCATGGCTACCAATCATACGGCCTGCGAGAAGGAGACAACTGTGAGTACAATGGAAACCACAAACAGTACAATCGTAAAGGCAAGGAAGACGCACTCACCAAGCAAAGGGCGGGCGAGCCCCGTGATGAAACCTTGAAGCGATGTATGGTCGTTCTGAAGCCCAACAATGATGGCTTCAGACGCCTTTCGATCGTCCTCCGCGGCCTGGCGGCAGCCTTCGCCCGATTCGCGAACTCGCTTCTTCTTCGCCTCCTTAAGCTCGCGCTCGAGGTCGGCGATCTTTTGTTCGGCGGTGCCCAATGCGAACCGCCGCTTCCAGCTCTCCGAGGACAAGCCCTTGGCGAGCCACCTCCGCCTGCAGCCACAACTGAAGTTCCTTGTTCGCTTCGAGAGCAGCCAGTTCCTTCTCAAGACGCCCGCGACCAATCGCTCTGCCGACTCCAGCTGCAGACCCTGTACATCTTCAAAGTCAGCACACATGAAAATTCTTAAGTGCCCACCCGCTAAAATTTAGCGAGTGTGCACTCGGGGACTGGCGGTTGAAAAAATTCCTAAGCGCCCACCCGCTAAAATTTAGCGAGTGCGCACTCGGGGACTGGCGGTTGAAAAAATTCCTAAGTGCCCACCCGCCAAAACTCAGTCAAAACAATTTAAATACTAAGAGAGGAAGATGAAGGCCGAGTGCACTTACTTGGCGACTGGAATGTAGCGCAGCCCAGTACGGAGGCCGGCCGGTTTCTCCAGCTCAGGGCCCAGTCGGCGACTAAGCCCCAGTTCCAGGACGCCAGGGGCCCAAGATACGGAGGGCTTCTTT
The DNA here is from genome assembly GCA_030063025.1 of Avena longiglumis. Classification (NCBI taxonomy): domain Eukaryota; kingdom Viridiplantae; phylum Streptophyta; class Magnoliopsida; order Poales; family Poaceae; genus Avena; species Avena longiglumis. Next base: position 474,287,241 of record CP125974.1, on the reverse strand, counting down.
GACGTTGAGGTAGCGGTTGGTGCCTCCGGAACACCTTCGACGGAGGCCCCCTCGTGAAGTGGAGCTGCCGCGGCCGGAGCCTCCTTGCGAGGCGAGACCGCCACGCTAGGAGCCTCATTGCGAGGCGAAACCGCCACGCTCGGGACCTCCTCGCGAGGCGAAGCCGCCTCGGCCGGAGCCGCCCCTAGCCCGGAGACTGGCGCGAAGGGCGGAGGTAGTGAAGCCAGCGGCGCCTCCATGGATGGCGCATCCAGCGCGGCTGTTGCCGGAGCCGCCCCGTCGTCGGCCGAGCTATGGGCATCGGAGCCGCTTGCCGAGCGCGGCGGTGAGACCATCCTCGGCGGCTTCGTCCTCCTCCTCAGGGGGGCCCTCGCTTCTTTCTCCTTCTTCTTCTTTGCGGGAGTGGCTTGACGGAGCGAGGTGGTCTCCGGGAGTTCTTCGTCATCATCATGACGCTCGAGGCTCTTGCTCGCCTCGAGCTCGCGTTGACGTTGCCCACGGGTCTTTCGGATCAGTGGGGCGATCTCTTCTTCGGATTCGTCCTCGTCGTCCTCATTGCCTTCGGCGGGAGGCGACTCGCTTGTGTCCTGGGCGGATGGCCCAGAACTCTCGTCATCGGCGGGTGGGAGCCACCCTTCCACCACTTGAAATAACTGCGTTAAACATGGAAGAAAGTTAGAATTACCGCGACTGCATATGCTGCGACTGCGAATGGGATCAGATCATTACCGTTGGAGCCGGACGCTTCGTGGTGTATGGAGGGAGCCCGGCCTGCGCATCCGTGTATGCCGCCTGAGTGATCCTCTTGACGCCGGAGGTAGTCCTCCGCTTCCACTCGGCGGCAGGCCTTCGTCGAGTCTTCTCGCCCGTGTCTTGGTACATATAATGCTCGCGTTAGGCGAGTGGAACAAGACGCCCAAGCCAGCGGTTGTACAGGTTCACCGTCTGAGCCCCTTCTTCTTGACCGCGAATGGCTGGAGCATCTCGTCAACGCGACCATCCGCTGGTCGTCGGGTAGCTGGCGACGGAGATTGCGCTGCTCGAGCGGTCGGCCGAGTACCGTGGGATCGCCGCCTCTTCTGGGGTCGCCTCGGTCACGTAAAACCAAGACTTTTTCGATCGCTCATTGCTTTGGCCGGCAGCATAAGGTCGAAGGAGGCTTTGGATTTCAGCTGAAGGTTAAGCGGCTAGCATTGGCCCGCCTCGCGGCTGATCCGTCCATGGAACAGATCTTGCCACAAGGAAAGTAGGGCGGCAGCCCAAATAACACTCATGACGCCACAAAGATGGCGAGCTGCTCGATGCTATGGGGACCCAGATCCGGCTGGATCCCGTGGTAGCAGCGCCGGAAGAATAGAGAAGTGGAAACCCTAAGCCCGCTCGAGGTGGCTAGTGAAGCAGATGAACTCTCGCACGCTGGTTCGGGTCGTTTCTCGGCTGGGATTCGCCAAAGGCCGGCCCGAGGATTCCGGCCTCCTCGAAGGAGGCGATTGCTTTCTGGTGCATTTGGATCTGCCCAAGGTTGGTGGAAGGGCCATGGCTGAGGATTTGCTTGGAGGTCGGAGGCTTGGTCGATCGGATCGCGGGATCAGCCAGACGAAGGATGTGCGTACTCGGAAGAAATGGTGGGCGGTTGGATTTCGATAGCCTACCATCCCTCTTATATAGCGGAGCTGCCCGCCAAATTAGGGGACCGTTACGCGCGATGATTACGCCGAAAGTTACCGCGGTTACCTTAACGGCTAGTTTGACCACACCGGTCGCCTCCGCTTTCGGCTCGCTAAGTTACTCGCCGAGGTTGCGACCCGTTGGTTCGTGTCGCCCGAGACGCGACTCGGTTCGCCGGATTTTTTCCTTTGTACAGGAGCCCGCCGACGATTCGACTGGATGCCAACTTGAAGCCGTATGCTCCGACTGCCAGCGGCCACCCGCGCCTAATCAACGACGGCCTCGGGGACTACTGATGGGGATATGCCTACTGGGGTATCCTCGGTGGACGTTCCGACCGCCCAAAGGTTGGCAGTGGGCACTGTGAGCGAGTGGATCAAGGCCCATCGGTACCAGGCCGGAGGTCAAGGCCCGAGCGAGTAGATAGGCCCAAATGGTCGAAGGTTAAGCGATTGACAAAGTTGTAACCGAATTGGTTGAGATATGTAAACCCTAGGGAGGTAAGCCTATAAACCTCCCTAAGGGGTGAGTAGAGATACGTTCCTCATACACCCAAGCAACTCGCCGCCTAGCCGAGTTCGCCCATTGTAAACCTCCATAATACAATCTAGCAGAGTAGGTCTTTACCCTCGGGGCCGAACCAGGTAAAACCCCGAGTCTCCGCCTCATCTCTCGCATGAGATGGTCCGCCTTGCCCTTCGTTACTACTCACTTGCCGATTGCAGATCTGCCGTGGTCATTCCCACAGAGACTTTGTCCATTATCTCTCTTTCTTCCTGGGCCGGACTTTGAGTCTTACTCAATGTCTTGCCTTGCAACATAGGTAAGAACCCTTCTTACTTGTCCATTTTAAACTTCTTTAAAATCTTATCAAGGTATGTACTGCGATAGCCCTATTAGGCGCCTAGATCTATCTCTATAGATCTTTATGCCTAATATGTATGACGCTTCACCTAGGTCCTTCATTGAAAATTTCTTTGTTTAGATAACTTTTAACACTGTTTAAAAGATCTATATCATTTCCGATCAATAATATGTCATCCACATATAATATCGAATGCCACATTGCTCCCACTCACTTTCTTGTAAATACAAGCTTCTCCATAAGTTTGGACAAATCCAAACTCTTTGATCACCTCATCAAAGCGGAGATTCCAACTTCGTGATGCTTGCTTCAATCCATAGATGGATCGCTGAAGCTTCCACACCTTGTTAGCATCCTTAGGATCGACAAAACACTTTGGTTGTATCATATACAACTCTTCTTCAATATTACCATTGAGAAACGCGATTTTGACATCCATCTGCCATATCTCATAATCGAAATATGCAGCAATTGCTAACATAATCCTAACTGACTTTAGCATCGATACGGGAGAGAAAGTCTCATCGTAGTCAACTCCTTGAATTTGTTGAAACCCCTTTGCGACAAGTCGAGCTTTATAGACGGTCACATTACCATCAGCATCAGTTTTCCTTTTGAAAATCCATTTGTTCTCCACGGCCTTTCGGTCGTGAGGTAATTCCACCAAGTTCCAAACTTGATTTTCATACATGGATTCCATCTCGGATTTCATGGCTTCTAACCATTTGTTGGAATCCAGGCTCATCATCGCTTCTTCATACGTCGCAGGGTCATCATTTTCATCAACCATGAAATTCATGACAGGATTTCCGTACAGCTCGGGAGCTGCACGCGTCCTGTTTGACCTGCGAGGTTCGGTAGTACTCTCTTTCGGAGTTTCATGATCATTATCATTAGTTCCCTCTTCAACAGGTGGAGCCAACTCCGGAACAACTTCCCATCGCGCTACTCGCCATACTTTGAAGAGAAGGTTCCACAACCTCTTGAGTTCTACCTTCCGACTACTCACACCTTTCGAGAAACTCTTTCTCTAGAAAGGATCCATTCTTAACAAAAACCTTGCCCTCAGATATGTGATAGAAGGAATACCCAATAGTTTTCTTAGGGTATCCTATGAAGACGCATTTTCCGCTTTGGGTTCGAGTTTATCCGGTTGAAGTTTCTTCACATAAACATCGCATCCCCAAACTTTAAGAAATGACATCTTAGGTTTGTTTCCAAACCACAATTCATACTGTGTCTTTTCAACGGATTTAGATGGTGCCCGATTTAAAGTGAATGCAGCAGTTTCTAGTGCATAACCCCAAAATTACAACGGCAAGTCCGTCGGAGACATCATAGATCGAACCATATCTAATAAAGTACGATTACGACGTTGACACACCATTTCATTTGTGGTGTTCCGGCGGTGTGAGTTGTGAAACAATTCCACACTCTTTCATGTGAGTGCTAAACTCGTAACTTAGATACTCACCTCCACGGTCGGACCGTAGAAATTTGATCTTTCTATTACGATGATTTTCCACTTCATTCTGAAATTCCTTGAACTTTTCAAAGGTTTCAGACTTGTGTTTCATCAAGTAGATATAACCATATCTACTCAAATCATCCGTGAAAGTAACAAAATAACGATATCCACCTCATGACACACTCATTGGACCACATACATCAGAATGTATGATTTCCAATAAATCTGTCGCCCGTTCCATTGAACCGAAAAACGGTGTTCTAGTCATCTTGCCCATAAGGCATGGCTCACATGTATCAAATGATTCATAATCAAGTGATTCCAAAAGTCCATCCGAATGGAGCTTCTTCATGCGTTTAACGCCAATATGACCTAGACGGCAGTGCCACATATATGCGGATATATCATCATTAAGTTTAATCCTTTTAGCATCAACATTATGAATATGTGTAACATTATCATCGAGATCTAATAGAAATAAACCATTCATCATCGGTGCATGACCATAAAAGATTTCATTCATATAAATGGAACAACAATTGTTCTCGGATTTAAATGAATAACCACTTCACATCAAACACGATCCAGATACAATGTTCATGCTCAGTGCAGGCACGGATAACATTTATTCAAGTTTATAACTAATCCCGATGGCAAGTGGAGAGGCGCGTTAACGGCGATCACATCAACGCTTGATCCATTGCCGACACGCATCTTGACCTCACCCCTTGCTAGCGGTCGCTTGTTCGCAACCCGATTCGAGTTACAAATATTAGCGAACGGTATCAAATACCGGTGCTCTGAGCACTAGTCAAGTACATATCAATAACATGTATATCATATATACCTTTGTTTGCCTTGCGGCCTTCTTGTATGCGCGGATACTTGGGCGATTGCGCTTCGATGGCCAGTCCCCTTACAATAGTAGCACTTTCGGAATCGGACTTAGGTCCAACTCGGGGTTTCTTTTCAGCGACAGCAAAGCTTGCCGCCTTACTTTCCTTCCGTTTTCCCTTTTTGTCTTTCTTGAAACCAGTGTTCCTATTGATCATCAACACTTGATGTTCCTTTTTGATCTCCACTTCTGCAGTTTTAAGCATTGACAGAAGCTCGGGGAGAGACTTCTTCATGCCTTGCATATTATAGTTCATCACGAAGCTCTTATAGCTAGGTGGCAGAGACTGCAGAACACGATGGATGCCTAAGTCAATGGGAATTATCGGCGTAACCCGACATCTTGAGTACATGCTCACTAACGGAGCTGTGCTCTTCCATCATGTAGCTAAAGAACTTTTCTGAAGCGTTGTAGCTCTCTACAGCAGCATGTGTGTCGAAAATCATTTTCAACTCACCCATTGTATCAAATGCATTGCCGTTTTCGAAACGCTTTCGAAGTTCCGGCTCTAGCCCATACAATATGCCGCAATGAACTAAGTTGTGGTCCTCCTGACGAGTCTGATAGACATTCTTCTCCTCGTCAGGGGCATCATCAAAAGGTGGGGCCTAACGGCTTCTAGCACATATTGCTTTTGTGCAGAGAGAGAATCCTCAAATTCATGGCCCATTCGGTAAAGTTGCTACCGTTCGTTGCTAGTTTCTCTTTCTCCATGAACACATTGAAATTAAAAGCAGGTGGTGCCATCTACAACGAATTTGTAAAGTTTAGACTAAGTGTATGATAGATTGAGTTCAACTAATCTATATTACGAATGAACTCCCACTCAAAACGACATCCCTCGTGCCTTTTGGTGATTACATGAACCAAATCCACTACACCAAGTCCGATCATCACGTGAGTCGGTATAGCTTCAAAGCGAGCATCAAATGGGCATCATATCAACTATATGACTCATGCTTAACCTTTCGGTCCGTGTTCGAGGCCATGTACGTACATGCTAGGCTCTCCAAGTTAGAACCTTAGTATTCGCGTGTGTAGCTTTTACACCGAAATATGGTCGTGGATCCAAGAACACCCGATCATCACGTGATGTCTTGGGCGACAAAAATAATCGGTGCATACTAAAGGAAGAACACATTCTTATCTTGATATTTAAATGAGGGATCATCTTATTATGCTAACAAAGCGCTAAACAAGCAATATAAGATGCTATCAAAACATCATATGTTTATTAGTGAAATGATATGGTTCCCGATGATCTCTATCATGTGCATCGTGGTATGATCACTATCATACCTATATGTGTAAATCCAAGGTCTATGGATTTTACACGCTATGTATTGTAAGAGTATCATCTCATACTTCTACTTACAACACTACCATATCATAACACTAGCCCATCAACAATCTAAACTAGACGCCTCTAATTTATCCATTGCAAGTTTTACGTGGCTTAGGGCTTCGAGATAGAACCGTTCTTACCTCGAACATGAACCTAACGAGGATAATCAAATTGTTGACAACTCGCTTGCAAAATAGATATTGACTATAGTAGAAGAGGCAGACACCCGCTAGCCACTTATGCAAACTAGTTGCATGTCAAGCGTGGAACAGGTCTCATGTGCGAGGACATGTAAAGTTTGTCGGCCGCTTCATCCCACTATGCCACCAATATCCAACATTACAACAAAGGAGCAACAACATGATCATCATCGCCCACATACTCATATGTACTACCCGTGTAAAGTATCTACGCATAGATGGCTCGATACCCTTTGTAGGGGTCGCAGCATAGAAAACAAAAATTTTCCTACGATGTGAACTATATACCAAGATCTATCTACTAGATACAAACAACGGGCAGATGTATATCCGTAGAGAACATACCCTTGAAGACCGACAAAGCTTAACGAGTTCAACTCGTGGTTGATGTAGATGATCTCTTGCCGATCTCAAGATCGAGAGGAAGTCCTAGAGCCGCAAATCAGCAGCGCATCCGTGCTCGCACACACGTTCGAGGCACCGAGCAACCTCCGCCTCCTCGCTCCAGCGATGCAGCGGAAGCACAACTCTTTCTTGCCGAATAGCCACCGGGAACATGTATCTCGCTAGTCCGAGACCATGGGGATAAATTCTAGAGGGGGAGAGAGATCCTTCACGAGGAGGTGTATGAGACAAGTGAGGAGGGGGGCTCCTTTTATAGGAGGAGGGGGGCACCCAAGGGGGTGGCCGCCGGCCATGGGGGCTGCCCCCTCCCCTCCTTCATTCATGTGGGTGGACACTCCACTCACAAAATGCCCTTTAAAATCCCTCCACTCAAAAGTCCACTCAAATTCCCATTAAATTTCCACCAAATTTAATGCAAACTCTCATTAAATAAAACTCTTTTATTTTATTCAGAATTTTGTCAATTACTTTAATGACAAACATTCACAAATAACCCCTTGCTAGAATTCTATTTCACATGCATAACCACTTTATGCAATTTCACCCGAAAACCTGTTTCGGTATCTAGTGAAATAAATTCCTGTGCTTGTTCATTCTTTTGGCATGAAACATTTGCTCCAATTGGATGTCGGTGTCTCTTAAGTGTGTCACCCTACGGTTCGTGAATAATGCGGACATGATCGAGACCCCTCTCGGATCAATAATCAGAAGCGGGATCTGGAGACCCATCGACTCCCACATTCAACGATGACTTTCTTGTGATCGTCGGAACCTTTTACGCTAGTATCTTAATCCCTTTGTTTCACGATATATTACATGTCCGAGATTCGATCATCGGTATCTCCATACCTAGTTTGATCTCGTTACGACATGCACTCTTTTCTCATTCTGATATAACATTCTAGTGATCAAATCACTTGCTTGCAAGCTAATCAATGTGATATCACCGAGAGGGCCCAGTATATCTATCCGTCATCGGGATGAACAAATTCACTCTCGATCCATGAGCCTCAACATAACACTTTATTAGTTCTGAATCCATCTTTATAATCACCCACATTACGGTGACGTTTGATGTTATCAAGAAACTCTTCTGGTGTTAGTGATTGACATGATCTCATGGTCTAAGGATTAGGATCACTTCGTAAGTTGTTATAGCAATATAAACTCAATGTCTTTGATAGTAATGCTATACTTCGGATGAATGTTCATCACACCATTACACTAATGTTGTGATCCCGTTATTAACAACATCCAATGTCCATGATCAGGAAACCTTGATCATCTTGTTAATCAACGAGCTAGTTTATGAGAGAGGCATAACTAGGAACTTTCTGTTTGTTTATTAAACACACATGTATTAACGTTTCCGTATTAATACAATTATAGCATGCAAAATAAACATCTATCATATACTTGGAATACACATAATAAACACTTTATTATTGCCTCTCAGGGCATATTCCCTTCATAAACAATCCTAGACATGTGTTCCAAATATAGTCATACGTGTTCGCAATGAGAACTTGCACAACATTTTCTGTCCAGCTAGCCCGTGCAGCGGGGCCTCTAGGGAAATACTGGCAATTAAGGTGCTCCTTTTAATAGAGCACAGCAAAGCATTAACACTCCATGAACACATGTGATCCTCACACCACACCCATCCCCTCCGGTTGTCCCAATTATTGTCACTTTGGGGCCTTTGGATCCGGACAATGATATGTGTACACAATTTGCAGATAAGATCACAACCAATACTATCATAATGATTCAATAATTAGTTCAAATCTGAGATCATGGCACTCGGGCCCTAGTGACAAGCATTAAGCACAACAAGTTGCAACAAAGTAAAATATCACTAATAGAGATACTAGGCACTATGCCCTAACAATTTTATTCGATTACATGATAGAACTCATCCAATACCTACCATCCCCAAACCTACAGCGGGGGATTACTCACTCATGGATGAGGGAAACATCGATGGTTGATGGAGAGGCGTTGGTGATGACAATGGCGATGATCCTCTCCAAATCCCCCGTCCCGGCAGGGTGCCAGAACGAAGTTTCTGGATCCAAATTTTGGTTTCTGGTGGAGGCGGCAGAGTGGAACTCTTTCTAGAAAACTATCAAACCCCCCTTGGTTTTTAGGTCAAGGGGCAACTTATAGGCACAGAGGGAACCCGAGGGGGTGCCTGGGGTGGCTGCACCCCCCTAGGCACGGCCAGAGGTGGGCCCGCGCCTGGCAGGGGTGTGGTCCCCCCAGGCCCCTTCTCCGTCTCGTACTCTGGCTCCGTGGATCTTCTGGTGAAATAGGATTTTTGGCATATTTTCCGGAATTTTCCTGATAGTTGATTTTCTGCACAAAAACAAGACACCAAGGTAATTCTGCTGAAAAAAGCGTCAGTCCTTGTTAGTTGTTTCCAAATCACACAAGTTTAGAGAAGAAACAATAGCAAAAGTGTTCGGGAAAGTAGATACATTTTGGACGTATCATCTTGCTTCCACCTTTATTTCAGATTTGCCTTTAGTCTTTTGCTCCCCATCAGAAGCTCTTTTCTGGCACTGTTACCACTTATAATCATCCATACCACTTGTATTTCACCATCTCTTCGCCGAACTAGTGCACCTATACACCTGACAAGTGTATTGGGTGTGTTGGGGACACAGGAGACTTCTTGTATCTTGATTGCAGGGTTGCTTGAGAGGGATACCTTTGACCACTTCCTCCCCGAGTTCGATAAACCTTGGGTAATCCACTTAAGGGAAACTTGCTGTTGTTCTACAAACCTCTGCACTTGGAGGCCCAACAACTGTCTACAAGAATAGAAGGGCGTAGACATCACACCGCATTCACTATGGTGTGGTTGTCGATCTCAATCTCTTGTCCGGCTATGGCGGCAAGGGAGAGGGCGAGGTTGACATCTTCCCTGCTGGCTTTTGGTAGTGGTTCCGGGTACGATTGGAAACAACGATCTTCGCATCAATCTCCAAGCGGCGGGTGATACGTCCAATTTGCATCACCATTCTATATCATAATTTTCCTCTATTCATTGATATATTCCTTATTAAGAGGTGATACTTATGTCTTTTCATCTGTTTTTGCATGTTGGATGATTATTGGAGGATGAACTGCCGGAGTCAGGATTCTGATGGAAAAAGCAGTGTTTTGATGCAATTTCTGAAGATCGGAAAAATACCAGAAAAACTACATAAAATTATATTTTCCCAGAAGAAGAAGGATGTCAGAAGGCAAGGCAGAGTTGGGCCACAGGAGGCCCACCCCCAGGCGCGGTCCACCCTAGGCCGAGCCTACAGGGGTGTGGCCACCCTGGCCCACCTATGGCTCCGCCATCTCGCCTATATCTTCTCCTCGAAACCCTAAAGTCAAGGGAGCAACCACAGAAAGATTACGCCGCCTCTGCGGGGCGGAAACAACCAAGAGAGGAAGAGCTCTCCGGCAGACAGATTTCTGCCTAGGAAATTCCTTCCTGGAGAGGGGAGATCGTCGCCATCAACATCATCATCAAGCTAGACTTCATAGGGATCATCATCATCATCCACACCACCATCTCCACCAGCACCATCATCACCACTCCATCCCGCTATAACAATTGTGTTGAATCTTGCATAGTTCTTAGGGGAAACTTTCCCGGTGTTGATTACTATTGTAGTTGATGCTTATGAGTGAACCATTGAATTATTGTTTATGTTCAGATTGTTATCCATAATTATATCATATCTAATCTTGATCCATATGATGTCTCGTGATTAGTTTGTTTAGTTCTTAAGGACATGGGAGAAGTCATGCTGTTAGTAGTGGAATTGTGTCACATCCCAAAATTTTCCAAATTTTGAAATGTGAAAAATAAATAAACATAAATAATTGTTGAAATTTAGGGTGAAAAGAAAATTTTTATTTCTAAATGGAAACTTAAAAACCCATCTTGAACAAACTTTGAATAAATTTTCATCCAACTAAATTCAAAACAAGTGAAATGCATTCTTCATAAATGCATCCGGAAATTTAAAAACTTGGAAAATAAACCAAAACCCTAAAACCCTATTAGGAGAAAAACATTTCCAAGATACCTCAAAGACTATGGATTTGATCCATATAAAAATTTGTCAACAAACATTTATAAATGATCAAGGATGATAAATAAAAATATTATAAAACCATAGAAATTGGTTTCACTTAATTTGGAACCATAGATAAAAACTTATGAATTTAACAAGATGAAAGGAAATAATGTCCAAAGCTAATAAAGCTCCTATCCAAATCCATACCAAATTGTGAGCAAAATGATTCTAAAGAGATATAAAAGGATAAACAAATATTAAATAATATTTTACAAATTGGAATCACCAAGTTTGGATCTTTAAATAAAAAGATATGGATTTTATAAGATAAAGAAAGAAATAATAATTAAGGAGTATTTAAAAGCCAAATTAAAACCTGACCTAATCCATAAGCAAATGGAATAAATATAATCCAAATCCAAATAAAATAAATGGATAAAGAATGTTCAAATAAAATTATATGGCATTAAACCATATTCTAAAAAAATAGATTTGAATAAAGATAAAATCCCTAATGTTGAAATAAAAGAATCATTTAAATAAAATTTATATGGATTTAAAGCCATATTGTTGAAATAAGGTAAATACCCAATTTAAATGATTAATGAAACATATTAAAATAATTCAAAAAGAATTATTTAACACCCTATTGAATAAATAAAACTTACTAAAAAGGGTTTGATAAATATTTGAATTTAAAACAGAAAGTTAAATCATTTGAATAAATAATATGGATTAGAATCATATTTAAAATCCCTATTTAATAAAGACAAATTTCTATTTTAAATAAATAATAAACCCTAAAAAGAATAAAAGAAATATTCTAAATTGGACTTTAGAATATGTAAATAAACAATATGAACATATACTCAAAGTTTGGAAAAGGTTTGAATTTAAATGGTGATTGAATTATTTGAATAAAAATCAAAACAGAAAAAGAAAACAGAAAAAGAAAACAGAAAAAGAAAAATGAAACAGAACAAAAAAATGGAATGTACCTAGCCCAACAAACCAGGCCCATCTAGCCCAACTAACCCCCCCGAACCGTTTTCTTTTCACTCAACAGCGCACCCGCGCAGACTATGACCGCTGAACCCCACCACTCCTCTCTCACTCTCGCCGCCGCTAGGTCCCACTGCCCCGTTAGCTTCGTTCTCACCCGCAGTGACCACGCCCCAACCCCCCTCGCCGTTTCTGGCCATTGAAGGCGACATCAATTCGCGTTACTGCCGCCATTAAATCCTCCCCATGACCTTGCACACTTAAGCGCCCGTTCTACCTCTATCTTTTCCTCTAGACACCATCTCCCCCTGCCACCAAGCTGCGCTGATTTTGCCCGAGACCTCCCTATGCTCTGACGAGCTCCAACTTTGATTCTAGACAGCCACCGTTGCGCCTTGCCCCCTCGACCACACGATCCTATTCCCCATCAACCTCTGCACCTGCCAGTGTATTCCACTTGCCCGCGCGCGCCCCAGATGCTTGACTATGTCTTCACCTGACCGTCGCCACCGTCTGCCATTTCTCCGTCGAGCTCCCCCGGTAACCTCTGACCGCACCTCTCCCCCTCTTTCACACGCGTGCACTCTCCGCAATCTTGCACATCTAACAGCGTTTCCATCTGGCTCTAGCATGCACCACAGCTTCGCCTCTGTCTTCGACAAAGGGTGCCCGAGCCAGTGAGCTTCTCCGGTGTGGCATCCCGCAAAACCACTACTAGAAAATCGCGTTGAATTTGTGCATTGCATCGTCATAATCATGCATTGTTTGCATAAAACTATTTTCGCAACGCCCGATTTGTTTTCCAAACGCCTCATCTTAATTCAAACGCAAAGCCCGGTTCTCCGGATTAATTATTTTGGCCGCTATTGGTTTGCATACGGCCCGTTTAAAACAAATAAAATGTTTAAGTTGTTTTAGTGGAGCGTCGAGCGGGCGATTGATTGACGACCACCCCGATTTTAAATCGGTCCAACCAGTCCCACCCATAATCCTAAACCTACCAAACTACCTACCCAGCCCAACCCTCCACCTCACCCCAACCAGTAGCAGGCTGCCACGTCACCTTGCCCCCACCCCCACCCAACCAGGCAGCCACCTCATCCCACCCCTCTCTCTCCTCTCTCTCCCACCAGCCACTTCCCCACCACAAACGCACACCACACACGCAGCACACACTCTCACGCACGCCAGCCCCACTCCACGCGGCCCCACCCCCTGACACCGTCCTCCCCACCGCGTCTCCCTTCCCCGCGCCCCGCGCCTGCCTCTCCCCAACCCTGCGCCTCCTCCCTCTCTCTCAGGCAAAGCTCGCCCGGCCGGCCTCCCCTCCCCTCCGGCGTGGCCGCGCCGCCCCGCCTCCCGAGCCTCTCCCGCTCCTGCACCCAGTAGCCACGAGCACCTCCTCTCTCTCGCTGCTCCTCCCGCCAGTGCCTCGCCGCCTCCTGCCCGCCACGGCCTCCCTCCTCGCCAAGCATCTCCCCGAGCCGCCACCCCCTGGGAACTCCCTCGCCCGGCGTGCTGCCTGTCGCACAAGGGCTGGGCCGGGCGCCTCCTCGCCCACCTCGCTTCCTCGTTCACAGCAGCAGCCCCGCTGACCCACCTGCCCGCGGGACCCACCATGAAGTCGCCGCTTTCCCATCCTCAACCTCCGCGTGTGGCCTTGCAAGTCCATAGGAACACAAGTACCGCTGTTGCAAGGCTTCCCGATGTAGTTCGATTGCTGAAGAATATGGGACTGTTTGGTACCACTACGAAGATGTGTCGTGGCGTCGCCGCGACAATCGGGTGGCGAGGATGTTCTGCAACCACTTGGCCAGCGGTGCAAACCAAGTTCACCAAACGATCAAGACGGAACCCTAAGGAGATGACGCCGAGCCTCAAGTTCTCCTTCACGACGACAAGTACTTCCTCTGGACGCCAAGGCGGACCCGAAACCCGCCAAGATCGCCACCGAACGCGAAGTCCTTCTTCCTGGATACGACAAGTACCCCTTCGAGAACGCCGAGATCTACAATCGGAACCGAGGACGCCGAGAAACCGATGCGCCAAGTTCTTCGCCCCGCACGCCAAGACCGACAACATGACCCGAAGACCCCGGATGCGCCAAGACCTACCCCGGAGTCCGAGAACGACTTCGTCGAACCCTGAACCCCGAGACCGACCCCGAACCCCGGAACACCAAGACCGTCGAGACCCCTAATGTGAACCCTTCCAAAACCCTATTTTATAACATAATACAACTTGTCGCATAATAATTGTCTTGCATGCATACATTCATGTGGTTTGGGGGCCTTACGCCGATTCACCTAATAGTTGAATATGGGGCCCATATGCGGGCAAATCTAGCCTTATATTGGCCTCATTTAAATTTGTAGCGAACCGGTCTTTTCTCGCCTTGTTAAACAACATTTAAAATGCAGGGTAGCTAAACAACTTGAACCATATAATTAATTGTCGGGACCCCGGTTCCGCTTAATATGACCTAATTGCATCGCACCTCGCCATGTCATGCATCATACATGCATCATGCCGATCTTCCGTTGTATTAAATACTACATCCGTGTTTCTTCTAGTGTTTTGGTTCTTCACTGATAAGGCCGTTGAGTTGATGTGAGCTTACCGATCTTGGTTGAACCTTCGACAATGTTTTCAAAGCAGCATCTCCCTTTCTACCTATCTTACTTTTCTAGTATTTATTCCTCCTGTTGATCTTTGCTATCGTGTTGCGATGCTCTAGTTTCGCACCGTGATATCCCTTGCAGCCATATATAGCCTTGGACACATCCTATTACCGGTGTTTGGTAGATAGTTGGACCCGCGTGTCGTAGTCGCTTGCTCAAGTGTTTTGCTTGTCGTCAAGTACCACAATTGTTGGAGGGTTGCCGCATGTTGACGTTGGAGATGATCATGGTTTTACTTATCGTTCACTTTAATTACTGTTTAACAACTGAAATTGAATTAAGCAGAGGCATCGGTGGGTGATAGGTAATATTTGGTTTCCGACCGCCCACTTGTGTCCCGTAGGACCCGAGTTCTTGACACCTGTTCCGAGATCGAGCGCGCTAACCACAGGTGGGGAGATATGGGCCCCCATTGATAATTACCTGATTTCAAAGTATTGTACTGGGGGCCACAAACTAGTTTGAGGTTTTATTTACTATCCTGTACTTATGCCATGTTTACTGCTTTATTACGTTTGTGCGAGGAGCACACTGTACTGTTTAGGATCGGGCCACGTTTCGCGGTGTCGACAGTCCCCGTTTGGGGATTTGCTGTCGTTCATACGCTTGCCCAAACCCCATCGCCTCGAGACCGGCCGACTTGCTATGGTGTCGACTTGGGGTGGCCCCACGCATTTGCTTTGGTGCGAACGTCGTGACTTAGGCCCGCCGACATACCGATGGGTGTATGTTAACTGATCCGCAAAAGGGTCGAAGTGCTGTGGATACTTTGCACCCTCAGGTTAAATCTTTTCGAGAAGCCGTGTCCGCGGTTATGGACGACTTGGAGCACAGTGCTTGATCATAGACAACTATAACTAAAGTTTACTGTTATAAATTGACTTGTATCCGATATGACTAGTAATCAGCTTCACTACAACGGAATGGCTAAGTAAAAGTACCAACAACTGCTGGATTTTGGGTTATCTCATGCTAATTGAATCTGACTAGTAAGTGATGCCACTATAACGGAATGATTAACTAAAAGTGCCCACTGCTTACTCTATCAGGACGAATATCTAAACCTGACTAGTAAAGTGCCACAACTATAACTGATTAAGTAAAACTGCCAACTGTGTGAGTTCCTCGGTTGACTTCCTCGTTTGGTCTCGAGGGGGAAACACCAGGATGGGTTTGTTGATGGTAGTATCAGGTGGGTTCGAATAGGTCCTTCTTACCCCCTCGATTGACGCCCGGTTGTATCGAGTCTCTATAGGTTGTTTAGTGCGTGCCACGCCGCTTGATCCACCATACTGTAGGCGAGGACCCCGAATTCTAGCCTCGCTGTCTTGGCCTCGTGATCGACGCTCCTTCTTTTTCCTTGCCCTTTGTCGGCACCCCTTTGTTTAAGCAGGTTTTGAGATCGACGCCATTAGGTGGTTACCCTTCCGCTTGGCACAGGCGGGGTTATGGACGCCATTGGTTATTCTTCAGGGCTCTTAGCCCCATTTGCATCTTGTCCGTAGCTGGACGCTATATCGTTTCAAGGTGATTTGGATCTTTGTATATTATATCTGTATTCTTGACTCATGGAGTCGCTTGTATATATATCTATTCCGTGGGTCCCATCGAGGACTGTTGTAATGTTATTACTTCGTTTTCCACCACGCGAAAGTGCTGGTGGCACCTTTGAATCGCTTTATGCGGGTTTGGCGGGTTTCGCTAAAACTTGCATAGGTCCGATTCTGAGGGTGTTACAGAGTGGTATCAGAGCTCAGCAGTTGCGATACCCCACATGTCCAGCCTGTAGGATAACCTAGCTAACGGCCGAAGTAGGGTGTCAAAACTATTTTTGCAAAATCGGTTGGATAGTTCTGATTAGGTCTAATTTTACTCCTTACCCTCTGCTGTTCTCCTCTTATCTCTACGTGTTTTGAATCCGCTCTCTTCTTTCTCTTCGAGTCCAGGAATTCTCGTGGTTGGGTTTCCGTTGTACCTTCAGGGTTTCGCTTCCTCCTTTGGTAACGGTGTTCTACCATCCGGTGTTCCAGCTGTCCGGGGAATCCGTCTGCTGTGTTACCATTCTTTGTTCTTTGTTTGCGCCTTCCGGTGTTTTACGACGCGACAGCGGCATTCACGCCAGATCCGATCTGATGCATCACTCCTTTGATCCGAACCTCGCTTGACGAGATCTTCAGTCTGAATCCGAGGGTTGGTTGCATAATCTGTCTATTCGTGTACAGTGTAATGCTTTGAGTGCGGGATGGAGTCGCGACCATACCACTACTCTTATCATTCGCTTATGTACATTGAATGGTGGATATACGGCTCGAGAAAATGATTCGAATTTCTGTCTATAATAATAGAAATAAGACTATTACGTGCATTAATTTCTTTACAGAAAAAACAAATTTCATTTATACTCATGACTCAAGTTGGCTAATTTTGACTGACAGACTTCAAAGGCGAAATCCTTCGAAAATTTTTGAGTCGTCTCTAAACTCTTTTCGTTGTCTCATTTCGAACGAATTGACTTTTATTCCTTATTCTGATCCAATTCTGATGCAATTAACTCCTTCCGCTGAAGTTAGAGGTGGCCTTACCTTTCACTTCGTCCGTGTTTATCCGGAGTGTTCTCTTGACGAACGGGGACAACGACCTCTTGTTAGTGGTGTCGCGAAGATCTACACGAAGCCAGAAGACGCAGATCGCCGATCTTCCTTCCGGTACCATGAGGCGGATCTCGAGGGCGAGATCCATTGATAGTGGTGTCGAATTGTGGCATCCCGCAAAACCACTACTAGAAAATCGCGTTGAATTTGTGCATTGCATTGTCATCATCATGCATTGTTTGCATAAAACTATTTTTGCAACGCCCGATTTGTTTTCCAAACGCCTCATCTTAATTCAAACGCAAAGCCCGGTTCTCCGGATTAATTATTTTGGCCGCTATCGGTTTGCATACGGCCCGTTTAAAACAAATAAAATGTTTAAGTTGTTTTAGTGGGGGCACTCGAACGGGCCGATTGACCCGAACGACCACCCCCAGGATTTTAAATCGGTCCAACCAGTCCCACCCATAATCCTAAACCTACCAAACTACCTACCCATCCCAACCCTCCACCTCACCCCAACCAGTAGCAGGCTGCCACGTCACCTTGCCCCAACCCCCCACCCAACCAGAGGCAGCCACCTCATCCCACCCCTCTCTCTCTCCTCTCTCTCCCACCAGCCACTTCCCCACCACAAACGCACACCACACACGCAGCACACACTCTCACGCACGCCAGCCCCACTCCACGCGGCCCCACCCCCTGACACCGTCCTCCCCACCGCGTCTCCCTTCCTCGCGCCTGCTACCGCCTCTCCCAACCCCCGCGCCTCCCTCTCTCTCAGTAAGCCTCGCGCCGGCCAGCAGTGAGCACCCTCCTCTACGCTGCGTTCCTCCCGTCAGTGCCCTCGCCGCTCCCGGCCGCCAAGGCCTCCTCCGCCAAGATCTCCCCGAGCCGCGCCACTACAGGAACCTCCTCGCTGGCCCCCGCCGCCATTGCTGCTTGCGCCGCCACATGGGCCTCGCCGGGCGCCTCGTCCGCCCCTCGCCTTCCCTGCATGGCAGCGGCCCCGCCTGACCACCTGCTGGGACCCACCGCGAGTCGTCGCCTTCCCCATCCTCAACCTCCGCGTGTGGCCTTGCAAGTCCACAGGAACACGAGTACCGCTGTTGCAAGGCTTCCCGATGTAGTTCGATTGCTGAAGAATATGGGACTGTTTGGTACCACTACGAAGATGTGTCGTGTCATCGCCGCGACAATCGGGTGGCGAGGATGTTCTCTGCAACCACTTGGCCAGCGGTGCCAAACCAAGTTCACCGCAAACGACCGAAGACGGAACCCTAAGGAGATGACGCCGGAGCCTCAAGTTCTCCTTCACGGACGACAAGTACTTCCTCTCGGACGCCAAGGCCCGGACCCGAAACCCGCCAAGATCGCCACCGAACGCGAAGTCCTTCTTCCTGGATACGACAAGTACCCCTTCGAGGACGCCGAGATCTACAATCGGAACCGAGGACGCCGAGAAACCGATGCGCCAAGTTCTTCGCCCCGCACGCCAAGACCGACAACATGACCCGAAGACACCGGATGCGCCAAGACCTACCCCGGAGTCCGAGAACGACTTCGTCGAACCCTGAACCCCGAGACCGACCCCGAACCCCGGAACACCAAGACCGTCGAGACCCCTAATGTGTGAACCCCTTCCCGCAAACCCTATTTTATAACATAATACAACTTGTCGCATAATAATTGTCTTGCATGCATACATTCATGTGGTTTGGGGGCCTTACGCCGATTCACCTAATAATTGAATATGGGGCCCATATGCGGGCAAATCTATCCTTATATTGGCCTCATTTAAATTTGTGTAGCGAACCCGGTGCTGTCTTCTGCCTTGTTAAACAACATTTAAAATGCAGGGTAGCTAAACAACTTGAACCATATAATTAATTGTCGGGACCCCGGTTCCGCTTAATATGACCTAATTGCATCGCACCTCGCCATGTCATGCATCATACATGCATCATGCCGATCTTCTGCCGTTGTATTAAATACTACATCCGGTGTTTCTTCTAGTGTTTTGGTTCTTCGCGGATAAGGCCGTTGAGTTGATGTGAGCTTCGCCCCGATCTTGGTTGAACCTTCGACAATGTTTTCAGTGAGCATCTCCCTTTCTACCTATCTTACTTTTCTAGTATTTATTCCTCCTTGATCTTTGCTATCCGTGTTGCGATGCTCTAGTTTCGCACTGATATCCCTTGCAGCCCATATATAGCCTTGGACACATCCTATTACCGGTGTTTGGTAGATAGTTGGACCCGCGTGTCGTAGTCGCTTGCTCAAGTGTTTTGCTTGTCGTCAAGTACCACAATTGTTGGAGGGTTGCCGCATGTTGACGTTGGAGATGATCATGGTTTTACTTATCGTTCACTTTAATTCTGTTTAACAACTGAAATTGAATTAAGCAGGCATCGGTGGGTGATAGGTAATATTTGGTTTCGATCGCCACTTGTGTCCGTGGGACCCGAGTTATTGACACTGTTCGAGATCGAGCGCACTAACCACGTGGGGAGATATGGGCCCCATTGATAATTACCTGATTTCAAAGTATTGTCTGGGGCCACAAACTAGTTTGAGGTTTTATTTACTATCCTGTACTTATGCCATGTTTATCGCTTTATTACGTTTGTGCGAGGAGCACCTTGCATCTTAGGATCGAGCCACGTTTCATGTGTCGACAGTCCCCGTTTGGGGATTTTTGTCGTTCACGACCGTTGCCCAAACCAGTCCGTCTCGAGACCGGCCGACTTCGTTGGGTGTCAACTTGGTGGGGTGGCCCCACGCATTTGCTTTTGGTGCAGGAACGTCGTGACTTAGGCCCCGACATACCGATGGGTGTATGTTAACGATCCGCAAAAGGGTCAAGTGCTGTGGATACTTTGGTGCACCCTGCAGGTTAAATCTTTTCGAAGCCGTGTCGCGGTTATGGACGACTTGGAGCACGGTTTGATCATAGACAACTATAACTAAAGTTTACTGTTATAAATTGACTTGTATCCGATATGACTAGTAATCAGCTTCACTACAACGGAATGGCTAAGTAAAAGTACCAACAACTGCTGGATTTTGGGTTATCTCATGCTAATTGAATCTGACTAGTAAGTGATGCCACTATAACGGAATGATTAACTAAAAGTGCCCACTGCTTACTCTATCAGGACGAATATCTAAACCTGACTAGTAAAGTGCCACAACTATAACTGATTAAGTAAAACTGCCAACTGTGTGAGTTCCTCGGTTGACTTCCTCGTTTGGTCTCGAGGGGGAAACACCAGGATGGGTTTGTTGATGGTAGTATCAGGTGGGTTCCGAATAGGTCCTTCTTACCCCCCTCTGATTGACGCCAGTTGTATCGAGTCTCTATAGGTTGTTTAGTGCGTGCTGCCGCTGCCTTGATCCACCATACATGTAGGCGAGGACCGCCAAATTCTAGCCTCGCTGCAATGGCCTCGATCGACGCTCCTTCTTTTTCCTTGCCCTTTGTCGGCACCCCTTTTGTTTAAGCAGGTTTTGAGATCGACGCCGTAGTTGAGGTTACCCTTCCGCTTGGCCCGGCAGGTTATGGACGCCATTGGTTATTCTTCAGGGCTCTTAGCCCCATTTGCATCTTGTCCGTAGCTGGACGCTATATCGTTTCAAGGTGATTTGGATCTTTGTATATTATATCTGTATTCTTGACTCATGGAGTCGCTTGTATATATATCTATTCTGTGGGTCCCATCGAGGACTGTTGTGTAATGTTATTACTTCGTTTTCCACCCGCACGAAAGTGCCTGGTGGGCACCTTTGAATCGTTTCTATGCGGGTTTGGCGGGTTTCGCTAAAACTTGCATAGGTCCGATTCTGAGGGTGTTACAGAGTGGTATCAGAGCTCAGCAGTTGCGATACCCCACATGTCCAGCCTGTAGGATAACCTAGCTAACGGCCGAAGTAGGGTGTCAAAACTATTTTTGCAAAATCGGTTGGATAGTTCTGATTAGATCTAATTTTACTCCTTACCCTCTGCTGTTCTCCTCTTATCTCTACGTGTTTTGAATCCGCTCTCTTCTTTCTCTTCGAGTCCAGGAATTCTCGTGGTTGGGTTTCCGTTGTACCTTCAGGGTTTCGCTTCCTCCTTTGGTAACGGTGTTCTACCATCCGGTGTTCCAGCTGTCCGGGGAATCCGTCTGCTGTGTTACCATTCTTTGTTCTTTGTTTGCGCCTTCCGGTGTTTTCTGACACGACGACAGCATCTACGCCAGATCCGATGCAGAGTCTGCATCACTCCTTTGATCCGAACCTTGCTTGACGAGATCTTCAGTCTGAATCCAAGGGTTGGTTGCATAATCTGTCTATTCGTGTACAGAGTAATGCTTTGAGTGCGGGATGGAGTCGCGACCATACCACTACTCTTATCATTCGCTTATGTACATTGAATGGTGGATCGATGCAATTAACTCCTTCCGCTGAAGTTAGAGGTGGCCTTACCTTTCACTTCGTCCGTGTTTATCCGGAGTGTTCTCTTGACGAACGGGGACAACGACCTCTTGTTAGTGGTGTCGCGAAGATCTACACGAAGCCAGAAGACGCAGATCGCCGATCTTCCTTCCGGTACCATGAGGCGGATCTCGAGGGCGAGATCCATTGTTAGTGGTGTCGAATTGTGGCATCCCGCAAAACCACTACTAGAAAATCGCGTTGAATTTGTGCATTGCATTGTCATCATCATGCATTGTTTGCATAAAACTATTTTCGCAACGCCCGATTTGTTTTCCAAACGCCTCATCTTAATTCAAACGCAAAGCCCGGTTCTCCGGATTAATTATTTTGGCCGCTATCGGTTTGCATACGGCCCGTTTAAAACAAATAAAATGTTTAAGTTGTTTTAGTGGGGGCAGTCGAACGGGCCGATTGACCCGAACGACCACCCCCAGAATTTTAAATCGGTCCAACCAGTCCCACCCATAATCCTAAACCTACCAAACTACCTACCCAGCCCAACCCTCCACCTCACCCCAACCAAGAGCAGTGCCACGTCACCTTGCCCCAACCCCCCACCCAACCAGAGGCAGCCACCTCATCCCACCCCTCTCTCTCCTCTCTATCCCACCAGCCACTTCCCCACCACAAACGCACACCACACACGCAGCACACACTCTCACGCACGCCAGCCCCACTCCACGCGGCCCCACCCCCTTACACCGTCCTCCCCACCGCGTCTCCCTTCCCCATGCCCCGCGCCTGCCTCTCCCCAACCCTGCGCCTCCTCCCTCTCTCTCAGGCAAGCTCGCCCGGCCTCCCTCCCTCCCGGCCGCCCGCCTCCCGAGCCTCTCCGCTCCTGCACCCAGTAGCGTTCGCCCGCCTCCTTCGTCATTGCCGCCCAGCCCGCCAACAGCACCCTCCTCTCTGGCTGCCTCCTCACAGTGCCCTGCCGCCGCCCGGCCGCCGACGTGGGGCCTCCTCCGCCAAGATCTCCCCGAGCCGCGCCACTAGGAACCTCCTCGCTGCCCCTCACGCCGCTGCTGGCCCGCCGCCTCTCCTCGCCTCGCCTTCCTGTCTGCAGCCGCCCCGCTGACCCACCTGCTCCGGGACCCACATGAAGTCGTAGCCTTCCCCATCCTCAACCTCCGCGTGTGGCCTTGCAAGTCCACAGGAACACGAGTACCGCTGTTGCAAGGCTTCCCGATGTAGTTCGATTGCTGAAGAATATGGGACTGTTTGGTACCACTACGAAGATGTGTCGTGTCATCGCCGCGACAATCGGGTGGCGAGGATGTTCTCTGCAACCACTTGGCCAGCGGTGCCAAACCAAGTTCACCGCAAACGACCGAAGACGGAACCCTAAGGAGATGACGCCGGAGCCTCAAGTTCTCCTTCACGGACGACAAGTACTTCCTCTCGGACGCCAAGGCCCGGACCCGAAACCCGCCAAGATCGCCACCGAACGCGAAGTCCTTCTTCCTGGATACGACAAGTACCCCTTCGAGGATGCCGAGATCTACAATCGGAACCGAGGACGCCGAGAAACCGATGCGCCAAGTTCTTCGCCCCGCACGCCAAGACCGACAACATGACCCGAAGACCCCGGATGCGCCAAGACCTACCCCGGAGTCCGAGAACGACTTCGTCGAACCCTGAACCCCGAGACCGACCCCGAACCCTGGAACACCAAGACCGTCGAGACCCCTAATGTGTGAACCCCTTCCCGCAAACCCTATTTTATAACATAATACAACTTGTCGCATAATAATTGTCTTGCATGCATACATTCATGTGGTTTGGGGGCCTTACGCCGATTCACCTAATAGTTGAATATGGGGCCCATATGCGGGCAAATCTAGCCTTATATTGGCCTCATTTAAATTTGTGTAGCGAACCCGGTGCTGTCTTCTGCCTTGTTAAACAACATTTAAAATGCAGGGTAGCTAAACAACTTGAACCATATAATTAATTGTCGGGACCCCGGTTCCGCTTAATATGACCTAATTGCATCGCACCTCGCCATGTCATGCATCATACATGCATCATGCCGATCTTCTGCCGTTGTATTAAATACTACATCCGGTGTTTCTTCTAGTGTTTTGGTTCTTCGCGGATAAGGCCGTTGAGTTGATGTGAGCTTCGCCCCGATCTTCGGTTGAACCCTTCGACAATGTTTTCAGGCGAGCATCTCCCCCTTTCTACCTATCTTACTTTTCTAGTATTTATTCCCTCCTGTTGATCTTTGCTATCTGTGTTGCGATGCTCTAGTTTCGTACCCGTGATATCCCTTGCAGCCATATATAGCCTTGGACACATCCTATTACCGGTGTTTGGTAGATAGTTGGACCCGCGTGTCGTAGTCGCTTGCTCAAGTGTTTTGCTTGTCGTCAAGTACCACAATTGTTGGAGGGTTGCCGCATGTTGACGTTGGAGATGATCATGGTTTTACTTATCGTTCACTTTAATTACTGTTTAACAACTGAAATTGAATTAAGCAGAGGCATCGGTGGGTGATAGGTAATATTTGGTTTCCGACCGCCCACTTGTGTCCCGTAGGACCCGAGTTCTTGACACTGTTCGAGATCGAGCGCCGCTAACCACGGTGGGAGATATGGGCCCCCATTGATAATTACCTGATTTCAAAGTATTGTCTGGGGCCACAAACTAGTTTGAGGTTTTATTTACTATCCTGTACTTATGCCATGTTTATCGCTTTATTACGTTTGTGCGAGGAGCACACCATCGCTTTAGGATCGGGCCACGTTTGCGTGTCGGCGGTCCCGTTTGGGATTTCTTGTCGTTCACGACCGCTTGCCCAAACCCCAGTCCGTCTGGAGACCGCCGACTTCGCTATGGGTGTCGACTTGCGGGTGGCCCCACGCATTTGCTTTGTGGGAACGTCGTGACTTAGGCCCCGCCGACATACCGATGGGTGTATGTTAACCGATCCGCAAAAGGGTCAAGTGCTGTGGATACTTTGGTGCACCCTGCAGGTTAAATCTTTTCGAGAAGCCGTGTCCATGTTATGGACGACTTGGAGCACAAGGTTTGATCATAGACAACTATAACTAAAGTTTATCGTTATAAATTGACTTGTATCCGATATGACTAGTAATCAGCTTCACTACAACGGAATGGCTAAGTAAAAGTACCAACAACTGCTGGATTTTGGGTTATCTCATGCTAATTGAATCTGACTAGTAAGTGATGCCACTATAACGGAATGATTAACTAAAAGTGCCCACTGCTTACTCTATCAGGACGAATATCTAAACCTGACTAGTAAAGTGCCACAACTATAACTGATTAAGTAAAACTGCCAACTGTGTGAGTTCCTCGGTTGACTTCCTCGTTTGGTCTCGAGGGGGAAACACCAGGATGGGTTTGTTGATGGTAGTATCGTGGGTTCGAATAGGTCCTTCTTACCCCCTCCTCGATTGACGCCCGGTTGTATCGAGTCTCTATAGGTTGTTTAGTGCGCGTCTGCTGCCGCTTGATCCACCATACCTGTAGGCGAGGACCGCGAATTCTAGCCTCGTAATCGGCCTCGATCGACGCTCCTTCTTTTTCCTTGCCTTTGTCGGCACCCCTTTTGTTTAAGAAGGTTTTGAGATCAACGCCGTTAGCAGGTTACCTTCCGCTTGGCACGCAGGGTTATGGACGCCATTGGTTATTCTTCGTGGCTCTTAGCCCCATTTGCATCTTGTCCGTAGCTGGACGCTATTGTTTCAAGGTGATTTGGATCTTTGTATATTATATTCGTATTCTTGACTCATGGAGTCGCTTGTATATATATCTGCCTGTGGGTCCCATCGAGGACTGTTGTGTAATGTTATTACGCTTTTCCACCCG
Source organism: Avena longiglumis (assembly GCA_030063025.1). Lineage (NCBI taxonomy): Eukaryota > Viridiplantae > Streptophyta > Magnoliopsida > Poales > Poaceae > Avena > Avena longiglumis. The sequence goes on along the minus strand of CP125974.1, from coordinate 474,261,726 downwards.
CACGAAAGTGCCTGGTGGGCACCTTTGAATCGTTTCTATGCGGGTTTGGCGGGTTTCGCTAAAACTTGCATAGGTCCGATTCTGAGGGTGTTACATCCGGCGAGCAATCCACGTCGACCTCGAGCGCCCCTTCGACAACCGCAGCATCGTTGAGCATCAGCATGCCATGAAAACCTCGGTGACCTTTCCCCTGTCTCTTTCGCTTCCTGAATCGCCGGCAACTCCACCGTCCGACGCGCCGCCGCCACTCGCTGCCGCCAGCGTCGCCCATCCCTGGTCACACGCACACCAGCCGTCAGATCGCGATCGCGTGGCTAGGATAGATTGACTTAACGAAGCGGTATGGGCTGATCTGATCCGTGCGATGCCCTTTAAATCATGCGGTCCACATTGCCTGATCCGAACGAAACGGTATGAGCCAATGAAAACATTCCACGTGGCTAGACTCTGGTTTTAAAAACAGATTTGATTCTATTAGATATATGATTTTGTAAATTCCATAACTTTTGATCCACACGACCAAATTTTGCAAATTTCATATCAATGGAATCAGCAAGAAGAGTACTTTACAACCATGTACTTTGTTTAGTGAATTTCGTCTAGAAAATTGGTTGTATTTGCAGAAACTTGTGTAGGCATATTTTGAATATAAAATTCAATCTAAAATTATTTTGTGATAAAATCTTTGGTAAATAGTTTGTTTTGAACCCACTGACCATAGAAACCAACTTATGGATTTAAAAATGTATTTTTTGAAGTTAAATTAAAGCATTTCTAGTTAAATAAAAATATTGTTTATATTATAAAAATGCTTTTTGAGTAAAACCTTTGGAAAATGATTTGATTTAAACTCCCTGACCCTAAACACCAAGTTTTAAGATTTAAAAAATATTTGGTAAACCCTAGAAAAATTATTACTTTGTTTAAAGGCATTTCTAACAAATAAAATATTGCTTTGGTATATAAATGGTTTATAAGTAAAACCTTTTGCAAATGGTTTTAATATTAAACACTTGACCATAAAACACTAACATTTGTGTTTTAAAATGTATTTGTCAAACACTAGAAAATATTAGTTTGATTTGAACCATTTCTAAGCAAAACAAAAATGACTTAAAGTGGCCATTTTCACTAACTTAATATCAAATGATTTGCCACCTTTATAAATGACCAATAGGTGTTTTATAATGTTTATAACCTATTAGAAACCACTTTTCCAAATAAAACAATCTTTGTCATGCTTGCATGCAATGCTTGTTTTTATTATTCTATGTGATGAATTGCTTGAATGGTATATTGAATTTTTACCTTGATTGAATTGTAGTGAACTTTGAAGAGTGTGACTATTGCAAAGATCAAGGAGTGAACTTATATTCTCTAACAAAAAGGCAAGTGGTGCTTCATACTTTTGTCCCATTATTTTCACTATGCATTATTGATAATTCTAAGTAGGACTTGCATGGAATTTTTGCTAAGTATATACTATGCCATGGGAAATCCTAGTAGATGAAACCTTAGTAGAATTACCTAAGTTAAGATTCCCACTACTATCATGCTTAGCCTAGATAGTAGAAAACAAGGGTGGATTATATTCATGCTATGGAATATTTCTAAGTCAAGGACTTGTGTTTTGTTTAATAAAACAACTAAGTGAATGAATCACCTGGGTGGAATGGTATTGCTTGGAAGGATTTTTGTTGAGTGGTTACACAAGGCCCATTTATATGGTTTACCTTGTGTATCTCACTTGTGGAATGCCACCCAGGAACAAAGAGATTTGAGATATCAAATGTTGATAAGCTTCAAGTGCAACCACTTGGCATTATGGGCTCTGCCTGGATCATATAGGTTGCAATAACTTAGCCAAATGGACAGTTGGTGGTAGGGGTTTGATAGTATTGGAGCGTGTCCATTCAGGTCTAAGGGAAGGCTTCTGAAAGATATTGTCTTGATGCATGTCGAGTCTTGTGGGGAAAGTGCACCATCTCTGCAGAGTGTAAAATCTAAGTACTTATCCGTGTCCCAACAATGGACAATTTGAGCATCAAGACATGGAAGCTATCAAGAATCTCCTCATCCCAATTTTCTAAGTTAGAACTTGTGGTTGAACAAGGGTGAAGGTTCACCAATTTCTATTGGTGGTTCCTTGGGAGTTTTTGCTAAACAAAAACTTAGTGTTTTTCAAAGGGTAAGGAAAATCTATTTTGAGCAAAGCAAGCCTAAGCTCCACTTAGCCAAATGCATATAGAAGATAGTTACCACTATTCTACCATGGTATCACTTGCCAATACAATTCAAATGTATTGACCCTTGTGGCTGTAACTTATTATGTTTCGGGTTTGTTTGATGTTTGTGAAGTGTGTTGATTAGGATTACAAGTCTACAACCAACATGATTGCCTGTGGCACTTTGAAGATGAAGGACTCCATGTTATAGTTATTTCTGTTGCATTTTAATGAGATAGCCAAATGAGCTATGTAAGATGTAATGAATTATTTTATTACTGCTTATAAAGTTGTATTATGACCTTTGTTTCTTGATATTACATATTAACTGTGGATGCTAGCTATTGATCCAGGGACTAGCATTGTAAACACAGGGATCTCTACCTTATTAAAGGTTGGGAACTCTTACAAATTGTGTTGAGGTATTATTATTGATGGAGCATGGTAGCGCTTCATCGGGAGACCCCAAGAGAAAGTTGTGATGATCACAACAGCAAGTCTTCCCTCAATAACAAAGTTCAACAAAGTTATTGAGGTGGGCAACAGCATCATCAGAACTAGCACCAGAAAATTGCTCTCTCATCCCAAGATTCAACAAAGCAGTCTTAATTTCATAAAAGGTAGCATCAGGAGCAGGTGGAGCAATAGGTGTACTCAGGGAATCATTGTTGTTTGTGCTAGTGAAGTCACACAACTTGGTGTTCTCATCAGAGTTCATTTTGGCAAAAGTGGAGCAATCCAACATCAGCAGCAACTAGAGCAAGAACTATTTTTTTTTGGAGTTTTTGATAAAAAGAGGCAAACAAAACCAAGAAAAAGAAACTAAGCAAAAAAACAAATTAAAGAGAAAGGTTGTGAAGCACTCCCCTTGTGAAGACGTCCTTAGCCTCCCCGACAACGGCGCTAGAAAACTTGTTGCTGACGCGTGGTAGCGCTTCGTCGGGATACCCCAAGAGCAAGGTGTGATGAGCACCGCAGCAAGTCTTCCCTCAGTAAGAAACCAAGGTTATTGAACCAGTAGGAGGAAGGAAACGTCTCAAAGGTGTTTCTAGCAACTTGGAGACCCGCAAAACACAAACTCAAGACTTTGCCCCAACGAACAGTGAGATTGTTAATCTCACCGGTTGCTGTAACAAATGATTAAATGTATCGTGTGGAAGGGAATAGTGGTTTGCAGAAAGTAAACATGATCAGTGGATCAATGGTAAAGATTGGACTGGGGTCCATAGTTCACTAGCGGTGTTCTCCTTAAGATAAACAAACATGGCATGCTGGGTAAACAAATTACAGCAAGGCAATTGACAGGACTGAGTAAGGCATAACAATGCAATACTAGACATTCATGATCCTATGAGATTCGATTGGGCAATACAAGATACATAGACTGCCATCCAACTTCATCTATGACTAGAAATCCACCTTCAGGTTATCATCCGATCCCCCTCCAGTATTAAGTTGCTGGCAACAGATAACTGCTTTAAGCCAAGTGTTTAAGGTAAAAAATCAACTTGTTCCATGAACAAGAGACCGTTGTTTTCTCCCTAGTGGCAACAACACATCTACAACCTTAGAGATTTATGTCACTTCACTTAGACTAAATAGAGGCATGAACCCACTATCTAGCATAAATACCCCCTCTTGGAGTCACTAGCATCTACTTGGCCAAGATAGCTACAAGAAACGGAGAGCATGCAAGATCACAAACAAGACAGACATGATAGAATCAAATAAGACAAAACCATTAACCAATCTGACATAGTAATCTCAATATCCATCGGATCCCCGCAAACACAAAATGCATGATTACAAATAGATGATCTTGATCATGAACGAATCTCACAAGATCTAAACATGGTAGCACAAAGGAGGAGATACAACCATCTAGCTACTACATGGACCCGTAGTCCAAGGTGGAACTACTCATGCTTCAAACCGGAGGCTGGCATGATGAAGAAGAAGGCCTCCGGGATGATCTCCCCTCCGACAGGGTTCTGGGAAGAGCTTCAGATCCCCCGATCTAGGGACGATGGTGGCGGCGGCTACAGACGGTTTTGTGGAATATTGATCGGGTCATTAGGGTTTATGCATCGGGAGGTCTTTATAGGCGAAGAGGCGAGGCAGGGGGCGGCCAGGGTGGTCACACCCCAGCGCGCTAACCCTAGCCTGGCCAGGTGTGGCCTCGTGCCTCCTCTGCCTTGTATTCTGCCCGTGTTCTACGGTAAAATATTGACTTTGGTTTTTGTCCCGTCCAATTCCAAGAATATTGACTTTATGCCTTTCTGGAACCAAAAACAGAAGAAAACAGGCAACTCACACTATGGCATCTTGTTAATAGGTTAGTACCAGAAAACATATAAAAACACCTCAAAGTGTAGACAAAGCAAAGCAAAGTAGATACTAAACAAGCATGGAACATCAAAAATTATAGATACATTTCCGATGTATCAAGCATCCCCAAGCTTAACTCCTGCTCGTCCTCGAGTAGGTAAGTGATAAAAAGAATAATTTTTGAGGTGACATGCACCGTAAAAATCAAGATCAAACCATTTGCAAGCATTGAAAGCTGGGATCAAATAACTCTAAACATGAGCATGAAAGATGGAGTTCTAATAGTAAGACAAAGTAACTATGCATGCAACATCTTGATTATATGTGTGTTTGTTTGTTTGTCACTAGCTACAAACAAACATCATGAATAACATGCATTGAAAAACGTTTGTTTGTTTCACATACAAAAAACATGGCATAGTGACATTCAGCTTGTCCCTCATGGAGTAGCAAATAGATGCATATGACACCTTCAAAGTTCATACGAGTGACTAGACACAAATAGCACAAGAACAAGTAATATCAGCAATATGCATCAATCAATAAGTTTTGGGACAATGCACATAGAACTAAGAATGAAAACTATGCTCTCTTAACTGGTGCCTAAAGATAGAAGGTGGAGACTCAATATAATAGTGGAAGAAAGTCCCTTCATAAGGGAAGCAGGGATTTCAAGTCTCAAAAATATCTTCCAAAAATTATGGTACTTGTTAGCTTTAAGACCTCATTGCCCCTATCATAAGAATATTGAAGTGATTAAGGTTAAAGTGAACAAAGATGGAGTATATGCTTGAAAAAGTATAAGTTGGCAATGTCATGTCTCTTGAATACGAGGACCGCACCTCATGCTACTCAACTTTAGTCACCTGTAAGTTCTTGTCATAGTAAGTATATGTGTATCATAGAGAACCGCCAATGGGGTACCCCTTGCACATGACACAGGAGCTATACCATAATCAAAATGACAAGGCAAGCAGACAATGAGCATCTCAACAATCTTCTTATTTACCATGGGAATATGGTGCTTTTTTCTCTCTTTCCTCTTTTCAATATGTCTCTTTATAAGAAGAAAGCTTCATAGATGTCATTATGGTGATGCTGCAAGTTTCCATCATGATTAGGCATGGCTTAGGCTAGCGTCCCAGGCGTTTCTCTAACACATATACATAACTCCATGGACTTACGATCTCCCTTTTTATTTCACACCCGCGACATCCATAGACAAAAGAGCATGATATCAACTGTGTACAAAGTACAAGTGCAATGTTGAAAGTGTTCCCCGTGACAGCACAGTTCTGCTAATTCCAACGTATAAGTGCAAGCATATACAACATAGATGACACAATGGTTCAAGTTTATTAGGGGCAAGAAAAATAAGGTGTGCCATCAAGTTCGTGAGAGCTTTAATCACTAAGTTTTCACATGAAAAAATACTTTTTAATTGGAAGATATATGAAAACAATAATATACTTGGAATGGTGTAACACACCATGCATATGAATTTATAGTGGACAATTTGGAATAACTTGGTTTCTTGGGAGTTGGATGCATGAGTAGAGCTTACTCATACAAGTGGAGGCTAGCAAAAGACTGGGAGCAACCAACTAAGAGAGCAATAATGGCCATAATCATGCAGAGTGACAAAACATTATTAATCAAAGCATAAAGTGGTACTACAAGTCAAGGACTAAATGATCATAGAGGCTATGGTGACTTGTTATAGTCATAACATGGTGTGAGCATGTGCCAAGTAACCCAAACAAATCATCAAAGGAGAATACCACAATACTATGCTTTTGTATGCTAAAACAACACATGATTCCTTCAAGGCACACTAAGCAATCCCAATTGTTTGGAGCAAGTCATGCTACAGCAATAATCACTAAGCATAAGGTCAAAACAACAACTAGCATGACATGATAAAGTCTAAGTCACAGTCAAAGCAAGCTCCTCTTGTACTACTCAAGAAAGAACTTTCTACTCTTCTCCAACACCAATCAACTTGTTTGAAACAACACAGTGAGAACGGTGGCCCAAAATACTTTATTCAAGCAAACTAAGCAAACCAAACGAAAACTAAGAATCTCCAAGAACAACACAACAGTGCATGAAATAATAAAAACGAAGTGTCTAGAAAGACCTAAGCTTTTTATTGATGAAGAAGGGGATGCCTTGGGCATCTGATGAATGCTCGGCGTGGCACTTCGTTGGTAACCCCAAGCGTAGGGTGTGAAGCGCAAGCAGCAAGTTTTCCCTCAGTTGAGACCGAGGTTATCGAACTAGAAAAAGGAATGAAATGTCACACAGGTGTTGCAAGCAACGCGGAGACCTACACAACACAAACTCAAGACTTTGCCCCAATGAATCAGTGAAGTTGTCAAGCTCACTGGTTTGCTGTAACAAAGGATTAAACATATGGTGTGGAAGGTAATGGTTTGCAGCAAGTAAACAAGTAACAGTGGAACATGTATCAATGGTAAAGATTGGACCGGGGTCCATAGTTCACTAGAGGTGCTCTCCTTAGATAAACAACATGGCATGAAGGATAAACAAATTAAAGCAGGGCAATTGACAGGAACTGAGCAAGGCATAACAATGTAATTACTAGTCAGAAAGATCCTATGAGATTCGATTGGGAAATACAACAAGATACATATACCGCCATCCAACTTCATCTATGACTAGAAGTCCACCTTCAGGTTATCATCCGAACCCCCTCTAGTATTAAGTTGCAAGAAACAGACAACTACTTTAAGCAAAGTGTGTAAGCTAAACAGTCCACATGTTCCATGAACAAGAGACCGTTGTTTTCTCCTTAGTATAAACAGCACATCTACAACCGAAGAGATTATTGTCACTTCCCTTGGAAACTAGAGGCATGAACCCACTATCGAGCTTAAATACCCCCTCTTGGAGTCACTAGCAACTACTTGGCCAAGATAGCTTCTAACAACGGAGAGCATGCAAGATCACAAATAGAACAGACATGATAGAATCATAAAGACAAAACCATTAATCAAACCAACATAATAATCTCAATATCCATCGGATCCCTGCAAACACAACATGCATGATTACAAATAGATTATATCTTTATCATGACCGGAGATCACAAGATCTATACATGAAAGCACAAAGGAGGAGATACAACCATCTAGCTACTACATGGACCCATAGTCCAAGGTGGAACTACTCACGCATCATACCGGAGAGAAGGCATCCGGGATGATCTCCCCTCCGGTAGGATGCCGGGAAGAACTTCACATCCCCCGATCTAGGGACGATGGTGGCGGTGGCTACAGACGATTTCGTGGATATTTGATCAGGTCCTTAGGGTTTCTGCGTCCGGGGCTTCTTATAGGCGAAGGGGGAGGCCGAGGAGGCGTCTAGGGGCCCCACACCCTTCCCAGACGCGGGGCAGGGCCCACCCACGCCTAGGGTGGGTCTGGCCGCCCTGGCTTGCTTCTCTGGCTCCCCTCTGGACTTCTTGTTCCCCACGGAAAGTAATCGACTTTGACGTTTGTCTCGTCCAATTCCTAGAATATTTCTTTACTAACTTTTTTGAAACCAAAAACAGCAGAAAACAGGCATCTGGCACTGTTGCAACTTGTTAATAGGTTAGTACCAGAAAACAGGTAAAAAGCACCTCAAAGTGTTGAGAAGTAAAGCAAAGTAGATACTAAACAAGCATGTAGCATCAAAAATTATAGATACGTTTCCGGCGTATCAACATCCCCAAGCTTAACTCATGCTCGTCCTCGAGTAGGTAAGTGATAAAAAGAATAATTTTTGAGGTGACATGCACCCTCACAATAAAGATCCAACCATTTGCAAGCATTAAAAGCTGGGATCAAAGAACTCTAAACATGTGCATGAAAGATGGAGTTCTAACAGTAGGACATAGTAACTATGCATGCAACATGGCAAGCTACAAACAAAGATCATGAATAACATGCATTGAAAAATGTTTGTTTGTTTCACATGCAGAAAACATAGCATAGTAGCAATTAGCTTGCCCATCATAGAGTAGCAATATAGATGCATAGGACACCTTCAAAGTTCACAAGGGTGACTAGAAACAAATAGTACAAGAACAAGTAATATCACAATATGCATCAATCAATAAGCTTTGGAACACTGCACACAGAATAACAACTATGCTCTCTTAATGGTGCCTAAAGGTAGAAGGTCGAGACTCAATAATGGTGGAAGAAAGGCTTTTTTTGTAAAGGAAGCAGGGATTACAAGTTTCAAAAAGAGCTTCCAAAAAATATGGTACTTGTTAGCTTTCAACCCTCATTGCCCCTATCATAAGCCTCTTGAAGTGGTTAAGGTTAAAGTGGCAAAGATGGAGTATATGCTTGACGAAGTATAAGTTGGCAATCTCAAGTCCCTTGAATATGAGGGACACACCTCATGCATACTCAACTTTAGGCCTAGGTAAGTTCTTGTCATTGTAAGTATTTGCATATCATTGAGAACCGCCAACGGGGTACCCCTTGCACATGGTACAGGAGCTTTCCCATAACCAAAATGACAAGGAAAGCAAACAATGAGCATCTCAGCAATCTTCTTATTTACCATGGGAATATGGTGTTTTTTCTCTCTTTCCTCTTTCTCAATGTGTCTCTCTTTTTTTATAGTAAGAATGCATCATAGATGTCACTATGGTGATGCTGCAAGTTTCCACCATGATTAGGCATGGCTTAGGCTAGCGCCCAGGCGTTTCTCTAACACAAGATACAAACTCCATGGACTTACAAGTTCCCTCTTTATTTCACACCGGTGACATCCATAGACAAAAGAGCATGATATCAACTGAGTACAAAGTACAAGTGCAATGTTGAAAGCGTTCCCTGTAACAGCACGGTTCTGCTAATTCCAATGTATAAGTGCAAGAATATACAACAAAGTTGTCACAATAGTTCAAGTTTATTAGAGGCATAGAATATAAAGTGTGCCATCAAGTTCGTGAGGGATTTAATCACTAAGTTTTCACATAACAAAATAGTTTTTAATTGGAAGATAGTTGAAAACAAGAATATACTTGGAATGGTGTAACACACCATGCATAGAAGTTTATAGTGGACTCTTTGGAATAACTTGGTTTCTTGGGAGTGGGAAGCATGAGTAGAACTTACTCATACAAGTGGAGGCTAGCAAAAAGACTAGGGGCAACCAACTAATACAGCATAATGGCCATAATCATGCAGAGCAGCAAAGCATACTGATCAAAGCAAAGAGTGGTACTAAAACTCAAGGACTAAATGATCATAGAGGCTAATGGTGACTTGTTCATAGTCATAACATGGTGTGAGCATGTGCCAAGTCAACCCAAGCAAAACATCAAAGGGAAATACCACAATACTATGCTTTTGCATGCTAAAACAAGGCATAATTTTTTCAAGGCACAATAAGCAATCCCAATTGTTTGGAACAAGACATGCTACAGCAATAATCACTAATCATAATGCTAAAACAACACCTAGCATATCATGCTAAAGTCTAAGTCACAGTCAATGCAAGCTCCTCTTGCACTTCATGCAAGAATTTACTACTCATTTCCAACACCAAGCAAATTATTTGCAAAACAACACAACGAGAACGGGGGTCCAAACTACTTTATTCAAGCAAACTAAACAACCTAATCAAAGCAAACGAAAACTAAGACAGTCCAAGAACAACACAACTGTGCATGAAACAATAAAAACGAAGTGTCTAGACAGACCTGAGCTTTTTATTGATGAAGAAGGGGATGCCCACGCTTTGACGCTTGTACCTCTTGGATATTTCTTGGGGTGACACCATGGTGGCATACCCAAGCTTGAGCTTTTGTACATTCTTCATCTCATTGCATCATTCTCTTTATACACCTGAATTTTTTTTCTTCATACAAAACTTCACACAATCTTCATTAGCAACATTAGTGTATTCAAAAGATATTAGACCTCTGGCAAAGCTTTAAAACAGCAAGGATTTTCACTAAAAACACAAGATACTATATTAACTCCTTCAAAATATCAATTCACCTAAAGAGAACTCAAAAAGGAATCAATAAGAAGCAAATGCAAATAACGGCAGAAATCTGTCAAAACAGACCAGCAGGTAGAAACCGATTGTTTCGAACATCTTCTGTTGCTCAAATAAAAAAGTGTCGAATTAAAGAAAGTTAGCTAACATACTGGGGGATTTATTCTTAAATTTTGAGCTCAATACGAGTTACAGAGAGTCCTCATGAATTTTTATGGTGGGGGACAGAAATCTGTTTCGGGACAACAACTCCCCAAATCTTACTTCCCTCTCATTAGAGGTCATTATTGGCACAAAAAGAAAACAAAAAGGATAATGATAGGTCATTACTGAAGTAATAACTTCCAAGACTCAAGGAAACTCTTGGTTTATCTCCCAACAAGTACTTTCTTTAACGCCTTTAAGTTAGGCACAAGAAGCAAGAAGAATTAAGTATTTTCAAATGAAGAAGCATTAACATCCATACTTGCAAAGTCTTCAACTATGAAAGTTATCTCATCCAAATGGGTTTTGGAGGATCCCATCTCATCTCTCTTTGGTCTACTACTTTCATCAAAAATATTTTCAGGAGCAATCTAATCAAAATTCTTTTCAAAGGCTTCATGCATTCCAAAAGTTTAAAGGGTATGGGTATCTTAAATTCTTCTCTAGGCTTAGTTTTATCAGAAATACCCACAACATCTATACCTGAGCCTAGCATATTGAAACGCTCAAAGACCTTTTTGGCTTCCCTAGCAACATCATGGAATTCTTTTGATAAATTTTCAAGGATGAATTCCCTCTTTTCAGCATTCTTCTCTTCTTTTAGTTTTAGGAACAAAAATTGTATGAAGGGGTTAAGGCTAACAAACCTAGCCTCAAACATATGAACTAAAGAAGCTGTAGAAATTTCATAATTTGGAGCAAGCTCTGCTATAGATTTATCCTGAATATCTTCATGCTTGCTAACATAATTAAAGAATTCTTCAATATTATCTTTCCCAATTATGGAGGCACTACCTATTGCAAGATCTTTCAGGGCGAACTTGGGGAGCAACATGGTGAGCTAGAGTAAGGTGGCAACTAGAGTAGGAACTAATTTTTTTTGTGTTTTTGAATAAAGAAATAAAACCAAACTAGACTCATTTTTTGGTTTTTTTGGAAAGAGGCAAACAAAACCAAGCAAAAGAAACAAAGCAAACTAAAAACAAAGTAAAGAGAAAGGAAGTGAAGGAATCCCCTTATGAAGACGTCCTTAGTCTCCCCGGCAACAGCGCCAGAAAAAGCCTTGATGAATGCTCGACGTGGCACTTCGTTGGTAGCCCCAAGTAGGGTGTGAAGAGCAAGCATCAAGTTTTCCCTCAGTTGAGACCGAGGTTATCGAACCATAAATAGGAAGGAAACGTCACACAGGTGTTGCAAGCAACGCGGATACCTACACAAAACAAACTTGAGACTTTGCCCCAAAGAATCAGTGAGGTTGTTAAGCTCACCGGTTTGCTGTAACAAAGGATTAAACATATGGTGTGGAAGGTAATGGTTTGCAGCAAGTAAAGAAGTACCAATGGAAGATGTATCAATGGTAAAGATTGGACCGGGGTCCATAGTTCACTAGAGGTGCTCTCCTTAGATAAACAACGTGACATGAAGGGTAAACAAATTACAGCAGGGCAATTGACAGGAACTGAGCAAGGCATAACAATGCAATTACTAGTCTGAAAGATCCAATGAGATTCGATTGGGCAATACAACAAGATACATAGACCGCCATCCAACTGCATATATGACTAGAAGTCCACCTTCAGGTTATCATCTGAACCCCCTCCAGCATTAAGTTGCAAGCAACATACAACTGCTTTAAGAAAAGTGTGTAAGGTAAAAAGTCCACATGTTCCATAAACAAGAGACCGTTGTTTTCTCACTAGTAGAAACAGCACATCTACAACCGAAGAGATTATTGGCACTTCCCTTGGAAACTAGAGGCATGAACCCACTATCGAGCATAAATACCCCCTCTTGGAGTCACTAGAAACTACTTGGACAAGATAGCTACTAACAACGGATAGCATGCAAGATCACAAACAACACAGACATGATAGAATCATAAAGACAAAACCATTAATCAAACCAACATAATAATATCAATATCCATCGAATCCCCGCAAACACAACATGCATGATTACAAATAGATTAGATCTTGATCATGAACGGATCTCATAAGATCTATACATGAAAGAACAAAGGAGGAGATACAACAATCTAGCTACTACATGGACCCATAGTCCAAGGTGGAACTACTCACGCATCATACCGGAGAGAAGGCCTTCGGGATGATCTCCCCTCTGGCAGGGTGCCGGTAAGAACTTCAGATCCCCCCTGATCTAGTGACGATGGTGTAACATCCCAGGATTAGCACCTAGAAATAAAGAGGACACAGGGTTGTGCATTGCATTCATGCATAAGAAAATCCGGGGAACTTTCGCGCAAAACTAAAAGAGCTGTAGAGGGATCGAGATCTCTCTTGTTCTGATGGAAACACCAGGACAGGTGCGATGGATTTCGACATGACCTCTATTGTACTTTTGTGTTCGAGGGGAAAGAAATCCAAATTTGAATATTCAAAACATATATTTAAACTGCAAAAGAATAAAGTTATAATTAGAAATAGTGTTACAATTATACTCACATCCTTGAGAGATTATTTATGATTGGGATATAATTAAATCACAAGTATTATAATAAAGAAAATAAAAGAATTAGTCTATAATATAATATGGATATATAATCCTAATTACAATGGAGTAAATGGGACCAATTCAATAAAATGAAATTGTTATAATAATCTTTATATATATATATACATATAGTATTGCTGTTCTTTTACAAAAGAAGACTAAAATTGCATTACAGGAAACAATTAATAAAAAAAAGGAATTACATAAATGGAGTAACTCAAATAATTTTTATTACAAGAAGAAATATATATATTACATTGTCTTTACAAATGAATGGAATAAGAAAAATAAAACAAGTAAACTTTATTGAAGGTAATACAATAATACAATGTCTTTACATTATTCAAACAGAAAAGAAATTACAATAATATGAAAAAGAAAACCTAAACTAAATCTGGTATCTTCTTTCTTCTTTGTTTTATTTCCTTCAAACAAAAGATCAACAAAACATGCTAGAAATGAGGGGTTAGTATAATAAATTGCTCTCATATATCAACAGTGTAATGCACTGTTTTGTCTCCTCATTGAGCTAAGTTGTTTTTAGAAGGGGCAAGTTTCACCAAATGAATAGTATCTGTTCTTATCTAACAGTGGCCTCAGTCTATGCATCACAGGCAAGGGGCAAGTTTCACCAAGTAGAATAATATCCAAAACAGGGATAAATATCAGAATCAGTCAAGCTCATCCACACCATTAGGTTTCATTCATGGAAACTTGCACCCAAAGGGACCCACTTGACAGCAGCTCACACACCACATGGAACTGATGTGTTGTCAACACATCAGGGAAGGTACCAACTATAGAAAAGGAACACCAGCCGTACCAGTACTGCTACTACATCCTTTCCACACACACCATCAGACCAACAACTCCTCTACTAGCCATGAATACCAACAATAACATCGTTTGTTCTTATCAATTTTCTCTTAAGAACACATAGATCCATCCACCACATCATTAGCTCTGGTTTCTTAGATAAGCCATCCAGGAGCAGATCAAGATCAAGCCAGGAGCTGGGAGGAGCAGATCAAGCCACATGATCACCAAAGGAGAAATTGGTAAACATGAGCAGGGAGGAGAAGGTTTACCAGGAGATTCAATAGTAACCAATCAAGATCCATCATAAGGCCAAGATAGGAGAATAAGTCTAGCATATCAAGATCAAGCTACTACCAGTTCCAGGAAGAGAAGGCTAATCAGCTCAAGATCAGAGCACTAGGTTAAGCTGACCAAGATACAACACACCAAGCAGCCACATACATCAAGGTAGAAAATCACTAGAGCACTAGCTAGATCTGGTAACATATCTGTTCTTATTAAACTGCACCATCAGACTCAAGTAGAATAATTAATGTGGTACAAACTCACCCAAATCCAATTTCCCTTCAACTAGATCTTCATCTAGGAGGATTGGATGGGGTGGTACTCTCAGGATGGCAAAGAGTTGCTTTGCCAAACTCATCATAGAGTAATAAAAAGCCAAATCATAGCATCTGGTTTTCTCTATATTAGAGCCTCAGCCTGTATGCATCATTGGCAGGGGAAAGGGCATCACAACATATATGCCATGGTCATACTACTGTGCACACTCCAAAGGGAGGCACCACGTGTGGCATCCCGCAAAACCACTACTAGAAAATCGCGTTGTTTTTGTGCATTGCATCGTCATCACCATGCCTTGTTTGTCTGAACTATTTCGAAAAACCTAGTTTTGCTTTGTACAAATACCCCTCTTTGTTTCAAATGCAAAACCCCGAGCGTATCTGATATTTTATTTCCCTAAAAACTAATTGCAAAGTGGCCTTGTTTTAAAATAAACAAGACCAAACAAACACATATTTAAAAACCTACAATCTAAATCCTAGTCCCACCAAATCCTATCCTACCCACCTCTCACAGCTCGCCACCTCACCCTCTCCCCCAATCCATACCCACCCCGCCACATCATCAATCCACCAGCCCCACTTCCCCCTCTCCCTCTTTCTCACACAGTCCCACCTTACCCCTCTCACTTACAGGTTGGCCCCACCCCCAGTCCCACCTACTCCCCAACCCTCTCTCTCTCTCTCCCATCCCACCACTCAGCACCCCCCACCAACCCCTGCAGCCCTGCGCCAACCGCCTGACCAAGACCCTGGCCCCACCGCGGGTCCCACGCGTCCCCCACGCGCTCCCTCCTCCCCGCGTTCTCCTCCCTCACCCCGCTCCCGCAACCGCCCTCACCGCCGACGCGCCTCCACCCCCTCCCTTCTCCGGCCACTGGCTCCCCACCCCACTCCCCCACCGCCTCGCTCATCTCCGCTCTGCCTCCCTCCTCTCTTCCTCCCCCCTCGGCCTTGCCCTCCTCCCTTTCCGCGCGCCCGCCCTCCAGTCCTCCTCTTCCTCTCCGCCGCCCATCGCCCCTTCTGCTCCGCCCAGTTGCCCGGCCAGCCCGCATCCGCCTCCTCGCCGCCTCCCTCCTCCACCGCTGCGCCGCCTCCGCCGCCTTGGCCCTCGCCTCCTCCGCGCTGCCTCCTCGAGCTCCGGCCTCGCCAGGCCTCCCCGAGGCGTAACCCGCTGCCCGAGCTCCTCCTCCAGCGAGCCGAGCTCGGCCCGCCTCCGCCATGGCGCACCAGCTCCCTCTCTCCCCATCGCCGCATCTCCTCCTTGCCAAGGCCGCCGCTCCGCTTCGCCGGTTTCTCTCGGGCTCAACCTCCGCCCGGCGACCACCTCCGCCATCAAGGCCTCCTCGCCTCCGGCGAGCACCCCCATGGCTGCCATGGCGTCGTCGGGCCTTCGTCGCGCGCCTCTTCGACCATCGCCGGCTGTCCCTACCCTGCGTGCAGCGTCGCCGACCCCACTCTGTGCGCTGCTCGGCGCCGTGTGCCCCGCGACCCTCCTGCTAGAGAACATCCTTGTCCCTGTCGGCATGCCCTACCTCCACCCTCTTCAGCAGCAGCCGCTTTGATGGTGTCGTGGTGTCGTGGGGGCTCAAGATCTTCTCTGAAGAAAGGATACGAGGTACCTGGTACAGAACAAGCTCGCCACCGACCACCGACGTCGCCCTCACGGACGACAAGTATTCTCTCTTGGACCCCAAGACCGTCACGAGTCGAGAACCGGGGAACTATGCAATACCACGGCGCCGGAACCGGAAACCGAACCTCGACACGCCAAGTTCGCCGAGACCCCGTAACCGAAGGCCTTCGACAGGGAATCGACAAGATCATCGCGGAACTCCAAGGTCTACTTCGTAGGTGGCCGAACGCCAAAGTCGCCCACCCGGAACGCCAAGTACTCCCTCGAGGACGCCGAGTACTTCACCCCGGACACCGAGACCCTGGTCGACAAGTTCTCCCTCCCGGACGCCGAGCTCGCCGAGAACCCGGATGCGACAAGAGCTACCCCAGTAATCCGAGAACGCTCCCGCCGAGACCGAACCCCAGATCCGAACCCTGAGGCCGACCCGGAACCCCGAACCCCCGGACCAAGATCGCCGAACCCTAATGTGTGAACCCCTTCCCGAAACCCTATTTTATAATATAATGCAATTGTTGCATATTTAATTGTTCATCTCGCATGCATCTTGTGTGGTTTGGGGGCCTTATGCCGATTCACCTCTAATTAAATATGAGGCCCATATGCGGGCAAATCTAGTCTCGTATTGGCCTCATTTAAATTTGTGTAGCGAACCGGTAACTTATTTTGCCTTGTTAAAACAACATCTAAATTGCGGGGCTTCTAAACAACAAGTACCACCTAATTAATTGTCGGGACCCCCGGTCCCGCTTAATCTTGCCTAATTGCATCGCACCTTTGCCATGTCATGCATCATACATGCATCATGCCGGTCTTCTGCCGTTGTATTAAATATTGCATCCGGTGTTTATTCTAGTGTTTTTCTTCTTCGCGGATAAGGTCGTTGAGTTGATGTGAGCTTCGCCCGATCTTCGGTTGAACCTTCGGCAATGTTTTCAGGCGAGCATCTTCCCCTTTCTACCTATCTTACTTTTATAGTATTTATTCCCTCCTGTTGATCTATTGCTATCTGTGTTGCGATGCTCTAGTTTCCGTTTCCGTGATATCCCTTGCAGCCCTATATTGCCTTGGACACCTCCTATTACCTGTTGTGTGGTAGTTAGTTGGACCTGCGCGTCGTAGCCGCTTGCTCAAGTGTTGTTGCGTGTTGTCAAGTACCACAGTTGTTGGTGTATGGCCGTATGTTTGATGTTGGAGATGATCAAGGCTTTACTTATCGTTCACTTTAATTACTGTTTAACAACTAAAATTGAAGTAGGTAAGCAGAGGCATCGGTGGGTGATAGATAATATTTGGTTTCCGACCGCCCACTTGTGTCCCGTAGGACCCCGAGTGCTTGATACCTGTTCCTTGATTTATCGCGCTATCCACATCCGGGAGGATTATGGGACCCCCCTGAGCCAGAGCATGATTCATTCTTATTTCTTGGGGCCACAAACTAGTTTGAGGTTTTATTTACTATCCTGTACCTATGCCATGCTACTGCTTTATTTACGATTGTGCGAGGAGCACACTGTACTGTTTAGGTAAGCGGAATGTTTTCGCGGTATCGACCAGCCCAGTTTTGGGTTCCTAGTCGTTTACAGCAATTGTCGCAAACCTTGAGTCCGTCTCGGAGTCAGCTGGCTTCGTTGCGGGTCTACTCAATGGGGTGGCCCCCTGAAATATTTCTGAATCCTGTGATTGCTTTGTCGTGAAGGCCTCGTTGGGTTTTTATTTGGTTTTTCTGAGGTTTATCGAGTGTGTGTTGCTATTTGTGCACCCCGGCCGGGTAAAACTTTCTGAAAGCCGTGTCCGCGGTTATGGACGACTTGGAGCACAGTATCTCGATCATAGACAACTATAACTAAAGTAGTGCTATAAATTTGACTTTATAATGACTAGTAATCAGCGTCACCATAATGGAATGGCTAAATAATACTGCCCACAATTGCTTGTTTGGGATTGTCGCTTGCGACCATGGTACCTGACTAGTAAGTATTGCAACTACAACGGAATGGCTAATAAAAGTACCAACAACTGCTGGGTTTTTGGGTTATCTCATTCTAATTGTATCTGACTAGTAAGTATTGCAACTACAATGGAACGGTTAACTAAAATGGCCCACTGCTTATTTTATCCGGA
The DNA here is from genome assembly GCA_030063025.1 of Avena longiglumis. Lineage (NCBI taxonomy): Eukaryota > Viridiplantae > Streptophyta > Magnoliopsida > Poales > Poaceae > Avena > Avena longiglumis. Next base: position 474,243,286 of record CP125974.1, on the reverse strand, counting down.
TGATTATCTTTACCTGACTAGTAATTGCTGCAACGATAACTGAATAAATAAAACTGCCAACGGTGTGAGTTCCTCGGTTGACTTCCTCGATTGTTCTCGAGGGGGGAAATGCCAGGATGGGTTTGTTTGATGGTAGAATCAGGTTGGTTCCGACTAGGTCTTTCTTACCCCTCTCTGATATCCGCTAGTTGTATCGAGTCTCTATAGGTTGTTAGTGCATGCTGCCGCTGCCGCTTCAGTCCACCATACCTATGTAGGCGAGGACCGCCGAATTCTAGCCTCGCCCTGTACTGGCCTCAGTACTGACGCTCCTCTTTTTCCTTTGCCCTTTGTCGGCACCCCTTTTTTTAAGTAGGTTTTGAGATCGACGTCGTTAGCAGGGTTACCTTTCCGGCTTGGCCTGGGCAGGGTTATGGACGCCATTGGTTATTCTTCAGGGCTCTTAGCCCCATTTGCATCTTGTCCGTAGTCGGACGCTGTATCTTTATAAGGTGATTTGGATCTTTGTACCGTATTTCTGTATTCTTGACTCTTTGAGTCATGTTGTATATATATATTTGTTCTGTGGGTCCCATCGAGGACTGTTGTGTAATGTTATTACTTCGTTTTACACCCGCACGAAAGTGCCTGGTGGGCACCTTTGAATCGTTTCTATGCGGGTTTGGCGGGTTTCGCTCAAACTTGCATAGGGCTGATTCGAGGTATTATGATGTGGTATCGAGCTCAGTGATGCGATACCACAAGTCCACTCAGGATAACCTAGCTAACTCAAGTAGAGTGTCAAAACTATTTTTGAAAAATCGGTTGGATAGTTCTGATTAGGTCTGATTTTACTCCTTACCCCTCTGCTATTCTCCTCTTACCTCTACGCGCTTTGAATCCACCTCTTATCTTTTCTTCGAGTCCAGGATTTCTCGTGGTTGGGTTTCCGTCGTATCTTCAGGATTTCGCTTCCTCCTGTGGTAACGGTGTTGCTACATCTGGTCTTCATGCTATCCGAGGAATCCTTCGTCTGGTGGACTTCTCCTTGTTCCTTTCCGTGCCTTCCGGTGTTTTCCGACGTAACGACATCATCTACGCCAGATCCGATGCAGAGTCTGCATCACTCCTTTGTTCCGACCCTCGTTTGTCGAGATCTTCAGTCTAATTCCGAGAGTTGGTTGCATAATCCGCCTATTCGTGTGCAGAGTAATGGTTTGGGTGCGCGATGGACTGATCACCATCCGACTACTCTTATCATTCGCTCTTGTACATCGAATCAGTGGATCCAGCAGTTTTACTCCGTCCAAGGAAGTTAGGGGTGGCTTTATTTGTTGATACCTCTACCTTCGACCTTTTGTTTCCGAAGTGTTTCCCTCGACGGTCACGGACAACGACCTCTTGTTAGTGGTGTCGCGAGGATCTACACGATGCGAGAAGATTCAGATCGCCGCCTTCTTTCCGGTACCATGAGGCGGATCTCGAGGGCGAGATCCATTGTTAGTGGTGTCGAATTGTGGCATCCCGCAAAACCACTACTAGAAAATCGCGTTGTTTTTGTGCATTGCATCGTCATCACCATGCCTTGTTTGTCTGAACTATTTCAAAAAACCTAGTTTTGCTTTGTACAAATACCCCTCTTTGTTTCAAATGCAAAACCCCAAGCGTATCGGATATTTTATTTCCCTAAAAACTAATTGCAAAGTGGCCTTGTTTTAAAATAAACAAGACCAAACAAACACATATTTAAAAACCTACACTCTCAATCCTAGTCCCACCAAATCCTATCCTACCCACCTCTCACAGCTCGCCACCTCACCCTCTCCCCCAATCCATACCCACCCCGCCACATCATCAATCCACCAGCCCCACTTCCCCCTCTCCCTCTTTCTCACACAGTCCCACCTTACCCCTCTCACTTACAGGTTGGCCCCACCCCCAGTCCCACCTACTCCCCAACCCTCTCTCTCTCTCCCATCCCACCACTCAGCACCCCCCCCCACCAACCCCGTGCGGCCCACGCGCCAACCGCCCCGGACCCGCACCCCTGGCCCCACCGCGGGTCCCACGCGTCCCCCACGCGCTCCCTCCTCCCCGCGTTCTCCTCCCTCACCCCGCCTCAAGAACGCCCTCACCGACGCCTCCACCCCTCCCTCTCCGGCCGCCGCTCTCCCTCCCACCTGCCACCCCCACCGCTCCTCTCCGCTCTGCCTCCCTTCTCTCTTCCTCTACCTCAGCGCGCCCGCCCCTCCTCCCTTTCCGGCGCCGGCCCGCCCTCGCTGGTCCTCCTCTTCCTCTCCGCGCCCTCCATCGCCTCTGCTCGCCGCCCAAGGCCGGCCGCTTCGCCGCCCGCCTCCCCTGCCGCCTCCCGACGACCGCCTTGCCACCTCCTCTCCACCGCCGGCCGCCCGCTCCCTCCAAGGCCTCCTGCCCTCCGCATGGCCCCTCCTCGAGCTCCGGCCTCGCCAGGCCCCTCCCGAGGTGAGCCCGCCAAGCTCTCCTCCTCCGTGAGCCGCGAAGCCGCTCGGCCCGGCCTCGGCACCCAGCTCCTCCTCTCTCCATCGCCGCCATCCTCCCGCTGGCCGGGCGCCGCGCCCGCTCGCTTTCCCTCTCGGGCTCAACCTCGCCGCTGGCGACCACCTCCGCCACCGCCCTCCTCGCCTCGGTGAGCACCTCCCATGGCGCTGCCATGAAGGCGTCGGACCCCTATGCGTCGCGCGCCTCTTCGACCATCACCTGCCGTCCCTACCCCGCGTGCAGCATCGCCGACCCCACTCTGTGCGCTGCTCAGCGCCGTGTGCCCCGTGACCCTCCTGCTAGAGCACATCCTTGTCCCTGTCGGCATGCCCTACCTCCACCCTCTTCAGCAGCAGCCGCTTTGATGGTGTCGTGGTGTCATGGGGGCTCAAGATCTTCTCTGAAGAAAGGATACGAGGTACCTGGTACAGAACAAGCTCGCCACCGACCACCGACGTCGCCCTCACGGACGACAAGTATTCTCTCTCGGACCCCAAGACCGTCACGAGTCGAGAACCTGGGAACTATGCAATACCACGGCGCCGGAACCGGAAACCGAACCTCGACACGCCAAATTCGCCGAGACCCCGTAACCGAAAGCCTTCGACAGGGAATCGAAAGATCATCGCGGAACTCCAAGGTCTACTTCGTAGGTGGCCGAACGCCAAGGTCGCCCACCCGGAACGCCAAGTACTCCCTCGAGGACGCCGAGTACTTCACCCCGGACACCGAGACCCTTGTCGACAAGTTCTCCCTCCCGGACGCCGAGCTCGCCGAGAACCCGGATGCGACAAGAGCTACCCCAGTAATCCGAGAACGCTCCCGCCGAGACCGAACCCCAGATCCGAACCCTGAGACCGACCCCGAACCCCCGGACCAAGATCGCCGAACCCTAATGTGTGAACCCCTTCCCGAAACCCTATTTTATAATATAATGCAATTGTTGCATATTTAATTGTTCATCTCGCATGCATCTTGTGTGGTTTGGGGGCCTTATGCCGATTCACCTCTAATTAAATATGAGGCCCATATGCGGGCAAATCTAGTCTCATATTGGCCTCATTTAAATTTGTGTAGCGAACCGGTAACTTATTTTGCCTTGTTAAAACAACATCTAAATTGCGGGGATTCTAAACAACAAGTACCACCTAATTAATTGTCGGGACCCCCGGTCCCGCTTAATCTTGCCTAATTGCATCGCACCTTTGCCATGTCATGCATCATACATGCATCATGCCGATCTTCTGCCGTTGTATTAAATATTGCATCTGGTGTTTATTCTAGTGTTTTGCTTCTTCGCGGATAAGGTCGTTGAGTTGATGTGAGCTTCGCCCGATCTTCGGTTGAACCTTCGGCAATGTTTTCAGGCGAGCATCTTCCCCTTTCTACCTATCTTACTTTTATAGTATTTATTCCCTCCTGTTGATCTATTGCTATCTGTGTTGCGATGCTCTAGTTTCCGTTTCCGTGATATCCCTTGCAGCCCTATATTGCCTTGGACACCTCCTATTACCTGTTGTGTGGTAGTTAGTTGGACCTGAGCGTCGTAGCCGCTTGCTCAAGTGTTGTTGCGTGTTGTCAAGTACCACAGTTGTTGGTGTATGGCCGTATGTTTGATGTTGGAGATGATCATGGCTTTACTTATCTTTCACTTTAATTACTGTTTAACAACTAAAATTGAAGTAGGTAAGCAGAGGCATCGGTGGGTGTAACTACCTCGGTGAACTACGCTCCTAGATACAAGCCTGGATGAGAGATAGCGGTTGAAATAGTACGGCGGGGCCCCAAAAGCCACTCACTGGTAGTCCTTTCAGACGTCCCAACCGCTAACCTCTCAACGGGACCTGTACGGGCGGCGTAGTCGGCAGGCGAAGGGATCAACTACGTTCACAAGTGGGTATGTACGCAAGCCACCATACAAGAGTACATCAGAGCCACACCATCTAGAAAGAAAGGAAATATACCAACGCCATACGGCAAGATTCAAATGACCTAGATACATCTATAATTTAGGATAACTCCTCATACAAACACATCGAGTATCATGCGGAAGGCAAACAAGATCCGAGTGCGGATAAGAAGCAAATAGGCATAAGATGCCGAGAAATAAGCACATCCCAACTAGGTCTCACGGATCCCCGTGCCCGGAATCTCTACACCATACGGTCGTTGCCCACTTCATCGGCTTCTTCCACCCAGTATCCGTCCTGAGAAGGTACCTGTTCATCTGAATCAAGAATTTATCGTGTGAGACCCTAAGGGTACTCAGCAAGTCTTAATGCCTCTAAAGGGGACACAACCTGGGGTGACGCAATTGCAGCAAAAGATAAACCCTAGCAATTCTACAGATAAGCGCTAACCATCCGCCTAACCAATGATAGACGGATGTCCGTGAATTTAAATACAACAGTTATAATGGTAATCTCATCCGATCCATCCTCCTCCCTACTTACCAACAGGGAAGCGGACGAACAACCCCCCCATCCGTTGGCAATTTTATTAACCATTCCGTGAGTATTGCACTATTTACTAGTCAAGTTACTTAGTCAAATTAAGGCGGTACTTTAGTTATGCTTGTCTATGATCAAGAAACTGTGCTCCAAGTCGTCCATAACCGCGGACACGGCTTTCAGAAAGTTTTACCCGGGGTGCACCAATAGCAACACACACGATCAACCTCGGAAAACCAAATCAAAACCCAACGAGGCTTTCACGGTGAACAATCACAAGATTCAGAATATTTCAGGGGCCACCCTTAAGTAGAATCCAACGAGTAAGCAAGCTTCGAGACGGCCTCAAGGTTCGGTGGACGGTCAGGAACGATCGGGAACCCGAAAGTGTGGCTTGTCGACACCGGAAACGTGTCCCACTCCTAAGCGATAAAGTGTGCTCCTCGCACAATCTTAATAAAGCAAGAAACATGGCATAAGTACAGGATCGTAGTAAAACCTCAAACTAGTTTGTGGCCCCAAGAAATAAGACGGAATCAAGCTCGCCTCGGGGGTCCCATATACCTCCCGGATGTGGATAGCGCGATAAATCAAGGAACAGGAATCAAGTACTCGGGGTCTTCACGGACACAAGTGGGCAGGAAAACCAAATAGCGATATTGCCCACCGGTGCCACTTTCTTTAGTTATCCCGAACTACTCAGTTAAGTTGTTTAAGTACCTCGTTATTCAACAGACACTCACAAACCCTACACATGTTGTTCTACGACTCGCATGGCTCAAGCAACTCCTATAGTAGTGGCTCATGGGATGGAGGATACAAGCTTGGTGGAGTTTAAAAGTAAAGGCTATGCATACTTGGGATTCAATTTAATGCAATCGCGACTCAATGATGCAAGAATAAGATAGAGGCAATAGGTACTGTATGTATGCAAGCATGTGGTAGTGCTTGCCTGGTGTCTCTGTTGAAGCAAAGGACGTTCGGTAGTGCTCCTGGTTCTCTTGATACAACCCCTGCTCAGTGTCTATCCGAGAAAACCAAACAAACAAGGCCAACATAAATATAGAGCACAAGCATATGAATAAGATGCGTCAAGCAAACAATCATGCCATGATGAATGATGCACAATTTACATGGCAAGAAAGGTAGCATGGCATGGTGAGGTGTGAAGAACAAGAAAGTAACATTTAATTGGGTTTTAGAACCACATTTTGTTGTCATAACATTTGTTGTTTGCAATATATTTATATGATGCATGCTGCAATTGAAGTCAAGGATATCATAAACAGAAAGGTCTCGTCGAGCTGATCATTTTAGACTACTCACTTGCTTAATTTGGATTTTCCAAACAAAGGTTATTTAATTAAGAAATTCTAGTGGCAATTGAAGTAATTTAAACAAACTTGGAAATTTACTGGTGCAAAACACTAAACAGATGGCATATTTGAATTCCTCTCATTTTTCTGAATCAAAAACATATATCATTTGCCTAATTTGGATAAAGCATACAAAAGTTATTTAAAATCTGAAATTAATTTGAATTTGAATTTATTTGAAATAAGTTTGAATTATTTAAACAAATCAAACGTTTTATTACCTAGCCTCGGCTAGTCGAGCATGACAGTGGGGGCAGGGTCATCTCTGGCCCACAGGCAGCGTCTGAGCCAGAATTGGACCGCGGGTTGATTACACAGAACAACAGGATCCTTTTTGCAAAGTTGCAACAGACAATGGGCCCGAAGGACCGCGGTTGAGTGGCGTAAGGACAGGGGGCCAGCAAACGCACACGCGCCAGGGGATCGCGGGTTTCTTTCGATTACACGAGTCCCTTTTGCAAAGCGGACATCGCCAGCAGCGAGGGCCTCGAGGTTGCGGGCGCAAAAAGAAGCCGGGGGGTTTTTCGCAAAAGGGCTTGACGACCGTGGATCTTCCTCTCCTCTGAACCACGCGTGTGCAGCGATGCCAAGGCGCGGCGCAGAGGTTCGAACACAGGGCGTTATGCGCGGCGGCTTGACGCGGAGGCCATACCGGGCTAGGCTAGATGCTAGGAAGTGGCTAAGCGGCTAGGTAGGGTGTTGTCGCGATCGAGCTTGCTTCGAGCACGCCGCCCGGCGCACGGAGGCCGCTCGACGGAACGCTCGAGCAACCAGGATGCTAACGACGACGGGACCTTGTCAGGGGTTCGAGGACGTCTGCAGCGTGACGGAGTGGTCGGTTCGAGCTGGGTGGTCGCGATCTCCGGTAAGGCTGGCGGCGGCCGTAGCTAGGTTTCTTTGCGGCGTCTTGCTGGGTCCTGCGTTCTGGCGCCCTCCTCCGTTGGCGCGGGTCCAAGCGTTGAGCTCCCCGAGCTTCCTCGGCGCTCGGCTGCGACGCCTCGGCTAGAGGATCTGGGGCGGGGGTAGGCGGCGATGTCGGGCGTGGTAGGGGAAGGAAGGGGAGAGGCAGGGCTTCGGGTGGATCTGGGGGGTCTGAGCGAGGGAGAGGGGGAGATAAGAAGGAGGGGGCACGGTGGTTGCGTGAGGGAGGGACAGGCTGGGGTGTGGCGTTGGTCACCTCCTCTCACGTGATCGCATGGGCTGTGGGTGGGTGGCCGGGGAGCTGGAAAGGAGAAGGGGAACTGGCGGTGGGGTAGGGCGATGGGCAGGCATTGCTTTGGGGAGAGGGAGAGGAAAAGAGGGGAGGAAAAGAGAGAAGGGCCACTCGGGCTAGGGCTAGGAGGGATGGGGCAGGCATGGGGGTGTCCTGGTCGGTGTGGGGGGCAGCATGGTGGGTCCCTGGTCGTGTGGTGTGTAGGTAGAGAGAGGTGAGAGGGGCATAGAGCAAGGGAGCATGCTAGATAGGAGAAGGGGTACTTAGGGTTTAGCTTAGATAGATGTAGAAGTAGGGATTAGTTAGGATTAAAGTAAATTAGGGTTTTAGTTTGGATAGAAAAGAGGAGAGAGAGAGATAGATGTGGTTTGGGTTTTGTTAGAGGAAACCATGTAGTTTAGGGTCTAGTTTAGGTTAATGGTAGAATAGGGTTTGGATTTAGGATAGATTTAAAATAGGGTTTAGGTTTTGGTTTTTCGAATAGATTTGAATTAGGGTCTTTGCTTAAAGGGCAAGAAGGTGGAGGGTACTAATCTAGGTCAAGCCAACTATAAGCATGCACTAACAAGAAAAACAAGAAAAGAGGGGGAAAGGAGAGAGATGGCCAAGGTTGGTGATGGGGTTTTGGGTTCATGCATGATCCAACATAGATCAAACAAGAACAAAAGAAGGGGTGGTTAAATTCGGCCCATGCATGATTCCAACAAAACAAGCAAGGACCAAAGAGGGAAAGAGCTAGGGTTTTGAACTAACCAAACAAGATTAAGCAAGGTAGAAGGATTGGTCCAAAAAGAAAACAAGCAAAACCAAAACTAGGGAAAAGGGATACTTGCATGGCCCATGCAAGACAATTAATGCCAAGTGGATATATTGTGAAAACAACATGATTCCATGTGGCTTTACTCCTTGCATGCACAAAAGGTGGCAAAGGCCAAGCAAATAGATTATGAGTGGATCCAACCAACAACATGGATAGGGATAACTCAATAAAAAGCCTAGCCCATATCATTGGATGGTGGAATTATAAGGTGGTGCAAGATAAGGTGGTGGAGTCAAAAGAGAGATGCCCCCAACTCAACTTGGGCATTTAACAATTCAGTAAGATCCAAATACAATATCAAGAAGCAACTACAATTTAATAATACACATGAGATAAGATCCAAACAAGAAAAAGGTTTTATATGATGCTCAAATGCAAGGGACATGATGACATGAGCATGATATGATGATGATGCGACAATTATATGTTGGAAGTGGCCCATTTTATTATTAAACTTAGTAGCATTACAGTGGTTAGACAACTGGGATGCTACAACTCTCCCCCACTAAACAGGAATCTCGCCCCGAGATTCTAGGAAGAAGAAGAAGAAGACACAAAGAGGGAAGGATGATTGGCACGGAGTTCATCTTCACGCTCCCAAGTTGCTTCATCAACGGAATGGTGTGACCACTGCACCTTGCAGAATTTGATGGACTTGTTGCGAGTCCTTCGTTCTGCGGTCTCGAGGATTTTGGTGGGGTGTTCTTGATAAGAGAGATCTTCTTGGAGGTCTATTAGCTCATGATCCACGGTCTTACCGGGGTCTTTGAAGCACTTCTTGAGCTGAGAGATGTGGAAAACATCATGGACTTTGAGTTTTTCCGGAAGCTCGAGTGCATAGGCAACTTCTCCTCTTCTACCACGTATCTTGAAAGGACCGATGTATCTAGGAGCCAACTTTCCTTTGATACCGAAGCGGTGTGTTCCTCTCATGGGAGTGACACGAAGGTAGACGAGATCACCAGGGGCATATACCATATCTGTGCTTCTGTCATAGTTGCTCTTCCGACGACTCGAGCAATCTTCGTGTTCTCGAATGATATGCACCTTCTCCTCCGCTGAGTCACAATGTCGTGCCCAAACCAGATTCTTTCTCCGCACTTTGACCAACCAATCGGTGTTCTGCACTTCACCATAGAGAGCCTCGAATGGTGCCATCTTGAGACTCTTCCGAAGCTGTTGTTGTAGGAGAATTCAGCATATGGAAGGCATTCCTCCCACTTCATGCCAAACGAGATGACGCAAGCTCTAAGCATGTCCTCGAGAATCTGATTGATCCTCTCCACTTGTCCTTGAGATCGAGGGTGATAAGCATCTTTGAAGTTCAACTGTTCCCAAAGCTTTTGGAAACTCTCCCGAACTTTGAGGTGAAGATGCTCCCAGTCCGAACTGATTTCGGTGGAACCCCATACAAAGAGACAATCCTGTTGATATAGAGCTCACCAATCAAGTCCGTAAATTGTTTCTTTGATCGAAGAAGTGTGCCACTTTGGAAAGCTGTCGATGACAACAAAATTGCATTGTTGCCCTTGCGACCTAGGAAAGCCCGTGATGAAGTCCATCTCAACTTTCTCCCATTTCCACTGGAGGTTGCAATGGCTGTAGAAGACCAAATGGTTTCGATGAATGCCTTGACTCTGCGGCGAACATCACATTCGAGACGCATTTGGCACAATACCTTTTCAACCTGTGCCACCAAGATTGTGTTTTCAAGTCCATATACATCTTTGTGCTGCCGGATGGATAGAAAGGACGAATCATGTGCTTCCTTGAGCAATTGATCCCTCAGACCCGGGTAGTTTGGAACAAACATCCGGTGATCAAAGAAGAGCGTGCCCTGATCATCAACATGGAAGGATTCATACTTCGGAGTGCCAAGCTTAGCGATGAGCTTCTTGGTGTGCGGATCACCACGCTGACGAGAACGAATCTGTTCTTCCAAGAGAGGAGTAGCCAGAAGGTTCAGAAGGTGCCCTTGTTCCACAATCTCCAGGTTGAGCTGACGGAATTCCTCGCACAAGAGAGGCTGCTCTTCTACCATGAGGTTGTTAACATAAGCTTTACTAAGCTAAGCATCCGCCATGACATTTGCTTTTCCAGAGTGTAGTTGATGGTCACATCGAAGTCATTGATGGCTTCAATCCATCTCCTTTGTCAAGATTGAGATCCGGTTGAGTGAAGATATACTTCAAACTCTTGTGGTCCGAGAAGATCTCACAACGTTACCCAGCAAGTAGTGCCTCCACAGCTTCAAAGCAAAGACCATTCTTTGCAAGCTCAAGGTCATGTGTGGGATAGTTGACCTCATGCGTCTTCAAGCGACGAGGCATAAGCAACCACATCTCTCTTGCATAAGGACCGCACCCAATCCTTGCAAAGAGGCATCGCAGAAGATCTGGAAAGGCTTGGATGTATCCGGAGGGACCAAGACTGTGTGGAAGTGAGCTTCGCTTTGAGTGTCTCAAAGCTCTCTTGGCAAGGTGTCCACAGTACTTCTTGCCTTTCTTGAGGAGATCGGTAAGAGGCTTTGCTATCTTGAGAAGTTACGCACAAACGACGACAATAGCTAGCCAAGCCGAGAAAACTCCGCACTTCCTTGACATTAGCGGAGGAAGCCATTCAACTATTGTCTTCACGGTTTCGGGTTTATTGCAATGCCCTTGGCCGAGATAACATGCCCAGATAGGTTACTTCAGCAACGTAACTCACACTTTGAGAACTTGGCATACAAGCGGTTCTCACGAAGCTTGTTCAGACACACCTCGTGTGCTCTTCATGCTCCTCCTTGGACTTGGAATAGACGAGAATATCATCCAGATATACCACCACAAACTTGTCCAGTACTCCATGAAAGCGGAGTTCATCAGCCTCGAGAAGGTAGCAGTGCGTTGGAGACCGAAAGACATGACCGTACTCATACAGGCCATAGCGAGTGGTGAAAGCTGTTTTGGGCACATCCTCTTTGCGAATTTTGATTTGGTGATAACCACTCCTCAAATCCAGCTTAGAGAACACCACAGCTCCTGCTAGCTGGTCAAACAGATCATTTATCCGAGGGAGAGGATATTTGTTCTTGATGGTTTTGGCATTTAGAGCCCGGTAGTCAACACAGAGCCTATCGGTTCTGTCACGCTTCTTCACGAAGATTGTTGGACTACCCCAAGAAGAAGTGCTATGCTGAATGAAACCCAACTTCTCTTGTTCATCAAGTTGTCGTTTGAGTTCAGCCAGCTCAGAAGGACCCATCTTGTATGGCCTCTTGGAGATAGGAGCCGTTCCAGGTTCAAGCTCGATCACGAATTCAACCTCGCGATCCGGAGGCATACCTGGCAACTCTTCAGGAAAAACATCCGGAAACTCACAGACCACTGGTACCTTCTGAATAGCTTCCATAGCATCATCATTCAGAGCAGCCAAGGAATAGAGCTGGACATCAGGAGTCAGACTTGGAGAAAAGACTATGTGGCCTTCAGGGATCTTCAAAGACACTGAGCGTTCAGCACAATCGATCACAGCTGCATTTGCCGTCAACCAATCCATGCCCAGGATGACATCAATGTCAGAGTTGCCCAGAACAATCAAAGAAGCCAAGAATGAGGAGCCACCAATCTCAACTTGATTCCCATGACTGATATGCTCAGCCCTCATGTTTGAACCAGGTGATTGCACCACCAACCGCTTAGAGAGAGGGACCATAACTAACTCATTCTCTTCTGCAAACTTGTATGACACAAAGGAATGCGATGCACCAGAATCAAAGAGAACTCGTGCAGGGACTGAGTTAACTGAGAGCATACCCATGACAACTCCAGGTGCGAGCTCAGCTTGAGAGGCGTTGACGCAGTTAGCTCGAACAACCGCAGACCCGGGCTTAGTGTTGATGTTGAGAGCCCGAGGCGGTGGTGCACGAACCGAGGGAGAGCTTGTTGCAGATCTTGGCGGGGGTTGAGGGAGAGCTTTGTTCTTCATTGGGCAGTTCCATGCGGGATGACCATGATCTCCACATGTGTAGCAAGCACCGCGAGGACGTGGAGCAGAGAAGCCAGGGACTCCGCCAGGCGCTCCAGGGTAAGGGTTGTTGTAGCCCCTGGGAGCCGCAGTGGTGAAGTTTGATGGCCTTGGCGTGAAGCTTGCAGGTCTTGGTGGAGCCGGGAGCGACGGTGGGGTGTTAGGAACCCAGACACGCCGCTTAGAAGGAGTTGCCATTGCTGCCGAGCTTGATGCATCCCTGCTATGTTTCTTGGACTCCTCGAACATCTGCCTACTAGCCTCCTCTTGTAGTGCCATATGCTGCAGTTCAGAAGGTTGCCGGTCTTGCATGCGTGAGTGCATACTTGATCGACGCATTGAGCCCTTGCCTGAATCGCTTCTGCTTTTTCTTGTCATCAGATACCTCATCACCACCATAGCGAGACAAGTTCATGAAATTCCTGATGTAGGTGTTGACGTTATCATTGCCCTGCTTCAAGTTGAGGAAAGCATCCTTCATCCGTTCCATCACAATCTCTGAGAGGAACTGTTCCTTGAAAGCTCCAGTAAACCTCTCCCAAGTAGGCTGGGGCCCAGTGCAGCTAGCCTTCAAATAGTTTTCCCACCATAGAGCTGCGTCTCCCTTGAGCAGGTGAGTAGCACACTTTACCCATTCCTGTTCTGGCACATCAGCAGTCTCTAGCAGCCTTGAGATCTCACGGAGCCAATCATCAAGATCAAGAGGTCGGTCGACACGTCAAACTGCCGAGGATGAACTTGAGGAAGCTCTTGATGTCACCACGCTTGGGAGGTGGAGGAAGTGGAGTGAACTCGTTCCTTGGACGCTCTCCTCAAAGCGCATTGGTTCTCTTGCATGGCTGCCCGAGCATTTGCAATGCTTGACAATGAGCCCAGCCTGAGGAATGTCCTCCTCGGTCCGTGGGGAGCCATCCTGTCATTGATGTAAAACTCAAGTCAGTACTATAATGGAGAATGATAATAATCCAGAATAGTACCAAAATGGAATTAACCAAGATTAAAGGATACAATTTACTGAGATGATATGAAAATATCAACAAAGTTCATAGCACCTCAAGATATTAAGCATATCGCACACGACTGAAAAGGAGTGTGGTACACAAACATATCAAAGAAAAATTTTCCACAATTTCGGCATTAAAATACCAATAGATGCGCAAAATTACTTAACGAATCAAGATTAGTGACTCTACCGATCCAATATACAAAAGCAAATGATACAAGTAGTGGTATGGTCGCGACTCCATCCCGCACTCAAATCATTGCTCCGCACATGAACAAGTGGAACACATATCCTAACCCCTTTTTCTCACGACGAAACCTAAAGATTGGTACTACGGAAACGAACACCCCAAACAAGATAGCGTCGGATACAAAAGGAAGATAGATTGCGTCGGTTACAAAAGCCTGTCGGTATGGAATGTACCAACAGTTGATAACCAAAGGCAGATAAGATAACAACTTGGATGCAACAGATAGACAAGGGACTACACACACACACACACACATCCTATGGTACTACGGAAACCCCGAACACGTGAATCCTAGTTTGAACTTTGAGAAGAGAATTGAAAACGTTGCACTTCCTTACCGTAAAAGGGTGGGTGGGAGGGTAAGAAGAAAATGGAAGCAGTCCTACTCTCGCTTTTGTTTTTCCCTAATATACATAACTACTTAAAATATTTGCTAGATCGACAACGACTGCTTGGCTGAAACCACAAGGTCGGGATGGCTCGATACCAATTGTAACTACCTCGGTGAACTACGCTCCTAGATACAAGCACGGATGAGAGATAGCGGTTGAAATAGTACGGGGCCCCAAAAGCCACTCACGGTAGTCCTTTCAGACGTCCCAACCGCTAACCTCTCAACGGGACCTCAGAGGCGTGGTCGGCAGCGAAGGGATCAACTACGTTCACAAGTGGGTATGTACGCAAGCCACCATACAAGAGTACATCGAGCCACACCATCTAGAAAGAAAGGAATATACCAACGCCATACGGCAAGATTCAAATGACCTAGATACATCTATAATTTAGGATAACTCCTCATACAAAGACACATCGAGTATCATGCGAAGCGGCAAACAAGATCCGAGTACGGATAAGAAGCAAATAGGCATAAGATGCCGGAGAAATAAGCACATCCCAACTAGGTCTCACGGATCCCGTGTCGGAATCTCTACACCATACGCCGTTGCCCACTTCATCGGCTTCTTCCACCCAAAGATCCGCCCGAGAAGGTACCTGTTCATCTGAATCAAGAATTTATCGTGTGAGACCCTAAGGGTACTCAGCAAGTCTTAATGCCTCTAAAGGGGACACAACCTGGGGTGACGCAATTGCAGCAAAAGATAAACCCTAGCAATTCTACAGATAAGCGCTAACCATCCGCCTAACCAATGATAGACGGATGTCCGTGAATTTAAATACAACAGTTATAATGGTAATCTCATCCGATCCATCCTCCTCCCTACTTACCAACAGGGAAGCGGACGAACAACCCCCCTCATCCGTTGGCAATTTTATTAACCATTCCGTGAGTATTGCACTATTTACTAGTCAAGTCACTTAGTCAAATTAAGGCGGTACTTTAGTTATGCTTGTCTATGATCAAGAAACTGTGCTCCAAGTCGTCCATAACCGCGGACACGGCTTTCAGAAAGTTTTACCCGGCCGGGGTGCACCAATAGCAACACACACTCGATCAACCTCGGAAAAACCAAATCAAAACCCAACGAGGCTTTCACGACTGAACAATCACAAGATTCAGAAATATTTCAGGGGCCACCCTTAAGTAGAATCCAGAACGGAGTAAGCAAGCTCGAGACGGCCTCAAGGTTCGGTGGACGGCCAGGAACGATCGGGAACCCGAAGTGTGGCTGGGCTTGTCGACACATGAAACGTGTCCCACTCCTAACAAGACAAAGGTGCTCCTCGCACAATCTTAATAAAGCAAGAAACATGGCATAAGTACAGGATCGTAGTAAAACCTCAAACTAGTTTGTGGCCCCAAGAAATAAGACGGAATCAAGCTCGCTCGGGGGTCCCATATACCTCCGGATGTGGATAGCGCGATAAATCAAGGAACAGGAATCAAGTACTCGGGGTCTTACGGACACAAGTGGTGGAAAACCAAATAGCAGATATTGCCCACCGTGCCACTTTCTTTAGTTATCCCAGAACTACTCAAAGTTAAGTTGTTTAAGTACCTCGTTATTCAACAGACACTCACAAACCCTACACATGTCGTTACGACTCGCATGGCTCAAGCAACTCCTATAGTAGTGGCTCATGGGATGGAGGATACAAGCTTGGTGGAGTTTAAAAGTAAAGGCTATGCATACTTGGGATTCAATTTAATGCAATCGCGACTCAATGATGCAAGAATAAGATAGAGGCAATAGGTACTGTATGTATGCAAGCATGTGGTAGTGCTTGCCTGGTGTCTCTGTTGAAGCAAAGGACTTACGGTAGTGCTCTGGTTCTCTTGATACAACCCCGCCAAAGGTCTATCCGAGAAAACCAAACAAACAAGGCCAACATAAATATAGAGCACAAGCATATGAATAAGATGCGTCAAAACAATCATGCCATGATGAATGATGCACAATTTACATGGCAAGAAAGGTAGCATGGCATGGTGAGGTGTGAAGAACAAGAAAGTAACATTTAATTGGGTTTTAGAACCACATTTTGTTGTCATAACATTTGTTGTTTGCAATATATTTATATGATGCATGCTGCAATTGAAGTCAAGGATATCATAAACAGAAAGGTCTCGTCGAGCTGATCATTTTAGACTACTCACTTGCTTAATTTGGATTTTCCAAACAAAAGTTATTTAATTATGAAATTCTAGTGGCAATTGAAGTAATTTAAACAAACTTGGAAATTTACTGGTGCAAAACACTAAACAGATGGCATATTTGAATTCCTCTCATTTTTCTGAATCAAAAACATATATCATTTGCCTAATTTGGATAAAGCATACAAAAGTTATTTAAAATCTGAAATTAATTTGAATTTGAATTTATTTGAAATAAGTTTGAATTATTTAATGATGCAAACGTTTTATTACCTAGCCTCGGCTAGTCTGAGCCGCAGTGTGGGCAGTGGGTCATCTCGCCCACAGCAGCTCTGAGCAATTGGACCGGGTTGATTACAGAACAACAGGATCCTTTTGCAAAGTTGCAACAGACGCCGACAATGGGCCAATGAAGGACCGCGGTTGAGTGAGCGTAGCGAGGGGGCCACCGCAAACGCACACGCGCCGGGGGACTGCGGTTTCTTTCGCTAAGCACGAGTCCTTTTTGCAAAGCGGACATCGCAGCAGCGTAGGGCCTCGAGGGTTGGGTCGCTAAAAAGAAGCCGCAGGGGTTTTTTCAAAAAAGGGCTTGACGACCGTGGATCTTCCTCTCCTCCGAACCACGCGTGTGCCACAGGCGCGTCTTGTGACAGCGCAGAGGTTCGAACTGGGCGTTCGGGCGCGGCGATGACGCGGAGGCTTCTTGGGCTAGGCTAGATGCTAGGAAGTGGCTAGGCGGCTAGGTAGGTGTTGTCGCGACCGGAGCTTGCGGACTCGAGCACGCCGCAAGACGGAGGCCGTTCGAGAACGCTCGAGCAACCAGGATGCTAACGGACGGACCTTGTGCGGGGTTCAGGGGGACGCATGAGCGTGACGGAGTGGTCGGTTAGCTGGGGTGGTCGCGATCTCCGGAAGGCCGGCGGCCGTAGCTAGGGTTTGCGCCGCGGCGCTGGTCCTGACGTTCTGGGCACCTCCTCCGCCGGGCGCGGTCCAGTATGCAGAGCCCCGAGCTTCCTCGACGCCTAGCTGCAAGACGCCCGCCAGAGGATCCGGGGGGGTGAGGCGGCGATGTCGGCGTGGTGGCGAGGGGGAAGGGAGGCGGGGCTTCGGGTGGATCTGGGGGTCTGAGCGAGGCAGAGAGGGAGGTGGGGATAAGAGGGAGGGGGCACGGTGGTTGCGTGAGGGGAGGGGACAGCTGCGGGGTGTGACGTTGGTCACCTCCTCACGTGATCGCATGGGCAGTGGTGGCGGGCAGGGAGCCGGAAAGGGAGAAGGGAACTGGCGGTGGGGTAGGGCGATGGGCATGTGGCATTCTTTGGGGAGAGGAGAGGAAAGAGGGAGGAAAGAGAGAAGGGCCACTCGGGCTAGGGGCTAGGAGGGATGGGGCGGGGCATGGGGTGTCTGGTGGTGTGGGGGCAGCATGGTGGGTCCCAGTGGGTGTGGTGTGTAGGTAGAGAGAGGTGAGAGGGGCATAGAGCAAGGGAGCATGCTAGATAGGAGAAGGGTACTTAGGGTTTAGCTTAGATAGATGTAGAAGTAGGGATTAGTTAGGATTAAAGTAAATTAGGGTTTTAGTTTGGATAGAAAAGAGAGAGATAGATGTGGTTTGGGTTTTGTTAGAGGGAACCATGTAGTTTAGGGTCTAGTTTAGGTTAATGGTAGAATAGGGTTTGGATTTAGGATAGATTTAAAATAGGGTTTAGGTTTTGGTTTTTCGAATAGATTTGAATTAGGGTCTTTGCTTAAAGGGCAAGAAGGTGGAGGGTACTAATCTAGGTCAAGCCAACTATAAGCATGCACTAACAAGAAAAACAAGAAAAGAGGGGGAAAGGAGAGAGATGGCCAAGGTTGGTGATGGGGTTTTGGGTTCATGCATGATCCAACATAGATCAAACAAGAACAAAAGAAGGGGTGGTTAAATTCGGCCCATGCATGATTCCAACAAAACAAGCAAGGACCAAAGAGGGAAAGAGCTAGGGTTTTGAACTAACCAAACAAGATTAAGCAAGGTAGAAGGATTGGTCCAAAAAGAAAACAAGCAAAACCAAAACTAGGGAAAAGGGATACTTGCATGGCCCATGCAAGACAATTAATGCCAAGTGGATATATTGTGAAAACAACATGATTCCATGTGGCTTTACTGCATGCACAAAAGGTGGCAAAGGCCAAGCAAATAGATTATGAGTGGATCCAACCAACAACATGGATAGGGATAACTCAATAAAAAGCCTAGCCCATATCATTGGATGGTGGAATTATAAGGTGGTGCAAGATAAGGTGGTGGAGTCAAAAGAGAGATGCCCCCAACTCAACTTGGGCATTTAACAATTCAGTAAGATCCAAATACAATATCAAGAAGCAACTACAATTTAATAATACACATGAGATAAGATCCAAACAAGAAAAAGGTTTTATATGATGCTCAAATGCAAGGGACATGATGACATGAGCATGATATGATGATGATGCGACAATTATATGTTGGAAGTGGCCCATTTTATTATTAAACTTAGTAGCATTACAGTGGTTAGACAACTGGGATGCTACAGTGGGTGATAGATAATATTTGGTTTCCGACCGCCCACTTGTGTCCCGTAGGACCCCTAGTGCTTGATACCTGTTCCTTGATTTATCGCGCTATCCACATCCGGGAGGATTATGGGACCCCCCTGAGCCAGAGCATGATTCATTCTTATTTCTTGGGGCCACAAACTAGTTTGAGGTTTTATTTACTATCCTGTACCTATGCCATGCTACTGCTTTATTTACGATTGTGCGAGGAGCACACTGTACTGTTTAGGTAAGCGGAATGTTTTCGCGGTATCGACAAGCCTAGTTTTGGGTTCCCAGTCGTTCTGACCATTGCCAAACCTTGAGTCCGTCTCGAGTCGGTGGCTTCGCTATGGTCTACTCAATGGGGTGACCCCGTGAAATATTTCTGAATCCTGTGATTGCTTTGTCGTGAAGGCCTCGTTGGGTTTTGATTTGGTTTTTCCGAGGTTGATCGAGTGTGTGTTGCTATTTGTGCACCCCGGCCGGGTAAAATTTTCTGAAAGCCGTGTCCGCGGTTATGGACGACTTGGAGCACAGTATCTCGATCATAGACAACTATAACTAAAGTAGTGCTATAAATTTGACTTTATAATGACTAGTAATCAGCTTCACCATAATGGAATGGCTAAATAATACTGCCCACAATTGCTTGTTTGGGATTGTCGCTTGCGACCATGGTACCTGACTAGTAAGTATTGCAACTACAACGGAATGGCTAATAAAAGTACCAACAACTGCTGGGTTTTTGGGTTATCTCATGCTAATTGTATCTGACTAGTAAGTATTGCAACTACAATGGAACGGTTAACTAAAATGGCCCACTACTTATTTTATCCGGATGATTATCTTTACCTGACTAGTAATTGCTGCAACGATAACTGAATAAATAGCGCCAGCGGTGAGTTCCTCGGTTGACTTCCTCGATTGTTCTCGAGGGGGAAACGCCAGGATGGGTTTGTTTGATGGTAGAATCAGGTTGGTTCCGACTAGGTCTTTCTTACCCCTCTCTGATATCCGCTAGTTGTATCGAGTCTCTATAGGTTGTTAGTGCATCTTTGCTGCCGCTTGATCCACCATACCTATGTAGGCAAGGACCGCGAATTCTAGCCGCTAGTGTCGGGCCTCGATCGACGCTCCTCTTTTTCTTTTGCCCTTTGTCGGCACCCCTTTTGTTTAAGAAGGTTCTAAGATCGAAGTCGTTAGCAGGGTTACCCTTCCGGCTTGGCCTGGGCAGGGTTATGGACGCCATTGGTTATTCTTCAGGGCTCTTAGCCCCATTTGCATCTTGTCCGTAGTCGGACATTGTATCTTTGCAAGGTGATTTGGATCTTTGTTCTGTATATCTGTATTCTTGACTCCTGGAGTCGTGTTGTATATATATCTGTTATGTGGGTCCCATCGAGGACTGTTGTGTAATGTTATTACTTCGTTTTCCACCCGCACGAAAGTGCCTGGTGGGCACCTTTGAATCGTTTCTATGCGGGTTTGGCGGGTTTCGCTCAAACTTGCATAGGGCCGATTCTGAGGGTGTTACACCACGGTAGTAAGATCACAGCAATCAGAGCCACCAAAATTAATTGCACAATTCAAAGCTTATTAAGCAAGCCATTAGGTCAATAAACCACATCATTTGACCAACTGGTCAATAGAGGATTTGCAAGCCAAATAAATCCATTCTACAAATTATCCTTCATCCGCTAGCCTCAAGTCATTCAAGAAAATGATTTTATCATTTTCCTAGACAAGTATTCTAGGAATCATCTATAAGGCAATCTTATATGTCCTTATCAAACTCAGCTTCAGACCAGCATCATTAGCCTAGTAACTAGCTTTTATTAGCCAACATAAACCACATATGCTGGGGTATAGGGCACATCCCCTGGGGGTAGCACCTCTGTACCTAGAAGATTTAGTTTTTGTTGAATACAAGCTCTCAGCATAGAGACAAATCATTGCAAAGCACGTTGTTACATGAATCATAATTCCAGGTAAAGCAATCATGGTTTGCAATCCAAACCCACTATCCCCACTGACAGTACACAACATCTGAACAAGAAGTAGATAGCCACTTGCTAAAGCCATACAAATATAATTTAAATCATTTCCCTAGCTACCACCTGCTAGGAATCAAGTTTCCAATTGTTAATCTAAATAGTTACCATTTAGACCAGCATGTACTAAACTAAATAGTTTAGTTAAGAAATCCACCGAATCAAAGGATTCAGTTAAACATATGAATACAACAAGATTGCTAAGTAATGCTTCACAAATGCTTGGCTGATCATTTCATCCAAATTGGGACACTGCCTTTAGCACATGTTTTTCTGCTATTTAGAGTAGTTATTCACTTGCTTGAGCAAAGCATGCTAGGAACTACTAATCATCCAAACTTGAATTCATTTACAAGTAATAAGTTAACAATCACTAGCTCAACTAGAGAAAACCTTGGATACAACACATGTCCAGAAGATCATATCCCACAAGCCACTGACCATCTCCACAATCCTTGTCCTACACCTAAATCCGTTCATCGGCTCGAAGGCTGTCGTGGGAATGACCACGGCAGATGCTGCAATCGGCAGCGAGTAGTAGAACATGGGGAAAGGGCGGCCAGCCATCTGCGGTGCGAGATGAGGGCGGAGACACAAGGATTTACCCAGGTTCGGCCCCCCGGAGGGTAAAGACCTACTCCTGTTAGATTGTATTATGATGGAAGTACAATGGGGCGAGCTCAGCGGCTAGGCAGCGAGTCGCTTGGGTGGATGATGGAACGTATCCCCTACTCGCCCTTTAGGAAGGTTTATATAGACTCACCCCCTTTAGGGTTTACATATCTCAACCGAATCAGTTAAGGTTTCAGCAATCGTTTAACCTATCCGACTGGGCCTATCTACACTTCTGGGCCTTCAGCTTCCAGTCGCTTGAGCCCACGCCAGGTCGTGATCCAGTCGCCGTTATTGCAGGCCCACTCGCAGGTGCCTGGGCCAGTCAGAATCGTCCTGCTGGGTATACCCCGGTAGGCATATCCCCATCAGTAGTCCCTGAGGCCGTCATTGATTGGTCGCAGGTGGTCGCTGGCAGTCGGTGTATACGGATCCAATGCGGGCGCCCAGTCGAATCGGCGGCGGACTCCTGAACAAAGGAAAAACTAGTTATTCTAGTCGCACTAACGGCGACTGATTTAGTCGCGGCTCGTCGAACGGGTCGGCGAATATTCATTCACTCTTGTAGCGATCGGGTCGGCGAATTAGCAAGTCACGCAGAGCGACGAGTCGAGTGGATGAAGTTGGACCGTCAAGTGGGGTCAAACTAGCCGTTGGGGTAATCCAACGGTAACTTTTGGCGTAATCACCGCGGAGTAACGGCTCCCGAAATTGGCGGGTAACAACCGCTATATAAGGGGAATGACGGGCGAGCGGGGAGACGTTCCTTCATCTTTCCTCCGACCTCGCCCATCTCCGTTTCCGCTCCGCATCGCGATCCAACCGATCCAGAGAGCCCCGACCTCCGCAAATCTTCCAACCAATGGCCCCCTCCACCGAACTATGGGGCCGATCCAAGTGCACCAGGGCGCTATTGGTGTCGTACGAAGAGGCCGGGATCCTGCGCGCTGGCAGGTGGCGCATCCCTGCGGTCGGAGAGGTGACTCCGGACCCGCGTGAGGGAGAATTCGTTTGCTTCCCCAGCCACCTGGAACGGGGGCTGGGGTTTCCCACTTCTCTATTCTTCTGGCGGTTCTGCGCCTTCTTCGGGATCTAGTCGTCGGACCTGGGCCCGCATAGCATCGAGCAGCTCGCCATTTTCGTGGCGTTCTGCAAGTGCTATCTGGGCTGCAGGCCCTACTTCCCCCTGTGGCAAGATCTATTCCATGGGATGATTAGCCGCGAAGAGTCAGGCGGCCCAATGCTGGCAGCGGGTGGCCTGACGTTTCAACTGAAGTCGAAGGCGTCCTTCTTCGACCTGATGTTGCCGGCCAAGGCGGCAAGAGAGTGGAAGAAATCCTGGTTCTATGTCACCGAGGCGACTCAAGATGGCGAGGTGGCACTTCCAAGGTACTCCGCCAACCGGCCTGAACCGCGCCGGCTCCAAGCCAGCAAGCTCCCGCTGAACCAGCCGATGATTGTCGACGAAATGTTGCAAACCATCCGCGGGATGAAGAAGAAGGGTCTCCAAACCATCAATCTTTACAACTGCTGGCTCGGGCGGCGGCTTGTGCCTTTGGCCCACTGCGACCATTATATGTACGAGTACGCGGGTAGGGACGATCCAACAAAATCCTGCCTCGTCGAGTGGAAGCTCGAGGACTATATCCTGGCTTTGAAGAAGATCACCCAGGCGGCGTACCTGGACGCGAAGGCCGGGGTCTCCCCCTATACCGCAAGGCGCCCAGCTCCGACGGTAAGTCGCTATTTTGTCGTCATTCGCAGTCGCAGATGATGCAATCACGGTTATGCTGACATTGTTTCATTTTTGTTGTAGCTGTTCCAAGTGGTGGAAGGATGGCTCCCACCCGCAGATGATGAAAACTCGAGCTCATCCGTTCGGGACGGGAGCGAGTCGCCACCCGACAGAGGCGGCGTAAGGAAAGACAAGTAATGTAAAACCTGACTCTAGAATATGGCTCGAGAGATTGAATATAGGGAGGAATGAATCGGGCATCAAGTAAACTAAGGCGTCAAGGAAAGTAAGACTTGAGGATGGAAGGGAGGAAGGAACCATATGGACTCATATCGATTCTACCCATTTTGACCCTCGAGCTGATGCTAGTGATTCCCAAGAAAAAAAATGAAATAGTTTCATGAGAGGCAGGTAGTACTATTGGTTTGGTTGCTCAACCACGAAGATGAACCCGTGGAGGACGCCGCTCCGATGGTTCGCAAAACTCGTGGACAGCATCAGCGCGAGCTCGAGGCGAGTAAGATCCTCGAACGTCACGACGACGATGACGATGAGCTCCCCGAGCACACCTCGCATCGTGAAGCTACGCCGTCGAAGAAGAAGAAGAAGAAGAAGAAGAAGAAGAAGAAGAAGAAGAAGAAGAAGAAGAAGAAGAAGAAGAAGAAGAAGAAGAAGAAGAAGAAGGAAGTGAAGGCTCCGCCAAGGAGGAAGACGAAGCCGGCGAAGCAGGCGTCTCCGCCTCGCTCTGCAAATAGTTCTGACGCCAGCAGCTTGGCTAAGGGTAAAGCGGCGCACCCGACGGCAACACCGGAAGCCGCTGCCCTCCTTGATGAGGTACCTTTGGCCTCGCTTCCACCCCCGTTCGCCCCGATCTCTGGGTTGGGGGCTATTCCAGCCGCAGCGACTTCGCCTCCCAGGAGAGTTCCCGCAGACGTCGACACGGAGGCTCCTGCCGCGGCCTCGTCTTCGAAGAGGCCCTCCGTGTCTTGGGCACACGACGTGCTCGAGATGGGCCTCAGTCGGAAGCTTGGTCCCGAGCTGGAGAAGCCGGCCAGTATCCGCACGGGACTGCGGTTCATACCAGTCGCCAAGTAAGTTTAGTTCATCTACTTGACTTCCGTTGTACTTCGGACAAGTTTGCTCATATCGTCGTTTCGCAGGACTGGAGTTAAGAAGATCGGCCACCCTTCCGTGGACAAGCTGCCGCCAGTCGTCGCCGAGGAGGAACCCTCATGGAAGAGGAAAGCTGATGAGGTCGCTGCCCCCGCAGACAGTGCTAAGAAGGCCAAGGGCGACGATGTCATCATGGTCTCTAACGACACGACGGTTGCTCCGAGTGATCCTCCGACTGCGACGGAGGCGGCCTTGAAGACCAAGGAGGATGTTTCCTCGCCTGGGATGGCCGAGCCGGCTCCTCTTGGTGCTGGAGCGTCCGCCGCGACCTTCCCCCGCTTTATGGCCAAAGCGGCTACAGCGAGTGGTACAGCGCCATCGAGCCGCACGCCTGGGGTCGCCGAAATGAAGGTCGATCAGCGTCGCGGACACACTCCGGCTCTTCTCGCATCTGTGGACACGCTGCAGCTCCATGGCATGCTAGGCGCAGCCATCCAGGTATGTCTAGTCCCCGAGGATCGGGCCACTGAATTTCAGTGGTCAGATTCTTATAGTGTTTGTTTTTATTTGTATCACCCCGTCCCCGAGTGCCTAGTCGCTTAATTTCAGAGGGTGGGCACTTAGGATTTTTGATCTCCAATCCCCGAGTGCCTAGTCGCTGAATTTCAGTGGTTGGGCACTTAGGATTTCATTGTTGTTGACTGTTTGATTTGTGCGCAGGGCTTGCAGCGTGAATCAGCCGTCCGGCTTGCTGCGAAGTGTCGCGCGGATATGGAACTTGTTGCCGTCCAAGAAATGAACAAGGGACTCCGAGCGATCGCCGCCAAAGCCGAGGAGGTCCGCAAGGGCCTTGTCCCGGCGAGTGAGCTGACGGCGGCTCAGTCTGCGTTGAGTACAACTGAGAAACGGATCGCTGATCTGGAGCGCGAGCTCAAGGAAGCAAAAGCGAAGGTGAGCGCGGCGGATGGGCGAGCAAAAGATGCTGTTATAGCTGCCGCTGAAGAGCGAAAGGTCTCTGACGCCCTCGTTATTGAGTTGCAGAACGACTTCTCCTCGCTTCAAAGCTTCATCACGGGCCTCTGCCGTCCTTTAATTGGTAAGCTTTCTGCCTCTTCCTGTAGTGTCTGCATTATGTAACCTTTGTTGTACTCACTGCCACCCTTTGTCCACAGGTCGGATTATCGACAGCTCGGAGGAGGCGCAGTCGTACGACGCGCGGCAGTGTGTGACCACTCTGGTCGACTCGGCCACGTTGTCCGCGGCTTGCATTCGGGCGTATCTTCAGGAGATATCGCCTACGGAAGTGATTCCCAGCGACCTCGTCGAAGTATGGCGGTATCTGGAGAAGGCGCCGTCAGTCGTCGAGTTCATGACGCGGTCAGCGTTCCGGCGCGGGGCGGCGACGGCGCTCAGCCTTGGGCTTCCCCACTTCCCGGAGGACTTCGATCTTGACGACGTGACGAGTGGCTACCCCTCGTCGACGGGCTCGGTGGAGATCGCCGAGGTGCTGAAGCTGACGGACCGGGCCGCGGTGTACTCCGACCGCGTCTGGGCGATGGGCGACCTCCTCCCCAATGAGGAGACGACTGTCGCCCCCAATGATCCTGAGCCGCCGCATCGGGACTTCAAGGTCGAGCATCCCTTCCGTGCGGAGATGGCGGGTGAGTTGACGACGTATCCGTCGAACCCGTACACGCCCTTCATTTGCAACCGCAGGGGTGGCGGCGAGTCACCGTTGAAACCTGCGGAGTAGAAACACTGTGCCCTGGGGCGTTAGTAGTGATTGGCCATTGGACTTAACTTGTATTTTGGAACAACGCTGTTCTGTTATAATGAAACTTCGTATTATTTTGTGAATTGTTTCATAATTTTGATTGCTTATTAGACGAGTCCCTGAGTGCGTCCGCCCTTTTTATGGGGTTTACCTCGTTTGTTATGTGTTTGTGGTTTTAAATGTTTTGTCAGTTGTTTTGTTATTGAGGTCGACTCGCCCGAGCTCGGAGAGCCAGTCGCAGGGCGACTCTCGTGAGTTCTCTTGACTTGGCCGTTTTCCCTTGCGCGAACGAGGTCGGGTGGCCGAGTCCTCGAGCGTGGTACTTGGTGGTTCTAGTCGCAGCTCCAGGGTGGGTGAGGACTGAGCGCGTTAGAGGAAATTCGTCACTCCTGCCTGACCCGTAGGGTCAGTCGCATGGCGAGTCCTGGGCGCGCTCTCATACTTAGCGTTTTTCCCTAGTCGCTCGTACTCGACTGGTCGTTAGTCCCCGAGCGTGGTACTTGGCCGTTCGAGTCGCGGTGCCGAGGGTGCGGAGGACCTTGGTCGTTGTGAGGAACGAGGGAAGTTGTCTTGGCTCGTTGAGCCAGTCGAGCTAGGAGACTCCAATGGTGCTCCGGGTTGGTGTTTTTCGTGGACGTTACGAGTCCTGGGGTAACCCAGTGCACTCGAAACGCACTACTTGGTCGTGTCGGTCGCTGTACTAGAGGTTGACTTCTGCGGTTAGCTTGACGCTGTTATTACGAGTGCGAGTGGCACAAGGCACGGAGAGTAGACACAATTTGCGGTAACTGATTTGTTTTATTTCATAGCAGGTGGAGAGTACATGTATGGAATTCTAGGAGTAGAATTTCCGTAGTAAGTTTACATTCCATGGTCGCTTGACGTCGTGTTTCCTGTCTCCTCAGACGTCGGTGAGGTAGTAGGCGTCGTTGCCGAGGACTCGCCCGATGGCGAATGGTCCCTCCCACGGGGGGGATAGCTTGTGCATGCCCTTCTTGTCCTGGATGAGGCGTAGAACCAGATCGACTTCCTGGAACATGCGAGTCCTTACTCGCTGGCTATGGTAGCGACGGAGACCTTGTTGGTAGATGGAGGTGCGGGAGCGGGCGAGGTCGCGTGCCTCGTCGAGTTGGTCGACTCCATCCTGGTGTGCGAGTTCGTTCGCGGCCTCCGTGTAGTGGACAACCCTGGCCGATTTGTGTTCTAGGTCGGTGGGCATGACTACCTCGGCCCCATACACCATGAAGAAGGGGGTGAAGCCTGTCGACCTGTTGACGGAGGTGCGGATGCCCCAGATGAGGGTAGCTCCTCGACCCAGCACCCGATGGTGCGCTCGAGTGGTACTTGGAGCCGTGGCTTCAGGCCGTGGAGGATGCTCTGGTTGGCTCGCTCCGCCTGGCCGTTGGACTCCGGATGAGCGACTGAGGCGAGGTCGAGTCGGATGTGATGTTCCTCGCAGAAGTCGTGGGAATAGTCACGACAGATGCTGCAATCGGCAGCGAGTAGTAGAACGAGGGGCAAGGGCGGCCAGCCATTTGCGGTGCGAGATGAGGGCAAGGACACAGGGTTTTACCCAGGTTCGGCCCCCGGAGGGTAAAGACCTACTCCTGCTAGATTGTATTATCAAGGTGTTACAATGGGCGAGCTCGGCGGCTAGGCAGCGAGTCGCTTGGGTGTATGACGGAACGTATCTCTACTCGCCCTATAGGGAGGTTTATATAGGCTCACCTCCCCTAGGGTTTACATATCTCAACCGATTCAGTTAAAGCTTCGGTAGTCGTTTAACCTAATCCGACTGGGCCTATCTACTCGCCTGAGCCTTCAGCTTCCAGTCGCTCGGTGCCTTGCTGGGCTTCAATCCACTCGCCGTTATGCAGGCCCACTCGTCACCACGGGCGATCGGAAGCGTCTGCCGGGTATACCCAAAGAGGCATATCCCCATCAGTAGTCCCCGAGGCCGTCGTCGATTAGGCATAGGTGGTTGCTGGAAGTCGGAGTACACGGCTTCAGAGTAGGCATCCAGTCGAATCGTTGGCGGGCTCTGACAAAGGAAAACCAGTGATCCAAGTCGCTTTGGCGAGTCGGTGAAACATCATAGTGATTGGGTCGGCGAGCCGAGTGGCGGAGTTGGACCGTCAGCGTGGTCAAACTAGCCGCTGGGGTAATCCAACGGTAACTTTTGGCGTAATCATCGCACGGTAGCTTCTCGATTTGGCGGGTAACATCCATTATATAAGGAATGGCGGCGATCGAGAGCCAACTTCTCACCACTTCTTCCGATCGCACAGATTTTCCTTCCTCGCATCGCGATCCAGCCGACCCAAAATCCCGACCCCAACAACCTCTCGGCCATGGCCCTTTCCACCGAACCGTGGCAGGTCTAAGTGCAAAGCGAATGGCCTCCTCGAGGAGGCCGGATCTACGAGCTGTTGGCGTATTCCCCGCAGCGGAGACGACCCGAAACCTGCGAGAGAGGGAATTCATCTTTCACCAGTCATCTCGGCGGGGCTAGGGTTTCCCATCCTTGTTCTTCGGCTTGCGCCTATTACGGATCCACCTTCGATCTGGGTCCCCTGACATCGAGCAGCTCGCCATCTTCGTGGCGTTGCGAATGCTACTGGCTGCCGGCCCTACTTCCCTTGTGGCAAGATCTGTTCCACAGACGGATCAGCCCGAGGAAAGCAATGGCCCAATGCTAGTCATGGCGGCCGACATTCCAACTCAAGTCCAAAGCCTCATTCTATGATCCGATGCCCGCCAAGGCAGCGGCGATGGAAGAAGTCGTGGTTCTACGTGTCAGGCGACCCGGAGGACGGCGGCGATCGCGGTACTCCACCAATCGGTCCGAGCGCCATCTCCAAGTCGGCAAGCTCCCCAACGACCAGCGGATGGTCGTCGACGAGATGCTCCAGACCATCCGCGGTCTGAAAAAGAAGGGCCTCCAGACGATAAATCTGTACAACTGCTGGCTCGGGCGGCGGCTCGTCCCGCTCGCCCAGCGTGACCACTACATGTACCAGTACACGGGCCGGGGAGACTCGACGAAGTCCTGCCTCGACAAGTGGAAACTGGAGGACTACCTCCCAGCACTGAAGAAGATTACCCAGGCGGTGTACCTAGATGCGCAGGCTGGGGTCGCCCTCTATACCGCGAAGTGTCCAGCTCCAACGGTATTCACCTTACTTTGCTCGCAGTCGCAGTCTATGCAGTCGCGGTAATTCTGATTCATTTTGTATTCGTTGCAGCTGTTCCAAGTGGTGGAAGGGTGGCTCCCTCCTTCGGACGACGAGAGCTCGGGCTCATCCGCCCAGGACGTGGGCGAGTCACCGCCCGCCAAGGGCGACGAGGACGACGATGACGAGTCCGAGGAGGAGGTCGCCCCGCTGGTCCGAAAGACCCGCGGACAACGACAGCGCGAGATCGAGGCAAGCAGAAGCCTCGAGCGTCATGATGACGACGACGAGCTCCTAGAGACCACCTCGCGCTGTCAAGCCACTCCGTCGAAGAAGAAGAAGAAGAAGAAGAAGAAGGAAAAGGAGGCAAGGGCCCCCCCGAAGAAGAAGACGAAGCCATCAAAGCCGGCCTCGCCGCCGCACTCGGCGAGCAGCTCTGATGCTCCCAGCCCAGCCGGCGATGACGCGCCACCAGTGATGATCGCTACCGACGCGGCGAATGGAAGTGCCGCTGGCTTCAATGCCTCCGCCATTCGCCTCACTGAGGAGGCTCACTGCGGCCGCCTCGCAAGGAGGCTCCGGCTGCGACTTCGCCTCGCAAGGAGGCTCTTGCCGAGATGTCCTGCAGGCTCAGCTGCAGCCTCAATAGCGAAGAAGCCGTCCGTGTCTTGGGCACGGCGTCCTGGAGATGGGGCTCGATCGCCCGGCCCCTGACTGGAAAAACGGCGGCCTCCGTGCGGGCTACGTTTCATCGGTCGCCAAGTGAGTGCACTCACCCTTCCTTGCTTTTCATAACTTTTGCTTGTTTTTGCTTATTGATTGATGCACAGGACCGGAGTGAAGAGGATGGGCCATCCGCGTGGCTAAGGTGCCACCCGTCGTTAGCGAGGAGGACCCTTCCCGCAAGAGGAAGGCGGACGAGGTCGACTCGGCGGATGGCAGCAAGAAGGCCAAGGGCGACACCGTCACTATCTTCGACGACACGGTTGCACCAGCCGGCCCGTGATGGAGGCAGCCATGTCTCTGAAGGAGGGCGCTTCCTTGCAGGAACGGCGGGCGACCTTCCTTGGAGCGGTGCCTCTATTGCTACCTTCCCACGCCGTGACCAAAGGCGGCCACGGCGAGTGGAGCTGCGCCCTCGAGCCATGCTCACAGGACCGCCGATCTGAAGTCGACCAACGTCGTGGGCACGCCGGCGTTTCGCGTCCGTGGGCGATACACTCCATGGCATGCTTGGCGCAGCCATCCGGTACATCCGGTCCCGAGGATCAGGTCGGTGCGGCGGCTTGATTCTTATAACTTCTCATCTTTTTATTTTCGCATCCAGTCCCGAGTGCGCACGCTAAATTTTAGCGGTGAGCACTTAGGAATTTCTTGATCGCGTCCCGAGTCGCATCGCTGAATTTCAGCGGGTGGGCACTTAAAATTCGTGATCGCCAGTCCCGAGTGCACACTCGCTAAATTTTAGTGGGTGGGCACTTAGGAATTTGTGACTAACTTTTCGGTGATGTGCGTCTGCAGCTTGAGTCGGCGGACGATTGGCCGAAACAGCGGAGAAGGAGCCGCCGTCGTGAAGCGAACAAAGAGCTTCATGCTTTTTTGCGAAGGCAGGAAGCTCGCCGAGGGCTTGTCCTCATTGAATGGCGGCGCAATCGGCCTTGAGTGCCGCTGAACAGCGGATCGCCAACCTCGAGCGCGAGCTGCGGGAAGCAAAGGAAGAAGCGGCTTCGGCTGACGGGCGAGCTAAGGCCGCCATTGCAGCCGCTGAGGAGGATCGCATGGTGTCGGAAGTCCTTATTTTTGGACTTCAGGACGACCATACATCGCTTCAATGGTTCATCACGGAACTCGCCCGCCCGCTGCTTGGTGAGTACATCTTCCTTTTCCAGTGGTTGTGTCTTTTGTGGTGTCCGTCGCACTCATTATTGTCTTCTACTCGCAGGTCGCATCATCGATAGCGAAGGAGAGGCGAGCTCACTCGACGCGAGGCAGTGGTTAAGTATGCTCGTTGATTCGGCGATATTGTCGGCAACGTGCATCCGTGCCTATCTCCAAGAGATATCGCCCATGGAGGTGATTCCCAGCGACCTCGTTGAGGTGTGGAAATATTTGGAGAAGGCGCCCGCGGTCGTTGAATACATGACGCGGTCGGCGTTTGGAGAGCGTCGACGGCCCTGAGCCTTGGACTCGCCCACTTCCCCGAGGATTTCGACATCGACGATGTGACGAGTGGATATCCATCGTCGACTGGCGCGGTGGAGCTGTCTGAGGTCCTCAAGTTGCAGGACCGTGTCGCCACGCTTTCGAGCGTGTACGGGCAATGGGCGACCTCGCATTGCGAGAGGCGGTCGTCGCGACCCGAGCCGCCGCATCGTGAATTCAAGGTCGAGCAACCTTTTCGCTGGGCGATGGGGGTGAATGACGACGATCCGTCAAACCCGTACACGGCGTTCATCCGCAATTGCGGGATGTTGGCGAGTCGTCGCCAGCTGTAGAAGTAGGATAGTTTGCCTTGTGGCGTTAGCAGCAGGTCTGCCACGCGGGCATATTTTGTAACATGAAACAATGCATTATGCGAATGAATGAGACGTTGTGTCTATTTTGGTATTTGTTGTGTGTTTGTGATTGATTTTTGAACGAGTCCCCGAGCGCGTCCGCCCTTTTTGTGGGGTTTACCTCATATATGATGTATGTGTTGTTGTCATGTGTTTTGATGTTTTGGTCGACTACGAGCTCGAAGAGCGATCGCTAGGCGACTCCCTTGAGTGCTCAGCTTTACCGTTTTCCCGTCTTGCGAACGAGGTCGGGTGGCCGAGTCCCCGAGTGGTACTTGGTAGTTCTAGGCGCGACTCGAGGGTGGTTGAGGACTTGGCGTTGGTGAGGCGCGTCACTCTGCCTGGCCCGTGGGGTCGCGTGGCAGTCTGGCATGCTCTCTTACTTGGCGTTTTCCGACGCTCGCGACGAACCCGGTCTTGATCCCCGAGCGTGGTACTTAGCTGTTTGAGTCGCTATGCCGAGGATGCGGAGGACCAAGGTCGCTGTGAAGCGAGGCAGTTGTCTTGGCTCAGAGAACCACGAGCTAGGCGACTCAATGGGGCTCGGGTGGGCGTTTGCGTGGACGATGCAAGACCTGAGGTGATTCAATGCTCTTACACCGCACTACTTAGCCGCTCGATCGCTGTACCAAAGGTTGACTTCTACGCTAGCTTAACGCTGTTATTACAGTCAGTGGCACAAGTCATGGAGTAGGCGCAATTTGCGGTAACCGTTTCTTTTATTTCATAGCGATTGGAGAGTACATGTGTGGGGTTCTAGGAGTAGAACTTCCGTGGGAGGTTTACATTCCATGGTCGCAGACGTCGAGTTCGCCGTCCCATGGACGTCGATGATGTAGTAGGCGTCGTTGCGTCTGGCGCCCGATGGCGAATGGGCCTTCCATGGAGGGAAGAGCTTGTGCATGCCCTTCTTGTCTGGATGAGGCGTAACACCAGGTCGCCTTCACGGAAGGTGCTTTCACCCGCCGGCTGTGGTAGCGTGAGTCCTTGCTGGTAGATGGCAGTGCGTGACCGAGCGAGGTCGCGTGCTTCATCTATTTGGTCGATCCCGTCTTTGCGGGCAAGCTCGTTTGTAGCCTCCGTATAGTGGACGACCCGCGGCGATTCGTGTTCGAGGTCGGTGGGCATGACTGCTTCGGCACCGTAGACCATGAAGAAGGGAGTGAATCCCGTCGATCTGTTGACTGAGGTGCGGATCCCCGGATGGAGGGGCAACTCCTCGACCCAGCACCCGGCGGTGCGCTCGAGTGGCACTTGGAGTCACGGCTTCAGGCCGTGGAGGATGCTTTGGTTGGCCCGTTCCGCCTGGCCGTTGGATTCCGGGTGGGCGACTGACGCGAGGTCGAGCCGGATATGATGCTCTTCGCAGAATTCGGCCATGGCTCCCTTGGCGAAGTTGGTGCTGTTGTCCGTGATGATGTTGTTTGGGAACCCGTAGCGATATATGAGCTCGCATAGGAATTTAGTGGCGGTCTTCCCGTCGCATTTCCGGACTGGCTTGGCCTCCACCCACTTCGTGAATTTGTCGACGGCGACTAGCAGGTGGGTGTAGCCAGAGGGGGCCTTCTTGAAGGGGCCTACCATGTCCATGCCCCACACAGCGAATGGCCAGGTGATGGGGATTGTTTTGAGCGCCGAGCTCGGTACGTGCGTCTGATTGGCGTACTTCTGGCACCCGGCGCATCGCTGGACGATATCGACAGCGTCGGCGTGGGCGGTGGGCCAGTAGAAGCCATGTCGCATAGCCTTGGCGACCAGGGAGCGAGCGGCGGCGTGGTGGCCGCAGTCACCGGAGTGAATGTCGTGGAGGATTTTGCGTCCTTCATCTGGTTGGACGCAGCGTTGGAACACGTCGGTGACGCTGCGCTTGTGGAGCTCGCCGTCGACGATGGTGTAGGACTTGCATCGACGAGCGATCATTCGAGCGTCTGTCTCGTCTGCCGGCAGGGTGCCGGCCTCCAGGTAGGCGATGTAGGGCTTGGTCCAGTCGTCTGGCTCGTTGACGAGTGCGACCAAGGCTGCCTCTGGTTGGAGTGGGACTCCGATGTCGATCTCCCTCGGGGGAGAGACTGATGGCTTGGTGATCGTGTCGAGGAAGACACCGGCTGGTGGTTCGAGTCGAGCCGACCCGATGCGAGAGAGTGTGTCGGCCTCCTTGTTTCTCCGCCTGTCGATCCACTCGACAGAGTAGCCGGTGAAGTGGCCGCCCAACTTGTCCACCACTTGGCGGTATGCCGCCATGGTATGGGAGACGGCGTCGCAGGTGCCGGCGACTTGCCCCGCGACAGGGTCGGAATCTCCGTAGCAGCGGAGGCGATTGACGTTCATCTCCTTGGCGGCTCGCATGCCGTGGAGTAGGGCCTCGTACTCAGCCATGTTGTTGGTGCAGGGCGTGAAGTCGAGGCAGAGGATGTAGCGGAGCTTGTCGCCCTTTGGTGAAGTCAGCACTATCCCTGCGCCTGCACCGTCCGCGTTCTTGGAGCCGTCGAAGTGCAGGCTCCAGTAATGGAGGTACGACATCTTCTCTGGTTGCTGGGCCTCCTCCCAGTCGGCGATGAAGTCTGCCAGTGCCTATGACTTGATCGGCTTTCGTGGGTCGTATTTGATGTTGTGGACGCCGATCTCGACGGCCCACTTGGCGACCCGCCTGGTCGCCTCGCGATTGCGGATGATGTCTTGCAGTGGTGCTGAAGAGACGACCGTGATCGGGTGCTCCTGGAAGTAGTCGCGGCGCCC
Source organism: Avena longiglumis (assembly GCA_030063025.1). Lineage (NCBI taxonomy): Eukaryota > Viridiplantae > Streptophyta > Magnoliopsida > Poales > Poaceae > Avena > Avena longiglumis. The sequence goes on along the minus strand of CP125974.1, from coordinate 474,208,814 downwards.
GTGAGCTCAAGACCGTGTATACTAGCTTTTGATCTGGGTACGCTGGCGCGACTTCGGTGAGGACCTCGCTGATGTAGTACACCGGCCGCTGGACCGGCGCTCCTTTCCTTCCTCTGGTCGCCGACAACCATCACGGCAGCGGCAGCTCGACGCCGCGACGTAAACCAGCATGGGTTCTTTGTCGGCGCGGCGAGTAGTGGTGCGGTAGTAGCACCTTTTGAGGTCGCGAGCGCGTCGTCCGCCTCCTTGTCCCCTTTGGAAGGTGGGGTTCTTGTGCATCGGGAGGTATAGGGGCATCGCTTTTTTGAGCGGGAATGAAGCGGCGAGAGCCGCTACTCGCCGGCCAGCTTCGAACGCCGCGAGGCACTCGGGTTTTGCGAGGCGATCGTGTCAATCTTCGTGGGTTCGCCTCAATCCCTCGTTTGGAGACGACGTACCCAATGAGTTGTCCGGGTACGAAGGTGCATTTACTGGGTTGAGCTTTATCTTATACCGCGCAAGTTGGCGAATGTTTACGCGGTCGGCGGTAGGTCGCCTTGGCGAGCAGATTTCCGCGACCACGTCGTCGATGTAACGTGGATGTTGCGGCCAATTTGGCTCGCGAGGCATTCTTGCATGCACCGCTGGTAGGTCGCCCCGGCGTTCTTGAGGCCGAAGGTCATGGCGGTGTAGCAGAAAGCTCCGAATGGCGTGATGAACGCCGTCTTCTCCTCGTCTTCGACAGCCATTTTGATCTGGTTGTACCCAGAGTAGGCGTCGAGGAAACATAGCGACTCCGAGCCCGCGGTTGAATCGATTATCTGGTCGATCCGCGGGAGGACGAACTGCTCTTTTGGGCAGGCGCTGTTCAGGTTTGTGTAGTCGATACACATTCTCCAGGTCCCGTTTTTCTTCTCGACCAGGACTGGGTTTGCCAGCCACTTGGAGTACTTGATTGGCCGGATGAAGCCGGCAGCGAGTAGACGCTGCACTTCCTCGGCGATTGCTCGACGGCGTTCTTCATTGAAGGGCCGCAGCGACTGCTTGACAGGTCGCACTTTGGGGTCGGCGTTTAGCTTGTGCTCAGCGAGCTCCCTAGGGACACCGGGCATGTCAGAGGGTTTCCATGCGAAGATGTCCCTGTTCTCACGGGGGAACTCGATGAGCGTGCCTTCCTATCCGGGCTCATGCCCGTCCGATCGTCACCGTCTGGTGAGTCGCACGGGACCAGCTCGGCGGTCTTGTGTGTCGTGGCCTCAAAGGTTGAGGTGTTTGTGCCCTCAGTTGGGCTTCTTGAGTATGGTGGGTCGTTGTTGACCCTTTCGCGTCTGGCGAGCTCGTCGGCGTGGTTGGTCTCGCGCGATGGCGTCGGCGAGCTCGGCTCCTTTATTTCGCCTTTCGGCGGCCATGTCGGGTCGCCGTGGATGGTAATGATGCCGCGGCCGGGAGCTTCATCGCGTTATCGCGTAGTGGGGCGCTACCATAAATTTGGCAGCGCTGGCGCCCAGGGCCTTGATGGTAGGCTGTCGAAGGGCACCAGCTCGAAGACGATCCGCTCGGTCGCGGAAGTTTGCGGTGTGCAAGGTGGCCGCGGCGTGACCTTGCCGATCGGGTACGCCTTCCGACCGGGGCGATCTTGTGGAATGGTGTGGGTCGTCTTGATCATCATTGCGGGAGCCGCTGAAGGTGTCGAGTGAGGATGTTGATGGAGCTGCCGCCGTCCATCAGTGTCTTGGGGAGCCAGTAGTCGCCGACCTTGGGCTTGACCACCAGGGCGACTCGTCCTGGGTACTCGATGCGTGGCGAGTGGTCTTGGCGGCTCCAGGTGATGGGCTGCTCCGACCAGTTTAGGCGGGGACGTCTATCGGCCACCGCGTTGTGGCGGCAATGGCGATGACCTTGTTCTCGCGCTTCGTGTTGAAGCCTGTGAAGGTGTGGAGCGAGCCGGCTACTTTGCCGAATTTTCCTCCGTTTGGCGGGTCGTTGTCGGGGTCCTCCCGCGCTCGCCGTGCCTTCTCGATTTCCCTGAGGGTGTGGCAGTCGGCGGTGGTGTGCGTTGCGGGCTTCCCTTCCCTGCTATGGAACGCACATGGTTGGTTAAGGAGGGCCGCGGGGTCGAACCTTGGTTTGTTCTTGTAGTTGCCGCTGTCGCGGCGTTGTCCTCCGTCGCGGCGGAAGCTCTGGGGCTCACGCTGCACGTGCCCGGCGTTGGCGACGAAGTCGACTCGCCCGTCATTGCGGCACTTGCCGGTGAAGCGAGTGCCGCTGTAGCGTAGGTCGGATCGGCGTCCGCCGTTGTTGCCGTCCGTGCGGCGTTGGCCTCCTGACTCGTCGTCAGTTTCCTGGTTTGGATCTTCCTCGGCGTACCGTTTGGCAATCTCGAGGAGGTCGGGGATGTTGTCGAGTGTGCGGGAGTGTCGCTTGAGCTTGGCGACTAGGGGCTCGTAGCAGCACGAGGTCTTGAAGCAATGGATCGCGGTGTCCGGGTGGATGCCGACCACGTTGTACCAAAGCTCTTGCCACCGTTGGACCCGATTATGGGTCGACTCGCGGTCCTGGACGCACCGCTCAGGTCCTCGATAGTGGTGGCGGGTGTAGGAGCACTCGAAGTGCTGACGGAAGCGTCGCATTTCCTCCCAGGAGTCGACATCACAGGGGAGGGTGTTGATCCACTGCTGCACGTCCCTCCATCATCGGGGAGGTAACGGGCGGCAGCAGTCGATGTGGCCGATCCCCATCGCCATGAGGTATGTGTCGAGCCATACGGGGGTCGTCGAGGAGTCGATTTTCTATTTCTTTTGGCGCCTTGAAGTTTGGCGGATACTTCGCCTCGGATCATTGGTCCAAGCACTTGGGCCGAGTCATCGAGCGACCCCATGGGCTGCCGCCGCGCGATTGGTTAGGGTATGTCGCGGAGTCGGTGGCGTGCGCGCCAGCTTTGGTTGTTGATGATGTGGGTGCGGCGTCGATGGTTGCCCATTGGCGGCAAGGTTGGTTGCCGGCCAGGGTCGTTGGTGGAGAGTGCAGCGTTCGCGGGTCGGTATTGGAGCCGCAGTGGCTCGGTGGCGGGCGATTGAGGTGTTTGCCGCCGCTGGGCGGCCGAGGCTGCTGCTCGCTTCGAGGAACGCGAGTATACTCGACCTGCGAGTCGGAGCCGCTCTTTGCTGCTCGACGGCCTTCGCGAGCAGGGCCACGCGATTGGATCATGGGCGCCGTCGCGGTGGCTGTGATGCTTTGTCGGCTGCCGGCCTGCCACGAGGTTGTCCATTGGGGTGGAGAACGGTGGGGAGCCGTTTGCGTCTCGCTCCGTGAGGAGACTACTATCCGCGGCTGGTCCACAGGAGGTGCGGTTGGGTGGAGGTGGGGCGCCGCGTTGATCTGGCGGGCGGCGCTTCCTCCGGTGCCGTTCTCGCAGATCGCGCGCGGCCACTTGGGCCGGTCGTTCGTCGTCGAAGTTCAGGGCGCGCCCCTGAACGGTGGGGTTCAGGCGTGACCTGATCCACTGCTGGTGGTAGCGTGACAGCTCCTGCGCTGTCACCTGCTCGAGGCAAAAAATTTCGCGCTCGGCTTGCTCTTTGTGTACCGCCTCCGCCAGTTTCAGGCGGAGTTCCTCGACCTCCGTTGCCGTGGCGTTAGGAGGGATTGGGGTGGAGAACGGGTCCTCCGGCGGATCGGTGCCGGTCGCCATGTAGGTCGCGGTGTGGCGACCGGTTCCGTCGTGGGGGTCGCCGGAGTTCTCCGATCCGGAGTCGAACTCGAAGATCCCGAGGATGGAGGGATCCTCGAAGTCTCCCGCGTTGGAGACCTGGGCGATGGAGCCCGCGGACGAAGCCGCGGTGATGGATCCGGCGAGTGACGCCGGGGTCGCCGAGTCGGCGTCGTCGGTGAGGGCCGCATCCTCTGCGGCCGCTGAATTCCGCCACGTTCTTTGTGGGCGAGTTGTACTCGGAGGCGGCGATGGATCGCCGGATTACGGCTCTCGAGAGCCGATCGCGGCGGCGACTTCGCGGATGCGAGCCGAATCCTCGAGGCGATGGCGTCGGTGAGACCGACGAAGAGGCTGATCGTGCCGTCGGCGGGGATCACGCTGTGCGCGTGGTCGCGCCGCCGGGACGTAGCTGCTCGGCAGGATTTGGAGCATCGCCAATCGCAATCATGCGGCGGTGGCGACTGCCTCGTTGATGGGCAGATTGGATCTCGCCGAGAACACCGGCCGGACCGGCCAGGCCTGGTGGGCGCCAGCATCGTGGGAATAGTCACGGCAGATCTTGCAATCGGCGAGTAGTAGAAACGAGGGCAGGCGGACAGCCATCTGCGGTGCGAGATGAGGGCAAAGACACGGTTTTACCTGTTCGCCCCCGGAGTAAAGACCTACTCTGCTAGATTGTATTATCAAGGTGTTACAATGGGCGAGCTCGGCTAGGCGTGAAGTCGCTTGGGTGTATGAGGAACGTATCTCTACTCGCCCTATAGGGAGGTTTATATACTCGGCTCCCTAGGGTTTGCATATCTCAACCGATTGATTAAAGCTTCGGTGGTCGTTTAACCTAATCCATTGGCCTATCTACCTTTGGGCCTTGACTTCGATCGCTCGGTGCCTTGCTGGGCTTCAATCCACTCATCGTTATGCAGGCCCACTCGCCAGCTCACGGGCCAGTCGGAAACGTCCTGCTGGGTATACCCCAGTAGGCATATCCCCATCAGTGTTGTTGTCCGTGATGATGCTGTTTGGGAACCCGTAGCGATAGATGAGCTCGCGTAGGAACTTGGTGGCGGTCTTCCCGTCGCATTTCCGGACTGGCTTAGCCTCCACCCATTTTGTGAATTTGTCGACTGCGACCAGGAGGTGGGTGAAGACGGAGGGGGCCTTTTGAAAGGGCCTACCATGCCCATACCCCACACGGAGAACGTCCAGGTGATGGGGATTATATTGAGCGCCGAGCTCGGTACGTGGGTCTGGTTGGCGTACTTCTGGCACCCGGAGCACCGCTGGACAATGTCGATAGCGTCTGCGTGTGCGGTTGGCCAGTAGAAACCGTGTCGCATGGCCTTTGCGACCAGAGAGCGGGAACCGGCGTGGTGGCCGCAGTCGCCGGAGTGGATGTCGTGGAGGATTTTGCGTCCTTCAGCGGGTTGGACGCAGCGTTGGAACACGCCGGTCACGCTGCGCTTGTGGAGCTCGCCGTCGATGATGACGAAGGATTTGCAGCGGCGTGCTATCATCCGGGCGTCTGTTTCGTCTACTGGCAAGGTGCCTCCCTCCAGGTAGGCGATGTACGACGTAGTCCAGTCCTCTGTCTCGGCGATGAGTGTGACCAGGGCTGCCTCTGTTTGCAGCGGGACTCCGATGTCGATCTCCCTTGGGGGAGAGACGGAAGGCTTGGTGATGGTGTCGAGGAAGACGCCGGCGGGTGGTCTGAGTCGAGCCGAGCCGATACGAGAGAGTGTGTCGGCCTCCTCGTTCTTCCGCCTGTCGATCCACTCGACGGAATAGCCTGCGAAGTGTCCGCCCAGCTTGTCCACTTCTTGGCGGTATGCCGCCATGGTGGGGGAAACGGCGTCGCAGGTGCCAGCGACTTGCCCAGCGACGAGGTCGGAGTCTCCATAGCAGCGTAGGCGGTTGACATTCATCTCCTTGGCAGCTCGCATGCCGTGGAGTAGTGCCTCGTACTCGGCCATGTTGTTGGTGCAGGGGGTGAAATCGAGGCAGAGGACGTAGCGTAGCTTGTCGCCCTTCGGAGAGGTTAACACGATCCCTGCTCCTGCACCGTCCGCATTCTTGGAGCCGTCGAAGTGTAAACTCCAGTAGTGGAGGTATGGCAGCTTTTCTGGCTGTTGGGCCTCCTCCTAGTCGGCGATGAAGTCCGCGAGAGCCTGCGACTTGATCGCTTTGCACGGCTCGTACTTGATGTTGTGGATGCCGATTTCGACAGTCCACTTGGCAACTCGCCCGGTCGCCTCACGGTTGCGGATGATGTCCTGCAATGGTGTTGAGGAGACGACCGTTATCGGGTGCTCCTGGAAGTAGTGCGGCAGTCGCCGCTGCGCTCTGAAGACCGCGTATACCAGTTTCTGGTATTGCGGGTATCGCTGGCGCGACTCGGTGAGGACCTCGCTGATATAGTACACTGGTCGCTGTACTGGGCGTTCCTTTCCTTCCTCTGGTCGCTCGACGACCATGGCCAGCGACGACGCTCGGAAGCCGCGTGAACCAGCATGGGTTCCTTGTCGAGGCGGCGAGTAGCGGTGCTGCGAGTAGCACCTTCTTGGTCGCGAGCGCATCGTCCGCCTCCTTGTCCCCTTTGGAAGGTGGGGTTCTTGCGCATCGGTGTATAGGGGCATCACCTTTTCGCCTAATCGGGATGAAGCGGCCGAGAGCCGCGACTTCGCCGACCAGCACGGACGTCGCGCGCAGGCACTTGGGTTTGCCGAGTCGAGCGATCGTGTCAATCTTGGTGGGATTCGCCTCGATCCCGCGCTTGGAGACGACGTATCCCAGTAGCTGCCCTGCTGGTACACCGAAGGTGCATTTGCCTGGGTTGAGTTTTATCTTGTATTTCCGCAGGTTGGCAAATGTTTCCGCCAGGTCGGCGAGTAGGTCTCCCTAGCGGGCGGACTTCACTACCACGTCGTCGATGTAGACGTGGATATTGCGGACAATTTGGCTCGCAAGGCACTCCTGCATACACCGCTGGTAGGTCGCCCCGGCGTTCTTGAGGCCGAAGGTCATGGCGGTGTAGCAGAAGGCTCCGAATGGCGTGATGAACGCCGTCTTCTCTTCGTCCTCAACGGCCATTTTGATCTGGTTGTACCCAGAGTAGGCGTCGAGGAAGCATAGCGACTCCGAGCCCGCGGTGGAATCTATTATTTGGTCGATCCGCGGGAGGACGAATTGCTCCTTTGGGCAGGCGCTGTTTAAGTTTGTGTAATCAATACACATCCTCCAGGTCCCATTCTTCTTCTCGACCAGGACTGGGTTTGCCAGCCACTTGGAGTATTTGATTGGCCGGATGAAGCCTGCAGCGAGTAGACGCTGCACCTCCTCGGCAATTGCTCGGCGGCTCTCTTCATTGAAGGGCCGTAGCGACTGCTTGACAGGTCGCACTTTGGGGTCGGCGTTGAGTTTGTGCTCAGCGAGTTCCCTAGGGACACCGGGCATGTCAGAGGGCTTCCATGCGAAGATGTCCCTGTTCTCACGGAGGAACTCGATGAGCGCGCCTTCCTATGCTAGGCTCATGCCCGTCCCGATCGTCACCATCTGGCTGGAGTCGCCTGGCACCAGCTCGACGGTGCGGGTATGGGTCGTTGCCTCGAAGGCTAAGGTGTTGCCCTCCTTCCGAGTTGGGCTTCTTGAGTATAGTGGGGTCGTCGTTGTTGACCCCGCTCGCGTACTTGGCGAGCTCATCGGTGTGGTTGGCCTCTGCCGCGATGACGGCATCGGCGAATTCGGCTCCTTTGGCCTCGCACTCGGCGGCCATGTCGGGGTCGCCGTGGATGGTGATGACGCCACGCGGTCCGGGGAGCTTCATCGCGTTATACGCGTAGTGGGGCGCCGCCATGAACTTGGCGAACGCCTGGCGCCCCAGGACGCATTGGTAGGGGTTGTCGAAGGGCACCAGCTCGAAGATGATCCGCTCGGTGCGGAAGTTTCCCGGTGTGCCGAAGGTGACTGGCAGCATGACCTTGCCGATCGGGTACGCCTTCCAACCGGGGACGATGTCGTGGAACGTGGTGTAGGTTGTCTCGACCATCGACTGCGGGAGCCGCAGTCGCCTGAAGGTGTCCAGGTATAGGATGTTGATGGAGTTGCCGCCGTCCATCAATGTCTTGGGGAGCCAGTAGTCTCCCACCTTGGGCTTGACTACCAGGGCGACTCGGCCTGGGTATTCGATGCGTGGCGAGTGGTCCTGGCGGCTCCAAGTGATTGGTTGCTCCGACCAGTTGAGGAACTGGGGAACGTCCAACTGGGCCACCGCGTTGACGACGACAGCGCGGGCGATGACCTTCTTCTCGCGCTTCGTGTTGAAGCCTCTGAAGGTGTGGAGCGAGCCAGCCACGCTGCCGAATTTTCCGTCGTTTGGCGGGTTGTTGTCGGGGTCTTCCCGCGCTCGCCGTGCCTTCTCGATCTCCTTGAGAGAGTGGCAGTCGGCGGTCGTGTGCGTGGCGGGCTTTCCTTCCCTGCTGTGAAATGCACAAGGTTGGTTAAGGAGGGCCGCGGGGTCGAACCTTGGTTTCGCCTTGTAGTTACCATCGTCGCGGCGTTGCCCCCCGTCGTGGTGGAAGCTCTTGGGCTCGCGCTATGCGTGCCCAGCGTTGGCGACGAAGTCGACTCGCCCGTCACTGCGGCGCTTGCCGGTGAGGCGAGTGTTGCTGTAGCGTAGATCGGATCGTCGTCCGTTGACGTTGCCGCTCGTGCGGCGTTGTCCTCCCGAATCGTCGTCGGTTTCTTGATTTGGGTCCTCCTCCGCGTATCGTTTGGCGATCTCAAGGAGGTCTGGTATGTTGTCGAGTGTGCGGTATGCTTGTTTGAGCTTGACGACCAGGGGCTCGTAACAGCACGAGGTCTTGAAGCAGTGGATTGCGGTGTCTGGGTGGATACCGATCACGTTGTACCACAGTTCTTGCCATCGTTGGACCCAGCTGCGGGTCGACTCGCGAGGTCCCTGGACGCATCGTTCCAGGTCCTCGATGGTGGTGGCGCGGGTGTATGAACCCTCGAAGTGCCTGACGAAGGCGTCGCGCATCTCTTCCCAGGAGTCGATGCTATCCGCGGGGAGGGTGTTGATCCACTGCCTGCACGCCCCCTCCATCATCAGGGGGAGGTAGCGGGCTGCGAGTAGATCGGTGTGGCCGGCGATCCCCATTGCCATGAGGTAAGTATCCAGCCACACGGAGGGATCGTACGTGGGGTCGTACTTATCTATTTCCTCTGGCGCTTTGAAGTTTGTCGGGTATCTTTCGCCTTGGATCATCAGTCCGAAGCACCGGGGCCCGAGTCGGCTTAGCGACCCCCTCGGCTCGCCGTCGCGGCGGTTGGTTAAGGTATGCCGCAGGTCGTCGGGCTGGCGTGCGCGCCAGCTCTCGTTGTTGATGATGTGGGTGCGGGTGTCGACGGGCTGACCGTTGGCGGCGATGAAGTTGGTCGCCGGCCGGGGGTCGTTGGTGGAGAGTGCCGCGTTCGCGGGTCGGTGTTGGAGCTGCAATGGTTTGGGTGGCGGGCAGTTGAGGGTGTTTGCCGCCAAGGGGTGGCCGCTTGAGGCCGCTCTGCTACCCGATGAACGCGAGTACATCCGACCTTGTGAGTCGACGCCTGCGTTTTGTTGCTCGACCGCCTTTGCGAGCAAGGCCTTGACGTACTGGATCTGTAGGGCGCCGTCACCGGTGGCCGTGATGTTGTCAGCCGCTGCTCGGCCCACCACGAGGTTGTCCATTGGGGTGGATACCAGTGGTAGGCCGTTCGCGTCTCGCTCCCGTGAGGAGACCACGATCCGCGGCTGGTCCCTGGGAGGTGCGCGATTGGGTGGAGGTGGGGCGCCATTCGCCGTCGACCACGTGGGGCAGGCGCTTCCTCTGGTGGCGTTCTCGCGATCGCTTCGCGCCTTGGGCCGGGTCGCTATCGCCGTAGAAGTTCAGGGCGCGCTCCTGGACGGTGGGGTTCAGGTGCGACCTGATTCGTTGCTGGTGGTAGCGTGACTCTGCGCCGTCACTGCTCGGCGAAATTTTTGCGCTCGGCTCCTTGCTTCCACCAGCTTCAAGCGGAGCTCCTTGACCTCCGTTTCCGTTGTGTTGGGAGGGATAGGGGTGGAGAATGGATCCTCCGGTGGGTCGGCGCCAGTCGCCATGTAGGTCGCGGCGTGGCGACCGGTCCCATCGTGGAGATCGACGGAGTTCTCCGACCCGGAGTCAAAGTCGAAGATCCCGAGGATGGAGGGATCCTCGAAGTCTCGGATGTTGGAGACTTGGGTGATGGAGCCCGCGGGCGACGCGGCGACGATGGATCCGTCTTCCAGGGGTCGCCGAGTCGGCGTCGTCGTTGAGGGCCACGTCTTCCGCGGCCACGGTGGTTTCAGCCATCTCGCTGTGGGCTGATTCGTACTCGGAGGCAAGGTGGTGGATCGTGCGGACCTAACTCTCAGAGAGCCGGTCGCGTGGCGGCGACTCGCGGATGCGAGCCGAGTCCTCCGAGGCGATGACGTCGGTGAATAACGAAGAGGCGATCGTGCCAACGGCGGGATCATCTTTGTCGTGACGTCGTGCTTTGGGGCGTAGCTGCTCGGCAAGATTTGGAGCATCTCGCCGATCACTATCATGCGGCGGTGGCGGACTCGTTGATGGGCAGATTGGATCTCGCCGCGAACACCGACCAGACGGCCAGGGCCACGGTGGGCCACTATCGTGGAATAACCACGGCGAATCTTTGTCGGCAGTAGTAGAACATGGGGCAAGGGCGGCCAGCCATCTGCGGTGCGAGATGAGGGCGGAGACACAAGTATTTACCCAGGTTCGCCCCCCCGGAGGGTAAAGACCTACTCCTGCTAGATTGTATTATGATGGAAGTACAATGGGGCGAGCTCGGCGGCTAGGCAGCGAGTCGCTTGGGTGGATGATGGAACGTATCCCCTACTCGCCCTTTAGGGAGGTTTATATAGACTCACCCCCTTTAGGGTTTACAGATCTCAACTGAATCAGTTAAGATTTCAGCAATCGTTTAACCTAATCCGACTGGGCCTATCTACACTTCTGGGCCTTCAGCTTCCAGTCGCTTGAGCCCACGCCAGGTCGTGATCCAGTCGCCGTTATTGCAGGCCCACTCGCAGGTGCCTGGGCCAGTCGGAATCGTCCTGCTGGGTATACCCTGGTAGGCATATCCCCATCAAAGGCCGGTCAAAATAAAACTCACCATGGGTGCCGAGCACCTGGAGCGTAGGCGTGACGAAGGCAGGTAGCAGCACATCTATGAGGTTGCGATAACGGCAGCATCGCCGTCCCATCAGCAGCAACCCTAGCAAAACACCACCACGAAATCACCACCACAGGAATCAAACCAAGAGCAACAAGCCGTGACCGCTGGGGTTGCAAATTTAACTTTCCGTCCCTCCAGCATCGAATCGAGGTTGGTCAAGTCAGAGGAAGGAGATGAGTTGCAGATCGGTAGAGAGCACCGGGAAATCACGGTCAACCATGGCATAGGTAGCTGCTGCTGCCATAGCAGGACCACACCATAGGTGACACCTGCAGTGTGGTCGTCTCTGACGGCCGTGGTCGTCACGCCCAGTGTCACCCAAGCCATTAGGGCTAGGGTTTCGTGGAGGCATACACGGGGGAAGCAGAGTGGCAACAGGGCGACAAAGATCGACGGAGGAGATCAATATGGAACCTCACCGGCAGGCGGCGGAGCCAAGGTCGGCCGACAACTAGTCAGAGTGGGGGCGACGGCGACATCGCACGGGAGCAAGAGAGGAGAGGATGAGGTTTGTGTGCATGTATGGGTGTGTGTGTAGTAAGAGGTGGCCGGGGGTGAAAATTCTGTCATGGACCAGTTGGGCCAGGCCATCCCACGTACCCAACCAAACGGCCCAAGTTGATTAGGTTTAGAAATAAAATAAAATAAACGAATTACTAAAATAACCTCTCAACATTTTTAGCTATAGAAAATTATAGAAAAATCCTAAAAATACATATGATATATCAAAATGACCACAAAAATAATATCTACCTAATAAAAATAAAATTTTAATTGTTTAAAATAAATTTAAAGTAAAATAATTTTTAACACCATTAAATCTGATATGAAATTTTATAAAATAAAACAAAAACCCTAAAAATAAATAAAAAATCATTTTTGTGTATCAAAATAACTCTATTATTTTATAAAAATACTCATTTAGAGTTTTACAAATAAAACATAAAGCAAATATTTAAGGACACTTAATTCTTTGATGAATTTTATAAAAATAAAGATAATACTAAAAAATAAATAAAACTCATTTTTAAGGTCTTGAATAAATATATTACACTAGAAAAATATTAAATATATTATTAGAAATGTCTTTAATATTTTAAATAATAAATCCTTACCTAATACCTATTTTGTGAATTCTTTAAAAACAATTCTTAAGTAAGAAATAATCATAATTCTTATAAAACCTTGAGCAATTAGTGTCTTAGTACTAATTCCAAACCCATAACTTGAATTCATAATCAAACTTAAATATAACTTTTAACTTTAAAATATTCTTTTAAAAATATTATTAAGAATCCTTTTAAATAAACATTAGGTATCACCTATTTATATAATATGGTGAATAATCATTATATCTTAACCACTATTAACATAACTTTAAATCCTAACAAATTACTAAGACCATCTAATTATGATTCCATTAAATAAATACATATTCCTTTCATAATAGCAAAACAAATTTAACCTAATCATTCACTTAAATAGAAAGTGAATAATTCCACACCTTAGTTATACCTATCATAAATCTAAAACTTGGGAATAATTAAAACATATTACATCTTAAGTTTACTTACCCTTTTAAAGTTAATTTTAGTCTCAAAGCTTACAAACATCATGTCTAATACACTACTTATGTTTTTATAGTTAACTTTGGTCTATTTCAATTAAGACATAATGCATCTCAAGTCCAAAATAATCAATCAAATACCAGAAGGCATTGATCACATTTTATTAACAATGAAGATTGCTTAAACATTATAAAGGAAATCTTTTCTTCAAATGTTATTCTTTTTGCCACTTCAAATAACAATCTTATAATAAGTTCTTCAACTCTTAACAACTCAATCACAAGGACTTTTATCATAGTCACCACATGACAATTCACCATAATCACATCATCTTATACTTTACTTACATATTTTGGATTGTTAACACTTAGGTTCCTTATAAAGATCATTACTTGTAAAGTAAAATTTGAAGATAAACCAACTCTAAAAAGAATCACTTGAATTCACTTCACTCAAAGTATTGGGGATTCAATTTGGGAGTTTTACAAAAATGCATAGCATTACTTATGCATAACTGCATATTGCTTCTTTAAACATTAGTCCTTACCGGACCAATGATGCAGATTTCAGATATTGGATCTTATGTCATCTCGAAGACCGTGAGTGCATAATCTTGCAATCACAAAAGGCAAGTTCACACTTGCTCATGTCCTTTGATTATTTTCTATAAAGTATTTTACAAGTACAGTCTTGTCATCACCTGCATTTGAAAAAGGTCTGAAAACACTTTTTTCATAATAATATGATTGTAGGTTATTTACCATGAGGTAATAACCTACTATGAAAGTTCCAGTGGTAAAGGAACATATTATCTAGGACTTAACAACCAATGTCGCCAGTGATTCTTGCACCGTATATCACACGTTAACCATGAGATTTGGAATGGGACAGAGAAGTCAGCTGTATATTCTTCCTCTCGCATGTAGTCGGATGTGCAGATCGTGGTTGTTATCACTCGTAGCATGCATATTAATTGGTAATTCATAGAGGATATGCAGCATATGGGTGGGAACCCTCAACATCCCACGATAGTTCTGGCATCTAACGGTCTGTACAAGCCATTGCCGTAATTCAATATGTGGGCATGGTGTACACCGAGGAGGCATGCAGGGTTGCGAAGGGGGCAGTGATTGGCTTGGATATTAGACTGGGCCCCATACCAAGGAAGTATGGACAAGGTCATGACTTGGTTGTGCAACAAGGATAAAGTCTCTCATGGGTAAAGTAATGCACCTCTGCAGAGTGTAAGAACTGTAACTTGTTACTCCCTATTCCGGGAAGGAGGTGCGAATGCGGCGGGAAAGGAACTCCATGAAAATTCCGGTAAACCCGTGAAGGCTGACGGACATAGCTTTTCAGAATAAAAGCAACCTTTGAAGAAATGTTTACAAAAACCTGCATTGCCTACGACCTATGGTCTGTGGCTGTAGTTATAGTGCATCAAACAGTCATTTTCTAGTGAACTTGCTGAGTACGCTCGTACTCAACGTATCTTCTTAACCCTTGCTAGGTTCTAAAGCTAGTATAGACGATGTCTACATCAAGTCATGCTACAGAAATCATCATCAAAAGCTAAATTTCTTCAATGAAGTCAAGAAAGTCAACATATACACCAACTCAAGTGAAGACGAAGTTGCTGATTAGATAAGAATAGAATCTCTAACCATAGAACCTACTTCTATAAAGTATTGCAATAGCAGCAATGCAAGCCCCAATAGTTTAGATACTAGTCCATTAGTATATTAGATTTGAGTTGATTATTTATAATTCTTATTTGTAAGAAGATTCTTTATCTCTCTTTAACCTAGAGTGTTCTCTGGATCTTGTGTAAAGAGTCGAGTTATAATCTATAGTCATCTCCTGGACCTGTTGTGTGTTTCTGTTGTACCAATCTGAGGGATGTAATACTAGTGAACGATGTTTCATTGGTGTTATGTCAACGACTATAGTGTACTACATCATGCAGTGGTATGCTGGGTCACCGCAGATGGTGGCGGCGGCTACAGACGGTTTCATGGATATTTGATCGGGTCCTTAGGGTTTCTGCATCGGGGGCTTCTTATAGGTGAAGGGGGAGGCCGAGGAGGCGGCCAGGGGCCCCATACCCCTCCCAGGCGTGGGGCAGGGCCTACCCGTGCCTAGGGTGGGTCTAGCCTCCCTGGCTTGCCTCTCCGGCTCCCCTCTAGACTTCTTTTTCTCCACAGAAAGTAATTGACTTTGACGTTTGTCCCGTCCAATTCCGATAATATGTCTTTACTAACTTTTCTGAAACCAAAAACAACAGAAAACAGGCATCTGGCACTGTTGCAACTTGTTAATAGGTTAGTACCAGAAAACAGGTAAAAAGCACCTCAAAGTGTAGACAAGTAAAGCAATACTAAACAAGCATGGAGCATAAAAATTACAGATATGTTTCTGACGTACCAGCATCCCCAAGCTTTGACGCTTGCACCTCTTGAATATTTCTTGGGGTTACATGGGGTGGAATCCCCAAGCTTGAGCTTTTGTCCATTCTTCATATCATTACATCATTCTCTCTCTACACCTGAAAATTTTCCTTCATACAAAACTTCACACAATCTTCATTAGCAACATTAGTGTATTCAAAAGATAATAGACCTTTGGGTTTAGCTTTAGAACAGCAAAACTTTCACTAAAAACACAAGCTACTGTAGCAATTCCCTCAAAAAGCTCAATTTCCCAAAAAGAACCCAAAAAGGAATCAATAAGAAGCAAATGCAAATAATGGCAGAAACCTGTCAACATAGACCAGCATGTAGAAACCGATTTTTTCGAAGACCTTCTGTTGCTCAAGTCAAAAAGTTTTGAACTAACGAAAGTTAGATAATGATGAGTGCATGAATACTTTGTTGAGATACCCCAAGAGGAAGGTATGATGAGCACAGAAGCAAGTTTTCCCTCGGTAAGAAACCAAGGTTATCGAACCAGTAGGAGGAAGGAAATGACTCAAAGGTGTTTCTAGCAACTTGGAGACCTGCACAACACAAACTCAAGCCTTTGCCCCAATGAACAGTGGGGTTGTCAATCTCACCTGTTTTCTATAACAAAGGATTAACTGTATGGTGTGGAAGGTAATGGTGGTTTGAAACAAGTAAACGGTAAACAGTGGAAGATGTATTAATGGTAAAGATTGGAACGACGTTCATAGTTCACAATAGGTGTTCTCCTTAGATAAACAAACATGGCATGTTGGGTAAAAAAATTTACAGCAGGGAAATTGACAGGACTGAGCAAGGCATAACAATGCAATACTAGACATCATGATCCTATGAGATTCGATTGGGCAATACAACAAGATACATAGACCGCCATCCAACTGCATCTATGACTAGAAGTCCACCTTTGGGTTATCATCCGAATCCCCTCCAGTATTAAGTTGCAAGCAACAAACAACTGCTTTAAGCAAAGTGTGTAAGGTAAACAATCCACATGTTCCATGAACAAGCGACCATTGTGTTTCTCCCTAGTGGCAACAACACATCTACAACCTTAGACATTTCTATCACTTCCCTTAGATTAAATAGAGGCATGAACCCACTATCGAGCATAAATACCCCCTCTTGGAGTCACTAGCAACTACTTGGCCAAGATAGCTACTAACAACGGAGAGCATGCAAGATCACAAACAACACAGACTTGATAGAATCAATAAGACAAAAAGAATTAATCAATCTGACATAGTAATCTCAATATCCATCGGATTCCCGCAAACACAACATGCACGATTACAAATAGATGAGATCTTGATCTTGAACGGAGCTCACAAGATCTAGACATGAAAGCACAAAGGAGGAGATACAACCATCTAGCTACTACATGGACCCGTAGTCCAAGGTGGAACTACTCACGCTTCATACCGGAGGCTGGCATGATGAATAAGAAGGCCTCCGGGATGATCTCCCCTCCAGAAGGGTGCCGGGAAGAGCTTCAGATCCCCCGATCTAGGGACGATGGTGGCGGCGGCTATAGACGGTTTCGTGGAATATTGATCGGGTCCTTATGGTTTAGGAATCGGGGGATTCTTATAGGCGAAGAGGGAGGCCGAGGGGGTGCCCGAGGCGGATGCACCCCCCTAGTGCGGGGTAGGCCCACCCGCATGGCCAGGGGGTGTGGCCCCCTCGAGGCCCTCCTCCGTCTTCTCTTCTGGCTCCGTGTTCCCCACGGTAAAATATTGACTTTGGCTTTTGTCCCGTCCAATTCCGAGAATATTGATTTTCTGCCTTTCTGGAACCAAAAACAGAAGAAAACAGGCAACTGACACTATGGCATCTTGTTAATAGGTTAGTACCAGAAAACATATAAAAACATCTCAAAGTGTAGACAAAGCAAAGAAAAGTAGATACTAAACAAACATGGAACATAAAAAATTATAGATACGTTTCCGACGTATCAGCTAACATACTAGGGGACTTATTCATAAAATATCAGCTCAATCCGACTTACAGAGATTCCTCACAAATTTTTACGATGGAGCACAAAAATCTGTTTCGAGATAGCAACTCCCAAAATCTTACTTACCTCTCATTAGAGGTCATTCTTGGAACAAAAAGAAAATAAAAAGGATAAGGAGAGGTCATTATTGAAGTAATAGCTCCAAGACTCAAGAAAACTCTTGGGTTATCTCCCAATAAGTACTTTTCTTTAACGTCTTTAAGTTAGGCACAAGAAGAAAGAATCAAGTATTTTCAAATGAAGAAGCATTAACATCAAACCTTGCTTTCAAAGGAGGAGCAAAAAGCAACTCCTCTCTCCTCATGGGGAAGTGTTCAATACCTTTCTTGAATGGAAATTGATATTTAATGGTGCCTTCTTTCATATCAATGATGGCACCAACTGTTCTAAGAAAAGATCTTCCCAAAGTAATAGGACAAGAAGCATTGTATTCAACATCCAAAACATAGAAATCAACAGGGACATAAGCATTTTTAACCATAATAAGAACATCATTAACACTCCCCATGAGTTTCTTCTTAGCATTATCATTAAGTAGGACATCCAAATAACAATCTTCCAAAGGTGGAAAATCAAGCATTTCATAAATCTTTCTAGGAATAATAGAGACACTAGGACCAAGGTCACATGAAGCTTTGATATCAAAGTCATTCACTTGCATATTAATAATGGGTTCCCAACTATCTTCTACTTTCCTAGGAATAGAGGCTTTGTGTTTCAACTTCTCTTCCTTAATTTTAATAAGAGCATCTGTAATGTGTTTGGTTAAAGCTACATGCATATCACTAGCATCAGGACTTCTAGCAAGCTTTTGTAGGAACATAATCACTTCAGAAATATTGCAATCATCAAGATCAAAATCAAACTTAGCATCACTAGTAGTATACTCATTGGGTTTAGGCATTGTGGTAGGTGGAATAGGGACTTCTTGTGGTTTAGTGGCATCCATATTGGTGGTGGTGATAGTGCACACACTATTATTTCTAGCAATTTTAGCTTCTCTTTCCCACTTAGCATGAAGTTGTGCTAACAACTTACATTTTTATCAATAGTAACTGGTATGGCATGAGTAGCAGCAAAGGTACTTTCCAAAGTTTCAGGTTTAGCATCCATATTATTAATCAAAGAGTACTGTTCTTCAGACAAAGAGGGAATATTTTTCTCAACATTCAAAAGCTTTTCCTCCACAGTCTTATTTGAAAGTGGTTTGTTTACTATTAAAATATTTGAGCACGACTTCAAGTTTAGAGGGGGCACTTCTAGTATTTTTGTAGGAGTTTCCATAGGTATTGCCATTATTAGGAGGATAGGTCCTATAGTTATTACCATAAGCATTATTGCTAAAATTATTATTCCAAATGAAGTTCACATCAACTTGCTCTTGTTGAGCAACCAAAGAGGCTAAGGGAACATTATTTGGATCTAAAGGAGCTTTCCCATTAACAAGCATAGCCATGATAACATCAATCTTATCACTCAAAGAGGAGGTTTCTTCAACAGAATTTACCTTCTTACCATGTGAGCTCTCTCAGTGTGCCATTTAGAATAATTAACCATCATATTATCAAGGAGTTTTGTTGCAGCACCCAAGGTGATGGTCATAAAGGTAACTCCAGCAGCTGAATCCAACAGGTTTCTTAAAGAGAAGTTCAAACCTGCATAAAAATTCTGGATAATAATCCAAGCAACAAGTCCATGAGTGGGACAATTCTTAACCAAAGATTTCATTATTTCCCAATCTTGAGCAACGTGTTCATTATCAAGTTGTTTAAATGTCATAATATCACTTCTCATAGATATAATTTTAGCAGGAGGATAGAATTTTCCAATAAAAGCATCTTTGCACTTAATCCAAGAATCAATACTATTTATAGCCAAGGATAACAACCATTCTTTAGCTTTTCCTCTCAAGGAGAAAGAAAACAACTTGAGATTAATAATATCTCCATCTACATCCTTATATTTTTGCATCTCACAAAGTTCAACAAAGTAGCACCAGAAAATTGCTCTCTCATCACAAGATTCAACAAAGCAGGCTTAATTTCATAAAAGGTAGCATCAGTAGCAGGTGGAGCAATAGGTGTACTCAAGAAATCATTGTTGTTTGTGCTAGTGAAGTCACACAACTTGGTGTTCTCAGCAGAGTTTATTTTGGCAAAAGTGGAGCAAGCCAACAGCAGCAGCAACTAGAGCAGGAACTAATTTTTTTTTGGAGTTTTTGATAAAAATAGGCAAACAAAACCAAGCAAAAGAAACTAAGTAAAACAAAAAAAAAGTAAATAGAAAGGTTGTGAATGACTCCCCTTATGAAGACGTCCTTAGCCTCCCCGGCAACAGCGCCAGAAAACTTGTTGATGGCGCGTGGTAGCGCTTCGTCGGGAGACCCCAAGAGCAAGGTGTCATGAGCACAGCAGCAAGTCTTCCCTCAGTAAGAAACCGAGGTTATCAAACTAGTAGGAGGAAGGAAACGTCTCAAAGGTGTTGCTAGCAACTTGGAGACCTGCAAAACACAAACTCAAGATTTGCCCCAACGAACAGTGAGGTTGTCAATCTCACCGGTTGCTGTAACAAAGGATTAACTATATGGTGTGGAAGGTAATAGTGGTTTGCAGAAAGTAAATAGGAACAGTGGAAGATGTATCAATGGTAAAGATTGGACCGGGGTCCATAGTTCACTAGCAGTGTTCTCCTTAAGATAAACAAACATGGCATGCTGGGTAAACAAATTACAGCAAGGCAATTGATAGGACTGAGCAAGGCATAACAATGCAATACTAAACATTCATGATACTATGAGATTCGATTGAGCAATACAACAAGATACATAGAGCGCCATCCAACTGCATCTATGACTAGAAATCCACCTTCAGGTTATCATCCAAACCCCCTCCAGTATTAAGTTGCAAGCAACAGATAACTGCTTTAATAAAAGTGTGTAAGGTAAACAATCCACTTGTTCCATGAACAATAGACCGTTGTTTTCTCCCTAGTGGCAACAACACATCTACAACCTTAGAGATTTCTGTCACTTCCCTTATATTAAATAGAGGCATGAACCCACTATCTAGCATAAATACCCCCTCTTGGAGTCACTAGCATATACTTGGCGAAGATAGCTACTAGAAACAGAGAGAATGCAAGATCACAAACAACACAGACATGATAGAATCAAATAAGATAAAAACCATTAATCAATCTGACATAGTAATCTCAATATCCATCGGATCCCTGCAAACACAACATGCATGATTACAAATAGATGATCTTGATCATGAACGGAGCTCACAAGATCTAAACATTGTAGCACAAAGGAGGAGATACAACCATCAACTACTACATGGGCCCGTAGTCCAAAGTGTATCTACTCACGCTTCATATCGGATGCTGGCATGATAAAGAAGAAGGCCTCCGTGATGATCTCCCCTCCGGTAGGGTACCGGGAAGAGCTTCAGATCCTCCCGATCTAGGGACGATGGTGGCGGCGGCTACAGACAATTTCGTGGAATATTGATCGGGTCCTTAGGGTTTATGCATCGGGCGGTCTTTATAGGCGAAGAGGCGAGGCAGGGGGCGGCCAGGGTGGTCACACCCCCCAGGCACAGATAAACCTAGCCCGCGCCGCCAGGGGTGTGGCCCCCTGGTCCCCCCCCCCCCCCCTCCGTCTCGTATTCTGGCTCCGTGTTCCCCATGGTAAAATATTGACTTTGAATTTTGTCCGTCCAATTCCGAGAATATTCATTTTCTGTCTTTTTGGAACCAAAAACAGAAGAAAACAGACAACTGACACTGTGGCATCTTGTTAATAGGTTAGTACCAGAAAACATATAAAAACACCTCAAAGTGTAGACAAAGAAAAGCAAAGTAGATACTAAACAAGCATGGACATGGAAAATTATAGATACGTTTCCGACGTATCAATTATTCAATGGTTTAATATTTAAGTTGTGGTGCTATTCTTCTAGTGGTGTCATGTGAACGTCGACTACATGACACTTCACCATTTATGGGTCTAGGGGAATGCATTGTGTATTCGGCTACTAATTGTGGGGTTGCTGGAGTGACAGAAACCTGAACCTCCGTTAGGAAACCTTTGCACAAGGAAGTGTAGGATCTCAGAGTTTAAGGTTGTGGTTAGGTTTTTATCTTAATTGCTTTCTTATAGCTGCGGATGCTTGCAAGAGGTTTAATCACAAGTATGTATTAGTCCAAGTAAGGTCGGTACATTAGCACAGGTTCACCCACACAACACTTATATAACCAAAGAAGATTAATCAACTATATGAGACGAAAGCACTTGGCAGTATTCCCATGTCCTCGAGAATGTTTGGTCCTCATAAGTATTTCCACCGGCTTGTCCTTTGCTAAGAAAGGATTGGACCACTTGTTGCAATTGTTTGCTGTCTTTATTTATTTGCACTTTATTTTCTTGCTTTATCAGAAAACCCCTAAAAATCAGTTTGCTAAGTATTTACAGAGATTTCCTGCTCCATACCATTAGTCAACACCTTCTGTTTCTCGTGGAATTGACACTCCTATTTATCAAAAGTACTACGATACACCCTCTATACTTGTGGGTCATCAGCGGGGAGACGTCGCTATCTTCAGTCACAAGATTGTCCTTGTGGCGCTCGACCAGGTGGAGTCGACATGCAAATCCTCGGTGTGAGAACTCTTTGGCATAGATGTGGTGGAGTCCGGCCTCTCCAGTGGTTTTGTCCCTGGTGGCGTTTGGAGCGGCCGCATCTGGAGACACGACGGCAGAGAGCAAGGACTCGGTTGCATCCAGCGGGCCGGCGCAATTTTTTCTGGATGCAATTTATTTTTTTAAGGACTTGTATGTATATAGAGGGTACCGCGCAGGTCTTTTCTGTCAAATTATACCACCATCTTGTTAATGCGGTTTCCAGGTCTCTCAGGACCTTTATCGTTAAAAAAATGCATGTTACTGACCCAACAACGAACTAGCGTGAGAAAGGATATCTGAGTTAAACTGTGGAATAGCCTATACTTGTCTGGGCTCTAGATACTACACGTGAATGTGTGCCTTAATATAGAACCGACCGCGTGTTGCAGAAAGTGACTGGGTGCTGGCTTTCCTTTAGGCCGAAAATACAAAAAAGAGGGTTGGAAAAGATTCGCGCGAAGAGGACCTCTGAACCGATCGAACGCGCCCTTTTGGTAGATCACGACACGTTACACGATACGAGAAAGACCCACAGCGTTCGTTTCTCTCTCGGACAGAGGGTCATCAACAGCATAACACCTGATCGTTATGGGAGCTTGGCTGGCCTTCATCATAGTGTCCGTAAAAGTCATTTCAAAGGGTAAATTGTGTTTGATTCGAATAAGCTGTATTATCATACCCCCTCCGTCTAGATGTTGGAATTTGGTTGTGGGTTTTCGTCCATAGCCTAATACAAATTCTGAAATTCTCATGGCTCATTTATGTCTAGCAAGGAATGGCACCAAAGTTTAGTCTCACCTTACTAGTTTGGAGGGAGTTAGACCAATATATAGTGGAGTGTTTCACTACCTCCTAAAGTGAAGAGGAGTGGCATACATGCGCGCTCCTCCTCCTCGCCACGCCACGCCTCGTCATGACAAGACATGCGCGCGCCGCGGTTTGCGAAATTGTACCTCGGTGCTGATCTTATCTTTTTGTTGCTCGGATAAAATTATTGTGCGAGTTATTTTCAGTCAGCCGTTTTCGGTCTTCCTGCAAACGTGGGTTGTTACTACTCGGACGTGGGCTGCGCCCCACGTCTTACCCGACCGGCGCTATATATAAACGGCTCAGGCGTAAACCCTAATACGAGTTACACACATCTTTCTCTCTGCCTCCAGAACTTTGCGTCGCCGCTACACCTTCTCCATCCCCTCTTCCGGCGTGCACCGGACGACGGGACAGTAGGCCTCCGAAACCACCGCCTCTCGTGAACTTGTGCGGGTGAGGGGCGATCAGGTTTTTGGGGAGCGCGTCTGCGCGACTACTAACGGCATCACGTCGACCGACCACTCCTTCCCCGACGAGGACTTCTCCCCGGACATCAACAGCCTCTACATTGACGACATGTCTGACGATACCGGTGTCAACGCGAACCCGATTCCTCCTCTAGCACCGTACGCAATCTGATCCTAACTAGTTCAGTTTCTGTTACAGTTTCTTGTACTAGCTTTTGGAATAGATATGATCTGCTTATTCTGGTTGGATGTGATCTGTTCGTCTATTCTGCTAGTATACATGATTAGGTTAATTCCTGCATTTATAGTCATGTTTTATTATTGCTTATTTTGGATTAAATATTATGATGATTTTCTTATATTTTCAACAATCCAAAAACCTGATTATAAGCAACTGAATTCAATTGGTTTAGCCGCGGCTACAAGGCCGCCTCCCTTTGACGGTGTCAACTGTAAGAGATGGCGCACGAGAGTAGTCCTATGGTTGAAAAACCTAGGTTGCTATAGCGCCACTCTTGACAAACCCGAGGAAGACCTTTCTCCTGTTCAGGAGGAAGCGTTTCAGAAAGTCGACACCATGTTTATGGGGGCTTTGTTCAATATGCTTGGTGACAACATTGTTGACACCTATATGTTATTTGATAATGGCAAGGATGCGTGGGATGCACCCGATGCCAAGTTTGGTGTTTCGGATGCTGGCACTGAACTGTATATCATGGAGCAATTCTATGACTACAAGATGACTGATGACCGTCCCATCATGGATCAGGATCATGAGATACAGTCCATTGCCAAAGAACTCGAGCAGTTCAAGTGTACCTTACTGGACAAGTTCGTGGTCGGAGGCATTATTGCCAAGCTTCCTCCTTCTTGGAGAAACTTTGCTACCTCTCTGAAACATAAGAGACAGGAGTTTTCTGTTTCGGATCTCATCGGATCTCTTCATGTTGAAGAAAAGGCGAGAGCAAAATATACACGTCCTCGAGGCTTTGGCGGAAGTTCTAGCGCACATGTAGTGCAGAACAATAACTTTCAGTCCCACAAGTTCAAGAATAAGAACAGGTTTGATGGCAAAGGAAAGTTTGATGGCAAAAACAAGACCGCACAGACTACCAACTTTAAGAAGAAGACTAAGTATAAGAAGAAAGGATCCTGCCATGTCTATGGTGATCCTAATCATTGGGCTCCTAGCTGCCCCAATTGTTTTGACAAGCGTTCACATGGAAATAGTGGCAAGTCCGCTAATGTTGTTCTTGGTGATACTGAGATGAAGGATGATGGGTACGGTATATTTCCTACTGTTCTTTCAGTTTGTAATTCACCTGATTGGTAGATAGACACTGGTGCAAATATACATGTATGTGCTGATATTTCCATGTTCTCTTCTTATCAGGTCGAACGGGCTGGCTCCGTGCTGATGGGAAACGACTCACGTGCTTCTGTTCAAGGTGTTGGTACGGTGGATCTGAAGTTTAATTCGGGGAAGATCGTATAGCTGAAGAATGTGCAGCACGTTCCCTTCATCAATAAGAATCTCGTCAGCGGATCTCTTCTATGTCGAGATGGTTTTAAGTTAGTCTTTGAGTCCAATAAAGTTGTAATTTCTAAGTGTGGAAAATTTGTTGGAAAGGGTTATGAGTACGGAGGCTTGTTCCGCTTATCATTGTCAGACTTATGTACTCAAGTTATTAATCATGTTTGCAATGATAGTGAATCCAATATTTGGCATTCACGACTTTGTCATATTAATTTTGGGTGCATGACGCGGCTTGCCGATATGAATTTAATTCCAAAATTTACTACTGTCAAGAGTCCCAAGTGTCAAGTGTGTGTGCAAGCTAAGCAACCTCGCAAGTCTCACAAGACTGCCGAGGTACGAGATTGGCACCACTGGAACTAATAAATTCAGATCTTTGTGAAATGAATGACGAGTTGAAAAAAGGTGGAAAGCGATATTTCATGACTTTAATTGATCATTCCACTCGATACTATTATGTGTACCTTCTAAAATCTAAAGATGAAGCTTTTAATCACTTCAAAATCTATAAAGCTGAATCAGAAAACCAACTTGATCGAAAGATTAAGCGGCTTCGGTCTGATCGTGGTGGAGAGTATTTTTCCAACGAATTTGATTCTTTTTGTGCGGATCATGGTATTATCCATGAGAGGACGCCTCCCTACTCACCTCAGTCAAATAGGGTGGCCGAAAGAAAGAACTGTACTCTAACTGATTTGGTTAACTCCATGTTAGATACATCGTGTCTATACAAGGAATGGTGGGGGAGGCGATAAAGACTGTGTGTCATGTCCTAAACTGTGTTCCGAAAAAGAACAAAACCATTACTCCATTTGAAGAATGGGAAAGGAAAAGGCTTAAACTCTCCTACTTACAGACTTGGGGTTGTTTGGCGAAAGTGAATGTGCCGATACCCAAGAAGCGCAAGCTTGGACCAAAAACCATGGATTGTGTCTTTCTAGGATATGCATTTCATAGCATTGGCTATAGATTTTTGATTGTGAAATCTGAGGTACCCAACATGCATGTTGGTAAAATCATGGAGTCGAATGATTCTACTTTCTTTGAAGACATCTTTCCCATGAAAGATTCATCTAGTTCATCAAATCAGAAGATGCCTAGTTTATCTAGAAAAAAATTAATTACAATTCCTGAACCCACCATTTTGATAGAACACCCTGATAATCCTTTGGAGGATAACAATGAAGCTCCTACCAGAAGTAAGAGACAGAGGATTACGAAGTCCTTTGGTGATGATTTCATTGTATACCTCGTGGATGATAAACCCACTTCTATTTCAGAAGCTTATGCATCCCAAGATGCTGACTACTGGAAAGAAGCCGTTCGCATTGAGATGGATTCCATCATAGGAAACGGAACTTGGGAAATTACTGATCATCATTATGGGTGCATACATACATGATGTAAGTGGGTGTTCAAGAAGAAGCTTAGACCTGATGGTACTATTGAGAAGTACAAGGCACGCCTTGTTGCCAAGGTTTATATCCAGAAAGAAGGCGAAGACTTCTTTGATACTTATTCACCTGTGGCTAGATTGATCACCATTCAAGTACTGCTATCCTTGGCTGCCTCGCATGGTCTTCTCGTTCATTAAATGGACGTTAAGACGGCTTTCCTAAATGGAGAGTTAGATGAGGAAATTTATATAGATCATCCGGATGGATTCGTGATAGATGGTCAATAAGGCAAGGTGTACAAGTTACTGAAGTCTTTGTATGGTCTTAAGCAAGCACCTAAGCAGTGGCATAAGAAGTTTGAAACTTTAATTGATGAAGGATTTATTGTAAATGAAGCTGATAAGTGTGTGTACTATCACCATGGTAGGGGCGAGGGAGTCATCTTATGTCTGTATGTTGATGATATACTGATATTAGGGACCAATATTAATGTTATCAAGGAGGTCAAAGACTTTCTATCTTGTTGCTTTGAGATGAAAGATCTAGGAGTGGATGATGTGATCTTGAACATCAAACTACTGAAAGATGATGATGGTGGGATAACACCGCTTCAGTCTCACTATGTGGAAAAGATCTTGAGTCGTTTTGGGTATAGCGAATTCAGATCGTCTCCTACACCATATGATCCTAGCATGTTGGTTCGAAAGAATCAGGGAGATCCTAAGGATGCTAAAGATCAGCTGAGATATTCTCAGATTATTGGCTCGCTTATGTATTTAGCCAGCGCTACGAGGCCTGACATCTCCTTTGTTGTAAGAAAGTTAAGTCGATTTGTCTCAAATTCTGGAGATGTTCATTGGCATGCCCTTGAAAGGGTTTTGCATTATTTGAAAGGCACTGCGAGCTATGGGATTAACTAATCCGGGTATCCAAGGGTACTTGAAGGGTATAGTGACTCAAACTGGATTTCTGATGCTGATGAGACTAAGGCCACGAGTGGTTATGTGTTTACACTTGGTGGTGGCGCTGTTTCTTGGAAGTCTTGCAATCCGACCATCTTAACGAGGTCAACTATGGAAGCAGAACTCACAGCATTAGACACAGCCACTGTTGAAGTAGAGTGGCTTTGTGAACTCTTGATGAACTTACCTGTGGTTAAAAAACCAATACCTGCAATCCTTATGAACTGTGATAATCAAACTGTGATCATCAAACTAAATAGTTCTAAGGACAATATGAAGTCATCAAGACATGTGAAGAGGAGCTTGAAATCTATCAGGAAAATGAGAAACTCCGGAGTTATTGCATTGGACTATATCCAAACATCAAAAAATCTAGCAGTTCCCATCACAAAGGGTCTATCACGTAATGTGATAGATAATGCATCGAGGGAGATGGGTTTGAGACCCACATTTTGAGTTGCTCACAGTGGTAACCCGCTCTTTGTGATCGGATATCCCGTGAAGTAGAGTTGGGAGACAAGTTGTTGGACAACTGGGAGGAGAGTATCCTTACAGTATACTACCACTCCATATAGATGCAATACTCTCCTATTCTGCATGGCAGGTTGGTATTCACCTTAATGTGTTCTGAGTGGCTCGTTTAAATAAAATATGTTGTCCTTCAGAACATCTTCTAAAGAACACTATATGAGTCTGACTGTCAAACATCGCAGTCTGTGGAAGTTGGGTGCTCTCTAATAAACTCATGAAAGGCCATGGAGTATGACGCATAAGCTCCAAACCACGGGAAAGTCTCGCGGCAGCCCTGTATCGGTCTAGACCTTATGTGAAACTAGTGCGCACCAAACTTGTAGTTCAAGGCATAATCCACTATTCAAGTTGCAATCTAGTGTAGCATGAAGCTCTAAGTGGAAGTTCAACTTAACAGTCTCCACCTCGCACCTATTATAAACAATGTTCAGAAACTGATTGATGTGATGTGATGATATGTGCCTATGAAACTTTGTGTGGGATTGTAGGAATTTGGGTGTCGGCTTTGGCCCATAGCCTAATACAAATTCTGAAATTCTCATGGCCCATTCATGCCTAGCAAGGGATGGCACCAAAGTTTAGTCCCACATTGCTAGTTTGGAGGAAGTTGGACCAATATATATAGTGGAGTGTTTCACTACCTCCTAAAGAGAGTGAAAAGGAGTGGCATACACACGCGCTCCTCCTCCTCCGCCACCCGCCGTGTCGCGCCGCGCCGCGACGTGACGCGCGTCGCGGTTTGCGGAATTGTGCCTCGGTGCCGATCTTATCTTTTTGCTGCTCGGAAAAAATTATTGTGCGAGTTATTTTCAGTCAGTCGTTTCCAGTTTTTCCGGAAACATGGGCTATTACTACTCGGACGTGGGCTGCGCCCCACGTCTTACCCAACCGGCGCTATATATAAACAGCTCAGGCGTAAATCTTAATACAAGTTACACACATATTTCTCTCTGCCTCCAGAACCTTGCGTCGTCGCTACACCTTCTCCATATCCTCTTTCGGTGTGCACCGGACGACGAGAAAGTAGGCCTCCGGAACCACCGCCTCTCGTGAACCTGTACGAATGAGGGGCGATTAGGTTTTTGGGAGCGCGCCTGCGTGACTACTGACGGCATCACGTCGACCGACCACTCCTTCCCCGACGAGGACATCTTCCCTAACATCAGCAGCCTCTACATCGACGACATGTCTGACGATACCGGTGTCAACGCGAACCTTCATCGCCAACCTGAACGCGAACCCGATTCCTCCTCCAGTACCGTATGCAATCTACTCCTATCTAGTTCAGTTTCTGTTACAGTTTCTTGTACTAGCTTTTAAAATAGATGTGATCTGCTTATTCTGGTTGAATTTGATATGTTCGTCTATTCTGCTAGTATACATGATTAGGTTAATTCCTGCACTTATAGTCATGTTTTATTATTGCTTATTTTGGATTAAATATTATGATGATTTGCTTATATTTTCAACAAAAGATATATTAGGTTTTCAAAATTTAAAAAAATCTATATATTAAATAGTGCCTAAATTTATCTAAATTTTAACAAATCTGAGGAAGTCCGTACTTTATTTCGTAATTTGCATGCACCATGAATACGCAATCATACGACCGGGTTAACTCTCGAAATAGACTTTCACCCCGCTTTATAAATAAAGCACACAAGTGAGACCGCAGCTAGGCCAGACAGCACAACACCCAAGGGACAACCGGTACAACCACGACACCACTGCTGGAACAGACAGCACAAAGCCAAGCCCAAAAGAAAATACAAAAGAAAGGAAAAGAAAATAAAGCCGACATCGGCGGTGCGACACGAACGAAGGTAACTCGCCACCGCTACGCCAACCGGAGAAGTACCACCACATGACTAGCATTTCAAAGCGCCGCGTACCAAGCAGCACCTTCAACAAGGGGAGTGACGACCACGACACTGCTGCCCGGACAGGTCCCAGGGTTTCCCCCGGTACGTCCCGGGAGGTGTGAGAAAGATACACCCGGCGCCCTTCACGAAGGAAGGTGATACCCGCGGGTGTCACCGCGTCAGGTTCAAATAGACAAGGATTTCTCCTGACCTCTCAATAGACACACTCCTAGGCCCCTTGGAATGCTCCACCAAACTCGCCGCCCACCTGCACGCGCCAGCACGGTCTTGAGGTCACCCTCGTCGTCACACCGTGAGCCATGGGACGAGGCCAGTAAGACCGAGAGCGAGAACTTCAGCGGGGGTCGTGATGACCTCAGCACGCGGGAGGGAACTACCTCCACCGTCAGAAGACGGTAGCACCGGGGTTAACACCGGGGTGCTTTACGGTTTGGACCATATAAGCTGGGTTTAGAGAAGAAAAATGGGCAATTCAGACAGCAGGATCTTATATATCCCACAGGGCAACTAAGGCTTACTGGTTTGTTCTTTTTTTATTTCTTTTCAACCGAGTGAATATAGTTCAAAATGCAAATTTATCCTAGACCTTGTGGAGTTAAATGCACGATTTGAACATGCATTGTGCAAATCGTATCTGCTGATAAATGCTTGGTCCAAACGGTAATTTACTCTACTTTGATTTACATGAGCAAAATCAATCTACTCTCTCTGATTCAAATAAATTGACTCAGATTTGTCCAGATTTAAATGTATCTAGACATGTTTTCGTACTAGCTAGATACATCCTCGAATCTAGATAAATTTGAGTCAATTAATTTGGCTCGGAGGGTGTAACTTATATGTTTCGTCGCATCTATAGTTCCGCGGGTAGTTCGAAATCTCATAATACCTACTGTCATTTCCCACAAAAAGTAAAAAGCATAAGTTCATAGCTTTCACCACACGAAACAGATCTACATAAAAGAGTAATCACAAGTCGTTGAGAACCTAAGCTTAATTAGAAGAATGCATCTTTCGCCAAAAAAAAGTGAAAATATAGAAGGCCTAAGTTGTGCCTGTATTGATTGGCTGCACAAGCTCTCTACACACAATACATACTACTGGGCCATGGACTTATGATTACACACTAAACTTTGAAAACAAATAGTGCTACTAAGAAAAGATGATAAATAACAAATAGTGTAGTTTGCGCTTAGCAATTAGATGCACTCGAGAACTCGGAGGCATCTTACTGGCATCACGACTAACAATATGTGCAGGCGTATATATACTGTGCATATGTAGCTCACTAATATGTATATAATCTTGATAGGGCCAGAATGATGGAACAACCCACTAATAAAGATTTGATTGAAGGTGGCGTAACGATGGCTACATCGTACGGGTCCATGCATCACCGTGCCATTTTTCCTCAATAAGTAGAAAGATGCAAATTAACGATTCGATTAGCCGACTTGGTTTGTTTGAGCGCTTGAAACCGTATAACTTATAGCAACACGAACACGAGGGCCATATGATCATAAAACGTTAGCTTAGATTGTAATCCTTCCATTTAGAAATATAAAATGTTTTAGATTTCTCAAGTAAATGTATCTAGACATCTTTTAGTGTGTAGATTTACTAAAACCTATACACTAAAAAATATCTAGATACATTAGCTTTATAAACCTAAAACATCTTATATTTCTAAACAGAGGGAGTACTACTCAAAATAAATTCAAAAATGGTATGTGAGATATGGTGGCACGAGTAAACTGAACCTCTGTATGTTGCAATCATGCTTAATTAAGAAGTGATCATAAAGTGGTCTTCCTTGCAATTCGTCCTACAGCTTTATTATTGTTTCCAGAAAGCTTTTGCCTTAGACTCGTTTTTCTCACAAAGCTCAAGCCTAGAAAAGAATCCAATGCTACATACACGTTGGCAACGGCCCTGTTACGTCCAAGGTATAAACAATTGATTCCTCGCCGATCAAGATGGATGCATCCAATATGACAGTACCAACAAAATTGCCGTGACAATGACCAAATAGTACATTCACTTGTTAATTGCTTATATATGAATTGTTCATGCCCTCCAACATATATATGTCATATCAGAAGACAAAAGATAAGTTGACTTCTGACTGGTAACTATATTTAAAAAATTAGAAAAGCAAATAGTATCTTCGAATTCAGTTTCATTAGTGTTGTTGAATAGAATTTATACATCAGACATTGTTTACTTCTCTCGTATTTGCTGAAGTATTCGCAAGGATCGAAGGGGATTATTCCAATTACTATAAAAATTCCCCTAGTCCGTTTACCACGTCGGATTTATCCCGGGATATCTCCAACAATCTTTCATGTTTTTGTCTAGATTGAAATCTATCCTCTAAGGTATAATATTTTTGGGAAAGAGTATTTTAGGGGATTGGAGAGTATTGAGTGAACACTAAATCCTCGCATATCCCAAAACTCTAGTGAGTAAAAATACGAGAGACGTAAACAAGACGTCAAAGGAAATGTGAGGATTCTCATAATAATACACTAGCTTTTCACCGATTTATCCAGGTTTGTTCTATGAGACCATTTATAATAGTTTCAGGAGGGATTTAAGACACTGCATTCAGTGTTAACGAAAACAAGATCATGTTGCTTATTCTGCTAGGACCATATAATACTAGTATGTGAATTCATTTTATGCATGGAAATAAAGAAAACACTCCACGGCCCCTTGTTTTCATATATACTCCCGCTGCTTTTAATTATCCTGTGTGCTAGGTTTTATATAAAGTTTGAAAAAGTATATAGAAAAAATACCAGTGTCTATACCAAATGCATATAACATGAACATATATTTTTGGTCAAACTCTACAAAGTTTTACTTTGACTGCGTCATGGTAATTAAAATCAAAAGGAGTAGAACTAGATCAATTATAAGCATGTAAACTAGATAGTAGATATTGTCGTAAAAAAGACCATAAAAGAACTATAAGTCTCCTACTATAAATTGAGTGGGACGACATAATTCACATGTTCAAAGTAAAAAAACAAGGCAAGTCTTTTCACAACGTTCTTGCACACCCATAAAGCACCCAAAAAGAATGTTACTAATATATGTAAATGTATATTTGGCGGCGGCCTTAGGACCCATGGTGGACAGAAACTTCATACCACATTCAATTGCTCGCATGGCTTGGATGACAATTTTGTATTGCGGTGCGACAAGGTTGTCAGCTCGTTTGACGTGTCTTAGAGGAGGCATTTTGACTTTTAGGCCGGGGAGGCGGTCCTGATTTTGGCATGATGGGTGTGGTATGCGAGCAGTTTACGTACCATGTGAAGCTAGGGTTGCATGTGGCTGAGTTGTGTGATGTCGTGGCTCGAGTGGGAGCGGTGGTATGTCGGGATGGCGGTCTCGGAAGATGGTGTTGGTGGTATGCTTGGCATGGCGAAGCAACTGGATGTCGGGGCGGCGACCTCGGAGATTTTGCAGCGTTGATGGCTCCTCCGAGGGTCGTCTTCTTCATTTATGTTTGAGTGTCCCGTGTATTCTACTCCCATAGCAGTCATAACGTCGTTTCTCTGACAATGATGGATGGCCGTCTGTTCTTGGCGGAGTGGTGTTTTCGAGTTTGAGCTTTGTGACTCTTGGGTCTTGGGCCTTGGCCTATGGCGAGTATGGGCGTGGCCACGTGATGTTGGCAATCTTGTGTGGTTTTTGCCATGTTTTTCGCTAATTAACTGGGCATCTTCTTCTTAATAGATAAGGCAAAGATTATTCCCTCGTTTAAAAAATATGTATAACCGAGATTTGTTCAGGAAATGAAAATATGTACTTTGGTTCACATCTACTTATTTTAACCACCGTAAAAAGAATCAATGATATCCCTAGCTGCATTCATGTTTTATATTCCAACAATTATCAGATTTTTCACTTATGTTTCTTTTGTACATCTCGTATTTATATATATTTGCATGCATGTGATCCTAACTATCATCTTTTGCCAATGAAAATCTTTTTTGGTTTTTTTTTTTGAAACGGGGGCAAAAGATTTGCCCCAATCTATTAATTAAGAAGAAGAGAGTTGCCCAGTTAATTAACGGAAAACTGAGCGAAAACCGTTACAACCAACACCAACCCACAACAAAGCAACATCTAAATAACACAACCTCAAGAAGCAACAAGAGCACACAACCTACTACAACCGCAAACCAACGACACGTGGAGCACGAAAACCACAAAAGGCCCACCTAACGGACGACCCAAAAGAAGCTCGAACGATCAATCATCGGTTGAAGCTTTCCTCGCTAAACCCCTCTTTCTTCTTCTGCCTCTCACAGAAACCTTTTTGAGTGACTTCTCCACCTTTTTGATTAAGTCCTCCGGAGCCTTTCCTGCCAAGACACAATCAATGTCCTTTCCATAACCTGGGCTCGCCGCCTCTAAACTAGCAAGCAACCCGCAAAGCTCTCTTGCAAAAAGAGCATCGGAGTTAAGCACCAACGCCCTGCTGCCCAAAGAGGTGGGCAACAGTGGTGGCGAGGGCATCATGGCCACCGCCAAGGCCTCAACGAAGCCCATCTCAGTAGGCTGCGGCGTCGGGTCATGAGGAGAGGGACAGTCGTAGAGTTGCTCTTTCTCAACCACAGACGACTTCTGCTCAGACGACTTCTACTCAGACGAGACAAACGAAACCAAATCGTGAGGTTTGGCGAGCTCCAAACCATCTGAAGGGCATGCCTCCGCCGGCTCCAAAGAAACATCACCACACGCCAACATCAGCCTAAGAGCTGCCACCTCCTCGCGAAGGGAGCGAGTCGCCTCCTCGATACGGACATCGACTAGCTGAACAAGCTCTATGCGCATCAAGGCGACCTGGGACTGAAAGAGAGAGTCCAAAGTGGCGTTGACCTTAAATTGCCCGCAACACCTAGGAGAGGGTCTTGACGGCACCACCGCAATTGTCGACGAGTTGCCCACAACCTCAGCCCAACTCCGAGGAGAGGAGGGACGACAAGGCTGAGCAGACGGAGCGCGGCCCCGTTGGTAGGAAGCACGAGCGATCATAGAACGAGAAGGGGTGACCACCTCGTCTCCAAGAGCGACAGGAAAACGAGCACGACAAAAGCGCTCCCGATGGCCGGGACAACGACAACGGATACATCTGAAGGGCTCACGACAAGCGCTAACCTGGTGGTCATGCGCGAGGCACCGAAAGCATCTCCCACGAGCCCAACGCTTGAAGGCGAGACTACGCTCGAGACCTTCCTTTTGAAGCAAAGACGAGGGCTCACGGGCGGGGCGGCCGCCCCGACCCACCTGGACCCAGCCCTCCGCATCATCATCAGCGGAAGCTTTGTCCTTTACTTCGCCATCAACAGTAGCAGTGCAGAATTTGGTACCCGACGGTGTTTGAGGGGCTAGCTTTTCATCATCACTGTCCTCATCGTTATCATCTGCAGAAGCCCATAGAGAGGACCGCGCCGTGACACGGGGTGCTGGCGGAGCCGACGCCGAAACAGGTGGCGACGACTGAGTGGCCAACTCCTCACCATCCTCATCGTCGACAACCGTGCCAGAGCTGGAGACCCAAGCAGGCATGCCAAGAAGGGGCGCTTGCGTAGGCGGCGAGGACAAGCTAGTCGTGTAGGCAGCATCTTCAACAACGACAACCTCAACAGCGCACGCCTCGCTCCCGTCATCAGCCTCGTCGTCAGAGAAGCACTGACCAACCTGTCCATCGACCTCGACGGACGCAACACAGCTGGTCCGGACAGCAAACAGAGGGGCTGCCACAACAACCGGCCTAGATGAAGCCAGCTCGGAGAGAGCGGGCGACGCATTGAAGGCGTGGTTGTGCGCAGCATGCAGCAGCCCCAACCCAGGGGACCTGAGGACGACCTCCATCGACGAGGGAGGCGAGGGGCAGCAGTAAAAGGTCATACCTAGTTATTTTTGGTTTTTAGATGGCATGCATACGTACCTAGTTATTTTTACTTCAATGCTTTTTCCAGGACATGGCATATTTGAAAGGGTCTGCTGCACTGCCCAGTAAAAGGTCCAGCTGAATAAACATCCATTCATGTTTGCTAAATATATAGCACCTCAATATTCATTCAATAGATTCTTAGTTCGGTTTTGGTAAATGAAATCCTTGAGATATGCTCAGTGGCCCGTCACAATCTATACATAGTTAATTAATTGGCTATGCAAAGTTTAACAGTGACAAGGTCACTCCTAGAAAATACATTTTTGACTCCTTTTTACCTAGACTTCTGATCGTCTTTCTTGCTTGATCTTCCAAGATCCTTAGTGTGAATGTCCCTACCAAGCACCAATCGATTGACCCCTTTCAATCATTCAGGGTAGAAAAAGCTACAATGTGGTGCAAAAAGAAAGAGAATTCCCTATTAATTTATGTCAATTAATTCCTAGGGTTCACCCTTGGCAAGTTCTATAGTGCCAACTTGGTACTAAATAATCAATGACGCAGATTAAGATAATCCTAGTTGTTCATGAACAGTGACGTGAAGGACGACGTGGAGGTTATTGTATTGTAAAGTAATTATAATCGCCTCCCTAAGGCTGACGTAGCGAATCTAGCTGAGTGGTTTATTCTCTGATTAATCAACTCGTGGGTAATCAAATCGCCGGTCCTGTAACCTCCACTTGAGATCTGACTCCCGGGCTCCTCGCATTTTCTACTAAATGTTACCTTTTTAAAGAAAAATTTAAATATATTACTTCTCACAATAAAATGTTAATTATTCACATGAATAATGAGTGACTAAATAGTCCAGTTTCTAGTTCTTAGAGACATTCCCAATAAACTTACCGAATTCTGTCAGAGGCCGATAATTACAAACTATTTTCTTGCCACCAATGGAGCCCATTAATTTTCTGTACGTACTAATTATTAATATTACCTATTGGTTATTGAAATGACTGTATGATAGAAAAATAATCACTAGCCAAAACTAGCTTTCCCCAACCTATGAACTAAAAACTAAATTAAAGTACATGTTAATTGCCAGGAGGCTGTCCATGTATACTTCCAGTCTAGTCAGATAATGTCTCGCTTTCACCATATATTAGCATATCCTTTTAATCTACCATGGCCGGATCATGGAGCTGATTTTATCTAGTATATTAACAGTGGTTGGAACTACATTCCGGTGCATGCGATCAGTCTACCCATTGGAGTAAGTGATGATAGTCTAATGCACCAACCTATTTGAAAATATGGATTCCGGTGCTCTTTGGCAATACATGTCTGACGGTCGTGCATAACAGAACCTGCTGTTTAAAATCAGAGATTAAAACCGCATGTTGTGTATATAATTATATATACTACACGTGCCATTGAAAGGGATACGTTGGAGGCATATAGTGTGATTGTCCACTCGCCCCTTTGGTGTGTAGTGCACTAGATCACCAATAAAATACATCTACAAGTCGTGAAAAAAACTTAAAAATAGTTATTGACATAGAGGCACTACAGGAATGAAGCTACGCCGACGGCCGATCGCTACGCCCACGGTCAAACGTCGGGGCCGTCGGCGTAGCCATCGTCCAGGTCAGTCCCGCCAAGCAGCCGTCGGCGTAAAATTGCCCTCGACATATTCTATGCTACGCCGACGGCTGCCCTCGGCGTAGCATACGCCGACGGCTGCCCTCGGCGTAGCTATTTTTTATTTTATCTCATTAAACTTTAAAAAATCATAACTAAATCATTCTAATTCGGAAAAATACAAATAATATATCAAAATTTGTAGAAAAATAAGACCTATCTATCTACACTCAAATATTACACATTTATAAATAAAAATTAAGTAAAACATAAAACATTATATATAGTTTAAAACAGGCATAAAAATTTCAAAAACGATCGAAACAATGCGAAACCTTCGCGTGGTGTCATATTATGTGACATAGTTATAAGGAAAAATATCAAACTTGATATATTGATTATGTCTCAAAAAAACCTTCACAAAATGACCTATCTCATTCGAGGTTTCATGGCTTTCGGGTCAAATGACCAATGTTATGGCTAGAATCAAGGCATAGTTTGTGATAATGTGCCCATATTATGCATACACTTGCATCATGGGATGGCGAACAATGTTGTAGAAGAAAGTTTTCCTTTTCGTCGCACCAAAAAGCCATTTTCTATTTTCCAAGCATAAAAAACGGACGGTTTTGTGAAGCAACCACCAAATGGCTAATTCAAAATACTACCACCACATTTTACAAAAATATTATACCACCTTATAGGGACAATGTCCCAACAGGGGGATCCGAAACCTTTCCGTCCACCTTTGGTGAAAAAGACAAATTTCTGCCGAATCGGCAGGAAGTGGGTCAGATATGAACTACAGGTACATGATCCGATGCTCATGTTTTTTTACAAAAATCATTTTTAGGTTCACAATATGCTATTTTATCAAAGATCTAATGAAAGTTTAGCGAGGCTCGGCCCCGAGCTAAGAAACTTTATGTCCGCCGTTCGACAAAGTTTGACGACAGTTTAAAACGGGCATAAAAAATTCAAAAACGATCGAAACAATGCGAAATCTTCGCGTGGTGTCATATTATGTGACATAGTTATAAGGAAAAATAGCAAACTTGATATATTGATTATGTCTCAAAAAAACCTTCACAAAATGACCTATCTCACTCGAGGTTTCTTGGCTTTCGGGTCAAATGACCAATGTTATGGCTAGAATCAAGGCATAGTTTGTGATAATGTGCCAATATTATGCATACACATGCATCATGGGATGACAAACAACGTTGCAGGAGGAAGTTTTCCTTTTCGTCGCACCAAAAAGCCATTTTCTATTTTCCGAGCATAAAAAACGGACGGTTTTGTGAAGCAACCACCAAATGGCTAATTCAAAATACTAACGCCACATTTAAAAAAAATACTATACCACCTTATACGGACAATGTCCCAACAGGGGGATCCGAAACCTTTCCGTCCACCTTTGGTGAAAAAGACAAATTCCTGCCGAATCGGTAGGAAGTGGGTCAGATATGAACTACAGGTACATGATCTGATGCTCATGTTTTTTTACAAAAATCATTTTTAGGTTCACAATATGCTATTTTATCAAAGATCCAATGCAAGTTTTTCTTTTCATCGCACCAAAAAGACATTTTTCATTATCCGAGCGCAAAAAGGGGATTTTCTAAAGCAACCACCAAATAGCTAATTAAAAAACGGAGGGTTTGTGATTAGTTGATATGGATATCATATTTGGATTCCTCTCATTTTTTGATCAATTTAGACATATTATTTGTTGAATTTCGATTTACAGATTTAAAGTTATTAATTATTCTATATTAAATAGAAAATACAAAAAAATAAAATTATTATATTTTTATTTGAATTCAATAATATTTTTACTTATTCATTAATATTTACTTAAATAATTGTTTGTAATTTCAAAAAATACAAACATGTGACATGATGATATAAGAGTGAATAGGATTGATATCATATTATTGACACCAATGTATGAATTACTTTGCGGAAACGGATTCTAAACGAACGAGGAAGTTAAGCGTGCTGAAGCTGGAGTAGTATTAGGATGGGTGACCTGCTGGGAAGTTTGACTAAGACTGGAATTTAATTAAATATTAAGTATAATTAGTGTTAAAAATGTTCAAAGTATGAGATTAACAAGTGAAACAATTCAAAGAATAAAAAAGTTGAGAAAAAAAATATTTTTTTTAAATGTTTTTGCAACCGGCCGACAGGCTATGCCGACGGCCGCTACGCCGACGGCAAAACCCTCGGCGTAGCATACGCCGACGGCATTTCGATACGCCGACGGCTTGAGTGTGCTCCGCCGAGGGAGATCTTTGCCGAGGAGGCTACGCCGAGGGCAGCCCTCGGCATACCATACGCCAAGGGTATTTTGGCCTACGCCGACGGTCTTTTGCCCTCGGCGTAGCGCGCGCGTCCCGTAGTGAGGCAGTATATATAGTATTATTGTGCCACATAATTTCACATCCAAATTCAACCTACCGCTTGATAAACAAAAAGTGAAGCTATACATAATATTAAATGAAAAAATAGTGTATAGTATTCATAGTAAGTGTTGTGTTTTTTTGTTAGTTTTGGAGTTGAATTTGAAAATGAAATTTTGTGACACTGTATTTGCAAGTTGTTGGAAATATAAGCAATAATCCATATGATTTAATCCGAATAATAAATTGATAAAGCATGATCATACAAAAGGTACTAAAACCAATTATGTAGATCAACAGAATAGATGAACAGATTACATCTATAGGAGATAAACCTATCACATCTATACCAAACGCTAGAACAAAGAACTCTAGCATAATCCGAAAAAGACAGTTAAAGATCACATACAGTGTAGGCTGAATAGCAGCCTCAGCGGTCGCAGCAGCGTCACCCATGTTGAGATTGTCGAAGAGATTGGTGACGTCCGGAAAGAAGTCGTCGTTCGAAAACTCGTCGTCGGACGACGTCGTAGTTGCCAGTAATCGCGCTTGAGCACTTCCCAAAAACCTGATCGCCCCTCATCCGTACAGGTTCACGAGAGACGGGGTTCCGGAGGCCTACTGTCCAGATCTGCGGTGCACGCCGCAAGCCGGGATGGGGAAGACGAAAGCGGCGGCGCAAGGTTCTGAAGGGTCGGCGCGTGTGTGGATTGATTCACCGATTAGGTTTAGCGCAGACGCTTATATAGTGCAGGTTAGGAAGATCGTGGGGCTCATCCCACGTCCGAGTCGGTAACAATCATGTCCATAAAAACTGGAAACGACTGTAATTAACGCGTTCGTTAATTACTCATAAATAATTTTCCCAACCAGCAAAATAAAGCTCGGCTCAGCAAGATTCCCGCAACCCGCAGAGGAGGAGTGCGCGGGGGCTTCTCTCCTTGTCACACCTTAGTAAGTGGTGCAACACTCTACTAAGGTGGTCCAACTCCCCTTCAACTAGCAATGTGCGACTAAACTTTAGCACCACTATCACAGCCATATGCTGCCATACACAAGTAGTCAAAAAGAATTTCAGAATTTGTCTAATGGGCCAGCAGCCCAAAACTCACCAAGTTCTAACACAAGTTGGATCAATGTTGCTAAAAAATCAGAATTGTTTTCCAAAACTTCCAGAATGGTGAGCTACGAGCTTAGTAGCCTAAAAGCACCACTTCACCTATCCTCTCTCTTACATTGTATTCATTTTCACCATAATTAGACGTTTGCACACACATATGGTCCCCATTTATGCAGAATTATTCAACTAATAATGTCCATGATCTGTGTATACTATATTAGAGCACTTGTCTGCATCATCGTTTTCCATTAACTGAAAATGATAACATGAGTTATTTGTGTGGCCAGAACGTCGTCTGTAGCCGTAGGTCCTACGCACAGTTGGCAGCTATATCACCTCAATGGGGATACCCCATACGTACGCAAATGCAATATGATATGTATGTAGGATAGAAAAATAATCAGTAGCCAAAACTAGCTTCCCCAACCTATGAACTAAAATAAATTAAAGTACATTTGGCACCAACCTATTTTTTTTATTAATTGCCAGGAGGCTGTCCATGTATATATACTTCTAGTCTAGTCTGATAATGTCCCGCTTTCACCATATATTAGCATATCTTTTTAATCTAGAGAAAATTACAAAAAACCACCACATTTGAGGCTAGGGTTTCAAAAGACCACCAAAAAATTTAAAAGTTTCGGATTGCACCGTTTTTGGGGCGCGGGGTTGCAGCCA
This sequence comes from Avena longiglumis, assembly GCA_030063025.1. Classification (NCBI taxonomy): domain Eukaryota; kingdom Viridiplantae; phylum Streptophyta; class Magnoliopsida; order Poales; family Poaceae; genus Avena; species Avena longiglumis. The sequence continues at coordinate 474,167,802 of CP125974.1, read as the reverse complement.
GCACTGATCTGGGTCTGATGCCACGCTAACGACGAAACTGACCGGTGGGTCCCAGTCGTCAGGCTTACGTGGCGCTTTCAGACGGCTGGGCGTGGACGGCCATTAACGGCGCTGTCTAAACCATCAAAACGGCCAGGCCCTCCTCTTCTCTCCTCCGCTGCCTCACTCATCTGCTTCCTCTTAGCCTGAACGCCGCCGTCGCTGGTGACGGCGCCGCCATCGCCGGCGACTGCTTCCGCCGCTGCTCCGCAGATCATGCCGAGCTGGAACGACAGTGGAAGCTCCTCCGCCGACTCTCTCCCGTTTGACCATGTGAGTGCCTTCCTCCTCTTTTAATTTAGGGTTTGGATCCAGATTTGGGAATTTTTGGAAAATCGTCGATTTGAGCCTCATGTTTTTCTGGATTTCTCGGATTTGTAGTTCACTGCGTTCGACTACGCACCAGACATGCTCCATGACGCTGAATTTGTCGGCATTGACCATGAAGCTCCTTTTGTTTGCGCTGCTCACAAATTGAAGCCACGCAGGTGTGTTGCGTTTCAGGGCAGTGATATAGGGAGGAAGTTTTACATGTGTGCTATAGAAAATGTAAGTGCTGAGCTCCCTTTTTTCTTCAATAGGTCCCTGTAGGTGATTTGATTTCCTCACAGTGTGATCATGTGTTCATTTAGTTTCAGTTAACTAACAGGTACAGTGGTATAGAAATGATAGTATGTTTATTTAGAGCAACATTGATAGTGTTTACTTAGCAGATATTTTAGATCAACATTGATAGTTAACTAGCAGTTTACTAAATATTTTGATGATTTCTAGCAGTTTACTGAATATCCACTTAGCAGATGATGATTTCTAGCAGTTTAGTGAATATTTTGATATAGGGTGCTCATTTAGCAGATATGTGATGTAGTGTTCACTTAGCAGATATTTCTAGCAGTTTACTGAACATTGATAGTGTGCTCATTTAGTAAAGATAGTGTTCTCATTTAGAAATGATAGTGTCCTCATGAACATGTATGTTGTAATCATAGACATATATTTTAGCTCTGTTTTTACATAATCTGCAATTTTTTAGTATGTTGTAATCATAAACCATAGACAGTATGTTGTAATATAAAATATTTAATGTACAGGAGGTACTAAGTTGTGGCTTTCAAAGCTGGATTGATCCAGAGTGGGATGACATCTTGAAGCATGCATTGACTAAGTTGTGGGCAATGTACAATGAGAGTAATAACTCAAGAATTTAAGAGAGGTATGAGAGCAGCAAAATGTTGAAGGATCTAACTGAAGAGAAGGACAAATTGGAGAAGAAACATGCAACCCTGCTAGAGGAAGGCAATATGTGGATAGATGAGACTCAGAGGAAGTGGATAGCTCAGACTGAGAAGAAAGCCATAGCATAAAACTATGCTAAGATAATGAGTGGGCAACATGATGCTGAGCAGATGGAGAAGCACATAGCTGCATTGAAGAATGAAGTAGAGGTGCTGAAGAATGCTAAGGAGGAACTGAAGAATGTGCTCAAATCATAGGCAGAAGTATTCAAGGTGAAACAGCAGAAGTGGGATGTGGAAAGAGCTAATCTGAAGGATGAAATGAAAAAGTTAGAGTACTCAATGCATGACCTTTCAAGGTCAATGGTGTTAACAAGGACAAGGTCAAGAGAATCAAGGCAATTTGTGAGGAGGAGGAGTGATGGTGTGTTTAGGTAGATGTATGAGTCTGTTTAGTTGGAATATTTGTGTAATGAGTCTCTTTATTTGGAACCCTCCATGTGTTGAACCCTTAATTTGTTTAGTTGAACCCTCCATGTGTTGAACCATTAATTTTGTGTGAAGATGTTCTCCTATTTGTGTAAAAATCTATAATGCTTTGTGGTGTTGGATACAATATTATAATGATCTATAATGACAACATCTACACAAAAAGCATTTCAAATAGTTGGCCATTGTCTCAGACTCACAACAGAAAACAAACACAACATTTGTTCAAATAGTTATACATCATCTCACACCACACAAATTGATTGTTCTCAGAAGCACACAAACTGATTGTTCTACAAAGCACACAAACAGATTCATAACATCCCTTTCTTGATGTCCTTCAGTGTGATCTTGTCAATGTTGCTTGCAGTGAGGTAACCAACCATCTTGGAGTTAGCCTTTCTTGCTCTTACTGGCCTTCCATTAGTACCACTAGGTCCAGTAGTACCACTAGGTTCAGTATGTGTTGGTGCTGGCCTTGGAGCTTTGAAAGCATGTCCTGGAGCTGGAGCATGTACTGGAGAAGCATGTACTGGAGAAGCATGTCCTGGAGCTGGAGCTGTAGGTGTTGCCCTCCTCTTTGATTGTGGAGCATGTCCTTGTTGGAGATATGCCCTAGAGGCAATAATAAATGTAGTTATTATTATATCTTTGTGTTTATGATAAATGTTTGCATTCATGCTATAATAGTATTAACAAGGAAACATTGATACTTGTGTGATTTGTAAACTTAATTTGAAGTCCCTAGTATAGCCTCTATACATCACTAGCTTGTTGGTTGATAAATGATTGTGGTTTCCCTATCATGAACATTGAGATGTTATCAACAACAAGATCATATCGTTAGGAGAATGATATGCAGGACATACTCCTATAGATAAGCGTAGCATAAAGATCAAGTCATTTCATTAGTTCAAATTGCTATATGCTTTCTGATACATAGTAACCTAATTCCTTCGACCATGAGATCATGCATATCACCTTTACCGGATGGATGCTTTGATGACATCAAACACCACACCGTGAATCGGGTGGCTATAAAGGTGGCATTGAGTGTTCGGAAAGTATTGGTTGAGACACATGGATCAAGAGGGATTTGTCCATCCGATGACGGATAGATATACTGGGCCCTCTCGTGGAATGTCATCCAATTAGCTTGCAAGCATGTGACCGGCTCACAAGGGATCACATATCACGGAACGAGAAAAGAGTACTTATCGGAACGAGGTTGAACTAGGTATGAAGAGATACCGACGATCATAACCCGGATAAGTAAACTATCGTGAGACAAAGGGAAATTGGTATCATATGTAAGTGGTTCATTCGAACGCAAGTAATCGTAGAAATATGTGGAGCCATATGAATTTCCAGATTCCTCTATTGGTTATTGTTGGAGAAGTGTCTCGATCATGTCCGCATAATTCACGAACCGTAGGGAGACACACTTAAGGATTGACGTTGTTTAAGTAGTTATGGTATTATGAGAAAGAGACCGAATGTTGTTCGAGTCTCGGATGGGATCCGGATATCACGAGGTGATCCGGAATGGTCCGGAGAATAAGATTCATATCAGAAAGTCCGTTTGAGTTCGGGAATGATTCCGTGTTTTCATCGGGAATGTTCTAGAAGGTTCCGGAATGTCCGGCACTCGGAGGAAGGGTACATGAATGTGTCATTGCATATTGGGATGATTGCATCATGTACTAAGTGTTCTCGCTGTTCCAAATAAAGGATTAAATTGAATCCTAAATTGAAAAGTCAAATAGCAAGTTTGAAAAGTCAAACGGCTAAAATTGGAAAGAGGGAAAGAGGAAAGAGAGGGAAACCGAGTTGGGGAGGGAGACCCTCCTCCAAGCCGAGTTGGGGAGGGACTCCCCTCCCTCCCCATGGCGCGGCCGGCCCCTCCACCTATAAAAGGAGGGGCAGGGCTCCCTCCTCTAGACACACAAGTTCCTATCCTCTAAATCTAAACCCTAGCCCTAGACTCTGGTTTAGAGCCGCTTTGGTTTAGAGCTTCTAATTGCACTAGCCTTCGGATTAGAGCCTTCTAATTGGTGTGTCTAAACCCTAGACCACTAAAGCTCTCTCATACTCCACCATACTCGCTCTTAAGGCGAAGCCTCAAGGATCTCCCTCTACTTAGGTACCACGCCGTTGTCTCGGAATCGCGAGAGAGTGCTACAACCTCCGCTTTTCTTTGGAACAAGGGAGAGGAAGGTTTTCGTCAATCCGAACGTGTGACCGATTGGGGAGCTGCCGAAACGCAGCGCCGGAAGGATCGTCTACACGATCTTGAGATCGGGAAGAGTACGACTACATCACCCACGAGAATCCGCTCTCGTTAAACACTTTGGAATCTTCGAGGGTAAATTATTCCATCGACTCGTTGCTACAATCTAGTAGATAGATCTTGGCTTTTTTGTTTGTATGCGATAGAAATTTTTTGTTTTCCATGCTACGAAACCCTACAGTGGTATCAGAGCCGTGTCTATATGTAGATCTGTTGCACGAGTAGAACACAATGGTCATTGTGGGCGTTGATGCTTTTATTGTCGATTGCTTCTTGTGTACTTTGCATCTTGCGGTATGTTGGGATGAAGCGGCCCGGGTTAACCTTACATGACATCGTTCATGAGACTTACTCCACGCTTGACATGCAACTTGTATTGCATAAGTGGCTTTATGGTGCTGTTTCTCCTAGCATAGTTAAGATCCCATTTACAACGGGTGATCAACAATGCTAGTATCAATGTTGTGGTTCTTGTTCGTAAGTTAGAACGACACTTATTGAAAGCCCCAAACCACGTAAAATATGCAAAGAAAGTAGAGGCGTCTAACTTTGTTTTGCAGGGGTGTCAAATGATGTGATATGGCCATGATTGTGATATATTTGATGTATGTAATGTTCCTTATTGTAAGTTGGCAACCGTGAGCCATATGGTTGTCTTTAATTTATGTTAAGACCCGTGTCTATTCAAAGTAGTTGTAATTGTTGAAGCCGTGGTGATCGACAACCATGGAGAAGCGCCATTGACCTTGATGCAATGCCGGTGATGATGGAGATCATGTTCGTGCTTGAAGATGGAGATCGGAAGCACAAAGAAGAAAGGCCATATCATATCACATATTATTGAATTGCATGTGATGTTAATCCTTTATGCATCTTGTATTGCTTAGTAGGCAGCGGTAGCATTATAAGATGATCCCTCATGCACATCAATTTCAAGTCATAAAGTGTTCACCCTTAGTTAGCACCGTTGCTAAAGCTTGTTGTTTCGAAGCACCACGTGATGATCGGGTGTGTTAGATTCTGCAAGTGTATACAACGTGAGCAAGCCAGATTTGCTCATGCGGAAACTAAGGTTTGATCTTGACGAGCCTAGCATGTACAGACATGGTCTCGGAACACGGATCATCGAAAGGTAAAGCATGAATCATATAGTAGATATGATGAACATGACGATTGTTCGCCATTGAAGCTATATCAACTCTCGTGATGATCGGTGTTGATGTAGTGGATTTGGTTCGTGTGATCACTAAAACAATGTGAGGGATATTGTTTTGAGTGGGAGTTCACCTAGTTTAATTTCATTATTAATTTGAACTCAATTTGTCATAAACTTAGTCTAAACTATTGCAAATATGTTGTAGATCAATGGCAGCCCCTACCATCAATTTAATGCGTTCCTAGAGAAAGAAAAGTTGAAAAACAATGGAAGCAACTTCGCGGATTGGTTCCGCAATTTGAGGATTGTCCTCACAGCTAGTAATTTGACCTATGTGCTGGATGCACCGCTGGGTGACCCACTCGGAATTGATGCTCCCGATGAAGTAAAGAATGTTTACCTCGCTCGGAAGAATCAGTACTCCATAGTTCAGTGTGCTATCTTGTATGGTTTAGAATCGGAGCTTCAGAAAAGGTTTGAAGAATCAGACCCATATGATATTGTCGAGGATCTCAAATTGATTTTTGAGACTCATGCGGCAATTGAAAGCTATGAGGCTTCTGAAAAGTTCTTTAACTGCAAGATGGAAGAAGGCAGCTCCGTCAGTGAGCATGTGCTTAAGATGTCTGGGCACGCAAACAAACTTCAAAGCTTGGGTATAGTGATTCCTAATGCTTTGGGGATTTACCGTGTCCTCCAATCACTACCACCAAGTTACAAGAACTTTGTGATGAACTACAACATGCAGAACATGAACAAAACGTTGCAGAACTCTTTGCCATGTTGAAATCTGCAGAAGTGGAGATCAAGAAAGAGCACCAAGTGTTGTTGGTCAATAAGACCACCAAATTCAAGAAAGGCAAGTCTAAGCAAAAGGGACACTTCAAGAAGGGTGGTAAGAAAGTTACCACGCCGGCAAAGAAGACCAAGGCTGGACCCAAGCCTGATCGAGTGCTTTCCGCAAGGAGAAGGTCGGAAGCGGAATTGCCCAAAGTACTTGGCGGATCTCAAGAACGGCAACATCAAGAAGAAAGGTATATCGATATACATGTTATTGATGTGTATCTCACTAGTACTCGTAGTAGTGCCCGGTATTTGATCTCGGTTGTTGCTCATATTTGTAAATCAAACAGTGCTAGAATAACGGAAGCTAGCGAAGAACGAGGTGACGATGCGCGTGGGAAACGGATCAAAGGTTGATGTGATCGCGGTCGGCACGCTACCCCTTCATCTACCATCGGGATTAGTTTTATACTTAAATAATTGTTATTTAGTGCCTGTGTTGAGCATGAACATTATATCGGGATCTTGTTTATTGCGAGACGGTTACTTGTTTAAGTCCGAGAATAATGGTTGTTCGATTTATATGAGTAATATGTTTTATGCACATGCACCTTTGATAGATGGTCTATTCTTATTGAATCTCGATAGTGGAAATACACATATCAACAACATTGAGGCTAAACGCTTGAAATCAAGCGATAATTCGACCTATATGTGGCAATCGCTGCCTTGGTCACATTGGAGTGAAACGTATGAAGAAACTCCATTCGATGGACTTCTTGAATCACTTGATTTTGAATCACTTGAAAGATGCGAAACATGTCGATGGGAAAAATGACTAAGACTCCATTTTACGGTATGATGGAGCGAGCTACGGACTTATTGGAAATCATACATACCGATGTGTGTGGTCCAATGAGTGTAGCATCGCCGGTGGTTATCAAGTTATGTTCTTACCTTCACGGATGACTTGAGTAGATATGGGTATATCTATTTCATGAAACATAAGTCCGAAACTTTCGAGAAGTTTAAGGAGTTTCAAGTGAGGTAGAGAATCAACGTACAAGAAGATTAAATTTCTACGCTCGATCGTGGAGGTGAATATCTAAGTTACGAGTTTGGCGAGCATTTGAAGAAATGCGAATACTTTCTGAGTTGACACCTCCGGAACACCACAGCGTAATGGTGTGTCCGAACGTCGTAATCGAACTCTCTTAGATATGGTTCGTTCTATGATGTCACTTACAGATTTACCGCTATCATTTTGGGGTTATGCATTAGAAACACCGCATTCACTTTAAATAGGGCACCGTCTAAGTCCGCTGAAACGACCGTATGAATTATGGTTTGGGAAGAAACCTAGATTGTCGCTCCTTAAAGTTTGGGGTGAGAAGCCTATGTAAAGAAGTTACACGGACAAGCTTGAACCCAAAGCGGAAAAATGCATCTTCATAGGATACCAAGGAAACTATTGGGTATACCTTCTATCATAGATCCGAAGGCAAAATCTTTGTTGCCAAGAATGGATCCTTTCTAGAAGGAATTTCTCTCGAAGAAGTGGGAAGGAAAGTAGAACTCGACGAGGTTGTCGAACCTTCTCTCGAAATTGCGAAAGCGCGCACGGAAGAAGTTCCTGTGGTGCTGCACCAAATAGAGAAGCGGGTTAATGATGGTGATCATGAAACTTCGGTTGAAGTTGCTACAGAGCCTCGGAGGTCAACGAGAACTCGTACCACTCCAGATTGGTATGATCCCGTTATGAGTGTCATGTTGGTGGACAACACCGATGACCCCGAGACATATGAGGAAGCAATGATGAGCCCATATTCCAATAAATGGCAAGAAGCCATGAAATCCGAGATTGGATCCATGTACGAAAACCAAGTATGGACTTTGGTGGACTTACCAGATGGCCGGAAGGCTGTCGAGAACAAATGGATTTTCAAGAAGAAAACAGATGTTGATGGTAATGTCACTGTCTATAAAGCTCGACTTGTCGCAAAAGGATTTCGACAAATTCAAGGAGTTGACTACGATGAGACTTTCTCACTGGTAGCGAAGCTGAAGTCTGTGAGGATTATGTTAGCAATCGCTGCATATTATGACTATGAGATATGGCACTTGGATGTCAAAACAGCATTCCTCAATGGAGATATTGATGAAGAGTTGTATATGATGCAACCCAAAGGTTTTGTCGATCCTAAAGATGCTAACAAGGTATGCAAACTTCAACGGTCCATCTATGGATTGAAGCAAGCATCCCGAAGTTGGAATCAACGTTTTGATAAGGTGATCAAAAGTTTTGGTTTTATACAAACTTATGGAGAAGCTTGTATTTACAAGAAAGTGAGTGGGAGCTCTGTAGCATTCTTAATACTATATGTGGATGACATATTGTTGATTGGGAATGATGTAGACCTTCTTAATAGTGTCAAGGAATATTTGAATAATAGTTTTTCAATGAAAGATCTTGGTGAAGCAGCTTACATATTGGGCATAAAGATTTATAGAGATAGATTGAGACGCCAAATATCATTGTCACAAAGTACATATTTGGACAAAGTTCTAAAGAGGTTTGGAATGGAAGATAGCATGAAAGGGTTCTTGCCCATGTTGCCCAATACGACCTTGAGTAAAACTCAAAGTCCAAATCGGCGGAAGATAGAGAAAGGATGAGTAAGACTCCTATGCCTCGACCATAGGATCTCTAATGTATGCCATGCTATGTACTAGACCCGACATTGCATATGCCGTTAGTTTAACTAGCAGATATCAAAGTGATCCAGAGTGGATCATTGACAATGATCAAAAACATCCTTAAGTACTTGAGACGAACTAAGGATATGGTTCTTTCTTATGGAGGTGATGAACAACTCGTTGTTAATGGTTACACCGATGCTAGTTGGAACACAGATCCGGATGATTCTAAATCACAATCTGGATACGTATTTATTTTGAATGGTGCAGCAGTTAGCTGGAGGAGTGCAAAGCAAAGCGTTGTGGCGAGATCTTCAACTGAATCGGAATACATGGCTGCTTCGGAGGCTTCACAAGAAGCAATATGGATGAAATAAGTTCATTACAGAGCTGGGTTTCCTAGTGCGTTGGACCCAATGTCTATCTACTGTGATAACATGGGAGACATAGCCAATGCGCAAGAACCAAGGTCACACAAGAAGCTGAAGCACATCAAGCTGCGTTTTCACGCTATTTGAGAACATATCCAGGATGGGGATATAAAGATTTGCAAAGTACACACAGATCTGAATGTGGCGGATCCGTTGACTAAACCTCTCCCGAGGGCAAAACATGACCAACACCAAACTTCCATGGGTGTTCGGTATATTACCATGTAATCTAGATTAGATGACTCTAGTGCAAGTGGGAGACTGTTGGAGATATGCCCTAGAGGCAATAATAAATGTAGTTATTATTATATCTTTGTGTTTATGATAAATGTTTGCATTCATGATATAATAGTATTAACAAGGAAACATTGATACTTGTGTGATTTGTAAACTTAATTTGAAGTCCCTAGTATAGCCTCTATACATCACTAGCTTGTTGGTTGATAAATGATTGTGGTTTCCCTATCATGAACATTGAGATGTTATCAACAACAAGATCATATCGTTAGGAGAATGATATGGTGGACATACTCCTATAGATAAGCGTAGCATAAAGATCAAGTCATTTCATTAGTTCAAATTGCTATATGCTTTCTGATACATAGTAACCTAATTCCTTCGACCATGAGATCATGCATATCACCTTTACCGGATGGATGCTTTGATGACATCAAACACCACACCGTAACTGGGTGGCTATAAAGGTGGCATTGAGTGTTCGGAAAGTATTGGTTGAGACACATGGATCAAGAGTGGGATTTGTCCATCCAGATGACGGATAGATATATTCTGGGCCCTCTCGGTGGAATGTCATCCAATTAGCTTGCAAGCATGTGACTGGCTCACAAGGGATCACATATCACGGGAACGAGAAAAGAGTACTTATCGGTAACGAGGTTGAACTAGGTATGAAGAGATACCGACGATCATAACCTCGGATAAGTAAACTATCGTGAGACAAAGGGAAATTGGTATCATATGTAAGTGGTTCATTCAATCGCAAAGTAATTGTAGAAATATGTGGGAGCCATATGAATTTCCAGATTCCTCTATTGGTTATTGTTCGGAGAAGTGTCTCGATCATGTCCGCATAATTCACGAACCGTAGGGAGACACACTTAAGGATTCGACGTTGTTTAAGTAGTTATGGTATTATGAGAAAGAGACCGAATGTTGTTCGGAGTCTCGGATGGGATCCGAGATATCACGAGGTGATCCGGAATGGTCCGGAGAATAAGATTCATATAAGGAAAGTCCTGTTTCGGAGTTCGGGAATGATTCCGGTGTTTTCATCGGGAATGTTCTAGAAGGTTCCGGAATGTCCCAACTCCGGAGGAAGGGTACATGAATGTGTCATTGCATATTGGGATGATTGCATCATGTACTAAGTGTTCTCGCTGTTCCAAATAAAGGATTAAATTGAATCCTAAATTGAAAAGTCAAATAGCAAGTTTGAAAAGTCAAACGGCTAAAATTGGAAAGAGGGAAAGAGGAAAGAGAGGGAAACCGAGTTGGGGAGGGAGACCCTCATCCAACCGGCGTGCCTCCTCCAAGCCGAGTTGGGGAGGGACTCCCCTCCCTCCCCATGGCGCGGCCGGCCCCTCCACCTATAAAAGGAGGGGCAGGGCTCCCTCCTCTAGACACACAAGTTCCTATCCTCTAAATCTAAACCCTAGCCCTAGACTCTGGTTTAGAGCCGCTTTGGTTTAGAGCTTCTAATTGCACTAGCCTTCGGATTAGAGCCTTCTAATTGGTGTGTCTAAACCCTAGACCACTAAAGCTCTCTCATACTCCACCATACTCGCTCCGGCTTAAGGCGAAGCCCTGCGGGATCTCCCCTCTACTTCCGGTACCACGCCGTTGTGCTGCCGGAATCGCGAGGAGAGTGCTACAATCAATTGTTGGAATTATGCCCTAGAGGCAATAATAAAGATGTTATTATTATAATTCTTGTTCATGATAAAGTTTATATTCCATGCTAGAATTGTATTAAGCGGAAACTTTAATACTTGTGTGGTTTGTGAACAACACCGTGTCCCTAGTACGCCTCTATGGACTAGCTCATTGATCGATGATGGTTAAGGTTTCCTAACCATAGACATGAGTTGTCAATTGATAATGAGATCATATCATTGGGAGAATGATATGGTGGATAGACCCAAACTAAGCGAAGCAATTAGATCGTTTCATCGTGTTCATCTTTGCGAAGCTTTTCTTATGTCAAATATTGTATTCCTTAGACCATGAGATAATGCAACTCCCTGGTACCGGAAGAAATCTTTGAGGTCATCAAACGTCATCCTATGAGAGGGTGATCATAAAGGTGTCTCTCAGGTGATCGGAAAGTATCTGTTGGGTTGTATGTATCGAGATGGAATTTGTCCCTCCCAAGTCGGAGAGATATACTTCGGTCCCACTCGGTAATCGATATCAACACCGCTTGCAAGCATGTGGTTAAGGAGTTAATCACAAAGTGATATTGGATTACGGAACGAGTAAAGTACTTACTGTGAACGAGATTGAACTAGGTATGACGATACCGACGATCGAATCTCGAGCAAGTAAAATATCGTGAGACGAAGGGAATATATATATGGGATTGATTGAATCCTGGCATCGTGGTTCATCCGATATGATCATCGATGAATGTGTGGGAGTCAATATGGGTGCCTGCACACCTGTTGTTTATTGATAGAAGATCATGTCTGCATATTCTCGAACCGCAGGTCACACACTTAACGTGTCTTGACGCTAGGATAGATTGGATAATTGGTTTATGAATTTTGTTCGAGTCTGATGGGATCCGGATATCACGAGAGGTTCCGGAATGGTCCGGAGAATAAGATTCATATAAGGCAAGGCAGTTTTGGAGTTCGGAATTGTTCCGGTTAATCGGTATTGTACCGAAGCTTCTAGAACCTTCCGGAAGGGGACCAACGTGGCCCCACCTTCCGGAGGGGCATGGGCCTATGAGGGAGTGTCATGGCGCATTGGGCCAGGGGCACAAGGCCCCATAGGGCCAGCCGATCCTAGATAAGTTTAAACTCGCTTAAACTAGAGATAGGATTTCTAGATAAGGGAGAGTTTAAATCGCTTAAACTAGAGATAGGATTTCTAGATAAGGGAGAGTTTAAATTGTTTAAACTAGAGATAGGCTTGGAGGAGGGGCAGGGCTGGCCGCCTCTATATATAGAGGGGTGGTGCCCCTCCCCACACACACCTTCCTCCAAGCCCCAGCAGCCTTGCTACCTTCCTCTCTCTCTCGATCGCTTATAGGCGAAGCCTGCAGCAGAAATTCTCCACCATATACACCACGCCGTGTTGTAGATCCAATCTATCTCTCCACCATACTCGCTGGTCCGAGGAAGGAGGAGACGCCGAGGTGCTGCACTGCATCTCACGGAGGCACCGCCACTTGTGGTGCTAGATCGGATCGGATCGCGAGGAGGAGAAGCGAGTACGACTACATCACCCACGCTCGATTTAACGCCCGCTGTGAGAGAATCTTCAAGGGTATGAAGATCTAATCCAATCTCTCGTTGTTTGCATCTCCTAGATTAGATCTTGGCTTTCCTTCCGCTCGCCCAGAAAATTTTGATTTACTATGCCGTGAAACCCATCGTGGTATCGAGCTAGATCTATGCGTAGATGTGTTTCACGAGTAGAACGCAACATGGTTGTTGCGGCGTTGATGTTTTCTGCTGAAAGCCTCTTGTTTGTGTTCTTCTTATGACGCGATAGTGAGATTGAAGCGTCCAGCCAACCTTACGCGACGCCGTCGGCGAGACCGCTCCGCACTTGACGGTGGCTTGTACCACACATGCGGCCGGTGGATGCCGCTTTCACTATAGTTGTCATGGGATTAACACCGGAGTTTGGCAACCATAATATCACCGTTGTGGCTTTCCGTAGGTAAGAATCGTTCTTAGCATCTACTCCCATAAGCCACGTAAAACATGCAACAACAAAGTAGAGGCGCCTAACTTGTTTTTGCAGGGAGTGTTTTCTGTGATATGGTATGGCCCAAGATGTTATGTGTATATTGTATGCGATGATCATGTTTTGTAATGTTTCACGACTTGCATGTCGATGAGTACACGACCGGCAGCCATATGGTTGTCTTTATAATTGTGTATGACCCGCGAGTCAACTTCGACACGCCATGTAATAGCTTTACTTTATCGCTAAGTAGTTAGCAATAGTTGTAGTTGCTATTCATGGTGGAGGCAATCATGGTGGAGTGATGGAGATCATGCCGGAACGCACAAGATGGAGATCATTGCGCGAGGATTGGCTATACCATGTCACATAAAGTTATATGCATGTGATGTTTATCCTTTTATGTATCTTATTATGCTTAGATCGCGACGGTAGCATTATAAGATGATTCCTCACTTAAAGATCAAGATAAAAACTGTGTTCTCCCAAGTATGCACCTGCGAAAGTTCGTCGTGTCCAAGCATCACGTGATGATCGGGTGCTATAGACTCACGCTCACATACAACGGGTGCAAGCCAGTTTGCACACGCTGAAATACTTGGGTCTAACTTGACGAGCCTAGCATGTGCATATGGCCTCGAACACAAGAACCGAAAGGTTAAGCATGAGTCATATGAATGATATGATCGACACTTTGTTGTCCACCATTGAAACCACATCTCTTCTCGTGATGATCGGATTAGGTGTGGTGAATTTGGATCGTGTTCACTAAACAACTTGAGGGATGTTGAATTTAGTGGAGTTCATCTAGTAATTTGATTAAGTTGAACTATTTATCATGAACATAGTCTAAATTGTACTTGCAAATACTGTAGATCCAATGGCCAAGTCCAACTTCAACTTCAACGCTTTTGCCGAGAAAGAAAAGCTTAGGAACAATGGGTCTAACTTCACCAATTGGTTCCGCAATCTAAGAATCATTCGTCTCATGACAAAAGGACTATGTCCTTGGTAAAGCGTTAGGTGACCCTCGCAAATCGCGGGCTGATGAGAAAGTTGTCTATCGGGCCATAAAGATGATTATGGTGTGATTAAGAGCACCATGTTGTTTGCTATGGAACATGAGCTTCAAAATCGCTTTTGAAACCTATCCCGGACCTTTGAGATTCTCGAGGAGCCGAAAACCATGTTTCGACTCAAGCCCGCTCGAGAGATATGAGATCTCGAGAAGTTCTTTAATCGCAAGATGGAGGAAGGGAGTTCCGTTAGTGAGCACGCCATAAAGATGTCGGGCTACACTCAACGCCTTGAGCAACTGGAATGCACGATTCCAGAGGAGCTCAAGATTGACAGGGTTCTGCAATCACTCCCTCCCAGCTACAAAAGTTTTATAGTGACTCATAATCAGATTGGTTCCACTGATACAATCACCGAGGTGGACATCAAGAAGGATAATCATGTGTTGATGGTCAACAAGCCCTCCTTTAAGAAAGGTAAGGGAGCAAAGAAGCCCTTCAAGAAGGGCGGCAGCAAGCGCAATGCCCCTGCTGAGAAGAAGCTCAGGTCTGGTCCCAAGCCGGACACTGAGTGCTTCTATTGCAAGGACAAGGGTCACTGGAAGCGCAACTGTCTGAAGTACTTAGCGGACAAGAAGGCTGGCACCATCAAAGGTGTATATTTGATATACATGTTATTGATGTTTTCCTTACTAGCCCTCGTTGTAGTGCCTGGGTATTTGATACCGGTTCAGTTGCTAATATTTGTAACTCGAAACAGGAGCTACGGAATAGACGGCGGCTTGCGAGGGATGAGGTGACGATGCGCGTTGGCAACGGATCAAGAGTTGATGTGATGGCGTCGCACGCCTCCTTAGTTTTACCTTCGGGATTAGTTTTAAACCTTAATAAATGTTATTATGTGCTGCGTTGAGCATGAACATCATTTCCGGATCGTGTTTATTGCAAGACGGTTATTCATTTAAATCGGAGAATAATGGTTGTTCTATTTATATGAGTAACATCTTTTATGGTCATGCACCTCTTGTGAATGGTTTATTTCTTCTAAATCTCGAAAGGGATGAAACACACATCCATAACATTGAGGCTAAGAGATGCAAAGTAGATAGTGATAATACTACTTATTTGTGGCAATCGCTGCGTCAGGTCATATTGAGTAAAGCGCATGAAGAAACTCCATTCGATGGACTTTTGGAGTCTCTTGATTTTGAATCATTTGACACATGCGAACCATGCCTCATGGGCAAGATGATCAAAACCCCGCTTCTCCGGTATGATGGAGCGAGCAACGGACTTGTTGGAAATCATACATACCGATGTATGCGACCGATGAGTGTTTCGACGCGGTGGATATCGCTATTTCCTCACTTTTACCGATGACTTAAGTAGATATGGGTATATCTATTTAATGAAACATAAATCTGAAACGCTTGAAAAGTTCAAAGAATTTCAGAATGAAGTGGAGAACCATCGTAATGTAAAGATTAAGTTTCTACTATCCGATCGTGGGGGCGAATATTTGAGTTATGATTTTCTCACGCATCTTAAAGCAAGCGGAATTGTTTCAAACTCACGCCACCGAACACCACAACGCAATGGTGTGTTCGAACCGGAATCGAACCCTATTAGATATGGTCCGATCAATGATGTCTCTTACCGATTTGCCGTTATCATTTTGGGGTTATGCATTAGAAACCGCTGCATTCACTTTAAATAGGGCTCCATCTAAACTGCTGAGACGACACCGTATGAACTGTGGTTTGGTGCTAAACCTAAGTTGTCGTTTCTTAAAGTTTGGGGATGCGAAGCTTACGTCAAGAAGTTGATGCCGGACAAGCTCGAACCCAAAGCGGAGAAATGCGTCTTCATAGGATACCCTAAGGAAACCATTGGGTATACCTTCTATCACAGAACCGAAGGCAAAGTGTTTGTCGCAAAGAACGGTTCCTTTCTTGAGAAGGAGTTTCTCTCGAAAGAAGTGAGTGGGAGTGTAACACCCTCAGAATCGGACCTATGCAAATTTGGGCAAAATTCACCAAACCCGCATAGAAACGATTCAAGGGTGCCCACCAGGCACTTTCGTGCGGGTGGAAAACGAAGTAATAACATTACACAACAGTCCTCGATGGGACCCACAGAACAGATATATATAACAGCGACTCAAAGAGTCAAGAATACAGATATATTATACAAAGATCCAAATCACCTTGAAAATGATAGAGCGTCCGACTACGGACAAGATGCAAATGGGGCTAAGAGCCCTGAAGAATAACCAATGGCCCATAACCCGCCTGTGCCAAGCCGGAAGGGTAACCCCGCTAACGACGCCGATCTCAAAACCTGCTTAAAAAAAAGGGTGCCGACAAAGGGCAAAGGAAAAAGAAGGAGCGCCAAGATCGAGGCCAAGACACGGCGAGGCTAGAATTGCGGTCCTCGCCACATAGGTATGGTGGATCGAGCGCAGCGGGCAAAGATGCACTAAACAACCTATAGAGACTCGATACAACTGGCGGATATCAGAGAGGGGTAAGAATGACCTATCCGGATCCAACCTGAAACTAACACCAAACAAACCCATCCTGGTGTTTCCCCCTCGAAACCAACGAGGAAGTCAACCGAGGAACTCACACGGTTGGCAGTTTTACTTATACAGTTATAGTTGTGGCACTTTACTAGTCAGGTTTAGATAATCGTCCTGATAAAATAAGCAGTGGCCATTTTTAATTAACCATTCCGTTATAGTGGCAACTCTTACTAGTCAGATACCATTATCATGAGATAACCCCAAAACCCAGCAGTTGTTGGTACTTTTATTCAGCCATTCCGTTGTAGTTGCAATACTTACTAGTCAGGTACAATGGTCGCAAGCGACACTCCAACAAGCAATGGTGGGCGGTATTAATTAGCCATTCCATTATAGTGAAGCTGATTACTAGTCATTATAAGTCAAATTTATAGCGATAAACTTTAGTTATGCTTGTCTATGATCGAGATACTGTGCTCCAAGTCGTCCATATCCGCGGACACGGCTTTCAGAAAGTTTTACCCGGCCGGGGTGCACCAATAGCAACACACGCTCGATCAACCTCGGAAAAACCAAAACAAAACCCAACGAGGCTTTCACGACTGAACAATCACAAGATTCAGAAATATTTCAGGGGGCCACCCCTTAAGTAGATCCCGCAACGAAGCCAGCTGACCCCGAGACGGGCTCAAGGTTATGGGGACGGCTGTGAACGACTGGGAACCCGAAAGTGTGGCTGGGCTTGTCGACATCATGAATCGTGCCATGATCCTAACAAGACAAAGGTGCTCGCACAAATTAAATACAGAAAGTAGCATGGCATAAGTACAGATAGTAAAACACCTCAAACTAGTTGTGGCCCCAAGAAATAAGACGGAATCAAGCTCGCCTGGGGATCCCATACTCCCGAATGTGGATAGAGCGATAAATCAAGGAACAGTATCAAGTACTCGGGGTCTTACGACACAAGTGGGCGTTCGGAAACCAAATATTTTCTATCACCCACCGATGCCTCTGCTTATTCAATTTTAGTTGTTAAACAGAAATTAAAGTGACGATAAGTAAAACTAGAATCATCTCCAACACCAACATGCGGCAATACATCAGCAACTGTGGCATTTGACAACACGCGACAACACTTGAGCAAGCGACTACGACACGCAAGTCCAACTATCTACCAAACAACAGGTAATAGGGTGTGGCCAAGGCAAGATAGGGCTGCACGGTATATCACAGGTACGGAAACTAAAGCATCGCAACACAGATAGCAATAGATCAACAGGAGGGAAATAAATACTATAAAAGTAAGATAGGTAGAAAGGGGAAGATGCTCGCCTGAAAACATTGTCGAAGGTTCAACCGAAGATCGGGGCGAAGCTCACATCAACTCAACGGCCTTATCCGCGAAGAAGCAAAACACTAGAACAAACACCGGATGCAATATTTAATAAAACGACAGAAGATCGGCATGATGCATGTATGATGGATGACATGGCAAAGGTGCGATGCAATAAGGTCATATTAAGCGGAACCGGGGTCCCGACAACAATTAAATGGTTCAAGTTGTTTAGATGCCCCGCAATTTAAATGTTGTTTAACAAGGCAAGATTTTAGTACTGGTTTGCTACACGAGTTTAAATGAGGCCAATATAAGGCTAGATTTGCCCGCATACGGGCCCCATATTTAATTATTAGGTGAATCGGCATAAGGCCCCCAAACCACAGATATGCATGCGAGATGAACAATTAAGTATGCAACAATTCATATAGTTGACCATTTATAAAAATAGGGTTCTCGGAGGGGGGTTCACACATTGAGGGGTCGGCAGGTCTTGGGGTTCCGGGGTTCGGGGTTCGACAGGGTCCAGGGTTCGACGGGTTCGGTCTCGACGGAACATTCTCGGACTTCGGGGTCGCTCTCGGTTATCGGGGGTAGATCTTGTCGCCTCGGGGTCTCGATGTCCGGGGAGCAGAACTTGGGTCGGTGTCGGGGCGCATCGGCTTCTTCCGGGTCGGTGTCGATCTTGTCGTGGCGAAGCTCTTGTCGGGTCCGCGCCCTCGAGTCGGTCTTGGCATCTGGCTGAAGTTCTTGGCGTATCCGAGATGAAGTACTTGGCGTTCTGCGTCGGTGCCGTTCTTGTCGCATTCGCGGTCTTCGGGTCATGTTGACGGTCGTGGCGTTCAAGGTGGAGAACTTGACGTTCCGGATCGAGTTCCGTGTGGCGGTCTTGGCGTCTCTCTGGTTCGGGTTTTGGCGTCCGAGGATGTATTTGGCGTTCCGGGTCGGGTTGAGCCTGTCGATAAGAAGAGCTTGGCACCTAGGTTCCCGGCGAACTTGACGTCCGCGGGTTCGGCCTTCGGGGGTTCGGACTCCGGGGTTCGACGTTCCGCTCCAGGGACGGTATTGAGGTCGATGGAGTACTTGTGTTACCCATTGGTGTGGTCTAGGCGTCCGAAGGGGAACTTGAAGTCCACGATGGAGATCTTGTCGGGTTCTCGGCTTTGGTGGTCGAGGACGAACGGGTTCGGTCTTGGCTCCTGTGGTTCATGCGGCTCCTCGAGGCGAGCTTGTTCGACGTGGTCCTGAGTACGGCAGCGGGCCCACGGGCAGCTCGGGACGGTGCAGACCGCAGCGAGGGCGCCTGTCAGAGAGGCGGGCCACGGGTGCGGGCACGGTGCCGGACTCCGGCGGCGAGCGCGGCCGACGAGCTTGGGAAGCAGAGGCGGACGGAAGTGCCGCGTGGCGAGGTCGCTGGGAGGCGCTGGTCGGCGGGGCACGGCGACGGCGATGAGGTGGAGGCTCCGGCAAGCCAGACGCGGGCCGGGGAGGAGGGACTCGCGGGGCGACGTGCTCGGGGCCGGGGGTCGAGGAGAGGAGGTGGCAGACGGCTGAGCGGGCGGCTCATGGGCGCCGGCGGACTCGAGCCATGCCCAGGGCGAGGCGGCGGCGCGCAGGCCCGGGCGGAGCACGCGGGACGGCGACCACGGAGGTCGAGGCGTCGGTTGTCGGAGGAGAGGCACAGCGCTGGGGTCGGATGGTGGCGGGGAGCCGGGCAGCGGGTAGAGGGCCTGGCGACGGGTTGGCTCGACGCGACGTGGGAACGGCGGCGGCGGAAGGCGCAGCGTGCGCCTGAGGAGGAGGAGGGCAGCGCGAGGGCCTTCGGAGGGGAGCAGCGAGGCGGCGCTGGGGCCGAGGCGGCACGGCGACGGCGGGCGCGGAGGCGCAGGAGGGAGGGGGCGGTGGCGGTTGGCTCGGGGCCGACGCGGGGTGAGCGCGAGCGCGCCGGAGCGGGGTCGGCGGAGCGGAGGCGTGGCGGCGGTTGCGGTCGACGAGGGCGGCGCGGAGGAGAGATCTGGCGGGGGAGAAGCCAGGCTGGCTGTGGCGGGAAGAAGGTGGGAGGAGGCGTCGGTGGGGGTGGGCCCAAGGTGGCCCAGGGCTGTCTTGGCGTGAGAGGGGCCAGGGGCGGTTGTGGCGCGTGCGTGCGTGTGTAGTGCGTTGTGTCTTGGCATCTTTGTGGTGTGGGCAGTGGGATGGGGTGTGTGTGTGTTTGGTGGGTTGAGAGGGTCCAGGAGAGAGAGAGGGAGGACAAGTGGCGGTGGGATTGGGTGAGGGAGAGGGAAGCCGAGGTGGCGAGATGCTATTGGGCGGGTGAGGTGGAGGAGGGTTGGGTAGACTAACCGGTAGGAATAGGATTAGAAGGCGGGTTCACCGGACCGTTTAAAAACAGGGTGGTCGTTGGGTTGGGTTGGCCGTTCGACCGCCCTACAAAACAATTAATTAAATATTTACTTTCACACAGCGCTTTTGCAATCCGTCAGCGGACAAAACAAAATATTCCGGGGACCCGGTTTTCGGTGTTTGAATAAGATGGGCGTTTTAGAAAAAACAAAACGGGCTTTGCGAAAATAGTTTTGGCAAACAATGCATGATGATGACGATGCAATGCACAAATTCAACGCGATTTTCTAGTAGTGGTTTTGCGGGATGCCACAGGGAGGAAAGTAGAGCTAGACGAGGTTATTGAACCTTCTCGTGAATTGGAGAGTAGCGCAGCACCTGAAATTGTTCCAGTGCCGCCTGCACCAACAATAGAGGAAGCTAAT
Organism: Avena longiglumis; assembly: GCA_030063025.1. Taxonomy (NCBI): domain Eukaryota; kingdom Viridiplantae; phylum Streptophyta; class Magnoliopsida; order Poales; family Poaceae; genus Avena; species Avena longiglumis. The sequence goes on along the minus strand of CP125974.1, from coordinate 474,147,099 downwards.
GACAAGGATCATGAAGCTTCGGACGATCTTATCTTGAACGTCGCAGGTCGACAAGGTCGTGCCCTCCCGAGTGGTACGGCAACCCTGTCTTGTTGTCTTGTTAGTAGAAGACAGTGAACCTACGAACTATGAGGAAGCGATGATGAGCCTAGACTCTGAGAAATGGCTGGAAGCCATGAAATCCGAATTGGGATCCATGAGCGAAAACCAAGTATGGACTTTGGTGGACCCTCCTAGCGACCGAAAGGCCGTTGAGTGCAAATGGATTTTCAAGAAGAAAACGGACGTGAATGGTAATGTTACCGTCTATAAAGCACGGCTTGTCGCAAAAGGTTTTCGACAAGTTCAAGGTGTTGACTACGATGAGACTTTCTCTCCCGTAGCGATGTTTAAGTCCATTCGGATTTTATTAGCAATTGCTGCGTTTCATGATTATGAAATATGGCAGATGGATGTCAAGACTGCTTTCCTCAATGGCAACATTGATGAAGATTTGTATATGATGCAACCCGAAGGTTTTGTCGATCCTAAGGATGCTAGTAAAATATGCAAACTTCAGCGTTCCATTTATGGACTGAAGCAAGCATCTCGGAGTTTAAACCTTCGTTTTGATCAAGTGATCAAGAGCTTTGGATTTGTTCCAAATTGCTACGAAGCTTGTATCTACAAGAAAGTGAGTGGGAGCTCGGTGACGTTTCTGGTACTGTATGTGGATGACATATTGATTACCGGAAATGACATCAACATGCTTAACGATGTGAAGAGTTATTTGAACAAGTGTTTTTCAATGAAAGACCTAGGTGAAGCTGCTTATATATTGGGCATCAAGATCTATAGAGATAGACAAAGACGCCTGATAGCTTTAAGCCAGAGTACATACCTATACAAAGTTCTGAAAAGGTTCAGAATGGATAAGGAAAAGAAAGGTTCAGTGCCTATGTTGTCAGTTAAGATATTGAGCAAGGCTCAGTGTCCAGCTACGGTAAATGATAGGGAAGCTATGAGCAAAGTGCCTTATGCCTCGGCCATAGGTTCCATCATGTATGCCATGCTGTGTACTAGACCGGATGTGTCCAATGCTCTTAGTTTGACGAGCAGATATCAAAGTGATCCAGGAGTGGAACACTGGACAGCCATGAAGAACATCCTAAAGTACCTAAATAGAACTAAAGAAATGTTCTTAGTCTATGGGGGTGATGAACAGCTTGTCGTAAAAGGTTACGTCGATGATAGTTTCGACACCGACAAGGATGATTCTAAATCTCAGACAGGATACGTTTATATTTTGAATGGAGGAGCTGTGAGCTGGAGAAGCTACAAGCAAAGCGTGATCGCGGGATCTACAGTGGAAGCGGAATACATGGCTGCTGCAGAAGCGTCAAGTGAAGGAGTTTGGATCAGAAACTTCATCACTGAGCTTGGCGTGGTTCCAAGTGCATTGGACCCACTGGAGATATTGTGTGACAACACTGGCACCAGAGCACTCGCTAAGGAACCAAGATATCATCCAAAGACCAAGCATATCAACCGCAAGTTTCATATAATCTGAGATTATATAGCAGATGGAGATCTGAAGATTAGAAAAGTACATACGGATCTGAATGTCGCAGATCCATTGACTAAACCTCTTCTACGTGTAAAACATGATCAACACCTCAGTGCCATGGGTGTGAGATTGTTTCCAAATGTAAACTAGATTATTGACTCTAGTGCAAGTGGGAGACTGTTGGAATTATGCCCTAGAGGCAATAATAAAGATGTTATTATTATAATTCTTGTTCATGATAAAGTTTATATTCCATGCTAGAATTGTATTAAGCGGAAACTTTAATACTTGTGTGGTTTGTGAACAACACCGTGTCCCTAGTACGCCTCTATGGACTAGCTCATTGATCGATGATGGTTAAGGTTTCCTAACCATAGACATGAGTTGTCAATTGATAATGAGATCATATCATTGGGAGAATGATATGGTGGATAGACCCAAACTAAGCGAAGCAATTAGATCGTTTCATCGTGTTCATCTTTGCGAAGCTTTTCTTATGTCAAATATTGTATTCCTTAGACCATGAGATAATGCAACTCCGGTACCGAAGAAAGCTTTGAGGTCATCAAACGTCATCCTATGAGAGGGTGATCATAAAGGTGTCTCGTGTGATCGGAAAGTATCTGTTGGGTTGTATGTATCGAGATGGAATTTGTCCCCAAGTCGGAGAGATATACTTGGGCCCACTCGGTGTCGATATCAACACCGCTTGCAAGCATGTGGTTAAGGAGTTAATCACAAAGTGATATCAGATTACACGAGTAAAGTACTTGCGTGAACGAGATTGAACTAGGTATGACGATACCGATCGAATCTCGAGCAAGTAAAATATCGCGAGACGAAGGGAATATATATGGGATTGCTTGAATCCTGGCATCGTGGTTCATCCGATATGATCATCGATGAATGTGTGGAGTCAATATGGGTGCCTGCACCCGCTGTTGTTTATTGATAGAAGATCATGTGCATATTCTCGAACCCAGGTCACACACTTAACGTGTCTTGACGCTAGGATAGATTGGATAATTGGTTTATGAATTTTTGTTCGGAGTTTCGGATGGGATCCGGGACATCAGGAGAGGTTCCGGAATGGGCCGGAGAATAAGATTCATATAAGGCGGTGCAGTTTTGGAGTTCGGAATTGTTAGTTAATCGGTATTGTCGAAGCTTCTAGACCCTTACGGAAGGGGACCAACGTGGCCACACCTTCCGGGAGGGGGCATGGGCCTATGAGGGAGTGACATGGCCGCATTGGGCCAGGGGCACAAGGCCCCATAGGGCCCAGCCGATCCTGGATAAGTTTAAACTCGTTTAAACTAGAGATAGGATTTCTAGATAAGGGAGAGTTTAAATCGTTTAAACTAGAGATAGGATTTCTAGATAAGGAGAGTTTAAATTGTTTAAACTAGAGATAGGCTTGGAGGAGGGCAGGGCTGGCCGCCTCTATATAGAGGGTGGTGCGCCTCCCCCACACACACCTTCCTCCAAGCCCTAGCAGCCTTGCTACCTTCCTCTCTCCCTCCCGACTGCTTGTAGGCGAAGCCTGCAGCGTAAATTCTCCACCATATACACCACGTCATGTTGTAGATCCAATCTATCTCTCCACCATACTCGCTGGTCCGAGGAAGGAGGAGACGCCGAGTCTGTGTGCATCTCACGGAGGCACCGCCACTTGTGGTGCTAGATCGGATCGGATCGCGAGGAGGAGAAGCGAGTACGACTACATCACCCACGTTTTGATTGAACGTTCACTGCGAATCTTCAAGGGTATGAAGATCTAATCCAATCTCTCTCGTTGTTTGCATCTCCTAGATTAGATCTTGGCTTTCCTTCTGTTCGCTCCGTAGAAAATTTTGATTTACTATGCCGCGAAACCCTTCATCTTCGAGGGTAAGTTATTCCATCGACTCGTTGCTACAATCTAGTAGATAGATCTTGGCTTGTTTGTTTGTATGTGATAGAAATTTTATGTTTTCCATGCTACGAAACCCTACAGTCCTGCAGCTGGAGCATGTACTGGAGAAGCATGTCCTGCAGCTGGAGCTACAGGTATTTCCCTCCTTGCAAATTGTGGAGCTGGTCCTGGAGCTGGAGTTTGTGGAGCTTCAGAGAGGGTTGCCATGTTTTCCTGCACAAATAAATCACAGAAAAGGTAGACCACAACTAGTGTATCTGTGCCCAAGCAACTACTGGAAAATAGACGACAATAAAATAGATAAGAGGTAAACCTGATGTTGGTTTTTCCTAATCTGTAGTGATGGCTTCAGAGCTTGACCACAACTAGTGTATCTGTGCCCAAGCAAACCACAGTTGCTCCAACTGATAGTTGCCATTCTAGAGGACTGTGGTGGCTCTGGAACTTCAAACTTGCCCTTCCTTCTCTTTGTTTGATTTCTGCCCAATGATACCTTGAAGACTGGTGGATCAATATCAGGTGTATCAGTTTTTGTCCAGCAATCCTCACCTGGCACTGGGTAAATGACTGGATTGTATGCCTCCATGTACATATGTTTTTTGAAGAAATCTAGAACAAAGTCTTCAGGATGCTGGAATGACTTGTAGATGGTGTAGGGTTCGCAGCATAGAAAACAAAAATTTTCCTACGATGGGAACAACTATGTATCAAGATCTATCTACTAGATACAAACAACGGGCGGATGTATATCCATAGAGAACATACCCTTGAAGACCGACAAATCTTAACGAGTCCAAACTCGTGGTTGATGTAGACGATCTCTTGCCGATCTCAAGATCGAGAGGAAGTCCTAGCGCCGCAAAACAGCAGCGCATCCGTGCTCGCACACACGTTCGAGGCACCGAGCAACCTCCGCCTCCTCGCTCCAGCGATGCAGCGGAAGCACAACTCTTTCTTGCCGAAAAGCCACCGGGAACATGTATCTCGCTAGTCCGAGACCATGGGGAATAAATTCTACAGGGGGAGAGAGATCCTTCACGAGGAGGTGTGAGTGAGAGATGAGAGGAGGGGCTCCTTATATATGGGAGGGGGCAGCCCAAGGGGGCATGGCCGCCGGCCATGGAGGGTGCCCCCACCTCTCCCTCATTCATGTGGGTGGACACTCCACTCACAAAATGGCCCTTCAATTATCTCCACTCAAAAACCCACTCAAATTCCCATTAAATTTCCACCAAATTTAATGCAAACTCTCATTAAATAAAACTCTTTTATTTTATTCAGAATTTTTTCAATTACTTTAATGACAAACATTCACAAATAACCCCTTGCTAGTATTTCATTTCACATGCAGAAACACTTTCTGCAATTTCACCCGAAAACCCGTTTCGGTATCTAGTGAAATAAATTCCTGCGCTTGTTCATTCTTTCGGCATGAAACTTTTGCTCCAATTGGATGTCGGTGTCTCTTAAGTGTGTCACCCTACGGTTCATGAATAATGCAGACATGATCGAGACCCCTCTCGGATCAATAATCAGAAGCGGGATCTGGAGACCCATACTGACTCCCACACATTCAACGATGACTTTCTTGTGATCGTCAGAACCTTTTACGCTAGTATCTTAATCCCTTTGTTTCGCGATATATTACATGTCCGAGATTCGATCATCGGTATCTCCATACCTAGTTTGATCTCGTTACTGACATGCACTCTTTTCTTGTTCCCGTGATATAACATTCTAGTGATCAAATCACTTGCTTGCAAGCTAATCAATGTGATATCACTGAGAGGGCCCAGATTATATCTATCCGTCATCGGGATGAACAAATTCCACTCTCGATCCATGGGCCTCAACATAACACTTTATTAGTTCTGAATCCATCTTTATAATCACCCTGTTACGGTGTGACGTTTGATGTTATCAAGAAACTCTTCCGGTGTTAGTGATTGACATGATCTCATGGTCTAAGGATTAGGATCACTTCGTAAGTTGTTATAGCAATATAAACTCAATGACTTTGATCGTAATGCTATACTTCGGATGAATGTTCATCACACCATTACACTAATGTTGTGACCCCGTTATTAACAACATCCAATGTCCATGATCAGGAAACCTTGATCATCTTGTTAATCAACGAGCTAGTTTATGAGAGAGGCATAACTAGGAACTTTCTGTTTGTTTATTAAATACACATGTATTAACGTTTCCGTATTAATACAATTATAGCATGCAAAATAAACATTTATCATAAATAAGGAATACGATAATAACCACTTTATTATTGCCTCTCGGGCATATTCCCTTCAGATGGCTGATATGGCATGATGACAAGGGACTCCAGTCATATCCCATCTCTTGCATCCACATGTCCTGGAAGTTAAACTAACAGCATAAGATTTCTCACCATGACTAACTTCCCACAAGACATCAACAGGTCTACTAGATCTATACATTCTTGCCCATTTCTTGCTTTCTTCTAGCATTTCTGAATAAGTTGGTGTGATGTCCCACCTTGCCTTGGCACCTCCTGTTCTCTTAGCATCATGTCTGACCATTACTTTCTTCCTAATACCATCAAACATGGTCTTCACTGGTTTTCCTCTAATATCTAGTATCCATCTATTGAAAACTTCACTCAAGTTGTTGAAAACTAAATCAGTTTTGCAGTTATAATCCATGGCATATCTAGCCCAAGATGAAACTGGTATTTTCATTAGCCACTCCCAAGCTTCTACACTCTCTTCTTTCATGTTAGCCATAGCAACATCAAAGCCATTTTGTGTGTAAGAATAGTTGGCTGCATACATGTATTTTTTCAGCTCCTCACCTCTAAACCCAGCAGTTTGAAAGTTTGCATAGATGTGCCTTAAACAATATCTTTGAGGGCAGTTAGGAAATACTGTGTTTATTGCATTAAGTAGGCCCTACACAATTACAGAGAAGTTTATTGCATTAAGTAAAACAAGAGGAACCAACTGATTATGCAATAGTAGTTCTTGGAATAGTAGTTTCTATATACTTGCAATGTGACAATGTATAACAGCAAGAGGAAACACTAACCTTCTGCCTATCAGATATCATTGTATAATATCCAAACTTGCCTTGTTCACCCCCAATTGCATACTTCAGTTGTGTGAGAAACCAACTCCATGAAGCTGTCTCCTCCTTGTCAACCAAGCCAAAAGCAAGAGGGAATATGTTGTTGTTCCCATCTCTTGCAGTGGCACAAAGGATCTGCTGGCATGTGGTTAGCTTCACAAAGCAACCATGCATACCTGCAAAGAAACAATAACAGTGAGGTAATATTATGTCTTGCTGGTCACAACAACTATGCAATAATAAAAATGTACCTAAAAATGGTCTGCAGCCATTAAGAAAACCTTGTATGCATCCATCTAGACAGTAGAACATCCCATGGAATCTAGGGTTGGTGCTGGGATGCTCTACAACAAATTTGGTAGTAACAATGCATCTTGAGCCAGGGTTGGTGTCAATAACTGTCTGCAAGTAGTCTCTGAGCCTCCTGTACTGTCCAACCTGATCACCAAGCACTGCCTGCAATGCTTTCTTCTTTGCCCTATATGCCATCATCTTGTGCACATCTACACCATATTTATCCTTAGTTGTCTCCATCACTGCATCAATGCATGTCCTTGGATCTACTCTCACACTAGGCTCACACACTTGTGCTAGCCACTTGCCTGTCACCTTGCATTGTTCACCAGATGAGGCACAAGTGTGGTCAAGGTCTACCTTTTTTAGGCAGAAAGTCTTCTCATTTTTTATTTGTGCACCAACCATTAAAAATGGACATTTCTCCTGAGCACAATGTACTATAACTCTGTCTTTGCAATTTCTGTGGTACATAAAGTTACTTAGCTGTGCAACATGTGTTGGAGATATGCCCTAGAGGCAATAATAAATATAGTTATTATTATATCTTTGTGTTTATGATAAATGTTTACATTCATGCTATAATAGTATTAACAAGGAAACATTAATACTTGTGTGATTTGTAAACTTAATTTGAAGTTCCTAGTATAGCCTCTATACTTCACTAGCTTGTTGGTTGATTAATGATTGTGGTTTCCCTATCATGAACATTGAGATGTTATCGACAACAAGATCATATCATTAGGAGAATGATATGGTGGACATACTCCTATAGATAAGCATAGCATAAAGATCAAGTCATTTCAATAGTTCAATTGCTATATGATTTCTGATACATAGTAACCTAATTCCTTCGACCATAAGATCATGCATATCACCTTTGCTGGATGGATGCTTTGATGACATCAAACACCACACCGTAACTGGGTGGCTATAAAGGTGGCATTGAGTGTTCGGAAAGTATTGGTTGAAACACATGGATCAAGAGTGGGATTTGTCCATCCATATGACGGATAGATATACTCTGGGCCCTCTCGGTGGAATGTCATCCAATTAGCTTGCAAGCATGTGACTGGCTCACAAGGGATCACATATCACAGGAACGAGAAAAGAGTACTTATCGGTAACGAGGTTGAACTAGGTATGCAGAGATACCGACGATCATAACCTCGATAAGTAAACTATCGTGAGACAAAGGGAAATTGGTGTCGTATGTAAGTGGTTCATTCGATCGCAAAGTAATCGTAGAAATATGTAGAGCCATATGAATTTCAAGATTCCTCTATTGGTTATTGTTCTGAGAAGTGTCTCGATCATGTCCGCATAATTCACGAACCGTAGGGAGACACACTTAAGGATTCGACGTTGTTTTGAGTAGTTATGGTATTATGAGAAAGAGACCGAATGTTGTTCGGAGTCTCGGATGGGATCCGGGATATCACGAGGTGATCCGGAATGGTCCGGAGAATAAGATTCATATAAGGAAAGTCCCGCTTTGAGTTCGGTCATGATTCCGTTGTTTTCCCCGGGAAGGTTCTAGAAGGTTCCGGTTTTTCCGGCACTCCGGGGGGGGGGGGTACATGAATGTGTCATTGAATGATTGCATCATGTACTAAGTGTTCTTGCTGTTCCAAAACTGAAAAGTCAAACTGCCAGTTTGAAAGTCAAACGGCTAAAACAGAGCTGTGGGAAGCAGAAACTGTGGAAACAAGCAAGAGGAGGTTGAAACCAACTTGGAGGAGGAGTCCCTCTCCTCCAAGCCGGCCAGCCTAGGCCGAGTTGGGGAGGACTCCTCCCTCCCCTGGCCAGCCCTCCACCTATAAAAGGAGGCGGGGCCTCCTCCTCTAGACACACAAGTTCCTATCCTCTAATCTCCGGTTTAGAGCCGTTTTGGTTTAGAGCTTCTAATTGCTTTAGCCGAGGTTTAGAGCCTTCTAATTGGTGTGTCTAATCTCTATACCACTAATAGCCTCTCATACTCCACCATACTCGCTCGGCTAAGGCGAAGCCTGCGGGATTCCCTCTACTTCGGTACCACGCCGTTGTGTTGCCGGAATCGCGAGAAGTGCTACAACCTCCATCTGCTTTGGAACAAGGAGAGGAAGGTCTTCGTCGAGTCAACGCGTGTGACCGATTGAAGCGCTGCCGGACGCATGGCGGGAAGGATCGTCTACGATCTTGAGATCGGAAGAAATCGACTACATCACCCACGAGAATCCGCTCTCGTTAAACACTTTGGAATCTTCGAGGGTAAGTTATTCCATCGACTCGTTGCTACAATCTAGTAGATAGATCTTGGCTTGTTTGTTTGTATGCGATAGAAAATTTTTGTTTTCCATGCTACGAACCCCTACAAAGGTATCGAGCCGTGTCTATATGTAGATCATTGCACGAGTAGAACACAATGGTCATTGTGGGCGTTGATGCTTTTATTGTCGATTGCTTTTGTGTACTTTGCATCTTGCGGTATGTTGGGATGAAGCGGCGGGCTAACCTTACATGACATCGTTCATGAGACTTGCTCCACGCTTAACATGCAACTTGTATTGCATAAGTGGCTTTATGGTGCTGTTTCTCCTAGCATAGTTAAGATCCAATGTACAACGGGTGATCAACAATGCTAGTATCAATGTTGTGGTTCTTGTTCGTAAGTTAGAACGACACTTATTGAAAGCCCCAAACCACGTAAAATATGCAAAGAAAGTAGAGGCGTCTAACTTTGTTTTGCAGGGGTGTCTTGATGATGTGATATGGCCATGATTGTGATTATATTTGATGTATGCAATGTTCCTTATTGTAAGTTGGCAATCGGCGGAGCCATATGGTTGTCTTTAATTTATGTTAAGACCCGTGTCTATTCAAAGTAGTTGTAATAGTTGAAGACGCGGTGGGCGACAACCATGGTGAAGCGTCATTGACCTTGATGCAATGCGGTGATGATGGAGATCATGTTCGTGCTTGAAGATGGAGATCGGAAGCACAAAGAAGAAAGGCCATATCATATCACATATTATGAATTGCATGTGATGTTAATCCTTTATGCATCTTGTATTGCTTAGTAGGACGGTAGCATTATAAGATGATCCCTCATGCACATGAATTTCAAATCATAAAGTGTTCACCCTTAGTTAGCACCGTTGCTAAAGCTTGTTGTTTCAAGCACCACGTGATGATCGGTGTGTTAGATTCGCAAGTGTATACAACGTGAGCAAGCCAGATTTGCTCATGCGAAACTAAGGTTTGATCTTGACGATCCTAGCATGTATGGACATGGTCTCGGAACACGGATCACGAAAGGTAAAGCATGAATCGTATAGTAGATATGATGAACATGACGATTGTTCGCCATTGAAACTATATCAACTCTCGTGATGATCGGTGTTGATGTAGTGGATTTGGTTCGTGTGATCACTAAAACAATGTGAGGGATGTTGTTTTGAGTGGGAGTTCACCTAGTTTAATTTCATTAATTAATTTGAACTCAATTTGTCATAAACTTAGTCTAAACTATTGCAAATATGTTGTAGATCAATGGCAGCCCCTACCATCAATTTTAATGCGTTCCTAGAGAAAGAAAAGTTGAAAAACAATGGAAGCAACTTCGCGGATTGGTTCCGCAATTTGAGGATTGTCCTCACAGCTGGTAATTTGACCTATGTGCTGGATGCACCGCTAGGTGACCCACCTGCAGCTGATGCTCCCGATGAAGTAAAGAATGTTTACCTCGCTCGGAAGAATCAGTACTCCATAGTTCAGTGTGCTATCTTGTATCGGAGCTTCAGAAAAGGTTTGAAGAATCAGACCCATATGATATTGTCGAGGATCTCAAATTGATTTTTGAGACTCATGCGGCAATTGAAAGCTATGAGGCTTCTGAAAAGTTCTTTAACTGCAAGATGGAAGAGGGCAGCTCCGTCAGTGAGCATGTGCTTAAGATGTCTGGGCACGCAATCAAACTTCAAAGCTTGGGTATAGTGATTCCTAATGCTTTGGGGATCTACCGTGTCCTCCAGTAACTACCACCAAGTTACAGGAACTTTGTGTAACACCCACAGAATCGGACCTATGCAAGTTTTAGCGAAACCCGCCAAACCAGCATAGAAACGATTCAAAGTGCCAAGCACTTTATGCGTCATGGTGGAAAAGCGTAATAACATTACACAACAGTCCTCGATGGGACCCACAGAACAGATATATATACAACACGACTCCATGAGTCAAGAATACAGATATAATATACAAAGATTCAAATCACCTTGAAAATGACAGAGCGTCCGACTAGGGACAAGATGCAAATGGGGCTAAGAGCCCTGAAGAATAACCAATGGCGTCCATAACCCTGCCCAGGCCAAGCCGGAAGGGTAACCCTGCTAACGGCGTCGATCTCAAAACCTGCTTAAACAAAAGGGGTGCCGACAAAGGCAAAGGAAAAGAGGCGTCGATCGAGGCCAAGACAGCGAGGCTAGAATTCGGCGGTCCTCGCCTACACAGGTATGGTGGACTGAAGCGGCAGCGGCAACATGCACTAAACATCCTATAGAGACTCGATACAACTAACGGTTATCAGAGAGGGGTAAGAAATACCTATCCGGATCCAACCTGATTCTAACACCAAGCAAACCCATCCTGGTTTTTCCCCCCCTCGAGACCAAACGAGGAAGTCAACCGAGGAACTCACACCGTTGGCAGTTTTAGTTATTCAGTTATCGTTGCAGCAATTACTAGTCAGGTATAGATAGTCATCCTGATAAAATAAGCAGTGGGCCATTTTAGTTAACCATTCCGTTATCGTTGCAACACTTACTAGTCATTATACAATTAGCATGAGATAACCCAAAACCCAGCAGTTGTTGGTACTTTTATTTAGCCATTCCGTTGTAGTTGCAATACTTACTAGTCAGGTACAATGGTCGCAGTTTACACTCATACAATCAATTGTGGGCAGTATTATTTAGCCATTCCATTATAGTGAAGCTGATTACTAGTCATTATAAAGTCAAATTTATAGCACTACTTTAGTTATGCTTGTCTATGGTCGAGATACTGTGCTCCAAGTCGTCCATAACCGCGGACACGGCTTTCAGAAAGTTTTACCCGGCCGGGGTGCACCAATAGCAACACACGCTCGATCAACCTCGGAAAAACCAAATCAAAACCCAACGAGGCCTTCACGACTAAGCAATCACAGGATTCAGAATTATTTCAGGGGGCCACCCCATTGAGTAGACCCGCAACGGAGCTAGCTGACACCGAGACGGACTCAAGGTTTGTGTCAATGGCTGTAAACGACTGGGAACCCGAAAGTGTGGCTGGGCTTGTCGATACCGCGAAAACATTCCGCTTACCTAAACAGTACAGTGTGCTCCTCGCACAAACGTAATAAACAGTAGCATGGCATAAGTAAGACGGAATAAGACGGAATCAAGCTCTGGCTCAGGGGGGTCCCATATACCTCCCGGATGTGGATAGCGCGATAAATCAAGGAACAGGTATCAAGTACTCGGGGTCCTACGGGACACAAGTGGGCGTTCGGAAACCAAATATTATCTATCACCCACCGATGCCTCTGCTTACTTCAATTTTAGTTGTTAAACAGGAATTAAAGTGAACGATAAGTAAAACTATGATCATCTCCAACATCAACATGCGGCAATACATCAACAACTGTGGCACTGGACGACACGCAACAGCACTTGAGAAAGCTACTACGACGCGCAAGTCCAACTATCTACCAAACAATAGGTAATAGGATGTGTCCAAGGCAATATGAGGCTGCAGGGAATATCCAGGGAACGAAGCTAGAGCATCGCAACACAGATAGCAATAGATCAACAGGAAGGAATAAATACTATAAAGTAAGATAGGTAGAAAGGGGGAGATGCTCGCCTGAAAACATTGTCGAAGGTTCAACCGAAGATCGGGTCGACACTCGCATCCACTCAACGGCCTTATCCGCGAAGAAGCAAAACACTAGAATAAACACCGGATGCAGTATTTCATACAACGGCAGAAGATCGGCATGATGCATGCATGATGTATGGCATGGCAAAGATGCGATGCAATTAGGTCAATATTAAGTGGAACCGGGGTCCCGACAATTAATTATTTGATTCAAGTTATTTAGATACCCCGCAATTTATATGTTGCATTAGCAAGACAAAAGATGGCACCGGTTCGCTACAAAAGTTTAAATGAGGCCAATATAAGGCTAGATTTGCCCGCATATGGGCCCCATATTTAATTATTAGGTGAATCGGCATAAGGCCCCCAAACCACATGATAAGATGCATGCGAGTATGACAATTTAATATGCAACAATTTGTATTATATTATAAAATAGGGTTTCGGGAAGGGGTTCACACATTAGGGGTCTCGACGGTCTTGGTTCCGGGGTTCGGGGTCGGTCTCAGTGTTCGACGGGAACGAGGTTCGGACTCCGGGATCGTTCTCAGATAACGGGGGTAGATCTTGTCGCATCCGGGAAGAAGGACTTGTTTGGCGTCGGGGGCACATCGAATCCGCCCTGGTCGGTGCCGATCTTGTCGGGCCCGCGCCATCGAGTCGGACTTGGCGTCCGGGGTGAAGTGCTTGTCGTTCCATGGCGATCTTGGCGGCTTCGGATCTAGAAAGGAGCACTCGACGTTCCGGGGGAAAGACCTTGGCGTCACATGCCGAGGTTGGCGGGTGTTGGTGCCGGACTCGGGTGTGGCGTCGAGGGTCTTACGTGGCCCGATGGTTCCGTGTAGGAGATTCCAGGTTACCGCGGCGTAGTTCTCGGGGTTCGATGAAGCAGATCTTGGGGGCATCGCCTTCGCCTTCGTGTTCCGGTTACGAGTGTCGTTTTCGATCTCGAATTAGCGTCGGTATACTTGAGTCATGCCTTGTCCGACCTTTGAAGATGTCGACCTTGGGTCGGCCTCGTAGACTCGAAGATCTTGCCCAAATTACTGGGGGATCGGCACACCACGAAGCTGAAGATAGACAAGGTTCAAACATTGGTTGGAACAGAGGCCGCGAGGCTGCAGGAGGCCTCGTCTGCTAGAGGGAGCACGCGACGCGCGACATCAACCGAAGCTCGGTCCAGGGCGACACGACGACAAGGGCCAGACACACGAGCATTGGAGGCGAACGGAAGGCGGCGGCCGTCTTCGCAGGCGGAGCTCACAGAGGAGAGGAGGGCACCGAGGAGGCGTCTGTGAGGGGGGAGGCCGCTGGGGATGGGGCTTGGCGGCGGAGCTCGGCCTGGGGAAGCGGCGGCGGGGGGCCGTGGCGGAGGGACGCCACCAGGCGGAGCGAGCCAGCGAGGGCGCGCCAGCAGTGGCAACTGGAGGAAGGCGGGGTGAGGCCGTTGGGCACGTCAGGCGTGAGGGCTGCTGGGAGGTGGGCCGGCTCGGGGGAGCGCAGTGGATGGGGCTAGAGGCGGGGGCCGTCGAGGAGGCGGGGTCTTCTGTGGGAGAAGGGCGGGCAGAGGCGAGGTCGGGGGTCGGGAAGAAGCACGGGGAGGAGGCGGGGACGGGGACTCGTGGGTGGTCTGTGGGCCAGGTGGGCAGGGGCGTGGGGCCAGTGTGAGACAGGCGGGTGTGGGTGCGTGCGTCTCTGTGTGTGTGTGGTGTGAGCTGAGGGAGAGAGAGAGGAGAGGTCAGGGGGTGATGTGGCAGCGTCTGGTTGGAGGGGGTGAGGGAGAGAGGTGAGGTGGCAGCGTGGGACTGGTCCGGGTGAGGTGGCCGGTGGGTGTGGGTAGATAGGTTGGTAGCTTTAGGATTTAGAGGGGGGCTGATTAGGTGGACCGTTTTTGGTTCTGGGGGTGGTCGTTCGGGTCGGGTCGGCCCGTTCGACTGCCCCCACTAAAAATAATTGAATATTTTAATTATTTAAAACACGGCTTCTGCCATCCGATAGCAGACAAAACAAAATATCCGGTGTCCCGGGTTTTGCGTTTGAATAAAGACGGGGCGTTTAGAAAACAAAACCAGGCTTTTCAAAAATAGTTTTATGCGACCAGATGCAAGATGATGACAATGCTCAAATGCAATGCGGCATGATGACATGAGCATGCGGTCATGATGATGCAATGCACAAAAACAACGCGATTTTCTAGTAGTGGTTTTGCGGGATGCCACAATTCGACACCACTAACAATGGATCTCGCCCTCGAGATCCGCCTCATGGTACCGGAAGGAAGGTCAGCAATCTGCGTCTTCTTGCTTCGTGTAGACCCTCGCGACACCACTAACAAGAGGTCGTTGTCCGTGATCGTTGAGGAACACTCCGGAAACAAAAGGTCGAAGGTAGAGGTATCAACAAATAAAGCCACCTCTAGCTCCGATGGAAAGGAGGAACCGATGCATTCTCAGCCACTTCAATGTACAAAAGCGAATAGAAGGGGTAGTCGGCATGGGGGCCAATCCATCACGCACCCAAACTATTACTCTGCACAATCAGTAGAAAAGAGTGCAACCATTCTCGGAATCAGACTGAAGATCTCGACAAGCGAGGTTCGGAACAACGGAGTGATGCAGACTCTGCATCGGATCTGGCGTAGATGATGTCGTCGCGTCGGAGAACACCGGAAGGCACAAACAAGGAACAAAGAGTGGTACTGTAGTAGACGGATTCCTCAGGCAACTTGAACACCGGATGGTAGAACACCGTTATCAAAGAAGGAAGCGAAACCCTGAAGGTACGACGGAAACCCAACCACGAGAATTCCTGGACTCGAAGAAAGAGACGAGAGCGGATTCAAAACACGTAGAGGTAAGAGGAGAATAGCAGAGGGGTAAGGAGTAAAATCAGACCTAATCAGAACTATCCAACCGATTTTGCAAAAATAGTTTTGACACTCTACTTCGGCCGTTAGCTAGGTTATCCTACAATTTGGACTTGTGGGTATCGCAATCGCTGAGCTCGATACCACTCAGAACACCCTCGAATCGGAACTATGCAAGTTTTAGCGAAACCCGCCAAACCCGCATAGAAACGATTCAAAGGTGCCAGCACTTTCGTGCGGTGGAAAACGAAGTAATAACATTACACAACGTCCTCGATGGGACCCAGAGCAGATATATATACAACACGACTCCATGAGTCAAGAATACAGATATAATATACAAAGATTCAAATCACCTTGAAAATGACAGAGCGTCCGACTACGGACAAGATGCAAATGGGTCTAAGAGCCCTGAAGAATAACCAATGGCGTCCATAACCCTGCCCAGGCCAAGCCGGAAGGGTAACCACTAACGCGCCGATCTCAAAACCTGCTTAAACAAAAGGGGTGCCGACAAAGGCAAAGGAAAAGAGGAGCGTCGATCTTGAGGCCAAGACAGCGAGGCTAGAATTGGCGGTCCTCGCCTACAGTATGGTGGAGCGGCGGCAAAGATGCACTAAACATCCTATAGAGACTCGATACAACTAACGGTTATCGAGAGGGTAAGAAATACCTATCCGGATCCAACTGATTCTAACACCAAGCAAACCCATCCTGGTTTTTCCCCCTCGAGACCAAACGAGGAAGTCAACCGAGGAACTCACACCGCTGGCGCTTTAGTTATTCGTTATCGTTGCAATTACTAGTCGTATAGATAGTCATCCCGATAAAATAAGCGATGGGCCATTTTAGTTAACCATTCCGTTATCGTTGCAACACTTACTAGTCATTATACAATTAGCATGAGATAACCCAAAACCCAGTGTTGTTGGTACTTTTATTTAGCCATTCCGTTGTAGTTGCAATACTTACTAGTCGGTACAATGGTATGGCGACACTCAAACAATCAATTGTGGGCAGTATTATTTAGCCATTCCATTATAGTGAAGCTGATTACTAGTCATTATAAAGTCAAATTTATAGCACTACTTTAGTTATGCTTGTCTATGGTCGAGAATCTTGCTCCAAGTCGTCCATAACCGGATGACTTTGAAAGTTTTACCCGGCCGGGGTGCACCAATAGCAACACACGCTCGATCAACCTCGGAAAAACCAAATCAAAACCCAACGAGGCCTTCACGACTAAGCAATCACAGGATTCAGAATTATTTCAGGGGGCCACCCCATTGAGTAGACCCGCAACGGAGCTAGCTGACTCCGAGACGGACTCAAGGTTTGCGTCAGTGGCTGTAAACGACTGGGAACCCGAAAGTGTGGATGGGCTTGTCGACATGCGAAAACATTCCGCTTACCTAACAAGACAAGGTGCTCCTCGCACAAACGTAATAAACAGTAGCATGGCATAAGTACAGGATAGTAAATAAAACCTCAAACTAGTTTGTGGCCCCAAGAAATAAGACGGAATCAAGCTACGCTCGGGGGTCCCATATACCTCCCGGATGTGGATAGCGCGATAAATCAAGGCAGGTATCAAGTACTCGGGGTCCTACGGGACACAAGTGGGCGTCGAAACCAAATATTATCTATCACCCACCGATGCCTCTGCTTACTTCAATTTTAGTTGTTAAACAGGAATTAAAGTGAACGATAAGTAAAGCTATGATCATCCCCAACATCAACTTGCGGCAATACATCAACAACTGTGGCATCTTTACGACACAAAGACTTGAGCAAGCGACTACGACGCGCAAGTCCAACTATCTACCAAACAACAGGTAATAGGATGTGTCCAAGGCAATATGAGGCTGCAGGGAATATCCAGGGAACGAAGCTAGAGCATCGCAACACAGATAGCAATAGATCAACAGGAAGGAATAAATACTATAAAGTAAGATAGGTAGAAAGGGGGAGATGCTCGCCTGAAAACATTGTCGAAGGTTCAACCGAAGATCGGGTCGACACTCGCATCCACTCAACGGCCTTATCCGCGAAGAAGCAAAACACTAGAATAAACACCGGATGCGGTATTTAATACAACGGCGGAAGATCGGCATGATGCATGCATGATGTATGGCATGGCAAAGATGCGATGCAATTAGGTCAATATTAAGTGGAACCGGGGTCCCGACAATTAATTATTTGATTCAAGTTATTTAGATACCCCGCAATTTATATGTTGCATTAGCAAGACAAAAGATGGCACCGTTACACAAGTTTAAATGAGGCCAATATAAGGCTAGATTTGCCCGCATATGGGCCCCATATTTAATTATTAGGTGAATCGGCATAAGGCCCCCAAACCACATGATAAGATGCATGCGAGTATGACAATTTAATATGCAACAATTTGTATTATATTATAAAATAGGGTTTCGGAAGGGTTCACATTAGGGGTCTCGACGGTCTTGGTTCCGGGGTTCGGGGTCGGTCTCAGGGTTCGACGGGAACGAGGTTCGGACTCCGGGATCGTTCTCAGATAACGGGGGTAGATCTTGTCGCATCTGGGAAGAAGGACTTGGTTGGCGTCGGGGGCACATCGAATCCGCCCTGGTCGGTGCCGATCTTGTCGGGCCCGCGCCATCGAGTCGGACTTGGCGTCCGGGGTGAAGTGCTTGTCGTTCCATGGCGATCTTGGCGGCTTCGGATCCGGAAAGGAGCACTCGACGTTCCGGGGGAAAGACCTTGGCGTCACATGCCGAGGTTGGCGGGTGTTGGTGCCGGACTCGGGTGTGGCGTCGAGGGTCTTACGTGGCCCGATGGTTCCGTGTAGGAGATTCCCGGTTACCGCGGCGGAGTTCTCGGGGTTCGATGAAGCAGATCTTGGGGGCATCGCCTTCGCCTTCGGGTTCCGGTTACGAGTGTCGTTGTCGATCTCGAATTAGCGTCGGTATACTTGAGTCATGCCTTGTCCGACCTTTGAAGATGTCGACCTTGGGTCAGCCTCGTAGACTTGAAGATCTTGCCCAAATTACTGGGGGATCGGCACACCACGAAGTTGAAGATAGACAAGGTTCAAACATTGGTTGGAACAGAGGCCACGAGGCTGCAGGAGGCCTCGTCTGCTAGAGGGAGGACGCGATGCGCGACATCAACCGAAGCTCGGTCCAGGGCGACACGACGACAAGGGCCAGACGCACGAGCACTGGAGGCGAACGGAAGGCGGCGGCGGCCGCAGCGAGCTCGCAGAGAGAGGAGGTCACCAGGAGGCGACGCTGGGGACGCGGGGGACGGGCCGCCTGGGATGGGGTGCTGGTGGCGGGCAGGCGCTTGAGGCGGTCGGCAGGGGCCGTGGCGGCGGAGGGACGCCACCAGCAGGCGGAGAGCGAGGCGCGGCCGGCGGTGGCAGCTGGAGGGCGGGGTGAGGCGGACGGGGGCCGTGGGCGTGAGGGCACGCTGGAGGCGGGCTGCGCTCGGAGGGAGGCGCAGCGGATGGGGCTAGAGGCGGGACGCCGAGGGAGGCGCGGTCGGCTGTGGGAGAAAGGGAGCGGGCAGGCGAGGTCGGGGGTCGGGAAGAAGCCTGGGGAGGAGGCGGGGACGGGGACTCGGGCGTGGGCAGTCTGAGGGGCAGTGGGGCGGGCGTGAGGCCTGTGGCGTGACAGGCAGTGTGGGTGCGTCGTCTGTGTGTGTGGTGTGAGGAGAGAGAGAGAGACCAGGGGTGATGTGGCGTGTCTGTTGGAGGGTGAGGGAGAGAGGTGAGGTGGCGGCGTGGGACTGGTCCGGGTGAGGTGGCCGGTGGGTGTGGGTAGATAGGTTGGTAGCTTTAGGATTTAGAGGGGGGCTGATTAGGTGGACCGTTTTTGGTTCTGGGGGTGGTCGTTCGGGTCGGGTCGGCCCGTTCGACTGCCCCCACTAAAAATAATTGAATATTTTAATTATTTAAAACACGGCTTCTGCCATCCGATAGCAGACAAAACAAAATAATCCGGTGTCCCGGGTTTTGCGTTTGAATAAAGACGGGGCGTTCAGAAAACAAAACCAGGCTTTTCAAAAATAGTTTTATGCGACCAGATGCAAGATGATGACAATGCTCAAATGCAATGCGGCATGATGACATGAGCATGCGGTCATGATGATGCAATGCACAAAAACAACGCGATTTTCTAGTAGTGGTTTTGCGGGATGCCACACTTTGTGATGAACTACAACATGCAGAACATGAACAAAGAGTTGCTAGAATTGTTTGCTATGTTAAAGTCTGCAGAAGTGGAGATCAAGAAAGAGCACCAAGTGTTGATGGTCAATAAGACCACCAAATTCAAGAAAGGCAAGTCTAAGCAAAAGGGACACTTCAAGAAGGGTGGTAAGAAAGTTACCACGCCGGCGAAGAAAACCGAGGCTGGACCCAAGCCTGAAACTTAGTGCTTTTACTGCAAGGGAGAAGGTCACTGGAAGCGGAATTTCCCAAAGTACTTGGTGGATCTGAAGAACGGAAACATCAAGAAGAAAGGTATATCTGATATACATGTTATTGATGTGTATCTCACTAGTACTCGTAGTAGTGCCTGGGTATTTGATACTGGTTCGGTTGCTCATATTTGTAACTCGAAACAGGTCTTTGCGAATAACGGAAGCTAGCGAAGAACGAGGTGACGATGCGCGTGGGAAGCGGATCAAAGGTTGATGTGATCGCGGTCGCACGCTACCCTTCATCTACCATCGGGATTAGTTTTATACTTAAATAATTGTTATTTAGTGCCTGTTGAGCATGAACATTATATCGGGATCTTGTTTATTTAGACGGTTACTTGTTTAAATCATAGAATAATGGTTGTTCGATTTATATGAGTAATATGTTTTATGCACATGCACCTTTGATAGATGGTCTATTCTTATTGAATCTCGATAGTGGAAATACACATATCAACAACATTGAGGCTAAACGTTTGAAATCAAGCGATAATTCGACCTATATGTGGCACTGTCGTCTTGGTCACATTGGAGTGAAGCGTATGAAGAAACTCCATTCCGATGGACTTCTTGAATCACTTGATTTTGAATCACTTGAAAGATGCGAAGCATGTCTGATGGGAAAAATGACTACGACTCCATTTTCTGGTATGATGGAGCGAGCTACGGACTTATTGGAAATCATACATACCGATGTGTGTGGACCAATGAGTGTAGCATCGCGCGGTGGTTATCGTTATGTTCTTACCTTCACAGATGACTTGAGTAGATATGGGTATATCTATTTCATGAAACATAAGTCCAAAACTTTCGAGAAGTTTAAGGAGTTTCAAAGTGAGGTAGAGAATCAACGTAACAAGAAGATTAAATTTCTGCGTTCTGATCGTGGAGGTGAATATCTAAGTTACGAGTTTGGCGAGCATTTAAAGAAATGCGGAATACTTTCACAGTTGACACCGTCGGGAACACCACAGCGTAATGGTGTGTCCGAACGTCGTAATCGAACTCTTTTAGATATGGTTCGTTCTATGATGTCACTTACAGATTTACCGCTATCATTTTGGGGTTATGCATTAGAAACAGCCGCATTCACTTTAAATAGGGCACCGTCTAAATCCGTTGAAACGACACCGTATGAATTATGGTTTGGGAAGAAACCTAAATTGTCGTTCCTTAAAGTTTGGGGATGCGAAGCCTATGTAAAGAAGTTACAGTCGGACAAGCTTGAACCCAAAGCGGAAAAATGCGTCTTCATAGGATACCCGAAGGAAACTATTGGGTATACCTTCTATCATAGATCCGAAGGCAAAATCTTCGTTGCCAAGAATGGATCCTTTCTAGAGAAGGAATTTCTCTCGAAAGAAGTGACTGGAAGGAAAGTAGAACTCGACGAGGTTGTCGAACCTTCTCTCGAAATTGCGTGTAGCGCAGCACCGGAAGAAGTTCCTGTGGTGCCTGCACCAATTAGAGAGGAAGCTAATGATGATGATCATGAAACTTCGGTTGAAGTTGCTACAGAGCCTCGGAGGTCAACGAGAACTCGTACCACTCCAGATTGGTATGATCCCGTTATGAGTGTCATGTTGGTGGACAACACCGATGACCCCGAGACATATGAGGAAGCGATGATGAGCCCTAATTCCAATAAATGGCATGAAGCCATGAAATCCGAGATTGGATCCATGTACGAAAACCAAGTATGTACTTTGGTGGACTTACGGATGGTAGGAAGGTCGAGAACAAATGGATTTTCAAGAAGAAAGCAGATCTTGATGGTAATGTTATCTATAAAGCTCGACTTGTCGCAAAAGGGTTTCGACAAATTCAAGGAGTTGACTACGATGAGACTTTCTCACCAAGAAGCTAAAGTCTGTGAGGATTATGTTAGCAATCGCTGCATATTATGATTATGAGATATGGCGGATGGATGTCAAAACATTCCTCAATGGAGATATTGATGAAGAGTTGTATATGATGCAACCCAAAGGTTTTGTCGATCCTAAAGATGCTAACAAGGTATGCAAACTTCAACAGTCCATCTATGGATTGAAGCAAGCATCCCGAAGTTGGAATCAACGTTTGATAAGGTGATCAAAGTTTTGGTTTTATACAAACTTATGGAGAAGCTTGTATTTACAAGAAAGTGAGTGGGAGCTCTGTAGCATTCTTAATACTATATGTGGATGACATATTGTTGATTGGGAATGATGTAGACCTTCTTAATAGTGTCAAGGAATATTTAAATAATAGTTTTTCAATGAAGGATCTTGGCGAAGCAGCTTACATATTAGGCATAAAGATTTATAGAGATAGATCGAAACGCCAAATATCATTGTCACAGAGTACATATTTGGACAAAGTTCTAAAGAGGTTTGGAATGGAAGAAAGCAAGAAAGGGTTCTTGCCCATGTTGCCCAATACGATCTTGTGTAAAACTCAAAGTCCGACATCGGCAGAAGATAGAGAAAGGATGAGTAAGACTCCCTATGCCTCAGCCATAGGATCTCTAATGTATGCCATGCTATGTACTAGACCCGACATTGCATATGCTGTTAGTTTAACTAGCAGATATCAAAGTGATCCAGGAGTGGATCATTGGACAGCGGTCAAAAACATCCTTAAGTACTTGAGAAGAACTACGGATATGGTTCTTTCTTATGGAGGTGATGAACAACTCGTTGTTAATGGTTACACTGATGCTAGTTGGAACACCGATCCGGATGATTCTAAATCACAATCTGGATACGTATTTATTTTGAATGGTGCAGCAGTTAGCTGGAGGAGTGCAAAGCAAAGCGTTG
Organism: Avena longiglumis; assembly: GCA_030063025.1. Lineage (NCBI taxonomy): Eukaryota > Viridiplantae > Streptophyta > Magnoliopsida > Poales > Poaceae > Avena > Avena longiglumis. The sequence continues at coordinate 474,124,207 of CP125974.1, read as the reverse complement.
TGACGAGATCTTCAACTGAATCGGAATACATGGCTGCTTCGGAGGCTTCACAAGAAGCGATATGGATGAAAGAGTTCATTACAGAGCTGGGTGTGGTTCCTAGTGCGCTGGACCCTATGTCTATCTACTGTGATAACATGGGCGCCATAGCCAGTGCGCAAGAACCAAGGTCACACAAGAAGCTGAAGCATATCAAGCTACGTTTTCACGCTATTCGAGAACATATCCAGGATGGGGATATAAAGATTTGCAAAGTACACACATATCTGAATGTGGCGGATCCGTTGACTAAACCTCTCCCGAGGGCAAAACATGACCAACACCAAACTGCCATGGGTGTTCGGTATATTACCATGTAATCTAGACTAGATGACTCTAGTGCAAGTGGGAGACTGTTGGAGATATGCCCTAGAGGCAATAATAAATATAGTTATTATTATATCTTTGTGTTTATGATAAATGTTTACATTCATGCTATAATAGTATTAACAAGGAAACATTAATACTTGTGTGATTTGTAAACTTAATTTGAAGTCCCTAGTATAGCCTCTATACTTCACTAGCTTGTTGGTTGATTAATGATTGTGGTTTCCCTATCATGAACATTGAGATGTTATCGACAACAAGATCATATCATTAGGAGAATGATATGGTGGACATACTCCTATAGATAAGCATAGCATAAAGATCAAGTCATTTCAATAGTTCAATTGCTATATGCTTTCTGATACATAGTAACCTAATTCCTTCGACCATGAGATCATGCATATCACCTTTACCGGATGGATGCTTTGATGACATCAAACACCACACAGAATCGGGTGGCTATAAAGGTGGCATTGAGTGTTCGGAAAGTATTGGTTGAAACACATGGATCAAGAGTGGGATTTGTCCATCCATATGACGGATAGATATACTGGGCCCTCTCGGTGGAATGTCATCCAATTAGCTTGCAAGCATGTGACGGGTCACAGGGATCACATATCACGGAACGAGAAAAGAGTACTTATCGGTGAGGTTGAACTAGGTATGCAGAGATACACGATCATAACCTCGATAAGTAAACTATCGTGAGAAAAAGGGAAATTGGTATCGTATGTAAGTGGTTCATTCGATCGCAAAGTAATTGTAGAAATATGTGGGAGCCATATGAATTTCCAGATTCCTCTATTGGTTATTGTTCGGAGAAGTGTCTCGATCATGTCCGCATAATTCACGAACCGTAGGGAGACACACTTAAGGATTCGACGTTGTTTTGAGTAGTTATGGTATTATGAGAAAGATACCGAATGTTGTTCAGAGTCTCGGATGGGATCCGGGATATTACGAGTTGATCCGGAATGGTCCGGAGAATAAGATTCATATAAGGAAAGTCCCGTTTCGGAGTTCGGGAATGATTCCGGTGTTTTCATCGGGAATGTTCTAGAAGGTTCCAGAATGTCCGGCACTCCGGGGGGGAGGGGTACATGAATGTGTCATTGAATGATTGCATCATGTACTAAGTGTTCTTGCTGTTCCAAAACTGAAAAGTCAAACTGCCAGTTTGAAAGTCAAACGGCTAAAAGAGGAAACTGTGGGAAACAGGAAACTGTGGGAAACAAGCAAGAGGAGGTTGAAACCAACTTGGAGGAGGAGTCCTCTCCTCCAAGCCGGCCAGCCTAGGCCGAGTTGGGAGGACTCCTCCCTCCTCGGCACGCCAGCCCTCCACCTATAAAAGGAGGGCAGGGCCTCCTCTAGACACACAAGTTCCTATCCTCTAATCTCCGGTTTAGAGCCGTTTTGGTTTAGAGCTTCTAATTGCTTTAGCCTGCGGTTTAGAGCCTTCTAATTGGTGTGTCTAATCTCTAGACCACTAATAGCCCTCTCTCATACTCCACCATACTCGCTCGGCTTAAGGCGAAGCCTGCGGATTTCCCTCTACTTGGGTACCACGCCGTTGTCTTCGGAATCGCGAGAGTGCTACAACCTCCGGCCTTGGAACAAGGAGAGGAAGGTCTTCGTCGAAACCGAACGTGTGACCGATTGCGGAAGCGCTTGAACGCAGCCTGGGAAGGATCGTCTACACGATCTTGAGATCGGAAAGAGTACGACTACATCACCCACGAGAATCCACTCTCGTTAAACACTTTGGAATCTTCGAGGGTAAGTTATTCCATCGACTCGTTGCTACAATCTAGTAGATAGATCTTGGCTTGTTTGTTTGTATGCGATAGAAAAATTTTGTTTTCCATGCTACGAACCCCTACAACATGCAGTGTCTGCACTGCTCTTCTAAATTGATACACATCTAAGAAACACATTTTCCAACGGAGCCCTTCTTCTGGGTGAATCCTGTTTTCATCATACCACACCCTTGGCTCCTTCTTCTTGGCCCTGCTTTTTCTTCCTTTTGGTTGAATCCAAGAAGGTGTCTCAAACCCATCATCATCTTCTGGATCCAAAACTACATATGTCCCTTCATCATCAGAAGGAATATAATCTGTTGGTAGCCTTTTCTTTGGCTGACTGCAATGACTTCTCTCAGTTGGCCCCTTCCTACCTGGTTCTTTCTTCTTCCCAGAAGTTGTATCCAGTTCATAGTCTGTCAGTTCTGTCAGTTCACATGCATTGTCTTCATCTTTACAGTCTGACACATGGAAAAGATCATCTGACTCTTGATGTGCATCAGAAACTGAATCCCACTCCCACCTCTTCCTCTTCTTGAAATCATCCATGGTCTGGTTCAGATCATCATCATCTGATTCAGTTACATCATGGTTCAGCTCATCATCATCTTCATCTTCCTCCATTATAAAATCCCTAACTTGCTTGCCCTTCTCCTTAGCTCTGCATTCTTGTCTTTCTTCATCCATATTGTTGCTCCTTTGTGTCAACATGTACAGAACTCGAATCTTCGATTAACTGTGCACTGTTGGCTTGGCAAAATTACTCCTTCATCATCCACTGTGTACACAACAGGGTTTTCAATCTCTGAAATTGGAATTTGTTCTTCTACTGAGGCACTATTTACATTTGGTGGCAGTGTGCTTCCTCCACTGATTACAGCTAAAGTAACTTGTTTTTCATTCTCATACTGTGTAACCATCTGCTGAACCTTGCTCATTCCATCCAATAACTCCATGCCAGCAATTCCTCTACCCTTCTCTCTAACATAATACATGCAATCATTAATTCCATAGACCTCTCCCTCAATTAAAGCTAACAGATTCATGTAGGTGATGTCTGATTCACCTATGTTGCGCTCAATATTGTCCTGACCATCTAGATTTATCCTTACATCCTATATGTCATCATCCAAACAACAAAATTGAAATAACACCCAAATTATTTGCAACAGAAAACCATAGCCTAAATCACAAAGAGAAATAACAGATAAAAGACCAAGGGAAAGAGGGGGATAACTTACTCGAGGCCGCCGTCGAATGCACTTGTCCAACGGCTACTCTGCGTCGGGTTCGCCTTCCACACATCGGCCACGGCAACGGCGGCCGCCTTCTTCGGCGAATAGAACGCAGCTGCCACGGGGTTCGAGCTCCCGCAACAATCCTCGACGCTGGATCCTTCCATGTTGCCGGTGTCGTCTCTGGGTCCGGCGCCATCTCTGGGTCCAGCGCCACCGGGAGGATCCGCCGCCGCCATGCCTTCTGTGCACGCGAGAGAGAGCAGCTACGAGTAACTGACTGGGTCGAACCGTGTCGGGGCGTGTTGTTAGGGTTCGGACAACGCCGTTAACGGCCATCCACGCCCAGCCGTCTGAAAGCGCCACGTAAGCCTGACGACTGGGACCCACTGGTCAGTTTCGTCGTTAGCGTGACATCAGATCCAGATCAGTGCTGGCTGCAACCGCGCGCCCCAAAAACGGTGCAATCTGAAACTTTTAAATTTTTTGGTGGTCTTTTAAAACCCTAGCCTCAAATGTGATGGTTTTTTGTAATTTTCTCTTTTAATCTACCATATGCCCGGATCATGTAGCTGAATTTATCTAGTATATTAACAGTGGTTGGAACTACATTCCGGTGCGTGCGATCAGTCTATCTATTAGAGTAAGTGATGATAGTCTAATGTACCAACCTATTTGAAAATATGGATTCCGGTGGTCTTTGGCAATACGTGTCCGACGGTCGTGCATAACTGATCCTGCTGGTTAAAATCTGAGTTTAAATCCGCATATTGCGTATATAATTATATAAACTACACGCGCCATCGAAAGGGATGCGTTGGAAGCATATAGTGTGATTGTCCACTAGCATCTTTGGTTTGTATTATTAGTGTACTTGATCACTAATGAAATACATCTAGACGCCGTGAAAAAAAAGGTATATATAGTACTATTGTGCCATATAATTTCGAATCCAAATTCGACCTACCGCTTGATAAACAAAAAAATGAAGCTATAAATAATATAAAATGAAAATATAGTGTATAGCATTGTACGAGTTGTATTTTTTTTGTTAGTTGTGGAGTTGAATTTTGAAATGAAATTTTGTGAAATGGTATTTGCAAGTTGGATCAATGTTGCTAAAAAATCAGAATTGTTTTCCAAAACTTCCAGAATTAATGGTGAGTTATACGAGCTTATAGTAGCCTAAAAGCACCACTTCACCTATCCTCTCTTACATTGTAGTAGTATTCATTTTCACCATAATTAGACGTTTGCACACGTATATGGTCCCCATTTATGCAGAATTATCCAATTAATAATGTCCATGATCTGTGTATACTACATAAGAGCGCTTGTCTAGAACATCGTTTTCCATTATCTGAAAATGATAACATGAGTTATTTGTGTGGCCGGAACGCTGTCCTGTAGTCGTAGGTCCTACGCACAGTCGGCAGCTATATCACCTCATGGGGACACCCCATACGCAGATGCAATTAGTGCAAGAACGTGTTTGGTTCAAGAACGTTAACGGCAATATAAATGGAATCAAATACCAGGGCGTATCACGAGTGGAATGGACAAACTCCATTTTTGTTTGGTTCGGTTGTGTAAAGTAAACAGCTCCCTTACCACTGTTTGGTTGCCCACGATTGGTAACAAGTTATACGACAGTCGCTTTCTCAAAAGAAAAAGGTTACACGCGAGTCGCGATTAACCACAGAACAAGACCAGCTTTAAAACCACCAGTTTTTCAAAAAAAAAAAGACAGCACATTTTTACTTTGTAACTTCAAACAAAAACATGCTATATATACTGATTCAATACCTCTCAACATTGAAGCATCAAATGCTAAGAAATCACTACAGATAAACAAATTTTGGCACTGAATAATAAACAAGAAACTAATACTCCCTCGGAACCAAATTACTTGACTCAAATTTGATTACAAGTTCAGAAATTCATAAATTCATGGCACTACAAATTCAGAAATTCATAGGTAGAAGAGCCGAGCCATAAATACAAGTTCAGAAATTCATGGCACTACAAATGGCATGTGTACTTGAAACCACTTCATGAGCCAAAACAAGTTTGATTATTCAAATCCCAGGTCAGAATTATTTTATAGTCTTGTTCCATAGTCTTCCAAATAAGCATTCCTTGTCAACCTCTCCTCATCTCTGCCAATAAATAGATGCACATGTATAAGCTTTAGCACAACAAGTTCGAAATGGCAGTAGAGACAGGTCATTGTCCAGATTATAAGAACTATGCATAAAGAACAGCTATACATGAATCTTCCTTTACTAAAAATAGAGAAAATCAAGAAAGAGAGAGAACAAATCAATGGTGTTCTTAATCATAAACAACATGCTCTTTCTGAAAATATATTATCACTACAGAATTATACCTGATTTTCCACTTGCAAGAACACACGTTTGATAGTTAGAATTTCTCTTGTCGATTCTCTTCCCTAGACAAAGAGGATGCCTATTCACTGAAAAATAAAAGATATTAAATTTAAATTTCACCGTATTGTCTCTATCTAAAGACTCGGAAATGGGGAGTGAACTGCACCGTAGAGGGGCTTTTCCCCAACAACAATCATGCATCATAAACAGAAAATAGACTCTAGTCTAATCCAGAGCCAAGAAATTTACCAGCGTTGACAAAACTCCTATATACAAATTTCAGTGTTCTAGTTATAGACAATTTTTAGATATTTACAAATTTCAGACTAATGTTGGAATCATATACTGTACATTCCACCACTACTTATGAAAAGCACATGTCACAATGTACAGTTAAAAACCAATATGTCCCTGGACAAAATTCATGATAAACCTAAGAACGGCTTGTTATTTATTGGTTATGAGTAATTCAATGGAATTAATAGTGTGAACTCGTTTTCAGAATCCTAATTGTAAAACTGATGTTGGTCAATAAGGAGATTCTGTACATACGAGAAATAAAATGCCAAACTTAACTAATTCTACTAGGAAAACTTCACAGAAATATGCCAAGGCTTCTGATTTGAAGAACATACAAACAGGAATATTAAATACCCTATTGTTTTTTAATCAAGCATCGGTCCCTAGAAAGTTCTTGACTGCTAACAGTAAAAACACCACTACATGATCTCCATGTGCTACTAGTAAAGACAAAACAAGTGGGATAGAAGCTAGGGGACCCAACCTGGTTGCATCTTATAACAGATCTAGTGACAGAAAACCTCGAATCACAACAGCAACCTGCTCACAAGACGAAGAAGAGCAAAATTGGTAACATGATGAACAAGTAAAGAAACCTAACCAGCTAACCTACACAATAGATCTGGAGAGGTGGTTTTCGACATGCAGGAGAAGGTGTTCCGGCTAGGAGGTGGAGAAGAACATAGGTGAGGGGAGGCCCGCGTGTGGATCGGGAGAAGAGCCCTACCGCAAACACGGAACCGGGTCGGCGGCCGCCGCTGCCCCTTGCTTGGCGCTGCCTATGGTGCTCCTTGTGTGGTGTTGCTGCAGGTGAGGGAGACGTTGTACTGCATCATGCCAGTGCCGGCGTGGAGACGGCGGAGGGGCGACTGGCGTGGAGGATCTGGGCAAGACGATGGGGAGGGTAGCGACTGCGGCCAGTCCCAATTTTTTTTTGATCCCCGAGAGCGAGAGAGACCTCTCCCTCTGGTAACGGAACCCGTTTCCGCCGGGAGGTGGGCGGTATCGTGTTAAAACTAGGGTGGGATTTGTTTACGGGGTACCCGATTACAGGCAAAACGAACCAAACACGATTTAACGTTATCTGATTACGCTGTAAACAGGTTGCGTTACAAAGTGACGAACCAAACACGTTCTTAAAGTAAACCGATTAGACCTAAAAATAGAGTGCACTTGTGTCCCCATCTTGACGCTAGGCTCAATCATTCTCCTACTCGGTGGCACCACGCTATTGATGAACAGAAACAACTACAGTTGGAAAATATTTTGTAGAATGTTCGGAGGTAATTCAAAGTTTTAGAGAATTATAAAAAAATATTTGGATGACGATGCTAAAGATGTATCCAACAAACGTGTAAAATTTAACGAAATATCTTAAATTTTAAGCTACACAAAAACGACAGAAGTGTGGATTCGAGTAGTGTGAACAATGCACATCTTCAAGTTGGAAAATCTGTGTAGTGCAATATGACGTGCGCACGTGTTGTGGTAAATAATGTGCGTATACATGTGTCAGCATGCATGTTGTAACTTGTAACCAGTGTTTCTTAAAAAAAAAAAAAATCCTATCACGACAGTGCAGTGGCAACATGCTAGGGGGCGAGGAGGATGCTTGTACGCAACAGCGCATGCACAGATTACGTTTTGGAGCGTGTGGTTCACCGAATCAGGTGGAACGTACATACGTTGTGATTGGGAAGCCACTAATTAATTAAAGGTGTTTAGTTAGTTGGATTAGCTAGCTAGCTAAGCTAGGCCCGTAGCTAATGACACGAGATCGATCGAATATATGACCTGATCGAAGGATTGCGCCTTTTTTGTCACAAAGGTCGTCGTCGTGTGTATCGTGCTAACCGTCATCATGTCTGGCGATTAGTAGTAGTAGTAACACAAATCACATGCTTTAATCATTAATTTCAAGGTTACTATTGTTTATCCATGAAACGAATTAAGCTTTTCTCCTTCTCTGTGATCCGTGCCAAATATATTTGATTACAGTGCAAAATAAATTTCCTTTAACTACATAATTAGCTGGGGGTGTCATCATATATATTCGATTTGATTTGGTGAACCTTGTAAGCTACTCACCATTTCCAGCCCAGTAGTGGCCTGGTCAGTAAGGTCTGTCACAGCACGAAGCTCTGTCAGTGCTTCGGGCGGCGAACACTCACTCACACTCAGTAGTAGTACGATCGAGTGAGTAATGTCGATCGATCCTAAGATGATCTGGTGGACACGTACTTATGACCTGGGAAACGTCACGCTGTTTGACAACGTGGGCTGCGTAAAGCCATCTCACTCCGAGAGATACAGGGTATCGTGCTAGCCCAGGTGTAGCATTAGTAGGTGGGTAGGTGTACATGGAGTCGGTTGGATTCAGAGAATTTAGCCCACATCAGGAGACGAGTCATCAGGTCGGTTTCAACAGGAGGGATATATCAATGCTATCGACAGTGCTAGCTAGCTAGCTGCATGGATAGTGAGTGAGATACCGTGAGCAGACATATATACAAGATGGGGGTGATCGACCAAACCATACATCGGTGTAGTCCTCCTGATGAACATATATGGTACTGCCGTCTACTGTGCTGCAAGTTATATCCAAATGAAAGGGACTAGGCAGGCTAGAGGTATGGTGCATTATTCAGTTACTCAAAGCAGACACAAGGAGGAAATGGCATCCAGAAGACGAAGATGATTTAAGAGCATTTCTATGGATACCGTGTCCGCGATACTGCACGAGGATGCGGTGTACTACAGACCATGCGGAACAGATGCACTAAAATGGATTTATATATTTAAAAACATCATATTGGCGCTAGATTCATACATACATGGGAGTTTTTTGATTATCAGATCGACATTTGTACAGCAAAACCTGATGCCACGCCCTGCATCCAGACTAGCCCTAGCATCAGCCGGCGGTACCTACTCACCAGAGCATCTACGACGGCGGCCTACTCCTCGTCGGAGTCGGTGGTGTCGTCGGAGTAGTCAACGACAAAGAAGCCGAGCCGCGCCTGGTGCTCGCGTGCGGAGTGGAGGCAAACACGGCGCAGCACCCGCTGCTCGGCGAAGTGCTCGTCATGGCGGCGCTTCGCGTTGTCCCATACGTCGAAGACGAGGGTCCCTAGCGAGTTGAAGATCGTCTGGCGGACAGCGGCGTCCTCGCTCTCCTCATCATCATCGTCGGCGACGGGTGCAGGTGCGGGCGCGCGAACGACCGGGTCGGCGCTCGCCCGTGCGTGGGAGCTACCCGCCTCGGAATCGTGGGCTTCGTGGCTGAACCCCATCCATGTCCACGCAAGTGAGGTGATGCGGTTGCAGGAGAGGGCGCCGCGCGCGCGTGCTGCTAGGAGCGGCGACACGCGGCCTCCTCCTCCCACAGCGGCGACGCGCGAGCTCGGGCCCCGGAGCTCCCGCTACGGCGCCGAGAAACACCACCGCGGCCGGCCAAATTCCGGCACGATTCGCCGGCCATGTGTAGGTGGGGGTCGGTGCGGCGGTGGGCAGTGGCGATTTAAAATCCAGCGGCCAGCATGGCCAGAATCGGATGCGGCGGCGAGGTTTTTGCGCGTGCGGAGTTGAGGGAAATGGATGTGGTTTTCCCGCGTTCAGAACCTCCTCCCCCTAATATATGCGGATGATGGGCCTCGATGCGGGAAACCGCAATTTTTTTTTGCGATTTTTGCCCGTTTACTTTATCTAAAAAAGGTCATGTTTTAGCATTGATACCACATATTTGTCCAAAATTTTACGGACGACCGATATGCTGTATCTAGAGATGCTCTGGCCCATCCACTTGAGAAATTATATGGAGACGAAGAAGAAACACTGTGTGCTGGTTTCACGAGCATAAATTTATTTTGCGGTAGATGATCAAAATGAACTATGAACCATCGACTGGATCTTGTGAAGTTGATATATGGCTTGACGTCTCGAACGCTTCGGACCACGGCCGCACTGACCACGACTTGCAGCAGCAATCTGCAGTCATGAAATAGGGCGGAGCCATACTTACTTAAACAAATGGGCCTCGTCAATTACGGTGACAAGAAACAAACAGAAACAGTCACCATGGGAATAATCTAGCTGGGCCACAATCTTCACATGCAAATTCGAATACTGGGCCTAAAGTGCTTCTGGGTATCCTCAAGTTAGTGTTCTTTGCTCAGCTAAAAAAAAAGCTAGTGTTATTTTCCCTCGAAAATTAAGATATTAAATTAGCTTACAGGCGAGTAACATACTCCCTCCATTTGAGCAATGCTATACATACGACACAGCTGTACGATCGTTTTTGTACGACATCACACATCGGAGCAATGCTAGGCTTACTTCAAAAAAAAAAGAGCAATGCTAGGCCACATGTCAGAATTTGAATCATGCATGGCAAAGTTGGGCCACGGTCTTGTTGTACAAGGATCGTAACAAAATTGTCGTACGCAGAGTCTTTTCTCCTCCATTTTACATTACTCTGCATAATAAATTCGGTCAAAGCAAAGCTTTATAATATTTGACCAACTATACATAATAAAATATCAATTCTAATAATATTCATTTATTTTTTTAAAAAATATTTGTTTAATTTGTAAATATTAATATATTTTATTTATAATTGGTCAAACTTTGGAAATCTTGACTTTGACAAAACCTAATATGTGAAGTAATATGGGACAAAGGATGTATAACAATGTGTAGTCCCAAAAAAAACTTAGTTTGTCAAACATATTTATCATGCCTAGAACTAACACAAGGGGCATGTGCTGGCGTCATAGAGGTTGTAACCATCATGTGCCTGCCAATGCGTCATTGCGCTTTTTTTCCTCCACCATCCATGGAAAACGCGCTCGCGGGGCAGAAGATGCGCGTCAGGTGGCGACTTGGGGTATGACACCCCTTTCCCGGGGATGGGAGCCCACATCATGGATGATGACCAGTCCCCAGGGCCTTCACGTTGGCGGGGATGAGTTGGCTCCCCACCAAGGGCTTGGCTTTTGTCGCTCCCGAGAGGTGGCCGACACTTCTCCATGTAGCTTCTCGTAAATGTCGTTGATGAAGAAGTTCATGATGGATCTTGGCCTTGATGTTGTCATTGTCGGGGTTCTCTTGCTTGAGCACCTTCAAGATGAAGGTCTTGTAGGTCTCCACACTCTCCTTAGCAAGGAAGACGTTGATCTGGTTGGCCCATGCTTGTAAGATTCGCGGGAACCCCGGTTCCCATGGGTCCGATAATTCTGAAACTAGAATAAGGTCCTTCCTGTCCTATCCTCGACCATGTGGTGCATCTAGCATCGATAGAGGCAGTATGGAGTTGTGTGTCCAGTGGATCTTATGATACGAACAAGTGAGAGGCCATCGTGAGCTCAACCCTATAACTTATCTAGGGTTGCGTTCCCTTGCCAGCGACGTTGGTACTCCGCTCCGCCTCCGATGGCCTTGGGTCCTTGGAGGTGTGGAGGACCACAGTACCTCATCGGCGGGAGGGTTTTCGTTTTTTGGGTTGGTTTCAATGTCTTATTCTCTATGATGAGACGCCAGCTACATCCTAAAGCCAGAATAAGGTCATGTCATCCAAACCACAGTTCGTTGGTGCGTGGTGTTCTGTATCAAACGGGTCTCCTAGGAAGCGTTCGGAATTTTTGTTTGTTAGTGTGGTTTGAGGTTATTTTCTTCCAATCCACGAGTTCCATTGTTGGTTATGGTTGTTGCTCTGGTGAACTGGTTATTTGGGGTCCTTAGCGCGATGGCTTTCCATCTGTATGCTACAACAAGCACTACTACAACAAGTTTTGCCCGACTTCAGTGATTGAGGGGCGTGGACGGTGGCACACCTTTTGTTCTCTGTAGTTGTCGCTAAGTGGTCCAAAGATCTATTTATGATTTTTTATTACTTTTGGTATTCTTTGTTCTGTTGTTCATGATTTTTAATAGATCGATAATTTTAAAAAAAAGAATCAGATGATCCTATAGACTTCCACTTGCCACTCTGGATTTGTAAAGAAATTTCATGCCGCTGGCCACCTTCTTGCCGCCCAGGATGAACCACTTGGTGAGAAGAAGATGCAAAGCTCCAGCGCAGGATTCCTGGGAGGCCTCCTCGGAGGAGGTTGAGAGCACGCTGACCTTGGCTGCCATTACGGCCATAGATGTTGGTGGAGAACTTGGTGACCGAGCGATTCGCTTAATGAGGCAGCAGGTCGCTGCACACAGGCTTCACCACCGCCCCTTTTGTCTTCCCACTCACCACCTTGGCCGGCCGAGTCGAAGGGAGGAGCTTGAGAGCTGCAGTAGTGTAGCATCCCAGTTGTCTAACATCTGTAATGCTACATGTTATAATAATAAAAAGGACCACTTCCAACATATAATTGTTGCATCATCATCATATCATGCTCATGTCATCATGTCACCTTGCATTTGAGCATCATATAAAACCCTTTCTTGTTTGGTTCTTCCCTCATGTGCATGATTAATTGTAGTTGCCTCTTGATATTGTATTTGGTTCTTAATATATTGTTAAATGCCCAAGTTGAGTTGAGGGCATCTCTCTTATTGACTCCACCACCTTTTCTTTCACCACCTTATAATTCCACCATCCAATTAATATGAGCTTGGCATTTTATTTTGGGTTATCTCTAGCTCATGTTGGTTGGTTGGGTTCCACCCATAATCTTTTGCTTGGCCTTTGCCCACCTTTTGGGAATGCAAGGATTAAAGCCACATGAAATAATGTTGTTTTCACAATATAACCATTTGGCAAATATTGTTGCATGGGCCATGCAAGTGCCACCTTTTCTAGTATTTGGTTTTTACTTGAAATTCTAAGTGGATCATCTTTCCTTGGTTCAAATCTTTTGTTGGCTTGTAGTTTTTCCTTCACCATATCATCCATTTTTTTCCCCTTTAGCTAACCTCTTGCCCCCATGCTCCATGCACACACATGTGCTAATGTGGCATGCCCAAACCTAAACCCACCTCTTCTCTTGGTTCTTGCTTGGTCATTTTGGAGCATGCATGGACCAAAGGAAAACCCCATCACCACTTAATCATCTCTCTCTTTTTCTCCTTGTCTTGATCTTGTGTGCTTGTCTTGTGAGGCATGATCAAGTTAACCCCACCTCCATCTATCTACCCCTCTCCATCTACCCTAACCCTCTCTTACACCTAAACCCTAAGCCACCCCTCTAAAACCTACCTAGCATGGCCACATGACCACCATGCCTTAACCATCCTAGCTAAACCCTAGCTAATCAAACCCTAAGTGGCCTCTCCATCGCCTCCCTTCCCTAGCTGCAGGCCCCACCTAGCCCGCCCCACCCCAAAACTCTAGTCACCCAAGCCATACCCCTCTCCTCCTAACCTAGCTCTCACCCTACCCTAGCCGAGCCTCCTCTCTCTCTGCATGGGGCCCCTCCACCGAGCCACCACCTCTCTCCTCCCCTACCCCACCTGACAGTCTTCCACAGCCCGCCACAGGACCCGGACCCCATGGCGATCACGTGAAGGAGGGTGCAAAGTGGCCGACCCGCCTCCCCCACGCAAGCCCCCACCTCGCCTCGTTCTTATCCTCTTCCTCACCTCCGCCTCGCCCAGATCCACCCAGAGGCCTGCTCGCCCCCTCTTCCCTCGCCACTGCCTCGACGCCGCTGCCGGCCTCCTCGCCGCTGGCCGAACCAGGAGGCAAGCGCATCGGGTGTCGAGGGAGATCCAGAGCCTGTTCTGCCGCCTGCCCAGCGGGAGAGGAGAAGGACCAGCCAGACCGACGCCGCTCCGTCCAAAACCCTAGCACGCTGGCCTCGCCTCCCGTCCCCGATGCGCCCGACCAGATCCGAGCCCACCGTCGAGCTCATGGGTAAGCGCCTCACCCTCCCGGACATCCTCCGCACGTTGCTTCCTGGCGTCGCCGATCTTTTTGTCGAGCACCCTCGCGGCGTCTGCCGCCACAGATGCCACTACCGGTGCAAGACGCAACGCTTACCTAGCCCCTGCTTCCTCACAACAACCACGCACCCGCCGCAGCGTAGCCGCCATTAGCGCGCCAGAGGCGCTGGTTCTCAGAACACCCTCAGATCGACCTATGCAAGTTTGAGCAAAATTCGCCAAACCCGCATAGAAACGATTCAAAGGTGTCACCAGCACTTTCGTGCGGGTGGAAACGTAATAACATTACACAACAGCCCCTCGATGGGACCCCTGCAATGTATATATATAACAGCGACTCCATGAGTCAAGGATACAGATTTAATATACAAAGATCCAAATCACCTTGAAAATGACAGAGCGTCCAGCTACGGACAAGATGCAAATGGGGCTAAGAGCCCTGAGGAATAACCAATGGTGTCCATAACCCTGCCCAGGCCAAGCCGGAAGGGTAACCCTGCTAACGGCGTCGATCTCAAAACCTGCTTAACAAAAGGGGTGCCGACAAAGGGCAAAGGAAAAAGAAGGAGCGTCAAGATCGAGTCCAAGACACGGCGAGGCTAGAATTGGCGGTCCTCGCCATAGGTATGGTGGATCAAGCGCAGCAAAGATGCACTAAACAACCTATAGAGACTCGATACAACCGCGGCAATCGAGAGGGGTAAGGTAGACCTATCCGGATCCATCCCGAAGCTAACACCAAACAAACCCATCTCGGTGTTTCCCTCGAGACCAAACGAGGAAGTCAACCGAGGAACTCACAGCTTGGCGCTTTATTTATTCATTATCATTGCAGCAATTACTAGTCGTGTTCGGAAAATCATCCTTAAAGTAAGCAGTGGGCACTTTTAGTTAACCATTCCGTGATAGTGGAAACACTTACTAGTCGACATACATTTATCATGAGATAACCCAAAACCCAAAGCTTGTTGGTACTTTTATTCAGCCATTCCGCTAGAAGTTGCAAGATTTACTAGTCAGTACAATTGTCGCATACAACCAAACAAGCAATTGTGGGCAGTATTAATTAACCATTCCATTATAGTGAAGCTGATTACTAGTCATTATAAGTCAAATTTATAGCGAAACTTTAGTTATGCTTGTCTATGATCGAGATATGTGCTCCAAGTCGTCCATATCCATGACACGGCCGTAAAGTTTTACCCGCCGGGTGCACCAATAGCAACACACGCCGATCAACCTCGAAAACCAAATCAAAACCCAACGAGGCTTTCACGATGAACAATCACAGGATTCGAATATTTCAGGGGACACCCCATTGAGTAGATCCCGCAATGGAGTAAGCAAGCTCGAGACGGACTCAAGGTTTATGACAATGGTCGAAGCGATCGGAACCCGAAGTGTGGCTGGCTTGTCGATACCGCAGAATCAACCCGCTTACCTAAAGACAAAGGTGCTCTCGCACAATTTAAATACGTAAAGTAGCATGGCATAAGTACAGATCGAATAAAACCTCAAACTAGTTTGTGGCCCCAAGAAATAAGAATGAATCAAGCTCGCTGTGGGGTCCCATATACCTCCGGATGTGGATAGCGCGATAAATCAAGGAACAGTATCAAGTACTGGGTCTTACGGGACACAAGTGGGCTGCTCGAAACCAAATATTTTCTATCACCCACCGATGCCTCTCGCTTATTTCAATTTTAGTTGTTAAACAGAATTTAAAGTGACGATAAGTAAAACTAGAATCATCTCCAACAACAACATGCGGCAATACATCAAGAATCGCATATGACGTCACATCAAGACTTGAGCAAGCAACTACGACGCGCAAGTCCAACTAGCTACCAAACAACAGGTAATAGGATGTGTCCAAGGCAATATAGGGCTGCAAGGGAATATCACGGGTACGGAAACTAAAGCATCGCAACACAGATAGCAATAGATCAACAGGAGGGAATAAAGACTATAAAAGTAAGATAGGTAGAAAGGGGGGAGATGCTCGCCTGAAAACATTGTTGAAGGTTCAACCGAAGATCGGGGCGAAGCTCACATCAACTCAACGGCCTTATCCGCGAAGAAGCAAAACACTAGAAGAAACACCGGATGCAATATTTAATACACGGCAGAAGATCGGCATGATGCATGTATGATGCATGGCATGGCAAGGTGCGATGCAATTAGGTCATATTAAGCGGAACCGGGGTCCCGACAATTAGTTAAATGGTTCAAGTTGTTTAGAACCCCCGCAATTTAAATGTTGTTTAACATGGTAGAAGATATCATCGGGTTCGCTACACAAATTTAAATGAGGCCAATATAAGGCTAGATTTGCCCGCATATGGGCCCCATATTTAATTATTAGGTGAATCGGCATAAGGCCCCCAAACCACATGAATGTATGCATGCAAGATGACAAATTAATATGCGACAAGTTGTATTATGTTATGAAATAGGGTTCGAGGGAAAAGGGGTCACACATTAGGGGTCTCGACGATCTTGGGGGTCCGGGGGTCTGGGGTTCGGCAGGGTCCAGGGTTCGACGGAGCGGTCTCGCGGGAACGTTCTTGGAGTACTGGGGTCGTTCTTGTCGCATTCGCGGTCTTCGGGTCATGGTGTCGGTCTTGGCATTCGGGGGAGTACTTGTCGCGCCGGAGTCTCGGTGTCCTCGGGTCCGATTGTAGATCTCGGCGTCCGGCGGTAGGTCTTGTTGGTTTCACTCCGAGGGGCTTGCTGTCCTGTAGCGTAGATCATGGTTCATCGGGTCCGGGTTCGCCGTGAGGTAGGTCTTGGCGACTTGGCGTTCGCCTAGTTTCCGCGAAAGATCTTGCTCGAAAACTGTCGCTATGGTGGTGCTTGTTTCATTTCTTGACGGATGCTTGGTTGGATGGGCACATACACGGCACGTGCACCCTTCTCTCTCACACGCACAGGGATCATACACCAAACGGGCCACCGCAGAGCGAGGAACCGCACACACGAGGCCGGCTGCTCGGTGACCACCGGCGACGCTCGATCTGGACGGCAGACGCGAGCGGCCGGCGGGCGGAGACGCTGGGCGAGGCGAGGGAGCCCGGCGGAGGCGCGCCGGTGGGGGGCTCGGCGGAGACGCAGCTGGGCCGGGGCTTGAGGGGCGACGGAGGCTCGGTGGCGCCGGCGAGGTCGACGGACGCGCCAGCGGCTTGAGAGGGGAACGGGCGGAGGCGTGGCTCGACCGGCGGGCGAGGCGAGGTGCAGCCCGGAGGACGACCGCGAGGACGAGCTTGACGGGACGACGGGGTCCGGCCACGGCTCAAGGGCGCGGAGCTGGAGCTCGGCTAACGGACGGCTGGGCCACTGGGTCGCATGAGGCGGTTAGGCGGGGCCCTTGAGAGCGGGCGGGGGCGCTGAGGAGGGCGGCCGACGCGGCGGGAGACGGGGCCGAGGCTGCTAGAGGTAGGAGAAAGAGGGAGGAAGAGGAAGGTCGAGCGGGGTGGAACCCAGGCGGGGCAGGCGTGCGTCAGGGGGGGCGGGGCGTGCTGGTTGGACCGGGAGGGATCGGGGCAAGGGTTTCGTGTGTGTGGCGGGACCAGGTGGGGACGGGGTCCCTGGGGAGGGCGTGGCGTGTAGTGTGTGTGTGTGCGTGAGTTGTGTGTGCTGGCGTGGTGAGGAGAGAGGGTGGGAAGAGAAAAGGGAGAGGCCAAGTGGCAGGCCACAATTGGTGGGGGTGAGGGGTGTAGTGAGGTGGCAACGTGTGAGTGGCCAGGGTGAGGTGGAGGGTTGGGTTGGGTAGACTAGTTGGTAGGATAGGATTTAGAAGGGCGGGTACAGCTGGACCGATTATTATTCCTGGGGGTGGTCGTTCGGGTCGAGTTGGCCCGTTCGACTGCCCCCGCTAAAACAAATATAAATTTTATTTGTTTCAAACAAAACTTTTGCAATCCGATATCGGGCAAAACAAAATATTACGGCGACCCGCATGTTGATGTTTGAATCAAGAGGGGGCGTTTTATAAAACAAAACGGGTGTTGCGAGAATAGTTTTGGCAAACAATGCATGATGACGATGCAATGCACAAATTCAACGCGATTTTCCAGAGTGGTTTTATGGGATGCCACACCGACACCACTAACAATGGATCTCGCCCGAGATCCGCCTCATGGTACCGGAAGGAAGGCGCGATCCGATCCTTCAAGGCTTCGTGTAGA
Organism: Avena longiglumis; assembly: GCA_030063025.1. Taxonomy (NCBI): domain Eukaryota; kingdom Viridiplantae; phylum Streptophyta; class Magnoliopsida; order Poales; family Poaceae; genus Avena; species Avena longiglumis. The sequence continues at coordinate 474,106,052 of CP125974.1, read as the reverse complement.
TCCTCGCGACACCACTAACAAGAGGTCGTTGTCCGTGATCGCGAGAGAACACTCCGGAAACAAAAGGTCAAGGTAGAGGTATCAACAAATAAAGCCACCTCTAGCTTCCGATGGATGGAGTAAACCTGGATCCACCGATTCGATGTACAAGAGCGAATGATAAGAGTAGTCGATGGTGATCAGTCCATCGCGACCAAACCATTACTCCGCACACGAATAGGCGGATTATGCAACCAACTCTCGGAATTAGACTGAAGTTCTCGACAAGCGAGGTTCGGAAACAGAGGGGTGATGCAGACTCCGCATCGGATCTGGCGTAGACGATGTCGTCGCGTCGGAAAACACCGGAAGGCACAAACAAGGAACAAGGAATGGTAACACCGTAGATGGATTCATCAGGCAGCTTGAACACCGGATGGTAGCACACTGTTATCAAAGAAGGAAGCGAAACCCTGAAGGTGCGACGGAAACCCAACCACGAGAATTCCTGGACTCGAAGAAAGAGAAGAGAGCGGATTCAAAACACGCAGAGGTGAGAGGAGAGCAGCAGAGGGGTAAGGAGTAAAATCAGACCTAATCAGAACTATCCAACCGATTTTGCAAAAATAGTTTTGACACTCTACCGCCGTTAGCTAGGTTATCCTCTGTTTGGACTTGTGGGGTATCGAACCGAGCTCGATACCACTCAGAACACCCTCAGAATCGGACCTATGCAAGTTTGAGCAAAATTCGCCAAACCCGCATAGAAACGATTCAAAGGTGCCCACCAGGCACTTTCGTGCGGGTGGAAACGAAGTAATAACATTACACAACAGTCCTCGATGGGACCCCCAGAACAGATATATATAACAGCGACTCCATGAGTCAAGGATACAGATTTAATATACAAAGATCCAAATCACCTTGAAAATGACAGAGCGTCCAGCTACGGACAAGATGCAAATGGGGCTAAGAGCCCTGAGGAATAACCAATGGCGTCCATAACCCTGCCCAGGCCAAGCCGGAAGGGTAACCCTGCTAACAGCGTCGATCTCAAAACCTGCTTAACAAAAGGGGTGCCGACAAAGGGCAAAGGAAAAAGAAGGAGCCAAGATCGAGGCCACCCACGGCGAGGCTAGAATTCGGTCCTCGCCTACACATAGGTATGGTGGATCAAGCAGCGGCAGATGCACTAAACAACCTATAGAGACTCGATACAACCGGCGCAATCGAGAGGGGTAAGGTAGACCTATCCGGATCCATCCCGAAGCTAACACCAAACAAACCCATCCCGTGTTTCCTCGAGACCAAACGAGGAAGTCAACCGAGGAACTCACAGCTGGCGCTTTATTTATTCGATTATCATTGCAATTACTAGTCGTTCGTAAAAATCATCCTAAAGTAAAAGTAAAGGCACTTTTAGTTAACCATTCCGTGATAGTGGCAACACTTACTAGTCGATACATTTATCATGAGATAACCCAAAAACCCAGCAGCTTGTTGGTACTTTTATTCAGCCATTCCGCTAGAAGTTGCAAGATTTACTAGTCAGTACAATTGTCGCAAGACAACCAAACAAGCAATTGTGGGCAGTATTAATTAACCATTCCATTATAGTGAAGCTGATTACTAGTCATTATAAGTCAAATTTATAGCAGAACTTTAGTTATGCTTGTCTATGATCGAGATATCGTGGCTCCAAGTCGTCCATATCCGCGACACGGCTTCGAAAGTTTTACCCGCCGGGTGCACCAATAGCAACACACGCCGATCAACCTCGAAAACCAAATCAAAACCCAACGAGGCTTTCACGATCGAACAATCACAGGATTCAGAAATATTTCAGGGGGCCACCCCATTGAGTAGATCCCACAATGGAGTAAGCAAGCTCCGAGACGGACTCAAGGTTTGCGACAATGGCTGTAAGCGACTGGGAACCCGAAAGTGTGGCTGGGCTTGTCGATACCGCATAATCAATCCGCTTACCTAAATAAGACAGGTGCTCCTCGCACAATTTAAATACGTAAAGTAGCATGGCATAAGTACAGGATCAGAATAAAACCTCAAACTAGTTTGTGGCCCCAAGAAATAAGAATGAATCAAGCTCGGCTCGGGGTCCCATATACCTCCGGATGTGGATAGCGCGATAAATCAAGGAACAGTATCAAGTACTGGGTCTTACGGGACACAAGTGGCTGCTCGAAACCAAATATTTTCTATCACCCACCGATGCCTCGCTTATTTCAATTTTAGTTGTTAAACATAATTTAAAGTGACGATAAGTAAAACTAGAATCATCTCCAACAACAACATGCGGCAATACATCAAGAATCGGCATATGACGTCACACATCAGCACTTGAGCAAGCAACTACGACGCGCAAGTCCAACTAGCTACCAAACAACAGGTAATAGGATGTGTCCAAGGCAATATAGGGCTGCAAGGGAATATCACGGGTACGGAAACTAAAGCATCGCAACACAGATAGCAATAGATCAACAGGAGGGAATAAAGACTATAAAAGTAAGATAGGTAGAAAGGGGGGAGATGCTCGACTAAAAACATTGTTGAAGGTTCAACCGAAGATCGGGGCGAAGCTCACATCAACTTAACGGCCTTATCCGCGAAGAAGCAAAACACTAGAAGAAACACCGGATGCAATATTTAATACACGGCAGAAGATCGGCATGATGCATGTATGATGCATGGCATGGCAAGGTGCGATGCAATTAGGTCATATTAAGCGGAACCGGGGTCCCGACAATTAGTTAAATGGTTCAAGTTGTTTAGAACCCCCGCAATTTAAATGTTGTTTAACATGGTAGAAGATATCATCGGGTTCGCTACACAAATTTAAATGAGGCCAATATAAGGCTAGATTTGCCCGCATATGGGCCCCATATTTAATTATTAGGTGAATCGGCATAAGGCCCCCAAACCACATGAATGTATGCATGCAAGATGACAAATTAATATGACAAGTTGTATTATGTTATGAAATAGGGTTCGAGGAAAAGGGTCACACATTAGGGTCTCACGATCTTGGGGGTCCGGGGTCCGGGTTGGCAGGTCCGTGGTTGACGGAGCAGTCTCAAGGAACGCTTTGAGTATCGTCGTTCTTGTCGCATTCGCGTCTTCGGTCATGGTTTCGGTCTTGGCATTCGGGAGTACTTGTCGCGCCGGAGTCTCGGTGTCTCGGTCCGATTGTAGATCTCGGCGTCCCGCGTAGGTCTTGTTGGTTTCACTCAGGGCTTGCTGCCCAGAGCGCAGATCATGGTTCATCGGGGTCCGGGTTCGCCCGTGAGGTAGGTCTTGGCGACTTGGCGCCCTCGCCTAGTTTCCGCGACGAAGATCTTGCTCGAAACCGCTGGCGTGGTGGTGCTTGTTTCATTTCTTGACGGATGCTTGGTTGATGGGCACATACACGCACGCACCCTTCTCTCACACGCATTGGTATCACTGCACTAAACGCCACCGCAGAAAGCGTAGGAACCGCACACACGAGGCTACCGGCTCGGTGACCACCGGCGACGTTGTTCGATCGGACGGCAGACGCGAGCGGCCGCGGCGAGACGCTGGGGCGGAGCGAGGGAGCCCGGCGGGAGGCGCGGTGGGGCTCGCCGGGCGGAGACGCAGCGGGCCGGGGCTTGAGGCGACGGAGGCTCCGGTGGGCGCCGGCGAGGTCGACGGGACGCGCCAGCGGCTTGCAGAGGGGGAAAACGGGCGAGGCGTGGCTCGACTCCGGCGGGCGAGGCGAGGTGCGCCGAGGACGACCGCGGCGAGGACAAGCTTGACGGGACGACGGGTCCTGCCGCCACGGTCTACAAGGCGGTGGAGCTGCGAGTCGGGGCTAACGGACGGTCATGGGTCGCGCCATGAGGCGGTGGTGGCGGGGCCCGCGGAGAGCGGCGGGGCGCCGAGGAGGGCGCGGACGCGCGGGAGACGGGGCCGAGGCCAAGGCTAGTGGTAGGAGAAAGAGGAGGAAGAGGAAGGTCGAGCGGGTGGAACCCAGGGCGTGGCGCAGGGGGTCGGGCGTCTTGGTTGGACCGGGAGGGATCGGGCGCGTGGTTTCGGTGTGTGGCGGGACCAGTGGACGGGGTCCCTGGGAGGCGTGGCGTGTAGTGTGTGTGCGTGAGTTGTGTGTCTTTGGCGTGGTGAGGAGAGAGGGTGGGAAGAGAAAGGAGAGGCCAAGTGGCAGCCACAATTGGTGGGGGTGAGGGGTGTAGTGAGGTGGCAACGTGTGAGTGGCCAGGGTGAGGTGGAGGGTTGGGTTGGGTAGACTAGTTGGTAGGATAGGATTTAGAAGGGCGGGTACAGCTGGACCGATTATTATTCCTGGGGGTGGTCGTTCGGGTCGAGTTGGCCCGTTCGACTGCCCCCGCTAAAACAAATATAAATTTTATTTGTTTCAAACAAAACTTTTGCAATCCGATATCGGGCAAAACAAAATATTACGGCGACCCGCATGTTGATGTTTGAATCAAGAGGGGGCGTTTTATAAAACAAAACGGGTGTTGCGAGAATAGTTTTGGCAAACAATGCATGATGATGACGATGCAATGCACAAATTCAACGCGATTTTCCAGTAGTGGTTTGGCGGGATGCCACAGGCTCGAACCCCCACCGCGCCGCGCGCGTCGCGCGAGCGACTGACGCGCACGCTCGGTTCAGTTCAGGGAAGAAAAACAGTGTCGTTGTACACTTTGCACAAACCCCCCCCCCCCTCTTTTGCTTTTGCCAACCCGCGGTCCCTAGGAGCCCACCTGTCTGTGTCGCTGTAGTTTTGCAAAAAGGCTCCTGGAGTTTTCGAGTATCAACCCGCGGTCCCTCCCCCTCCTAGCCGCTGGCATTAGGGTCCAGGTGCGCCTGTCCCCACCTGTCAGTGACAAGGCTAGAATAGGCTGGGTGTAAAAAGTATGGCTGGGTCTGTTTTATTTATTCAAATCTTTTTCTGAATATTCAAATTCAAATAATTTTCAGATTCAAACAACTTTTCATATATTATTCCAAATAACACAAATGATATATGTTTGGATATCAGAAAAATGAGAGGATTCCAAATATGCCATCCATTTTGCCTTTTGCACAAGTAAAATTCCAAGTTTATTTAAATTACCCAATTGCCACTAGAATTTCAATAATTAATAAATTTTGTTTTATAATTCCAAATTTAGCAAATGATAGGTCTAAAATGATCAGCTCGACGAGACCTTTCTGTTTATGCTATCCATGACTTCAATTGCAGCATGCATCATATAAAAATATAGGGTACAGCAAGTGTTATGACAACAAATGTGATTCCAAAACCCCATTAAAATGTTGTTACTTGCCTTCCACACCTCACCATGCCATGCTACCTTCTTGCCATGTAAATTGTGCATCATTCATCATGGCATGATTGTTTGCTTGACGCATCTTATTCATATGCTTGTGCTCTATATTCATGTTGGCCTTGTTTGTTTGGTTTTTCTCGGATAGACACCGGTGGGTTATACCAAGAGAACCGTGAGCACTATCCAGATCCGCCTCGCTTCAATCGAGTTGACAGGCAAGCACTTCCACATGCTTGCATACATACAGTACCTATTGCCTCTATCTTATTCTTGCATCATTGAGTCGCGAATGCATTAAATTGAATCCCAAGTATGGATAGCCTTTACTTTCAAACTCCACCAAGCTTGTTCCTCTATCCCATGAACCATTACTATAGGAGTTGTTTGAGCCATGCGAGTCGAGAACAAAGATGTGTAGGGTATGTGAGTGTCTGTGGATAACGAGGTACCTAAACAACTTAACCCGAGTAGTTCGGGATAACTAAAGAAAGTGGCACCGTGAGCAACATCTGCTATTTGGTTTTTCCGCTCACTTGTGTCCCGAAGACCCCGAGTACTTGATTCCTGTTCCTTGTTTTATCGCGCTATCCACATCCGGAGGTATATGGGACCCCCGAGCCGAGCTTGATTCCGTCTTATTTCTTGGGGCCACAAACTAGTTTGAGGTTTTATTTACTATCCTGTACTTATGCCATGCTACTTTCGTATTTAAATTGTGCGAGGAGCACATGCATCTTTAGGAAGGCGAGTGATTACGCGGTATCGACACCCGAGTTTCGGGTTCCTACCGCCATGACCATTGGCGCTAACCTTGAGTCCGTCTCAAGCTTGCTTACTTCGCGGGATCTACTCAAAGGGTGGCCTCAAATATTTCGAATCTTGTGATTGTTCACCGTGAAAGCCTCGTTGGGTTTTGATTTGGTTTTTCCGAGGTTGATCGAGTGTGTTGCTATTGGTGCACCCCGCCGGTAAAACTTTCTCAAAGCCGTGTCCGCGATATGGACGACTTGGAGCACGTTTCTTGATCATAGACAAGCATAACTAAAGTACCGCTTTAATCGACTAAGTAACTTGACTAGTAAATAGTGCAACACTCATGGAATGGTTAATAAAATTGCCAACGGATGGGGGTTGTTCGTCCGCTTCCTTGTTGGTAAGCAGGGAGGAGGATGGATCGGATGAGATTACCATTATAACTGTTGTACTTAATTCACGGACATCCGCTCATCATTGGTTAGGCGGATGGTTAGCGCTTATCTCAGAACTGCTAGGGTTTATCTTTCCGCAATTGCGCCACCCTGTTGTGTCCCCTTTAGAGGCATTAAGACTTGCTGAGTACTTAGGGTCTCACGATAAATTATTGGTTGATGGATGTGTACCTTCACGGAGACGGATCGGTGGAAGAAGTCAAGATGTGGGCAACGATCGCTCGGTGTAGAGATTCCGGAACGGGATCCGTGAGACCTGTAGTTGGGATGTGCTTATTTCTATGGCATCTTATGCCGATTTGCTTCTTATCCGCATCGGATTTTGTTTGCCGCCTGCATGATACTACGATGTGTTGTATGAGGAGTTATCCTAAAATATAGATCTATCTAGGTCATTTGAATCTTGCCGTATGGCGCTATATTTCCTTTCTTTCTAGATGGTATGGCTCGATGTACTCTTGTATGGTGGCTTATGCGTACATACCCACTTATGTACGTAGTTGATCCTTCGCCGACACGCCGCCAGACAGTCCCGTTGAGAGGGTAGTGGTTGGGACGTCAAAGGACTACCAAAGGAGTGGCTTTGGGGCCCCAGCATTATTTCAACCACTACCACTCATCCAGGCTCGTATCTAGGAGCGTAATTCACCGAGGTAGTTACAATTGGTATCGAGCCATCCCGACCTTCGTGGTTTCAAATTAAACGGTCGTTGTCACCTAGCAAATATTTTGGTAGTTATGTATATTAGGGAAAAACAAAACGCGAGAGTAGGACTGCTTCCACTTTTGTTCTTACCTCCCACCCACCCTTTTCTCGGTAAGGAAGTGCAACGCTTTTCAATTCTCTTCCCAAAGTTCAAACTAGGATTCACGTGTTCGGGTTCCGTAGTACCATAGGGTGTGTGTGTATGTGTGTGTGTAATCCCTTGTCTATCTGCTGCATCCAAGTTGTTATCTTATCCGCTTTTGGTTATCAACTGGTACATTCCATACCGATGTGCTTTTGTAAACCGACGCAATCTATCTTCCTCTTTGTATCCGACGCTATCTTGTTTGGGGTGTTCGCTTCCGTAGTTACCAATCTTTAGGTTTTGTCGTGAGAAGAAGGGGTTAGGATATGTGTTCCACTTGTTCATGTGCGGAGTAATGATTTGAGTGCGGATGGAGTCGACCATACCACTACTTGTATCAGGCGCTTTTGTATATTGAATCGGTAGAGTCACTAATCTTGATTCGTTAAGTAATTTTCGCATCTATTGGTATTTTAATGCCGAAATTTGTGGAAAATTTTTCTTTGATATATTTGTGTAGTACCACACTCCTTTTCAGTGTGCGATATGCTTAATATCTTTAGGTGCTATGAACTTTGTTGATATTTTAATATCATCTCAAGAATTGTATCCTTTAATCTTGGTTAATCCATCTTGGTACTATTTTGGATTATTATCATTCTCCATTATAGTCGACTTGAGTTTTATATCAATAACAGGATGGCTCCCCACTGCCAGATCGAGGAGGACATACCTCCGAATCGGGCTCATTTGTCAAACATTGCTAATGCTTTGGCAGCCATGCAAGAGAACCAGCAGCGCTTTGAGGAGAGCGTCAGAAGAAATGAGTTTGCTCCACTTCCTCCACCTCCCAAGCGCGGAGACATCAAGAGCTTCCTCAAGTTCAACCCTCGTCAGTTTGATGTGTCTGACCGACCTCTTGACACGGATGATTGGCTGCGCGAGATCTCAAGGTTGCTCGAGACTGCTGATGTTCCAGAACAGGAGTGGGTCAAGTGTGCTACTCACCTTCTCAAGGGAGATGCAGCTCTTTGGTGGGAAAACTACTTGAAGGCAAGTCAGACCGGTTCCAGCCAACTTGGGAGAGGTTCACCGCAGCTTTCAAAGAACAGCTTTCTCAGAGATTGTGATGGAAAGGATGAAGGAGGCTTTCCTCAACTCAAGTGGAAATGATAACGCCAACACCTACATCAGAACTTCATGAACCTATCTCGCTATGGTGGTGATGAGGTATCGATGACAAGAAGAAGCGTAAAAGGTTCAGCAAGGGCTCAATGCGTCGATCAAGTATGCAATCACGCATGCAAGACCGCAACCTTCTCGAACTGCAAGACACAAGACCGCAAGAGGAGGCAAGTGCAAATGTTTGAGGAGTCCAAGAAACACAACAGGATGCATCAAGCTCGCAGCTTATGGCAGCTCCTTCTAAGTGGCGTGTCCGGGTTCCTAACACCCCACCGCCGCCGGCCCACCAAGACCGCAAGCTTCGCCAAGGCCACCAAACTTCACCATTGCTCCTGTGGGCTACAACCACCACTACTCGAGCGCTGGCGGAGTCCTCGCTACTCGCCCACGCCCGCCTAGTGCTCGCTTCACGTGGAGATCCAGGACATCTCACCGGAATCGCCCAATGAAGAACAAAGCTCTCCTCCACCGCCAAGATCTCGCAACAAGCTCTCCTTCGTTCGTGCACCACCGCCGGCTCTCAACATCAACACTAAGCCCGGTTCATGCGGTTGTTCGCGCTAACCGGCTAACGCCTCTCAAGCCGAGCTCGACCTGAGTTGTAATGGGTATGCTATCCGTTAACTCCCCCTGACGAAGTTCTCTTTGATTCTCGTGCATCGCATTCTTTTGTGTCGCAAGTTTGCGAGCGAGAATGAGTTAGTCTTGGTTCCTCTTCAAAAGCGGTTAATGGTTCTTTCTCCGAGCAACAATGGCATTGCTCAAATCACCATGGCAATCAAGTTGAGATTGGTGGTTCTTCATTCTTGGCTTCTTTGATTGTTTTGGGCAACTCGCATTGATGTCATCTTGGGCATGGATTGGTTGACAAAGAAATGCTGTGATTGATTGTCTTGAATGCTCGGTGTCTCAAGATCCTCAAGGCCATATAGTCTTTTCTCCAAGTCGACTCCTGTCAGCTCTATTCCTTGGCGGCTCTGAATGATGATGCTATGGAAGCTATTCAGAGGGTACCAGTGGTCTGTGAGTTCCCAGATGTCTTTCCTGAAGAGTTGCCAGGTATGCCTCCGGATCGCGAGGTTGAATTCGTGATTGAGCTTGAACCTGGAACGGCTCCTATCTCTAAGCGACCATACAAAATGGGTCCTTCTGAGTTGGCTGAACTCAAACGACAACTTGATGAACAAGAGAAGTTGGGTTTCATTCAACATAGAACTTCTTCTTGGGGTAGCCCAACAATCTTTGTGAAGAAGCGTGACAGAACCGATAGGCTATGTGTTGACTACCGGGCTCTCAATGCTAAAACCATCAAGAACAAATATCCTCTCCCTCGGATAAATGATCTATTTGATCAGCTAGCAGGAGCTGTGGTGTTCTCTAAACTGGATTTGAGAAGTGGTTATCACCAAATCAAGATTCGCAAAGAAGATGTGCCCAAAACAGCTTTCACCACCCGCTATGGCCTGTATGAGTACACGGCCATGTCTTTCGGTCTCACCAACGCACCTGCTACCTTCTCGAGGCTGATGAACTCCGTTTTCATGGAGTACCTGGACAAGTTTGTTGTGGTATATCTGGATGACATTCTGGTTTATTCCAAGTCCAAGGAGGAGCATGAAGAACACCTGCGGTGTGTCCTGAACAAGCTTCGTGAGAACCGCTTGTATGCAAAGTTCTCTAAGTGTGAGTTTTGGCTCAAGTAATAACATACGGGTCATGTTATCTCTGCCAAGGGCATTGGCAACAACCCGAAACCGTGAAGTCAATAGTTGAATGGCTTCCTCCGCTAATGTCAAGGAAGTGCGGAGTTTTCTTGGCTAGCTATTGTCGCCGCTTTGTTCGTAACTTCTCAAGATAGCAAAGCCTCTTACCGATCTCCTCAAGAAAGGCAAGAAGTACCTGTGGACTCCTGCTTGTCAAGAAAGTTTTGAGACACTTAAAGAGAAACTCACTTCCACACCAGTCTTGGTTCCTCCGGATACATCTAAGCCTTTCCAGATATTCTGCGACGCCTCTTTGCAAGGATTGGGTGCGGTCCTTATGCAAGAGAAACACGTGGTTGCTTATGCCTCTCGCTTGAAGACGCATGAGATCAACTATCCCACACATGACCTCGAGCTAGCAGCAGCTTGTCTTTGCTTTGAAGCTATGGAGGCACTACTTGCTTGGTAACCGCTAGAGATCTTCTCGACCACAAGAGTTTGAAGTATATCTTCACTCAACCGGATCTCAACCTTCGGCAGAGGAGATGGATCGAAGCAATCAATGACTTTGATGTGACCATTAACTACACTCCAGGCAAAGCAAATGTCATGGCAGATGCGCTTAGCCATAAAGCTTATGTCAACAACCTCATGGTAGAAGAGCAGCAGCCTCTCTTGTGCGAGGAATTCCGCCAGCTCAACCTGGAAATTGTGGAACAAGGGCATCTCCTGAACCTTCCGCTACTCCTCTATTGGAAGAACAGATTCGCTCGCCACTTGGTGATCCGACACCAAAAAGCTCATCGCTAAGCTTGACCTTCCGGCACGAGTCCTTCCATGTTGATGATCAAGGCACGCTCTTCTTTGAACACCGGATGTTTGTTCCAAACTACCCGGTCCGAGAGACCAAGTTCTCAAGGAGGCACATGATTCGGTTCTTTCTATCCATCCCGGCAAAGACAAAGATGTACATGGACTTGAAAACACACACTGGTGGCCTGGGTTGAAACGGTATTGTGCCAAGTATGTCTCGAATGTGATGTCTCCGCAGAGTCAAGGTTGTCCATCGAAACCATTTGGTCTTCTACAGCCCATTGAAACCTCCAGAATGGAAATGGGAGAAAGTAGAGATGGACTTCATCACTTCTTCCAAGGTCGCAGAGGGCAACAATGCAATTTTGTTGTCATCGATGTGCTTTCTAAAGTGGCTCATTTCTTCCCAATCAAAGAAACAATTTACGAATTCAGTTATTGAGCTCTATATCAACAGAATTGTCTCTCGTATGGGGTTCCACTTGAAATCAGTTCTGCACTGTGGAGCATCTTCACCTCAAAGTTCGGGAGAGTTTCCAAAAGCTTTGGGAACAAAGTTGAACTTCAACACCGCTACCACCCTCACCGCAAGGACAAGTGGAAAGAATCAATCAGATTCGGAGGATATGCTTAGAGCTTGCCATCTCGCTTTGGCATGAAGTGGGAAGAATGTCTTCCATATGCTGAATTCTCCTACAACAACAGCCTTCCAGAAGAGTCTCAAGATGGCACCATTCGAGGCTCTCTATGGACGCAAGTGCGAACTCCAATTGGTTGGTCAAAAGTGCGGAGAAAGAATCTGGTTTGGCCTCGACATTGTAACCCAAGCAGAGGAGAAGGTGCATATCATTCGAGAACTCGAAGATTGCTCAAAGTCGTCGAAGAGCAACTATGACAGAAGCACACGGATATGGTATATGCCCTCGGTGATCTCGTCTACCTTCGTGTCACTCCCATGAGAGGAACACACCGCTGTATCAAAGGAAAGTTGGCTCCTAGATACATCGGTCCTTTCAAGATACGTGGTAGAAGAGGAGAAGTTGCTTATGCAATCGGAGCTTAGAAAAACTCAAAGTCCATGATGTTTTCCACATCTCTCAGCTCAAGAAGTGCTTCAAAGACCCCGGCAAGACCGTGGATCATGAGCTAATCGACCTCCAAGAAGATCTGTCTTATCAAGAACACCCCACCAAAATCCTTGAGACCGCAGAACGGAGGACTCGCAACAAGTCCATCATGTTTTGCAAGGTGCAGTGGTCACACCATTCTGTTGATGAAGCCACATGGGAGCGTGAAGATGAACTCCGTACAACCATCCTTCTCTTTGTGTCTTCTTCTTCTTCTTCCTAGAATCTCGGCAGATTCCTGTTAGTGGGGAGAGTTGTAGCATCCCAGTGGTCTAACATCTGTAATGCTACATGTTATAATAATAAAAAGGACCACTTCCAACATATAATTGTTGCATCATCATCATATCATGCTCATGTCATCATGTCACCTTGCATTTGAGCATCATATAAAATCCTTTCTTGTTTGGTTCTTACCTCATGTGCATGATTAATTGTAGTTGCCTCTTGATATTGTATTTGGTTCTTAATATATTGTTAAATGCCTAAGTTGAGTTGAGGGCATCTCTCTTATTGACTCCACCACCTTTTCTTTCACCACCTTATAATTCCACCATCCAATTAATATGAGCTTGGCATTTTATTTTGGGTTATCTCTAGCTCATGTTGGTTGGTTGGGTTCCACCCATAATCTTTTGCTTGGCCTTTGCCCACCTTTTGGGAATGCAAGGATTAAAGCCACATGAAATAATGTTGTTTTCACAATATAACCATTTGGCAAATATTGTTGCATGGGCCATGCAAGTGCCACCTTTTCTAGTATTTGGTTTTTACTTGAAATTCTAAGTGGATCATCTTTCCTTGGTTCAAATCTTTTGTTGGCTTGTAGTTTTTCCTTCACCATATCATCCATCTTTTTCCCCTTTAGCTAACCTCTTGCCCCCATGCTCCATGCACACACATGTGCTAATGTGGCATGCCCAAACCTAAACCCACCTCTTCTCTTGGTTCTTGCTTGGTCATTTTGGAGCATGCATGGACCAAAGGAAAACCCCATCACCACTTAATCATCTCTCTCTTTTTCTCTCTTTTTCTCCTTGTCTTGATCTTGTGTGCTTGTCTTGTGAGGCATGATCAAGTTAACCCCACCTCCATCTATCTACCCCTCTCCATCTACCCTAACCCTCTCTTACACCTAAACCCTAAGCCACCCCTCTAAAACCTACCTAGCATGGCCACATGACCACCATGCCTTAACCATCCTAGCTAAACCCTAGCTAATCAAACCCTAAGTGGCCTCTCCATCGTCTCCCCTTCCCTCTAGCGTGCAGGCCCCACCTAGCTGCTGCCCCACCCCAAAACTCTAGCTGTACCCAAGCCATACCCCCTCTCCCTCCTAACCTAGCTCTCACCCTACCCTAGCCGAGCCTCCTCTCTCTCCTGCATGGGGCCCTCCACCGAGCCACCACCTCTCTCCCTCCCCCTACCCCACAGCCTTTCCACAGCCTGCCACTGGACCCCATGGCGATCACGTGAAGGAGGGGTGCAAAAGTGGCCGAGCCGACCGCCCCTCCCCACGCAAGCCCCCACCGCCTCGTTCTTATCCTCTTCCTCACCCTCTGCCTCGCCCAGATCCACCCTGAGGCTCGCCTCCCTCTTCCCCTCGCCACCGCTCGACGCCGTTGCCGGGCCTCGCCGCCGAACCAGGAGGCAAGCGCTGCTTGGTGTCGAGGAGATCCGAGCCTGCAAGGCCGCCTGTGCCAGCAGCCGAGGAGAAGGACCAGCTCGCCAGACCGACGCCGCTCCGTCTGAAAACCCTAGCACGCTGGGCCTCGCCTCCCGCTGCCCCGCTGCGCCCGACCAGATCCGAGCCCACCGCCGAGCTCGCGATAAGCGCCACCCTCCCAGACATCCTCTCGCACCGTTGCTTCTGGCGTCGCCGATCTTTTGTCGAGCACCCTCGGCGTCCGTCGCCACAGATGCCACTCGCTGGTGCAAGACGCAACGCTTACCTAGCCCCTGCTTCTCACAACAACCACGCACCCGCCGCAGCGGTAGCCGCCCCGCAAGCGCGCCAGAGGGCGCGGGTTCGAACCCCCCCGCTGCCGCGCCATGAGCGATCGACGCCACGCCGCCTTCGGTTCAGTTCAGGGAAGAAAAACAGTGTCGTTGTACACTTTGCACAACCCCCCCCCCCCCTCTTTTGCTTTTGCCAACCCGCGGTCCCTAGGAGCCCACCTGTCTGTGTCGCTGTAGTTTTGCAAAAAGGCTCCTGGAGTTTTCGAGTATCAACCCGCGGTCCCTCCCCCTCCTAGCCGCTGGCATGTGGGTCCAGGTGCGCCTGTCCCCACCTGTCAGTGACCAGGATAGAATAGGCTGGGTGTAAAAAGTATGGCTGGGTCTGTTTTATTTATTCAAATCTTTTTCTGAATATTCAAATTCAAATAATTTTCAGATTCAAACAACTTTTCATATATTATTCCAAATAACACAAATGATATATGTTTGGATATCAGAAAAATGAGAGGATTCCAAATATGCCATCCATTTTGCCTTTTGCACAAGTAAAATTCCAAGTTTATTTAAATTACCCAATTGCCACTAGAATTTCAATAATTAATAACTTTTGTTTTATAATTCCAAATTTAGCAAATGATAGGTCTAAAATGATCAGATCGACGAGACCTTTCTGTTTATGCTATCCATGACTTCAATTGCAGCATGCATCATATAAAAATATAGGGTACAGCAAGTGTTATGACAACAAATGTGATTCCAAAACCCCATTAAAATGTTGTTACTTGCCTTCCACACCTCACCATGCCATGCTACCTTCTTGCCATGTAAATTGTGCATCATTCATCATGGCATGATTGTTTTCTTGACGCATCTTATTCATATGCTTGTGCTCTATATTCATGTTGGCCTTGTTTGATTGGTTTTTCTCGGATAGACACTGAGCAGGGGTTATACCAAGAGAACCAGTAGCACTACCCAGATCCGTCCCTCGCTTCAACTGAGTTGACAGGCAAGCACTTCCACATGCTTGCATACATACAGTACCTATTGCCTCTATCTTATTCTTGCATCATTGAGTCGCGAATGCATTAAATTGAATCCCAAGTATGCATAGCCTTTACTTTCAAACTCCACCAAGCTTGTTCCTCTATCCCATGAACCATTACTATAGGAGTTGTTTGAGCCATGCGAGTCGTAGAACAGCATGTGTAGGGTATGTGAGTGTCTGTTGGATAACGAGGTACCTAAACAACTTAACCTGAGTAGTTCTGGGATAACTAAAGAAAGTGGCACCGGTGAGCAATATCTGCTATTTGGTTTTTCCTGCTCACTTGTGTCCCGTAAGACCCCGAGTACTTGATTCCTGTTCCTTGTTTTATCGCGCTATCCACATCCGGGAGGTATATGGGACCCCCCTGAGCCAGAGCTTGATTCCGTCTTATTTCTTGGGGCCACAAACTAGTTTGAGGTTTTATTTACTATCCTGTACTTATGCCATGCTACTTTAGATTTAAATTGTGCGAGGAGCACACTGCATCGCTTAGGAAGGCGGAGTGATTACGCTGTATCGACACCCCGAGTTTTCGGGTTCCCGATCGCTTCATACCATTGGCGCTAACCTTGAGTCCGTCTCAAGCTTGCTTACTTGCTATGGGATCTACTCAAAGGTGGCCCTGAAATATTTCTGAATCTTGTGATTGTTCACCGTGAAAGCCTCGTTGGGTTTTGATTTGGTTTTTCCGAGGTTGATCGGCGTGTTGCTATTGGTGCACCCGCCGGGTAAAACTTTCAAAGCCGTGTCCGCGGATATGGACGACTTGGAGCACGCTTTTGATCATAGACAAGCATAACTAAAGTACCGCCTTAATCTGACTAAGTAACTTGACTAGTAAATAGTGCAACACTCATGGAATGGTTAATAAAATTGCCAACGGATGGGGGGTTGTTCGTCCGCTTCCTTGTTGGTAAGCAGGGAGGAGGATGGATCGGATGAGACTACCATTATAACTGTTGTACTTAATTCACGGACATCCGTCTATCATTGGTTAGGCGGATGGTTAGCGTTTATCTGTAGAACTGCTAGGGTTTATCTTTCGCTGCAATTGCGTCACCCCAGGTTGTGTCCCCTTTAGAGGCATTAAGACTTGCTGAGTACCCTTAGGGTCTCACACGATAAATTATTGGTTCAGATGGACAGGTACCTTCACAGGACGGATACTGGGTGGAAGAAGCCGAAGATGTGGGCAACGATCGTTCGGTGTAGAGATTCCGGGAACGGGGATCCGTGAGACCTGTAGTTGGGATGTGCTTATTTCTATGGCATCTTATGCCGATTTGCTTCTTATCCGTACTCGGATTTTGTTTGCCGCTTCCGCATGATACCCTGATGTGTGTTGTATGAGGAGTTATCCTAAAATATAGATTTATCTAGGTCATTTGAATCTTGCGATGTATGCTATATATTTCTTTCTAGATGGTATGGCTCTGATGTACTCTTGTATGGTGGCATGACATACCCACTTGTGTACGCATTGATCCCTTCTGCCGACACGCCGCAGACAGGTCCCGTTGAGAGGGTAGTGGTTGGGACGTCTGAAAGGACTACCAGTGAGTGGCTTTTGGGGCCCCACTGTACTATTTCAACCACTACCACTCATCCAGGCTCGTATCTAGGAGCGTAATTCACCGAGGTAGTTACAAGTAGAGCAGCCAGAGACGCTTATGAAGGGGGGCCGCTGTCAGTGCAACCGTCCTCTTCCACCATGGAAACAGGGTCTCGCATGCCAACAACGACCATCTTATGTCGTGCCACAACAACAAGCTAACAGAAAATCCCCACACCCCTAGACCCACCGCCGACCCGCTGCCGTTCTCCTCCTCGCCTCCATGGCCACGAGAAGAAGCAGCTGCATCACGACGCAGCAGGTCGGGAGGCAACCGAAGATGGCCTTATTACGAAGATCCTCGAGACTAAGTACACTGCCGCCTGCTCTGACCTCCAGAGCGCAGAGCACCGACGACGAAGTAGCACCTCAAGCTGTCTAGGATCTGACTAGAGGGACCCCGAGCCCTACACTAAACTACCGGGAAACCGTTAAAACACCTACACCTAACCCTAAAAACTACTTCGGCGCCTCTCCTCCGCCATCTCCGACCGACAACACCGTCTGAGACAGCTCGGCCACTCACTGAAGACTCTCAACGGAGGGAGAGGGAGAGGGGACGTGTCTGCCGTCCACTTTTGGCGAAACAAGTTTCAGGCAAGTGTACCAACTCCGAGCAAATCAAAGAAACCTTATCTGAGCTAATGAACGCCACACAAACACTCGAGACGGTTAAAGGCATGGTTAAATTTAGAAAGACAATGGCAGGGCGCGCGGGCAACAAACTACGTACCAAAGCCAGCACGCGCGCGCGCGCACGATCGGGCACACACGCCCCCCCAGATTTCCTCTCCACCGCGCACTCACCTCCTCCTCCTCACCTCCAAGGCGAAGCCACGAACGCCCGCCGTCGCCGTCACCGTCGACCACCGCGATGTGGTCGCCGTGGACGACCAGCCGGAAGCCAGCCCCTTGTCGGCTCACGCAGTCGACGTCCTTTTCCTCGCCCGTCACGCCATCGTCCAAGGACCACAATGGCATCGGTGCCCTCCTTGACGACGTGGCGACGCCCGCCGGCACCGGCGGCTCGGGCAAGATCGTCCTCCACCGCGTGCGGTCGACCTCCAGGCTGCGGGCGTGCAAGTCATTCGCGGTGGCGTCGGAGGCCGCCGCGGCGTCGGTGGCGGGCGAGCGGCGCGTCGTGCTCTACTTCACCTCCCTCCGCGCCGTGCGGCCCACGTTCGAGGCCTGCCGCGACGTGCGCGCCATCCTGCGTGGCCTCCGCGTCGGCGTCGACGAGCGGGACGTGTCCATGGACGCCGCGTTCCTCACCGAGCTCCGCGTGCTGATGCGGCGGGACCGGCCGCAGCTGCCGCAGCTCTTCATCGCCGGCCGCCTCGTCGGCGACGCCGACGACGTGCGCGCCCTGCACGAGAGCGGGGAGCTCCGGCGGGTCGTGGCCGGGGCGCCGATGCTGCCACCCACGCCGTGCGCGTCTTGTGGCGGCTCGCGCTTCTCCCCCTGCGACGCGTGCGGCGGCAGCCACCGCCGGTTCAGCGAGAAGACCGGGGGATTCCGCGTCTGCTCGGGGTGCAACGAGAACGGCCTTGTTCGGTGCGCGGCCTGCAGCTCCGGCGGCTGACGCGTGCCGTTACATCTCGGAGGCGATCATAGATATTTGCGCGTGGAAGTGGAAATGATGGCTATCCCGATTTACAAATGTGCCTCATTCGATTGAAATCCAAGGATTTGTTCATCAAACAGTGTGATGTTAATGAATAGAAAGGTCGATTAATTAAAAGGTGGGTAACTGCAGGTTTCTCACGTTTTTTCCTTCATGTTCATGGAAAATGGGTGAATATCTTAGTTCAGAGTAACATGAGGAATCATAACTCCCTTCTTCTCCCGTCCCCTCCTCTCCCACCTGGTGCGGCGTCACGCTCGCACCGGGGCGCCCCGCCTAACCCCGCCACAGCACACCTCCCCACCCTCTATACCCTTTGTCGTCATTGACGACGTCGCCAGGGCAAAGCCCGGGTGGCACGGCGGCGGCGGTTTTCATCTATCGACGTGGGATCTATGGTGACGGCGGCTTGATCTGGATCTTTGTCTGCGGTAGGGCCAGATAGATGGTGGTAAGACCTTCGCCTTGGCATGGCCGACAGGAGGCGACTGTCACCTGCTTGTCTAGGCCGGCGATGGCGTTTCTTGGAGAAGGTCCGGGGTTTGGCTCCGTATCACGAGGACGTCCGGGGCAGTAATCCTAGGCTTGGCGGTGATGGTCTTTTCCTTCTCCAGAAGTGGTTGGCGGGGTTCGCAACTAGATTGTCGAATCTCGTTCCATCATCTAGTCCCCAATGCGAGTCGGGAAGACATAGTTGCCGGTGAAAACCAGGCCTACTTTGGTCTTGGCGAGTGATGGCAGTGTTCTATGTCGTTACCTTGATGAAGGCATCGCCATGCAATTATTGTCGACTCACTCGTGCTACTCGAGGGGAAACCCTAGGATCTAGCTTCCGGATCGGGCGATGGTGTCACTGTGGTGTCGCGTTCTCTCTTGGGAGCATCGTTTGTCGAGCAACGCTGGATGGCACAGGCAGAAGGTTGAGCGGCTTGGTTTTGCGTGGAGCTTCGGCGGTGATGTCAAGTCACGCATGACCGTCTACGTTGGGTTATGCTTGTTCGGCAGGTGCTACGCACGACAGATCCTATAGATCAAGCTGTGTTGGCTACTAGTACTTGTCGGCATGGTGTTGTGGTGTACCTGTGGCAACCGCGACGTGCTTCGGAGTTAGTGCGCAGGGAGGTGGTGCTACTTGGCACCGTGGTGGTGTCGGTGGCATGATGTCTCACAAGTGCAGGAGATCTATTATAGTACCTTTCAATAAATAAAAGGTTATCGAACCCACAAGGAGCCGAAGGTATTGGTTAGCAAGTCTGATAAGTAAAACAATAAACGATGTGAATGTTTGGTGTTTTTGAGTTTATAGTTTACCAAAAAAGTAAATTGCGTTAAATGCTCTTTTCAGTGAAATCTTGATCATCTATGTAGCAATAGGACAAGCTCGAGTATGTATTCTCATATGTGACAAACATTATTGAGGACGTCATGGATTTAGTTAGCATAAAGATTTTTTCAATAGCATGGTAAGTATTTTGTTAAGTTTTATTCACTTTGGATGGAGTCTAAAACAGGTGAACCATATACACAAGCAAGTGCAATTCTTATTATTGGTCCTAAGGACATTTAGATGTGCAGGCAAAGTATTTATTAATACATAAAGTCTAATCACAGCATAATCTAAAACCTCCTTAATACAACTCCAAGACTTAGGACATGGTTTCTGTCATTCCGTCCCTCCCTAGTCCCTACTCTCTTTATTACACTAAGGTACAGCCCTATGAGCACATATAGGTGAAGTAATATACAGTCGATGTTTTTATATTACCATCATAGAATCACATAAAGATTAAAACTTAACCAAACATTGTTGTCGAAGAAGAGGTTGTCGCGGCAGAATGTGCTGCAGCAGCTCCTCTTGATCAAGGCACGGCCGGCAGACGCTGTCTTCAAGGAGATTCATGCACTCGCCGTGGTGCACGAGTTGTACGGCGGATCTCCTACAAGATACAATGATCTCATATCTCGTATTGTGCACTCAAAAGGAGACGAATCAGCGGGTTCTCACGAACATAGCTCTCTCTATGCCAAAGTTCAGATGTGTATGGAAAAACTCCAGATTGATATTAATAAAGCATTTGTCGTATGTAGCCTTATATAGTCTCCTTCTCAACTAGAGGCCAGCAAGTTTTTTTATATAACAAGCTTAAATCGTTGGCCAGAATATAAGGAGATTTCGAGTCCATATCTGATACGTACAGTTGAAACCAAAACAGATTTGATCAATCAAAATTGAAATCGAAACAGAGTCTCATCTGAACGAATGCGAAGATATATAGCGTCGACTGTTAACAAGTCAAACGACAAACTCAGAGAACAAAATATAAGCAAGAAATTAATGACATGGTCAAGAACTTCATTTGCAACTTTATTAAAAACTGAAAAAACACAAAGACTAAACTTCTGAACACTGAACCAAATTAGTCTAAACTCTGAACTTATTCCAACAATCCTCCACAAAGTTACAAATGAACTAATGGCAGTAGAGAGTTTAATATACTGTGTTTTCGACAAAGGTGGCCTTCTGGACTTGAACCTTTCATCTAGCTAGTACTTTCATTGATCTTCACAGGAGTGTAGTGGAGGTAACCTTGAACTTTACTCCTTGATGTGAAAACTTCAGACAGTAAGCACACAATACTTGGCTACAATAGTGTGAATCCTTCAGTTTGGCGTGTTTCGGTCATGCACCGGTATCTTGGATCTCATGAGTTCTAGGAAGCGACCAGCAAAACTTCCATAGATCGCTACCAAACAATCACACTCAAGTAGGTGGACTCTCCAAGGGTATCCTACAAGGCATATATCCTATCACATAGATTCGAATCCATTAAGAGCCACTGCTCAACCTCTTCCTTGTAGTTACAGTACTACGTCGTAGAAATTTTGGGCTGTAAAAAATTTAGTACTTTCCATCATTAATCAGTTTGTTTTCCCATTGAACCTGTATCATGGGATCTCCACTCAATCAGGTTGGGTTGCTACTGATTAGTGACTAATTAGCAGGCCTCAACCCCATACCTTTCGACAGCTCTTGTATTGACTTTCGAGCTAATCCTTTTATGAAAGGATCAACCAAGTTGTTGTCCGTCTTGATGTAATCAAAAGTGACTACACCAGTAGTTCTTAGATCCCTTACATACTTTAGTCTTCGCTTCACATGTCTAGAAGACTTCATGTTTTTTTTCTTTCTTGTAACTTTAGCTATGACAGCCTGATTGTCACAATACAAGAGTATAGTTGGAATAGGCTTTTCTACCATTGGCAAATTCATCAATAGTTGTCTAAGCCATTCAGCTTCACAACAAACAGTTTCCAAAGCTACTAGCTCTGTTTCCATGGTGGATCGAGTGAGAATAGTTTGCTTCGCCGATTTCCAAGAAATGGCAGCACCACCAAAGGTAAATACATATCCGCTAGTTGATTTCATCTCGTCAGAATCAGTGATCCAATTCGAGTTACTGTATCCTCCAGAACAGTTGGGAATCCACTATAGAACAGACTATGGTCCATTGTTCCTTTCAAGTATTTGAGAACACGCTCCAAAGCGATCCAATGATCGCTATCCGGTCTGCTAGAGTACCTGCTCAGTCTACTAACTGCATAGGAAATATCAGGACGCGTAGTATTTGCAAGATACATCAAGGAGCCAATTATTTGAGAAAACTTTACTGGATCAAGACCAGGACCCTTATTCTTATGTAACTTTAGACAAGGATCATAAGGATTAGCTGCAGATTTACAGGCAGAATGACCAAAACGATTTAGCAGCTTTTCCACATAGTGTGACTGATTAAGTTCAATACCTTTGTCTCTTTTAAGAAGTTTAATATTCAGAATTACTTTGGCCTCACCTAAATCTTTCATGTCAAATTTATTTGATAAAAAGATTTTTGTTTCAGAAATGACTGCAAGGTTAGTACCAAGAATTAAAATATCATCAACATAGAGACAAAGAATCACCCCACTATTACCATCAAACTTAAAATATACGCACTTGTCAGCATCATTGACAGAAAAACCAGCGGAGACCAAGGTTTTATCAAATTTTTCATGCCATTGCATTGGGCATGTTTTAATCCATATAAAGACTTAACTAGTTTACACACTTTACCTTCTTGTCCAGGGATGACGAAACCATCTGGTTGCTGCATGTATATTTCTTCTTCTAACTTTGCATTGAGGAACGCGGTTTTTACGTCCATTTGATGGACTTCATAACCATATGCAGCTGCTAGTGCTACTAGAGCACGTATTGTTGGCATGCGAGCCACCGGAGAATATGTATCAAAATAATCTTCTCCATGCTTTTATGTGTACCCCTTTGCAACTAACATGGCCTTGAATTTGTCAATAGTTCCATCAGGTTTTAATTTATTTTTGAAGATCCACTTGCAGCCTATAGTTTTGCAACCATGAGGCAAGTCTGTGATCTCCCAAGTACCATTAGAGAGGATAGAATCCATCTCACTTCGTATTGCTTCCTTCCAATAAGCAGATCAGATGAAGCATAAGCTTCTGAAACTGTAGTAGGCACATCATCCACTAGGTATATCAGGAAATCATCTCCAAATGATTTTTCCGTTCGAGATCTTTTGCTCCTCCTTAATTCAAGGGAATCATCTGGCACAGTGCTAATACTAGGTTCAATTGAAATAGGAACATAACTAGAATAGATTACCTTCATTGGAAAAGTTTCTTCGAAAAAGGTTGCATCACATGATTCCATCACTGTATTCTCATGAACTTCAGTAGTTTCAGACTTGATAACCAGGAAGCGATAAGCAAAGCTATTTTGCGCGTATCCTAAGAACACATAGTCCACAGTCTTTGGACCAAGTTTTCTCTTCCTGACTATCGGTATATTTACCTTAGCAAGGCACTGTAGAGGTCCCAACCTTTAATAAGGTAGAGATCCCTGTGTTTACAATGCTAGTCCCTGAATCAATAGCTAGCATCCACAGTTTAAGATGTAATATCAAGAAACAAAGGTCATAGTGCAACTTTATAACTAGGAATAAAATATTATATTACATCTTACATAGCTTATTTGGCTATCTCATTACAATGCAGCAGAAATATATATATAGCATGGAGTCCTTCATCTTCAAAGTGCCACATGCATTCATGTTGGTTGTAGACTTGTAATCCTATTCAACACACTTCACTAACATCAAACAAACTTGCAACATAATAAGTTGTAGTCACAAGGGTCAATACATTTGAATTGTATTGGCAAGTTTCACTACTATGTAGAAATAATTGGAACCTATCTGTAACACCCTCAGAATCGGACCTATGCAAGTTTGAGCAAAATTTGCCAAACCCGCATAGAAACGATTCAAAGGTGCCCACCAGGCACTTTCGTGCGGGTGGAAAACGAAGTAATAACATTACACAACAGTCCTCGATGGGACCCACAGAGATATATATACATGACTCAATGAGTCAAGAATCAGATATACAAGGTACAAAGATCCAAATCACCTTGAAAAGATGGAGTCCGACTATGGACAAGATGCAAATGGGGCTAAGAGCCACGAAGAATAACCAATGGCGTCCATAACCCCGCCTGTGCCAAGACGGAAGGTAACCCCGCTAACGACGCCGATCTCAAAACCTGCTTAAACAAAAGGGTGCCGACAAAGGGCAAAGGAAAAAGAGGAGCGTCGATCGAGGCCAAGACACGGCGAGGCTAGAATTCGGTCCTCGCCTACATAGGTATGGTGGACTGAAGCGGCAGCGGCAGCATGCACTAATCAACCTATAGAGACTCGATACAACTGGCGGATATCAGAGAGGGATAAGAATGACCTAACCGGATCCAACCTGAAGCTTTCACCAAACAAACCCATCCTGGTGTTTCCCCCTCGAGACCAAACGAGGAAGTCAACCGAGGAACTCACACAGTTGGCAGTTTTACTTATTCAGTTATCGTTGCAGCAATTACTAGTCAGGTTTAGATAATCATTCTGATAAAGTAAGCAGTGGGCACTTTTAGTTAACCATTCCGTTATAGTTGCAACACTTACTAATCAGATACAGATAGCATGAGATAACCCAAAAACCCAGCAGTTATTGGTACTTTTATTCAGCCATACCGTTGTAGTTGCAATACTTACTAGTCAGGTACAATGGTCGCAAGCGACACTCCAAACAAGCAATTGTGGGCAGTATTAATTAGCCATTCCATTATAGTGAAGCTGATTACTAGTCATTATAAAGTCAAATTTATAGCAATAAACTTTAGTTATGCTTGTCTATGATCGAGATACTGTGCTCCAAGTCGTCCATATCCGCGGACACGGCTTTCAGAAAGTTTTACCCGGCCGGGGTGCACCAATAGCAACACACGCTCGAACAACCTCGGAAAAACCAACTCAAAACCCAACGAGGCTTTCACGACTGAACAATCACAGGATTCAGAAATATTTCCGGGGGCCACCCCTTAAGTAGAATCCGCAACGAAGTAAGCAAGCTCCGAGACGGCCTCAAGGTTTGGGTAGACGGTCAGAACGATCGGGAACCCGAAAGTGTGGCTGGGCTTGTCGACACCGCGGAATCGTGTCCCGATCCTAAACAGTACAGTGTGCTCCTCGCACAATCGTAAATACATAAGTAGCATGGCATAAGTACAGGATCGTAAATAAAACCTCAAACTAGTTTGTGGCCCCAAGAAATAAGACTGAATCAAGCTCTGGCTCAGGGGGGTCCCATATACCTCCCGGATGTGGATAGCGTGATAAATCAAGGAACAGGTATCAAGTACTCGGGGTCCTACGGGACACAAGTGGGCGTTCGGAAACCAAATATTTTCTATCACCCACCGATGCCTCTGCTTATTTCAATTTTAGTTGTTAAACAGGAATTAAAGTGAACGATAGGTAAAACTATGATCATCTCCAACAACAACATGCGGCAATACATCAACAACTGTGGCACTTGATGACACGCAACCGCACTTGAGCAAGCGACTACGACGCGCAAGTCCAACTATCTACCAAACAGCAGGTAATAGGATGTGTCCAAGGCAATATAAGGCTGCAAGTAATAACAAGGGTACGGAAACTAAAGCATCGCAACACAGATAGCAATAGATCAACAGGAGGGAATAAATACTAGAAAAGTAAGATAGGTAGAAAGGGGGAGATGCTCGCCTGAAAACATTGTCGAAGGTTCAACCGACGATCGGGGCGAAGCTCACATCCACTCAACGGCCTTATCCGCGAAGAAGCAAACACTAGAACAAACACCGGATGCACTATTTAATACAACGGCAGAAGATCGGCATGATGCATGTATGATGTATGGCATGGCAAGGTGCGATGCAATTAGGTCATATTAAGCGGAACCGGGGTCCCGGCATTTAATTCATAGGTTCAAGTTATTTAGCTACCCCGCAATTTAGATGTTGTTTTAACAAGGCAAAAGATGACAACGGTTGGATGCACAAATTTAAATGAGGCCAATATAAGGCTAGATTTGCCTGCATATGGGCCCCATATTTAATTATTAGGTGAATCGGCCTAAGGCCCCCCCAAACCACAGATATGCATGCGAGATGTATGATTTAATGCAACAAGTTGATATCATTTATAAAAATAGGGTATCGCGGAAAAGGGTCACACATTAGGGGTCTCGACGATCTTGGGGTTCCGGGGGTTCGGGGTTCGGGGTCGGTCTCAGGGTCCGGGGTTCGACGGAAGCGGGATCGTCCTCGGACTCCGGGGTTTAGGGTCTCGGATCGGGGAAGATCTTGGCGTTCGGGAGGAAGCACTTGGTCTAGCGTCGGGGCATCGGACTCGCCCGGGTCGGTGCCGTTCTTGTCGTTGTGAAGACCCTGTCTGGTCCGTGGGTCGGGTCGGACTTGGCGTCCGGGGTGAAGTGCTTGTCGTTCCATGGCGATCTTGGCGTCATATGTCGAGGTTGTCGGGTGTCGGTGCCGGACTCGAGTGTGGCGTCGATGGTCTTACGTGGCCCGATGGTTCCATGTAGGAGATTCCCGGGTACCGCGGCGGAGTTCTCGGGATTCGATGACGATCTTGGCGGGGGGGTTTTGT
Source organism: Avena longiglumis (assembly GCA_030063025.1). Lineage (NCBI taxonomy): Eukaryota > Viridiplantae > Streptophyta > Magnoliopsida > Poales > Poaceae > Avena > Avena longiglumis. The sequence goes on along the minus strand of CP125974.1, from coordinate 474,079,610 downwards.
CGGTCTTCGGGTTCTCATCTCGTGTCGGCCTTGGTCTCCCAAAAGGCCAGGAAGATCTTGTCGGCACGCGATCTTCGATCCGAACTTGTCGGCGGATGTTCACCGAAGCGCGAGCAACAAACCCACGGGGTCGAAGACGAAGTCGATCGCTTAGCACAGAACCACATGAAAGCATCCTCTCAGATGGCGCTAGTGGTCTGCGGGCACGCGCGGGTCGACGACATGGCCTGCCCAAGCGACGTCGACGACAAGGCCTAGCCAACGAGGAACAGGAGGGCGGCACGGAGGAACGCCGCCAGGCCGGGGACGGGCGCGACCAAGAGGGCCCGCGAGGTCGACGAGGCCAGGCAGAGGAGAGGGCTTCGAGAGGGGCGGCGAGGTGCAGAGCGGCGAGACGGCGGTGGTGCAGGCGGGCTCAGGCGGGGCGCGGGAGGCGTGTGGCCGCGGGACCGGCCGGAGGCGGTCGCTGGGAAGGCGTGGCGCGCCAGGAGGAAGGGGCGGACGCGCAGGGGCGCTGGAGGCGGAGGTTGCAGTGGGTGGAGGCGCGAGCTGAGCGGGCGAAGGGCAGCCGACGGAGAGTGAGGACAGGGCGGCGTCGGTAGGATGCGCGCGCTGGCTCGGAGGGGTGCAGCGAGTGGAGGAGAAGGAGGCGGGGCGCCACGGCGGGGCGGCTGCGGGACGAGGAGAGGGCGAGGCGAGGGAGTGGAAACGGGAGGAAGAGGGAAGGTGAGGAAGAAGAACAGGCACGGCGGTGGTGGGACCAGCGGTGGGACCCGGGCGGACAGTGGAAGGTGTCGGCGGGGGTTGTGGTGTGTGCGTGGGTGCGTCGTGCCGAGTGTCTGGGAGAGAGAGAGGGGTTAGGGTGATGTGGCGGAGTTGATTGGGTGGGGGATAGAGCCGGGTGAGGTGGCACTGCTCTTGGTTGGGGTGAGGTGGAGGGTTGGGCTGTAGGTAGTTTGGTAGGTTTAGGATTATGGGTGGGACTGGTTGGACCGATTTAAAATCTGGGGTGGTCGTTGGTCGAACGCCTGCCTGATCGCCTCGCTAAAACAATTAAACTTTTTATTTGATTTAAACGGGCCGTGTGCAAACCGATAGCGGCCAAAAAAAAATTAATCCGGAGAACCGGGCTTTGCATTTGGAATTAAGATGGGGCGTTTGGAAAACAAATCGGGCTTTGCGAAAATAGTTTTATGCAAACAATGCATGATGATGACGATGCAATGCACAAATTCAACGCGATTTTCTAGTAGTGGTTTTGCGGGATGCCACACTATCAATATATGCATATTTGGCTAAGTAGGGTTTAGGCTCATTTGCAGAAAGCAATATAGTTTTATCCTATCTTTTCAAAATAGTTTTGATCTTTTGACAATCTTTCCGAACTCCTTGGAAAACTCCAAGTGCTTCTAATCCCTTGTTCACACCATAAAGTTTTACTTTGAGAAATTGGAATGTCGAGATCGTCCATAGCTTCAGGCCTTAGTTGCTCAGAGTTGTCCGTAACCGGGGACACGACTAAGTACTTAGAATTTGATCTTCTGCAAAATTTGTACACTTTATCCATATGACACAATCTCGTCTTGACGCCACCAGTGGTTGCTGGATAACTACACATCAAATGGAGTACCGAAAGATCGAGAATGTGACAAAGTCTTTCCATAGAAGTCCTCCCAATACATAATGCTAGCTTGTCTACCAGGCACCAATGTAAGGATATATTTTCAATACACAATTCTAGTTAACCTCAAGATGAAAATGCAAGGGTCTTTCACTATGTAATTGACTAAGCCAGAGCCCATTTAGCATGTGGCTGTACACGGAAGCCACTGTACGAGAAACATGTTCAATCTCTAAGTCCCTGGGTGGTTTTCTTCTAGTGCACATACAAAAAGATAGCCATATAAACATGGTTCCCTTTGTTGCCACCTTGTCCAAAATTGAGTATCCTCATTCCACCCAGGTGGTTCATTGAGTACTTGTTTTATTATATAAAACATATAATTTTCCAACACTTCATGTAATCATATCATGTATTCCATCCCAAGTCTATAACAGGGCTAAGCATACTACAACTATGATGTTTTCACTAAGGAAGATGGATTTACTAATAGGACATAGCTTAGCATAATAACATAGTAACCATATCATGCATACTACAAAAATACCACTAAGTGTAGTAAAAATAGTAGGACATGGATGATAGTGTCACTTGCCTTAGTAGTTGGTGGTGTTGGTACACTCTTCACAATAGCACACTTGACAATCAACACAATCTATCAAGCAAAACAACCAAGATAAAACATACACAAGATCAACACTAATGGCAACACAAAAATCATGCAAAGTATGCAAACATGCAAGATGGCAATTTTTATTGTAAAAATTTTTATAACAAGAATCTGAACATTACTAAGTGATTTCTGAACATTTTATATTTTCAAGATTACAAATGCAACCATTTGTGCAATTGTAGCAATTAGCAATAGTTTCTAACACTTGGAAATGTCATTTTCACTAAATAATTTCTATGGTCTTATTTATAATAGAATAAAATTATATTTTGTTCTTACTGTACAGAGGGTTCAATTTACAACCATTTGCAAAAGGATTCACTTAAAAATAATTTACACAATAATTTTTATACTCAAAATACTCCACAAATGGTTCTGTACAAAAAGTGATTTTAACAGACTCAAAAATACCGAATTATAGCTCCATTGTGTTATACTCGTTTTTGTGAATCCATAGACATATTATTTGCTAAATTTGGATATACAGAACTAAAGATATGATTTTTGCAAGTTTGTGTTTTCTTATGTCTAAAAATCCGAAAATAGGAATAGATACGACACTTGACAGATTCTAATTGGAGGATACCCCTTCTTTTAAGTGATCTATGATGACCTTTAGATGAAGATCTAATGGCCCAGGATGGCTCACCGGAAAAGCTCGCCGGAGAAGTTCGCTGGATTTACGGGCACGGGCTTGGCGTTGTCGTTCCCGTCGCTAGGAACGTATCCAGAGTAGAAGAAGATGCGGACGACGTAGAGGACGTCGAGGTGGTGCTACTAGACGTGATTTAGAGTTCGTTCGTCTCCAACGATGACGGCAATCCACGGCTGGAGCACCATGCGATGTTGGCGGCGCGGCCAACTACAACAATATGATGAATAATCATGTCCTGAAGGTAGTCAACAACAAGAGTAGTCTTCTGGTAGAAGGAATTGACAAGAGACTCACCGATGGCGACACGATCTGACGATGAACTCTGTTTTTAGTCTAACCTTGGCATGGTTCGTATGTGTTCTATGGAGCTCCTCTCGAGAAAGTTTAGGAACAAAAGTGAAGGAGGAGAACTAGAGGTGCGCACTGGACCTTTCGGTTCGTCTTGATATGGTCTAGAGAGGGAGATTGGGAGATGTATGACACTCGGAGCACCAGTTCGATTTGATGTATTTATGCCCCTAAATGCAAAATTACTTCCCTAAACGAATACCCCACTAAAGTTGTAATAAGTTTCGTGTTTAAGTCGAGCCGTTTCGGGGACTTAATCACCTTGGAGGTGGAGGGGAAGAGGACGGGATTTTCATGGCTGAAAGGTCTGTAGGTGTACGTGTCCTGGAAGAAGACGATCGATCCTCTAGCTTGCGTCGGCTTAAATGGGCCTACTGAATCGGCCCAACAAGAAAAAATGAATGGAAAAAAAAGAGGGACAAGGGAGTTGGGCACATGGGCTTGCATTGCTGTTTCTTTTTTTTTCCTTCAATATTTTCTTCTTTTCTTTTTCTGTTTTATTTTCTAGTTTTCAATTTATCTCTTTAATTTGATTCAAATTTGTACCAAACCTTTTTAGAAAATTTATATAAAATATAAGTTGATAGTTTTACTCTAATTAGAATATTTGGAATAATTTTTTAATAAAGTATAATTCATTTTTAAAAAAATTGAGCATTGTACGATGTCTAGTTTTATTACTTTCTATTCCCTATTTTTCTAAAAATCATATCTTTTGACTTAGGACTCTAAAAAGGTTCAAACCAATTTCCTTAGCTTTATAATTTTATTCTTTATCATAATCACTCATTTCAGAATACTTTTATTTCGTTTTTAGTCATTGCCTTAACTTGACTTTATTTTTCTTCCTTTATTTTATAATTTTCATATCATTTTATCTCGAGCTTCAAATAGAGTCAAACTAATTTCTATGGTTTTATAATTTTGCCCTTCATCTTTTTAGCTCTTAGGAATTCTTTTGTATATTTTAAATATGGAATATACTCAAAGTCTCATGTTTTTAAGTGGCCAATTCAACTTTGAGAACAAAGTTATTTCTCTTAGTTTTAGCATGCAACCATGCATGCTTCATGATTTTAAGGTTTTGAGAACATGCATACAACTTCACAAACAAAATTGTTTTATTTAACTTTTGTTTTGAAGGAGTTATATTAAATAGTCAAAAAAAAATTGTTCCCTCTGAATTTCCAAGACTTAGTTTTTTTTCATTTTTTCAAGTTTTTCCACATTTCAAAATTTGCAAAAAAATTGGGATGTGACAGGCTACCACCCTTAAAAGAAATCTCGTCCCGAGATTTGGGAAGGCTAGAGGTTACAAATTGGCTTGAAGACAACTAGGGTACTACCACCCTTAAAAGAAAGTCTTATAGGGTTACATTGATGGTTCACTTGACTATGGATTCAATAATTGACATACAAACAAGGAATTCTTATTTGACTCAACTGAGTTAACTAATTCCTGCCATCCTCATCATCTAATTCTTCGAGGGTTCCATACATGTAGATGTGGTTCACATGTCCTTTCTGGGCCACATTGGAGTCATTTCCATTGGAGTTTCTAGCATCCTTTTTCTTTTTCTTCTCAGGATAGTATGATGCATAGTGTCCAAGTTCCTTACAATTATAGCACTATAACTGGCTAATGTCTTTCTTCTTGGAATTGCCATGTTGGTTCTGACCAAGGTCATCTCCATTGTCAGTATCATTCCCATTATTATCACTTCCATTGTTGTTGTGGTGATGCTGATGTGGTCCAGAATCTTCATTGTTCTTTTTGAATGAACGCTTCTTTTGTGACGATCCTGAGTGATAATTGAGTTTATGCTTCCTCTTTCTATTCTCAACTTGATTCATCTTGTTTTCCAAGATGGTGGCTTTGTCACAAAGTGATTGATAAGTTGGAACATAAGCAACAGACAGCTGCAGGTTCAACTCATCATTAAGTCCTTCGAGGAATTTATCTTTCCTCTTAGCATCTGTATCAACTTCATCCGGTGCATAGCGTGCCAGATTGTTGAACTCCTCAATGTACTCATCCACACTAAGGTGATGCTGTTTCAGGTTGTGGAACTCCTTTTTCTTCAAGTTCATCACTCCAGATGAGATGTGAGCTGTATGAAGGGTTTCGCGGCATAGTAAATCAAAATTTTCTACGGATGCGAACAGAGGGAAAGCCAAGATCTAATCTAGGAGATGCAATCAACGAGAGAGATTGGATTAGATCTTCATACCCTTGAAGATTCGCATGAACGCGTTAAATGGAGCGTGGGTGATGTAGTCGTTTCGCTTCTCCTCCTCGCGATCCGATCCGATCTAGCACCACAAGTGGCGGTGCCTCCGTGAGATGCACACGCAGCACCTCGGCGCCTCCTCCTTCCTCGGACCAGCAAGTATGGTGGAGAGATAGATTGGATCTACAACACGGCGTGGTGTATATGGTGGAGAATTTCAGCAGGCTTCGCAAACAAATGGAGGGAGAGAGGAAAGCTAGCAAGGCGGCTAGGGTTTGGAGGAGAGGTGTGTGGGGGTGCGCCCCACCCTCTTTATATAGAGGGGGCGCAGCCTAGCCCCTCCCCAAGCCCAAAGGATAAGGAGTGGGGGCATGGACTCTCTCTTCTAGAAACCCTATCTCTAGTTTAAACGATTTAAACTCTCTAGGATCGGCTGGGCCCTATGGGGCCTTGTGCCCCCAATGCGTCCAAAGACACTCCCTCATAGGCCCATGCCCTCCGGAAGGTGGGGCCACGTTGGTCCCTTCCGGAAGGTTCTAGAAGCTTCGGTAATACCGATTAACCGGAACAATTCGAACTCCAAAACTGATCGCCTTATATGAATCTTATTCTCCGGACCATTCCGGAACCTCTCGTGATGTCCCGGATCCCATCCGAGACTCGAACAAAAATTCATAAACCAATTATCCAATCTATCCTAGCGCCGAGACACGTTAAGTGTGTGACCTGCGGTTCGAGAATATGCGACATGATCTTCTATCAATAATCAACGGGAGTGCAGGCACCCATATTGACTTCCACACATTCATCGATGATCATATCGGATGAACCACGATGCCGGATTCAAACAATCCCATATATATATTCCCTTCGTCTCGCGATATTTTACTTGCCCGAGATTCGATCGCTTGCATGCCATACCTAGTTCAATCTCGTTCAGTGAAGTACTTTACTCGTTCGTAATCCGATATCACTTTGTGATTAACTCCTTAACCACATGCTTGCAAGCGGTGTTGATATCGACACCGAGTGGGACCAAGTATATCTCTCCGACTTGGGAGGACAAATTCCATCTCGATACATACAACCCAATGGATACTTTCGATTACCGAGAGACACCTTTATGATCACCCTCTCATAGGATGACGTTTGATGACCTCAAAGCTTTCTTCCGATACCAGGGAGTTGTATTATCTCATGGTCTAAGGAATACAATATTTGACATAGGAAAAGCTTCGCAAAGATGAACACGATGAAACGATCTAATTGCTTTGCTAAGTTTGGGTCTGTCCATCATATCATTCTCCAATGTTATGATCTCATTATCAATTGACAACTCATGTCTATGGTTAGGAAACCTTAACCATCATTGATCAATGAGCTAGTCCATAGAGGCGTACTAGGGACACGGTGTTGTTCACAAACCACACAAGTATTAAAGTTTCCGCTTAATACAATTCTAGCATGGAATATAAACTTTATCATGAACAAGAATTATAATAATAACATCTTTATTATTGCCTCTAGGGCATAATTCCAACACTGTATAGAAACCATCCTCAAAAATAGCCCAAGTCACATCCTCAAATGGAGTGGTGATCTGAAAGTTGTCCCACCATGTTCTTGCTTGCCCTTCAAGCAGATATGCTGCAAATCTAACTTTTTCCTCGTCGGTGCAGCCAAAAGTCACTAAGTCCTTGTTCACCGAACGTAACCAGTCATTGGCTACCATTGGGTCAGTTGTTCCAGAGAACCTTGCAGGCCTTAGTTTCAGAAATCTGGTGAACATGTCAAGTGCTGGAGGATTATTCTGATTGTTGTTGTTGTTATTTTTATTGTTGTTCTGATTCTGATTTTCCATAAACTGCGCCATCATATGCATCATTTGAGCTTGAGATGTCATCAATTGCTGCATCTCGGGAGTGAGGTTGTTGTTGTTTTGGTTGGGGTTGGCACGGCGGGGAGGCATCTGTTGGTTTGATAGGGATAAGTAATGATAGATAGATCTATAGAAGTTCTAACACACAACCCAAAACAATCAAGTTCGATCAAACAATCAACACGCAACTATTCACTTAACAACTTATGAGCTTAACTCATGAGTTGAAGGAAACAACAAGTTTTCTTGAAACAATCAATCTAGTATAGTCATACCTCATAGGTCAATATGATCCATACACTAACATGATATCAATGTTTTTTGGTAGGCAATCTAATGTCTCTTGGTTTTTCACTCGTAGTCCTTAGTGATGTCCAAGTTGAAGTCCTTGGTGAAACTAAAGTTGAAGTCATTGGTGTTGGTGAAGTCTTTGCTCATGGTGGAGGCTTTGTCCATCAAGTTGAAAAGGAAGAGATGTAGAATCAAAACCAAAAAGGTTGAGGAAAGAGTTTACAAGATTGTCTGTAAATAAGTTTTGGAACAAATACAACTCCTATTTTTCTAAGGGGTTTTGTCCAATCCTACGGTTACAATCCTACAGGCAACACAGTGCTCTGATACCATCTGTAGAGTTCCCAACCTTTAATAAGGTAGAGATCCCTGTGTTTACAATGCTAGTCCCTGGATCAATAGCTAGCATCCACAGTTTAAGATGTAATATCAAGAAACAAAGGTCAGAGTGCAACTTTATAACCAGGAATAAAATATTATATTACATCTTACATAGCTCATTTGGCTATCTCATTACAATGCAGCAGAAATATCTATATAGCATGGAGTCCTTCATCTTCAAAATGCCACAGGCATTAATGTTGGTTATAGACTTGTAATCCTATTCAACACACTTCACTAACATCAATCAAACCTGCAACATAATAAGTTGCAGCCACAAGGGTCAATACATTTGAATTGTATTGGCAAGTTTCACTACTATGTAGAACTAATTGGAACCTATAAGTATGTGCATATTTGGCTAAGTAGGGTTTAGGCTCATTTGCAGAAAGCAATATAGTTTTATCCTATCTTTTCAAAATAGTTTTGATCTTTTTACAATCTTTCTGAACTCCTTGGAAAACTCCAAGTTCTTCTAATCCCTTGTTGACACCATAAAGTTTTACTTTGAGAAATTGGAATGTCGAGATCTTCCATAGGTTCAGGCCATAGTTGCTCAGAGTTGTCCGTAACCGGGGACACGGCTAAGTACTTAGAATTTGATCTTCTGCAGAAGTTGTATACTTTACCCACATGACACAATCTCGTCTTGACGCCACCAGCGGCCGCTGGATAAGTACACACCAAATGGAGTACCGGTAGATCGAGAATGTGACAAAGTCTTTCCATAGAAGTCCTCCCAATACATAATGCTAGCTTGTCTAGCAGGCACCAATGTAAGGATATATTTCCAATACACAATTCTAGTTAACCTAAAGATTCCAATGCAAGGGTCTTCCACTATGTAGTTGACTAAGCCAGAGCCCATTTAGCATGTGGCTGTACACGGAAGCCATTGTACGAGAAACATGTTCAATCTCTAAGCCCCTGGGTGGTTTTCTTCTAGTGCACATACAAAAAGATAGCCATATAAACATGGTTCCCTTTGTTGCCACCTTGTCCAAAATTGAGTATCCTCATTCCACCCAGGTGGTTCATTGAGTACTTGTTTTATTATATAAAACATATATTTTTCCAACACTTCATGTAATCATATCATGTATTCCATCCCAAGTCTATAGCAGGGCTAAGCATACTAAAACTATGATGTTTTCACTAAGGAATATGGATTTCCTAATAGGGCATAGCTTAGCATAATAACATAGTAGCCCTATCATGCATACTACAAAAATACCACTAAGTGTAGTGAAAATAGTAGGACATGGATGATAGTGTCACTTACCTTAGTAGTTGATGGTGTTGGTACACTCTTCACAATAACACACTTGATAATCAACACAATCTATCAAGCAAAACAACCAAGACAAAACATACACAAGATCAACACTAATGGCAACACAAAAATCATGGAAAGTATGCAAACATGCAAGATGGCAATTTTTATTGTAAAAATTTTTATAACAAGAATCTGAACATTACTAAGTGATTTCTGAACATTTTATATTTTCAAGATTACAAATGCAACCGTTTGTGCAATTGTAGCAATTAGCAATAGTTTCTAACACTTGGAAATGTCATTTTCACTAAATAATTTCTATGGTCTTATTTATACTAGAATAAAATTATATTTTGTTCTTACTGTATAGAGGGTTCAATATATAACCATTTGCAAAAGGATTCACTTAAAAATAATTTACACAACAATTTTTATACTCAAAATACTCCACAAATGGTTCCGTATAAAATGTGATTTTAACAGACTCAAAAATACCGAATTATGGCTCCACTATGTTCTACTCATTTTTGTGAATCCATAGAAATATTATTTGCTAAATTTAGATATACATAACTAAAGATATGATTTTTGCAAGTTTGTGTGTTCTTATGTCTAAAAATCCGAAAATAGGAATAGATATGACACTTGGATTCTAATTGGAGGATACCCCTTCATTTAAGTGATCTATGATGACCTTTAAATGAAGATCTAATGGTCCGGGATGGCTCACCAGAAAAGCTCGTCGGATTTGCGGGCACAGGCTTGGCGTTGTTGTTCCCGTCGCTAGGGACGTATCCGGAGAAGAAGAAGAAGATGCGAACGGCGTAGAGGACGTCGAGGCGGTGCTACTAGATGTGATTTATAGCTCGTTCGTATCCAACGATGACGGCAATCCATGGCTGGAGCAACGTGCGACGTCGGCGGCGCGGCCAACTACAACAATATGATGAACAATCATGTCCTGGAGGTAGCCAACAACAAGAGTAGTCTTCTGATAGAAGGAATTGACAAGGAACTCACCGATGGCGACACGATCTGACGATGAACTCTGTTTTTAGGCTAACCTTGGCATGGTTCATTTGTGTTCTATGGAGCTCCTCTCGAGAAAGTTTAGGAACGAAAGTGAAGGAGGAGAACTAGTGGTACGCGCTGGACCTTTCGATTCGTCTTGATATGGTCTAGAGAGGAAGATCGGGAGACGTATGCCGACGTATGACACTGGGAGCACCAGTTCGATTTGATGTATTTACGCCCCTAAATGCAAAATTACTTCCCTGAACGGATACCCCACTAAATTTGTAATAAGTTTCGTGTTTAAGTCGAGCCGTTTCAGGGTCTTAATCACCTCGGAGGAGGATAGGAAGAGGTGGAGATTTCCATGGCTGAAAGATGTGTACGTGTACCTGTCCACGAAGAAGAGGATCAATCCTCTAGCTTGCGTCGGCTTAGATAGGCCTGCTGAATCGGCCCAACAAGAAAAAATGAATGGAAAAAAAGAGGGACAAGGGAGTTGCGCACATGGGCTTGCGCTGCTGTTTCTTTTTTTCCTTCAATGTTTTCTTCTTTTCTTTTTCTATTTTATTTTCTAGTTTTCAATTTGTCTCTTTAATTTGATTCAAATTTGTATCAAACCTTTTTAGAAAATTTATATAAAATATAAGTTGATAGTTTTACTCTAATTAGAATATTTTGAATAATTTTTTAATAAAGTATAATTCATTTTAAAAAAAAATGAGCATTGTACGTACGTCTAGTTTTATTACTTTCTATTCCCTTTTTTTATAAAAATCATATCTTTTGACTTAGAACTCTAAAAAGGTTCAAAGCAATTTCCTTAGCTTTATAATTTTATTGTTTATCATAATCACTCATTTCAGAATACTTTTATTTTCGTTTTTAGTCATTGCCTTATCTTGACTTTATTTTTCTTCCTTTATTTTATAATTTTCATATCATTTTATCTCGAGCTTTAAATAGAGTCAAACTAATTTCTATGGTTTTATAATTTTGCCCTTTATCTTTTTATCTCACTTAGGAATTCTTTTGTATATTTTAAATATGGAATATACTCAAAGTCTCATGTTGTTAAGTGGCCAATTCAACTTTGAGAACAAAGTTATTTCTCTTAGTTTTAGCATGCAACCATGCATGCTTCATGATTTTAAGGTTTTGAGAACATGCATACAACTTCACAAACAAAATTGTTTTATTTAACTTTTGTTTTGAAGGAGTTATATTAAATAGTCAAAAAGTTTTTGTTCCCTCTGAATTTCCAAGACTTAGTTTTTTTTCATTTTGTTCAAGTTTTTCTGCATTTCAAAATTTGCAAAAAATTTAGGATGTGACAGGCACCCCCACACTTTAAAGAAATTCAGGTTTGGTTTTTGACCTTCCCATAATTCATAGGGAGTAACATCTGATCCTTTCTTAGGTACTCTCTTCAGTACAAAACATGTTGTGTATAGAGCCTCACCCCACATATTATTTGGAAGACCAGAATTACCAAGCATGGCATTCACTAGATCAGTAAGAGTTCGATTCTTCCTCTCAGCTACCCCATTAGATTGAGGTGAATATGGGGCGGTGGTTTGATGGATCACTCCATGCTCTTCATGGAACTTTGAGAATTTATTCGACAGGTATTCTCCTCCTCTATCAGATCTCGGAATTTTCATACTACGTTGATTCTCAACTTCAGCTTTGTAAATTTTATAATGATGGAAAGCCTCATCTTTTGTCTTTAACAAATAGGTATAACAAAATTTCGATCAGTCATCTATAAAAGTAATGAAATAATGTTTACCTCCTCTAGTTAAAACGCCATTCATCTCACAAATATCAGAGTGAACAACAAGAACTGAACTATCTCTTTCAACAGATTTAAAAGGTTTACGAGGTTGTTTGGCTTGCAAACATATTTCACATTTTACACCTCTAGTATAATGTTTAGGAATTAAATCTAGAGACATCATACGAGATATGGACTTGAAATTAACATGACAAAGACGATTATGCCACAAAAAATCACCACATGATAAAGTAGAAGATTGAACAGCAAATGCTTTATTGATAAAGCTTGAACAAGGAAACAAAGACAGTCTAATAAGGCCACGCTCAACATATCCTTTCCCAATAAACGAACCTCTAAAGGTTATTATAGCTTTATTGCTCTCATAAACGATCTTATAGCCTAACTTCATTAATATCGTTCCACTAATCAGATTAACATTGCCTGAAGGCACAAAGAGCACATTGTGCAGGGTCAGCGTATTTCTTGAAGAAAGCTTTAGATCCACACGACCGCTACCCAGCACCTTGGACTTGCTCTCGAGGCCAATCACAGAACGGCCTCCTCGTTGTTCCTGAAAAGTGGAGAACAAAGATCAATCCGAACACACATGAACAGAGGCTCTGTTGGAGATATGCCCAAGAGGCAATAATAAAGTGGTTATTATCATATCTTCATGCTTATGATAAATGTTTACATACCATGCTATAATTGTATTAACCGGAAACATTAATACTTGTGTGATTTGTAAACATAAAAGAGTCCCTAGTAAAGCCTCTTGTTAAACTAGCTTGTTGGTTAATATATGATCATGGTTTCCTGATCATGAACATAGATATGTTATTAACAATAGGGTCATATCATTAGGAGAATGATGTGATGGACATACTCCTATAGTTAAGCGTAGCATAAGATCAAGTCATTCAAATAGTTCACTTGCTATAAGCTTTCTGATACATAGTAACCTAATTCCTTCGAACACGAGATCATGCTAATCACCATCACCGGAAGGATGCTTTGATGACATCAAACACCACACCGTAACTGGGTGGCTATAAAGGTGGCATTGAGTGTTCGGAAAGTATGGGTTGAGGCACATGGATCAAGAGTGGGATTTGTCCATCCATATGACGGATAGATATACTCTGGGCCCTCTCGGTGGAATGTCATCCAATTGGCTTGCAAGCATGTGACTGGCTCACAAGGGATCACACATCACGGGAACGAGAAAAGATTACTTATCGGTAACGAGGTTGAACTAGGTATGAAGAGATACCGACGATCAAACCTCGGATAAGTAAAGTATCACGAGACAAAGGGAAATTGGTATCGTATGTAAATGGTTCATTCGATCATGAAGTAATCGTAGAAATATGTGGGAGCCATATGAATTTATAGATTCCTCTATTGGTTATTGATCGGAGAAGTGTCTCGGTCATGTCCGCATAACTCTCGAACCGTAGGGAGACACACTTAAGGATTCGATGTTGTTTAGTAGAAATGGAATGTAAGTAGGGAAACTGAATGTTGTTCGGAGTCTCGGATGGGATCCGGGATATCACAAGGAGATTCGGAATGGTCCGGAGAATAAGATTCATATAAGGAAAGTCCGATTCCGGAGTTTGGGAAAGATTCCGATGTTTTCATCGAAGAGGTTCTAGAAGGCTCTAGAAGGTTCACCGGACGGAAGGGGAATGGTCCATGAATGTGTCATGGGTAAGTGGAATGATTGGATCATATCCTAGGTCACTCGATTTGGGCATTTGCGAGAGAGAATTAACGCTCTAAATTGAAAGTCAAACGGGAGGTTTGAAAAGTCAAACTGGAACAATAGTTTCCTAGTGGAAGAAGGAAAGAGTCCTTCCTTTAATCCAACTTGGTTTTGGGTTTGGATTCAAACCCTCCCCTCCCAAGGTTGCCCCTCCCTCTCATAAATAGAGGGGAGGGCTGCCCAAAACACACAAGAGCCAGCCCTCCCACCTGTGTCATGCCGCCGCCAAGCCGCCCCGCCGCACGCTGCCGCCGGCTCGTCGCCGTCTCCCTAGCCGCCGCCGACACCACCTCCTCCTCTCCGGCCTTCTAAACCTAGATCGCTGGAAACTCTAGATCCACCATAACTCGCACCGGCTTAGGCAAAGCCCTGCGGGATCTCCCCTCTACTTCCGGTACCACGCCGTTGTGCTGCCGAAATCGTGAGGAGAGTGCTACAACCTCCGCTGCCTTCTGGAACAAGGGAGAGGAAGGTCTTCGTCGAGTACCGAACGTGTGACCGGCTGATTGAGCGAGCAGCGCTGGAAGGATCGTCTACGCGATCTTGAGATCGGCAAGTGTACGACTACATCACCCACGAGAATCTGCTCTCGTTAACCGCTTTGGAATCTTCGAGGGTTAGTGCTTCTATCGACTCGTTGCTACAATCTAATAGATAGATCTTGGCTTGTTTGTGTGCATGCGGTAGAATTTTTTGTTTTCCATGCTACGAACCCCTGTAGGATCCAATGTCAATCCACCAATCAGTAGACTGACATTCCTCAATTCTTTCAGATATGTTAGAAACACACCTTGCAACTTCGGCTCCGTCAATCACCATATTGACTTTGGCATCACTCTAATCATCAGACTTGTCCTTTGGGACCTTATCATTTCTTTCTTGTAACGGCAGTTCCTGGCGAAGTGCCCAGGCTTACCGTACTCGAAGCAACCAGTCTGAGTTTTGCCATTTCTTTTGTTGTAGCCTTTGTCGATCTTTCCTTTTGGCTTAAAACCATTGGAGTTTATTGGGTCCTTCTTGTTCCTTCTCTAACGAGCATCTAGGAAATTCATGTAGGGCTCCGTAGCATGGAAAACAAAAAATTTCTACCGCATACAAACAAACAAGCCAAGATCTATCTACTAGATTGTAGCAACGAGTCGATGGAATAACTTACCCTCGAAGATTCCAAAGTGTTTAACGAGAGCGGATTCTCGTGGGTGATGTAGTCGTACTCTTACCGATCTCAAGATCGCGTGAGCGATCCTTCCAAGGCTGCGTTCGGCAGCTCCCGATCGGTCACACGCGTTCGACTGACGAAGACCTTCCTCTCCTTGTTCCAGCAGCGGAGGTTGTAGCACTCTCCTCGCGATTCCGGCAGCACAACGGCGTGGTACCGGAAGTAGAGGGGAGATCTCGCAGGGATTCGCCTTAAGCCGGAGCGAGTATGGTGGATTATGAGAGAGTTCCTCGGCGATCTAGGGTTTAGACACACCAAGGAGGAGGTGCTAGAGCCGGCGGCTAGGGTTTGGGGCACCCCAAGTCGGCGGCTAGGGCAACCCTAGGAGGCGGCGGCAGCTGCAGGAGGTGGTGGCACCAAGCTAGGGTTTGGTGGAGAGGTACTTGTGTGTGCTAGGAGGGAGCCCTGCCCCTCCTTATATAGGTGGAGGGTCCGGCCGGCCAAGGAGAGGGAGGGGAGTCCCTCCCCAACTCGGCTTGGGTGGTGCGGCGCCGGTTGGAGGAGGGATTCCCTCCCCAACTCGGTTTCCCACTCCTCCTCCTCTTTCCAAAACTTGCCGTTTGACTTTTCAATTTAGGATTTGAATAAACCCTTTATTTTGGACAGCGAAGACACTTAGTACATGATGCAATTATTCCAACTTACAATGACACATTCATGTACCCCTTCCCCTCCGGAGTGCCGGACATTCCGGAACCTTCTAGAACATTCCCGATGAAAACACCGGAACCATTCCCCAATTCCGGATCTCCTCGTAATATCCCGGATCCCATCCGAGACTCCGAACAACATTCGGTCTCTTTCTCATCATACCATAACTACTCAAACAACGTCGAATCCTTAAGTGTGTCTCCCTACGGTTCGTGAATTATGCGGACATGATCGAGACACTTCTCCGAACAATAACCAATAGAGGAATCTAGAAATTCATATGGCTCCCACATATTTCTATGATTACTTCGCGATCGAATGAACCACTTACATACGATACCAATTTCCCTTTGTCTCACGATAGTTTACTTATCCGAGGTTATGATCGTCGGTATCTCTGCATACCTAGTTCAACCTCGTTACCGATAAGTACTCTTTTCTCGTTCCCGTGATATGTGATCCCTTGTGAGCCAGTCACATGCTTGCAAGCTAATTGGATGACATTCCACCGAGAGGGCCCAGAGTATATCTATCCGTCATCTGGATGGACAAATCCCACTCTTGATCCATGTGTCTCAACCAATACTTTCCGAACACTCAATGCCACCTTTATAGCCACCAAGTTACGGTGTGGTGTTTGATGTCATCAAAGCATCCATCCGGTAAGGTGATATGCATGATCTCATGGTCAAAGGAATTAGGTTACTATGTATCAGAAAGCATATAACAATTGAACTATTGAAATGACTTGATCTTTATGCTACGCTTATCTATAGGAGTATGTCCATCATATCATTCTCCTAACGATATGATCTTGTTGTTAATAACATCTCAATGTTCATGATAGGGAAACCACAATCATCTATTAACCAACAAGCTAGTATTATATAGAGGCTTTACTAGGGACTTCAAATTAAGTTTACAAATCACACAAGTATTAATGTTTCCTTGTTAATACTATTATAGCATGAATGTAAACATTTATCATAAACACAAAGATATAATAATAACAATATTTATTATTGCCTCTAGGGCATATCTCCAACAGTCTCCCACTTGCACTAGAGTCATCTAATCTAGCTTACATGGTAATATACCGAACACCCATGGCAGTTTGGTGCTGGTCATGTTTTGCCCTCGGGAGAGGTTTAGTCAACGGATCCGCCACATTCAGATCTGTGTGTACTTTGCAAATCTTTATATCCCCATCTTGGATATGTTCTCGAATAGCGTGAAAACGTAGCTTGATATGCTTCAGCTTCTTGTGTGACCTTGGTTCTTGCGCATTGGCTATGGCGCCCATGTTATCACAGTAGATAGACATTGGGTCCAGCGCACTAGGAACCACACCCAGCTCTGTAATGAACTCTTTTATCAATATCGCTTCTTGTGAAGCCTCCGAAGCAGCCATGTATTCCGATTCAGTTGAAGATCTCGCCACAACGCTTTGCTTTGCACTCCTCCAGCTAACTGCTGCACCATTCAAAATAAATATGTATCCAGATTGTGATTTAGAATCATCCGGATCGGTGTTCCAACTAGCATCGGTGTAACCATTAACAACGAGCTGTTCATCACCTCCATAAGAAAGAACCATATACTTAGTTCTTCTCAAGTACTTAAGGATGTTTTTGACCGCTGTCCAATGATCCACTCCTGGATCACTTTGATATCTGCTAGTTAAACTAACAGCATATGCAATGTCGGGTCTAGTACATAGCATGGCATACATTAGAGATCCTATGGCTGAGGCATAGGAAGTCTTACTCATCCTTTCTCTATCTTCTGCCGATGTCAGACTTTGAGTTTTACTCAAGGTCGTATTGGGCAACATGGGCAAGAACCCTTTCTTGCTATCTTACATTCCAAACCTCTTTAGAACTTTGTCTAAATATGTACTTTGTGACAATGATATTTGGCATTTTGATCTATCTCTATAAATCTTTATGCCTAATATGTAAGCTGCTTCGCCAAGATCCTTCATTGAAAAACTATTATTCAAATATTCCTTGACACTATTAAGAAGGTCTACATCATTCCCAATCAACAATATGTCATCCACATATAGTATTAAGAATGCTACAGAGCTCCCACTCACTTTCTTGTAAATACAAGCTTCTCCATAAGTTTGTATAAAACCAAAACTTTTGATCACCTTATCAAAACGTTGATTCCAACTTCAGGATGCTTGCTTCAATCCATAAATGGACCGTTGAAGTTTGCATACCTTGTTAACATCTTTAGGATCGACAAAACCTTTGGGTTGCATCATATACAACTCGTCATCAATGTCTCCATTGAGGAATGCTGTTTTGACATCCATCTGCCAAATCTCATAATCATAATATGCAGCGATTGCTAACATAATCCTCATAGACTTTAGCTTCGCTACTGGTGAGAAAGTCTCATCGTAGTAAACT
Organism: Avena longiglumis; assembly: GCA_030063025.1. Classification (NCBI taxonomy): domain Eukaryota; kingdom Viridiplantae; phylum Streptophyta; class Magnoliopsida; order Poales; family Poaceae; genus Avena; species Avena longiglumis. Next base: position 474,061,406 of record CP125974.1, on the reverse strand, counting down.
CCTTGAATTTTTCGAAACCCTTTTGCGACAAGTCGAGCTTTATAGACAGTAACATTACCATCGGCATCTGTTTTCTTCTTGAAAATCCATTTATTCTCGACAGCCTTCTGGCCATCCGGTAAGTCCACCAAAGTCCACACTTGGTTTTCGTACATGGATCCAATCTCGGATTTCATGGCTTCTTGCCATTTATTGGAATCTGGGCTCATCATCGCTTCCTCATATGTCTCAGGGTCATCGGTGTTGTCCACCAACATGACACTCATAACGGGATCATACCAATCTGGAGTGGTACGAGTTCTCGTTGACCTCCGAGGCTCTGTAGCAACTTCAACCGAAGTTTCATGATCACCATCATTAGCTTCCTCTCTAATTGGTGCAGGCACCACAGGAACTTCTTCCGGTGCTGCGCTACTCACAATTTCGAGAGAAGGTTCGACAACCTCGTCGAGTTCTACTTTCCTTCCAGTCACTTCTTTCGAGAGAAATTCCTTCTCTAGAAAGGATCCATTCTTGGCAACGAAGATTTTGCCTTCGGATCTATGATAGAAGGTATACCCAATAGTTTCCTTTGGGTATCCTATGAAGACACATTTTTCCGCTTTGGGTTCAAGCTTGTCCGGCTGTAACTTCTTTACATAGACTTCGCAACCCCAAACTTTAAGGAACGACAATTTAGGTTTCTTCCCAAACCATAATTCATACGGTTTCGTTTCAACGGATTTAGACGGTGCCCTATTTAAAGTGAATGCGGCTGTTTCTAATGCATAACCCCAAAATGATAGCGGTAAATCTGTAAGTGACATCATAGAACGAACCATATCTAAGAGAGTTCGATTACGACGTTCGGACACACCATTACGCTGTGGTGTTCCCGGCGGTGTCAATTGTGAAAGTATTCCGCATTTCTTCAAATGCTCGCCAAACTCGTAACTTAGATATTCACCTCCACTATCAGAACATAGAAATTTAATCTTCTTGTTACGTTGATTCTCTACCTCACTCTGAAACTCCTTAAACTTCTCGAAAGTTTCGGACTTATGTTTCATGAAATAGATATACCCATATCTACTCAAGTCATCCGTGAAGGTAAGAACATAACGATAACCACCGCGCGATGCTACACTCATTGGACCACACACATCGGTATGTATGATTTCCAATAAGTCCGTAGCTCCATCATCATACCAGAAAATGGAGTCTTAGTCATTTTACCCATCAGACATGCTTCGCATCTTTCAAGTGATTCAAAATCAAGTGATTCAAGAAGTCCATCAGAATGGAGTTTCTTCATACGCTTCACTCCAATGTGACCAGGACGACAGTGCCACATATAGGTCGAATTATCGCTTGATTTCAAACGTCTAGCCTCAATGTTGTTGATATGTGTATTTCCACTATCGAGATTCAATAAAAATAGACCATCTATCAAATGTGCATGTGCATAAAACATATTACTCATATAAATCTAACAACCATTACTCTCGGACTTAAACAAGTAACCGTCTCGCAATAAACAAGATTCCGATATAATGTTCATGCTCAACGCAGGCACCAAATAACAATTATTTAAGTATAAAACTAATCCCGATGGTAGATGAAGGGGTAGCGTGCCGACCGCGATCACATCAACCTTTGACCCATTTCCCACGCGCATCGTCACCTCGTTCTTCGCTAGCTTCCGTTTATTCTGCATCACCTGTTTCGAGTTACAAATATGAGCAACCGAACCAGTATCAAATACCCAGGCACTACTACGAGTACTAGTGAGATACACATCAATAACATGTATATCAGATATACCTTTCTTCTTGATGTTGCCGTTCTTCAAATCCGCCAAGTACTTTGGGCAATTCGCTTCGATGACCTTCTCCCTTGCGTAAAAGCACTCGATGTCGGGCTTAGGTCCAGCCTTGGTCTTCTTCGCGGCTTGGTAACTTTCTTACCACCCTTCTTGAAGTGTCCCTTACGCTTAGACTTGCCTTTCTTGAATTTGGTGGTCTTATTGACCAACAACACTTGGTGCTCTTTCTTGATCTCCACTGCAGACTTCAACATGGCAAAGAGTTACAACGTCTTGTTCATGTTACGCATGTTGTAGTTCATCACAAAGTTCTTGTAACTTGGTGGTAGTGATTGGAGGACACGGTAAATCCCCAAAGCATTAGGAATCACTATACCCAAGTTTTGAAGTTTGTTTGCGTGCCGACATCTTAAGCACATGCTCACCGATTGAGCTACCCTCTTCCATCTTGCGGTTAAAGAACTTTTGAAGCCTCATAGCTTTCAATTACCGCATGAGTCTCAAAGATCAATTTGAGATCCTCGACAATATCATATGGGTCTGAATTCTCAAACCTTTTCAAGCTCCGATTCTAAACCATACAAGATAGCACTTGAACTGTGGAGTATTGAGTCTTCCGAGAGGTAAACGTTCTTTACTTCATCGGCATCAATTGCGGTGGGTCACCAATGTGCATCCAAAGACATAGGTCAAATTACCGGTGTGAGGACAATCCTCAAATTGCGGAACCAATCCACGAAGTTGCTTCCATTGTTTTTCAACTTTTCTTTCTCTAGGAACGCATTAAAATTGATGGTAGGGGCTGCCATTGATCTACAACATATTTGCAATAGTTTAGACTAAGTTTATGACAAATTGAGTTCATAATAATAAAATTAATCTAGGTGAACTCCCACTCAAAACAATATCCCTCACATTGTTTTAGTGATCACACGAACCAAATTCACCACATCAACACCGATCATCACGAGAGTTGATATAGTTTCAATGGCGAACAATCGACATGTTCATCATATCTACTATATGATTCATGCTTTACCTTTCGGTGATCCGTGTTTCGAGACCATGTTTGTACATGCTAGGCTCGTCAAGATCAAACCTTAGTTTCCGCATGAGCAAATCTGGCTTGCTCACGTTGTATACACTTGCGGAATCTAACACACCCGATCATCACGTGGTGCTTCGAAACAACAAGCTTTAGCAACGGTGCTAACTAAGGGTGAACACTTTATGACTTGAAATTCATGTGCATGAGGGATCATCTTATAATGCTACCGTCGTCTACTAAGCAATACAAGATGCAAAAAGGATTAACATCACATGCAATTCATAATATGTGATATGATATGGCCTTTCTTCTTTGGGCTTCCGATCTCCATCTTCTAGCACGAACATGATCTCCATCATCACCGACATTGCATCAAGGTCAATGACGCTTCTCCATGGTTTTCATCCACCGGCTTCAACTATTACAACTACTTTGAATAGACACGCGGGTCTTAACATAAATTAAAGACAACCATATGGCTCCTGCCGGTTGCCAACTTACAATAAGGAACATTGCATACATCAAATATAATCACAATCATGGCCATATCACATCACAGCACACCCCTGCAAAACAAAGTTAGACGCCTCTACTTTCTTTGCATGTTTTACGTGGTTTGGGGCTTTCAATAAGTGTCGTTCTAACTTACGAACAAGAACCACAACATTGATACTAGTATTGTTAATCACCCGTTGTAAATTGGATCTTAACTATGCTAGGAGAAACAGGCACCCGCAAAGCCACTTATGCAATACAAGTTGCATGTCAAGCGTGGAGCAAGTCTCATGAACGATGTCATGTAAGGTTAGCCTGGGCCGCTTCATCCCAACATACCGCAAGATGCAAAGTACACAAGAAGCAATTGACAATAAAAGCATCAACTCCCACAATGACCATTGTGTTCTACTCGTGCAACAGATCTACATATAGACACGGATCTGATACCCTTTGAGGGCGTAGCATGGAAAACAAAAATTTCTACCGCATACAAACAAACAAGCCAAGATCTATCTACTAGATTGTAGCAACGAGTCAATGGAATAACTTACCTCGAAGATTCCAAAGTGTTTAACGAGAGGATTCTCGTGGGTGATGTAGTCGTACTCTTCCCGATCTCAAGATCGCGTGAGCGATCCTTCCAAGGCTGCGTTAAGCAGCGCTCCCGCAGTCGGTCACACGTTCGGTACTCGACGAAGACCTTCCTCTCCCTTGTTCCAGAAGGCAGCGGAGGTTGTATCACTCTCCTCACGATTCCGGCAGCACAACGGCGTGGTACCGGAAGTAGAGGGGAGATCTTGCAGGGCTTTGCCTTAAGCCGGAGCGAGTATGGTGGATTATGAGAGAGTTCCTCGGCGATCTAGGGTTTAGACACACCAAGGAGGAGGTGCTAGAGCCGGCGGCTAGGGTTTGGGGCACCCCAAGTCGGCGTCTAGGGCAACCCTAGGAGGCGGCGGCAGCTGCAGGAGGTGGTGGCGCCAAGCTAGGGTTTGGTGGAGAGGTACTTGTGTGTGCTAGGAGGGAGCCCTGCCCCTCCTTATATAGGTGGAGGGGCCGGCCGGCCAAGGGGAGGAGTCCTCCCCAACTCGGCTTGGGTGGTGCGCCGCCGGTTGGAGGAGGGATTCCCTCCCCAACTCGGTTTCCCACTCCTCCTCCTCTTTCCAAAACTTGTCGTTTGACTTTCAAACTAGCCGTTTGACTTTTCAATTTAGGATTTGAATAAACCCTTTATTTTGTACAGAGAAGACACTTAGTACATGATGCAATCATTCCAACTTACAATGACACATTCATGTACCCCTTCCCCTCCGGAGTGCCGGACATTCCGGAACCTTCTAGAACATTCCCGATGAAAACACCGGAACCATTCCCCAACTCCGAAACGGGACTTTCCTTATATGAATCTTATTCTCCGGACCATTCCGGATCTCCTCGTGATATCCCAGATCCCATCCGAGACTCCGAACAACATTCGGTCTCTTTCTCATCATACCATAACTACTCAAACAACGTCGAATCCTTAAGTGTGTCTCCCTACGGTTCGTGAATTATGCGGACATGATCGAGACACTTCTCCGAACAATAACCAATAGAGGAATCTGGAAATTCATATGGCTCCAACATATTTCTACGATTACTTCGCGATCGAATGAACCACTTACATACGATACCAATTTCCCTTTGTCTCACGATAGTTTACTTATCCGAGGTTATGATCGTCGGTATCTCTGCATACCTAGTTCAACCTCGTTACCGATAAGTACTCTTTTCTCGTTCCTGTGATATGTGATCCCTTGTGAGCCAGTCACATGCTTGCAAGCTAATTGGATGACATTCCACCGAGAGGGCCCAGAGTATATCTATCTGTCATATGGATGGACAAATCCCACTCTTGATCCATGTGTCTCAACCAATACTTTCCGAACACTCAATGCCACCTTTATAGCCACCCAGTTACGGTGTGGTGTTTGATGTCATCAAAGCATCCATCCGGTAAGGTGATATGCATGATCTCATGGTCAAAGGAATTAGGTTACTATGTATCAGAAAGCATATAACAATTGAACTATTGAAATGACTTGATCTTTATGCTACGCTTATCTATAGGAGTATGTCCATCATATCATTCTCCTAACGATATGATCTTGTCGTTAATAACATCTCAATGTTCATGATAGGGAAACCACAATCATCTATTAACCAACAAGCTAGTATTATATAGAGGCTTTACTAGGGACTTCAAATTAAGTTTACAAATCACACAAGTATTAATGTTTCCTTGTTAATACTATTATAGCATGAATGTAAACATTTATCATAAACACAAATATATAATAATAACTATATTTATTATTGCCTCTAGGGCATATCTCCAACAATTCACTCTAGAGCTATCATCATCATTAGTCAATGGAGCATCTGAAAGAACATGTGGGCCCCCATGTGTGGTTTTGGTAATTAATGACAATCTCTATGGACTAATGCTTGTATCAAGTTATACGTGTAGGAATTGTCCATAGGCAATGCTTGAACCATATGTTGGCTTCAAGGTTTGGAAAAGAAGTGAAGAGGATCATGTGGTGACCAAGGTGTTCAAAGAATGATCGCATGTGGTGACCAAGGTGTTCAAAGAATGATCCACAGATTGGTCATGTGAGAGTTAAACCTATGGCAAGTATGTCTTGAAGAATAAGATGGAGTAATATCTCTGGTGTATCTTCAAGGCATCAACATAATGAAGAAAAGAAGAAATGATGTGCAAGCTAAAGATGTGCAATATCTAGAAGATCTCATGCTTAAAGCTTGCCATCCTCGATGATCATGGATCGATGAAGACAAGGTCAATGTAAAGGTTTCCCCATGTTGTATGGGGGAGTAACTTACAAGTCTTCATCAAGCAAGTGCGTACAAGATCAATCAAGAAAGGTGTTCCATCTTGAGAAGGACAAGATCGTATACATCAAGATCAAGTGGAATATGCGCAAGGCAAAGGTATGATATTGATAGGGTTTCTTTCTTACCAGTCTCGTGGTGTTAGTTGGGGAGACCGGTTCATAGGATAGACAACCGTAATATCAAGAGGGGCTCTCAAGTGAGTAACTCGATCATATCTTTCAAAGAGATCTCAAACCTTTGCATACTTAGCATCATCCTTTATTGGTTGATTATTTGGATCTTATCCATGTGAGGTTCTAGAGCTTGTGGTAATATTCATAACAAGCTCTAGTTCATCAAAAACAGATTTCCCTTTTATATCATATTGTGTTTTTGATCTTTGAGGTTTTACGGTTTCTCACCAAGAGAGGTATCTCACATTATAATACATGAAATGTTCTCTCTTGGAGGTATCTCCCTTGTTGTCCTCTTTCCAACAAAATTGGTTTCGGGTCAATCGGAGTTTCCAAACTCTAGATATCGCCATTTGAAGTTTGCCTCTTATTTGGTCCTGACCGGAGTCTCCGGTCTGTGCGGACCGGAGTCTCCGGTGTAGTCCGGAGTTTCCGAATGTGTCTCCGGTGGTGTCTTCAGAATCAGGGCTGGGACATACTGTATGGGGGTCCAGATCCAAGTCCGGAGGCTACCCCGGAGTCTCCGGTGTTTCCTGAGTCCGGAGTCTCCGGTGTTGGAAGACCGGAGTCTATGGTCTTGTTGGGTCTTGGATGGCCCAGGTCATTCAGATGGGCGGTCCGGAGGCTGGTCCGGAGGTTGGGCCGGAATCTCCGGTATAGACCGGAGTCTCCGGTGTAGACCGGAGTCTTCGGTCTGACTTTTCCCCAACGGGCAGAAAACGGTCAGAAATCTGTGGGCCTATAAAAGGGGGCCCTTCTTCCCCAATGCAACTGCTCGAGTTTTAAAGGATTTCTCCTCCATTCTTGACCCTCTTGATCTTGCTCCCCCTTCAATCCCTCCCTTGATTCTTGCATATACTTTAGGGATTTGAAAGAGGAGATCTAGATCTACAATCCCACCAATCCATCTCTCCTCTAAGTGAGGGGAACATCTTGGGATCTAGATCTTGGAGTCTTTTGTGGATTTCCTCCATTGTTCTTCCTCTCTTATTCCCCCACAAGCTTTTGTAGCTTTGGTGGAATTTGGGAGAGAAGGATTTGAGCACTACTTGTGTTCTTGCCATTTTCATTTGGTGCATCGGTTTGAGTTCTCCCCGGAGAATTTGGTGAGTGAAAGTTGAGAAGCTTTTTACTCTTGGGTTCTTGGAACCCTAGACGGTTTGTTGGTGTTGCAGGTTGTGGCCTTGGTGGAGTTTGTTGGGAGCCTCCAATTAAGTTGTGGAGAAGTGCCCCAACCTTGTGAGAGGTTTCGGTTTGCCACCGACAAGTGCACCGATAGTGGAAGTGTGGATCGATCCCATTGGGATGAGATTCACCGAAGAATAAGGGAGGCCTTTTGTGGCGTTGGTGGTTTGATACCACCCCCTCTCCAAACGAGACGTACTCCATGTTGGGAGGAACTCGGTAAAATATCAGTGTCCCCGCGTGCCTCGGTTGTCTCTATACCCAAGCTCTTTACTTATGCACTTTACATTGTGATAGCCTTCGTGCTTGAAGTAATATATATCTTGCTATCGCTTTGTTGCTAGTATTGCTTAGCATAAGTTGTTGGTGCACATAGGTGAACCTTAGTTGTTCTAGGTTGTGCTTAACAAAGTAAACACTAGTTTTATTTCGCCTTTGTTGAGCCACTCTAGGAAAAGTTTTAATCGCCTATTCACCCCCCTCTAGGCGACATCCGTATCCTTTCAGCATCCTTTGCTCGCGCTTTCTCCTCAATATCGAGGGAGGCCAATAGGTCATCCATGGTCATCTCCTCTCTGCGATGTTTGAGGGAAGTAGCAAAGTCCCTCCAAGAGTTTGGGAGCTTCGCAATCACCATTCCCACCTAATACTTGTCAGGGAGAGAAATATTGCTATGGGTAAGCTCCTCCACTATAAGCTAGAGCTCATGGGTTTGCTCCACCACAGACTTTCCATTGACCATCCTGAAATCATGATATTTCTCAACCAAGTACAAGTCCTTACCAGCATCAGGAACACTGTACTTTTTCTCTAGAGTTTCCCACAGAGTACGAGCAGAGGTATGATGCATATATATATCATAAAACTTATCAGAAAGCATGCTCAAAATTCTCCCCACACAATTGAAGTTCCTAGCTTGATATGATTCAGCATACGGTACAGCCCCAGGAAGCAGCTCATCTGGATGTGGTTCTGGATCGGTAATGACCGAGAACAACTCCAGGACATTGAGCCAATAAATCATCCGGGTCTGCCAACGCTTGAAGTGATTTCCATTGAATTTTTCAGGCTTCATGGCATCATCGAAGGAGTTTGACGGTGCCATGGAAACAGTTACCTATGAGTCGAGGAAGTCGATGAATCTCCTTGAAATTGATAGATCCGACGACGCAGGCAACTGTTGTCGAAGAAGAGGTTGTCGCGGCAGAATGTGGTGCAGCAGCTCCTCTTGATCAAGGCACGTCGGCAGGTGCTGTCTTCAAGGAGATTCACGCCCTTGCCGTGGTGCACGAGTTGTACAGCGGCTCTCCTCCAAGATACAATGATCTCCTATTTCCTATTGTGCACTCAAAAGGAGACGAACCAGTGGATTCTCATGAACATAGCTCTCTCTATGCCAAAGTTCAGATATGTATGGAAAAACTCCAGATTGATATTAATAAAGCGCCTTATATGTTGGAAATATAAGCAATAATCCATATGATTTAATCCGAATAATAAACTGATAAATCATGATCATACAAATAGTACTAAAACCAATTATGCAGATCAACAAAGTAGATGAAAAGATTACATCTATAGGAGATAAACCTATCACATCTACACCAAACGCTAGAACAAAGAACTCTAGATAATCCGAAAGAGAGAAATCGAGATCACATACGATGTAGGCTGAATAGCAGCCGCAGCAGCATCGCCCATGTTGAGGTTGTCGAAGAGATTGGTGACGTCCGGGAAGAAGTCATTGTCAGGGAACTCGTCGTCGAACGACGTCGTGTTTGCCAGTAGTCATGCTTGAGCGCTCCCCAAAAACCTGATCGCCTCACCCGCATGTGTTCACGAGGCGGGTTCCGAGGCCTCATCCCGATCTGCGGTGCACGCCGCAAGCCGGGATGGGGAAGACGAAAGCGGCGGCGCAAGGTTCTGGAGGTAGGCGCGTGTGTGGATTGATACGGTGTCAATTAGGTTTAGCCCCGGACGCTTATATAGTGTAGGTTAGGAAGATCGTGGGCTCAGCCCACGTCCGAGTCGGTAACAGCCACGCCCATAAAAACTGGAAACGAATGTAATTAACGCGTCCGTTAATGACTCATAGTCAGTTTTCCCAACAAGCAAAATAAAGCTCAGCTCGGCGAGATTCCAAGAACCAGCAAGGCAAGGCGTGACGTGGCGTGGCGAGGCGGGCGGCGTCGGAGGAGGAGTGCGCGAGGGATACTCTTCTTGTCACACCTTAGTGAGTGTTGCAACACTCTACTATATAAGGTGGTCCAACTCCCCTTCAACTAGCAATGTGGGACTAAACTTTAGCACCACTAGCATAGCCATATGTTGCCATATACAAGTGGGCCAAAGAGAAGATTCAGAATTTGTCTAATGGGCCAACAGCCCAATATACACCAAATTCCAACAATCCCCCACAAAGTCTCATTGGCACATCACAACACTTTTCTTTCAGAACATTTTTTTATATACCGGTGTGTTGTGGAGACTGTTAAGTTTAACTTACACGTTAAACTTCATGTTACGCTAGCTAGCAACTTGAATAGTGGACTATGCCTTGAACTACAAGTTTTCTGCGTGCTAGTTTCACACAAAATCTAGACCGGTACAGGGCTACCGTCGGCTTCCCCGCGGTTTGGAGCTTATGCGTCATACTCCAGGGCCTTTCATGTGTTTATTAGAGAGCACTCAACTCTCACAGACTGCGACGTTTGATAGTCAGACTCATATAGGTGTGTTCCTCAAGAGATGTTCTGTAGGACAACATCTCCGCTTATAAAAAGCCACTTAGAACACATTAAGATAAATATCAACCTGCCATGCAGATTAAGAGAGTATTGCATCTTTATGGAGATGTAAATATAATATGGGAATACTCTCCTCTCAGCTGACCAACAGCTTGTCTCCCAGCTCTAATTCATGGGATCTCCGATCACATAGAGTGGGTTGCCACTGGGATCAACTCATAGCGTGGGTCTCAAACCCATCTCCCTCGATGCATTATCTATCACATTACGTGATAGTCCCTTTGTGAAAGGATCTGCCAGATTTTTAGTTGTTTGGATATAATCCAACGCAATAACTCCGGAGTTTCTCAGTTTCCTGACAGATTTCAATCTCCTCTTCACATGCCTTGATGACTTCATATTATCCTTAGAACTGTTTATTTGACGATCACAGTTTGATTATCATAGTTCATCGGGATGGCGGGTATTGGTTTTTCAACCACAGGTAAGTCCATCAAGAGCTCACGAAGCCACTCTGCTTCAACAGTGGCTGTGTCTAACGCTGTGAGTTCTGCTTCCATTGTTGACCTCGTTAAGATGGTCTGCTTGCAAGACTTCCAGGAAACAGTGCCACCACCAAGTGTAAACAAATAACCACTTGTGGCCTTAATCTCATCAGCATCAGATATCCAGTTTGAATCACTATAACCCTCAAGTACCCGAGGATACCCAGTATAGTGAATACCATAACTCGCAGTGCCTTTCAAATAGCGCAAAACTCTTTCAAGAGCATGCCAATGATCATCTCCAGGATTTGACACAAATTGACTCGGTTTGCTTACAGCAAAGGAGATGTCAGGTCTAGTAGCGCTGGATAAATACATGAGCGAGCCAATAATTTGAGAATATCTCAATTGATCTTTAGCATTCCTTCGATTCTTTCGAAGTAGCACACTCGGATCATATGGCGTTGGAGAAGAATTGCAGTCGCTATACCCGAAGCGACTCAATATCTTTTCCACATAGTGAGACTGAAGCAGTGTAATCCCGTCATTGTCATCCTTTAGTAGCTTGATGTTTAAAATTACACCAGCCACTCCCAAGTCCTTCATCTCAAAGCAGCAAGATAGGAACTCTTTGACCTCCTCGATAACAGCGAGGTTGGTCCCTAATATCAATATGTCATCAACGTAGAGACACATAATAACTCCCTCGCCCCCACCATGGCGATAGTACACACATTTGTCAGCTTCGTTTACAACAAAGCCTTCAAAGATTAAAGTTCTTTCAAACTTCGTACCCTGTTTAGGAGCTTGCTTAAGACCATATAAAGACTTCACTAACTTACACACCTTTCCTTCATGACCATCTACTACAAATCCATCAGGCTGCTCCATATAAATTTCCTCATCTAGCTCTCCATTTAGAAAAGTTGTCTTAACGTCCATTTGATGAACGAGAAGACCATGTGAGGCAGCCAAGGAAAGTAGTACTCGAATAGTGGTCAATCTGTCTACAGGTGAGTAGGTATCGAAGAAATCTTCACCTTCCTTTTGGGTATAACCCTTAGCAACAAGACGTGCATTGTATTTTTCAATAGTACCATCAGTTCTAAGATTTTTCTTGAACACCCATTTACATCCTACAGGTTTACACCCATAAGGACGATCAGTGATTTCCCAAGTACCATTAGCTAAGATGGAGTCCATCTCGCTTCGGACAGCTTCCTTCCAAAGAGTCGATCTTGAGATGCATAGGCTTCTGAAATAGAAGTGGGAGTATCATCCACAAGGTACACAATGAAATCATCACCAAATGAATTTGCATTCCTTTGTCTCTTGCTCCTTTTGGGAGCTTTATTGTCATCCTCCACAGGATCATCAGAGTGTTCTATCGGCATAGTGGGTTTAGGAATTATAGAAAATTCCTGACTAGATGAACTAGTCATCTCCTAATTTGATGAGCTAGACATGCCTTTCATAGGAAAGATGTCCTCAAAGAAAGTCGCATCATTCGACTCCATAATTGTACCAACATGCATGTCGGATACCTCAGATTTTACTATCAAAAATCTATAGCCAATGCTATGAAAAGCATATCCCAGAAAAACACTATCAACGGTTTTTGGTCCAAGCTTTCGCTTCTTGGGTATTGGAATATTGACTTTCGCCAAACAACCCCAAGTTCGTAAGTAAGAGAGTTTAAGCCTTTTCTTTTCCCATTTCTCAAATGGAGTCATGGTTTTATCCTTTACAGGAACACGGTTTAGGACATGACACGCAGTCATTAGCGCCTCCCCCCACCATTCCTTGGAAAAACCCGATGTATCTAACATGGCGTTTTTGACTAAGGTGAATAGGGAGGCGTCCTCTCATGTATAATACCGTGTTCCATACAGAATAAATCAAATTCGTTTGAAAAGTACTGTCCACCACGATCCGACCTTAGCCGCTTGATATTGAGATCAAGTTGGTTTTCTGCCTCAGCTTTATAGATTTTGAAGTAGTTCAAAGCTTCATCTTTAGATTTCAGAAGATAAACATAGCAGTATCTAGTGGAGTCATCAATCAACGTTATAAAGTATCTTTTTCCACCTTTTGTCAACACACTATTCATCTCACAAAGATCTGAATGTATAAGTTCTAGTGGTGCTAAGTTTCTCGGTTCCGCAGCCGTATGAGACTTGCGGGGTTGCTTTGCTTGCACACAAACTTGGCACTTATAACCTTTGACAGTGGTAAATTTCGGAATTAAACTCATATTGGCTAGCCGCGTCATGAAACCAAAGTTAATATGACAGAGTCGTGAATGCTAAATATTGGACTCATTATCATTGCAAACATGATTAATACTTTAGTACATGAGTCTGACAAAGACAAGCGGAACAGACCTCTGCACTCATAACCCTTTCCAACAAATTGTACATACTTAGAAATTACAACTTTATTGGACACAAAAACCAACTTAAAGCCATCTCGACATAAAAGCGATCCGCTGACGAGATTCTTATTGATGGAGGGAACGTGCTGCACATTCTTCAGCTGTACGGTCTTCCCCGAGGTAAACTTCAGATTTACCGTACCAACACCATGAACAGAAGCACGTGAGCCGTTTCCCATCAGCACGGAAGAGGTCCTTGAGACCTGATAAGAGGAAAATATGGAAATATCAGAACATACGTGTGTATTAGCACCCGTGTCTATCCACCAATCAGGAGAATGACATACTAAAAGGATAGTAGGTAAAATACCATACCCAGCATCCTTCCTCTTAGTATCGCTAATAACAACATTAGCGGCATTGCCCCTGTTCCCATGTTGACGCTTGTCAAAGCGATTAGGACAGCTAGGAGCCCAATGACCAGGATCACCACAGACGTGGCAAGATCCTTTCCTCTTATCATTTTTATTCTTGAAGTTGGTTGAGTGTGTGGCCTTGTTCTTGCCATCAAACTTCCCCTTTCCTTCAGTTTTGTTCTTATTCTTGAACTTGTGGGATTAGAAGTTTTTCCTCTGCACTAAATTGGCAGTAGAACTTCCCTCAAGTCCTCGAGCAGTTTTGTCCTTTGCTCTTGCCTTCTCTTCCACATGAAGAGACCCAATGAGATCCGTAACGGAAAACTCTTGTCTCTTATGTTTCAGAGAAGTAGCAAAGTTCCTCCACGAAGGAGGAAGCTTGGCAATAATGCCACCAGCCACAAATTTGTCCGGTAAGGAACACTTGAACTTCTCAAGTTCTTTGGCAAGTGATTGTATCTCATGAGCTTGCTCAACGACGGAGCGCTCATCAACCATCCTGTAGTCATAGAATTGCTCCATGACATACAGCTCAGTGTCAGCATCCGAGACCCCAAACTTGGCCTCGAGCGCTTCCCACGCGTCCTTGCCATTATCAAATGCATATATGGGTCAACAATGTTGTCCCCAAGAACACTGAATAAAGCCGCCATAAACATGGTATCGGCTTTCTTAAAGTTCGCTCGTGAAAGATCTCCTTCAGGCTTGCCAAGAGTGGCGCTATAGCAGTTTAGATTTTCAAACCAGAGAATTGCTCTCTTGCGCCATCTCTTATAGTGCATGCCATCAAAAGGAGGCGGCCTAGTAGCCGCGGCTACACCAGTGGAATTCAGTTGCCTAAAATCAGGTTTTTGGATTGTTGGAAATATAAGCAATAATCCATATGATTTAATCCGAATAATAAACTGATAAATCATGATCATACAAACGGTACTAAAACCAATTATGCATATCAACAAAGTAGATGAACATATTACATCTATAGGAGATAAACCTATCACATCTACACCAAACGCTAGAACAAAAAACTCTAGCATAATCTGAAAGAGAGAGATTAAGATCACATACGATGTAGGCTGAATAGCAGCCGCAGCAGTGTCGCCCATGTTGAGGTTGTCGAAGAGATTGGTGACGTCCGGGAAGAAGTCGTCATCAGGGAACTCGTCGTCGGACGACGTCGTGTTTGCCAGTAGTCGCACTTGAGCGCTCCCCAAAAACATGATCGCTCCTCACCCGTACAGGTTCACGAGAGGCGGGGTTCCGGAGGCCTCATCGTCTCCGATCTGCGTGCACGCCGGGATGGGGAAGACGAAAGCGGCGGCGCAAGGTTCTGGAGGTAGGCACATGTGTGGATTGATATGATGTCGATTAGGTTTAGCCCCGGACGCTTATATAGTGCAGGTTAGTAAGATCGTGGGCTCAGCCCACGTCCGAGTCGGTAACAACCACGTCCATAAAAACTGGAAACGGCTGTAATTAACGCGTCAGTTAATAACTCATAGTCAGTTTTCCCAACAAGCAAAATAAAGCTCGGCTCGGCGAGATTCCCGCAACCCGCGGCGCTTGCGGTCGTGACGAGGCGAGGCGGGCGGCGTCGGAGGAGGAGTGCGCGAGGACTACTCTTCTTGTCACACCTTAGTGAGTGGTGCAACACTCTAGTATATAAGGTGGTCCAACTTCCCTTCAACTAGCAATGTAGGCCTAAACTTTAGCACTACTAGCACAGCCATATGCTGCCATATATAAGTGGGCTAAAGAGAATATTCAGAATTTGTCTAATGGACCAACAACCCAATATACATCAAATTCCAACATTATATAGTCTCCTTCTCAACTAGAAAATCTTATCTCTTGGCCAGCAAGTTTTCTTAGATAACAAGATTAAATCGTTGGCCAGAATATAAGGAGATTTCGAGGCCATATCTGGTACGTACAGTTGAAACCAAAACAGATTTGATCAATCAAAACTGAAACCGAAACAGAGTCTGCTCAGAGTCGTTCCATCTGAACGAATGCGAAGATATATAGCGTTGATTGTTAACAAGTCAAACGGCAAACTCGAAGAACAAAATATAAGCAAGAAATTAATGACATCGTCAAGAAGTTCATTTGCAACTTTATTAAAAACTGAAAAAACACAAAATCTGAACTTCTGAACACTGAACCAAATTAGTCTGAACTCTGAACTTATTCCAACATATTCTACACTACATAAAAATCATAGCCAATTCATCCTATGCTCTTAGGAACATGGGGAATGTCATATGATATTTTTCTTTAAAAGGACATGTCTTTTTGACAAAATGGTCTTGTTTACACTGATATCTTGACAAGTCTCTTTTTTTGTGTTGCCTCAGTAAGTCACGCTATTTTTCTTTTTTACTGGTATTTGATACACAACTTACATGACTTTGACCAGTACTATATACTAAATTATATGGTCTGAGAATGTATAAATGGTATTGTTGGATCCGTCTTGCAAACTTCCTTCGTTTTATATATTTTTGTACTAATTTTGTAGACATGTTGTAAACATAAATCATAGTCGAAGTTGTAGGTCGTTGACCATCCAAAGTTATAAGGCGCCTTATATGTTAGACCTGGGCCGAAACTAAAAGTGGAAGAAACGGAAATAGCCTTTCTTCCAATGCGATGGCCCGGTAGGAATCTACATTCGGACATTTTCAGTAGTACCGAATTGTCTATGCTCTTATTTTCTTCGTTCTTTCTTTGCCGCGTTGCAGATGGCTCTCGTGGTAAGTACAAGATTGATTAAGTTGGTTGCTCGCTTGGGCTGCACTCTACTCCTTCCCCATCACCCACATTCATTTGCCTCCATGAATTCTATCTGAACTCAGGTACGAATCAGCTGGCATGGACATATATATGGTGGCGTAATACACTAGTACATTAAACACTTGTACACAGAATCAATGAACTATACTTGGGATTCAGAGATACTGCCTCCGTTCCAAATTATACGACGTTTTGATACGCTAAAATGGTCTACCAGGCCAGGACGTCTTATATTTTTTTCTTAGAAAAAAGAACGTCTTATATTTTTGAGCAGAGGAATAGTTTATTAGCTCGAGCTAAGAGATTAACTGTAAACATGAACAAATTTGATGATGAGTGCATGGTTTCAGTCTGTGTACTTAATGCAGAATTCGCACTCTCAGCAGAACTGATGAAAACCAGTGCAGTTCACGAACGAAGCTACCTGTACATGTCGGTTGGTGCAAATTAAGTTGGATTTAGTACTCACTCCGACCCATATTAGTTGACTTGGATTTGTCAAAACTTTATAGATTCATCCAAATTTTGACAAATCCAAGTCAACTAATATGGGTCGGAGGGAGTACATGTATTTATCAGTGTACTACGTGTACATCTATAGATTTACTTCATCGTTATCCTTAGAAGGAAACCATCCACGTCCTATCTACCTAACTACTTGATGTGGCCTTAATTATTCTTTGATTGGAAAGCAGAAATAAATTACTAATTCAAACATTTTCAAGCTATAACAGATTATCTAATTGTCTTGGAGATTTAGCTGGGATGGTTGTCGGGTTTCTTTCGGAGCCTTGGCCTACGAATGCTTTGCTTTGTCCAGGAGAAAAAAGGTACTAGCAAAGTACCAATATTGCGACATTTTGCTGAATCTGTCTGAAGGACAGGATTGATTGACAAATTTAACATTTATAGTGCAAGTGTGAGTTGCTCTAACTAATTAAGGGGGTTACTGAATTTGATCAGTGCGGATATCGGTCACCAAACTATGATGTTTCAGTCTTATCTACCACACTTAATCTCCATGAAACGTAGAGCTGGCATGTCATATTTTGTTAAAGTAATAAAAAAATACTTAGCTGTCCCTAGAAAAATACTTAACATATTTTGTGCATAGGCAAGGACAACAAAAAATAGAAGTAAGTATACAAGTACTCTTTTGTGCATCGACATGGACAACAACACAATAAAAGTATTAATTGTCCCTAGGAAAATTCATCAATCAAATGAAGACCACGCATGTGACACAACATCGCCAATGCACTTAGAGCATCTCTAGCGGAGCCCCAAAAATCCAACAATTGGTGCATAAAAGAATGTTAGAAATATGGCGAGCAACATGGTTGGGGACTGTCTCCATTGTTTGAGTTACTCCCATGTAGATCTCACTTGTCAGACGGATATATATCCACGAGGCATTCATGTACTCCCTCTGATCCAAAATAAGTGTCGGTGTGTACTACATCTCTAACACTTATTATGGATCAGAGGACATAGTAAATATACGGCATGCACGACCAAGGAGTTTTTGGGTATCCACGGGCGAAAATCCACGAGTAAAAAATACAGTCCAAACCAAAATTCCAATGAACTAGATATCCACGTGTGCACATATTCATGGACAATGTACCCACCTTAGGTACCGCAATAGATCAAGTTAAGAAAAAGAATACATGCATGATACAAAAATTAGACTCTTTGGACTGATACAATAGATCAAGTTAATTAAGAAAGAGAATACATGCGGAAAATGTAAATGCATATTGGTGAAACTGAAGGAACATTCTTTCTGCGAGCACCTTCGTATTAGTCACTTGTATTTTCCGTCACGGGAATAAGAGGAACGTACATGATTAACTTTAATTTTTGCTATTTTAGCTTTTGCATACATGAGAGAGTGTCCGTCCATCATCTCAAGCTAGTGGGGTATATTATTCTCCAACACTACGCTTGCTAAAGTACACAAGTTGATCCTTTAACTTCCAAAAAAGGGCAATTGTATATAATGATGATCCTACAAGAAGCATGTACCCATTCATGGAAAATCGATCGGTTTGAAACAAGCTATAATCCAAAAGCGAATTTATGATTTCAAAAGTTGTAGCAGGTTACAAAGAAAAGTGTGGACTTGAGAAAAAAATTCATTGGTCAAAACCGACTCCTTTTTTTCTTCCGAAGCTCACCTATGATGTAAGTAATGTGGAATTAATGCGTACTAACGGTATGTGGTATACAGAAGAGGGGTAGGGAACTAAAGGAGACGGCGACGTATGTCTCTGAACCGGCATGTAGCGGACGGCGTATGTCTCTGAATCAATACTAACGGTTTGTAGCACTACTACACAGGACCAGAAGGGAGGAAAGAAGCAAAAGGAGACGGACGGCGATGTATCTTGTCCCTGTATGGGTCGATCTATGCATCCCATGTGGTCTGGCGGGCGGGCGATCTCCATCGACGGACACGCGCGCCACCCTCCCGCAATACGGTCGACAGAGACCGGTCACCCGATGGGAACTTCGTACTGGTCTTCTTGTAGCTAGGCTAGCTAGCTAGCCCTCCTCTCCCGCTCACCAGCAATCCAACGGTGACGGTGACGGCGAGGGTGAGAGATGCATATATCCGATGTACCTTACCGGCTCGGCGCGAGAGAGATGTTTCGATCGAGAGAGTAACGGATATGCAGCTTTCAGACCGTAGACACGCTTCTTGATTCCTTAGTTGTTACTCGTTTCATGTCTATGCGTACTTTAATTACATGCTCTCACTCTTCTTTCAGCAGGTGACTGGTCGACCGTGACAGCGTTTCTAGGTGGCCTAATTATAAGTAGTTGCTAGGCATGGCCTCCAGGGTTCAAAACGGAGCAAACCGTACGTCCATGGCATCGAAAGATGGAAGGTCGGAGAAAACGATAGCGATAGGGAATTAGGGATCATCATCGAGTGCCTTTTTGAAAATCTTCCTGTGTTTTTGGTTTAGGTGTGAAAGAAATCTGTGTGACGTACTCTTTGCTTACTAATTAGGAAAATCTTATAAGACCTAGTCTATTACCCCTTAGGAAAGACCCACCTCCATGCATGAAAGACCTAATGTCTCTTTCCGAAGAAGTCTCATAATTCCTAGACTACTATCCTAAAACAATCTCTTATTAAGACTGTCTATGATACAGTTGTCGGAGGGTGTGGACGAATTTAACTGGAAGCTATTACAAAATGGTAAAATTTTCTGTTGATTCTTTTTATAGAGCTTTGATCCAACCAAATATTCCAGTTGATGATAATAGTAGAATTTGGAAAATGAAAATACCCGTGAAAACGAAAGTATTTGCTTGGTATCTTCGAAAAGGGATAATTCTTACAAAAGATAATCTTGTTAAGAGGAATTGGCATGGAAGTAAACAATGTGTCTTCTGTCACCATAATGAGACAATTAGACATTTATTCTTTCAGTGTAAATTTGCTCGTGTTATATGCTCAATCATCCAAGTGGCCTCTGGTTTATCTCCCCCTTCATCGGTTGCTAATGTTTTTGGCAATTGGTTAAATGAGATTGATGATAAATATGGGACTGTGTTTAGGATGGGAGCGCTTGCCATTATTTGGTCGCTATGGCTATGTAGGAATGACAAGATTTTTAATAACATGGTGTCTTCTCCATTGCAGGTTATCTTCCGAGCCACGACGATCCTACGATCATGGACAACTCTTCAACGTATGGAGTTTCGCGACTTGTTTGCAGAAGGGTGTATGCGTTTGGAGACCGCAACGCGGGATATTTTCTCTAGACATGGATGGCAGCATGACCTACGAATAGAAATATCATAGTCACAGTCCATTGTGTTATGTACATGTTTTGTACTTTTTATACTTTTCCTACTGGTTGTAAGTTGTGAAGATCTTCGGCTGTGTGCATCCTAGTTATGCAGAGGCCGAGTGTAAACATTTGAGTAATAAAACGCCCATTTCCAAAAAAAAACGCTGCACTATCCAATTCTAAAGATCTAATTATCAGATAAAAAAAGACTGAAAAAATAATATAACGGACAGCTGTCAGGCATAAGGGAGGGTCTATCAATAGATCCGGTTTTATAGGATTTTAATTAGCTCCTCCCTGAGTGGAGGGAAATGCGAGAGCAAGAGGAGAGAAGGGAAATGAGAGAGTAAGAGGAGGAAGAGATGAACTGGTAAAAGATACATCTCGTTGCCCGAATTTATAGAGGCACCGAAGCGAATAGGCGGAAAAAAAGACGGAAAGTAGTGGCGGAAAAAAAAGGCGGGAAGTACTGGCGGGAACAAAGGCGAAATCTTGGCGGGAAAAATCGGTAGCGACGCGGAAAAATTGGCCGAAGGATTGGCAAGAAAAAGCAATGACGACGATTAGGGTTGCATTGATCATGCAGATTTTGTTAGAGCGGGACGATTAGGCAATCGGTCTAGGTGCGCCAATTGCACTAATCAGCCTGGGCAGACCGAGCTAATCGGCTTGCTTCCCGATCGCATGAAGGCGGGCCATTGCGTACGCGCACGATCGTGGCTAACCGATTATTGCGTCGAACTTGCCCGACGAAGCGCTAGATCTGGAATTTCGAAAAAACGCATAATATAACTCAAATTAAATAATTAATTCGTATTATTTAAAAAAAATCGCGAGTGGTGCACCATCTACACCTGCCGTGTGCTGCTTTTGCCGGCCCGACGAAGAACCTTTCTGCTGGACTGGACGTCTTGAGCAGCGCATCCACTTGAGCTAACTGGCTAGACAGCGGCAAAACAACTCGCTAGATTCCTGTTGGTGGCACGGCACGGTAGGTGCTGCTTGGCCGACGACGGCTTTGACGATTCCACTACAACGGCGAGCCCGGCCGGCACCAAACGCCTACGTAGGTTAGAGCAATCGGCGTCATGGCCGCGGTAGACGACGCGGTAGCTTCGTCTTCACCTGGAACTGTCCAATATGCGGTAGATTGGACTCTGGTAGCAGTCGTCCACGCACCGAGAGCACGCCGTGCCGCTCTAAATCCGGACGGGGCCAAAGCGGGATAGATGTATCGGCGTGCCGTGGGCGGCGTGGCGTCCGGTGGTCGCGCCCTTACCAAAATAAACAAATTCATTCATCATTGCAATAATTCGCCCCATTTTCCCTTCCTCCGCGCGCGTGCGTGCGTGGCCACACCCCACATATCCTCCCAACCTCTCTTCTCGATCGACCGCTTCTTGACTCCAGTCTCCCTCTTTCTTCTCCCTCCATCAGGCCGTCGCTCCACTCTATACTGTCACACGCCGCTCTCCCCATTTCTCGCAAGCCTAAGGCAGGTAGCTCGCGAGGTAACTGCGTCTGTGTGCCTCGATCGTCCGTCGATCCATGGGGAGGCTGTGCAGGGTGGTGGCAGCGGCGCTGCTGCTCATCACCGTCTCCTTCAGTCTCGGTACTCCTGGTACCTTCAGCTCCGTTGCGCAGCAAGGTATATATGCCGTGTATCTCAGTGTCAGTGTGTGTGAGTACCGTCTCTTCTTTCGAACGTCTCAGTTGCTGAATAATCATTGCTGCAATCTAATCCATGCGTGTTGTCGTTCTTGTCATGCTAATACAACAAGCTTTCATGCTTCCTTAGTTTCCGTTTCTTGAGAATGGAGATACTGATGCTACTATGAAACGACTGCAGAAAGGGCGAATAACCATCGACGGGAAGATGCGCCCTCCGCCGCTAGGTGAGAGGCCTCTGTCACCATGTCTCTCATCTTCAGTTCACGATCGCTCTGGCTTAATTCCAGCGTCTCGGTTTCTTTCCTGCAGTTTGAGTTGCACTAGCTTGGAAACTTTTTCAACTAGACTAGACTAGATGTTACAGATTTCTTTATTGGTCGCAACATTCCACCTTCCGTTTAAATTATCGAGCAAAACAAACCCAGCAGGAGAAACTTTCCCGTCAACATTCGCCCAACGCGATCTCCTCCATAGATTGCATTTTGCATATGGACAAACAACGATCTGTGGCTGGCGGGAATGGTGTGTCGGCTGTTCAGAGATGGACAGCTGAACCACCGAGCGATCGCAGCGCCGATAGTTGGTGCCTGGTTAATCCAAGCGATCGCAGCTGAACCCACCGAATGATGTCTCTTGTCCATTTCCTCTTCGCCTCTTCCTCTCACTCACCACTCTCGTCGATCCTTCCTGCTCAATCATTGCCAGGTTGATCCAAGCGGTGCGCGTCCGAGAAGCTCTGCGGCAGCCCAACAGGTACGTGTCCAAGGCGGAGTCGACTACCACGTTCCCGCAGTGGCCGCCATGGCCATGGGCGACGCCCACGACCTCCCCGGCGTTGGAGGATGCTGGCGGCTCCCCGTCGACCGCTCCAGCGCCGTCGCCGGAGGTCGCCAAGCCTCTGGCGGCGCCTCGCCACGCCGCGCGCGGCATCACGCTGCCTCCGGAGCCTGCCACGGTGGTCACCCACGGCGCCGCGGCTGTCGGCCAAGAAGCGTCTGAATCACCGGAGCATGCTCATGCCAGGCGCCGTATCTACGTCATCGCGGGCGCCGGAGCTTCCGCCCTCGCGGCCATGTCGGCGGCGCTGCTCGTCCTGTGCTACCGATCCAGCAAGGTGGTCACCGTCAGGCCGTGGGCGACCGGCCTCAGCGGGCAGCTGCAGAAGGCCTTCGTGACAGGTACGTACAACTCGTTCACTTAAAACTGTGCAAACCTTCCACGTGCATGGTTTTCCCTTCTGTTCTTGGGAGTGACGACTGTGAGGTGTCCGGCCGCATGCAGGCGTGCCGGCGCTGAAGAGGCCGGAGCTCCAGGCCGCCTGCGAGGATTTCAGCAACGTCATCGGCGCCCTGCCGGACTACATGATGTACAAGGGGACGCTGTCGAGCGGCGTCGAGATCGCGGTGGTGTCCACCACCAAGACCTCCGCCAAGGAGTGGTCCAAGCACTGCGAGTCACGCTTCAGGAAGAAGGTAGCTTGCAATGCAAAGCTAGTACTAGAATGAAACTGTCCAATTTAGAATTTACTCTGAAAAAAATACAGTAACATGAAACTGAAGAATCCAGTAAATTGTTTCAGATAACAAGCCTGTCCAGGGTAAACCACAAGAACTTTGTGAACCTGCTGGGCTACTGCCAGGAAGAGCAGCCGTTCACGAGGATGATGGTGTTCGAGTACGCTCCCAACGGCACGCTCTTCGAGCATCTCCATGGTGATTAACTAATGAATGGAGTTTCTTTCCTCCATAAGACATTCATGAGATGTGGCGGATTAACTGACAATGTTTGCTGCAGTGAGGGAAGACGGTCACCTGGACTGGCCGACGCGGCTGCGAGTGGCGGTCGGGGTCGCCTACTGCCTGGAGCACATGCACCAGCTGAGCCCGCCGGAGATCCTGGGCACGCTCGACACGTCCACCGTCTACCTCACCGACGACTTCGCGGCCAAGATCGCCGACGTCTTCTTCTGCTCCGACGAGGCCTCCTCCTCGACCAAGGCGGAGATGGCGAGCCTGCAGTCCCCGGCCATGTCTGATAAGGAGAGCGTGGTGTACAGCTACGGCATGGTGCTGCTGGAGATCATGTCCGGCAGGTTAACGGCGTCGGACGGCGGCCTGCTGCAGGGCTGGGCGGCGAGCTTCCTTAGACGGGAGAGGCAGCTGAGGGACGTGATGGACCCGGGCCTAAGCAGGAACAACGCGCCTCTCCAGGCCGACACCGTCGACAGGCTTGACAGCGTGATACGGTCCTGCACCGACCGGGAGGCGAGGCGGCGACCGACGATGACGGAGGTTGCGAGGCAGCTGAGGGAGATCACCGCCATGCCGCCGGACGCGGCCACCCCCAAGGTGTCAACGCTGTGGTGGGCGGAGCTGGAGATCATCTCCACAGAGGCCACCTGAAGATTACACCTGGAGCTGCAGAGTTGCCTTGCTGCAGTGTTTGCCAAAAGAGTTCGTCTCTCGTCTCCACATGTACAGTATATAGGAACAGTTCGAATTGCACTGGTGTGTATGTGGTGTAGCCTGTGGCTAAGATGGCGAAATAAATCAATTTTGTAACCAGTTTCTTTACATGAATGCAGCAGCTGCATATGCTGCAACCCATAAACAACACCTGCACAAGAGATACTAGAGAAATTCCATGAAACAGAACACTGACATAGTACCACGATAGCATGATAAGAGCATTCTACAGCCAAAGCAGTAACATCAAGCAGCATACCATGGATGAACATAGAGTAGAATACATTAACAAGTGTTTAGCTGTTCAAGACGTCCAATGCCATAACCACCATAACCCACTGCCGTCAAATGTGACAGCATACCGACTTGACACACTGAAAATGTGACCCATACGACTTGACAGACAGAAAACAAACAACACACAAGACGCCTATGACAAGGTTCCTACCACTGACACTACATATACTTTGGTATCCTTCCGTTCATCTGCGCCAAACGGATTTTGACACAGCAGCAACAAAACAGAACATCCGCCATAACAGACAAAGCAAGATAATTTCTCATACTAAGAAACTATTGCCTGGTTTATCATTCCCTGGGTCCATGACGCCGTCTCCCTGACTTCATCATCCAAATCGAGGCACTCCCTCAAGAACTCAACATGGAAGAGGTGGCTCTTGAACAGGTCCTTGGAGATTGGGCCAAGTGTGTCTGCAAGATCCCCCAGGACAGCAACCGCAGCCTTGGTCACGCTCTCATCCCTGAAAGTAGAACACATATACATGATTGTTATTAAGGAACAAGACCAATCACCGATGTAACAAATAAGGGAACAGAAATGGCATGTACCTGCTACTGTCTTTGTAGACAGCTTCGGTGAACTGCAATAGATGGCCTGCATAAGGTAGCAATAGCTGAGCTTTTGTGCCCTTTATACCCTGTAGTATGCCAGAGTATGCCTCAAATATGCCACGTCTGAGCTGGTTACCATAATCAACCATATCCTCATCATTTTGATCCAAAACAACAAGAAGTTCAGCTGCTCCTTGAAGCATTGGCATAGCATATGCCAGGTATTTCTCAAAATTCTCACCAATGGCAAGAGCGATGTCTCCAAAGCATGAGAAAATTGGAGGTTTGACAGACCTGTTTAGCTGTGAGTTTGAGAGGTCCTTGAGAAGAACGGTCATAATTCCATCACAGAAGGGCAAAATTTTATCTTCCAAGGCACGGCAAATATCACCAACCACACCTACAGAGATGGAGCATACTTGGTACTCCTCATGATTCTGCAAACCTGCTTCAAGGTACTTGAAAAATTCAGGCATATATTTCACAAAATCTGGACCAGTGGCATAAGCAAGAGCGCCAATGGCAAGCATAGCTTCTTCATGTACAGTAGCACTGT
The DNA here is from genome assembly GCA_030063025.1 of Avena longiglumis. Lineage (NCBI taxonomy): Eukaryota > Viridiplantae > Streptophyta > Magnoliopsida > Poales > Poaceae > Avena > Avena longiglumis. Next base: position 474,035,632 of record CP125974.1, on the reverse strand, counting down.
GGCAGGCGAAGACACGGAGGAACAGAAGCATCAACTGGTCAGCAGTCTGGGCAATTATGGACTTTGCATCTGAGCTGCTCAGTTTCTGGATAATGACCTGCAATACACCACACAGCAAAGCCTGCAGATCGCTTTGCTTCTCCTTGTCACCTGATGAATATATTTGGTGATCAAATGTAAGGTTCAATCTTCTCATGATCTCCTCCAATAACTGCCCTATAATGCTTGAAGTTTCAGGTATGTTGCTGACTCTTACAATCTCATTCAGCGCTTCATAAGCAGATGCACGAAGCCTGAAATGGGTCACATCACCACGATCCGCGGCAGTAAGGAGAGCAGCTATAACATTAGGAAGATAAGGTGTAAGCAAAGATGAGACCGGCTCTGCATCTTCATAACCTTGGGCAAGGAAATATATGGCTCCGCAAACTTTCTCGGCCACATTTGGAACATCTTTGCTACTCTCTAGCAACACAGTCATGATGCGAGGAAGGTTCACATTTGATATGATTGGATTTGTACTGCATGGAGAATGCAAAAGCTCAAATACTCGCCCAAGAGTCCATGCAGTGGTGTCCTTTACCTGACTGTTTGGATCATTCATTGTGTTGAGCAAGAAATCAAGTCCAGCTTGTACCAGGGGAGCAAGTTTACCAAGGGAGGGGCCATCAAGGATAGAACCAAATGCAAAAGTTGCTGCCTCACGACAACGCCAATCTGGCTTTGTGATGTTAGCCTCCACAAATGGCATCACAAGGGGGACAATTGCATCGCCAACAGTTCTAGCAATGAGTCCAAGGCATGTTCCACCACTCATGGAAATGTTCCAAACATTATCATCTTGCTCTTGATCTTCCTCCTGCTTTAACAGAGTTTCCAGCAGCATTGGAACAAGTGAAGGGAGAGCCTTCTCAATGAAGCGATAATTTACAGTTGAGTTAGCATCATCAGATCCCTCATATTCTTCTTGGAGCTCAATCTCTTCCTCACAAATAGTGCTCCAGAACTCAATAGCTTGGAGTGCAACTTGTTCCTCATCTCCTTTCACGGCATTAGCTGTCAGGTTGAATATAGTCTGCATATAAGGATCTAAGTGCACATAGTATGTGGATGCAATCGCAACAAGGCACTCAAAAGCTGCCTGCCTGATCTCCACTTCTTTCGATACAGCCGTTTCACAAATTACCTTCATTATAAAGGTCCTCTCCATCTCATTTGCAAAGTTGCTCTCAGCAAAATCAAGAGCATTATATAGAGCTTTGACTGCTGCAAGACGGACTTCAGAACTTAGCTCTGTCTGGTTCATTCCCTGAACAACGGCAGTCAGAACAGCATTCACTTGATCCTGCTCCAAGTGCTCAGGAGGAATCTCCTCGCACACGTACCCCAGTGCCTCTAGAGTTGCTTGCTTTAGTGGTGCAGACGCACCCGGCTGTGTCATGTAGCTCAATAATTTGGCAATGAGGTCTTGCCATTCCCGACGGGGTATCTCAATGGATGCAACCTTTGCAATGACTTGTGATGACGTCTGCCTTGCATCAGCAACTGAAGATCCCAGTGTCATGAGCAATGATTCTTTAATCTTCAATTTGATTGATGGATCCAGACTGACCCATTGCTGAATCAGTAGCTCCTTCTTTGCAGAATCTTTTGCATCCAATGAATTCTTAAGGATAATACCAGCAAGTTTTCTAGACTCTGGTGGTCTTTCATCACTGGATAACTCAACTGACAAGGATAGGAGGAAGTTGGGAAGATTCTGCTCCTGGAACTGCTTAATGTTTCCTTCGGCTGCTGCACGGAGGTTACCATCCGGAGACTGAGCAGCTAGCAAAATCTGAGTGATATCCATGACTGGAACTTCCCTATCAAATATCAAAAGGACCAGATTGTGTCAGTTAGCAAATATAATGAAAACCCAGTTATGTACAAATTAACAAAAAATAGCATCCATCAGCTCTCCTAATCCTACAGGCTACTTGACCAGTTTCAACTAGCTTTAGAAGGCTTTTGCATTGACAACCACATAAGGACAATTTTTTAAAAAATAGTCAAGAGAAGTGTTCTGTAAAATACGGTTATAAAATGTAAAACATCTAGCACCAGTTGAACAAAACATTGATAAGCTAGCTAGCTCAGTATATACTGTTCATCTCAATCAGCCAGACATTTTTCTCAGATAATCAGTAACAAAAAGCTCCTACCCATGCCATGTGTTAAGCTATCTGACACCACTAGATTACCATGGCAAATTAACAATAAGATGCCATAAAGCAGCGTTCCATAATCACCAGATAAATTACCATGACTACTACCCCATGACCGGACAAAAAGGAAATAAGAAAAATACAGTAGGGTAATACGCCAACACTACCAGGTTCTAGAACACGCCAAGTAAAATTATACTTGTAGTATCAATTTTATACCGGTCCCTATATTTTGAGGGCAATTTATACTGACCAAAAGCGAGTGAGTACATATGAAAGTCACACTATACAAATACGCTGTCGAACAAACTTGAATGCAAGCTCTGATGCATCTACAAGCTGGGCAAGTGGCTGTGCAGGCGGCTAGGGTTAGGGATTGGGGACAAGTCTGATGCAACATATATGCTCAACACAGCAATGTATAAGATGAAAACAGCAACATATATGGTGAAAACAGCACCGATGAGCAACATATCCCTGTCCTAAGGACAAATTTATACACAGATCACAGATCAAATTTATACACTAAATATGCACAAAAAACGAAGCAGGGGGAGGGAAGGGGGGCTCACCGTGCCGCTGGAGAGCTTGCAGCAGCAGGGCGATGGGCGGTGGAGAGCCTGCGGGGTTGGAGCAGCACGTCCTCGAATCCGTGGAGGAGCTCAAGGGGACGGCGGTGGACGAGGTCTGGCGAGGCGGCGGCGGCTCGAGCTCCCGTCTCCGGCAGCCCACTCGAACGCAGCGGCGGCAGGGGAAGGGCGGCGGCGGGGAACCCTAACCCTAGCGGGAGGCCATGACGAATCGCGACGGAGGGGAAGCTCGAGCTCAGGCTCGAGGCTCAACGCGACCTGCTTCGCTTGCAACAGGGGGTGCTGGGTAGGCGGCTAGGGTTAGGGATTGGGAACGAGTCTGGGGGGGAGATCGGGAGACTGAGATAGCAAAACAAGACGAATCGAAACAAATCCAGGGCACGGAGAGCTTATCGGAAGAAGGAATCGGCCGGGGGATGGTGGTTCCGTGCTCGCTCGCTCGCTCTTCTCGCCCGCCTCCGAACCAAATGGGACTGGGGCTCTGGAGGGAGGGGAGGGGGAATATAGGCAGGCTAGGGTTTAGAGGCGGGATTCGGGGGTTTTGGGGAGGAGGCGACGCGTGGTTTAGTACTAGTGGACGCGCTCCATCCAACGGTCCACGCGACTCCCGCGCAGGTCCGACACTGAGCGCGCGATGATCGGATGGTTATCTGGGTGCTATACTGCTATCTATGTTTTCTCTTTCTAAACAGATGAAAGGTTTCCTTTTTCTACTGTGCAGGGTTGCATCGGCTTTCCCTTTTCGGTCCACGCTTCTAGGGCTTGTGGTGCCACCACCTCCGGTTGAAATCTCTGAAACCCTGAAAAAAAAAGTAAAAGAAGGTTATGTCATAGCTCTCCTGTTGAAAGCGAAATTCATAACACAAATTGAGAAAAGAGAAAGACAAAAGCTAGCACTTAGTAGGGCCTAATGTAAGTTGGTCTTTCAATTTGGCCCATTTTTTTTTTGAGAGATGCTCCGCTATACATCATCGCCCATTGTCACTATTAATAAACAGCTTTGTCATTTTTTATTTCAAAGTTATTTTTTGAATTTAGATTTTAAATTTGGTGACGTTGTAGATTTATGTTGTGTCGGTGTCCATAACTATTTTCACGGTTTGTATAACTTTATAAAAGTTCTCAATCCAGTAAACTAGATGCTCCGCTATATATCATCGTCTTTCGGACATGTCCATAACCTTTTCTCTCAAACTTTCACTAGAGGAAAAAGGGTCATCCGTTCGCGACCCCTCGGAGCATTAGTCCCGGTTGCGCCACCAACCGGGACTAATGCTGGCACGCGTCCCGGTTGGAGCGGGCACGGGGCGTCCCGGTTGGAGCCACCAACCGGGACTAAAGGTTTGGCCACAGCCACATGGCCTGGCACGCACCTTTAGTCCCGGTTGCTGGCTTCAACCGGGGCTAAAGACCCCTTGCCCTCTATAAATGCAACCCCTCTGCCTCCACTCTGTTTTTTCGAATGGTGTAAGGTGTGAGGGTGTGTGCTAGTTTTTTTTCATGCATGCATTGAAAGTGTTTGTTGAAATGTTTGAGTGAAAAATCCCGTTGAATTTCTCATAGAACAAAAATATAGAAGGTGTCCGAGACGCACTTGAGCTTTCTCCTCTTTATTTCCCTCGATCGAGGTGTAACACCCTCAGAATCGGATCTATGCAAGTTTTAGCGAAATCCGCCAAACCTACATAGAAACGATTCAAAGGTGCCCACCAGGCACTTTCGTGCGGGTGGAAAACGAAGTAATAACATTACACAACAGTCCTCGATGGGACCCACAGAACAGATATATATAGCAGCGACTCAAGGGGTCAAGAATACAGATATAATATACGAAGATCCAAATCACCTTGAAAAGATGGAGCGTCCGACTACGGACAAGATGCAAATGGGCTAAGAGCCCTGAAGAATAACCAATAGCGTCCATAACCCTGCCCAGACCAAGCCGGAAGGGTAACCCTGCTAACGACGTCGATCTCAAAACCTGCTTAAACAAAAGGGGTGCCGACAAAGGGCAAAGGAAAAAGAGGAGCGTCAGATCGAGGCCAAGACACGGCGAGGCTAGAATTCGGTCCTCGCCTACATAGGTATGGTGGACTGAAGCGGCAGCATGCACTAAACAACCTATAGAGACTCGAAACAACTGGCGGTTATCGGAGAGGGATAAGAATGACCTATCCGGATCCAACCTGAAGCCAAACACCAAACAAACCCATCCTGATGTTTCCCCCTCGAGACCAAACGAGGAAGTCAACCGAGGAACTCACACAGTTGGCAGTTTTATTTATTCAGTTATTGTTGCAGCAATTACTAGTCAGGTGTAGATAATCGTCCTGATAAAGTAAGCAGTGGGTACTTTTAGTTAACCATTCCGTTATAGTGGCAACACTTACTAGTCAGATACAATTAGCATGAGACAACCCCCAAAACCCAGCAGTTGTTGGTGCTTTTACTTAGCCATACCGTTGTAGTTGCAATATTTACTAGTCAGGTACAATGGTCGCAAGCGACACTCCAAACAAGCAATTGTGGGCAGTATTATTTAGCCATTCCGTTATAGTGAAGCTGATTACTAGTCATTATAAAGTCAAATTTATAGCAGTAAACTTTCGTTATGCTTGTCTATGGTCGAATCGTGCTCCAAGTCGTCCATAACATGACACGGCTTTTAGAAAGTTTTACCCGGTGCACCAATAGCAACACACGCTCGATCAACCTCGGAAAACCAACTCAAAACCCAACGAGGCTTTCACGACTAAGCAATCACGGATTGAGAATTATTTCAGGGGCCACCCTTGGAGTACACCCGCAACGGTAAGCAAGCTCGAGACGGACTCAAGGTTTGGGTATACGGTGTGAACGATCGGGAACCCAAAAGCTGGGCTTGTCGACACCGCGAATCGTGTCCCGATCCTAACAAGACAGGTGCTCCTCGCACAAACGTAAATACATAAGTAGCATGGCATAAGTACAGGATCGTAAATAAAACCTCAAACTAGTTTGTGGCCCCAAGAAATAAGACTGAATCAAGCTCGCTGGGGGTCCCATATACCTCCCGGATGTGGATAGCGCGATAAATCAAGGAACAGGTATCAAGTACTCGGGGTCCTACGGGACACAAGTGGGCGTTCGGAAACCAAATATTATCTATCACCCACCGATGCCTCTGCTTACTTCAATTTTAGTTGTTAAACATGAATTAAAGTGAACGATAAGTAAAACTATGATCATCTCCAACAACACACATGCGGCATTACTCCAACAACTGTGGCACTGGACGACACGCAACAGCACTTGAGCAAGCGACTACGACGCGCAAGTCCATCTATCTACCAAACAACAGGTAATAGGATGTGTCCAAGGCAATATAGGGTTGCACGGTATATCACAGGTACGGAAACTAAAGCATCGCAACACAGATAGCAATAGATCAACAGGAGGGAAATAAATACTATAAAAGTAAGATAGGCAGAAAGGGGGAGATGCTCGCCTGAAAACATCGTCGAAGGGTTCAACCGAAGATCGGGGCGTAGCTCACATCAACTCAACGGCCTTATCCGCGAAGAAGCAAAACACTAGAAGAAACACCGGATGCAATATTTAATACAACGGCAGAAGATCGGCATGATGCATGTATGATGTATGACATGGCAGAAGTGCGATGCAATTAGGCAGTATTAAGTGGAACCGGGGTCCCGACAATTAATTAATAGGTTCAAGTTGTTTAGCTACCCCACAAATTAAATGTTGCATTGGCAAGACAAAAGGTGGCATCGGTTCGCTACACAAGTTTAAATGAGGCCGATATGAGACTAGATTTGCCCGCATATGGGCCCCATATTTAATTATTAGGTGATTCGGCATAAGGCCCCCAAACCACACAAATATACATGCGAGATGAATGATTAATATGCAACAGGTTTTATATTTAGCATTTATAAAATAGGGCTCAGAAAGGGGTCACACATTTAGGGTTCTCGACGGTCTTGGGGTTCCGGGGTTCGGGGTCCGACAGGGTCCAGGGTTCGACGGGCTTGGTCCGGGGGTTCGACGGTATTGGTCTCGACGGGATCGTTCTCGGATAACGGGGTAGGTCGTGGCGCATCCGGGGTCTTCGGGTCATGTTGACGGTCATGGCGTTCGGGATGAAGTACTTGTCGCGTCGGGGAAGCAGGACTTGGGTCGGTGTCAGGGTGCGTCGGATTCTTCCGGGTCGACGCCGTTCTTGTCGTCGCGAAGGTCTTGTCGGGCCCGCGCCATTGAGTTGGTGTTAACGTTCGGAAGCGCTCTCGTGGCAAACTTGGCGTCCTGGGGATGATCCTGTCGCATCCGCGGTCGTCGGGTCGTGTCGACGGTCTTGTTGTCTCACGGCAGAGATCTTGGGGTCCGGGGTCTTGGCGCCTTCGGGTCCGAGAGGGAGATCTTGGCGTCCGAGGGTTCGGGTACGACAATCGGACTCCGGGAACGGGCCTTTGGTCTGCGAAGTTCTTGTTGTTCCCGCTTCGAGAAGATCTTGTCGTTGGTCGTGGTTGTTTGTCGACGAGGAGGCATTGTCGCACCAACTTGCATCGGTTAAACTTTCGAAGATCATGGCGTGTCACGGAACAGGACCCGTCTTGGACTTTGACCGCGAGATCTTCAAAACGCCACCACATCAACCTAAAAGCAGACACAAGGTCATGCCGAGGCGAGAGGGCCGCGGCTCGCAACGGGCGAGGCGCTGGTCGGGCGCCCGCGGGCTCGGGAAGCTTCAGGCGGGCGGCCAGGCGAGGGCGCCAGAGGGGAAGGCGGGCTGGGCGACGAGGGCCGCCTTGGTAGGCGACGCGGGCCCGGGCGCGGATGGAGGAAGGCGAGGCGCAGAGCGGAGGAAGGGCGCCGGGCGGCGGGCTCGGGCCGAGGCGGTGACGGAAGGCGGCAGAGATGGGCGGCGGCGGTTGCTCGGCGGCCGTCATGAGGCGCGCGCTGGCGGGCGGGAAGAGGCCTTGGCGCGCGGCGGAGGGAACGTGGCGGGCGGCAGAGGCGGCGGGTGGAGGCGCGGCGGCCGAGGGAGGAGGAGCGCGGCGAGGTCGCAGGAGGCATGGGCGGGTCGAGCTCGAGGCAGCGGGCGCCGGGCCGACGGCGGCTCACGCCCGAGGACGCGGGAGGGCGGGCAGGAGGCGGCTGGGCCGGAGGCGAGGTGGCGCGGGAGGCGGGCTGCACCGGCGGGGGGGAGGGTCGGCGCCGGAGCTAGGGAAGAGGCGGGACGGGGCGGGAGGAAGAAGAGGAGCAGGGAGGCGGGGAGGCGCGTGGGGAAGTGGAAGGTGTCGGTGGGGGCTGGCAGGCAGTGGGGCCGTGGGGTGGGCAGGTGGCGGACCCAGGCAGGGTGGGACCACGGTGGCAGCGGCAGGAGTGGTTGGGTGGGTGAGGGCATGCGTGTGTGGGGCTGGGTTGAGAGGGAGTGGGGAGAGGCCAAGTGGCAAAAGGGGATTGGAGGGGATGAGGGGAGAGGTGACGTGGCGAGAGCTGATTGGAGGGAGTGAGGTGGAGGGGAGGGCTGGGTAGGTTAGTTGGTAGCTGTAGGATTTTTGGGGTGGACCGATTTAATCTGGGGGTGGTCGTTCGGGTCGGGTTGGCCCGTTCGACTGCCCCCGCTAAAAACAATTAAACTTTTTATTTGTTTTAAATGGGCCGTTTGCATACCGATAGCAGCCAAAATAATTAATCCGGAGAACCGGGCTTTGCGTTTGAATTAAGATGGGGCGTTTGGAAAACAAATCGGGCTTTGCGAAAATAGTTTTTGACAAACAACATATGATGATGACGATGCAATGCACAAATTCAACGCGATTTTCTAGTAGTGGTTTTGCGGGATGCCACACGAGGTTAGCAATCTTATCTTTTCTAGGTCATTGATACAATTCATGTGTCGGTGTGAATTGGTTATTTCACTATTTATGATGTCCTGTTTTTTGATAAACTTACTTATATGATGCAGATGAACGGTCGGGAATGGATGTACGGTGACCGCGGTAGCCGTATATCAAAGGCGTGGATAAATTTATCGATGTGGCTACGGCAAACAAAGAGAATGGATTTATACGTTGTCCATGTGTTCAATGTCGGAACAACAAGGAGTACTCTTCCTCGAAAATCATTCGCGCCACCGATTATGAAAGGTTTCATGCCCAACTATAATTCTGGACCAAGCACGGGAAAGAGGGGCTATGATGGAAGATGGTGAAGAAGAAGATGATGATAACAACTATCATCATATGTTTCCTGAATCTGATACCGCAATGGAAGACAATGGAGAGGAAAAAGGTGAAGAACGGGCATCGATGAGCTACCGATGAACTTGGTAGGGTCATTTCGATGCAAAGCGAGACGTGAAATGTAAAATGAGAAGTTGAAGTTAGAGGGCATGTTAGAAGATCACAAGAAATTGTTGTACCCAAATTGTGAAGATGGCGACAAAGCTCGGTACCACATCGGAATTGTTGCGATGGAAGGCGAGTGTGGTCTAACGACTCCTCATTTGAAAAGATGCTGAAAATAATGAAGTCAAGTTTCCAAAACATAACGAACTTCCCGAGAGTACCTCTGAAGCAAAGAAGACTCTCGTCCTCCGGGATTAGATGTGCAAAAGATACATGCATGCATTAATGATCGCATCCTCTCATGTAAGGAGTATGAGAATTTAGATAAATGCCGGTATGCAACGCTGCGGTATAAGATCGACGAGATGACCCCGGTGATGTTGAGGGAGAGCCCCTGGAAGAGGGTTCTGCTAAGGTTATGTGGTATGCTCCTATAATACCAAGGTTGAAACGCATGTTCGTAAACAAAGAGCATGCCAGGTTGTTGCGATGGCACAAAGAAGACCGTAAGAAAGACGGGAGTTGAGACACCACCGATGGGTCATGGAGAAAAATCGAGAGACTTCCTGGACTTTGCGGTGACGCAAGGAACTTATGGTTTGGTCTAAATACGGATGGCATGAATCCTTTGGGGAGCAGAGCTGCCATAGCACTGGCCCGTGACTCTATGTATCTACAACCTGCCTCCTTGGTTGTGCATGAAGCGTAAGTTCATTATGATGCGGTGCTCATCCAAGGCCCAAGCAACCGGCAACGACATTGATGTGTACCTTAGGCCATTAGTTGAAGAACTCTTACAGGTTGTGGGGCAAACCAGGTACGTATGGGATGAGAACAAATAGGAGCCATTTAATCTACGAGGGTTGTTATTCAGAACCATCAATGATTGGCCTGTTCTTAGTAACCTTCGTGACGTATAAACAAAGGATATAAGGCATGCACCCACTGTTTAGATAAGACCGAAGATACATATTTGCATAAATGCAAGAAGGTTGTGTACCTAGCGAATCGATGATTTCTTCTGACCAATCATCCCGTAAGAAAGAAAGGCAAGCATTTCAAAGGTGAGGCGATCACCGGAAGAAGCTGAACTCCTGCTGGTGATGATGTATTTGGTATGGTCAAGGACATAGAAGTAATCTTTGTAAAGGGTCCCGCGGTCAATCAGTTCGAGCACGCCGCCAAGGTGACACGCACCCATGTGGAAGAAGAAATCTATATTTTGGGAGCTGCCATATTGGAAAGTCCTGCGTGTCCGCTCTTCAATCGACGTGATGCACGTGTGACGAAGAATCTGCGTGAACTGCTAGGATTCCTAGGCGTGTATGGGAAGACAAAAGATACACCAAGCACGGAGGACCAACAAATTATGAAAGACCCAAAGAACATGCATACAGATAACAAGACGGATAAAGGGCGACACTTAAGTCGTGCCAGCTATGCTCTTACCAAAGCAGAGAAGGAAATCTTTTTTGAAGTCCTTTACAGTATCAAGGTGCCGTCGGGCTTCTCATCTAATATAAAGGGGATAATAAATATGGCAGAGAAAAAGTTCCAAAACCTGAAGTCTCATGACTGTCACGTGATTATGACGCAGTTGCTTCCGATTGCATTGAGGGGGCTTCTACCGGAAAATGTTCGAGTACCCACTGTGAAGCTGTGTGCATTCCTGTAACACCCTCAGAATCGGACCTATGCAAGTTTGAGCAAAATTCGCCAAACCCGCATAGAAACGATTCAAAGGTGCCCACCAGGCACTTTCGTGCGGGTGGAAAACGAAGTAACAACATTACACAACAGTCCTCGATGGGACCTACAGAACAGAGATATATAACGGCGACTCCATGAGTCAAGAATACAAATATAATATACAAAGATCCAAATCACCTTGAAAACGATAGAGCGTCCAGCTACGGACAAGAGGCAAATGGTGCTAAGAGCCCTGAAGAATAACCAATGGCGTCCATAACCCTGCCCAGGCCAAGCCGGAAGGGTAACCCTGCTAACGACGTCGATCTCAAAACCTGCTTAAACAAAAGGGGTGCCGACAAAGGGCAAAGGAAAAAGAAGGAGCGTCGATCGAGGCCAAGACACGGCGAGGCTAGAATTCGCGTCCTCGCCACATAGGTATGGTGGATCGAGGCGGCAGAAGCACTAAACAACCTATAGAGACTCGATACAACCGGGCGGTGATCGAGAGGGTGAGAATGACCTATCCGGATCCAACCTGAAGCTAACATCAAACAAACCCATCCCGTGTCTCCTCGAGACCAAACGAGGAAGTCCACCGAGGAACTCACACGTTGGCGCTTTACTTCTTTGGTTATCGTGCAGCAATTACTAGTCAGGTATAGATAATCGTCCTGTTAAAATAAGCAGTGGGCACTTTTAGTTAACCATTCCGTTATAGTTGCAGCACTTACTAATCAGATACAGATAGCATGATATAAACCCAAAACCCAGCAGTTGTTGGTACTTTTATTCAGCCATTCCGTTGTAGTTGCAATACTTACTAGTCCGATACAATTGTCGCAAGCGACAACCAAACAAGCAATTGTGGGCAGTATTAATTATCCATTCCATTATAGTGAAGCTGATTACTAGTCATTATAAAGTCAAATTTATAGCAGTAAACTTTAGTTATGCTTGTCTATGATCGAGATACTGTGCTCCAAGTCGTCCATATCCGCGGGCACGGCTTTCAGAAAGTTTTACCCGGCCGGGGTGCACCAATAGCAACACACGCTCGATCAACCTCGGAAAAACCAAATCAAAACCCAACGAGGCTTTCACGACTGAACAATCACAGGATTCAGAAATATTTCAGGGGGCCACCCTTGAGTACACCAACGGAGTAAGCAAGCTCCGAGACGACTCAAGGTTTGCGTCGATGGTCAGAACGACAAAGGTCCCCAATCGGGATCGCCGATACCGCGAAAACATCCCGCTTACCTAACAAATGCAGCAAGTGCCTCGCACAATTTAAATACGTAAAAGTAGCATGGCATAAGTAGGATCGTAAATAAAACCTCAATCTAGTTTGTGGCCCCAAGAAATAAGACTGAATCAAGCTCGCTCGGGGGTCCCATATACCTCCGGATGTGGATAGCGATAAATCAAGGCAATTATCAAGTACTCGGGGTCATACGAGACACAAGTGGGCGTTCGGAAACCAAATATTTTCTATCACCCACCGATGCCTCTGCTTATTTCAATTTTAGTTGTTAAACAGAAATTAAAGTGACGATAAGTAAAACTAGATCCATCTCCAACATCGACATGCGGCAATACATCAGCAAAAGTGGCATATGACGACACATCAAAGACTTGAGCAAGCAACTACGACGCCAGTCCAACTATCTACCAAACAATGGTAATAGGATGTGTCCAAGGCAAATATATAGGGCTGCAAGGGATATCACGTGCGGAAACTAAAGCATCGCATAACAGATAGCGATAGATCAAGGAGGGAATAAAACACTATAAAAGTAAGATAGGTAGAAAGGGGAGATGCTGCTTTGAAAACATTGTCGAAGGGTTCAACCGAAGATCGGGGCGAAGCTCACATCAACTCAACGGCCTTATCCGCGAAGAAGCAAAACACTAGAATAAACACCGGATGCAATATTTAATACACGACAGAAGATCGGCATGATGCATGCATGATGGATGACATGGCAAAGGTGCGATGCAATTAGGTCATATTAAGTGGAACCAGGGTCCCGACAATTAATTAGGTGGTTCAAGTTATTTGACTACCCCGCCATTTAAATGTTGAGTTAACATGGCACGATAAGTTACCGGTTCGCTACACAACTTTAAATGAGGCCAATATGAGACTAGATTTGCACGCATATGGGCCCCATATTTAATTGTTAGGTGGATCGGCATAAGGCCCCCAAACCACATGAATGTATGCAGGCAAGACAATTATTATGCGACAAGTTGTATCATGTTATAAAGTAGGGTTCGAGGAAAAGGGGTCACACATCAGAGGGGGCTCGACGATCTTGGGTTCTGGGGTTCGGGGTCGGTCTCAGGGTCCAGGGTCCGGTCTCGGGGTCCAGGGTTCTGACGGGGTCGTTCTCGAACTCCGGGGTTAGGGTCTCGGATCGGGTAGTTCTGGTCGCGTCCGGGAAGCAGGCCTTGGTTCGGTGTCGGGGCGTGTCGAATTCTTCCGGGTCGAGGTCGTTCTTGTCGTCGCGACGATCTTGTCGGATCGGTCGCCTCTCGGGAGCGGGTCCTCAGGGTCTCGACAACTTCGGTTCTCTGTGGCGATCTTGGCATTCGATATCCGTGAAATAGAACTTGTCGCACCTACCGTCTTCGGGTTCGCTCCAATCGGGCCCATGTCGGAGTGCTTGTCGTCCCATGAAGGAGATCTTGCGTCTAGGGTCTCGGCGAACTTGGCGGTCCCGAGGGTTCGGTTCGTGAGGCGGTCTTGATGCTCCGAGATGGAGAACTTGTCGCATCCGCGGCGATCTTGTCGGCCTTCGGGCAAAGTGTTCGGAAGCAGCTCTTGGTGTAGGGACGGTCCTCGTCGGTGATTCTTCGGGTCTCAACGTCACTTGTCGATCTTGCCGACTCGAGCCAAAGGAGGTCCAGGACGAGTTGTTGGCCGATGAAGATCCGAAGCGGCGTCTTGGGCTGCCGCAGTGGGGGCAGTGCGGTCGGGTCGAGACCGGCTCTGGATGCGAGGCGTCTTGCTGCAGAGGATGCCTGGCGACGTCCGGCGAAGGCCGGCGCGCGTGCTCGATGGTCGCGGGAGGGAGAATCGGCCCGTGGGCGGGGGCAGGTCGAGCCGTGCAGCCAGGAGACGGGCGGAGAGGCGGCGTGAAGGGCCCGCGAGGCGGCGAGGAGGCGTCTCGCGGCGGCGCGCGAGGTCGGCAGCACGGGCCGGAGGCGGCGAGCAGCAGAGGCGGCCCGGGCAGGCGTCGGCTGGGAAGATGCGGGCGGCGCAGGGGCTGGCGGAGAGCCTCGTGGGGAGGTCCGGTGGCGAGGTGGCGGCGGTTGGGATGAGGCGCGAGGCAGGCGATGCCGCTGCGGGCTCTTGGGGAGGAGAGGGCCCGCGACGCTGGTCGGGCGGCCGCGAGCAGGCCGACGCCGTGGCAGCAGACGCTGGGTGGCTCGGCAGAGGGGTCCGGTGGCGAGGCGGAGCGGCTACTGTGGCGCCAGAGAGAGGAGGAGGGCGGGTAGGAGGGAGGCTGGCAGGAGGACGGACGGTGGCGGGGTGCGGTGGCGAGCGGAGGAGGAAGACGGGGTGGGGAAGCGTGCGCAGGGAGAGGGGATCGCGTGGGGTGGGGTCGCAGGTGGGGTCGGGGTGGGTTGCAGGTGTGTTGCAAGGGGTGTGTTTGAGTGGGGCCGGGCTGGCATAGAGAGGGGTGGGGAGCGTCTAGGTGAGACAAAGAGGGAGAGGGGGCTGGATGGGTGAGGGCGTGCGTGTGTGTGCTGGGGGTTTGTGTGGTGTGTGTTTGAGAGGGAGAGAGAGGGAAGGGAGAGAGGGACAAGTGGCAGATTGCTATTGGCTAGAGGGGGGAGAGAGGTGAGGTGGCGTGTTCTGATTGGGTGGAGTGAGGTGGCCAGGGGTGTGGGTAGGATAGGTTGGGTAACTCTAGGATTTAGGAGCGGGACAGGTTGGGCCGTTTTAATTTCAGGGTCGTTCGGGTCAATTGGCCCGTTCGACTGCCCCGCTAAAAATAATTATAATTTTATTTATTACAAACAAGGCTTTTGCAAACCGATTTCGGGCAAAACAAAATATTCCGGGGACCCGGTCTTCGGTGTTTGAAAAAGATGGGGCGTTCTAGAAAAACAAAACGGGCTTGCGAACATGGTTTTATGCAAACAACAAATGATGATGACGAAGCAATGCACAAATTCAACGCGATTTTCTAGTAGTGGTTTTGCGGGATGCCACAATTCGACACCACTAACAATGGATCTCGCCCTCGAGATCCGCCTCATGGTACCGGAAGGAAGGTCGGCGGTCTGATCCTTCGCGCTTCGTGTAGATCCTCGCGACACCACTAACAAGAGGTCGTTGTCCGTGATCGTCGAGAGAACACTCCGGAAACAAAAGGTCGAAGGTAGAGGTATCAACAAATAAAGCCACCTCTAGCTTCCGTAGAGAGAGGGAACCGATGCGTTCTCATCCACTTCAATGTACGAAAGCGAATAGAATGGGTAGTCGGCATGGGGGCCAATCCATCACGCACCCAAACTATTACTACGCACAATCAGTGAAAAAGCGTGCAACCATTCTCGGAATCAGACTGAAGATCTCGTCAAGCGAGGTTCGGAAACAAAGGAGTGATGCAGACTCTGCATCGGATCGGGCGTAGAGGATGTCGTCGCGTCGGAAACACCGGAAGGCACAAGAAGGAACAAAAGGATGGTACCACGGTAGACGGATTCCTCGGATAGCATGAAGGCCGGATGTGGCAACACCGTTACCAAAGGAGAAGCGAAACCCTAAAGGTACGACGGAACCCAACCACGAGAAATCCTGGACTCGAAGAGAGAGAAGAGAGCGGATTCAAAACGCGTAGAGGTAAGAGGAGAATAGCAGAGGGTAAGGAGTAAAATCGGACCTAACCAGAACTATCCAACCGACTTTGCAAAAATAGTTTTGGACACTCTACTTCGGCCGTTAGCTAGGTTATCCTACAGGCTGGACTTGTGGGGTATCGCAACTGCTGAGCTCTGATACCACTCTGTAACACCCTCAGAATCGGACCTATGCAAGTTTGAGAAAAATTCGCCAAACCCGCATAGAAACGATTCAAAGGTGCCCACCAGGCACTTTCGTGCGGGTGGAAAACGAAGTAACAACATTACACAACAGTCCTCGATGGGACCTACAGAACAGAGATATATAACGGCGACTCCATGAGTCAAGAATACAAATATAATATACAAAGATCCAAATCACCTTGAAAATGATAGAGCGTCCAGCTACGGACAAGAGGCAAATGGGGCTAAAAGCCCTGAAGAATAACCAATGGCGTCCATAACCCTGAGCCAAGCGGAAGGGTAACCACGCTAACGACGTCGATCTCAAAACCTGCTTAAACAAAAGGGGTGCCGACAAAGGGCAAAGGAAAAAGAAGGAGGCGTCGATCTTGAGGCGATACAGCGAGGCTAGAATTGGCGGTCCTCGCCTACATAGGTATGGTGGTGGCAGCGGCAGCAAGCACTAAACAACCTATAGAGACTCGATACAACTGGCGGTGATCAGAGAGGGGTGAGAATGACCTATCCGGATCCAACCTGAAGCTAACATCAAACAAACCCATCCTGGTGTCTCCCCCTCGAGACCAAACGAGGAAGTCCACCGAGGAACTCACACAGTTGGCAGTTTTACTTCTTTGGTTATCGTTGCAGCAATTACTAGTCAGGTATAGATAATCGTCCTGTTAAAATAAGCAGTGGGCACTTTTAGTTAACCATTCCGTTATAGTTGCAGCACTTACTAATCAGATACAGATAGCATGATATAAACCCAAAACCCAGCAGTTGTTGGTACTTTTATTCAGCCATTCCGTTGTAGTTGCAATACTTACTAGTCAGATACAATTGTCGCAAGCGACAACCAAACAAGCAATTGTGGGCAGTATTAATTAGCCATTCCATTATAGTGAAGCTGATTACTAGTCATTATAAAGTCAAATTTATAGCGATAAACTTTAGTTATGCTTGTCTATGATCGAGATACTGTGCTCCAAGTCGTCCATATCCGCGGACACGGCTTTCAGAAAGTTTTACCCGGCCGGGGTGCACCAATAGCAACACACGCTCGATCAACCTCGGAAAAACCAAATCAAAACCCAACGAGGCTTTCACGACTGAACAATCACAGGATTCAGAAATATTTCAGGGGGCCACCCCTTGGAGTACACCCGCAACGGAGTAAGCAAGCTCCGAGACGGACTCAAGGTTTGCGTCGATGGCTGTAAACGACAGCAGGTCCCCAATCGGGGACTGTCGATACCGCGAAAACATCCCGCTTACCTAAACAGTACAGTGTGCAGTACCTCGCACAATTTAAATACAGAAAAGTAGCATGGCATAAGTACAGGATCGTAAATAAAACCTCAAACTAGTTTGTGGCCCCAAGAAATAAGAATGAATCAAGCTCGCCTCGGGGGTCCCATATACCTCCGGATGTGGATAGCGCGATAAATCAAGGAGCATGTATCAAGTACTCGGGGTCTTACGGGACACAAGTGGGCGTCGAAACCAAATATTTTCTATCACCCACCGATGCCTGCTTATTTCAATTTTAGTTGTTAAGCGAAATTAAAGTGACGATAAGTAAAACTAGAACCATCTCCAACATCGACATGCGGCAATACATCGCCAAAAAAAGTGGCATATGACGACACACATCAACACTTGAGCAAGCAACTACGACGCATGGTCAACTATCTACCAAACAACGGTAATAGGATGTGTCCAAGGCAAATATATAGGCTGCAAGGGATATCACGATGCGAAACTAAAGCATCGCAACACGATAGCAGTAGATCAACAGGAGGAATAAAACACTATAAAAGTAAGATAGGTAGAAAGGGAGATGCTGCTTTGAAAACATTGTCGAAGGGTTCAACCGAAGATCGGGGCGAAGCTCACATCAACTCAACGGCCTTATCCGCGAAGAAGCAAAACACTAGAATAAACACCGGATGCAATATTTAATACACGGCAGAAGATCGGCATGATGCATGCATGATGGGGACATGGCAAAGGTGCGATGCAATTAGGTCATATTAAGTGGAACCGGGGTCCCGACAATTAATTAGGTGGTTCAAGTTATTTGACTACCCCGCCATTTAAATGTTGAGTTAACATGGCACGATAAGTTACCGGTTCGCTACACAACTTTAAATGAGGCCAATATGAGACTAGATTTGCACGCATATGGGCCCCATATTTAATTGTTAGGTGGATCGGCATAAGGCCCCCAAACCACATGAATGTATGCAGGCAAGAAAATTATTATGCGACAAGTTGTATCATGTTATAAAGTAGGGTTCGAGGAAAAGGGGTCACACATCAGAGGGGGCTCGACGATCTTGGGTTCTGGGGTTCGGGGTCGGTCTCAGGGTCCAGGGTCCGGGGTCGGGGGTTACACGGGTCGTTCTCGAACTCCGGGGTTAGGGTCTCGGATCGGGTAGTTCTGGTCGCGTCCGGGAAGCAGGCCTTGGTTCGGTGTCGGGGCGTGTCGAATTCTTCCGGGTCGAGGTCGTTCTTGTCGTCGCGACGATCTTGTCGGATCCGGTCTTCGTCTCCGGGAGCGGGTCCTCAGGGTCTCGACAACTTCGGTTCTCTGTGGCGATCTTGGCATTCGATATCCGTGAAATAGAACTTGTCGCACCTACCGTCTTCGGGTTCGCTCCAATCGGGCCCATGTCGGAGTGCTTGTCGTCCCATGAAGGAGATCTTGCGTCTAGGGTCTCGGCGAACTTGGCGGTCCCGAGGGTTCGGTTCGTGAGGCGGTCTTGATGCTCCGAGATGGAGAACTTGTCGCATCCGCGGCGATCTTGTCGGCCTTCGGGCGAAGTGTTCGGAAGCAGCTCTTGGTGTAGGGACGGTCCTCGTCGGTGATTCTTCGGGTCTCAACGTCACTTGTCGATCTTGCCGACTCGAGCCAAAGGAGGTCCAGGACGAGTTGTTGGCCGATGAAGATCCGAAGCGGGGCGTACTGGCTGCTGCAGGTGGGGGACGGTGCAGATCGGGTCGGAGACTGCCGGCTCTGGATGCAGGGGCGTGCTGCTTGAGGATCTGCATGTGACGTCCGAAAGCGAGGCAGCCGGCGTGCTCGATGGTCGCGAGGAGGGAGGAGACGACCGTCTGAGCGGGGGCAGGGTCGAGTGCAGCATAGGGACGGGGCGAGGCGGCGGGGAAGGGCGCGAGGCCGGCGAGGAGGCGTCTGCGGGCGGAGGTCGCGAGCAGCAGGCGGGCCGAGGCGATTGAGCAGGGGCGGCGGGCAGGCGTCGGGCCAGGAAGATGCGGGCGGCGCAGAGGGGCCTGGCGGGGAGAGCCTCGCGTGGGGAGGTCCGGTGGCGAGGTGAGCGGCGGTTGGGGATGAGCGAGCAGGCGATGCAGTGCGGGGCTCTTGGGGAGGAGAGGGCCGCGACGCTGGTCGGGCGAGCGCGGAGGCGGGCGGCCTTGGCGGTGACGCGGTGGCTCAGCGGCAGAGAGGGTCCGATGGCGGTGGCGAGGCGAGGCGGAGGCTGAGCGGCAAGCGGTTGGCGCAGGGAGAGAGGGCGGCGAGGTAGGAGGGAGGCCCGGCCAGGAGGAGAGACGGTGGCGGGTGAGTGGCGGAGGAGGAAGGCAGGGTGGGAAGCGTCTTGAGAGGGATCGCGTGGGGTGGGGTGAGGTGGGGTCGGGGTGGGTTGCAGGTGTGTTGCAAGGGGTGTGTTTGAGTGGGGCCGGGCTGGCATAGAGAGGGGTGGGGAGCGTCTAGGTGAGACAAAGAGGGAGAGGGGGCTGGATGGGTGAGGGCGTGCGTGTGTGTGCTGGGGGTTTGTGTGGTCTGTGTTTGAGAGGGAGAGAGAGGGAAGGGAGAGAGGGACAAGTGGCATATTGCTATTGGCTAGAGGGGGGAGAGAGGTGAGGTGGCGTGTTCTGATTGGGTGGAGTGAGGTGGCCAGGGGTGTGGGTAGGATAGGTTGGGTAACTCTAGGATTTAGGAGCGGGACAGGTTGGGCCGTTTTTTAATTTCTGGGGCGGTCGTTCGGGTCAATCGGCCCGTTCGACTGCCCCGCTAAAAATAATTATAATTTTATTTATTACAAACAAGGCTTTTGCAAACCGATTTCGGGCAAAACAAAATATTCCGGGGACCCGGTCTTCGGTGTTTGAAAAAGATGGGGCGTTCTAGAAAAACAAAACGGGCTTGCGAACATGGTTTTATGCAAACAACAAATGATGATGACGAAGCAATGCACAAATTCAACGCGATTTTCTAGTAGTGGTTTTGCGGGATGCCACAATTCCTCAATGCAATATCTCAGAAGGTAATCAATCCAGATATTCTGCCAAGGTTACAGAAGGATGTGGTACAATGTCTTGTTAGTTTTGAATTGGTGTTCCCACCATCCTTCTTCAATATTATGACGCATCTCCTGGTTCATCTAGTGGAAGAGATTGCCATTCTCGGTCCGGTATTTCTGCACAATATGTTCCCCTTTGAGAGGTTCATGGGAGTCTTAAAGAAATATGTTCATAACCGTGCTAGACCAGAAGGAAGCATCTCCAAGGGATATGGAACAGAGGAGGTCATTGAGTTTTGTGTTGACTTTATTCGACCTTAAGCCGATTGGTGTTTCGACTCAGCATGAGGGAAGACTAAGTGGAAAAGGCACGCTGGAAAGAAAGCAATGATATGTAGGGACGGGATTCTTTCACTAAAGCACACTACAGTTCTACATAATTCCACCTTGGCGACTCCAGATATCGAGGAACACAAGAATATTGTACGCTCCCAAAACCCGGGAAGCTGAATCATGGATTCTGAGATGAACACATGAAGTCTTTCGGTGGTTGGATGCGGACACATCTCTTGAATGACACCTTTGGAGATCACTATACTTGTTGGCAGCGTCACCATCTTCTCTGTATTGAATTTCCAAGGGTACGAAATAAATGGGAATACATTCTACATGATCGCCCAAGATAAAGAGCACCAACCAAAATAGTGGTGTCCGCTTTGATGCAATAGACGAGAATGGACAAAAGGACACATATTATGGTTACATAGAGGAGATATGGGAACTAGACTATGGAGTCTCTTTTAAGGTCCCTTTGTTTCACCGCAAATGGGTCAACTTTGAATGGGGAAGGGGTAAAGATAGACTAGTTGTGCGGAATGACAACAGTGGATCTCAACAATCTTGGTTATAGAGATGAACCATTCGTCCTAGCCAATGATGTGTCTCGGGTTTTCTATGTGAAGGACATGTCCTCCGCATCGAAAAAAAGAAAAAATATGCAAACGAATACATCATATGATGAGCCAAAGCGTCACATAGTTCTTTCAGGAAAAGAAACATCGTGGGAATCGAGGACAAGATGGACATGTCAAGATTATAATAAGTTTGATGAAATTCCGCCCTTCACGGTGAAACCCACCCAAGCATTCCGTTAAGTAAAGAAGATGCTCCATGGTTACGTCTGAAGCGGTCATAAGGAATGACATATGCCAAGAAGTTCATGCTCATATTATGTAACTCTAGTTCATGTCTTTCGCGGTTTGTGGCTTGACCGAAGGATATCTTTCGCGGTTTGTGGCCTTTAGTCCCGGTTTTGTAGTCTAAGTTTTTAATATTAATAAATGTCTTGAGTGTTAGTCCCGTTTAGTGGCTGGACTGGGAGTGCCTCTATGACCAGTTTCTTGGAGATGCCGGAGGACTGGGCTCCATCGGCATCTCCCTGAAACTGGTCGTAGTGGTGTCCCTGCTCTCAAAAACCATCTTGCAGCTTGTAACTTCACTAACTAGATCAATACGCCTCGGAGCTAACTAATTTCACATATTAGGGAGTGCCTCTATGACCAGTTTCTCGGAGATGCCGGAGGACTGGGCTCCGTTGGCATCTCCTGGCCCAGCATGGTGTCCCTTCTCTCGAAAACCATCTTGCAGCTTGTAACTTCACTAACTAGATCAATACGCCTCGGAGCTAACTAATTTCACATATTAGGGAGTGCCTCTATGACCAGTTTCTCGGAGATGCCGGAGGACTGGGCTCCGTCGGCATCTCCCTGAAACTGGCCGTAGTGGTGTCCCTGCTCTCTAAAACCATCTTGGAGATGCCTCAAACTGGCTGGAGGACTGGACTCACAAGGATGCATATTTATAGTACAAGCAACTCGGCATAATGTCGACACTCACGACATAATGTCGACACTCACCCCTATTATTAGTGCTGACTCATCTTTAGTCCCGGTTGGTGTCTCCAACCGGGACTAAAGGTTCATCTTTAGTCCCGGTTGGTGACACCATCCGGGACAAGGTACAAGCCGCGACATAATGTCGACACTCACCCCTATTATTAGTGTTGTGCGGCCCACTCTGCGCATCCCTTGATCGCGGTTGGTTTCTCCAACCGAGACTAAATATGAACCCTCTCTTTATATAGGCATTTCCCTCTATTTATTAGGTAACACTTAAGACATTTATTAATATTAAAACCGGACAAATCGGGACTAGCTAACACTCGGGCCTAAAGCACCCTTTAGTCATAATCATGCCTAGTCCTATAGTACGCAGCTCGTGGTCTTCATCGTCGTCATCATCATCATCGCCGTCACCGCCACTCCGGGATCCTCGGCCCATCCATGGCATATACCAGGGGCCATTCCAGCCTCGGATTCACGGCGGGTGGGAGAGGGGTCTCTGGAAGGATGCCGCTACCCGAGCCGATGTGGAACTGTGGCGGGTGGACTCGTGGGCACCGTGGCGAGATGGTCTCCCCGGCGTAGCGCATCACCGATGATAGTACGGTTCTCCCACCACGACGACGGCCGACTTCGTTGTGGTTCACCGGTGCGGTCCATCACCCTCGTACTGGCGAGCTCCTTTCCGCCTATTAGCGAAGAAGGCATTCAGTGTCATAGTTGTCGGGATCCCAGGGATCCATCCGCTGCCGGCGTGAGCTCGTGGTAGAAGTGGTTTGTGATGGCGCGACGTGCGTAACCTTGAGGACAGGAACCCCTCGGCGCAAAGATCATCCGGCCGTGGCGGTACCCCGGTGGACAAGGGTAGTTGGGCGCCAGGCGCCTCGGTCTCCTCGAGGTCAAATGGCCCAAGAGGCGTTGTCCATTGTTCTAAGAGAGGAAGGTGTGGATGTGTGGATAGCCATGACACGATCACCCTAAATATAGAGGGAAAGGGCGGGAAAACTTGGCGTGAAGCTTTGGGAAATGGCGGGAAATATCTTTAGTCCCGGTTAGTGACTACATCCGGGACTAAAAGCTCTAGTAGAAAGGAAAGGGCGGGAAAACTTGGCGGGAAGAGGTGGGAAATGGCGGAAAATATTTTTAGTCCCGGTTTGTGGCTACATCCGGGACTAAATGTGTGCCGAACAATGATCATGTTTCGAAAAAACCTTCACAAAATGACCTATCATGTTTCACAAAGTGGGTCCGGTTTGTACTACAGGTACATGATCTACCGCCCGTGATTTTTTGAAAAAATCATTTTTAGACTCGCAATATGTAGTTTCTTCAGAGATCCAATGCAAGTTCTAACAATGCCCGTCCCCTATCTTCATGCACACCGGTTCGACCATAGTTAGAAATTCAGATAATTTAAAACGGGCATAATAAATTCAAAAAAAATCCGAACAATGAAAATCCTTCGCGTGGTGTCATATTATGTTACATAGTTGAAAGGAAAAATACCAGACTTGGTATATTGATCATGTTTCGAAAAAACCTTCACAAAATGACCTATCATGTTCGAGGTTTCATGGCTTTCGGTCCAAATGACCGATGTTATGTGCTGAATCACGGCATAGTTTGTGATGTTGTGCCCATATTATGCATGTGTGTGGACATTGGTATGGAGAACAATGTTGCAGGAGGAAGTTTTCCTTTTGCATGCCGGAAAAGCCCTTTTCCATTTTCTCAGCGCAAAAACGGGTCGTTTATTGAAGTAACCACCAAAATACCGTTTGAGAATGCTACCGTCCTATTTTCCTAAAATACTAGACCACCTTACATGGACTATATCCCAAGGTACATCTCAAACCTTTTCGTCCATCCCGGGTAAAAGGACAAATGTCCGCCGAATCGGAAGTGGGTCCGGTTTGTACTACAGTACATGATCTACCGCCCGTGATTTTTGAAAAAATCATTTTAGACTCGCAATATGTGGTTTCTTCAGATCCAATGCAAGTTCTAACAATGCCCGTCCCTATCTTCATGCACACGGTTCGACCATAGTTAGAAATTGAGATAATTCAAAACGGGCATAATAAATTCAAAAAATCCGAACAATGAAAATCCTTCGCGTGGTGTCATATTATGTTACATAGTTGAAAGGAAAAATACGACTTGGTATATTGATCATGTTTCAAAAACCTTCACAAAATGACCTATCATGTTCGAGGTTTCATGGCTTTCGGTCCAAATGACCGATGTTATCTTGAATCACGGCATAGTTTGTGATGTTGTGCCCATATTATGCATGTGTGTGGACATTGGTATGGAGAACAATGTTGCAGGAGGAAGTTTTCCTTTTGCATGCGGAAAAGCCCTTTTCCATTTTCCGAGCGCAAAAAGCGGTCGTTTGTGAAGTAACCACCAAAATGCCGTTTTAGAATGCTACCGTCCCATTTTCCTAAAATACTAGACCACCTTACATGGACTATATCCCAACCGGTACAGCTCAAACCTTTGCGTCCATCCCGGGTAAAAAGGACAAATGTCTGCCGAATCGGCAGGAAGTGGTCGGTTTGTACTACAGTACATGATCTACCGCCGTGATTTTTGAAAAATCATTTTAGACTCGCAATATGTGGTTTCTTCAGAGATCCAATGCAAGTTCTAACAATGCCGTCCCTATCGTCATGCACACCGGTTCGACCATAGTTAGAAATTCGGATAATTCAAAACGGGCATAATAAATTCAAAAAAATCCGAACAATGAAAATCCTTCGCGTGGTGTCATATTATGTTACATAGTTGAAAGGAAAAATACCAGACTTAGTATATTGATCATGTTTCGAAAAAACCTTCACAAAATGACCTATCATGTTCAAGGTTTCATGGTAGTCCCTATCACTTCTTATGTTTAAAGTTTTTCTAAATTCCAAATTGATATTAAAAAATATAAGTTAATTCATTTTTAATTGTAAATGGTTCATATTTTAAATGGTTACATTAATTATTTTTTAAAACAGAAAATGTTTTTGAATTATTTATTTAAATCCAAACACTTTTTATGTTTAAAGTTTTTCTAAATTCCAAATTAATATTCAAAAATATAATTTAATTCATTTTAAAAGGCTACATTAATTATTTTTTAAAAATAGAATATGTTTTGAATTATTTATTCAAATCCATACACTTCTTATGTTTAAAGTTTTTCTAAATTCCAAATTGATATTAAAAAATATAAGTTAATTCATTTTTAATTGTAAATGGTTCATATTTTAAATGGTTACATTAATTATTTTTAAAAGCAGAAATGTTTTTGAATTATTTATTTAAATCCAAACACTTTTTATGTTTAAAGTTTTCTAAATTCCAAATTAATATTCAAAATATAAGTTAATTCATTTTAAAAGGTTACATTAATTATTTTTAAAAATAGAATATGTTTTTGAATTATTTATTCAAATCCATACACTTCTTATGTTTAAAGTTTTTCTAAATTCCAAATTGATATTAAAAAATATAAGTTAATTCATTTTTAATTGTAAATGGTTCATATTTTAAATGGTTACATTAATTATTTTTAAAGCAGAAAATGGTTTTGAATTATTTATTCAAATCAAACACTTTTTATGTTTAAAGTTTTCTAAATTCCAAATTAATTATCATTTAAAAACAATACAAATTTAAACCCCAAAATAAAAAATAAGGCGGAAGAGAGAAAATACCTGAAATTTTTTGAAAGCAGGGAATATGTCCGGTTGGAGCCACCAACCGACTAAAGACCCTCGCCAACCCTTGGTCTGCTGAAAATATTGAGTAGGTCCCGGTTGGTGGCTCCAATCGACGTATCCTTTAGTCAGTTGGAGCCACCAACCGACTAAAGGCCCTTCGCTTATAACCGGGTGCCCTCCTCTTCTTCTTCTTCCCATCTCATTCATCGACGCGCGCATGTGAACCCCCCCCCATTAACGCCGCAGTGGCCGCCCACTGAGCTCGTCGCCGAGGAGCTCCGTCTTCAGGCTGCGTCTCGCTAAAGGAATCGCCCGCTCGGCCTTAATCAAGATCTGCAACCCATCTTCCCGAGCTCGCCGCCGTCGATTCGCCTGCTCGCCACCCTTGCTTCCCGACCCCGCATCGCGTTCGTGGTGAGCCACCGGTGCTCTAGCACCTCTTCACACCTCTGCCGCTCTAGCTCTACCGCGACCATCTATCGCCCCCGCTTTGTCCGCATTGTCGCTCGGCGACCAATAATGGCGGTGACCACCATATGGTTCGCCTCGACGCTCTTTTCGAACGCGCACGCCCAGTCCGCTGGCTCCCTGTGGTCGTTGTCGACCACCGCTTGCCGCCCGCGTGGTGACGTGGTGCTCGCGTGGTACCGCGTGGGGCCCGCCGCCCGGTCCCCACTGCCACCTTAGAGGCTAGGTGCCTCTATGGTGCAAGTTAGCCGTGGCTGGGTCAGGTGGCCGAGGTGGCCACGGCCTCCTCGTGCTAGGTGCCATCCCTGCGTGGGCTAGGTGGCCACGGGCCCCTCATCGTGGCTAGCAGTGGCGGTGTAAAAATGTTTTCTGTTTTGTTTAAATTCAGAAATGGTTTAATTAAATCCATAAATTGATATAATATTGTAAATTCAATAATTAATTATTTATAACTCAGAAAAATACAAATAATATATCAAAATGTTCGAAAAATGAGATCTAACTATTTAACCTATAATCATGCATTGTTCAACAACTTTCAAGACAAGTTTAATTAGAAAACAAAATCAACCCTCATATACTCAGGAGTTTCACGAGTTAGGGTTTTCACCTCGGAACCCCGCTTAAATTGCCGAGCATGTCTTAGGGTTACTTTTAATACAAATTAACTTGTCATATCATTATCCTTGTCATACTATGGTGCAAAAGGTTTAAACATTTGATTTAATAATTTTAATTTGAATAAAACTTGTAAATTCAATAACTTTTAATCGTAATTGAAAAAATACAAATAATATACCAAAATGTTCAGAAAAATGAGAACTATCTATCTATGCCATAATCATGCATTGTTCAACAACTTAAATAACAAGTTTAATTAGAACACCCTAGTAACCCTAACAGGTGATTCCAGAGTTCCTTGAGTTAGGGTTTGCGCCCCTCGGAACCCCGATTAACTTGTCGAGCATGCTTTAGGGTTACATTACAATGCACATTAACTTGTCGTATCATCATCATTGCTTGAGCATTGCATCGATGACATGTGTTGATTGTTTCCCTTTCTTTCCGGTGATTTGGTTCTTCTCGGTAGAATACGATATCGAGATCGAGATCGATTCCAATATGGTATTTTGTTAGTATCTAGTGTTACCTATCTGCTGGATAGTTTCCCTTTTGTAGCCTTATACTCATGTTCCCCTCTCATATGCATCCGAGGTTTCTCCGAACTAGGTTTTACACCCCTAACTCCTAATATTGATTTTAGTTGATTTTAGCTAGAGTTACCTATCTACTACACGGTTTCCTTTTTGTAGCTAGGTTTAGGGTTTCTCTTCATTTTTATTATTGTGTATGTATATATTAGGGTTTCTCTTTAACTTTCTCCTTTAGCCGCTTTGACTTATTCGTTTTTCCACCTATGAAGAAAATATGGACCCACACGTCAGAGACGAAGAAAAGGAAGAGTTGATCCAAGGTGTGATCCGTGGGGAAGATAATTTAGACGTATCAACGTTTCTGAACAACTCCTGTGAGGGTGATCCTCTTTTTACCGGAGTAGACAACTTGTTTGAGGTTGAAGGTGTTGCCTTCCAGGGGAGAAGGCGATGCCTTGTGTCGAGAAGACGACCGCTCGGCAAGGTACATGTAATATAAATCAATTCATTAATTAATCATCTGCTATCTATATAGAAATAGTAACGCGATCTTTCTTCTTTTAGCCCTCGGATCGAAGGAATCTCCGAAAAGAGCAGACGAGGCCCAACCAAAAGTTGCAAGACCATGAGAGGTTCAGGATCGAAGATGTCGCAGTAGGCAGAAGCAGCTCCAAGTTGTCGCAACCAAATTTGTGGCACAATGCGGAGTAATCGTTAGGGACTTAATCCCGATCACCATTAGAAATTGGAATAGGCCTGCTAATGCGGATGAAGAGGAACATGTTTATTTGTCCCTAACCACGCCAAAGATTTCTTGTGGAAGAGGCTCATGGTTAATTTCAAACTACGAAGATAGAGCTGGATCCAAATGCGGAGGATCCGATTGAGGACGCCTTACAACATGGGAGAGCCATGGAGGCTAAGGTCGAGTGGGCTTTGAAGAAGATGGCCCATGTTTCACCAACTGGAAGAAAAGATTGCACCTTGACTATGTCGTGAAAAAGAAGACTCGATTTCAAGAATATTCGGTTTGAGAAGATAAAACCATTCGGGATGAGTTTGTGGAATACAAGAAATCGAAAAAGCTAAGAAAATGTCAAAACGAATAAGTCGAATGTCGCTAAGAAGAAGTATCACCATACTATGGGGCAAGGTGGCTACAAGGTTGGCATTCCTAAGTGGGAGAAACTTGAGCAGGAACTGCGTAATAAAAATATCACCCCAGAGACAGACGATTGGGTAGAACGTGCAAGGAATTGGTTTTACGGGCATGGGGACACGTTGGACTCGGAAGGGAGGTGTATATATAACATACGACATAAAGAAGACCCCTTGCCAATCGAGAGGATGAGAAAAGCAGTAAAGGCTGTTAAAGATGGGGACTTCATTCCCGATAGAGATAAGGATGAGCTCACACTCGCCCTTGGAAATAAGGAACATGATGGACGAACACGAGGCACAATAGGCTCCCAATCATGGAGGACTGGGTTTCAAGAGAGGAAGAAATATCTGATAGAAGCCGTCGGAGGTAAGGACAGGCGGCGGTTGAAGCGAAAGTCGAGAAAGAGCGAATGCGTTTAATTGAAGAACGATTAAAGCAACAACAAGATGAAATTAACTCACTTAAAGAGCAAAGTACTATCGCCCATCTCAAGAAAGACACCGCATTCGATGCTACCGGCCTATCGAATAATCGAAGCGATGTGGCTTCCACCGAGGTCCCGGGTGATGACAATGGCGATGCCGATGATGCACCGACGATGGCTCCTGTTGGCTACCCAGTGGATGATATCACAGAGATGACACACTGCGAGCTACATGTCAAAGTCGTGAACATATCAATGAAGGTGGCGGTCGGCTATGCCTTAACAATTGGATCCACACCAACTTACCACAGTCGTCCGGTTCCAGAGGGCTACGCTGTTGTCGGCGTGGATGAAATCATGCCCACCTTTGAGGTTTTGGATCTTCACTACCCTGCTAGTGAAGGGGATGTGATCTTGGGTGACGCAAAAACGTCACCATTCTATGGCGAAGGATTGTATCGTGCTTCAAATCACACGAAGGCCATCTTCGCCGCCTCACCGTCTCCGGTAGGTCGCCGCTGGCCGTCTTCGTCGCCTCACCGGCTCCGCCGCCTCAATCTCGGTGCAGCCATCGCCAGGGAGCCATCGCCGCCTCGGGATAAAAGCGTAAAGCGTCTCGCTCTTGTCGTCGTGGCGATCGCCGAAACGTAAACAAGAGCCTCTTCCAAAAGTACCAACGGTTCCTCCCAAGAGAGCTTATGGTATCTTGAAGAGGAGATCGACGATCGTTGATGCGGAACGACGTTTTAAGCTAAGCCGAGGCGGCCGAAGAGCGAGTTCCCAGCACCAAAGAAGAAAAAGCCAAAGTGTTGAAAATGCTAAAGACTCTTCATCAACCCGAGCCAAAGCTGTCATCAGACTATGAGCGTTCTATTCTCAAGTCACATGCAGCACAAAAAGCCTCTCAGAGCAGTACTGATGCAAGCGGGAAATCTGTTGCCCAGTTCGGAGAACAAGCAAAACAGACTTGCGCCCCTCTCAAGGTGATTTCTCAAACCAATGTGGGGTCGAGCAAATATGGGGCCGAAGAGCAGTATGATCCAGAGGTAGTTACTGTCTGGAGAAGCCGGCTGCTCAAGGTATGAGTATTGCCCAAGATTTATCCCGCTTAGAGTTCTTCCCGTGAGTGAAGTAGCATACCAATACCAAGACGGAAAACCTCTCAAACTCGAGGAGGTAAACAATCTTCCAACAAAATGCGAAGATTGCATAATCGGTACATGCATGCCACAAGGGCCGGGCTAACTGGATAGTGCCGAGGGTTACAAAAAGCATCATGGGAAAGATAAGGATGACATGATATCCATTGAATTTGATGAACTATTTCAATTATTCAATCAAGACGCCTTGGACAAATCGATCATGAGTGCCTATTGTCTGTAAGTACTAACTCGTAATTAATTTAGTCTCCATCTATAATATTTTGTTTATTGCATGTATATAATCATACTTTAATATGCGTAATGAAGATTCTCGAATGCAGCAGAGGACAAATCTATGACATTGGCTTCATTGACCCATATTGGGTTCATGAAGCTAATCTCAAAATAAGCCCCTGTGATACGGAGGATAATATAGTACACGTTAAGGTTTCAAGAAACCAAAAGGGAAATACTATTTCCTTACAACGCCCAAAGGAGTGTTATTGTCTTGTATACACTTTCTATTTCGCTTACTCGATGTTAAGTATATAATTGATTAGTTCTGCATTCGCAGTACCACTATATTCGTTAATCATTCAACTTGACAAAGGGCGGTACTAGTCATGGACTCAAACATAAACCCTTGAGACGTGGAAGGACATGCATACTTCTCCAGGTAATTCTAATCATTACGACACTATATCGGCAACGCTCAGGAATTTTATGATATCAAGTACTTAATAACTTATTTTATTCGCTTTCTACACCGGCAGCGCTTGGAAACGCTTCACCACCAAGAAGGCTAGGGTGTTTGGAAAGAGGAGCTTACATTTCAACCACTAGATGTAAGCACCACTAGCTATATCCGCATCTCTTTGATTCTAGTTTTGATACGCTTATTATCATGCTTGATTATTATTTTGATTGAACTCGTTGTAAAGTGCGACGCAGGACCGTGGTAACAATCTATGTGGATACTATGTATGCAGTTCATCCGCAGACGCGGCGAGAAGGGCAGAAATTTAGAGCAACTCCACGCACGTAAACAATTTCTATAGTTTTTAATTACAATCAAATTGTGTTTAGTTTCATATTCATATAGGTGACTCCTTTTTAAATCAGATCGAACGCTCACGGACGGTCTTCCGCCAAAGGATCGCATACGAGCAATACAGAGGAATTGGGGATTCTTGGATGCGAAGTCCTAAACACACAAGGGAATACTACTCGCTGTGTATAGACAATAGAAATTGTAAAAATAGCAACTTTCAAGAAATTGGCGGTAGCATCGAATAGCAACTTTTGTATGTAGTGCATGAACTCGATCCGTGTATTGAATGTAATGTTGTCATGATGATCTTGTGTAATATAAGGTTCCTTCATTGATAAGTGCAAAACACTAAATAAACAATAAAACAACCTAAATGAATTCTTCCGCGGCACAAAAGTGGCGAAAATGTCGCCGGCAACAAAATGCCAAAATGAATTCTCTGCCGCAGAAATGGGCCAAATCTCCGCCAGGTAGAGAATGGGCCAAATCTCTGCTGACAAGAAAGTTAGTCCCGTTCGTTACGAACCGACTAATGCTCCACACCCCTCGCGCCCGATGCCACGTGCCTGCTTTGTCCCGGTTGGTGGGGCAACCGGGACTAATGGTTAGAGCTTTAGTCCCGATTGCCCCGTCCCGGTTGGGCAACCGGGACTAATGGCCCTTACCAACCGGGACGCATGAGCCCTTTTCTACCAGTGTTTATCCATACCTTGCTATACATCATCGTCTTTCGGACATGGATTGGGTTCTCTCTCCCATGTTTCTCTTGTGTCCCTCATGTCTCTTTGTTTCTTTTTTGCTTGTGCTATATCTGTCACTACTTGAGCTCAACCTCCATCTTTTGGTAATGCTTCTCCACTTCACCGATGCTTCCCACCATCTTTTGGTGTCTCGTGGCTGCTAACTTAAGCCAACAGGCACCTTCGAGTGAAAGGTGCAGACCGTTGAACCATGATTCATTCATTTGGTCGACATTGTCCATGGTTCATCGTCATATATCAACCCCCTCATGGAACAACATTCACCATACCTATAGTAACACAATCACTAGGTGTGACTTGGAAGGTGTGTACGAGAAGGTGGTGGTCGGGTGAAAAATGATGAGCAAAGTTAGATCGAGCTGAGTTGCAAGGATGGTGAGTGTTCAAGAATCTTAGCGCCACCCGATACAAGCAAGAAGGTGAGTAACCTAAGAACCAAGAATTAGTGAGCGGCCCAAACTCACCTCTGTATTGTTGAAATGATAGTTTGAAAAGTATATTGCTAATTTTGGGCACACTATTTTGACCACTAATTTTGGACACTAATTTCTATTGGAGTGTGTATATAATACCCATTAAATTTACATATTCAAATAAAAATATTTAAAAGATGTGAACAATCAAGGTTTTACAAGTTTGATGGACGTTGAAGTGCAGGATGGTGCCAGGCATGTGTTTATCACGCAAAAAGGCCAAAATAAACCTGCATCCATCCTTATCCATCCTTTGGCGCAGGTCCATCCACTTGTACAGTTGTGTTGTACGGGCAACTCTAGGCCGGATTTGTACATTCGATGATCTGCCGATTCTGCCCTACCCATCTCTGACGGGTGAAGCGATCTCCTGATGGTGTCGCAAGAACAGGTAGGAACTCTCCAATCGTGGCAGTCTTCATCTCCTGATTATAGCACCGAACAAACAATTTCACTTTTTTACTTCCATGTGTAGATTGAACATGCATTTGAAGTTTTCCGTGTATTAGACTGAATTTTAGTTAATACTACTAACAAATTTTATGAAATTCTTCCATGAACATTTGAATCGTAATATATATAGGAGAAAGCATCAGATACATTTAACCTGTGATGAATCAGGAACCAAACCCGATTAAAAAGAAGAAGCTGGCCCTAATGAACTTTTTCAAAGGCAACCGAGATTTGTTCTTCATCTAAAATTACTTTCATTAGTAGCTTAAGCCATAAGGAGGCGGGCCATTTCTTGTTCAAAAGATAGTACGAAGTACATCAGGATCGGGAAACAAAAGTGAGGCTACATACAAGATTACAAAGACAATTGATGTACTACTATATCACAACTTTACAAGCACCTTTTTTTACTATACATGTAAATGGTTCAAGTTTACATTGATCAACACTTCCTCTTTTGGTATATGCTCCCCTACAGCAGCTAGCGCCCTCCATTCAACATACAACTGGAGACGGTAACACTGAAATTTACACTCTTATGTACTCTGTTCGACAATACAACAGCAGCTCTGATGGGGTGAACACTCAGAGAGCTCCTTTCCAGTCAAAAATATACAAGGAACCAAGATTGTGCATCGGTTGGTTCACCGCAGTCCGAACATTCTAAGCCTAGTTCATCGAATTAAAGCTATGAAAGCATATGAAGCACCCGCAGTTCGTACCTGAGTACGCCCACCACATATGCATATGATTCAAGGCTTTGTCCAAACCGTCACAGCATGTGCATCATCCACAGCTTGAATTTGCGTACATATAGATATATGACGCACGGTCCGATCAGGTCTGTCTCAGATAGACGCTTGCAGAGTTTCATATACAATTCTAGGTTGCCAGATTCATGTATGTTTCTCCGCAGTGCAGTCAGTACAGCAGCTCTGTCCAGGTAATCCGGGCATAACCCCATATCGAGCATCCGCATTAGTGTTTCCGAGGCATCCAGACAGAAACCACCTTTGAGGTAGCCTCGCAGTAGCCATGACATCGACTTCTTCCTTCTTCCTGCACTGCTTGACTCGACTCCAGCAAGCAATCGTCGAACAGCAGCAGCTTCCCCTTGAGAAGCACATATGGCCAAAACAACATCATACAGTTGTGTATCAGGTTCCCTTCCAACAAGCTTTAATTCCCAAAGTTGGCGTTCGGCTTCTAAGCCACGACCAGCGCAGGCATACAATGAAAGGAGCCTCTCGTGCACAAGTCCTAGGACCTCACTGCTGCCTTCCTGAATTGCCCAATTTGATAAAATAACGCCATCCCCTAACAGTTCTGCTTGATACTTTTCAATGTTGTGCATGCTCTCAGTATCCAGCTTGGCAATTGAGCCATCCTTCACTGACAAATTCAATTTACGCACAGCTTTTGAGAATTCCTTTTGCTCTTTAACCAAGGCAGTCAACCCAATAAGATAACTATACACTTCAGGTTTCAGTCCACTCTCTTTGAATTCAATGACCAGTTTAATAGCATCCCTGTAGTCCCCGTCCATCTATCAGAATAAAAGTAACACGGAGCTTTAAAAAACTGGAGCCAAGATAATATATGAGATCGGTATCA
This sequence comes from Avena longiglumis, assembly GCA_030063025.1. Taxonomy (NCBI): domain Eukaryota; kingdom Viridiplantae; phylum Streptophyta; class Magnoliopsida; order Poales; family Poaceae; genus Avena; species Avena longiglumis. The sequence continues at coordinate 474,001,166 of CP125974.1, read as the reverse complement.
GAGATAGAACTAGCATGCAACGGTGTTTGTAAGCAGCTAGGATGTGCCCGGACAGAAGAAATAGATGCACATAAGTTGGTACAATGACCATTTAAGTTGGTACACTGCATCAATCCAGTCTGATATGTATACATACCAATACCATATTCCAAGCTATCCAAATCAAAACATATTCACTAATTCTGAAATACTAGAGACGCACGTACCAAGATAATGGAACCATAGAATGTTAACTTTCTAATACTCCAGTATCAAAATGCTTCCATAGATGCATATGATAGTTTTTGGTTTGTACTATATGTTTTAAAATAAGCCCATAGATTTCAAGGATAAGGATCACAAAACAAAGAATCAGATGGCAAGTACAGAACAAATATGATGTGACTATCCTTGGTTAATGTTTTTGAACAACTAGTGATGCTTCTTCAGTTCAGAACAGCTGATGTTCTTTCATATTTGGCGGTGATTTGCTACCATATTTGTCAATGCTAATAAGTGTAAATATATACCCAACTTTACAGTCACTTATTAGCAACATAGTTTTCTTTCATAGAGGATTTGGCAACCAAAATCATCAAGTATTTGGTAACCCACAAAAAATGATAAGATTCTTTAGTGAACAAAAATAATAAGATTTCATGAGCGAGCCAAATATCTTAAGTCAACCAAATCAGTGAAATGATTGGGATATGAATTGAATGACCAAAATTTGGTATGGTAAGCTTAGGACACAAACCAACCACCGGCAACGAAAAAGGAATAGTACGAGATGATTAATCATGTGCGTAAACTTTAAGGGATGTCCTGCGAGCTGATTAAACTAACAATATAAAACCTAATAGATTACATTACATGTGATCAGCGTGGGAGTCAGGCCTTAGTCTATAGCCTGAACCATGTGCTTGTAATGAAATAATCCAAAGTGTGTTATCCTAATAAGATACAATAAGAGCATGAGACACTAGATATAAATAAACCTAGTACAAGCAGAACACAATGATGATCATGTTAATATAATGTGTTTCATTAACTAATGATGAAGGCAAGACAGCTGTCATCCCAACAACCTATCCAGCAAAGAAGTTACCATCACACATAGAACAAGTGAAATTGGACAAATCGAAATGAGGATAGGACCTGGCCGCACCAGTACAGATCATGTCAAAATACAGTACTACAGAAATCTAAGCTGGTTTTCAGCAGGCAGTTCCAACTTCTAAGAATCATGAAACAGTACCGAGGATGATATGTATGAACAATCAAGGGAGGCGCATAAACGATAGGAACAAACATGCACAGCAGGTGGGTAAAATTGCAGGATTGAGAAAAGTAAAGCCAATTACCACTTACCATCATCTTCCAGGCAAGGTAACCGACGGGGCCTCCACGCTCGCCGTCGTAGTCCCCTCCGGCGCCGGCGCCGGCGCCTAGGCTCCCCCTCCTGAGCACGTCCCTGACGAAATCGACAGCTCGCGCCCTCTCGCTGCGTTCCCAGTAGAGCGCGACGGCCTTCTCGACGAGGCTGAACCCAGGGCGTAGGCCGACGCAGTCTATCTCACCGAGAAGCGCGGAGACGTCGGAGACGTCACCCCCCGCCCCCACGAGGCGCTCGATCCAGCCGCAGGCGATGGCCGTCATGAGCTCCATGGTCTCGCCGTCGACGCGGTCGGCGCGGCGCAGCCAGTCGAAGACCTCGAGCGCGCAGTAGGCGTCGCGGCCCTCCTGCGCGAAGTAGACGAGCACGAGCTGGAGCTCCCGCGGGGAGAGGTCGGCGAGCGGGGCCTTGTCGTCGGCCGCCGCGGCGGGCTCCCGCTCGAGGTGCTCGATTGCGGCGGCCAGGAGCCCGCCGCCGGCGCCGAGGCTGAGCTCGGCGGCGTCGGCGGGGATGACGTGGTCGAGGCGCACCGAGCGCGGGGGAGGCGGGGGGCGGAGGGAGACGGCGGCTGGGCGCGGGCGCGGGGAGGGGAGGGAGACGTGCGGGAAGGCGGCGGCGCGGGAGGAGAGGGCCATCTCCGGGGTGTTTAGGGTCGGGAGGGCATGGGGAGCGGGGAGTCGGGAGGGAAGAGGAGAGGAGAGGAGAGGAGGAGAAGGGGAGACGTGGTCGAACCGAGGGGGAAGGAGACGACACGGTGATGGCCTGATGCGGAATGTGTGAATCGATGAACGTGTGGGGCAGTGGATAGGGGCACCAGCGGCGGGGCCGTCGGAAGAGTGTCGCGTGATGGAGACGGAGAGGCGGAAGCGGTTGCCGGAAAAAATCGCCGCCACAGGTTTGGGCGATTTTTTCTGTAGCCCGGCTTACATCGGATGATAGATACATACAAATTTTAACTAATTCAAACAACACCCAACTTCTAATGAGATGACTGCAAGAGTGTATCCCGCTGAACCATATTGGAGTTTTTCTTTATTGTTTTGTATTGTTTGATTTACTATGTTTTTTCTGATTCCATGAATATTTTCTTCAATGAATTACTCATCTTTATTGGAAAAATGAATCACGCGTGGCAACCCGGTTCGGGAACTGAAAAGTGGTAATACATGTAATCGTGTTTCATAGCAACATGATCGAGAAACACGATGTCTATTTTCGCGTGTTAAAGAAGGGCAACAAATCGTGCACTCAATGCAAAAAAAAGTGTAAATCTTAAGTTAAGATAAACAACATGTGGATCAAGCGAGTGAATCCATGTGACAATTCTGTGAGGTGATGGTTCTCTTAGCTAACAAGTACAAGGGCACGATGCGACATGCGAGGAGATGTTAAAGTTGTAATTGTAGCTTTTTCTTTGCTTTAAGTTAACTGGAAAGTGGTAATATATGTAATCGTGTTTCTCACACGTGGCAACATGGTCAAGAAACATGATGTCTATTTTTGCGTGTTGAAGGGCAATAATCGTGCACTTAAGGCAAAGAAAGTGTAAATCTTAAGTTAAGATAAATAAGATGTGGATCAAGCAAGTGAATCTATATGCCAATTCTGTGAGGAGATGGCTCTCTTAGCTAATAACTACAAGGGCACCATGCGGGCGAGAAGATGTTAAAATTGTAATTGTTGTTTTCTCTTTGCTCTAAGTTAACTGAAAACTTGTAATACGTGTAATCGTGTTTCTCACACATGGCAACATGGTTATGAAACACGATGTTTATTTTCACATGTTGAAGGTAGCTACAATCGTACACTTAAGACAAAGAAAGTATAAATTTTAAGTTAAAATAAACAAGATGTGGATCAAGAGAGTGAATCCGTATGTCAATTTCGTGAGAAGATGTCTCTCTTAGTTAATAAGTACAGGAACAACATGCGGCATGCGAGAAGATGTTAAAGTTGCAATTGTCGCTTTCTCTTTCTCTAAATTGATAACTTTTTAAAAATAATACTAAAAGGGTAGAGATGTCGCCTATAGGGGGTGAATAGGAAATTTCAAAACTATTACAGTTTTGGCTTGATAGAATGCTGAATTAAACTAACATTTATTTTATAAGCACAAAACCTAAATACACTAGGCTTAACTAAGTGCACCAATAAAAAGTTAAGCTAATCAAGATAGCACAAGATAAATGTACCACAAGTGATAAGCAAGATATAAGTACTTTAAACTCGATGACTATCATAAGGAAAGTAAGCTTGGATATAGAGATAACCGAGGCACGCGGAGACAAAGATATATTACCGTGTTCTCTTACAAGTAAGGTACGTCACGTTGAAGAGGTGTGTGATTCCACAAAGGATTTCCCAATGCCACGAAGTCTCACCTTCTTCTCCGAGTCTATCCCACGAAGGAATAGACCCTTTCCTTATGGCTAGCTTTTTTCTCCACTCCGGAGATGAAAAGCTCCACAACCACTTCACAAGCTCCACGAAGGAGAAGCCCAAGTCTCTTCACAATCTTCCACGAAGAGGACACCGCGATACCAACCGCCAAGCCAACTAGGAGGTCACCCTCCAAGAGTAACAAGATCACGGTCTCTCACTCGAACAAATCGTAATGGAGAGCTCAACACTAATGCAAGAATGCAAAGCAAGAACACCAAGGGTGCTCAAATCCTTTACTCTCAAATCCCACCAAAGCAACAAGTGCTAGGGAAGAATTAGGGAGGAAGAACAATGGTGGAAACCAACAAATGACTCCAAGATCTAGATCCAATTGGTTCCCCTCACTTAGAGGAGGAATTGATTGGTGGGAATTGTTGATCTAGATCTCCTTTTCCAAAGCCCTCAAAAAAATGCGAGAATCATATGAGGGAAGAGAGAGGAAGAAAGCTCAAAGGGGTCAACAATGATGGTAAAAAACGTGCTAAAGAACCCTGGAACTTTGGGGAAGAAGCCCCTTTTATACCCCTTCAAGGGGGATGACCGTTGGAGACAAAATGAGCTAGACGGACACGTTCCAACGGCGAAACAGCCGCCGGATGATCTGCCGCCAAAATTTCTGGTCAAAACCGAAACAACAAATAAAATAGATTTTCGGTGGTTTGCCAGAAATTTCCAGCGGTCGCTGGAAATTCTGGCCACAGACTCGGTCCCGCCGGAACCAAACAGGACACACGAAAACGGCGATAACTTTTGCGTCCGGACTCCGATTTCGATGATCTTGGGCTTGTTTTGATGAGGACAACAAGCTCTAAAAGATAGTGAAGAGAAACATCAGTCCAGTAGAGGAGGATAGAACCAAATGAAGAAAGTTAAGAAGCCTCCCTATAAGAAGAACCGATAAAACCTTCAAACTCGAAAACGCTATAGAAGATGCATACGAATTCCATTTTCGATGAACTTGGGTGTGGCGCCCCGCAAAACCACTACTAGAAAATCGCGTTGTTTTTGTGCATTGCATCACCATGACATCATCATGCATCTTTGTCTCTCAGAATATTGTAGCTAAAAACTATTTTGTCTGATACAATACCTCTTCTCTTATTTCAAAACAAGTCTTATAATTATCTGTTAAATTAATTTGCCTAAAAATTATTTTGCTAAAAGGATTTGAAACAAGACAACACCATAAATATTTTACAAACAAATAAAACCCAAACCCTAATCTATTCCCACCCAAACCTAGTCTACCCACCAACCGCAGCTTGCCACCTCACCGTCCCTCCACCTCAGCACTTCACCCATCCACCTCACCAATCCCAGACTTTCCCCCCCACTCCCTGGCCCCACCCTCCTGGCCCACCTCCTCTCTCACTCTCCACTCACCCCAGCCGCACCCACTCCACCCCCTCTCCCTTACACCCCGACCCCACCCCGCACTCACCCTTCCCCACCCACGCAGCCCCACTCTCCTCTCTCCCCTCTCCCCTCACCTCTCTCTGCTCACCACGCACCCACACAACCGCGCGGCCCCACCCTCCTACTCTCCCTGTCCCCCGGGCCCCACCCCATAGCCCCTCTCTCCCCCTGGCGCGTCCCGCACCCACCCGGCCCCGCTCCTCCCACCTACCCCCGGCCCCGTCCCTTCTTCCTCCGCCGGGCCTCTCCTCTCCTCGCCCGACCGCATCCCTCACGTCTGCCTCCTCTCTCTCCTCGCCTCGTCCTCCAAGGCACCGAGCCGCCTCGCCTCCTCTCATCTTCCGCCAGACCTCCTCTGTTTTTCCTCTCCCTATCGCAGGCGCTCGCCGCCCCCACCGCAAGCCTCGCCTTCCTCCTCGTCGCGGCCGCCCCTCGTCCCCGGCGCTCCCCGCCTCCACCGCGGCCCTCCTCGTCGCCTCTAGCCGGCCGCCTCTGCCCCGACAACCGCTGGTCTCGCCGGCGCCTTCTCCTGGTCCTCCACCGCCGTCGCCAAGGTCTCCTCACATTGCTCCCCGCTCCGCCTCCTCGTTCTCCTCCTCAGAAGCGCCGCCGCAGAGCTTCCCGAGCGCCCGTCCGCGACCACCTCGGCCCGCCTCCTTGTCGCGACGTGTCGACACCGGCCGGCCTCGCCGTCAACGCCTCTGGCCCCGTCTGTCCGTCTCGCGCCCGCGTCCTCAGTCGTCTGCAACCAGACGACGCCGACTCATCCTCGCCTCGAGCCCATCGAACCCTCCTCGCTGGAGCTCGGCGTCCTCGCTGATGTCGAGCGCCTCCGTTCTCCTCGGTGGCGCCAATCCTGTGACAAGGACGTCACATGCCCGATTCTTGCCGAGACTAACCGGACACAAGTACTACCGCCATGTTTCACTGCTCACATCTAGTTCCAAGAACAATCGAACATGGAGGGCTGATAAGGCGTCGAGATCCCCTCGTCGACAAGATCGGCTCGATGCAGATGATTTTGAAGCAAGTACATGGTCCCACTCGAATACCCCGACATCGATTCCAAGTTCTTCGTCTTGGATTCCAAGGCCTCCGACGTGGAACACCAAGTTCTCCTCCCCGGATCTGAAGACTGATCCCGAACCCGGCGTCGCGCCAAGTTCTCCTTCCAGGAGTCTGAAGATCGTGAACCTCGTTGAGACCCCGATGCACCAATCCGAAGACCGAACCCCGTGGACCGACACGATCTTCTTCACGGATACGACAAGTACTTCCTCGAGGACATCAAGGTCGCCAACCCGGAACGCCAAGTTCTCCCCCTTGGACGCCATGACCGTCTACACGGGCCCGAAGACCACGGATGCGACAAGATCTACTCCGTTGTCCGAGAATGTTTCTGCCGAGACCGATCCCGTCGAACCCTGAGACTGAACCCCGAACCCCGGAACCAAGATCTTCGACCCTAATGTGTGACCCCTTTCCTCGAGACCCTATTTTTATAAATGATATAAACTTGTTGCATTAAATCATTCATGTCGCATACATATTCATGTGGTTTGGGGGCATTATGCCGATTCACCTCTAATTAAATATGGGGCCCATATGCGGGCAAATATAGTCTTATATTGGCCTCATTTAAATTTGTGCATCGAACCGTTGTCATATCTTGCCTTGTTAAAACAACATTTAAAATGCAGGCTATCTAAATAACTTGAACCGTTTAATTAATTGTCGGGACCCCGGGTTCCGCTTAATATGGCCTAATTGCATCGCACCTTTGCCATGTCATACATCATACATGCATCATGCCCGATCTTTTGCCGTAGTATTAAATATTGCATCCGGTGTTTATTCTAGTGTTTTGCTTCTTCGCGGATAAGGCCGTTGAGATGATGTGAGCTTCGCCCCGATCTTCGGTTGAACCTTCGGCAATGTTTTCAGACGAGCATCTCCCCCTTTCTACCTATCTTACTTTTATAGTATTTATTCCCTCCTGTTGAGCTATTGCTATCTGTGTTGCGATGCTCTAGTTTCCGTACCCGTGATCTCCCTTGCAGCCTTATATTGCCTTGGACACATCCTATTACCTGTTGTTTGGTAGATAGTTGGACTTGCGCGTCGTAGTCGCTTGCTCAAGTGCTGTTGCGTGTCGTCAAGTACCACAGTTGTTGGAGTATTGCCGCATGTTCAATGTTGGAGATGATCATGGCTTTCATTACCGTTCACTTTATTTACTGTTTAACAACTAAAATTGAAGTAGGTAGCGAGGCAGGTGGGCAATAGATGTTATTTGGTTGTTAACCGTCCACTTGTGTCCGTAGGACCCGAGTACTTGATACTGCCTTGATTATTCGCGCTATCCACATCCGGGAGGATTATGGGACCCCCGAGCGAGCTTGATTGATCTTATTTCTTGGGGCCACAAACTAGTTTGAGGTTTTATTTACTATCCTGTACCTATGCCATGCTTTACGCTTTATTTACGATTAGGCGAGGAGCACTGTTTAGGAATTGTGACCCGTTTTCGCGGTATCGACAAGCCCAGTTTTGGGTTCCCAGTCGTTTACAGCCGGCCACACAAACCTTGAGTCCGTCTCGGAGTCAGCTAACTTCGTTGCGGGTGTACTCAACGGGGTGGCCCCCAGAAATATTTCTGAATCCTGTGATTGCTTTGTCGTGAAAGCCTCGTTGGGTTTTGATTTGGTTTTTCCGAGGTTGATCGAGTGTGTGTTGCTATTTGTGCACCTGCAGGTAAAACTTTCAAAGCCGTGTCCATGTTATGGAAGACTTGGAGCACAGTATCTCGATCATAGACAACTATAACTAAAGTAGTGCTATAAATTTGACTTTACAATGACTAGTAATCAGCTTCACTATAATGGAATGGCTAAATAAAACTGCCAACAATTGCTTGTTTGGGATGTCGCTTGCGACCATTGCACCTGACTAGTAAGTATTGCAACTATAACATAATGGCTAAATAAAAGTACCAACAACTGCTGGGTTTTGGGATATCTCATGCTATATGTATCTGACTAGTAAGTATTACAACCTCAACGGAATGGTTAATTAAAACTGCCCACTGCTTATTCTATCAGGATGACTATCTACATTTGACTAGTAATTGCTGCGACGATAACTGAATAAATAAAACTGCCAACTGTGTGAGTTTCCTCGGTTGACTTCCTCGTTTGGTCTCGAGGGGGAAACACCAGGATGTGTTTGTTTGATGGTAGTACCAGGTTAGTGCCGAATAGGTCTTTCTTACCCCTCTCTGATAGCCGACAGTTATACCGAGTCTCTTTAGGTTGTTGAGTGCATGCTGCGCTGCCGCTTCAGTCCACCATACCTATGTAGGCGAGGACCGCCGAATTGTAGCCTCGCCGTGTCTTGGCCTCGATCGACGCCTCTCTTTTTCCTTTGCCCTTTGTCGGCACCTTTGTTTAAGCAGGTTTTGAGATCGACGTCGTTAGCGGGGTTACCCTTCCGCTTGGGCAGGGTTATGGACGCCATTGGTTATTCTTCAGGGCTCTTAGCCCCATTTGCATCTTGTCCGTAGTCGGACGCTGTATCATTTTCAAGGTGATTTGGATCTTTGAATATTATATCTGTATTCTTGACTCTTGGAGTCGTGTTGTATATATATCTGTTCTGTGGGTCCCATCGAGGACTGTTGTGTAATGTTAGTACTTCGTTTTCCACCCGCACGAAAGTGCCTGGTGGGCACCTTTGAATCGTTTCTATGCGGGTATGGCGGGTTTCGCTGAAACTTGCATAGGGCCGATTCTGAGGGTGTTACATTGGGCTTGTTGAAGAGCTAGCAACAAGCTGAAGAACCTCACATGAAGAACCACCAAGAAGCAACAAACTAGAAAGATGCAAAGTATGCAAATGATTGAGCTCCCTAAGACGATGTGATCAAGTTATCCAACTGAAAGCCCCTCTTGGTAGTGCGGCTATCTATCCTATAACCCGGTCTCCTAGGAAAACCTATCAAGGCCATACCTTTGCCTTGCGCATCCCGCTTCAAGATCCATCCAAGCTGAAATGCATCACTTGATCAACATTGCTGCATGAAGACTCATAATTTGCTCCCCCATACACCACTATAGGATAACTTCATTGAGACATGTCTTCACATGTCCATTATCACCAATGGATGGCAAGCTTCAAGCAAATGATCTCGAGATGCTTATATTGAACTTGCCCTTCTCAACCTTGACGACGATCACCACTTGATGTCATCCTCTCATGGGCTATATGAAATCTTCAGTTTTGAAGCATGCCCATGGAAAGATACCTATCCCATATAAAAAACACAAAGGCACATATTGTTGGGGATATGCTATATGGGTATCCTCATAGCATGTCTCTTATCCGGATAACCCGGGTGGCGCACAGTTGGTAGCATGGCCCATGGCCTGCTAGGCGCCTAGTTAGATGGATCCAGAAGGAAGGCCCATGCCGGATAAAGGAAGGCTACGGTGGAGTCACCAGCGTACCCAGAGCCTTGGAGTACAAGACACGCTAGACTAGTAATAGATGGTGTACAACTCTGTAACCTGTCCGGCTAGGACTTTTCCCTATAACCCTAGGACCTGGCGACTATATAAGTCGGGCCTATGGGAGCCTTTAGGGCACAACTTCACATAACCTCGCACATCGAACAAATCCCTGTAACTCGGCGTATTGCCCTTATAGTGATTTATAGCAGGAGTAGGATTCCGCCACCGTTGTGGGATCTGAACCTGGGTAAGCTGTGTTACCTCGTACCCGTCAACCGTCCGCCTTCCCCCACTGTTGGGGATATGCTATAAGGGTATCCTCATAGCATGTCACCTATCCGGATAACCCGGGTGGCCCACAGTTGGTAGCATGGCCTATGGCCTGCTGGGCGGCCCAGTTAGATGGATCCAGAAGGGAGGCCCATGCCGGATAAAGGAAGGCTACGGTGGAGTCACCAGCGTACCCGGAGCCTTGGAGTGCAAGATACACAAGACTAGTAATAGACGGTGTAGGACTCTGTAACCTGTCCAACTAGGACTTTTCCCTGTAACCCTAGGACCTGGCGACTATATAAATCGGGCCTATGGGAGCCTTTAGGGCACGTTCATAGAAAACTTCAGACAACCTCGCACAGCGAACCTATCTCTGTAACTCGCCGTATTGCCTTTATAGTGATTTATAGCAGGAGTAGGATTCCGCCACCGTCGTGGGATCTGAACCTGGTAAGCTGTGTTACCTCGTACCCGTCAACCGTCCGCCTTCCCCCACGTCTCTAAACACGCACTGTGAGGACCCCTCCATGGCGTACTCGTCGGCAATACCACAACAGTTGGCGCCCACCGTGGGGCAAGAGGCGCTTCAGGCTCTTCAGCGGGCGAGGACCAAGATCTTCACGGGAATCGGCAAAACAATAGCCATCGGTCATGTTCTCTTCTCCGACAACGTTCTGATCGTCCCTCCTGACGAGTTCTGGATCCCGGCGAAGACGAACCCTACGCGGTGTTCGATCGTTCCTATCGGAGACATCCACCTCTTCATCGGCGAAACCGACTCGGGCACTAGTTCCTTGGGAGTCGGAGGAGCATCAAGGCCCGCACGGACCGCCTACGGGCAGGATACGTTTGCGGAAGGGTCGATGTCGGATCTCTCTTCAGGGTTTGTCGGCAAAGATCGGAAAAATTCAAGGCCCGCACGGACCGCCTACGGGCAGGATACATTTGCAGAAGGGTCGATGTCGGATCTCTCTTTGGAGTTTGCCGGCAAAGATCGGAAAAATTCAAGGCCCACCCAAACCTCCCCTGTGAAGGATATAAAGGTGGAAGATCACTGCAAGTCCGCCGGCTTCGCCCATGCGTCTGGACAACAGAGATCCAAGTTCGTCGGCGTGGTTACCATCTTCGATCTGGCGCGCTGCGTTCAGAGAGAAGGCGAAAAACCCCGCGATTACCTGGCCAGGTGGCTCCGTATACGAGCCGGTCTGGCCCACTACCCCGATGATAACGCTTTGTATCACTTCGTGGAAGGACTGGACCGTGGCACGCTTCTCCGACATTCTTTAAGACGGCAGCAGGCAACATGACGCCTTACCCTCGAAGAGATGGTGAGCACCGTCAACAACTACGCGGAAGCTGATGCAGCAGCCCAGATGGCGCTTGCGTTCAGGGACGGAGAACCTCCGATTCAGCAACCGCCACCACCGCCTCCCGCCGCCATCGTCGTAGCAGCACCACCACCTCCAGTCATCGTCGCGGCCGTTACACGTCCACCACCCGTCATCGAGGAAGTCCTGGCACCCTCCAACTCTGTCATTGACGCACTTTATGCTGATTTCAGTGCATATTCAGAGGAGATATATTTCAGTCCAGAAGAGCTAGACTCCGCTATGTAGGATATGGAGGAGGAGTACTCGCGTGACGAGCAAGCCAACAATGCCGTCGCATCTTGAGGGGTGTTCGTCACCATTGGGACGGCGATGGATGAAGATCAACCCGGACGAGCTCCGCCTACAGCGCTGGAAAAGGGGAAGGGGCCACTTATTGCTGCTGACGATGATCGCGCAAAAGTCATGCCTCCTCCGCCTAACCTAGTGCAGTAGCCGCAGGAACTCGGAACCGGCCCGAGCAACAACAACACCGCAAACTTGCCGCCTCCATCATCTACGTCTACACCAGCCCAAGTTACTCCAGCTGATAGAGTGATGCACGTCAATCTCCTCGTCGAGCCACTAACCGTTGCTCATATCCGGAACGTGACCCAACTTGACGAGAAGCGCCAGCAGCTGCTGGAGGAGGCGCAGGCCATCGCGGAGCAAGGAGCTAAGCTAGATCGAGATCTGGTCAACACGCAGAAGTCTATAGAGAAAGCTAGAGCAATGGAGGCCGAGTACAAGACTTTACTGCAGCAGCAGAAGGCTAAGAAAGCTCCGGCTCGCGTTATCGACGATCCTGGTGTACGGCGCAACCTAGGATGGGCTCCCTCGAAGCCGTCACAAGCCAAGCCATACATTGACAGTGAAGGCAAGCAGGTGATGCCCACCCCACTCCTTAACCTCGCCGTCGCCAAGACCCTTATGGAGCAGGATAGATCGCCCGAGGCAGTGGAACAAGTCTATGACCTAGTGGCCAAGGCGGTGAAGCAGCAGGAAATGGCCACCTCTTAGAGGCTTGAGTCTGACCCAGCGCTCTGCCAATCTAGCCAGTACAAGCCGCCAAGGGACATATCTCCTCTTGATGTCGGGTCCTAGACGGGTTCATCAGAACGAAGACGGAGGGATGCGCGCAACAGGAAGGATGCTATCCCCATATCCTCCGACCATGGAGAAAAGGCCCGACCTCGTCGCCCATCGCCACCGCCCCGGTCCCCCCGACATCGCGAAGATTACAAGGCTCACCATCGTACGGATATGCCCCCACCAAAGCAGTGCGGCATCATCATCCGCGACAACGCAGAGCAGACCCGTCATGACGGAGAGCGCAACCAAGGACACAAGAGCAGGTCACGCCATGACCCTCTGCGTCCGACAAGCAACCGCGACAGGCATGAGGCGTCGCAGGAGGGTAACAACAAGAAGGCTAACCCACCGCCACCTCCGCCTCCGTCACCACCAAGCAGTCACCATGGCGAAGGAGGCCCGCGTCATTCACGCAGCCCATCCCCTGTTGACAAGAAGAAGAAGAACCCGGAGCCGTACGATGCACGTTCGCGGATCGATAAGATCCACGAGGCCCGGGAAGGACCATACCTGGGACCACGTTGGTTTGGACCTGCAATACGGTCTGCAACTTACCCAAAGGTTTCCGGATTGACAAGACCATCAAGCCCTATGAAGGCACCGCCAAGCCAGCCACATGGTTGCAGGACCACGACAAGGCGGTGGAGATTGCCGGAGGCAACCCCAACGTCACCGTCAAGTACCTCCCGTTAATGATGGTAGGCACAACCCGTCAATGGATCGACGACTTGCCGGAGAAATCTATCTACAACTGGTTGGACATGCAAGAAGCGTTCACCAAGAACTTTGAGGGTACATACAAGCGTCCCTGCACCGTGGGCGATCTACAGCGGTGCGTGCAAGAGAAAGACGAGACATCTCGTGCCTACCTCTCTCGCTGGCTGGACATGAAGAATTCCTGCGTTGGAGTGCACGCTCAAACCGCTATGGCCGCCTTCATCGACGGGTTGGAAAGGGGCACGTTGCTCCGACATAAGCTGAAGCGCTTGTAGGACAATCACTAGCTCGACTTGAACCAAATGATTTAGTTGGCTAGTGAGTTCGCAGCTGCCGAGACGATGCTCGCCGCTCCTTGCCGGCAACAGCCGTTCCAACTCAAGCTCAGAGGAACAGCAGTACAAAGCGGAAAACCGCTCCAGAAGAAAAGCAATCTACCGACATGGTCGCTATGACTTTTGCAGGACGAGGTGAAGGCGGACAACATGGCCGAGGAAGGGGAGCTAGCCGTGGGCAGCAACGAGGAAATGAAACCACCTCGGCACCGCTCCGCGTTCCCCAAACCTACGAGGAGTACCGCGATATGCCGTGCCTCGTACACCTCGATGCCAACGGTAAGGCCACCCATACCAATCGACACTACAAGTTCGTCAACGACCTCAAGGAAGACCCGTACTCCGGCTACAAGCAAAGTCGGAAGAACAGACCACGAGGCAAGGGCAAGGGGAAGAAGGAGGAGGAGGAGTCCAAGGAATCAAGTGACATGGACGAGGACGTTGACCCCAAACACGCTGACAAGGGCGATGACAAGGGCAAGAACCCCTTCGCAAAGAAGGCACCAGTCTACCACACTTTCCTTGGCACCCCCACCGTCCGACAACAGAAGACCTCTCCGAGGATCCTGATGGCCACTCTCCCCCAGTTCCCCAGTACCTACGCTGGTCGGAGGTTCCAATAACTTGGGACAGGATGGACCACCCAGACCTTATACCTACGGAGAACCAGTACGCCATGGTCATCAACCCCTTGATTGACGGCATGGAGTTCACCAAGTGTATGGTGGATAGTGGGAGCAGCATCAACATCATGTACCTGGATACACTGCAGAAGATGAACTTGACGGAGGCAAACCTAAGGCGTACCAACACCATCTTCCACGGCGTAGTTCCTGGTCGGGAGGCTCGGTCCCTTGGGTGCATTACACTTCAGGTTGCCTTTGGCGATGTTAACAATTACCGCCAAGAGCGCATGACCTTTGAGGTGGTCCCCTTCAAGAGCGTGTACCACGTCATATTCGGCCGTGACATATTCCACACCTTCATGGCCAAGCCATGCTTCGTCTACAACAAACTCAAGATATCCGGACCAAACGGTGTCATCACCGTATCTGGAAGCTTTACCAAAGCAAGGGACTGCGAGATTAATGAAGTAGCCGTTGCAGAAGCTGTCCTCTACAGTGAAGAATTAAAAGAGATCCAGAGCAAGGTCGATGACTCAGAGATGACCGCGTCGAAGAAGCAGATATCCGACTCCGCTCCTGCGTTCAAGGCCGCCATCGAGACCAAGCCGGTGGAACTTGTGGTAGGCGATGCCTCCAAGGTCAGCGCCATTGGGACGAACCTGGATCCCAAATAGGAAAGCGCGCTTGTCGAGTTCCTCCATGAGAATAGGGACATCTTTGCCTCGAAGCCTGCCGACATGAAAGGTGTACCTAGGGAACTTGCCGAGCACAACTTAAACATTGATCCAAAATGCAAAACAGTGAAACAACCTCTATGACGCTTTGGTTATGAGAAGAGACGCGCCATTGGCAAATACATAGCTAGGTTACTTAAAGCTAGATTTATCCAAGAATACTTCACGCCCGATGGGTGGCCAATCTTGTACTTGTCCCCAAAAAGGGAACCAATGAATTAAGAATGTGCGTTGATTACACCGGCTTGAACAAAGCATGTCCCAAAGATCCGTTTGCTTTGCCTCGCATTGACCAAGTCATTGACTCAACGGCTGTCTTGGAGCTTTTGTGTTTTCTCAATGCATACTCAGGATACCACCAGATCAAAATGAGGAAGTCGGACCAATTTGCCACTTCGTTCACTACCCCATATGGCATGTTTTGCTATGTCACGATGTCCTTTTGGATGAAAAACGCAGGTGCTACGTACCAGCGGACAATGCAACATTGCCTCCACGACCAAATTGGTCTGAACGTTCACGCCTATGTGGACGATATCGCGGGGATGTCTAAAAAGTCAAATGACTTAATCTCCGACTTAAAAGAAACCTTCGATAATCTCCGGAAATACAACATGATGCTTAACCCTAAGAAGTGCGTCTTCGGGGTTCCAGCCGGCAAATTGTTGGGTTTCATCGTTTCCCAACGCGGAATCAAGGTCAACCCGGAGAAAATCAAGGCCATCTTAAACATAAACCGTCCGACATGCCTAAAGGACATTCAACGACTAACAGGTTGTGTTGTAGCAGTTAGTCGGTTCGTCAGCCGACTTGGAGAGAAGGCTCTGCCGTTGTACAAGTTGCTGAAGAAGGAGGACAAATTCACATGGACAGACGAAGCAGATGCAACATTGAAGCAGCTCAAGGAAATTCTTTCCTCAGCGCCCATCCTTGCAGCACCCGAGCCTGGAGAACCCCTGTTAATCTACATGGCGGCAACCAACCAGGTAATCAGCATCGTCGTCGTGGTAGAGCGGAAGGAACCAGGCTTTGAGCACGGAGTTCAACGACCAGTTTACTATGTGAGCGAGGTCTTGACGGAGTCCAAGCAGCATTACCCGCACTACCAGAAGATAGCTTATGGAGTATTCCTTGCTTCTCGCAAGCTGAGGCATTGCTTTCAGGAGCACCCAATCACAGTAGTGAGCAAGACTCCACTATCCGACATTATCAACAACAGTGACGCCACGGGAAGGGTCGCGAAGTGGGGCATTGAACTTGCCGCCTTCGAGATCACCTACAAGAGACGCGACGCTATCAAGTCACAGGCCTTGGCGGATTTTATTGCAGATTGGACGGAGATGCTAGATGCTACTCCATTGCCCGAACCAGAGTACTGGGTGATGCACTTTGACGGATCAAAGCTGCTCAACGGCTCGGGGGCTGGTGTACTGCTATAGTCACCAACTGGTGACAAGCTACACTACGTTCTACAGATCCACTTTGAGGATACGAACAACATGGCGGAGTATGAATCACTCATTCACAGAGGAAAGCCAAAAACAGCAGCAACAGCTAGAGTAGGAACTAATTTTTTTGTGTTTTTGAATAAAGAAAGCAAACCAAACTAGACTATTTTTTTGGGTTTTTTGAAAAGAGGCAAACAAAACCAAGAAAAATAAACAAATCAAACTAAAAACAAAGTAAAGAGAAAGGAAGTGAATGACTCCCCTTGTGAAGACATCCTTAGCGTCCCCAGCTACGGCGCCAGAAAGTCTTGATGATGCTCGACGTGGCACTTCGTTGGTAACCCCAAGCGCAGAGTGCAAAGAGCAAGCAGCAAGTTTTCCCTCAGTTGAGACCGAGGTTATCGAACCAGAAGGAGGAAGGAAATGCCACACAGGTGTTGCAAGCAACACGGAGACCTGCACAACACAAACTCAAGACTTTGCCCCAATGAATCAGTGAGGTTGTCAAGCTCACCGGTTTGCTGTAACAAAGGATTAAACGTATGGTGTGGAAGGTAATGATTTGCAGCAAGTAAACAAGTAACAGTGGAAGATGTATCAATGGTAAAGATTGGATCGGGGTCCATAGTTCACTAGAGGTGCTCTACTTAGATAAACAACATGGCATGAAGGGTAAACAAATTACAGCAGGACAATTGACAGGAAGTGAGCAAGGCATAACAATGCAATTACTAGTCAGAAAGATCCTATGAGATTCGGTTGGGCAATACAACAAGATACATAGACTGCCATCCAACTGCATCTATGACTATAAGTCCACCTTCAGGTTATCATCCGAACCCCCTCCAGTATTAAGTTGCAAGCAACAGACACTACTTTAAGCAAAAGTGTGTAAGGTAAACAGTCTACATGTTCCATGAACAAGAGACCGTTGTTTTCTCCCTAGTAGCAACAACACATCTACAACCGAACAGATTATTGTCACTTCCCTTGGAAACTAGAGGCATGAACCCACTATCGAGCATAAATACCCCCTCTTGGAGTCACTAGCAACTGCTTGGCCAAGTGTTGGGGATATGCTATATGGGTATCCTCATAGCATGTCTCTTATCCGACTAACCCGGGTGGCCCATAGTCGGTAGCATGGCCTATGGCCTGCTGGGCGGCCCAGTTAGGTGGATCCAGAAGGGAGGCCCATGCCGGATAAAGGAAGGCTACGGTGGAGTCACCAGCGTACCAGGAGCCTTGGAGTGCAAGATACACAAGACTAGTAATAGACGGTGTAGAACTCTTTAACCTGTCCGGCTAGGACTCTTCCCTGTAACCCTAGGACCTGACGACTATATAAGCCGGGCCTATGGGAGCCTTTAGGGCACGATGACTTAGACTTTCTAGTCACCTCATGCCGAATCTAATCTCTAACTTTCGTGTGCCATTATAGTGATTTATAGCAGGAGTAGGATTCCGCCACCGTTGTGGGATCTGAACCTGGGTAAGCTGTGTTACCTCGTACCCGTCAACCGTCCGCCTTACCCCACGTCTCTAAACACGCACTGTGAGGACCCCTCCATGGCGTACTCGTCGGCAATACCACGATAGTTGGCACCCACCGTGGGGCAAGCGGCGCTTCAGGATATTCAACGGGCGAGGACCAAGATCTTCGCGGGAATCGGCAAAACCGTAGCCATCGGTCGTGTTCTCTTCTCCGGCAACGTTCCGATCGTCCCACCCGACAAGTTCTGGATTCCGGCGAAGACGAACCCTACACGGTGTTCGATCGTTCCTATCAGAGACATCCACCTCTTCATCGGCGAAACAAACTCGGGCATTAGTTCCCTGGGAGTCGGAGGAGCATCAAGACCTGCACGGACCGCCTACGGGCATGATATGTTCGCGGAAGGATCGATGTCGGACCTTTCCTCGGAATTTGCTGGCAAAGATCGGAAAGCATCAAGACCTGACGGACCGCCTATGGGAAGGATACGTTCGCGGAAGGATCGATGTCGGACCTCTCCTCGGAGTGTGTCGGCAGAGATCGGAAAAATTCAAGGCCCACCCAAACCGCCCATGTGCAGGATATAAAGGTGGAAGATCACTGCAAATCCGCCGGCTTCGCCCGTGCGTCTGGACAGCAGAGATCCAATTTCGTCGGCGTGGTTACCATCTTCGATCTGGCGTGCTGCGTTCAGAGAGAGGGCGAAAACCGCATGATTACCTCGCCAGTGGCTCCGATCACGGCCGACGTGAATTACCCCAATGATGATGCCATCTATCACTTTGTGGAAGGATCGGACCACGCTTCTCCGACATTCTCTAAAGGCAACAGCGCCGTGACGCCTCACCTTCGAATGCATGGTGAACACCACAATAACTACATGAGGTCAAGCGAAGCTCGAGACAGCTATGCGCTCATTGACGGAGCACCTCCAATTCAGCCACCACCACCACCGCCTCCGGCTGCCATCGTCGCAGCAGCGCCACGACCTCCAGTCATCGTCGAGGATGTTGCACCTCCACCGCCCATCATCGAGGAAGTCCTGGCACCCTCCGACTCTGTCATTGACGCGCTTTATGCTGATTTTAGTGCAGATTCCGAGGAGATAGACTTCAGTCCAGAAGAGCTAGACTCCGCTATGTAGGAGATGGAGGAGGAGTACTCGCGCGACGAGCAAGCCAATAACACTGTCATGTCCCGAGGGGTGTTCGTCACCATTGGGACATCGATGGATGAAGACCAACCCGGGCAAGCTCCGCCTACGGCGCTGGATAAGGGGAAGGGACCTGTCGGGGGGTTGACCTCGGGTAGGTCAAAGACGGGGAAAGACAAAGGTACAATCCCCGTCTGGTTTCCGAGTTACGGTCTAGGTTGGCCGGATCATGAATAAGTCGGCCGAGGTACGAAGGCGAGAAGCCCGTATATGTATAGTAAGGCGTAACCCGGCCGAGTTACTACGAGGGTCGGCCGGGTTAGCCCGAGTAATCTCGATGCAGGTGAAGGACAAGCCGAGTTACGCGAGGTAAGGTAAATCCGAATGATACGAAGCTTGCAGGAGAAGGAGAAACCCAAGGTCAAACCCTAGCTGCAGGCTAGAAGGAATCTGAGCAGAGCCAAGCACAAGAGACAAAGATGCAGAGCGTCAGAGGGGCAGAAGGAGGTCACGGAGGTGACAGTCCTGAAGCCCGAGGCACGCAGGAGGGGTCCTCTGGAGTCTTGCCGTTGTTAGAAGGGCGACAGGGAAAGGAGGCCGCCGAACTACTATTTTGGGACAAGCATATTCCTCGAATATGCTTGCCCCGTCAGCCCTAAAGGCACCCAAGGCTCTCCTTTATAAGGGGAAGCTTGGACCCTGAGGGGGGGATCGACTCATTTTCGGGACCGTTAGGCTGGTGAGATTCATCTTTTCTCCCTGTATACAGCTCGAGGAGCACTTGTAGCCCAAGAGAAGAGAAATAAAGATCTTTGCCTTGACTTCTTGAGTGTAGAATCAGTTGCATCTTCCCTCCCTAGATACCACTAGCATCCATTGGCCCCATACTTTAGCCTACCCATGGCATCTGCCGTGCCACCACCACGACATGACCACTTATTGCTGCCGACGATGATCGCGTAAAAGTCATGCCTCCTCCGCCTAAACCAGTGCAACAGCCGCAGGAACTCGGCACCGGTCCGAGCAACAACAACACCGCAAACTTGCCGCCTCCAGCATCCACGTCAGCAGCAGCACATGTTACCCCAGCTGATAGGGTGATGTATGGCAACCTCCTCGTTGAGCCACTAACTATTGATCATATCCGGAACGTGACTCAGCTTGACAAGAAGCGCCAGCAACTACTGGAGGAAGCGCAAGCCATCGCGGAGCAAGGCGCTAAACTAGATCGAGATCTGGTCAACGCGCAGAAGTCCATAGAGAAAGCAAGAGTAATGGAGGCCGAGTACAAGACTCTGCTGCAGCAGCAGAAAGCTAAGAAAGCTCCGTCTCGCGTTATCAACGATCCTGGTGTACGACGCAACCTAGGATGGGCTCCCTCGAAGCCGGCACAGGCCAAGCCATACATTGACAGTGAAGGCAAGCAGGTGATGCCCACCCCACTCCTCAACCTCGCCGTCGCCAAGACCCTTCTGGAGCAGGATAGATCACCTGAGGCAGTGGAACAGGTCTATGACCTAGTGGCCAAGGCGGTAAAGTAGCAGGAAAAGGCCACATCTCAGAGGCTTGAGTCTGACCCAACGCTATGCCGATCTAGCCAGTACAAACCGCCAAGGGACAAATCTCCTCAGGATGTCGGATCACAGACGAGTTCATCAGAAAAAAGTCGGAGGGATGCGCGCAACAGGAAGGATGCTATCCCCATATCCTCCGACCATGGAGAAAGAGCCCAACCTCGCGCCCATCGCCACCGCCCCGATCCCCCCGACGTCACGAAGACTATAAAGCTTACCATCGTACAGATATGCCCCCACCAAAGCAGTGCGACATCGTCATCCGCGACAACACGGAGCAGTCCCGTCATGATGGAAAGCACAATGAAGGACACAAGAGTAGGTCGCGCCATGACCCTCCGCGTCCGACAAGCAACCGTGACAGGAGCGAGACGTCGTAGGAGGGTAACAGCAAGAAGGCTAACCCACCGCCACCTCCTCCTCCATCGCCGCCAAGCAGTCACCATGCCGGGGGAGGTCCACGTCGTTCACGCAGCCCATCCCCTGTTGACAAAAAGAAGAAGTACCCGGAGCCATACGACGCACGTTCACAGATCGATAAGATCCATGAGGCCCGGGAAGGACCATACCTGGGACCACGTTGATTTGGACATGGGATACGGTCCGCAACTTACCCCAAAGGTTTTCGGATCGACAAGACCATCAAGCCCTATGACGGCACCGCCAAGCCTGCCACATGGTTGCAGGACTACGGCAACGCGGTGGAGATTGCCGGAGGCAACCCCAACGTCGCAGTCAAGTACCTCCCGTTAATGTTGGCGGGCACGACCCGTCAATGGATCGACGACTTGCCGGAGAAATCTATCTACAACTGGTTGGACATGCAAGAAGCGTTCACCAAAAACTTTGAGGGTACATATAAGCGTCCCTGCACCGTGGGCGATCTACATCGGTGCGTGCAAGAGAAAGACGAGACATCTCGCGCCTACCTCTCCCGCTGGCTGGATATGAAGAATTCCTGCGCATGAGTGCACGCCCAGAGAGCCATGGCCGCCTTCATAGATGGGTTGGAAAGGGGCACATTGCTCCGACATAAGCTCAAGCGCTTGCAGGACAATCAACACCTTGAATTGAATCAGATGATTCAATTAGCGAGTGAGTTCGTAGCTCCCGACGATGACGCTCGTGGCTCTTTGCCGGAAACGGCCGTTCTAACTCAAGCTCGGAGGAACAGCAGTACAAAGCGGAAAACCGCTCCAGAAGAAAAGCAATCTACCGACATGGTCGCCATGACTTTTGCAGGACGAGGAGAAGACGGACAACGTGGCCGAGGAAGGGGAGCAGGCCATGGGCAGCAGCGAGGAAGCAAATCTCCGACTCCGCTCCTGCGTTCAAGGCCGCCATCGAGACCAAGCCGGTGGAACTTGTGGTAGGCGATGCCTCCAATGTCACCGCCATTGGGACGAACCTGTATCCCAAATAGGAAAGCACGCTCGTCGAGTTCCTCTGTGAGAATAGGGACATCTTTGCCTGGCAACCTGCCGACATGAAAGGTGTACCTAGGGAACTTGCCGAGCACAGCTTTAACATAGATCCAAAATGTAAACCAGTGAAACAACCTCTACGACGCTTCGGAGATGAGAAGAGACGCGCCATTGGCAAAGAGATAGCTTGGTTACCTAAGGCTGAGTTTATCCGAGAAGTCCTTCACACCCGATGGGTGTCCAATCTTGTACTTGTCCCCAAAAAGGGAACCAATGAATTAAGAATGTGCGTTGATTACACCGGCTTGAACAAAGCATGTTCCAAAGATCCGCTTGCTTTGCCTCGCATTGACTAAGTCATTGAATCGACGGCTGGCTCGGAACTTTTGTGTTTTCTCGATGCATACTCAGGATACCACCAGATCAAGATGAGGAAGTCGGACTAATTGGCCACTTCGTTCACTACCCCTTACGACACGTTTTGCTATGTCACGATGCCCTTTGGGCTGAAAAACGCAGGTGCTACCTACCAGCGGACAATGCAACGTTGCCTTCACGACCAAATTGGTCGAAACGTTCACGCCTATGTGGACGATATCGCGGTGATGTCTAAAAAGTCGAATGACTTAATCTCTGACTTAAAAGAAACCTTTGATAATCTCCAGAAATACAACATGATGCTCAACCCTAAGAAATGCGTCTTTGGGGTTCCAAAGCAAATTGTTGGGCTTCATCGTTTCAATATGGAATCGAGGTCAACCCGGAGAAAATCAAAGCCATCTTAAACATAAACCGTCCGACATGTCTAAAAGACATCCAACGACTAACAGGTTGTGTTGCAGTAGTTAGTCGGTTCATCAGCCGACTTGCAGAGAAGGCTCTGCCGCTGTACAAGTTGCTGAAGAAGGCAGAAAAATTCACATGGACGGACGAATCAGATGCAGCATTGAAGCATCTCAAGGAGATTCTTTCCTCAGCGCCCATCCTTGCAGCACCCGAGCCTGGCGAGCCCCTGTTGATTTACATGGCGGCAACCAACCGGGTTATCAGCATCGTCGTCGTGGTAGAGCGGAAGGAACGAGGCTATGAGCACAGAGTTCAACGAACAGTTTAATATGTAAGCGAGGTCTTGATGGAGTCCAAGCAGCGTTACCCACACTACCAAAAGATAGCTTATGGAGTATTCCTTGCTTCTCGGAAGCTGAGGCATTACTTTCAGGAGCACCCAATCACAGTGGTGAGCAAGACTCCACTGTCCGACATCATCAATAACAACGACGCTACAGGAAGGGTCGCGAAGTGGGGCATTGAACTTGCCGCCTTCAAGATCACCTACAAGATACGCGACGCTATCAAGTCACAAGCCTTTGCGGATTTTATTGCAGATTGGACGGAGATGCCGGATGCCACTCCGTTGCCAGAGCCAGAGTACTGGGTGATGCACTTTGATGGATCAAAGCTGCTTAACGGCTCGGGGGCTGGTGTATTGCTACAGTCACCAAAATGAGACAAGCTACACTACGTTCTGCAGATCCACTTCGAGGCTACAAACAACATGGCGGAGTACGAAGCACTCATTCACGGACTGCATGTAGCCAAGGATATTGGCATCAAGCGCATAGTTTGCTGTGGAGATTACGACTTGGTTGCCCAGCAGGTGGCTGGCACCTGGAATGCGCGGAACCCTATGATGGCGGCATATCGAGATGAAGTGGATGAGATAGCCAAGAGCTTCTTGGGCTATGAAGTCAAGTATGTACCTAGGGAGCAAAACGAGGCGGGTGATCTATTGTCTAAACTTGGATCAGGGTGCAAGCAAATTCTGCCAGGAGTTTTCCTAGAGCATCTACGCACACCATCCGTGAAGGGCGCCGACGTCGACAACCCGGATAGAGCTGATTCTTTCGTCAACATGGTGACAAAGACCCCTCCTGCTTGGACTAAACCGTTCATGGAATATCTCGAACACGGAACTTTGCCCGACGACGAGGTCGAATGACGACAGATAGTACGACGAGCAAAGGGTTATACTATAATAAATGGGAAACTCTACAAAAGGAGCACTACTGGTGTATACCTAAAGTGTGTTTCCCAGCTAGAAGGTATGGAAATCCTATGTGAAATCCATCTCGGAGATTGCGGGCATCACGCCGCTCCTCGATCGTTGGTGAAAGCCTTCCCAAGAAGGATTCTCATGGATCACCGATGACGCCGACAAGCTGGTTGAGACATGTGGGATGCCGATATGCCCAACAACCACATGTTCCTGCTGAAGAATTGCGAACAATACCAATAACTTGGCCGTTTGCAGTCTGGGGGCTAGACATGGTGGGGCCGTTACAAACGACACCATGTGGATTCACGCATCTGCTTGTAGCAGTTGACAAATTCACCAAGTGGATAGAAGCTAAACCCATTAGAAAGCTTGAAGGGGCAACTACCCTCAGGTTTGTCCAGGATCTGGTGGTGAGATTTGGTCTCCCACATAGCATCATCACCGACAATGGAAGCAACTTGTCACTCAGAGAAGTGGAGGCCTATTGATGGGACAAAGGCATCCGACTTGACCTTGCATCTGTGGCACACCCACAATCCAATGGTTAAATTGTTGGAATTATGCCCTAGAGGCAATAATAAAGATGTTATTATTATAATTCTTGTTCATGATAAAGTTTATATTCCATGCTAGAATTGTATTAAGCGGAAACATTAATACTTGTGTGGTTTGTGAACAACACCGTGTCCCTGGTACGCCTCTAAGGACTAGCTCATTGATCAATGATGGTTAAGGTTTCCTAACCATAGACATGAGTTGTCAATTGATCATGAGATCATATCATTGGGAGAATGATATGATGGATGCACCAAACTAAGCGAAGCAATTAGATCGTCATCGTGTTCATCTTTGCGAAGCTTTTCCTATGTCAAATATTGTATTCCTTAGACCATGAGATAATGCAACTCCCTGGTACCGGAAGAAAGCTTTGAGGTCATCAAACGTCATCCTATGAGAGGGTGATCATAAAGGTGTCTCTCAGGTGATCGGAAAGTATCTTGGGTTGTATGTATCGAGATGGAATTTGTCCCTCCCAAGTCGGAGAGATATACTTGGGCCCCCACTCGGTAATCGATATCAACACCGCTTGCAAGCATGTGGTTAAGGAGTTAATCACAAAGTGATATCGGATTACGGAACAGTAAAGTACTCGTGAAGGAGATTGAACTAGGTATGACGGTACCGACGATCGAATCTCGGGCAAGTAAAATATCGCGAGACGAAGGGAATATATATATGGGATTGATTGAATCCTGACATCGTGGTTCATCCGATATGATCATCTATGAATGTGTGGGAGTCAATATGGGTGCCCAGACCCCGCTGTTGATTATTGATAGAAGATCATGTCTGCATATTCTCGAACCCGCAGGGTCACACACTTAACGTGTCTCGACGCTAGGATAGATTGGATAATTGGTTTATGAATTTTTGTTCGGAGTCTCGGATGGGATCCGGGACATCACGAGAGGTTCCGGAGTGGTCCGGAGAATAAGATTCATATAAGGCAAGGTCAGTTTTGGAGTTGAATTGTTCGGTTAATCGGTATTGTACCGGAAGCTTCTAGAACCTTCCGGAAGGGGACCAACGTGGCCCCACCTTCCGGGAGGGGGCATGGGCCTATGAGGGAGTGTCCTGGACGCATTGGACCAGGGGCACAAGGCCCCATAGGGCCCAGCCGATCCTAGAGAGTTTAAATCGTTTAAACTAGAGATAGGGTTTCTAGAAGAGGGGAGAGTCCATGCCCCCTCTCCTTATCCTTTGGGATTGGGAGGGGCTAGGCTGCGCCCTCTATTTAAAGAGGGTGGGCGCACCAACCCCCACACCTCTCCTCCAAACCCTAGCCGCCTTGCTAGCTTTCCTCTCTCCTCCCGATGCTTGTGGCGAAGCCTGCTGAAATTCTCCACCATATACACCACTGCGTGTTGTAGATCCAATCTATCTCTCCACCATACTTGCTGGTCCGAGGAAGGAGGAGACATCGAGGTGCTGCGTGTGCATCTCACGGAGGCACCGCCACTTGTGGTGCTAGATCGGATCGGATCGCGAGGAGGAGAAGCGAGTAGGACTACATCACCCACGTTCGACGTAACGTTCACTTGGCGAATCTTCAATGGTATGAAGATCTAATCCAATCTCTCTCGTTGATTGCATCTCCTAGATTAGATCTTGGCTTTCCCTCTGTTCGCATCCGTAGAAAATTTTGATTTACTATGCCGCGAAACCCTTCAGTGGTATCAGAGCTAGATCTACGCGTAGATGTGTTTCACGAGTAGAACGCAACATGGTAGTTGCGGGCGTTGCTGTTTTCTGTTGCAAGGCTCTTGTTTGTGTTCTTCTTATGACACGGGATAGTGAGATTGAAGCGGTCCAGGCCAACCTTACGCGCGGCGTCGCGAGACCGCTCACTTGACGGTGGCTTGTACCACACATGCGGCCGGTGGATGCCGGTTTCTCACTATAGTTGTCATGGGATTAACACCGAGTTTGGCAACCATAATATCACCGCTGTGGCTTTCCGTAGGTAAGAATCGTTCTTAGCATCTACTCCCATAAGCCACGTAAAACATGCAACAACAAAGTAGAGGCGTCTAACTTGTTTTTGCAGGGAGTGTTTTCTGTGATATGGTATGGCCCAAGATGTGATGTGTATATTGTATGCGATGATCATGTTTTGTAATGTTTCACGACTTGCATGTCGATGAGTACACAACCGGCAGGAGCCATATGGTTGTCTTTATAATTGTGTATGACCTGTGTGTCAACTTCTTATACGCCATGTAATAGTTTCACTTTATCGCTAAGAAGTTAGCAATAGTTGTAGTTGCTATTCATGGTGGAGGCAATCATGGTGGAGTGATGGAGATCATGCCGGAACGCACAAGATGGAGATCATTGCGCGAAGATTGGCTATACCATGTCACATAAAGTTATATGCATGTGATGTTTATCCCTTTATGTATCTTATTATGCTTAGATCGCGACGGTAGTATTATAAGATGATTCCTCACTTAAAGATCAAGATAAAAACTGTGTTCTCCCCAAGTATGCACTTTATGAAAGTTCGTGTCCAAGAATCACGTGATGATCGGTGCTATAGACCCTACGCTACATACAACGGGTGCAAGCCAGTTTTGCACACGCTGAAATACTTGGGTCTAGCTTGACGAGCCTAGCATGTATGCACATGGCCTCGAACACAAGAACCGAAAGGTTAAGCATGAGTCATATGAGTGATATGATCGACACTTTGTTGTCCACCATTGAAACCACATCTCTTCTCGTGATGATCGGATTAGGTGTGGTGAATTTGGATCGTGTTCACTAAACAACTTGAGGGATGTTGAATTTAGTGGGAGTTCATCTAGTAATTTGATTAAATTGAACTATTTATCATGAACATAGTCTAAATTGTACTTGCAAATCGTAGATCACATGGCCAAGTCCAACTTCAACTTCAACGTTTTTGCTAAGAAGGAAAAGCTTAGAAACAATGGGTCTAACTTCACCAATTGGTTCCAAATCTAAGAATCATTCTGTAAGGACAAAGGACTATGTCCTTGGGAAAGCGTTAGGTGACCCCTCATCGCAATCGCTACTTGGCCGATGAGAAAGGCATCTATCGTCAAGCAAAGATGATTATGGTGTGGTTAAGAGCACCATGTTGTTTGCTATGGAACCGAGCTTCAAAATCATTTTGAAGAGTATCCTGTGCCCTTCGAGATTCTCGAGGAGCCGAAAACCATGTTTCAGCCTCAGGCCCGTTCTGAGAGATATGAGATCTCCGAGAAGTTCTTTAACTGCAAGATGGAGGAAGGGAGTTCCGTTAGTGAGCACGCCATAAAGATGTCGGGATACACTCATCGTCTTGAGCAACTGGAATGTACGATTCGGAGGAGCTCAAGATTGACAGGTTCTGCAATCACTCCTCCCAGCTACAAAAGTTTTGTAGTGACTCATAATCGATTGGTTCCATCGACGATCACCGAGCTCTTCATAAAGGCCGAAGGCAGAGGTGGACATCAAGAAGGATAATCATGTGTTGATGGTCAACAAGCCCTCCTTTAAGAAAGGTAAGGAGCAAAGAAACCCTTCAAGAAGGGCGGCAAGTTTAATGCCCTCGCGAGAAGAAGCTCAAGTCCGGTCCTAAGCCCGGCATCGAGTGCTTCTATTGCAAGGACAAGGGTCACCGAAGCATCGCTCAAGTACTTAGCGGACAAGAAGGCCGGCACCATCAAAGGTATATTTGATATACATGTTATTGATGTTTTCCTTACTAGCCCTCGTTGTAGTGCCCGGGTATTTGATACGGTTCGCTAATATTTGTAACTCAAACAGAGCTACGGAATGAGACGGCCATGCGAGGATGAGGTGACGATGCGCGTTGGCAACAGATCAAGAGTTGATGTGATGGCCGTCGGCACGCTCTCCTTAGTTTTACCTTCGGGATTAGTTTTAAACCTTAATAAGTTGTAACACCCTCAGAATCGGACCTATGCAAGTTTGAGCAAAATTCGCCAAACCCGCATAGAAACGATTCAAAGGTGCCCACCAGGCACTTTCGTGCGGGTGGAAAACGAAGTAATAACATTACACAACAGTCCTCGATGGGACCCATGAGCAGATATATATAACAATGACTCAAAGAGTCAAGAATACAAATATAATATACAAAGATCCAAATCACCTTGAAGCGATAGAGGCGTCCCTCGGACAAGATGCAAATGGGGCTAAGAGCCCCGAAGAATAACCAATGGCATCCATAACTGCCCGTGCCAAGCGGAAGGGTAACCCCGCTAACGCCGATCTCAAAACCTGCTTAAACAAAAGGGGTGCCGACAAAGGGCAAAGGAAAAAGAGGAGCGCCAAGATCGAGGCCAAGACAGCGAGGCTAGAATTGGCGGTCCTCGCCTACATAGGTATGGTGGATCGAGCGGCAAGCAGCACTAAACAACCTATGGAGACTCGATACAACCGGCGCCAATCGAGAGGGGTAAGAAAGACCTATTCGGATCCAACTGAAGCTAACACCAAACAAACCCATCCCGGTATTTCCTCGAGACCAACGAGGAAGTCAACCGAGGAACTCACACGGTTGGCGTTTTACTTATTCGATTATCGTTGCAGCAATTACTAGTCGTGTAGATAATCATCCCGATAAAATAAGCGGTGGGCACTTTTAGTTAATCATTCCGTTAGTGGCAACACTTACTAGTCGATGCAATTAGCATGAGATAAACCCAAAACCCAGAGTTGTTGGTACTTTTATTCAGCCATTCCGCTGAAGTTGCCATACTTACTAGTCAGTACAATGGTCGCAAGTTTACACTCCAAACAAGCAATTGTGGGCGATTAATTAGCCATTCCATTATAGTGAAGCTGATTACTAGTCATTATAAAGTCAAATTTATAGCAATAAACTTTAGTTATGCTTGTCTATGATCGAGATATCAGGCTCCAAGTCGTCCATATCCATGGACACGGCTTTGAAAGTTTTACCGGCGGGTGCACCAATAGCAACACACGCCGATCAACCTCGGAAAAACCAACTCAAAACCCAACGAGGCTTTCACGAGAACAATCACAGATTCAGAAATATTTGGGGCCACCCCTTGAGTCTACCAAGAACGGTAAGCAAGCTCGAGACGGACTCAAGGTTTGGGTAGACGGTCGTGAACATCGGGAACCCAAGTGTGGCTGGGCTTGTCGACACATGAATCGTGTCCCGATCCTAACAAGCAAAGGTGTGCTCCTCGCACAATTTAAATACAGAAAGTAGCATGGCATAAGTACAGGATCGTAAATAAAACCTCAAACTAGTTTGTGGCCCCAAGAAATAAGATGAATCAAGCTCGCCTGTGGGGGTCCCATATACCTCCCGGATGTGGATAGCGCGATAAATCAAGGAACAGGTATCAAGTACTCGGGGTCTTACGGGACACAAGTGGGCGTTCGGAAACCAAATATTTTCTATCACCCATCGATGCCTCTGCTTATTTCAATTTTAGTTGTTAAACAGAAATTAAAGTGAATGATAAGTAAAACTATGATCATCTCCAACATCCACATGCGGCAATACATCAACAACTGTGGCACTTGACGATACGCAACAGCACTTGAGCAAGCGACTACGACGCGCAAGTCCAACTAGCTACCAAACAACAGGTAATAGGATGTGTCCAAGGCAATATAGGGCTGCACGGTATATCACAGGTACGGAAACTAAAGCATCGCAACACAGATAGCAATAGATCAACAGGAGGGAATAAAGACTATAAAAGTAAGATAGGTAGAAAGGGGGAGATGCTCGCCTGAAAACATTGTCGAAGGTTCAACCGAAGATCGGGGCGAAGCTCACATCCACTCAACGGCCTTATCCGCGAAGAAGCAAAACACTAGAAGAAACACCGGATGCAATATTTAATACAACGGCAGAAGATCGGCATGATGCATGTATGATGCATGGCATGGCAAGGGAGCAATGCAATTAGGTCATATTAAGCGGAACCGGGGTCCCGACAATTATTTAGGTGGTTCATGTTATTTAGATACCCCGCATTATAAATGTTGTTTAGCAAGACAACAGATGGAACCGGTTCGTTACACATGTTTAAATGAGGCCAATATGAGACTAGATTTGCCTGCATATGGGCCCCATATTTAATTATCAGGTGAATCGGCATAAGGCCCCCAAACCACGTGACAAGATGCATGCAAGTATGACAATTCAATATGCAACAAGTTGTTATTATGTTAAAAAATAGGGTTCTCGGATAAGAGGTCACACATTAGGGTTCGGCAGCTCTTGGGTTCCGGGGTTCGGGGTCGGTCTCGGCTCTGATCCGGGTTCGACAGCGTTTGCTGGGGCTCGTTCTCGAACATCGGAGGTAGTCCTTGTCGCGTCCGGAAAGCAGGACTCGGGTCGCTGTCGGGGCGCATCGGATTCTCCCGGTCGCTGTCGTTCTTGTCGCATCCGCGGTCCTCGGGTCATGTTGTCGGTCATGGCGTTCGGGACGGGGTACTTGTCGCGCATGTGGTCTTCGGGTTCCCTGTCGATGATCTTGTCGTCGAGAAGAACTTGTCGGGTCCGCGTATCGGGTCGGTTCTGGCATCCGGGCGAAGTTCTTGGCGCCCCACAGTTCCATGTCGACGACCTTGGTTTCCCGATGGAGAACTCGTGTCCGTGTCGGGTCCTTGTCGGGTCCTCGGCTGGGCGAATCGGGCGCCGTGTTCTTGATCGACTTGGTGTCCGAGATGGAGGGCTCGTCCGGGATCCTCCGAGTCCGTGGTGCGTCGTGAGGAAGAACATGGTATGTCGAGTGTTGTTCTTGTCGCTTTTAACTTGTCATCGTGGCGGTTTTCTTCTTGCGTGTCGGTAGGTCTTGGCGCGACACGAGTTGTCGGACCGCTTGGCCTACATGGTACATGCGGTGGCTGAACTTGGCGATGGATAAGCACGCCTTCGGGCATGGAACACACGGGCGGTTGGCGCATACGGCGCCGAGACGAGGCGAGGACGCTCAGCGGTGCAGACGGAACGACTGGCGATGCGACGCCGCACGTCCGGGCACGAAGCGGGAGGGGAAGGCCGACGGGACGAGGGAGTGCCGTGGCGGGCGACGCAGGTCGGGCGTGGTTGGGAACCCGCGGCTCGCTTGTAGGCGGAGGGCGGTCCGCTGTCGCAGAGGCCGGGCGAGCCTAAGGCGCGGGTTATTGACGGAGGCAGGCGAGGATGGGGCCTCGAGGCGGTGGCGGGCGAGGCGCGAAGCGCGGATGGCGCGGCGAGGCTTTGGGAGGACCACGGGAGGCGAGGCGCCCGCCGCGAGGAGGCGCGGCCGAGCGGAGGGCAGCGCGGCAAGCGTCTGGCCGCGTGGAGCGGCTGGGAGGCGGCGGGAGCTGGGGATGGCTGACGCGGCAGCGGCCAGGAGGCGGCCTGGGGTGGAGCTCGTGGAGGCTGGAGCCGGAGGCGGGCGGACGGCTTTCAAGCGAGGCGGCTGCGGCGGCGGCGGGGCGCGGCGGAGGCGGGTAAGGTGAGCGAGGTGAGCGGGAGGTCTGGCGAGAGAGGGAGGCGGTGGCGATGGCCGGGCGAGGGCGGTGGCGAGGGCTGCTGGGAGGGGCTAGAGGAGGAGGCGGGGCGGCTACCGGCGAGGGCGAGACGGAAGCGGGCGGGGCGCGCGCGTCGGTCGCAGGAGGAAGAAAGGGAGGAGGGAGAGGCGTGGGCGCGTGGGCCGGGGAGGGGACAGGTGGGGCCTGGGGAGGCGTGGCTGGCGTCTGTGGTGTGGGCCCGACGGGGTGTGGTGGATCACTGCCATGGAGGGTGTGTTGTGGGTGTGCGTGTGTGCTTGAGTGGGGGGGTGGGGTTAGAGAGGGAGAGGGAGAGGGCTGGGACAAGTGGCAGTTTAGGATTGGGTAGAGGGGGAGAGAGGGTGAGGTGGCGTCGGGATTGGTCCCGTGATGTGTGGGGTGCTGGGTAGGAAGATTGGTAGATGTAGGATTTAGAAGGGGTGTAGGTGGACCGCTTGAAAAATCTGGGGTGGTCGTCGGGTCAATCGGCTGCCTTCCCCACTAAAATAATATAATTAAATTATTTATTCAACCAGCGTTTTTGCAATTCCGACAGCGGACAAAACAAAATAGTCCGGGGACCCGGTTTGATGTTTGAATAAAGAGGGGGCGTTTTAGAAAACAAAACGGGCTTTGCGAACATAGTTTTATGCAAACAATGCATGATGATGACGATGCAATGCACAAATTCAACGCGATTTTCTAGTAGTGGTTTTGCGAGATGCCACAATTCGACACCACTAACAAAGGATCTCGCCCTCGAGATCCGCCTCATGGTACCGGAAGGAAGGTCGGCGATCTGCGTCTTCTCGCTTCGTGTAGATCCCCGCGACACCACTAACAAGGGGTCGTTGTCCGTGATCGTCGAGAGAACACTCCGGGAACAAAAGGTCAGAGGTAGAGGTATCAACAAATAAAGCCACCTCTAGCTTCGATGGAAAGAGGGAATCGATGCATTCTCATCCACTTCAATGTACACAAGCGAATAGAGTGAGTAGTCGGCATGGGGGCCAATCCATCACGCACCCAAACTATTACTCTGCGCAATCAGTAGAAAAGAGTGCAACCATCCTCGGAATCGATCAAGAGCTCGACAAGAGGTTCGAATCAAGGAGGATGCGACTCATCGGATCCGGCGAGATGATGTCGTCGCGTCGGAAAACACGGAAGGCACAAACAAGGAACAAAGAATGACACCACGCATTTAAGGATTCCTAGGTTAGCATGAAGACCAGATGTAGCAACACCGTTATCAAAGGAGGAAGCGAAACCTCGAAGGTGACGGATACCCAACCACGAGAACTCCTGGACTCGAAGAGAGAGAAGAGAGCGGATTCAAAACACGTCGAGATAAGAGGAGAATAGCAGAGGGGTAAGGAGTAAAATCAGACCTACCCAGAACTATCCAACCGATTTTCAAAAATAGTTTTGACACTCCATCAAGCCGTTAGCTAGGTTATCCTACAGTTGGACTTGTGGGTATCGCAACTGCCGAGCTCGATACCACTCAGAACACCTCGAATCGGACCTATGCAAGTTTGAGCAAAATTCGCCAAACCCGCATAGAAACGATTCAAGGTGCTCACCAGCACTTTCGTATGCGGGAAAACGGTAATAACATTACACAACACCCTCGATGGGACCCACGAGCAGATATATATATAACAATGACTCAAAGAGTCAAGAATACAAATATAATATACAAAGATCCAAATCACCTTGAAGCGATAGAGCCGCCACTCACACAAGATGCAAATGGGGCTAAGAGCCCCAAGAATAACCAATGGTGTCCATAACCCCCGCCGCCAAGGTTTAAGGGTAACCCCGCTAACGGCCGATCTCAAAACCGCTAAACAAAAGGGTGCCGACAAAGGGCAAAGGAAAAGAGGAGCGCCAAGATCGAGGCCAAGACACAGCGAGGCTAGACGGCGGTCCTCGCCACATAGGTATGGTGGATCGAGCGCAAAGAAGCACTAACCAACCTATGGAGACTCGATACAACCAAGGCCAATCGAGAGGGTAAGAAAGACCTATTCGGATCCAACTCAAGCTAACACCAAACAAACCCATCCCGGTATTTCTCGAGACCAACGAGGAAGTCAACCGAGGAACTCACACGGTTGGCGCTTTTACTTATTCGCTTATCGCTGCAGAATTACTAGTCGTGTAGATAATCATCCTGATAAAATAAGCAGTGGGCACTTTTAGTTAATCATTCCGTTATAGTGGCAACACTTACTAGTCAGATGCAATTAGCATGAGATAAACCCAAAACCCAGCAGTTGTTGGTACTTTTATTCAGCCATTCCGTTGTAGTTGCCATACTTAATAGTTAGGTACAATGGTCGCAAGCGACACTCCAAACAAGCAATTGTGGGCAGTATTAATTAGCCATTCCATTATAGTGAAGCTGATTACTAGTCATTATAAAGTCAAATTTATAGCAATAAACTTTAGTTATGCTTGTCTATGATCGAGATATCAGGCTCCAAGTCGTCCATATCCATGACACGGCTTTTGAAAGTTTTACCCGGCGGGGTGCACCAATAGCAACACACGCCGATCAACCTCGGAAAACCAACTCAAAACCCAACGAGGCTTTCACGATCGAACAATCACAGGATTCAGAAATATTTCAGGGGCCACCCTTGAGTCTACCCAACGGCAAGCAAGCTCGAGACGGACTCAAGGTTTGGGTAGACGGTCATGTGAACGATCGGGAACCCGGAAGTGTGGCTGGGCTTGTCGACATCATGGAATCGTCCCGATCCTAAATAAAGGTGCTCCTCGCACAATTTAAATACAGAAAGTAGCATGGCATAAGTACAGATCGTAAATAAAACCTCAAACTAGTTTGTGGCCCCAAGAAATAAGACTGAATCAAGCTCGCTCGGGGTCCCATATACCTTGATGTGGATAGCGCGATAAATCAAGAACAGTATCAAGTACTCGGGTCTTACGGGACACAAGTGGCTCGAAACCAAATATTTTCTATCACCCATCGATGCCTCCGCTTATTTCAATTTTAGTTGTTAAACAGAAATTAAAGTGAATGATAAGTAAAACTATGATCATCTCCAACATCCACATGCGGCAATACATCAACAATCTGTGGCACTTGACGATTTATAACAACACTTGAGCAAGCGACTACGACGCATAAGTCCAACTAGCTACCAAACAACAGTAATAGGATGTGTCCAAGGCAATATAGGGCTGCACGGTATATCATGTACGGAAACTAAAGCATCGCAACACAGATAGCAATAGATCAACAGGAGGGAATAAAGACTATAAAAGTAAGATAGGTAGAAAGGGGGAGATGCTCGCCTGAAAACATTGTCGAAGGTTCAACCGAAGATCGGGGCGAAGCTCACATCCACTCAACGGCCTTATCCGCGAAGAAGCAAAACACTAGAAGAAACACCGGATGCAATATTTAATACAATCTAAGATCGGCATGATGCATGTATGATGCATGGCATGGCAAGGGTGCAATGCAATTAGGTCATATTAAGCGGAACCGGGGTCCCGACAATTATTTAGGTGGTTCATGTTATTTAGATACCCCGCATTATAAATGTTGTTTAGCAAGACAACAGATGTAACCGATTCGTTACACATGTTTAAATGAGGCCAATATGAGACTAGATTTGCCCGCATATGGGCCCCATATTTAATTATCAGGTGAATCGGCATAAGGCCCCCAAACCACGTGACAAGATGCATGCAAGTATGACAATTCAATATGCAACAAGTTGTTATTATGTTAAAAAATAGGGTTCTCGGATAAGAGGTCACACATTAGGGTTCGGCAGCTCTTGGGTTCCAGGGTTCGGTGGTCTGTGGCTCGATCCGGGGTTCGGAAGCGTTCTCGTGGGCTCGTTTCTAACATCGGAGGTAGTCCTTGTCGCGTCCGGAAAGCAGGACTCGGTCATTGCCGGGCGACGGATTCTCCCGGTCCGCCGTTCTTGTCGCATGCGGATCTTGTCGCATCCGCGTCCTCGTCATGTTGTCGGTCATGGCGTCGGGACGGGTACTTGTCGCGCATGTGGTCTTCGGGTTCCTGTCGATGATCTTGTCGCCGAGAAGAACTTGTCGGGTCCGCGATCGGGTCGGTTCGCATCCGGGCGGTTCTTGGCGCCCTAGCGTTCCATGTCGACGACCTTGGTTTCCGATGGAGAACTCTGTGTCCGTGGTCGGGTCCTTGTCGGGTCTTCGCCGGGCGAATCGGGCGTCGGTTCTCGATCGACTTGGTGTCCGAGATGGAGGGCTCCGTCCGGGATCCTTCGAGTCCGTGGTGCGTCCGTGAGGAAGAAGAACATGGTATGTCTAGTGTTGTTCTTGTCGCTCAACTTGTCATCGTGGCGGTTTTATTCTTGCGGTGTCGGTAGGTCTTGGGCGCGACACGAGTTGTCGGACCGTGGCACATGGTACATGCGGTGGCTGAACTTGCTGATGGAGAAGCACGCTCGCTGTGCATGGAACACACGGGCGGTTGGCGATGTACGGGCGCCGAGACGGAGGACGCCGCGGTGTGACGGAACGGCCTCGGCGATCTGACGCCGAGCACGCCCGGCGCTGCCGCGAGCGGGAAGGCCGACGTGGGACGAGGGAGCGCGGTGCCGTGGCGGCGTGACGCAGGTCGGCGGCGTGGTTGGGAAACCCGCGGCTCGTTGTAGGCGAGGGCGGTCCGGCGGTCGCGCAGAGGCCGGGCGAAGCCGGCAAGGGCGCGCTATTATTGACGGAGGCGGCGAGGATGGGGCCTCGAGGCGGTGGGCGCGAGGCGCGAGGGAAGGGCCAGTGGCCGGCTTGGGGAGGACCACGGGAGGCGAGGCGCCCGCCGCGAGGAGGAGGCGGGCGCTTGAGCCGAGGCGGGACGCTGGGCGGAGCGGGACGGGCGGCGGAGCGGAGGCTCATGGGCTGGCCGGCGGGGACGCCATGGAGAAGGGCTTGAGGGCGCGGGCGAGGGGCGGGCTATGTGAGCGAGGTGAGGCGAGAGGCGCTGGAGAGGGCGGAGAGGGGCGGCGGGGCCTGCTGGAGGGGGCTAGAGGAGGAGGCGGGCGGACGGCGAGGGCGAGAGGCTAAGGGCGGGCAAGGCTTGGCGTCGCAGGAGGAAGAAAGGGAGGAGGAGAGGTGGGCGTGGGCCGGGGAGGACAGGTGGGGCCAGTGAGTGGCAAGGCGTCTTTGGCGTCTGTAAGGTGGAGGCAGGGTGGGTGGACTGCTTGCTGGGAGGGGTGTGTTGTGTGGGTGTGCGTGTGTGCTTGAGTGGGGGGGTGGGCTTAGAGAGAGAGAGGGAGAGGGCTGGGACAAGTGGCAGTTTAGGATTGGGTAGAGGGGGAGAGAGGGTGAGGTGGCGTTTCGGGATTGGTCCGGGTGATGTGGCTGGGGTGGGCTGGGTAGGAAGATTGGTAGATGTAGGATTTAGAAGGGCGGGTGTAGGTGGACCGTTTGAAAAATCCTGGGGGTGGTCGTTCGGGTCAATCGGCCCGTTCGACTGCCCCCACTAAAATAATATAATTAAATTATTTATTCAACCAGCGTTTTTGCAATTCCGACAGCGGACAAAACAAAATAGTCCGGGGACCCGGTTTGATGTTTTAATAAAGAGGGGGCGTTTTAGAAAACAAAACGGGCTTTGCGAACATAGTTTTATGCAAACAATGCATGATGATGACGATGCAATGTACAAATTCAACGCGATTTTCTAGTAGTGGTTTTGCGGGATGCCACAATTCGACACCACTAACAAAGGATCTCGCCCTCGAGATCCGCCTCATGGTACCGGAAGGAAGGTCGGCGATCTGCGTCTTCTCGCTTCGTGTAGATCCCCGCGACACCACTAACAAGGGGTCGTTGTCCGTGATCGTCGAGAGAACACTCCGGGAACAAAAGGTCGGAGGTAGAGGTATCAACAAATAAAGCCACCTCTAGATTCGATGGAAAGAGGGAATCGATGCATTCTCATCTACTTCAATGTACACAAGCGAATAGAGTGAGTAGTCGGCATGGGGGCCAATCCATCACGCACCCAAACTATTACTCCGCGCAATCAGTAGAAAAGAGTGCAACCATCCTCGGAATCAGACTGAAGAGCTCGACAAGCGAGGTTCGGAATCGAAGGAGGGATGCAGACTCTGCATCGGATCTGGCGTAGATGATGTCGTCGCGTCGGAAAACACCGGAAGGCACAAACAAGGAACAAAGAATGACACCACAGACGAAGGATTCCTAGGTTAGCATGAAGACCAGATGTAGCAACACCGTTATCAAAGGAGGAAGCGAAACCCTGAAGGTACGACGGATACCCAACCACGAGAACTCCTGGACTCGAAGAGAGAGAAGAGAGCGGATTCAAAACACGTCGAGATAAGAGGAGAATAGCAGAGGGGTAAGGAGTAAAATCAGACCTACCCAGAACTATCCAACCGATTTTCAAAAATAGTTTTGACACTCTACTGCGGCCGTTAGATAGGTTATCCTACAGGCGGACTTGTGGGTATCGCAATCGGCTGAGCTCGATACCATCAGAACACCTCAGAATCGGACCTATGCAAGTTTGAGCAAAATTCGCCAAACCCGCATAGAAACGATTCAAAGGTGCTCACCAGCACTTTCGTGCGGTGGAAAACGAAGTAATAACATTACACAACAGTCCTCGATGGGACCCACAGAACAGATATATATAACAGCGACTCAAAGAGTCAAAAATACAAATATAATATACAAAGATCCAAATCACCTTGAAGCGATAGAGCGTCCTGCTACGGACAAGATGAAAATGGGGCTAAGAGCCCTGAAGAATAACCAATGGCGTCCATAACCTGCCAAAGCCGGAAGGGTAACCCTGCTAACGGCCTCGATCTCAAAACCTGCTTAAACAAAAGGGGTGCCGACAAAGGGCAAAGGAAAAAAGAAGGAGCGTCAGTACTGAGGCCAGTACACGGCGAGGCTAGAATTCGGCGGTCCTCGCCTGCACAGGTATGGTGGACTGAGCGGCAGCGGCAGCAAGCACTAAACAACCTATGGAGACTCGATACAACTGGCGTCAATCAGAGAGGGGTAAGAAAGACCTATTCGGATCCAACCTGAAGCTAACACCAAACAAACCCATCCTGGTATTTCCCCTCGAGACCAAACGAGGAAGTCAACCGAGGAACTCACACGGTTGGCAGTTTTACTTATTCAGTTATCGTTGCAGCAATTACTAGTCAGGTGTAGATAATCATCCTGATAAAATAAGCAGTGGGCACTTTTAGTTAATCATTCCGTTATAGTGGCAACACTTACTAGTCAGATGCAATTAGCATGAGATAAACCCAAAACCCAGCAGTTGTTGGTACTTTTATTCAGCCATTCCGTTGTAGTTGCCATACTTACTAGTCAGGTACAATGGTCGCAAGCGACACTCCAAACAAGCAATTGTGGGCAGTATTAATTAGCCATTCCATTATAGTGAAGCTGATTACTAGTCATTATAAAGTCAAATTTATAGCAATAAACTTTAGTTATGCTTGTCTATGATCGAGATACTGTGCTCCAAGTCGTCCATATCCGCGGACACGGCTTTCAGAAAGTTTTACCCGGCCGGGGTGCACCAATAGCAACACGCCGATCAACCTCGAAAACCAACTCAAAACCCAACGAGGCTTTCACGACCGAACAATCACAGATTCAGAAATATTTCAGGCCACCCTTGAGTCTACCCGAACGTAAGCAAGCTCCGAGACGGACTCAAGGTTTGGGTGACGGTGAACGATCGGGAACCCGAAAGTGTGGCTGGGCTTGTCGACACCGCGGAATCGTGTCGATCCTAAAAGACAAAGTGCTCCTCGCACAATTTAAATACGTAAAGTAGCATGGCATAAGTACAGATCGTAAATAAAACCTCAAACTAGTTTGTGGCCCCAAGAAATAAGACTGAATCAAGCTCGCTCGGGGGGGTCCCATATACCTCCGGATGTGGATAGCGCGATAAATCAAGGAATGTATCAAGTACTCGGGTCTTACGGACACAAGTGGGCTGAAACCAAATATTTTCTATCACCCATCGATGCCTCTGCTTATTTCAATTTTAGTTGTTAAACAGAAATTAAAGTGAATGATAAGTAAAACTATGATCATCTCCAACATCCACATGCGGCAATACATCAACAACTGTGGCACTTGACGATACGCAACAACACTTGAGCAAGCGACTACGACGCGCAAGTCCAACTAGCTACCAAACAATGTAATAGGATGTGTCCAAGGCAATATAGGGCTGCACGGTATCACAGTGGAAACTAAAGCATCGCAAATACGATAGCAATAGATCAACAGAGGGAATAAAGACTATAAAAGTAAGATAGGTAGAAAGGGAGATTCTGCTTTGAAAACATTGTCGAAGGTTCAACCGAAGATCGGGGCGAAGCTCACATCCACTCAACGGCCTTATCCGCGAAGAAGCAAAACACTAGAAGAAACACCGGATGCAATATTTAATACAACGGCAGAAGATCGGCATGTTGCATGTATGATGCATGTCATGGCAAGGGTGCAATGCAATTAGGTCATATTAAGCGGAACCGGGGTCCCGACAATTATTTAGGTGGTTCATGTTATTTAGATACCCCGCATTATAAATGTTGTTTAGCAAGACAACAGATGGAACCGGTTCGTTACACATGTTTAAATGAGGCCAATATGAGACTAGATTTGCCCGCATATGGGCCCCATATTTAATTATCAGGTGAATCGGCATAAGGCCCCCAAACCACGTGACAAGATGCATGCAAGTATGACAATTCAATATGCAACAAGTTGTTATTATGTTAAAAAATAGGGTTCTCGGATAAGAGGTCACACATTAGGGTTCGGCAGCTCTTGGGTTCCGGGGTTCGGGGTCGGTCTCAGGGCTCAGATCTGGGGTTCGACGGAAGCGTTCTCGGCGGGCTCGTTCTCGAACATCGGAGGTAGTCCTTGTCGCGTCCGGAAAGCAGGACTCGTCATTGCCGGGCGATCGATTCTCCCGTCGCCGTTCTTGTCGATGCGGATCTTGTCGCATCCATGATCCTCGGGTCATGTTGTCGGTCATGGCGTTCGACGGGGTACTTGTCGCGCATGTGGTCTTCGCCCTCGTCGATGATCTTGTCGCCGAGAAGAACTTGTCGGGTCCGCGACGGGTCGGTTCGCATCCGGGCGGTTCTTGGCCCTACAGTTCCATGTCGACGACCTTGGTTTCCGATGGAGAACTCGTGTCCGTGTCGGGGTCCTTGTCGTCCTCGCCGGAATAACTGGCCGTGTTCTCGATCGACTTGGTGTCCGAGATGGAGGCTCGTCGTCCGGGATCCTCCGAGTCCGTGGTGCGTCCGTGAGGAAGAACATGGTATGTCGAGTGTTGTTCTTGTCGTTTGCGAACTTGTCATCGTGGGCGTTTTCTTCTTGCGGTCGGTAGGTCTTGGGCGCCACGAGTTGTCGGACCGTGCGGCCACATGGTACATGCGGTGGCTGAACTTGCTGATGGAGAAGCACGTCGGGCATGGAACACACGGGCGGTTGGCGCATGTACGGGCGCCAGAGGGCGGCTGGCGGTGTGACGGAAGCGGCCTGGCGATGCGACGCCGAGCACGCCCGGCGCTGCCTGAAGCGGGAGGAAGGCCGACGCGACGAGGGAGCGCGATGCCGGGCGGCGGACGCAGGTCGGCGGCGTGGTGGGAACTCGCGGCTCGGCTTGTAGGCGGAGGCGGTCAGCCTGAAGGCAGA
Organism: Avena longiglumis; assembly: GCA_030063025.1. Taxonomy (NCBI): domain Eukaryota; kingdom Viridiplantae; phylum Streptophyta; class Magnoliopsida; order Poales; family Poaceae; genus Avena; species Avena longiglumis. The sequence goes on along the minus strand of CP125974.1, from coordinate 473,959,323 downwards.
GGCATGAGCTCGCGCACGGGCGGCTATTGATGAGGCGGGCGAGATGGGGCCTCGAGGCGGTGGCGGGCGCGAGGCGCGGAGGGGCTGGCGGGACGGCTTGGGGAGGACCACGGGAGGCGAGGCGGCCGTCATGAGGAAGGCGGGCGCCGGCCGAGGCGGACGCTGGTCAGGCTTGATCGGCGCGGAGAGGGCGCGACGCGAGGCCTGGGCGCTACGTGGAGGCGGCCTGGGAGGCTGAGGATGGCCGACGCGGGTCGCGGCGGGCATGAAGGAGCTGGAGCGGCCTGGGGTGGAGCTATGGAGAGGCTGGACGGCGGAGCGGGCTTCCGGGCGTGAGGCCTGCGTTGGCTGGCATGGGACGGGACGGCTGAGGCGGCTTGAGGGCGCGGCCGAGTGGCAGTGAGCGAGGTGAGGAGGGTCCTGGCTGAGAGAGGGAGGCGGTAGGCGATGGCGGCGAGGGGGGCGCTGGCGCTGCCGGCCTGGGAGGCTAGAGGAGGAGGCGGGCGGCTACCGGGCGAGACGGAAGGCGGGCGGAAGGCCGGTCGCAGGAGGAAGAAAGGGAGGAGGGAGAGGCGTGGGCGCGTGGGCCGGGGAGGGGACAGGTGGGGCCCAGGGAGCGTGGTCGGCGTCTTGTGGGGGCCTGACGGCAGGAGTGGCTGGGGTGGATCTGGAGGTGAGGTGTGGTGTGGGTGTGCTTGAGTGGGGGTGGGCTTAGAGAGAGAGAGGGAGAGGGCTGGGACAAGTGGCAGTTTAGGATTGGGTAGAGGGGGAGAGAGGGTGAGGTGGCGTTTCGGGATTGGTCCGGGTGATGTGGCTGGGGTGGGCTGGGTAGGAAGATTGGTAGATGTAGGATATAGAAGGGCGGGTGTAGGTGGACCGTTTGAAAAATCCTGGGGGTGGTCGTTCGGGTCAATCGGCCCGTTCGACTGCCCCCACTAAAATAATATAATTAAATTATTTATTCAACCAGCGTTTTTGCAATTCCGACAGCGGACAAAACAAAATAGTCCGGGGACCCGGTTTGATGTTTGAATAAAGAGGGGGAGTTTTAGAAAACAAAACGGGCTTTGCGAACATAGTTTTATGCAAACAATGCATGATGATGACGATGCAATGCACAAATTCAACGCGATTTTCTAGTAGTGGTTTTGCGGGATGCCACATAAGTGTTATTATGTGCCTGCGTTGAGCATGAACATTATTTCTGGATCGTGTTTATTGCAAGACGGTTATTCATTTAAATCGGAGAATAATGGTTGTTCTATTTATATGAGTAACATCTTTTATGGTCATGCACCTCTTGTGAATGGTTTATTTCTTCTAAATCTCGAAAGGGATGAAACACACATCCATAACATTGAGGCTAAGAGATGCAAAGTAGATAGTGATAATACTACTTATTTGTGGCATCGCTGCCTAGGTCATATTGGTGTAAAGCGCATGAAGAAACTCCATTCGATGGACTTTTGGAGTCTCTTGATTTTGAATCATTTGACACATGCGAACCATGCCTCATGGGCAAGATGATCAAAACCCCATTCTCCGGTATGATGGAGCGAGCAACGGACTTGTTGGAAATCATACATACCGATGTATGCGGACCGATGAGTGTTTCGACGCGCGGTGGATATCGCTATTTCCTCACTTTTATCGATGACTTAAGTAGATATGGGTATATCTATTTAATGAAACATAAATCTGAAACATTTGAAAAGTTCAAGGAATTTCAGAATGAAGTGGAGAACCATCGTAACAGAAAGATTAAGTTTCTACGATCCGATCGTGGAGGTGAATATTTGAGTTATGATTTTCTCACGCATCTTAAAGCAAGTGGAATCGTTTCACAACTCACGCCACCTGGAACACCATAGCGCAATGGTGTGTCTGAACGCCAGAATCGAACCCTATTAGATATGGTCCGATCAATGATGTCTTTTACTGATTTGCCGTTATCATATTGGGGTTATGCATTAGAAACCGCTGCATTCACTTTAAATAGGGCTCCATCTAAATCCGTTGAGACGACACCGTATGAACTGTGGTTTGGTGCTAAACCTAAGTTGTCGTTTCTTAAAGTTTGGGGATGCGAAGCTTACGTCAAGAAGTTGATGCCGGACAAGCTCGAACCCAAAGCAGAGAAATGCGTCTTCATAGGATACCCTAAGGAAACTATTGGGTATACCTTCTATCACGTAACCAAGGCAAAGTGTTTGTCGAAAGAACGGTTCCTTTCTTGAGAAGGAGTTTCTCTCGAAAGAAGTGAGTGGGAGGAAAGTAGAGCTAGACGAGGTTATTGAACCTTCTCTTGAATTGGAGAGTAGCGCAACACCTGAAATTGTTCGATGCCGCTTTGCACCAACAATAGAGGAAGCTAATGACAAGGATCATGAAGCTCGGACGATCGCCATCGAACATCGCAGTCGACAAGGTCGCGGCCCTCCCGAGTGGTACAGAACCTGCTCGATGTCTTGTTGGTAGAAGACAATGAACCTACGAACTATGAGGAAGCGATGATGAGCCTGACGAGAAATGGCTGGAATCCATGAAATCCGAATTGGGATCCATGAGCGAAAACCAAGTATGGACTTTGGTGGATCCTCCTAGCGACCAAAGGACGTTGAGTGCAAATGGATATTCAAGAAGAAAACGGACGCGGATGGTAATGTTACCGTCTATAAAGCACGGCTTGTCGCAAAAGGTTTTCGACAAGTTCAAGGTGTTGACTACGATGAGACTTTCTCTCCCGTAGCGATGTTTAAGTCCATTCGGATTTTATTAGCAATTGCTGCGTTTCATGATTATGAAATATGGCAGATGGAAGTCAAGACTGCTTTCCTCAATGGGAACATTGATGAAGAGTTGTATATGATGCAACCCGAAGGTTTTGTCGATCCTAAGGATGCTAGTAAAGTATGCAAACTTCAGCGTTCCATTTATGGACTGAAGCAAGCATCTCAGAGTTGGAACCTTCGTTTTGATCAAGTGATCAAGAGTTTTGGATTTGTTCCAAATTGCTACGAAGCTTGTATTACAAGAAAGTGAGTGGGAGCTCGGTGACGTTTCCGGTACTGTATGTGGATGACATATTGATTATCGGAAATGACATCAACATGCTTAACGATGTGAAGATTTATTTGAACAAGTGTTTTTCGATGAAAGACCTAGGTGAAGCTGCTTATATATTGGGCATCAAAATCTATTGAGATAGACAAAGACGCCTGATAGCTTTAAGCCAGAGTACATACCTAGACAAAGTTCTGAAAAGGTTCAGAATGGATAAGGCAAAGAAAGGTTCAGTGCCTATGTTGTCAGGTAAGATATTGAGCAAGGCTGTGTCCAGCCTACGATAAATGATAGGGAAGCTATGAGCAAAGTGCCTTATGCCTCGCCATAGGTTCCATCATGTATGCCATGTTGTGTACTAGACCGGATGTGTCCAATGCTCTTAGTTTGACGAGATATCAAAGTGATCCAGAGTGGAACATCGACAGCCGTGAAGAACATCCTAAAGTACCTCAATAGGACTAAAGAAATGTTCTTAGTCTATGGGGTGATGAACGACTTGTCGTAAAAGGTTACGTCGACGCTAGTTTTGACAATCGATAAGGATGATTCCAAATCTCGCATGGGATACGTTTATATTTTGAATGGAGGAGCTGGAGTCGGAGAAGCTGCAAGCAAAGCGTGATCGCGGGATCTACAAAGGAAGCGGAATACATGGCTGCCGCAGGCGTCAAGTGAAGGAGTTTGGATCGAAACTTCATCATTGAGCTTGGCGTGGTTCCAAGTGCATTGGACCCACTGGAGATATTGTGTGACAACACTGGCGCCATAGCACTCGCTAAGGAACCAAGATATCATCCAAAGACCAAGCATATCAACCGCAAGTTTCATATAATCCGAGATTATATAGCAGATGGAGATCTGAAGATTAGCAAAGTACATACGGATCTGAATGTCGCAGATCCATTGACTAAACCTCTTCCACGTGTAAAACATGATCAACACCTCAGTGCCATGGGTGTGAGATTGTTGCCAGATAAACTAGATTATTGACTCTAGTGCAAGTGGGAGACTGTTGGAATTATGCCCTTGAGGCAATAATAAAGATGTTATTATTATAATTCTTGTTCATGATAAAGTTTATATTCCATGCTAGAATTGTATTAAGCGGAAACATTAATACTTGTGTGGTTTGTGAACAACAACGTGTCCCTGGTACGCCTCTAAGGACTAGATCATTGATCAATGATGGTTAAGGTTTCCTAACCATAGACATGAGTTGTCAATTGATAATGAGATCATATCATTGGGAGAATGATATGATGGATGTAATTCCAAACTAAGCGAAGCAATTAGATCGCTTCATCGTGTTCATCTTTGCGAAGCTTTTCCTATGTCAAATATTGTATTCCTTAGACCATGAGATAATGCAACTCCTGTACCGGAAGAAAGCTTTGAGGTCATCAAACGTCATCCTATGAGAGGGTGATCATAAAGGTGTCTCTCAGGTGATCGGAAAGTATCTGTTGGGTTGTATGTATCGAGATGGAATTTGTCCCTCCCAAGTCGGAGAGATATACTTCGGGCCCACTCGGTAATAGATATCAACACCGCTTGCAAGCATGTGGTTAAGGAGTTAATCACAAAGTGATATCGGATTACGGAACGAGTAAAGTACTTGCTGTGAACGAGATTGAACTAGGTATGACGGTACCGACGATCGAATCTCGGGAAAGTATTATATCGCGAGACGAAGGGAATATATATATGGGATTGATTGAATCCTAACATCGTGGTTCATCCGATATGATCATCGATGAATGTGTGGGAGTCAATATGGGTGCCCAGACCCCGCTGTTGATTATTGATAGAAGATCATGTCTGCATATTCTCGAACCCGCAGGGTCACACACTTAACGTGTCTCGACGCTAGGATAGATTGGATAATTGGTTTATGAATTTTGTTGAGTCTCGGATGGGATCTGGGACATCACGAGAGGTTCCGAGTGGTCCAAAGAATAAGATTCATATAAGGCGTGCAGTTTTGGAGTTGAATTGTTCCGGGTTAATCGGTATTGTACCGGAAGCTTCTAGAACCTTCCGGAAGGGGACCAACGTGGCCCCACCTTCCGGGAGGCGGCATGGGCCTATGAGGGAGTGTCCTGGCCGCATTGGGCCAGGGGCACAAGGCCCCATAGGGCCCAGCCGATCCTAGAGAGCTTAAATCGTTTAAACTAGAGATAGGGTTTCTAGAAGAGGGGAGAGTCCATGCCCCCCACTCCTTATCCTTTGGGCTTGGGAGGGGCTGGGCGCGCCCCCTCTATTTAAAGAGGGTGGGCGCACCAACCCCACACCTCTCCTCCAAACCCTAGCCGCCTTGCTAGCTTTCCTCTCCCTCCCGACTATTTGTAGGCGAAGCCTGCTGAAATTCTCCACCATATACACCACGCCGTCGTGCTGTAGATCCAATCTATCTCTCCACCATACTTGCTGGTCCGAGAAAGGAGGAGACGTCGAGGTGCTGCACGTGTGCATCTCACGGAGGCACCGCCACTTGTGGTGCTAGATCGGATCGGATCGAGAGGAGGAGAAGCGAGTACGACTACATCACCCACGTTCCGATTTAACGTTCACCGTATGAATCTTCAAGGGTATGAAGATCTAATCCAATCTCTCTCGTTGATTGCATCTCCTAGATTAGATCTTGGCTTTCCCTCTGTTCGCATCCGTAGAAATTTTTGATTTACTATGCCGCGAAACCCTTCATAAATTGAGCGAGCCAATGGATTAATTTTGCAGGGAATCAAGCCACGTCTTGAGGCACCGCTACATAGAGCAGCTAGAGCCTAGGCGGAAGAATTGCCATCTGTGCTATGGAGTTTACGAATTACACCCAACAGATCCACTGGCTACACCCCTTATTTCATGGTATATGGAGCAGAAGCTATTCTACCTTCCGACATCCTCCACGATGCACCAAGAGTTGCCGCCTACGACGAAGATGACGCTGAAGAATCCAGACGCCTAGATGTGGACCTACTTGAGGAGGAGCGCGTTTTGGCATGGCAAAGATCCGCCATCTACCAGCAGAAGCTACACAGCTACCATAGTCGTCGCGTCCGGCATTGCTAGTTTAAAGAGGGGGATTTGGTGCTCCGACTTAAGCAGAAGAAGTCACACAAATTATCCCCGCCATGGGAAGGACTGTTCATCATAAGCAAGGTGCTGCTCAATGGGTCTTACTACCTTGTCGACAATCGTGAACTCAAGGATAGACCCAACGAGGATCATAAGCGTAAGCGACGTGACCCGGATGATGACTACCCGGAGCTTGATCGGCCATGGAACATAGCACAGCTACGTCCTTTCTACACTTAGCATTTTTTATCTAATCGTGTACCTCTTATATGATCAATGAAATAAAGCTCTTTGGTTCAGTCATATTGTTGAGTCTTTTACCTCCTTTAGTGTTCATTTTTGGATCATATAACCCTTTATGAACAAGCTTTGCGATTGCACTTGTGAAAATTCTGCCTACGGGCGTTAGCTTAAGTTTTCTGGTCTACACGTTCTTTGTTGTTTTTATGTGGATTCTGGAGTAGTGACTTTCGGCACTTATTGTCGGCGATTTTGTGCTAAGGTTATTGATGGTGCCATTGGGTATCATCGCCTAAGCGCATGGTTCCGACGACGAGTCTTCCGACTCACGAAAAGTCAAGCATAAAAACCAGAGTAATGGATAAGCCAGCACTTGCTTAAAAAATATATACATACTGGGCATTAATTCTTAAGTAGCAGGATATGACAATCATTGTTTTCCGCCTTAAGATTACATCACCAAGTTTTTTCAATGCACACTGTAACACCCTCAGAATCGACCCTATGCAAGTTCAGCGCTTCCCGCCAAACCCGCATAGAAACGATTCAAAGGTGCCCACCAGGCACTTTCGTGCGGGTGGTAAACGAAGTAATAACATTACACAACAGTCCTCGATGGGACCCACAGAACAGATATATATATAACAGCGACTCCCTGAGTCAAGATTACAGATATGCGGTACAAAGATCCAAATCACCTTGAAAATAATAGAGCGTCCGACTACGGACAAGATGCAAATGGGGCTAAGAGCCCTGAAGAATAACCAATGGCGTCCATAACCCTGCCCAGGCCAAGCCGAAAGGGTAACCCTGCTAACGACGTCGATCTCAAAACCTGCTTAAACAAAAGGGGTGCCGACAAAGGGCAAAGGAAAAAGAAGGAGCGTCGATCGAGGCCAAGACACGGAGGCTAGAATTCGGCGGTCCTCGCCTACATAGGTATGGTGGACTGAAGCGGCAACGGCAGCATGCACTAAACAACCTATAGAGACTCGGTACAACTGGCGGCTATCAGAGAGGGGTAAGAAAGTCCTATTCGGAACCAACCTGAATCCAACACCAAACAAACCCATCCTGGCATTTCCCCCTCGAGACCAAACGAGGAAGTCCACCGAGGAACTCACACAGTCGGCAGTTTTACTTATTCAGTTATCGTTGCAGCAATTACTAGTCAGGTATAGATAATCATCCTGATAAAATAAGCAGTGGGCATTTTTAGTTAACCATTCCGTTGTAGTTGCGACACTTACTAGTCAGATATAGATAGCATGAGATAACCCAAAACCCAATAGTTGTTGGTACTTTTATTTAGCCATTTCGTTGTAGTTGCCATACTTACTAGTCAGGTACAATGGTCGCAAGCGACACTCCAAACAAGCAATTGTGGGCAGTAATATTAAGCCATTCCATTATAGTGAAGCTGATTACTAGTCATTATAAAGTCAAATTTATAGCACTACTTTAGTTATGCTTGTCTATGGTCGAGATACTGTGCTCCAAGTCGTCCATATCCGCGGACACGGCTTTCAGAAAGTTACCCGGCCGGGGTGCACCAATAGCAACACACGCTCGATCAACCTCGGAAAAACCAAATCAAAACCCAACGAGGCTTTCACGACAAAGCAATCACAGGATTCAGAAATATTTCAGGGGGCCACCCCTTGAAGTCTTACCCGCAACGAAGTAAGCTAGCTCCGAGACGGACCCAAGGTTTGGGTAGACGGCTGTGAACGACTGGGAACCCAAAACTGGGCTTGTCGACACCGCGGAATCGTGTCCCGATCCTAAACAGTACAGGTGCTATCTGTCGCACAATTGTAAATACAGTAGTAGCATGGCATAAGTACAGGATAGTAAATAAAACCTCAAACTAGTTTGTGGCCCCAAGAAATAAGACTGAATCAAGCTCTGGCTCAGGGGGGTCCCATATACCTCCCGGATGTGGATAGCGCGATAAATCAAGGAACAGGTATCAAGTACTCGGGGTCCTACGGGATACAAGTGGGCGTTCGGAAACCAAATATTTTCTATCACCCACCGATGCCTCTGCTTACTTCCATTTTAGTTGTTAAACATGAATTAAAGTGAACGATAAGTAAAGCCATGATCATCTCCAACATCAAACATGTGGCAATACTCCAACAACTGTGGCACTTGACAACACGCAACAACACTTGAGCAAGCGACTACGACGCGCAAGACCAACTATCTACCAAACAACAGGTATTAGGAGGTGTCCAAGGCAATATAAGGCTGCAAGGGATTTCACGGGTACGAAAAACTAGAGCAACGCAACACAGATAGCAATAGATCAATAGGAGGGAATAAATACTATAAAAGTAAGATAGGTAGAAAGGGGGAGATGCTCGCCTGAAAACATTGTCGAAGGGTGTGGCATCCCGCAAAACCACTACTAGAAAATCGCGTTGAATTTGTGCATTGCATCGTCATCATCATGCATTGTTTGCCAAAACTATTTTCGCAAAGCCTTTTGTTTTCTAAACGCCCCGTATTTTATTCAAACGCAAAACCCCGGGACTCCGGATTATTTTGTTTTGTTGATATCGGGTTGCAAACGGCCCGGTTACAATAAATAAAAATTTAAATTATTTTATTAGGGGCAGTCGAACGGGCCAATTGACCCGAACGACCGCCCCAGAAATAAAAAAATCGGTCCAACCTGCCGCCCCATCTAAATCCTAGACCTACCCATTTTTCTACCCACACCCCTTTGGCCACATCATCCCACCCAACCAGTGTGCGCCACCTCACCCTTGCCCACCCCTCACCCACTCAGAACCTGCCACATGGCCCAACCCTCCCCCTCTCTCTCCTCTCTCTCCCCACTCCCTGCCAGCCCACACATCCCACCTGGCCCCACGCGCTACACGCCACGCACACATGCAACGCACGCCTGCCCTCCCCAGGACCCGGTCCACCCTTCCCTGGGCCCACCACCCCCCTGACCCGGTCCCTGTCCCCAACCTCCCCTCTTCCTCCTCTGCCCTCACGCGCGCTCCCGCCCCCGACCGCACCCGCCACATCGCTCCTCGCCGGGCCACCTCCGCTCACCTCCTCCTGGCCTCGCTAAACCCCTCCTCTCCCTGCGCCCGCAACCCTCTCCCAGCCGCCCAGCCGCGTGCCGCCCCTGCCCGCCTCCCTCTGCGCCCTCCGCCCGGCAACCACCGCCTCTCGCCTCCTCCCTACCTCGCCTGCTCAGCCCGCCCTCTCCTTCCTCCGTCGGCCCAGCGCCCGCTGCCCCAACCTCGCCCGGCCCGCGTTCAAGCTCCGCCGCCGAACGCACCTCCGCGCCGCTCCGCCGTGCTCGCTCGAGGCCTGCAGCGCCCGCGCCTCGCCAAGGCGTCGCCGTCCGCCTCCGCAGCGCTGCCGCTTGCGCCGGGCGAAGGCCTCCCTCTGGTGCCTCGCCACCATGAACCGCACCGCCGGCCCACGACCCAGCAGGCGACCCGCCTCGCCGCTTCGCGCCGGCCGCTGCCGGCCGGCCGACGCTTTCGGTTCCTCGCCTCATGAGCCCGCCTCGCCTCCGTCGACCCAGCCGGCGCCGCCATCGCCGCCTCTCCTCCCTGCGGACCTGCCCTGGACCATCGGTCGCAGCGTCTTGCAGTGATCTTGTGCTTGCGCCATGTGTCTGTTTGGCGGCCTGGTCACTGCGTCGCTGCATAGATGAAACATCTGCCGGACCCACACCGAGGCTAATCCAAGGTCGACAACGACCCTCCTAACCGGAACCGAACCATCGACAAGATCGCCCTCGCGGACTCGGAGGTTTCCCGAACGACAAGCAACTCGCCGCGGGACGCCAAGTTCGCCACTCTGAACGCCAAGACCGCCACACGGACGCCGACCTGACCTGAGGCAACCTGACGCGCCAAGTTCTTCCTCCCGGAACCCGAGTCCGACACCGACAACTAAGACCGTGGAACCGACAGGATCGACCTCACCGACGCCATGATCTCCCTCACGGAATCCGAAGCGCGGACCCGCCAAGACCCTCGCAACGGCAAGATCGACCCCGTGGACCCGACAAGACCTACGCGACGACAAGAACGGCACCAACCAGAACGAACCCGACGAGCCCCCGACACCGAACCAAGTCCGGCTTCCCGGAACAACAAGAACTACCCCGATATCCGAGAACGTCCCCGCGAGACCGAACCGTCGAACCCTGGACCCCGAGACCGACCCTGAACCCCGGAACCCCCCAAGATCGTCGAGAACCCTAATGTGTGACCCCTTTCCGAGAACCCTACTTTATAACATAATATAACTTGTTGCATATTAACCATCCATCTCGCATGCATATCATCGGTTTGGGGGCCTTCCGCCGATTCACCTAATAATTAAATATGGGGCCCATATGCGGGCAAATCTAGACTCATATTGGCCTCATTTAAACATGTGTAGCGAACCGGCTCCATCTGTTCCATGGCTAAACAACATTTAATATGCGGGGGTTTAAACAACTTGCACCACCTAATTAATTGTCGGGACCCCGGTTCCACTTAATATGACCTAATTGCATCGCACCTTTGCCATGCCATCCATCATGCATGCATCATGCCGATCTTCCGCCGTATTAAATATTGCATCCGGTGTTTGTTCTAGTGTTTTGCTTCTTCGCGGATAAGGCCGATGAGTGGTTGTGAGCTTCGCCCCGATCTTCGGTTGAACCCTTCGACAATGTTTTCAGGCGAGCATCTCCCCCTTTCTACCTATCTTACTTTTATAGTCTTTATTCCCTTCTGTTGATCTATTGCTATCTGAGTTGCGATGCTTTAGTTTCCGTACCTGTGATATACCGTGCCGCCCTATATTGCCTTGGACACATCCTATTACCTGTTGTTTGGTAGATAGTTGGACTTGCGCGTCGTAGTTGCTTGCTCAAGTGCTGATGTGTGTCGTCAAATGCCACAGTTGCTGATGGATTGCCGCATGTTGATGTTGGAGATGATTCTAGTTTTACTTATCGTCACTTTAATTTTCCGTTTAACAACTAAAATTGAATAAGCAGAGGCATCGGTGGGTGATAGATAATATTTGGTTTCCGAACGCCCACTTGTGTCCCGTAAGACCCCGAGTACTTGATACCTGTTCCTTGATTTTTGCGCGCTATCCACATCCGGGAGGTATATGGGACCCCCCTGAGCCAGAGCTTGATTCAGTCTTATTTCTTGGGGCCACAAACTAGTTTGAGGTTTTATTTACGATCCTGTACTTATGCCATGTTTTACTGCTTTATTTACGATTGTGCGAGGAGCACACTGTACTGTTTAGGATTATGGCACGATTCCGCGGTGTCGACAAGCCCAGCCACACTTTCGGGTTCCCAGTCGTTCACAGCCGTCCCCATAACCTTGAGGCCGTCTCGAGCTTGCTTACTCCGTTCGGATTCTACTTAAGGTGGCCCCGAAATATTTCTGAATCCTGTGATTGTTCATCGTGAAAGCCTCGTTGGGTTTTGATTTGGTTTTTCCGAGGTTGATCGGCGTGTGTTGCTATTGGTGCACCCGGCCGGTAAAACTTTACGAAAGCCGTGTCCATGGATATGGACGACTTGGAGCATAGTTTCTTGATCATAGACAAGCATAACTAAAGTTTATTGCTATAAATTTGACTTATAATGACTAGTAATCAGCTCCACTATAATGGAATGGCTAATTAATACTGCCCACAATTGCTTGTTTGGTTGTCGCCATGCAATTGTACTGACTAGTAAATCTTGCAACTTCTACAGAATGGCTGAATAAAAGTTCCAACAAGCTTTGGGTTTTTGGGTTATCTCATGATAAATGTATCGACTAGTAAGTGTTGCCACTATCACGGAATGGTTAACTAAAAGTGCTCCTTGTTTACTTTATCGGGATGATTATATAAACGACTAGTAATTGCTGCAACAATAAGCGAACAAATAAAGCGCCAACCGTGTGAGTTCCTCGGTTGACTTCCTCGTTCGGTCTCGAGGGGGAAACGCCAGGATGGGTTTGTTTGATGATAGTGTCAGGATGGTTCCGGATAGGTCCTCCTTACCCCTCTCTGATAACCGCCAGTTGTATCGAGTCTCCATAGGTTGTTTAGTGCATGCTGCCGCTGCCGCTTCAGTCCACCATACCTATGTAGGCGAGGACCGCCGAATTCTAGCCTCGCCGTCTTGGCCTCGATCTTGACGCCTTCTTTTTCCTTTGCCCTTTGTCGGCACCCCTTTGTTTAAGCAGGTTTGAGATCGGCGTCGTTAGGAGGTTACCCTTCCGCTTGGCACAGGCGGGTTATGGACGCCATTGGTTATTCTTCAGGGCTCTTAGCCCCATTTGCGTCTTGTCCGTAGCTGGACGCTCTATCGTTTTCAAGGTGATTTGGATCTTTGTATATTATATCTGTATTCTTGACTCTTTGAGTCGCTGTTATATATATATCTGTTCTGTGGGTCCCATCGAGGACTGTTGTGTAATTTTATTACTTCGTTTTCCACCCGCACGAAAGTGCCTGGTGGGCATCTTTGAATCGTTCTATGCGGGTTTGGCGAATTTTGCTCAAACTTGCATAGGTCCGATTCTGAGGGTGTTACAGAGTGGTATCAGAGCTCAGCTTCATTGCGATACCCACAAGTCCAAACTGTGGGATAACCTAGCTAACTCAAGTAGAAGTGTCAAAACTATTTTGAAAATCGGTTGGATAGTTACGATTAGGTGCGATTTTACTTACCCTCTGCTATTCCCCTCTTATCTCTACGTGTTTTGAATCCGCTCTCTTCTCTCTCTTCGGGTCCAGGATTTCTCGTGGTTGGGTATCTGTCGTACCTTTAGGGTTTCGCTTCTCCCTTTTGTAACGGATGTGCTACGATCATCAATCTACAACCGGTCTGTTGTGCCCTTCATCCGATCTTCTGTTCTTGAGATCTTTATCCATATGTGTTCCTTGCCGGATGTCTGTGTCGTTGAAAACATATGAGAAGGACGAGCATTGGTGAAGTTGGAGTATACCTTGAGCATGTGTTGTTCATGCCAATGGAACCATCGCGGAACCTAATCATTGTGTCTTTCAAACGATTTTTGCTGGCATCATCCCTTTGTTCCGGATACCGCCTATGAAGATCTTCAGTCTAAATCTCGAGAGTTGAGTTGCCTGATTCTCCTACCCATGTATAGAGTTGATAGTTGGGTCCGGAATGGACTGATCACCCTACCCGACTCTTACTGTTCGCTCTGTACATCGAACTGGTGGATCAATGTAACTTTTTCCTCTTCTAATGGAAGTTAGAGGTGGCCTTATCATTTGATACCTCTACCTTCGTCCTTTGTTCTCCGGAGTGTTCTCTCGACGATCAGAAACAACGCCCCTTTGTTGGTGGTGTCGCCGTTTTCAAGATGGAGGATGAACCCTCGTTAGTGCTGTCGCGAGGATCTACACGAAGCGCGAATACGAAGATCGCCGACCTTCCTTCCGGTACCATGAGGCGGATCTCGAGGGCGAGATCCATTGTTAGTGGTGTCGAATTGTGGCATCCCGCAAAACCACTACTAGAAAATCGCGTTGAATTTGTGCATTGCATCGTCATCATCATGCATTGTTTGCCAAAACTATTTTCGCAAAGCCTTTTGTTTTCTAAACGCCCCGTATTTTATTCAAGCATAAAACCGGGACTCGGATTATTTTTGTTGATATCGGGTTGCAAGCGGCCGGTTACAATAAATAAAAATTTAAATTATTTTATTAAGGGGCGAGCAGGCCAATTGACCAACGACCGCCTTGAAATAAAAAATCGGTCCAACCTGCCGCGCCATCTAAATCCTAGACCTACCCATTTTCTACCCACACCTTTGGCCACATCATCCCACCCAACCAAATCGCCACCTCACCCTGCCCACCCTCACCCACTCAGAACCTGCCACATGGCCCAACCCTCCCCCCTCTCTCTCTCCTCTCTCTCCCCACTCCCTGCCAGCCCACACATCCCACCTGGCCCCACGCGCTACACGCCACGCACACCTGCAACGCCTGCCCCTCCCAGGACCAGTCCACCTTCCCTGGCCCACCACCCCTGACCCGGTCCCTGTCCCCAACCTCCCTCTTCCTCCTCCCCCCTCACGCTCCCCCCCGCCGCACTGGCCCACCTGCTCCCTCCCTTGTGCGCCACCCGCACCTCTCCCACCGCCTCCACCGCCCGCCAAACCCTCCTCCCTCGCTGCGCCCGCAACCCTCTCCCCGGCCAAGCTCGCCGGCACCCCGCCCGCCCTGCCTCCGGCGCCGCCCCGTGCCCGCCGCCGCCGCCTACGCTGGCGCCCGCCTCTGCGCCTCCACTGGCAACCACCGCCCCCGCTCGCCTCCTCCCTACCTCGCCGCCCTGCTCCCTCTCCCTTCCTCCCGTCGTCGGCCCCGGCGCTGACGCCGCCCCAACCTCGCCATCGCCCGCCGCGTTCAAGCTCCGCCACCAACGCACCTCCCGCCGGCCAGCGCCCGCCGCCGTGCTCGCTCCCGAGCCCGGCCTGCGAGCGCGCCCGCGCCTCGCCAAGGACATCGCCGTCGCCTCCGCAGCCGCCCTTGCGCCCGGCGGCCGCCGAGCCTCCCTCTGGTGCCCCTGCCCTCACCACGAACCGCGCCGCCAGCCCACGACCCGCAAGGCCGCGCCTCGCCTCGCCGCCCGAGCTTCGCCCTCTCCTCCAGACCGGCCGCCCGGTAGCCGACGCCGGCTTCGGTTCCTCCGCCTCGCGAGCCGCCTCCGTCGCCCTCCGTCGACCCGCGGGGGCCGCCATCGCCGGCCTCTCCTCCCTGCGGACCTGCCCCTGGACCATCGGTCGGCGCTTCGCGTGCGCAGTGATCTTGTGCTTGCTGCCATGTGTCCTGGTTTGGCGGCCTGGTCACTGCGTCGCTGCATAGATGAAACATCTGCCGGACCCACACCGAGGCTAATCCAAGGTCGACAACGACCCTCCTAACCGGAACCGAACCATCGACAAGATCGCCCTCGCGGACTCGGAGGTTTCCCGAACGACAAGCAACTCGCCGCGGGACGCCAAGTTCGCCACTCTGAACGCCAAGACCGCCACACGGACGCCGAGACCCCTGGACCCTGAGGCCCGAACCCGACGCGCCAAGTTCTTCCTCCCGGAACCCGAGTCCGACACCGACAACTAAGACCGTGGAACCGACAGGATCGACCTCACCGACGCCATGATCTCCCTCACGGAATCCGGACCCGCCAAGACCCTCATAGCAGCGGCAAGATCGACCCGTGGACCCGACAAGACCTACTGCGACAAGAACGGCACCAACCAGAGCGAACCGACGAGGCCCGACATCAACCAAGTCCGGCTTCCGGAACAACAAGAACTACCCGATATCCGAGAACGTCCTTGAGACCGAACCGTCGAACCTGGACCCCGAGACCGACCACGAACCGGAACCCCCAAGATCGTCGAGAACCTAATGTGTGACCCTTTCCGAGAACCCTACTTTATAACATAATATAACTTGTTGCATATTAACCATCCATCTCGCATGCATATCATCGGTTTGGGGCCTTGGCGATTCACCTAATAATTAAATATGGGGCCCATATGCGGGCAAATCTAGACTCATATTGGCCTCATTTAAACATGTGTAGCGAACCGGCTCCATCTGTTCCATGGCTAAACAACATTTAATATGCGGGGGTTTAAACAACTTGCACCACCTAATTAATTGTCGGGACCCCGGTTCCACTTAATATGACCTAATTGCATCGCACCTTTGCCATGCCATCCATCATGCATGCATCATGCCGATCTTCTGCCGTTGTATTAAATATTGCATCCGGTGTTTGTTCTAGTGTTTTGCTTCTTCGCGGATAAGGCCGATGAGTGGTTGTGAGCTTCGCCCCGATCTTCGGTTGAACCCTTCGACAATGTTTTCAGGCGAGCATCTCCCCCTTTCTACCTATCTTACTTTTATAGTCTTTATTCCCTCCTGTTGATCTATTGCTATCTGTGTTGCGATGCTTTAGTTTCGCACTGATATACCGTACGCCCTATATTGCCTTGGACACATCCTATTACTGTTTTTTGGTAGATAGTTGGACTTGCGCGTCGTAGTTGCTTGCTCAAGTGCTGATGTGTGTCGTCAAATGCCACAGTTGCTGATGGATTGCCGCATGTTGATGTTGGAGATGATTCTAGTTTTACTCATCGTCACTTTAATTTTCCGTTTAACAACTAAAATTGAATAAGCAGAGGCATCGGTGGGTGATAGATAATATTTGGTTTCGAGCCCACTTGTGTCCCGTAAGACCCAGTACTTGATACTGTTCCTTGATTTTTCGGCTATCCACATCCGGAGGTATATGGGACCCCGAGCGAGCTTGATTGGTCTTATTTCTTGGGGCCACAAACTAGTTTGAGGTTTTATTTACGATCTGTACTTATGCCATGTTTTACCGCTTTATTTACGATTGTGCGAGGAGCACATGTCTTTTAGGATTATGGCACGATTCCGGTGTCGACAAGCCCAGCCACACTTTCGGGTTCCATCGTTCTGACCGTCCCCATAACCTTGAGGCCGTCTCGAGCTTGCTTACTCCGCTATGGATTCTACTTAAGGGTGGCCCCTGAAATATTTCTGAATCTGTGATTGTTCACCGTGAAAGCCTCGTTGGGTTTTGATTTGGTTTTTCCGAGGTTGATCGAGCGTGTGTTGCTATTGGTGCACCCCGGCCGGGTAAAACTTTCTGAAAGCCGTGTCCGCGGATATGGACGACTTGGAGCACAGTTTCTTGATCATAGACAAGCATAACTAAAGTTTATTGCTATAAATTTGACTTATAATGACTAGTAATCAGCTCCACTATAATGGAATGGCTAATTAATACTGCCCACAATTGCTTGTTTGGTTGTCGCTTGCGACAATTGTACCTGACTAGTAAATCTTGCAACTACAACAGAATGGCTGAATAAAAGTTCCAACAACTGCTGGGTTTTTGGGTTATCTCATGATAAATGTATCTGACTAGTAAGTGTTGCCACTATCACGGAATGGTTAACTAAAAGTGCTCACTGTTTACTTTATCAGGATGATTATATAAACCTGACTAGTAATTGCTGCAACAATAACTGAACAAATAAAACTGCCAACCGTGTGAGTTCCTCGGTTGACTTCCTCGTTCGGTCTCGAGGGGGAAACGCCAGGATGGGTTTGTTTGATGATAGTGTCAGGTTGGTTCCGGATAGGTCCTCCTTACCCCTCTCTGATAACCGCCAGTTGTATCGAGTCTCCATAGGTTGTTTAGTGCATCTTTTGCCGCTTGATCCACCATACCTATGTAGGCGAGGACCGCCGAATTCTAGCCTCGCCGTGTATTGGCCTCAGTACTGACGCTCCTTCTTTTCCTTTGCCCTTTGTCGGCACCCCTTTTGTTTAAGCAGGTTTTGAGATCAACGTCGTTAGCAGGGTTACCCTTCCGGCTTGGCTCGGGTTATGGGCGCCATTGGTTATTCTTCAGGGCTCTTAGCCCCATTTGCATCTTGTCCGTAGTCGGACGCTCTATCATTTTCAAGGTGATTTGGATCTTTGTACCGCATATCCGTAATCTTGACTCGAGGAGTCATTTGTTATATATATATCTGCTCATGGGTCCCATCGAGGACTGTTGTGTAATGTTATTACTTCGTTTTCCACCCGCACGAAAGTGCCTGGTGGGCACCTTTGAATCGTTTCTATGCGGGTTTGGCGAATTTTGCTCAAACTTGCATAGGTCCGATTCTGAGGGTGTTACAAAGGGTTCATCCGAAGATCGGGGCGAAGCTCACATCAACTCAACGGCCTTATCCGCGAAGAAGCAAAACACTAGAATAAACACCGGATGCAATATTTAATTCAACGGCAGAAGATCGGCATGATGCATGTATGATGCATGACATGGCAAAAGTGCGATGTGATTAGGTCATGTTAAGCGGAACCGGGGTCCCGACATTACTTAGATGTTTCAAGTTAGTTAGAACCCCCGTAATTTAATTGTTGTTTTAACATGGCAGAAGATAGTACCGGTTCGTTACACAATTTAAATGAGGCCAATATGAGACTAGATTTGCCCGCATATGGGCCCCATATTTAATTATGAGGTGAATCGGCATAAGGCCCCCAAACCACACAAATATGCATGCATGACCAATTAAAATGCGACAAGTTGGATTATATTATAAAATAAGGTTTCGGGAGGGGTTCACACATTGAGGGGTTCGGCGATCTTGGGGTTCTGGGGTTCGGGGTCCGGTCTCGGGGTTCAGGGTTCGACGAGATCGGCGGGAGCGGATACAAAACGGAGAACTTGTCGTGCCGTGCCGGAGATCTTGGTTCCAAGCGGTCGATCTTGTCGGACCCACGGATCGGCCGGTCTTGTCGTTCGGAGGTAGAACTTGTCGTACTTGTGGCGTTCCTGGCGTCCTTTCGGTTCGGGTTTTGGCGTCCGAGGGAAGCACTTGTCGTAACCGTGAAGAAGGTCATGTCGGCCCACGGGGTTCGGTCTTCGGGGTTCGACGGGTGTCTTGGCGTCCCATGAGGCATCCTCGGTGCTCCGTGTCGAAGGCTTCGGGGTACTCAAGTCCGTGTGGGCGATCTTGTCGTTCTGGGGGTTTTCCTGAGGTTCGGTCTTCGGATCTGATCCGGGAAGAAGACCTTGGGGTATCACGGTTCCGTTGTCGGTGTAGATCTCGGTAGCACGATCATCGGGGTTGCGGCATCGGATCGGTCTTGTCGACGAGATGATTTTGTCGCCCCTAAAATTGGCATCGGTTCCTCTCCACGACACTTCTACCTCCGCAACACAGGGCATCACCGAAACTATAGTGGCTTCCCTTGTCGATCTGCAGAAAACCCAATCAACAGGAGCAGTCCCTTGACAGGGACAACTTCGCGCCATGAGGTGGTCTCCGCGGCAGCGCCGGTCGTACGCGTTCTTGCGCGAGCGAGCACAGGGGCACGTCCTCGACGACGGACATGGAGGTGGGCGGTTTGGTGAGGTTGAGGTCGAGCTTGAGCGGGGAAGGAGCAGAGAGGCGGACGCGGGCGGAGGGAGACGGCGGGGGAGGCGGGTCCGGCGGCGGCGGGCGGGCGACGTGGAGGCGGCGAGGGGGCCGCGGAGGCGGGCAGCGAGCACGCAGAGGCGGTAGGGAGGAAGGGGCGGCGGGCGGCTGGTGGTCGGAGGACGACGGGACAGGCACGGCGGTTGGTGGCGACAGGCGGCGCGAGCGGGAGGCGAGAGGTCGAGGAGGCGGCGCGACAGGCCGAGCAGGCGAGAGGGCGGCTCGATGGCGGTGGGAGGCGCGGGCGAGGAAGCGGCGGCTAGGAGGAGGAGCGCGGGCGGGATCGCCGGAGAGGAGGGAGGAGGCGGCAGACGGGGAGCAGAGGCGGAGACGGAGGTTGGGCGGGAAGAGGATGCGCGGGCGAGAGGCGAGCGGGGACGGGCGGGCGGCGGGAAGGACCAGAGGGCGTGGGAGGAAGGTGCCGCGCGGGACAGGGAAGAGAGGAGGAGGGGGATGGTGGGGCTCGGTCGGGTGGGACCCAGGCGTGGGGTCGGCAGGGGTGGGTGGTTGTGTGTGTCCCTGTGTGCGTTGGGTGTGTGGCGTTGAGTGGGGGAAGGGAGAGAGAGAGAGGCGAGGGAGTGGGCAGAGGTGGCATAAGGGGATTGGTTGGGAGGGAGAGGCAGGGTGACGTGGCGACCTGGGATAGGTGGGGGTGAGGTGGCCAGAGGGTTGGGTAGACTAGGATGGGTAGCTTTAGGAATTTAGGCGGACCGATTTGAAAAATGGGGGTGGTCGTTCGGGTCGAAGCGGCCCGTTCGACTGCCCCCACTAAAATAATTTAATATTTTATTTGTTTTAAATGCACCGTTTGCAAACCGATAGCGGACAAATAAAATAATCCGGAGCCCCGGGGTTTTGTGTTTGAACAAAGATGGAGCGTTTTAGAAAACAAAAATAGGTTTTTCTGCAAATAGTTTTATGCAAGCAATTGCAAGATGATGACGATGCTCAAATGCAATGTGGCATGATGACATGAGCAGGCGGTCATGATGATGCAATGCACAAAAACAACGCGATTTTCTAGTAGTGGTTTTGCGGGATGCCACAATTCGACACCACTAACAATGGATCTCGCCCTCGAGATCCGCCTCATGGTACCGGAAGGAAAGGTCGGCGATCTGCGTCTTCTCGCTTCGTGTAGATCCTCGCGACACCACTAACAAGGGGTCGTTGTCCGTGATCGGCGAGAGAACTCTCTGGTAACAAAAGGTCGAAGGTAGGGGTATCAACAAATAAAGCCACCCCTAACTTCCGTGGACGGAGTAAAACTGCTGGATCCACTGATTCGATGTACAAGAGCGAATGATAAGAGTAGTCGGATGGTGATCAGTCCATCGCGCACCCAAACCATTACTCTGCACACGAATAGGCGGACTATGCAACCAACTCTCGGAATTAGACTGAAGATCTCGACAAACGAGGGTCGGAACAAAGGAGTGATGCAGACTCTGCATCGGATCTGGCGTAGAGGATATCGTCGCGTCGGAAAACACCGGAAGGCACAAACAAGGAACAAATAATGGTACCACAAATAAAGGATCACTCAGATAGCAGGAGGACCGGATGTAGAAACACCGTTATCGAAGGAGGAAGCGAATCCCTGAAGGTACGACGGAACCCAACCACGAGAAGTCCTGGACTCGAAGATAAAGACGAGAGCGGATTCAAAACACGTAGAGGTAAGAGGAGAATAGCAGAGGGGTAAGGAATAAAATCAGACCTAATCAGAACTATTCAACCGGTTTTGCAAAAATAGTTTTGACACTCTACTTCGGCCGTTAGGTAGGTTATCCTACAGGCTGGACTTGTGGGGTATCGCAACTGCTGAGCTCTGATACCACTCTGTAACACCCTCAGAATCGACCCTATGCAAGTTCAGCGCTTCCCGCCAAACCCGCATAGAAACGATTCAAAGGTGCCCACCAGGCACTTTCGTGCGGGTGGAAAACGAAGTAATAACATTACACAACAGTCCTCGATGGGACCTACAGAACAGATATATATATATAACAGCGACTCCCTGAGTCAAGATTACAGATATGCGGTACAAAGATCCAAATCACCTTGAAAATGATAGAGCGTCCGACTACGGACAAGATGCAAATGGGGCTAAGAGCCCTGAAGAATAACCAATGGCGTCCATAACCCTGCCCAGGCCAAGCCGGAAGGGTAACCCTGCTAACGACGTTGATCTCAAAACCTGCTTAAACAAAAGGGGTGCCGACAAAGGGCAAAGGAAAAAGAAGGAGCGTCGATCGAGGCCAAGACAGCGAGGCTAGAATTTGGCGGTCCTCGCCTACATAGGTATGGTGGACTGAAGCGGCAGCGGCAGCATGCACTAAACAGCCTATAGAGACTCGGTACAACTGGCGGCTATCAGAGAGGGGTAAGAAAGTCCTATTCGGAACCAACCTGAATCCAACACCAAACAAACCCATCCTGGCATTTCCCCCTCGAGACCAAACGAGGAAGTCCACCGAGGAACTCACACAGTCGGCAGTTTTACTTATTCAGTTATCGTTGCAGCAATTACTAGTCAGGTATAGATAATCATCCTGATAAAATAAGCAGTGGGCATTTTTAGTTAACCATTCCGTTGTAGTTGCAACACTTACTAGTCAGATATAGATAGCATGAGATAACCCAAAACCCAGCAGTTGTTGGTACTTTTATTTAGCCATTTCGTTGTAGTTGCCATACTTACTAGTCAGGTACAATGGTCGCAAGCGACACTCCAAACAATCAATTGTGGGAAGTATTATTAAGCCATTCCATTATAGTGAAGATGATTACTAGTCATTATAAAGTCAAATTTATAGCACTACTTTAGTTATGCTTGTCTATGGCCGAGATACTGTGCTCCAAGTCGTCCATATCCGCGGACACGGCTTTCAGAAAGTTTTACCCGGCCGGGGTGCACCAATAGCAACACACGCTCGATCAACCTCGGAAAAACCAAATCAAAACCCAACGAGGCTTTCACGACAAAGCAATCACAGGATTCAGAAATATTTCAGGGGGCCACCCCTTGAAGTCTTACCATAGCAAGTAAGCTAGCTCGAGACGGACCCAAGGTTTGGGTAGAGCGGTGTGAACATCGGGAACCCAAAACTGGGCTTGTCGATACCGCGGAATCGTGTCCCGATCCTAAGCAGTACAGGTGCTATCCGCACAATTGTAAATCTGAGTAGCATGGCATAAGTACATGATAGTAAATAAAACCTCAAACTAGTTTGTGGCCCCAAGAAATAAGACTGAATCAAGCTCTCGCTCAGGGGGGTCCCATATACCTCCCGGATGTGGATAGCGCGATAAATCAAGGAACATGTATCAAGTACTCGGGGTCCTACGGGACACAATTGGGCGTTCGGAAACCAAATATTTTCTATCACCCACCGATGCCTCTGCTTACTTCCATTTTAGTTGTTAAACAGGAATTAAAGTGAACGATAAGTAAAGCCATGATCATCTCCAACATCAAACATGTGGCAATACTCCAACAACTGTGGCACTTGACAACACGCAACAGCACTTGAGCAAGCGACTACGACGCGCAAGACCAACTATCTACCAAACAACAGGTATTAGGAGGTGTCCAAGGCAATATAAGGCTGCAAGGGATTTCACGAATTGCGAAAAACTAGAGCAACGCAACACGAGATAGCAATAGATCAACGGAGGGAATAAATACTATAAAAGTAAGATAGGTAGAAAGGGGAGATGCTGCTTTGAAAACATTGTCGAAGGGTTCATCCGAAGATCGGGGCGAAGCTCACATCAACTCAACGGCCTTATCCGCGAAGAAGCAAAACACTAGAATAAACACCGGATGCAATATTTAATTCAACGGCAGAAGATCGGCATGATGCATGTATGATGCATGACATGGCAAAAGTGCGATGTGATTAGGTCATGTTAAGCGGAACCGGGGTCCCGACATTACTTAGATGTTTCAAGTTAGTTAGAACCCCCGTAATTTAATTGTTGTTTTAACATGGAAGAAGATAGTACCGGTTCGTTACACAATTTAAATGAGGCCAATATGAGACTAGATTTGCCCGCATATGGGCCCCATATTTAATTATGAGGTGAATCGGCATAAGGCCCCCAAACCACACAAATATGCATGCATGACCAATTAAAATCGACAAGTTGGATTATATTATAAAATAAGGTTTCGGAGGGTTCACACATTGAGGGGTTCGCGATCTTGGGGTTACGGGGTTGGGGTCGGTCTCGGGGTTCAGGTTCGACGAGATCGGCGGGAGCGGATACAAAACGGAGAACTTGTCGTGCCTTGCCGGAGATCTTGGTTCCAAGCGGTCGATCTTGTCGGACCCACGGATCGGCCGGTCTTGTCGTTCGGAGGTAGAACTTGTCGTACTTGTGGCGTTCCTGGCGTCCTTTCGGTTCGGGTTTTGGCGTCCGAGGGAAGCACTTGTCGTAACCGTGAAGAAGGTCATGTTGGCCCACGGGGTTCGGTCTTCGGGGTTCGACGGGTGGGACCCAGGCGTGGGGTCGGCAGGGGTGGGTGGTTGTGTGTGGCCCTGTGTGCGTTGGGTGTGTGGCGTTGAGTGGGGGAAGCGAGAGAGAGAGAGGTGAGGGAGTGGGCAGAGGTGGCATAAGGGGATTGGTTGGGAGGGAGAGGCAGGGTGACGTGGCGTCCTGGGATAGGTGGGGGTGAGGTGGCCAGAGGGTTGGGTAGACTAGGATGGGTAGCTTTAGGAATTTAGGCGGACCGATTTGAAAAATGGGGGTGGTCGTTCGGGTCGAAGCGGCCCGTTCGACTGCCCCCACTAAAATAATTTAATATTTTATTTGTTTTAAATGCACCGTTTGCAAACCGATAGCGGACAAATAAAATAATCCGGAGCCCCGGGGTTTTGTGTTTGAACAAAGATGGAGCGTTTTAGAAAACAAAAATAGGTTTTTCTGCAAATAGTTTTATGCAAGCAATTGCAAGATGATGACGATGCTCAAATGCAATGTGGCATGATGACATGAGCAGGCGGTCATGATGATGCAATGCACAAAAACAACGCGATTTTCTAGTAGTGGTTTTGCGGGATGCCACACACACTCCAAAGGTGAAACAAGAATTACAAAGTGTTTTTCACTCCTTGGATGCAGGGGACTTGGAGGCCGCATCATCACCAGCCGGAGATTCACCCTCAGCTTCACCACTGTGAGGAGACTCGGAAGATTCAGGCTCGGCGTTGTCAAGAAAGTTCCTGGGCACGAAGACGTCGACGTCGACCAACTTGGCAACCCTGGTGTCATAGCCCGCGAGTGATGACAGGATGGCTTCGTGATCAATCTCCTTGCCGTCATCATCCACGTCGGGGATACTAGATGTTACCGTGTTGATGTCGGCACCTTCATAGTGTGCCTTCACCATGGACAACGCCATCCTTGCGCCAGCCCGTGCACATGAAGCTTTCCAGCTTGCGACACGCTCGGGGGCTCGGCGCAGAATCTCTGAGTACTTCACCATGGAGTCCGAAGCCTTGATTTAAATCTGCAGGGGTGTGGTGATCTCCTTGGCCTGGGTGATGGCGGTATTGATGAAGTTGCCGGCAAGAATCATGCATTCCTTGTCCGAAGGAGGCGAGTGGGTTAAACCCAAGGGCGCTGAAAAATCCGACAACGATTGCATGAGTTCAAAAATTCGAAGTATCCAGATTACAGAGCTACAAGGCGGAGGATACTTACTGAAGATGCTGGCCTTAGCCTGCCAGACGACGTCTGCCAAAGATTCTTTCTCTTGTTGGAGGAGCTTAAATGCCTCGCTATGGCGAAGGTTTTGCTCATCGGCAGCTTGCTTCTGATCCTTTAGGATCGCAAGCTCCTCCTTCAAGCGATTGATCTCAGCGGAGGCGGAGTCCTGCAGGGCTTTCATGGAATCCTCATGCATCTTCAGCATTTGTTCCCTCTCCTTTTTAAGGATCTTGTTCTCGCTGTCCAGCTGCTGGATGTGCTTGGACTGCTCGACAATATCCTTAGCCTTGGTAACATGCTTTGCAAGTCGGAGAAAACACAGTACACAGTGAGTACTCGAAGAAGGAAGGCACAAAAGTAAGACGAAAATGCGCAAAAAGAAAACAGACTCTTGTTTTTGATGATCTTTTCCTTCAAGATGGCGGTTTTACCCTTTTCAGCTTCAAGGTCCGCGCGCATCTTCTGGTACTTATCATTGGCCATGCCCCTCCGAGCATTCTCGTTCGGTGGAAACAAATACAAAGTCAAGTCGTTGTTTAGTCTACTTGGAGCCCCTAGTCGGAGATTTTCCATCTAGGCGCTCGGGGGCTATGTGAAGTTTTAACTCGGAAAATGTTTAGCTTTTCTTTAAGTATCTAGTCGGAACTGATTCAGTTACAACTAGAAACTTGGGGGCTACAACACTTAAAATTATGAACACTGTGTATGCTACTCTTAAAGCATCTAGTCGGAATAATTAATTCCATCTAAATGCTTGGGGGATACAGTGAGAGTTTTTTCTAACTTAGTCACTCTTAGAGCATATAGATGTAAAACCAATGGTTTTCTGTCTACATCCTCGGGGGCTACAGTGGATACTCATATGAAATGCCAAAGGTAAAGTAAAACTTACAAGTGCGATGATCTTGAGGTTCGTAGCACTCTCGGCCAGCAGCTTGCCAAAAGAAACGTTGTTGCTTCGCAAGATGTCTGCTTGTCGGAGTAGCTCCTCAAGACCGCACGTTGGAGATGACAGCACTCCTCCAGGAACCGTAGTTGTGCTACCCGGCGTAAGCACCGGGAAGATGATCTTTGGCAGTTCTAAGGGTTTCTGGGGAGCATAGGCGCCGCCTTTGGCGGATGTACCAGTAATCTCCACCGCCTTACCGCTACCGATGGCATCCTTAGCCGGAGCTTCAGCCATTTGAAGAGCAGCGCTCTCCTGCGTCGCCGCAATCAGCTGCGAGTTCGGAGAGGCGCGAATCCACTTCCATGGCGGAAGGGCTGGTGCCTCCTGGCTTGAGAGCTTGTCGAGCGGAGGAGGAGGCTTGACGGCAGGAGTAGCAGAGGCGATGGCGGGGAAGAGTCGCAAAGGACATATCTTTAATATTTCTAGAAGCCCCAAGAGTCTTGGAGGACTTCTTGAGGCTGGTTGTGGCTTTCTTCCTGAAACGTGCAAAATGCATAAGTACAGGAATAAGACAAATAAACAAGACAATGTCGGAGAATGAGAAGCTTACACTAGGGGGGGGCGCTTTGGCAAACATCCCGGTGGCTTTCTTCTTTTCCGCCTGTATGGCAAGATTTTTGGAGGCTCCACCCTCCGTATTCTTTTTCTTGCCTCCGTCGGCAGCGTCAGAGGTGGAGCTCTTTAGCTTCTAGCAGGCGTCATCGTCGATTACCCGTGACTTCCTTCATCTTGGGATCGTAGATTTGGGCGGCCAGGTTGCCCTCCTCTAGATCGCTAAGCTGTCAAGTGTGAAATCACCGTGTTAGACAAGATGATATTAGCAAGACGGAAAAACTGGAGCAATGTCATACACGGAAAATAAATACCTACCTTTCGGCACTTTCCGTTTAAGAACATGTCATAGGTAAGGGTGAAGCCACGCTTCTTGTGAAGGGATTCGCGACATAGTAAATCAAAATTTTCTATGGATGCGAACAGAGGGAAAGCCAAGATCTAATCTAGGAGATGCAATCAACGAGAGAGATTGGATTAGATCTTCATACCCTTGAATATTCGCATAGCGGAACGTTCGTCGGAACGTGGGTGATGTAGTCGTACTCGCTTCTCCTCCTCGCGATCCGATCCGATCTAGCACCACAAGTGGCGGTGCCTCCGTGAGATGCACACGTGCAGCACCTCGACGTCTCCTCCTTCCTCGGACCATCAAGTATGGTGGAGAGATAGATTGGATCTACAACACGACGGCGTGGTGTATATGGTGGAGAATTTCTGCAGCAGGGCTTCGCCTACAAACAGTCGGGAGGGAGAGAGGAAATCTAGCAAGGCGGCTAGGGTTTGGAGGAAGGTGTGTGTAAGGGGGAGGGGGCGCACCACCCCTCTATATATAGAGGGGGGAGGCCAGCCCTTGCCCCTCATCCAAGCCTATATCTAGTTTAAACAATTTAAACTCTCCCTTATCTAGAAATCCTATCTCTAGATTTAAACGATTTAAACTCTCCCTTATCTAGAAATTCTATCCCGAGATTTAAACGAGTCAAATCTCTCTAGAATCGGCTGGGCCCTATGGGGCCTTGTGCCCCTGGCCCAATGCGGCCAGGACACTCCCTCATAGGCCCATTCCCCCTCCCGGAAGGTGGGGCCACGTTGGTCCCCTTCCGGAAGGTTCTAGAAGCTTCCGGTACAATACCGATTAATCCGGAACAATTCCGAACTCTAAAACTGCCTTTATATGAATCTTATTCTCCGGACCATTCCGGAACCTCTCGTGATATCCCGGATCCCATCCGAGACTCCGAACAAAAATTCATAAACCAATTATCCAATCTATCCTAGCGTCGAGACACGTTAAGTGTGTGACCCTGCGAGTTCGAGAATATGCGGACATGATCTTCTATCAATAATCAACAGCGGGGTCTGGGCACCCATATTGACTCCCACACATTCATCGATGATCATATCGGATTAACCACGATGCCAGGATTCAATCAATCCCATATATATATTCCCTTCGTCTCGCGATATTTTACTTGCCCGAGATTCGATCGTCGCACCGTCATACCTAGTTCAATCTCGTTCACAGAAGTACTTTACTATTCCGTAATCCGATATCACTTTGTGATTAACTCCTTAACCACATGCTTGCAAGCGGTGTTGATATCGACACGAGTGGGCCCAAGTATATCTCTCCGACTTGGGAGGGACAAATTCCATCTCGATACATACAACCCAACAGATACTTTCCGATCACCGAGAGACACCTTTATGATCACCCTCTCATAGGATGACGTTTGATGACCTCAAAGCTTTCTTCCGTACTGAGGAGTTGCATTATCTCATGGTCTAAGGAATACAATATTTGACATAGGAAAAGCTTCGCAAAGATGAACACGATGAAACGATCTAATTGCTTTGCTTAGTTTGGTCATCCATCATATCATTCTCCCAATGATATGATCTCATTATCAATTGACAACTCATGTCTATGGTTAGGAAACCTTAACCATCATTGATCAATGAGCTAGTCCATAGAGGCGCACTAGGGACACGGTGTTGTTTACAAACCACACAAGTATTAAAGTTTCCGCTTAATACAATTCTAGCATGGAACATAAACTTTATCATGAACAAGAATTATAATAATAACATCTTTATTATTGCCTCTAGGGCATAATTCCAACTGTCTCCCACTTGCACTAGAGTCAATAATCTAGTTTACATCTGCAACAATCTCACACCCATGGGCACTGAGGTGTTGATCATGTTTTACACGTGGAAGAGGTTTAGTCAATGGATCTGCGACATTCTGATCCGTATGTACTTTGCTAATCTTCGATCTCCATCGATATATAATCTCGGATTATATGAAACTTATGTTGATATGCTTGGTCTTTGGATGATATCTTGGTTCCTTAGCGAGTGCTATGGCGCCATGTTGTCACACAATATCTCCGTGGGTCCAATGCACTTGGAACCACACCAAGCTCGATGATGAAGTTTCGATCCAAACTCCTTCACTTGACGCTTCTGCGGCAGCCCATGTATTCCGCTTCTCATCAGATCCCGCGATCACGCTTGCTTGAGCCTTTCTCCACTCAGCTCCTCCATTCAAAATATAAACGTATCACGTGCGAGATTTGGAATCATCCTTGTCGGTGTCGAAACTAGCATCGACGTAACCTTTTACGACAAGCTGTTCATCACCCCCATAGACTAAGAACATTTCTTTAGTTCTATTTAGGTACTTTAGGATGTTCTTCACGGATGTCCAGTGTTCCACTCCTGGATCACTTTGATATCTGCTCGTCAAACTAAGAGCATTGGACACATCCGGTCTAGTACACAACATGGCATACATGATGGAACCTATGGCCGAGGCATAAGGCACTTTGCTCATAGCTTCCCTATCATTTACCATAGCTGGACACTGAGCCTTGCTCAATATCTTACCTGACAACATAGGCACTGAACCTTTCTTTGCCTTATCCATTCTGAACCTTTTCAGAACTTTGTCTAGGTATGTACTCTGGCTTAAAGCTATCAGGCGTCTTTGTCTATCTCTATAGATTTTGATGCCCAATATATAAGCAGCTTCACCTAGGTCTTTCATTGAAAAACACTTGTTCAAATAACTCTTCACATCGTTAAGCATGTTGATGTCATTTCCAATAATCAATATGTCATCCACATATAGTACCCGACGCGTCCCCGGGCCTCCACTCACTTTCTTGTAGATACAAGCTTCGTAGCAGTTTGGAACAAATCCAAAGCTCTTGATCACTTGATCAACGAAGGTTCCAACTCCGAGATGCTTGCTTGATCCATAAATGGAGCAATGAAGTTTGCATACTTTACTAGCATCCATAGGATCGACAAAACCTTGGGTTGCATCATATACAACTCTTCATCAATGTTGCCATTGAGGAAAGCAGCCTTGACATCCATCGCCATATTTCATAATCATGAAGCGCAATTGCTAATAAAATCCGAATGGACTTAAACATCGCTACGGAGAGAAAGTCTCATCGTAGTCAACACCTTGAACTTGTCGAAAACCTTTGCGACAAGCCGTGCTTTATAGACGGTAACATTACCATCGCGTCCGTTTTCTTCTTGAATATCCATTTGCACTCAATGGCCTTTCGGTCGCTAGGAGGATCCACCAAAGTCCATACTTGGTTTTCACTCATGGATCCCAATTCGGTTCATGGCTTCCACCATTTCTCGAGTCTGGGCTCATCATCGCTTCCTCATAGTTCGTAGGTTCCTTTGTCTTCTACCAACAAGACAGTCAAGGCGAGTTGCCATACCACTCGGGAGGGGCGCGACCTTGTCGACTGCGACGTTCGATGCGACATCGTCCAAGCTTCATGATCCTTGTCATTAGCTTCCTCTATTGTTGGTGCGGTGACTGGAACAATTTCAGGTCTTGCGCTACTCTCCAATTCAAGAGAAGGTTCAATAACCTCGTCTAGCTCTACTTTCCTCCCACTCACTTCTTTGAGAGAAACTCCTTCTCAAGAAAGGAACCGTTCTTCGACAAACACTTTGCCTTGGTTACGTGATAGAAGGTATACCCAATGGTTTCCTTAGGGTATCCTATGAATACGCATTTCTCGCTTTGGGTTCGAGCTTGTCGGCATCAACTTCTTGGCGTAAAGCATCCCCAAAC
This sequence comes from Avena longiglumis, assembly GCA_030063025.1. Classification (NCBI taxonomy): domain Eukaryota; kingdom Viridiplantae; phylum Streptophyta; class Magnoliopsida; order Poales; family Poaceae; genus Avena; species Avena longiglumis. The sequence goes on along the minus strand of CP125974.1, from coordinate 473,928,539 downwards.
TTTAAGCGACAACTTAGGTTTAGCACCAAACCACAGTTCATACGGTGTCGTCTCAGCAGTTTAGATTGAGCCCTATTTAAAGTGAATCGGTGGTTTCTAATGCATAACCCCAAAATGATAACGGCAAATCGGTAGAGACATCATTGATCGGACCATATCTAATAGGGTTCGATTCCGTTCAGACACACCATTCTTGTTGTGGTGTTAGGATGGCGTGAGTTGTGAAACGATTCCACTTGCTTTAAGATGCGTGAGAAAATCATAACTCAAATATTCACCTCCACGATCGGATCGTAGAAACTTAATCTTTACATTACGATGGTTCTCCACTTCATTATGAAATTCCTTGAACTTTTCAAATGTTTCAGATTTATGTTTCATTAAATAGATATACCCATATCTACTTAAGTCATCGGTAAAGTGAGAAAATAGCGATATCCACCGCGTCGAAACACTCATCGGTCCGCATACATCGGTATGTATGATTTGAACAAGTCCGTTGCTCGCTCCATCGCATCTGGGAGAGCGGGGTTTTGATCATCTTGCCCATGAGGCATGGTTCGCATGTGTCAAATGATTCAAAATCAAGAGACTCCAAAAGTCCATCGAATGGAGTTTCTTCATGCGCTTTACACCAATATGACCTGAGCAGCGATTGCCACAAATAAGTAGTATTATCACTATCTACTTTGCATCTCTTAGCCTCAATGTTATGGATGTGTGTTTCATCCCTTTAGATTTAGAAGAAATAAACCATTTACAAGAGGTGCATGACCATAAAATATGTTACTCATATAAATAGAACAACCATTATTCTCGATTTAAATGAATAACCGTCTTGCAATAAACACGATCCGAAATAATGTTCATGCTCAACGCAGGCACATAATAACACTTATTAAGGTTTAAAACTAATCCCGAAGGTAAAACTAAGGAGGCGTGACGGCCATCACATTAACTCTTGATCCATTGCCAGCGCATCGTCACCTCATCCTCGCAAGCCGCGTCTATTACGTAGCTCTGTTTGAGTTACAAATATTAGCAACTGAACCGGTATCAAATACCCGAGCACTAGCGAGGGCTAGTAAGGAAAACATCAATAACATGTATATCAAATATACCTTTGATGGTGCGGACTTCTTGTCCGCTAAGTACTTGACGATTGCGCTTCGGTGACCCTTGTCCTTGCAATAGAAGCACTCGATGTCGGCTTGGGACCCGGACACGAGCTTCTTCTCATCGAGGCATTGCGCTTGCGCCGCCCTTCTTGAAGGATTCTTTGCTCCTTACCTTTCTTAAAGGAGGGCTTGTTGACCATCAACACATGATTATCCTTCTTGATGTCCACTTCGCAGCCTTGACTTTGCGAAGAGCTCGGTGATCGTATCGATGGAACCAATCTGATTATGAGTCACTACAAAACTTTTGTAGGCTGGGAGGGAGTGATTGCGAACCTGTCAATCTTGAGCTCCTCTGGAATCGTGCATTCCAGTTGCTCAAAGCGTTGAGTGTAGCCCGACATCTTTATGGCATGCTCACTAACGGAACTCCTTCCTCCATCTTGCGGTTAAAGAACTTCTCGGAGATCTCATATCTCTCAGCGGGCTTGAGTGAAACATGGTTTTCAGCTCCTCGAGAATCTCAAAGGGCCGGGATAGGTTTCAAAACAATTTTGAAGCTCGGTTCCATAGCAAACAACATGGTGCTCTTAATCACACCATAATCATCTTTGCCGATCGATAGACAACTTTCTCATCGGTAGCGATTGCGGCGAGGTCACCTAATGCTTTACCAAGGACATAGTCCTTTTGTCATGACAGAATAATTCTTAGATTGCGGAACCAATTGGTGAAGTTAGACCCATTGTTTCTAAGCTTTTCCTTCTCGGCAAAAGCGTTGAAGTTGAAGTTGGATTTGGCCATTGGATCTACTGATTTGCAAGTACAATTTAGACTATGTTCATGATAAATAGTTCAACTTAATCAAATTACTAGATGAACTCCCACTAAATTCAACATCCCTCAAGTTGTTTAGTGAACACGATCCAAATTCACCACACCTAATCCGATCATCACGAGAAGAGATGTGGTTTCAATGGTGGACAACAAAGTGTCGATCATATCATTCATATGACTCATGCTTAACCTTTCGGTTCTTGTGTTCCGAGGCCATGTATGCATACATGCTAGGCTCGTCAAGCTAGACCCAAGTATTTACGTGTGCAAAACGGCTTGCACCCGTTGTATGTGGCGTAGAGTCTATAGCACCCGATCATCACGTGATGCTTGGACACGACGAACTTTCATAGCGGTGCATACTTGGGGAGAACACAGTTTTATCTTGATCTTTAAGTGAGGAATCATCTTATAATGCTACCTTAGCGATCTAAGCATAATAAGATACATAAAGGATAAACATCACATGCATATAACTTTATGTGACATGGTATAGCCAATCCTCGCAATGATCTCCATCTTGTGCGTTAAGCATGATCTCCATCACTCCACCATGATTGCCTCCACCACGAATAGCAACTACAACTATTGCTAACTACTTAGCGATAAAGTAAAGCTATTACATGGCGTATAAGAAGTTGACTCGCAGGTCATACACAATTATAAAGACAACCATATGGCTCCTGCGGTTGTGTACTCATCGACATGCAAGTCGTGAAACATTACAAAACATGATCATCGCATACAATATACACATCACATCTTGGGCCATACCATATCACGAAAACACTCCTGCAAAAACAAGTTAGACGCCTCTACTTTGTTGTTGCATGTTTTACGTGGCTTATGGGAGTAGATGCTAAGAACGATTCTTACCAGCGGAAAGCCACAACGATGATATTATGGTTGCCAAACTCGGTGTTAATCCCATGACAACTATAGTGAGAGAAAGCGACATCCACCGGCCGCATGTGTGGAACAAGCCACACGTCAAGTGCGAGCCGGTCTCATGACGGCGTCGCGTAAGGTTGGCCTGGACCGCTTCAATCTCACTATCCCGCGTCATAAGAAGAACACAAACAAGAGGCTTGCAATAGAAAACATCAACGCTCGCAACAACCATGTTGCGTTCTACTCGTGAAACACATCTACGCATAGATCTAGCTCTGATACCACTGAAGGGATTCACGACATAGTAAATCAAAATTTTCTACGGATGCGAACAGAGGGAAAGCCAAGATATAATCTAGGAGATGCAATCAACGAGAGAGATTGGATTAGATCTTCATACCCTTGAAGATTCGCAATGAACGTTAAATCGGAACGTGGGTGATGTAGTCGTACTCGCTTCTCCTCCTCGCGATCCGATCTGATCTAGCACCACAAGTGGCGGTGCCTCCGTGAGATGCACACGTGCAGCACCTCGACGTCTCCTCCTTCCTCGGACCAGCAAGTATGGTGGAGAGATAGATTGGATCTACAACACGACGGCGTGGTGTATATGGTGGAGAATTTCTGCAGCAGGGCTTCGCCTACAAACAGTCGGGAGGGAGAGAGGAAATCTAGCAAGGCGGCTAGGGTTTGGAGGAAGGTGTGTGTAAGGGGGAGGGGGCGCACCACCCCTCTATATATAGAGGGGGGCGGCCAGCCCTTGCCCCTCCTCCAAGCCTATCTCTAGTTTAAACAATTTAAACTCTCCCTTATCTAGAAATCCTATCTGTAGATTTAAACGATTTAAACTCTCCCTTATCTAGAAATTCTATCCCGAGATTTAAACGAGTCAAATCTCTCTAGAATCGGCTGGGCCCTATGGGGCCTTGTGCCCCTGGCCCAATGCGCAGGACACTCCCTCATAGGCCCATGCCCCCTCCGGAAGGTGGAGCCACGTTGGTCCCCTTCCGGAAGGTTCTAAAGCTTCCTACAATACCGATTAATCGGAACAATTCCGAACTCCAAAAACTGCCTTTGCCTTATATGAATCTTATTCTCGGACCATTAGGAACCTCTCGTGATATCCGGATCCCATCCGAGACTCGAACAAAAATTCATAAACCAATTATCCAATCTATCCTAGCATCGAGACACGTTAAGTGTGTGACCTGCGGGTTCGAGAATATGCTGACATGATCTTCTATCAATAATCAACAGTGAGTGCAGGCACCCATATTGACTCCCACATTCATCGATGATCATATCGGATGAACCACGATGCCAGGATTCAATCAATCCCATATATATATTCCCTTCGTCTCGCGATATTTTACTTGCGAGATTCGATCGTCGATGCCGTCATACCTAGTTCAATCTCGTTCACAGCAAGTACTTTACTGTTCGTAATCCGATATCACTTTGTGATTAACTCCTTAACCACATGCTTGCAAGCGGTGTTGATATCGATTACGAGTGGGCCGAAGTATATCTCTCCGACTTGGGAGGGACAAATTCCATCTCGATACATACAACCCAATGATACTTTCCGATCACCGAGAGACACCTTTATGATCACCCTCTCATAGGATGACGTTTGATGACCTCAAATCTTTCTTCGGTACCAGGGAGTTGCATTATCTCATGGTCTAAGGAATACAATATTTGACATAGGAAAAGCTTCGCAAAGATGAACACGATGAAACGATCTAATTGCTTTGCTTAGTTTGGTCATCCATCATATCATTCTCCCAATGATATGATCTCATTATCAATTGACAACTCATGTCTATGGTTAGGAAACCTTAACCATCATTGATCAATGAGCTAGTCCATAGAGGCGTACTAGGGACACGGTGTTGTTTACAAACCACACAAGTATTAAAGTTTCCGCTTAATACAATTCTAGCATGGAACATAAACTTTATCATGAACAAGAATTATAATAATAACATCTTTATTATTGCCTCTAGGGCATAATTCCAACATCTTGTCCTTCACCTTGACGATGTCCTTAAGACGGAACTTGATGGAGTCGCTCGAGAAGTTGTCCTCGGAGATCCGGAGGGTATCCCTTCGGTCGCCGGTGTACTCGTGCATGACCTTCGTACGGTGCTGCAGAGGTTGGATCCGCCTGATGAACCAGCACATGGCCAGGTCCAAGCCGGTCAGACCCGTATCTACAAACCATTCGATCCGCCTTATTGCGTGAGAAGCGTTGAGGTCGGAAGGAAGGGAGGCATGGGACCGCCATGTGGAGACTTCAACGGCGGCTCCATCCACGAAGTCCGGGTACGTTGCTTCTCGGCCCGACAAAGGAATGTCGGGGCCGTGAAAGTCGTCATTGCCGATTCTTACGAGTCGTGGCCGACAATGTCGGGGAACCGCTGGCCAGGTCGGATCTTGAAGCTTATGGTGCCGCAGTTTCTAAGCTCCTCCTTGCTGTGTCCGGCTTCACGTTTGACGGTGAAGAAGTAGACAAACAGATCTAACCTAGGCCTAATCCCTAGGTAATCCTCGCTAAGTGCCGCGAAGTTACTAAGCACTAGGATGCTATTGGGGGAGAGGTTGTGGGGTTGGACCTGGAAGTGGTTCAAGATGGACAGGAAGAAGTGGGAGATGGGCAAAGAAACGCCGCGTACCAGCTGCGCCTTGAGGTATACCTTCTCTCTGACTTGGGGAGAAGGGGTCACCTCGCCGGCCGGCGCCGCCCGCCAGGCGAGCCCCTCCGTCGCAGGGAGGTAACCTTCGGTGACCATCTCCTGGATGTCGCGCGTGGTGATATCCGACCCGCGCCAATCGCCTTTGTGCGAGTCAGTCTCCTCTTCCAGGGGCTCCAGCGCCGCCAAGTTATGGTCACCGCCGGTGGTTTCTATCACCTCCGATGCGGGGATGGCCAGCCCCTCTGGGGGAACGACGACGGAGCTCGCCGGATTCGCCGCTGCTTCGCTCGACGCCTCCATTGAAGGGGATGAACCGCTGCTGGCCATGGAGGAAGGAAAGGGATGCGACTGGTGCAGGAAGCAGGGCTAGGGTTTCTCGAGGTTTTCGCGGAGAGCTCGAGGAGGCGCGCGGCTGGAGGAAGAAGACGATGACGCGAGGGAATGAGGTGAAAAAGTGGCAAGTGTCCCACGGCCGATATTTATCTTACTCTGCGTCAAGATTCGTGCAGCTAATCGGATGGTTGCCGCGTAGACGACATGTTCGTGAACATGCGCGGTAATTTCGCCACGTCTCCAACCGTCGCCACCAACGGTTTGTATCGCTCGCGCGGGAAAATCAGCTATGATTACGTTCTCTGCATGTGTGAGTTACGAGGCGTCGCTGACCTACAGCCTACGTCGTCATAACTGACAGGTAGATGAGCCGTCCCATCGAAGATTCCGGCATGGACGGATTTAATCCGACAACAGGAGCGTACGGTGGAAGTTTCAGCATTTCTCCAACTTACTCATGGAAGATGGAGAAAACCTTGCAGGGTTCTTTGGGAGGACTACAAGATATTGCTTGATGATTTGCCGACATCCATCTAGACGGAGCATTCCACGGGAAAGAGGCAAGACGGCGCAAGATCTCGGAGTTCTCCGGGGGCTATTGTTGGGGATATGCTATATGGGTATCCTCATAGCATGTCTCTTATCCGACTAACCCGGGTGGCCCATAGTCGGTAGCATGGCCTATATTTCTGGGGCCCAGTTAGGTGGATCCAGAAGGGAGGCCCATACCGGATAAAGGAAGGCTACGGTGGAGTCACCAGCGTACCCGGAGCCTTGGAGTGCAAGATACACAAGACTAGTAATAGACGGTGTAGAACTCTGTAACCTGTCCGGCTAGGACTCTTCCCTGTAACCCTAGGACCTGACGACTATATAAGCTGGGCCTATGGGAGCCTTTAGGGCACGATAACTTAGACTTTCTAGTCACCTCGCACAGCGAACCTAATCTCTGTAACTCGGCGTATTGCCATTATAGTGATTTATAGCAGGAGTAGGATTCCGCCACCGTTGTGGGATCTGAACCTGGCTAAGCTGTGTTACCTCGTACCCGTCAACCGTCCGACTTACCCCACGTCTCTAAACACGCACTGTGAGGACCCCTCCATGGCGTACTCGTCGGCAATACCACGACACCAAGATAGCTACTAACAATGGAGAGGATGCAAGATCACAAACAATACAGACATGATAGAATCATAAAGACAAAACCATTAATCAAACCAACATAATAATCTCAATATCCATCGGATCCCTGCAAACACAACATGCATGATTACAAATAGATTAGATCTTGATCATGAATGGAGCTCATAAGATCTATACATGAAAGCACAAGGAGGAGATACAACCATCTAGCTACTACATGGACCCATAGTCCAAGGTGGAACTACTCACGCATCATACCGGAGAGAAGGCCTCCAGGATGATCTCCCCCCCGACAGGGTGCCGGGAAGAACTTCAGATCCCCCCGATCTAGGGATGATGGTGGTGGCGGCTATAGACGGTTTTGTGGATATTTGATCGGGTGCTTAGGGTTTCTACATCGGGGGCTTCTTATAGGCGAAGGGGGAGGCCGAGCTGGCGGCCAGGGGCCCCACACCCCTCCTAGGCGCGGGGCAGGGCCCACCCGCGCCTAGGGTAGGTCTGGCCTCCCTGGCCGGCCTCTCCGGCTCCCCTCTAGACTTCTTGTTCCCCACGAAAAGTAATTGACTTTGACGTTTCTCCCGTCCAATTTCGAGAATATTTCTTTACTAACTTTCCTGAAACTAAAAATAACAGAAAACAGGCATCTGACACTGTTGCAACTTGTTAATAGGTTAGTACCAGAAAACATGTAAAAAGCACCTCAAAGTGTAGACAAGTAAAGCAAAGTAGATACTAAACAAGCATGGAGCATCAAAAATTATAGATACATTTCCGACGTATCACACCCCTTTAGGGTAAATCTTTCTGAAAGTCGTATCCGCGGTTATTGACGACTTGGAGCACAGTTTCTCGATCATAGACAAGCATAACTAAAGTACCGCTTTTAAATTGCAATGTTTACTTATGTTGATATATAATGTTGGGTAAATAACTGTTGTTTAGTTAATGAGCGTCCGTCTATCATTTTTTAGGCGAATGTTGTAGCGTGTTTCTATAGAACTACTAGACTTTATTTTTCGCTACAATTGTGTCACCCTCAGGTTGTTACCTTTAGATGTATAAAGACTTGCCGAGTCCCTTAGGGTTTCAAACGATAAAACATTGGTTCAGATGGACAGGTATATCTGCCGGAAGGTTACTGAGTCGAGGAGACCGATGATGGTGGCAACGACCATCAGGTGTAGAGATTCCGAGGAATGGAGATCCTTGAGATCATGTGGGCAGGATGTGCTTATTTTTAGGGCGTCTTATGCAAATTGCCTCTTATCCGTACTAGTATCTTGTTTTGCTCTTCCTCTTAATACTCTGATGTGTGATGTATGAGGATGTATTATAAACTATTAGAACTATCTAGTATTTTGGATCTTGCCGTATGGTGTTGAATATTTCTATTTCTTTTAGATAGTTTGGCTCTAATGTACTCTTGTATGTCGTTGGCATACATACTCATTTGTGTATGCTTGACTTGCTGTCCAGCCGACGACGTCTCTCGTACTTCAAGCTATAACCACGATAAGTGGGTAGGATGATTGGATGGTACCGTGTCCTGTTCCGCTCTGACATAACCTACACGTGGGTAGCCTTTGGGCCTCCTCAGTAGGACACCTTATCCACTTTTGGGTTATACCGGCTTGTAATTTAAAGGGTAAAGTCCAGGGGATTACACCTTTCGTACATTCTTGAATTCCACATCCTAACATGAGCCAAAGGACCATTTATAATTTCAAAACAATATGAGATGGCGTCCCATGTCTAAAATTCTAGAGAAAGACACAAAACAATATGGCCAAAAGATATAATGACTAAGTTTAATGGGAAGGTCCTAGTGAGGGACACATAGTAATATATTAAGCCAAAGGATAATTAACCACGTTCCATCTCTAAAATTCCAGATGAAGAAACAAAATAGTGAATCTGAAAGAATTAATGACCGTGAACCAAGAGGTGGTCCCCGACCAGAGTCATATGGACAATATATATATAAGATTACAAGATACAGAATTGTGTAACATCTATAAATCGGAGTAATACTAGTGCTAGATTGTTTCGGACGAAACTTCTATCCATGTCGTCCCGATTCTTTTCGGCTCTAGGATCGACATCAGAGAGGACACGTGACATGGTTGCAAGAGAGCCCTGCTCTTCCGAGGGGCGGGATCGCTGCAGGCCAGGGCGACAAATTCCCTGCTGCAGACGTGTGTTGCTCGCGACATCGTACCCCGCGTCGCCGGAAGATGGACCACAAGTGGGACCTAGGCCTGCCGCCAGCGTGCGCGGGGAGGACCACGCTCTATGAGAGGCGTTCCCGGCACGACGCCTCTGCACCCGCCGGTGGTGGGGCCCATCGGGAGCCACGTGGCCCTATGAGCCATGCCGCCTGCAGATCTCGTGGCCATGGGCATGGCCCGGATCCAATGTGGTAGCATAGGCCCTAGCCGGACGCGTATTATCACGGACGTGGATCCATCTAGAGATGATGTGGAGACATAAGCCCATGTCATCCGCGGTTTCTTGCGGTCGTGGGGTCGTCCAGAGACAACGTGGCGCCGTAGGCCCATGCAGGTCACGGTTTCTCGCGGACATGGAAACTTCTAGGGCCGACGTGATGATGTAAGGCCGTGTCGTCTGTTAAACGTCGGTCCGATGACGCTTACCAAGCTTGTCTGCGTGGCATACCGACACCATGACTTGCTTTGCCAACGATGTTTTCGGGCCTCGCGTCGACTGCGACGAACCCAAGTTCTCGCCGAGCGAGCTGGCCTGGATACAAGGCAATCTTTCTAGACCGTGCGGACGTGGCCATCGAAGGAAGTCGTCTACCGATGGCGGTTTCTTTGAAGCTACTGACCGCGGAGATCACATGCCTATGTCCGAAGACCTCGCATGGATAGAGGCTAATTCTCATGGACCACGTCGTCGCGGTCCTCGAAAGAGGAAGGCGTCCATAGTGTTGACCTATGGCATCGTCTGGGTTGAGGTCGCTCGGGACAAGCCTCCCCGCACGCGCCACGACACGTACACGCGTGTGACCGAGCACGACGAGAGAATGCGGCTACAAGCGTTGTCGTGCATTGTCATTTGCTGACGGATCTTAGTAAAACCGGTGGAGCGATGGTGCCTTCTGTCGACAAGTCCAACGCCGACGAAAAATGAGAAGGACTAATCAACGTCGACAAGGATTATGTATACGAACTAGCCGTCTACAACGACGAGTGGGATGACAAAAAAGAGTTCCTCTTTAGTTCAGGGTTATGCCCTATTTAGTTTAATTTCATCAACCTATTGTAGACGGCTATGGCTAACTCATGTAACCAGTGCTTTGTAAGTCCAACTGATTTGCTTCATCATTTTCATCATTGTTCCGCGCAAAGTGAAGTCGCTATTTATCAATGAATTATCTATCGGCGGCGTCCTAGAGGGCGTAGGGAGCATGTTCAAATGTTCTGTCTAACAATCATGCCTCGGGATGCACAAAGTGAGGTCCGCTATACATGACCAATGCTAAAGAGAAACATTCTTTTCAGTTTGGGGACTCTTCGTTCGTATGTACTATGTTCACATTTGCCGTTTAATAGTCAGACGTTCAGTCTAACGGCCGTGCCCCGAGGGGACGCTGGGAGGAGTCTAATTTTCATGAAAGGAAATATAAATGTACATCTATAAGATATCATTACCATATAGTAACACGTGGTCTCAAGTAAAAATATCTATCGAAATAATACATAACTAGCTGAATGCCCGTGCGTTGCCACGACACATTAAATTTAGATCTATACAAACTTGTATAATTTATATATAAGTGTCTCACATAACTTATGGCTGATTTTTGACAAATATCGTTTTGTATTTAGACTATCAATTTAAATTAGATGTAATGTCATATTCAAATACCTGTAAAATAGCGCATAAGACAACACATCAAAATAAAGATCCAACCCAGGGAGGAAAAGAAAAATAATCAGTAAATCCAGGCCAACTACCTTTCCTTTGTTCTTATCTATTCTTATCTAGATTCTCCGTATCTTTCTTGACCGAAATGTCACAAGGCAGGAAATGTAAGACAAGACCACATATAGCTACTGAACTGAATCTGTAAAGTCATATATCACGTCAAAATGGAAACTATATGTTCACTGGTATCTATCAAATCTACTGCAGAGTAGAATTGACAGAAGTTAGGTCTTCTATTTTGTCTAAGAGGCAAAAAAATCGGATTAATCAAAAAGAATCGATGGAAGCCTGCTGCTTTTTAGGTCAAATTGCTGTGCGAATCGTGGCAGTGTCCCGTGCGCCACAACATGCCTGCAAATCGCTTCGGAATCATGGCACGCCACACGCCTGGACACGGACACACGCCATGCATAACGCACGCGGGATCGTGACCCAACCTACCTACCTCTACCAAACGCGATCCCCTCGCCCTATCTGCTCGCGAGGAGCTCCGCTGCCGCTCGCCTGATCCCTCGCGGCAACACTCTTCCCCGCACCGCTCCTCTCGGCCCTGCGCGGGATTTCGTTGGCCCCTTCATCTCCTCCGCGTCTGACTCTTGCTGCCCAGCTCCCCACAGCCCGCCGGAGCTCAGCCATCCCCAAACTCCTCCTCCATGCGGCCATTGCGCCTGCCTTTGCGACCACCTGCCGTTGTCTTCCAACCTGCAGAACCTCGCTCGCGTCTTCTCCTTCGATCCCCACAACGACCTCTCCCTATTCGCCGCCTCCCATTCTCGGTCAAGCTCCGCCGCCAGGAGCTCTACTCCTCCACCACCTCTTTTTCACGAGAACCTGCCGCTAGGAGCCGCAATCTATCTCAATCCCGAGCGTCCTACGCAGCCACTCCACCCCGAGCTCGTGAATACGCTCTCCTCTGCGAGGTCGGCCAAGTCTACTCACTGCTGAGTATAAGCCGTCAACGATTAATTAAGCAGTCTGCAAAAAGGGAAAATCACAATGTAGCAAGTGCATAGTCCCCATGTCCACTACGTGTCGATTTTTTTGGATGGCATGAACCTGAACATCCCTTCTAATACATCAAGCCTTGTTCCCATCAAAACTCGACTCTCAAGAGTGACAGCTTCAAGCAATTACTCCCTCCGTTTCAAAATATAAGATGTTGTAGCTTTGTGAAGCAAATGTATCTAGACTTGTTTTAGTGTCTAGATTCATTCCAAACATGGATAAACCTACATACTAAAACAAGTCTAGATACATTCTCTTCACAAACCTAAAACATCTTATATTTTAAAACGGAGGGAGTACATCAGTAAATTTACTTGCATTCGTATTAGAAACAGTAAAGTAGTGACAGTCATTAAGTATTAGTCACTACATTCTCAATCATTTATATCGATAGATTAGCAAGCTGAAAAATTGAAGACCACAATGTAGCGAGTATATAATCCCCATGACGATGGGTGCCATCAACCTGAACATCCCTTGTAATAAATCAAACGGGCCATGGCAACAGTGTGCTTTGAGAAGACGCCGCACATTAGGAAGGACCAGACAGGAGCATAGCATGTGCAGATCTTGCGCAACTGCTCAGTGCAGGCGGCGCGGAGGGGTAGCCCATCTCGTCCTACATCCACTCGATTACGGAATCATGCGACAAGCCGCCTAGACCGCTGTTGCCGATGATGAAGGAGGAGGGCATCGCCGGCTAGTGGGAGGGGGAACCCTTGGCGCCCGATATGACAGAGGTGTTGGCCGCCAGCTACTGTAGGTCGTCACTGTCGCCTTCCCTGGACAACAAGCTCGCCGACGCTCCCCGCCGCGCCTGCAGCATCCCCTCCGCCGCCAAGGACCGAGCGTCGCCACCCAGGGCCATCTCCGTCTCCGACCACTGCTCCACGCCGCCTACCTCCGCCTCTTCTCTGACCCCGCACCTCGCCCCTCTCCCTTGAATCCAAGCACGTGCGCTCCTCCACGAGCTCGTCAAACTCAGGACAGGCTCCATGGCGTCCTGCTCCTAGTATCGCCTCATGTCCCTGCCGCTCGAGCTTCCCAGACCAAAAAGAACGACCTTCCTTTGCACTCCTACTGATAAATCCAATATGTTTCCGCCGCCGTTGCCGCTCGTCGTGCTCGAGCCGGTGGGGCGAGGAATCGGGGAGCCCGTCGGCTCCGGGCGGTCGGCCGCCCGTGGAAGGGAGCAGTTCCCATCTGGAGGAGTTTTGGGGATTGTTTTTCTTTTTCTCTCTCTCACCGGACGGACATATTTCTTGGCGGTGGCAAGACATGTAATATCCGAAAATTGTCAGGGACAAACTTGTTCAAAAAACGGACGGAAATTGTCAGCAGACGAACCTACCTCAAAGTAAATTAGTAGATAGATAGATAGATAGATAGATAGATAGATGAGATTAATCACTAGAAAACATGTGACTTATTTATGAAATATAGAGATGATATATCTAAGAACTTATATCAATGAAAATTAAATTTTTAAGGATGTTAATGAATTTAGAGATGAAATTATTGTTGTATAAGAAATACCTCCTAATCTCTAGTGATGGAACTATTCATCCTCGTGGTCATATTCAATTAATTTGGAAATAATTCTATCATGATCATCCACCCACGCGACATAGTGATTATGCATACAGTTTGATGGCACGATCAAGGTGCATTTTGATTTTATCGTTCAAAAAAAAGGTGCATTTTAATAGAAAACATCAAATATGTTGGATGTAGGGAGGGGACATAGATTCTTCACAAAACTCACAATGCTAAGACAGAAGGTAACATAATACATCGTATGGGACTAGAGTCTTCCTTGCTTGGACTGAATTTCCTACCTCATCCACTATCTACGAGAATGTTTTAAATTTTGTACACGATCAATTTTGACATGCTTTCCCTTTAGCAAGTTTCTCTTACAATCAATAAAAATTCATATGACATAGACGTCTTGCATAAAAGGTGGATATATGTCACATGTGTGTTACCATCGATAACAATAGGAGCATGGAGATAACATATTTTAGTATTGTGGGGTTGGTAGCGAAAAATAAGGAAAGTCAAACATGATGGCAACGTGCAGGAAATATGGGTCGTATATGGGACATAACGATTAATGACAAAAATCAATCATATAACTACGATGATCCAAGTTTTGTCAATAAATTTTGAAAAATCCCGCCAGCACTCTGGTCTCTCCTGCATAATACATGTGGGATTTTCATGGACCGACCATTCTTGATGGACCAGGTTTCTCATAGAGTAACGTTGTATTCAGACAAAAATATGCTTAAATGGACATACGGACATTCATACTCAGAACCAAGTCACTAAGTTCCATGATGGTTCGGTTTTTCTTCATAATGGAGCTTCCATGTCTAATCATGGTGAGATGGAAGAAGAACGTTGCTATTACCATGGCATCAATTATCCCTTTACTAATTTTTCTCTAGGGTGTAGCCATATCTATAATTGAAAATAGTTATGTGGTATAAGTGAAATCACAAGCACCACAGACATGCCTTGTCGTGGTAGATGGCAGCCCATATACAACGGAAAATCTTGATCAGTTATATATTCAATCATGATTGATATTTGGTGGTAAAAATGGTCTATAGGGAAAAAACTATACTTCCACCCTAGGAACTTTCTGTGGTAGACCAACGGAAAAGTTATTATTTTTTCATGAGAAACACGGAACCACGAAGCAGAGCAGGAGGGGGGCCACAGGGTGGCCGCACCCCCTAGGCACGGGCAAGCCCTGGGGCGCCCAAAGGGGGCGTGGGCCCTCTGGACCCCTACCGACCTTGATTCCTGCGCCTATAAGAAGCTCCCGACTCAGAAACCCTAAACCATCTACCAGAAAGATACGAAAACCTCTCTAGCGCCGCCGCCACCGAAGGGGAGATTCGGGGTACAAAAAGTCTCTATTCTGGCACCCTGCCGGGACGGGGAAGTGCCCCCGGAGCCATCTCCATCGATCTCCATCACCATCTTCATCACCATTGCTGATTCCCATGATGAGGAGGGAGTTGTTCTACCTCAGGGCTAAGGGCTCTACCAGTAGCTATGTGTTCATCTTTCTCTCTATGCATGATCTTGTGGTCATGAGATTTGTAATCAAGTAGATCTACCTTGCTACTCAAGTGCTTCATTAGATCTCTGCTCTCCCCATGTGTGTGAAAGTGACAGCGTGCACGCCATGGTGGCACTTAGGCTTGAGTCTACATAAATGCTCTTTGTGCTTTAATAGATCTATGATTTTCCCCACGTGTGTGAAAGTGACATCGGGCATACCGTGTGTGGCACTTTGACTAGATTGAATATTTTTTATGAGTTATATTTGGAGTGGATGTCTCTATGAAATTGTGGTGTTTGTTGGAACCATCTAGTGCTCAAGGTGACAGTGTGGGGTTATCTAGATTGGGGAAGGCGGACTTTGAGGTGTGCTATTATAGCCCTACCATGGATTAGAGTGTCCAACCGGAGAGTAGTTAAGAGTAGTATCATGAAGAGAGGATATTTATATGAGAGAGTGTTCACTAGTGAAAGTATGACCCCTAGGCCTTGTTTCTAAGCATTGAAACACCGTTTGCTACGATCTGTTGCATGTTTGCTTGCTTCCATCTTTGTTCTGTTTGCCGGGGAGGTTTTGGTCCTTTACCTTACCTCACCATCAAGATGTTTTCTGGCACCATTACCCCACGTCAACAACAAGTCAGAAGCTATTTTATGGCACCGTTACCACCTGTATTTCACTATCTCTTCGCCGAACTAGTGCACCTATATTGGATGTGTTGGGGACACAAGAGACTTCTTGTATCTTGATTGCAGGGTTGCTTGAGAGGGATACCTTTGACCACTTCCTCCCTGAGTTCGATAAACCTTGGGTGATCCACTTAAGGGAAACTTGCTGCTGTTCTACAAACCTCTACACTTGGAGTCCCAAGAACTGTCTACAAGAATAGAAGTGTGTAGACATCAAGCTCTTTTCTGGCGCCGTTGCCGGGGTGGTAAGGTAAAAGGTACTCACATCCTCCGGTGTGATTGCTCGAAGTTATTTCCTTTAGGTTCTGTAATTTTTTCTTTTTGTTTCTTGTTTTTAATAGTTAGGCTTAATGGAAAACAACAACAAAATTAGAGAGCTTTATAATGTTTATCTTGAGTTAGGACATGAAGTGTTTGAAGAGAAAATTAAAAAACCTATGGAACTTTATTTGCATGCTAATAGCAATGTTATTAGTATGAATTTTTTGAACACCATTGTTGCTAATGCTATGGAAACGTCTGAGCTTGGGGAAGCTAGTTTTGATGAAAATGATCTTTTTAGTCCCCCATCTTTAGAGGAGAAAGTTTCTTTGATGATCCTTTACCTCCAATATATGATGATTACAATGATGAATATGATATTTTCAGTGCACCTACTATTGAGGAGAATATTGATTGCGATTACAATATGCCTCCTATATTTGATGATTATGGTGATGACAATAACAATGGTAGCTATTTTGTTGAATTTGCTCCCACTACAATTAATAAGAATGACTATTCTTATGTGGAGAGTAATAATTATTATATGCATGTGGCTCATGATAAGAATATTTTATGTGAGAGTTATATTGTTAATTTTATTCATGTTGCTACTTAAAGTTATTATGAGAGAGGGAAACATGGTCTTATGCATCTCAAAAATGTTAAGTTTCCCCTATTTGTCGTGGTATTGCCGACGAGTACGCCATGGAGGGGTCCTCACAGTGCGTGTTTAGAGACATGGGGTAAGGCGGACGGTTGACGGGTACGAGGTAACACAGCTTACCCAGGTTCAGATCCCACAATGGTGGCGGAATCCTACTCCTGCTATAAATCACTATAATGGCAATACGCCGAGTTACAGAGATAGGTTCGCTGTGCGAGGTGTGTGTAAAACGACACTAGGTTGTATGAATCTATGCCCGAAAGGCTCCCATAGGCCCAACTTATATAGTCGCCAGGTCCTATGGTTACAGGGAAAAGTCCTAGCCGGACAGGTTACAGAGTTCTACACCGTCTATTACTAGTCTTGTGTTGAAGGGAATATGCCCGAGAGGCAATAATAAAGTGGTTATTATCGTATTCCTATTTATGATAAATGTTTATTTTACATGCTATAATTGTATTAATCCGGAAACGTTAATACATGTGTGTTTAATAAACAAAAGAAAGTTCCTAGTTATGCCTCTCTTATAAACTAGCTCGTTGATTAACAAGATGATCATAGGTTTCCTGATCATGGACATTGGATGTTGTTAATAACGAGGTCTCAACATTAGTGTAATGGTGTGATGAACATTCATCCGAAGTATAGCATTATGATCAAAGTCATTGAGTTTATATTGCTATAACATCTTACGAAGTGATCCTAATCCTTAGACCATGAGATCATGTCAATCACTAACACCGGAAGAGTTTCTTGATAACATCAAACGTCACACCGTAACAGGATGATTATAAAGATGGATTCAGAACTACTAAAGTGTTATGTTGAGGCCCATGGACCGAGAGTGGAATTTGTTCATCCCGATGACGGATAGATATACTCTGGGCCCTCTCGGTTATATCACATTGGTTAGCTTGCAAGCAAGTGATTTGATCACTAGAATGTTATATCACGGGAACGAGAAAAGAGTGCATGTCAGTAACAAGATCAAACTAGGTATGGAGATACCGATGATCGAATCTTGGACATGTAATATATCGCGAAACAAAATGATTAAGATACTAGCGTAAAAGGTTCCAACGATCACAAGAAAGTCATCGTTGAATGTGTGGGAGTCAGTATGGGTCTCCAAATCCCGCTTCTGATTATTGATCTGAGAGGGGTCTCGATCATGTCCACATTATTCGCGAACCGTAGGGTGACACACTTAAGAGACACCGACATCCAATTGGAGCAAAAGTTTCATGCCGAAAAAAGGAAAGCAGGAATTTATTGCACTAGACACCGAAACTGTTTCGGTTGAAATTGCTGAAACTGGTTCTGCATGTGAAATGGAATACTAGCAAGGGGTTTTATGTGAATGTTTGTTAATTAAAGTAATTAACAAAATTTTGAATAAATAAATAAAAGAGTTTTATTTAAATGAGAGCTTGCATTAAATTTGGTGGAAATTTAATGCATGTGAGTGGATTTTTGAGTGGAGGCTTTTTAATGGGAGTGGAGGCTTTTTATTTTGAGTGGGAGCTCCACCCACATGAATGTGGAAGAGGTGGGGGCAGCCCCATGGCTGGGCTCCATGCCCCTTGGGTGCCCCCTCTCCCCTATAAAAGGCCCCCCTCTCCTCCTCTCACACCACACCTCCTCGTGAAGGATCTCTCTCCCCCTCTAGAATTTATCCCCCATGGTCTCGGACTAGCGAGATACATGTTCCCGGTGGCTATTCGGCAAGAAAGAGTTGTTCTTCCGCTGCATCGCTGGAGCGAGGAGGCGGAGGTTGCTCGGTGCCTCGAACGTGTGTGCGAGCACGGATGCGCTGCTGTTTTGCAGCGCTAGGACTTCCTCTCGATCTTGAGATCGGCAAGAGATCGTCTACATCAACCACGAGTTTGGACTCGTTAAGCTTTGTCGGTCTTCAAGGGTATGTTCTCTACGGATATACATCCGCCCGTTGTTTGTATCTAGTAGATAGATCTTGGTACATAGTTATTCCCATCGTAGGAAATTTTTTGTTTTCTATGCTGCGAACCCTACAGTGGTATCAGAGCCGGATCTATGCGTCGATACTTTGCACGGGTAGTACACATATGAGTATGTGGGCGATGATGATCATTTTATTGCTTCTTAGTTGTACTTTGGATATTGGTGGCATAGTGGGATGAAGCGGCCCGGACAAACTTTACATGTCCTCGCACATGAGACCTGTTCCACGCTTGACATGCAACTAGTTTGCATAAGTGGCTAGCGGGTGTCTGTCTCTCCTACTATAGTCAATATCTATTTTGCAAGCGAGTTGTCAACAATTTGATTATCCTCGTTGTGGTTCATGTTCGTAGGTAAGAACGGTTCTATCTCGAAAGCCCTAAGCCACGTAAAACTTGCAATGGATAAATTAGAGGCGTCTAGTTTAGATTGTTTCTGGGCTAGTGTTATGATATGGTAGTGTTGTAAGTAGAAGTATGAGATGATAATCTTACACACATAGCGTGTAAAATCCATAGACCTTGGATTTACACATAGAGGTATGATAGTGATCATACCACGATGCACATGATAGAGATCATCTACGGGAACCATATCATTTCACTAATAAACATATGATGTTTGATAGCATCTTATATTGCTTGTTTAGCGCTTTGTTAGCATAATAAGGTGATCCTCTTTTTAGATATCAAGATAAAATGTGTTCTTCCTTAAGTATGCACCGACAATGTTTCGCTTCAAGACATCACGTGATGATCGGGTGTACTTGAATCCATGAGCATATCTCGGTGTAAGACAGTTACACACGAATACTAAGGTTCTTACTTGGCTAGCCTAGCATGTACGACATGGCCTCGAACACGGACCAAAAGGTTAAGCATGAGTCATATGTTTTGATATGATGACCATATGGATGCTCGCCTTTGAAGCTACACCGACTCACGTGATGATCGGACTTGGTGTAGTGGATTTGGTTCATGTAATCACCAAAAAGACACGAGGGATGTCGTTTTTGAGTGGGAGTTCATTTCTAATTTGGATTAGTAGAACTCAATTTATCATAAATTAAATCAAAGTGAATTTGCATAATTTCTTGTAGTTATTGGCATTCGTTCACCACCTTATGCTTAGTTGTAATTGAGATAATAGAACTATAGAATTCTGGATATATACTTTACGAACTCGTAATGTATTGTGTTGAGTGTCAATCTAAAGTTTAAGTCCTATTGCAAACTTTCAGCAAACTCTATTTACTCTGTGAAATTTAATAGTTGGTATTAAATCGAGAGTAACAATTCCAGTGTTAGTATCTTAAGTATCATGTTTGCCTCCATGATACTTGATTTTTTTTAATATCAAGTTTATCTAGGAGCTGAAAGAATTGTTTCAGAAACCATCATGTGTGGCAGATATAACGATATCTGAAACAATGTTTTCGTTGCAATATGATAGAGTATAATATATGTTCTCATATTGGATGAGAATTTACAAAGGTTGGAGATGCTAGACATCCTAATCATCCAAAAGGGTTTTGGAAAGTAATGTTATACTCACGATTCGCCTTTATAAGCCACAGTAGCTTGATCATGAAAGTCGTCATGATAAGGATGAATAGAAGATGTATGTAAAGTGTTTACTACACTAAAAGATTACTAAAGAATGGATTTTGAAAGAATACCGATCATTTTGATGATGATGATCTACTTCAAAGTGCAAGTCCAAAGGTATTATTATTTGAATATACATGCTTTGGACTATGTGTCATGTATATGGCGCCACTTTTGATGTTGATAAATTCTTTTAAAAAGTAAAAGGAAATGCTGAAAGAGAATCTATAAAATATACTTGGCAGAAAAGAAAAGATTGGAAATATCCAATTTAGGTATATATATGATATACATGTTATGGTTGTATTCTTTGCTTGTTAAACAATGTGGTTCTTGGGTATTGGATACCGAATTGGTTGGTATGAAATTTCATACGAACGACGCAATTCATGAACCACAATGGCCTAAGTAACTAGCAAGAGAATATGTGATGATGTTCATCAAAACAAACAAACCGTTGTTTGTATTTCGCTGACATCAAGGCTTGACTTCAAGATTTGTTTTAATAATTGTTATTTGAATCAGGTATTATGAGAACAAAGGTTGTTCAAATAATTACCGTATTCCATATAAGATGGATGATTTACAAATCTAGTTGAAGAAATCACATCCATAAAACCTAATGCTAAAATGTCGCAAGACGAATGATTGAAAGATCACTTATGAAGTGACATCGCTGTTTAAATTATATTGGAAAGAAAACATGAAGAATCTCCATATTCATGGATTTTTGGAGTCATTGATTTGATCAAGTGACGCTTGTGAGACTTTCCACGTGATAATTAAAACTCCGTTCAATGGCCAAAGAAGAACGAACGACTAAATTATTGGAATTTATACATATCGATGTATGTAGTCCATTATGTGTAGTCGTAAGCGATGAGTTTCAACTTCATATGCTTTCTCCGGAATTTTGAGTGAATGTTCACTTAATGAGAAAGAAGTATGAAATATTTGAAAATGTTTCAAAGACTTTCAAGATGAAGTGGAAAATCATTGTAACAAGAAAAATAAATGAATTATGATTTGATCATAAAGGGATTTATTTGAGTTACAAGTGTAACAAGAAAATAAATGAATTATGATTTTATCATAAAGGGATTTATTTGAGTTGCAAGTTTAGCAAAACACCTAGATTTACATCTCCCGAAACACCATAGGAGTATGGAGTGTTTGAGATTTGTAATGAAACCTTGTGAGACATGGTTGGATCAAAGGTGTTATTTATAAAACTGCCATTATGTTTTAAAAGATTAAAGCTTTAGAGACTACCGCTTTTACACTGAAAAGAGCTCCATCTAGATCCGTTGAAATGACACCATGGAAGTTATGGTTTGGGGTAAAACCCAAGTTGTCATTTCTTAAATTTTGGTATGCTAAACATAAGTAAGATGTTTACAACCGAATTCGGATGAGCATGTCTTTGTAGGTTATTCCGAATAACAATTGGTTATTCCTCCATAACACCGAGGACAAAAGGGTTTGTCGCTTGAAATGTGAAGTTTCTTGAAAAAGGAATTTTTCGCAAAAGTTAAGTGGGAGGACAATAGAACTTTGATAAGGTTAACGAACCTTAGCTAAATGTGCTGAGTTGCGCAGCGCCGGAAATCGTTCTGGAGGCTGCCATAATGCTCATAGCTTATGTGCCTCAAAGGTTGTGGTCACGGAGGTCTAAAGTTCCTATTGAACCAAGAAGGTCGGTTAAACAATCAAATGCTAAGATTTGAGAGTAAATCATTATTGTTTGACAATGATGAACCGAATACATACAAAGAAGCGATGATGGGCCCTGACTCCGTCAAATGGCTTGAAGCCATAAAATCCGTGATAGTTCCATATACGAGAAATCAAGTTTTGAACTTGGAAGACCCTCCGGAAAGGTGTAAAAACCTATCGGTCGTATTTGGATCTATAAAGAAACAGACATGGATGTCTCACATCTATGAAATATTCGACATGTCATAAAGTATTTTATGACAATGTTCAAAGAGTTGACTATGACAAGATTTGATCTTTCATAGCGATATTTAGTCTGAACGGATTAAAGTAGCAACCACTACATATAATTTGGTATATGGTAGATGAATAAACAAAACAAAGTTCTTCTAATAGAATGGTTACCTAGGACGTGTACATGACACGGTCCAAAGGGTTTTGTTAAATTCAAAGGATGCTAAAAGGGCATGCAAACTTCAATGGTTGAAGTAAGCATCGCGGAGTTGGAATCTTCACCATGATAAAAAATGAGTTTTTCATCTGGAGACGATGAAGATTCTTGCATTTTCAAGAAATTAAGTGGGAGCGCTGAGACATATTTCTAATACATTATGTGAAGGACATCTTGTTGATTAGAAATGATGTATCTTTCATTGACAAAGGTTAAGAATTTCATTTCGATGAAAGACTTAGGCAAAACCCGAATATTTAGCATGAATGTCTATAGTGGATATACTGTAACGCTAATATGTTTATGCCAAACGTACATATATGAGATATTGAAGGAGTTCAATATAGAAACGACAAGAAACAGTTCTTGTTGCATGGAAAGGAATTGAATCAAGATTCAAGTGTATCGACACTTGATAAGTGAAACAAGATTCAAGTGCTTTGACACTTGATGGGTGCAATCACGAGAATGTTTTGATCAATCATACCATGATATGTACACATCCAGATATGTCCTATGCTCTAAGTGTTATGAGCATATACCAGAATGAATCATAAAATGATCATTGGACGATAGTGAGGATATTCTTATGATCTTTTGGAAGAACTAAGAATATATTTGTGTAGAGGTGACAAACAATTACAAATAGTTCATTGTAAAGCGTTACATTGATACTAGTTTTGTCACAAGATACAAATTAAGTTTATCTCAATTTACACTATGGGTGGCACAATGTAATGGAAAGGAGATTCCATGATGGATTTGGAAGAGTTCCAAAGTTAAGACATTGTGACGAAAACTACAACAAAAGGCTAAGTATATGACTGCTATAGTAGCAGCAAAGGAGGGAATTTGTGTCAAGTAGTTTGTTATCAAACTAAGGTGCGGTTCGCAACGGGCTAACACTAAAGATATATTGTATGACAATAGTATCGATGTGTTTTAACCCCAAGGAACTAAAGGTCTCACCAAAAGACCAAATTTATACAATGCCATCTCATTGGAGAATGAGTGATGCGTGGAGACGCAAAGACATGTAAATACACACGGACCTGAAGCGTCAGATCCGTAGATTATGTTAACCACTTGCAATTGCGTATTTGGAACACCAGAAAGCCATAGGTGTTCAATACACAAAGTTTTCAAACTAGATTATTGTCTCTAGTGCAAGTGGGAGACTGAAGGGAATATGCCCGAGAGGCAATAATAAAGTGGTTATTATTGTATTCCTATTTATGATAAATGTTTATTTTACATGCTATAATTGTATTAATACGGAAACGTTAATACATGTGTGTTTAATAAACAAAAGAAAGTTCCTAGTTATGCCTCTCTTATAAACTAGCTCGTTGATTAACAAGATGATCATAGGTTTCCTGATCATGGACATTGGATGTTGTTAATAACGAGGTCACAACATTAGTGTAATTGTGTGATGAACATTCATCCGAACTATAGCATTACGATCAAAGTCATTGAGTTTATATTGCTATAACATCTTACGAAGTGATCCTAATCCTTAGACCATGAGATCATGTCAATCACTAACACCGGAAGAGTTTCTTGATAACATCAAACGTCACACCGTAACAGGGTGATTATAAAGATGGATTCAGAACTACTAAAGTGTTATGTTGAGGCCCATGGATTGAGAGTGGAATTTGTTCATCCCGATGACGGATAGATATACTCTGGGCCCTCTCGGTGATATCACATTGGTTAGCTTGCAAGCAAGTGATTTGATCACTAGAATGTTATATCACGGGAACGAGAAAAGAGTGCATGTCAGTAACGAGATCAAACTAGGTATGGAGATACCGATGATCGAATCTTGGACATGTAATATATCGCGAAACAAAAGGATTAAGATACTAGCGTAAAAGGATCGAAGCGATCACAAGAAAGTCATCGTTGAATGTGTGGGAGTCGGTATGGGTCTCGGATCCCGCTCGATTATTGATCCGAGAGGGTCTAGATCATGTCCACATTATTCGCGAACCGTAGGGTGACACACTTAAGAGACACCGACATCCAATTGGAGCAAAAGTTTCATGCCGAAAATAAAAGGAAAGCGCAGGAATTTATTTCACTAGACACCAGAACTGTTTCGGTTGAAATTGCTGAAACTGGTTCTGCATGTGAAATTGAATACTAGCAATGGGTTTTATGTGAATGTTTGTTAATTAAAGTAATTAAAAAAATTCTGAATAAATAAATAAAAGAGTTTTATTTAAATGAGAGCTTGCATTAAATTTGGTGGAAATTTAATGCATGTGAGTGGATTTTGAGTGGAGGCTTTTTAATGGGAGTGGAGGCTTTTCATTTTGAGTGGGAGCTCCACCCACATGAATGTGGAAGAGGTGGGCAGCCCCATGGCTGGGCGCCATGCCCTTGGGTGCCCCTCTCCCTATAAAAGGCCCCCTCTCCTCTCACACCACACCTCCTCGTGAAGGATCTCTCTCTCCCTAGAATTTATCCCCGATGGTCTCGGACTAGCGAGATACATGTTCCTGGTGGCTATTCGGCAAGAAAGAGTTGTGCTTCCGCTGCATCGCTGGAGCGAGGAGGCGGAGGTTGCTCGGTGCCTCGAAAGTGTGTGCGAGCACGGATGCGCTTTTGCTTGGCGCTAAGGACTTCCTCTCGATCTTGAGATCGGCAAGAGATCGTCTACATCAACCACGAGTTTGGACTCGTTAAGCTTTGTCAGTCTTCAAGGGTATGTTCTCTACGGATATACATCCGCCCGTTGTTTGTATCTAGTAGATAGATCTTGGTACATAGTTGTTCCCATCGTAGGAAATTTTTTGTTTTCTATGTTGCGAACCCTACATGTGTATCTTGCACTCCAAGGCTCCGGGTACGCTGGTGACTCCACCATAGCCTTCCTTTATCCGGCATGGGCCTCCCTTCTGGATCCACCTAATCGCCGCCAAGAGCCACGTGCCATGCTACCGAATATGGGCCACCCGGGTTAGTCGGATAAGAGACATGCTATGAGGATACCCATATAGCATATCCCCAGCAGTAGCCCCCGGAGAACTCCGAGATATTGCGCCGTCTTGCCTCTTCCCGTGGAATGCTCCGTCTAGATGGATGTCGGCAAATTCTCAAGCAATATCTTGTAGTCCTCCGAAAGAACCCTGCAAAGGTTTCTCCGTCTTATATGAGTAAGTCGGAGAAATGCTGAATCTTCCATCGTATGCTCCCTTTGTTGGATTAAATCCGTCCTTGCCGGAATATTCGATGGGACGGCTCATCTACCATGTCAGCTATGGCGACGTAGGCTGTAGGTCAGCAACGCCTCGTAACTCACACATGCAGAGAACGCAATCATATCCGATTTTCCGCTGAAGCGTCACGAACCGTTGGCGGCGATTGGACGTGGCGAAAGTATCTGCGACGCTCACGAACACGTCGTCTACGCTGCAACCGTCCGATTAGCCGCACGAATCTTGACGCAGAGTAAGATAAATAGTAACCGTGGGACACTTGCCACTTTTTACCCCATTCTCGCCCATCGCTCTTCTTCCTCCACCGACGCCTCGATCTCTCCGCGGAAAACCTCGAGAAACCCTAACCTCTCTCTGCACCAGTCGCTCCCTTCCACTTCTTCCATGGCTAGCAGCAGCTCCACCCCGTTGATGGTGGCGTCGAGTGAATCCACGGCGAAGCCGGCGAGCTCCGTCATCGTGCCCCTAGAGGGCCTGGTCATCCCCGCATCGGCGGTGATTGAAACCACCGGCGACGACCACAATCTGGCGGCTCTGGAGCCCCTGGAAGAGGAGCCAGACTTGCACAAAGGCGACTGGCGCGGCTCGGACATCACCGGCTGCGACATCCAAGAGATGGTTGCTGAGGGTTACCTCCCCGCGACGGAGGGACTCGCCTGGCGGGCGGCGCCGACCGGCGAGGTGACCTCTTCTCCCCAAGCCGGAGAGAAAGTGTACCTCAAGGCGCAATTGGTACGCGGCATTTCTCTGCCCATCTCTCACTTCTTTCTGTCCGTCTTGAATCACTTCAAGGTTCAACCCCATAACCTCTCCCCCAATAGTATCTTAGTGCTTAGCAACTTCGCGGCACTTTGTGAGGGTTACCTAGGGATTAGGCCTAGGTTAGACTTGTTTGTATACTTCTTCACCGTCAAACGTGAAGCCGGACACAGTAGATACGAGCTTAGGAACTGCGGCACCATAAGCTTCAAGATCCGTCCTGGTCGGCGGTTCCCCGACATCGTCGGCCACGAATCATGCAAAAACTGGCAGTGGACGTACTTCTACGGCCCCGACATTCCTTTGGCGGGCCGAGAAGTAACGTACCCGGACTTCGTGGATGGAGCCGCCGCTGAAGTCCCCACATGGCGGTCCCATGCCTCCCTTCCGTCCGACCTCAACGCTTCTCGCGCAATAAGGCGGATCGAGTGGTTCGTAGAGACGGGTCTAACCGGCTTGGACCTAGCCATGTGCTGGTTCATCAGGCGGATCCAACCTCTGCAGCACCGCACGAAGTTTATGCACGAGTACACTGGTGACTGAAGGGATACCCTCCGGATCTCCGAGGATAACTTCTCGAGCGACTCCGTCAAGTTCCGCCTTAAGGACATCGTCAAGGTGAAGGACAAGAAGCGTGGCTTCACCCTCACCTACGACATGTTCGTAGACGGAAAGTGCCCAAAGGTAGATATTTATTTTCCGTGTATGACATTGCTCCAGTTTTTCCGTCTTGCCAATACCATCTTGTCTAACACGATGATTTCTCAATTAACAGCTTAGCGATCTAGAGGAGGGCAACCTGGCTGCCCAAATCTACGATCCAAAGATGAAGGAAGTCACGGTCGTGTCCGACGACGATGCCCCATTGGCGCGAAAGCGGAAGAGCTCCACCTCTGATGCTGCCGACGGAGGTAAGAAGAAGAAGACGGAGGGTGGAGCCTCCAAAAAGAGTACTGCCGCCCTGGAGGCGGAAAAGAAGAAAGCCACCGGGATGTTTGCCAAAGCGCCCCCCTAGTGTAAGCTTCTTATTCTCCGACATTGCCTTATTTATCTGTCTTATTCCTGTACTTATGCACTTTGCATGTTTCAGGAAGAAAGCCACAACCAGCCTCAAGAAGTCCTCCAAGACTCTTGGGGCTTCTAGAAATATCAAAGATATGCTGCATCGCGACTCTTCCCCCGCCATCGCCCCTGCTACTCCTGCCGTCAAGCCCTCCTCCGCCCCGACAAGCTCCCAAGTCCAGGAGGCACTAGGCCCTTCCGCCATGGAAGTGGACTCTGGCGCCTCTACCGAACTCGCAGTTGTCGGCGAGCAGGCGGCGCAGGAGAGCGCTGCTCTTCAAATGGATGAAGCTCCGGCTAAGGATGCCATCGGTAGCGGCAAGGCGGTGGTGGGAGCTGGTACTTCTGCCGAAGGCGGCGCCTCTGCTCGCCAGAAACCCTTCGAGTTCCTGAAGATTGTTTATCCGGCGCTCATGCCGAATAACACAACTATGGTTCCTGGAGGAGTGCCGTCATCTCTGATGTGCGGTCTTGAGGAGCTACTCCGACAAGCAGATATCTTGCGAGGAAACAGCATTGCCTTTCGCAAGATGCTAGCCAAGAGCGCTACAAGCCTCAAGATCATTGCACCTGCAAGTTTTATTTTACCTTTTGCATTTCGTATGAGTATCCCACTGTAGCCGCTGAGGATGTAGACGGAAAACCATAGGTTTTGCATCTATATGCTCTAAGAGTGACTAAGTTAGAAAAACTCTCACTGTAGCCCCCAAGCATTTAGATGGAAGAGATTATTCCGACTAGATGCTTTAAGAGTAGCATACACAGTTTTTATATTTTTCAAGTGCTGTAGCCCCCAAGCTTCTAGTTGTAACTGAATTAGTTCCGACTAGATGCTTAAAGAAAAACTAAGCATTTTCCGAGCTAAAAAATTTATAATGTAGCCCCCAAGCTTCTAATCGAGAACTGAATTAGCTCCGACTAGATGCTTTAAAGAAAAGCTAAGTATATTGATAAGTTTAAAAACTCTCGCTGTAGCCCCCGAGCTCCTAGATGGAAAATTTCCGACTAGGTGCTCAAAGCAGACCAAACAACGACTTAACTTTCTATTTGTTTCCACAGAATGAGAATGCTCGGAGGGGCATGGCCAATGATAAGTACCAGAAGATGCGCGCAGACCTTGAAGCTGAAAAGGGTAAAACGCCATCTTGAAGGAACAGATCATAAAAAAAAAGAGTCTGTTTTCTTTTTGCGCATTTCCGTCTTACTTTTGTGCCTTCCTTCTTCGAGTACTCACTGTGTACTTTGTTTTCTCCGACTTGCAGAGCATGTCGCCAAGGCCAAGGATATTGTCGAGCAGTCCAAGCACATTCAGCAGCTGGACAACGAAAACAAAATCCTTAAGAAGGAGAGAGAAGAAATGCTGAAGATGCACGAGGATTCCATGAAAGCCCTGCAGGACTCCGCCTCTGAGGAGATCAACCGCTTGAAGGAGGAGCTTGCGATCCTAAAGGATCAGAAGCAAGCTGCCGATGAGCAAAACCTTCACCATAGCGAGGCATTTAAGCTCCTCCAACAAGAGAAGGAATCCTTGGCGGACACCGTCTGGCAGGCTAAGTCCAGCATCTTCAGTAAGTGTCCTCCGCCTTGTAGTTCCGTAGTCTGGATACTTAGAATTTATTGAACTCATGCAATTCTTTGTCGGAATTTTCAGCGCCTATGGGTTTAACCCGCTCGCCTCCTTCGGACAAGGAATGCATGATTCTTGCCGGCAACTTCATCAACACCGCCATCGCCCAAGCCAAGGAGATTGCCAATCCCCTCTAGATCTATATCAAGGCCTCGAACTCCGTGACGAAGTACTCGGAGATTCTCCGCCGAGCCCCCGAGCGTGTTGCAAGCTGGAAAGCTTCATGCGCACGGGCTGGCGCAAGGATGGCGTTGTCCATGGTGAAGGCACACTATGAAGATGCCGACATCGACACGGTGACATCTGGTATCCCCGACGTGGATGATGATAGCAAGTAGATCGATCACGAAGCCATCCTGTCATCACTCGCAGGGTATGATACCAGGGTTGCCGAGTTGGTAGATGTTGACGTCTTCGTGCCCAGGAACTTCCTCGACAACGCCAACCCGGATTCCTCCGAGTCTCATCACAGCGCCGATGCTGAGGGTGATTCTCCGGCTGGTGATGATGCGGCCTCCAAGTCTCCTGCGCCCAAAGAATGAAAAACACTTTGTAATTTTTGTTTCACCTCTGGAGCGTGCACGGAAAGAACTTGTTGATGTAATCTTAAGGCGGAAAACAATGATTGTCGTATCCTGCTACTTAAGAATTAAGTCCCAGTATGTATATATTTTTTAAGCAAGTGCTAGCTTATCCATTACTTTGGTTCTTATGCTTGACTTTTCGTGAGTCGGAAGACTCGTTGTCGGAACCATGCGCTTAGGTGATGATGCCCAATGGCACCATCAATAACCTGAGCACAAAATCGCTGACAATAAGTGCCAAAAGTCACTACTCTAGAATCCACATAAAAACAACAAAGAATGTGTAGACCAGAAAACTTAAGCTAACGCCCGTAGGCAGAATTTTCACAAGTGCAATCGCAAAAATTGTGCATAAAGGTTTTATATGATCCAAAAATGAACACTAAAGGATGTAAAAGACTCAGCAATATGAGTGAACCAAAGAGCTTTATTTCATTGATCATATAAGAGGTACACGATTAGATAAAAAATTCTAAGTGTAGAAAGGACGTAGCTGTGCTATGTTCCATGGCCGATCAAGCTCCGGTTAGTCATCATCTGGGTCACATCGCTTACTCTTATGATCCTTTTTGGGCCTATCCTTGAGATCACGATTCTCGACAAGGTAGTAAGACCCATTGAGCAGCGCTTTGCTTAAGATGAACGGTCCTTCCCATGGCGGGGATAATTTGTGTGACTTCTTCTGCTTAAGTAGGAGTACTAAATCCCCCTCTTTAAACGAGCGATGCCGAACGCGGCGACTATGATAGCTGCGCAGCTTCTGATGGTAGATGGAGGATCTTTGGCATGCCAAAACGCGCTCCTCCTCGAGAAGGTCCACATCAAGGCGTCTGGATTCTTCAGCGTCATCTTCGTCGTAGGCGGCAACTCTTGGTGCATCGTGGAGGATGTCGGAGGGTAGGATGGCTTCTGCTCCATATACCATGAAGTAAGGGGTGTAGCCGGTGGATATGTTAGGTGTAGTTCGTAAACTCCACAGCACAGATGGCAATTCTTCCGCCCAGGCTCCAGCTGCTCTATGTAGCGGTGCCTCAAGACATGGCTTGATTCCCTGCAGAATTAATCCATTGGCTCGCTCAACTTGACCATTGGATTGTGGGTGTGCCACAGATGCAAGGTCAAGTCGGATGCCTTTGTCCCAGCAATAGGCCTCCACTTCTCCGAGTGATAAGTTGCTTCCATTGTCGGTGATGATGCTATGTGGGAGACCAAATCTCACCACTAGATCCCGGACAAACCTAAGGGAAGTTGCCCCATCAAGCTTTCTAATGGGTTTATCTTCTATCCATTTGGTGAATTTGTCAACTGCTATAAGCAGATGCTTAAATCTACACGGTGCCATTTGTAACGGTCCCACCATGTCTAGCCCCCAGACTGCAAACGGCCAAGTTATTGGCATTGTTCGCAATTCTTCAGCAGGAACATGTGGTTGTCGGGCATAATACTGGCATCCTGTGCATGTCTCAACCAGCTTGTCGGCGTCCGCCTTCGCGGTCAGCCAGTAGAATCCTTGCCGGAAGGCTTTCACGACCAATGATCGAGGAGCGGCGTGATTCCCGCAATCTCCGAGATGGATTTCTCGTAGGATTTCCATACCTTCTAGCTGGGAAACACACTTTAGGTATACACCAGTAGTGCTCCTTTTGTAGAGTTGCCCATTGATTATGGTATAACCCTTTGCTCGTCGTACTATTTGCCGTCTTTCGACCTCGTCGTCGGGCAAAGTTCCGTGTTCGAGATATTCCATGAACGGTTTTGTCCAAGCCGGAGGGATCTTTGTCACCATGTTGACAAAAGAATCAGATCTATCTGGGTTGTCGATGTCGGCGCCCTTCACGGATGGTGTGCGTAGATGCTCTAGGAAAACTCCTGGCGGAATTTGCTTGCGCCCTGATC
Organism: Avena longiglumis; assembly: GCA_030063025.1. Taxonomy (NCBI): domain Eukaryota; kingdom Viridiplantae; phylum Streptophyta; class Magnoliopsida; order Poales; family Poaceae; genus Avena; species Avena longiglumis. The sequence goes on along the minus strand of CP125974.1, from coordinate 473,896,951 downwards.
CAAGTTTAGACAGCAGATCAGCCGCCTCGTTTTGCTCCCTAGGCACATACTTGACTTCGTAGCCCAAGAAGCTCTTGGCTATCTCGTCCACTTCGTCTCGATATGCCGCCATCATAGGGTTCCGTGCATTCTAGGTGCCAACCACCTACTGGGCAACCAAGTCGGAATCTCCACAGCAAACTATGCGCTTGATGCCAATATCCTTGGCTACACGCAGTCCGTGAATGAGTGCTTCATACTCCGCCATGTTGTTTGTAGCCTCGAAGTGGATCTGCAGAACGTAGTTTAGCTTGTCTCCTTTTGGTGACTGTAGCAATACACCAGCCCACGAGCCATTGAGCAGCTTTGATCCGTCAAAGTGCATCACCCAGTACTCTAGTTCTGGCAACGGAGTGGCATCTGGCATCTCCGTCCAATCTGCAATAAAATCCGCCAAGGCTTGTGACTTGATAGCGTCGCGTCTCTTGTAGGTGATCTCAAAGGCGGCAAGTTCAATGCCGCACTTCGCGACCCTTCCTGTAGCGTCGCTGTTGTTGATAATGTCGGACAGTGGAGTCTTGCTCACTACTGTGATTGGGTGCTCCTGAAAGTAGTGCCTCAGCTTCCGCTAAGCGAGGAATACTCCATAAGCTATCTTTTGGTAGTGTCGGTAACACTGCTTGGACTCCGTCAAGACCTCGCTTACATAGTAAACTGGTCTTTGAACTCCGTGCTCGTAGCCTGGTTCCTTCTGCTCTACCACGAAGACGATGCTGATAACCCAGTTGGTTGCCGCCATGTAAATTAACAGGGGCTCACCAGGCTCGGGTGCTGCAAGGATGGGCACTGAGGAAAGAATCTCCTTTAGCTGCTTCAATGCTGCATCTGCTTCGTCCGTCCATGTGAATTTGTCCGCCTTCTTCAAAGAACTTGTGTAAAGCGAGCCTTCTCCAAGTCGGCTGATGAACCGACTAACTGCTGCAACACAACTTGTTAGTCGTTGGATGTCCTTTAGGCATGTCGGACGGTTTATGTTTAAGATGGCCTTGATTTTCTCCGGGTTGACCTCGATTCCGCACTGGGAAACGATGAAGCCCAACAATTTGCTGGATGGAACCCTGAAGACGCACTTCTTAGGGTTGAGCATCATGTTGTATTTCCGGAGATTATCAAAGGTTTCTTTTAAGTCGAAGATTAAGTCATTTGAATTTTTAGACATCACCGCGATATCGTCCACATTGGCGTGAACGTTCCGACCAATTTGGTCGTGAAGGCAACGTTGCATTGTCCGCTGGTAGGTGGCACCTGCGTTTTTCAGCCCAAAGGGCATCGTCACATAGCAAAACGTGCCGTATGGGGTAGTGAACGAAGTGGCCAATTGGTCCGACTTCCTCATCTTGATCTGGTGGTATCCTGAGTATGCATCGAGAAAACACAAAAGTTCCGAGCCAGCCGTCGAGTCAATGACTTGGTCAATGCGAGGCAAAGCAAACGGATCTTTGGGACATGCTTTGTTCAAGACGGTGTAATCAACGCACATTCTTAATTCATTGGTTCCCTTTTTGGGGACAAGTACATGATTGGCCACCCATCGGGTGTGAAGGACTTCTCGGATAAACTCAGCCTTAAGTAACCTAGCTATCTCTTTGCCAATGGCATGTCTCTTCTCATCTCTGAAGCGTCGTAGAGGTTGTTTCACTGGTTTACATTTTGGATCTATGTTTAAGCTGTGCTCGGCAATTTCCCTAGGTACACCTTTCATGTCGGCAGGTTGCCAGGCAAATATGTCCCTATTCTCACGGAGGAACTCGACGAGCGCACTTTCCTATTTGGGATCCAGGTTCGTCCCAATGGCGACGGTCTTGGAGGCATCGCCTACCACAAGTTCCACCGGCTTAGTCTCGATGGCGGCCTTGAACGCAGGAGCGGAGTCGGAGATTTGATTCTTCGACGCGGGCATCTCTGAGTCATTGACCTTGCTCTGGATCTCCTTGAATTCTTCGTTGTAGAGGACAGCTTCTGCAACGGCTGCTTCATTGATCTCACAGTCCCTTGCCTTGGTAAATCTTCCGGATACGGTAATGACACCGTTTGGTCCGGGTACCTTGAGTTTGTTGTAGACGAAGCATGGCTTGGCCATGAACGTGTGGAATATGTCGCGGCCGAATATACGTGGTACACGCTCTTGAAGGGGACCACCTCAAAGGTCATGCACTCTTGGCGGTAATTATTAACGTTGCCAAAGGCTACCTGAAGTGTAATGCATCCAAGGGACCGAGCCTCCCGACCAGGAACTACGCCATGGAACACGGTGTTGGTCCGCCTTAGGTTTTCCTCCGTCAAGTTCATCTTCTGAAGTGTATCCAGGTACATGATGTTGATGCTGCTGCCACTATCCACCATGCACTTGGTGAACTCCACGCCGTCAATCAATGGGTTGATGACCATGGCGTACTGGTTCTCCGTGGGCACAAGGTCTGGGTGGTCTGTCCTGTCCCAAGTGATTGGAACCTCCGACCAGCGCAGGTATTGGGGAACTGGGGGGAGAGTGGCCATCAGGATCCTTAGAGAGGTCTTCTGTTGTCGGACGGTGGGGGTGCCAAGGAAAGTGTGGTAGACTAGGGCCTTCTTTGTGAAGGGTTCTTGCCCTTGTCGTCGCTCTTGGCGGCGTGCTTGGGGTCAACGTCCTCGTCCATGTCACTTGAATCCTTGGACTCCTCCTTCTTCTTCCCCTTGCCCTTACCTCGCGGTCTGTTCTTCCGACTTCGATTGTAGCCGGACTCCGGTTCTTCCTTGAGGTCGTTGACGAACTTGAAGTGTCGATTGGTATGGGTGACCTTGCCGTTGACATCGAGGTGTACGAGGCACGGCATATCGCTGTACTCCTCATATGTTTGGGGAACGCGGAGCGGCGCCGAGTTGGTTTAACTTCCTTGTTGCTGCCCGCGGCCTGCTCCCCTTCCTCAGCCACGTTGTCCGCCTTCTCCTCGTCCTGCAAAAGTCATGGCGACCATGTCGGTAGATTGCTTTTCTTCTCGAGCGGTTTTCCTCTTTGTACTGTTGTTCCTCCGAGCTTGGGTTGGAATGGACGTTGCCGGCAAAGATCCACGAACATCATCGTCGGCAGCTGCGAACTCACTGGCTAACTGAATCATCTGATTCAAGTCAAGCTGATGATTGTCCTGCAAGCGCTTCAGCTTATGTCGGAGCAACATGCCCCTTTCTAACCCATCGATGAAGGCGGCCATGGCGGTCTGGGCGTGCACTCCTGCGCAGGAATTCTTCATATCCAGCCAGCGGGAGAGGTAGGCGCGGGATGTCTAGTCTTTCTCTTGCATGCACCGCTGTAGATCGCCCACAGTGCATGGACGCTTATATGTACCCTCAAAGTTCTTGGTGAACACTTCTTGCATGTCCAGCCAGTTGTAAATAGATTTCTCCGGCAAGTCGTTGATCCATTGACGGGCCGTGCCCGCCAACATTAACGGGAGGTACTTGACGACGACGTTGGGGTTGCCTCCGGCAATCTCCACCGCGTTGCCATAGTCCTGCAACCATGTGGCGGGCTTGGCGGTGCCGTCATAGGGCTTGATGGTCTTGTCTATCCGGAAACCTTTGGGGTAAGTTGCGGACCATATTGCAGGTCCAAAGCAACGTGTTCCTAGGTATGGTCCTTCTCGGGCCTCGTTGATGGGGATATGCCTACCGGGGTATACCCAGCAGGACGTTTCCGACTGGCCCAAGACCCGGCGAGTGGGCCTGCAGAGCGGCGAGTGGATCAAAGCCCAGCCAGAACCAGCGATCGAAGTCAAGGCCCAAAGTAGTAGATAGGCCCGATCGGGTGAGGTTAAACGGCTACTGAAGCTTTAACCGAATCGGTTGAGATATGTAAACCCTAGGGGGAGGTGAGCCTATATAAACCTCCTTATAGGGTGAGTAGAGATACGTTCCCTCATACACCCAAGCGACTCGCCGCCTAGCCGCCGAGCTCGCCCATTGTAACACCTCCATAATACAATCTAGCAGGAGTAGGTCTTTACCCTCCGGGGGGCCGAACCTGGGTAAAACCTGTCTTTGCCTCATCTCGCACCGCAGATGGCTGGCCGCCTTGCCCTCGTTCTACTACTCGCCGATTGCAAAGATCTGCCGTGACTATTCCCATGACATGGCGCCCACTGGGGCCCGGCCGGTCTGGCCGGTGTTCCGCGGGCGAGATCCAATCTGCCCATCAACGAGGCCGCCACCGCCGCATGATAGCGATCGGCGAGATGCTCCAGATCTTGCCGAGCAGCTACGCCCGGCGGCGCGACCCGTCACGCCTGGCGTGATCCCGACTATCGGCACGATCAGCCTCTTCGTCGCCCCTCACCGACGCCATCGTCTCGGAGGACTCGGCGCATCCGCGAGTCACCGCCACGCGATCAGCTCTCCGAGAGCCAGTCCGCACGATCCACCGCCCGCCCGAGTACAACTCGCCCAAGAACGTGGCGGAATTCAGCGGCCGCAGAGGATGCGGCCTCACCGACGACGCCGACTTCGGCGACCAAGGCCACTCGCCGGATCCATCACCGCGGCCTCATCCGCAGGATCCATCGCCCAGGTCTCCAACGCGGGAGATTTCGAGGACCCCTCCATCCTCGGGATCTTCGAATTCGACTCCGGGTCGGAGAACTCCACCTATCTCCGCGACGGAACCGGTCGCTACGCCGCGACCTACATGGCGACCGGCACCGACCCGCCAGAGGATCCATTCTCCACCCCGATCCCTCCTAATGCCACGGCCACGGAGGTCGAGGAACTCCGCCTGAAACTGGTGGAGGCAGTACGCAAGGAGCAAGCTGAGCGCGGAAAATTTCGCCTCGAGCAGGTGACGGCGCAGGAATTATCGCGCTACCACCAGCAGCGGATCAGGACGCGCCTGAACCCCACCGTTCAGGGGCGCGCCCTGAACTTCGACGACGAAAATGACCCGGCCTGCGTGGCCGAGCGCGCGATCTGCGAGAACGCGCCGCCAGGAGGGAGCGCCCGGCCCCGGCAGGATCAATGGCGATGGGTGCCTCACCTCCACCCAACCGCACCCCCCCAGGGACCAGCCGCGGATAGTAGTCTCCTCACGAGAGCGAGACGCAAACGGCCTTCCACTGTTCTCCACCCCGATGGACAACATCGTGGCAGGCCGAGCAGCAGTCGACAACATCACGGCGACCGGCAACGGCGCCCTGCAGATCGAATACGTCAAGGCCCTTCTTGCGAAGGCCGTCGAGCAGCAGAGAGCGAGCGCCGACTCGCAAGGACGGGTATACTCACGTTCCTCAGGAAGCAGAGCGGCCTCCAGCGGCCGCCCAGCGGCGGAAAACACCCTCAACTGCCCGCCACCAGAGCCACCGCAGCTCCAATACCAACATGCTAACGCGGCACTCTCCACCAACGACCCCAGGCCGGCAACCAACCTTGTCGCCGCCAACGGGCAACCCATCAACGCCCGCACCCACATCATCAACAACCAAAGCTGGTGCGCACGCCAGCCCGACGACCTGCGACATACCCTAACCAATCGCCGCGACGGCGAGCCCATGGGGTCGCTCAGTCGACTCGGGCCAAAGTGCTTCGGACCAATGATCCGAGGCGAGAAGTACCCGCCAAACTTCAAGGCACCAAAAGAAATAGAAAAGTACGACCCCGCCGTATGGCTCGACACATACCTCATGGCGATGGGGATCGCGGGTCACACTGACCTGCTCGCCGCCCGTTACCTCCCCCTGATGATGGAGGGGACGTGCAGGCAGTGGATCAACACTCTTCCCGTGATGATCGACTCGGGAGGAAATGCGCGACGCCTTCGCCGTGCACTTTGAGTGCTCCTACACCCGCCACCACCATTGAGGACCTGAACGCGGCCCAGGGACCCCGCGAATCGACCCGCAACTGGGTCCAACGGTGGCAAGAGCTTTGGTACAACGCGGTCGGCATCCACCCGGACACCGCGATCCATTGCTTCAAGACCTCGTGCCGCTACGAGCCCCTAGTCGCCAAGCTCAAGCGACACTCCCGCACACTCGTCAACATCCCCGAGCTCCTCGAGATCGCCAAACGGTACGCCGAGGAAGATCCAAACCAGGAAACTGACGACGAGTCAGGAGGCCAACGCCGCACGGGCGACAACGACGGCGGACGCCGAACCGACCTACGCTACAACGGCACTCGCCTCACCGTCAAGCGCTGCAGTGACGGGCGAGTCGACTTCGTCGCCAACGCCGGGCACGCGCAGCGCGACCCCAAGAGCTTCCGCCGCGACGGAGGGCAACGCCGCGACGGCGGCAACTACAAGAACAAGCCAAGGTTCGACCCTGCGTCCCTCCTTAACCAACCATGTGCGTTCCATAGCAGGGAAGGGAAGCCCGCAACGCACACCACCGCCGACTGCCACACCCTTAGGGAAATCGAGAAGGCATGGCGAGCGCAGGAGGACCCCGACAACGACCCGCCAAACGGCGCAAAATTCGGCAAAGTAGCCGGCTCGCTCCACACCTTCACAGGCTTCAACATGAAGCGCGATAAGAAGGTCATCGCCCGCGCCGTCGCCGTCAACGCGGTGGCCCAAACAGACGTCCCCCAGTTCCTGAACTGGTCGGAGCAGCCCATCACCTGGAGCCGCCAGGACCACTCGCCACGCATCGAATACCCAGGATGAGTCGCCTTGGTGGTCAAGCCCAAGGTTGGTGACTACTGGCTCCCCAAGACACTGATGGACGGCGGAATCTCCATCAACATCCTCTACCTCGACACCTTCAGGCGGCTGCGCCTCCCGCAGTCAATGATCGAGACGACTCACACCACATTCCACGGCATCGTCCCTGGTAGGAAGGCGTAACCGATCGGCAAGGTCACGCTGCCAGTAACCTTCGGCACACCGGCAAACTTCCGCACCGAGCGGATCGTCTTCGAGCTGGTGCCCTTCGACAACCCCTACCACTGCGTCCTGGGGCGCCAGGCGTTCGCCAAATTCATGGCAGCGCCACGCTGCATAACGCGATGAAGCTCCCCGCCGCGGGCGTCATCACCATCCACGGCGACCCCGACATGGCCGCCGAGTGCGAGGCCAAAGGAGCTGAGCTCGCTGATGCAGTCATCGCGGCGGAGACAAACCACGCCGACGAGCTCGCCAAGTACGCGAGCAGGGTCAACAATGACGACCCCACCATACTCAAGAAGCCCAACTCAGAGGGCGCAAACACCTCAACCTTTGAGGCCACGACGACACCGCACTGGCCGAGCTGGTCCGCGACTCGGCCAGACGGTGACGAGGACGGGCATGAGCCCAGCATAGGAAGGCGCGCTCATCGAGTTCCTCCGTGAGAACAGGGACATCTTCGCATGGAAACCCTCCGACATGCCCGGTGTCCCTAGGGAGCTCGCTGAGCACAAGCTGAACGCCGACCCCAAAGTACGACCTGTCAAGCAGTCGCTAAGGCCCTTCAATGAAGAGCGCCGTCGAGCAATCGCCGAGGAGGTGCAGCGGCTACTCGCCGCCGGCTTCATCCGGCCAATAAAGTACTCCAAGTGGCTGGCAAACCCAGTCTTGGTCGAGAAAAAGAACGGGACCTGGAGAATGTGTATCGACTACACAAACCTGAACGGCGCTTGCCCAAAGGAGCAGTTCGTCCTCCCGCGGATCGATCAAATAATCGACTCAACCGTGGGCTCGGAGTCGCTATGTTTCCTCGACGCCTACTCTGGGTATAACCAGATCAAAATGGCTGTCGAAGACGAGGAGAAGACGGCGTTCATCACGCCATTCAGAGCCTTCTGCTACACCGCCATGACCTTCGGCCTCAAGAACGACGGGGCGACCTACCAGCGGTGCATGCAAGAATTCCTCGCGAGCCAAATTGGCCGCAACATCCACGTCTACATCAACGACGTGGTCGTGAAGTTCGCTCGCCAAGGCGACCTACTCGCCGACCTGGCGGAAACTTTCGCCAACCTGCGAAGATACAAGATAAAGCTCAACCCAGGCAAGTGCACCTTCGGTGTACCCGCCGGACAACTACTGGGGTACGTCGTCTCCAAACGAGGGATCGAGGCGAACCCCACAAAGATCGACACGATCGCCCGGCTCGGCAAACCCGAGTGCCTGCGCGACGTCCAGAAGCTGGCCGGGCGAGTAGCGGCTCTCAGTCGCTTCATCCCCCGCCTGGGCGAAAAGGCGATGCCCCTATACCGCCTGATGCGCAAGAACCCCACCTTCCAGTGGGACAAGGAGGCGGACGACGCGCTCCGCGACCTCAAAAAGGTGCTACTCGCCGCACCACTACTCGCCGCCCCCGCCAATAAAGAACCCATGCTGGTTTACGTCGCGACGTCCGAGCGCGTCGTCAGCGCCGTGATGGTCGTCGAGCGACCAGAGGAAGGAAAGGAGCACCCGGTTCAGCGGCCGGTGTACTACATTAGCGAGGTCCTCACCGAGTCGCGCCAGCGGTACCCATAGTACCAAAAGCTAGTATACGCGGTCTTCAGGGCTCAGCGGCGCCTGCCGCACTACTTCCAGGAGCACCCGATCACGGTCGTCTCCTCAGCACCACTGCAAGACGTCATCCGCAATCGCGAGGCGACCGGGCGGGTCGCCAAGTGGGCCGTCGAAATCGGCGTCCACAACATCAAATACGAGCCACGAAAGGCGATCAAGTCACATGCACTGGTAGACTTCATCGCCGACTGGGAGGAGGCCCAGCAGCCAGAGAAGCTGCCGTACCTCCACTACTGGAGCCTGCACTTTGACGGCTCCAAGAATGTGGACGGTGCAGGCGCAGGGATAGTATTGACTTCACCAAAGGGCGACAAGCTCCGTTACATCCTCTGCCTCGACTTCACGCCCTGCACCAACAACATGGCTGAATACGAGGCCCTACTCCACGGCATGCGAGTCGCCAAGGAGATGAACGTCAATCGCCTCCGCTGCTACGGAGATTCCGACCTTGTCGCGGGGCAAGTCGCCGGCACCTGCGACGCCGTCTCCCCTACCATGGCGGCATACCGCCAAGCGGTGGACAAGTTGGGCGCCCACTTCACCGGCTACTCCGTCGAGTGGATCGACAGGCGAAAGAATGAGGAAGCCGACGCACTCTCCCGCATCGGGTCGGCTCGACTTGCGCCTCCTGCCGGCGTTTTCCTCGACACGATTACCAAGCCATCAGTCTCTCCCCCGAGGGAGATCGACATTGGGGTCCCACTACAACCAGAGGCAGCCTTGGTCGCACTCGTCAACGAGCCAGACGACTAGACCAAGCCCTACATCGCCTACCTGGAAGCCGGCACCCTGCCAGCAGACGAGACAGACGCTCGAATGATCGCTCGTCGATGCAAGTCCTACACCATCATCGACGGCGAGCTCCACAAGCGCAGTGTCACCGGCGTGTTCCAACGCTGCGTCCAACCAGCTGAAGGACGCAAAATCCTCCACGACATTCACTCAGGTGACTGCGGCCACCACGCCGCCGCTCGCTCCCTGGTCGCCAAGGCTATGCGACACGGCTTCTACTGGCCCACCGCACACGCCGACGCTGTCGACATCGTCCAGCGATGCACCGGTGCCGGCACGCCAATCGACGACGCATCGAGCTCGGCGCCAAAACAATCCCCATCACCGCCATTCGCTGTGGGCATGGACATGGTAGGCCCTTCAAGAAGGCCCTCTACACCCACCGCTAGTCGCCACGACAAATTCACGAAGTGGGTGGAGGCCAAGCCAGTCCGGAAATGCGACGGGAAGACCGCCACTAAATTCTTACGCGAGGTCATATATCGCTACGGGTTCCCCAACAGCATCATCACGGACAACGACACCAACTTCGCCAAGGGAGCCATGGCCGAATTCTGCGAAGAGCACCATATCTGGCTCGACCTCGCGTCAGTCGCCCACCTGGAGTCCAACGGCCTGGCGGAACGGGCCAACCAAAGCATCCTACACGGCCTGAAGCCGCGACTCCAAGTAACACTCGAGCGCACCGCCGGGTGCTGGGTCGAGGAGTTGCCCTCCGTCATATGGGGGATCCGCACCTCAGTCAACAGATCGACAGGATTCACTCCCTTCTTCATGGTCTACGGCGCCGAGGCAGTCATGCCCACCGACCTCGAACACGACTCGCCGCGGGTCGTCCACTACACGGAGGCTGCAAACGAGCTTGCCCGCCAAGACGGGATCGACCAACTCGACGAAGCACGCGACCTCGCTCGGTCACGCACCGCCATCTACCAGCAAGGACTCCGCGCTACCGATCCATGGTGGCTTCGCACCTTCCAGAAGGTGACCGTGTTACGCCTCATCCAGACAAGAAGGGCATGCACAAGCTCTCCTCCGTGGAAGGCCCATTCGCTATCGGTAGCGCATCGCAACGACGCCTACTACCTCATCGACGTCCGCGGGGACGGCGAACTCGACGTCAAGCGACCATGGAATGTAAACCTCCTCCGGAAGTTCTACTCCTAGAACCCCACACATGTACTCTCCAGTCGCTATGAAATAAAAAGAAACTGTTACCACAAATTGCGCCTACTCTCCATGACTTGTGCCACTCGCACTCGTAAAAACAACATTATGCTAGATGCAGAAGTCAACCTTTGGTACAGCGATCAGCATGGCTAAGTAGTGCGGTGTAAGAGCACTGAATCACTTCAGGTCTTGCATCGTCCACGAAAAACGTAAACCCGGAGCCCCACTGGAGTCGCCTAGCTCGACTGGTTCTACGAGCCAAGACAACTGCCCTCGCTTCTCACAGCGACCTTGGTCCTCCGCATCCTCGGCATAGCGACTCGAACGGCTAAGTACCACGCTCGGGGACTGAAGACCAGTTCGTCGCGGCCGTGAAAAGAGAGCATGCCAGACTCGCCACGCGATCGACCCAACGGGGCAGGAGCGACGCGCCACACCAACGCTAAACCCTCAACCACCCTTGAGTCGCGCCTAGAACAACCAAGTACCACGCCGGGACTCGCCACCCGACCTCGTTCGCGCAAGGGAAAACGGTAAAGTATAGATCACTCAAGGGAGTCGCCTTGCGACTGGCTCTCCGAGCTCGGGCGAGTCGACCAAAACAACAAAACACATGATAACAACACACACATCATATACGAGGTAAACCCCACAAAAGGGCGGACGCGCTCGGGGACTCGTCCAAAATCAATCAAAAGCACACAAACAAATATCAATATAGACACGATGTCTCATTCAATCGCATGTTGCAATGTTTCATGTTACAAAAATGCCCGCGTGGCAGAACTGCTGCTAACGCCACAAGGCAAACTACCCTACTCTGCAGGCTTCGATGACGACTCGCCAGCATCCCGGCGATTGCAGATGAACGCCGTGTACGGGTTTGATGGATACGTCATCAGTTCACCCGCCATCACCGCGCGAAAAGGCTGCTCGACCTTGAAGTCACGATGCGGCGGCTCGGGGTTGTTTGGCGCGACAACCGTCTCCTGGTACGGCAGGAGGTCGCCCATTGCCTAGACACGTTCCGAGTACGTGGCGGCACGTTCTTGCAACTTGAGGACCTCGGACAGCTCCACCGCGCCAGTCGACGATGGATACCCACTCGTCAATTCGTCAACGTCGAAATCTTCGGGGAAGTGGGCGAGTCCAAGGCTCAGTGCCGTCGATGCTCCACGCCGAAACACCGACCGCGTCATGAACTCAACGACCGCGGGCGCCTTCTCCAAATACTTCCACACCTCAACGAGGTCGCTGGGAATCACCTCCGTGGGCGATATTTCTTGGAGGTAGGCACGGATGCACGTCGCCGACAACGTCGCCGAATCGTCGAGCATGCTTACGCACTGCCTCGCGTCGAGCGAGCTCGCCTCTTCTTCGCTATCAATGATGCGACCTGCGAGTAGAAGACAATGATAAGTATGATGGACACCACAAAAACCACAACTATTAGAAAGGGGAGATGCACTCACCAAGCAACGGGCGGGCGAGTCCCGTGATGAAGCAATCGGCGACGTGTGGTCGCCCAAGCAATAAGGACTTCCGACACCTTGCGATCCTCCTCAGCGGCCGCAATGGCGGCCTTAGCTCGCTCGTCCGCCGAGCTCGCTTCTTCTCTCGCCTCCCGCAGTTCGCGCTCGAGGTCGGCGATCCGCTGTTCAGCGGCACCCAGAGCAGATCGCGCCGCCACCAACTCACCAGCGGGGACAAGCCCCTGGCGAGCTTCCTCTGCCTTCGCAGCAACAGCCTGAAGCCCTTTGTTCGCCTCCTGGACGATGGCCAGCTCCCTCTCCGCGCGCTGTTTCGCGGCCAATCGGTCCGCTGACTCAAGCTGCAGACCCTGCACATCACCAAAAAAGGTTAGTTAGATCAAAAAATTCCTAAGTGCCCACCCGCTGAAATTCAGCGAGTGCGCACTCGGGGACTGGCGATCAAAAATTCCTAAGTGCCCACCCGCTAAAATTTAGCGCGCGCGCACTCAGGGACTGGATGCGACAAACAAAAAGATGCGAAATTATAAGAATCAGGCCGCTGCAAAGCACCGACCTGATCCTCGGGGACTGGATGTACCTGGATGGCCGCGCCAAGCATGCTGTGGAGTTGTATCGCGTCCACGGAAGCGAGAAGTGCCGGCGTGTGCCCGCGACGTTGGTCGACTTCAGCGTCGGCGGTCCCAGGAGCGTGGCTCGAGGGCGCAGGCCCACTCGCCGTGGTCGCCTTGGTCACGAAGCGCGGGAAGGTAGCGATAGAGGTACCTGCTCCGAGAGAGGTCGCCTCCGCCGTTCCAGGCAAGGAAGCACCCTCCTTCGTAGACGCGGCTGCTTCCATCACGGGCCTGGCTGGTGCGACCGCTGTATCGTCAGAGATAGTAATGGTGTCGTCGCCCTTGGCCTTCTTACTGCCATCCGCCGAGGCGACGACCTCGTCCGCCTTCCTCTCGCAGGAAGGATCTTCCTCGCTAGCGGCGGAGGGCACCTTGGCAACGGTCGGGTGGCCCATCCTCTTCACCCCGGTCCTGCGCATCAATTGAATCAACAAAAACAATCGAAATAGTTATGAAAAATAAGGAAAGGTGAGCGAACTCACTTGGCGACTGGGATGAAACGCAGTCCCGTACGGAGGCCGGCCGGTTTCTCCAGCTCAGGGCCTAGACGGCGAGTGAGCCCCAACTCCAGGACGTCGCGTGCCCAAGATACGGACGGCTTCTTTGTTGTCGAGGCCGCAGCTGGCGCCTCTGGAACATCCTCCGCCGGAGCCTCCTTGCGAGGCGAAGCCGCCGCAGCCGGAGACTCCTTGAGAGGCGAAGTCGCCACAGCCGGAGCCTCCCCCAGCCCAGAGACTGGGGCGAATGGTGGATGCATTGAAGCCAGCGGCACTTCCATGGTCGCCGCGTCCAGCACGGTTGTCGCTGGTGGCGCGCCGTCGCCGGCTGGGCTGGGAGCGTCTGAGCTGCTCGCCGAGTGCGACGGCGAGGCCGACTTCGACGGCCTCGTCTTATTTTTCGGGGGGGCCCTCGCCTCCCTTTCCTTCCTCTTCTTCTTTGACGGGGTGGCTTGACGACGCTAGGTGGTCTCTGGGAGCTCGTCTTCATCGTCATGACGTTCGAGGCTTCTGCTTGCCTCGATCTCGATCGCTGTTCGCGGGTCTTTTGGACCAGCGGGGCGACCTCCTCTTCGGACTCGTCCTCGTCGTCCTCGTTGCCCTTGGTAGGCGGCGATTCGCCTATGTCCTGGGCGGATGGGCCCGAGCTCTCATCGTCCGAAGGTGGGAGCCACCCTTCCACCACTTGGAATAGCTGCAACGAATACAAAACGGAATCAGAATTACCGCAACTGCATTTACTGCGACTGCGAGCAAGGTAAAGAAATTACCGTTGGATCCGGACGCTTCGCGGTGTAGGGGGCGACCCCAGCCTGTGCATCCAGGTACACCGCCTGGGTAATCTTCTTCAACGCTGGGAGATAATCCTCCAGCTTCCACTCGTCGAGACAGGCCTTCGTCGAGTCTCCCCGGCCCGTGTACTGGTACATGTAGTGGTCGCGTTGGGCGAGTGGAACGAGCCGCCGCCCGAGACAGCAATTGTACAAGTTTATCGTTTGAAGGCCCTTCTTTTTCAGACCACGGATGGTCTGGAGCATCTCGTCAACAACCATCCGCTGGTCGCCGGGGAGCTTGCCGACTTGGAGATTGCGCGGCTCGGAACGACTAGCGGAGTACCGCGGGATCGCCACCGCCTCCGGGTCGCCTCGCCACGAGAACCACGACTTCTTCCATCGCCACGCCTTGGCGGGTAGCATCAGATCAAAGAAAGAAGCTTTGGACTTGAGCTGAAATGTCAAGCCGCCCGCGGCTAGCATTGGGCCGCCTGCCTCCTCGCGGCTGATCCGTCCGTGGAACAGATCTTGCCACAAGGGGAAGTAGGGCCGACAACCCAAGTAGCATTCGCAGAACGCCACGAAGATGGCGAGATGCTCGATGCTATGGGGACCCAGATCTGAAGGCTGGATCCCGTAGTAGGCGCAGAAGCGCCGGAAGAATAGGGACGTAGGAAACCCTAGCCCCCGCTCGAGATGACTGGTGAAACAGACGAATTCCCTCTCTCGCGGGTTTGGGGTCGTTTCTCCGGCTGCGGGGATACGCCAACAGCTGGCTCGCAGGATCCCGGCCTCCTCGAAAGAGGCCAGCTGCACCCTTGTGCACTTGGACCTACCCCATGGCTCGGTGGAAAGGGCCATGGCCGAGAGATTGGTTGGAGATCGGAGGATTTCGGGTCGACTGGATCGCGGAGCGAAGGAAAGAAAATGCGCGCACTCGGAAGAAGTGGTGAGGAGTTGGCTCTACGATTGCCTGCCATTCCCCTTATATAGCGGGAGTTACCCGCCAAATCAGGGAGCCGTTACCACGCGGTGATTACGCCGAAAGTTACCGTTGGATTACCCCAACGGCTAGTTTGACCACGCCTGACGGTCCAACTACGGCCACTCGGCTCGCCGACCCAATCACTAAGACAGTGTTTTCGCCGACTCGACTCGCCAAAGCTGCGACCTGGATCATTGGTTGTCTCCTTTATACAGGAGCCCGCCGACGATTCGACTGGGTGCCTACTCTGAAGCCGTATACTCCGACTGCCAGCAGCCACCTACGCCTAATCGACGACGGCCTCGGGGACTACTGATGGGGATATGCCTACCGGGGTATACCCAGCAGGACGTTTCCGACTGGCCCAAGACCCGGTGAGTGGGCCTGCAGAGCGGCGAGTGGATCAAAGCCCAGCCAGGAACTGAGCGACTGGAAGCTGAAGGCTCAGGCGAGTAGATAGGCCCGATCGGGTGAGGTTAAACGGCTACTGAAGCTTTAACCAAATCGGTTGAGATATGTAAACCCTAGGGGGAGGTGAGCCTATATAAACCTCCCTATAGGGTGAGTAGAGATACGTTCCCTCATACACCCAAGCGACTCGCCGCCTAGCCGCCGAGCTCGCCCATTGTAACACCTCCATAATACAATCTAGCAGGAGTAGGTCTTTACCCTCCGGGGGGCCGAACCTGGGTAAAACCCTGTGTCTTTGCCCTCATCTCGCACCGCAGATGGCTGGCCGCCCTTTCCCCTCGTTCTACTACTCGCTGCCGATTGCAGCATCTGCCGTGACTATTCCCACGACACTCGTGGATCTTATCGATCCGCGAACGTGCATCATATGGCTCCGGGTTCTTCTTCTTGTTGTCAACAGGGGATGGGCTGCGTGAACGACGCGGGCCTCTTCCGTCATGGTGACTGCTTGGCGGCGACGGAGGCGGAGGTGGCGGTGGGTTAGCCTTCTTGCTGTTACCCTCTTGCGACGCCCCACGCCTGTCATGGTTGCTTGGAGGACGCGGAGGATCATGGTGTGACCTACTCTTATGTCCTTGGTGGCGCTCTTCATCATGACGGGTCTGTGCCGCGTTGTCGCGGATGACGATGCCGCACTGCTTTGGTGGGGGCATATCCGTGCGATTGTGAGCCTTGTGGTCTTCCTGACGTTGGGGGGATCGAGGCGGTGGTGATGGGCGGCGAGGTTGGGCTCTTTCTCCGTGGTCGGAGGATATGGGGATAGCATCCTTCCTGTTGCGCGCATCACTCCGTCTTCGTTCTGATGAACCCGTCTGTGATCCGACATCCTGAGGAGATCTTTCCCTTGGCGGTTTGTACTAGCTAGATCGGCAGAGCGTTGGGTCAGACTCAAGCCTCTGAGAGGTGGCCTTTTCCTGCTGCTTTACCGCCTTGGACACTAGGTCATAGACCTGTTCTACTGCCTCAGGCGATCTATCCTGCTCCAGAAGGGTCTTGGCGACGGCGAGGTTAAGTAGTGGGGTGGGCATCACCTGCTTGCCTTCACTATCAATGTATGTCTTGGCCTGTGCCGGCTTCGAGGGATCGTTGATGACGCGAGCTAGAGCTTTCTTAGCCTTCTGCTGCTGCAGCAGAGTCTTGTACTCGACCTCCATTGCTCTAGCTTTCTCTATGGACTTCTGCACGTTGACCAGATCTCGATCTAGTTTAGCACCTTGCTCCGCGATGGCTTGCGCCTCCTCCAGCAGTTGCTGGCGTTTCTCGTCAAGCTGAGTCATGTTCCGGATATGATCAACAGTTAGTGGCTCAACGAGGAGATTGCCGTACATCACTCTATCAGCTGGAGTAACATGGGCCGCTGCCGATGTGGATGCTGGAGGCGGCAAGTTTGCGGTGTTATTGTTGCTCGGACCGGTGCGGAGTTCCTGCGGCTGCTGCACCGGTTTAGGCGGAGGAGGCATGACCTTTGCGCGATCATTGTCGGCAGCAATAAGTGGCCCCTTCCCCTTTTCAGCGCCATAGACGGAACTTGCCCGGGTTGATCTTCATCCATCGCTGTCCCAATGGTGACGAACACCCCTCGAGACATGACGGTGTTATTAGCTTGCTCGTCACGCGAGTACTCCTCCTCCATCTCCTGCATAGCGGAGTCTAGCTCTTCTGGACTGCAGTCTATTTCCTCTGAATCTGCACTGAAATCAGCATAGAGCGCGTCAATGACAGAGTCAGAGGGTGCCAGGACTTCCTCGATGATGGGCGGTGGAGGTGCAACGGCCTCGACGATGACTGGAAGTGGTGGTGCTGCTGCGATGATGGCGGCCTGAGGCGGTGGTGGTGGCTAAATCGGAGGGGCTCCGTCAATGAGCTCAAGCGCCGATTGAGCTGCCGCTTCAGCCTCCGTGTAGTTGTTGACGGTGTTCACCATGCCTTCGAAGGTGGCCGTCTTAGAGAGTGTCGGAGAAGCGTGCCATGGTCCAGACCTTCCACAAAGTGATAGATGGCATCATCATTGGGGTAGTGGGCCAGATCGGCTCCTATACGGAGCCACCTGGCCAGGTAATCGCGGGGGTTTTCGCCATCTCTCTGAATGCAGCACGCCAGATCAACCACGCCGACGAATTTGGATCTCTGCTGTCCAGACGCACGGACAAAGCCGGCGGATTTGCAGTGATCTTCCACCTTTATATCCTGCACAGGGGCGGTTTGGGTGGGTCTTGAATTTTTTCGATCTTTGTCGGCAAACTCCTAGGAGAGATCCGACATCAATCCTTCCGCGAACGTATCCTGCTCGTAGGCGGTCCGTGCAGGTCTTGACGCTCCTCCTATTCCCAGGGAACTAGTGCCCGAGTCGGTTTCACCGATGAAGAGGTGGATATCTCCGATAGGAACGATCGAACACCGCGTAGGGTTCATCTTGCCGGGATCCAGAACTCATCAGGGGGGATGACCGGAACGTTGCCGGAGAAGAGAATGCGACCGATGGCTACGGTTTCGTCGATTCCCATGAAGATCTTGGTCCTCGCCCGCTGAAGAGCCTGAAGCGCCTCTTGCCCCACGGTGGGCGCCAACTGTCGTGGTATTGCCGACGAGTACGCCATGGATGGGTCCTCACAGTGCATGTTTAGAGACGTGGGGTAAGGCAGACGGTTGACGGGTACGAGGTAACACAGCTTACCCAGGTTCAGATCCCACAACGGTGGCGGAATCCTACTCCTGCTATAAATCACTATAATGGCAATACGCCGAGTTACAGAGATAGGTTCGCTGTGCGAGGTGTGTGTAAAATGACACTAGGTTGTATGAATCGATGCCCTAAAGGCTCCCATAGGCCCGACTTATATAGTCGCCAGGTCCTAGGGTTACAGGGAAAAGTACTAGCCGGACAGGTTACAGAGTTCTACACCGTCTATTACTAGTCTTGTGTATCTTGAACTCCAAGGCTCCGGGTACGCTGGTGACTCCACCGTAGCCTTCCTTTATCCGGCATGGGCCTCCCTTCTGGATCCACCTAAATGGGCCGCCCAGCAGGCCACAGGCCATGCTACCGACTATGGGCCACCCGGGTTAGTCGGATAAGAGACATGCTATGAGGATACCCATATAGCATATCCCCAACACTCTTTATGTTGAAAATCTTGAAGTTGCACTTGTTTTTCTTTCCTATGCTTGTTGCTTTATACTTTCATGACTTGTTTCTTTACAAGATTCCTATGTATAGGAATTGGGTTAGACTTAAATGTGTTTTGAATTTGCTTCCTGATGCTCTCTTTTACTTCAATTCATATTTCTTATGTGAGCATCTTCTCAAGCTATCATGCCTAACTTAAAAGCGTTAAAGAAAAGTACTTGTTGGGAGATAACCCAAGAGTTTTATTGAGTCTTGGAAGTTATTACTTCAGTAATGACCTCGACTTATCCTTTTTGTTTGCTTTTTGTGCCAAGAATGACCTCTAATGAGAGGGAAGTAAGATTTGGGGAGTTGCTGTCCCAAAACAGATTTTTGTCCTCCACCATAAAAATTTTTGAGGAGTCTCTGTAACTCGGATTGATCTGAAAATTTACGAATAAATCCCCCAGTATGTTATATAACTTTAATTAGTTCAACACTTTTTGATTTGATCAACATAAGATTTTTGAAAAAATCGGTATCTACCTGCTGGTCTGTTTTGATAGATTTCTGCCATTATTTGCATTTGCTTCTTATTGATTCCTTTTGAGTTCTCTTTTGGGGAATTGAGCTTTTTGGAGGATTTTATATAGTAGCTTGTGTTTTTAGTGAAAAGTTTTGCTGTTCCAAAGCTTTGCCTAAGGGTCTAATATCTTTTGAATACACTAATGTTGCTAATGAAGATTGTGTGAAGTTTTGTATGAAGGAAAAATTTCAGGTGTAGAGAGAGAATGATGTAATGAGATGAGAATGGACAAAATATCAAGATTGGGGATGCCACCCCGGTTTCACCCTAATAAATATCCAAGAGGTACAAGAGTCAAAGCTTGGGGATGCCCAAGTCATCCCCTTCTTCATCAATAAAAATATCAGGTCTTTCTAGACACTTTGTTTTTATTGTTTCATGCACATTTGTGTTGTTCTTGGAGCGTCTTAGTTTTCGTTTTTGGTTTTTGTTTGCTTAGTTTGCTTGAGTAAGTTGGTTGGTTAAACCACACTTCTTTTGGAGAGATACACACTCTGTTTCTGTTGCCTAGAACACTCTAGTTTTCACTCTTATTGTTTTGTGAGTGTTCACTTTTGCTAGCACTGTGTTTAGCCTTAGTTTTCTTGTGCTTTCAGCTTAGAACTTTTTAGTTCTTCTTTGTGGATTTGTGAGTCAAGCTCACTGATCTTTATTGATTATTATCGTTGTGAGTTGTTTCAAATAAGTCGATTGGTGTTGGAAAGGAGTAGGAAGTTCTTGCTTATAGTAGTACAAAAGTGAGCTTGCTTTCACTGTGGCTTAGACTTTAGAATGTCATGCTAGGTATTGTCTTGAACTTATGCTTAGTGATTATTGCTGTAGCATGTCTTGTTCCAAACAATTAGGATTGCTTAATGTGCCTTGAAGGAATTATGCGTTGTTTTAGCATGCAAAATCATAGTATTGTGGTATTCTCCTTTGATGCTTTGCATGGGCTGACTTGGCACATGCTCACACCATGTTATGACTATGAAAAGTCACCATTAGCATCTATGATCATTTATTCCTCGACTTGTGGTACCACTTTATGCTTTGATTAGTAATGTTTTGTTGCTCTGCATGATTATGGCCATTATTGCTCTCTTAGTTGGTTGTTCCCAGTCTTTTGCTAGCCTCCACTTGTATGAGTAAGCTCTACTCATGCTTCCAACTCCCAAGAAACCAAGTTATTCCAAAGTGTCCACTATAAACTCCTATGCATGGTGTGTTACACCATTCCAAGTATATTCTTGTTTTCAACTATCTTCCAATTAAAAAATATTTCGTTATGTGAAAACTTAGTGATTAAATCCCCCACGAACTTGATGGCACACTTTATTCCTTGACCCTAATAAACTTGAACCATTGTGACAACTTTGTTGTATATGCTTACACTTATAAGTTGGAATTAGCAGAACCGTGCTGTCACGTGGAATGTTTTTAACATTGCACTTGTACTTTGTACTCAGTTGATATCATGCTCTTTTGTCTATGGATGTCACCGGTGTGAAATAAAGAGGGAACTTGTAAGTCCATGGAGTTTGTATTCTGTGTTAGAGAAACGCCTGGGCCGCTAGCCTAAGCCATTCCTAATCATGGTGGAAACTTGCAGTATCACCATAATGAGCTATCTATTAAGCATCCTCAATAAAAAGTTATGCATATGGTAATTAAAAGGATCACTGAGATGCTCATTGTCTGCTTGACTTGTCATTTTTGTTATGGAATTTTTCATGTACCATGTGCAAGGGGTACCCCGTTGGCGGTTCTCAATGATATGCAAATAATTACAATGACAAGAACTTACCTGTGACTGAAGTTGAGTATGCATGAGGTGTGGCCCTCGTATGCAAGGGACTTTAGATTGCCAACTTATACTTCGTCAAGCATATACTCCATCTTTGCCACTTTGACCTTAATCACTTCAAGATGCTTATGATAGGGGCAATGAGGGCTGAAAGCTAACAAGTACCATAACTTTTGGAAGCTCTTTTTGAAACTTGTAATCCCTGCTTCCTTTATAAAAAAGGCCTTTCTTCCACCATTATTGAGTCTCCACTTTCTATCTTTAGGAACCATTAAGAGAGCATAGTTGTCATTCTATGTGCAGGGTCCCAAAGCTTATTGATTGATGCATATTGTGATATTAATTGTTCTTGTGCTATTTGTTTCTAGTCACCCTTGTGAACTTTGAAGGTGTCCTATGCATCTATTTGCTACTCTATGAGGGACAAGCTGATTGCCACTATGCTATGTTTTCTGTATGTGAAAACAAACAAATGTTTTTCAATGCATGTTATTCATGATCTTTGTTTGTAACCTTTCATGTTGCATGCATAGTTATTATGTTCTATTGTTAGAACTCCATCTTTCATGCACATGTTTAGAGTTCTTTGATCCCATCTTTCAATTCTTTCAAATGGTTTGATCTTGGTTTTGATGGTGCATGTAACCTAAAAAATTATTCTTTTTATCACTTACCTACTCGAGGACGAGCAGGAGTTAAGTTGGGGATGTTGATACGTCGGAAACGTATCTATAATTTTTGATGTTCCATGCTTGTTTAGTATCTACTTTGCTTAGCTTTTTCTACACTTTGAGGTGTTTTTATATCTTTTCTAGAAGTAACCTATTAATAAGTTGCCATAGTGCCAGTTGCCTGTTTTCTTCTGTTTTTGGTTCCAGCAAGGCAGAAAATCAATTCTTAGAATTGGACAGGACAAAAGCCATAGTTATTATTTTTCCATGAGCAACACGGAACCACGAAGCAGAGCCGGAGGGGGCCACATGGTGTCCACACGCCCTAGGCACGGGCAAGCCCTGGGGGCGCCCACAGGCGGTGTGGGCCCCCTAGGCCCCCACCTACCTTGATTCCTGCGCCTGTAAGAAGCTCCCGACTCAGAAACCCTACACCATCCACTAGAAAAGCCATGAAAACCTCTATAGCACCGCCGCCACCGAAGGGGAGATTCGGGGGACAGAAAGTCTCTGTTCCGGCACCCTGTCAGGACGGGGAAGTGCCCCCGGAGCCATCTCCATCGCCATCTCCATCACCATTGCTGATTCCCATGATGAGGAGGGAGTAGTTCTTCCTTAGCTAAGGGCTCTACCGATAGCCATGTGTTCATCTCTCTCTCTATGCATGATCTTGTGGTCATGAGCTTTGTAATCAAGTAGATCTACCTTGCTACTCAAGTGCTTCATTAGATCTCTGCTCTCCCCATGTGTGTGAAAGTGACAGCGTGCATGCCATGGTGGCACTTAGGCCTGAGTCTACTTAAATACTCTTTGTGCTTTAATAGATCTGTGCTTTCCCCACATGTGTGAAAGTGACAGCGGGCATACCGTGCG
Source organism: Avena longiglumis (assembly GCA_030063025.1). Classification (NCBI taxonomy): domain Eukaryota; kingdom Viridiplantae; phylum Streptophyta; class Magnoliopsida; order Poales; family Poaceae; genus Avena; species Avena longiglumis. Next base: position 473,874,631 of record CP125974.1, on the reverse strand, counting down.
TGGCACTTTGGCTAGATTGAATATTTGTTATGAGTTATATTTGGAGTTGGATGTCTCTATGAAATTGTGGTGTTTGTTGGAACCATCTAGTGCTCAAGGTGACAGTGTGGGGTTATCTAGATTGGGGAAGGTGGACTTTGAGGTGTGCTGTTATAGCCCTACCATGGATTAGAGTGTCCAACCGGAGAGTAGTTAAGAGTAGTATCATGAAGAGAGGATATTTATATGAGAGAGTGTTCACTAGTGAAAGTATGATCCCTAGGACTTGTTTCTAAGCATTGAAACACCGTTTGCTACTAGATCTGTTGCATGTTTGCTTGCTTCCATCTTTTTTCCGTTTGCCGAGGAGGTTTTGGTCCTTTACCTTACCTCACCATCAAGCTCTTTTCTGGCACCGTTACCCCATGTCAACAAGTCAGAAGCTATTTTCTGGCATCGTTACCACTTGTATTTCACTATCTCTTCGCCGAACCAGTGCACCTATATTGGGTGTGTTGGGGACACAAGAGACTTCTTGTATCTTGATTGCAGGGTTGCTTGAGAGGGATTCCTTTGACCACCTCCTCCCTGAGTTCGATAAACCTTGGGTGATCCACTTAAGGGAAACTTGTTGCTGTTCTACAAACCTCTGCACTTGGAGGCCCAACAACTGTCTACAAGAATAGAAGTGCGTAGACATCACACCCTGCTCAGACGTGGCCCAGGGTGGGTGCGGTGACCCAGCATACCACCGCATGATGTATTACACTATAGTGGTTGACATAACACCAATGGAACACCGTTCCATCCGCATTATATCCCTCGGAGTGGTACAACAGAAACATCGCGGGTCCAAGACAACACTTTAGATTACATATAACATATTACAAAAGATACAGAGAACTTCCTCGAACAGTGAGGAATGTTATACAGAAAGAACCAGAAAGATCCACTCGGAGTTACTTTAGAAGTACTACTATTAATATATGTATAAGGCTTGAAAGTACTACTATAGTATTGTTCTACAGAAGTAGGTTCTAGATTCTAGGAGTTTTATTTATATTCTACGCTTCATCTTGTCTTCGATAGATTCCGGTAAGGTCTTCGACTCCGTTGATCTCCCTTAGATATCTTCAACTCTTCAAGTGACTTATTTCCTGGAAACATCATTGGTTTCTCCAAGATCTAGCAAGGGTTAAGAAGATACGTTGAGTACGAGCGTACTCAGCAAGTTCATTAAAGAGAAGTGTTTGATGCACTATCTACAGCCACATACCATAGGTCATAGGCAATGCAAGTTTTCATAAACATTTCTTCAAAGGTTGCTTTTATTCTGAAAAGCTATGTCCATCACCCTTCACGGGTTTACCAGAACTTTCATGGAGTTCCTTTCCCGCAGCGTTCGCAGCTCCTTCTCGGAATAGGGAGTAACAAGTTACAGTTCTTACACTCTGCAGAGGTGCGTTACTTTACCCATGAGAGATCTTAGATTTTTTGCACATCCGAGTTATAGGCTCGTTCACACTTCCTTGGTGTGAGGCCCAGACTAAGATCCAAGCCAATCACTGTCCTTCTCCGCGACCCCGCATACACCACAATTGTTGGATGTCCAAACTCAAGGTAGACTTTTCCCCGTATAAAATGGCTATACCTTAGTTGGATACACACAACAACCATTAACACTAGAAATCTGTCTTTTGTAAGCCCAGATCCACGGTAGACTTCCCCCGTATAAAACGGCTATACCCATGATCTGCAACTTACAAATGCCCAGAACAGTGTCCAATGCATGCGAAAGGGAGCCGATCTAGCTAACTTCTCCGTCCCATTCCAAATCTCATGGTTAATGCGTAATATACGGTGCAAGAATCACTAGCGACATTGGTTGTTAAGTCCTAGATGATATACTCCTGAGTAGTGGTATTCCAACTACCAGGTTTAATAGATTAGCTGATCACCCTGGATCAGTAACCAATAGTTCACATTATTATCAAAAATAGTATTTTCTGACCTTTTTGAAATGCAGGTGATGACAACACTGGATTTGCAAAATACTTTATAGAAAATAATCAAAGGATATGAGCAAGTGTGAACTTGCCTTTTGTGATTGCAAGATTATGCACTCACGGTCTTCGAGCTAATAGAAGATCCAATATCTGAAATCATCATCATTGGTCCGGTAAGGACTAATGTTTAAAGAAGCAAGATGCTATTATGCATAAATAATGCTATGCAATTTTATAATTCCCAAAGTGAAGCCCTTAGTATTTTGAATAAGTTGATCTTAGGTATCTTCTTTAAGACTGGGTTTATTTTTAAGTTTATTTCGTAAGCAATGGCATTGATAAGGAACTTAAGTGTTAACAATCCAAAATATACAAGTATGGATAGAGTAATGTGATTATGATTAATTGTTATCTGGTGACTGTGATAAAAAGTCCTTAGATTGAGTTGTTAAGAGCTAAAGGAACTATTATGGACTTGTTTGTGTGAAGTGGCAAAAAGAATAACATTTGAAGAAACTAGTATTTAGTTAAGGTTAATTAGTCTTAAGGGTTATTAGGTTTTACATTAGGGTTAGTGATGGTTATGAATGATGTTAAGTTATCATATTTTAATTGATGGTATAAGTGACCAAAGTTGACTTTAAAAACATGAATAAACTTCAAATGAGATGTTTATGATTGTTTAGACCAAAGTTAACTATAAAAATAGAAGTGAATTTTAAGATATAATGAGTTTTTAGAATATTATCTAGTTTTAGGGTTTTGACAAATATGATTATGAATGATCTTTTTTAATGTAAGTAAAAGATGAATTTACAACATGTATCTGGTTCATGGGAGCATAATTAGATGATCTTATAAGTTTGTTAGGGTTTAGAATCATTTTAAGAGTGATTAAGAGATGAAGATTATTCACCCTCTTATACATGAGTGATATATAATATTTATTTAAAAGGAGTTTAATTTTAATTTAAGATTTAAAAACATATAAAGGCTAATAGTTATATTTAAGTTTTATGGATTTAGACTTAGTAATTGAAGTTTAAAGGTTTTAGTATTTTATAAGAAAATGTGATTATTTCTTACTTAAGAAATAATTTTAAGAATTAACAAAGTGGGTATTTTATTTGAGTAATATAAGTAATGAATTTTATTTATCTTAAAATGTTTTTGAATATTATACACAGTATTTTTCTAGTTAAATATACTTATTAAAGATCTTAAAAATGAATTTGTCGTGGTGGCACGACAGATGCCATGGGTAGGCTAAAGTATGGGGCCAATGAATGCTAGAGGGATCCGGGGAGGGAAGATGCAGTGATTTCTACACTCAAATGACTAACATGAAGATCTTCCTTTCTTCTTACAAGAACTACAAGTGCTCCTTGAGATGTTTGCAGAAAGAAGAAGACTACAACACGAGCCTTACGGCGTAGAATGAATCGATCCCTCCCCAGGAGCCCGCTTCTCCCCTTATAAAGGGGTTCCTTGGTTCCTCCTAGGGCTGACATGGCAAGCATATTCGAGGAATATGCTTGTCCCAATATGGTAACTCGGCGGCTCTCTTTTCGTGTCCCCCTTCTAACGACGGCAATGTTCCAGAGAGCCCCACCTGCGCGCCTCGGGCTCCATGACTGTCACCTCCGTGACCTTCCACTGATCTTCTGTTGCTCTGCTCCTTGTCCTTTGTGCTTGGCTCTGTTCAGATTCTCCCTAGCTAGCGACTAGGGTTTGTCTATAGGAACCTCCTTCTCCTGCAAGCTTCGTGTTACTCGGCCTTGTCTCGCATAACTCGGCCCAGACTTCACCTGTACTCAAGTTAGTCAGACTTACTCGGCCGACTTAACTCATATGTCGGCCGGATAAGGTGTTTATCCTTTTGTAGACGTCATGGCCTTGCTTAGATCGGCCGACTCTCACATGACTCAGCCGATATAAACAGTAACTCGGCTCATGGAAAGGGAGACAACTTTCATCTTTCCCCTGTCTTGAACCTATCCGGGGTCACCTCCCCAACATTAGTCCCCGAAGCTGGTGTGGTCCTGCCTATAACCTCGGCCGGGCCACATTAGTTTCCCAACATTCATTTCTCCTTATTGTTTCCCATTTGAGGTATCTGCGCATCTTCTTGTGCACGCCTCGTCCTACGTGTTCCACTCATCATTGATCTTCTAGTTTTTTGTTCCTCCACAGTGTCCACTGACAAGCTGCAGTGATTACTGCGCCCGTCGCGTCGGCGTAGTGACGCCTCGAGTACCACATTGGTCAGTAGGCCCGATCCTCTCCTGTGCCGTGTGGCCTGGTGTGTGGCTCCACTAGTTGTTCACGGCTTCGCGATACACGTGGTTATGTGGGTATCGTGGTGTAGCCACGATCTCACCACGGTTACTGTAGCGCAGCCACGATCTTACCACGGTTACTCTGGCCCAGCCACGATCTCACCACGGTTACCGTGGCGTGGTTATAAAGAGGGGAGAGGGGTTTTGTCACATCCCAAGATTTTCCAAATCTTGTAATGTGAAAATAAATGAATAAAATAAAACTTTGTTTGATTTTCAGAGCCAGAAGAAACTTTTGGAATTTAAATGGAACTTCAACCTATTGGGATTAAATAAAATCCTAAAAAGGAATTTAAATAGTTAAAACAATTAATAAGGGAAAATAAGTATTCTAAGAATACAATTTTGAATCTTTAAATAAAGAGTTGTGATTTCCCAAAAGAAAAGGGTAGATTTGTAAATGAAGAAAATTTTATAAAAGCCAATTAAACCTTGGCCAAGCTTTGGAATTAAAACACTTTGTTTTGAATAAAAATAGCAAAGGTTTATTTAAATAAATTAATAAGGATTTAATATCCAATTTTTATCTAAATAAAAGGTTTTTCCCATTTTAAATGGAACACCAAAACTTATTAAATTATTTTAAATAAATGGTCCAAATATTTTATATTCTCAAATAAAACATACTGAAGTGTTTTGATTTTATTTTAGATTTCAAAATAAAGGATTCAAATAAAACCAATCCTAATTGATTAATAACTAAGGCCCATATTATTTAATTATAAATGGACACCATAACAAAAATGTTATTTATTTTAAAACAAGCTTTCTAAATATTCCTTATTTTCAAATACAACCTACTGATTTGGTTTTAAAGATAAGTGGATTTCAAATGGAGATGTTATTAATTAAATCAAACCCTATTTTATTAAATAACTAAAGACCCATTTTATTTAATTAAAGAATGGATCCTAAAAATAATAAAAATTATTATTTTATTTTGGAACTTGGTGTATGTTGATAAACAGAACCAAGATCAAAGTTGTGAAATTTGGAGATTGTTTGAATCAATTTGATTGCTGTTTGGTTGTTTGAAATTCAAAACAGAAATTAGAATTAGAAAAAGAAAAGTTACAGAATAAAAAAAAATGGATTGGACCAGACCCAACCCAATGACCCACTAAGGCCCAAAGAAACCAGCCTTCCCTTTCCCACGACAAGCGTTTTCTACTCATTCCCAGACCCACAAAGAGACTGACCAGTGGACCCTCCTCCTCATTTCTTTTTCCACTGCCAGGTAGACCCCACCTCCCTGTTCATCGTCCACACCCGCGCGACCTCTTCTTCCCCCTCGCCGTTGTTTCCTGCCGATGATTTCGCGGCCTTAATTCGCTTTAACTCGACCACCGTTACCAGCTTTGATCACGCAGGTTGAAACGCCCATGCCTCCTCTATATTTCCCCTCTCACACCTCGCGCTCACACGCCTTAGACCACCCCAATTTCCTCCCCGAGCACCCTCTGTTCCGACGAAGTCCGGTGCCGATTCCGGCGACTCGACACCGCCCCGAGTCCCCCCTGAGCACGCTGGCAGCTTCCCCACTCCCAGACGCTTCTCCCCGTGCCCTTCATTCAATCGCGGGCTCCCCGGAGCGTCGGCTTTGACAAGCTCCGACAGCGCCGCCGTCTGTTTCTTCTCCGACGATGTTTTCCAGGTGAACCAGACCGCCCCTTCACTTCTCGTTCACGCACACAGCGTTGTCTTGATCCTGCGATCCGACGGCCTGCTTTGCCTTAGGGCGATCTGCGCAACATACTCGACCTCAACCAGAGCCACCCGCCCGTAGCGAACTCCGAGAGATTCCACGACCCCGTGCCTTGCCACATCGACCACCGCCGAGCACCACCGTCCTCGAACACGGTAAGCGCCACCTCCATCTTCCTTGCTTCCTAGAACCACCGCGAGCACTTTGTCCGTCCGCCGCTGGCCCACCGCCGCAGCTCGCCCATCTGTGACCGAGTAGTAGCATCCGTAGGATCTTAATCCAACGCCTACGATAGATCACTTAAGTCGCGAAGAGGTACGCAATAGGGACCATGCGATCTAACTTGATCCAACGCACCGCGTTACCGATCCGGCCGAACCGGTACCGACCAGTTAAAACACGCCGCGTGTCACCTATTCTGTTTAAAAACAGATTTGAAAACAGATTTATTTGCAAATTTCAAACCCTTGTAACTTTGGATCCACACGTCCAAAAATTACAAATTTTATGTCGTTGGATTCAGGAGAGCAAGACCTAACCAACCATGGCCTTAGTTTAGAAAATAGTATCTGTTAGTTTGCTTGATTTTGCAGATTCTTTTGTGAGCTTGTTTAGAGTAGGAAAAATGTTTAAAAATGATTTTAGGGATAAAACTTCTGCAAAATGGTTTGTTGTGACCTTACTGACCCTAGGAACCAACCCATGGTTTTGAAAATGAAATTGGAAATTTAGAATGGATTAATTGAATTAGTCTATTTTTTAGCTAAGTAAAGATAATGGTTTTATTATGAAAAAGGATTTTGGAATAAAAACTTTGAGAAAATATTTAATTCAAAGCTACTGACCCAAAACACCAAGTCTTGAGAGTTAGAAACTTTTGGTGAGAAACTTAAAGATTTTTGATTTGATAAAACCATTTTCCACCATATAAAATGTTGAATGGATTTTGAAATAGTTTTGGGCAAAACCCCCTAACTAATGACTTTGCCATTTTGGTAAATGACCAATTTGGACCTTCCAAAGTTTAGAAACCTAGTGGAGACCATCCTTGCAATAGAACCATCCTTTGCATAAATTATGCATGACTTAGATTCCATTGCTTTGTGAGTGAGAAATTGTTTGTTTGACTTTGGTTTGGAATGTTAGTTGATTTTTGTGTTTGCTTGATTGACTTGTAGTGAATTTAGCAAAGTGTGAGACTAGCAAGATCAAGGAGTGAACCATCATTCCCTACCAAAAAGGCAAGTTACACTATCATACAAAAATCCTACTATTTTCATTATACTTAGTGGATTATGAAAACATGCATGAAAAAGATATCTTTATACTTATGCTATGCTAAATCCTAATAGGATTCCCTATACACTCCTTAGTGAAATATTGTAGTTGATACATGCTTAGCCATGCTATATTTTGAAAAGAGATACATGTTGAGATTTTACAAAGGTTGAGAAAAGGACTTGTGTTTTACATAATAAAACAAGGACTCAATGAACCACCTAGGTGGTGGATACTTTAAGTTTTGGAGAAGGTGGCAACAAAAGAAACCATGTCTATGGGAATCACTTTGTGTTGTGCTCCAAAAGAAAACCACCTAGGAAACTTAGAGATTGAACATGTTTCTCCAATTGTGGCTTCCGTGTGCAACCACATGCTATTATGGCTCTGGCTTAGTCAACTACATTAGGAAGACCCATACATTGTCTTTAGTTACCGGACATGGGGATCTGGAATGCTTCATGGGGACTGAAGACAAGCTAGCAATGATGTATGGGAGGACCTTTTGGAAAGGCTTCGTCACATTTTCAATCTGCCAGTACTCCATCTTGGTGAGCACTAATCCAGTAGGCCACTGGTGGCAAAAGGATGGGATTGTGACATGTGGGTAAAGTGTACTCCTTCTGCAGAAGATAATAAAATCTAAGTACTTAGCCGTGTCCCCGGTTATGGACAATACTGAGCAACTAAAGTTTGAACTATGGGAGATCTCGACATTCCAACTTCTAAAATAAAAACTTGATGCCCTTGTGTGTCTACCAAGGAATTCAAAGAGATTTTGATAAGACTTGTTGCACTTGGGGTTACCAAGGTGCTCAAGGAATTTTGACAAGGACTTGAACACTTGAGTTTCTACCAAGGAGTTCAAGGAACTTGGAAAAGAGATTTAACAAAGGACCAAAATCCTTTTTAAAAAAAGATAGGATAAAATATTGCTTTATGCAAATGAGCCTAAAACTCTACTTAGCCAAATTTGCATGTAATGATAGGATCCACTTACATTATGCATAACAGTGAAACTTGCCAATACAATTCAAATGTATTGACCCTTGTGGCTGTAACTTGTATGTTGTAGGTTTGATTGTTTTAGTGAAGATTGATTGATTAGGATTACAAAGTCTACAACCAACATCTGCCTGTGGCACTTCGAAGATGAAGGACCCCATGCTTATAATTATTCCGCAATGTAATGTAATAGCCATATGAGCTATGAATGATGTAATAAAATTATGTTATTCCTGGTTATAAAGTTATATTATGACCTTTGTTTCTTGATATTACATCTTAACTGTGGATGCTAGCTATTGATCCAGGGACTAGCATTGTAAAACACAGGAGGAATCTACCTTATTAGGTTGAGACTTCTACAGATGGTATCAGAGCATTGTGTTGCCTGTAGGATTTGTAAACCCTAGGATTGGACAAAAACCCTTAGAAAAATAGGAGTTATATTTTGATCCAAAACTTATTTACAAAAACACTTGTAAATTCTTTCCTTAACCATTTTGGTTTCAACTCTACTTCTCTTCTACTTTAACTCGATGGAAAAACCTACCCCATGGCCAAAGACTACACCATGTGAAAAGGACTTCTTCAACTCTAATGACTTCAACTTCTTCAACTCTAATGACTTCAACTTCTTCAACTCTAATGACTTCAACATCTTCAGCATATCCTCCAAGGACTATCAACTTGGAAACTACTAAGGACCACAAGTGAAACAAGGAAATCTTACTCAAGGGTTAGAGACTGAGGGAACGCAAAATAAGAAGAAGCCATCAACAACTTTGAAGTATTGTGACCAAAAGTTTTTCCAAGGAAACCATGATCTCTTACAAAAAAGAATCATGAAGGAAGGAAAAATCACAAGTGAACTATATAGATAGACCACCATATTTTAGTTAAGTCAAACACAGCAACTTATGTGGTGTAACAAAAGTATTTTGTTGCCTAAGTATGTGCTTGAACATTGTTTGAGAGAAATGTTTGGTTTGTAATTGCATGCACATTGCTTGTGTGAATTGTGATGTGTGTGACTAGAATTGACTCCTTAGAAATATCTTGCCTATTCTAATATCCCTTCAACCCAAACAGATGACTACTCCAAAAGACTCCAAGGTTGATGACACCAACACCAACCAAGCTGACAGCATGAAAGAGCTCATAGCAACACAACACCAGTTGAACCAACTGACAGCTCAGTTCATAGCCAACAGTAGTGATAAAGATCCAGCACTACAAAAGTTTTTGGAGGAACAATCCCAACTGATGCTTAAGGTGACTAATCAAATGATCAACATGGAAGAAAGCTATCCTAAAGGAGTTTATGATAACAAGGATGACAAGAATGTTATTCTAGATGGGGCCCCATCTTGCATTATTTGTGGAGACAAGGACCATACTTCCAAGGTGCATGAAGGTCAATGCCCTAATTGTGAAGAAAATCATCCTGTTGGACAATGTCCCACCTCTCAAGCTACTTGTTACCTTTGTGAAGGAAATGACCATGTTCCTATCCAATGCCCTATCTACTCCATGGTGGAACAAAGGAAACAAGAAGGATCCAAGTCTACCAAAGGAAAAGGACCACTTATACCCCCAAATAAGACAACCAAGTTCAAAGGATCAAAGAAACCCAAGAAACCAAGACCAGACATGAACCTTGTGCAATGTCGTAAATGTAAGGAAATGGGACACTATTCCAGTGAGTGCCCAGAGAACAAGAAGAATAAAGAGATTGACCAAGTGTGGTGCAACAAATGCAAAGAGCTAGGTCACTATGTAGCAACTTGTCCACAAGAGCCACGTAAAGAACTCAAGGACATCCATTGTTTTAACTGCAAGAATCCAGAACATTATGCAAGTAACTGTCCAAAAAAGATGAAGAACAAGTTGAACAAGCCTATGGAGAAACTCAACCTTGGCCCATGAGTCAAGAATGGAAACCAAGGGCACAATGCAAATGTTTACTTAGAGAAGTTTCCCCAGGATCCCAAGAAGGCCAATATGTAAATTTTGTTTGAGAATTTTTAAGGGTGGTAGTACCCTAGTTGTTTTGAACTTGCTTGTAACCCTAGCCTCCCCAAATCTCGGGACGAGATTAATTATAAGGGTGGTAGCCTGTCACATCCCAAGATTTTCCAAATCTTGTAATGTGAAAATAAATGAATAAAATAAAACTTTGTTTGATTTTCAGAGCCAGAAGAAACTTTTGGAATTTAAATGGAACTTCAACCTATTGGGATTAAATAAAATCCTAAAAAGGAATTTAAATAGTTAAAACAATTAATAAGGGAAAATAAGTATTCTAAGAATACAATTTTGAATCTTTAAATAAAGAGTTGTGATTTCCCAAAAGAAAAGGGTAGATTTGTAAATGAAGAACATTTTATAAAAGCCAATTAAACCTTGGCCAAGCTTTGGAATTAAAACATTTTGTTTTGAATAAAAATAGCAAAGGTTTATTTAAATAAATTAATAAGGATTTAATATCCAATTTTTATCTAAATAAAAGGTTTCCCCATTTTAAATGGAACACCAAAACTTATTAAATTATTTTAAATAAATGGTCCAAATATTTTATATTCTCAAATAAAACATACTGAAGTGTTTTGATTTTATTTTAGATGTCAAAATAAAGGATTCAAATAAAACCAATCCTAATTGATTAATAACTAAGGCCCATATTATTTAATTATAAATGGACACCATAACAAAAATGTTATTTATTTTAAAACAAGCTTTCTAAATATTCCTTATTTTCAAATACAACCTACTGATTTGGTTTTAAAGATAAGTGGATTTCAAATGGAGATGTTATTAATTAAATCAAACCCTATTTTGTTAAATAACTAATGACCCATTTTATTTAATTAAAGAATGGATCCTAAAAAGAATAAAAATTATTATTTTATTTTGGAACTTGGTGTATGTTGAGAAACAGAACCAAGATCAAAGTTGTGAAATTTGGAGATTGTTTGAATCAATTTGATTGCTGTTTGGTTGTTTGAAATTCAAAACAGAAATTAGAATTGGAAAAAGAAAAGTTACAGAATAAAAAAAATGGATTGGACCAGACCCAACCCAACAGCCCACTAAGGCCCAGCAAACCAGCCCAGCTCCCCTCTCCCACGACGAAGCGTTTTCTACTCATTCCCAGACCCACAAAGAGACTGACCAGTGGACCCTCCTCCTCATTTCTTTTTCCACTGCCAGGTAGACCCCACCTCCCTGTTCATCGTCCACACCCGCGCAACCTCTTCTTCCCCCTCGTCGCTGTTTCCTGCCGATGATTTCGCATCCTTAATTCGCTTTAACTCGACCACCGTTACCAGCTTTGATCACGCAGGTTGAAACACCCATGCCTCCTCTATATTTCCCCTCTGACACCTCGCGCTCGCACGCCTTAGACCACCCCAATTTCCTCCCCGAGCACCCTCTGTTCCGACGAAGTCCGGTGCCGATTCCGGAGACTCGACACCGCCCCGAGCCCCCCTGAGCATGCTGGCAGCTTCCCCACTCCCAGACGCTTCTCCCCGTGCCCTTCATTCAACCGCGGGCGCCCCGGAGCGTCGGCTTTGACAAGCTCCGACAGCGCCGCCGTCTGTTTCTTCTCCGACGACGTTTTCCAGGTGAACCAGACCGCCCCTTCACTTCTCGTTCACGCACACAACGTTTTCTTGATCCTGCGCATCTTACCGCGCCTTTGTTTTGCCTTAGGGCGATCTGCAGCAACGTCCTCGACCTCAACCAGAGCCACCCGCCGCCAGAACGAACTCCGGCGAGAGATTCCACCTGACCCCGTGCGCCCCTTGCCACATCGACCACACGTCGAGCACCACCTCGTCCTCGCGAACACGGTAAGCGCCACCTCCATCTTCCTTGCTTCCTAGAACCACCGCGAGCACTTTGTCTGGCCGTCGCCGCCGTCCACCGCCGCGCAGCGCCGCCCATCTGTGACCGAGTAGTAGCATCCGTAGGATCTTAATCCAACGCCTACGATAGATCACTTAAGTCGCGAAGAGGTACGCAATAGGGACCATGCGATCTAACTTGATCCAACGCACTGCGTTACCGATCCGGCCGAACCGGTACCGACCAGTTAAAACACGCCGCGTGTCACCTATTCTATTTAAAAACAGATTTGAAAACAGATTTATTTGCAAATTTCAAACCCTTGTAACTTTGGATCCACATGTCCAAAAATTACAAATTTTATGTCGTTGGATTCAGGAGAGCAAGACCTAACCAACCATGGCCTTAGTTTAGAAAATAGTATCTGTTAGTTTGCTTGATTTTTCAGATTCTTTTGTGAACTTGTTTAGGGTAGGAAAAATGTTTAAAAATGATTTTAGGGATACAACTTCTGCAAAATGGTTTGTTGTGACCTTACTGACCCTAGGAACCAACCCATGGTTTTGAAAATGAAATTTGAAATTTAGAATGGATTAATTGAATTAGTCTATTTTTTTTAGCTAAGTAAAGATAATGGTTTTATTATGAAAAAGGGTTTTGGAATAAAAACTTTGAGAAAATATTTAATTCAAAGCTACTGACCCAAAACACCAAGTCTTGAGAGTTAGAAACTTTTTGTGAGAAACTTAAAGATTTTTGATTTGATAAAACCATTTTCCACCATATAAAATGTTGAATGGATTTTGAAATAGTTTTGGGCAAAACCCCCTAACTAATGACTTTGCCATTTTGGTAAATGACCAATTTGGACCTTCCAAAGTTTAGAAACCTAGTGGAGACCATCCTTTGCATAAATTATGCATGACTTAGATTCCATTGCTTTGTGAGTGAGAAATTGTTTGTTTGACTTTGGTTTGGAATGTTAGTTGATTTTTGTGTTTGCTTGATTGACTTGTAGTGAATTTAGCAAAGTGTGAGACTAGCAAGATCAAGGAGTGAACCATCATTCCCTACCAAAAAGGCAAGTTACACTATCATACAAAAATCCTACTATTTTCATTATACTTAGTGGATTATGAAAACATGCATGAAAAAGATATCTTTATACTTATGCTATGCTAAATCCTAATAGGATTCCCTATACACTCCTTAGTGAAATATTGTAGTTGATACATGCTTAGCCATGCTATATTTTGAAAAGAGATACATGTTGAGATTTTACAAAGGTTGAGAAAAGGACTTGTGTTTTACATAATAAAACAAGGACTCAATGAACCACCTAGGTGGTGGATACTTTAAGTTTTGGAGAAGGTGGCAACAAAAGAAACCATGTCTATGGGAATCACTTTGTGTTGTGCTCCAAAAGAAAACCACCTAGGAAACTTAGAGATTGAACATGTTTCTCCAATTGTGGCTTCCGTGTGCAACCACATGCTATTATGGCTCTGGCTTAGTCAACTACATTAGGAAGACCCATACATTGTCTTTAGTTACCGGACATGGGGATCTGGAATTCTTCATGGGGACTGAAGACAAGCTAGCAATGATGTATGGGAGGACCTTTTGGAAAGGCTTCATCACATTTTCAATCTGCCAGTACTCCATCTTGGTGAGCACTAATCCAGTAGGCCACTGGTGGCAAAAGGATGGGATTGTGACATGTGGGTAAAGTGTACTCCTTCTGCAGAAGATAATAAAATCTAAGTACTTAGCCGTGTCCCCGGTTATGGACAATACTGAGCAACTAAAGTTTGAACTATGGGAGATCTCGACATTCCAACTTCTAAAATAAAAACTTGATGCCCTTGTGTGTCTACCAAGGAATTCAAAGAGATTTTGATAAGACTTGTTGCACTTGGGGTTACCAAGGTGCTCAAGGAATTTTGACAAGGACTTGAACACTTGAGTTTCTACCAAGGAGTTCAAGGAACTTGGAAAAGAGATTTAACAAAGGACCAAAATCCTTTTTAAAAAAAGATAGGATAAAATATTGCTTTATGCAAATGAGCCTAAAACTCTACTTAGCCAAATTTGCATGTAATGATAGGATCCACTTACATTATACATAACAGTGAAACTTGCCAATACAATTCAAATGTATTGACCCTTGTGGCTGTAACTTGTATGTTGTAGGTTTGATTGTTTTAGTGAAGATTGATTGATTAGGATTACAAAGTCTACAACCAACATCTGCCCGTGGCACTTCGAAGATGAAGGACCCCATGCTTATAGTTATTCCGCAATGTAATGTAATAGCCATATGAGCTATGAATGATGTAATAAAATTATGTTATTCCTGGTTATAAAGTTATATTATGACCTTTGTTTCTTGATATTACATCTTAACTGTGGATGCTAGCTATTGATCCAGGGACTAGCATTGTAAAACACAGGAGGAATCTACCTTATTAGGTTGAGACTTCTACAGGTTTGGGCAGTTCACTTTTCCCCTTCCGCTCTCCCTCATCTTCTTCCTTGCGCCGCCGCTCTTCTGCGTGTTCCGGTGCTCTCGCCACCGTCGATCTTATTGACGGCGACGCTGCCGTTCTTCCGCTCCTCATCGCCGTGCGCTTGCTCCGGCGCCGCCGCCGCCGCCGGTGATTTTTCTACAGTCTCGTCGCTAGGCTCCTTCCCTAGGCGCATCTGCTGTTTTCTAGATTTCCTGCGGCGGCTCGTTTCTGTTCCACCGCCGTGCTCGCTTAGAACCACGACGGGGCCCTGCGCCTCTAAGCCTCTCTCTACCGCTAGTTCTTCTTCCGTTGATTCCTCCGGCGACCATATGTCTAGTTCAGTTAGTGGTGCGCTCGTCGAAGACAACGATGTAGCTTCCGGCCTAGAGCGGGGCTCTTGGCAAGGCTCCTCCGTTACGCGTCGTGAGATTGAGTGGCTAATTAAGACTCGCCGGATTCCTGCCGAAGTATGTTGTCGCTTATCCGGCAGAGTCTCCTATACTCAACAAAGGCGAGTACGTTGTTTTCATGTCCCACTTCGCTCGTGGGTTCGGCCTTCCCCTTAGCGATTTTCTAGGGAATTCCTTGACTACTTCGGCCTTCAGCCGCATCATCTTCCGGCTAATGCCATCGCCTCCCTGTCGGCTTATATCTCGGCCTCAGAGGGATACTTCGGCCTTTGGCCTTCTGTGCCCGTTTGGTCCAAATTTTTCCAGATCCGATCTAACGTCGTTCCAGACAAATCCCTTCACCCCTCTGAGAAATCGCTTACACAGAGTGTGGAGCCGCGTCCATCACACCTCGGAGAAAATCCGAGTTCCCTCGTGTCGCTGGCCTCGAGTCTTGCAAGAAGTGGCATAGATCATTTTTCTATGTCAAAAACACTGGAAAGGAAAAGAAGATTCGGCTCCCTGCCTTTTCTATCGGCCCTCCTTCTAAGACGAACTGGAATTATGACCCCAGGAAGAGCCATTCTTTGGTCGAGGCATTCGAGATTCGGCTGAAGGAGTTGATCCACGCCGGGCTTCGTGGTGAGGATTTGATGACCACATTTGTCAGCAGCCGGATCTGCCCTTTCCAGCTTTGCTCGCACAAGCTCTGCTACATGAGCGGTCCTCTCGATCCCAACTGAGTTTCGACGGTTGAGCTCGACAATTATCTCATTTACAAGAGTGCCCGAGCTATCTTCAAGACTGATATGCCGGAGGACTAGACATGGGGGCTGAAGCCATTTACTCGTGGGAATCCCCCTCGCGAGGTAAATTTACGCATGTGCATTTGCTTCCTAATTGTGTTTGTGACTTCTTTTGCTAACTCCACTTTGTTTCTTTTCTTGCAGAGGTTTGCGGAGCAAAAGATCGAGGATGCCGAGGTTCTGGCCCTTCCGTGGACCGCAGATCGGAACACCCCGGACAGCGGGGAACCTGACTCGGAGGAGTTTGTTCCTAAGTCGGACGTCGCTCCGGCTCGCGCTCGTGGCAAGACCTCGGCTCACGGGGAGGAAGGTGACTCGGACGACGTCCAAATTCTTGAGGTAGTCGCCGTGTGGCATCCCGCAAAACCAGTACTAGAAAATCGCGTTGAATTTGTGCATTGCATCGTCATCATCATGCATTGTTTGCATAAAACTATTTCGCAAAGCCCGTTTTGTTTTCTAAAACGCCCCACCTTATTTATCGCGCAAACCCGGGTCACCGGAGTGTTTTGTTTTGTCCGTTGTCAGTTTGCAAAAAAAACGCTGTTTGATATAAATATTTTAATTAATTATTTAGTGGGGGCAGCCGAACGTGCCAGATCGACCCGAACGACCACCCCCAGGAAAACTAAAACGGTCCGCCCCTTTTTCTAAACCTACCAACTAACCTACCCACACCCCCCTGGCCACCTCACTCCCTCCAATAGCCTCTCGCCACCTCAGCGCCCCTCTCCCCTCTACCCAATCCCCACCTGCCACTTGGCCTCTCCCTCCACTCACCCCTCCCTCCACTCAACCTGCCCCCACCAACCAACACCCGCACGCACGCACTCACACGCAGGCACGCAGCACACTGGATCCCCACCCACCCCGCGCACGTTCCGCGCCACCGCCCCACTCCCTGGGCCCCACCACGACACCTGCCCGTCCCCGTCGCTCCCTACCTCTCTCTCTCTCACCGCCCGCCCTTCTTCCCGCCACTGCAACCTCCCTTCCTGCCTCCTCCACCAGCGCCCGCCGCGCGCTCCTCCCGTCTGCCGCGACGCCGGTCAACCGCCCGCCCCGCTGAAGCTCCGCCAGCCGCTCCCTCTCCGCCCGGCTCACCTCGCCGCCGCCTCGCTGCAGTCCCGCCACCGCTCTCCTCCTCCTCTCTCTCTGCAGCGTGCTCGCGGCCAACTCCCGCTACGCCGCGCGCCACCCGCCAGCCCGCCGGCAAGCCACCGCTGCCCGCCTCCTGCATGGCGGCGCCGACCTCTGCGCCCATCCCCCGTCGCGAGCCACCTGGCCTCTCGGCCCAGCCGCCGGCCGTCACCAGCGCGCCCCATCCGCGAGCCGCTCCGCGCCCCGCTGAGCCAGCATCCGCCTCGGCCCGTGCTGCTAGGCGACCAGCGCCCGCTCTGCGCCGCCTCCGCCTCTCCGCCCGCCGAGGTCCCGAGAGCTCACCCCGCACTCGCTGCGCCCGAGCCGCCGCCTCTGCGCCAACCGCCACCGCCGGCCCGGCCGCATAGCCGCCTCCGTCGAGCTCCCTCCCGCCGTCCTGCGCGCCAGACCGCCTGCTGGTCCCCTCCGCGCGTCCCCGAGAACCGCTAGTTCTCCGCCCCTCCTCTCGAGCAGTACCGCCGTCAGGGGCTCGCCCTTCCAGCGACCTCGTCACCACCTCCCTGCGCTGAACCGCTTCCCAGGCCTCGCAGTGCCACCCGGAGGAACCGACGAGAAACGTCCTCCCGCCGAGATCTCCCGAAGGCCGATCCCCGGAACCCGCGGAACCTTGTTGCCGACGACACGGAGCCCCGAGTTCGTCATCACGGGCACGTGGAGCCACACCCCAAGATCTTCAATAAGGGACCACGAGAACCTCGGAAACCAAGATCTCCCCGTGCCGGAACCCGAGTCCGACACCGACAACTGAAACCGTGGAACCGACAAGATTGACCTCACCGACGCCAGGATCTCCGCCGCAGAACAACGAGTCCTTCGGAGCGAAACCGACAAGGTCTACTCCGACACCGAGACCCTGACGACAAGTACTCCTTCCCGGATGCGATGCTCGAGAACACGAACGGTAAGAACACCGACGCAGAACGCCAAGTGCTTCACCCCGACGCCATGACCGTCGACATGACCCGAAGACACGGATGCGCCAAGACCGACCCCGGAGTCCGAGAATGTTCACGTCGAGGCCGAACCCGTCGAACCCTGGACCCTGAGACCGACCCCGACCCCCAGAACCCAAGATCGTCGAGACCCCTAATGTGTGAACCCTTTCCTCGAACCCTATTTATAACATGATACAACTTGTCGCATATTAAATTGTCATTCCCGCATGCATAGCATTGGTTTGGGGGCCTTATGCCGATTCACCTAATAATTAAATATGGGGCCCATATGCGGGCAAATCTAGCCTTATATTGGCCTCATTTAAACTTGTGTAGCGAACTCGGTGCTATATTCTTGCCTTGTTAAAACAACATTTAATTTGCGGGGTTTTCTAAATAACTTGAACCACTTGAATATTGTCGGGACCCCGGTTCCGCTTAATATGACCTAATTGCATCGCACCTTGCCATGCCATGCATCATACATGCATCATTCCCGATCTTCTGTCGATCTTAAATAGTGCATCCGGTGTTTCTTCTAGTGTTTTGCTTCTTCGCGGATAAGGCCGTTGAGTTGATGTGAGCTTCGCCCCGATCTTCGGTTGAACCCTTCGGCAATGTTTTCAGGCGAGCATCTCCCCCTTTCTACCTATCTTACTTTTATAGTCTTTATTCCCTCCTGTTGATCTATTGCTATCGTATGCGATGCTTTAGTTTCCGCACTGTGATATACCGTGCAGCCCTATATTGCCTTGGACACACCCTATTACTGTTGTTTGGTAGATAGTTGGACTTATGCGTCGTAGTTGCTTGCTCATGCGATGTGCGTCTTCATATGCCACGCTTGCTGATGTATTGCCGCATGATGATGATGGAGATGATCCTAGTTTTACTTATCGTCACTTTAATTTCTGCTTAACAACTAAAATTGAAATAAGCAGAGGCATCGGGGTGATAGATAATATTTGGTTTTCGACGCCCACTTGTGTCCCGTAAGACCCCGAGTACTTGATACTGCCTTGATTTATCGCGCTATCCACATCCGGAGGTATATGGGACCCCCAGCGAGCTTGATTCATCTTATTTCTTGGGGCCACAACTAGTTTGAGGTTTTATTACGATCCTGTACTTATGCCATGCTACTTTACGTATTTAAATTGTGCGGGAGCACACTGCATCTTTAGGTATGCGGAGTGATTACGCTGTATCGACAAGCCCAGCCACACTTTCGGGTTCCCGCCATGACCATTGGCGCAACCTTGAGTCTGTCTGAGCTTGCTTACTCCGCTATGGGATCTACTCAAAGGGTGGCCTCAAATATTTCTGAATCTGTGATTGTTCATCGTGAAAGCCTCGTTGGGTTTTGATTTGGTTTTTCCGAGGTTGATCGGCGTGTGTTGCTATTGGTGCACCGCCGGGTAAAACTTTCAAAGCCGTGTCATGGATATGGACGACTTGGAGCACAGTATCTCGATCATAGACATGCATAACTAAAGTTTATTGCTATAAATTTGACTTTATAATGACTAGTAATCATCTTCACTATAATGGAATGGCTAATTAATACTGCCCACCCTTGCTTGTTTGCAGTGTCGCTTGCGACCATTGTACCTGACTAGTAAGTAATGCAACTACAACGGAATGGCTGAATAAAAGTACCAACAACTGCTGGGTTTCGGGATTACATCATGTTATCTGTATCTGATTAGTAATTGCTGCAACTACAACGGAATGATTAACTAAAAGTGCCCACTGCTTACTTTATCAGGATGACTATCTATACCTGACTAGTAATTACTGCAACGATAACTGCATAAATAAAACTGCCAACTGTGTGAGTTCCTCGGTTGACTTCCTCGTTTGGTCTCGAGGGGGAGACGCCAGGATGGGTTTGTTTGATGGTAGTATCAGGTTGGTTCCGAATAGGTCATTCTTACCCCCTCTGATAACCGCCAGTTGTATCGAGTCTCTATAGATTGTTTAGTGCATGCTGCCACTGCCGCTCAGTCCACCATACCTATGTAGGCGAGGACCGCCGAATTCTAGCCTCGCTGTAATGTCTTGGCCTCAAGATCTTGACGCTCCTTCTTTTTCCTTTGCCCTTTGTCACCCCTTTTGTTTAAGCAGGTTTGAGATCGACGTCGTTAGCAAGGTTACCTTCCGCTTGGCTCAGGGTTATGGACGCCATTGGTTATTCTTCGTGGCTCTTATCCCCATTTGCATCTTGTCCGTGGACGCTCTATCGCTTTTCAAGGTGATTTGGATCTTTGTATATGATATTCGTATTCTTGACTCATGGAGTCATATATATATCGCTCATGGGTCCCATCGAGGACTGTTGTGTAATGTTATTACTTCGTTTTCCACCCGCACGAAAGTGCCTGGTGGGCACCTTTGAATCGTTTCTATGCGGGTTTTGGCGAATTTTGCTCAAACTTGCATAGGTCCGATTCTGAGGGTGTTACACGCCGCAATGCATATCTCTTATGCATTTCCGGCTTCTACTTTCCCAGCTAATCAGGCCGGTCAGGTGCACGACGCCGAGCCTCTCACCTCTCAACCTCCTGCTACCTCGAGGAAGCGCACTGCTTCGGCAGGTCCCTCCGAAGCTGCTCCCAAGAAGAGAACCAAGAAATCAGCCCACCATCTTCCGAAGCATAAAACGATGCCCGGAGTTGCTGGGTGAGTTCATTTTCATTAGTATTTCTTGCTTCTCTCTTTCTGTCTTTTGATTCGACTTTTTGTGCTTTTGCAGCGCTCCTCTCTCTGCCAAGCCAAGCGGTCCGAGTATGACGAGTCATACAACTCGGCTGCCTTCTCCTCCGCCCCCTGAAGATACCCGAGCTCCTAGTCCCGCTCGTGTTGACTCTCCTCCTGCGACGACTCAGACATCACCTCGTCCAGATGTTCCCACATCCTCCATTGCTGACACCGACATAACTCCGTCAGTAGATCCTCCTACCGAACCTGTTGCCTCCGTTATGAACTCTGAAGTTTCCCCCGAAATTCCTTTGACTCGCCCAATTCCAACTGCGACTCCAACTCCAGCCGAGGATATCACCATCTCGGCCCCCTCGGAAACCATAGTTCCTCCTGCCTCCAAAGATTCCACTCTTAGTGCCGAGGTTGCGGCCCCTGCCGACGCCTCTTCTAAGGCTAGGAAGGTTGTTGTTACCAAACCTTCATCATCTCATAAGGGGTCGGATAGCTCTTCTCAGCCCAACATCGCTGGTGCGTTCCGTAAGGGGGTTTCCTCTGCTAAGCCTGTTGTCATCCCGACCGCTGATACTCAGCTTACTCTCACAAGAGTCCCGCGGCGGCGGTGGTTACGCAACGGGTCCGAGGTAAAGTGCTGACCCGTACTGAGAGTGGGAATAGCCTCGGCTCCTTGGTGGAATATGCCAACAATTGGAATGCCGCCGATCAGCTTGAGGGCAATCCGAGTAACCAGCCGTTTCAGCTTTCCGACATCAGCAGTCGTTTGCACATGGCTGCTAAGATTGTTCTTGAAAGTGATAAGATGAACGAGGTAAGCACTTCTGTTGATATTTTGTATGTTATTCAAGTGATAGTATATATACACTAGTCCCCGAAGCTTGCAACCGAATAACTTGTTGTTCGTTTGGAAGCTTTGTCAGGCTTCAAATGCATTATTTTGCTAAGTTTATTTCTTGTATACCTTGGATTAATCGTTGTTCATCCATATTTTGAATTAAGCGTAGCTTAATCCGGATCTATTTCGGCTTTGGTTATCCAGCCACTTAGATCCGAGTTAAGTTTCACTTGATTTGGATCTGTCTTAACTTCGAATATCCAGCCACCTAGATCCGAGTTAAGTTTTACTTGATTCAGATCTATCTTAGCTTTGAATATCCAGCCACCTAGATCCGGATTAAGTTTTACTTGATTAGGATCTGTCTTAGCTTTGAATATCTAGCCACCTAGATCCGAGTTAAGTTTTACTTGACTCGGATATGTCTTAGCTTTGAATATCCAGCCACCTAGATCCGGATTAAGTTTTACTTGATTCGGATCTGTCTTAGCTTTGAATATCCAGCCACCTAGATCCGAGTTAAATTTCGCTTGATTTGGATCTGTCTTAACTTCAAATATCCAGCCACCTAGATCCGAGTTAAGCTTTGCTTGATTCGGATCTGTCTTAGCTTTGAATATCTAACTGTGTAATTCATTTTGGCACTTAGGTTGCCCATGACCGGCGGACAGCCGAATTCCAAAGGTTGCCTTTTGCACACAAGAAATTGGAAGATAAGTATGAGAAATTTCTCCCCATGGTGAAGAAAATAGGTAATTTAACAAATCTTTTTATTGTCCCATACATTCTTAATATTTTCAACTTGAGGTGCTAACCCATTTTTTGCTAAGAAACAGGCAATATCAATAATCTTAATATCCGTCTTAACAAGAAGGTCAAAGCTCTGGAAGGTTAGTTATTCTTTCCCTCTATTGATTTTCATTCGAGACTTATCCTGGGTTTCTTATAACTTTCTGGCTTTGGTATAGCCGAGTTACAAACACTTGCAGCGTCGCATCAAGAATGCATACCCATGCCTGATATGATGCTGCATTTTTTAGAGCAAGCCGCCACTCATTCGGCGCAACTGAAAGAGAAAGATGACGAGATAACCCGGTTACGTGCCGAGGTTGAGTCTCTCAAGCTTTCTCAGAAATCCGAGTTAGAGAAAGTTGACCAGGAGTTCTCTGAAGAAAAGAATCGACTAAGTCTGCAATTGCAGAAAGATAAAGAACTCCTCGATGCTGCCAAGCTGAAGAACCGCATGATGGGCGAGGAAATCGCTCGCTTTGAAAATTATAAGGTCGACTGGATCCAGGATCTCCAGAAAATGTTGAGTTATATTCATCGTAAGTTTCCGACCGTGACCGAGCTATCTTTTTCTCTTTCTTATTTTTAACTGATATTTTTTCCTTTCGTGTAGATCATTTTCCGGAAGCTAGACCAGTGATCTCTAAGGCGGTGATTTCTGCTCGCCAGCGCCGAGGTGTACCCGTAGACTCGAGTCCAGAGTACTCAATGGAAGACTTCCTTATTGCCGTTGGCGCTGCAGTTGGACCGATGAAAATAATGGGCTGAGATCTGGTACGAGCGGCCATTCGGTCCTACCATGTTCTTTGGCCGAACACGTCAGGGACACCTGATATTGACAAAGTCAAAATACTCGTGTAGAGATTAATGGCGTCTTAGAACCAACTAAATCTTTGGAGGGAATCTGCTGGCAGGGCTGGTGCTGACATGGCACTTCCAGCTGTTCTATCTTGGTACGAGGACATTTCACTTGACACTTTGATAAATTTGCACTGGCTCTCGCTGGGTCAAGGATCTAGAATTCGTCGCTCGTCCCCAAGCTCGTGCCTTCCAGCTTGTTGAGTATGCTGATGTGCATAATTGGATTGAAGGGCCGAGTTTTCTTTCCAACCCAGCGGATGACATCGAGATTGAAGAAGCCTCTAATGATGATTCGGCCGACCAGGATGAGGCAGAGGGTGACTCGGACAACTCCCGTGACTCCAATGCAAGCTCGGATGAGGACGATGACGCGCGATCATCTTCCAAAGGGACTGGGCACTCTCAAGCTCAAACTAATATTTCTCAGTAGCCCAGGATTTCCCCTGAGGTTCCTATCGCTTTTGTTGAAGGCGAAGTAACCTCGGCCGAGGCGCCATCTACCTCGGAGCACCCAGTTCCTGAGAATTCCCCTACACAAGAGACCGAGGTCGTGCCGCCTTCATCCGAGGTAGCCGTTCCTGATGCTCCTGATCATGCTGCTGCCCCTTAAGGGTGCTCTGGCCCTTTTCGCTGTTTATGTTCGAAAAACCTCTTAAGTTATTTTCAGTCCCCGGTATGCCGGGCGTATAATGTCTATGGAACAATTATTTGGCTTTTGATGTGATGTGAACCTTCTTTTGCCTTTTACGGCTAAGGCATGGGTAATGGTAATCATTATTAATTAGCTTAAACGGGTCTCATTGCTTTATGTCTTTGTTTTGGTGACCTTTGATTTCATAAATTCGGATTGTACTTCTCCACTTGGCTGACCTTAGTTCGACATATATCTTTCCTGCCCTCTATAAACTCGACAGCCTAGTTGTTGTGTTTTCAACTTCTATTTGAGACACAAAGCCCTATGCCCACATCTAATAAGGTGATATAATAAACCATATCCCGTATCATACTTCGATTTGCTGAGGTTGTTGTTCTTTTCTGCATTATCCTTAGAGATCTTTATTTGTTGAGCTATGGAACTTTTATGTGTCTGGTAACAAATAGTTGGTTAGACCAATTAGTCCTCGAGTTATCACTTGGGTTGTCGAGTTCTTGCGTGCGCTCAAAGAATTACCTTGGATCATGTGGCAGTCCCCGAGTTACAAACTGGGTTGCCGAAATACATTTCATGGGTTAATGCAAAGACTACTTCGGGGTAGTCCCCGAGTCATTGCTCCAGTTGCTAAAGTTAAATACGTATTTTTAGATCAAGAAACAATCATGGGGCAGTCCCTGAGTCAGTGCTCAAGGTATCGAGGTTTTAATGCATGATCCGAGATAGGGGATAATACGGTGCAGTCCCCGAGTTCCTGCTCGAGGTCTTGAAACTTAACACATAATTCAAGAATAAGAAATAACACGGTACAGTCCCCGAGTCAGTGCTCGAGGTGCCGAGGTTTAACACATCACTTAAAATAATAAATAACATAGAGCATTCCCCGAGTTACTGCTCGAGGTGCCGAGGTTTAACACATCACTTAACATAAGAAATAACATAGGGAAGTCCCCGAGTCACTGCTCGAGGTGCCGAGGTTTACTACATAGTCTAAAAAATAAAAACAACATTGTGCTATCCTCAAGTCGTCGCTCGAGGTGTCGAGGTTCAATACACACTTAATACTTCTCCTTGAAGCGTCACATTACTATGTACCATATATGGCTCCTAAGTGTAGAATGGGCGAAGTAAAGCTATGTTCCACGGTCTTTTCGATTCGTCGCAGGCTTTGTTTGCCTTGTTCTTTTCTGGTGACTGAGCATCGATTAGGTAATATGCATCGTTGTGCAATGCTTTAATCACGATGAAAGGTCCTTCCCATGGGGGTGATAGTTTGTAAATGCCGGTTGTGCGCTGCACTAGCCGAAGAACCAAATCTCCTTCTTTAAAAACTCTTGGATTGACTTTCTTGCTGTGATATCGCCGGAGATCTTGTTGATAGATAGCTGATCTTGAAAATGCCAATTCCCTGGCCTCTTCTGGCAAATCGACATCGTTTTGCCGAGCTACCTCATTTACCTCAGCGGTTGTATACTGGGTTACTCTTGGCAAATCATGTATTATGTCGGCTAGAAGCACAACTTCTGCCCCATATACCAGAAAAAATGGGGTATACCCTGTTGACCTGTTTGGGGTAGTTCTGAGGCTCCATAGTACTGCTGGTAGTTCCTCGATCCAGCATCCTGCCGACCTTTACAGAGGTTCGACAAGCCAGGGTTTTATTCCGGACAATACTAGTCCATTTGATCTTTCTACTTGCCCATTTTATGCTGGGTGAGCCACCGAGGCGACATCTAGTCTTATGTGTTTTTCTTGGCAGAATCTAGCAAAAGCCCCTTCAGCAAAGTTTGTGCCATTGTCTGTAATAACACTATGTGGATAACCATATCTTAAGATAATATCTTTGAGGAATTTTACTGCTGTTGGTCTCACATTTTTTTATTGGTTTTACTTCGATACACTTTGTGAACTTATCCACCATGACTAAAATGTGAGTCATTCCGCCTCGGGCTGGCTTGAATGGTCCCACCATATCCAAGCACCATACAGAAAATGGCCAAGTAATTGGTATCGTATTTAACTCGGACGATGGCATATGTATCTTGTTGGCGTATCTCTGGCAACCATTACATTTTTCTACCAATTCTTTCGCCTCTTTCAACACCGTCGGCCAATAAAATACATGCCTGAATGCTTTGGCCACTAAAGCTCTGGACGAGGCGTGATGCCCACATTCTCCCTGATGTATATCTAGGAGTATTTCCTGGCCTTCTGCCGAGTCAACACATCTTTGCAGCACGCTTGTGATGCTTCTTTTATACATCTCATTGTTTATGATTGTATAAGATTTTGCTCTTCTTACTGTCTGTCTAGCCAGTACCTCATTACTCGGCAAGATTGCGTCCTTAAGGAAGGAAAATATGGGTTGCGCCCATGTCGGCATGACTTTCTCTGGGATAATTTCACTATCTATTTCCATATTTTCCGCCGACATAACAACTTCGGATTTCTCCAGATTCATTCGTGCAATGGCCGGGTTCACTTTTGGAAATTCCGGGTTACATTCTTTGTCAATTTCCACTGGCATACTATCTTCTCTTGATTCTGCCGAGATATAAATGGACTCGGACTCTGGTGATGGTGCTATTGATGGTTTTCTCAGGTGCTCTAGGGCGATACCCGAGGGAATTGATTGCCTAGTTGATCCGAGTTTTGACAGCGTGTCTGCAGCGTCATTTTCTGCCCGAGGTATATGATGAAACTCACATCCATCGAAGTATCCACTGATTTTTTGCACATGGAATCTAAATAGGGCCATATTCGCATCTAGCGCGTCCCAATTGCCTGATACTTGTTGTACTACTAGATATGAATCCCCGTAGCATAGGATCCGGCGTATGCCAATCTCTTTTGCCACCTTTAACCCATGGACGAGTGCTTCGTACTCGGCTACATTGTTTAACGCGGCGAAATGTATTTGCAGCACATATTTCAGCTGATCTCTTTTTGGCGAAGTTAACACTATCCCTGCCCCCAAGCCATTCCTCAGCTTGGAACCGTCAAAATGCATTGTCCAATAATTCGGACCTGGTAATGGCGGCTCATATTGTACCTCGGCCCAATCCACAAAGAAGTCGGCCACCGCCTGAGATTTGATTGCATCTCGCCTATCGAATTGCGGAGCATAAGGTGATAACTCGATTGCCCATTTTGCTATTCGGCCACTGGCATCTTTGTTGCTGAATATCTCGGCTATGGGTGCTTCACAAATCACTTTTATCGGATGTTCCTCGAAGTAATGTTTAATTTTTTTTGCCGACATGTATACTCCATAAGCCATCTTTTGGTAGTGCGGGTAGTTCTGTTTTGAGGCTGATAGTACCTCACTTAGGAAATATATCGGCCTTTGTACTGACTTATCATCTTCATTCCGTTCCATGACAACCACCGCACTTACCACTCTGTTAGTGGCAGCTATATAAAGTAACATAGGCTCCTTTGATAGTGGAGAGGCCAGAATTGGTGCCGTGACCAACATCTTTTTTAATTCATGAAGTGCGTTATCTGCTTACGGTGTCCAAATGAACTTATCAGACTTTTTCATTAGTTGATATAGAGGTAATGCCTTTTCCCCCAGCCTACATACAAATCGACTAAGCGAGGCCAGACAACCCGTGAATTTTTGTACATCACTTAGACACCTCGGCAATTCCATTCTTTCAACTGCTCGTATTTTAGTTGGATTTGCCTCTATACCTCGGCTGGATACGAGAAAACCGAGTAATTTCCTAGACGGGACACCGAAGGTACATTTTTCCGGGTTAAGCTTCATTCGGAACCTTCTCAGGTTTGCGAACGTCTGCCGAATATCATCCAGGAGTGTTTTACGTTCTTTGGTTTTTATAACCACATCGTCAACATATACTTGCACATTTTTCCCTATCTGGTCATGTAGACACTTTTGCATGCATCTCTGGTATGTTGCTCCTGCATTACGCAGGCCGAATGGCATGGTACGATAGCAATAAGCCCCGTACGGGGTAATAAACACAGTCTTTATTTGATCGGCCGGATTTAATGGTATCTGGTGGAAACCAGAATACGCATCTACAAATGATAACAGCTCACAACCAACGGTCGAATCAATGACTTGGTCTATCCTAGGTAAAGGAAAAGTATCTTTGGGACACGCCTTGTTTAGGTTCGTGTAATCGATACACATTCGCCATACGACGGCTACATTTGGGTCATCCTTTTTCTTTTCTACTAACACCAGATTTGATAACCAATCCGGATGAAGTACTTCCATGATGAACCCGGCCGCAAGGAGCCGAGCTATCTCATCCCTTATTATTTTTCTCCTGTCTTCGGTGAAGCGGCGGAGAGGTTGCTTCACCGGCCTTGCTCCTGGCCTTACATGCAAAGAGTGCTCAGCCAACTCCCTCGGCACACCTTGCAGGTCTTGATTTGACCATGCAAAGATATCCCAATTCTCACGGAGGAAGTTGGTGAGCTCGCCTTCCTATTTGGCATCTAGGCCAGCACCAATCGTGATGGTGCGCTATGGGAATTGCTCATCTATCTCGACCTTTTTTGTCTCTTTAGTCGGCTGGAAAGAAACACTTCCATGTGGGTTGGCTAATGCCGGCATATTCAGCTGTGCCGACTGAATGAGAGCCGCTACCTCCTGAATCCATCTTTTTTCTCTTGCAGTCACCAAAGAATCGGTCAGGTTTGATCCGGCCGAAGCACATTCCATCGACTTCCTGTAATCTCCGGCTACTGTTATCACCCCTTGTGGCCCGGGTAACTTCATTTTTAAGTAAGTAATGTGGCAGCTGCTCATGAACTTGGCCAATGCCGGCAGTCCGAGTAAAGCATGATAGCAACTTTCTAGGTCCACCACTTCAAATTCCAAGTTTTCCGCTCTGCAATTCTCCCTTGTGCCGAATAATACATCCACTCGGACTTTCCCAATGGGTTCGCATGAAAGACCCGACACTATTCCGTGGAATGTGGTTCTTGTGGATTGCAGCATATTCTGCGCTATTCTGAGTTAATGCATCGTATCTTTGTACATGATATTGATGTTGTTCCCATTGTCAATGAGTACTTTTGAAAATTAATTCTGGGCCCGACAAATGTTGGACCTAGTACGAGTGCGTACGACCCTAGGTTCAGCACTATTTTCGGGTGATCCTTTATGCTCCAGGTTATTTCCTGATCTGACCAAGGCACATATCTTGGTACAGCCGGCATAACCGCATTTACCTCCATATGCCGATGTTGTACACTTTCCCTGTCTTACTGTTCTGTTGTGAACACACAATATGGTTGATGATGTTCTCTGTAATCATTTCATCCATTATTTCTGGTGTTTGCCCTTCCATCCTGACCTTGATTTATCACTTGATGCACTGCATCTCTCCGGTCCGAGTTACCATACCTCGGAGGAGGTGGGAGTAACATCAACTGCTGCGCATTTGCTCCAGTTTACTGTGGCTGCTGCTGTTGATGCGCTTGATGAGGAGGCACTTGCATGTTCGTCGGGTTCCCCATTGCATTTTGCATCCAGGCACATTGCCGAGTTGTATGATTAGCCGGCTTCGCCGGATTTGGTGTATGAAACTTACAGGGTTGATCCAACATGGATTCTAACGTGTACTTCGGCCTTTCCTGCCACTTATTCTTCTGTTCTGGTGTCCACTGTCTATTCCCTTCGTTCCTTGGCGTCCACTGCTGAGGACCATTTTTCTGTCGCTGAGTGTTTCCGTGACTCGGCTGATCTTGCACTACCGCTGCCACCTGGTTGGATGCATATCTGTACTCCAGTCTCTCCTCTCTTCTTCTACCTCTAAACTCGTTGCGCCTCGATGATCCGGCTGCATCTCTTGCATATTGGTCCTGATGCTCTCTGTGTTCTGCCGACATTAGTTCTGGTTGTGTCGGATCTCCCAAAGCATATGAATCTGCTATCCTGATGGTTTCTGCCAAGGTGGTCGGCATATCTCTTTGCAACCTCTGCCACAAAACACTGCCATATCGGCAGCCCTGAGCGAACCAAGCTATCCCTTGAGATTCTATAACTCCTTCACATGAGTTTCTAAGGTTACACCACCGAGTCAAGAATTCTCTATCTGTCTCATTCGGCCTCTATTTGCACATAGCAAGATGATGTGGCCTGTTTGGTCTTTTGTAAGTACTGGTGAAGTTGCTGACAAACATCTCTTTGAAATCTAGCCAACAGTTGATACTGCCTGCTGGCAGATTGTTTAGCCATACTCTGGCTGGTCCTTCCAGCATCTGCGGGACATATCTTACCGCCCATCGCAAGTTTCCACCAGCTATCTTTACTGCAGTAGCATAGTCAATCAACCAATCCTGTGGTTTGGTTCTCCCATTGTATGTTTTCGTGCCCCTTGCCAGCTGAAAGTTCGGCACTGGTGGCTCGCCCATGATCCGAGGTCCAAAACACGCCGGACCAGGCGGACCCTGCTCCTCTAACAACTCGGACTGGTACAACCTGTCTAGTTTTGATCTTGCATCATTTGACGGCAAGTTTCTATAAATGATTCTTTCCTATATTCCATAATGGTTATTTCCACCATGCCCTGCATACTCCATATCTGAGTAACCATCATTCTACCTCTCGTTTGCCTGAATATGGTGAGCCGGTCTCACTTCACGCTCTTGCCGAGGTTCATACCTCGGCTGAGGATTGAGCGGTGGGTCTCTCCTCCCTTCCACCGGGTCATTGTTCTCATGATTTCCTCTTCCGATGTCTCCATTACCTCGGCTTCCATTGCCTTTGTTGGCACGGCCGGGGTTTCTTTCGCCACTGTTACCTCGGCTCCCATTGCCTCTGTTCTCATTGGCTTTTCCACTCTTAGGATCATCTAAACAATTTGCTTATTTCTTTTCCTGAAGTTCTGCTCTATCTTTTCGTGTTGTTTCTGGTGAGGATGCGCTGCCGCGATAGGGCGGTGCTCTCGACCAAATGAACCATCTGCGAGGCTCGGGTCTTGCGGGTCACCTAAGCATTTCTTCATTCTTTGGTTATAATGCGTACCAGCTCATTCACTCTTTCTTGCTGTTTCTGCCGGGCTTCACCGGTTAATCCTTCCAACTCCAATGCAGCGGCATTTGCCGCCCTTAGGTTCTTTGCCGGAGTGCTATACCTCGGCAAGCCTAGATCAACTGAATCTGCCTTATGAGTCTCATGCTCTTTGTTGATATCATTCATGAGTTTTTTTCCTCTCAATCTTAACTCATCTAGTGTTGGAGATATGCCCTAGAGGCAATAATAAATGTAGTTATTATTATATCTTTGTGTTTATGATAAAGGTTTACATTCATGCTATAATAGTATTAACAAGGAAACATTAATACTTGTGTGATTTGTAAACTCAATTTGAAGTCCCTAGTAAAGCCTCTATACATCAGTAGCCTGTTGGTTGATAAATGATTGTGGTTTCCCTATCATGAACATTGAGATGTTATCAACAACAAGATCATATCATTAGGAGAATGATATGGTGGACATACTCCTATAGATAAGCGTAGCATAAAGATCAAGTCATTTTAATAGTTCAATTGCTATATGCTTTCTGATACATAGTAACCTAATTCCTTCGACCATGAGATCATGCATATCACCTTTACCGGATGGATGCTTTGATGACATCAAACACCACACCGTATCGGGTGGCTCTAAAGGTGGCATTGAGTGTTGAAAGTATTGGTTGAAACACATGGATCAAGAGTGGGATTTGTCCATCCATATGACGGATAGATATACTCAGGCCCTCTCGGTGGAATGTCATCCAATTAGCTTGCAAGCATGTGACTGGCTCACAAGGGATCACATATCACGGAACGAGAAAGAGTACTTATCGGTACGAGGTTGAACTAGGTATGCGGAGATACCGACGATCATAACCTCGGATAAGTAAACTATCGTGAGACAAAGGGAAATTGGTATTGTATGTAAGTGGTTCATTCGATCAAAGTAATCAGAAATATGTGGAAGCCATATGAATTTCAGATTCCTCTATTGGTTATTGTTAGAAGTGTCTCGATCATGTCGCATAATTCACGAACCGTGGAGACACACTTAAGGATTGACGTTGTTTGAGTAGTTATGGTATTATGAGAAAGAGACCGAATGTTGTTGAGTCTCGGATGGGATCCGGGATATCACGAGGTGATCCGGAATGGTCCGGAGAATAAGATTCATATAAGGAAAGTCCCGTTTCGGAGTTGGGGAATGATTCCGGTGTTTTCATCGGGAATGTTCTAGAAGGTTCCGGAATGTCCGGCACTCCGGAGCGGAAGGGGTACATGAATGTGTCATTGCAAGTTGGAATGATTGCATCATGTACTAAGTGTCATCGCTGTTCCAAATAAGGGATTAATTCAAATCCTAATTTGAAAAGTCAAATAGCTAGTTTGAAAAGTCAAATAGCTAAAATTGGAAAGTGGAAAAGAGGAAGAGGGGGGAATCCGAGTTGGGGAGGAGTTCCCTCCTCCAACCGGCGGCAACCCTCCAAGCCGAGTTGGGGAGGGAATCCTCTCCCTCCCCTTGGCCGCCGGCCCCCCTCCACCTATATAAGGAGGGGTAGGGACCCCTCCTAGAGCACACAAGTCCCTCACCTCAAACCCTAGAAGCTGCAGCCCACCATAGCAGCCGCCGCCCACCTAGGGTTTTGCCCTAGCCGCCGACTTGGGGGTCCCCGGAACCCTAGCCGCCGGCTCTAGAATCCCCTCCTTGGTGTGTCTAAACCCTAGAACACCAAGGAGCTCTCTCATACTCCACCATACTCGCTCCGGCTTAAGGCGAAGCCCTGCGAGATCTCCCCTCTACTTCCGGTACCACGCCGTTGTGCTGCCGGAATCGCGAGGAGAGTGCTACAACCTCCGCTGCCTGCTGGAACAAGGGAGAGGAAGGTCTTCGTCGAGTACCGAACGTGTGACCGACTGCGGAAGCGCTGCTGGAACGCAGCGCCGGAAGGATCATCTACGCGATCTTGAGATCGGGAAGAGTACGACTACATCACCCACGAGAATCCGCTCTCGTTAAACACTTTGGAATCTTCAAGGGTAAGTTATTCCATCGACTCGTTGCTACAATCTAGTAGATAGATCTTGGCTTATTTGTTTGTATGCGATAGAATTTTTTTGTTTTCCATGCTACGAAACCCTACATCTACCCGCTCGGGGGCAACATCTAGTATATTTGCCTTGGCATATTCTCGCAGGGTACTGTTCAGAGACTCCCACAAAGCCGACACATTTTTTTTGCTTCTACCAGCACTTTCTGCCTAGTCTCTTCTAACTCAGCCTAAGCATTAGCCGGATCAAGTATCGGCGCTACAGGCGTGGTCAGATTATCTATAGTTGCCTGGAGAATATTCTCTGGTCTTTCCAGAGGTGGCCATCTTACCCTTGTTGCCTTTGGGGTTGTCTCCTGTATGTCGGCTTGTTTGGCTGCGGACGGATCTACCTCGGTGGTCTGCGGAGCTGCTTTCTTTGTGGTCACATGTCCTCCCGCCGCTGGTTCCTTGCTTGATCCGGCGCCTTCTTCTACCGTATGTGCCCCGTCTGCGTCCATCACCTCGACGCTGCCGACGGGCGTGCTCTACGCGGACCGTTCGCAGCGCTGAGGGGAGGCTCTCCTGTATCAATAACTCGGTGAGGATAAACACAGGAGGTGTCGATGCCGACGTAGATCTGGTGCATGCCCAGGTTGATGAAGACTTCGTTGCGCGGTGGAGCTTTTCTCCTGAAGCTGCCTGCGTTATCACGGACGTAGTCGCAGAGATCAAATCTCTAGACTAAGCCAGAGACAACATGCTCACCGGTGTGAATGAAGTTTCCCGTCCGGATCTTGACTCCATCTAGCACCGCTGCTGGCCCCATGGTGGGCGCCAACTGTCGTGGTGGTGGCACGGCAGATGCCATGGGTAGACTAAAGTATGGGGCCAATGGATGCTAGAGGGATCCGGGGAGGGAAGATGCAGTGATTTCTACACTCAAATGACTAACATGAAGATCTTCCTTTCCACTTACAAGAACTACAAGTACTCCTTGAGCTGTTTGCAGGAAGAAGAAGACTACAACACGAGACTTACGACGTAGAATGAATCGATCCCTCCCCAGGAGCCCGCTTCTCCCCTTATAAAGGGGTGCCTTGGTTCCTCCTAGGGCTGACATGGCAAGCATATTCGAGGAATATGCTTGTCCCAATATGGTAACTCGACGACTCTCTTTCCGTTTCCCCCTTCTAACGACGACAATGTTCCAGAGAGCCCCACCTGCGTGCCTCGGGCTCCATGATTGTCACCTCCGTGACCTTCCTCTGACCTTCTGCTGCTCTGCTCCTTGTCCTTTGTGCTTGGCTCTGTTCAGATTCTCCCTAGCTAGCGACTAGGGTTTGACTATAGGCACCTCCTTCTCCTGCAAGCTTCGTGTTACTCAGCCTTGTCTCGCATAACTCGGCCCGGCCTTCACCTGTACTCAAGTTAGTCAGGCTTACTCGGCTGACTTAACTCATATGTCGGCCGGATAAGGTGTTTATCCTTCTGTAGCCGTCATGGCCTTGCTTAGATCGGCCGACCCTCACATGACTCGGCCGATATAAACAGTAACTCGGCTCATGACAAGGGAGACTTCTTTCATCTTTCCCCTGTCTTGACCCTATCCGGGTTCACCTCCCCAACATAATTTTATTTATTTTTAAGTCTTACCTTTATTTTTATAAAATTCTTCAAAGAATTAAGTGTCTTTAAATATATGATTTATATTTTATTTGTAAAAACTCTAAGTTAGTATTTTTATAAAATAGAAAAGTTATTTTCATACACAAAATTGATTTTTATTTATTTTTAGGATTTTTCCTTATTTAATGAAATTTCACTTAAGATTTAATAGTGTTTAATCTTTATTTGCATTTTATTAACTTAAATAAGTAAAGTTATATTTTTATTAGGTGGATATTATTTTTGTGATGATTTTTTTATAAATTATAAATATTTTTAATATTTTCTATATGTTTTTTAGAGTTTTAAATAACTTTAGGGTCATTTTTATAAATTTGCATTTTTTTAATTTATTTTATTTTGAAATGGGCCTAGCACCCAACATTGGGCTAAATTAGCCCAGCAGGGGGGGTACTAGATTGGTCAAACCGACCCAACCCGTACTCGCCTCATCCCACCCAAAGCTTATCTACTCCTCTCGTTCTCTCTTCTCGCGCTCCTGGGCGCTGCCACCACCAATAGCGCCGTCTTCTGTTGCTTCTCCGGCCATCGCCGCCAGCGCACACCATCGGCGCTAGTTGGCGTTGCCCTCCCAATCTCCTTCTGATGTTCCCTGCCGCCTTGGCGTCCTTTAACCCTCGCATGGGCCCCCATTCTGGCTAACCCTAGCCGTGCGGTACGGTGGGTCGTCGACACAGTAAGGCTCCTGCGTCATGGCTGCTTCCCTCCAGCTCCTGTGCCTCCTCTTCCATGCTCAAGCACCTGGTACTCTTGCTGCTCCCCCCTTCACTCTCGACCCCATAAGCTGCTACCGCCAGGGAGTGGTTGTGGTATCACGGTGGTGATGTTTTGGTGGTGGTGTTTCTGTTATGATGATGATGCGATTCATCCACCACTGTCTTGAGTCCGGTGGGACGATGCTGCAGCGCAACCCCGGCACTTCCTGGTGGTGGTGTTGGAGTGATGGTTGGAACAATCCTCGGCTTCGTCACGCCTACGCTACAGGTGCTCGGCACCCTCGGTGAGTTATGTCTCTTTTGTGACCAGCTTTCGTGCTGATGATGGGCTGATGATAACACATAGTGGTATTTGATTAAGATTCAGGGAACTGAAGCTTGATGTGCTTAACTTCTAGTTATAGATAACACATATGTGGCTATTGCAAGAGAAATCAGTGATGACATATCTGCTTGATAGTTTTATATATATAAAAAAACTAAATGATTCCTAGGTATTCATACCAGGAAAATGATTGGTTCTATACTGGTTATTGTTTATTGATGAAATGGTATATCATCTATGGCTAGTCCATAAGGTAGTGATTCTTTTAGAATGATTCCTAATGTCTATACTTAGGAAAATGATTTGATTAGAATCCTTTATCTTTAATTGTTAGTGGTTGCTAAGTAGTACCTTGGGCTTGGTCACTCCAGGCCTGGTAGCTCTTTTGGGTTGGTTGTTACAGAGATTTCAGATTATCTGCTTAGACTTGATAATTTATTAAATGTCTTCTAGTCTCTTCACTAGATAAGTTGCACAGAATGATGCTTATGAACCAGAGTTGAAACAGTGATTCTTCTTTGTGGTTAGTTAAATTTTGATGTAACTAACCAGCAATTTATGACTTGTATAAATGATTCCTGAAATTATTAGGAAGATGATTTGAATTCATTACTAAATGAGATCCTGAACACATATATAGTTGATTCTTAGGGTTAATGTCTAAGAAAATGATAGGAATTAGTCCCTTTCAATTTTTGGTTGACTTCTTTGACAAAATATGTGGATCCTTGGTTCAGGATGATGGTGGTGATTTGGTTTACTGTCGTTGTTGATAGTGAAGTAAAGTGTACAACTGATTCCTAGAGTCTTCTACTAGGAAAATGATAGGTTTGTTTAGCTAAGATATCTCAATGATTATTTTGGGTGATGATACATTCTAATAGATATTGTGTATCAGACTGTCACCGTGGGGCCTCCATTTTGGAGTGTGCACAGTGACAGATCCTCTTTGCATGATCTGCTGTGAGCTTAATTGACTAAAACTTGATACGATCATATACCTGGCCTATGATGCAAAGGCTGAGGCCAAACTCTAAATAAGAACAGAGATTATGATGTAGCTTTCTAATTCTCTATGAGGAATATACATAGCATCTCTATGTAGATCTGAGAGAACACCCTCCTCCAATCCCCCTAGATGATCATCTAGTTGAAGGGTAGAGGAATTGGTTTGATGTGGATTATTCCCTTTATTTTACCAAGATTCTTATGCCAAAGATAAATACAGATCTTAAAGATCAACCTGTTTCCAGTAGAGTGGTTGCTACCCCATGGCTGGTATGCTGGTAGTTTTACCTGATCAACTAGTAATTGATTTGATGGCTTGCTCCACCTTCACACCTTGTTGCTACTGGCTTTCAGCTTAAGCTGTTGTTTATCCTTCTCCTAGTGCTCCTGATCTTCTCCTTGTGCTCCTAATACAACTGTGGCATGGCCTTGCATTCCTCCTTGTACCAGCTCTTGTATGGCTCTAGAAAGCAACCAGAGCTGGTTGATGGTGCTGGTCTAGATTTGTGATCTTGTGGTTGTTTATGTGTGGACTTGGGAGCTCTAATGCTAAGAAATGAGTTGGGGTGGATGGAGTAGCTAGCAGCAGTGACTGCCACGGCTGGTTCCTTCTTATCCTCCCCTGGTGTGCTCCTTTGTTGATAGCAGCTACTTGCATGTTGATGTGCAAGATGCTTGCAAGTGGGACCTGCTGGTGTGGATGAGATCAAGTGAAAACTTGATTTTTGTGGAATCTTTATCTGATTACTTTAACTGTCATGGTGAAACTTGCTCCTCTCCAAGCCTATGATGTTGTACTGAGGCCCTCACTAGATAAGAACAGATGCTCAGTTTGGTGAAACTTGCCCCTTACAGATTAGATCAATGATGAATTGAACATAACATTTCTATGTCAAACCTGAGAGCAAAACACTAACCAATTAATCATTCTTTTATTTTCTTTTTCTTTTTTTCTTTTTCTTTTTGTTGTGTTTACAGGAAATGAAGATCAAGAAGAAGAAAAGGAGATTAGTTAGGTTTTATTTTTAATCTTGTTGTAATTTCCTTTTTATTCACATGTGTAAAGATTTTGTATTATTATTGTGTTTATAAATAATAAACTATTTATTTATTAATTCTTCTTTTGTAAATCCTAATTGTAAAGACAATGTCATATATAAAGAATTCTTTTATTTATCTATTGTAAAATAATACTATATGCATATATATTTATATTAATAAAGAATCCTTTTTATATTATTTATGTAATCATTTTATTTCAAGTTATTAAATATTTCCAATTCCTATTTGCGAATTTTTATATATTCATTTGAATTTCATATTCAAATACATGTTTGAACAAATTTTCCCCAAAACAAAGAATTCTACAAAGGTCATGTCGAAATCTATCGCACTTGCTCCGAAGTTTCCTTGAGTACAAGAGATATCCCGATCCCTCTGTAGCTCTTTTAGTTTTGCGCGAAAATTCCCCGGATTTTCTTATGCATGAATGCAATTCACAAACCTGTGTCCTCTCTATTTCTAGGTGCTAATCCTGGGATGTTACATACTCCCCCCCCCCTTAAAATAAACTTCGCCCTTGAAGTTCGCACCCTCTTACGTTTCGGAAGATAAGATTGACTTCTTCAGATCCTGGTGACTCTTTAAAATCCAGGAGGAAGATAATTGTTGTATCTTCATTCAAGCTTTTCCGTGGATCCTCTTCTGATTTGAAATGAGCCAACTTCTAATCCCATTTGATGTATAAACTTCTTTTGAATCTAGCACTTCTGCCCTGATCAGATCCTCTTGAGTGTTTTCAGATTAGGACATCTATTCAAGAAGTGTCTAAGTTTTTAGAAAGTCTCCTTAAGGTAAGATTCTGGTTTATACATTGGCTAAATATAGCTTGACTCTATTATTCATCTATTTATGGTATACTTAGTCCTTATGGCTTACTTTTTAAGAATGTTTTGGCTTTCTCCTAAACCTTACTCCGTATATCCACTCTCGATGCTTCATTATTCACTCTCCCCCTTGAGATTTTCTAATGGTCTTTTGAGGAACATATGGTAAACCCACATACTTGGGGAATAGTGGTGCAAACTCTCTAACTTCTTTAAT
The DNA here is from genome assembly GCA_030063025.1 of Avena longiglumis. NCBI lineage: Eukaryota > Viridiplantae > Streptophyta > Magnoliopsida > Poales > Poaceae > Avena > Avena longiglumis. The sequence goes on along the minus strand of CP125974.1, from coordinate 473,835,944 downwards.
GCATGTATAAGGTAACTTATATCATTAATAATGCTTTGACTTACCACTTGCTTTGTTGTGGTTGTTGCTGTTATTGACTTCATTTATGGTTTCATACTTCCGTTTTCCTGAAGATGTATCTTCTTCAGTTACACCCTCCATTGATGGTGATTTGGTGGATTTTGTGTCTCCTCCCACTGATGTTCCATAAACCTCCTGATGTTCCGGACAACATGATTTCTTGTATCCTAGAACTCCACACATATTACATTTCCATTAAAATGCTCCTACATTCCTTTCTCCATTTGGAATGGGCGGAATACTTTGAGTAGATGATAACCCCATTATTGATTCTATTACTCCTGTTGTTGATCCATGAGTTAACTGCGGTTTTAAGCAATTCCTTTTCATGTGTCCTGGTTCTCCACATTGGTATCATACTATCTTAGGTTTTGGACACTCCTTCAAAACGTGGCCCCGAATGCCACAGTTGTGACATATCTTCTCTGTTTTGTATGTCATATGTGGATCCGGATAATTCTTTGTCATACGTCCTTGGGCCTGACCTGTTGTGGTCTGTTTTTGAATTATCTTTTTTCTTTCCTTCAGGTGCATCAATCTCATCATCTCCTGATATATGTGCACTATCCAACAATTCCTGGAACTCCTTTGCATGCACAATGTCAACATCCGGATTTTTAATCCCAGATGCTTGTTATGCCATACATCGCAATCCCAGGATTACCATTTTTGCGAGACATAACAGATTTGGATACCATAGTACATCATCCATTACAAACCATACATAAGGTCTTACACAAATAAGGATCTCATGATCCAGTTCTTAATACAATTCAAGCAGCGGAATACGTAATAATAACGGTAGCGTAGGCGAAGCTCCAACTTTGGGGTCACATGCAATGCTGACGATGGGAGATGATCCTAGTTGTCGTAACCTTCCTGGGGTCCATCCTCCTGGTATTCCTCTTCATAGTCTGGACATGGGAATAGCCAGGGACAAAGCTATGAGTACTCTTTAAGTACTCGCAAACTAATACTAACAAGTGAAGGGGGTTTTTGTAATAGGACACTAGGCTCTATGGTTGTTTTGCAAAAAAGCCAGATTTACATCTACTAAGTTTAGAAACGAAGAAAGCTAGTTTAAGTTTTATAACACCTAAGTGGGAACTTGTATTTCATATCACAACTCTATTGTGGTCAAGTCAAAATCTCAATTCATTTCACAAGTCATTTTGAAAACATCTGACGGGGGAACAGTATGGCCACTCCAACTGTCCATAACCGCGAATGCAGCTATTCGAATAGTTTGACACTCTGCAGAGATTGTACACTTTCACCACAACATTCGATACATTCGTCAGGAACAAATCCTGAATTCACCATACTCAATATGCGGATAATCAATCCTAACCTTTCAATTACACGCCCTAGTATAAGCACCTCTCCTGTGAGTTTGGCCTCCCAACCATGACCAATTGTCATCTTGGGTACTGCACAGGTGGACAATCTTCACAAGGTAGCCTCAGCTCAGACCTTGGCCGTGAGGGAACCAGTACTAAGGTATATAAGTTTCCAGTCAAGACCTACCCAATTCTCGGGTATTGTGGTTGTACGGTAAAATTGGAATGGTATCGCATCCAGACAACCATCAGCTTTATTAAGGGCTAAGGCTCATTCCTCAACATTTTCATCATCAAAATCATCTGGTGTTCGTAAACACATGTCAAAACATCTCAATAGAATGATCCATCATTCCAAGGTTTTCATAACCATTTTTCCACCAAGTATTCCCATCTAAGGTTGATCAAGTTTTATGCTTAGCACTAGCATCTACAAGTGGGCATAAGTACTAATGAGGGGTGGTAAACTAGTGGAGTTTCAACTAAGTACATTCTCAGGCCTTAGGGTGACATCAAGATTATCTAGCTTAGGCCAAATTTTATGCTCTTTATGCAACCTTCAATTATCTTTGTAATATCTACAATTTACTCAAGTAAATTCTAAGTAGAAGCTTTGATAAAGAAATAAAGTATAAACCTTGCAAGTAAAACTAGGATTAGGGTTATTAGGTGGGTATGATCACTTATGCTTATGGCATATAGTTGGCATGGTAACAAACAAGTATTTGCTTGCATCAGTGTCAGTATAGGCTTGAATAAGTAGAGTATCTTGCAAGTGTTAGCTTGCCTTGTGCAGAGCAGTGGTTGAAGTTCTCCTCGGCTTCTTCTTCGTAGTATCCTCCTTCCTCCTCGTATCCTTGGTCGGTTCTAGCGTCTATGAATAAATACGAGGTACACAATCACCAAACAATACTTAACTACTTGCATTCATCACACACAAGGGTCCTATAGATGATCTAGCATCATCACTAACATTACAAGATTAAAGTTTGGTTTAATTTCTTTTATTTTTAGAAAAGTAATTTCTACTAATTGAAAAACTACTTAAGATTTAATATTCTCCAAACCAAACATGGGATCATGTTGACACATGTCATCACCACATATTTCAGTACATGGGAATGTGATTTAAAGTGGTGTCACAATTTAATAAGGTTTAACCTTTTATTTTAATTAAATAAAGTGACTAGAAATGTCTATGTGGCCTTCTTTTATGACTTGAACATTATTTCTGTAAGTAAACCCATATGTTTTTATATATTCTGAAAGGTAGGATCAAATGTGATTTTTGAGAGTTGGAATCAACTCAAAAGCTATTATGGTTTAAATTTGAAAAATGTTTGAATGCAGAAAAGCTTCTGCCTTGTTATTTTTACCAAGGTTGATCTACAGATCCAAATGATTTGAATCCAACGGGCTTAGATTAAGCATTTCTAGACCTTTCTAACAAAATTGGTTTCACTCCATTTGGTTCACTGAATTGAGTTGGGTTGATTTTTGAAACTAGGTATAGAACTGAGTTTGAATCTAAATAGAAAAATCTAAATTCAAACGAGTGGGCTGCGCCGGAACTATTAACGAGCCGGCCTGCTATGCACAGCGCTTACGCGGGCTGGTTAAGTTCATGTCCCCACGCGTCAGTGAGACAGGGGGGGTGCAAAGCGGTAATGGGCAACGTGGTGTGTTGGATTAGAAGTAAGATCAACGGCTGAGGGTCGTCGTCGACGATGAACTAGTCACCGGCGAGCTCGAACCCTAGCGGCGCAGTGGGGGTCGTCGGGGGCTCACCGGGGCTCAGGCGAGGGTCGGCGATGCGGGCGAACGACGAATTCGACGACGGCGAACCTCCTGGTACCAGCAGCTTCTCATGGGGTGGACGAAATCGACGGCGCCCTTCTTCTCCAGAGGCGGCCTGCTCCGGCGCAATTCCGGCGATGCGCTGCTCGCCTTGCTCTGGGAACGGGGTGGAACGATCAGTGAGGAGAGGGGAGTATAATGGTGTGAAGAGTTTGAGCGGGGGAGGCCTCTATTTATAGTCTCGACGATGAGACCGAAATGGATGGGCAGGCGACGGTGGCGACATGGCTACGGGCTGCTAGAGGCATGGCCGGCGGTGGCGATCGATCGGTGGTCTCCTAGCGATGCTCTATGGCTTTAATGCGCGTGTAGGGGCGGTGACAAACGGTCTGGAACATGCGATGCTCTGCACGACAGAGGCGGCATCTTCAACGGCGAGCGGTGGCTGTGAGGCATGGGGTGGCGAACGGGGATGTCTGGCGGTCTCCTGGGACGGTGGTGATCGCGTATGCACGTGGCGAGGGCGGCGCACGGTCTGTGGGCGTGTGTCGAGGGTGGCGCTCTGGCGCGCGCTCGACATGCGCTTAAAGAAGCTGGGCATGGCTTGGTCGATGTGGTTCGGCCTGGGCGAGGTGTGATGGGCGGTGGGCTGTGTCCTAGACATGCTGTTTAGGCTTGGTGCTTGCTCTGGCTAGCTAGCCATGGTCGGCTGGCAAGGGGGTCCTCGGGTTGGCATGGCATGGGGCAAAGGGTAGGGGTTAGGGATTGTCCAAGCACTGGTTGGCACTGAGGGAGACAAGGGTGATCAATGGTGAAAATTTCTTTAGCCAAATTACTGCTCAAAACAGTGAAGTTTGGCCAGATTGATTTGTTGCCTCCAAGTGTTTGATGAAATGGCCGCAAGAACTCAAGTTTTAAATTTTGAAAAAAAAATTGGTGGGTGTGCTAGGCATGTGCTGGTGAGTCTGTGGATGCTTGGGTTTTGAAAGTTGAGCTTGTTTGAGTGGTTTTTGAAAAAGTGGGATCTTCCCATATGATAAAGATTCAATTTTGAACTGCCCTTTAAACTATGCATTCAAATGTTTTTGGATGATCACAAAGTGGGCCTTGGTACTTTGTTATGAGTACTATCAAGGAGTGTAAAGATCCAAACAAGTTTCTGTTAAGTTTTGAAAGTCAGAGGCAGCCAAAGTAGGCATGGGAGTTAAATTGGCCAAAGTGACCATTCCCTTATTTTGTTTGTTTTGATTTATTTGTCTTTGGGAAAAGTGTGGGGATTGTTTAGATGATGTTTATTTCACCTAAGAATCATTTTACAAGCAAGGAAACACATAATCATGGCAATTCAAAAGAATCCAAATTCTAATGCACACTCATATGAATGCTTTCTCATTTTAATTTAGAAAAGTTTTTGTTAACCCTAAATTTGATGATTAGAGTTTGATGATTCTAGTTTAATATTTTTGGGATGTTACACACAATCCTGAGCTGCATATTCATAATTGATTGTAGTCCTTTCATGAACTTCTTTTGTCATTTCGCCTCCTTGTTTACTTTCTCACTAATGTACTTGGATAAACGGTTAAACTCTCGTACATGTTTCAGGACTGGAAGATTTTTTTCTCTAAGCTTCATTATCCTTCCTTTCCCCATTGTCCCGATGAACAAATTCTTCCCGAAACTTCTTTTTGAACTCAGCCCAGGTATTTACACCTCCTTCCGGGATCACGAACTTGGACTTTTCCAACACATGGTTGCGGTTCCGGTCAATAGATAAGTTGCATAGCGCACCTTTTCTTCATCCTTGCATCCCACACTTTTAAGCTTACGGGATGTATCCACTAACCAATTTTCCGCCTCCATAGGTTCTTCAACCATGGAAAAACTCCAGGGTTTGGTTTCTAAGAATTCCACCAGTTTAACCCTTGGATGTAATTCCTTGAATTGCTTCTCTTGTCTAACCTTTAAGGTCTCCTGATAAAACTGATTCTGCCTCTCTGTTTCAATCTTTCTTCCTTCTTCCATACTCCTTATATACTTAAGAACCTCCTCTTTGTTGGTTAAATATGGATTTTGATTTGATCCTTCCTTCTGAATTGCCTAGTTATCCTCCTTTTGTTGTATCACCAACATCTCACGAGCCTTCATCTTTCCAACATTAAAGTGATAATTCGCCTCTCCCTCACGCGAACCCATTTTCCCTTCTAGACCTGTACATCAAGTAAGGACTCCATGAAACATCATGCATATGACCATAAAGTTCAAACTTCATGCATAGACCTAGTCACACAATAAAATCCAATAAAATCCAACAAATCCCAATATTACCTCTAGCAAACATACATCAAAAGCCTGTAGAAACAATACTTCGAGTAAAACTTCTCTTGTACTAATGCTTTGATGTTATACACTACCATTTTTGATACATATACTGTATGGAATTCTACCGCTATATACCTATTTGTATGGCTCATAATGTTCTTTGCCTCTGAAATTACACCATTTGCCCATTCGCAAAGGGATAAATTTTTGTAAAATTTGATCCGACTCTAGAGATAGTTGGTTAAATCACTCTATAATTGGTTATAACTTAATTATCCTTGGAGTTACATCCTAAACATCATTCTCACATTTCTACCCTTTGTTTCTAATCTTAACTTCCCTAAGCACATTTATTATAACAACAAAAAATTCTCAAATTTTAACCAGTTTCATAACCTATATAGATCTACTTGTACTACAATAATATTGCCTTGTCATTCATGCCACTATGGATTTGGCATATTACATGGGGTTAGATAAGCATAACCCTATTTATTACTCTTGATAAGATTCTATTCTTCATATAATAGCTTTTAGTTAAACAAAACATTAGTTACTTCCCCTACAATAACATGTTGTTTAAGGTTTTGGGGCGTACTCCTCTGGTATTTAACACTAGTATAAAGATAACAACAAGGTTTTACTTCATTTCATGGCTTCTCTCAGTAAGATAACACCATGATTAACTACTCCCTTATGAGGGACTCTGACTTGGTGATATACTACTCTAGTTTAGTTATAGTATAGAATAGTCTAGTAGAAGATATATTGTCTACTTACAAAATACTGGATAGGTACTTCCTAAATTAAATAGTAGATAAGTATCATTAATAAGGAAAGAAGTAACCTAGAAATTCCACTAAGGTGTGACAAGGTTATCCTCAAGTGAATATTCATAACTTGTATAAGGAAATATGGTGTAGATAAGATGGCTTCCTAAAGTCACTATCCAACCTATAGGTTCTACCCATTTACTAGGTTTCCAACCTAAGGTCAAAGCATATGCTCTGATACTAACTACGGTGACCCAGCATACCATTGCATGATGTAGTACACTATAGTTGTTGACATAACACCAATGGAACACCGTTCCATACACATTATATCCCTCAGAGTGGTACAACAGTAACATCGCGGGTCCAAGACAACACTTTAGATTACATATAACATATTACAAAAGATCTAGAGAACTTCCTCGAACAGTGAGGAATGTTATACAGAAAGAACCAGAAAGATCCACTCGGAGTTACTTTGAAGTACTACTATTAATATATGTATAAGGCTTGAAAGTACTACTATAGTATTGTTCTACAGAAGTAGGTTCTAGATTCTAGGAGTTTTATTTATATTCTAAAGCTTCAGCTTGTCTTCGATAGATTCTGGTAAGGTCTTCGACTCCGTTGATCTCCCTTATATATCTTCAGCTCTTCAAGTTACTTATTTCCTGGAAATGTCACTAGTTTCTCCGAGATCTAGCAAGAGTAAAGAAGATACGTTGAGTACGAGCGTACTCAGCAAGTTCACTAAAGAGAAGTGTTTGATGCACTATCTACAGCCATAGACCATAGGTCATAGGCAATGCAAGTTTTCGTAAACATTTCTTCAAAGGTTGCTTTTATTTTGAAAAGCTATGTCCATCAGCCTTCACGGGTTTACCAGAACTTTCATGGAGTTCCTTTCCCATAGCGTTCGCAGCTCCTTCCCCGAACAGGGAGTAACAAGTTATAGTTCTTACACTCTGCAGAGATGCGTTACTTTATCCATGAGAGATCTTAGCTTTGTTACACATCCGAGTTATAGGCTCGTTCACACTTCCTTGGTGTGAGGCCAAAACTAAGATCCAAGCCAATCACTGTCCTTCTCCGCGACCCCGCATACACCACAATTATTAGATGTCCAAACTCAAGGTAGAATTTTCCCCGTATAAAACGGATATACCTTAGTTGGATACACACAACAACCATTAACACTAGAAATCTGTCTTTTGTAAGCCCAGATCCACGGTAGACTTCCCCTGTATAAAACAGCTATACCCATGATCTGCAACTTACAAATGCCTAGAACAGTGTCCAATGCATGCGAAAGGGAGCCGATCCAGCTGACTTCTCCGCCCCATTCCAAATCTCATGGTTAACGCGTAATATACGGCGCAAGAATCACTAGCGACATTGGTTGTTAAGTCCTAGATGATATACTCCTGAGTAGTGGTATTCCAACTACCAGGTTTAATAGATTAGCTGATCACCCTGGATCACTAACCAATAATTCACATTATTATCAAAAATAGTATTTTCTGACCTTTTTGAAATGCAGGTGATGACAACACTGGATTTGAAAAATACTTTATAGAAAATAATCAAAGGACATGAGCAAGTGTGAACTTTCCTTTTGTGATTGCAAGATTATGCACTCACGGTCTTCGAGATAATAGAAGATCCAATATCTGAAATCATCATCATTGGTCTGGTAAGGACTAATGTTTAAAGAAGCAAGATGCTATTATGCATAAATAATGCTATGCAATTTTATAATTCCCAAAGTGAAGCCCTTAGTATTTTAAATAAGTTGATCTTAGGTATCTTCTTTAAGATTGGGTTTATTTTTATGTTTATTTCATAAGCAATGGCATTGATAAGGAACTTAAGTGTTAACAATCCAAAATATACAAATACGAATAGAGTAATGTGATTATGATTAATTGTTATCTGGTGACTGGGATAAAAAGTCCTTAGATTGAGTTGTTAAGATCTGAAGGAACTATTATGGACTTGTTTGTGTGAAGTGGAAAAAAGAATAACATTTGAAGAAACTAGTATTTAGTTAAGGTTAATTAGTCTTAAGGGTAATTAGGTTTTACATTAGGGTTAGTGATGGTTATGAATGATGTTAAGTTATCATATTTTAATTAATGGTATAAGTGACCAAAGTTAACTTTAAAAACATGAATAAACTTCAAATGAGATGTTTATGATTGTTTAGACCAAAGTTAACTATAAAAATAGAAGTGAATTTTAAGATATAATGAGTTTTTAGAATATTATCTAGTTTTAGGGTTTTGACAAATATGATAATGAATGATATTTTTTAATGTAAGTAAAAAAGATGAATTTACAACATGTATCTTGTTCATGGGAGCATAATTAGATGATATTATAAGTTTGTTAGGGTTTAGAATCATTTTAAGAGTGATTAAGAGATGAAGATTATTCACCCTCTTATACATGAGAGATATATAATATTTATTTAAAAGGAGTTTAATATGAATTTAAGATTTAAAAAAATTTAAGGGCTAACAGTTATATTTAAGTTTTATGGATTTAGACTTAGTAATTGAAGTTTAAAGGTTTTAGTATTTTATAAGAAAATTGATTATTTCTTACTTAAGAAATAATTTTAAGAATTAACAAAGTGGGTATTTTATTTGAGTAATATAAGTAATGAATTTTATTTATCTTAAAATGTTTTTGAATATTATACATAGTATTTTTCTAGTGAAATATACTTATTAAAGATCTTAAAAATGAATTTTATTTATTTTTAAGTCTTACCTTTATTTTTATAAAATTCTTGAAAGAATTAAGTGTCTTTAAATATTTTATGTATATTTTATTTGTAAAAACTCTAAGTTAGTATTTTTTATAAAATAGTAAAGTTATTTTTATACACAAAAATGATATTTATTTATTTTTAGGATTTTTCCCTATTTCATGAAATTTGACTTAATATTTAATAGTGTTTCATCTTTATTTGCATTTTATTAACTTAAATAAGTAAAGTTATATTTTTCTTAGGTGGATATTATTTTTGTGATGATTTTTTTATATATTATAAATATTTTTAAGATTTTTCTATATGCTTCTTTTTTTAGAGTTTTAAATAACTTTAGGGTCATTTTTATAAATTTGCATTTTTTAATTTATTTTATTTTGAAATGGGCCTAGCACCCAACATTGGGCTAAATTAGCCCAGCAGGGGGGTACTAGATCGGTCAAACCGACCCAGCCCATACTCGCCTCATCCCCCCTGAAGCTTATCTCCTCCTCTCGTTCTCTCTTCTCGCACTCCTGGGCGCTACCACCGCCGCTAGCGTCGCCTTCTGTTGCTTCTCTGGCCATCTCCGCCAACGCACACCACCGGCGCTTGCTGGCGCTGTCCCTCCCAATCTCCTTCTGATGGTCCCTACCGCCTTGGCATCCTTTAACCCTCGCACGGGCCCCCATGCTGGCTAACCCTACTCGTGCGGCACGGTGGGTCGCCGACGCAGTAGGGTCCTGCGCCATGGCTGCTTCCCTCCATCTCCTGTGCCTCCTCTTCCATGCTCAAGCACCTGGTACTCTTGCTGCTTCCCCCTTCACTCTCGACCCCCATAAGCTGCTACCGCCAGGGAGTGGTTGTGGTATCATGGTGGTGATTGTTTTGGTGGTGGTGTTTCTGTTGTGATAATGATGCGATTCATCCACCACTGTCTTGAGGCCGGTGGGATGATGCTGCAGCGCAACCCCATCACTTCCTGGTGGTGGTGTTGGAGTGATGGTTGGAACAATCCTCGGCTTCGTCATGCCTACGCTACAGGTGCTCGGCACCCTCGGTGAGTTATGTCTCTTTTGTGACCAGCTTTCGTGCTGATGATGGGCTAATGATAACACATAGTGGTATTTGATTAAGATTCAGGGAACTGAAGCTTGATGTGCTTAACTTCTAGTTATAGATAACACATATGTGGCTATTGCAAGAGAAATTAGTGATGACATATCTGCTTGATAGTTTTATATATATAAAAAAACTAAATGATTCCTAGGTATTCATACCAGGAAAATGATTGGTTCTATACTGGTTATTGTTTATTGATGAAATGGTATATCATCTATGGCTAGTCCATAAGGTAGTGATTCTTTTAGAATGATTCCTAATGTCTATACTTAGGAAAATGATTTGATTCGAATCCTTTATCTTTAATTGTTAGTGGTTGCTAAGCAGTACCTTGGGCTTGGTCACTCCAGGCCTGGTAGCTCTTTTGGGTTGGTTGTTACAGAGATTTCAGATTATCTGCTTTGACTTGATAATTTATTAAATGTCTTCTAGTCTCTGCACTATATAAGTTGCACAGAATGATGCTTATGAACCAGAGTTGGAACAGTGATTCTTCTTTGTGGTTAGTTAAATTTTGATGTAACTAACCATCAATTTATGACTTGTATAAATGATTCCTGAAATTATTAGGAAGATGATTTGAATTCATTACTAAATGAGATTCTGAACACATATATACTTGATTCTTAGGGTTAATGCCTAAGAAAATGATAGGAATTAGTCCCTTTCAATTTTTGGTTGACTTCTTTGACAAAAGATGTGGATCCTTGGTTCAGGTGCATATATGATGATGGTGGTGATTTGGTTTGTTGTCTTTGTTGATAGTAAAGTAAAGTGTACCATTGATTCCTAGAGTCTTCTACTAGGAAAATGATAGGTTTATTTAGCTAAGATATCTCAATGATTATTTTGGGTGATGATAAAGTCTAATAGATATTGTGTATCAGACTGTCACTATGGGGCCTCCATTTTGGAGTGTGCACAGTGACAGATCCTGTTTGCATGATCTGCCGTGAGCTTAGTTGACTAAAACTTGATAAGATCATATTCCTGGCCTATGATGCAAAGGCTGAGGCCAAACTCTAAATAAGAACAGAGATTATGATGTAGATTTCTAATTCTCTATGAGGAATATACATAACATGTCTATGTAGATCTGAGAGAACACCCTCCTCTAATCCCCCTAGATGATCATCTAGTTGAAGGGTAGAGGAATTGGTTTGATGTGGATTATTCCCTTTATTTTCCCAAGATGCTTATGAAAAAGCTAAATACAGATCTTAAAGATCAACCTGTTTCCTGTAGAGTGGTTGCTACCCCATGGCTGGTATGCTGGTAGTTGTTCCTGATCAACTACTAATTGTTTTGATGGCTTGCTCCACCTTCACACCTTGTTGCTACTGGATTTCAGCTTAAGCTGTTGTTTATCCTTATCCTCGTGCTCCTGATCTTCTCCTTATGCTACTAATACAACTGTGGAATGTCCTTGAATTCCTCCTTGTACCAGCTCTTGGATGGCTCTATAAAGCAACCAGAGCTAGTTGATGGTGGTGGTCTAGATTTGTGATCTTGTGGTTGTTTATGTGTGGGCTTGGGAGCTCTAGTGCTAAGAAATGAGCTGTGGTGGAAGGAGTAGCTAGCAGCAGTGACTTCCATGGCTGGTTCCTTCTTATCCTCCCCTGGTGTGCTCCTGTGTTGACAGCAGCTACTTGCATGTTGATGTGCAAGCTGCTTGCAAGTGGGACCTGCTGGTGTGGATGAGATCAGGTGAAAACTTGATATTTGTGGAATCTTTATCTGATTACTTTAACTGTCATGGTGAAAGTTGCCCCTCTCCAAGCCTATGATGTTGTACTAAGGCCCTCACTAGATAAGAACAGATGCTCAATTTGGTGAAACTTGCCCCTTACAGATTAGCTCAATGATGAATTGAACATAGCATTTCTATGTCAAACCTGAGAGCAAAACACTAACCAATTAATCATTCTTTTATTTTCTTTTTCTTTTTTTTCTTTTTCTTTTTGTTGTGTTTATAGGAAATGAAGATCAAGAAGAATAAAAGGAGCTTAGTTAGGTTTTATTTTTAATCTTGTTGTAATTTCCTTTGTATTCACATGTGTAAAGATTTTGTATTATTATTGTGTTTGTAAATAATAAACTATTTATTTATTAATTCTTCTTTTGTAAATCCTAATTGTAAAGACAATGTCATATATAAAGAATTATTTTATTTATCTATTGTAAAATAATACTATATGCATATATATTTATATTAATAAAGAATCCTTTTTATATTATTTATGTAATCATTTTATTTCAAGTTATTAAATATTTCCAATTCCTATTTGCGAATTTTTATATATTCATTTGAATTTCATATTCAAATACATGTTTGAACAAATTTTCCCCAAAACAAAGAATTCTACGAAGGTCATGTCGAAATCTATCGCACTTGCTCCGAAGTTTCCTTCAGTACAAGAGAGATCCCGATCCCTCTGTAGCTCTTTTAGTTTTGCGCGAAAATTCCCCGGATTTTCTTATGCATGAATGCAATTCACAAACCTGTGTCCTCTCTATTTCTAGGTGCTAATCCTGGGATGTTACATACTCCCCCCCCTTAAAATAAACTTCGCCCTTGAAGTTCGCACCCTCTTACGTTTCGGTAGATAAGATTGACTTCTTCAGATCCTGGTGACTCTTTAAAACCCGAGAGGAAGATAATTGTTGTATCTTCATTCAAGATTTTCCTTGGAGCATGTGCCAAGTCAACCCAAGCAAAGCATCAAAAGAGAATACCACAATACTATGCTTTTGCATGATAAAACAACGCAATTTCTTCAAGGCACACTAAGCAATCCCAATTGTTTGGAACAACACATCCTACAACAATAATCACTAAGCATAAGGTCAAAACAACAGCTAGCATGTCATGCTAAAGTCTAAGTCACAGTCAATGCAAGATCCTCTTGCACTTCAAGCAAGAACTTACTACTCCTTTCCAACACCAAGCAAACTTATTTGCAAAACAACACAGCGAGAACGGGGGTCCAAACTACTTTAGAAAACTAAAAAAACTAAGAAAAGGAAACAAATTTTTTTGGTGAAGGATAGAAATCTGTTTCGGGATAGCAACTCCCCAAATCTTACTTCCCTCTCATTAGAGGTCATTCTTGGTACAAAAAGTAGACAAAAAGGATAAGGAGAGGTCATTACAGAAGTAATAACTTCCAAGACTCAAGGAAACTCTTGGGTTATCTCCCAACAAGTACTTTTCTTTAACGCCTTTAAGTTAGGCACAAGAAGCTTGAGAAGATGCTCACATAAGAAATATAAATTGAAGTCAAAGAGAGCATCAAGAAGCAAATTAAAAACACATTTAAGTCTAACCATCTTCCTATGCATAGGAATCTTGTAAACAAATAAATTCATGAAGAATAAAGTGACATGCATAGGAAGATAAGACAAGAGTAACTTCAAAACTTTCAGCACAAAGAGAGGTGTTTCAATACCATCAAAACTTGTACAACCATATTTTCCTCTATCATAATAATTTTCAGTAGCATCATGAATAAACTCAACAATATAGCTATCACATAAAGCATGCTTTTCATGATCTACAAACACATAATTTCTATCAAGCTCAAAAATAGTGGGATTAAAACCTTCATAGGTTTTACCCAAAGTAGATATTTCAAAAGGATCCACAGGAACATAACATTCATCCTCCTTTCGTAAGCATGGGGGACAATCAAATAATGTAAGAGATAAAGAGTTACTCTCATTAGAAGGTAGGCATGGGTAGATAATCCATTCTTCCTCTTTTTGTTCATCACTCTCCTCCTCTTTTTCATCTAATGAGCTTCCAGTTTCAACAATTTCTTCTTCCATAGGCTCCTGCAAGGCATTAGTCTCTTCCATTTGTGGAAAGCATCTATTAAAATATTCGAGAATATAGCCATTTGCTTCCTTGTAATTGTCGAAGCAAAATTTAGGTATCTCATAAACCTCATTTTCATAAGGTGCATCATCAGTATTTTCAAACAAACTAGCAAGTTCAAATGCACCTTTGAAGGCAATGAATTCTTCAATATGTTCCACATCATAAAATTCATACTTTCCTTTAACATAAGAAGATATGGTAACATTATCATTATAATTACATTAAAAAGGAAGGTGTTTATACCTCCTACATCAACAAGATTTATCAAAGAAATAAGTAACATTATAAGTAGAGCACACGTCTCTAGCAATAGTATTCAACTTATGAATTTGTTCCCATAAGTGTTTCCCTTTTTGTGACAAACGGTGTTCCTAATAATAATACTTTTGTTCTTCCGTGAACCCACCTTGCCAATAAGAACTAGTTTCAAAGAAACCATCCATTGATAGAAAGCATGACCAAGCAAGGCAACAACAGACCAACAACTAGAGCAGGAACTAATTTTCTATGTTTTCGAATAAAGCAAACAAACCAAACTAGACTATTTTTTTGGGTTTTTGGAAAGAGGCAAACAAAACCAAACAAAATAAACAAAGCAAACTAAAAACAAAGTAAAGAGAGAGGAAGTGAAGGATTCCCCTAGTGAAGACGGCCTTAGCCTCCTCGGTAACGGTGCTAGAAAGACTTTTGATGGCGCTTTGTTGACGAGGGAGCTTCTTTCTTTATTCCCCGGCAACGGCGCCAGAAAGACTTGATGGTGCTCGATGTGGCACTTTGTTGGTAACCCCAAGCGCAGGGTGTGAAGAGCACATCAGCAAGTTTTCCCTCAGTTGAGACCGAGGTTATCGAACCAGAAGGAGGAAGGAAACGTCACACAAGTGTTGCAAGCAACGCGGAGACCTGCACAACACAAACTCAAGACTTTGTCCCAACGAATCAGTGAGGTTGTCAAGCTCACCGGTTTGCTATAACAAAGGATTAAACGTATGGTGTGGAAGGTAATGGTGGTTTGCAGCAAGTAAACAAGTAACAGTTGAAGATGTATCAATGGTAAAGATTGGACCGGGGTCCATAGTTCACTAGAGGTGCTCTCCTTAGATAAACAACATGGCATGAAGGGTAAACAAATTACAGCAGGGCAATTGACAGGAACTGAGCAAGGCATAACAATGCAATTACTAGTCAGAAAGATCCTATGAGGTTGATTGGGCAATACAACAAGATACATAGACCGCCATCCAACTGCATCTATGACTAGAAGTCCACGTTCAGGTTATCATCCGAACCCCTTCCAGTATTAAGTTGCAAGCAACAGACAACTGCTTTAAGCAAAGTGTGTAAGGTAAACAGTCCACATGTTCCATGAACAAGAGACCATTGTTTTCTCCCTAGTAGAAACAACACATCTACAACCGAAGAGATTATTGTCACTTTCCTTGGAAACTAGAGGCATGAACCCACTATCGAGCATAAATACCCCCTCTTGGAGTCACTAGCAACTACTTGGACAAGATAGCTACTAACAACGGAGATCATGCAAGATCACAAACAACATAGACATGATAGAATCATAAAGACAAAACCATTAATCAAACCAACATAATAATCTCAATATCCATCGGATCCCCGCAAACACAACATGCATGATTACAAATAGATTAGATCTTGATCATGAACGGAGCTCACAAGATCTATACATGAAAGCACAAAGGAGGAGATACAACCATCTAGCTAGTACATGGACCCATAGTCCAAGGTGGAACTAATCACGCATCATACCGAAGAGAAGGCCTCCGGGATGATCTCCCCTCCGGCAGGGTGCCAGGAAGAACTTCAGATCCCCCCGATCTAGGGACGATGGTGGCGACGGCTATAGACGGTTTCGTGGATATTTGATCAGGTCCTCAGGGTTTCTGCATCAGGGGATTCTTATAGGCGAAGGGGGAGACCGAGGCGGCGGCCAGGGCTACCAAACTCTATCCAGGCGCGGGGTAGGGCCCACCCGCGCCTGGGGTGGGTCTGGCCCCCCTGGCTGGCCCCTCCGGATCTCCTCTGGACTTCTTGTTCCCCGTAATTGACTTTGTCGTTTGTCCCGTCCAATTCCAAGAATATTTATTTACTAACTTTTCTGAAATAAAAAACAGCAGAAAATAGGCATCTGGCATTGTTGCAACTTGTTAGTAGGTTAGTACCAGAAAACTTATAAAAAGCACCTCAAAGTGTGGACAAGTAAAGCAAAGTAGATACTAAACAAGCATGAAGCATCAAAAATTATATATACGTTTCCAACGTATCACTCATTGTCCGCTTGCCTTGTCATTTTGATTATGGGATAGCTCCTGTATCATGTGCAAGGGGTACCCTGTTGGCGGTTCTCTATGATACACACGTACTTACTATGACAAGAACTTGCAAGTAACTAAACTTGAGTAGCATGAGGAGCTGTGAGATCCAAGCACATGACTTAATAGGATTGATAGGATACTCATACCAACAAGTTGCAACTTCTTTTTCGGAAGCTCATTCGAAAATAACACTAAGGTTAAGCGTGCTTGGCCTAGAGAAATTCTAGGATGGGTGACCGACCGGGAAGTGGGTACCGGGTGCGCATGAGTGAGGACAAAGTGCGTAGAAAAGACTAGTGTTGGTCTATGGGGCCAGTCTAGATATCCTATTAAGCTATCAGGAGTGACACCCCCCGGGCCTAGTGGAAGGGGTGTTACAAGTGGTATTAGAGCCGATCCTCGCGGTTAAAACGGGTGTGTGCGGGTCACTGTCGGTACATGTGGAGCATGGCGCGTGTGGCCCGGAGTGGACACAGAATGGCACATGTGTCGGCATTGGACTCACATATGCGTGCCGGGTGTGTGTGGGTCAGTGGAGGGACATGTTGTGGAGTATGGCGCGTGTGGCCTAGAGTGGATACGGCATGGCACATGTGCCGGCACTGGACGCACATACGCGTGCCAAGAGGGAACGTTCCTAGGGTGTGCTTAATCGATGAGGGCATCAATCTTCTAAAGGGTGGGTGTATGTGAGATCCAAACACACGACTTAATAGGATTGATAGGATACTCATACCAACAAGTTGCAACTTATTTTCCGGAAGCTCATTCGAAACGAACTCTAAGGTTAAGCGTGCTTGGCCTAGAGAAATTCTAGGATGGGTGACCGACTAGGAAGTGGGTACCGGGTGCGCATGATTAAGGACAAAGTGCGCAGAAAAGACTATTGTTGGTCTGTGGGGCCAGTCTAGATATCCTATTAAGCTATCAGGAGTGACACCCCCCGGGCATAGTGGACGGGGTGTTACAGGAGCGGCCCTCGTATTCAAGGGACGTGAGATTGCCAACTTATACTTTGTCAAGCATATACTCCATAGTTTGTTCACTTTAACCTTAGTCACTTCAAGATGCTTATGATAGGGGTAATGAGGGCTAAAAGCTAACAAGTACCATAATTTTTGGAAGCTCTTTTTGAGACATGAAATCCCTGCTTCCCTTTTATGAAGGGCCTTTGTTCCACCATTATATTGAGTCTTCACCTTCTATCCTTAGGCACTAATTAAGAGAGCATAGTTGCCATTCTTAGTTCTATGTCCATTTTCCCAAAACTTATTGATTGATGCATATTATTGATATTTATTGTTCTTGTGCTATTTGTATCTAGTCACTCTTATGAACTTTGAAGGTGTCCTATGCATCTATTTGCTACTCCATGAGGAACAAGCTAAATGCCACTATGCCATGTTTTCTATATGTGAAACAAACAAACGTTTTTCAATGCATGTTATTCATGATCTTTGTTTGTACCTTTCATGTTGCATGCATAATTACTTTGTCTTATTTTTAGAACTACATCTTTCATGCTTATGTCTAGATTTCTTTGATCCTAGCTTTCAATGCTTGCAAATGGTTTGATCTTGATCTTTGTAGCACCCCGGGTAAAACCACTACTATAAATCGCATGTCTTTATCTTTGTGCATCATCATGACATCATCATGCATATTATTTCTGCTTAAAACTATGTTGCAAAAGACTATGTTGTTTTATAAACTAGCCCTCCTTCAATTTCAAATCAAACCCTCGGTCCGACCGAATCTTTTATTTGTCTAAAAATAATTTACGAAAGTGTTTTTAAAAATAAAATAAAATAAATAATTTTGTGGGGAGGCAGCCAGATGACTAGGCCCAAGGCCCAGTCAAAGGCTACCTACAACCCACCTATAAACCCTAACCCTAATACCTAGACCAACCCCTGCCTCCACCACTCCCCACACCCGCCGCCACTCACCTGCCTGGAACACACACGCACTCACGCGGTACACACCAACCACGCGCAGAACCGCCTGGTCGATCCCATCCCTTCCCAATCAGAACCCCCGACCCCACCATGGCCCACCACTCCCGCATCGCTACCTCATCCCGCGTGGGAGAGATGCGACCCTCTCTTCCTGTCCGCGCGGCACCCTCGCCCCCCCGATGCAGAGCTCGCCGGCCAAATTCATCCTCCGCGAGCGCCTCAATCGCCCGTCGTCCTCGGCTCCGTCCCGCGACCATGCCCGCCATGCTCGACCCCCTTCATCCCGCAGCCCCGCCCGCCGAGCCCTGCAGCACCTCCTCTCCGCGCACCTCACGCCGCCGCCCACCGGCCACGGGAGATCTCCTTTGCTCGAGCTCCTCTTCACCGCTGCCCCGCCATCGCCGGCCCCTAGCTCGCCTTCCTCGTCGCCGACTCCTTCTGAGCACCTCCTCGCCACCGCATCGCCGTCTGGCCTCCGCCAGCGCCCTCCTCCGCTTCCCTGCGAGCCTCGCTCCGATGGCCGTCCTCTCCGCTACAAGGTCCTCCCGCCCGCGAGGACCTCTGGCCACCCTTCTCCTCGTCGCTGCCGCCCGTGCGCGGCCACGTGGTCTCCTCGCCGCCTGCTCTCCGCCGCCACCTCTCTCGTTCGCGTCCAAGGCCGGCTGCCATGTTTCCTTGCAGGTCGTAATGTCTTGCTGATACGATCCGCCTCCTGTTTCTTCTTGCATGTGAGCACCCCGTCGTCCAACCTTGCTGCCAAGTATTTTTCCCAGCGCGGTTGTCTTCCTTCAATGCAGCTCCAGTTGCCTCTACAGGTCCACTTCGGTGCCTTGTTTGTCGCTTTGTTCAATGTTTCTCGGCCCATTTGTCGGGATATGCTGCGAGTAATGTTGTTGTCGTCCATGTTCCCTTTCGATGATAGAAGATATCAGAAGTTCGATAAGTTCTACATGGTGATGTTGAGGAACTAAAGATGGTGTGGTGGTGTTGTGGCGATGTCAAGTGCTACC
Organism: Avena longiglumis; assembly: GCA_030063025.1. NCBI lineage: Eukaryota > Viridiplantae > Streptophyta > Magnoliopsida > Poales > Poaceae > Avena > Avena longiglumis. The sequence continues at coordinate 473,816,582 of CP125974.1, read as the reverse complement.
CTCCCAACGTCAAGATCTTCGATACCCGGATTGCGAATCCAAAACCCGAAGGCCCCGTTCCCGACGCCTGAAGACCGATCCTGTCGACCCCCAAAACCCCGACCAAACCCCCGGAACCCAAGATCTTCGATTCACCAATGTGTGACCCTTTTTCCGAGACCTCCCCTATTTTTACAATATATATGACATCCATATTTTTTGCATATTAAATTATTCATACTTGCATACATAGTATCATGGTTTGAGGTATTATGCCGATTACCTCATAATTAAATATGGAGACCATATGCAAGCGTTTCTAGTCTTAGTTTGTCTCCATTTAAATTTGTATAGCGAACCGATAATATATTTTCGCCTTGATAAGACAACATTTAAATTGTAGGTATCTAAAAAACTATAACCATATACTTAATGTCGGGACCCCGGTTCCGCTTAATAATGCCTAGTTGCATCGCAACTTTGCCATGTCATACATCATACATGCATCATGTCGGATCTTCTGCCGTAGTATTAAATATTGTATCCGGTGTTTCTGCTAGTGCTTTGCTTCTTCACGGATTAGGTCGATGAGTTGATGTGAGTGTCGACCCGATCTTCGGATGAACCTTCGGCAATGTTTTTCAGGCGAGCAATCTCCCCCTTTCTACCTATCTTACTTTCATAGTATTTACTCCCTCCTGTTGATCTATTGCTATCTGTGTTTTGATGCTCTAGTTTCCGTACCCGTGATATCCATTGCAGCCTCATATTGCCTTGGACACATCCTATTACCTGTTGTTTGGTAGATAGTTGGACTTGCGTGTCGTAGTCGCTTGCGCAAGTGTTGTGGCGTGTCGTCAAGCACCACAGTTGCTGGAAGACTGCCATATGCTTTATGTTGGAGATGATTATAACTTTAATTACAGTTTAATAACTAAAATTGAAGTAGGTAAATAATGCAGAGGTACAGGTGGGCAATAGATGTTATTTGGTTTTTAACCGTCCACTTGTGTCCCGTAGAACCCCGAGTACTTGATACCTGTTCTTTGAATATTCGCACTATCCGCATGTGGGACCATGAATCCCCTTAGCATGAGCTTGAGTCATATCTTATTTCTTGGGGCCACAAAGTAGTTTGGGGCTTTATTACTATCTTATACTTATGCCATGCTTTATTGCTTTATTTATGATTGCGCGTGGAGCGCCTATACTGTTTTGGAACCCCGTGCCACGTTTTCGCGGTATCGACAAGCCCAGTCACACTTTCGGGTTTCCAGTCGTTTACAGCCGTCGTCACAAACCTCTGGGTCCGTCTCGGAGCAGCCAACCGTGGCGGGTAGCTTGGTGGGGTGGCCCCGAATATTATATGAATCTTGCGATTTCTTTGTCGTGATGCCTCGTTGGGTTTTATTTGGTTTTCCGAGGTTGATCGATGCGTGTTGCTATTTGTGCCCCTGCAGGGTAAAACTTTCTGAAAGCCGTGTCCGTGGTTATGGACGACTTGGAGCACAGTATCTCGATCATAGACAGCTATAACTAAAGTAGTGCTATAAATTTGACTTTATAATGACTAGTAATCAGCTTCACTATAATGGAATGGCTAAATAAAAGTGCCAACAATTGCTTGTTTGGGTTGACACCTGTTACAATTGTATCGACTAGTAAGTATTGCAACTTCTAGCGGAATGGCTAAATAAAAGTGCCAACAACTCCTGGGTTTTGGGATGCCTCACGCTATATGTATCTGACTAGTAAGTACTACAACTACAACGGAATGGTTAATTAAAACTGCCCACTGCTTATTATATCAGGATGACTCATGCTATCTATATCTGACTAGTAATTGCAGCAACTATAACAAAATGAATAAAGCGCCAACCTGTGAGTTCCTCGGTTGACTTCCTCGTTGGTCTCGAGGGGGAAATACCAGGATGGGTATGCTTGAGGATAGTTTCAGGTTGGGTCCGAATAGGTCTTTCTTATCCCTATCTGATAGCCGCCAGATGTATTGAGTCTCTATAGATTGTTTAGTGCATCTTGCGCTGCCGCTTCAGTCCACCATACCTATGTAGGCGAGGACCGCCGAATTCTAGTCTCGCCGTGTACTGGCTTCAGTACTGATCGCTCTCTTTTTTTCCTTTGCAGTTGTCGGCACCCCTTTTGTTTAAGCAGGTTTTGAGATCGACATTGTTAGCAGGGTTACCCTTCCGGCTTGGCCTGCTCAGGGTTATGGACGCCATTGGTTATTCTCCAGGGCTCTTAGCTCCATTTGCATCTTGTCCGTAGATGGACGATGTATCATTTTCAAGTTGATTTGGATCTTTGTATTGTATATCTGTATTCTTGACTCTTTGAGTCGCTGTTGTATATATCTGTTCTGTGGGTTCCATCGTGGACTATTGTGTAATGGTATTACTTCGTTTTCCACCCGCACGAAAGTGCCTGGTGGGCACCTTTGAATCATTTCTATGCGGGTTTGGCAGGAATCACTAAAACTTGCATAGGGCCGATTTTGAGGGTGTTACAGAGTGGTATCAGAGCTCAGCAGTTACGATACCCCACTGGTCCAGCCTGTAGTATAACCTAGCTAACGGTCGTTGTAGAGTGTCAAAACTATTTTTTAAAATCGGTTGGATAGATCTTATGTGGCATCCCGCAAAACCACTACTAGAAAATCGCGTTAAATTTGTGCATTGCATCGTCATCATCATGTGTTGTTTGTCTAAAACTATTTTCGCAAAGCCCGTTTTGTTTTCTAAACGCCCCATCTTTGTTCAAAACCAAAACCGGGTCTCCGGAATATTTTGTTTGTCGGCTATCGAATTGCAAGATCCATGTTTAAAACAAATAAAAGTTACAATTGTTTTTAGTAGGGGCAGTCGAACGGGCCGTATCGACCCGAACGACCACCCCCATTTTTATAATCGGTCCACCTCTATTCCTAAACCTACCAGATAATCTACCCCAACCCGCTGGCCACATCACTCTGGCCAATCAGAGCATGCCACCTCACTTTTTCTCTTCCCCCACCCAACCACCAACCGCCACATCAGCCTCCACTCCACCACTCTCTCTCCACCCGGCCCCCACACGCCCAGACGCGCCTAGCACCCAGACGCACCCTCATCCTCTCACCCACGCTTGGCCTCCTTCCCTGACCGCCGGGCCCCACCTTCCCAGGCCCACCGTCCAGCCTCCCTCCTCTCCCATGGTCAACGACCCCGGCCCTGTCCCCCACCCCAGAACCCCCACAGCAACCACGCACCCGGCCACGCGCCCCGGCCCCACATCTTCTTCCTCCCCACGCCTCACACGCGCGTCGCCCGCCTCCGCCGTACGCTCCGCCGCCGGTCCACCCCGGCCTAGCCCCGCGCTCGCCTCCCTGGTTCTTTTCCTCCCCACCGCACGCCGCCGACGCCCCCTCGCCACCGCCGCCTTGCAGCTGACCCGCTGCCAGGCCCACTGCCCCGCTGCTCCACCCGCCCATGAGCCCCGCAGCGCCCGAACCGCCTCCCGCCTCCTCGCCTCGGCCTCGCCAGCGCTCCTCAACGCTCGCCGCGCCACGGATAACCCTCCCTCTGCCGGACCCCCCGCCCTCCGTCGCCCCGAGCGTCGCCGCCCGGCCTCTGCTCGCCGCGCCGCCCCGGCCCCGCGTGCTCCGGCCCCGACCCCGGCCGCCGCCTCCATGCCTCCTCCGGCGCCGCCTCTCTCCCTTCCTCTTCCGGCCGCGGCCGCGCGTGCCGTCGCCGGCGACCCCTCTCCGCGGCCACCTCGCGTTCTCCGTCGCCCTGCCTCGCCATGGGAGCTCCCGCCAGCGCCGTGACCTCGCCCGGCGCCACCCCTCACCTCTGCGCTTGGCGCCTCCGTCCGCCTCCGACGACCTCGCCAGCGGCCGTGCGTCCCCATCCCCGAGAAGCCCCGTGGTCTTCCGCCCCCGGCCGCCGAGCTCCTTTCGTGGTTGAGCTCCGCTGCCACCAGGTGCTGCCCTGCCAGGCGCGCTGGCCTCCTCTCCCAGGACATCATCGCCAAGGTCCCCTGATCCTTTGCGCGTGCACCAACGCCACCTCTACCCGGTTCTGCCGCTGGGTGTTTCGCAGTTTCGATGCCACTCTGTTTTTGTTCAAGCCGGCGATGTTGCCCGATCCCTCCGTGGTGGACAAGACCTACATGTTGAGCAATTATCTGCCTAGGTACCGATGAGAACCACCACGATGCTAATCGGAGACCTTTGGTGTCGTTCCAAGTTCACTGTCGACTTTTGGAGCCGGAACTCTAGGATCTCCACCGCAAACCCCAAGATCGCCGAGAAACGCCAAGATCTCCAATCGAACAAGGACACCGAGACCCGATGCGACAAGAACTCCTTATCGCACCGATGTTCGAGGACCGGACGCCAAGGTCGCCTACGGGCAAGTTCTCCCCCTTGAACGCCATGACCGTCTACACGACCCGACGACCGTGGATGCGACAAGATCGTCTCTCGGACGCCATGATCTTCGTCACGGACCCGATTGAAACAAACCCGAAGACGGTAGATGCGACAAGTTCTCCTTCCCGGACGACAAGTTCGCCGAGAACCCGGATACGCCAAGTCCTGCTTCCCGGACGCGACAAGAACTACCCCGATATCCGAGAACGACCCCGGAGTCCGAGAACGTTTCCGACGAACCCTGGACCCCGAGACCCGACCCCGAACCCCGGAACCCCAAGATCGTCGAGCCCCCCTCAATGTGTGAACCCTTCCCGAACCCTATTTTATAAAATGATAACAACCTGTCGCATATTAACTTGTCATTCTTGCATGCATGCTTGTCATGTGGTTTGGGGGCCTTATGCCGATTCATCTCTAATTAAATATGGGGCCCATATGCGGGCAAATCTAGTCTTATATTGGCCTCATTTAAACTTGTGTAGCGAACCAATACTATAATCTTGCCTTGTTAAGACAACATTTAAATTGCGGGGTATCTAAAACACCTTGAACCATTTGATTAAATGTCGGGACCCCGGTTCCGCTTAATATGACCTAATCGCATCGCACCTTCACCATGCCATACATCATACATGCATCATGCCGATCTTCTGCCATGGTATTAAATATTGCATCCAGTGTTCCTTCTAGTGATTTGCTTCTTCGCGGATAAGGCCATTGAGTTGATGTGAGCTTCGCCCCGATCTTCGGTTGAACCCTTCGACGATGTTTTCAGGCGAGCATCTCCCCCTTTCTACCTATCTTACTTTTATAGTATTTATTTCCCTCCTGTTGATCTATTGCTATCTGTGTTGCGATGCTTTAGTTTCCGCACCTGTGATATACCGTGCAGCCCTATATTGCCTTGGACACATCCTATTACCTGTTGTTTGGTAGATAGTTGGACTTGCGCGTCGTAGTCGCTTGCTCAAGTGCTGTTGCGTGTTGTCAAGTGCCACAGTTGTTGATGTATTGCCGCATGTTGATGTTGGAGATGATCATAGTTTTACTTATCGCACACTTTAATTCCTGTTTAACAACTAAAATTGAAATAAGCAGAGGCATCGGTGGGTGATAGATAATATTTGGTTTCGAGCCCACTTGTGTCCCGTAAGACCCCGAGTACTTGATACCTGTTCCTTGATTTATCGCGCTATCCACATCCGGGAGGTATATGGGACCCCCCTGAGCCAGAGCTTGATTCAGTCTTATTTCTTGGGGCCACAAACTAGTTTGGGGTTTTATTTACTATCCTGTACTTATGCCATGCTACTTTCTGTATTTAAATTGTGCGAGGAGCACATTGTACTGTTTAGGATCGGGACACGTTTACGCGGTGTCGACAAGCCCAGTTTTGGGTTCCCAGTCGCTCACAGCCGTCCACCCAAACCTTGAGTCCGTCTCGGAGTCAGCTATCTTCGTTGCGGGTGTACTTCAAGGGGTGGCCCCCTGAAATATTTCTGAATCCTGTGATTGTTCAGTCATGAAAGCCTCGTTGGGTTTTGATTTGGTTTTTCCGAGGTTGATCGAGCGTGTGTTGCTATTGGTGCACCCCGGCCGGGTAAAACTTTCTGAAAGCCGTGTCCGCGGATATGGACGACTTGGAGCACAGTATCTCAATCATAGACAAGCAAAACTAAAGTTTACTGCCATATATTTGACTTATAATGACTAGTAATCAGCTTCACTATAATGGAATGGCTAATTAATACTGCCCACCATTGCTTGTTTGGAGTGTCGCTTGCGGCCATTGTATCTGACTAGTAAGTAATGCAACTACAACGGAATGGCTGAATAAAAGTACCAACAACTGCTGGGTTTTGGGTTATCTCATGCTATCTGTATCTGAATTAGTAAGTGTTGCAACTATAACGGAATGACTAACTAAAAGTGCCCACTGTTTACTTACCAGGATGAATATCTAAACCTGACTAGTAATTGCTGCAACGATAACGGAATAAATAAAGCGCCAAGCTGTGAGTTCCTCGGTTGACTTCCTCGTTTGGTCTCGAGGGGGAAACGCCAGGATGGGTTTGTTTGACGATAGAATCAGGTTGGTTCCGAATAGGCCCTTCTTACCCCTCTCTATTTGCCGCCAGTTGTATCGAGTCTCTATAGGTTGTTTAGTGCATGCTGCCGCTTGATCCACCATACCTATGTGGCGAGACCGCCTTTCTAGCCTCGCCGTGTCTTGGCCTCGATCTTGACGCTCCTTCTTTTCCTTTGCCCTTTGTCGGCACCCCTTTTGTTTAAGCAGGTTTTGAGATCGGCGTCGTTAGCGAGGTTACCCTTCCGGCTTGGCCTGGCGGTTATGGGCGCCATTGGTTATTCTTCAGGGCTCTTAGCCCCATTTGCATCTTGTCCGTAGTCGGACGCTGTGTCATTTTCAAGGTGATTTGGATCTTCGTATTGTATATCTGTATTCTTGACTCTTTAAGTCATTATACATATACATTACGTGGGTCCCATCGAGGACTGTTGTGTAATGTTATTACTTCGTTTTCCACCCACACGAAAGTGCCTGGTGGGCACCTTTGAATCGTTTCTATGCGGGTTTGGCGAATTTTGCTCAAACTTGCATAGGTCCGATTCTGAGGGTGTTACAGACTGGTATCAGAGCACATCAGTTGCGATACCCCACAAGTCCAGCCTGTAGGATAACCTAGCTAACGGCCGAAGTAGAGTGTCAAAACTATTTTGCAAAACCGGTTGGATAGTTCTGATTAGGTCTGGTTTTACTCCTTACCCCTTTGCTATTCCTCTCTTACCTCTACGTGTTTTGAATCCGCTCTCTTCTCTCTCTTCGAGTCCAGGATTTCTCGTGGTTGGGTTCCGTCGTATCTTCAGGGTTTCGCTTCCTCTTCTGATAACGGTGTTCTACCATCCGGTGTTCAAGCTGCCTGAGGAATTCGTCTGCTGTGGTACCATTCTTTGTTCCTTGTTTGTGCCTTCCGGTGTTCTCCGACGTGACAACGTCATCTACGCCAGATCCGATGCAGAGTCTGCATCACTCCTTTGTTCCGAACCTCGCTTGTCGAGATCTTCAGTCTAATTCCGAGAGTTGGTTGCATAATCCGTCTATTCGGGTGCAGAGTAATGGTTTGGGTGCGCGATGGACTGATCACCATCCGACTACTCTTGTCATTCGCTCTTGTACATCGAATCGGTGGATCCAGCAATCTTACTCCGTTCACAGAAGTTAGGGGTGGCTTTATTTGTTGATACCTCTACCTTTGACCTTTTTGTCCCGGAGTGTTCTCGCGACGATCACGGACAACGACCTCTTGTTAGTGGTGTCGCGAGGATCTACATGAAGCGAGAAGACGCAGATCGCCGACCTTCCTTCCGGTACCATGAGGCGGATCTCGAGGGCGAGATCCATTGTTAGTGGTGTCGAATTGTGGCATCCCGCAAAACCACTACTAGAAAATCGCGTTGAATTTGTGCATTGCATCATCATCATCATGTGTTGTTTGTCTAAAACTATTTTCGCAAAGCCCGTTTTGTTTTCTAAACGCCCCATCTTTGTTCAAAACCAAAACCGGGTCTCCGGAATATTTTGTTTGTCGGCTATCGAATTGCAAGAGCCATGTTTAAAACAAATAAAAGTTACAATTGTTTTTAGTAGGGGCAGTCGAACGGGCCGTATCGACCCGAACGACCACCCCCATTTTTATAATCGGTCCACCTCTATTCCTAAACCTACCAGATAATCTACCCCAACCCGCTGGCCACATCACTCTGGCCAATCAGAGCATGCCACCTCACTTTTTCTCTTCCCCCACCCAACCACCAACCGCCACATCAGCCTCCACTCCACCACTCTCTCCCTCACAGCCCACCCGGCCCCACACGCCCAGCACGCGCCTAGCACGCGCCCCTCTGTCCTCTCTCACCCGCTGACGCTTGGCCTCCTTCCCTGACCGCCGGGCCCCACCTTCTCAGGCCCACCGCGTCAGCCGCACTCCCTCCCTCTCCCCGCGGTCAACGACCCCCAGCCGTCCCCTGTCCCCACACGCAGAACCCCCACCCCCACAGCAACCACGCACCCGGCCACGCGCCCCGGCCCCACATCTTCTTCCTCCCCACGCCTCACACGCCCGTCGCCCGCCTCCGCCGTACGCTCCGCCGCCGGTCCACCCGGCCTAGCCCCGCTTCGCCTCACAGTTCTTTTCCCCGCCGCCGCACGCCTCGCCACGCCCATCGCCCGCCATGCAGCCCGCTCCGGCCAGGCCGCCCGGCCCGCTGCTCCACCCCCGCCCGAGCCCGCAGCGCCGAACCGCCTCCCCGCCCCATGAGCCTCCCTCGCCTCAGCTCGCCATGGCGCCCGCTCCTCCAACCGCGCCATGGATAACCCTCCTCTGCCGGGACCCCGCCCTCCGTCGCCCCGAGCCGCCTCCGCCGCGGCCTCGCTCGCCCGCGCCGCCCGCGTGCTCGGCCCGACCCGGCCGCCGCCTCGTGCCTCCTCCGGCGCCGCCTCTCTCCCTTCCTCTTCCAGCCAGCGGCGCGTGCGTCGCCGGCGACCCTCTCATGCCACCTCGCGTTCTCCGTCGCCCTGCCTCGCCCGCCGGAGCTCCCCGCCGGCGCCGTGACCTCCGCCCCGGCGCCATCCCTCTGCCTCCTGCGCGGCGCCCTCCGTCCGCCTCCGACGACCTCGCCAGCGGTCGTGCGTCCCCATCCCCGAGCAGCCCCGTGGTCTTCCGCCCCCGGCCGCCGAGCTCCTGTCGTGGTTGAGCTCCGCTGCCACCAGGTGCTGCCCTGCGCCTTGGCCTCCTCTCCCAGGACATCATCGCCAAGGTCCCCTGATCCTTTGCGCGTGCACCAACGCCACCTCTACCCGGTTCTGCCGCTGGGTGTTTCGCAGTTTCGATGCCACTCTGTTTTTGTTCAAGCCGGCGATGTTGCCCGATCCCTCCGTGGTGGACAAGACCTACATGTTGAGCAATTATCTGCCTAGGTACCGATGAGAACCACCACGATGCTAATCGGAGACCTTTGGTGTCGTTCCAAGTTCACTGTCGACTTTTGGAGCCGGAACTCTAGGATCTCCACCGCAAACCCCAAGATCGCCGAGAAACGCCAAGATCTCCAATCGGAACCCAAGGACACGAGACCGATGCGACAAGAACTCCTTATCGCACCGATGCAGGACCGGACGCCAAGGTCGCCTACGGGCGCCAAGTTCTCCCCTTGAACGCCATGACCGTCTACGACCCGACGACGCGGATGCGACAAGATCGTCTCGGGCGCCATGATCTTCGTCACGGACCCGATTGAAACAAACCCGAAGGCGGTAGATCGACAAGTTCTCCTTCCCGGACGACAAGTTCGCCGAGAACCGGATACGCGCCAAGTCCGCTTCCGGGACGACAAGAACTACCCGATATCCGAGAACGACCCCGGAGTCCGAGAACGTTTCCGACGAACCCTGGACCCCGAGACCCGACCCCGAACCCCGGAACCCCAAGATCGTCGAGCCCCCCTCAATGTGTGAACCCTTCCCGAACCCTATTTTATAAAATGATAACAACCTGTCGCATATTAACTTGTCATTCTTGCATGCATGCTTGTCATGTGGTTTGGGGGCCTTATGCCGATTCATCTCTAATTAAATATGGGGCCCATATGCGGGCAAATCTAGTCTTATATTGGCCTCATTTAAACTTGTGTAGCGAACCAATACTATAATCTTGCCTTGTTAAGACAACATTTAAATTGCGGGGTATCTAAAACACCTTGAACCATTTGATTAAATGTCGGGACCCCGGTTCCGCTTAATATGACCTAATCGCATCGCACCTTCACCATGCCATACATCATACATGCATCATGCCGATCTTCTGCCATGGTATTAAATATTGCATCCAGTGTTCCTTCTAGTGATTTGCTTCTTCATGGATAAGGCCATTGAGTTGATGTGAGCTTCGCGATCTTGGTTGAACCCTTGACGATGTTTTCGGTGAGCATCTCCCCTTTCTACCTATCTTACTTTTATAGTATTTATTTCCTCCTGTTGATCTATTGCTATACGTGTTGCGATGCTTTAGTTTCCACTTTTGTGATATACCGTGCAGCCCTATATTGCCTTGGACACATCCTATTACACATTGTTTGGTAGATAGTTGGACTTGCGTGATCGCTTGCTCAAGTCTTTGCGTGTTGTCAAGTCCCACAGTTGTTGATGTATTGCCGCATGTTGATGTTGGAGATGATCATAGTTTTACTTATCGCACACTTTAATTCCTGTTTAACAACTAAAATTGAAATAAGCAGAGGCATCGGTGGGTGATAGATAATATTTGGTTTCGAGCCCACTTGTGTCCCGTAAGACCCCGAGTACTTGATACATGTTCCTTGATTTATCGCTATCCACATCCGGAGGTATATGGGACCCCCGAGCGAGCTTGATTCAGTCTTATTTCTTGGGGCCACAAACTAGTTTGAGGTTTTATTTACTATCCTGTACTTATGCCATGCTACTGCTACGTATTTAAATTGTGCGAGGAGCACCTTTGTCTGTTAGGATCGGGACATGTTTACTGGTGTCGACAAGCCCAGTTTTGGGTTCCCGATCGCTCCTGACCGTCCACCCAAACCTTGAGTCCGTCTCGAGTCGGCTATCTTCGTTGGTGTACTTCAAGGGTGGCCCCTGAAATATTTCTGAATCCTGTGATTGTTCAGTCGTGAAAGCCTCGTTGGGTTTTGATTTGGTTTTTCCGAGGTTGATCGAGCGTGTGTTGCTATTGGTGCACCCCGGCCGGGTAAAACTTTCTGAAAGCCGTGTCCGCGGATATGGACGACTTGGAGCACAGTATCTCGATCATAGACAAGCAAAACTAAAGTTTACTGCCATAAATTTGACTTATAATGACTAGTAACCAGCTTCACTATAATGGAATGGCTAATTAATACTGCCCACCATTGCTTGTTTGGAGTGTCGCTTGCGGCCATTGTATCTGACTAGTAAGTAATGCAACTACAACAGAATGGCTGAATAAAAGTACCAACAACTGCTGGGTTTTGGGTTATCTCATGCTATCTGTATCTGAATTAGTAAGTGTTGCAACTATAACGGAATGACTAACTAAAAGTGCCCACTGTTTACTTACCAGGATGAATATCTAAACCTGACTAGTAATTGCTGCAACGATAACGGAATAAATAAAACTGCCAACTGTGTGAGTTCCTCGGTTGACTTCCTCGTTTGGTCTCGAGGGGGAAACGCCAGGATGGGTTTGTTTGATGATAGAATCAGGTTGGTTCCGAATAGGCCCTTCTTACCCCTCTCTGTTTGCCGCCAGTTGTATCGAGTCTCTATAGGTTGTTTAGTGCATGCTGCCGCTGCCGCTTCAGTCCACCATACCTATGTAGGCGAGGACCGCCGAATTCTAGCCTCGCATCTTGGCCTCAAGATCTTGGCGCTCCTTCTTTTTCCTTTGCCCTTTGTCGGCACCCTTTTGTTTAAGCGGTTTTGAGATCGGCCGTTAGCGGTTACCCTTCCGGCTTGGCACAGGGGGTTATGGACGCCATTGGTTATTCTTCAGGGCTCTTAGCCCCATTTGCATCTTGTCCGTAGTCGGACGCTGTGTCATTTTCAAGGTGATTTGGATCTTCGTATTGTATATCTGTATTCTTGACTCTTTAAGTCGCTGTTATACATATCTGTTCTGTGGGTCCCATCGAGGACTGTTGTGTAATGTTATTACTTCGTTTTCCACCCGCACGAAAGTGCCTGGTGGGCACCTTTGAATCGTTTCTATGCGGGTTTGGCGAATTTTGCTCAAACTTGCATAGGTCCGATTCTGAGGGTGTTACATCTTATTAGGTCTATTTTACTCCTTACCCCTCTGCTATTCCCTTCTTACCTCTGCGTGTTTTCGATCTGCTCTTATCCTTTCTTCGAGTCCAGGAATTCTCGTGGTTGGGTTTCTGTCGAACCTTTAGGATTTCGCTTCCATCCTCTTATGACGGTGCTTCGACATCCGGTCTTCATGCTATCAGATGAATCTTTCATCTGTTGTACCTTTCAATGGACCAAAAATTCACTAAAAATTTTCTTTCTATCCTCCGATGTTTTCCGATACGATGAAGTCATCTACATCAGATCTGATGAGAATCTCCATCCATCCTTTGGTTCCGAACGTCCCTTGTCGAGATCTTCAGTCTAATTCCGAGAATGGGTTGCGTGATTTTCTACTGCATGTGCGAAGTAATAGTTTGGGTGCGTGATGGATTGGACCCCATGCCGACTACTCAATCTATTCGCTCTTGTACATTGAAGTGGATTAGAGTGCATCTTTTCTCTCCTTCTGTCGAAGTTAGAGGTGGCCTTATCTTTTGATGCCTCTATTTTTGTATTTTGTTTATCCGGAGTACTCCCTCGACGCACATGATCAACGACCGCTCGTTGGTGGTGTCGCCGATTTCAAGATGGAGCAAGAACCATTGTTAGTGGTGTCGTGAGCATCTACTTGAAGCGATAAGATCCAGATCGTTGTCCTTCTTCCCGTACCATGAGGCGGATCTCGAGGGCGATATCCATTGTTAGTGGTGTCGAATTGTAGCACCCCGGGTAAAACTACTACTATAAATCGCATGTCTTTATCTTTGTGCATCATCATGCATATTATTTATGCTTAAAACTATGTTGCAAAAGACTATGTTTTTTTCTAAACTAACCCTCCTTCAATTTCAAATCAAACCCTCGGTCCGACCGAATCTTTTATTTGTCTAAAAATAATTTACGAAAGTGTTTTTAAAAATAAAATAAAATAAATAATTTTGTGGGGAGGCAGCCATATGACTAGGCCCAAGGCCCAGTCAAAGGCTACCTACAACCCACCTATAAACCCTAACCCTAATACCTAGACCAACCCCTGCCTCCACCACTCCCCACACCCGCTGCCACTCACCTCCCTGGAACACACACGCACTCACGCGGTACACACCAACCATGCGCAGAACCGCCTGGTCGATCCGATCCCTTCCCAATCAGAACCCCCGACCCCACCATGGCCCACCACTCCCGCATCGCTACCTCATCCCGCGTGGGAGCGATGCGACCCTCTCGCCCTGTCCGCGCCGCACCCTCGGCCCCCCCGATGCAGAGCTCGCTGGCCAAATTCATCCTCCGCGAGCGCCTCAATCGCCCGTCGTCCTCGGCTCCATCCCGCGACCATGCCCGCCCTGCTCGACCCCCTTCGTACCGTGGCCCCGCCCGCCGAGCCCTGCAGCACCTCCTCTCCGCGCACCTCACGCCGCTGTCCATCGGCCATGGGAGATCTCCTTTGCTCGAGCTCCTCTTCACCGCTGCCCCGCCATCGCCGGCCCCTAGCTCGCCTTCCTCGTCGCTGACACCTTCTGAGCACCTCCTCGCCACCGCATCGCCGTCTGGCCGCCGCCAGCGCCCTCCTCCGCTTCCCTGCGAGCCTCGCTCCGATGGCCGTCCTCTCCGCTGCAAGGTCCTGCCGCCCGCGAGGACCTCTGACCACCCTTCTCCTCGTCGCTGCCGCCCGTGCGCGGCCACGCGGTCTCCTCGCCGCCTGCTCTCCGCCGCCACCTCTCTCGTTCGCGTCCAAGGCCGGCTGCCATGTTTCCTTGCAGGTCGTAGTAGTACTGTCGCAGACAGTCAACGCCTCCTGTTTCTTCTTGCATGTGAGCACCCCGTCGTCCAACCTTGCTGCCAAGTATTTTTCCCAGCGCGGTCGTCTTCCTTCAATGCTGCTCCAGTTGCCTCTACAGGTCCACTTCGGTGCCTTGTTTGTCGCTTTGTTCAATGTTTCTCGGCCCATTTGTCGGGATATGCTGCGAGTAATGTTGTTGTCGTCCATGTTCCCTTTCGATGATAGAAGCTATCAGAAGTTCGACAAGTTCTACATGGTGATGTTGAGGAACTAAAGATGGTGTGGTGGTGTTGTGGCGATGTCAAGTGCTACCCTCCCAACGTCAAGATCTTCGATACCCGGCTTGCGAATCCAAAACCCGAAGGCCCCGTTCCCGGCGCCCGAAGACCGATCCTGTCGACCCCCAAAACCCCGACCAAACCCCCGGAACCCAAGATCTTCAATTCGCCAATGTGTGACCCTTTTTCCGAGACCTCCCCTATTTTTACAATATATATGACATCCATATTTTTTGCATATTAAATTGTTCATACTTGCATACATAGTATCATGGTTTGAGGTATTATGCCGATTACCTCATAATTAAATATGGAGACCATATGCAAGCGTTTCTAGTCTTAGTTTGTCTCCATTTAAATTTGTATAGCGAACCGATAATATATTTTCGCCTTGATAAGACAACATTTAAATTGTAGGTATCTAAACAACTATAATCATATACTTAATGTCGGGACCCCGGTTCCGCTTAATAATGCCTAGTTGCATCGCAACTTTGCCATGTCATACATCATACATGCATCATGTCGGATCTTCTGCCGTAGTATTAAATATTGTATCCGGTGTTTCTGCTAGTGCTTTGCTTCTTCACGGATTAGGTCAATGAGTTGATGTGAGTGTCGACCCGATCTTCGGATGTACCTTCGGCAATGTTTTTCAGGCGAGCAATCTCCCCCTTTCTACCTATCTTACTTTCATAGTATTTACTCCCTCCTGTTGATCTATTGCTATCTGTGTTTCGATGCTCTAGTTTCCGTACCCGTGATATCCCTTGCAGCCTCATATTGCCTTGGACACATTCTATTACCTGTTGTTTAGTAGATAGTTGGACTTGCGTGTCGTAGTCGCTTGCTCAAGTGTTGTTGCGTGTCGTCAAGCACCACAGTTGCTGGAAGACTGCCATATGCTTTATGTTGGAGATGATTATAACTTTAATTACAGTTTAATAACTAAAACTGAAGTAGGTAAATAATGCAGAGGCACAGGTGGCCAATAGATGTTATTTGGTTTTTAACCGTCCACTTGTGTCCCGTAGGACCCCGAGTACTTGATACCTGTTCTTTGAATATTCGCACTATCCGCATGTGGGACCATGAATCCCCTTAGCATGATCTTGAGTCATATCTTATTTCTTGGGGCCACAAAGTAGTTTGGGGCTTTATTACTATCCTGTACTTATGCCATGCTTTACTGCTTTATTTATGATTGCGCGTGGAGCGCCTGTACTATTTTGGAACCCCGTGCCACGTTTTCGCGGTATCGACAAGCCCAGTCACACTTTCGGGTTCCCAGTCGTTTACAGCCGTCGTCACAAACCTCTGGGTCCGTCTCGGAGCCGACCAACTTCGTAGCGGGTAGCTTGGTGGGGTGGCCCCCTGAAATATTATATGAATCTTGCGATTTCTTTGTCGTGATGCATCGTTAGGTTTTATTTGGTTTTTCCGAGGTTGATCGTGCGTGTGTTGCTATTTGTGCCCCCTGCAGGGTAAAACTTTCTGAAAGCCGTGTCCATGGTTATGGACGACTTGGAGCACAGTATCTCGATCATAGACAACTATAACTAAAGTAGTGCTATAAATTTGACTTTATAATGACTAGTAATCAGCTTCACTATAATGGAATGGCTAAATAAAAGTGCCAACAATTGCTTGTTTGGGTTGACACCTGTTACCATTGTATCTGACTATAAGTATTGCAACTACAACGGAATGGCTAAATAAAAGTGCCAACAACTCCTGGGTTTTGGGATGCCTCACGCTATATGTATCTGACTAGTAAGTACTACAACTACAACGGAATGGTTAATTAAAACTGCCCACTGCTTATTATATTAGGATGACTCATGCTATCTATATCTGACTAGTAATTGCAGCAACTATAACGAAATGAATAAAACTGCCAACTGTGTGAGTTTCTCGGTTGACTTCCTCGTTGGTCTCGAGGGGGAAATACCAGGATGGGTATGCTTGAGGATAGTTTCAGGTTGGGTCCGAATAGGTCTTTCTTATCCCTATCTGATAGCCGCCAGATGTATTGAGTCTCTATAGATTATTTAGTGCATGCTGCGCTGCCGCTTTAGTCCACCATACCTATGTAGGCGAGGACCGCCGAATTCTAGTCTTGCCGTGTACTGGCCTTAGTACTGACCGCTCTTTTTTTTTCCTTTGCCCTTGTCGGCACCCCTTTTGTTTAAGTAGGTTTTGAGATCGACGTCGTTAGCAGGGTTACCCTTCCGGCTTGGCCTAGGCAGGGTTATGGACGCCATTGGTTATTCTCCAGGGCTCTTAGCTCCATTTGCATCTTGTCCGTAGATGGACGCTGTATCATTTTCAAGTTGATTTGTATCTTTGTATTGTATATCTGTATTCTTAACTCTTTGAGTCGCTGTTGTATATATCTGTTCTGTGGGTTCCATCGTGGACTATTGTGTAATGGTATTACTTTGTTTTCCACCCTCACGAAAGTGCCTGGTGGGCACCTTTGAATCGTTTCTATGCGGGTTTGGCAGGAATCGCTAAAACTTGCATAGGGACGATTCTGAGGGTGTTACAATCTTGATGGTGCATGTCACCTCAAAAATTATTATTTTTATCACTTACCTACTCGAGGACGAGCAGGAGTTAAGCTTGGGGATGCTTGATACGTCGAATACTTATCTATAATTTTTTATGTTCCATGCTTGTTTAGTATCTACTTTGCTTTGCTTTGCCTACACTTTGAGGTGTTTTTATATGTTTTTCTGGACTAACCTATTAACAAGATGCCACAGTTCCAGTTGCCTGTTTTCTTCTGTTTTTGGTTCCAAAAAGGCAGAAAATCAATATTCTCGGAATTGGACAGGACAAAAGCCAAAGTCAATATTTTACCGTGGGGAACACGAAGCCAGAATATGAGACGGAGGAGAGCCACAAGGGGGCCACACCGTACCCCCTGGCCGTGCGGCTAACCCTAGCCCACGCCTGGGGGTGCGGCCTCCCTGGCCGCCCCCTGCCTCTTTGCCTATAAAACCCCCCAATACCAAAACCCAAAGTACCCGATCAATATTCCATGAAATAGTCCGTAGCCGCCGCCACCATCGTCCCTAGATCGGGGGGATCTAAAGCTCTTCCCGGCACCCTTCTAGAGGGGAGATCATCCGGAGGCCTTCTTCTTCATCATGCTAGCCTCCGGTATGAAGCGTGAGTAGTTCCACCTTGGACTACGGGTCCATGTAGTAACTAGATGGTTGTATCTCCTCCTTTGTGCTACCATGTTTATATCTTGTGAGCTCCGTTCATGATCAAGATCATCTATTTGTAATCATGCATGTTCTCTTTGCGGGGATTCAATGGATATTGAGATTACTATGTCAGATTGATTAGTAGTTTTGTCTTATTGATTCTATCATGTCTGTGTTGTTTGTGATCTTGCATGATCTCTGTTTCTAGTAGCTATCTTGGCCAAGTAGATGCTAGTGACTCCAAGAGGGGGTATTTATGCTCGATAGTGGGTTCATGCCTCTATTTAATCTAAGGGAAGTGACAGAAATATCTAAGGTTGTAGATGTGCTGTTGCTACTAGGGAGAAAACAACGGTCTCTTGTTCATGGAACAAGTAGATTGTTTAGCTTACACACTTTTGTTAAATCAATTATCTGTTGCTTGCAACTTAATACTGGAGGGGGTTCAGATGATAACCTGAAGGTGGATTACTAGTCATAGATGCATTTGGATGGCGGTCTATGTATCTTGTTGTATTGCCCAATCAAATCTCATAGGATCATGAATGTCAAGTATTGCATTGTTAAGCCTTGCTCAGTCTTGTCAATTGCCCTACTGTAATTTTTTTACCCTGCATGACATGTTTTTTTAACTTAAGGAGAACACCTCTAGTGAACTATGGACCCCGGTCCAATCTTTACCATTGATACATCTTCCACTGTTACTATTTACTTTATACAAACCACCATTACCTTCCACACCATATAGTTAATCCTTTGTTTTCAGCAAACCGGTGAGATTGACAACCTCACTGTTCGTTGGGGCAAAGTCTTGAGTTTGTGTTGTGCAGGTTTCCAAGTTGCTAGAAACACATTTGAGTCATTTCCTTCCTCATACTGGTTCGATAACCTTGGTTTCTTTCTGATGGTGGACTTGGTGCTGTTCTCATCATACTTTCCTCTTGGTGTCTCCCAACGAAGCTCTACATTGAACTGAGCGCATCAAGCTGTTTTCTAGTGCCTTTGCCGGGGAGGCTAAGGACCGCTTCATAAGGGGAGTGCTTCACAACTTTTCTCTTCGTTTTTGTTTTTGTTTTTGATTTTGTTTTGCTTAGTTTCTTTTTCTTGGTTTTGTTTGCCTCTTTTTATCAAAAACTCAAAAAATTAGTTTAGTTTGGTTTGCTTTCTCTTATCAAAAACAAAAAAAAATTGGTTCCTACCCTAGTTGTCACCTTGATCTAGCTCACCATGTTGATCCCAAAGTTTACACTAAAAGACCTTTCAATAGTTAGTGGATCCATAATTGGGAAATAAAATATTGAAGAATTCTTTAATAATGTTAGAAAACATGAGGATATTGAGGATAGATCCATAGCAGAACTTGCTCCTAATTATGAAATTGCTGCAGCTTCTTTAGTTCACATGCTGGAGGCTAGGTTTGTTAACCTTAACCCCATGATGCAAATTTTGTCTTTTTGAAGGTAGAATGGGTGCATCTTCTTCTATTAAACAACGTCATTGGTGTGAGTTTCCTACTATCAGGAAAGAAAATTCTCAATTTTCCCAGTGCGAAAAGATTGTTCCTTTCCGTAAAGTAGGCATGAATAATATAATATGGATATGAATGACACAAGCCAAGATTTCCAGTCATATATACAGTGGACCAACATGTTGTGTACCACTTATATGATTCCCATGTTTGAAAGTTTTCAAACTTTGTCCTAGCTAACTCTGCCCACTTGAATGGCGTATGTCGATTTATCGAAATTAAGTCAAATTTAAACTAGGGTAAATTGTAGTTTGCGTTGACAGTTTTGTGATTTCTTTCTTAGGTAACCATCGGGGGGTCATTTAATATATCACAAACCACCATCAAGAGTTTTGACAATAGGTTCAACTTCTTGCTAAGATTTTGCATATTGCCAACTTAACGAAATTAGGTCAAACTTGAGATGCAAGTAAGAGCGATAGATTCCTATCGAATTAATTGTCTTTTATGCGAAGGTAGATGGGTGAATCATCGTTTAGTAAACAATGTTATCGGTGTGAGTCTCCAACAATCAGGAAAGAACATTCTCAAGTTTCTCATGTTTTGCGAATTTTAAAACTTCCTAGCTAACTTTTCCGACTTGAATGAGACTCTGTGCCAATTTATCGAAACTAGGTCAAATTTGAACTACAAGTAAATGGTAGGTTTCTTTGAAAGTTTTACGAAAAATATTTTCGGTGGTTTTCGATATAATATATTCTTGGTTGGCTTCAAAATATTTTTTGAAAATTTTAAGAGCATACTTGCAGTAAAAATTAGACATGGTCGGTAGGAGTATGGTCTACATCAAAGACCTCAAAAAAGACAAAATTACATCGAGGTCCCTGAATTTAGCACAAAGGGCCCTAAAGTTAAGCAAGGAAAATCGTTCGGGCCCTTCTCGAGTGAGCAGCTGAGCCATACTCTTCGTAGTACTGTACATGCTCCACACATAATAAAGAACATTCTCAATTTCCCGAGTGATGATGAGATTGTTCGATTCGGTAAAGAAAGTATGAAGACTATGAATCCGAATGCCACAAGGAGATCTTTCAAATATTTATAGTGGACTGTCATGTTCTACTTACAGTTCCAATGTTTTATGATTTTCAAGCTTCGGCCTATCTGACTCTGCCCACTTGAATGACTTTATGCCAATTTATCAAAATTCGGTCAAATATGAACTATAAAAAAAATGTAGGATGCTTTGGAATTTTCATGATTTTTTTGGAGGTAACCATCGGGGGTCATATTATATAGCACAAACTACCACTAAGAGTTTGGAAAACAGGTTCAACATCTCACTAAGATTTTGCATCTTGACAATTTAACGAAATTAGGTCAAACATGAGCTACCACGATATGCGCAATATATTGCTCTCGAATTAAATGTCATTGAGTTCATCTTATTTTAGTAAACAATTTCATCTATGCGAGTTCCCAACTATCGAGAAAGAACATTCTCAATTTTCCAAGTGATGTACTGGAGGATGTCTTTTTCATTTTCTGAGCTCCAAATGCAAATTGTACTTCCACCGACCGTGTTAACTGAAGATCACTTCTCCTACGAGACCCACCCCAGTTAAAAGAAAATGCCAAAGACCCAAATTTCATACAAATTGGACCTTGATTTCTTTTCATACAAATGCTGATTTATCGAAATCAGGTCAAATTTGAACTACAAGTGAATTGTAGGTTGCTTTGAAAGTTCTACGAAAAAGATTTTTGATGGTTTTCGATATACTGAATTCCTGGTTGGCTTCAAAAGGTTTTTTGAAAAAATTAAGAGAAAACTTGTAGTTAAAATTCGACATGGTCGATGGGAGTACGGTTTACATCAAAGACCTAGAAAAAGATAAAAATACATAGAGGTCCATAAATTTCGCACAAAGGGCCCTAAATTTAGGCAAGGAAAAGCGGCCAGGTCCTTCTCGATTTAGCAGCTGAGCCATACCCTTCGTACTTCTCACGCGCGCGCGAAAAGAAAAGCTCCTTTCTTTTGAACAAGCGTGCTGCTGGTCGCAGGGTGTGAAATGGAATGACGAGGTAGGTCGACGCACATGCGCCACCGAGAGTATGGGCAAATGATCTCCATGGTAAGATGTTGCATCTTGACAATTTAACGAAATTTGGTCGAACTTGAGCTACACAAGGGAACAAAAGGGAGGCAGCGAGCCTTTTTTTCAAAAAAAAGAGGCAGCGAGAGAGCAGGGAAGAGGAGGAGGCAGTTCGATGTCAGAGCAAAGTTATGATGAATTCCTAACACGAGGTACTCCTCTACTAGTAGTAGTAAATTTCAGGACCTATGCACGAAGAAAAAATTATGTTTTTTCTCTCTCCTTCGCTGCCTCTCATATGTCCCCACCCCTCTCCCCTTGCGCACGGGCCCGGATGATCTCTCCCTCGTCCACAGCATGGCACTGCGCACGTGTGCCTTGGTATGATGGATCTATTTTTTTTGAGAGGGTGGCTCTGTTTCTCTGGCGTGTTCGGCAGCTGAAAAGCTCCTTACTTTCGAACAAGCATGCTGCTGGTCCCAGGGTGTGAAATGAAACGACGAGGCAGGTCGACGCACGTGTGCCACCGAGAGTATGGACAAAGGGTTTAAATGACTGCCACAGTAAGATTTTGCATCTTGACAATTTAACGAAATTTGGTCAAACTTGAGCTACACAAGGAAACAAAAGGAAGCAAGCGAGCCTTTTTCTAAAAAAAAGAGGCAACACGAGAGTAGCGAGGAGAAGGAGATGGTTCGATGTTAGAGCAAAGTTATGATGGATTCCTGACACGAGGTACTCCTCTACTAGTAGTAAATTTTAGGACCTATGCACGCAAAAAAAATTGTGTGTTTTCTCTCCCTTCGCTGCCTCTCATATCTCCCCACCTCTCTCCGCTCACGCACCGGCCCGGCTGATCTCTCCCTCGTCCACATCGTGGCACTGCGCATGTGTGTCTTAGTATGGTGGCTCTATTTCTTTTTAGAGGGAGGCTATATTTCTCTGGCGTGTTCCAAAGCCACCTTGGTGTGGAGTATGGGGAGTACATAGGAAGGAAACCACTTTGTTCCTTGGCGGCAAAAAAATCAAACTTTTCTGGTTTAGAAATTTTCACTTGCTTCCCAAACATCGGTAGGGAAAGGATATTTAAAAGACCAGCCATTCGCAGTAGTACTTCTTATTTAATCTTTATCTTGTCTTATACCTTACAATACCATACCACTATAGTATAGTGTATGGATAACTTTGAATATTAACCGTTCGATCAAGACTGGCAAATCCAAAACATTGGTAGCCGTTGGATCTTCTTTTCCATCCTTAGCATCTAGAAGATTCTATTGTTAGTCTTTAGCATGTACGATGAACCCTAGTATGCGCAAACCTCGAAACACACTTCACTTATAAGTTTCAGGCACCTTGTGCAAAATGCATGGACTTTGATGTAATTTTCATTTTTATGAGGTCCTTGATGTAACTCGTACTTCCACCAACCATGTTAACTGAAGCGCCTCGCTCCTACATGACCTTCCACAGTTAGAAGAAAATGCCAATGCCCCCAATTATCACACAGAGTGGACCACGGTTTCTTATAATTCCATTTTTCAAGCTTCCTATATAACTTCGCACGCTTCACTCACTTCTTGCCGATTTAACGAAATTAGGTCAAACTTGAGCTACAAGGAAGCACGATAGATTGCCCTCAAATTAAATGTATTTTCATAGGTAGATGGGTGCATCTTCTTGCAGCACACAACATCGTCGCTCTGAGTTTCCAACTATCGGGAAATAACATTCTAAATTTTCTCAGTGATGGCGAGATTGTTCCTTTTCGAAAAGAAAGTCTGAATAATATGGGTCTGAATGGCACAAGCCAAGATTTCAGACATATATAGTGGTCCGACATGTTGTAACTAAGATTCACATGTTTTTATGAGTTTTCAAACTTCGTACTAGCTAACTCTATTCACTTGAATGACTATATGTCGATTTATCGAAATTAGGTCAAATTTAAACTACAAGTAAATTATAGATTGAGTTGAAAGTTCTACGAATACTTTTGGAGGTAACCATCGGGAGGGGGGGTCATTTAATACATCACAGCCCACCACCAAGAATTTTGACAACAGGTTCAATTTCTCGCTAAGATTTTGCATCTTGACAACTTAACGAAATTAGGTCAAACTGAGAGGTACCAGTAAGCGCGATAGATTGCTCTTTAATTAATTGTCTTTTTGAAGGTAGAATGGGTGCATCTTATTCTACTAAACAACACCGTTGGTGTGAGTTTCCTACTGTCAGGAAAGAACATTCTCAATTTTCCGAGTGACGAAGAGATTGTTCCTTTTCGTAAAGTAGTATTGAATAATATAATATGGATCTGAATGACACAAGCCAAGATTTGATGTAATATATATAGTGGACCTACATGTTATGTACCACTTATATGATTCCCATGTTTGGAAAGTTCTCAAACTTCGACCTAGCTTACTCTGCCCACTTGAATGGCACTATGTCGATTTATCGAAATTAGGTCAAATTTGAACTATGTGTAAATTGTAGTTTGCGTTGACACTTTTGTGATTTGTTTCTTAGGTAACCATCAGGGGGTCATTGAATATATCACAAACCACCATCGAGAGTTTTGACATTAGGTTCAACTTCTTGCTAAGATTTTGCATCTTGCCAACTTAATCAAATTAGGTCAAACTTGAGATGCAAGTAAGCGTGATAGATTCCTCTCAAATTAATTGTCTTTTCTTTGAAGGTAGTTGGGTGCATCATCGTTTAGTAAACGATGTCGTCGATGTGAGTTTCCAACTACCAGGAAAGAACATTCTCAAGTTTCCCATGTTTTGCGAATTTTAAAACTTCCTAGCTTAGTTTGCCGACTTGAATGAGACTCTGCCGATTTATCAAAACTAGGTCAAATTTGAACTACAAGTAAATCGTAGGTTGCTTTGGAAGTTTTATGAAAAAGCTTTTCGGTGGTTTTCGATATATTGAATTCCTGTTTGGCTTCAAAATATTTTTTGAAAAATTTAAGATCATACTTGTAGTAAAAATTAGACATGGTCGGTGGGAGTAGGGTCTACATTGAAGTCCTCAAAAAAATACAAAATTACATAGAGGTCCCTAAATTTAGCACAAAGGGCCCTAAAGTTAAGCAAGCAAAATCGGTAGGGCCCTTCTCGAGTGAGCAGATGAGCCATACTCTTCGTACTACTGTACTTGCTTCACACACATATACAATAAAGAACATTCTCAATTTCCTGAGTGATGATGAGATTGTTCCTTTCGGTAAGATAGTATGAATACTATGAATCCAAACGCCACAAGGAGAAATTTCAAATATTTATAGTGGACAGACCTATTGTACTTATAGTTCGCATGTTTTACGATTTTTCAAGCTTCGGCCTAGATGACTTTGCCCACTTTAATGAATTTATGTCGACTTATCAAAATTAGATCAAATATGAACTACAAGAAAAATGTAGGCTGCTTTGGAAGTTTCGTGATTTTTTTGGACGTAACCATCGAGGGTCATTTAATATAGCACAAACTACCACGAAGAGTTTGGACAACAAGTTCAACATCTCGCTAAGATTTTGCATCTTGATAATTTAACGTAATTAGGTCAAACATGAGCTACCATGATAAGCGCGATAGATTGCTCTCGAATTATATGTCATTTCAGAGGCAGATGATTTCATCTTCTTTTAGTATACAATGTCGTCGGTGTGATTTTCCAACTATCGGGAAAGAACATTCTTAATTTTCCCATGTTTTGAAACTTCCTAGCTAACTTTGCCGAATTGAATGAGACTTTGTGCATATTTATCGAAACTAGGTCAAATTTTAACTACAAGTAAATCATAGGTTGCTTTGAAAGTTTTACGAAAATGCTTTTCGGTGTTTTTTGATATACTGAATTCCTTGTTGGCTTCAAAAGATTTTTTGAAAATTAAGAGCATACTTGTAGTAAAAATTAGACATGGTCGGTGTGAGTACGGTCTACATCGAAGACCTCAAAAAATACAAAATTACATAGAGGTCCCTAAATTTAGTACAATGGACCCTAAAGTTAAGCAAGGAAAATTGGTCGGGCCCTTCTCGAGTGAGAAGCTGAGTCATACCCTTCGTACTACTGTACTTGCTTCACACACACACACAATAAACAACATTCTCAATTTCCCGAGTGATGATGAGATTGTTCCTTTCGGTAATGAAAGTATGAAGACTATGAATCCGAACGCCACAAGGAGAGCTTTCACATATTTATAGTGGACCGACATGTTGTACTTACGGTTCCCATGTTTTATGATTTTTCAAGCTTTGGCCTAGCTGACTCTGTCCACTTGAATGACTATATGCAAATTTATCGAAATTCGGTCAAATATGAACTACAAAAAATGTAGGCTGCTTTGGACGTTTCGTGATTTTTTTGGAGGTAACCATCGAGGGTAATTTAATATAGCACAAACTACCACCGAGAGTTATAGGACAACAGGTTCAACATCTCGCTAAGATTTTGCATCTTGAAAATTTAACGATATTAGGTCAAACATGAGCTACCACGGTAAGCGTGATAGATTGCTCTCGAATTAAATGGCATTTTAGAGGTAAATAAGTTCATCTTCTTTTAGTAAACAATGTCGTCGGTGCGAGTTCCCAACTATCGGGAAAGAACATTCTTAATTTTCCATGTGATGGACTAGAGGATGTCTTTTTCATTTTCTGAGGTCCTTGATGCAACTTGTACTTCCATCGACCGTGTTAACTGAAGCTCACTACTCCTACGAGACCCACCCTAGTTAAAATAAAATGCCAAATCCCAAATTTCATACAAATTGGACATTGCTTTCTTTTCATACAAATACCGATTTATCGAAATCAGGTCAAATTTGAACTACAAGTGAATTGTAGGTTGCTTTGAAAGTTCTACGAAAAAGCTTTTTGATGGTTTTCGATATACTGAATTCCTGGTTGGCTTCAAAAGGATTTGTGAAAACATTAAGAGAAAACTTGTAGTTAAAATTTGACATGGTTGGTGAGAGTACGGTTTACATCGAAGACCTCAAAAAAAGATAAAAATACACAGCGGTCCCTAAATTTCATAGAAATGGCCCTAAAGTTAGGCAAGGAAAAGCGGTCGGGTCCTTCTCAAGTTAGCAGCTGATCCATATCCTTCGTACTTCTCACGCGCGCGCGAAAATAAAATCTCCTTACTTTCAAACAAGCATGCTGCTGGTCCCATGGTGTGAAATGGAATGACGAGGCAGGTCGACGCACGTGCGCCACCGAGAGTTTGGACAAATGATATCCACGGTAAGATTTTTCATCTTGACAATTTAACAAAATTTGGTCAAACTTGATCTACACAAGGGAACAAAAGGGAGGCAGCGAGCCTTTTAAAAAAAGAGGCAGCGCGAGAGTAGCGAAGAGGAGGAGGCGGTTTGATGTCAGAGCAATGAAGTATTCCTAACACGAGGTACTCCTATACTAGTAGTAAATTTTAGGACCTATGCATGGAAAAAATGTGTGTTTTCTCTTTCCTTCGTTGCCTCTCATATCTCCCCACCCCTCTCTCCTCGTACATCAGCCCGACTGATCTATTCCTCGTCCATAGTGTGGCACTGCGCACGTGTGCCTTGGTATGGCGACTCTGTTTATTTTTTTTGTTTGAGAGGGAGGCCCTGTTTCTCTGGCATGTTCGTCAGCCGCCTTGGTGTGGAGTAGGAGGAGTACATGGGAAGGAAACCGCTTTGGTCCTTGGCAACAAAAAAACAAACTTTTTTGGTTTTGAATTTTTCACTTGCTTCCCAAATATCGGGAGGGATAGGTTATTCAAAAGACCATCTATTCGTAGTAGTATTTCTTATCTAATATTTATCTTGTCTTATCCCTTACAATACCATGCCACTATAGTATAGTGTACGAATGACTTTGAACATTGACCGTTCGATCAAGACTAGCAATTCCAGAACATTGGTAGCCGTTTGATCTTCTTTTCCATCCTTAGCATCCGGAAGATTCTATTGTTAGTCTTTAGCATGTACAATGAACCCTAGTATGCGCAAACCTCGAAACACACTTCACTTCTTAGTTTCAGGCACCTTGGGCAAAATTCATGGACTTCGATGTAATTTTCATTTTTATGAGGTCCTTGATGTAACTTGTACTTCCACCAACCGTGTTAACTGAAGCACCTCGCTCCTACAAGACCTTCCACATTTAGAATAAAATGGCACTACCCCAATTATCACACAGAGTGGACCACGGTTTCTTAAGTTCCATTTTTCAAGCTTCCTAGCTAACTTTGCATGCTTCACTCACTTCTTGCCGCTTTAATGAAATTAGGTCAAACTTGAGCTACAAGTAAGCGCGATAAATTGCCCTTGAATTGTCTTTTCATAGGTAGATGGGAGCATATTATTGCAGCAAACAATACCGTAACTGTGAGTTTCCAACTATCAGAAAATAACATTCTAAATTTTCTCAGTGATGGCGAGATTGTTCCTTTTCGAAAAGAAAGTCTGAAGAATATGGGTGTGAATGCCACAAGCCAAGCTTTCAGACATATATAGTGGGCCGGAATGTTGTACTTAAGATTCACATGTTTTATGAGTTTTCAAACTTTGTACTAGATAACTCTATTCACTTGAAAGACTTTATGTTGATTTATCGAAATTAGGTCAAATTTCAACTACAAGTAAATTATAGACTGCGTTGAAAGTTCTACGAATCCTTTTGGAGGTAACCATCCGGAGGGGGGGGGGGGTCATTTAATACATCACAACCCACCACCGAGAATGTTGACAACAAGTTCAGTTTCTTGCTAAGATTTTTCATCTTGACAACTCAACGAAATTAGGTCAAACCGAGAGGTACCAGTAAGAGTGATAGATTGCTCTTGAATTAATTGTATTTTTGAAGTTAGAATGGGTGCATCTTATTCTAGTAAACAACACTATCAGTGTGAGTTTCCTACTATCAGGAAAGAACATTCTAAATTTTCCGAGTGATGACGAGATTGTTCCTTTCCGTAAAGTAGGTCTGAAGAATATAATATGGATCTGAATGACACAAGCCAAGATTTTCAGTCATATATATAGTGGGATGACATGTTGTGTACCACTTATACGATTCCCATGTTTGAAAAGTTTTCAAACTTCAGCCTAGCTAACTCTGCTCACTTGAATGGCGCTATGTCGATTTATCAAAATTAGGTCAAATTTGAACTTCGGGTAAATTTTAGTTTGCGTTGATAGTTTTGCGATTTGTTTCTTTGGTAACCATCGGGGGGTCATTTAATATATCACAAACCACCATCGAGAGTTTTGACAATAGGTTCAATTTCTTGCTAAGATTTTGCATCTTGATAACTTAACGAAATTAGGTCAAACTTGAGCTGTAAGTAAGTGCGATAGATTCCTCTCGAATTTCATACAAATTGTACCTTGATTTCTTTTCATACAAATGTCAATTTATCAAAATCAGGTCAAATCTAAACTACAAGTGAATTGTAGGTTGCTTTGAAAGTTCTACGAAAAAGCTTTTTGATGGTTTTCGATATACTGAATTCCTAGTTGGATTCAAACGTTCTTTTGAAAAAATTAAGAGAAAAGTTGTAGTTAAAATTCTACATGGTCGGTGGGAGTATGATTTACATTGAAGACCTCAAAAAAGATAAAAATGCATAGAGGTCCCTAAATTTCGCACAAAGGGCCCTAAAGTTCGGCAAGGAAAAGCGGTCGGGTCCTTCGCGAGTTAGCAGCTGAGCCATACCCTTTGTACTAATGTATTTTATTCACATATGCGTGCGTGAAAATATTTTGTATCTTGACAATTTAACAAAACTAGGTCAAAGTTGAGCTACATGTAAGCGCAAAGACGTGGTTTTATGGCATGTTTTGTTTTAGGGAGGTTTAGGGCTTGTTTGCTGGGCCGCATCTTGATGATGCTCGACGTGGCACTTCGTTGGTAACCCCAAACGCAGGGTGTGAAGAGCAAGCAACAAGTTTTCCCTTAGTTGAGATCGAGGTTATCAAACCAGAAGGAGGAAGGAAACGTCACACAGGTGTTCCAAGCAATGCGGAGACCTACACAACACAAACTCAGGACTTTGCCCCAACGAATCAGTGAGGCTGTCAAGCTCACCGGTTTGCTGTAACAAAGGATTAAACGTATGGTGTGGAAGGTAATGGTTTGCAGCAAGTAAACAAGTAACAGTGGAAGATGTATCAATAGTAAAGATTGGACCGGGGTCCATAGTTCACTAGAGGTGCTCTCCTTAGATAAACAACATGGCATGAAGGGTAAACAAATTACAACAGGGCAATTGATAGGAACTGAGCAAGGCATAACAATGCAATTACTAGTTAGAAAGATCCTATGAGATTTGATTGGGCAATACAACAATATACATAGACCGCCATCCAACTGCATCTATGACTAGAAGTCCATCTTCAGGTTATCATCCGAACCCCCTCCAGTATTAAGTTGTAAGCAACAGACAACTGCTTTAAGCAAAGTGTGTAAGGTAAACAGTCCACATGTTCTATGAACAAGAGGCCGTTGTTTTCTCCCTAGTAGGAACAACACATCTACAACCGAAGAGATTATTGTCACTTCGCTTGGAAACTAGAGGCATGAACCCACTATCGAGCATAAATACCCCCTCTTGGAGTCACTAGCAACTACTTGGACAAGATAGCTACTAACAAAGGAGAGTATGCAAGATCACAAACAACACAGACATGATAGAATCATAAAGACTAAACCATTAATCAAACCAACATAATAATCTCAATATCCATCGGATCCCCGCAAACACAACATGCATGAGTACAAATAGATTAGATCTTGATCATGAACGGAGCTCACAAGATCTATACATGAAATCACACAGGAGGAGATACAACCATATAGATACTACATGGACCCATAGTCCAAGGTGGAACTTCTCACGCATCATACCGGAAAGAAGGCCTCCAAGATGATCTCCCCTTTGGCAGGGTGCCAGGAAGAACTTCAGACCCCCCCCCGATCTAGGGACGATGGTGGCGGCGGCTACAGACGGTTTCCTGGATATTTGATTAGGTGCTTAGGGTTTATGCATCGGGGGATTGTTATAGGCGAAGGGGGAGGCCGAGGCAGCGGCTAGGGGCCCCACACCCTACCCAGGCGCGGGGCAGGGCCCACCCGCGCCTAGGGGGAGGGTATGGGCGCCCTGGCAACCCTCTTCGTCTCCCCTCTAGACTTCTTGTTCCCCACGAAAAATAATTGACTTTGATGTTTGTCCCGTCCAATTCCGAGAATATTTCTTTACTAACTTTTCTGAAACAAAAAATAGCAGAAAACAGGCATCTGGCACTGTTGCAACTTGTTAATAGGTTTGTACCAGAAAACATGTAAAAATCACCTCAAAGTGTAGACAAGTAAAGCAAAGTAGATAGAAAACAAGCATGTAGCATCAAAAATTATAGATACGTTTCCGACATATCAACATCCCCAAGCTTAACTCCTGCTCGTCCTTGAGTAGGTAAGTGATAAAAGAATTGATAAAAGAATAAATTTTGAGGTGACATGCACCCTCACAATAAAGATCCAACCATTTGCAAGCATTGAAAGTTGGGATAAAAGAACTCTAAACATGTGTATGAAAGATGGAGTTCTAACAATAGGACATAGTAACTATGCATGCAACATGAAAGGATACAAACAAAGATCATGAATAACATGCATTGAAAAACGTTTGTTTGTTTCACATACAGAAAACATAGCATAGTGGCAATCAGCTTGTCCCTCATAGAGTAGCAAATAGATGCATAGGACACCTTCAAAGTTCACAAGGGTGACTAGAAACAAATAGCACAAGAACAAGTAATATCATAATATGCATCACTAAGATTTGGAACAGTGCACACAAAATGACAACTATGCTCTCTTAATGGTGCCTAAAGGTAGAAGGTGGAGACTCAATAGTGCTGGAAGAAAAGCCTTTTTGTAAAGGAAGCAGGGATTACAAGTTTGAAAAAGAGCTTTCAAAAATTATGGTACTTGTTAGCTTTCAGCCCTCATTGCCCCTATCATAAGCATCTTGAAGTGATTAAGGTTAAAGTGGCAAAGATGAAGTATATGCTTAACAAAGTATAAGTTGGCAATCTCAAGTCCCTTGAATACGAGGGCCACACCTCATGCATACTCAACTTTAGTCACAGGTAACTTCTTGTCATTGTAAGTATTTGTATATCATTGAGAACCGCCAAAGGGGTACCCCTTGCACATGGTACAGGAGCTTTCCCATAACCAAAATGACAAGGCAAGCAGACAATGAGCATCTCAGTGATATTTTTATTTACTATATGCATA
Source organism: Avena longiglumis (assembly GCA_030063025.1). Taxonomy (NCBI): domain Eukaryota; kingdom Viridiplantae; phylum Streptophyta; class Magnoliopsida; order Poales; family Poaceae; genus Avena; species Avena longiglumis. The sequence continues at coordinate 473,785,138 of CP125974.1, read as the reverse complement.
GATTTTTATTGAGGATGCTTCATAGATAGCTCACTATGGTGATGCTGCAAGTTTCCACCATGATTAGGCATGGCTTAGGATAGCGGCCCAGGCGTTTCTCTAACACAGAATACAAACTCCATAGACTTACAAGTTCCCTCTTTATTTCACACCAGTGACATCCATAGACAAAAGAGCATGATATCAACTGAGTACAAAGTACAAGTGCAATGTTGAAAACGTTCCCCGTGACAACACGGTTCTGCTAATTCCAACGTATAAGTGCAAGAATATACAACAAAATTGTCACAATGGTTCAAGTTTATTAGGGGCAAAGAATATAAAGTGTGCCATCAAGTTCGTGAGGGATTTAATCACTAAGTTTTCACATAACAAAATACTTTTTAATTGGAAGATAGCTAAAAACAAGAATATACTTGGAATGGTGTAACACACCATGCATAGGAGTTTATAGTGGACACTTTGGAAAAACTTGGTTTCTTGGGAGTTGGAAGCATGAGTAGAGCTTACTCATACAAGTGGAGGCTAGCAAAAGATTGGGAGCAACCAACTAAGAGAGCATAATGGCCATAATCATGCAGAGCAACAAAGCATTACTAATCAAAGCAAAGAGTGGTACTACAAGTCAAGGACTAAATGATCATAGAGGCTAATGGTGACTTTTCATAGTCATAACAGGGTGTAATCATGTGCCAAGTCAACCCAAGAAAAGCATCAAAGGAGAATACCACAATACTATGCTTTTGCATGCTAAAAAAACGCATAATTTCTTCAAGGCACATTAAGCTATCCCAATGACTTGGAGAAAGCCATGATACAACAATAATCACTTAATAATCCCAAAACAACACCTAGCATGTCATGCTAAAGTCTAAGTCACAGTCAATGCAAGCTCCTCTTGCACTTCAAGCAAGAACTTACTACTCCTCTCCAACACCAAGCAACTTATTTGCAACAAAACACAGCAAGATAGGGGGTCCAAACTACTTTATTCAAGCAAACTAAACAACCGAAGCAAAGCAAACGAAACTAAGACGCTCCAAGAACAACACAACTGTGCATGAAACTATAAAAACGAAGTGTCTAGATAGACCTGAGCTTTTAATTGATGAAGAAGGGGATGCCTTGGGCATCCCCAAGCTTTGACACTTGTACCTCTTGGATATTTATTGGGGTGACACCATGGTGGCATACCCAAGCTTGAGATTTTGTCCATTCTTTATCTCATTACATCATTCTCTCTCTACACCTGAAAATTTTCCTTCATACAAAACTTCACACAATCTTCATTAGCAACATTAGTTTATTCAAAAGATATTAGACCTCTGGCAAAGCTTTGGAACAGCAAGGCTTTTCACTAAAAAACAATCTACTGTATCAACTCCTTCAAAAAGCTCAATTTCCCAAAAAGAACTAAAAAAGGAATCAATAAGAAGCAAATGCAAATAATGGCAGAAATTGTAGGTTTCGCAGCATAGAAAACAAAAAAATTCCTACGATGTGAACTATATACCAAGATCTATCTACTAGATACAAACAACAGGCGGATGTATACCCGTAGAGAACATACCCTTAAAGACCGACAAAGCTTAACGAGTTCAACTCGTGGTTGATGTAGACGATCTCTTGCCGATCTCAAGATCGAGAGGAAGTCCTAGCGCCAGAAATCAGCAGCGCATCCGTGCTCGCACACAGCAACCTCGAGGCACCTCAACCTCCGCCTCGCTCGATGCAGCGGTGGAATCACAACTCTTTCTTTCCGAATAGCCACCGGAACATGTATCTCCCTAGTCCGAGACCATGGGGATAAATTCTAGAGGAGAGAGATCCTTCACGAGGAGGTGTGAGAGACAAGTGAGGGGGCCTTTATAGGAGGAGGGGGAACCCCAAGGGGGTGGCCGGCACATGGGGGCTGCCCCCTTGCCCCCCCCTCTTCATGTGGGTGGACACTCCACTCACAAATCTCCTTTAAATTCCCTCCCCTCAAAAGTCCACTCAAATTCCCATTAAATTTCCACCAAATTTAATGCAAACTCTCATTAAATAAAACTCTTTTATTTTATTCAGAATTTTGTCAATTAATTTAATGACAAACATTCACAAATGACCCCTTGCTAGAATTCTATTTCACATGCATAACCACTTTATGCAATTTCACAAAAACTGCTTTTGGTATCTAGTGAAATAAATTCCTGCGCTTGTTCATTCTTCGGCATGAAACATTTGCTCCAATTGGATGTCGGTGTCTCTTAAGTGTGTCACCCTACGGTTTGTGAATAATGCGGACATGATTGAGACCCTCTCGGATCAATAATCGAAGTGGGATCTGAGACCCATATCTTGACTCCCACACATTCAACGATGACTTTCTTGTGATCGTCGGAACCTTTACGCTAGTATATTAATCCCTTTGTTTCACGATATATTACATGTCCAAGATTCGATCATCGGTATCTCCATACCTAGTTTGATCTCGTTACCGACATGCACTCTTTTCTCGTTCCTGTGATATAACATTCTAGTGATCAAATCACTTGCTTGCAAGCTAATCAATGTGATATCACCGAGAGGGCCCAGAGTATATCTATCCGTCATCGGGATGAAAAAATTCCACTCTCGATCCATGAGCCTCAACATAACACTTTATTAGTTCTGAATCCATCTTTATAATCACCCTGATACGGTGTGACGTTAGATGTTATCAAGAAACTCTTTCGGTGTTAGTGATTGACATGATCTCATGGTCTAAGGATTAGGATCACTTCGTAAGTTGTTATAGCAATATAAACTCAATGACTTTGATCATAATGCTATACTTCGGATGAATGTTCATCACACCATTACACTAATGTTGTGATCCCGTTATTAACAACATCCAATGTCCATGATCAGGAAACCTTGATCATCTTGTTAATCAACGAGCTAGTTTATGAGAGAGGCATAACTAGGAACTTTCTTTTTGTTTATTAAACACACATGGATTAACGTTTCCGTATCAATACAATTATAGCACACAAAATAAACATCTATCATATACTTGGAATACACATAATAAACACTTTATTATTTCCTCTCAGGGCATATTCCCTTATGTAGGGGTCTCAACCTAATAAGATAGAGCCTCCTGTGTTTTACAATGCTAGTCCCTGGATCAATAGCTAGCATCCACAGTTTAGATGTAATATCAAGAAACAAAGGTCATATTACAACTTTATAACCAGGAATAACATAATTCTATTACATCAATACATAGCTCATTTGGCTATTACATTACATTGCAGCGGAATAACTATAAGCATGGGGTCCTTCATCTTCAAAGTGCCACAGGCAGATGTTGGTTGTAGACTTTGTAATCCTAATCAATCATTCTTCACTAAAAACAATCAAACCTGCAACATACAAGTTACAGCCACAAGGGTCAATACATTTGAATTGTATTGGCAAGTGATACTATAATGGTATAGTGGAGTCTATCATCTATATGCATTTGGCTAAGTGGAGTTGAGGCTTGCATTGCTCAAAATAGATTTTTCTTATCATTTTGAAAATACTAAGTTTTTGCTTGACAAAATCATTTCCCTCAATCAAAGATTTCAAGATCCTTGTACCAAGCCATCTCTCCATCAATGATTGAAGAATTCAAACAACCCTTGTTCAATCCACAAGTTTTAACTTTAGAAATTTGAATGATGAGATTCTTGATTGCTTCCATGTCTTGATGCTCAAATTGTCCTTTACCAGGGACATGGCTAAGTACTTAGATTTTACACTCTACAGGGGTGGTGCACTTTACCCACAAGACTTGGTTTCCTAAGACAAAATCTTTCAGAAGCCTTCCCTTAGACCAAAATGGTCGCGTTCCAACCTATCAAACACTACCACCCACTGTCCATTTGGCTAAGTTCTTGCAACCTATATGATCATGGCAGAGCCCATATTGCCAAGTGGTTGCACTTGAAGCTTCTCAACATTTGACATCTCAAATCCCTTTGTTTCCTGGGTGGCATACCACAAGTGAGATACACAATCCATGTCCATGGCATTGTGAACCACTCAACCAATCTCCACCAAGCAAGCCCATTCCACCCAGGGGATTCATTAACTTAGTAGTTTTATTAAACAATATCACAAGTCCTCATACTTAGAATATTTTTCCTTAGTGTGAATATATTTTCCACCCATGTTTTCTATTAGCTAGGCTAAGCTTGATAGTAGTATGAATCTTTTAACTTAGGTAAATCTTACCAAGGATACATCTACTAGGATTTCCTATAGCAAGGTCTATACTTAGAGAAATCCATGCAAGTTTTACTTAGCAAAATCTCTAATGCATAGGGAAAGTAATGGGACAAAAAGTATGAAGCATCACTTGCCTTTTGGAAGGGAATGGTGGTTCACTCCTTGATCTTGCTAGTCTCACACTTCACTACAAGTCAATCAAGAAAACACCATTTCAATTCTCATTCCAAACCAAAGTCAAACAAATAATCTCACACACACAAAGTAATGGAATCTAAGTCATGCATAAGTATGCAAAGGTTGGTTCTATTTCAAGGATGGTCTCCACTAGGCTTCTAAACTTTGTAAGATCCAAATTGGCCATTTACCAAAGTGGCAAAGTCATTAGCAAATGGGTTTTATCCATAAACCATTTTCAAATCCATTCATCATTTTATGTGGTGAAAAATGTTTTTATCAAAACAAAACTTTTGAGTTTTTCCCCAAATGAGTTGCTATTGCAAAACTTGGTGTTTTTGGGTCAGTAGGTTTGGTCCAAACTATTTTCTCAAAGTTTTCTTTCCATAAACATTTTCATAATAAACTTTAATAATTTTATTTGGCTAGAAATTGGCTAAGTCAAATAATTCAACCTAAATTTTACCAAAATCATTTTTAACACCAAGGGTTGGTTCCTAGGGTCAGTAAGGTCACAACAAACCATTTTGCAAAAGTTTTAACCGTAAAATCAATTTTAAACAATTTTTATACTCTAAACAAGCTCACAAAAGAATCTGCAAAAACAAACAAACTAACAAATACTATTTGCTAAACTAAGGGCATGGTTGGCTAGGGCTTGTTCTCCTGAATCCAACGACATAAAATTTGTAATTTTTGGACGTGTGGTTTGAAAGTTACAGAGGTTTGAAATTCACAAAATATTCTGTCTTCAAATCAGTTTTTAAACAGACAGGTGACACGCGGCACACTCTGGTTGGACGGTACCAGTTCGGGATGGATCACGGTGCAGACCGTCGGATCTAAGCAGATCGTATGGCCCAGATCACGTACCCCTTCGCGTTTAAGTTATTCTATCCTATCCATCAGATCGGGATCGGACGGCTGTGGGGTGCTTGACCTTAGACGGGCGGCGCTGCGGTGGCTGCTGGCGGCGGAGCGCCCAGTCGATGACGGCGCCGGTGGTACAGGAAGCAAAGGAGGGTGGGGAGATGCTCACCGGATTCGCTGACGCTCGCTGATGCTCAACGTGGTTCTGGTTGGTGAAGGGGCGCACGGGGCTGTCCTTGATTGCTCGCCGGAGTTGGTTCTGGCGGCGGTTGGCTCTGGTCGAGGTCGAGGACGTCGTTGGATTTCGCCCTATGGAAAAATGAAGGCGCGGTCAGATGCGCAGGATCAAGACAATGCTATGTGCGTGATCGAGAAGTGAAGGGCGGTCTGGTTCACCTGGTAAACGTCGTCGGAGAAGAAGACAAACACGGCGGCGTAGGAAGCTTGTCGTAGTCGATGCTCCAGGGTGTCCGCGGTTGAGAGGAGGGTGCTGGGAGATGCGTCTGGTTGTGGGGAGGTTTTCAGCGTGCTCAGGGAGGCTCGGGGCAGTGTCGTGTCGCCGTAATCGGCGATAAAGATCGTCGGAGACAGAGGGAGTGTCTGGAGAAATACGGCAGCCTGGGGGCATGATACTGCGGGGTGACAAGGGGAAAACGGAGAGGAGGGGCGAGCGATTTAAGGTGCGTGGTCAGGGAGCGTTGATCACGCGGCATTGAAGCGAATTGACGAGGTGCAATCAATCGGCAGTAACAGCCAGGGCGACGAGGTCGTGTGAAGACGATGAACAGAGAAAAGTGGGGCCGTTGCGTCAGTGGGAAAAGGAGTGGGGGAAAGGTCCACTGGTCAGTGACTGGACTGGGCTGGGGTGGGCTTTAGCTGGGCTGTCTCAGTTGGATTAGGTCCACTTCCATTTTTTTATTCTGTATCCTTTTCTTTTTCCATTTCTGAGTTCTATTTTGAATTTCCAAACAAACAAACATGGTTCAAATCAATTCAAACAAAACCCAAATTTTGTAACATTGAAATTAGTTCTTTTCAGTAGCATGAACCAAAATCCAAATTCAAATTAATAATTTTAATAATAGGGTCTTTTATTATTTAATTAAATAGATGTACCAATTATTAAATCCATAGGTTTTGATTTAATTCAAGGCTCCATTTGAGAACTAAATAATTTTAAACCATTCAGTAGGTTGTATTTGAAATTAAGGAATATTTGGAAAGCTTGTTTTAAAATAAAATAAATAACATTTTGTTCTATAGGGTCCATTAATAATTAAATAAAATGGGCCTTAGTTATTAAATCAAATAGAGTTTGATTTTATTAATAAAATCTTTATTTGAAAACTACATATTTTCCAAAACCAAATCAGTAGGTATAATAAAGAATACTTGGAAATTTGTTTTAAAACAAAATAACCTTTTTATTTTAGAGTCCATTTTTATTAATTAAATACAATAGACTTTCCTTATTAAATCAAATAGGATTTGTTTTATTGAGATATTTATTTTAAAATCTAAAATAAAGCCAAAACACTTTAGTAGGTTTTATTTGTGAATATCAAATATTTGGAAAACTTATTTTAAATAATTTAATAAGCTTTGATGTTTCAATTAAATTGGTAAAACCTTTTATTTAAATAAAGTTTGGATATTAATTCCTTATTATTTTATTTAAATAAACCTTTGCTAATTTTTATTAAAAATAAAATGTTTTAATTCCCAAAGATTGGCCAAGGTTTAATTTGGCTTTATAGGATATTCTTTATTTATAAACTTCTATTCCATTTGAAAACAATCTTTTCATTTAATTGTTTCAAAATAGTATTTCCAAATGTTTTTATTTTTCCTTTTATAAAATGTTTATCTTTTTAAATCCCTTTAGGTTTTATTTGACTCAAATTGGTTTGAAGGTTTCCAATTGGATTCAAAAGTTTCTTCTGGCTCTGAAAATCAAACAAAGTTTTATTTTATTCATTTATTTTCACATTACAAGATTTGGAAAATCTTGGGATGTGACACCTTCAGTCTCCCACTTGCACTAGAGACAATAATCTAGTTACATAGTGATAGATCTAACACCCATTGAGTTCTGGTGTTGATCATGTTTTGCTCTAGGGAGAGTTTTAGTCAACAGATCTGCTACATTGAGATCCGTATGTACTTTACAAATCTTTATATCTCCATCTTTGACATGCTCGCAGATGGAGTGAAACCGGCGCTTAATATGCTTGGAATGCTTGTGAGACCTTGGCTCTTTGGCATTGGCAATGGCACCATTGTTGTCACAATAGATCACCATTGGGTCCAATGCATTTTCCACCACTCCTAGTTCGGATATGAACTCCTTCATCCAAACTGCTTCCTGAGCCGCTTCTGAAGCAGCAACATATTCGGCCTCCGTTGTTGATCCCGCTACCACAGGTTGTTTGGAGCTCCTCCAACTAACCGCTCCGCCATTCATGAGAAATACGTATCCGGATTGAGACTTAGAGTCATCCGGATCGGTGTCAAAGCTAACGTCGACATAACACTTAGCGACGAGCTCTTCTTCACCTCCATATACAAGAAACATATCCTTAGTTCTTCGTAAGTACTTAAGGATATTCTTGACCGCTATCCAGTGTTCCGAACCTGGATCCGATTGGTACCTACTAGTCAAACTAATAGCATGTGCCACATCCGGTCTTGTACATAGCATGGCGTACATTATAGAGCCTATGGCTGAAGCATAGGGGACTTTGTCCATTATCTCTCTTTCTACCGCCGAAGCCGGACTTTGAGTCTTACTCAATGTCTTGCCTTGCAACATAGGTAAGAACCCCTTCTTACTTCCGTCCATTTTAAACTTCTTTAAAATCTTATCAAGGTATGTACTTTGCGATAACCCTATTAGGCACCTAGATCTATCTCTATAGATCTTTATGCCTAATATGTATGACACTTCACCTAGGTCCTTCATTGAAAATTTGCTGTTTAGATAAATTTTAACACTGTTTAAAAGATCTATATCATTTTCTATCAATAATATGTCATCCACATATAATATCAGAAATGCCACATTGCTCCCACTCACTTTCTTGTAAATACAAGCTTCTCCATAAGTTTGGACAAATCCAAACTCTTTGATCACCTCATCAAAGCGGAGATTCCAACTTCGTGATGCTTGCTTCAATCCATAGATGGATCGCTGAAGCTTGCACACCTTGTTAGCATCCTTAGGATCGACAAAACCCTTTGGTTGTATCATATACAACTCTTCTTCAATATTACCATTGAGAAACGCGGTTTTGACATCCATCTGCCATATCTCATAATCGAAATATGCAGCAATTGCTAACATAATCCTAATTGACTTTAGCATCGCTACGGGAGAGAAAGTCTCATCGTAGTCAACTCCTTGAATTTGTCGAAACCCTTTGCGACAAGTCAAGCTTTATAGACGGTCACATTACCATCGCATCGCTTTCCATTTGAAAATCCATTTGTTCTCCACGCCTTTCGGTCGTGAGGTAATTCCACCAAGTTCCAAACTTGATTTTCATACATGGATTCCATCTCGATTTCATGGCTTCTAACCATTTGTTGGAATCCGCTCATCATCGCTTCTTCATACGTCAGGTCATCATTTTCATCAACCATGAAATTCATGACAGATTTCTGTACAGCTGAGTCGCACGCGTCTGCTTTGACTGCGAGGTTCTAGAGTACTCTTTCGGAGTTTCATGATCATTATCATTAGTTCCTCTTCAACAGTGGAGCCAACTCGGAACAACTTCCGGCAAGGCTACTCGCCATACTTTGAAGAGAAGGTTCCACAACCTCTTCGAGTTCTACCTTCCGACTACTCACACCTTTCGCGAGAAACTCTTTCTCTAGAAAGGATCCATTCTTGGCAACAAAAACCTTGCCCTCGGATCTGTGATAGAAGGAATACCCAATAGTTTCTTTAGGGTATCCTATGAAGACGCATTTTTCCGCTTTGGGTTCGAGTTTATCCGGTTGAAGTTTCTTCACATAAACATCGCATCCCCAAACTTTAAGAAATGACAGCTTAGGTTTGTTTCCAAACCACAATTCATACGGTGTCTTTTCAACGGATTTAGATGGTGCCCGATTTAAAGTAGATATAACCGTATCTACTCAAATCATCCGTGAAAGTAACAAAATAACGATATCCACCTCGCGCCGACACACTCATTGGACCACATACATCAGAATGTATGATTTCCAATAAATCTGTCGCCCGTTCCATTGAACCGGAAAACGGCGTTCTAGTCATCTTGCCCATAAGGCATGGCTCACATGTATCTAATGATTCATAATCAAGTGATTCCAAAAGTCCATCCGAATGGAGCTTCTTCATGCGTTTAACGCCAATATGACCTAGACGGCAGTGCCACATATATGCGGATATATCATCATTAAGTTTAATCCTTTTAGCATCAACATTATGAATATGTGTAACATTATCATCGAGATCTAATAGAAATAAACCATTCATCATCGGTGCATTACCATAAAAGATTTCATTCATATAAATGGAACAACCATTGTTCTCGGATTTAAATGAATAACCACTTCGCATCAAACACGATCCATATACAATGTTCATGCTCAGTGCAGGCACCAGATAACATTTATTCAAGTTTATAACTAATCCCGACGGCAAGTGGAGAGGCAGCATTCCGACGGCGATCACATCAACACTTGATCCATTGTCGACACGCATCTTGACCTCTCCCCTTGCTAGCGGTCGCTTGTTCCTCAGCCCTTGATTCGAGTTACAAATATTAGCAACTGAACCGGTATCAAATACCCAGGTGCTACTGCGAGCACTAGTCAAGTACACATCAATAACATGTATATCATATATACCTTTGTTTGCCTTGCCGGCCTTCTTATGCGCCAGATACTTGGGGCTTCGATGCCGATGGCTACCCCTTACAAAGTAGCACTTCGGAATCGACTTAGGTTCAACTCGGGTTTCTTTTCAGGCGCAACAGCTTGCCGCCCTTACTTCCCTTCGCTTTTCCTTCTTGTCTTTCTTGAAACCAGTGTTCCTATTGATCATCAACACTTGATGTTCCTTTTGATCTCCACTGCAGTTTTAAGCATTGTGAAGCTCGGGAGAGACTTCTTCATGCCTTGCATATTATAGTTCATCACGAAGCTCTTATAGCTAGGTGGCGTAGACCGAACACGATGGATGCCTAAGTCAATGGGAATCGATATTCCCAAGGACACAAGCTTATCGGCGTAACCCGACATCTTGAGTACATGCTCACTAACGGAGCTGTGCTCTTCCATCATGCAGCTAAAGAACTTTTCTGAAGCGTTATAGCTCTCTACAGCAGCATGTGTGTCGAAAATCATTTTCAACTCACCCATTGCATCAAATGCATTGCCGTTTTCGAAACGCTTTCGAAGTTCCGGCTCTAGCCCATACAATATGCCGCAATAAACTAAGTTGTGGTCCTCCTGACGAGTCTGATAGACATTCTTCTCCTTGTCAGGGGCATCATCAAAAGGTGGGGGGCCTAACGGCGCTTATAGCACATATTGATTTTGTGCAGCAGAGAGGAGAATCCTCAAATTCATGGCCCATTCGGTAAAGTTGCTACCGTTCGTTGATAGTTTCTCTTTCTCCATGAACACATTGAAATTAAAAGCAGGTGGTGCCATCTACAACAGAATTTGTAAAGTTTAGACTAAGTGTATGATAGATTGAGTTCAAATAATCCATATTATGAATGAACTCCCACTCAAAAACGACATCCCTCGTGCCTTTTTGGTGATTACATGAACCAAATCCACTACACCAAGTCCGATCATCACGTGAGTCGGTATAGCTTCAAAGGCGAGCATCAAATGGGCATCATATCAACTATATGACTCATGCTTAACCTTTCGGTCCGTGTTCCGAGGCCATGTCTGTACATGCTAGGCTTGCCAAGTTAGAACCTTAGTATTCGCGTGTGTAACTTTTTTACACCCGAAATATGGTCGTGGATCCAAGAACACCCGATCATCACGTGATGTCTTGGAGCGACAAAAACATAATCGGTGCATACTAAAGGAAGAACACATTCTTATCTTGATATTTAAATGAGGGGTCATCTTATTCGTAGAGAACATACCCTTGAAGACCGACAAAGCTTAACGAGTTCAACTCGTGCTTGATGTAGACGATCTCTTGCCGATCTCAAGATCGAGAGGAAGTCCTAGCGCCGCAAATCAGCAGCGCATCCGTGCTCGCACACACGTTCGAGGCACCGAGGAACCTCCGCCTCCTCGCTCCAGCGATGCAGCGGAAGCACAACTCTTTCTTGCCGAATAGCCACCGGGAACATGTATCTCGCTAGTACGAGACCATGGGGGATAAATTCTAGAGGGGGAGAGAGATCCTTCACGAGGAGGTGTGAGAGACAAGTGAGGAGGGGGGCTACTTTTATAGGAGGAGTGGGACCCCAAGGGGTGGCAGCGCATGGGGCTGCCCTTCCTCCCTCTTCATGTGGGTGGACACTCCACTCACAAATCTCCTTTAAATTCCCTCCACTCAACATTCCCCTCAAATTCCCATTAAATTTCCACCAAATATAATGCAAACTCTCATTAAATAAAACTCTTTATTTTATTCAGAATTTTTTCAATTACTTTAATGACAAACATTCACAATAACCCCTTGCTAGAATTCTATTTCACATGCATAACCACTTTATGCAATTTCACCCGAAAACCTGTTTGGTATCTAGTGAAATAAATTCGCGCTTGTTCATTCTTCGGCATGAAACATTTGCTCCAATTGGATGTCGGTGTCTCTTAAGTGTGTCACCCTACGGTTCGTGAATAATGCGGACATGATCGAGACCCCTCTCGGATCAATAATCAGAAGCGGGAGACCCATATTGACTCCCACACATTCAACGATGACTTTCTTATGATCGTCGGAACCTTTTACGCTAGTATCTTAATCCCTTTGTTTCACGATATATTACATGTCCGAGATTCGATCATCGGTATCTCCATACCTAGTTTGATATCGCATCGACATGCACTCTTTCGCTTCTGTGATATAACATTCTAGTGATCAAATCACTTGCTTGCAAGCTAATCAATGTGATATCACCGAGGGCCTGAGTATATCTATCCGTCATCGGGATGAACAAATTCCACTCTCGATCCATGAGCCTCAACATAACACTTTATTAGTTATGTATCCATCTTTATAATCACCCTGTTATGGTGTGACGTTTGATGTTATCAAGAAACTCTTCCGGTGTTAGTGATTGACATGATCTCATGGTCTAAGGATTAGGATCACTTCGTAAGTTGTTATAGCAATATAAACTCAATGACTTTGATCGTAATGCTATACTTCGGATGAATGTTCATCACACCATTACACTAATGTTGTGATCCCGTTATTAACAACATCCAATGTCCATGATCAGGAAACCTTGATCATCTTGTTAATCAACGAGCTAGTTTATGAGAGAGGCATAACTAGGAACTTTCTATTTGTTTATTAAACACACATGTATTAACGTTTCCGTATCATTACAATTATAGCATGCAAAATAAACATCTATCATATACTTGGAATACACATAATAAACACTTTATTATTGCCTCTCAGGGCATATTCCCTTCAGAAATCTGTCAAAACAGACCAGCAGGTAGAAACCGATTTTTTCAAACATCTTATGTTGCTCAAATCAAAAAGTGTTGTACTAACAAAAGTTATATAACATACTGGGGATTTATTCATAAATTTTTATCTCAATCCGATTTACAGAGACTCCTCATGAATTATTTTGGTGGAGGACAGAAATCTGTTTCGGGACAACAACTCCCCAAATCTTACTTCCCTCTCATTAGAGGTTATTCTTGGCACAAAAAAGCAAACAAAAAGGATAAGGAGAGGTTATTACTGAAGTAATAACTTCCAAGACTCAAGGAAACTCTTGGGTTATCTCCCAACAAGTACTTTTCTTTAACACCTTTAAGTTAGGCACAAGAAGCAAGAAGAATCAAATATTTTCAAATGATGAAGCAACCTTCTTGTTCTTTCCTTTCTTACCTTTATTCTTTTCCTTAGGGAAGATATGATTGCTTACCGGAGGAGAAAAATGCATGATTCCTTTTACCACATCTATCACTGCCCCAAGGTGTTTGAGTAGAGATCTTCCAAGTGTGATCTGTCCCTTGCCTATACATTCAATAACAAGATAATCAGTAGTCACCATTTTCCCTGAGATTTTTATAAACACACCTTCAGCTATTCCAATGGGTAATATAGTGGCATTGTTGGTAAGAGAGATTTCCTCTCCTCCTTCAATAAGCCCCCGAAGACTCAAGGAATCATAAATATCTTTAGGCATGAGACAAAATTCATACATGATATCACAACGAGCATCAAAAAGTGTAGTGTTTATTGAGAACTTGATTGTGGGGAACCACTTTGAAGGCTCAGAATTTATGGGAACATAATCATGGTAAGCCCTAAGCGTGTGATAGCAACTATTCATAGCTGCAATACCGGTCTCAAGAGTGTTCAACCTAGCAAAAATATTTATGAAAGCAGAACCAGACTTGCCAGGTGTACCATAAATCATGATTAATTTCCTTATGGCATCAAAATCTTCATCCTAAGTACATACCAAAAAATATTTCTCAGCCACAGCATCCAAAGCATATCTATAATGAAGAGAAATACCGTGGTAGAAACTATCAATAACCAAGCTAAGGCTTACCTTAGGCTCAGTTTCCCTCTCGAAAGTAGCGATTCTTGACCAAGCTTCTTTAAAACTTTCTTCACTTTTTTGCTTAAAAGTGGAGATTTCTACCATAGGGGAAATAGAGGTTGATCCAAAACCAGACATGGTAGCAACTAGAGTAGGAACTAATTTTTTTGTGTTTTTTGAAAAGAGGCAAAAAAACCAAGCAAAAGAAACAAAGCAAACTAAAAACAAAGTAAAGAGAAAGGAAGTGAAGGAATCCCATAGTGAAGATGTCCTTAGCCTCCCCGGCAACGGCGCCAGAAAGTCTTGATGATGCTCGCCGTGGCACTTCATTGGTAACCCCAAGCGCAAGGTGTGAAGAGAAAGGAGCAAGTTTTCCCTCAGTTGAGACCGAGGTTATCGAACCAGAAGGAGGAAGGAAACGTCACACAGGTGTTGCAAGCAACGCGGAGACCTACACAACACAAACTCAAGACTTTGTCCCAACGAATCAGTGAGGTTATCTAGCTCACTGGTTTGCTGTAACAAAGGATTAAATGTATGGTGGTTTGCAGCAAGTAAACAAGTAACAGTGGAAGATGTATCAATTGTAAAGATTGGACCGGGGTCCATAGTTCACTAGAGGTGCTCACCTTAGATAAACAACATGGCATGAAGGGTAAACAAATTACAACAGGGCAATTGACAGGAACTGAGCAAGGCATAACAATGCAATTGCTAGTCAGAAAGATCCTATGAGATTCGATTGGGCAATACAACAAGATACATAGACCGCCATCCAACTGCATCTATGACTAGAAGTCCACCTTCAGGTTATCATCAGAACCCCCTCAAGTATTAAGTGGCAAGCAACAGACAACTGCTTTAAGCAAAGTGTGTAAGTTAAATATTCCACATGTTCCATGAACAAGAGACCGTTGTTTTCTCCCTAGTAGCAACAACACATCTACAACCAAAGATATTATTGTCACTTCCCTTGGAAACTAGAGGCATGAACCCACTATCGAGCATAAATATCCCCTCTTGGAGTCACTAGCAACTACTTGGCCAAGATAGCTACTAACAACAGAGAGCATGCAAGATCACAAACAACACAGACATAATAGAATCATAAAGACAAAACCATTAATCAAACCAACATAATAATCTCAATATCAATCGGATCCCCGCAAACACAACATGCATGATTACAAATAGATTAGATCTTGATCATGAACGGAGCTCACAAGATCTATACATGAAAGCACAAAGGAGGAGATACAACCATCTAGCTACTACATGGACCCATAGTCCAAGGTTGAACTACTCACGCATCATACCGGAGAGAAGGCCTCCATGATGATCTCCCCTCCGGCAGGGTGCCGGGAAGAACTTCAGATCCCCTCCCCCCCGATCTAGGGACGATGGTGGTGGCGGCTACAGACGGTTTCGTGGATATTTGACCAGGTGCTTAGGGTTTCTGCATCGGGGGCTTCTTATAGGCGAAGGGGAGGCCGAGGCGGTGGCAAGGGGCCCCACACCCTACCCAGGCATGGGGCAGGGCCCACCCGTGCCTAGGGGGGTTTGGGCGCCCTGGAAACCCTCTCCATCTCCCCTCTGGACTTCTTGTTCCCCACGGAAAGTAATTGACTTTGATGTTTGTCCCGTCCAATTCTAAGAATATTTCTTTACTAACTTTTCTGAAACCAAAAACAGCAGAAAAAAGGCATCTGGCATTGTTGCAACTTGTTAATAGGTTAGTACTAGAAAACATGTAAAAACACCTCAAAGTGTAGACAAGTAAAGCAAAGTAGATACTAAACAAGCATGGAACATCAAAAATTATAGATAAGTTTCCAACGTATCACATCTATGTTTTCACCGGCGGGCCTGTCTGTGTTGCAAACTTGCATGCGCGAAGAAGAGTTGGGGGCTCGGGATGCATCGGGAAGGAGCGCTAGAAATCCCCTCACCGTAAAAAGTGTCATGTTGATGCAGGACTATGTTATCTTGACACGTGCACCATTATATCCACGTCGAAGTGCCATTATTAATAAAATAAATTGTATGACTAACTGTGTGATCCGACGCAGGACTGTGTCATCATGACGCGTGCAAGCCAAACGTGTGTAGCATTGTATCAGCGCCAAAGTGTCATTGAATTGAGCATCAAATTGGTCGCATCGTTGCAGTTCTCTATTTATGCTCTGCCACGTGTGCACAACAGTTCTCCTATAAGGCATATCGCACGGTGGATACAACTAGAGATAGTAGGGGAGACGACCGTGGTGTGCCTAGACTTTTGACTATCTACCTCCACTCGTCACTAGGCACCCTCCTCCATTTCTTCTTCCTCACATGCTTATCCCGCTCCTACCCCCTTCCTCTGCGCAACCATGCCTCCCTCCCGAAAGCATTTACTGGATACATTGCGCGAGGAGAGAAAAGAAAGATCTCGCCAGGATGGTTTACGCACTACAGAGTAAAAAGATATGATCATGAAGGCTGTGCCCGCATGCGAGGGGTCCTCCGGGTAGGTCTTGTACTTCTTCTCCTTCATCGTATTCTCCAGCATTCTTCTTCTCCTTCATCATCATCTTCTTCTCCATGTTCAGAGCCGGTGGTTCACCTGCAGACCTTTTCGCCCTAGTTACCCGAGTCAGCGAGGTAAGAACTGTACACTACGGTTTTTACGACTAGGAATCAGGCTTTCCTGATCTTTTCCGCACCGTCCAGTCTTGCATAAAGCTCGGTGCTATAACTTAAGATATTGTTTTCCCCGTTCCATGATAGGGCTGAAACCACATTTTATTTATCCCAGGAAAAGAAGCCACAACTCAACACTCAGGTGGATGCTTGGCTTAATGCATAGATAAGCAGCCATAGGTAGAAAATGCAAACTCAAGAACTGGAATTATAATGGCTGAAATCAGCTGTAAAGACCCTTACTAAGGAGCACGACCAGCTGAAAAGGGACAACTCTGCCCAGAGGAAACTGCATAAAAAGATCCAAGCCTCGATCCGACGGAATACAACCATCATCGAGGGGCTCTCGAAGGATAATGCGAGGCTAAAAATGCTAATGTCGATCTCCATGTCAACAACATGAACCTGCTTAGGAAGCTCAAGGAATCGCTCAATGAGAAGGTCAAGATCATGCAGGACATGCTCGTACGTTGCCTACTACTTGAAGAGAAGGAGGAGGAAAACGAGCAGCTCCTTGCGAGGCTTTCCTCGGTGCCGATCTCCTGAACTTAACTACTACGTGTTTCTATTTTGAAACTGTAAACTAAACTATATGAGTTACAACGGAAGACACCTTTTGCACAGTCCAAAACCTATCTGTTTTCCTATTGTTTCTATCTATTTATTTATTTAGAGTTACAGATGCTCAAGAAAGCTTCTGAGTTACAGTCTCAGGACTCTGCTCCGGATGACCAGATAGTACTAGTGACATCCCACGAATCGACGTGCAGGGCATGGACTACGTGCCCCTATTACATCCCATTCGATCCAGTTTGTCATTCCATCGAAAGAATGGTTCAAACGATGACCTAAACAAGTGCTGCATGAAACTGAATGAAACAGGTGCAGGGTTTCAGGTGCTAACTGAAACTAAACGAAATCTAGAGGTTGTCGACAACAGGCTAAAGGCAACAGTAACCTGACGAAACTAAACATTAGAAGATGCATAAGATTTATTCAATATTATAGCATATAATCCAAAATTAACTAAAGGTTCACCTCATAAAAAATGTCTTATCATGTTCATAATGCTCAAATCAACTGCAGTGTATGCACTATATAAATTAACAGTGCATTCAGGCAACTGAATCTTCAAAACAACAAGTACACACCAATAGTCTACATCTACTATCATTATAAGTTTAAGTAGATGAACCATCACAATATTTGGAATACAGATTCATGCTAAGGTTAGGAAGTATCTATAGCAGATCAAACAAAGTAACAGACTCACCATAACAAAAGCTACATCTGCTTGGAGATGAGCATCTGTTGATGCTTAACCATGGAGTGTAGAGAAAGTGAGTGGAATACCCTACATGATTTTTAAATCCAACTAGGTGGGATCATGTTGGCCAAGTGTTTACTCACACAACCAATAGTTGATGATGGTGTTTCTAGCCAACCCAGAGAGGTCTATAGCCCATGCAATGTTGGCATGGGTCCAAATCTACCACAAAGTGTCTCATCATATCTTGGCATAGCAAAATTATACTTAGATCTATAAAATAGGTAGGATCATGTTGTCCAAGTGATCCTGACATCTTTCCTATGTCGCTCGGAAGGGTTGACGACATAGGACCTGCTCCTGTGTTAGAAATAATGGGATAAATCATTAGACCCATGTGCGATTTCAGATTTTCCCTAAATATCAAAGCCCATGTATATGTAAGCCCATATGTGATTTGGCCCAAGTTGGTGGAAGCTCACATGGCTCAGTGGGTTGGTCGGGGGGGTCTGATTCTGCATAATTTCAGATAAGGCATTTGGTACTGAATCTGCTCCAGTGTGTATGTGAAATGAACAAGTCAAGCTCCGATGTGCTGACATTGTAGTGTGATGTGCTAGTGTATAGACTAGTTGTATTATTGTGTTCGAAACTATGAACTAAATGTCTGAATTCTTTGGGTTTTTGTGGCATCTATTATTTTGATCGTACTGAAGCATACAACTTCGAGTGATCAATATAAGCTGGTGCTTACCCGATCTATGTGAATCTAGGCAACTCAAGGCCACTATATCTCTATCACCTATAGATTAAATGGCATGATTACATGGTCTTGAGTACTCCCTCCGACCCATATTAGTTGACTTGGATTTGTCAAAAATTGGATGAATCTATACTAAATAGTGTCTAGATTCATCCAAATCTAGACAAATTTAAGTCAACTAATATGAGTCGGAGGGAGTACATCAAATCGATTGGGCAGATTCAAAGCCACCCAAACATCTGGAAATATAACCTTTGTTGAAAACATGATCATGCGCTGTACGACTTGATATGACAGGGTTTTATGTTAATCAGTCAAACTCCCTCCAGTACTTTCCATGTTCGAATCCTGCGCTGCCAAAGTTTTTTGCTAGCCAGGTCATATCAAGTCTTACAATATCGGTCAATTTTATCCCTTTCCAACTTCATTATTTTGGATGGACCGTAGGTACAGCCAGGTCAGGTGGACTATCGACCTTCAGTACAATGTATTTTCACTACTAAGTCTATGGAAATAAATTTTTGAACCCACTTTAGACCAAAAACTTCCCATAATATTTTTTCAAAAAAACTTCCCTTAATTAGCCTTTAGTGGTGAGCAAAACCGCCAAACCCCATTATATTTTACTAACTACATCGAATTTTCACTAAGGAGCTAACGAAAAGATTGGACATTCGACCCAAGTACGGCACAAAACATTGCAAATTCAGTGAGGAGTTCATTAGAAAATAGTACATTTGACCCAACTCTAGCCCAAAATATCGCGAATTTGTCCTTCTTGGGTTAGGCCGGCCATAGGCCGCCAACCCTCAACACGTTGTTACTTTTTTAAGCATGAAGCACACTGAAGAAGTTTCACTAAGGAGCCCACGATAATAATCCCATTTGTTCACAAGATTGGACCCAAATTATGTTTTATATCGCCCAAAATCTAATTAATTTAGAATTTTCCGTACCATTTTGATTAAGTATAGTGCAAGATTTTCCTACCCAAGTTTTATTTATGCTAACCATGTAGCATTTTTTAATGGCAATCGTCATCGCAGCCTTTCCATTTAAGGTGATATCAACATTTCTAATCCTAATACTTTATGAGTAGTAGCATAGTTGGTTCTAGCGTATAGTGGAAGCGCACGCAGTTGCCATTTGTTGAAGTCTTGAGTTTGATTCATAACCGAGGTTATCAATATATATAATCTATGTCGTACATGTATATTTGTTCAATCATAAACACGTTTCTTGCATAGAGAAAACTGACATCTAGGACCCAGCAACGTTACCTAGCTAAAACCGGGGGAGGCATTCGAAAAAAATGTCCAACATACGCACGTGTCTCTACGGAGGAGGCTGACATGTGGGACCCACTAGAGAGACCTAATACAGAGGAGGCATTGAGTGATGTTGCCAAGTTCACAACAGGGAGACGCGAGCGAGAAAAAAGTCCAGCATGCACACGTTTCTTCTAATGAGAGGCTGAAATGTGGAACCCACTAGCCTATATAAATGGCTGGTGCATCAAGCAACGTTGTCAAGTTCGAAATAGGGAGGAGCGAGAGCAAAAAAAGTCCAACATGCACATGTTTCTTCTAATGAGAGGCTGACATAGGGACCCAACAGCCTGTATAAACCACTGATGCATCGAGCAACGTTGCCAAGTTCGAAAAACGGAAGCGCGAGCGAGAAAAAAGTCCAACATGCACACGTTTCATCTAATGAGATGCCGACATGTGGGACCCAACAGCCTGTATAAACGGTTGATGCATCGAGCAACGTTGCCAAGTTCGAAACATGGAGGCGCGAGCAAGAAAAAAGTCCAACATATGCACACGTTACTTCTAATGAGATGCTGACATGTGGGACCCAACAACCTGTATAAATGTCTGGTCATGCATTGAGCAACGTTGCCAAGTTCGAAATACGGAATTGTGAGCGAGAAAAAAGTCTCACACATTCTTCTAATGAAATGCTGACATATGGGACCCAGGTGTGTGACCAAATGGAAGATTCGTCGAGCTAGGAATAGGGTAGCGCTAGAGAAGAAAAAATTAAATCATATACACACGATTATTATAATATGAGCCTGGCATATGAGACCCACCAGCCTGAATAAACGGCTGATGCAGCGAGCAACGGTATCAAGTTAACATGGAGGCACGACCGAGGGCAAAAATTTCATCATACACATGTTTCTTCTAATGCGAGTATGGCACGTGGGACTCAGCTGCGTGATATGCATCTGGCAGCGTTATCAAGTTCGAAACAGGGTAGCGCGGCCGAGGGCAAAAAATCCATCATACACACGTTTCTTATAATGATAGGGTGACATGTGGGTCCAGATGCGTGATTAAACGGCAACGCAATCAAGTTCGGAACAAGGTAGCGGGAGCGAAGGAACAAATTCCATTATACACACGATTCTTCTAATGAGAGGCTAACATGTGGGACCCAGCATCATGATTAACAGCAGATAGTTCGAGAAACATTATCAAGTTTAAATTAGGGAGGCACGAGACAAGGAATTTTTTATCATGCACACGTTTCTTCTGATGAGCGGATGACATGTGGGGCCCAACTGCGTGATTAAACTGTAGATGCATCTAGCAGCGCTATCAAGTTTGGAACATGGTAGCGGGAGCGAAGGAAAAAATTCCATCATACACACGATTCTTGTAATGAGAGGCTGGCATGTGGGACCCAGTATCGTGATTAATGGCAGATAGATTGAGCAATGTTATCGAGTTTATATCAGGGAGGCACGATCCAAGGAAAAAAATCCATCATGCACACGTTTTTTCTAGTGTGAGGATGACACATGGGACCCAGCATACTGATTAAAGGGCAGATGCATGCTATCAATTTAGGAACTAGGAAGGAAAAAAATTCCATCATACACATGTTTCCTCTAATGTGAGGCAGACATGCGGGACCAAGTAGCCTGACTAAACGGAAAATGCATCAAACAATGTTATCGAGTTCAAATCACAGAGGCGCGACCGAATTTTTTTATTCACTGTAGTCACTGATGTCCGGGACCCACATGCAAAAAATACTTCGGCGAGTCAACATATTGCGAGAAAGCGGAAATCTTACTTCTGCCATGCGCCCGTCGATCTTCCTCCATGTTTTTAGTGGTTTCGTCATAGTAGAGAGGCGCAAAATCAGAAAAAAAAGTTTTGCATCGGCCACGGTCAAGCTGAGATTTTCGTCGCGGAAGAGGCGCCTTCTACGACGACCGACGGGCCCAGTCGTTGCGGAAGGAAACATTTCTTGTAGTGATTATCGCGGACGTGGATCCATCCAGAGCCGATGTGGAGCCATAAGCGCATGTTGTCCATGATTTCGTGCGGATGTGGTGTCGTCTCTCTGGACGTGGCACCATAATACCATGCAGGTTATGGTTTCTCATGGACATTGAAACTTCTAGGGCCGACGTGACGATGTAAGGCAGTGTCGTCTCTTAAATGTAGATCGTCGACCTCGCTTGTTTTCGCGGGCAGTGGGATGACATGGCAGCATAGACTTTAGACGTCCACGGCTTATCGCGGCGAGATCGTACAATGGATCCTGTTTAGAGCCAAGCAAATCCTACGCAGGTAATTGTGACGTGCCATGCGTGGCATTATCATGCGCCGCACGACCATTGTGTGTGTGAGTGGTTTTCCACGCCAGCAGGATCCACCCACGTACATGTCCTCATCACAAGAACCCGTGCATGCCTTGCACAATGAGGTAGATCTATTCTATAAAAGGCCTCTTGGTTTCATATCCGTGACATCTTATTAGCTCTTATACTCTATTCTCGTGGCCTAGTTTCATGCCTCTCTTCGTCCTAGAAGGACCACCACCAAATCGCTCCCGAACGATGGCTTAGGCATATTTGACGCGTTCTGGGGACTGGTGTAGTTTCTTCTAGGTTTGATAGCGGTATGAGGACAACACGGTAAAGTAGGTTTGTTTTGGTGGTACGATTGTACAATGCGGGCCAGCAAACGTCTCACCAGAGAAGCATCTAAGGGCGTGGCTGGCTGGATGGCCTGTTGCTTTGGTGTTCGCAAGTACCAGTGTCGGCGGCACGGGGGTTACACCAACTGTTGGGGGGATGACCCCAGGTAGGGTCAAGCTGAGGTAAAAGGGCAAAGCCCACCGAGGTATTGATTGGGACAAGGCATGATCCGGCCGAGGTATATAAGGGTCGGCTGAATTAGGGATGGATTTCCCTACGATAAATAGCTTTGGCAGGACTCAGCCGACATATGAGCTATGTCGGCGCGATATATAGGTCACTTTGTATTTGCAGGTACACGCATGGCTGAGTCATATTGGACGAAGCCTAGTCAGGAGATGGCTTGCTCAAGAAGGAGAGAGCAAGCCCCAAGGTCAACACTATCCTTTGTCTCTCTTCGAGGAATCCAAGGAGAGACAAGCGCTAAGGACAAGGACCAGAGGGACAGAGACAAAACAGAGGTCATGAGGTGACAATCCACTATGCCAAACGGTCAAATGTTGTGGGCTCTGGGTCTTTGCCGTGCAGGTAAGGGAGACAGCGAAAAGGAGGCTGCCGAATTACCACTTTGGGAAGGGCATATATTGGAAATATGTTGTCTAGCTCAGTCCTAATTGTAACCTGGCCACCCCTTTATAAGGTGATCCAGGGCCTCCTAGAGGGGAGGTCGATTCATTCTGGAGAGGTGAAACCCTAGGAGAGCCACTTAGTTCTTCTTCCACCTCTCTCTGATACAGCTCAAAGATCAAGTGTACACCATTGTTGATCTAAAGGAAAGATCATGGGAGTATTCATCATGTGTAGATCCACTACACTATCCCTTCCTGGATCCTACTAGCACATATTGGCCCCATCTTTAGCCTACCCATAGCATTTGTCGTGCCACCACCATGACACCAACGGAGGGAGATGCGTATAATGAGGCGCCCTACATGCGCATAATAATACTCTTATCCCTGTCATTGGTGTTATCCACTTTCCTTCACGGATCGACAAAAGGCGATGATTAGGAGCATCCTTCCATGTGTCGATGACGAGGAGACTTTCCATGCACAAACCGCTGCTTGCGCGTCATTCGGTAAATGCAACACTCAATGGTGGCGACTTCAGGCCGTTGTTTCTGTGGCGGTCAGTGTCGTGGTATTGTCGAAACGTACGCTATAGGGGTATCCCAACGGTGAGTTTAGAGACGTGGGGTAAGACGGAGAGTGTCCGGGTTGGCCTGACACGGTTTACCCAGGTTCAGATCTCATGACGGTGGCGAGGTCCTACTCGTGCTATAAATCACTATAATGGCAATACGCCGAGTTATAAGGATTTTGGGGTTCGCTGTGTGCGTGTAGTGCTATGCACTTGTCTATTGTTTACTTGTGCCCTAAAGGCTCCCGTAGGCTGGCTTATAAGGACGTCAGGATCTAGGGTTACAAGGAGAGTCCCAGCCGGATATGGTTACAGAGTCCTATACTAACACTAACTAGTCTTCGTGTCCTCCAAGGCGCCGGCTTCCATCTTAGGTGGTGGTACATCGCCTTCCTTTATCCATGTTGTACCTCCGTCTTGTCTACCAGCAACTGGGCCGCCCGGTTATGCCATAGGCCTAACCACCAACTGTGGGCCATCCGGGCTTGCCGGTATGAGACTATGTCGTAGGTATACCTATTTGGTATATCCACAATAGTAGCCCCCGGAGTTCTTCAAGATCCTCGCGTTCCTCCGTCTAGCTTTGAGCGTAAGCATCACATCGTCTTCAATTTGTAGGCGTGCTTCGCGAAGAATCTAGGAGAGCTCCCATATCATATTCTCATCCGACTAATCCTAGCCAGATAGTTGCTTGTATGCTTCTGTGAACGAATCCAAGGCAGATAAATATCTAACGAATCGTTAGTGATTCTGCCAAGCTCTAGGAACACTTTAATATCATCATCCATGCAGGATGGTATGTAAGCCGGAAAAAAGTCACGGCTACCGGGCCACAGTCGCAAAGGCTGCCAAACTGCCGACTTAGAGCCAGCAAAGTCATAGACATAAGAGCTTGTCGAATTAAGGTCTTAGAGCCTCTCATATCACGGATGTTTAGGCCATCGAGCCGTGTAACCCATTGAAACTTCCGTGAAGACAAAGTTGATGTTGAGCCCCGGATTTCGCTAGCCGGATTTTCACCATCTTGAAAGTTTTGTTGACATAACCATATGTATACCCCGAGCATTGAGTCGGTTTCATCGAAGGCGGCTCGATGCTCAAAAAGAGCATGCATAATTTTACATCAAACTGTTGTAGCCCCCAAGCGCCATGTCAGAGTTTCAAAGGAAAATCCTCTTGGTGCTCTTAGAGTAGCTTGAGTAAAAATGTGAATAGTGTAGCCCCCGAGCATCAAGTCAGAAATAATTTTGTCTTGGTGCTCCAGAGAGAACTACAAAAATTCAGCATCAGTGTATCCCCCGAGTGTCAAGGTGGAATTCACTTGAATTTTTCGGCTTGATGCTCAAAGAGAACTTTCACCATATCTTGGAAATCAACGTACAATAGCCCCCAAGGTTTGTTCCGGCTTGATGCTCAAACAGGGACAAAGATCCTAAGTTATAGATGTCAAGCCCCCGAGCGTCGAGTTGGCTTTCTCAAAGGCGGCTCAAGTCTTGGTCAACACTGCGATTCTAACCCCCGAGGTGTCGAGTCTAACGCAAAGTCGGATCAAAAACACCTTAATCCGAGGAACGCAGCAATGTCTAAGCGTCATGTACCTAAAAATAAACATAAAAAATACAAATGTATTAAATTGTTCCTTTGATAGTGTCCAACGAACAAATTTAAGGCGGAACAAACATGACCTTTGAACAAATGCATTAAAGCTGAAACAATGCAGCAGCTGGACAACATAAAACTATTTAGGAGGAAGAAATCAACTAATTTGAACAATTTATGTAAAATTTTGTTTAAGCAAGTGCTGGCTTATTCTGGTTTTTATGCTTGACCTTTCATGAGACGGAAGACTCGCAGCACAGAACCATGTTCTTGGGTGATGATGTCTAATGGCACCATCCAGAACCCAATGCCAAATCACCGGCTTTGACTGTCGAAAAATCACTACTCCAGAATCCACATAAAAACAACAGAAAACATGTATCTAGAAAACTTAAGCTAACGCCCAAAGGTGGGTTTTTTGCATGGTACTCGGGCCTCAAACGACAAGCCAGTAAAAGTTTATACTCACGAGCTCAAGGCAAATCGTGAAAAAGGTATGACCACGACGAAGACGGTAAAAAACTAAAAATATGAGTAAACCAATCTTAATCTTATGATTATAACAACTAAATATTAAATATAAATAAGTACTTAGCTGTTTAAACGAAGTCGGGAAGCTAGCCGTCGTCGAAGTCGAATCTAGCTAGGAACCGGACTACTGCCGAATATGTAAATATATCTTATCGGCAATTTCCATTGGACACGGTTCCCGGACGGCGCAACACCAAGGCGGAAAGCCAAATTGATCCTGGCATTGACAATGTGTGGACAAGCTTCATTGGAAAAATAACTTCCGTGGGCTTTGAAATTCATGCACGAGCAAGCCTTGTTTAATCAATTTTGCCTTCCACCTTACGTAAAGTAGTAGCACTAGGCGTGTCTTTTTCTTGGAATTTGCATAATGATTTAGTCAGGCCTAGGAGTTGCGACTCAAGCTGCATGACACTTGATTCTCGACCCCGAGAAAGCTAGCACGAGAGTACCCCAACTCAAACCATGATCTGACGCCAAGAGAACTCAATGCGGAAACTTAGAAGACATCGCGCGAGTCAAAACTTCCGCGGGCTCTAACGCGGCAATGCATCAGAATTGAACTGCTGGACTCCACGGTGGCCGAGTTAGACGAAACCCGGGCTGTCTGCAGTGTCCACGCTTGATGTCGGATGCTGCCGACGAAATTGATGCCGACGACGAAGATGTTTCAACCAGATGTGATCTAGCCATCTTCGATATCAGCGAGGGATCCCGCCCAGATCCGTGCTGTATCGCCTCTTGCTCCACGATGGGCACCAATTGTCGTGGTATTGTCGATACGTACGCCATAGAGGTATCCCAACGGCAAGTTTAGAGACGCGGGGTAAGACGGAGAGCGTCCAGGTCGGCCTGGCACGGTTTACCAAAGTTCAGATCTCACGACGGTGACGAGATCCTACTCCTTCTATAAATCACTATAATGGCAATACGCCGAGTTACATGGATTATGGGGTTTGCTGTGTGCGTGTAGTGCCATGCACTTGTCTATTGTTTACTTGTGCCCTAAAGACTCCCGTAGGCTAGCTTATAAGGACGCTAGGACCTAGGGTTACAAGAAGAGTCCCAACCGGATATGATTACAGAGTCCCAGACTAATACTAACTAGTCTTCGTGTCCTCCAAGGTGCCGGCTTCCATCTTAGGCGGTGGCACGTCGCCTTTCTTTATCCCTGCTGGACCTTCGTCTTGTCTATCAGTAACTGGGCCGCCCGGTTATGCCATAGGCCTAACCACCAACTGTGGGCCACCCGGGCTTGCCGTATGAGCCTATGCCGTAGGTATACCTATTTGGTATATCGCACTGGACGTTGGTGTGAAGATATTCATCGGTCACTTCTTTAGGCTGGTATTCCAATGATTTCATCCCTGATTGTCTTCCTTTCTTTGTTGAGGACATGTATTGGCAGATTTTCCTATCGAGTTAGCGAGCGGTTCGCGCCATTGTTAGCCGGTTCACATAGTTTGTAGTTTTGTAAGATTTTAGGCTTCATCGTGTATAGTTATGTTTCCTTCTTTCATGATCAAAGTGATGGCTATATGTTTGCGCTGTTTGCGTGTATGTGTTAAAAATTGTGCGTGTCTAGTATACATTGTGCGTCTTTGTGTTCGTGTTCCCATGTGTCGACATGATTTTCCTCGAAGCGATACTCGCAGTGATAAAAAAATAGCTACCATGTTGCCTTAATACGTCGTTGTCTGTACATCTTTCTCTTCACGTTCTCTTCTCTTCTGCCAATGCCCGCCCTTATGATTTTTTCTCTAGAGAGATTGCTTTGCTTATCTTAGCCAGGAACGCACGAAACCATCTGCAACATGCCAGGTATGCTATGCGCACCTACAAAACATACATACTCGTGGCGTGTTAATTCCCTTAGCAGATAGTAGATGTGAGGTTAATTAGTACTATCTCATGTCGTGTGTATAGACTTCTAAAGCTAGATGGCATGTCTGCCTATAGTGCGTCAAGATGACCTTTCTGTTTCCTCTCACGTTTACGCAGAGACAGGTTTTCAGGCGCCGCTCATGTCATATGCATTTAGTCCCTTCCATCTTGAAAGCGAGTGACACGCGAACCAAGGATTTTCTTTCGCACGCGACATGACCAAATCTCTGGCCACTACATGTATGCTGGTCTCGTGGTGTCGTTATGCTATAAAAATACAAGTTTTATTCTACTGCCATCTACCCTCCTCACCTCTCGTTTCCACTCCTCTCTATTCCACTGCGACGGTCCGCATGGATACAATACGATGAAGTGTGGGTAGACTTCTTCTAGTCCACGACGATGCAGGAGGACCTATGTTGGCTATGCAGGCACTGATAGCTCTATTTCCTTTGTCATCTCATAGTGATGAAGATCATGTGTGGATGTGTCGTTTCCTACCGTGCCGCATGACCGTCGGTCCGATGACGCTTACCAAGCGAGTCCGCGTGGGCGTACCGACGCCATGACTTGCTTTGCTAATGATGTTTTCGGGCCTTGCCTCGACTGCGACGAACCCAAATTCTCGTTGAGCAAGCTGGGATGGATACATGGCAATCTTTTCAGAGACAGACGCAGCCGCGAAGTCGAACGATGGCGATCCCATGTTCACACCCAAAGACCTCGCGTGGATAGAGGCTAACGCTCATGGACCATGCCGTCACGGTCCTCGAAAGAGGAAGGAATCCATAGTGTCAACCTATGGAATCATCTGGGTTGAGGTAGATCGGTACAAGCCTTCCCACACGGGCCATGACACGTACACGCGCGTGACCGAGCGCGACGAGAGTGTGCGGCTGTAAGGTTCCCAACCTTTAATAAGGTAGAGATCCCTGTGTTTACAATGCTAGTCCCTGGATCAATAGCTAGCATCCACAGTTAAGATGTAATATCAAGAAACAAAGCTCATAATACAACTTTATAACCAGGAATAACATAATTTATTACATCTTACATAGCTCATTTGGCTATTACATTACATTGCAGCAGAATACCTATAAGCACGGGGTCCTTCATCTTCAAAGTGCCACAGGCAGACATGTTGGTTGTAGACTTGTAATCCTATTCATTAAACTTCACTAATATTAAACAAACTTGCAACATAACAAGTTACAGCCACAAGGGTCAATACATTTGAACTGTATTGGCAAGTGATACTATGGTAGTATAGTGGAGTCTATCATCTATATGCATTTGGCTAAGTGGATCTTAGGCTTGCTTTGCTCAAAATAGATTTTCCTTATCATTTGAAAACATAAAGTTTTTCTTTGTCAAAATTAATCAAGGCATCTCCTAATACAAATTGGTGATCCTTGAACCCTTGTTCAAGCACAAGTTTTTAACTTAGAAATTGGGATAAGGAGATTCTTGATAGCTTCCATGTATTGATGCTCAAATTGTCCATTACCGGGGACACGACTAAGTACTTAGATTTTTCCTTCTGCAGAAGTGGTGCACTTTCCCCACAAGACTCGACATGCATCGAGACAAGATCTTTCAGAAGCCTTCCCTTATACCAGAATGGACGCGCTCCAAACCTATCATCCCCTACCACCAACTGTCCATTTGGCTAAGTTATTACAACCTATATGATCCAGGCAGAGCCCATAATGCCATGTGGCTTCACTAGAAGCTTCTTAACATTTGGCATCTCAAATCCCTTTGTTCCTGGGTGGCATTCCGCAAGTGAGATACACAATGTTCACCAGTCCCCTGGCCTTGTGTAACCACTCAACATAAATCAATCCACCATTCCACCCAGGTGTTTCATTCTCTTAGTTGTTTTATTAAACAAAACATAGTCAAAGACTTAGAAATATTTTCCATATCATGTGTATATAATTCACCCTTGGTTGCTACTAGCTAGGCTAAGCATGGCAATAGTAAGTATCTTAACTTAGAGAAAATTCTAACAATTCTACAACTACTAGGATTTCCCATGGCATAGTTTATACTTAGCAAAAATTCCATGCAAGTCCTACTTAGAAATATCACTAATGCATAGTGAAAATAATAGGACAAAAGTATGAAGAACCACTTGCCTTTTTGGTAGAGAATATAAGTTCACTCCTTGATCTTGCAATAGTCACACTCTTCAAATTTCACTACAATTCAGTCAAGGCACAAATTCAATCTACCATTCAAGCAATTCATCACATAGAATAATAAAAACAAAACAATGCATGCAAGCATGCCAAAGATTGCTTTATTTGGAAAAGTGGTTTCTAATAGGTTATAAACATTTTAAAATACCTATTGTTCATTTATAAAAGTAGTAAAACCGTTTGGTATTAAGTTAGTGAAAAATGGCCATTTAAATCATTTTTGTTTTGCTAGAAATGATTTAAATCCAAGGAATATTTTATAGTGTTTACCAAATATATTTTTAACACAAATGTTAGTGTTTTAAGGTCAAGTGTTTAATATTAAAACCATTTTCAAAAGGTTTCACCTACAAAACATTTTTATACCAAAGAAATATTTTATTTTGTTGGAAATGCCTTTTAGTAAAGTAATAATTTTATAGGGTTCATCAAATATTTTTTTTAATCCCAAAACTTTGTGTTTAGGGTTAGAGAGTTTAATTCAAATCATTTTCCGAAGTTTTTACCCAAAAAGCATTTTAAAACTATAATCAATATTTTTATTTAACTAGAAATGCTTTAATTCAAAGATTTATTTTTTAGCTTCACAAAATAAAATTTTAAATCCATAAGTTGGGTTTTATTGTCAGTAGGTTCAAAACAAACCAGTTACCAAAGATTTTACCTTAAAAATATCTCTAGAATAAGTTTTATGTTCAAATTATCCTTACACAAGTTTCTTCAAAAACAACTAAGTTTTTAGAAGCAAATTACTAAACAAAGTAAATGGTTGGAAAGTATTTGTTTTTCTGATTCCATTGATATAAAATTTGTTAAATTTGGACGTGTGGATCAAAAATTATGAATTTTGCAAGTTTAAACATCTAATAGAACATTTTCTGTTTTTAAAACAGAGTCAGTGCCACTCGTCTGTTTCCCATTGGCTAAAAACGTTTCGCACGGATCGATCAGTACAGGCCGTTGGATTAAAGTGGGATCGCACGGATCATATCAACCCATACCGCTTCGTTTAATGATTCTATCGTGGCCGTGGGATCAAGATCTAACGGGCAACTTTGTCTTGACCAAAGACTGGCGGCGCTGGGTCAACGGCGAGCGGCGGCGCGCTCGGTCTACGGCGCTGCAGTGGCTACAAGAAGCGAGGGAGAGGATGAGGTGGCTCACCAGGTTCACAGACTGTTGCTGAAGCTCAACGTGGTCTCTGCAGGGACAGGGGCGCACGGGGTCACTCGCGATTCCTCGCCGTAGTTATCATCGGCGTCTGGCGCTTGCTGTCATCGTCCAAGGCGAGGATGGAGGACGCGCTAATACAAGTGGAGGACACCGTTAGATTCGCAAGAGTGAGGCGAGCATGAGAGTGTCCACGAGGGGGAGAGGGGCGGTCGGATTTACCAGGGAGAGGTCGACAGAGTTGATGTCAACGGCGGCGGTGCTCTGTCGAGGTTGTCGCCGAGGCTACAGGGCACGCACGAGCGAGAGGAAAGATCTGGCAGACGCGCCTGTCGATGGGGAACACGCTTGGGTGAGTCAGTGGCAGTGGGGGGTCTGGTGTCGCCGGATTCGTCGCCGGAATGGTGTCGGGGCCGCGGCGGTGCAAGGCCAATACGAGGCAGCCTAGGGGCGGAAAGAGAATGCCGAGCGAGGGGAAATGAAGAGGGGGAAGAGGGTGTTAATCAAGCATTGTCACGGGAGAGATTGACTGCTGCGTTAACGCGACTGAAATCGGCCTGAAACGGCGGGGGAGAGGGGCGAGGTCAGCGCGCGGGGTGGAGACGACGACTGGCGGGTGGGGTCACTTCGTCAGCGTAAGAGAGAGAGAGAGAGAGAAAAGGTGGGGTCCAACCGTCAGTGGCTGAGGGGGTTAAACTGTAAGAGGGAGTGTCCCAACCTTTATACAACATAAGGTGGAGTCCCCTGTGTTTACAATGCTAGTCCCTGGATCAATAGCTAGCATCCACAGTTAAGATGTAATATCAAGATACAAAGGTCATAACATAACTTTATAACCAGGAATAACATAATTTTATTACATCATACATAGCTCATTTGGCTATTACATTACATTGCAGCGGAATAACTATAGTCATGGGGTCCTTCATATTCAAAGTGCCACAGGCAGATGTTGGTTGTAGACTTTGTAATCCTAATCAAACAATCTTCACTAAAATCAAATAAACCTGCAACATTACAAGTTACAGCCACAAGGGTCAATACATTTGAATTGTATTGGCAAGCTTCACTACTATGTATAATATGAGTGGATCCTATCATTACATGCATATCTGGCTAAGTAGAGTTTAAGGCTCATTTGCATAAAGCAAAATTTATCCTATCTTTTCAAAGTGGTTTTGGTCCTTTGTCAAATCTCCTTTACCAAGTTCCTTGAACTCCTTGGTAGAAACTCAAGTGTTCAAGTCCTTGTCAAAATTCCCTTGAGCTACTTGGTAAACCCAAGTGCAACAAGTTTTATAAAATCTCATGAGTTTCTTGGTAACCCCAAGTGTTCATGTTTTCAACAAAATCTCTTGAGTTCCTTGGTAACCCCAAGTACATCATGTTTTGTCAAAGTCTCTTGATCTCCTTGGTAACCCCAAGTGCATCAAGTCCTTAAAAGTTTTCTTTTAGAAATTAGAATGTCGAGATCTCCCATGGTTCAAACTTTAGTTGCTCAGTATTGTCCATAACCGGGGACATGGCTGAGTACTTAGATTTTATTATCTTCTGCAGAAGGAGTACACTTTACCCACATGTCACAATCCCATCCTTTTGCCACCAGTGGCCTACTGGATTAGTGCTCACCAAGATGGAGTACTGGCAGATTGAGAATGTGACGAAGTCTTTCCAAAGGGTCCTCCCATACACCATTGCTAGCTTGCCTTCAGCACCCATGAAGCATTCCAGGTCCCCATGTCCAGTTAACTGAAGACAGTGCATGGGTCTTCCCAATGTAGTTGACTAAGCCAGAGCCATAATAGCATGTGGTTGCACACGAAAGCCACAATTGGAGAAACATGTTCAATCTCTAAGTTTCCTAGGTGGTTTTCTTTTGGAGCACAACACAAAGTGATTCCCATAGACATGGTTCCTTTTGTTGCCACCCTCTCCAAAACTTAAAGTATCCTCCACCTAGGTAGTTCATTGAGTCCTTGTTTTATTATGTAAAACACAAGTCCTTTTCTCAACCTTTGTAAAATCTAAACATGTATCTCTTTTCAAAATATAGCATGGCTAAGCATGTAACAACTACAAGTTCTTTCTAAGGAATGTATAGGGTATCCTATTAGGATTTAGCATAGCATAAGTATAAATCATTTTCATGCATGTTTCAAAATCCACTAAGTATAATGAAAATAGTAGGACTTTTGTATGATAGTGTCACTTGCCTTTTTGGTAGGGAATGGTGGTTCACTCCTTGATCTTGCTAGTCTCACACTTCTCTATCTTTGCTACAAGTCAATCAAGCAAACACAAAATCAGCTAACATTCCAAATCAAAGTCAAACAAACAATTTCACACACACAAAGCAATGGATTCTAAGTCATGCATGGTAACATGCTTAAGATGGTTTTATTTGCAAGGATGGTCTCCACTAGGCTTCTAAACTTTGTAAGGTCCAAATTGGTCATTTACCAAAATGGCAAAGTCATTTGCAAATGTGGTTTATCCTTAAACCATTTTCAAAATCTTTCATCATTTTATGTGGTGAAAACATTTTTCTCAATGCCACAACCTTAAGTGGTTTCACCAAATAAGTTGTTGTTTCTCAAAACTTGGTGTTTATGGTCAGTAGGTTTGATCCAAACCATTTTCTCCAAAGTTTTTACTCAAAACCATTTTCATAAACAAAACAATAGTTTTATTTAGCTAGAAATGGAATAAACCAATTAATCCATTCTAAACTTTTCCAAATCCATTTTCCAAATAATGGGTTGGTTCCTAGGGTCAGTAAGGTCACAATAAACCATTTTGCAAAAGTTTTCACCCTAAAAACATTTTTTAAACAATTTTTCTAATCTAAACAAGCACACAAATGAATCTGCAAAAACAAGTAAATTAACAGATACTATTTACTAAACCAAGGGTATGGTTGGCTAGGCCTTGCTCTCCTGAATCCAACGACATAAAATTTGTAATTTTTGGACGTGTGGATCCAAAGTTACAAGGGTTTGAAAATCATATCTCAATCAGATTTCAAATCTGTTTTTAAACACACCTGGCCAGGCGTCGCACTCTGGTTGGACGGTACCGGTTCGGCCAGATCGGTGTTGTGGTGCTTTGGATCTAACCAAATCGTGTGGCACAGGATCACCACTTACTCCTTCGCTAACGTTCTATCGTATCCGTCAGATCCAGATCCTACGGTTACTAACATGCTTGCCAAAGTTTGGCGGCGCTGGCGGTGGCTAGCGGCGGCGCACGGCCAGGCGAGATGCTAGCGGTGGTTCTAGGAAGCAAGGGAGGCGGAGGGGGTTCTTACCGCGTTCGCGAGGATGAGGTGGTGCTCGACGTGTGCTTGTCGTGGCAAGGGGCGCACGGGGTCAGGTGGAATCGCTCACCGGAGTTTGCAACGGCGTCAGACGGCTCTGTCCACGGTCGAAGGCGACGTTGTAGATCGCCCTAAGGCAAGACATGGGCATGTTTAGGAGCGCAAGACCAAGGCAAGGATGTTTGCGTGATCGAGAAGACGCGGGGCGGTCAGTGCTTACCGGGAGAGGTCGTCGGAGAGGTTGCGTTCGGAAGCTTCGTGACGACGCCTGGGCGCCCATGATCGAACGAAAGGTACTGGGAGATGCGCCAAGAAGTGGTGAGTCTGGGTGCGAGGTCAGGGAGGCAAGGGGTGGTGTTACTTGGCCGGAATCGACACTGAACCTCGTCGGAGCAGAGGGTGGTCTCGGGCAAAATTTAGCAGCATGAGGGCGATTCGAGGTGTGGTGACAGAGGGGAAAGGAGGAGAAGACGCTGGCGTTTTATTGAGCATGGTCAAAGCGAGTGATGGTGGTCACGTTATGGCGAATTGATCGCCGACGTTAAGGCAGGAAACGGCGAGGAGGAATTAGCGCGGGGTGTGGACGATGAACAGGAAAGAGTGGGGTCGGCTGGTCAGTGGGAAAGGAGGGAGGAGGAGGTCCACCAGTCATTCTCTCTGCGGGTCAGATACTGAGTGCGAATCGTTTTCTTCGGAGAGGAAAGCTGGGCTGGTTTGCTGGGCCTTTAGTGGGCTTGGCCAGTTGGGCTAGTTCCAAATCCATTTTTTTATTCTGTAACCTTTTCTTTTTCTAATTCTGATTTCTGTTTTTAAAATCCAAACAACACTCAAGCATTCAAAATGATTCAAACCATCACTAAACTTTGTGGCTTTGGATTTGGTTCTGTTTATCAACATAAACCAAATCCCAAAATAAAATAATAATTTTTATTCTTTTTTTTGGATCCATTCTTTAATTAAATAAAATGGATCTTTAGTTATTTAATAAAATAGGGTTTGATTTAATTAACAAAATCTCCATTTGAAATCCAAATATTTTCAAAACTAAATCAGTAGGTTTTATTTGGAAATAAAGAATACTTGGAAACTTGTTTAGAACAAAATAACCTTTTATTTTAGGGTCCATTAATAATTAAATACAATAGACCTTCATTATAAAATCAACTAGGATTTATTTTATTTAAAATATTTATTTTGAAATCTAAAATAAAGCCAAACACTTCAGTAGGTTTTATTTGGGAATATAAAATATTTGGAAAACTTATTTAAATAATTTAATAAGTTTTTTGATGTTTTAAGTAAAATGGTAAAACCTTTTATTTAAATAAAATTAGATATTAAATCCTTATTAATTTATTTAAATAAACCTTTGTTATTTTTATTCAAAACAAAATGTTTTAATTCAAAAGTTTGGCTAAGGTTTAATTGGGCTTTATAAAATAATCTTTATCTATAAAACTTTTATTTCAATTGAAAACCAAATCCTTTTATTTAAAAGATCCAAAATATTATTTCCAAAATATTTTTTTCCTTTATTTAAAATGTTTATCTTTTTAAATCCCTTTAGGATTTTATTTAATTCAAATGGGTTTGAAGTTCCAATTGAATTCAAAAAGAATCTTCTGGCCCTGAAAATCAAACAAAGTTTTTTATTTCATTCATTTATTTTCACATTACAAGATTTGGAAAAACTTGGGATGTGACATAAACGCGCGGTGTGAAACGTTTTCTGGGGGAGAAGAGAGAGGCCGCTGGGCTTAGTGGGCTAGGTTGGGCTGGGCCGTTTTTTTCTTCTTGTGTTTATTTTTCTTTTTCTATTTTGATTTTACCCAAATGATTTCAAACTCTTTTTCATTTCAAAACTTTTTAAACTTTTCAGCAAGTTTCCATTCTGTTTAAACATGTATTTTTAAGACCATTTTTAGAATAATTTCTTTATTCTTTTTATGGTTTTATTCTTTATTAAAATAAGCACTTGCCTTTATTCAAATGAGATTAAATATATTTTCAAACCCTTTATTTAAATTCTAATTTTCACTAAACTTTTTAGTAGGTTTTATTTATTTAATAGGGTATTAAATAATTCTTTTTGAATTATTTTAATATGTTTTATTAATCATTTTAATTGGGTATTTCCCTTAATTCAAATAATATTCGATATGGTTTTAAATCCATATAATTTTATTTAAATGATTCTTTGATTCCCATTAAGGTAATTAAATAACTTCTTTATCCACTTTGATAAATTTCCTTTTATTACTTTCTCATGATTTAATTCTTGTATCATGGCTTCCTTGGAAAATTCTTGAGATCATGGCTTCCTTGGAAAAATTCTTGTATCTTGGTCACAAAGCTTCAAAAGTGATGATGGTTCCTTCTAGGTTGTGTTTCTTTATTCTTCAAGTCTTGAGTAATATTTCTTGTCTCACTTGTAGTCCTTAGTGATATCCAAGTTGAAGTCCTTGGGGAAAATAAAGTTGAAGTCTTTGATGATGTTGAAGTTGAAGTCATTTGAGTTGGTGAATTCATTTGCTCATGTTGAAGTCTTTTTCATGTTGAGGTTTTGTCCATCAAGTTGAAATAGAACAGATGTAGAATCAAAACAAAAATGGTTGAGGAAAGAGTTCACAAGATTGTTTGTAAGTAAGTTTTGGAACAAATACAACTCCAATTTTTCTAAGGGGTTTTGTCCAATCCTAGGGTTACAATCCTAGAGGCAACACCGTGCTCTAATACCATCTGTAGAGGTCCCAACCTTTAATAAGGTAGAGATCCCTGTGTTTACAATGCTAGTCCCTGGATCAATAGCTAGCATCCACAGTTAAGATGTAATATCAAGAAACAAAGGTCATAATACAACTTTATAACCAGGAATAAAATAATTCATTACATCTTACATAGCTCATTTGGCTATCACATTACAATGCAGCAGAATATCTATATAGCATGGAGTCCTTCATCTTCAAAGTGCCACAGGCAATCATGTTGGTTGTAGACTTGTAATCCTAAACAACACACTTCACTAACATCAAACAAACCTGCAACATAATAAGTTACAGCCACAAGGGTCAATACATTTGAATTGTATTGGCAAGTGATACTATGGTAGTATAGTGGAGTCTATCATCTATATGCATTTGGCTAAGTGGAGCTTAGGCTTGCTTTTCTCAAAATATATTTTCCTTATCATTTGAAAACACTAAGTTTTTCTTTGTCAAAATCATCCAAGGCATCTCCCAATAGAAATTGGTGATCCTTAAACCCTTGTTCAACCAAAAGTTTTTAACTTAGAAATTGGGATGAGGATATTCTTTGATAGATTCCATGTCTTGGTGCTCAAATTGTCCATTGCCGGGGACACGGCTAAGTAATTAGATTTTTCCTTCTGCACAAGTGGTGCACTTTCCCCACAAGACTCGACATGCATCGAAACAAGATCTTTCAGAAGCCTTCCCTTAGACCAGAATGGACACGCTCCGAACCTATCATCCCCTACCACCAACTGTCCATTTGGCTAAGTTATTGCAACCTATATGATCCAGGCAGAGCCCATAATGCCATGTGGCTACACTAGAAGCTTCTTAACATTTGGCATCTCAAATCCCTTTGTTCCTGGGTGGCATTCCCCAAGTGAGATACACAAGGTTCACCAGTCCCCTGGCCTTGTGTAACCACTCAACATAAACCAATCCACCATTCCACCCAGGTGTTTCATTCTCTTAGTTGTTTTATTAAACAAAACATAGTCAAAGACTTAGAAATATTTTCCATATCATGTGTATATAATTCACCCTTGGTTGCTACTAGCTAGGCTAAGCATGGCAATAGTAAGTATCTTAACTTAGAGAAAATTCTAACAATTCTACAACTACTAGGATTTCCCATGGCATAGTTTATACTTAGCAAAAATTCCATGCAAGTCCTACTTAGAAATATCACTAATGCATAGTGAAAATAATAGGACAAAAGTATGAAGAACCACTTGCCTTTTTGGTAGAGAATATAAGTTCACTCCTTGATCTTGAAATAGTCACACTCTTCAAATTTCACTACAATTCAATCAAGGCACAAATTCAATCTACCATTCAAGCAATTCATCACATAGAATAATAAAAACAAAACAATGCATGCAAGCATGCCAAAGATTCTTTTATTTGCAAAAGTGGTTTATAATAGGTTATAAACATTTTAAAATACCTATTGGTCATTTATAAAAGTAGTAAAACCATTTGGTATTAAGTTAGTGAAAAATGGCCAATTAAATTATTTTTGTTTTGCTAGAAATGATTTTAATCCAAGGAATATTTTATAGTGTTTACCAAATATATTTTTAACACAAATGTTAGTGTTTTAAGGTCAAGTGTTTAGTATTAAAACAATTTGCAAAAGGTTTCACCTACAAACCATTTTTATACCAAAGCAATATTTTATTTTGTTGGAAATGCCTTTTAGTAAAGTAATAATTTTATACGGTTCATCAAATATATTTTTAAATCCCAAAACTTGGTGTTTAGGGTTAGAGAGTTTAATTCAAATCATTTTCCAAAGGTTTTACCCAAAAAGCATTTTAAAACTATAATCAATATTTTTATTTAACTAGAAAT
This sequence comes from Avena longiglumis, assembly GCA_030063025.1. Taxonomy (NCBI): domain Eukaryota; kingdom Viridiplantae; phylum Streptophyta; class Magnoliopsida; order Poales; family Poaceae; genus Avena; species Avena longiglumis. Next base: position 473,745,942 of record CP125974.1, on the reverse strand, counting down.
GCTTTAATTCAAAGATTTATTGTTTAGCTTCACAAAATAAAATTTTAAATCCATAAGTTGGTTTATATGGTCAGTAGGTTCAAAACAAACCATTTACCAAAGATTTTACCTTAAAAATATCTCTAGAATAATTTTTGTGTTCAAATTATGCTTACACAAGTTTCTGCAAAAACAACTAAGTTTACATAAGCAAATTACTAAACAAAATACATGGTTGGAAAGTATTTGTTTTGCTGATTCCATTGATATAAAATTTGTAAAATTTGGAGACGTGGATCAAAAGTTATGAATTTTATAAGTTTAAACATCTAATAGAACATTTTCTGTTTTTAAAACAGAGTCAGTGCCACACGTCTATTTCCCATTGGCTATAAACATTTTGCACGGATGAATCAGTACAGGCCGTTGGATTAAAGTAGGATCGCACGGATCAGATCAGCCCATACCACTTCGTTTAATGATTCTATCGTGGCCGTGGGGTCAAGATCTAACGGGCAACTTTGTCTTGACCAAAGACTCGCGGCGCTGGGTCAACGCCGAGCGGTGGCACGCTCGGTATACGGCGCTGCGGTGGCTACATGAAGAGAGGGAGAGGATGAGGTGGCTCACCATATTTGCAGAGTGCTGCTGAAGCTCAACGTGGTCTCTGCAGGGACATGGGCGCACAGGGTCACTAGCGATTCCTCGCCGTAGGTGTCGTCGGCGTCTGGCGCTTGCTGTCGTCGTCGAAGGCGAGGATGGAGGACGCGCTAATACAAGTGGAGGACACCGTTAGATTCGCAAGAGTGAGGCGAGCATGAGAGTGTCCATGAGGGGGAGAGGGGAGGTCGGGTTTACCGGGGAGAGGTCGACGGAGTTGTTGTCGACGAGGTTGTCGCCGAGGCTACAGGTCATGCGCGAGCGAGAGGAAAGATCTGGCAGGCGCGCCTGTCGATGGGGAACACGCTTGGGTGAGTCAATGGCAGTGGGGGGTCTGGTGTCACCGGAATCGTCGCCGGAATGGTGTCAGGGCCGCGGCGGTTCAAGGCCAATACGAGGCAGCCTAGGGGCGGAAAGAGAATAGCGAGCGAGGGGAAACGAAGAGGGGGCAGAGGGGGTTAATAAAGCATGGTCGCAGGTTTTTTGGGTTATATTTATTTTCATTTGCTTATGGATTTGGCCAAAAATTAATTTGGCTTTTAAATATTCCTTATTTATTTATTTATTTATTTATTTATTTCTTCCTATGTCTTATAAAATCCGTATCTTTTTTTATTTAAAGATCCAAACTTGGTGATTCCAATTTGTATAATCTTATTTAATATTTTGTATCCTTTTAAATCTTTTAGGATTATTTTGCTCACCATTTGGTATGGATTTTAGATAGAAGCTTTATTAGCTTTGGAAATTATTTACTTTCACCTTATTAAATTCATAAGTTTTTATCGATGGCTCCAAATTAAGTGAAACCAATTTCTATGGTTTTATAATATTTTTATTTATCATTCTTGATCAACTATAAAGGTTTTTTGATAAATTTTATAGGGAACAATTCCATAGTCTTAGAGAGATTTTGGAAATGATTTTTCTTCCATTAGGGTTTTAGGGTTTTGGTTTATTTTCCAAGTGTTTAAATTTCAGGATGCATTTATGAAGAATGTATTTCACTTGATTTGAATTCAGTTGGATTAAAATTTTATTTAAAGTTTGTTCAAGATGGGTTTTGATGTTTCCACTTTAAAACAAAAAGTTTCTTTTCACCCTAAATTTCAACAATTATTTATTTTGTTTATTTATTTTTCACATTTAAAAATTTGGAAAATTTTGGGATGTGACAACAACAATCTTTTGTTCATGGAACAACTGTATTGTTTACTTTACACACATTGTTTAATGCAATTATCCATTGCTTGCAAGTTAATACTAGAAGGGGTTCGGATGATAACCTAAAGGTGGATTATTAGTCATAGATGAAGTTGGATTATGGTCTATGTATATTATTAGAATGCCCAATCAAATCTCATAGGAGTCATGATGTCTAGTATATGCATTGTTATGCTTTGTCAACATGTCAATTGCCCCGCTGTAATTTGTTCACCCAGCATTTTATCTATCTTAGGAGAACACCTCTAGTGAACTATGGACCCTGGTCCAATCTTTATCATTGATACATCATCTACTGTTACCGTTTACTTTATACAAGGAACTATTACCTTCCACACTATACGTTTAATCTGTTGTTTTTAGCAAACTAGTGAGATTGACAACCTCACTATAAGTTGGGGCAAAGTCTTGAGTTTGTGTTGTGCAGGATTCCAGGTTGTTAGCAACACCTTGGAGTTGTTTCCTTGCTCCTACTGGTTAGATAACCGTGTTTTCATAACTGAGGGAAATCTTGCTGATGTGCTCTTCACACCTTGCTCTTGGGGTCTCCCAACGAGGCTCTACAGTCAACTGAGCCACCATCAAGATTTTCTGGCGCCGTTGTCGGGGAGTTAAGGACAACTTTGCAAGGGGAGTCTTTCACAACCACTCTCTTTACTTTGTTTTTGTTTTGCTTGTTTCTTTTTATCAAAAATAAAAAAATAGTTTTTTTTGGCTTGCTTTATCATGCTTGCTATCAATTGCTGGTTTCTTTGAAACTAGATCTTATTGGCAAGGTGGGTTCATGGAAGAACAAAAATATTATTATAAGGAACACCGCTTGTCACAAAAAGGGAAACACTTATGGCAACAAATTGATAATTTGAATACCATTGCTAGAAACATGTTCTTTACTTATAATGTTACTTATTGCTTTGATAAGTCTTGTTGCTGTAGGAGGTATAAACACCTCCCTTTTCAATGTGAGTATAATGATAATATTACCATATCTTATAATGTTAAAGGAAATTATGACTTTTATGATGTGCAACAAATTGAAGAATTTATTGCTTGGAAGGGTGCATTTGAACTTGCTAGTTTGCTTGAAAATACTGATGATTCACCTTATAAATATGAGGTTTATGATATACTTAAATTTTGCTTTGATAAATACAAGGAAGAAAATGGCTATATTCTTGAATATATTAATAGATGCTTTCCACAAACGGAAGAGACTAATGCCTTGTAGGAGCTTATGGAAGAAGAAATTGCTGAAACGGGAAGCTCATTAGATGAAAAAGAGGAGGATAATGATGAACAAAAGGAGGACGAATGGATTAGCTACCCATGCCTACCTTCTAATGAGAGTAACTCTTTATCCCTTATATTATTTGATTGCCCCCCATGCTTACCAAAGGAGGATGAATGTTATGTTCATGTGGATTCTTTTGAAATATCTACTAATGGTAAAACTTGTGATAATAATTATGCTCCTGTTATCTATGATAATCCATGCTATTTTGACAAATCTTATGATAATCCTTTATTTGTGCCTAACTTCGAAATGCATCGTACTAATGATTTTTGCTTAGAAAATTTTATGATAAAGCTCTAGATGATGGTCCTATATCGTTTGATAATATTAATACTATTGAAAATTAGATTGGAGAGGCCTTGACCTTATCTTGGAACCCCATACCTCTTGAGAATGATCAGTCATCTTGTTATAAATTTGTTAAAAGTGGGTTTGAAGGTTTTAATCCCAATATTTTGGAGCTTGATAAAAATTATGTGTTTATAGATCATGAAAAGCATACTTGATGTGATATTTATATTGTACGGTCTATTCATGAGGCTACTGAAAATTATTATGAGAGAGGAAAATATGGTTGTAGAAGTTTTCATGGTAATGAAACACCTTTCTATGTGCTGAAAGTTTTGAAGTTACTCTTGTTTTATCTTCCTATGCCTGTCACTTTGTTGTTTGTGAATTTATTTTCATACAATATTCCTATGCATAGGAAGTGGGTTAGACTTAAATGTGTTTTGAATTTTCTTCTTGATGCTCTCTTTTACTTCAATTTATATTTCTTATGTGAGCATATCTCTATGCCTAACTTAAAGGCGTTAAAGAAAAGAACTTATTGGGAGAAAACCTAATATTTTTATTGAGTCTTTGAATTTATTACTTCTGTAATAACCTCTCCTTATCCTTCTTGTGTGATTTTTGTGCCAAGAATAACCTCTAATGAGAGAGAAGTAAGATTTGGGGAAGTTGCTGTCCTGAAACAGATTTTTGTGCTTCACTGTAAAACTTCGTGAAAAATCCCTGTATGTCGGATTTAGCTGTAATTTTATTATTATATGCCCCAAATTGTTATATAACTTTCGTTAGTTCAACACTTTTCGATTTGAGAAATAGAAGTCTTCGAAAAAATATGGTTTTACCTGCTGGTCTGTTTTGACAGATTTCTGCCATTATTTGCATTTGCCTCATTATCAGTTTCTTTTTTTAGTTCTTCTTGATCACTTGAGCTTTTTAAAGGAATTGCTACAGTATATTGTGTTTTAATGGACGTTTTACTTGTGTTGAAACTAAACCTCAAGGCTTATTATTTTGAATGCACTAATATTGCTAATGAAGATTGTGTGAAGTTTTGTATGAATGAAATTTTCAAGTGTAGGGGAAGAATGATGTGATGAGATGAAGAATGGACAAAAGCTCAAGCTTGGGGATGCCACCCCATGTCACCCCAAGAAATATTGAAGAGGTACAAGATTCAAAGCTTGGGGATGCCCAAGGCACACTACAATAATTCTGGTGTATTGCAACAAAAAAGTTTGTCAAAATAAGTACCAGATTGTCGAAATAGGTGCCTATTTCCACGACATGGCGTTCGTTGCCGGCCGTTGCGAGAGATCTCATGGTAATAGGCTATCTCCACAAAAAACCTAGCATGGCAATAAAATATGCTATTGCAACAGGCGTGTGTTGGGTTGCCACATTTTCTCCCGTGGCGTCATGCTCTTTGCTGCCACAATTCGGTTTGTGGTAATAACCTGCTGCAACAAATACCAAAACCGTGGCGCTTGCTCATTCGTTGAGATAGGCATCCGTGGCAATAACCTATCACAACAATGCTTGTTTCATGGCATATACCTTTCTGTGGCAATACTCAATTGTGGCGTTAGCTTATGGAGACAACTCTTGGTTTCATGGCACCAACCTGTCGCCACGGAACACCATGCATGTGGCACTAGCTTACGGCAACAGCTCTTGTTTTTGTGGCATTACCCTTCCGCCACGAACCACCATGTTCATGGCATTAGCTTATGGCAACAATTATTAATTTTGTGGCATCATACTTTCGCCATGAACCAATGTGTTTGTGGCATTAGCTTATGGCAATAACTCTTCCTTTTGTGGCACTAGCCTTTCGCCTAGAGCCTATCTATTTGCCGCATTAGGTTATGGCAACAACATATCTAGTCGTGGTAAAAAAAATATTGCAACATACTCGTTTTGGTGGAGACAAATGGTTATCACAATAGACATTAGACAAGAGGTTTGTGGCAAGAGTTTTGGTGGAGACAATTTTTTTGTGGTGACAGTCTATTCCAACAAACCTGAATTTGGTGGCAGCAAATAGCTATCTCGACGTGCGAAACAAATGTGGGCATAGGTTATTGCCACACTGCAAATTTCTCTGTGGCGATAGTCTAATGCAACAAAACAAGCAACCATGGCGAACGAGAATTAGAAAAACGGTATATCTTCCATGGTATTACCCTATTGCACTCGAAAGTAGATCGTGGTAATAGACTATTGCAACCAAAAAAATGATGACATTCAAATACATGATTCAAACCATACGTGATCCATACATAGTTGGCATAACAACATCCAACAAAAATAACTGTAATATAATTTAGCAATCATTCAACATACTGAATGTGCCATCCTAATTATGTGATAAGACTAATACGTACATGGTCTAGAGTCCAGTCCGATTAGTTATTTTGTTCCTGCAATCAAGAAAAAAATTATTTAGCTCAAGTGTCTATAAGCTTTAGCAAAGGAAATACTTCAAAACTGGTAGTATAACAAGAAACAATGAATTACATGGAAAACACATTTAAAAAAAATGGTCCTCTGCATACTACTGAAATGTATCCAACAACTCAAAACTGGTAGCACCAGTACCGGACCTACAGGGTATGCCGGGCGCGGAGAGAAATTTAGAATTCCAGCCTGCCCAGAAGAGGAACGTCGAGCGATGTGATCAAAAGGAAAAAATGGCAGCGATCGAGCTGGCGAGCAGTTCCGCGTCTCCAACTCTTTTTTCCGATCAATCTAAAACACATCTCGACGCCAATCTAGTCCGGCGTGCAAGCCTCCAATGATTGCAATTCAGATAGGAACATTGGGAATCACCAAATCAGGCTACCAGCGCATTGATCCAGGTACTGTCAGTACCACGCTAGCAGTTGGACTCTAATTCCCCCCTTGTCGACCGCTTCCATGGCAGTCTGGAAACATCAAGTTTTTGACAACACGACACAGTAGCACAACAATCTTTGATTCTATACTTCTAGTATCACGTGTGAGTTTTACTAACGAGCCGTATATACTGCTAATTCTCATACTCATCTGTTTTTCCTAAAGATTTTCAGTTATTCCTAAAGATTTCCAGTTATGAAGAAGATAAGAGACACTTCATCTTTCTTTAAGAGACACGCTGCTAAAAAGGTCGCCACTGGTTCAAATCCATCTCCTATTGAAACTTTGCTGAAAGAGCACAATCAAGAGCAAGAGAGGGTTTGAAGAAAATGTGAACTATATTCCCTCGTCGCCGGTCGCCGCAATCACCGCAGTTGCCATCGCTATCACTGCCCCCACCAGTTTATGATATCTTTTGATACAAAGAAAGTGCGTAGACTAGCTCAATTCTACCCAAATGATATTCCGATAATTATATGATGTTTTGTAAGTTTTTTTATGCATATTTTATAATATCGTATGATGTTTTGAACTATTTGAATTTAATCTTTCAATAAAATATTATTTACTGCATATATACTACGTTATATAATGCAAATGTATAATTATTTATTTAATTATTAAACATATATTGTCTATAAGCAATCAACTATTATCTCGTACATATTCAGCAAGCAAAGCAAAATCCCTCGTACATATTTAGCAAGCAAAGAACTAGATACTTTCTGACTTTAAGTATTATGTCTATTGTTAGTTGCAAGTAAATCTGGCAATGGTCCTACAACTAAATCAAACCCAGACCATATCCAATTAAAGTGTAGTCGAGAATCAGAACTAAACCACACTACAAATTCTCCCACAAAACCAAAACTAAACCGAACTGTAGGTTGTGTCAACCAAAACTAAAACCAAACGACTACTCGATCTATAGTTTCAACCCGATTCTTAGTTTTGGGTTGGAACAAATCAAACTGATATGCCTAGGAAAACTCAAGCTTCTGTACAAGTATAACTGCAACATTTCAAACAAAGTCAACATGAGAGCAAGGCTGTGACTTACCAGTGCTCGAAAAATTCGAGAATTTTTTGTTGAAGCTTGTATGAGCGTATTTGGAGCAATTAAACTTTGCCTTGTACCTACAGTCCCAGATTTACTAGGGGTCCGTGAAGGAGTACTTTGCAAGTTCGGGTTACTATTTTCCTTGGCATTCCTTTTCTTAGTTGTCTACAAATAGGAGTGCACTTTTAGCTATGCAAGTAAGCAAAATGAATCTTACAAGTTCGCAAGCATATGACTATAATTACCTGTTGGGTTTCAAACATTTGGCTCATTTTTGCAAACTTTTCCATCATGTTTTTTTCGAACTCCTTCCTTGATCTTCGCTCCTCTTCCAACAATCTTTCCCTATCAGCACGCTCTTGTTCTAACTTCTCCTCAAGGATTTATCTCTCAGCATGCTCCAAGTTAATCCTCTCTTGTGTGCTTTCACGTTTAGCTTGTAATTGATCTTGTAATTCGGTGACATGCTGGCAGAGCTCAACATTTTTCTTTTGGAATTGACGAGCTTGCTCTTCAAACTGGGACCGAAACCGTTCAGAACCACTTGATGGTTTGGCCATGTATCCATACCCACGAGGCTGCGATGACTTGCATTTCAGAGTTTCTTTGTATGCACTCTGGAATATGTGGCTTCTCTGTTCACTTGAAACTGGAACTTGAGATTCCTTTTCTTTGTTTTGAACCTCTTGACATGCTTTTTCCTACATACAAAAAGTACAATCCACTGCATGAATCCCAGCTGATGAAGAAGTGTGCAGAATGCACAACAATATTATGTAGTGAATGGAGCATTGAACATACACTTGAAGTTTCCATTACTATAGCCGATTTACTCATAATCATAGATGAACACTAGCGGTGATGGTAATATACACGGTCAATGCATTCTGGAGAGTTCAGGGATATTATTCATGATGACATGTCCACTTGATCATGTCACACCTTGAACATACTAAAACGACGCATAAGAAATAATTTTCATGTGATCAAACTCTACACCAGCAAACAGGGAACAGAAACATGGAGCAGAACTGCTTGGTCTCAGTGATCAATTGTGTTGGAAAAAACAAAGACTAATATGTCAGGCATCCAATCATTAGATCTAGACTCTAGAGTTGTACTACTCGAAGTTTCCTCTATAATAACCGAACCATCATGTATCGGGTACTACGAAAATAACATGGAAATGAGACAACATCATGGACTGTTTGGCAGAAGACACCTAGTTATACTCACATAAACATCCTGGGAATCTTTGTTAGACCATGCTCCATTCTTCGTGTGGGTCAGTTCCCAAAGAGCAACACAATCTGGCTCTTCTCCAGTTTCCAAGTCTCTCTACAAGTAGTATAACAATGAGATGCTTGAAACATGAAAGCATAACTAGCAGGGAAACATAGAAATTAGTTAGACTCGTACCTTCTCAAAACTTATTTGTGAGTATGACTTTGATCCAATTCTATGTTTTGTCTTCTGTTTCTTACGGATATCAGAGTTCTTTTGGCTTCTTTGCTATCCATTCATTGAAATAAAATATAACCAGTCAGACAAGCCATTTCATCCTAGGACATAGTAGACAAAACAGTGAGCATAGAGATAACCTGGAATTTTGAATCAGTGGCAACATACTCCATAAACCATTCCCACTCTTCTGGTTGTAAATCTTCCGGCACATTAGCCAATCTAGCAGCATCAGTTTTGTACGCCTTGTAAGTAGAATGAAGAGTTGCTCGCTAGCCTCTATATCGTTCTTGCGCAATTTTGAGAATTTTTTCTTCTGTTTCTGGTGTATCTTCCAAATCCCATCTGTCCTGTAATGCGTACAACAAATGAATAGTCTTAAATAGTGCAATACCGATGGTAAATTAAGATAACACATGTGAAAAATGCTGTACGCACTATCATATCTGCAACAATAAGTCGATGTATGGAAGGGTGAATATCCGACCACCACCTCACTCCAATGAGTGGTAACTTTATTTTCATTATGAACACATCGTACCGCCCAAAGTTTCAGAGAATGCAATACTAAGCTTCACAGATTCATTGGCAAAACGCTTCTTAGATGCTTTATAACCTTTTAGAACACCTCGTCCTTTCTTCTTTTGTCCATCAGTTTCTACAATCCAAATCACACAAGTATTGTAATACTTGGTATTACATTGTAAGAAACGAGGACACAAATATAAACCAAAAAAGTACCATTCTGTAGCAGTGCACGGTTGCGACGAGCATGTGATGGCCATTCTTCTAGTGCACACATGTCATTAGCAGACACTGGAGTGTCAGACTGTTCTTGAGTCCCTGTAAAAGAATTAACAGTGTGAAAGACTAAGCAATTTAACTCATACCAGGATTTTCTGCATTATATGAAATGTCAAAGACAACTTAAATGTCATAAACAATTTACTGCGTCCATTTTGTCCATGTTGATTTTTGTATGCCGTTATACTTTCCATCCTTGTTAAGAGAACAGAGCCTTTCCTTACTGAACACAAAAACAATTAATGGACTTAGCATTAACAAAGCTCTGATTTTGTGCACCACTCAGATAGGTGATTAAGAAGTATGGGTCTTGTTTACCAGCAGGTTCTTCTGTTGAATTCATCATTGTGCCCTTGTGTAGGTAATATCAAAATTAGAGTCAATTTCAAATGTTTGTAAGAGAAAACACATGATTACTAAACCACTAGAAAATATCACTGAACCAAGCATCAAGTGCATTAAGGTGCTGCTTCAACAATCTGAAAGTAGCTAACACAAGATTTACAATAAAGTGACAAACCAAGCATCAAGAACATGATAACTTAATCAACTGTTTTATCTATCTACATATATGAAGGAGCAGTTAATCATATTTTACTGGATCCTTTAGAGAGGATTTGCACTTGGTTCACAAATAACACCATATATATCAAAACAAGTTGTATTCTTTAGATATTGCAAAGTGCAATACAGTAGGAAGTACAATTTTCATCTAATATAAATAACATGTCACAAGGAAAAGGAATGCATACAATGGTTAAGATTGGAGGATATAAAACATGTGCAATCTACATCTATACTACTCAGAAAGAAATAGTACCACATTATCCTACTTCAATTGCCTAAATAATTCTGGAAACATGTGATGCATTCTAATTTCATAAAATGCATGTAGAGTGGCGTGTTCACCTTTGGGCATCATAAAATTGTTAGACTGCATATTCTGCCTCAAAAACATTCATGATAAAATTCTGTCTCGGAAACAAATTGCTAAACTGCTAAACAAATTGCTAGACTTCATAGAAAATTATCATATTCTCTAATCTCATGCCCATATAGTTTGTCTAAGAGAATTTCTGCAAGTACTACTAGCTAGCCTCTTTTTCGTAGAGTTTTAGGATAGAAACGAGTTGAAGATTTGCTCTCTGGATGCAATACTTAAATTACTTTCAGGAATGAGGCAAGTAGCTCTTGCACTACTAGTAGATCAATTCTATTTATGTTTGTTACAACTTCTGCCCAGAGCCAAGGTTGATATTGTATTTGGTAAATTGGGTCTGCAGCTAATTCTCCTTGTACTAAATTCTTGTAGGGGCACTCACTGACAAAGAAGCTGAAAGCAGACGGGAAGGTTACACATATACTGCACAATCTTCTTGATTATCTGAAGCAGAAAGGATTAGAGCATGTTTTTTCATGTGAAGTATCTCTCCTAGTTGGAAACCAGAAAGCGACCGGAAACTAATAGTTGGCATAACTGGTGGAAGAAAAGTGTATTTTTCCAACTCCCATATTGGAAGCACTTGCTCGTTAGGCACAATCTGGATGTTATGCACATCGAGAAGAACATCTGTGACAGCATTCTAGGCACTTTGCTTGAGATGGATGGGAAATCAAAGGATAGTCTAAAGGCTCGTCTCGATTTGCAGGACCTGAAAATTAGGAAGGATCAGCATCCAAATCCCGGTAAACATAAGTATGAAATAAAGAAAGGCTGCTATGCTTTAAAAAAGGAAGAGAAGATATTGCTTCTCAAGTTTCTACGGAGCATTAAGATGCTTGATGGCTATGCTTCACACATTAAGCGATGTGTGGTCCTCGAGCAGTGCAAGATTAGTGGACTGAAAAATCATGACTGCCATGTTATATTTCAGAAACTTCTTCCTATCGCATTGCGCAAGCTTCTGCCAGATAATGTTGTTAACCCATTGCTTCAGTTGAGTCAATTCTTTTCTAATTTATGCTCCAAAGAGTTAAGCGACGAATTTTTGGTGAAGTTGAGCAACAAAATTCCAAAAACTCTATGTCAGCTCGAGATGATCTTTCCACCAGCATTCTTTGATATTATGATGCATCTCCCTATTCATCTTGCTGAAGAGGCCCGGTTGGAAGGGCCCGTCTTGTATAGATGGATGTGCCCAATTGAGCGATACTTGCGTACAATGAAAGGATATGTGCGCAACAAAGCTCATCCAGAAGGTTCTATTGTAGAGGGGTACATCCTTGAAGAGTGTATGACTTTTTGTAGTCGATTCCTTGATGGCATGCCTACGAAGCAAAGTCAGTCCGAACGTCATGAAGATAAAGCTGCAGATCAACCAACAACTGGGATTAGCATAATGAGTACAATTGATTACTCCAAGAAAGGTTTTGTTTATGAACCACTCTCTTTGGTCGATATTGATCAAATGAGGCATTTCATAATAACAAACTGTGAGGAAACCGCGCCATGGATTGAGTAAGGATGCATATGTATTTTTTTCACATCGTGATGTGTATTAATTCTACCCAGTTCAACTAACAATCATTTATATCTTTGAAGTGAACATTTTGAGGAGCTCAAAAGGAAAAATTCTAGAAATCCTCAGAAGCAACATATGGAAGAGTTTGTTGGCTGGTTTGAGAGACGGGTAAGTTCCTTTCACATTTGCACTAATGTTCCTCATAGTATGTTCATTGTTCATACATATTCTGTTGCATGAAGCAGATCACGGAACTCCATAATGATGGGAAGGTCAGCAGCCTTAATTATGCACTAGCTAAAGGACCCGATCACCAAGCTCGTGTTTTCAGCCGTACAATTTTGAATGGATATTTCTATCGGAATTCCTATATAGAGAAGGACTTGAGTACCCAAAATAGTGGCATCATAGTCAAGGGCGATGGCAGCACCGGCAATATTGATTATTATGGGGTGATCAATAAAATCATATTTCTTGACTATCCTCCTGATAAGGAGGTCGTTATATTCCAATGTGACTGGTTTGACGTGCCTCCGGCCAATAAAACTCAGAGTAGGGGGTATGAAAAGGACCAATATGGAATTATTGACCTTGACACTACTCTATACCGAGTCACGAGAGATCCTTACATTCTAGGCCTCCAAGCTCAATAAGTTTTCTATGTGAGAGACGTGAAGAACCCTGATTAGGCAACTGTGATTAAAATGAATCCACGCAATTTGTTTGCTCCTTCTGCCATAAATGATGTAGGCCTTGATGAAGCTGTTGAAGCCGAAGAAGGTGAGGCAGACGTGCTGGATGTCATCGACACAGAAATTACAGTGCCAAGCAAACCTGAAGAGATCACTAGTTGGTGTAGAAATGATGTAGAAGGATCCAGCGTTGATGTTTCGGTCATCGAAAATATAAGACCCGTTGAGTTTGAAGAAGTTCAAATCGAATATGATGATGATACGGATGATGATGAGGCTTGCATAAATGATGGCCATGTTGCTCCGTTGGGACAAGAAGGATTGGATGATGACCAGGGGTTCTTTGTTTAGGTTTTGATCTGCTGGTAAGTCACTTTCCGCATGTTAAGCAAATGAATATTGCTAAGTTTCATATTGCTGCTCATATCGTATTTTTGTAATATATCACATGCTTGTCATCTGTGTTGATATACGCTGTTTCAGAGTACTTGCCAATAGCTTCGACAATAACTTCTTCATGAACTGGATACTCACTTAATTCTTATCCTTAGTAAATACTATTGTTTCCTTCCTTTGACTTGCCAATAGTACTTAGTGTTGACTGTTATTCATCAATGCCCAGTCCTTATACTGAAACAGCTAGATGTATACTTATACTAGTTTGGAGTAGTTTAATTCCAACTATGGTTATTTACTTGATCTTGACCATAGATAGTCTGCACTTGCTTATTTTATACTAGTTTCTAGTTGTATATTAACACTAGTTTGGACTAGTTTATATGTGATGGTTTCCTAAATATGTTTGCACCTGCACTTACTGTGGTTTTTGTACACTGTGTTAAAAGTTTCAAATGTTTTCGAGTCTTTTTGCACGTGTAGTTCGTGTGTTGTTCCTGAATCTGCTGTATTACCTCACATGCCTGTCATCTTTGTTGATTCCTCTTGTTTCTGTAATTTAGAGCACTTGACAATAGTTTTTCGACAATATAGCTTCTGCAAGAACTGGATACTCGCTTAGTTCTTATCCAGCATTTTAGTTCTTCGAAGTTGTCTATACTGTTATACATAATCCCGCCTTAGTAAAGACTGTTATTTCCTTCCTTAGTCTTGAACAATAGTTTTAGTACTGTTATTCATCAATGTCTAGTATTTATACTAAAACAACTAGTTGTATATTTAGTATAAATATAAACTAGGGTTCTAATATTTGTATGTTCTGGATACATCACCTACTACTCTTTTTAGTTGGAATTTTGGATGCACATGGTTCAAGCAGTGACTCTTAATTTTTGTTGCTGCTGTCTACCGAGTTCACGTAATTTTCATGAATAAAATTCATGTTGGTACTTGGTATACACAGCTTCTGGTTCATTAACAAGGTATAAACATACCAGATTGTATATTGGTGTGAAGGACTAGAGGTACACCCCGTTTTAAACTTCAGTTGATGAAGGCTGCTTGTTAGTTTTAGATACTGCTTAACTTCATATTATCGCAGTTTATTATAATTGCATTGTGTCCATTCTGCTAGTGGAGATTGGTCACTAGGTATTACACCTTAGTCAGTTAAGTTCGAAAATGTAATTGTTCTAGTTTCATCGAGTTGGCCGCCACGATCGTTAGGTCTTCACCCAAAATAGCTACTTTCGCAAAAATTCAGCCTGTAGCAAGGCACGAGCATTTATGCTAGTTTCATATAATATTTAGATTATTACTCGGTCATCTGCTCCATTGTATATTGACACACAAAGGCTGTCTTGCCATGTCTTGCCATTGGTTTGGACGACTAGGAAATTAACTTGTTCTTATTTGGTTTTGCTATTGTTTTGGATGACTAGGAAATTAACTTGTTCTTATTTGGTTTTTCAGGTATTCAGCATAGAGATATGCATGTGAAGGAGTAGTACACCACCACTTCGGCGCACAATTCTACACTATACATTACAGACGTTTACTCATATAATTCTTAGTTTATACTTAGTACTTCACCACAGTTTGTGGAGTTCTTTGCATGTATTCTGTGAGACTTTAGTCACTCTAGTTTTATTACTCATGTCGTGGTTGGTTATGCAATATATGAATTGCATGGTTTTTTATGTTATCTATATTGGATATATACATTACACTATTGTGTTCCTGTCATGGATGTCCTTTGAAACAAAGTAGGTGCTGCCGAAATTTAAAATTGTTGTTACTTTTGATTATAATTTGACAAGTGTGGTAACATTGCTAGGTAGATAGAAACTAGGGTGGTACTTTGCTACTAGGGTGGTAGCTAGATAGAAACTATTTGTTTTTTCAGGTATTCAGCATAGATATATGCATGTGAAGGAGTAGTACACCACCACTTCGGCGCACAATTCTACACTATACATTACAGACGTTTACTCATATAATTCTTAGTTTATACTTAGGACTTCACCACAGTTTGTGGAGTTCTTTGCATGTATTCTGTGAGACTTTATTCACTCTAGTTTTATTACTCATGTCGTGGTTGGTTATGCAATATATGAATTGCATGGTTTTTTATGTTATCTATATTGGATATATACATTACACTATTGTGTTCCTGTCATGGATGTCCTTTGAAACAAAGTAGGTGCTGCCGAAATTTTAAATTGTTATTAGTTTTGATTATAATTTGACAAGTGTGGTAACATTTATAGGTAGATAGAAACTAGGGTGGTACTTTTCTAGAGTAGTAAAGACTATTTAGTATATTATACTCCCTCCGTTCCACAATATAAGATGTTTTAGTTTTTTCGAAATGAATGTATGTAAATGACTTTTAGTGTGCTATGAGTCTGTCGTCCGGTTTAGGTAGATTGCCAAACGGAGTGAGCGTTGAGGTGGCGAGAGAAAGTTCAAGGATGTTTCTGGAATGCTATAGAGAAAGGTGGTTGATACTATATAGGAGTGTAGAAATGCGTGCATGAGTAGTGTACTGTCTAAAGCTCTATGAGGCCAGCTGAATTTGATTCACACGCACTGATGGCTATGGTTCATGGGCCACCCCTCCATGGCCTAGTCCAACCCCAACCACCGCTCGACCAATTCAGTTTGGGACAAACGAGATGAGAAAGGAGAGAAGTTGTTCCTCTCAGTCGTTCTCTTTTTTTTTCTCGAGTTATTATTTCTTATGGTGATGGCTACAAAATGGGCCGATGGGATCTATGATATGCTTGTATTAGGGGTACCTACTAGAAAAATTACAATTTTACATGGTGGGCACGGCCCAGGAGAGCCCGTGAAGATTCGCCGTTGACTATAGAGAACATTGTTGCAATATCATGTTCTTTTTCACGACAATAGGGAATTGTTGAAATATCATGTTCCTTTTTTGCAACAGTAGGAAAATGTTGCAATATGGTCTACATATTACCATGGATACACAACTTGTCGCAATATATAATAGTTATTGCAACAAAACAACATTGAGGCAAAAAGTGTGTGCAATTGCGACCAATTTGTGTTTTGTTGCAGTAAGAAGCCATTTTTCGCAACAATATGTGCGCCTAACGCGGCATGACAGAATTGTTGCAACATCTTGATGAATATTACCATGAAAGTTTATTTTGTTGCAATACCTATTACCTATTTCAACAAAGTAACTAATTTGTGCAATAAACCATGGTTGTCGCAGTATCTAGCCTTTATTGCAACGATGTTGGAGTTTGTTGCCATACCTAGCCTTTATTGCAACAAAAAGGGAATATAGTGTGACAAAACTAAATTGTGGCAACAAGTAGGACCTATTCCAATGAACAACACTTTTGTGGTAATATTGTGTTTTATTGCAACAAAAGTTAGCTGTAGCAATATATTTTGTTGCAATAGACCGGATTTCCTGTAGTGGCATCCCCTTTTTCATCAATAAAAAATCTAAGGTCTCTTTCTAGACACTTCATTTTTATTGTTTCATGCACTGTTGTGTTGTTCTTGGAGCGTCTTAGTTTTCGTTTTTGGTTTTATTTTGTTTGGTTTGCTTGAATAAATTAGTTGGACCCCCGCTTTCATGTTTTATTTCAAATAAGGCGATTGGTGTTGGAGAAGGAGTAGAAAGTTTCATGCTATTAGTGGTACAAAAGGGAGCTTGTTTTGACTATGGCTTAGAATTTATCATGTCATGCTAGATATTGTTTTGACCTTATGCTTAGTGATTATTGCTGTAGCATGACTTGTTCCAAACAATTGAGATTGCTTAATGTGCCTTGAAAGAATCATGCGTTGTTTTGGCATACAAAAGCATAATATTGTGGTGTTCTCCTTTGATGTTTTTTTTGTGTTGACTTGGCACATCCTCACACCATGTTATGACTATGAACGAGTTACCTTATCCTCTGTGATCATTTAGTTTTTTACTTGTGATACCACTTTATGCTTTGATTGATAATGTTTTGTCGCTTTGCATGATTATGTCCATTATTGCTCTCTTAGTTGGTCGCTCCCAGTCTTTTGCTAGCCTCCACTTGTATTGAGTAAGCCCTACTCATCCATACAACTCCCAAGAGACCAAGTTATTCCAAAGAATCTACTATAAATTCCTATGTATGGTGTGTTACACCATTCCAAGTATATTCTTGTTTTATCTATCTTCCAAATGTTGGAATTATGCCCTAGAGGCAATAATAAAGATGTTATTATTATAATTCTTGTTCATGATGATGTTTATATTCCATGCTAGAATTGTATTAAGCGGAAACTTTAATACTTGTGTGGTTTGTGAACAACACCGTGTCCCTAGTACGCCTCTATGGACTAGCTCATTGATTAATGATGGTTAAGGTTTCCTAACCATGGACATGAGTTGTCGATTAATAATGAGATCATATCATTGGGAGAATGATATGATGGACAGACCCAAACTAGGCGAAGCAATTAGATCGTGTCATCGTGTTCGTCTTTGCGAAGCTTTTCTTATGTGAAATATTGTATTCCTTAGACCAAGAGATAATACAACTCCCTGGTATCGGAAGAAAGATTTCAGGTCATCAAACGTCATCCTATGAGAGGGTGATCATAAAGGTGTCTCTCAGGTGATCGGAAAGTATCTGTTGGGTTCTATGTATCGAGATGGGATTTGTCCCTCCCAAGTCGGAGAGATATACTTCGGGCCCACTCGGTAATTGATATCAACACCGCTTGCAAGCATGTGGTTAATGAGTTAATCACAAAGTGATATCGGATTACGGAACGAGTAAAGTACTTGCTGTGAACGAGATTGAACTAGGTATGACGGTACCGACGATCGAATCTCGGGCAAGTAAAATATCGCGAGACGAAGGGAATATATATGGGATTGATTGAATCCTGGCATCGTGGTTCATCCGATATGATCATCGATGAATGTGTGGGAGTCAATATGGGTTTCCAGACCCTGTTATTGATTATTGATAGAAGATCATGTCTGCATATTCTCGAACCCGCAGGGTCACACACTTAACGTGTCTCGACGCTAGGATAGATTGGATAATTGGTTTATGAGTTTTTGTTCGGAGTCTCGGATGGGATCCGGGACATCACGAGAGGTTCCGGAGTGTTCCGGAGAATAAGATTCATATAAGGCGGCAGTTTTGGAGTTCGGAATTGTTCCGGGTTAATCGGTATTGTACCGGAAGCTTCTAGAACCTTCCGGAAGGGGACCAACGTGGCCCCACCTTCCGGGAGGGGGCATGGGCCTATGAGGGAGTGCCCTGGCCGCATTGGGCCAGGGGCACAAGGCCCCATAGGGCCCAGCCGGCCAAAGAGGGTTTAAACCCTGGATAGAGCTTCTAGAAGGGGGGGTTTCCTTGCCCCCCACTCCTTCTCCTTGGGGCCGCCGGTTTGGGCTTGGGGGAGGGGCTAGGGCTGCACCCACCCCTCTATATAAAGAGGGCTGGGGGCGCACCAACCCCCCACACCTTCCCCTCCAACCCTAGCTGCCCTGCTGCCCTCCTCTCTCCCTCCCGACTGCTTATAGGCGAAGCCCTGCTGCAGAAATTCTCCACCATATACACCACGCCGTCGTGTTGTAGATCCAATCCGTCTCTCTACCATACTTGCTGGAACGAGGAAGGAGGAGACGTCAAGGTGCTGCACGTGTGCATCTCACGGAGGCACCGCCACTTGTGGTGCTAGATCGGATCGGATCGCGAGGAGGAGAAGCGAGTACGACTACATCACCCACGTTTTAACGCTCGCATTGCGTAATCTTCAAGGGTATGAAGATCTAATCCAATCTCTCTCGTTCTTTGCATCTCCTAGATTAGATCTTGGCTTTCCCTCTGTTCGCATCCGTAGAAAATTTTGATTTACTATGCCGCGAAACCCTTCAGTGGTATCAGAGCTAGATCTATGCGTAGATGTGTTTCACGAGTAGAACGCAACATGGTTGTTGCGGGCGTTGATTTTTTCTGTTGCAAGCCTCTTGTTTGTGTTCTTCTTATGACGCGGGATAGTGAGATTGAAGCGGTCCAGGTGAAATGGATCGTATGGGCACCTAGAGGGGGAGGGTGAATAGGTGCTAACCAATTTTAATATACTTTTACAATTTTAGGCTTGACACAAGGTAAATTCTCTAGATATGCAACTACGAGAATTTCCCTATATGAAACCCTAACTACTAAGCACGTAAAAGAGGAGCGAGGAAACCGTAGTGGAGCATGCGGAGACACAGGGATTTGTTTTACCGCAGTTCCTTCCTTGTTAGGGGAAGTACGTCTGCGTTGGAGGGGTGGGCGGTTCTAAGACCACCACGCCACAATAGGCCTCACCCTATTCTCCGATGGATCTCGCCACGAGAGGCCTGATCCACCGTCTCCACTATTGGATCCCTTCGAGGCGAACGGTGCCTTTACAATACTATCGGGCACACACCCACAACCGAATTGGGGGCTCCGGGATGACAACAAGCCACAAAAACAAGGTTTATCAATATGAACAAAAACAAGGATCTAGATCTTTGCAAGAAATACTAGATCGGAGGTTCTCCAAATGAATGGAGAGGAGATGAAGCGCTTGATTGCCGATGATGAAGGTCGAGTTCTCCTCCTTGATTCCCAAAGGGATGGGGCCTTTGGATGGATCTAGGTGGAGCACTCTTGTATGAACTTTTGAGATCCGATCTGTTCTTTTCGAGATGAATCAAGAGTTGGCAGAGGGGATTGGCTTCAATACCCCTCCCAAATCTGTCACAGACAACTTTGGGGCGGATTATCCGCCCCACTTGGGCGGATTATCCGCCTGGGAAACTCCGGATTCTCCGGGGGAAACTCCGCCCCCTCTCTGGGGCTTGCGCCTCGGTGAAACTTGGAGAATATCCTGGGGGGCGGATTATCCGGCCCCCTCCTGGGGCGGATTATCCGGCGTAGCCGGAAAGTCCGGCCAAAACTCCGCCCCCTCTCTGGGGCTTGCGCCTTGGCGAAGAGCAGGAGGGGCGGATTATCCGCCCCCCTGGGGGGCGGATTATCCGGCCTGGCCGGAAAGTCCGGCCAATGTTCCGCCCCCCCTTCTGGGGCTTGCGCAGGCTTGGGCAGAGGGAGGGGCGGATTATCCGCCCCTGGTGGGGCCGGATTATCCGCCCCTGGTGGGGCCGGATTATCCGCCCCCAAAGGTAGATTTCTGAGCTGCAACACTTCAACACACATTAAATGATCCTTGGTATTGTTATCTAACACACAAAACACTAGGGATTAAGAAATGTTCTTTCAATCTCCCCCTTTTTGGTGTTAGATGACAATACTAGGATTTGCAAAGAGACCGGCAAGTGCCACCTTAGATAATGAAAGGCGCTCCCCCTAGATGTGTGCATATTTAAGATTTGCATTTGAATACAAATACACACACTAGGTAGAACACTACTTTTAAGGTTTGGAGAGAAAAGTCATACCACCGGAATCTATAGCCAAGGCATACATAGAAAATTCCATGAATCCATATGTCAACAAATATGCTCCATAATTCCAGAATTCCATGATAGATAAATCCAGAAATCCATGAATACCAAACATAGTACCAAACTGGGGAGTACGACATAGTCTTACACAAACAACCACAAATAGCAAACAAGTTCACGCTAAAAAAGGCACAAGCAAGCAAATGAAAAACGACTAAAAACGAAAAGCTTGTGCCCGACCCTTGCAAATCCACGAGACCTAATAGAACTACTTCTCCCCCTTTGGCATCGAAACGCCAAAAAGGAAGAAGAGCGATGCTAACGTCCCTGGAGATCACTCCGCCTCATCCCACTTAGGGCGGATAATCCGCCCCCCTCCCAGAAATTCTGGAAAACAGAATCAGGCCAGAGCACCCTATCAAATCTCTCGATGGTGTTTTAGAGGACTTGTGTGCAAGAATAGATGGTTCAAGGAGGGAGGGAAAGGCTTGGGATGAGAGAATCAAACTGAGATGGTACTACACACCCAAATTTGCAAGAATCAAATCAATCAAAAGCCAAATTTGAGTGTGTTTTCCATAAGAACAAAAGGTATGCAAGAAAATCCAACGAGACCCATGAGAAACCAACTCTTCTCGAGGAAGAGGGCGGTGGCCGAAGCCACCATGTTGGAGCGCATGGCATGACACCGCGAAGATCTATCTTGAGTTCAAAACCAATGCTCATCGATGACCCACATATCACAAAATGATATTAAGGGAAATGATTTTACTTGCTTCGGCATGATGGGGGAGGTTGGCCCAATCAATTAGGACCACACTCCCCCTATGTCTATGCCCACATCTAAGCCAAATACATGAATAAGAGCAAGTGAGTGTGCAAGAATAGTCAAGCCAAGCTCCTTGAATCTACGATATTTAGCTCATTCCGCAAATAGCAAAATCTTGCTTCATCGAGGGGCTTCGTGAAAATATCGCAAGTTGGTTCTTTGTGCTCACAAATGATGAGCAATATCTCCACGAGCAACATGATCCCGAATAAAGTGGTTGCGAATCTCTATATGTTTTGTTCTTGTATCTCGCAGTGATTGTAAGCAATTTTGATAGCACTTTCATTGTCGCATAAAAGAGGCACTTTGTCACAATTGACACCATATTCATTTAAATTTTGCCTCATCCATAACAATTGAGTACAAGCACTTGCAGCAGCAACATATTCAGCTTCAGCGGTTGAGAGTGAAATACAATTCTGTTTCTTTGATGACCAACACACTAGAGACCTGCCCAAGAATTGGCATGCACCAGAGGTTGATTTCCTATCATCTTTGTCACCAGCCCAATCTGAATTGGTGTAACCACATAGAGATAAACTTGAACCCTTGGGATACCATAACCCAAAATTTGGGGAATGAACCAAATATCGGAAGATTCGCTTGACCGCCACTAAGTGGCTGTCTTTAGGAGCGGCTTGGTACCTTGCACACACTCCTACACTTAACACGATATCGGGCCTAGATGCGCAGAGGTAAAGGAGAGAGCCGATCATGGATCGGTATACCTTTTGATCCACATCTTTACCCTTGGGATCGAGCTCA
The DNA here is from genome assembly GCA_030063025.1 of Avena longiglumis. Taxonomy (NCBI): domain Eukaryota; kingdom Viridiplantae; phylum Streptophyta; class Magnoliopsida; order Poales; family Poaceae; genus Avena; species Avena longiglumis. The sequence goes on along the minus strand of CP125974.1, from coordinate 473,723,653 downwards.
AGATGACACTTTGTTTGCATTGGGGTAGCAACGCCATTGAGATCCGTCATCTTGAACCTTTGAGCATGTCTTGGATGTATTTAGCTTGATTAATAAAGGTTCCCTCTCTAAGTTGTTTGATTTCAAATCCAAGAAAGAACTGAGCTCACCCATCATGGACATCTCAAACACATGGGTCATAAGCTTTGAAAATTCATCGTTAAAAGCTTGGTTAGTAGAGCCAAAAATAATGTCATCTACATAGAGTTGGCATACAAAAAGCTCCCCATTGACCTTCTTAGTAAAAAGAGTGGGATCGATTTGCCCAACTTCGAATCCACGGTCTAGCAAAAGCTCTTTAAGGTGCTCATACCACGCACGTGGGGCTTGTTTAAGGCCATAGAGCGCCTTATCGAGTTTGTAGACATGGTTCGGAAAATTGGGGTCCTCAAACCCCGGGGGCTGCTTGACGTATACTAACTCATGTAGAGGACCATTAAGGAAAGCGCTCTTAACATCCATTTGTTGTAACTTAAAATTATGATGAGCTGCATATGCAAGAAGGATATGGATGGACTCAAGACGAGCCACTGGAGCATATGTCTCGCCAAAATCAATCCCTTCTACTTGAGAGAATCCTTGAGCCACGAGTCGTGCTTTATTCCTCATAACAATGCCATTTTCATCCTGTTTGTTCTTGAAGATCCACTTGGTGCCGATAACATTGTGGCAATCCTTTGGCTTTTCTACGAGCTTCCACACTTTGTTGCGTTCGAAGTTGTTTAATTCTTCATGCATTGCAACAACCCAATCGGGGTCTTCAAGAGCATCAAAAACCTTCTTTGGTTCAACCATGGAAATGTGAGCTTGATGATCACAGAAGCTAGCAAGCTCTCTTCGAGTGGATACCCTTCGTCGTAGATCACCAACGACCTTGTCAAGAGTGTGACCTCTTAGTTCAAGGTTGCGATCAGCACGAGCCTTGCGACGAGCCTCAATATCCTTATTGTTTCTTGAAGGAGTGGATTCAATTGTTGTATCCTTGACTTGATTACTGCCTTGACCTTGATCTTGGTCACTGGTACTGTCAGACGATTGGTGCTGAATATTTTCTTCAGGCCCGGATAATCCGCCCCTTGGAGGGGCCGGACTATCCGGCCTGGGCGGTGAAGTACCAGAACCATCTTCCTGAGAGAGCCTGACTGGATTTGGAGACCCAGGGCCGGATAATCCGCCCTCGGGGGCCGGAGAATCCGGCCTGGGAGCTTCAGAGTTGTTGACTTCTCCTTTGGATCCTCTGGAACAAGTTGGAGTGCCAGGGGCGGATTGTCCGCCCCTTGGAGGAGGCGGATAATCCGGCCTGGGACTACCATCTTGTCCAGGAGACTGATGATCTTCAGCAGGTTGCGGTGTTGGTGCTGAGTTTTCTCCAACAGTAGGAGCTTGTTGATTTTGTGAAGATGAGGGCTCCACTTGAGTGGAGCATTGTCCTTCCCGATCCGCCACAAGGGGTTCCTCAATGGGGCGGAAAAATCCCACGCCCATTCTTCTTATGGCATCTTGGGGTATTTCAACATCTGCATCACAAACATCAACTTGCCCTACAAAGGAGCCGTTATTTTCATCGAACTCCACACTACAAGATTCTACAACAATCCCAGTGAGCTTGTTGTAGACTCTATAAGTGTGGGATTAAACCGTAACCAACAAATATACCCTCTAAAGCCTTGGATTCAAATTTTGACAAGCGGACACCTTTAATAAGAAAGAAACACTTACACCGAATACCTCAAGTATGAGATGTTGGGTTTGTTGCCGATAAGTATTTCATATGGGGTCTTGTCCAAGATCTTCCAAGGTAAAGCCGGTTTGATGAGTGACAAGCGGTGGATATGGCTTCAGCCCAAAATTATAAGGAGACTTAAATTCAGCTAGCATACATCTTGCCATATCCATCAAAGTCCGGTTCTTCCTCTCGGCTACACCATTTTGTTGAGGGGTGTCTGGAATATTGGTGTCTAATCCCTCTTCGCTAAGAAACTCGTTTAAAGTGTAGTTCTTGAATTCTGTGCCATTGTCACTTCTAATTGCCAATATGGGAACATTGTGTTGACGTTGAACTTCATTGGCAAAGTCGATGACAGTTTGTTGAGTCTCACTTTTCAGCTTGAAGAAATATACCCATGTATATCTTGAATAATCATCGACGATGACCAAGCAATATTTCTTCCCACCAAGACATGCATGAGAAGGAGGTCCAAATAAATCCACATGGAGTAATTCCAAGATCCTCTTCGATGACACAATAGTCTTCCTCTTGTGGGGAGAATCATGCATTTTTCCTTCAACACAGGCCCTGCAAACACGATCTTTGGCAAAAGAGACATTGTATTTTAGTCCAAGAATGTGGCCACCCTTTTTGAGACTTTGCAAAGTTCTCATGTTGACATGGGCTAAACGGCGATGCCATAGCCAGCCCACGTCGGCCTTTCCGAATAGACACATCGGACCCGAAGTGGTTTTCCCGAAGTCCACCACATACGGTCATTTTCGGCGTATCCAACGAAAGCGACCTTTAGAGACTTGCTCCATAAGAGTACCACCAAATCATCATCGATAAAACAGCAAAACCCATCTTTCCAAGGGCACGAAGAAGAAGATTATAGCCAAGGGTCTCAACAAGCATGGCGTCCACGAGAGAGATATCGTGGGCAACCACAACCTTGCCAAGACCCAATACACGAGATTTAGACTTATCACCATAGGAGACTGATATTATCAAGATTTGGGCGCTTCTCCGTTCGATCTCCTTGCTTCCGGTCATATGACTAGTGCAGCCACTATCCAAAGACCCATTTCGACCCACCGGAAGCATAGCCCTGCAAGAAAATTACTTCTTGGTTTTAGGTACCCATTTTTCAATGGGTCCTTTCATGTTAGTAACAAGGGTCTTTGGGACCCAAATAGACCAAGCAATAAATTCATCAAAAGGACCAACATAATAAGCATAAACATCGCCATAATCATCACAAAAGAGTTCATAATTCGGATTGTGAGACCCTGCAAAACCAATATTATTAGTCTTGTCTTTTGTGACAACCTTCTCAGCCGTGCTTGTCTTTAATTGCACATTCTTGGTCTTGTTCTTCTTGGTTTTCTTCTTCTTGGACTTAGTGACATACCCAAGTCCCTCTCTACCGTGATTTGACCTTTGCTTGTCAAGGACTTCATCAAGCACACCTTTGTCCTTTGTAGTGGTGTCCTTGATCACTCCTTTTTCCACATTAGCATTTTTCTTGTTGCTATATGTTGAGTTGGACGAGTTAGGAGTATCATATATGGCCAATCTACTTTGAAGCTGATCATGTGACTCATTGAGGATAGAGAACTCGTTTTTCAATGCCTTGTGAGCATTGTCAAGTTTCTCCAATTCCTCGGAGAGTCTATCATGAGCAGCCCCAAAGTCAATCCTTTCCTTCTTTAACTTCTTTGCCTTGGTGACCGCATTGTCACGTTCCTTAACGAGTTTAGTCACAATTTCTTCATGTGACTCTTCCATAGACTCAAGCCTCTCTTCAAGAGAGACCCGAGCTTCTTCTTCTTCTTCAAGAGCATTTTTTCGGGATGCAATTTCCATTGCATCCTCCCTTTCAATTCTGCCCTTTTCTTCGAGAAGAGCTTCGTTTTGGGACAACTGATCCATAAGAGCCTCAAAACGAACTTTGTGCTCACCTTGCAAGTTAGTATAGAAATAATCCAAGACAATAATCTCTTCTTTAACCTTAAGACTAGCAGGATCATCCATGTCTATCATAGCCTTGGGAAAGGAAGAGTTAGAAGAAGTTACCTCGGAGCTTCTTGCCATGAGACAAGTAGGATTCTTTTTGATGATGTTTTCGTTTGGAGAGTCAAAGAGTGATGTTGATGTAGATGTGGTGGCTATAGCAGCCACCTCTTGAGAGCTATCGTCCTCGTCCTCATCTTCACTCCCCGATGAATATTCTTCTTGAGCTACTAGAACAATCTTTGGTTGCTTCTTGAAAGGAGCATTTTCTTTACAAACTGTTTCTTCGTGGAGCTTTTGATTTGTCCTTGAAAATGAGTCTTCCTCCATTATCCTCTCTACTTTGATATGGACACTCAGCTACTGAAGTGCAACCGATCACCACAATTAAAGCAAGTTCTCACTTGGGACCATTTTCTTTTCTCCCATAGGCTCCACTTTTGCGATCTAGTTCAGCTTTAGCCTTGGCTGGATCTTTCCAAAAGTTTCTTGCATAAAGAGCCAAGTATTGTCCGTGGATCCTTTTTATATCTTGGGACAGTCAGGCCCTCTCGCATATTCATCATGATCAACCACACTAGTCTTCAAAGCCATGTTTACCCTTTTGCATCCCCATAGCTCGAACACGAGCATCTTGACATTTTTAGCCACTTTGAATCGGCCATTTCTTGCATTACCTCATTGGATGACATGAGGTGATAATTATGCCTACCTTGGAGACTTTTCAAATTTGTGGGATCAAATGGCATAAAACCGACATACTTGCTTGATCCAAGCATCATCAACATAAGCCGCCGTGGTTTACGAAGGTAGTAGCTATTGCCTTGAGCCTCCTATACATGTCCTCGTGGTCTTATCCATCCAGCATATAAAATCCTTGACTTCATTGCTCAAGGCATCATATCTATTCCTTCTCATACTTTCATTTCCGATGAAGAGCTGGTGAGAGCATCCCAAGCTTCTTTAGGCGTGCTAAGATCTTGAATGTGTGCATGTCTTTATCTCCCACCAAGATGTATCATGTATAGGGCCGTAGCATTGAGTTGGCTATCGACCACTTCTCTCCTTGTGAGATTGTTAGGATTTCCAACGTGAAGACCATTTTCGATGATCTTCCACAACTCTATGGAGGAACTGCACACATGAGATTTCATCAAAATTGGCATTGAGAAAGTAGAAGCGGCAGTTTGGGTGGATCACCCCTATTATGTATATGTGGGTGAGGAATAGGCGGATCGGGGAATACATGAGAACCCTCATTGTATCCATCCTTACCGCTATCCTTTTTCGAGGAGGAGCTCTTACTTGTATCATCACCTACCACTTCGTTATCTTTGGAAACAGTTTTACCCGTTTACTTGGATTGCGGAGTGGTATCCTCAGTTAGATGGAGGTGATCTTTGCGGATGTGGAGACGCATTATCAATTGACATCTCTTCCATCTTAGCCTCCATAGAACTCACCAAGGTTGTTTCCAACGTCTTGAGATCGTTCATGGTGACTACCTCAGAGCATCACTCCCATCTCCTTGGAACCCATACTTCTCTTAGGTTTAAGCCCGAAATAAGAGCCGAGGCTCGATACCAATTGAAATGGATCGTATGGGCACCTAGAGGGGGGGGGGTGAATAGGTGCTAACCAATTTTAATATACTTTTTCAATTTTAGGCTTGACACAAGGTAAATTCTCTAGATATGCAACTACGAGAATTTCCCTATATGAAACCCTAACTACTAAGCACGTAAAGAGGAGCGAGGAAACCGTAGTGGAGCACGCGGAGACATTGAGGATTTGTTTTACCGCAGTTCCTTCCTTGTTAGGGAAATGCGTCTGCGTTGGAGGGTGGGCGGTTCTAAGACCACCACGCCACAATTGGACTCACCCTATTCTCCGATGGATCTCGCCACGAGAGGCCTGATCCACCTTCTCCACTATTGGATCCCTTCGAGGCGGGAACCGGTGCCTTTTACAATACTATCGGGGCACACACCCACCGAATTGGGGCTCCGGGATGATAACAAGCTGCCACAAAACAAGGTTTATCAATATGAACAAAAACAAGGATCTAGATCTTTGCAAGAAATACTAGATCGGAGGTTCTCCAAATGAATGGAGAGGAGATGAAGCGCTTGATTCGATGATGAAGGTCGAGTTCTCCTCCTTGATTCCCAAAGGGATGGGGCCTTTGGATGGATCTAGGTGGAGCACTCTTGTATGAACTTTTGAGATCTGATCTGTTCTTTTTCGAGATGAATCAAGAGTTACGCGGAGGGATTGCTGGCTTAAATACCCCTCCCGGATCTGGCCGTTGCACAACTTTGGGGGATTATCCGCCCCCACTTGGGCGGATTATCCGCCTCGGGAAACTCCGCCCAGGCGGATTCTCGGGAAACTGCCCCTCTCGGGGCTTGCGCCTCGGTGAAACTTGGAGAATATCACGGGGCGGATTATCCGCCCCTCCTGGGCGGATTATCCGGCGTGGCCGAAAGTCCGGCCAAAACTCCGCCTCTCCGGGCTTGCGCCTTGGCGAAGAGCGAGGGCGGATTATCCGCCTCGAGGCGGATTATCCGACCTGGCGGAAAGTTCGCCAATGTTCGCCCCCTTCGGGGCTTGCGAGCTTGGCGGAGGGAGGCGGATTATCCTGGTGGGGCCGGATTATCCGCCCCCAAAGGTAGATTTCTGAGCTGCAACACTTCAACACACATTAAATGATCCTTGGTATTGTTATCTAACACACAAAACACTAGGGATTAAGAAATGTTCTTTCACCAGGCCAACCTTACGCGACGTCGTTCGCGAGACCGGCTCCGCACTTGACGTGTGGCTTGTTCCACACATGCGGCTGGTGGATGTCAGTTTCTCTCACTATAGTTATCATGGGATTAACACCGGAGTTTGGCAACCATAATATCACCGTTGTGGCTTTCCGTAGGTAAGAATCGTTCTGAGCATCTACTCCCATAAGGCACGTAAAACATGCAACAACAAAGTAGAGGCGTCTAACTTGTTTTTGCAGGGAGTGTTTTCTGTGATATGGTATGGCCCAAGATGTGATGTGTATAATGTATGCGATGATCATGTTTTGTAATGTTTCACGACTTGCATGTCCATGAGTACACAACCGGCAGGAGCCATATGGTTGTATTTATAATTGTGTATGACCTGTGTGTCAACTTCTTATACGCCATGTAATAGTTTCACTTTATCGCTAAGTAGTTAGCAATAGTTGTAGTTGCTATTCGTGGTGGAGGCAATCATGGTGGAGTGATGGAGATCATGCTGGAACGCACAAGATGGAGATCATTGCGCGAAGATTGGCTATACCATGTCACATAAAGTTATATGCATGTGATGTTTATCCCTTTTATGTATCTTATTATGCTTAGATCGCGACGGTAGATTATAAGATGATTCCTCACTTAAAGATCAAGATAAAAATTGTGTTCTCCCCAAGTATGCACCGTTGCGAAAGTTCGTCGTGTCCAAGCATCACGTGATGATCGGGTGCTATAGACTCTATGCTCACATTCAACGGGTGCAAGCCAGTTTTGCACACGCGGAAATACTTGGGTCTAACTTGACGAGCCTAGCATGTACAGACATGGCCTCGGAACACAAGAACCGAAAGGTTAAGCATGAGTCATATGAATGATATGATCGACACTTCGTTGTCCACCATTGAAACCACATCTCTTCTCGTGATGATCGTATTAGGTGTGGTGAATTTGTATCGTGTTCACTAAACAACTTGAGGGATGTTGAATTTAGTGGGAGTTCATCTAGTAATTTGATTAAAAGTTGAACTAGTTATCATGAACATAGTCTAATTTGTACTTGCAAATACTGTAGATCAAATGGCTAAGTCCAACTTCAACTTCAACGTTTTTGCTGAGATAGAAAAGCTTAGAAACAATGGGTCTAACTTCACCAAATGGTTCCGCAATCTGAGAATCATTCTCGCTGGCGGACAAAAGGACTATGTCCTTGAGAAAGCGCTAGGTGACGCCCCTGCTATAGATGCGTCGGCTGATGAAAAATCTGTTTATCAGTCGCGCAAGGATGATTATGATTTGATTAAGATCGCCGTGTTGTATGCTATGGAATCGGATCTTCAAAATCGTTTTGAGGAGTTCGTCGGGCCCTTTGAGATTCTCGAGGAGCTGAAAACCATGTTTCAGACTCAAGCCCGTTCTGAGAGATATGAGATCTCCAAGAAATTCTTTAACTACAAGATGGAGGAAGGGAGTTCCGTTAGTGAGCACGCCATTAAGATGTCGAGCTACACTCAACGCCTTGAGCAACTGGACTGCAAGATTCCAGAGGAGCTCAAGATTGACAGAGTTCTGCAGTCACTCCCTCCTAGCTACAGAAGTTTTGTAGCTGCTCACAATCAGATTGGTTCCACTGATATGATCACTGAGCTCTTCGCTAACATGAAAGTAGCGGAGGTGGACATCAAAAAGAATAATCATGTGTTGACGGTCAACAAGCCCCCCACCTTCAAGAAAGGTAAGGGTGCAAAGAATCCCTTCAAGAAAGGCGGCGGCAAGCGTTGCCTATTTGAGAAGAAGCTCGGGCCTGGTCCTATCTGGGACCTTCGAGTGCTTCTATTGCAAGGACAAGGGTCACTGGAAGCGCAACTGTCCGAAGTACTTAGCGGACAAGAAGGCTGGCACCATCAAAGGTATATTTGATATACATGTTATTGATTTTTTCCTTACTAGCCCTCGTTGTAGTGCCTGGGTATTTGATACTGGTTCAGTTGCTAATATTTGTAACTCGAAACAGGAGCTACGGAATGAGGCGGACTTGCGAGGGATGAGGTGACGATGCGCGTTGGCAATGGATCAAGAGTTGATGTGATGGCCGTCGGCACGCTCTCCTTAGTTTTACCTTCGGGATTAGTTTTAAACATTAATATATGTTATTATGTGCCTGCGTTGAGCATGAACATATTTTCTGGATCGTGTTTATTGCAAGACGGTTATTCATTTAAATCGGAGAATAATGGTTGTTCTATTTATATGAGTAACATCTTTTATGGTCATGCACCTATTGTGAATGGTTTATTTCTTCTAAATCTCGAAAGGGATGAAACACACATCCATAACATTGAGGCTAAGAGATGCAAAGTAGATAGTGGTAATACTACTTATTTGTGGCATTGTCGTCTAGGTCATATTGGTGTAAAGTGCATGAAGAAACTCCATTTTGATGGACTTTTGGAGTCTCTTGATTTTGAATCATTTGACACATGCGAACCATGCCTCATGGGCAAGATGATCAAAACCCCGTTCTCTGGTATGATGGAGCGAGCAACGGACTTGTTGGAAATCATACATACCGATGTATGCGGACCGATGAGTGTTTCGACGCGCGGTGGATATCGCTATTTTCTCACTTTTACCGATGAATTAAGTAGATATGGGTATATCTATTTAATGAAACATAAATCTGAAACGTCTGAAAAGTTCAAAGAATTTCAGAATGAAGTGGAGAACCATCGTAACAGAAAGATTAAGTTTCTACGATCCGATCGTGGAGGTGAATATTTGAGTTACGATTTTCTCACGCATCTTAAAGCAAGTGGAATCGTTTCACAACTCACGCCACCCGGAACACCACAGCGCAATGGTGTGTCTGAACGCCGGAATCGAACCTTATTAGATATGGTCTGATCAATGATGTATCTTACTGATTTTCCGTTATCATTTTGGGGTTATGCATTAGAAACCGCTGCATTCACTTTAAATAGGGCTCCATCTAAATCCGTTGAGACGACACCGTATGAACTTTGGTTTGGTGCTAAACCTAAGTTGTCATTTCTTAAAGTTTGGGGATGCGAAGCTTACATCAAGAAGTTGATGCCGGACAAGCTCGAACCCAAAGCGGAGAAATGCGTCTTCATAGGATACCCTAAGGAAACTATTGGGTATACCTTCTATCACAGAACCGAGGGCAAAATGTTTGTCGCAAAGAACGGTTCCTTTCTTGAGAAGGAGTTTCTCCCGAAAGAAGTGAGTGGGAGGAAAGTAGAGCTAGACAAGGTTATTGAACCTTCTCTTGAGTTGGAGAGTAGCACAACACCTGAAATTGTTCCAGTGCCGCTTGCACCAACGATAGAGGAAGCTAATGACAAGGATCATGAAGCTTCGGACGATGCTGCTACTGAACGTCGCAGGTCGACAAGGTCGCGTGCCCCTCCTGAGTGGTACGGCAACCCTGTCTTGACTGTCTTGTTAGTAGGAGACAGTGAACCTACGAACTATGAGGAAGCGATGATGAGCCCAGACTCTGAGAAATGGCTAGAAGCCATGAAATCCGAATTTGGATCCATGAGCGAAAACCAAGTATGGCCTTTGGTGGACCCTCCTAGCGACCGAAAGGCCGTTGAGTGCAAATGGATCTTCAAGAAGAAAACGGACGCGGATGGTAATGTTACCGTCTATAAAGCACGGCTTGTCGCGAAAGGTTTTCGACAAGTTCAAGGTGTTGACTATGATGAGACTTTCTCTCCCGTAGCGATGTTTAAGTCCATTCAGATTTTATTAGCAATTGCTGCATTTCATGATTATGAAATATGGCAGATGGATGTCAAGACTGTTTTCCTCAATGGCAACATTGATGAAGAGTTGTATATGATGCAACCCGAAGGTTTTGTCGATCCTAAGGATGCTGATAAAGTATGCAAACTTCAGCGTTCCATTTATGGACTGAAGCAAGCATCTCGGAGTTGGAACCTTCGTTTTGATCAAGTGATCAAGAGCTTTGGATTTGTTCCAAATTGCTACGAAGCTTGCATCTACAAGAAAGTGAGTGGGAGCTCGGTGACGTTTCTGGTACTATATGTGGATGACATATTAATTATCGGAAATGACATCAACATGCTGTTATTTGAACAAGTGTTTTTTCAATGAAAGACCTAGGTGAAGCTGCTTATATATTGGGCATCAAAATCTATAGAGATAGACAAAGACGCCTGATAGCTTTAAGCCAGAGTACATACCTAGACAAAGTTCTGAAAAGGTTCAGAATGGATAAGGCAAAGAAAGGTTCAGTGCCTATGTTGTCAGGTAAGATATTGAGCAAGGCTCAGTGTCCATTCTGGTAAATGATAGGAAGCTATGAGCAAAGTGCCTTATGCCTCGCCATAGGTTCTATCATGTATGCCATGCTGTGTACTAGACCGGATGTGTCCAATGCTCTTAGTTTGACGAGCAGATATCAAAGTGATCCAGGAGTGGAACACTGGACAGCCGTGAAGAACATCCTAAAGTACCTAAATAGAACTAAAGAAATGTTCTTAGTCTATGGGGGTGATGAACAACTCGTCGTAAAAGGTTACGTCGACGCTAGTTTTGACACCGACAAGGATGATTCTAAATCTCAGACAGGATACGTGTATATTTTTAATGGAGGAGCTGTGAGCTGGAGAAGCTGCAAGCAAAGTGTGATCACGGGATCTACAGTAGAAGCGGAATACATGGCTGCTGCAGAAGCGTCAAGTGAAGGAGTTTGGATCAAAAACTTCATCACTGAGCTTGGCGTGGTTCCAAGTGCATTGGACCCACTGGAGATATTGTGTGACAACACCGGCGCCATAGCACTCGCTAAGGAACCAAGATATCATCCAAAGACCAAGCATATCAACCGCAAGTTTCATATAATCCGAGATTATATAGCAGATGGAGATCTGAAGATTAGGAAATTACATACAGATCTGAATGTCGCAGATCCATTGACTAAACCTCTTCCACGTGTAAAACATGATCAGCACCTCAGTGCCATGGGTGTGAGATTGTTGCCAAATGTAAACTAGATTATTGACTGTAGTGCAAGTGGGAGACTGTTGGAATTATGCCCTAGAGGCAATAATAAAGATGTTATTATTATAATTCTTGTTCATGATGATGTTTATATTCCATGCTAGAATTGTATTAAGCGGAAACTTTAATACTTGTGTGGTTTGTGAACAACACCGTGTCCCTAGTACGCCTCTATGGACTAGCTCATTGATTAATGATGGTTAAGGTTTCCTAACCATGGACATGAGTTGTCGATTAATAATGAGATCATATCATTAGGAGAATGATATGATGGACAGACCCAAACTAAGCGAAGCAATTAGATCGTGTTATCGTGTTCGTCTTTGCGAAGCTTTTCTTATGTGAAATATTGTATTCCTTAGACCATGAGATAATACAACTCCCTGGTATCGGAAGAAAGCTTTGAGGTCATCAAACGTCATCCTATGATAGGGTGATCATAAAGGTGTCTCTCAGGTGATCAGAAAGTATCTGTTGGGTTGTATGTATCGAGATGGGATTTGTCCCTCCCAAGTCGGAGAGATATACTTCGGGCCCACTCGGTAATCGATATCAACACCGCTTGCAAGCATGTGGTTAAGGAGTTAATCACAAAGTGATATCGGATTACGGAATGAGTAAAGTACTTGCTGTGAACGAGATTGAACTAGGTATGACGGTAAGCGATCGAATCTCGGGCAAGTAAAATATCGCAAGAGAAGGGAATATATATATGGGATTGTTTGAATCCGGCATCGTGGTTCATCCGATATGATCATCGATGAATGTGTGGAGTCAATATGGGTTTCGGACCGCTGTTGACTATTGATAGAAGATCATGTCTGCATATTCTCGAACCCACAGGGTCACACACTTAACGTGTCTCGACGCTAGGATAGATTGGATAATTTGTTTATGAGTTTTTGTTCGGAGTCTCGTATGGGATCTGGGACATCACGAGAGGTTCCGTAGTGGTCCGGAGAATAAGATTCATATAAGGCAGTGCAGTTTTTGGAGTTCGGAATTGTTCCGGGTTAATCGGTATTGTACCAGAAGCTTCTAGAACCTTCCGGAAGGGGACCAACGTGGCCCCACCTTCCGGGAGGGGGCATGGGCCTATGAGGGAGTGCCCTGGCCGCATTGGGCCAGGGGCACAAGGCCCCATAGGGCCCAGCCGGCCAAAGAGGGTTTAAACCCTGGATAGAGCTTCTAGAAGGGGGGGTTTCCTTGCCCCCCACTCCTTCTCCTTGGGGCTGCCGGTTTGGGCTTGGGGGAGGGCTGGGCTGCGCCACCCTCTATATAAAGAGGGTCAGCAACCCCCACACCTTCCCCTCCAACCCTAGCCGCCCTGCTTCCCTCCTCTCTCCCTCCCGACTGCTTATAGGCGAAGCCCTGCTGCAGAAATTCTCCACCATATACACCACGCCGTCGTGTTGTAGATCCAATCCGTCTCTCCACCATACTTGCTGGACCGAGGAAGGAGGAGACGTCGAGGTTCTGCACGTGTGCATCTCACGGAGGCACCTCCACTTGTGGTTCTAGATCGGATCGGGTCGCGAGGAGGAGAAGCGAGTACGACTACATCACCCACGTTCCGACGAACGTTCCGCTGTGCGAATCTTCAAGGGTATGAATATCTAATCCAATCTCTCTCGTTGTTTGCATCTCCTAGATTAGATCTTGGCTTTCCCTCTGTTCGCATCCGTAGAAAATTTTGATTTACTATGCCGGGAAACCCTTCACCAAACCCCTAATAAACTTGAACCATTGTGTCATGTATGTTGTATATGCTTGGACTTATAAGTTGGGAATTAGCAGAACCATGTTGTCATGGGGAACGCTTTCAACACTTGTACATATTACCCAGTTGATTTCATGATCTTTTGTTTATGGATGTCGGTGGAGTGAAATAAAAGGGGAGCTTGTAAGTCCATGAAGTTATGTATATGTGTTAGAGAAACGCCTGGGAGGCTAGCCTAAGCCATGCCTAATCATGGTGGAAACTTTGAGCATCACCATAGTGAGCAATCCATGAAGCATCTTCAGAAAAAAGATATATAGAAAAAAATAAAAAAGAGAGAGAAAAGGCACCATACCCATGGTAAATAAGAAGATTGCTAAGATGCTCATTGTCTGTTTCCTTGTCATTTTGATATGGGATAGCTCCTGTGTCATGGGGAAAGGGGTACCCTGTTGGCGGTTCTCTATGATACACATATACTTACAATGACAAGAACTTGATTGTGACTAAAGTTGAGTAGCATGAGGAACGACCCTCGTACTCAAGGGACATGAGATTGCTAACTTATGATTTGTCAAGCATATACTCCATATTTGTTTCACTTTAACCTTAACCACTTCAAGATGCTTATGATAGGGCAATGAGAGCTAAAAGCTAATAAGTACCATAATTTTTGGAAGCTCTTTATGAAACTTGAAATCCTTGCTTCCCTGTGAAGGGCCTTTCTTCCTACTTTTATATTGAGTCTCCACCTTCTATCCTTATGCACCAATTAAGAGAGCATAGTTTTCATTCTTAGTTTTATGTGCATTGTCCCAAAACTTATTGATTGATTCATAATGTTGATATTGCTTGTTCTTGAACTATTTGTATCTAGTCACCCTTATGAAATTTGAAGGTGTCCTATGCATTTATGTTTTGCTACTCCAAGAGGGATAAGCTGAATACCACTATGCTATGTTTTATATATGTGAAACAAACAAACGTCTTTCAATGCATTGTTATTCATCATCTTTGTTTGTATCCTTTCATGTTGCAACATAGTTGCTATGTCTTATTGTTAGAACTACATCTTTCATGCTCATGTTTGGAGTACTTTGATCCCAGCTTTCAATGCTTTGCAAATGGTTTAATCAAGATTGTGATAGTGCATGTCACCTCAAAAATTATTCTTTTTATCACTTACCTACTCGAGGACAAGCAGGAGTTAAGCTTGGGGATGCTTGATACGTCGTAAACGTATCTATAATTTTTGATGTTCCATGCTTGTTTAGTATCAATTTTGCTATGCTTTGTCTACACTTTGAGGTATTTTTATACATTTTCTGGGACTAACCTATTAACAAGATGCCGCAGGGCCAGTTGCATGCTTTCTGTTGTTTTTGGTTTCAAAAAAGCTAGTAAGGAAATATTTTTGGATTTGGACGGGACAAAAGCCAAAGTCAATATTTTACCAGAGAGAACACAGAGACCGAAGGGCAGGTGAAGTGGGGCCACGAGGTGGCCACACCCTAGAGCCGCGTGGCCCAGGGAGCGTGCCACCCTATGGTGTGGGCCCCTTGGGCACCCTCCTTCCTTGCCTCTTTGCCTATAAATTCACCCCGATGCAGAAACCCTAAGTACCTGATCGGATCTCCATGAAACAGTCCATAGCCGCCACCACCATCGTCCCTAGATTAGGAGGGATCTGAAGCTCTTCCCGGCACCCCGCCGGAGGGGAGAGATAATCCTGAAGGCCTTCTTCATCACCATGCCAGCCTTCGGTATGATGCGTGACTAGTTCACCCTTGGACTATGGGTCCATACAGTAGCTAGATGGTTATTTCTCCTCCTTTGTGCTATCATGTTTAGATCTTGTGAGATTCGTTCATCATCAAGATGATCTATTTGTAATCATACATGTTGTGTTTGTGGGGATCCGATGGATATTGAGATACTATGTTAGATTGATTATTGACTATCATGTATGTGTTATTGGTTATCTTGCATGCTCTCCGTTGTTAGTAGCTATATTGGCCGAGTTGATGCTTGCAACTGCAAGAGGGAGTATTTATGCTTGATAGTAGGTTCATGCCTCTAGTAATCTGGGGAAGTGACAAAAATCTCTAAGGTTGTAGATATGCTGTTGCTACTAGTGAGAAAACAACAATCCTTTGCTCATGGGGCAATTGTATTCTTTACTTTACACACATTGCTTAATGCAATTATCTGTTGCTTGCAACTTAATACTAGAAGGGGTTCGGATGATAACATGAAGGTGGATTATTAGTCATAGATGCAGTTGGATTACGGTCTATGTATATTGTTGTAATGCCCAATCAAATATCGTAGGAGTCATGATGTCTAGTATATTCATTGTTATGCTTTCTCAACCTATCAATTGCGCCACTATAATTTGTTCACCCAGCATGTTATCTATCTTAGGAGAACACCTCTAGTGAACTGTGGACCCCCGTCCAATCTTTATCATTGATACATCATCTACTGTTACCGTTTACTTTCTAGAAGCAACTATTACCTTCCACACTATACATTTATTCCTTTGTTTCAGCAAACCAGTGAGATTGACAACCTCACTGTAAGTTGGGGCAAAGCCTTGAGTTTGTGTTATGCAGGATTCCAAGTTATTAGCAACACCTTGGAGCTGTTTCCTTGCTCCTACTGGTTCGATAATCTTGCTTTCATAACTGAGGGAAAACTTGCTATTGTGCTCATCACACCTTGCTCTTGGGGTCTCCCAACGAGGCTCTACAGTCAACTGAGCCACCGTCAAGCGACATCTCAAAAGTATTGATCATCATCTTCTGATATCCACCAAGTAATCATCGAACCATATCTAGGATCACCCCTCATACCCACAAGGAAGCATCCTTAAGCACATGTTGATCTGCCAAGTTTTACGATTAGGTTATAGTTCTCTATGATCTTAGAATTCGGTCACCAAGCGTTCATAACCGTGAACTGTAAGATCCCTCCTTTGTAAAGGAAAGGATCCCTGTGATTGCAATGCTAGTCCCTGGATCAATGCTAGCATCCACAGTTTAAGATGAAGTACACAGATACAAAGGTCGTTTATTACATTCATTCCAGAGATAAAACATAGTATTTTACAACTCAGCGCCAAAGGCCTAATACAAGAGTTTATGGAATAAGTAAATAAACACAAGTCCTCATCTTCATGTGCCACAGGCAAGCATGTTGAGTGTAGACTCATGAATCCTACTCATCATCGGAGTAACCTGCAACATCACAAGTTACAGCCACAGTGGGTCAATACTTTGGAATAGTATTGGCAAGTGATACCTTAGTAAATTTTAAGTGGATTATATTACTATATGCTTTTTGGCTAAGTGTAGCTTGGCTTGCTTTGCTTGAAAATAGGTTTTCCCTATTAGTTGAATTCACTAAGTTTTTCTTTATCAAAAAAACTTCCCAAGAAACCACCAATAGACATTGGGGTCCTTCACCCTTGTTCACCCACAAGTTTTACTTAGAAGTTGGAGTGATGAGATTCTTGTAGCTTCCATGTCTTGATGCTCAAGCTGTCCATTTCCATGGACTTGGCTAAGTACTTAGATTTTCTATCTGCAGAGGTCGTGCACTTTCCCCACCAGACTTGGTTTCCCAAGACAAGACCTTTCAGAAGCCTTTCCTTAGTCAAATGGACACGCTCCAACCTATCATTCCCACTACCACCAACTGTCCAAGTGAATAAGTTCTAGCAACCTATATGATCAAGGCAGAGCCCATATTGCCAAGTGGTTGCACTGTAAGCTTTCTCAACACTTGGCCTCCAAATCCCTTTGTGCCTGGGTGGCATACCACAAGTGAGATACACAAGCTAAATCCATGGCCTTGTGTAACCACTCAACCAAAAACCACCATTCAAGTCCCATTCCACCCAGGAAGTTCATTGACTTAGTTGTTTTATTAAGAAAATCATGAGTCCCAAAGGACTTAGAATTATTTCATCATAGCATGTACATTCTTTACCAACCCTTGTTTTCTACTAGCTAGGATAAGCAGGGCATAGTAAGTTAACTTAGGAAAATTCCCTAGCAATTCTACAATTCTACACTACATAGGATTTCCCAACATAGCATTTGGCAAAAGTAGCATGCAAGACTTAGCAAAAATAATTCTAATGCTTATTCAAAATAAAAGGGGTGGAAATATCATGAAGTATCACTTGCCTTGGTAATGGGGAGAGTGGCACTCTTCACAATCACAGTCACTAGCAAAATCTACACAAGAATTTTGTAGCACACAATTACATACAATTCATATACAAGCAAAGATATGAATGCATGCATGCAAGAAAATGCTAAGTGATGATTTTTGAAAACTCTACCAAGCAAGTGCATGAAACAGAAACATAACTAAGCCAAAAAGTTTGCTAACCAAACTTATTTAGCCCTAAAACAATTTGCTAAACAAAAACTATGCCCAAAATGGACCTAAACATGTTTCTGCATACAAAGTCATTTTAACAGATACTATTTGTTAAACACATTGCAGATTCAGAAAGGCCTTGATTCACTGATTCCAACGATATAAAATTTGCAAAAATCTAACGTGGGAATCTCAAGTTATTGCCATTTGAAATCTGGATCAAAATCTGTTTTTGAATTATGTTTTTGAATCAACCCTAGCCACGCGTCGCGTTATTACTGGCGCGTACCGGTTCGGCCGGATCGAGTTCTGCAGGCCGTTGGATCTAACTATCGCTGCACGGCTCAGATCTGTCCATACCCTTTCGTTAAGTGAACTGTTTCTACACGCTAGATCTAAATCTGACGGCTGAGAATCATCTAACCAAAAACGAGCGGCGCTAGCGGCGGCGACAGGCGGCGGCGCGTCGGTCAGTGGCGGTGCCGGCGTTCTAGGTCGCCCGGGGAAGAAAGGAGGCGCTTACCAGAACCGCAGGAGGTTGCTGATGCTCGAGGTGGCGTTGGTTTGCAAAGGGGCGCGTCGACACGGTCTCAGGAACTCGTCGGGGTAACGGGCGGCGTCGGTAGCTTGCAGTCATGGTCCTTGCCGAGGTTTGGCGTCGCCCTAGCACGAACCAGTGGCATCAGGATTTACGCAAGACATAGGCGAACAAGCTCGCGTGAAGGAGGGGGCAAGGGGCGCTCGGGTTTTACCTTAATTGGTCGCCGGAGTTTATCGGCGGTGCAGGTGGTTTCGGTCGCGAACAGAGACGACGACCTGGGTCACGAGCAGGCAAAAGGAAGGTATCAGTGTAAGCGCGAGATCATTCCGAACATCCTCGTTTGAACCAGAAAGAGGGGGCAGTCGAGGCTCACCGGAATCGATCGCCGGAGTCGTCGGTACAGCGGGGCTTCGAGAGCTAATGCGCGCAGCCTGGTGGCGGAGTGAGCGAGGAGAGTGGGGGGAAAAGCTCGCGGTGCAGAGGGGATTAAATAGGCCCAGGTGCGACAGGAAACGCCTGTGGCTTTAAGGCTAATTACGCCGCGCCATTACCGGCCTTGACAGCAGCGGCGACGTGGTCGCGGGCGCGGTTTGAGGAAGACAAGGGCGACGTGGAGAGGGCCCGCTCGTCAGCAAGCGTGCGAAGGGGAGGTGGGGTCTGGCGGCGTGTGGTCTTGCTGGCGTGCGAGAGAAAGAAATGGCCCGGGTGGGCTAGCTGGGCCTGTTCTGAAGCTGGGCTGGAATCCTGGCGCCGGCCCTTTTCTAATTATTTCTCTTTTTCCTTTTTCTGTTTCTATTTTATGAATTGATTTTCAAATGAATTCAAGTTCCATTTGAATTAAAATTTTCTTGGGATTTTTGCAGTGAGCAGTGGTCTCAAATATAGGCACAAAAACATGTGGTTGCTTTGCAAGGGCTTGGTCAAGCTTGGAGAATCAAAATAACAGAGACTTGGCACTTGGTTTGCAAAATTTGAAAAGTGGTTTTTGAAACCATTTCCCATTTGGAAAACTTGGTTTGAATTCTACACCCAAACCTATCTTCATAGAAGGCAACAACTTGGTTCATAAACAATCAAATTTTCAAATGGGGATAGTCATTTGATTTAAATCTGTTCACATAAAATCATAGCACCAAGTGCTTCTGTTTTTCTGAAATGAGTTTGAAATTTGATCTCAAATCTATATGCATGCATGAATGATATGCAAACTTTGAAATTATGATTTTAGGGATGTTACAAATCTAACCCCCTTAAGGTGAATCTCGCCCTCGAGATTCGGATTGGCTAGCAAATAGGTGAGGGTGGTCTTTCCGAAGATCATCTTCTCTTTCCCATGTTGCTTCCTCTTCGGTGTGATGGTTCCATTGCACTTTGCAAAACTTGATAGTCTTTGTTCTCGTGACTCTTTCCGTAGTCTCAAGAATCTTGATAGGTTTTTCTTCATAGGTGAGATCACTTTCTATTTGAACTTCTTCCAAAGGTATGGTATCCTTCAAAGAAGATTCTTCCATTTCCGGGTGACATTTCTTAAGCTACATGAAACACATTATGGACTGCTGATAGAGATGCTGGAAGTTCAATCTCATAAGCCACTTCTCCTTTGCGACTCAGAATCTTGAATGGACCAACATATCTTGGTGCCATTTTTCCTTTAACTCCGAATCTTTTCACTCCACGGAGTGGTGATACTCTAAGATAGGCTCTATCACCAACTTCGTAGGTGACTTCTCTACGCTTAGGATCTGCGTAGCTTTTCTGTCGAGACTGTGCTATCTTCAACCTGTCCTTAACCAATTTGACTTTCTCTTCGGCTTCCTTGATAAGATCTGGCCCAAATAGACTTCTCTCTCCCACACCATTCCATAACAATGGGGTGGTACATTTTCTTGCATAGAGAAACTCAAACGGTGCCATCTCAATGCTGGCTTGATAGCTGTTGTTATAAGAAAATTCTGCGTAAGGCAGACTTTCGTCCCAACTTGCTCCATAGTCTAGGGAACGTGCCCTCAACATGTCTTCGAGAATTTGATTAGTCCTTTCTGTTTGTCCATCAGTTTGAGGATGAAAAGCAGTACTGAATTCCAACCTCGTTCCCAATGACTCATGTAGCTGTCTCCAAAAATGGGAAGTGAATTGGGTTCCCCTATCGGACACAATACTCTTAGGCACACCGTGAAGGCATACTATTCTACTCATGTAGATTTTGGCTAACTTGGCACTTGTATAGGTTGTCTTCACGGGTATGAAATGTGCCACTTTAGTTAAGCGATCCACGACTACCCAAATGGAATCATATCCAGATCTGGTCCTTGGTAATCCGGTGATGAAATCCATACCAATTTTGTCCCATTTCCAATCAGGAATAGGTAGTGGTTGAAGCAAACCTGCTGGTTTCTGATGCTCCGCTTTTACTCTGCTACACACATCACACAAAGCAATATGCTCGGCGATGTCTCTCTTGAGATTGTTCCACCAAAATCTTTCTCTCATGTCCATGTACATTTTGGTGTTACCCGGGTGAATAGAATACGGAGAGTTGTGCGCTTCTTGCAAAATCAGTTTTCGTATCTCCGGATCTTGGGGAACACAGATACGTTTCCCATGCCATAATGTACCCTGTTCGTCTTCATGGAAATTCTTAGCTTTCCCTAGACTAATATTTTCCTTAATCCTTTCAATTTCCTTATCAGTCTTCCGAGTTTCTCGGATCTTGTCCAACAAGGTGGGTTGAACATCCAAAGACATGAGATGTCCCTCGGGCACAATCTCCAATCTGAGTTCTTTGAATTGATTACACAAATCATCTGGCAATTCTCCTTTGGTAAGGACATTTACAAACACCTTACGACTTAGAGCATCTGCTACCACGTTTGCTTTACCGGGGTGGTATTGCAAACTTAAGTCGTAATCCTTGATAAGCTCTAACCATCTTCTTTGTCTCATATTGATTTCCTTTTGGGTGAAGATATACTTTAAACTTTTGTGGTCCGTGAACACTTCACAACGTTTTCCCAAAAGGTAATGTCTCCATGTTTTGAGTGCATGGACGACAGAGGCTAACTCTAAATCATGAGTAGGGTAGTTTATTTCATGAGTTTTTAGTTGTCTCGAGGCATAGGCCACAACTTTACCGTCTTGCATAAGTACGGCACCCAAACCTTGATGAGACGCATCACAATATACTTGGAAATCCTTTTCCAAGTCCAGCAGACATAAAACTGGTGCTGTCACTAGTCTCTTCTTTAATTCTTGGAAGCTGACTTCACAACCTTCAGACCAAGCAAACTTCTTGTCTTTCTTTAACAATTCAGTCATGGGCTTAGCAACTTTTGAGAAATTCTCAATGAATCTTCTGTAGTAACCTGCTAAGCCAATAAACTACGAACTTCTTTCACATTCTTGGGAGATTCCCATTCTGTCACAGCTGAAACTTTAGCAGGATCAACTGCTACACCATCCTTTGTCATGACATGACCAAGAAAACCAACTTCTTCTAACCAGAACTCACACTTGCTGAATTTGGCATAAAGTTTATGCTCTCTTAACTTCTCAAGTATCAAGCGTAAGTGTCCTTCATGTTCTTCTTTTCTCTTGGAGTAGACTAAGATGTCATCGATGAAAACGACAACAAAATTGTCGAGGAATTCCATGAACACTTTGTTCATCATATTCATGAAGTAGGCTGGAGCATTGGTTAAGCCAAAAGGCATCACGGTATATTCATACAAGCCATACCTTGTTGTGAATGCTGTTTTAGGTATGTCTTGCTCTCTTATCTTGAGTTGAAAATAGCCTGACCGGAGATCAATCTTCGAGAACACACACGCTCCCTCTAGCTGGTCAAACAAGTCATTGATTCTTGGCAAAGGATATTTGTTCTTGATAGTTACCTCGTTGAGCGAACGGTAATCTATGCATAACCTTTGGCTTCTATCTTTCTTCTCCACGAACAATACTGGGGCTCCCCAAGATGAAGAACTTGGTTGGATAAATCCTTTCTGCAACTGTTCTCCTAGTTGCTTCTTGAGCTCTTTCAGTTCATCAACCGACATTTTGTATGGTCTCTTTGTTATTGGTCCAGAACCTGGTACCAAGTCTATCAGAAACTCCACATCTCTATCTGGTGGCATTCCTGGCAACTCTTCCGGAAACACATCCGGATACTCACATACAATTGGCACACTGTCCATGCTAACCCCCTTAAGAGAATTTAGCTTACATCCTTTGGATTCTAAGTTTGACCTGAATTTTATTCTTTTTCCTTCTGGGGTTGTGAGTGTAACAGTACGATTAGCACAATCCAGTACTCCTTCATACTTAGCCATCCAATCCATTCCCAATATTATGTCTAGTCCTTGGGAATCTAGGATTATCAGTCTCACTGGAAACTTATGCTTTCCAAACTCTATGACAAGATCCCGACATCCAAGACTTACTATCATATCTCCACCCGGAGAACTAACTTTTATTGGACACCCAATGTTTTCAGATGCAAACCCATTTCTATCAACAAATGCTTTTGATATGAATGAATGAGATGCACCAGTGCCAAAGAGTACAAATGCTGGAATGGAATTGAGTCTGAACTTACAAAGACAAAGATCGGGCTCCTCATAGACCTCCTCCACATTGATGTGGTTAACCTGTCCTTTCTGAAAAGGATTGGGCTTGTTAGGTCCTTCAACTTTCTTCTCAGGGCACTCATTAGCATAATGCCCCAGCTTCTTGCATTTGAAGCACTCAACCTGACTGATGTCCCTTTTTGCAGGCTGACTTCCACTTCCACTACCATTCCCACTGTGGTGGCTCTTATGTCCACTCTTGTGGTTCTTGTACTTGTCATTGTCATGACTGCGGTGATGCTTGTTGTCATGACGGTTGTGGTTGTGGTGCTTGTTGAATTTTCCATGCTTATGGGATCCTGAGCTTC
Organism: Avena longiglumis; assembly: GCA_030063025.1. Classification (NCBI taxonomy): domain Eukaryota; kingdom Viridiplantae; phylum Streptophyta; class Magnoliopsida; order Poales; family Poaceae; genus Avena; species Avena longiglumis. The sequence goes on along the minus strand of CP125974.1, from coordinate 473,700,481 downwards.
CACTGTCATCGTAGTGAGATCGTTTGTGAGACGATCCCGAGCTGTGCTTGTCGGAGTGTTTCCTCTTCCTACTTTCGACTTGCTTCATTTTACTCTCCAAAGTAGCATCCTTGTCACACAGAGACTGATAAGTTGGAACATATGCTACAGACAACTGCAAGTTTAACTCATCATTCAAGCCTTCCAGAAAATTTTCCTTTCTTTTGGCATCTGTGTCAACCTCATCCGGTGCATAGCGCGCCAGATTGTTGAACTCTTCTATGTATTCAGCCACGCTATGGTGGCGCTGCTTCAAGTTGTGAAACTCCTTCTTTTTCAGGCTCATCATTCCTGATGAGATACGAGCAGTGCGAAAGCCATCTTCAAAGATAGCCCAAGTCACCTCATCTAAAGGAGTGGTGATTTGGAAGTTGTCCCACCATGTGGCGGCTGGTCCTTCCAACAGATGCACTGCGAACCTAACCTTTTCAGCATCCGTGCAGCCCACGGTCACTAAGTCCTTGTTCACAGAACGTAGCCAATCATTGGCCACCATGGGATCAGTTGTCCCCGAAAACTTAGCTGGCCTCAAACGCAGAAATCTGGTGAGCATATCAAAACCCGAAGGGTTGTTGTTGTTATTGGGGTTGTTGTTGTTGTTGTTATTCTGGTTTTGGATGAATGTTGTCATCATCTGCATAAGCTGTGTTTGAGCATTCATCATCTGTTGCATTTCCGGAGTGATGTTGTTGGGGTTGGGGTTTGCGCGACGGGGAGGCATCTGTGGGTTGTTCAAATAGAGATAAGAATGAGATACCCATAGATGTTTTATGCACATTACATCACAAGCAAACACATAGCATGCAACACAAGAATAAAAGTTCAACATCCAGATAACAAGTTCATGAAGTAAAACACACAAGTGGCAAGCCATCCACATGTCGGATGGTCCAATAATAAGTTCACAAATAACCAGTACGATAATGAAAGATAAACGAGTAGTCAAGTCTACTCATCAGCATCAATATCCTCCTCGACGAAGGTAAAACCTGCGTTCTCCATCGCGGTCTTGTTCTCCTCAATAGTAGTGGTCAAGGAATCGATCTTTGCCTTGAGAGCCCTCTTCTGGGAGCGAAGCCTCTCGATCACCATCTGCTGCTGCTCTAGCTCGAAATCCTTGGACTTCAGTTCTTCAGTCATGTCCTGGATCTTCTTGTTCCTATCCTGGACGCGTTTATCCCGACTCTTGAACTTACGGTCCTGGGTCTCGAACTTCGCCTCCATATCCTTGACTATCTCGTCCTGCTATGCGAAAAGCTTGTCCTTCTCGCGAAGCTGCACCTGGAGCTCGTCATTGTTGAGCATGACGTTGGTCCTGTCCGTGTCCACGTGCCTGATGAGAGACTCTAAGTCCTGGAGATAGAGACGTATCGGCTCTGCTGCGTCCCTCGAGTCGTCCTCAAAGTCGATGGACTCTCCATTCTCGTCACGTCTTCCGAAGACGTGGAAGTGGGTGCCTCTAACCTGTCGGGAGTGACGGCCTAACAGACGTCCTATCAGGTCCTGCATGACTACCTCCATGCCTCTCTCCCTGTCATCGTGCATAAGCTTGAAGACGATGGCCTCCGTAGTAGGCTCTGTCTGGCGTCCTGGCTGGTTCACCTTGAAGCCCCAGAGGTCCTTCCTCTCGAACTTGGTGAGTGGATGCACCATGATGGTGGGAAGAGGGAGATCGAGCAAAGTGGTAAGCTCAACGATACGAGGACCAAAACGGGTAACCTGGAACTCCTCAACAATGCTGATGGTAATAGGCATCTATTTATAAGATAGAAAAGTTAGGACAACACAATTTAAGACTAAACAAACAAACATTTCATACATATCCATGGAACACAAAATCACACAAGTCATGAATACATGATTCCATTACATCAATCAAGGTCCAAACTTATTTAAGGTATCATTTTGAAAAATAAGGTGATAGGTGGTGGTCCAACTAACGAAGTGCGTTTACAATCCTATCTCACTGGATATGTTGGCTAACACAATGTTCCTAGAGGCAATCCACCTATCTTGTTCACATGATTCCATCACTAAGTCTATAATATCTCCCCTTAAGGTTTGGTTGGTGGCTTCCAACTCTTGAGTAAGTTCCTTCTCCTTCTCTAAGTCTTTTTGGAGGTTGAGCATTCTGCACTTGACTCTAGCACTTAGTTCTTTGATAGTCCTCCAAGCTGCTTCTCTTGCTGACTCAAAGAATGTGGTGTGCATCACAGTGTTGGTGTACATGCATATTCCTCTTTCTTTGTGGTTGTCTTCCTTGTTTTTGTACAAGTGAAGTTGCACCCACCAATACTCCACTCCTTCATCCAACACTGGAAAGCCTTTGTACACAGCTGCACCATGTGCTTCCATTGCCACCATGAGGTCCTTGAGAATTTTGGGAAACTCAGTTTCACACTCCAAGGTCATGGTCATGAGTGGTCCTTTCTTCACGGCTTCGTTGATGGAGTTCATCTACAAATAGAGATGAGAGTGAGAAGATTAGAAAAGTTTAACGAGAAGAATAGACAAGTGTAGAAGTAGTTGAAACTTTTTCCTTAGTGGTTTTCCAATCCTAGGGTCATAATCCTACAGGCAACACAGTGCTCTGATACCATCTGTAAGATCCCTCCTTTGTAAAGGAAAGGATCCCTGTGATTGCAATGCTAGTCCCTGGATCAATGCTAGCATCCATAGTTTAAGATGAAGTACACAGATACAAAGGTCGTTTATTACATTCATTCCAGAGATAAAACATAGTCTTTTACAACTCAGGGCCAAAGGCCTAATACAAGAGTTTATGGAATAAGTAAATAAACACAAGTCCTCATCTTCATGTGCCACAGGCAAGCATGTTGAGTGTAGACTCATGACTCCTACTCATCATCGGAGTAACCTGCAACATCACAAGTTACAGCCACAGTGGGTCAATACTTTGGAATAGTATTGGCAAGTGATACCTTAGTAAATTTTAAGTGGACTATATTACTATATGCATTTTGGCTAAGTGTAGCTTGGCTTTCTTTGCTTGAAAATAGGTTTTCCCTATTAGTTTAAATCACTAAGTTTTTCTTTATCAAAAAAAAAACTTCCCAAGAAACCACCAATAGACATTGGGGTCCTTCACCATTGTTCACCCAGAAGTTTTACTTAGAAGTTGGAGTGATGAAATTCTTGTAGCTTCCATGTCTTGATGCTCAAGCTGTCCATTTCCATGGACTTGGCTAAGTACTTAGATTTTCCATCTGCAGAGGTCGTGCACTTTCCCCACCAGACTTGGTTTCCCAAGACAAGACCTTTCAGAAGCCTTTCCTTAGTTAAATGGACGCGCTCCAACCTATCATTCCCACTACCACCAACTTTCCAAGTGACTAAGTTCTAGCAACCTATATGATCAAGGCAGAGCCCATATTGCCAAGTGGTTGCACTGTAAGATTTCTCAACACTTGGCCTCCAAATCCATTTGTGCCTGGGTGGCATACCACAAGTGAGATACACAAGCCAAATCCATGGCCTTGTGTAACCACTCAACCAAAAACCACCATTCAAGTCCCATTCCACCCAGGAAGTTCATTGACTTAGTTGTTTTATTAAGAAAAGCATGAGTCCCAAAGGACTTAGAATTATTTCATCATAGCATGTACATTATTTACCAACCCTTGTTTTCTACTAGCTAGGATAAGCATGGCATAGTAAGTTAACTTAGGAAAATTCCCTAGCAATTCTACAATTCTACACTACATAGGATTTCCCAACATAGCATTTGGCAAAAGTAGCATGCAAGACTTAGCAAAAATAATTCTAATGCTTATTCAAAATAAAAGGGGTGGAAATATCATGAAGTATCACTTGCCTTGGTAATGGGGAGAGTGGCACTCTTCACAATCACAGTCACTAGCAAAATCTACACAAGAATTTTGTAGCACACAATTACATACAATTCATATACAAGCAAAGATATGAATGCATGCATGCAAGAAAATGCTAAGTGGTGATTTTGAAAACTCTACCAAGCAAGTGCATGAAACATAACTAAGCCAAAAAGTTTGCTAACCAAACTTATTTAGCCCTAAAACAATTTGCTAAACAAAAACTATGCCCAAAATGGACCTAAACATGTTTCTGCATACAAAGTCATTTTAACAAATACTATTTGTTAAACACATTGCAGATTCAGAAAGGCCTTGATTCACTGATTCCAACGATATAAAATTTGCAAAAATCTAACGTGGGAATATCAAGTTATTGCCATTTGAAATCTGGATCAAAATCTGTTTTTGAATTCTGTTTTTGAATCAACCCTAGCCACGCGTCGCGTTATTACTGGTGCATACCGGTTCGGCCGGATCGATTTCTGCAGGCCGTTGGATCTAACTATCGCTACATGGCTCAGATCTGTCCATACCCTTTCGTTAAGTGAACTGTTTCTACACGCTAGACCTAAATCTGATGGCTGAGAATCATCTAACCAAAAGCAGCAATGCTAGCGGCGGCAATGACGGCGCTGGCGGTCGATGGCGTTCTAGGTCACCCGGGGAAGAAAGAAGGCGCTTACCAGAACCGCAGGAGGTTGCTGATGCTCGAGGTGGCGTTGGTTTGCAAAGGGGCGCGTCGACACGGTCTGAGGAACTCGTCGGGGTAACGGGCGGCGTCGGTAGCTTGCAGTCCTGGTCCTTGCCGAGGTTTGGCGTCGCCCTAGCATGAACCAGTGGCATCAGGATTTGCGCAAGACATAGGCGAACAAGCTCGCGTGAAGGAGGGGGCAAGGGGCGCTCGGGTTTTACCTTAATTGGTCGCCGGAGTTTATCGGCGGCGCAGGTGGTTTCGGTCGCGAACGGAGACGACGACCTAGGTCACGAGCAGGCAAAAGGAAGGTATCAGTGTAAGCGCGAGATCATTCCGAACATCCTCGTTTGAACCAGAAAGAGGGGGCGGTCGAGGGTCACCGGAATCGATCGCCGGAGTCATCGGTACAACGGGGCTTCGAGAGCTAATGCGCGCAGCCTGGTGGCGGAGTGAGCGAGGAGAGTGGGGGGAAAAGCTCGCGGTGCAGAGGGGATTAAATAGGCCCAGGTGCGACAGGAAACGCCTGCGGCTTTAAGGCTAATTACGCCGCGCCATTACCGGCCTTGACAACAGCGGCGACGTGGTTGCGGGCGCGGTTTGAGGAAGACGAGGGCGACGTGGAGAGGGCCCGCTCATCAGCGGCCTTGAAGGGGTGGGGTCCGGCTGTCGGTGGTGGGTCTGGGCGCGAGAGAGAAAGAAATGGCCCGGGTGGGCTAGCTGGGCCTGTTCTGAAGCTGGGCTGGAATCCTGGCACCGGCCCTTTTCTAATTCTTTCTCCTTTTCCTTTTTCTGTTTCTATTTTCTGAATTGATTTTCAAATGAATTCAAGTTCCATTTGAATTCAAATTTTCTTGGGATTTTTGCAGTGATCAGTGGTCTCAAATATAGGCACAAAAACATGTGGTTGCTTTGCAAGGGCTTGGTCAAGCTTGGAGAATCAAAATAACAGAGACTTGGCACTTGGTTTGCAAAATTTGAAAAGTGGTTTTTGAAACCATTTCCAATTTGGCAAACTTGGTTTGAATTCTACACCCAAACCTATCTTCATAGAAGGCAACAACTTGGTTCATAAACAATCAAATTTTCAAATGGGGATAGTCATTTGATTTAAATCTGTTCACATAAAATCATAGCACCAAGTGCTTCTGTTTTTCTGAAATGAGTTTGAAATTTGATCTCAAATCTATATGCATGCATGAATGATATTCAAACTTTAAAATTATGATTTTAGGGATGTTACATGAACACGACTTTTCGAAAATATTTAACCCTATAGGGGTGTACAACTTTACCCACACGTACTAACGAACTCCTAATGCCACATGATTAGCCCTCTTCCTTGGAAGGCCGGCAGAGGGTGGTTAGACACGACCTTTACCTTGCTTTCACTGAGACCATGAGTCACTCCCTAAGGATTGTTCTGCTGTAACGCATCAAGTCCTGAAGCCATTCCCTAGAGATGTGAGGCGAGGTTGGTTTACCTGGGGAACCATCTACCCCAAGCAACCCCGGCCACGCTTACCTACCTATTATGATGCACCTCCTTCACTGCCTTCGAGAAAAAACCAGAATGCATATGTCGAATGGAATGCCCGAACTATGTGACTCATGGAATTTACTAGGCAAGTTAGTCAATCGAGGGGTCCCCATAAACCCCATGTGGATGTACGCTCATCTCGGTTCCAAAGGAAAGAACTCGGGTCCTAGTGGTGGCGAGCATGGGACTACAAAAACTACATCCCACCGTGGCCTCCCATACAAGCCTTAGCATGTTTAATCTCATATCACTTCTAATCTCATTTCATCATGTTCTCCTGTCATACTAGATTCTCTGCATCTGATACATCATTTGGATGAACCAGCACTAGAAGCTATGCATGGCTAAGCGGGACACAGATATAAGCTTTAGCAGTGCACACAAGCCAAACCTAGTTATGCTAGGAGCAGTGGATCAGGTAATATAAGCTCAAATGGAGTAATACAACATATAGGATACTCTATCTATCGATAAAAGACCATAGTAGAATCGTATGCATCTTGGCAAGAATTGAAATACTTTTGAAATAATAGGATTATATCATGGTGGGTCTATGCTTGCCTTTGCCTAGTGATAACCATAAAGCAGAGCTTCGAACATCTGGTACTTGACTTGATTACAGTTGGTCAAGTATTGTTCATCGATCTTTGATCTTCGAGGGTGTTGACCTCGGGCTTCGATCTCTATCTCGATATCGTATTCTACCAAAGAAGAACCAAATCACCAGAAAGAAAGTAAAACAATCAACACATGGCATCAATGTAATTCTCAAGCAAGGGTGATGATATGACAAGTTGAATAGTACTGAAATGTAACCGTAAGACATGCTCGGAAGTTTAATCGGGGTTCCTAGGGGGTGCAAACCCTAACACGGGGAAAAACTAGAATCACCTATGAGGGGTTACTATGTTGTTCTAATTAAACTTGTCATGTAAGTTGCTTAACAATGCATTATTATAGCTTAAAAAGATAGATATCATTTTTCTGAACATTTTGATATATTATTTGTATTTTTTGAATTAAAATGAATTAGTTATGTTTTTTCTCAATTTAAATACATTTTAGGAAATTATAAAACATTTTTGGAATATTCAGATTATTTTTCAACTTGGGCCCATATGTCATAAGTTTAATCATTTCAGAAAACAATTATGGAAATTATCGAAATGCTGACAGGGATGGCCCACATGGTATTTATATTTCTAGAAAACAATTTTAAAAAACATTTAAATAAAACAAAAGGGATCATTGCATCACTGTGACATCCCTGTGACGTCATCAATGGGGGGGGGGGGGGGGCCCCAAGTCATGGATGGTCTGGGCGATGGAGGGCATGCGGGGAGCTAGGGATGGGCGTGTTGGGCACAGAAGAGCGAGGCAGACCATTTGGTGGTGGCGTGTGGCATCCCGCAAAACCACTACTAGAAAATCGCGTTGAATTTGTGCATCGCATCGTCATCATCATGCATTGTTTGCTAAAACTATGTTTGCAAAGCCCGTGTTGTTTTCTAAACGCCCCTCTTTATTTTCAAACATCAAAACCGGGTCCCCGGAATATTTTGTTTTGACCGCTGTCGGATTGCAAAAGCGTTGTTTGAAAATAAATATTTAATTAATTGTTTTGGTGGGGCAGTCGAACGGGCCGAGTAGACCCGAACGACCACCCCCGTTTTTAAATCGGTCCATCTAGTCTGCCCCGCTAATTCCTACGGCTACCCACTATCCTACCCAACCCAGCCTCCACCTCACTCCACCCAATCAGATCCCTCCACCTCACCTCTCCTCTCTCCCTTACCCACTCCCTGCCTGCCACATCAGCCCCAACCCTCCACCTGTGCTAAACCCACCCCACTCAACTCAGCACCCACTCACACCTCCACCAACCGCCCCACACTCTCTCACACCCAGCCCCACCGACCCACTCACGCTGCCGCACGGGCCCCACCACCAACCTGGCCCCGCGCCCCACTCCCTGCCCATGGGCCCCACTGCCCCCACACGCACACATGCAACGCAGCCTGCCAAGACCGCCTGCAGCCTTCCCCCCACGCGCCTCCCAGGCCCACCCCGGGTCCCACCTCCCCCGGTCCACCCGCCTGGCCTCCTCTTTCCCCAACCTCCCGCAACCGCCGCTCCCCCTGTCCTCGTTCTCCCGCAGCGCCCCGGCGCCAATCCCTCCTCTCTGCCCCGCGCGCGCGCTGGCTCGCCGCCCGCCGCCTCGCTCTCTCCTCTCTGCTCCCCACCCGACCACGCCTCCTCAACCTCCCCAGGCTTCCCCCGCGCGCAGCCCTCCGCTCCGGCCAACCGACCCTGCTCCGCCCCTCCTCCTGCCTCGCTAGCCCCGGCCTTCCCCCCCGAGCAGCGCCGGCCGACCTCCGTAGGCCGCAGCTCCCCGCGCGCACGCCCAGCCCCGACGCCTCCTCCACCTCCGCTCCGCCTGCCCGCCTGCGTTCCTTCCAGCCGCCGTGCCTCTTCTCCGGCCACGAGAGCTGCTGCCGCCCGCCAACCTCCGCATCCTCCACGCAGCCCGCCTCTGCACCGAGCCGGCCCGCCTCCCACGCGCCAGGCTCCTCCGGCCAACCTCCGTGGCTGGCCGCCAAGGCCCCGGCGAACCTCCGTCCCAGCCACCTCCTTCGCGGTGCTCCTCCGCAGCGCTGCCTCCGGCGTCAAGCCCCGAGCCGCGCTTTTCCCCGCCCGGGACGCCGCTGCCGCCATCCACCTCCTCCGCACCGGCGCGCTCCAGCAGCCCTCCGTCGCCAGCGCCTCGGCTCGGGCCCGCTTCGCCGGCCGCGGCCCCACGTCAGCCGCGCCAGCCCCGCCAGTACCGCCGACCATGAGCCCGCGCCCCTCCACCAGCTCCGTCGGCCCGACCTCGCCGGCCCCGATGACCGCTCGTGCGGTCGATGTGCTACAGGTGCCGTGGTGCGTCAAGAATCTCAGTACCACGCGAGTCGCGGAAGAACCACCAGAGCCCAACCTGCGAGCACACGAGCTCTTCTAGGACGACAAGATCTTCCGACGGCTCCAGCAACTAAACAAGATCGTCCTCGGAAGTGGAGCCGCAAACCCCTAGATCATCGAGAGGGGGCCGATGACCTCGGACCAAGAACGTCGACCTGAAACGCCTAGTACTCCTTCATGGACACCGATGAGCGAACCCCGGCGCGTCAAGCTCTCCTTCCCGACCGTCAGGGTCCACGACATGGAATCGCCAGAATCATCCCCAGAACGCCAAGATTGCCACGAGAACGCCCCGAATGTTGACACCGACTCGATGGCGCGAGCCCGACAAGATCCTCGCAACGGCAAGATCGACCCCGTGAGGCCCGGCAAGACCTTCGCGATGACGAGAACGGCACCGACCCAAGTTCTGCTTCCCGGACATCGAGACCCCGATGCGACAAGACCTACCCCGCTACCGAGAACGGACTCTGTCGAACCCCTGATCCGTCGAACCCTGGACCCTGTCGGACCCCGAACCCCGGAAACCCCAAGATCGTCGAGAACCCTAATGTGTGAACCCCTTCCCGCAAACCCTATTTTATAAATGCATAATAACAACTTGATCGCATATTGAATTGTCATACTCGCATGCATATCTGTGGTTTGGGGGCCTTATGCCGATTCACCTAATAATTAAATATGGGGCCCATATGCGGGCAAATCTAGTCTCATATCGGCCTCATTTAAACATGTGTAGCGAACCGGATCCATCTGTTGTCTTGCTAAACAACATTTAATTTGCGGGGTATCTAAACAACATGAACCGTTTAATTAATTGTCGGGACCCCGGTTCCGCTTAATATGACCTAAATGCATCGCATCGTGCCATGTCATACATCATACATGCATCATGCCGATCTTTTGCCTTAGTATTAAATATTGCATCCGGTGTTTATTCTAGTGTTTTGGCTCTTCGCGGATAAGGCCGTTGAGTTGATGCGAGTGTCCACCCGATCTTCGGGGAAAACCTTCGGCAATGTTTTCAGGCGAGCATCTCCCCCCTTTCTACCTATCTTACTTTTATAGTCTTTATTCCCTCCTGTTGATCTTTTGCTATCTGTGTTGCGATGCTTTAGTTTCCGTACCTGTGATATACCGTGCAGCCCTATATTGCCTTGGACACATCCTATTACCTGTTGTTTGGTAGATAGTTGTACTTGCGCGTCATAGTCGCTTGCTCAAGTGCTGTTGCGTGTCGTCAAATGCCACAATTGATGATGTATTGCCGCATGTTGATGATGGAGATGATTCTAGTTTTACTTATCGTCACTTTAATTTCTGTTTAACAACTAAAATTGAAATAAGCAGAGGCATCGTTGGGTGATAGAAAATATTTGGTTTCCGAACGCCCACTTGTGTCCCGTAAGACCCCGAGTACTTGATACCTGTTCCTTGTTTTATCGCGCTATCCACATCCGGGAGGTATATGGGACCCCCCTGAGCCAGAGCTTGATTTAGTCTTATTTCTTGGGGCCACAAACTAGTTTGAGGTTTTATTTACGATCCTGTACTTATGCCATGCTACTTTCTGTATTTAAATTGTGCGAGGAGCACCTTGCATTGTTAGGATCATGGCACGATTCATGATGTCGACAAGCCCAGCCACACTTTCGGGTTCCCGATCGTTCACAGCCGTCCCCATAACCTTGAGGCCGCCTCTGAGCTTGCTTACTCCGTGCGGATTCTACTTAAGGGTGGCCCCTCAAATATTTCTGAATCTGTGATTGTTCGTCGTGAAAGCCTCGTTGGGTTTTGATTTGGTTTTTCCGAGGTTGATCGAGCGTGTTGCTATTGGTACCCCGCCGGGTAAAACTTTCAAAGCGGTGTCCGCGGATATGGACGACTTGGAGCACAGTATCTCGATCATACACAAGCATAACTAAAGTTTACTGCTATAAATTTGACTTATAATGACTAGTAATCAGCTTCACTATAATGGAATGGCGAATTAATACTGCCCACAATTGCTTGTTTGGTTGTCTCTTGCGACAATTGTATCTGACTAGTAAATCTTGCAACTACAACGGAATGGCTGAATAAAAGTACCAACAACTGCTGGGTTTATGGGTTTTCTCATGTTAACTGTATCTGACTAGTAAGTGTTGCCACTATAACGGAATGGTTAACCAAAAGTGCCCACTGCTTACTTTATCAGGACGATTATCTAAATCTGACTAGTAAAGTGCCACAACTATAACTGAATAAGTAAAACTGCCAACTGTGTGAGTGCCTCGGTTGACTTCCTCGTTTGGTCTCGAGGGAAACACGGATGGGTTTGTTTGGTGTTAGCTCAGGTTGGATCCGGATAGGTCATTCTCACCTCTCTCGATAACCGCCATTGTCCGAGTCTCTATAGGTTGTTTAGTGCATCTTGCCGCCGCTTGATCCACCATACCTATGTAGGCGAGGACCGCCAATTCTAGTCTCGCTGTCTTGGCCTCGATCGACGCCTCTTCTTTTTTTTCCTTTTGCCCTTTGTCGGCACCCTTTGTTTAAGCAGGTTTTGAGATCGACGTTAGCGGGTTACCCTTCCGCTTGGCCTGGCAGGGTTATGGATGCCATTGGTTATTCTTCGTGGCTCTTAGCCCCATTTGCATCTTGTCCGTGCGGGACGCCTATCGCTTTTCGTGATTTGGATCTTTGTATTTTATATCTGTATTCGTGACTCTTTGAGTCGCTGTTATATATATCTGTTCTGTGGGTCCCATCGAGGACTGTTGTGTAATGTTATTACTTCGTTTTCCACCCGCACGAAAGTGCCTGGTGGGCACCTTTGAATCGTTTCTATGCGGGTTTGGCGAATTTTGCTCAAACTTGCATAGGTCCGATTCTGAGGGTGTTACATGGCGCCGCCCTCCAAAGGTCACTGGAGCTTGATCAACAGTGAGAACATGAAGCTGCCGATGATGGAGTAGGGCGCGAGCACGAACCAGAGCAAGAGGGAGGTAGCAGAGAGAACTGGGAGGTCAAGGATCTCACCTATAACGCGTAAGAGGGGTCGGGGAGGCCATGCAAGCACGAGCGGCATAAAAATCGATGGCGGTGACTGTGGCGACGGGCGAGAGTGAGTCGTCGATTCGGAGTATTGCGAGCGTGCGGGGCTGCGTGACTTAGCTAGAATGAATCAGCGCATGAGGGAGAGCTCAGAGGTGGACGGGAACAGTGGCGTCGCCGAGCTATGGCGAGCCATGGCGCAAGGGAGACGGAAAAGATGGGGCCTAGGGTTTGTCCGGCAGCGGCATCGGGTATTTATAGGCATCGGCGTGCCATGGCGGGAATCTTGGCGCACGCCGACGCGGCGGAGCTCGATAGCGAGCAGCTTCCTCGATCCACCGGCGAGGAAGATGACGAGGAAAGAGACATCGAAGGGGTACCGGGATGCATTGGGCTGACTTGGGCAGTGGTTGGGCTGGCTACAGGCGCGCTGTGGCGCACCGAGCAGCAGGGAAAGGAGAAGGGTAGCTGGGCTTCGTCCTGCTTAGCTGCTAGCTCTAGTTTTTCTTTTAGAAATCTTTTCCTTTTTCTGTTTGTAATTTCTCTTTGGTATTTTCAAATTAAACTCTATTTTAATTATTCCGAAAATACTAGAAGCTTTGTTAAATATATATGAAATACTACAGGGCCCTTGTATTCAATTTGGGCTCCATTATTTTTGGTAGTTTTCAAATTTATCAAAACCATTTGAATTAATCTCAAGAGAGAGGGAATTTAGGGTTTAGGGTTTTATATATTTTTTCTTGCATGCATTTTAAGTATGATGGTCATGATGCACAAACAAACCCTAATATAATAATAACTAAAACTGGGGTGTTACAAATCTATTCCCCTTACGAGAATCTTGACCCGAGATTCCTAAGGTAGGATGAGAGAGAAGAAGGGAACAGTGTCACTTCTACGGATAAGAGGGAAACACACTAAACAACACACAGAGTATCTCATGGTAAACTCATGGATGAAGTGTTTAGAAACAACTTTGAGCTTACAAACATGAAACACAGCAAGGTAATAGAGGAAACAAAAGGATAAAGTTTCAAGTTGTTAGATAGATGGTCTTCATAAGGATTGACACCATGGAACTTACATGAGGTTTTGAAGCTTCTGAAGAATAAATCTTCCAACAGAAAGAACATGACCACAGACTTCGAGAAAATGAACCTCTACTAAATGGCTTAAGTATAGATTTCGGGTTGCAGAGATATGGATCAATAAACCCAAGCTGTTGAACTACTTTTGAAATAGAAGGGTCACTCTTTCATCCAACAGAAAGGTGTTTTAGTGGAGAGTACTGATAAGAGTCAGAAGGAACATGTAACAAGAGATACTTTTGATCACCAAAATCATCATCACTCTTAAAACATGGCTGAGAAAATGAAGGAAACTCCATATTCATCCAGGAATATCAGAATCTTTGCCAAAGATCATGATATCACTTTACACCACTAAATGGATAGGTAAGAAGATTCCTGATGACATGAGAAAAAGAAACTTCATTCTCAGACTTCAATTACTTGGCTCAACAAACAATTACCAACATAACAGAGTCTGTAGAATCGACCGAGAGACATTTAGCAACACTACTTTAAATGTTCTCCTTGATGTTCGAGAAAGCAGACATCAAGTTAAGGTAGGACTTCAGATACAAAGGAAACCATAAGCACAACTCCTATAATAATTCATAGAAGAAGCCTCATGAAGAGTGGTTGTTATTTTTGAATCAAGAGAATATGACAGAGGGTCTTTCCAGCTAAGTGTGTCAAACATTACATTAATCTTGAAGGATTTACAAAGAGACCAGTGTCAAAACATTGAGGAACACCAACCATCATTGTTGCTTGAGATTCAACTTTGGTTAGGTGGAATGATACTTCGGACTCAACATATCCAAGTAGAAAGGGTCCAACATTTACACAGAGGTAAAGTTACTATATCCTAAATATATGGACTACATTGTTAAGCTCCGAAAGACTGAGCTAGATTGCTAGACCCATGTATTTAGCAACTTGTCGAAAGACAACTGCGTACATATGAAGTACTAACAATAAAACACACATGTATCCTTAAGGAAAGAAAGATAACTATGCTCGAGTTCATGGTGACATCTTTCAACAATTGCACGTGAATCAGGGAAGGTTACTTCTAACATCCAGAACACATAATTCGAGATGACTCGTCGAAAAAGGTTCTCAAAAGTTTCCAACATTAATGCCAAATGTTGCACATGAGTCTAATCTAACATGGAGAAGATAAGGATGTCATTGATGGGCTCAACAACAAACTTGTCAAAACACTCCAAGAAGATGGACTCGTATGTTACTTGAAAAAGGAAATTGTATTGGTCAAATCAAAGGACATGAATATACACTCAGGTGAAACATCACAAGCAGAAACATCATCAAGATAGTACTTGGAACTGAGTTCGATTTGACGATAACCCAAATAAAATCAAAGGTGGGGGACGATAACATATCCACTAAGGAGTTACTATCTTTCCTCAGCACGGACAAAACTAGACATCCCTTTTTAAAGGAACTAGGTCGGGTAGAACTTTTGTCTTACAACTCTCCAAGTTGTTGTTTAAGCTCAACCAACTAGTTCAGGGGTATCCACTATAGATCCTTGGAGAAAATAGCAGTTCAGAGAATTTGATGGCTCAAGAACTTGACAACACGATCATGTGGCAACTTGGGGATACTTCTAGTAGACATCTAGAATATCACGAACCACCGATATGTCACTTATCTCGAGAGGAAACTTTCTTGGTAAGGCAAGAGGACATAGTCTCAGAATTTCGGCACAAGCCTAACTCTTTGACCGAAGAGAGTTGATACGTCGTAAACATATCTATAATTTTTGATGCTCCATGCTTGTTTTATATCAACTTTATTATGTTTTCTCTACACTTTGAGGTATTTTTATAAATTTTCCGGAACTAACCTATTGAAAAGATGCCGCAGTGCCAGTTGCCTGTTTTCTGCTGTTTTTGGTTTCAGAAAAGCTAGTAAAGAAATATTCTCGGAATTGGACAGGACAAAATCCAAATTAAATATTTTACCAGAATGAACACGGAGTCTGAAGGGTAGCCTAAGTGGGGCCACAAGGTGGCCACACCTGGTGGCGACGCGGCCTAGGGGGGCGCGCTAGCCCTAGGTGTGGGCCCCTCGGGCACCCATCGACCTTGCCTCTTTGCCTATAAAAGCACCCTGATGCAGAAACCCTAAACACCTGATACAATCTCCACGAAACAGTCTGTAGCCGCCACCACCATCGTCCCTAGATCGGGGGGGGTCCGAAGCTCTTCCCGGCACCCTACCGAAGGGGAGAGATCATCCCGAAGGCCTTCTTCATCACCATACCAGCCTCCGGAGTGATGCGTGAGTAGTTAACCCTTATACTATGGGTCCATACAGTATCTAGATGGTTGTTTCTCCTCCTTTGTGATATCATGTTTAGATCCTGTGAGCTCTGTTCATGATCAAGATCATCTATTTGTAATCATACATGTTGTGTTTGCGGGGATCCGATGGATATTGAGATACTATGTCAGATTGATTCTATCATGTCTATGTTATTTGTGATCTTGCATGCTCTCCATTGTTAGTAGCTATCTTGGCTGAGTAGATGCTTACAACTCCAAGAGGGAGTATTTATGCTCGATAGTAGGTTCATGCCTCTAGTAATCTGGAGAAGTGAAAGAAATCTCTAAGGTTGTGGTTGTGCTATTGCTACTAGGGAGAAAACAACAATCATTTGCCCATGGGGCAATTGTATTGTTTACTTTACACACATTGCTTAATGCAATTATCTGTTGCTTGCAACTTAATACTGGAAGGGGTTCAGATGATAACCTGAAGGTGGATTTTTAGTCATAGATGCAGTTGGATTACGGTCTATGTATTATGTTGTAATGCCCAATAAAATCTCGTAGGAGTCAAGATGTCTACTATATGCATTGTTATGCTTTCTCAATATGTCAATTGCCCCGCTGTAATTTGTTCACTCAACATGCTTTCTTTCTTAAGGAGAACACCTCCAGTGAACTATGGACCCCGTTCCAATCTTTATCATTGATACATCATCTACTGTTATTGTTTACTTTCTGCAAGCAATCACTATCTTTCACACTATACGTTTAGTCCTTTGTTTTTAGCAAACCGGTGAGATTGACAACCTCACTGTAATTTGGGGAAAAGTTTGAGTTTGCGTTGTGCATGTTCCAAGTTTTTAGCAACACCTTGGAGTTGTTACCTTACTCCTACTGGTTCGATAACCTTGGTTTCATAACTGAGGGAAAACTTGATGATGTGCTCATCACACCTTTCTCTTGGGGTCTCCCAAATGTCTCTACGTCAACCAAGCCGCATCAAGACTTTTTCTGGCGTTGTTGCCGGGGAGATCAGGACATCTTCAATCTCTTGCTCCTCGCCAATCACTTTTCTGGGAGAAAGAAGATTATTGCAAGGCGAGTCTCTGACAACCAATCTCTTTACTTTATTTTTGTTTTGCTTGTTTCTTTTTATCAAAAATACAAAAAAAATTAGTTACTTTTTCTTTTGGCTTGCTTTTTTTTATCAAAAACACACAAAAAAATTAGTTCCTACTTTAGTTACTGTTTCTGTTGGCTAGCTTTACTCTTGCAAAAAATGAATACTCCTGAAAACACTAAGTTGTGTGACTTCACTAGCACAAACAACAATGATTTCATTTGCACACCTATTGCTCCACCTGCTCCTGATGCTACTTTTTATGAAATTAAACCTGCTTTGCTGAATCTTGTTATGAAAGAGCAATTTCTTGGTGCTAGTTTTTATGATGATTCTGCTCACCTTAATAATTTTGTTGAACTTTGTGAGATGCAAAAAATATAAGGATGTATATGGAGATATTATTAAGCATAAATTGTTTCCTTTCTCTTTGAGAGGAAAAGCTAAAGAATGGTTGCTATCCTTCCCTAGAAATAATATTGATTCTTGGATTAAATGCAAAGATGCTTTTATTGGAAAATATTACCCTCATCCTAAGATTATATCTATGAGAAGTGAAATAATGAAATTTGAACAATCTGATAATGAACATGTTGCTCAAGCTTGGGAAAGAATGAAATCTTTGTTTAAGAATATCCCCACTCATGGACTGACTTCTTGGATGATTATCCAAACTTTTTATGTAGGATTGAATTTCTCTTTAAGAAATATTTTGGATTTTGCTGCTGGAGGTACCTTTATGACCATTACTTAGGGTGCTAAAACAAAGCTCCTTGATAATATGATGGTTAACTATTCTGAATGGCACATTGAGAGAGATCCACAAGGTAACAAGGTAAATTCTGTTGAAGAAACCTCCTCCTTGAGCTCCACAATGGAAAAGCTCATATTCATCTAGACAATGTTCCTTTAGCCTCTTTGGTTGCTCAAGAGCAAGTTGATGTGAACTTCATTATAAATAACAATTTTATCAACAATGCCTATAGAAATAATTTTGGTAATAATAATTATAGGCCTTATCCTCCCAATAATGGTAATGCTTATGGAAATTCCTACAACAACAATATAAGTGCACCCTCTGAACTTGAAGTCATACTTAAGGATTTTATTAGTAAACAAACTACTTTCAACAAAACCGTGGAGGAAAAGCTTTTGAATGTCGAAAAAAATATTTCATGTTTGTTTGAAGCACAATCCTCTTTGATTAATAAAATGGCTGCTAAATCTGAAACCATGGAAAATCCCTTTGATGCTGCTAATGACATACAAGTTAGAATTGATGAAAATGTTAGACTGTTAGCTAAATTGCATGCTACGTGGGAAAGAGAAGATGAAATTTCTAGAAATAATAGTATTTATACTATTACCACCACCAATGTTGATGCTAGAAAACCACAAGAAGTCCCCATTCCTTTTGCAACAACGCCTAAACCCAATAAGAATGCTGAAATTTTTTGAAATATGGGAAACAATAGTTCTACTACCTTGGATGCTAATTTTGATTTTGATCTTAATGGTTGCTAAAAGGACATTTACTATCATAATCACTTTTGGTGTTCGTTAATAACAAGTAGATCATTTTACAGTATGCTATTATCTACAGGTTGATATAATGCAAAGTGAAAAGGACCCTTGACCTACGGAACTTTCCTACAATATTTACATGTTCCTGGGAATTCCAGACCAAAGTCTTCGGTCTGGCTGGACCGGAGTCTCTAGTGTGGTTTGGAGTTTCCCCGGGAATCCCCGGAGAGGCTCCAGATTTCTGCCTGGGACAGTCTGATAGGTGGTCCGGAGCAAGGGTCGGAGACTGACCGGAGTCTCCGGTCTAAGCCTCAGACTGGAGTCTCCGGTGTGTCTGGACCGGAGTCTCCGGTCCACTTGGCCCACATAAGGGCTGGGAAAATCTCTATGCTGGTCCGGAGGCTGGTCCGGAGATGAGCCAGAATCTCCGGTGTAGACCGGAGTCTTCGGTGTGCAGGCCAGAGTCTCCGGTCTGACTTTTCTCCAACGGTCAGAAAATGGTTCAGTGGAGTGAAGGGCTACCAATAGAGGACCTTATCCCCTTCCTCCAGCTGCTCGACCCACTCAAGAACACCATCACCATTTGAGCCACCAAATCAGCAAGATCTCTTCATCCAACCATCCAAAGTCATTGATCTTTCGAGAATCAAAGGAGGAGGCCTTCATCTACAGCTTCACCAAGAGAGATCTTCATTCCCCCCTCATTCACTTGAGGGCCCCCATGCTCTAGTGTTTCTTTGGAAACCCTAGCTTTTGATTTGGTTCTTACAAGCTTGTCTTTAATTTTTTGACAGTTTGCTTGTATTTGGGAGCCTCAATTAAGTTGTGGATGTGTGCCCCGAACTTGTTGTAAAGGTGCCGGCTTCCACCTCGAAGGTTGCCGATATAGTGGAAGAGGTGAAACGAACCCTTTGGGGTGAGGTTCATCAGAGAATAAGGGAGGCCTCTCGTGGTGTTGGTGGTTTGAAACCACCCCCTCTCCAAACATATACGTACTTCCCCTCAAAAGGAAGGAACTACGGGAAACAAATCCTTGTGTCTCCGTGTCCTCCACTTTGGTTACTTCTATCCTTTACCGCAGTTTACTTTACTTGTTCTTTCTTAGTGTTTTTGCTAGTTGGTGCTAGTTTTACATATATGTAAATTCTCCTTAGTTGCATAATCTAGAGAATTTACCTTTCTTGTCAAACCCTAATTTGAAAAATAAGAAATTTTGAAGTAGCACCTATTCACCCCCCCTCTAGGTGCCCATACGATCCTTTCAATTCGTATCAGAGCCTCAGCTCTTTATTCGGGCTTTATCGCCTAAGTGTATATGGGTAGAAACTTAGGGGAAGGTGATGGTGAGCCTACCAAATCGGTGACCATGGAGGATCTCAATAACTTGGAAACAAGATTGAGCTCCACCTTGGGCAACGAGGTCAAACAATTGCACAAGTTACTTGAGCAACTTGTTAAAGATAAAGGTGACTCATCATCCCCTTCTCCTCAATAGGTAACTCCATCAAGAACAAAGGTGAATGCCCCGACATCACCCGCGGTTGTGGAAGTAGGGGATAATCCAAACAACACTAATTCTTCCACAAAAAAGGATGGTAGGAAGGGAGAGCACCATGAGTCTCAAGGATGGTAATCTCTCGACCCTCCAATTCCTCACCCTCATATAAACAATAGAGGTGACCCACCAAAGCTAGCTGCATCTACTTTTTCTCAATGGCAATCACTAATGAAATTTCATGTGCGTAGCGCTTGTATTGAGTTATGGAACATCATTGAAGCACTCCATATTGGGGATCCAACCAACTTAACTAGAAGATAAGTTATCAATAGTCAACTCAATGACACCGCCTTGCACATGATACAATAAGGATTGAGTACAAAATATTATCCTCACATGGAGCACCTCAACACCGTCAAGGAAGCTTGGGATGCTGTCACAGAGTTGTATGTTGGAAATGAGAGCATGAGAAGGAACCGGTATGATGCACTAAGCAATGAAGCTGAACAGTGGCGGTCTCAGGATTTTGGCAATGGGTATTCAACATAAAAAGAACTACAAAAACATGAACAAATTCAGGGAATGTACAACTACAAAAAAAATTAGGGAATGTACTAACATCTGATCCCAACTCTAGCTGCTTACATTTAGTCGCTAAAGAAACAACACCAACAACGATTATGTCACAACTTGCATGAGATTTTATATATAACAGACAGTAATTCATGACTGTATCACTAGGTTCAAACTTTTTATCAAAATTTATGGGTATTCAGCTGAATACCCATGATACCATGTGTGCCTGCCCATGAAGCTGAAGGCTTCTATATGAAGGATGGTGAAGATCATGAAGACATGTATCATAGGCTCAAGTCCACCGCCACCGCCTTTATAAATGCGGGTTCCTCACATGTGGATGATGCTTGGATAAAAAGGAAATATGTGAATGCACTCATGCCTTTTGATCCTACTGACTCGAAGAGCCTACAAGGAAGACACAACTACCACCTCATGACCTCAAATGAAGTTATGCAAGAGATGGCCTCTTTCAAGGTTGCCGCCAAGAATGCCAAAGATGCCCGTGCTCGAGCACTAGGAATGAGCAATGGTGTCAACCTTGCATTAAAGGCCAAAGTTGTGGAGCATATTGATGAAGATGATAGGGATGAAGGATTGTCTATGATCCATCCCGATGATATAAAGATTTTTCATGGTGAATATATGGCCTTCTATGCAAAGAGCTTTTGTAAAGATCCCGCCAAGGCCAAGATGGAAATGCAACGAAGAAGAAACCCCAATGGCGAAGAGACAATGTCACTAAATTGAGAACTTGTTTCAATTGTAGTGACCGCTATCACTTTGTGGCGGGTTGTCCCTATGAGAAAAGAGAAGATCATGGGGGAAAACTTGTGTTGAAGAAAACTTCCAAAGCTCCTTACAAGAAACCCTTCATCAAGAAGAATCCCATCAAAAAGAAGTCGGGTGAAATTGTGTTGATCACTCATGAAGAATTCTCCTCCGACAATGAAGATGATGCAGAGGAAACATCAAGTGCTGTGGCTGCTGTTGCCATTACTTCTACTCCCAGATTCTCCCTCTTCGACTCTCCAAATGAGAATATCTCCAACAAGAACGTCACTTGCCTTATGGCAAGAGGAACAGATGTATCTTCATAATCTCACCCCTCCCTCTTGATTAATGATGAAATTGATGATGAGATGTCTCTTGAGTTCAAAAAGGAAATAATTTATTTTGATGAGTTCATGAATAACTTGCAAGGGGAACACAAGATACATTTGGGGACCTCTTAGATCAACTTCCTCACAAACAAGAGCTTCTTGATGAAAGATGTAAACTAGGGAGAGAACACATGAATGAGGTAGAACCCCTAAATAATGCTCTAGAGGAAGAACAAGAGACTAGGATGTCCCTTGAACTAAAACTTGAAGGGCTTGATGGGGATAATGACTTAATTGTTAATAGAGTCGTTAAGGAACGAGACCATGCTATTGCTAAATATAAATGGGCTAAAAAGGACAAGATTGAGTTTGGTGTTGTTCATGAAAAACTTGCCGAGGACTTTAGGTTGCTTGACAAGGCTCACAATTCTTTGGAAAGTGAACTCTTTTCACTCACAAAGTCCCATGAAAATCTTCAAACTCAATTGACCAATATTCCTTCACCTAGTAATTTCATTCCTTCTACTAGTACAACTATCCTTGAAGAAAATGCTAGGTTGAAGGGGGAGCTATCTAAGGCCACCTTTCCAAAAGGAAACAAGTCCATTGATGACCTCTTAAGTAATCAAAGGTCAAATGGTGAGAAAGGGTGCATTGGTTTTCTCTCCAAAGCCAAGAACACGAACAACAACAAGAAGAAGGCCAAGACCGCACAAGAAAAAGAAAAGGCCATTGTGGGGAGTAAGACCACAAGTGGCAAAACTATGTCTCATGATGATTTTGCGAGAAGTGCTAACCCTCACTATGTTTTAATGTGTGATTATTATGGTGATGTGTATGCACAATAAGGTTGCCCATTTGATGGGTATATTTCTTGGTTTATTTGGGTTCCCAATACCCTTGTTTCTAACAAAAGAGGACCCATTGAAAAATGGGTACCTAAAAACTAGCTTGATCTTTTGTAGACATATGCTTCCGGAGGGTCAAAGTGGGTGCTTGATATTGGTTGCACAAGTCATATGACCAGAAGCTCATCTATTGTCAAGGAGTTGAGACCAAATGATGATCAAATATCCGTGACATATGCCGAATGATGATCAAAGTCTAAGGTAATGGGTCTTGGCAAGGTTTTGGTTTCCCACGATATTACACTCGTGGACGTCATGCTTGTTGAGACCCTTGGTTATAATTTACTTTCAGCCCGTGCTCTTGGAAAGATGGGATTTGCCTATTTATTGATGATGATATTGTGGTCCTCATGTGGAGAAAGTCTCTCAAGGTCGCTTTTGTTGGGTACGTCGAAAGTGACTTGTATGTGGTGGACTTTTCGGGGCAAGCCACTACAAGTGCGATGTGATTATTCGAAAAGGCCGATGTGGGTTGGTTATGGCATCGCCGTCTAGCCCATGTCAATATGAGAACTTCGCAAAGTATTCACAATGATGGCCACATTGTTGGACTAAAATAAAATGTTTACTTTGCCAAAGATCATGTTTGCAGGGCTTGTGTTGAAGGAAAGATGCATGATTCTCCCCACAAGCCAAAGAACCGCATCAAGTCAAAGAGTATCTTGGAGCTCCTTCATGTGGATCTCTTTGGTCCTCCATCTCATGCAAGTCTTTGGTGGGAAGAAATATTGTTTGGTGATTGTTGATGACTATTCAAGATACTCATGGGTATATTTCTTCAAGTTGAAAAGTGAGACCCAAGAGAACTTCATCGACTTCATCAACATGCTTCAATGTCAATACAATGTCCCCGTGTTGATAATAAGAAGTGACAATGGCATCGAGTTCAAGAACCACACCTTGAATGGATTTCTTAGTGATGAGGGGATGAAACACCAATATTTTGTTGCATATACCCCTAAACAAAATGGTGTAGCCGAGAGGAAGAACCGGACTCTTATTGATATGGCAAGGACAATGTTGGCGGAGTTTAAATCACCATACAACTTTTGGGCCGAAGCAATCTTCACCGCTTGCCATGCATCAAACCGGCTCTACCTCCACAAAGAATTGATCAAGACTCCATATGAAATACTTACATGTAACAAGCCCAACGTATCTTACTTCCGGGTGTTCGGTTATAAGTGTTTCTATATCAAAAAGGGTGTTCGTTTGTCCAAATTCGATTCCAAAGCATTAGAGGTTATTTTTGTTGGCTATGGTCTAGAATCTCACACTTATAGAATCTATGATAAGCTCTCCGGAGCTATCATAGAATCTTGTAGTGTGACTTCGAAGAATATGATGGTACCCAAGGGGGGCGTGTTGATTCTTGTGATGCGGATGATGAAATGCCTCAGGATGCCATAGGAAGAATGGTTGTGGGATTTATCCTCCCCGTTGAGGAACCCCTTATGGCGGATCGATAAGAACTAGGCTCTACTCAAGTGGAGCCCTCATCTTCACAACATCAACAAGCTCCATCTACTGAGGAGGACAATGACCCAAGCCAAAGACAAGTTGTGGACCCTCAACATGTTGATCAGGAAGATACTTATAATGAGATGGATCTTGAGTCACCATTCTCCAGAATTTCAAGTGCTGCTCGGTCTATTTCACAAGGAAGATCCATACAATCTGTCGTGAGAGAAGCTCAACTCCAATCTAGTAATGTGCATGATCAAGACCAAGGTCAATCTTTGCCTCTTAATGAAGAGAATGATTCCAGTGATGATCAAGGTCAAGTTGATGGTCAAGACGAGGACCAAAATGATGAAGAGGTCCCCCCAAGAAACAACAAGGATATCGAAACTCGTCGCAAAGCTAGAATGGATAGGATGTTGGAATTAAGAGACCACTCTCTAGAGAATGTGATTGGAGATGTAAGGAGAGGAATGTCCATAAGAGCACAATTGAAGAGGTTTAGTGAACACCAAGCACACATCTCCATGATTGAACCAAAGAAAGTATGGGAAGCTCTTGAAGATTCAGATTGGTTGGAAGTAATGCACAAAGAGCTCAACAACTTTGAGAGAAATAAAGTATGTAAGTTAGTTGAGAAGCCAAAGGATTGCCGCAAGATGAGCAAGAACAAGGCAATATTGGTTGCACAAGGTTTCTCTCAAATTGAAGGCATTGATTATGGAGAGACATACGCACCCGTGGCTCGCCTTGAGTCCATCCGTATCTGATACGTCGTAAACGTATCTATAATTTTTGATGTTCCATGCTTGTTTAGTATCTACTTTTTTTGCTTTGTCCACACTTTGAGGTGCTTTTCATATGTTTTCTGGTACTAACCTATTAACAAGTTGCCACAGTGCCAGTTGCATGTTTTCTGCTATTTTTGGTTCCAGAAAAGCTAGTACAGAAATATTCTCGGAATTGGACGGGACAAAATCCAAAGTCAACATTTCACCGAGGAGAACATGGAGTCCAGAGGAGAGACGGAGGGCTGCCATAGGGTGGCCACACCCCCCAGGCATGGGCCCACCCTGGGTCATGCCTAGGCAGGGTGTGGGCCCCCCAACCGCCTCCCAGCCTCGCCTCTTCGCCTATAAGAAGCCTGATATGTCCAATTTGCATCACCATTCTATATCATAATTTGCCTCTATTCATTGATATGTGTCTTATTATGAGGTGTTACTTATGTCTTTTCATCTGTTTTGCATGTTGGATGATTCTTGGAGGATGGACTGCCGGAGTCAGGATTCTGATGGAAAAAGAGGTGTTTTGATGCAATTTCACGAAGATCAGAAAAATACCATAAAAATCATGGAAAATTATATTTTCCTAGAAGACGAAGGAAGCCAGAAGGGGAGTCATAGTTGGGCCACAGGGGGCCCACACCCCCCATGCGCGGCCCCCCTGGGCCGTGCCTAGGGTGGGTGTGGCCCACCTGGCCGGCCTCCGACTCCGCCCTATCGCCTATATCTTCCTCTCAGAATCCTAAAACAAGGGGAGCAACCACAAAAATATTTCCGCCGCCTCTGTGGGGCGGAAAACACCGAGAGAGAAAGATCTCTCTGGCAGAGAAATTTCTGTCGGGGAAATTCCTTCCCGGAGAGGGGAGATCGTCGCCATCAACATTGTCATCAATCTAGGCTTCATAGGGATCATCATCACCATCATCCACACCATCATCTCCACCAGCACCATCATCACCACTCCATCCTGCTATAACAATTGTGTTGAATACTTGCATAGATCTTAGGGGACACTTTCCCGGTGTTGATTACTATTGTAGTTGATGCTTGTGAGTGGAACCATTGGATTATTGTTTATGTTCAAATTGTTATCCATCACCATATCATATTTGATCTTGATCCATATGATGTCTTGTGAGTAGTTCATTTAGTTCTTGAGGACATGGGAGAAGTCATGTTGTTATTAGTGGATTTGTGTTGAGATATTATTCAATGGTTTAGTATTTAAGTTGTGATTCCATTCTTCTAGTGGTGTCGTGTGAACGTCGACTACATGATACTTCACCATTTATGGGCCTAGGGGAATGCACTGTGTATTTGGATATTAATTGTGGGGTTGCCAGAGTGACAAAAACTTGAAACCCCGTTAGGACAACATTGCATAAGGGAGTGTAGGATCTTAGAGTTTAAGGCCGTGGTTAAGTTTATATCTTAATTGCTTTCCTGTAGTTGCGGATGCTTGCAGGGTGTTTAATCACAAGTATGTATTAGTCCAAGTAAGGTAGGTACATTAGTACAGGTTCACCCACACAACACTTACAACACCAAAGAAGACTACTCGGCTATTTGAAGCGAAAGCACTTGACAGAATTCCCATGTGTCCTCGAGAACGTTTGGTCATTATAAGTATTTCCACCGGCTTGTCATTTGCTAAGAAAGGATTGGGCCACTTGCTGCAGTTGTTCGTTGCCTTTATTACCTATACTTTGTTTTGTTGCTTTATCAGAAAACCCCTAAAAATCCGTTTGCTAAGTGTTTACAGAGATTTCCTGCTCCATACCACTAGTCAACACCTTATGCTCCTCGTTGGGATCGACACTCCTATTTATCGAAAGTACTATGATACACCCCCTATACTTGTGGGTCATCAAAGACCCCTCTGCCTAAACCCTAAGCACCCGATCAATATTCCACGAAACCGTTTATAGCCGTTGCCCCCATCGTCCCTAGATCGGGGGGAGGGGGATTTGAAGCTCTTCCCGGCACCCTGCCAGAGGGGAGATCATCCCGAAGGCCTTATTCTTCATTATGCCAGCCTCCGATATGAAGTGTGAGTAGTTCCACCTTGGACTAAGGGTCCATGTAGTAGCTAGATGGTTGTATATCCTCCTTGTGCTTTCACGTCTAGATCTTGTGAGCTCCGTTCATGATCAAGATCTCATCTATTTGTAATCATGCATGTTGTGTTTGCGAGGTTCCAATGGATATTGAGATTACTATGTCAGACTAATTAATGGTTTTGTCTTATTGATTCTATCATGTCTGTGTTGTTTGTGATCTTGCATGATCTCCGTTGTTAGTAGCTATCTTGTCCAAGTAGTTGCTAGTGACTCCAAGAGGGGGTATTTATGCTCGATAGTGGGTTCATGCCTCTACTTAATCAAGGGAAGTGACAGAAATCTCTACGATTGTAGATGTGTTATTGCCACTAGGGAGAAAACAACGGTCTCTTGTTCATGGAAAAAGTGGATTGTTTACCTTACACACTTTTCTTAAAGCAGTTGTCTGTTGCTTGCAACTTAATTGTCACATCCCAAGATTTTCCAAATCTTGTTATGTGAAAAATAAATAAACAAAATAAAGAATTTTTGAAATTTAGGGTGAAAAGAAACTTTGTTTCTAAATGGAAACTTAAAAACCCCATCTTGAAAAAACTTTGGTCAACATTTGAATCCAACTAAATTCAAATCAAGAAGGATGCATTCTTCATAAATGCATCTGGAAATTTAAACACTTGAGAAATAAACCAAAACCCTAAAACCCAAATGGAAGAAAATCATTTCCAAGTTATCTCGAAGCATATGGATTTGATCCATATAAAAATTTGTCAACAAACATTTATAAAAGCTCAAGCATGACAAAAAGAAATATTATAAAACCATAGAAATTGGTTTCACTTAATTTGAAGCCATAAATAAAATCTTATGAATTTAATAAGACAAGAAAAATGAATTTCCAAAGATAATAAAGAACCTATCTATAAATCCATACCAAATGGTGAGCAAATAATCCTAAAGATATTTAAAAATATAAATAAATCCCAAATAAGATTTTACAAATGGGAATCACCAAGTTTGGATCTCTAAATAAAAAGATATGGATTTTATAAGATGAAGAAAGAAATATTCAATAAGGAATATTTACAGACCAAATTAAATCTTGGCCAAGATCATAAGCAAATGGAATGAATTTAATCCAAATCCAAATAAAATAAAAGGGATAAAGAATTACCAAAATAAAATAAAATGACATTAACCATTCTATCCCTATTTTAATAAAGACAAATCTCTAATAAGAATAATTATATAATTCATGAGAAAATAGTATTTTGGAATTTACCCAAGTGAAATAAAAGTTGTTTAATTCAACTTAATTAAGATTAAAGAAATCTTCCAAATAAACTTTAGGGAATTAAAACTATATTTAATTCCATTGGAAATAAAACAAATACCCAATTCAAATGATTTATGAATCATATTAAATATATTCCAAATGATTCTAGATGAATATTTTGACACCCTATTAAACAAATAAAAATCTACTGAAAAGATTTGGAAGGATTTAGAAATTTAAATGGTGTTTGAAATTATTATTAAATCTTATTTGATTTAAAACAAGGGCCTTTTTGAATAATTAAAAAGACCCCAAAAAGAATAAAATTTTATTCCAAAATTGACTTCAGAATATACTATTAATCAGTATTTGAGTCTTCACAAATTTGGCAAAGATTTGAATTCAAATGAATGTTTGAATTGTTTAAACAAAATCAAATCAGAATAAAAGAAATGGAAAAAGGAAAAGAAACAGGAACAAAAAAAATGGACAAGGTCGACCTAGCCCAGCCGGCCCAACTGACCCAGTAGCAGCCCAACTAACCCCTCTCTCCCCGAAACGTTTCTCACCCCAGGAAAAACCCACAGCGACGCTGACTGCATGGACCCACTTTCCCTTTCTCTCTTAAGCCGACAAGCGGACCCCACCTGCCCCGTCAGCGTCTTCAACCCGCGGACTCGTTCCTCCCCCTCACCCCGCCGGCCGTTTCTGGCTATAATCGCTCGCGTAAATTCGCGTCAATGCCTCAGCAATTCAACCCCGCGATCACGCATACTAATTCGCCTGCGCCCCCTCTCTCATTCCCCTCACTCGCCAGAACCTCTACGCCCCCAGGCCGCCCTGATTTGCGCTTAGACCACGCTCTGCTCCGACGAGCTCGCCATCAAATTCCGGCCACCACCGTCAGCCCCACTGCTGCCTGAGCACACGAGCTTGCTTGCCAGCACCCTCTGCACCTCCTAGCACTTTTCCCTCGCTCGAGCGCGCCCCAGAACCTCGACAACGACGACCACTGCACCTCGCCACCGTCTGCCTCCGCTCCGACGAGCACTACCGGTGAGACCAGACCCCCTGGCCCTCCTTTTGATGCACACATGTCCGTGAATCGCGTACGAAGCTAACCGCATCTTCCGTTTGCTCCCTCGTGCTCCGTAGCGTCGCCCTCGACGACGACTGACCGCACCCGACGCCAGGAGTATCTCCGACGAGGAATTTCGACGACACCCGTGCGCCCCCTGCTACCCGAAGACCACCTTGAGCTTCGCCATACCCCTGCGATCACTGTGAGCCACTCCTCCCTCTCTCTTGCTTCCTGTATTAGCCGGAACTCCGCCGCCAGAGCGCCGCCAGCGCCGCCGATTGATTTGCTTGATCGACATGCATAGGATGTAGATCCAACGCACGCGAAAGAAACTAAGCGAAGAGGTATGTTTGGATCAGATCCGCATGATCTGTTTAGATCCAACGCACCAGAGAGGTTGATCCGAGCGAAACGGTATCAACCAGTAAAATCACGCCACGTGGCCTGGAAGCTGTTTTAAAAACAGAAACTTTTCTATTAGATGTTCAATTTTGTAAAATCCATAACTTTCAAAACACACATCCAAATTTTGCAAATTTTATATCAATGGATTCAGCAAAACAAGTACTTTCTGACCATGCACTTTGTTTAGTAAAATGCTTCTTTTAAATTGATTGTTTTTGTAGAAACTTGTGTATGCATGTTTAGAATATAAAAATTGTTCTAAAAATATTTTTGAGATAAAATCTTTGGAAAATGGTTTGTTTTGAACCTACTGAACATAGAAATGAATTTGTGGTTTCAAAAATGTATTTGGTGAAGCAAAAGAATAAACTTTTGATTTAAACCATTTCTAGTCAAATAAAAATAATGTTTATTTATTAAAAATGCTTTTGGGAGAAAATCTTTTGGAAATGTTTTGGAATAAACTCTCTGACCCCAAGCACCAAGTTTTATGATTTAAAAATGTATTTGGTGAACTCCATCAAGATTATTACTTTGCTAAAGGCATTTTCAACCACATAAAATAATGACTTAGTTTAAAAATGGTTTATAGGAAGAATCTTTTGCAAATGGTTTTTCCACTTTATAAAAAGACAAAAAAAGTGTTTTAGAATGTTTATAACCAATTATAAACCATTTTTGTAAATAAAACAAAGTTTGGCATGCTTGCATGCATTGTTTTGTTTCTATCATTTTATGTGATGTTTTGCTTGAATGGTAGATTGAAATATTGTTTGCTTGATTGAATTGTAGTGATTTGA
The DNA here is from genome assembly GCA_030063025.1 of Avena longiglumis. Classification (NCBI taxonomy): domain Eukaryota; kingdom Viridiplantae; phylum Streptophyta; class Magnoliopsida; order Poales; family Poaceae; genus Avena; species Avena longiglumis. Next base: position 473,670,399 of record CP125974.1, on the reverse strand, counting down.
AGTGTGTGAACATTGCAAAGATCAAGGAGTGAACTTATATTCTCTACCAAAAAGGGAAGTGATGCTTCATACTTTTGTCCCATTATTTTCTCTATGCATTAGTGATATTTCTAAGTAGGATTTGCATGGAATTTTGCTAAGTGTAAACTATGCCATGGGAAATCCTAGTAGATGAAACCTTAGTAGAATTTCCTAAGTTAAGACTCCTATTACCATCATGCTTAGCTTAGCTAGTAGAAAACAAGGGTGGAATATATATTCATGCTATGGAATATTTCTAAGTCATGGACTTGTGTTTTGTTAATAAAACAACTAAGTGAATGAATCACCTGGGTGGAATGGAAGGAATGGTTTGTGTTGAGTGGTTCACAAGGCCCATTTCTATGGTTTAACTTTGTGTATCTCACTTGTGGATGCCCACCCAGGAACAAAGAGATTTGAGATGTGAAATGTTGAGAAGCTTCAAGTGCAGCCACTTGGCATTATGGGCACTGCCTGGATCATATAGGTTGCAATAACTTAGCCAAATGGACAGTTGGTGGTAGGGGTATGATAGGTTGGAACGAGTCCATTTTGGTCTAAGGGAAGGCTTCTGAAAGATCTTGTCTTGGTGAAACCAAGTCTTGTGGGGAAAGTGCACCACCTCTCCAGAGTGTAAAATCTAAGTACTTAGCCATGTCCCTGGTAAAGGACAATTTGAGCATCAAGACATGGAAGCTATCAAGAATCTCCTCATCCCAATTTCTAAGTTAAAAGCTTGTGGTTGAACAAGGGTTGAAGGATCACCAATTTCTATTGGGAGATGCCTTGGGTGATTTTGCTAAGCAAAAACTTAGTGTTTTCAAATGATAAGGAAAATCTATTTTGAGCAAAGCAAGCCTAAGCTCCACCTATCCAAATGCGTATAGATGATAGTTACCACTATACTACCATAGTATCACTTGCCAATACAATTCAAATGTATTGACCCTTGTGGCTGTAACTTGTTATGTTGCAGGTTTGTTTGATATTAGTGAAGTAGGATTACAAGTCTACAACCAACATGTCTGCCTGTGGCACTTTGAAGATGAAGGACCCCATGCTATTGTTATATTCTGCTGCATTGTAATTAGATAGCCAAATGATCTCTGTAAGATGTAATAAATTATTTTATTCCTGGTTTTAAAGTTGTATTATGACCTTTGTTTCTTGATATTACATCTTAACTGTGGATGCTAGCTATTGATCCAGGGACTAGCATTGTAAACACAGGGATCTCTACCTTATTAAAGGTTGGGAACCTTACATTAATATTGGAGGGGGTTCGGATGATAACCCAAAGGTGGACATCTAGTCATAGATGTAGTTGCATGGCGGTCTATGTATATTGTTGTATTGTCCAATTGAATCTCAGAGGATCTTTATGTTTAGTATTGCATTGTTATGCCTTGCTCAATCCTGTTAATTGCCCTGCTGTAATTTGTTTACCCAGCATGCCATGTTTCTTTATCTAATGATAACACCTCTAGTGAACTATGGACCCCGGCCCAATCTTTACCATTGATACATCTTCCACTGTTATTGTTTACTTGCTGCAAACCACTTTCACCTTCCACACCATACAGTTAATCCTTTGTTATAGAAACCGGTGAGATTGACAACCTCACTGTTTGTTGGGGCGAAGTCTTGAGTTTGTGTTGTGCTGGTTTCCAAGTTGCTGTTGTGTTGCATCACACCTTGCTCTTGGGGTTTCCCGACGAAGCGCTCTCAGGCGCTATCAGTATCCTTCTTGCTTATGCGGCACATCATAACTTTAAGTTGCAACAAATGGATGTAGAAAGTGCATTTCTTAATGATACATTGAATGAGTTGGTATATGTAAAGGAACCCCCAGGATTTGAGGATCCCAACTTCCCAAACCGTGTCTACAAACTTTATAAGGCGCTTTATGGGCTCAAACAAGCGCCACGCACCTGGTATCAGCACCTTAGAGAGTTGTTGTTTGACCGTGGGTTTGAGGTTGGGAAAATCGATCCCACTCTTTTTACTAAGAAGGTCAATGGGAAGCTTTTGTATGCCAAATATATCTTGATGATATTATATTTGGCTCATCTAACAAAGCTTTTAATGATGAATTCTCAAAGCTTATGACTAATAAGTTCCTGATATCTATGATGAGGGAGTTGAGAGTATTTCTTGGTTTTGAGATCAAGCAAGTGGAGGAACATTCTTTAACCAAGCCAAGTATACTCAAGATATGCTTAAAAGATTCAACATGAAAGATTTAAATGGTGCTCCTACCCCCATGGAAACAAAGACTCATCTTGAACTAAATCCAAATGGTAAAGATGTGGATCAAAAGGTATACCGGTCTATGATTGGTTCTTTGCTTTACCTTTGTGCATCTAGACCCGATATTGTGTTGAGTGTAGAACTATGTGCAAGATATCAAGTGGATCCTAAAGAAAGGCATTTATTGGTGGTCAAGAGAATCTTTCGATATTTGGTTCATACCCCACACTATGGTCTTTGGTATCCTCGAGGGTCAACATTTTCTCTTTGTGGATACACGGACTCGGATTGGGTTGATGATAAGGATGATAGAAAATCAACATCCGGGGCTTGCCAATTCCTTGGTAGGTCCTTGGTATGTTGGTCTTCTAAGAAGCAAAATTGTATATCTCTCTCCACCGCCCAAGCCGAGTATGTGGAAGCTGCTAGTGCTTGCACTCAATTGCTATGGATGAGGCAAACTTTAAAGGAATACGATGTCCATTGTGACAAAGTGCCTCTTCTATGTGACAATGAAAGTGCTATCAAGATTGCCTACAACCCGGGGGATCACACAAGGACAAAGCATGTTGAGATTCGTCATCACTTCATTAGAGATCATGTTGCTCGAGGTGATATTAAGCCATCTTATGTATCAACCAAAGACCAACTTGCCGACATCTTCACGAAGCCACTTGATGAAGCAAGGTTTTGTTATTTGAGGAATGAATTAAATATCATAGATTCAAGGAGCTTGACTTGATTACCTTGCATACTCACCTATGTCTTGACTCTTATTTGGTTTAGGTGTAGGCATGGAGATAGGGGGAGTGCGGTCCTAATACATTGGGCTATCCCTCCCCCCATAATGCAAAAATTAAGAAATTCAATTCTCTTAATATCATTTTGTGATATGTGAGCTTCATTGATGATAGTGGCTATGAACCCAAGGATAATTCTTCGCAGTGCCATGCCACAAACTCTTACATGGTGGCCTCGGCCACCACCCTCTTCTTATTGTAGAGTTAGTTCTTAGTTCGTCTTCATTTGAAGCTTTATTGAACATTTGAATGGATTTCTATGGTTTCTCTTGATTCTTCATAGTATGTCATCTTAACCCAAGCCTATTCGCTGTCCTAAAAACACACACTCTCTCATATATGTCCCCAAATACAAAACCTGGAGTTTTTGGTCGAGGAGGACCGGAGTCTCCGGTGTAGGCCAGAGTCTCTGGTCCAGACAGTTTTCGGGCCACTTAAGGGAGGACGGGGTGAACTGAAACATGCAGTTTCATTCATCGACCCCCCTCCCCTCTCAACCATGTCGCCTCCTCCTCCAAAACTCCTCCCCAGAGGTCAAGAATCCCCCGGGATCCGTCGTGCCGCCGGCCAGCCTCCTCCCCTCCACCATTGGGTCATTCCCACCGGTGGAATCGGTCCCATGGACAGATCTGGTACCTCTCCTCCTCTTTCTCTCCTAGGGTTCATCCCTTGATTTGTTTTTGAGGATAGGTGCTGATTTTGACCATGGGAATCACTTGTATGCTTGCACACTAGTACATTAGCCTTGTTTCCTTTCCCGATCTGTTAGAATCAACCCCTCCAACATCCTCCCAGTTCTTCTCCGAGCCTCCCGACCGGAGATTCTGGCCCTAGGACCGGAGACTCCTGTCTGAGCCAGAGACTCCGGTCCTCAGGACCGAAGACTCCGGTCTGAGCCGGAGACTCCAGTGTGGGGTGACTCAAATAGATCCAGTAATGCCTCCGGGCTATTATGTTACATCGTTGGGACATATATGCTTACCTCCATGCTATATCCCTCATTGATGTTCATAGGTTCTGGTTCTCGTCGTCCTCCTCGCACCAAGGCCAAATCAAAGAGGGCCGAACCACATTTTTATGAGATCGAGGGTCAATATGTAGTGCCCCCGTCCAACCAGAGACAGCAGGCCCATGATGCAACATACATGAGGAGGGAGCAGGAAAGGGCTGAGGAAGAGAACCATGCCAAGAGGTCAAAGAATGACAATCTTCAGCCTTTGGCCCACATGTCAAAGAAAGAGTATCATGAGCTGCGGAAAACTAATTTATATGCCTTACCACGTATCAGCGAGGACCCTTGCTATTGGAGGAAGGACCAAGCTGTTTTCATGAAAGACATCTATAGTGTGCTTAAGAAGTCACATGTGTGCCCCCAGAAGTATATGAGTGTTGAGTAGATGAGGAACAACTCCTACTTCTCTGATGCACTCCGGATTAGTGAGAAGTTAGGGTTGTTCAACTTGATGGAGCTCCGTGAAGATTACAACATCGCCCTTGTGCAGCAGTTCTACGCCATAGTTGTGTTTGGGTCTGACCAAACAAGGACTATGACCTGGAGGAGTGGAAACCACCGCTGCTCTGCTACTTTATACAACTTTGCTAATGCCATCTTTGAGACCTTACAGGGCGTGTCGACTCATGTTGGGGTGCGCATGCACTCAGCAGCTCTTGGGGAGAACAAGAACAAGCTTGCCCCTTTGTATGATAGCGACGGTGTTGTGGGCGGGTCCAAGGGACTCAAGCTCCTCTACAATCTAATGTTGAGGATATTCCGCCATAACATTTCCCCTATGTCAAGACCCGGATTTTTAATCCCAGATGCCTGTTATGCCATACATCGCAATCCCAGGATTACCATTTTTGCGAGACATAACAGATTTGTACCATAGTTCATAATCCATTACAAACCATAATAAAGGTCTTACAAATAAAGGATCCGATGATACAGTCTTAATACAATCAACACAGCGGAATAATATAATAAGGGTAGCATAGTCGAAGCTCCATCTTCAGGGTCACAGGCAATGCTGACGATGGGAGATGATCCTAGTTGTCATAGACTTCCTGCTGTCCATCATCCTGGTAGTCCTACTCATAGTCTGGCCATAGGAATAGCCAAAGACAAAGCCATGAGTACTCTTTAAGTACTCTCAAACTATCACTAACAAGTAAGTAATTTGAGTAGGAATCCTAAGCTCTAGGTTGTTTTGCAAAAATCCAGGTTTATCTCTAACTGAGTTTAGAAGTAAATAAAACTAACTTAATGTTTTACAACACCTAAGTGGGAACTTAGTTTTCAATTTTACAACCCTGTTGTGGTCAATTCAAAGTCATGATTCATTTCACAAGTCATTTTGAGAACATATGACGACAGAACAGTATGGCCACTCCAACTGTCCATAACCGCGGACGCGGCTATTCGAATAGTTTGACACTCTGCAGAGGTGGTACACTTTCACCACAACATTCGATACATCCGTCAGGAACAATCCTGAATCTCCATACTCAGTATGCGGATAATCAATCCTAACCTTTCAATTACACACCCTAGTATAGGCACCTCCCCTATGAGTTTGGCCTCCCAACCATGACCATCTGTCATCTTGGGAACTGCATAGGTGGACAATCATCACGAGGTAGCCTCAGCTCAAACCTCTTCCGCAAGGGAACCCATACTAAGATATATAAATTTCCAGTCAAGACCTACCCAAATTCGGCTAATGTGGTTGTACGGTAAAATTGGAATGGTATCGCATATGAACCCAACCATCATTTTTATAAAGGGCTAAGGCTCATGCCTCAACATTTTCATCATCAAAATCATCTGGTGTTCATAACACATGTCATTTCATTAGAATGACTTATCATTCTAAGGTTTTCATAATCATTTTTCACCAAGTATTCACATCTAAGTGATCAAGTTTTATGCTTAGCACTAGCCACTAAAGTTGAGGGTAATCACTAATGAGGGGTGCTAATCAAGTGTGACTATCCAAATCTAGATCTCATGCCTCGGTATGACATCTAGTTCTAACTAACTTAGGCCAAGTTTTATGCTCTTTATGCTACCTATAATATCTTTCCAAAATTCACAAGTCACTAAATAAAAGTAATAAAGACCTTTGATAAAGAAATAAAAGAATAAAGCTTGCAAGTAAAACTGGGATTTGGTATAATAAAGTGGTATAACCAAATATGCCTAAGGTCTCTAGTTTGTATAGTTATCATGCAAGTGTTAGCTTGCCTTGAGTAGTGCAGTGATTGAAGTTCTCCTCTACTTCTTCTTCTTTGTAGTAGTCTCCTTCTTCTTCGTATCCTTGGTCGGTACTAGCGTCTATAAATAAATACGAGGTACACAATCACTAAACAATACTTAACTACTTATATTTGGCACACAAAGGTTCACATTAGATGATCTAGCATCATCACAAGGATTAAAGGTCTAGCCTTATTTATTTTATTTTAGAAAAGTAATTTCTACTCATTGAAAACTACTTAAGATTTAATATTCTACAATTAAAATATGGGATCATATTGACACATGTCATCACCACATATTTTAGTGAAGGAAATATGCCCTAGAGGCAATCATAGAGATGATTATATTTCATATGTATCCATGAGTTATTGTAATGTTCCTTGAATATCCATATCAGGCAACTTGTATTGATTGACAATAATGTGAATTGTTTGTGAAACTCTTTACTTGTATGGTTATTTAAGAGTTGTCCCTAGTCGGAGTTCATGTGACGACACACGTGAATATTAGACTAGCACATCGATTGGTTGATGACTATGTTTCGCAAGTCATAGACATGGAGATGTCAAACCAATGATGTGGGCACATGTTATGAATATGGGGTTGGACTGACCCAACTTGAGACTGGAAATTAGTTGCAGCTCTCTCTCTACACATCGTGTATGTTTTTTCCTTAGACCTGAGATTGTCGCATGTACTTGAGATGCGGATCGACCTACTTTGGGGCTATCAAACGTTGCACCGTAACTGGGCAGTTATAAAGGTAGCTTTCGGGTTTGTCCTGAAGCATGCTGCAAGGCATGGTCAATCAAGATGGGATTTGCCCCTCTCTACTTGAGAGAGATATCTCTGGGCCCCTCGAGTGATCGGATCCAGAAATGCATGGCCATGCTACATAAGGTTAATAGTTAACCTAGTAAAGGGATTCCGAGTTACGGTATCGAGAAAGAGAGGTCAGCTTGGAGCTAGACCAAATATCTTGAGGCAAAGGGAAAGACATGTACTAAACCTTGTGATGGTTCGTCCGATATGATCTTTGTATGCGTTTAGGAGTTGACACGTCTTGCTAGAGGCCTCTACCAACTATTGATAGAATAAGTGTATTTGTGTCATGTATACACATATATGAACCTATAGGGTCACACACTTAAGGGGCTGGAAGCCTAATGAGGACTAGATCCGAATTAAACCAAGATTAGGCTGCTAATGGGCTGCTAATGTAGAAGCCCACTAGGGACGCCTATATAAGAGAGGGTGGGGCGAGCTGACCAGGGTTAGACCTTAGACCATTCCACCCAGCCGCCACACCTCTCGCCTGTGTTGCACGCGTGGACCTAGCAGTCCGGCATCTGACGCTTCCACCCTGTACGTGTGGATACCTCGGAGGCGCTGCATTTGTAGCGTTTGGAAGAGCAGTGCAAGGGGAGCTGCTCGTGGGACGAGAACGAGGAGGAGTCGTAGATCATCTGCACTGCCTCGACGCGCTTCATCGATTCCGCAACTACGCGTCTAGTGGTAATCCCGTGATCTATGACAACAGTAATCCTGCTATACGCGGTAGAAATTTTTTGATTTGTGCTAGTGTAGCCTACCCGTATCCCTTCAGTGGTATCAGAGCCGATGCTGTTAAGTTATAGGTTCGGGATGTTTGCATATGGTGATATGCAGATTGATATGAATGATGTGATCGTTTATATGGCGGTGGTTCAGGATTGATCTATGATCTTGCTTTCCGTGATCGTGATTCTGAGGTTGTCGAACGACTTACCCCTACCGGTCATCTTCCGCCATCGGGGTAGACAATGACACATAAATCCTGTTGAATCACGCGAAGATCAATATGATTGATCGAATCGGAACCTAGATCTAAAATGGTTGTACCGTGATCAAAGGAGTTTGATCAGATCGGAACAACAGACGGTTTATGGTAAATTTGATTTGCCGATCAAAATCCTTAAAGAAAATTGTGCAGATCGGAACAACCGCGAGGGGCGCTGCCCCTTCGAACCCCGCAGGGGGAGACCCCCTAGACCCCCCTTAATCGTAGCCCCTTTTGTATCTAGTTAAGTTAACTAGGTGCTACGGTGTCACATGATCCGGTAGAATGCGATTCTATGCATAACTTGTTTTTGCAGGATGTATGTGATCAGTATGGCCCATATATGTATGTGATGCATGTATGAAATTTATCATGACCTGCGTGTCGTGAGTAGGGCAACACGGCTGGAGCCATGTGTGTTGTCAATTATTGTAATGGCATGCGTGCCAACTTGTGATGATCCAAATTCTATGTAATTTTGATTACTAGCTGTTAGGAGTAATAGCTTGTATTAGTTCTTGGAGGACTCATCACTTGGAGGATGGCTCACATGGAACATGAAGATGGAGATCATCAAGGTGGACAGGTTCTATGGCGATGGAGATCACCATGAGAAAATGGGCCATACTATGTCACATTTATGTGAATGCTATTCTTATGTGTTTTACTACTATGCATGCTTAGATGATAGAAGTAGAACGATCCCTCAGAAATTTTAAGTTAAACCATGCCCTCCCAACCAAACCTTGCACCATCCTATGCCCTGTACAATCGTTGGTGGGCCTATGAAATTAGGGTGCCGCGGTTTTCCTTGGCTGGATGGGTTTGTATCGGATACCTACACGCATAAGGGTTGCTGAGCTTGACAAGGTCATCTTAACAGTTAAGGACCTTGGGGCATAAAGGTTGGGCGCCTAGTTTTGACATAGAGATGTCACCCAACAACAAGAGTCATATGTGATATGATTAGCAAGTGTTGCTTACCGATTTACCTTGTCTTCTAGCAGTGATGCTAAAGCTCACTAGTCGAATTGTTAATTGTGGATCTTGAATCACTTAGTATCAATAGAGGGATATTGATTTAAGTGGGAGTATATTCTATTAAATTGTTTAATATGTTTTACTCTTTCATGGTTACATGGCTTAGTATTTTGCATGTTTTCTGTTGTAGATCAATGGCACCAAACACTGCATCACCTTTTTCTTTGCGTTCGATTCTTGACAAAGATAAACGTAATGGAACAAACTATACGGACTGGGTCCGTAACCTGAGAATTGTTCTCGGGTCTGATAAAAAGGAAACGGTTCTGGATACCCCAATCCCCGATGAACCTGCTGATAATGCATCTGCTGCCCTAAAGAATGCCTACAAGAGAGCATGTGATGATTCTCTTGAGGTTAGCTGCCTTATGCTTGCATGCATGGAACCTGAACTCCAAAAGAAGTTTGAGGATCAGGATGCATACGATATGATCATGGCGCTTAAGGACATGTTCCAAGATCAGGCAAGGACTGAGAGGTACAATGTTGCCAAGTCCTTTGTCGAATGCAAGATAGCAGAGGGAGCAGTTGTAGGCCCCCATGTGATCAAAATGGTTGGTTACAGTCAGACTTTGAAAAAGCTTGTTTTTCCACTAGGCCAAGAGTTGGCCACTGACTTCATTTTGGCATCTCTTCCATCCAGCTATGGGCAGTTCATTTCGAACTACCATATGCACGGGGTGGAGAAGGGCCTTAATGAATTATGTGGGATGCTTAAAACAGCAGAAAGTGACATGAAGAAGTGTGCAGGGCATAGCCATGTGATGGCTGTGCAGAACAAGCCTAGCTTCAAGAAAAAGGGTAGTTCTTGGAAGAAGAAGGGCAAGGCTAAGAATACGATCCCTAAGCCTGCACCCAAGCAAAAGGCTGGACCTGTAGAAGACACTGAGTGCTTCTTTTGTCATGAACATGGCCACTAGAAGAGAAACTGCAGCAAGTACCAGGCTTCTTTGAAGAAGAGTGGAAGTAAGAGTACTTCCCACTCAGGTACGCTTGTTGTAAATATTGTGGACATTCTTCTCGTTGATTCCTATGTTAACTCCTGGGTATTTGATACCGGATCGGTTGCTCATATTTGCAATTCGATGCAGGGGCTAATAAGGACTAGAGAAGTGCAGAAAGGCGAAGTGGATTTTCGCGTCAGAAATAAAGCAAGGGTTGCTGCATTGTTCCTCGGCGTCATGCAACTTCACCTTCCGTCAGGATTTATTATGGAGTTGAATAATTGTTATTACATTCCTAGTATGGGTCGAAACATTTTATCACCTTCATGTTTGATGAGGGATGGATATTCATTTGCGAGTATGAACAATGGTTGTGTAATCTCTAAGAATGATATGTTTATGGCTGATGCTCCCATTGTGAATGGGTTATTTATTTTAAATCTTGATGATGCATCTGTTTACAATGTTAGTGCTAAAAGGCTTCGGCCTAATGATTTGAGTCCTACCTATTTATGGCATTGTCGTTTGGGGCATATAAGTGAAAAACACATGAAGAAGCTCCATGGTGATGGTCTTCTAACTTCGTTTGATTTTGAATCATACGAGACATGTCAGGCTTGTTTACTTGGAAAGATGACCAAGTCACCTTTTTCGGGTTTACCCGAGAGAGCGATAGACTTGTTGGAACTCATACATACTGATGTATGTGGACCAATGAGCACGACAGCCAGAGGAGGATATCACTACTTCATTACCTTCACTAATGATTTCAGTAGATATGGTTATGTCTACTTGATGACGCATAAGTCTGAAACTTTTGAAAAGTTCAAGGAGTTTCAGAGTGAAGTAGAGAATCAACGTGGCAAGAAAATAAAGGCCTTGCGATCTGATCGTGGAGGTGACTATTTGAGTCACGAATTTAGCGATCATCTTAAGAGTTGCGAAATTGTTCCACAACTTACGCCGCCCGGAACGCCTCAAAGAAACGGGGTCTCTGAACGGCGTAATCGAACTTTGTTGGACATGGTTCGATCGATGATGAGCCAGTCGGATTTGCCATTGTCATTTTGGGGTTATTCTCTAGAAACAACAGCTTTCACACTTAACAGGGTACCATCTAAATCCGTAGTTAAGACACCATATGAGATGTGGACTGGAAAGAATCCCAGTTTGTCTTTTCTAAAGATTTGGGGTTGTGATGCATTTGTCAAGCAACTTCAGTCAGACAAGCTAACACCCAAATCGGATAAGTGAATTTTTGTGTGATATCCGAGGGAAACCTTAGGGTATTACTTCTACAACCGAGAAGAGGGCAAAGTGTTTGTCGCTCGTAGCGGTGTTTTCCTAGATAAAGAGTTTCTCACAAAGGGAATGAGTGGAAGGTCGGTGCGACTTGAAGAAGTTCAAGATGAGCCAGTTGGGGATGCTTCTACAAGTGATGCTTGTTGGAATTATGCCCTAGAGGCAATAATAAAGATGTTATTATTATAATTCTTGTTCATGATAAAGTTTATATTCCATGCTAGAATTGTATTAAGCGGAAACATTAATACTTGTGTGGTTTGTGAACAACACCGTGTCCCTGGTATGCCTCTAAGGACTAGATCATTGATCAATGATGGTTAAGGTTTCCTAACCATAGACATGAGTTGTCAATTGATAATGAGATCATTTCATTGGAGAATGATATGATGGACAGACCCAAACTAAGCGAAGCAATTAGATCGTATCATCGTGTTCATCTTTGCGAAGCTTTTCCTATGTAAAATATTGTATTCCTTAGACCATGAGATAATACAACTCCCTGGTATCGGAAGAAAGCTTTGAGGTCATCAAACGTCATCCTATGAGAGGGTGATCATAAAGGTGTCTCTCAGGTGATCGGAAAGTATCTCATTGGGTTGTATGTATCGAGATGGGATTTGTCCCTCCCAAGTCGGAGAGATATACTTGGGCCCACTCAAGTCGATATCAACACTGCTTGCAAGCATGTGGTTAAGGAGTTAATCACAAAGTGATATCGGATTGCGGAACGAGTAAAGTACTTGCTGTGAACGAGATTGAACTAGGTATGCCGGTCGCGAAGATCGAATCTCGGGCAAGTAAAATATCGCGATACGAAGGGAATAGATATATGGGATTGTTTGAATCCTGGCATTGTGGTTAATCCGATATGATCATCGATGAATGCGTGGGAGTCAATATGGGTGCCCTGACCCCGCTGTTGATTATTGATAGAAGATCATGTACGCATATTCTCGAACCGCAGGTCACACACTTAACGTGTCTCGACGCTAGGATAGATTGGATAATTGGTTTATGAATTTTTGTTCGAGTCTCGGATGGGATCCGGGACATCACGAGAGGTTCGGAATGGTCCGGAGAATAAGATTCATATAAAGTGCAGTTTTGGAGTTGAATTGTTCGGGTTAATCGATATTGTACGAGCTTCTAGAACCTTCCGGAAGGGGACCAACGTGGCCCCACCTTCCGGGAGGGGGCATGGGCCTATGAGGGAGTGTACTGGCCGCATTGGGCCAGGGGCACAAGGCCCCATAGGGCCCAGCCGATCCTAGAGAGTTTAAATCGTTTAAACTAGAGATAGGGTTTCTAGAAGAGGGGAGAGTCCATGCCCCCCACTCCTTATCCTTTGGGCTTGGGGGAGGGGCTAGGGCTGCGCCCCCCTCTATATAAAGAGGGGTGGGGGCGCACCAAACCCACACACCTCTCCTCCAAACCCTAGCCGCCTTGCTAGCTTTCCTCTCTCCCTCCCGACTGTTTGTAGGCGAAGCCCTGCTGCAGAAATTCTCCACCATATACACCACGCCGTCGTGTTGTAGATCCAATCTATCTCTCCACCATACTTGCTGGTCCGAGGAAGGAGGAGACGTCGAGGTGCTGCACGTGTGCATCTCATGGAGGCACCGCCACTTGTGGTGCTAGATCGGATCGGATCGCGAGGAGGAGAAGCGAGTACGACTACATCACCCACGTTCCGACGAACGTTCCGCTGTGCGAATCTTCAAGGGTATGAAGATCTAATCCAATATCTCTCGTTGATTGCATCTCCTAGATTAGATCTTGGCTTTCCCTCTGTTCGCATCCGTAGAAAATTTTGATTTACTATGCCGCGAAACTCTTCAGTGGTATCAGAGCTAGATCTATGCGTAGATGTGTTTCACGAGTAGAACGCAACATGGTTGTTGCGGGCGTTGATGTTTTCTGTTGCAAGCCTCTTGTTTGTGTTCTTCTTATGACGCGGGATAGTGAGATTGAAGCGGTCCAGGCCAACCTTACGCGACGTCGTTCGCGAGACCGGCTCCGCACTTGACGTGTGGCTTGTTCCACACATGCGGCTGGTGGATGTCAGTTTCTCTCACTATAGTTGTCATGGGATTAACACCGGAGTTTGGCAACCATAATATCACCGTTGTGCCTTTCCGTAGGTAAGAATCGCTCTTAGCATCTACTCCCATAATCCACGTAAAACATGCAACAACAAAGTAGAGGCGTCTAACTTGTTTTTGCAGGGAGTGTTTTCTGTGATATGGTATGGCCCAAGATGTGATGTGTATATTGTATGCGATGATCATGTTTTGTAATGTTTCACGACTTGCATGTCGATGAGTACACAACCGGCAGGAGCCATATGGTTGTCTTTATAATTGTGTATGACCTGCGAGTCAACTTCTTATACGCCATGTAATAGCTTTACTTTATCGCTAAGTAGTTAGCAATAGTTGTAGTTTCTATTCGTGGTGGAGGCAATCATGGTGGAGTGATGGAGATCATGCCGGAACGCACAAGATGGAGATCATTGCGCGAGGATTGGCTATACCATGTCACATAAAGTTATATGCATGTGATGTTTATCCCTTTATGTATCTTATTATGCTTAGATCGCGACGGTAGCATTATAAGATGATTCCTCACTTAAAGATCAAGATAAAAATTGTGTTCTCCCCAAGTATGCACCGTTGCGAAAGTTCGTCGTGTCCAAGCATCACGTGATGATCGGGTGCTATAGACTCTACGCTCACATACAACGGGTGCAAGCCAGTTTGCACACGAAATACTTGGGTCTAGCTTGACGAGCCTAGCATACGAGACATGGCCTCGGAACACAAGAACCGAAAGGTTAAGCATGAGTCATATGAGTGATATGATCGACACTTTGTTGTCCACCATTGAAACCACATCTCTTCTCGTGATGATCGGATTAGGTGTGGTGAATTTGGATCGTGTTCACTAAACAACTTGAGGGATGTTGAATTTAGTGGGAGTTCATCTAGTAATTTGATTAAATTGAACTATTTATCATGAACATAGTCTAAATTGTACTTGCAAATCAGTAGATCACATGGCCAAGTCCAACTTCAACTTCAATGTTTTCTTTGAAGGAAAAGCTTAGAAACAATGGGTCTAACTTCACCAATTGGTTCCGCAATCTAAGAATCATTACGTCTGGCGGACAAAGGACTATGTCCTTGGGAAAGCGTTAGGTGACCCCTGCACCAACTGGCGGTGATGAAAGCTGTCTATCAGTCGCGCAAAGATGATTATGGTGTGATTAAGAGCACCATGTTGTTTGCTATGGAACCGGAGCTTTAAAATCGTTTTGAAGAGTATCCCGGGCCCTTCGAGATTCTCGAGGAGCTGAAAACCATGTTTCAGACTCAGGCCCGTTCTGAGAGATATGAGATCTCCGAGAAGTTCTTTAACTGCAAGATGGAGGAAGGGAGTTCCGTTAGTGAGCACGCCATAAAGATGTCGGGCTACACTCAACGTCTTGAGCAACTGGAATGCACGATTCTAGAGGAGCTCAAGATTGACAGGGTTCTGCAATCACTCCCTCCCAGCTACAAAAGTTTTGTAGTGACTCATAATCAGATTGGTTCCACTGATATGATCACCGAGCTCTTCGCAAAGCTGAAGGCTGCGGAGGTGGACATCAAGAAGGATAATCATGTGTTGATGGTCAACAAACCCTCCTTTAAGAAAGGTAAGGGAGCAAAGAAGCCCTTCAAGAAGGGCGGCGGCAAGCGCAATGCTCCTGCTGAGAAGAAGCTCAAGTCTGGTCCTAAGCCGGACACTGAGTGCTTCTATTGCAAGGACAAGGGTCACTGGAAGCGCAACTGTCCGAAGTACTTAGCGGACAAGAAGGCTGGCACCATCAAAGGTATATTTGATATACATGTTATTGATGTTTTCCTTACTAGCCCTCGTTGTAGTGCCTGGGTATTTGATACCGGTTCAGTTGCTAATATTTGTAACTCGAAACAGGAGCTACGGAATAGACGGTGGCTTGCGAGGGATGAGGTGACGATCTTGGCGTTAGCGGATCAAGAGTTGATTTGATGGCCGTCGGCACGCTCTCCTTAGTTTTACCTTCGGGATTAGTTTAAAACCTTAATAAGTGTTATTATGTGCCTGCGTTGAGCATGAACATTATTTATGGATCGTGTTTATTGCAAGACGGTTATTCATTTAAATTGGAGAATAATGGTTGTTCTATTTATATGAGTAACATCTTTTATGGTCATGCACCTCTTGTGAATGGTTTATTTCTTCTAAATCTCGAAAGGGATGAAACACACATCCATAACATTGAGGCTAAGAGATGCAAAGTAGATAGTGATAATACTACTTATTTGTGGCACCGTCGTCTAGGTCATATTGGTGTAAAGCGCATGAAGAAACTCCATTCTGATGGACTTTTGGAGTCTCTTGATTTTGAATCATTTGACACATGCGAACCATGCCTCATGGGCAAGATGATCAAAACCCCGTTCTCCGGTATGATGGAGCGAGCAACGGACTTGTTGGAAATCATACATACCGATGTATGCGGACCGATGAGTGTTTCGACGCGCGGTGGATATCGCTATTTCCTCACATTTACCGATGACTTAAGTAATTATGGGTATATCTATTTAATGAAACATAAATCTGAAACATTTGAAAAGTTCAAGGAATTTCAGAATGAAGTGGAGAACCATCGTAACAGAAAGATTAAGTTTCTACGATCCGATCGTGGAGGTGAATATTTGAGTTATGATTTTCTCACGCATCTTAAAGCAAGTGGAATCGTTTCACAACTCACGCCACGGAACACCACAGCGCAATGGTGTGTGCGAGCATGATCGAACCCTATTAGATATGGTCCGATCAATGATGTCTCTTCTTGATTTGCCGTTATCATTTTGGGGTTATGCATTAGAAACCGCTGCATTCACTTTAAATAGGGCTCCATCTAAATCCGTTGAGACGACACCGTATGAACTGTGGTTTGGTGCTAAACCTAAGTTGTCGTTTCTTAAAGTTTGGGGATGCGAAGCTTATGTCAAGAAGTTGATGCCGGACAAGCTCGAACCCAAAGAGGAGAAATGCGTCTTCATAGGATACCCTAAGGAAACTATTGGGTATACCTTCTATCACAGAACCGAAGGCAAAGTGTTTGTCGCAAAGAATGGTTCCTTTCTTGAGAAGGAGTTTCTCTCGAAAGAAGTGAGTGGGAGGAAAGTAGAGCTAGACGAGGTTATTGAACCTTCTCTTGAATTCGAGAGTAGCGCATCACCTGAAATTGTTCCAGTGCCGCCTGCACCAACAATAGAGGAAGCTAATGACAAGGATCATGAAGCTTGACGATGCGCTCTTGAGCGTCGCGGTCGACAAGGTCGCGTGCCCTCCCGAGTGGTACGGCAACTGTCTTGTTGTCTTGTTAGTAGAAGGCGGTGAACCTACGAACTATGAGGAAGCGATGATGAGCCCAGACTACGAGAAATGGTGGAAGCCATGAAATCCAATTGGGATCCATGAGCGAAAACCAAGTATGGACTTTGGTGGATCCTCCTAGCGACCGAAAGGCCGTTGAGTGCAAATGGATATTCAAGAAGAAAGCGACGCGGATGCTAATGTTACCGTCTATAAAGCACGGCTTGTCGCAAAGGTTTTCGACAAGTTCAAGGTGTTGACTACGATGAGACTTTCTCTCCGTAGCGATGTTTAAGTCCATTCGGATTTTATTAGCAATTGCTGCGTTTCATGATTATGAAATATGGCGGATGGATGTCAAGATCTTTCCTCAATGGGAACATTGATGAAGAGTTGTATATGATGCAACCCGAAGGTTTTGTCGATCCTAAGGATGCTAGTAAAGTATGCAAACTTCAGCGTTCCATTTATGGACTGAAGCATCCATCTCAGAGTTGGAACCTTCGTTTTGATCAAGTGATCAAGAGCTTTGGATTTGTTCCAAATTGCTCTGAGCTTGCATCTACAAGAAAGTGAGTGGGAGCTCGGTGGCGTTTACGGTGCTTGTATGTGGATGACATATTGATTATCGGAAATGACATCAACATGCTTAACGATGTGAAGAGTTATTTGAACAAGTGTTTTTCAATGAAAGACCTAGGTGAAGCTGCTTATATATTGGGCATCAAAATCTATAGAGATAGACAAAGGCCTGATAGCTTTAAGCGAGTACATACCTAGAGAAAATTCGAAAAGGTTCGAGAATGGATAAGGCAAAGAAAGGTTCAATGCCTATGTTGTCGGGTAAGATATTGAGCAAGGCTCGGTGTCCATTACTGATGAAATGATAGGGAAGCTATGAGCAAAGTGCCTTATGCCTCGGCCATAGGTTCCATCATGTATGCCATGCTGTGTACTAGACCGGATGTGTCCAATGCTCTTAGTTTGACGAGAAGATATCAAAGTGATCCAGGAGTGGAACACTGGACAGCCATGAAGAACATCCTAAAATACCTGAATAGGACTAAAGAAATGTTCTTCGTCTATGGGGGTGATGAACATCTTGTCGTAAAAGGTTACGTCGACGCTAGTTTTGACACCGACAAGGATGATTCCAAATCTCAGACAGGATACGTTTATATTTTGAATGGAGGAGCTGTGAGCTGGAGAAGCTGCAAGCAAAGTGTGATCGCGGGATCTACAGTGGAAGCGGAATACATGGCTGCTGCAGAAGCGTCGAGTGAAGGAGTTTGGATCAGAAACTTCATCACTGAGCTTGGCGTGGTTCCAAGTGCATTGGACCCACTGGAGATATTGTGTGACAACACTGGCACCATAGCACTCGCTAAGGAACCAAGATATCATCCAAAGACCAAGCATATCAACCGCAAGTTTCATATAATCCGAGATTATATTGCAGATGGAGATCTGAAGATTAGCAAAGTACATACAGATCTGAATGTCGCAGATCCATTGACTAAACCTCTTCCACGTGTAAAACATGATGAACACCTCAGTGCCATGGGTGTGAGATTGTTGCCAGATGTAAACTAGATTATTGACTCTAGTGCAAGTGGGAGACTGTTGGAATTATGCCCTAGAGGCAATAATAAAGATGTTATTATTATAATTCTTGTTCATGATAAAGTTTATATTCCATGCTAGAATTGTATTAAGCGGAAACATTAATACTTGTGTGGTTTGTGAACAACACCGTGTCCCTGGTACGCCTCTAATGACTAGCTCATTGATCAATGATGGTTAAGGTTTCCTAACCATAGACATGAGTTGTCAATTGATAATGAGATCATTTCATTGGAGAATGATATGATGGACAGACCCAAACTAAGCGAAGCAATTAGATCGTATCATCGTGTTCATCTTTGCGAAGCTTTTCCTATGTCAAATATTGTATTCCTTAGACCATGAGATAATACAACTCCCTGGTATCGGAAGAAAGCTTTGAGGTCATCAAACGTCATCCTATGAGAGGGTGATCATAAAGGTGTCTCTCAGGTGATCGGAAAGTATCTGTTGGGTTGTATGTATCGAGATGGGATTTGTCCCTCCCAAGTCGGAGAGATATACTTCGGGCCCACTCGGTAATCGATATCAACACCTCTTGCAAGCATGTGGTTAAGGAGTTAATCACAAAGTGATATCGGATTACGGAACGAGTAAAGTACTTGCTGTGAACGAGATTGAACTAGGTATGACGGTACCGACGATCGAATCTCGGGCAAGTAAAATATCGCGAGACGAAGGGAATATATATATGGGATTGTTTGAATCCTGGCATCGTGGTTCATCCGATATGATCATCGATGAATGTGTGGGAGTCAATATGGGTTCCCAGACCCCGCTGTTGATTATTGATAGAAGATCATGTCTGCATATTCTCGAACCCGCAGGGTCACACACTTAACGTGTCTCGACGCTAGGATAGATTGGATAATTGGTTTATGAATTTTTGTTCGGAGTCTCGGATGGGATCCGGGACATCACGAGAGGTTCCGGAATGGTCCGGAGAATAAGATTCATATAAGGCAGTGCAGTTTTTGGAGTTCGGAATTGTTCCGGGTTAATCGATATTGTACCAGAAGCTTCTAGAACCTTCCGGAAGGGGACCAACGTGGCCCCACCTTCCGGGAAGGGGCATGGGCCTATGAGGGAGTGTACTGGCCGCATTGGGCCAGGGGCACAAGGCCCCATAGGGCCCAGCCGATCCTAGAGTGTTTAAATCGTTTAAACTAGAGATAGGGTTTCTAGAAGAGGGGAGAGTCCATGCCCCCCACTCCTTATCCTTTGGGCTTTGGGGAGGGGCTAGGGCTGCGCCCCCCTCTATATAAAGAGGGGTGGGGGCGCACCAACCCCCCACACCTCTCCTCCAAACCCTAGCCGCCTTGCTAGCTTTCCTCTCTCCCTCCCGACTGTTTGTAGGCGAAGCCCTGCTGCAGAAATTCTCCACCATATACACCACGCCGTCGTGTTGTAGATCCAATCTATCTCTCCACCATACTTGCTGGTCCGAGGAAGGAGGAGACGTCGAGGTTCTGCACGTGTGCATCTCACGGAGGCACCGCCACTTGTGGTGCTAGATCGGATCGGATCGCGAGGAGGAGAAGCGAGTACGACTACATCACCCACGTTCCGACGAACGTTCCGCTGTGCGAATCTTCAAGGGTATGAAGATCTAATCCAATCTCTCTCGTTGATTGCATCTCCTAGATTAGATCTTGGCTTTCCCTCTGTTCGCATCCGTAGAAAATTTTGATTTACTATGCCGCGAAACTCTTCAATGCTATTGTAGCAGAACAAGTTGTGGAACCCGTGGCAACAGAAGCACCACAAACACGAAGGTCGGCGAGGCTCCACGAAGCGCGGGAATTATTATTGTTAGATAATGATGAGCCTGTGACCTATGCAGAAGCGATGGTGGACCCAGACTCTGAGAAATGGCTGATCGCCATGAGATCCGAGATAGAGTCCATGGGAGACAATCAAGTTTGGAACTTGGTTGACCTGCCTGATGGTTTTAAAGCCATCGAGTGCAAATGGATCTATAAGAAGAAGATTGATATGGATGGAAATGTTCACATCCATAAAGCTCGACTTGTTTCAAAAGGTTTTTGACAAGTTCAAGGAGTTGACTACGACGAGACTTTCTCGCCTGTAGCGATGCTTAAATCTATACGGATAATTCTAGCCATTGCTGCACATTTTGACTATGAAATATGGCAGATGGATGTCAAGACGACTTTCCTAAATGGAATCCTAACTAAGGACGTGTATATGATGCAGCCCGAAGGGTTTGTCGATCCAAACAATGCTGGAAAGTTATGCAAACTTCTGAAGTCCATTTATGGGCTAAAGCAAGCATCTCGGAGTTGGAACATTCGATTTGATGAAGTTATAAAGGAGTTTGGCTTCATCAAAAATGAACAAGAACCTTGTGTTTGCAAGAAGGAAAGTGGGAGAGCGCTGGTATTTCTAATCTTATATGTAGATGAAATATTGCTGAGGAAATGACATTACTATGCTCGAGTCTGTTAAGACCTCGTTGAAAAATAGTTTTTCGATGAAGGACTTGGGAGAAGCGGCATATATTCTGGGCATCAAGATATATAGAGATAGATCAAGAAGGATAATTGGATTAAGCCAGAGTACATACATTGACAAAGTGTTGAAACGGTTCAGCATGGAAGAGGCTAAGAAGGGGTTCTTTCCCATGTCTCATGGCATAAAACTCAGCAAGACTCAGTGTCCTTCGACTAATGATGAGCGTGAGCGCATGAGCAGGATTCCATATGCTTTGGCTACTGGATCCATCATGTATGCAATGATATGTACTTGCCCAGATGTTTCCTATGCTCTAAGTGTTACGAGCAGATACCAGGCTGATCCAGGTGAAGGTCACTGGACAGCGGTAAAGAATATCCTTAAGTACTTGAGAAGGACTAAGGATGTGTTCCTAGTTTATGGAGGTGAGTTTCACATCCCAAGATTTTCCAAATCTTGTAATGTGAAAAAATAAATAAACAAAATAAAGAATTGTTGAATTTTAGGGTGAGAAGAAACTTTTTTTCTAAATGGAAACTTAAAATCCCATCTTGAACAAACTTTAATAGAAGTTTGAAATTCAACAAAATCCAAATCATGAGAAATGCATTCCTCAATGAATGTATCTGAAAATTTAAACACTTGAGAAATAAACCAAAACCCTAATGGAAGAAAATCATTTCCAAGTTATCTCCAAGCCCATGGATTTGATCCACATAAAAATTTGTCAACAAACATTTACAAGTGACCAAGAATGACAAATATAAAGATTATAAAACCATAGAAATGAATTTAATAAGATAAGGAAAAGTAATTTCCAAAGCTAATAAAACACTTATCTAAAATCCATACCAAATGGTAAGCATATAATCCTAAAGATATTTAAAAGGGATAAATAAATACCAAATAAGATTTTACAAATTGGAATCACCAAGTTTTGATCTTTAAATAAAAAGATATGGATTTTATAAGATGAAGAAAGAAATATTAAATAAGGAATATTTAAAGACCAAATTAAATCTTGGCCTAATCCATAAACAAGTGGAATGATTATAATCCAAATCCAAATAAAATATTGGATAAAGAATTTCCAAAATAAAATAAAATGGCTTAAACCAAATTCCATTTGAATAAAGACAAATCTAATTTTTAAATGATTAATAAATCATATTAAAAACATCTCCAAATAATTCAAGATGAATTATTTGACACCCTATTAAACAAATAAAAACCTACTAAAAAGATTTGGAAGGTTTAAGAATTCAAATGGTGTTTTGAAGATATCACTAAATCTTATTTTGAATTAAAACAAAGGCCTAAATAAATAATTAAAAGACCCCAAAGAGAATAAAGTTTTATTCCCAAGAATTGGCTTCAGAAAATACTATTAATCAGTATTTGAGTCTTCACAAAATTTGGCAAAGATTTGAATTCAAATGAATGTTTGAATTGTTTAAACAAAACCAAAACAGAAAATCAAATGGGAAAAAGAAAAACAACCAGTACAAAAAAAATGAAAACTAACTAGCCCAGCCCAGCTAGCCCACTAAGCCCAATGATCCAGCCCACTCCTCGCCCATGAAACGATTGCACTTTCATGACCAGACCCACTCGGTCACTGCCGGCTTGTACCCACTCCCACTCTCTCTCACTCGCTGACGCCAGGCCCCACCGCCAACTCCCCTTCGTTCTCACCCGCGCGCAAACCTCGCCGGCGGTTTCTGCCGTTAAAAGCTCGCATCAATACTCGTTTGTGCCGCGTTTAATCCTTGCCTTGACCATGCAGTATTAAGTGCATGTTTCCTCTCTTCCTTTCCCCCAAACCTCATGCCTCGAGAGCCACCAGGCTGCTCGGAATCATCTCCGAAGCTCCACTGCCTCCGACGCCCTCCGGCGACAATTCCGGCCAAACCCTGTCGCCCCTCGCCTCCTCGAGCACCCGAGCTTGACCCCCAGACCCTGGCGCTTCTCGCTGCACCCCCGTGTAACATCCCTAAAATCATGTTTCAAACTCATGCATATCATCCATGCATCCATGATCATATGAGTTTCATTTCAAACAAAACATTTCAAAACTGAAGCATTGTTGCTCAATATTTTATGTAAGTTTACTCAAGCCTTTGTGCTACTTGTTTTGAGAAAGGTACTGTTGATCATTCAGTATTGTTTAGAATCCAAACTCAAGTGATTTCAAAAACTTGAGCAAAGTCTCAAAGCAAAAAATGAAATAAAAACCAATTCTATGCCTATTATCACACCTCTTAAAGGCATGGTTTTATTTTATTTTCAAAAGACCCAAGTGTGTTTGAGTGAACAGAAGTTTTTGACACTTATTTGAGTACAAGATTTATTGTACAAAAATCCTGAAAAGTTTTGTAATCAAACAGATTTGAAATGAAGTTTGAAAACCATTTTAGAAAAGCAAACAAAAAAACAAAAAGCTAAGCCTTGACCGAATCTGGCCCCAGCTAAAGACCCCACCCATGAACCATTTTCCTTCCTTCACTCGCACCATTGAGTGGACGAGGCAGGACCTACTCCCCTCTGTTTCTCTCGCTGACAGCCAAGGCCCACACGGCGTCGTCGTCTCCACCCTCACCGCGACGTGTTCTTCCCCAAATCACGCCGTGCGTTACCTGGTTGATTCGCTCATCAATTCGCATTGATTACAGGAGTAATTCACGCCCTCGCCTGGCCTACTTAAACCACATCTGCCCCCTCTCCATTTCCCCCCAAACTCCGAGCACAAAGCGCCCCCAGGCTGCCCGCATTCATCCTCGTACCACCGCAGACAGAGAGCACTCCTGCGACCGATTCGGCGTGAGCCCCGTACGCCCCTCTCCCTCTGGTTCTTGCAGACAGCCTCACCACTTCCTTGCGCATCTACTGACACCGTTGGTTCCTTCTATATCACCCCAGGTCGTCGTCTTCGACAAGCACAACAAGCCCCCGACGGCATCCCCAACTTCGGCGATCAAATTCGGTGAGCCCTTTGTTCCCCTCCGCCTCTGATGCACACGATCCTGTTCGCCGTAGTCTTGCGCATCTCCTGATGCTGTTTGCACATGCTAGGGTGACCAGGAGCGTCGCCAACATCGTCGTCCACCCAAGCCCGACGCCGCCGGCAACTCGGACGAGCTCCAGCGACCGTCTCCGTGCGCCCCTTGCCAAGTCGTCACCAGGTTGAGCATCAGCGCATCGTCACGTTCCTGGTAAGCACCTCCGTCGACCCCAGGGCCACCTGTAGCGCCGCGCCGCCTTAGGCAGAGCTCGCCGCCGCCAGTAGCCACCGCCAGCGCCGCCCAGCTTTGGTCGTTTGATCCAGGGCCGTTGGATCTGGATCCAACGCGCGAGATTAGATCACTTAACGAAACAGTATAGTTAGATCTGGGCCATGCAGATTATGTTGATCTAACGACTCACAGACGCGATGCTGAGCGAAGCGGTACGGGCCAATTAGATTAAGACGCGTGGTAGTGGTTTGGATTTAAAAACGAGATTTGAATCTATTAGATGTTCAAATTTGTTTTGGCTATAACTTTTGATCCCCACGTTAGAATTTGACAAATTTTATATCAATGGAATCAGGAGAGCAAGCCCTTTCTGTTTATGAAATGTGTTTAATGTTTTGCTTATGTTAAAATGGTTTTATTTGCAGAAACTTGTGTAGGGATAATTTGAGTTTATGAATTGTTTAGGAAATATTTTAGGGATTAAATAAATGTTGTGTGGCAAGTTTTTAACTTTATGAACCAGTACTGTATACTTGCTTTGTTGAAAATCATCACATATCATTTTGCATGCATGCATATATTTTTGATTGTATATGTTTTGTATGTGATTTGTTGCTATAATTCTTTGTGTAGATTTTGGTGCTAGTGATTGTGATTGTGAAGAGTGTAACTACTCTCCAAACTACCAAGGCAAGTGGTACTTCATGAATATTTTTGTCCCTATGTTTTCTACTAAGCATTAAAAATATTTTGCTAGTCTTGCATGCTATGTTTTACTTATATGCCATGTTGGGAAATCCTAGTAGTTGTAGAATTGCTAGGAAATTTCTAAGTTAAGATGCTTATCTATGCCATGCTTAGACTAGCTAGTAGCAACCAAGGGTTGGTGAAATATACATGCTATGATGAAAATATTTCTAACTCTTTAGTTTTGTGTTTTGCCTAATAAAACAACTAAGTAAATGAAACACCTGGGTGGAATGGAAGGAATGGTTTGTGTTGAGTGGTTACACAAGGCCAGGGGACTGGTGAACCTTGCGTATCTCACTTGTGGAAAGCCACCCAGGAACAAAGAGATTTTAGAGGCTAAGTGTTGAGAAGCTTCTAGTGCAGCCACTTGGCAATATGGGCTCTGCCTGGATCATATAGGTTGCTAGAACTTAGCCATTTGGACAGTTGGTGGTAGTGGGAATGATAGGTTGGAGCGCGTCCATTTGGTCTAAGGGAAAGAATCCTGTCTTGGTGAAAATCAAGTCTGGTGGGGAAGGTGCACAACCTCTGCAGATGTAAAAACCTAAGTACTTAGCCATGTCCCTGGAAAAGGACAACCTGAGCATCAAGACATGGAAGCTATCAAGAATCTCCTCATCCCAATTTCTAAGTAAAACTTGTGGGTGAACAAGGGTGAAGGACCTCAATGTCTATTGGTGGTTCCTTGGGAAAAGTTTTTGACAAATAAAAACTTAGTGATTTCAACTAATAGGCAAAACCTGTTTTGAGCAAAGCAAGCCAAGCTACACTAGCCAAATTGCATATAGTATCTAGTCCACCTAAATTATACTAAGGTATCACTTGCCAATACTATTCCAATGTATTGACCCACTGTGGCTGTAACTTGTGATGTTGCAGGTTACTCTGATGAGGATTAGGAGTCATGAGTCTACACTCAACATGTTTGCCTGTGGCACATGAAGATGAAGACTTTTATTTATTTACTTATTCAAACTCTTGTACTAGGCCTGTGGCCTTGGAGTTGTAAAGACCATGTTTGCCTCTGGAATGCCTGTAATAATGACCTTTGTATCTGTGTACTTCATCTTAAATTGTGGATGCTAGAAATGATCCAGGGACTAGCATTGCAATAACAGGGATCCTTTTCCTTTATAAAGGAGGGATCTTACACCCCTACTTGCTCGCGCGTGCCCCAGGTGTCATGACGATGACAGCCAGCTATGCCCGCTTTTCTCCGACGAAGCCTCCAGGTAGTCTCTGACCGCGCCTCCACTCCTGTTTGATGCTCCCATACTCCCTACTCTTCCACGTGTCTAATAGCACCATTTGTTCCCTCTCCCGTGCTCTACAGCGATGTCCCCGACAACGATAGTGCGTGCCCATCGCGACACATCTCTCCGGCGAGCAATCCCCGCAACTCCAGCGCGCCCCTCGACAAACAGAAGGCACCTCGAGCACCACCACGACACCACGAACTTGGTGAGCTCCTCCCCACCCTCTCTCGCTTCCTGCATCGCCAGCACCGCCACCGTCTGACCGTGCACTGCCACCTGCCGCTGTCAGCGCCGCCACTTGATGGCAAGCACGCTGTGCACCGTCCGATCTTGATTGCGTGGCCACAATAAAAACTAACCCTAAAGGGTATGGATAGATCTGTGCCGCACGATCGTCATTAGATCCAACGCCTCACATTGCTGATCCACGCGAAATGGTACGCACCAGTAGGAAAGCGCCACGTGGCCCTGTCTGTTTGAATATAACCAGAAATCATCTATGTGTTGTTCCAATTTGAAAAATTCGTAACTTTCAAACCACACGTCCAAATTTTGCAAATTTTATATCAATGGAATCAGCAAGACAAGTACTTTCTGACCATGCACTTTGTTTAGTAAAATGCTTCTGTTAAATTGATTGTTTTTGCAGTAACTTGTGTATGCATGTTTAGAATATAAAAATTGTTCTAAAATGATTTTTGAGATAAAACCTTTGGCAAATGGATTGTTTTAAACCTACTTACCATAGAAATAAAATTTTGGTTTCAAAAATATATTTGGTGAAGCAAAAGAATAAACCTTTGATTTAAACCATTTCTAGTCAAATAAAAATATTGTTTATTTGTTAAAAATGCTTTTGAAAGGAAACCTTTGGGAAATGTTTTGGAATAAACTCTATGACCCCAAGCACCAAGTTTTATGATTTAAAAATGTATTTGGTAAACCCTATAAATATTGCTACTTTGATAAAGGCATTTTCAACCACATAAAATAATGATTTGGTTTGAAAATGGTTTATTGGTAAAATCTTTTGCAAATAGTTTTGCCACTTTATAAAATGACCAATAAGTGTTTTAGAATTGTTATAACCTATTATAAATCACTTTTGTAAATAAAACAAAGTTTGGCATGCTTGCATGCATTGTTTTGTTTCTATTATTTTTATGTGATGTTTTTCTTGAATGGTAGATTCAATTATTGCTTGCTTGATTGAATTGTAGTGGAACTTGAAGAGTGTGATTGTTGCAAAGATAAAGGAGTGAACTTATATCCTCTACCAAAAAGGCAAGTGATGCTTCATACTTTTGTCCCATTATTTTCACTATGCATTAGTGATATTTCTAAGTAGGACTTGCATGGAATTTTGCTAAGTGTAAACTATGCCATGGGAAATCCTAGTAGATGAAACCTTAGTAGAATTTCCTAAGTTAATATTCCTACTACAATCATGCTTAGCTTAGCTAGTAGAAAACAAGGGTGGAATATATTCCTAAGTTAAGGTTCCTACTACAATCATGCTTAACTTAGCTAGTAGAAAACAAGGGTGGAATATATATTCATGCTATGGAATATTTCTAAGTCTGTGGACTTGTGTTTTGTTAATAAAACAACTAAGTGAATGAATCACCTGGGTGGAATGGAAGGAATGGTTTGTGTTGAGTGGTTCACAAGGCCCATTTATATGGTTTACCTTGTGTATCTCACTTGTGGATGGCCACCCAGGAACAAAGAGATTTGAGATGTCAAATGTCAAATGTTGAGCAGCTTCAAGTGCAGCCACTAGGCATTATGGGCTCTGCCTGGATCATATAGGTTGCAATAACTTAGCCAAATGGACAGTTGGTGGTAGGGGTTTGATAGGTTGGAGCGTGTCCATTCTGGTCTAAGGGAAGGCTTCTGAAAGATCTTGTCTTGGTGAAACCAAGTCTTGTGGGGAAAGTGCACCACCTCTGCAGAGTGTAAAATCTAAGTACTTAGCCATGTCCCTGGTAAAGGACAATTTGAGCATCAAGACATGGAAGCTATCAAGAATCTCCTCATCCCAATTTCTAAGTTAAAAACTTGTGGTTGAACAAGGGATTGAAGGATCACCAATTTCTATTGGGAGATGCCTTGGGAAAGATTTTATCAAACAAAAACTTAGTGTTTTCAAATGACAAGGAAAATTTATTTTGAGCAAAGCAAGCCTAAGCTCCACTTATCCAAATGCATATAGATGATAGACTCCACTATACTACCATAGTATCACTTGCCAATACAATTCAAATGTATTGACCCTTGTGGCTGTAACTTATTATGTTGCAGGTTTGTATGATGTTAGTGAGATGTGTTGATTAGGATTACAAGTCTACAACCAACATGTTTGCCTGTGGCACTTTGAATATGAAGGACCCCATGCTATTGTTATATTCTGCTGCATTGTAATGTGATAGCCAAATGAGCTATGTAAGATGTAATAAATTATTTTATTCCTGGTTATAAAGTTGTATCATGACCTTTGTTTCTTGATATTACATCTTAACTGTGTATGCTAGCTATTGATCCAGGGACTAGCATTGTAAACACAGGGATGTCTACCTTATTAAAGGTTGGGAACCCATACAGTGAGGATGAACTCAGTGTAAGGGGTTACACAGATGCAAGTTACCTTAACGACTCAGATGATTCCAGATCGCAATCTGGTTATGTGTTTGTCATGAATGGTGGTACTGTGAGTTGTAAAAGATCCAAGCAAGGTACGGTGGCCTCCTCTTCAACAGAAGCTGAATGTATTGCCGCCTCGGAGGCTGCAAAGGAAGCTGTTATATTAGGAATTTCCTGATCGCTCTTGGTGTGGTTCAGGGCGCGTCTAATCCCATGGATGTTTATTGTGACAACAATGGTGCTATTGCACAAGCCAAGGAACCTAGACATCACCAGAAGAATAAACATATTCGCATGCGTTACCATCCGATTCGAGAGTTCGTTGAGGATGGTAGTGTCATGATATGCAAAATACATACAGACTCAAATGTTGCTGATCCTTTTACAAAGGCACTCCCGCAGCCTGCGCATGAGGCGCACGCAAGAGCAATAGGTATTAGATACAATCTAGATTGACTCTAGTGCAAGTGGGAGACTGAAGGAAATATGCCCTAGAGGCAATCATAGAGATGATTATATTTCATATGTATCCATGAGTTATTGTAATGTTCCTTGAATATCCATATCAGGCAACTTGTATTGATTGGAAATTATGTTAATTGTTTGTGAAACTCTTTATTTGTATGGTTATTTAAGAGTTGTCCCTATTCGGAGTTCATGTGAGGACACACGTGAATATTAGACTAGCACATTGATTGGTTGATGACTATGTTTCACAAGTCATAGACATGGAGATGTCAAACCAATGATGTGGGCACATGTTATGAACATGGGGTTGGACTGAACCAACTTGAGACTGGAAATTAGTTGCAGCTCTCTCTCTACACATCGTGTATGTTTTGTCCTTAGACAGGAGATTGTCGCATGTACTTGAGATGTGGATCGACCTACTTTGGGGCTATCAAACGATGCACCATAACTGGGTAGTTATAAAGGTAGCTTTCGGGTTTGTCCTGAAGCATGCTACAAGGCATGGTCAATCAAGATGGGATTTGCCCCTCTCTACTTTAGAGATATCTCTGGGCCCCTCGAGTGATCGGATCCAGAAATGCATGGCCATGCTACATAAGGTTAATAGTTAACCTAGTAAAGGGATTCTAAGTTACGGTATCGAGAAAGAGAGGTCAGCTTGGAGCTAGACCAAATATCGTGAGGCAAAGGTAAAGACATGTACTAAACCTTGTGATGGTTCATCCGATATGATCTTTGAATGCTTTTAGGAGTTGGCACGTCTTGCTAGAGGCCGCTACCAACTATTGACAGAATAAGTGTATTTGTGTCATGTCTACACGTATATGAACCTATAGGGTCACACACTTAAGGGGTTGGAAGCCTAATGAGGATTAGATCCGAATTAAACTAGGCTTAGGCTGCTAATGGGCTGCTAATGTAGAAGCCCACTAGGGGCCTATATAAGAGAGGGTGGGGCGACCTGACCAGGGTTAGACCTTAGACCATTCCACCCTGCCACCACACCTCTACTTTGTGTTGCACGCCATGACCTAGCGATGGGCGCTGGCCTTCCACCCTATACGTGTGGATACCTCGGAGGCGCTGCATCTGTAGCATTTGGACGAGCCGCGCAAGGGGATCTGCTCGTGGGACGAGAACAAGGAGGAGTCGTAGATCGTCTGCACTGCCTCGACGCGCTTCATCGATTCCGCAACTGCGCGTCTAGTGGTAATCCCGTGATCTATGACAACAGTAATCCTGGTATACGCGTTAGAATTTTTTTGATTTGCGCTAGTGTAGCCTACCCGTATCCCTTCATTTAGTACTTGGGAATGTGATTTAAAGTGGTGTCACAATTTAATAAGGTTTAACATTATTATTTTTATTAATTAAGTGCCTAGAAATGCCTATGGGGCATTCTTTTAATACTTGTCCATTATTACTGCAAGTAAACCTAGATATTTTTATATATTCAGAAAGATCTTGTCAAATATGATTTTTGAGAGTTGGAATCAACTCAAAAGCATTTATGGTTGATTTTTGAAAAATGTTTGAATGCATAAAAGTCTCTGCCTTGTTATTTTTATTATAGATGATCTATAATTTCAAATGATTTGAATCCAACTGGTTGGATTAATATTTTCAATACCTTTATAACAGAATTGGTTTCATGCCATTTGGTTCAGTAAAACTCTCTGAATTGATTTTTAAAGTTACTGCCTGAACTAGAGTTTGAACTAAATTGAAAAATCTATATTTGAATTACTGGGTTGCGCGGGAGAGTTAAATGGGCCGGCCCAGCTGCACATTGCGTGCACAACGGGCTGCTACCAAAGTGGTCCCACGTGTCAGCGGCTCTAGCTACGCGAAGCGGTAAGTTTCAAGCTGGGACGTGCGATTAGATTAGATCCTACGGATGGGGTGTGTCATCTACGTCGAGCAGCACCGACGAGACTAAACCCTAACTTAGCGGTGGGGTCGTGTGAGGCTCACCAGGGCTCCAGCTAGGGTGGGGGTTGGGGGCGAACAAGGTTGTTGACAAAGGCGGTTCGAATGGTGGTCGCGGCGGCTCCTAGGGCGGCTCCATTCAACGGCTCCACTTCTCCTCCTCCGCGGTAGACTCCGGTGAAATTCCGGCGACCTGGTGCTCGCCTTGATCTGGGAGAGGTGTGGGAGGTTCTGTGAGAGGTGGGGAATGGAATGGTGTGGCGAATTGAGGCTGGGGTGGCCTCCTTTTATAGTCGAGCAAGAGAGGCTGCGCAGCATGGGCAAAGCTCGACGGGGTCCATGGCACAAGGATCTAATGGCATGGTAGAGGGTGTAGGTTGGTGCACGGTCTCCTGGAGATGCTCAAGGACTTAATGGCGCGGCACAGGGCGGTCTAGGTTGGTCGGAACAGGCTGGTGCTCTGAGTGGCACCGACGGAAATTTCAATGACGCACAAAGGCTATGGGTCATGCGGCGGCGAACGGGGATGTCTGGGGGGTTGCTGGTGTCGTGGTGATTGTAGGCACATGCGACGAAGGCGATGTGCATCGTGTACGTGCGTGCAAAGACAGTGGGCGCGGCATGTTCTCTGTGGTCCAGGGCCTGGCTGCATGCGAGGGCTGGACAGGGGGTGGTGGTGGACGGTCAGCTGCCTCCTGGACATGGTGAACGGGCGCGATGTTCGCTCCTTCTAGCTAGCCATGGTCATCTTGCAAGGGGGGGCTCGTGTGGCACGGAATGGTGCAAAGGGGTAGCTTGCTAGCTTGTGTCAATGCAGTGTGGTCACTGGGGGAGACAAAGGGAGTGGGTTGAGGAAGATTGTTTGATCAAACACTGCTCCAAACAGTAGAAGTTAGGCAGTTTGTTTTGTGTCTGCCAAGTGCTTGATGAAATGTCCGAAAGAAATTTAGTTTGAAAGTTTTGAATGAATTTTGGTGGATGATTTGGTCACATGCTTGGTAGTATCTGGCGGCTTGGATTTGTCAAGGTGAACTGGTTTGAGTGGTTTTTGAGAAATGGTGATCTGAGTACCTACACTTGATTGAATTTTGAATTATCATTTGAATATATTTGAAATCTTTTTCTGTTGGTTTGTAAAGTGGTCTTGGGTTCACTTGTACTTGTTCTAGCAAGGGGTGAAAATAATTGGATTTGTTTATGTTAGAAAACTTGGACTAGAAACACTCAAACTGGTCTAGTGAACAAGTTTAGCCAAAATGAGCATTTGCTCATATATCTTACTTTTGATTTTCTCTTCATTTGATTCTGCTTGTAAATGATTTAGATGTTGGTGTTTTCATCTTTAAATCAATCCTTGCCATTCATAGAAATCAAACAAGTCATTGCAAGCATTCATGCATTCATCACACACACATGCATTCATATTGATTTTAATGACAAAAGTTTTTGTTAGCCCTAAACTTGGGTGATTGGAACTTGATAATCTCGCTTAATATTTTTGGGATGTTACACCCTTGTGCTGGAAATGATGATGCCATCAGATGTGGTCTATCCAACTTGCTATATCACACCCACAGGATTCACATGGCTAGCCCGAAGGCAGATGCAGATCCTATTGATGTTATGGATTTCATATTTGAGCAGATGTACCATGCCATATTGTACAAGAAGTCTCCTCCATATGCACCACTTGTCATGAGACTCATCAACTCCCAGGGTCATTGTTCTCCACTTGGTTTGGCTCCCAACCTCACCGAGAACACTCGTGTATCACTGCAGCAGAAGGGACGCATGGGGCCTCCTCCTAGACGCTCCTATGCCAATGAGGAGGAGATCACTGAGACCGAGAGGGATCCTCTCCTACTAGGGCTCGGAGGAAGAGTGCTTCCAATGCACCTCTGCCTCCCATGACACGTGACTATGTACATGACAGGGTCAAGAAGGCCTCATTCTGGGAGAGGACCCTTTGTTGCATGAAGGTGGACATCCACAAGCAACATCATGCCTCCTACAAGAGCAACCGTCACATATAGAAACTCCTCGAGGAGATTAAGGCTCAGTGTGAAGAGTATGATGAGGTAGGACAGGATGAGTACACTGATGAGCATGGCGCTCAACAATCCACTGAGTCAGACTACACTCTTTCTTGGGGCATGCAATGCCCAACATGACAGTTTGGTGGATCGGAAGAACTTTTCTGACGTCACCTTTGTATATGGGTACCAGGGTACCTCCTCTTCTCGCCCTCATGGCAAAGGTCCTGCAGCTCCAGATGGTGGTGCTGACTATGATGATGGTGATAAGGATCAGGATATGGATGAGGAGGATGAGGATGATGGTGACGAGGACTACTGATCCGTTGGGGAGCTATCTTAGGTCTTTTCCCTTTTCGGTGTTTCGATGCCAAAGGGGGAGAAGACATTGTCATCGAGATTTGCATGGGCTTGGGCTTTGATTCTTATTTGCTATCTCAAACTTCGTACTTATTTTCCTTATGTGCTTGCAAGATACTATTCATTATTTGTGTGTGACTATGTGGGTGCTCCTACATTATTGTAACTCGTGTGAGAACTATGTGCTTTATCTATCTACTACCTTTCGTGCATGTTTTACTTGTTGATCCTAGTGCACATAGTCAGGGGGAGCATTATTATACACTGTCATATTTCATTGCAAATTATTCCATGCAAAATCACTTGTTGTCATCGAACACCAAAAAGGGGGAGATTGAAAGGACATTTACTGTCATAATCACTTTTGGTGTTCGTTAACAACAAGTAGATCATTTTACAGTATGATATTGTCTACAGGTTGATATAATGCAAAGTGAAAAGGACCCTTGACCTATGGAACTTTCCCTGCAATACTTACATGTTCCTGGGAATTCTAGACTGGAGTCTCCGGTCTGGCTGGACCGGAGTCTCCGGTATGCTCCGGAGTTTCCCCAGAGGGGCTCCAGATTTCTGCCTGGGACAGTCTGATAGGTGGTCCGGAGCAAGGTCCGAACGAGTCTCCGGTCCGAGCCTCAAATCGAAGTCTCCGGTGTGGCTGGACCGGAGTCTCCGGTCCACTTGGCTCACAGAAGGGCTGGGACAATCTGTATGCTAGTCCGGAGGCTGGTCCGGAGATGATCCGGAATCTCCGGTGTGCAGGCCGGAATCTCCAGTCTGACTTTTCTCCAATGGTTCAGTGGAGTGAAGGGCTATAAATAGAGGACCTTATCCCCTTCCTCCAGCTGCTCGACCCACTCAAGAACACCATCACCATTTGAGCCACCAAATCAACAAGATCTCTTCATCCAACCATCCAAAGTCATTGATCTTTGGAGAATCAAAGGAGGAGGCCTTCATCTACAGCTTCACCAAGAGAGATCTTCATTCCCCCCTCATTCACTTGAGGGACCCCATGCTCTAGTGTTTCTTTGGAAACCCTAGCTTTTGATTTGGTTCTTACAAGCTTGTATTTGATTTTTTGACAGTTTGCTTGTATTTGGGAGCCTCAATTAAGTTGTGGATGTGTGCCCCGAACTTGTTGTAAAGGTGTCGGCTTCCACCTCGAAGGTTGCCGATATAGTGGAAGAGGTGAATCGAACCATTTGGGGTGAGGTTCATTGGAGAACAAGGGAGGCCTCTCGTGGCATTGGTGGTTTGAAACCACCCCCTCTCCAAACGTAGACGTACTTCCCCTCAAAAGGAAGGAACTATGGGAAACAAATCCTTGTGTCTCCGTGTCCTCCACTTTGGTTACTTTTATCCTTTACTGCACTTTACTTTACTTGTTCTTGCTTAGTGTTTGTGCTAGTTGGTGCTAGTTTTACATATAGATAAATTCACCTTAGTTGCATAATCTAGATAATTTACCTTTCTTGTCAAACCCTAATTTGAAAAAGAAGAAAATTTGAAGTAGCACCTATTCACCCCCATCTAGGTGCCCATATGATCCTTTCAGTTGCAATATTTCTGAAGTAATTATGTTCTTATAAAATCTTGCTAGAAGTCCTATTGCTAGTGCTATGAATATGGCTTTTACAAAAACATTACGGAAGGTCTCATTAAAATTAAAGAAGAAAAATTGAAACATAAAGCTTCTATTCCTGGGAAACTAGAAGATGTTTGGGAACCCATCATTAATATGAAAGTTAATGATTTTGATCTCAAAGCTTTATGTGACCTTTGTTCTAGTGTCTGCATTAAGCCTAGAAAA
The DNA here is from genome assembly GCA_030063025.1 of Avena longiglumis. NCBI lineage: Eukaryota > Viridiplantae > Streptophyta > Magnoliopsida > Poales > Poaceae > Avena > Avena longiglumis. Next base: position 473,634,968 of record CP125974.1, on the reverse strand, counting down.
ATTTATGAAATGCTTGATTTTCCATCATTGGAAGATTGTTATTTAGATGTCCACATTGATGATAATGCTAAAAAGAAACTTATGGGGAGAATTAATCATGTCCTTATTATGGTTAACGATACCTTTGTTCCCGTTGATTTCTATGTTTTGGATGTTGAATGCAATGCTTCTTGTCCTATTACTTTGGGAAGACCTTTTCTTACAATAGTTGGTGCCATCATTGATAGGAAGGAAGGCACCATTAAATATCAATTCCCACTCAAGAAAGGTATAGAACACTTCCCTAAAAATATAGAGAAGATACCTTTTGCCCCTCCTATTAAAACAAAATTTGATGTTAATGCTTCTTCATTCGAAAATACTTGATTCTTGCTTCCTATGCCTAACTTAAAGGCGTTAAAGAAAAGTACTAATTGGGAGATAAACCAAATTTCAGTAGGTTTTTTTGGTTGAGTCTTGGAAGTTATTACTTTTATAATAGCCTCTCTTTATCCTTTTTGTGTGGTTATTGTGCCAGGAATAACCTCTAATGAGAGAGAAGTAAGATTTGGGGAAGTTGTTGTCCCAAAACAAATTTTTGTGCTTCACTGTAAAAATTCTGGAAAAATCCCAGTATGTTGGATTGAGCTGTAATTGTCTGATATTATGACCTAGGTTATTATATAAATTTCATCAGTTCAACACTTTTCGATTTGAGAAACATAAGGTCTTTGAAAAAATCGGTTTTTAACTACTGGTCTGTTTTGACAAATTTCTGCCATTGTTTGCATTTGCCGCTTATCGGTTTCTTTTTGAGTTCTCTTTGATCACTTGAGCTTTTACAAGGAATTATTAAAATATCTTGTGTTTTAGTGGAAGTTTTACTTGTGTTGAAACTAAACGCAAAGGCTTATTATCTTGAATACACTAATGTTGCTAATGAAGATTGTGTGAAGTTTTGTATGAAGGAAATTTTCAAGTGTAGGGGAATAATGATGTGATGAGATGAAGAATGGACAAAAGCTCAAGCTTGGGAATGCCACCCGTGTCACCCCAAGAAATATTCAAGAGGTACAAGCGTCAAAGCTTAGGGATTCCCAAGGCATCCCCTTCTTCATCAATAAAAATCTCAGGTCTCTTTCTAGACACTTCATTTTTATTGTTTCATGCACTTTTGTGTTGTTCTTGGAGCGTCTTTGTTTTTGTTTTTGGTTTTATTTTTGTTTGGTTTGCTGGAATAAATTAGTTTGACCCCCGCATTCATATTTTTTTTCAAATAAGTTGATTGGTGTTGGAGAAGAGTAGGAAAGTTTCATGCTTATAGTGGTACAAAAGGGAGCTTGTTTTGACTATGGCTTAGGCTTTATCATGTCATGCTAGATGTTGCTTTGACCATATGCTTAGTGATTATTTTTGTTGCATGACTTGTTCCAAACAATTGAGATTTTTTAATGTTCCTTGAAAGAATCATGCATTGTTTTAGCATACAAAGGCATAATATTGTGGTATTCTCCTTTGATGCTTTGTTTGGGTTGACTTGGCACATGCTTACACCATGTTAAGACTATGAACCAGTCACCTTAGCCTCTATGATCATTTATTTTTTGACTTGTGATATCACTTTATGCTTTAGTTAATAATGTTTTGTCGCTTTGCATGATTATGGCCATTATTGCTCTCTTAGTTGGTCGCTCCTAGTCTTTCGCTAGCCTCCACTTGTACCGAGTAAGATCTACTCATGAATCCAACTCCCAAGAAACCAAGTTATTCCAAAGAGTCCACTATAAATTCCTATGCATGGTTTGTTACACCATTCCAAGTATATTCGTGTTTTTATCTATCTTGCAAATTAAACTTGTTATGTGAAAATTAGTGATTAAAGCTCTCACAAACTTGATGGCACACTTTACTTTCTTGCACCTAATAAACTTGAACCACTGTGTCATCTATGTTGTCTATATGCTTGCACTCATAAGTTGGGAATTAGTAGAACCATGTTGTCATGGGGAACGCTTTCAACACATGTACATATTACCCAGTTGATATAGTGATCTTTTGTTTATGGATGTCGGCGGTCTAAAATAAAAGGGGATCTTGTAAGTTCATGGAGTTATGTATATGTGTTAGAGAAACGCCTAGGCGGCTAGCCTAAGCAATGCCTAATGCGGTGACCCAGCATACCACTGCATGATGTAGTACACTATAGTCGTTTACATAACACCAATGAAACACCGTTCACTAGTATTACATCCCTCAGAGTGGTACAACAGAAACACAGCAGGTCCAAGACATGACTATAGGTTACAACTCGACTCTTTACATAAGATCCAGAGAACACTCTAGGTTAAACAGAGAGAAAGAAACTTCTTAAAAAGAAGAGTCAGAAATAATCAACTCATAACCAACATACTAGTAGACTAGCATTTGAACTAATGGGCTGGCATTACTGCTATTGCAATACTCTACAGAAGTAGGTTCTATGGCTAGATATCATATTACTATCTAATCAGCAACTTTGTCTTCACTTGAGTAGATGTATATGTTGACTTTCTTGACTTCATTGAAGAGCTTTAGCTTTTGATGATGATTCATAGAGCATAAGTTGATGTAGACATCATCTGTATTGGCTTCAGAATCTAGCAAGGGTTAAGAAGATACGTTGAGTACGAGCGTACTCAGCAAGTTCACTAAAAAGGAGTGTTTGATGCACTATTTCTACAGCCACAGACCATAGGTCATAGGCAATGCAAGTATTTGTAAACATTTCTTCAAAGGTTGCTTTTATTCTGAAAAGCTATGTCCGTCAGCCCTCACGGGTTACCAGAACTTTCATGGAGTTCCTTTCCTGCCGTGTTCGCATCTCCTTCCTGGAACAGGGAGTAACAAGTTATAGTTCTTACACTCTGCAGAGATGCGTTACTTTATCCATGAGATATCAAATCCTTGTTGCACAACCGGGTGATATTTCCCGTCCACACTTCCTATGGTGTGGGGCCCAGTAGATGATCCAAGCCAATCACTGCCCCCTTCGCGACCCCGCATGTCTCCTTGGTGTACACCATGCCCACCCATTGAATTACGGCAATGGTTTGTACAGACCATTAGATGCCATAACTATCGTGGGAAGTTGAGGGTTCCCACCCATATGCTCCATATCTCCTATAAATTCCCAATTAATGCACGCTACGGAGATAACAACCACGACCTGCACATCCGGCTACATGCGAGACGAAGAAGATACAGCTGACTTCTCCGTCCCATTCCAAATATCATGGTTAACATGTGATATACGGCGCAAGAATCACTGGCGACATTGGTTTTTAAGTCCTAGATAATATGTTCCTTTACCACCGGAACTTTAATAGTAGGTTATTACCTCATGGTAAATAACTTATAATCATATTATTACAAAAATAGTGTTTTCTGACCCTTTTGAAATGCAGGTGATGACAACACTTCTGGTGGTATTGCCGACGAGTACGCCATGGAGGTGTAACATCCCTAAAATCATAATTTCAAAGTTTGCATATCATTCATGCATGCATATAGATTTGAGATCAAATTTCAAACTCATTTCAGAAAAACAGAAGCACTTGCTGCTATGATTTTATGTGAACAGATTTAAATCAAATGACTATCCCCATTTGAAAATTTGATTGTTTATGAACCAAGTTGTTGCCTTCTATGAAAATAGGTTTGGGTGTAGAATTCAAACCAAGTTTTCCAAATTAGAAATGGTTTCAAAAACCACTTTTCAAATTTTGCAAACCAAGTGCCAAGTCTCTGTTATTTTGATTCTCCAAGCTTGACCAAGCCCTTGCAAAGCAACCACATGTTTTTGTGCCTATATTTGAGACCACTGCTCACTGCAAAAATCCCAATAAAATTTGAATTCAAATGGAACTTGAATTCATTTTTAAATCAATTCAGAAAATAGAAACAGAAAAAGGAAAAAGAGAAAGAATTAGAAAAGGGACGGCGCCAGGATTCCAGCCCAGCTTCAGAACAGGCCCAGCTAGCCCACCCGGGCCATTTCTTTCTCTCTCGCATGCGCCAGCACACCCACACAACCGTGGCCGGACCCCACCTCCCTTCAAGGCCACCGACGAGCGGGCCCTCTCCACGTCGCCCTCGTCTTCCTCAAACCGCGCCCGCGACCACGTAGCCGCTGCTGTCAAGGCCGGTAATGGCGCGGCGTAATTAGCATTAAAGCCGCGGGCGTTTCCTGTCGCACCTGGGCCTATTTAATCCCCTCTGCACCGCGAGCTTTTCCCCCCACTCTCCTCGCTCACTCCGCCACCAGGCTGCGCGCATTAGCTCTCGAAGCCCCGCTGTACCGACGACTCCGGCGATCGATTCCGGTGAGCCTCGACCGCCCCCTCTTTCTGGTTCAAACGAGGATGTTCGGAATGATCTCGCGCTTACACTGATACCTTCCTTTTGCCTGCTCGTGACCCAGGTCGTCGTCTCCGTTCACGACCGAAACCACCTGCGCCGCCGACAAACTCCGGCGACCAATTAAGGTAAAACCCGAGCGCCCCTTGCCCCCTCCTTCACGCGATCTTGTTCGCCTATGTCTTGCGCAAATCCTGATGCCACTGGTTCGTGCTAGGGCGACGCCAAACCTCGGCAAGGACCACGACTGCAAGCTACCGACGCCGCCCGTTACCCCGACGAGTTCCTGAGACCGTGTCGACGCGCCCCTTTGCAAACCAACGCCACCTCGAGCATCAGCAACCTCCTGCGGTTCTGGTAAGCGCCTCCTTTCTTCCCCGGGCGACCTAGAACACCGGCACCGCCACTGACCGACGCGCCGCCGCCTGTCGCCGCCGCTAGCGCCGCTCGTTTTTGGTTAGATGATTCTCAGCCCTCAGATTTAGATCTAGCGTGTAGAAACAGTTCACTTAATGAAAGGGTATGGACATATCTGAGCCATGCATCGATAGTTAGATCCAACGGCCTGCAGAACTCGATCCGGCCGAACCGGTACGCGCCAGTAATAACGCGACGCGTGGCTAGGGTTGATTCAAAAACATAATTCAAAAACAGATTTTGATCCAAATTTCAAATGGCAATAACTTGAGATTCCCACGTTAGATTTTTGCAAATTTTATATCGTTGGAATCAGTGAATCAAGGCCTTTCTGAATATCCAATGTGTTTAACAAATAGTATCTGTTAAAATGACTTTGTATGCAGAAACATGTTTAGGTCCATTTTGGGCATAGTTTTTGTTTACCAAATTGTTTTAGGGCTAAATAAGTTTGGTTAGCAAACTTTTTGGCTTAGTTATGTTTCTGTTTCATGCACTTGCTTGGTAGAGTTTTCAAAAATCATCACTTAGCATTTTCTTGCATGCATGAATTCATATCTTTTCTTGTATATGAATTGTATGTAATTGTGTGCTACAAAATTCTTGTGTAGATTTTTCTAGTGACTGTGATTGTGAAGAGTGCCTCTCTCCCCATTACCAAGGCAAGTGATACTTCATGATATTTCCACCCCTTTTATTTTGAATAAGCATTAGAATTATTTTTGCTAAGTCTTGCATGCTACTTTTGCCAAATGCTATGTTGGGAAATCCTATGTAGTGTAGAATTGTAGAATTGCTAGGGAATTTTCCTAAGTTAACTTACTATGCCATGCTTAGCCTAGCTAGTAGAAAACAAGGGTTGGTAAAGAATGTACATGCTATGATGAAATAATTCTAAGTCCTTTGGGACTCATGCTTTTCTTAATAAAACAACTAAGTCAATGAACTTCCTGGGTGGAATGGGACTTGAATGGTGGTTTTTGGTTGAGTGGTTACACAAGGCCATGGATTTGGCTTGTGTATCTCACTTGTGGTATGCCACCCAGGCACAAAGGGATTTGGAGGCCAAGTGTTGAGAAAGCTTACAGTGCAACCACTTGGAAATATGGGCTCTACCTTGATCATATAGGTTGCTAGAACTTAGTCACTTGGACAGTTGGTGGTAGTGGGAATGATAGGTTGGAGCGCGTCCATTTGACTAAGGAAAGGCTTCTGAAAGGTCTTGTCTTGGGAAACCAAGTCTGGTGGGGAAAGTGCACGACCTCTGCAGATGGAAAATCTAAGTACTTAGCCAAGTCCATGGAAATGGACAGCTTGAGCATCAAGACATGGAAGCTACAAGAATCTCATCACTCCAACTTCTAAGTAAAACTTGTGGGTGAACAAGGGTGAAGGACCCCAATGTCTATTGGTGGTTTCTTGGGAAGTTTTTTTTTTGATAAAGAAAAACTTAGTGATTTCAACTAATAGGGAAAACCTATTTTCAAGCAAAGCAAGCCAAGCTACACTTAGCCAAAATGCATATAGTAATATAGTCCACTTAAAATTTACTAAGGTATCACTTGCCAATACTATTCCAAAGTATTGACCCACTGTGGCTGTAACTTGTGATGTTGCAGGTTACTCCGATGATGAGTAGGAGTCATGAGTCTACACTCAACATGCTTGCCTGTGGCACATGAAGATGAGGACTTGTGTTTATTTACTTATTCCATAAACTCTTGTATTAGGCCTTTGGCCCTGAGTTGTAAAAGACTATGTTTTATCTCTGGAATGAATGTAATAAACGACCTTTGTATCTGTGTACTTCATCTTAAACTGTGGATGCTAGCATTGATCCAGGGACTAGCATTGCAATCACAGGGATCCTTTCCTTTACAAAGGAGGGATCTTACAGATGGTATCAGAGCACTGTGTTGCCTGTAGGATTATGACCCTAGGATTGGAAAACCACTAAGGAAAAAGTTTCAACTACTTCTACACTTGTCTATTCTTCTCGTAAAACTTTTCTAATCTTCTCACTCTCATCTCTATTTGTAGATGAACTCCATCAACGAAGCCGTGAAGAAAGGACCACTCATGACCATGACCTTGGAGTGTGAAACTGAGTTTCCCAAAATTCTCAAGGACCTCATGGTGGCAATGGAAGCACATGGTGCAGCTGTGTACAAAGGCTTTCCAGTGTTGGATGAAGGAGTGGAGTATTGGTGGGTGCAACTTCACTTGTACAAAAACAAGGAAGACAACCACAAAGAAAGAGGAATCTGCATGTACACCAACACTGTGATGCACACCACATTCTTTGAGTCAGCAAGAGAAGCAGCTTGGAGGACTATCAAAGAACTAAGTGCTAGAGTCAAGTGCAGAATGCTCAACCTCCAAAAAGACTTAGAGAAGGAGAAGGAACTTACTCAAGAGTTGGAAGCCACCAAACAAACCTTAAGGGGAGATATTATAGACTTAGTGATGGAATCATGTGAACAAGATAGGTGGATTGCCTCTAGGAACATTGTGTTAGCCAACAGATCCAGTGAGATAGGATTGTAAACGCACTTCGTTAGTTGGACCACCACCTATCACCTTATTTTTCAAACTGATACCTTAAATAAGTTTGGACCTTGATTGATGTAATGGAATCATGTATGCATGACTTGTGTGATTTTGTGTTCCATGGATATGTATGAAATGTTTGTCTTTTTTCGTCTTAAATTGTGTTGTCCTAACTTTTCTATCTTATAAATAGATGCCTATTACCATCAGCACTGTTGAGGAGTTCCAGGTTACCCGTTTTGGTCCTCGTATCGTTGAGCTTACCACTTTGCTCGATCTCCCTCTTCCCACCATCATGGTGCATCCACTCACCAAGTTCGAGAGGAAGGACCTCTGGGGCTTCAAGGTGAACCAGCGGGGCCTTGAGCAGCCTACTATGGAGGCCATCGTCTTCAAGCTTATGCACGATGACAGGGAGAGAGGCATGGAGGTAGTCATGCAGGACCTGATAGGACGTCTGTTAGGCCGTCACTCCCGACAGGTTAGAGGCACCCACTTCCACGTCTTCGGAAGACGTGACGAGAATGGAGAGTCCATCGACTTTGAGGATGACTCGAGGGACGCAGCATAGCCGATACGTCTCTATCTCCAGGACTTAGAGTCTCTCATCAGGCACGTGGACACGGATAGGACCAACGTCATGCTACTCAATGACGAGCTCCAGGTGCAGCTTCGCGAGAAGGACAAGCTTTTCGCACAGCAGGACGAGATAGTCAAGGATATGGAGGAGAAGTTCGAGACCCAGGACCATAAGTTCAAGAGTCAGGAGAAACGCGTCCAGGATAGGAACAAGATGATCCGGGACATGACTGAAGGACTGAAGTCCAAGGATTTCGAGCTAGAGCAGCAGCAGATGGTGATCGAGAGGCTTCGCTCCCAGAAGAGGGCTCTCAAGGCCAAGATCGATTCCTTGACCACTACTATTGAGGAGAACAAGACCGCGATGGAGAACGCAGGTCTTACCTTCGTCGAGGAGGAGATTGATGCTGATGAGTAGACTTGACTACTCGTTTATCTTTCATTATCGTACTGGTTATTTGTGAACTTATTATTGGACCATCCGACATGTGGATGGCTTGCCACTTGTGTGTTTTACTTCATGAACTTGTTATCTGGATGTTGAACTTTTATTCTTGTGTTGCATGCTATGTGTTTGCTTGTGATGTAATGTGCATAAAACATCTATGGGTATCTCATTCTTATCTCTATTTGAACAACCCACAGATGCCTCCCCGTCGCGCAAACCCCAACCCCAACAACATCACTCCAGAAATGCAACAGATGATGAATGCTCAAACACAGCTTATGCAGATGATGACAACATTCATCCAAAACCAGAATAACAACAACAACAACCCCAATAACAACAACAACAATAACAACAACAACAACCCTCCGGGTTTTGATATGCTCACCAGATTTCTGCGTTTGAGGCCAGCTAAGTTTTCGGGGACAACTGATCCCATGGTGGCCAATGATTGGCTACGTTCTGTGAACAAGGACTTAGTGACCGTGGGCTGCACGGATGCTGAAAAGGTCAGGTTCGCAGCGCATCTGTTGGAAGGACCAGCCGCCACATGGTGGGACAACTTCCAAATCACCACTCCTTTAGATGAGGTGACTTGGGCTATCTTTGAAGATGGCTTTCGCACTGCTCATATCTCATCAGGAATGATGAGCCTGAAAAAGAAGGAGTTTCACAACTTGAAGCAGCGCCACCGCAGCGTGGCTGAATACATAGAAGAGTTCAACAATCTGGCGCGCTATGCACCGGATGAGGTTGACACAGATGCCAAAAGAAAGGAAAAGTTTCTGGAAGGCTTGAATGATGAGTTAAACTTGCAGTTGTCTGTGGCATATGTTCCAACTTATCAGTCTCTGTGTGACAAGGCTGCTATTTTGGAGAGTAAAATGAAGCAAGTCGAGAGTAGGAAGAGGAAACACTCCGACAAGCACAGCTCGGGATCGTCTCACAAACGATCTCACTATGATGACAGTGGAAGCTCATGATCCCATAAGCATGGAAAATTCAACAAGCACCACAACCACAACCGTCATGACAACAAGCATCACTACAGTCATGACAATGACAAGTACAAGAACCACAAGAGTGGACATAAGAGCCACCAGAGTGGGAATGGTAGTGGAAGTGGAAGTCAGCCTGCAAAAAGGGACATTAGTCAGGTTGAGTGCTTCAAATTCAAGAAGCTGGGGCATTATGCTAATGAGTGCCCTGAGAAGAAGGTTGAAGGACCTAACAAGCCCAATCCTTTTCAGAAAGGACAGGTTAACCACATCAATGTGGAGGAGGTCTATGAGGAGCCTGATGCTGTTGCTGGTAAGTTCAGACTCAATTCCATTCTAGCATTTGTACTCTTTGACACTAGTGCATCTCATTCATTCATATCAAAAGCATTTGTTGATAGAAATGGGTTTGCATCTGAAAACATTGGGTGTCCAATAAAAGTTAGTTCTCCGGGTGGAGATATGATAGTAAGTCTTGGATGCCGGGATCTTGTCATAGAGTTTGGAAAGCATAAGTTTCTAGTGAGCCTGATAATCCTAGATTCCCAAGGACTAGACATAATATTGGGAATGGATTGGATGGCTAAGTATGAAGGAGTACTAGATTGTGCTAATCGTACTGTTACACTCACAACCCCAGAAGGAAAAAGAATAAAATTCAGGTCAAACTTAGAATCCAAAGGATGTAAGCTAAATTCTCTTAAGGGGGTTAGCATGGACAGTGTGCCAATTGTATGTGAGTATCCGGATGTGTTTCCGGAAGAGTTGCCAGGAATGCCACCAGATAGAGATGTGGAGTTTCTGATAGACTTGGTACCAGGTTCTGGACCAATAGCAAAGAGACCATACAAAATGTCGGTTGATGAACTGAAAGAGCTCAAGAAGCAACTAGGAGAACAGTTGCAGAAAGGATTTATCCAACCAAGTTCTTCATCTTGGGGAGCCCCAGTATTGTTCGTGGAGAAGAAAGATAGAAGCCAAAGGTTATGCATAGATTACCGTTCGCTCAACGAGGTAAGTATCAAGAACAAATATCCTTTGCCAAGAATCAATGACTTGTTTGACCAGCTAGAGGGAGCGTGTGTGTTCTCGAAGATTGGTCTCCGGTCAGGCTATTTTGAACTCAAGATAAGAGAGCAAGACATACCTAAAACAGCATTCACAACAAGGTATGGCTTGTATGAATATACCGTGATGCCTTTTGGCTTAACCAATGCTCCAGCCTACTTCATGAATATGATGAACAAAGTGTTCATGGAATTCCTCGACAAGTTTGTTGTCGTTTTCATCGATGACATCTTAGTCTACTCCAAGAGCAAAGAAGAACATGAAGGACACTTACGCTTGATACTTGAGAAGTTAAGAGAGCATAAACTTTATGCCAAATTCAGCAAGTGTGAGTTCTGGTTAGAAGAAGTTGGTTTTCTTGGTCATGTTATGACAAAGGATGGTGTAGCAGTTGATCCTGCTAAAGTTTCAGCTGTGACAGAATGGGAATCTCCCAAGAATGTGAAAGAAGTTCGTAGTTTCCTTGGCTTAGCAGGTTACTACAGAAGATTCATTGAGAATTTCTCAAAAGTTGCTAAGCCCATGACTGAATTGTTAAAGAAAGACAAGAAGTTTGCTTGGTCTGAAGGTTGTGAAGTCAGCTTCCAAGAATTAAAGAAGAGACTAGTGACAGCACCAGTTTTATGTCTGCCGGACTTGGAAAAGGATTTCCAAGTATATTGTGATGCGTCTCATCAAGGTTTGGGTGCTGTACTTATGCAAGACGGTAAAATTGTGGCCTATGCCTCGAGAAAACTCAAAACTCATGAAATAAACTACCCTACTCATGATTTAGAGTTAGCCTCTGTCGTCCATGCACTCAAAACATGGAGACATTACCTTTTGGGAAAACGTTGTGAAGTGTTCACGGACCACAAAAGTTTAAAGTATATCTTCACCCAAAAGGAAATCAATATGAGACAAAGAAGATGGTTAGAGCTTATCAAGGATTACGACTTAAGTTTGCAATACCACCCCGGTAAAGCAAACGTGGTAGCGGATGCTCTAAGTCATAAGGTGTTTGTAAATGGCCTTACCAAAGGAGAATTGCCAGATGATTTGTGTAATCAATTCAAAGAACTCATATTGGAGATTGTGCCCGAGGGACATCTCATGTCTTTGGATGTTCAACCCACCTTGTTGGACAAGATCCGAGAAGCTCAGAAGACTGATAAGGAAATTGAAAGGATTAAGGAAAATATTAGTCTAGGGAAAGCTAAGAATTTCCATGAAGACGAACAGGGTACATTATGGCATGGGAAACGTATATGTGTTCCCCAAGATCCGGAGATACGAAAACTGATTTTGCAAGAAGCGCACAACTCTCTGTATTCTATTCACCCGGGTAACACCAAAATGTACATGGACATGAGAGAAAGATTTTGGTGGAACAATCTCAAGAGAGACATCGCTGAGCATATTGCTTTGTGTGATGTGTGTAGCAGAGTAAAAGCGGAGCATCAGAAACCAGCATGTTTGCTTCAACCACTACCTATTCCTGATTGGAAATGGGACAAAATTGGTATGGATTTCATCACCGGATTACCAAGGACCAGATCAGGATATGATTCCATTTGGGTAGTCGTGGATCGCTTAACTAAAGTGGCACATTTCATACCCGTGAAGACAACCTATACAAGTGCCAAGTTAGCCAAAATCTACATGAGTAGAATAGTATGCCTTCACGGTGTGCCTAAGAGTATTGTGTCTGATAGGGGAACCCAATTCACTTCCTATTTTTGGAGACAGCTACATGAGTCATTGGGAACGAGGTTGGAATTCAGTACTGCTTTTCATCCTCAAACTGATGGACAAACAGAAAGGACTAATCAAATTCTGGAAGACATGTTGAGGGCACGTGCCCTAGACTATGGAGCAAGTTGGGACGAAAGTCTGCCTTACGCAGAATTTTCTTATAACAACAGCTATCAAGCCAGCATTGAGATGGCATCGTTTGAGTTTCTCTATGGAAGAAAATGTACCACCCCATTGTTATGGAATGGTGTGGGAGAGAGAAGTCTATTTGGGCCAGATCTTATAAAGGAAGCCGAAGAGAAAGTCAAATTGGTTAAGGATAGGTTGAAGATAGCACAGTCTCGACAGAAAAGCTACGCAGATCCTAAGCGTAGAGAAGTCACCTACGAAGTTGGTGATAGAGCCTATCTTAGAGTATCACCACTCCGTGGAGTAAAAAGATTCGGAGTTAAAGGAAAATTGGCACCAAGATATGTTGGGCCATTCAAGATTTCGAGTCTCAAAGGAGAAGTGGCTTATGAGATTGAACTGCCAGCATCTCTATTAGCAGTCCATAATGTGTTTCATGTGAGTCAGCTTAAGAAATGTCACCCGGAAATGGAAGAATCTTCTTTGAAGGATACCATATCTTTGGAAGAAGTTCAACTAGAAAGTGATCTCACCTATGAAGAAAAACCTATCAAGATTCTTGAGACTGCGGAAACAGTCACGAGAACAAAGACTATCAAGTTTTGCAAAGTGCAATGGAACCATCACACCGAAGAGGAAGCAACATGGGAAGGAGAAGATGATCTTCGGAAAGACCACCCTCACCTATTTGCTAGCCAATTCGAATCTCGAGGGCGAGATTCACCTTAAGGGGGTTAGATTTGTAACATCCCTAAAATCATAATTTCAAAGTTTGCATATCATTCATGCATGCATATAGATTTGAGATCAAATTTCAAACTCATTTCAGAAAAACAGAAGCACTTGGTGCTATGATTTTATGTGAACAGATTTAAATCAAATGACTATCCCCATTTGAAAATTTGATTGTTTATGAACCAAGTTGTTGCCTTCGATGAAGATAGGTTTGGGTGTAGAATTCAAACCAAGTTTTCCAAATTGGAAATGGTTTCAAAGACCACTTTTCAAATTTTGCAAACCAAGTGCCAAGTCTCTGTTATTTTGATTCTCCAAGCTTGACCAAGCCCTTGCAAAGCAACCACATGTTTTTGTGCCTATATTTGAGACCACTGCTCACTGCAAAAATCCAAAGAAAATTTGAATTCAAATGGAACTTGAATTCATTTGAAAATCAATTCAGAAAATAGAAACAGAAAAAGGAAAATAGAGAAAGAATTAGAAAAGGGCCGGCGCCAGGATTCCAGCCCAGCTTCAGAACAGGCCCAGCTAGCCCACCCGGGCCATTTCTTTCTCTCTCGCATGCGCTAGCGCACCCACACAGCCGCTGATAGCCAGACCCCACCTCCCCTTCGCTGATGAGCGGGCCCTCTCCACGTCGCCCTCGTCTTCCTCAAACCGCACCCGCGACCACGTCGCCGCTGCTGTCAAGGCCGGTAATGGCGCGACGTAATTAGCCTTAAAGCCGCAGGCGTTTCCTATCGCACCTGGGCCTATTTAATCCCCTCTTCACCGCGAGCATTTCCCCCCACTCTCCTCGCTCACTCCGCCACCAGGCTGTGCGCATTAGCTCTCGAAGCCCCGCTGTACCGACGACTCCGGCGATCGATTTCGGTGAGCCTCGACCGCCCCCTCTTTCTGGTTCAAACGAGGATGTTCAGAATGATCTCGCGCTTACACTGATACCTTCCTTTTGCCTGCTCGTTACCCAGGTCGTCGTCTCCGTTCGCGACCGAAACCACCTGCGCCGCCGATAAACTCCGGCGACCAATTAAGGTAAAACCCAAGCGCCCCTTGCCCCCTCCTTCACGCGAGCTTGTTCGCCTATGTCTTGCGCAAATCCTGATGCCACTGGTTCGTGCTAGGGCGACGCCGAACCTCGGCAAGGACCACAACTGCAAGCTACCGACGCCGCCCGTTACCCCGACGAGTTCCTGAGACCATGTCGACGCGCCCCTTTGCAAACCAACGCCACCTCGAGCATCAGCAACCTCCTGCGGTTCTGGTAAGTGCCTCCTTTCTTCCCCGGACGACCTAGAACGCCGGCCATCGACCGCCGCCTGTCGCCGCCACTAGCGCCGCTCGTTTTTGGTTAGATGATTCTCAGCCGTCAGATTTAGATCTAGCGTGTAGAAACAGTTCACTTAACGAATGGGTATGGACAGATCTGAGCCGTGCAGCGATAGTTAGATCCAACGGCCTGCAGAACTCGATCCGCCCGAACCGGTACGCGCCAGTAATAACGCGACGTGTGGCTAGGGTTGATTCAAAAGCAGAATTCAAAAACAGATTTTGATCCAGATTTCAAATGGCAATAACTTGAGATTCCCACGTTGGATTTTTGCAAATTTTATATCGTTGGAATCAGTGAATCAAGGCCTTTCTGAATCTGCAATGTGTTTAACAAATAGTATATGTTAAAATGACTTTGTATGCAGAAACATGTTTAGGTCCACTTTGGGCATAGTTTTTGTTTAGCAAATTGTTTTAGGGCTAAATAAGTTTGGTTAGAAAACTTTTTGGCTTAGTTATGTTTCTGTTTCATGCACTTGATTGGTAGAGTTTTAAAAAATCATCACTTAGCATTTTGTTGCATGCATGCATTCATATCTTTGCTTGTATATGAATTGTATGTAATTGTGTGCTACAAAATTCTTGTGTAGATTTTGCTAGTGACTGTGATTGTGAAGAGTGCCTCTCTCCCCATTACCAAGGCAAGTGATACTTCATGATATTTCCTCCCCTTTTATTTTGAATAAGCATTAGAATTATTTTTGCTAAGTCTTGCATGCTACTTTTTCCAAATGCTATGTTGGGAAATCCTATGTAGTGTAGAATTGTAGAATTGCTAGGGAATTTTCCTAAGTTAACTTACTATGCCATGCTTAGCCTAGCTAGTAGAAAACAAGGGTTGGTAAAGAATGTACATGCTATGATGAAATAATTCTAAGTCCTTTGGGACTCATGCTTTTCTTAATAAAACAACTAAGTCAATGAACTTCCTGGGTGGAATGGGACTTGAATGGTGTTTTTTGGTTGAGTGGTTACACAAGGCCATGGATTTGGCTTGTGTATCTCACTTGTGGTATGCCACCCAGGCACAAAGGGATTTGGAGGCCAAGTGTTGAGAAAGCTTACAGTGCAACCACTTGGAAATATGGGCTCTACCTTGATCATATAGGTTGCTAGAACTTAGTCACTTGGACAGTTGGTGGTAGTGGGAATGATAGGTTGTAGCGCGTCCATTTGACTAAGGAAAGGCTTCTGAAAGGTCTTGTCTTGGGAAACCAAGTCTGGTGGGGAAAGTGCACGACCTCTGCAGATGGAAAATCTAAGTACTTAGCCAAGTCCATGGAAATGGACAGCTTGAGCATCAAGACATGGAAGCTACAAGAATCTCATCACTCCAACTTCTAAGTAAAACTTGTGGGTGAACAAGGGTGAAGGACCCCAATGTCTATTGGTGGTTTCTTGGGAAGTTTTTTTTTTGATAAAGAAAAACTTAGTGATTTCAACTAATAGGGAAAACCTATTTTCAAGCAAAGCAAGCCAAGCTACACTTAGCCAAAATGCATATAGTAATATAGTCCACTTAAAATATACTAAGGTATCACTTGCCAATACTATTCCAAAGTATTGACCCCTTGTCTGTAACTTGTGATGTTGCAGGTTACTCCGATGATGAGTAGGAGTCATGAGTCTACACTCAACATGCTTGCCTGTGGCACATGAAGATGAGGACTTGTGTTTATTTACTTATTCCATAAACTCTTGTATTAGGCCTTTGGACCTGAGTTGTAAAAGACTATGTTTTATCTCTGGAATGAATGTAATAAATGACCTTTGTATCTGTGTACTTCATCTTAAACTGTGGATGCTAGCATTGATCCAGGGACTAGCATTGCAATCATAGGGATCCTTTCCTTTACAAAGGAGGGATCTTACAGGAGGGGTCCTCACAGTGCGTGTTTAGAGACGTGGGGGAAGCCGGACGGTTGACGGGTACGAGGTTACACAGCTTACCCAGGTTCAGATCCCACAATGGTGGCAAAATCCTACTCCTGCTATAAATCACTATAAGGGCAATACGCCGAGTTACAGAGATAGGTTCACTGTGCGAGGTTTTCTAAGTTATCTTCTGAAGTTGTGTACTAAAGGCTCCCATAGGCCCGACTTATATAGTCGCCAGGTCCTAGGGTTACAGGGAAAAGTCCTAGACGGACAGGTTACAGAGTCCTACACCGTCTATCACCAGTCTTGCGTCTCTTGCACTCCAAGGCTCCGGGTACGTCGGTGACTCCAACCGTAGCCTTCCTTTATCCGACATTGGCCTCCCTTCTGGATCCATCTAACTGGGCCGCCCAGCAGGCCATGGGTCATGCTACCAACTGTGGGCCACCCGGGTTATCCGGATAGGAGAGATGCTATGAGGATACCCATATAGCAGATCCCCAACAGTAGCCCCCGGAGAACTCCGAGATCTTGCGCCGTCTTGAATTTTCACGTGGAATGCTCCGTCTAGATGGATGTCGGCAAATCGTCAAGCAATATCTTGTAGTCCTCCCAAAGAACCCTACATGGTCTTCTCCGTCTTCAACTCATAAGTCGGAGAATTGCTGAATCTTTCATCGTACTCTTTCGTAGCCGGACTGGATCCGTTCATGCCGAAATCTTTTGATGTGATGGCTCATCTGCCTATGTCATCTAGCGCGACGTAGACGTAGGTCAGCGATGCCTCGTAACTCACACACACACAGAGAATACAATCATGTCCACTCTTCCCGTATGATCAATACGAACCGTTGGTGCCGACGGTTGGGATGTGGCGAAATTTCCCTGGACGTTCGCACACACGTCGTCTACGCGGCAACCGTCCGATCAAGCTGCACGAATCTTGATGCTAGAGATGATAAATAGTAACTACGGTGGAAAATTTACTTTTCACCTCATTCTCTCTTCACATCGTCTTCTTCCTCCAGCGAGCGCCCCCTGGAGCTCTCCGCGCAACCTTGCGAAAAACCCTAGTTCCCAATATCGCCAGTCACCTCCAAACTTGCGCAATGGCTAGCGACATCTCTACTCCCTCGATGGCGGCGTCGGGCGAAGCGGCAGTGAAGCCGGCGAGCTCCATCGTCGTGCCCCTAGAGGGCCTGGTCATCCCTGTCTCCACGATGGTCGAAACCACCGGCGGCGACCATAATCCGGCGGCGCAAAAGCTGCTGGAGGAGGACAACGACTCCCACAAGGGAGATTAGCGCGGTTCGGACATCACGGACCACGATATTAAGGAGCTAATCGTCGAGGGCTACCTCCCTGTGATGGAGGGGATCGCCTGGCGGGCGGCGCCGGCCGGCGAGGTCACACCTTCTCCCCTAGCCGGAGAAAAGGTGTACCTCAAAGATCAATTGGTACGCTACGTCTCCCTGCCCATCTCTAACTTCTTCATTTCCGTCTTGAACCACTACCGAGTCCATCCCCAAAATCTTTCCCCCAATAGTATCCTAGAGCTTAGCAATTACGCGGCGCTCTGCGAGGGTTACTTAGGGATTAAGCCTAGGCTAGATCTCTTCGTGTATTTCTTCACCGTCAAGGGTGAAGCCGGAACCAGCAAGGAAGAACTTAGAAATTGTGGCACCATAAGCTTCAAGATCCGTCCTAGCCGGCGGTTCCCCGACATCGTCGGCCACGAGTCCTACAAGAACTGGCAGCGTACTTACTTCTATGGCCCAGATATCCCTCTAGCCGGCCGAGAAGTAACGTACCCGGACTTCGTCGATGGAGCCACCGCCGAAACTTCGACATGGAGATCCCAAGCCTCCCTTCTCTCCGACATCGAAGCCTCTCGCGCCACAAGGCGGATAGAGTGGTTCATAGAGACAGGTTTGACTGGTTTGGACCTAGCCATGTGCTGATTCATCAGGCGAATCCAGCCTCTGCAGCACCGCGCGAAGCTGATGCACGAGTATACCAGCGATAGAAGGGATAGCCTCCGCATCTCCGTGGACAATTTCTCGAGCGACTCCGTCAAGCTCCGCCTCAAGGACATCGTCAAGGTGAAGGACAAGAAGCATGGCTTCACCATCACCTACGACATGTTCGTTGATAGCCAGTTCCCAAAGGCAACTGTTTATTTTCCGTGTATGATATATACTCCAGTTCTTCTGTCTAAGAATTATCATCTCATCTAACATGGTGGTTCTTCACCTTATAGCTTAGCGACATAGATGAGGACAGCATGGCTCCTCAAATCTATGATCCTAAGATGAAGGAAGTCACCGTCGTGTCCAACGATGATGCTCCATTGGCGCGAAAGCGGAAGAGCTCCACCTCTGACGCTGCCGACAGAGGAAAGAAGAAGAAGACGGAGGGTGGAGCGTCCAAAAAGACTACCGCCGCCCTAGAGGCGGAGAAGAGAAAATTTACCGGGATCCCTTTTGCCAAAGCACCCCCACTTGTGTAAGCTTCTTTCTCTCCGACATTGTCTATTTATTTGTCTTGTTCCCGTACTTATGCATTTTGCGCGTTTCAGGAAGAAAGCCACGACCAGCTTGAAGAAGACCTCCAAAACATTGGGGGCTTCTAGAACCATCAAGGACATGCTGCATCGCGATGCATCTCCCGCCATCGCCCCTGCTACTCCCAGCGTCAAGCCCTCCTCCGCTCCGACAAGCTCACAAACCAAGGAAGCATCTAGCCCTTCCGCCATGGAAGTGGACTCAGGTGCCTCTACCAAGATTGCTGTCGTCGGCGAACAGGCGATGCAAGAGAGTGCCGCACACCCAATGGCTGAAGCTCCGGCTAAGGATGCCATCGTTAGCGGTAAGGCAATGGTGGAAGCTGGTACTTTTGCCGAAGGCGGTGCCTCTGTGCCCAAGAAAACCATAGAGTATCCTAAGATAGTCTATCCGGTACTTACACCGGGTAGCACTGCTCTGGTTCCCGGCGCGGCACCGACATCTCCGACATGCGGTCTAGATGAGCTCCTCCGACAAGAAGAGATCTTGCAAGGAAACAGCGTATCCTTTGGCAAGCTGCTGGCCGAGAGTGCTACCAACCTCAAGATCATTGCACTTGTAAGTTTTATTTTCCTTTTGCATTTCATATGAGTATCCCACTGTAGCCCCCGAGGATTGAGACGGAAAACCATAGGTCTTTGCGTCTAGATGATCTAAGAGTGACTAAGCTAGAAAACTTCTCACTGTAGCCCCCAAGCATATAGGTGGAATGAAATATTTCGACTAAATGCTTTAAGAGTAGCATACGCAGTGTTTATTAATTTCAATACTGTATCCCCTAAGCCTCTAGTTGTAACTGAATTAGTTCCGACTAGATGATTAAAGAAAAGCTAAGTATACATCTGAGTTAAAAAACTTTATACTGTAGACCCCAAGCTTCTAATTGAAAACTGAATTAGTTCCGACTAGATGCTTAAAGATAGCATATTGCCAAGTTAAAAACTCTCGTTGTAGCCCCCGAGCGTCTAGGTGGAAAGTTTTCGTCTAGATGCTCTAAGTAGACCAAACAACGTTTAATTCTTATTTTTTCCACATAACGAGAATGCTCGGAGGGGCATGGCCAACGACAAGTATCAGAAGATGCGCGCGGACCTGGAAGCCGAAAAGGGTAAAACTGCCTTCTTGAAGGAACAGATCATCAAGAGCAAGCGTCCATTTTTCCTTTCTTTTTCGTATTCCGACTTGAACTTGTGTATTCTCCGAGTACTCACTATGTACTTTGCTTTTCTCCAACTTGCAGAAACCATTGCCAAGGCCAAGGACATTGTCGAGCAATCCAAGCACATTCAAGAGATGGATAGCAAAAACAATATCCTTAAGCAGGAGAGGAAGGACATGCTGAAGATGCACGAAGAATCCATGAAAGTCCTGCAGGACTCCGCCACTGAGGAGATCAACCGCTTGAAGGAGGAGATCTCGATCTTAAGAGATCAGAAGAAAGCCACCGACGAGCAGAATCAACGCCATCATGAGGCGTACAAGCTCCTCCAACAAAAACGGGACTCCTTGGCGGATACCCTCTAGCAGGCTGAGGCCAGCATCTTCAGTAAGTAATTCTCCGTCTTGGATTTCTATAAGTTGGATACTTTGAAATTTTGAACTCATGTGCTCCTTGTCGGAATTTGCAGCTCCTATGGGTTTAACCCGGTCGCCCCCTCCAGCAAAGGAATGCATGGTTCTTGCCGGCAACTTCATCAACACCGCCATCGCGCAAGCTAAAGAGATTGCCAAGCCCCTCCAGATAAACATCAAGGCATCAGACTTTGTGGCGAAGTACTCAGAGATTCTGCGCCGAGCCCCCGAGCGTATCACAAGCTGGAAAGCTTAATGTGCATGGGTTGGTGCAAGGATGGCGCTGTCCATGGTCAAGGCACACTATGAAGATGCCGACATCGACACTGTAACCTCTGGCATACCCGACGTGGATGACGATGGCAAAGAGATTAATCACGAATCTATCTTGTCGTCACTCGCGGGTTATGACACCAGAGTTGCCGACTTAGTTGATGCCAACGTCTTTGTGCCGATGAATACCATCGATGGCGGCAACCAAAGCTCCTTTGAGTCTCTTCGCATTGCCGACTTCGAGGGTGATTCTCCTACTGCCGATGACGTTGCTTCCAAGTCGCCTGCGCCAAAGGAATGAAAAACAACTTGTAGTATTTGTTTCCTTTGTGATGCGTATGCGGAAAAAACTATGTATTATCTTAAGGCGGAAAACAATGATGTATGTCCTGCTACTTAAGAACTAGTTCCAGTATGTATATATTTTTAATCAAGTTCTAGCTTATCCATTACTTTGGTTTTTATGCTTGAATTTTCATGAGTCGGAAGACTCGTTGTCGGAACCATGCGCTCAGGCGATGATGCCTAATGGCACCGTCAATAACCTAAGCACAAAATCACCGACAATAAGTTCCAAAAGTCACTACTCCAGAATCCACATAAAAACGACAAAGAACGTGTAGACCAGAAAACTTAAGCTAATGCCCATGGGCGGAATCCTCACAAGTGCAATCGCAAAACTTGTGCATAAAGATTTTATATGATCCAAAAATGAACACTAAAGGAGGTAAAAGACTCAGAAATATGATTGAACCAGAGAGCTTTATTTCATTGATCATATAAGAGGTACAAAATTAGATAAAAAAATGCTAAGTGTAAAAAGGACGTAGCTGTGCTATGTTCCATGGCCTATCAAGCTCCAGATAGTCATCATCCGGGTCACGTCTCTTACGCTTATGATCCTCGTTGGGTCTATCCTTCAGTTCATGATTGTCAACAAGATGGCAAGTCTTCCGCCCAGGCTCCAGCTGCTCTATGTAGCGGTGCCTCAAGACGTGGCTTGATTCCCTGCAGAATTAACCCATTGGCTCGCTCAACCGGACCATTGGATTGTGGGTGTGCCACAGATGCAAGATCAAGTCGGATTCCCTTATCCCAACAATAAGCCTCCACTTCTCCGAGTGACAAGTTGCTGCCATTTGTCGGTGATAATGCTATGTGGGAGACCAAATCTCACCACTAGATCCCGGACAAACCTGAGGGCAGTTGCCCCATCAAGGTTTCTAATGGGTTTAGCTTCTATCCATTTAGTGAATTTATCAACTGCTACTAGCAGATGCGTAAACCCACATGGTGATGTCTGTAACGGTCCCACCATGTCTAGCCCCCAGACCGCAAACGGCCAAGTTACTGGTATTGTTCGCAATTCTTCAGCAGGAACATGTGGTTGTCGGGCATAATACTGGCATCCCATGCATGTCTCAACCAGCTTGTCGGCGTCCGCCTTCGCGGTCAGCCAGTAGAATCCTTGTCGGAAGGCTTTCGCAACCAATGATCGAGGAGCGGTGTGATGCCCGCAATCTCCGAGATGGATTTCGCGTAGGATTTCCATACCTTCTAGCTGGGAAACACACTTAAGGTATACACCAGTAGTGCTCCTTTTGTAGAGTTGTCCATTGATTATGGTATAACCCTTTGCTCGTCGTACTATTTGCCGTCTTTCGACTTCGTCGTCGGGCAAAGTTCCGTGTTCGAGATATTCCATGAACGGTTTTGTCCAAGCCGGAGGGACCTTTGTCACCATGTGGACGAAAGAGTCAAATCTATCCGGGTTGTCGATGTCGGCTCCCTTCATGGATGGTGTGCGCAGATGCTCGAGGAAAACTCCTGGCGGAATTCATTTGCACCCTGATCCAAGCTTAGATAGCAGATCAGCCGCCTCGTTTTGCTCCCTAGGCACATACTTGACTTCATAGCCCAAGAAGCTCTTGGATATCTCGTCCACTTCGTCTCGATATGTCGCCATCATAGGGTTCCGCGCAGGTGCCAGCCACCTGTTGGGCAACCAAGTCGGAATCTCCACAGCAAACTATGCGCTTGATGCCGATATCCTTGGCTACACGCAGTCCGTGAATGAGAGATTAATACTCCGCCATGTTGTTCGTAGCGTCGAAGTGGATTTGAAGAACGTAGTGTAGCTTGTCTCCTGTTGGTGACTGTAGCAATACACCAGCCCCGAGCTGTTGAGCAACTTTGATCTGTCAAAGTGCATCACCCAGTACTCTGGTTCCAGCAATGGAGTAGCATCTGGCATCTCCGTCCAATCTGCGATAAAATCCGCCAAGGCTTGTGACTTGATATCATCGCGTCTCTTGTAGGTGATCTCGAAGGCGGCAAGTTCAATGCCCCACTTCGCGACCCTTCTCGTAGCGTCGCGGTTGTTGATAATGTCGGACAGTGGAGTCTTGCTCACCACTGTGATTGGGTGCTCCTGAAAGTAATGCCTCAGCTTCCGAGAAGCAAGGAATACTCCATAAGCTATCTTCTAGTAATGCGGGTAACACTGCTTGGACTCCGTCAAGACCTCACTCACATAGTAAACTGGTCGTTGAACTCCGTGCTCATAGCCTGGTTCCTTCCGCTCTACCACGACGACGATGCTAATTACCCGGTTGGTTGCCGCCATGTAGATTAATAGGGGTTCTCCAGGCTCGGGTGCTACAAGGATGGGCGCTGAGGAAAGAATCTCCTTGAGCTGCTTCAGTACTGCATCTGCTTTGTCCGTCCACATGAATTTGTCCACCTTCTTTAACAACTTGTACAGCGGCAGGGCCTTCTCTCCAAGTCGGCTAACGAACTGACTAACTGCTGCAACACAACCTATTAGTCGTTGAATGTCCTTTAGGCATGTCGGACGGTTTATGTTTAAGATGGACTTGATTTTATCCGGGTTGACCTCGATTCCACGCTGGGAAATGATGAAGACCAACAATTTGCCGGCTAGAACCCCGAAGACGCACTTCTTAGGGTTAAGCATCATGTTGTATTTCTGGAGATTATCAAAGGTTTCTTTTAAGTCGGAGATTAAGTCATTTGACTTTTTGGACATCACCGCGATATCGTCCACGTAGGCGTGAACGTTCCGACCAATTTGGTCATGAAGGCAACGTTGCATTGTCCGCTGGTACGTAGCACCTGCGTTTTTTAGCCCGAAGGGCATCATAGCATAGCAAAACGTGCCGTATGGGATAGTGAACGAAGTGGCCAATTGATCCGACTTCCTCATCTTGATCTGGTGGTATCCTGAGTATGCATCGAGAAAACACAAAAGTTTTGAGCCAGCCATCGAGTCAATGACTTGGTCAATGCGAGGCAAAGCAAACGGATCTTTGGGACATGCTTTGTTCAAGCCGGTGTAATCAACGCACATTCTTAATTCTTTGGTTCCCTTTTGGGGGAAAAGTACAGGATTGGCCACCTATCGGGTGTGAAGGACTTCTCGGATAAATCTAGCCTTAAGTAACCTAGCTATCTCTTTGCCAATGGCGTGTCTCTTCTCGTCTCCGAAGCGTCGTAGAGGTTGTTTCACTGGTTTACATTTTGGATCAATGTTTAAGCTGTAATCGGCAAGATCCCTAGGTACACCTTTCATGTCGGCAGGTTGCCAGGCAAAGATGTCCCTATTCTCACGGAGAAACTCGACGAGCGCGCTTTCCTATTTGGGATCCAGGTTCGTCCCGATGGCGGTGACCTTGGAGGCATCGCCTACCACAAGTTCCACCGGCTTGGTCTGGATCTCTTTGAATTCTTCGCTATAGAGGACAGCTTCCGTGAAGGCTTCTTCATTAATCTCGCAGTCCCTTGCCTTGGTAAAGCTTCCGGAGACGGTGATGACACCGTTCGGTCCGAGTATCTTGAGTTTGTTGTAGACGAAGCATGGCTTGGCCATGAACGTGTGGAATATGTCGCGGCCGAATATGACGTGGTACACGCTCTTGAAGGGGACCACCTCAAAGGTCATGCGCTCTTGGCGGTAATTGTTAACATCGCCAAAGGCAACCTGAAGTGTGATGCACCCAAGGGACCGAGCCTCCCGACCAGGAACTACGTCGTGGAAGATGGTATTGGTCCGCCTTAGGTTTGCCTCCGTCAAGTTCATCTTCTACAGTGTATCCAGGTACATGATGTTGATGTTGCTTCCACTATCCACCATACACTTGGTGAACTCCATGCCGTCAATCAAGGGGTTGATGACCATGGCGTATTGGTTCTCCGTAGGAATAAGGTTTGGGTGGTCCGTCCTGTCGCAAGCAATTGGAACCTCCGACCAGCGCAGGTACTGGGGGACTGGGGGTAGAGTAGCCATCAGGATCCTCATAGAGGTCTTCTGTTGTTAGACGGTGGGGGTGCCAAGGGAAGTGTGGTAGACTGGCGCTTTCTTCACGAAGGGGTTCTTGCCCTTGTCGTCGCCCTTGGCGACGTGTTTGGGGTCAACATCCCCGTCCATGTCACTTGAATCCTTTGACTCCTCCTCCTTCTTCTTCCCCTTGCCCTTGCCTCGCGGTCTGTTCTTCCGACTTCGCTTGTAGCCGGACTCCGGGTCTTCCTTTAGGTCGTTGACGAACTTGTAGTGTCGATTGGTATGGGTGGCTTTGCCATTGGCATCGAGGTGTACGAGGCACGGCATATCGTGGTACTCTTCGTATGTTTGGGGAACACGGAGCGGTGCCGAGGTAGTTTCACTTCCTCGCTGCTGCCCACGACCATCTCCCCGTCCTCGGCCACGTTGTCCGCCATCACCTCGTCCTGCAAAGGTCATGGCGACCATGTCGGGAGATTTCTTTTCTTCTGGAGCAGTTTTCTGCTTTGTGTTGCTGTTCCTCCTAGCTTGAGTTCGAACGGCCGTTGCCGGCAAGGAGCCGCGAGCATCATTGTCGGCAGCTGCGAACTCACTATCCAACTGAATCATCTGGTTCAAGTCAAGCTGGTGATTGTCCTGCAAGCGCTTCACCTTATGTCGGAGCAACGTGCCCCTTTCCAACCCATCGATGAAGGCGGGCATGGCGGTCTAAGCATGCACTCCTGCGCAGGAATTCTTCATATCCAGCCAACGGGAGAGGTAGGCGCGAGATTTCTCATATTTCTCTTGCACGCACCGCTGTAGATAGACAACAGTACAAGGGCGCTTGTACGTACCCTCGAAGTTCTTGGTGAACGCCTCTTGCATGTCCAACCAATTGCAGATGGATTTCTCTGGCAAGTCGTCGATCCATTGACGGGTCATGCCTGCCAACATCAAAGGGAGGTACTTGACGGCAACGTTGGGGTTACCTCCGGCAATCTCCACCGCGTTGCCGTAGTCCTGCAACCATGTAGCTGGCTTGGCAGTGCCATCATAGGGCTTGATGGTCTTGTCGATCCGGAAACCCTTGGGGTAAGTTGCGGACCGTATTGCAGGTCTAAAGAAATGTGGTCCCAGGTATGGTCCTTCCCGGGCCTTGTGGATCTTATCGATCCGTGAACATGCATCGTACGGCTCCGGGTTCTTCTTCTTCTTGTCAACAGGGGATAGGCTGCGTGAAAGATGCGGGCCTCCTCCGCCATGGTGACTGCTAGGTGTCGACGGAGGCGGAGGTGGCGGTGGGTTAGCCTTTTTGTTGTTACCCTCCTGCCACACCTCAAGCCTGTCCCGGTTGCTTGTAGGACGCGGAGGTTCATGGCGTGACCTGCTCTTGTGTCTTTGGTTGCGCTCTCCGTCATGACGGGTCTGCTCCGCATTGTCGCGAATGATGATGCCACACTGCCTTGGCAGGGGCATATCCGTATGATGGTGAGCCTTGGGATCTTCGCGATGTCGGGGTGATCGGGGCGGTGGCGATGGGCGACGAGGTCGGGCCTTTTCTCCATGGTTGGAGGATATGGGGATAGCATCCTTCCTGTTGCGTACATCCCTCCGTCTTCGTTCTGATGAACCCGTCTGGGACCCGACATCAAGAGGAGATCTGTCCCTTGACGGCTTGTACTGGCTAGAATGGCAAAGCGCTGGATCAGACTCAAGCCTCTGAGAGGTGGCCTTTTCCTGCTGCTTAACCATCTTGGACACTAGGTCATAGACCTGTTCCACTGCCTCGGGAGATCTATCCTGCTACAGAAGGGTCTTGGCGACGGCGAGGTTGAGGAGTGGAGTGGGCATCACCTGCTTGCCTTCACTGTCAATGTATGGCTTGGCCTGTGCCGGCTTTGAGGGAGCCCATCCTAGGTTTTGCCGTACACCAGGATCGTTGATGACGCAAGCCGGAGCTTTTTTACCCTTCTGCTGTTGCAGCAGAGTCTTTTACTCGGCCTCCATTGCTCTAGATTTCTCTATGGACTTCTGCGCGTTGACCAAATCTCGATCCAGCTTAGCGCCTTGCTCCATGATGGCCTGCGCTTCCTCCAGCAGCTGCTGGCGCTTCTCGTCAAGCTAAGTCACGTTCTGGATATGAGCGATGGTCAGTGGCTCAACGAGGAGATTGTTGTACATCACTCTATCAGCTGGAGTAACTTGGGTAGTAGCAGATGTAGATGCCGGAGGCGGCAAGTTTGTGGTGTTGTCGGGCCGGTGACGAGTTCCTGCGGCTGCTGCACTGGGTTAGGAAGAGGAGGCATGACCTTTGTGCGATCATTGTCAGCGGCAATAATTGGCCCCTTCCCCTTTTCTAGCGCTGTAGGCGGAGCTCGTCCAGGCTGATCTTCATCCATCACCATCCCAATGGTGACGAACACCTGTCGAGACGTGACGACATTGTTGGCTTGCTTCGCGCGTGTACTCCTCCTCCATCTCCTTCATGGTGACTGAAGTCTATCTCCTCTGAATCTGTATTGAAGTCGGCATAAAGCGCGCCAATCACAGAGTCGGAGGGTTCCAGGACTTCCTCGATGATGGGGGTGGAGGTGCAACAGCAACGACGATGACTGGTGGTGGTGGCGCAGCTGCGACGATGGCGGCAGGAGGCGTTGGCTGAATCAGAGGGGCTCCATCAATGAGCGCAAGCGCTGTTTGAGCCACTGATTCAGCCTCCGCGTAGTTGTTGACGGTGCTCACCATGCCTTCGAAGGTAAGGCGTCCTGACACCTGTTGACGTCTTAGAGAATGTCGGAGGAGCGTGCCGTGGTCCAGTCCTTCCACAAAGTGATACATGGCATCATCATTGGGGTAGTGGGCCAGATCAGCTCGTATACGGAGCCACCTGGCCAGGTAATCGCGGGGGTTTTTGCCCTCTATCTGAATGCATCGCGCTAGATCGAAGATGGTAACCACGCCGACGAACTTGGATCTCTGTTGTCCAGACGCACGGGCGAAGCCGGCGGATTTGCAGCGATCTTCCACCGTTATATCCTGCACAGGGGCTGTTTGGGTGGGCCTTGAACTTTTCTGATCTTTGCCGGCAAACTCCGAAGAGAGATCCGACATCTATCCTTCCACGAACGTATCCTACCCGTAGGAGGACCATGCGGGCCTTGATGCTCCTCCAACTCCTAGGGAACTAGTGCCCAATTCGGTTTCGGTGATGAAGAGGTGGATGTCTCTGGTGGGAATGATCGAACACCGCATAGGGTTCGTCTTCGCCGGGATCCAGAGCTCGTCAGGAGGGACGATCGGAACGTCGCCGGAGAAGAGAACGCGACCGATGGCTACAGTTTTGCCGATTCCCGCGAAGATCTTGGTCCTCGCCCACTGAAGAGCCTGAAGCGCCTCTTGCCCCACAGTGGGTGCCAACTGTCGTGGTATTGCCGATGAGTACGCCATGGAGGGATCCTCACAGTGCGTGTTTAGAGACGTGGGGGAAGGTGGACGGTTGACGGGTACGAGGTAACACAGCTTACCCTGGTTCAGATCCCACAACGGTGGAGGAATCCTACTCCTGCTATAAATCACTATAAGGGCAATACGCCGAGTTACAGAGATAGGTTCGCTATGCGAGGTTGTCTAAGTTATCATCTGAAGTTGTGTCCTAAAGTCTCCCATAGGCCCGACTTATATAGTCGCCAGGTCCTAGGGTTACAGGGAAAAGTCCTAGCCGAACAGGTTACAAAGTCCTACACCGTCTATCACCAGTCTTGCATGTCTTGCAGTCCAAGGCTCCGGGTATGTCGGTTACTCCAATCGTAGCCTTCCTTTATCCGGCATGGGCCTCCCTTCTTGATCCATCTAACTAGGCCGCCCAGCAGGCCATGGGCCATGCTACCAACTGTGGGCCACCTGAGTTATCCGGAAAGGAGACATGCTATGAGGATACCCATATAGCATATCCCCAACAACACTGGATTTGCAAATACTTTACTGAAAATAATCAAAGGACATGAACCCGTGATGAACTTGACTTTTGTGATTGCAATATTATGCACTCACGGTCTTCGAGAAAATATAAGATCCAATATCTGAAATCAGCATCATTGGTCCGGTAAGGGCTAATGTTTAAAGAAGCAATATGATTTTGTGCATAAGTAATGCTATGCATTTTGTAAAACTCCCAAAGTGTATCCCCAATACTTTAAGTGAAGTGAACTTAGGTGATTTCTATATGAGTTGGTTCATCTTTAAATTTTACAAGAAATCCATTTATAAGGAACTTAAGTCTTGATATACAAGATAAAAGTAGAGTGAAATAGTAATCTAAGATTTAGATTAGTTGCTATTTGGTGATTATGATGAAAGTATATGTATTGGGTTGTTTAAGGGTTGAAGGAAATTATTATAGAGTTATTGTTTGAAGTGTCAAAAAGAATAACATTGGAAGAAAAGGTTTCTTTGATAAGGTTTAAACAATCTTTAAGGGTTAATAGAATGTGGTCGATGTCTCTTGGCGTTTGTTCGATTAGTTTGGTCTTGAGATACTTTATGTATTAATCGAAATAGACCAAAGTTAACTTTAAAAGGGTAAATAAACTTAAGGTGTAATTTGTTTTAATTATTCTCAAGTTTTGGAGTTACGTTGAGCATGATTAAGATATAATGATTATTCACTATATTATATATGAGTGATACACAATACTTATTTAAAAGGGTTTTAATTTTGAATTTTTAAGATTTATTTTTTTTTTAAAGTTAATAGTTATACTTAAGCTTGATTATGAATTCAAGTTATGGTTTTGGAATTAGTACTTAGATATTAATTATTTAAGATTTTATATAAAATTGTGATTATTTCTTACTTAAGAATTATTTTTGAAGAATTTACCAAAATAGATAATAGAGAAGGATTTATTACTTTACAACATTAAAAGCTTTTCTAATAATATATTTAATATTTTTCTAGTGTAATGTATTTCTTCAAGACCTTAAAAATAATTTTTATTTATTTTTAAGTATTATTCTTATGTTTATAAAATTCCATTAAGAACTAAATGTCTTTGAATACTTACTTAGAACTTTATTTATAAAATAACTAAGCTGTATTTTTATAAAATAGTAGTTTTATTTTTATACATAAAAATGATTTTTATTAATTTTTAGGATATTTTCTTATATTGTTATGATTTATCGATATTTTTTGTGGATTTAATATTTAGTGGTATTTTGTTTAACTCAAACAAGTGTTATATATTTTTCTTAGGTAGATCTCATTTTTGTGATTATTTAGATATATTATATATATTTTTATGATTTTTCTATTATTTTATAGAGCTTTAACTGTCACAAGGTATTTTGGTAATTTTTTATTTTATTCTTCAATTGATTTTTTTCTTTTAAAATTAGGCCCAATGGTTCTAGCTAGGGTTTGTTTGGTTGGCCGCCTCGGACGGCCTGACCCAGCTAGGCCAGGCTCGGGTCACCCTAGCCTCGGCCCATCTTTCCCCTCACGCGTCAACCATGCCCACACACGCACACATCGCCTCCCTCCTGGCCGCTTGCGATGTCGTTACCGCCGCCAGCGCCGCCGCTTGCCTTGCCAGCCCTCGCCGGCATCTCCCAGCGCTGCTATGCCTCTCTCTCTCCTATGATTCCCCTCTGCTGAGGTGCCCAGTACCCGTGCGCCCTCACCCTAGGAGAAACCCTAGCCTTCCCAGGATCTTCTTAGCCAACTCTTGCTCCTCGGTACCACCGCACGTCAGCGAGGCCTCGCTCCGGTTCTTCTCACCATCCCCACATCGCCCCCACCCAGTACCGCCTCTGATGCTCGCCTACTCATCAAACCCTAGCCCAATCGGCTCGACTACTCACGCTACTCCTGGATACCTGCGCCCTCTGCTGCTCATGCCATGGCTGGCCGTGGTTTCCCTCACCTTGGTGAGGTAGTAGACTGCGGCTACCTCCTTTTCCACTTCGACTACTCTAGTGCAGGTATGATCTTTTATGTGACCGGTCTTCGAGCCGAAGAACAACTATAGGTATAGGATTTAGGTTTAGGAAATTGGGATTGTGGTTATGATCTTATAAACAATTGTTAGGTGACAATGGAGAAGTTGCGATGTAGGTTTTATATGTTACTATGTACCATTGGCTTGATTGTATTTGTGTGTTGAATCTGCTCATGTATGCCCTCTTTTGGTTCAGTCCAACCTTTAATAAGGTATAGATCCCTGTGTTTACAATGCTAGTCCCTGGATCAATAGCTAGCATCCACAATTATGATGTAATATCCAGAAACAAAGGTCATAATACAACTTTATAACCAGGAATAAAATAATTCATTACATCTTACATAGCTCATTTGGCTATCTCATTACAATGCAATAGAAATAACGATAGCATGGAGTCCTTCATCTTCAAAGTGCCACAAGCAAACATGTTGGTTGTAGACTTGTAATCCTAATCAACACACTTCACTAACATAAAACAAACCTGCAACATAATAAGTTACAGCCACAAGGGTCAATACATTTGAATTGTATTGGCAAGTGATACTATGGTAGTATAGTGGAGTCTATCATCTATATGCATTTGGCTAAGTGGAGCTTAGGCTTGCTTTTCTCAAAATAGATTTTCCTTATCAATTTGAAAACACTAAGCTTTTGCTTGTCAAAATCACCCAAGGCATCTCCCAATAGAAATTGGTGATCCTTTAACCGTTGTTCAACCACAAAATTTTAACTTAGAAATTGGGATGAGGAGATTCTTGATAGTTTCCATGTCTTTATGCTCAAATTGTCCTTTACTAGGGACATGGCTAAGTACTTAGATTTTACACTCTGCGGAGGTGGTGCACTTTCCCCACAAGACTTGGTTTCACCAAGACAAGATCTTTCAGAAGCCTTCCCTTAGACCAAAATGGGCGCGTTCCAACCTATCATCCCCTACCACCAACTGTCCATTTGGCTAAGTTATTGCAACCTATATGATCCAGGCAGAGCCCATAATGCCAAGTGGCTGCACATGAAGCTTCTCAACATTTGACATCTCAAATCTCTTTGTTCCTGGGTGGCATTCCACAAGTGAGATACACAAGGTAAACCATAGAAATGGGCCTTGTATAACCACTCAACACAAACCATTCCTTCCATTCCACCCAGGTGTTTCATTCACTTAGTTGTTTTATTAAACAAAACACAAGTCCTTGACTTAGAAATATTCCATAGCATGAATATAATCCACCCTTGTTTTCTACTAGCTAAGCTAAGCATGATAGTAGTAGGAATCTTAACTTAGGAAATTTCTTCTAAGGTTTCATCTACTAGGATTTCCCATGGCATAGAACACTTAGTAAAATTCCATGCAAGTCCTACATTGAAATATCACTAATGCATAGTGAAAATAATGGGACAAAATTATGAAGCATCACTTGCCTTTTCGGTAGAGAATTATAAGTTCACTCCTTGATCTTGCAATATTCACACTCTTCAAATTCCACTACAATTCAACCAAGCAAGCAATATTCAATCTACCATTCAAGCAAACATCACATAAAATAATAGAACAAAGCAATGCATACAAACATGCCAAAAGTTGTTTTATTTGAAAAAGTGGTTTCTAATAGGTTATAAACATTTGAAAACACCTATTGGTCATTTACAAAAGTGGCAAGGCCATTTGTAAATGTGGTAAAATCATTTGATATCAAGTTAGTGAAAATGGCTATTTTAGGTCATTTTTGTTTTCCTAGAAATGGTTCAATCAAAGTAATATTTCTAGTGTTTGATAAATACATTTTAAACACAAATGTTAGTGTTTTATGGTCAAGTGTTTAATATTAAAACCATTTGCAAAAGGTTTTACCTATAAACCATTTTTACACCAAATCAATATTTTATGTTGTTGAAAATGCCTTTAGTAAAGCAATAATTTTTTATAGGGTTCACCAAATATATTTTTAATTCATAAAACTTTGTGTGTAGGGTCAGAGAGTTTAATTCAAACCATTTCCCAAAGGGTTTCCTCCAAAAGAATTTTTATCATATAAACATTATTTGTTTAGTTGACTAGAAATGTTTTAAATCAAAGATTTATTCTTTTGCTTCACAAAATATGTTTTTTTGAATCCACAAGTTGTTTTATATGATTAGTAGGTTCAAAACAATCCATTTTCCAAAGATTTTATCACAAAAAAATTTTTAGAATGAATTTTATATTCAAATTATGCCTACACAAGTTTCTACAAAAACAACCATTTTACGAGAAGCAATTTATTAAACAAATTGCATGGTTGGATAGGGTTTGTTTTGATGATTCCGTTGATATAAAATTTACAAAATTTGGACGTGTGGATCAAAAGTTATAGGTTTTACAAAATCTAGCATCTAGTAGATCAAAGTTTCCAATTTAGAACAAACTCCGGCTACGTGGCTGTTTCCTATTCGCCAGTACCGTTTCGCGTGGATCAACTAACATGGGCCGCTAGATCTAATGCAAACGCACGACACAGATGCTCTCATACCTCTTCGATAAGTGATTCTATCCTAGCCAATGGATCTGCATCTAACGACTCTGAGCCTCTGGACATGGATTGGCGGCGCTAGCAACGGTGAGCGGCGGCGGCGCGCTCGGGCAGGAGTGTTTCGGCGAAGCTAGGGTGCGCGGGAGAGGGAGAAGGAGCTTACCAGACTCGCCGTGAAGCGCTGACTCTCGGGATGGTCTTTGTCGACGGAGGGGCACACGGTGGCGACGTTAATCGCTCGCCAGAGAAGCTCCTGGCGACGGATGCTTACTGTCGAAGACGGAGGCGACGCTATGGTGCAAGATAGGACACAAAAATGGCGGCGTTAGTTGCGAAAGAGGTCATTGGTCACAGGCGTATCATCGGAAGGAAGAGGGGCGGTCATAATGTTACCAAGGGAGTCGCCGGAGTCGAGGCAGACAGTGGCGGAGCTCAGTTGAAGTCGTTGCCGTGGATACGGGGCACGCGCGAGAGAGATGAGGGCACGGGAAGGTGCGTAGGGAGATGAGGAACAGGTTCATGGGGTCGAGGGGGCAAGGATCGGCGAGGAGTGTCCGGAATCGTTCGCGAAGTTTGCCGGAGGCTGCGGCGGTGCGAAACGAAATTGGAGCAGCCCGTTGGCTCTCTGGTGACATTGGTTGGGGGAAATGGAGAGGAGAAACGGGTTATCAATCAACCGTAGTCGCGAGCGTTGATTACTGAGCCTTTATCACGAAATTAAGCCGGAGAGGTAATGGCAGGAACGGCCGACGAGGCGTGGTCACCGCGGGGGTGAGGAAGATGACTGACCTGTGGGGTCTGCTTGATAGCGAGAGAGAGAGAGAGAGGGGCAGTGGGGTCCGGCAGTCAGTGAGGGGGCGGGTCGAATCTTCGGTGCGAATCGTTTTCTCGCGGGAAGTGGTAAATGGGCTAACTGGGCCAGTGGGCTGGGTGTGTTGGGCTGGCTTCTAATCCTTTTTTGTTCTGATTCTTTTTCTTTTTCTTGATTTGTTTTTCTGTTTTGATTTTGTTTAATCATTTCAAACAACCATTTGAATTCAAACTTCTACCAAATTTTGTGTATATTCAAATACTGATTAATAATACATTCCAAAGTCAAATTTAGAATAATTCTTTTATTCTTTTTTGGGTATAATAATTATTTAAAATAGGCCCTTGTGTTAAATCAAATAAGATCTATTTTCAAACCTTATTTAAATTCCAATATTTTTACAAAACCTTTTTCAGTAGGTTTATTTATTTAATGGGGTGCTAAATAATTCACTTGGAATTATTTATAATATTTTAGTATGATTATTAATCATTTTAATTTGGGCAATTGTTTTTATTCCAATGAAATTCAAATATGGTTTTAATTCCATATAACTTTATTTAAATGGTTCTTTCATTTCATTTGAGTTAATTAAATAACTTTTATTCCACTTGGGTAAATTCCAATTATTTTCCCCTGATTTAATTAATCATCTCTATTAGGGATTTGTCTTAATGAAATGGAATAGAATTTGGTTAGGGCCATATTATTTTATTTCAATATTATTTATCCATTTATTTCATTTGAACTTGGATTATTTTTATTCCATTTGTTTATGGTCTTGGCCAAGTTTTAATTTGTCTTTTAAATATTCCCTACTAATTATTTCTTTCTTTACCTTATAAAATCCATATCCTTTTATTTAAAGATTCAAACTTGGTGATTCAAATTTGTAAAATCTTATTTAATATTTGTTTTCCCTTTTATATCTCTTTTAGGATTAATTTCTCACATATTGGTATGGATTTTAGATAGGTGCTTTATTAGCTTTGGAAATTACTTTTCCTTATCTTATTAAATTCATAAGATTTTATCTATGGTTCCAAATTGAATGAAATAAATTTCTATGGTTTTATAATATTTTTATTTGTCATTCTTGATCATTTATAAATATTTGTTGAAAATTTTTATATGGATCAAATCCATGATCTTGGAGATAACCTGGAAATGTTTTTCTTCCATTCGGGTTTTAGAGTTTTGGTTTATTTTCCAAGTGTTTAAATTTCAAGATGCATTTTTGAAGAATGCATTTCACTTGATTTGAATTTAGTTGGATTTAAAAATTAATCAAAGTTTGTTCAAGATGGTATTTTAAGTTTCCATTTGGAATCAAAAAGTTTCTTTTCACCCTAAATTTCAACAATTATTTATTTTGTTTATTTATTTTTCACATTATAAAATTTGGAAAATTTTGGGATGTGACAGCCTACCACCCTTAAAATAAATCTCGTCCTAAGATTTGGGAAAGATAGGGTTACAAGTTGGCTTCAAGGCAACTAGGGTACTACCACCCTTAAAAATTTCTAACTAGATTACATCTTGGTTTACTTGGGATCTTGATGTATCTTCTCTGGGCACTTGTTTGCATAATGGCCTAGTTCTTTGCATTTGAAACACATCACTTGGATGATATCTTTCTTTTCCTTTGGTATCATTGCCTCTTATTTGTTTCCTTGGTTCTTCTTCTTTTCTGGGCATTCATTGGCATAGTGTCCCATCTCTTTGCAAGTGTAACATTGCTCTTGGGTAATATCCTTCTTTCTAGGGTTAGGGCATTTATTCTTCTTCTTGGGTCTCTCCAAAGCTAGGAGTTCTTCTAGTTCATGCTCTTCATATTTCACCACAAAGGTGGGAAATCTTTATCTCTTCTTGGGGCAGTTACTAGAGATATGACCTTCTTCTTCACAAGAGTAGCAACACTTTGTGGTCACTTTGGATTTGGCCTTATGATGCATAGTTTTGACTTTGCCTTCATCCTTCTTGGTAGAAGTTGTTCCTTCATGAGGGTTTACAAACTTTTGATGCACTCCACCTTGTTTCCTTTGTTGAACTATGGAATAGATGGGGCATTGGATAGGGACATGATTATTTCCTTCACATAGGAAACTAGTAGCTTGAGATGTGGGGCATTGATTAGTTGGATGTTTCTCTTCACAATTGGGGCATTGATCTTCATGCTCTTTGGAAGTGTGATCCTTGTCTCCACAAACATTGCAAGCTTGGGTTCCTTCTAGAATATCATCCTTGTCATCATTGTTGTCAAAAAATCCTTGAAAAGAGTTGTCTCCCATGTTGATAATTTGATTTGTCATCCTTTGCAACAATTGGGTTTAGGTTTCCAAAAACTTTTGCATGGTTGGGTCTAACTCATTGTAGTTGGCTAAAATCTGAGTTGTCACTTGGTTCAACTGGTTTTGGGTTGTTATGAGTTCTCTCATGTGCATCTCTTGGTTGTTGTTGTCACCATTCTTGATGTTGGAGTCTCTTGGGGTAGTCATCAGTTTGGGTTGGATTGGGATTAGAATAGGCAAAAGATTTCTAAGGAAATAATTCTAATCACACATCACAATTCACACAAGCAATCACAAACAAACATTCCACTCAAACAACAAGTTTCAAGCACATTTTTAGGCAACAAAATATTTTTTCTACACCACATAAGTTGGTGGGTTTGATTTAAACTAAATATGGTGGTCCAACTACATGGTTCACTTGATATCTTTCCATCCTTCTTAGTTGTTTCTCCTTGAACAAGATCATTGTATCCTTGGAGAATTCCTTGCATATTGGTCACAAAACTTCAAAGGTGATGATGGTTCCTTCTAAGTTATGTTTCCTTAGTCTTCAAGTCTTGAGTAATATTCCTTGTCTCACTTGTAGTCTTTAGTGATATCCAAATTGAAGTCCATGGTGAAAATAAAGCTGAAGTCTTTGATGATGTTGAAGTTGAAGTCATTGGAGTTGGTGAAGTCCTTTGCTCATATTTAAGTCTTTTCTCATGGTGAGGTCTTGTCCATCAAGTTTGAAAAGGAAGAGATGTAGAGTCAAAACCCAAATGTTTGAGGAAAGATTTTACAAGATTGTTTGTAAATAAATTTTGGAACCAATACAACTCCTATTTTTCTAAGGGGTTTTGTCCAATCCTAGGGTTACAATCCTATAGGCAACACAGTGCTCTGATACCATCTGTAGAGGTCCCAACCTTTAATAAGGTAGAGATCCCTGTGTTTACAATGCTAGTTCCTAGATCAATAGCTAACATCCACAGTTAAGATGTAATATCCAGAAACAAAGGTCACAATACAACTTTATAACCAGGAATAAAATAATTCATTACATCTTACATAGCTCATTTGTCTATCTCATTACAATGCAGTAGAAATAACTATAGCATGGATTCCTTCATCTTCAAATTGTAGACTTGTAATCCTAATCAACACACTTCACTAACATAAAACAAACCTACAACATAATAATTTACAGCCACAAGGGTCAATACATTTGAATTGTATTGCCAAGTGATACTATGGTAGTATAGTGGAGTCTATCATCTATATGCATTTGGCTAAGTGGAGCTTAGGCTTGCTTTGCTCAAAATAGATTTTCCTTATCAATTTGAAAACACTAAGCTTTTGCTTGTCAAAATCACCCAAGGCATCTCCCAATAGAAATTGGTGATCCTTTAACCGTTGTTCAACCAAAAAAATTTAACTTAGAAATTGGGATGAGGAGATTCTTGATAGTTTCCATGTCTTGATGCTCAAATTGTCCTTTACCAGGGACATGGCTAAGTACTTAGATTTTACACTCTGCAGAGGTGGTTCACTTTCCCCACAAGACTTGGTTTCACCAAGACAAGATCTTTCAGAAGCCTTCCCTTAGACCAGAATGGGCGCGTTCCAACCTATCATCCCCTACCACCAACTGTCCATTTGGCTAAGTTATTGCAACCTATATGATCCAGACAGAGCCCATAATGCCAAGTGGCTGCACATGAAGCTTCTCAACATTTGACATCTCAAATATCTTTGTTCCTGGGTGGCATTCCACAAGTGAGATACACAAGGTAACCCATATAAATGGGCCTTGTATAACCACTCAACACAAACCATTCCTTCCATTCCACCCAGGTGTTTCATTCACTTAGTTGTTTTATTAAACAAAACACAAGTCCTTGACTTAGAAATATTCCATAGCATGAATATAATCCACCCTTGTTTATTCCATTTGTTTATGGTCTTGGCCAAGTTTTAATTTGGCTTTAAATATTGCCTATAATCCACCCGTGATTACTGAGCCTTTATCACGGAATTAAGCCGGGGAGGTAACGGCAGGAACGGCCCGCGAGGCGTGGTCACCGCGGGGGTGAGGAAGATGACTGACCGGTGGGGTCTGCTTGACAGCGAGAGAGAGAGAGAGAGGGGCAGTGGGGTCCGGCAGTCATTCAGGGGGCGGGTCGAATCTTCGATGCGAATCGTTTTCTCGCGGGAAGTGGTAAATGGGCTAACTGGGCCAGTGGGCTGGGTTTGCTGGGTTGGCTTCTAATCCTTTTTTTGTTCTGATTCTTTTTCTTTTTCTTGATTTCTTTTTCTGTTTTGATTTTGTTTAATCATTTCAAACAACCATTTGAATTCAAACTTCTACCAAATTTTGTGTATATTCAAATACTGATTAATAATACATTCTAAAGTCAAATTTAGAATAATTCTTTTATTCTTTTTAGGGTATAATAATTATTTAAAATAGGCCCTTGTGTTAAATCAAATAAGATATATTTTCTAACCTTATTTAAATTCCAATATTTTTACAAAACCTTTTCAGTAGGTTTATTTATTTAATGGGGTGCAAAATAATTCACTTTGAATTATTTATAGTATTTTAATATGATTATTAATCATTTTAATTTGGGCAATTGTTTTTATTCCAATGAAATTCAAATATGGTTTTAATTCCATATAACTTTATTTAAATGATTCTTTTATTTCATTTGAGTTAATTAAATAACTCTTATTCCACTTGGGTAAATTCCATTTATTTTCCCCTAATTTAATTAATCATTTCTATTAGGGATTTGTCTTAATCAAATGGAATAGAATTTGGTTGGGGCCATATTATTTTATTTCAATTTTATTTATCCATTTATTTCATTTCAACTTGGATTATGTTTATTCCATTTGTTTATGGTCTTGGCCAAGTTTTAATTTGGCTTTTAAATATTGCCTATTAATTATTTCTTTCTTTACCTTATAAAATCCATATCCTTTTATTTAAAGATTCAAACTTGGTGATTCAAATTTGTAAAATCTTATTTAATATTTGTTTACCCTTTTATATCTCTTTTAGGATTAATTGCTCACATATTGGTATGGATTTTAGATAGGTGCTTTATTAGCTTTGGAAATTACTTTTCCTTATCTTATTAAATTCATAAGATTTTATCTATGGTTCCAAATTGAATGAAATCAATTTCTATGGTTTTATAATATTTCTATTTGTCATTCTTGATCATTTATAAATATTTGTTGACAAATTTTATATTGATCAAATCCATGATCTTGGAGATAACCTGGAAATGTTTTTCTTCCATTAGGGTTTTAGAGTTTTGGTTTATTTTCCAAGTGTTTACATTTCAAGATGCATTTATGAAGAATGCATTTCACTTGATCTGAATTTAGTTGGATTTAAAAATTAATCA
The DNA here is from genome assembly GCA_030063025.1 of Avena longiglumis. Taxonomy (NCBI): domain Eukaryota; kingdom Viridiplantae; phylum Streptophyta; class Magnoliopsida; order Poales; family Poaceae; genus Avena; species Avena longiglumis. The sequence continues at coordinate 473,595,014 of CP125974.1, read as the reverse complement.
AAGTTTGTTCAAGATGGGATTTTAAGTTTCCGTTTGGAATCAAAAAGTTTCTTTTCACCCTAAATTTCAACAATTATTTATTTTGTTTATTTATTTTTCACATTACAAAATTTGGAAAATTTTGGGATGTGACAATCATACTCTTATATATGTAAATATTCTAGTCCTGCCTAGTAGATACTCATGTTCATGTCTGGCATAAATTATTTTGAAAAGAGAAAAAAATAACAGATTGTATTTCCTCAAACAAGATGTAAAAGTGTGGTTAATATGCTTGAGATAATAATTGTTTTTTACTAGGACAGATATGCCAGACATAAAGTAGTTTTTACACATGCATTATTGATGTGACTTATTTCTTGTTATCAGATGTAAATTTCCTGGTATGTATATTGTAGAATAATTATAGCTATGTTGGCTAGCTATATTTTATTTTAAGTCAGGTTCCTCTAAGTTTCTGGTGATCATATGTTCACCAGATCCTTGTAGTACAACTCCAGATTACATATATGATTTCTTTGATGGTTTGGTAGTGTTTTTAGTAATCTATAATTTATAGACTTTCTCCTGGACAATCTGGTTGCTATCTAGCAACACTACTAATATCCTTCAACTCCCTCTCATAGCCTCTTTGTTAAAATTATTAAGAATAGATTTGCTATGCATTTGATCAACACAAGATCCTATTCTTCTACCTGTTATTTTCAATGTTCTGCAGTCCTAAATGGTAACTTGTACTATTAGGCATGTTTTGATAGAAGTTTCTTGATGATTAGAAATTGATTTCCTGATATAGACATGGTATTTGGAAAAATTATATTTGTGTAGACTTATAATTTATTTCTAAATAGATGGTTTGGTGTTCTATATGATCACAGGATCATCTAAAGATATGAGATCTCTTCAATATCAAAGATATACCTTTGCTTATAAATATTTAATGGTTCTAGATGATTGTGCTTCCTTATGCAATTTCTTGTGTGTTGGATTTATTTTATTGGATGACCTTGACAAGATCAGCTATTATACTTGTATCTAGGACCTGCCAATGATGCAAAGGCTGAGGCACAGCTCTGTATATGGAAAAATATTGTGTTGTGGTTTTCATTTTTTGATGATGATTTTGCATAACACCTCTATGCAGGACTGAGAGAAATCCTCTCTTTTCTATATTTTATTACCTCCTCTACTTGCCCTTTTATCTAAAACAAATAAGAACAAATATGATATGCACTATATCCACCAAGGCTCTTATTTTTCCTACCTTGAGCTTCTTGAAGCTTGTTCTTCTAAGTTTGTCCTTCTAGACTATTAATTTCCTACTTGTTGTTGGCTTGATGATCTGTTGCTGATAAGCCTCTGGGAACCCTTTCCTGACCTTCACCTTCTTGTTGACCAACTCCTCCCTTTCTCTATTCTTCCTCTGATGATGGTGCTAACAATTCTTTGTGGATAGATTTTGTATATAGTTGCTGGACAGCTGCTGGTGGGATGTTCTGGCTAGTTTGTATGGTTGTGGTGATGGAAATAGCTTGTCATAAACTAGGATGAGCTAGATGAACTGTGGTGGTGTTCTAAAGTGATGATGTGGATGTGATGGAACTGTTGAGGTGCTTGGGTGGTGTTCTTGGCTAAGTGTGGTGGAAATGGAATATCTAGCTTTGCTGCTATGGCTGTGTAACATCCCTAAAATCATGTTTCAAAACTCATGCATATCATCCTTGCATCCATGATCATTTAGGGTTTCATTTCAAAATCATTTCAAAAAGAGGAGCATATATTGCTTATTATTTTATGTATGAATACTCTAGCCTTTGTGCTACTTGCTAATGAGAAAGGTACTATTATTCATTCAGTAATGTTTTGAGTTCCAACTTAAGTGATTTCAAAAGCTTGAACAAAGTTTCAAAACAAAGTATGAAATAAAACCAAGTTTATGCTTATTATTATATCTCATAAAGTCTTGGTTTTATTTTATTTTCCAAATGACCCAAGTATTTTTTTGTAAACAGAAGTGTTTGACACATATTTGAGTGAAAAATACACTATACAAAAAGATAGAGAAGGTTTGAATTCAAACTGAATTGAAATGGAGTTTGAAAACCAATTCTAGAAAACCAAACAGAAAAAGAAAAGGAATAAAGAGGAAAAAAATAAGCAGCAAGCCAATCTGGCCCAACCTAGCCCAACTCGACCCAGCTAGCCCAACAGCCTCCCCCGCGAATCGTTTTTATTTACTCGCACCCGCACCCACTGAGTCGCTGACCGCTTGGACCCATCCCCACTCCTTTACTCTCGCTGACAACCACGGCCCACACAACTGTCGTCGTCTCCACCCAGCGACTAGTTCATCCCCAAAATTACGCCGGGCGTTTCCTGTTTAATTCGCGGTGTCAATTCCCGTTCAATGCCTGAGTAAATCTCGCACGCGCCTCGCTACTTAAACTGTAACATCCCAAAAATCATAGTTTCAAAACTCATTCATATCACTTTGCATCATTCATTCATTTAGGGTTTTTCTCAAAAAATCACTTGGTGATAGGATATGAGCTATGATTTCATGTGGTCAAATTGTCCCAAATAAACATCATCCTTTTGAAGTTTGAATGTTTAAATACTTGAATGCTTGCCTTCATTGATGAAAAGTTTAGGTGAAACTTTTAAACCCCAAAGATTTCAAATTTAGAAGTAAAATTCCAAAATCCATTTCAAATGTTTGCAAACAGGAACAAATCCCTAATTATTATTGAAACCAAGCTGGACCAAGCTTTGCAAAGTAACCACCTAGTTTTGTGACTGTTTTGAATCCACAAAACCCTACAAAAATTTCCAAGGCAGTTTGATTTCAAAAGGATTTGAATTCATACCAAAAATTCATACCAGAAAATGGAAATAGAAAAAGAAAAGAGCATCTGAATAGAAAAGGGCCACGCGGCCAGGATTTGGCCCAGCAGCCAAGCAAGCCCAGCAAGCCCACCCGGGGACTTCTTTTTCTCCTCTCACGCGCGAGCGCAAGCAAACAGACGCTGACAGCCCGACCCCACTGAAATCCTGCGCGTATCGCTGACAAGCGGGCCAACCCCACGCCAGCGTCGTCTCCACCCGCACGACTCGTTCATCCCCAAATCAACGCGGGCGTTTCTGGTTTTGATTCGCGGCATAAATTCTAGTTATTGGCAGAGTGATTCTCGCTCGCAACCAGGCTATAAGAAACCCCTCTGTCCCCTCTCTCTTTTCCCCAAAACCCCGAGCACTGAACGCCCCTAGGCTGCGCGCATTCCTCTCTGCAACCCCGCCGTCTCCGACGACTGCGCCGGCGAATTCCGGTGAGTCTCGAGTTTCCCCCAGTCTCGCGTTCACGCTATCTTGTTCAGGGAACCCCTGTGCATCTTCTGACACTCTCCGTTTGCTTTCGCATGACCCCTAAGCGTTATAACGCGTCGACTCGCCGCCACCGTCTCCTGCAGAACTCCGCGACCTCCCGTAGGTAACCACCGCCTTGACCTCCGGATCGCACTGAATCCACATCGTTTTGCGCATCGGCGGTACCTGTTTGACTTAGCGACGAGGAACCTCGCCAACGTCGACAATGGCCAGTGGCGAGCGCGTTCGCGAACTCCGGCGAGAAGTCTCCGACGAACCCGTGCGCCCCTTCCCAAGCCATTGCCACCTTGAGCATCAGCAGCCTTCTACGGTTCAGGTAAGCATCTCCTCCCTTCTCCGGGCGACCTAGAACGCCGGCACCGCGCTTTGTCACGCCCGGCGCCGCTTCGTTTTGGTTAGAAGAATCTTAGCCGTTAGATCTGGATCCTACGCGTGAAACACTTCACTTATCGAAGGGTATGGACAGATCCGAGCAGCATAGCGTTAGTTAGATCCAACGGCTCAGAAGGGTGATCCGGGTCGGACAGGTACGCGCCAGTAGTAACGCGACGCGTGGCAAGGTTTAGATTAAAAACAGAATTTAAAACCTGAATTAGATTCAAACTTCAAATGTTTATAACTTTCAAATGACACGTTGGATTTTTGCAAACTTTATATCGTTGGATTCAGTGAAACAAGGCCTTTCAGAATATACAATTTGTTTAGCATATAGTAACAGTTAAAAATGTTTTATTTGTGGAACAAGTTTAGGGCTATTTTAGATATAGAAATATCTTTATAAAATTTTGTTATGGCCAAATAGGTTTATTGGACAAACTTGTGACATGTTATGCTTCAGTAGTCATGAACACACACTTGGTAGAATTTTCAAAATATAACACTTGGTAAATTCTTGCATGCATGCATTCATATTATTTTGGTTTGTATTTAAATGGTGTGTAATTGTATGCTTGATTTCTTGTGTAGATTTTGCTAGTGATTGTGATTGTGAAGAGTGCTACTCTCCACACTACCAAGGCAAGTGATATTTTCATGAATATTCCTATCCTAAGTTTTATGTTAGCATTTAGTTATTTTGCTAAAATATTGCATGATATTTTGCTAAGGAGCTAAATTGGGAAATCCTAAGTAGAGTGAAATAGTAGAAATGCTAGGGAAATTTTCCTAAGATAAGTTACCCTATTTTTGCCTAGCCTAGCTTATAGCAAACAAGGGTGGTGAACATCTATATACTATATGATAAAAATATTCTAAGTCAAGAGACTTATATTTTCTTAATAAAACAACTAAGACAAATGAACCTCCTGGGTGGAATGGGAAGATTGGGTTATGTTGAGTGGTTACACAAGGCCATGGACTTGGGTTGTGTATCACACTTGTGGAATGCCACCCAGGAACAAAGGGATTTGGAGGCCAAGTGTTGAGAAAGCTTACAGTGCAACCACTTGGCAATATGGGCTCTGCCTTGATCATATAGGTAGCTAGAACTTAGTCATTTGGACAGTTGGTGGTAGATGGGATAATAGGATGGAGCGCGTCCATTTGACTAAGGAAAGGCTTCGAAGGTCTGTCTTGGGAAACCAAGTCAGTGGGGAAAGTGCACAACCTCTGCAGATGGAAAACCTAAGTACTTAGCCTTGTCCAAGGAAATGGACACTTTTGAGCATCAAGACATGGAAGCCACAAGAATCTCATCACTCCAACTTCTAAATAAAAACTTGTGGGTGAACAAGGGTAAAGGACCCCAATGTCTATTGGAGGTTTCCTTGGGAATGTTTTTGACAAAGAACAACTTAGTGATTTCAACTAATAGGAAAAGTTTATTTTCAAGCAAAGCAAGCCAAGCTTCACTAGCCAAAATGCATATAGTAATATAGTCCACTTAAAATATACTAAGGTATCACTTGCCAATACTATTCCAAAGTATTGACCCTCTGTGGCTGTAACTTGTGATGTTGCAGGTTACTCCGATGATGATTAGTGTAGCATCCCAGTTGTCTAACCCCTGTAATGCTACTGGTTATAATAATAAAAAGGGCCACTTCCAACAGATAATTGTTGCATCATCATCATATCATGCTCATGTCATCATGTCCCCTTGCATTTGAGCATCATATAAAACCCTTTTTCTTGTTTGGTTCTTAACTCATGTGCATGATTAATTGTATTTGCCTCTTGATATTGTATTTGGCTCTTGATACATTGTTATATGCCCAAGTTGAGTTGGGGGCATCTCTCTTTTTGACTCCACCACCTTATATTTCACCATCTTGTTTATTCCACCATCCCACTATTCTGAGCTTGACATTTTGTTGATTTATCTCTAGCTCAGACTGGTTGTTGGATTCCACCCCTAATCTTTGCTTGGCCTTGTCCACAATTTGGAATGCAGATGGATAGTGCCATATCAATATCCTTGTTCTCACAAGGATAATTGTGGCATTAATCATCTTGCATGGGCCATGCAAGTGCCACCTTTTCCAGTTTTGGTTTATTTGGATTTCTAAATGGATCCCTCCTTCATGGCTTGATCTTGTTTTGTGAGTATAAAACTCTAGCTCTCTCCCTCTCTTTTCCCCTTTAGCTAGATCCCTACCCCCATGCCCATGCACATACATGTGCTCATGAGGCATGCCCCTACCAGACCACCCTTGCTTGGTTTTTGCTTGTTCTTTGAATGGGACATGCATGATCCTATCCACACCATCACCTTGGCCATCTCTCTCTTCCTCTTCCTCTTTTCTTGCTTGATCTTGCTAAGTATAGTTTGTAGCATGCTTGTTTAAGCCTAAGTACCCCCTCCATCTTTCTTACCTCGTTTAGCAAAACCCTAATCCACTCTTACCCCTAATCTACCTTCCCCTTAGCAAAACCCTAATACCCCTCCTCCTTTCTAGCTTGAACACCCCACCCTAGCTAGCCCCTTCTCTCTTCCATGCTGGTCCCACACCCCATCAACCCCAGCCCCCCCTACCCTAAACCCTAAAGCCTCCCCCTCGGTTCCCCTCTCTCTCTCTCCTGCTGCCACCCCACTTTCCCAGCCCGAGCCTTGCCCTTTGCACCAAACCACGAGGTCACCTCCCCCCTCTCTTTCCCTCTACCTGCCATGCCAGCCCTACCACCACGTCGACCCCACCTGCAGCCTCTCCCTGTCCCTGTTTCTCTTCTCTCTCTCGCTCACGTGCCCTGCCTCCTAGCTCCCTCGCGTGGCCGGCATAAAGCAGCAGCAGCAGAGCCGTTCCCCCCTCCCCTACCATACCACCTACCCTCCCCAACCATCTGGATCGAGATCCTCCTCCCCCTCCATCTCCTACCTAGACCACCATGGCCGTGGCCGCTAGACCCTAACCGCCGCCTGCCGTCGTCCTGCCGTGACGCTACCCAGCCTGCTCGTCCGCGTGGTGAGTCTGGTGCTGCCTGCGCTGCGAGAGGACAAGGACACCAGGAGGAGCACCGCACCCCGCCCGTCGCCGAACCAGACACACCGAGTGCGCCACGCCGTCGCTCGCGTTTCTCGCCGTGCACCATCCCTTCGCCGCCGTCTCGTCGCTCCCCGGCACATCGCCACCGTCGCCGGCACCCTCTCGGTGAGCTCCACCTCCCCTCCTCACACCGCAGCCGGCCACCTTTGCGTTGCACGCCACAGAGCGGCAGACAGCGCTACCGCCGAAAGCACGCCCTCTGTTTCGCCTTGCCCCGACCGCTGCAGCTACCCTTCGCAAAAACCCCAAACATCGAAGTTGTAGCCCTAGGCTTGCTCTGCATTTTTCCTTTTTGCGCCGTCGCCAGATCTGCCCTGGTTTGCTCGCCTTCATCCTCGCAAGATCGATCGATCTCGCAGTTTAGGTGCAGCAGAAGTTCAGTCTCGACAGTGGATGCGGCCTCTGTTCCCCATCAGTTTTCCGGCCCTTGCAGACCTCCGATGAAGAAAACCTCAACACGAAACCTGTAGCCTGCACATCCCTCTTCACTTTTGGTTTTTACGTTTTTGCGAAACTCGCAGCCGTTTGTTCGTCATCTTCACCCAATCTTTGGGTTCAGCTAGCCGTTTTCGCGTCTATTTCAGTTCGTCAGACAACCAACCCAGACACTTTCCTGTTTAGGCCCCTCCCTTTTTCCGGCAGCTAAACCCGCAGTCCCCTTGGCCCTCTGTCGTCAGTTGGCCTTTATAAAAAAGGCTTCCTGAGCCCGACCGATCCTTTCCCTCCTAAGCGGCATGTGGTCCAGTGCTTTCCCCACCTGTCAGTGACCAGAGCTAGCAGAGGCTCGGTGTAAAAAGTTGTCTGAGTCTGTTTAGTTAATTCAAATCTTTTCTGAATATTTAAAATTCAAATAAATTTCAGATTTGAAATAACTTTTGCAATATAAACCCAAATTTGACAAATGATATATGTTTGAATATCAGAAAAATGAGAGGATTTCAAATATGCCATCCAATTTGACTTTTACACAACTAAAATTCCAGGTTTGCTTAAATTACCACCAATGCCACTGGTTTTTCAATAATTAATAACTTGGGTTTTATAATTCCAAATTAAGCAAATAATATGTCTAAAATGATCAGCTCGATGAGACCTTTCTGTTTATGCTATCCATGACTTGAATTGCAGCATGCATCATATGAAAATATAGGGAACAGCAATTGTTATGGCAATAAATGAGATTCTAAAACCCAATTAAATGTTATTTTCTAGTCCTCCACACCTCACTATGCCATGCTACCTTACTTGCCATGTAAATTGTGCATCATACATCATGGCATGATTGTTTGCTTGACGCATCTTATTCCTATGCTTGTGCTCTATATTCATGTTGGCCTTGTTTGTTTGGTTTTTCTCGGATAGACACTGAGCAGGGGTTATATCAAGAGCACCAGGAGCACTACCCAGACCCGTCCCTTGCTACAACTGAGATACCAGGCAAGCACTTCCACTTGCTTGCATACATACAGTACCTATTGCCTCTATCTTATTCTTGCATCATTGAGTCGCGATTGCATTAAAATGAATCCCAAGTATGCATTGCCTTTACTTTTAAACCCCACCAAGCTTGTTTCCTCCATCCCATGAGCCACTACTATAGGAGTTGTTTGAGCCATGCAGTCGAGAACAACATGTGTAGGGTTTGTGAGTCGATGAACAATGAGGTACCTAAACAACTTAACTTTGAGTTCTGGGATAACTAAAGAAAGTGGCAGGTGAGCAACATCTGCTATTTGGTTTTCCTGCTCACTTGTGTCCCGTAAGACCCCAAGTACTTGATTCCTGTTCCTTGATTTATCACGCTATCCACATCCGGGAGGTATATGGGACCCCCACAGGCGAGCTTGATTAGTCTTATTTCTTGGGGCCACAAACTAGTTTGAGGTTTTATTTACTATCTGTACTTATGCCATGCTCCGTATATTTATGTTTGTGCGAGGTGCACACTTGCATCGCTTAGGTAAGCGGAGTGATTACAGCGGTATCGGTCCCGATTGGGGATCTGCGTCGCTTCTGACCATTGTCGCAAACCTTGAGTCCGTCTCGAAGCTTGCTTACTTCGTTGCGGGTATACTTCAAGGGGTGGCCCCCTGAAATATTTCTGAATCCTGTGATTGTTCAGTCGTGAAAGCCTCGTTGGGTTTTGATTTGGTTTTTCCGAGGTTGATTGAGCGTGTGTTGCTATTGGTGCACCCGGCGGGTAAAACTTTCACGAAAGCCGTGTCATGGATATGGACGACTTGGAGCACAGTTTCTTGATCATAGACAAGCATAACTAAAGTACCGCTTTTAACCTGACTAAAGTAACTTGACTAGTAAATAGTGCAATACTCATGGAATGGTTAATAAAATTGCCAACGGATGGGGGTTGTTCGTCCGCTTCCTTGTTGGTAAGCAGGGAGGAGGATGGATCGGATGAGATTACCATTATAACTGTTGTACTTAAATTCACGGACATCCGTCTATCAATGGTTAGGCGGGTGGTTAGCGTTTATCTATAGAATTGCTAGGGTTTATCTTTCGCTGCAATTGCGTCACCCCAGGTTGTGTCCCCTTTAGAGGCATTAAGACTTGCTGAGTACCCTTAGGGTCTCACACGATAAATTCTTGATTCACATGAACAGGTACCTTCTCATGACGGATACTGGGTGGAAGAAGCCGATGATGTGGGCAACGATCATTCGGTGTAGAGATTCCGGGAACGGGGATCCATGAGACCTGTAGTTGGGATGTGCTTATTTCTCTGGCATCTTATGCCGATTTGCTTCTTATCCGTACTCGGATCTTGTTTGCCGCTTCCGCATGATACTCTGATGTGTGCTGTATGAGGAGTTATCCTAAAATATAGATTTATCTAGGTCATTTGAATCTTGCCGTATGGCGTTGGTATATTTCCTTTCTTTCTAGATGGTGTGGCTCTGATGTACTCTTGTATGGTGGCTTGTGTACATACCCACTTGTGTACGTAGTTGATCCCTTCGCCTGCCGACTACGCCCGTCTGAGTCCGTTGAGAGGGTAGTGGTTGGGACGTCTGAAAGGACTACCAGTGAGTGGCTTTTGGGGCCCCACCGTACTATTTCAACCACCATCACTCATCCAGGCTTGTATCTAGGAGCGTAGTTCACCGAGGTAGTTACAATTGGTATCAGAGCCATCCCGACCTTGAGGTTTCAATAAGCAGTCGTTGTCGATCTAGCAAATATTTTGGTAGTTATGTATATTAGGGAAAAACAAAAGCGAGTAGGACTGCTTCCACTTTTTCTTCTTACCCTCCCACCCACCCTTTTCTGGTAAGGAAGTGTAACGTTTTCAATCCTCTTCTTAAAGTTCAAACTAGGATTCACGTGTTCTGGGTTTCCGTAGTACCATAGGTTGTGTGTGTGTGTGTAATCCCTTGTCTATCTGTTGCATCCAAGTTGTTATCTTATCTGCCTTTGGTTATCAACTGTTGGTACATTCCATACCGACAGGCTTTTGTAAACCGACGCAATCTATCTTCCTCTTGTATCCGACGCTATCTTGTTTGGGGTGTTCGTTTCCGTAGTTACCAATCTTTAGGTTTCGTCGTGAGAAGAAGGGGTTAGGATATGTGTTCCACTTGTTCATGTGCGGAGTAATGATTTGAGTGCGGGATGGAGTCGCGACCATACCACTACTTGTATCATTCGCTTTTGTATATTGAATTGGTAGAGTCACTAATCTTGATTCGTTAAGTAATTTTTCGCATCTATTGGTATTCTAATGCCGAAATTTGTGGAAAATTTTTCTTTGATATATTTGTGTACCTCTCTCCTTTTCAGTCGTGTGCGATATGCTTAATATCTTTTAGGTGCTATGAACTTTGTTGATATTTTAATATCATCTCAGTAAATTGTATCCTTTAATCTTGGTTAATTCCATCTTGGTACTATTTTGGATTATTATCATTCTCCATTATAGTACTGACTTGAGTTTTATATCAATGACAGGATGGCTCCCCCCGGATGAAGAGGACATTCCTCGGGCTGGGCTCGTATTTGTCAAGCATAGCTAATGCTTTGGCGGCAATGCAAGAGAACCATGACGCTTTGAGGAGAGCGTCGGAAGGACGAGTTTGCTCCACTTCCTCCACCTCCCAAGCGTGGTGACATCAAGAGCTTCCTCAAGTTCAACCCTCGTCGTTTGATGTGTCGACCGACCTCTTGGCCGGATGATTGGCTGCGAGATCTCAAGGTTGCTCGAGGCTGCGATGTTCGAGCAGTGGGTCAAGTGTGCTACCCACCTTCTCAAGGGAGATGCGGCTCTTTGGTGGGAAAACTACTTGAAGGCAAGGCTGCACCGGGTTCCGACCAACTTGGGAGAGGTTCACTGCAGCTTTCAAAGAACAGTTTCTCTTAGAGATTGTGATGGAAAGGATGAAGGAGGCTTTCCTCAACTTTGAAGCAGGAAATGATAACGCCAACACCTATATCAGAACTTCATGAACCTGTCTCGCTATGGTGGTGATGAGGTATCGATGACAAGAAAAGAGAAAAGATTGAGCAAGGGCTCAATCGTCGATCAAGTATGCAATCACGCATGCAAGACCGCAACCTTCTGGAACTACTGACACAACAATGCAAGAGGAGGCAAGCGGGCAAATGTTCGAGGAGTCCAAGAAACATAACAGGATGCATCAAGCTCTGCGATATGGCAGCTCCTTCTAAGCGGCGTGTGGGTTCCTAACACCCCACCGTCGCTCCCTCCACCAAGACCTGCGAGCTTCACGTCAAGGCCACCAAACTTCACCACTGCGGCTCCTGGGGCTACAACCCTTACCACAGGCGCTGGCGGAGTCCCAGCTGCTACTGCTCCACGTCCGGTGGTGCACCTTCACGTGTGGAGATCACGGACATCAAATGGAACTGTCCAATGAAGAACAAAGCTCTCCCTCAACCCCCGCCAAGATCTGCAACAAGCTCTCCTTCGGTTCGTGCACCACCGCCTCGGGCTCTCAACATCAACACTAAGCCCGGGTCTGCGGTTGTTCGTGCCAATTGCGTCAACGCCTCTCAAGCTGAGCTCGCACCTGGAGTTGTAATGGGTATGCTTTCAGTTAACTCAGTTCCTGCACGAGTTCTCTTTGATTCTGGTGCATCGCATTCCTTTATGTCATACAAGTTTGCAAGTGAGAATGGGTTAGCGTCAGATCCTCTTCCAAAGAAGTTAATGGTTCTTTCTCCTGGAGCAACAATGGCAGCTTCAAAAATCAGTCATGGCAATAAAGTTGAGATTGGTGGTTCTTCATTCTTGGCTTCTTTAATTGTTCTGGGCAACTCTGACATTGATGTCATCTTGGGCATGGATTGGTTGACAGCAAATGCAGTTGTGATTGATTGTGCTGAACGCTCAGTGTCTCTGAAGATCCCTGAAGGCCATATAGTCTTTTCTCCAAGTCTGACTCCTGCTGTTCAGCTCTATTCCTTGGCTGCTCTGAATGATGATGCTATGGAAGCTATTCAGAAGGTACCAGTGGTCTGTGAGTTCCCGGATGTTTTTCCTGAAGAGTTGCCAGGTATGCCTCCGGATCGCGAGGTTGAATTCGTGATTGAGCTTGAACCTGGAACGGCTCCTATCTCCAAGAGGCCATATAAAATGGGTCCTTCAGGCTGGTGAACTCAAGCGACAACTTGATGAACAAGAGAAATTGGGTTTCATTCAACACACTTCTTCTTGGGGTAGTCCAACAATCTTCGTGAAGCGTGACAGAACCGATAGGCTCTGTGTTGACTAGGGCTCTAAATGCTAAAACCATCAAGAACAAATATCCTCTCCCTCGGATAAATGATCTTTTTGATCAGCTGGCAGGAGCTGTGGTGTTCTCTAAGCTGGATTTGAGGAGTGGTTATCACCAAATCAAAATTCGCAAAGAGGATGTGCCCAAGACAGCTTTCACCACCCGCTATGGCCTGTATGAGTACACGGTCATGTCTTTCGGCCTCACCAACGCACCTGCTACCTTCTCGAGGCTGATGAACTCCGTTTTCATGGAGTATCTGGACAAGTTTGTTGTGGTATATCTGGATGACATTCTGGTCTATTCCAAGTCTAAGGAGGAGCATGAAGAGCACCTGCGGTGTGTCTTAAACAAGCTCCGTGAGAACCGCTTGTATGCAAAGTTCTCAAAGTGCGAGTTTTGGCTGCCTGAAGTAACATATCTGGGCCATGTTATCTCTGCCAAGGGCATTGCAGTCAACCTGGAAACCGTGAAGACAATAGTTGAATGGCTTCCTCCTGCTAATGTCAAGGAAGTGCGGAGTTTTCTCGGCAGCTAGCTATTGCCGTCGTTTGTTCGAACTTCTCAAAGATAGCAAAGCCTCTTACCGACCTCCTCAAGAAAGGCAAGAAGTACTGTGGACTCACCTTGCCAAGAAAGTTTTGAGACACTCAAAGAGAAGCTCACTTCCACACCAGTCTTGGTTCCTCCGGATACATCTAAGCCATTCCAGATATTCTGCGATGCCTCTTTGCAAGGTTTGGGTGCGGTCCTTATGCAAGAAAGACAGGTGGTTGCTTATGCTTCTCGTCAGTTGAAGACGCATGAGATCAACTATCCCACACATGACCTCGAGCTAGCATGATTGTCTTTGCTTTGAAGCTATGGAGGCACTACTTGCTTGGTAACCGTTGTGAGATCTTCTCGGACCACAAGAGTTTGAAGTATATCTTCACTCAACGGATCTCAACCTTGGCGAGGAGATGGATTGAAGCAATCAATGACTTTGATGTGACCATCAACTACACTCGAGCAAAGCAAATGTCATGGCGGTCGTTTAGTCGTAAAAGCTTATGTCAACAACCTCATGGTGGAAGAGCGACCTCTCTTGTGCGAGGAATTCCGTCGGTGAACACGAAATTGTGGAACAAGGGCATCTCCTGAACCTTCTGGCTACTCCTCTCTTGGAAGAACAGATTCGTTCTCGTCAGCGTGGTGATCCGCACACCAAGAAGCTCATCGCTAAGCTTGACCTTCCAAAGTACGAGTCCTTCCATGTGGATGATCAAGGCACGCTCTTCTTTGATCACCGGATGTTTGTTCCAAACTATCCGGGTCTGAGAGACCAAGTTCTCAAGGAGGCACATGAGTCGGTTCTTTCTATCCATCCTGGCAGCACAAAGATGTACATGGACTTGAAAACACAATACTGGTGGCCTGGGTTGAAACGGTATTGCGCCAAGTATGTCTCAGAATGTGATGTCTGCCGTAGGGTGAAGGCTGTCCATCAGAAACCATTTGGTCTTCTACAGCCATTGAAACCTCCGGAATGGAAATGGGAGAAAGTAGAGATGGACTTCATCACTGGCTTTCCAAGGTCGCAGAAGGGCAACAATGCAATTTTTGTTGTCATCGATGAGCTTTCTAAAGTGGCACATTTCTTCCCGATCAAAGAAACAATTTACGGAATTGATTGGCTGAGCTCTATATCAACAGGATTGTCTCTTTGTATGGGATTCCACTTGAAATCAGTTCGCACTGGGAGCATCTTCACCTCAAAGTTCGGAGAGTTTCCAAAAGCTTTGGGAACAAAGTTGAACTTCAAGACTGCTTACCACCCTCGATCGCAAGGACAAGTGGAGAGGATCAATCGATTCTCGAGGACATGCTTAGAGCTTCGTCATCTCGTTTGGCATGAAGTGGGAGGAATGCCTTCCATATGCTGAATTCTCCTACAACAACAGCTTCGGAAGAGTCGAAGATGGCACCATTCGAGGCTCTATATGGACGCAAGTGCGAACTCCCATTGGTTGGTCGGATGCGGAGAAAGAATCTGGTTTGGCCGACATTGTAACCCAAGCAGAGGAGAAGGTGCATATCATTCGGAGAACGAAGATTGCTCAGTCGTGAAGAGCAACTATGACGAAGCACACAGATATGGTATATGCCTGGTGATCTCGTCTACCTTCGTGTCACTCCCATGAGAGGAACACACCGCTTTGTATCAAAGGAAGTTGGCTCCTAGATACATCGGTCCTTTCAAGATACGTGGTAGAAGAGGAGAAGTTGCTTATGCACCGGAGCTTAGGAAAAACTCAAAGTCCATGATGTTTTCCACATCTCAGCTCAAGAAGTGCTTCAAAGATCCGGCAAGACCGTGGATCATGAGCTAATCGACCTCCAAGAAGATCTCTCTTATCAAGAACACCCCACCAAAATCCTTGAGACCATGAGCGAAGGACTCTCAACAAGTCCATCAAGTTTTGCAAGGTGCAGTGGTCACACCATTCTGTTGATGAAGCAACATGGGAGCGTGAAGATGAACTCCGTGCCAACCATCCTTCTCTCTTTGTGTCTTCTTCTTCCTAGAATCTCGGGGCGAGATTCCTGTTAGTGGGGGAGAGTTGTAGCATCCCAGTTGTCTAACCCCTGTAATGCTACTGGTTATAATAATAAAAAGGGCCACTTCCAACAGATAATTGTTGCATCATCATCATATCATGCTCATGTCATCATGTCCCCTTGCATTTGAGCATCATATAAAACCCTTTTTCTTGTTTGGTTCTTAACTCATGTGCATGATTAATTGTATTTGCCTCTTGATATTGTATTTGGCTCTTGATACATTGTTATATGCCCAAGTTGAGTTGGGGGCATCTCTCTTTTTGACTCCACCACCTTATCTTTCACCATCTTGTTTATTCCACCATCCCACTATTCTGAGCTTGACATTTTGTTGATTTATCTCTAGCTCAGGACTGGTTGTTTGGATTCCACCCCTAATCTTTGCTTGGCCTTGTCCACAATTTGGAATGCAGATGGATAGTGCCATATCAATATCCTTGTTCTCACAAGGATAATTGTGGCATTAATCATCTTGCATGGGCCATGCAAGTGCCACCTTTTCCAGTTTTGGTTTATTTGGATTTCTAAATGGATCCCTCCTTCATGGCTTGATCTTGTTTTGTGAGTATAAAACTCTAGCTCTCTCCCTCTCTTTTCCCCTTTAGCTAGATCCCTACCCCCATGCCCATGCACATACATGTGCTCATGAGGCATGCCCCTACCAGACCACCCTTGCTTGGTTTTTGCTTGTTCTTTGAATGGGACATGCATGATCCTATCCACACCATCACCTTGGCCATCTCTCTCTTCCTCTTCCTCTTTTCTTGCTTGATCTTGCTAAGTATAGTTTGTAGCATGCTTGTTTAAGCCTAAGTACCCCCTCCATCTTTCTTACCTCGTTTAGCAAAACCCTAATCCACTCTTACCCCTAATCTACCTTCCCCTTAGCAAAACCCTAATACCCCTCCTCCTTTCTAGCTTGAACACCCCACCCTAGCTAGCCCCTTCTCTCTTCCATGCTGGTCCCACACCCCATCAACCCGAGCCTCCCCTACTCTAAACCCTAAAGCCGAGCCTCCCCCCCCTCGGTTCCCCTCTCTCTCTCTCCTGCTGCCACCCCACTTTCCCAGCCCGAGCCTTGCCCTTTGCACCAAACCACGAGGTCACCTCCCCCCTCTCTTTCCCTCTACCTGCCATGCCAGCCCTACCACCACGTC
Organism: Avena longiglumis; assembly: GCA_030063025.1. NCBI lineage: Eukaryota > Viridiplantae > Streptophyta > Magnoliopsida > Poales > Poaceae > Avena > Avena longiglumis. The sequence goes on along the minus strand of CP125974.1, from coordinate 473,578,631 downwards.
GACCCCACCTGCAGCCTCTCCACATCCTGTTTCTCTTCCCTCTCTCGCTCACGTGCCCTGCCTCCTAGCTTCCTCGCGTGGCCGGCATAAAGCAGCAGCAGCAGAGCGTTCCCCCCTCCCCTACCATACCACCTACCCCTCCCCAACCATCTGGATCGAGATCCTCCTCCCCCTCCATCTCCTACCTAGACCACCATGGCCGCCGCTAGACCCCTAACCGCCGCTGCGTCGTGACGCTACCCTGCTTTCGTCCGGCGTGGTGAGTCTGCTTTGCTGTGCTGCGAGGACAAGGACACCAGGAGGAGCACCGCACCCCGCCCGTCGCCGAACCGGACACACCGAGTGCGCCACGCCGTCGCTCGCGTTTCTCGCCGTGCACCATCCCTTCGCCGTCGTCTCGTCGCTCCCCGGCACATCGCCACCGTCGCCGGCACCCTCTCGGTGAGCTCCACCTCCCCTCCTACCGACGGCACCTTGCCACCCTTGCGCTGCTGCACGCCACGGCGCTTCATGCTGTATGAGCGGCGGCCAGCGGCAGCGGCAGCCGTTAAATGCCGAAAGCACGCCCTCTGTTTCACCTTGCCCCGACCGCTGCAGTTACCCTTCGCAAAACCCCCAAACATCGAAGTTGTAGCCCTAGGATTGCTCTGCATCTTTTCTTTTTGCGCCGTTGCCAGATCTGCCCTGGTTTGCTCGCCTTCATCCTCGCAAGATCGATCGATCTAGCAGTTTAGGTGCAGCAAAAGTTCAGTCTCGTCAGTGGATGCGGCCTCTGTTCCCCATCAGTTTTCCGGCCCTTGCAGACCTCCGATGAAGAAAACCTCAACACGAAACCTGTAGCCTGCACATCCCTCTTCACTTTTGGTTTTTACGTTTTTGCGAAACTTCGCGTTTGTTAAATCATCTTCACCCAATCTTTGGGTTCAGCTAGCCGTTTTCGCGTCTATTTCAGTTCGTCAGACAACCAACCCAGACACTTTCCTGTTTAGGCCCCTCCCTTTTTCCGGCAGCTAAACCCGCAGTCCCCTTGGCCCTCTGTCAGCGTCCGTTGGCCTTTTATAAAAAGGCCCCTGGGCTTCCTGGAGCCCGACCCGCGGTCCTTTCCCCCTCCTAGCGCTGGCATGTGGGTCCAGGTGCGCCTGTCCCCACCTGTCAGTGACCAGAGCTAGCAGAGGCTCGGTGTAAAAAGTTGTCTGAGTCTGTTTAGTTAATTCAAATCTTTTCTGAATATTTAAAATTCAAATAAATTTCAGATTTGAAATAACTTTTGCAATATAAACCCAAATTTGACAAATGATATATGTTTGAATATCGGAAAAATGAGAGGATTTCAAATATGCCATCCAATTTGACTTTTACACAACTAAAATTCCAGGTTTGCTTAAATTACCACCAATGCCACTGGTTTTTCAATAATTAATAACTTGGGTTTTATAATTCCAAATTAAGCAAATAATATGTCTAAAATGATCAGCTCGATGAGACCTTTCTGTTTATGCTATCCATGACTTGAATTGCAGCATGCATCATATGAAAATATAGGGAACAACAATTGTTATGGCAATAAATGAGATTCTAAAACCCAATTAAATGTTATTTTCTAGTCCTCCACACCTCACTATGCCATGCTACCTTACTTGCCATGTAAATTGTGCATCATACATCATGGCATGATTGTTTGCTTGACGCATCTTATTCCTATGCTTGTGCTCTATATTCATGTTGGCCTTGTTTGTTTGGTTTTTCTCGGATAGACAACGGCGGTTATATCAAGAGCACCAGAGCACTACCGGACCGTCCTTGCTACCTGAGATACCAGGCAAGCACTTCCACTTGCTTGCATACATATACCTATTGCCTCTATCTTATTCTTGCATCATTGAGTCGCGATTGCATTAAAATGAATCCCAAGTATGCATTGCCTTTACTTTTAAACCCCACCAAGCTTGTTTCCTCCATCCCATGAGCCACTACTATAGGAGTTGTTTGAGCCATGCGAGTCGAGAACAACATGTGTAGGGTTTGAGAGTCGATGAACAATGAGGTACCTAAACAACTTAACACGAGTAGTTACGGGATAACTAAAGAAAGTGGCACGGTGAGCAACATCGCTATTTGGTTTTCCTGCTCACTTGTGTCCCGTAAGACCCCAAGTACTTGATTCCTGTTCCTTGATTTATCACGCTATCCACATCCGGGAGGTATATGGGACCCCCCTGGGCCAGAGCTTGATTCCGTCTTATTTCTTGGGGCCACAAACTAGTTTGAGGTTTTATTTACTATCCTGTACTTATGCCATGCTCCTGTATATTTATGTTTGTGCGAGGTGCACCTCTTTATTTAGGTAAGCGGAGTGATTACGCGGTATCGACAGTCCCCGATTGGGGATCTGCTGTCGCTTACAGCCATTGTCGCAAACCTTGAGTCCGTCTCGAAGCTTGCTTACTTCGTTGTGGGTATACTTCAAGGGGTGGCCCCCTGAAATATTTCTGAATCCTGTGATTGTTCAGTCGTGAAAGCCTCGTTGGGTTTTGATTTGGTTTTTCCGAGGTTGATCGAGCGTGTGTTGCTATTGGTGCACCCGGGGTAAAACTTTCGAAAGCCGTGTCATGGATATGGACGACTTGGAGCACAGTTTCTTGATCATAGACAAGCATAACTAAAGTACCGCTTTTAACCCCGACTAAAGTAACTTGACTAGTAAATAGTGCAATACTCATGGAATGGTTAATAAAATTGCCAACGGATGGGGTTGTTCGTCCGCTTCCTTGTTGTAAGCGAGGAGGAGGATGGATCGGATGAGATTACCATTATAACTGTTGTACTTAAATTCACGGACATCCGTCTATCAATGGTTAGGGTGGTTAGCGTTATCTGTAGAATTGCTAGGGTTTATCTTTATTGCAATTCGTCACCCAGTTGTGTCCCCTTTAGAGGCATTAAGACTTCTGAGTACCCTTAGGGTCTCACGATAAATTCTTGATTCAGATGAGCAGTACCTTCTCGGGACGGATCTTTGGGTGGAAGAAGCCGATGATGTGGGCAACGATCGTTCGGTGTAGAGATTAGGAACGGGATCCATGAGACCTGTAGTTGGGATGTGCTTATTTCTCGGCATCTTATGCCGATTTGCTTCTTATCCGTACTCGGATCTTGTTTGCCGCTTCGCATGATACTCGATGTGTGTTGTATGAGGAGTTATCCTAAAATATAGATTTATCTAGGTCATTTGAATCTTCTTAGTATGGCGTTGGTATATTCCTTTCTTTCTAGATGGTGTGGCTCGATGTACTCTTGTATGGTGGCTTGCGTACATACCCACTTGTCGTAGTTGATCCTTCGCTGCCGACCACGCCGCCTGTGTCTGGTCCGTTGAGAGGGTAGTGGTTGGGACGTCTGAAAGGACTACCAGTGAGTGGCTTTTGGGGCCCCACCGTACTATTTCAACCACCATCACTCATCCAGGCTTGTATCTAGGAGCGTAGTTCACCGAGGTTGTTACAATTAGGAGTCATGAGTCTACACTCAACATGCTTGCATGTGGCACATGAAGATGAAGACTTGTGTTTATTTACTTATTCCTTAAAACTCTTGTATTAGGCCTATGGCCCTGAGTTGTAAAAGACTATGTTTTATCTCTGGAATGAATGTAATAAACGACCTTTGTATCTGTGTACTTCATCTTAAACTGTGGATGCTAGCATTGATCCAGGGACTAGCATTGCAATCACAGGGATCCTATCCTTTATGAAAGGAGGGGTCTAACAGATGGTATCAGAGCACTGTGTTGCCTATAGGATTATGACCCTAGGATTGGAAAACCACTAAGGAAAAAGTTTTTCAAATACTTCTACACTTGTCTATTCTTCTCGTAAAACTTTTCTAATCTCTTTCAACTTCCTTGTAGATGAACTCCATCAACGAAGCCGTGAAGAAGGGACCACTCATGACCATGACCTTGGAATGTGAAACTGAGTTTCCCAATATTCTCAAGGACCTCATGGAAGCAATGGATGCACATGGTGAAGCTGTGTACAAGGGCTTTCCAGTGATAGATGAAGGAGTAGAGTATTGGTGGGTGCAACTTCACTTGTACAAAAACAAGGAAGACAACCACAAAGAGAGGGGATTTTGCATGTACACCAACACTACCATGCACACCACATTCTTTGAGTCAGCCAGGGATGCAGCTTGGAGGACTATCAAGGAACTAAGTGCTAGAGTCAAGTGCAGAATGCTCAACCTCCAAAAGGACTTAGAGAAAGAGAAGGAGCTTACTCAAGAGTTGGAAGACACCAACCAAGAAATAAGGGGAGATGTTATAGACTTAGTAATAGAATCAAGAGAGCAAGATTGGTGGATTGCCTCTAGGAACATTGTGTTTAACAATAGATCCCGCGAGATTGGATTGTAAGGTCACTTCGTTAGTTGGACCACCACTTATCACCTTATTTTTCTAAAGATATTTTTAAATAAGTTTGGACCTTGAGTGATGTAATGAACTTATGTATGCATGACTTGTGTGACGATTATGTTTCAAGGATATGTGTGAATGTTAGTCTTGATTTACCTTGAATTGCTATGTTCTAACTTTTCAATCTTATAAATAGATGCCTGTTGCCGTCAGCACCGTTGAGGAGTTTCGGGTTACTCGTTTTGGTCCCCGTATCATTGAGCTTACCACTCTACTTGATCTCCCTCTTCCTACCATCACGGTGTACCCACTCACCAAGTTCGAGAGGAAGGACCTCTGGGGCTTCAAGGTGACCCAGCCAGGACACCAGACTGAGCCTACTACAGAGGCTATCGTCTTCAAGTTGATGCACGATGACCGGGAGAGAGGCATGGAGGTGATCATGCAGGACCTGATAGGACGACTGTTAGGCCGTCACTCCCGACAGGTTAGGGGTACTCACTTTCACGTCTTCGGAAGACGTGATATTGATGGAGACTCCATCGACTTCGAGGACGACTCGAGGAGCACCGCGGAGCCGATACGTCTTTATCTTCAGGACTTAGAGACTCTTCTCAGGCACGTAGATACGGACAGGACGAACGTCATGCTAGGTAATGACGAGCTTCAGGTGCAGCCGCGAGAAGGACAAGCTTTTTTGCGCAGGATGAGATGATCAAGGAGATGGAGACAAAGTTCGAGGCCCAGGACCGCAAGTTCAAGAGTCAAGAGAAACGTGTCCAGGATAGGAACAAGAGGATCCGGGACATGACCGAGGAACTGAAGTCCAAGGACTTCGAGCTTGAGCAGCAGCAGATGGTTATTGAGAGGCTTCGTTCCCAGAAGAGGGCTCTCAAGACCAAGGTTGATTCCTTGACCACTACTATAGAGGAGAACAAGACCGCGATGGAGAATGCAGGTCTTACCTTCGTCAAGGAGGAGATAGATGATGATGAGTAGTCTTGTTACTCGTTCTTACTTACATATTCATACTTGTTGTTGCGAACTTGTTATTGGACCATCCGACATGTGGATGGCTTGTCACTTGTGTGTTTTATTTCATGAGTTTGTTATGTGGATGTTGCACTTGTATTTCTATGTTGCATGTTATGTGTTGCTTGTGATGTATTGTGCATGAAACATCTATGGGTATCTCATTCTTATCTATTTGATCAAACCACAGATGCCTCCCCGTCGCGCAAACCCCAACCCCAATAACATCACCCCGGAAATGCAACAGATGATGAATGCGCAAACACAACTTATGCAAATGATGACGACATTCATCCAGAATCAGAATAACAACAACAATAACAACCCCAACAACAACAATAACAACAACAACAACCCTCCGGGTTTTGATATGCTTACTAGATTTCTGCGACTAAGGCCAGCAAAGTTTTCGGGGACAACTGATCCCATGGCAGCCAATGACTGGCTACGTTCTGTGAACAAAGACTTGGTGACAGTGGGCTGCACTGATGCTGAAAAAGTCAGGTTTGCAGCACATCTGTTGGAAGGACCAGCCGCCACATGGTGGGATAACTTCCAAATCACCACTCCCATTGATGAAGTGACATGGGACATATTTGAGGATGGGTTTCGTACCGCTCATATCTCATCCGGGATAATGAGTCTGAAAAAGAAGGAGTTCCACAACTTGAAACAACGTCATCGCAGTGTGGCAGAATACGTAGAAGAATTCAACAATCTGGCGCGCTATGCACCGGATGAGGTTGATACTGATGCCAAGAGAAAGGAAAAGTTCTTTGAAGGCTTGAATGATGAACTGAACCTACAGTTGTCTGTGGCATATGTTCCAACTTATCAGTCCTTGTGTGACAAGGCTGCTATTTTGGAAAGCAAAATGAAGCAAGTCGAGAGTAGAAAGAGGAAACACTCCGACAAACACAACTCGGGATCGTCTCACAAACGATCTCATTATGATGACAGTGGCAGCTCAGGATCCCATAAACATGGGAAATTCAACAAGCACCACAACCACAACCGTCATGACAACAAGCATCACCGTAGTCATGACAATGACAAGTACAAGAACCACAAGAGTGGACATAAGAGCCACCACAATGGAAATGGTAATGGAAGCGGAAATCAGCATGTTAAAAAAGACATCAGTCAGGTTGAGTGCTTCAAATGCAAGAAGCTAGGGCATTATGCTAATGAGTGCCCTGAAAAGAAAGTTGAAGGACCGAACAAGCCAAATCCTTTCCAGAAAGGACAGGTTAACCACATCAATGTGGAGGAGGTCTATGAGGAACCTGATGCCGTGGCTGGTAAGTTCAGACTCAATTCAATTTCAGCATTTGTACTCTTTGATACTGGTGCATCTCATTCATTCATATCAAAGGCATTTGTCGATAGAAATGGGTTTGCATCAGAAAACATTGGGTGTCCAATAAAGGCTAGTTCTCCAGGGGGACACATGATAGCAAGCCTTGGATGTCGGGATCTTATCATAGAGTTTGGGAAGCATAAGTTTCCAGTAAACTTGATAATCCTAGATTCCCAAGGACTAGATGTAATTTTGGGAATGGATTGGATGGCTAAGTATGAAGGAGTATTAGACTGTGCGAATCGTACAGTTACACTCACAACCCAAGAAGGAAAAAGAATAAAATTTAAGTCAAATTTTGAATCCAAAGGAAGTAAGCTGAATTCTCTTAAGGGGGTTAGCATGGACAGTGTGCCAATTGTGTGTGAGTATCCGGATGTATTTCCGGAGGAATTACCAGGAATGCCACCAGTTAGAGATGTGGAGTTTTTGATAGATTTGGTACCAGGTTCGGGACCAATAGCAAAGAGACCATACAAAATGTCAGTGGATGAACTGAAAGAACTCAAGAAGCAACTAGGAGAACGATTCTGAAGGGTTTATTCAACCAAGTTCTTCATCTTGGGGAGCCCCGGTATTGTTTGTGGAGAAGAAGGATAGGACACAAAGATTATGTATTGATTATCGATCTCTCAACGAGGTTACCATCAAGAACAAATATCCTTTGCCAAGAATCAACGACTTGTTTGATCAGTTAGAAGGAGCATGTGTATTCTCGAAGATTGATCTTCGGTCAGGCTATTTTCAACTTAAGATAAGAGAGCAAGACATACCTAAGACAGCATTCACCACAAGGTATGGATTGTATGAGTACACTGTGATGCCTTTTGGTTTGACCAACGCTCCAGCATACTTCATGAATATGATGAACAAAGTGTTCATGGAATTTCTTGACAAGTTCGTTGTCGTTTTTATCGACGATATTCTAGTCTACTCCAAGAGCAAGGAAGAACATGAAAGACACTTGCGCTTGATACTTGAAAAGTTAAGAGAGCATAAGCTTTATGCCAAATTCAGCAAGTGTGAGTTCTGGTTAGAGAAAGTTGGATTTCTTGGTCATGTTATGACAAAGGATGGTGTGGCGATTGATCCTGCTAAAGTTTCATGTGATGGAATGGGAATCACCCAAGAATGTGAAGGAAGTTCGTAGTTTCCTTGGTTTAGCAGGTTACTACTGAAGGTTCATTGAAAATTTCTCGAAAGTTGCTAAGCCGATGTGAATTGCTAAAGAAGGACAAGAAATTTGTTTGGTGAAGGTTGCAAGTCGACTTCCAAGAGTTGAAGAAGAGACTTGTGACACCAGTTCTATGTCTTGATTTGGAAAAGGATTTCCAAGTGTATTGTGATGCTTCTCATCAAGGCTTGGGTGCTGTACTTATGCAAGATGGTAGAGTCGTAGCTTATGCTTCGAGACAACTCAAAACTCATGAAGTAAACTATCCTACTCATGATTTGGAGTTAGCCTCTGTCGTCCATGCACTCAAAACATGGAGGCATTACCTTTTAGGTAAGCGGTGTGAAGTATTCACCGATCATAAGAGTTTGAAGTATATCTTCACCCAGAAAGAGATCAACATGAGACAAAGAAGATGGCTAGAACTTATCAAGGATTATGACTTGATTTTGCAATACCACCCCGGTAAAGCAAATGTGGTAGCCGATGCTTTAAGTCGTAAGACGTTTGTAAATGGTCTTACCAAAGGAGAACTGCCAGAGGATCTCTGTAAACAATTCAAGGAACTCAGATTGGAGATTGTACCAGAAGGACATCTTATGACATTAGATATTCAACCCACTCTTTTGAACAGGATCCAAGAAGCTCAGAAGACCGATAAGGAAATTGAAAAGATCAAGGAAAACATTAGTCTAGGGAAGGCTAAGAGTTTCCGTATCGATGAACAAGGAACCTTATGGCACGGAAGCGTATGTGTTCCACAAGACCCGAGTTGCGAAACTGATCTTACACGAAGGTCACAACTCTCCATATTCTATTCACCCAGGAAACACCAAAATGTACATGGATATGAAAGAAAGGTTTTGGTGGAACAATCTCAAAAGAGACATCGCCGAACATATTGCTTTGTGTGATGTGTGTAGCAGAGTCAAAGCGGAGCACCAAAAACCAGCAGGTCTGCTTCAACCATTGCCTATTCCTGAATGGAAGTTGGAAAATATTGGCATGGATTTCATTACCGGATTACCAAGGACCAGGTCAGGGTATGATTCCATATGGGTAGTAGTGGATCGCTTAACTAAAGTGGCTCATTTTATACCCGTGAAGACAACTTATACCAGTGCCAAGTTAGCAAAAATATATATGAGCAAAATTGTATGCCTTCACGGAGTACCCAAAAGTATTGTGTCAGATAGAGGAACTCAGTTCACTTCTCACTTTTGGAGACAACTTCATGAATCTTTGGGAACGAGATTGGAATTCAGTACTGCCTTCCATCCTCAAACAGATGGACAAACAGAAAGGACCAACCAAATTCTGGAAGATATGTTGAGAGCATGTGCTTTAGACTACGGAGCAAGTTGGGATGAAAGTTTACCTTACGCAGAGTTCTCTTACAACAATAGTCATCAATCTAGTATTGGAATGGCACCGTTTGAGTTACTCTACGGAAGAAAGTGTACCACGCCATTGTTATGGAACGGTGTGGGAGAAAGAAGCCTATTCGGACCTGATCTCATCAAGGACGCCGAAGAGAAAGTTAAATTGGTTAAGGACAGGTTGAAAATAGCGCAATCCCGACAGAAAAGCTACGCGGATTCTAAGCGTACAGAAGTCACATACGAAGTTGGATATAGAGCTTATCTCAGAGTATCACCACTTCGTGGAGTGAAAAGATTTGGAGTCAAAGGAAAATTGGCACCAAGATATGTTGGGCCATTCAGGATTTTAAGTCGCAAAGGAGAGGTTGCATATGAAGTTGAATTGCCAGAATCCCTATCAGCAGTCCATAACGTATTTCATGTGAGTCAACTTAAGAAATGTCACCCAGAAATGGAAGAGTCCTCCTTGAAGGATACCATACCTTTGGAAGAGGTTCAACTAGAGAGGGATCTCACTTAGGAAGAAAAGCCTGTCAAGATTCTAGAGACCACAGAAAGAGTCACCAGACCAAGACTATCAAATTTTGTAAAGTACAATGGAACCATCACTCAGAAGAGGAAGCAACATGGGAAAGAGAAGATGATCTTGAAGACCACCCTCACCTATTTGCTAGCCAATCCGAATCTCGAGGGCGAGATTCATCTTAAGGGGGTTAGATTTGTAACATCCCAAAAATCATAGTTTCAAAACTCATTCATATCACTTTGCATCATTCATTCATTTAGGGTTTTTCTCAAAAAATCACTTGGTGATAGGATATGAGCTATGATTTCATGTGGTCAAATTGTCCCAAATAAACATCATCCTTTTGAAGTTTGAATGTTTAAATACTTGAATGCTTGCCTTCATTGATGAAAAGTTTAGGTGAAACTTTTAAACCCCAAAGATTTCAAATTTAGAAGTAAAATTCCAAAATCCATTTCAAATGTTTGCAAACAGGAACAAATCCCTAATTATTATTGAAACCAAGCTGGACCAAGCTTTGCAAAGTAACCACCTAGTTTTGTGACTGTTTTGAATCCACAAAACCCTACAAAATTTCCAAGGCAGTTTGATTTCAAAAGGATTTGAATTCATACCAAAATTCATACCAGAAAATAGAAAAAGAAAAGAGCATCTGAATAGAAAAGGCCACGCTGTGATTTGGCCCACAGCCAAGCAAGCCCAAGCCCACCCGGGACTTCTTTTCTCCTCTCACGCGCTTAAGCAAGCAGACGACAGCCCCATCGAAATCCTGCGCGTATCGCTGACAAGCGGGCCAACCCCACGCCAGCGTCGTCTCCACCCGCACGACTCGTTCATCCCCAAATCAACGCGGGCGTTTCTGGTTTTGATTCGCGGCATCAATTCGAGTTATTGGCAGAGTGATTCTCGCTCGCAACCAGGCTATAAGAAACCCCTCTGTCCCCTCTCTCTTTTCCCCAAAACCCCGAGCACTGAACGCCCCCAGGCTGCGCGCATTCCTCTCTGCAACCCCGCCGTCTCCGACGACTGCGCCGGCGAATTCCGGTGAGTCTCGAGTTTCCCCCAGTCTCGCGTTCACGCTATCTTGTTCAGGGAACCCCTGTGCATCTTCTGACACTCTCCGTTTGCTTTCGCATGACCCCTAGCGTTGGCAACGTCGACTACTGGCCGCCACCGTCTCCTGCAAGAACTCCGGCGACCTCCCTTCGTAGGTAACCACCGCCCCTTGACCTCTGGTGATCGCTGAATCCACATCGTTTTGCGATCCGACGGTACCTGTTTTGACTTAGCGCGACGAGGAACCTCGCCAACGCCGACAACCGGCCGTGGCGACGCGTTCGCGAACTCCGGCGAAATCTCCGCGAACCCGCGCCTTCCCAAGCCATTGCCACCTTGAGCATCAGCAGCCTTCTACGGTTCTGGTAAGCATCTCCTCCCTTCTCCGGGCGACCTAGAACGCCGGCACCGCCACTGACTGACGCGCCGCCGCCTGTCACCGCCGGCAGCGCCGCTCGTTTTTGGTTAGAAGAATCTTAGCCGTTAGATCTGGATCCTACGCGTAGAAACACTTCACTTATCGAAGGGGTATGGACAGATCTGAGCCGCGCAACGTTAGTTAGATCCAACGGCTCAGAAGGGTGATCCGGTGCGAACAGGTACGCGCCAGTAGTAACGCGACGCGTGGCAAGGTTTAGATTAAAAACAGAATTTAAAACCTGAATTAGATTCAAACTTCAAATGTTTATAACTTTCAAATGACACGTTGGATTTTTGCAAACTTTATATCGTTGGATTCAGTGAAACAAGGCCTTTCAGAATATACAATTTGTTTAGCATATAGTAACAGTTAAAAATGTTTTATTTGTGGAACAAGTTTAGGGCTATTTTAGATATAGAAATATCTTTATAAAATTTTGTTATGGCCAAATAGGTTTATTGGACAAACTTGTGACATGTTATGCTTCAGTAGTCATGAACACACACTTGGTAGAATTTTCAAAAATATAACACTTGGTAAATTCTTGCATGCATGCATTCATATTATTTTGGTTTGTATTTAAATGGTGTGTAATTGTATGCTTGATTTCTTGTGTAGATTTTGCTAGTGATTGTGATTGTGAAGAGTGCTACTCTCCACACTACCAAGGCAAGTGATATTTTCATGAATATTCCTATCCTAAGTTTTATGTTAGCATTTAGTTATTTTGCTAAAATATTGCATGATATTTTGCTAAGGAGCTAAATTGGGAAATCCTAAGTAGAGTGAAATAGTAGAAATGCTAGGGAAATTTTCCTAAGATAAGGTACCCTATTTTTGCCTAGCCTAGCTTATAGCAAACAAGGGTGGTGAACATCTATATACTATATGATAAAAATATTCTAAGTCAAGAGACTTATATTTTCTTAATAAAACAACTAAGACAAATGAACCTCCTGGGTGGAATGGGAAGATTGGGTTATGTTGAGTGGTTACACAAGGCCATGGACTTGGGTTGTGTATCACACTTGTGGAATGCCACCCAGGCACAAAGGGATTTGGAGGCCAAGTGTTGAGAAAGCTTACAGTGCAACCACTTGGCAATATGGGCTCTGCCTTGATCATATAGGTAGCTAGAACTTAGTCATTTGGACAGTTGGTGGTAGATGGGATGATAGGATGGAGCGTCCATTTGACTAAGGAAAGGCTTCACGAAGGTCCTGTCTTGGGAAACCAAGTCAGTGGGAAAGTGCACAACCTCTGCAGATGGAAAACCTAAGTACTTAGCCTTGTCCAAGGAAATGGACACTTTTGAGCATCAAGACATGGAAGCCACAAGAATCTCATCACTCCAACTTCTAAATAAAAACTTGTGGGTGAACAAGGGTAAAGGACCCCAATGTCTATTGGAGGTTTCCTTGGGAATGTTTTTGACAAAGAACAACTTAGTGATTTCAACTAATAGGAAAAGTTTATTTTCAAGCAAAGCAAGCCAAGCTTCACTAGCCAAAATGCATATAGTAATATAGTCCACTTAAAATATACTAAGGTATCACTTGCCAATACTATTCCAAAGTATTGACCCTCTGTGGCTGTAACTTGTGATGTTGCAGGTTACTCCGATGATGATTAGGAGTCATGAGTCTACACTCAACATGCTTGCCTGTGGCACATGAAGATGAAGACTTGTGTTTATTTACTTATTCCTTAAAACTCTTGTATTAGGCCTATGGCCCTGAGTTGTAAAAGACTTTGTTTTATCTCTGGAATGAATGTAATAAACGACCTTTGTATCTGTGTACTTCATCTTAAACTGTGGATGCTAGCATTGATCCAGGGACTAGCATTGCAATCACAGGGATCCTATCCTTTATGAAAGGAGGGGTCTAACATAAACCCCCTCTGCCCCCTCTCCGTTTTCCCCCAAACCCCAAGCACAGAGCGCCCCCAGGCTGCGAGAATTCCTCGCCGCAACCTCGCTGCTCCGACGAGTTCGCCGACGAATTCCGGTGAGCACCGCACTCCCCTCTGCCTATGGTTCATGCTGGCTTGTTCTACATCTCCATGCGCACCTACTGATGCTTTCCGTTTGCTCGCGCATGGTCTATAGCCTCGGCAACGTCAACGACTGAGCTCCACCGCCCTCTGCTCGAACTCCGGCGACCTTTTTCGGTAAGTCCCAGCCTTCCCTCTCCCTCAGTCTGATACGCGTTAGATCCCCAGTGTCCTGCGCATCTAACGACACGTTTCTCTCGTCTTAGCGCGGCCCAGAGCGTCGCCAACGTCGATGAACAGAAGCCACCGTCACCAGGGACTACTCCGACGAGCAATCCGCGACAACTCCGAACGCCCCTTCGCCAACTGAGCATACGTCGAGCTTCTCCTCGTCATGGCGATTCTGGTGAGCATCCTCCCACCTCCCCGGGTGACCTAGTTCGCCGGCTCCGCCACTGACTGAGCGCGCCGCCGCCACTTGTTGGTCTTTTGCTAAGGGCCGTTCGATTTAGATCTAGTGGACACGATAGATCATAAGCGAAGCGGTATGTTTTAATCAGATCCGCACGTTTTAGTTAGATTCAACGGCTCGCAGACGCTCCAGCGCGAAGCGGTACCAGCCAGTTAGAAGGCGCCGCATGGCACGAGTTTGGTTTTAAAATTTTGAATTAAATCTATTAGATGTTTGATTTTGTTTAATTCATAACTTTTGAATGCCACATCCAAATTTGACAAATTTTATATCAATGGAATTAGGAGAGAAAGCCATTTTCATATATGCAATGTGTTTAATGTTTTGCTTCTGTTAAAATGGTTATTTTTACAGAAACATGTGTAGGCCTATTTTGTGTATATTAATTATTTGAGAAATATTTTAATGTTCAAATAAAGGTTGTTTGGCAAGTTTTGAACTTTTTTATGAATCCGTACTGTGCACTTGTCTTGTTGAGTATAGAAAAATCATCACATATCATATTGCATGCATCCATATGTTTTTGCTTGTATTTATTTTGTATGTGATTTGGTGCTATCATTTTATGTGTAGATTTTGGTGCAAATAGTTATTGTGATTGTGAGGATTGTAGCTACTCTCCAAACTACCAAGGCAAGTGGTGCTTCATGTTTTATTCCTAAGTTTTCAACTTTGCATTAGAATATTTTGCTAGCCTTGCATGGATATTTTTGATCTATATGCTATGCTTGGGATATCCTAGTAGTTGTAGAATTGCTAGAAATATTTCTAAGTCTTATCAATGCCATGATTAGCCTATCTAGTAACAACCAAGGGTGGATATATTCATGCTATGAATAAATATTTCTAAGTCTTTGGACTATGTTTTTGCTTAATAAAAACAACTAAGTGAATGAAACACCTGGGTGGAATGGAAGGAATGGTTTATGTTGAGTGGTTACACAAGGCCCATTTCTATGGTTTACCTTGTGTATCTCACTTGTGGAAAGCCACCCAGGAACAAAGGGATTTGAGAGGCCAAATGTTAAGAAGCTTCTAGTGCAGCCACTTGGCAATATGGGCTCTGCCTGGATCATATAGGTTGCAATAACTTAGCCATTTGGAAAGTTGGTGGTAGTGGGATGATAGGTTGGAGCGCGTACATTTGGTCTAAGGGAAGACTTATGAAAGGTCCTGTCTTGGTGAAAATCAAGTCTTGTGGGGAAAGTGCACAACCTCTGCAGATGGAAGAATCTAAGTACTTAGCCATGTCCATGGTATTGGACAAGTTGAGCAACAAGACATGGAAGCTATCAAGAATATCCCCATCCCAATTTCTAAGTAAAAACTTGTGGTTGAACAAGGGTGAAGGGCCCCAATGTCTATTGGTGGTTCCTTGAGAAAGTTTTTGACAAAGAAAAACTTAGTGATTTCAACTAATAGGAAAAACCTATTTTGAGCAAAGCAAGCCTAAGATACACTTAGACAAAATGCATATAGTACTTAGTCCACCAATATTCTACTAAGGTATCACTTGCCAATACTATTCCAATGTATTGACCCACTGTGGCTGTAACTTGTGATGTTGCAGGATATTCTGATGATGATTAGGAGTCATGAGTCTACACTCAACATGCTTGCCTATGGCACATGAAGATGAAGACTTATTTATATTATTATATATTTGAACTTTTGTATTAGGCATGTGGCCATGGAGTTGTAAAAGACTATGTTTATCTCTGGAATGATATGTAATAATGACCTTTGTTTCTGTGTACTTCATCTTAAACTGTGGATGCTAGCATTGATCCAGGTAATAGCATTGCAATCACAGGGGTCCTTTCCTTTACAAAGGAGGGATCTTACAGACTGGCTTCTTCCTTTCTATAGCTGGTGCTCTCCCTGAGGTGTTGACAACACATCAACTGCATGTGATGTGTAATATGCTTCAACTGGGCCCCACTGGGTGCAAGTTTCCATACATGGAGACTTGGTGCTATGGATTGGTTTCGATGGGTGATGGTATTATCCTATTTTGGGTAACTCTTGTACTGAACTGGTGAAACTTGCCCAGGCCAATGACGCATAGTTCTGAGGCCAATTTCTTTGACTAAGAACAGATACAAAGCATTGCTTTTTTTAACTCGATGATGAACCTGGCATATCAACTGTATGCCCTTCTGAGAGTAATCCAATACACTAACCACCTCGCTGTCTTGTCTTTGCATTGTTTTCTTTTTGTCTTATTGTGCAGGAATCAAAATAGGAAGGATTGGAGAAAAGAAGATTGGAGGATAAAGAGATCTAGCTAGATTTTTAGTTCTAATTTTTCTTTTACTTGTTGTTGTAATCTTTCTCTTTCATTTAAACATTTGTAAAAATAATAATATTTGTATAAAGTTATTCTTTTCTATTTCATTTATTTATTGTATTGTTCCATATATGTTGTAATAAAGTAAATCTCTTTTTGTAATTTAAAATTTTCTTTTACAAGACTAGTTACTTATTTGTACTCCTATAGTATGAGGAATACGATTACTTATTTGTAATTTCCTTTTTATTCAAAAGTGTGAAGACATTGTAATATGGTATGATGTAAATAAGTTTACCTTACTTTGTATTCTCCTATTCTTTTATTTAACTATTTCTGTAAGTTCCTTCTTAAATGTAAACATTGTAATATTATTTATATGATAAGAAAGTAAATGTTTTCTCCATTATTGAATCTTGGACATAATTATTTGTATCTTATTTATGAATACTAGTTTAATTCTTTATTTGAAATAGCATTATATTAGGGAATTACTTTATATTCATTTTCATTTTCTTATTTCTATCAATATATATCATTTGGTTATTAAAATTGAAATTATTTCCCTTATAAGTAAAGGACTCGACAAAAGTCATGTCGGAATCCATAACACTTGCACTGGCGTTTCCCTCAGAACAAGAGAGACCGCCTCATTCACTCTGTATCCCTCTTTATTTTGCGCGAAAATTCCTCATATTTTCTTATGCATGAATGAAATGCACACACATGTGTCCTCTCTAATTCTAGGTGTTAATCCTGGGATGTTACACCTAATCATGGTGGAAACTTGCAGCATAACCATAGTGAACAATATGTGAAGCATCCTCAATAAAAAACCTATGCAAATAGCAAATCAAAAGATCGCTGAGATGCTCATTGTATGTTGCCTTGTCATTTTGATATGGGATAGCTCCTGTGTCATGGGGCAAGGGGTACCCCGTTGGCGGTTCTCTATGATACACATATACTTACAATGACAAGAAATTGCTTGTGACTAAAGTTGAGTAGCATGAGGAACGGCCCTCGTACTCAAGGGACATGAGATTGCCAACTTATGATTTGTCAAGCATATACTTCATATTTTTTTCACTTTAACCTTAACCAATTCAAGATGCTTATGATAGGGGCAATGAGAGCTGAAAGCTAATAAGTACCATAATTTTTGGAAGCTCTTTACGAAACTTGAAATCCCTACTTCCCTCTTGAAGGGCCTTTCTTTTACTTTCATGTTGAGTCTCCACCTTCTATCTTTATGCACCAACTAGGAGGGCATAATTGTTATTCTTAGTTTAATGTGCATTATCCCAAAACTTGTTTATTGAATCATAACTTTGATATTGCTTGTTCTTAAATTACTTGTATCTAGTCACCCTTATGAACTTTGAAAGTGTCCTATGCATTTATGTTTTGCTATACCATGAAGGACAAGCTGAATACCACTCTTGTTATATTTTCTATATGTGAAACAAACAAACGTCTTTCAATGCATTGTTATTCATGATCTTTTGTTTGTGTTATCTTTCATGTTACAACATAATTGCTATGTCTTATTGTTAGAGCTACATCTTTCATGCTCATGTTTAGACTACTTTGATCCTAGCTATCAATGCTTTACAAATACCTTGATCAAGATTGTGATGGTGCATGTCACCTAAAAAATTATTCTTTTTATCAATTACCTACTCGAGGATGAGTAGGAGTTAAGCTTGGGGATGCTTGATACATCGTAAATATATCTATAATTTTTTATGCTCCATGCTTGTTTTATATCAACTTTCTTATGTTTTGTCTACACTTTGAGGTATTTTTATACATTTTCTGGAACTAACCTATTGACAAGATGACGTAGTGCCAGTTGCCTGTTTTTGCTATTTTTGGTTTCAGAAAAGCTAGTAAGGAAATATTCTCGTAATTGGACGAGACAAAAGCCAAAGTCAATATTTTACCAAAAGGAACACGAAGTCCGAAGGGCAGCCGAAGTGGGGCCACGAGGTGGCCACACCTGGTGGCGGCGCGGCCTAGTGGGGGGGGGCGTGCCGGCCCTATGTGTGGTCCCCTCGGGCGCCCACCGACCTTGCCTCTTCGCCTATAAAATCACCCGATGCTGAAACCCTAAACAACCGATCAAATCTCCATGAAATAGTCTGTAGCCGCAGCCACCATTGTCCCTAGATCGGGGGATCCGAAGTTCTTCCTAGCACCCTGCCAGAGGGGAGAGATCATCCTGGAGGCCTTTCTCATCACCATGCCAGCCTCCGAAGTGATACGTGAGTAGTTCACCCTTGGACTATGGGTCCATACAGTACCTAGATGGTTGTTTGTCCTCCTTTGTGCTATCATGTTTAGATCTTGTGAGCTCCGTTCATGATCAAGATCATCTATTTGTAATCATACATGTTGTGTTTGCAGGGATCCAATGGATATTGAGATACTATGTCAGATTTATTATTGATTCTATCATGTCTATGTTATTTGTGATCTTGCATGCTCTCCATTGTTAGTAGCTATCTTGGCCGAGTAGATGCTTGCAACTCCAAGAGGGAGCATTTATGCTAGATAGTAGGTTCATGCCTCTAGTAATCTGGGGAAGGGACAACAATATCTAAGGTTGTAGATGTGTTGTTGCTACTAGGGAGAAAACAATAATCCTTTGCCCATGGGGCAATTTTATCGTTTACTTTACACATATTGCTTAATGCAATTATCTGTTGCTTGCAACTTAATACTGGAAGGGATTCGGATGATAACCTAAAGGTGGATTATTAGTCATAGATGCAGTTGGATTACGGTCTATGTATTATGTTGTAATTCCCAATCAAATCTCATAGGAGTCAAGATGTCTAGTATATGCATTGTTATGCTTTCTCAATCTGTCAATTTCCCCGCTGTAATTTGTTCACTCAACATGATTTCTATCTTAAGGAGAACACCTCTAGTGAGTTGTGGATCCTGGTCCAATCTTTATCATTCATACATCATCTACTGCTACTGTTTACTTTCTGCAAGAAATCACTATCTTCCACACTATATGTGTTTTCACCAAACCAATGAGATTGACAACCTCACTGTAAGTTGAGGAAAAGTTTTGAGTTTGTGTTGTGCAGGTTCCAAGTTGTTAGCAACACCTTGGAGTTGTTTCCTTACTCCTATCGGTTCGATAATAGGTTTCATAACCGAGGGAAAACTTGCTGATGTGCTCATCACACCTTGCTCTTGGGGTCTCCCAACAGGATCTGCGTCAACCGAGCCACACCAAGAGTGCACCAGAATAATAGACTTGGTAGCACAGTCAAACTGAGCTTATTGATAGGGTTAATCATCATGCTAAAATGACACAAATGTCCTTTGAGTTCTAAGATTTTTTTGCTAGAATCGCAGATGGCCACATTATTACGCACACGCATCACCCACGGGCGTGAAAGCTCGAGGAGGGTGGTTAAATATGTGTAAGAGCATCACTTCATTAAGGGATCGTGGAACTTGACACGACCTCTTAGTATAAAAGAGTGTGATACTTTAAGGTGAAATATATGGGGGACACTCAATGCCTCTTAATCTGCGGATTACAACACTTTGACCTAGTCCTGGATATGACGAGGTACTGGATTTGTTTCTCCTGACATACCGAAATGGTTTGTCATGACGGACCACAAGAGTATCTTGCATCAGAAGACACGGATGCACATTTACTACTTGGCTACCAATTGCTAAGAAAGGTCGAAAAACAACAAGGGGGAGAGGAACATGCTTAGGATAGAATCATGATATGTGGATGCATAGATTATCCATCTTCCGGAAACCAATGCAAAGAAGGTGATGGTGTGGCAGAGTCATGAGCATAGATGTGAGACTCACGAGGAGTACTCTTGTCATGATCTATTTGGTTCCATCAAAGAACATCTGCCCTAAAATTTGGTAGGGGAAGTCCTTGGTTCTCACAATTCTATTGCGACAAATACCACAATCTTGAAGGCTAGAGTTATAGTACCAGCCATCCTGAGGTAATGTATGAACATTAACATCATGGGTCAAAGGAATGGATCTCGGGTTAAAGATCAGCTTCATGTACAAGATTCAGAACACTAGAAACCAGCACAATCAAGGATCTTGGGTTCAATTCCAAGGGTTAAAACCCGAGAAAGAAGTAACTACTACTTGAGTGACATAGGGTACACTACAAGGTAGTAATCACGAGGTAGCTTCCAAAAGAAGGAACGACTTCTGAAGTACCCAAACAAACAAAAAGGAGGCACACGAGGCGATAGGAAACCTCGAAGCCTAGAACAGAACACTATGGAACCAACAATATAATATTATTGGTCCAAAAGATAGAGAGATCATGGTACAAAGGAATCTCTCATATGAATAAGAGAAAATGGAGCAAGGAACTCACAACACACACACAACTCTAGAGAACTGAACACTAGGTCAAATGGTTAAGGAACGACATGCCTAGAAGGCACCTAAGCTTTGAAATACCAGAAGAGATATCAGAACTTTTCAAAGTCAACACAATATAAGGTGACCCAAAGTAAGAGAAAAACTGGATAAGAAGAAAAAATAAGCATACTAGAGTTTTCGCAAATACTTTTCAGCTTTTAAAATAGTTTTGACAAGCACTAGACTCAACATCGACCATTAGCAAGGTTTTCCTACGGTCGGTACTGCTCTAATACCAAAACCTATGACACCTAGGATTAGGGCTAAACAAAGCCTAGACCTCTGTGTGACATAAGCTTAACCTTGAGATCGAGGATATCTAGTGAAGAATCGGTAACACAGTAGTGACCCTACGACACAAAATTTATTACAGCAAGCTCATAACTGAGAGAAGAGCCAAATTATTACAAGCATAGGTCACTGACCACAAATATCAAACAACGGAAGGAAAATTATTCTATTAAGTATTGCAAACTTAACAAATGGCCTAAGAGGCCTGAAGCATAATGATGACGTCCTAGCTTTTAGATTCCAGGCTGCTGGCCGGGAAACCCAAGCTACTCGTCGGTGTCGATGTCGTACGGAACTCATCTTAAGAGGAACACTTACTCTGCCAAAAGTATCTACAAAGCAAGGGTGAGTACAGGTTGTACTCCACAAGACTTATGGCTGGTGGAGTTGTTTTGCATAAAGCTATCTTTGTTTATAAAGCAAGAGGGAGAAAAAGCTCGTCTAATCAGAATATTTTAAAAGGGGATAAGAGAGAGACATCTCCAAAGTAATGATCATCATCTTCTGATATCCACCAAGTAATCATCGAACCCTATCTAGGATCACCCCTCATACCCACGAGGAAGCATCCTTAAGCACATGTTGATCTGCTAAGTTTTACGATTAGGTTATAGTTCTCTATGATCTTAGAATTTAGTTACCAAGCATTCATAACCATGAACACGGCTTTTCAAAAAGATTTAACCCTACAAGGGTGTACAACTTTACCCACACATACTAACCGACTCTTAATGTGATGACCCATAAGTATAGGGGTTGTATCGTAGTACTTTCGATAAATAAGAGTGTCGATCCCAACGAGGAGCAGAAGGTTTTGAGTAGTGGTATGGAGCAGGAAATCTCTGTAAATACTTAGCAAACGGATTTTTAGGGGTTTTCTGATAAATCAAGGAAACAAAGTGCAAGTAATAAGGGCAACGAACAACTGCAGCAAGTGGCCCAATCCTTTCTTACCAAAGGACTAGCCGGTGAAAATACTTATAAGGACCAAATGTTCTCGAGGACACATGGGAATTCTGTCAAGGGCTTTCGCTTCAAATAGTTTAGTACCCTTTTTTGGTGTTGTAAGTGTTATGTGGGTGAACCTGTGCTAATGTACCGACATTACTTGGACTAATACATACTTGTGATTAAACCCCCTACAAGCATCCGCAACTACAGGAAAGTAATTAAGATATAAACCTAACCACAACCTTAAAATCTGAGATCCTACGCTCCTTGAGAAAAGGTGTCCTAACAGGGGTTCAAGTTTCTGTCACTCCGGCAACCCCGCGATTAGTAGCCAATTACACAATGCATTCCCCTAGGCCCATAAATGGTGAAGTATCATGTAGTCGACGTTCACATGACACTACTAGAAGAATAGCACCACAACTTAAATACTAAACCATTGAATAATATCTCAACACAAATCCACTACTAACAACATGACTTCTCCCATGTCCTCAAGAACTAAACGAACTACTCACAAGACATCATATGGATCAAGATCCAAGATAATATGGTGATGGATAACAATCTGAACATAAACAATAATCCAATGGTTCCACTCATAAGCATCAACTACAATAGTAATCAACACCGCGAAAGTTTCCCCTAAGAACTTTGGAAGTATTCAACACAATTGTTACGGCGGGATGGAGTGGTGATGATGGTGCTAGTGGAGATGATAGTATGGATGATGATGATGATCTCGATGAAGTATAGCTTGATGACGGGGTTGATGGTGATGATCTCCCCTCTTCGGGAAGGAATTTCCTCGACAGAAATCTGTCTGCCGGAGAGCTCTTTCTCTCTCGGTGTTTTCTGCCATGCAGAGGCGGCAGAATCTTTCTGTGGTCGCCCCCATGTTTTAGGGTTCCGAGAGGAAGATATAGGCGAGAGGGCGGAGTCAGAGGGGGGCCGCGCCTAGGGGGTGTGGGCACCCTGTGGCCGATATCCACCTCCCCTTCTGGCTTCCTTCGTCTTCTGAGAAAATATAAGTTTCCATGATTTTTATGGTATTTTTATGATCTTCGTGAAATTTCATCAAAACACCTCTTTTTTCCATCAGAACCCTGACTCCGGCAGTCCATCCTCCAAGAATCATCCAACATGCAAAAACAGATGAAAAGACATAAGTAATACCTCTTAATAAGAAATATCAATGAATAGAGGCAAATTATGATATAGAATGGTGATGCAAATTGGACGTATCAACTCCCCCAATCTTAGACCTTCGCTTGTCCCCAAGTAAAAACCGAGCTTAGTAAACATGTCCACAGGTTTATGGAGTGAAGTGTCAATAAAAGAATACGAACAAGAAGCACCACACTTACCATTACACAACTCATAGAAGAAAGCAACTCACCATTCTATAACTTATCTTGTATTAAGTACATGAGTCACAATAGAGGTGCATAAATATAAATCATAATTGGAATTGGCAAACTTTGTTCTTGGTCAGAGAACAGCTGGCAAACATTTTCACAAAAAACTTTTGTAGAAGTCTTCAAAACAGGAGCACTCTTTGCTCAAAATGGTTTTCACAATGAAGGCTTTCAAAGCAATACTTAATAGATAAGAGTCTTGTGCAAACAAGGAAGATAAATAACATGATTGAATAAATCATCATATGAATGCTTGCAACACAACAACTCAAATGCTTGCCTTAGATAGAGAGGATGTAGGTTTACTGACTCAACTTAGAAATAGGAGAAAGGTCCCTTCATAGAGCGAAGCAGGGATTTCAAGTCATAAAGAGCTTCAAAAATATTATGGTACTTGATGAATCCTTGATGGCGCCAGAGAATTTGGTGCTTGACGTGGAGCCTTTTGGGAACCCCAAGAGCAAGGTGTGAAGCAGCACAGCAGCAAGTTTTCCCTTAGTAAGAAACCGAGGTTATCAAACCAGTAGGAGGAAGGAAATGTCACACAGGTGTTGCAAGCAACGCGGAGACCTACACAACACAAACTCAAGACTTTGCCCCAACTAATAGTGAGGTTATCAATCTCACCTGTTGCTGTAACAAAGGATTAAACGTATTGTGTGGAAGGTAATGGTTTGCAGCAAGTAAACAAGCAACAGTGTAAGATGTATCAATGGTAAAGATTGGATCGGGGTCCATAGTTCACTAGAGGTGCTCTCCTTAGATAAACAACATGGCATGAAGGGTAAACAAATTACAGCAGTGCAATTGACAGGAACTGAGAAAGCCATAACAATGCAATACGAGACAAAAAGATCCTATGTGATTTGATTGGGAAATACAACAATATACATAGACCGCCATCCAACTGCATCTATGACTAGAAGTACACCTTTAGGTTATCATTCGAACCCCCTACAGTATTAAGTTGCAAGCAACAGACAACTTGTAACATCCCAGCATTAGAGCTTTGAAATAAGCTCAACACAGATGTGTGCATTGCATTCATGCATAGAAAATCCGAATAATTTTCGTGCTTTTGAACAAAACTTGTCAAAGGGATTGAAGCTTCTCTTAACTTGATGGAATTGAAGTAGATCATCAAGTTGACTGCGATAAGTTTCAATATGACCTTTGCTAAAACCTTATTTTGGGTAAACATGATTTGATCTAAGGGTAGATAAATGTAATAAAATTAAACCATAATACATTATTTAGTGATTTATATTTGATACTTAGGTAATCATATCCTAGTATTCATTACACAACTCATTAATACCAAGTTATAACATAACTCAAGTAATAGGAATGTAACAACTAAATCTTAATCTCATCTACTTATACCATGAGTATCATGGTAATACCTAACCTTAACTCTTTAGTGAGTTTGACTAGGAAAGAAACCAAGTCAAGATCATTCACCATATATCTTTCTTTTCATATCAATCCTTCTAGAATCCTATCTCAATATATGTTGTTCATTGAGTAATCAACTATCAATTCTTAAACTCTTAAACTATTGAGTAATCAACTATCTCAATAAATGTTGAGTAATCAACTATTGATTCACAAATTCTTAAACTATCAATTCTTGATCTATCAACTCTTGACCATATCATAGCATTCACTTAAGGCCTATAAAGAAATAAGTAAGAAGAGGTAAGTGGTAATGATAGATTTAAATATCAACTAATAGGATGGGAGTGTTGGCAGAGAATGAAATCATTATAATACTTGATGGAGTTAACTCACTCCTGAATAGATAGAAGAGTTATGTAGAAGATATAATTATATGTTAACAAATAGGATTATAAGGATGAAAATTAAAGATAGTTACCAATGAGTAATCCTATTTAATAAAGTAGGTATAGTAAATGAATAATCTCTCTTAGTTAGATAGATTCACTGAGAAGATAATTTTAATACAACTGTAATGTTGTATGGATGAAAGCTTTGATTAGCCAACTAGAAACCTAAGCCAGAAATGATCAAAGGATTATAATGATCATGCTTAAGTCACCAAGATCGAATGCTTATATCATGTATAAGTGACATTGGTGGGTAGAACATGATTAAACCCTAGTATAGATATATTATCCTACGTTAGCCATTATAGGCCACATTAATATAATGTGAAGTTTAAGTATAAGATATTGGATTCAAGTAGAGAAAAGATAGTATGATTAAGTTAAAGCTAGAGTAGCATGGAGTTATTGAAGTAGTAGTATTATTCCTCTTAAAGGATAGTAAGCTTTTGAGGAGAGTAGTTTGATATATACATCCATTGGAGTAATGTTAGTGATGGATGATTAAGGAAGAGTATGAGTGGAGTTAGAAGTAACTACTTGTTAGATTGGAGATTATCAGCAGCAGAATAGTTGATTTAACCAAGTATGGATATGAGAAGATTATGAAAAGCTTTAGTGTCAAGCTCATTGATTTACAAATGAATTTAGGAGGAGAAATTATTGATAGGATATTTTGTGAAGTAAAGCTCATCATGTTAGCTCATGGTGATGGATATGTAGAAGTAGTATATCTAGGAAAGGAATTCCTTAATCAGAAGTCCATAATTATGAAGTATGGAATATAGGAATCCTTGTTAAACACTAAACCCTAAATCTAAAACCAAACCTAATATCCACTTTCTATGGTTGATCTATCATCTTGTTTCCACAATGCTTTATAGGAATATTTTCCTATAGAAAATCAATTAAGCACATCTTTCTCAATTCCAATTATCACAACCATATGTGCTTAGGAGTATCTTTATCAATTCTTTCTCATAAGTCATTCTAAAGAATCACCCCACTGTTTGTAAAAGGTAACATCATTCTGATCACAAACATAAAGACAATGTGTTTAGCCATTAATCTTTATTCATATCAACAAAATAATACAAATGTATCAAGAACCCTAAAACCCTAGGGTAAGCATTTATAATTTCAAACCCTATTAGTACTTAGAACTTTATGTATCAAATACTTATGAAGGATCACTAAATATAAAAGTTGCCTTAATATTATGTATTAATGAGAATAAAATCTCATTAGTTAATAGTAATGCATTCTATAATAAGTTTATGAAATTTATCCCAATTAAATTCATATCAAAGGCCCTCACAAATAATAATAGGAAAAGTATCTATATAAAGAAAATAAAGAAACTCTAAAAAATATATAATAAAAGTTCACAAAATGACTTTAAATACATTCATTGTTGCTGCAATTGTTTAACAAATTAATTCTATAAAGAAAACTCAAATCAATTGTGCAAATTCAAAGCTAAAAACAAAACAGAATAATAGAAAAGGGATAGAACCAGGAAAAAATAGAAGAAACATCAAATCTGGCCCATGGCCCATTTCCTCACGGAACTAAACGTCGTCCGCATGCAGCAGCAGCCGCCAACCGCTCGCTCCGCTTCAGCCCACTTCGGCCCAACAGCAGCCCGCGTACCCTTTCGATTTGATTGTTTTCTTCTTCCTCGCGACAGAAGGACTCGCCGGCAAGCAGCTGCCTGGCTCGAGCTCCGCCGTCCACCGTGATCGCCATGATTCGTGTCGAGGCTGCCGACACCAGTAGAGGATAAGAAGGACACAATGATGCCTCGCAAACCCTTATCCCCATTAGTTTCCTCTTCCTCCTGAGTTTCTTCTCTGTCTCGAAACCCTAGCTCACTGAACTAATCATCGTCAGCGATGGGGGTCATTCTGGAGCCCGTGGCATGGTCGAGGAGAAGCGCCGCGTCACCCTCTCCATCTTAGGATGCTCAATCGAGTCAGGGGAGTTCCAAATTGATGCAATTGAGCCATTCCATTTCTCCGGTGATCGTCGTAATTCATGAAGAATAGCTCATCTCAGGGCGCCACCGTTTTTTTTGACTACCACAACGACGTCTGGGTGAGTGTACACATCTCCCCATGCCCTCTAATATCTCCCTCTCGTCGTGTACTGTCGTTCCACCGTGTACTGACTCCGACCACCGTAGTTAAGGGTCGCCGGTGTAGCTCCGGTGACCAAAACTGAGCGGCGTTACCTCATAAGGATTCCCCTTACTTCCCTGCATCGAACACCCTAGTCGTGCATCCCAGAAATCTCCCTGCCGCCGTTCCCGAGTACAACTCCGGTGAGGCTCCGATGAGCACATGTGGCAGGTGATGTGGCCACGGTCCCACCTGTTCATGTCTCTGGCTAGGTTAGTTCAGGGTGTAAAAATATTACATATTTGTGCTAATGTCATCGTGGCATCATGCCTGCGTCATCTTTTCACCGAGTCCACTTTTGACTAGTCCATTGCCTAGGTGTCATCCAACGTGGCCAGTACCCCACATCTCAGTGGCTAGGGTAGATTAGGTCTGCGTAAGTAAAGTAATTTCCTGTTTGTAATAATATTTAGAATTTAATTAGAAAATTATTTAATATTGAAAATTTAATAACTTTTGTTTTATGATTCAGAAAAATATGTTTAATATATGAAAATTTTCAGAAAAATAAAATCTACAACTTAAAACTATTATAAAATATTATTATGCTAATTATTTAAATAAATATTATTTAATAAAGGTTTTATAAGTAATAAACCTTTAATAATTCATATTTTAATAATGGTAAATGTTAAAAATATAAATAAAATACCAAAAATCTTGGAAAAATAAAAAAAATACTTTAAAACTATAATCATACATTATTATTTCACTTAATTAAATATTTGTTAATTATTAATATTTATAAAGTAATAAACCTTATAAAAATCATATCTTATGATTTATAAATCACAAAAATAAATGTAATATATAAAAATGATCACAAAAATAATATCTACATATTAAAAATATAATATTACACTTTTGAGTTAAATAAAAAGTTAAACACTTTCATAACTTGAATTTAAACCTATTTCTTTAATGAATAATTCATATAAGGCTAAATAAAAATTGCTAATATTTCTAAAATTAGCCAATTGAGTCTAATAAATAGTATTAGTCTTCAATATTGATAATATGAAGTCAAAATGATTTAAAACACTTTAAATACAATTTTATTAAATTATCTCTCAACCATTAATGTAGATTATTTTATAAAAGAATCCTTATCCATTATAAAATCTCCAAGAATAATTTTGTAGTGAAATAAAACCTACTCCAATACTTCAACTACAAGTTATAAACAAACCAAAACACTATATTGAATCCATAACTAGTTAAGTAATATTACTTTCTTGTTTCCAAACCATAACCACTCATTTATAAAAGCATAAATGCTTTTATTCCCTTATAATGTTAGTAAACCACTACTCAAATAGAAGTAATGCCATTATTAAATAACTTTAAGGTAATATTATAAGATGAGCAAATAAAATATCATAAGCATTACACTTTCAAACCATCTATGTCTTTAAAGTTAACTTTAGTCTACAAGACTTTAAATATAATGCTAAAGACCTTATTATGTGTTTTATAGTTAACTTTGGTCTATTATAATTAAGTCGTAAAGCATCTCAAGTACAAACTATACAAGCAAGCACAAACAACATCGACCACATCTTATTAACCACAAATATTGTTTAAACCTTAGTAAAGAAATATTTTCTTCAAAAGTTATTCTTTTTGCCACTTCAAACAACAACTCTTATATAAGCAATCTTGAGTAGCATATCACATTTGTGTGTATCTCATTGTTTTATGATATTGTAACTACATGTTGTTTCACACACTCACAAGCCTTAACAAGAAGCACAAGTGTGAAACTTAACTAAAAGTACAACACATTCCAAAAACATCATTTCCAGTATCCAAACCCTAGAACAATGTTACCCCGGAATTCAAGTTTATAAATTTGCATTACATTACTTATGCATAAAAGCATCTTGCTTCTTTAAACATTAGTCCTTACCGGACCAATGATGCTGATTTCAGATGTTGGATCTTTTATATTGTCTTGAAGACCGTGAGTGCATAATATTGCAATCACAAAAGGCAAGTTCATCACTTGCTCATGTCCTTTGATTATTTTCTTTAAAGTATTTTGCAAATCCAGTATTTTCATTACCTGCATTTGAAAAAGGTCAGAAAACACTATTTTGGATAATAATGTGAACTATTGGTTACTGATCTAGGGTGATAAGCTAATCTATTAAACCTGGTAGTTGGAAGACCACTACTCAGGAGTATATCACCTAGGACTTAACAACCAATGTCGCCAGTGATTCTTGCGTCGTATATTACGCGTTGACCATGAGATTTGGAATGGGACAGAGAAGTCAGCTGTATCCTTTTCCTCTCGTATGGAGGCAAGACGACCTTAACGTGACGTTGCGATTCCTTGTGCGGATCCAACATATGGGTGGGCACCCTTACGCCCCACACTTTTGGGTGTCTAGATTATCTATGGATGGTGCTTAGTTGATGCACCATTTAATATGGAACTTGCGAGGGCAGCACCAGGTCATAGAGTCTTCGGGAACTCATCATGGTTATAGCTTTCCCGAAAGGGGACTAACGGAGGTGAGCCATCCCCGAAGGATTGTGCAGACATATGCGGTCGCGGAGAGGGCAGTGATTGGTTTGGATCTTAGGTTCACCCTCAAACCAAGGAAGTTTGAACGGGAACATAATCCTGGCCGTGCAACAAAGCCTACGTTCTCTCATGGGTAAAGTGACGCACCTCTACAGAGTGTAAGAACTGTAACTTGTTACTCCCTGTTCCGGGAAGGAGCTGCGAACACTGCGGGAAAGGAACTCCATGAAAGTTCTAGTAAACCCGTGAAGGCTGACGGACATAGATTTTTAGAATAAAAGCAACATTTGAAGAAATTTTTACAAAAACTTGCATTGCCTACGACCTACGGTCTGTGGCTGTAGATATAGGGCATAAAACACTCCTTTCTAGTAAACTTCCTGAGTACGCTCGTACTCAAAGTATCTTCTTAACCCTTGCTAGGTTCTAAAGCCAGTACAGACGATGTATACATCAAGTTATGCTCCAGTAATCATCATCAAAATCTCAAGCTCTTCAATGAAGCCAAGGCAGTCAACATATACATCAACTCAAGTGAAGACGAAGTTACTGATTAGATAGGAATATAATCTCTAGCCATAGAACCTATTTCTGTAGTGTATTGCAATAGCAGCAATGCCAGACCATTAGGTAAAATACTAGACTTAATAGTATGATAGTTTTCGAGTTGTTTATTTATGATTCTTCTTTGTAAGAAGTTTCTTTCTCTCTGTTTAACCTAGAGTGTTCTCTGGATCTTGTGTAAAGAGTGAGTTATAACCTATAGTCATGTCTTGGACCTGCTCTATTTCTGTTGTACTAATCATAGGGATGTAATACTAGTGAACGGTGTTTCATTGGTGTTATGTCAACGACTATAGTGTACTACATTATGTAGTGGTATGCTGGGTCACCGCACAATTGATTTAAGCAAAGTGTGTAAGGTAAACAATCCACTTGTTCCATGAACAAGAGACCGTTGTTTTCTCCCTATTAGCAACATCACATCTACAACCGAATAGATTTCTGTCACTTCCCTTGGAAACTAGAGGCATGAACCCACTATCGAGCATAAATACCCCCTCTTGGAGTCACTAGGAACTACTTTTCCAAGATAGCTACTAATAATGGAGAGCATGAAAGATCACATACAACACAGACATGATAGAATCATAAAGAATAAACCATTAATCAATCTGACATAGTAATCTCAATATCCATCGGATCCCCGCAAACACAACATGCATGATTACAAATAGATTAGATCATGATCATGAACGGAGCTCACAAGATCTATACATGAAAGCACAAGGATGAGATACAACCATCTAGCTACTACATGGACCCATAGTCCAATATGTAACTCCTCACACTTCATACCGGAGAGAAGGCCTCCGAGATGATTTCCCCTCCGGCAGGGTGCCGGGAAGAACTTCAGATCCCCCCGATCTCGTGATGACGGTGGCGGCGGCTATAGAAGGTTTCGTGGATTTTTGATCGGGTCCTTAGGGTTTCTGCATCGAGGGCTTCTTATAGGCGAAGAGGCGAGGCCGGGAGGCCACCAGGGGGGCCACACCCTGCCCAGGCGCGGGTCTACCCTAGCCCGCGCCTGGGGGTTGTGGTGGCCTTGGTTTGCTTCTCCGTCTCGTCTTCTGGATTCGTGTCCCTCACGGTAAAATATTGACTTTGGCTTTTGTCCCGTCCAATTCCGAGAATATTGATTTTCTGCCTTTCTGGTACCAAAAACAGAAGAAAATAGCCAACAAGAACTATGGCAACTTGTTAATAGGTTAGTTCCAGAAAAGATATAAAAACACCTCAAAGTGTAGACAAAGAAAAGCAAAGTAGATACAAAAAAAGCATGGAGCATCAAAAATTGTAGATATGTTTCTGACGTATCAGAACTTACTAGCTTTGAGCCCTCATTGCCCCTATCATAAGCATCTTGAGGTAATTAAGGTTAAAGTGAACAAGGATGGAGTATATGCTTGACGAAATATAAGTTGGAAATCTCAAGTCACTTGAGTACGAGGGCCTCTCCTCATGCTACTCAACTTTAGTTACCGGTAAGTTCTTGTCATTGTAAGTACATGGGTATCATAAAGAACCGCCAACGGGGTACCCCTTGCACATGATACAGGAGCTATCCCATAATCAAAATGACAAGGCAAGAAGACAGTGAGCATCTCAGCGATCTTTTTATTTGCTATTTGCATAAGTTTTTATTGAGGATGCTTTACAGATTGCTCACTATGGTTATGCTGCAAGTTTCCACCATGATTAGGCATGGCTTAGGCTAGCGGCCCAGGAGTTTCTCTAACACACATACATAACTACATGGACTTACAAGCTCCCATTTTATTTCACACCGACGACATCCGCAAACAAAAGAACATGATATCAACTGGATATGTATCCATAAGTGTTGAAAGTGTTCCCCGTGACAACAAGGTTCTGCTAATCCCAATGTATAGATGCAAGCATATACAACTTCGATGACACAATGGTTCAAGTCTATTAGGGGCAAGAAAATAAGGTGTGCCATCAAGTTCGTGAGAGCGTTACTAACTAGTTTTCACATAACAAAATACTTTTTAATTCAAAAGATAGATGAAGCTTGAGAATTTGCTTGGAATAGCAATAATGATAATAGGTAGATATGGTGGACACAAATGGCACAGGTTTGGTTCAAAGTGATTGGATGCATGAGAAGAATGCCTTGTCAAAACAGGCTTTTGGCTAGCAAGGCTAGGTAGCAAGCAAAAGATTTGAAATAAACAAGCAAACATACAAGTGATAAAGCCAAACATGCAATCTTCCTTGAAGACAATTTTTTTTTAAATAAATAATACTAAGCTTATGAGCCAATCAAGAAAGAAAATAAATGATACAAAATACCTGTAAGCTTTTTCTTTTTTTCTTTCAAACCTCAAAAAGTGTTGCTACTGACCAGAGCTCGGTTTGCCAAAACCAATTTAGATCTACTTGATTCTCCCCAAAGTGATGCCAATACTGATCAACAAGATCAATCATATAATAGAGGTTGCAAACTAAAATAAAGAGTGCATAAAGTAAAAGATGAAACTTCACAATAATATTCCAAAAAGGCACTCACACCAAGGGATACATAGATAATCAACTAAAGGAGAGATACTTCCACATGCAAACCAACCTATAAGATAACTTCTCTACCAAAGACAAAGCTCTACTAAAAGGTAAAAGATAAAAGATAATGATGTGATACCGCGGCACTCCCCCAAGCTTGGAACAAGCCAAGGGGATGCCAAACCTGATGATGAATCTTGATAATATCTTCACTCAAATCCTTAATCTCAAAGGTTATAGTACGAATCAACTCTGAATTTTGTTCAATACAGTTAGTGATCATATCGGACCGAGAGTCCCAGTCCTTGATATTATTTCCCCACTCTTCCTTCTTAGTTTGTTCCTTCCCTGCATGGTTAGAACGAGGCAGATCCCAAACTGAGGGCAAATTCCCTTTGGGCACCTGTTGGTATTATTGCTCATGTATAAGAGTATGGAAGGGATTCTTGGTACCTAGAGGAAGTGACCGTGGAGCGAGGATATGACGCGGAGTTCTCCCTCCTGTAGACATACGTGCTGTCCTCCTAAGCTTGGTAGGATTTTCCACCACTCCAATGCTTGCGACGGTAGCGCGGGTGTCCGGATGCTCTTCATCCACCAGGTCTTCTTCATGCCCAACCTAAATATTCTCCTCGTTGGGGTTTTAAGGATCATCTTCCTCGAGCTTCTTGCCTTTGTCATTGGCGGAGACCATGGTGCTTTAAACTTTGAGAGATTTCCTGACAAAAACAGAACAAAATGAAAACACGATGCACAAACCTCGGGGGATCCGGCGGGTTATATATTATGAAGTTTCCAAGCATAAAGAAGGTACTGGTGCAAAAACAAGGCGGAGACCGAGCTCGGGGGGGCTCACACCCCCTCTAGGCGCGGCCAGCTGGGGCCCGTGACTGGGGTGGGTGTGGCCACCCCGACCTCTGTTTCGTTTTGTATCCTTCCGTATGTAATAAAAACATCAAAAATATAAAAAGATAGGGTTTTCACGAACCTTCTGTTTTCGCCACTTTTACCTATTCAAAGACGAACTCTGTAGATTCCTTTTCTCCTTCTCCTGGAAATTCTTTTTTTCACAAGGCATTACACAAACTTCAATGGCAACATTAGTGTAAGCAAAAACAATAAACCTATAGGTACACACTTCAACTGAAATCCATCAAAACAAATGTTATTGTATCAAGTCCTTTCCAAAAGCCCAAAAGAATCTGGAAGGGAATCAATATAAGAGGCAAATCCAAATGAAGGTAGAAATTTGTCAAAACATACCAGCATGTAGAGATTGATTTTTTTTAAAACCTTATGTTGCTCAAATCAAAAAGTGCAAAACTAATGAAAGTTGGGAAAAAACTTGGAGAACAAGCACAAAAAAATACAGCTCCATCCGAAGTACTGATCTCCCTCACGAATTTTTACAATGCAACACAAAAATCTATCCCAGGACAGCCACTTTTCACAACTCCTCTACTTCTCAAAAGTAGTTGAACTTGACACAAAAACCAAAAAAAAGGATAAGGAGCAGTTATTACTGAGGTAGTAACTTCCAAGACTCAAAAAAACTATTGGGTTATCTCCCAAGAAGTACTTTTCTTTATTGTCTTTAAGTTAGGCTTGAAAATTTCAAAGATGCTCACATAGGAGATAAATATCTGGAGTGAAAGAGAGCATCAAGAAGCGAATAACCAACACATTTGAGTCTAACCCACTTCCTATGCATGGGGGTATCATGAGAAAACAAATTGTTGAAACAAAAAGCCACTAATATAGGAAGACAAAACAAATGCAACTTCAAAGCTCTCAACATAAAACGGGGAAACTTAACATTATTGAGATGCATAAAACCATGTTTCCCTCTCTCATAATAACTTTCAGTATCACTTTGAATAAAGTTGACAATATAACTGTCACTGACAACAACTTTATCATCAGAATGAGCATACTTACAATTACCAAAAAGAGGTCCAAGGTCGTAAACTGGATCAATAGAAGCAAGTTGTTCCATCCTGAAATCTCCATTAGGCAAGCTATTTTCACAAGGAGCTTTGGAAAATTTGGAAAAATTAAACTCATAAGAATCTCCATCGAACTTAGTTAAAACTTTCTCCGTCTTAGAATATATAATAGCCCCATAAGTATTCAAGAAGGGTCTACCAAAGATAATAGGATAAGTTTTGCTAGCTGCTGAATTAAGTACTAGAAAATCAGTAGGATACTTAATCTTACCGCAGAGAACCTCAACATCTCTTACAATACCAATAGGGCAAATGGTTTCATTATTAGCAAGGTGAATAACCACATCAATGTCCTCAAGCTCACAAGGACCAATTTCATGCATAATTTCCCTGTAAAGCTCATAAGGAATATCACTAGAACTAGCACCAATATCACATAAACCATAGTAGCAATGATCACCAATTCTAAAAGAAAGCACAGGGACACTAGCTTTTCTAGCCTTACTAGGATGAGAAATAATATTAGAAGCGTCTTCAGAGAAGACAATGTGCTCATCCTCTAGATTTCTAGTGACATGGTCTTTCACAATAGCTACCACAGGTTCATTATTTATTTGCTCATCAGGTTCCATAGTTTTCTTTGTAATTTTGTTATTTGCACTAATCATCATAGAATACTCCTTTACCTTAGCTGGGAAAGGGATCTTCTCAACATAGGGTTCAGGCACAATATGATTAGTAGTACAAAATTTGGTGCTTCTAACGGGAACATGACTAACAACATCTTTATAAGGTGCATGGTACTTATTCCACTTCTTTTTAGGAATTTCTATGTAAGGGGCAATACTTTCAGAAACAATTGGCAATACTTTCAGAATCAAGACCAAACTCATTACTAATATCACAGAAGTAATCATTTCCCATAAAAGATTTAATGCATTCATAATCATAGTTTATACCTGACTTTCTTCCTTTGTCATTCTCCCAGGCTTCAGTGTTCTCTTGAATACGGTCTAGAAGATCCCATTTAGCTTCTTCCTTCATACGTGTGAATGATCTAGCACAAGAAGCATCTAGTAAATCTTTATCATGAAGAGAAAGCCTAGCATAAAAGTTATTGATAATAATATTGTTAGGGAGTTCATGAATTGGACATTTAAGCATTAGTAAGTTCAATCTCCCCAAGATTGAGCTGTACTCTCTCCATCACGAGGACAAAAGTTATATATGTGATTTCTATCCTTGTGAATATCACTGGGAAGATAAAATTTAGAATAAAAGAGAGGTACTATTTCCTCCCATTCCATGGATTGCCCATTCTTCAGCAGCTTATACCATTTTCAGCTCTCCCTTTCAAGGATATAGAGAGTAACTTCTTCTTCACCTATTTAGTTGTGATACATGCACACTTAAACGACCAGCATAATTCATGGATAAAAATCAAGTGATCACCAGGGTGGACAGTTCCATCCCCTAAATAATAATTATCATAACACGATCAACAATACTTGTAGGTATCTTAAAAGGATCTATCTCAATAGGTGGTGGTTCATCTACTACCCTAACAGTGGTAGTAGTTTTACCAAACAGAAAACCAAGTGGGTTATCCATATTGGAAACAAAGTAACAAATAGAAATAAAAAACAATACTCACAGTAGACGTTTCCTTTACCAGTTCCACTCTTCAATAGCGCTTCACTCCCCGGCAACGACGCCAGAAAATAGTCTTTATGACCCACAAGTATAGGGGGTGTATCATAGTACTTTCGATAAATAGGAGTGTCGATCCCAACGAGGAGCAGAAGGTGTTTACTAGTGGTATGGAGCAGTAAATCTCTGTAAATACTTAGCAAACGTATTTTTAGGGGTTTTCTGATAAAGCAAGGAAACAAAGTGCAAGTAATAAGGACTACGAACAACTATAGCAAGTGACCCAATCCTTTAGCAAAGGACAAGCCGATGGAAATACTTATAAGGACCAAACGTTCTCGAGGACACATGGGAATTCTGTCAAGTGCTTTCACTTCGAATAGCTGAGTACCCTTCTTTGGTGTAGTAAGTGTTGTGTGTGTGAACCTTTGCTAATGTACCGACCTTACTTGGACCAATACATACTTGTGATTAAACCCCCTGCAAGCATCCGCAACTACAGGAAAGTAATTAAGATATAAACCTAACCACAGCCTTAAACTCTGAGATCATACGCTCCCTTATGCAAAGGTGTCCTAACGGGGGTTCAGGTTTCTGTCACTCCAGCAACCCCGCGATTAGTATCCAAATACACAATGCATTCCCCTAGGCCCATAAATGGTGAAGTATCATGTAGTCGACATTCACATGACACCACTAGAAGAATAGCACCATAACTTAAATACTAAACCATTGAATAATATCTCAACAAAGATCCACTACTAACAACATGACTTCTCCCATGTCCTCAAGAACTAAACGAACTACTCACAAGACATCATATGGATCAAGATCAAAGATGATATGGTGATGGATAACAATATGAACATAATCAATAATCCAATGGTTCCACTCACAAGCATCAACTACAATAGTAATCAACACTAGGAAAGTTTCCCCTAAGAACTTTGCAAGTATTCAACACAATTGTTACGGCGGGATGGAGTGGTGATGATGGTAATGATGGTGCTGATGGAGATGATGGTGTGGATGATGATGATGATCCCGATGAAGTATAGCTTGATGACAGGTGTTGATGGCGACGATCTCCCCTCTCCAGGAAGGAATTTCCCCGGCAGAAATCTTTCTGGTGGAGAGCTCTTTCTCTCTTGGTGTTTTCGGCCCCGTATAGGCGGCGGAATCTTTCTGTGGTCGCCCCCCGTGTTTTAGGGTTCCGAGAGGAAGATATAGACGAGAGGGCGGAGTCGGAGGCCGGCCGGGTGGGCCACACCCCCTCTAGGCATGGCCCTGGGGGCCCGCGCCTAGGGGTGTGGGCCCCCTGTGGCCCATCTTCGCCTCCCCTTATGACTTCCTTCATCTTCCGGGAAAATATAATTTCCATGATTTTTCTGGTATTTTTCTGATCTTTGCAAAATTGCATCAAAACATCTCTTTTTCCTTCAAAACCCTGACTCCGGCAGTCCATCCTCCAAGAATCATCCAACATGCAAAAATAGATGAAAAGACATAAGTAATACCTCTTAATAAGAAATATATCAATAAATAGAGGCAAATTATGATATAGAATGGTGATGCAAATTGGACGTATCATAATGCCACATGATTAGCCTTCTTCCTTGGAAGGTCGGCAGATAGTGGTTAGACACGAGCTTTACCTTGCTTTCGCCAAGACCATGAGTCACGCCCTAAGGATTGTTCCGCCGTAATGGGTCAAGTCCCAAAGACGGTCCCTAGAGATGTGAGGCGTGTTTGGTTTACCAGGGGCGCCATCTACCCCAAGCAACCCCGACCACGCTTACCTACATGTTATGATGCACCTCCTTCACCGCCTTCGAGAAACAACCAGAATGCATATGTCGAATGGAACGCCTGAAATATGTGACTCATGGAATCTACTAGGCAAGTTAGTCAATCAAGGGTCCCCATAAACCCCGTGTGGCTGTACGCTCGTCTCGGTTCCAAAGGCAAGAACTCGGGTCCTAGTGGTGGCGAGCATGGGACTACAAAAACCACATCACACCATGGCCTCCCATACAAGCCTTAGCATGTTTAATCTCATAGCACTTCTGATCTCATCTCATCATGTTATCTTGTCATACTAGATTCTCTGCATCTGATACAGCATCTATATGAACCAGCACTAGAAGCTATGCATGGATAAGAAGGACACAAATATAAGCTTTAGCAGTGCACACAAGCCAAACCTAGTTATGCTAGGAGCAGTGGATCAGGTAATATAAGCTTAAAGGGAGTAATGCAACAGATAGGATACTCTATCTATCGATAAAAGACCACAGTAGAATTGTATTCATCATGGCAAGAATTGAAATACTTTCTAAATCATAGGATTATATCATGGTGGGGCTATGCATTCCTTTGCCTATTGATAACCAGAAAGCAGAGCTTCAGACATCTGGTACTTGACTTGATTACAGTTGGTCAAGTATTGTTCGTCGACCTTCAATCTTCGAGGGTGTTGACCTCGGGCTTCGATCTCGATATCATATTCTACCGAAGAAGAACCAAATCACCAGAAAGAAAGGAAAACAATCAATACATGGTATCGATGCAATGCTCAAGCAAGGATGATGATATGACAAGTTGAATAGTACTGAAATGTAACCCTAAGACATGCTCGGCAGTTTAATCGGGGTTTCGAGGGTGCAAACCCTAACTCGGGGAAACTCTGGAATCACCTATGAGGGGTTACTATGTTGTTCTAATTAAACTTATCATGTAAGTTGCTTAACAATGCATTATTATATCTTAAAAATATAGATATCATTTTTCTAAACATTTTGATATATTATTTGTATTTTTCTGACATAAAATGAATTAGTTATGATTTTTCTCAATTTAAATCCATCTTAAATCATTTTAGGAAATTATAAAACATTTTTGGAATATTTAAATTATTTTCCAACTTGGGCCCACATGTAATAAGTTTAATCATTTCAGAAAACAATTATGGAAATTGTTAAAATGCTGTCAGGGATGGCCCACAGGGTATTTATATTTCCAGAAAACAATTTTAGAAAACATTTAAATAAAACAAAAGGGCTTATTGCATCACTGTGACGTCATCAATGGGGAAAATCCCCAGGTCGTGGATGGTCTAGGCGATGGAGGGCATGCGGGGAGCTACGGATGGGCGTGTTGGGCGTAGATGAGCGAGGCGGACCATTTGGTGGTGGCACCGCCCTCTAAAGGTCGCCGAAGCTTGATCAACGGCGAGAACATGCGGCGGCCGATGATGGAGTAGGGCGTGAGCTTGAACCAGAGCAAGAGGGAGGTAGTAGAGAGCCCTAACGTATAAGAGGGGTCGGAGAGGCGAGGCAAGAACGAACGACACGAGAATAGATGGCGGTGACTACGACGGTCGGCGGGAGTGAGGTGTCGATTCGGAGGATTGCGGGCGCATGGGGCTGCGTGACCTAGCTAGAACGAATAAGTGCATCAGGGAGAGCTCAGAGGTGGCCTCAGAACGAAGAGAGGTGGACGGTAATGGTGGCGTCGCCGAGCTATGGCGAGCTAGGGTTTCGTCCATGGCGCGAGGGAGGAAGGGAGAGGGAAAAGATGGGGCCTAGGGTTTGTTCGGCGGCGGCGTCGGTGTAACACCCTCAGAATCGGACCTATGCAAGTTTTAGCGAAACCCGCCAAACCCGCATAGAAACGATTCAAAGGTGCCCACCAGGCACTTGCGTGCGGGTGGAAAACGAAGTAATAACATTACACAACAGTCCTCGATGGGACCCACAGAACTGATATATATACAACACGACTCCATGAGTCAAGAATACAGATATATATACAAAGATCCAAATCACCTTGAAAATGATACAGCGTCCGAGTACGGAAAAGATGCAAATGGGGCTAAGAGCCCTGAAGAATAACCAATGGCGTCCATAACCTGCAAGACAGCCAAGCGGAAGGGTAACCACGCTAACGACGTCGCGCTCAAAACCTGCTTAAACAAAAGGGTGCCGAAGGGCAAAGGAAAAAGAGGAGCGTCAAGATCTTGAGGCCAAGACAGCGAGGCTAGAATCGGCGGTCCTCGCCTACATAGGTATGGTGGATCAAGGCGGCAAAGCATGCACTAAACAACCTATAGAGACTCGATATAACTAGCGGCTATCAGAGAGGGGTAAGAAAGACCTATTCGGAACCAACCTGATACTACCATCAAACAAACCCATCCTGGGGTTTCCCCCTCGTGACCAAACGAGGAAGTCAACCGAGGAACTCACACAGTTGGCAGTTTTATTTATTCAGTTCTCGTTGCGGCAATTACTAGTCAAGTATAGATAGTCATCCTGATAAAATAAGCAGTGCGCACTTTTAGTTAACCATTCCGTTATAGTTGTAATACTTACTAGTCAGATACACATAGCATGAGATAATCCAAAAACCCAGCAGTTGTTGGTACTTTTATTTAGCCATTCCGTTATAGTTGCAATACTTACTAGTCAGGTACAACGGTCGCAAGCGACAACTCAAACAAGCAATTGTTGGCAGTATTATTTAGTCATTCCATTATAGTGAAGCTGATTACTAGTCATTATAAAGTCAAATTTATAGCACTACTTTAGTTATAGTTGTCTATGATCGAGATACTGTGCTCCAAGTCGTCCATAACATGACACGGCTTTCAGAAAGTTTTACCCTGCAGGGGTGCACAAATAGCAACACACACTCGATCAACCTCGGAAAAACCAAATCAAAACCCAACGAGGCCTTCATGACAAAGCAATCACAGGATTCAGAAATATTTCAGGGGGCCACCCCATTGAGTACACCCGCAACGAAGTTAGCTGACTCCGAGATGGACTCAAGGTTTGCGCCAGTGGCTGTAAACGACTGGGAACCCAAAACTGGGCTTGTCGATACCGCAAAAACTCTCCGCTTACCTAAATAGTACAGGTGCTCCTCGCACAATCGTAATAAAGCAGTAAAGCATGGCATAGGTACAGGATAGTAAATAAAACCTCAAACTAGTTTGTGGCCCCAAGAAATAAGAATGAATCAAGCTCTGGCTCAGGGGGGTCCCATAATCCTCCCGGATGTGGATAGCGCGAAAATTCAAGGAACAGGTATCAAGTACTCGGGGTCCTACGGGACACTAGTGGACGGTTAACAACCAAATAACATCTATTGCCCACCTGTGCCTCTGCTTACCTACTTCAATTTTAGTTGTTAAGCAGTAATTAAAGTAAGCGATAATGAAAGCCATGATCAGCTCCAACATTAAACATGCGGCAATACTCCAAAAACTGTGGTACTCGACGACACGCAACAGCACTTGAGCAAGCGACTACGACGCGCAAGTCCAACTAGCTACCAAACAACAGGTAATAGGATGTGTCCAAGGCAATATAAGGCTGCAAGGGATATCACGGGTACGAAAAACTAGAGCATTGCAACACAGATAGCAATAGATCAACAGGAGGGAATAAATACTATAAAAGTAAGATAGGTAGAAAGGGGGAGATGCTCGCCTGAAAACATTGCCGAAGGTTCATCCGAAGATCGGGGCGAAGCTCACATCAACTCAACGGCCTTATCCGCGAAGAAGCAAAACACTAGAATAAACACCGGATGCAATATTTAATACTACGGCAAAAGATCGGGCATGATGCATGTATGATGTATGACTGTTGCCTGTCAAAACCCACCGGCAAGCAGCGACAAGCAACACGAAGAGCCGGGAGGCTCCCAGAACTGCTGGTGGGCCCTGGTCCCTCGGGCAACGGCCCGCAAAACTCCGGCACACGTCCTGGCTTGGTTCAAGGGCGTGCCACCTGACCTATACCTG
This sequence comes from Avena longiglumis, assembly GCA_030063025.1. Taxonomy (NCBI): domain Eukaryota; kingdom Viridiplantae; phylum Streptophyta; class Magnoliopsida; order Poales; family Poaceae; genus Avena; species Avena longiglumis. Next base: position 473,536,360 of record CP125974.1, on the reverse strand, counting down.
GTCAGGAAGGTGATGGATTGCTTCGATCAGTTTCCTGCATGGTAAACAAGTATACGTAAAATTCGAGCCGTGACCGGCTCCCAGGTTTCCCTGTGAATCGGCTCCTGGAGCCGATTGTCCCATGGTTCTGCATTAGATCTACGATAACATGGGGTTTTGCTTCATCAATATAAGTTAAATCGATCTACGACAGTTTAACGTTTTCACCACGTAATTGGAACGTCCTACACGTAATTGAGCCTGGTAGATACAAAAGATAATGGAAAACTAACCCTAGAGAAGGCCTAACAACCGACGTAAAGTCAATTCCCGGAACAACTCCTCTCGAATTGGCAAACCATATCCTCACGTACTACTGGATCGTTCAACCCGTTTGCAAGGCCTGACTACGTGGATATCAAACTAAACCTTGGAAAACAAGGCATAACTATAATGATCAAATCAACTGAATAAAGATCATAAGATGCTACCCTTACACCCGGAAAAGGTGCAAAGGCGCGAGATAATCGAGGCAGATAACTAAACAATCATAGTAAATAGGTACCGATGCTAGCCTCAACAAAACTATGATAATAGTATTACTCGCCATCAACAAGGCTTCGACGAGTAACACCAAATAACGATAGTAGATCGCCTAGATCGCAAGATGCGATCTAGGCAACATGACACTTACCCGAATGAAACCCTAGAAACAAGGGGTATGGCGATGCGAGATTGTCCTCCTTTCTCGATAACCTTAGGTACATATTTATAGTCCGAGACTTTCTATCTTTGGAATAACCCTACAACTCTATCTCTTACTTAAACCGAAACGAAACCTACAATATACAGATACACGGGCAATTTAGCCCAAATCCACGACAAGGCCGATTCAACAACACGTTGCATATATGTATCTTCCAAGCCCATCTTGATTACGGCCCATCTCCTCCTTTGGCCAAAATATGGTGATAACATGCCCCTGGTTTTGGCAATAATAATTCCAAAACCACTCTGTTGATGTTTTTCTTCCCCTTTTTTACATCGGGTTACGCTGCAGAAAGCGTAATCGCCACGCCCCCTCATCATGATGCCTGTCTTCTCAACTTCTCCGCATTGCATGATTTGACAATTTTGGCACCGCATTCGGAAACCGCTATGGCATTGAACCACCTCCCACTATTCCCTTATTTAAATTCATCCGAGTTTGCAGCCCCATCTTCCTCCAGAGCCAAAAACCCTCTTCCTCTGCCGAAAAACCCTCTTCCTCCGCCATGGCCTCCTCTTCTTCCGCCTTTCCTCCCAATCTTCCAACACGATTAGCGGCCGGGAGCGACGCCGAGCACCGCCAACGGCACAGATGAGACTCTCGCCCCACAATGGTGGGACGAGAGGGATTGGAACTTCGCCGCCTGGTCGGAGGACGACGAGTCCCTGACCGACGGCGAGGAGGGCCTGCAGTTCCTTGTCGACGGGGAACTGGAGGCGGAGAGCACCGACGGCGCCTGGTCCTGGGATGGCGTCGAATCCTCCGACGAGGAGGAGTCGGAGGAGGACACCTCCTCCGACGAGTACCCGCCGGTGAAGCGCTTCCGCGCCGGGTCCAGCGAGGACACCGAAGACGATGACGAGGACGAGGAGGCCCCCGCTGGCATCTTCAAGAAGAAGAATAAGACGACGCAAGAAGCAGTACTGATGACAATGAACAAGACGACGGCGAAGACAAAGTATGACGACCGCCTCTAGATTAGTAACTAGTAATAGTAGTACTAGTAGTAGATTTCCTTTTGTAAGCAATCAGCTCCATTGTAAACAACCGTCTTTTGAATGAACAAAGATTGCTTTTTTCAACTCGAAGATTGCTTTTCCAACTCAATTTTGCCGATAGTCAAAATAGGTCGATGTTCCAGAAGCCGATAGTACTGTATCGGCTTTCACCACACTGCGCTCATACAGTCAACCAAGTCAAAGCTCAAAGAGCCGATGGTAAAACATCGGCTTTCCCAAAAACGTTGACAAGGTCAAATTTGGTCGCATACTTAGACAAATCTGAGCGGCCACTTTCCAGTTTCAAACGGTAGCCTGCGACCCTCTTCAAAAAAGGGCGACCCAGATCTCCAATTGCTCACCGACCAGATCGAGCTCACAGCGACAAGAACCCTCGATCCCCAACTGCATAGATCCATCTCCGCCGGCAAACTAGATGGCGGAATCATCCAACACCAACCCAGCGGTCTCCGGTCTGAAGGTACGCCTACTCCTCGCAGTCTGAACACGGTGCTAGAATTAATGGCAAACACCTGAATTAATGCTTTATTCCACCATTAAATTTTTTAGGTTTCGTATTCACGCCGCATCCTTCTCTCCCAAATTCTCTCTCTTGGCCCCGATGTAATCTAGTCCTGCCCATCCGATCTCTTGCGAAGCAAACAATCCCTTCAGAAGCCAAGACCTAGATTTGAAATCTTGGGCCGCTTGCATGAGCTGGCCTAATCCTGAACATTGGGTCTCTTGGTTCAAGAGGTAGCTAGAGCTTACCAATCCCAATGGGAAACCACGGAATAGCCGATGCCTTGCATTTGTCATTGTCTCCCTTGAGAAACATGAAAATCTTCTAAAACCATCGGCTACTTCGTCCGACGCTCAATCGCTTATGTTCGGTCACGGCCCCATGACACCAACTCTGTTAGACGTGGTGATGATTACTGGTCTGGATGTTACATCACCCAGCCCCTCTGCTTTTAAGCTGACCAAGGTCCCCTACAAGCTGTCTTCCAAAACAGACTGCACGAACTGGGGTGCCTACCTCCAATGCCATATGAAAACTAAAGGCCCTGTCACAGAGAAAGAACACACAGCCTTTCTCAACTTCTGGCTGGAACATTTCATATTCTGTGGCCCTTCCCTTGCTCCAACCAAGAATTATCTCTCCTTAGCCTACGAACTTGCCAAAGGCACTCAACTTGGCATCGGCAAACTGTTCCTTGGAGAGGTCTATCGATATCTCCAGTTGATGTCTGTCAAGCTATTCTCTGGCATAGCAGTCAAAACAGGAGGTCATTGGTGGTTCATTCAGCTATGGGATCAGCTGTATTTTCAAAACCACGTCCCAAACTTCCCCCTTTTGGCGAGTTGCACCTTTCCAGATGTCAAAGGGAAGCAGATCCGATGCACCAGCTATGGCCAAGCTTTGTATAGATCGCTGTAGTAAACCGATCCTCAGAAGCATCCAAGTGGTTCAGCACTTTCTTTCAAGGCTGGACAATCCTATCTTCTTTCCTTACATGGAAGAATCGGAACATTTTGAAAATCCAATCTCCTTCAGTTAGACAACTTTGCCGATGACACCAAAGACTTTCGGCTCTTTTCATTGTGATCCGTCCCTGTTTCCTTCCAGTTGGCATGAGTACATCCAACAGAATAATCAAGCCTGGGTATGAATTCTACCAGCCGGTCGTAGTGGGCAATTTGGCCTTGGACAAGTACCTCCCCATTTCTTTCTCCACCATCTTAGGAGAGCGAGCCGACCGCCGATCCTCTCACCAGTCAAAGGTGTTATTCCTTCTTCGATGCTCTGACCATCCCAATTCCTAACGACCTCACCTTCGCTTCATCAACCGATGGCTTTGAAAACTGGTGGTCGATGTGGAATACTCATGCCTTCAGGAGAGCTCTGGGACCGTTGCTGAAACAGCTCGATGCTGACTATGATATCCCCGTGGAACAGGTACCACTACTTGTACATTTTCTTGATGCAGCTCACAAATGATTCTTCTACTAACCCACTCTCTCTCTTTGCAAAAACAAGATGGTCCTGAACCTACGCACAGTGATGGCTCCCCCTTCGAGTTCTTCCCGCCAGCTCCTGTGGTTCTTTTCTGCAAAAACTCGCCACCTTTGAAAAAGGTCATGATGCAGAACCAGCCGATATCACCACAATCGGCTTCCAGGAACCAAGCAACTTCTAAGTCACCGCCTCGAGTTCCAACTAAAACAAGAACGATGGTGAGGAAGGTAGCTGCCAGGAAGACCTTGAGGCGCCGGAGCCCCTCTCCAGAAAGTTCGCATGTACGCTGATCCATGCCTTGGCTGATCTCTTTCATTCTTCCATTCTTGCAGACATGCTCGTGCTTACTAGCTCTCCTTCTCTTGCAGGCTTCCGTCGAAGACACCTCCAGCGAGGACACTCAAACCAATCGAGGAGAATTGGGCCCAGACTGAGAGGACCATTACACCGAGCCAGCCAGATTTACCACCATCGGCTTCCAGGAAACGGTCGGTTCCTGAACCTACTGCCCCCCGAGCACCAGTCGAGGCGGGGCCAGCTGTGAGTCCCAAGAGGGCTCGCAAGGGACTGCAAACTTCTTCGTCGAGCCAGGAGGTTTTGAAAATCATCACCCTTCATGCTCTTACCACTTGTTTCTTTTTATCTGCCGATTCATCATTATTTACATCGGCTAAACACCTTCCATGCAGACGACTGACGCTTCTAGTGGGAAAACCGGGGCAGTGCCGATGCCTTTAGCCAAGCCGGATCTAGCAATCCCCGAAGGTTCAGATGAAACGGCTACCACTTTGGCCAAGCCCCCAGCAACCACACACAAGCCGATTGTCTCGTCATCTGCTATCCCCTCGATCTTAGGAGAGGTACGTTAGCTTCTTTCGGCTCATCCTTACATGTTGGACGCATACTGACGCCTTTCCGGGCTGCCAGGGTTGTGATATTTCAGGCTTGCTGACGTTCGACCCTGAATCCATCGAACCAACTCCCTCTGTTGCCAACGATGAACCACGAGCCAGGGCTATTCTACCTCAATTCCAGCATCTTAAAGCCTTGCTGTCCTCCCCGATCGAGGAGTTGATCGAGGGTTCTGAGGAGGTGAAGAGCGTTCTTGCTGAGATCAAGGATCAACTCCCAGTAGCATTGTAGGTGAAGCTTTGGCCAGTTGTAACTCTGTCTTTCTACGGGTCAAGGGTGAAGTTAGCTCGTGAAAGGATCAATCTGTGCCGCGCCCAACTTCCGCTGAAGGCCAATATTGCGCATGATGTCCAGCTCAACGAGAAAAAGGCGTCTCGATGCCAAACGACACCTCTCGATGCCGAGCTCGCATCCTTAAAAAAGGAGTTGGAAGATCTCGAAGAGAAGGTCCGGGCAACTAAACAGCTCATTCGCGACAAGGAAGCATCCATCGCCCGCTCCCAAGACGAAGCAGAAGGCCTCAAAGCTCAACTGCAGACCGATCTGGCAGAAATACGTGCCCTGAACAAGCAGCTAGTGACGGGCAAGGACGAAGATGACGAAGCCGAGATCGCCGAGGTGGATCGTGTCCGTGTTGACGCCCTCCACGCCTTCGAGGCATTCCTTCAGTAGATCGTTCATGTAAACTGGCACCGCCAGGCCAGCTTTGAACCTCTAGAGTCGATCGTGCATCGGCTATATATTTTGTTTTTTATTTGGCCGATTTCATGTATCGGCCTCCACATTTCACTGTCCATCATCCCACATGCTTGGGAAATATTTCTTGAGATGTTGACCGTTGACAGCCACTGGGAATTTTACGCCGTCCAGCTCCTCAAGCATGTACGCGTTCCCTCTTAAAACTTGATCGACCCTGTATGGCCCGTGCCAATTTGGAGACCATTTACCATATGCTGCATCCTTAGTCCCCAATGGCAATACAGCTTCCCATACCAGATCGCCAACGTGGAACTCCTTTGGTCTCACCTTCTTATTATATGCACGAGCTACCTTGGCCTTGTTCTCTTTGATTTTCTCGAGCGACCACAGCCTGAGCTCAGTTAAATCCTCAACACTGTCACTCATTAAAGCCGCATATTCTTCAGTTGTTAGATCGTTCTGAAAAGTGACACGTCTCGATCCAGCCGTAATCTCCCAGGGCAACACGGCTTCTTGTCCATAGACTAGATGGTATGGCGAGGTTTTTATCGCTCCATGGCATGACATGCGATAAGCCCATAAAGCCTCTGACAAAACCTCGTCCCAACGCCTAGGGTGCTCATCGACTTTCCTCTTGATCAGCTTGATAAGGCTCTGGTTGGACGCTTCAGCTTGCCCATTTGCTTGAGAATAGTATGGAGATGATCGAATCAGCTTAATCCCCGTGTCCTCACAGAACTTTCTAAACTCGTGAGAAATGAAGACCGAACCTCCATCGGTCGTGATAGTTTGGGGAATCCCGAATCTATGAATGACATGTTCTTTCACAAAATTGATAACATCCTTTGAGTTCACTGACTTCATAGGTACATCTTCCACCCATTTAGTGAAATAATCAGTAATAGCCAAAATCCACATGTGGCCTTTGCTTGATGGAGGATTGATCTTGCCAATCATATCCATGCCCCAACCTCGGAATGGCCAAGGCTTGATGATGGGGTTCATTGCTGACGCGGGTACCATCTGAATTTTCCCAAATTTCTGACATGCTTGACACCCTTTGTAGTACTTGAAACAGTCCTCAAGCATGGTGGGCCAATAAAACCACGATCGCTTTGATCAACCATTTCATCTTGTGAGCCGATTGGTGAGTTCCACAGGCGCCTTCGTGTACCTCGTGTAGGAGCCGATTGGCCTCGGTTGGCCCCTGACATTTGAGCAGTAACCCCTCCAGTCCTCAGAAACATGTCGCCCCAATAAGCACATACTGTGGCCTTGTACCTTATCCGTTAGGTGCCCCGGCCGAATCCTTCAAGTAATTGACGATATCGGCTCTCCAGTCGTTGGCCTCCAGGACCTGTACCTGAACATCAGCTCCCTCTGCTACGTCCTTGTAGCCTGAAGCCATTTGTGCAAGATCATTCGCCTCGGTATTCTGCGATCGCGGGATCCAGGTGAAGTTTATGTACCGGAACTGTGCCATCATCTCACGGCATTGCAGCCATAATGGGAAGAGCGACTCGCGCGCACACTTGTATTCCTCCGTGAGTTGGGAAATCACCAACTTGGAGTCTCAAAAATTTCCACCGCTCCAACTGGCGAGCAACTCCATCCCCTTGCGTATCGCCTCATACTCGACGTTGTTGGTGCGAGGGTAGATAACCTGATGGAGAAGGAAAATGTTGCCCCGGGCGACGAGTAGAATGCCGATGCCGCAACCATCGTCACAAACCGATCCATCGAAAAACATAGCCCACGCTCGTATGGAGAGCGCTGCTATATTAGTGTTGATCCTTTCAGCAATAAGGTCGGCCAATGCCTGATCCTTAACCGCTTTCGCGGGTTGATACCGGATGTCAAATTCCGATAACGCAAACATCCATTTGCCGAGTCGGCCTTTCAACATAGGGGCCGACAGCATGTGCTTTATGACATCTGATTTGCATATGATGATAATCTCCGCTGAGAGCAAGATGTGGCAGCTTAGTGCGGTGAAAACACAGCAGAGGCACAAATTATCGATCTCGGGATACCTTGTCTCGCATCCAAAGCATCCTTCGCTATGTAAAACACGACTCGCTCGCACCATCATAAACTTGCACCACCACCGAGGCGATGGGCGTGTCGAGATCTTGGTTGGGCGAACCAACACCGGCGGCTTCACGATATTCTTTGATCTCGTCGAATGCTCGTTGTTCTCGCCCCCGAATTCCTCGTCGATTTAATTTTCACCAGTCCCATGAACGGCTCTATTCTTCCCGATGATTGAGATGAATCTTCCGACGGTTGATCTTGCCGATGAGAGACCGCAGTTCTTTCTTCGTGGTAGGTGGCTTCATTGTTCAGACCGCCTCGACTTTTCAGGCCGATCTCAATTCGCGTTCATGGACCAAGAAACCCAAGAACCGACCGTCACCCCGAACGCACACTTTTTGGATTCATCCAGAGTCCGAATTTTCTTGTTCGGTCCAGACGCTGCAGATCGTCCAAGTGTCCTTGTATGAAGCAGACTTGACCACCACGTCATCGATGTAAATTTCCACCAGCTTGCCGATCGATCATGGAAAATGTAATTCATGGCTCTTTGGTACGTATACCGGCATTCTTCATCCAAACGTCATGACTACATATTCAAACAACCCCACCGAACACGGACTCGAATGCGCCTTGTGTATATCTTCCGAGCCATAAAATTTGGTTGTAACCGCATTGCCATCCATGAAGCTTAAGATCTTATGACCAGGCATTGCGTTGATTAACGTCTGCCACCTGCATCGGATACTCATCCTTTGAGTAGCTCTATTGAGATCCCGAAAATCTATGGCAACACTCCGGCCATCCTTTTTCTCTACAGATGCGATACTAGAAATCCACTCAAAGATACCGCATGGCCCGATTAACTTGGTCATCAACATTTTCTCGACCTCTTTCTTGACTTCTTCCAAAATTTCGCCTTCATCCGTCGTGCTCGCTGGAATGGCGAAACTTTTTAAGCGGAGTCGATGCTCAATGATGCTCTGTCTAACCCGGCATCTCTTTATAATCCTGTGCAAAGCCTCGGATATTCTTTAACAAAGCTATCATTGGACCCCGCAAATTCGGGTCTAACTTGCCGATAAATGTTGGCCGTGGCTTATCCCGTGACCGATGTCAATCTCCTCTAGCTCATCGGTGGATGTAAACCCATACCCTAGCTTTCCGTCACTGTTAAATCGATGCTAAACACAGGCAAACAGTTGGTGAGGACAACAAAATAATTTGGGCGATTGCCTAATCGCCCCTTTTGATTGCATTAGTCAAGGACGGTTTACACCTTATTTGTGCTTTACAATGGCAGGGAATCTCCCTACTACGATCGCATGACCCGCTTGTCGAAGATTATCGCTTTTATTTTTGTGGCCGATCGCAGGATCGCCATACCACGCACGATCGTGGACTTTGCTACTCTGTCGGGCCGATGGATAAGACCAGCCTCACCCCGCTTTTTGTAGCTTCAATGCGCCACAGCCGTCAGACTGATTCCAGATCGGCTCTTGGTCTTCGCTTCCCATATGTTCATGCCAGCTATGGAGATCTCGATCGAATCATCTGCATGAATGACCTCCACTTCATCTCCATCCCAATCAGATTTGGTGCATCGTGGATGGAATGCAGCGATTAGCGTGAATCCAATCTCCCTAGCAAGACAGCGTAGGTGCTTTTGCTGTCCACGACGAAGAATGACGTAGGGATGGTTTTTCTGCCCACGGTCAGATCCACGTTCAGTACGCCTTGCGTTTCTGAAGTTTGGCCGTTGAAGTCGCTTAACGTGACGTTGGTTTTGATCAGATCTGCGGTGGAGCGTCCCAAACGCCGTAGCATGGAGTATGGCATTATATTGACTGCCGCTCCGGTGTCAACCAACATCTTGCTGACAGGCTGCCCATTGATGTAACCTCGCAGGTACAGAGCTTTCAGATGTTTGTAGCCCTTCTCACGTGGCTTTTCAAAGATAACCGGCTGTGGGCCGCAGTCAAACTGGGCCACTGGTAGCTCTTTGGTTCTTGGAGCGCAGAACTCTGACGGAAGTATGAACACCATGTTTGTGCCAGCCGATGTCTTCGCATCGGCTTTTACTGGCTTGGGGCGCCACTCTTTCCTTTTCGGACGATCTTCCGTTTCCAATGTCTGCCGAATTTTCGCGGCTAGATCGGGCCGTGCTTTCCTTAAAGCGTGGAGGTACTGCGCTTCGGCTTCCTCCAAGTTACGCAGTCGCTGAACTCTACGCTTTTGGGTGTGTCTGAGTCCATCGGGACACCACCTTGGACGGTGATATCTGTCTTCTTCTTTGTCATCCATTGGCTCCTCGAGATCTTTTGCTCGAGCGGACTCCATGTGTCGGCTCTGAGGTGGGAGAGGCCCTAGACGCTTGAACACTGAAACTGGCCCCGTGTCCTCCTTCTGCTGTCCACATTCCGGGCAGTTATCGATTGTAGGCAATCGGCTCATTCCCGCATCCCAGCAATACTTTAAGAAAGGACAATCCCAATGTTTGTCTACGCCTTCCTTTTCTTTTGACGTTCCCCTAGAGAGGTGCTCATATCCTTCACTGTCTCTATCGCGCCGGCGACGTCGGTCATACTGACGCTCATACTTGTTAAGGAGATGCGTGGAGTGTGGTTTCTGATATCACACGCTTCTCACCTGCTCCTCAGTTAAATACCGCCTGTCATCGTAGCTGGGCCGGTCGCGTGGACCAGCCTCCTCTCTTTCTTTGCCCCGAGAGCGACCGCCTTCCTCCTTGTATGTGCCATGGTGGTACACAGATCCTGCCATATTAACATCGAACGAGAAATCCAACTGACGCCTCGTGGAGTGACTGTGCTCTACCATGTTGACGCCGGGAAATGGGTTTGTGTCTACTTTCATGGCGAACTGCCCAAGGATCAGACGGCCCTGTTCTATCGCCGTTTGGATCTGGCAACGTAGCTCTTTGCAATCATTGGTGGTGTGGGTGAACGAGTGATGCCACTTGCGTATGGCCTCCGTTCATCTCTGAGCCGTAGGGATTTTGTGGCCTTGGTAACTTCACCGCTTTTCTTTCAGTGAAGAATCGAATATCTGCTCAGCTTTGCTCACATCAGTCGAACCCTTTTGCAGGCCCTTGCTGCTTCACCCATTTGCGGACAGGATCTTCCCCGAGCCCATTCAGCCACGGCCACCTCCTGGTCTTGTGTAGGATCCTCTTCTTACATGTCGACCAGGCCTATCGGACGTTTGAACTTGTCTTGGTACAACTCGGGTGGCGCTTCATACATCGTCACTCGGGCCATGTGCCAATGAGTTGTACTCTACTTGGAAAGCCAGATCCTTGACAGGTGCTGAGACCCAACACTGCCAGCTCGACTGCTTCTTTCTCAGTTAAACGAGCCAAATAACATCGGTTCTTGACAGTCCTGAAACGCTGGATGTACTCGGCTACCATTTCTCCCCGCTTTTGCACTTTTGTGCAGTGCGCAATGCCAGCCTCGGTAGCTTCGAATGAATCGAATGTGGAACTGCTCTTCCAGTTGCTTCCAGTGTCTGGATCGAATCGTGGCGGTGTACCACCCAAAAGCTGGTCTGTCGAGATTGCGCAAAGAACCTTCTGGCATCCGATCCGATGTGAAATCATGCCTAATCGTGCGGTATCGGCTCATGTGCTCGATCGAGCTCGACCCCCGATCCGCTAAACCTTGAGAACTCGGGGAGCCGATACTTGGGCGGCGGAATCAGATCAAACTTCGTTGGGTACGGCTTGGAATAGCCGATTGTCCTTCTCTTCGCACGCGAACTGGTCTCTCAAGATGGTACGGATTTGTTCCTTGTTTGAGCTGCAGGCTAAATTCTCATGACTCGTTCGGTGGCATACTTGGCTAGCCACGCTGTTTGTCGGCGTCCATCCTAGACACCCTGCTCGAAATACACTCCGAAGCCCTGCTCCAGAACTCCTGGCAGTAAATCCCTGCGGTTGCAATCTGGTTTCTTGGCGTCGGGTTATTGCAGTCCGCACGTGGGTGCACATATCCATGTGGGATTTCTTTAGGTGGTTCAAACAGGCGGCAATCGCTGGGTCACCTCCGACCTTGTAGACGACGACGCCGCTGCCCCTGGTGGCTCCGGGCTGCAAGTGTGAATGGCAGTTGTGGCTCGGTGCAGGCGGTCTTTCTCCCTGGTGAGTCCCTAGAGTAGGCCCCGACGGAGAGTACTGATGTTTCATGATCTACTGGACTACGTGAACCGCGATGCGCTCGAAAGCGTTTACCAGGCTCTCAGAATGGCGGTGAATAGAATGAGCCACCATGTAGTTGACTTCCTATCGCTGAGCTCTGGTGCGCTCCTCTGAAGGAACAGACAGATCCACCTCATCAAGAGCACCCTCGGGTGAGAACCCTTTCCACCTGATGCCATGCTTACGGGTCCTCTCAAAAGAGCCGATGAGATCGGCTTCAAAGAGAGCTTTGATATCATCATACTTTGCCTTGTGCTCCTCAGGCAGATCGTCGTACGTGACCGGTCTGTCCCCCATCGCAGCGTCGGATGTTGATGCAGATGCTGTTGAATGTCCCACCGGGCGTGCTAGAATGTGTTGCCTGTCAAAACCCACCGGCGAGCAGCGACGAGCAACACGAAGAGCCGGGAGGCTCCAGGCTATGGTGGGCCTGGTCCCTCGCAACGGCCCGCAAAACTCCGCACACGTCCTGGCTTGGTTCAAGGGCGTGCCACCTGACCTATACCTGGTCAGGAAGGTGATGGATTGCTTCGATCAGTTTCCTTCATGGTAAACAAGTATACGTAAAATTCGAGCCGTGACCGGCTTCCAGGTTTCCCTGTGAATCGGCTCCTGGAGCCGATTGTCCCATGGTTCTGCATTAGATCTACGATAACATGGGGTTTTGCTTCATCAATATAAGTTAAATCAATCTATGACAGTTTAACGTTTTCACCACGTAATTGGAACGTCCTACACGTAATTGAGCCTGGTAGATACAAAAGATAATGGAAAACTAACCCTAGAGAAGGCCTAACAACCGACGTAAAGTCAATTCCTGGAACAACTCCTCTCGAATTGGCAAACCATATCCTCACGTACTACTGGATCGTTCAACCCGTTTGCAAGGCCTGACTACATGGATATCAAACTAAACCTTGGAAAACAAGGCATAACTATAACAGATCAAATCAACTGAATAAAGATCAAGCAAGATGCTACCCTTACACCCGGGAAAAGGTGCAAAGGCAGCGAGATAACTGGAGGCAGCATAACTAAATAATCATAGTAAAAAGGTACCGATGCTAGCCTCAACAAAACTATGATAATAGTATTACTCGCCATCAACAAGGCTTCAGTACGAGTAACACCAAATAACGGATAAGCAGATACTGCCTAGATCGCAAGATGCGATCTAGGCAGCATGACACTTACCCGAAAGAAACCCTAGAAACAAGGGGTGGCGATGCGCCGAGATTGTCCTCCTTTTCTCGATAACCTTAGGTACATATTTATAGTCCGGAGACTTTCTATCTTTGGAATAATCCTACAACTCTATCTCTTACTTAAACCGAAACGAAACCTACTACAATATACAGATACACGGGCAATTTAGCCCAAATCCACGCACAAGGCCGATTCAACAACACGTTGCATATATGTATCTTCCAAGCCCATCTTGATTACGGCCCATCTCCTCCTTTGGCCAAAATATGGCGATAACAATGACATGGCAAAGGTGCGGTGCAATTAGGTCATATTAAGCGGAACCGGGGTCCCGACATTTAATTAACCGGTTCAAGTTATTTAGATACCCCGCAATTTAAATGTTGTTTAACAAGGCAAGATATGACAACGGTTCGATGCACAAATTTAAATGAGGCCAATATAAGACTAGGTTTGCCCGCATATGGGCCCCATATTTAATTATTAGGTGAATCGGCATAAGGCCCCCAAACCACACAAATATGCATGCAAGTATGACAAGTAATATGCGACAAGTTGTATTATATTATAAAATAGGGTTTTCGGGAAGGGGTTCACACATTAGGGTTCGGCGATCTTGGTTCCGGGGTTCGGGGTTCGGTCTCGAGGTTCAGGGTTCGACGGGATCGGCGGAAGCGGACACAAGACGGAGAACTTGTCGTGACGTGCCGGAGATCTTGGTTTCAAGCGGTCGATCTTGTCGGGTCCACGGATCGGCCGGTCTTGTCGTTCGGAAGTAGAACTTGTCGTCCTTGTGGCGATCTTGGCGTCCTTCCGGTTCGGGTTTGGCGTCCGAGGTAAGTACTTGGCGTCCTCGAGGAATTACTTGACGCACATGAGGTCTTCGGGTTCCATGACGATGATCTTGTCATTTCGATGTCGGGGTCTTGAAATCCGTGAAGGAAGCCCTGTCGCCTTTGGGTGGAGAACTTGTCATCCCGAGGGTCCGGGGCTTCGGCGGAACGTTCTATGGCCCAGGGTCGAAGAGCTTGGAGTCCGCGAAGGGAACTCGGCGTTCTCGTGTCGAGGTTCTTGGCGGTCGTCGGGGTATACGGTCTTCAAACATCAGATCCATGAAGAAGACATTGGAGTTCCATGGACGGTATGGGGTAAGCGATGCGTGGTAGCTCGGCAGAACCGATCTAAACAAGGCCAGCACCATCGCCACTGCAACAACAGGTCGACAGGCAGTGACTGGCAGGGTCGTGGTCGTACTGTGGTCAGCCCATGAGGAGAACCGGACCGATAGCGGCAGCGGCGTCTAGCTTGCGATGCGGAACGGCGAGCTTGTGCGGCCGGGGCCGGGCGTAGAGGCCGAGGCAGCGTCACGGGCCTGCAGGCGGCGGCTCGGCGGCGCAGGGTTGGCGTGGCGGGCTGCGCGGAGGGCGGGCGTGACGCGGCATGAGGGGGGCCGATGGAGGGATGGCATGGCGGCTGGCCGGAGAGGCGGCTGACGGGGAGAGGCTGGGTCCGGGCGGAGCTTAGAAGGGCGGCTGCCGAGCGAGAGGGAGGCCGAGCTGGACGGGAGCGGCGCCTAGAGGGAGGAGGAGGCCGAGGAGGAAGGAAGGAGGAGGCAGGCGCTGTGGGGACTACGTGGGGTGCGTGTGGCGTGCGTGTCGGTGGGCGGTGCGGGGCAGGCAGGGGTGTGGCTGTGTGGGGCCCAGGGGTGAGTGGCTGCGGTGGGGTCCACGGAAGAGGTGGGGCGCGGCCCAGCAGTGAGGTGGAGAGAGGGCTGGGGACGGGGACCAAGGCGGGTGAGAGGGAGTGGAGTGGGTGGGTCTGGTAGGTAGGGCCAGGGGAAAGTGGGGCCGCGGGTGGGGTCGGGCTGGTAGTGAGGGAGAGAGAGAGTGGGTAGGTGGGACTGTGGTGAGAGAAAAAAAAGGGAGAGAGGGTGGATTGATGAGGTGGTAGGGTGGGTAGGAAATTGGGGGAGGGGTGAGGTGGCGAGTTGTGAGTGGTGGGTAGGATAGGTTTGGGTAGATTTAGGATTTAGGTGGGACTGGTTTAGGTGGACCGATTTAATACCGGGGGTGGTCGACTGGGTCGAATCGGCCCGTTCGCCTGCCCCACTAAAATAATTAATTAATTTTATTTGTTTCGAACAGACTTTTGCAACCGATAGCAAACAAAATAAAATAATCCGGTGACCCGGGTTTTGCGTTTGAATAAAGACGGGGCGTTTAGAAAACACAAACAAGTTTTTCTGCAAATAGTTTTATGCAAGCAAATGCAAGATGATGACGATGCTCAAATGCAATGCGGCATGATGACATGAGCATGCGGTCATGATGTTGCAATGCACAAAAAACAACGCGATTTTCTAGTAGTGGTTTTTGCGGGATGCCACAGTCGGGTACTTATAGGCATCAGTGGGGGGCAGCGGGAATCTTGGCGCACGCTGACGCGATGGAGCTCGACAGCGAGAAGCTTCCTCAATCCACCGGCGAGGAAGACGATGGGGAAAGAGACATCGAAGGGGTACCGGGCCGCATCGAGCTGACTTGGGCCGTGGTTGGGCCGGCTGCGGGCGCGTTGTGGCGCACCGAGCAGCAGGGAAAGGAGAAGGGTAGCTGTGCTTCGGCTTGCTTAGGTGCTAGATCTAGTTTTTCTTTTAGAAATCTTTTCCTTTTTATGTTTGTAATTTCTCTTTTGTATTTTCAAATTCATCTCTGTTTTAATTATTCCAAAAATACTAGAAGCTTATTCAATTTGGGATCCATTATTTTTGGTAGTTTTCAAAATTATCAAAACCATTTGAATTGATCTCAAGAGAGAGGGAATTGGGGTTTAGGGTTTTGTATATTTCTTCCTTGCATGCATTTTAAATATGATGCTCATGATGCACAAACAAACCCTAATATAAGAATAACTAAAACTAGGGTGTTACAACTTATTTATGAAATATAGAGATGATATATCTAATAACTTATATCAATGAAAATTAAATTTTTAAAGATGTTAATGAATTTATAGATGAAATTATTGTTGCATAAGAAATACCTCCTAATCTCAAGTGATGGCACTATTCATCCTAGAGATCATATTCAATTAATTTGGAAATAATCCAGTCATGATCACCCACCCACGCGACAAAGTGATTATGCATACAGTTTGATGGAACAGTCAAGATGCATTTTGATAGAAAACATCAAATGTGTTGGATGTAGGGAGGGGACATAGATTCTTCTCAAAACTCACAATGCTAAGACAGAAAGTAACATAATACATCGTATGGGACTAGAGTCTTCCTTGCTTGGACTAATTTTCCTACCCCATCCTCTATCTATGAAAATGTTTTAAATTTTGTACACGAACAATTTTGACATGCTTTCTCTTTAGCAAGTTTCTCATACAATCAATAAAATTCATATTATATAGACCTCTTGCATAAAAGGTGGATATATGTCACATGTGTGTTACCATCGATAACAATAGGAGCATTGAGATAACATATTTTAGTATTATGGGGTTGGTAGCGGAAAATAAGGGAAGTCAAACATGATAGCAACACGCAGGAAATACGGGTCGTATATGGGACAAAGATTAGTGACCAAAATCAATCATATAACTACGATGATCCAAGTTTTGTCAGTAACTTTTGAAAAATCCCGCCAGCATTTTGGTCTTTCCTGCATAATACATGTGGGATTTTCATGGACCGACCATGATGTACCAGGTTTCTCATAGAGTAACGTTGTATTCAGACAAAAATATGCTTAAATGGACATACGAACATTCATACTCTGAACCAAGTCACTAAGTTCCATGATGGTTCGGTTTTTTTTTTCATGATGGAGCTTCCATATCTAATCATGGTGAGATAGAAGATGAACGTTCTTATTACCATGGCATCAATTGTCCCTTTACTAATTTTTCTCTAGGGTCTAGCCATATATAAAATTGAAAATAGTTATGTGGTACTCCCTCCATTTCAAGGCTTAAGGCCTATATTATTTTTAAAAAGTCAAACCAACTGAACTTTGACCAAACTTTTAGAAAAACTATCAATAAACATGATATTTTGTAGACATCATAAGAAAATATATTTCATTATCTATCTAATGATATTGATTATGTATTTTACATATTAATATTTTTTGGTAAAAACTTGGTCAAACTTGACATACTTTGACTTTTCAGAAAAAATATAGGCCTTAAGCCTTGGGATTGAGGTAGTATATGTTAAAACACAAGCACTACAGACATGCCTTGTCATGGTAGATGTCAGCCCATAGACAACAGAAAATCTTGATCAGTTGTATATTCAATCATGATTGATATTTGGTAGTAAAAATGGTCTACAGGGAAAAAACTACACTTCCACCCTAGAAACTTTCTGTGGTAGACCAACACGTTTCTTATCGCGAAGTCCCATATCCAATGCCCCGAGCTCATTTGGGATCAATATACATGTGTGTGCCGCACAAGGTTGCTTAGGCTCTAGTAAAACCTTACAGGTGATTCACAAAAAAATGACGGTTTATCTCCAAGCTAGTTTGTTGATGCAATAACAACCACCGCAACAAAAATGAATTTCTCTAGTCGTACCACTATCCATTTTTTTCATAATTGTATGATACTCGCCACTAAGAAGTTATCCAAGAGATGAAATAGATTATATAACCTGCATCGCTCTCCCAACCATACAAACTTATGCATAGATAAGTTATTCCTGGATACAATATGATGAATTATTTATCGATAACTTCAGGTGCACTTAGCATTGTAAATGTATTTGAAGTTCTATTAAACAGAACAAATCTTGCAATTACAGTGGAAGCCAACTATTCCATCACACCAGTGTCCGCGGACCTTGTCACCCCAGTCCAACCAGCATTGGTGCTCACATTCTTCTTCGGTGCAAAACACGAATCGAAAGCGAATATCCTCACAATTCTCTGTGTACCACAAACATAAAAAAAGTCACACCATATTAGTGAGATATTGATCATAATAAAATGACTTTTACGCCATTGCATACAAGTTTCAAATTATCAAAAACCTCAAAGACATATGAAGAATGTGTTTCCACATTATATTTAAGAAATATAAGATGTTGAATTGTTATGTGAATATTCCTAGGTTCACCCTTGGAAATATGTTATGACCCAGGAAATAAACTATAGAACAATAAAAGAAGAACACACATGCAGACGTCATGCTTCCAAATAACACAAGAATCACTAAAACACAGGACAAGGTAGACCTTCCATCCATTCTTGAATTCCACATCCTAACATGAGCCAGAGGGACTATTTATAACGTTAAAATGATATGGAATGGTGTCCCATGTCGAATCTTCTAGAGAAACACACAAAACAATATGGCCAAAAGATATAATGACTAAGTTTAATGAGGAGATCCTTGCATGGATACATACACAATATATTAAGCCAATGGATATAAATTGACGTTCCATATCTAAAATTCTAGAGAAAGAAAAAAACTTTGACCAAACTTTTAGAAAAAACTATCAATAAACATGATATTTTGTAGACATCATAAGAAAATATATTTCATTATCTATCTAATGATATTGATTATGTATTTTACATATAAATATTTTTTGGTAAAAACTTGGTCAAACTTGACATACTTTGACTTTTCAGAAAAAATATAGGCCTTATGCCTTGGGATTGAGGTAGTATATGTTAAAACACAAGCACTACAGACATGCCTTGTCATGGTAGATGTCAGCCCATAGACAACAGAAAATCTTGATCAGTTGTATATTCAATCATGATTGATATTTGGTAGTAAAAATGGTCTACAGGGAAAAAACTACACTTCCACCCTAGAAACTTTCTGTGGTAGACCAACACGTTTCTTATCGCGAAGTCCCATATCCAATGCCCCGAGCTCATTTGGGATCAATATACATGTGTGTGCCGCACAAGGTTGCTTAGGCTCTAGTAAAACCTTACAGGTGATTCACAAAAAAAATGAAGGTTTATCTCCAAGCTAGTTTGTTGATGCAATAACAACCACTGCAACAAAAATGAATTTCTCTAGTCGTACCACTATCCATTTTTTCATAATTGTATGATACTCGCCACTAAGAAGTTATCCAAGAGATGAAATAGATTATATAACCTGCATCGCTCTCCCAACCATACAAACTTATGCATAGATAAGTTATTCCAGGATACAATATGATGAATTATTTATCGATAACTTTCAGGTGCACTTAGCATTGTAAATGTATTTGAAGTTCTATTAAACAGAACAAATCTTGCAATTACAGTGGAAGCCAACTATTCCATCACACCAGTGTCCGCGGACCTTGTCACCCCAGTCCAACCAGCATTGGTGCTCACATTCTTCTTCGGTGCAAAACACGAATCGAAAGCGAATATCCTCACAATTCTCTGTGTACCACAAACATAAAAAAAGTCACACCATATTAGTGAGATATTGATCATAATAAAATGACTTTTACGCCATTGCATACAAGTTTCAAATTATCAAAAACCTCAAAGACATATGAAGAATGTGTTTCCACATTATATTTAAGAAATATAAGATGTTGAATTGTTATGTGAATATTCCTAGGTTCACCCTTGGAAATATGTTATGACCCAGGAAATCAACTATAGAACAATAAAAGAAGAACACACATGCAGACGTCATGTTTCCAAATAACACAAGAATCACTAAAACACAGGACAAGGTAGACCTTCCATCCATTCTTGAATTCCACATCCTAACATGAGCCAGAGGGACTATTTATAACGTTAAAATGATATGGAATGGTGTCCCATGTCGAATCTTGTAGAGAAACACACAAAACAATATGGCCAAAAGATATAATGACTAAGTTTAATGAGGAGATCCTAGCATGGATACATACACAATATATTAAGCCAATGGATATTAATTGAAGTTCCATATCTAAAATTCTAGAGAAAGAAAAAAAATAGTGCATCCAAAAGATTTAATGACTGTGAACCAAGATGTGTCCCCGACGAGAGTCATATGGACAATATATATGATTACAAGATATAGAATTGTGTAACATCTATAAATATTTATAGAAGGAAATTTAAATGTCCATCTATAAGATATTATTATGATGTGGAAACGTGTGGTCCGTAGCGAGAGGTAAAGGGAAAAGATTTATCAAAATAATACATAATGAGGTTTGATCACTTGCAAACATGTGACTTATTTTTTAAAATTAGAGATGATATATACTAAGAACTTATATTGATGAAAATTAAAATTTTAAGGATGTTAATCTCTATCGATGGAATTATTGTTCCATAAGATATACCTCTTAATCTCTAATGATGGCACTATTCACCCTCGTGATCATATTTGTAACACCCCTACTTTTAGTAATCCTCACTTAGGTTGATTGTTCATAGCATGGGCATCATTATTTTTGCTAAGGCAAAATGCATACAAGAAAACAAAACCCTAAACCCTATTTTATCTCTTCATGGAACCTTTCTAGATGTTTTGAATTTATTTTGAAAATCCAAAACTAATGGAGCCAAAACAGATTATAAGGGCCCTTAATGTATTTTAAAATATTTACAAATATTCTGATAATTTTGAAACTAGACTTCTATCTGCGCCTCCCCGGGCATGGTCGGTAAACGTCACGTTTCATGAAACCTCACATACAGAAAAACTTTGTCTAATAAGCGCTCAAGGTTTATACACCGTGTAGGTCTAAACATGCACGCGCCAAACGGTCATATCTTTTTTACTGCATTCGCGTGTGAAGAAAACATCTCGCTCGCGCCTTCGTCGTCTCGCGCACATGCTTCTCTTTCAGCCCACCTTAGCGTAGCTAGTAGACAAAACGTCTGACCATCAAACGCCAAAGTTTAGCGTAGTATATTCCTAAGTGCTTCGGAAAGAACGTTTCTCTTTAGAATTCGTCATTTACATCGCCTCACAGGGCACGTGTCTGTCAGTCAAAATATTTGCGCACTTGCTACGTGCGGTTGTATCATTTTAGTGTCTGATCGCGTGTATGTGTTATAAAACGCATAAGTGACTTTGGTAAATTGCGAGTCTATGAGTAGCGCGTGGATTAGGAAGGACGTTTTACAATACGTCTATAGTAGGCCGATGAAATAGACCAAGGGTTACCGTCTGCATGTATCCATAGGCGCATGGTACGCAGACACGCTGCCTTCTTCATGAGCGCACAAATCCAATGCTAGCGTGAAGGAGAAATATGATGCCTACACGTCCGGCGATCCTTGTAAATGGCATGAGGCGCATTATCCAATGCACCTGCAACGACCATAGAAGAGGACAGGAGGCTCAGCGTTGTTTATGGTCTATGGAGAGAGAACGAAATTGCAGAGCTTATTAACGCAACGACATGCGAGGAGTGTTAGAACCCAGACGGCGTGCATGGTACAACGTCTCCTATCATATCCCAGAGTCATATTTGCACGAGCTAGTATCCACTACAAAATCTCTCTGTGAAAAACCGTGCACGCCTATAGGATAGAGACGCGAAGTCGGGATCCACCGCACATATCTCCGTGAGAAACCATGCACGTCCATAGGCTATAGACACCAAGACAATTAGAGGAGGATATGGTATCATACATGGGATCCATTTTAACGCGTGGGTGCGCTACCTACCCTCGTTTGCTCCTCGGTCGTCCGATCGCTTTGATTCTTTCTCCCACGGAGCTATCTTGACCTAAAAACCCTATATAAGGATCTCCCGAGGAGTCCACGAGATGGAGAACACCAGAGACGAAAACACCACCAAATAGAGTCATATCCAGCAAATATTGGAGGGGTAAACTCCACCAGACCCACCACCGGGGGGATCTCCACCCTCTCCAACATCTCCAGCGTCATCACCATGATGAAGAGGGAGTAGTCCACCTCCGGTCTATGGGTTTGTGGCAGTAGCTTGATCTATTTATCTCTTATTATTTATAGATCTAGTACCATATGAGCAACCCTACATGATTATGGTCATATTTGTAATTCCCATATGGTGGATCTATGTTTTATGATTTGATATTTGAGATTGGAATAAAATTTCTGTAAGATGTATTGATAGATGCATATCATGTACCCCGTTCTTAATTGCTTGTTTTGATCCAACTTGTATGCAAGAACTTGTAATGGGAGAAGTGTGTATTAGATGGAGTAGCATGGTGGTAGAGATTGAATTGTGACAAACAATATTCAAAATATACTTTGGATTTTACCTTTCTTTTGCTGCCTCAGTAGGGATAAAGTGAAGTCATGTGCTATAGTTATCATGTGATAGTGCGATAATATTGTTAGATCAAGGTAGCATATTTGTATTTCAAACATCATGTTATATTACTTAAATTTATACTCTAATTTGTTCTTAATTCAAGATTGCATGGAGTTTCCCTTTCTTGAAGAGTATAAGAGAGATGTATTTCATCTCTATGTTAGAACGTGATGCCCATATTGATTTCTTATCAAACACATATAGAAGTTCCATGAATATTTATCATTGATGAATTGTTTTATAATCACTACAACTTAAAAATAGAGTAGACAAGTGCTCATCATCCAGTAGGAGTCAATCCCTTCTCCAATAGTTTCAACACATGCCTTTGAAGCTTTTTCCAATTGATAGATCTTATCATGAATCTCATCTTGCCGTACCTTCTTGGGTTTAAGAGGTGGAGTACTAAGATGAGGTTTATAATAAGATCCTATGTTGTGACGGTAAGGATTAGGGAGATACTCATCCTTACTCCTCTGATCTTCTTGCCTCATCATCTCCATCTGTTGGGGATATGCTATATGGGTATCCTCATAGCACGTCACCTATCCGGATAACCCGGGTGGCCCATAGTTGGTAGCATGGCCCATGGCCTGCTGGGCGGCCCAGTTAGATGGATCCAGAAGGGAGGCCCATTCCATATAAAGGAAGGCTACGGTGGAGTCACCAGCGTACCCGGAGCCTTGGAGTGCAAAATACACAAGACTAGTAATAGACGGTGTAGGACTCTGTAACCTGTCCGGCTAGGACTTTTCCCTGTAACCCTAGGACCTGGAGACTATATTAGTCGGGCCTATGGGAGCCTTTAGGGCATCGATTCATACAACCTTGCACAGCGAACATATCTCTCTAACTCGGCGTATTGCCCTTATAGTGATTTATAGCAGGAGTAGGATTCCGCCATCGTCGTGGGATCTGAACCTGGTTAAGCTGTGTTACCTCGTACCCGTCAACCATACGCCTTACGCCACATCTCTAAACACGCACTATGAGGACCCCTCCATGGCGTACTCGTCGGCAATACCATGACAGTTGGCGCCCACCGTGGGGCAAGAGGCGCTTTAGGCTCTTCAGCGGGCGAGGACCAAGATCTTCGCGGGAATCGGCAAAACCGTAGCCATCGGTCGTGTTCTCTTCTCTGGCAACATTCTGATCGTCCCTCCTGACGAGTTCTGGATCCCGGCGAAGACAAACCCTACACGGTGTTCAATCGTTCCTATCGGAGACATCCACCTCTTCATTGGCGAAACCAACTCGGGCACTAGTTCCCTGGGAGTCAGAGGAGCATCAAGGCCCGCACGGACCGCCTACGGGAAGGATACGTTCGCGGAAGGATCGCTGTCGAATCTCTCTTCGGAGTTTGCCGGCAAAGATCGGAAAAACTCAAGGCCCGCACGGATCGCCTACGGGCAGGAAACGTTCGTGGAAGGATCGATGTCGGACCCCTATTCGTAGTTTGCTGGCAAAGATCGGAAAAATCCAAGGCCCACCCAAACCGCCCCTATGCAGGATATAAAGGTGGAAGATCACTACAAGTCCGCCGGCTTCGCCCGTGTGTCTGGATAGCAGAGATCCAAGTTCGTCGGCGTGGTTACCATCTTCGATCTGGCACGCTGAATTCAGAGAGAAGGCGAAAACCCCCACGATTACCTAGCTAGGTGGCTCCGTATACGAGCCGATCTGGCCCACTACCCCGATGATAACGCTTTGTATCACTTCGTGGAAGGACTGGACTGTGGCACGCTTCTCCGACATTCTTTAAGACGACAGCAGGCAACAGGATGCCTTACCCTCGAAGAGATGGTGAGCACCATCATCCACTACGCGGAAGCTGACGCAGCAGCCCAGATGGCGCTTGCGCTCAGGGATGGAGAACCTCCAATTCAGCAACCGCCACCACCGCCTCCCGCCGCCATTGTCGCAGCAGCACCACCACCTCCAGTCATCGTCGCGGCCGTTGCACCTCCACCGCCCGTCATCGAGGAAGTCCTAGCACCCTCCGACTCTATCATTGACGCGCTTTATGCTGATTTCAGTGAAGATTCAGAGGAGATAGATTTCAGTCCAGAAGAGCTAGACTCCGCTATGCAGGAGATGGAGGAGGAGTACTCGCGCGACGAGCAAGCCAACAATGCCGTCACGTCTCAAGGGGTGTTCGTCACCATTGGGACGGCAATGGATGAAGATAAACCCGGACGAGCTCCGCCTACAGCGCTGGAAAAGGGGAAGGGGCCACTTATTGCTGCTAACGATGATCGCGCAAAAGTCATGCCTCCTCCGCCTAACCCAGTGCAGCAACCGCAGGAACTCGGCACCGGCCCGAGCAACAACAATACCGCAAACTTGCCGCCTCCAGCATCTATGTCTGCAGCCCAAGTTACTCCAGCTGATAGAGTGATGTACGGCAATCTCCTCGTCGAGCCACTAACCGTTGCTCATATCCGGAACGTGATCCAGCTTGATGAGAAACGCCAGCAGCTGCTGGAGGAAGCGCAGGCCATCGCGGAGCAAGACGCTAAGCTAGATCAAGATCTGGTCAACGCGCAGAAGTCTATAGAGAAAGCTAGAGCAATGGAGGCCGAGTACAAGACTTTACTGCAGCAGCAGAAGGCTAAGAAAGCTCCGGCTCGCATCATCAACGATCCTGGTGTACGGCGCAACCTAGGATGGGCTCCCTCGAAGCCGGCACAAGCCAAGCCATACATTGATAGTGAAGGCAAGCAGGTGATGCCCACCCCACTCCTTAACCTCGTCGTCTCCAAGACCCTTCTGGAGCAGGATAGATCGCCTGAGGCAGTGGAACAGGTCTACGACCTAGTGGCCAAGGCGGTGAAGCAGCAGGAAAAGGCCACCTCTCAGAGGCTTGAGTCTGACCCAACGCTCTGCCAATATAGCCAGTACAAGTCGCCAAGGGACAGATCTCCTCTTGATGTCGGGTCCCAGACGGGTTCATCAGAATGAAGACGGAGGGATGCGCGCAACAGGAAGGATGCTATCCCCATATCCTCCGACCACGGAGAAAAGGCCCGACCTCGTCGCCCATCGCCACCGCCTGGTCCCCCCGACATCGCGAAGGTTACAAGACTCACCATCGTGCGGATATGCCCCCACCAAAGCAGTGCGGCATCGTCATCCGTGACAACGCGGAGCAGACCCGTCAGGATGGAGAGCGCAATCAAGGACATAAGAGCAGGTCACGCCATGACCCTCCGCG
The DNA here is from genome assembly GCA_030063025.1 of Avena longiglumis. Classification (NCBI taxonomy): domain Eukaryota; kingdom Viridiplantae; phylum Streptophyta; class Magnoliopsida; order Poales; family Poaceae; genus Avena; species Avena longiglumis. The sequence continues at coordinate 473,511,027 of CP125974.1, read as the reverse complement.
TCCGACAAGCAACCGTGACAGGCGTGAGGCGTCGCAGGAGGGTAACAGCAAGAAGGCTAACCCACCGCCACCTCCGCCTCCATCACCACCAAGCAGTCACCATGGAGGAGGAGGCCCGCGTCGTTCACGCAGCCCATCCCCTGTTGACAAGAAGAACCAGGAGCCGTACGATGCACGTTCGCGGATCGATAAGATCCACGAGGCCTGGGAAGGACCATACTTGGGACCACGTTGCTTTGGACCTGCAATATGGTCCGCAACTTACCCCAAAGGTTTCCGGATTGACAAGACCATCAAGCCCTACGACGACACCGCCAAGCCAGCCACATGGTTGCAGGACTACGGCAACGCGGTGGAGATTGCCGGAGGCAACCCCAACGTCGCCGTCAAGTACCTCCCATTAATGTTGGCGGGCACGGCCCGCCAATGGATCGACGACTTGCCGGAGAAATCCATCTACAACTGGTTGGACATGCAAGAAGCATTCACCAACAACTTTGAGGGTACTTACAAGCGTCCCTGCACTGTGGGCGATCTACAATGGTGCGTGCAAGAGAAAGATGAGACCTCTCGCGCATACCTCTCTCGTTGGCTGGACATGAAGAATTCCTGCGCAGGAGTGCACGCCCAGACCGCCATGGCCGCCTTCATCGACGGGTTGGAAAGGGGCACGTTGCTCCGACATAAGCTGAAGCGCTTGCAGGACAATCACCAGCTTTTCTTGAATCAGATGATTCAGTTGGCTAGTGAGTTCGCAGCTGCCGACGACGATACTCACGGCTCCTTGCTAGCAACGGCCGTTCCAACTCAAGCTCGGAGGAACAACAGTACAAAGCGGAAAACCGCTCCAGAAGAAAAGCAATCTACCGACATGGTCGCTATGACTTTTGCAGGACGAGGTGATGGCGGACAACATGGCCGAGGAAGGGGAGCTGGCCGTGGGCAGCAACAAGGCAGTGAAACAACCTCGGCGCCACTCCGCGTTCCCCAAACCTACAAGGAGTACCACGACATGCCGTGCCTCGTACACCTCGACGTCAATGGCAAAGCCACCCATACCAATCGACACTGCAAGTTCGTCAACGACCTCAAGGAAGACCTGGAGTCCGGCTACAAGCAAAGTCGGAAGAACAGACCGCGAGGCAAGGGCAAGGGGAAGAAGAAGGAGGAGTCCAAGGATTCAAGTGATATGGACGAAGACGTTGACCCCAAGAACGCCACCAAGAGCGACGACAAGGGCAAGAACCCCTTTGAAAAGAAGGCGCCAGTCTACCACACTTTCCTTGGCACCCCTACCGTCCGACAACAGAAGACCTCTCTGAGGATCCTGATGGACACTCTCCCCCCAGTTCCCCAGTACCTGCGCTGGTCGGAGGTTCCAATAACTTGGGACAGGACGGACCACCCAGACCTTATACCTACGGAGAACCAGTACGCCATGGTCATCAACCCCTTGATTAACGGCATGGATTTCACCAAGTGTATGGTGGATAGTGGAAGCAGCATCAACATCATGTACTTGGATACACTACAGAAGATGGACTTGACGGAGGCAAACCTAAGGCGGACCAACACCATCTTCCATGATGTAGTTCCTGGTCGGGAGGCTCGGTCCCTTGGGTGCATTACACTTCAGGTTGCCTTTGGCGATGTTAACAATTACCGCCAAGAGCGCATGACCTTCGAGGTGGTCCCCTTCAAGAGCGTGTACCACGTCATATTTGGCCGCGAAATATTCCAAACGTTCATGGCCAAGCCATGCTTCGTCTACAACAAACTCAAGATACCCAGACCAAACGGTGTCATCGTCGTATCCGGAAGCTTTACCAAGGAAAGGGACTGCGAGATCAATGAAGCAGCCGTTGCAGAAGCTGTCCTCTACAGCAAAGAATTCAAAGAGATCCAGAGCAAGGTCGATGACTCAGAGATGCCCGCGCCGAAGAAGCAGATCTCCGACTCCGCTCCTGTGTTTAAGGCCGCCATCGAGACCAAGCCGGTGGAACTTGTGGTAGGCGATGCCTCAAAGATCACTGCCATTGGGACGAACCTGGATCCCAAATAGGAAAGCGCGCTCGTCGAGTTCCTCCGTCAGAATAAGGACATCTTTGCCTGGCAACCTGCCGACATGAAAGGTGTACCTAGGGAACTTGCCGAGCACATCTTAAACATTGATCCAAAATGCAAACCAATGAAACAACCTCTACGACGTTTCGGAGATGAGAAGATACGCGCCATTGGCAAAGAAATAACTAGGTTACTTAAAGCTAGATTTATCCGAGAAGTCCTTCACACCCGATGGGTGGCCAATCCTGTACTTGTCCCCAAAAAGGGAACCAATGAATTAAGAATGTGCGTTGATTACACCGGCTTGAACAAAGCATGTCCCAAAGATCCGTTTGCTTTGCCTCACATTGACCAAGTCATTGACTCGATGGCTGGCTCGGAGCTTTTGTGTTTTCTCGATGCATACTCAGGATACCACCAAATCAAGATGAGGAAGTTGGACCAATTGGCCACTTCGTTCACTACCCCGTATGGCACGTTTTGCTATGTTACGATGCCCTTTGGGCTGAAAAACGCAGGTGCTACGTACCAGCGGACAATGCAACATTGTCTCTACAACCAAATTGGTCGGAACGTTCATGCCTATGTGGACGATATCGCAGTGATGTCTAAAAAGTCAAACGACTTAATCTCCGACTTAAAAGAAACCTTTGATAATCTTCGGAACTACAACATGATGCTTAACCCTAAGAAGTGCGTCTCCGGGGTTCCAGCCGCCAAATTGTTGGGTTTCATCGTTTCCCAAAGAGAAATTCAAGGGCATCTTAAACATAAACCGTCTGACATGCCTAAAGGACATTCAACGACTAACAGGTTGTGTTGCAGCAGTTAGTCGGTTCGTCAGCCGACTTGGAGAGAAGGCTCTTCTGTTGTACAAGTTGCTGAAGAAGGCGGACAAATTCACGTGGTCAGACGAAGCAGATGCGGCATTGAAGCAGCTTAAGGAGATTCTTTCCTCAGCGCCCATCCTTGCAGCACCCGAGCCTGGAGAGCCCCTATTAATCTACATGGCGGCAACCAACCGGGTAATCAGCATCGTCGCCGTGGTAGAGCGGAAGGAACCAGGCTATGAGAACGGAGTTCAACGACCAGTTTACTATGTGAGCGAGGTCTTGACGGAGTCCAAGCAGCGTTACCCGCACTACCAGAAGATAGCTTATGGAGTATTCCTTGCTTCTCGAAAGATGAGGCATTACTTTCAGGAGCACCCAATCACAGTGGTGAGCAAGACTCCACTGTCCGACATTATCAATAACAGCGACGCTACGGGAAGGGTCGCGAAGTGGGGCATTGAGCTTGTCGCCTTCGAGATCACCTACAAGAGACGCGACACTATCAAATCACAAGCCTTGGCGGATTTTGTTGCAGATTGGATGGAGATGCCACATGCTACTCCGTTGCCGGAGCCAGAGTACTAGGTGATGCACTTTGACGGATCAAAGCTGCTCAACGGCTCGAGGGCTGGTGTGTTGCTACAGTCACCAACAGGAGACAACCTACACTATGTTCTGCAGATCCACTTCGAGGCTACAAACAACATGGCGGAGTATGAAGCACTCATTCACGGACTTCGTGTAGCCAAGGATATTGGCATCAAACGCATAGTTTGCTGTGGAGATTCCGACTTGGTTGCCTAGCAGGTGGCTGGCACCTGGAATGCGCGGAACCCTATGATGGCGGCATATCGAGATGAAGTAGACGAGATAGCCAAGAGCTTATTGGGCTAAGAAGTCAAGTATGTACCTAGGGAGCAAAACGAGGCAGCTGATCTGCTGTCTAAGCTTGGATCAAGGCGCAAGCAAATTCCGCCAGGAGTTTTCCTAGAACATCTGCGCACACCATCTGTGAAGGGAGCCGACATCGACAACCCGGATAGAGCTGACTCTTTCGTCAACATGGTGACTAAGGTCCCTCCGGCTTGGAAGAAACCGTTCATGGAATACCTCGAACACGGAACTTTGCCTGACGACAAAGTCGAAAGACGGCAAATAGTATGACGAGCAAAGGGTTATACCATAATCAATGGGCAACTCTACAAAAGGAGCACTACTGGTGTATACCTAAAGTGTGTTTCCCAGCTAGAAGGTATGGAAATCCTACGCGAAATCCATCTCGGAGATTGCGGGCATCACACCGCTCCTCGATCATTGGTTGCGAAAGCCTTCCGACAAGGATTCTCATCATGACCAAGGCGGACGCCGACAAGCTGGTTGAGACATGCATGGGATGCCAGTATTATGCCCGACAACCACATGTTCCTGCTGAAGAATTGCGAACAATACCAATAACTTGACCGTTTGCAGTCTGGGGGCTAGACATGGTGGGACCGTTACATACGGCGCCTTGTGGGTTTACGCATCTGCTTTTAACAGTTGATAAATTCACTAAATGGATAGAAGCTAAACCCATTAGAAAGCTTGATGGGGCAACTGCCCTCAGGTTTGTTAGGGATCTAGTGGTGAGATTTGGTCTTCCACATAGCATTATCACCGACAACGGTAGCAATTTGTCACTCGGAGAAGTGGAGGCTTGTTGTTGGGAGAAAGTCATCCAACTTGATCTTGCATCTGTGGCACACCCATAATCTAATGGTCAGGTTGAGCGAGCCAATGGATTAATTCTGCAGGTAATCAAGCCACGTCTTGAGGCACCGCTACATAGAGCAGCTAGAGCCTGGGCAGAAGAATTTCCATCTGTGCTGTGGAGTTTATGATCTACACCCAACAGATCCACCGGCTACACCCCTTACTTCATGGTATATGGAACAGAATCCATCCTGCCTTCCGACATCCTTCATGATTCACCAAGAGTTGCCGCCTATGACGAAGATGACGCTGAAGAATCCAGACGCCTAGATGTGGACCTTCTCCAGGAGGAGCGCGTTTTGGCATGCCAAAGATCCACCATATACCAGAAGAAGCTACGCAGCTACCATAGTCGCCGCGTTTGGCATCGCTCGTTTAAAGAGGGGGATTTGATGCTCCGACTTAAGCAGAAGAAGTCACACAAACTATCCCCGCAATGGGAAGGACCGTTCATCATAAGCAAGGCGCTACTCAATGGGTCTTACTACCTCGTTGACAATCGTGAACTGAAGGATAGACCCAATGAGGATCATAAGCGTAAACGACGTGACCCGGATAAGGACTACCAGGAGCTTGATCGGCCATGGAACATAGCATAGCTACGTCCTTTTTACACTTAGCATTTTTTATCTAATTGTGTACCTCTTATATGATCAATGAAATAAAGATCTTTGGTTCACTCATATTTCTGAGTCTTTTACCTCCTTTAGTGTTCATTTTTGGATCATGTAAAACCTTTATGCACAAGCTTTGCGATTGCACTTGTGAAAATTCTGCCTACGGGCGTTAGCTTAAGTTTTCTGGTCTACACGTTCTTTGTCGTTTTTATGTGGATTCTGGAGTAGTGACTTTCGGCACTTAATGTCGGCGATTTTGTGCTTAGGTTATTGACGGTGCCATTGGGCATCATCACCTAAGGGCATGGTTCCGACAACGAGTCTTCCGACTCACGAAAAGTCAAGCATAAGAACCAAAGTAATGGATAAGCCAGCACTTGCTTAAAAAATATATATACATGCTGGAAACTAGTTCTTGAGCAGCAGGAAATAACAACCATTGTTTTCCGCCTTAAGTTACATAAACAAAGTTTTTTTCCGCATATACGCCAAAGGTGAAGCAAATATTACAAAGTTGTTCTTCACTCCTTTGGCGCAGGTGACTTGGAGGCAGCATCATCACCAGCCAGAGAGCCACCCTCGAAGTTGGCGCTGTGGTGGGACTCAGAGGAATCTTGGTTGTCGTTGTCGATGATGTTCATGGGCACGAAGACGTCGATGTCCACCAACTCGGCAACTCTGGTGTCATAGCCCGCGAGTGACGACAAGATGGATTCATGATTAATCTCTTTGCCATCATCGTCGACGTCGGGGATGCCAGAGGTCACCGTGTCAATGTCGGCATCTTCATAGTGTGCCTTGACCATTGATAGCGCCATCCTTGCGCCAGCCCGTGCACACGAAGATTTCCAGCTTGTGATATGCTCGGGGGCTCGGCGCAGAAACTCCGAGTACTTCGCCACGGAGTCCGATGCCTTGATCTTTATCTGGAGGGGCTTGGCGATCTCCTTGGCTTGCGTGATGGCGGTGTTGATGAAGTTGCCGGCAAGAACCATGCATTCCTTGGCTGGAGGAGGAGATCCGGTTAAACCCATAGGAGCTGCAAATTTCGACAAGGAGCACATGAGTTCAACAAATCAAAGTATCAAGACTGCAGAAATCCATGTTGCCCTCCTCTAGATCGCTAAGCTGTTAAGTAAGAAATCACTGTGTTAGATAAGATGACATTTGCAAGACGCAAGAACTGGAGTATATGTCGTACACGGAAAATACAAATACCTACCTTTGGGCACTTGCCGTCTACGAACATGTCGTAGGTGATGGTGAAGCCGTGCTTCTTATCCTTCACCTTGACGATGTCCTCGAGGCGGAGCTTGACGGATTCGCTCGAGAAGTTGTCCACGGAGATGCGGAGACTATCCCTTCTGTCGCTGGTATACTCGTGCATGAGGTTCACGCGGTGCTGCAGAGGTTGGATTCGCTTGATGAACCAGCACATGGCTAGGTCCAAGTCGGTCAAACCCGTCTCTACGAACCATTTGATCCGCCTTATAGCATGAGAGGCGTCGAGGTTGGAGGGAAGGGAGGCCTAGGATCTCCATGACGAGGCTTCAGCGGCGGCTCCGTCAATGAAGTCCGGGTACATAACTTGTCGGCCAGCCAGAGGGATGTCTGGGCCGTAAAAGTACGTCTGTTGCCAATTTTTGCAGGACTCGTGACCGACGATGTCGGTGAACCGCCGTCCAGGTCGAATCTTGAAGATTATGGTGCCACAGTTCCTATGTTCTTCATTGCTATGTCCGGCTTCATGTTTGACGGTGAAGAAGTACACAAAGAGGTCTAACCTAGGACTTATCCCTAAGTATCCCTCGCAGAGCGCCACGTAGTTGCTAAGCACTAAGATACTATTGGCGGAAAGGTTCTGGGTGATGGGGATATGCCTACTGGGGTATACCCAGCAGGACGTTTCCGACGGGCCCAAGAACCGGCGATTGGGCCTGCAGGACGGCGAATGGATTGAAGCCCAGCAAGGAACCAAGCGACTGGAAGCTGAAGGCCCAGGCGAGTAGATAGGCCCAGTCGGATTAGGTTAAGCGACTACCGAAGCTTTAACTGAATCGGTTGAGATATGTAAACCCTAGGGGAGGTGAGCCTATATAAACCTCCCAATAGGGCGAGTAGAGATACGTCCCCTCATACGCCCAAGCGACTCGCCGCCTAACAGCCGAGCTCGCGCATTGTAACACCTCCATAATACAATCTAGCAGGAGTAGGTCTTTACCCTCCGGGGGGCCAAACCTGGGTAAAACCCTGTGTCTTTGCCCTCATCTCGCACCGCAGATGGCTGGCCACCCTTGCCCTTCGTTCTACTACTACGCCGATTGCAAGATCTGCCGTGACTATTCCCACCATGCTGGCGCCCACCGTGGGCCTGGCCGGTCCGCCAGTGTTCTGCGGCGAGATCTAATCTGCCCATCAACGAGACGCCGCCACCAGCATGATAGCGATCGGCGATGCTCCAAATCTTGCCGAGCAGCTACGTCCCGTGGCGCGACCCGTCACGACTGGCGTGATCTGCCGATCGGCACGATCAGCCTCTTCCTCGGCCTCACCGACGTCATCGTCTCGGAGGATTCGGCTCGCATCCGCGAGTCGCCGCCACGCGATCGGCTCTCCGAGAGCCAGATCCGCACGATCCACCGCCTCGCCTCCGAGTGTAATTCGGCCCACAGCAACGTGGCCGAAATTTCAGCGGCCGCAGAGGATGCGGCCCTCAATGACGACGCCGACTTGGTGACCCCGGCGTCACTCGCCGGATCCATCACCGCGGCTTCATCCGCGGGCTTCATCGCCCAGGTCTCCAACGTGGGAGACTTTGAGGACCCCTCCATCCTTGGGATCTTCGAATTCGACTCCGGGTCGGAGAACTCCGCCGACCTCCGCGACGGAACCGGTCGCCACGCCGCGACCTACATGGCAACCGACACCGATCCGCCGGAGGATCCATTCTCCACCCCGATCCCTCCTAACGCCACGGCAACGGAGGTCGAGGAACTCCGCCTGAAACTGGCGGAGGCGGTGCGCAAGGAGCAAGCCGAGCGCGAAATTTTTTGCCTCGAGCAGGTGACGGCGCAGGAGCTATCACGCTACCACCAGCAGCGGATCAGGTCACGCCTGAACCCCACCGTTCAGGGGCGTGCCCTGAACTTTGACGATGAAAACGACCCGGCCCGCGTGGCCGAGCGCGCGATCTGCGAGAATGCGCCACCAGGAGGAAGCGCCCGGCCCCCGCCAGGATCAACGGCGATGGGCGCCCCACCCCCACCCAACCGCACTCCTGTGGACCAGCGGATAGTAGTATCCTCACGGAGCGAGAAAACGGCCTCCCATGTTTCTCCACCCCGATGGACAACCTCGTGTCAGGCCGAGCAGCGCCGACAACATCACGGCCACCGGCGATTTACGCCTACTGATCCAATACGTCAGGCCTTTCGCCAAGGCGTCGAGCAGAAGAGCGGCGACGACTCGCAAGGTCGAGTATACTCACGCTCGGAAGCAGAGCGGCCTCCAGCCGCCCGGTGCAAACACCCTCAACTGCCCGCCACCAGAGCCACTGCAGCTCCAGCACCGACCCGCAAACGCGACACTCTCCACCAACGACCCCAGGCCGGCAACCAACCTTGTCGCCGCCAACAGGCAACCTATCGACGCCCGCACCCACATCATCAACAACCAAAGTTGGTGCGCACGCCAGCCCGACGACCTGCGACATACCCTAACCAATCGCCGCGACGGCGAGCCCATGGGATCGCTCAGTCGACTCGGACCCAAGTGCTTCGGACCAATGATTCGAGTCGAGAAGTACCCGCCAAACTTCAAGGCGCCAAAATAGATAGAAAAGTACAACTCGCAGACGACCGCCCGTCTGCTCGACACATACCTCATGGCGATGGGGATCGCAGCCACATCGACTGCTAGCCTGCCTTACCTCCCTAATGATGGAGGGACGCGTGCAGTGGATCAACACCTCCCCAGATGATCGACTCGGGAGGAGATGCGCGACGTCGCTGCACTTCGAGTGCTCCTACACCCGCGCAACCACTATCGAGGACCTGGAGCGATGCGTCCAGGGACCCCGCGAGTCGACCCGCAACTGGGTCCAACGGTGGCAAGAACTTTGGTACCACACGGTTGGCATTAACCCGGACACCGCGATCCATTGCTTCAAGACATCGTGACGCTACGAGCCCCTGGTCGCCAAGCTCAAGCGACACTCCCGCACGCTCGACAACATCCCTGACCTCCTCGAGATCGCCAAACGGTACGCCGAGGAAGATCCAAACCAGGAAACTGACGACGAGTCAGGAGGTCAACGCCGCACGAGCTGCAACGACGGCGGACGCCGGTCCGACCTATGCTACAGCAGCACTCGCCTCACCGGCAAGCGCCGCAGTGACAGGAGAGTCGACTTCGTCGCCAACACCGGGCACGCGCAACGCGAGACCAAGAGCTTCCGCCGCGACGGAGGACAACGCCGCGACGGCGGCAACTACAAGGCCAAGCCAAGGTTCGACCCCGCGGCCCTCCTTAACCAACCATGTGCGTTTCATAGCAGGGAAGGGAAGCCCGCAACGCACACCACCGCCGACTGCCAAATCAAAGTATCCAGACTCGCTGACCTGGAGGAAACATTTGCCAACCTATGAAGATATAAGATAAAGCTCAACCCAGGCAAATGCACCTTCGGTGTACCAGCTGGACAAATACTGGGGTACGTCGTTTCCAAACGAGGGATCGAGGCGAACCCCACGAAGATCGACACGATCGCCCGGCTCGGCAAACCCGAGTGCCTGCGTGACGTCCAGAAGCTGGCCGGGCGAGTAGCGGCTCTCAGTCGCTTCATCCCCGTCGGGCGAAGGCGATGCCCCTATACCGCTGACAAGCAAGAACCCCACCTTCCGTGGGAGAAGGAGGCGGACGACGACCGCGAACTCAAAAGGTGCTACTACCGCACCATTACCGCTGCCCCGGCCGACAAAGAACCCATGCTGGTTTACGCCGCTCCCCGAGCGTCGTCATTGGCCATGGTCGTCGAGCGACCAGAGGAAGGAAAGGAGCGCCCAGTCCAGCGGCCGGTGTATTACATCAGCGAGGTCCTCACCGAGTCGCGTCAGCGGTACCCACAGTACCAAAAGCTAGTGTACGCGGTCTCCAGAGCTCAGCGGCGCCTGCCGCACTACTTCCGTGAGCACCCGATCACGGTCGCCTCAGCACCACGCAAGACATCATCCGAATCGCGAGGCGACGGGCGGTCGCCAAGTGGGCCGCCGAGATCGGCGTCCACAACATCAAATACGAGCTAAAAGCGATCAAGTCGCAGAATCGCAGACTTCATCGCCGATCGGGAAGAGGCCCAGCAGCCGAGAAGCCGCCAGATTTTCCATTATCGGAGCCTGCACTTCGGCTCCAAGAACGCTGGATGGTGCAGGATAGTGCTAACTTCACCAAAGGGTGACAAGCTCAGCTACATCCTCTCGACTTCACACCTACCAACAACATGGCTGAGACGAGGCCCTACTCCACGCATGCGAGCTGCCAAGGAGATGAACGTCAATCGCCTCCGCTGCTACGGAGATTCCGACCTTGTCGCGGGCAAGTCATCGCACCGCGACGCCGTCTCTACCATGGCGGCGGCGCATCGCCAAGTGGACAAGTTGGGCGGACACTTCACCGGCTATTCCGTCGAGTGGATCGACAGGCGGAAGAACGAGGAGGCCGACGCACTCTCTCGCATCGGGTCGGCTCGACTCGCACCACCCGTCGGCATGTTCCTCGACACGATCACCAAGCCATCAGTCTCTCCCCCGAGGGAGATCGACATCGGAGTCCCACTCCAACCAGAGGCAGCCTTGGTCGCACTGCAACGAGCGACGACCGACCAAGCCCTACATCGCCACCGAAGCCGCACCGCCGGCAGACGACGGACGCTTCGGATGATCGCTCGTCGATGCAAGTCCTACACCATCATCGACGGCGAGCTCACAAGCGTCACCGGGCGTATTCCAACGCTGTGTCCAACCAGTGAAGGACGCAAGATCCTCCACGACATTCACTCCGGTGATCGGCCACCACGCCGCCGCCGCCTGGTCGCCAAGGCTATGCGACATGGATTTTATCGCCCACCGCACACGCCGACGCCGATATCGCCCGATGCGCGGATGCCGGCACGCCAATCAGACGGACGTACCGAGCTCGGCGCTCAAAACAATCCCCATCACCTGGCCATTCGTTGTGTGGGGCATGGATATGGTAGGCCCCTTCAAGAAGCCCCCCTACGGCTACACCCACCTGCTAGTCGCCATCGACAAATCCACGAAATGGGTGGAGGCCAAGCCAGTCTAGAAATGCGACGGGAAGAACGCCACTAAATTCCTACGCGAGCTCATACATCGCTACGGGTTCCCAAACAGCATCATCACGGACAACGGCACCAACTTCGCCAAGCGAGCCATGGCCGAATTTTGCGAAGAGCACCACATCCGGCTCGACCTCGCGTCAGTCGCCCACCCGGAATCCAACGGCCAGGCGGAACGGGCCAACCAAAGCATCCTCCACGGATTGAAGCCGCGACCTGTGTACCACTCGAGCGACCGCCGGGTCGAGGAGTTGCCCTCTGTCATCCGGGGATCCGCGCCGTCAACAGATCGACAGGTTCACTCCTTCTTCATGGTCTACGGCTCCGAGGCAGTCATGCCCACCGACCTCGAGCACGACTCGCCGCGGGTCGTCCACTATACGGAGGCTGCGAACGAGCTCGCCCGCCAAGACGGGATCGACCAACTCGATGAAGCACGTGACCTCGCTCGGTCACGCACCGCCATCTACCAGCAAGGACTCCGCCGCTACCACAGCCGGCGGGTGAAAGCTCGCACCTTCCAAGAAGGCGACCTGGTGTTACGCCTCATCCAGGACAAGAAGGGCATGCATAAGCTTTCCCCTCCGTGGGAAGGCCCATTCGCCATTGGGCGCGTACTCGGCAACGACGCCTACTACCTCATCGACGTCCGTGGGGACGGCGAACTCGACGTCAAGCGACCATGGAATGTAAACCACCTACGAAAGTTCTACTCCTAGAACCCCACACATGTATTCTCCAGTCGCTATGAAATAAAAAGAAATGGTTACCGCAAATTGCGCCTACTCTCCATGACTTGTGCCACTCGCACTCGTAATAACAGCGTTACGCTAACCGCAGAAGTCAACCTTTGGTACAGCGATCGGCACGGCTAAGTAGTGCGGTGTAAGAGCACTGAGTCACCTCAGGTCTTGCATCGTCCATGAAAAACGCCCACCCGGAGCCCCATTGGAGTCGCCTAGCTCGACTGGTTCTACGAGCCAAGCAACTGCCCTCGCTTCTCACAGCGACCTTGGTCCTCCACATCCTCGGCATAGCGACTCGAACGGCTAAGTACCACGCCCGGGGACTGAAGACCAGTTCATCGCGAGAGGTCAGGGAAAACGCCAAGTAGGAGAGCATGCCCAAGACTCGCCACGCATCGACCCCACGGCAGGGGGAGTGACGCGCCCAAACCAACGCGCTAAGTCCTCAACCACCTTCGAGTCGCGCCTAGAACAACCAAGTACCACGCTCGGGGACTCGGCCACCCGACCTCGTTCGCGCAAGGGAAAACGATAAAGTACAGAGCACTCAAGGGAGTCGCCTAGTGACTGGCTCTTCGAGCTCGGGCGAGTCGACCAAAATAACAAAACACATAACAACAACACATATATCGCATACGAGGTAAACCCCACAAAAAGGGCGGACGCGCTCGGGGGCTCGTTCAAAAATCAATCACAAGCACACAACAAATACCAAAATAGACACGATGTCTCATTCAATTGCATATCGCATTGTTTCATGCTAAAAAATATGCCCGCATGGCAGACCTGCTACTAACGCCACAAGGGCAATTATCCTACTCTGCAGGCTTTGATGACGACTCGCCAACATCCCGGCGATTGCTGATGAATGGCGTGTACGGATTCGACGGATACGTCGTCAGTTCACCCGCCATTTCCACGCGAAAAGGTTGCTCCACCTTGAAATCACGATGTGGCGGCTCGGGGTCGTTCGGCGCGACGACCGTCTCCTGGTACGGAAGGAGGTCGCCCATTGCCCAGACACGTTCTGAGTACGAGGCGGCGCGTTCCTGCAACTTGAGAACCTCGGATAGCTCCACCGAGCCAGTCGACGATGGATATCCACTCGCCACGTCGTCGATGTCGAAGTCTTCGGGGAAGTGGGCAAGTCCAATACTAAGCGCCATTGACGCTCCGCGCCGAAACGTCGACCGCGTCATGAACTCAACGACCGCGGGCGCCTTCTCCAAATACTTCCACACCTCAACGAGGTCCCTGGGAATCACCTCCGTGGGCGATATTTCTTGGAGATAGGCGCGGATGCACGTCGCCGACAACGTTGCCGAATCGACGAGCATGCTTACGCACTGCCACGCGTCGAGCGAGCTCGCCTCTTCCTCTCTATCGATGATGCGACCTGCGAGTAGAAGACAATAATAAGTACGACAGACACCAAAAAAGACACAACCACCGGAAAAGGAGGATGTACTCACCAAGCAGCGGGCGGGCGAGTTCCGTGATGAAGCATTGAAGCGATGTATGGTCGTCCTGAGCCCTGCAATAAGGACTTCCGACATCTTGCGATCCTCTTCAGCGGCTGCAATGGCGGCCTTAGCTCGCCCGTCAGCCGAGCTCGCTTCTTCTTTTGCCTCCCGCAGTTCGCGCTCGAGGTTGGCGATCCGCTGTTCAGCGGCACTCAAAGCCGCCTGCGCCACCGCCAATTCACCAGCGGGGACAAACCCCTGGCGAGCTTCCTCTGCCTCTTCGGCAACAGCCTGGAGCCCTTTGTTCGCTTCCTGGACGACGGCAAGCTCCTTCTCCGCGCGCTGCTTCGCGGCCAATCGGTCAGCCGATTCAAGCTGCAGACCCTGCACGTGAACAAAAAGGTTATTCAAAGCAAAAAATTCCTAAGTGCCCACCCGCTGAAATTCAGCGAGTGCGCACTCGGGGACTGGCAATCAAGAAAATTCCTAAGTGCCCACCCGCTGAAATTCAGCGAGTGCGCACTCGGGGACTGGCGATCAAGAAATTCCTAAGTTCCCACCCGCTAAAATTTAGCGCGTGCGCACTCGGGGACTGGATGAGAAAAATAAAGTTAAGATATTATAAGAATCAGGCCGCTGCAAAACACCGACCTGATCCTCGGGGACTGGATGTACCTGGATGGCTGCGCCAAGCATGCCATGGAGTTGTATCGCATCCACAGACCCGAGGAGAGCAGGCGTATGTCCACGACGTTGGTCGACTTCAGCATCGGCGGTCCTAGGAGCGTGGCTTGAGGGCGAAGTCCCACTCGCCGCGGCCGCCTTGGTCACGAAGCGTGGGAATGTGGCGATAGAGGCACCTGCTCCAAAGGAGGTCTCCGCCGTCCGTGCAAGGAGCACCTCCTTCAGAGACGCTGCCTCCACCACGGGTCCTGCCGGTGCGACCGCCGTGTCGTCGGAAATAGTGATGGTGTCGTCGCCCTTGGCCTTCTTGCTGCCATCCGCCGAGGCGACAACCTCGTCCACCTTCCTCTTGCGGGAAGGATCCTCCTCGCTAACGACGGGCGGCACCTTAGCCACGGTCGGATGGCCCATCCTTTTCACTTCGGTCCTGTGCATCAATCGTATGAGCAAAAACAATTGAAGTAATTATTGTTGGAGATATGCCCTAGAGGCAATAATAAATGTAGTTATTATTATATCTTTGTGTTTATGATAAATGTTTACATTCATGCTATAATAGTATTAATAAGGAAACATTAATACTTGTGTGATTTGTAAACTTAATTTGAAGTCCCTAATATAGCCTCTATACATCACTATCTTGTTGGTTGATAAATGATTGTGGTTTCCCTATCATGAACATTGAGATGTTATCAACAACAAGATCATATCGTTAGGAGAATGATATGATGGACATACTCCTATAGATAAGCGTAGCATAAAGATCAAGTCATTTCAATAGTTCAATTGCTATATGCTTTCTGATACATAGTAACCTAATTCTTCGACCATGAGATCATGCATATCACCTTTGCCGGATGGATGCTTTGATGACATCAAACACCACACCATAACTGGGTGGCTATAAAGGTGGCATTGAGTGTTCGGAAAGTATTGGTTGAAACACATGGATCAAGAGTGGGATTTGTCCATCCATATGACGGATAGATATACTCTGGGACCTCTCGGTGAAATGTCATCCAATTAGCTTGCAAGCATGTGACTGGCTCACAAGGGATCACATATCACGGGAACGAGAAAAGAGTACTTATCGGTAACGAGGTTGAACTAGGTATGCAGAGATACCGACGATCATAACCTCGGATAAGTAAACTATCGTGAGACAAAGGGAAATTGGTATCGTATGTAAGTGGTTCATTCGATTGCAAAGTAATCATAGAAATATGTGGGAGCCATATGAATTTCCATATTCCTCTATTGGTTATTGTTCGGAGAAGTGTCTCGATCATGTCCGCATAATTCACGAACCGTAGGGAGACACACTTAAGGATTCGACGTTGTTTGAGTAGTTATGGTATTATGAGAAAGAGACCGAATGTTGTTCGGAGTCTCGGATGGGATGCGGTATATCACGAGGTGATACGGAATGGTCCGGAAAATAAGATTCATATAAGGAAAGTCCCGTTTCGGAGTTAGGGAATGATTCCGGTGTTTTCATCGGGAATGTTCTAGAAGGTTCCGGAATGTCCGGCACTCCGGAGGGGAAGGGGTACATGAATGTGTCATTGCAAGTTGGAATGATTGCATCATGTACTAAGTGGGTCATCGCTGTTCCAAATAAGGGATTAATTCAAATCCTAATTTGAAAAGTCAAATAGCTAGTTTGAAAAGTCAAATGGCTAAAATTGGAAAGAGGAAAAGAGGAGGAAGTGGGAAACCGAGTTGGGGAGGGAATCCCTCCTCCAACCGGAGGCGCCCCCTCCAAGCCGAGTTGGGGAGGGACTCCCCTCCCTCCCCCTTGGCCGCCGGACCCTCCACCTATATAAGGAGGGGCAGGGCTCCCTCCTAGGACACACAAGTTCCCTACCCCAAACCCTAGCTTGGCGCCACCACCTCCTGCAGCTGCCGCCGCCTCCTAGGGTTGCCCTAGCCACCGACTTGGGCTGCCCCTTGCCCTAGCCGCCGGATCTAGCACCTCCTCCTTGGTGTGTCTAAACCCTAGATCGCCGAGGAGCTCTCTCATACTCCACCATACTCGCTTCGGCTTAAGACGAAGCCCTGCGAGATCTCCCCTCTACTTTCGGTACCACGCCGTTGTGCTGCCGGAATCACGAGGAGAGTGCTACAACCTCCGCTGCCTGCTGGAACAAGGGAGAGGAAGGTCTTCGTCGAAAATTTAACGCGTGTGACCGATGCGGGAGCTCAAACGCAGCGCCGGAAGGATCGTCTACGTGATCTTGAGATCGGGAAGAGTACGACTACATCACCCACGAGAATCCGCTCTCGTTAAACACTTTGGAATCTTCGAGGGTAAGTTATTCCATCGACTCGTTGCTACAATCTAGTAGATAGATCTTGGCTTGTTTGTTTGTATGCGATAGAAAATTTTGTTTTCCATGCTACGAAACCCTACGATGGTATCGAGCCGTGTCTATATGTAGATCTTTGCACGAGTAGAACACAATGGTCATTGTGGGCGTTGATGCTTTATTGTCGATTGCTTCTTGTGTACTTTGCATCTTGCGGTATGTTGGGATGAAGCGGCCCGGGCTAACCTTACATGACATCGTTCATGAGACTTGCTCCACGCTTGACATGCAACTTGTATTGCATAAGTGGCTTTGCGGGTGCCTGTTTCTCCTAGCATAGTTAAGATCCAATTTACAACGGGTGATTAACAATACTAGTATCAATGTTGTGGTTCTTGTTCGTAAGTTAGAACGACACTTATTGAAAGCCCCAAACCACGTAAAACATGCAAAGAAAGTAGAGGCATCTAACTTTGTTTTGCAGGGGTGTGCAGTGATGTGATATGGCCATGATTGTGATTATATTCGATGTATGCAATGTTCCTTATTGTAAGTTGGCAACCGGAAGGAGCCATATGGTTGTCTTTAATTTATGTTAAGACCTGCGTGTCTATTCAAAGTAGTTGTAATAGTTGAAGCCGGTGGACGACAACCATGGAGAAGCGTCATTGACCTTGATGCAATGCCAGTGATGATGGAGATCATGTTCGTGCTTGAAGATGGAGATCGGAAGCACAAAGAAGAAAGGCCATATCATATCACATATTTTGAATTGCATGTGATGTTAATCCTTTATGCATCTTGTATTGCTTAGTAGATGACGGTAGCATTATAAGATGATCCCTAATGCACATGAATTTCAAGTCATAAAATGTTCACCCTTAGTTAGCACCGTTGCTAAAGCTTGTTGTTTCGAAGCACCACGTGATGATCGGGTTTGTTAGATTCTGCAAGTGTATACAACGTGAGCAAGCCAGATTTGCTCATGCAGAAACTAAGGTTTGATCTTGACGAGCCTAGCATGTACAGACATGGTCTCGGAACACGGATCACCGAAAGGTAAAGCATGAATCATATAGTAGATATGATGAACATGTCGATTGTTCGCCATTGAAACTATATCAACTCTCGTGATGATCGGTGTTGATGTGGTGGATTTGGTTCGTGTGATCACTAAAACAATGTGAGGGATATTGTTTTGAGTGGGAGTTCACCTAGATTAATTTTATTAATATGAACTCAATTTGTCATAAACTTAGTCTAAACTATTGCAAATATGTTGTAGATCAATGGCAGCCCCTACCATCAATTTTAATGCGTTCCTAGAGAAAGAAAAGTTGAAAAACAATGGAAGCAACTTCGCGGATTGGTTCCGCAATTTGAGGATTGTCCTCACAACTGGTAATTTGACCTATGTCTGGATGCACATTGGGTGACCCACCTGCAGCTGATGCTTCCGATGAAGTAAAGAATGTTTACCTCGCTCGGAAGAATCAGTACTCCATAGTTCAGTGTGCTATCTTGTATGGTTTAGAATCGGAGCTTCAGAAAAGGTTTGAGAATTCAGACCCATATGATATTGTCGAGGATCTCAAATTAATCTTTGAGACTCATGCGGCAATTGAAAGTTATGAGGCTTCTGAAAAGTTCTTTAACTGCAAGATGGAAGAGGGCAGCTCCGTCAGTGAGCATGTGCTTAAGATGTCTGGGCACGCAAACAAACTTCAAAGCTTGGGTATAGTGATTCCTAATGCTTTGGGGATTTACCGTGTCCTCCAATCACTACCACCAAGTTACAAGAACTTTGTGATGAACTACAACATGCAGAACATGAACAAGCAGTTGCCAGAACTGTTTGCTATGTTAAAGTCTGCATAAGTGGAGATCAAGAAAGAGCACCAAGTGTTGTTGGTCAATAAGACCACCAAATTCAAGAAAGGCAAGTCTAAGCAGAAGGAACACTTCAAGAAGGGTGGTAAGAAAGTTACCACGCCGGCGACGAAGACCAAGGCTGGACCTAAGCCTGATACTGAGTGCTTTTACTGCAAGGGAGAAGGTCACTGGAAGCGGAATTGCCCAAAGTACTTGGCGGATTTGAAGAACGGCAACATCAAGAAGAAAGGTATATCTGATATACATGTTATTGATGTGTATCTCACTAGTACTCGTAGTGCTCGGTATTTGATACTGGTTCGATTGCTCATATTTGTAACTCGAAACAGGTGCTGCAGAATAAACGGAAGCTAGCGAAGAACGAGGTGACGATGCGCGTGGGAAACGGATCAAAGGTTGATGTGATCGCGGTCGGCACGCTACCCCTTCATCTACCATTGGGATTAGTTTTATACTTAAATAATTGTTATTTGGTGCCTGCGTTGAGCATGAACATTATATCGGGATGTTGTTTATTGCGAGACGGTTACTTGTTTAAGTCCTAGAATAATGGTTGTTCGATTTATATGAGTAATATGTTTTATGCACATGCACCTTTGATAGATGGTCTATTCTTATTGAATCCCGATAGTGGAAATACACATATTAATAACATTGAGGCTAAACGGTTGAAATCAAGCGATAACTCGACCTATATGTGGCATTGTCGTCTTGGTCACATTGGAGTGAAGCATATGAAGAAACTCCATTCCGATGGACTTCTTGAATCACTTGATTTCGAATCACTTGATAGATGTGAAGCATGTCTGATGGATAAAATGACTAAGACTCCATTTTCTGGTATGATGGAGCGAGATACGGACTTATTAGAAATCATACATACCGATGTGTGTGGTCCAATGAGTGTAGCATCGCGCGGTGGTTATCGTTATGTTCTTACCTTCACGGATGATTTGAGTAGATATGGGTATATCTATTTCATGAAACATAAGTCCGAAACTTTCGAGAAGTTTAAGGAGTTTCAAAGTGAGGTAGAGAATCAACGTAACAAGAAGATTAAATTTCTACGTTCTGATCGTGGAGGTGAATATCTAAGTTACGAGTTTGCGGAGCATTTGAAGAAATGCGGAATACTTTCTGATTGACACATGGGAACACCACAGCATAATGGTGTGTCCGAACGTCGTAATCGAACTCTCTTAGATATGGTTCATTCTATGATGTCACTTACAGATTTACCGCTATCATTTTGGGGTTATGCATTAGAAACAGCCGCATTCACTTTAAATAGGGCACCGTCTAAATCCGTTGAAACGACACCATATGAAATATGGTTTGGGAAGAAACCTAAATTGTCGTTCCTTAAAGTTTGGGGTTGCGAAGCCTATGTAAAGAAGTTATAGCCGGACAAGCTTGAACCAAAGCGGAAAAATGCGTCTTCATTGGATACCCAAAGGAAACTATTGGGTATACCTTCTATCATAGATCCGAAGGCAAAATCTTCGTTGCCAAGAATGGATCCTTTCTAGAGAAGGAATTTCTCTCGAAAGAAGTGACTGGAAGGAAAGTAGAACTCGACGAGGTTGTCGAACCTTCTCTCGAAATTGCGAGTAGCGCAAAGACCGGAAGAAGTTCTGTGGTGCCTCGCACCAATTAGAGAGGAAGCTAATGATGATGATCATGAAACTTCGGTTGAAGTTGCTACAGAGCCTCGCAGGTCAACGAGAACTCGTACCACTCCAGATTGGTATGATCCCGTTATGAGTGTCATGTTGGTGGACAACACCGATGACCCAGAGACATATGAGGAAGCGATGATGAGCCCAGATTCCAATAAATGGCAAGAAGCCATGAAATCCGAGATTGGATCCATGTACGAAAACCAAGTATGGACTTTGGTGGACTTATCGGATGGCCGAAAGGCTGTCGAGAACAAATGGATTTTCAAAAAGAAAACAAATGCTGATGGTAATGTTACTGTCTATAAAGCTCGACTTGTCGCAAAAGGGTTTCAACAAATTCAAGGAGTTGACTACGATGAGACTTTCTCACCAGTAGCGAAGCTAAAGTCTGTGAGGATTATGTTAGCAATCGCTGCATATTATGATTATGAGATATGGCAGATGGATGCCAAAACAGCATTCCTTAATGGAGACATTGATGAAGAGTTGTATATGATGCAACCCAAAGGTTTTGTCGATCCTAAAGATGCTAACAAGGTATGCAAACTTCAACGGTCCATCTATGGATTGAAGCAAGCATCCCGAAGTTGGAATCAACGTTTTGATAAGGTAATCAAAAGTTTTGGTTTTATACAAACTTATGGAGAAGCTTGTATTTACAAGAAAGTGAGTGGGAGCTCTATAGCATTCTTAATACTATATGTAGATGACATATTGTTGATTGGGAATGATGTATACCTTCTTAATAGTGTCAAGGAATATTTGAATAATAGTTTTTCAATGAAGGATCTTGGCGAAGCAGCTTACATATTAGGCATAAAGATTTATAGAGATAGATCGAAACGCCAAATATCATTGTCACAGAGTACATATTTGGACAAAGTTCTAAAGAGGTTTGGAATGGAAGATAGCAAGAAAGGGTTCTTTCCCATGTTGCCCAATACGACCTTGAGTAAAACTCAAAGTCCAACATCGGCAGAAGATAAAGAAAGGATGAGTAAGACTCCCTATGCCTCAGCCATAGGATCTCTAATGTATGCCATGCTATGTACTAGACCCGACATTGCATATGTTGTTAGTTTAACTAGCAGATATCAAAGTGATCCAGGAGTGGATCATTGGACAGCGGTCAAAAACATCCTTAAGTACTTGAGAAGAACTAAGGATATGGTTCTTTCTTGTGGAGGTGATGAACATCACGTTGTTAATGGTTACACCGATGCTAGTTGGAACACCGATCCGGATGATTCTAAATCACAATCTGGATACGTATTTTTTTTTAATGGTGCAGCAGTTAGCTGGAGGAGTGCAAAGCAAAGCGTTGTGGCGATATCTTCAAATGAATCAGAATACATGGCTGCTTCGAAGGCTTCACAAGAAGCGATATGGATGAAAGATTTCATTACAGAGCTAGGTGTGGTTCCTAGTGCGCTGGACCCAATGTCTATCTACTGTGATAACATGGGCGCCATAGCTAATGTGCAAGAACCAAGGTCACACAAGAAGCTGAAGCACATCAAGCTATGTTTTCACGCTATTCGAGAACATATCCAAGATGGGGATATAAAGATTGGCAAAGTACACACATATCTGAATGTGGCGGATCCGTTGACTAAACCTCTCCCGAGGGCAAAACATGACCAGCACCAAACCGCCATGGGTGTTCGGTATATTACCATGTAATCTAGATTAGTTGACTCTAGTGCAAGTGGGAGACTGTTGGATATATGCCCTAGAGGCAATAATAAAAGTGGTTATTATTATATATTTGTGTTTATGATTAAATGTTTACATTCATGCTATAATAATATTAAACGAAAAAATTAATACTTGTGTGATTTGTAAACTAAATTAGAGTCTCTGGTAAAGCCTCTTTACATTCATGCTATAATAGTATTAACAAGGAAACATTAATACTTGTGTGATTTGTAAACTTAATTTGAAGTCCCTAGTATAGCCTCTATACATCACTAGCTTGTTGGTTGATAAATGATTGTGGTTTCCCTATCATGAACATTGAGATGTTATCAACAACAAGATCATATCGTTAGGAGAATGATATGATGGACATACTCCTATAGATAAGCGTAGCATAAAGATCAAGTCATTTCAATAGTTCAATTGATATATGCTTTCTGATACATAGTAACCTAATTCCTTCGACCATGAGATCATGCATATCACCTTTTCCGGATGGATGCTTTGATGACATCAAACACCACACCGTAACTGGGTGGCTATAAAGGTGGCATTGAGTGTTCGGAAAGTATTGGTTGAAACACATGGATCAAGAGTGGGATTTGTCCATCCATATGACAGATAGATATACTCTGGGCCCTCTCGATGAAATGTCATCCAATTAGCTTGCAAGCATGTGACTGGCTCACAAGGGATCACATATCACGGGAACGAGAAAAGAGTACTTATCGGTAACGAGGTTGAACTAGGTATGCAGAGATACCGACGATCATAACCTCGGATAAGTAAACTATCATGAGACAAAGGGAAATTGGTATCATATGTAAGTGGTTCATTCGATCGCAAAGTAATCGTAGAAATATGTGGGAGCCATATGAATTTCCAGATTCCTCTATTGGTTATTGTTCGGAGAAGTGTCTCGATCATGTCCGCATAATTCACGAACCATAGGGAGACACACTTAAGGATTCGACGTTGTTTGAGTAGTTATGGTATTATGAGAAAGAGACCGAATGTTGTTCGGAGTCTCGGATGGGATGCAGGATATCACGAGGTGATCCGGAATGGTCCGGAGAATAAGATTCATATAAGGAAAGTCCCGTTTCGGAGTTAGGGAATGATTCCGGTGTTTTCATCGGGAATGTTCTAGAAGGTTCCGGAATGTCCAGCACTCCGGAGGGGAAGGGGTACATGAATGTGTCATTGCAAGTTGGAATGATTGCATCATGTACTAAGTGTCATCGCTGTTCCAAATAAGGGATTAATTCAAATCCTAATTTGAAAAGTCAAATAGCTAGTTTGAAAAGTCAAATGGCTAAAATTGGAAAGAGGAAAAGAGGAGGAAGTGGGAAACCGAGTTAGGGAGGGAATCCCTCCTCCAACCGGCAGCGCCCCCTCCAAGCCGAGTTGGGGAGGGACTCCCCTCCCTCTCCCTTGGCCGCCGGCCCATCCACCTATATAAGGAGGGGCAGGGATCCCTCCTAGGACACACAAGTTCCCTACCCCAAACCCTAGCTTGGCGCCACCACCTCCTGCAGCTGCCGCCGCCTCCTAGGGTTGCCCTAGCCGTCGACTTGGGCTGCCCCTTGCCCTAGCCGCCGGCTCTAGCACCTCCTCCTTGGTGTGTCTAAACCCTAGATCGCCGAGGAGCTCTCTCATACTCCACCATACTCGCTTCGGCTTAAGACGAAGCCTCATGAGATCTCCCTCTACTTCCAGACCACGCCACAGTTTGCCGAATCGCGAGGAGAGTGCTACAACCTCCGTCACGCTGGAACAAGGGAGAGGAAGGTCTTCGCGAAAATTTAACGCAGGATCGATTGGGAGCGCTGCTTTAACGCGGAGCCGTATGATCGTCTACGCGATCTTGAGATCGGGAAGAGTACGACTACATCACCCACGAGAATCCGCTCTCGTTAAACAATTCGGAATCTTCGAGGGTAAGTTATTCCATCGACTCGTTGCTACAATCTAGTAGATAGATCTTGGCTTGTTTGTTTGTATGCGATAGAAAATTTTTGTTTTCCATGCTACGAAACCCTACAATTATGACATACAAGGAAGGGTGAGTGCGCTCACTTGGCGACTGGAATAAAGCGTAGCCCTGTACGGAGGCCGGCTGGTTTTTCTAGTTCAGGGCCAAGTCGGCGACTGAGCCCCATCTCCAGGACGTCACGTGCCCAAGACACGGACGGCTTCTTCGTCGTTGAGGCTGCAGCTGGAGCCTCTGGGATATCTTCGGCAGGAGCCTCCTGGCGAGGCGAAGCCGCCGCAGCCGGAACATCCCCCAGCCCAGAGACAGGGGCGAATGGCGGAGGCATTGAAGCCAGCGGCACTTCCATGGTCGCCGCGTCCAGTGCGGCTGCCACTGGTGGCGCGTCCTCACCGGCCGGGCTGGGAGCATCAGAGTTGCTTGCCGAGTGCGGCGGCGAGGCCGACTTCGATGGCTTCGTCTTCTTTTTCGGGGGAGACCTCACCTCCCTTTCTTTCTTCTTCTTCTTCGACGGAGTGTCTTGACGGCGCGAAGTGGTCTCTGGGAGCTCGTTGTCGTCATCATGACGCTCGAGGCTTCTGCTTGCTTCGATCTCGCGCTGTCGTTGTCCGCGGGTCTTTCGGACCAGCGGGGCGACCTCCTCCTCGGACTCGTCGTCATCATCCTCGTCGCCCTTGGCGGGCGGCAACTCACCTACGTCTTGAGCGGACGAGCTCGAGTTCTCGTCGTCCGAAGGTGGGAGCCACCCTTCCACCACTTGGAATAGCTGCAATGAATACAAAGTAAAATCAGGATTACCACGACTGCATAAACTGCGACTGCAAGCAAAGTAAAGTGGTTACCGTTGGATCTGGACACTTTGCGGTATAGGGGGCGACCCCAGCCTGCGCATCCAGGTACACCGCCTGGGTAATCTTCTTCAGTGCTGGGAGATAGTCCTCCAGCTTCCACTCGTCGAGGCAGGCCTTCGTCGAGTCCCCGACCGTAATCGGTACATGTAGTGGTCGCTACGGGTGAGCGGGACGAGCCGCCGCCCGAGCCAGCCAGGCTGTTTAACGCTTGAGGCCCTTCTTTTCGATCATGATGGTCCGGAGCATCTCGACGACCATCCGCTGATCGCTGGGGAGCTTGCCGACTTGGAGATGGCGTGGCTCGGACCGATTCGCGGAATACCGCGGGATCGCCACCTCCTTCCGGTCGCCGCCACGAGAACCATGACTTCTTCCAGCCGCTGCCTTGGCGGGCATCGGATCGAAGAATGAAGCTTTGGACTTGAGCGAACGTCAGCCGCCGCGCTAGCATTGGGTCATTGCTTTCATGGCCGATCCGTCTGTGGAACAGATCTTGCCACAGGGGAAGTAGGGCCAGCCCAAGTAGCAATTGCGTAACGCCACGAAGATGGTGAGCTGCTCGATGTCAGGGGACCCAGATCCAAGGCTGGATCCGTCGTCAAGCGCAGGGCGGAAGAACAGGACGAGGAAACCCTAGCCCCGCCGAGATGACTGGTGAAACAGATGAATTCCCTCTCTCGCGGGTTCGGGGTCGTCTCTCCGGCTACGGGAATACGCCAACAGCCGGCTCGCAAGATCCCGGCCTCCTCGAAAGAGGCAAGTTGCGCCCTCGTACACTTGGATCTAACCCATGGTTCGGTGGAAAGGGCCATGACCAAGAGGTTTGTTGGGGTCGGGATTTCGTTTGGATCGCGATGCGAGGGAAGGAAAATGCGGCAATCGGAAGAAGTGGTGAGAAGGTGGCTCTCCGATCGCCGCCATTCCTTATATAGGGACGCATCGCCAATTCGGACCGTTATCGGCGATGATTACGCCAAAAGTTACCGTTGGATTACCCCAACGGCTAGTTTGACCACGCTTGACGGTCCAACTACAGCCACTCGGCCGACCCAATCACTATGACAAGAGCCGCCGACCGACTCGCCAAAGCTGCGACTGGTCATGGTTTCCTCCTTTATACAGAGCCCGCCGATGATTCGATCGGATGCCTACTCAGATACTCGACTCAAGCAGCCACCACGCCTAATCGACGACGGCCTCGGGACTATCGATGGGGATATGCCTATCTTGGGGTATACCCAGCAGACGCTTCCGATCGCCCAAGAACCGCGAGTGGGCTGCAGGACGGCGAATGGATTGAAGCCCAAGAAGAACCAAGCGATCGGAAGTCAAGGCCCAAAGTAGTAGATAGGCCTAGTCGGATTAGGTTAGCGATCAAGCTTTAATCGAATCGGTTGAGATATGTAAACCCTAGGGGAGGTGAGCCTATAAACCTCCCTATAGGGCGAGTAGAGATACGTCCCCTCATACGCCCAAGCGACTCGCCGCCTAACAGCCGAGCTCGCCCATTGTAACACCTCCATAATACAATCTAGCAGGAGTAGGTCTTTACCCTCCGGGGGGCCGAACCTGGGTAAAACCCTGTGTCTTTGCCCTCATCTCGCACCGCAGATGGCTGGCCGCCCTTGCCCTTTGTTCTACTACTCGCTGCCGATTGCAGCATCTGCCGTGACTATTCCCACGACACTGGGGCTGGACTCTGTAGTGATTTAAGATGGAGAGGAAGAAGTTGGAGATGGGCAGGGAGACGCCGCGTACCAGTTGGGCTTTGAGGTACACCTTTTCTCCGGCTTGGGGAGAAGGTGTAATCTCGCCGGCCGGCGCCGCCCGCCAGGCGAGCCCCTCCGTCGCAGGAAGGTAGCCTTCGACGATCATCTCTTGGATATCACGATCTATGATATCCGAGCCACGCCAGTCGCCTTTGTGCGAATCTTGCTCCTCCTCCAACGGCTCCAGCGCCGCAGATTAAGGTCGCCGCCGGTGGACTCGATAACCGACGATGTGGGGATGACTAGGCCCTCTGGAGTCATGACAATGGAGCTCCCCGGCTTCGCCGCGGCTTCGTTCGACGCTGCCATGGAGGGAGAAGTGTTGCTGCTGGCCATGGAGTGAGGCTGGGTGTGACTGGTGCAGGTTGGAGGCTAGGGTTTTTTCGCGACTTGGGCGCAGAGAGCTCGAAGGGGCGCGCACTGGAGGAAGAAGATGATGCGAGGAGAATGAGGTAAAAGGTGAAAATTCCACCACGGTTACTATTTATCATCTCCAAGCGTCAAGATTCGTGCAGCTTGATCGGACGGTTGCCGCATAGACGACGTGTTCGCGAACATGCGCGGAAATTTCGCCACGTCTCCAACCGTCGCCGCCAATGGTTCGTATCGCTCGCGCGGGAAAATCGGACATGATTGCGTTCTTTGCATGTGTGAGTTATGAGGCGTCACTGACCTAAACCTACGTCGTCCTAGCTGACATGGGCAGATGAGCCGTCACATCGAAGATTCCAACATGGACGAATCCAATCCGACTACGGAAGAGTACGATGGAAGATTTAGCATTTCTCCGGCTAACAAGTTGAAGACGGAGAAAGCATTGCAGGGTTCTTTGGGAGGACTACAAGATATTGCTTGACGATTTGCCGACATCCAACTAGATGGAGCATTCATCTAAAAAGGCAAGACGACGCAAGATCTTGGAGTTCTCCGGGGGCTACTGTTGGGGATATGCTATATGGGTATCCTCATAGCACGTCACCTATCAGCATAACCCGGTGGCCCACAGTTGGTAGCATGGCCTATGGCCTGCTGGGCGGCCCAGTTAGATGGATCCAGAAGGGAGGCCCATGCCGGATAAAGGAAGGCTACTGTGGAGTTACCAGCGTACCCGGAGCCTTGGAGTGCAAAATACACAAGACTAGTAATAGACGGTGTAGGAATCTGTAACCTGTCCGGCTAGGACTTTTCCCTGTAACCCTAGGACCTGGCGACTATATAATTCGGGCCTATGGGAGCCTTTAGGGCATCGATTCATACAACCTCGCATAGCGAACATATCTCTGTAACTCGGCGTATTGCCCTTATAGTGATTTATAGCAGGAGTAGGATTCTGCCATTATCGTGGGATCTGAACCTGGGTAAGCTGTGTTACCTCGTACCCGTCAACCGTCCGCCTTACTCCACGTCTCTAAACACGCACTGTGAGGACCCCTCCATGGCGTACTCGTCGGCAATACCACGACACCATCCTTTGTGGGAACATGTTC
Organism: Avena longiglumis; assembly: GCA_030063025.1. NCBI lineage: Eukaryota > Viridiplantae > Streptophyta > Magnoliopsida > Poales > Poaceae > Avena > Avena longiglumis. The sequence continues at coordinate 473,482,831 of CP125974.1, read as the reverse complement.
TCCCAATTCGGGAGAGGCTTGATTTCCGAGCTAGATGACGATGATACTTCTTTTTGTTCTACTCCCTCGATCCTCTTCATGGGCTTCTCTTCCTTCTTCCTCCAAATATTGTTGACATGGAAAGTCTGCATGGCTTCGCTGCATGACTATTGTTAGAAGGGGCTTGTATGGAGGTGGCGATGGTTTTTCGAGGATGGAGGTTGTTGCTCTGCGAAAACTTAGTGAAAAAGGTTAGATGCGATCATCTTTAAATGGGGGGGGTCAAAAACCCTAGCCGCCTTGCATAACGAGCAACTATACGGGTGTGGCCCATATAGGTCCCGCCGTATAGTTATGAACCGACTATAGATTTTTTTATCTACGGTGGCACCAACTATATGGCCACAACTATACAGCCGCAAAATTTCTTCCCGCTGTATTGTTGGTCGTTAAACCTTCTATATCTTGGCATAAAAATTGGAGATGCGATGAAATAACTATACATCCACAACTATATGGTTGGAAATTTAATTCCCTCCATATACTTGGTCGTTAAGGCTATTGTACACATCAAAATTTATCTGTTTCTTTTGGAATTCTCAATTAATCTAGATTTTATTGAAATACCAAGTTTGAACAGAAAAATGACAGCTTAAATTTTCGACCAACATTAACATTCATTGAACAAGATTTTTATCATAACCGAATTTCTTTATTTCACAAGAGCTTCATGTGGCACCCGCCGGATTTACGGTCCCGAGAATACCCGTTATGCGTACAATTCACGTTCCCATGATCAGCGAGCCATGATAATAACCGACTAGTATCATTACAACATCCATAAAGGAACGAGTTCAAGAACTTACGAAGAGGCCATTATGGCAATTACCACACAAGTAGCGGAAGTCTTCAAGCGCAGAGCCCATGTCACACCTTAAACTATGGGCAACTGACTGGGAAGGTGGCCTAGCTCGCATAGACGTCAGCACCTTCGTCGCTTCTTAACATCTGCAATCTGGCCAAGTATATATCCAGGGACAATGCTGATGAGTACTTTGAATGTACTCGCAAACCATCTTAAGATAACAATAAGTAAGGGATACGCAGTATGGCTGTGGTAGGATGGCTCCATAAGAGGTTATTTTGTAAATTAGTTTCTCTTGTAGATATAGCATGTCCCTATATATTTGTTGAAAACTTTTGTAAATTTTTTTTGAAAAGTTTTAGGAAAACACTAGCATTGGGTCACCCATTTGTTTCTCCTTCCGGTCATCTCATGACCAAACTCCGTCCTCCATTTCCCCGACCATCCCATGGTCAAAACATTTTCGAGCCATTGCTTTTCCGAAGTCCTTTTTGAAAACAAAACCATCACCCTCGTACAACAGCCATCACAACCATCCATGACCGAGGACTCGGCTATTCGAATAGATTAACATTCTACAGAGGTTGTACACTATACCCACACAATCCAATTACCCGTCCCTAATCCACACCGATCGTGGGTCGAATAACCAGTCAAGACCTTCCAAATGCCCTCTCCGATACAAGTGCCTACCCTATGAGGTTTAACCCCTCAAGACCGGGACGCCCTATATAGTAACCAGCCAACCGGAGCGCGTTTTGCACCTCGACGGGTGTGTGCTTTCAATGAGGGGCTCATAGTACAGCGCGGAGGCCCTTAGACCCTTCATTCCTTCTCCCGGTTGATGATACGCATGGACCACTGGACAAATAAGGCCCACCCTCCGGGGATTTTTTGCCCTTGTAGTAGTGTGAGGCCCCTATACCGGATCAGTCAAACTTCCAGCCCAGCCACGTCCCATTCCAGAGTAATGTGGTTGCACGGGTTAATTGTTCAAGCATTAGGAATTGTACAGCCGGGCGTGTTTTTGTAAACATTTTCCTCCATCCGTTGCCGGATCATTTTGTAAAACCAAAACCTTTCTCATTTTTCAAACCACTTGGTAGGCCAAGCCTCACCAAGGTTTTCTCATAAAACATTTTTGTAAGTCTTTTCCCGGGGTCTTTCCATCCTACACTTTTGTTTAGGCTAAAACAGGGTTTTCAAGGGTTTATGGTGTTAAACACCTTCTATCATACTAAGGGAAGGTATGCATCATAAAAATGGCTTCTAAGGGGTAATGGTATGGAGGAGCCAAACATTTCCCACATAACATAATATAGTAAAACAATGCATTTTGCATAAACGGGTAAATAAAGCATGCATAGATAAAATAATAGGGCAAGGCTTATGAGCAAGAAGGTGGCTTGCCTGTGACCAGCGAGATGTCCCGTGACTTCTTTAGAAAACCTGAATGCCAATACAATTCATATAAGAGAAACCCGATGCTTCCTTCTTCTCGGCGTCACACAAACGCAACTATCGCCGTTATCGAGCATACATGCAAACAAGCAATACTACATTCAGTACGAGGCATTCAAACATCAAAACGTACAGAAAGCAAAGTATAATTACAAGATATACACCAGTAGGGTGTTGGAGGTATGATTTGATTCGACTGGGAGAAGATTTGGAGGTATAGGAAAAAGGGGTCCTTTTGGATTTGAAGTCTAGGAACTACCTAAGACTAAGAGAGGGGTTTTTGACCAAGGGCTTGATCTGTATGATAACATTGTATGAAAATGATACCATCAGATAGGTATTGATAAAATGAAGCCAAAAAAGTGGTTTCACTATTTTATCAATTTCCAAGGATTTATAATGGATTTTATAGTGATTAAAGCTCTAGTTTTTGGAATTAATTCAACTGAACTGTTCTGGAGTTCCAAAAATTATTTCCTTGGGTTATTATGTAGTATTTGATGGACTTATTCAAGAGGAGTTGGAATCACCTCAAAAACATTACCATAATGCCCTTGCGAAATTCCCAAAGACAGTACTGGATGAGATTTGTCTTTTTCACCATATTTATTTTAAAGAAGGTTTTTAGTTCATTCCAAGGACACAGGTTATGTACTGATAATACCTTTCTGTAGGAATTAGAATAAAGTTGTTTAGATTTGCAGAGATACTGTAATGTTTTTATTAGTGAATAAACCATCTCACATAAGGGTTTAACTCACTAAAAATCAACAGAGACTCATAAAAATATGAGCTACTAGATTATGAAGGATATGGATGTGTGTGTAATCTGAGAGTTGGAATTAGGTGAGAACCTCACTCAGTTTGGCCTAGAGAATTTTCTAAAAGTAGAAAGTCTTTGTTTTTTATATTTTTATCAGTGGCAAACTAGGAAGCAAACTAAGGTGGGGACAGTGGGACCTGAAAGGTAAGGTTAATGCCTTTAAACACCCATTGGATTTACCCATTTGGATTGGTAAATATTTCCGGGGAAATGATTTAGTGCACTGGATAGATCTGGGGGTATGATTTTTCATATTTATTCTATATACTATTTTGGGGTAAAATTTGCTCTGCATGTTGGGGAAAACATCCAGGCACCTGGGAAAATTTAGATCTGGAGGTTTTGAAGGCTTTTACATTTTTTCGATTTAAAGTAACTGGGTATTTTTCTGGGTCTATACAAATAGAAAAAGAAAAGAGGGGAGGGAGTTCTCGGGCTGGATCTGGGGCGGTGGTGGCCTGGTAAGGGAGGGTTTGGCCCACCCGGGGCTGCTGGAGGCCCAATGGGGTGAAGGGGTATGGGAGAGCGGGGGTCATCCGATCCAAACGGATCCGACGGCTGCCCGTCGTCTTCCCCCGTGAGCTCGAGGGCGAGGGCGTAAACCCTAGGGCGGAGCGGAGAGGCACGGGGCGGCTCACCTGATGGCGGAGGAGAGCCGAGGATGGTTCAGGGCGACATAGTGCTCGACGGGGAGCAGATGGAGGGGCGGCATGGGGTGTTTCGACGCAGGGAGGATGCTCGTGTGACGAAGCCCGCCGGTGCACGCTCGGGAGCTCGCCGGAGATGCTGCGGTGGTCCCTGCATGTCCACAAGATTAGCACCAGTGGGAGGAGGGGAGTTCGGGAGTGTGACATGCAGCGAGGGGGAGGGCGAAGGGGAGATGGGGTGCTCGACTTTTGTGAGGAGGCCGAAGCTCTCCTTTCTCCTTCTTTCGAGCTGGGCAGGGCAAAGGAAGAGGAGAGGGGGCTCTGGGAGGTGTGTTGGGGGAAATGAGAGAGGAGTGAGGATCTGGGGTGCCTTGGGGCCTTATAAACCGAGTTAGATGGGTCCATGGTGCACTAGGTGCATAGGGGAGCTTGGGAGAGGGGTGCTGTCCATCCATTGGGCAAGGGAGGCGGTGGAGAGGTGAGAGCGAGGGTCCTGGTCGTGCTAGGGGACAGAGAGGGGGTGGGGTGTTGTAATAAGAAAAGGAGTGGCTAGACAAGACATTGCCTTTGTATCCCTCTTAATTAACCATGTGGGGTAAGGGGTGTCGGGGCATGCTACAGTGTGGGTCGACCAGGGGAGAGGGATGATGTTAGGGAGAAGTGCTGGAGAATAGATTATGGAAGCAAAAATGATATTTCTACATTAGGCAAGCTTGATTTTTATGTGATATGGTCCTATATACCATAACACACATTGGGGAATTTTATTGGGATTTATGGAGGTGGAAAAGTATTTTTAGGGAATTATTTCTTCTTTCTTCCATTTAGGAAAAGGGCAAGAAAAAATAATAATAAATCTCAAAAATAATTATTTTTGAGTTGTAAAGATGGGATAGGAGATGGAGAACTCAAATATGCATTTATTTGACAAGTTTATTAGGAGAAAAACAAACTTGCCATTGAAGACAAGGTTGTTGAGAAATTGGTAAGTAAAGGAAATAAAATAGTTTAATAATCCAAATAATTGGGGGAATTATTTGGGGATGCTTATATCCAAGGTATATGATGTAAACTTGATGTATGCATCAAGGTCAACCTTGGTTTTTAAGAAAAGTGGTGAAAAGGATAGAAACTAGATCCTTGGGGGATCTAGGGTTTGGTTATTCTGATGCCACCTAAACAGGGTTGGATTAGGGAGCTTAGAGCTCACCTTGGTACAAGGGTTATATGGATGGATAGACCATGTCATGTAGATGATCATGGAAGAAAGAGTTGGGCTAGGTTGCATTTGAGGTGGTCTATAAGATATGACAAACTTTGTTGAAAATAAGGCTGACATAACAGATACATCAGGTAGCCTCCTAAACCATGTGGGTTTAGGAAGCACAAGGCTCCAATGGAAACAAGGGAAGTGGGGAATGATAGGCCATGGTTAGTAGATCACAACCATGCAAATATTTGGTCAAGGGGATGTGGCATATGGAAGTGAGCTTCTGCCAAAGTAGGCAAGATGATAAGATTTGCAGAAAAGATTATTATTCTTGACTACAAAACCATCATGGATGAGTGGGAATTAGAATGGCTTAGCAAAGGGTAAGAGTGGTCTTTGGTAGTACTAAAGATTTAATACAATGTGGTTCAAGTGCATTCTCAATAATGCACATTGGTTGCAAGAGGTATAGCTCCAAAGATTGAATCTAGATAAGGAATCCAAACTTAGCCATTTTGAGTGTAGAAGCTTTTGAGAGCTAGGTTCCAAACTCATGATCAAGGAGATGAGGTTGAGGTACTAACTAAGTAGATAGGATTCATGCTTAGATTGGGTCTCTACTGAGTTGGAAACCATCCAGAGGGATTATCCTTGGATGGATCTGGGCATGAGGGGAGATGATCACTTGAGTGGCTTAGGATTGATCCAGACTTGGATGCTTGTTTGAGATTTGATGATCACGAACAAGGATTGGTTCCTAAGGAATGAGCTACTAGATTATCTCACTCTAATTCCTAAGCAAACAAGGCAAGCAGCAGATCAAGGCAATTCATCAAACAGCAGATCAAGGCAATTCATCTTGCCACTTATACACTACTAATAGGGTTACCATCAAGCCTAGCTTGAGGTAAGGGTGGGTATTTTTAGTTGGGTGTATCTTGAAGTAAGATAAGGATCATCTTGGTATTCCTACCAAGATTGGTGTGAAAAGGTTTAAATAATGGTTTGGAACACCTGGAGATAAGAGTAGTTGAAGGTTCTGTCTTGAAAACATAAGGAGATAATATATAGGTCTCCATAGTTTTGTTAATAGAAACTAGCAAAGTATTTGGTTGCATCGAAGTCATCTTGGCTTAGATTTTGAAATGCCAGAACATTTGAGAATATGGAAGATGAGCCAATATATCTCTTTTGTAAAATAGCTTTTGTCAACTAGTGTTGAGATAAGAAGTATAGCATCAAATACACAATCATTTTCATGTGTAACAAGAAAAAGTTTTTGTTCCCCCTGATTTTTTCCTTTTTGACATTAAATCAGGGTTGCTGAAATTGGGATGTTACAGACCTTTCCCCCTTAAGATAATCTCGTCCCAAGATTAGGGAGGAGTAGGGTTGGGGTGATAACATCCGCTTAACAATTTTAGCGGTGGAAATTATTAGGCGCTAAAAAGTTTTGCAAAGACCCAATGGGGTTAGTCAAGGTTTGGTGCTGAGGGGATTCGGGTTTGGGGTGTTTGGATGAAACGAGTGGAAAAATACGCAGTATTTTCCCCTTGGGACAAGTCTGGGTAGGTTTAGCATTGATGGGGTACTTGCTTCTTGAGGCGGGACGGCGAGTTGAGTCTCCGTTGTTCCTTCGCCTCGTGGTCGACTTTTCTCTCTTTAGGGTCTTGATACACCGGGGTGTTGGCTAAAAGGTCGACCTTGGAGGGGAGGACTTTCTTGAAGTATCTTCTGAATCTGGAGAAGTGCCGTCTGTCGTCCTTTTTGCAGGGTCGATGGTTTGAATCTGGAGAGGTGGTCCTCGCTTAGTGCGGACTAGTGGTTTGACTCCAGGGGTCTATTAGGTTTTTGGGTGGGAAATACGTAGTATTTCCCCCTTAGAGTGACACTAGGGGTTTCCGGTGGAGTCGCCGACCTTCTTCATTGGAATTGTATGTTGATACTGGGGGATGGCGCTGCACCTTTCGTTCGGAGGTGGTTATCTTCTATCGACCTTTTTTTCATCCGCTTTGTGGGAGATGTCGATGCCATTTCTTGAAGTAATAGTCATATAAGGAGAGGCGCTTAACTAGCTTCTGGTTAGTTAGTTCTGAGCTAGGTAGGGGTCAACTAGGTGGAGGATTCTCGTTGGCTGTTGGCGGTCTCGGAACGTGGTTCTTTAGAAAAGGGGGTCTTTTCGGGTTCGATCTGATGCAACGTCGTGGGTAAAACATGAAAAGAAGGGCATTATCCTTTCATACCATCCAACAGGGTCCATCTAAAGTTCAGCAGATTTGCGCAGGCCAATGGAGAAGGTACTTTACACCTTACTGAACAGGTTTCGAGACGGTCCATCACTTGCTAGAGGTTAGTGGAGTAAGTTGGTAGGGTACGAAGGACTGGGTCAAGAGTGCTCCTTGAATCTTGTAGCCGTCCTTGGGGTTGGGTACCAACTTTGGTTACTATATTTACTCGGGGTCAAAGGGACCTTTAGCTCTTCAGTGGTGAGGGTCGTGCCTTCTCTGATGTCTTGCTTCGAAGAGTGGATCTTCCGAGGGTGGTGACTTGAAGAGTGGTTGATACTCGTGAAGAGGACAGTTCCTCATTCTCCGTCTCGAGTTTCAGATTCGGAGATCCTTTTTGGTGGGTCGTTAGTAGCAGAAGCAGAGAAGGGGCTTCGTGACGTCCTCATGGGAACTAGATGTCTTGGGTTTCTTTCTACTCCTTCGGGAGTAGTAGTGACGGCGTCGGGCAGTCTTGTTGTCTTAAATTTGAACGTATCGGTTGTTGGGAGGGTCGAGCAGACTTATGGAGATTATTGATGATGTTTGTGTTCTGTTCCTCTATCGACTCTTGGGGTGAGGATTGGAGCAGTTTCTTGGATTGTATATCTTCTGGTATTATCTTCTCATGGTCGGTCTCCTGGAATTGAGTGGAAGGACGCGGTATTTCCACCTTAGAGATTTACTTGGGGTCGTCGAGGTTGGGGGGGTAGATCCTTCGTCTTGGGGCAAAGCGTGACGCTTGAGTTTAGATCCTCGAGTGACGCCTTATTACGACTATCTCCCTATGGTGGTTGCCTAACTAAACCATATGGGTTATCTCGGGGCAGTTTTAGTGGTTAGCGACGCTTCTTCTTGGTCCTTCGTCGGGGTGGGGCATGTTAGCTTCAGAGTGGTGGTCGTAACTCGAGCTCTTTGTGTTTATTTGAGGGATGACGGAGTATCCTTGTTGTCTTCAGCATCCTTATCTTCCGTTTTATTGGGGTGTTTGTGTGATGGCGAGATCTCCTTGTTGCTTAGGCAAGGGGTTAAATAAGGTCATTGTTCCTTTGGGGCGATTGGAACTAAGGCACGAGCAGGAGTTGTCGGGGATTTCTTTAGGTGGCCATCCTGCTGAGAGTTTTCCAGCTATAGGGTTGCGAGGGTTAGCGTCGGGATGCACCTACAAGGTGTTCATACAATAGGATCGAGTGATCCGAGGCACACAAGCAACACATTTCAAGCATCACACAAGCAGTTGGCAAGAAAACATGGCGTACCATAGGTACTAAGGGGAGGACTACACGCCATAAGGGGATTCCTATACTAGGAATGCTAATCCTAAGTATGGACGTTACGGGGGTCTTGACTTCTGTCTTTCCATTTGTTGTCGTCGGTGCCGTACTTGATCAATTTTGGGGCGATGAAGGACTCTGTTGGTAGGGCGATCTTGTAGTGTCTTTCGTCATTGGTAGCTCCTTTGTTTTGCTTGTCTTGGTGTCTCTTCATTCTGGGATCTCCGTCTTCATAGTCTCCAAGTCGGACTTTGTTTTTAAAAACAGGACATTTGAAGTAGACGAGATATAGAGTAATCCATTTTTGATTATTTTAAATCAGAGAAGATAAGATAAGAAATATTTTTGAAAAGATTTTGAGAAATAGTTTTCGAAAGCTGGTGTTTTCAGAAATAGGGGTTGTCCTGTCTAACGTCCATGCTAACTAAGGTCTCCTAGAGTCAGGATGGCTCTGATACCATGTATGTGGCACCCCTTATTTACGGTCCGAGAATACCCGTTATGCATATAATTCACGTTCCCATGATCAGTGAGCCGTGAGCATAACCGACTATTATCATTACAAAATCCATAAAGTGACGAGTTCAAGAACTTACGAACAGGCCATTATGGCAATTACAACGCAAGTAGCAGAAGTCTTCAAGCGCAGAGCCCATGTCATGCCTTAACCTACAGGCAACTGACAGGGAAGGCAGCCTATCTCGCATAGCTCCTTCGTTGCTTCTTAACATCTGCAATCTGGCCAAGTATATAGCCAGGGACAATGCTGGTGAGTACTTTGAATGTACTCGCAAACCACCTTAAGATAACAATAAGTAAGGGATACGCAGTATGGCTGTGGTAGGATGGCTCCATAAGAGGTTCTTTTGTAAATTAGTTTCTCTGGTAGATATAGAATGTCTCTATATCTTTGTTGAAACCTTTTGTAAAACATTTTGGAAACCTTTTTGGAAAGATTTAGGAAAAAACTAGGATTGGGTCACCCATTTGTTTCTCCTTCCGGTCATCTCATAAGCAAACTCCGATTTTCCCGACCATCCCATGGTCAAAACATTTTCGAGCCATTGCTTTTCTGAAGTCCTTTTTGAAAACAAAACCATCACCCCCGTACAGCAGCCATCACAACCGTCCATGACCGAGGACTCGGATATTCGAATAGATTTACACTCTGCAGAGGTTGTACACTGTACCCACACTATTCGATTACTCGTCCCTGATCCACACCGATCATGGGTCGAATAACCGGTCAAGACCTTCCGAATGCCCTCTCCGATACAAGTGCCTACCCTATGAGGTTTACCCCCTCAAGACCAGGACGCCCTATATAGTAACTAGCCAACCGGAGCGCGTTTTTCACCTCGACGGGTGTCGCTTTCAATGAGGGGCTCATAGTATCGAGTGGTGGCCCATAGACCCTTCATTCCTTCTCCCGGTCGATGATACAAATGGACCGTTGGACAGAGAAGGCCCACCCTCCGGGGATTGTTTGCCCCTGTAGTAGTGTGAGGCCCCTATACCGGATCAGTCAAACTTCCAGCCCAGCCCCGTCCCATTCCAGAGTAATTTGGTTGCACGGTTTAATTGTTCAAGCATTAGGAACTGTACAGCCGGGCGTGTTTTCATAAACATTTTCCTCCATCCGTTGCCGGATCATTTTGTAAAACCAAAACCTTTCTCATTTTTCAAACCGCTTGGTAGGCCAAGCCTCACCAAGGTTTTCTCATAAAACATTTTTGTAAGTCTTTTCCCGAGGTCTTCCCATCCTACACTTTTGTTTAGGCAAAAACGGGGTTTCCAAGGGGTTATGGTGTTAAACACCATATATCATACTAAGGGCAGGTAGCTATCATAAAAATGGGTTGTACCTAATGGTACTAAGGGGTTATGGTATGGAGGAGCCAAACATTCCCCACATAACATAATATAGTAAAACAATGCATTTTGCATAAACGGAAGATAAAACATGCATAGATAAAATAATAGGGCAAGGCGTATGAGCAAGAAGGTGGCTTGCCTATGACCAGCGAGATGTCCCGTGACTTCTTTAGAAAACCTGAATGCCAATACAATTCATAATAAGAGAAACCCGATGCTTCCTTCTTCTCGGTGTCACACAAACGCAACTATCGTCGTTATCGAGCATACATGAAAACAAGCAATACTACATTCAGTATGAGGCATTCAAACATCAAACCATACAACAAGCAAAGGATAATTACAAGATATACACCAGTAGGGTATTGGAGGTATGATTTGATTGGATTGGGAGAAGATTTGGAGGTATAGGAAAAAGGGATCCTTTTGGATTTGAAGTCTAGGAACTACCTAAGACTAAGAGAGGGGTTTTTGACCAAGGGCTTGATATGTATGATACCATTGTATGAAAATGATACCATCAGATAGGTATTTATAAAATGAAGCCAAGAAAAGTGGTTTCACCTATTTTATCAATTTCCTAGGATTTATAATGGATTTTATAGTGATTAAAGCTCTAGTTTTAGGAATTAATTCACCAGAACTGTTCTGGAGTTCCAAAAATTATTTACTTGGGTTATTATTTAGTATTTTATGGAATTATTCAAGAGGAGTTGGAAGAGAAATTCCCAAAGACAGTACTGGATGAGATTTGTCGTTTTCACCAGATTTATTTTACAGAAGTTTTTTAGTTGATTCGAGGGACATAGGTTAGGTACTGATAATACCTTTCGGTAGGAATTGGAATCAACCTGTTTAGATTTGCAGAGCTACTGTAATGTTTTTATTAGTGAATAAACCATGCACAGAAGGGTTTAATTCACTAAAAATCAACAGAGACACATAAAAATATGAGCTACTGGATTATGAAGGATATGGATGCATGTGTCATCTGAGAGTTGGAATTAGGTCAGAACCTCACTTAGTTTGGCCTAGAGAATTTTCTAAAGGTAGAAAGTCTCTGTTTTTGATATTTTATCAGGGGCAAACTAGGAAGCAAATTAAGGTGGGGCCAGTGGGACCTGAAATGTATGGTTAATGCCTTTCAACAACCATTGGATTTACCCCATTTGTATTGGTAAATATTTGGGGGAAATGATTTAGTGCACTAGATAGATCTGGGGGTATGATTTTTCATATCTATTCTATATACTATTTTGGGGTAAAACTTGGTCTGCATGTTGGGGAAAACATCCAGGAACCTGAGAAAATTTAGATCTGGAGGTTTTGAAGGCTTTTAAATTTTTTTCGATTTAAAGTAACTGGGTATTTTTCTGGGTCTATGCAAACAGAAAAAGAAAAGAGGGGAGGTAGTTCACGGGCTAGATCTGGGGCGGAGATGGGCTGGTAAGGGAGGGTTTGGCCTACCCGGGGCTGCTGGAGGCCCAGCGGAGCGAAGGGGTATGGGAGCGTGGGGGTCGTCCGATCCGAACGGATCCGACGGCTGGTCGTCGTCTTCCCCTGCGAGCTCGAGGGAGAGGGCGTAAACCTTGGGGCAGAGCGGAGAGGCACGAGGCAGCTCACCTAAGGGCGGAAGAGAGATGAGGATGGGTCAGGGCGACGCGGTGCTCGACGAGGAGCAGATGGAGGGGCGGCACTGGGTGTTTCAACGCGGGAAGGATGCTCGCGCGACGAAGCCCGCCGGTGCATGCTCGGGAGCTCGCCGGAGATGCTGCGGTGGTCCCTGCATGTACACAAGATGAGCACCAGTGGGAGAGGGGAGTTCGGGAGTGTGACATGCAGCGAGGGGGAGGGCGAGGGGGAGATGGGGTGCTCGACTTTTGTGAGGAGGCCGAAGCTCTCCTTTCTCCTTCTTTCGAGCTAGGCAGGGCAGAGGAAGAGGAGAGGGGGCTCTGGGGAGGTGAGGGAGGTGTGCTGGGGGAAAATGAGAGAGGAGTGAGGCTCCGGGGTGCCTTGGGGCCTTATAAACCGAGTTAGATGGGTCCATGGTGCACTAGGTGCATGGGGGAGCTTGGGAGAGGGGTGCTAGCCATCCATTGGGCAAGGGAGGCGCTAGAGAGGTGAGAGAGAGGGTCCTGGTCATGCTAGGGGACAGAGAGGGGGTGGGGTGTTGTAATAAGAAAAGGAGTGGCTAGACAAGACATTGTCTTTGTCTCCCTCTTAATTAACCATGTGGGGCAAGGGGTGTGGGGCCATTCTATAGTGCGAGTCGACCAGGGGAGAGGGATGAGGTTAGGGAGAAGTGCTGGAGAAGATTGGAGCTGGTTTGTGTTTGATTTTAATCAAGTTTGCTTGATTTGAAAAATGTTGATCATTTTGAGGCTTGTGTAGGAAGTTGCAAAAGTTTCATTGGGCAACGTGTGGAAATGGTACTGGTGGATAGGTGTGATCAAATAATCTCTCCTTGATTCAAATGGGAGTTTTCTAAGGATTATAATCCCATTTAAATGCACTTCTTCAAAAAGTGCAGAAATAGATTATGGAAGCAAAAATGATATTTTTACATTGAGAAAGCTTGGTTTTTGATGTGATATGGTCCTATATACCATAACACACATTGGGGAATTTTATTGGGATTTATGGAGGTAGAAAAGTATTTTTAGGGAATTATTTCTTATTTCTGCCATTTAGGAAAAAGGGCAAGAAGAAATAATAAGAAATCTCAAAAATAATTATTTTTGAGTTGTAAAGATGGGATAGGAGATGGAAAACTCAAATATGCATTGATTTGATAAGGTTATTAGGAGAAAAACAAACTTCCCATTGAAGACAAGGTTGTTGAGAAATTGGTAAGTAAAGGAAATAAAATAGTTTAATAATCCAAATAATTGGGGGAATTATTTGGGTATGCTTATATCCAAGGTATATGATGTAAACTTGATGTATGCATCAAGGTAACGTTGGTTTTGAAGAAAAGTGGTGAAAAGGATAGAAACTAGATCCTTGGGGGATCTAGGGTTTGGTTATTCTGATGCCACCTACCAAGATTGGTATTCCTACCAACATTGGTGTGAAAAGGTTTTAATAAAGGTTTTGGAACACCTGGAGATAAGAGTAGTTGAAGGTTCTGTCTTGAAAAAATAAGGAGATAATATATAGGTCTCCATAGTTTTGTTAATAGAAACTAGCAAAGTATTTGGTTGTGTCAAAGTAATCTTGGTCAGATTTCGAAATGCCAGAACATTTGAGAATATGGAAGATGAGCCAAGATATCTCTTTTGTAAAATAGCTTTTGTCAACTAGTGTTGAGATAAGAAGTATAGCATCAAATACACAATCAGTTGCAAGAACACAAGCAAGCAAGTAAACAAACATTTGCATGTGTAACAAGAAAAAGTTTTTGTTCCCCCTGATTTTTGCCTTTTTGACATTAAATCAGGGTTGCTGAAATTGGGATGTTACACTTAAAGTGTTCCTTTATTCAATCATAAAATTAACTAAACTTACTTAAAAAATTTAAACTTACTCGCCCCTTTATTTTACATGGGTTGCCTCCCAAATCTCTCTTTTATGTTCTATAGCTTGATCATAGTGTTGCTCATTTCATCTCGATCTTATCCTTCTTCCAGTTACCATTCCTTCCGTACCTCTGCTCAATAAATTCTTCTAGGGTAATTACTCGTAAGATGATTGCACTTATATCTTCTTTTGCGCGATAATGCTTCAAGCATTGTCCATTCACCACCCACGAAAGAGATGGTGTTTTCCCCTGGAGCTTCACTGCTCCCGATGCATAAGCTTCTTCAACTATATAGGGGGTCTTCCTACTTTGATATGAGCATTCATGGAAACAAATTAAGACGATAATTATATAGAAAAACCTTATCTCCACTTTTAAAAACCTTATTCTCTATTTTTCTATCATGCCATATTTTTTACTTTTTCCTTAAAAAATCTAGCACTTTCATAAGCTTCACTCCTAAACTCATCTAAAGCATGAATGTCTAATAAACGTGTTTCTCCTGCTGCTTTAAGATCATAGTTTAAGTTCTTGATTGCCCAAAAGGCTCTATGTTCCAATTCTAAAGGTAGATGGCACGCCTTATCGTATACCATCTTATATGGTGTTATACCCATCAGATTTTTAAATGCAGTTCGGTATGCCCAAAGAGTGTCATTTAGCTTGTATGACCAATCTTTTCTTGATTTATCCACCATCTTCTCAAGTATGGTCTTTAGTTCTCTATTAGAGAGTTCCACTTGACCACTCGTTTGAGGATGATATGGTGAAGCAACACGGTGATTTAATCCATATTTGCAGAGGATTTCCTAAAAGTTCCTTTCATAAAATGAGAACCACCGTCAGTAATTAAAAATCGAGGAACTCCAAACCTGGGAAATATGACATCCTTGATCATCTTCACGGAAGTAGCTGCATATGCATGGTTAGTTGGAATAGCTTCAACCCATTTAGTAACATAATCGACAACAACAAGAATATGAGTGTAGCCATTTGATTCTATAAAGGGCCCCATGTAATCCATTCCCCACACATCAAATGGTTCAATTATAAGACTATAATTCATTGCCATCTCTTGTCTTCTGTCTATATTACCTCTTTTTTTGGCAACATCACAATATTCCACATACCTATGTGCATCCTTGAACAAGGTAGGCCAATAGAATCCGGATCGAAGTACCTTTTCTGCAGTTCCTTTTCCTGCATGATGTCCTCCATACGGGCTGTCATAACAAGCTTGCAAAATTGCATTCATTTCATGATTAGGAACACACTTTTGAATCATTCTGACGGGTCCATGACGATAAAGAAACGAATCATCCCAAAAGTAATATTTTAGATCATTAAAGAATTTCATTCTTTTATTTCTTGTCATACCAGTAGGAAGAAATTAGACTGCAAGATAATTATCATAATATTCAAACCAAGGATTAGCAACTTCAACATTTGCTAAGTATTCTCCCGGAAATGACTCATTTATAGGTGCGAGGTCAGTAATTATTCTTTCCATCCTAGAGAGATGATTTGCTACTGGATTATCCTTACCCCTCCTAAATACTATTTGCAAATCATATTCTTGTAGTAATAACACCCACCTAATCAACATGGGCTTTACATCATTTTTCACAAGAAGGTGACACAAAGATTGGTGATCTGTATGAATTATTACTTTAGAATTAATAATGTAAGATCTAAATTTATCACAAGCAAAAATTAATGCATGAAACTCTTTCTCCGTAGTATCATAATTTTTCTGAATCTTATTATGATGGGGATATGCCGAGTGGGGTATACCCAGCAGGACGTTCCCTACTGGATCATACTCCCAGCGAGTGGGCCTGCAGGACGGCGACTGGACCGCCATCCAAGAGGAAGCCCAGCGACTAGAAGCTAAAGGCCTAGAAGCATAGCTAGGCCTAGTCGGATTAGGTCAAAACCCTCTGAGTCCTTAACTAAATCGGTTGTGATCTGTAAACCCTAGCGAGGTGACTATATATAAACCTCCCTAGGGTTCGCATAGCACTTATGTTCCATCATACACCACCTCGACTCGCCGCCTAGTCGTACAGCTCACCTTTTGCACTATCTCATCAATACAATCTAGCAGGAGTAGGTCTTTACCCTCTGAGGGGACGAACCTGGGTAAAACCATGTGTATTTGCCCTCATCTCACATCGTAGATGGCTGACCGCCCTTGCCCCTCGTTCTACTACTCGCTGCTAATTGCAGCATCTGTCGTGGCCATTCCCACGACAGTGGCACCCACCGTGGGGCCTGGCCGGTCAGGCCTGTATTCTGTGGCGAGACCCTATATGCCCATCAACCGGAAGATCTCCACCAGTCGAATGATCGCCATCGGCGAGATCCTACAGATCTTGCCCAACAGCTACGTCCCGGCGTCACGCCCAGTCACCCACAGCGTCATCATGTCGGTCGGCACGATTAGCCTGTTTGTCGGCTTCACCGACATCATCGTATCGGAGGACTCGGCGCGCATTGGCGAGTCACCGATGCGCGATTGGCTCTCTGAGAGACAGGTCCGCACCATCCATCGCCTCACCTCCGAGTATGACTCGGCCACCAGCAACATGGCCAAGACTAACACGGCCACAGACGACGCGGCCCTCAACTACGACCCCGACTCAGCGACCCCGGCCTCAGTCTCCGGATCCATTGTCATCATGTCTCAAGCGGGCTCCATCACCCAAGTCTCCAACATGCGGGCTTTTGAGGATCCATCTATCCTCGGGATCTTCGATTCCGACTCCGGATCGGAGAACTCTAGCGACCCCCATGCCAGATCCGGTAGCTTCATCGCGACCTACATGGCGAGCGGCACAAGCACTCCAACGGACCCCTTCTCCATGTTGATCCCGCCAACCACAATATCGGGGGAGGTCGAGGAGGCGTGCCTGCGCTTCGAGAAGGCAGTACAGAAGGAACAAGCCGAGCGCGAGAAATTCCGCCTCGATCAGTTCAAGGCTCAGGAGCTATCGCTCTACCACCAGCGCCGCATCAGGACGCGCCTGAACCCCACGGTTCAGGGACGCGCCTTGAACTTCGACGATGAGAAAGACCCGTCTCTCATGTTCGATCGCGCGATCTTCGAGAACGCGCCACCAGGAGGAAGTGCCCGGCCACCACCATGCGCAAACAGCGAACGGAGATCCCCCACCACCACCAATCCGCGCGCCCCCTCTCAACCAGCCGAGAGTCCTTATCTCTCCACAATAGTAGGACGCGAACAACTTCCCGTAATACTCCACCTTGATGGACAATGTCATCGCGGGACGAGCAGCAGTGACCAACCTCAACGTCATAGGGGAGGGCGCACTGCAAATTGAGTACGCCAAGGCCCTACTCGCCAAGGCCGTCGAGCATCAAGTCGCCGGAGGCGACTCACGACGGCGCATGTACTCCCGCTCCTCCGGAAGCAGGGCAGCCTCGAGCGGCCGCCCATTGATGGAGAATACACTAAACTACCCACCGCCCGAGCCCCTGCAGCTTCAGCGAAGGGCCACACACGCGGCGCTCTCCACCAATGACCTGCGACCGCTGAACAACACGGTCGCTGCCAATGGGCAGCCAGTCGACGCGCGGACCCACATCATCAACAACCAGAGATGGCGCGCACGCCAACCCAATGACCTGGGGCACACCCTCACCAGCCGCCACGACGGCGAGCCAAGGGGCTCGCTCAGCCGAGTCGGCCCCTAGTGCTTCGGACTGATGATCTGAGGCGAGAAATATCTGGCGAACTTCAAAGCGCCAAAGGAAATCGAAAAGTACGATCCCTCGTATGATCCGGCCATGTGGTTGGACACATACCCCATGGCGATGGGAATCGCTGGCCACACCGACCTACTCGCCGCTTGCTACCTTGTAGCATCCCAGTTGTCTAACACCTGTAATGCTACATGTTATGATAATAAAAAGGGCCACTTCCAACATATAATGGTTGCATCATCATCATATCATACTCATGTCATCATACCACCTTGCATTTGAGCATCATATAAAACCCTTTCTTGTTTGGTTCTTATCTCATGTGCATGATTAATTGTAGTTGCCTCTTGATATTGTATTTGGTTCTTAATATATTGTTAAATGCCCAAGTTGAGTTGAGGGCATCTCTCTTATTGACTCCACCACCTTTTTCTTTCACCACCTTTAATTCCACCATCCAATTAATATGATCTTGGCATTTTAATTTGGGTTATCTCTAGCTCATGTTGGTTGGTTGGATTCCACCCATAATCTTTGCTTGGCCTTGCCCATCTTTTGGGAATGCATATGGATAATGCCATGTTAATATTATTGTTTTCACAAGGATAAATTGTCATTAATTATTTTGCATGGGCCATGCAAGTGCCACCTTTTCTAGTATTTGGTTTTTGCTTGAATTCTAAGTGGATCATCTTTCCTTTGCTTAAATCTTGTCTTGGGCTTGTAGTTTCTTCATCAAATCATCTACCTCTCTTCTCCCCTTTAGCTAAACCTTTATCCCTTGCTCCATGCACCCACATGTGCTCACGAGGCATGCCCAAATCTAAACCCACTTGCCTTCTCCCCACCTTTCTCTTTTTATCTTGCTTGTTCTTTGAATGGAACATGCATGATTCAAATCCCCATCATCACATGATCATCTCTCTCCCTCTTCCTCTTTTCTTGCCTTGATCTTGTTAGGGCTTGTTTGGAGTTTGCTTGATCAACTTAAGTACCACCATCTCTTTCTTACCCCTCTTAGCAAAACCCTAAACCTACCCCATGCCATCTCTCCTTCCTAGCTAAACAAGACCTAATCTACACTTTTCTCTAAACAAAACCCTAGCTACCCCTCCTCTTCCCTACTTCCTAGCTTGATCACCCCATGCCCTACCCTAGATCCCCCTCTCTCTTCCATGCAGGCCCCACCCAAAGAACCTCTACCACCTACCACCCCACACGTCCCAAGGACCCCAACCCTAACCCTAGCCCGAGCCGCCCTCTCCCTCCCTCTTTTCTCTCCTCTAGCCTTACTGCCACCCACCCTGTGGCCACCTGCCTCCCTGGCCTCGCCTACCCCACCTGGAAGACACCCCACCAGCTGCCCTGCCTGGCTCACGTGAAGGGGAGAGGCGACACCGACGCCACCCTGGCCATCTACCCCTCCCCCACGCCACCTCCTGCCCCCTCGTTCTTATCCTCCCTCACCCCTCTCTGCCTCGCCAGATCCCTCCCCCAGAGCCGCTCCCTTCCTCCCCTTTTCTCTCCCGACGACGCCCCGGCAGCCGCCGTCGCCCACCGTCTGCATCACCGTCGCCCCGCCTTGCTGGACGTCAAGCTCGTCGCGGAAGGAGCCGCGGGAGTCGAGGACGTTCCCCTGCTGCACCGGGACCGCGCCAACGAGGAGGAGAAGGCCTGCACCGCCGCTGCACGCCGGAACGCCACCGAAAACCCTAGCACGCTGGGCCTCTGCCTCCCCGTCGTCCTGCTGCGCCCCGACCAGATCCGAGCCCACCGCCGAGCCCGCGGTGAGCACCCGAACCCCCCTGACACCTCCGCCCTCGCCGTAGCTCTCTGTGCACGCCGGACCTTGCGTCGAGCGCTCTGGGTGCGTCGCGAGCGCGTGCGTCCTCTGCGTCGCCGCGTCGCGGGGAGCCTCACCTAGACGCTTAGCCCCTTCCTAGCACCAACCCCAAGCCACCGCAGCTCGCTCGCGTCCAAGCGCCCGATCATGGGATCGATCCCTCCGCCGCTGCCTGTTTCATTTTTCGGCCCAGCCAGAGGAAGAGAAACAGGCGTGCACCGCTTGCACAAAACCCCCCGCCCTCTTTTGTTTTCCAACCCGCGGTCCTTCGGGGCCCACCGGTCTGTGTCTTGGTGTTTTTGTAAAAAGGCTCTCCACTTTACCTCAAATTAACCCGCGGTCCCTATCTTTCCCAGACGCTGGCGCGTGGGATCATGGAGCTGACCCACTGTCGTCTAGGTCAAGTGGCCTGAGTGTTAAATGTTTTGACGAATCATTTAGAAATTCAAACTAACTAAATTATTTCAAAATTCAAAATCAAATCAGAATTTAAATAACTTTTCCATAGTAATTCCAAATCACACAAATGATATATGTTTGGATATCAGAAAAATGCCAGGATTTCAAATATGCCATCCATATTGCCTTTTGCACAAGTAAAATTCCAAGTTTATTTAAATTAACCAATTGCCATTAGAATTCCAATAATTAATAACTTTTGTTTTATAATTCCAAATTTAGCAAATGATATGTCTAAAATGATCAGCTCGACGAGACCTTTCTGTTTAAGCTATCCATAACTTCAATTGCAGCATGCATCATGTAAAAATATAGTGTACATCAATGTTATGACAACAAAATGTGAACCAAAACTCCACTAAAATAATGCTACTTGTTTTCCACACCTCACCATGCCATGCTACCTTCTTGCCATGTAAATTGTGCATCATTCATCATGGCATGATTGTTTGCTTGACGCATCTTATTCATATGCTTGTGCTCTATATTCATGTTGGCCTTGTTTGTTTGGTTTTTCTCGGATAGACACTGAGCAGGGGTTATATCAAGAGAACCAGAGCACTACCTGATCCGTCCCTCGCTTCAACTGAGAGTTAACAGTGCAAGCACTTCCACATGCTTGCATACATACAATACCTATTGCCTCTATCTTATTCTTGCATCATTGAGTCGCGATTGCATTAAATTGAATCCCAAGTATGCATAGCCTTTACTTTTAAACCCCACCAAGCTTGTTCCTCCATCCCATGAGCCACTACTATAGGAGTTGTTTGAGCCATGCGAGTCGTAGAACAGCATGTGTAGGGTATGTGAGCGTCTGTTGGATAATGAGGTACCTAAACAACTTAACCTGAGTAGTTCTGGGATAACTAAAGAAAGTGGCACCGGTGAGCAACATCTGCTATTTGGTTTTTCCTGCTCACTTGTGTCCCGTAAGACCCCGAGTACTTGATTCCTGTTCCTTGATTTATCGCGCTATCCACATCCGGGAGGTATATGGGACCCCCCTGAGCCAGAGCTTGATTCCGTCTTATTTCTTGGGGCCACAAACTAGTTCGCGGTTTTATTTACTATCCTGTACTTATGCCATGCTACTTTCTGTATTCAAATTGTGCGAGGAGCACACTGTACTATTTAAGATAGTGGCACGATTCCGCGGTGTCGACAAGCCCAGTTTTGGGTTCCCAGTCATTCACAGCCGTCCCCACAACCTTGAGTCCGTCTCGGAGCTTGCTTACTTCGTTGCGGGTAGACTCCAAGGGGTGGCCCCCTGAAATCTTTCTGAATCTTGTGATTGTTCAGTCGTGAAAGCCTCGTTGGGTTTTGATTTGGTTTTTCCGAGGTTGATCGAGCGTGTGTTGCTATTGGTGCACCCCGGCCGGGTAAAACTTTCTGAAAGCCGTGTCCGCGGATATGGACGACTTGGAGCACAGTTTCTCGATCATAGACAAGCATAACCGCCTTTTAATCTGACTAAGTAATTTGACTAGTAAATAGTGCAACACTCATGGAATGGTTAATAAAATTGCCAACGGATGGGGGGTTGTTCGTCCGCTTCCTTGTTGGTAAGCAGGGAGGAGGATGGATCGGATGAGATTACCATTATAACTGTTGTACTTAATTCACGGACATCCGTCTATCATTGGTTAGGCGGATGGTTAGCGTTTATCTGTAGAACTGCTAGGGTTTATCTTTCGCTGCAATTGCGTCACCCCAGGTTGTGTCCCCTTTAGAGGCATTAAGACTTGCTGAGTACCCTTAGGGTCTCACACGATAAATTATTGGTTCAGATGGACAGGTACCTCCATAGGACGGATACTGGGTAGAAGAAGCCGAAGATGTGGGCAACGATCGTTCGGTGTAGAGATTCCGGGAACAGGGATCCGAGAGACCTGTAGTTGGGATGTGCTTATTTCTATGGCATCTTATGCCGATTTGCTTCTTATCCGTACTCGGATTTTGTTTGCCGCTTCCGCATGATACTCTGATGTGTGTTGTATGAGGAGTTATCCTAAAATATAGATCTATCTAGGTCATTTGAATCTTGCCGTATGGCGTTGCTATATTTCCTTTCTTTCTAGATGGTATGGCTCTGATGTACTCTTGTATGGTGGCTTGCGTACATACCCACTTGTGTACGTAGTTGATCCCTTCGTCTGCCGACTACGCCGCCCGTACAGGTCCCGTTGAGAGGGTAGTGGTTGGGACGTCTGAAAGGACTACCAGTGAGTGGCTTTTGGGCCCCACCGTACTATTTCAACCACTACCACTCATCCAGGCTTGTATCTAGGAGCGTAATTCACCGAGGTAGTTACAATTGGTATCAGAGCCATCCCGACCTTCAGGGTTTCAGCCAAACGGTCGTTGTCAGTCTAGCAAATATTTTGAGTAGTTATGTATATTAGGGAAAAACAAAACGCGAGAGTAGGACTGCTTCCATTTTTCTTCTTACCCTCCCACCCACCCTTTTCTGGTAAGGAAGTGCAACGTTTTCAATTCTCTTCTTAAAGTTCAAACTAGGATTCACGTATTCTGGGTTTCCGTAGTACCATAGGTTGTGTGTATGTGTGTGTGTGTAATCCCTTGTCTATCTGTTGCATCCAAGTTGTTATCTTATCTGCCTTTGGTTATCAACTGTTGGTACATTCCATACCGACAGGCTTTTGCAAACCGACGCAATCTATCTTCCTCTTGTATCCGACGCTATCTTGTTTGGGGTGTTCGTTTCCGTAGTTACCAATCTTTAGGTTTCGTCGTGAGAAGAAGGGGTTAGGATATGTGTTCCACTTGTTCATGTGCGGAGTAATGATTTGAGTGCGGGATGGAGTCGCGACCATACCACTACTTTTATCATTCGCTTTTGTATATTGAATCGGTAGAGTCACTAATCTTGATTCATTAAGTAATTTTGCGCATCTATTGGTATTTTAATGCCGAAATTTGTGGAAAATTTTTCTTTGATATATTTGTGTACCACACTCCTTTTCAGTCGTGTGCGATATGCTTAATATCTTAGAGGTGCTATGAACTTTGTTGATATTTTAATATTATCTCAGTAAATTGTATCCTTTAATCTTGGTTAATTCCATCTTGGTACTATTTTGGATTATTACCATTCTCCATTATAGTACTGACTTGAGTTTTATATCAATGACAGGATGGCTCCACCACGCCGGACTGAGGAGGACATACCTCCGGAACTGGGCTCAGCGCTGTCAAACATTGCTAATGCTTTGGCAGCCATGCAAGAGAACCAGCAGCGCTTTGAGGAGAGCGTCAGAAGAAATGAGTTTGCTCCACTTCCTCCACCTCCCAAGCGCGGAGACATCAAGAGCTTCCTCAATTTCAACCTCGCTTTGATGTGTCCGACCGACTCGGACGCGGATGATTGGTGCGCGAGATCTCAAGGTTGCTCGAGACTGCTGATGTTCCTAACAGAGTGGGTCAAGTGTGCTACTCACCTTCTCAAGGGATACGCAGCTCTTTGGTGGGAAAACTACTTAAAGGCAAGTCACTGGTTCCAGCCAACTTGGGAAAGGTTCACGCAGCTTTCAAGGAGTTTCTCTCGGAGATTGTGATGGAAAGGATGAAGGAGGCTTTCCTCAACTGAAGCAGGAAATGATAACGCCAACACCTATATCAGAACTTCATGAATCTATCCCGTTATGGTGGTGATGAGGTATCGATGACAAGAAGAAGCGTAAAAGGTTCGTGCAAGGGCTCAATGCGTCGATCAAGTATGCAATCACGCATGCAAGACCGCAACCTTCCTGAACTACAGACACAAGACCGCAAGAGGAGGCAAGCAGCACATGTTTGAGGAGTCCAAGAAACACAACAGGGATGCATCAAGCTCTGCAGCTTATGGCAGCTCCTTCTAAGCGTGTCCGGGTTCCTAACACCCCACCGTCGCTCCGGCTCCACCAAGACCTGCGAGTTTCACGTCAAGGCCACCAAACTTCACCATGCGGCTCCTGTGGGGCTACAACAACCATTACCACGAGCGCTGGCGGAGTCCTCGGCTACTCGCTCCACGTGCGGCTAGTGCACTTCACGTGTGGAGATCTGGACATCTCATTGAACTGTCCAATGAAGAACAAAGCTCTCCCTCCACCCCCGCCAAGATCTGCAACAAGCTCTCCTTCGGTTCGTGCACCACCGCCTCGGGCTCTCAACATCAACACCAAGCCCGGGTCTGCGGTTGTTCGTGCCAACTGCGTCAACGCCTCTCAAGCTGAGCTCGCACCTGGAGTTGTGATGGGTATGCTTCCCGTTAACTCAGTCCCTGCACGAGTTCTCTTTGATTCTGGTGCATCGCATTCTTTTGTGTCTCACAAGTTTGCATATGAGAATGTGTTAACTCTGGATCCTCTCCGTAAGAAGCTAATGGTCCTATCTCCTGGGTCCAACCTGAGGGCTGCATATATCAGCCATGGCAATCAGATTGAGATTGGTGGTTCTTCCTTCGCGGCTTCTTTGATTGTTCTGGGCAGCTCTGACATTGATGTCATCTTGGGCATGGATTGGTTGACAGCAAATGCAGCTGTGATTGATTGTGCTGAACGCTCAGTGTCTCTGAAGATTCCTGAAGGCCATATAGTCTTTTCTCCAAGTCTGACTCCTGCTGTCCAGCTCTATTCCTTGGCGGCTCTGAATGATGATGTTATGCAAGCTATTCAGAGTGTACCAGTGGTCTGTGAGTTCCCAGATGTCTTTCCTGAAGAGTTGCCAGGTATGCCTCCGGATCGCGAGGTTGAATTCGTGATTGAGCTTGAACCTGGAACGGCTCCTATCTCCAAGCGGCCATATAAAATGGGTCCTTCTGAGTTGGCTGAACTCAAACGACAACTTGATGAACAAGAGAAGTTGGGTTTCATTCAACACAACACTTCTTCTTGGGGTAGTCCAACAATCTTTGTGAAGAAGCGTGACAGAACCGATAGGCTATGTGTTGACTACCGGGCTCTCAATGCTAAAACCATCAAGAACAAATATCCTCTCCCACGGATAAATGATCTTTTTGATCAGCTAGCAGGAGCTGTGGTGTTCTCTAAGCTGGACTTGAGAAGTGGTTATCACCAAATCAAAATTCGCAAAGAAGATGTGCCCAAAACAGCTTTCACCACCTGCTATGGCCTGTATGAGTACACGGTCATGTCTTTCGGTCTCACCAACGCACCTGCTACCTTCTCGAGGCTGATGAACTCCGTTTTCATGGAATACCTGGACAAGTTTGTTGTGGTATATCTGGATGACATTCTGGTTTATTCCAAGTCCAAGGAGGAGCATGAAGAACACCTGCGGTGTGTCCTGAACAAGCTTCGTGAGAACCGCTTGTATGCAAAGTTCTCTAAGTGTGAGTTTTGGCTCAAGTAACATACTTGGGTCATGTTATCTCCGCCAAGGGCATTGCGTTAACCCGAAACCGTGAAGACAATAGTTGAATGGCTTCCTCCCGCTAATGTCAAGGAAGTGCGAGTTTTCTCGCTTGGCTAGCTATTGCCGTCGCTTTGTTCGAACTTCTCAAGATAGCAAAGCCTCTTACCGATCTCCTCAAGAAAGGCAAGAAGTACTGTGGACTCCTGCTTGTCAAGAAAGTTTTGAGACACTCAAAGAGAAGCTCACTTCCACACCAGTCTTGGTTCCTCCGGATACATCTAAGCCTTTCCATATTCGTGGACGCCTCTTTGCAAGGATTGGGTGCGGTCCTTATGCAAGAGAAACAGGTGGTTGCTTATGCCTCTCGTCAGTTGAAGACGCATGAGATCAACTATCCCACACATGACCTCGAGCTAGCAGCAGTTGTCTTTGATTTGAAGCTATGGAGGCACTACTTGCTTGGTAACCGTTGTGAGATCTTCTCGGACCACAAGAGTTTGAAGTATATCTTCACTCAGCCCGATCTCAACCTTCGGCAGAGGAGATGGATTGAAGCAATCAATGACTTCGATGTGACCATCAACTACACTCCAGGAAAATGTCATGGCAGATGCGCTTAGCCGTAAAGCTTATGTCAACAACCTCATGGTGGAAGAGCAACAACCTCTCTTGTGCGAGGAATTCCGTCAGCTCAACCTGGAAATTGTGGAACAAGGGCATCTCCTGAACCTTCTGGCTACGCCTCTCTTGGAAGAACAGATTCGCTCGCCACTTGGTGATCCGCACACCAAAAGCTCATCTCTAAGCTTGACCTTCAAGTATGAGTCCTTCCACGTGGATGATCAAGGCACGCTCTTCTTTGAACACCGGATGTTTGTTCCAAACTACCCGGTTCGAGAGACCAAGTTCTCAAGGAGGCACATGATTCGGTTCTTTCTATCCATCCCGGCAGCACAAAGATGTACATGGACTTGAAAACACAATCTTGGTGGCCTGGTTGAAGCGGTATTGTGCCAAGTATGTCTCGAATGTGATGTTCTGTCAGAGTCAAGGCTGTCCATCGAAACCATTTGGTCTTCTACAGCCATTGAAACCTCCGAATGGAAATGGGAGAAAGTAGAGATGGACTTCATCACGGCTTTCCAAGGTCAGAAGGGCAACAATGCAATTTTTGTTGTCATCGATGTGCTTTCTAAAGTGGCTCATTTCTTCCCATCAAAGAAACAATTTACGGAATTCAGTTGGTGAGCTCTATATCAATGAATTGTCTCCGTATGGGGTTCCACTTGAAATCAGTTCGACGTGGGAGCATCTTCACCTCAAAGTTCGGGAGAGTTTCCAAAAGCTTTGGGAACAAAGCTGAACTTCAAAGACTACCACCCTCAACGAAGGACAAGTGGAAAGAATCAATCGATTCGGAGGATATGCTTAGAGCTTGCGTCATCTCGCTTTGGCATGAAGTGGGAGGAATGTCTTCCATATGCTGAATTCTCATACAACAATGACTTCGAAGAGTCTCAAGATGGCACCATTCGAGGCTCTCTATGGTCGCAAGTGCAGAACTCCAATTGGTTGGTCAGTGCGGAGAAAGAATCTGGTTTGGCCCCGACATTGTAACCCAAGCAGAGGAGGAGAAGGTGCATATCATTCGAGAACTCAAGATTGCTCAAAGTCGTCAAGAGCAACTATGATAGGAAGCACACGATATGGTATATGCCCCGGTGATCTCGTCTACCTTCGTGTCACTCCCATGAGAGGAACACACCGCTTCAGATCAAAGGAAAGTTGGCTCCTAGATACATCAGTCCTTTCAAGATACGTGGTAGAAGAGGAGAAGTTGCTTATGCAATCGGAGCTTAGGAAAAACTCAAAGTCCATGATGTTTTCCACATCTCTCAGCTCAAGAAGTGCTTCAAAGACCCCGGCAAGACCGTGGATCATGAGCTAATCGACCTCCAAGAAGATCTGTCTTATCAAGAACACCCCACCAAAATCCTTGAGACCGCAGAACGAAGGACTCGCAACAAGTCCATCAAGTTCTGCAAGGTGCAGTGGTCACACCATTCTGTGGATGAAGCCACATGGGAGCGTGAAGATGAACTCCGTGCCAACCATCCTTCTCTTTTTGTATCTTCTTCTTCTTCCTAGAATCTCGGGGCGAGATTCCTGTTTAGTGGGGGAGAGTTGTAGCATCCCAGTTGTCTAACACCTGTAATGCTACATGTTATGATAATAAAAAGGGCCACTTCCAACATATAATGGTTGCATCATCATCATATCATACTCATGTCATCATACCACCTTGCATTTGAGCATCATATAAAACCCTTTCTTGTTTGGTTCTTATCTCATGTGCATGATTAATTGTAGTTGCCTCTTGATATTGTATTTGGTTCTTAATATATTGTTAAATGCCCAAGTTGAGTTGAGGGCATCTCTCTTATTGACTCCACCACCTTTTTCTTTCACCACCTTTAATTCCACCATCCAATTAATATGAGCTTGGCATTTTAATTTGGGTTATCTCTAGCTCATGTTGGTTGGTTGGATTCCACCCATAATCTTTGCTTGGCCTTGCCCATCTTTTGGGAATGCATATGGATAATGCCATGTTAATATTATTGTTTTCACAAGGATAAATTGGCATTAATTATTTTGCATGGGCCATGCAAGTGCCACCTTTTCTAGTATTTGGTTTTTGCTTGAATTCTAAGTGGATCATCTTTCCTTTGCTTAAATCTTGTCTTGGGCTTGTAGTTTCTTCATCAAATCATCTACCTCTCTTCTCCCCTTTAGCTAAACCTTTATCGCTTGCTCCATGCACCCACATGTGCTCATGAGGCATGCCCAAATCTAAACCCACTTGCCTTCTCCCCACCTTTCTCTTTTTATCTTGCTTGTTCTTTGAATGGAACATGCATGATTCAAATCCCCATCATCACATGATCATCTCTCTCCCTATTCCTCTTTTCTTGCCTTGATCTTGTTAGGGCTTGTTTGGAGTTTGCTTGATCAACTTAAGTACCACCTTCTCTTTCTTACCCCTCTTAGCAAAACCCTAAACCTACCCCATGCCATCTCTCCTTCCTAGCTAAACAAGACCTAATCTACACTTTTCTCTAAACAAAACCCTAGCTACCCCTCCTCTTCCCTACTTCCTAGCTTGATCACCCCATGCCCTACCCTAGCTCGCCCTCTCTTCCATGCAGGCCCCACCCCAGCAACCTCTACCACCTACCACCCCACACGTCCAAGGACCCCAACCCTAACCCTAGCCCGAGCCGGCCCCTCTCCCCTCCCCTCTTTTTCTCTCCCTCTAGCCTTACCTGCCCACGACCCCAGGGCCACCTGCCTGCCTCCCTGGCCTCGCCTACCCCACCTGGAAGACACCCCACCAGCTGCCCTGCCTGGCTCACGTGAAGGGGAGAGGCGACACCGACGCCACCCTGGCCATCTACCCCTCCCCCACGCCACCTCCTGCCCCCTCGTTCTTATCCTCCCT
The DNA here is from genome assembly GCA_030063025.1 of Avena longiglumis. Classification (NCBI taxonomy): domain Eukaryota; kingdom Viridiplantae; phylum Streptophyta; class Magnoliopsida; order Poales; family Poaceae; genus Avena; species Avena longiglumis. Next base: position 473,454,004 of record CP125974.1, on the reverse strand, counting down.
CACCCCTCTCTGCCTCGCCAGATCCCTCCCCCAGAGCCGCTCCCTTCCTCCCCTTTTCTCTCCCGACGACGCCCCGGCAGCCGCCGTCGCCCACCATCTGCATCACCATTGCCCCGCCTTGCTGGACGTCAAGCTCGTCGCGGAAGGAGCCGCGGGAGTCGAGGACGTTCCCCTGCTGCACCGGGACCGCGCCAACGAGGAGGAGAAGGCCTGCACCACCGCTGCACGCCGGAACGCCACCGAAAACCCTAGCACACTGGGCCTCTGCCTCCCCGTCGTCCTGCTGCGCCCCGACCAGGTCCGAGCCCACCGCCGAGCCCGCGGTGAGCACCCGAACCCCCCTGACACCTCCGCCCTCGCCGTAGCTCTCTGTGCACGCCGGACCTTGCGTCGAGCGCTCTGGGTGCGTCGCGAGCGCGTGCGTCCTCTGCGTCGCCGCGTCGCGGGGAGCCTCACCTAGACGCTTAGCCCCTTCCTAGCACCAACCCCAAGCCACCGCAGCGGCTCCGCGTCCGCGCAAGCGCCCCCGGTCGCGGGATCGATCCCCCCCTCCGCCGCGCTGCTCTGTTTCGTTTTTCGGCCCAGGCAGAGGAAGAGAAACAGTGGCCGCGGGCACTGCTTTGCACAAAACCCCCCGCCCTCTTTTGTTTTCCAACCCGCGGTCCTTCGGAGCCCACCGGTCTGTGTCTTGGCGTTTTTGTAAAAAGGCTCTCCACTTTACCTCAAATTAACCCGCGGTCCCTATCTTTCCCAGACATGCGTGGGACCGCAGGAGCCTGACCCACCTGTCAGCGTCTAGGGTCAGTGTGGCCTGAGTGTTAAATGTTTTACAGAATCTGTTTAGAAATTCAAACTAACTAAATTATTTCAAAATTCAAAATCAAATCAGAATTTAAATAACTTTTCCATAGTAATTCCAAATCACACAAATGATATATGTTTGGATATCAGAAAAATGCCAGGATTTCAAATATGCCATCCATATTGCCTTTTGCACAAGTAAAATTCCAAGTTTATTTAAATTACCCAATTGCCATTAGAATTCCAATAATTAATAACTTTTGTTTTATAATTCCAAATTTAGCAAATGATATGTCTAAAATGATCAGCTCGACGAGACCTTTCTGTTTAAGCTATCCATAACTTCAATTGCAGCATGCATCATGTAAAAATATAGTGTACAGCAATGTTATGACAACAAAATGTGAACCAAAACTCCACTAAAATAATGCTACTTGTTTTCCACACCTCACCATGCCATGCTACCTTCTTGCCATGTAAATTGTGCATCATTCATCATGGCATGATTGTTTGCTTGACGCATCTTATTCATATGCTTGTGCTCTATATTCATGTTGGCCTTGTTTGTTTGGTTTTCTCGGATGAACCGGCGGGGGTTATATCAAGAGAACCAGGAGCACTACCGGATCCGTCCCTCGCTTCAATCGAGTTAACAGGCAAGCACTTCCACATGCTTGCATACATCTGATACCTATTGCCTCTAACTTATTCTTGCATCATTGAGTCGCGATTGCATTAAATTGAATCCCAAGTATGCATAGCCTTTACTTTTAAACCCCACCAAGCTTGTTCCTCCATCCCATGAGCCACTACTATAGGAGTTGTTTGAGCCATGCGAGTCGTAGAATAGCATGTGTAGGGTATGTGAGTGTCTGTTGGATAATGAGGTACCTAAACAACTTAACCTGAGTAGTTCTGGGATAACTAAAGAAAGTGGCACCGGTGAGCAACATCTGCTATTTGGTTTTTCCTGCTCACTTGTGTCCCGTAAGACCCCGAGTACTTGATTCCTATTCCTTGATTTATCGCGCTATCCACATCCGGGAGGTATATGGGACCCCCCTGAGCCAGAGCTTGATTCCGTCTTATTTCTTGGGGCCACAAACTAGTTCGCGGTTTTATTTACTATCCTGTACTTATGCCATGCTACTTTCTGTATTCAAATTGTGCGAGGAGCACACTGTACTGTTTAAGATAGTGGCACGATTCCGCAGTGTCGACAAGCCCAGTTTTGGGTTCCCAGTCGTTCACAGCCGTCCCCACAACCTTGAGTCTGTCTCGGAGCTTGCTTACTTCGTTGCGGGTAGACTCCAAGGGGTGGCCCCCTGAAATCTTTCTGAATCTTGTGATTGTTCAGTCGTGAAAGCCTCGTTGGGTTTTGATTTGGTTTTTCCGAGGTTGATCGAGCGTGTGTTGCTATTGGTGCACCCCGGCCGGGTAAAACTTTCTGAAAGCCGTGTCCGCGGATATGGACGACTTGGAGCACAGTTTCTCGATCATAGACAAGCATAACTGAAGTACCGCCTTAATCTGACTAAGTAATTTGACTAGTAAATAGTGCAACACTCATGGAATGGATAATAAAATTGCCAACGGATGGGGGGTTGTTCGTCCGCTTCCTTGTTGGTAAGCAGGGAGGAGGATGGATCGGATGAGATTACCATTACAACTGTTGTACTTAATTCACGGACATCCGTCTATCATTGGTTAGGCGGATGGTTAGCGTTTATCTGTAGAACTGCTAGGGTTTATCTTTCGCTGCAATTGCGTCACCCCAGGTTGTGTCCCCTTTAGAGGCATTAAGACTTATGGAGTACCCTTAGGGTCTCACGATAAATTATTGGTTCAGATGGACGGTACCTCCACAGGACGGATCTTTGGGTAGAAGAAGTCAAGATGTGGGCAACGATCGCTCGGTGTAGAGATTCCGGAACGGGATCCGAGACCTGTAGTTGCGATGTGCTTATTTCTATGGCATCTTATGCCGATTTGCTTCTTATCCGTACTCGGATTTTGTTTGCCGCTTCCGCATGATACTCTGATGTGTGTTGTATGAGGAGTTATCCTAAAATATAGATCTATCTAGGTCATTTGAATCTTGCCGTATGGCGTTGCTATATTTCCTTTCTTTCTAGATGGTATGGCTCTGATGTACTCTTGTATGGTGGCTTGCGTACATACCCACTTGTGTCGTAGTTGATCCCTTCGCGCCGATTCGCGCCGTCTGAGGTCCCGTTGAGAGGGTAGTGGTTGGGATGTCTGAAAGGACTACCAGTGAGTGGCTTTTGGGCCCCACCGTACTATTTCAACCACTACCACTCATCCAGGCTTGTATCTAGGAGCGTAATTCACCGAGGTAGTTACATACCTCCCCCTAATGATGGAGGGAGCGACTCGACAATGGATCAACACCCTCCCCGCGGACAACATCAACTCCTGGAAGGACATGTGCGACACCTTCGTCAGGCACTTTGAGGGTTCTTACACCCGCGCCACCATCATCGAGGACCTGGAGCGATGCGTCCAGCGACCCTGCGAGTCGACCCACAACTTCCTCCAAAGGTGGCAAGACCTGTGGTTCAACGCGGCCGGCATCAACCCAAAGACGGCGATTCACTGCTTCAAGACCTCGTGCCGCGACGAGCCCCTGGTTTCCAAGCTCAAGCGGGTGTACAAGACACTTGACAACATCCCAGACCTCCTAGAGATCGCCAATCAGTACGCGGAGGAGGACCCGATCCAAGAAACCGACGATGGGTCGGGTAGACATCGTCGCACAAGCGGCCACGACAACGGCAGGCAGCGCGAGCTACGCTACAGCAACACTCGCCTCACTAGTAAGCACCGCGGTGATGGGCGAGTCGACTTCGTCGCCAACGCCAGCTACACGCCACGTGATACCAAAAGCTTCCGTTGTGACAGAGGCCAACACCGTGATAGAGGAAACTTCCGAGAGAGGCCGAAATTCGACCCCGCAGCTCTGCTCAACCAACCCTGTGTGTTCCAAAGCAGGGAGGGGAAGCCCACCATGCACACGACCGCCGACTGCCACTCCCTTAAGGAGATCGAGAAGGCATGACGCGCAAGGAAGGACCCCAATAATAACCCGCCGAACGGCAAGGCATTCAGCAACGGCATCGAATCGCTCCACACCTTCACCAGGCTCGGCACCAAGCACGAGAAGAAGGTCCTCTCCCGTGCTTCACCGTCAACGTAGTGTCCCAAGTCGACGTCCCCCGCTTCCTCAACTGGTCCGAGGAGCGCATCACGTGGAGCCGCGAGGACCACTCGCCATAGATCGAATATCCGGGGCGAGTCGCCCTGGTGGTCAAGCCCAAAGTGGGCGACTACTGGCTCCCCAAGACATTGATGGAAGGCGGGAGCTCCATCAACATACTCTACCTAGACACGTTCAGGCGGTTGCGGCTCCCGCAGTTGATTATCGAGACGACCCTCACCACCTTCCACATCATCGTCCCCGGTCGAAAGGCATACCCGATCGGCAAGGAGACGCTGCCAGCCACCTTCAGCACACCAGCGAACTTCCACACCGAGCGGATCATCTTCGAGCTGGTCAGCTTCAATAGCCCCTACCACTGCGTCTTGGGGCTACACGCGTTCTCCAAGTTCATGGTGGCGCCGCACTACGCGTACAACGCGATAAAGCTCCTAGGGCCATGCGGCATCATCACCGTCCACGGCGACCCCAACATGGCCATCGAGTGCGAGGAAAAAGGCGTTGAGCTAGGGGACGCCATCATCGCCGCGGAGGAGCTCGCCAGATACATGATCGGGGTCGACAAAGACGACCCCTCCATACTCAAGAGGCCCAACATGGAGAACGGAGGGTCGACCATATTCGAGGCCACCACGCACACCCGCACCGTCGAGCTGGTCCCAGGTGACTCTAGCCAGACGGTGACGATCGGGACAGGCATGAGCCCCGCATAGGAAAGCGCGCTCATCGAGTTCCTATGTGATAATCGCGACATCTTCGCATGGAAGCCATCCGACATGCCTTGTGTCCCGAGGGAACTCATTGAGCACAAACTTAACACCGACCCCAAAGCCCGTCCTGTCAAGCAGTCGTTGCGGCCCTTCAATGAAGAGCACCGCCGAGCAATCACCGAGGAGGTGCAGCATCTCGTCTACTCGCTGCAGGCTTCATCTGGTCCATCAAACACTCCAAGTGGCTGACAAGCCCAGTCCTAGTAGAAAAGAAGAACGGGACCTGGAGAATGTGTATCGACTACACAAACCTCAACAGCGCCTGCCCAAAGGAGCAGTTCGTCCTCCCGCGCATCGATCAGATTATCGACTCAACCGCGGGATCGGAGTTGATATGCTTCCTTGACACCTACTCTAGTTACAACCAGATCAAAATGGCAGTCGGGGACGAGGAGAAGACGGCGTTCATCACGCCGTTCGGTGCCTACTGCTACACCGCCATGACATTCCCCCTCGAGTATGCCGGAGCGACTTATCAATGGTGCATGCAGGAGTGCCCTGCGAGCCAAATTGGCCGCAACATCCACGTCTACATCGACGACGTGGTGGTCAAGTCCAATCGCCAAAGCGACCTACTCGCCGACCTGGCCGAAACATTTGCAAATCTGCGGAGGTACAAGATCAAACTCAATCCAGGAAAGTGCACCTTCGGTGTACCCACTGGACAGCTACTGGTCTACGTAGTCTCCAAGCGAGGCATCGAGGCAAAGCCCACCAAGATCAATACGATCGCCCGGCTCGGCAAACCCGAGTGCCTCCGCGACGTCCAGAAGCTGGCCGGGCGAGTCAAGGCTCTCAGCCGCTTCATCCCCTAGCTAGGCGAGAAGGTAATGCCTCTCTATCGGCTAATGCGTAAGATCCCCATGTTCCAGTGGGACAAGGAGGCAGACGATGCGCTCCACGCACTCAAAGAAGTGCTACTCGCGGCCCCGCTACTCGCCGCCCCCGTCGACAAGGAGCCAATGCTCATCTATGTCGTGGCATCCGAGCGAGTCGTCATCGCTGTCATGGTCGCCGAACGGCCAGAAAAGAACAAGGAGCGCCCCGTGCAGCGTTGGATGTAGGGAGGGGACATAGATTCTTCACAAAACTCACAATGCTAAGGAAAAGTAACATAATACATCGTATGGGACTAGAGTCTTCCTTGACTGGACTGATTTTCCTACCCCATCCTCTATCTACGAAAATGTTTTAAATTTTTTACACGAACAACTTTGGCATGCCTTCCCTTTAGCAAGTTTCTCTTACAATCAATAAAAATTCATATGACATAGACGTCTTGCATAAAAGGTGCATATATGTCACATATGTGTTACCATCGATAACAATAGGAGCATGGAGATAACATATTTTAGTATTGTGGGGTTGGTCGCAGAAAATAAGGGAAGTCAAACATGATAGCAATGTGCAGGAAATACGGGTCATATATGGGACAATTAATGACCAAAATCAATCATATAACTACGATGATCCAAGTTTTGTCAATAAATTTTGAAAAATCCCGCCAACATTTTGGTCTGTCCTGCATAATACATGTGGGATTTTCATGGACCGACCATGATGGATCAGGTTTCTCATAGGGTAACGTTGTATTCAGACAAAAATATGCTTAAATGGACATACGAACACTAGTGCACACCCCCCTCTAACACCGGTTTGGAGGGCCCTCTAACAGCGGTTGTAGAACCGATGTTGAGGGTTCGGTGTTAGAGGGCCCCCCTTTAACACCGGTTCTTATACGAACCGGTATTAAAGGGTGGTGCACGTGGGGCTGGCGCAGCGCTCAGGGACCCCCCCTTTAACACCGGTTCGTAACACGAACCGGTGTTAAAGGTTTTCTGCCACGTCAGGAAAATGGCCTAAATCTCTGCCGCGGCAGAGTTCTGCCCCTGCCCCGTTCTGGGTGTATTTCTGCGGCACGACAGGGAGGGGGAGGAGGAATCGATCGGGAGCGGTATACACATATATCGTCATCGATACATACGAGTACATGAATAATTAAGCAACTATTATTATACACAACATCCTCATTGTGTGGTATTCTCCGTAAACGTTGAAGCATCAAGTACAAGACAAACACGTTCAAGCATATATACAACGTTTATTTTGGTGGATATCTAAAGAGTTCTCCGCTAGGCGTGACGACCTCATCAAGTATGAACCCCGTTAATTCCTCTTGAATGGCTCGTATGCGTTCAAATGGTAGGAGTTGGTCCCGCATCCGTTCGATCTGAATATATATGAAGAATGGGGTCAATATATATATAAGAATAAAACTCAACACAATTGATGGTAATAAAATAATGTTGTGTACTTTGTTTACTTACTCTAAGTTGTTCTAGTGCGGCTTGGCCCGTCGTACATATCGTGTTGCGAATGAACTCGCAAACATAGTACCCACATAAGTTATTGTCGTGTCCCTAATGCGCGCACTTTACGACAATAGAGAGTTCAATCAAAATAATAATCAATAAAGCATGATATAATGGAATTGGAAGCAGAATCAAACAGATACGCAGATCTAACTAGCTAGTAATACTTACATTTTGGTCTACAAATTTTAGTTCTTCTGACCATTCACCCACGGCCCTGCCCGTGAACCTTTTCCAAACCCTGTCAGGCAAAAAAATTGATAAAGGAGTAATTAATTACTTGTTGTCACGAAATTTGCCAATCTAGTGCGATAATATGATTGAAATTACCTCTGGAGCATCTCTCTAAAGTCTGCCCATAGCTCTTACATTTATCGGCGATACCCTAGGTACACAACCTTCTTACATTTATCCAAATATACACTTTCAGTCTCATCTAAACAGTGTGTGCATGCATTGTATCCCTTGTTTGTCTGCCCTGAAATGTTACTAAGAGCAGGCCAATCATTGATGGTTACGAAAAGCAATGCTCGTAGGTCAAATGGCTCCCCTTTGTGCTCATCCCACATACGTACACCTGGTTTGTCCCACAACTGTAAAAGTTCTTCAACTAATGGCCTTAGGTACACATCAATGTCGTTACCGGGTTGCCTCGGGCCTTGGATGAGCACTGGCATCATAATGAACTTCCTCTTCATACACAACCAAGGAGGAAGGTTATAGATAAATAGAGTCACAGGCCAGGTGTTGTGACTGCAGCTCTGCTCACCAAAAGGATTCATGCCGTCTGTACTTAGACCAAACCTTAAGTTCCTTGCGTCACGTGCGAAGTCCGGGTACTCTCGCTCGACTTTTCTCCACTGTGACCCATCAGCGGGGTGTCTCAACATCGCGTCTTTCTTACGGTCTTCCATGTGCCATCGCAACAACTTTGCATGCTCTTTATTTCTGAAGAGACGTTTTAACCGTGGTATTATAGGAGCATACCACATAACCTTGGCAGGAACCTTCTTCCTAGGGGCCTCGCCCTCAACATCGCCAGGATCGTCTCGTCTGATCTTATACCGCAGTGCAATGCATACCGGGCATGCATCCAAATTCTCGTACTTCTCACCGCGGTAGAGGATGCAGTCATTAATGCAGGCATGTATCTTCTACACGTCTAATCCTAGAGGGCAGACAACCTTCTTTGCTTGGTATGTACTGTCGGGCAACTCATTATTTCTTGGAAGAAGATTCTTCATTTTTACCAACAACTTTGAAAATGCGTTGTCAGTCACACCGTTCTCTGCCTCCCATTGCAGCAAATCTAGTGTGGTACCTAGCTTTTGTGGCCATCTTCGCAAGTTGGATACAACAATGTTTTGTGATCCTTTAACATCTGCTCCAGCTTCTCCTTCTCCTTTTTAGTTTCACATTTTTCCTGTGCATCAGTAATGGCCCGACCAAGATCATCATCAGCGGGCCCATCTGATGCCTCTTGATCTTCATTATCTACCCCCGTTGCAGTATCATCATATTCAGGATACATATTATGATAGTTGTCATCATCCTCTTCTTCTTCGTTGTCTTCCATCACAACCCCTTTTTCTCCGTGCTTGGTCCAACAATTATAACTGGGCATGAAACCGGATCGAAGCAAGTGGGCGTGAATGGTTCTGGTATTTGAGTAGTCTTTCTTGTTCTGACAGTGAACACACGGACAACACATAAAACCATTGTGACCACGGTTTGTATTAGCCACAACGATGAAATTTTGGAGGCCCGTAATGTACTCGGAAGTGCGGAGGTCACCGTACATCCATTGCCGGTTCATCTGCATTAATATGTAGTATATATCAAAAATTAATAGGGAGATGACCATTTATATATATAGTACATCAATGACACATGAAAGGATAGTTGCCGACCTCGACCGAGAAGGAAAGAGCAACGAGAAAACTTATTTTGAGCTCTCGGGCATTTCACCGAACACCTCTTGTGCATATGAAAAAAACACACACTAGCACTCTTCACACCCTCTTGCTAGGCTCCAAAATGAGATAGTGAAAAAATGGAAGAGTGGAGTGTGGGCTGCGGTGTCTTATATAGCCCCCCCCTTAACACCGGTTCAAGCCACGAACCGATGTTAAAGGGGGAGCTGCGCGGGCCACTGGTGCAGGGTCCTTTAACACTGGTTCGTGCCACGGACCGGTGTTAAAGGGGGGCTCCTTTTTGCCGCACGGGCCACGTTGGTAAGGCCCCCCCTTTAACACCGGTTCGTAGAAGAACCGGTGTTAAAGCCCTTTTCCAGGATCAACAAAAATCCTCGTTTCCACTAGTGGAACATTCATACTCAGAACCAAGTCACTAAGTTCAATGATGGTTCGGTTTTTCTTCATGATGGAGCTTCCATATCTAATCATGGTGAGATAGAAGATGAAAGTTCTTATTACCATGGCATCAATTGTCCCTTTACTAATTTTTCTCTAGGGTCTAGCCATACATATAATTGAAAATAGTTATGTGGTATATGTGAAAACACAAGCACCACAGACATGCCTTGTCATGGTAGATGTCATCCCATAGACAACGGAAAATCTTGATCAGTTGTATATTCAATCATGATTGATATTTGGTAGTAGTTCCACCCTAGGAACTTTCTGTGGTAGAACAACACGTTTCTTATCACAAAGTCCCATATCCAATGCCCCGAGCTCATTTGGGATCAATATACATGTGTGTGCCGCACAAGGTTGCTTAGGCTCTAGTAAAACCTTACAGGTGATTCACAGAAAAAATGAAGGTTTATCTCCAAGCTAGTTTGTTGATGCAATAACAACCACCACAACAAAAATGAATTTCTCTAGTCATACCACTATCCATTTTTTCATAATTGTATGATACTCGCCACTAAAAAGTTATCCAAGAGATGAAATAGATTATATAACCTGCATCGCTCTCCCAACCATACAAACTTATGCATAGATAAGTTATTCCAGGATACAATATGATGAATTATTTATTGATAACTTCAGGTGCACTTAGCATTGTAAATGTATTTGAAGTTCTAATAAATAGAACAAATCTTGTAATTACAGTGGAAGCCAACTATTCCATCACACCAGTGTCCGCGGACCTTGTCACCCCATTTCAACCAGCATTGGTGCTCGCAGTCTTCTTCGTTGCAAAACACGAACCGAAAGCGAATATCCTCACAATTCTCTGTGTACCACAAACATAACAAAAGTCACACCATATTAGTGAGATATTGATCATAATAAAATGACTTTTACGCCATTGCATACAAGTTTCAAATTATCAAAAACCTCAAAGACATATGAAGAATGTGTTTCCACATTATATTTAACAAATATAAGTTGTTGAATTGTTATGTTGATATTCCTAGGTTCACCCTTCGAAATATGTTATGACCCAGGAAATCAACTACAGAACAATAAAAGAAGAACACACCTGCAGACGTCGTGCTTCCAAATAACACAAGAATCACTAAAACACAGGACAAGGTAGACCTTCCATCCATTCTAGAATCCCACATCCTAACATGAGCCAGAGGGACTATTTATAACGTTAAAATGATAGGAAATGGTGTCCCGTGTCGAATCTTCTAGAGAAAGACACAAAACAATATGGCCAAAAGATATAATGACTAAGTTTAATGAGGAGATCCTAGCAGGGACACATACACAATATATTAAGCCAATGGATATTAATTGACGATTCCATATCTAAAATTCTAGAGAAAAAAACAAAATAGTGCATCCGAAAGATATAATAACCGTGAACCAAGAGGTGGTCCCCGACGAGAGTCATCTGGACAATATATATGATTACAAGATATATATTTGTGTAACATCTATAAATATTTATAGAAGGAAATTTAAATGTCCATCTATAAGATATTATTATGATGTGGAAACATGTGGTCCGCAGCGAGAGGTAAAGGGAAAAGATTTATCAAAATAATACATAATGAGGTTTCATCACATGCAAACATGTAACTTATTTTTTAAAATTAGAGATGATATATACTAAGAACTTATATTGATGAAATTTAAAATTTTAAGGATGTTAATCTCTATCGATGGAATTATTGTTCCATAAGATATACCTCTTAATCTCTAGTGATGGAACTATTCACCCTCGTGATCATATTTGTAACACCCCTACTTTTAGTAATCCTCACTTAGGTTGATTGTTCATAGCATGGGCATCATTATTTTTGCTAAGGCAAAATGCATACAAGAAAACAAATCCCTAAACCCTATTTTCTCTCTTCATGGAACCTTTCTAGATGTTTTGAATTTATTTTGAAAATCCAAAACTTATGGAGCCAAAACAGATTATAAGGGCCCTTGCTGTATTTTAAAATATTTACAAGTATTCTGATAATTTTGAAACTAGACTTCTATCTGCGCCTCCCGAGGCATGGTCGGTAAACGTAACGTTTCATGAAACCTCGTACAGAGAAACTTTGTCTAATAAGCGCTCAAGGTTATACACCGTGTAGGTCTAAACATGCACACGCCAAATGGTCATATTTTTTTACCGCATTCACGTGTGAAGAAAACATCTCGCTCGCGCCTTCGTTCGTCTCGCGCACATGCTTCTCGTTCAGCCCACCGGAGCATAGCTAGTAGACAAAACGTCTGACCATTAAATGCCAAAGTTTAGCGTAGTACATTCCTAAGTGCTCCGGAAAGAACGTTTCTCTTTAGAATTCGTCATGTACATCGCCTCATAGGACACGTGTCTGCACTAATGGAAAAAGGGCTATCCGTTCGCGACCCCTCAGAGCATTAGTCCCGGTTGCGCCACCAACCGGGACTAATGCTGGCACGCGTCCCGGTTGGAGCGGGCACGGGTCCAGGGGGCATGCGTCCCGGTTGGTAAGGGGGCATGCGTCCCGGTTGGAGCCACCAACCGGGACTAAAGGTTTGGCCACAGCCACATGGCGTGGCACGCACCTTTAGTCCCGGTTGCTGGCTCCAACTGGGACTAAAGACCCCCTGCCCTCTATAAATGCAATGCCCCAGCCCCCTCTGCCTCCACTCTGTTTTTTCAAATGGTGGAAGGTGTGAGGGGGTGTGCTAGTTTTTTCTCATGCATGAATTGAAGGTGTTTGTTGAAATGTTTGAGTGAATAATCTCGTTGAATTTCCCATAGAACAAAAATATAGAAGGTGTCCGAGACGCACTTGATCTTTCTCCTCGTTATTTCCCTCGATCGAGGTTAGCAATCTTATCTTTTCTAGGTCATTGATACAATTCATGTGTCGGTGTGAATTGGTTATTTCACTATTTATGATGTCCTGTTTTTTGATAAACTTACTTGTATGATGCAGATGAACGGTCGGGAATGGATGTACGGTGACCGGCGCGTAGCCGGGTATATCAAAGGCGTGGATAAATTTATCGATGTGGCTACGGCAAACAAAGAGAATGGATTTATACGTTGTCCATGTGTTCAATGTCGGAACAACAAGGAGTACTCTTCCTCGAAAATCATTCGCGGACACCTGATTATGAAAGGTTTCATGCCCAACTATAATTGCTGGACCAAGAATGGGGAAAGACGGGTTATGATGGAAGATGGTGAAGAAGAAGATGATGATAACAACTATCATCATATGTTTCCTGAATACAGTGATACTGCAATGGAAGACAATGGAGAGGAAAGAGGTGAAGAACGGGCATCAGATGAGCCGGCTGATGAACTTGGTAGGGTCATTTCTGATGCAAAGCGAGACTGTGAAATAGAAAATGAGAAGTTGAAGTTAGAGGGCATGTTAGAAGATCACAAGAAATTGTTGTACCCAAATTGTGAAGATGGCAGCACAAAGCTCGGTACCACACTGGAATTGTTGCGATGGAAGGCAGAGTGTGGTCTAACTGACTCCTCATTTGAAAAGATGCTGAAAATAATGAAGCCGAAGTTTCCAAAACATAACGAACTTCCCGAGAGTACCTACGAAGCAAAGGAGACTCTCTGTCCTCTGGGATTAGATGTGCAAAAGATACATGCATGCATTAATGACTGCATCCTCTACCACGGTAAGGAGTATGAGAATTTAGATAAATGCCCGGTATGCAAAGCGTTGCGGTATAAGATCAGACGAGATGACCCTGGTGATGTTGAGGGAGAGCCCCTCCGGAAGAGGGTTCCTGCTAAGGTTATGTGGTATGCTCCTATAATACCAAGGTTGAAACGCATGTTCAGAAACAAAGAGCATGTCAGGTTGTTGCGATGGCACAGAGAAGACCGTAAGAAAGACGGGAAGTTGAGACACCCTGCTGATGGGTCACAGTGGAGAAAAATCGAGAGAGACTTCCCAGACTTTGCAGGTGACGCAAGGAACTTATGGTTTGGTCTAAGTACGGATGGCATGAATCCTTTTGGGGAGCAGCTGCAGTCCACAGACTGGCCCGTGACTCTATGTATCTACAACCTCCTTGGTTGTGCATGAAGCGTAAGTTCATTATGATGCCGTGCTCATCCAAGGCCCAAAGCAACCGGCAACGCGACATTGATGTGTACCTTAGGCCATTAGTTGAAGAACTCTTACAGTTGTGGGCAAACCCGTGTACGTCGTGGGATGAGAACAAACAGAGCCATTTAATCTCGAGGGTTGTTATTCGTAACCATCAATGATTGGCCTGCTCTTAGTAACCTTTCGTGACAAACAAGGGATATAAGGCATGCACCTGTTTAGATAAGACCGAAGGTACATATTTGCATAAATGCAAGAAGGTTGTGTACCTGGCGAATCGACGATTTCTTCCGACCAATCATCCCGTAAGAAAGAAAGGCAAGCATTTCAAAGGTGAGGCAGATCACCGGAAGAAGCCTGAACTCCCTGTTGGTGATGATGTATTTGGTATGGTCAAGGACATAGAAGTAATCTTTGGAAAGGGTACCGCGTTCAATCGATTCCGAACGACGTCTGAGGACACACACCCATGTGGAAGAAGAAATCTATATTTTGGGAGCTGCCATATTGGAAAGTCCTGCATGTCCGCTCTTCAATCGACGTGATGCACGTGATTTAAGAATCTCTGCGTGAACCTGCTAGGATTCCTAGGCGTGTATGGGAAGACAAAAGATACACTGAAGCACGGAGGACCAACAAATTATGAAAGACCCAACGAACATGCATACAGATAACAAGGCGGATAAAGGCGTCACTTAAGTCGTGCAACTATGCTCTTACCAAAGCGTAGAAGGAAATCTTTTTGAAGTCCTTTACGTATCAAGGTGCGTCGGGCTTCTCATCTAATATAAAGGGATAATAAATATGGCGGAGAAAAGTTCCAAAACCTGAAGTCTCATGGTATCACGTGATTATGACGTGATTGCTTCCGATTGCATTGAGGGGGCTTCTACGAAAAATGTTCGAGTACCCATTATGAAGCTGTGCATTCCTCAATGCAATATCTTAGAAGGTAATCAATCCAGATATTCTGCCAAGGTTCTGAAGGATGTGGTACAATGTCTTGTTAGTTTTGAATTGGTGTTCCCACCATCCTTCTTCAATATTATGACGCATCTCTGGTTCATCTAGTGGAAGAGATTGCCATCCTCGGTCCGGTATTTCTGCACAATATGTTCCCCTTTGAGAGGTTCATGGAGTCTTAAAGAAATATGTTCATAACCGTGCTAGACTGTAAGAAGCATCTCCAAGGGATATGTAAGAGGAGGTCATTGAGTTTTGTGTTGACTTTATTCGACCTTAAGTCGATTGGTGTTTACGAGTCGGCATGAGGGAAGACTAAGTGGAAAAGGCACGTTGGGAAAGAAAGCAATGATATGTAGGGACGGGATTATTTCACTAAAGCACACTACGCTTCTACATAATTCCACCTTGGCAGCTCCGTATATCGAGGAACACAAGAATATTGTATGCTCCAAAACCCGGGAAGCTTGAATCATGGATTCTGAGATGAACACATGAAGTCTTTCGGTGGTTGGATGCGGACACATCTCTTGAATGACACCACTGTTGGAGATCAGCTATACTTGTTGGCCGCGTCACCATCTTCTACTGTATTGAATTTCCAAGGGTACGAAATAAATGGGGATACATTCTACACGATCGCCAAGATAAAAAGAGCACCAAACAAAATAGTGGTGTCCGCTTTGATGCAATAGACGAGAATGGACAAAAGGACACATATTATGGTTACATAGAGGAGATATGTGAACTAGACTATGGAGTCTCTTTTAAGGTCCCTTTGTTTCGCTGCAAATGGGTCAACCTGAATGGGGAAGGGGTAAAGATAGACCAGTTGTATGGAATGATAACAGTGGATCTCAACAATCTTGGTTATAGAGATGAACCATTCGTCCTAGCCAATGATGTGTCTCAGGTTTTCTATGTGAAGGACATGTCCTCCGCATAGAAAAAAGAAAAAAATATGCAACGAATACATCATATGATGAGCCAAAGCATCACATAGTTCTTTCAGGAAAAGAAACATCGTGGGAATCGAGGACAAGATGGACATGTCGGGAAGATTATAATAAGTTTGATGAAATTCCGCCCTTCACGGTGAAAACGGAAGCATTCCGTTAAGTAAAGAAGATGCTCCATGGTTACGTCTGAAGCGGTCATAAGGAATGACATATGCCAAGAAGTTCATGCTCATATTATGTAACTCTAGTTCATGTCTTTCGCGGTTTGTGGCTTGACCGAAGGATATCTTTCGCGGTTTGTGGCCTTTAGTCCCGGTTTTTTAGTCTCAGTTTTTAATATTAATTTCACATATTAGGTAGTGCCTCTAGGATCAGTTTCTCGGAGATGCCGGAGGACTGGGATCCGTCGGCATCTCCATGAAACTGGCCACAGTGGTGTCCCTGCTCTCGAAAACCATCTTGCAGCTTGTAACTTCACTAACTAGATCAATACGCCTCGGAGCTAACTAATTTCACATATTAGGGAGTGCCTCTATGACCAGTTTCTCGGAGATGCCGGAGGACTGGGCTCCGTCGGCATCTCCGAACTGGCCGTGATGGTGTCCCTGCTCTCGAAAACCATCTTGCAGCTTGTAACTTCACTAACTAGATCAATACGCCTCGGAGCTAACTAATTTCACATATTAGGGAGTGCCTCTATGACCAGTTTCTCGAAGATGCCGGAGGACTGGGCTCCGTCGTCATCTCCTGGCCGCATGATGGTGTCCCTGCTCTCGAAAACCATCTTGGAGATGCCTCAAACTGGCTGGAGGACTGGACTCACAAGGATGCATATTTATAGTACAAGCAGCTCGGCATAATGTCGACACTCACCCCTATTATTAGTGCTGACTCATCTTTAGTCCCGGTTGGTGTCTCCAACCGGGACTAAAGGTTCATCTTTAGTCCCGGTTGGTGACACCATCCGGGATAAGCTACAAGCTGCACGACATAATGTCGACACTCACCCCTATTATTAGTGTTGCCTGGCCCACTCTGCCGCAATCCCTTCAGTGGCGGTTGGTTTCTCCAACCGGGACTAAATATGAACCCTCTCTTTATATAGGCATTTCCCTCTATTTATTAGGTAACACTCAAGACATTTAATAATATTAAAAACCGGGACAAACCGGGACTAGCTAACACTCAGGACTAAAGCCGCCCCCTTTAGTCATAATCATGCCTAGTCCTATAGTACGCAGCTTCAGGGTCTTCATCGTCGTCGCCATCATCATCGTCATCGTCACCTGCCACTCCGGGGATCCTCAGCCCATCCATTGCATATACCAGGGGCCATTCCAGCCTCGGATTCACGGCGGGTGGGAGAGGGGTCTCCTGGAAGACGATGCCGCTACCGTCGGGACAGTGTGGGGCCTGTGGCGGGTGGACTTGTGGGCACCGTAGGCGAGGATGGTCTCCCCCGGCGATGTAGCGCATCACTCCGATGATAGTACGGTTCGCCCACCACAGACGACGGCCGTCTTCGTTGTGGTTCACCGGTGGCGGTCCATCACCCTCGTACCTGGCGAGCTCCCTTTCCCGCCTATTAGCGAAGAAGGCATTCCAGGTGTCGTATTTGTCGGGATCCCACTGGGGATCCATCCGCTGCTCCGGCGTGATTGAGGTTTCAAGAAACCAAAAGGGAAATACTATTTCCTTACAACTTCGAGTGAGTGTTATTGTCTTGTATACACTTTCTATTTCGCTTACTCGATGTTAAGTATATAATTGATTAGTTATGCATTTGCAGCTTCCACTATATTCTGTTAATCATTCAACTTGACAAAGGGCGTGTACTAGTCATGGACTCGAAACATAAACCCCTTGAGACGTGGAAGGATATGCAGATACTTTTCCAGCGGTAATTCTAATCATTACGACACTATATCGGCAACGTTCGTGAATTTTATGATATCAAGTACTTAATAACTTATTTTATTCGTTTTCTACGCCGGGCAGCGCTTGGAAATGGTTCACCAAGAAGGCTAGGGGTGTTTGGAAAGAGGAGCTTACATTTCAACCACTAAATGTAAGCACCACTAGCTATATCCGCGCATCTCTTTGATTCTAGTTTTGATACAGTTATTATCATGCTTGATTATTATTTTGATTGAATTATGTTCTCGTAAAGTGCCTGACGCAGGGACCAGGTAACAACGTATGTGGATACTATGTATGCGAGTTCATCCGGCAGACGTGCGATGAGAAGGGCAGAAATTTAGAGCAACTCCACGTACGTAAACAATTTCTATAGTTTTTAATTACAATCAAATTGTGTTTAGTTTCATTCATATAGGCTGACTCCTTTTTTAAATCAGATCGAACGTCTACGGGACGGTCTTCTGCCAAAGGATCGCGTACGAGCAATTCAGGATGAATTGGCGGGATTCTTGGATGCAGAAGTCCTAAACACACAAGGGGAATACTACTCGGCTGTGTATAGACAATAGGAATTGTAAAAATAGCAACTTTCAAGAAATTAGCCGGTAGCATTGAATAGCAACTTTTGTATGTAGTGCATGAACTCGATCCGTGTATTGAATATAATGTTGTCATCATGATGTAAATAAGGTTCCTTCATTGATAAGTGCAAATCACTAAATAAACAATAAAACAACCCTAAATGAATTCTCTGTCGCGGCACAAAAAGTGGCGAAAATGCTGTCGCGGCAACAAAATGTGCCAAAATGAATTCTCTGCCGCTGCAGAGAAATGGGCCAAATCTCTGCCGCGGCAGCAGGTTATTAGTCCCGGTTCGTGTTACGAACCGGGACTAATGCTCCACCCCACCTCGCTCCGATGCGCCATACGTGCCCCCCATTTGTCCCGGTTGGTGGGGCAACCGGGACTAAAGGTTAGAGCTTTAGTCCCGATTGCCCCGTCCCGGTTAGGCAACCGGGACTAATGCCCCTTACCAACCGGGACCTATAGGGCGTTTT
Source organism: Avena longiglumis (assembly GCA_030063025.1). Taxonomy (NCBI): domain Eukaryota; kingdom Viridiplantae; phylum Streptophyta; class Magnoliopsida; order Poales; family Poaceae; genus Avena; species Avena longiglumis. The sequence continues at coordinate 473,435,433 of CP125974.1, read as the reverse complement.
CTACCAGTGCTGTCAGTCAAAACATTTGCGCGCCTACTACATGCGGTTTTACCGTTTTAGTGTCTTCTCGCGTGTATGTGTTGTAAAACGCATAAGCGAGTTTGGTAAATTGCGAGTCTATGAGTAGCGCGTGGATTAGGAAGGACGTTTGACAATACGTGTAACAACCCAAGTTTGTAATATATGTAATTAGTACTTAAGCATTGCATGCATGTGTTATTCTCAATGAAATATATGCATAAGTTCAAGTGTGTTGAATTAAATGCAAATCCAAAACCCTAATTACCCCCTCTCTTTGAAACCACATTCAAATGGTGTTTTGATTCTGAAAACTACAAATTAATGGAGCCCCCCCTGAATGTTTTATAAACTTTACTAAAGTCTATGGTATTTTTTGAATTGTTTAAAACATATTTGAAATGAAAAAAATACAAAGAGGAAATACAAAATAGAAAAAGAAAAACAACTCTGCAAATAAAAAAAACAGAGTCAACAGTTAGTAGGCCGCAGCCCACCTGTCCCATACCGTTTCGGCCTCCCCCTCGTCGTCGTCTTCGTCGACAAAAGCAAGCAGCTGTGTCCCGCCACCGTCGATATCCACCTCCACTCCTGCGATGTTTGACGAGCAATGGACGAGGATAAGATCCCCGCCCGCGTCCCCTCTCAACCCTATCCTCTCACGCTCCTCGCGCGCTCTCTCTCCCTCTCTGCACAGCGCTAGCCCGAACCCTAGCCGCCATGGCCGCCGGCTAGCCGCCGTCCCTGACCTCCCCGGCCTCATCTGACACCGCCACGAGCTCCGCCTCGCTCCACTCCATCTTCCTGTAGAAGGAATCGACGAGGGGCGCCATGAATAGTCGCCATCGACCGCTTCTTCCCCGACCCCGACATGCTCCGCCGCACGCCTCGTCGTCGCTCCGGTCACCGCACCGCCTCGCCATCATCACCAATTGCCTTGGGGTAAGCTCCTGGTGCTCAAGGCACCCTCCTTTTTCTCTCTAGTGCTCTATGTCGTTCCCGCACCGTAGATCAGAGAACACCGCCGCCATTCGTCGTCGTTGACCAAGCTCCGGTGACCAAGAATCGGAGGCGCCGCCGTAGTTAGGGTTCTTCTCCGTGCGCTCTTTCAAACGAGCCGTAGCACGCATCCTCCCGTGCCCTATAGCGCAGTCTATCGCCGCCGTCTGACGCGGATTCTGGCGAGCCTAGGTGGCGCTCGCGTGGCTTGCCTGCGTGGCCCAGGCCCCACCAGTCAGCCTCTCCGGCTAGAGCCAACCCCGGTGGAAAACGTCTCTGACCCCGCCTGGCCAACGTGGCTGCTGAGGTGGCCTCGGGCCCCTCTGTCAGTCTCACTGGCTAGGGTCATCCTATGTGTAAAAATAATATCTGGCGCATGTGCTGATGTCAACCTGATGCAATAATCCAATTTAAATGATTTAATAAATCCAGAAAATGGTTTAAATCTTGTAAATTCAATAACTAATTATCTATAAGTTAGAAAAATACAAATAATATATCAAAATGTTCAGAAAAATGAGAACTATATAATTACACTATAATCATGATTGTTAAGCAAATTCTGTGACAAGTTTAATTAGAGAACCAATTGAACCCCACAGGTGATTCCGAGGATCCCCCTGTTCTAGGGTTTGGACCTCTCGGACCCCATTTAAAATGACCAAGCATGTTCTAGGGTTCCTTTAAACACTATTTAACTTTTCATATCATCCATATTGATTAAGCATTGCACATGCCATGTATTGAATGTTGCTTTCCCTTTTTCGGCATTTGGTTCTTCGCGAATAGGAACCGAACCCGAAGCTGAAGTCAACGTCACTGAAGATCCATACTATCTAAAATGGATCGTATGGGCACCTAGAGGGGGGTGAATAGGTGCTAAACAATTTTTAATAATTTTTCAATTTTAGGCTTGACACAAAGTAAATTCTCTAGATATGCAACTACGAGAATTTCCCTATATGCAACTCTAACTACTAAGCACGTAAAGAGAGGAGCGAAGGAACCGTAGTGGAGAACGTGGAGACACAGTGATTTGTTTTACCGCAGTTCCTTCCTTGTTAAGGGAAGTACATCTGCGTTGGAGGGGTGGGCGGTTCTAAGACAACCGTGCCACAATAGGCCTCACCCTATTCTCCGATGGATCTCGCCACAAGAGGCCTGATCCACCTTCTCCACTATTGGATCCCTTCGAGGTGGGAACCGGTGCCTTTTACAACACTATCGGGGCACACACCCACAACCGAATTGGGGTCCCCCGAGATGACATCAAGCTGCCACAAGAACAAGGTTTATCAATATAAACAAAAACAAGGATCTAGGTATTTGCAAGAAATACTAGATCGGTGGTTCTCCAAATGAATGGAGAGGAAATGAAGCGCTTGATTGCTGATGATGAAGATCGAGTTCTCCTCCTTCGATTCCCCAAGGGACGGGGCCTTTGGGTGTATCTAGGTGGCGCTCTCTTGGATGAAGGTTGCAGATCAGATCTCGTCTTTTTCGAATGAATCAAGAGATCTGGCAGGAGGGGGAAGGCTGGCTTAAATACCCCCTCGCCATATCTGGCCGTTGCACAACTTTGGGGGCAGATTATCCACCCCCCCCCACTAGGGGCGGATTATCCGTCCCTGGGGAAACTCCGCCCCAAGGGAGGATTCTTCGGGAGAAACTCCGCCCCCTCTCTGGGGCTGGCGCCTATGAAACTTGGTGAAGATCTTGGGGGGGGGGGGAGGGGCGGATAATCCGGCCCCCTCTAGGGGCGGATTATCCGGCCTAGCCGGAAAGTCCGGCCAACACTCCGCCCCCTCTCTGGGGCTTGCGCCTTGGCGATGAGCAAGGGGGCGGACTATCCGCCCCCCAGAGGGGCGGATTATCTGGCGGGGCCAGATGGGGGCCGGATTATCCGGCGGAGCCAGATGGGGGCCGGATTATCCGGCGGGGCCGGATGGGGGCCGGATTATCCGGTGGGGCCGGAAAATCCGGCCAAAACTCCGCCCCCTTTTGGGGCTTGCGCCTGCTTGGGAAGAGGGAGGGGCGGATTATCCGCCCCTGGTGGGGGCGGATTATCCACCCCCCAAAGGCAGAATCCTTTTCCCTTTTTCTCAAAGGGAGCTGCAACACTTCAACACACATTAAATAATCCTTGGTATTGTTATCTAACACACAAAACACTAGGGATTATAAAATGTTCTTTCAATCTCCCCCTTTTTGGTGTTAGATGACAATATTAGGATTTGCAATGAAGCTGGCAAATGCCACCTTAAAAATGAAATACGCCCCCCTAGATGTGTGCATATTTTAGAATTTGCGTTTGAATACAAATGCACACACTAGAGGGAACATAACTTACATATCAAAGATAATCGAAACAAGGTGGGTTGGGAAACAAGGTCATACCACCGGGATGTGATTATAGCCAAAGAATATAATTAGCTTGATAGCCTCCAAGCACATCCCAACAATACCAACAAAATTGATGCATACATTAGATAGGCCCAGGATTCCGTATGCCATCAAACATGCTCCATAGATGAATCCAGAATTCCATGAGATCCACAATAGATAAATCCAGAATCCCATGAACACCACACATAGTACCAAACATAGTGGAGCACGACATAGTCTTACAAAATCAGACACAAATAGCAAATAAGTTCACGCGAAAAAGGCACAAGCAAGCAAATAAAATGACTGAAAGATAGATGCTTGCGCCCGACCCTTGCAAATCCACGAGACCTAATAGAACTACTTCTCCCCCTTTGGCATAAAAATGCCAAAAAGGAAGAAGAGCGATGCTAACGCCCCTGAAGATCACTCCTCCTCATCCTCGTCGTAGTCATTCCCGTCCCCTTCCTCTTAATCATACTCATCATCATCGTCATCAGCTGGAGGAGTGGGTGCCCTCGGTGGTGGAGGAAAGAGGCAACTCTCGAGCTCGCCATAGTTGATCCCTGAGGTGTTCCACTGAGCATACGGATCGGGAGCAGTGGAGGAGGTGGATGGCCAGTGGCACCTGAGATATGGTGGAGAATGAGCTGCTGTGTGTGATCCCTCGCATGATCCCTGCGGTAAGCCTCATATTGGCCCTTGTGAGTGTTAATGCCCATGCAAAGAATGTGCCGCTGGAACCAAGTGAGCTGTTTAACCTCGCGTGCCATTGGGGACACCGTGGAACGACGACCACTAGCCCGAGCATCACGCATGAAGGACTCCGGGGCAGTGGAAGGGTGATGGGTCTTCTGAGCCTTGTTGTAGATTTTCTTGGGCTTGTGAACCCCATCCAAAGTAGTGCCAAAATCCTCATGGGGCAACATATGCTTAACGAGCATCATAATGAAAGGAGCATAAGGAATAGAGAGCCTGTTGATCATAACATCTGTCATTTCATGATATATGTAGTCCATGACATCCAGTTTGTAACTTGTGGCTGATCCAGAGTTAGTGGCACACTCGTGAGCAAAAGCAAGGAGAGGAACCAGGTGGCCACGGATCTTGTCATTGTTGCCACCACTAGGAGCAATGCAGTCCCTAAATATGCCAACAAGGGAGGCATACAAGGGAGAGAGTCCAGCGAAAGTACCAGCAACACCATCAGAAGAAAGGCAAGGAGCAAGTGCAGTATCCTTGGATGGCTTCAGAGGAGAAATGATGCGGTGGCCCAAAGGAGTGTCACGGCCATGGAATGCATAACCAAGAACCTGCCCAAAGATGCCAAAGTACGACTGAATCATGGTGGTCCCTGTCATCCACTTCATAGTATGACGCTCATCACCACAAATCACCAGAGTCGAGAAGAACTGACGCACCACAGAGGAATCAAAGTTGCATTGGATAGTCATGAGGTGGTGCAGCCCCATATTGTTGGTCACATCTAATGCCTCAATGAGCCTTGTCTTGGATTGAGCCTCAGTCAAATTGATGGGACGCATGGGGCGAAGCTTGAGGGTAGCATAGACATCATCATGAATAGCCCAAAAGTGGGCATTCCAAAACATAGAGTCCTCGGGGGTACCATCACTGTCAGCCTCATCATAGTAACCAGTCTGGCGAATGGTGGCATACTAAAGACTGTCCGTAGCCTTGTAATTGGGCCGAGACTGTTTTCCCTTGCGAGATGCGGTCCTCTTAGTTTTGTTACTTGCCTCTGCCATCCGTTCAGCCTCTCTTGCTGCTCTGCTGACCTCGGTCTCATCAATGAACTTCCCTTCTGAAGTAGGCTTGAGATAACGGGCACGGGAACGACGGGCGAAGGTCTTGGTCAGCTTGGAACCACCTATGAAAAGCATTAGGGGGATAGCATGGAGATAAGCATACACACAAGTCCAGGAGAAAGCAAGAAGAAAGAGTAGCAAAGCAACCCAGAGCCAATGATGTGTATTGCAGCAGCAGGACCAAAACAGACCAGAGTTCAGTCTCCAGGCCGGATTATCCGGCCCTGGCAGGGGCGGATAATCTGCCCCCCCGCAGAAATTTTCTGGATTATCCCAGATCTACCATGGCAAAACAGATCGGGCACAAAGGGTGCAATTCTACTGATTCTAGCATGTAAGGAACAACACCAAGGATCTTCTACAACGAGATTTCCACCAAATAAAATGCATCCCATACAAAAGGAGAGAGATGAGGGAGTTACCCTCACTCATTGGAGGAAAATCGCGGAGGAGAAGATACCCGGAGGCGAGGTGAAGAAGATCTGGGGAGAGCCCGGAGAATCTGGTGGTCAAATCAACTCCGGGAGAGGCGGATGCTCCGGCGGCGGCTGGGGGCAGAGGTAGGGTTGGGGGAGGACTGGCTGCTCTGTTTGAGCCTGCCCTCCCCGACCCAGCCTATAAGGGGCCGATTTCGCCCGCGGCGGATAATCCGCCCCCACTTAAGGCGGATAGTCCGCCCCTTCTAAAATTCTGTAAATTACAGATTCAGGGCGGAGCAACCTAGCAAAACCCCTCGATGGTGTTTTAGAGGACTTGTGTGCAAGAATATATTGTTCAAGGAGAGAGAGAAAGGCTTGGTTGAGAGCATCAAACTGAGATGGTACTACACACCCAAATTTGCAAGAATCAAACCAACCAAAATCCATTGAGTGTGTTTTCCATAAGAACAAGAGATATGCAGGAAAAACCAAAGAGAGCCATGAGAAACCAACTCTTCTGTAGGAAGAGGGAGGTGGACGAAGCCACCATGTTGGAGCGCATGGCATGACACCGCGAAGATGTATCTTGAGTTCAAAACCAATGCTCATCGATGACCCACATATCACAAAATGATATTAAGGGAAATGATTTTACTTGCTGTCGGCATTAAGGGGGGAGGGTTGGCCCAATCAATTAGGACCACACTCCCCCTATGTATATGCCCGCATCTAAACCAAATACATGAATAAGAGTAAGTGAGTGTGCAAGAGTAGTCAAGCCAAGCTCCTTGAATCTATGATATTTAGCTCATTCCTCAAATAACAAAATCTTGCTTCGTTAAGGGGCTTCATGAAAATATCAGCGAGTTGGTTCTTCATGCTCACAAAGGATAGGGCAATATCACCACGATCAACATGATCCCGGATGAAGTGGTTGTGAATCTCTATATGTTTTGTTCTTGTATGCTGCACGGGGTTGTAGGCAATCTTGATAGCACTTTCATTGTCACATAATAGAGGCACTTTGTCACATTTGACACCATATTCCTTTAAAGTTTGCCTCATCCATAACAATTATGTACAAGCACTTGCAGCAGCAACATATTCAGCTTCGTCTATTGAGAGTAAAATACAATTTTGTTTCTTTGAAGACCAACACACTAGAGACCTGCCCAAGAATTGACACGCACCAGAGGTTGATTTCCTATCATCTTTTTCACTAGCCCAATCTGAATCAGTGTAACCACATAGAGAGAAACTTGAACCCTTGGGATACCATAGCCCAAAATTTGGGGAATGAACCAAATATCTGAAGATTCGTTTGACCGCCACTAAGTGGCTTTCTTTAGGAGCGGCTTGGTACCTTGCACACACTCCTACACTTAACACGATATCGGGCCTAGATGCGCAACGGTAAAGGAGAGAGCTGATCATGGATCGGTATACCTTTTGGTCCACGTCTTTACCCTTGGGATTGAGCTCAAGATGATAATTTGTTTGCATTGGAGTAGACACACCGTTGAGATCCGTCATCTTGAACCTTTTGAGCATGTCTTGGATGTACTTAGCTTGATTAATAAAGGTTTCCTCTCTAAGTTGTTTGATCTCAAATCCAAGAAAGAACCTCAGCTCACCCATCATGGAAATATCAAACCTGTCAGTCATAAGCTTTGAAAATTCATCGTTAAAAGCTTGGTTAGTAGAACCAAAAATAATGTCATCTACATAAAGTTGGCATACAAAAAGATCCCCATTAACCTTCTTAGTAAAAAGAGTGGGATCGATTTGCCCAACTTCGAATCCACGGTCTAACAAAAGCTCTTTAAGGTGTTCATACCACGCACGTGGGGCTTGTTTAAGGCCATAGAGCGCCTTATCGAGTTTGTAGACATGGTTCGGAAATTTGGGGTCCTCAAAACCCGGGGGTTGCTTGACGTATACTAACTCATGTAGAGGACCATTAAGGAATGCACTCTTAACATCCATTTGCTGTAATTTAAAATTATGATGGGCTGCATATGCAAGAAGGATACGGATGGACTCAAGACGAGCCACAGGAGCATAAGTCTCGCCAAAATCAATTCCTTCCACTTGAGAGAATCCTTGAGCCACGAGTCGTGCTTTATTCCTCACAACAATGCCATTTTCATGTTGTTTGTTCTTGAAGATCCACTTGGTGCCGATAACATTGCGGCAATCCTTTGGTTTCTCTACGAGCTTCCAAACTTTGTTGCGTTCGAAGTTATTTAATTCTTCATGCATTGCAACAACCCAATCGGGGTCTTCTAGAGCATCAAAAACCTTCTTCGGTTCAACCATGGAAATGTGAGCTTGATGATCACAGAATCTTGCAAGTTCTCTTCTAGTGGATACCCTTCGTCGTAGATCACCAACAACCTTGTCAAGAGTATGACCCCTTAGTTCAAGGTTTCGATCAGCACGAGCCTTGCGACGAGCCTCAATGTCCTTATTGTTTTTAGAAGGAGTTTATTCAATACTTGTATCCTTGTCTTGAACACTACCTTTCCCTTGATCTTGATCTGAGTTAACACCAGGAGGTTGCTGCAGAGCTTGTTCTTCAGGGCCAGATAATCCACCCCTTGGAGGGGCCGGACTATCCGGCCTGGGAGATGAAACACCAGTGGCTTCTTCCTGAGCATGCCTGACAGGACTTGGAGACTCAGAGCCGGATAATCCGCCTTAGGGGGACGGAGAATCCGGCCTGGGAGTTTCTTGGCTGTTGTCTTCGCCTCCGGATCCCCTGGAACGAGTTGGAGTGCCAGGGGCGAATAGTCCGGCCTGGGACTACCAACTTGTCCAGGGGACAGATGATCTTCAGCAGGTTGTGGTGTTGGTGCAGAGTTTTCTCCAACAGTAGGAGCTTGTTGATCTTGTGTAGATGAGGGCTCCACTTGAGTGGAGCATTGTCCTTCCCGATCCGCCACAAGGGGTTCCTCAATGGGGTGGAAAAATCCCACGCCCATTCTTCTTATGGAATCTTGGGGTATTTCAACATCTGCATCACAAACATCAACTTGCCCTACAAAGGAGCCGTTATTTTCATCGAACTCCACACTACAAGATTCTACAACAGTCCCAATGAGCTTGTTGTAGACTCTATAAGTGTGGGATTCAGCACCGTAACAAACAAAAATACCTTCTAAAGCCTTGGACTCAAATTTTGACAAACGAACACCTTTAATAAGAAAGAAACACTTACACCCGAATACCCTAAAGTATGAGATGTTGGGCTTGTTACCTGTAAGTATTTCATATGGAGTCTTGTCCAAAATCTTTCGGAGGTAGAGCCGGTTCGATGAGTGACAAGAAGTGGATATGGCTTTAGCCCAAAAATTATAAGGAGACTTGAATTCGGCCAATATTGATCTTGCCATATCCATCAAAGTTCGGTTCTTCCTCTCAGCTACACCATTTTGTTGAGGGGTGTACGCAGCGGAATATTGATGTCTAATCCCCTCTTCGCTTAGAAACTCATTCAAAGTGTAGTTCTTGAATTCGGAGCCGTTGTCACTTCTTATTGCCAAGATAGGAACATTGTGTTGACGTTGAACTTCATTGGCAAAGTCAATGACAGTTTGTTGAGTCTCACTTTTTAGCTTGAAGAAATAGACCCATGTATATCTTGAGTAATCATCGACAATGACCAAGCAATATTTCTTCCCACCAAGACTTGCATGAGAAGGAGGACCAAATAAATCCACATGAAGTAATTCCAAGATCCTCTTTGATGACACAATAGTCTTCCTCTTGTGGGGAGAGTCATGCATTTTTCCTTCTACACAAGCCCTGCAAACACGATCTTTGGGAAAAGAGACATTGTCTTTTAGTCCAAGGATGTGGCCACCCTTCTGGAGACTTTGCAAAGTTCTCATGTTGACATGGGCTAAACGGCGATGCCATAGCCAGCCCATGTCGGCCTTTTCGAATAGACACATCGGACCCGAAGTGATTTTCCCCGAAAAGTCCACCACATACAGGTCATTTTCGACGTATCCAACGAAAGCGACCTTTAGAGACTTGCTCCTCAAGAGTACCACCAAATCATCATCGATAAAAACAGCAAAACCCATCTTGCCAAGGGCACGAACAGAAAGAAGGTTGTAACCGAGGGTCTCAACAAGCATGACGTCCACGAGAGAGATATCGTGGGCAACCACAACCTTGCCAAGACCCAATACCCGAGATTTAGACTTATCACCATAGGAGACTGTGATATTATCATGATTTGGACGCATCTCCATGATGATCTCCTTGCTTCCGGTCATATGACTAGTGCAACCACTATCCAGCACCCATTTCGACCCACCGGAAGAATAGCCCTGCAAGAAAATTACTTCTTGGTTTTAGGTACCCATTTTTCAATGGGTCCTTTCATGTTAGTAACAAGAGTCTTTGGGACCCAAATAGACCAAGCAATATATTCATCAAAGGGACCGGCATAATAAGCATAAACATCGCCATAGTCATCACAAAAGAGTTCATAATTCGGATTGTGAGACCTTGCAAAACCAATATTGTTAGTCTTGTATTTTGTGGCATTCTTCTCAGCGGTGCTTATCTTTGATTGCACATTCTTGGTCTTATTCTTCTTGGTTTTCTTTTTCTTGGACTTGGTTACATACCCAAGTCCCTCTTTACCATGATTTGACCTTTGTTTGCCAAGGACTTCATCAAGCACACCTTTATCCTTGGGAGTGATGTCCTTGATCACTTCTTTTTCCACACTAGCATTTTCCTTGTCACTATATGTTGAGTTGGACGAGCTAGGAGTATCATATTTGGCCAATCGACTTTGAATCTTATCATGTGACTCATTGAGAAAAGAGAACTCGTTTTTCAACGCCTTGTGAGCATTGTCAAGTTTCTCCAATTCCTCGGAGAGTCTATCACGAGCAGCCCCAAAGTCAATCTTTTCCTTCTTTAACTTATTTGCTTTGGTGAAAGCATTGTCACGTTCCTTAACAAGTTTAGTCACAATTTCATCATGTGACTCTTCAATAGACTCAAGCATCTCTTCAAGAGAGACCCGAGCCTCTTCATCTTCTTCAAGAGCATTTTTAAGGATGCAATTTCCATTGCATCCTCCCTTTCAATTCTTCCCTTTTCTTCAAGGAGAGCTTCGTTTTGGGCCAGCTGATCCATAAGAGCTTAAAAACGAACTTTGTGCTCACCTTGCAAGTTAGTATAGAAATAATCCAAAGCAATAATCTCTTCTTTAACCTTAAGACTAGTAGGATCATCCATGTCAATCATAGCCTTAGGAAAAGAAGAGTTAGAAGAAGTTATCTCGGAGCTTCTTGCCATGAGACAAGTAGCATTCTTGTTGAGGATGTTTTCGTTCGGAGAGTCGAAGAGAGATGTTGATGTATATGTGGTGGCTATAGCAGCCACCTCTTGAGAGCTATCGTCCGCTTCCTCATCTTCACTTCCCGATGAATATTCTTCTTGAGCCACTAGAACAATCTTTGCTTGCTTCTTGAAAGGAGCATTCTTCTTTACAAACTGTTTCTTGCGTGGATCCTTTGACTTGTCCTTGAAAATGAGTTTTCCTCCATTATCTTCCCTACTTCTCAGCTACGAACTGCAGCTGGTCACCACAGTTGAAACATGTTCTCGGCTTGGGACCATTTCTTTTCTTCCATATGCTCCACTCTTGCGTTCCAGTTCAGCTTTAGCCTTGGCTGGATCTTTCCAGAAGTTTCTAGCATAAAGAGCCAAGTATTTTCCATGAATCCTTTTTATATCCTCAGGACAGTCCAGACATTCTAGGGTATATTCATCATGATCAATCACACTAGTCTTCAAGGCCACGTTGATCCCTTTTTGCATCCCCACAGCTCGAGCACGAGCATCTTCGGCATTCTTGGCAGCCACTTTGAAGGCGGCCATTTCTTGCATTACCTCATTGGATGTCATGAGGTGATAGTTATGCCTACCTTGGATACTTTTCAAATCTATGGGCTCAAATGGCATAAGAGCACTGACATACTTGCGCTTGATCCATGCATCATCAACATGAGCGGTACCATGATTTCTGAAATTTGTGGCTATAGCCTTAAGACTCCTATACATGTCTTCATGGTCTTCTCCATCCAACATATAGAATACTTCAGCTTCGTTGCTCAATGCATCATATCTATTCCTTTTCATACTATCATTTCCGATGAAGAGCTCGGTGAGAGCATCCCAAGCTTCCTTCGCTGTACTAAGATGCTGAATGTGTGGCATATCTTTGTCACCAACACCAAGCTGTATCATGTGTAGAGCTGTAGCGTTGAGTTGGCTATCGACCACTTCTCTTCTTGTGACATTGTTGGGGTTTCCAACATGAAGACCATTTTCGATGATCTTCCACAACTCTATGGAGGAACTGCACACATGAGATTTCATCAAAAATTGCCATTGAGTAAAAGTAGATGCAGAGAGCTTGCGTGGATCACCCCTATTATGTATATGTGGGTGAGGAATAGGTGGATCAGGGGAATACACATGAGAAACCTCATTGTATCCATCCTTACCGCTATCCTTTTTCGAGGAGGAGCTCTTGCTAGTGTCATCACCAACCACTTTGTTATCTTTAGAAACAGTTTTACTCGATTCCTTGGATTGCGGAGTAGTATCCTCATAGTTAGATGGAGGTGATGCTGCGGATGTGGAGAGACGCATTATCAATTGACGCATCTCTTCCATCTTAGCCTCCATTGAACTCAACAAGGTTGTTTCCAACGTCTTGAGATCGTTCATGGTGACTACGTCCGGAGCATCACTACCATCTACCTTGGAACCCATACTTCTCTTAGGCGGTTAAGCCCGAAATAAGAGTCGAGGCTCTGATACCAATTAAAATGGATTGTATGGGAACCTAGAGGGGGGGTGAATAGGTGCTAACAAATTTTTAATACTTTTTAATTTTAGGCTTGACACAAAGTAAATTCTCTAGATATGCAACTATGAGAATTTCCCTATATGCAACCCTAACGACTAAGCACGTAAAGAGAGGAGCGAAGGAACCGTAGTGGAGCACGCGGAGACACAGGGATTTGTTTTACCGCAGTTTCTTCCTTGGTAAGGGAAGTACATCTGCGTTGGAGGGGTGGGCGGTTCTAAGACCACCACACCACAATAGGCCTCACCCTATTCTCCGATGGATCTCGCCACAAGAGTCCTGATCCACCTTCTCCACTATTGGATCCCTTCGAGGCGGGAACCGGTGCCTTTTACAACACTATCGGGGCACACACCCACAACCGAATTGGGGGCTCCCGAGATGACAACAAGATGCCACAAGAACAAGGTTTATCAATATAAACAAAAACAAGGATCTAGGTATTTGCAAGAAATACTAGATCGGTGGTTCTCCAAATGAATGGAGAGGAGATGAAGCGCTTGATTGCTGATGATGAAGACCGAGTTCTCCTCCTTCGATTCCCCAAGGGACGGGGCCTTTGGGTGGATCTAGGTGGAGCTCTCTTGGATGAAGGTTGCAGATTAGATCTCGTCTTTTTCGAATGAATCAAGAGATCTAGAACGAGGGGGAAGGATGGATTAAATACCCCCTCCCCAGATCTGGCCGTTGCACAACTTTGGGGGCGGATTATCCGCCCCCCACTTGGGGTGGATTATCCGCCCCTGGGGAAACTCCGCCCCAAGGGCGGATTCTCCAGGAGAAACTCCGCCCCCTCTCTGGGGCTGGTGCCTGCGAAATTTGGTGAAGATCTTTGGGGGGGGCGGATAATTCGGCCCCCTCCAGAGGCGGATTATCTGGCCTAGCCGGAAAGTCCGGCCAACACTCTTCCCCCTCTATGGGGCTTGCGCCTTGGCGATGAGCAAGGGGGCGGACTATTCGGCCCCCCTGAGGGGCGAACTATCCGGCGGGGACGGAATATCCGGCCAAAACTCCGCCCCCCTTCTAGGGCTTGCGCCTGCTTGGGAAGAGGGAGGGGCGGATTAGCTGCCCCTGGTGGGGAGGATTATCCGCCCCCCAAAGGCAGAATCCTTTTCCCTTTTTCTCAAAGAGAGCTGCAACACTTCAACACACATTAAATAATCCTTAATATTGTTATCTAACACACAAAACACTAGGGATTATAAAACGTTCTTTCACTGTCTACCGAAGGACAAGGCAAGCGTAGCCTCTCATTCTAAACCTACTTTTACAAAGTATATTACTTTTTCGCTATGATGCACACGATTCCAATGTGGTCTTTGTTAGCAGCTAGTGTTACCCATCTGCTGCACTGTTTCCCTTTGGTAGCCTTATACTCCTGATTCACTTCTCCTAGCATACCTAGGTCTGGCAGTTGAGCATTGCTAAGAGCTTTTGGTACCGACAGCTTAGCCATGCATAGTAACAACGTCTGATCTATCCAAATGATGAATCAGAGATGCCAAGGAAGGTAGTGAGGTAGGATATGGTGACATCATTGAAGGAGTTAACTAAATATGCTAAGGCTTGTATGGGAGGCCATGTTGGGTGTGGATTTCTTGCCTCTTGAACCAAGACGAGCGTATAACCACATGTGGCCTGGAAAACCCCACGAGCAACTAACTTGCCTAGTAGATTCCATGAGTCACATAGTTCGGGCTTTCCATTTGGCATATGCATTGAAAACCTTTTCGAACATGGAGGTGAAGGAGGTGCATCATAACAGGTAGGGAAGCGTGGACCGGGTTGCTTGGGTTCGATGGAGCCCCTGGTGAACCAACCTCGCCTCACATCTTTAGGGACCGGCTTTGGGACTTGACCTGTTACAGAGGAACCATCCCTAGGGAGTGACTCATGGTCTCAGCGAAAGCAAGGTAAAGGTCGTGGTCAACCACCCTCTTCCGGCCTTCCAAGGAAGAGGGATAATATTTTGGCATTAAGAGTCGTTTGGTACGTGTGGGTAAAGTTGTACACCCCTGTAGGGTATTAATCTTTTCGAAAAGCCGTGGTCACGGTTATGAACGACTTGGGAATGGACTTGATGATCATAGAGAACTATAACCTAAGTAAAACTTGCTGATCTACGTGTGCTTAAGGATGCTTACTCTAGGTTGAGGGGGTGATCCTAGATAGGAGGTTCTGATGAAGCTGGTGGTTATCAAGATGTGATGCACAAGATGAAGAAGTCGCTATCTTATCCCTTTTAAAAGAATTCTGAGTAGACGAGCCTCTTCTCTCTCTTGTTTACAAATAAAGATTGCTTTCCGCAAAAGTAAATCCAGAGAAAGCCTTTCTAGCTAGAGCATGTAGATACTAGATTATCTAAGTCTTGGGGAGTACATTCTCGTACTCAGCCTTGGGTCATTGTTATTTTTCTACAGAGGATCCGGTTGTAACTGAAGGTAGATTCTACGTTGACATCGACGAGTAGTTGGGGCTCCCAGGTAGCAGTCTGAGTACTATGGGATGGACGTCAGTTTTGTTATGGCCTCTTAGGCCTTTTTCTAAGTTTTTGTGTAGAACAACATATTTGCTTTCGCTGTGTGATGTAATGTTGGTTCTATGACCTCTGGTTTGTAATAACTCTAATATCTTACTCTGTTATGAGTTTAAACTTATGTTGTTGAATCCCTGTGTTCTGTAATGTTACCGAATCATACTGTGATATTCCGTGTTTGGAGTTGAGCTTATCTTAGATGGTGATCTGACGTTAGTTTAAACCTAATCCCGGAGGGTGCTACAGGTTTTGGTATCAGAGCAGGACTGCCTGTAGAAAACCCTTTTATTGGTCGATGTTGAGTCTAGAAGTTGACAAAATTATTTAAAAGTTAAAAACTATTTGAAGAAAACTCTGACTAGGATCATTTTTACTCCTTCTCTGGTGTTTTTATGATGCTGGAGTTTTCCTTACCTTATTTGGTTTGAAAAGGTTTTCATTCCTTACCTTATATCTCAAAACTTTTAGGATCGTGGTTTTGGGGTTGTTTTTCTGAAGTACTCCGTACTTGGTTGCTATTCTCGGAGTTCCAAGATATCTCAATTTTGCTTGGTATGTAACATCTTAGCATTCCATTGTCATGGTTTGTAAGTCAGCTGGTTAGTGTATACATTAGTATGCTTTGATACTACCATGCTTGATAAGATGATACATTTATATCAAGTACTCTTTGTTCATCTTTCCATCTTGTTCCTTTGATTCCTTGTCTAACCCTTTTCTTATTCTTTTAGGATGGGTTATACCTCTCGTGCCCGGCCGTACCCGTGCTCATGCACGTGGTGCTTCAAATGAGGGTGAATCTTCCAACCTTCCTCCACCGCCATCCATGGTTCAACTTATGGCCATGTACGAAACCAACCATGCTGACAATATGAGGCTCCTTGAAAGGATTGAGCGCAACACTGCTCAACGCCAGAACAATCAAGTTGGTATCAAGGACTTCACACGTCTCACCCCGCCAGTTTTCACCTATTCCACTGAGCCACTTGATGCAGACTACTGGCTTCGCACTATGGAGCGCAAACTTCAGGTTGGTCATGTTGCTCAAGATGATTGGGTGACTTTTGCTGCCTATCATCTGGAGGGAGCAGCTAACTCCTGTGGGAAAACTTCTTGGCTATGCAAGAAGCTCAACATGTTGTTACATGGCAAGAGTTCACTGAAGCCTTCCGAGCTTACCATATTCTGGAGGGTCTAACGGATCAGAAGAGGGAGGAGTTCCTCAAGCTGAAGCAGGGCATTGGTTCCTGTGTGATTACCAGCGCAACTTCAATCGTCTTGCCTGCTATGCTACTGAAGAGGTCTCCACTGATGTTAAGAAGCAAGCTCTGTTCCGCAAGGGACTGGATCCTGAGGTTCGTCCTGATATCCACCTCATGGACTTTGGTAACTTCCAAGGTCTTGTCAATAAGGCTATGAAGGCCGAGAGTGGAAAAGTGGAGTATGAAGAAACCCGTAAGCGTCCTCAGGAGGGGTACAACAAGTCTGGTTCTAGCAATAAGAAGCGTCGTGTCTTCGTGCCTTATAGTGTTGTGCCACGTGCTCCTTATACTCCAAGGTCTTCTGGATATGCCCCTCGTTCAAATGCTACTTCAAGCAATGCTGGTGGATCAAACTACCCTCCTGCTGGCAATGCATCAGGTTTTATATGCTTCAATTGTCGCCAGCCTGGCCACTATGCAAAGGAGTGTCCTCAAAAGAGTGCTGCTAAGAAGGCACAACCACCATAAGTACCAAGGTGCTGGAAGAGGACGCCTGAACCATATCTCTGTTGAGAGGCTCAGGAAGATCCAAGCGTCATCATGGGTACGCTTCATATCAATCAAATTCTAGCTAAAGTTTTGTTTGATTCTAGAGCATCGCATTCATTCCTATCACAAGCTTTTGCTCAAATGCATGGGATAAGTTTTGAGGGGTTGTCTGTTCCTCTGCTAGTTCAGTCTCCTGGTTCTAGGTGGTGTTCCACCATGGTTAGTCATGGGAATCTAATCGAAGTTGCATTTCAACTTTTCCCCACCTCCCTTGTTGCCCTCAAGTCAACTGATATTGACATCATTTTGGGCATGGACTGGTTGACCCGTTATCAAGCCATCCTCGATTGTACAACCAAGTCTGTGACTCTGACTAGTCCTGTTGGCATAACAGTCAAGTATTGGACCGTAGGGTCACTATCTCCTTCAGCTGTCTCTATTCCTGAAGCAGAGTTATATGCTCTTGAGGTTCTACCTCCGTTAGAGATTCAAGATGTTTCTGTGGTCTGTGAATTCCCGGATGTCTTTCCTAAGGAGTTGCCTGGCATGCCACCTGACCGAAGTGTGGAGTTTTTCATAGAGTTGGTTCCTGGAACTGCTCCTGTTTCTAAAAGACCCTCTCGTATGCCTCCTCATGAGCTTGTGGAGTTTAAGAAGCAATTAGAGGAGTTAGAAGGAAAAGAATACATTCAACCCAGCACATCTTCTTGGGGATGTCCTACCATCTTTATCAAGAAGCGGGATACCAATATACCGCGTCTGGTTGTGGATTATCGCCCACTAAATGCTGTGACTATCAAGAACAAGTATCCTCTCCCTAGGATCAATGATCTCTTTGATCAGTTAAGTGGTGACACTATCTTTCCCAAAATGGATTTAAGGTCAGGGTATCACCAGATAAAGATCCGTAAGGAAGATATTCCAAAGACTGCTTTCACCACTCATTATGGTCTTTACGAGTATATAGTCATGTCCTTTGGTATTACCAATGCTCCAGCCACTTTTATGCGTCTTATGAACTCTGTGTTCAAGGAGCATCTTGTCAAGTTCGTCGTGGTCTACATCGATGATATTCTGGTCTATTCCAAGACTGAAGAAGAGCATGCCGAACATCTTCGGTTGGTGTTGACAAAACTCCGAGAACATCGTCTCTATGCCAAGTTATCCAAATGTGATTTCTGGTTACTAGAGCTTGTATTCCTTGGTCATGTTGTTTCCGCCCAAGGGGTTGCTGTTATCCCTGATAAGGTCCAAACTATTCTTGACTGGGAGTCCCCTAAATCCGTAAAGGATGTCCGAAGTTTTCTCGGGATGGTTGGTTATTACCGTCGATTCATCGAGAACTTCTCCAGGATTGCAAAGCCAATGATTGATCTTCTTAAGAAGGATAATAAGTTCGAATGGTCTGATAAGGCTGAAGAAAGCTTCCAGCTGCTGAAAACCAAGTTAACAACTGCTACAGCGCTAGTTCTCCCAGACACTAGCAAAGACTTTGTTGTCTTCTGCGATGCTTCTCACCAAGGTCTCGGATGTGTGTTAATGTAAGATGGGCATGTGGTGGCTTATGCCTCCCGTCAGCTAAAACCACATGAGAACAACTACCCAACTCATGATCTTGAGCTTGCAGCTGTTGTTCATGCTCTTAAGCAATGGCGACATTACCTTCTCGGTAGTCGTTGCGAGTTATACTCGGATCATCAGAGCCTGAAGTATCTTTTCACACAATCTGATTTGAATCTCAGGCAAAGAAGATGGTTGGAACTCATCAAGGACTATGATTTGGGTCTCAACTATCAACCTGGCAAAGCCAACGTCGTTGTTGATGCGCTAAGTCGTTAGTCTTATTGCAACAACCTGATGTTCAAACAATCTCAACCTTCTCTTCATGAGGAATTTTCTCGATTGAATCTGAAGTAGTTCCTCGTGGATTCCTTTCTACTATTGAAGTGAAATATTCTATAGAGGATGAAATCAAGATTGCTCAGAAGAATGACTTTGAAGTTGCTGAGATCAGAGGGAACATTGCTAGCGGAGTTGCTAAGTGTTTCTCTGTTGATAATCAAGGCATTGCTTACTTTGGTAACCGTCTGTTAGTGCCAAAGAGAACAAAGTTGAGGAATTTAATTCTTCAGGTAGCTCATGAATCACCTCTGTTTATTCACCCTGGAGGTACCAAGATGTATCAGGACCTTCGTCAAAGATTTTGGTGGTGGTCTGGTATGAAGAAAGATAGCGGTCGTTTTGTTGCTGAATGTGACGTTTGTCGTCGCGTCAAAGCTGAACATCAAAGGCCCGTTGGTCTCCTACAAACACATCGTATTCCTAAGTGGAAATGGGATGAAATCGGTATGGACTTCATCACTGGTCTCCCTAAAACTCAAAAAGGAAATGATGCAATCTGGGTGATCGTTGACTATCTGTCCAAGGTCGCTCACTTTCTTCCCATCAAGGAAAGCCTTCGAGCGAGTGAACTGGCTGATCTTTACATCTCTCGGATTGTTGTTCTTCATGGTATTCCTAAGAAGATAACATCTGACCGTGGAAGTCTGTTCACCTCCAAGTTCTGGGAAAGTTTCCAAACTGCTATGGGAACTCGCCTCTCCTTCAGCACAACCTATCATCCTAGTACCGGTGGTCAAACCGAAAGAGTGAATCAAATCCTTCAAGACATGCTTAGAGCGTGTGTCATATCTTTTGGCAAGAACTGGGATAAATGCCTTACTTTTGCTGAATTCTCCTACAACAACAGTTTTCAGTCCAGTATTGGTATGGCACCTTTCCAATTCTTATATGGAAGAACCTGTCGTACTCCTTTAAACTGGTCACAAACTGGTGAAAGAAAGTTCTTTGGTCTGGATATGATCTAGGAAGGAGAAGATCAAGTTCGTATCATTCGAGATCATTTGAAAACTGCTCAGTCTTGCCAGAAAAGCTATCATGATCGTCACCATCAACATATTGAATATGAAGTTGGTGATCAAGCTTATCTCCGGGTCACTCCTCTGAAGGGTGTCCATCGTTTCGGTATCAAAGGCAAATTGGCTCCTCGCTATGTTGGTCCTTTTCGCTTTCTATCCAGGCAAGGTAACCTCACATACAAGTTTGAGTTGCCTGCAAACTTCCCTGAGGTGCATGACGTCTTGCATGTGTCTCAACTCAAGCGTTGCTTCAAAGACCCTGTCCGTGGTGTTGATCACCAAACTCTTGATCTCTAGAAGGATCTGACTTATCGTGAGTATCCTGTTCGTATCCTTGATGAAACCGAGCGCAAGACTCGTCGTCAAAAAATCAAGTTCCTGAAAGTTTATTGGTCTCATCACTCTGAGGACGAAGCAACCTGGGAACGAGAAGATCGTCTTAGATCTGAGTACCCTTCCTTCTTTTCTAAAACTTAAGAATCTCGGGTCGAGATTCTTGTAAGGGGGGTAGAGCTGTAACAACCCAAGTTTGTAATATATGTAATTAGTACTTAAGCATTGCATGCATGCGTTAAACTCAATGAAATATATGCATAAGTTCAAGTGTGTTGAATTAAATGCAAATCCAAAACCCTAATTACCCCTGTCTTTGAAACCACATTCAAATGGTGTTTGGATTTTGAAAAATACAAAATAATGGAGCCCAAATAGGTTATAAGGGCCCCTGAATGTTTTAGAAACTTTACCAAAGTCTTTGGTATTTTTTGAATTGTTTAAAACAGATTTGAAATGAAAAAATACAAAGAGGAAATACAAAATAGAAAAATAAAAACAAGTCTGCAAATAAAAAAACAGAGTTAACTCTCAGCAGGCCGCAGCCCATTCTTTCCTTCCCTCCCTACCGCACAGCGCGCCCGCAGAGGCCCAGCCGCAGCCCACCTGGCCCATACCGGTTCGGCCTCCCCCTCGTCGTCGTCGTCGTCGACAACAGCAAGCAGTTGCGTGTCGCCGCCGCCGTCGATATCCACCGCCACTCCTGCGCCGTTTGACGAGCTCTAGACGAGGATAAGATCGCCGCTCACGTCCCCTCTCAAACCTATCCTCTCACTCTCCTCGCACGCTCTCTCTCCCTCTCTGCACAGCGCTATCCCGAACCCTAGCCGCCATGGCCGCCGGCTAGCCGTCGTCCCTGACCTCCCCGGCCTCATCTGACACCGCCACGAGCTCCGCCTCGCTCCACTCCATCTTCCTACAAAAGGAATCGACGAGGGGCGCCGTGAATCGTCGCCATCGACCGCTTCTTCCCCGACCCCGACATGCTCTGCCGCACGCCTCGTCGTCGCTCCGGTCACCGCCCCGCCTCGCCGTCATCACCAATCGCCTTGGGGTGAGCCCCTGGTGCTCAAGGCACCCTCCTTTTCCTCTATAGTACTCTGTGTCGTTCCCGCGCCGTAGATCAGAGAACACCGCCGCCGTTCATCGGCGTTGACCAAGATCCGGTGACCAAGAATCAGAGGCTCCGCCGTAGTTAGGGTTCGTCTCCGTGCGCTCTTTCGAACGAGCCATAGCATGCATCCTCCTGTGCCCTGTAGCGCGGTCTATCGCCGCCGTCTGATGCGGATTCCGGCGAGCCTAGGTGGCGCTCGCGTGGCTTGCCTGCGTGGCCTAGGCCCCACCAGTCAGCCTCTCTGGGTAGATCCAACCCCGGTGGAAAACGTCTCTGACCCCGCCTGGCCAACGTGGCTGCTGAGGTGGCCTCGGGCCCCTCTGTTAGTCTCACTGGATAGGGTCATCCTGTGTGTAAAAAAATATCTGGCGCCTGTGCTGATGTCAGCCTGATGCAATAATCCAATTTAAATGATTTAATAAATCTAGAAAATGTTTAAATCTTATAAATTCAATATATAATTATCTATAAATCAGAAAATTACAAATAATATATCAAAATGTTTAGAAAAATAAGAACTATATAATTACACTATAATCATGCATTGTTAAGCAAATTTTGTGACAAGTTTAATTAGAGAACCAATTGAACCCCACAGGTGATTCCGAGGATCCCCCTGTTCTAGGTTTTAGACCTCTCGGACCCCGTTTAAAATGACCAAGCATGTTCTAGGGTTCCTTTCAACACTATTTAACTTTTCATATCATCCATATTGATTGAGCATTGCACATGACACGTATTGAATATTGCTTTCCCTTTTCCGGCATTTGGTTCTTCGCGAATAGGAACCGAACCCGAAGCTGAAGTCAACGTCACTGAAGATCCATACCTGTCTACCAAAGGACAAGGCAAGCGTAGCCTCTCATTCTGAACCTAATTTTACAAAGTATATTACTTTCTCGCTATGATGCACACGATTCCAATGTGGTCTTTTGTCAGCAGCTAGTGTTACCCATCTGCTGCACTGTTTCCCTTTGGTAGCCTTATACTCCTGATCCACTTCTCCTAGCATACCTAGGTCTGGCAGTTGAGCGTTGCTAAGAGTTTTTGGTACCGACAGCTTAGCCATGCATAGTAACAATGTCTGATCTATCCAAATGATGAATCAGAGATGCCAAGGAAGGTAGTGAGGTAGGAGATGGTGACATCATCGAAGGAGTTAATTAAATATGCTAAGGCTTGTATGGGAGGCCACGTTGGGTGTGGTTTTTGTAGTTCCATGCTCGCCATCATTAGGACCCGATTTCTTTCCTCTTGAACCAAAACGAGCGTACAACCACACGGGGCCTGGAAAACCCCACGAGCAACTAACTTGCCTAGTAGATTCCATGAGTCACATAGTTCGGGCTTTCCATTTGGCATACGCATTGAAAACCTTTTCGAACAAGGAGGTGAAGGAGGTGCATCATAATAGGTAGGGAAGCGTGGACCGGGTTGCTTGGGGTCGATGGAGCCCCTGGTGAACCAACCTCGCCTCACATCTTTAGGGACTGGCTTCGGGACTTGACCCGTTACGGCGGAACCATACCTAGGGTGTGACTCATGGTCTTGGCGAAAACAAGGTAAAGGTCATGGTCAACCATCCTCTGCCGGCCTTCCAAGGAAGAGGGCTAATATTTTGGCATTAAGAGTCGGTTGGTACGTGTGGGTAAAGTTGTAGACCCCTGCAGGGTATTAATCTTTTCGAAAAGCCGTGGTCACAGTTATGAACAACTGGGGAACAGACGTGATGATCATAGAGAACTATAACCTAAGTAAAACTTGCTGATCTATGTGTGCTTAAGGATGCTTCCTCTAGGTTGAGGGGGTGATCCTAGATAGGAGGTTCTGATGAAGCTAGTGGTTATCAAGATGTGATGCACAAGATGAAGAAGTCGCTATCTTATTACTTTTAAAAGAATTATGAGTAGACGAGCCTCTTCTCTCTCTTGTTTACAAATAAAGATTGCTTTCCACAAAAGTAAATCCAGAGAAAGCCTTTCTAGCCAAAGCATGTAGATACTAGATTATCTAAGTCTTGCGGAGTACATTCTCGTACTCAGCCTTGCGCCATTGTTGTTTTTATACAGAGGATCTGTTTGTAACTGAAGGTGGCTTCTACGTTGACATCGACGAGTAATTGGGGGGTCCCAGGTAGCAGCCTGAGGACTATGGGATGGACGTCACTTTTGTTATGGTCTCTTGGGCCTTTTGCTAAATTGTTATGTAGAACAACATATTTGCTTTCACTGTGTGATGTAATGTTGGGTCTATGACATCTGGTTTGTAATAACTCTAATATCTTACTCTGATAAGAGTTTAAACTTATGTTGTTGAATCCCTGTGTTCCGTAATGCTACCGAATCATACTGTGATCTTCCGTGTTTGAAGTTGAGCTTATCTTAGATGGTGATCTGAGGTTAGTTTAACCCTAATCCCGGGGGGTGCTACAATACGTCTACAGTAGGCCAATGAAATAGACCAAGGGTTACCGTCTGCGTGTATCCATAGGCGCATGGTACGTAGACACGCTGCCATCTTCATGAGCGCACACTATGTAAGACTTCTGAAGCGCATGCTATACATGTTACTCGCCAATGGGCATGAACACGCATACAAACATGTTTGTAAAGAGTGCGCAGTCTATCATACATGTGAACACGTACAACGAAGATACATGAACGACATGGTAGAAAGACAAACAAACATCGAAGGTTAAATAGAGTGAGCACGGTAGAACCTGACTAAATTCGAAACTCTTGAAGACGTACCACAAAATCTTAGCAAGCATCATAGGTCAAGTAGTACATATTTTGTTTTCACCTAAGGAGATGGAGACATAACATGCAGTATAAAAGACGCAGGATAAGTAGACTAATTTAGATTAAACAAAATATATAGACTAAGCCTATTGTATATGATAGGCTAGCAAATGGAGTCGGAAAGAATACGGTGGTAGAAATGACACTTGTGCCTATTTTTCCTCTTTTTTCTCTCTTGTCTATTATCCTTCGTGTATCACCACCACTCTGTCTGTACATAGCACAACTCGTGTCTCATACATTCTAGAAGGGGATCGGCGATCCAAGCTGAAGAATACGGTAAGCGATGGAAGAGCCCTCCAAGGCGTTGGCAGCCATCGATTCATCGCTTCCGTCGACATCGCCGGAGGGAGCCATCATGCTCCCGTCGCTGTCATCCGCTATGTAGGACGAATAGAACACCCCAGAAGCGCTCCTTGCCTTCCTCCATGGCATGTCGACGAAGGACACAATAGTCACGTCGTCCAAGGAGGCCGACATGGCCAATTCACCCGAGGACGCCTTGTCAATGACACACGAAGAAGGCACCAAAGACACATGCTTGTCATTCGTTGAGGCATTGTCTTCCTCCCACATTTGGGCATGCGACGGTGGCATGCCAACGAAGCAAGCGGAAACCACTGCACCGATATCACCGTCATCCAACGCTCTGTTGTCCCATACTTCTAAAGCGCCATCTTCCTCCCACATTCGGGCATGCAACGGTGGCATGCCGGCGAAGCAGGATGATACCACCGTACACATATCTTTGTCATTTGGTACTCCGTTGTCCCATCCTTTGAAAAAGGCAAATGGCTCGTCGACACCGCAACAGGGAGATGCTACGGCGATGTCTTGGCGACGTGTTTCCTCCTAGAGTAAAACATCTATAAAAACGCTAGTGTCCTCTAACATTCCTATGGTATAGAAAGGAAGATCAGGAAAAGTGCTACTATCGTCTAACATTCCTACGCTCGAGAAAAGCATGATAAAAATGCAGGGAGAACACGATGAAGCGTCATAGTCAGAAAAATTTAGGCCGAGGAGTCGGAGACGAAGAAAGTTATGACATATGCAAGGAGCATGAGATACGTTTGCGACATCATCGGAGATCGAGAGACGTGTGCCAGCTTACGCAAAAATCTAGAAAACAACACAAAGGTCAAACATAGGTTACATCACGTAATGTAGACCATAGGAATCAGCTAAAAAGAGAAGAAGCATAGGAATCAGCTAAAAAGAGAGTAAGATACTTACCAAGTGGAAGATAAAAAAAGAAAGGAAGGTGGTCTCATCCACTGAAAGCTGCAAAATCAAGGAAAAAAGCCATATGCATGCAAACACTGAAAAGTGCGTAATCTGAGGAGGCGAATACAATAGGAAAGGAAAAGAAAGATGTCACACCGACGAGCCTGCTTCCAAACAGCATACTCGTCACGCATCTGAGAAGACAAAAACAGGTCATAAACAACAAACAAAAGATTATGAAATAATCAAAATAAATACCGTAAAAGAGGAAGAAATTTCCGAAATGCATCGTGTGTGAGAAATACGGTGGCAAAAGAAACATCAAAGAGCTAGCGCGGAAGAGAAATATGATGCCTACACGTCTGACGATCCTTGTAAATGGCATGAGGCGCATTATCATGCACTTGCGACGACCATAGAAGAGGACAGGAGGCTCAGCGTTTTTTATGGTCTGTGGAGAGAGAACGAAATTGCAGAGCTTATTAACGCAACGACATGCGAGGAGTGTTAGAACCCAAACGGTGCGCATGGTACAACATCTGCTATCATATCCCAGAGTCAGATTTGCATGAGCTAGTATCCACCGCAATATCTCTCTATGAAAAACCGTGCACGCCTATAGGCTAGAGACCGAAGTCAGGATCTACCGCACATATCTCGATGAGAAACCACACACGTCCATAGGCTATAGACACCAAAACAATTAGAGGAGGATATGGTATCATACGTGGGATCTGTTTTCATGCGTGGGCGTGCCACCTACCCTCATTTGCTCCTCGGTCGTACGATCGCTTTGATTCTTTCTCCCACGGAGCTCTCTTGACCTAAAAACTCTATATAAGGATTCCCTGAGGGGTCCTTGAGAAGGAACACACCAGAGACGAAAACACCACCAAACAGAGTCATATCCAGCAAATATTGGAGGGGTAAACTCCACCAGAGCCACCTTTGGGGGGATCTCCACCCTCTCCAACATCTCCAGCATCATCACCATGATGAAGAGGGAGTAGTCCACCTCCGGTCTGTGGGTTTGTGGCAGTAGCTTGATCTATTTATCTCTTGTTCTTTATAGATCTAGTACCATATGAGCAACCCTGTATGATTATGGTCATATTTGTAATTCCCATATGGTGGATCTTTTTCTATCATTTGATATTTGAGATTGGAATCTAATTTGTGTAAGATGTATTGATAGATGCATATCATGTACCCCGTTCTTAATTGCTTGTTTTGATCCAACTTGTATGCAAGAACTTGTAATGGGAGAAGTGTGTATTAGATGGAGTAGCATGGTGGTAGAGATTGAATTGTGACAAACAATATTCAAAATCTACTTTGGTTTTTACATTTCTTTTGCTGCCTCAGTAGGAAGTGAAATAACGTGTTATAGTTATCATGTGAAAGTGTGATAATCTTGTTAGATCAAGGTAGCATATTTGTATTTCAAACATCATGCTATATTACTTAAATTTATACTCTAATTTGTTCTTAATTCAAGATTGCATGGAGTTTACCTTTCTTGAAGAGTATAAGAGAAATATATTTCATCTCTATGTTAGAACGTGATGCCCATATTGATTTCTTATGAAACACATATAGAAGTTCCATGAATATTTATAATTGATGAATTATTTATTATCACGACAAGTTAAAAAGAAAGTAGACAAGTGCTCATCATCCAGTAGGAGTCAATCCATTCTCCAATAGTTTCAACACATGCCTTTGAAGCTTTTTCCAATTGATAGATCTTATCATGAATCTCATCTTGCCGCACCTTCTTGGATTTAAGAGGTGGCGTACTAAGAGGAGGTTTATAAAAAGATCCTATGTTGTGACGGTAAGGATTAGGGAGATACTCATCCTTACTCCTTCTATGATCTTCTTGCCTCATCATTTCCATCCTTTACGGGAACATGTCCTCCCAATTAGGGAAAGGCTTGATCTCCGAATGTTAATTCCCGCCATATAGTTTGTCGTTAAGGATACTCTTCACATCAAAATTTATCTATTTCTTTTGGAATTCTCAATTAATCTAGAACTTACTGAAATACCAAGTTTTGACAGAAAAATGACAGCTTAAATTTTCGACCAACATTAACATTCATTGAACGAGATTTTTATCATAACCGAATTTCTTTATTTCATAAGAGCTTCAAGTGTTCCTTTATTCAATCATCAAATTAACTAAACTTACTTAAAAATTTAAAACTTACTCGACCCTTTATTTCACATGGGTTGCCTCCCATGAAGCGCTCTTTTATGGTCTATATCTTGATCATAGTGTTGCTCATTTCATCTCGATCTTATCCTTCTTCCAGTTACCATTCCTTCCATACCTCTGCTCATTCAATTCTTCCGGGGTAATTACTCGTAAGGTGATTGCACTTATATCTTGTTTTGTGCGATAATGCTTCAAGCATTGTCCATTCACCACCCACGAAAGAGAGGGTGTTTTCCCCTGGAACTTCACTGCTCTCGATGCATAAGCTTCTTCAACTATTTAGGGGTCTTCCCACTTTGATGTGAGCTTTCATGGAAACAACTTAAGACGATAATTATATAGCAAAACCTTATCTCCACTTTAAAAAACCTTATTCTCTGTTTTTCTATCATATGCCATCTTTTTTACTTTTTCCTTCAAAAATTTAGCACTTCCATAAGATTCACTCCTAAACTCATCTAAAGCATGAATGTCTAATAAACGTTTTTCTCCTACTGCTTTAAGATCATAGTTTAATTTCTTGATTGCCCAAAAGGCTCTATGTTACAATTCTAAAGGTAGATGGCACGCCTTACCGTATACCATCTTATATGGTGTCATACCCATCATATTTTTAAATGCAGTTCGGTATGCCCAAAGAGTGTCATTTAGCTTGTATGACCAATCTTTTCTTGATTTATCCACCATCTTCTCGAGTATGGTCTTTAGTTCTCTATTAGAGAGTTCCACTTGACCACTCGTTTGAGGATGATATGGTGAAGCAACACGGTGATTAAATCCATATTTGTAGAGGATTTTCCTGAAAGTTCCTTTCATAAAATGAGAACCACCGTCAGTAATTAAAAATCTAGGAACTCCAAACCTGGGAAATATGACATCCTTGATCATCTTC
The DNA here is from genome assembly GCA_030063025.1 of Avena longiglumis. Taxonomy (NCBI): domain Eukaryota; kingdom Viridiplantae; phylum Streptophyta; class Magnoliopsida; order Poales; family Poaceae; genus Avena; species Avena longiglumis. The sequence goes on along the minus strand of CP125974.1, from coordinate 473,407,086 downwards.
ACGGAAGTAGCTGTATCTGCATGGTTAGTTGGAATAGCTTCAACCCATTCAGTAACATAATCGACAGCAACAAGAATATGAGTGTATCCATTTGATTCTATAAAGGGTCCATTGTAATCCATTCCCCACACATCAAATGGTTCAATTATAAGACTATAATTTATTGCCATCTCTTTTCTTCTGCCTATATTACCTCTTTTTTGGCAACATCACAATATTCCACATACCTGTGTGCATCCTTGAACAAGGTAGGCCAATAGAATCCGGATTAAAGTACCTTTTTTGCAGTTTGTTTGCCTGCATGATGTCCTCCATACGGGCTGTCATGACAAGCTTGCAAAATTGCATTCATTTCATGATTAGGAACACATTTTCGAATCATTCCGTCGGGTCCATAATGATAAAGAAACGAATCATCCCAAAATTAATATTTGAGATCATTAAAGAATTTTATTCTTTTATTTCTTTTCATACCACTAGGTACAAATTTTACTGCAAGATAATTAGCATAATATGCAAACCAAGGATTAGCAACTTCAACATTTGCTAAGTATTCTCCTAGAAATGACTCTTTTAAAGTTACGGGGTCGGTAATTATTCCTTCCATCCTAGAGAGATGATCTGCTACTGGATTATCCTTACCCCTCCTATACTATTTGCAAATCATATTCTTGTAGTAATAACACCCACCTAATCAACCTGGGCTTTGCATACCTTTTCACAAGAAGGTGACGCAAAGCTTGCTGATCTGTATGAATTATTACTTTAGAATTAATAATTTAAGATATAAATTTATCACAAGCAAAAATTATAGCCAGAAACTCTTTCTCCGTAGTAGCATAATTTTTCTGAATCTTATTATGATGGGGATATGCCGATTGGGGTATACCCAGGGGCGTTCTTGGATCATACTCCCGGTAGTGGGCTGCGGGCAGACTAGACCGCCATCCAAGAGGAAGTCCGGCGACTGGAAGCTGAAGGCCCAGAAGCATAGCTAGGCCCAGTCGGATTAGGTAAAAACCCTCCGAGTCCTTATCTAACTCGGTTGTAGATCTGTAAAGTCTAGCGAGGTGACTCTATATAAACCTCCCTATGGCATGCATAACACTTACGTTCCATCATGCACCCCCTCGACTCACAGCCTAGCCATCGAGCTCACCCTTTCTACTCTCTCATCAATAAAATATAGCAGGAGTAGGTCTTTACCCTTCGGGGGGTGAACCTGGTTAAATACCTGTGTCTTTGCCCTCATCTTGCACCGCAGATGGCTGGCCGCCCCTGCCCCTCGTTCTACTACTCGCTGCCAATCGCAGCATCTGCCGTGGCCATTCCCACGATAGTAGCACCCATTGTGGGGCCTGGCCGATCAGGCCTGTGTTCTGCGGCGAGACCCTATATGCCCATCAACCGGACGATCGCCACCGGTCACATCATCGCCATCAGCGAGATCCTCTAGATCTTGCCTAGCAGCTACGTCCCGGCGTCATGCCCGGTCACCCACACCGTCATCATGCCGGTCGGCACGATCAACCTCTTTGTCGGCTTCACCGACATCATCGTCTCGGGGGACTCGGCGCACATTGGTGAGTCGCCACCGCGCGATCGACTCTCTGAGAGCTAGGTCCGCACCATCCACCGCCTCGCCTCCGAGTACGACTCATCCACTAGCAACGTGGTCGAGACTAACATGGCCGCGGACGACGTATCCCTCAACGACGACACTGACTCGGTGACCCCGGCCTCAGTCGCCGGATCCATTATCGACGCGTCGCAAGCGGGCTCCGTCACCAGTCTGCAACGTGGGGGATTTCGAGGATCCATCTATCCTCGGGATCTTCGACTCCGACTCCGGATCGGAGAACTCCAGCGACCCCCATGCCAGATTCGGTCAATTCATCGCGACCTACATGGCGAGTGGCACGAGCGCCCCGCTAGACCCCTTCTCCATGCCGATCCCACCAACCGCAATGGCGGGGGAGGACGAGGAGGCGCGCCTGCAACTAGAGGAGGAAGTACGCAAGGAACAAGTCGAGCGCGAGAAATTCCGCCTTGAGCAGTCCACGGCGCAGGAGCTATCTCTCTACCACCAGCGCCGCATTAGGACGCGTCTAAACCCCACGGTTCAGGGCCGCGCCCTGAACTTCGACTACGAGAACGACCCAGCTCGCATGGCCGATCACGCAATCTGCGAGAATGCTCCATGAGGAGGTAGTACCCGGCCACCACCAGGTGCAACAGCAAACAGAGCTCCCCCACCACCACCAGCCCACGCGCCCCCTCTCAACCAGTCGAGAGTCCTTATCTCTCTGCAAGAGCGGGACGCGAAATGCCTCCCATTATACTCCACTCTGATGGACAATGTCATCACGGGACGAGTAGCCGTCGCCAACCTCAACGTCACACGGGAGGGCGCACTGCAAATTGAGTACGCCAAGGCCCTACTCACCAAGGCCGTTGAGCAGGAAATCATAGGAGCGGACTCGTGGGGCGCATGTACTCCCGCTCCTCTGAAAGCAGGGCGGCCTTGAGCGGCCGCCCATTGATGGAGAACACACTAAACTACCTGCCGCCCGAGCACCTGCAGCTCCAGCCAAGGGCCACTCATGCGGCTCTCTCCACCAACGACCCGCGACCGATGAACAACATGGTCGCTGCCAACAGGCATCCAGTCGACGCGCGGACACACATCATCAACAACCAGAGCTAGCGCGCACGCCAGCCCAGCGACCTGAGGCACACCCTCACCAACCGCCATGACAGCAAGCCAAGGGGCTCGCTTAGCAGAGTCGGCCCCCAGTGCTTTGGACCGATGATCCGAGGCGAGAAATATCTGGCGAACTTCAAAGTGCCAAAGGAGATCGAAAAGTAAGATCCCTCGTACGATCCGGCCGTGTGGCTAGACACATACCTCATGGTGATGGGAATATCCGGCCACACCGACCTACTCGCCGCTCGCTGCCTCCCCCTAATGATGGAGGGAGCGACTCGGAAATGGATCAACACCCTCCCCGCGGACAGCATCAACTCCTGGGAGCACATGCGCAACGCCTTCAGCAGGCACTTCGAGGGTTCTTACACCCGCGCCACCAGCATTGAGGACCTAGAGCGATGCGTACAGGGACCCCGCAAGTCTACCCGCCACTTGCTCCAAAGGTGGAAAGACCTGTGGTTTAACGTGGCCGGCATCCATCCAGAGACGGTGATTCACTGCTTCAAGACCACGTGCCTCTACGAGCCCCTGGTCGCCAAGCTCAAGCGGTTGTACAAGACACTCGACAACATCCCAGACCTCCTAGATATTTCCAAGCGGTACGCGGAGGAGGACCCGAACCAAGAAACCAACAAAGGGTTGGGTGGACATCGCCGCCCAAGCGGCCACGACAACGGCAGGCAGCGCAAGCTGCGCTACAGCAACACTCGCCTCACCGACAAGCGTCGCGGTGAAGGGCGAGTCGACTTCGTTGCCAATGCCGGCTACGCGCCACGCGGCCCCAAAATCTTTTGCCATGATGGAGGCCAACACCGCGATAGCGGAAACTTTCGAGCGAGGCCAAAATTCGACCTCGTGGCTCTCCTTAACCAACCCTATGTTTTCCATAGCAGGGAGGGGAAGCCCACCAGGCACACGACCGCTGACTACCACTCCCTCAAGGAGATAGATAAGGTACGGCGCGCAAGGGAGGACCCCAACAACACCCCACCGAATGGCAGGGCATTCGGCAACGACGTCGGATCGCTCCACACCTTCACCGGGCTCGACACCAAGCGCGAGAAGAAGCCTCGCCCGTGTCGTCGCCATCAACACAGTGTCCCAAGTCGACGTCCCCCACTTCCTCAACTGGTCCGAGCAGCGCATCACGTGGAGCAGCGAGGACCACTCGCCATGGATCGAATATCCGGGGCGAGTCGCCCTGGTGGTCAAGGCCAAAATGGGCGACTACTGGCTCCCCAAGACATTGATGGACGGCAGGAGCTCCGTCAACATACTCTAGATGTACATGTTCAGGCAGCTAAGGCTCCCGCTGTCGATGATCGAGACGACCTTCACCACATTCCATGGCAGGCGTACCCGATCGGCAAGGTGACGCTGCCAGTCACCTTCGGCACACCAGCGAACTTCCGCACTGAGCAGATCGTCTCCGAGCTGGTCAGCTTCAACATCCCCTACCACTATGTCTTGGGGCGACAAGCGTTCGCCAAGTTCATGGCGGCGTCGCACTACGTGTATAATGCGATGAAGATCACAGGGCCGTGCGGCATCATCACCGTCCACGGCTACCCCGACATGGCCATCGAGTGTGAGGAGAAAGGTGCCGAGCTTGTTGACGCCGTCATCGCCGCGGAGGCCAACCACGCGGAGGAGCTCGCCAGATACGTGAGCGGGGTCAACAAAGACGACCCCGCCATACTCAATAGGCACAACGGGGAGAACGGAGGGTCGACCATGTTCGAGGCCACCACGCACACCCGCACCATCCAGTTGGTCTCAGGCGACTCCAGCCAGACGGTGACGATCGGGACAGGCATGAGCCCTGCATAGGAAAGCACGCTCATCGAGTTCCTATGTGAGAATCGCAACATCTTCGCATGGAAGCCATCTGACATGCCAGGTATCCCGAGGGAACTCCCTGAGCATAAACTCAATGCTGACCCCAAAGCGCGACCTGTCAAGCAGTCGATGCGGCCCTTCAATGAAGAGCGCCGCCGAGAAATCATCGAGGAGGTACAACGTCCACTCGATGCAGGCTTCATATAGCCCATCAAATACTCAAAGTGGCTGGCAAACCCAGTCCTGGTCGAAAAGAAGAACGGGACCTGGAGAATGTGTATCGAGTACACAAACCTCAACAGCGCCTGCCCAAAGGAGCAGTTCGTCCTCCCGCGCATCGATCAGATCATCGACTCGACCGTGGGCTTGGAGTCGTTGTGCTTCCTTGATGCCTACTCTCGTTACAACAAGATCAAAATGGCGGTCAAGGACGAGGAGAAGACAGCGTTCATCACGCCATTTGGTGCCTTCTGCTACACCGCCATGATGTTCGACATCAAGAACACCGGAGCGACCTATCAGCAGTGCGTGCCGGAGTGCCTTGAGAGCCAAATTGGCCGCAACATCCATGTCTACATCGACGATGTGGTGGTCAAGTCCAATCGCCAGAGCGACCTACTCGCCGACCTGGCCAAAACCTTCGCAAATCTGTTGAGTTACAAGATCAAACTCAATCCAGGGAAGTGCACCTTTGGTGTACCCACTGGACAACTACTGGTCTACGTAGTCTCCAAGCAAGGCATCAAGGCAAACCCCACCAAGATCAATACGATCGCCGGGCTCGGCAAACCCGAGTGCCACCGCGACATCCAGAAGCTGGCCGGGAGAGTCGCGGCTCTTAGCCTCTTCATCCCCCGGCTAGGCGAGAAGTCAATGCCTCTCTACCGCCTAATGCGCAAGAACCCCACGTTCCAGTGGGACAAGGAGGCAGACGACGCGCTCCACGCACTCAAAGAAGTGCTACTCGCGGCCCCGCTACTCACCGTCCCCGTCGACAAGGCGCCAATGCTCATATACGTCGCGGCATCCGAGTGAGTCGTCATCATCGTCGAACGGTCAGAAAAGGGCAAGGAGCGCCCCATGCAGTGTTGGATGTAGGGAAGGGACATAGATTTTTCACAAAACTCACAATGCTAAGACTGAAAGCAACATAATACATCGTATGGGACTAGAGTATTCCTTGATTAGACTGATTTTCCTACCCCATCCTCTATCTACGAAAATGTTTTAAATTTTGTACACGAACAATTTTGACATGCTTTCCCTTTAGCAAGTTTCTCTTACAATCAATAAAAATTCATATGACATAGATGTCTTGCATAAAAGGTGGATATATGTCACATGTGTGTTACCATCGATAACAATAGGAGCGTGGAGATAACATATTTTAGTATTGTGGGGTTGGTAGCGGAAAATAAGGGAAGTCAAACATGATGGCAACGCGTAGGAAATACGGGTCGTATATGGGACATAACGATTAATGACCAAAATCAATCATATAACTACGATGATCCAAGTTTTGTCAATAACTTTTGAAAAATCCCGCCAGCATTTTGGTATGTCCTGCAAAAAGGCCACGCAGCACCACCCCCCCCCTTTAACACCGGTTCGTGGCTTGAACCGGTGTTAAATGGGGTGCGCCTATATATAATACACCGCAGCCCACATCCCTCTCTCTCATTTTTTCTCTCTCTCATTTTGGAGCTGAGCAAAGAGGGTGAGAGGTGTGCTAGTTTGTATTTGTTCCTATGCACAAGAGGTGTTCGGTGAAATGCCCAAGAGCTCAAATTAAGTTTTCTCGTTTCTCTTTCCTTCTCGGTCGAGGTCGGAAACTTTATCCTTTCATGTGTCATTGATGTACTGTAAAAGTGGTCATCTCCCTATTAATTCATGATATACTACAATGATTTTTGATATACGTAATTAATTATATAATGCAGATGAACCGACAATGGATGTATGGTGACCGACGCACTTCCGACTACATTACGGGCCTCCAAAATTTCATCGTTGTGGCTAACGAAAACTATGGTCACAATGGTTTTATGTGCTATCCATGTGTTGACTGTCAGAACAAGAAAGACTACTCAAATACCAAAACCATTCATGCCCACCTGCTTCGGTCCTGTTTCATGCCCAGGTATAATTGTTGGACCAAGCACGGAGAAAGAGGGGTTATGATGGAAGACAACGAAGAAGAAGAGGATGATGACAACTATCATAATATGTATCCTGAATACGATGATACTGCAACGGGGGTAGATGAAGATCAAGAGGCAGCAGATGGGCCCGCTGATGACGATCTTGGTTGGGCCATTACTGATGTAAAGGAAGAATGTGAAACTGAAAAGGAGAAGGAGAAGCTGGAGCAGATGTTAAAGGATCACAAAACATTGTTGTACCCAACTTGCGAAGATGGCCACAAAAAGCTAGGTACCACACTGGATTTGATGCAATGGAAGGCAGAGAACAGTGTGACTGGCAGCGCATTTTCAAAGTTGTTGGTAAAAATGAAGAATATGTTTCCAAGAAATAATGAATTGCCCGATAGTATATACCAAGCAAATAAGATTGTCTGCCGTCTAGGATTAGACGTGTAGAAGATACATGCCTGCATTAATGATTGCATGCTCTACCACGGTGAGAAGTACGAGAATTTGGATGCATGTCCGGTATGCACTACACTACGGTATAAGATCAGACGAGATGACCCTGGCGATGTTGAGGGCGATGCCCCTATGAACAAGGTTCCTGCCAAGGTTATGTGGTATGCTCCTATAATACCACGGTTGAAACGTCTCTTTAGAAACAAAGAGCATGCCAAGTTGTTGTGATGGCACATGGAAGACCGTAAGAAAAACGAGATGTTGAGACACCCCACTGATGGGTCACAGTGGAGAAAAGTCGAGCGAGAGTACCCAGACTTCACACGTGACGCAAGGAACTTAAGGTTTGGTCTAAGTACAGATGGCATTAATCCTTTTGGGGAGCAGAGCTGTAGTCACAACACCTGTCATGTGACTCTATGTATCTATAACCTTCCTTCTTGGTTGTGCATGAAGCGGAAGTTCATTATGATGCCAGTGCTCATCCAAGGCCCGAGGCAACTCGGCAACGACATTGATGTGGACCTAAGGCCGTTAGTTGAAGAACTTTTACATCCGTGGGACAAACCAGGTGTACGTATGTGGGATGAGCACAAGGGGGAGCCATTTGACCTAAGAGCGTTGCTTTTCGTAACCATCAATGATTGGCCTGCTCTTAGTACCATTTCAGCGCAGACAAACAAGGGATTCAAAGCATGCACGCACTGTTTAGATGAGACTGGAAGTATATATTTAGATAAATGTAAGAAGGTTGTGTACCTAGGGCATCGTCAATTTCTTCCAAACCTGCATCCCGTAAGAAAGAAAGGCAAGCATTTCAAACGTCTGGCAGAACCCTGGAGGAAGCCTGTCCTCCGTACTAGTGAGGAAGTATTTGGTATGGTCAAGGACCTAGAAGTAATCTTTGGAAAAGGTCCTGGCAGTTAATCTGTTCCGAACGACGTCGCTACCGGACACGCACCCATGTGGAAGAAGTAATCTATATTTTGGGACCTACCCTATTGGAAAGTCCTAGAGGTCCGCTCTTCAATTGATGTGATGCGCGTGACGAAGAATCTTTGCATGAACCTGCTAGGCTTCCTGGGAGTGTATGGGAAGACAAAAGATACACCGGAAGCACGGCAGGACTAGGAACGTATGAAAGAACATGAAAAGCATATGCATCCTGAGAACAAGAAGGGTAAAGGACGCCACTTAACTCCTGCCAGCTATGCTCTTACCAAAGCAGAGAAGGAAATCTTTTTTGAATGCCTGAGCAGTATCAAGGTCCCATCTGGCTTCTCGTCGAATATAAAGGGAATAATAAATATGGCAGAGAAAAAATTCCAAAACCTGAAGTCTCATGAATGCCACGTGATTATGATGCAATTGCTTCTGATTGCATTGAGGGGGCTTCTACCTGAAAATGTTCAAGTACCCATTATGAAGCTTTGTGCATTCCTCAATGCAATATCTCAGAAGGTAATCGATCTAGAAAGCCTACCAGGGTTACAGACAGATGTGGCACAATGTCTTGTCAACTTCGAGTTGGTGTTCCCACCATCCTTCTTCAATATTATGACGCATCTCCTGGTTCACCTAGTAGAAGAGATTGCCATTCTTGGTCCTGTATTTATACACAATATGTTCCCCTTTGAGAGGTACATGGGAGTCTTGAAGAAATCTATTCATAACCGTGCTAGGCCAGAAGGAAGCATCTCCAAGGGCTATGTAACAGAGGAGGTCATTGAGTTATGTGTTGACTTTATTCCTGACCTTAAGGAGATTGGTGTTCCACAATCACGACATGAGGGGAGACCGCGTGGAAAAGGCACCCTAGGATGTAAAGCAATGATATGTAGGGACGAGCATTCTCTCAATCAAGCACACTATACGGTTTTACAAAGTTCTATCTTGGTTGCCCCGTATATCAATGAACACAAGAATTTTATACGCCTCACACTACTAGGAAAATGGCTATAGGTAATCAGCACATCCGTGGCTCACATGGTTGAAGTGCCCCACGGCTAAAACAGGCGTGGCTCACCTATGGGAAGTTCCCTACTAGTAACTAGAACAACCGTGGCGCACATGAACATAGTGCGCCACAGATATGTGTGGGCCAGGGCCCTGTTGTCCGCACGCCAGACATCCGTAGCGCACATAGGGTAGGTGCACTACGGTTGTTAGTGTCAACCGTGGCGCACATGGAGGGGGTGCGCTACACCTAAGCGCATGCCCCTCTCTGCTGTGAAACGGCCAGACACATCCGTGGCGCACTATGGCATGTGCGCCATGGATGTTACTACTCCCTGTGGCGCACTAGGGCAGAGTGCGCCACGGATGTGGCAATTTTTTTGACAGCTGCACTTTAATTATGTTCACATGTGTGACCATCCACCACCCCACACTTCACTTTCCCCTTCTTCTTCCTCCTTAGATCTAGACGGGATCTTCTCCTTCCCACCTCAATTTCTCCACCCATTCACCATTTTTAGCATGTAGAACTTTCCTTGGATGTTACATAAGAAATAGAGGAAGGTCTCCGGTCTCTCATCTCCTTCTCCGGTCTCGTGCGCACCTCTCCTTTCCATCTTTCACGCGATTGGTCTCTCATCTCGGTAAGTTGTCCATGTAAGGATGTGTTCATGTGTATATGGAGGATATGCTCATATGTATGTAGATGACCGATGCTCATGATGTGTGTATGAGAGGATCGATGGTCATATGTGTGTGTATATGGAGAGTATCGATGATGCTCATGCATGTGTGTATGGAGAGGATAATGATATGTTCATGTGTGTATGGATCGGTCTCTTTCTTGTGTTTGTATGTGAACAAGTTGCCATTTGTGTTGCCAAAATGTTGATTCATTTCCATTTTGGCAAGACTTTGGCATTTCGCAAAGGTCCTAATTTTAGGATAGATCATGCCGAAATTTTCTATCGACCATTGCATGCATGCATTCATTATGTGGTTCTAATAGACTTCTAATTGTACAGGTTCTAATAGACTTCTAATTGTAGCATGCAAAAATGGTCCGCATAATGAGCGAAGGCATTGTGGCTAGATTTTTGAAATGTGCGACGGCCGACATGATACGAAATAACAAGACAGATATAAGATGTCCGTGCAGAAGATGCAAACTCAACTGGGTGATCGACCCAGATTCCGGGAATCTGCAGGCGCACCTGCTCCGCCATGGTTTCATGGATGGATACACTCGTTGGATAAGCGATGACGAAGACGATGGAGACGGTGAAGGTGGCCAACATGACGATGATCATCACCACGGCGGGAACGGGCAAGATGATGAAGAGTCTCCTCGAGATGGTGAAGGTGCGGAAGCAGACCGGGATGATGATGATCTAGATGCCGGAGGAGCAGACGACGATGGAACAACGTCAGGCTGGGTGCGGGACCCTTATGTGCAAGAGCTGCTTCTCAAGCAGACAAGTAACACCAGTGCTGCCGCTAGAGAGAAATCCAAGCTTGCGCAACTTGAGAAAGACGCGGTTACTCCATTGTATGAAGGATACATGCCCGATGATACCCGGTTGAATGTAACGCTCAAGGCTATGGAGATGAAGGCAAAACACATCGCAAGCTTCGACGATATGATGGCATTCTGGCGCGATCGTCTCCCGGAGGGGAACACATGTCCAACTAGTATCGAGGACGCCAAGAAAATCGTCTGTCCTCTCGATCTACCGCACGTTAGATATCACGTATGCATCAACGATTGCATCATTTATCGGGGCGAGGACGCGGAGAAAACCACATGTCCGGTGTGCGGCGTGAGTCGATACAAGAAAGGGAAGAAAGCACCTCGAAAAGTGGTATGGTACTTTCCTATCACTCCTCGTCTGCAGCGCTATTTCGCGGACCCTAAGGAAGCGAAGCTCATGCGATGGCATGCGGAAAGGAAGAAGCCAGGAGATGATGATGATGACCTGAAAAGGATGAGCACGGCGCACCCTTCAAATGCTAGCCAGTGGAAAGCATTGGACCTCGAATTCCCAGAATTCGGTGGAGATTCGAGGAACATCAGGATTGGTGCGAGCACCGATGGACTCAATCCGTTCGGTAGCCAGAGCAACACGCACAGAACTTGGCCCGTGTTTGTATGGATGTACAACCTCCCTCCATGGTTGTGCATGAAGAAGAAGTACATACAAATGAGTATGCTAATTCAAGGGCCGAAACAACCTGGTACCGACATCAATCTGTATCTCGGGCTGTTGAAAGAGGAGCTAGCCACGTTATGGGAATCTGGAGCCAATACTTACGACGTCGTCGCACAAGAATATTTCACTATGAGAGCCGCATTGGTCACTACGGTGCAAGACTATCCAGGTTGCGGGTATATCTCGGGGCAGGTTATCCAAGGATTCTGCGCATGTGTTAGGTGCATGGATAACACAAGCTATCTCCAACTAGAGAAAGATCCAGGGTCATCGAAAACCGTGTTCATGGCGCACCGGAGGTGGCTCGGCAAGAATGATCCATGGAGAAAACGTGGAGACCTGTTCGATGGCAAATCCGAGACCCGAGGAATCCCAGAGCATAGGAGCAGCGAAGAAGTGGAAGAGTTGCTGAAAAACTAGAAAGATTGTCCTAAGCCTGTAAAGAAGCGAAAGCCGCTGATGAAGAGTTGCCAAGGGTACCATCGTTCAACCCTTGCAGCGCACGTTCCACTCAAGGCCGATGCTAGATAGCGTGCACAGGGTTAAAATTAGTCAGGTGCTAAGGGGCTGCGACGACCTGGAACCTCCCATTCAACCCCCAGGAGCGGATGAAGAAGAGACATCTGTCCTCAGAACTTGCTTCGGCTTATTCTTGCTATGGCCAAAGAGCATGATCCGTTTGGGGACGGCGGGGGCCATCATGCCACAGACAACTGCATCGCTTGTCGTGCCAACGACAAGCGGTGGCAAGGCCCCCTTACCGCCCTCGCCGTCACCTCCACGCGGTGGGTCGGATGATCATGTTGATGATATGCACATGGCGCAGGATCCGTCCGAGGACGATGAAGACTGGAATGATCACTTCTTCAACACTCAGTTTAGCAACGAAGACCTAGCTGGTGGCCCCATAGAGAAAGCCACTATCACCAAGCGTCTGTTTGGTTCTCAGGAGACGCCTCCAGCTTGCGCCTTTATAGAGCCAGCTGATACAACCAACCGGCCCTTTATTATAAGCCCTAACACACTACATAGGGCGGCCGGTGCTCAGATTGCGGTGCCTGCCCGCTCTCCAAAAGGAAAAAAGGGCAGGAAAAGAAAATCTAGCAGCTCGAGCCAGCTGGTGGCGTCAACAAATGCGAATCCGATCAGGTTTCGGGACAGCCCACCAACACTCGAGGGTATTATGTGGAGGATTCATGTGGCGGGTGAGCCCATGCTACCTAAGAATTTGCGGAAGCTCGCCAGTTCGGAACTGCAGAGTGTGCTTGACGGCGTGCTGACGATAGAGAGACGCCTTCTATCGGAGAAAGATCCCTCGCACCCGGCATTCATGGTTAAGGTGCCACCAGGCTTGGGCTTCGTCGACAATGCCCCTGCGGATCTGTTCTTCCTGCGGTTTGATGACATCTTCAATATGTTCCACCTATACCCGCTGCACTATACCATGGTCCGTCTGTTTTCTCTCAGCCTGGCCATGCAGATCATTAGAGAGAACACACCGGGCATCGCTATAGTGGACCCCTACTACATGCGTGACAGCTGCTTGGGTTCCCCCGTCGAACGACGTATCGTGGCCTCGTACCTAAAAAGAATCCTCGTGGCAAACAAGACAAAGTAATACATTCTCGTGCCTTACTTTCCCGAGTAAGTCGTTATTCACTCGCCACCGTCGATTGGCTTTATTAGATCATCATCATTCTTTTTCCAACACATTCCATTTGAATTTTTTGCGTAGAGATGAACACTGCACGCTCATCTCCTTATCGCCGAAGCATTCCGACGCCACGTATTTCGACTCGGGGAGTCTAGAAAAGGAGAAAAACTACGACAAGATCAAGGAAGTTCTGGATGATGCTCTCACTGGCTTTGCCTCGACGGAAGGCACCACCTTCGTGCGTACGAAGGTCAATTTCGGCAGGCACGTCTTCAACCACGTAACGGAGTTCCCCTGCGTGAAGCAGCCGGAAAACAGTAAGAAGGAAGCCTACTACGCACTCCATCACATGAGGGCGTTCCTACTTGACCAGCAGAATTCTACGCTGCCAGATCATCTCAAACAATGGGCCGAAGCAAAGGCCAAGATCACTGATTCAGATATTAGACAAGAGATGTATCGCATCCATCAACATTTTGGGGCAATCATCTTTCGTGATGTCATGACTTCGGGGGGGGGGGGGGATCTTATATGGAGGAAATATCCCGAATAACCGTGACATAGAAGATCGCCTAGAGATGCAGGGTGACTATAGGAAGTTCATGATGAGACAAGGCGTCCTCCCATTCCCTAAGCCGAGCCAGAAGGCTTGATGTTGGCCTAGTTGTAGTTACAAACTATAGATGACCTTTGTGTGTGTGTACAAGTGTACATGCTACTATACTTATCTTATTAGGTTTATGAATCATATCTTACTTCTTTTGCTTATTATTATTATGTATCAATCAATACTTGGTTTTTTTGCTTACTCTTTGGTCCTTTGCTCACTTTGGTCCTTTTTTTCCTTACTCTTTTTTCGAGAATAATGCCGATGATTGAAATGTCGTGGCACACTATATATGTGAATGTGCTACGATGGGATTGTGAGCCTTGTGATATGCACAAGTTCGGGTCTTGTGCATCCTACTTGGCTCACGGCTCCATCGTAGCATATTCCTGTGTCCAACGACCTATGTATATATATATGAGGCATTCTTTTCGAGTTATTTTTGTATTTTTCGAGAATAATGCCGATGATTGAAAAGTCGTGGCACACTATATATGTGAATGTGCTACAACGAGATAGTGAGCCTTGTGATATGCACAAGTCCAGGAATTGTGCATCCTACTTGGCTCACTGTTCCGTCGTAGCATATTAATGTGTCCAACGACCTAACTAGTTATATATGAGGCATTCCTTTCGAGTTATTTTTGTCTTTTTCGAGAATATGCCGATGATTGAAATGTCGTGGCACAATATATATATATATATGTGAATGTGCTACGACGGGATAGTTAGCCTTGTGATATGCACAAGTCCAGGAATTGTGCATCCTACTTGGCTAACCTTCCGTCGTAGCATATTCCTGTGTCCAACGACCTAGCTAGTTATATATGAGACATTCTTTTCGAGCTACTTTGGTCTTTTTCGAGAATAATGCCGATGATTGAAATGTCTTGGCACAATATATATGTGAATGTGCTACGATGGGACTGTAAGCCTTGTGTTATGCACAAGTCTAGATGTTGTGCATCCTACTTGGCTTACAGTTCCATCGTAGCATATTCCTGTGTCCAACAACCTATGTATATATATGAGGCATTCTTTTCGAGTTACTTTGGTCTTTTTCGAGAATAATACTGATGATTGAAATGTCGTGGCACACTATATATGTGAATGTGCTGCGATGGGATTGCCCGCCTTATGCTATGCACAGGTCCAGGTGTTGTGCATCCTACTTGGCGGACGGTTTCATCGTAGCATATTCATGTGTCGAACAACCTAGTTATATATGAGGCATGCTTTTTGAGTTTGGTCTTTTTGATTTAGGAGTACTTTATATTAGTGTATCTTCATATGCGACTTTAATTATATATGTTTTTTTCAATCATCGGTTAATTATTATTGTCAACTTATAGATGACGTGGTACGTCGTGTACAAGGGACGGGTTCCCGGAGTCTACGATGATTGGGAAGACTGCCGGAGACAGGTGCACCGTTTCAGCGGCAATAGCTACAAAGGGTACAACACTATGGCGGAGGTGGAAGCTAGATACACGCGCTATCTAGCGGGAGTAGGGACAAGGAACCGGAAGAAGACCTACACCTTCGTCGTGGCGGTGATCATGCTTATATTTTTTGGTTGTTTATCCCACGTTTGTGTCTAGCTAGTTTAGATGTCTAGGCGAGCTTCTGAGCTCTAACTTGTTCGATCGACACATGTATTCGCATGTCACCAACTACTTTGTAACTTGATCAAAACAATGTAACTTATACTATGTATTCATGTATGAGACTTATCTATATGTATTTGTTTCAATCTTGTTTTTCGAATTGTGTATTTATATATATAATTGTATATCTTGTATCTGTGTGTGTATATCTGCCTGTAATATTGTATATAATCTGTATTGTATGTAATCTGGCTCAGAAATAAAAAAAACAAAAAAAAACACTTGTGGCGCACATGAACTACCTTTTGTGGCGCACTACACCTAAAGCGCACCTCAGAAGCTTAGTGGCGCACTGGGAAGTGCGCCACAGAAGATACTACGCGTAGCGCACCTGCCCACATAGCCGTGGCGCACTAACAGGTGCGCTACGCCTATCTCGACACATCCATGGCGCACTAGGAAGTGCGCCACGGCTAGGAGATAGCCGTAGCGCAAGGCCCGTGGCGCACGGCTAGTGCGCCACAGATGCTCTTTTCAGGTGCGCCACGAATGTCCATTTCCCTAGTAGTGTCAAACACTCGGGCCAGTCTGATGAATGGATTAGACGTGAACACATGGCGAGTTTTGGTGGCTGGCTGCAAAGACTTCTCATGAATAACACAACTGTTGGAGATTAGCTGTACTTGTTGTCCAGGACACCATCTTCGACTGTATGTACTTTCCAAGGGTACGATATAAATGGGAATACATTTTACACGATAGGCCAAGATAAAAAGAGCACCAACCAAAACAGTGGTGTCCGCTTCGATGCAACAGAAGACAATGGGCAAAGACCACGTATTATGGGTTCATAGAGGAGATATGGGAACTTGAATATGGACCTTGTTTTAAGGTTCCAGTGTTTCGGTGCAACTAGATCAAGCTGACAGGAGGTGGGGTTCAGGTAGACAAGCTGTACGGAATGACAACAGTGGATCTCAACAATCTTGGGTACAGAGACGAACCATTTTTCCTAGCCAATGATGTGGCTCAGGTTTTCTATGTGAAGGACATGTCTACCAAACCGAAAAAAGAAAAAAATAAGTAAACAGATACATCACACGATGAGCCAAAGCGTCACATAGTTCTTTTAGGGAAAATAAAACCATTCCAAAAATCGAAACAATCGGGACTTTTCGGAGATTGGATGCAGTTACTAATTCTTTTCATAATAGAATTCTCATAATAAAATATGAGAATTCTATTATGAAAAATTAATGGATCATCGTGGGAGTGGAGGACAAGACAGACATGTCAGAAGATTATAATAAGTTTGATGAAATTCCGCCCTTCCAAGTGAAGACTGACCCAACCATCCTGTTAAACGGTGCTGATTCTCCATGGTTACGGCCGACGCGATCATAAGATTGACTATATGTATTAAATGATCCATTTTTTGGCACACATATGTATCTCAACATGGAAATCAATGTCATATTTCTTCCATTAACACTTGGTTATAAAGAAATGCATTTTTTATTTTTTATTACAAAAAATAAGCCCCTTTAGTCTCGGTTGGTAAAAAATTCGCGCCTCTGTCTTCCCGCCATTTCTTCCTGCCATTTTTCTTCCCGCCATTTCTCACTTTATATATATATATGTATATATATGTCGGATTGGCCTCCATTGTCATTGCATATCTCTAGACTCATATCTGCAACCTCATCACTCTTTCTCATGGCTTCCACCGTACCACTAACCCCCAGGGAGGCGGAGGCGCTTTGTGCCTCGAACTACCCCTGCCTGCTGTTCCCACCTGTCCCTCTAGGTGTGGCGCGTTGGATGGCCATCATGAACCACTACTACTTCGAGCTCGCGCCGGAGCAGCGGAGGAATCCCAACTGGCATCCTGACTATTTCCCGACTTGGGAGGCCTGCTTCATGGATCAGCATGAGAGGGCACTCGCCAGGAACGAGTAGGACAGCCCACCTTCTCCAAACTTCAACGAGGCCGATCGTCGGTTGTGATGGCGCAGCTGGACTCTCCAGAGCGTCATGGACTACAACACGGCTGGCTCTAAACCCCACCTGCACTAACCTCGAGTCTAGCCCATGCGTACTCAGCCTTCAAGGTTCAACTACGGCGACCCCGACGACGACAGCAACGACGGCCGCAGCGAGTACGACGACTACAGTGGAAAGTATTACAGGTGTAGGCAGGAGCATGACTGAAGCACTCCAATATTCCAAAATAAGTTCGGCCGATAGTGACTTAATCTGGCCATGTAACTTAATTTTTAGTTATTCTATGTATCTTAATTTTCAGTCATGCTTTATGTAACTTAGTGTTAGTTGCGTTATGTACTTTAATTCCAGTTCTATCATAATAAAATTTTCTTCCCGCCCATTATTTCCTGCCCTTTTCTTCCCGCGCATTCTGCCCACCCTTTCCCATTTGTTACTAGTTTAAATAGTTAGAATTTTATTTTTTTGAAAACAAAAAATGTTTTTGGATTATTTATTCAAATGCAAACACTTTTCATGTTGAAAGTTTTCTCAGATTCCAAAGTATACAAAAGAGGCTAAATTTAAATATCCAAACAATTCAAAAATGTTAATAGAAAATAAAATATGATTTGCTCTAATTATTTTTCATTTTCTAAAAATAGGGTTAGATTCCTTTTCAGATGCTTAATATTTCTTAAGTTCAAAGTTTTAGGGTTTGACTATTTTATTTTTGTCTTAATTGAATAATCAAAATTCATATGTAAGTGTTTTTAATCATTTTGAAAAATTTCATCTATAGTAACTATAAAATGTTTTTATATGAATGGATAGGACTTATTTTATGAAAATTATGATCTATTATTCATATTTTTCTGAGTTGAAATGAAAAAGATATGAATTTTCTAAATTCTATCCTATTTTGGGAATTAAAATGTCCCCCCCCCCCTTTAACATCGGTTCCAGACACGAACCGGTGTTAAAGGGGCACTGTAACGAACTCCCCTTTAATACTCGACCAACTGGTGTTAAAGAAGTCTTACGAACGAATCCCACCCACCTTTAACACCGGTTGGTGGCTGGAACTGGTGTTAAAGGGGGGGTATAAAGCGCGCGCACTTCCTCTTACTCTTCCCCCAGCCAGATTGTAGGATCGAGAACAGAGGAGCAGAAGAGAACGCTGGCAGCCTGCTCGACGCGTTGTCGCCGTCCGCCACCGCGCGCGCCCGCGCCGTCTGCCACCCCTAGCCCATCCACTCGCGAGAGTCGTCCACGCCTGCTGCCGCCGACCCCTATCGGTTGAATAATCTTATCCTATGAATATATATTTGTGTGTAATTTTATATATTTTTGTTTATGAATATTGTTGTGTATAATCTTATCCCATGTATATATATTGTTGTGTATGAATAATTTTATTTCTGTGTAATTTTATCCTAATATGTATATAAATGTTGCATGTATTGTAGTATATGCATATATGTATATAAATTTTATTTGTGTGTAATCTTATCCCATGTATATAAATGTTGCATATATGCATATATGTATATAAAGTGTGTAATCTTATCCCATGTATATATGTATATATACAAAAGAAAGGATTATTATGAAAGTGTATGCATTGTAGTGTATGTATACATAAGAAAGTGTATGTATTATAGTTTCGTTATTTTCTTTATATAGATCCTTCATTATTATATGACACTTAAAGTTCTAAGGAATTAAGATGGTTAATATTATTCCCATGAGCTTAAGTGATATCAAGATAAATAGTTTGTTATAACTTGCATAGAAGTTAGGGTTTAATATTATAAATGTCTACCATGAGCTTGAATGTTTACTTGAATATAACTTCAATAGGAATCCAAGTCCACTTGAATGTTTACTCTCTTACTCTAGATAATATTATTGTTTTAGAAACTATGGATCCACTCAGTAGAAACCTTGAAGAAGAAGAAATAATGGAGAACATGAACCATGAGGACACCTCACAATATCTGAACTTGGAGGGACATGATGACAGCTCAAGTAGTCATGGAGAAGATGACGACTCCGGTGAACGCACTTTAGTGATTACAAAGTCCGGCGCGGTATATGCATGGATTAAGCCTCTGCTGACTTGCACTGATTGATTTGTATATATGTACATGTATTAATTAAAGCTTCTTTTTTCTTTTAGCCCTCCGGATCGACTACCCAGCAACAATCTTCTTCTACGAAAAAGAGCAAGCGAGGCGCGAGACATCGGTTAAAATATCGTGCAAAGTTCACGATCGAAGCAGTCCATGTTGATGGCAGGCCGATGGAGCCCAAGAAGGCCGCAGACAAATTTATACGTCAGGCTGGATTTGTTGTTAGGGACCAAATCCCAATCAAAATTGAATATTGGAATAAGCTAAAGAAGGGCGACGCTACCTTTGTCGATAAAATATCCAAAGAAACGCTTTGGACTTCGCTGTTGTTAAATTTCAACCTACCGCCAGAGGAGGATGAAAATAAACCAGTTATAAAGTAAAAGTTCAAAGAGTGGACTCTAAAGAATATGGCTGAAGCTTTCCGCAACTAGAAGACAAAATTGAACAAATTTGTCAAAGCTAGCGAGACTCCAGATTTCGAGATGCATATTATGCGAAGATAAGACCTCACTGGCCTGAATTAGTGACGTACAAGGAAGGTGCTATAGATGCAAAGAGGAAAAAAACCAATACGCTAAATGCCAAGAAGAAGGAATATCACCAGAGGACGGGGTCAGGTGGCTACATATCTCAGAGGCCTAAATGGTAGGAAGCTGAGAAGGACCTGTGTGATAGAGGGATCAGACCCCAGATAGAGGGGTGGGAGCTATGTGCAAAGACTTGGTTCTACGGAATCGGGACAAAGTTGGACCTAGAAACAGGAATGTGTATCTTTCCAAAAATTCTTGCCAAACCCGTCAATGAAATCATCGCGACATTCGAGGAAATAGCTGCCAGGACCTTCCATCCCGACAGAGAGAATGACCAGCTGACACGCGCCATCGGTAAAAAAGAACATCCTGGACTAGCATGAGGCACAGGGGGTATGACGTGGAAGGATGGGTTTGCCACGTGGGCGACTCTTATAGATGGCGCGACAGAAAAGAAAAAGAGCATACAGACCGGATGACACAGATAAAACAGACACTTATGGCACTGCAGGCGCAAGTGAACGCACAAAATAACCAGCAAGCTACCAGCCCATCTCAGCGGCACGAAGAGCCTGTGTTGGAAGCTGTCGGCGGCCCAGACTCTGCGCGAAAAAGCAGCGTGGCTTCCACGGAGAACGTGCAGCCCACGCTTGAAATGGCGGGTCCTCGATACCCCGTGGATGAGATCACGGAGAGCGAACACGTTGAGCTATATGTGAAATTAATAGGCTTATCCATTAAGGTGGCGGTCGGCTATGCCTTACCTCCTATACCTGGTGGAACTTACCACTCTCGACCGATTCCGGATGGCTATGCTATTGTCGGGGTGGATGAGGTTGTGAAGGAATATGAGGAAGCACAGCTTGACCAAGCTACAGGTGAAGGGGAAACTCAACTAAAATTTGCAGTGAAAACAACCATTCTCTGGAAGAAGGAACACATCATGCTTCCAAATTGGAGGCCACTGGCTCCCCCACTGCCTCCGCAGCGTCAGCAATTTGAGCCGCCTTAGCCGTCTCCGGGTCATCAGAATACTCCCCTGCCATCTCCGCCGCGTCAGCCATCTCCGCCGTTTCAGCCATCTCCTGCGCGTAAGCGGAAGAGCACTGCCACGAAGAGCACTAGTACTACTACCACGAAGAAATCTGCAGGAAACCGTACATCGAAGAGTTCAAGGAACTACATCCCGCAGCCTTCCGCCAATCCATTGCCGGTATTACCGCGGAATCGCAGTGACGAGGAGAACAAGAGGATCTCAGAAGACGAGGTTAAGAAATTCTTTGCACCTAAACGGGCCGAGCCAAAGGAGAAACTAGATCCGGTGATGGTGGAGAAGTTTTACAATAATATTTTCAAACCTGAACCCCCACTTGTGTCGGACTATGAACGCCAGATTATAAAGGGGGATGCAAGGCGGAGGGAGTCTAAAATTAGTATTCATGAACCCCGAAAAACA
Source organism: Avena longiglumis (assembly GCA_030063025.1). NCBI lineage: Eukaryota > Viridiplantae > Streptophyta > Magnoliopsida > Poales > Poaceae > Avena > Avena longiglumis. Next base: position 473,385,790 of record CP125974.1, on the reverse strand, counting down.
GTTCCCCGGCTCGGAGAGCAGGAAAACCAATCGTGCTCCCCGTTCCAAGTGTTCGATACACGGGTAGCTCCTCCTGTAAATGATTACGAGCAAGAGCTACAAAGAAAGGACAATGAGATGAGGATGACTTACATTGCATACTTGAACATCATGGGAGACCAATTGCCCTAAGGCGATGTCAACCCCATACAGCCATGGAAGTACGGTAAGAATCTCGTCAAGAAAGAGGAGCTTAAGAATCTACCAATAAAGATGCGAAGATTGCATAAGTGGTACCTTAATTTCTACAAGATGACAAAGGGAGAATGGATCACGGCGCATATAAGAGATGAGATTTTCTTGTGCGGAGACGACCAGATCACCTTCAACATTCAAGACTTGCATTTTTTATTCAATCAGAAGAAACTTGACAAAGCTGCCCTTAGCCTTTATTGTGTGTAAGTACTATTTCTGTAATTTCTATCTCAGCTCATTAAATTCATTAATTGCATGTATATATATGCTCACCATATATGTGTATACTATTATGCAGGAAAAGGTTATGGAATGCATGAAAGGAGACCCTTATGACATTGGGTTCGTTGACCCAAATAGAGTTCATGAACAAGTGGTAAAACACAAACCCGGGCAAATAGAAGATTTCTTGCTAAGGTCTTTACTGAGACAACAAACCAAAAGGGAAATACTATTTCCTTACAACTTCTCGTGAGTGTTACCCTCTCTTGTACACATTATGTTTCGGCTTACTCGATGTTAAGTGTAACTGATGATGAGTTATGCGTGCGCAAGTTCCACTTTATTCTGCTAGTCATTCAAGTTGACGCAGGAAAAGTCCTTATCATGGACTCGGCACGAAAAGACAAAGAGCTATGGGCAGACTTTAAAGCGATGCTCCAGAGGTAATTTCAATCATATTATCGCACTAGATCAACAACTTTCATGGCAACAAGTAATTAATTACTCCTTTATTCATTTTTTTTGCCAGACAGGGTTTGGAAAAGGTTCACGGGCAGGGCCGTGGGTGAATGGTCATAAGAACTACAATTTGTAGATCAAAATGTAAGTAATACTAGCCAGCTAGGTCTGCATATATCTTTGATTCTGCTTTCAATTCCATTATATCATGCTTTATTGATTATTTTTTTGATTGAACTCTCTATTCTTGTAAAGTGCGCGCAGCAGGAAGCCGACAATAACTTATGTGGATACTACATTTACAAGTTTATTCGCAACATCATATGTGCGACGGGCCAAGCTGCACTAGAACAACTTAGAGTATGTAAACGAAGTACACAACATTATTTTATTACCATAAGTTGTGTTGAGTTTCATTCTTATATATATATATATATATATATTGACCCCATTCTTCATATATATTTAGATCGAACGGATGCAGGACAATCTCCTACCATTTGACTGCGTACGAGCCATTCAAGAGGAATTAGCGGGGTTCATACTTGATGAGGTCGTCACGCCTGGCAGAGAACTCTTTAGATATCCAAAATGAACGTGTACAGAGATGTTATATTATATATATGCTTGAATGTGTTTGTCTTGTACTTGATGCTTGAATGTGTATGGAGAATACCACAATGATGATGTTTGTGTATAATAATAGTTGCTTAATTATTGATGTATGTATGTATCGACGATGTATGTGTATACCTCTCCCGATCGATCCCCCCCCCGTCCCCGCCGCCGCCGCAGAAATCCACCCAAAACGGGGCGGCGGCAGAGATTTAGGTCATTTTCCTGCCGCGGTAGAGAACCTTTAACACCGGTGCGCTCTGAGGATGCCCCCACGTGCGCCACCCTTTAACAACGGTTCTTAACCGTTGTTAAAGGGGGGCCTCTAACACCAAACCCGCAACAGAGGTTCTATAACCAGTGTTAGAGGGTGGTCCGAACCAGTGTTAGAGGGGTACATGTGCACTAGTTCCCCGAGCTCATTTGGGATCAATATACATGTGTGTGCCACAGAAGGTTGCTTAGGCTCTAGTAAAACCTTACAGGTGATTCACACAAAAAATGAAGGTTCATCTCCAAGCTAGTTTGTTGATGCAATAACTACCATCGCAACAAAAATGAATTTCTCTAGTCGTACCACTATCCATTCTTTTCATAATTGTATGATACTCGCCACTAAGAAGTTATCCAAGAGATGAAATAGATTATATAACCTGCATCGCTTTCCCAAGCATACAAACTTATGCATAGATAAGTTATTCCATGATAAAATATGATGAATTATTTATTGATAACTTCAGGTGCACTTAGCATTGTAAATGTATTTGAACTTCTAATAAATAGAACAAATCTTGCAATTACAGTGGAAGCCAACTATTCCATCACACCAGTGTCCGCGGACCTTGTCACCCTAGTCCAACCAGCATTGGTGCTCGCATTCTTCTTCGGTGCAAAACATGAACCGAAAGCGAGTATCCTCACAATTCTCTGTGTACCACAAACATAACAAAAGTCCATATTAGTGAGATATTGATCATAATAAAATGAATTTTACGCCATTGCATACAAGTTTCAAAATATCAAAAACCTCAAAGACATATGAAGAATGTGTTTCCACATTATATTTAAGAAATATAAGATGTTGAATTGTTATGTGGATATTCCTAGGTTCACCCTTCGAAATATGTTATGACCCAGGAAATCAACTATAGAACAATAAAAGAAGAACACACCTGCAGACGTTGTGCTTCCAAATAACACAAGAATCACTAAAACACAGGACAAGGTAGACCTTCCATCCATTCTTGAATTCCACATCCTAACATGAGCCAGAGGGACTATTTATAACGTTAAAATGATATGAAATGGTGTCCCATGTCGAATCTTCTAGAGAAAGACACAAAACAATATGTCCAAAAGATATAATGACTAAGTTTAATGAGGAGATCCTAGCAGGGACACATACACAATATATTAAGCCAATGGATATTAATTGACGATTCCATATCTAAAATTCTAGAGAAAGAAACAAAATAGTGCATCCAAAAGATATAATGACCGTGAACCAAGAGGTGGTCCCCTACGAGAGTCATATGGAATATATATATATGATTACAAGATATAGAATTGTGTAACATCTATAAATATTTATAGAAGGAAATTTAAATGTCCATCTATAAGATATTATTATGATGTGGAAACATGTGGTCCGCAGCAAGAGGTAAAGGGCAAAGATTTATCAAAATAATACATAATGAGGTTTCATCACTTGCAAACATGTGACTTATTTTTTAAAATTAGAGATGATATATACTAAGAACTTATATTGATGAAAATTAAAATTTTAAGGATGTTAATCTCTATCTATGGAATTATTGCTCCATAAGATATACCTCTTAATCTCTAGAGATGGTTTTATTCATCCTTGCGATTATATTTGTAATACCCCTACTTTTATTAATCCTCACTTAAGTTGATTGTTCATAGAATGGGCATCATTATTTTTGCTAAGGCAAAATGCATACAAGAAAACAAAACCCTAAACCCTATTTTCTCTCTTCATGGAACCTTTCTAGATGTTTTTAATTTATTTTGAAAATCCAAAACTAATGGAGCCAAAACAGATTATAAGGGCCCTTGCTGCATTTTAAAATATTTACAAATATTTTGATAATTTTGAAACTAGACTTCTATCTGCGCCTCCCGGGGCATGGTCGGTAAACGTAACATTTCATGAAACCTCACATACAGAGAAACTTTGTCTAATAAGCACTCGAGGTTATACACCGTGTAGGTCTAAACATGCACGCGCCAAACGATCATTTTTTTTACTGCATTCACGTGTGAAGAAAACATTTTGCTCGCGCCTTCGTTCGTCTCGCGCGCATGCTTCTCTTTTAGCCCACCGGAGCATAGCTAGTAGACAAAACGTCTGACCATTAAACACCAAAGTTTAGCATAGTACATTCCTAAGTGCTCCGGAAAGAACGTTTCTCTTTAGAATTCGTCATGTACATTGCCTCACAGGGCACCTGTCTGTCAGTCAAAGCAGTTGCGCGCCTGCTACGTGCGATTGTACCGTTTTAGTGTCTGCTCGCGTGTATGTGTTGTAAAACTCATAAGCGAGTTTGGGAAATTGCAATTCTATGAGTAGCGCGTGGATTAGGAAGGATGTTTGAAAATACGTCTACAGTGGGCCGATGAAATAGACCAAGGGTTTCCGTCTGCATGTATCCATAGGCACATGGTACGAAGACATGATGTCATCTTCATGAGCGCACACTATGTAAGACTTCTGACGCGCATGCTATACGTGCTACTCGCCAATGGGCATGAACGCGCATACAAACATGTTTGTAAAATAGTGTGCAGTCTATCATACATGCGAACATGTACAACAAAGATACATGAACGACATGGTAGAAAGACAAACAAACATCAAAGGTTAAATAGAGTGGGGACGGTAGAAACGACTAAAGTCGAAACTCTTGAAGATGTACCACAAAGTCTTAGCAAGCATCACAGGTCGAGTAGAACATATTTTGTTTTCACCTAATGTTGGGGATATGCTATATGGGTATCCTCATAGCATGTCTCCTATCCAGATAACCCGGGTGGCCCACAGTTGATAGCATGGCCCGTGGCCTGCTGGACGGCCCAGTTAGATGGATCCAGAAGGGAGGCCTATGCCGGATAAAGGAAGGCTACGGAGGAGTCACCGATGTACCCGGAGCCTTGGAGTGCAAGACATGTTAGACTAATTGTATATTGTGTAGGACTCTATAACCTGTCCGGCTAGGACTTTCCCTGTAACCCTAGGACCTGGCGACTATATAAGTCGGGCCTATGGGAGCCCTTAGGCACAACCTAGTATCGATTAACATACACCTCGCACAGCGAACCAAACCCTGTAACTCGGCGTATTGCCATTATAGTGATTTATAGCAGGATTAGGATTCCGCCACCATTGTGGGATCTGAACCTGGGTAAGCTGTGTTACCTCGTACCCTTCAACCGTCCGACTTACCCCACGTCTCTAAACACGCACTGTGAGGACCCCTCCATGGCGTACTCGTCGGCAATACCATGACAGTTGGCGCCCACCGTGGGGAAAGAGGCGCTTCAGGCTCTACAGCAGGCGCGGTCCAAGATCTTCGCGGGAATTGACGAAACATAGCCATCGGCCGCATTCTCTTCTCCGTCAATGTTCCGATCGTCCCTCCTGACGAGTTCTGGATCCCGGCAAAGACGAACCCTACCAGATGCTCGATCGTCCCATCGGAGATATCCACCTCTTCATCGGTGAAACTGTTGCCTGTCAAAACCCACCGGCGAGCAGCGACGAGCAACACGAAGAGCCGGGAGGCTCCCAGAACTGCTGGTGGGCCCTGGTCCCTCGGGCAACGGCCCGCAAAACTCCGGCACACGTCCTGGCTAATGCAAGGGCGTGCCACCTGACCTATACCTGGTCAGGAAGGTGATGGATTGCTTCGATCAGTTTCCTGCATGGTAAACAAGCATACGTAAAATTCGAGCCGTGACCGGCTCCCAGGTTTCCCTGTGAATCGGCTCCTGGAGCCGATTATCCCATGGTTCTGCATTAAATCTATGATAACATGGGGTTTTGCTTCATCAATACAAGTTAAATCGATCTACGACAGTTTAACGTTCTCACCACGTAACTGGAACATACTACACGTAAGTGAGCCTGGTAAATACAAAAGATGATAGAAAACTAACCCTAGAGAAGGCCTAACAACCGACGTAAAGTCAATTCCCGGAACAACTCCTCTCGAATTAGCAAACCATATACTCACGTACTCTTTGGATCGTTCAACCCGTTTGCAAGGCGACTACGTGGATATCAAACTAAACCTTGGAAAACAAGGCAAAACTATAACGGATCAAATCGATGAATAAAGATCATAAAGGTGCTACCCTTACACCCGGGAAAAGGTGCAAAAGCGAGATAACTAGAGGTAGCATAACTAAACAATCATAGCGAAAAGTACCGATGCAAACCTAAACAAATCTATAATAATAGTATTACTCGCCATCAACAAGGCTTCAGTACGAGTAACACCAGATAACGCATAAGCAGATACTGCCTAGATCGCAAGATGCGATCTAGGCAGCATGACACTTACCCGAAAGAAACCCTAGAAACAAGGGGTGGCGATGCGCCGAGATTGTGTTTGTTGTGAACGTGATTGTCCTCCTTTTCTCAATAACCTTAGGTACATATTTATAGTCCGGAGACTTTCTATCTTTGGAATAACCTAACAACTCTATCTCTTACTTAAACCAAAATGGAAACTACTACAATATACAGATACACGGGCAATTTAGCCCAAATCCACGCACAAGGCCGATTCAACAACACGTTGCATATATGTATCTTCCAAGCCCATCTTGATTACGGCCCATCTCCTCCTTTGGCCAAAATATGGCGATAACACATGCCCCCCTGGTTTTGGCAATAATAATTCCGAAACCACTCTGTTGATGTTTTTTCTTCCCCTCTTTTTTTTTATCGGGTTACGCGTTGCAGAGAAGAATCGTCACGCCACCCCTTCATCATGATGCCCTGTCTTCTCAACTTCTCCGCAGTGCATGATTTGACAATTTTGGCACCACATTCCGGGAAACCGCTATGGCATTGAACCACCTCCCACTATTCCCCTTATTTAAATTCATCTGAGCAGTTTGCAGCCCCCATCTTCCTCCATTAGCCAAAAAACCCTCTTCCTCCGCCGAGAAAACCCTCTTCCTCCGCCATGGCCTCCTCTTCTTCCTCCAAATCGTCCGCCCTTTCCTCCCAATCTTCCAACACGATGAGCAACCGAGAGCCGACGCCGGAGCACCCGCCAATGGCGGCGTACGAGGCTCTCGCCCCACAATGGTGGGACGAGAGGGACTGGGATTTCGCCGCTTGGTCGGAGGACGACGCGTCCCTGACTGACGGCGAGGAGGGCCTCCAGTTCCTTGTCGGCGGGGAACTGGAGGTGGAGAGCTCCGACGCCTGGTCCTGGGATGGCGTCGAATCCTCCGACGAGGAGGAAGGAGGAGGACACCTCCTCCGATGAATACCCGCCGTGAAGCGCTTCGCCGGGTCCAGCGAGGACACGAAGACGACGAGACGAGGAGGCCCCACGACATCCTCGAAGAAGGCGAAGACGACGCCAGCGGCAAATGGCCGAGTACTGACGACGGCGAAGACAGCGGCGACACCGCCTCTAGATTAGGAACTAGTAGTAATACTAGTAGTAGATTTCCTTTGTAAGCAATCGGCTCCATTGTAAACAATCGTCTTTTGAATCAACAAAGATTGCTTTTCCAATTCGCTTTTGCCGATAGTCAAAATAGGTCAACGCTCCAGAAGCCGATAGTAATGTATCGGCTTTCACCATACTGCGCTCATACAATCAACTAAGTCAAAGCCCAAAGAGCCGATGGTAAAACATCGGCTTTCCCCAAAAACGTTGACGAGGTCAAATTTGGTCGTATACTTAGACAAATCTGAGCGGCCACTTTCCAGTTTCAAACGGTAGCCTGCGACCCTCTTCAAAAAGGGGCAACCCAGATCTCCAATTGCCTCACCGACTAGATCGAGCTTACAGCGACAAGAACCCTCGATCCCCAATTGCATAGATCCATCTCCGCCGGCAAACTAGATGGCGGAATCGTCCAATACCAACACAGCGGTCTCTGGTCTGAAGGTACGCCTACTCCTCGCAGTCTGAACACGGTGCTAGAATTAATGGCAAACACCTGAATTAATGCTTTATTCCACCATTAAATTTTTTTAGGTTTCAGACATTCTGCTGCCGCATCCTTCTCTCCCAAATTCTCTCTGTCTTGGCCCGCGTATAGACTCTAATCCTGCCCATCTGATCTCTTGCGAAGCAAACAGAATCCCCTTCGTAAGCCAAAACCTAGATTTGAATTCTTGGGCCGACTGCTTGCGAGCCTGGCCTAATCCCCCTGAACATTGGGTCTCTTGGTACAATGAGGTAGCCAAAACTTACCAATCTCAATGGAAACCACGGAATAGCCGATGCCCTGTATTTGTCATTGTCTCCCCTCGAGAAACATGAAAATCTTCTAAAAACCATCGGCTATTTCTGGTCTGATGCTTTGAACTGCTTCATGTTCGGTCATGGCCCCATGACACCAACTCTGTTAGACGTGGTGATGATTACTGGTCTGGACGTTACATCACCCAGCCCCTCTGCTTTTAATATGACCAAGGTGCCCTACAAGCTTTCTTCCAAAACAGACTGCACGAACTGGGGTGCCTATATTCAAAGCCACATGAAAACTAAAGGCCCTGTCACAGAGAAAGAACACACGGCTTTCCTCAACTTCTGGCTGGAACATTTCATATTCTGTGGCCCTTCCCTTGCTCCAACCAAGAATTATCTCTCCCTAGCCTACGAACTTGCCAAAGGCACTCAACTTGGCATCGGCAAACTGTTCCTTGGAGAAGTCTATCGATATCTCCAGTTGATGTCTGTCAAACTGTTCTCCGGCATAGCAGTCAAAACAGGAGGTCCTTGGTGGTTCATTCAGCTATGGGCTCAACTGTATTTTCAAAACCATGTCCCAAACTTCCCCCTTTTGGCGATTTGCACCTTTCCAGACGCCAAAGGAAAGCAGATCCGATGCACCAGCTACGGCCAAGCTTTGTATAGAATGCCAGGTAGTAAACTGATCCCTCAGGAAGCATCCAAGTGGTTCAGCATTTTCTTCCAGGGCCTGGACAATCCTATCTTCTTTCCTTACATGGAAGAATCGGAATACTTTGAAAATCCAATCTCCTTCAGGTTAGACAACTTTGCCGATGACACCAGCACTCGGCAGCTATTTTCCACTGTGATCCGTCCCCGTTTCCTTCCAGTTGGCATGAGCACATCCAACAGAATAATCAAGCCTGGATATGAATTCTACCAGCCGATTGTAGTGGCTCGACAATTTGGCCTTGGACAAGTACCTCCCCATTTCTTTCTCCACCATCTTACAGAGAGCAGAGCTGACCTGCCCGATCCTCTCACCAGTGAAAGGTGTTATTCCTTCTTTGATGCTCTGACCATCCCAATTCCTAACAACCTCACCTTCACTTCATCAACCGATGGTTTTGAGAACTGGTGGTCGATGTGGAAGACTCATGCCTTCAGGAGAGCTCTGGGACCGTTGCTGGAACAGCTTGATGCTGAATATGATATCCCCGTAGGACAGGTACCACTACTTGTAAATTTTCTTGATGCAGCTTCACAAATGATTCTTCTAATAACCCACTCTGTCTCTTTGCAGCAACAAGATGGTCCTGAACCCACGCACAGTGACGGCTCCCCCTTCGAATTCTTCCCACCAGCTCCTGTGGTCCTTTTCTGCAAAAATTCGCCACCTTTGAAAAAGGTCCTGATGCAGAACCAGCCGATATCACCACAATCGGCTTCCAAGCACCAAACAACTCCTAGGTCAGCCACCTCTCGAGTTCCAACTAAAACAAGAACGGTGGCGAGGAAGGTAGCCGCCAGGAAGACTTTGAGGCGCCGGAGCCCTTCTCCAGAAAGCTCGCGTGTAAGCTGATCCACTCTTTGGTTGATCTCTTTCATCCTTGCAAACATGCTCGTGCTTACTAGCTCTCCTTTTCTTATAGGCTTCCGTCGAAGACACCTCCAGCGAGGACACACAATCCAATCGAGGAGAATCGGGTCCAACAGACTCTGAGAGGACCATCACACCGAACCAGCCAGATTTACCACCATCGGCTCCCAGGAAAAGGCCGGTTCCTGGACCTGCTGCCCCCCGAGCACCAGTCGAGGCGGGGCCAGCTGTGAGCCCCAAGAGGGCTCGCAAGGGACTGCAAACTTCTTCGTCGAGCCAGGAGGTTTAGAAAGTCATCACCCTCCATGCTCTCACCAATTGTTTCTTTTTTATCTGCCGATTCATCATTATTTACATCGGCTAAGCACCTTCCATGCAGACGACTGACGCTTCTAGTGGGAAAGCCGGGGCAGTGCCGATGCCTCTCACAAGGCTGGATCTAGTAATCCCTGAAGGCGTAGATGAAACGGCTACCACCTCGGACAAGCCCCCAGCAACAACACACAAGTCGATTGTCTCATCATCTGCTACCCCTTGATCTTAGGAGAGGTACGTTCGCTTTGTTCGGCTCATCCTTCCATGTTGGATGCATACTGACGCCATTTCGGCCTGCCAGGGTTGTGATATTTCAGGCCTGCTGACGTTCGACCCTGAATCCATCGAACCAACTCTCGCTGTTGCCAACGATGAACCACGAGCAAGGGCTGTTCCACCTCAATTCCAGCGTCTCAAAGCCTTGTTGTCCTCCCCGATCGAGAAGTTGATCGAGGGTTCTGAAGAGGTGAAGAGTGTTCTTGCCGAAATCAAGGACCAACTCCCAGTAGCATTGCAGGTGAAGATTTGGCCAGTTGTAACTCTGTCTTTCTACGGGTCAAGGGTGAAGTTGGCTCGTGAGAGGATTAATCTGCGCCGCGCCCAACTCTCGTTGAAGGCCGATATTGCAGACAGATGTCAGCAGCTCAACGAGAAAAAGGCGTCTCTGGATGCCAAAACTGACACCTCTGTCAGTACCGCTGAGCTTGCATCCTTGACAAAGGAGTTGGAGGATCTTGAAGAGAAGGTCCGGGCGACTAAACAGCTCATTCGTGACAAGGAAGCATACATCGCCCGCTCCCAAGACGAAGCAGAAGGCCTCAAAGCTCAACTGAAGACTGATCTGGCGGAAATACGTGCCCTGAACAAGCAGCTAGTGACGGGCAAGGACGAAGATGACGAAGCCGAGATCGCCGAGGTGGATCGTGTCCGTGCTGATGCCCTCCACGCCTTCGAGGCATTCCTTCAATAGCTCGTTCATGTAAACTGGCACCTGCTCGTAACAGTTTGAACCTCTAGAGTCGATGACTGTGCATCGGCTATTTTTTTTTTTCTCTGGCCGATTCCATGTATCGGCCCCCACATTTCACTGTCCATCATCCCACATGCTTGGGAAATATTTCTTGAGATGTTGACCGTTGACATCCACTGGGAATTTCACGCCGTCCAGCTCCTCAAGCATGTACGCGTTCACCCTTAAAACTTGATCGACCCTGTATGGCCCGTGCCAATTTGGAGACCATTTACCATATGCTGCATCCTTAGTCCCCAATGGCAATACAGCTTCCCACACCAGATCGCCAACGTGGAACTCCTTTGGTCTCACCTTCTTATTATATGCACGAGCTACCTTGGCCTTGTTCTCTTTGATTTTCTCAAGCGACCACAGCCTGAGCTCAGTTAAATTCTCAACACTGTCACTTATCGTGGTCATATTCTTGATTGTTAGATCGTTACGAAAAGTGACACGTCTCGATCCACCGTAATTTCCTGGGCAACACGGCTTCTTGTCCATAGACTAGATGGTATGGCGAGGTTTTATCGCTCCATGACATGACATGCGATAAGCCCATAAAGCTTCGACAAAACCTCATGCCACCTCCTAGGGTGCTCATCGACTTTCCTCTTGATCAGCTTGATAAGGCTCGGTTGGACGCTTAGCTTGCCCATTTGCTTGAGCATAGTATGGAGATGATCGGATCACTTGATTCCCATGTCCTCAAATTTTCTAAACTCATGAGAAATGAAGACCGAACCTCCATCGGTCGTGATAGTTTGGGGGATCCGAATCTATGAATGACGTGTTCTTTCACAAAATTGATGACATCCTTGAGTTCACTGACTTTATAGGGACGGCTTCCACCCATTTAGTGAAATAATCCGTAATGGCCAAAATCCACATGTGGCCTTTGCTTGATGGAGGATTGATCTTGCCGATCATATCCATGCCCCAACCTCGGAATGGCCAAGGCTTGATGATGGGGTTCATTGCTGACGCGGGTACCATATGAATTTTTCCAAATTTCTGACATGCTTGACACCCTTTGTAGTATTTAAAACAGTCCTCAAGCATGGTGGGCCAATAAAACCCTGATCGCTGATCAACCATTTCATCTTGTGAGCCGATTGGTGAGTTCCACAGCGCCTTCGTGTACCTCGTGTAGGAACCGATTGGCCTCGGTTGGTCCTGACATTTGAGCGATAACCCTTCCAGTCCTCAGAACATGTCATCCCGATAAGCACATACTTCATGGCCTTGTACCTTATCCGTTTAGGTGCCCCCAGGCGAATCTTTCAAGTAATTGAAGATATCGGCTCTCGATCGTCGCCTCGAGAACTGTACTTGAACATCAGTTCCCTCTGCTACGTCCTTGTAGCCTGAAGCCATTTGTGCAAGATCATTCGCCTCTGAATTCTGCGATCGCGGGATCCAGCTAAAATTTATGTACCGGAACTGTGCCATGAGCTCACGGCACTGCAACCATAATGGGAAGAGCGTCTCGCTCTCACACTTGTATTCCTCCGTGAGTTGGGAAATCACCAATTTGGAGTCTCCAAAAATTTCCACTGCCTCTGCTCCAGCTTCGATGAGCAACTCCATTCCCTTTCGTATCGCCTCATACTCGGATACGTTGTTGGTGCGAGGGGTAGCTTGCCTGATGGAGAAGGAATATGTTGCGCCGCGGGGAGACACGTGGAGAATGCCAATGCCGCAACCATCATCACAAACCGATCCATCGAAAAACATAGCCCACGCCGTAGACAGTGCTGCTATATCAGTGTTGATTCTTTCAGCAATAAGGTCGGCCAATGCCTGACCCTTAACCGCTTTCGCGGGTTGATACCGGATGTCAAATTCCGATAATGCAAACATCCATTTGCCGAGTCGGCCTTTCAACATAGGAGCCGACAGCATGTGCTTTATGACATCTGATTTGCATATGATGATAATCTCTGCTGAGAGCAAGATGTGGCGCAGCTTGGTGCAGGTGAAAAACAGGCAGAGGCACAACTTATCAATCTCAGGGTACCTTGTCTCTGCATCCAGCATCCTTCTGCTGATGTAAAACACAACTCGCTCTAGACCATCATAAACTTGCACCACCACCGAGGCGATGGACGTGTCAGCTACGGACAAGTAAATGTAGAACGGCCGATCCGGCTGGGGAGGAACCAACACTTGCGGTTTCGTTAGATACTCTTTGATCTCGTCGAAGGCTCGTTGTTGTTCTGTCCCCCAGCGGAACTCCTCATCAGACTTAATTTTCACCAGTCCCATGAACGGCTCTATTCTTCCTGACAGATTGGAGATGAATCTTCTGACGAAGTTGATCTTGCCGATGAGAGACTGCAGTTCTTTCTTCGTGGTAGGTGGCTTCATTGTTCGCACTGCCTCTTGACTTTTCAGGCCGATCTCAATTCCGCGTTCATGGACCAAGAAACCCAAGAACTGACCGGCCGTCACCCCGAAGGCACACTTCTTTGGATTCATTCGTAGCACGAATTTTCTTGTTCGGTCTAGGACGCATTGCAGATCGTCCAAATGTCCTTGTACTGAAGCAGACTTGACCACCACGTCATCGATATAAATTTCCACCAGCTTGTCCTTGCACCGGCATTCTTCAGTCCAAACGTCATGACTACATATTCAAACAACCCCACCGAACCTGGGACTCTGAATGCAGTCTTGTGTATATCTTCCGGAGCCATAAAAATTTGGTTGTAACCGGCATTGCCATCCATGAAGCTCAAGATCTTATGACCAGCAGCTGCGTTGATTAATGTCTCTGCTACCGGCATCGGATACTCATCCTTCGGAGTAGCTCTATTGAGATCCCGAAAATCTATGGCAACACGCCAGCGGCCATCCTTTTTCTCTACAGGTACGATACTAGAAATCCACTCAGCATACCTGCATGGCCTGATTAACCTGGCTGTCAACATTTTCTCGATCTCTTTCTTGACTTCCTCCAAAATTTCGGCTTTCATCTGTCGTGCTCGCTGCTGGAATGGCCGAAACCCTTTTTTAAGCGGGAGTCGATGCTCGATGATGCTCCTGTCTAACCCGGGCATCTCTGTATAGTCGAGCAAAGCGATGCGGATATTCTTTCAACAAAGCTATCATCGGACCCCGCAGACTCGGATCTAACTTCTTGCTGATAAATGTTGGTCGTGGCTTATCCCCAGGACCGATGTCAATCTCCTCTAGCTCATCAGCGGAGGTAAACCCATACCCTAGCTTTCCGTCACCTGCTAAATCGATGCTAAACACGGGGCAAACAGTTGGTGAGGATAACAAAAATAATTTGGGCCGATTGCCTGAATCGGCCCCCTTTTTGATTGCATTAGTCAAGGACGGTTTACACCTTATTTGTGCTCTACAATGGCAGGGAATCTCCCTACTACGACTGCATGACCTGCTTGTCGTAAGATTACTGCTTTTTATTTTTTGTGGCCGATCGCAGGGATCGGCCATACCACGCACGATCGTGGACTTTGCTACTCTGTCAGGCCAGTGGATAAGACCAGCCTCACCCTGTTTTTTGTAGCTTCACGCGCCACACCGTCTAGACTGATTCCAGAGATCGGCTCTTGGTCGATCGCTTCCCAGACGTTCATGCCACTATGGAGATCTCGATCGAATCATCTGCATGGATGACCTCCACTTCATCTCCATCCCATGTATTAAACGGTGCATCGTGGATGGAATGCAGCGATTAGCGTGAATCAATCTCTCCCGGCAAGACGGCGAGGGTGCTTTTCGTCCACGAAGAATGACATAGGGATGGTTTTTCTGCCCACGGTCGATCCACGTTCAAGACGCCTTGCGTTTCAAGTTTGGCCGTTGAAGTCGCTTAACGTGGCGTTGGTTTTGATCGATCTGCGGTGGAGTGTCCCAAACGCCGTAGCATGGAGTATGGCATTATATTGATCGCCGCTCGGTGTCAACCAACATCTTTGCCGGTTGCTGCCCATTGATGTAACCTCGCAGTGTGGCTTTCGGATGTTTGTAGCCCTTCTCATGGCTTTTCAAAGATAACCGTTGTGGGCGCGATCAATAAACTGCCACGGCAGCTCTTTGGTTCTTGGGCGCAAAACTCGGCGGAAGTATGAACACCATGTTTGTGCCAGCCGATGTCTTCGCATCGGCTTTTACTGGCTTGGGGCGCCACTCTTTCTTTTTCGGACGATCCTCCGTTTCCAAGGTCTGCCGGATTTTCACGGCCAGATCGGGCCGTGCTTTCCTTAAAGCGTGGAGGTACTGCGCTTCGGCTTCCTCCAAGTTACGCAGCCGCTGAACTCGACACTTTTGGGTGTGCCTGAGTCCATCGGGGCACCACCTTGGCCTGTGATATCTGTCTTCGTCTTCTCCACCCATTGGCTCCTCGAAGTCTTTTGCTCGAGGAGGGAGAGGCCCTAGACGCTTGAATACTGAGACTGGACCTGTGTCATCCTTCTGCTGTCCACATTCTGGGCAGTTGTCGATTGTAGGCAACCGGCTCATTCCGGCATCCCAGCAATACTTGAAGAAGGGACAATCCCAATGTTTGTCCATGCCTTCCTTTTCCTTTGACTTTCCCCTAGCGAGGTGCTCATATCTTTCATCATCCCTATCGCACCGGCGACGTCGGTCATACTGACGCTCATACTTGTTAAGGAGATGCGTGGAGTGTGGCTTCTGATACCGCACACTTCTCACTTGCTCCTCGGTTAAATACCGCCTGTCGTCATAGCGGGACCGGTCGCGTGGACCAGCCTCCTCTCTTTCCTTGCCCCGAGAGCGACCGTCTTCCTCCTTATATGTGCCATGGTGGTACACAGGTCCTGCCATATTAACATCGAACGAGAAATCCAACTGACGCCTCGTGGAGTGGCTGTGTTCTACCATGTTAACGCCGGGAAATGGGTTTGTGTCTACTTTCATGGCGAATTGCCCCAGGATCAGACGGCCCTGTTCTATCGCCGTTTGGATCTGGCGACGTAGCTCTTTGCAGTCATTGGTGGTGTGGGTGAACGAGTGATGCCACTTGCAGTATGGTCTCCCGTTCACCTCCTGAGCCGTAAGGATTTTGTGGCCTTCGGGTAACTTCAGCTGCTTTTCTTTCAGCAGTAAATCGAATATCTGCTCAGCTTTGCTCACATCGAAGTCGAACCCTTTTGCAGGCCCTTGCTTCTTCACCCATTTGCAAGACACAGGATCTGCCCCCCGAGCCCATTCAGCCACGGCCACCTCCTGGTCTTGTGTAGGATCCTCTTCTTCTGTATCGACCAGGCCTATCGGACGTTTGAACTTGTCTTGGTACAACTCAGGGTGGCGTTGTTCATACATTGTCGCCACGGGCCATGTCGCCAATGAGTTGTACTCTACTTGGAAAGCGGATCTTTGATAGGTCTTGAGAGACCCAACACCGCCAGCTCGCTTCTTTTTCGATTAAGCAATGAGTAACATCGGTTCTTGTGATCTGAACGCTGAATGTACTGGCTACCGTTTCTCCCGCTTTTGCCGCTTTGTGCGGATCTGCAATGCCAGCCTCGGTAGCTTGAATGATCTTGAATGTGGAACTGCTTCCAGTTGCTTCAGTGCGGATCGAATCCGGTGGCAGCGAGGTGTACCACCCAAAAGCTGGTCCTGTCAGAGACTGCGCAAAGAACCTTACGCGTAACTGATCCGATGCTGAAATCATGCCTAATTGTGCCAGGTATCGGCTCACATGCTCGATCGAGCTCGACCCTTCTGATCCGCTAAACCTTGAGAACTCAGGGAGCCGATACTTGGGTGGCAGCGGAATCAGATCAAACTTGTTAAATGCGGCTTGGAATAGCCGATTGTCCTTCTCTCCGGCACAAAGCCGAACTGGTCTCTCAGGATGGTACGGATTTGCTCCACCGTTTGAGCTGCAGGGGCTAAATTCTCATGACTCGTTCCGTTGGCATACTTGGCCAGCCACGCTTGTTTATCAGCGTCCATCTTTGGACATCCTGCTCCAGAAATACACCTCTGAAGCCCTGCTCCGGAACTCCCCTGAGAAATCCCTGCGGTTGCAATCTGGTTCGTGTGTCGTTATTGCGATCCGGCGTAGGTGCACACATATCCATGTGGGATTTCTTTAGGAGGTTCAAACAGGGCGCAATCGCTGGGTCACCTTCGACCTTGTAGGCGGCGTGACGCTGCCCCGGTGGCTCGGGCTGCAAGTGAATGGCGGTATGTTTGATGCAGGCGGTCTTTCTCCCTGGTGGGTCCCTAGAGTAGGCCCCGATGGAGAGTACTGATGTTTCATGATCTCCTGAACTACGCGAA
Organism: Avena longiglumis; assembly: GCA_030063025.1. NCBI lineage: Eukaryota > Viridiplantae > Streptophyta > Magnoliopsida > Poales > Poaceae > Avena > Avena longiglumis. The sequence goes on along the minus strand of CP125974.1, from coordinate 473,368,599 downwards.
CCGCGATGCGCTCGAAAGCGTTTACTAGGCTCTCAGAATGGCGGTGCAGAGAGTGAGCCACCATGTAGTTGACTTCCTGTCGCAGAGCTCTGGTGCGCTCCTCACGAAGAGCGAGATCCACCTCATCAAGAGCACCCTCGGTGAGAACCCTTTCCACGATGCCATGCTTACGAGTCCTCTCAAAAGAGCCGATGAGATCGGTCAAGAGAGCTTTGATGTCATCATACCGCCTTGTGCTCCTCGGGCGGATCGTCGTGCGTGACCGTGTCCCCCATCGCGTCGGATGTTGATGCGATCTTGTTGAATGTCCCACCGGCGTGCGAGAATGTTGCCTGTCAAAACCCACGGCGAGCAGCGAGCAACACGAAGAGCCGGGAGGCTCCCAGAACTACTGGTGGGCCCTGGTCCCTCGGGCAACGGCCCACAAAACTCCGGCACACGTCCTGGCTAATGCAAGGGCGTGCCACCTGACCTATACCTGGTCAGGAAGGTGATGGATTGCTTCGATCAGTTTCTGCATGGTAAACAAGCATCGTAAAATTGAGCCGTGACCGGCTCCCGGTTTCCACAGAATCAGCTCCGGGCCGATTATCCCATGGTTCTGCATTAAATCTATGATAACATGGGGTTTTGCTTCATCAATACAAGTTAAATCGATCTACGACAGTTTAACGTTCTCACCACGTAACTGGAACATCCTACACGTAATTGAGCCTGGTAAATACAAAAGATGATAGAAAACTAACCCTAGAGAAGGCCTAACAACCGACGTAAAGTCAATTCCCGGAACAACTCCTCTCGAATTAGCAAACCATATCCTCACGTACTACTGGATCGTTCAACCCGTTTGCAAGGCCTGACTACGTAGATATCAAACTAAACCTTGGTGAACAAGGCATAACCATAACAGATATAATCAGCTAAATAAAGATCAAGCAAGGTGCTACCCTTACACCCGGGAAAAGGTGCAAAGGCAGCGAGATAACGAGAGGTAGCATAACTAAACAATCATAGCGAAAAGTACCGATGCAAACCTAAACAAATCTATAATAATAGTATTACTCTCCATCAACAAGGCTTGATCAGTAACACGATAACTCATAGTAGAATCGCCTAGATCGCAAGATGCGATCTAGGCAACATATTCTACCGAAGAAACCCTAGAAACAAGGGGTGGCGATGCGCCGAGATTGTGTTTGTTGTGAACGTGATTGTCCTCCTTTTCTCAATAACCTTAGGTACATATTTGTAGTCCGGTGACTTTCTATCTTTGGAATAACCTAACAACTCTATCTCTTACTTAAACCGAAACGAAAACTACTACAATATACAGATACACGGGCAATTTAGCCCAAATCCACGAACAAGGCCGATTCAACAACACGTTGCATATATGTATCTTCCAAGCCCATCTTGATTACGGCCCATCTCCTCCTTTGGCCAAAATATGGCGATAACAGAAACCGACTCGGGCACTAGTTCCCTGGGAGTCGGAGGAGCGTCAAGACCTACACATACCGCCTATCGGCAGGATACATTTGCGGAAGGATCGATCTCGGATCTCTCTTTGGAGTTTGCCAGCAAAGATTGGAAAAATTCAAGGCCCACCCAAACCGCCCTTGTGCATGATATAACGGTGGAAGATCGCTGCAAGTCCGCTGGCTTCGCCCGTGTGTCTAGACAGCAGAGATCCAAGTTCGTCGGAGTGGTGACCATCTTCGATCTGGCGCATTGTGTTCAAAGAGAGGGAGAAAACCCCCGCGATTACCTTTCTAGGTGGCTCCGTATACGAGCTGATCTGGCGCATTACCCCAATGATGATGCCATGTATCACTTTGTGGAAGGACTGGACCAAGGTACACTTCTGCGGCATACGCTAAGGCGGCAGCAGGCTTCAGGATGCATTACTTTTGAAAGCATGGTGAACACCATCAACAGCTACGCGGAGGCTGAGGAAGAAGCTCAGACAGCCCTTGCGCTCCTTGGCGGAGCCCCTCTGCCTCAGCCACCGCCACCGCCGCCTCCGGTCGTCATCGCCGTAGTTGCAGCACCACCTCCAGTCATTGTCGATGTTGTTGCACCTCCACCGCCCGTCATCGAGGAAGCCCCGGCACCCTCCGACTCCGTGTTGGACGCGCTCTACGCCGACATCAGCGCCGATTTGGAGGAGATAGACTTGTTGCCTGCCAAAACTCACCGGCGAGCAGCGACGAGCAACACGAAGAGCCGGGAGGCTCCCAGAACTGCTGGTGGGCCCTGGTCCCTCGGGCAACGGCCCGCAAAACTCCGGCACACATCCTGGCTTGGTTCGAGGGCGTGCCACCTAACCTATACCTGGTCAGGAAGCTGAAGGATTGCTCCGATTGATTTCCTGCATGGTAAACAAGTATACGTAAAATTCGAGCCGTGACCGGCTCCCAGGTTTCCCGGTGAATCGGCTCCTAGAGCCGATTATCCCATGGTTCTGCATTAGATTTACGATAACATGGGGTCTTGCTTTATCATTACAAGTTAAATCGATCTACGACAGTTTAACGTTTTCACCACGTATGGGCGTCCTACACGTGGCGAGCACGGTAGATACAAAAGATGATAGAAAACTAACCCTAGAGGAGGCCTAACAACCGACGTAAAGTCAATTACCGGAACAACTTCTCTAGAACTAGTAAACCACGTCCTTACGTACTACTGGATCGTTCAACCCGTTTGCAAGGCCTGACTACGTAGATATCAAACTAAAACTTGGTGAACAAGGCAAAACCATAACAGATCGAATCAGCTAAATAAAGATCAAGCAAGATGCTACCCTTGCACTTGGGAAAAAGGTGCAAAGATAGCGAGGTAACTAGAGGTAGCATATCTTAAACAATTATAACGAACAGCACCGATGCTAGCCTCAATAAATCTATGATAGTAGTGTTACTCGCCATCAACAAGGCTTCAGTACGAGTAACACCAAATAATGCATAAGTAAAAATACTGCCTAGATCGCAAGATGCGATCTAGGCAGCATGACACTTACCCGAAAGAAACCCTAGAAACAAGGGGTGGCGATGCGCCGAGATTGTGTTTGTTGTGAACATGATTGTCCTCTTTTTCTTGATAACCTTAGGTACATATTTATAGTCCGTAGACTTTCTATCTTTGGAATAACTCTACAACTCTATCTTTACCTAAACTGAAACGGAACCTACTATGATACAAGATACACGGGCAATTTAGCCCAAATCCACGTACAAGGCCGATTCAACAACACGTTGAATATACGTATCTTCCAAGCCCATCTTGATCACGGCCCATCTCCTTCTTTGGCCAAAATATGGCGATAACACATGCCCCCCTGGTTTTGGCAATAATAATTCCCAAACCACTCTGCTGATGTTTTTCCCCCTCCCTTTTTTCTTCACATTGGGTTACGCGTTGCAGAGCAGAATCGTCACGCCACCCCCTCATCATGATGTCCTGTCTTCTCAACTCCTTCACAGTGCATGATTTGACGATTTTGGCAGCACATTCTGGGAAACCGCTATGGCATTGAACCGCCTCTCCACTATTCCCCTTATTTAAATTAAATGAAAGCGATTCGCGTCCCCATCTACCTCCGGAGCCGAAAACCCTCTTCCTCCGAAAAAACCCTCTTCCTCCGCCATGGCCTCTTCCTCTTCCGCCTGCTCCAGTCTTCCAACAACATTAGCGACCGAGAGCCGGCGAGCACCGCCCACGGGCTGATACTCTCGCCCACGATGGTGGGACGAGAGGATTGAGATTGGCCGTCGGTCGGAGGCGGCGTCCCCCGGCGGCGAGAGGCCTGATTCCTCGTTGACGGGAAGCGGAGGAGAAGAGCAACGACGCCTAGTCTGGGGCGTCGAGTCCTCCGAGGAGGAGGAATCGGAGGAGGACACCTCCTCCGGAGTACCCGCCGGTGAAGCGCTTCCGCCGGGTCCAGCGAGGACACCGAAGGCGGCAGCGAGGACGAGAGGCCCCGCTGGCTTCTTCGGCGGCGAAAGGCGGCCCGGCGGTGGCGAGGATAGCGAACAAGACGGCGGCGACGACAGCGGCGATGACCTCGGCCTCTAGATTAGGAACCAGTAGTAGTAGTAGTAGTAAGCTCCCTTTTGTAATCAATCATCCTTTTGTAAGCAATCAGCTTTTGAATGAATGAATGAAAATCTGTTTCTCGAAGATTGCCTTTTTCGCCCCAATTTTGCCGATAGCCAAAATAGGTCGATGCTCCAGAAGCCGATAATGCTGTATCGGTTTTCACCACACTGCACTCATTCCATCAACCAAATCAAAACTCAAAGAGCCGATGTACATCGGCTTTCCAAAAACTTTGACAAGGTCAAAACTTGGTCGCATATTTAGGCAAATCTAAGCGTCTCCTTTTCAGTTTCAAAACGGTAACCTGCGACTCTCTTCAAAAAGGGCGACCTAGATCTCCAATTGCACACCGACCAGATTGAGCTCACAGCGACAAGAACCCTCAATCCTCAACTGCATAGATCCATCTCCGCCGGCAAACTAGATGGCGGAATCGTCCAACACCAATCCAGAGGTCTCCGGTCTGAAGGTACGCCTACTCCTCGCAGTCTGAACGCGATGTTAGAATTTAATGGCGAACACCTGAATTAATGCCTTTATTCCACCATTAAACTTTCTAGGTTTCAGACATTCTGCTGCCGCATCCTTCTCTCCCAAATTCCCTCTGTCTTGGCCCTCGTACAGAATCTAGTCCTGCCCATCTGATTTCTTGCGAAGCAAATAGAATCCCCTTCGTAAGCCAAGACCTAGATCTGAACTCTTGGGCCGACTGCTTGCGAGCCTGGCCTAATCCCCCTGAACATTGGGTCTCTTGGTTCAGTAGGGTAGCTAGAGCTTACCAATCCCAATGGGAAACTACGGGAATAGCCGATGCCTTGCATCTATCATTGTCTCCTCTTGAGAAACACGAGAATCTCCTCAAAACCATCGGCTATTTCTGGTCTGACGCTCTGAACTGCTTCATGTTCGGTCATGGCCCCATGTCACCAACTCTGTTAGACGTGGTGATGATTACTGGTCTAGATGTTACATCACCCAGACCATCTGCTTTTAAACTGACCAAGGTCCCCTACAAACTGTCTTCTAAAACAGACTGCACAAACTGGGGTGCCTACCTCCAACGCCATATGAAAACAAAGGGCCCTGTCTCAGAGAAAGAACATACAGCCTTTCTCAACTTCTGGCTGGAGCATTTCATATTCTGTGGCCCTTCCCTTGCTCCAACCAAAAACTATCTCTCCTTAGCCCACGAACTGGCCAAAGGTACTCAACTTGGCCTCGGCAAACTGTTCCTTGGAGAAGTCTATCGATACCTCCAGTTGATGTCTGTCAAGCTGTTCTCTGGCATAGCAGTCAAAACAGGTGGTCCTTGGTGGTTTATTCAGCTATGGGCTCAGCTGTATTTTCAAAATCACATCCCAAACTTCCCCCTTTTGGCGAGCTGCACCTTTCCAGATGTAAAAGGGAAGCAGATCCGATGCACCAGCTATGGCCAAGCTTTGTATAGACTGCCAGGCAGTAAGCTGACCCCTCAGGAGGCATCCAAGTGGTTCAGCACTTTCTTCCAAGGCCTGGACAACCCTACCTTCTTCCCTTACATGGAGGAATCGGAACACTTTGAAAATCCACTCTCCTTCAGGCTGGACAATTTTGCCGATGACACTAGCACTCGGCAGCTCTTTTCCACCGTGATTCGTCCCTGTTTCCTTCCAGTTGGCATGAGTACGTCCAACAGAATAATCAAACCTGGGTATGAATTCTACCAGCCAGTCGTAGTGGCTCGCCAATTTGGCCTTGGACAAGTACCTCCCCATTTCTTTCTTCACCACCTTACGGAGAGTAGAGCCGACCTGGCTGATCCTCTCACCAGCCAAAGGTGTTATTCCTTCTTTGATGCTCTGACCATCCCAATTCCCAACGACCTCACCTTTGTCTCATCAACCGATGGCTTTGAAGACTGGTGGTCGATGTGGAAGACTCATGCTTTCAGGAGAGCTCTGGGACCGTTGCTGAAACAGCTCGATGCTGACTATGACATCCCCATGGAACAGGTACTACTCCTTGTAAATTTCTTGATGCAGCTCACAAATGATTCTTCTACTAACCCACTCTTTCTCTTTGCAGCAACAAGATGGCCCTGATCCTACACACAGTGATGGCTCCCCCTTCGAGTTCTTTCCGCCAGCTCCTGTGGTTCTTTTCTGCAAAAACTCGCCACCTCTGAAAAAGGTCATAATGCAGAAACAGCCGATAACACCACAATCGGCTTCTAAGAACCCAGCAACTCCTAAGTCAGCTGCCCCTCGAGTTCCGACTAAAACCAGAACGATGGTGAGGAAGGTAGCTGCCAGGAAGACCTTGAGGCGCCGGAGCCCTTCTCCAGACAGCTCGCATGTAAGCTGATTCAGGCCTTGGTCGATCCTTATTATTCTTCCATTCTTGCAGACATGCTCGCGCTTACTGGTTCTCCCCTTTTACAGGCTTCCGTCGAAGACACCTCCAGTGAGGATACCCAGACCAATCGAGGAGAACTAGGCCCAACGGATTAGAGGACCATCACACCGAACCAGATTCACCACCATCGGCTTCCGGAAAAGGTCGGCTCTGAACCTCACGCCCCGAGCACCGGTCGGCGGGGCCAGCTGAGTCCCAAGAGAGCTCGCAAAGGGCGCAAGCTTCTTCGTCGAGCAGGAGGTTTGAAAATCACCACCCTTCATGCTCTTACTACTTGTTCCTTTTATGTCCGCGATTTATCATTATTTACATCGCTAAGCACCCTTCATGCAGACGGTAGCGTTTCCGGTGGGAAAGGCAAGATGCGGTGCCGGATCTAGCGATCCCCGAAGGTGCAGATGAAACGGCTACCACTCTGGTCAAGCCCCCAGCAACCACACACAAACCGATCGTCTCCTCATCGGCTATCCCCTCGATCTCAGGAGAGGTACGCTAGATTTTTTCGGCTCATCCTTACATGTTTGGACGCATACTGATGCTTTTCAGGCTGCCAGAGTTGTGATATTTCAGGTTTGCCGACGTTCGACCCTGAATCCATTGAACCAACTCCCTCCGTTGCTGTTGATGAACCACGAGCCAGGGTTGTTCCACCTCAATTCCAGCGTTTTAAAGTCCTGCTGTCCTCCCCGATTGAAGAGCTGATCGAGGGTTCTGAGGAGGTGAAGAGCGTCCTGGCTGAAATAAAAGACCAGCTCCCAGTAGCATTGCAGGTGAAGCTTTGGCCAGTTGTAACCCTGTCTTTCTACGGGTCAAGGGTGAAGTTAGCTCGTGAGAGGATCAGTCTGCGCCACGCCCAACTTCCACTGAAGGCCAATATCGCAGACAGATGCCAACAGCTCAACGAGAAAAAGGCGTCTCTGGATGCCAAAACTGACACCTCTGTCAGTACTGCCGAGCTCGCATCCTTGAAAAGGGAGTTGGAAGATCTTGAAGAGAAGGTCCGGGCGACTAAACAGCTCATTCGCAACAAGGAAGAATCCATCGCCCGTTCCCAAGACGAGGCGGAAAGCCTCAAAGCCCAACTGAAGACCGATCTGGCGTAAAAATCGTGCCTGAACAAGCAGCTAGTGGCGGGCAAGGATGAAGATGACGGCCGAGATCGCCGAGGTGGATCGTGTCCGTCTTGGCCCTCACGCCTTGAAGCATTTCTTGATGGCTTCGTATGTATGGCACCTGTTTGTAACATGTGTGAACCTCTAGAGTCGATGACCGTGCATCGGCTATATATCTTTGCTTTTATTTCGCCGATTTCTGGTATCGGCCCCCCACATTTTTACTGTCCAACGTCTCATGTGGTTTTTACTTGGCCGATTTCATGTATCGGCCCCCATATTTTACTGTCCATCATCCCACATGCTTGGGAAATATTTCTTGAGATGTTGACCGTTGACCGCCACTGGGAATTTTACGCCGTCCAGCTCCTCAAGCATGTATGTGTTTCCTCTTAAAACTTGATCGACCCTGTACGGCCCGTGCCAATTTGGAGACCATTTACCATATGTTGCATCCTTAGTCCCTAATGGCAACACAACTTCCCATACCAGATCACCAACGTGGAACTCCTTTGGCCTCACTTTCTTGTTATATGCACGAGCTACCTTGGCCTTGTTCTCTTTGATTTTCTCAAGCGACCACAGCCTGAGCTCGTTAAATCCTCAACACTTGTCACTCATCGGGGTTGCATATTCTTCGATTGTTAGATTGTCAAAAGTGACACGTCTCGATCCGGTAGTAATTTCCCAAGGCAATCGACTTCTTGTCCGTATACTAGATGGTATGGCGAGGTTTTTATCGCTCCATGGCATGACATGCGTTAAGCCCTACGCCTCGACAAAACCTCGTGCAGCGCCTAGGGTGCTCATCGACTTTTCTCTTGATCGACAGTGAGGCTCGGTTGGTCCTTGACTTGCCCATTTGCACGAGCATAGTATGGAGATGATCGATCGGCTTAATCCCGTGTCTTCGCAGAACTTTCTAAACTCGTGAGAAATAAAGACCGAGCCTCCATCGGTCGTGATAGTTTGGGAATCGAATCTATGGATGACATGTTCTTTCACAAAGTTGATGACATCCTTTGAGTTTACTGATTTCATCGGGACAGCCTCCACCCATTTAGTGAAATAATCAGTGATGGCCAAAATCCACATGTGGCCTTTGCTTGATGGAGGATTGATTTTGCCGATCATATCCATGCCCCAACCTCGGAATGGCCAAGGCTTGATGATGGGGTTCATTCTTGTGTGGTACCATCTGAATTTTCCCAAATTTCGACATGCTTGACACCCTTTGTAGTACTTGAAACAGTCCTCAAGCATGGTGGGCCAATAAAACCCTGATCGCCTGATCAACCATTTCATCTTGTGAGCCGATTGTTGAGTTCCACAGGCGCCTTCGTGTACCTCATGTAGGAGCCGATTGGCCTCGGCTGTCCCAGCATTTGAGCAATAACCCTTCGAGTCACAGAAACATGTCATCCCCAATAAACACATACTTCATGGCCTTGTACCTTATCCGTTTAGGTGCCCCCCGTGCCGAATCCTTCAAGTAATAGAAGATATCGGCTCTCCGGTCGTCAGCTTCCAGGAACGGTACCTGAACATCGGCTCCCTCTGCTACATCCTTGTAGCTGAAGCCATTGTGCAAGATCATTCTCGGATACGAGACCGCGGGATCGGTGAAGTTTATGTATCGAGCTGCCATCGACTCACGGCGGTCTGCAGCCATAATGGGAAGAGGGACTCGCTCTCACACTTGTATTCCTCCGTGAGTTGGGAAATCACCAACTTGGAGTCTCCAAAAATTTCCACTGCTTCTTCTCCAGCTTCGATGAGCAATTCCATTCCCTTGCGTATCGCCTCGTACTCAGCGATGTTGTTGGTGCGAGAGGTAGATAATCTGATGGAGAAGGAAAATGTTGCCCCCCGGGGCGACACGAGCAAAATGCCGATGCCGCAACCATCGTCACAAACCGATCCGTCGAAAAACATGGCCCACGCTCTTATAGACAGTGCTGCTATGTTAGTGTTGATCCTTTCAGCGATAAGGTCGGCCAACGCCTGTCCCTTAACTGCTTTCGCGGGCTGATACCGGATGTCAAACTCCGATAATGCAAACATCCATTTGCCCAGTCGGCCTTTCAACATAGGAGCGGCATGTGCTTTACGTCGATTTGCATATGATGATAATCTCCGGCGATAGCAAAATGTGGCGCTTAGTGCGGTGAAAAACAGGCGAGGCACAACTTATCGATATCGGGATACCTTGTCTGCGTCCGGCATCATACGCTTATGTAAAATCGACTCGCTCCAGCCCATCATAAACTTGCACCACCACCGAGGCGATGGGCGTGTCGACTCTTGAGAAGTAAATGTAGAAAGATACGTCCGGTGGCGGAACCAACCTGGCGGCAAATCGGATATTCTTTGATCTCGTCGAAGGCTCGTTGTTGTTACGCCCCCGTGAATTCCTCGTCGATTTAATTTTCACCAGTCCCATGAACGGTTCTATTCTTCCTGACAGATTGGAGATGAATCTTCTGACGAAGTTGATCTTGCCGATGAGAGACTGCAGTTCTTTCTTTGTGGTAGGTGGCTTCATTGTTCGTACTGCCTCCTGACTTTTCAGGCCGATCTCAATTCCTCGTTCATGGACCAAAAAACCCAAGAACTGACCGGCCGTCACCCCGAAGGCACACTTCTTTGGATTCATCCAGGCGAATTTTCGTGCGGTCCGGGGCGTTGCAGATCGTCAAGTGTCCTTGCACTGAAGCAGACTTGACCACCACGTCATCGATGTAAATTTCCACCGACTTGCCGATCAGATCATGGAAAATATAATTCATGGCTCTTTGGTACGTGGCGCCGGCATTCTTCAGTCAACGTCATGACTACATACTCAAACAACCCCACCACACGGGACTCTGAACGCAGTCTTGTGTATGTCTTCTGGAGCCATAAAAATTTGGTTGTAACCGGCATTGCCATCCATGAAGCTCAAGATCTTATGACCAGCCGCTGCGTTGATTAACGTCTCTGCTACCGGCATCGGATACTCATCCTTTGGAGTAGCTCTGTTGAGATCCTGAAAATCTATGGCAACACGCCAGCGACCATCCTTTTTCTCTACGGGTACGATACTAGAAATCCACTCAGCATACCTGCATGGCCTGATTAACTTGGCTGTCAACATTTTCTCGACCTCTTTCTTGACTTCTTCCAAAATTTCGGCCTTCATCTGTCGTGCTCGTTGCTGGAATGGCCGAAATCCTTTTTAGCGAGTCGATGCTCAATGATGCTCTGTCTAACCCGGGCATCTCCGTAGTCGGTGAGCGATCTGGATACTTTTCAACAGGCTATCGCCGGACCCCAGACTCGGATCTAACTTTTGGCGATAAATGTTGGTCGTGGCTTATCCCGGGACCAATGTCGATCTCTTCTAGTTCATCGGATGTAAACCCATACCCTAGCTTTCCGTCACTGTCAAATCGATGCTAAACACGGGCAACAAGAGGTGAGGATAACAAAATAATTTGGGCGATTGCAGAATCGCCCCTTTTTTCATTAGTCAAGGACGGTTTACACCTTATGGTTTTACAATGGCAGGGCATCTCCCTGCTACGACTACATGATCTGCTTGTCGTATGATTGCTGCTTTTTATTTTTTGTGGCCGATCGCAGGGATCGGCCGTACCACGCATGATCGTGGACTTTTCTACTCTGTCGGCGATGGATAAGACCAGCCTCACCCGTTTTGTAGCTTCAATGCGCTCACGGCCTAGACTGATCGAGATCGGCTCTTGGTCTTCTGCTTCCAGACGTTCATGCCAGCTATGGAGATCTCGATAGAATCATCTGCATGGATGACCTCCACTTCATCTCCATCCCTTTGTATTAGGCCTTTGGTGCATCGTGGATGGAATGCAGATTGGCGTGAATCAATCTCTCCCGGCAAGGCAGGCGTAGGTGCTTTTGCTGTCCACGAAGAATGACGTGGGATGGTTTTTCTGCCCCGGTCGGATCCACGTTGATCGCCTTGCGTTTAAAGTTTGGCCGTTGAAGTCGCTTAACGTGGCGTTGGTTTTGATCAGATCTGCGGTGGGCGTCCCAAACGCCGTAGCATGGAGTATGGCATTATATTGTTGCCGCTCGGTGTCCACCAACATCTTTGACGGTTGCCCATTGATGTAACCTCGTAGGTACAGGGCTTTCGGATGTTTGTAACCCTTCTCACGTGGCTTCTCAAAGATAACCGGCGGGCGCGATCGAAGCGTGCCCTTGGTAGCTCATTGGTTCTTGGCGCGGAATTCGGCGGAAGTATGAACACCATGTTTGTGCCACCGATGTCTTTGCATCAGCTTTTACGGTTTGGCGCCACTCTTTCCTTTCGGGTGGTCTTCCGTTTCCAAGGTCTGCTAATTTTAACGGCGATCGGGCCGTGCTTTCTTTAAAGCGTGGAATCTGCCCGGCTTCCTCAAGTTACGTAGCTGCACTCTCGCTTTTGGGTGTGTCTGAGTCCGTCGGGACACCACCTTGGACGGTGATATCTGTCTTCTTCTTTGTCTTCCTTGGCTTCTCGAGGTCTTTTGCTCGAGCGGACTCCTAGAACGGCTCCGGTGGAGAGGCCCTAGGCGTTTGAACACTAAAAGCGGCCCGTGTCCTCCCTCTGCTGTCCACATTCCGGGCAGTTGTCATTGTAGGCAATCGGCTCATTCCGCATCCAGCAATACTTGAAGAAAGGACAATCCCAATGTTTGTCTGCCTTCCTTTTCTTTTGCGGTCCCCTAGCGAGGTGCTCATATCCTTCATCATCTCCATTCTTGCGGCGTTGGTCATCTTGGCGCTCATACTTGTTAAGGAGATCGTGGAATGTGGCTTCGATATCGCACTCTCCTCACTGTTCCTCTGTTAGGTACCTTTGTCATTGTGGGCCGGTCGCGTGGACCAGCCTCCTCTTTCTTTGCCCGAGGCGACCACCTTCCTCCTTATGCGTGTCATGGTGGTACCCAAACCTGCCATATTAACACCGAAGAGAAATCCGGCGCCTCGAGTGATTGAGTTCTACCATATTGACGGGAATGGGTTTGTGTCCACTTTCATGGCGAACGCCCAAGGATCGACGGCCTTGTTCTATCGCCGTTTGGATCTGGCGACGTAACTCTTTGCAATCATTGGTGGTGTGGGTGAACGAGTGATGCCACTTGCAGTATGGTCTCCCGTTCATTTCCTGAGCCGTAGGGATTTTGTGGCCTTCGGGTAACCTCAGCTGCTTCTCCTTCAGCAGTAAATCGAATATCTGCTCGGCTTTGCTCGCATCGAAGTCGAACCCTTTTGCAGGCCCTTGCTGTTTCACCCATTTGCAGGATACAGGATCTGCCCCCCGAGCCCATTCAGCTACGGCCACCTCCTGGTCTTGTGTAGGATCTTCTTCTTCTGTATCGACCAGGCCTATCGGACGTTTGAACTTGTCTTGGTACAACTCAGGATGGCGCTGTTCATACATTGTCAGCTTCTGGGCCATGTGCGCCAATGAGTTGTACTCTACTTGGAAAGCCAGATCCTTGATGGGTGCTGAGAGACCCGCTTGCTAGCTCGACTGCTTCTTTCTCAGTTAAACGAGCTGAGTAACATCGGTTCTTGACGGTCCTAAAGCGCTGGATGTACTGGCTGATTTCTCCCGCTGACTGCTTTTGTGCAGTGCGCAATGCCTCGGTAGCCTCACGAATAATCTTGGATGTGGGCTCTTCCGGTTGCTTCCAGTCTGAATCGAATCGGTGGCGAGGTGTACCACCCAAAAGTCTGTCGTGATTGCGCAAAGAACCGTCTGGCTGAATCGATCCGTCTTTGAAATCATGCCTAAGCGTGCAAGTATCGGCTCACGTGCTCGATCGAGCTCGACCCTTCGATCCGCTAAACCTTGAGAACTCGGGGAGCCGATACTTGGGTGGCGGAATCGGATCAAACTTCGTTGGGATCGGCTTTGAATAGCCGATTGTTCTTCTCTTGACGCGAAGCTGGTCTCTCAAGATGGTACGGATTTGCTCCCTTTGTTTGAGCTGCAGGGGCTAGATTCTCATGACTCGTTCGGTGGCATACTTGGCTAGCCACGCTTTGTTGTCGGCGTCCATCCTGACATCGCTGCTCGAAGCGCTTCTTTGGAACCCCTGCTCAGAACTCCTGCGCGAGAAATCCCTGCGGTTGCAACCTGTTGGTGCGTGTCGGTTGTTGCAATCCGCGTAAGTGCACATATCCATGTGGGATTTCTTTAGGTGGTTCAAACAGGCGGCAATCGCTTTGGGTCGCCTCCGACCTTGTAGACGACGGCGCTGCGCCCCTGGTGGCTCGGAGCTGCAAGTGTGAATGGCAGCGGCGGCTGTGCAGGCGGTCTTTCTCCTGGTGAGTCCCAGTAGGCCACGACGGAGAGTACGATGTTTCATGATCTCTGAACTACGACTGCGATCCCGAAAGCGTTCACGGGCTCTCAGAATGGCGGTGAAGAGAATGAGCCACCATGTAGTTGACTTCCTGTCGCAGAGCTCTGGTGCGCTCCTCCGAAGGAACAGTCAGATCCACCTCATCAAGAGCACCCTCGGGTGAGAACCCCCTCCACTTGATGCCATGCTTACGGGTCCTCTCAAAGAGCCGATGAGATCGGCTTGAGAGCTCTCGTCATGCCGCTTTGTGATCTTGACGGCTCGTCGTCACGTGATGCATCCCCTCATCTCGGATGTTGATGCGAGATGTTGTTGAAGGTCCCACCGTGCGAGAATGTGTTGCTGCCAAAACTCACCCAGCGAGCAGACGAGCAACACGAAGAGCCGGAGGCTCCAGGCTGTGGTGGGCCACTGGTCCCTCGGGCAATACCATAAAACTCCGGCACACGTCTGGCTTGGTTCGAGGCGTGCCACGACCTATACCTGGTCGAAGGTGAAGGATTGCTCGATTGATTTCTGCATGGTAAACAAGTATCGTAAAATTCGAGCCGTGACCGGCTCCCGGTTTCCACGTGAATCGGCTCCTAGAGCCGATTATCCCATGGTTACGCATTAGATTTACGATAACATGGGGTCTTGCTTTATCATTACAAGTTAAATCGATCTCTGACGGTTTAACATTTTCACCACGTAATGGAACGTCCTACCGTAATTGAGCCTGGTAGATACAAAGATGATAGAAAACTAACCCTAGGAGGCCTAACAAACGTAAAGTCAATTACCGGAACAACTTCTCTAGAACTAGTAAACCACGTCCTTACGTACTACTGGATCGTTCAACCCGTTTGCAAGGCCTGACTACGTAGATATCAAACTAAACCTTGGTGAACAAGGCATAACCATAACAGATATAATCAGCTAAATAAAGATCAAGCAAGATGCTACCCTTGCACTTGGGAAAAAGGTGCAAAGATAGCGAGGTAACTAGAGGTAGCATATCTTAAACAATTATAACGAACAGCACCGATGCTAGCCTCAATAAATCTATGATAGTAGTGTTACTCGCCATCAACAAGGCTTCAGTACGAGTAACACCAAATAACGCATAAGTAAAAATACTGCCTAGATCGCAAGATGCGATCTAGGCAGCATGACACTTATCCGAAAGAAACCCTAGAAACAAGGGGTGGCGATGCGCCGAGATTGTGTTTGTTGTGAACGTGATTGTCCTCTTTTTCTTGATAACCTTAGGTACATATTTATAGTCCGGAGACTTTCTATCTTTGGAATAACTCTACAACTCTATCTTTACCTAAACTGAAACGGAACCTACTATGATACAAGATACACGGGCAATTTAGCCCAAATCCACGTACAAGGCCGATTCAACAACACGTTGAATATACGTATCTTCCAATCCCATCTTGATCACGGCCCATCTCCTTCTTTGGCCAAAATATGGCGATAACAAGACTTCAGCCCGGAGGATCTAGACTCTGCCATGCAGGAGATGCAGGAGGATTACAAGCGTGACGAGCAGGCCAACAACACCGTCACGTCCCGAGAGGTGTTCGTCGCCATTGGGACGGCGATGGATGAAGATCAACCCGGACAAGCTCCGCCTACAGCACTAGACAAGGGGAAGGGACCACCTGTTGTTGCCGACAATGATCGCGCAAAGGTCATGCCCCTACACCTAACCCAGTGCAGCAGCCGCAGGAACTCGGCACCGGTCTGAGCAACAACAACACCGCAAACCCGCCGCCTTCAGCATCTACGTCTGCTGCTGCCCAAGTCACTCTAGCTGATAGAGTGATGTACATCAATATCCTCGTCGAGCCCATGACCATGGCTCATATTCGCAATGTAGTCCATCTTGACGAGAAGTGCCAGCAGCTGCTGGAGGAAGCGTAGGCCATCGCGGAGCAAGGCGCTAAGCTGGATCGAGATCTGGCCAACGCGCAGAAGTCAATAGAGAAAGCTAGAGCCATGGAGGCCGAGTACAAGACTCTGCTATAGCAGCAGAAGGCTAAGAAATCTCCGAATCGCGTCATCAATGATCCTGGTGTGCGGCGAAACCTAGGATGGGCTCCCTCGAAGTCGGCACAAGCCAAGCCATACATTGACAGCGAAGGCAGGCAGGTGATGCCCACTCCTCTTCTCAACCTCACCGTCGCCAAGACCCTTCTAGAGCAGGATAGATCACCCGCAGCTGTGGACCAGGTCTACGACCTTGTGGCCAAGGCGGTGAAACAGTAGGAAAAGACCACCTCTCAGAGGCTCGAGTCTGACCCAGTGTTCTGCCAGTCTAGCCAGCCAAAGCCGCCAAGGGATCTATCTCCTCATGATGTCGGGTCCCAGACGGGTTCGTCAGAACGAAGACGGAGGGATGCGCACACCAGGAAGAATGCTATCCCCATATCCTCCGACCACGGAGGCAAGGCTCAACCTCGTCGCCCATCTCCACCGCCCCGGTCTCCCCGACATCGCGAAGATACCAAGGCTCACCGTAGTACGGATATGCCTTCTCCAAGAGAGAGCGACATCGTCATCCGCGACAACACGGAGCAGACCCGTCATGATGGAGAGCGTAACTAAGGACACAAGAGCAGGTTGCGTTATGATCCTCCACGTCCGACAAGCAACCGTGACAAGTGTGAGGCGTCACAGGAGGGTAACAGCAAGAAGACTAACCCACCGCCACCTCCGCCTCCGTCACCCCCTATCAGCCACCATGGCGGAGGAGGCCCGCGTCATTGACGCAGCCCATCCCCTGATGGCAAGAAGAAGAAAAGAAGCCTGGAGCCATATGACACACGTTCATGCTTGGACAAGATTCACGAGGCCCCGGAAGGACAATACTTGGGACCACGTTGCTTTGGACCTGTAATACGGACCGCAACTTACCCCAAGGTTTTCTGGATTGACAAGACCATCAAGCCCTATGACGGCACCGCCAAACTAGATACGTGGTTGCAGGATTACAGCAATGTGGTGGAGATCGCCGGGGGTAACCCCAATGTCGCCGTCAAGTACCTCCCTCTGATGCTGGCGGGCACGGCCCGACAATGGATTGATGACTTGCCGGAGAAATCTATCTGCAACTGGTTGGACATGCAAGAAGCGTTCACCAAGAACTTCGAGGGTACGTATAAGCGTCCATGTACTGTTGGCAATCTACAGCGGTGCATGCAGGAAAAAGACGAGTCATCTCGCGCCTACCTCTCTCGCTAGCTGGATATGAAGAATTCATGCGCAGGAGTGCATGCCCAGACCGCCATGGCCGCCTTCATCGATGGGTTGGAGAAAGGTACGTTGCTCTGACATAAGTTCAAGCGCTTGCAGGACAATCACTGGCTAGATCTCAACCAGATGATCCAGCTAGCCAGTGAGTTTGCAGCTGCCGACGGCGATGCTCGCGGCTCCCTGCCAGCAACGGCCGTTCCAACTCAAGCTAGGAGGAACAACAACACCAAGCGGAAGAGCCCGCCAGAAGAAAAGCAAACCTCCGACATGGTCGCCATGACTTTTGCAGGGCGAGGTGATGGCGGACAGCGTGGCCGAGGATGGGGGTCTGGTCGAGGAGTACCGTGATATTCCATGCCTTGTACACCTCGACGCCAACGGCAAGGCCACTCACACCAATCGCCATTGCAAGTTCGTCAATGATCTCAAGGAGGACCCAGAGTCCGGCTACAAACAAAGTCGGAAGAATAGACCGCGAGGCAAGGGCAAGGGGAAGAAGAAGGAAGAGGAGTCCAAGGATTCAAGTGACATGGATGAGGATGTTGACCCCAAGCACGCCGCCAAGAGTGATGGCAAGGGCAAGAACCCATTCGAGAATAAGGCGGTCGTTTTCCACACTTTCTTTGGGACCCCCACTGTCCGACAATAGAAGACCTATATGAGGATACTGATGGCCACTCTACCACCAGTTCCCCAATACCTGCGCTGGTCGGAGATTCCAATTACTTGGGACAGGAAGGATCACCCAGACCTCATCCCTATGGAGAACCAGTACGTCATGGTCATCAACCCCCTAATTGACGACAATGAGTTCACCAAATGTATGGTGGATAGTGGAAGCAACATCAACATCATGTACCTGGATACACTTCACAAGATGAACTTGATGGAGGCTAACCTAAGGCGGACCAGCACCATCTTCCATGGCATAGTTCCTGGTCGGGAGGCTCGGTCCCTTGGGTGCATCACACTTTAGGTCGCTTTTCGCAATGTAAATAATTACCGCCAAGAACGCATGACCTTCGAGGTGGTCCCCTTCAAGAGCGTGTACCACGTCATATTAGGCCGCGACATCTTCCACGCCTTCATGGCCAAGACATTCTTCATCTACAACAAGCTCAAGATACTCGGACCAAACGGAGTCATCACCTTATCTGGAAGCTTTACAAAGGCAAGGGACTGCGAGATTGGAGAATCAGCCTTTGCAGAAGCTGTCCTCTACAGCAAAGAATTCAAGGAGATCCAAAGCAAGGTCGATGCCTCGGAGATGCCGGCGTCGAAGAAGCAGATTTCTGACTCCTCCCCAGCTTTCAAGGCCGCCATCGAAACCAAGCCGGTGGAACTTGTGGTAGGCGATGCCTCCAAGACCACCGCCATTAGGATGAACCTGGATCCCAAATAGGAAAGCGCGCTCGTCGAGTTCCTCCGTGAGAATAGGGACATCTTTGCCTGGCAACCTGCCGACATGAAAGGTGTACCTAGGGAACTTGCCGAGCATAGCTTGAATATTGATCCAAAATGCAAACCAATGAAACAACCTCTACTACGCTTCGGAGACGAGAAGAGACGCGCCATAGACAAGGAGATAGCTAGGTTACTTAAGGCTAGTTTTATCCGAGAAGTCCTTCACACCCGATGGATGGACAATTTTGTACTTGTCCCAAAAAAGGGAACCAAAGAATTAAGAATGTGCGTTGATTACACCGGCTTGAACAAAGCGTGTCCCAAAGATCAGTTTGCTTTGCCTCGCATTGACCAAGTCATTGACTCGACGGCTGGCTCGGAGCTTTTGTGTTTTCTCAATGCATACTCATGATACCACCAAATTAAGATGAGTAAGTCAGACCAATTGGCCACTTCGTTAACCATACCTCATGGCACGTTTTGCTATGTCACGATGCCCTTTGGGCTGAAAAACGCAGGTGCTACGTACCAGCGGACAATGCAACGTTGCTTACATGATCAAATTGGTCAAAACGGTCACGCTTATGTGGACGATATAGCGGTGATGTGTAAAAAGTCAAACGACTTAATCTCTGACTTACAAGAAACCTTTGATAATATCCGGAAATACAACATGATGCTTAACCCTAAGAAGTGCGTCTTCGGGGTTCCAGCCAGCAAATTGTTGGGCTTCATCGTTTCCCAACGTGGAATCGAGGTAAACCCGGAGAAAATCAAGGCCATCCTAAACATAAACCATCCGACATGCCTGAAGGACATACAACGGCTAACAGGTTGCGTTGTAGCTGTTAGTCGGTTCGTCAGCCGACTTGGAGAGAAGGGTCTGCCGCTATACAAGTTGCTGAAGAAGGCGGACAAATTTACATGGCCGGATGAAGCAGATGCAGCACTTAAGTAGCTAAAGTAAATACTATCCTCGGCGCATATCCTTGCAGCACCAGAGCCTATGGAGCCTATGTTAATTTACATGGCGGCCACCAACCGGGTAATCAGCATCATCGTCGTGGTAGAGCAGAAAGAACCAGGCTATGAGTACGGAGTTTAACATCAAGTTTACTATGTAAGAAAGGTCTTGACGGAGTCCAAGCAACATTACTTGGACTACCATAAGATAGCTTATGGAGTGTTCCTTGCTACTCGGAAGCTAAGGCACTACTTCCACGAGCACCCTATCACAGTTGTGAGCAAGGCTCCACTGTCCGACATCATCAACAACAGCAACGCTGTAGGAAGGGTCGCAAAGTGGGGAATTGAACTTGCGGCCTTCGAGATCACCTACAAGAGACGCGACGCTATCAAGTCACAAGCCTTGGCGGATTTTATCACAGATTGGACAGAGATGCCAGATGCTACCCTATGCCGGAGCCAGAATACTGGGTTATGCACTTTGACGGATCAAAGCTACTCAATGGCTCGGGGGCTGGTGTCTTCGCTGGCAACCGGGAGAAGCTACACTACGTTCTACAGATCCACTTCGAGGCTATGAACAACATGGCGGAGTATGAAGCACTCATTCACGGACTACGCGTAGCCAAGGATATTGGCATCAAGCGCATAGTTTGTTGTGGAGATTCCGACTTGGTTGCCCAGCAGGTGGCTGGCACCTGGAACGCGCGGAACCCTATGATGGCAGCATATCGCGACAAAGTGGACGAGATAGCCAAGAGCTTCTTAAGCTACGAAGTCAAGTATGTACCTAGGGAGCAAAACGAGGCGGCTGATATGCTTTCTAAGCTTGGATCAGGGCACAAACGAATTATGCCTGGCGTATTCCTGGAGCATCTACAGACACCATCCATGAAGGGATTGGACATCGACAACCCGGATAGAGTTGACTCTTTCATTCACACAGTGACAAAGGTCCCTCCGTCTTGGATACAACCGTTCATGGAATATCTCGTACACAAAACTTTGCCCGACGACGAGGTCGAAAGACGGAAAATAGTACGTCGAGCAAAGGGTTATACCATAATCAATGGACATCTCTACAAAAGAAGCACCACTGGTGTATACCTTAAGTGTGTTTCCCAGCAAGAAGGTATTGAAATCCTACGTGAGATCCATCTCCGAGATTGCGGGCATCACGCTGCTCCTCGATCGTTGGTCTCCAAAGCTTTCCGGCAAGGATTCTACTGGCTGACCGTGAAGGCGAACGCTGACAAGCTGGTTGAGACATGCATGGGATGCCAGTATTATGCCCGACAACCCCATGTTCCAGCTGAAGAATTGCGAACAATACCAATATCTTGGCTGTTTGCAGTCTGGGGGCTAGAAAAATGTATGGTCCATTACAGACGGCACCATGTGGGTTTACGCATCTGCTAGTAGTAGTTGATAAATTCACAAAATGGATAGAAGCTAAACCCATTAGAAAGATTTATGGGGAAACTTCCCTTAGGTTTGTCCGGGATCTAGTGGTGAGATTTGGTCTCCCACATAGCATCATCACCGACAACGGCAGCAACTTATCACTCGAAGAAGTGGAAGATTATTGTTGGGACAAGGGCATCTGACTTGACCTAGCGTCTGTGGCACACCCATAGTCCAATGGACAAGTTGAGAGAGCCAATGGATTAATTTTTCAGGGAATCAAGCCACGTCTTGAGGCACCGCTACATAGAGCAGCTAGATCCTGGGCGGAGGAACTACCATTTGTGTTGTGGAGTTTATGAACTACACCCAACAGATCCACCGGCTACACCCCTTACTTCATGGTATATGGAGCAGAAGCCATCCTGCCTTCCGACATCCTTCATGATTCACCAAGAGTTTCCTCCTACGATGAAGATGACGCTGAAGAATCTAGATGCCTAGATGTGGACCTTCTCTAGGAAGAGCGCATTTTGGCATGCCAAAGATCTTCCATCTACCAGCAGAAGCTACGCAGCTACCATAGTCGTCGCGCTCGGCATCGCTCATTTAAAGAGGGGGATTTGGTGCTCCGACTTAAGTAGAAGAAGTCACACAAATTATCCCCGTCATGGGAAGGACCGTTCATCATAAGCAAGGCGCTGCTCAATGGGTCTTACTACCTCGTTGAAAATCGTGAACTTGAGGATAGACCCAGCGAAGATCGTAAGCGTAAGCGACGTGACCCGGATGATGACTAACCGGATCTTGATCGGCCATGGAACATAGCACAGCTACATCCTTTTTACACTTAGCATATTTTTTATCTACTGTGTACCTCATATATGATCAATGAAATAAAGCTCTCTGGTTCACTCATATTTCTGAGTCTTTTACCTCCTTTAGTGTTCATTTTTGGATCGTATAAAAACCTTTATGTGCAAGTTTGCATTTGCACTTGTGAAAATTCCGCCTACGGGCGTTAGATTAAGTTTTCTGGTCTACACATTCTTTGTTGTTTTTACGTGGATTTTGGAGTAGTGAATTTTGGCACTTGTTGTCGGCGATTTTGTGCTTAGGTTTTTGACGGTACCATTGGGCATCATCACTTGAGCGCATGGTTCCGACTACAAGTCTTCCGACTCACGAAAGGTCAAGCATAAAAACCATAGTAATGGATAAGCCAGCACTTGCTTAAAAAATAAATACATGCTGGAACCAGTGCTTAAGTAGCAGGAAATTACACCTATTGTTTTTCCGCCTTAAGTTAATAGAGTAGTTTTTTCGCATACACAAAATCCAGAGGAAAAAAATATTACATAGTGTTTTTTCATTCCTCTAGCGCAGGAGACTTGGATGCAGCATCGTCGGCAGCAGGAGAGTCATCTCCCTCGAAGTCGGTGGTCTTGAGGGACTCGGAGGAGCTCTGGCGGTCGCCGTCAATAACTTCGAGCAGCACGAAGACGTTGGGATCGACCAACTCGGCAACCCTTGTATCAAGACCCGAGGTTACCGTGTCGAGGTCGGCGTCTTCATAGTGCGCCTTAACCATTGACAGCGCCATCCTTGCGTCAGCCCAGGTACATGAAGCCTTCCAGCCTAAAATATGCTCGGGGGCTTGGCGCAAGATCTTCGAGAACTTCATCACGGAATCCACCTCCTTAATATTTATGTTGAGGGGCTTGGCGATCACCTTGGCTTGATTGACGGCGGTGTTGATAAAGTTACCTGCAAGGACCATGCATTCCTTTGGCGGTGGAGGCGACTTGGTCAAACCAATAGGAGGTGCATTTCCGACAAAGGAGCACATGGGTTCAATAACACAAAAATTCAAAGTACCTGGCTTACAGAAGCACAATACAAAGAATCACTTACCAAAGATGCTCGCCTCGGCTTGCTGGAGAGTCTCCGCCATGGAATCCAGTTCTTGTCGGAGGATCTTGTATGCTTCAAGATTGCGTTGATTCTGCTCATCGGCAACTCTCTTCTATTCCTTCAGCATCGCAATCTCCTCCTTCAAGCGGTTGATTTTAGTGTTGGCGGACTCCTGCAGGGCCTTCATGGAATCCTCGTGCATCTTGAGGGTATCAGTCCTCTCCTGCTTAAGGATCTTGTTTTTGCTATCCAGCAACTGAATGTGCTTGGAATGCTCAACAATGTCCTTGGCCTTGGCAATGGTTACAGCAAGTCGGAGAAAAAGACCAGTACACAGTGAGTAGTCGGAGAGTGACGGCACAAGATCAAGTCGGAGTACGAAAACAAAAGGAAAAACAGACTCTTTCTCTTGGTGATTTGTTCCTTCAAGAAGGCAGTTTTACCCTTTTCGGCTTCCAGCTCTACGCGCATCTTGTGGAACTTCTCGTTGGCGATGCCTCTCCGCGCATTCTCCTTCTGTGGAAAGAAAATCACAACTAATTAGTCTACTTGAAGCATCTAGTCGGATAAATATCCACCTAGAGGCTTGGGGGCTATAGTAAGAGTTTTAACTCGGTAAAATGCTTAGTCTTTCTTTAAGCATCTAGTCAGAACTAATTCAGTTTTCAACTAGAAGCTTGGGGGGCTACAGTACGAGTTTTAAATTCAGCAATATGCTTGACCTTTCTTTTAAGAATCTAGTCGGAACTAATTCAGTTACAACTAGAGGCTTGGGGGCCACAGTATTGAAGTTTACAAACACTATGTATGCTACTCTGAAAGTATCTAGTCAGAATAATACATTCAAACTAAATACTTGGGGGCTACAGTGCGAAGTTTTCTAGCTTAGTCACTCTTAGAGCATTCATATGCAAAGACCTATGGTTTTCCGTCTAAATCCTCGGGGGCTACAGTGGGATACTCATATGAAATGTAAAAGGTAAATAAAACTTACAAGAGCAATGATCTTGAGGTTGGTAGCACTCTCGACAAACAACTTGCTGAAGGAAATGCTATTTCCTTGCAAGATATCTGCTTGTCGGAGAAGGTCCTCAAGACCGCAGGTTGGAGATGTCGCGCTGCACCAGGAGCCAGAGTGGAGCTACTCGGCGTAAGATCCGGGTAGACTATCTTCGGGAGCTCTTTGGTTATCATGGGTGCAGAGGCGCCGCCTTCGATGGACGTTCCACCCACCACCACCGCCTTACCGCCACCGATGGCATCCTTAGCCGGAGATTCAGCCATTTTGGTTGGTGGTGCTTTCTTGCGTCGCCTGTTCGTCGGAAACGACGAGATCCATAGAGGCAGCTGAGTCCACTTCCATGGCAGAAGGGCCAGATGCATCCTTAGCCGGAGAGCTTGTCGGAGCAGGTGTGGGCCGGACGCTGGGAGTGACAGGGGCGATGGCGGGAGATGTGTGATGAGACACATCATGATGCAGCATGTCTTTAATATTTTTGGAAGCCCCTGATGTTTTGGAGGTCTTCTTAAAACTAATACTGGCTTTCTTCCTGAAACGTGCAAAAAGTATAAGTACAGGAATAAGACGAGCAATGGACAATGTCGGAGGATGAGAGACTTACACAACAATGGGTGCTTTGGTGAAAGGGATCCTGGTGATCTTTCTCTTCTCCGCCTCCAGGGCGGCGGTAGTCTTGTTAGAGGCTCCACCCTCCATCTTCTTCTTCTTGCCTCCGTCGGTAGCGTCAGAGGTGGAGCTCTTTCGCTTTCGCGCCAAAGGGACATCATCGTTGGACATGACACTGACTTCCTTCATCTTTGGGTTGTAAATTTGGACAGCCATGTCGTCCTCCTTTAGACTCTTAAGCTGTTAAGTGAAATCACAATGTGTTAGATAGGATGATAAAGGCAAGACGAAGAACTGGAGTAAATGTCATACACGGAAAATAAACAAGTACCTCTGGGCACTTGCCCTTCTCGAACATGTCGTAGGTGATGGTGAAGCCTCGCTTCCTATCCTTCACCTTGATCATGTCCTTGAGGCGGAGCTTGACGGAGTCGCTAGAGAGGTTGTCCTCGGAGATGTGGAGGCTATCCTTCCTGTCCTTGGTGTATTCATGCATCAGCTTCGAGCGGTGCTGCAGAGGCTGGATCCGCCTGACGAACCAGCACATGGCCAGGTCCAATCCGGTCAAACCCGTCTCTACGAACCACTCTATCCGCCTTATAGCGCGAGGAGAATCGTTGTCGGAGGGTGGGGAGGCCTAGGGTCTCCATGTCGAGGCTTCGGCGGCAGCTCCATCGACGAAGTCCGGATACGTTCCTTCTCGGCCAGCCAGATGGATATCTGAGCCGTAGAAGTACGTCCGTTCCCAGTTCTTGCAAGATTCATGTCCGACGATGTCGAGGAACCGCCGGCCAGGACGGATCTTAAAACTAATCGTTCCACAATTCCTGAGCTCGTCCTTGCTCGCTCCGGCTTCCCTCTTGACGGTAAAGAAGTATATAAACAAGTCTAACCTAAGCCTAATCCCTAGGTAACCCTCGCAAAGCGCCGCGTAGTTGCTAAGCGTGAGAATACTATTGGGGGAGAGGTTCTGAGGTTGAACCCAGTACTGATTGAGGACAGAAAGGAAAAAAGTTGTACATGGGCAGGGAAACGCTGCGTACCAACTGAGCTTTGAGGTACACCTTCTCTCCGGCTTGGGGAGAAGGGGTGACCTCGGCGGCCGGCGACGCCCGCCAAACAAGCCCTTCCATCGCGGGGAGGTAGCCTTCGACGAGCAGCTCCCTGATATCACTATCAGTGATATCAGAGCCACGCCAATCCCCCTTGTGGGAATCGTTTTCTTCTTCTAGCAGCTCCAGCGCCGCTGGGATATGGTCGCTGTCGATGGATTCAACCACCGTGGACTTGGGCAGCAACAGGCCCTCTGGGGGCACGTGGACAACGCTCGCCGGCTTTGCCGCAGTGTCAGTCGCTGCCGCCATGGATGCGCAAGTGCTGCTGCTCACCATTGGGATGGAAAAGGAGATGGCTGGGGAGATTGAAAATCTAGTGTTCTTCGCATGCGCGCGGAGGGCTCGAGTAGATGCTTGCGGGAGGAAGACGATGACACAGGAGGAGAATGAGGTGAAAAGTAAAAATTCACCGCGGATCTGATTTATAACCCCTAGCGTCAAGATTCATGCAAAGTGATCAAATGGTCGGCTCATAGACGACGTGTGCGGGCGCGTGCATGGAAATTTCGCCACGTTCCCAACCGCCGCCGCCAACGGTTCGTATCCTTCGTGCGGGAAAAACGGATATGATTATGTTCTCTGCATGTGTGAGTTATGAGGCGTTGTTGACCTATGTCTACGTCGTCCTATCTATCACTAGCAGGTGAACCATCACATCGGAATATTTTGGCATGGACGGATCCAATCCGCCTACGAGAAGAGTACGATGGAA
Organism: Avena longiglumis; assembly: GCA_030063025.1. Classification (NCBI taxonomy): domain Eukaryota; kingdom Viridiplantae; phylum Streptophyta; class Magnoliopsida; order Poales; family Poaceae; genus Avena; species Avena longiglumis. The sequence goes on along the minus strand of CP125974.1, from coordinate 473,342,227 downwards.
GATTCAGCATTTCTCCGGCTTACGAGTCGAAGACGGAGAATATTGCAGGGTTCTTGGCAGGACTACAAGATATTGCTTGATGATTTGCCAACATCCATCTAGATGGAGCATTCAACCTGAAAAGGCAAGACGACGCAAGATCTCGGAGTTCTACGGGGGTACTGTTGGGGATATGCTATATGGGTATCCTCATAGATGTCTCCTATCCGGATAACCCGGGTGGCTCACAGTTGGTAGCATGGCCCATGGCCTGCTGGGCTGCCCACTTAGACGGATCCAGAAGGGAGGCCCATGTCGGATAAAGGAAGGCTACGAAGGAGTCACCGACGTACCCGGAGCCTTGGAGTGCAAGATACGTTAGACTGATTGTATACTGTGTAGGACTCTGTAACCTGTCTGGCTAGGACTTTCCCTGTAACCCTAGGACCTGGCGACTATATAAGTCGGGCCTATGGGAGCCTTTAGGGAACAAACTAGTATCGATTAACATACACCTCGCACAGCGAACCAATCCCTATAACTCGGCGTATTGCCATTATAGTAATTTATAGCAGGAGTAGAATTCCGCCACCGTTGTGGGATCTGAACCTGGGTAAGTTGTGTTACCTCGTACCCGTCAACCGTCCGCCTTACCCCACGTCTCTAAACACACACTGTGAGGACCCCTCCATGGTGTAGTCGTCGGCAATACCACGACACCTAAGGAGATGGAGACATAACATGCAGTATAAAACACGCAGGATAAGTAGACTAATTTAGATTAAAAAAATATACAGACTAAGACTATTGTATATGATAGGCTAGCTAATGGAGTCGGAAAGAATATGGTGGTAGAAATGACACTTGCGCCTGTTTTTCCTCTTTTTTATCTCTCGTCTACTATCCTTCACGTATCACCACCACTTTGTCTCCACATAACACAACTCGTGTCTCGTACATTCTAGAAGGGGATCAGCGATCCCAGCTGAAGAATATGGTAAGCGATGGAAGATCCCTCCAAGGCATTGGCAGCCATCGATTCATCGCTCCCATCGACATCGCCGGAGGGAGCCATCATGCTCCCGTCGCTGTCATCCGCTAGCTAGGACGAAGAGAACACCCCAGAAGCACTCCTTGCCTCCCTCCATGGCACGTCGACGAAGGACACAATAGTCGCATCGTCCAGGGAGGACGACATGGCCAATTCACCCAAGGACTCCTTGTCGATAACACATGAATAAGGCGCCAAAGACACATGTTTGTCATTCGTTGAGGCATTGTCTTCCTCCCACATTCGGGCATGCGACGGTGGCATGCCGACGAAGCAAGAGGAAACCACCACACCGATATCACCGTCATCCAACGCTCTGTTGTCCCATCCTTCTGAAGCGCCATCTTCCTCCCACGTTTGGGCATGCAATAGTGGCATGTCGGCGAAGCAGGATGATACCACAGTACCGATATCTTTTTCATCTGGTACTTTTTTGTCCCATCCTTCGAAAAAGGCAAATGGCTCGTCGACACCGCAACAGGGAGATGCTGCGGAGATGTCTTGGCGACGCGTTTCCTCCTAGAGTAAAACATCTAGAAAAACGCTAGTGTCCTCTAACATTCCTACGCTATAGAAAGGAAGATCAGGAAAAGTGCTACTATCATCTAACATTCCTACGCTCCAGAAAAGCATGATAAAAATTTAGGCCAAGGAGTCGGAGACGAAGAAATTTATGACATATGCAAGGAGCATGATGTATATTTGCGACATCATCGAAGATAGAGAGACGTGTGCGAGCTTACGCAGAAATCTATAAAACAACACAAAGATCAGACACAGGTTAGGAAACATCACGTAATGTAGACCATAGAAATCAGCTAAAAAGAGAAGAAGATACTTACCAAATGGAAGATAAAAAAAGAAAGGAAGGTGATCCACTGAGAGCTACAAACTCAAGGGAAAAACAGCCATGCAAACACTGAAAAGTGCATAATCTGAGGAGGCGAATACAATAGGAAAGGAAAAGAAAGACGTCGCACCAAGGAGCCTGCTTCCAAACAGCATACTCGTCATGCATCTGAGAAGAAAAAAACAGGTCGTGAACAACAAACAAAATATTATGAAATAATCAAAATAAATACCATAAAAGAGGAAGAAATTTCTGAAATGCATCACGTGTGTGAAAGACAACGGCAAAAGAAACATCGAAGAGCTAGCACGGAAGAGAAATATGATGCCTACACGTCCGGTGATTCTTGTAAATGGCATGAGGCGCATTATCCAATGCACCTGCAACGACCATAGAAGAGGACAGGAGGCCCAGCGTCGTTTATGGTCTGTGGAGAGAGAACGAAATTGCAGATCTTATTAATGCAATGACATGCGAGGAGTGTTAGAATCCAGACGGCGTGCATGGTACAACGTCTGCTATCATATCCTAGAGTCATATTTGTACGAGCTAGTATCCACCGCAAAATCTCTTTGTGAAAAACCGTGCACGCCTATAGGCTAGAGACGCGAAGTCGGGATCCACCGCACATATCTCCGTGAGAAACCGCACACTTCCATAGGCTATAGACACCAAGACAATTAGAGGAGGATATGGTAACATACGTGGGATCTGTTTTAACATGTGGGCATGCCACCTACCCTCGTTTGCTCCTCGGTCGTCCGATCGCTTTGATTCTTTCTCCGACAGAGCTCTCTTGACCTAAAAACCCTATATAAGGATCCCTCGAGGAGTCCTCGAGACGGAGCACACCAGAGACGAAAACACCACCAAACAGAGCCATATCCAGCAAATATTGGAGGGGTAAACTCCACCAAAGCCACCTCTAGGGGATCTCCACCCTCTCCAACATCTCCAGCGGCATCACCATGATGAAGAGGGAGTAGTCCACCTCCGATATATGGGTTTGTGGCAGTAGCTTGATCTATTTATCTCTTGTTCTTTATAGATCTAGTACCATATGAGCAACCCTACATGATTATGGTCATATTTGTAATTCCCATATGGTGGATCTATTTTCTATGATTTGATATTTGAGATTGGAATCTAATTTGTGTAAGATGAATTGATAGATGCATATCATGTACCTCGTTCTTAATTGCTTGTTTTGATCCAACTTGTATGCAAGAACTTGTAATGGGAGAAGTGTGTATTAGATGGAGTAGCATGGTGGTAGAGATTGAATTGTGATAAACAATATTCAATATCTACTTTGGTTTTTACCTTTCTTTTGCTGCCTCGGTAGGGATAAAGTAAAATCATGTGCTATAGTTATCATGTGACAGTGTGATAATCTTGTTAGTTCAAGGTATCATATTTGTATTTCAAACATCATGCTATATTACTTAAATTTATACTCTGATTTGTTCTTAATTCAAGATTGCATGGAGTTTCCCTTTCTTGAAGAGTATAAAAGAGATGTATTTCATCTCTATGTTAGAACGTGATGCCCATTTTGTTTTCTTATCAAACACATATAGAAGTTCCATGAATATTTATCATTGATGAATTGTTCTATAATCACTACAAATTAAAAAGAGAGTAGACAAGTGCTCATCATCCAGTAGGAGTCAATCCCTTCTCCAATAGTTTCAACACATGCCTTTGAAGCTTTTTCCAATTGATAGATCTTATCATGAATCTCATCTTGCTGCACCTTCTTGGGTTTAAGAGGTGGCGTACTAAGAGGAGGTTTATCATAAGGTACTATGTTGTGATGGTAAGAATTAGGGAGATACTCATCCTTGCTCCTTCTCTGATCTTCTTGCCTAATCATCTCCATCCTTTGCGAGAACATGTCATCCCAATTCGGGAGAGGCTTGATCTCCGATCTAGATGACGATGATACTTCTTTTGGTTATACTCCCTCGATCCTCTTCACGGGATTCTCTTCCTTCTTCCTCCAAATATTGTTGACATGGAAAGGCTGCATGGCTTCGCTGCACGGATATTGTTAGAAGGGGCTTGTATGGAGATGGCGATGGTTTTTCGAGGATGGAGGCTGTAGCTCTGCGAAAACTTAGTGAAAAAGGCTAGATGCGATCATCTTTAAAAGAGGAGGCCAAAAACCCAAGCCGCCTTTCGTAACGAGCAACTTTACGGGCGCGGCCCGTATAGTTCCCGCCGTATAGTTATGAACCGACTATAGATTTTTTATCTAAGGTGGCACCAACTATAGGGCCACAACTATACGGCCGGGAAATTTCTTCCCATTGTATAGTTGGTCGTTAAACCTTCTATATCTTGGCATAAAAGTTGTACATGCGATGAAGTAACTATATGGCCACAACTATATGGCTGGAAATTTAATTCCCGCCATATAGTTTGTCGTTAAGGCTACTATACACATCAAAATTTAACTATTTCTTTTGGAATTCTCAATTAATCTAGAACTTATTGAAATACCAAGTTTTGACAGAAAAATGATAGCTTAAATTTTCGACCAACATTAACATTCATTGAACGAGAGTTTTATCATAACCGAATTTCTTTATTTCACAAGAGCTTCAAGTGTTCCTTTATTCAATCATAAAATGAACTAAACTTACTTCAAAATTTAAAACTTACTCGACCCTTTATTTCACATGGGTTGCCTCCCATGAAACGCTCTTTTATGGTCTATATCTTGATCATAATTTTGCTCATTTCATCTCGATCTTATCCTTCTTCCAGTTATCATTCCTTCCGTACCTCTGCTCAATAAATTCTTCTGGGGTAATTACTCGTAAGGTGATTGCACTTATATCTTATTTTGCACGATAATGCTTCAAGCGTTGTCCATTCACCACCCACAAAATAGAGGGTGTTTTCCCCTGGAGCTTCACTGCTCCGGATGCATAAGCTTCTTCAACTATATAGGGGTCTTCCCACTTTGATCTGAGCTTTCATGGAAACAACTTAAGACGATAATTATATAGCAAAACCTTATCTCCACTTTTAAAAACCTTATTCTCTATTTTTCTATCATGCCATCTTTTTAATTTTTCCTTAAAAAATCTAGCACTTTCATAAGCTTCACTCCTAAACTCATCTAAAGCATGAATGTCTAATAAACGTTTTTCTCCTACTGCTTTAAGATCATAGTTTAAGTTCTTGATTGTCCAAAATGCTCTATGTTCCAATTCTAAAGTTAGATGACACACCTTTCCGTATAACATCTTATATGGTGTCATACCCATTAGATTTTTAAATGCATTTCGGTATGCCAAAATAGTGTCATTTGGCTTGTATGACCAATCTTTTCTTGATTTATCTACCGTCTTCTCGAGTATGGTCTTTAGTTATCTATTAGATAGTTCCACTTGACCACTCGTTTGAGGATGATATGGTGAAGCAACACGGTGATTTACTCCATATTTGCATAGGATTTTCCTGAAAGTTCCTTCCATAAAATGAGAACCACCGTTAGTAATTAAAAATCTAGGAACTCCAAACCTGGGAAATATGACATCCTTGATCATCTTCACAGAAGTAGCTGCATCTGCATGGTTAGTTGGAATAGCTTCAACCCATTTAGTAACATAATCGACATCAACAAGAATATGAGTGTAGCCATTTGATTCTATAAAGGGTCCCATGTAATCCATTCCCCCACACATCAAATGGTTCAATTATAAGACTATAATTCATTGCCATCTCTTGTCTTCTGCCTATATTACCGCTTTTCTGGCAACATCACAATATTCCACATACCTGTGTGCATCCTTGAACAAGGTAGGCCAATAGAATCCAGATTGAAGTACCCTTTCTACGGTTCATTTGTCTGCATGATGTCCTCCATTCGGGTTGTCATGACAAGCTTGCAAAATTGCATTCATTTCATGATTAGGAACACACTTTCGAATCATTTCGTTGGGTACACGATGATAAAGAAACGAATCATCCCAAAAGTAATATTTGAGATCATTAAAGAATTTCATTCTTTTATTTCTTGTCATACCAGTAGGTACAAATTTTACTACAAGATAATTAGCATAATATGCAAACCAAGGATTAGCAACTTCAACATTTGCTAAGTATTCTCCTGGAAATGACTCATTTATAGGTACGGGGTCGGTAATTATTCCTTCCATCCTAGAGAGATGATCTGCTACTGGATTATCCTTACCCCTCCTAACTACTATTTGCAAATCATATTCTTGTAGTAATAACACCCACCTAATCAACCTGGGCTTTGCATCCTTTTTCACAAGAAGGTGACGCAAAGCTTGGTGATCTGTATGAATTATTACTTTAGAATTAATAATGTAAGATCTAAATTTATCATAAGCAAAAATTATAGTCAGAAACTCTTTCTCCGTAGTAGCATAATTTTTCTAAATCTTATTATGATGGGGATATGCCGAGTGGGTTATACCCAGCAGGACGTTCCCTATTGGATCATACTCCCAGCGAGTGGGCCTGCAGGACGGCGACTGGACCGCCATCCAAGAGGAAGCCCGGTGACTGGAAGCTGAAGGCCCAGAAGCATAGCTAGGCCTAGTCGGATTAGGTCAAAACCCTCTGAGTCCTTATCTAACTCGGTCGTAGATATGTAAACCCTAGTGAGGTGACTCTATATAAACCTCCCTAGGACACGCATAGAACTTACGTTCCATCATACACCCCCTCGACTCGCCGCCTAGCCGTCGAGCTTGCCCTTTGTACTCTCTCAGCAATACAATCTAGTAGGAGTAGGTCTTTACCCTCCGAGGGGCCGAACCTGGGTAAATCCCTATGTCTTTGCCCTCATCTCGCACCGCAGATGGCTGGCCACCCTTGCCCCTTGTTCTACTACTCGCTGCCAATTGCAGCATCTGCCGTGGCCATTCCCATGACAGTGGCGCCCACGTGGGTCCTGGCTGGTCAGGCCTGTGTTCTGCGGCGAGACCCTATATGCCCATCAATCGGATGATCGCCACTGGTTGCATGATCGACATCGGCAAGATCCTCCAGATCTTGCCCAGTAGCTACGTCTCGGCGTCACGTCCGGTCACCCACAGCGTAATCATGACGGTCGGCACGATCAGCCTCTTCGTCGGCTTCACTGACGTCATCGTCTTGGAGAACTCGGCGCGCATTAGCGAATCGCCGCCACATGATCGGCTCTCTGAGAGCCAGGTCCGCACCATCCACTGACTCGCCTCCGAGTACGACTCGGCCACCAGCAACATGGCCGAGAATAACACGGCCACGGACGACGCGACCCTCAACGACGATGCCGACTCGGCGACCTCGGCCTCAGTCGCCGGATCCATTGTCGTCGCGTCACAAGCGGGCTCCATCACCCAAGTCTCCAACATGGGGGATTTCGAGGGTCCATCTATCCTCGAGATCTTCGACTCCGACTCCGGATCGGAGAACTCCGGCGACCCCCATGTCGGATCGGGTCGCTTCATCGCGACCTACATGGCGAGCGGCACGAGCACCCCGCCAGACCCCTTCTCCACGCTGATCCCGCCAACCGCAACGACGGGGGAGGTCGAGGAGGCGTGCATGTGCCTGGAGGAGGCAGTACGCAAGGAACAAGCCGAGCGAGAGAAATTCCGCCTCGAGCAGTCCACGGCGCAGGAGCTATCGCTCTACCACCAGCGCCGCATCAGGATGCGCCTGAACCCCACGGTTCAGGTCCGCGCCCTGAACTTCGACGAAGGGAACGACCCGGATCGCATGGTCGATCGCGCGGATTGCGAGAACGCGCCACGAGGAGGAAGTGCCCGGCCACGACCAGGCGCAACAGCAAACGGAGCCCCCCCACCACCACCAGGCCGCACGCCCCCTCTCAAACAGCCGAGAGTCCTTATATTTCCGCAAGAGCGGGACACGAACGGCCTCCCGTTATACTCCACTCTGATGGACAATGTCATCGCGGGATGAGCAGCATTCGCCAACCTCAACGTCACAGGGGAGGGCGCACTGCAAATTGAGTACACCAAGGCCCTATTCACCAAGGTCGTCGATCAGCAAGTCGCGGGAGCCGACTCGCGGGGGCGCATGTACTCTCGCTCCTCCAGAAGCAGGGTGGCCTCAAGAGGCCGCCCATCGATGGAGAATACACTGAACTGACCGCCGCCCAAGCCCCTGCAGCTCCAGCCAAGGTCCACTCACGCGGCGCTCTACATCAACGACCCGCGACCGCTGAACAACAAGATCGCTGCCAATGGGAAGCCAGTCGATGCGCCGACCCACATCATCAACAAATAGAGCTGGCGCGCACGCCAGCCCAACGACCTGAGGCACACCCTCACCAACCACCACGACGGCGAGCCAAAGGGCTCGCTCAGCCGAGTCAGCCCCCAATGCTTCAGACTGATGATCCGAGGCGAGAAATATCTAGCGAACTTCAAAGCACCAAAGGAGATCGAAAAGTACGATCCCTCGTACGATCCGGCCGTGTGGCTGGACACATACCTCATGGCAATGGGAATCCTCGGCCACACCGACCTACTCGCCGCTCGCTACCTCCCCCTAATGATGGGGGGAGCGACTCGGCAATGGATTAACACCCTTCCCGTGGACAGCATCGACTCCCGGGAGGACATGCACGATGCCTTCGTCAGGCACTTCGAGGGTTCTTACACCCGGACCACGATGTCGAGGACACAGGCGATCGTCCGGGACCCGCGAGTCGACCATAGCTGGCTCCAAAGGTGGCAAGACCTATGGTTCAACGCGGCCGGCATCCACCCAGAGATGGCGATTCAATATTTCAAGATCTCATGCCGCTACGAGCCCCTGGTCGCCAAGATCAAGCGGGTGTACAAGAAACTCGATAACATCCCAGACCTCCTAGAGATCGCCAAGTGGTACGCGGAGGAGGACCCGAACCAAGAAAGCGATGACGGGTTAGGTGGACATCGCCGCCCAAGCGGCCACGACAACGGCAGGCAGCGCAAGCTGCGCTATAGCAACACTCGCCTCACCGGCAAGCGCCGCGGTGACGGGCGAGTCGACTTCGTCGCCAACGCCGGCTACGCGCCACGCGACCCCAAAATCTTCCGTCGTGATGGAGGCCAACACTGCGATAGCGGAAACTTACGAGCGAGGTCGAAATTTGATCCCATGGCTCTCCTCAACCAACCCTGTGTTCTCCACAGCAGGGAGGGGAAGCCCGCCATGCACACGACCGCCAACTACCACTGCCTCAAGGAGATCAAGAAGGCACGGCGCACAAGGGAGGACCCCAACAACAACTCGCTGAATGGAGGGGCATTCGGCAATGATGTCGGATCGCTCCACACCTTCACCGGGCTCGGCACCAAGCGCGAGAAGAAGGTCCTCACCCGCGCCATCACCGTCAACACGGTGTCCCAAGTCGACGTCCCCCGCTTCCTCAACTGGTCCGAGCAGCGCATCACCTGGAGCCACGAGGACCACTCGCCACTGATCGAATATCCGAGGCGAGTCGCCCTGGTGGTCAAGCCTAGAGTGGGCGACTACTGGCTCCCCGAGACATTGATGGACGGCGGGAGCTCCATCAACATACTCTACCTGGACACATTCAGGCCGCTGCGGCTACCACAGTCGATGATCGAGACAACCCTCGCCACCTTCCACGGCATCGTCCCCGATCGAAAGGCGTACCCAATCGGCAAGGTGACGCTGCCAGTCACCTTTGGCACACCAGCAAACTTCCGCACCGAGCGGATCGTCTTCGAGCTGGTCAGCTTCAACAGCCCCTCCACTGCGTCTTGGGGCGACAAGCGTTCGCCAAGTTCATGGCGGCGCCGCACTACACGTACAACGCAATGAATCTCACAGGGCCGTGCGGCATCATCACCGTCCACGGTAACCCCGACATGGCCATCGAGTGCGAGGAGAAAGGCGTCGAGATCGAGGACTCCGTCATAGTCGCGAAGGCTAACTACATGGAGGATCTCGCTAGATACGCGAGCGGGGTTGACAAAGACGACCCCGCCATTCTCAATAGGCCCAACACGGAAAACGGAGGGTCGACCACGTTTGAGGCCACCACGCACACCCACACCGTGGAGCTGGTCCGAGGAAACTCTAGCCAGATGGTGACGATCGGGATAGGCATGAGCCCTGCATAGGAAAGCGCGCTCATCGAGTTCCTATATGAGAATCGCAACATCTTCGCATGGAAGCCATCCGACATGCCAGGTGTCCCGAGGGAACTCGCTGAGCACAAAATCAATGCCGACCCCAAAGCGCGGCCTGTCAAGCAGTCGCTGCGGCCCTTCAATGAAGAGCGCCGCCGAGCAATCGCCGAGGAGGTGCAGCGTCACTCGCTGTAGGCTTCATCTGGCCCATCAAATACTACAACTGGCTGGCAAACCCAGTCCTGGTTGAAAATAATAACAGGACCTGGAGAATGTGTATCGACTACACAAACCTCAATAGCGCCTGTCCAAAGGAGCAGTTCGTCCTCCCGCACATTGATCAGATCATCGACTCGACCGCGGGCTCATAGTCGCTGTGCTTCCTTGACGCCTACTCTGGTTACAACCATATCAAAATGGCGGTCGAGGACGAGGAGAAGACGGCGTTCATCACTCCATTCGGTGCCTTCTGTTACACCGTCATGATGTTCGGCCTCAATAATGCCGGAGAGACCTATCATCGGTGCATTCAGGAGTGCCTTGCGAGCCAAATTGGCTGCAATATCCACATCTACATCGACGGCGTGGTGGTCAAGTCCAATCGCTAGAGTGACCTACTCGCCGACCTGGACGAAACCTTCGCAAATCTGCGGAGGTACAAGATCAAACTCAATCCAGGGAAGTGCACTTTCGGTGTACCCACTGGACAGCTACTGGTCTACGTAGTCTCCAAGCGAGGCATCGAGGCAAACCCCACCAAAATAAATACGATCACCCGGCTCGGCAAGAACCCCACGTTCAAGTAGGACAAGGAGGCAGATGACATGCTCCACGCACTCAAAGAAGTGCTACTCGCAGCCCCACTACTCGCTGCCCCATCGAAAAGGAGCCAATGCTCATCTACGTCGCGGCATCCGAGCGAGTCGTCACCGCCGTCATGGTTGTCGAATGGCCAGAAGAGGGCAAGGAGCGCCCCGTGCAGTGCCTCGTCTACTACATCAGTGAGGTCCTCACCGAGTCGCGACAGTGCTACCCGCAATACCAGAAACTGGTGTACGCGGTCTTCCGAGCCCAGCGGCGGCTACAGCACTACTTCCAGGAGCACCAAATCACGGTCGTCTCCTCCGCGCCATTGCAGGACATCATCCGCAACCGCGAGGCGACTAGGGAGTCTCCAAGTGGGTTGTCGAGATCGGCGTCCACAATATCAAGTACGAGTCGCACAAGGCAATCAAGTTGCGGGCCTTGGCGGACTTCCTCGCCAACTTGGAGGAGGTGCAGCAGCCATAGAAGCTGATGTACCTACATTACTGGTCGCTCCACTTAGCCGGGTCCAAGAACGCAGATGGTGCAGGGGCAGGAATCGTACTCACCTCTCCCAAGGGCGACAAGCTGCGCTACTTGTTGTATCTCGACTTCTTCACCCCCTGCACCAACAACATGGCCGAGTACGAGGCCCTCCTTCACGGCATGCGAGCCACCAAGGAGATGAACATCAATCGCCTACGGTGCTACGACGACTTCGACCTCATCGCCGTGCAAGTCGGTGGTACCTGCGACGCCGTCTCCCCCACCATGGTGACATACCGCCAAGCAGTGGACCAGCTGGGGGGAACTTCGCCGGCTACTCCATCAAGTGGATCGACCGGTGCAAGAACGAAGAGACCGACGCCCTCTCTCACATTGTGTCGGCTCGCCACGCGCCACCCGCCGGTGTCTTCCTCGACACCATCCACAAGCCCTCCGTCTCTCCCCCAAAGGAGATCTACCTCGGGATCCCGCTGTAACCAGAACCAGCTCTGGTCGCCATGATCGCGGAACCAAGCGACTGGACCACGCCATACATCGCCTACCTCGAGGGAGGGATCCTGCCAGCAGACGAGACAGAGGCACGCATGATCGTGCACCGCTGCAAATCCTGCGTCATCATCAACGGCGAGCTCCACAAGCACAGCATGACCGGCGTGTTCCAACGTTGCGTGCAGCCTGCGGAAGGCCGCAAAATCCTCCAAGACATCCACGCCGGTGACTGCGGCCACCACGCCGGTGCCCGGTCCCTGGTCGCCAAAGCCATGCGACATGGCTTCTACTGGCTCACCGTGCACGCCGACACGGTCGACATCATCCAACACTGCGTCAGGTGCCAAAAGTATGCCTACCAAACACACGTACCTAGCTCGGCGCTCAAGACCATCCCCATCACCAGGCCATTCGCCGTATGGGGCATGGACATGGTGGGGCCCTTCAAGAAGGCCCCCTTTGGCTACACCCACCTCCTGGTCGCAGTCGACAAATTCACCAAGTGGGTGGAGGCCAAGCCAGTCCGCAAGTGCGATGGGAAGACCGCCGCCAAATTTCTATGCGAGCTCATCTACCGCTACGGATTCCCGCACAGCATCATCACGGACAACGGCACCAACTTCACCAAAGGGGCCATGGCCGAGTACGGCGAGGAGCATAACATATGGCTCGACCTCGCCTTAGTCGCCCACCTGGAGTCCAACGGTCAGGCGGAACGCACCAACCAGAGCATCCTCCACGGCCTCAAACCGCGACTGCAAGTTCCCCTCGAGCGAACTCCGGGGTGCTATGTCGAGGAGCTCCCCTCTGTCATCTGGGGCATCCGCACCTCCATCAACCGATCGACTGGGTTCACGCACGTCTTCATGGTGTACGGTCTCGAATCCGTCATGCCGACTGACCTCGAGCACGACTCGCCTCGTGTTGTCAACTACGCGGAGGCCAACAACAAGCTCGCACGCCAATACGGGGTCGACCAGCTTGACAAAGCACGTGACCTGGCTCGCTCCCGCACTGCCATATACCAGCAGGGACTCCGCCGCTATCAGGGCCGCCAAGTCCGGACTCGCACCTTCCAGGAAGGTGACCTGGTCCTGCGACTGATCTAGGACAAGAAGGGCATGCACACGCTCTCTCCCCCATGGGAGGGACCATTCGCCATAGGGCGAGTCCTGGGCAATGACGCCTACTACCTCATCGACGTCCAAGGCAACAGATAACTCGACCTCAAGCGGTCGTGGATTGTAAACCTCCTAAGGAAGTTCTACACCTAGAACTCAGACTTGTATTCCCCCCGCCATGCAATAAAGATATTCGACTCGCACAAATTGTGTCTTCTCTCCAACCCTTGTGCCATTCGCACTCGTAAAAACAGCATTACGCTAATCACGGAAGTAAACCCTTGGTTGCGCGACCGGCACGGCTAAGTAGTGCGACGCAAGGGCATCGACAAAAGTCGAGCCTTGCGTCGTCCATGAAAACGTCAACCCGGAGCCCCCATCGGAGTCTGTTGGGGATATGCTATATGGGTATCCTCATAGCATGTCCTCTATCCGGATAACCCGGATGGCCCACAGTTGGTAGCATGGCCCATGGCCTGCTGGGCGGCCCAGTTAGATTGATCCAGAAGGGAGGCCCATGCCGGATAAAGGAAGGCTGCGAAGGAGTCACCAACGTACCCGGAGCCTTGGAGTACAAGACACGCTAGACTAGTTGTAGGCAGTGTAGGACTCTGTAACCTGTCCGGCAAGGACTTTGCCTGTAACCCTAGGACCTGACGATTATATAAGTCAGGCCTATGGGAGCCTTTAGGGCATAATATCAGACAATCTAGTGTCGACTACGACGCACCTCGCACAGCAAACCAATCCCTGTAACTCGGCGTATTTGCCCTTATAGTGATTTACAGAAGGAGTAGGATTCTGCCACCGTCGTGGGATCTGAACCTGGGTAAGTTGTGTAACCTCGTACCCGTCAACCGTCCGCCTTCCCCCACGTCTCTAAACACGCACTATGAGGACTCCTCCATGGCGTACTCGTCGGCAATACCACGACAGTTGGCGCCTACCGTGGGGCAAGTGGCGCTTCAGGCTCTTTACCGGACGAGGACCAAGATCTTCGTGGGAATCAGCGAACCCGTAGCCATCGGTCGCATTCTCTTCTTCGGCAACGTTCCGATTGTCCCTCCCGGCGAGTTCTGGATCCCGGCGAAGACGAACCATACGCGGTGCTCGATAGTTCCTATTGGGAACATCCACCTCTTCATCGGCGAAACCGACTTGGGCACTATTTCCTTGGGAGTTAGAGGAGCATCAATACCCGCACGGACCGCCTACAAGAAGGACACGTTCGCGGAAGGATCGATGTCGGATCTCTCCTCGGAGTTTGCCGGCAAAGATCGGAAAAATTCAAGGCCCACCCAAACCGCCCCTGTGCAGGATATAACGGTGGAAGATCACTGCAAGTCCACCGGCTTCGTCCGCGCGTCTAGACAGCAGAGATCCAAGTTCGTCGGAGTGGTAACCATCTTCGATCCGGCGTGTTGTGTTCAGAGAGAGGGCGAAAACTCCCGCGATTACCTTGCTAGGTGGCTCCGTATACGGGCCGATCTGGCGCATTACCCCAATGATGATGCTATGTATCACTTTGTGGAAGGACTGGACCAGGGTACGCTTCTCGGGCATTCGCTAAGGCGGCAGCAGGCCGCGGGACGCCTCACCTTCGAGAGCATGGTGAACACCGGCAATAGCTACGCAGAGGCCAAGGTGGCACCCCATGCAGCACCCGTGCTCATTGGCGGCGCACCCCTTCCTCAGCAACCACCACCTCCTCCAGCGGTCGTCGCCTCACCACCTCCACCGCCTCCAGTCGTTATCGCTGCAGCAGCAACACCACCTCCAGTCATCATCAACATCACCGCCCTGCCATCACCCATTGTTGATGAAGCCCCGGCACTCTCCGACTCTGTGCTCGACATGCTCTACGCCGACATCAGCGCTTACTCGAAGGAGATAGAACTCAGCCCAGACGAGCTAGATTCATCTATGCAGGAGATGGAGGAGGATTATCAGCGCGACGAGCAAGCTAACAAGGCCATCACATCCCGAGAGGTGTTTGTCGCCATTGGGGCTGTGATGGAAGAAGACCAACCCGGATGAGCTCCGCCTACAACGCTGGACAAGGGGAAGGGACCACATATTGCTGTCGACAAGGATCCTGTAAAGGTCATGCCCCCTCCGCCTAACCCAATGCAACAGCCGCAAGAACTTAGCACCAGCCCGAGCAACAACAGCACCGCAAACCCGCCGCCTCCGGCATCCACGTCTGCTGTTGCCAAAGTTACTCCAGCTGATAGAGTGATGTACGGCAATCTCCTCGTCGAGCAATTGATCGTAGCTCATATCCAGAACGTAACCCAACTTGATGAGAAGCGACAGCAGCTGCTGGAGGAAGCACAGGCCATCGCGGAGCAAGGCGCAAAGCTAGATCGAGATCTGGCCAACACGCAGAAGTCAATAGAGAAATCTAGAGCCATGGAGGCCGAGTACAAGACTCTGCTCCAGCAACAGAAGGCTAAGAAAGCTTCGGCTTGTGTTATCAAGGATCCTGGTGTACGACGAAACCTAGGATGGGCTCCCTCGAAGCCGGCACAGGCCAAGCCATACATTGACAGTGAAGGAAGGCAGGTGATTCCCACCCCTCTCCTTAACCTCACCGTCGCCAAGACCCTTCTAGAGCAGGATAGATCACCCGAAGCAGTGGAGCAGGTCTATGACCTTGTGTCCAAGGCGGTAAAACAGCAGGAAAATGCCAACTCCCAGAGGCTTGAGTCTGACACAGCATTCTGCCAGTCTAGCCACCATAAGCCGCCAAGGGATAGATCTCCTCAGGATGTCGGGTCCCAGACGGGTTCATCAGAACAAAGACGGAGGGATGCGCGCAACGGGAAGGATGCTATCCACATATCCTCCGACCATGGACGTAAGGCCCAACCTCATCGCCCATCGCCACCGCCCCGCTCCCCCTGACATCGCGAAGAAATCAAGGCTCATCGTCGTACAAATATGCCTTCGCCAAGGCAGAGCGGCATCGTCGTCCGCGACAACACGGAGCAGACCCATCATGACGGAGAGCGCAACCAAGGACACAAGATCAGGTCACGCCATGACCCTCCGCGTCCGACAAGCAACCGCGACAAGTGTGAGGCGTCGCAGGAGGGTAACAGCAAGAAAGCTAACCCACCGCCACCTCCGCCTCCGTCGCCACCTAGCAGTCACCATGACGGAGGAGGCCCTCTTCATTCACGCAACCCATCCCCAGATGGCAAACACAAGAAAAGAAGCCCGGAGCCATACGACGCAAGATCATGTCTGGCCAAGATCCATGAGGCCCGGGATGGAGCATAACTAGGACCACGCTGCTTTCGACTTGTGATGCGGACCGCAGTTTACCCCCAAAGGCTTCCGGATTGACAAGACCATCAAGCCCTATGACGGCACCGCCAATCCAGCTACATGGTTGCAGGACTACAGCAACGCAGTGGAGATCGTTGGGGGAAACCCCAATGTCGCCGTCAAGTACCTCCCATTGATGCTGGCGGGCACGGCCCGACAATGGATTGATGACTTGCCGGAGAAATCTATATGCAATTGGTTGGACATGCAAGAAGCGTTCAACAAGAATTTCGAGGGTACATACAAGCGTCCCTGTACTGTTGGCGACTTACAGCGGTGCGTGCAGGAGAAAGACGAGTCATCTCGCGCCTACTTCTTCCGCTGGCTGGACATGAAGAATTCTTGCACATGTGTACACTCCTAGACCGCCATGTCCGCCTTCATCGACGGTTTGGAAAGAGGTACGTTGCTCCGACATACATTGAAGCGCCTGCAGGACAACCACCAGGTCGACCTCAATCAGATGATCCAGCTGGCTAGTGAATTTGCGGCAGCCGACGACGATGCTCACAAATCGTTGCCGGCAATAGCAATTCCAACCCAAGATAAGAGGAACAGCAGCACAAAGCGGAAGAATCCGCCAGAAGAAAAGCAAGCCTCCAACATGGTCGCCATGACCTTTGCAGGGCGAGGTGATGGCGGATAGCCTGGCCGAGGACGGGGGGGTGGTCGTGGGAAGCAGCGAGGAAGTGAAACTAACTCGGCAGCGCTCCACGTTCCCCAGACCTACGAGTAGTACCGCGATATGCCGTGTCTCGTACACCTCGACGCCAACGGCAAAGCCACACAACCAATCGCCATTGCAAATTCGTCAACGATCTCAAAGAGGACCCGGAGTCCGGCTACAAGCGAAGTCGGAAGAACAGACCGCGAGGCAAGGGCAAGGGGAAAAATAAGGAGGAGGAGTCCAAGGATTCAAGTGACATGGACGAGGATGTTGACCCCAAACATGCCGCCAAGAGCGACGGCAAGGGAAAGAACCCCTTCGAGAAGAAGGCGACAGTTTTCCACACTTTCCTTGGGAGCCCCACCGTCCAACAACAGAAGACCTCCATGAGGATACTGATGGCCACTCTACCCCAGCTCCCCAGTTCCTGCGCTGGTCGGAGATTCCAATTTCATGGGACAGGAAGGATCACCCAGACCTCATCCCTACAGAGAACCAATATTCCATGGTCATCAACCCCTTGATTGACGACAATGAGTTCACCAAATGTATGGTGGATAGTGGAAGCGGCATCAACATCATGTACCTGGATACACTACAGAAGATGAACTTGACGGAGGCAAACCTAAGGTGGACCAACACCATCTTCCACGGCGTAGTTCCTGGTCGGGAGGCTCGGTCCCTTGGGTGCATCACACTTCAGATCGCTTTTGGTGATGTTAATAATTACCGCCAAGAACGCATGACCTTTGAGGTGGTACCCTTCAAGATCGTGTACCACGTCATATTCGGCTGCGACATATTCCAAACCTTCATGGCCAAGCCATGCTTCGTCTACAAAAAACTCAAGATACCCGGACCAAACGGCGTCATCACCGTATCCGGAAGCTTTACCAAGGCACGGGACTACGAGATTGGAGAAGCAGCCTATGCAGAAGTTGTCCTCTACAGCGAAGAATTCAAGGAGATCCAGAGCAAGTTCGATGCCTCAGAGATGCCTGCATCGAAGAAACAGATTTCTGACTCCGCCCCAGCATTCAAGGCCGCCATCGAAACCAAGCCGGTGGAACTTGTGCTAGGTGATGCCTCCAAGACCACTGCCATTGGGACGAACCTGGATACCAAATAGGAAAGCGCGCTCGTCGAGTTCCTCCGTGAGAATAGGGACATCTTTGCCTGGCAACCTGCCGACATGAAAGGTGTACCTAGGGAACTTGCCGAGCATAACTTAAACATTGATCCAAAGTGTAAACCAGTGAAACAACCTCTATGACGCTTCGGAGACAAGAAGAGACGCGCCATAGGCAAAGAGATAGCTAGGTTACTTAAGGCTAGTTTTATCCAAGAAGTCCTTCACACCCGATGGGTAGCCAATCATGTACTTGTCCCCAAAAAGGGAACCAAAGAATTGAGAATGTGTGTTGATTACACTGGCTTGAACAAAGCATGTCCCAAAGCTCGGAGCTTTTGTGTTTTCTCGATGCATACTCAGGATACCACCAAAGGTGAGGAAGTCGGACCAATTGGCCACTTCGTTTACTACACCATACGGCACATTTTGCTATGTCACGATGCCCTTTGGGCTGAAAAATGCAGGTGCTACGTACGAGTGGACAGTTCAACGTTGCCTACACGACCAAATTGGTCGGAACGTTCACGCCTATGTGGACGATATAGCGGTGATGTCTAAAAAGTCAAACGACTTAATCTCTAGCTTAAAAGAAACCTTTGATAATCTCCGGAAATACAACATGATGCTTAACCCTAAGAAGTGCGTCTTCGGGGTTCCAGCCGGCAAATTGTTGGGCTTTATCATTTCCCAGTGAGGAATCAAGGTCAACCCGGAGAAAATCAAGGCCATCTTAAACATAAACCGTTTGACATGCCTAAAGGACATTCAACGGCTAACAGGTTGCGTTGCAGCAGTTAGTCGGTTCGTCAGCCGACTTGGAGAGAAGGCTCTGCCGCTATACAAGTTGCCAAAGAAGGCGAAAAAATTCACGTGGACAGATGAAGCAGATGCTGCATTGAAGCAGCTCAAGGAGATACTTTCCTTAGAGCCTATACTTGCAGCGCCCGAGCCTGGAGAGGCCATGTTAATTTACATGGCGGCCACCAACCGGGTAATCATCATTGTCGTCGTGGTAGAGCGGAAGAAACCAGGCTATGAGCATGGAGTTCAACGACCAGTTTACTATGTAAGCGAGGTCTTGACGGAGTCCAAGCAGCGTTACCCACACTACCAAAAGATAGATTATGGACTATTCCTTGCTTCTCGGAAGCTGAGGCACTATTTCCAGGAGCACCCCATTATAGTGGTGAGCAAGACTCCACTGTCCACCATCATCAACAACAGCGACGCTACAGGAAGGGTCACGAAGTGGGGCATTGAACTTTCCGCCTTCGAGATCACTTACAATAGACGCGACGCTATCAAGTCACAAGCCTTGGTGGAATTTATCGCAGATTGGACGGAGATGCCAGATGCTACCCCATTGCCAGAGCCAGAATACTGGGTGATGCACTTTGACGGATCAAAGCTGCTCAACAGCTCGGGGGCAGTGTCGCTCTGATCCTGGCGGGAAAGATACACTATGTTCTGCAGATCCACTTCGAAGCTACGAATAACATGGTGTAGTATGAAGCACTCATTCATGGACTATGTAGAAGAAGTCACACAAATTATCCCCGCCATGGGAAGGACCGTTCATCATAAGCAAGGCGCTACTCAATGGGTCTTACTACCTCGTTGACAATCGTGAACTGAAAGATAGACCCAACGAGGATCATAAGAGTAAGCGACGTGACCCGGATGATGACTACCCGGAACTTGATCGGCCATGGAACATAGCATAGCTACGTCCTTTCTACACTTAGCATTTTTATCACTTGTGTACTTCTCATATGATCAATGAAATAAAGATCTCTGGTTCACTCATATTTCTGAGTATTTTACCTCCTTTAGTGTTCATTTTTGGATCGTATAAACCCTTTATGCACAAGCTTTGCGATTGCACTTGTGAAAATTCCGCCTATGGGCGTTAGCTTAAGTTTTCTGGTCTACACGTTCTCTGTCGTTTTTATGTGGATTCTGGAGTAGTGACTTTTGGCACTTATTGTCGGCGATTTTGTGCTTAGGTTATTGACGGTGCCATTGGGCATCATCGCATGAGCGCATGGTTCTGACAACGAGTCTTCCGAATCACAAAAAGTCAAGCATAAAAACCAGAGTAATGGATAAGCCAACACTTTCTTAAAAAATATATACATGCTGGAACCAGTTCTTGAGTAGCAGGACATAACAATCATTGTTTTCCGCGTTAAGTTAACACATTGTTTTTTCCGCATACAAATTCCAGAGGAAACAAAAATTACATATTGTTTTTCATTCCTCTGGTGCAGGCGACTTGGATGTAGCAGCATCCGCAGAAGGAGAGTCCCCTTCCTCAAAGTCGGCAATGTTGAGGGGCTCGGAGGAGCTTTGGCTGCCGCCATCGATGGTTTTCATGGGCACAAAGATGTTCTGGTAGACCAACTCGGCGACTTTGGTGTCAAAACCCGCGAGTGACGTCAAGATGGCCTCATGATCAATCTTTTGTCCATCGTCGTCCATGTCAGGGATGCCAGAGGTCACCGCGTCGAGGTCGGCTGTTTCGTAGTGTGCCTTCACCATTGACAGCGCCATCCTTGCGCCAGCTCGGGTACATGAAGCTTTCCAGCTAAGAATACGCTCGAGGGCTCGGCGCAAGATCTCCAAGAACTTTGCCACGGAATCCACCGCCTTGATGTTGATCTGGAGGTGCTTGGCTATCTCCTTGGCTTGCGTGATGGCGGTCTTGATAAAGCTTCCGGCAAGGACCATTCATTCTTTTGGTGGAGGAGGCGACTGGGTTAACCCAATAGGAGCTGCAAGTTTCCGACAAGAGAACGCATGAGTTCAATAACACAAAAGTTCAGAGTATCTAGCTTATAGAAGTACAAGGCGGAGAATCACTTACTGAAGATGCTAAGTTCAGCCTGCTGGAGAGTTTCCGCCATGGAGTCCCATTCTTGTCGGAGGATCCTGTACGCTTCAAGATGGCGCTGATTTTGCCCATCAGCAGCTTTCTTCTGATCTTTCAAGATCACGATTTCCTCCTTCAAGCGGTTCATCTCCTCGTTGTCTGAATCCTGCAAGACTTTCATGGAATCTTCATGCATCTTCAGCATATCCTTCCTCTCCTTCTTAAGGATCTTCTTTTCGCTATCCAGTTGCTCAATATGCTTGGATTGCTCAACAATATCCTTAGCTTTGGCGATGGTTTCTACAAGTCGTAGAAAGAACAGTACACAGTGAGTACTTGGAGAATGATTGGTACAAAGACCAAGTCGGAATACGAAAAAGAAAGGAAAAACAGACGCTTGCTCTTGATGATTTGTTCCTTCAAGAAGGCAGTTTTACACTTTTCATCTTCCAAGTCCGCGCGCATCTTCTGGTACTTCTCGTTGGCCATGCCCCTCCGAGCATTCTCATTCTGTGGAAAGGAAAGGTTTAACGTCGTTCAGTCTGCTTGAAGCATCTAGCCAGATAAATATCCACCTAGAAGCTTGGGGGCTATAGTGAGAAGTTTTTAAGTTAGCAATATGCTTGGTCTTTCTTTAAGCATCTAGTCGGAACTGATTCAGTTTTCAACTAGAAGCTTGCGGGCTACAGTATAAAGTTTTAACTCAGTCATATGCTTAGTCTTTCTGTAAGCATCTAGTCAGAACTAATACAATTACAACTAGAAGCTTGGGGGCTATAGTATTGAAATTTAAAAACACTGCGTATGCTACTCTTAAAAGCATCTAGTCGGAATAATTCATTCAAACTACATGCTTGGGGGCTACAGTGAGAAGTTTTCTAGCTTAGTCACTCTTAGAGTATTCAGAATCAAAGACCTATGGTTTTCCGTCTAAATCCTCGGGGGCTACAGTGGGATACTCATATGAAATGCACAAGGCAGATAAAACTTACAAGTGCGATGATCTTGAGGTTTGTAGCGCTCTCAGCAAGCAACTTGCCGAAGGAAAGGCTGTTTCCTCGCAAGATGTCTGCTTGTCGGAGAAGCTCCTCAAGACCGCATGTCGGAGATGTCGGCGCTGCACCAGGAGCCAAAGCAGAGCTACTCGGCGTAAGTGTCGGGTAGACTATCTTCGGAAACTCTATGGATGTCTTGGGTGCGGAGGCTCCACCTTCGGCAGAAGTACCACCCTCTACCACCGCCTTACCGCTACCTATGGCATCCTTAGCCGGAGCTTCAGCCATATAGGTTGCGGCACTCTCCTGTGTTGCCTGTTCACTGACAACAGCATGCTCCGCGGAGGCACCTGAGTCCACTTCCATGGCGGAAGGGTCGGATGCATCTTTGGCCTGTGAGCTTGTCGGAGCTGGCGCAGGCTTGACACTAGGAGTGACAGGGGCGATGGCGGGAGATGCATGGTGGACATCACGATGCAACATATCCTTGATATTTCTAGAAGCCCCCAAAGTTTTGGAGGTCTTCTTCAAACTGGTGGTGGCTTTCTTCCATAAACGTGCAAAAAGTATAAGTACAGGAACAAGACAAACGTTGGACAATGTCGGAGAGAAAGAAGCTTACACAACAGGGGGTGCTTTGGCAAAGGGGATCCCGGTAATATTTCTTTTCTCCGCCTCCAGGGCGGCGGTAGTCTTCTTGGAGGCTCCACCCTCCGTTTTCTTCTTCTTGCCTCCGTCGGTAGCGTCAGAGGTGAAGCCTCTTCCGCTTTCACGCCAACGGGACATCGTCGTCGAACACAACCATGACTTCCTTCATCTTTGGATCATAGATTTGGACAGCCATGCTATCCTCCTCTAGATCGCTGAGCTGTTAAGTGAAAACACACAGTGTTAGATGAAATTTTAATGGCTAGACGGAAGAACTGGAGTATATGTCACACACGGAAGATAAACAGGTACCTTTGGGCACTTTCTCTCTACGAACATGTCGTAGGTGATGGTGAAGCCACGCTTCTTATCCTTCACCTTGACGATGTCCTTGAGGCGGAGATTGACAGAGTCGCTCAAGAAGTTGTCCTAGGAGATGCGGAGGCTATCCTTCCTCTCGTTGGTATACTCGTGCATCAGCTTCGAGCGGTGCTGCAGAGGCTGGATCCGCTTGACGAACCAGCAAATGGATAGGTCCAATTCGGTTAGACCCATCTCTACGAACCACTCTATCCGCCTTATAGCGCGGGAAGCGTCGATGTCGGAGGGAAGGGAGGCCTGGGATCTCCATGTCGAGGCTTCGGCGGCAGCTCCATCGATGAAGTCCGGGTACGTTACTTCTCGGCCAGCCAGAGGTATGTCTAGGCCGTATAAGTACGTCTATTGCCAGTTCTTGCAGGACTCGTGGCCAACGATATCGGGGAAGCTCCGGCCAGGCCGGATCTTAAAGCTAATAGTGCCACAGTTCCTAAGCTCATCCTTGCCGGCTCTAGCTTCCCGCTTGACAGTGAAGAAGTAGATGAAGAGATCTAGCCTAGGCCTAATCCCTATGTAACCCTCGCAAAGCGCCGCGTAGTTGCTGAGCACGAGGACGCTATTGGGGGAGAGGTTCTGAGGCTGTACTCGGTAATGATTGAGGATAGCTAGGAAGAAATTGGAGATGGGCAGGGAGACGACACGTACCAGTTGGTCTTTGAGGTACACCTTTTCTCCGTCTTGGGGAGAAGGATGACCTCGCCGGCCAGAGCCGCCCGCCAGACGAGCCCCTCCGTCGCAGGGAGGTAGCCCTCGATGATTAGCTCCTTGATGTCGCGGTCTGTCATATCCGAACCGCGCCAATCGCCTTTGTGGGTGTCGTACTCCTCCTCCAGCAGCTCCAGCGCCACTGAGTTATGGTCGCCGCCGGTGGTTTCGACTATCGCGGATTTGGGGATCACCAGGCCCTCTGGGGGCACGATGACGGTGCTCGCCGGCTTCGCCGCGGCATCGCCTCACGCTGTCATGGAGGGGGCACAACTGCTGCTGGCCATTGGAGGGGTTACGGTGGTGACTGGGAAGGTCGAGGAGTTAGGGTTTTTCGCACGGTGCGCGGAGAGCTCGAGGAGGCGCTCGCTGGAGGAAGAAGACGATGCAGAGGAAAATGAGGTGAAAAGTAAAATTTCCACCGTTGTTACAATTTATAACCTCCAGCATCAAGATTCGTGAAAAACGATCGAATGGTTGACGCGTGGACGACGTGTGCAGGAGCGTGCGCAGAAATTTCGCCACGTTGCCAACCGTCGCCGCCAACGGTTCGTATCGCTCGCGCGGGAAAAACGGACATGATTGTGTTCTCTGCATGTGTGAGTTATGAGGCGTTGCTGACCTATGTCTACGTTGCCCTAGATGTCACTAGCAGATGAACCATCACATCAAAAGATTCCGGCATGGACGGATCCAATCTGGCTATGGAAGAGTACGATGGAAGATTTAGCAATTCTTCGACTTACAAGTTGAAGACAGAGAAAACCTTGCAGGGTTCTTTGGGAGGACTACAAGATATTGCTTGACGATTTGCCGACATCCATCTAGACGGAGCATTCAATGTGAAGAGGCAAGATCTCAGAGTTCTCCGGGGGATACTGTTGGGGATATGCTATATGGGTATCCTCATAGCATGTCCTCTATCCAGATAACCCGGGTGGCCCACAGTTGGTAGCATGGCCCATGGCCTGCTGGGCGGCCCAGTTAGATTGATCCAGAAGGGAGGCCCATGCCGGATAAAGGAATGCTACGAAGGAGTCACCAACGTACCCGGAGCCTTGGAATACAAGACACACTATACTAGTTGTAGGCAGTGTAGGACTCTGTAAGCTGTCCGACAAGGACTTTGCCTGTAACCCTAGGACCTGACGATTATATAAGTCGGGCCTATGGGAGCCTTTAGGGCACAATCTCAGACAATCTAGTGTCGATTACGATGCACCTCACACAGCGAACCAATCCCTGTAACTCGGCGTATTTGCCCTTATATTGATTTATAGCAGGAGTAGGATTCTGCTACCATCGTGGGATCTGAACCTGGGTAAGCTGTGTAACCTCGTACCCGTCAACCGTCCGCCTTCCCCCACGTCTCTAAACACGCACTGTGAGGACCCCTCCATGGCGTACTCGTCAGAAATACCACGACAGAGTCGCCTCGCTCGACTGGACCACCAGGCCAAGACAACCGCACTCGCTTCTCACAGCGACCTAGTCCTGCGTATCCTTGGCGCAGTAACTCGAACGGTCAAGTACCAAGATCGGGGACTGACGCCAGTCTAAACCCATGCGGCTAGGGAAAACACCAAGTACGAGAGCACGCCCGGGACTCGCCATGTGGCTGGCTCTTCGAGTCAGGCGGAGAGACGCGCCAAGCATAACGCGCTCCGTCCTCACCTACCTTGGGCATGCGACTAGAACGGCTAAGTACCACGCTCGGGGACTCGTCCAACCAACCTCGTTCACGTCCGAGAAAACAGTTAAGTATAGATCACCCCTTGGGGTCGCGAAGCGACTAGATTCCCAAGCCACGGCGAGTCGACCTCAACTAACTAACAGTATAAAAACAAACATACATGCACAAACACGATGTAAACCCCATAAAAGGGCGGACGCGCTCGAGGACTCGCACAACAAAACAATTCAAACTCAAATCAAAGCTGACACAAGCATACTTGCATTCCTTATGATGGGGATATGACGACTGGGGTATACCCAGCAGGACATTCCCTACTGGATCATACTCCCAACGAGTGGGCCTGTAGGACGGCAACTGGACTGTGACCCAAGAGGAAGCGAGGCGACTAGAAGCTGAAGGTCCGGAAGCGTAGCTAGGCCTAGTCGGATTAGGTCAAAACCCTCCGAGTCCTTATCCAACTCGATTGTAGATCTGTAAACCCTAGCGAGGTGACTCTATATAAAACTCCCTAGGGCACACATAGCACAGACGTTCCATCATACACCCCCTCGACTTGTCGCCTAGTTGCCGAGCTCGCCCTTTGTACTCTCTCATGAATACAATCTAGCAGGAGTAGGTATTTACCCTCCGGGGGGCGAACCTGGGTAAATCCCTATGTCTTTGCCCTCATCTCGCATCACAGATGGTTGGACACCCTTGCCCCTCGTTCTACAACTCGCTGCCAATCGCAGCATCTGCCGTGGCCATTCCCACAACAGTGGCGCCCACCATGGGGCCTGGCCGGTCAGGCATGTGTTCTGCGATGAGACCCTATCTGCCCATCAATCGGACGATCGCCACCGGTCGTATGATCTCCATCGGCGAGATCCTCCATATCTTGCCCAACAGCTACATCCCGGTCAGCATGATCAGCCTCTTCATCGGCTTCACCGACGTCATCGTCTTGGAGGATTCGGCGCGCATTGGCGAGTCGCCTCCACGCGATTGGCTCTCTGAGAGCCAGGTGCGCACCATCCACCGCCTAGCCTCCGAGTATGACTCGGCCACCAACAACGTGGCCGAGATCAACATGGTCTCGGATGATGCGGCTCTCAACGACGATGCCGACTCGGCGACCTCAGCCTTAGTCGCCGAATCCATTGTCGCTGCATCGCTAGCGGGCTCCATCACCCCCAAGTCTCCAACATGGGGGATTTCGAGGATCCATATATCCTCGGGATCTTCGACTCTGACTCTGGATCGGAGAACTCCGGCGACCTCCATGTCGGACCCGGTCGCTTCATCGTGACCTACATGGCGAGCGGCACTAGCACCCCGCCGGACCCCTTCTCCATGCCAATCCCGCCAACTGCGATGGCGGGGGAGGTTGAGGAGGCGTGCATACGCCTGGAGGAGGCAGTATGCAAGGAACAAGCCGAGCGCGAGAAATTCCGCCTCGAGCAGTCCACGGCGCAAGAGCTATCGCTCTACCACAAGCGCCACATCAGGACGCGCCTGAACCCCACGGTTCAGGGCCGCGCCCTGAACTTCGATGACGAGAATGACCCGGCTCGTATGGCCGATCACGCGATCTGCGAGAACGCGCCACCATGAGGAAGTTCCCAGCCACCACTAGGCGCAACAGCGAACGGAGCGCCCCCACCACCACCAGGCCGCGCACCCCCTCTCAACCAGCCGAGATTCCTTATCTCTCCGCAAGAGCGGGACGCGAACGGCATCCTATTATACTCCATCCCGATGGACAATGTCATTGCGGGACGAGCAGTAGTCGCCAACCTCAACGTCATAGGGGAGGGCGCGCTGCAAATTGAGTACGCCAAGGCCCTACTAGCCAAGGCCGTCGAGCAGCAAGTCGAAGGAGACGACTCGCGGGGGCGCATGTACTCCCGCTCCTCCGGAAACAGCGCGGCCTCAAGCGGCCGCCCATCGATGGCGAATACACTAAATTGCCCGCCGCCCGAGCCCCTGCAGCTCCAGCCAAGGGCCGCGCACGCGACGCTCTCCACCAACGACCCACGACCGCTGAAAAACATGGTCGCTGCTAACGGGCAGCCAGTTGACTTGTGGACCCACATCATCAATAACCAGAGCTGGCGCGCACGCTAGCCCAACAACGTGAGGCACACCCTCACCAACCGCCACGATGGCGAGCCAAGGGGATCGCTTAGCCAAGTCGGCCCTAGTGCTTCGGACCGATGATCCGAGGCGAGAAATATCCGGTGAACTTCAAAGCGCTGAAGGAGATCGAAAAGTACGATCCGGCTGTGTGGCTGGACACATACCTCATGGAGATGGGAGTCGCCAGCCACACCGACCTACTCTCCGCTCGCTACCTCCCCCTGATGATGGAGGGAGCGACTCGGCAATGGATCAACACCATCCCCGCGGACAACATCGATTCATGGGAGGACATGCGCGACGCCTTCGTCGGGCACTTTGAGGGTTCCTACACCCGTGCCACCAACATCGAGGACCTAGAGCTATGCGTCCAGGGACCCCGCGAGTCGACCCGCAACTGGCTCCAAAGGTGGCAAGACCTCTGATTCAACGCAACCGGCATCCACCTAGAGACGGCGATCCACTCCTTCAAGACCTCGTGCCGCTACGAGCCCCTGGTCGCCAAGCTCAAGCGGGTGTACAAGACACTCGACAACATCCCAGACCTCCTAGAAATCGCCAAGCGGTACACAGAGGAGGACCTGAACCAAGAAACCGACGAAGAGTCGGGTGGACATCGCCGCCCAAGCGGCCACGACAATGGTAGGCGGTATGAGCTGTGCTACAGCAACACTCGCCTCACCGTCAAGAACCACGTTGACGGGCGAGTCGACTTCTTCGCCAAATCCGGCTACGCGCCACACGATGCCAGAAGCTTCCACCGTGACGGAGGCCAACACCGCGATAGCAGAAACTATCGAGCGAGGCCTAAATTCGACACCGCGGCTCTCCTCAACCAACCCTGTGTCTTCCACCGTAGGGAGGGGAAGACCGTCACGCACACGACCGCCGACTACCACTCCCTCAAGGATATTGAGAAGGAATGGCGCGCAAGGGAGGACCCCAACAACAACACACCGAATGGAGGGGCATTCGGCAACGACGTAGGATCGCTCCACACCTTCACCGGGCTCGGCACCAAGCACGAGAAGAAGGTCCTCGCCCGTGTCGTCGCCGTCAATGCGGTGTCCCAAGTCGACGTCCCCCACTTCCTCAACTGGTCCGAGCAGTGCATCACTTGGAGAAGCGAGGACCACTCACCACAGATCGAATATCCGGGGCGAGTCGCCCTGGTGGTCAAGCCCAAAGTGGGCGGCTACTGGCTCCCCAAGACATTGATGGACGGTGGGAGCTCCATCAACATACTCTACCTGGACACGTTCAGGCGGCTGCGGCTCCCATAGTCGATGGTCGAGACGACCCTCGCCACCTTGCATGGCATCTTCCTCGGTTGGAAGGCGTATCCGATCGGCAAGGTGACGCTGCCAGTCACCTTCAGCACAACAGCGAACATCTGCACCGAGCGGGTCGTCTTTGAGCTGGTCAGCTTCAACAGCCCCTACCACTGCGTCCTGGGGCGACAAGTGTCTGCCAAGTTCATGGCAGCGCTGTACTACGCGTACAACGTGATTAAGCTCCCAGGGCCATGCGGCATCATCACCGTCCACGGCAACCCCAACATGGCCATCAAGTGTGAGGAGAAAGGCGTCGAGCTCGTGGATGTCGTCATCGCCACGGAGGCCAACCACGTGGAGGAGCTTGCTAGATACGTGAGCGGGGTCGTCGAGCGGGGTCGACAAATACGACCCCGCCATACTCAAGAGGCCCAACGCAGAGAGCGGTGGCTCGATCGTGTTCGAGACCAACATGCAGACCCGCACCATCGAGCTGGTCCCAAGCGACTCTAGCCAGACGGTGACGATCGGGACAGGCATGAGCCCTGCGTAGGAAAGCGCACTCATTAAGTTCCTACGTGAGAATCACAACATCTTCGCATGGAAGTCATCTGACATGCCAGGTGTCCAGGGAACTCTCTGAGCACAAACTCAACGCCGACCCCAAAGCGCGACCTGGCAAGCAGTCGAAGTGGCCCTTCAATGAAGAGCGCCGCCGAGCATTCGCCGAGGTGCAGCGTCTACTCGCTGCAGGCTTCATCCGGCACATCAAATATTCCAAGTGGCTGGCAAACCCAGTCCTGGTCGAAAAGAAGAACGGGACCTGGAGAATGTGTATCGATTACACAAACCTAAACAGCGCCTGCACAAAGGAGTGGTTCATCCTCCCGCGCATTGATGAGATCTTCGACTCGACAGCGGGCTCGGAGTCGCTGTGTTTCCTCGACACCTACTCTGGTTACAACCAGATAAAAATGGCAGTCGAGGACGAGGAGAAGACAGTGTTCATCACGCCATTCAGTGCCTTCTGCGACACCGCCATGACGTTCGGCCTCAAGAACGCCGGAGCAACCTATCAGCAGTGCATGCAGGAGTGCGTTACAAGCCAAATTGGCCGCAACATCCACGTCTACATCGATGATGTGGTGGTCAAATCCAATCGCTAGAGCGATCTACCCGCCTAACTGGCCAAAACCTTCGCAAATCTTCAGAGGTACAAGATCAAACTCAACCCAGGGAAGTGTACCTTTGGTGTATGTAACACCCTCAGAATCGGCCCTATGCAAGTTTCAGCGCTTCCCGCCAAACCGCATAGAAACGATTCCAAGGTGCCCACCAGGCACTTGCGTTCGGGTGGAAAACGAAGTAATATCATTACACAATAGTCCTCGATGGAACCCACAAAACATATATATACAACAGCGACTCAAAGAGTCAAGAATACGGATATACAATACAAAGATCCAAATCACCTTTAAAACGATATAGCGTCCGAGTATGGACAAGATGCAAATTGAGCTAAGAGCCCTGAAGAATAACCAATGACGTCCATAACCCTGCCCAGGCCAAGCCGGAAGGGTAACCCTGCTAACGACGTCGATCTCAAACCTGCTTAAACAAAAGGGGTGCCGACAAAGGGCAAAGAAAAAAGAGAGCGGTCAAGATCGAGGCCACACGGCAAGACTAGAATTGGCGGTCCTCGCCTACATAGGTATGGTGGATCAAGCGGCGCAGATGCACTAAACAACCTATAGAGACTCGATACAACTAGCGGCTATCAGAGAGGGGTAAGAAAGACCTATTCGGAACCAACCTGATACTACCACCAAACATACCCATCCTGGTGTTTCCCCCTCGAGACCAAACGAGGAAGTCAACCGAGGAACTCACACCATTGGCAGTTTTATTCATTCCGTTATAGTAGCGGCAATTACTAGTCAAATAAAGATGGCATGAGTCATCCTGATATAATAAGCAGTGGTCAGTTTTAGTTAACCATTGCGTTGTAGTTGCAACACTTACTAGTCAGATACGATTAGCATGAGAGATCCCCAAACCCAGCAGTTGTTGGTACTTTTATTTAGCCATTCCGTTGTAGTGAAGCTGATTACTAGTCATATCGGATACAAGTCAAATTATAACAGTAAAATTTAGTTATAGTTGTCTATGATCGAGAACTGTGCTCCAAGTCGTCCATAACCGCGGACATGGCTTTTTGAAAAGATTTAACCCTGCAGGGGTGCACCAAAGTATCCACACGCACTTCGACCCTTTTTGCCAGATCAGTTAACATACACCCATCGGTATGTCGGCGGGGCCTAAGTCATGACGTTTCCCAGACCCAAAGCAAGTACATGGGGGCCACCCCACTAAGCTACCCGCAACGAAGTCGGCCGGTCTCCGAGACGGACTCAGGGTTTGCGTCAATGGCTGTAAACGACTGGGAACCCGAAAATGAGACTGGGCTTGTCGATACCGCGAAAACACTCCGCTTACCTAAACAGTACAGGTGCAGTACTTCGCACAATTTAAATTAAGCAGTAAAGCATGGCATAAGTACAGGATAGTAATAAAGCCCCAAACTACTTTGTAGCCCCCGGTACAATACTTTGAAATCAGGTACTAATCGATGGAGGTGCCCATACACCCCACCTGTGGTTAGCGCGCTCGATCTCGGAACAGGTGTCAAGAACTCGGGGTCCTACGGGACACAAGTGGACGGTTAACAACCAAATAACATCTATTTCCCACCTGTGCCTCTGCATTTACCTACTTTCAATTTTAGTTATTAAACAATAATTAAAGTCATGATCATCTCCAACATTAAACATGCGGCAACACTCCAACAACTGTGGTACTTGACGACACGCAACAGCACTTGAGCAAGCGACTACGACGCGCAAGTCCAGCTATCTACCAAGCAACAGGTAATAGGATGTGTCCAAGGCAATATAAGGCTGCAAGGGATGTTCGATGCGAAAAACTAGAGCATCGCAACACAGATAGCAATAGATCAACAGGAGGGAATAAATACTATAAAAGTAAGATAGGTAGAAAGGGGGAGATGCTCGCCTGAAAACATTGCCGAAGGTTCACCGGAATCAGGTCGACACTCGCATCAACTCATCGGCCTAGTTCGTGAAGAAGCAAAACACTAGCAAAAACACCGGATGCACTATTTAATACTACGGCAAAAGATCGGGCATGATGCATGTATGATGTATGACATGGCAGGCATGCGATGCAATTAGGCCATATTAAGCGGAACCAGGGTCCCGACAATTATTCAGATGGTTCAAGTTATTTAACTACCCCGCAATTTAATTGTTGTCTTAACAGGACAAAACATGGCATCGGTTCGCTACACCAATTTAAATGGAGTTCGGAATGAGACGCAGATATCCCGCATAAACACTCCATATTTAATTTAGGTGAATCGCCTAAATACCCCCAACAACCACATTATGTATGCGAGTATGACAATTAAATATGCAACAGTTTGATATTACATTTATAAAAATAGGGCTCGAGAAAGGGGTCACACATGGGTTCGGCGATCTTGGTTAGGGGTTCGACGTGTTCGGGATTTGGACACCGGGATCGGTCTTCGGGGTTTGATCTTTGCGGTCCGTGAAGGAGGTCTTGGGGTTCCGACACCATCGCCTTGGTTCGGCCGGATCGATGGTGAACTTGCGCTGGTGCCTTTGGGCATCACGACAGGACTCCGGTTCGGACTTGACAAGGCGTCGATCTTGGTCGAATAGACGGCCGCTTCGAGAGGATCTTGTCGATGGTTAAAAGGCAGTCCAGGAACACGCGAGCAATTGGCGAGGAATAAAGGAACACCAGAATAGGGGATCCGAACTTGATGGCCACGGGACGGCAGAGCAATGACTCGGCACACTACTGCAAGCACAGGAGCTACGGTTGCAGGCGGTGCTCCAGAGTGGCCAGGGCGACGATAGACGCGGGCGATGGCGGACGAGTTGGCGGCTCTGCAGCGAGGATGGGTCGGCCAGCGGGCGGACGACATCGGGGACGGTGGTTGCTTCATGCGCACAGCCGACGGAGAGTGAGGAGGCGCAAAGGACGGCGGGGGGCCACGGCAGGAAGGGGTTGCAGAGGCGGTAGAAGGAGGCCTTGGCGAGGCCGGGCGCAGCGAGGGTGGGCGGAGGAGATCGGGCTCGGGCGACGCAGGCCGGGCAGGCACTGGCCGGAGGCGGCGGTGCGAGCCGCGGGGCCTGCTCGAGGAGGAGGGCGGCAGGAGGAGGAAGCTCGCGCCGGTTCGGAGGGAGGAATAATCCCGTGCGCGCCGGTTCTCAGACATGAGCTCTGCGAGGGGACGGTCAAAGAGCCCCGGGCGCAGTGGCAGGCCGGCGACGCGCGGGATGGGAGAGAGCGGCCAGGGGCGGGCTGCCCGGCGCAAGCTTGAGGGAGGCCGGCCGCTGCTCTTGGGCGCGATAGGGACTGGGGTCGGTGGGGATTCCCGCCGGGGTAGGGACAAAGCCACAAGGGGGGAGCTGGGTTGGGGACGGGCCGCAGGAGGGGGTCATCGGCGCTGGGAGGTGGGGAGCGAGAGGAAGGGTGAGGGAAGGCCGGCGAGGGCCTAGCGGCAGGGGGACGAGGTGGGGTCTGGCGGCGGCGCACAATGAGGTCGGCGGCGGCGGTTGCTGCGTGGATTGGGGATGGAGGCGAGAGAGGCATCGCGAGGGGAGAGGGTGGGCGACCTGGAGGTTCGGTCGCGCGCGGGGTGGGTCTCGCAGCCAGGTGGGCCCGGGGTTGCGGGTGGGGCTCGGGGAACGGCGATCAGGGTGGGGATCGATCGGTTGTGTGGGCAGGAGGGGAGTGGGTGGACCAGGTGTGTTTGGTGGGAGGCGTGCAGGTGGGATGAGGTGGCGGCTGGGATTGGATGGGGGGAAGGGAGTGGTGAGGTGGCGGGTGGTGATTGGCCGGGGTGAGGTGGAGGGCTGGATAGGACTAGAGTGGGTAGAGTAGTTGGTAGCAAAGGGGTTTGGGGATAGACAGGGTAGGGTTTTAATTTGGAGGTGGCCGGCTAGGCTTTCGGGCCTGGTTGGCTGCCTCCCAAAAATAATTTAAAATATTTTATTATTCAAAACGGGGCTTTTGAAAACCGTTGGCAGACAAAACAAAATATTCCGGAGACCCAGGTTTTGTGTTTGAATAAAGACGGGGTGTTTAGAAAACAAAAATAGATTTTTCGAAGATAGTTTTATGCAAACAAATGCAAGATGACATGACGATGCTCAAATGCAATGTGGCATGATGACATGAGCATGCGGTCATGATGATGCAATGCACAAAAACAACGCGATTTTCTAGTAGTGGTTTTGCGGGGCGCCACAATTCGACACCACTAACAATGGATCTCGCCCTCGAGATCCGCCTCATGGTACCGGGAAGAAGGGCGGCGATCTGAATCTTCTTGCATCGTGTAGATCCTCGCGACACCACTAACAAGAGGTCGTTGTCCGTGATCGTCGAGAGAACACTCCGGGAACAAAAGGTCTAAGGTAGAGGTATCAACAAATAAAGCCACCTCTAGCTTCGATAGAAAGAGAGAACCGATGCATTCTCATCCACTTCAATGTACACAAGCGAATAGAGTGAGTAGTCGGCATGGGGGCCAATCCATCACGCACCCAAACTATTACTCCGCACAATCAGTAGAAAAGCGTGCAACCATTCTCGGAATCAGACTGAATATCTCGACAATCGAGGTTCGGAACAAAGGAGTGAGGCATACTCTGTATCGGATCTGGCGTAGATGATGTCGTCGCGTCGGAAAACACCGGAAGGCACAAACAAGGAACAAAGAATGGTACCACAGTAGACGGATTCCTCATACAGCATGAACACCGGATGGTAGAACACCGTTATCAAAGGAGGAAGCGAAACCCTGAAGGTACGACGGAACCCAACCACGATAAATCCTGGACTTGAGGAAAAGTAAGAGAGTGGATTCAAAACAGCAGAGGTAAGAGGAGAATAGCAGTGGGGTAAGGAGTAAAAGCAGACCTAATCAGAACTATCCAACCGATTTTTGCAAAAATAGTTTTGACACTCTACTTCGGCCGTTAGCTAGGTTATCCTACAGGCTGGACTTGTGGGGTATCGCAACTGCTGAGCTCTGATACCACTCTGTAACACCCTCAGAATCGGCCCTATGCAAGTTTCAGCGCTTCCCGCCAAACCGGCATAGAAACGATTCCAAGGTGCCCACCAGGCACTTGCGTGCGGGTGGAAAACGAAGTAATATCATTACACAATAGTCCTCGATGGAACCCACAAAACATATATATACAACAGCGACTCAAAGAGTCAAGAATATAGATATACAATACAAAGATCCAAATCACCTTTAAAACGATATAGCGTCCGAGTACGGACAAGATGCAAATTGAGCTAAGAGCCCTGAAGAATAACCAATGGCGTCCATAACCCTGCCCAGGCCAAGCCGGAAGGGTAACCCTGCTAACGACGTCGATCTCAAACCTGCTTAAACAAAAGGGGTGCCGACAAAGGGCAAAGAAAAAGAGAGCGGTCAGTACTGAGGCCAGTACACGGCGAGACTAGAATTCGGCGGTCCTCGCCTACATAGGTATGGTGGACTGAAGCGGCAGCGCAGCATGCACTAAACAACCTATAGAGACTCGATACAACTAGCGGCTATCAGAGAGGGGTAAGAAAGACCTATTCGGAACCAACCTGATACTACCACCAAACATACCCATCCTGGTGTTTCCCCCTCGAGACCAAACGAGGAAGTCAACCGAGGAACTCACACCATTGGCAGTTTTATTCATTCCGTTATAGTGGCGGCAATTACTAGTCAAATAAAGATGGCATGAGTCATCCTGATATAATAAGCAGTGGTCAGTTTTAGTTAACCATTCCGTTGTAGTTGCAAAACTTACTAGTCAGATACGATTAGCATGAGACATCCCCAAACCCAGCAGTTGTTGGTACTTTTATTTAGCCATTCCATTGCAGTGAAGCTGATTACTAGTCATATCGGATACAAGTCAAATTATAACAGTAAACTTTAGTTATAGTTGTCTATGATCGAGAACTGTGATCCAAGTCGTCCATAACCGCGGACACGGCTTTTTGAAAAGATTTAACCCTGCAGGGGTGCACCAAAGTATCCACACGCACTTCGACCCTTTTTGCCAGATCAGTTAACATACACCCATCGGTATGTCGGCGGGGCCTAAGTTATGACGTTTCCCAGACCCAAAGCAAGTACATGGGGGCCACCCCACTAAGCTACCCGCAACGAAGTCGGCCGGTCTCTGAGACGGACTCAGGGTTTGCGTCAATGGCTGTAAACGACTGGGAACCCGAAAATGAGACTGGGATTGTCGATACCGCGAAAACACTCCACTTACCTAAACAGTGCGATTGCACAATTTAAATTAAGCAGTAAAGCATGGCATAAGTACAAGATAGTAATAAAGCCCCAAACTACTTTGTGGCCCCCGGTACAATACTTTGAAATCAGGTACTAATAGATGGGGGTGCCCATACACCCCACCTGTGGTTAGCGCGCTCGATATCGGAACAGGTGTCAAGAACTCGATGTCCTACGGGACACAAGTGGACGGTTAACAACCAAATAACATCTATTGCCCACCTGTGCCTCTGCATTTACCTACTTTCAATTTTAGTTATTAAACAATAATTAAAGTCATGATCATCTCCAACATTAAACATGCGGCAACACTCCAACAACTGTGGTACTTGACGACACGCAACAGCACTTGAGCAAGCGACTACGACGCGCAAGTCTAGCTATCTACCAAGAAACAGGTAATAGGATGTGTCCAAGGCAATATAAGGCTGCAAGGGATGTTCCGGGTACAAAAATTAGAGCATCGCAACACAGATAGCAATAGATCAATAGGAGGGAATAAATACTATAAAGAAAGGGGGAGATGCTCGCCTGAAAACATTGCCGAAGGTTCACCGGAATCAGGTCGACACTCGCATCAACTCATCGGCCTAGTCCGTGAAGAAGCAAAACACTAGCACATACACCGGATGCACTATTTAATACTACGGCAAAAGATCGGGCATGATGCATGTATGATGTATGACATGGCAGGCATGCGATGCAATTAGGCCATATTAAGCGGAACCAGGGTCCCGACAATTATTCAGATGGTTCAAGTTATTTAACTACCCCGCAATTTAATTGTTGTCTTAACAGGACAAAACATGGCATCGGTTCGCTACACCAATTTAAATGGAGTTCGGAATGAGACGCAGATATCCCGCATAAACACTCCATATTTAATTTAGGTGAATCGCCTAAATACCCCCAACAACCACATTATGTATGCGAGTATGACAATTAAATATGCAACAGTTTGATATTACATTTATAAAAATAGGGCTCGAGAAAGGGGTCACGCATGGGTTCGGCGATCTTGGTTAGGGGTTCGACGGGTTCGGGATTTGGACACCGGGATCGGTCTTCGGGGTTTGATCTTTGCGGTCCGTGAAGGAGGTCTTGGGGTTCCGACACCATCGCCTTCGGGTTCTGGCTTCGGGATCGATGGTGAACTTGCGCTGGTGCCTTTGGGCATCACGACAGGACTCCGGTTCGGACTTGACAAGGCGTCGATCTTGGTCGAATAGACGGCCGCTTCGAGAGGATCTTGTCGATGGTTAAAAGGCAGTTCAGGAGCACGCGAGCAATTGGCGAGGAATAAAGGAACGCCAGAATAGGGGATCCGAACTTGATGGCCGCGGGACGGCAGAGCAATGACTCGGCACACTACTGCAAGCACAGGAGCTACGGTTGCAGGCGGTGCTCCAGAGTGGCCAGGGCGACGATAGACGCGGGCGATGGCGGACGAGCTGGCGGCTCTGCAGCGAGGATGGGCCGGCCAGCGGGCGGATGACATCGGGGACGGTGGTTGCTTCATGCGCATGGCCGACGGAGAGTGAGGAGGCGCAAAGGACGGAGGGAGGCCACGGCAGGAAGGGGTTGCAGAGGCGGTAGAAGGAGGCCTTGGCGAGGCCGGGCACAGCGAGGGTGGGTGGAGGAGATCGGGCTCGGGCGACGCGTGGGGCCGGGCCCGGGCACTGGCCGGAGGCGGCGGTGCGAGCCGCGGGGCCTGCTCGAGGAGGAGGGCGGCAGGAGGAGGAAGCTCGCGGCGGTTCGCGGGGAGGAAGAAGCCCGGGCACGCCGGAGCTCAGACAGGAGCTCTGCGAGGGGACGGTCAAAGAGCCCCGGGCGCAGTGGCAGGCCGGCGACGCGCGGGATGGGAGAGAGCGGCCAGGGGCGGCGGGGGCTCTGCTCCGGGCGCAACTGCTGAGGGAGGCCGGCCGCTGCTCTTGGGCGCGATAGGGACTGGGGTCTGTGGGGATTCCCGCCGGGGTAGGGACGAATCCACAAGGGGGGCGCTGGGTTGGGGACGGTCCGCAGGAGGGGGTCATCGTTGTTGGGAGGTGGGGAGCGAGAGGAAGGGTGAGGGAAGGCTGGCGAGGGCCTGGCGGCAGGGCACGAGGTGGGGTCTGGCGGCGGCGCACAATGAGGTCGGCGGCGGTGGTTGCTGCGTGGATTGGGGATGGAGGCGAGAGAGGCATCACGAGGGGAGAGGGTGGGCGACCTGGCGGTTCGGTCGCGCGCGGGGTGGGTCTCGCAGCCAGGTGGGCCCGGGGTTGCGGGTGGGGCTCGGGGAACGGCGATCAGGGTGGGGATCGATCGGTTGTGTGGGCAGGAGGGGAGTGGGTGGACCAGGTGTGTTTGGTGGGAGGCGTGCAGGTGGGATGAGGTGGCGGCTAGGATTGGATGGGGGGAAGGGAGTGGTGAGGTGGCGGGTGGTGATTGGCTGGGGTGAGGTGGAGGGCTAGATAGGACTAGAGTGGGTAGAGTAGTTGGTAGCAAAGGGGTTTGGGGATAGACAGGGTAGGGTTTTAATTTGGAGGTGGCCGGCTAGGCTTTTGGGCCTGGCTGGCTGCCTCCCAAAAATAATTTAAAATATTTTATTATTAAAAACGGGGCTTTTGAATACCGTTGGCAGACAAAACAAAATATTCCAGAGACCCAGGTTTTGTGTTTGAATAAAGACGGGGCGTTTAGAAAACAAAAATAGATTTTTCGAAGATAGTTTTATGCAAACAAATGCAAGATGACATGACGATGCTCAAATGCAATGTGGCATGATGACATGAGCATGCGGTCATGATGATGCAATGCACAAAAACAACGCGATTTTCTAGTAGTGGTTTTGCGGGGCGCCACAGTGTACCCACTGGACAGCTACCGGGGTACGTAGTCTCCAAACGAGGCATCGAGGCAAACCCCACCAAGATCAATACGATCGCCCGGCTCGGCAAACCCGAGTGCCTTCGCGACTCCAGAAGTTGGTCGGGCGAGTCGTGGCTCTCAGCCGCTTCATCCCCTGGCTAGGCGAGAAGGCAATGCCCCTCTACCGCCTAATGCGCAAGAACCCCATGTTCCAGTTGGACAAGGAGGCAGGCGACATGCTCCATGCACTCAAAGAAGTGCTACTCGCAGCCCTGCTGCTCGCCGCCCCTGTCGACAAGGAGCCAATGCGTGTCTATGTCGCAGCATTCAAGCGCGTCGTCAACGCCTTCATGGTCATCAAACTGCCAGATGATACGTCCAAAACGTATCTACTTTCTCGAACACTTTTTCTATTGTTTCTCCTCTAAACTTGCGTGATTTGGATACAACTAACATGGACTGGCCCTGTTTTTAGCAGAATTACCTTGGTGTCTAGTTTTTGAGCAGAAAATCAACTATCAGGAAAAATTTCAGAAAATATGCCAAATATCCTATTTCACCGGAAGACTCACGGAGCCAGAATACGAGACGGGGGGGAGGCCTGAGGGGCCCACAACCCCTGCCGTGCTTGGAGGGGGTGTGGCTACCCTAGGAACCCCCTCGGCCTCCCTCTTCTCCTATAAGATACCACTTGAGCTAGAAACTGAGGGGTGTTTGACGTTTTTTCAGAAAGAGTTCCGCTGCGCCGCCACCACCAGAAACCGCGATTCAGAACCAGAGACTCCGTTCTCGCACCCTGCCGGGACGAGGAATTTGGAGAGGATCATCGTCATCACCAACGCCTCTCCATCAACCATCTATGTTTCCCTCATCCATGAGTGAGTAATCCCCCACTGTAGGATATGGGGATGGTAGGGACTGGATGAGTTCTATCATGTAATCAAATAATATTGTTAGGGCATGGTGCCTAGTATCTCTATTAGTGTTATTTGACTTTGTTGCAACTTGTTGTGCTTAATGCTTGTCACTAGGGCCTGAGTCCATGATCTTAGATCTAAACTTGTTATTGAATAATTATGATAGTATTGTTTGTGATCTTATCTGCAAGTTGTGTACACATATCATTGTCCGGATCCAAAGGCCCCGAAGTGAGAAATTGAGACAACATGAGGGGATGGCTGTGATGTGAGGATCACATGTGTTCATAGAGTGTTAATGCTTTGCTTCGGTGCTTTATTAAAAGGAGCACCTTAATTTCCAGTAGTTCCCTTGAGGCCCCGTTGCAATGGGCTGACAGGACAAAAGATGTTGTGCAAATTCTCATTGCGAGCACGCATGACTATATATGGAGCACATGCCTAGGATTGTTTAGTACTTGGATGCTTATTCTTATTTATCTGTAATTCCCTCGATCTTGAAGTTACATGTTTAGACTCGTCCATGCAATGCCCGTCCATCCATCCCTATGCCTACCACACTCATATCCTACTGTTTGCTACTACTGTTACTATTGCTCATGTGTTTGCTGCTGTTGTTGCTTTGCTATTGCTACTACAAACTGTTGCTACTGATAAACTTCTGTGAGCAAGAACTATTTCCAGGTGCAGCTGAATTGACAACTCAGTTGTTAAGGCTTGCAAGTATTCTTTGGCTCCCCTTGTGTCGAAACAATAAATTGGGTAATACTACCTGCGAAGACTGTTGCGACCCCCTATACTTGTGGGTCATCAAGACTATTTTCTAGCGCCGTTGCCGGGGAGCTTAGCTTTATTTGTAATTTCACTTGAATCTACTATTGTTCGCTGCTACTCCTTTCATCATGGGGAAGTCTCGTGATGGAAAGTTTCCTATTTTACCATCCACTACAAGAAGAGGTACAGTCCTAAACACCTCTGCTGCTCTTGATTCACCGTCTGTTATAAGTAAGATTGTTACACCACCACCGCATACACATGCTACACACCCTGCTAC
Source organism: Avena longiglumis (assembly GCA_030063025.1). Lineage (NCBI taxonomy): Eukaryota > Viridiplantae > Streptophyta > Magnoliopsida > Poales > Poaceae > Avena > Avena longiglumis. Next base: position 473,301,217 of record CP125974.1, on the reverse strand, counting down.
TACTGCTGAGTCTAAAACTGCTTTTGATACTCATGATGTTACTTCTACTGTGCTTGATGCAAGTGGTTCATTAGGTCCTTTCCTAGATGCTACTATGGCTGGTCTAGGAAATACTGAAATTCCTATTGAAGACACTGTTACACCTATTAGCTCACCTGAGTCTTGAGAGAGTTATGATATTAATGATGGCTACATTGAGTTTACTGATGAATTTGTTGAAGAGTTCCGAAACACACATGGTACTAGTGCTACTAAGAGTCTCCTTGCAAGACGTACTATTATTCCTAAGTTGTCCTCTGATCCTAAATTTTCCACCTTTCCCATAGATATTAAAGATAAAGATTATGATTTCTCTCTTGATTTGTCTTATTTAGATATCGTTGAGAAAGAACATTTTTGTGGGACAGAGAGTGAGAGTGTTGTGGCTCATATGAATGAGCTTTCTACTATGAGTGCTTTATTCTCTGATGATTTTAAGATGCGCAAGTACTTTGTTACTAAGATCTTCCCTTTTTCACTAAAAGGAGAAGCTAGGGCTTGGTTTAATAGATTACCTTCTGGTTCCATTGATAGCCCTGATTGTTTGATTTCTTCTTTCTTCCAAAAATATTTTCCTCCCAGTTCTAGACATGATGCTTTGCAGAGACTTTTTGATTTTAAATAGGGAGAAGAAGAGAAATTGTCTGAGTCATGGACAAGGTTCTGTGCCTTGATTCATGCACATCCTGGATGTCCATTACCTAAAAATGAGCTTCTTGATATTTATTATAATGTACTAACTGATGATTCTAGGACATACCTAGATAGTTTTGCTGATTGTGTTTTTAGGAAAAGAACTCCTACAAATGTTGAAGAATTAATGGCTAAAATAAGCAAGAATTATGATGATTGGACTTCAATTGAGCTAAATGCGCCCCACCCCTATGGAAACTATTGCCTACGCTTGCAGCTCGCTCAGTATTTCGACCGGAGAATCTAACATAGACATTACTGTCAAGATTCTGACCAAAAATAGTGAAACAAGTGATTCGCTGACATTCAATTCAAATAGAAAGAGTAGTCACAGCTGCGACAAGTTGCTCTAATAGGAATTAATCCATCCTGGCTCTCATCCTGCCGAGCAGTTGCAAGCGCAGGTTCACAAGACCATTTTCCATTCACTTTTAGTACGTTCCAACACTAACACCAAAGAAGAGGGGAGTAATTGCATTAAATGATAAAGTGATGAAAGAAGCTAATAAATGTCTAAAGGAGAAAGGTATTAGAGCTGAAGATGTGAAGAATATACCTCCTATAGAAGAATTATGTAAGCCAATTCCCCACTCATCTACTATTGAGGTACTCTCTCTCCACTTTGATGAAGGTGATATTCCCTATGGTAATCCTCCTGATCAATGCTTAGAGGAACTTGACACATTTATTGTTAAACAAGGTAATTTTAATAAACAAGTTCAGAATCATTTATTGGAAAACTCTAGAGCTATAAATGAGTTGAAAGATATTGTGGAAAGAACTGCTAATGATATTAAAATGATTTGTAAACACTATCAAATGGTTCAAACCCAAATTGATCAACTTGCTAAGGTACAAAAAGATATGCTAGTTAATGCATCAGGAGATAAACATGCTTATGGAATTAGAACAAGGAGTGGTATAGCTACTCAAGATCCTTTATATCCTGAAGGACACCCTAAAAGAATTAAGCAGGACTCTCAGCAAGGTGAAAGTAGTGGTAGTCCTCGTAAGAGAAAGAAAAATAAACATAAAATAGTTGAGGAACCCTCTGAACCTGTTATAGATCCTAATAGTATATCTGTCTCTGATGCTGAAACTGAGAGTGATAATGATCAAAATGATGCTCCTGATAAGGAGGAAGTTGAGGAAGAACCTGAGAATCACATTAAGAACACTAGGTACACTAAGGAAGATTTTATTGCTAAGAAACATGGTAGTGAGAGAGAACCTTGCGTGCAGAAACCTATGCCTTTTCCAGGTAAGAAACACAAGTCAAGGGAGGAAGAACACTACAACAAGTTTTGTGAGTGGATGATACCTTTATTTTTGCAAATTCCTTTGACTGATGATATTAAGTTGCCTCCTTATTCAAAGTATATGAAGGATATTGTCTCTAATAAAAGGAAGATTCCTAATGAGGAGATTTCTACTTTGCTTGCTAATTATTCCTTCAATGGTAAGGTTCCGAAGAAACTTGGTGATCCAGGTATACCAACTATTCCTTGCTCTATTAAGAACAATTATGTTAGAACTACTTTATGTGATTTGGGAGCTCGAGTTAGTGTTATGCCTTTTTATCTCTATAAGAGACTCCAGCTAGAAAAGTTGATACCAAATGATATATCTTTGCAAATGGTTGATAAGTCAACTACTATTCCAATTGGTATATGTGAGGATTTCCTGTTCAAGTGGCTCATAATTGCTTGGTTTGGACTGATTTTGTTGTGCTTGAAATGCCTGAAGATGATAACATGTCTATTATTCTTGGGAGACCTTTTATTAATTCTGCAGGTGTTGTCATCAATTGCAATCAAGATAAAATAACATTCAATATTAATGACAAAGAGCATACTATCTATTTCTCCAAGAAGGTTGATAAAAGCTATTGCCTGAATTCCATTGAAAATATTGAGAGCATCAAGGATGGAGAAATATATTGTCCCCTTCCACAAGAAAATTTTAAAAATATTATGATTGGGACCATTGCTATGAAGTTTGAGGTAACATAATCACCTTGTGGAATGTAAAGTTTTGTTTCATTTAAGATTGTTTTGGTAACAATACTTGATTAACCTTGTTAACAAAAGGATTTTAATGAACAAAATAATGTTTTCACTGTGGTTATACTTGCTTTCTTTTACTTTTCTCCTTCCTAGTCTTTGACTTCTCTCTTGATAGATTTGGCTTTGTTAGTTGTTTTCTTGTTAGAGTGTCTTAGAACTTCTGTATTTTGGTTTTGGTTTGCTTTTGCTTCTTCTAAAAAACTGTTTCTGCGAGAAAATCAATTTTCATACCCTGAAAATTGGCCAAAATAAAGTTTCCCGAAAAATCCCAGAAAATTCAAAATAATTTTTTCCTCGAAAAAAGGGATAGAGGGACACCTGGAGTGACCCAGGGGGCCACCCCAGGCCAGCACACCCCTGGTGGGCGCGGCCAGCCCCCAGGTGGCGCCTGGCTGGGGTGTGGCCCACCTAGGCCCCTCCAAGGTGCCTCCTCCCAGCCATCTTCTTTCTCTCTCCCAAAAAACACCGGAAAACTTTCTCAAGCTCGAGTTCCTGCTGTTCTTGCTCGCGAATTTCTATCTCCTTGCTTAGCTCATCTTTGTTGCTGATTTTTGGAGGGATTGCTCCTTGGTATGTGCCTCCTCCGCTTGTCCAATTAGATTTGTGATTGGTAGATTATATCTTGAGTATTTTGCTTCTATAGGTGACAGGTTATGTGAGCTTGCATGTTTGTTCTATGCTTAGAGATTTAATTTTGATGCATGTGTAGCCCTCTAGCAAGTTCCTATAGTAGTTTCTCATCATTTATCAACTTGGAAATCACTTGGTTTGATGTTTGTCTAATTTTTTTAGAAAAAAGAGGTCATGGACAACCACACATTTGGTGAAATATTTGAGAGTGATGCACCTAGAAGGGCAAGGCCTTCAAGATCATCCTCCCGAGCTCGGCCCTCATACGATGAGGATCTCATTACACCGCGATTTAGCGACGAGGGAGATGAGGGGGATGCTCACCCTTCCACCTTTCCTTGCCAAACCTTTTTGCGGGCTGCTGGGATTCTTGATGATTTTCTAACCTTGGTTCGGAGGGTTGGACTAACAAGCTATATGCAGGATGATAGCGTGCAATATGCAACGCTCACTAAAACATTTGTGGAGAGCTTTTCTTTCACTAACAGCTTGTTCAAGCCAGATATGTCTTTCAAAATTTATGGCAGGCCTTATACCATGACATTGAAGAAATTTTGTGAGGCCCTAGGACTTGGTACAGCTGGGTCGGCAAAGAAGATTCCAGCTCAACCCGCTGATTTGTTGGAGATCTACCGCGGGATAACCAATGATGATGACCGTAGAGCCCAAAGGGGAAAGATAAGAAATATTTAACTCCCAGCCATCAGGTACTTTGCTTACTATCTTGCCACTAGTGTTCTTGGTAGGTAGAACACTAGTAATATTTCCAACTATCATTTGGCCTTCATAGCTGCTGCACTCAACAATGAAACTAAGTACAATTTTGGTTCTCTCATTGCTTGTCGCTTAGCCGCTAAGGGACCCATTTATGCGGGAATTATTGTTGCATGTGTTGTTGCTGCCTTGGACCTTGCTGTTGATCCAAATGATACAGTTTTGGCTCCTCAGAGGCTTGATCTTGGTGCCATGAAGGCGCATCACTTTGTCACTACTGGCTCTACCCTTGAGAGTTTGGTTTATAGAATGATGTTTATTAACGGGGAAGAGAGAGAGATCCCTCTACCCCAAACCACTTTGTTCAGTATTTCCTAGGGACCTTTCTCGCGCTCCAAGGAGGAGATGGATGACAAGCTGCAAATTCTTGGCTTCCATGGACACTATCAGGGGGACGCACCCTCATACGACCCCTCTATGTACTACATAGGGGAGTCCTCGAGCTCTTACCAGGACAAAGGGGCCTCCTCGTCGTACTACGGAGGTGCACCTTCTTGGTCACCATGTAGTTGAGCCCCACTTAGGACAAAATCCTAATCTTGGGAGGGAGGTATACCGACATCACACTCATATATATATCATGTTCGGTCGGTTCTTTGTATATCCATTGTTTCTCTTTATTTTTGGTTTTTGTTTCTGCTTTCTCAAAACACAAAAATACCAAAAATATTTTCGTTGTTTCTCTTGGTTTGTTTCTTTCCTTTTTAGCTTTGGTTTGCCTTAAAGAAAAATCCAAAAAGATTTTGCTTTGTTTGGTTTTGCTTTGTGTGCTTGCTTTAAAAAAATCGAAAACACCAAAAATATTTGTTGTTCTTCTTTGGTTTTGTGGAGTTCTTTGCACGGTACAGCAGTCCTCAGTTGTGGCATCCCGCAAAACCACTACTAGAAAATCGCGTTGAATTTGTGCATTGCATCGTCATCATCATGCATTGTTTGCCAAAACTATTTCGCAAAGCCCGCTTTCGTTTTCTAAAACGCCCCGACTTTTATCCAAACGCCAAACCCCGGTTGTTCCGGATATTTTGTTTGTCTAAAACTAGTTACAAAAGATAATTGAAAATAAATAAAATTTATAATTATTTTAGCGGGGGCAGTCGAACGGGCCGTCCCGACCCGAACGACCACCCCCAGTTTAAAAATGGGTCCACCCTGCCAGCCCTACCTAAATCCTAAAGCTACCCAAGCAACTCTACCCAGCCCCCTTCCACCTCACCCCAGCCACTCAGCAACCGCCACCTCACCCCTCCCCTATTCCCTAGCCTATCCCTGCATGCCACGTGGCCCAACCCTCTCCTCACCCTGCCCACACAGCACACAACACACGCACGCACACTCGAACCACCCACGCGCTCACGCCCCAGAACCCACCCCACCAACCGCCAGCTGCCTCCCTGGGTCCCACCGTCTCGCCCACCTCTCCTGGCCCCTGTTCCTCTTCCTCCTCCCTCTCCTCTGTTCTCTCCTCATGAGCCTCCAGAACCCCGCCGCCTCCCCGACAGCCTCTCGCCTCCTCCAGGAACCGCGTGCAGCTGCCGCCTCCCAGCTGGCCGCCTCCCGATCATGGCGCACCTCTCGCGGCCTCCCTCGCGTTGGCTCGCCACGCCCTTCTCCCCTGCGCCAGCCACCCTCCTCTGCAACCCGGCTGCCCGAGCTCGCCCCGCGCCGCCGCCTCGGCCTGCCTCCACCTCGCAGCGCAGCACCGCCGTCCCCTTCAAGCCGCCTCGCCGCCTGCAGGCCCGCTTCCCTGCCTCCGAGCATCCCCCGCCCGCCTGAGCCCGCCTCGCCGCCGCCGAGCCACCACAGCGCGCGCCGCCCGCGTTCGCTGCTCCCGCGCAGGCCGCTGCCTCGTCACCGGACCTCCTCTGCGCGCCGTCGACCCACGCCCCTCCCGCTCTGCCGCGCGCACTTCTCTGCCCAGGACCGCCGCCGCGGCCCTCACCTTGCCGGCGCCGGTGGGCCCCCCCTCGAACCTCCCTGCGACCTTCCTCTCGGGCGCCTCCTGCAGGACGCCCTCGCCCGCGTCTTCCCAAGTGCCCCGGGCCCGAGCCGGCCCGTGTCCCCCTCGCCATCGCCCCCTGCAGCCGCCTAGCCTCCCGCCCGCCTTCGCTTCCCCGGCCTCTGTTCCGGCAGGAGATGCAACGTCGTGTGTTGTTCAAAGGTTCGCAACGCCCCCGGAGACGCAAGACCGAAAACACGCGACACACCAAGATCTTCTACATGGATGCGGATCCGATGCCCGTTCACGGACTTCGAAGACCGATCCCGGCGCGCCCGGACCCCCTGAAATCGAGTCCGACACCGACAGCTGAAAACGAGGAGTCGACAAGATCGACCGCACCGACGCCATGACCTCCCTCACGGAATCCGAAGACCGTACCGATCCCTCAAACTCCCTCCGAGCCGCCAAGATCGCTAAGGAACGACAAGTACTTCGCCCCGTATTTCGAGACCCCGACATCGAACGACAAGGTCGTCGCCTTAACACCCGAAGACCACATGTGCGACAAGGACTCCCTCGAGGACGCCGAGTGCTTCACCCCGGACACCGAGACCCCGGATGCGCCAAGATCTACCCCCCCGAGAACGCATCCGTCAAACCCCGAACCCCAGACCCGTCGAACCCTGGACCCTGGAACCGACCCCGAACCCCGGAACCCAAGATCGTCGAGCCCCCTCTGATGTGCGAACCCCTTCCCGAAACCCTAATTTCATAATATAATAACAACTTATTGCATATTGAATTGCCATACTCGCATGCATATTTGTGTGGTTTGGGGGCCTTTTGCCGATTCACCTAATAATTAAATATGGGGCCCATATGCGGGCAAATCTAGTCTCATATTGGCCTCATTTAAACTTGTGTAGCGAACCGGTATCGTATCTTGCCTTGTTATAACAACATTTAAACTGCGGGGTAACTGAACAACTGGAACCATCTAACTAAATGTCGGGGCCCCGGTTCCGCTTAATCTTGACCTAATTGCATCGCACCTTGCCATGCCATCCATCATGCATGCATCATGCCGATCTTCTGCCGTGTATTAAATATTGCATCCGGTGTTTCTTCTAGTGTTTGCTTCTTCGCGGATAAGGCCGTTGAGTTGATGTGAGCTTCGCCCCGATCTTCGGATGAACCCTTCGGCAATGTTTTCAGGCGAGCATCTCCCTCTTTCTACCTATCTTACTTTTCTAGTATTTATTCCCTCCTGTTGATCTTTGCTATCTGTGTTGCGATGCTCTAGTTTTCGTACCCGTGATATCCCTTGCAGCCATATATAGCCTTGGACACATCCTATTACCTGTTGTTTGGTAGATAGTTGGACCCGCGTGTCGTAGTCGCTTGCTCAAGTGTTTTGCTTGTCGTCAAGTACCACCATGGTTGGAGGATTGCCGCATGTTGACGTTGGAGATGATCATGGCTTTACTTATTGTTCACTTTAATTCCTGTTTAACAACTAAAATTGAATTAAGCAGAGGCATCGGTGGGTGATAGGTAAGATTTGGTTTCCGACCGCCCACTTGTGTCCCGTAGGACCCGAGTTCTTGACACCTGTTCCGAGATCGAGCGCGCTAACCACAGGTGGGGAGATATGGGCCCCCCATTGATAATTACCTGATTTCAAAGTATTGTACTGGGGGCCACAACTAGTTTGAGGTGTTTTACTATCATGTACCTATGCCATGTTTACTGCTTTATTTAAATTGTGCGATAGCATGTAATCGTGTCTTTAGGAAGCGGAGTGATTACGCGGTATCGGGTCCCGTTTGGGGATTTTTGTCGCCATCGCCACCGACGCAAACCCCGAGTCCGTCTCGAGACCGCCGACTCCGTTTGGTGTCGACTGTGGGTGGCCCCGTGCTTGCTTTGGTGCAGGAACGTCGTGACTTAGGCCCCGCCGACATACCGATGGGTGTATGTTAACCGATCCGCAAAAGGGTCGAAGTGCCTGTGGATACTTTGGTGCACCCCTGCAGGGTTAAATCTTTTCGAGAAGCCGTGTCCGCGGTTATGGACGACTTGGAGCACAGTGCTTGATCATAGACAACTATAACTAAAGTTTACTGTTTTAATTTGACTTGTATCCGATTTGATTAGTAATCAGCTCCACTACAACGGAATGGCTAAATAAAAGTACCAACAACTGCTGGGTTTCGGGGTTGTCTCATGCTAATTGTATCTGATTAGTAAGAGTTGTAACTATAACGGAATGGTTAACTAAAAGTGCCCACTGCTTATTTCTATCAGGATGATTATCTAAACCTGACTAGTAAAGTGCTGCAACTATAACTGAATAAGTAAAACTGCCAACTGTGTGAGTTCCTCGGTTGACTTCCTCGTTTGGTCTCGAGGGGGAAACACCAGGATGGGTTTGTTTGGTGATAGCTTCAGGTTGGATCCGGTTAGGTCATTCTTATCCCTCTCTGATATCCGCCAGTTGTATCGAGTCTCTATAGGTTGTTTGGCGCATCTTTGCCGCCTTCGATCCACCATACCTATGTAGGCGAGGACCGCCGAATTCTAGCCTCGCTGCATCGGCCTCGATCGACGCTCCTTCTTTTTCCTTTGCCCTTTGTCGGCACCCCTTTGTTTAAGCAGGTTGTGAGATCGACGCCGTTAGCGTGGTTACCCTTCCGCTTGGCCTGGGCAGGGTTATGGACGCCATTGGTTATTCTTCAGGGCTCTTAGCCCCATTTGCATCTTGTCCGTAGTCGGACGCCCCATCGTTTTCAAGGTGATTTGGATCTTTGTACCGATTATTTGTATTCTTGACTCTTTGAGTCGCTGTTGTATATATCTGTTCTGTGGGTCCCATCGAGGACTGTTGTGTAATGTTATTACTTTGTTTTCCACCCGCACGCAAGTGCTGGTGGCACCTTGAATCGTTTCTATGCGGTTTGGCGAGTTTCGCTAAAACTTGCATAGGGCCGATTCGAGGGTGTTACAGAGTGGTATCGAGCTCGGCGGTTGCGATACCCCACAAGTCCACTCAGAGGATACCCTAGCTAACGTGAGAGTGTTAAACTATTCTGAAAAATCGGTTGGATAGTTACGATTAGGTCTGATTTTACTCCTTACCCTATCTGTTCTCCTCTTACCTCGACGTGTTTTGAATCGCTCTCTTATCTTTTCTTGAGTCCAGGATTTCTCGTGGTTGGGTTCCGTGCACCTTGTGGTTTCGCCCTCCTTTGATAACGGCGTTCTACCGTCCGGTGTTCAAGCTGCCTGATGAATCCGTCTATGTGGTACCATTCTTTGTTCCTTGTTTGTGCCTTCCGGTGTTTTCCGACGCGACGACAGCATCTACGCCAGATCCGATGCAGAGTCTGCATCACTCCTTTGATCCGAACCTCGCTTGTCGAGATCTTTAGTCTGAATCTTGAGGGTTGGTTGCATAATCTGTCTATTCGTGTACAGAGTAATGCTTTGAGTGCGGGATGGAGTCGCGACCATACCACTACTCTTATCATTTGCTTTGTATATAGAATGGTGGATCGATGCAATTTTACTCCTTCCATGGAAGTTAGAGGTGGCCTTACCTTCAACTTCGTCCATTGTCTATCCGTAGTGTTGACGAATGGGATCAACGATGTCCTTGTTAGTGGTGTCGCGAAGATCTGCACGAAGCGAGAGGATTCAGATCGCCGACCTTCCTTCCGGTACCATGAGGCGGATCTCGAGGGCGAGATCCCTTGTTAGTGGTGTCGAATTGTGGCATCCCGCAAAACCACTACTAGAAAATCGCGTTGAATTTGTGCATTGCATCGTCATCATCATGCATTGTTTGCCAAAACTATTTTGCAAAGCCCGCTTTCGTTTTCTAAAACGCCCCGACTTTTATCCAAACGCCAATCCCCGGTTGTTCCGGATATTTTGTTTGTCTAAAACTAGTTACAAAAGATAATTGAAAATAAATAAAATTTATAATTATTTTAGCGGGGGCAGTCGAACGGGCCGTCCCGACCCGAACGACCACCCCCAGTTTAAAAATGGGTCCACCCTGCCAGCCCTACCTAAATCCTAAAGCTACCCAACCAACTCTACCCAGCCCCCTTCCACCTCACCCCAGCCACTCAAGACGCCACCACCCCTCCCTATTCCCTAGCCTATCCTCGCATGCCACGTGGCCCAACCTCTCCTCACCCTGCCCACACAGACACACAACACACGACGCACTCGAACCACCCACGCGCCACGCCTGTAACCCACCCCACCAACCGCCTCGCCTCACCTCCGGCCCCTGTCCTCTTCCTCCTCCCTCTCCCTCTGGTTCTCTCCCAGCCTCGCCAGAACCCGCTCGCCTCCCCAGCCTCTCTCGCCTCCTCCCGGAATCAGCGTGCTGCCCTTGGCCCGCTCCCAGCCTTGGCGCCCTCCCGACATGGCGCACCTCTCTGCGGCCTCCCTCGCCCGTCGGCTCGCCCGTCGCCTTCTCCCCAGGCTCAGGCCACCCTCCCTTTGCAACCCTGGCCCAGGCTCGCCCCGGCCGCCCGCCCACTGCGCCCCGCTCGGCCTCCACCTCGCAGCCACCGCCGTCCTTCAAGCCGCCTCGCCCGCTGCCCGCTTCCCCTCAGCATCCCCGCCTCGCCCGCCTCGCCGCCCGAGCCACCACGGCCGCGCGCCGCCCGTGCTGCTCCCAGCAGCCGCTGCCTCGTCACCGGACCTCCTCTGTGCGCCGTCGACCCACGCCCCTCCCGCTCTGCCGCGCGCACTTCTCTGCCCAGGACCGCCGCCGCGGCCCTCACCTTGCCGGCGCCGGTGGGCCCCCCCTCGAACCTCCCTGCGACCTTCCTCTCGGGCGCCTCCTGCAGGACGCCCTCGCCCGCGTCTTCCCAAGCGCCCCGGGCCCGAGCCGGCCCGTGTCCCCGTCGCCATCGCCCCCTGCAGCCGTCGCCTAGCCTCCCCGGGCCAGCGCCTTCTGCTCCCGTCGGCCTCTGTTCCGGCAGGAGATGCAACGTCGTGTGTTGTTCAAAGGTTCGCGCCCGGACGCAAGACCGAAAACACGCGACACACCAAGATCTTCTACATGGATGCGGATCCGATGCCCGTTCACGGACTTCGAAGACCGATCCCGGCGCGCCCGGACCCCCTGAAATCGAGTCCGACACCAACAGCTAAAAACGAGGAGTCGACAAGATCGACCGCACCGACGCCATGACCTCCCTCACGGAATCCGAAGACCGTACCGATCCCTCAAACTCCCTCCGAGCCGCCAAGATCGCTAAGGAACGACAAGTACTTCGCCCCGTATTTCGAGACCCCGACATCGAACGACAAGGTCGTCGCCTTAACACCCGAAGACCACATGTGCGACAAGGACTCTCTCGAGGACGCCGAGTGCTTCACCCCGGACACCGAGACCCCGGATGCGCCAAGATCTACCCCCCCGCTACCCGAGAACGCATCCGTCGAACCCCGAACCCCCGGAATCGAACCACGGACCTGAACCGACCCGAACCGGAACCCAAGATCGTCGAGCCCCTCCGATGTGAACCCTTCCGAAACCCTAATTTCATAATATAATAACAACTTATTGCATATTGAATTGCCATACTCGCATGCATATTTGTGTGGTTTGGGGGCCTTTTGCCGATTCACCTAATAATTAAATATGGGGCCCATATGCGGGCAAATCTAGTCTCATATTGGCCTCATTTAAACTTGTGTAGCGAACCGGTATCGTATCTTGCCTTGTTATAACAACATTTAAACTGCGGGGTAACTAAACAACTGGAACCATCTAACTAAATGTCGGGGCCCCGGTTCCGCTTAATCTTGACCTAATTGCATCGCACCTTGCCATGCCATCCATCATGCATGCATCATGCCGATCTTCTGCCGTGTATTAAATATTGCATCCGGTGTTTCTTCTAGTGTTTGCTTCTTCGCGGATAAGGCCGTTGAGTTGATGTGAGCTTCACCCCGATCTTCGGATGAACCCTTCGGCAATGTTTTCAGGCGAGCATCTCCCTCTTTCTACCTATCTTACTTTTCTAGTATTTATTCCCTCCTGTTGATCTTTGCTATCTGTGTTGCGATGCTCTAGTTTTCGTACCCGTGATATCCCTTGCAGCCATATATAGCCTTGGACACATCCTATTACATTGTTTGGTAGATAGTTGGACGCGTGTCGTGATAAGTCGCTTGCTCAAGTGTTTTTGTCGTCAAGTACCACCATGGTTGGAGGATTGCCGCATGTTGACGTTGGAGATGATCATGGCTTTACTTATTGTTCACTTTAATTCCTGTTTAACAACTAAAATTGAATTAAGCAGAGGCATCGGTGGGTGATAGGTAAGATTTGGTTTCCGACCGCCCACTTGTGTCCCGTGGGACCGAGTTCTTGACACTGTTCGAGATCGAGCGCGCTAACCACAGGTGGGGAGATATGGGCCCCCCATTGATAATTACCTGATTTCAAAGTATTGTACTGGGGGCCACAACTAGTTTGAGGTGTTTTACTATCATGTACCTATGCCATGTTTACTGCTTTATTTAAATTGTGCGACAGATAACGTGTCTTTGTTTAGGAAGCGGAGTGATTACGCGGTATCGACAGTCCCCGTTTGGGGATTTGCTGTCGCTTACTGCCACTGACGCAAACCCTGAGTCCGTCTCGGAGACCGGCCGACTCCGTTGCGGGTGTCGACTCGGTGGGGTGGCCTCGTGCTTGCTTTGGGTGCAGGAGCGTCGTGACTTAGGCCCGCCGACATACCGATGGGTGTATGTTAACGATCTGGCAAAAGGGTCGAAGTGCTGTGGATACTTTGGTGCACCCTCAGGTTAAATCTTTTCGAGAAGCGTGTCCGCGGTTATGGACGACTTGGATCACGGTGCTTGATCATAGACAACTATAACTAAAGTTCTTGTTTTAATTTGACTTGTATCCGATTTGATTAGTAATCAGCTCACTACAGAATGGCTAAATAAAAGTACCAACAAGCTGCTGGGTTTCGGGTTGTCTCATGCTAATTGTATCGATTAGTAAGAGTTGTAACTATAACGGAATGGTTAACTAAAAGTGCCTTTGCTTATTTCTATCGGGATGATTATCTAAACGACTAGTAAAGTCGCAACTATAAGCGAATAAGTAAAACGCCAACCGTGTGAGTTCCTCGGTTGACTTCCTCGTTTGGTCTCGAGGAAACACCGGGATGGGTTTGTTTGGTGATAGCTTCGGGTTGGATCCGGTTAGGTCATTCTTATCCTCTCGATATCCGCCGGTTATCGAGTCTCTATAGGTTGTTTGGCGCATCTTGCGCTGCCGCCGATCCACCATACCTATGTGGCGAGGACCGCGAATTCTAGCCTCGAGTGTCTTGGCCTCGATCTTGGCGCTCCTTCTTTCCTTTGCCCTTTGTCGGCACCCTTTTGTTTAAGCAGGTTGTGAGATCGGCGCGTTAGCGGTTACCCTTCCGCTTGGCAGGGGTTATGGGCGCCATTGGTTATTCTTGAGGCTCTTAGCCCCATTTGCATCTTGTCCGTAGTCGGACGCCCCATCGTTTTCAAGGTGATTTGGATCTTTGTCGAGTATTTGTATTCTTGACTCTTTGAGTCATTGTTGTATATATCTTACGTGGGTCCCATCGAGGACTATTGTGTAATGTTATTACTTTGCTTTCCACCCGCGAAAGTGCTGGTGGGCACCTTGAATCGTTTCTATGCGGGTTTGGCGAGTTCGCTAAAACTTGCATAGGGCCGATCGAGGGTGTTGAGTGGTATCGAGCTCGGTTGCGATACCCACAAGTCCACTTTGTAGGATACCCTAGCTAACGGCCGCCAGAGAGTGTTACTGACTATTTACGAAAATCGGTTGGATAGTTCTGATTAGGTCTGATTTTACTCCTTACCCCTATGCTGTTCTCCTCTTACCTCGACGTGTTTTGAATCTGCTCTCTTATCTTTTCTTCGAGTCCAGGATTTCTCGTGGTTGGGTTCCGTCGTACCTTCAGGGTTTCGCTCCCTCCTTTGATAACGGCGTTCTACCGTCCGGTGTTCAAGCTGCCTGATGAATCCGTCTATGTGGTACCATTCTTTGTTCCTTGTTTGTGCCTTCCGGTGTTTTCCGGCTGACGACGGCATCTCCCGAGATCCGATCTGAGTCGCATCACTCCTTTGATCCGAACCTCGCTTGTCGAGATCTTGATCTGAATCTTGAGGGTTGGTTGCATAATCTCTATTCGGTATGCGAGTAATGCTTTGAGTGCGGGATGGAGTCGCGACCATACCACTACTCTTATCATTTGCTTTGTATATAGAATGGTGGATCGATGCAATTTTACTCCTTCCATGGAAGTTAGAGGTGGCCTTACCTTCAACTTCGTCCATTGTCTATCCGGAGTGTTGACGAACGGGACCAACGATGTCCTTGTTAGTGGTGTCGCGAAGATGCGCACGGGCGAGAGGATTGATCGCCGACCTTCCTTCCGGTACCATGAGGCGGATCTCGGCGAGATCCCTTGTTAGTGGTGTCGAATGTGGCATCCATAAAACCACTACTAGAAAATCGCGTTGAATTTGTGCATTGCATCGTCATCATCATGCATTGTTTGCCAAAACTATTTCGCAAAGCCCGCTTTCGTTTTCTAAAACGCCCCGACTTTTATCCAAACGCCAAACCCCGGTTGTTCCGGATATTTTGTTTGTCTAAAACTAGTTACAAAAGATAATTGAAAATAAATAAAATTTATAATTATTTTAGCGGGGGCAGTCGAACGGGCCGTCCCGTCCCGAACGACCACCCCCAGTTTAAAAATGGGTCCACCCTGCCAGCCCTACCTAAATCCTAAAGCTACCCAAGCAACTCTACCCAGCTCCCTTCCACCTCACCCCAGCCACTCAGCAACCGCCACCTCACCCCTCCCCTATTCCCTAGCCTATCCCTGCATGCCACGTGGCCCAACCCTCTCCTCACCCTGCCCACACAACACACAACACACGCACGCACACTCGAACCACCCACGCGCTCACGCCCCAGAACCCACCCCACCAACCGCCAGCTGCCTCCCTGGGTCCCACCGTCCGGCCCACCTCTCCTGGCCCCTGTTCCTCTTCCTCCTCCCTCTCCCTCTGGTTCTCTCCCCGCGCGCAGCCTCGCCAGGAACCCCGCTCGCCTCCCCCGACAGCCTCTCTCGCCTCCTCCCCAGAACCGCGTGCCGCTGCCGCCGGCCGCTCCCAGCAGCCCTCCCCATGGCGCACCTCTGGCGGCCTCCCTGCCCGTTGGCTCGCCCACGCCCTTCTCCCCAGGCTCAGGCCACCCCTCCCTCTGCAACCCGCTGCCCGAGCTCGGCCCGCGCCGCCCTCCCCGCCGCCCGCTCGGCCTCCACCTCGCGCAGCGCCGCTGTCCCCTTCAAGCCTTCGCGCTGCAGCCGCTTCCCGCCTCCGAGCATCCCACGCCTGAGCCCGCCTTGCTGCCAAAACACAGCCTTGCCGCGTTGCTCCGCGCAGCTGCCTCACACGGACCTCCTCTGGCTGGCCGACGCCCCTCCCGCTCTGCCGCGCGCACTTCTCTGCCCAGGACCGCCGCCGCGGCCCTCACCTTGCCGGCGCCGGTGGGCCCCCCCTCGAACCTCCCTGCGACCTTCCTCTCGGGCGCCTCCTGCAGGACGCCCTCGCCCGCGTCTTCCCAAGCGCCCCGGGCCCGAGCTGTTGTATATATATCTGTTCTGTGGGTCCCATCGAGGACTGTTGTGTAATGTTATTACTTTGCTTTCCACCCGCACGAAAGTGCCTGGTGGGCACCTTCGAATTGTTTCTATGCGGGTTTGGCGAGTTTCGCTAAAACTTGCATAGGGCCGATTCTGAGGGTGTTACATCAGTGGAGTTTGGTTTCATGTTATTATTCAAGCCACACAAGTGAAGGGCAATAATGAAGATTAAGACAACTTGAGGTGTGGTAAGAGGCTGGTAACAAACTCTATTTTGTTTTCATTTTTGTACATATATTCATCATTGTGAGCATGCTTAGTCTGTTCATGTAAGGTGTATGTTATTTATGGATGCTTAGTAGTTATTGCTTTCTTGTGATTAGCTCCATCTTGCTAATAGTTTGTAGCATGTCATATGAATGTTTGCTTGCATTGTTTTATTCATAACTTGGTATGATATTGTGGTATCCTCCTCTGAATGTTTCATGTGAATCGACTTGGCACATGCTCACGTATGCATATGACTAAACAATAGTCAGTAAGCCTCGATGATTTATTTTGCCTCGGGGTTCTTGTATCACTTTCTTGCCATAATTAGTCATGTTTTGTTGCAAGCATGATTATGACAGTTGTTGCTCTCTCGTTTTTCGCTCCCTCTCTATTGCTAGGCTTCACTTGCACTGAGTATGAGCTCTACTTGTGCATCCAACTCCCCAAAACCAATATTGCCAACAGTGTCCACCATACCTACCTATTAGCATCATTTGCTATTCAGTGCATATTCATTGTGCCTTGTTTTCTTCCAAATAAAATGTTTGACTGTTTTGAGAAAGTTAGTTAGTAAAGCTCTCACGAACTTGATGGAACACTTTATTTCTTGCACTTAATAAACCTGAACCATTGTGACTGTCCATTAAAGTTATATGCTTGCAAATTATAGGCTAGAATTAGCAGAACCGTGCTATCACGGGGAACACTTTCAACACTTATGGATATATATATCCATTTGATATCATGCTCTTTTGTTTTTGGATGTCGTCGGTGTGAAATAAAAGGTGATCTTGTGAGTTCATGGAGTTATATATGTGTGTTATAAAAACGCCTGGGCCGCTAGCCTAAGCCATGCCTAATCATGGTGGAAACTTGCAGCATAACCATAATGAGCAATCTGTGAAGCATCCTCAATAAAAACCTATGTAAATAGCAAATAAAAAGATCACTAAGATGCTCATTGTCTGCTTGCCTTGTCACTTTGATCACGGGATAGCTCCTGTATCATGTGCAAGGGGTACCCCGTTGGCGGTTCTCTATGATACACATGTATTTACGATGACAAGAACTTACAGGTAACTAAAGTTGAATAGCATGAGGAGCGGCCCTCGTACTCAAGGGACATGTGATTTCTAGTTTATGGTATGTCAAGCATATAACTCATATTAGACATCACTTTCACCTTAACCATATAAAGATACCTATGATAGGGGCAATGAGAGCTCAGAGCTAATGAGTACCTTACTTTCAGCATTTGGAAGCCTTTCAAACCTTTCAAAAACCTTTTCACTTCCTTTTTGAGTCAACACTTTCTTGGAGCACCTTCTTGAGAGCATAGTTGTCATTCTTAGTGTAATGTGCTTGTCTCAAAACTTGGTTAATTATGTCATGACTTTGATGCTTGTATCTCTGATATTTTTACTTCTAGTCTTCATTGAACTTCAGAGGTGCCTTGGCATTTATTTTGTGCTCTACAAACAAAGGAAAGCGAGATACCACTCTTTCATACCTTATTATGAACATTGCAATGTTGCTTATGTTTATGTTTCATGCTACTTATTATTATTGAGTTGGTTTAACTTGATAGCTTGCAATGACTATTAAGTATACTTAGTTGCATACTCTTTATTATGAATTGCCTAAGTATCTACTCATGTGCTGAGAATATATACATCATATGAAGCAAGTGTGTTCGTGAAAGTTCTTTCATCACACTCAGTTTTCAACTGAATTGCTTGAGGACAAGCAATAAGCTAAGCTTGGGGGAGTTGATACGTCCAAAACGTATCTACTTTCCCGAACACTTTTGTTATTGTTTCTCCTCTAAACTTGTGTGATTTGGATAAAACTAACTGAAGGGATACGGGTAGGCTAAACTATCGCAAATCAAAATTTTCTACCGCGTAAACCAGGATTACTGTTGTCATAGATCACGGGATTACCACTAGACTCCCAGTAGCGGAACTTGATGAAGCGCGTCGAGGCAGTGTAGACGATCTATGTATCCCCCTCGTTCTCATCCCACGATCAGCTCTCCTTGTGTGGCTCGTCCAAGCGCTACAGATGCAGCGCTTCCAAGGTATCCACATGTACAGGGTGGAAGCGACAGACGCCGGACTGCTAGGTCCGCGCGTGCAACATAGGCGTGAGGATTGGCGGCTGGGTGGAATGGTCTAACCCTGGTTAGCACACCCCACCCTCTCTTATATAGGCGTCCCTAGTGGGCTTCTACATTAGCAGCCCATTTGTAGCCTAAGCCTGGTCTAATTCGGATCCAATCCTCATTAGGCTTCCATCCCCTTAAGTGTGTGACCCTATAGGTTCATATACGTATAGACATGACACGAATACACTTATTATATCAATAGTTGGTAGTGGCCTCTATCAATACGTGCCAAATCCTAAACGCATACAAATATCATATCGGACGAACCATCACAAGGTTTAGTACATGTATTTCCCTTTGCCTCACGATATTTGGTCTAGCTCCAAGCTGACCTCCCTTTCTCGATACTGTGATTCGGAATCCCTTTCTAGGTTAACTCTTAACCATATGTAGCACGGCCATGCATTTCTGGATCCGATCACTCGAGGGGCCCAGATATATCTCTCTCAAGTAGAGAGGGGCAAATCCCATCTTGATTGACCATGCCTTGCAGCATGCTTCAGGACAAACCCGAAATCTACCTTTATAACTACCTAGTTACGGAGCAGTGTTTGATAGCCCCAAAGTAGGTTGATCCACATCTCAAGTACATGCGACAATCTCAGGTCTAAGGACAAAACGTACACGATTTGTAGAGAGATCTGCAACTAATTGCTAGTCTCAAGTTGGGTCAGTCCAACCCCATGTTCATAACATGTGTCCACATCATTGGTTTGACATCTCCATGTCTATGACTTGCGAAACATAGTCATCAACCAATCGATGTGCTAGTCTAATATTCACATGTGTCCTCACATGAACTCCGACTAGGGACAACTATTAAATAACCATACAAGTAAAGAGTTTCACAAACAATTCACATAATTGTCGATCAATACAATTTGCCTGATATGGATTTTCAAGGAACATTACAATAACTCATGGATACATAAGAAATATAATCATCTCTATGATAAAAAAAACTAGGGCATATTTCCTTCACTAACATGGACTGATGATGTTTTTAGCAGAATTACCTTGGTGTCTAGTTTATGTGCAGAAAATCAACTATCATGAAAAATCCTGGAAAATATGCCAAAAATCCTATTTCACCAGAAGACTCACGGAGCCAGAATACAAGACGGAGGGGAGGCCTGAGGGGCCCACACCCCCTGCCGTGCGGGTGGGCCCAGGTCGCGCCTGGAGGGGGTGTGGCTGCCCTAGTCACCCCCTCGGCCTCCCTCTTCGCATATAAAATGCCTCTTGACCTAGAAACCGAGGGGTGTTTGACGTTTTTTCCAGAAAGAGTTCCGTTGCGCCGCCACCACCAGAAACCACGATTCGGAACCAGAAACTCCGTTCTGGCACCCTGCCGGGACAGGGAATTTGTAGAGGATCATCGCCATCGTCATCACCAATGCCTCTCCATCAACCATCTACGTTTCCCTCATCCATGAGTGAGTAATCCCCAGCTGTAGGCTATGGGGATGGTAGGGATTGGATGAGTTCTATCATGTAATCGAATAAGATTGTTAGGGCATGGTGCCTAGTATCTCTATTAGTGCTATTTGACTTTATTGCAACTTGTGCTTAATGCTTGTCACTAGGTCCCGAGTGCCATGATCTCAGATCTAAACTTATTATTGAATCATTATGATAGTATTGTTTGTGATCTTATCTGCAAGTTGTGTACACATATCATTGTCCGGATCCAAAGGCCCCGAAGTGATAGAAATTGGGACAGCCTGAGGGGATGGCTGTGATGTGAGGATCACATGTGTTCATGGAGTGTTAATGCTTTGCTCCGGTGCTTCATTAAAAGGAGCACCTTAATTGCCGGTAGTTCCCTTGAGGCCCCGCTGCAACGGGCTGGCAGGACAAAAGATGTTGTGCAAGTTCTCATTGCGAGCACGCATGACTATATATGGAGCACATGTCTAGGATTGTTTAGTACTTGGATGCTTATTATTATTTATCTGCAATGCCCTAGATATTGAAATTACATGTTTAGACTCGTCCATGCAACGCACGTCCATCCATCCCTATGCCTACCACACTCATATCCTACTGTTTGCTACTACTGTTACTATTGCTCCTGTTTTGTTGCTGCTGTTGCTTTGTTGTTGCTACTACAAACTATTGCTATTGATAAACTTCTGTGAGCAAGAACTATTTCCAGGTGCAGCTGAATTGACAACTCAGTTGTTAAGGCTTGCAAGTATTCTTTGGCTCCCCTTGTGTCGAATCAATAAATTGGGTAATACTACCCGCGAAGACTGTTGCGATCACCTACTTGTGGTTCATCACCAGAATAAGGCAAGGAGCCACCCGTGCAGCGCCCCGTCTACTACATCAGCGAGGTCCTCACCAAGTCACGATAGCGCTACCCGCAATACTAGAAATTGGTGTGCGTTGTCTTCCGAGCCCAACGGCGGCTACCGCACTACTTCCAGGAGCACCCAATCACGGTTGTCTCCTCCGTGTTGTTGCAGGACATCATACGCAACCGCGTGGCGACTGGGCGAGTCGCCAAGTGGGCCATCGATATTGGCGTCCATGATATCAAGTACGAGCCGCGCAAGGCAGTCAAGTCGCAGGCCCTGGCAGACTTCCTCGCCGATTGGGAGGAGGCATAGCAGCCAAAGAAGTTGTCGTACCTACATTATTGGTCGCTCCACTTCGACGGGGCCACGCAAAAGGCGTAGGGGCAGGAATCGTGCTCACCTCCCCCAAGGGCGACAAGCTGTGCTACGTGTTGTACCTCGACTTCACCCCCTGCACCAACAACATGGCCGAGTACGAGACCCTCCTTCACGGCATGCGAGCCACCAAGGATATAAATATCAATCGCCTACGGTGCTACGGCGAATCCGACCTCATCACCGCGCAAGTCACCGGTACCTGCGACGCCATCTCCCCCACCATGGCGGCATACCGCGAAGCAGTGGACCAGCTGGGGGGTCACTTTGCCGGATAGTCCGTCGAGTGGATCGACCGGCGCAAGAACGAAGAGGCCGACGCCCTCTCTCGCATTGGGTTATCTCTCCACGCGCCACCCGCCGGTGTCTTCCTTGACACCATCCATAAGCCCTCTGTCTCTCCCCCGAAGGAGATCGACCTCGGGATCCCACTGCATCCAGAACCAGCTCTGGTCGCCATGATCGTGGATCCAAGCGACTAGACCGTTCCATACATCGCCTACCTCGAGGGAGGGATCCTAATAGCAGACGAGACGAAGGGACGCATGATCGTGTGCCGCTGCAAATCCTTCATCATCATCAACGACGAGCTCCACAAGCGAAGCGTTACGGGCGTGTTCCAACGCTGCGTGTAGCCTGCAGAAGGCCACAAGATCCTCCAAGACATCCACGCCAGCGACTGTGGCCACCACGCCGGCGCCCGGTCCCTGGTCGCCATAGCCATGCGACATGGCTTCTACTGGCTCACCGCGCATGCCGACACGGTCGACATCGTCCAATGCTGCGTCGGATGCCAAAAATACGCCAACCAAACGCACGTACCCAGCTCGGCGCTCAATACCATCCCCATCACCTAGCCATTCGCCGTATGGGGCATGGACATGTTGAGCCCCTTCAAGAAGGCTCCCTCTGGCTACACCCACCTCCTGGTCGCAGTCGTCAAATTCACCAAGTGGGTGGAGGCCAAGCTAGTCTGCAAGTGCGACGGGAAGACCGCCGCCAAATTCCTATGCGAGCTCATCTACCGCTACGGATTCCCGCACAGCATCATCACGGACAACGGCACCAACTTCGCCAAAGGCGCCATGGCCGAGTACTGCGAGGAGCACAACATACGGCTCGACCTCGCCTCAGTCGCCCACCCGGAGTCCAACGGCCAGGCGGAACGCGCCAACCAGAGCATCCTCCACGGCCTCAAACCGCGACTACAAGTTTCCCTCGAGCGAACTCCGGGGTGCTGGGTCAAGAATCTCCCCTCCGTCATCTAGGGAATCCGCACCTCCATCAACCGATCGACAGGGTTCATGCCCTTCTGCATGGTGTACGGCGCCGAAGCCGGCATGTCGACTGACCTCGAGCACAACTCGCCTTGTGTTGTCAACTACGCGGAAGCCGATGAGCTTACACAGCAAGACGGGGTCGACCAGATCGACGAAGCACGCGACCTGGCTCGCTCCCGCACCGCCATCTACCAGCAGGGACTCCGCCGCTACCACAGCCGCTGAGTTCGGACTCGCACCTTCCAGGAAGCTGACCTGGTCCTACGACTGATCCAGGACAAGAAGGGCATACACAAGCTCTCTCCCCCATGGAAGGGACCATTCGCCATAGGGTGAGTCCTGGGCAACGACACCTACTACCTCATCGACGTCCGAGGTGATGGACAACTCGACGTCAAGAGGTCGTGGAATATAAACCTCCTAAGGAAGTTCTACACCTAGAACTTCGACCTGTATTCCCCCCGCCATGCAATAAAGATACTCGACTCGCACAAATTGTGTCTACTCTCCAACCCTTGTTCCATTCGCACTCGTAAAAACAGCACTACGCTAATCATGGAAGTCAACCCTTGGTTACGCGACCGGCACGGCTAAGTAGTGCGATGCAAGGGCATCAACAAAAGTCGGTCCTTGCGTCGTCCACGAAAATGCCAAACCGGAGCCCCCATCGGATTCGCCTCGCTCGACTGGCCCGCCGGGCCAAGACAATCGCACTCGCTTCTCACAGCGACTCGAACGGTCAAGTACCATGCTCGGGGACTGACGCCAGTCTAAACCTACGCGGCTAGGGAAAACACCAAGTACGAGAGCGCACCCTGGACTCGCCACGCGACTGGATATTCGAGTCAGGCGGAGAGACGCGCCAAGCATAATGCGCTCCGTCCTCACCTACCTTGGGCATGCGACTACAACGGCTAAGTACCATGCTCAGGGACTCTTCCAACCGACCCCGTTCGCACCCAGGAAAACAACTAAGTACATAGCACCCCTTGGGGTCGCCAAGCGACTGGCTTCCCAAGCCACGGCGAGTCAACCTCAACTAACTAACAGTATAAAAACAAACATACATACACAAACACGAGGTAAACCCCATAAAAGGGCGGACGCGCTCGGGGAATCGCATAAAAAACAACTCAAAATCAAATCAAAGCTGACACAAGCATACTTGCATTCCTTACGGCAACAAAAAAAATGTACGCCTACAAGGGCAGACATACACTTATTTAATTTAACGCCAATCGGCAAAGCTATCTACTCTGAAGGCTTCGAAGACGACGTGCCACCTCTACCATGAACACGGATGAAGGGGACCCACAGGTTCGACAGGTACGTGGTCAAGGTGCCCGCCATCACCGATCGGAAAGGCTGCTCCGTCTTGAAGTCGCGATGCGTCGGCTCGGGGTCGTTGGGAGCAACAATCGTCTCCTGGTATGGCAGGAGGTCGCCCATCGCCAGCACCCGCTCGGAGTACACAACCGCCCTATCGGTCAACTTCAACACCTCGGAGATTTCAACCGAGCCAGTCGCCGATGGGTACCCACTAGTAACATCGTCAAGATCGAAGTCATCGGGGAAGTGCGCAAGCCCAAGGCTCAGCGCAGTCGCGGCCTCGCGATGGAAAGCCGACCGTGACATGTACTCCACCACTGCGGGCGCCCTCTCCAGGTAGAGCCACACCTCCGTGAGCTCGCTAGGAATCACTTCCGTCGGCGAGATCTCCTCGAGGTACGCACAGATGCAGGTCACCGAAAGGGTGGCAGAGTCCACCAGCATGGTCAAGCACTGCCTGGCGTCATACGACCTCGGGCTTGTCATCAAGAATCTTCCCTGCAATCGACAACAGATTAGCGTCAGAAGGATGCATAACTCGGGTCCACCCCCTCGGGGACTCAATGAAAAAAGCGACCCGCATGCTCGGGGACTCGTTGATATAACAACTACAAGCCTAAGAAACTCACCAATGAGTGGGCGGTATCTCCCCGTGATGAAATCTTGAAGATCCGAGAAGTCGTTCTGCAGCCCCGCGACAAGAGCATCGGACACCTTTCGCTCTTCAGCTGCAGCAGCGACAGCCGCCTTGGCCCTCTCCTCTGCCAAGCTCGCTTCTGCCTTAGCGGTCTTGATCTCCCGCTCCATCTCGACAACCCGCTTCTCCGTGGTGGCCAACGACGACTGGAAAAAACCCTCGTGGGCCTTCGCAACCGCGGCCAAATGCCCCTCTGCAGCAAATAGGGGTGAGTTCACAATAAAGCACAAGAAAGCAATGGAGTGGGTAACCCAAAAACCTACCTGCGGTTACCTCCAACTTCTGGTTCACCTCCTATACGGACAGGAGATCACGCTCCAAACGCTCTTTGGCGGCCAGTCGCTCTACCAACTCGCGTTGGAGGCCCTGCACAGACGAAAAAAATATAAGCACACATCAACGAATTTCCTAAGTGCCTAGTCGCTAAAATTTAGCGACTAGCCACTAGGGGACTAGACATCAAAGAATTCCCTAAGCACCTAGTCGCTGAAATTCAACGAGCAGGCACTCGGGGACTAGATAACGAAAACCAATAAGAATCCACCAGCCGAACTTCAACGAGTAGATCCTCGGGGACTGGACATACCTAAATAGCCGCACCCAGAATCTTGTGCAGCTCGATCGTCGAGGGCACCACGAAGGACGTGTGTCTGCAATGTTGCTCGACCTATGAGCCCAATATCTCGGGCACTTGGGACGATTGCGTCGCGGAACTCGCAGAAGAGGCCTTCACCATGAAGCGAGGGAAGGTCGCCATTGCCGCTCCTGCGGCACTTGTCATGGGCCCTAACGCCCCGACTAGCGCCGCCGGTTCCACCTGCTGCGACCCCGTGCCCATAACAGCCTTAGCGTCCGCGTCCACTCCATTCAGAGCTTCATGGGGCCCATCCACCGGCTCGTCCAAGACAATGACGATGTCGTCGCCCTTCGCCTTCTTCGCGCCCTCGGCAGGAGCCTCGGCTTCGTCGCCCTTCCTCTTCTTTGAGGGATCATCCTCCTTCCCTGAGGCGTCTACTGGGACCTTGGCCACCGAAGGGTGACCAATCTTCTCTGCTCCAGTCCTCCAAAAGGAAATGATCAACAATTCAGGCAACATCTATAAACTAGTAATTCAAGTCGACATGGCAAGGCACTCACCTGGCGACTAGGATGTAGCGCAGGCCGGTGCGGCTGTGTGCTGGCTTCTCCAGTTATGGGCCCAGCTTGCGGATGATGCTCGTTTCGAACAGGGCCGGATCCCATGCCACGGAGGCCTTCTTCGTCGACGAGGCCGCGGCAGCAAGAAGTTCCCCTCTGGTCGACACAGGTGCCCCCCTCGATGGCGAGGACTCTGCGACTGAAGCAGCCCCGAGACCCGTGACGGCTGAGAACGGGGGTGGAAGCGATGCCAGCGGCACCTCGTATTCCACCACGGTTGTACTCGTCACCTTTGTCGCCTTTGTCAATGCCTCGGCCCTTACATCATCGGTCGCGCTAGTCGCTTTGTAGCTAGTCACCGACCAAGGAGGCGACACTGCCTTCGGTGCCTCCTTCTTCTTCTTCGGCGACTTCTTCTTGGGTGGCGGCGCCATGAACCGAGAATTGTGCTCGTGGGCGTCGCCCTCGCCCCCATCATGACCCTCGAGGCTCTTGATGGCCTCAAGTTCGCGTTGTCGCTGCCCGCGAGTTTTCCGAACCACGGGTGCGGCGACCTCCACGGCCTCATGATCATCGTCATCGGTTTCGTCGTCTCCATCATCGTCATAATCGGAGGAGGAATCTCTCTTGTCCCCCTCGCCCTCGTCTGAGCCCTTTTCATTGGCGAGAGGGAGTCAGCCCTCCACAACTTGGAACAGCTGAACCAAAAACACATGATTAGTAAACCACGACTGCATTTCTGCGACTACGAATTAGACAAGGGAGAACAGACTTACCGATGGATCCTTGGGCTTCGTGGTGTATGAGGCGATCCCGGCCTTTGGATCATGGTATTCCGCGTTAGTGATCTTCCAAAGCACGGAGGCATAGTTGTCGGCCTTCCAGTCCACGGTGCAGGCCTTGGTCCCATCGTCTTTGTCGGTGTATTCGTACATCCAATGAGCATTATTGGCCAGGGGCACCAATCTTCGCCTGAGCCAGCAATTGTATAAGTTGATGGTCTCGAGCCCATCCTTCTTCAGCTGGCGAATCGTTGTCAGCATCTCGTCTACAACCATCTGCTGATCATGCGGGAGCTTGGCGACCTAGAGCCGGCGTGGTTCGGTTCGCTCAGCGGAGTATGCCGTTAGGGGCACCTCTTTGTCCGGCATCGAATCGCTGACATAGAACCAATGCTTATTCCACTCGCTCGCCGCCTTCTTCGGCAACATGAGGTTGAGGAAGGAGGCCTTCGACTTCAGCTGGAAAGTGAGGCCACCCGCTGCCAGCATCGGGCCGCCTGCCTCGTCGCGACTAATCCTCCCGTGGAACAGTTCTTGCCATAGGAGAAGTACGGGCGGCAGCCCAAGTAGCATTCGCAGAACGCCACGAAGATGGCGAACTGCTCGATGTTGTGCTGCCCCAAATCTGACGGCTGGATGTTGTAATATGCGTAGAATCCCTGAAAGAAGAGTGAGGTGGGGAATCCGAGCCCCTCTCGAGATGGCTGGTGAAGCATATGAACTCGCTGGCGCACGGATCTGGTTCCACCTCCGTGGCCGCTGGAATTCGCCAGCTCCCGGCTCAGAGAATCCTCACATCCTCGAAGGACTTCAGCGTCGCCCTGGTGCATTTGGACTTCCCCCACAACTCCTTTGGAGGCGCCATCGGGTCGTGGATCTGGGATCGCTGGATCGCTTTAGAGGTTTTGGAGGGAATGGAAGACTGAAGGGCGCGCGGAGTCGGAGGAAATGTGAGAAATGACTCGCAACTCACCCGTCACTCTCCTTATATAGCGTTGGTTCCCGCCAATTTCGGGGAGCAATTATCGTGCGGTGATTACGTCGATATTACCGTTGGATTACCCAACGGTTAGTTTGAAAAAGCTGATGGTCCAACTTTGTCTACTCGACTCGCCGACCCATTCGCCAAACCTACGACTCGACCACTCGCCAAATTGGTGACTCGACTGGTCGCTGATATTGCGACTTCAAATACTTGCTAGAGACTCTTTTACTCATTGAAGGAGTCCACCACCGATTCGACTGGGCATCCAAATTGAACCTGAATACTCCGACTGCCAAATAACACCTGCGACGAATCAACGACGGCCTCGGGGACTACTGATGGGGATATTTCGAATGGGGTATACCTAGCAGGATGTTCCCTACTGGATCATACTCCCAGCGAGTGGGCCTACAGGACGACGACTGGACCATGACAAAAGAGGAAGCCAGGCGACTGGAAGCTGAAGGCCCAGAAGCGTAGCTAGGCCCAGTCGGATTAGGTCAAAACCCTCTGAGTCCTTATCCAACTCGGTTGTAGATCTATAAACCCTCGAGAGGTGAATCTATATAAACCTCCCTAGAGCACGGATAGCATGGACGTTCTATCATACACCCCCTCGACTCGCCGCCTAGCTAACGAGCTCGCCCTTTGTACTCTCTCATTAATGCAATCTAGCAGGAGTAGGTCTTTACCCTCCGGGGGGCCGAACCTGGGTAAATCCCTATGTCTTTGCCCTCATCTCGCACCGCAGATGGTTGGCCGCCCTTTCCCCTTGTTCTACTACCTCGTTGCCAATCATAGCATCTGCCGTGGCCATTCCCACGACACCATACGGCAACAACAAAATTGTTCTCTCACAAGGGCAGACATACACTTATTTAATTTAATGCCAATTGGCAAAGCTATCTACTCTGTAGGCTTCAAAGACGATGTGTCACCGCTACCATGAACGCGGATGAAGGGGACCCACAGGTTCGATGGGTGCATGGTCAAGGTGCCCGCCATCACCGATCGGAACGGCTGCTCTGTCTTAAAGTCGCGATGTGCCGGCTCGGGGTCGTTCGAAGCAACGATCGTCTCCTGGTACGGCAGGAGGTCGCCCATCGCCAGCACCCGCTCAGAGTACGCAGCCGCCCTATCGGTCAACTTCAACACCTCGGAGATTTCAACTGAGCCAGTCGCCGATGGGTACCCGCTGGTAAAATCGTCGATATCGAAGTCATCGGGGAAGTGCGCAAGCCCAAGGCTCAGCGCAGTCGCGGCCCTGCGGTAGAAAGTCGACCGTGACATGTACTCCACCACCGTTGGCACCCTCTCCAGGTAGCGCCACACCTCCGTCAGCTCGCTAGGAATCACCTCCGTCGGCGAGATCTCCTAGAGATATGTGCAAATGCAGGTCGCTGAAAGAGTGGCAGAATCCACCAGCATGGTGACACACTGCCTCGCGTCATACGACTGCGCCTCGGGCTCGTCATCAAGAATTTTCCCTACAAATAACAAACAACTTAGCGTTAGAAAGACGCACAACTCGGGTACACCCCCTTGGGGACTCAATGCCAAAGGCGACCCGCACGCTTGGGGACTCGCTGGTACAACAACTATAAGCACAAGAAACTCACCGATGAGGGGACGACAGCGCCCCGTGATGAAATCTTGAAGACCCGAAAAGTCATTATGTAGCCCTGCGACAAGAGCATTAGACACCTTCCGGTCATCAGTTGCGGCAGTGACAGCCACCTTGGCCCTCTCCTTCGCCGAGCTTGCTTCCGCCTTAGTGGCCTTGAGCTCTCGCTCCAACTCGGCCACCCGCTTTTCCGTGATGGGCAGCCGTTAACTCGCCGACCAAGACAAAACCCTCGTGGGACCTTGCAAATACGGCCGAGTGCCCCTCTGCAGCAAAACAAGGGTGAGACCACAATCAAGAACAAGAAAGAAATGGAGAGGTTAACTCAAAAACCTACCTGCGGTCTCCTGCAGCTGCTGGTTCACCTCCTACACGAAGCGAAGGTCGCGCTCCAGGCGCTCTTTGGCAGCCAGTCGCTCCGCCGATTCACGCTGGAGCCCTTGCACAGACGAAACTAATGTAAGCGGACATCAAAGAATTTCCTACGTGCCTAACCGCTGAAATTCAGCAACTAGCCACTCGGGGACTTGACATCAAAGAATTTATTAAGTGCCTAGCCGCTGAAATTCAGCGAATAGACACTCGGGGACTAGAAATCGAAGAATTTCCTAAGTGTCTAGCCGCTGAAATTCAGCGACTAGCCACTCGGGGACTGGACAACAAAAAGCAATAAGAATCCACCCGCTGAAATTCAGTAAGCAGATCATCGGGGACTGGACATACCTGAATAGCCTCACCTAGCATGTTGTGCAGCTCGACCGCGTCCACCGAGGGCAGCACAAAGGGTGTGTGTGTTCGCGACGCTGCTCAAAGATCGAGCCCAAAATCTCGGGCACTTGGGCCGATTGCGCCATGACACTTGCAGTAGAGGCCCTCGCCATGAAGCAAGGGAAGGTCGCCACCGCCGCTCCCGAAGCACTTGTCGTGGGGCCTGACGCCCCGACCAGCGCTGCAGGTTCCACCTGCTGCGACCCCGCGTCCATGACGGCCTTCGTGGCTGCATCCACTCCAGTCGGAGCTTCGCTTGGTGCATCGGTCGGCTCGTCCAAGGCAATGACGACATCGTTGCCCTTCATCTTCTTCGCGCCCTCAGCGGGCGCCTCGGCGTCGTCGCCCTTCCTGTTCTTTGAGGGATCATCCTCCTTCCTCGAGGCGTCTACTGGGACCTTGGCCACCGAAGGGTGACCAATATTCTTCGCGCCAGTCCTGCAAAGGAAATGATCAACAATTAGACATCTACAAACTAGTAATCCAAGTCGACACGGCAAAACACTCACCTAGCGACTCGGATGTAGCATAGGACAGTGCGGATCTAGGCCGGCTTCTCCAGTTCTGGGCCCAGCTTGCGGCTGATGCCCGTCTCGAACAGGGACGAAGCCCACATCACGGACGCCTTTTTCATTGACGAGGTCGTGGCAGCAGGAAGTTCCCCTCCGGTCGACGTGGTGCCCTCGATGGCGATGCCTCTGCGGCTGGAGCAGTCCCGAGGCTCGTGACTGCTGAGAACGGGGGTGGAAGCAACACCAACGGCACCTCGTCCTCTACCACGGCCGTACTGGCCGCCTCTACCGCCTTCGTCGACGCCTCGGACCTTACATTGTTAGCCGCGCTAGTCACTTTGGAGCTAGTCACCGACCGAGGCGGCAACACTGCCTTCGGCGCCTCCTTCTTCTTCTTCGGTGACTTCTTCTTGGACGGCGTGGCCATGCACCGAGAACTGTGCTCGTGGGCGTCGCCCTTGCTCCCATCGTGACCCTCAAGGCTCTTGCTGGCCTCAAGTTCGTGTTGCCTCTGCCCGCGAGTTTTCCGAACCTCGGTTGCGGCGACCTCCACGTCCTCGTCGTCGTCATTGTTGTCGTCGTCTTCATCGTCGTCGTCACCGGAGGAGGACTCGCTCTTGTACCCCTCGGCCTCGTCCGAGCTCTTGTCGTTGGCGAGAGGGAGCCAGCCCTCCCCAACTTGGAACAGCTGAACCAACAACACATGATTAGTAAACCACGACTGCATTTCTGTGACTACGAATTAGACAAGGGAGAACATCCTTACCAATGGTGCCTTGCGCTTCGTGGTATATGCGGCGATCCCGGCCTTCGAATCGCGGTATTACGCATCGGTGATCTTCCTCGGCGCAGAGGCATAGTCGTCGGCCTTCCAATCGGCGGTGCAGGCCTTGGTCCCATCATCTTTGCCGGTGTATTTGTGCATCCAGTGAGCACGATTGTCTAGGGGCACCAATCGTCGCCCGAGACAGCAATTGTATAAGTTGATGGTCTCGAGCCTATCCTTCTTCAGCTGGCGAATCATCGTCAGCATCTCGTCTACAACCATCCGTTGATCGTGCGGGAGCTTGGTGACCTAGAGAGGGCATGGTTCGGTATGCTCGGAGGAGTAGGCCAGGAGGGTCACCTCGCCGTCCGGCGTAAACTCCCTGACATAGAACCAATGCTTCTTCCACTCGCTCGCCGCCTTCTTCGGCAGCATGAGTTCGAGGAAGGAGGCCTTCAACTTCAGTTGGAAAGTGAGGCCACCCGCTGTCAGCATCGGGCCGCCTGCCCCATCGCGACTAATCTTCCCGTGGAACAGTTCTTGCCACGGGGGAAAGTACGGGCGGTAGCCCAAGTAGCATTCGTAGAACGCCACGAAGATGGCAAGCTGCTCGATGTTGTGCGGCCCTAGATCTGACAACTGGATGTCGTAATATGCGCAGAATCACCGGAAGAAGAGTGAGGTGGGGAATCTGAGCCCCTCTCGAGATGGCTGGTGAAGATTATGAACTCGCCGACGCGCGAATCTGGTTCCACCTCCGTGGTCGCGGGAATTCGCCATCTCCTGGCGCAGAGAATCCTCGCGTCCTCGAAGGACTTCAGCGTCGCCCTGGTGCATTTGGACTTCCCCCACAACTCCTTTGGAGGCAACATCGGGTCAGGGATCTGGGCTCGCTAGATCGCTCTGGAGGTTCTGGAGGGAATGGAAGACTGAAGGGCGCGCGGAGTCAGAGGAAATGGGAGGAATGACTCGCAACTCACCTGTCACTCTCCTTATATAGCGGTTAGTTCCCGCCAATTTTGGGGAGCCGTTATCGTGCGGTGATTACGCCGATATTACCGTTGGATTACCCAACGGCTAGTTTGACCAAGCTGATGGTCAAACTTCGTCTACTCGACTCGCCGACCCATTTGCCGAAGCTACGACTCAACCACTCGCCAAATTGGCGACTCGATTGGTCGCTGATATTGCGACTGCAACTACTTGCTAGATACTCTTTTCCTCATTGAAGGAGTCCACCGCCGATTCGACTGGGCATCCAAATTGAACCTGAATACTCCGACTGACAAATAACACATGCGGTGAATCAATGACGGCCTCGGGGACTACTGATGGGGATATGCCGAATGGGGTATACCCAGCAGGACGTTCCCTACTGGATTATACTCCCAGGGAGTGGTCCTGTAGGATGACGACTGGACCGCTACCTAAGAGGAAGCCAGGCGACTAGAAGTTGAAGGCCCAGAAGTGTAGCTAGGCCTAGTCGGATTAGGTCAAAACCCTCTGAGTCCTTATCCAACTCGGTTGTAGATCTGTAAACCCTAGAGAGGTGACTCTATATAAACCTCCCTAGAGCACGCATAGCACGGACGTTCCATCATACACCCCCTCGACTCGCCGCCTAGATGTCGAGCTCGCCCTTTGTACTCTCTCATTAATGGAATCTAGCAGGAGTAGGTCTTTACCCTCCGCGGGCGAACCTGGGTAAATACCTGTGTCTTTGCCCTCATCTCGCACCACAGATGGCTGGCCGCCCTTTCCCCTCATTCTACTACTCGTTGCCAATCGCAGCATCTGCCGTGGCCATTCCCACGACACCTTACGACAACAAAAAAATTGTTCGCTCACAAGGGCAGACATACACTTATTTAATTTAACGCCAATCGACAAAGCTATCTACTCTGCAGGCTTCGAAGACAACGCGCCACCGCTACCACGAACACGGCTGAAGGGAACCCACGGGTTCGACGGGTGCGTGGTCAAGGTGCCCGCCATCACCGATCGGAATGGATTCTCCGTCTTGAAGTCGCGATGTGCCGGCTCGGGGTCATTTGAAGCAACGATCATCTCCTGGTAAGGCAGGAGGTCGCCCATCGCTAGCACCCGCTCGGAGTACACAACCGCCCTATAAGTCAACTTCAGCACCTCGGAGATTTCAACTGAGCCATTCGCCGATGGGTACCCGCTGGTAATATCGTCGAGATCAAAGCCATCGGGGAAGTGCGCAATCCCAAGGCTCAGCGCGGTCGTGGCCCCACGGCGGAAAGCCGACCGCGACATGTACTCCACCACCGATGGCGCCCTCTCCAGGTAGCGCCACACCTCCGTCAACTCGCTAGGAATCACCTCCGTCGGTGAGATCTCCTAGAGGTATGCGCGAATGCAGGTCGCCGAAAGAGTGGCAGAATCCACTAGCATGGTGACGCACTGCCTTGCCTCATACGACTGTGCCTCGGGCTCGTCATCAAGAATTTTACCTACAAATAACAAACAACTTAGCATTAGAAAGATGCACAACTAGGGTCCACCCCCTTGGGGACTCAATGCCAAAGGCGACCTGCACGCTCGGCGACTCGTTGGTACAACAACTACAAGCACAAGAAACTCACCGATGAGGGGACGGCAGCGCCCCGTGATGAAATCTTGAAGATCTGAAATGTCGTTCTGCAGCCCTGCGACAAGAGCATTAGACACCTTCCGCTCGTCAACTGCAGTAGCGACAGCCGCCTTGGCCCTCTCCTTCGCTGAGCTTGCTTTCGCCTTAGCGGCCTTGAGCTCTTGCTCCAACTCAGCCACCCGCTTTTCCGCGACGGCCAAAGACGACTGGGCAGCCGTTAACTCTTCGACCGGGACAAAACCCTCACGGTCCCTCGCAACCGCGGCCGAGTGCCCCTCTGCAGCAAAACAAGGGTGAGACCACAATCAAGAACAAGAAAGCAATGGAGATGTTAACTCAAAAACCTACACGCGGTCGCCTGCAGCTGCTGGTTCACCTCCTGCATGGAGCGGAGGTTGCACTCCAAGCGCTCTTTGGCGGCCAGTCGCTCCGCCGATTCACGTTGGAGCCCTTGCACAGACGAAACTAATGTAAGCGGACATCAAAGAATTTCCTAAGTGCCTAGCCGCTGAAATTCAGCGACTAGACACTCGGGGACTAGACATCGAAGAATTTCCTAAGTGTCTAGCCGTTGAAATTCAACGACTAGCCACTCGGGGACTGGACAATAAAAAGCAATAAGAATCCACCCGCTAAAATTCAGCGAGCAGACCATCGGGGACTGGACATACCTGAATAGCCGCACCTAGCATGTTGTGCGGCTCGACCAAGTCCACCAAGGGCAGCACAAAGGGTGTGCGTCCGCGACGCTGCTTGATGTTCGAGCCCAAAATCTTGGGCACTTGGGACGATTGTGCCGTGACACTTGCAGTAGAGGCCCTCGCCATGAAGCGAGGGAAGGTCGCCACCGCCGCTCCTGAAGCACTCGTCGTGGGGCCTGACGCCCCGACCAGCGCTGCAGATTCCACCTGTTGCGACCCTGCGTCCATGACGGCCTTTGCGGCTGCATCCACTCCAGTCGGAGCTTCACTTGGTGTGTCGGTCGGCTCGTCCAAGACAATGACGACATCGTCGCCCTTCATCTTCTTCGCGCCCTCAACGGGAGCCTCGGCGTCGACACCCTTCCTCTTCTTCAAGGGATCATCCTCCTTCCCCGAGGCGTCTACTGGGACCTTGGCCACTGATACGCCCAATTTGCATCACCTTTCTATATCATAATTTATCTCTATTCGTTGATATTTTTCTTATTATGAGGTATTACTTATGGCTTTTCATCTGTTTATGCATGTTGGATGAATCTTGGAGGATGGACTGCCGGAGTCTGGATTCTCATGGAAAAGGACTTTCGGTGCAATTTTGCGAAGATCAAAAAAATTCCAGAAAAATATGGAAACATATTATTTTACTAGAAGATGAAGGATGCCAGAAGGAGGCACAAAGTGGGGCCTCAGGAGGCCCACACACCCCTAGGCGCGGGCCCACCTGACCCCGCGCCTAGGGAAGGTGTGGCCCACCTGCCCGGCCTCTGACTCCGCCCCTTTGCCTATATC
Source organism: Avena longiglumis (assembly GCA_030063025.1). Classification (NCBI taxonomy): domain Eukaryota; kingdom Viridiplantae; phylum Streptophyta; class Magnoliopsida; order Poales; family Poaceae; genus Avena; species Avena longiglumis. Next base: position 473,266,270 of record CP125974.1, on the reverse strand, counting down.
TTCCCTTCGAAACCCTAAGGTTTGGGGAGCGACCACAGATAGATTTCCGCCGCCTCTGGGGGCGGGAAACACCGAGAGAGAAAGATCTCTCCGGAAGACAGACTTCTGCCGGGGGAATTCCTTCCCGGAGAAGGGAGACCGTCGCCATCAACACCATCATCAGGCTAGGCTTCATCGGGATCATCATATCCACACCATCATCTCCACCAGCACCATCATCACCACTCCGTCCCGCTGTAACAATTGTCTTGGATATTACTTTAGTTCATTAGGGGAAACTTTCCCGGTATTGATTACTATTGTAGTTGATGCTTGTGAATGGAACCATTGGATTATTGTTTATGTTCAGATTGTTATCCATTATCATATCACCTTTGATCCTGATCCATATGATGTCTTGTGAGTAGTTCGTTTAGTTCTTGAGGACATGGGAGAAGTCATGTTGTTAGTAGTGAATTTGTGATGAGTTATTATTCAATGGTTTAGTATTTAAGTTGTGGTGCTATTCTTCTAGTGGTGTAATGTGAACGTCGACTACATGACACTTCACCATTTATGGGCCTAGGGGTATGCATTGTGTATTTGGCTACTAATTGTGGGGTGGCCGGAGTGACAGAAACCTGAACCCCCGTTAGGACACCTTTGCACAAGGGAGCGTAGGATCTCAGAGTTTAAGGCTGTGGTTAGATTTATATCTTAATTACTTTCATGTAATTACGGATATTTGCAGGGGGTTTAATCACAAGTATGTATTAGTCCTAGGAAGTGCGGTATGTTAGCATAGGTTCACCCACACAACACTTACAAACACCAAAGAAGAGTACTCAGCTATTTGAAGTGAAAGCACTTGACAAAATTCCCATGTGTCCTCGAGAACGTTTGGTCCTTATAAGTATTTCCACCGGCTTATCCTTTGCTAAGAAAGGATTGGGCCACTTGCTCCATTTGTTCATTACTTTTGTTACTTGCTCTTTGTTTTGTTGCCTTGTCAGAAAACCACTAAAAATCCATTTTCTAAGTATTCATAGGGATTTCCTGCTCCATACCACTGTTCAGCACCTTATGCTCCTCGTTGGGATCAACACTCCTATTTATCGAAAGTACTACGATACACCTCCTATACTTGTGGGTCATCAGCCACCGAAGGGTGACCAATATTCTCCGTGCTAGTCCTGCAAAGGAAATGATCAATAGTTCAGATATCTACAAACTAGTAATCCAAGTCAACGCGGCAAAACACTCACCTGGCGACTGGGATGTAGCGCAGGCCGATGCAGATGTGCGCCGGCTTCTCTAGTTCTGGGCCCAGCTTGCGGCTGATGCCCGTCTCGAACAGGGACGGATCCCACATCACGGAGGCCTTTTTCGTTGACGAGGCCGCGACAGCAGGAAGTTCCCCTCCAGTCGACGCGGGTGCCTCCCTTGATGTTGATGCCTCTGCGGCTGGAGTAGTCCTGAGTCTCGTGACTACTGAGAACAGGGGTGGAAGCGACGCCAATGGCACCTCGTCCTCTACCACGGCCATACTAGCCGCCTCTGGCGCCTTTGTCGACGCTTCGGCCCTAGCATCATCGATCGTTCTAGTTACTTCGGAGCTAGTCGCGGACCGAGATGGTGACACCGCCCTAGGCGCTTCCTTCTTCTTCTTCGGTGACTTCTTTTTCGACGGTGCGGCCACGTGCCGCGAACTATGTTCATGGGCCTCGGCCTCGCCCCCATCGTGACCCTCGGGGCTCTTGCTGGCCTCAAGCTCGCGTTGCTACTGCCCGCGAGTTTTCCGAACCATGGGTGTGGCGACCTCCACGGCCTCATCATCGTCACCATCGTCATCGTCTCCATCATCGCCCTCGCTGGAGGAGGACTCGTTCTCGTCCCCCTCGGCCTCGTCCGATCTTTCTTCATCGGCGGGAGGGAGCCAGCCCTCCACAACTTGGAACAGTTGAACCAACAACACATGATTAGTGAACCGCGACTGCATTTCTGCGACTGCGAAATAGACAAAGAAAAACAAACTTACCGATGGTGCCTTGCACTTCGCGGTGTATGGGGCAATCCTGGCTTTTGGGTCACAGTATTCTGCGTCAGTGATCTTCCTCGGCGCGGAGGCATAATCGTTGGCCTTCCACTCGGTGGTGCAGGCCTTGGTCCCGTCCTCCTTACCGGTGTATTCATACATCTAGTGGGCACGGCTGGCCAGGGGCACCAATCGTCGCCCAAGCCAACAATTGTATAAATTGATAGTCTCGAGCCCATCCTCCTTCATCTGGCGAATCATCGTCAGCGTCTCGTCTACAACCATCCGCTGGTCATGCGGAAGCTTGGCAACTTGGAGCCGGCGCGGCACGGTCCGCTCGGTGGAGTACACCGGGAGTGACACCTCGCCGTACAGTGTCGACTCGCTGACATAAAACCAGTGTTTCTTCCACTCGCTCGCTGCCTTCTTCGGCAGCATGAGGTCGAGGAAGGAGGCCTTGGACTTCAGCTGGAAAGTGAGGCCACCCACTGACAGCATCGGGCTGCCTGCCCCATCACGAATAATCCGCCCGTGGAACAGCCCTGCCATAGGGGATAGTACGGGCGGCAGCCCAGGTAGCATTCATAGAACGCCACAAAGATGGCGAGATGCTCGATGCTATGCGGCCCCAGATCTGATGGCTGGATGCCATATTACGCGCAGAACCGACGGAATAAGAGCGAGGTGGGGAATCCGAGTCCCCTCTCGAGATGGCTGGTGAAGCAAATGAATTCACCGGCGTGCGGATATGGATCCACCTCCCCGGCCATGGGAACTCGCCATCTCCCTCCGCAGAGAATCCTTGCGTCCTCGAAGGACTTCAGCGTCGCCCTAGTACACTTGGAATTCACACACAACTCCTTCGGAGGCGCCATCGAATCGAGGGTCTGGGCTCGCTGGATCACTCTGGAGGGAATGGGAGATTGAAGGGTGCGCGGAGTCAGAGGAAATGTGAGGAATGCTCGCAACTCACCCGTCACTCTCCTTATATAGCGGTTGGTTCCCGCCAATTTCGGGGAGTCGTTACCGTGCGATGATTACGTCGATATTACCGTTGGATTACCCAACAGCTAGTTTGACTAAGTTGATGGTCCAACTTCGTCTACTCGACTTGCCGACCCATTTGCCATGGCTGTGATTCGACTGCTCGCCAAATTGGCGATTCGATTGGTCGTCGTTATTGCGACTGACGATGCATGCTAAAGATTATTTCTCTCATTGAAGGAGTCCACCGCCGATTCGACTAGGCGTCCAAATTGGACCCGAATACTCCGACTGCCAAAGAACACCTGTGACGAATCAATGACGGCCTCGGGGACTACTGATGGTGATATGCCAAGTGGGGTATACCCAGCAGGACGTTCCCTACTAGATTATACTCCCAGCGAGAGGGCCTGCAGGACGGCGACTAGACCGCCACCCAAGAGGAAGCCCGGCGACTGGAAGCTGAAGGCCCAGAAGCATAGCTAGGCCCAATCATATTAGGTCAAAATCCTCTGAGTCCTTATCTAACTCGGTTGTAGATCTGTAAACCCTAGCGAGGTGACTCTATATAAACCTACCTAGGGCACGCATAGAACTTATGTTCCATCATACACCCCCTTGACTCGCCGCCGAGCTCGCCCTTTGTACTCTCTCATCACTACAATCTAGCAGTAGTAGGTCTTTACCCTCCGGGGGCGAACCTGGGTAAATCCTTGTGTCTTTGCCTCATCTCGCACCGCAGATGGCTGGCCGCCCTTGACCCTCGTTCTACTACTCACTGCCAATTGCAGCATCTCCCGTGGCCATTCCCACGACATATTAAGAGTTCTACTAGTGTAATGAATAACATTTAAATTCTTCGGATCTATCTATCCTAATACAGCTCATAAAGCATATTCACTAGCATCACACAGGATTTCAAAAGGTTCATCCCATTTTGGGGATTGCATGATAGGTGTTGAAACTAATTTGTTTTTAAGATTTTCAAAAGCTACAATGCAGTCATGGTCTAAGTAGAACAGAGTTTCTTTATCAAGAACGTTAGTGAGAGGCATAGCTATTTTAGCAAAATCCTGTATAAAACGCTTGTAAAAACCTGTATGTCCTAGAAACATTTTTAAGTTTTTAATGTCTTGAGGTATAGGAAGATTTTCTATAGCACTTATATTGGTCTTATCTATTTATATACCTTTCTCTGAAACCTTATGTCCAAAAACTTTACCTTCTCTTTCCATGAATTGACATTGCTCCCAATTCAAAACTAAATTTGATTGTCTGCATCTCTACAAAACCTTGGTTAAATTGTAGATACAATTATCAAATGTTATTCAACAAACAACGAAATCATTTGTTAGAACTTCCATAGTCTTCTCAACAAGATCATCAAAGATTTTTAAAACACATTCTTGAAAGGTTGCAGCTGCATTACATAAGCCAAACGGGATTAATCTATAAGCATAAGTACAATAAGGACATGTGAAAGTTGTTTTCTCTTGATCTTCGGGTTGTATAGCAATTTTAGAATAATCAGAATAACCATTGAAAAAAAGAGTTACTGCTTAGTCTTCCTAAAATTCTATCAATGAACGGTACAAGTCTATGATTTTTCTGTGTCTCACGGTTTAGTTTTCTCAAATCGATGCACATGCGATACCCTACAATAGGTCTTATAGGGACTAGCTCACCATCCTCGTTCATAGTAGCATCTAGGCCCCCATGTTTTGGTATGAATGAGCTGGGCTAACCCATTTACTATCAGAAATAGGATATATTATGCGAGCATATAATAAGCATATAACTTATTTTCTTACTACTTCTTTCATTTTCGGATTAAGCCTTCTTTATGTGTCAACTACAGGTACAACATCTTCAAGCATGGTAATCTTATGCATAATAGTGCATGTATCTAATCCTTTAATATCACTTAGAGTATACCCAAATGCTTCACGATGTTTGATCAAAACTAAAATAAGTTTATTTATTTCATTTTCTGATAGATTTTTACTAATAATAACAAGAAATTTATTTTCGTTATCTAGAAATTCATACCTCATAATGCCTGGAAGTCGTTTCAATTCAATTGGTGGAGGTTCTTCGTCTCCTTTTCTTACCAATTCTTCGTAGTCATGTGGGTTTTGTGCTTCCGAGATGGAGTCAAGGTAAGCATCCATGTCTTCTCTTTCCTCATCATCTAGTGCCTCTTACCAATTAACTAAGCTCCTCTCTAATTCATCTTGGGGAGTGCTGAAATGAATTGCAGCTAGCTCGGCAATTGTTTTCTCTTCTTTTATATCTTCCACTTCATATGGCCTCTTCTTTATTTTGGCAAAGTGGAATGTCATTTCCTCTTCTCTAAACATCATTGAAATAGTCTCCTTCTTATTATCAATTCAAGCTTTGGTTATAGAGACAAAAGGCCTGCCTAAAATAATAGGAAAAAAGTATCTCAAGGCATATCAACAATATGAAAATCAAGAGGGTACATGAGTGATCCAATAAAGACATAAACATTGCGGATAACACCTTCCAGTTTTATATTAGTTCTATTAGACAATTTAATAGTAGTGTCTACCAATTCCACATCTGAGTTATTTAAATTGTAGCAAAGTTCCTCATAGAGTGATGAAGGCATAATATTTATAGTGGAAATCGGCTCACAAATTCCGTATAAGAAAGTTTCTCCACAATATATAGGGGTCATAGGTTTAGAAGTTTCTCTACCTCATATATTACCAGTGACGAAGTCTGAAGTTTCAAGGTCTAGCATAACCACTTCATTCTCCATGATTCATGCTTCCATAAGATCCTTAAATATAACAATATTTGCATTGGTGTCATAGGGGTTCTTCTATGGTTTCTTTGATCTTATCCTTATATGTTCTTCTTCCCTGCACTTTTTTCTTAATATTCTCTTGAATAGGTTCAGAGGAAAATTCTACCAATGATATGTTCTCTCTTGATCATTTCTTTTCTTTGAGGGGTTTATAAGGTTCCCATCTTGTAGGTACCTGTAGATGCCCTGCATAACTCTCAATAATTTTATTTACTGAATAAGAATCAATACCAAGGGTTTTAATTATTACACAAGTCCTTTCATCTACAAGAAAGTCGTTAACACAAGCATATTCAGAAGAACTATTCATATTGCTCTCCTCATTTTTAAGACTTTCTGTTGTCTCCTTCATTTTAATTATTAAATTCTAGGCTTCATCATAGGTATAAGATAGAAAACTACCATTAGAAGCGGTATCTAGGCTCATTCTATTTTTGTTATTAAGCCCTCCATAGAAAGTATGAGTGATTAACCAATCAGGCAACCGGTGATGGGGGCAATTTTCTAGATAGCTTTTATACCTTAGATAACCTTCATATAAACTCTCATCAGGATTATTTTTGAAACAGATAATAATACCTCTCGTCCTGTGAGCTTTGCTTTCTGAATAGTATTTTGATAGGAAATTGGTTGTCAAATCCATCCATGTCCTAGGTTCTTATGCACAAAAGGATCTATACTAGTTGCCAACATTATAGAGAGAGTTTGTCCAAACAATTGGATTTTGACTTTATCAAGGTGACAATCATCAAATATGAAGGAACCAAAAACATCTTCAAAGAATTGTAAGTGTCCATATGGACTTTCTTCATTGGTTCCTGCAAACTTCTTAGAGTTAACTAATTCAAATAATATGGGATGGATCTCAATACCATCGGGGTTTATGCTTTTATTGACAGTTATAAAAGTGTCCATGGGCGAACCCATATTCCTTACTGCCTCAAGTTGCATTAAATGCTGAGTGTTATCCATCGTTATGGTCCTGCAACTCAAATAAAAAATTAGTACAACGAAAGTAAATAACTAAAAGTAAAGTGACTTATAGCGCTAAGTTCCCCGACAACGGCACCAGAAAATAGCTTGATGATTGCAAGTGCACAGATCGTGTGTATCTAGTTTCAAAATAAAGATATCGATCCCACAGGGAGCAGTAGGCGAAAGACTAAAATGCTTTTAACTAAAACTAAACAAAGTACTTAAGTAATAATTCTAAGATGCAAGAAAGTAGAATTGCTTTTGGGTTTTTGGTTGAGTGAAACAATAAAGTAAAGTGAAGTAAAACTTAATGCAAAAAGTAGTAATCGTGTGTGTAAGAAAGATTGAAACTGCAATAGGGAAAAGGCGTTCTTGGTTAGTGGTGGATACACCTCTAGCAATTTAGACTAAGTGATCAACATTATTATAACGAATATTCTCATAATATGCATGTATTGGGAGGATCCCCATATATGGACGATTAGGCAGCAACCACTGCTCACATCATCCTTTATAACCACAGCTGACAGATAAACAATAGCAATCGTATTATCCCTCTATTAAGGGATTTCTGCTGCGGCATGGACATGGCGTACTGAGTTCTCCTTGCTTCCCCAAGTTAGTACGTAAAGGATGACAACGACTTTATAGTCACAGTAAGTGCTACCATCCCTCCGTCTACCAACAAGTAATTCCCTTCATCAAGTTCCCGCAAGAGGCAAATATTAAGGAGGTGCACAACTCCCAACATCAAGATGAAGACAATTAACACATACATATAATGATGTATAACATAATGATCTCTATTTCATCTCGATCATATACTAGGGTTTCTCTATCTCCCCAAGAACTAATGATCTACTCAGACATGGAGGCAAACAGCATCATGGCAATGGTAATGGAAACGGTTATTGATGAATAGTACTTGTATAAATCCACAACTAGTGCAAGAATTACAACAAGATCTACATGGGATGGATGGATATGATAGTGGTGATGAAGATGCAGCGGTTGATGAAGATGGAGATCGATGCCTTGGCCTCCTAGGTATGCTTAGGGAGAAGATGGATACCTAGGGCAAGTTCTCCCTCCAAATCCCTTCCGGAGGTGAGGTTTTCAGCGATTTCTGGGTGTTCTGTATGTCTTCCCTCCGATCCAGTTGCACGGGGTGAAACTATTTGAGGATACGGTGTCGGCGCCAAATATACAGCGGGAACTATATGGCCAGAAAAATTATCCCGCCGTATAGTTGGTCGTTAACTCTTATGTATCCTCCAATCGCTTTGGGGTTTCTTATGTATTATTGATATTTCCCAGATAAGCGATTTACATTGTTTTTTGCTCCTTTTCATTCTAATATAACTGGTCCAAGAATTGTGTCCATCAGATCCATCATCTGTCCTGATCCTGGTGAAAATAAACATAAAAGGTGCGTGCGAACGCCGTAAAATACCAAGATCCTACATCTACAATGCAAAATAATAATCTAAAACATGATGAAAATATGCACTCATCACTCATCTTGCCAGGATATTTTATATCTCGGATGACTATTTGCCAGCATATCATATCTCAAATTTATATCTCGGATCCCATCTCTTGGCGGTTTGCCAGAATATCATATCTCAAAACTATATCTCGGATCTATATCTCGGATCCATATCTAAGGCAATTTGCCATCATATCATAAGATCAAATTATATCTCAGCAATTATAACTCGGATTTTGAGTCAGGAAACTCAGATTCGAAGCATAAGTCAGATTTTGAGTAATATAACTTGGATTTGAAATCAGATGACTCGGATTTGAGTCATATAACTCGGATTTTGAGTCAGGTAACTCGGATTCGAAGCATAAGTCAGATTTTGAGTAATATAACTCGGATTTGAAATCAAATGACTCAGATTTGAGTCATATAACTCGTATTTTGAGTTAGGTAACTCAGATTCGAAGCATAATTCAGATTTTGAGTAATATAACTCGGATTTGAGTCATATAACTCGGATTTTGAGTCAGGTAACTCAGATTCAAAGCATAAGTCAGATTTTGAGTAATATAACTCAGATTTGAAATCAGATGACTCGGATTTGAGTCATATAACTCGGATTTTGAGTCAGATAACTCATATTTGAGGCATAAGCCAGATTTGAGTAATATAACTCGAATTTTGAGTCAGATAACTCGGATTTGGGGCATAAGTCAGATTTGGGTCGAGCAACTTAGGTGAGATAACTCGGATTGAAACTTACCCAAAAGGGTTAAAAGACCAGAGCCCAAGAAGGCCAGAAGTCATATCTAACCCAAAAGTGTTAAAAGACCAGTGCCCAAGAAGGCCAAAAATCATAACTTACCCAAAGGGGTTAAAATACTAGTGCACAAGAAGGCCATAAGTCATAACTTACCCAAAGGGGTTAAAAGACCAGTGCCCACGAAGGCCAGAAGTCATATCTTACCCAAAAGGTTTAAAAGACCAGTGCCCAAGAAGGCCAGAAGACATATCTTACCCAAAAGGGTTAAAAGACCAGTGTCTGCGAAGGCCTGAAGTCATATCTTACACAAAAGGGTTAAAATACTAGTGCCCATGAAGGCCAGAAATCATAACTTACCTGAAGGGGTTAAAAGACCATAGCCCAAGAAGGCCAGAAGTCACAAATTTACACAAAGGGGTTAAAATACCAGAGCCCAAGAAGGCCAGAAGTCACAAATTTACCCAAAGGTGTTAAAATTCCAGTGCCCATGAAGGCGAGAAGTCATGACTTACCCAAAAGGGTTATAAGACCAGTGCCCTAGAAGGCCAGAAGTCACAAACTTTCCCAAACGGGTTATATTACAAAGATGCTATATGTCGATAAACAACTCTAGGGACATTTTAATATAGAGCCTATGCGCGACTCTACGAATCCCACATAGCCTCGGGGACTAATGTCGGGGATATGACCCCAGGTACCCCAGAGTTGAGTTGACAAGAGACCTCATTAAAGGAATGAACGATTTAATAGAAGACATATGTGGAGAAAAGACATATATGAGTAGAGAAATGAGGTAGAAATATGGTTGAATAAATGAAAGAGGTAAAAGCAATTCTGGGCCAAATCATACTCAATTCAGCCTCAAAGAAGGTTGCCTAGAACAAACTCGGCCTGGCTAGGCCGAATTATGTTTACTTGTCGGTTGGGCCAGATTACCTCAGCCGGCCCACATCATCTCGCCCGCACCACACCATCAACCTCTCCCGTATGGTCTGACATCGCTCAAACTAGACCACCAGGGACAAGCAATCTTCCTCCTACCAAACTCCCTCATCGCTCCCGCCAGCGTTCCTCGATGCTCGACTCTCCCGATCTCACCCCGACGCCGCCACCCCGCCAAGCCAACGACGCTAGTCCCGGGTAGGCCGACATCAGCCATCCCGGCGCACCACGGGTCCCTTCCACTTCACCACCGAGGGATCACACTTCCATCGTGCAGGCTACATCGCCGAACTCTGGGTGGGCCGGCATCAGCTTCACCCCTGATGTCCCACCATCGATGACCATTGGGTCGGATCAAGGAAAGACACCGGCCAGGCCTGCTGAAAGAGCATTTTTCTATTCCTCTGATTTTGATGTTTGATAACAACACACTTATCAGTTTAATCGTGTGCTAAGTGTATCACAGGTTTGATAAGTGTGTGGCACAAATATTGACCTAACCAATTACCCTTGCGATAAACCAATGTGACAACCGGTAGTACCGGAAAAATGTCCGATACTACCGCTTGGCACCGGTACTACTGGTCCTAGTACCGGTTGGGCCCTTGCAAGGTTGAGAGGGATGAGTTTTCCTCAGTATCACCCGGTACCGCGGAGAGGCTCTACCGCTCCAATCGGTAGTACCGCTTGAGATAAGCGGTACTACCGCTTGTTCTGAGTAATCTGCCGTGATCGAAGCGATTCGAGGAAGGACCACCCCCCTCAGGCTTGCTTAGTACCAAGCGGTACTTGGACTGACTACCTTGAACCCGGTATTGCGTCATACACCGGTACTACCGCTTGGGGGTAGTACCGCAAGGAATCTGCACATCTTGAAGGCTCGACCATCCATGGCATCTCCGTGCACTCGATCTTGGACCGGTAGTACCGCTTGCATGCGGTACTACCGCTTGAGTACCGGTACTATCGGTGCATTAAAGGCTCCAACGGCCAGATTCCCTGGAGGGGTATAAATACCCCTCCACCTACCTTGGGACAAGGTGCTCATCCACATTAAAGTCAATACCACCATTGGAGCCACCAAATCTTCAAGATCTCCTCAATCCACCACCCAAAGTCTTTGATCTTTGGGGAATCGAAGGAGGAGGCCTCGATCTACTACTTCACCAAAAGAGATCTTCATTTCCCCCTCATTTCTTTGAGGGAACCTTTGCTCTAGTGTTTTCTTGGAAACCCTAATTCTTGTTTTGGTTCTTACAAGCTTGTCTTTGATTTGTCTTGACAGCTTGCTTGTATTTGGGAGCCTCCAATTCAGTTGTGGATGTGTGCCCCAAACTTGTTGTAAAGGTGTCGGCTTCCACCTCGAAGGTTGTCGATATAGTGGAAGGTGAATCGAGCCCGTTGGGGCGAGGTTCATCGGAGAACAAGGGAGGCCTCTCGTGGCGTTGGTGGTTTTAAACCACCCCCTCTCCAAACGTAGACGTACTTCCCCTCAAAAGGAAGGAACTAAGGGAAACAAATCCTTGTGTCTCCGCGTCCACTTCTTTGGTTACGTCTATCCTTTACCGCACTTTACTTACTTGTTCTTGCTTAGTGTTGTGTTATCTTGTGCTTGGTTGACATAAAGGTAAATTCACCATAGTTGCATATTCTAGAGAATTTACCTTTCTTGTCAAACCCTAATTTGAAAAAGAGTAAAATTTGAAGTAGCACCTATTCACCCCCGCCCCCCTCCTCTAGGTGCCCATATGATCCTTCCAATTGGTATCAGAGCCTCGGCTCTTTATTTGGGCTTTACCGCCTAAGAGAATATGGGTAGCCACGATGGGGATGGTGGTGGTGAGCCGACCACGGTGACCATGGAAGAGCTCAAAAACTTGGAAACAAGATTGAGCTCTTCCTTGGTCAACGAAGTCAAGAAGATGCTTGATCAACTTCTTAAAGATAAAGATGGCTCATCACCCCCATCTCCTCAAGAGGATCTACCATCCGTTGTACCTAAAGGGAATACTTTGGTATCCCCCGAAGGTATGATGGTGGGGGGTAAACAAGACAACGCTAATTCCTCCACACACAATGATGGTGGGAAGGGTGAGCACCGTGATTCATGGTACTCTCCCGACCCTCCAGTCCCTCACCCTCATGTGTACAATAGAGGTGACCCACCTAAGCTTGAAGAATCTGCTACTTTTGCTCAATGGCAATCACTAATGAGAACTCATGTGCGCAGCTCTTGCATTGAACTATGGAACATCATCGAGCATGGACTCTTTATTGGGGATCCAAACAACTTGACAAGAACAGAGGTTGTCAATATTCAACTCAATGCCACTGCTTTGCATATGATTCAATAAGGATTGGGAACAAAGGATTATCCACACATTGAGCACTTTAGCATTGCCAAGGAAGCTTGGGATGCTCTCACTGTGTTGTTTGTTGGAAATGAGAGTATGAGGAGGAACCGATATGATGCTCTAAGCAATGAAGCCGAAGTCTTATACATGAAAGAAGGTGAAGATCACGAAGACATGTACCGAAGGCTCAAGACCACCGCCACCGCTTTTAGAAATGTGGGTGCCTCACATGTGGATGATGCATGGATAAAAAGGAAATATGTGAGTGCACTCATGCATTTTGAGCCCACCGACTTGAAGAGCCTACAAGGAAGACACAACTACCATCTCATGACCTCAAATGAAGTTATGCAAGAGATGGCCACTTTCAAGGTTGCCTCCAAGAATGCCAAATATGCCCGTGCTCGTGAACTTGGTATGAGCAATGTTGTCAATGTTGCTTTGAAGGCCAAAGTTGTGGACCATGGGGATGAAGATGATAGTGATGAAGGGCTCTCCATGGACCACCCCTATGAAGTCAAGATTGCTCATAGTCAATATATGGCCTTCTATGCAAAGAACTTTTGGAATAACCCCGCCAAGGCCAAGATGGAAATGCAAAGAAAAAGCAACCCAAATGGGAAAAGAGAAAATACAACTACATTGAGAACTTGCTTCAATTGTGGTGACCGCTATCACTTTGTAGCAAGTTGTCCCTATGAGAAGAGAGAAGATCATTGGGGTAAGCTTGTGTTGAAGAAGACTCTCAAGGGAACTTACAAGAAACCTTCATCAAGAAGAATCCCGTCAACAAGAAGTCGGGAGAAATTGTCTTGATCACTCATGAAGAATACTCCTCCAAAAATGAAGATGATGAAGATGAGGAAGAGGAAACTTCTCATGGTGTGGCTGCTCTAGCCACCACCTCTACTCCGACATTCTCACTCTTCGATTCTCCAAATGAGAACTCTCCCACCAATAACGTCACTTGCCTTATGGAAAGAGGAACGGAGGTATCCTCATCATCCCGCTCTACTCCCTTAGATAATGATGAAATTGATGATGAGATGTCTCTTGATGTTAAAAAGGAATTAATTGCCTTTGATGAGTTTATGACTAACCTAGAAGGAGATGCTAAGTTACATTTTGGAAACATCCTAGATAAACTTTCACATACTCAAGAGCTACTAGATGTAAGATGTAAACTTGGACATGAACACTTGATTGAGCTAGAGGCTTTAAACAATGCTCTAGAAGAAGAACAAGAAACTAGGTTGTCACTTGAATTAAAACTTGAAGGGCTTGATGAGGCCAATGACATTATTTTTAACAAACTCATCAAAGAGCGTGATCATGATATTGCTAAATACAAAAGGGCTAATAAGGACAAGATTGAGTTTGGTGTGGTTCATGAAAAACTTGCCGAGGACTTTAGGTTTCTTAACAAGGCCCACAAGGCTTTGGAGAGTGAACTCTTGTCACTCACAAAGTCCCATGAAACGCTTCAAACTCAATTGGCCAATATTCCTTCACCTAGTAACTTCATTCCATCTAGTAGTACAAATATTCTTGAAGAGAATGCTAGGTTGAAGGGGGAGCTTGCTAAGGCCACATTTCCACAAGGCAACAAGTCCATTGATGATCTTTTGAGTAAGCAAAGGCCTAGTGGTGATAAAGGGGGCATTGGATTTGTCTCCAATTCTAAGAAGAAGAACAACAACAACAAGAAGAAGGTCAAGCCCACACAAGAAACTACCAAGGCCATTGTGGGTAGTAAGACCACAAATGGTAAAACTATGTCTCATGATGACTTTACGGGTAGTGCTAACCCTCACTATGTTCTAATGCGTGATTATTATGGTGATGTGTATGCACAATATGTTGGCCCATATGATGGTTATATTGCTTGGTCTATTTGGGTTCCCAAGACCCTTGTTGCTAACAAAAGAGGACCCATTGAAAAATGGGTACCTAAAAATTAGTTTGATCTTTTGTAGACATATGCTTCCGGAGGTTCTAAGTGGGTACTTGATAGTGGTTGCACAAGTCATATGACCGGAAGCTCCTCTATTGTTCAAGATCTAAGACCAAATGATGATCAAATATCTGTCACTTATGCCGACAAGTCAAAATCTAAGGTATTGGGTTTCGGCAAAGTTGTGGTTGCTCACGACATTACACTCGTGAACGTCATGCTTGTTGAGACCCTTGGGTACAATTTACTTTCAGTCTGTGCTCTTGGAAATATGGGTTTTTCCGTCTTTTTACATAATGATCTTGTGGTCCTCATGTGGAGCAAGTCTCTCAAGGTCGCTTTTGTTGGGTATGTCGAACATGACTTGTATGTGGTGGAATTTTCGGGGAAAGCCACTACAAGTGCGATGTGCTTATTCGGAAAGGCCGATGTGGGTTGGTTATGGCATCGCCGACTGGCCCATGTGTGGCATCCCGCAAAACCACTACTAGAAAATCGCGTTGAATTTGTGCATTGCATCGTCATCATCATGCATTGTTTGCCAAAACTATTTGCGCAACACCCGATTTGTTTTCCAAACGCCCCATCTTTATTCAAACGCCAAAAACCGGGTCCCCGGAATATTTTGTTTTGGCCGCTATCGGTTTGCCAACGGCCCGTTTAAAACAAATAAAATTTATATTTAATTTAGTAGGGGCAGTCGAACGGGCCAACCCGACCCGAACGACCGCCCCAGATTTTAAAACGGTTCTAACCTGCCTCGCTAATCCTAAACTACCCAGGATCCTACCCAACCTTCCCAGCCACCTCACCCCCACCTATCCCCATACGCCACCTCATCAACCCTCACCCTCTCATCCTATCACCATGTGCCACCTAACCCCTATCTCTCTCCTTTCCCTCTCTCTCTCAAGAACTCCCACCACCTCAGACGATGCCCCATCCGCCAGCCCGATCACTGGGCCTCCCACCTGGGTCCACCCATGACCAACCCCCCATCGACAGCCTCCCTGGCCACTTCCCACCAACCCCCCTGGGCCCACCGCGGGACCCACCCACGCCCCGCGCCCCCGACACTGTTCCTCTCCTACCTCTCGCGTCCCTGGCCAGCCCCGATGCCCCGCCTCTCCTTCCTCCTCCTCCTTCCTAGCTCCCTCTACCTCTCCCGCAGACGCCGTCCAGCCCTGGCCTCCCGGCCATGAGCCTCCGCTCCTCAGAAGCTCCCTCCATTGCGCCTTCCTCTCTCAGCCTCCCGCCTCCTCCGCCGCTCGCCTCGCTCGGCCGCCACCCGCCGCCTCCCCTGCCGTCCCCGCCACCTCCTCCCGCCACGGCTCGCTCCCCACCGACCACGCCGCAACCGCCACTGCCGCCGCCTCCGCCTCCACTCGCCTGCCCGCTCACTTTGCCTGCCAGCACGCCGCCCCGCCTTGAGCCCTCTGCGCCGCCGCTGCCTCGAGCCTCGCCTCCGTCTGTCTCCATGCCCCCACTCGCGCCCACCGTCCCTGGCCAAGCTCCTCCCCAGCAGCCCTCCTCCTCCTGCTGGCTCGCTGCCAGATCCCCGCGAGGGCCCTTCGCTGCGCCTGCCGACTCGCCCTAAGCACTTGCCGCTGCCCCAAGGCCCACCTCCGGCCTCCGCCTCCGCGCGACCCGCCAGTCCAACCTCGCCCCGCACGCCCGCAAGCCCCGCCATGGCGCCTCCGGCCGACCAGCGCCAGCGACCTCGCCGCCATGGACGATTAGTTCGCCTTCCTCGAATCGGTCCGCCTAACGCCAAGCCGCCTCGCCTCCCGCTGTGGACCAGGCCTCGACGCCGCTCGAGGCTACTGTCACCCCCGGCCTCGTGGTGTTGTTCTGCAGTTCGCTTGGGTGCAACCGAGTCCGGCTACCCGATGTTATGCTGCCACAAGATCTGCGAGCCCCTTGGAAGACAAGATCTCCTCGGAGCCGAAGCCCTGAGAGCGGCTTCCCGGAACCGGAAACCCCGAAGAGCTCTCGTCAAGATCTTCATCGATCCGAGGAAAACCACCCCGAGAAATTGTGGTACCCGAAGGCCTTCGACACGGACATCGAGAACCCCGAACACCAAGAACGTCGACATGAATCGCCAGGGGCTTCTTCCCGGACCCCGGAGACCAAGCCTCGACACCCCGAACCCGGTACCGCGTCAAGATCGCCTTCTCGGACCCCGTTGACGCCAAGTTCTTCGCCGTAGAGCAACAAGGCCTCCGACAAGACAAGGAACGCCAAGTGTTTCACCCCGGACACCGAGTCCGCCAAGGACCTCCGATGCGACAAGTGCTTCCCCCTGGACGCCATGGCCGGCAACATGACCCGAAGACCCCGGATGCGCCAAGACCTACCCCGGAACCCGAGAACGGAACCGTCGAACCCTGGACCCCGAGCCCGACCCCGAACCCCGGAACCCAAGATCGTCGAGCCCCCCTCTAATGTGTGACCTTTTCCTCGAACCCTATTTCATAACATAATAACTTGATGCATGTTTAATTGTCATCCATCTCGCATGCAAGTCATTGGTTTGGGGGCCTTATGCCGATTCACCTAATAATTACATATGGGGCCCATATGCGGGCAAATCTAGTCTCATATTGGCCTCATTTAAACTTGCGTAGCGAACCCGGTACTATCTCTTGCCTTGTTAAAACAACATTTAACTTGCGGGGGTTCTAAACAACTTGCACCATCTAATTAACTGTCGGGACCCCGGTTCCGCTTAATATGACCTAATTGCATCGCACCTTTACCATGCCATCCATCATGCATGCATCATGCCGATCTTCTGCCGTTGTATTAAATATTGCATCCGGTGTTTCTTCTAGTGTTTTGGGTTCTTCGCGGATAAGGCCGTCGAGTTGATGTGAGCTTCTTCGATCTTGATTGACCTTCGACAATGTTTCAAAGTAGCATCTCCCTCTTTCTACCTATCTTACTTTTATAGCTTTTACTTCCCTCCTGTTGATCTTTGCTATCTGTGTTGCGATGCTCTAGTTCTCGCTCCCGTGATATCCCCTGCAGCCCTATATAGCCTTGGACACATCCTATTACCTGTTGTTTGGTAGATAGTTGGACCCGCGTGTCGTAGTCGCTTGCTCAAGTGTGTTGCTTGTCGTCAAGTACCACCTTTGTTGGAGAATTGCCGCATGTTGACGTTGGAGATGATCATGACTTTACTTATTGTTCACTTTAAATTCTGTTTAACAACTAAAATTGAATTAAGCAGAGGCATCGGTGGGTGATAGGTAAGATTTGGTTTCCGACCGCCCACTTGTGTCCCGTAGGACCCGAGTTCTTGACACCTGTTCCGAGATCGAGCGCGCTAACCACAGGTGGGGAGATATGGGCCCCCCATTGATAATTACCTGATTTCAAAGTATTGTACTGGGGGCCACAAACTAGTTTGGGGTTTTATTTACTATCCTGTACTTATGCCATGCTTTACTGCTTTATTTACGATTGTGCGAGGTGCAAATCGCATCGTTTAGGACTTGTGACCCGTTACGTGGTATCGGCGATCCCGTTTGGGGGCATACTGTTGTTACCGCCGCCCCACAAACCCTAAGTCCGTCTCGAGACCGCCGACTTCGCTATGGTGTACTTAGTGGGTGGCCCCGTGCTTGCTTTGTCTGGGAACGTCGTGACCTAGGCCCCGCCGACATACCGATGGGTGTATGTTAACCGATCCGCAAAAGGGTCAAGTGCTGTGGATACTTTGGTGCACCCTCAGGTTAAATCTTTTCGAGAAGCCGTGTCCGCGGTTATGGACGACTTGGAGCACAGTGTCTGATCATAGACAACTATAACTAAAGTTTACCGTTTTAAAGTGACTTGTTTCCGATATGATTAGTAATCAGCTTCACTACAACGGAATGGCTAAACAAAAGTACCAACAACTGCTGGGTTTTGGGGTTATCTCATGATAATTGTATCTGACTAGTAAGTGATGCCACTATAACGGAATGACTAACTAAAAGTGCCCACTGCTTACTTTATCAGGACGACTATCTAAACCTGACTAGTAATTGCTGCAACGATAACTGGATAAGTAAAACTGCCAACTGTGTGCGTTCCTCGGTTGACTTCCTCGATTGGTCTCGAGGGGGAAACGCCAGGATGGGTTTGTTTGGTGATAGCTTCAGGTTGGATCCGGATAGGTCATTCTCACCCTCCTCTGATAAACGCCAGTTGTATCGAGTCTCTAAAGGTTGTTTAGTGCATTGCTGCCGCTGCCGCTTCAGTCCACCATACCTATGTAGGCGAGGACCGCCGAATTCTAGCCTCGCTGCATCGGCCTCGATCGACGCTCCTTCTTTGTTTTCTGCTTTGCCCTTTGTCGGCACCCCTTTTGTTAAGCAGGTTTTGAGATCGACGTCGTTAGCAGGGTTACCCTTCCGGCTTGGCCTGGGCAGGGTTATGGACGCCATTGGTTATTCTTCAGGGCTCTTAGCCCCATTTGCATCTTGTCCGTAGTCGGACGCTCGACCATTTTCAAGGTGATTTGGATCTTTGTACCGTATATCTGTATTCTTGACTCTTTGAGTCGCTGTTGTATATATATCTGTTCTGTGGGTCCCATCATGGACTGTTGTGTAATGTTATTACTTTGTTTTTCCACCCGCACGAAAGTGCCTGGTGGGCACCTTCGAATCGTTTCTATGCGGGTTTGGCGAGTTTCGCTGAAACTTGCATAGGGCCGATTCTGAGGGTGTTACAGAGTGGTATCAGAGCTCAGCAGTTACGATACCCCACAAGTCCAGCCTGTAGGATAACCTAGCTAACGGCCGGAGTAGAGTGTCAAAACTATTTTTGAAAATCGGTTGGATAGTTCTGAGTAGGTCTGATTTTACTCCTTACCCCTCTGCTATTCTCCTCTTATCTCGACGTGTTTTGAATCCGCTCTCTTCTCTTTCTTCGAGTCCAGGAATTCTCGTGGTTGGGTTTCCGTCGTACCTTTAGGGTTTCGCTTCCTCCTTTGGTAACGGTGTTCTACCATCCGGTCTTCATGCTATCCGAGGAATCCGTCTACGGTGTTACCATCCTGTATTCCTTGTTTGTTCCTTCCGGTGTTTTCCGACGCGACGACATCTCTACCCCAGCTCCGATGCAGAGTCTGCATCACTCCTTGATCCGAACCTCGCCGAGATCTTGATCGAATCCGAGGGTTGGTTGCATAATGTCTATTCGGTACATAGTAATGCTTTGAGTGCGGGATGGAGTCGCGACCATACCACTACTCTTATCATTCGCTTATGTACATTGAATGGTGGATCGATGCAATTTACTCCTTCCATGGAAGTTAGAGGTGGCCTTACCTTTAACTTCGTCCGTTGTTTTCGAGTGCTCTCTCGATTTAACAGGGACAACGACCTCTTGTTAGTGGTGTCGCGAGGATCTACACGGAGCGAGAAGATGCAGACCGCCGGCCTTCTTCCCGTACCATGAGGCGGATCTCGAGGGCGAGATCCCTTGTTAGTGGTGTCGAATTGTGGCATCCCGCAAAACCACTACTAGAAAATCGCGTTGAATTTGTGCATTGCATCGTCATCATCATGCATTGTTTGCCAAAACTATTTGCGCAACACCCGATTTGTTTTCCAAACGCCCCATCTTTATTCAAACGCCAAAAACCGGGTCCCCGGAATATTTTGTTTTGGCCGCTATCGGTTTGCCAACGGCCCGTTTAAAACAAATAAAATTTATATTTAATTTAGTAGGGGCAGTCGAACGGGCCAACCCGACCCGAACGACCGCCCCAGATTTTAAAACGGTTCCCCCAACCTGCCCCTGCTAATCCTAAAACTACCCAGAATCCTACCCAACCTTCCCAGCCACCTCACCCCCACCTATCCCCATACGCCACCTCATCAACCCTCACCCTCTCATCCTATCACCATGTGCCACCTAACCCCTATCTCTCTCCTTTCCCTCTCTCTCTCAGCAAACTCCCCAGCCACCAGTCGCACGCATGCCCCATCCGCCCAGCCCCTGACCGCTGGGGCCTCCCACCCTTGGGTCCACCCGCAGCCGACCAACCCCCAAACGACAGCCTCCCTGGCCACTTCCCACCAACCCCCCTGGGCCCACCGCGGGACCCACCCACGCCCCGCGCCCCCGACACTGTTCCTCTCCTACCTCTCGCGTTCCTGGCCAGCCCCGATGCCCCGCCTCTCCTTCCTCCTCCTCCTTCCTAGCTCCCTCTACCTCTCCAGACGCCTTGCCTCAAGCGTCCCGCCTCCGCTGGTGAGCCTCTCCGCCCGCCCAAGCCGCCCCAAAGAAGCTCTCCTGCCTTCTCTCTGCAGCTCGCCTCTGCCGCTCCCCGCCTCGGCCGCTGCCTCCGCCGGCCATGCCGCCACCGCCGCCTCCCGCTGCCCCGCCACCTCCTCCGCCACGGCTCCGCCACCCACCACCACGCCGGGCAACCGCCACCTGCCGCATCCGCTCCTCCGCCTCGCCCGCCGCCTCCGCTTTGCCTGCGCACAAGACGCCTCGCCCGCCAGGCCCTGCGCCGCCGGCGAGCCTCTGCCTCCGTCGTCTCCATGCCCCACCTCGCGCCACCGTCCCGCCGCGGCTCCTCCGCAGAGCCTCCTCCTCCTGGGCTCGCCCGCCAGATCCCCGCTGGCCCTCTGCGCCCGTCGACCTCGCCGCCCAGCACTTGCCGCTGCCCAAGCGCCTCCACCTCCGGCCTCCGTCTCCGCGATGACCCAGTCCAACCTCGCCCAGACGCCTCGCAAGCCCCGCCCGCCATGGCGCTCCGGGCCCGCCGACCAGCGGCGACCTCGCCGCCATGGGCGCATTAGTCCGCTTCCTCGAACGCGGTCCGCCTAACGCCTCCGCCCTCCTGCCGTGGACAGGCGTCCTCGGCGCCGCTGAGGCTATCACACCCCGGCCTCGTGGTGTTGTTCTGCGATTCGCTTGGTGCAACCGAGTCCGGCCATGTTATGCTGCCACAAGATCTTGAGCCTTGAAGACAAGATCTCCTCGGGCGAAGCCACGAGCGGCTTCCGGAACCGAAACCCAAGAGCTCTCCAAGATCTTCATCGATCCGAGGAAAACCACCCCGAGAAATTGTGGTACCCGAAGGCCTTCGACATGGACATCGAGAACCCCGAACACCAAGAACGTCGACATGAATCGCCAGGGGCTTCTTCCCGGACCCCGGAGACCAAGCCTCGACACCGAACCCGATCAGCGTCAAGATCGCCTTCTCGACCCGTTGACGCCAAGTTCTTCGTGAGAGCAACAAGGCCTCCGACAAGACAAGGAACGCCAAGTGTTTCACCCCGGACACCGAGTCCGCCAAGGACCTCCGATGCGACAAGTGCTTCCCCCTGGACGCCATGGCCGGCAACATGACCCGAAGACCCCGGATGCGCCAAGACCTACCCCGGAACCCGAGAACGGAACCGTCGAACCCTGGACCCCGAGCCCGACCCCGAACCCCGGAACCCAAGATCGTCGAGCCCCCCTCTAATGTGTGACCTTTTCCTCGAACCCTATTTCATAACATAATAACTTGATGCATGTTTAATTGTCATCCATCTCGCATGCAAGTCATTGGTTTGGGGGCCTTATGCCGATTCACCTAATAATTACATATGGGGCCCATATGCGGGCAAATCTAGTCTCATATTGGCCTCATTTAAACTTGCGTAGCGAACCCGGTACTATCTCTTGCCTTGTTAAAACAACATTTAACTTGCGGGGGTTCTAAACAACTTGCACCATCTAATTAACTGTCGGGACCCCGGTTCCGCTTAATATGACCTAATTGCATCGCACCTTTACCATGCCATCCATCATGCATGCATCATGCCGATCTTCTGCCGTTGTATTAAATATTGCATCCGGTGTTTCTTCTAGTGTTTTGGGTTCTTCGCGGATAAGGCCGTCGAGTTGATGTGAGCTTCGCCCCGATCTTCGGTTGACCCTTCGACAATGTTTCAGGCGAGCATCTCCCTCTTTCTACCTATCTTACTTTTATAGCTTTTACTTCCCTCCTGTTGATCTTTGCTATCTGTGTTGCGATGCTCTAGTTCTCGCTCCCGTGATATCCCCTGCAGCCCTATATAGCCTTGGACACATCCTATTACCTGTTGTTTGGTAGATAGTTGGACCCGCGTGTCGTAGTCGCTTGCTCAAGTGTGTTGCTTGTCGTCAAGTACCACCTTTGTTGGAGAATTGCCGCATGTTGACGTTGGAGATGATCATGACTTTACTTATTGTTCACTTTAAATTCTGTTTAACAACTAAAATTGAATTAAGCAGAGGCATCGGTGGGTGATAGGTAAGATTTGGTTTCCGACCGCCCACTTGTGTCCCGTGGGACCGAGTTCTTGACACTGTTCCGAGATCGAGCGCTAACCACGGTGGGGAGATATGGGCCCCCATTGATAATTACCGATTTCAAAGTATTGTCGGGGGCCACAAACTAGTTTGGGGTTTTATTTACTATCCTGTACTTATGCCATGCTTTATCGCTTTATTTACGATTGCGAGGTCTCGACACCGCATCTTTTAGGACTTGTGACCCGTTACGTGGTATCGGCCCCGCTTGGGGGCATACTGTCGTCACGCCGCCCCACAAACCCTAAGTCCGTCTCGAGACCGCCAACTTGCGTGGTGTACTTAGTGGGTGGCCCCAGTGCTTGCTTTGGGTGCGGGAACGTCGTGACCTAGGCCCGCCGACATACCGATGGGTGTATGTTAACCGATCCGCAAAAGGGTCAAGTGCTGTGGATACTTTGGTGCACCCGCAGGTTAAATCTTTTCGAGAAGCCGTGTCCGCGTTATGGACGACTTGGAGCACGATGTCGATCATAGACAACTATAACTAAAGTTTACCGTTTAAAGTGACTTGTTTCCGATATGATTAGTAATCGGCTTCACTACAACGGAATGGCTAAACAAAAGTACCAACAAGCTGCTGGGTTTTGGGGTTATCTCATGATAATTGTATCGACTAGTAAGTGATGCCACTATAACGGAATGACTAACTAAAAGTGCCCATCTTACTTTATCGACGACTATCTAAACTCGACTAGTAATTGCTGCAACGATAATCGGATAAGTAAAGCGCCAACCGTATGCGTTCCTCGGTTGACTTCTCGATTGGTCTCGAGGGAAACGCCAGGATGGGTTTGTTTGGTGATAGCTTCAGGTTGGATCCGGATAGGTCATTCTCACCCTCCTCTGATAAACGCCAGTTGTATCGAGTCTCTAAAGGTTGTTTAGTGCATTGCTGCCGCTTGATCCACCATACCTATGTAGGCGAGGACCGCCAATTCTAGCCTCGCTGTAATCGCCTCGATCGACGCTCCTTCTTTGTTTTCTGCTTTGCCTTTGTCGGCACCCCTTTTGTTAAGCAGGTTTTGAGATCGACGTCGTTAGCAGGGTTACCCTTCCGGCTTGGCCTGGGCAGGGTTATGGACGCCATTGGTTATTCTTCAGGGCTCTTAGCCCCATTTGCATCTTGTCCGTAGTCGGACGCTCGACCATTTTCAAGGTGATTTGGATCTTTGTACCGTATATTTGTATTCTTGACTCTTTGAGTCGCTGTTGTATATATATCTGTTCTGTGGGTCCCATCGAGGAATGTTGTGTAATGTTATTACTTTGTTTTTCCACCCGCACGAAAGTGCCTGGTGGGCACCTTCGAATCGTTTCTATGCGGGTTTGGCGAGTTTCGCTGAAACTTGCATAGGGCCGATACTGAGGGTGTTACACCATGTCAATATGAGAACTTTGCAAAGTCTCCACAAGGAGGGCCATATTTTTGGACTAAAAGAAAATGTCTCCTTTGACAAAGATCGTGTTTGCAGGGCATGTGTTATTGGGAAGATGCATGATGCTCCTCACAAGCCTAAGAACCGCATTTCGTCCACCAAGATCTTGGAGCTTCTCCATGTGGACCTCTTTGGTCCTCCATCTCATGCAAGTCTTGGTGGGAAGAAATATTGCTTGGTGATCGTTGATGACTTTTCAAGATACTCATGGGTATATTTCTTCAAGTTAAAGAGTAAGACCCAAAAGACATTCATCGACTTCATCAACATGGTCCAACGTCAACACAATCTTCCCGTTTTGATCATAAGAAGTGACAATGGCACCGAGTTCAAGAACTACACCTTGAATGATTTTCTTAGTGATGAGGGGATTAAACACCAATATTCCGCTGCATACACCCCTCAACAAAATGGTGTGGCCGAAAGGAAGAACCGGACTCTCATTGAGATGGCTAGGACCATGTTGGCGGAGTTTAAATCTCCATACAACTTTTGGGCCGAAGCCATTTCCACTACTTGCCATGCTTAAAACCGGCTCTACCTCCGCAAATAAATCAATAAGACTCCATATGAAATTCTTACCGGTAACAAGCCCAACATATCTTACTTCCGGGTGTTCGGTTGTAAGTGTTTCTATCTCATAAAAGGTGTTCGTTTGTCTAAATTCGAGTCTAAAGCATTAGAGGGTATTTTTGTTGGCTATGGTCTCGAATCTCACACTTATAGAATCTATGATAAGCTCTCCGGAGCCGTCATAGAATCTTGTAGTGTGACCTTCGAAGAATATGATGGTCCCCAAGGGGGGCGTGTTGATGCTTGTGATGTAGATGATGAAATGCCTCAGGATGCCATAGGAAGAATGGGTGTGGGATATATCCGCCCCGTTGAGGAACCCCTTATGGCGGATCGAGAAGAACTATGCTCCACTCAAGTGGAGCACTCATCTTCACAACCTCAACATGATCCATCCACCGAAGAGGACATTGACTCAAGCCAAAGACAAGATGTGGACCCTCAACATGATGATCAAAGTGACAACTCTAGTCAAGGGGAGATTGATTATTTCACCCGGGTGTCAAGTGGTGCCAAGGCGATTGCTCAAGGAAGATCCGTACAAACTGCTTTGAAGCAAGCTCAAATTGATGCTAGAAGAACACTTGATCATGACCAAGGTCAATCTTTGCCTCCAGATGAATAGGATGATTCCAATGATGATCAAGGTCAAGTTAATGGTCAAGACGAGGATCAAAATGATGAAGAGGGTCCCCCAAGAAACAACACGGAGATCCATGCTCGTCGCGAAGCTAGAAAGGAAAGAATGTTGGAATTCAGAGACCACTCTCTACAAAATGTTGTTGGTGATCTAAGGAAAGGTATTTCCACAAGAGCACAATTGAAGAGGTTCAGTGAACATCAAACTCACATCTCCATGATTGAACCTAAGAAAGTGTGGGAGGCTCTTGAAGATTCGGATTGGTTGGAAGCTATGCACAAAGATCTCAACAACTTTGAGAGAAACAAAGTATGGAAGTTAGTTGAGAAGCCAAAGGATTGCCGCAATGTTATTGGAACAAAGTGGATATTCAAGAACAAGCAAGATGAGCATGGAATTATAGTAAGGAACAAGGCTAGATTGGTTGCACAAGGGTATTCTCAAATTGAAGGCATTGACTATGGAGAGACTTATGCACCCGTGGCTCGCCTTGAGTCCATATGTATCCTTCTTGCTTATGCAGCACATCATAACTTCAAGTTACAACAAATGGATGTAGAAAGTGCATTTCTTTATGGCCCATTAAATGAATTAGTATATGTTAAGCAACCCCCGGGATTTGAGGACCCCAACTTCCCAAACCATGTCTACAAACTTTATAAGGCACTCTATGGGCTCAAGCAAGCCCCACGCACGTGGTATGAGCACCTTAGAGAATTATTGTTTGACCGTGGTTTTGAGGTTGGGAAAATCGATCCCACTATTTTTACTAAGAGGGTCAATGGGGAGCTTTTTGTATGCCAAATATATGTTGATGATATTATCTTTGGCTCATCTAACAAAGCTTTTAATGATGAATTCTCAAAGCTTACGACTAGTAGGTTCCGGATGTCTTTGATGGGAGAGTTGAGAGTATTTCTTGGCTTTGAGATCAAGCAAGTTAGAGGAGGTACATTCTTCAATCAAGCCAAGTATACTCAAGATATGCTCAAGAGATTCAAAATGCAAGATTTAAATGGATCTCCTACTCCCATGGCTACAAAGACTCATCTAGAACAAAATCCAAATGGTAAAGATGTGGATCAAAAGGTATACCGGTCTATGATTGGTTCTTTGCTTTACCTTTGTGCATCTAGACCCGATATTGTGTTGAGTGTAGGTGTGTGTTCAAGATATCAAACGGCTCCTAAAGAAAGCCATTTGATGGCGATCAAGAGAATCTTTTGATATTTAGTTCATACCCCATTTTATGGTCTTTGGTATCCTCGAGGCTCAACATTTTCTCTTTGTGTATACACAGATTCGGATTGGGCGGGTGATAAGGATGATAGAAAATCAACATCCGGGGCTTGCCAATTTCTTGGTAGGTCTTTGGTATGTTGGTCTTCTAAGAAGCAAAATTGTATATCTCTCTCTACCGCCGAAGCCGAGTATGTCGTTGCCGCTAGTGCTTGCACTTAATTGCTATGGATGAGGCAAACTTTAAAGGAATACGGTGTCCATTGTGACAAAGTGCCTCTTCTATGTGACAATGAAAGTGCCATCAAGATTGCATACAACCCGGTGGATCACACAAGGACAAAGCATATTGAGATTCGTCATCATTTCATTAGAGATCATGTTGATCGAGGTGATATTGATTTATCCTATGTGTCAACCAAAGATCAACTTGCCGATATCTTCACGAAGCCACTTGATGAAGCAAGGTTTTGCTGCTTGAGGAATGAACTAAATATCGTAGATTCAAGGAGCTTGACTTGATTATCTTGCACTCTCACCTAATACTCGATCCATATTTGGTTTATGTGTAGGCATGGACATAGGTGGAGTGTGGTCCTAATTGATTGGACCATCCATCCCCCCATTATGCGCAAAGTAAACAAAATCATTCCTCTTAATATCATTTTGTGATATGTGAGCTTAATGATGAGTTTCAGTAATGGACCCAAGATATATCTTCGTGGTGCCAAGCCGAGTATACTCAAACATGGTGTCCTAGGACACCGCCCCCTCTCAATCGAGAGGTTGATGTGCGTACTCGTGTTTGTCACTTTTGAATTGGTTTTTGATCATGGTTGTCATATTTTGAGTTGCTTTCACTGATCTTAGTCTCATGCACTCTAGTTTGGTTTTTGACATCTTTTTCTCGATTTTTTAGAGTGCATGTGCTTCCCAGCACAATTGTCTCAACCCAAGCCTCTCTACTTACTCCCTCACAAAAACCCTCTCCATCCGCACAAGAATCAATCTTTTTCATGGACTTGGAATCAGATGGGACCGGTACTACCGGTTGGATGAGCGGTACTACCGCCCACGGGAAGTTCCCAGGTCACACCCTGGAAACTGATCCAGGAGCGGTACTACCGCCCACACGCCCGGTACTACCGGCCATCGGTACTACCGGTTGCTGGACCGGTACTACCGGTTGGCGGAGTCGAGTATATATTGGCTGAGCGTGGGGAGGAACCCATCAGTGCCCTATTCTTCCCCATGCTCCCCACAGGTACCCGCGCCGCCACCGATGCCCTTGCCGCCGCCGGAGCCCTGCCACGCCTTCCTCTCTCCAGATCCTCCTTGGATTCGGCCTCTTGGCGGGATCCCCCTCCTTTCCACCGCCATGGATCCCGGTACAACCGCCCTTTCTCTCTCTCTGTTTAATTTCCTCATCGGATCTAGGTTTTGGCATAGATTTGTGAAGAAATTAACATGTTGTAAGGTTGTACTGCCATATGCTTCCCTTGTTGCCTAGTAGAATCGTCTATTTACAGATTATTGTCGTCATTTTGTCCGTTTCTACCAGATCTGACGAACATGTACCACTCAATCGGTAGTACCGGAACTTTTTTCCGGTACTACCGCTAAGTGGTACTACCGGTCGTCAAATCCGGTAGTACCGGCCCAAACTGACATCAACTTTTTGTTAAATATTAGGTTCTCTCTTTTGCTCCTTGAGATTCTTGTGCCCTTACCCCCTTGCTGTCCTCCCTCGTGCTTTCACATATGCAGGTGGTTCTAGGGGTGCGCGCAAGCGTTCCAAAGCTAGCCGTGAGATTGTTGAGGAAGAGACGGAGTCTGAGGAAGAGGTTATGCCACGGCCAAGACATCGTTCCAAGTTGCCTGCCACTCGAGGTGGCCGTGGGGGTCGTGAGGGGGTTACCAAGCGCTCTACTGGGCGTGGCAGCGCTCCTCCTTCTCTCCCCCCTTCCTCAGGGCGCACCAAAAGTCTCAGCTTAGGGCCATCAGGGCCAAGGAAATTGTATGACATCTCTGAGTCGGAGTTTCGGGCTCTCAGGATTGACAATGCATACTCCCGCAGCCGGGACGAGGACAGAGAAGACAGTCTTTTCTTCAATGATTTCCAAGAGCGCGTTTATCATGAGGTTCTTTTGACCAATATTCAGATGGTGATGCCTCGGCAGTGGATTGACATGGAGCACATCAACAAGAACCTTGACTACTTTGGCGAAGCTAAGGAAATCTGCTCTCACTTGGGCTTGTTCCCCATCATGGAGCTCCAGTATGACTATGAGCCACTCCTTATTGCACAGTTCTATGCCACGGCACATTTCCACACTGGCCGCACTCGGAAGATCACCTGGATGACTCAAGGTGCAATCAAGGAAGACACACTTGCGGAGTTTGCTGCAATTTTGGGGTATGAAGATCGCGGCCGGGACACTCCTTGTGGTTTCCGCTATCACATGCGGGATCACCCCTCCAAGAAGGATGTCCTTACACCGTTGTATATCCAGGGCCGCGGGATTGCTGGCAAGATCAAGGATCTTCTCCCCACGTATGACATTCTCCATCGCAGTTTCCATGAGACTGTTGCTCCTCGTGCGGGCAACAAGGATGAGATACATGGGTTCTCTGTAGACTTGTTGTTCAACACCTACCTCAACCGCGACTCCAGCAGTCCTCTTGATGTGTCATACTACATATGGAATGAGATGATTGCTGCTGCACACTCTCGGAGGGTTCCACCATTTGCTCCATATATTATGGCCCTCATTGTGTCAAAATGCCCTCCCATTGCTAGGACACTATCCACTCGTCCTCTCATTGTGCACAGGCCAAGGCACTCAAGATCAAGACACATGCTAAACCCCGCATTGTGGCGGATGAGGAGGAAGGGGATGACTCTGAGGATGCTGAGTGTGGTCGTGACACTGACTATGTTGCCTCCCGCCGCAAGAATGCCAAGCCCACCTGGGCCAAAAGGATGGAGGCCAAGCTCAAGAAGATCTTCTGCTTCCAAGTTGACAACCAGAAGCGCATGTATGAGGCACATGTGTATGCCAAGAAAGCTAGTGCTCGACAGAAGGACATGATGGCTGCCCAGGGTTTGACCGTCTCCGAGGGGTCCGAGACCAATATCACTCCAGAAGAACAGTGGATCTCTCAGCACAGCCGTTGGGATGATGATGTCTCTTCCTCGCACCGTGCCCCACCCCCTACGAGGAGGACCTTGAGGATGATGATGAGGAGGAGGATTGACTATCGGGACGGTAGTCTTGCACTTGTCCCTTTTTGGCGTCTTGATGCCAAAGGGGGAGAAGTTGCACTTTAGGCACGGGTGTTGCATGGGAAGTCACAAGCTCGTTCTTATTTTGATCCTTTTATTGCTTGTGAACTTCGATCTCCCTCTATTTATGTGTGAGACTATGTGGTTATGTCGTGGATCAATATTATGAAACTATGTGGTTTATTTCTTTGGATCCATCTTGTGATGATATGCGTTATCTATTGTCTATATGTTTCTCATCACATGTTATTGTGCAAAGGTATGATTTCAAATGCTAGTATCTATATTTGTGCACCTATGTTGGGCTTGTAAAATAGAGGGGGAGGTTTGTTTGTACACATCTAGGGGGAGCCCCTTCTCTATTTTACAAAGCCCATGTGTTTCCTATTAAAATCATCCTGCAAAAGTGTATTGTCATCAAACACCAAAAAGAGGGAGATTGAAAGAGCATTTTTCTGTCCCTCCGATTTTGATGTTTGATAACAACACACTATCAGTTTAATCGTGTTCTAAGTGTATCACAGGTTTGATAAGGGTGTGGCACAAATATTGACCTAACCAATTACCCTTGCGATAAACTAATGTGACAACCGGTAGTACCGGAAAAATGTCCGGTACTACCGCTTGGCACCGGTACTACCGGTCCTAGTACCGGTTGGGCCCTTGCAAGGTTGAGAGGGATGAGTTTTCCTCAGTATCACCCGGTACCGCGGAGTGGCTCTACCGCTCCAACCGATAGTACCGCTTGAGACAAGCGGTACTACCGCTTGACACTTGAGTACCAGCAAAGACGGCGAGGAAGTACCACCCTCAGGCTTGCTCGGTCAAGACTAGACCGGTACTACCGCCTGCATCGGTAGTACATCATCTGACCGGTACTACCGCTGGGGGTAGTACCGCAAGGGAATACTGAAATCTTGCTGGCTCGACCATCCATGGCATCTCCAGACTGGTCCCAGATCGACCGGTAGTACCACTTGCATGCGGTACTATCATTGAGTACCCAGTACTACCGGTGCATTAAAGGCTCCAACAGCCAGATTCCCTGGAGGGGTATAAATACCCCTCCACCTACCTTGGGACAAGGTGCTCATCCACATTAAAGTCAATACCACCATTGGAGCCACCAAATCTTCAAGATCTCCTCAATCCACCACCCAAAGTCTTTGATCTTTGGGGAATCGAAGGAGGAGGCCCCGATCTACTACTTCACCAAAAGAGATCTTCATTTACCCCTCATTTCTTTGAGGGCCCCTTTGCTCTAGTGTTTTCTTGGAAACCCTAGTTCTTGTTTTGGTTCTTACAAGCTTGTCTTTGATTTGTCTTGACATCTTGCTTGTATTTGGGAGCCTCCAATTCGGTTGTGGATGTGTGCCCCGAACTTGTTGTAAAGGTGCCGGCTTCCACCTCGAAGGTTGTCGATATAGTGGAAGGTGAATCGAGCCCGTTGGGGTGAGGTTCATCGGAGAACAAGGGAGGCCTCTTGTGGTGTTGGTGGTTTGAAACCACCCCCTCTCCAAACGCAGATGTACTTCCCCTCAAAAGGAAGGAACTACGGGAAACAAATCCTTATGTCTCCGCGTCCACTTCTTTGGTTACTTCTATCTTTTACCGCACTTTACTTACTTGTTCTTGCTTAGTGTTCTGTTAGCTTGTGCTTGGTTGACATATAGGTAAATTCACCATAGTTGCATATTCTAGAGAATTTACCTTTCTTGTCAAACCCTAATTTGAAAAAGAGTAAAATTTGAAGTAGCACATATTCACCCCCCCCCCCTCTAGGTGCCCATACGATCCTTTCACCTGCGGTGGGCTGTTGTACCTGGGCCGAATAAGGAAAACCCCGAATGGGTTCCCACTAATCTGGCTGGGCCTCATCGGCGTAATTAGGCTAGAGATAAAATAACCTGGCTAGGCCCTTAAACTTAATTCGGCTGGGACTATCAGGACCAGGCCGAATCAGCCAAGCTCCAGGCCGAATCAGCACTCTTCCCAGGGTACTTGGGTCGAGTTATATCGACCCGGTTGGCTTAATATTCACTCCCAAATGCTCCTCCAAGCCCTACATCAACATACCTTCACGCCAAGTCAAGATGTGCCCGCTGCGTGCCACTCTTGGGACGCTCCTGGCTCAGACTGGCACATGGCATATGGAATATGCTTGGCATCTGGAGAAGATGCTAGGGAATATGCCAGGCATCTCTAGAGATGCCATGGCATATGTTGAGCATCTTAGGAAGATGTCAGGAATATGATATATAGGTGCCAATCGTGAGGAACAAGTTTTGTCCCCTGGGCTCCCCTTTATAAGGAGCACCAGGGGGATCATTAGGAGAGAGGCCCCCCGAAGGGATTCTCTGCTCTCTGCTCACTAGGAGCTCACCTTCTTCCTCCTCCACTCTCACAGAGAGATCTACATAGAGGCATAGGAGATACAGCTCAAGGAGCACCATTGTAGCCACAAGTATGTCAATATTATATGATATTAGATGCAGGGGTAGAGGTGTTATCTCAACATGATAGCCTCGAACCTGGATACATCATGTTTATCTTTGTTCTTACGAGTGCGGTCTTTAGTGCATCACCCCTCCCCGGATTCCTCCACGTCCATTGGCCCCAACTTTAGCCTACCCATGGAATATGTCGTGATACCACCACAATAAGCATGCACATGTTTCTTCTAATGAGAGAATGACATGGGGGACCCACCATCTTGTATAAATGGCTGATGCATCGAGCAACGTTGCCAAGTTCGAAACACGAAGGAACTAGCGAGAAAAAAGCCCAGCATGCACACGTTTCTTCTAATGGGAGACTGACATGGGGGACCCATCAAACTATATAATGGTTGATGCATTGAGCAACGTTTCCAAATTCGAAACATGGAGGCGCGAGCGAGAAAAAAGTCCAACATGCACACATTTCTTCTAATGAGATGTTGCCATGTGGAATCCAAAGCCTGTATAAACGGTTGATGCATCGAGCAACGTTGTCAAGTTCGAAACACGGAGGCACGGACAAGAACAAAAGTCCAACATACAGACGTTCTTCTAATGATACGCTGACATGTGGGACCCAGCTGCGTGATCAAACGACAGATTCGTCGAGCAACGCTACCTAGTTTGGAATAGGGTTGCGCTAGAGAAGAAAAATTCAATCATATACACATGATTCTTCTAATGTAAGGCTGACATATGGGATCCACCAGCCTGAATAAACGGCTGATGCAGCGAGCAACGCTATCAGGTTAACACGGAGGCGCGACCGAGGGCAAAAATTCCATGATACACACATTTCTTCTAATGAGAGTATGACACGTGGGTCCTAGCTGCATGATTATGCATGTGGCAACGCTATCGAGTTCGGAACAGGATAGCGCGACCAAGGGCAAAAAATCCATCATACACACGTTTCTTCTAATGAGAGGATGACAGGTGGGTCCAGATGCATGATTAAATGGCAGCGCAATCAAGTTCAGAATAGGGTAGCAGGAGCGACAGAAAAATTCCATCATACACACGATTCTTGTAATAAGAGGCTGGCATGTGGGACCCAGCATCGTGATTAACGGCAGATAGATCGAGCAACGCTATCGAGTTTATATCAGGGAGGCACGAGTCAAGGAAAAAATCCATCATGCACACGTTTCTTCTAGTGTGAGGATGGTATGTGGGACCCAGCAGCATGATTAAATGGAGATGCATCGAGCGACGCTATCAAGTTCGGAACAGGGAAGGAAAAAAATTCCATCATACACATGATTTCTCTAATGTGAGGCAGACATGCCCAGCAGACTGACTAAACGGAAGAGGCATCAAACAACGTATCAAGTTCAAATCAAGGAGGCGCGACCGAAAAGTTTGGTCCGCTAGATTCACTGGTGTTTGGGACCCACATGCAAAAAATACTCCAGCAAGTCAGCATCTCGCGAGGAAGCCGAAATCTTACTTCTGCCACGCGCCCGTCGAGCTTCCTCCATGTTTTTAGCGGTTTCGTCGTAGTAGAGGGGCGCAGAACCGGAAAAAATGTTTTGCATCGGCCACGGTTGAGCCGAGATTTTCATCGCATAAGACGTGCCTTCTATGACAACCGACGGGCCTACGTTGCGGAAGGAAACATTTCTTGTAGTGAATGATCTCCTTATGAGTGTCTAGACACAAGGCCTCTCTAGATAAATTATAATCAGTTTTAGCATTATAAGAATCATTACTAGAGAGATGCGTCATAAACAAATGTAGTATTTGTAGGCCGCTCTTTGTCAACCTCACCTTTTTTGTGCTCCTCTTCTTTATCTTGCGGTTCCTGCAAATGATTATCTCCGGGCACTATAGTTTTAGAACATGCCTTGCTCTCTACCACAAGTGGATTACCACTAAGATGTTCTTGAAAATAAGATTGTGATACTGGTGACAAATTGGTAAGTTTCATGTGAAGCATACTATCATTACTCATACTCATAATGGATCTTCTTAAGAGTAGATCATGGACACTTCTATAAACCAAAACCTCTAATACTTCAACTCTAGTGTAAGATACTAGGGATTCTTAAAGAGTAATGGAACATTGAAAACTAAGGTGACCAAGTGCCATACGTTTATCACAAATATCATGATATGAATTAAAAATAACTTTTGCACAACCATCTAATAGATCGTACAAGTTAAATAAATCCATACCAGCGGCAGTAATATGTTAATTGAGTGTGTCCTTATCATCAAATACTGATTCCTTGCTCCAGACCTACAATAATTCTAGTGTTTATTCAACTAGTTACCTTTATGATATTACAACTTTAGGGGTGTTAAAAAATTCATATACCCACCATTTGGAAGTTGATAGTTCCCCCTAGGATTCATATTTTTTGGCTGGCCATGCATAATAAAATCATGACCAGAGACAACCTTAGGAAAACAAACATAAATAAGCCTCTGGAATGTGTGTTTTTCTCTTGTCATGAATTTGTTGGTCATCTTTTTTTACTACATAGTAGCTAAACACATATGTGAAGAAGTTAAAATTTTATTTGGTAAACCAATAGGATCAAATCAAGCTCCAATTTCCCATCTCTGGATTGCTAATGACAAGCATGCTTCCATGAATACCATTTGTGTTGCTATGTTGTGGTCTATTTGGAGACTTAGAAATGATTTTATCTTCAATGGACTAACATGGCTTAGTATGAAATAGATGTGGTGGATCATTTTACGAACTATCATGAAGTGGTGACCCTTTTCAAGGAATCGGTGATGGACTTGGTGGAAAGTTTTTGTCACCACTTCCATCAAAACATCCTGCTGCCACCCCTCTGCCTACCAAGTGGCTGACTCAAAGTTCTAAGATGAACCCTCATGTATACCCATGGTTTCCCCATGTCTGAGCAAGACCCACCTCGGTTATGGGCACCAAGCCCAAGTTCACTAGCTCTGATTCTACGCTTCCACAATCAACAACGGTACCATATCTCTTCAGCCCAAATTCTATGCTACATGATGTCAACTAGGCTTTACTAGAGTCCTTGCTGATGCAACATGACACGCTTCTGGGACCTGAAGAAACTATTGTTTGAAGATGATAAAGCGGAAGCCAGGAAGTTATCTAGGTTGATGTTCCACTCCTAGTTTTAGTTGCTCGTTTCAGTTGCAAATCGGTGTAATGTTTTAGTTACTCTCTCTGTTGAATAACTTTACAGTTTTTTTGTTTGTTTTTCTTTGCTACAACTGAACTTTGTACTCGATAGCCGTTGTTGGCTTCTTAAAAGGAGCCAGGAGGAGCCCTCCTGTTTGTCTAAAAATTAATAAATATACATTTGTGATTGTATATACTGCAGATGTAGATATTTGGAGATACAATCTTCATTTTCAAAGCGAATGGTGTTGAAGAATCCCCCAAAAAAGACAAATCAGTTCAAGTATAATTAAACTTTTTTATGAGGACAGCAATAGAGAAATATGCCGGCTTTCATGGGCTCTAGCGGTCCAAAAGCTGACCTCTAGTGGGCCTGAATTACCGCATGGTATATGTGAGGAGCAATCTACTAGTGGGGCTGAATTAATTCTAAGATGCTCGCAGGCAGGCCTGAAATGGATTAGGTTTTATGTAGCCCGAGAAGCCCGGCGACCAAATCGATCCCGACTCCGATCAAAGAGGAGGCAGACGCAACAATGGCCGTGCTCCCGTCTTGAGCTCGTCTCCTTCGATCTCCCGACCTCCTCTCCTCCTTTAGCTCTGCTCCTACACCGTGCGCCCTGCTGTACTACCGTACCCTCACCGCCGACGCCTAAATCCACGGCCCCTTCCCCTTCCCCTCCGGCTCCGCAACACCCCCGCCTCTCACGCGTCGCCGTTATCGCCGTTCCTGTTCTTCCTCGTCGGAGTCCCCACACCGTCTGCAAGTATCTGGTGAGTTTCCAGCGATTAGTTAAATTGCACCGACCTTCACAATTTCTAGGTGTGCACACCGTCTAGATCCGCCCCTGCGTCCCTGTTTTGGGTTATTATGCCCTTGATATGGGCACTATAAGTATAAACAAAATATTTGCCACTGCAGTCGTGCAATAATATCAAAAGAATGGTATACATACATATATCTGAGCTTCTGTCCAATACTGTTTCTAGTTCTTTCCAAATCTAGATGCATGTAGTTGCAGACTGCCTTAAGCACCATTCATCTACATCTGATCTTGATGTGCTACTTCAAACAGGATCCGATCAGAAGATAGATAAAGAATGGCTGCACGAGACACTCCCATGGCCTCTGAGGATGACTATGAGGTATGCCGTCTGTTGGTTTTATAGAGCACTTTTACTGTGCTATACTAGACTCCGGATTGCCGCAAGAAATCTCTTGTACAATACTTTGTTCATAGTTACAGGATGAAAATCACAGGAAGAAGAATCCAGTTGTATCAATCTAATACCAGTAACTCGCATATTATTGGCTTAATTAGTGTCCAGATTCCAGAGTTTAACTTAGAGTATTGAACCACACCTTAGAGAGATCAACAGAGGAAGAAAGATTCTGAAGAATTTGAGTTCTTGGTTTACTTGTTGCTATAATTCCCCACTTCTTCGTAGGAACCCCATTTGCAACTGCTTTGTACACACATATGGCATCTTCAAGTACTGTAGTTTTTCAATTGTTAAATTGCTTAGAACAAATTCGAGTATGTTTTAATTTTGGACCAATTCATTCTGAATTTATGCTTTTACTTGAACTAGATTTCGGTGAGACTGGGTATTTCAAAATCAATTGTCTGTAAGGATTGAAATTTCCTGTTTATGTTCTTCAGTTTTTGCTGTTGTTGTGAGCTATGTGCCTATGCTTTGCAGACTCAACAGAAGAAGCAAGCTGCTGCAGATGTTCTTTTTCACTATTCACAATTTGCTATGGTGTGCATTGGTGAGGGAGTTCGCCCAACTGATCTCCGGTTGCATCTTATGAAGGTATATTTGGAATCTTGTAACTAGTGCGGCTTCTAACTGTTGCACATTTATTACCATCATTTTTCATGTCTGTCCTAAGCATGTGAGTATTCATTCTTGTCATAATGTCTTCTTTGGGTGCTTGTAATTTATTTCACCAAGAATACATAGCTCAAGGCATTCACGTACTCAACAGTCGAGATAGTAATTTTATCTTGTAATCAAATTTTTCACGACAGCATTTATTCCTCCTGTGTTCACTACAAAAGTCTTGATAATCCTTGAAAAAATTAAGTTAAGCTGAGTTAACAGTTCTTTATTTGTTAAATAGGTCTAATACACATTAAAATTTGTAGTGGTGTATGTATTTCAGTATTCTTATAAGCCAAATGAATGAATTATTAGTTTTTTTAACCGTAAGCCAAGTTAATCAACCAATTTGCTACTTTCCACTTATTTCTTATTCTTGGAGGGCACCTTTATGTTCAGGAATGCTGGAGCTCAGAGATCATAAATTTGATGCATCATTTGCATATCGTGTTTTACTTGAGATACTACTATATCTTATAAATCAGACAAGCATATTTGCTAGAGTTTGTAATCTGACTTGCATAATTATTACCTTTTTGTCACCCTTGAGTCTTGAACCCTTTGGCTGTCTATTTGAAGTGTGTGCAACTTTTCTATCCACTATGTGTTTGATGCAAATTTTCTGTGATATTAAGACTCTCAGGATATTCACTTGAACAAGATTACATGTTTCTGGTGCAATTAAGAACTTAGTTAGCTCCATTCTGGCTTTGGTATGTGGCGGTGGGGCTGTTAGGGCTAGCTATTCCATATACCACATTTTCCAAATCATTTTATCTTGTCCAAAAGAAGAAATAAGAGGGTTAAGCCCTTGAACTCTGAGCTGTTCAAAACTAAGCCTCTGTGGGCATTGAATGTGTGAGATGGACCAACTCTAGTATTTCAAGTTAAATCACATGACTAGCCAACTTTCTTACATTTTATGTCTTTTGGGAAATAACAGGAGAATATAATAAATTATTGTGAGAAAACAAAACTATTGCTGCCAAAGAATTAGTTAATAAACATGGTATAAGGGCAAAATATGCATAGTGGATAGGTTAATTTGGCTTCGGTAAGTGTATTATAGTCTCTGCAATCATACCCCTTTCTCAATTTAGTTCCATCTGGTGTCTGACAAGCCTCAACTTGCTGAAAAGTTCCTTCCGTTGGCCTTTATAGCTATGTTTCTTCTTGAAGTGGCCTTAGACATGATTGGACATTTTGAAACTATGCTTAATTGGTTGATTTTAACTTTTTAGCTTCGAGCTCAGATCTTGCAGCCACAGGTCAAAATTGTCTGGCACATAAAAATAGACTAGACTGTAATTTTATGTTTGAATGCAATTTGACCAGAAAAACACCGTTTTCAGTGAGTATAATGGCTGTATATGCACAATTGACACCTGACAATTCATGTTACTAGCGTTGCATTTCACTGCAAACTTCTGTTATTTCTTCTGGCCATGATCCCATCGGGTCGATTGGATGCTAACCCAGATCTTTGGTCTGCCCTTCCCTCCCAGGAAGTGTCAGGTATGCCCACGTCTTTGAAGGAAGAGCCACAGCAGGCAGCTGCCTCCCCAGATTCTAGCGGTGAACCATCATCCTCTGGGACAATGAAGGAAGATAGGAACGAGATCCCCTAAGCTTCATCTGCATCTCGCAGTGAGATGAAAGTAACTCCGGATGAAAGGAACTGATGCCTGGTCATGGAAATGTAAATAAGTTTTAGCATGCTTGTGGTGGGCGCCATGCTGTTTTGATTTAAAATGTATAACACCTTTTCTGAACATATTGCGAGATAATCTTTTGAGGACAGATGAAAGGCACTGATGTATGTTCATATGTTTCTGCTTTATGAACAGATAAACATGTAACTGCAGAAAGATGTAGTAGCGTCGTTCATCTTTTCTGCTCAACCTGGTTGGTTGGAGGTTATGTTTTGCATTTCAGTGTTGGTGGGCAAGTGATTTCTGTGGTTGTTGAATGCATCACGTTTAATGTACTGTATACTCGATCGTCAAAACCAAATCTTTTTTAAACTTCATTCTCATGCAATTCATTGGTTTAGGGTTAACAGACACATACATAAAAGAACACAAATATGACGCTATGGTCTATGGGTAGCATTTTGCTTGCCGAAACATCCAGGATATAGAATGATTTAAAATCGACTTCACATGAAGGGTGTCAGCATGGCACCATCAGATCACGCTAAAGTTACAGGTAGCTAAAAAGCCGTCTATATGCATTTCGGTCGAAACCACCTCATCACTGGCGGAGCTATGAAGAAACCGTCTACAAAGATTAGAATATGTAAACTAGAGCATTTTGACCCCCTCCCCCAGAGCAATTTTGTCATCTATTTGACATGAGTCCAGGCAGGCCTTATGTAACCGAAGTCAAAAAATGCAGATTCACTCTACATTACCAGTTCTCGATACTAGGATCCATCAGAAACAGAAACTAGCCAAGAAAAAGATAGAATGGCCACAGGCTATTTTTTTCCTTTCACAATATTTGAACTAAACATGAGCTATAAAGACAAGTTAGGCTCCAGGCCAGCAAGTTCCACCAATCAGAAAATAGGCAACAGCTAACATCATTTGCACCAAATTAAGTGCTCATCTGCAATGACCAGTAACAGGAAAAACACCCAAGCAAGATAAGTTTCATACACCTGTTTTCACAAGAAAAAGAGACAACAGGTCTAGTGGTGCATCATGCAAACTTGGGAAAGCCATCATTGGCTAATAGAGCAACTAAATATTGATCACTGGGAGATGAGCAGCACGTGATCATGTAAACTTTCACAATCTATCATCACCTTGCACTTTTTTTGAAGTAAAGAAACAGTCACATTTTCGTATCAACATATCTATAACATATTGCCCTGGTCTGTAAGAGCTGAAACAGTTCAGCAGCAACGAACAATGGTGGGAAACTAGACCGCAACATGATTTGACAGATGAAAGCCGTGTAGCGGTATTAAGCAAACAAACTGGTCTCAGACTATCCGATAAAATAACCCGATATACAGAAATCTCGTCACTGGCCAGTTAGAACCGAGCAGCATGTGTAAATTTATGTCACATAATAGTACTCATGTAAAATTCTGTAATCCATCATCAGCCTGCAATTTTATGTCATATCAACATAGTT
This sequence comes from Avena longiglumis, assembly GCA_030063025.1. NCBI lineage: Eukaryota > Viridiplantae > Streptophyta > Magnoliopsida > Poales > Poaceae > Avena > Avena longiglumis. Next base: position 473,225,774 of record CP125974.1, on the reverse strand, counting down.
AGAACATATGGACCTGGCCTGCAAAAACTCAAATACTTCCACATATGGTGATGACTGTGGAGTACCAAATAGCATCACAACTTGACAGATAAACACCATCTGACCAGATCGCAACGAACAAAATTGGCCTGAGATTATCTACATTTAATTATTTACATTTTCTCATTCATACCAATCAGAAATAATTCATCACCCACCAGAACATACCCCACAATCACATTCTCAATTTTCACTATGCAAAGAAAAAGGAACTATACAAAAGAGCAAAATCGATGCATCAGTTGTATCATCCACTGATCACTAACTTTCAGACTTCAGTAAACACAGTAAAGAGGGATAACATTTGGAGGTTCAAGCCAGTAGCATAGATGGGGACAACTTAACGTATCAAAACCATAGTTTCGAGTGACCAAAAAGTCAGCACAGTACTACGAAGAAGCAATCACAGAAAATGATCAGATCTAGTGTATTCTGATAGCAACATCACAAAGACACAAAACAATCAGCAGTACGGACCAAACAACGGTCAAGTCCAAGTAAATGCAGAGGAAAGGAGGTGCAATCACACATCATTTCTAATAGTCTTCATGATAAACTTGCCTGGTTCAGGCATGACTGAATTCAAACACCTAGGTCCTCTGCTCAGCTGCCTCAAGATCCCAGCTCCTAGACCACGAATCAGTACTGCCACAGCCACTCGGTACCTCACACCCTGAGGACAACGGTAACACCACTGTAGTGGAACAGCTATCTGAGCGCCCACTCCAGGTGCTGGAGAGTGTAGCCAAATAAGAGTGCAGCCACCCACGAGAGCCCCCAACGGCCTCACCAGACTGCACCTGAACGCCATTCGAATCAATGCCAAGCTTGCCAATGTTGTCTAGTCTCCAGCTTCTGGCAGTATGCTGCAAGGACACTGGCACTACCACTGCAGTGGCATGGTTGCTCGAGCAACCCCTCCAGCTGCCTGAAAGTCGGTCCAATGAAGATCGCAACCACCCACGAGTTCCCCCCACAGCCGCTGCCACCTCCTCTCCAGGCGGAGCTGGCACTATCATCTGTGCCTCGATGTCATACTGGTCTGAGCAGTAGGCTGGAGCAAGGCTCGTCTTGTCAGCACAGGGGATGATGATGGGAGCCTCACAGAAAGGGCAACATGAAGGTGTGGGCCTGCGAATCCGTGAGATAATGCACAATTCATGGAATTTATGCGAGCACACCGGAAGTGCCAGGACCATATCAGTTGGCAGAAAAACTTGTCCGCAGATGCAGCAGAACAAGCCGCTCCCCGGCAGAACCAGCACTGGGGGTTGCGAGAGCAACTCCAGGATCAGCCTCTCCACCTCCGGCAGACAGGGCGCAGATGGCACAGGGACCTCCAACCCAGACACAGACACTTCTTCATTCATTTGGGACTCTGCTGACGACGAGGCCTTGGGGGACATGCTGCTGCGGCAGGAGAATGAAGAGCAGGACATGCGATTGCGGCGGGAAGTACGGCAGAGGACCGCAATGCAACAGGTCAGCAGAGTCGTGCTGATCATAACAACCGCAACAATGGCGATGCTGGCGCCTATGGATGAAGATGGCGTAGCTGCGGGTGACACGCTCGGCACCAGAGACGAAGGCGGTGAAAGAGCTGGAAGCATATCTGGAGCAGCAATAACAACTTAAATTAGACACAAATCTGTTTCTAGTTCAGTAAAATTGACTTGACACTTTAACAGAGATCATTTGGAATTGAAAGGAACAAGAAAATCTTCAAGAATGATACAGCAACATTACAAAACTGGAAAAAGGCAGTTCGGAGAGGACATTGTTTTCAACTTATAATCATCCTAAAAAAATTATACTCGTAAATATGTATTCCCCCGGTCCGGAAAAGGATGTCACTGCGACGAAGGGAGTACATTCATTTACCTAAATAAAATAATTAAAAATACACGGTAGGGGGCTTTGTCCTACAGTACTATCTCTGCATAAAAAAGGTTACATCCATAAATCGATCTGATCGAACAACTTTCTTATCTTAACAAGCAATCGAAATACTACAGCAAAGCAACCTCAATCCTCCATTCCCGGCACATCTCAAAATTTCTCGGTGCAAAGTTCTTAAAATAACACTCAGCACACATTGGTTGCCGCAACAAAATCGAGCTCGAAAATTCGGTTCCGTGCCCCTTTCCATCCCCATTCTAGATCGAATCGAGTCTACCCGGGGCAGAAATAGAAGAAATCGGCTTTAGGAGGAGAAGGTACGTGACAATTACCTGGTGCATCGGCGACGGAGAGGCTGAAGAGGCGAAGCCGGCGCGGGACCCAGTGGCGGTGATGCGTCTTGAATCCACAGCCTCCTTCGCGGTTACCTGGAGATGAAGGTGGAGGATGAAGCTAGGGTTAGGTTTCGCGGCGGCGAGGGGGTGGCGGCGGGTGGAGGAACCGGAGCGCGCCCGTGAGCGCGACATACATGACTTGCCTCGGGGGCGCGACGGCGGATGGAGGAGGAGGAGACGGAGGAGAGCAGCGCGCCGGTCTCCGGTGTCGGAGCTTCCGCTGGCGGGATCGCGCGGTGGAGAGGAGGCGGCGGGGGCGGGAGGAAAGCCGAGGAGCGGGGGTTTTGGGCGGGTTTGGAAATGGGCGCCTCCTGCGCGGGAGGAGACGGCGATCTGTAGAGATGATTGTGGCCAAACAGCAGCTCCAGGGCAGGGCCCACATGTCAGTGTGACTAGATAAGCTTTGATTTTTCTCTTTGTTTTTTTTTCTGCGCTTAGTCTTATACCTCACCATTGCTCCATGGAGCCCAAATTCGACAGGGAATCGAAGTTGAATTGGTGAATCTAGCAAAGATTTTATGTACGGTGAGATTGAGGTCTCAAATTTGAACAAGAAATCATTAAAAATAAACTAGATGCGGCATATAGGCAAGATCTTGGGCATCCTAGATAAGATGCCATCTCATAAATGGATAGGCTCATCTTCTATGCTAACCAGTGACACTTGTGTCAGCATTACAGAGATTAGTGGGCCTGTAGAGTCACGGGTGAGGCCAAACGGAACCTTCGTTTGCCAACTCGCTTAGCGGATCCAGTTTGGCAATTGTAATATGCGATGAGAGAGCTATAAAACCGGCTGGCTTGTAGCTGGGGAAGGTAGGAAGGATTTGGACGGAACATGTTTCGGTCATGGCCGTGAGGGTGGTTGGGTGGATCGGCCTCGCCGAACAACAAATTACTTCTCCGCTAGTCGATTTCCAGAATTGAGAGTTCATAGTACACTAGTAGTCAACAATTTGGTATTAGAGCCCTCGATTCTGGCGATTCCCCATCATCGCTTCCATACGCGATACAAGGCGGAGCAGCGGGCGGAACTCATGGCGGAATTGAGTGGGGATGTGAAGGCAGTGTACTCGCTGCTTCATGAGGAGCTTGAGGGCATTTTCGATCGGAAGATCTCGGGCTTCATCGACACGATGACCAAGTCCATCAACGCCAAGCTCGACGCGACTACTCTCTCCTTCAACACGCAGATCGGTGATCTCCGCGACGAGATCAGCTTCGGCGCAGGGGTCCCCTCGATACCGGTGGCGACGCACTCGAGATGTCGCCCCCTGCATCCTCCCCGTCTGTTCCATCCCCCCCCCCCCCACATCTGGGCGCCAGCTCCTCAGCTGTGGCGGGCGCAACGTTGGGTTCAGACAAGGGCCCTGAAGGGCACGACTTGGGCAAGTTACACCGAGGGAAGGACTACTATCCGTATGTCCCTCCTCCGGCGAGAGGTATGCGCTCGGACACTTCTCCTGTTCCTGCTCCTCGTTCGTCACCTGAAACTGTATTGGGTACTGCTGATGGTGTGTTCGGCTCGGGCCCGAAATTTGAATTGCCTAGGTTCGACGGCTCGAACCCTCGTTTGTGGCAGGACCGATGTGAGGATTATTTTCTCCACTGGAACATGCCCCAGCATCTCTCGATTCAGTATGCTTCTGGTCAGTTTGAAGGTGCGGCAGCCCGCTGGTTGGAGGCAGCTCGTCGTCGTATTCCTCGTGCTACTTGGTCAGAATTTTTCCAACATCTTATGACTAGGTTCGGTCGTAATCAACATCAGACTCTTATTCGCCGGATGATTAGGATTCAACAGACAGCTAGTGTTGCTGATTATGTGGAGCGTTTTTCTAAATTATATGATCAATTGTCTGCTTATGAGGTTGCTCCTGATATGGTTCATTATACCACTCGGTTTATTGAGGGCTTAAAACCTGCTATTCGAATGGCTGTAGCAATTCAGCAGCCTGTTGATCTTGATAAAGCTGTTGAGTTGGCCTTGCTCTTCGAGGAGTTGGAGGAGAGTTGTGAATTTGTGTCTGCGCCTTCTTCACCCTCTTATGCTCCACGCATCGTCCGTATCAATCCCAGCAGCAAGTTCGGCCTCCTCTAGTGAAGTTGCCTGAAACTGGTATTTTGCATAAAGAGGTTCCTAAAACAGTTTCTATGGAGGATAAGTGGCAGCAGCTTCGTAACTATCGCAAGTCCAAAGGCTTGTGTTTTATTTGTGGTGAGAAGTGGGCACGAGATCATCAATATAAAGGGTCAATTCAGTTGCATGTTGTCCAAGAGATGATGGAATTTATGCAACTTGATGATCAGCAATTCTATGAGTGTGAAGAGCAGGCTGGGGTAGTTCCTCCTCAGCTGATATGTGTATATGTTGCTGCTATGGGTAGAGAGCTCGTGGAGCAAACCTTGTAGCTTACTGTTGTTATTCAGAATATATCAGTAAAAGTGCTAGTGGATTCAGGCAGTACTCACTCCTTCCTCAGTTCAGAACTGATGCACAAGTTTCAAGGCATTGCGACAGTTAAATCTCTCTCTGTACAGATTGCCAATGGAGCTGTTATTTAGAGTACTGCTCAACTGGTCCAATCTCCTTGGACTGCTGATGATCATACATTTATTACAGATTTCAGATTTATTTCTCTGGGTGCTTATGAAGGAATTATTGGAATGGATTGGTTGGAACAACATAGCCCTATGCTGGTTGAGTGGGCTCAGAAGTGGATGAATGTTCCTCATTTAGGAGGACGCGCTACCTTGATTGGTGTTGCTCCTGGTTCTGAACCTCCTGCTAATTCTGTTCTATCGGCCTTATTTGCTGATGATAAGCTTCTTATTCATCCTGCTGTGGTGCCTCTTTTGGAGGAATTTTCTTCCGTCTTTGAAGCTCCTGTTGGTTTGCCTCCAAAGCGTAATTGTGACCATTCGATTCCATTGGTGCCCGGCGCTCAACCAGTTTATGTTCGCCCTTATAGAGTTGTTCCAGAACTCAAAACAGAAATTGACAAACAAGTGGCCGAACTATTGGTGCAAGGTGTGATTCAGCGCAGTAATAGCCCTTTTTCTTCGCCTGTGATCCTGGTGAAGAAGAGTGATTTCACTTGGCGGATGGTTATTGATTATTGTCATCTCAATGCTCTCACTATCAAGGGCAAGTATCCTTATCCAATCATCGACGAATTGTTGGATGAATTGTCTGGCGCCTGTTTTTTCTCTAAGTTGGATTTGAAAGCTGGTTATCATCAAATCCGGATCGTGCCTGGGGAGGAATTCAAAACAGCATTTCAGACACACCATGGCCATTACGAGTTCAAAGTAATGGCGTTTGGCTTGACTGGCGCTCCTGGTACATTTCAGCGTGCCATGAATGAGTCCTTATCTCCGGTATTGCGCAAGTGTGCTCTTGTATTTTTTTGATGATATTCTGATTTATAGCAAGAACTTGGAGCATCACTTGTGTCACTTGCGTCAGGTGTTGTCTATTCTTCGCTCAGATCATTGGCAGGTTAAATTATCCAAATGTGCATTTGCTCAGGAGCGTATCGCTTACCTTGGCCATGTGATTAGTGCATCTGGGGTTGCCACGGATGAGAGTAAGATCGCTACTATTAGCAAATGGATATCTCCAACTTCAGTTAAAGAAATCCGTAGCTTTTTGGGCATTACTGGATACTATCGCAAGTTCATCCGCCATTATGGCATCATCAGCAAGCCATTGTCTAATTTGTTGCGCAAGGGTTCCTTGTTTGTCTGGACTCCTCAAGAAGAAGAAGCTTTTCAGACACTCAAGAAAGCCCTAATGTCTGCCCCTGTATTGGCCCTGCCGGATTTCTCTAAAGTTTTTGTTCTGGAGACTGATGCTAGTGACAAGGGTATTGGTGCTATCTTGATGCAGGACGGCCACCCTCTAGCTTATGTCAGCAAAGCTTTGGGTCCTAAAACAAGCACACCATCAGTTTATGAGAAAGAATACTTGGCTATCCTGTTAGCCATTGAACAGTGGCGCTCTTATTTACAGATGAGGGAATTTGTCATTAAGACTGATCATAAAAGCTTAACCAACTTGAATGAACAAAGGTTGCATACTAATTGGCAACATAAGGCCCTGACCAAGCTCATGGGGTTACAGTACAAGATCGTGTATAGAAAAGGAACATAGAACAATGCTTCTGATGCTTTATCTCGTATGCCTCATGATCAAGCTCATTTGCTGATGATTTCTTCAATAAATCATGTTTGGCTTCAAGATATTGTCGATTCTTATCAGGTTGACACTAAGGCTCAGAATCTGTTGCAGAGATTAGCTGTTACTCCTTCTCATGTTGATGGTGATTATTCCCTTGCCCAAGGTTTAATTCGAGTGAATGGAAAAATCTGGATTGGCAACTAGCCTTCATTGCATCACAAGATAGTGGCAGCATTTCACACTAGTCCCATTGGTGGTCATTCTGGCTTTCCGGTTACATACAATCGCATCAGGTCCTTGTTTCGTTGGGTGGGTATGCGACTTTTGATCAAGGATTTTGTCCAATCTTACATCATTTGTCAGCAAGCTAAAGCAGAGAGGGTCCCTTATCCTGGGTTACTCCAACCGTTGCCTGTGCCCAACGGTGCCTGGCAAACTGTTACGATGGATTTCATTGAAGGCTTGCCTAATTCTGGCTCTTATAATTCGATCATTGTATTTGTGGATCCTTTCACCAAATATGCTCATTTTGTTCCTCTGCGGCATCCTTTTAATGCGTCACAAATTGCTGAAGTTTTCTTGGACACAGTGTATAAGTTGCACAGTATGCCGGTTAATTTGGTTTCAGATTGTGATAAAGTCTTCACGAGCAAATTTTGGCTGGAGGTTTTTAAGCGCACAGGCACAAATTTGAACATGAGTACAGCTTATCATCCGCAGTCGGACGAGCAAATAGAGTGTATGAATCAACAAATAGAGTGATATTTACGGTGTTTCATTAGTGATCATCCCAAGCAGTGGAGCCGTTGGCTGCCTCTGTGTGAAATTTGGTACAATACTAACTGGCATTCTGCGTTGGGCAAGTCACCATTCGAGGTAATGTATGGTTATTCTCCTCGTTACTTTGGCATTTCTGCTGATGACACACTGGCTCCGGTGGATATCCAACAGTGGTTAGATCAACGAGCTGTCATCACTGACTCAATTCATCAGCATTTGGTTCGAGTGAAGCAACGCATGAAGAATCATGCAGACAAAAAACGGACTGAACGCCAATTTTCTATTGGAGATTATGTGTTTCTCAAATTGCAACCATATGCTCAGTCATCGGTCCTTCGCCGTTCTTCTCACAAATTGGCGTTTCGCTACTTTGGTCCTTATGAGATTCTCCAACGTGTGGGCTCTGTGGCATACCGTCTTCAGTTACCGGCGTCTAGCCATATACACCCTGTCTTCCATGTGTCCCAATTGAAGTGCTATTTGGCTCCTTCGTACCAGGTACAACCTCAGCTTCCTTCGGTTGATTCTTATCTCCAAGTTCCTGTCAAGATATTGCAGAAGCGTATTGTTTCTCGCGATCATGATCACATTTCTCAAGTTCTGGTGGAGTGGAGTGACTCTGGACCTGATCAGGCTACTTGGGAGGATGAAGAAACCTTGCGGCAAGTTTTTCCGAGAGCTTCGGCTTGGGGGCAAACCGATTCAAAAGATGCGGGGATTGTCAGCAGTACAGAGGTTAGTGGGTCTGTAGAGTCACAGGTGAGGCCCAAACGGAACCTTCGTTTGCCAACTCGCTTAGCGGATCCAGTTTGGCAATTGTAATATGCGATGAGAGAGCTATAAAACCGGCTGGCTTGTAGCTGGGGAAGGTAGGAAGGATTTGGACGGAACATGTTTCGGTCATGGCCGTGAGGGTGGTTGGGTGGATCGGCCTCGCCGAACAACAAATTACTTCTCCGCTAGTCGATTTCCAGAATTAAGAGTTTTATGGTACACTAGTAGTCAACAACTTGTTATGGAACGAGGGAGTGCCAATTTATTTAGTACCTCATGGATAACCGGATTTCGGCTTTTTGACTAAGTAGAGACGATGTTGCACGGTGTAAGGTTTACTGCATTCATCACCTTCTAGTTGGCCAGCACTGCTACACAATGGAGCAGCCAGTGTTTATCGTTTGTTTTTCGTCTGGTAGCAATGCCTTGCGAGTGGTAATCTAAGGGCATGAAGTATGTGGACAATCTTAGGTTCTCACTTTTAAAAAATAGTCACCTCATACGGCTCTCTATAATTTTTTAGGTAAGTTGAGCTCATGTAAACTTAGTATTCGGTAGTTTCGTTGCGGATAAATAAACAGAGAATCAAGATACGAACGGCGGATCTAGAAACTGACTCTAAAGAGCGCCAATGCAAATTTCCCGTTTTACCAAGGATATCTGTTTTGGTGTTTCTTTACTTTCTTAAATGAATCAGCAAAAACAGATTGACACTTTATGAAAATTGATACTCCCTCCGTCCACATATGTAAGTCGAGGAAGAAAAATTCCGACAACCCCCAAAAGTCGCTAAAGGACAGTTATACCCCCGATCGATTGATAATTTAAAACTCAAAATACACGTCCATGTGCCCACCTCCCGTGAGGTTCCTGGCCTCCCTTTGATCCTCACCTGTACCTCGCCGTCCTACCCAGTGGCAGCTCGCCAGTCCCCACCCAGCAGAAGATTGCCAGCCGCCGGCCCTCAGCAGCAGCACGCCCGCCCCAGATCTGCAGCAGCTCGCCGACCGCTATCCCTCGGCGAACTGGAGCAGAGCGCCGGCCAGGGGAGAAGGCTAGCGCGTCACCGCTGCCATGGTCCTGCTTTCCCAACACCTTGCCGACCTATCGGCCTAGGTGCTGCTTGTCGCCCATCACCTTGCCGACCTAGGGCCGACGATATCGTCTGCTGGGGCCTAGGGGCTGTCGGCTCCGCTTCGACGCCGACAAGGTCAACGCGTTGAAGCGCATCCTTGCGTCCAGGTCTTCGACATCGCCGACCTCTTCCCGCGCCTTGCAGCATGTCATCGTGGCCAGCAGAAGCAGCAGATCGCCGGATCACCGGCTCCACACGTCGCCATGGCCAGCAGAAGTAGATCGCCGGCTCTGCACGTCGTCGTGGCCAGCAGAAGAAGCAGAACATAGGACCAACACAGTTTGAGGGGCAGCTACGATGCTCCCGGACCTGAACTTTACAACTCCCGAAGAAGACCATGGTCCACACAAAGAAGATAAGCGCTCCTGCCGATAAAAATGCATGTATACTCCCGGATCTGCAATAATTGACGTTAGGAAGTTACTCTACTGCAATTTACTGCGAGAAAATTTAGTCTAGTGCCAGAAAATTCAGTACTCCAAGATGGTCTAGAGCAATTTACTGCAAGAAAATCATCAATTAGTTTTCATGTAAAGCACTAGCATACGTAAGAAAATCTGACTACATTAGTTGTACTTGGTGCACTTATCAAAGTACCATATCATCAGCTATGCTTGTACTAGTATTTGAGTTTTGGAGTATTTATTTACCGTGAGCGCACTTCTGCTTCGTTGAAATGAACTCTAGCATTCAAAGCCTGGCTTACTTTTCCAGCTGTAATCCCTAACAATGGGACTAACAGAACTTCTCTCCCCCTCACATCTCTCTACATAATTTAATCACCAAACATTGCAGGACCAAATCATGAAATTAAACAAAAAATAATAATCTAATTGCAGAACTAGCAAGGACAACTAGTGACATAACTCTAAATGGAGTCACAGCAATGGAGTAGTAACTATCAAAATGTTTTAGATACTTCCAGACGACCAAATTCTAACTACTCTTGTTCAACAAAACAGTGTATAAGGAGAGATCTATGAAAAAAATTAGGTGCACAATGGTACTCTTAGCTTAAGAGGAAATGGTCTACAAAACCGTGGAAAGGAGAAAATTATAAAAACAAATGGCAAGCAGAATATTTTGAGGACATATATAGAACTGGAGTAATTTTGTGAAACAGTTCAGGAATTCTCTCTTGCCTTTTCTAGTCAAAATATTGATATGTCCTTGAATTCTTGAAACAAACAGAGCAACCTGGCACTGGTAACCACATAAACAAGGCTGCCAGATAAATCACAAAACTTCCAGAATGTGCACATACACATAAACAAGGCTGCCAGATAAATCACAAAACTTCCAGAATGTGCACATACAGCGCAGTATCAACATGGCAGCAAATCTCATAGGGTGCCTTTGGTCATTACTAATAAGTGAACCGAGAAAACTCGCAGAGGATGACTACTAAACAGACCTAACTTCTCGACCAAAGCCACATTAGAGAACTAAGGGCATCTCTCCAAGGGAATAGTCAGTGCAAGTAGAGATACAGTTGTCCTGGTCAGTTGTCTGCCAGATCTTGAAAGGAAGTTCATTGTTCTGTCGCATCTTCGCAAGATAGCCTTACTATCTTGTAAACCTGTCTGCTCCAAGTTAAGAACAGCTCCGTCCAGGTCCAGCAATCCATCTGGATCTCTTGATTTAAATAGAAACATGCATTGCTTTAGCGTGTGCATGCTATCTTGTAGAACCGGTGTGGCATTTCATAGTTGAAGGAATCTATAAAACAGGTGCATGGGAATTAGAGAGCAAAGAACACAAAGATGACCAAAAAATATGCTATTGAGAGGTCAATAACACAAAAGCTTTTCTAAAACAAAAGAAACATCAACTTACCACCATATTGGCATGGTACAACAATACAACAAGAAACTTCTGCCCGAGACGTGCCTTTTGGCATAATTTGCTTAGCTTGGTAGATTCTGTAAGGCATCCAAGCTTTTGCCTATCCGTTGTTCTATCCAGGCAAGTCTCCTCTCAAGCTTTAGCACACTAGTATGCATGATCCTAACATCAACTTCTGCGAGCTTCGCAAACACGCGTATCAAAATGTAATAATCAGCATGTCCAACACAAACAAGACTACCAGTTATTGTCTTCCTTCTGTAGTGAAGATAACCATCTGATCTTATACCCTTCCTTGGCAGCATATAACAAAATCCACAGTCTTCCATTTCTGACTTGATCCTTTGTATCCCTGACGATGAAGAAAAGCACCTTGCATCAACAAAAGTTCCATCCCGGTCACGTTTATTGGCTCCATTTCTGGTTCGCATTTCCTCCATGCGCGCTTTTGGATTCTCACCCTACAATGCAACGGTATAGATATCAAAACCACTAACAATCACCCAGAAAAGACATGTAGTCGTGTAGATAATCCTCGAGGAGCTACATCCGTAGAGATTTTAAGTTCAAAAACAATGTGTAAATTAGAGAAAAATCTACAAACAGCAACTTTCTTGTTCTTTATCTTTTAAATTTACAACTTGGCAGTTCCTAAGAAAATCCTTCAAGTTTGTGTTTGGCTTCTAAGATCATTTACACTTTCTTTTCGTTTGATTTTGTTCCTGTTTTAACATCTGTAAATAAAACCTTGTTCTCAAGGATCAGAAAGCTACATCATAGAAATTTAAAGCTCAAAATCAATATTTGGTGAGGATAAATAGAGAACTTTTTACAAATAGAAACTTCTTGTTCTTCATCTTTTCAGTTGGTCGATACCTGGCTGGCCATCTAGAGTCTAGATCACCATCTTTTGTACCAAGGGTACTTGTTCAGCTGTCACCAGTGCTTATGCGCATCTAGGGGAGTGCCTAGGGACACAACTTTTTGACCTTGTTTACACTACATATTGAGTTTATTGAAATGCTAATACACAGAATAACATCAAAGCGAATTTGATCCAGCCCATGAGAGGGGAAATATTAAAATAGAGCAAGACAAAATAAGGCAGCGAGAATTTGAGCAGTCAAGTAAGACAAGCAGTAATCCACAATGGATACGATCTTCGAAAGGCATGCTGCAAATTAACCGCTTGATGCAAAAAAGAATAAGAGTTGACAACCGGACTAAGTTGGGTGCATTACCTCTCGTCCTTTGTACATGTCCTCAAAGATCTCTATTAAGTGCTCCTCTTCAACCGAGCATGCAATCCCCGGAAAAACGACATCCTTGCAATATTTGAGATAAGAATGAAGGTCCTTCGAGTAGTCTGTAGAATCAGAGAACTTATGATCAATTTCGCACCACCAGTAACAATTTGGTCCAGTAAAAAAAATCCTACCCTAGAACACTTCAGTAAAACCATTAGAACTTTGAATAAACATATCACTGTGAACATCTATATTAGATAGATCAGAATGGTACCAATTATCCAGTGTATACTTTGACGTGATTGTACTTCTATATACTTTCTTAAGACTTGAGATAATATAAATTATATTGGTCCAGAAGAAATCTAGTTACAGTGCTATACGGAAGTTACTGAGCGCCATTCGTACAAAAGAAGAGAAGTGCAGCTTTGTGCTAGTTGAAAATTTGAAAAGTAATGAGAAGTTCTACAGTGTTCTCTCTCATAATTCCCTGTTTGTGTAAGGAAGCATGAGAATATGCTTATTGAACAATCCAAAGGTACTCACAGAAAACCAGTATTTTTCAGTGGAAGATACCTGTGCATAATGCTTGTAATGATGCCTGGGTGCACATGCCCCACAAAAGCTCAAGTCTTGTCTTAGTCACTAACAAGCATTATGGAGTTCCCTATTTCTAAGTGGGGAAGTTGAGATCCAAGAAATGTGAGCAGTTATTTACTGCAAAGAACAAAACTACAAACTGCATGCATACATCAAAGTATTTCTGTAATATATAGCAATGATCTATATATATCCCACCTCGGTAATTGAAAAGTAACATTCCAAAATGGACTAATGACTCTACACATAGGAGGGTATAACCTATTAACACATGAAATACGACAAGGCTACCATATTAGATATTTACCCCTGGTATTCTCTCTCGTGACATATTTCATGTGCTAGAAACTAGAATGGCATGTATTTAGTAACATAGGATGTAAGTATTTTAACCACTGATCGACAGAATAAGCATGAGACCTGGTGTGTGCATTATAACAAAATGATGATGCGGATGGAAGGCAATGATGACTGAAAGTTACCATGTGCAATGTCAATTTTATCATAGGCATCTGCAAGAGTGCGTAGCAATTCTCTTGTGCCGAACTCCTCACTGTTGTCGTCATTAGGCTTCACAGATGGTGGTAAATTTGCATCAGGGTCAGACCCACCTTCATTCCTGCCTGCCTCACAAATCTCCTGAAGATAAAAACAAAGTTCAGTATATCATATTTAAGACAGATCTTACATGACTTAAGAGAGTGATCCTATATGGCATGCTCACCTCCCATATCCCTTGACCATTAATGTTATACAGAACTCTTAGAGACACTATTAGTATAGCCATTACACAGACTCGTGTAGGGGGGCGAGCTGGATTGCTGGACAACCATAGTTCTGCAGGCATTGCCCACTCATAGATACGGCAGGCATGAGGGAGGATTCTTTCTATCGGCAGAGACAACTCATTCAAGTAGCGCTGAGCAATAGCATAGAAATTAACTGAAGGAAGCTGCAAGCCTATTTTTTCTGCTACGGACCCTGCTGCGGCTTCCAGTTGCCATGTTCCAATCACTCGGATTGGCCTGAATAGTTGTCTTGGATTCAAAGGGCAGTGTTTTAGGGAGCTCCCAAGAAGCTTGTTCACTTCGGTAAATGCTGCCATGTAAGGAAGCTTACCCTCCATTGCCCACCTATAAATGTCGGTCGGTAGGATGGCTTCCCGGGCAATATGACAGGCCAGGAAACAGACAGACAATGTTGAGTACACTGGCAGCATCATCCTTAATGAGCGCTGGAAGATGAACTCAACCCTTCGCCTATCTTTTGGAAGCAATACTTCATCCTCCGGTTCAAGTTTCACCTCTTGAGGTATCTGTTCGCCTGCACACAAAAGATATAGATGCTGAGGTTTGTCCAGGTCTTTCAATGGCAATTACTGAACAAGAGCGCAAACTGACACCTCGACGGGCAGAGTACTTCAGTCTCTGTGCAGCCTCGTCCTCGGCGAGCACCTTCCGCGCCCACATTTCATCAAATACCTTGGAGGCGGCCACCCAACGCACCCGGAGAGTCCCAGCCACGCCGCAGACGAGGGCGCCCACCCGGTACCTCTCGACCAGCACTTCCAGCTGCCGCTGCAGGATCACCTGCAGCCCCTGCACGTAGCGCCACCGGACCCTATTCGCCAGCTCCTCCGGGTCGTCCCAAGCCTCGTCGCCAGACACAAAGTCGCGCGGCTCGCTTGGCTCGTCGAAGCCATTAAAGGCGGGAGCGGCCGGGGCGTGGGGGGCGTGGAAAGGGGTTTTGTAGGGCGCGGGGGTGCGGGGTTTGGCGGATTGGCTAAGTCGATGGAAGGACATATTGCCGATGTTTTGGAAATCCTCGGGGTCGGCGGCGGTCGCCTGGGTGGAGGTGTGGACAGCGGAGCACTGGCGGCAGGAGAAGAAGCCGTCCTCTGCATCGTCGGGGTTGTACTCTTCCACGGCGCCGCAGCTTTCGCAGGACAGTTTGATGTTGCCTCCTCCGCCGCCGCCGTAGTGGGACGGGGAGGCGCCGCCGTAGTCATCCATGGGAGCAGCGAGGCAACCGGGATTCCTGAAGTGGAGAAGCAAGACTCCAGGCGTGGGAGCTGGAAAGGACGGCGTCGAGGTCGGCGGCAGGGTCGGGCGCGCGTGGCGGCGCGGCGCACGCTGATGTCTTGACCTGCGGCGAGCAGTAGCAGGAGGGGGCTAGGGGCTGGCCGATTGGGTTGCTGAGTGAGTTGGATGCTGCGCGCGCACGGAGCACCGCCGCTGCCAACGAGAGCTGCGCGTCGTGCTTGGGAAACAGGAGGAGGCGGCCGCCGGCCGGCGTCGACGTGTTGTGTCGCGAGCGTCCGGAGATTAGGGCTGGCGGCTCGGGGGTGGGCTGCGTAGCAAGTTAACGGGAAACGGGAGGGGGGCACTGGGCAGGTCGGCCTAACGGGCCAAGGCGACATGAAGAAACACAAGTGGCCTGCGCATGTTTTTTCTCTTCATAAATCGATGATCAAAATAAGAGCAAACTGGGCTAAGAGCGTCTTCACTCGTCTACCCAGGAGGTCGATCCAGACGCCGAATTTTGGTTCGGATGCCGAAAATTGGTCCAATCGCGTATCAAGGACCTGTTTTCGGCTGGATTTGGGCCAATTTTGTCCGAACTATCCAGGCCGAATCCAGGTTTTCGGATACGCCCTGAAGACGCCGGACTCAGCGAGTTCGGCGAAAAAAAACGAAGCGGCGCGTGGACCCGCCGAGTCAGCGACAGAAGCCGAGTCGTCGTCATCCTCGAAACCACGCGGCGACCGCCGGACATTAATCACTGTCGCGCTTGCCGCGTCATGTCGCGATTCTGGCGCCGCCGTCAGACGGCCTCACATGACGGACGGCACTAACTTCCAGCTTCCTTTTCCGCCGCCCACCTCGGTCTTTATAAGCCGCACTCGGAGATATCCACACTCTCTCACGCTCCCACCCACAAACTCGGCGAACCTCCTCACCGCTTTTCCCTTCCTAGCCATGGCCTCACGGGTACCCGGTGATGGAGCTGGGCGAACGGCCGCCGGCGACCGCAGTTGGAGGCACGCCTCACGACGCCGGCTATATGGCGCCACGGACATGCGGATGCCGCCCGATCGAAATCGAGCGCCGGCATCCACATCCCGCCGTGCGGCGTCGGACGAAGCCGTATGATGCGTGAGTACATCAACGACATGGCCGACCCTTGGCCGAGCGCCGACAACCTGCTCCATCGAGCAGCCGAGCGACGCCAGCAGGAGCTCGCCCACCACGAGGGTCCGTCGAACGAGTCGTCGCCGAAGCGCAACAACTCGGCTGGTCGCCGACGTTGGTGGAGCGCGCCAGGCCGGACCCTCGAGGCGGTGATGGAGCACATCAACCGCGGGAACACGCCGCGGCTCGGCTTCCCGCGCACGCTGGCGCCTGGGACCAGGACGGGGCGGCGTCCTCCGTCGAACTGGATGCCGAGGAGGATGGCGAGCATGAGCTCGTCCTCCTCCGTGTCGACGTCCCACTCCTCCGGCTCGGTGCCGCTGCACGCGCCGACGACAGTCAAGCGCGAGGCGGAGTCGCCTGTGCGATCTCCGCCGCGGACGCGCTCGCGCGGCGTCATCATTCGCGAGCTGCGGACGACGGCGTCACCAACCGGCCACCTACGCCTATGCCGCTCCAAGATAGAAGGTTCGGCGCCGGCCGAAGACGCCGCGTTGAAGATGGCGCTGGAGCAGTCGCTCCGCGAAGCCGCGCCGCAGACGCCGTAGCCGCCGCCGGTGGAGCCCTCCTCGCCGGACATCCTGGAGTGGTTCAGAAGGTGCTGGAGGGCGGAGCGGCGCATCATCGCCCGCGATGAGCGAGCCGATGAGCGTGCCGGCGTCGGGCGTTGTCTGGGCGTGAGCTCGCCTACCAGGGCGTCCCGCTCTACGTTCTCGACGAAGACGACGACGAAGGCCCGTCCTTCCAGCCCTGGAGTTGCGGCGACCGAGGCCAGGGGAGCTCCCGCCAGAACAACCCGCCGAGCAACGACAACGACGACGGCAGCGAGGATGACGGTCGCGTCGACTCCGACTACACGGCGTTTTACAGCAACTTCGGCATGCAGGACGGCGAGTTCACCGGCGTAGGCTATGGCGGCGGCTTTTCTAAAGTTTATTATGTAGTAGATTAGTTTAAATTTGATGTAATCCGCCTATATTCGTCCAACTTAATGAAATTCGCCCATCCTTGATGAATTTTAACCGAACTTAAAAACACGGCCTGAGTACCCGAGTGGAAAAATGGCGTACCCAGACCGAAAACTAGTTCTATCTAGCCAAAAAATGGACTAATTTTCGGTCTGGTTTTGGCCAACTAGTGGAGATGCTCTAAGAGAGGCGTGCTATGTATTCTATTTTTTTTTTGAACGAGGATAGGCCCCGAAGGACCTAGATACTGCGATTAATCAAAGCGGTGGGTACAATTACAGAAAGGACCAGAAAAGAAAGAGACAATACAACAAGGTCCCTCAACTTTGCACAAAGCACCCTGCAGGAAAGCTCCCAAACGCGATCGAGTCCTGCACACCGCAACAGTCTCGCCTCCAGCCACGGCCGCCGTCGTTGGAACCGGGGACGAACCACTTGGGCCGACGTCGACGCATGATGCCGCGAGGAGGGAGAGAAAAGGCCGCCGATGGCGGTTAAAGAAGCTCAGGCACAGAGGCCGTTCGAGCTCGGCGTGGCCATCTTCTTGGCCAAAGATAGCGGGTGGCTTAAAGCTTTGGGGAACGCCGGAGAAGTCAGACATCGCCGGGAACACCAGCCCCATCCTTCTCCAAAGATCAACAGCTTCAGCCTCCTTCCTTCTTTCCTCGCCACCACGGCAGGCCGAGATCTGGAAGGGAGCTTGTCGCCAACGCCTTGAAGGAGCACTCGAACTTTATGCCCGAGCCACCAAGATTGCTCCACCCTCTAGTGAATGCATCCACCGCAGCCGCACGGAGGAAGCTTGGCGACCTCTGGCGCCTTCAAAACGCCAGAGTAGCTCGAAGACGCGACGATTCGCCACCCAAACCTGTGCCATCTCCCCGCCACCACGGCCGAGAGGACCTCGATGGGCGCTTCGCACAGCTGGCGTCCAACGCAGCTTTATTGAGGAGAGCGGTGGTCGCCGTCGCCATCCATCCACCATGGACAAGGAGGAGACCGACAAGCAACCCTAAGATGCTAAGGATCTGGCCGCAGCAGCCCTAGCACCGCCTCCGACTACGGGCATCCAGCCCAAGACCGGCACAAGGCCAGACCACCTACAACTACTGCTATACAACGGCCAGCATCGCCCACCCCATCCACTCCAGCCAGAGCCGGAGGAGAGGGGGAGGGGAGCCGGCGACGCTGAAGCGACTCTCAAGGAAGAAGACGAAGAGGAGAGGAGAGGGGGAGAGGGGAGAGTTCTCCCGTCCCGTGCTATGTATTCTAGCTGAGCTAGCTAGCTGTGCGTGTCGTCCGCTGCTGCTGCAAGGAAAATTTGTACCTAGCAATTATTGGCCAACAGTTAATAATCTGATCACAGCGGAGAGCCGGCCAGCCAAGATTTGTAAGTGTTAGCGCTTACTATTATATGCATATATAATTTGTCGACGAGTTGTGCTAGCCTATTATTTCGTATAGCATAATGCTATAATGATTCGAACCTTAATAATCAGCGGTTAACCATTTCTAACCTAATAACCTAATCGTTAATAATTTTCATCAAATAGTTCAATAGATTCGAGTTCAAAAGATAAATGGTTAATTAAATCCCATCTTTAAGCAATCCCCTAAAAACACGTTGAACAACCAGTCAACCATCCAGCGAGTCTCATTAGGTTTTTTATAATATAAGATATTTTAGCTTTTGTAAAATAGATATATCTAGAAGCCTTTTAGTGTGTAGATTCAGAATAGACTTGCACACTAAAATACGTCTAGATAAATTCGTTTCACAAAAACCAAAATATTTTATATTTTAAAATGGACAGAGTAGTACCAACGTCTAACCATGGAGCAATGCACATGTCCAACGTGGATACCCTGATCTATGATATCGTTTTTATCTATACTGCTTGACTAGCATGGTATACTTGAAGTTTTGCCACATCGTCAATTTCCATTTGTAATTATGAATTATGAACGGTCCAAGGATTAACAAAGAATGCATCATCGGATAGCTGAGAAACTCACTACACAGGATGCAGCTGTTAGGTACCAAGCGTTGCCAGTAACCTTTAGTCCCACCTCGCTAGCGGGAGGGGCTACAACCAGCTTATAATGGAGAGTTCTTCTCCTCCTTTTCAGTCCGGGCTTTTGGATTGGGCTTTCCACTTATAGTTGGTTGTATGCGCATAAACGCCTAAACGCAACACGAGTATGTGGAGGGCCCGGAACGCTGACAATAGGTACCAAGCGTTGCCAACAACCTTTAGTCCCACCTTGCTAGCGGGATGGGGCTACAACCAGCTTATAAGAGAGAGTTCTTCTCTTCCATTCAGTCTGGGCTTTTGGGATGGACTGAGCTTTCCACTTATAGTTGGGTATGCGCATAAACACCTAAAAGCAACAAGAGTGTGTGGAGCAAGGCTTAGGACGCTGACAGCAGCGCTCGCTAGCTTGTCTTCTTTGCGTCCGATCTATGGATCGCGTGAGAACATGCCGAGATAGATTATACAAGCAAGAAGTGTGTGGTCATGTCTTGGTGTCAAGATTAGATTTATGAATTGTCTCTACTACAAAACCCTAGCATTTCAATGCATTTGTGGAAGAGATATTGTGGACGACACGAGTTCAATTCCTCTTCAAAGAAATGTATACAAGCAAGAATCATGGCGATGGAAGATGATATACGCCACCGAGATGAACATAAATAGGAGGTGCCATTTCATCTTGTTGATGCATTTGATTGTCATTGTTCTCCTCCTCTTGGAGACATTGAGTGAAACCATACATTCAATTCAGCTGACCACCATGGTTCTAAACATCCGCCGATATTGCGATATTGGTTGGTCGATCGATACTTTGGGCATACGATCTTTTTTGCCAAAGATGACATGAGACCGACATCCTACATTTTGAACCTTGGCTGACCCATGAATCCATGTCCACCAATCCGTATGTTTACACATATTTTTCAAATCAAATACATCTTTTCTTTAAGTAATCTGGACTAGAGTAAAGTTTGGAATAGTTACCAAAGATATACTAAAGATATAACTAGTCAATACAATTGTGTTGTTCCCCTCTCTTAAAATTTCACTACTGGCAACGCACACGGGGGGCCTACCATCATCGCGAGTGCATCATGTGAACATCTATATAAAACTTTTGTTATAATTCTGATAAGTAAATAATGAAGAACAAAAGAGAAATCACAGCAAGGGTACACAGATTTAACGTGGAAAAAACCTTTTCAACAAAGAGAGGAAAAATCCACGGGCGCCAGCCAACGGAACTTCGCTATATCGAAGAGTGTTTACAAACGCCGGGGATTTCACAGATGCAACTCATCTTAGTCGGTGGCTTACAAGAGGTTTATATATCGGTGGAAACCTAGGTCTTCAACGATCTAGCGATGGGCCTCGCTCCGCTTGTCAGAAGTTGGCCTTTACTTTGTAGAATTTGGATCAACATATAACAAATTTACTGAAAATACAAGTTTTTCAATGTCAAAGAGGACAAAGAAGCATGTCATTGTAATTTTAGAATTATCAGTCTTTGTACACAACTCTCTTGGGCATGATCAACTTATTTGGTCTCTAGTTGTTAAAGAGGAGACACGACACCACAAATTCAACTCCATATGGGTTGTAGAAGGACACACTTTGATGATAATGTTCATGACGTGGTGGATTTAGAAACAACGACACGTTACCATATTTGTCTTCATAGACCTAATAGCATCATGATGCTCGATACAAGCAAAGCCGAGGCATTGCGGCGGGGGAGGGGGCATGGTTGGTTGGTCTTGACTCAGTGTTTGGTACTACCGTTAGGCAAGCATGCGTAAAAAGTTTGAGATCATTTGGAGAGGGTCAAAAAAATCACAAACTTATAGAAGAGACGTTTGGGCTAACTTGAGCCAGATTTCTGCATCCCGTCCCGCTGCCACACACCGGCATAAATCACTTTGGTTAGGCAGCTGAAGCTTCCACTGTTGCACGCTAGTAGAGACAACCCTACCGCCGGATAACCAAAAGATAATAAGAAAATAGATATAATACAAAGTATACAGAAGAATACACAGTATACAGGATAATGACAGCAAAATACATATTAACACAGGAAACACTAGCACAACATTTATAGGAAACTCCCAAATGTCACATTCATCATCGATAAGCACACAAGATTCATAACAATACAATATTATTCAAGTTCTAAACACACACATAGATCCATGTCGAGTTCTAAATACACAAACTCTCGGTTACTTAGTCGCGGGTGGTCAACACCCAAAGAGTAGGAACCATCAGGGGAACATGACTCACGTGAGATCCCTGAAGAACCCTCCAGGTATTGTTGATGTTGATCTCCAACGCATCCATGTAGCGAAGGACGTGCTCATCCTCTTCCCTGAGACGGCGACGTACCACCTCCTCGGTGGACGGTTCTCTCTGCACCGCCCGTGGCCCATGCGATGGCCACCATAGAAGCTCCGGATCAATGGCGAGACCAAGATTCCTCACTAACCTGCGTTCTCTGGATAAAGGTAGAATCTCCACGTCCAGCCTGGCGGAGCCCAGTCCCGAACATTGCTCATCCCTATGAGAACGAAAACGAATTTCTATGAGATCAAAATCCTATATGAAAATAAATTCCTATTTTTTCTCATTACCCCCATATAATTGGTAAATTCGTATCGCCAAAGTGGAAAGGAGAGAAATACATTCCTTAATGGCAACATTAAAACACAAGGAAAGGAGCCAGGGTCTCGACAGCAACTCCTCCTTTCGGATCACCAAACATTCGGTTGTTCGAGAGGAGTGGTTGTTGATGACTGCAAGTGCTTAGATCGTTTGTAGCTAGTTTCGAAATAAATATATCAATCCCACAGGGAGCAGGAGTTTGAAGTCTAAATAACTCTTAAACTAAATACTAAAATAGTAATGCTAAATAACGTTATAAGTAACAAGATAAAATACGAGTTTTCTACAAAAGTTATTTTTGGGTTTTTAAATAAGAGAACAATAAGTAAACTAAAGCTGTAAGTAAACAAGAGCATGCTATTATGATTACGAAGTTTTGCAAGATGATGGAAAGAGTTCTCAGGGAGTAGTGGATGCACCACTAGTAATTAGAAAGAGTGATCAAAATTATTATAATGAATAAGACCATTTATGATATGTGTGGGAGGAGCTCCATATATGGATAAATAGGTAGCAACCACCGCTCACATCATACAATAACCGACAACCATCGTGATACTGCGCTATTAAGAGATTTCTCCCGTGGCATGGACATGGCTTGATGAGTTCTCCTTAATTCCCCAAGTTAGTATGTAAAGAATGACAACTACTTTATAGTCACAATAAGTGCTATCATCCTTCCGTCTACCAACAAGTAATCCCCTTCATCAATTCTCCGCAAGAGGCAAATATTAAGGAGGTGCACAACTCCCAACATCAAGATAAAGACAATTAACACAGACACATAATGAATAATATCACATAATAATCTTTATCTCAATTCAATCACATACTAGGGTTTCTCCATCTCCCCAACAAAAAAGGAAACTACTCACACATGAAGGCAATCAATACCATGGATAGAATATGGATGAAGTATGATGATACAATTGAAGACAAGTGCAAATCCAAGATTCAATCTAGAATTACAACAAGTAACCAAAGGGGATTCGTGGTGGAGACATTGTTGATGAAGATGACGACGTAGATCGATGTGGAGGCCTTAAAGATACTAGTCCCTTCTCCTCTTATGTGGTGGTGATGGTGTAGATCTGATTGGAGGCGTCTATGGCAGTAGAACGGTGGCAGGGCACCACCGTGGAGGAGGATATGGCTTGGTGGCTCTCTCTTGGCTCCTCCCCTCCTTATATAGGCCTTGGGGGTGCTCTAGGGTACCCACAATACCGTCATATGACTTGGGGAAGGTTCTGGATCTTTTCTGGGGTTCAATCCCGTCGTTTCCGACCTTTTTGGCAACTATACGGCCGGAGCTATACGGCCTCTCACCGTATAGTTGGTCGTCATACCTTTAGCACCCTTTCGTATTTTGGTCGCCATTTCT
Organism: Avena longiglumis; assembly: GCA_030063025.1. Classification (NCBI taxonomy): domain Eukaryota; kingdom Viridiplantae; phylum Streptophyta; class Magnoliopsida; order Poales; family Poaceae; genus Avena; species Avena longiglumis. The sequence goes on along the minus strand of CP125974.1, from coordinate 473,202,646 downwards.
TCATACAAACTCCATTTTGGGTGTTCTTTGGATCGTTGGATTCGTATTGACGAGGGCTAAAACCCCATGATATTGGATCTTTATTTTGAGAAGTTTGAAAAAATCACTTTTCCAACCTCTCGAATGGCTAAGTCTGGTCCCTCCAGCTCCTCCATACTATGCTCTCTTTGTTCCTTTTGCCTCTACTTTATCTATAATCATCATCAACACCTACATACATGTCATAGACAAGGAAAGTGATAAAATTCTACCCAAACTATTAAATGTGCAAAGCTCATATGAAAGTAGAATGAAAACTAGAAGTCATGCATATAAGGCATAGTTATAACTAGAAGAAACATGATATGAGAGATAAATGGCACATTTTATATGGCTAAAAGAGGTGTTATTTCACAGCCATCAACCTCCCCAAGCTATACCTGGCTCGTCCTCGAGCAGGAAGGGTCGATAATAAATTAATGGTTGTGAAATAGCTTATCATTGGAAATCAATGCCTTGCATCCTTATTTCTTCTACAAGCTGGAAGAGAGAAAACATGTATTCATACAAGTCAACACAAGATCAGCTCTAAAAACCACTAAAGATTCATCAAAACTTATATGCTCCATGTAAACAGTAAATCTAACTTGCAAACAAACTTGTGATCCTCTTATTGCACCTTTTGTATAACTTTTCATATCATTATTTTTATGAGACAAAAATTAGTCACAAATAGATGTCCAACATAAATAGGAATAAAGTTTATTGATTCTACCTAATTATGTCATCTAGTTAAGGCTCTCAAGTGCAAACATCAGTTATTGAACTTTTAGAAAGTTTATCTCTTAGTAACGAGATTTATGCCAAAAGGAAATGCGATAACATGTCAAAAGAATCATAGCATTAAGTGTCTCATTTTGTCTTCCACATCAATGAATCATGGATATCAAACACTCATTTTCTATCCTTTGTCTTTCTAAAACTTCAGTTCATCAGTAACGAGAATCATGCCAAAACTTAGTGTGTTTAATTAGACTGTTCAGGCTAAGAATGGATACTCGTGACCATTACCAAGGTTTCCCTTTTTGGTATAATGATTTATCATAACGGCCATAGGAGTATTCCCTCTTTTGCTTTGAATGCAGGCCCATGAGAATGCCAATACATACCCAAATATAGCATTCCTGCTACATATGTTGGGCAACTCATAGACAAACTCAAAGAGTTTCCTCTTTTTGGATTGTTCAAAGGCCAGCGGAGTTGTTAGCATCCTATGTTGTGCGACAGTGGTGCAGAAACACATAAAGCAATATCATACTTTAATCAACAGGTCAAGATTTGGCATGCATATCAATTACCGCTAAACATTAGTTTCTTCAAACAAATCCTTCAAAGAGTACCATCATGTCGATCATCACATCTATGGTGTTGAGTATCTTTAAGGCTAAACTCTTAAGACAATTAAACAACACCTTATTTAGCATAGAACTCAAAACTTAGAAATATCATTTCAATTTACAACTCCTTCCGTAAGCAAACTATCAAGTCTATTGTTTTGACATTATGGGGTCGAGCATAACCTATTCATTTAAGACAAAGCTATTTGGTAACAACCAACAAATTTCAAAAGATCTTGATCAAGTATTTATTCTTTCTAAGTGTAGAGATTGTGGCAATGTTTTCTAGAGGATCACAAATATTGTCAAGCTTGATAAACTATTTGGCAAGATGCATACAAGCTCCAAGTAAACTCCTATGGTGCCTATCAGAGCAAGTGTACTCCCATATAAATACAAAACTATATTCACTTAAGCAAGCATTCAAAAACAGCAGAATACATGATTGCATTAAACTTTCATCGAATATGAACATTGCACAAGACTCTATGATGGTGGCTCAGATCACTGTAGAGCTTCGTTGGGAGACCCCAAGAGGAAGGTATGATGAGCACAACAGCAAGTCTTCCCTCAGAAAGAAACCAAGGTTATCGAACCAGTAGGAGGAAGGAAACGACTCAAAGGTGTTGCTAGCAACTTGGAAACCTGAACAACACAAACTCAAGACTTTTCCCCAACGAATAGTGAGGTTGTCAATCTCACCGGTTTGCTGAAAACAAAGGATTAACTGTATGGTGTGGTAGGTAATGATGGTTTGCAGAAAGTAAACAATAACAGTGGAAGATGTATTAATGGTAAAGATTGGACCGGGATCCATAGTTCACTAGAGGTGTTCTCCTTAAGATAAACAAACATGGCATGCTGGGTAAACAAATTACAGCAGGGCAATTGACAGGACAGATCAAGGCATAACAATGTAATACTAGACATTCATGATCCTATGAGATTTGATTGGGCAATACAACAAGATACATAGACCGCCATCCAACTACATCTATGACTAATAATCCACCTTCAGGTTATCATCCGAACCCCCTCCAGTATTAAGTTGCAAGCAATGGATAACTGCTTTAAGCAAAGTGTGTAAGGTAAACAATCTACTTGTTCCATGAACAAGAGACCGTTGTTTTCTCCCTAGTAGCAACAACACATCTACAACCTTAGAGATTTCTATCACTTCCCCAAATTAAATATAGGCATGAACCCACTATCGAGCATAAATACTCCCTCTTGGAGTCACTAGCATCTACTTGGCCAAGATCGCTACTAGAAACGGAGAGCAAGCAAGATCACAAACACCACAGACATGATGGAATCAATAATACAAAACCATTAATCAATCTGACATAGTAATCTCAGTATCCATCGGATTCCCACAAACACAACATGCATGTGTTGGTTTTGTATCTTCCATGCTTTTGTACATGTTGTGCTATCCACTTAATTATCTTGAGATATCAAGATATTTGTGTATGATTAGGTGACACACCATGTATGTGTGTTTCTTGTGTTTGAGCCTTACTTGGTTATATTTGGGAACCTATTTGGCTCTTTTGAGAGATTAATGGATTATCCCATTTTGGGGGAGTGTTATGCTTAGGCATTCCACAATCCTAAATTTGTGTGTACATGAGGAATACCACCTAGTATTTATATTGGTTTATTGTCTATTCTCTATGTGGTATAATTCTCATGAGAAACTTAAAGTTTTATAATGTTCATTAATTATCTCCATTTGTATCATTTTGCCTCGTTTTGGTTTATGGTAGTATCACATTATGGGGGAGTCATATGCTTAGTGCATATTACAATCCTAGAAAATGTGAATATTCGAGGTTGTGTCACTTAGAATTGATATTGATAATTATCTAGCACCTATGTGACACATCTGCTCATACAAGTTCCAATTTGCTTGAATGGTGTTGTTGATCATATTTTGGATCTTGTATATGAGAGTGTTTCTTGGTATGTGTTTTCTCATATTTAGATCTCTATATCATCATGGAAACCATTTGACAAGGTTATACCCTACGGGTACGTGACTTCAGCATACCTGGTCCAGCCCAAGGAAGGCCCACAACAGACATACGCTGGCCCATGAAGATTTTCGGGTGGCCAAGGCCCATGACGCCTTCGGATCCTTGGAGAGCAAGACTAGCATAGATAGGAAATTCAAAGGGGTAAAACCCTAGAACACAGAATCGACTAGGACTATGCCCGAGACCTGCCTAAGTCTATATAAAGGCCGGAGGGCACGTCCTAGATCTCTCGACTCATACTTTGACACACCTCCACGCCAGATCGACCACGCACCTCAGAACCTTCGGTTCGCCAGTAATCAAGAGCGCAAGCGGAGTAGGGTTTTCTCGGGGCTGAACCTGGGTAAATCTCGTGTCCCCTGGTTGCTTGTCTGTTAACCGTTCCACGATCTCTAGCATCCCCATCTTCTCCAAAACCCAAGTCCATAACAATAGGCATTGATGAGATTAAACCTCATCACCATTTGCTTCAAGTTACTCTAATCACTAGTGATTGTGTGACTATTGGAAGCTACCAAGAATCTTGTTCGAAGTATCATGCTTAATTCTTATATTTTGTTATATGCTTCTTGTTGTGACTATGATCTTGGATATCCATGCAAGCTACCTTGGGAAAATTATTCCCAATATTTCTTGTCCTTGGACAATGAGTACCCAATTTATGGTAGAATTTATTGATCATATTCACTTTGTCCCTTGCTTAATATTGTCCTATCTTTGGCCAAGTAATGTTTTGTGTGCTCCCATGTATTCCTTGCTACTTTTAGATCTTCTTATTTTATTGGTATCCTCTTGTGTTTTATTTAATGTAGGTAATAGTGATGATCTCATTTGTGTGCATTTTGCATTTAAAAGGAAAATCCTACATAATGCACTATCTATGGGGGAGCTCTCCTATATATTTAGAACACTCATATTTTTGCTTCTTTGTTTGATCCATATCGAGTTTTATGTGCTTGGTGTTGGAGATATGCCCAAGAGGCAATAATAAAGTGGTTGCTATCATATCTTCACACTTATGATAAATGTTTACATACCATGCTATAATTGTATTAACCGGAAACATTAATACTTGTGTGATTTGTAAACTTAAATAAGAGTCCCTAGTATAGCCTCTTGTTAAACTAGCTTGTTGGTTAATATATGATCATGGTTTCCTGATCATGAACATAGAGATGTTATTAACAACATGATCATATCATTAGGAGAATGATGTGATGGACATACTCCTATAAATAAGCGTAGCATAAAGATCAAGTCATTTCAATAGTTCAATTGCTATATGCTTTCTGATACATAGTAACCTAATTCCTTCGACCATGAGATCATGCATATCACCTTTACGGATGGATGCTTTGATGACATCAAACACCACACCGAATCGGGTGGTTATAAAGGTGGCATTGAGTGTTAGGAAAGTATTGGTTGAGACACATGGATCAAGAGTGGGATTTGTCCATCCACATGACGGATAGATATACTCGGGCCCTCTCGGTGGAATGTCATCCAATTAGCTTGCAAGCATGTGACTTGGTCACAAGGGATCACATATCACGGAACGAGAAAAGAGTACTTATCGAACGAGGTTGAACTAGGTATGCAGAGATACCGGCGATCATAACCTCGGATAAGTAACATATCGTGAGACAAAGGGAAATTGGTATCGTATGTAAGTGGTTCATTCGATCGCAAAGTAATCGTAGAAATATGTGGGAGCCATATGAATTTCCAGATTCCTCTATTGGTTATTGTTAGGAGAAGTGTCTCGATCATGTCCGCATAATTCACGAACCGTAGGGAGACACACTTAAGGATTCGACGTTGTTTGAGTAGTTATGGTATTATGAGAAAGAGACCGAATGTTGTTCGGAGTCTCGGATGGGATCCGGGATATCACGAGGTGATCCGGAATGGTCCGGAGAATAAGATTCATATAAGGAAAGTCCGTTTGAGTTCGGGAATGATTCCTGTTTTCATCGGGAATGTTACGGAAGGTTCGGATTGTCCCAAGACCGGGGGAGGGTACATGGATGTGTCATTACATATTGGAATGATTGCATCATGTACTAAGTGTTCTTGCTGTCCCAAATAAAGGATTAAATTGAATCCTAAAAGAAAAGTCAAATGTCCATTTGAAAGTCAAACGGCTAAAACAAGAAACTGTGGGAAACAAGAGGAGTTGAAACCGACTTGAGGAGGAGTCTCTCCCCAAGCAGCGCCACCCAGGCCGACTTGGGAGGGACTCTCCTGGCCGTGTGCCTCCCCACCCATAAAAGGAGGGGCAGGGCTCCCCTCCTAGATACACAACTTTCTACCTCTAAATCTCCGGTTTAGAGCCGTTTTGGTTTAGAGCTTCTAATTGCTTTAGCCATCGGTTTAGAGCCTTCTAATTGGTTTAGAGCCTTCTAATTGGTGTGTCTAATTACTAGACCACTAATAGCCTCTCTCATAAGCTCCACCATACTCGCACCGGCTTAAGACGAAGCCCTGCAGATTTCCTCTACTTAGGTACCACGCCGTTGTCACGGAATCGCGAGGAGAGTTCTACAACCTCCGCCCTCTTTGGAACAAGGGAGAGGAAGGTCTTCGTCAGTACCGAACGTGTGACCGATCATGGAGTGCTGCCGGAACGTGGCGCCGGAAGGATCGTCTACGCGATCTTGAGATCGGAAAGAGTACGACTACATCACCCACGAGAATCTGCTCTCGTTAACCGCTTTGGAATCTTCGAGGGTAAGTTATTCCATCGACTCGTTGCTACAATCTAGTAGATAGATCTTGGCTTGTTTGTTTGTATGCGATAGAAAATTTTTGTTTTCCATGCTACGAACCCCAACAGTGGTATCAGAGTCGTGTCTATATGTAGATCTGTTGCACGAGTAGAACACAATGGTCATTATGGGCGTTGATGCTTTTATTGTCGATTGCTTCTTGTGTACTTTGCATCTTGCGGTATGTTGGGATGAAGCGGCCCGGGCTAACCTTACATGGCATCGTTCATGAGACTTGCTCCACGCTTGACATGCAACTTGTATTGCATAAGTGGCTTTGCGGGTGCCTGTTTCTCCTAGCATAGTTAAGATCCAATTTACAACGGGTAATCAACAATGCTAGTATCAATGTTGTGGTTCATGTTCGTAAGTTAGAACGACACTTATTGAAAGCCCCAAACCACGTAAAACATGCAAAGAAAGTAGAGGCGTCTAACTTTGTTTTGCAAGGGTGCGTGATGTGATATGGCCATGATTGTGATTATATTTGATGTATGCAATGTTCCTTATTGTAAGTTGGCAACCGCAGAGCCATATGGTTGTCTTTAATTTATGTTAAGACCCGCGTGTCTATTCAAAGTAGTTGTAATAGTTGAAACCGGTGGACGACAACCATGGAGAAGCGTCATTGACCTTGATGCAATGCCGATGATGATGGAGATCATGTTCGTGCTAGAAGACGGAGATCGAAGCACAAAGAAGAAAAGGCCATATCATATCACATATTATGAATTGCATGTGATGTTAATCCTTTATGCATCTTTTATTGCTTAGTAGGCAGCGGTAGCATTATAAGATGATCCCTCATGCACATGAATTTCAAATCATAAAGTGTTCACCCTTAGTTAGCACCGTTGCTAAAGCTTGTTGTTTGAAACACCACGTGATGATCGGGTGTGCTAGATTACGCAAGTGTATACAACGTGAGCAAGATTTGCTCATGCGTAAACTAAGGTTTGATCTTGACGAGCCTAGCATGTACAGACATGGCCTCGGGAACACGGATTACGTAAAGGTAGAGCATGAGTCATATAGTAGATATGATGAACATGTCGATTGTTCGCCATTGAAGCTATATCAACTCTCGTGATGATCGGTTTTGATGTGGTGGATTTGGTTCGTGATCACTAAAACAATGTGAGGGATATTGTTTTGAGTGGGAGTTCACCTAGATTAATTTGATTATTAATTAGAACTCAATTTATCATAAACTAAATCAAAGTGAATTTGCATAGTTGTTGTAGTCATTGGCATCCGTTTACCACCGCACGCTTAGTTATAATTGAGATGATAGAACTATATAATTCTGGTTAATTTACTTTCTAACCGGTATCGTATTGTTTTGAAGTGTTAATATAAAGTTTAAAAGTCCTATTGCAAACTTTCAAGAAGTTCGGTTACTCCATGAAGTTTAATAATTGGTATTAAATCAAGAGTGACAATTCCAAGAGTTAGTATATGAGTATCATGTTTGTCTCCATGATTCTTGATATTCAAAGAATTCTCTTAATATCAAGGTTATCTAGGATCTGAAAGAGTTATTTGAAACCATGATGTGTGGAAGATATTGTGATATCTGAAACAAAGTTTTGGTTGCAACATGATAGAGTATAATATGGCAAAGTCATGTTCTCATATTTGATGAGAATTTGCAAAAGGTTGGAGACACTTGTTGTCCTGATCCTCCAAAAGGTTTTGGATAGCAACATTATACTCATAATTCATCGTTATAAGCTAAAAGTAGCTTGATCATGGACGATTCCATGTTAAGGGTGAATATTTGATGTAGGTAAAATGTTTACTACACCAAGAGATTACTAAAGAAAGGAATTTGAAAGAACACCAAACATTTGATGATGGTGATCTACTTCAAAGTGCGAGTCCAAAGACATTGGTATTTAACTATACACGCTTTGGACTATATGTCATATGTATGACTCCACTGTTGATGTTGATAGATTCTTTCAAATGAATAGGAAATCTTGAAAGAGAATCTCATAAATATATGGCGAAAGGAAAAGACTAGAATTGTTCGGTTTAAGTATATAGATGATATACATGTTATGGCTATATTCTTTGCTTATTAAACAATGTGGTTCTTAAGTATTTAATACTGAATTTGTTGGTATGAATCGTCATAGGAAACAAAATAATTCATGAACTACAATGGCCTAAGTAACTAGCAAAAGAAGATGGGATGATGTTCATCGAGAACAAATAAAGGGTTATTGTGTTGCTCGTTAAACATCAAAGCTTGCCTTCAAGATTTGTTTTATCGTATTATGAGAACAAAAGGGTTGTTCAAATAATTGCCGTAATCCATAAAAGATGGATGATTCACAAAATCTCGTTGGAGAAATCACATCCATAAAACTAGTGCTAAAAATGTCGAAAGACAAATTGATTGAAAGGTCACTTAGGAAGTGACATCGCCGTTTAAATTATATTGGAAAGAACACATGAAGAAACTCCATGTGGATGGAATTTTGGAGTCTTTTGATTTTGATCACATGACGCTTGTGAAACTTTCCTAGAGATAATTAAAACTTCGTTCATAGGCCAAAAGGAACGAATGACTAGCTTATTGAAATTGTACATATTGTTGTACAAAGACCATCATGTGTAGTCAAAAGCGATGGATTTCAACTTCATATGCTTTCTCCGAGAATTTGAGTGAATATATGAATATTTACTTAATAAGGATAAAGTATGAAACACTTGAAAAGTTCAAAGACTTTCAAGATGAAGTGCAAAATCATAGTAACAAGAATATAAATAGTTTATGATAAAGATCATAAAGGGAGATATTTGAGTTACAGAGTTTAGCATAATACCTAAGATTTAAGGAATTGTTCCGTGGATTTGCATTTCCCGAAACACCATAAGGGTATGGGGCGTTCGAGGTATGTAATTAAACCTTGTTTGGCATGGTAAGATCAAAGGTATAATTCATAAAACCTGCCATTATATTTTAAAGATTAAAAGCTTTAGAGATTACCGTTTTTCCACTGAAAAGAGCTCCATCATAATCCGTTGAAATGACACCATATAAAGTTATGGTTTGGGATAAAACCCAAGTTGTCCTTTCTTAAACATTGGTATGCTTTGCATGAGAAAGATGTTTTGCAACCAAAGTCGGATAAACCTGTCCTTGTATGTTATTTGAATAATCATAAGTATTCCTCCATAACACCGAGACAAAAGTGTTTGTCACTTAAAACGTCAAGTTTCTTTGAGAAGGAATTTTCGTGAAAAGTTAAGTGGGAGGACAATAGAACTTTGATAAGGTTAAAAGAACCTTAGCTATATGTGCGAGAGTTGCTTGTGTAGAAAAGTGTTAGAAGGCGAATAAAAGCTCATGGCTCACGTACCTCAAAGGTTGTGGTCACGAAGATCTAAGTTCCTATTGAAACAAGTAGATCGGGTAAACAATCAAATACCAAGATTTGAGGGTTGAATCATTATTTGAGAATAATGAACCGACTACATGCAAAGAAGCGATGATGGGCCCTGACTCCGTCAAATGGCTTGAAGCCATAAAATCCGTGATAGTTCCATACACGAGAAATCAAGTTTTGAACTTGAAGGACCCTCGAGAAAGGTGTAAGACCTTACAGTTGTGTTTGGATCTATAAAGAAATAGACATGGATGTTTCACATCTATGAAATAGTCGACATGTTGGGAAAGAGTTCACAACAATGTTCAAAAGTTGTATATGACAAGATTTGATCTTTCATAGCGATGTTTAGTCTAGACGGATTAATGTAGCAACCACTACATATAAATTTTGTTATATGGTAGTTGAATAAACAAAACAAGTTCTTCTAATAGAATTGTTACCTAGGACGTGCATGACGGTCCAAAGGGTTTTGTTAAATTCAAGGGATGCTAAAACATATGCAAACTTCAATGGTTGAAGTAAACGAAGCGAGTTGGAATCTTCACTATGATGAAACTTAAAGGAGTTTAAAAGTTCATTAGAGACAATGAAGATGCTTGCATTTGCAAGAAATTAAGTGGAGCGTTAAGACATATTTCTAATACATTATGTGGAGGACATATTGTTGATTAGAAAAGGTGTATCTTTTATTAACACATATTAAGAATTTCATCCCGATGAAAGACTTAGGCAAAACCCAAATATTTGGCATCAATAGACGCTAACATGGTTGTGCCGAAGTACATAGACAAGATATTGAATGAGTTCAATATAGAAACTACAAGAGAGGTTCTTGTCACACAGAAAGGATTGAATAAGTTCAATGTTGATGATATATTCAAGTGTATTGACATTTGGTAAAGTGAAACAAATAATCAAGTATAGATTGATACTTGATGTATGAAATCACAAAGAGTATTTATATCAATCATACCTTGTGATATGTACAAATCCAGATATGTCCTATGCTCTAAATGTTGTGAGCATATACCAGAATGATTCGTAAGATGATCATTGGACAATAGTAAGGATATTCTTATGATCTTTTGGAAGAACTAAGAGTATAATATTTGTAGAAGTGACAAATAGATGGTTAGTTCATTGTAAAAGTACTACATTTATACTAGCTTTGTCACAAAGTACAAATTAAGTTTATCTCAATCTAAACTAAGGGTGGCACAATATAATGGAATGTGAGTTCCATAATGGATTTGGATGAGTTCCAAAGTTAAGACATTGTGACAGATACTACAACAAAAGGCTAAGTATATGACTGCTATTATAGCAAAAGAGGGCATTTGTGTCAAGTAGTTTGTTATCAAACTAGGTGTAGTTCACAGAGGGATAATACTATGAAGATATATTGTGCGACAATATTATCAACATGTTTTAACCCCAAAGAACTAAAGGTCACACCGAATGACCAAATTCATACAAAGCCATCTCATTAGAGAATGAGTGATGCGAGAGACGCAAAGACATGCAATTACACACTGGAAGTGTCAAGATCCGAAGATCAGTTGACCACTAGCAATCGTGTACATACAACACCGGAAAGCCATAGGTGTTGAATACACAAAGGTTTGAAACTAGATTATTGACTCTAGTGCAAGTGGGAGACTGTTGGAGATATGCCCAAGAGGCAATAATAAAGTGGTTGCTATCATATCTTCACACTTATGATAAATGTTTACATACCATGCTATAATTGTATTAACCGGAAACATTAATACTTGTGTGATTTGTAAACTTAAATAAGAGTCCCTAGTATAGCCTCTTGTTAAACTAGCTTGTTGGTTAATATATGATCATGGTTTCCTGATCATGAACATAGAGATGTTATTAACAACAGGATCATATCATTAGGAGAATGATGTGATGGACATACTCCTATAAATAAGCGTAGCATAAAGATCAAGTCATTTCAATAGTTCAATTGCTATATGCTTTCTGATACATAGTAACCTAATTCCTTCGACCATGAGATCATGCATATCACCTTTACCGGATGGATGCTTTGATGACATCAAACACCACACCGTAATCGGGTGGTTATAAAGGTGGCATTGAGTGTTCGGAAAGTATTGGTTGAGACACATGGATCAAGAGTGGATTTGTCCATCCACATGACGGATAGATATACTCTGGGCCTGTCGGTGGAATGTCATCCAATTAGCTTGCAAGCATGTGACTTGGTCACAAGGGATCACATATCACGGAGCGAGAAAAGAGTACTTATCGAGAACGAGGTTGAACTAGGTATGCAGAGATACCGACGATCATAACCTCGGATAAGTAAATATATCGTGAGACAAAGGGAAATTGGTATCGTATGTAAGTGGTTCATTTGATCGCAAAGTAATCGAGAAATATGTGGAGCCATATGAATTTCCAGATTCCTCTATTGGTTATTGTTCGAGAAGTGTCTCGATCATGTCCGCATAATTCACGAACCGTAGGGAGACACACTTAAGGATTCGACGTTGTTTGAGTAGTTATGGTATTATGAGAAAGAGACCGAATGTTGTTCGGAGTCTCGGATGGGATCCGGGATATCACGAGGTGATCCGGAATGGTCCGAAGAATAAGATTCATATAAGGAAAGTCCCGTTTCGGAGTTCGGGAATGATTCGATGTTTTCATCGGAATGTTCTGGAAGGTTCGGATTGCCCAAGACTGGGGAGGGGTACATGGATGTGTCATTACATATTGGAATGATTGCATCATGTACTAAGTGTTCTTGATGTCCCAAATAAAGGATTAAATTGAATCCTAAAACAGAAAAGTCAAATGTCCAGTTTGAAAGTCAAGCGGCTAAAACAAGCTGTGGGAAACAAGAAAGAGGAGTTGGAAACCGACTTGAGGAGGAGTCTCCTCCCAAGCAGCGCCACCAAGGCCGACTTGGGAGGACTCCCCTCCCAGCGCCTCCCCACCCATAAAAGGAGGGGCAGGGCTCCCCTCCTAGATACACAACTTTCTACCTCTAAATCTCCGGTTTAGAGCCGTTTTGGTTTAGAGCTTCTAATTGCTTTAGCCATCGGTTTAGAGCCTTCTAATTGGTTTAGACCCTTCTAATTGGTGTGTCTAATTACTAGACCACTAATAGCCTCTCTCATAAGCTCCACCATACTCGCACCGGCTTAAGACGAAGCCTGTGATTTCCCTCTACTTAGGTACCACGCCGTTGTCTTTGCGGAATCGCGAGGAAGTGCTACAACCTCCATTTTCTGGAACAAGGAGAGGAAGGTCTTCGTCAATCGAACGTGTGACCGATTGCGGGCGCTGCCGAACGATGGCGCGGAAGGATCGTCTACACGATCTTGAGATCGGAAAGAGTACGACTACATCACCCACGAGAATCTGCTCTCGTTAACCGCTTTGGAATCTTCGAGGGTAAGTTATTCCATCGACTCGTTGCTACAATCTAGTAGATAGATCTTGGCTTGTTTGTTTGTATGCGATAGAAAATTTTTGTTTTCCATGCTACGAACCCCAACACTTGGAACCTCAATCTTTTCGTTTTGGTATTTGTGCCATCATGAGAAGTTTGGGGAGTTTGGTTTCTTGTTGGAACCTTGCTATTTTTGGGAGTTGGTTTTGTCTTATTCCTTGTTTCTTGATTTGACCATTTTAGAATGAGATAAACCCTTGAGCATTTTTATTTCTATCTATCTTTTGCTCTTTGGCTTTATCCTAGTTCATTTGTTGAACTTGTGATCTTTCATGTGTTGAATTGGTTCTTTGATACAATTTGGACACTGCTTGTCTTGCCACACTCTTGTGTGTGCCATCTCGGTTTACTTGGTGTTTTTGTTCAAATTGTATCTCATTTTTGGTTCTTGAAAGCTTTATGCATGCATATTTACTATATGATTATATTATGGCATGCTTGCTTTCTTTGATCCAATATATAGGGGAAACTCCACCAATTCCCATCGGCTAAATTGTGCATGAAATTCAATTTCATATCAATGTGCACATAATTATGTGGAGTCTCTCCTATGTATTGTAGTTTCTCTAACTACTTTGGACCCAATAAGGTTTGGGGACCATTTTGTACTTAATTGTGTTTTAGGTACATTGGAGATAGATTGGATGCTTGTCTCTCAATTTTTGAAGAAATGATGCTTACATGAAAATTGGAGGAAAGCTATAGGGATGATCAACGAATTCATATTCTCTACATCCTACCAATTATATCTCGGTAACAAGTATCTCTTGCTCATGCATATTTATCTTGCTTCCAACCTTGTGTAGGTTGCATCTTGGCATGAATTATTGTTATTATATTTATTGTTGTATCTCTAGCCATGGTATTAAGAGAACTCTCTATTGAAAATGTGTAGAAGTTGAGATGAGCGCATATAATTGGGACTATACAAAATCATGCATATGATTCATCAATCCCAAATATGACAATCTAGCAATTTTATTACCTATATTTTCCTCAACTTCTCTCATGTGCAATAGTGAGATTTTGCTAGTGGTTTATTCCTTATGATACTTGTTGCCTTTCTCCATATATTCCAACTTTCCCCTTTTTCCCTTGGTGATTGTTGTAATATATGTAGTGTGTTGGTATTTGAAGCTCATTAATATACAATAAGATATATTTGAGCCTTTGGTCGTGCGTTGAAGCAAAAATCTTATTGGTATATGTTATGACTTCATTTTTGCTTTCATGTACTCTCTTGTATATCTTCTTTATGTGTGCATATGTCTTTGTTGGCATATGTCTTTGTGATGTTTTCCACTTAGAGACATATACACACATGAGAAGATAATTTTAGTTGAATCTTATTCCTTGGATACCACCGTTTATTCCTTTTTGATTCTTTGGTGGCTTCCAAATTTATTTGCCTATGAGTGCTTGTTCCTCTAGTTTACATCTTCGTGCACTCATATTTGTTCTCTCATGTCTTGTACTGTTAAATGAATTTGTATGAGTGAGGATTCCATGACTATGCACCTCGTTCCCAAATGCAATTATCATAATTGGTGCATTATCTTTGGGGAGCTCATCTAATTAATTTAATAATGCTCATTTGTACTCTTTCACATTTGTTGTGCTTTAAATGCTTATGGGGGAGCAAGGATTCCATATTTGTGCATTATGTATTCCAATGCATTTATTTTGAATTGTGCACAAATCTTGGGGAGCTTCTCTATTTGTTATTTAAAACACTCTTTTGCTCATATCATAATATCTTGTAGTTTCCATTTGGACTCATTTGTTGTTTTCAAGTTGGTTTGTCGGACCTAGTAGTTGCTTACATCATTTGACTTTATTTTGGCAACCTTCGGGTCCTCGATATAGTTCTACTCCCTCCCAAGTATTCATCATTGGGTATGTGCGAAAGCACACCTTTGGAGGAATTATTACTATATTTGCCTTCTAGAACTTGTCACCCATTTCGGCAATCGATGCCAATGGGGGAGAAGTTTTAGAGGGTTTAAGGGAAGTTGGTTTATGCATTGAGTTTGTTCTTGTGCATTTGCCTCTCATGCTCTTGCATCTTTGTTGTTGCTTAGCATGTGGTATATATAGAGGAAACTCCACCAATGATAATGATTGGCAATATATGCAATGAAAATTCAAGTTCATCACACATGCATAGATTGTGGGGGAGTTTGCTCTATATATGGTGGTGGTACCAATATCACATACTTTTGTAGTATTTGATATTGGTATTACCATTTTATTCATTAATATTCATTATATAAACCCTCTTAAAGGGATTGTCATCAATTACCAAAATGGGGGAGATTGAAAGAACATGTGGGGCCCCCATGTGTGGTTTTGGTAATTAATGACAATCTTTATGGACTAATGTGTGTATTAAGTTATACTTGTAGGATTTGTCCATTAGCATCGCTTGGGGCATGTGTTGGCTTCAAGGTCTGATGGGGATACGCCTACTGGGGTATACCCAGCAGGACGTTTCCGACTGGCCCAAGAACTGGCGAGTGGGCCTGCAAGACGGCGACTGGATTGAAGCCCATCAAGGAACCAAACGACTGGAAGCTGAAGGCCCAGGCGAGTAGATAGGCCTAGTCGGATTAGGTTAAACGAGTACCGAATCTTTAACTGAATCGGTTGAGATATGTAAACCCTAGGGGAGGTGAGCCTATATAAACCTCCCTATAGGGCGATTAGAGATACGTTCCATCATACACCCAAGCGACTCGCCGCCTAGCCGCCGAGCTCGCCCATTGTACCATCCTCATAATACAATCTAGCAGGAGTAGGTCTTTACCCTCCGGGGGGCCGAACCTGGATAAAACCCTGTGTCTTTGCCCTCATCTCGCACCGCAGATGGCTGGCCGCCCTTGCCCCTCGTTCTACTACTCGTTGCCGATTGCAGCATCTGCCATGACCATTCCCACGACAGTGGCGCCCACCGTGGGGCCTGGCCGGTCTGGCCGGTGTTGCGGTGAGATCCAATCGCCCATCAACGAGGCAGTGCGCCACGGCGCGCATGATAGCGATCGGCGAGATGCTCCAAATCTTGCCGAGCAGCTACGTTCGGCGGCGCGACCCGTCACGCGGCGTGATCCTGCCGATCGGCACGATCGGCCTCTTCGTCGGCCTCACCGGCGTCGCCGTCTCGGAGGATTCGGCTCGCATCCGCGAGTCACCGCCGCGATCAGCTCTCGAGCGGATCCGCATGATCCATCGCCTCGCCTCCGAGTACAACTCGGCCTACGGCGTGGCGAAAACTTCGGCGGCGCGGAGACGCGGCCCTCGATGACGCCGACTCGGACCCGGCGTCACTCGCGGGTCCATCACCGCGGCTTCACCCGCGGGCTCCATCACTCGGTCTCCGTGGAGACTTGAGGACCCTCCATCCTCGGGATCTTGAATTGAATCCGGGTCGGAGAATTCCGCCCGACCTCCACGACGGAACGGTCGCCACGCGCGACCTACATGGCCGGCACCGATCCGCCGGAGGATCCATTCTCCACCCCAATCCTCCTAACGCCATGGCAGCGGAGGTCGAGAACTCCGCTGGCGGGCGGTGCGCAAGGAAAGCCGAGGCGCGAAATTCCGCCTCGGCGGTGGCGCAGAGCTATCGCGCTACCACCAGCGGATCAGGTCGCGCTTAAACCCCACCGTTGGCGCGCCACGAACCGGCGACGAAATGACCCGGCCCGTGTGGCCGAGCGCGCGATCTGCGAGAACGCGCCACCAGGAGGAAGCGCCCGACCCCCGCCAGGATCGACGGCGATGGGCGCCCCGCCTCCACCCAACCGCACACCCCCCAGGGACCAGCCGCGGATAGTGGTATCCTCACGGGAGCGAGACGCAAACGGCCTCCCACTGTTCTCCACCCTGATGGACAACCTCGTGGCAGGCCGAGCAGCAGCCGGCGACATCACGGCCCGCGGCGGCAGCGCCCTGAGATCCAATACGTCAGGGCCGCTCGCAAAGGCCGTCGAGCAGCAAGCGGCGCCCGACTCGCAGGTCGAGTGTACTCGCGTTCTTGAAGCGAGCGGCCTCCGGCGCCCGGTGGCAAACACCCTCAGCGCCCGCCACGAGCCTGCAGCTCAACACCGACCCGAGCAGCACTCTCCCTGTGACCCGGGCGGCGACCAACCGCCGCCAGCGGGCAATCCATTGACGCCGCACCCACATCATCAACAACCAAAGCTAGCGCGCCACGCCAGCCGGCGACTGCGACATGCCCTAACCAATCGCCGCGACGGCGCCCATGGGGTCGCTCGATCGACTCGGACCAAGTGCCCGGACCAATGATCCGAGGCGAAAACCGCCAAACTTCAAGGCGCCAAAGGAGATAGAAAATCGACTCCTCGTGCGACCTGCCGTCTGGCTCGACACATACCTCATGGCGACGGGAATCGCAGGCCACCGACACGCTAGCGCCGTTACCTCCCACGATGATGGAGGGGCGTGCGGCGGTGGATCAACACCCTCCCCAAGACGATGCTCGACTCACAGGAGGAGATGCGCGACGCCGTCGAGCACTTCAAGTGCTCCTACACCGCGCCACCACTATCGAGGACACAGGCGTCGTCCGGGGACCCGCGAGTCGACCATAGCTGGGTCCAACGATGGCAAGAACTCTGGTACAACGCGGTCGGCATCCACCCGGACACCGCGATCCATTGCTTCAAGACCTCGTGCCGCTACGAGCCCCTGGTTGCCAAGCTCAAGCGACACTCTCGCACACTCGACAACATCCCTGACCTCCTCGAGATCGCCAAATGGTATGCGGAGGAAGATCCAAACCAGGAAACTGACGACGAGTCAGGAGGTCAACGCCGCACGAGTGGCAACGACAGCGGACGACGATCCGACCTACGCTACAGCAACGCTCGCCTCTCCGGCAAGCGCCGCAGTGACGGGAGAGTCGACTTCGTCGCCAATGCCGGGCACGCGCAACGCGAGCCCAAGAGCTTCCGCCGTGACGGAGGACAACGCCGCGACGGCGGCAACTACAAGGCCAAGCCAAGGTTCGACCCCGCGCTCTCCTTAACCAACCGTGTGCGTTTCATAGCAGGGAAGGGAAGCCATAACGCACACCGCCGACTGCCACACCCTCAGGGAAATCGAGAAGGCACGGCGAGCGCGGGAGGACCCCGACAACGACCCGCCAAACGGCGGAAAGTTCGGCAAAGTGGCCGGTTCGCTCCATACCTTCACAGGCTTCAACACGAAGCGCGAGAAGAAGGTCATCGCCCGCGCCATCGCCGTCAACGCGGTGGCCCAGGTGGATGTTCCCCAGTTCCTCAACTGGTCGGAGCAGCCCATCACCTGGAGCCGCCAAGACCACTCGCCACACATCGAGTACCCAGGACGAGTCGCCCTGGTGGTCAAGCCCAAGGTCGGCGACTACTGGCTCCCCAAGACATTGATGGACGGCGGCAGCTCCATCAACATCCTGTACCTCGACACCTTTAGGCGGCTGCGGCTCCCGCAGTCGATGATCGAGACAACCCACACCACGTTCCACGACATCGTCCCCGGTCGGAAGGCGTACCCGATCGGCAAGGTCACGCTGCCAGTCACCTTCGGCACACCGGCAAACTTCCGCACCGATCGGATCGTCTTCGAGCTGGTGCCCTTCGACAGCCCCTACCACTGCGTCCTGGGGCGCCAGGCGTTCGCTAAGTTCATGGCAGCACCCCACTACGCGTACAACGCGATGAATCTCCCCGGGCCGTGCGGCGTCATCACCATCAACGGCGACCCCGACATGGCCGCCGAGTGCGAGGCCAATGGAGCCGAGCTCGCCGACGCCGTCATCGCGGCGGAGACCAACCACGCCGATGAGCTCGCCAAGTACGCGAGCGGGGTCAACAACAACGACCCCACCATACTCAAGAAGCCCAACTCAGAGGGCGCAAACACCTCAACCTTTGAGGCCAGGACGCACACCCGCATCGTCGAGCTGGTCCCAGGTGACTCCAGCCGAGCGGCGGATCGGGCATGAGCCCAGCATAGGAAGGCGCGCTCATCGAGTTCCTCCGTGAACAGGGACATCTTCGCATGGAAGCCCTCGACATGCCGGTGTCCCTCGGAGCTCGCCGAGCACAAGCTAAACGCCGACCCAAAGTGCGGCTGTCAAGCGATCAGCGGCCCTTCAATGAAGAGCGCCGAGCAATCGCCGAGGAGGTGCAGCGTCTACTGCAGGCTTCATCCGCCAATCAAATACTCCAAGTGGCTGGCAAACCCAGTCCTGGTCGAGAAGAAGTCGGGACACGGAGGATGTGTATCGACTACACAAACCTGAGCGCTTTGCCCAAAGGATCGATTCGTCCTCCGCGGATCGACGGATAATCGATTCAACCGCGGGATCGTCGCTATGTTTCCTCGGCGCCTACTGGGTACAACCAGATCAAAATGGCTGTCGAGGCGAGGAGAAGGCGTTCATCACGCCATTCGAGCCTACGCTACACCGCCATGACCTTGGCCTCAAAACGCCGGGCGACCTACCGGTGCATGCAAGAATGCCTCGCGAGCCAAATTGGCGCAACATCCACGTCTACATCGACGGCGTGGTCGTAAAATCCGCCGCCAGGCGACCTACTCGCCGACTGGCGGAAACATTCGCCAACTGCGAAAATACAAGATAAAGCTCAACCGGCCAAATGCACCTTGGTGTACCGGGACAACTCTTTGGTGCGTCGTCTCCAAGCGAGGGATCGAGGCGAACCCCAAGATCGACACGACCGGCTCGGCAAACCCGAGTGCTCGCGACATCCTGGCCGGGCGAGTAGCGGCTCGATCGCTTCATCCCGCTTTGGAAAAGGTGATGCCCTATACCTTTGATGCGCAGAACCCCACCTTCGGTGGGACAAGGAGGCGGATGGCGCTCGCGATCTCAAAAGTGCTACTCGCGCCCCGCCGACAAAGAACCCATCTTGGTTTACGTCGCGGCTTCCGAGCGCGTCGTCGGCGCCGTGATGGTCGTCGGCGACCGGAGGAAGGAAAGGCGCCCGGTCGGCGACGGTATACTACATCAGCGAGGTCCTCACCGAGTCGCGGTATTACCCCGATACCAAAAGCTGGTATACGCGGTCTTGAGCTCGAGGCGCTGCCACTACTTCCGTGAGCACCCGATCACGGTCGTTTCCTCGGCACCGCGGACATCATCCGCAAGCGTGAGGCGACCGGGTGGTCGCCAAGTGGGCGTCGAGATCGGCGTCCACAACATCAAATCTGAGCCGTGGCGATCAAATCGCAGGCCCTCGCGGACTTCATCGCCCGGCGGAAGAGGCCCAAAGACGAAGCTGCCATACCTCCATTCTTGGAGCTGCGCCGACGCGGTTCCAAGAATGCGGACGGCAGCGCAGGATCATGCTAACCGCCAAAGGGTGACAAGCTCCGCTCGTCCTCGCCTCGACTTCACCTGCACCAACAACATGGCTGAGTACGAGGCCTTACTCCACGGCATGCGGCAAGGAGATGAATGTCAACCGCCCTCTGGCTCTGGCGATTCCGATCTCGTCGCGGGGCAAGTCGCCCGGCACCGACGCCGTCTCCCCCACCATGGCGGCATCGCCAGCGAAGGTGGACAAGTTGGCGGACACTTCACAGGCTACTCCGTCGAGTGGATCGACAGCGGAAGAACGAGGCCGACGCACTTTCGCATCGGGTCGGCTCGACTCGCACCACCGCCGGCGTCTTCCTTGACAATCACAGCCATCGCCAGTCCCTCTCAGGGAGATCAGCCCTCCAACCAGAGGCAGTCCCTCGAGCCCTTCAACGCTGCCGCAGCCTCGACCAAGCCTACATCAGAGACCCCGAAGCCGCACGCCGCCACGCCTAAGCCCAAACGCCGATGATGATCGCCGCAAGTCCTACACCATCATCGCTACACCATCATCGACCTCCCAAGCGCAGCCGGTTCAACCGCCAACCAACGCCAAAGGATCCTCCACGATATCCACCCGGCGGCCTCCGCGGCGCCCGGCTCTCGCGCCAGGCCACGCGGCTTTTCTTGGCCCGCCCGCTGCGCGACATTGTTATTGATGCGCGGGTGCAATCGCCAGCAGGCGGCACGCCAACCAGGCGCAGCGCTCAAAACAATCCCCCAAAACAATCCCCATAACCTGGCCATTCGGCTGTGTGGGGCATGGATATGGTGGCCCTTCAAGAAGGCCCCCTCGGCTACACCCACCGCTAGTCGCAATCGACAAATTCACAAAGTGGGTGGAGGCCAAGCCGATTCGAAATGCGACGGAAGACCGCCACCAAATTCCTACGCGAGAGCTCATATATCGCTACGGGTTCCCAAACAGCATCATCACGGACAATGGCACCAACCGCCAAAGGAGCCATGGCTGAATTCTGCGAAGATCACCACATCCGCTCGACCTCGCGTCGGTCGCCCACCCGAATCAACGACCCGGTCGAGCGGGCCAACCAAAGCATCCTCCACGGCTGAAGCGCGACTCCAGTACCACTCGGCGCACCGCCGGTGCTGGGTCGAGTTGCCCTCTGTCATCTGGGGATCCGCACCTCGATCAACAGTCGCGTGGTTCACCCCTTCTTCATGGTTTACTGGCGCGGCGATCATGCCCACCGACCTCGACTCGCCGCTGGTCGTACACTACGGAGGCATAACGAGCTCGCCCGCCAAGACGGGTCGACCAACTCGATGAAGCACGTGACCTCGCTCGGTCACGCACCGCCATCTACCCGAGGGACTCCGCCGCTACCACAGCGGCGGGTGAAAACTTCGCACCTTCCAAGAAGGCGACACGGTGTTACGCCTCATCCAGACAAGAAGGGCATGCACAAGCTCTCCCCTCCGTGGGAAGGGCCATTCGCCTTGAGCGTACTCAGCAGCGCCTACTACCTCATCGACGTCCGCGGGGACGGCGAACTCGACGTCAAGCGACCATGGAATGTAAACCTCCTACGGAAGTTCTACTCCTAGAACCCCACATATGTACTCTCCAGTCGCTATGAGATAAAAAGAAACGGTTACCGCAAATTGCGCCTACTCTCTATGTCTTGTGCCACTCGCACTCGTAATAACAGCGTTACGCTAACCGCAGAAGTCAACCTTTGGTACAGCGATCGGCACGGCCAAGTAGTATGGTGCAAGAGCACTGAGTCACATCAGGTCTTGCATCGTCCATGAAAAACGCCTACCCGGAGCCCCATTGGAGTCGCCTAGCTCGACTGGTTCTACGAACCAAGACAACTGCCTTCGCTTCTTACAGCGACCATGGTCCTCCGCATCCTTGGCATAGCGACTCGAACAACTAAGTACCACGCTCGGGGACTGAAGACCAGTTCATCGCGAGCGGTCCGGGAAAAACGCCAAGTAGGAGAGCATGCCCAGGACTCGCCACGCGACTGACCCCACGGGCCAGGCAGGAGTGACACGCTCAAACTAACGAGCTAAGTCCTCAACCACCCTCGAGTCGCGCCTAGAACAACCAAGTACCACACTCGGAGACTCGGCCACCCGACCTCGTTCGCGCAAGGGAAAACGGCAAAGTACAGAGCACTCAAGGGAGTCTCCTAGCGACTGGCTCTCCGAGCTCGAGCGAGTCGACCACAATGATAAAACACATAAAAACAACAAACATATCACATACGAGGTAAACCCCACAAAAGGGCGGACGCGCTCGGGGACTCGTTCAAACAACAATCACAAACACATGACACATACCAAAATAGACACGATGTCTCATTCGATTATATGTCGCATTGTCTCATGTTACAACATATGCCCGCATGGCAGACCTGCTGCTAACGCCACAAGGCAACCTATTCTACTCTGCAGGCTTTGATGACGACTCACCAACACCCCGGCGATTGCGGATGAACGGCGTGTACGGGTTCGACGAATACGTCGTCAGTTCACCCGCCATCGCCGCGCGAAAGGGCTGCTCGACCTTGAAATCACGATGCGGCGGCTCGGGGTCGTTCGGCACGACGACCGTTTCCTGGTACGGAAGGAGGTCGCCCATTGCCCAAACACGCTCCGAGTACGCGGCAGCGCGATCTTGCAACTTGAGGACCTCGGAAAGCTCCACCGCGCTAGTCGACGATGGGTAGCCACTCATCACATCGTCGATGTCGAAGTCCTCGGGGAAGTGGGCAAGTCCAAGACTAAGCGCCGTCGCCGCTCCGCGCCGAAACGCCGACCGCGTCATGAACTCAACGACCGCGGGCGCCTTCTCCAAATACCTCCACACCTCAACGAGGTCGCTGGGAATCACTTCCGTGGGCGATATCTCTTGGAGATAGGCACGGATGCACGTCGCCGACAACGTTGCCGAGTCGACAAGCATGCTTACACACTGCCGCGCATCGAACGAGCTTGCCTCTTCCACGCTATCGATGATGCGACCTGCGAGTAGAAGACAATAATGAATACGACGGACACCACAAAAGGCACAACCATCGGAAGGGGCAGACACACTTACCAATCAACGGGCGGGCGAGTTCCGTGATGAAGCTTTGAAGCGACGTATGGTCGTCCTGAAGCCCAGCAACAAGGGCATCAGACACTTTGCGATCCTCTTCGGCGGCTGCAATGGCGGCCTTGGCTCACCCGTCAGCCGAGCTCGCTTCTTCTTTTGCCTCGCACTCGGCGCTCGAGGTTGGCGACCATTGTTCACCGCACTCAAAGCCGCTTTGCCGCCACCAATTCACCGGGGGACAAGCCCTGGCGATCTTCCTCTGCCTTGGCAACAGCCTGAAGCCTTTGTTCGCCTCACGACGATGGCCAGCTCCTTCTCCAGCCTTGTTTCGGCCAATCGTCACGACTCAAGTCAGACCACGCATATCACCAAAAAAGTTAATCAAAGCAAAATTCCTAAGTGCCCACTGTTATCGCCACATTTTGGCCAAAGGAGGAGATGGGACGTAATCAAGATGGGCTTGGAGGATACATATATGCAACGTATTGCTGGATCGGCCTTGTGCGTGGATTTGGGCTAAATTGCCCGTGTATCTGTATATTGTAGTAGGTTCCGTTTCGGTTTAAGTAAGAGATAGAGTTGTTAGGGTTATTCCAAAGATAGCAAGTCTCCGGACTATAAATATGTACCTAAGGTTATTGAGAAAGGATGACGATCACGTTCACAACAAACACAATCTCGGCGCATCGCCACCCCTTGTTTCTAGGGTTTCTTTCGGGTAAGTGTCATGCTGCCTAGATCGCATCTTGCGATCTAGGCGATTCGCTATGCGTTATTTGGTGTTACTCGTACTGAAGCCTTGTTGATGGCGAGTAATACTATTATCATAGATTTGTTTAGGTTAGCATCGGTGCTTGTTGCTATGATTGTTTAGTTATGCTGCCTCTAGTTATCTCGCTACCTTTGCACCTTTTTCCGGGTGTAAGGGTAGCATCTTGCTTGATCTTTATTCAGTTGATTTGATCTGTTATAGTTATGCCTTGTTTTCCAAGGTTTAGTTTGATATCCACATAGTCAGGCCTTGCAAACGGGTTGAACGATCCAGTAGTACGTGAGGATATGGTTCACTAGTTCGAGAGGAGTTGTTCCGGGACTTGACTTTACGTCGGTTGTTAGGCCTTCTCTAGGGTTAGTTTTCTATCATCTTTTGTATCTACGAGGCTCAATTACGTGTAGGATGTTCCAATTACGTGGTGAAAACGTTAAACTGTCATAGATCGATTTAACTTGTATTGATGAAGCAAAACCCCATGTTATCGTAGATCTAATGCAGAACCATGGGACAATCGGCTCCAGGAGCCGATTCACAGGGAAACCTGGGAGCCGGTCGCGGCTCGAATTTTACGCATGCTTGTTTGCCATTCATGAAACTAATCGAAGCAATCCATCACCTTCCTGACCAGGTATAGGCCAGGTGGCACGCCCTTGCATCCGCCAGGACGTGTGCCAGAGTTTTGCGGGCCGTTGCCCGAGGGACCAGGGCCCACCAGCAGTTCTGGGAGCCTCCCGGCTCTTCGTGTTGCTCGTCGCTGCTCGCCGGTGAGTTTTGACAGGCAACACATTCTGGCACGCCCGGTGGGACTTTCAACAACATCTGCATCAACATCCGACGCTGCGATGGGGGACAGACCGGTCACGTACGACGATCTGCCTGAGGAGCACAAGGCGAAGTATGATGACATCAAAGCTCTCTTCGAAGACGATCTCATAGGCTCTTTTGAGAGGACCCGTAAGCATGGCATCAGGTGGAAGGGGTTCTCGCCCGAAGGTGCCCTTGATGAGGTGGATCTGTCTGTTCCTTCAGAGGAGCGCACCAGGGCTCTGCGACAGGAAGTCAACTACATGGTGGCTCATTCTCTTCACCGACATTCTGAGAGCCTAGTGAACGCTTTCGAGCGCATCGCGGTTCGCGTAGTTCAGGAGATCATGAAACATCAGTACTCTCTGTTGGGGCCTACTCTAGGGACTCACCAGGGAGAAAGACCGCCTGCACTGTGCCACGCCTGCCATTCACACTTGCAGCTCCGAGCCACCAGGGCACCGCGACGTCGTCTACAAGGTCGGAGGTGACCCAGCGCCGCAGTTCTGTCTGAACCACCTAAAGAAATCCCACATGGATATGTGTGCACCTACGTGCCGGACTGCAATAACCTGACGCGCACGAACCAGATTGCAACCGCAGGGATTTCTGGGGCAGGAGTTGCTGGAGCAGGGGCTTCGGGAGCAGGTATTTCGAGCAGGATGTATCCGCATGGACGCCGATAAACAAAGGCTAGCCAAGTATTCCACCGGAACGAGTCATGAGAATTTAGCCCCTGCAGCTCAAACGGTGGAGCAAATCCGTACCATCTTTAGATACCAGTTCGGCTTCGTGCCGAAGAGAAGGACAATCGGCTATTCCAAGCCGTACCCCAACGAGTTTGATCTGATTCCGCTGCCACCCAAGTATCGGCTCCCTGAGTTTTCAAGGTTTAGCGGATCAGAAGGGTCAAGCTCGATCGAGCATGTGAGCCGATACCTGGCACAGTTAGGCATGATTTCAGATGGATTACGCCGTAAGGTTCTTTGCGCAATCCGACAGACCAGCTTTTGGGTGGTACACCTCGTTGCCACCGATTCGATCCGACACTGAAGCAAGCGGAAGAGCAGTTCCACATTCAAGATCATTCGAAGCTACCGAGGTGGCATTGCGATCTGGCAGTGCGGCAAAAGCGGGAGAAACGGTAGCCGAGTACATTCAGCGTTCAGACTGTCAAGAACCGATGTTATTCGGCTCGTTTAATCGATAAAGAAGCATCAGTGGCGGTTGGGTCTCTCAGCACCTATCAAGGATCTGGCTTTCCAAGTAGAGTACAATTCATTGGCGCACATGGCCTAGAAACTGACAATGTACGAACAGCGCCACCCTGAGTTGTACCAAGACAAGTTCAAACGTCCGATAGGCCTGGTCGATACAGAAGAAGAGGATCCTATACAAGACCAGGAGGTGGCCGTGGCTGAATGGGCTCGGGGGGCAGATCCTGTGTCCTGCAAATGGGTAAAACAGCAAGGGCCTGCAAAAGGGTTCGACTTCGATGTGAGCAAATCTGAGCATATATTCGATTTACTACTGAAAGAAAAGCAACTGAAGTTACCCGAAGGCCATAAAATCCCTACGTCTCAAGAGATGAACGGGAGACCATACTGCAAGTGGCATCACTCGTTCACCCACACCACCAATGATTGCAAAGAGCTACGTCGCCAGATCCAAACGACGATAGAACAGGGCCGTCTGATCCTTGGGCAATTCGCCATGAAAGTAGACACAAACCCATTTCCCGGCGTCAACATGGTAGAACACAGCCACTCCACGAGGCGTCAGTTGGATTTCTCGTTCGATGTTAATATGGCAGGACCTGTGTACCACCATGGCACATATAAGGAGGAAGGCGGTCGCTCTCGGGGCAAAGAAAGAGAGGAGGCTGGTCCACGCGACCGACCCCGTTATGACGACAGGCGGTATTTAACCGAGGAGCAAGTGAGAAGCGTGCGATATCAGAAGCCACACTCCACGCATCTCCTTAACAAGTATGAGCGTCAGTATGACCGACGTCGCCGGCGCGATAGAGATGATGAAGGATATGAGCACCTCGCTAGGGGAAAGTCAAAGGAAAAGGAAGGCGTGGATAAACATTGGGATTGTCCTTTCTTCAAGTATTGCTGGGATGCGGGAATGAGCCGATTGCCTACAATCGACAACTGCCCGGAATGTGGACAGAAGGATAACACAGTCGATTCGGTGTTCAAGCGTCTAGGGCCTCTCCTCCTCGAGCACAAGATCTCGAGGAGCCAATGGGTGAAAAGAAGAAGACAGATATCACCGCCAAGGTGGTGCCCGATGGACTCGACACACCCAAAAGCGTAGAGTTCATTGCGTAACTTGGAGGAAGCCGAAGCGCAGTACCTCCACGCTTTAAGGAAAGCACGGCCCGATCTGGCCGTGAAAATTCGGCAGACCTTGGAAACGGAGGATCACCCGAAAAGGAAAGAATGGCGCCCCAAACCGGTAAAAGCCGATGCGAAGACATCGGCTGGCACAAACATGGTGTTCATACTTCCGTCAGAGTTTTGCTCAAGAACCAAAGAGCTGCCGGTGTACGGTTTGATGCGGCCTGACACCGGTTATCTTTGAAAAGCCACGTGAGAAGGGCTACAAACATCGAAAGACCTGTACTGCGAGGTTACATCAATGGGCAGCTGTCCAAGATGTTGGTTGACACCGAGCGGCGATCAATATAATGCCATACTCCATGCTACGGCGTTTGGGACGCTCCGCAGAATCCGATCAAAACCAACGTCACGTTAAGCGACTTCAACGGACAAACTTCAGAAACGCAAGGCGTTCTGAACGTGGATCTGACCGTGGGCAGAAAAACCATCCCTATGTCATTCTTCGTCGTTGACAGCAAAAAGCACCTCTGTCTTCTTTGGGAGAGATTGGATTCACGCTAATCGCTGCATTCCATCCACGATGCACGGTGCCTGTCTGATGGGATGGAGATGAAGTGGAGGTCATTCATGCAGATGATTCGATCGAGATCTCCATAGCTGGCATGAACGTTTGGGAAGCAGACGACCAAGAGCCGATCTCTGGAATCAGTCTAGACGGCTGTGAGCGTATTGAAGCTACAAAAAAGGGGTGAGGCTGGTCTTATCCACTGGCCTGACAGAGTAGCAAAGTCCACGATCGTACGTGGTATGGCCGATCCCTGTGATCGGCCACAAAAAATAAAAAGCAGTAAGCTTACGACAAACAGGTCATGCAGTCGTAGTAGGGAGATTCCCTGCCATTGTAGAGCACAAATAAGTTGTAAACCTTCCTTGACTAATGCAATCGAAAAGGGGGCCGATTCCGGCAATCGGCCCAAATTATCTTTGTTATCCTCACCAACTGTTTGCCCCATGTTTAGCATCGATTTAGCAGGTGACGGAAAGCTAGGGTATGGGTTTACATCCGCTGATGAGCTAGAGGAGATTGACATCGGTCCTGGGGATAAGCCGCGACCAACATTTATCAGCAAGAAGTTAGATCCGAATCTGCGGGGTCCGATGATAGCTTTGTTGAAGGAATATCCAGACTGCTTCGCCTGGGACTAAACAGAGATGCCCGGGTTAGACAGGAGCATCATTGAGCATCGACTCCCGCTTAAAAAAGGATTTCGTCCATTCCAGCAGCGAGCACGACAGATGAAGGCCGAAATTTTGGAAGAAGTCAAGAAAGAGATCGAGAAAATGTTGAAAGCTAGGTTAATCAGGCCATGCAGGTATGCTGAGTGGATTTCTAGTATCGTACCTGTAGAGAAAAAGGATGGCCGCTGGCGTGTTGCCATAGATTTTCGGGATCTCAATAGAGCTACTCCAAAGGATGAGTATCCGATGCCGGTAGCAGAGACATTAATCAACGCAGCTGCTGGTCATAAGATCTTGAGCTTCATGGATGGCAATGCCGGTTACAACCAAATTTTTATGGCTCCGGAAGATATACACAAGACTGCATTCAGAGTCCCAGGTTCGGTGGGGTTGTTTGAATATGTAGTCATGACGTTTGGACTGAAGAATGCCGGCGCCACATACCAAAGAGCCATGAATTACATTTTCCATGATCTGATCGGCAAGCTGGTGGAAATTTATATCGATGACGTGGTGGTCAAGTGCTTGATACAAGGACACTTGGACGATGCGCAGCGTCTGGGTGAACAAGAAAATTAAGACTCTGGATGAATCCAAAGAAGTGTGCCTTGAGGGGTGACGGTCAGTTCTTGGGTTTCTTGGTCCATGAACGGAATTGAGATCGGCTGAAAAGTCAGGAGGCGGTCACGAACAATGAAGCCACCTACCACGAAGAAAGAAGCTGCAGTCTCTCATCGGCAAGATCAACCGTCGGAAGATTCATCTCCAATCATCGGGAAGAATAGAGCCATTCATGGACCGGTGAAAATTAAATCGATGAGGAGTTCCGGGGGCGAGAACAACAACTAGCCTTCGACGACGAGATCAAAGAATATCTAAAGCCGCCAGTGTTGGTTCCGCCTGACCCGGATAGGCCGTTCTACATTTACTTGTCGATGGTGACACGTCCATCGCCTCGGTGGTGGTGCAAGTTTATGATGGTGCGGGCGAGTTGTGTTTTACATCGCCAGAAGGATCTTTGGATGCGAGACAAGGTATCCCGAGATCGATAAGTTGTGCCTCTGCTGTTTTCACACCGCACCAAGCTGCGCCACATCTTGCTCTCGGCGGAGATTATCATTATATGCAAATCAGATGTCATAAAGCATATGCTGTCGGCTCCTATGTTGAAAGGCCGACTCGGCAAATGGATGTTTGCATTATCGGAATTTGACATCCGGTATCAACCCGTGAAAGCGGTTAAGGGTCAGGCATTGGCCTACCTTATTGCTGAAAGAATCAACACTGATATAGCAACCTTGTCTATCTGACGTGGGCTATGTTTTTCGATGGATCGGTTTGTGATGATGGTTGCAGCATCGGCATTCTACTCGTGTCGCCCCGGGGGGCAACATATTCCTTCTCCATCAGGCTAGCTACCCCTCGCACCAACAACGTCGCCGAGTATGAGGCGATACGCAAGGGAATGGAGTTGCTCATCGAAGGAGGCGAAGCAGTGGAAATTTTTGGAGACTCCAAATTGGTGATTTCCCAACTCACGGAGGAATACAAGTGTGAGAGCGAGTCGCTCTTCCCATTATGGTTGCAATGCCGTGAGCTCATGGCACAGTTCTACATAAACTTTAACCGGATCCCGATCACGAATACCGAGGCGAATGATCTCGCACAAATGGCTTGAGTGCTACAAGGGCGTAGGGAATCGGCGTTCAAGTACAGTTCACGGAGGCGACGATCGGAGAGCCGATATCTTCAATTACTTGAAAGACTCGGCTCGGGGGCACCTAAGCGGATAAGGTACAAGGCCATGAAGTATGTGCTTATCGGGGACGACATGTTCTCTGAGGACCTGGAAGGTTACTGCTCAAATGTCTGGGACCAACCGAGGCCAATCGGCTCCTACACGAGGTACACGAAGGCGCCTGTGGAACTCACCAATCGGCTCACAAGATGAAATGGTTGATCAGGCGATCAGGGTTTTATTGGCCCACCATGCTTGAGGACTGTTTTAAATACTACAAAGGGTGTCAAGCATGTCAGAAATTTGGAAAAATTCAGATGGTACCCGCGTCAGCAATGAACCCCATCATCAAGCCTTGGCCATTCCGAGGTTGGGGCATGGATATGATCGGCAAGATCAATCCTCCATCAAGCAAAGGCCACATGTGGATTTTGGCCATTACGGATTATTTCACTAAATGGGTGGAAGCCGTCCCTATGAAGTCAGTGAACTCGAAGGATGTTATCAATTTTGTGAAAGAACATGTCATTCATAGATTCGGGATTCCCCAAACTATCACGACCGATGGAGGTTCGGTCTTCATTTCTCATGAGTTTAGAAAATTCTGTGAGGACACGGGAATTAAGCTGATCCGATCATCTCCATACTATGCTCAAGCAAATGGGCAAGCTGAAGCGTCCAACCAGAGCCTTATCAAGCTGATCAAGAGGAAAGTCGACGAGCACCCTAGGCGTTGGCACGAGGTTTTGTCAGAGGCTTTATGGGCTTATCGCATGTCATGTCATGGAGCGATAAAAACCTCGCCATACCATCTAGTCTATGGAAGAGAAGCCGTATTGCCCTGGGAGATTACGGCTGGATCGAGACGTGTCACTTTTCAGAACGATTTAACAGCTGAAGAATATGCGACCCTGATGAGTGACAGTGTTGAGGATTTAACTGAGCTTAGGCTGTGGTCGCTTTAGAAAATCAAAGAGAACAAGGCCAAGGTAGCTCGTGCATATAATAAGAAGGTGAGACCAAAGGAGTTCCACGTTGGCGATCTGGTGTGGGAAGCTGTATTGCCGTTGGGGACTAAGGATGCAGCATATGGTAAATGGTCTCCAAATTGGCACGGGCCATACAGGGTCGATCAAGTTTTAAGGGGGAACGCGTACATGCTTGAGGAGCTGGACGGCGTGAATTTCGATGGTATCAGCAGTCAACATCTCAAGAAATATTTCTCAAGCATGTGGGATGATGGGCGGTGAAATATGGGGGCGATACATGAAATCGGCCAATAAAAATTAAATATAGCCGATGCCTGACCATCGACTCTCGAGGTTCAAACTGTTACGAGCAGGTGCCAGTTTACATGAATGAGCTACTGAAGGAATGCCTCGAAGGCGTGGAGGGCGTCAGCACGGACATGATCCACCTCGGCGATCTCGGCTTCGTCATCTTCGTCCTTGCCCGTCACTAGATGCTTGTTCGAGGCACGATTTCCGCCAGTCAGTCTTGATTGAGCTTTGAGGCCTTCGCGTCTTGGGAGCGGGCGATGAATGCTTCCTTGTCACGAATGAGCTGTTTAGTCGCCCGGACCTTCTCTTCAAGATCTCCCAATTCCTTTTTCAAGGATGCAAGCTCGGCGGTACTGATAGAGGTGTCAGTTTTGGCATCCAGAGACGCCTTTTTCTCGTTGAGCTGCTGACATTTGTCTGCAATATTGGCCTTCAGCGGGAGTTGGGTGCGGCGCAGATTAATCCTCTCACGAGCCAACTTTACCCTTGACCCGTAGAAAGACAGAGTTACAACTGGCCAAAGCTTCACCTGCAATGTTACCGGAAGTTGGTCCTTGATTTCGGCAAGAACACTCTTCACCTCTTCAGAACCCTCGATCAACTTCTCGATCGGGGAGGACAGCAAGGATTTGAGACGCTAGAATTGAGGTAGAACAGCCCTGGCTCGTGGTTCATTGTTGGCAACAGAGGGGGTTGATTCGATGGATTCAGGGTCGAACGTCAGCAGGCCTGAGATATCACAACCCTGGCAGGCCGAAATGGCGTCAGTATGCGTCCAACATGGAAGGATGAGCCGAACGAAGCGAACGTACCTCTCCTACGATCAAGGGGATAGCAGATGACGAGACAATCGACTTGTGTGTCGTTGCTGGGGGCTTGGCCAAAGTGGTAACCGTTTCATCGACGCCTTCAGGGATTACTAGATCCAGCCTTGCGAGAGGCATCGGCACTGCCCCGGCTTTCCCACTAGAAGCGTCAGTCGTCTGCATGGAAGGTGCTTAGCCGATGTAAATAGTGATGAATCGGCAGATAGAAAAAGCAACTGGTAAGAGCATAGAGGGTGATGACTTTCGAAACCTCCTGGATCGACGAAGAGGTTTGCAGTCCCTTGCGAGCCCTCTTGGGGCTCACGGCTGGCCCCGCCTCGACTGATGCTCGGGGGGAAGTAGGTGCAGGAACCGGCCTTTTCCTGGGAGCCGATGGTGGCAAATCTGGCTGGCTCGGTGTGATGGTCCTCTCAGAGTCTGTTGGGCCCGATTCTCCTCGATTGGATTGTGTGTCCTCGCTGGAGGTGTCTTCGACGGAAGACTGTAAGAAAAGGAGAGCTAGTAAGCACGATCATGTTTGCAAGGATGAAAGAGATCAACCAAAGCATGGATCAGCGTACACGCGATCTTTCTGGAGAAGGGCTCCGACGCCTCAAAGTCTTCCTGGCAGCTACCTTCCTCACCACCATTCTTGTTTTAGTTGGAACTCGAGAGGCGGCTGACCTAGAAGTTGTTTGGTTCTTGGAAGCCGATTGTGGTGATATCGGCTGGTTCTGCATCATGACCTTTTTCAAAGGTGGCGAGTTTTTGCAGAAAAGGACCACGAGGCTGGTGGGAAGAATTGAAGGGGAGCCATCACTGCGTAGGTTCAGGACCGTCTTGTTGCCGCAAAGAGACAGTGGGTTATTAGAAGAATCATTTGTGAGCTGCATCAAGAAATTACAAGTAGTGGTACACGTTCTCACGGGGATATCATATTCAAATCGAGCTGTTCCAAAGAACGGTCCCAGAGCTCTCTGAAGGCATGAGTCTTCCACATCGACCACCAGTTCTCAAAACCATCGGTTGATGAAGCGAAGGTGAGGTTGTTAGGAATTGGGATGGTCGAGCATCGAAGAAGGAATAACACCTTTGGTGGTGAGAGGATCGGCGGTCGGCTCTGCTCTCTGTAAGATGGTGGAGAAAGAAATGGGAGGTACTTGTCCAAGGCCAAATTGCCGAGCCACTACGACCGGTGGTAGAATTCATATCCAGCTTGATTATTCATTGGATGTGCTCATGCCAAGCGGAAGGAAACAGGACGGATCACAGTGGAAAATAGGCTGCCGAGTCTTTGGTGTCATCGGCAAAGTTGTCTAACTGAAGGAGATTGGATTTTCAAAATGTTCCGATTCTTCCATGTAAGGAAAGAAGATAGGATTGTCCGGGCCTTGAAAGAAAATCTGAACCACTTGGATGCTTCCTGAGGGATCAGTTTACTACCTGGCAGTCTATACAAAGCTTGGTCGTAGCTGGTGCATCGGATCTGCTTCCCTTTGGCATCTGGAAAGGTGCAACTCGCCAAAAGGGGGAAGTTTGGGACATGGTTTTGAAAATAGAGCTGAGCCCATAGCTGAATGAACCACCAAGGACCTCTATTTTGACTGCTATCTTTGGAGAATAGTTTGTGGACATCAACTGGAGATATCGATAGACCTCTCCAAGGAACAGTTTGCGATGCCAAGTTGAGTGCCTTTGGCAAGTTCGTAGGCCAGGAGAGATAATTCTTGGTTGGAGCAAGGGAAGGGCCACGAATATGAAATGTTCTAGCGGAGGTTGAGGAAAGCCGTGTGTTCTTTCTCTGTGATGCAGGCCTTTAGTTTTCATGTGGCTTTGAATATAGGCACCCGATTCGTGCGATCTGTTTTGGAAGAAAGCTTGTAGGGACCTTTGTCGATTAAGCGAAGGTTTGGGTGATGTAACGTCGGACCAGTAATCATCACCACGTCTAACGAGTTGGTGTCATGGGTCCATGACCGAACATGAAGCGATTCGAGCATCGGACCAGAAATAGCCGATGGTTTTAGAAGATTTTCATGTTTCTCAAGGGAGACAATGACAAATACAAGGCATCGGCTATTCCGTGGTTTCCCATTGAGATTGGTAAGTTTTGGCTACCTGCTTGTACCAAGAGACCCAATGTTCAGGGGATTAGGCCAGGCTATGAGCGATCGGCCCAAGAATTCAAATCTAGGTTTTGGCTTACGAAGGGGATTCTGTTTTCCTCGCAAGAGATCAGATGGGCAGGACTAGATTCTGTACGGGGGCCAAGACAAAGAGAATTTGGGAGAGAAGGATGCGGCAGCAGAATGTCTGAAACCTAAAAAATTTAATGGTGGAATAAAGCATTAATTCAGGTGTTTGCCATTAATTCTAGCACCGTGTTCAGACTGCGAGGAGTAGGCGTACCTTCAGACCAGAGACCGCTGTGTTGATGTTGGACGATTCCGCCATCTAGTTTGCCGGTGGAGGTGGATCTATGTAATTGGGGATCGAGGGTTCTTGTCGCTGTAAGCTCGATCTATTCAGTGAGGCAATTGGAGATCTGGGTTGGCCTTTTTTGAAGAGGGTCGCAGGCTACCGTTTGAAACTGGGAAGTGGCCGCTCAGATTTGTCTAAGTATGCGACCAGATTTGACCTTGTCAACGTTTTTGGGGAAAGCCGATGTTTTACCATCGGCTCTTTGGGCTTTGACTTGGTTGACTGTATGAGCGTAGCATGGTGAAAGCCGATACATTACTGTCGGCTTCTGGAACGTTGACCTATTTTGACTATCGGCAAAATCGAATTGGAAAAGCAATCTTTGTTGATTCAAAAGACGATTGTTTACAATGGAGCCGATTGCTTACAAAAGGAAATCTACTACTAGTACTACTACTACTAGTTCCTAATCTAGAGGCCGGTGTCGTCGCCGCTGTCTTCGCCGTCGTCGTATTATTTGTCATCGGTAGTGCCGCGGCTCTAGTTCTTCGCTGAAGTTGTCGTGAGGGCCTCCTCGTCCTCGTCGTCGTCTTCGGTGTCCTCGCTGGACCCGGCGCGAAAGCGCTTCACCGGTGGGTATTCGTCGGAGGAGGTGTCCTCCTCCGCTTCCTCCTCCTCGTCGGAGGATTCGACGCCATCCCAGGACCAGGCGTCGTCGGTGCTCTCCGCCTCCAGTTCCCCGTCGACAAGGAACTGCAGGCCCTCCTCGCCGTCGGTTAGGGACTCGTCGTCCTCTGACCAGGCGGCGAAGTCCCAGTCCCTCTCGTCCCACCATTGTGGGGCGAGAGCCTCGTACGCCGCCATTGGCGGGTGCTCCGGCGTCGGCTCTCGGTCGCTCATCGTGTTGGAATATTGGGAGGAAAGGGCGGATGATTTGGAGGAAGAAGAGGAGGCCATGGCGGAGGAAGAGGGTTTTTTGGCGGAGGAAGAGGGTTTTTTGGCTAATGGAGGAAGATGGGGCTGCAAACTGCTCAGATGAATTTAAATAAGGGGAATAGTGGGAGGTGGTTCAATGCCATAGCGGTTTCCCAGAATGTGGTGCCAAAATTGTCAAATCATGCACTGCGGAGAAGTTGAGAAGACAGGGCATCATGATGAGGGGGTGGCGTGACGATTCTGCTCTGCAACGCGTAACCCGATAAGAAAAAAAAAGGAGAAGGGGGAAGAAAAAACATCAAACAGAGTGGTTTTGGAATTATTATTGCCAAAACCAGGGGGGCATGTGTTATCGTCACATTTTGGCCAAAGGAGGAGATGGGCCGTAATCAAGATGGGCTTGGAGGATACATATATGCAACGTATTGCTGGATCGGCCTTGTGCGTGGATTTGGGCTAAATTGCCCGTGTATCTGTATATTGTAGTAGGTTCCATTTCGGTTTAAGTAAGAGATAGAGTTGTTAGGGTTATTCCAAAGATAGCAAGTCTCCGGACTATAAATATGTACCTAAGGTTATTGAGAAAGGAGGACGATCACGTTCACAACAAACACAATCTCGGCGCATCGCCACCCCTTGTTTCTAGGGTTTCTTTCGGGTAAGTGTCATGCTGCCTAGATCGCATCTTGCGATCTAGGCAGTATCTGCTTATGCGTTATTTGGTGTTACTCGTACTGAAGCCTTGTTGATGGCAAGTAATACTATTATCATAGATTTGTTTAGGTTAGCATCGGTGCTTGTTGCTATGATTGTTTAGTTATGCTGCCTCTAGTTATCTCGCTACCTTTGCACCTTTTTCCGGGTGTAAGGGTAGCATCTTGCTTGATCTTTATTTAGTTGATTTGATCTGTTATAGTTATGCCTTGTTTTCCAAGGTTTAGTTTGATATCCACATAGACAGGACTTGCAAACGGGTTGAACGATCCAGTAGTACGTGAGGATATGGTTCGCTAGTTCGAGAGGAGTTGTTCCGGGACTTGACTTTACGTCGGTTGTTAGGCCTTCTCTAGGGTTAGTTTTCTATCATCTTTTGTATCTACCAGGCTCAATTACGTGTAGGATGTTCCAATTACGTGGTGAAAACGTTAAACTGTCATAGATCGATTTAACTTGTATTGATGAAGCAAAACCCCATGTTATCGTAGATCTAATGCAGAACCATGGGATAATCGGCTCCGAGCCGATTCACTGAGAAACACAGGAGCCGTCGCTCGAATTTTACGTATGCTTGTTTGCCATGCAGGAAACTAATCAAAGCAATCCATCACCTTCCTGACCAGGTATAGGTCTGGTGGCACGCCCTTGCATCCGCCAGGACGTGTGCCGGAGTTTTGCGGGCCGTTGCCCGAGGGACCAGGGCCCACCAGCAGTTCTGGGAGCCTCCCAGCTCTTCGTGTTGCTCGTCGCTGCTCGCCGGTGAGTTTTGACAGGCAACACCCACCCGCTGAAATTCAGCGAGTACGCACTCGGGGACTGGCAATCAAAAAATTCCTAAGTGCCCACCCGCTGAAATTCAGCGCGTGCGCACTCGGCGACTGGTACTCAAAGAAATTCCTAAGTGCCCACCCGCTGAAATTCAGCGCGTGCGCACTCGGGGACTATATACGAAAAAAAGATAAGACATTAAAAGAATCAGGCCGCTGCAAAGCACCGACCTGATCCTCGGGGACTGGAGGTACCTGGATGGCTGCGCCAAGCATGCCATGGAGTTGTATCGTGTCCACGGACGCGAGGAGAGCCGGCGTGTGCCCACAACGTTGGTCGACTTCAGCATCGGCGGTCCCAAGAGCGTGGCTCGAGGGCGAAGTTCCACTTGCCGCGGCCGCCTTGGTCATGAAGCGCGGGAAGGTGGTGATAGAGGCACCCGCTCCAAAGGAGGTCGGCTCGGCCGTTCCAGGCAAGGGAGCGCCCTCCTTCGTAGATGCGGCTACCTCCGTTACGGGTCCGGCTGGCGCGACCGCCGTGTCGTCAGAAATAGTGACGATGTCGTCACCCTTGGCCTTCTTGCTGCCATCCGCAGAGACAACGACCTCGTCCGCCTTCCTCTTGTGGGGAGGATCCTCCTCGCTAACGACGGGTGGCACCTTAGCCACGGTCGGGTGGCCCATTCTCTTCACTCCGGTCCTGTGCATCAATCGTATAAGTAAAAATAATTCAAGCAATTATGAAAGACAAAGAAGGGTGAGTGTACTCACTTGGCGACTGGAATAAAGCGTAGCCCCGTATGGAGGCCGGCCGGTTTCTCCAGTTCAGGGCCCAGTTTGCGACTGAGCCCCATCTACAGGACGTCGCGTGCCCAAGACACGGACGTTTTCTTCGTTGTTGAGGCTGCAGCCGGAGCCTCTGGGATATCTTCGGCAGGAGCTTCCTTGCGAGGCGAAGCCGCTGCAACCGGAGCATCCCCTAGCCCAGAGACTGGGGCGAATGGCGGAGGCATTGAAGCCAGAAGCACCTCCACGGTCACTGTGTCCAAGACGGTCGTTGCTGGCGCCCTGGCCGCTGGGGGCGTCAGAACTACTCGCTGAATGCGGCGGCGAGGCCGGCCTCGTCGGTCGGGTCTTCGTCTTCCTCGGAGGCGCCTTCACCTTCTTTTCCTTCTTCTTCTTTTTCGATGGAGTCGCCTGGCGGCGCGAGGTGGTTTCTGGAAGCTTGTCGTCGTCATCGTGACGCTCGAGGCTTTTACTTGCCTCAAGCTCTCGTTGACGCTGCCCACGGGTCTTGCGGAGCAGTGGGGCGACTTCTTCTTCGGATTCGGCGTCTCTATCGCCCACGTCGCTCCTAGCATTGCCCTTGGCGGGAGGCGACTCGCCCACGTCCTGGACGGACGAGCTCGAGTTCTCATCGTCCGAAGGTGGGAGCCATCCTTCCACCACTTGGAATAGCTGCAATGAATACAAGATGAAATTAGAATTACCGCGACTGCATAAACTGCGACTGCGAGCGAAGTGAAGCGATTACCGTTGGAGCTGGACGCTTTGCGGTATAGGCGACCCACCAGGCGCCCGGTACACCGCCTGGGTAATTTTCTTCAGTGCTGGGATGTAGTCCTCCAGCTTCCACTCGTCGAGGCAGGCCTTCGTCGAGTCTCCCCGGCCCATGTACTGGTACATGTAGTGCTCGCGCTGAGCGAGCGGGACGAGCCGCCGCCCGATCCAGCAGTTGTACAGGTTTATCGTTTGGAGGCCCTTCTTCTTCAGACCGCGGATGGTCTGGAGCATCTCATCGATGACCATCCGCTGATCGTTGGGGAGCTTGACGACTTGGAGATGGCGCGGCTCGGACCGATTGGCGGAATACCGCGGGATCGCCGCCTCGCCCTCCGGGGTCGCCTCGGCTACGTAAAACCACGACTTCTTCCGCCGCTACGCCTTGGCGGGCATCATCGGATCAAGAATGAAGCCTTTGACTTGAGCTGGAAGGTTAGGCCGCTGCGGCTAGCATTGCCGCCCGCTTCGCTGGCCGATCCGTCTGCGGGAAGATCTTGCCACAGGGGAAGTAGGGCCGACAGCCCATATCATTCGCAACGCCACGAAGATGGCGAGCTGCTCGATCTTGTGGGGACCCGGATCCAAGGCTGGATCCGTAGTAGGCGCAGCGCCGGAAGAACAGGACGTGGGAACCCTAGCCCCGCTCGAGATGGCTGGTGAAGCGATGAACTCTCTCTCGCGGATTCGGGTCGTTTCTCGCCGCAGGAATACGCCAACCGGCTCGCAAGATCCCGGCCTCCTCGGCGAAGCCGATTGCCTCGCATTTAGATCTACCCATGACTCGGTGGAAAGGGCCATGGCGGAGAGATTTGCTGGGTCGGGATTTTCGGGCTGGATCGCGATGCGAAGGGAGGAGAAAGGTGCAATCGGAGGAAATGGTGAGAAGGTGGTTCTCGATCGCCATTCCTCTTATATAGCGGTTGTTACCCGCCAAATCGTGGAGCCGTTATTACGCGGTGATTACGCCAAAAGTTACCGTTGGATTACCCCAACGGCTAGTTTGACCACGGTTAACGGTCCAATTCGCCACTCGACTCCGACCCGATCACTATGATGTTTAGCCGACCGACTCGCCAAAGCTGCGATCGGTGACTAGTTTTCTCCTTTACAGAGCCGCCGACGATTCGATCGATGTCTACCGTGGCCGTATACCGACGCCAGCAGCCACCACGCCTAATCGACGGCCTCGGGACTCGATGGGGATACGCCATCGGGTATACCCAAAGACGCTTCCGATCGCCCAAGAATGGCGAGTGGGCCTGCAAGACGGCGATCGGATTGAAGCCCAAAGAAGGAACCAAGCGACTGGAAGCTGAAGGCCCAGGCGAGTAGATAGGCCCAGTCGGATTAGGTTAAACGAGTACCGAAGCTTTAACTGAATCGGTTGAGATATGTAAACCCTAGGGGAGGTGAGCCTATATAAACCTCCCTATAGGGCGATTAGAGATACGTTCCATCATACACCCAAGCGACTCGCCGCCTAGCCGCCGAGCTCGCCCATTGTACCATCCTCATAATACAATCTAGCAGGAGTAGGTCTTTACCCTCCGGGGGGCCGAACCTGGGTAAAACCCTGTGTCTTTGCCCTCATCTCGCACCGCAGATGGCTGGCCGCCCTTGCCCCTCGTTCTACTACTCGCTGCCGATTGCAGCATCTGCCGTGACCATTCCCACGACAAGGTCGATGAAATGCAAAGAAGATATGTTGTGCATGCTCAATATGCGAGGTCGATGATGAGGAATTAAGAAAGGCGTTCCATCTTGAGAAGGGCAAGATCGTCTACATCGAGCTTAAGTCAAAGGTATAATCTTGATAGGTTTTCCCTTTTGCTGGTCTCTTGTTGTGTGTAGGAGACCAGGTTAGGATAGATAATCGTACTATCAAGAGGGGCTCTCGTATGAGCAATTCGGTCACATCGTTCGGAGAGAGCTCAAACCTTTGCATACTTGCATCATCGTATTTGGTTGTTATTTGGTCTTATCCATGTGAGGATATAGAGCTTGTGGTAATCTCCATAACAAGCTCTTGTTCATCTAAATCGTATCTCCCATTTGTATCTTGTTGCGATTTTGATTTATGCGTCTTTTCGGTTTCTCACCAAGTGAGGTATATCACATTATTCTACTTGATACTTTCTCACTTGGTGATAATCAATATTTCACCAGTTTCTACTTGTGATAATCAATACTTTCTCACTTGGGAAGCCCTTGTCGCCCTCTATCCAACGCAATTTGAATCGGGTCAATCGGAGCTTCCAGTCAAAAGTTATTGCCGTTTAAATATTTGTCTGTCTATCTGTTTTCTGGGCCGAGCGGTAGTACCGCCCGGACGGGCCAGTACTACCGCCCGGACC
This sequence comes from Avena longiglumis, assembly GCA_030063025.1. NCBI lineage: Eukaryota > Viridiplantae > Streptophyta > Magnoliopsida > Poales > Poaceae > Avena > Avena longiglumis. Next base: position 473,161,361 of record CP125974.1, on the reverse strand, counting down.
CAAAAAGGCCCGTTTTATTTCTGCCTGGCTAGATACCTTTTCCCGGTACTACCGGCCGGCCCGGTAGTACTGACCGGGTGGGCCGGAAGTATCGGCCGGCCCAATTTATTTTCGAGATTCAGATCCAGACCCTGCTATCGCTCGCTGGCTTGCACGCATTGACTCGCCCTGGATCCCGCGCGCCGCGGTCGCCCTGCAGGCCCCACCCTCGCACGCGCTATCCGGCGTGGCCACCCGCGCTGCTCGATCGCGCCTACCGCATCGCCGCTGGCCATACCGATGCCGCCGCCGCTTCTTGGCCCATCGCGATGCGCCGGCTACGCTGCTTACTGCCACCGCACTGCCGAGCCTGCTGGCCGCTTATGCCAAGACACGCCTGGCAGCGTGGGCCCCACTGCTGCCTGGTGTCCCCCCCGTTGACCACCTGCTGCTGCCTTCTCTCCCAGGCTCGCTCGTTGCTGTCCGGTTTGTTGGGTCCGGTACTACCGGACCGTCTAGAAAAAGACCCCAACGGTCATATTTTGTTCAGCTCTATATAAGTCTTTTGTCCATTTTCATTTAGGGTTGCTTCTTCCTCCTCCTTTTGTCTAAGCTTTGTCCCCATTTGCCTTACTCTTTGAGCTTGATTTCTACTCACCCCTTCATTGATTCTTGCATATATTTGAGGGGTAGTTGGAGGAGATCTAGATCTACGTTTTGACCAAACCAAAACATCTCTTTGTGAGTGTATCTTTGGGGATCTAGATTTTGGGGGATTTTGTGTCTCTCTTTGATTCCCCCTCTCTTGTTCCTCCAATATCTTTAGTAGCTTTGTTGGAACTTGGGAGTGAGGGATTTGAACACCTTTGTGGTGTTCTTGCCATTTGCATTTGGTGCATCGGTTTGAGTTCTCCTCGGAGGATTTGGTTTGAGTTGCTCATTGGAGCTTGTCCCTCTTGGGTTCTTGGAACCCTAGACGGTTTTGTGGCCTTGGTGGCATTTGTTGAGGCCTTGGTGGCATTTGTTGAGGCCTTTTGTGGCGTTTGTTGGGAGCCTCCAAGTTGTGGAGAAGTGCCCCAACCTTGTGAGAGGTTCCGGTTGCCACCGACAAGTGCACCGATAGTGGAAGCGTGAATCGATCCCATTAGGGTGAGATTCACCGGAGAATAAGGGAGGCCTTTTGTGGCGTTGGTGGTTTGATACCACCCCCTCTCCAAATGAGACGTACTCCATGTTGGGAGTAACTCAGTAAAATATCGTCTTCCCCGCGTGCCTCGGTTATCTCTATACCCGAGCTTTTACTTATGCACTTTACATTGTGATAGCCTTCGTGCTTGAAGTAATCTATATCTTGTTATCACTTTGTTGCTTGTATTGCTTAACATAAGTTGTTGGTGCACATAGGTGAACCCTAGTTGTTCTAGGTTGTGCTTGACAAAGTAAAACACTAGTTTTATTCCGCCTTTGTTGAGCCACTCTAGGAAAAGTTTTAATCGCCTATTCACCCCCCTCTAGGCGACATCCGTATCCTTTCACCTGGCCGCGCGGTGATGACCCACGAGTATAGGGGGTGTATCGTAGTACTTTCGATAAATAGGAGTGTCGATCCCAACGAGGAGCAGAAGGTGCTGAACAGTGGTATGGAGCAGGAAATCCCTGTGAATACTTAGCAAACAAAATTTTAGTGGTTTTCTGACAAGGCAATAAAACAAAGAGAAAGTAACAGAAGTAACGAACAAACGGAGCAAGTGGCCCAATACTTTATTAGCAAAGGACAAGCCGGTGAAAATACTTATAAGGACCAAACGTTCTCGAGGACACATGGGAATTCTGTCAAGTGCTTTCGCTTCAAATAGTTGAGTAATCTTCTATGGTGTTTGTAAGTGTTGTGTGGGTGAACCTGTGCTAACATACCGCCCTTCCTAGGAATAATACATACTTGTGATTAAACCCCCTACAAACATCCGTAACTACAGGAAAGTAATTAAGATATAAATCTAACCACAGCCTTAAACTCTGAGATCCTACGCTCCCTTGTGCAAAGGTGTCCTAACGGGGGTTCAGGTTTACATCCCAAACCCCACAATTAGTAGCCAAATACACAATGCATTCCCCTAGGCCCATAAATGGTGAAGTATTATGTAGTCGACGTTCACATGACACCACTAGAAGAATAGCACCACAACTTAAATACTAAACCATTGAATAATAACTCATCGCAGATTCACTACTAACAACATGACTTCTTCCATGTCCTCAAGACCAAATATGATATGATAATGGATAACAACCTGAACATAAACAATAATCCAATGGTTCCACTCACAAGCATCAACTACAATAGTAATCAACACCGGGAAAGTTTCCCCTAAGAACTAAAGCAATATCCAACACAATTGTTACACCGGGACGGAGTGGTGGTGCTGGTGCTGGTGGAGATGATGGTGTGGATGATGATGATGATCCCGATGAAGCCTAGCTTGATGACGCTGTTGATGGCGACGGTCTCCCCTCTCTGGGAAGGAATTCCCCTGGCAGAAATGTGTCTATCGGAGAGATCTTTCTCTCTTGGTGTTTTCCGCCCCCAGAGGCGGTGGAAATCTATCTGTGGTCGCTCCCCAAGCCTTAGGGTTTCGAAGGGAAGATATAGGCGAAGGGGCGGAGTCGGAGGCCAGGCAGGTGTGCCACACCTGCCCTAGGAGCGGGGTCAGGTGGGCCCGTTCCTAGGCGGGTGTGGGCCCCCTAAGGCCCATCTCCGTCCCTCCTTCTGGCTTCCTTCGTCTTCTGGTAAAATAATATGTTTCCATATTTTTCTGGTATTTTTCTGATCGTCACGAAATTGCACCGAAACGCCTTCTTTTCCATCAGAATCCAGACTCCGGCAGTCCATCCTCCAGGAATCATCCAACATGCATAAACAGATGAAAAGCCATAAGTAATCCCTCATAATAAGACAAATATCAATGAATAGAGGTAAATTATGATATAGAATGGTGATGCAAATTGGGCGTATCACGCGGCCAGGGTGTGTGGCCCCTGGTGGCTCTCCTATGTCTCATGTTCTGGCTCCTTGTTCCCCATGGTAAAATATTTACTTTGGCTTTTGTCCCGTCCAATCCCGAGAATATTGATTTTCTTCCTTTTCTGTAACCAAAAACAGAAGAAAACAGGCAACTGGCACTGTGACATCTTGTTAATAGGATAGTCCTAAAAACATATAAAAATACCTCAGAGTGTAGACAAAGGAAAGCAAAGTAGATACTAAACAAGCATGGAACATCAAAAATTATAGATGCGCTTTCGACGTATCAAGCATCCCCAAGCTTAACTCCTGCTCGTCCTCGAGTAGGTAAGTGATAAAAAGAATAATTTTTGAGGTGACATGCACCATCAAAATCAAGATCAAACAATTTGCAAGCATTGAAAGCTAGGATCAAAGAACTCTAAACATGAGCATGAAAGATGGAGTTCTAACAGTAATACAAAGTAACTATGCATGCAACATGAAAGGTTACAAACAAAAATCATGAATAACAATGCATTGAAAGACGTTTGTTTGTTTGTTTGTTTCACATATCGAAAACATAGCTTAGTGGCATTCAGCTTGTCCCTCATGGAGTAGCAAATAGATGCATAGGACACCTTAAAAGTTCATAAGAGTGACTAGATACAAATAGTTCATGAGCAATCAATATCAACAATATGAATCAATCAATAAATTTTGGGACAATGCACATAGAACTAAGAATGGCAAATATGCTCTCTTAATTGGTGCCTAAGGATAGAAGGTGGAGACTCAATATAATGGTGGAAGAAAGGTCCTTCATAAAAAGGGAAACAGGGATTTCAAGTCTCAAAAAGAGCTTCCAAAAATTATGGTACTTGTTAGCTTTCAGCTCTCATTGCCCATATCATAAGCATATTGAAGTGATTAAGGTTAAAGTGAACAAACTATGGAGTATATGCTTGACAAAGTATAAGTTGGCAATCTCATGTCCCTTGAATACGAGGGCCGCTCCTCATGCTACTCAAGTTTAGTTACCGGTAAGTTCTTGTCATAGTAAGTGCATGTGTATCATAGAGAACCGCCAATTGGGTACCCCTTGCACATGATACATGAGCTATCCCATAATCAAAATGACAAGGCAAGCAGACAATGAGCATCTCAGCAATCTTCTTATTTACCATGGGAAAATGGTGCTTTTTCTCTCTTTCCTCTTTTCTCATATTTTTTTTCTTTTTCTCAATCTCTTTTTCTATCTATTTTTTTATAAGAAGAATGTTTCATAGATTGCTCATTATGGTGATGCTGCAAGTTTCCACCATGCTTAGGCATGGCTTAGGCTTGTGGCCCAGGCGTTTCTCTAACACGAATACATAACTCCATGGACTTACAAGCTCCCCTTTCATTTCACATCGACGACATACATAAACAAAAAATCATGATATCTACTGTGTACAATGTAAAAGTGCAATGTTGAAAGCGTTCCCCATGACAACATGGTTCTGCTAATTCCATCGTATAAGTGCAAGCATATACAACATAGATGACACAATGGTTCAAGTTTATTAGGGGCAAGAAAAATAAATTGTGCCATCAAGTTTGTGAGATCTTCAATCACTAAGTTTTCACATAACAAAGAGACTTTTTAATTGGAAAGTAGATGAAAACAATAATATACTTGGAATGGTGTAACACACCATGCATAAGAATTTATAGTGGACACTTTGGAATAACTTGGTTTCATGGGAGTTGGATGCATGAGTAGAGCTTACTCATACAAGTGGAGGCTAGCAAAAGACTGGGAGCGACCAACTAAGAGAGCAATAATGGCAATAATCATGAAGAGCGACAAAACATTACTAATCAAAGCATAAAGTGGTACTACAAGTCAAGGACTAAATGATCATAGAGGCTATGGTGACTTGTTCATAGTCATAATATGGTGTGAGCATGTGCCAAACCCAAACAAAGCATCAAAGGAGAATACCACAGTACTATGCTTTTGTATGCTAAAACAATGCATGATTCTTTAAAGGCACATTAAGCAATCCCAATTGTTTGGAACAAGTCATGCTACAACAATAATCACTAAGCATAAGGTCAAAACGACATCTAGCATGATATGATAAAGTCTAAGTCATAGTCAAAGCAAGCTCCTCTTATACTATTCAAGCAAGAACTTTCTACTCCTCTCCAACACCAATCAAATTATTTGAAACAACATAGTGAGAACGGGGACCCAAACTACTTTATTCCAGCAAACTAAGCAAACAAAAACGAAAACTAAGACGCTCCAAGAACAACACAATGGTGCATGAAACAATAAAATGAAGTGTCTAGAAAGACCTGAGATTTTTATTGATGAAGAAGGGGATGCTTGTTGTCCAGTCTTCTTGACGCTTGTACCTCTTGAATATTTATTGGGGTAACATGGGGTGGCATCCCCAAGCTTGAGATTTTGTCTAGTCTTCATCTCATTACATCATTCTTTCCTTACACCTGAAAATTTTCCTTCATACAAAACTTCACACAATCTTCATTAGCAACATTAGTGTATTCAAAAGATAATAGACCCTTGGGGTTTAGTTTTAAAACATCAAAACTTTCACTATAAACACAAGCTACTGTAGCAATTCCCTCAAAAATCTCAATTTCCCAAAAAGAACCCAAAAAGGAATCAATAAGAAGCAAATGCAAATAATGGCAAACATCTGGCAAAACAGACCAGCAGGTAGAAACCAATTTTTTCAAAGACCTTCTTTTGCTCAAATAAAAAATTATTGAACGAACTAAAGTTAGCTAACAACCTGGGGGATTTATTCATAAAATTACAGCTCAATCCGACTTACAGATATTTTACACGAATGTTTACAGTGGAGCACAAAAATTTGTTTCGGGATAGCAACTCCCCAAATCTTACTTCCCTCTCATTAGAGGTTATTCTTAGCACAAAAAGCAAATAAAAAGGATAAGGAGAGGTCATTACAGAGGTAATAACTTCCAAGACTTAATAAAACTATTGGGTTATCTCCCAAGAAGTACTTTTCTTTAACGCCTTTAAGTCAGGCACAAGAGGCAAGAATCAAGTATTTTTAAATGAAGAAGCATTAAGGTCAATACTCGAAATCTCTTCAACTAGGAAAGGTATCTCATCCAAATGAGTTTTAGAGGATCCTTTCTCATCTCTCTTAGGTTCACTACTTTCATCAAATGGGTTTTCAGGAACAATCCAATCAAAATTCTTTTCTAAGGCTTCATGCATTCCTACAAGTTTAAAAGGTATGGGTATCTTAATTTCCTCTCCAATGGGTTTGCTTTTATCCGACTTTTCTAAAGTACCCATAACATCTATACATGAGCCTAGCATATTAAAACGTTCAAAGACCTTTCTGGCTTCCTTAGCAACATCATTGAACTCTTTTAGTAAAGTTTCTAGGATAAAATCTCTCTTTTCAGTATCCTCTTCTTATTTTATTTTAAGAAACAAAATTTGCATCATGGGGTTAAGGTTAACAAACCTAGCCCCCAACATGTGAACTAAAGAAGCTGCAGCAATTTCATAATTAGGAGCAAGTTCTGCTAAGGATCTATCATCAATATCATCATGTTTTCTAACATGATTAAAGAATTCTTCAATATTTTCTTTCCCAATTATAGAGCCACTACCTATTGAAAGGTCTTTCAGGGTGAACTTGGGAATCAACATGGTGAGCTAGAGCAAGGTGACAACTAGAGTAGGAACTATTTTTGTGTGTTTTTTATAAGAGAAAGCGAACCAAACGAAACTAATATTTTTTTGAGTTTTTGATAAAAAGAGGCAAAAATACCAAGCAAAAGAAACTAAGCAAAACAAAAACAAAGTAAAGAGAAAGGTTGTGAAGGACTCCCCTTGTGAAGCCGTCCTTAGCCTCCCTGGAAACGGCGCCAGAAAACCTTGATGGTGGCTCAGATCACTGAAGAGCTTCGTTGGGAGACACCAAGAGGAAGGTATGATGAGCACAACAGCAAGTCTTCCCTCAGAAAGAAACCAAGGTTATCGAACCAGTAGGAGGAAGAAAATGACTCAAAGGTGTTGCTAGCAACTTGGAAACCTGAACAACACAAACTCAAGACTTTGCCCCAACGAACAGTGAGGTTGTCAATCTCACCGGTTTGCTAAACACAAAGGATTAACTGTATGGTGTGGAAGTTAATAGTGGTTTGCAGAAAGTAAAATGTAACAGTGGAAGATGTATCAATGGTAAAGATTGTACTAGGGTTCATTTAAATAGAGGTGTTCTCCTTAAGATAGATAACATGGCATGCTGGGTAAACAAATTACAGCAGAGCAATTGACAGGACTGAGCAAGGCATAACAATGCAATACTAGACATTCATGATCCTATGAGATTTGATTGGGCAATACAACAAGATACATAGATCGCCATCCAACTGCATCTATGACTAGTAATCCACCTTCAGGTTATCATCCGAACCCCCTCCAGTATTAAGTTGCAAGCAACAGATAACTGCTTTAAGCAGAGTGTGTAAGGTAAACAATCCACTTGTTCCATGAACAAGAGATCGTTGTTTTCTCCCTAGTAGCAACAGCACATCTACAACCTTAGAGATTTCTTTCACTTCCCCAGATTAAATAGAGGCATGAACCCACTATCGAGCATAAATACCCCCTCTTGGAGTCACTATCATCTACTTGGCCAAGATAGCTACTAGAAACAGAGAGCATGCAAGATCACAAACAACATAGACATGATAGAATAAATAAGACAAAACCATTAATTAATCTGACATAGTAATCTCAATATCCATCGAATCCCCGCAAACACAACATGCATGATTACAAATAGATGATCTTGATCATGAACGGATTTCACAAGATCTAAGCATGGTAGCACAAAGGAGGAGATACAACCATCTAGCTACTACATGGACCTTTAGTCCAAGGTGGAACTACTCACGCATCATACCGGAGGCTAGTATGGTGATGAAGAAGGCCTCCGGGATGATCTCCCCTCCGGCAGGGTGCCGTGAAGAGCTTTAGATTCCCCGATCTAGGGACGATGGTGGCGGCGGCTACAGACTATTTCGTGAAAGATTGATTGAGTACTTAGGGTTTTGGTATCGGGGGCTTCTTATAGGAGAAGAGGCGAGGCAGGGGCACCTAGGGTGGACGCACCCACCAGGCATGGGCCAGGCCTGGCCGTGCGGATAGGGGGTGTGACCCCTGGTGGCTCTCCTCCATCTCGTGTTCTGGATCCGTGTTCCCACGGTAAAATATTGACTTTGGCTTTTGTCCCATCCAATTCCGAGAATATTGATTTTCTGCCTTTTCTGGAACCAAAAACAGAAGAAAACAGGCAACTGGCACTGTGGCATCTTATTAATAGGTTAGTCCTAGAAAACATATAAAAATACCTCAGAGTGTAAACAAAGCAAAGTAGATACTAAACAAGCATGGAACATCAAAAATTATAGATACGTTTTCGACGTATCACTCTACACATGCAGAAGTAACCTACCCAAGCTTATAACTTTGCAAGAACCAAACTTGAGTACATCACCAAAAGAAAAGAGAAAATATAGTTTCCAAAAGAGAGTGTGATAAGTGGTTACCTCCCCAAGCTTAGTTGAAAACAAGGGTGACACCCTTTACTGTTGAGGTACAAGTAACCTCTCTTTTGGTGGACAAAGAACCTTTGCTTTAACATATATTTCATGATATAAACTAGTGGATGACTTCCTTGAGAACCTGCTTAGAAACTAAGAAGAAAATAAAACATTTTGTGTTTTTTAAAACACGGGGATTAGCTCACAAGTGGTAAAAATACAAGTCCCACTGAGTCGGTTCATCAACCCAAGCATCACGCTTAAGTCAACAAACTAGGTTCAAGAGTTGTACATACTCCCAGATTTTGATGAAGTGCAAGTGAGACAAAATATGAAACACGAGTGTGAAGCCACTATGTGCTTATTAAAAGAGATTCGAGTTGGAAAGTTTTACCAGACATTAATAGGTAGGCATTTTGAATTGAAACAACCAAGTGGCTCATGCGAGTGTTTGCACGTTTGGAACTACCGTACACATCATCACATAAGGTTCAAGTCTCTATGAAAATAACACACAAAATAAAAGACATTGGTTTGGTGTACAAACATAGTTCATTTACCCCACTAATAAAAGGAAAGCAAAAAAAACATGAACTTCTATAGAGAATTACAGTCTAGGAAGTTTCTGAGGTAGAACTTTATTGTTTACATATGCTCGGCTTCTCTAGAACATGAGAGAAGCTCCTAAGTGGTGTTTCGAGGTTTTAGAGGAACAAGAAATAAAAATAGAAGGATTTATGACCTTTAGTTACCTTACCCAGACCTTGGAATCGTGTTCGTAGCAACTATACGGTCGGAAAAATATTTCCCGCCATATAGTTGGTCGTCAAACGTGCAGTGAATTGAACTACAAATTCGAAGGAGGTGTCGATATCTATACGGCCGCAACTATACGTTTGGAATTTTTGTTCCCGTCGTATAGTTGGTCGTTAACCCTTCTATACCTGGGAAAGAAATTTTTACAAAGGCATCGATAACTATACGGCCGGAATTTTTATTCCCGGTGTATAGTTGGTCGTTAAACCTTCTGTACTCGTAAAAAAATTTCTATTTCTTCGAGAATTATTTCTTACCTGAAACTTAGCGAAACACCATGTTTTGACTGAAAAATGATAGTCTAAATTGTCGACCAACAACAACATGTATAAGACATGAATTTTAGTACCACTGAGTTATGCAACACATAGTAACAATAAATTCTACCTTTTGAGAACTACAACAAGATAACTCTAATAGCAAATCATGCAAAGAATAAAAATGCCAATGTAACATGAATGCATCTAGAATCAAGACACAAAACTAAGAAAGTCACCTAATGACTTCTGGGTTGCCTCTCGGGAAGCGCTTTCTTATAACTAAGTAGCCAGGCTTTTCTCCATTATTATTTCAATAGATAGGAGCCGGAGAATTATTTATTCTTACCTCCAAAAGAGGTTTGGAGCACTTACTATGATAGCTTGGTCGAAGTCTCACCTGCTTACGGTGCATCGGATTCATGTAGATAAATGTATTATTGCTCATAAATGATGATTTATGCGCCATGTGTGGTGAGCATACCTCCCTAGATAGCTTTAACAAAAGGATTAGATAATAACATATAAATTCAAACCTTTTACCTTTGATAGCATCATCGGGATACAATTCATAGTAATCTTCTTGGGCTACACTATCACGAGGGAACACTTCATAATACTTATCTTTATTAGCAGGGAAAAATTCAAAAGTGTCTCTATCCTCTAGTTCATCACCCTTTCTAACAAGTTCATCAGTTCTAGAGTTATCAATCCAGTCGCAAAAACAAGCATCATCAACAAATATTTCATCAAAGATGTACTCTCCCAAAACCTGCTCATGAATACTATAAGGATTTATCTCCATTTCATCATTATTAGTGTTCTCCAAATGAGTATGTAGGCATCAAGCCTCCGTAGATAAATTATCTTCAGTTTCAATATAATAAGAATCATTACTAGAGATTGAGGCATTATAAAAAACTTATTATTAGTAGAATGATGTTTTTCTTCAACCTCACCTTTTTGGTGTTCCTCCTCATTATCTAGCGGTTCCTGCAAAATGTTAGTTTCGGGAACTATTGTTTTACATAGCTCTTTACTATGTATCACAAGTGCATTCCCACTAAAATGTTCTTGACAATAATTGACAATATAATACATGATACCATGATACCATGCTAAATCCTCATTATCACTATTTTTCATAGTAATACAATTTTTTCTAAGCATCTCATGAGACCCTTCATAAACTATGTATTCCAAGAGTCCTACATTATTACCGTCTATGTGATTATTGGTTGATAAGCATTCTTTATAGAGAGGAATGTATTCATAATCATAAAGCTTGTATTCTAATAAACTTAACAAATTACCAGAACAGTAATCCACTTGCTTCCACATGTCCAGTAGTTGCATGTCCTCAAGGATTAGTGGTTCCTCTTTGTGTTCATCCTCTTTTTCGAAGGAAATTCATCCTCCTCCAAGGGTATTTGCAGTTCTTCTTCGTGTTCATCCTTTTCTTGGGAAGGAACTTCGTCCTTCTCCAATGATATTTCTTGTGACATGTTAGTAGCATCACAATATTCATGAAAAGATTGATTTTCTAGTTCATTACCAAAGTCCCCAAAATTATTGTCTAGGCACAAATCCTCCTCAAAAAAATCATAAGTTTGGGACTTATAGAAATCATTACTAGATAATGAGATATCGTTTGCATGCATACTATTTGTGTGTGGAAGGTTATTTTCAGAAGTAGGAGATTCAAGTGGTTGAAGTTTCTCCTCTTCATTCTTACTAAGATAATCTGCGAATAGTTCAGTGATAGTCTTACCTTCGGGCTTACCTTCCACTAGTCGGGAGCGTCAAATGTCGAGCGTCACCTCTTCATTAGCAATATGTTCAGACGGTTTCGGTGGAGGCTCTTTGAGTGATGTTGCCTTCTCTTTAAATTTCTATTCCTGCAAAAGGCTAGGCTTTTCCATGCGGGCTGAAATCCGCTCATAAACAGTACAAGCTAAAACATTATCCATAAAGTACTCACAGCAACATGAATGTATGAGATAAACTTCTTCAATTATTTCATCAACCTCCTGGCATCTTTCTTGAATATTATTTTTATAGAAGAAATCAATTCTGAACAACCAATATAAATCGCAAATTCTAGAACCTCCATATCAACTACTTTATAGTCATAATAAGTGCTATCATCCTTTCGTCTACCAACAAGTAATCCCCTTCATCAAGTCCCTACAAGAGGCAAATATTAAGGAGGTGCACAACTCCCAACACCAGGATGAAGACAATTAACACAGATACATAATGAATAATACCACATAATAATCTTTATCACAATTTAATCACATACTAGGGTTTCTCCATCTCCCCAAGAACAAAGGAAACTACTCACACATGAAGGCAATAAACATCATGGATAGAATATGGATTAAGTATGATGATACAATTGAAGACAAGTGCAAATCTAAGATTCAATCTAGAATTACAACAAGTAACCAAAGGGGATCGGTGATGAAGACGTTGTTGATGAAGATGATGATGTAGATCGATATGGAGGCCTTCAAGATCCTAGTCCCTTATCATCTTATGTGGTGGTGATGGTGTAGATCTGATTGGAGGCATCTATGGTGGTAGCACGGTGGCAGGGCACCGCCATGGTGGAGGATATGGCTTGGTGACTCTCTCTTGGCTCCTCTCCTCCTTATATAGGCCTTGGGGGTGCCCTAGGGTACCCACAATACCGTCATATGACTTGGGAAAGGTTTTGTAGCTTTTCTAGGGTCAAATCCCGTCGTTTCTGACTTTTTTTGGCAACTATATGGCCAGAGCTATACGTCCGGAGTTGGTCGTCATACCTTGAGCACCCTTTCGTATTTTGGTCGCCATTTCTTCATACAAACTCTGTTTTGGGTGTTCTTGGGCTCGTTGGATTCGTATTGATGAGGGCTACAACCCCATGGTCTTGGATATTTATTTTTCAAAAGTTTGAAAAAAATCACTTTTCAACCCCTCAAATGGCTAAGTCTGGTCCCTATAGCTCCTCCATACTATGCTCTCTTTGTTCCTTTTGCCTATACTTTATCCACAATCATCATCAACACCTACACACATGTCATAGACAAGGAAAGTGATAAAATTCTACCTAAACTACTAAATGTGCAAAGCTCATATGAAAGTAGAATGAAAACTAGAAGTCATGCATATAAGGCATAACTATAGCTAGAAGAAACATGATATGAGAGATAAATGGCACATTTTATGTGGCTAAAAGATGTGGTATTTCACAACCATTAGTTTCCGACCCTGATATCCTTTCCTTGTATTTCTCTATGGCCATGCTATACTTTGAGGCTACATAGTTTATCATTTCATTGTATCGCCAAAGACGAAAGGAAAAAAATCATTCCACGATTCATATAACAATGGCGTCCATGTTATACGAATTGTGAAGTGATGTATTTTATTTCGACTTTGAGGCTACAATGAGATATTTGAAACTACATAATTCACCATTTCATTTAATTCACGTTATCTAATCTCTTCGTATCGCCAAAGACGAAAGAAGAGAAATACTTACACGATTCATATAGCATGGGCATGATATGTCTAGTGGTAGGCCAAAGAAAGGATTCGGTCTCCATGACAACGACTCATTTCGAGTTTGGTGTGTTGAAAGGAGTCGTTGCCATGGACCCATAATCCTTTCCTTGTGAAAGAGCATGTGGGCCCCCATGTGTGGTTTTGGTAATTAATGACAATCTTTATGGTCTAGTGTGTGTATTAAGCTGCACTTGTAGGATTTGTCCATTGGCATCACTTGGAGCATGTGTTGGCTTCAAGGTCTATGATACGAAGACGAAGTGTTTTGCATGCTCAAAATGCACCATCTCTAGAAGATCTCATGTTTGATGCTTGCTATCCTCGGTGGTCATGGATCGATGAAGAGTAATCAAGAAAGGTGTCCATCTTGAGAATGTCAAGTTTGTCTACATCGCGCTCAAGTGGAATGCTCAATACAAATGTAATCTTGATAGGTTTTCCCTTTTGCCGGTCTCATGTTGCTAGTTGGGATACCGGGTTTAGGATAGATTGCCGTACTATCAAGAGAGGCTCTCGAGTGAGTAACTCGATCATATCGTTCGAAGAGAGCTCAAACCTTTGGATACTTGCATCATCGAATTTGGTTATTATTTGGATCTTATCCATGTGAGGATATAGAGCTTGTGGTAATATACATGACAAGCTCTAGTTCTTCAAACATGGATTTCCCTTTTGTATCTTATCGCGTTTTTGATCTTGGCGGTTTTCCGGATTCTCACCAAGTGAGGTATCTCACTATAAAATACATGAAGTATTCCCACTTGGTGGTATCCACTATTTTCCTAAACTAAAGTCATGACCGTTTGAATATTTGCCTATTCGGTTTGAAAAAAAGAAAAAGAAAAAAAAAATCCTTTCTGGGCCGAGCGGTAGTATCGCGGGCTGCTACCGCCCGACCCAGTGCGCGTGTGTGCCGCTTCTGCCTGGCCCGGTGGCCCCGGACGGCACCGGTCCAGCCCAGTACTACCGCCCGGGCGGGCTGGTAGTACCGGCCCAGCTCCAGCTCACCCCGCCCCGCCTGTCCTCTCCCAGGCCCAGCTCTCTCTGCCGCAACTTTCTCCCGCTCGTGCGCACCTTGCCTCGATCGCGTGCAAGCTCCTGCTGGCCCCGCTCGCTCCCGCACTGCTCCCGATCCCCTCTGCTCCCGCTCGCCTCGTTCGCCAGTGCTGGCTCTCGCTCGTTGACCTGCGCGTTGTGCTTCGCTTGCTCTCTTGCAGCTGTTTCCTGGGAGCTGTTGGGCTATGGGCGGTAGTGCCAGCCCAGTCCGGTACTATCGGCCCACCCAGTCAAAATAGCCCCAATGGGGCAGAATCCCCCCTTTAAATAGATTTCCCCTTATTATTTTTGGGTTACTTATTCCTCCTCTATTTTTGTCTAAGCTTTGTCCCATTTGCTCTTACTCTTTGAAGCTTGATTCAATCCTTCCCCTCCAATGATTCTTGCCCATATTTGAAGGGAAGATAGAGGAGATCTAGATCTACAAATTGACCAAGCCATATCATCTCTTTGTGAGTGTATCTTTGGGATCTAGATCTTGGGGGATTTTGTATTCCTCTTTGATTATTCCTCTCGTGTTCCCCTAATAGCTTTAGTAGCTTTGTTGGAACTTGAGAGTGAAGGATTGGAGAATCTTTGTGGTCTTGCCTTTTGCATTCGGTGCATCGGTTTGAGTTCTCCACGGAAGATTGGTGCGTGATATTCATTGGGGCTTGTCCCTCTTGGGTTCTTGGAACCCTAGATGGTTGTGTGGAAGTGGTCGGTCTCGAAGCTCGGGCATTGGTTGTAAAGCTTCGGGATCGAGTTGGGAGACTCCGAGTGTTGTGGAGGTCTTCTCAACAAAGTTGTAAAGGTTCCAGTCGCCACCATGAAGGCCACCGTATAATTGGTCAGGTTCTTGACGTGCGGTAGGTGCTCGTGAGAATAGGGTGAGGCCTCTTGTGGCATTGGTGGTCTTAGTATCACCCACCCCTCCAACGAGACGTACTTCCATTGTTGGAGGAACTCAATATAATATTGTCATCCCCGCGTGCCTCGGTTATCTCTATACCCAAGCTCTTTACTTATGCATGTTGGGGATATACTTTCCGGGTGTACCCACAGGACTCGCTGACCAGGGTGGCCCACCAACGGGTTAGAGCTATGCTTCACGGGCGGCCTAGCCAAAGAAAGAGGAGGAGCCAGTTCTGGATACGACAAGGCCCAGAAGAGTTACCGACTTAGGCATGTAGTATTACTTGTAGTCCAAGCTGTACATAGTTACCGACTCTATAACGTAGCCGGATAGGTCTCTCCTATAACCCTAGGCCCCGGTGACTATATAAACCGGCCCTATGGGAGCCTTTATGGCACAACTCAATACACACAACCATAACCAACACGCACATGCGAACCTCTCTTGTAATCCGCTGTAACATCCGGCTTACGCCGATATATTACTGGATTGCTAGCAGGAGTAGGATCCGATCACTGCAGTCGGATCTGAACCTGGGTAAACTTGTGCTTACTCCTCCTGGAACATCCGACGTCTCACACCCCATCCTTCCAACGCCACTAGGACCCCCTATGGCGTACTTATCGACAATCCGACGACTGGCGCCCACCGTGGGGCGGGTGACCTTTGGGGCATCGTTCCAGGCGGAATCTGAGCGTGCAGGAATCGACGAAACAATCGCCATGGGTTGCGTGGTCTACGCTAGTGATGTCCCTCTCGTCCTTCTCGACGAGACTTGGATTCTAGCTTCGAAACCCGTGATGACCTACACGATCATGTCCATCGGCGAGATCAATATCTATCTCGGTTTCGCTGATCCCGCCCAACCCACCCTTGAGGTGATGACCATGGCGGAAGAAAAATCCGGATCTACTTTGTCTGCAGAGGCGGGAGAGTTCAAGGTCCCGGAGAAAATCAAACCCACCAGCCCACTCCTGTAGTGGAAGAAGAGGTGGAATAAAAATTCGGATCTGATCTCCCTGATGAGATCGGATACACGGATGAGGAATATATCCGCTACAGCTCTGTCATACCGGACGTCGTAGTAGAAAAACTACCCTTGAAGCACAGGATAAAGGAGATGATGAAGCGCCCCTAAATCGATTACGAAGCAATCGCCGACATCAAGGAGAACTTTGAGGTGGAGGAGGCAGAAACCCAGCTGTGCCACTACTTCAAGAACATGAACAAGAATAAGCATTGTTTCGTGTACCATATAATCACTGGATCTGAATCTGTCGATGCTGGAGCTGGTAGCGATTCAGTCCTAGACGCAATCGAAGAAAACACCGACTCACCTGGCTCCCCTCAGGAGTCAATCACGTCACAGGAAATTCGAGAGTCCGAATAAGAGATGGAGGAGTATGAACAAGAGCCCCTCTCCAAACAAACGCAAGATGAGCCGGAAAATCCTCCTAGTCTATATGACAGCATGGATGAAAGCTACACCTCGCAGGATGATATGGACACCGGAGATTCCTCCGAGGTCCACAAGCCAACCATGACGGAAAGTACCGACGGAAGTTTATCCCCCGGTACCGGACCAAAAGCATGTTAAGGATACTGGGCGGTCAAAGAAGAAGAAGAAGAACAAAAATCCGACACCGGCAGAGCCGGACGTCGAAGAAACCAACAAAGAAAAAGTTGATGAAGAGATCGAGATGGAGAATCAGGACGGAGATCCGATTAATACCACCCCGATTGACCCTCATGTGGATGGACACGTTGTCACCAAGGGTGCACGCGAAATTTACGGAGATGCTCTCATGATTCCAATCCCAACGGCTTCGAATCTTACACCGGAGGCGTTGGAGAAAAGGGCTGAGGACCTGGAAAAGCACCATCTATTTCTACTCGAAGAAGCCACGCGCATCGTCGAGATGAGACAACAGTTCGACAGTGATCCTGCTAAATATCATTCAGATTTCAAGCGACATCCAAACAAGACAAGGGGAGGTCCGTTTCTTGCTAACAAGAATCCGGATATCCACAAAGATCTATTCGACCGAAAAGATGGAGAGAAGATCCGAGTCTACAACATGCCATTGGAAAACGCTGCTGCAGCTCGAGCCATCCTCGCCAACAATCCGTCTCCACAGCAAGTCCATCAGTGCGTCGCGTTGATGTACAAAGGTTTAAAGCAGCAGAAAACAGCTGCGTCATTTAGTGGAAAGCTGGCCTCAAAATCCGAGTTTTGCCACACTGGCGCTGACCAAAGCGCTGACATAAGGCTTCGCAGGGATACGACTCAATGCTACCGTCCCCGTGGAGAAGAAGATAATTCAAGAACCATCTCAAACGGCTACTCTCGCCAGCTGACGCGTGACTGGGTAAGAGTTATTCTAGCTGCGTCCGAAGACGCCATCAGGGCAATGGTTCCTCATCAGGACCATCGTCGGCAAAACAACCACTATAGAGAAGACCCATAAACACGCCGCCAGTGAGAGGAGCAAGATCAGCTAAGGGTTCCACCATCGAGACGTCTGGCTGGCAACACCGGACGAAGAGATGATCTGGATCGTCCTGAATCAAGTAGAGATGATGCCCGAAGAAACAAGCATCGGAGTCAGCATAATGAGGCTCCACCGCCACCACCAAGAAACCCAGCCAGAAATAATCCATTAGGGCCACCATCGCCTCCTAACAGTGACCATGAAGGATCCCGTCGTAGCCATGGAAGCCGCAGGGGCGGAGGCGGCAATGGTGAGAGGATAAGCAGAAATCCGACTCCACCGCGCAGGAGCCGTGAGCCCCCAAGGCGCATATCTCTCTCGCCAAACGACGCTCGCCATCGCATTGAATCAAACATAGAAGCGCGGCGGTACGAGGAAGAATACGTGTATATGGGACCAAAGTGCTTTGGACCACGCATACGTCAGACCAAATTTCCGGTTGACTTTGGTATTGCCAAACACATTCAGCCCTACGACGGTGCAGCTCGGCCAGATACCTGGCTTCAGGATTTCTTCCAGGATTGTTGCATCGTCAAAGGAGGAAATAGCCTGGTTGCAGTCCGATATCTCCCGCTCATGCTGAGAAAGACGGCTCGATCATGGCTTAATGAACTGCCAGAGAATTCAATTCACAACTGGTATG
Organism: Avena longiglumis; assembly: GCA_030063025.1. Taxonomy (NCBI): domain Eukaryota; kingdom Viridiplantae; phylum Streptophyta; class Magnoliopsida; order Poales; family Poaceae; genus Avena; species Avena longiglumis. The sequence continues at coordinate 473,143,057 of CP125974.1, read as the reverse complement.
ATATGCAAAGTGCATTCTTTTCAAACTTCGAGGGAACATACAGAAGGCCCTGCACAGTCGGAGACTTGCAGCGTTGCACCCAAAGACCCGGAGAAACCTGCCAGGATTACCTCGGATGCTGGATTGACACGAAAAACTCCTGTGAAGGAGTAAACGAGCAAACTGCGATAGAAGCTTTTATTGCAGGACTTCCAGTCAGACTTCTATGACACAGACTGAAGCGTGACCACGTCACAGATTTGGGAGAAATGATAGAGATGGCAAGCAAATATGCTGATGCCGATGATGATTCAGAAGGGATGCTAAATATTCAAGCCAATCCCAATGTGGCCAAACAACCAAAGCAAACGCAAAAGCGGAAGAACACCTCAGACGAAAAGCCGGCTCCGGACAACACAGCTACGAACGCAATGTTCAGATCTAGAGGACGAGGAGGGCGCGAAGGCGGCCGGGGTATAGGCCGTGGAACTTCCCAAATCCAAGGCAGAGGAGACCAACAACCCGGAAGAACCTATACCTGGGCCGACATTGCCAATAATCCCTGTGTCCACCACTTGGATAGTAACAGAGGATCTACCCACACAAATGCCAAGTGTCATTTCAATGAAGACATCAAGAAAGACGAATCCGCTGACTACAGAGCTAAGCGACGAAAAGGAAATAAAAATTCCAAGAAAGGAAAGGATCCCAAGGAAGATTCTGACATGGAAGAAGCGGAAGCTGTTGCAGAGCCCAAGTCAAATGGAAAGAAAACTTTTCCGACTAAGAAATACGCATATGTATGCTTCCTTGGATCCCAACCTACTAAGGACAAAAAGGCAGTTCTTCGTGAGCTCAATGCCACGGTTTCAGCTGTCCCATAGTTCCTGGACTGGTCAGAGGTAACTATCACCTTTGATCGTTCAGATCACCCGAGGAAAACACATCGTCGGGAAAGTACCCTCTGATACGTCGTAAACGTATCTATAATTTTTTATGTTCCATGATTGTTTTGTATCATTTGTCTTATGTTTTGTCTACACTTTGAGGTATTTTTATACACTGTTTGGAACTAACCTATTGACAAGATGCCATAGTGCCAGTTGCCTGTTTTCTTCTATTTTTGGTTCTAGAAAGGTAGAATATCAATATTCTTGGAATTGGACGGGACAAAAGCCAAAGTCATTATTTTTTCCGGAGCAACACGAAACCACAAAGCAGAGCCGGAGGGTGGCCGCACCCCCCTAGGCAGGGGCAAGCCCTGGAGGCGCCCATAGGGGGTGTGGGCCCCCTAGACCCCCACCGACCTTGATTCCTGCGCCTATAAGAAGCCTCCGACCCAAAAACCCTAGGGCATCCAGAAGAAATCCACGAAAACCTCTATAGCGCCGCCGCCACCGAAGGGGAGATTCGGGGGACAAAAAGTCTTTGTTCCAGCACCCTGCCGGGACGGGGAAGTGCCCCCGGAGCTATACCCATCGATCTCCACCACCATATCCGTCACCGTTGCTGATTCCCATGATGAGGAGGGAGTATTCCTCGAGGCTAAGGGCTCTACCGGTAGATATGTGTTCATCTCTCTCTATGCATGATCTTGTTGTGGTCATGAGCTTTGTAATCAAGTAGATCTACCTTGCTACTCAAGTGCTTCAATAGATCTCTGCTCTCCCCATGTGTGTGAAAGTGACAGCGTGCACGTCATGGTGGCACTTAGGCTTGAGTCTACATAAATACTCTTTATGCTTTAATAGATCTATGCTTTTCCCCACGTGTGTGAAAGTGACAGCGTGCATACCGTGTGTGGCACTTTGGCTAGATTGAATATTTGTTATGAGTTATATTTGGAGTTGGATGTCTCTATGAAATTGTGGTGTTTGTTGGAACCATCTAGTGCTCAAGGTGACAGTGTGGGGTTATCTAGATTGGGGAAGGCGGACTTTGAGGAGTGTTGTTATAGCCCTACCGATGATTAGTGTGTCCAACCGGAGAGTAGTTAAGAGTAGTATCATGAAGAGAGGATATTTATATGAGAGAGTGTTCACTAGTGAAAGTATGATCCCTAGGCCTTGTTTCTAAACATTGAAACACCGTTTGCTACTAGATATGTTTCATGTTTGCTTGCTTCCTTCTTGTTTCCTTTAGTCTTTACCTCACCGTCAAGCTATTTTCTGGCACCGTTACCACTTGTATTTCACTATCTCTTCGCCTAACTAGTGCACCTATATTGGGTGTGTTGGGGACACAAGACTTCTTGTATCTTGATTGCAGGGTTGCTTGAGAGAGAATACCTTTGACCACTTCCTCCCTAAGTTCGATAAACCTTGGGTGATCCACTTAAGGGAAACTTGTTGTTGTTCTACAAACCTCTGCACTTGGAGGCCCAACAACTGTCTACAAGAATAGAAGTGCATAGACATCAAGCTCTTTTCTGGAGCCGTTTCCGGGGAGATAAGGTAAAAGCTACTCACATCCTCCGGTGTGAGTGCTCGAAGTTATTTCCTTTATATTCTGTAGTTTTGTCTTTTTGTTTCTTGTTTTCACTAGTTAGGCTTAATGGAAAATAACAACAAAATTAGAGAGCTCTATAGTATTTATCTTGAGTTAGGACATCAAGTGTTTGAAGAGAAAATTAAAAAACCTATGGAGCTTTATTTGCATGCTAATAGCAATGTTATTAGTATGAATTATTTGGACACCATTATTGCTAATGTTATGGAAAAGTCTAAGCTTGGGGAAGCTAGTTTAGATGAAAATGATCTTTTTAGTCCCCCAGTGGAAGATAGCTATTATATTGCTTATGATGATACCAAACCTCCAATATATGATGATTACAATGATGAATATGATATTTTCAGTCCACATACTATTGAGGATAAAGTTAATTGTGATTACAATATGCATCCTATATTTGATGATTATGGTGATGAGAATAATAGTGATAGCTATTTTGTTGAATTTGCTCCCACTACAATTAATAAGAATGACTATGCTTATGTGGAGAGTAATAATCATTTTATGCATGTGGCTCATGATAAGAATGTTTTATGTGATATTTATATTGTTAATTTCATTCATGATGGTACTGAAAGTTATTATGAAAGAGGGAAACATGGTCTTATGCATCTCAAAAATATTAAGTTTCCTCTCTTTATGTTGAAAGTTTTGAAGTTGCACTTGTTTTGCTTTCCTATGCTTGTTTCTTTGTGCTTTAATGACTTGTTTCTTTACAAGATTCCTATGCATAGGAAGTGGGTTAGACTTAAATGTGTTTTGAATTTGCTTCTTGATGCTCTCTTTTACTTCAATTCATATTTCTTATGAGAGCATCTTCTCAAACTATCAAGCCTAACTTAAAGGCGATAAAGAAAAGTACTTGTTGGGAGATAACCCAAGAGTTTCCTTGAGTATTGGAAGTTATTACTTCAGTAATAACCTCTCCTTATCCTTTTTGTTTTCTTTTTGTTCCAAGAATGACCTCTAATGAGAGGGAAGCATGATTTGGGGAGTTGCTGTCCCGAAACAGATTTCTTTCCTCCACCATAAAAAAATGTGAGGAGTCTCTGTAAGTCGGATTGAGCTGAAAATTTACGAATAAATCTTCTATTATGTTATGTAACTTTCGTTAGTTCAACAATTTTTGATTTGAGCAACCGAATATGTTCAAAAAAATCGGTTTCTACGTGCTGGTCTGTTTTGACAGATTTCTGCCATTATTTGCATTGGCTTCTTATTGATTCCTTTTTGAGTTCTCTTTAGGGGAATTGAGATTTTTGAAGTAGTTGCTACAGTAAAATCTCAAGCTTGGGGATGCCACCCTGTGTCACCCCAATAAATATTCAAGAGGTACAAGCGTCAAAGCTTGGGAATGCCCAAGGCATCCCCTTCTTCATCAATAAAAAGCTTAGGTCTTTTTAGACACTTCGTTTTTATTGTTTCATGAATTGTTGTGTTGTTCTTGGAGCATCTTAGTTTTTGTTTTTGGTTTTCGTTTGCTTAGTTTGCTTGAGTAAGTTGGTTGGTTACACCACACTTCTTTTGGAGAGAGACACACTCTGTTTCCATTGCCTAGAACACTCTAGTTTTCACTCTTATTGTTTTGTGAGTGTTCACTTTTGCTAGCACTGCGTTCAGCCTTAGTTTTCCCGTGCTTTCAGCTTACAACTTTTTAGTTCTTCTTTGTGGATTTGTGAGACAAGCTCACTGATCTTTAATGATTATTATTTTTGTGAGTTGTTTCAAATAAGTTGTTTGGTGTTGGAAAAGAGTAGAAATTTTCATGCTTATAGTGGTACAAAAGGGAGCTTGTTTTGACTATGGCTTAGACTTTAGCATGACATGCTAGGTGTTGTTTTGACCTTATGCTTAGTGATTATTGCTTTATCATGTCTTGTTTCAAAGAATTGGGATTGCTTAGTGTGCCTTGAAGAAATTATGCGTTGTTTTAGCATGCAAAAGCATAGAATTGTGGTATTCTCCTTTGGAGCTTTGCTTGGGTTGACTTGGCACATGCTCACACCATGTTATGACTATGACAAGCCACCATTAGCCTCTATGATCATTTAGTCCTTTAATTGTAGTACCACTCTATGCTTTGATTAGTAATGCTTTGTTGCTCTGCATGATTATGGCCATTATTGCTCTCTTATTTGGTTGCTCCCAGCCTTTTGTAGCCTCCACTTGTATGAGTAAGCTCTACTCATGCTTCCAACTCCCAAGAAACCAAGTTATTCCAAAGTGTCCACTATAAATTCCTATGCATGGTGTGTTACACCATTCACAGTATATTCTTGTTTTCAGCTATCTTCCAATTAAAAACTATTTTGTTATGTGAAAACTTAGTGATTAAAGCCCTCATGAACTTGATGGCACACTTTATATTCTTTGCCCCTAATAAACTTGAACCATTGTGTCTTCTATGTTGTATATGCTTGCACTTATATGTTGGAATTAGCAGAACTGTGCTGTCACGGGGAACATTTTCAACATTGCACTTGTACTTTGTACTTAGTTGATATCATGCTCTTTTGTCTATGGATGTCACCAGTGTGAAATAAAGAGGTAACTTGTAAGTCCATGGATTTTGTATCCTGTGTTAGAGAAACGCCTGGGCCGCTAGCCTAAGCCATGCCTAATCATAGTGGAAACTTGTAGCATCACCATAGTGACATCTATGAAGCATTCTTCTTATAAAAAAAGACACATTGAGAAAAGAGGAAACAGAGAAAAAAGCACCATATTCCCATGGTAAATAAGAAGATTGTTGAGATGCTCATTGTCTGCTTGCCTTGTCATTTTGGTTATGGGATAGCTCCTGTACCATGTGTAAGGGGTACCCCGTTGGCGGTTCTCAATGATATGCAAATACTTATAATGACAAGAACTTACAGTTGACTAAAGTTGAGTAGCATGAGGTGTGGCCCTCGTATTCAAGGTACTTGAGATTGCCAACTTATACTTCGTCAAGCATATACTCCATCTTTGTTCACTTTAACCTTAATCACTTCAAGATGCTTATGATAGGGGCAATGAGGGCTGAAAGCTAACAAGTACCATAATTTTTGGAAGCTCTTTTTGAGACTTGAAATCCCTGCTTCCCTTTATGAAGGGCCTTTCTTCCACCATTATTTGAGTCTCCACCTTCTACCTTTAGGCACCATTAAGAGAGCATAGTTGCCATTCTGTGTGCATTGTCCCAAAACTTATTGATTGATGCATGTTGTTGATATTACTTGTTCTTGTGCTATCTTGTTTCTAGTCACCCTTATGAACTTTGAAGGTGTCCTATGCATCTATTTGCTACTCTATGAGGGACAAGCTGAATTCCACTATGCTATGTTTTCTGTATGTGAAACAAACAAACGTTTTTCAATGCATATCATTCATGATCTTTGTTTGTAGCCTTTCATGTTGCTTGCATAGTTACTATGTCCTATTGTTAGAACTCCATCTTTCATGCACATGTTTAGAGTTCTTTGATCCCAGCTTTCAATGCTTCCAAATGGTTTGATGTTGGTTTTGATGGTGCATGCCACCTCAAAAATTATTCTTTTTATCACTTACCTACTCAACGACGAGCAGGAGTTAAGCTTGGAGATGCTTGATACGTCGTAAACGTATCTATAATTTTTTATGTTCCATGCTTGTTTTGTATCATTGGTCTTATGTTTTGTCTACACTTTGAGGTATTTTTATACACTTTCTGGAACTAACCTATTGAGAAGATGCCATAGTGCCAGTTGCCTGTTTTCTTCTGTTTTTGGTTCCAGAAAGGCAGAAAATCAATATTCTCGGAATTTGACGGGACAAAGGCCAAAGTCATTATTTTTATCGGAGCAACACGGAACCACGAAGCAGAGCCGGAGGGGGGCCATAGGGTGGCCGCACCCCCCTAGGTGCGGGCAAGCCCTAGAGGCGCCCACAGGGGTTTTTGGTTCTAGAAAGGTAGAATATCAATATTCTTGGAATTGGACGGGACAAAAGCCAAAGTCATTATTTTTTCCGGAGCAACACGAAACCACAAAGCAGAGCCGGAGGGTGGCCGCACCCCCCTAGGCAGGGGCAAGCCCTGGAGGCGCCCATAGGGGGTGTGGGCCCCCTAGACCCCCACCGACCTTGATTCCTACGCCTATAAGAAGCCTCTGACCCAAAAACCCTAGGGCATTCAGAATAAATCCACGAAAACCTCTGTAGTGCTGCCGCCACCGAAGGGGAGATTCGGGGGATAGAAAGTCTCTGTTCCGGCACCCTGCCAGGACGGGGAAGTGCCTCCGGAGCCATCTCCATCGATCTCCACCACCATCTCCACCACCGTTGCTGATTCCCATGATGAGGAGGGAGTAGTTCTTCCTCGAGGCTAAGGGCTCTACCGGTAGCTATGTGTTCATATCTCTCTCTATGCATGATCTTGTTGTGGTCATGAGCTTTATAATCAAGTAGATCAACCTTGCTACTCAAGTGCTTCAATAGATCTCTGCTCTCCCCATGTGTGTGAAAGTGACAGCGTGCACGCCATTGTGGCACTTAGGCTTGAGGCTACATAAATACTCTTTATGCTTTAATAGATCTATGATTTTCCCCACGTGTGTGAAAGTGACAGCGTGCATACCGTGTGTGGCACCTTGGCTAGATTGAATATTTGTTATGAGTTATATTTGGAGTTGGATGTCTCTATGAAATTGTGGTGTTTGTTGGAACCATCTAGTGCTCAAGGTGACAGTGTGGGGTTATCTAGATTGGGGAAGGCGGACTTTGAGGAGTGTTGTTATATCCCTACCGATGATTAGTGTGTCCAACCGGAGAGTAGTTAAGAGTAGTATCATGAAGAGAGGATATTTATATGAGAGAGTGTTCACTAGTGAAAGTATGATCCCTAGGACTTGTTTCTAAACATTGAAACACCGTTTGCTACTAGATCTATTGCATGTTTGCTTGCTTCCTTCTTGTTGCCTTTAGTATTTACCTCACCGTCAAGCTATTTTCTGGCATTGTTACCACTTGTATTTCACTATCTCTTCGCCGAACTAGTGCACCTATATTGGGTGTGTTGGGTACACAGGAGACTTCTTGTATCTTGATTGCAAGGTTGCTTGAGAGGGAATACCTTTGACCACTTCCTCCTTGAGTTTGATAAACCTTGGGTGATCCACTTAAGGGAAACTTGTTGTTGTTCTACAAACCTCTACACTTGGAGGCCCAACAACTGTCTACAAGAATAGAAGCGCGTAGACATCACCCTCTGGTCGTCAATCCTCTTATTGATGGCTATGAGTTCTCTAAAACACTCATGGACGGTGGAGCAGAATTAATATCCTCTACATCGAGACGCTCCACCGCATGAAGCTGCATGAGAACTAGTTGAGTTACAGCAGTGTAACTTTCCATGGCATTGTACCAGGGAGGCAGGCAAATTCTCTGGGTGAGATTACTCTAGACGTGACATTCGAAACCCGAGATAATTATCGGACCAAGCCACTCTCTTTTGAGGTGGTACCATTCAAAAGTGCTTACCACACCATCTTCGGATATCCGACTTACTAGGCGTTCATGGCTCGTCCCTGTTACATTTACAACATGATTAAACTCCCAGGTCCAAAGGGCGTAATCACCGTACGAGGAAATCCGAGGAAGGCGCGAGAGTGCGACGAAGGATCTGTTGCCTTCACCGAAGTTGTGCTGCATGCCCAGGAGTACCAAGAGATCAAGAAGACCATCAATCCGTGCGAGATGCCCGCTACGAAGAATGAGGTACTGGAGCCAAGTTTGCAGTTCAAGGCATCGGAAGAGACGAAGAAAACGTCGCTGAAGGAAGATGATCCGTCCAAGACGACAAACATAGGGGTAGGCTTAGGCCACACATAGGAAAACGCCCTCGTCGTGTTCCTCAAAGCTAATAGTGATATCTTCGCATGGCAGCCATCTGACATGACCGGGGTACGTAGGGAACTTTCCGATCACTCTCTTAATGTGTACCCTGACGCTAAACCCGTCAAACAGTCCTTACGAAGTTTTGATCATGAAAAGCGCAAAGCAATAGGCAAAGAATTAGCCCGACTAGAATTAGCGGATTTTATAACAGAGGTCATCCATACAGATTGGGTGAAAAATCCTGTACTCGTCCCTAAAAAGGACACCATTGATTTAAGGATGTGTGTTGATTATACCGCTTTGAACAAGGCATGCCCAGAAGATCTTTTTCCCTTGCCAAGAATCGATCAAGTTATCGACTCAACGGCAGGGTCAGAGTTACTCTGTTTTCTCGACGCATATTCCGGATATCACCAAATACCGATGAAAAAGTTGAATCAAATTAAGACGTCTTTTGTCACTCCTTTCGGAACCTTCTGATACAAAACTATGCCTTTTGGTTTAAAGAATGCAGGAGTAACATTTCAACGTACTATGCAACATTGTCAACGACCAAATCGGACGTAACGTCCATGTATACGTAGACGACATAGCAGTTATGTCCAAAAATAAGGAAACTTTTATTTCCGACTTGGATGAAATATTTGCTAATCTACGAAATTTCAATATGATGCTAAATCCGAAGAAGTGTTTCTTTGGAATCCCAGCTGGAAAATTGTTAGGTTTCATCGTCTCCGAGAGAGGCATAGAGGTGAACTGAGACAAAATCAAGGCTATCCTAAACATTACCAGGCCGACTAGCCTGAAGGACGCACAACGTCTCACTGGTTGCATTGCAGTGGTGAGTCGGTTCGTCAGCCGGCTCGGTGAAAGAGCCGCACCTTTGTAAAAGCTCTTGAAGAAACCCGATAAATCTGTCTGGACTCAGGAAGCCGAAACTGCCCTGCAAAGTTTGAAAGATATACTTTCAAACCCACCAGTTCTCGTAGCGCCAGACCTCGTGAGCCTATGTTACTCTACATTGCAGTGACCAACAAGGTCATAAGTGTGGTAACAGTAGTCGAGCGCGAGGAAGAAGGCACGAGCATAAGGTGCAGTGGCCAACTTATTATCTAAGTGAGGTCCTGACAGAATCAAAGCAACAGTATCCACACCATCAAAAGCTAGCCTATGGAGTGTTCTTTGCATCCAGAAAGCTACGCCACTATTTTTAAGAGCACAAGATCACAGTAGTGAGCACCGCTCCCCTGCGAGATATTTACTATTAAAAAGAAGTTGGTGTTCGTAGGTTGTACTTTGACACTTTGACTTCAAATATTGGAACAACCAGGACCATGTGATCTGCATCTAATGGTTAATAGTCCATCGCTTAGCTAATTACACTCCTTTGCCACCGATTAGTGAGAGTACTATTTTTTCTCTACTGCTTCACCTGTGTCTCTCTCTCTCGCGTGGTATCTCTCGTGTCTCTCATCTCCTAGCTTAGTCCCCGAGCGCTAGGGTTCATGGACGCCGCCGCCACCACGACCATAGCCCCAAGCCACCAAAGGCTACTCGGCACCGCACCACATCGCCTCCCCTGCCTCGAACTTCTAATCAGGACACTCGCCCACCAGGAGCTCCCCGAACTGGAGCTCGACACCCTAATCCCCTCACCCACACGATCCCATCTGTATGCCGCCTCGCCTAAGTCCCACCGCTCCCCGCTTCCTCCAACTTCCAACGCGCCACCTCCACCCGAGCATTCCCCGTACTACCTCGTCGCCCCATGTTGTCCCCGTCTGGTCCATCGTCTTGACGCCATTCTCTACACCCTGACCCCATTCACCTCGGCAATGAAGCCTGATGTCTATGGTGGCACTCAGGGAGGAGCAGGAGTAGAGGCAAGGGAGCCCGTCCCCATGCGGCATGGCGTTGCGTAGCAGCTACCACCGTCCATTGGCCATGCTAACCTATCCCGCCTCCGCCGGCTTAGAGGGATCGGAGAGAACTATTGGATTCAGATACGGTAGTGGTTGTCGTGTGACGGTATGTCTGCTCTTCTACCTCTCTACCGTGTTGTTATCTACCCTTGGCTATATATAAACTGAGCAACACTCTATTGAAAGCACTATGTACCAAAAAAGAAAAACTGGCACCTGCGATTTCAAATGAAGATGAGCTTTTAGCGTTAGATGATTTTAGTTGAGTTTGTTAATGCTTGTCGTCACTGTTTTGCAGAAAGAGAACAAATAAAGGACATTCTAAAGTAGCTATTCGTATATTGTTTCAAGCCTTAATATATTTGATCTCAACATGAACATCAAAGTGGTGCTCTGCTCTTTCGATCCTCGCAAGATTAACTTTCATTTGATGTAAGTTCTCATTGCTCTTTCAGTCCCGAAAATTGCTCTTTCAGTCCTGAAAAGGTGATTTTTTTGTATGAATCAAGACATCAAATCTTTCTGTGTAAAAAAATGAAGCATTGGAAGTTCTATTACCACGGAGAATAGAGGATTCTTAATGCTTACTAAATTTGAAAATGAATTGTTAGAATTCATGTTCTGTTGACAAGGGATATGTATCTATATTACAGAGATAATAAATGGATAGATTATTGAATGGAAAGAGAAGTAGATCGAAGAAAGACATAGATGGAATTATTAGTTGAATACACAATATGCAAAAAATATGATGCTACTATTGAAGAAAAAAAGTATAAATTATTAAATGAGTTTTAGGTATGCTAGAAACATTAAATTATTTTACAAGCTGATTTTCTTAGATATATCAACTTCTCAAATTGTTTGTTTGTTGATCAGAAAACACTAATATGCACTTATTTGTTAAGGATGATACACACACCGGTTTGTTGTTGATAAATCTAAGTGGACATCAACTTGATGCATTGCTTGGTGGCGGCCGCATGGTCTTCACCGCGGGCGCTGTCGCCTCCTCACAGAGTGGCATCGGTGGACATCTCCATCGACATATGCTGCTGGTTCTATTGACTATCTAGGTAGGCATCGATGTCTATACGTGCGTTCTGGTCCTTGTGATCGCGGAATGTGTTTTTTTTACAGGGAATTAAATGATATTCTTTGGTTCGTGTGATTAAGATATTCTTTGGTTCATGTGATTGCAATATCCTAATTTTACAACAAAAACTTGAAGGATGAAATCATCGACTCTGGTTGTCATAGCTATAGTCACCGGAACCTCATTGTATTAGGAAATATGAGGTAGTTTAAATCGATTTTTAGTTTTACTAATCTGCCATTTTTTTACATTATATTCTACTTGAAACCAATGAGCTAACATGAGTTCCCTGTAAGTACAGTATTGGAAATCATTTTATTTCTATAGCTTTATAGTATGTCAATTTTCATCGATCTGTTCTTGACATCATTCTTACAAAACATATAAGATCTGATTGGGTATAGATTTAAGACAGTTATATGTGCAAAAGCTTCCTTTAACAACCTTACTCTATTGATAATCAATCACAGTATCAAACTTTTGCTCCTTCTGCTTTACTCTTTGGAAAGACGCAAATCAAGAGGGAGCATGATTGCAGAAAACATCGACCCTGGCTATCATAACTGTATAGAGGTTCTCCTGTATGACAAAGGAATGCAGGATACGCTCGACTACATTCCGAGTGGCGTAGCAGCCTCATGACTAAATTTGAATATGTTTTGGGACCAGCTGATCATCAAGGTATTTACTGTTCCTACTCTGTTTGACATACCCTAACTTCGGTTTCAAATTCTTGGTTTTGTGATATGAAATGAAGGATAATAGTCTGCCCGGGGCAAAAAATAGTGTTGTATTAAATTAATAATCCGATTGATCTAAGGCATATGCATTCCTTTCCTAAATATTTTTTAGATACAATTGTATTGCTAAAGGATGTCGACCATAATGCGCCATATTCTAATTGTTTCCTTCAGAGGTTGTATTTTCCGAGATCTTGTTAGTTGTGAGGTCAGTGGATGATGGTTTCAATGTATGCATGCATTTTTGTGAATGGCAAACCGAAACAGGAAAAAACATCACCGAGGAAGGTGTTCTAGAGAATAGGGGTGTTAATTATAGGGCTCTCGAATTACTGTTTAGATCTTTCAGGAGAGAAGCTCATCTGTTTCACACACATTTGTGCGACTATATTAGAAGTCTATAATGAAAAAAGAATCATGGACCTTCTTGATGACAACTCTGAACAAATATCAAAAAGGTATATCTCCTTTCCTATTTATTCTTACATTATAGTAAAGCATGGGGCATAATATCTTGTTGCTTCTGAATGTTGGACATAAAGCAAAGTGATAAATAAGATGCAAGAGTTAAGTTTATTAAACTTGGCATACTAATGACGTTATTCCAGCATTGGGATAATGATACATAGACTTATGTTGTACTTCCATCTTGGTTCTGAGCACTTCGCTAGAACTGAAGTAGAAGGGAGGCAAAGTTCATCCACAAATCACTCTGTGCATTTGGGGATGTTATATCTGTCCTGCCTCCGAAAATACCCTCATCCCATATAGGTCAGTCTTATTTAGTATTCACATGCTTTCTACTTAAAGAAGCATAGCCTAATTTCATTTATATTTTGCTATCAAATATGGAAATTCCAAGATTACTAATCTGCTCCAAAGCTCATTCGGTAGATGACATTATAGAAGAGTTATTTAAGAAGTGTACTACAGCTACATGATTGATTATAAATCTCCAGCATTGGAATTTATACACACTAAATAGATAGGAGTACTTATGTTCACACAATGAATTAACTGTTGTAGGTGGAGATTGCAAGACACTTGTGTTTGTGCAAATATGTCCAAGATCTAAGGATTCGTGAGAAATCCTTAGAGGCGTGGTGAAGGAAAGTCAAGTTAACGTCAGTGAGAAGTGATCGTCCTCTTGATCTGCATGATGACACGACAAAGTGACTAATCATATGCTTAGAACTGAACGAAAATTCTGAATATAGTTTATTTTTATGGCATCTGTTCTGTCCTGAAAATGCTTGGTAGTTCCACAGGACGTGACTTGAAAGACACCAACTGATGTTTGCTGCCTCACCAGCCCAAGGGTTTGGACCTGGACCTCATCGATGCCAGATGGACGTAATTGACTATTTCCTCCTCAGTAGACTTTTTGCCTTCGAATTTAACCGAGGTATTTCTATCCAAGAAATTTATTTGTTTTCACTTAACATTATTAATAATTTGAAATGAAAGATATATATGGATCTGGAAAGGGGAGCTATGCTATGCTAAAGGAGAGGATTACAGGTTTAGGTCTGGAGCCAAACTTGGAGTTAGAGGATGTAAAATTATTTACAGCTATCATAGTGTTCATTTATATCTAGAAGCTTCACTACGTTCTATCTTGTTTGTAAGATTTTTTGGAGAAATTGAAAGACAACCTTGGCCTATAAGAAGTTTTCAAGACACACATATTCAACTGTAAGAAGTGCTCTCTTTTTTGCGAATGAATTGTAAGAAGTGCTCTTGATAAGCATATCTATTGAAAATCTTTTTTTGGCAATAGTCAAGGGCTTTGTTTGTTCTTTGCTTTTTGAACATATGCATAATTCAGAACGACCAGAAGTTCATATTTTCATGCTGCTACAAATGATCGATGAAGACTCTTAGGCCATAGCTCATTCACTTGGTTTCCTAATTGTCAGGTTGTTCGCGTGTTGTACTTCATTTTGTGGTTAGATAGACTTCATATTGTGTTCTCTGATCTGAAAATTAACTTGGATGAGATCTAATATTATCTCTAAAGAATTAGAATACTATAGTGTTAGATTGGAGGGATACGCCTCCAAGAACTTATCCAAATTTGATCTATAGTCAATCCTCTTTTTTTACTTCTGACCTCACCTTGTGAATTTAGTCATTCAAGTCTAATATATACTAGCATTGTTCACTAGAAACCAATCTTATACTTTTATTTTATTTCTTTTATGGTTTGCCGGAGAAGATACACTGACAAACATGATACAATATATATGCTTGTTGATTGGCTACACTTCATATATCGCTCACTGTGAAAGTGCAAACACTATTAGATTACTTTACATATCTCAATACAATAGTGATAAAAAGTTGCTAGAAGGTGTCACTGGGTGGTCTGATAACGGGTAGGTGGACGACATGGGTAGTGTGGCAGAGGGAGGTAGTAGATCAAGGACGAGACAAAAGGAACTAGAGGAACTGAACAAACATGCATGTCACACATAGTCAGACAATAACATTATAAAAACTAAAACCTTTGAAAAAACTGCCACATAATTTTTTTCACCCGTAGCAACGCACGGGTACTTAACTAGTATAATTAATAACTGCGACACCACATGACGTGTTGCAAAGTGGGGAATAGAGCTTGTAGCTTTCGACATTGAGTATAAACCACGTACATCAATCAAGTCCCAAATACTTGCCGACTTTGTCGTTGATTGGACAGAAACAGCAGAAAACACATGTCCTCCAGACTCGGAATTTTGGACCCTTCACCTTGACGGATCAAAAGCACGAGGAGGCTCGGGGGCTGGCGTGGTGCTCAAATCACCCCAAGGAGATAAGTTGTTCTATGTGTTCCAAATACACTTCACAGCAACCAATAATATTGCCGAGTATGAAGCACTGCTGCATGGAATACGCATGGCCAAAAACATTGGCATATTAAGACTCATGTGTTACGGAGACTCGGATTTAGTTGCTCAGCAAGTATCTGATATCTGCAACGCATACAAGCACATGGAAGCATACAAAGTTGTTGTGGATGAACTATCTAAATCGTTCGAGGGTTTTGAGGTTCAACACATCTCTCAAGCAGAAAATAAGGAAGCAGATGCTCTATCAAGGATAGGCTCTACACGGAAACAAGTACCAGATGGAGATTTTTTAGAGCATTTAAGGGTCCCCTCCATAGTCGGAGTTGATGAGGACTATCTGATGAAATCCCACTCACCTTTAATAGCAGTTCTGGCTGTACTTCCCAGTTGGACAAAACCCTATCTGGATTTCCCGATAGACGCAAAATTACTCGAAGACGAAGTCTTGAGCCAGCAGATTGTCCGACGAGCAAAATCCTACACTATAATAAATGGTGAGCTCTATAAACGGAGTGTTTCTGGCGTGTTCCAGCAGTGTATTTCTTCGGAAGAAGGAGTGGAAATCTTAAGAGAAATCCACGAAGGCGAGTGTGGTCATCATGCTACGGCCAGATCCTTAGTAGCAAAAGCTTTTCAATACAGATTCTTTTGGCTTACAACTAAGGCAGATGCCGATAAACTGGTCAAAACGTGCAAAGGCTGCCAAAAGTTCGCTCATCAGACACATGTTCCGGCTGAACAGCTACGAACAATCCCTATTACATGGCCGTTTGCGGTCTGGGGGCTTGATATGGTAAGGACGTTTCGCACGACAAAATGGGGATTTACTCACCTACTAGTGATGGTGGATAAATTTACAAAATGGATTAAGGCTAAACCCGTAACAAGTTGTGATGGAGCCACAGCCAGAAAATTCGTCGAGGACGTAATCATCAGATTTGGATATCCACACAGTATAATTACTCACAATGGAAGCAACTTTTCCATGGGTGAACTTGCCGAATTCTGCGAAGAACAAGGGATCCGACTCGATATTGCATCAGTCGCACATCCACAAGATAATGGACAAGTTGAAAGAACTAATGGACTTATTCTACAAGGAATCCGACCTCGCCTCGAGGCACCGCTTTGTCAGGCCGCGGGGGATTTGGCGTAAGAATTACCGTATATGATATGGAGCTTATGTACAACTCCTAATAGATGAACCGGCTATACTCCTTTCTTCTTGGTCTATGGTGCAGAAGCAATTCTTCCAAGTGATCTGATTCATCAAGCTCCACGAGTCAAAGCGTATATCGAAGAAGATGCAGAAGTTTCTCTATAAGATGATCTCGATATAATCGAAGAATGCAGCGTCGTTCTTTGGCGAGATCTGACCTATCAACAGAAGTTGCGCAAGAATCATAGTCAGAGACTGTAAAACCGTTCTTTCAGAAAAGGCGATTTGGTTCTCCAACTTATGCAAAAGAGAAAGCACAAACTTTCCCCAATTTGGGAAGGACCTTTTATGGTTAGCATAGTTCTTCATAATAGGTCATATTATTTAACCGACATGAGACCAGTCAAGGAAAAACCTGATACTCAGAAAAGAAAGAGAGCTGGTGGCAGCACAGACCCGGATGAAATAGACCGTCCATGGAATATTGCACATCTACGTCCCTTCTATTCTTAGTTATATTTCATTGCAATCATATATGTACATGTTCAAAGTAAAATAAAGTGTTGGTTTCCTCATATGTTATCTTTGAGAAGTTTTTGCCATCTTATTTCCAAAAGAGCATGTAATTTTTTCAAAAATCCCAGAATGCTTGAAAGTACTTTATGCTCATGTTCGTTCTGGTTACGCTTTTTGAATATCTAAAAATGTTACCTTAGGGTACAAAGTTTAATTTATTATTTATACTTTAATTTTTTTTATCTGATTGCTTGGACGCGGGCATTTTCCGAGTAATGAGTTGTTGGTACTGGAAGCCGGCTTTTTTACAAGTTTAAACCGGTTTAGCAATTGAGCTCCGTTGCTCGGCAAAGTTTTCGTGCTAAAGGTTGGCCGACCCATGAAAGGGACGAGGCAGAGAGCCAGATAAAACGACAAGTATAGGCATAAAAATACAAAGTGCTTCAGAAATTTTCAAGCACATGCATAAAAAATATATAAGCAACAGTGCCACAATAGTAAAAGCATCAGTTTTTACAAGACCGATACAAAATAAAAACATTGTTTTCATCATTACATTGCCATGAGTTCAAAATAATGCATAAGTATTATCTATGCTGCAGAATCAGGCGGTGGTGATGAAGCAGGTGGAGCACTGGAGTCAACAACATGGTCGCCCTCAATCTCAGACTTAGAAGCATTGCTGGCTTCTGCTCTTGGGGCGAGGGAGGCGCGGCGACGGATTCGAAGAATAGCATCGTATAGTTGGTCATCTCCGCCACACAACAAGCATAACCTGCACAAGACTGTTGGATGACCTTGATGTCTTGCGGGTTACCCTCATCATCTTCCTCGGCAATGCCCTTGGTGACGTGCCAGATTTCCATCTCGCTCTGGTGGCTCATCACCATGGTTAGAGTTGTATGAGCAGCAGTCCGAGCGTAGGAGATCTTCCAGTCTTCGATAAGCTTCAGAATCTCCTTGACCTTGTCCCTCACCTCGTGCGCTGACATTGTGTGCAAGTCGGAAAGCTTGACAGCCTCGCCACCCTCTTCTAGAGTTTGGCGAAAGTCATATAGGATATCTCCGACGAGCTTAATGCGCTCGAGGCGAGGTTCGAGGGTAGGAGAGTCGGAAAGATTCAGGGGGGCTGGGAAAGAACCAAAAAGTCAAAATTCGGCTGAAAATAAAGTAAAAAAATCAACAAAAAAAAAGATTTCGTAACATCCCAGCATTTAGGAACTAACGAAGGGTAGAATTAGGAATCTGTGCATATGCATGCATTCATCTACAAAATGTGGGTAAATTTTTCACCAAATAAAAACTTAAAGTGATCAAAGTTTCTTTCACTCTCTAGGTGTAGGAATAGCTCTGGAGAGTGATCGTTATAAATTTTGACATGACCTTTATGAAATAATGTGTTTTGGGAAGAATTTGAATTTAAATTTGAAATATGAGTTTATATTTTTAAAACTTAGAATTTTGATTTAGTAATAGTTGTAGGGTTCGCAGCATAGAAAACAAAAAATATTCCTACGATGGGAACAACTATGTACCAAGATCTATCTACTAGATACAAACAACGGGCGGATGTATATCCGTAGAGAACATACCCTTGAAGACCGACAAAGCTTAACGAGTCCAAACTCGTGGTTGATGTAGACGATCTCTTGCCGATCTCAAGATCGAGAGGAAGTCCTAGCGCAAAGCAATAAGCGCATCCGTGCTCGCACACACGTTCGAGGCACCGAGCAACCTCCGCCTCCTCGCTCCAGCGATGCAGCGGAAGCACAACTCTTTCTTGCCGAATAGCCACCGGGAACATGTATCTCGCTAGTCCAAGACCATGGGGGATAAATTCTAGAGGGGGAGAGAGATCCTTCACGAGGAGGTGTGGTGTGAGAGGAGGAGAGGGGGGCCTTTTATAGGGGAGAGGGGGCACCCAAGGGGCATGGCGCCCAGCCATGGGGCTGCCCCCACCTCTTCCACATTCATGTGGGTGGAGCTCCCACTCAAAATGAAAAGCCTCCACTCCCATTAAAAAGCCTCCACTCAAAAATCCACTCACACGCATTAAATTCCACCAAATTTAATGCAAGCTCTCATTTAAATAAAACTCTTTTATTTATTTATTCAGAATTTTGTTAATTACTTTAATTAACAAACATTCACATAAAACCCCTTGCTAGTATTCCATTTCACATGCAGAACCAGTTTCAGCAATTTCAACCGAAACAGTTTTGGTGTCTAGTGAAATAAATTCCTGCGCTTTCCTTTTCTTTTCGGCATGAAACTTTTGCTCCAATTGGATGTCGGTGTCTCTTAAGTGTGTCACCCTACAGTTCGCGAATAATGTGGACATGATCGAGACCTCTCTCAGATCAATAATCAGAAGCGGGATCTGGAGACCCATACTGACTCCCACACATTCAACGATGACTTTCTTGTGATCGTCGGAACCTTTTACGCTAGTATCTTAATCCTTTTGTTTCGCGATATATTACATGTCCAAGATTCGATCATCGGTATCTCCATACCTAGTTTGATCTCGTTACTGACATGCACTCTTTTCTCGTTCCCGTGATATAACATTCTAGTGATCAAATCACTTGCTTGCAAGCTAACCAATGTGATATCACCGAGAGGGCCCAGAGTATATCTATCCGTCATCGGGATGAACAAATTCCACTCTCGATCCATGGGCCTCAACATAACACTATAGTAGTTCTGAATCCATCTTTATAATCACCCTGTTACGGTGTGACGTTTGATGTTATCAAGAAACTCTTCCGGTGTTAGTGATTGACATGATCTCATGGTCTAAGGATTAGGATCACTTCGTAAGATGTTATAGCAATATAAACTCAATGACTTTGATCGTAATGCTATACTTTGGATGAATGTTCATCACACCATTACACTAATGTTGTGACCTCGTTATTAACAACATCCAATGTCCATGATCAGGAAACCTATGATCATCTTGTTAATCAACGAGCTAGTTTATAAGAGAGGCATAACTAGGAACTTTCTTTTGTTTATTAAACACACATGTATTAACGTTTCCATATTAATAAAATTATTAGCATGTAAAATAAACATTTATCATAAATAGGAATACGATAATAACCACTTTATTATTGCCTCTCGGGCATATTCCCTTCAGTCTCCCACTTGCACTAGAGACAATAATCTAGTTTGAAAACTTTGTGTATTGAACACCCATGGCTTTCTGGTGTTCCAAATACGCAATTGCAAGTGGTTAACATAATCTACGGATCTGACGCTTTAGGTCCGTGTGTATTTGCATGTCTTTGCGTCTCCACGCATCACTCATTCTCCAATGAGATGGCATTGTATAAATTTGGTCTTTTGGTGAGACCTTTTAGTTCCTTGGGGTTAAAACACATCGATACTATTGTCATACAATATATCTTTAGTGTTATCCCGTTGCGAACCACACCTTAGTTTGATAACAAATTACTTGACACAAATTCCCTCCTTTGCTACTACTATAGCAGTCATATACTTAGCCTTTTGTTGTAGTATTCGTCACAATGTCTTAACTTTGGAACTCTTCCAAATCCATCATGGAATCTCCTTTCCATTACATTGTGCCACCCATAGTTTAAATTGAGATAAACTTAATTTGTATCTTGTGACAAAACTAGTATCAATGTAACGCTTTACAATGAACTATTTGTAATTGTTTGTCACCTCTACACAAATATATTCTTAGTTCTTCCAAAAGATCATAAGAATATCCTCACTATCGTCCAATGATCATTTAATGATTCATTCTGGTATATGCTCATAACACTTAGAGCATAGTACATATCTGGATGTGTACATATCATGGTATGATTGATCAAAACATTCTCGTGATTGCACTCATCAAGTGTCAAAGCACTTGAATCTTGTTTCACTTATCAAGTGTCGATACACTTGAATCTTGATTCAATTCCTTGCCATGCAACAAGAACTGTTTCTTGTCGTTTCTATATTGAACTCCTTCAATATCTCATATATGTACGTTTGGCATAAACATATTAGCGTTACAGTCTATCCATTATAGACATTCATGCTAAATATTCGGGTTTTGCCTAAGTCTTTCATCGAAATGAAATTCTTAACCTTTGTCAATAAAAGATACATCATTTCTAATCAACAAGATGTCCTTCACATAATGTATTAGAAATATGTCTCAAATTCCCCACTTAATTTCTTGAAAATGCAAGCATCTTCATCGTCTCGGATGAAAACTCATTTTTCATCATGGTGAAGATTCCAACTCCGCGATGCTTACTTCAACCATTGAAGTTTGCATGCCCTTTTAGCATCCTTTGAATTTAACAAAACCCTTTGGACCATGTCATGTACACGTCCTAGGTAACCATTCTATTAGAAGAACTTTGTTTTGTTTATTCATCTACCATATACCAAATTATATGTAGTGGTTGCTACTTTAATCCGTTCAGACTAAATATCGCTATGAAAGATCAAATCTTGTCATAGTCAACTATTTGAACATTGACATAAAATACTTTACGACATGTAGAATATTTCATAGATGTGAGACATCCATGTCTGTTTCTTTATAGATCCAAATACGACCGATAGGTTTTTACACCTTTCCGGAGGGTCTTCCAAGTTCAAAACTTGATTTCTCGTATATGGTACTATCACGGATTTTATGGCTTCAAGCCATTTGACGGAGTCAGGGCCCATCATCGCTTCTTTGTATGTATTCGGTTCATCATTGTCAAACAATAATGATTTACTCTCAAATCTTAGCATTTGATTGTTTAACTGACCTTCTTGGTTCAATAGGAACTTTAGACCTCCGTGACCACAACCTTTGAGGCACATAAGCTATGAGCATTATGGCAGCCTCGAGCGATTTCTGGCGCAACTCAAAGACATTTAGCTAAGGTTCGTTAACCTTATCAAAGTTCTATTGTCCTCCCACTTAACTTTTGCGAAAAATTCCTTTTCAAGAAACTTCACATTTCAAGCGACAAACCCTTTTGTCCTCGGTTATGGAGGAATAACCAATTGTTATTCGAATAACCTACAAAGACATGCTCATCCGAATTGGTTGTAAACATCTTACTTATGTTTAGCATACCAAAATTTAAGAAATGACAACTTGGGTTTTACCCCAAACCATAACTTCCATGGTGTCATTTCAACGGATCTAGATGGAGCTTTTCAAAGGTAAAAGCGGTAGTCTCTAAAGCTTTAATCTTTTAAAACATAATGGCAGTTTTATAAATAACACCTTTGATCCAACCATGTCTCACAAGGTTTCATTACAAATCTCAAACACTCCATACTCCTATGGTGTTTCGGGAGATGTAAATCTAGGTGTTTTGCTAAACTTGCAACTCAAATAAATCCCTTTATGATAAAATCATAATTCATTTATTTTCTTGTTACACTTGTAACTCAAATAAATCCCTTTATGATCAAATCATAATTCATTTATTTTTCTTGTTACAATGATTTTCCACTTCATCTTGAAAGTCTTTGAAACATTTTCAAGTATTTCATACTTCTTTCTCATTAAGTGAACATTCACTCAAAATTCCGGATAAAGCATATGAAGTTGAAACGCATTGCTTACGACTACACATAATGGACTACATACATCGATATGTATAAATTCCAATAATTTAGTCGTTCGTTCTTCTTTGGCCTTTGAACGAAGTTTTAATTATCACGTGGAAAGTCTCACAAGCATCACTTGATCAAATCAAAGACTCCAAAAATCCATGAATATGGAGATTCTTCATGTTTTCTTTCCAATATAATTTAAAATGATGTCACTTCATAAGTGATCTTTCAATCATTTGTCTTGCGACATTTTAGCATTAGGTTTTATGGATGTGATTTCTTCAACTAGATTTGTAAATCATCCATCTTATATGGAATACGGTAATTATTTGAACAACCTTTGTTCTCATAATACCTGATTCAAATAACAATTATTAAAACAAATCTTGAAGTCAAGCCTTGATGCCAACAAGAAATACAAACAACGGTTTGTTTGTTTTTGATGAACGTCATCACAAATTCTCTTGCTAGTTACTTAGGCCATTGTGGTTCATGAATTGCATCATTCCATATGAAATTTCATACCAACCAATTCGGTATCCAATACCCAAGAACCACATTGTTTAACAAGCAAAGAATACAACCATAACATATATATCATATATATACCTAAATTGGATATTTCCAATCTTTTCTTTTCTGCCAAGTATATTTTATAGATTCTCTTTCAGCATTTCCTTTTCCTTTTTAAAAGAATTTATCAACATCAAAAGTGGCGCCATATACATGACACATAGTCCAAAGCGTGTATATTCAAATAATAATACCTTTGGACTTGCACTTTGAAGTAGATCACCATCATCAAAATGATCGGTATTCTTTCAAAATCCATTCTTTAGTAATCTTTTAGTGTAGTAAACACTTTACATACATCTTCTATTCATCCTTATCATGACGACTGTAATGATCAAGCTATTGTAGCTTATAAAGGCGAATCGTGAGTATAACATTACTTTCCAAAACCCTTTTGGATGATTAGGATGTCTAGCATCTCCAACCTTTGTAAATTCTCATCCAATATGAGAACATATATTATACTCTATCATATTGCAACCAAAACATTGTTTTAGATATCGTATATCTCGCCACACATGATGGTTTCTGAAACAATTCTTTCAGCTCCTAGATAAACTTGATATTAAAAAAAATCAAGTATCATGGAGGCAAACATGATACTTAAGATACTAACACTGGAATTGTTACTCTCGATTTAATACCAACTATTAAATTTCACGGAGTAAATAGAGTTTGCTGAAAGTTTGTAATAGGACTTAAACTTTAGATTGACACTCAACACAATACGTTACGGTTCAGAAAGTATATATCCGAATTCTATAGTTCTATTATCTCAATTACAACTAAGCATAAGGTGGTGAACGAATGCCAATAACTACAAGAAATTATGCAAATTCACTTTGATTTAATTTATGATAAAATGAGTTCTACTAATCCAAATTAGAAATGAACTCCCACTCAAAAACGACATCCCTCGTGTCTTTTTGGTGATTACATGAACCAAATCCACTACACCAAGTCCGATCATCACATGAGTCGGTGTAGCTTCAAAGGCGAGCATCCATATGGTCATCATATCAAAACATATGACTCATGCTTAACCTTTCGGTCCGTGTTCCGAGGCCATGTCTGTACATGCTAGGCTTGCCAAGTAAGAACCTTAGTATTGGCGTGTGTAACTGTCTTACACCAGAGATATGCTCATGGATTCAAGTACACCCGATCATCACGTGATGTCTTGAAGCGACGAAACATTGTCGGTGCATACTTAAGGAAGAACACATTTTTATCTTGATATCTAAAAAATGGATCACCTTATTATGCTAACAAAGTGCTAAACAAGCAATATAAGATGCTAACAAACATCATATGCTTATTAGTGAAATGATATGGTTCCCGCAGATGATCTCTATCATGTGCACCGTGGTATGATCACTATCATACCTATATGTGTAAATACAAGGTCTATGGAGTTTACACGCTATGTGTGTTGTAAGAGTATCATCTCATACTTCTACTTACAACACTACCATATCATAACCCTAGCCCAGCAACAATCTAAACTAGACACCTCTAATTTATCCATTGCAAATTTTACGTGGCTTAGGGCTTTCGAAGATAGAAACATTCTTACCTACGAACATGAACCACAACGAGGATAACCAAATTGTTGACAACTCGTTGCAAATTAGATATTGACTATAGTAGGAGAGACAAACACCCGCTAGCCACTTATGCAAACTAGTTGCATGTCAAGCGTGGAACAGGTCTCATGTGCGAGGACATGTAAAGTTTGTCCGGGCCGCTTCATCCCACTATGCCACCAATATCCAAAGTACAACTAAGAAGGAATAAAATGATCATCATCGCCCACATACTCATATGTGTACTACCCGTGCAAAGTATCGACGCATAGATCCGGCTCTGATACCACTGTAGGGTTCGCAACATAGAAAACAAAAAAAATTCCTACGATGGGAACAACTATGTACCAAGATCTATCTACTAGATACAAACAACGGGCGGATGTATATCCGTAGAGAACATACCCTTGAAGACCGACAAAGCTTAACGAGTCCAAACTCGTGGTTGATGTAGACGATCTCTTGCCGATCTCAAGATCGAGAGGAAGTCCTAGCGCAAAAAACAGCCGCATCCGTGTCAAGACACACGCTCAAGGCACCGAGCAACCTCCGCCTCCTCGCCCAAATGATGCAATGGAAGCACAACTCTTTCTTGCCTAATAGCCACCGGGAACATGTATCTCGCTAGTCCGAGACCATGGGGGATAAATTCTAGAGGGGGAGAGAGATCCTTCACGAGGAGGTGTGGTGTGAGAGGAGGAGAGGGGCCTTTATAGGGAGAGGGGGCACCCAAGGGGCATGGCGCCCAGCCATGGGGCTGCCCCCACCTCTTCCACATTCATGTGGGTGGAGCTCCCACTCAAAATGAAAAGCTTCCACTCCCATTAAAAAGCCTCCACTCAAAAATCCACTCACACGCATTAAATTCCACCAAATTTAATGCAAGCTCTCATTTAAATAAAACTCTTTTATTTATTTATTCAGAATTTTGTTAATTACTTTAATTAACAAACATTCACATAAAACCCCTTGCTAGTATTCCATTTCACATGCAGAACCAGTTTCAGCAATTTCAACCGAAACAGTTTCGGTGTCTAGTGAAATAAATTCCTGCGCTTTCCTTTTCTTTTCGGCATGCTCCAATTGGATGTCGGTGTCTCTTAAGTGTGTCACCCTACGGTTCGTGAATAATGTGGACATGATCGAGACCCCTCTTAGATCAATAATCAGAAGCGGGATCTGGAGACCCATACTGACTCCCACACATTCAACGATGACTTTCTTGTGATCGTCAGAACCTTTTACGCTAGTATCTTAATCCTTTTGTTTCGCGATATATTACATGTCCAAGATTCGATCATCGGTATCTCCATACCTAGTTTGATCTCGTTACTGACATGCATTCTTTTCTCGTTCCCGTGATATAACATTCTAGTGATCAAATCACTTGCTTGCAAGCTAACCAATGTGATATCACCGAGAGGGCCCAGAGTATATCTATCCGTCATCGGGATGAACAAATTCCACTCTCGATCCATGGGCCTCAACATAACACTTTAGTAGTTCTGAATCCATCTTTATAATCACCTTGTTACGGTGTGACGTTTGATGTTATCAAGAAACTCTTCCGGTGTTAGTGATTGACATGATCTCATGGTCTAAGGATTAGGATCACTTCGTAAGATGTTATAGCAATATAAACTCAATGACTTTGATCGTAATGCTACACTTCGGATGAATGTTTATCACACCATTACACTAATGTTGTGACCTCGTTATTAACAACATCCAATGTCCATGATCAGGAAACCTATGATCATCTTGTTAATCAACGAGCTAGTTTATAAGAGAGGCATAACTAGGAACTTTCTTTTGTTTATTAAACACACATGTATTAACGTTTCCGTATTAATACAATTATAGCATGTAAAATAAACATTTATCATAAATAGGAATACGATAATAACCACTTTATTATTGCCTCTCGGGCATATTCCCTTCAATAGTATTTAATCAAGAAACAATATATAGTAAACAGAAACTCTAAGTAAGGTTTTTAATCAAACAAATGAATATTTATTTCATATATTTATTTCATTAATAAGTTACAAAAAAGTAATATATTAAGACAATAAAGAATTCTTACAGTAGTGAAATTACAAAAAGAGGAATATTTACATATCAAGAACTATTACAAAATTCCTTACAAAAGAATAAAATAAAAATTACAAAGGATCTATTCCATCTAAAAGTTAACCTAATCTAATCTTGAGTCTTCAAATCTTGTACCTGTGAAACAAAGAACAAACAAAAAGGAAAATTAAGGTTAAGTTATTAATTTTACTCTCAGTAGAGAGCAGTGAGTTGCACTGCTCCATTTTACATCATTGAGTAAATTTGTTAGGGGCAAGTTTCACCAATATGAAAGAATTAAACCTTTCATAATAAATAAGCCATAAGTCCAATGATTCCAATCAGTAAGAGGGGCAAGTTTCATCAGGCAGATAAATGGTAACAAGATAAAAAGGTAGAACATTTCCCTGAGCATATCCACAACTATGCTGCAGACACACAAGCATCGCACACACCAAAATGCATGGATGTGTTGTCGACACAGCCACAATTATTTACACAAGTAAAACATCCAAACGCAGCCGTGGGCAGGCACAAGTGCACCATTCCATTGCTCATACCACACTAGAACCAGCATCTTAGCCACAACAACACCAGCAAAACCAGCAAACAAAATTCCACACTTGATCAACCCAAATATCACCAGATGGTGACATAAGAAGGGGGATAATCAGGTGGACAGCAAGACCAAGCCACAGGAGCTAGGAGGAGGAGGCTAGATCAAGGCCAAGCACAGGAACCAAGGGAAACAAGAACAACATCAGGAGGTGAAGGACATGATCCAACTAGTAGCACCAACATCACCACCAACCACAGCAATCATCAGTTTTGTGGTGAGTGTCATAAAACCACCACATGATCTATTCATCTTAAAACCTCTCAATGATCACCCTAGTGGGGTGAATCTATCCTAGAGGTTTGGAGTATAAAGATCAGAAATCAAACCTAGCAAAACACCAAATTCTCAGACCAGCCTCACAGATTTGGTGTTAACACATGCAACTTCTACAATCTATCATTTGTTCTTACAAGATCAGGGCACAACTCCCAGAATAAGTAGCACCTCAAATTTTATAAGTTACAAACAAATCATTCACTTAATCAACTAGGACCCTAGATCCTAGAGCCTCAGACCAGCATCATAGGCATGATTAAACAATAAACTTTCCAACTTATTAATCAGCATCTATCAAGTTCCAGTAATGACCATAGGTGAAGCCAGCAACCACATCTACCTGTGTACCATTCTAAGAAGGTTTTACAAGTACCGATCTTACTAATAAAATCACCAAATAGTCCAATTCTTATAAATCAACTAGCAAATCATTTCCTTGAGACCAAACTCAGAGATCATACCATATAAATATATTTATTTTCATAGAATCATCAAATTCTATTGATGAACAAGCAAGCCAACAAACATTAATCCAGTGAATCATCACCAACCAGGTTACTGTCAGTATCAAGGTACTGACAATAAATGAACATATCTAGCCACCAGGTTATCAATCAGAGACAAAGCTAGGAACCACTAGCATCAGATCCAATATTAGTCTCAGCACCACAACAACCACATCATATAATCCAAATATGACCAGAAGCACTAAAGTGCAGAGAACACAAATTCTCACTAAGCATCATGACCATACCATAGCATTATCTTACAAGTACCAGAGATGAACCCTAGTAGAAATACAAGCACAGAATAAAGATTGGCCACTAGATACACAAAGAGGGACTCGAGGTAACTAGAGGCACTAGAATCTACAGAGGCACAACTCACCTGAGGTCCTTGCTGAAGAATTACAGAGGAAGCAGAAGTATTCGACGTTCTCAAGCAAGACGGAGCACCATAGGGCGCTGCAACCCTGACCACTTACAAAGCCACAAGAAGACACCTAACACCGCACACCACCACGGGAGGGTCAGCAGTGGCAGTAGCAGCACCATCCCTAAACCCTAGGGTTAGGGAACGGGGCTAGCATAGCCACATGAGAGCTCCAAAGTCAAATCGAGGCGGAGGAGATGGACAAGTGTAGCCGACAACCTCACCTCAGACTACTAAGAAGGGTGTGAGGGCTACTGTGGCGGCCAAAGACCCCACGTGGTCGAGGAGGAGAGGAGGTGAGGACGAGAGAGAGAGAGGAACCGTGGGAATGGGTCAATAGGGCCAGAACCCCTTCGGGTGTCCTTTTGGTCAAGGCCACTTGGGCCAAATCAGCCCAATAAGCCCAAATGAAACGTCCCAAAACTCAAAAGAAGTTTTAATAATAAATAAAAGGCTAAAATACCCCTAAACTTAAATAAAATCTAGAAAACAAAATAAAAATCCAAAAATTATAAATAAAATATTTTTGGATTCTTAGTAATCCAACCTATTTAATGAAATTAAGAAATAAATTTTTATAGATATAATTTTTGGTTAAGAATTTTACAATACACATATTCCTTATGGAATTTTATAAAATTAAATAAAGAAGATAAAAAAATAAAAATCACTTTTATTATATATTAATATTGTAGTATTTTAGAAAAATACTAAATAAATGCTTAGAGTTATAAAAAGAAATTCTTTTATTTAAATGATAATTCTTAAAAGAATAAATAAATATAATAATTTATACTTGAATAAATAAATGAATATGATATTCAATAAATATTAAAGATTATTCTTTACAATAGAATCCTTTATTCTTAAAGGGATTCTCCTAACTAAAATGATGGGTAAAACACACAAAGAAAATCAATGATAAATAATGCATTGCATTACTATGCATATTTATTTTTTGCCTCTTTAAATATTGTCCTTTCCGGACAATAATGATGTTTTGTAGACATAGAAGCTCAAGGTCTAGTGCAAGCATCCGACTTCACTACCTTGCAATCACAACGCAAGTTCATCACTTGCTCATGTCATTTGAGAAGACTTTATCAAAGTATTTGCAAATTGTGTGTTATCATCTATGATTAAGAAAGAAAATATTATTTTCTCAAATAAATAAATTATAGATATCATCCTAAGTGATGATATAATGGAGCAATAGAACTTAGGTTCTATTTTTAACAATGATGATCAGTGAGGGACTTAACAACCCATGACATCAGTGATTCTAGCGCCGTATATCACGCGTTAACCATGAGATTTGGAATGGGACAGAGAAGTCAGATGTATCTTCTTCCTCTCGCATGTAGCCAGATGTGCAAGTCGTGGCTGTTATCACTCGTAGCGTGCATATCAATTGGTAATTCGTAGAGGATATGCATCATATGGGTGGGAACCCTCATCGTCCCATGATAGTTCTGGCATCTAATTTGAAGAAAGATTTACAAAAACTACATAATGCCAAGGACTCATAGTCTGAGGTGGTAGATAGAGCATCAAACTTCCCACCTTGCATATAATGAACTTGTTGCGTAACGCTATTACTCACCCTTTTTTTTGATCTCTTGCTTAGACTCTGAAGATACTGAAGATACTCCAATGTATGCAGCAGAATGCCAAAAAGATGTGTTCTATGAGGATCCTGACCTATCAGGGGGCGTTGAGGGAGTGGATTATGAAATCCGCTATGGATTAGATGGCAACGAGTCAACCTAGTTGCCCTAGTTAATAGTAACCAACGGAGCCGAGCAGCATGAACGATATAAAATAAGCCGCTGAGCTCAACTCTTAGTGGAGTTGTTACGTTGAAGTTCCGCTAAAACACTTTATATTTTGGTTTGTAAGTTGAATCTTTTGAAGTCTTGAACTTCTGGTATTGTAATAATAATTAAAGGGTTTCGCAGCATAGTAAATCAAAAAAATTCTACAGATGCGAACGGGAAAGCCAAGATCTAATCTAGGAGATGCAATCAACGAGAGGGATAGATGAGATCTTCATACCCTTGAAGAAATCGATAGTGAACGCTCAATGTAACGTGGTTGATGTAGTCGTACAGCCTTCTCCTCCTCGCGATCCGATCCAACGCCGCAAGTGGCGACGCCTCCAAGAGATGCACACGATGGCACCGGACGCCTCCTCCTTCCTCGGTCCAAGTGGGGTGGAGAGATAGATTGGATCTACAACACGGCAGTGGCAAAGGTGGAGAGTTTCTGACAGGCTTCGCCCACGCTGCAATGGGAGAGAGATGGAGGGCAGGGTGGCGGCTAGGGTTCAAGGAGGGGAGGAGGTGCGCCTTCCCTCTTTATATAGAGGTGGGGCCCCTGCCCCTCCTCCAAGCCCTAGGGCGGCCCCAAGGTGGAGTGGGGCAAGTCTTCCCTTCTAGCAGCCCCTAGGGTTTCCCTAGGGTTTTGGCCTACTGGGCCTTGTGCCCCTATCCCAATGCATGTGGCACTCCTCGTAGGAACAAGCCCTCCCGGCTGGGGGCCACGTGGTCCCACTCGAAGCTTCTAGAACCTTCCTAAGACAATCAACATTTCGAAACAATTCCGAAATCCAAAAACTGCTTTCCTTTATATGAATCTTATTCTCCGGACCATTATGGAACCTCTCGTGATGTCCTGGATCTCATCCGAGACTCCGAAAAAAACTCATAAACCAATTATCCATTCTATCCTAGCGTCGAGGCACGTTAAGTGTGTGACCCTACGGGTTCGAGAATATGCAAACATGATCTTCTATAAATAATCAACAGCGGGATCTGGAAACCCATATTGACTCCCACATATTCATCGATGATCATCTCGGATGAACCACAATGCTAGGATTCAATTAATCCCATATATATTCCCTTCGTCACGCGATATTTTACTTGCCCGAGATTTGATCGTTGGTATCGGCATACCTAGTTCAATCTCGTCCACAGCAAGTACTTTACTCGTTCCATAATCCGATATCACTTTGTGATTAACTCCTTAACCACGTGCTTGCAAGAGGTGTTGATATCGATTACCGAGTGGGCCCAAAGTATATCTCTCCGACTTGGGAGGGACAAATCTCATCTCGATACATACAACCCAACAAGTACTTTCCGATCACCTAAGAGACACCTTTATGATCACCCTCTCATAGGATGATGTTTGATGACCTCAAAGCTTTCTTCCGATACCAGGGAGTTGCATTATCTCATGGTCTAAGGAATACAATATTTGACATAAGAAAAAGCTTCGCAAAGATGAATACGATGACATGATCTAATTGCGCTGCTTGATTTGGGCCTGCCATCATATCATTCTCCCAATGATATGATCTCATTATTAATCGACAACTCATGTCTATGGTTAGGAAACCTTAACCATCATTAATCAATGAGCTAGTCCATAGAGGCGTACTAGGGACACGGTGTTGTTCATAAACCACACAAGTATCAAAGTTTCCGCTTAATACAATTCTAGCATGGAATATAAACTTTATCATGAACAAGAATTATAACAATAACATCTTTATTATTGCCTCTAGGGCATAATTCCAACAGTCTCCCACTTGCACTAGAGTCAATAATCTAGTCTACATTTGGCAAGAATCTAACACCCATGGCATTAAGGTGCTGATCATGTTTTGCTCGTGGAAGAGGTTTAGTCAACGGATCTGCGACATTCAGATCCGTATGTACTTTGCTAATCTTCAGAACTCCATCTGTTATATAATCTCGAATTATATGAAATCGGCGGTTGATGTGCTTGGTCTTTGGATGATATCTTGGTTCCTTAGATAATGTTATGGCGCCAGTGTTGTCGCACAATATCTCCAGTGGGTCCAAGGCACTTGGAACCACACCAAGCTCAATGCTGAAGTTCCTGATCCAAACTCCTTCACTTGACGCTTCTGCAGCTGCCATGTATTCCGATTCTACTGTAGATCCTGCGGTCACGCTTTGCTTGCAGCTTCTCCAGCTCACAGGTCCTCCATTCAAAATATAAATGTATCATGTCTAAGATTTAGAATTATCCGGGTCGGTGTCAAAACTAGCATCGACGTAACCTTTTACGACGAGCTGCTCATCACCTCCATAGACCAAGAACATTTCTTTAGTCCTATTTAAATACTTTAGGATGTTCTTTACGGCTGTCCAGTGTTCCACTCCTGGATCACTTTAGTATCTGCTCGTCAAACTAAGAGCATTGGACACATCCGGTCTAGTACACAACATGGCATACATGATAGAACCTATGGCTGAAGCATAAGGCGCTTTGCTCATGGTTTCTCTATCATTTACCATAGCTGGACACTGAGCCTTGCTCAATATCTTACCTGACAACATGGGCACTGAACCTTTCTTTGCCTTATCCATTCTGAACCTTTTCAGAACTTTGTCAAGATATGTACTTTGGCTTAAAGCTATTAGGCGTCTTTGTCTATCTCTATAGATTTTGATGCCTAATATATAAGGAGCTTCTCCTAGGTCTTTCATTGAAAAACATTTATTCAAATAATTCTTCACATCGTTAAGCATACCAATGTCATTTCCAATAATCAATATGTCATCCACATATAGTAGTAGAAATGTCACTGAGCTCCCACTCACTTTCTTGTAGATACAAGCTTCGTAGCAATTTGGAACAAATCCAAAGCTCTTGATCACTTGATCAAAACGAAGATTCCAACTCTGAGATGCTTGCTTCAGTCCATAAAAGGAACGCTGAAGTTTGCACACCTTATCAGCATCCTTAGGATCGACAAAACCTTCGGGTTGCATCATATACAACTCTTCATCAATGTTGCCATTGAGGAACGCAGTCTTGACATCCATCTGCCATATTTCATAATCATGAAACACAACGATTGCTAATAAAATCTGAATGGACTTAAACATCGCTACGGGAGAGAAAGTCTCATCGTAGTCAACACCTTGAACTTGTCGAAAACCTTTCGCGACAAGCCGTGCTTTATAGACAGTAACATTACCATTTGCGTATGTTTTCCTTTTGAAAATCCATTTGCACTCAACCGCCTTTCGGTCGCTAGGAGGGTCCACCAAAGTCCATACTTGGTTTTCGTTCATGGATCCCAATTCGGATTTCATGGCCACTAGCCATTTCTCAGAGTCTGGGCTCATCATTGCTTCCTCATAGTTCGCAGGTTCACTATTGTCTACCAACAAGACAGTTAAGACAGGGTTACCGTACCACTCAGGAGGGGCACGTGACCTTGTCGACCTGCGAAGTTCAGTAGTAGCATCGTCCGAAGCTTCATGATCCTCGTCATTAGCTTCCTCTATTGTT
Organism: Avena longiglumis; assembly: GCA_030063025.1. Lineage (NCBI taxonomy): Eukaryota > Viridiplantae > Streptophyta > Magnoliopsida > Poales > Poaceae > Avena > Avena longiglumis. The sequence goes on along the minus strand of CP125974.1, from coordinate 473,109,440 downwards.
GGTGCAGACGGCACTGGAACAATTTCCGGTGCTGCGCTACTCTCCAACTCAAGAGAAGGTTCAATAACCTCGTCTAGCTCTACTTTCCTCCCACTTACTTCTTTAGAGAGAAACTCCTTCTCAAGAAAGGATCCGTTCTTTGCGACAAACACTTTGCCTTCGGATATGTGGTAGAAGGTATACCCAATCGTTTCCTTAGGGTATCCTATGAAGACGCATTTCTCTGCTTTGGGTTCGAGCTTGTCCGGCATCAACTTCTTGACGTAAGCTTCGCATCCCCAAACTTTAAGAAACGTCAACTTAGGTTTAGCACCAAACCACAGTTCATACGGTGTCGTCTCAACGGATTTAGATGGTGCCCTATTTAAAGTGAATGCAGCGGTTTCTAATGCATAACCCCAAAATGATAACGACAAATATGTAAGAGACATCATTGATCGCACCATATCTAATAGAATTCGATTCCGGCGTTCAGACACACCATTGCGCTATGGTGTTCCGGGTGGCGTGAGTTGCGAAACGATTCCGCTTGCTTTAAGATGCGTGAGAAAATCATAACTCAAATATTCACCTCCACGATCGGATCGTAGAAATTTAATTTTCTTGTTACGATGGTTTTCCACTTCGTTATGAAATTCTTTGAACTTTTCAAATGTTTCAGATTTATGTTTCATTAAATAGATATACCCATATCTACTTAAGTTATAAGTAAAAGTGAGAAAATAGCGATATCCACCGCGCATCAAAACACTCATTGGTCCGCATACATCGGTATGTATGATTTCCAACAAGTCTGTTTCCCGCTCCATTGTTCTGGAGAACGGGGTTTTGATCATCTTGCCCATGAGGCACGGCTCGCACGTGTCAAATGATTCAAAATCAAGAGACTCCAAAATTCCATCAGAATGGAGTTTCTTCATGCGTTTTACACCAATATGACCTAGACGGCAGTGCCACAAATAAGTTGAATTATCACTATCTACTTTGCATCTCTTAGCCTCAATGTTATGGATGTGTGTTTCATTGCTTTCGAGATTCAGAAGAAATAAACCATTCATAGCAGGTGCATGACCATAAAAGATGTTACTCATATAAATAGAACAACCATTATTCTCCGATTTAAATGAATAACCTTCTTGCAATAAACACGATCCAGATACGATGTTCATGCTCAACGCAGGCACATAATAACATGTATTAAGGTTTAAAACTAATCCCGAAGGTAAAACTAAGGAGAGCGTGCCGACGGCCATCACATCAACTCTTGATTCGTTGCCAACGCGCATCGTCACCTCATCCCTCGCTAGTCACTCATTCCGTAGCTCTATTTCGAGTTACAAATATTAGCAACCCGAACCAAGATCAAATACCCAGCACTACAACGGCGCTAGTAAGGTAAACATCAATAACATGTATATCAAATATACCTTGATGGTGCTGCACTTCTTGTCACGTACTTTGACGATTATGCGCTAGTGACCCTTGTCCTTGCAATAGAAGCACCAAAGGTCCGCTTAGGTCCGACTTGAGCTTTTTCTCGTGAGGGCAACGCTTGTCGCCTTTCTTGAAGGACTTCTTGCACCCTTACCTTTCTTAAAGCTAGGGGCTTGTTGACCATCAACACATGATTATCTTTCTTGATGTCCACCTCCGCAGCCTTTCACTTTTAGCGAAGAGCTCGATGATCGACGTGGAACCAATCGATTATGAGTAACTACAAAACCTTTGTAGCTAGGAGGAGTGATTGCAGAACTCATCAATCTTGAGCTCTTCCGAATCTTGCGATCAGCTTGCTCAAGACGTTGAGTGTAGCCCGACATCTTAATGGCGTGCTCACTAACGGAACTCCCTTCCTCCATCTTGCAGTTAAAGAATTTCTCAAAGATCTCATATCTCTCAGAACGGGCCTGAGTCTGAAACATGGTATTCAGTTCCTCAAGAATCTCAAAGGGCCCGGCGAACTCCTCAAAACGATTTTGAAGGTCCGATTCCATATCAAATAACATGGTGCTCTTAATCACACCATAATCATATTTGCACGATCGATAAATGTTTTTCATCACCGCGATCTACGCAGGGCGTCACCTAGCGCTTTCTCAAGGACATAGTCCTTTTGTCCGCCAACAGAATGATTCTCGATCATGGAACCCGGTTGGTGAAGTTAGACCCGTTGTTCTTAAGCTTTTCTTTCTCAGCAAAAACGTTGAAGTTGAAGTTGGACTTAGCCATTTGATCTACAAAATTTGCAAGTACAATTTAGACTATGTTCATGATAACTAGTTCAACTTAATCAAATTACTAGATGAACTCCTACTAAATTCAACATCCCTCAAGTTGTTTTAGTGAACATGATCCAAATTCACCACACCTAATCCGATCTTCACGAGAAGAGATGTGGTTTCAATGGTGGACAACAAAGTGTCGATCATATCATTCATATGACTCATGCTTAACCTTTCGGTCAGGTGTTCCGAGGCCATGTCCGTACATGCTAGGCTCACAAGTCAAACCCAAGTATTTACGCGTGTGCAAACCGGCTTGCACCGTTGTATGTGAACGAGAGTTTATAGCACCATCATCACGAGATGCTTGAACACGACGAACTTTCGCAACGGTGCATACATGGGGAGAAAACAATTTTATCTTGATCTTTAAGTGAGGAATCATCTTATAATGCTACCGTCATGATCTAAGCATAATACGATACATAAAAGGATAAACATCACATGCATATAATTTTATGTGACATGGTATAGCCAACCTCCGCGCAATGATATCCATCTTGTGCGTGCCAGCATGATCTCCATCACTCCACCATGATTTCCTCCACCACGAATAGCAACTACAACTATTGCTAACTACTTAGCGATAAAGTAAAGCTATTACATGGCGTATAAGAAGTTGACACACATGTCATACACAATTATAAAGACAACCATATGGCTCCTACCGGTTGTGTACTCATCGACATGCAAGTCGTGAAATATTACAAAACATGATCATTGCATACAACATACACATCATATCTTGGGCCATACCATATCACAGAAACACTCCCTACAAAAACAAGTTAGACGCCTCTACTTTGTTGTTGCATGTTTTACGTGGCTTATGGGAGTAACAAGCTAAGAACGATTCTTACCTACGGAAAGCCACAACGGTGATATTATGGTTGCCAACATCCGGTATAAATCCCATGACAACTATAGTGAGAGAAACTGGCATCCACCAGCCGCATGTGTGTTACAAGCCACACGTCAAGTGCGGAGCCGGTCTCGCGAACGAGTTCACGTAAAGTTAGCCTCGACCGCTTCGATCTCACTATCCCGCGTCATAAGAAGTACACAACAAGAGGCTTTCAACAGAAAACATCAACGCCCGCAACAAGCATGTTGCGTTCTACTCGTGAAACACATCTACGCATAGATCTAGCTCTGATACCACTGAAGGGTTTTGCAGCATAGTAAATCAAAAAATTTCTATGAATGCGAACGGGAAAGCCAAGATCTAATCTAGGAGATGCAATCAACGAGAGGGATATATGAGATCTTCATACCCTTGAAGAAATCAAGACGTGAACGCTCAGCGTAACGTGGTTGATGTAGTCGTACTAGCCTTCTCCTCCTCGTGATCCGATCCGATCCAACGCCGCAAGTGGCGACGCCTCCGAGATATGCACACGTACGGCACCGCGATGTCTCCTCCTTCCTCGGTGCAGAAAGTGGGGTGGAGAGATAGATTGGATCTACAACACGACGGCGTGGTGCAAAGGTGGAGAGTTTCTGCGGCAGGGCTTCGCCTACGCGCAGTCGGGAGAGAGAGAGAGAGAGAGAGAGAGAGAGAGAGAGAGAGAGAGATGGGAGGCGGCTAGGGCCTAGGGTGGGAGGAGGAGGCTACCGCCTCTTTATATATAGGGGCCATCCCCCTTTACCCCTCCTCCAAGCCCTAGGGCGGCGGCCCCAAGGGTGGAGTGGGGGGCAAGTCTTCCCCCCCTTCTAGAAGGCCCCCCTAGGGTTTCCCTAGGGTTTTGGATGGCTGGGCCTATGGGGTCTTGTGCCCCTGGCCCAATGCGGCCAGGGCACTCCCTCGTAGGCCCACTCCCCCTCCGACAAGTGGGGCCACATTGGTACCACTTCGGAAGCTTCTAGAACCTTCTAGTACAATACCGAACATTCCAAAACAATTCCGAAATCCAAAAACTGCTTTCCTTTATATGAATCTTATTCTCCGGACCATTCCGGAACCTCTCGTGATGTCCTGGATCTCATCCGAGAGTCCGAACAAAAACTCATAAACCAATTATCCATTCTATCCTAGCGTCGAGGCACGTTAAGTGTGTGACCCTACGGGTTCGAGGATATGCAGACATGGTCTTCTATCAATAATCAACATCGGGATCTGGAAACCCATATTGACTCCCACATATTCATCGATGATCATATCGGATGAACCACGATGCCAGGATTCAATTAATCCCATATATATATTCCCTTTGTCACGCGATATTTTACTTGCCCGAGATTTGATCGTTGGTATCGGCATACCTAGTTCAATCTCGTTCACAACAAGTACTTTACTCGTTCCGTAATTCGATATCACTTTGTGATTAAATCCTTAACCACGTGCTTGCAAGCGGTGTTGATATCGATTACCGAGTGGGCCCGAAGTATATCTCTCCAACTTGGGAGGGACAAATCCCATCTCGATACATACAACCCAACAAGTACTTTCCGATCACCTGAGAGACACCTTTATGATCACCCTCTCATAGGATGATGTTTGATGACCTCAAAGCTTTCTTCCGATACCAGGGAGTTGCATTATCTCATGGTCTAAGGAATACAATATTTTACATAAGAAAAAGCTTCGCAAAGATGAACACGATGACACGATCTAATTGCTCTGCTTGATTTGGGTTTGTCCATCATATCATTCTCCCAATGATATGATCTCATTTTTAATCGACAACTCATGTCTATGGTTAGGAAACCTTAACCATCATTAATCAATGAGCTAGTCCATAGATGCGTACTAGGGACACGGTGTTGTTCATAAACCACACAAGTATCAAAGTTTCCGCTTAATACAATTCTAGCATGGAATATAAACTTTATCATGAACAAGAATTATAACAATAACATCTTTATTATTGCCTCTAGGGCATAATTCCAACAATAATAATGTGTGTATGTTTGTAATATGGACCCTCAATGTTTCTGTTGTACCACTCTAAGGGATGTGATATTTACGGAACGGTGTTCTGTGGATGTCATGTCAATGACTATAGTGTACTACACATGCAGTGGTATGCTGGGTCACCGCAGATTCAGAAATCTTACCTAGAACAGAGTGATTCCATTGAGCATGCTCCGTGCAGAGGCTGTTTAGTTCACTAGCTGTGGCCTGGGCAAGATCCCTCTGAATATCGAAGTCCTTCTTGAGATCATCTAGTTCTTTGTCTCAGAGCGCTAGGAGCTTCTCGAGCCTCACAGTCTAGTGATTGCTTGACTCCAGGACTGCAACTACGGATTTCCGTGATTCTAAAGTTAGCTTTTCAAGCTTGTCCCGGAGTTTAGCATTCTCTATTTCCAGGACCTTGAAGTTCTCGGCTTGCTCCACCATCTTGCTGGACTGACACAACAGTTCCGCAAATACAAAATATCAATCGGACAAAACAAGTTTGACTAAAGATAACTAACAAAGAAGAAGTCGGAAAAGTTTACCTTCTGCTTCATCTTTCTCAACTTTTAACTTTGAATTCTCAAAGCGCAAAACTTTGATTTCTTTGCGCTTATTGCTAATGTTCTTGAGCAACTCCTGGTTGGAAGATGCAATTTTCTGTAAGTATAAAGACGGAATACCGTCAGACGGCTACTAAGAGCATCTCCACTCGTTGGGCGAACCCAGGCCGAAATCCGGACCAAACTTTGGCCGGACGACGCAAGTTTTCGGCCTGGGTACACCCAGTTTACCACTCACGTACCCAAACTGAGTTCCTGGGACGGTCGTTTCCGCTTAAATTCGGCTCAAGTTCATCCAGATTTTGGCATAGTTCGGCATACAATGAATACATAACATTTTAAGACCAAAGTTCGGCGAAATTTTAAACATAGTTCGGCGTAAATGTAAACATAGTTCGGTCAGAAGTGAAAATACAACATATTTCGGCCAGGGGTACGGCGAGCATCTCCTCGTCTTCGGAGTCCATGGCGAGTATCTCGTCCTTGTCGGAGTCCATGGCGAGTATCTCGTCGTCATCGGAGACCATGGCGAGTATCTCGTCGTTGTCGGAGGCGGAGAAGGCGTGGTGGTGGGCAGCAACTACGACGAGCGTATCTAGAGGCGTGGGCATGTCTCGGCGTGGGGGAGCTCCGCCGGCGAATTCATGGCGACAGGGGGCACTAGGAGCTCTTCGCCGCAACTGGGTGAGTGGAGTGGGTGGGAATGGGACTGTCTCGCCGACAGAGCTGGCCCACACCATTTTTCGTGGCTTACGGTGTCCCCAGGGCGTACCCGAGAACCTGGGTTCATCCTGGGTAGGCCGGACCAAAATACGCCCAAATCCAAACGAAAACAGGTCCCCGGGTATGCAATTGGACCAATTTTCAGCGTCCGGACCTAATTTCGGCGTCCTGGGTAGGCGAGTGGAGATGCTCTAAGACTAGATCTGCAAATTTAGATAAGTAAAATTACAGCACGAGCCTTGGGGGCTACACTACATCGTTCTTTTGTAACCTAAAAGCATCAACTCGAATCCAACGATGTTTATCCGACTTTATTCTTGGGGGCTAGAGGATATGATAATAAATGCAAATAAGAATTGGAAACTTACAATGTGTTCCAGGTGCATCTTTTCAAATCCAAGTTTGGTGTTGTGAAACACCTTCTCGGTAAGGGTGAGGGAAGGAACATCCGTCGCTGGAAGCTTGCCATATGCGATTTTAGCGTCCCGGACCAAAATTTGGTCCAGGAGGCTAACCAGCTTGACGTCCTCCTCCTCTCTGCTCGCTGCCTCTGGAGTCAAGGTTTGCTTCTCAAGACTGGATTGAGCCAGTCTGAGGATCTCTTCCTTCTCTTTCCTCTTTAGGCCAGAGACAGCGGAGCCGGCCATTTTATCCATTGTTCCTGTAGATATTACCATGGGATCATTACCCTTGACGGATTCACCCTTGTTAGTTTCCTGTTCATCAACGGTGACTAGTGCTTTTGAGATTTTGCCAGCATCAGGGGAGGCAGAAGCTCCCTGTGCTGATGGAGTACTGGATGGAGTCGATGGCGACACCACAGGGGAGATAACAAGCTTTTGCTGACGCATCCGCTTGCCCGGCTTGCTGTCTGGCTTCGTCTTGCTCTTCAAAACTGATTTAGCTCTAGAACACGAAAATCCTAAATATTAGGTGTGCTATGGAAAGAAATAAAGGTACAAAAGTACTAAAAATTAAAGATAGGTGTGGCATCCCGCAAAACCACTACCAGAAAATCGCGTTGAATTTGTGCATTGCATCGTCATCATCAAGCATTGTTTGCTTAAAACTATTTCGCAAAGCCCGTTTTGTTTTCTAAAATGCCCCACCTTAATTATTGCGCAAACCCGGGTCACCGGAGTATTTTGTTTTGTCCGTTGTCAGTTTGCAAAAACGCTGGTTGAGATAAATAATTTAATTAATTATTTTTAGCGGGGGCAGTCGAACGGGCCGTTTCGACCCGAACGACCACCCCCAGGATTTTACAAAACGGCCCACCTAATCGGCCCCTTCTAAATCCTAAAGCTACCAACTAATCTACCCACACCCCTTTGGCCACATCACCCCACCCAATCCCCTAGTGACACCTCACCCTCTCCCCCCCTCTACCCAACCAGGAACTGCCACCTCAGCAGCCCCTGGCCTCTCTCTCTTCCCACTCCCTCCACCGGCCCCACCTAACCCTCACCCACCCCAGCACACCACTCAACCCCTGGACACACACACGCACAGCAACACGCACACCACGCACGCGCCCGGCTACACACGCCACGCCACGCCCCTGTCCTTATCTCCCCACTCCTCACGCCACGGCCCCACCCACGTCCTGCCCCACTGTCCCCGCCGCCACGCCCACCTCCTCTTTCTTCCCGACGCCCACCCTCCTCTCCCCGGCTACCGCACGCCGACCTCCTCGCCCGCGCCTCCTCGCCCGCCTCGGTCGCCGCCCGGCCCGCCTCAGCCCGCCCGCCCGCTGCCTCCGGCCCGCCGCCTGCATCTCCCGCCGGTGACCTCCACGCGACGCCTGCCACAGCCGCTTCCCCGCCGGCCCGCCTCACTGCCTCTCCCGACCGCCAGCCTCGCCTGCCTCCCGCCTGCCCGGTTCTGACCGCCTCGCTTCTCGCCGCGCTCCCGCCCGCTGCTCCGCCCGCCCGCCTCAAGATCGCCGCTAACCACCTCACCGCGCTGCCGCCTCGAGCCTCCGGCCGACGAACCGCCGCTGGCTTTCTCCGGCCGCCACGAGCGCTGCCCGCCTCCCGCCTTTTCGGCCAAGACGGCCCGCCTTCCTCTGGCTCTGGTGATGGTGGCGTGGACTCGCAGCGCGGCTGCGTGCCGCTTCGCCTTTCTCTCCTGGCCGCTGCGGCGCCGCAGGCTGACAAGAAATTGCCGCCATACTACCACGCTGCTGTTGCAAGGCATCTCGGTTTTCATCTGGCGCCGGGAGCAATCTCACGAGGTCGCCCATGAGGATCTCCGTGGCGCCACGCACTTCGACGTGCTCGTGCTCGGATCCGCCTCGCACATGTTACATGTGACGGACGCCTCGCAATGCGATGATGCATGGACATCCGCTGATGCGGCCAACTCCTCCGATCGCCGCTTCATGTGCCTCCGCCGACTGTCGGGCACGGCCGCCACGCCTTAGAACCCTATGCTCAACGCCGATGCCAAGAAAACGACATGTATGACGCCAAGTACTTCCTGACGCGAATCCGGAACCCCGAACCCGAAGGTCGATCTTCGTCTTGGACCAAGAAGATCTCCATCACGGACTTCAAGTACCCCTCGGATGCAGTGATTCCTCCGACCCCAAGAACTCCTTCCCGGCCCGCTAGCCGAACCCTCAAGGCGATGATGTTGAATCAAGATCTCTATCGTCAATGGAACCGAACACCTGCACCTTCGACAAGGACGCCAACGACAAGACCGCTCAATGCCGATGGGCTCGAGGTGTACATGGTGCCACTAGATAACCGCCAAGATCGCCATCGAACCACAAGGCCGCAAAGTGAACTCGACAAGATCTACCACATGAAGACCGCATCAACCGGTGACCCTCGACGAACCTCCGGAAGAACTTCGACATGGCCAAGATCTCAAGAACCGAGTCCCAAGACCGGCAAGTGAAGTCAGAACCACCAAGCCCTTCCTCGCGGAACGCCAAGACCTACCCCGTTACCCGAGAACGATCCCGTCGAGACCGATCTCGTCGAACCCTGGACCCTGAGACCGACCCCGGAACCCTCGGAACCCCAAGATCTGCCGAACCCTAATGTGTGAACCCCTTTCCGAGAACCTTATTTTATAACATAATAACAACTTGTTGCATATTAAATTGTCATTCTCGCATGCATATCATTGGTTTGGGGGCCTTATGCCGATTCACCTAATAATTAAATATGGGGCCCATATGCGGGTAAATCTAGCCTTATATTGGCCTCATTTAAATTTGTGCATCGAACCGGTACCATATCTTGCCATGTTAAAACAACATTTAAATTGCGGGGTAGCTAAACAACTTGAACCACCTAATTAATTATCGGGACCCCGGTTCCACTTAATATGACCTAATTGCCGCACTTCGCTAAGTCATTCATCATGCATGCATCATGCCGATCTTCCGCCGTGGTATTAAATATTGCATCCTGTTTCTTCTAGTGTTTTGGTTCTTCGCGATAAGGCCGTTGAGTTGATGTGAGTCACCGATCTTCTCCGAACCCTTCGACAATGTTTTCAAAGCGAGCATCTCCCTTTCTACCTATCTTACTTTTATAGTATTTACTTCCTCTTGTTGATCTATTGCTATCTCGTATGCGTTGCTCTAGTTTCCGCCGTGATATTCCCTGCAGATATATTGCCTTGGACACATCCTATTACCCGTTGTTTGGTAGTTAGTTGGACTTGCGCGTCGTAGTCGCTTGCTCAAGTGTCATGCGTGTCGTTCGGTGCCACGCTTGTTGGAGCCACGCATGTTAGATGTTGGAGATGATCATAGCTTAACTTATCGCTCACTTTAATTCTGTTTAACAACTAAAATTGAAATAAGCAGAGGCATCGGTGGGTGATAGAAAATATTTGGTTTCGAACGCCCACTTGTGTCCCGTGAGGACCCGAGTACTTGATACTGCCTTGATTTATCGCGCTATCCACATCCGGAGGTATATGGGACCCCGAGCGAGCTTGATTCGATCTTATTTCTTGGGGCCACAAACTAGTTTGAGGTTTTATTTACAATCCTGTACTTATGCCATGCTACTTATGTATTTAAATTGTGAGGAGCACACCGCATCGCTTAGGAATTGTGACCCGTTACGTGGTATCGAGGTCCCCGTTGGGGATCTGGCTGCCACCGCCCACAAACCTTGAGTCCGTCTCGAGCTTGCTTACCGTATGGTGTACTCCAAGGTGGCCCCAAATATTTCTCAACTCGTGATTGTTCATCGTGAAAGCCTCGGGTTTTGATTTGGTTTTTCCGAGGTTGATCGGCGTGTGTTGCTATTGGTGCACCGGTAAAACTTTTCTCAAAGCCGTGTCCGCGGATATGGACGACTTGGAGCATGATCTCGATCATAGACAAGCATAACTAAAGTTTATTGCTATAAATTTGACTTTATAATGACTAGTAATCAGCTTCACTATAATGGAATGGCTAACTAATACTGCCCACAATTGCTTGTTTGGAGTGTCGCTTGCGACCTTGGTTCCTGACTAGTAAGTATTGCAACTACAACGGAACGGCTGAATAAAAGTACCAACAACTGCTGGGTTTTGGGTTATCTCATGCTAATTATATCTGACTAGTAAGTGTTGCAACTATCACGGAATGATTAACTAAAAGTGCCCACTGCTTATTTTATCAGGACGACTATCTATACCTGACTAGTAATTGCTACAACGATAACGGAATAACTAAAACTGCCCACTGTGTGAGCTCCTCGGTTGACTTCCTCGTTTGGTCTCGAGGGAGAAACACCAGGATGGGTTTGTTTGGTGTTAGCTTCAGGTTGGATCCGGATAGGTCATTCTTACCCCTCTCTGATAACCGCCAGTTGTATCGAGTCTCTATAGGTTGTTTAGTGCATGCCGTCACGCCACCACCATACCTATGTAGGCGAGACCGCCAATTCTAGCCTCGCCGTGTAATCGCCTCGATCGACGCCTCTTTTCCTTTGCCCTTTGTCGGCACCCTTTGTTTAAGGGGTTTGAGATCGACGTCGTTAGCGAGGTTACCCTTCCCGCTTGGCTCGGGCAGGTTATGGACGCCATTGGTTATTCTTCGGCTCTTAGCCCCATTTGCATCTTGTCCGTAGTGAACGCCTATCATTTTCAAGGTGATTTGGATCTTTGTATAATATATCGTATTCTTGACTCTTTGAGTCGTTATATATATCTGCTACGTGGGTCCCATCGAGGACTGTTGTGTAATGTTATTACTTCGTTTTCCACCCGCACGAAAGTGCCTGGTGGGCACCTTTGAATCGTTTCTATGCGGGTTTGGCGGGTTCCGCTAAAACTTGCATAGGTCCGATTCTGAGGGTGTTACAATAGGGCGCTTAATTTTTAACTACTGGTAACACCTGGTTACCAGAAGCAACAACAACTTCTTTCACCTTGCGCTTCTTGGAGGCAGGGGCGGCAACTTCCTTCACCTCATCATCCTCCGCCGCCTCCGGATTGTCTCAAGCATAGCCCTCTAGTGGAGCTAGCTCAGACTCGGAGAGTTTATCGAGCTGACAAAGTCAAAAAGCATCGATGAAAATAGAGTCGGAGAAAGAACAGAAAAGAATGACAAAACGCAAAAAGTAGAGTCAAAATATTTACCGGAGTTAGAGGACGGTTGGTCTTATACATCTTCATGGAAACTTCCGGAACTTTTCATTCCACTCTTTCCTTGATCAAATACTGCATGAGGGTCTTGTAGTCCTTCGCCAGAATCCGGCTTGAACTGACCCACATCTTGTCCTTCTTGTCGCTCGTGATCTGGTGCATGAGGCGATCTCCATGGTGCTGGAGAGGCTGAATCTGGTGCTCCAGCCAGCAGTGGATCAATTCGGATCCACAGAGGCCTTCATGCTTCATCAGAAACTCAATCCGCCTTTTGGCAAGGATCAAGATTTCCGACAGCTCCGGCGCCTCCGCGTCCCATGAATTCTGGTGGGGAGCAGCGCCGTCGGATTCACTAGCGTTAATCCTAGGATAGACTCGGTTTCTCCCAAGGACTAAGCTAAGAGTGCCGCTGATGTAAGGCACACCGGCGCTAATGGAATTCTTCCGGGTACCATAGTAGTACTGGAAAAGAGTGAGATTTGGCCTAATGCCAAGAAACCCCTCGCACAAAGCTGCATGAGTTCTAAGCTCGGGCAGAGAGTTGGGAGGAAGATTATGTAGTTGCACACCGTAGTAGTTGAGGAACTCGACGAGGAAATCCGACGGTGGCAAGCTGAGGCCACAATCGACATGCGTGCCGAACAGCACCCTCTCGCTGTCGAGCGGGGCGGGCACGACATGCCCTGAGGCGCTCCGCCATGCACCGACGAAGATGAATCCTTCGTCCTCCATGACTTGGAGTTCCGCGTTGTCCATGGCGCTGGGGATCCAAAGACCCCGCATCTTCCTCTCTTCCGCCACTGACGAACCCGCCACCGCCACTGAGGTCGAGGCAGATGCCATGGATCTTGGAGGAAAACTGACTGGTAGGGGAAGGAGAGATTTTTCTCACGGTGCGCAAATGGGAACTGGTGCGGAGCGCTCAAGGAGTACGAGGAGGCAATGAATGAATCGATAGAGAGGTGAATCTGAGAGAAAGGGTTTTCTCCCCTCTTTTATTTGTCTATGCATCAAGATTCGTGCGATAACACGCGTGATTATCGCCACGCGTATAGGAGAGGGGGAGTTAGCTTCCTCGCGATTCTTCCGCCCCCTCGATTTTCGCATAAGCATTGAAACAGTGTTCTGTTCCATAAGGAATGGACCCACCAACGGTCGTGCTGATGGAAATCCTGTCAGTGACAGGACCTGGCCTAAAAAGTTGTTAGTCCGCATGCCACTGAAAAATCCGGCTTATGTTTCAAACCAAGCAGGGAAAATACTAAAGGTCAGAGCAAAACATATCCGACTCAATTGACTCAGAATCCTACAATACTGAACAAATTTTTCGGGAACCCTTCAAGATTCTCAAGTCGAACAAACCATCAAGCTAGACGATTTATCCGACTTTGGATCTTGGAGACTTCCGGGGGATACTGTTGGGGATATACTTTTCGGGTATACCCATAGGACTCGCTGACTAGGGTGGGCCACCAACGGGTTAGAGCTATGCTTCACGGGCGGCCCAGTCAGAGAAAGAGGAGGAGACAGTTCCAGCTACGACAAGGTCCAGAAGAGTTACCGACTTAGGCCTGTAGTATTACTTGTAGTCCAAGTTGTACATAGTTACCGACTCTGTAACGTAGCCGGATAGGTCTCTCCTGTAACCCTAGGCCCCGGTGACTATATAAACCGGCCCTATGGGAGCCTTTAGGGCACAACTCAATACACACAACCACAACCAACTCGCACAGGCGAACCTCTCTTGTAATCCAACAGAACATCCGCCACGCATATATTACTTGGTTGCTAGCAGGAGTAGGATCCGATCACCGCGGTCGGATCTGAACCTGGGTAAACTTGTGTTCCCCGCTCCTGGAACATCCGACGTCTCACATCCCATCCTTCCAACGCCACTAGGACCCCCTATGGCGTACTTGTCGACAATCTGATGACAATGCACTTTACATTGTGATAGCCTTCATGCTTGAAGTAATCTATCTTACTATCACATTTTTGCTTGACTTGCTCAACATAAGTTGTTGGTGCACATAGGTGAACCTTAGTATATATAAGCTTTGTGCTTAACAAAAGAAAACGCTAATTTTATTCCGCCATTGTTAATCCCATCTCGTAAAAATTTTAACCGCCTATTCACTCCTCCCTCTAGGCGGCATCCGTGATATTTCACCCTGGCTTACCATTGGACATATCATGTCTATGCTATACGAATCTCAAAAATAATTATCCTCTTTCGACTTTGGGGCTACGAGATGAGATATTTGAACTAAATGAAACAAGACAGTCATCTGGCTAAACCATAACCCTAGAATGAGATAGTTGAACTATGTAGGACCAATTGAACTCAAGGCAGTGCGAACTATATGGTACCAATTAACAATTGCAGAAAACAAACCTAGCAGCCTTGTTCCCTGCACTTGTCCGCGTCGGCCACGTCCCCGTCGGCCACACTCTTCAGATCTGGCGCTCGCGGCCGCGTCCATGGCCTCCCCTACCAAATATCAATGCTAACAATTTATTCAAGTGTCAACAGTGATATGGGAGATTTATTTACTTTAGTTAACATATGGTTGGCATCATACTGACATGTAAATGTTATGCACCTTACGATTTATGATCATCACTCATGAACTAGTACAGTATCAAGGAGTACTTTACTTCCATGATGAAATATATACTAAAATATACTAAAAATGTCACTATACTTGTTTGACTCAACTTTCAAAAATGTTGTTAGCAAGAACAATCGTCCAAATCACAAGTTCTTTAATAATATCAATGGTTACGTACAAATGGTGCAATGATTTGAAAGAAAAAGGAGCAGAAAAGTACTTCCCTGATACCCCAAAGCACTATCTTCTATGCTATAAGTATGAAGGCATACAAAGAGAATTCAAGCACTATCTCAAAGAATTCATCATGGAAATGTTAGTACTGCTAGTAGTAGTAATTATTTTACTAGGTGTCTTTCGTATCTAGCAATCAACCCCATGGAAAGCAATCAGAACAAAGGAACCTTATAATTCAAGATTCCATTGCCCCCGACCCGCCCTGCCCTGTCCACTCTATTTCTACTACTGCTAGTGCCACCTAGTTTTTACTTCCAACAAGCATATCGATTTGCTTTTGGGAAGAAGAAAGAACAAAGCAACCAAGATCAAATAAGAAAATCAGATTATAGTATACATAGCTCTCAAACTTTTATGGGACCTATTGGCCCAGCTGTAAGTGAGAATGAGGGAGGATAAAAGGGACCATGTGGCCCATGTGTTGGCTATGTTGTTAATGAAATATGAATTATCCCATCTGTTCTCTGTACCATCTAGTTCTTCTATTCTCATCCCCAAATCTGCATCTCATCCCCTTGCTTGCTGATTTGTGTAGCGATCCAACCGTGGGACACTAAATTGCACTAAGGGTATAGCTAAGCACTGATGAACGTCAACATCTTCTTGTCAAAGTTTCAGAAAATCTAGCTAAGCACTAAGGACCATTTGCACTGATGAACAACATCTTATCAAGCACTAAGGACCGTTTGCAGAGCTACCTTCAGAGTTTTAGAAAATCTAGCTAAACACTAGCAAGTGAATCACAACGAAGGAATGAGACAGAGGAGTAGGTTAGGGGAACGAGGAGCTCATCCTGATGATGCGGCTGCCCTTGGTCTACTCAGGACTCAATGGAGACGAACATCGGCTCTTCTCAGACTCGACGGATACGACAACGGGGAAGAAGCTCCTCCTCTACGGCTTGCTCGACGCGGGCAAGGATGAGCTCGGCACGGTCTTCTCCTCCACGACACAGACTGCTCCTCCACGGTGCGGGACGACGACGGCGGAGCGAGCGGGCACGACGGTGCGGGTCGCCAGAGAGAGGGGGACGCGGGACGACGACGAGGGGGACGCGAGATGACGACGGCTGTGCGAGGGGGCGCGGCGGTTTCGGGCGCGACGGATCGAGCAATGCTAGGGTTGCGTCTTGAGGGGATTTTTTGGGAGGGGATTGGAGATTTTTCGATGGAGAAGAACGATAGGAGATAGATAGATCGATTGATGGAACACATCAATCTAATTTACTATTTATTTTATGAGGAATAAATAAGTTTTTTAAAATGTTCACTCGAACAACCTCTAATTAGCCTAATTAACATTGATTTTACTGTATAGGTCCTATCTTTTTTTTTGTGCCGGCCCCATATTATTTGTACTATCTGGTATCGTCATTTTTTTCACCATTAGATCGAGGTGAATTGACGGTTATTAAAAATACCAACCACTCTAAAACTAGTAATACTATAAATAGAGGCTAGATACGTTCGAATTTAACTCAACTTGGAGGGAGTGAAAGATTTCCTTCATTTCACTGTGTACGAACTCAACTACTTTCATGTGTTTCTCAAAAAAAAAAAACTCAACCACTTTCATACAGTAGCACGATTCTATCATCAACCGCAGATGGTGCACCTGCCAAACACGTGCCCATGGCCTCATAGGATAGGAACCCTGTGCAGCATTGCAGAGTGTTGTTGGGAAACTGGGCCGGTAAAGGCCCACTCGGTGTGACCTCTACCAGACTTGGGTTGGCCACGCAGGATCGATTCCTCAAATTATAAATAGGAACAATCGTATGCGGAGTTTACCGAGAGAGTTATCAATAAAGTTCCCTGTTTCATCTACGTTGTACTGTGTGTGCCTTCTTCTAGTCTTCTTCTCCGGTGTGGAACAGCCTCGGGATCGGCCAGTCGGTAGGGGGTGTTCCAACACGTTATCAGCACGTGTCTCTCCGTCGAGCCTCCGTCAAGCCACCGCCGAGCCTGCATCACGCGGGCTTCCGTTGAAGGTAACACAAATCTGATCGCAAAAATGGATTCGTAATTTCCTTTCAAGATTTGCGTTCAGATCTTAGATCAGATCCCATCTGATGTACGGATTTTTCTTTTCGGAAGTCGAGCTGACCTGCTCTCGCCGACCAATGTCGATTTAGTCACTCCCGAATCAGAAACTTGTTGACTGTACCAGTGCACGTGTTGTGCCGATCTATTTTTTTTATCAGATCGGTCTGATCTTGGCCGTTTTAGTTACTAGATCGATTAGATCTACAGTTTTTTTGGACTTTTCTTTAAACTGCCATGAATCGCGTGCGCGCCTGCTGCGTGCATGCCGTCCGCCGTCGGTCGCAAGCCCAAGCTACGTATGCGTGTCCACCATCGGATATGCCCTGCCTCGCGAGGTCGCGCGACTTGACCGCCGACGGCGCGCATGTGCTGGCGTGATGTAATTCGCCAGCAGATGCATGCATGCCGTCGTGGCCGGGACGTTCGTTCGTTCGGCGGCCGGTACGCCCACACTTCCCCGCCCGCCTGGGCTGGTAGCTGGTTGAGGCCGGTGGTTGCTCTATGGATCGATGGGATCGGAAGTTGAAATGTACGCGCAGACGATCGAGCACCGGCCGATCGCGACGTCGCGTGTCAGCTTCGCCGCTGACGCCGCTTTCGCTGCAGACGCTACCTCGCTAGACGCTTTCGACGCTGGGTCGGCGCTTGCTGCGCTGCCGCAGCGCGGGGCGCCGCCGCTGCCGAGCTGCGCGCCAAGGACCGCTGGCCGCCAGGCGCCGCGCCGCTGCCGCGCGTGCGCTGCGCCAGCGCCGCTGCCGCTGCGCCAGCCTTACGCGTCGCAGCGCGCCGCGCCAAGGGCCGCCGCCGCCGCCGCGACGTATTGCCGCCGCCCATTGCGCATGCCGCCCCACCCACTCGCCCTCGTCCCGTCGCCGGTGCGGCCTGCTGCCGCCGCCGCCCCACTCGAGAGCACACCAGTGCTATGTTCCCCCGTTTTCGGGCAGGGACGGTGTGGGGTGGGCCGGTCCACGGACGACCGCGCGTTTTTTGGTCATTCTGGTACCGATTTTGGGTGTGGGAACACGCGTTTGCGGGGCTGTTGGACCGTTTTTGGCTATGTTTTTGGCCCAATTTTAAACAAGATTTTCCACTATGTTTTACTACAGTTATTAATTACCGCATGTTTTTAATACTTTGTATCTCATAGATAGCTTGTACCGTTTTTACATTAAATTTTGGAACGCCGTCGTATTTGAATTATTGTATCGATTATTGTATTTATGCAACCGATTACCTGCTGTAATCTTACACACTTTGCATAAATTGCAGATGACCGGAATCGTCAGCCGTGAGTTCCCGGAGTTGACCCAGGATGGGCTTAACTACCTGACTTGGGCCTCGGACGTTCAGATCGTCCTTGAGGGCCGATGCATCAAGGATGCGTTGATTGAGGGGACCCTGACGGCCCCCGTCAAAACCATCCCGGCGGATAACGCCAATGCCCTGCACTTCCTCCGCCATCACATGTGTGAGACTCTCAAGAATGAGTACATGGCAGAACGGAGTGCTTCTGCCCTTTGGACCGCCCTCAACAAGCGGTTCTCTAGGCTGAAGTACACCATTCAGCCACAGCCGGAGGCAGATGTAGGGTTCGCAGCATAGAAAACAAAAAATTTTCCTACGATGTGAACTATATACCAAGATCTATCTACTAGATACAAACAACGGGCGGATGTATATCCGTAGAGAACATACCCTTGAAGACCGACAAAGCTTAACGAGTTCAACTCGTGGTTGATGTAGACGATCTCTTGCCGATCTCTTGATGTAGACGACCCAGGAAGTCCTAGCGCCGCAAATCAGCAGCGCATCCGTGCTCGCACACACGTTCGAGGCACCGAGCAACCTCCGCCTCCTCGCTCTAGCGATGCAGCGGAAGCACAACTCTTTCTTGCCGAATAGCCACCGGGAACATGTATCTCGCTAGTCCGATACCATGGGGGATAAATTCTAGAGGGGGAGAGAGATCCTTCACGAGGAGGTGTCAGAGACAAGTGAGGAGGGGGGCTCCTTTTATAGGAGGATGGGGAAACCCCAAGGGGTGGCGCATGGGGCTGCCCTGCCTCTCCCTTCATGTGGGTGGACACTCCACTCACAAATCTCCTTTAAATTCCCTCCACTCAAAAGTCCACTCAAATTCCCATTAAATTTCCACCAAATTTAATGCAAACTCTCATTAAATAAAACTCTTTATTTTATTCAGAATTTTGTCAATTACTTTAATGACAAACATTCACAATAACCCCTTGCTAGAATTCTATTTCACATGCATAACCACTTTATGCAATTTCACCAAAAACTTTCGGTATCTAGTGAAATAAATTCGCGCTTGTTCATTCTTCGGCATGAAACATTTGCTCCAATTGGATGTCGGTGTCTCTTAAGTGTGTCACCCTACGGTTCGTGAATAATGCGGACATGATCGAGACCCTCTCGGATCAATAATCGAGCGGATCCGAGACCCATACTGACTCCCACACATTCAACGATGACTTTCTTGTGATCGTTGGAACCTTTTATGCTAGTATATTAATCCCTTTGTTTCACGATATATTACATGTCCGAGATTCGATCATCGGTATCTCCATACCTAGTTTGATCTCGCTATCGACATGCACTCTTTTCTCGTTCGTGATATAACATTCTAGTGATCAAATCACTTGCTTGCAAGCTAATCAATGTGATATCACCGAGAGGGCCCAGTATATCTATCCGTCATCGGATGAACAAATTCCACTCTCGATCCATGAGCCTCAACATAACACTTTATTAGTTCTGAATCCATCTTTATAATCACCCTGTTACGGTGTGACGTTTGATGTTATCAAGAAACTCTTCCGGTGTTAGTGATTGACATGATCTCATGGTCTAAGGATTAGGATCACTTCGTAAGTTGTTATAGCAATATAAACTCAATGACTTTGATCGTAATGCTATACTTCGGATGAATGTTCATCACACCATTACACTAATGTTGTGATCCCGTTATTAACAACATCCAATGTCCATGATCAGGAAACCTTGATCATCTTGTTAATCAACGAGCTAGTTTATGAGAGAGGCATAACTAGGAACTTTTTGTTTGTTTATTAAACACACATGTATTAACATTTCCGTATCAATACAATTATAGCATGCAAAATAAACATCTATCATATACTTGGAATACACATAATAAACACTTTATTATTGCCTCTCAGGGCATATTCCCTTCAGTCTCCCACTTGCACTAGAGACAATAATCTAGTTACATAGTGATAAATCTAACACCCATTGAGTTCTGGTGTTGATCATGTTTTGCTCTAGGGAGAGTTTTAGTCAACGGATCAGCTACATTGAGATCCGTATGTACTTCTACAATCTTTATATCTCCATCCTTGACATGCTCATGGATGGAGTGAAACCGCGCTTAATATGCTTGGAATGCTTGTGAGACCTTGGCTCTTTGGCATTGGCAATGGCACCATTGTTGTCACAATAGATCACCATTGGGTCCAACGTTTGCCACCACTCCTAGTTCGGATATGAACTCCTTCATCCAAAGCGCTTCGAGCCGCTCAAGCAAAGAACATATTCGCCTCCGTTGTTGATCCCGCTACCACAGTTGTTTGGAGCTCCTCCAACTAACCGCCCGCCATTCATGAGAAATACGATACGGATTGAGACTTAGAGTCATCCGGATCGGTGTCAAAGCTTGCGTCGACATAACACTTAGCGACGAGCTCTTCTTCACCTCAGATACAAGAAACATATCCTTAGTTCTTCGTAAGTACTTAAGGATATTCTTGACCGCTATCGTTGTTCGAACACGGATCCAATTGGTACCTACTAGTCAAACTAATAGCATGTGCCACATCCGGTCTTGTACATAGCATGGCGACATTATAGAGCCTATGGTCAAGCATAGGGACTTTGTCCATTATCTCTCTTTCTTCCGCAAGCCGGACTTTGAGTCTTACTCAAAATCTTGCCTTGCAACATAGGTAAGAACCCCTTCTTACTTCCGTCCATTTTAAACTTCTTTAAAATCTTATCAAGGTATGTACTTTGCGATAGCCTATTAGGCGCCTAGATCTATCTCTATAGATCTTTATGCCTAATATGTATGACGCTTCACCTAGGTCCTTCATTGAAAATTTGCTGTTTAGATAACTTTTAACACTGTTTAAAAGATCTATATCATTTCCGATCAATAATATGTCATCCACATATAATATCATAAATGCCACATTGCTCCCACTCACTTTCTTGTAAATACAAGCTTCTCCATAAGTTTGGACAAATCCAAACTCTTTGATCACCTCATCAAAGCGGAGATTCCAACTTCGTGATGCTTGCTTCAATCCATAGATGGATCGCTGAAGCTTGCACACCTTGTTAGCATCCTTAGGATCGACAAAACCCTTTGGTTGTATCATATACAACTCTTCTTCAATATTACCATTGAGAAACGCGGTTTTGACATCCATCTGCCATATCTCATAATCGAAATATGCAGCAATTGATAACATAATCCTAATCGACTTTAGCATCGCTACGGAGAGAAAGTCTCATCGTAGTCAACTCCTTGAATTTGTCGAAACCCCTGCGACAAGTCGAGCTTTATAGACGGTCACATTACCATCATCAGTTTTCCTTTGAAAATCCATTTGTTCTCCACGGCCTTTCTACCGTGAGGTAATTCCACCAAGTTCCAAACTTGATTTTCATACATGGATTCCATCTCGGATTTCATGGCTTCTAACCATTTGTTGGAATCCGGCTCATCATCGCTTCTTCATACGTCGCAGGGTCATCATTTTCATCAACCATGAAATTCATGATGTGATTTCCGTACAACTCGGGAGCCGACGCGTCTGCTTGACTGCGAGGTTCGGTAGTACTCTCTTTCGGAGTTTCATGATCATTATCATTAGTTCCCTCTTCAACAGGTGGATCCAACTCCGGAACAACTTCCGGCGCTGCGCTACTCGCCATACTTTGAAGAGAAGGTTCCACAATGTGGCATCCCGCAAAAACCACTACTAGAAAATCGCGTTGAATTTGTGCATTGCATCGTCAGCATCATGTGTTGTTTGCCTAAAACTATTGTCGCAAAACCCGTTTCGTTTTCTAATACGCCCTGTCTTAATTCAAACACCAAAACCGGGTCCCCGGAATATTTTGTTTTGGCCGCTATCGGTTTGCACACGGCCTGTTTAAATCAAATAAAAAGTTCAATTGTTTTTAGTGGGGGCAGTCGAACGGGCCAACCCGACCCGAACGACCACCCCAGGATTTTAAAATCGGTCCACCCCTGAAATCCTACAGCTACCTAAAACTCTACCCAGTCCAACCCTCCACCTCACTCCCACCTATCACCGTCTGCCACGTCACCCTGCCTCTACCAATCCCACCATGCCACATCACCCGCCTCTCTCTCCTCTCAACTCGCCTCCAACGCGCCAAAGACGCCGCCACCCGCCTCCCCGAGCTCGGCGATCCGCTTGGCCGAGGCCGCCGCCCGCCGCTGACCCGCTCTCCCAGCGCCGCCCCAAGCCGCTTCCTCCTAGCTGCCTGCGGCCTCGCCGCCACAGAAGCCGCCTTCATCAGCGCCGCTGCCTCCTCCAATGACGGACGCTGCCGCCGCCATGCTGAGCCACCTGCTGCCGCCGTGCTTCGCCCGCCCTCGCCCGCCTGCGCCTCGCTGTCTGCTGCCGCTGAAGCTCAAGGCTGAAGCTCCGCCAGCGCGCCGCTGCCTCCTCCCTGCTCGACCACGCCCGCCGCTGCCCGCTGCGCCGGCCATTTCGCCGCCGCCGCACTGCCGCTTCGCCCGCACTCTCCTCCTGGCGCCCGCGGCTCGCCGCCGGCGAAGCTTCCGCCGCTGGCTTGCAGGGCGAGCCGGCCCGGCCGAAGCCCGACCGACGCGCCTGCCTCGCCCGCCAAGTACCCCGTGCACGCTCTCCCCGCTGCCCCAGCTCGCTGCCCGCCCAGAGCGCCGCCGCTAACGACCTCTCGCCCGTCCGCCGACGCCAGATCCGCAGGGCCTCCTCGCATCGCCGGGTCGTAACCACCCTGTGGTCGTCGGTGAACGCCAAGACCTACCTCGTAGACGCCAAGAACGCCGAACCGAGACCGATCCCGCCAGATGTCAAGATCTTGATGCAAAGCACACCGCAGATCGGTACCGATGCAAGAGGCCGGAACCCAAGGTCTTCTCCGGAGCGACGAGCTCTTCTACAGACCGAGACCGCAGACGCGACAATCTTGCTCCTCGGATCGATGGCGAGAACCCAGACGCCTGTCATCGACTCGAATCGACAAGTGCTCCTCGAGGATGCCAAGTTCCTCACCCGAAGGTCAAGGTGACTTCGATGGCACGGACCCGACAAGACCTTTCGAACGCCAAGATCGACCCGTGGGACCCACGAGATCGCATGACGACAAGAACGGTACCGAGCGAATCCAACGCCCCGGCACCAAACCAAGTTGACGCTTCCCGGATGCGACAAGACCTACCTCCGTGGCCCTAGAACGTTCCCGCCGAGCCCGTTCCGTCGAACCGTCGGACCCTGAGACCAACCCCGAACCCCGAACCCCGGAACCCCAAGATCGTCGAGACCCCTAATGTGTGAACCTCTTCCCGAAACCCTATTTTATAACGTAATACAACTTGTTGCATATTAAATTGTCATTACCGCATGCATAGCATTGGTTTGGGGGCCTTATGCCGATTCACCTAATAATTAAATATGGGGCCCATATGCGGGCAAATCTAGCCTTATATTGGCCTCATTTAAACATGTGTAGCGAACCGGTTCCATCTGTTGCATTGCTAAACAACATATAATTTGCGGGGTAGACAAATAACTTGAACCATCTAATTAAATGTCGGGACCCCGGTTCCGCTTAATATGACCTAATTGCACCGCACCTTGCCATGATATTCATCATACATGCATCATGCCGATCTTCTGTCGTTGTATTAAATCTTGCATCCGGTGTTTCTTCTAGTGTTTTGCTTCTTCGCGGATAAGGCCGTTGAGTGGATGTGAGCTTCGCCCCGATCTTCGGATGAACCCTTCGACAATGTTTTCAGGCGAGCATCTCCCCCTTTCTACCTATCTTACTTTTATAGTTTTATTCCCTCCTGTTGATCTATTGCTATCTGTGTTGCGATGCTCTAGATTCCGTACCTGTGATATCCCTGGCAGCCATATATAGCCTTGGACACACCCTATTACCTGTTGTTTGATAGATAGTTGGACCCGCGTGTCGTAGTCGCTTGCTCAAGTGTTTTGCTTGTCGTCAAGTACCACAATGGTTGGAGGTTTGCCGCATGTTGACGTTGGAGATGATCATGGTTTACTTATTGTTCACTTTAATTCCTGTTTAACAACTAAAATTGAATTAAGCAGAGGCATCGGTGGGTGATAGGTAAGTTTTGGTTTCCGACCGCCCACTTGTGTCCCGTAGGACCCGAGTTCTTGACACCTGTTCCGAGATCGAGCGCTAACCACGTGGGAGATATGGGCCCCCATTGATAATTACCGATTTCAAAGTATTGTCTGGGGCCACAACTAGTTTGAGGTTTTATTTACTATCCTGTACTTATGCCATGTTTACCGCTTTATTTACGTTTGCGAGGAGCACACTGCATCTTTTAGGATCGGGACACGTTTTGGCGGTGTCGGCAGGTCCCGTTGGGGATTTCTGCCGCATGCCGTCCACCCAAACCCTGAGTCCGTCTCGGAGACCGGCCGACTCCATTGCGGGTGTCGACTCGGTGGGGTGGCCCCCATGTACTTGCTTTGGGTCTGGGAACGTCGTGACTTAGGCCCCGCCGACATACCGATGGGTGTATGTTAACTGATCTGGCAAAAAGGGTCGAAGTGCCTGTGGATACTTTGGTGCACCCCTGCAGGGTTAAATCTTTTCGAGAATCCGTGTCCACGGTTATGGACGACTTGGAGCACAGTTCTTGATCATAGACAACTATAACTAAAGTTTACTATTTTAAATTGACTTGTATCCGATATGATTAGTAATCAGCTTCACTACAACGGAATGGCTAAATAAAAGTACCAACAACTGCTGGGTTTTGGGATTGTCTCATGCTAATTGTATCTGATTAGTAAGTGTTGTAACTATAACGGAATGGTTAACTAAAAGTGCCCACTGCTTACTTTATCAGGACGATTATCTAAACCTGACTAGTAAAGTGCCGCAACTATAACTGAATAAATAAAACTGCCAACTGTGTGAGTTCCTCGGTTGACTTCCTCGATGGTCTCGAGGGGGAAACGCCAGGATGGGTTTGTTTGGTGATAGCTTCAGGTTGGATCCGGTTAGGTCATTCTTATCCCTCTCTGATATCCGCCAGTTGTATCGAGTCTCTATAGGTGGTTTAGTGCATGCTGCCGCTGCCGCTTCAGTCCACCATACCTATGTAGGCGAGGACCGCCGAATTCTAGCCTCGCTGCATCGCCTCGATCGACGCCTCTTTTTCCTTTGCCCTTGTCGGCACCCCTTTTGTTTAAGGTTTTGAGATCGACGTTAGTGGTTACCCTTCCGGCTTGGCCTGGGCAGGGTTATGGACGCCATTGGTTATTCTTCAGGGCTCTTAGCCCCATTTGCATCTTGTTCGTAGTCGGACGCTCCATCGTTTTCAAGGTGATTTGGATCTTTGTACCGTATATTTGTATTCTTGACTCTTGGAGTCGCGCTGCATATATCTGTTCTGTGGGTCCCATCGAGGACTGCTGTGTAATGTTATTACTTTGCTTTCCACCCGCACGAAAGTGCCTGGTGGGCACCTTTGAATCGTTTCTATGCGGGTTTGGCGAGTTTCGCTAAAACTTGCATAGGGCCGATTCTGAGGGTGTTACACACAACCTCTTCGAGTTCTACCTTCCGACTACTCACACCTTTCGCGAGAAACTCTTTCTCTAGAAAGGATCCATTCTTGGCAACAAAAACCTTGCCCTCGGATCTGTGATAGAAGGAA
This sequence comes from Avena longiglumis, assembly GCA_030063025.1. Classification (NCBI taxonomy): domain Eukaryota; kingdom Viridiplantae; phylum Streptophyta; class Magnoliopsida; order Poales; family Poaceae; genus Avena; species Avena longiglumis. The sequence goes on along the minus strand of CP125974.1, from coordinate 473,083,489 downwards.
TACCCAATAGTTTCTTTAGGGTATCCTATGAAGACGCATTTTTCCGCTTTGGGTTCGAGTTTATCCGGTTGAAGTTTCTTCACATAAACATCACATCCCCAAACTTTAAGAAATGACAGCTTAGGTTTGTTTCCAAACCACAATTCATACGGTGTCTTTTCAACGGATTTAGATGGTGCCCGATTTAAAGTGAATGCAGCAGTTTCTAGTGCATAACCCCAAAATGACAACGGCAAGTCCGTCAGAGACATCATAGATCGAACCATATCTAATAAAGTACGACACGACGTTCCGACACCATTTCATTGTGGTGTTCCGCAGTGTGAGTTGTGAAACAATTCCACACTCTTTCATGTGAGTGCTAAACTCGTAACTTAGATACTCACCTCCACGGTCGGACCAGAAATTTGATCTTTCTATTACGATGATTTTCCAGTTCATTCGAAATTCCTTGAACTTTTCAAAGGTTTCAGACTTGTGTTTCATCAAGTAGATATAACCGTATCTACTCAAATCATCCGTGAAAGTAACAAAATAACGATATCCACCTCGCGACACACTCATTGGACCACATATATCGAATGTATGATTTCCAATAAATCATCGCCTGCTCCATTGAACCGAAAACGGCGTTCTAGTCATCTTGCCCATAAGGCATGGCTCACATGTATCAAATGATTCATAATCAAGTGATTCCAAAAGTCCATCCGAATGGAGCTTCTTCATGCTTAACGCCAATATGACCTAGAGCGGCGATTGCCACATATATGCGGATATATCATCATTAAGTTTAATCCTTTTAGCATCAACATTATGAATATGTGTAACATTATCATCGAGATCTAATAGAAATAAACCATTCATCATCGGTGCATGACCATAAAAGATTTCATTCATATAAATGGAACAACCATTGTTCTCGGATTTAAATGAATAACCACTTCGCATCAAACACGATCCAGATACAATGTTCATCCTCAGTGCAGGAACCAGATAACATTTATTCAAGTTTATAACTAATCTCGACGGCAAGTGGAGAGGCAGCGTTCCGACGGCGATCACATCAACGCTTGATCCATTGCCGACACGCATCTTGACCTCACCCCTTGCTAGCGGTCGCTTGTTCCGCAGCCACGATTCGAGTTACAAATATTAGCAACGAACCGTATTAAATACCTGTGCTACTGAGCACTAGTCAAGTACACATCAATAACATGTATATCATATATACCTTTGTTTGCCTTGCCGCCTTCTTGTCCGCCAGATACTTGGGGCGATTACGCCCGAAGGGCTACCCCTTACAATAGTAGCACTCGGAATCGACTTAGGTCCAACTCGGGTTTTTCGGTAGCGCAACAGCTTGCCGCCCTTTACTTCCTCCATTTTCCTTCTTGTCTTTCTTGAAACCAGTGTTCCTATTCATCATCAACACTTGATGTTCCTTTTGATCTCCACTTCGCAGTTTTAAGCATTGATGAAGCTCGGGAGAGACTTCTTCATGCCTTGCATATTATAGTTCATCACGAAGCTCTTATAGCTAGGTGGCAGACGCGAGAACACGATGGATGCCTAAGTCAATGGGAATCGATATTCCCAAGGACACAAGCTTATCGGCGTAACCCGACATCTTGAGTACATGCTCACTAACGAGTTGTGCTCTTCCATCATGCGACTAAAGAACTTTTACAGGCGTTGTAGCTCTCTCAAAGACAGATGTGTCGAAAATCATTTTCAACTCACCCATTGTATCAAATGCATTGCCGTTTTCAAAACGCTTTCGAAGTTCCGGCTCTAGCCCATACAATATGCCGCAATGAACTAAGTTGTGGTCCTCCTGACGAGTCTGATAGACATTCTTCTCCTCGTCATGGGCATCATCTAAAGGTGGGGGGCCTAACGGCGCTTCTAGCACATATTGCTTTTGTGCAGCAGAGAGGAGAATCCTCAAATTCATGGCCCATTCGGTAAAGTTGCTACCGTTCGTTGCTAGTTTCTCTTTCTCCATGAACACATTGAAATTAAAAGGTGTGGTGCCATCTAAAACAGAATTTGTAAAGTTTAGACTAAGTGTATGATAGATTGAGTTCAACTAATCTATATTACGAATGAACTCCCACTCAAAAACGACATCCCTCGTGTCTTTTTGGTGATTACATGAACCAAATCCACTACACCAAGTCCGATCATCACGTGAGTCGGTATAGCTTCAAAGGCGAGCATCAAATGGGCATCATATCAACTATATGACTCATGCTTAACCTTTTGGTCCGTGTTCGAGGCCATGTCTCAGACATGCTAGGCTCCCCAAGTTAGAACCTTAGTATTCGTGTGTAATCGTTTCTACACCAAATATGGTCGTGGATCCAAGAACACCCGATCATCACGTGATGTCTTGGAGCGACGAAAACATAATCGGTGCATACTAAAGGAAGAACACATTCTTATCTTGATATTTAAATGAGGGATCATCTTATTATGCTAACAAAGCGCTAAACAAGCAATATAAGATGCTATCAAACATCATATGTTTATTAGTGAAATGATATGGTTCCCGCAGATGATCTCTATCATGTGCATCGTGGTATGATCACTATCATACCTATATGTGTAAATCCAAGGTCTATGGATTTTACGCTATGTGTGTTGTAAGAGTATCATCTCATACTTCTACTTACAACACTACCATATCATAACACTAGCCCAACAACAATCTAAACTAGACGACTCTAATTTATCCATTGCAAGTTTTACGTGGCTTAGGGCTTTCGAGATAGAACCGTTCTTACCTACGAACATGAACCACAACGAGGATAATCAAATTGTTGACAACTCGCTTGCAAAATAGATATTGACTATAGTAGGAGAGACAGACACCCGCTAGCCACTTATGCAAACTAGTTGCATGTCAAGCGTGGAACAGGTCTCATGTGCGAGGACATGTAAAGTTTGTCCGGGCCGCTTCATCCCACTATGCCACCAATATCCAAACTTACAACAAAGGAGCAACAACATGATCATCATCGCCCACATACTCATATGTGTACTACCCGTGTAAAGTATCTACGCATAGATCCGGCTCTGATACCACTGTAGGGTTCGCAGCATAGAAAATAAAAATTTTCCTACGATGTGAACTATATACCAAGATCTATCTACTAGATACAAACAATGGGCGGATGTATATCCGTAGAGAACATACCCTTGAAGACCAACAAAGCTTAACGAGTTCAACTCGTGGTTGATGTAGACGATCTCTTGTCGATCTCAAGATCGAGAGGAAGTCCTAGCGCCGCAAATCAGCAGTGCATCCGTGCTCGCACACACGTTCGAGGCACCGAGAAACCTCCGCCTCCTCGCTCCAAATGATGCGTGAAGCACAACTCTTTCTTGCCGAATAGCCACCGGAACATGTATCTCGCTAGTCCGAGACCATGGGGATAAATTCTAGAGGGGAGAGATCCTTCACGAGGAGGTGTCGAGACAAGTGAGGAGGGGGCTCTTTATAGGAGGAGGGGAACCCCAAGGGGTGTCCGCATGGGGCTGCCCTTTCCCTCCCTCTTCATGTGGGTGGACACTCCACTCACAAATCTCCTTTAAATTCCCTCCACTCAAAAGTCCACTCAAATTCCCATTAAATTTCCACCAAATTTAATGCAAACTCTCATTAAATAAAACTCTTTTATTTTATTCAGAATTTTGCCAATTACTTTAATGACAAACATTCACAAATAACCCCTTGCTAGAATTCTATTTCACATGCATAACCACTTTATGCAATTTCACCAAAACCTGCTTTCGGATCTAGTGAAATAAATTCTCGCGCTTGTTCATTCTTTTCGCATGAAACATTTGCTCCAATTGGATGTCGGTGTCTCTTATGTGTCACCCTACGGTTGGTGAATAATGCGGACATGATCTACACCCTCTCGGATCAATAATCGAAGCGGGTGCGAGACCCATCGACTCCCACACATTCAACGATGACTTTCTTGTGATCGTCGGAACCTTTTACGCTAGTATCTTAATCCCTTTGTTTCACGATATATTACATGTCCGAGATTCGATCATCGGTATCTCCATACCTAGTTTGATCTCGTTATCGACATGCACTCTTTTCTCGTTCGTGATATAACATTCTAGTGATCAAATCACTTGCTTGCAAGCTAATCAATGTGATATCACCGAGGGCCCAGAGTATATCTATCCGTCATCGGATGAACAAATTCCACTCGATCCATGAGCCTCAACATAACACTTTATTAGTTACGAATCCATCTTTATAATCACCACATTACGGTGACGCTTGATGTTATCAAGAAACTCTTCCGTGTTAGTGATTGACATGATCTCATGGTCTAAGGATTAGGATCACCGTAAGTTGTTATAGCAATATAAACTCAATGACTTTGATCGTAATGCTATACTGATGAATGTTCATCACACCATTACACTAATGTTGTGATCCCATTATTAACAACATCCAATGTCCATGATCAGAAACCTTGATCATCTTGTTAATCAACGAGCTAGTTTAGGAGAGAGGCATAACTAGGAACTTTCTGCTTGTTTATTAAACACACATGTATTAACGTTTCCGTATCAATACAATTATAGCATGCAAAATAAACATCTATCATATACTTGGAATACACATAATAAACACTTTATTATTGCCTCTCGGGGCATATTCCTTGATCTCCCACTTGCACTAGAGACAATAATCTAGTTACATAGTGATAAATCTAACACCCATTGAGTTCGTGTTGATCATGTTTTGCTCTAGGGAGAGTTTTAGTAAACAGTTACGCTACATTGAGATCCGTATGTACTTTACAAATCTTTATATCTCCATCCTTGACATGCTCGGATGGAGTGAAACCGCGCTTAATATGCTTGGAATGCTTGTGAGACCTTGGCTCTTTGGCATTGAAATGGCACCATTGTTGTCACAATAGATCACCATTGGGTCCAACGCTTTGCCACCACTCCTAGTTCGGATATGAACTCCTTCATCCAAAGCGCTTCGAGCCGCTCAAGCAACATATTCGCCTCCGTTGTTGATCCCGCTACCACAGGTTGTTTGGAGCTCCTCCAACTAACCGCCCGCCATTCATGATAAATACGTATCCGGATTGAGACTTAGAGTCATCCGGATCGGTGTCAAAGCTAGCGTCGACATAACACTTAGCGACGAGCTCTTCTTCACCTCAGATACAAGAAACATATCCTTAGTTCTTCGTAAGTACTTAAGGATATTCTTGACCGCTATCCAAAGGTTCGAACACGGATCCGATTGGTACCTACTAGTCAAACTAATAGCATGTGCCACATCCGTCTTGTACATAGCATGGCGACATTATAGAGCCTATGGTGAAGCATAGGGACTTTGTCCATTATCTCTCTTTCTTCCATGAAGCCGGACTTTGAGTCTTACTCAATGTCTTGCCTTGCAAGATAGGTAAGAACCCTTCTTACTTCCGTCCATTTTAAACTTCTTTAAAATCTTATCAAGGTATGTACTTTATGATAGCCCTATTAGGCTCCTAGATCTATCTCTATAGATCTTTATGCCTAATATGTATGACGCTCACCTAGGTCCTTCATTGAAAATTTCTTGTTTAGATAACTTTTAACACTTTAAAGATCTATATCATTTCCGATCAATAATATGTCATCCACATATAATATCGAAATGCCACATTGCTCCCACTCACTTTCTTGTAAATACAAGCTTCTCCATAAGTTTGGACAAATCCAAACTCTTTGATCACCTCATCAAAGCGGAGATTCCAACCGTGATGCTTGCTTCAATCCATAGATGGATCGTTGAAGCTTGCACACCTTGTCGACATCCTTAGGATCGACAAAACCCTTTGGTTGTATCATATACAACTCTTCTTCAATATTACCATTGAGAAACGCGTTTTGACATCCATCACCATATCTCATAATCGAAATATGCAGCAATTGCTAACATAATCCTAATCGACTTTAGCATCGCTACGGAGAGAAAGTCTCATCGTAGTCAACTCCTTGAATTTGTCGAAACCCTTTGCGACAAAGTCGAGCTTTATAGACGGTCACATTACCATCAAGATCGCTTTTTTGAAAATCCATTTGTTCTCCACGGCCTTTCGGTCGTGAGGTAATTCTACCAAGTTCGAACTTGATTTTCATACATGGATTCCATCTCGGATTTCATGGCTTCTAACCATTTGTTGGAATCCGGCTCATCATCGCTTCTTCATACGTCGTAGGTCATCATTTTCATCAACCATGAAATTCATGATGGATTTCCGCACAACAACTCGAGCCGCACGTCTGTTTGACTGCGAGGTTCGGTAGTACTCTTTTGGAGTTTCATGATCATTATCATTAGTTCCCTCTTCAATGTGGAGCCAACTCGGAACAACTTCCTGCCAAGGCTACTCGCCATACTTTGAAGAGAAGGTTCCACAACCTCTTCGAGTTCTACCTTCCGACTACTCACACCTTTCGCGAGAAACTCTTTCTCTAGAAAGGATCCATTCTGGCAACAAAAACCTTGCCTCGGATTCGTGAAAGAAGGAATACCCAATAGTTTCTTTAGGGTATCCTATGAAGACACATTTTTCCGCTTTGTTCGAGTTTATCCGGTTGAAGTTTCTTCACATAAACATCGCATCCCCAAACTTTAAGAATGATGACTTAGGTTTGTTTCCAAACCACAATTCATACGGTGTCTTTTCAATGGATTTAGATGGTGCCCGATTTAAAGTGAATGCAGCAGCTTTCTAGTGCATAACCCCAAAATGACAACGGCAAGTCCGTCGGAGACATCATAGATCGAACCATATCTAATAAAGTACGATTACGACGTTCCTACACACCATTTTTTGTGGTGTTCCGCAAGTGTGAGTTGTGAAACAATTCCACACTCTTTCATGTGAGTGCTAAACTCGTAACTTAGATACTCACCTCCACGGTCGGACCGAGAAATTTGATCTTTCTATTACGATGATTTTCCACTTCATTCGAAATTCCTTGAACTTTTCAAAGGTTTCAGACTTGTGTTTCATCAAGTAGATATAACCGTATCTACTCAAATCATCCGTGAAAGTAACAAAATAACGATATCCACCTCACGACACACTCATTGGACCACATACATCGAATGTATGATTTCCAATAAACTGTCGCCTGCTCCATTGAACCGGAAAACGGCGTTCTAGTCATCTTGCCCATAAGGCATGGCTCACATGTATCAAATGATTCATAATCAAGTGATTCCAAAAGTCCATCCGAATGGAGCTTCTTCATGCTTTTAACGCCAATATGACCTAGACGGCAGTGCCACATATATGCGGATATATCATCATTAAGTTTAATCCTTTTAGCATCAACATTATGAATATGTGTAACATTATCATCGAGATCTAATAGAAATAAACCATTCATCATCGGTGCATGACCATAAAAGATTTCATTCATATAAATGGAACAACCATTGTTCTCGGATTTAAATGAATAACCACTTCGCATCAAACACGATCCAGATACAATGTTCATGCTCAGTGCAGGAACCAGATAACATTTATTCAAGTTTATAACTAATCCCGACGGCAAGTGGAGAGGCAGCGTTCCGACGGCGATCACATCAACGCTTGATCCATTGCCGACACGCATCTTGACCTCACCCCTTGCTAGCGGTCGCTTGTTCCGCAGCCCCTGATTCGAGTTACAAATATTAGCAACTGAACCGGTATCAAATACCCAGGTGCTACTGCGAGCACTAGTCAAGTACACATCAATAACATGTATATCATATATACCTTTGTTTGCCTTGCCGGCCTTCTTGTCTGCCAGATACTTGGGCAGTTGCGCCCGATGGCGATCCCCTTACAATAGTAGCACTCGAATCGACTTAGGTCCAACTCGGGTTTTTTTTCAGCGCAACAAAGCTTGCCGCCTTACTTCCTTCCGCTTTCCCTTCTTGTCTTTCTTGAAACCAGTGTTCCTATTGATCATCAACACTTGATGTTCCTTTTGATCTCCACTGCAGTTTTAAGCATCGATGTGAAGCTCGGGAGAGACTTCTTCATGCCTTGCATATTATAGTTCATCACGAAGCTCTTATAGCTAGGTGGCGAGACCGCAGAACACGATGGATGCCTAAGTCAATGGGAATCGATATTCCCAAGGACACAAGCTTATCGGCGAACCCGACATCTTGAGTACATGCTCACTAACGAGTGCTCTTCCATCATGCACTAAAGAACTTTTCTCAAGTTGTAGCTCTCTCACAAATCATGTGTGTCGAAAATCATTTTCAACTCACCCATTGTATCAAATGCATTGCCGTTTTCGAAACACTTTTGAAGTTCCGGCTCTAGCCCATACAATATGCCGCAATGAACTAAGTTTTGGTCCTCCTGACGAGTCTGATAGACATTCTTCTCCTCGTCAGGGGCATCATCTAAAGGTGGGGGGCCTAACGGCGCTTCTAGCACATATTTCTTTTGTGCAGCAGAGAGGAGAATCCTAAAATTCATGGCCCATTCGGTAAAGTTGCTACCGTTCGTTGCTAGTTTCTCTTTCTCCATGAACACATTGAAATTAAAAGCAGGTGGTGCCATCTAAAACAGAATTTGTAAAGTTTAGACTAAGTGTATGATAGATTGAGTTCAACTAATCTATATTACGAATGAACTCCCACTCAAAAACGACATCCCTCGTGTCTTTTTGGTGATTACTGTTGGAGATATGCCCTAGAGGCAATAATAAATATAGTTATTATTATATCTTTGTGTTTATGATAAATGTTTACATTCATGCTATAATATTATTAACAAGGAAACATTAATACTTGTGTGATTTGTAAACTTAATTTGAAGTCCCTAGTATAGCCTCTATACTTCACTAGCTTGTTGGTTGATTAATGATTGTGGTTTCCCTATCATGAACATTGAGATGTTATCAACAACAAGATCATATCGTTAGGAGAATGATATGGTGGACATACTCCTATAGATAAGCATAGCATAAAGATCAAGTCATTTCAATAGTTCAATTGCTATATGCTTTCTGATACATAGTAACCTAATTCCTTCGACCATGAGATCATGCATATCACCTTTACCGGATGGATGCTTTGATGACATCAAACACCACACCGTAACTGGGTGGCTATAAAGGTGACATTGAGTGTTCGGAAAGTATTGGTTGAAACACATGAATCAAGAGTGGGATTTGTCCATCCATATGACGGATAGATATACTCTGGGCCCTCTCGGTGGAATGTCATCCAATTAGCTTGCAAGCATGTGACTAGGTCACAAGGGATCACATATCACGAACGAGAAAAGAGTACTTATCGAACGAGGTTGAACTAGGTATGCAGAGATACCGACGATCATAACCTCGGATAAGTAAACTATCGTGAGACAAAGGGAAATTGGTATCGTATGTAAGTGGTTCATTCGATCGCAAAGTAATCGTAGAGAAATATGTGGAGCCATATGAATTTCCGATTCCTCTATTGGTTATTGTTCGAGAAGTGTCTCGATCATGTCCGCATAATTCACGAACCGTAGGGAGACACACTTAAGGATTCGACGTTGTTTTGAGTAGTTATGGTATTATGAGAAAGAGACCGAATGTTGTTCGAGTCTCGGATGGGATCCGGATATCACGAGGTGATCCGGAATGGTCCGGAGAATAAGATTCATATAAGGAAAGTCCTGCTTTGAGTTCGGGAATGATTCCTGTTTTCATCGGGAATGTTCTAGAAGGTTCGGATTGTCCCAAGCACTGGGAGGGTACATGAATGTGTCATTGAATGATTGCATCATGTACTAAGTGTTATTGCTGTTCCAAAACTGAAAAGTCAAACTACCAGTTTGAAAGTCAAACGGCTAAAACAGGAAACTGTGGAAAACAGGAAACTGTGGGAAACAGGAAACTGTGGGAAACAAGCAAGAGGAGGTTGAAACCAACTTGGAGGAGGAGTCCCTCTCCTCTCCAAGCCGGCCACCTAGGGCGAGTTGGGAGGGACTCTCCCTCCCTGGCCGGCCCCTCCACCTATAAAAGGAGGGCAGGCCTCCTCTAGACACACAAGTTCCTATCCTCTAATCTCGGTTTAGAGCCGTTTTGGTTTAGAGCTTCTAATTGCTTTAGCCTGCGGTTTAGAGCCTTCTAATTGGTGTGTCTAATCTCTAGACCACTAATAGCCCTCTCTCATACTCCACCATACCGCCCGCTTAAGGCGAAGCCTCATGGGATTTCCCTCTACTTGCAGGTACCACGCACCGCCGAATCGAGGAGAGTGCTACAACCTCTCGCCTGCTGGAACAAGGGAGAGGAAGGTCTTTGTCGAGTACCAAACGTAGACCGATCATGGAAGCGCTGCCGAACGCAGCCTTGGAAGGATCGTCTACACGATCTTGAGATCGGAAGAGTACGACTACATCACCCACGAGAATCCGCCTCGTTAAACACTTTGGAATCTTCGAGGGTAAGTTATTCCATCGACTGCTGCTACAATCTAGTAGATAGATCTTGGCTTGTTTGTTTGTATGCGATAGAAAATTTTTGTTTTCCATGCTACGAACCCCTACAAGGGTATCGAGCCGTGTCTATATGTAGATCTCATTGCGAGTAGAACACAATGGTCATTGTGGGCGTTGATGCTTTTATTGCCGATTGCTTTTGTGTACTTTGCATCTTGCGGTATGTTGGGATGAAGCGGCCGGGCTAACCTTACATGACATCGTTCATGAGACTTGCTCCACGCTTGACATGCAACTTGTATTGCATAAGTGGCTTTATGGTTCTGTTTCTCCTAGCATAGTTAAGATCCAATTTACAACGGTGATCAACAATGCTAGTATCAATGTTGTGGTTCTTGTTCGTAAGTTAGAACGACACTTATTGAAAGCCCCAAACCACATAAAATATGCAAAGAAAGTAGAGGCGTCTAACTTTGTTTTGCGGTGTGCGATGATGTGATATGGCCATGATTGTGATTATATTTGATGTATGCAATGTTCCTTATTGTAAGTTGGCAACCGGCAGGAGCCATATGGTTGTCTTTAATTTATGTTAAGACCCGCGTGTCTATTCAAAGTAGTTGTAATAGTTGAAGCCGATGGACGACAACCATGGAGAAGCGTCATTGACCTTGATGCAATGCCGGTGATGATGGAGATCATGTTCGTGCTTGAAGATGGAGATCGGAAGCACAAAGAAGAAAGGCCATATCATATCACATATTATTGAATTGCATGTGATGTTAATCCTTTATGCATCTTGTATTGCTTGGTAGACGACGGTAGCATTATAAGATGATCCCTCATGCACATCAATTTCAAGTCATAAAGTGTTCACCCTTAGTTAGCACCGTTGCTAAAGCTTGTTGTTTCGAAGCACCATGTGATGATCGGGTGTGTTAGATTCTGCAAGTGTATACAACGTGAGCAAGCCGGATTTGCTCATGCAGAAACTAAGGTTTGATCTTGAAGAGCCTAGCATGTACAGACATGGTCTCGGAACACGGATCACCGAAAGGTAAAGCATGAATCGTATAGTAGATATGATGAACATGACGATTGTTCGCCATTGAAACTATATCAACTCTCGTGATGATCGGTGTTGATGTAGTGGATTTGGTTCGTGTGATCACTAAAACAATGTGAGGGATGTTGTTTGAGTGGGAGTTCACCTAGATTAATTTCATTAATTAATTTGAACTCAATTTGTCATAAACTTAGTCTAAACTATTGCAAATATGTTGTAGATCAATGGCAGCCCCTACCATCAATTTTAATGCGTTCCTAGAGAAAGAAAAGTTGAAAAACAATGGAAGCAACTTCATGGATTGGTTTCTAATTTGAGGATTGTCCTCACACCGGTAATTTGACCTATGTGCTGGATGCACTTGGGTGACCACTGCGGTGATGCTTCCGATGAAGTAAAGAATGTTTACCTCGCCGGAAGAATCAAGACTCCATAGTTCAAAGGTGCTATCTTGTATGGTTTAGAATCGAGCTTGTAAAAGGTTTGAAGAGTCGACCCATATGATATTGTCGAGGATCTCAAATTGATTTTTGAGACTCATGCGGCAATTGAAAGCTATGAGGCTTCAAAAAGTTCTTTAACCGCAAGATGGAAGAGGGCAACTCCGTAGTGAGCATGTGCTTAAGATGTCCGGGCACGCAAAACAAACTTCAAAGCTTGGGTATAGTGATTCCTAATGCTTTGGGGATTTCGTGTCCTCCAACAACGCCACCAAGTTACAAGAACTTTGTGATGAACTACAACATGCAGAACATGAACAAAGAGTTGCCAGAACTGTTTGCTATGTTAAAATCTACAGAAGTGGAGATCAAGAAAGAGCACCAAGTGTTGATGGTCAATAAGACCACCAAACTCAAGAAAGGCAAGTCTAAGCAAAAGGGACACTTCAATAAGGGTGGTAAGAAAGTTACCACGCCGGCGAAGAAGACCAAGGCTGGACCCAAGCCTGAAACTGAGTGCTTTTACTGCAAGGGAGAAGGTCACTGGAAGCGGAATTGCCCAAAGTACTTGGCGGATCTGAAGAACGGCAACATCAAGAAGAAAGGTATATCTGATATACATGTTATTGATGTATATCTCACTAGTACTCGTAGTAGTGCCTGGGTATTTGATACTGGTTCGGTTGCTCATATTTGTAACTTGAAACAGGTGCTGCAGAATAAACGGAAGCTAGCGAAGAACGAGGTGACGATGCGCGTGGGAAACGGATCAAAGGTTGATGTGATCGCGGTTGGCACGCTACCCCTTCATCTACCATCGGGATTAGTTTTATACTTAAATAATTGTTATTTAGTGCCTGTGTTGAGCATGAACATTATATCGGGATCTTGTTTATTGCGAGACGGTTACTTGTTTAAATCAGAGAATAATGGTTGTTCGATTTATATGAGTAATATGTTTTATGCACATGCACCTTTGATAGATGGTCTATTCTTATTGAATCTCGATAGTGGAAATACACATATCAACAACATTGAGGCTAAACGTTTGAAATCAAGCGATAATTCGACCTATATGTGGCACTGTCGTCTTGGTCACATTGGAGTGAAGCGTATGAAGAAACTCCATTTCGATGGACTTCTTGAATCACTTGATTTTGAATCACTTGAAAGATGCGAAGCATGTCTGATGGGAAAAATGACTAAGACTACATTTTCTGGTATGATGGAGCGAGCTACGGACTTATTGGAAATCATACATACCGATGTGTGTGGTCCAATGAGTGTAGCATCATGCGGTGGTTATCGTTATGTTCTTACCTTCACGGATGACTTGAGTAGATATGGGTATATCTATTTCATGAAACATAAGTCCGAAACTTTCGAGAAGTTTAAGGAGTTTCAAAGTGAGGTAGAGAATCAACGTAACAAGAAGATTAAATTTCTACGTTCTGATCGTGGAGGTGAATATCTAAGTTATGAGTTTGGCGAGCATTTCAAGAAATGCGGAATACTTTCACAGTTGACACCGCCGGGAACACCACAGCGCAATGGTGTGTCCGAACGTCGTAATCGAACTCTCTTAGATATGGTTCGTTCTATGATGTCACTTACAGATTTACCGCTATCATTTTGGGGTTATGCATTAGAAACAGCCGCATTCACTTTAAATAGGGCACCGTCTAAATCCGTTGAAACGACACCGTATGAATTATGGTTTGGGAAGAAACCTAAATTGTCGTTCCTTAAAGTTTGGGGATGCGAAGCCTATGTAAAGAAGTTACAGCCGGACTGTAACACCCTCAGAATCGGACCTATGCAAGTTTCAGCGATTCCCGCCAAACTCGCATAGAAACGATTCAAAGGTGCCCACCAGGCACTTTCGTGCGGGTGGAAAACGAAGTAATAACATTACACAATAGTCCTCTATGGGACCCACAGAACAGATATATACAACAGCGACTCAAAGAGTCAAGAATACGGACTTACAATACAAAGATCCAATTCACCTATAAAACGATATAGCGTCCGAGTACGGACAAGATGCAAATGGGGCTAAGAGCCCTGAAGAATAACCAATGGCGTCCATAACCCTGCCCAGGCCAAGCCGGAAGGGTAACCCTGCTAACGACGTCGATCTCAAAACCTGCTTAAACAAAAGGGGTGCCGACAAAGGGCAAAGGAAAAAGAGGAGCGTCAGTACTGAGGCCAGTACACGGCGAGGCTAGAATTCGGCGGTCCTTGCCTACATAGGTATGGTGGACTGAAGCGGCAGCGGCAACATGCACTAAACAACCTATAGAGACTCGATATCACTGTCGGATATCAGAGGGGGATAGAAAGACCTATTCGGATCCAACCTGATACTACCACCAAACATACCCATCCTGGTATTTCCCCCTCGAGACCAAACGAGGAAGTTAACCGAGGAACTCACACAGTTGGCAGTTTTAGTTATTCAGTTATCGTTGCACCAATTACTAGTCAGGTATAGATAATCGTCCTGATAAAATAAGCAGTGGGCCATTTTAGTTAACCATTCCGTTGTAGTTGCGACACTTACTAGTCAAATACATTTAGCATGAGATAACCCAAAACCCAGCAGTTGTTGGTACTTTTATTTAGCCATTCCGTTGTAGTTGCAATACTTACTAGTCAGATACAATCGTCGCAAGCGACAAACCAAACAAGCAATTGTGGGCAGTTTTATGTAGCCATTCCATTATAGTGAAGCTGATTACTAGTCATTATAAAGACAAATTTATAGCACTACTTTAGTTATGCTTGTCTATGATCGAGATACTTTGCTCCAAGTCGTCCATAACCGCGGACACGGCTTTCAGAAAGTTTTACCCGGCCGGGGTGCACAAATAGCAACACACACTCGATCAACCTCGGAAAAACCAAATCAAAACCCAACGAGGCTTTCACGACAAAGCAATCACAGGATTCAGAAATATTTCAGGGGGCCACCCCATTGAGTAGACCCGCAACGAAGTTAGCTGACTCCGAGGCGGACTCAAGGTTTGCGTCAGTGGCTGTAAACGACTGGGAACCCAAAACTAGGATTGTCGATACCGCGAAAACACTCCGCTTTCCTAACAAGACAAAGTGCTATCCATCGCACAATTTAAATAAAGCGAAAGCATGGCATAAGTACAGGATCGTAAATAAAACCTTAAACTAGTTTGTGGCCCCAAGAAATAAGATGAATCAAGCTCGCCTGTGGGTCCCATAATCCTCCCGGATGTGGATAGCGCGATAAATCAAGGAACAGGTATCAAGCACTCGGGGTCCTACGGGACACAAGTGGACGGTTAACAACCAAATAACATCTATTGCCCACCTGTGCCTCTGCTTACCTACTTCAATTTTAGTTGTTAAACAGTAAATAAAGTGAACAATAATTAAAGCCATGACCATCTCCAACATCAAACAGGCGTCAATACCCCAACAACTGTGTTACTTGGCAACACGCAACAGCATTTGAGCAAGCGACTACGACGCGCAAGTCCAACTATCTACCAAACAACATGTAATAGGATGTGTCCAAGGCAATATAAGTCGGCAAGGGATATCTCGGGTACGAAAACTAGAGCATCGCAACACAGATAGCAATAGATCAACAGGAGGGAATAAATACTATAAAAGTAAGTAGGTAGAAAGGGGGAGATGCTCGCCTGAAAACATTGTCGAAGGTTCAACCGAAGATCGGGGCGAAGCTCACATCAACTCATCGATCTTATCCGCGAAGAACCAAAACACTAGAATAAACACCGGATGCAATATTTAATACAACGGCAGAAGATCGGGCATGATGCATGTATGATGTATGACATGGCGAAGGTGCGATGCAATTAGATCATATTAAGCGGAACCGGGGGTCCCGACAATTAATTAAATGGTTCAAGTTATTTAACTACCCCGCAAATTAAATGTTGTATTAACAGGGCAAGAGATAGTACCGATTCGATGCACAAATTTAAATGAGGCCAATATACGACTGGATTTGCCCGCATCTGGGCCCCATATTTAATTATAAGGTGAATCGGCATAGTGCCTCCAAACCACACAAATATGCATGCGGGATGAATGATTATTATGCAACAGGTTTTATATTTAGCATTTATAAAATAGGGGCTCGGGAAAAGGTTCACACATTAGGGTTCGACGATCTTGGGGTTCCGGGGTTCGGGGTTCGGTCTCAGGGTTCAGGGTTCGACGGGATCGGCGGAAACGGAGGTAGGTCTTGTCGCATCCGTGGTCGTCGGGTCATGTTGTCGGTCATGGCGTATCGAACTTCTTGCGTCCTCGGTAGATCTTGTTGACTCCACTCCGAAGACCTTGTCATTCTGCAGCGGAGATCATGGGGTCATCGGGGTCCGGGTCTTGGTCGGGTCGCCGGTAGTTCTTGGTGTCCAGGGATGCTCCGGGTCCGGGGTTCGCCGCTCCGTGAGGTGGATCTTGTCGATTCGGCATGGGCGGCATCAGGGTTCCGCGGGCTTATGCTTCGGTAGAAGTACATGTCGCACCATGTTGGAGGCCTAGGGTACCGTTCGTCCGTGCCGTTGGCACCCGGAAGATCTTGTCGATGTCGCGGAAGGACACACCATTAACCGAGACAGAGCATGGACCCGGCATGGCACACGCGCGACCAAGAGGCCGACGTCAGCGCGCAGGAGGGTGGCCATGGCGCTGGCGACCTTGCAGGGGCGACGAGCTCGACGGGGTCCGGGGCTCGCGGAGGACGCGCGCGGGACATGGAGCAGAGGCGGTGGCGTCCATGGCAGGGCGAGACCGGCCGGGCGCCGCGAGGCGGGCTCCGAGGCTGCGGCTGCCAGTGAGATGGAGAAGCGGGGCGGCATGGGTCGCCGGGCATGGCCGGGACAATAGGAGCGACGGGCGAGAGGGCGCTGGCGAGGGGAAGGCCGGCGGTGAGGTGGAGGTCGCGGGCGGCGGAGGCCGACGGCCGGAGGAGCAGAGCTCGGGGGCCGGAGGTCGGAGAGGTGGAGGCGGGGCGCGGTGACGAGCTCGCCGGAGGGGAGGGAGAAGGGCGGAGACGGGGCGACGCGGAGGAGCGGAGCCCGGTGAGGAGGCACGGAGGGGAGGAGGTGTAGGGCGGCGGGGTGGAGGCGGCCGACGCGCGAGGCCGGAGGAGGACGCGGCCGAGGGAGACAGGGGCGCCGGAGGAGGGGGCGTTAGCCGGGCGAGGAGGCGGGGGCGAGGTTGAGCTTCTGGCAGCGGCTCGAGGCCGGCGAGGAGAGAGGAGGCGACTGCGCGGGCGGATCTCGTGACGGCGAGCACGGAGAGGAGGTGCAGGCGGCCGACGGTGGCCATGGCAAGGGCGAGGAGGGCGCCGAGGAGGCCGCGGTGGCGGAGGCCAGCAGTGGGCCGGAGGCGAGGCGCAGCCGTGGCTGGGCCGGGCGGCGGAGGGAGTGGAGGCCGCGGAGGGTGAGCGGGGTCACTTGGCGACGGCGGGTTCAAGCAAGGCGGGCGGGGCCCGAGGAAGGCGGCGGGCGGAAGGTGAGCGAGAGAGGAGGGCGCCGAGGGGAAGGTGGTGGTGGCCGAGGAAGGAGACGGGGCGGGCAGTGAAGCAGGCGACGGGAGGAAGAGAGAGGGCGTGGGAGGCAGGGGGATGGGTGTGGGGCTGAGGCCTGGGCCCCACGCTGGTCCAGTGGGTGTCAGGGTGTCCGATTGGGAGAGAGAGGGAGTGGGGGAGGGCTGGCGCGGTGGGACCAGGGGGCAGGGAGAGAGGGTAGGTGGGGGACAGGTGAGAAAGAGAGAGAGGGGGGGAAAAGTCTGGGATTGATGAGGTGGCAAGGTGGGTAGGGAATTGGGGGAGGGGTGAGGTGGCGAGCTGGGATAGGTGGGTAGGACAGGTTTGGGTAGTTTTAGGAATTCGGGTGGACTGGGTAGATATTTTAGTCTAGGGTTTTCTTTTATTTAAAAATAACTTTTGTAAATAGTTTTAGACAAATAAAAGACCGGAACAGACCGAGGTTTTAATTTGAAATAGAGACGGGGGTTATTTAGAAAACAAAACTAGGCGTTTCAAAAATAGTTTCAGACAAACAATGCATGATGATGACGATGCAATGCACCAAAACAACGCGATTTTCTAGTAGTGGTTTTGCGGGATGCCACAATTCGACACCACTAACAATGGATCTCGCCCTCGAGATCCGCCTCATGGTACCGGAAAGAAGGCCGACGATCTGATCCTTCGCGCTTCGTGTAGATCCTCGCGACACCACTAACAAGAGGTCGTTGTCCGTGACCGTCAAGGGAAACACTTCGGAAACAAAAGGTCAAAGGTAGAGGTATCAACACATAAAGCCACCTCTAGCTTCCGTGGACGGAGTAAAATCGCTGGATCCATTGATTCGATGTACAAGAGCGAATGATAAGAGTAGTCGGATGGTGATCAGTCCATCGCGCACCCAAACCATTACTCTGCACACGAATAGGCGGATTATGCAACCAACTCTCGGAATTCAGACTAGAGATCTCGACAAACGAGGTTCAGAAACAAAGGAGTGATGCAGACTACGATCGGATCCGCGTAGATGATGTCGTCGCCGGAAAACACCGGAAGGCACAAACAAGGAACAAAGAATGGTACCACAAGAGATGATTCCTCAAAAGATGAACACCGGATGGTAGAACACCGTTATCAAAGGAGGAAGCGAAACCTCAAGGTACGACGGAACCCAACCACGAGAAATCACGGACTTGAAGAAAGGTAAGAGAGCGGATTCAAACACGCAGAGGTAAGAGGAGAATAGAGAGTAAGGAGTAAAATCAGACCTAATCGTAACTATCCAACCGATTTTGCAAAAATAGTTTTGACACTCTACTTGCCGTTAGCTAGGTTATCCTCTGAGCTGGACTTGTGGGGTATCGCAACCGCCGAGCTCGATACCACTCAGTAACACCTCGATCGGACCTATGCAAGTTTCAGCGATTCCCGCCAAACTCGCATAGAAACGATTCAAAGGTGCCCACCAGGCACTTTCGTGCGGGTGGAAAACGAAGTAATAACATTACACAACAGTCCTCGATGGGACCCACAGAACAGATATATACAACAGCGACTCAAAGACAAGAATACGGACTTACAATACAAAGATCCAATTCACCTATAAAACGATATAGAGTCCGAGTACGGACAAGATGCAAATGGGGCTAAGAGCCCTGAAGAATAACCAATGGCGTCCATAACCCTGCCCAGGCCAAGCCGGAAGGGTAACCCTGCTAACGACGTCGATCTCAAAACCTGCTTAAACAAAAGGGGTGCCGACACAGGGCAAAGGAAAAAGAGGAGTCAAGATCGAGGCCAAGACACGGCGAGGCTAGAATTCAAGGTCCTCGCCACATAGGTATGGTGGATCAAGAGGCAGCAAAGATGCACTAAACAACCTATAGAGACTCGATATCACCGCCGGCCATCGAGGGGGATAGAAAGACCTATTCAGATCCAACCGATACTACCACCAAACATACCATCCGGTATTTCTCGAGACCAAACGAGGAAGTCAACCGAGGAACTCACACGCTGGCGCTTTTAGTTATTCGATTATCGCAAAAGCAATTACTAGTCGTATAGATAATCGCCTGATAAAATAAGCATGGGCCATTTTAGTTAACCATTCCGCTAGAAGGCGACACTTACTAGTCAAATACATTTAGCATGAGATAACCCAAAACCCAGCAGTTGTTGGTACTTTTATTTAGCCATTCCGTTGTAGTTGCAATACTTACTAGTCAGATACAATCGTCGCAAGCGACAAACCAAACAAGCAATTGTGGGCAGTTTTATGTAGCCATTCCATTATAGTGAAGCTGATTACTAGTCATTATAAAGTCAAATTTATAGCACTACTTTAGTTATGCTTGTCTATGATCGAGATACTGTCCAAGTCGCCCATAACCGCGACACGGCTTTGAAAGTTTTACCCGCCGGGTGCACAAATAGCAACACACACTCGATCAACCTCGAAAACCAAATCAAAACCCAACGAGGCTTTCACGATAAAGCAATCACAGATTCAGAAATATTTCGGGGCCACCCATTGAGTAGACCAAGAACGGTTAATGACTCGGCGACTCAAGGTTTGCGCTGCTGGTCAGAAACGATCGGGAACCCAAAACTAGGATTGTCGATACCGAAAACACTCGCTTTCCTAACAAGACAGGTGCTATCCATCGCACAATTTAAATAAAGCAAAGCATGGCATAAGTACAGATCGTAAATAAAACCTCAAACTAGTTTGTGCCCCAAGAAATAAGACTAAATCAAGCTCGCCTCGGGGGTCCCATAATCCTCCCGGATGTGGATAGCGCGATAAATCAAGGAACAGGTATCAAGCACTCGGGGTCCTACGGGACACAAGTGGACGGTTAACAACCAAATAACATCTATTGCCCACCTGTGCCTCTGCTTACCTACTTCAATTTTAGTTGTTAAACAGTAAATAAAGTCAACAATAATTAAAGCCATGACCATCTCCAACATCAAACAGGCGGCAATACCCCAACAACTGTGGTACTTGGCAACACGCAACAGCATTTGAGCAAGCGACTACGACGCGCAAGTCCAACTATCTACCAAACAACAGGTAATAGGATGTGTCCAAGGCAATATAAGTCGGCAAGGGATATCTCAGGTACGAAAACTAGAGCATCGCAACACAGATAGCAATAGATCAACAGGAGGGAATAAATACTATAAAAGTAAGATAGGTAGAAAGGGGGAGATGCTCGCCTGAAAACATTGTCGAAGGTTCAACCGAAGATCGGGGCGAAGCTCACATCAACTCATCGATCTTATCCGCGAAGAACCAAAACACTAGAATAAACACCGGATGCAATATTTAATACAACGGCAGAAGATCGGGCATGATGCATGTATGATGTATGACATGGCGAAGGTGCGATGCAATTAGATCATATTAAGCGGAACCGGGGGTCCCGACAATTAATTAAATGGTTCAAGTTATTTAACTACCCCGCAAATTAAATGTTTTATTAACAGGGCAAGAGATAGTACCGGTTCGATGCACAAATTTAAATGAGGCCAATATACGACTGGATTTGCCCGCATCTGGGCCCCATATTTAATTATAAGGTGAATCGGCATAGTGCCTCCAAACCACACAAATATGCATGCGAGATGAATGATTATTATGCAACAGGTTTTATATTTAGCATTTATAAAATAGGGGCTCGGGAAAAGGTTCACACATTAGGGTTCGACGATCTTGGGGTTCCGGGGTTCGGGGTTCGGTCTCAGGGTTCAGGGTTCGACGGGATCGGCGGAATCGGAGGTAGGTCTTGTCGCATCCGTGGTCGTCGGGTCATGTTGTCGGTCATGGCGTATCGAACTTCTCGCGTCCTCGGTAGATCTTGTTGACTCCACTCCGAAGACCTTGTCGTTCTGCAGCGGAGATCATGGGGTCATCGGGTCCGGGTCTTGGTCGGCCGCCGTAGTTCTGGTGTCCGTGATGCTCGGGTCCGGGGTTCGCCGCTCCGTGAGGTGGATCTTGTCGATTCGGCGTGGGCGGCATCAGGGTTCCGCGGGCTTATGCTCCGGTAGAAGTACATGTCGCACCATGTTGGAGGCCTAGGGTATCGTTCGTCCGCGCTGTTGGCACCCGGAAGATCTTGTCGATGTCGCGGAAGGACACACCATTAACCGAGACAGAGCATGGACCCGGCATGGCACACGCGCGACCAAGAGGCCGACGTCAGCGCGCAGGAGGGTGGCCATGGGGCTGGCGACCTTGCAGGGGCGACGAGCTCGACGGGGTCCGGGGCTCGCGGAGGACGCGAGCGGGACATGGAGCAGAGGCGGTGGTGTCCATGGCAGGGCGAGACCGGCCGGAGGGCACTCGAGCGGAGGCGGGATCCGGAGGCGCTGCGGCTACCGGTGAGGATGGAGAAGCGGGGGCGGCACAGCGGGGTCGTCGGCGGGCATGGCGGCCGGGGACAGCAGGCGCGACGGCGAGGAGGGGCGCTGGCAGGGCGAGGGGGGAAGGCCGGCGGCGAGGTGGAGGTCGCGGGCGGCGGAGGCCGACGGCCGGAGGAGCAGAGCTCGAGGGCCGGAGGCCGGAGAGGTGGAGGCGGGGCGCGGTGACGAAGCTGGGAGGGGAGGAGAAGCGGAGACGGGGCGACGCGGAGGAGCGGAGCCCGGTGAGGAGGCACGGAGGGGAGGAGGTGCAGGGCGGCGGGGTGGAGGCGGCCAAGGCAGGGCCGAGGAGGACGCGCGAGAGACAGGGGCACCAGAGGAGGGGGCTGGCGAGGAGGCGGGGGCCGGCGAGGTTGAGCTTGCTGGCTGGCTGCCCGAGGCCGCGAGGTAGCGGAGGAGGCGACTGGCAAGTGGAGCTGGGCGTGAGCGCGGAGGAGAGATGGGCGCGGCCGACGGCAGTACGCGGGCGTGGCGAGGAGGACGGCCGGAGGAGGCCGATGGCGGAGGCCGTGGGGCCGGAGGCGGAGGCGCAGCCGGTGGCGCCGGGCCGGGAGGTAAGTGGAGGCGGCGGAGGGTGAGCGGGTCAAGGCTGCCGGCGGTCTCGCAGGGCGGCATGGCCGATGAAGACGGCGCGGCAGTGAGCGAGAGAGGAGGGCGCAATGAAGGGAAGGTGGCTGGTGGCCGAGGAGGAGACGGGCGGGCAGACGCAGGCGGCTGCGAGGAAGAGAGAGGGCGCGTCGGGGGAAGGCAGGGGCGATGGGTGGGGCAGGCGAGTGGGCTCAGGTGGCGGGTCTGTGGGGGACAGGCGTGTGTGGGTGTCCGATTGGGAGAGAGAGGAGGGGGAGTCATGCGGTGGGACCAAAGGTGGAGAGAGGGTAGGTGGGGGACAGGTGAGAAAGAGAGAGAGGGGGGGAAAAGTCTGGGATTGATGAGGTGGCAAGGTGGGTAGGGAATTGGGGGAGGGGTGAAGTGGCGAGCTGGGATAGGTGGGTAGGACAGGTTTGGGTAGTTTTAGGAATTCGGGTGGACTGGGTAGATATTTTAGTCTAGGGTTTTCTTTTATTTAAAAATAACTTTTGTAAATAGTTTTAGACAAATAAAAGACCAATGCATCGAGAGGTTTTAATTTGAAATAGAGACGGTGTTATTTAGAAAACAAAACTAGGCGTTTCAAAAATAGTTTCAGACAAACAATGCATGATGATGACGATGCAATGCACCAAAACAACGCGATTTTCTAGTAGTGGCTTTGCGGGATGCCACACGGACAAGCTTGAACCCAAAGCGGAAAAATGCGTCTTCATAGGATACCCGAAGGAAACTATTGGGTATACCTTCTATCATAGATCCGAAGGCAAAATCTTCGTTGCCAAGAATGGATCCTTTCTAGAGAAGGAATTTCTCTCGAAAGATGTGACTGGAAGGAAAGTAGAACTCGACGAGGTTGTCGAACCTTCTCTCGAAATTGCGAGTAGCACAACACCGGAAGAAGTTCCTGTGGTGCCTGCACCAATTAGATAGGAAGCTAATGATGATGATCATGAAACTTCGGTTGAAGTTGCTACAGAGCCTCGGAGGTCAACGAGAACTCGTACCACTCCAGATTGGTATGATTCCGTTATGAGTGTCATGTTGGTGGACAACACCGATGACCCCGAGACATATGAGGAAGCGATGATGAGCCCAGATTCCAATAAATGGCAAGAAGCCATGAACCGAGATTGGATCCATGTAAAAAACCAAGTATGGACTTTGGTGGACTTACGGATGGCCGGAAGGTGTCGAGAACAAATGGATTTTAAGAAGAAAAGATGTCGATGGTAATGTTATCGTCTATAAAGCTCGACTTGTCGCAAAAGGGTTTCACAAATTCAAGGAGTTGACTATGATGAGACTTTCTCACCGTAGCGAAGCTAAAGTCCGTGAGGATTATGTTAGCAATCGCTGCATATTATGATTATGAGATATGGCGATGGATGTCAAAACAAAGATTCCTCAATGGAGATATTGATGAAGAGTAGTATATGATGCAACCCAAAGGTTTCGTCGATCCTAAAGATGCTAACAAGGTATGCAAACTTCAACGGTCCATCTATGGATTGAAGCAAGCATCCCAAGTTGGAATCAACGCTTTGATAAGGGGATCAAAAGTTGGGTTTTTATACAAACTTATGGAGAAGCTTGTATTTACAAGAAAGTGAGTGGGAGCTCTGTAGCATTCTTAATACTATATGTGGATGACATATTGTTGATTGGGAATGATGTAGACCTTCTTAATAGTGTCAAGGAATATTTGAATAATAGTTTTTCAATGAAGGATCTTGGCGAAGCAGCTTACATATTAGGCATAAAGATTTATAGAGATAGATCGAAACGCCAAATATCATTGTTACAAAGTACATATTTGGACAAAGTTCTAAAAAGGTTTGGAATGGAAGAAAGCAAGAAAGGGTTCTTGCCCATGTTGCCCAATACGACCTTGAGTAAAACTCAAAGTCCGACATCGGCAGAATATAGAGAAAGGATGAGTAAGACTCCCTATGCCTCAGCCATAGGATCTCTAATGTATGCCATGCTATGTACTAGACCCGACATTGCATATGTTGTTAGTTTAACTAGCAGATATCAAAGTGATCCAGGAGTGGATCATTGGACAGCGGTCAAAAACATCCTTAAGTACTTGAGAAGAACTAAGGATATGGTTCTTTCTTATGGAGGTGATGAACAGCTCGTTGTTAATGGTTACACTGATGCTAGTTGGAACACCGATCCGATGATTCTAAATCACAACTGGATAATGATTTATTTTGAATGGTGCAGAAGCTTAGTCGGAGGAGTGCAAAGCAAAGCGTTGTGGCGAGATCTTCAACCGAATCGGAATACATGGTCGCTTGAGGCTTCACAAGAAGCGATATGGATGAAAGAGTTCATTACAGAGCTGGTGTGGTTCCTAGTCCTGGACCCAATGTCTATCTCTTGTGATAACATGGGCGCCATAGCCAATGCGCAAGAACCAAGGTCACACAAGAAGTCAAGCACATCAAGTCGCGTTTTCACGCTATTCGAGAACATATCCGGATGGGAATATAAAGATTTGCAAAGTACACAGATCTGAATGTGGCGGATCCGTTGACTAAACCTCTCCGAGGGCAAAACATGACCAACACCAAACCGCCATGGGTGTTCGGTATATTACCATGTAATCTAGATTAGATGACTCTAGTGCAAGTGGGAGATCATGGAGATATGCCCTAGAGGCAATAATAAATGTAGTTATTATTATATATTTGTGTTTATGATAAATGTTTACATTCATGCTATAATAGTATTAACAAGGAAACATTAATACTTGTGTGATTTGTAAACTTAATTTGAAGTCCCTAGTATAGCCTCTATACTTCACTAGCTTGTTGGTTGATTAATGATTGTGGTTTCCTATCATGAACATTGAGATGTTATCAACAACAAGATCATATCGTTAGGAGAATGATATGGTCGACATACTCCTATAGATAAGCATAGCATAAAGATCAAGTCATTTCAATAGTTCAATTGCTATATGCTTTCTGATACATAGTAACCTAATTCCTTCGACCATGAGATCATGCATATCACCTTTACCGGATGGATGCTTTGATGACATCAAACACCACACCGTAACTGGGTGGCTATAAAGGTGGCATTGAGTGTTCGGAAAGTATTGGTTGAAACACATGGATCAAGAGTGGGATTTGTCCATCCATATGACGGATAGATATACTCTGGGCCCTCTCGGTGGAATGTCATCCAATTAGCTTGCAAGCATGTGACTAGGTCACAAGGGATCACATATCACGGGAACGAGAAAAGAGTACTTATCGGTAACGAGGTTGAACTAGGTATGCAGAGATACCGACGATCATTACCTCGGATAAGTAAACTATCGTGAGACAAAGGGAAATTGGTATCGTATGTAAGTGGTTCATTCGATCGCAAAGTAATCGTAGAAATATGTGGGAGACATATGAATTTCCAGATTCCTCTATTGGTTATTGTTTGGAGAAGTGTCTCGATCATGTCCGCATAATTCACGAACCGTAGGGAGACACACTTAAGGATTCGACGTTGTTTTGAGTAGTTATGGTATTATGAGAAAGAGACCGAATGTTGTTCGGAGTCTCGGATGGGATCCGGGATATCACGAGGTGATCCGGAATGGTCCGGAGAATAAGATTCATATAAGGAAAGTCCTGTTTCGGAGTTCGGAAATGATTCCGGTGTTTTCATCGGGAATGTTCTAGAAGGTTCCGGATTGTCCGGCACTCCGGGGGGGAGGGTACATGAATGTGTCATTGAATGATTGCATCATGTACTAAGTGTTCTTGCTGTTCCAAAACTGAAAAGTCAAACTGCCAGTTTGAAAGTCAAACGGCTAAAACAGGAAACTGTGGAAAACAGGAAACTGTGGGAAACAGGAAACTGTGGGAAACAAGCAAGAGGAGGTTGAAACCAACTTGGAGGAGGAGTCCCTCTCCAAGCCGGGCCAGCCTAGGCCGAGTTGGGAGGGAATCCCTCCTCCCCGCCGCCCTCCACCTATAAAAGGAGGGGCAGGCCTCCTCTAGACACAAGTTCCTATCCTCTAATCTCCGTTTAGAGCCGCTTTGGTTTAGAGCTTCTAATTGCTTTAGCCTGCGGTTTAGAGCCTTCTAATTGGTGTGTCTAATCTCTAGACCACTAATAGCCCTCTCTCATACTCCACCATACTCGCTGCTTAAGGCGAAGCCTGGCATTTCCCTCTACTTAGGTACCACGCCGCAGTCTTGCGGAATCGCGAGGAGAGTGCTACAACCTCCACGCCATTTGGAACAAGGGAGAGGAAGGTCTTCGTCGAAAATTTAACGTGACCGATCATGGAAGCGCTCGAACGCAGCCTGGGAAGGATCGTCTACACGATCTTGAGATCGGAAAGAGTACGACTACATCACCCACGAGAATCCGCTCTCGTTAAACACTTTGGAATCTTCGAGGGTAAGTTATTCCATCGACTCGTTGCTACAATCTAGTAGATAGATCTTGGCTTGTTTGTTTGTATGCGATAGAAATTTTTTGTTTTCCATGCTACGAACCCCTACAATTACATGAACCAAATCCACTACACCAAGTCCGATCATCATGTGAGTCGGTATAGCTTCAAAGGCGAGCATCAAATGGGCATCATATCAACTATATGACTCATGCTTAACCTTTCGGTCTGTGTTCCGAGGCCATGTCTGTACATGCTAGGCTCCCCAAGTTAGAACCTTAGTATTCGCGTGTGTAACTGTTCTACACCCGAAATATGGTCGTGGATCCAAGAACACCCGATCATCACGTGATGTCTTGGAGCGACGAAAACATAATCGGTGCATACTAAAGGAAGAACACATTCTTATCTTGATATTTAAATGAGGGATCATCTTATTATGCTAACAAAGCGCTAAACAAGCAATATAAGATGCTATCAAACATCATATGTTTATTAGTGAAATGATATGGTTCCCGCAGATGATCTCTATCATGTGCATCGTGGTATGATCACTATCATACCTATATGTGTAAATCCAAGGTCTATGGATTTTACACGCTATGTGTGTTGTAAGAGTATCATCTCATACTTCTACTTACAACACTACCATATCATAACACTAGCCCAGCAACAATCTAAACTAGACGACTCTAATTTATCCATTGCAAGTTTTACGTGGCTTAGGGCTTTCGAGATAGAACCGTTCTTACCTACGAACATGAACCACAACGAGGATAATCAAATTGTTGACAACTCGCTTGCAAAATAGATATCGACTATAGTAGGAGAGACAGACACCCGCTAGCCACTTATGCAAACTAGTTGCATGTCAAGCGTGGAACAGGTCTCATGTGCGAGGACATGTAAAGTTTGTCCGGGCCGCTTCATCCCACTATGCCACCAATATTCAAAATTACAACAAAGGAGCAACAACATGATCATCATCGCCCACATACTCATATGTGTACTACCCGTGTAAAGTATCTACACATAGATCCGGCTCTGATACCATTGTAGGGTTCGCAGCATAGAAAACAAAAATTTTCCTACGATGTGAACTATATACCAAGATCTATCTACTAGATACAAACAACGGGCGGATGTATATCCGTAGAGAACATATCCTTGAAGACCGACAAAGCTTAACGAGTTCAACTCGTGGTTGATGTAGATGATCTCTTGCCGATCTCAAGATCGGGAGGAAGTCCTAGCGCCGCAAATCAGCAGCGCATCCGTGCTCTCACACACGTTTGAGGCACCGAGCAACCTCCGCCTCCTCGCTCCAGCGATGCAGCGGAAGCACAACTCTTTCTTGCCGAATAGCCACCGGGAACATGTATCTCGCTAGTCCGAGACCATGGGGGATAAATTCTAGAGGGGGAGAGAGATCCTTCACGAGGAGGTGTCAGAGACAAGTGAGGAGGGGGGCTCCTTTTATAGGAGGAGGGGAACCCCAAGGGGTGGCCGCGCATGGGGCTGCCCCTGCCCCTCTTCATGTGGGTGGACACTCCACTCACAAATCTCCTTTAAATTCCTCCACTCAAAAGTCCACTCAAATTCCCATTAAATTTCCACCAAATTTAATGCAAACTCTCATTAAATAAAACTCTTTATTTTATTCAGAATTTTGTCAATTACTTTAATGACAAACATTCACAAATAACCCCTTGATCGAATTCTATTTCACATGCATAACCACTTTATGCAATTTCACCCAAAACCTGCTTGGTATCTAGTGAAATAAATTCCTGCGCTTGTTCATTCTTTCGCATGAAACATTTGCTCCAATTGGATGTCGGTGTCTCTTAAGTGTGTCACCCTACGGTTGGTGAATAATGCGGACATGATCTAGACCCTCTCGGATCAATAATCATAAGCGGGTCCGAGACCCATCTTGACTCCCACACATTCAACGATGACTTTCTTGTGATCGCCGGAACCTTTTACGCTAGTATCTTAATCCCTTTGTTTCATGATATATTACATGTCCGATTAGATCATCGGTATCTCCATACCTAGTTTGATCTCACATCGACATGCACTCTTTTCTCGCTTGTGATATAACATTCTAGTGATCAAATCACTTGCTTGCAAGCTAATCAATGTGATATCACCGAGGGCCCAGAGTATATCTATCCGCCATCGGATGAACAAATTCCACTCTCGATCCATGAGCCTCAACATAACACTTTATTAGTTCAATCCATCTTTATAATCACCGTTACGGTGTGACGCTTGATGTTATCAAGAAACTCTTCCGTGTTAGTGATTGACATGATCTCATGGTCTAAGGATTAGGATCACTGTAAGTTGTTATAGCAATATAAACTCAATGACTTTGATCGTAATGCTATACTGGATGGATGTTCATCACACCATTACACTAATGTTGTGATCCCGTTATTAACAACATCCAATGTCCATGATCGTGAAACCTTGATCATCTTGTTAATCAACGAGCTAGTTTATGAGAGAGGCATAACTAGGAACTTTCGCTTTGTTTATTAAACACACATGTATTAACGCTTCCGTATCAATACAATTATAGCATGCAAAATAAACATCTATCATATACTTGGAATACACATAATAAACACTTTATTATTGCCTCTCGTGGCATATTCCTTCAAAGAAATTGGATACGTCGAGGTTTGCGGACTTCAAGACGGTGGAGAGTACAACTCAGTTGCACCGATTTGTACTATTCTTCACCGTGGGACCAGTACCACCGATCAGCAGAAGATAGACAAAACCCTCTCCACATTCCATCCGGACAACATCCAATCCTCGCGAAACTTTCGCCAGGAAGGATTCACGGAATATGCAGCGCTTATTGATGCTCTCCAGGTGGCCGAGGCGCAGGATAATGTTCTGAAAAAGAACTTCTCCGTGCAACCCTTCGCAGGGTGCCCAAGTCATGAGGCCAATGCTGGTGCCTACAAGGTGCGCAAGCTCATCCACAAGAAGAGAGGCAAGAAGGCAAGAAGGGCCCCAACTCCTCCAACCCGGCCAAGCAACGCGAGGCGGGCAAGGGGGAGGCGAGGCCCCAGGACTGCTTCCGCTGTGGCTCCAAGACTCACTTCTCCAGGCAGTGTTTGGCCTCTAAACACGTCGTGGACGCGTTCAAGGCCAACAAGAAGGCGCGCGAGGCGCATCTTGTCCAGGTTGAGGCACCACTGGCGCCCGGAGCGGCGCCTATGCAGAACGTCGCGCACGTAGTGGCGCAGGACGTAGCACAAGTGGCAGCACCCTCGGCGGTCCCCACGGACGCCGCTGTGCCCATGGAGGTTGAGCACGTTGTGCCCCCGCCACCTCAGCTAGGCCCCTTGTCCATGATGAAGGCCAACGAAGAGTCGCCCACTGACCTTGAGATACTAGCTGAGCTTGGTGATTTCCTCGCAGAATCCACCTGAGCTCCTTTTGTTGTGATGATTCCTTTTTCGTAATAATCAGATACAATTTTTCGATATGGTTGTAAGATCTATGAGAGCATAACATTTATTTGTTTTCGGCGATTGGATGACATTTATTTCATTCATCTATTCCAGTATTTGATTATGTGATGTTCTGAAATGTCTATGTGTTTTACTTACTTGATGTAGCAACTTCCTCGCTCCATTATATTAATTAGGCACTATATTTTAGAACGCGTGTGGCGCCCAAATGGAGGAAACGTGCCTTGCTGATAGCGGCACCACAAATACCATCTTGAGAGAAACAAAGTATTTTGAGTCCATTACCAAAACCACGCAACATAATGACGATCGCATCATGGTCCGAATGTAGTTGGCTCGGGAAGAGCAACTGTCATACTCCCAAATGGAACAACTCGATCATTGAAGAGGCATTGTTGTATCCGGAGTCGACTGCATTCTCTTAAGTTTTAGAGACATCCGCGCCAATGGTTTCCATGTAGAAACCGATGATGATGAGAATGGAAAGGAGTTCCTACTCATTACCAAGCGCGACGAAAATGGTAAACATGTTGTCGAAAGACTCCCTTCATTAGCTAATGGGTTGTACTACACTAAGATAGTATCACCACCTATTTACACTACCCTTAAGACTGTCTTTAGAAGCTCCGAACTATTCTGCCTTTGGCATGATAGGTTAGGCCACCCCGGTCTTAGGATGATGAGAAATATAATTAACAACTCGAACGGTCATATGTTAATGTGAAAAATTTCCCGAATCCCGATGATTTCGTATGCTCCGCATGCGCTACGGGGAAATTGATCATTAGACCGTCCCCCCTAAAGGTGAAGGATGAACTCCCCACGTTCTTGGAACGTATTCAAGGGGATATATGTGGTCCAATTCAGCCCCTCTCAGGGCCGTTTCGGTACTTCATGGTGCTCATCGATGCTTCCTCTAAATGGTCCAATGTTTGCCTGCTGTCAACAAGGAACCATGCTTTTGCAAAGTTGATCTCCCAGATCATACAAATAGGAATAAATTCCCTGATTATCGTTTAAAGTCTATTCGAATGGACAATGCCGGAGAATTTACTTCAAAGGCATTCGATGATTATTGCATGGCAACTGGAATTAAACTTGAGCACTCCGTACCGCATGTCCACACTCAAAATGGACTTGCGGAGGCATTGATTAAAAGGATTAAATTCATTGCCAGACCACTCCTTCAGGGTTGTAATTTACCAACTACATGTTGGGGACACGCGGTGTTACACGCCGCTAATCTCATCAACTTTCGACCATCGGCCTACAACATCCACTCTCCCATCCAACTTGCAAGGGTCGGCCGAAAATTTCCCACCTCCGTAGGTTCGCCGCTGGTATATGTACCTATACCACCACCCCAGCGATCGGCAATGGGACCGCTCAAGTCGGGGGATATACGTTGGTTATGAGATCGTGTCCATAATCGGTTCTTGGACCCTTGACAGTGATCGCCACACGCCCGCTTTGTCGATCGCATTTTTACGAGGATCTTTTTCCGACTTTGGGGAGGTAATCAACCCCTGGATGACAAAAGTCGAGAAATCACGTGGAAAGCCACGGGGATCCACGCTCATGACCCGCGCACTGTTGAGACTAATAGAGAAGTCCAAAAGATACTAGATTTGCACTTCCCAGCGAATCAACTGCCCGATCATTTTAGTGATTTAAAGACTGTGACAAAGTCGCATGTGCATGCACGCAATGCACCGGAAAGGGTTGAAATACCAACGCAAAATGATGGTATACCCGCTCCTGCTCCAAGGCCTAAGAGGACGCGGATTCCGGTTTCTCAAATCCCAAGTACCCGGGGACGCCCGAAGAAAAAGGATAAGAGAGATTTATTACAGTCTGCCCCTGTTGAGGGGAGCCAGTTGAGACCTAGCACGAGTACGGATATTTCAGTGCACGAAATTCCGAACTTGAACTTCCCTATATCGGAAATACCCAGCAAAGTTGTGTGCGCACACATCGGAGCGGGAAAGCTAAAGGACCTAGCTCCTGGATTGGGAAATCCGGTGGAGCAAGAGGATGTGCCTGATGAACTCCATGACGAAATGGACATTAACTATGTTAATGCGGGTGAGTCATACAACCGAGCCATGGCAAATGTCGACGTTAATTTTGCCAAGAAAATTGCCTCAATCATAGATCTTGACCCTGAGCCTAACACGCTCGCTGATTGCAAGAAAAGGTCAGATTGGAAAGATTGGCAGAAGGCAATTACCGCTGAATTATTATCGTTAAACAAAAGAGAGGTATTTGGACCTGTTTGTCTAATTCCTCCCCACATTCGCCCCGTTGGCCATAAGTGGGTTTTTGTTCGAAAGAGAAACGAGAATAATGAAGTAGTAAGGTACAAAGCAAGGCTCGTTGCTCAAGGTTTCACTCTGACTGTGTCGACTTTGAGGAAACTTACTCCCCAGTCATGGATGGAATTACCTTTAGATATTTGATCTCAATGGCAGTAAACATGGACTTAAAAATGAAACTAATGGATGTTGTCACCGCTTACCTATATGGTAACTTGGATTCGGACATATACATGAAAGTACGGAAGGTATCCTGTCCAACCGTGATAGAGCAAACATGAGCTTATACAGTGTTCATCTTAAGAAGTCATTGTATGGACTAAAACAGTTAGGTAGGATGTGGTATAATCGTTTGAGCGATTTCCTTCATCAGAAGGGCTACGCGAGCAATGAAGATTGCCCATGTGTTTTTATACGGAGATCCCATGATGGTTTCTGTATTATCTCGTTGTACGTGGACGATTTAAATATAATCGGTACACCTGACGATATTGAGGAAGCGAGTTCCTACCTGATGTCGGAATTCGAGATGAAAGACTTAGGCAAAACCAAGTTCTGTCTCGGTCTGCAACTTGAGCATTCCCCTGCTGGGATTCTAGTTCAATGGCCTACACCCGTAAGGTGTTGGAACTATTTGGGTTTGAAAAGGCATATCCTTCTAAGACCCGATGGTGGAAGGTCTTTGAAAGAAGACAAGGACCCGTTCAGGCCTAAAGAAGAGGGGAGGAAATTGGGACCGAATTCCCTACTTAAGTGCGATTATGCACTTATGTACCTCGAAATTGTACACGGCGGATATTGCATTCAGTCAATTTGCTTGCAAGGTCTGTCGAGCCTACCAAGAGGCATTGGAAAAGCGTTAAGGATATCTTTAGGTACATACAAGGGACAAAGGACCTTGGCTTGTTTTACCAAAAGAACCAAGACCTATCTGTTAGGTTATGCTATGCGGAATTTTGGTACCTTTCGACCGCATACATCCAAGTCGCAGACTGGATATGTTTTCCTTTGTGGTGGAACGGCAATTTCCTGAAAATCGTCTAAGCAAACTCTTGTGTCAACTTCGACGAACCACTCGGAAATCATAGCATTATATGAAGCATCACGAGAATGTGTATGGCTTCAACGAGTAGTCAGTCACATCCAGATGTCATGTGGACTGAACACCGTACAAACCCCAACAATTATCTATGAAGATAATTCCGCTTGTGTTGCACAAGTCCAGACGGGTTACGTGAAGAGCAACCTCACAAAGCATATAAACCCCAAGTTCTTCTATGCACATGAGTTGCAAAACATGAACGAAGTGAAAGTCTTGCATACTAAGTCGTGTGAAAATCTCGCTGATTTGTTCACTAAATCATTGTCAGTGTCTTCTTTCGAGAGATGTGTCCGAGGGATCGGCATGATGAGACTTAGGGAGATGCAAGGTTTAGGGGGAGAATCTTCACAAACTCATCGCTGGAATCTTGATCCCGATGATTGAGTACTTAACTTTATAGTTAAGTGAATTGTACTCTTTTTCCCTTAGTGAGTTTTTATGAAGTTTCTCACGTGAGGTTTTTAATGAGGCAATTCGTGCAACATAGCAAGAAGTATACCGTGTGCATTTCTCCATATTTTTTCCCATTGGGTTTTTCGAAGTTTTAAGCCATAGTTATACAGATAAGATACCCAGGGAGAGTGTTGGGAAACTGGGCCGGTAAAGACCCACTCGGTGTGGCCTCTACCAGGCTAGGGTTGGCCCATGTAGGTATCGTATCCTCCTTTAGCCTATAAATAGAGGAACAATCTGTGTACGGGAGTTTATCGAGAGAGTTATCAATAAAGTTTCATGTTTCATCTACTTTGTACTGTGTGTGCCTTTTTCTAGTCTTCTTCTTCGGTGTGAAACAGCCTCGGGACCGGCCAGTCGGCAGGGTGTTCCAACAGGTGTGGCTCTGTCGTTAAACAACCGTCAGTCCGCAAAACAACCAACAAAAAAAGGAAGAGCAGAAACCAAACCGCCGGCTATGTCGTCCTCCATCGACGCCCCCGTCAGCCCTCGATCCCAGGTACATCAGGCCGGCCCGAATCCTCCCAATCCCTTCTCGCGATTTTGACTGACGAATTTCCTCTCACTCTTCTTTCCCTGGTACGCGCGCGCAGCTCGCGCTGAGCTGCTTCGATGAGCTCCTCGACATCGCGGTGGCGGACGTGGCGTCCGAGTGCCACCGCATCGCGCGCCTAGGCCTCGACCGCAGCGTCGACGCCGAGGAGGAGGAGCTCCGCGCCTGGGCCGCGCGCGTCGCCGGCGACCACCTGGGCGCCGAGGACGGAGGCGCCACCCGCGGGTCCGGGGGAGGAGGGGGGAACAAGGGCGCGCCCGACGTGTTCGGGCAGACGCACCCCGCCATCGCCGCCGATATCCTCCACTGCATGAACTGCGGCCGCCCCGTCGTCGCCGGCCGCTTCGCCCCCCACCTCGAGAAGTGCATGGGCAAGGTAAACCCACCATCTCCATCGGGCATCTGCTATCTATCAGAACTGCCGTCTCAAATCTCAATTGTCTGTTCCCCTTTATTAGATTCATAAGTGGTGGCTCTTGGCTTCTTGCGTACATCTGCACATGCCGTTTAATTGCTGTGTATAGGCTAGCAGATATGTGTTGATCTGAGTGGAGTGATACCTTGTTTTTCCCCCTCATGAATTAGGGATGAGTAAGTGTAAGCCTCACTAAAAGTTACTTCCTCCGTCCCACAATATAAGATGTTAGTGCAAACCAAAGGCAGTCTTATATTGTGGGATGGAGGAAGTAAATTCTACCCAATAAACTACCGTATGCTTAGTTTAGCTATTGATATATTACCAAAAGGTTATTTAGGACCTCTAACTATGTAATTGTTCAGTTGCACCCTTATAACCATTGACAAAGTTTGTTTGATCCTCTCTACAAGTTAAATAACCTACCGTCTATTGCACTAGTAGTATGTGTCTAGATAATTAGTTACTGATATATAGGTATCTTCTTCTGGTAAATCTTTTTGGTCTAATAACTACTAGATTAATAAAGTAAAAAAATCTTTGTTTTTGCATCATTGAAGTAACTACAGAG
This sequence comes from Avena longiglumis, assembly GCA_030063025.1. Taxonomy (NCBI): domain Eukaryota; kingdom Viridiplantae; phylum Streptophyta; class Magnoliopsida; order Poales; family Poaceae; genus Avena; species Avena longiglumis. The sequence goes on along the minus strand of CP125974.1, from coordinate 473,047,621 downwards.
GAAATTTAATTAACAAAATAAGAAATTAATGCTACTACAGCTTTAAATTCAAACCATTCAACAAATAAATAATGTGAAAGAACTTACTCTCTCCGTCCACAAATAAGTGTATTTCTAGTTTTGTCCTAAGTCAATGTTTATAAAGTTTGATCCGCATTATTGAAAAACGTAGCAACATTTATGACACTAAATTAGTATTACTAGATCACTTTTGAAATGGAGTTTCATAATATACCGATTTGATTTCGTATATGTTCCTACTTTTCGAACAAAGTTTGTCAAACCTAAGAATATTTGACTTAGGAAAAACCTAGAAGTACACTTATTTGAGGACGGAGGGAGTATGCACCAAAATAAGTGATAGCTTTTTTAATTGTTATAATCAACATTTGGTAGTCTTTAACACGTCATAATTACAGTTTACAATCATTGTATTTTGGGATTTACCACTATGGAAAAACCATTAGCCCCACCGCGAGGAATTTGGCAATGCCTTACAGTCCAGGCAGTGCTGGTTCCAAAATATTCTCTATGTTTCTAGTTACACTGGTATGTCTTCAGTTATTCAAAAACATCCACCAGTTCAGCCTGGTTTGCGAATACACATGACTCTCCCGCAACTATATTCATATTAGCTTAGGTACTTGTTAGATTTTGCACTTAGTTCGGCTCTTTGTGATTGTTGAGAGATGTGTTTCATCACAAAGTTCATTCTATAATATAATGTTGCTTCACAAGAGTTCTGGGGCTTCATCATGTTCTGCTGATGCAAAATTAGTTTTTCCCGGATCTTTCATTTTCTTGGTGCGAATGTAGAATTATTGATTTTTACATCATGACATTTTCTAACGATCTATGCATATGATAAATTAGTCTCACGCTCAGTGATTTGTCTCCGAAATCTGCAATAGCTGGTAAATTGCCAAATGATGCCAGCTCTGTGGGAGGGCGCTGAATTATGTTTGCACTATTGTGTATGAACCTTGATTTCAGTAAAAATTGGAGCTGGGTCACAGGTTTTACAACGCGTTGTGAATCTAAATAAAATGCTAAATTAGAGCAACATGCTTATTGAGCTCGTGATTTTGGATGTGATATGGCTGAAGGAGCTTATGGATCTGTGTTAACCTTAACTGGTTGCATATTGAGGGGTACTTTATCTGTTTTTGTCCCAACTGGTCCAAGGTGCATGATAAAGGTGGTCTCGTGGTTTTTGTGAATTGAGATGCTCTTTACACTAATCGGATGGAAGTAATATGTGTTCTTGGACTTTTAAATTTATTCTCTATTTTTATATTAAATGTTAATCTGTGTCTTGACCATCTCCAGCTCTTGACATTCAATAACAACTTGATCTGATTGTTGATTATTTGGTGAGAGATTCCTGGATAAGTGGATAAGTAGTATTTCTGTCACATTTGCTGGCTATCGTTATGTGTTTTCTCCATGTAGTTGCTGGCCTGAAGAAAAATAATTTCTAAGATTGCCCTTTATAGAGAAAACATAGTAACACATCGCAACATAGTACCGTGAAAGGATGCAATTCACCTTTAGCTTTTCTGGTCATTTGCTCTTTCAGGGTCGCAAAGCTCGTCCAAAGACCACCAGGAGCAGTACAGCTGGACGAAACAGAAATAGCAATGGTAACAGAGCTTCTTCATATTCCCCATACTCTGAACATAGTAACCACTAACAGTGCGAGCGTTCCGAGCGGCGTTACTGATGGCGGCAGTGATGGTGGCAGGGGAGGAGCACAGTAACCATACATTCCAGGATTCCTGAGCGTTGTGTAACTGCCATGCATGCTATATGTTACCTTGAGTCCTATGTATATTAAGGCCTAGAGGAGATAACTTGCTGTTTTTTTATCATCGGATTTCTCGTCTTCCTGCCTAGCGCCAGAAATACAGTTAGATATAGCAAGCCCTTTGTTCAGGTGTGTTGTCTTTTGCGTGATGTGTGTCATGTCCCTTCTAAAAACTGGACATTCCAGGTGATTGGATCACCCGATATCTGATCTGACCTCTGGTTTGGATGGTCCGGCAGAGAAGCAGATGTGAATATTTGTTGGAATAAATTTAATTTTACTTCTCTGAATCTAACTGAATTCTGTGAATCTAATTATTTGCTCTTTAGAGCAACTCTAGCAGATACAACAAAAGTCGGAACCACAAAAGTCGTTTGTGGTAAACTACAGAAAGCGAAGCGACTATTGGGTTTCATGCTTTGAGTTTGCGAGATCTGTTCTGTGGCTCACTGCACGATACCTCAAGACAAGTTTTCTGTATTATCTCACATTTGTGATTTCAGAACAACAATGCTAATCGAATTTGTTAGTGTTTCAACATCACACATTACAATAATAATCCAAACTATAATAATAGTTCAAATCCAAATTAATCGTTGTTGTCATGCAAATGTAATTGCTGGATAAGAATAGGTGCAATGTAATTGCCGGCCGACTGACAAGAATAGGGGCAATGTAACTGTCGTCCGACTGACGGAGGTCAGCCGGATGTAAAATCTAAGATGGAGCTCAGAAGAAATAAGGATCAGGATGAGCCGGTGTACAGACAAGATAGACGAGGAAAGGTTACCAAGGTGTTGGTCAGGCTGGAACGTGCGCCAAAGTACGCGCCATGCCCTAGCAAGCTACTGATGGGACATAGGGACATAAAAGCAGGAGGCAGCCGCGGAGGCGGCCAACAGTGTACCCGTGTTGGCCGGGGAACAATCCTCGCCGCCCATGGCGGCTTCTACTGTACCCGTGCTGGACGGGGGTCGTGGCACTGCAGCAGACGTCGGGGAGGCGAGATACTGCAGATGACCAACCGGCTAGAGCCCGCCTATGGGACCCGCCAGCCGGTCCAACCAGTGTAACAGTTGCCCTAGCACTATATAAAGGGTGGCGGGTCGTTCACAGCAAGGATTGGTCTCTCTTAGTTTGATAGCACACATACAGCTCGAGGAGTCCTTGTAGTTCTTCACGAGGGGCCCGAACCTTGGTACTTTTTGCGTCTCGCTACGCTTGCTTATATTCAATCTCGCCTATGGGCACCGTCGTTAGCTTTTCTGTTTTTTCCCATCCTCTATCTAGCCTTCTTAGGTATTGTCGTTCCATATACGCCGATGAGTCCTCTAAAAAGAACTGTACCGCACAAGACCGGATGGTGGGTTCCGACACGGTATGAGTTGTGGCTCCCCGGACGAGCTCGTGTGGTGGGTCTCGTACGACATATGTATAACTAATAAACTATACCTATAACTAATAAACTATACTTTAAAAGATTGGTCAAAGTTTACAACATGTTGGACTTAGATTTAAATTTGAATTTTGAAAAATTTGCAGGATTTGGTCTTTTCTCACCGAACCAACAGATAGCCATAGCCACAGACAAGTGGGCCGCGTGCTGACTGGCTTGCTGTGCTGGCGACGTTTGCAGAGCGGCTGACAGGTGGGTCTGCAGGATGGATGCCGGGTTCAGATACGAAAACACCAGCAGGGGCTTTCTGCAGAACGCGCGTCCGGCATTAACTGAAACTCGAAACACCGTTCTCTGAATTTTCGACAGCAAACAGAACAACGGCCACGACTTCCGGCGACGCTGGCGAGGGCTGTGGTTCTAAAAGGATCTTGCTTGGGTTTCTCGGAGAGCTGGCAGTACCCGCTACATCGCAGGTTCCACGGTGACGGCGTAAAAGGTCTGCGCGCGAAGCGAGATTGCGGAGAATCCCGGTTCAGACACGGCGGCGCAGCGCACGTATCTGTCAGCGGACTTCGTTGGCGGCGACGTTTACGGCGAGATAGGAAGCGGCGCGTTGTGATTAGGACGTTTATGGCTTGGAGAGTGGATTCTACACATACGAGTCAATCTGACGACTTGATCATCAAACAATTTTCTCATCAAACTAATTGCACAAAAGCCACACCCGGGATACACAAAAGAGGAGTCTAGTTTTCACTATAAGAACACCTATTGCAATACTACGAATCAATAGTAAAATTTGCTAGTTTTACACTAAGAAAAAGAAGAAGGAAAAGGTAATACTACGTTGTTATAACGCTAAAGGCTACATGTGTGTACCATGAAACGTACGCCAAAAGTGTCGGAAGACCGATCGAGATCACCAGAACTTGAACCTGCAGGCCATGTTCTTGACCCTGATCCCTCCCTCGGTGGTCAGCCTGTCCAGCACCATGTCGCAGAGGACAACCGGCGTGAGCTTCCCGGTGGTGACCGGCCCGACCTTGACCCGCACGGGAACCTCCCCGCGGAACACCAGAGGCAGCTCGCCGGCTCCGGCCCCGTTGATATGCCGCATGGCCTCCACCACCCCCACGCCTTGCAGGCGCGCCTCGCTCATGGAGACGCGCACCAGCGCGGCGTCGCGGTGTCCCTGGTAGAACGCCGGCAGGGCGCCCTCGGAGAGCCGGTACCCGCCGTAGGACACCGCGAGGCTGGACCCTTCCTCGTAGGAGATGCCGATGGCGCGGTTGGGGTTCTCGAAGCGCACCGACGCGTCGAAGCGCGCGCGCGCGGTCAGGTCATCGTCCATGCCGAAGGCCGTGACGTTGAGCGAGTGCACCGTGTACCGGGGCAGCTTCGGGTCGAGCACCAGGTAGAGCGTCCCGAGGACCGCCGCGAGGGCGACGGCGACGGCGGTTAGGACGAGGAGCGTGACGCAGGCGAACCGGAGGCAGCCTCTAGGCCGACTTCTGGGAGACGAACGGCGCCGGCGGGTCGTGGTGCTCGCAGCCTCGAGGTCGCGCTGCCCATCGTGCTCGTAGATCGTCTCCAGAGGCTCCATGGCTAGCGAGGCGGTGCCCTCGTTCATGGCGGTACGTGCGTACGTACCTCACTACCTCGACGACGTGAAAGCTGCTAATCTTGTATTATGGCAAGCCGTTTGCTTGATGATTCGCACACATAATTTGGGAGATTTTATTAGCTGGTCATGGACGAGATACCATACAGAGATACGGTATGTGTTCGCACCGGAGCTCAAACCGAAACGGAAACTAATACCGCAGCGGAGCCGGAGAGGGAACCCATGGACGTGAAGCTGATTTTAATGTGTGACTAGCTGAATAAATATATTCCTCGTCGTCTTGATTCATGAATCCATAGGAATTTCACCATACACCTCCTCTTTTACCTTCATCTTGCAATAATAGAACATTTTTTTAAATAGGTGGTGTTTTGACCCTCAGGTACTTATGAACATATATTATAAAATAACACAAAAACAAATTTTAATACTCCATATGGTCCAAATTAATAATTCAAATTTTTCTATATTTGAATATATCTAATCATATTTTAGTAGTACTCCGAAAATAAAATTTAGACAAAATATGAATCCATTAATTTGGATCAATATATTATATAGAAAATTCCAAAATAAAATTCCACGTGTACTCCACACATTTGTGTGGACAAGTTTCTAGAGAAAAGAACATTTTATAGGCCGCTCGGTCCCTATTTTTACTTGTCGCCTCGGCCGAGGAGTAAAATCCCCACCACTTACCTACTCCGCTTCGGCGCCGCTCACAACCACCCCACCACACCGCCGGAGATGGCCGGATCCTCCCGTCACTAGTCACCGCCATCCATCCACAATGCTAATCGAGGCCGTGCGCAGCCTCGAGCTCACAGCGGCACCGTAGACTTGCCCCACCACACCACCGTCAAAGGTGAGGTACCTTGGCGTGCAACAACATGCATGGGGCACTTGGATGGCAAAGATTTACGATCGCAACACTGGCAAGAAGATCTGGATCTAAACCTACAACCTTGAAAATGTTAGGCTCTACGGCTCCAACTGCGACGAGTTCAATTTCCCAAGTTCAACGTCCACATGCCCGACTTGGATCCCGTTCCCCACTATGTGGCCTCCGCATGCGAGGCGCAGAAGGAAATGGAGGCCCATGAGCGACTCGAGACATAGCAAGCAAGAGGCGTAATGGAGGAGCTTCGCCGCTGCTACCAGGAGCACGTCGCAGGGGAGCAACGGGCATACGACACATACGTTGTGTGTCGTGGCGCCGCCGAGTCTTCTTTCGTCGCTAGGCTGTCTGCCGCTTTATCTTCATCTGCCATCGCAGGTCCGCCTGCTGCCGCCATCGTCGACCTCATAGGCGACAACGACTCATCACTGGAGAGGTGGCTGAACGAGAACTTCTCTGACAGAGATAGCGGCGAGTTTTAATTTAAAAATGTCATCTAGTTTAACTCTAGTTATTTATCAATGTTTGACTCTAATTTACATGTACTTCGAATCAATGTAGTTTAAATAATGTTCGAATCAATATAGTTTAATTAATGTTTAAATCAATGTTTGACGCCGCCGAGTCTTATTTCCGTGCTAGGCCGTCTGCCGCTTTATCTTCATCCGCCGTCGCAGGTCCGTCTGCTGATGCCATCGTCGACCTCACAGGCGACAACGTCTCGTCACTGGAGAGGTTGCTGAACAAGAACCTCTCTGACATCTCCGGCAGCGATAGCAGCAAGTTTTAGTTTAAAAATGTAATCTAGTTGATGTTTGTACCAAGTTTAAGTCTAGTTTAACTCTGTTTTATCAATGTTTGACTCTAGTTAATATGTACTTCGAATCAATGTAGTTTGAATAATGTTCGAATCAATATAGTTTAAACAATGTTTGAGTCAATATCGTTTTTTTTCTAGCGAGAGAAGTAATTTATGGAACCAATACAAACTTTGTAAATCCGCAGGGAAGAGAGAATAAAGATCAATGGGTACTCTGTACTCCGACTGAGATCGGAAACCACCTGACATAGGAAACGGGAACCACACTTCGTTCAAAAGTACAAACCGAAACACCAACAATCATGGACGACGGACAGAAACCAGCACGAACGAAAACGCCTGATTCCCTTTTAATAATAAAGATTACACAAAATATATTTACTCAAGGGGAGCATTACGCGTCCCCCGGGGACCCCGGGTTCTCTGCGTGACACGTGTCCTTGTTTTTTTGTCTAGATTTGCGCTTTTGCTATAAATTAGCCGATTTGCTATAAAATGTTTCGTTTTTGCTACATGTAGCAGAAAACGGTTCGATCCAGAAAATAGGAAAATAGACTGAACCTCGCCGGAGATTTTGCTGGAGACCTTGCCAGCGATCGTGTAGCAAAAAAGTTGTTCTAATGTAACAAATCCGACCTCACAGGAGACTCGCCGAAGACTTTCACCGGAGACCGTGCATCAAAAACTTTGCGCTAGTGTAGAAAAAACTTTGCGCTAGTGTAGCAAAATATTTTTTCTAATGTAGCAAAAGGGGACATCGCCGGAGACTCCAACCGAAGACCTCGTAGCAAAACCATAGAGATTGGTTGTAGCAAAAAAATTATACGAAAGTAGCAAAAAATATGTGGATATATAGCAAAAATAATATGCTAAGGTAGCAAAATGCTAATAGCAATGACGGACACAGAAATAGCAACACCGGGCAACTAAAGTAGCAAACTCTCTAAAGTGTGGTAGCAACGCCAGACACAATATGTAGCATTGCCGTCGTCGGGACCATGGCTATGTGTTACCGCGTCGTGGTCGCGGACGCCGTCCTCCTAGATGAGCGACTCCACCGAGGACAGAGGCAGTGCACACCAGCAGAGATGGAGACCACCGGCGCAGGAGGCAGCCGCACCACGCAGGGAAGCTCTCATCCATCGCGCGTGTGCGAAGATGGAGACCACTGGCATGAGAGGCAGCAACACCACGCAGGGAAGCTCTCATCCATGGCACACGTGCGGAGATGGGGCGGCAGCAGTGTGCGCAACCTTTGGTGACGGGCGCGTGGGCACAGAACTCCGGCAGCGGCAGCGCGCGGGTAGTCTCCGTGACAGGAACATGCGGCGGCGGCGGCGCGCAGCCTCCGGCGATAGGCACGCGTGCAGAAACCGGGACAGGCGCGTGGGCACGAACCTCCGATGGCAGCACGCGAGTCTCTGGACGCGGCAATCTTTGACGCGGGAGATGCGTGTGAACCACAGCGACGACGGCTGTATCAGTTCGTGTGGGGAAAAAAGAAAGACACGGACTCACTTGATTATGCACAATTGAAGAAAGAAAACATGTACGCGTGGTCCACCCGGGGGATCGCGAAGCAGTTATCCCTCGGAAGATATATATCATTTCCCTTTACTCAATACTAGTTGAATGGTCGTGTGTCGGCCACGGCTTCTTATTTCAGTGTCGCCTATGTTGCACGTGCAAACAATGCACAAATATATTTAAGTATATAAAAGGATAACCACCTAGTATTTAAAAACATTTAAAGGTTTTTTCACATAATTCAATGTATACGTATAGAATGTATGGATCTACAAATTATCTCCTACTATACTCACTAAGTCATCCTTCCTTTTAGAAATGTCGTGTTCAACTTCATTTGCATGATACTTGAGCATGTGAATCAAAAACTTCTTTTCCAACTTGTAGCCATCCTACACAAGCAATATATGTTGTTAATGTCAATGTTTGTGATTTAGGTGTTGAACCGTGCGTGGAGCTAGCACGGGTTGCGTGTTATATAGATGCCACAAAGGGCCAACATAGTACAGGCTTGAGTCTGGGTTGGATATGTATACAGAAGTACAGTCGGATACGTACACATGAAATAATAGTCTATTACATTGTCTAACAACCTCCCTCAATCTCATCCTATGGATAGGTTGAGATTACGCTTGAACTTATTTAACTTCTGGACTGGAAGCGCCTTTGTAAAGCCATCTGCAACTTGATCACCACCGGAGACAAACTGGATGGCTAGCTGGTTGTTTGCAACTCGTTCTCTAATAAAGTGAAAATAAATTTCAATGTGTTTAGTGCGGACATGAAACACAGGATTGACAGACAAATAGGTGGCACCCAAATTGTCACACCAAAGACTTGGATTTTCCTTTAGTTTTACTCCAAGTTCTTTAAGCAAGGCTTCAATCCAAATCAACTCACCTGTGGCATTTACAGGTGACTTGTACTCAACTTCAGTACTAGAACGAGACACTGTAGCCTGTTTCCTGGTACTCCAAGAGACCAAATTTTTCCAACAAAGATAGCAAAACACCTATAGAACGTCTGTCATCAAGACAACCTGCCCAGTCGGCACCTGAGAATGCACTAATAAACATGGAGGAAGATTGGATAATAGAGATTCCAAGCTGCAATGTATCCTTGACATATCTGAGAATTCTCTTAGCTATTGTCCAATTTTCAGTAGTTGGAGCATGAAGATACCGAAAAACCTTGTTCACTGAGAAGGCCAAATATGATTGAGTCCAGGTCAAATACTGTAAAGGTCCAACCATGCTTCAAAACTAAGTGTTATCTTTATCTCCAAGAGGTGTATCAGCTGAAAGAGACAACTATTCTGAGGATGACAGGGGTGTAGGAGCTGCCTTGCAATTTCACATGCCAGCTTTATCAAGTATGTCTATAGCATATTTCTCCTAAGTCAGAAGTAGACCATTATGTACCTTCTTCACCTCAATGCCAAGAAAATAGTGCAGATGACCTAAGTCTTTGATGGAAAAATTCTTGTTCAAGTCACAAACTAGAGCAGTAACGGCTTGATCAGAAGAGCTTGTAACTATGATATCATCAATATAGACTAAAACAAACATAGTGACATATGGCTTATGAAGGAGAAATAACGAAGTATCTACCTTTGAAGATGTAAAACCAAGATCATGTAATTTTGAACCGAGCCTAGCAAACCAAGCTCTTGGTGCTTGCTTCAAACCATATAATGCTTTATCAAGCCTGCAAATATAATGTGGAGTATGAGGATGTTAAAAACCTAGAGGTTGCTTCATATATACCTCCTCTTCCAGAACTCCATGAAGAAGCGCGTTCTTGACTCCAACCACGAGAAACAGATAGAGCCAAAACAGTCCTAATGATAGCAATTTTAACAATTGGACTAAAAGTATCCTTATAATCAATGCCATACCTTTGCTTGAACCCTTTTGCAACTAGCCTGGCTTTGTACCTATCAATAGAACAATTCAATCTTTTCTTAACACGATATACCTATTTACAGTCAATACTATTCTTGTTGCTGCTTGGGGGAACAAGATGACAAGTCTTGTTCTCAATCAATGCACTATATTATTCTTTCATTGCTTCATGCCACTTGGAGTCATTTAGAGCCCCAGTCAAAGTTTGTGGTTCACCTGTCAAACAAAGCATACCATAGCGAACAATACCATCTTTATATTGCTTGGGATGACACATACCTTTCATAAGGCGAGTGCGAACACTAGGAGGTGACACTGCAGGTTGATCCATAGGCAAACCAAATGCTGAATTTTCTGAATCTGGATTTTCTTGATTTTCGAATGCAACAGGAGAACCTGCATGAGCACTATCCGCAGAGGATCCACCAGCCGACGGAGGGGACCTGGCCGGATCCTGTGATGGCGACGACACACCACTTGGTGAAGCAGAACTGGGCAAGGACGACGAGGCCGTAGGAGTGCCATGCGGCGAGGCGGGACTCAGCGGAGTCGTGTGGCCACCACGCGCGTCCTGGGGACCGCGTGACCGAGCCGCTGCAAGCGCACCACGTGGCGAGGCGGGCTGTGCACTGCACACGGAAGGTGATGACGCATGATCTTCCTCGAGATCGGTGAAGACAGAGGAATGTTCCTCTGAATCATTATCAGATTCCCTGCCAGCTTCGTCATTTTGTGCAGAATGTTCAACATCATTTTCTGAAGCATTTTCTTCACTGTTTTCGCCCACATCAGTAATAGGCACAATAGGATGCATATGGTCATGAAAATTTTGTGCACCTTCATAAGAGTTTGGTGTGGATGCAGGGAGTAAAAGGATTTAATTTTGAAGGAGAGGACCAGCATTGGGATTAAGGGATGCAAAGGGGAACATGTTCTCATCAAAAACAACATCACGAGATATTTATATGCGGCCTATAGATAAATCAAGGCATTTGACCCCTTTATGATAGGGACTATAACCCATGAATACACAACGTGTAGAGCGGAAAGAGAGTTTGCGTGTTATAAGGACGAAGATTGGGCCAACAGGCAAAACTAAAAGTTCTAAGAGCGTCATAATTGGGATTAACATGAAGAAGATGTTCAGTGGGAGTTTCAAGATCAATGACTTTGCTAGGAAGTAAGTTTATGAGAAAGGTGACGGTGAGGAAGGCTTCATCCCAATATTTTAGAGTCATAGATGCATTTGCAAGCAAGGCAAGAGCAACTTCAACTATGTGACGATGTTTTCTCTCAGCGGAACCATTTTGTTGATGTGCATAAGGACAAGATACATGGTGTGTGATACCAACTTTTTGAAAGAAGGCATTGAGTTTCTCATACTCACCTCCCAATCAGTTTGCATAGTGACAATTTTCCTATCAAACTTACACTCAAAATACATACTGCTGATAATTCAAAAAGGCTTGACACACATCAGAACGCATTTTTAGCAAATAGATCCAAGTAAATTTAATATAATCATCGATAAAGCTTACATAGTATGCATGTTTCCCAGCAGAAAGAGGAGCAGGACCCCAAACATCAGAAAACACTTGTTCCAAAGGAATAGTAGACCTACTAGTAGACACAAGATATGATAACCGATGACTTTTAGCCAACTGACAAGGATAACAAACATATGGAGTAATCTCTGGGGTGTAAGCTATTTTATTTTTCCTAAGAACTTGTTGAACCACAAACAAAAACGGATGTCCTAAGCGACGATGCCATGTAGAGGAAGACGACTTTATTGTGATGAAGGCATGCTTGGAGGACTCATTGGAGATGGGAATCAAAGGATAAATACCTCCATAGGAAGGGCCTCTAAGCAGAATTCGGTGGGTGGCTTGGTCCTTGATCAAAAAGAAGAAAGGATGGAATTCAATATAAACATGATTATCAAGAGTGAATTTATGAACAGATAGAATATTTTTAGATGCACTAGGAACATGTAATATGGAATTGAGATGAAAATTATTATGAAGGGTGTGCAAAACTGAATGACCAACATGACTAATATGCGTACCTGTGCTGTCAGCAGTATGAACATGATCCTGTCCATGGTATGTGTCATGTGTGGAGAGCTTTTTCAGCTCATGAGTGATGTGAGTTGTAGCACCAGTATCGTAGTACCAATTAGTGTCAACTCCAGCATAGTTAACACCCTTATTCCCACGGTCACCATTGTTGTCACCACGGTCACCACGGGGATCATCTCCATAACACCACCAGCAATCTTTGGCAGGATGCCCATGAATGTTGCAAATCTGACATGTCGTGACCACATAAGGTGTGGGCTGCCGATCACGCCGACCACGCCCACCATCATCATGCCTGTACCAGCGGTCATAATCATGGCGGCAGGCTGGATAGCCACCACCATCACGCCTGTCCTGGCCACGGTACCCGCGGTCGTCCTGACGACCACGGTCACCACGGTAATCATGCTGTGGTCGGCGATCATCATAGCGACCACGGTCATCATCTCTACGGCGAGGGCGATCATCACGCCATCCAGCACGATCCTCCTGACGAGGGCGATCATCACGCCATCCACCACGGTCCTCCGAGTGGTCCTGACCACGCGGTGGAGCGCCACCTCCACGGCGAGCAACACTAGCAGACGAGGAGAAGCTGATGCCATCGTTCTTGTGCATCTGATCATAGGCTTGATCCTACTGAAAAAGATCTTCCAACGTGGTGCCAGAGTTGGCACGAACAACAATGATCAAGGAGTTATAAGAGCTCCCAAGGCCGTTAAGGACATACCAAACGATCTCATCATTATCACATGGTTTTGCAGTAGCAGCAAATTCTTGTGAGATAGTCTTCATCTTGGCAAAATATTTTTCAGCAGACATATCGTTCTTCTTGGTCTCCACCAATCAGTCCGCAGATGCTGAATCCGGGACTTGGACGAGGCAAAAACATGAGCATTGAGAGCTGTCCAAACCTCAGTAGAGGTCTCAAGGCCAATGACATGGGCCAGCACATTAGGACAAAGGGCGTTCAGCAGCCAGCGAAGCACCTGCTGATCACGAGCAATCCAAGTAGCATAGTTAGGGTTCGGTATTGTAACATTTATCTTCTCAGTATCCTCTGTATCAAGCAGCTTGTCAGGGGCTTCATCTATTCCTTCAACAAGCTCCAGCACACACGCACCACGAAGGACAGGCACGACCAGGGCCTTACACACCAAGGCGTTCTCTTGAGTCAGCAGTTGTGTAGGAGGAGCGCCAAGGGCTGCGGCAAGAGCGGTTGTGGAGGACAAAGAATACATCGAAGGACTGTTCCCTGCCACGACAGACAAACAACAAGAAATCCTGCCATGGTAAACGACGTCAGAAAAAAGATCAAAATCTCTGCTGCGACAGAGATTGATCTATGGTTTTTTGTGATTTTTTTTGAGTGATGCGGCGGCGGCTAGGGTAGCAGAGGCGGCGAGTGTCTTTTCTTGGTTTGGGTTTGTGTTTGGCGGCGGCGGTTAGAGTAGCGGCGGTGGCGGCAGATCTGGTCGTGGATTTCGGGTTGTGTATGGGCTTAGGTTTTGATCGTGGGGCTTGAAGGGTGGCGGCAGTCGTGATGCGGCGGCGATCTTGAGAGGCGGCGGCGGCTGAGGACAAGCGGCGGCGACGGCTTTGGATTTTCGGCAAGCTAGGTCGTGGAAGAGGTAGGCTCTGATACCATGTCAATGTTTATGATTTGGACGTTGAACCGTGCGTGGAGCTAGCACGGATTGCGTGTTTACATAGATACCACAAATGGACAACATAGTGCATGCTTGATTCTGGGTTGGACATATACACATAAGTACAGTCGGATACATACACATACGTACATATGAAATAATAGCCTATTACATTGTCTAACAGTTAACACAAAGTTTTCTTATAAAAAATCTAAACATGTGAACAAAGAATATTCATTGTGCAAACCGACCGGCATATCGTCTTTATCGAGATCGACAACGTCTTCTTTGGCATCGTCTACCTCCTCTACAATTGCCTTGACCGCGTCACCGACAAGTTCTTCTTCGCGCACTCAGTTTTGGTAAAGGCAGAGTATGTTTTCGTTATCGATGTGCGCCTAGTTCTGCAAAACTATGGCCACACCTCGTCCTTGATGGCTCGGACCGCATCGTCTCCCACATCGACTTCCTCAACGACTTCTTTGACGCGTTTCCGTCATTCTCCTCGCGCACAATGCACACATGGCTTTATGTGTGGCTACCTCGACAATGCCACCAGACCATGACATCGACACGACGATCCCTTGCACGGATATCTCGACCAGGGTTGCAGCTCCACCCTACCAACGCTCTCGGCTTCCTTGACATCAGGCACAAAGGTCTACCGCCTCGCTTGAATCCATTTAACTTTCCAACTTCCTCTACGGTCCAAGCTACCGCGATGCAACACCGTCCACGATGTCCCCGCTCCTACTAAGGGGACGTTCATGACACAACAAAACAACAACATCCACGACTTTTATCTCCGGTCTGACCATCCGCGATGTTCCAGTTGTTTACGACGCTACCGCTGCGACTGCGGCAAGATATTAGAGTATTGGCATACACACTTGTTATGATAGTATAGGTTAGATATAGGATACATTTCCATATAGTCATAACTTGACTTTTACTCAAATATGATCCCTCGTATGCCTATATATACTCGCCCATGAGGCTAAATAATACATCCAAATATTTCGCCAATGTCTCTCCCCCTCTATAATTCTACAATGAACAAATCTTTTACTATCCCATGAGAGCATAACACTAAATACTAAGTAACTAGACAACTTACCAAAAATGAATGGATTATCATTATCTTGGTCATTAATACGTGGCTTGGTGGTATTTGAATAATAAGAGGGTATTTACATGGCCATAAAATATACCGGAGTTCTAGCTATTTTCAAAGATTTATTTAGATAGAATGAGCACATGTGTAATTTTAATTTGTACTTGTCTTCTGATAGAGGTTAAAAAAGGGATCTACAATGGATACACGACATTCATGCTTGTCCATGGTGAACAAGATGACACGTGTGTTTGCCCTCTTGGCACACTCGCAATGTGTCGCTCCGCTGCTGCGCCTTCATCTAGCGGCCGATGACACGTGGAAGGGGGCGTGTGTTTTGCATTGCATGTCGTATGAGAGTGTGCCCTGTTTACTAGGGTCCATTGCCAGACGCGGAGCATCGTGCGTGGTGCTAGGTGTCTATTATGGCTTGATAATTTTATCCATTATAGTATATGATATCCTTAAATCATAGTAAAAAAGTATGTCTCATTTATATAGTAACACCGGGTTATTTTTTCTAAGTGCACCCTTGTTTGTCCCCAGGGGACATATAGGAAAGGGAAACAATATTTAAGCCACGTTATGTGTTTCGTTTGGTCGCCCACAAAGCATTTTCATGCATGAGTCCAGAAACATGAGCACGAGTGTTCGGCTGGCTAGTTACGACATTTCATCCTAGACAAAACCCAAGACCTGATGTTTGGTTGCAACTCGAACGAGTGTTGTGGTAACGTCTTCCACTAAGTGAGGTTACCTAGAACATAAAAATCAACATAACTCACATAATAAGAGGAGTTCAACATAAAACATTTCATTATCATAAGGGAGTGTTACGAGCTAACAAAAAAACCACGACTCGTGTTGCATCACAAGTTCATCATAGGAGGGGTTAATATGTACAATCTCCCAAAATATTACAGTCCAAACATCAGTTTTGATAAATTCCAAGGTAGTGGAATGGATAGTACAACAGGTTCCAAAACATACATGACCTCAACAGATCACGACCACCATAAAACACAATAGTAAAGTACTAGAACTAACAGTAGTGCTTGCGCAACTAGATCCTCCGCTCTGCTACTGTCATCTCAGCATAGCTGCTACCATAGACCTTGTTGTCCGCAAGAAAGTTGATAGCTTCCACTAGTAAAACGCTGTCAACACCCGGATTTTTAATCCCAGATACCTGTTATGCCATACATCGCAATCCTAGGATTACCATTTTTGCCAGACATAACAGATTGGATATCACAGTACATCATCCATTACAATCCATACATAAGGTCTTACACAAATAAAAGTTTTTGTTAACCCTAATCTTGGTGATTGGAATTTGATAATTATGAACAATATTTTTGGGATGTTACAAAACCTTCCCTCCTTAAACAAAATCTCGTCCCGAGATTTGAGAAAGAAGAAAAAAGATTACCTAGGATTTAAAGAGATCGGGAAACTCCGTCTTGATGTGATCTTCTCGTTCCCATGTAGCTTCTTCTTTAATGTGGTTGCTCCACTAGATCTTGAGAAACTTGATACTTCGAGTCCTGGGGGTTCTGAAAGCGTCTTCCAAAATATGGATGGGTACTTCGGGATACGTTAGGTCATCGTTGATCTCTATGGTGCGGTGATCAATGTTCTTGAAAACTTCAGTCTTCTCCGGGACTTCAAGGCATTTGCGAAGCAATGATATATGGAACACATTGTGTACTGCTGACATCTCCTCTGGCAGTTACAGTTGATACGATACTTCTCCTCAACGATTCAGAATCTTGAAAGGTCCGATATATCTGGGGGCTAACTTTTCTTTGAGCTGGAAACGCTGTATTCCCTTCAAAGGCGACACTTTGAGATACACAAAATCTCCGATATTGAAAGCGAGGTCTCGACGTCTCTTGTCGGCATAACTCTTCTGTCTTGACTAGGCGGTCTTGAGGTGCTCACGGATCTCGTGAACTTTCTCTTCTGCTTCTCGTAGGATGTCGGGTCCAAAAATCTGACTCTCTCCTACTTCCGACCAATTCAAAGGAGTACAACACTTCCTTCCATACATGAATTCAAATGGGGCCATTTGCAAACTAGCTTGATAAATGTTGTTGTAAGAAATTTTTGCGAACCATAGACAGTCTTCCCATTTAGATCCATACTCTAGCACATAGGATCTCAACATATCTTTGAATATTTGATGTACTCGCTCTGTTTGTCCATCTGTTTGAGGGTGATAAGTTGTGCTGAAATCTAGTCTTGTCCCCAATCCTTCTTGGACTTTCTTCCAGAATCTCGAGGTAAACTGAGTTCCTCGATCTGACACGATGTTCTTGGGGACTCCGTGTAAATTGATGATTCTAGCGATGTACAACTCCGCTAGCTTCGAACTCTGGTTAGTAGTCTTGACAAGTAAGAAATAGGCTACCTTGGACAATCTATCAACTATGACCCAAATAGAGTCATTTCCCCTACTAGAAGTAGGCAATCCGGTGATAAAGTCCATTCCATCTGAATCCCGTTTCCATTCCGGAATCTTCAGTGGTTGCAACAGTCCTTCGGGTCTCTGATGTCCCGCCTTGAATCTCTGACAAATGTCACACTTGGCGATGTAGCTTCCGATTTCTCTCTTCATCTTATGCCACCAAAATTGTTCCTTCAAATCTTGGTACATCTTTGTTCCTCCGGGGTGGATAGAGTAAAGAGTATCATGGGCCTCTTCAAAATAACTTCCTTTAACTCTGAATCTGCTGGTACACAGAGACGTCCTTTGTACCATAACACTCCTTCTTCATCTTTGGTAAATCTGGGTACTTTCCTTGTACCGATGCGACGTTTGATTCCGTCGATACTAGTATTTCCCTTATGCACTTCCTTGATCTGACTGATCAAAGTGGGTTGAAGTTCTATGCTACCCAAAAATCCTTCACTTACTAATTCCATTCTAAAATCTTCCATCTCCTTGTGCAAACTTGGTTGCTCCTTTAAAATCATGGAGTTCAAGCGGCACGGCAATCTGCTAAGGGCATATGCTACCACATTGGCTTTACCGGGGTGATAGTGAATGTCCAGATCATAATCCTTGATTATCTCGATCCATCTTCTTTGCCTCATATTCAGCTCCTTCTGAGTGAATATATACTTCAGGCTCTTGTGATCCGAATAAATCTCACAACGGTTTCCCATCAGGTAATGCCTCCATGTCTTCAGGGCTAGAACTACGACTGCTAGTTCAAGATCATGGGTAGGATAATTCTGCTCATGTTGCTTTAATTGTCGGGATAGGTAAGATATAACTTTGCCTTCTTGCATCAGCACACATCCAAGATCGATCTTGGATGCGTCACAATACACGTCAAACGGCTTCGTGATATCCGGCATGATCAAGATTGGGGCTGAAATCAATCTCCTCTTGAGCTCTTGAAAACTCGCTTCACATTTGTCCGTCCATTCGAACTTCTTATCCTTCTTCAGCAATTGGGTCATGGGTCTGGCGATACTTGAAAATCCTTCTACAAACTTGCGGTAGTATCCTGCTAATCCGAGAAATGCACGAACTTGGGTTTGAGTGGTTGGGGCTTGCCAATCTTCAACATCCTTCACCTTTGCAGGGTCAACGGTAATTCCTCCGGCTGATACGATATGCCCGATAAATCCTACTTCCTGTAACCAGAATTCACATTTGCTAAACTTGGCATACAACTGATGCTCCCTAAGTGTTCCAATGATGGTCCTTAGGTGTAGCTCATGTTCTTCTTCTGATTTGGAATAGATTAGAATGTCATCGATGAAAACAACGACAAACTTATCCAAGAAGTCCATAAAAATCTTATTCATGAGGTTCATGAAATAAGCGGGGGCATTGGTTAATCCAAAAGACATGACAATATACTCGTATAATCCATATCTGGTGGTAAAGGAAGTCTTTGGAATATCCTCTGCGCGAATCTTGAGTTGATGGTAACCAGTCCTAAGATCAATCTTAAAGAACACTTGGGCACCAGTCAACTGATCAAACATGTCTTCTATCTTCGGCAGTGGGTACTTGTTCTTGATGGTGACATCATTCAACTTCCGCAATCCGTACACAAACGGTTACCTCCATCTTTCTTGTCCACAAATAGGACATATGATCTCCATGGCGACGCACTTGGTTGGATCAATCCTATCTCTAGCATAGCATCCAGTTGCTTCTTCAACTCTTCTAATTTAGACGAGTTCATACTATAAGGTCTCTGAGCTATGGGTCCGGTTCCATGGATTAGTTTAATGATAAACTCGATATCCCGATCTGGGGGCATACCGGGCAATACATCTGGAAATACATCGAGGTATTCATAGACTATTCTGACTTGGTCAATGGTGGGTTGGGCTAGACTCTTGTTGCACTTGAATTGACGGGGCAAGGTTTAAGATACATGCTCGACTGATATTCCGGCTATACTGGTCATGGTTATGGCTTTCTTGGCACAGTCGATTAATCCTTTATGTTTCGACATCCAATCCATTCCTAGTACTACTTCCAAACCTTTAGTTCCAAGTACTATTAGATTAGCATAAAAATCTATGCCATGGATTCGGATAGGTACAACTTTGCAAATTTGTCTAGATTTGGTGGTTGAACCAGGTATTTGAACTATCATAACATGCTTCAATTTGGTTGGTTGAATCTTACTAGTGCATGCAAATTATTCAGTAACAAATGAGTGCAATGCTCCAAAATCAAACAACACTCTTGCAAGTACTGAGTTAACAGAATACATACCCAGCACGACGTCTGGCGCTTCTTGGGCTTCTTCAACATGCATGAGAAAGAGACGGCCGTTACGGTTGAGTGAGTTCCCTAGGGCAAACCTTATTCCATGCTAAACATGACACTGCTGCTGAGCTGGGGAATTTGCATTGGGGGCTATGGCAATCTTCTTGGGACACTCATTGGAATAGTGACATTCAGTTCCACACTCATAACAAGTCACCTGAGACTTGTCCTTTGCTGCAATAGGCACAACATTGCTTTCTAGTCCTTGGGGCAGTATTGGTATTGGTGGCGACATTGTTGTTGTTGTTGTTGTTGAACTTGGGTGGTGCACATTTGAAATTGCTGGGGTTGCCGGGGTTGTTGTGATTTCCTCCGGGCCTTGGGTTTTGCGGTGACCCAGCATACCACTGCATGTGTAGTACACTATAGTCGTTGACATGACACTCACAGAACACCGTTCCGTAAATATCACATCCCTCAGAGTGGTACAACAGAAACATTGCGGGTCCATATTACAAACATTCACACATTATTATTATTATAATACCAGAAGTTCAAGACTTCAAAAGATTCAACTTACAAACCAAAATAAAAAGTGTTTCAGCGGAATTTAAAAGTAGCAACTCCGACTAGGAGTTGAGCTCAGCAGCTTACTCTATAGAGTTCATGCTGCTCGGCTCCGTTGGTTACTACTAACTAGGGATACTTAGTTGGACTCGTTATCATCGGCACCGTAGCGGATCTCGTAATCCACTCCTTCAACACCTTCGGACAGATCGGGTTCCTCGTAGAACACATCTCCTTAGCATTCGGCTACATACATTGGCACGTCTTCAGGATCCTCAGAGTCTAAGCAAGGGATCAAAGGAAAGAATAAGTAACAACGTTACCCAACAAGTTCATTATATGCAAGGTGGGAAGTTTGATGCTCTAACTACCACCTCGGATTATAAATCCTTGGCACTATGCAAATTTTGTAAATCTTTCTTCAAAGATTGATTTTATTCTAAAAAACTATGACAATCAGCCTTCACAAGTTGACCAGAACTTTCATGGAGTTCCTTTCCTTCCGCGTTCGTAGCTCCTTCCCGGAACAGGGAGTAACAAGTTACAGTTCTTACACTCTGCAGAGGTACGTTACTTTACCCATGAGAGATTAACTCCTTGTTGCACAACCGGGTGTACTTTCCCGTCCACAATTCCATGATGTGGGGCCCAGTAGTTGGTCCAAGCCAATCACTGCCCCCTTCGCGACCCCGCATGCCTCCTTGGTGTACACCAGGCCCACATAATGAATTACGGCAATGGTTTGTACAAACCGTTAAATGCTAGAACTATCGTGGGACGATGAGGGTTCCCACCCATATGTTGCATATCCTCTACGAATTATCAATTAATATACACGCTACGAGGATAACATCCATGACCTGCACATCCGGCTTCATGCGAGAGGAAGAAGATACATCTGACTTCTCTGTCCCATTCCAAATCTCATGGCTAACGCGTAATATACGGCGCTAGAATCACTGATGTCAGGGGTTATTAAGTCCCTACTTGATCATCATTGTTGCAATTAGAACACTAAGTTCTATTGCTCCATTATATCACCACTTAGTATGATATCTATAATTTCTTTATTTGTGAAAATAATAGTTTCCTTCTTTTATAACATATATGATAACACAAAATTTGCAAATACTTTGATAAAGATTCTTCAAAGGACATGATCAAGTGATGAACTTGCCTTGTGATGGTAAGGTAGTGAAGTCTGATGCTTGCACTAGACCTTGAGCTTCTAGTTCTAAAAAAACATCATTATTGCCCCGTAAGGACAATATTTAAAGAAGCAAAATGATTCTGCAAGTAATGTAATGCATTATTTAATTTTATATGCAATTACCCCAAAAAGTTCCTTTTTAGTAATACAGGATTTATAAATATTATCTTTTAATATTTATAACATATATTAAATTATTTTATTTTATTTCCCTTTTATTTGACTTTTATTGATTTAATAATTCTTTTAGGAATTATTAATTAAACATTAAAAATTGATTAAATATTTATTTAGTATTTTTCAAAAATACTACAATATTAATACATAATGAAAGTGAATTTTAATTAATTTTATCACCTTTCAATAATTTTTTAAAATTCCATAAGAAATATATAATTTACAAAATTCCTAATAAAATTTAAATGTCTAAAATTTTATATTTTAATTTATTTGGATAGTTTGGATTTTTGTGAATCCAAAAATATTTCATTTATAATTTTTGGACTTTATTTTATTTTCTATAATTTTATTAAGTCCAAGGGTATTTTGGTCTTTTCCTTTTTATTAAAACAGGCCTGAAAAGATTTCTAGGCCGGTTTATCTTATTGGGCCCTAGTATCCCATTAGTTAAAGAAAAAAGAGCCACCCCGAAGGGTCTGGCCCAACTCGGCCCACTCCTCACTGCCTCTCTCTCTCCCTCGAGTCATCCTCTCCTCCTATGACCCCGACCATGTGGCCGGCAATGCTGCCACCGGCGATTCCTGCTGTCGTAGGCCGTCCTAGTTGCCGCCGTGGTGTAACAGGGGGTTGTCAACGACGCCCATTCGATCTATCCAAATGGATTCGAGCCTGGGGCTCTCCTGCGATGGATCGATGCCGTCCCGAACCCTAGGGTTTGGGGGTTGGCATGGATTCAAGTGCTTCCGTGGTCATCATGTGTCGAGGTGACGCTCTGCACCTCCATGCGTGATGAGGGTCACTACCGTGGCGCCGTGCGGGTTGCAGTGCCCCCTCTAGGGTGCTCCCCGTGCCGCCATGGTCGTCGAACCCTCTGCTTCCTCTTCCAGTCTTCAGCGAGGACCTACAGTGAGTTCGATTCCTCTCCCCTAGTGCTCACTATGCTTGCTGATTCGGTTCTAGATGCTGGAAGTGACCTCTCTGATTGCTATCTAATTCTGATTAGGATGATTTATCCATTTAGGGTTTCTATCCTGTGATTGATCATATACTGGATGAATGGGATCATGTTTGGATGAATTGTAAACATGCTAAGTGGTTATTGGCCTGAGGCTTGTTGCTTAAGATGATCTATAATGTTTATGGTGGCTTGTTAGATGATTTTATGCTTGGATTGCATCTGATTCAGATGATATAGTTGCTTGGGAAATATGCTTGGTAAAGCCAAGGACTTGATAACTTTCCACTGTTATTTGATTTATGGTCATGATTATGATAGGATAAAACCACTGTCTTAGTGCTGTTGGCTTGGGAATTAACATGTGGTTTGAGATCATCATGATCTCAAACAGTGAAGTTTAACATAGGAATATCCTAGTTATGATTCCTGTGTTAACAGGAAAATGATTAGTAAGTTGATTGTCTGAATTTGTGATGATTAAATGTCTATCTTGTCTCATACAAAATTGTTCTTGTGACACCATCATGTATGGCACACAATTTTGGTTCTAATCCATTGATTTGGTCAGTTTATGCTTAAGACAAACTTGGCTTTGAAAGATAATTGGAAATGTTCTTTTTTGAATTCCCTAAGACCAGTGATGTTGGTCTGAGGCTTAGGGATTCAGATCTTATCTAGTTGATTCATATAGATAGTCCTGGTAGTGGTACCAACTATTGTTCTTGAATCAAAGCTTGGGAAAAATTGATAGTAGTCTTGATCATTCTATGGATCCAAAAGATTTGTTTCTAAGGTGCTACCCTTCCTTTAGGGATGTGCCTAGAAATTAGATCATAGATATAGTTATGCTTGAACTGTAATATATAGCTCCACAACCAGATCAAGGATGTTGCTTTGAGCTCTGGTTGGATCCTGGTACATTGCTATTTGCTTGTAGAGTTTAAAATCCCTATGATGGATTCAACCCATTTGGGTGCTTTCTGAGGGTTTGTTTTATAAAACAACACATGCTTCTCTCTGGATGATATGATTAGATCATGTGAAGGTTTTATGAAACTCACCACAAAATCCTGCTGTTTGTGGAGTAAAGTGATGATGATCTTGATCTTGTTCTGCTGGACTTCTGTGCTTGCTCTTGAGCTAGCCTGCTCCTCCTAGCTCATGGGCTTGGCCTTGCTGTTCACCTGATCCTTCCCCCTCCTTATGTCACCATCCTGGTGATGTTTGGTTGATCTTGGGTGGTTTGGTTTGGCTGTTGTGCTTGGTAAGCTGCTGTCTAAGCTGGATGTTCTTGTGGAAAGCAGTGGAGAGATGCACTAGTGCCTCTCCACGACTATGCTTGTGGTTTTGTGAGATTGGGCTGTGCTGTGGGGTTGACAACACACCACATGCATGTTGGTGTGTGTCCTTCCTGTGTGCTTGCTGTGCACTTGTGGATATGTTCAGAATTTTTGACACTTACTATTATCTGTTTACTTTCACCTGGCTGGTGAATTTGCCCCTTTTGGCTATCATTTGACTTTTGGCTTTGACTTATGAAAGACGTATTCTTTCATATTGGTGAAACTTTCCCCTTTGTTATAAATTTCTCAATGATGAATTTGTCTAGTGCACTTCACTGACATGTCTAAGAGAAAATAATACTAACTCTAACCTTTTTTTCTTTATATATATTCTGTTTGTTTTGCAGGTACAAATATAAAGTGAAGATTTAGTTTAGGTGTAGTTATAGAATAGTTAGTAAATAATCCAATGTAATCTTCTTCACATTTTTGTAATTTTATTTTTATTACTTTGTAATCTTCATTTTTATTCTTCTGTAATAAAGATTACATTATTATTAATAAAGAAGATTCTTATTCTTTATATATTTGCTGTTGTGAATTGTGTGGATGATTTCCATAAGTTATAATTTTTGTAACTTGATTATATATTGATGATATGAAATAAGTTTCATATTCATTATTGTTTTTCTTTGGATAGAATTTAAGTTGTAATATTCATTTCTTAATTAAATTAAGATTCAAAATTTATCCCAAATTTATTTAAATTATAATTCAAACTCTCAAGTTAAAAATTCAAATTCATTTTAAAACACATAATTCCTTAAAGATCATATCAAAGTCTATAGCAATCACCCTTTAAGACTAAACCTAATCTCAAAGTATGAAAGAAACATTGATCATTTAAGGTTTTTTTATTTGGCGAAAATTTTACCCACATTTTCACAGATTAATGCATGCAACATTCCAAATTCCTAAATCTACCCTTGTTAGTTCCTAAATGCTGGGAAGTTACAGACCCCCCTTAAATTAAACTTCGTCCCAAAGTTTGTGGAGATGTACCTGAATAGTTCTGGATAGGCTTTCCTTAAATCCTCTTCTTTCTCCCATGTGGCTTCCCTTTCAGGGTGATGTTCCCACTGTACTTTGCAATATTTAATTGCTCTGTTCTTTAACCTTTTTCCAGTTTTCTTCCAGAATCTTACAGGGTTTTTAAATATAGGTCAGGTCTGCTTGTAGTTCTATCTCTTGGTGTGTGATTGCATCCTCTGGAACTTTCAAACATTTACGAAGTTGTGACACATGGAAAACATTATGCACTTGAGCTAGTCTGGATGGTAACTCTAAAGCATAAGCTATAGTTCTGTTTTGACTCAGTATCTTGAATGGTCCGATGTATCTTGGACTCAATTTTCCTTTAACTCTGAACCTTTTCACTCCTTTCATTGGACTTACTTTCAGATAGACCATATCTCTTACTTCTGGATGCCATGATCTTCGACTTTGATCCGCATAACTTTTCTGCCTGCTCTGGGCTATTTTCAGTCTATCCCTGATCTTATCAATGATATCTTGTCTTTCCTTGATATAATCTGGCGCAAATTCTTTGCTGCTTCCAGGTTCATACCAACATATTGGTGATCTACAGTTCCTTCCATACAAAACTTGGTATGGAGCTGCCTTCAGATTACTCTGATAGCTATTGTTATAAGAAAATTCTGCCAATGGTAGATGATCTTCCCATGTTCCCCCGAAATATAGTGCACAAGCTCTTAAGATGTCTTCTAGTATTTGATTTGTTCTCTCAGTTTGACCTCCTGTCTCCGGATGATATGCTGTGCTGAAATCTAACTTTGAACCAAGTGCTTCATGCAATTGCTTCCAAAATGCTGAGTAAACACTGATCCCCTATCAGTTATGATCTTTTTGGGTACTCCATGCTTACTTACTATCTCTTTGACATATACTTCAACTAACTTCTCGACATTATCCTTTTGATTCACCGTAATAAAGTGTGCACTCTTAGTGAGTCTGTCTATAATTACCCATATCATATCCTTCCTTTTTGGTGTCATGGGAAATCCTGTGATGAAGTCCATACCTATTTCCTCCCACTTCCATTCAGGAATTTCTAAGGGTTGTAATGGTCCTGCTGGACTTTGATGTCCATCCTTCACCCTTTTACAAGTATGGCATTCCGATACATATTTAGCAATATCTCTTTTCATATTATTCCACCAAAATAGTTCTTTCAAATCCATATACATCTTAGTACTCCCTGGATGTATATAATATGGTGTGTCATGTGCTTCTTTGAGTATAAAATCTCTAATCTCAGTCACATCTGGAACACAAAGACGGTCTTGAAACCATAAATACCCATAATCTCCAAGGCGAAAAATGATTTTTTCCCCTTGTGATATCCTCCGAATTTCCTCAGCAATAAAAGGATCTTTTTCTTGATGTCTAAAAATTTCTTGCTTAAGATCACTGTCTTGCTCTGCAACTACCTGCATAGTAGCTAATCCTCCAATAACCTCTGTTCTGATAAATTGAAGTTCTAATCTTTCCAAGTCCATTTGTAACTCCTTTGGTAGCTCCCTATTGCTAGGCTGAATATCTGCACTCTTTCTGCTTAAAGCATCTGCTACAACATTTGCTTTCCCTGGGGTGTAGTTGATTGTTAAATCATAATCCTTGATTAGTTCCAACCAACGCTTCTGTCTCATATTCAATTCCTTTTGAGTGAAGAAATATTTGAGACTTTTATGGTCAGTGTATAACTCACATCTGGCTCCATAAAGAAAATGCCTCCATCCTTTCAGTGCGAAAACTACTGCTGCTAACTCTAAATCATGAGTTGGATAGTTGACTTCATGTGGTTTCAGTTGTCTTGAACCATAAGCAATCACTTTCCGATCTTGCATTAATACACAACCCAACCCTTCTTTAGACGCATCACAGTATACAGTGAAGTCCTTCCCTGTTTCAGGAACTGCTAAGATTGGGTTAATCTAGTCTTCAACTCTTGAAAACTTGCTTCACATTTCTCATCCCACTTTAATGGTGTATTCTTCCTTAATAATTTGGTCATTGGTCCTACTATTTTGGAGAAACCTTCAATGAATCTCCGATAATAACCAACCATTCATAAGAAACCTCGAATTTGCTTCACACTGGTCGGTGCAGTCCACTCTAGTACTGACTGAACTTTAGATGGATTCACAACAATTCCATCCTTACTGATCACATGACCGAGGAATTCTACCTCATCAAGCCAAAATTCACACTTGCCGAACTTAGCATAAAGTTTGTGTTCTCTTAAAGTCTGCAATGCTATTCTTAAATGATCAGCATGCTCTTCCTTATCCTTGGAATATATCAGAATATCATCAATAAAGACTATGAAGAACTTGTCCAAATATGGCATAAAGATCTTGTTCATCAAATTCATGAATATTGCAGGTGCATTGGTCAAACCAAATGGTACTACCAGATACTCATGGTGTCCATATCTTGAGACAAATGCTGTTTTTGGAACATCTTCCAGTTTGATTTTTATTTGATGGTATCCAGATCTTAAATCGATCTTTGAAAATACTCCCGCTCCTTTCACTTGATCAAACAAATCTTGAATTCTTGGTAAAGGATACTTATTCTTGATAGTCACGTTGTTTAGGTTTCTATAATCACCACACATTCTTCTTCCACCATCTCTCTTATCCACAAAGATTACTGGTGTTCCCCATGGGGATATGCTTTCCTGTATAAATCCTTTTCTAACTAACTCATCAATTTGCTCTTTGAGTTCTTTCAACTCTTTGGGTCCCATATTATATGGTTCTTGAGCTATTGGTGCTGTGCCAGGAATCAGGTCAATAGTAAACTCTATCTCCCGGTCTGGTGGCATTCCTGGTAGCTCTGCTAGAAAAACATCTTGAAATTCATTTACTACAGGAATCTCCTCCAATTTGACCTCTTTCATTGAGTTCAACTGTAGATCCACCATGATATGACTGTGCTTATCTGCTTGGTAAACTATCCTTGCTCCACTTGGAGTTTTGGTTGAGATAGTTTTCTCCTCACAATTTATCTGAGCTCCGTGTTCCATGATCCAATCCATTCCCAGCACTACTGCAATTCCCTTCAAAGGAATCACATAAATGTCTGCGAAATATGTATAACCACAGATCGAGATAACCTGATCTTGTTTTATGTGGCGTACAATCACATTCCCTCTTGCCGTAACTACTGTCATAGGACTTTCTAACGTTGCCCTTCTAATCCCGAACTTATCACAAAATTCTTCAGAAATGAATGAAGTAGTTGCACCAGTATCAAATAGAACTTTGCCGGGATTGGTAAGGATATTGAGCGTACCTATCACCGCATGCTCCGAATTATCCACCTCCTCGAGGGTTGCACAGTTCAGTTTCCCAGTAGGTCAGTTCCTCTTCCCATTGTTGTTCTTGCCATTATTTCCTCCTTTATTGGGCTGTCCATTTCCTCCACTGGATTGTCCTCCTCCCTTGGTAGGCCATCCTCCAGGTGGTTTGCTCGGACAATCAGGCTTGATATGCCCCTTCCGACCACAACCGTAACAGATCACTATAGGCCTTTTGCATTCCCTCTGGAAATGCCCTAGAATTCCACAATTGTTACAAATAACATTCCTTCTCGGATTGGATTGATTTCCACCACTGCCCTTGTTATTGTTATTTTTACCATAATTCCTATTCCGAGGTTTGAACTCCAGGTTGGGTTTAGGTTTGCTTGCCTGAATTATCTTGGTTTACTTCTTGGCTCTCTTCCTCCGGTCCTCTTGGACATTCTTATAATCATCTTCGAAAGTAATGGCTGCATCCAACAACTGCTGATAAGTTTGCTTATTGGCTAACCTTAGTTGCATCTTCACAAATGGATTTAATCCACGCAGGAAACGCTTCTTCCGCTTCTCTTCAGTGTTGACATCCTCCTCAGCATAACGAGACAGTTGACTAAAGTACCGGATGTACTTCATGAAACTAGTATAACCTTGCTGAAGCTCCTCAAATTCTCTCCGCTTCAACTCCATAACACTTTCCGGAACATGATATTCACAGAACCTCTGCTTGAATTCTTTCCAGGTAAACTCCCTTCCTGGTGGTTGCATGGCTAACTGATTCTCCCACCATGATGCTGCAGGTCCAGTCAGAAGATGAGTTGCATACCTCAATTTCTCCTCATCATTGCAACCTACAGTTTTCAGCTTCCTTTCAGTATCTGCTAGCCAGTCTTCTGCATCCATTGGTTTAGGATCTGATGCAAAAGGTAACGGTCTTGCATTCTGAAAATCAGATAGACTCACTCCTCCACCCTCAGGTGCCCTCTGATTTGCTCGCCCCAGCAACTCTTCCATAAACTTGTTCTGGGTCTCTTGCATCATTTGCATGCATTGCATAAAATTCTGCTCCATTAACGGCCTCATTGGTGGTGGTGGTAATGCTTCCTGGTTTGCTACATCTGCATCGGCCTTCTCCTTGGCCTCTCGCTCCATCCGCTGCTGCTCAGTTTCCATTTCTACACCCGTATCCACGACCCTCTAGTCCTGCAACATAAAGCGAATACTCATAATTACATCATGCACATGTGTTCTGAGCTCGACTTTACGCACAGAACTAGTCACACAATGAAGATCCAAAGAAAATCCAAATATGCATTTCACATATGATACATACTATCATATTGATACAAAGTCATTACAACATATACCATATTGGTATAATCACATAACTACTTTACTCATCTCACTATTTTATTTCTTGGAATACAATACACGGTACTTGATATCACTAACTAATTGCTTCCTTCTAGTAATAACTACGCTCGTCGTACATGCCTGATGTCCAACCGTGATGACGTGTTGTTCGTCGCACAGTTTTTGGAACATATGGCCTTCCAGAAGGAACATACTATGTATCTCAAGTGTCAGGACTTGAGTCATTACTCAACCTCAGCGCATTGACTCCCTCCAGCTCAGCTGAAAAGTCTTCAGAAACATATTCAACATTATCTCCAGTCTGCATCTCCTGAGCTTAATTTCTTGAGTTGTCAACAGGATACGCAGATCCTGCTGCTTCCCAGGTGCTCTCTTGGGCAAGATAATTAAACACTGAATAATGTATATTCCCTGGGTTTTGAGAAGATGTTGATGATTCAAACACTCTCTCTTCAGGATCTTCTTCTTCTTCCTGATCATCTATTGACATGGTATTTATACTACTATTATTAGGGTTCATTCTTGCACCCATCCAACTAGATTGTCCAACATTTCTGTCAGAACCATCTGTGGATATCTGGTGTTCATGAGATCCATTATATGATCCCATTCTCCAACCATCCGAATTCTCAATAGGAAGTTCTGAGTCAGAACCATCCTCTGAGCCCTGTGGTACTGCATACCTCATATCCATAGTAGGATCATGTATAGGTTTAGGTCTTGGTGAATAAGGATAGGGTATAAAAGATTCAGGATCTATAGATATATATCCTTAAAGATAGGTGTTGCACTACTACTTGCTTCTTTCTCTAACTGGAATGCTAACTGCTTCCTCCTTTCCGGATCAGTTAGATCCTCTAACATTTCATTTTTATCATCGACAATCACTTGATGGGTCTTAGAAAAAGACGCAATGAGTGTTCGGTATCGATCCATAAACTTGGAAGCTAGCTTAGGATGCTTCTTAACCAAAGTAAGATGATCCGGTATAGGATCCGAGTCTATAGAATCATGGGGTATCACAGAGAATGTGCTACCTTCTAGCTCCTTGGTTTTCTGCTCCCGGACATTAGCTATCTCCTCCACAACCGCAACATGATATGCTGCTAAATGACTCCTACCTTCTCCTATAGGTAGATCGTGATATAATCCAAGCTTCTCTGGAAGTTGGATACTCACACGATACTTGGATAACATTCGACCATCAAGGCAAGTAATAGTGTTTACTGGAATTCTAGTTGGAGAACTAAAATACTTTAAAAGTTGGCGAAGTTGGTCCGTGAATGGTCCTTGATAATCATCAAGAGTCTCCTCTTTCCTTACCAAAGTCTGTTTTGGAAACTTTGGTGCCATATCTCTGTATGTCAGAAAAATAATTTTGATTAGTATCCAATAATATATTGCATCATAACAAAGAATTATCGCACTAAAATATATAACGGAATATTCTCATTTGAATACACATTACATTACTTTTAGAGAATTCTTTATCGTTGCTAACTTTCCTACATGTAATACCCTTTACTAGGTTTCCAACCTAAGGTCAAAGAAATTTGCTCTGATACCAACTGCGATGACCCAGCATACCACTGCATGTGTAGTACACTATAGTCGTTGACATGACACTCACAGAACACCGTTCCGTAAATATCACATCCCTCAGAGTGGTACAACAGAAACATTGCGGGTCCATATTACAAACATTCACACATTATTATTATTACAATACCAGAAGTTCAAGACTTCAAAAGATTCAACTTACAAACCAAAATATAAAGTGTTTCAGCGGAATTTAAAAGTAGCAACTCCGACTAGGAGTTGAGCTCAGCAGCTTATTCTATAGAGTTCATGCTGCTCGGCTCCGTTGGTTACTACTAACTAGGGATACTTAGTTGGACTCATTATCATCGGCACCGTAGCGGATCTCGTAATCCACTCCTTCAACACCTCCGGACAGATCGGGTTCCTCATAGAACACATCTCCTTGGCATTCGGCTACATACATTGGCACGTCTTCGGGATCCTCAGAGTCTAAGCAAGGGATCAAAGAAAATAATGAGTAACAGCGTTACCCAACAAGTTCATTATATGCAAGGTGGGAAGGTTGATGCTCTAACTACCACCTCGGATTATAAATCCTTGGCACTATGCAATTTTTGTAAATCTTTCTTCAAATATTGATTTTATTCTGAAAAACTATGACAATCATCCTTCACAGGTTGACCAGAACTTTCATGGAGTTCCTTTCCTGCCGTGTTCGTAGCTCCTTCCCGGAACAGGGAGTAACAAGTTATAGTTCTTACACTCTGTAGAGGTGTGTTACTTTACCCATGAGAGATCAACTCCTTGTTGCACAACCGGGCGTACTTTCCCGTCCACAATTCCATGATGTGGGGCCCAGTAGTTGGTCCAAGCCAATCACTACCCCCTTCGTGACCCCGCATGCCTCCTTGGTGTACACCATGCCCACATAATGAATTACGACAATGGTTTGTATAGACCGTTAAATGCCAGAACTACCGTGGGACGATGAGGGTTCCCACCCATATGCTGCATATCCTCTACGAATTACCAATTAATATGCACGCTACAAGGATAACAACCACGACCTACACATCCGGCTTCATGCGAGAGGAAGAAGATACAGCTGACTTCTCTGTCCCATTCCAAATCTCATGGCTAACGCGTAATATACGGTGCTAGAATCACTGATGTTAGGGGTTATTAAGTCCCTACTTGATCATCATTGTTGCAATTAGAACACTAAGTTCTATTGCTCCATTATATCACCACTTAGGATGATATCTATAATTTCTTTATTTGTGAAAATAATAGTTTCTTTCTTTTATAGCATATATGATAACACACAATTTGCAAATACTTTGATAAAGACTCTTCAAAGGACATGAGCAAGTGATGAACTTGCCTTGTGATGGTAAGGTAGTGAAGTGTGATGCTTGCACTGGACCTTGAGCTTCTAGTTCTACAAAAACATCATTATTGCCCGGTAAGGACAATATTTAAAGAAGCAAAATGATTATGAAAGTAATGTAATGCATTATTTAATGTTATATGCTATTACCCCCAAAAGTTCCTTTTTAGTAATAAAGGATTTATAAATATTATCTTTTAATATTTATAACATATATTGAATTATTTTATTTTATTTCCCTTTTATTTGACTTTTATTGATTTAATAATTCTTTTAGGAATTATTAATTAAACATTAAAAATTGATTAAATATTTATTTAGTATTTTTCAAAAATACTACAATATTAATACATAATGAAAGTGAATTTTAATTAATTTTGTCACCTTTCAATAATTTTGTAAAATTCCGTAAGGAATATATAATTTACAAAATTCCTAATAAAATTTAAATGTCTAAAATTTTATATTTTAATTAATTTGGATAGTTTGGATTTTTTTGAATCCAAAAATATTTCATTTATAATTTTTGGACTTTTATTTTATTTTCTAGAATTTTATTAAGTCCAAGGGTATTTTGGTCTTTTCCTTTTTATTAAAACAGGCCTGAAAAGATTTCTGGGCTGGTTTATCTTATTGGCCCCTATTAGCCCATTAGTTAAAGACAAAAGAGCCACCCCAAAGGGTCTGGCCCAACTCGGCCCACTCCTCACTGCCTCTCTCTCTCCCTCGAGTTCATCCTCTCCTCCTCTGACCCCGACCCTGTGTCCGGTGATGCCACCACCGGCGATTCCCGCCGCCGTAGGCCGTCCTGGTTGCTGCCGTGGTGTAATAGGGGGTTGTCGATGATGCCCATTCGATCTATCCAAATGGATTCGAGCCTAGGGCTCTCCTACGATGGATCGATGCTGTCCCGAACCCTAGGGTTTGGGGGTTGGCATGGATTCAAGTGCTGCCGTGGTCATCGTGTGTCGAGGTGATGCTCTGCACCTCCATGCGTGATCAGGGTCACTGCCGTGGCGCCGTGCGGGTTGCAGCGCCCCCTCTGGGGTGCTCCCCGTGCCGCCATGGTCGTCAACCCCTATGCTTCCTCTTCCAGTCTTCAGCGAGGACCTACAGTGAGTTCGATTCATCTCCCCTGGTGCTCTCTGTGATTGCTAATTCGATTCTAGATGCTGGCAGTGACCTCTCTGATTACTATCTGATTCTGATTAGGATGATTTATCCATTTAGGGTTTCTATCCTGTGATTGATCATATACTGGATGAATGGGATCATGTTTGGATGAATTGTAAACATGCTAAGTGGTTATTGGCCTGAGGCTTGTTGCTTAAGATGATCTATATTATTTCTGGTGGCTTATTAGATGATTTTATGCTTGGATTGCATCTGATTCAGATGATATAGTTTCTTGGGAAATATGCTTGGTAAAGCCAAGGACTTGATAACTTTCCACTGTTATTTGATTTATGGTCATGATTATGATAGGATAAAACCACTGTCTTAGTGCTGTTGGCTTGGGAATTAACATGTGGTTTGAGATCATCATGATCTCAAACAGTGAAGTTTAACATAGGAATATCCTAGTTATGATTCCTGTGTTAACAGGAAAATGATTAGTAAGTTGATTGTCTGAATTTGTGATGATTAAATGTCTATCTTGTCTCATACAAAATTGTTCTTGTGACACCATCATGTATGGCACACAAGTTTGGTTCTAATCCATTGATTTGGTCAGTTTATGCTTAAGACAAACTTGGCTTTGAAAGATAATTGGAAATGTTCTTTTTTGAATTCCCTAAGACCAGTGATGTTGGTCTGAGGCTTAGGGATTCAGATCTTATCTAGTTGATTCATATAGATAGTCCTGGTAGTGGTACCAGCTATTGTTCTTGAATCAAAGCTTGGGTAAAATTGATAGTAGGCTTGATCATTCTATGGATCCAAAATATTTGTTTCTAAGGTGCTACCCTTCCTTTAGGGATGTGCCTAGAAATTAGATCATAGCTATAGTTATGCTTGAACTGTAATATATAGCTCCACAACCAGATCAAGGATGTTGCTTTGAGCTCTGGTTGGATCCTGGTAATTTGCTGTTTGCTTGTAGAGTTTAAAATCCCTATGATGAATTCAAACCATTTGGGTGCTTTCTGAGGGTTTGTTTTATAAAAAAACACATGCTTCTCTCTGGATGATATGATTAGATCATGTGAAGGTTTTATGAAACTCACCACAAAATCCTGTTGTTTGTGGAGTAAAGTGATGATGATCTTGATCTTGTTCTGCTGGACTTCTATGCTTGCTCTTGAGCTAGCCTACTCCTCCTAGCTCCTGGGCTTGGCCTTGCTGTCCACCTGATCCTTTCCCCTCCTTATGTCACCATCCTGGTGATGTTTGGTTGATCTTGGGTGGTTTGGTTTAGCTGTTGTGCTTGGTAAGCTGCTATCTAAGCTGGCTGTTCTTGTGGAAAGCAGTGGAGAGATGCACTAGTGCCTCTCCACGGCTGTGCTTGTGGTTTTGTGAGATTGGGCTGTGCTGTGGGGTTGACAACACACCACATGCATGTTGGTGTGTGTCCTGCCTGTGTGCTTGCTGTGCACTTGTGGATATGTTCAGAATTTTTGACACTTACTATTATTTGTTTACTTTCACCTGGCTGGTGAATTTGCCCCTTTTGGCTATCATTTGACTTCTGGCTTTAACTTATGAAAGATGGATTCTTTCATATTGGTGAAACTTGCCCCTTTGTTATAAATTTCTCAATGATGAATTTGTCTAGTGCACTTCACTGACATGTCTAAGTGAAAATAATACTAAGTCTAACCTTTTATTTATTTATATATATTCTGTTTGTTTTGCAGGTACAGATATAAAGTGAAGAGTTTAGGTGTAGTTATAGAATAGTTATTAAATAATCCAATGTAATCTTCTTCACATTTTCGTAATTTTCTTTTTATTACTTTGTAATCTTCATTTTATTCTTATGTAATAAAGATTACATTATTATTAATAAAGAAGATTCTTATTCTTTATATATTTGCTGTTGTGAATTGTGTGGATGATTTCCATAAGTTATAATTTTTGTAACTTGATTATATATTGATGATATGAAATAAGTTTCATATTCATTATTGTTTTTCTTTGGATATAATTTAAGTTGTAATATTCATTTCTTAATTAAATTAAGATTCAAAATTTATCCCAAATTTATTTAAATTATAATTCAAACTCTCAAGTTAAAAATTCAAATTCATTTTAAAACACATAATTCCTTAAAGATCATATCAAAGTCTATAGCAATCACCCTTGAAGACTAAACCTAATCTCAAAGTATGAAAGAAACATTGATCACTTAAGGTTTTTTTATTTGGCGAAAATTTTACCCACATTTTCACAGATGAATGCATGCAACATTCCAAATTCCTAAATCTACTCTTTGTTAGTTCCTAAATGCTGGGATGTTACAGGTTTCCACAGTTGGGATAGGTTGGACGGTTCATCGGGGGTCAGTTGTTTGTTGGGGAAAATCCTGGAGATGGGTTGGGGCGATACTTTGGGGTATGATGGGTTACTGGTTGATGCATCATGCAACGCTTGCGGTTCTCATTTGCTTGGTTGACCTTGCCTTCCATCTGAATGGCAGAGTCCACTAAGGCTTCAATATCAGCAAAGGGGATATTGACTAACACTGTCTACATCTCATCATGCAGACCATTCAGGAATCTCTCTTTCTTCTTGGCCTCAGTGCTGATCTCATCAGGGGCATACCTTGATAGAGATAGGAATCTGTCACGGTACTCTACCACAGTTATTCTTCCTTGCTTAAGCTCCTTGAATTCATCTCTCATCCGCAGGATCAAACCAGGTGGCACATGGGTTCTGCTGAACTTGAGTTTGAATTCATCCCAAGTCATCATTTGTCCTCCATTAATGGTGCGAACGCTGTTCCACCATGCTCTTGCATCTCCGGCCAGATAGTGGGTGGAAAACAGTACTTTCTCATTAGCCTCTACTCCGGTGACTTCCAAGTTGTTCTCCATGGTTTGCAGCCAATCATCAGCATCTAGGGGCTCTTCAGACTTACTAAAGAAGGGTGGGTTGGTGTTCTGGAAATTCTTGAGCTTGGATCCATGGTTGTCCTAGTTTCTGTGGACTTGATTGTTGTTGGACATCTGAGATATGTGCTAAAGGGTGGCTAAGTTGGCTTGACGTTCTGCTCTTTTAGCTTGGATCTCATCATGGGTCCTGGGATGAACTGCTTCCTCCGCGAGGCATCTGAAGATTGAGATAGATCATGAGAAAAGAGGGAATTTCTAAGGTTCAAGGTTTTTGAATTTTTTTTAAAGTTTTACTCAGATTTTTCTAGCAACTTGCTTTTCATTCATTCATCACACATCATACAACACACACCACACCAAAGGAAACAAATGGTTTTAAGAACCATTCTGGGAAACTACGATACAACGTGACCTGATACAACTCACTAACGCTAGTGCTCAAGTGCTACTAATCATCAGAGTCGGTGTCCTCATCATCCTCATCATCATCATCATCATCATCAATGAAGGCAAAGTCATCCTCATCGGTGAAGAATTCCATGGCCTGATCCTCCAGAAAGTCATCATCATCACTGAGATAGGAGTAGGGGTCTCCACGGATATCCTCCCCTGCATTCTCCCTCTCCTCCAGCTGCATATCCCTCTCGTGGATGGTCTCCTCCAAGTCTGTGATACTGTGGAGGAGACGGGCAATGATGCGCTCCTTCTTGTCGAGCTCACGGCGACGAGACTGGCGATCCTTCACCAGCATGGCGATGGTCTGATCCTTCTGGGTGGCGATGGCGGACTTGTGGTTGGCGTAGGAATGGGCATTGTCCAACTCCTTCTGCCGGTCATACATCATGAAGCTGAGGTGGTCCACTTGGTTCTTCAGCTCAGGGTGATATGGTGCCTCCAGGGGATGTACCATAGCATCACGCCTTGGGCAGAACTCAAAGCGGGTACCCTTAATCTGATTGATACTCTGCCCACACAGACGGGCAAGAGCTTCCTGCATGGCCCTGGCAAGTCCATCTGGCCAGTTGTTCTCTCTGACAGTGAACTGAATTCCCTCTATGGTGGGGACTTAAATATTTCCTCTAATACTTGCAACAATTAGCCATTGCAACTCCTCTCCTTCCTGATCATTGAGCTGAGCTCCGAAGAACACGGGGTGCGGACGCTCCAGCATCTCCGACAGCTGGTCCAAGTCACGCTCAAAGATGAGGTCTCCTCCATTCCCCAACTGATAAAACTTGCTATACTTCACGTCCATCTATAAGAATATAGGATGAGTATGTTAGTAGCGTGAGCAAGTGTGTCAAATTTTAGGTAAGTTTGCAAGAATTTTTGAGGAACATGAATTTTCATGAAAGAGTCTAAGTGATAAGAATGAGAATAAGTTTTCATAAATACTCACTTCCTTGGTGTTGAAACTAAGTTTTTGATTCACACGTCCATTCTAACTAGGGTCTCCTATGGTCAGGATGGCTCTGATACCAACTTGTCAACCCCCGGATTTTTAATCCCAGATGCCTGTTATGCCATACATCGCAATCCCAGGATTACCATTTTTGCGAGACATAACATATTGGATATCACAGTACATCATCCATTACAAAGCATACATAAGGTCTTACACAAATAAGGATCACATGATCCAGTTCTGAATACATTCAAGCAGCGGAATAACGTAATAGTAACGGTAGCGTAGGTGAGGCCCCATATTCATGGTCACAGGCAATGCTGACGATGGGAGATGATCCTAGTTGTCGTAACCTTCCTGCTGTCCGTCTTCCTGATACTCCTCTTCATAGTCTATCCACGGGAATAGCCAGGGACAAAGCCATGAGTACTCTTTAAGTACTCGCAAACTAATACTAACAAGTGAAGTGGTTTTCGAGTAGGATATACTAAGCTCTAGGTTGTTTTGCAAAAAGCCAGATTTATCTCTACTGAGTTCAGAAGCAAAGAAAACTAGTTGAATTTTTTATGACACCTAAGTGGGAACTTGAATTTCATAACACAACCTTGTTGTGATCAAATCAAGTCACAAATCATTTCATAAGTAAATTTGAAAACATCCGACGACGGAACATTATGGCCACTCCAACTGTCCATAACCGCGGACGCGGCTATTCGAATAGTTTGACACTCTGCAGAGTTGGTACACTTTCACCACAATATTCGATACATCCGTCAGGAACAATCCTAAATTCACCATACTCAGTATGCGGATAATCAATCCTAACCTTTCAATTACACCCCCTAGTATAGGCACCTCTCCTGTGAGTTTGGCCTCCCAACCATGACCAACTGTCATCTTGGGTACTCCACAGGTGGACAATCTTCACAAGGTAGCCTCAACTCAAACCTTGGCCGCAAGGGAACCCATACTAAGGTATATAAATTTCCAGTCAAGCCGTACCCAATCTTCGGGTATTGTGGTTGTACGGTAAAATTGGAATGGTATCACATCCAGACAACCATCAGTTTTATAAAGGGCTAAGGCCCATGCCTTAACATTTTCATCATCAAAATCATCTGGTGTTTCAAGAACACATGTCAAAACATTTCTGTAGAATGACTCATCATTCTAAGGTTTTCATAACCA
Organism: Avena longiglumis; assembly: GCA_030063025.1. NCBI lineage: Eukaryota > Viridiplantae > Streptophyta > Magnoliopsida > Poales > Poaceae > Avena > Avena longiglumis. The sequence continues at coordinate 473,008,518 of CP125974.1, read as the reverse complement.
TTTTCACCAAGTATTCCCATCTAAAGTGATCAAGTTTTATGCTTATCACTAGCAACTACAAGTGAGGGTAAATACTAATGAGGGGTGGTAATCAAGTGTATCTTATCTAAATTCAGTCTCATGCCTCAGGATGACATCAAGTTTATCTAACTTAGGCCAAGTTTTATGCTCTTTATGCTACCTTCATATATCTTTCTAAAATCTACAAGTCACTAAGTAAACTCTCAGAGAAAGCTTTTATAAAGTAATAAAATACTAAGCTTGTAAGTAAAACTAGGATTGGGTATCAAGTAAGGTAAGCTTGCAAGGATTAGCTTGCTCAGTCAATTTGTATATTGAGGCTTGCAAGTTTGCAAGTATAGGCTTGCTAAGATATTAGTATAGGATTGCTAAGATATTATTATAGGTTTGCCTTGTGCAGAGCAGTGGTTGAAGTTCTCCTCGGCTTCTTCCTCGTAGTATTCTCCTTCCTCCTCGTATCCTTGGTCAGTACTAGCGTCTATAAATAAATACGAGGTACACAATCACCAACCAATACTTAACTAGTTCTATTTATCACACCAAGGTTTTCACTAGATGATCTAGGATCATCACAAACATTACAATCATCAAAGCTTTTGTCCTATTAATTTTATTTTGGAAAAGTAATTTCTACTCATTGAAAAACTACTTAAGATTTAATATTCTCCAACCAAAACATGGGATCATGTTGACACATGTCATCGCCACATATTTCAGTACATGAGAATGTGATTTAAAGTGGTGTCACAATTTAATAAGGTTTAACCTTTTTATTTTAATTAATTAAAGTGGCTAGAATTGCCTATGAGGCATTCTTTTATTACTTGTTCATTATTTCTGCAAGTAAACCTAGATATCTTTATATATTTAGAAAGGTATAGTTAAATGCGATTTTTGAGAGTTGGAATCAACTCAAAAGCTTTTGTGGTTGAATTTTGAAAAATGTTTGAATGCATAAAAGCTTCTGCCTTGTTATTTTTACTATAGGTGATCTACAAATCTAAATGGTTTGAATCCAACAGGCTTGGATTAAGCACTCCAGTACCTTTCTAAAAAATTGGTTTCATGCATTTTGGTTTAGTGAATCGAGCTGGGTTGATTTTTGAATCTAGGTACAAAACTGAGTTTGAAACTAAAAGAATAAATCTAAATTTGAATTACCGGGTCACGCGGGATGCTAACTGGACCGGCCCACGGTTTACAGCGCGTGCGGGCTGGTTTAAGTGGCTATCCCCACTCGTCAGTGATACAGAGGGGTGCGAAGCGGTACGGGGAGATTAGGGCCGCACGATCAAACTCTAATCCTATGGCTGTGGTTCATCGTCCACGTTGGGCAACGCCGGCGAAACAGAACCCTAGCGCGGCCAGTGGGGGTCGTGGGAGGCTCACCGGGGCTCATGCGATGGTCGGCGACGGGGGCAAACAACGAAGTCGACGACGGCGATCCTCCTAGTACCGGCAGCTTCTCCTGGGGCGGCTCCAATCAACGGCGCCCTTTTCCTCAAACTTCGGCAAAATTCCGGCGATGCGCTACTCTCCTTGCTCCGGGAGTGAGGTGGGGTGCTTCTGAGAGAGAGGGGAGTGAGATGTTGTGAAGAATTCGTGCTGGGGTGGCCTCTATTTATAGTGCCAGAAGGGGACCGAATGGCGCGGGCGGAGCTCGTCGGTGTCATTGTTACAGCGAGCTACGGACATTGGCAAAGGTAGGGGACGGTGCGTTGCCTCCTAGCGAAGCTCAGCGGCTTGATGGCGAAGCGTGGGACGGTGCGAGGCGGTCGGAACATCGCGGAGCTCTGGGCAGGTCTGGCGGAAGTTTTAATGGCGCACATCGTCTACGGTCTGCGCGGCAGCGAACGAGCATGTCCGCGGTGTTGCTGGGGTGCTGGCGATCCTCCTTGCATGCGGCGAGGGCGGAGCGCGGTCTGTGGGCGTGTGTCGCGGTTGGCGCTCTGGCGTGCTCTCGACTCGCTCACAGAGAGGCTTGGCATGCTCGGGTTGTGTGGTCCAGTGGTTGGTTGCACTGGAGGCTAGGACAGGGGGGTGGCGGTGGACGGTGGAGAGTGTCTCAGACAAGGTTGGCGAGGCTAGTGCTTCTCCTAGCTCGCTGGCGACATGGGGGTGGCAAGGGTGCTCTCGGCCTGCTTGCCATTGATGGCATGGTCTGCTTTACAATGAGCTAGAGATGTTAAACAAGTTAGATAATCTACTGAGAGTGTAGTGTGAGCTAGATAGGGAACAAGTTAGGCACTGATCACTGCTCACAATAGTGTTTGTGGTTTGTTTGTTTGGTGCCAACAAGTTGTTTGATGAAATGGCCGAAAGAGATTCAAATATAAATTTTGGATTCAAACTTGGTGGATGTGTTGCTTACATACTAGGGAGTCTCTGGTTAGTGGGATTGGTCAAGTGGAATTGGTTTGGGCGGTTTTTGGAAAAGGGGTGATCTTCACATATGAATCAGATTCAATTTTGAAATGTGATTTGAATCAAGTTGCCAAATGTTTCTGCAAGTTTGAAAGGTGGGATTTGATTCACTTTTACTTGGTCTTGCAAGGGGTGAAGAGAAATGGAAAAGTTTCTATTTGAAATCTTGGACTAGAAACACTCAAAGTGGCCTAGTGAGCAAGATTGGAAAAAATGACCATTTGCTTTATTTGTTTTGTTTTTGATTTTCTCCTGTTTTGTTTCTGCTTGGAATTGTTTTAGATGATGTTATTTTCATATTTAAATCATTCCTTGCTATTTAGATCAATCACACAAGTCCATTCATGCATTCATACAATCATCACATACACACATGCATGCATTCATTTGATTTTTATTTGATAAAAGTTTTTGTTAACCCTAATCTTGGTGATTGGAATTTGATAATTATGAACAATATTTTTGGGATGTTACAAACGCGGAGTCATGAGACTCTTGTTACTCACAAGCCTATCCTCAAAGATCGCCATCATCTACTTGTAGTTTAGAATGGGATTGTTGGGAAAATCATTGTGCTCCAGGTAATGCTAAGATTCAGAAAACACTGTGTTAGTTCATCACACTAAGGACGTATTGAATAAGTAAAACAATAAAATTGTGATATGTATTGTAACCATGAGGTGTGCAATCAACTTGTCGCCGTCCATCATGAAGTTTGTGCTCTCCTTGCACAACAACCTCCACTTTTGTATCCACTTCCTTACATGGTTGTAAAGTTAAGTAGGGGTATTGTAAGGCCTGTGTAGTCAAGGACATTATTGCAAACACTCTGCAGTTGCTGTGTTCGAAGCCTAGAGAACACTCTATCCCTGTCCTGACTTACCCGCATACACTATTGAGGGTGAACTCTAACATAGATGGTTACGACACCATTGGAGGTTTGGGTAGATAATGAGTTGGATCATGTTTTACATTATCAGGCTACATCTAGACAAGGCATGCTTCACCGAGGGAGCAAACAGATCAGGAGAAGGCATGATGACCGACACAGAAGCATTGAAATACTATGGTAAGCATGAAATTCGGTTGCTCATAACCTATAATCAATCTCTAGCAAGGAAGCATGCACATTCTTGCATTTCAACAAAATAATCAATGGGGAGTGGTTCTTACAGGCACATGAGCACAATTCAACATAGAGGTTAGGGAAGATAGGGATACCAGCCGAATCACGGTCACTATGCTCGACGGGTAGCCTACAGATCAACATCATAGTGCTCAACTAGGAAGAAGGTTGGACCATCGTCGCCGAGCTCGACGGATAAGAAGGCATGAGATGGCCTACAAATAATTTAACACCTAAACCATATAACCGAAATCGTACATCGACCATCACGTATGCGTCCTATGGCAAGCATTCAACTACAAGGTCTGCATATAATCTAATCAGTACAGATCTTCAAACATCTAGCATTCTTACATATATAATCTACCACATCTTAGAGTTAAAGCTTTCTTACAGACATCATAGGATCTAGAACACACTGGTCGACGAACATGGAGAAGGCACGCCAGCGATGACCGGCGCCGAGCTCTTGGTCCAAGCTAGTGAAGACGCTCCCGCCATCGCCATGGATCTCGAAAGAGGGAAGATCTATATTGGGGAGGGGGAGAGGATGATGGTGGCTTTGGAATTCGGCGGTGAGAGAGTGCCGCTAAATAGGTGGCCGAGTTTTGGAAGATGGTAACAGAATTTCTCTCGCAGGAATTTCAATGCACCGCAAAGCACACGCCATCTCCATGGGTTGCAACAGCTCGTAGACGGTGTTCTCCAAAAAGCACGTGGCGAGGGTGGCTCTGGGGAAACGGTCGATTCCGCCATCCCACCCTCTAGCCTGGCCTAGAGCTGCTTTGAGGGCGTGCAAGCCACAACATGGAAGGAGGGCAAACATCCAATAGGCCGTTTTTTAATCCCAGGGCCTGTTACGGAGATCCAATTCGGCTCACGGCTGCAAATGAACCCATTGTATAAAAACATAATTCAAAATGTCAAAAAAATCAGGGAAAATATTTGCACGTATATCCGGACACTAAATGTTCATGTACAAGTTTGCGGGTGAAAAGAACATTTTAAATGTCTTATGTAAAAAAGATAATTTTAGTACTCCACCATGTCTATTTACGGTCATGTTTTTTTTGTCTTTTTACACAAGCAACGTAAAATATCCATTCTTTCTAAAAACTTGTGTACGGGCATAGAACGTCTGGATATATATGCGAAATTTTTGTTCAGATTTTTTTAACAATTTAAATTTTATTTTTCATGTAATTTTCATAATAGGTCAATTTGCACCTAGAAGCCAAAACACCACCCCCGTTTCTTATTCTTAGTCCCTATATTCTCTATTATTGTGCTCTCTATATGTGCTAGGGTTTGATGAATAAGGTACTAGTTAGATAACCAGTTGTTGGTCTAGCCTTTGTTTGCTTCCATCCTTCTTGTTTCAATCATACCAATGTTTTTTTTAATTAAAATCATACCAATGTTGGTTTTTTATTTTATTTTATCTTATCCTATTTATCCTATAGTGTAACGAATGGTGATGTGGATTACCACAGAGAGATCCTTGTGTGGTCTCTGTCTGCCGACTAATGACACACTTAACGTCTGATTACAACACGATAACATCTCAGCCTCTAGGCTCCAGTGCCCTAATATTCACGAAACAAGTTCCCGCAAATGTAACGAAACAACACCCGAATCATCCCAAGCCCGCCATTGTTACATGTTTGTTGGTTGCCTGTTGCTGCCGTAATTGACTGATCATGAGAGAGGAAGTTTAAGGCTTGTTTGATTCATAGGAATTGCATAGGAATTGTGTAGGATTTAAATTTTATGGGAATTCTTCCTATGATAATGTTTGATTCATAGGAACACATCCCATAGGAATTAATCCTATAGGAATCTTGTAGTGTAATTCCTATAGGAAAACAACATTAGGTCCACCTCATGGAAAAATTCCTTTGCCACATCAAACAAAATCCCTCTTCCCACTAGTAGAAAACAGGCTATCTGTTCGCATTCCCCAACAGCGTTAGTCCCGGTTGCGCCACGAACCGGGACTAATGCTGGCATGCGTCTCGGTTCGAGCGGGCACGGTGGTCGGAGTCATGCGTCCCATTCGGTAGGGGTGCATGTGTCCCGGTTTGTAACACGATCGGGACTAAAGTGTGGGCGCCAGACAAGTGGCCTGCCACACACCTTTAGTCCCGGTTTGTATAAACCGGGACGTATGAGCCCGTCCTCTATAAATACGATGCCCCAACCCTCTGCCTCCCCTCTGTTTTTTTGGTGGAAGGTGTGAGAGGTGTTCTAGTTTATTTTTTTCCTATGCATGCATGCGAGGTGTTTGATGAAATGTTTGAGTGAATGATCCCGTTCAATTTCTCACAGAACAAAAATATAGGAGGTGCCCGAGACGCACTTGAGCTTTCTCCTCTTTATTTCCCTCGATCGAGGTTACAATCTTATGTTTTCTCTGTCATTGATACAATGCATGTGTCAATGTGAATTGGTCATTTCACTATTTATGATGTTCCATTTTTGCTAAACTTAATTATATGATGCAGATGAACGGTCGGGAATGGATGTACGGTGACTGGCGTGAACCCGGGTACATTAAATGCATGGATAAATTTATCGATGTGGCTATGGCAAACAAAGAGAATGGTTTTATACGTTGTCCATGTGTTCAATGTCAGAACAACGAGGAGTACTCTTCCTTGAAAATCATTCGCGGCCACCTGGTTATGAAAGGTTTCATGCCCAACTATAATTGTTGGACCAAGCATGGGGAAAGAGGGGTTATGACGGAAGACAATGAAGAAGAAGATGATGATACCAACTATCATCATATGTTTCCTGAATACAGTGATACTGCAATGGAAGACAATGAAGAGGAAGGAGGTGAAGAACGGGCATCAGATGAGCCCGCTGATGAACTTGGTAGGGTCATTTCTGATGCAAAGCGAGACTATGAAACAGAAAAGGAGAAGTTTAAGTTGGAGGGCATGTTAGAAGATCACAAGAAATTGTTGTACCCAAATTGCGAAGATGGCAGCACAAAGCTCAGTACCACACCGGAATTGCTGCGATGGAAGGCAGAGTGTGGTCTAACTGACTTCGCATTTGAAAAGATGCTGAAAATAATGAAGCCAAAGTTTCCAAAACATAACGAACTTCCCGAGAGTATGTACGAAGCAAAGAAGACTCTCTTCCCTTTAGGATTAGATGTGCAGAAGATACATGCATGCATTAATGACTGCATCTTCTACCGCGGTAAGGAGTATGGGAATTTAGATAAATGTCCGGTATGCAATGCATTGCGGTATAAGATCAGACGAGATGACCCTGGTGATGTTGAGGGAGATCCCCTCCGGAAGAGGGTTCCTGCTAAGGTTATGTGGTATGCTCCTATAATACTAAGGTTGAAACGCATGTTCAGAAACAAAGAGCATGCCAGGTTGTTGCGATGGCACAAAGAAGACCGTAAGAAAGACGGGAAGTTGAGACACCCTGGTGATGGGTCGTAGTGGAGAAAAATCGAGAGAGACTTCCCGGACTTTGCAGGTGACGCAAGGAACTTATGGTTTGGTCTAAGTACGGATGACATGAATCCTTTTGGGGAGCAGATCCGTAGTCACAACACCTGGCCCGTGACTCTATGTATCTACAACCTTCCTCCTTGGTTGTGCATGAAGCGTAAGTTCATTATGATGCTAGTGCTCATCCAAGGCCCGAAGCAACTGGGCAACGACATTGATGTGTACCTAAGGCCATTAGTTCAAGAACTCTTACAGCTATGGGGCAAACTAGGTGTACATGCGTGGGATGAGAATAAACAGGAGCCATTTGACCTACGAGGGTTGCTTTTCGTAACCATCAATGATTGGCCTGCTCTTAGTAAATAAACAAGGGATATAAGGCATGCACACACTGTTTAGATAAGACTGAAGGTACATATTTGCATAAATGCAAGAAGGCTGTGTACCTGGCGAATCGACGATTTCTTCCGACCAATCATCCCGTAAGAAAGAAAGGCAAGCATTTCAAAGGTGAGGCAGATCACCAGAAGAAGCCTGAACTCCCTGCTGGTGATGATGTATTTGGTATGGTCAAGGATACAGAAGTAATCTCTGGAAAAGGTCCCGGCGGTCAATCAGTTCCGAACGACGTCGCTACCGGACACGCACCCATGTGGAAGAAGAAATCTATATTTTGGGAGCTGCCATATTGGAAAGGCATATGTGTCCGCTCTTCAATCGACGTGATGCACGTGACGAAGAATCTTTGCGTGAACCTCCTAGGATTCCTAGGAGTGTATGGGAAGACAAAAGATACACGAGAAGCACGGGAGGACCAACAAATTATGAAAGACCCAAAGAACATGCATACACAGAACAAGACGGATAAAGGGCGTCACTTAAGTCGTGTCAGCTATGCTCTTACCAAAGCAGAGAGAGAAATCTTTTTTGAAGTCCTTTACAGTATCAAGGTGCCGTCTGGCTTCTCATCTAATATAAAGGGGATAATAAATATTGTAGAGAAAAAGTTCCAAAACCTGAAGTCTCATGACTGTCACGTGATTATGACGCAGTTGCTTCCGATTGCATTGAGGGGGCTTCTACCGGAAAATGTTCGAGTACCCATTGTGAAGATGTGTGCATTCCTCAATGCAATATCTCAGAAGGTAATCAATCCTGATATTCTGCCAAGGTTATAGAAGGATGTGGTACAATGTCTTGTTAGTTTTGAGTTGGTGTTCCCACCATCCTTCTTCAATATTATGACACATCTCCTAGTTGACCTGGTGGAAGAGATTGCCATTCTTGGTCCTATATTTCTGCACAATATGTTCCCTTTGAGAGGTTCATGGGAGTCTTAAAGAAATATGTTCATAACCATGCTAGACCAGAAGGAAGCATCTCCAAGGGATATGGAATAGAGGAGGTCATTGAGTTTTGTGTTGACTTTATTCGTGACCTTAAGCCGATTGGTGTTCCTGACTCGCGGCATGAGGGAAGACTAAGTGGAAAAGGCACGCTGGAAAAGAAAGCAATGATATGTAGGGACGGGGATTCTTTCACTAAATCACACTACACAGTTCTACATAATTCCACCTTGGCAGCTCCGTATATCGAGGAACACAAGAATATTGTACGCTCCAAAAACCCGGGGAAGCCTGACTCATGGATTACAGATGAACACATAAGTCTTTCAGCGGTTGGATGTGGACACATCTCTTGAATGACACCACTGTTGGAGATCATCTATACTTGTTGGCCGCGTCACCATCTTCTACTATATTGAATTTCCAAGGGTACGAAATAAATGGGAATACATTCTACACGATCACCCAAGATAAAAAGAGCACCAACCAAAATAGTGGTGTCCGCTTTGATGCAGCGGACGAGAATGGGCAAAAGAACACATACTATGGTTACATAGAGGAGATATGGGAACTTGACTATGGAGTCTCTTTTAAGGTCCCTTTGTTTCGCTGCAAATGGGTCAACCTGAATGGGGAAGGGGTAAAGATATACCAGTTGTACGGAATGACAACAGTGGATCTCAACAATCTTGGTTATAGAGATGAACCATTCGTCCTAGCCAATGATGTGTCTCAGGTTTTCTATGTGAAGGACATGTCCTCCAGACCGAAAAAGGAAAAAATAAGCTAACGAATACATCATATGATGAGCCAAAGCGTCACATAGTTCTTTCAGGGAAATGAAACATCGTGGGAATCAAGGAAGAGACAGACATGTCAGAAGATTATAATAAGTTTGATGATATTCCGCCCTTCACAGTGAAAACTAACCCAAGCATTCCATTAAGTAAAGAATATGCTCCATGGTTACGTCCGAAGCGATCATAAGGAAGGACCTACACCAAGAAGTTCATACTCATATTGTGTACCTCTAGTTCATGTCTGGCAGGTCGGCTGCATATTGTAAACCTAAATGCCATGAGACATGATAGCTCATTTTGTGAAGGATATTTTATGATGTTTGCAATTTTCCAAGTTTAATAAATGTATTGAGTGTTAGTCCCGGTTTGTGGCTTGAACGGGACTATATATAGGGGGGCCTTTAGTCTCGATTTTGTAGTCTCGGTTTTTAATATTAATAAATGACTTGAGTGTTAGTCCCGTTTTGTGGCTGGACCTGGACTAAAGGGGGCCTTTAGTCCCGATTTGTAGAACGACTTTCTCGAACTATGAAGAAGTTTTCCCGATTCGTACTTACCATTAAGATCTGATCTCCAAACGCGCGTGGTCACATATTAGGGAGTGCCTCTATGACCAGTTTCTTGGAGATGCCGGAGGACTGGGCTCCGGCGACATCTCCCTGAAACTGGTCGTAGTGGTGTCCCTACTCTCGCACACCATCTTGCAGCTTGTAACTTCCCTAACTAGATCACTACGCCTAGGAGCTAACTAATTTCACATATTAGGGAGTGCCTCTATGACCAGTTTCTTGGAGATGCCGGAGGACTAGGCTCCGGCGCCATCTCCGGCATCTCCCTGAAACTGGCCGTAGTGGTGTCCCTGCTCTCGAAAACAATCTTGGATATGCCTCAATCTGGCTGGAGGACTGGACTCACAAGGATGCCTATTTATAGTACAAGCATCTCGGCATAGTATCGACACTCACGACATAATGTCGACACTCACCCCTATTATTAGTGTTGACTCATGTTTTGTGGTTCATCTTTAGTCCAGGTTGGTGACACCATCCGGGACAAGGTACAAGCTGCATGACATAATGTCGACACTCACCCATATTATTAGTGCTGCCTGGCCCAGCCTGCCGAAATCCCTCCAACCGGGACTAAAGATGAACACTTTTCCTCTATTTATGAATCGCGGCATGGTTTGTGATGTTGTGCCCATATTATGCATGCATGTGGACATTGGGATGGAGAACAATGTTGCAGGAGGAAATTTTCCTTTTCGTCGCACGGAAAAGCCATTTTCCATTTTCTGAGCGCAAAAAACGGGTCATTTCGTGAAGCAACCGCCAAAATGCCGTTTCAGAATGCTATCGTCCCATTTTTCTAAAATAATAGACCAACTTAAATGGACTATCTCCCAACCGGGATATCTCAAACATTTCCGTCCATCCCGGTTAAAAAGGAGAAATGTCTGCCGAATCGGTAGGAAGTGGGTCCGGTTTGTACTACAGGTACATGATCTAATGCCCGTGATTTTTTGAAAAAATCATTTTTAGACTCCCAATATGTGGTTTCCTCTGAGATCCAATGCAAGTTCTAACGATGCTCGTCCCCTATCTTCATGCACGCAGGTTCGACCTTAGTTCAAAAAGGGAAAAATTCAAAACGGGCATAAGAAATTCAAAAAAAATCCGAACAATGTAAATCCTTCATGTGGTTCCATATTATGTGACATAGTTGCAAGAAAAAAATACCAGACTTGGTATATTGATCATGTCTCGAAGAAACCTTCACAAAATGACCTATCATGTTCGAGGTTTCATGGCTTTCGGTCCTAATGACCAATGTTATGTGCTGAATCGCGGCATAGTTTGTGATGTTGTGCCCATATTATGCATGCATGTGGAAATTGGGATGGAGAACAATATTGCAGGAGGAATTTTTCCTTTTCATCGCATGGAAAAGCCATTTTCCATTTTCCGCGCGCAAAAATGGGTCGTTTTGTGAAGCAACCACCAAAATGCTGTTTCAGAATGCTACCGTCCCATTTTTTAAAATACAAGACCACCTTAAATGGACTATATCCCAACCGGGATATCTCAAACATTTCCGTCCATCCCGGGTAAAAAGGAGAAATGTCTGCCGAATTGGCAGGAAGTGGGTCCAGTTTGTACTACAGGTACATGATCTAATGCCCGTGATTTTTTGAAAAAAATCATTTTTAGACTCGCAATATGTGGTTTCTTTAGAGATCTAGTGAAATTTCTAACGATGGTCGTCCCCTATCTTCATGCACGCAGGTTCGACCTTAGTTCGAAAAGGGAAAAAATTCAAAACGGGGATAAGAAATTCAAAAAAGTCCTAACATTTTAAATCCTTCGCGTGGTGTCATATTATGTGACATAGTTGCAAGGAAAAATACCAGACTTGGTATATTGATCATTTCTCGAAAAAACCTTCACAAAATGACCTATCATGTTCGAGGTTTCATGGCTTTCGGTCTAAATGACCGATGTTATGTGCTGAATCGTGGCATAGTTTGTGATGTTGTGCCCATATTATGCATGAATGTGGATATTGGGATGGAGAACAATGTTGTAGGAGGAAGTTTTCCTTTTCGTCCCATGGAAAAGCCATTTTCCATTTTCCGAGCGCAAAATACGGGTCATTTTGTGAAGCAACCACCAAAATGCTACTTCAGAATGCTACCGTCCCATTTTTCTAAAATACCAGACCACCTTAAATGGACCATCTCCCAACCGTGACATCTCAAACATTTCCGTCCATCTCGGGTAAAAAGGAAAAATGTCTGCCGAATCGGTAGGAAGTGGGTCCGGTTTGTACTACACGTACATGATCTAATGCCCGTGATTTTTTTGAAAAATCATTTTTAGACTCGCAATATGTGGTTTATTTAGAGATCCAATGCAAGTTCTAACGATGCTCGTCCCCTATCTTCATGCACGCAGGTTCGACCTCCGTGTCGAAAAGGGAAAAATTCAAAACGGGCATAAGAAATTCAAAAAAAGTCCGAACAATGTAAATCCTTCGCGTAGTGTTATATTATGTGGCATAGTTGCAAGGAAAAAATACAAGACTTGGTATATTGATCATGTCTCGAAAAAACCTTCACAAAATGACCTATCATGTTCGAGGTTTCATGGCTTTCGGTCCAAATGACCGATGTTATGTGCTGAATCGCGACATAGTTTGTGATGCTGTGTCCATATTATGCATGCATGTGGAAATTGGGATGGAGAACAATGTTGTAGGAGGAAGTTTTCCTTTTGTCGCATGGAAAAGCCATTTTCCATTTTTCGAGCGCAAAAAATGGGTTGTTTTGTGAAGCAACCACCAAAATGCTATTTCAGAATGCTACCGTCCCATTTTTTTTTAAAATACTAGACCAACTTAAATAGACTATCTCCCAACCGTGATATATCAAACATTTCCGTCCATCCCGGGTAAAAAGGACAAATGTATGCCGAATCGGTAGGAAGTGGGTCCAGTTTGTACTACAGGTAAATGATCTAATGCCCGTGATTTTTTGAAAAAAAAACATTCTTAGACTCGCAATATGTGGTTTCTTCAGAGATCCAATGCAAGTTCTAACGATGCTCGTCCCCTATCTTCATGCACGCAGGTTCGACCTTAGTTCGAAAAGGGAAAAAATCAAAATGAGCATAAGAAATTCAAAAAAAGTCCGAACAATGTAAATCCTTCGCGTGGTGTCATATTATCTGCAATAGTTGCAAGGAAAAATACCAGACTTGGTATATTGATCATGTCTCGAAAAAACCTTCACAAAATGACCTATCATGTTCGAGGTTTCATGGCTTTCGGTCAAATGAATGATGTTATGTGCTGAATCGCGGCATAGTTTGTGATGTTGTGCCCATATTATGCATGCATGTGGACATTGGGATGGAGAATAATGTTGCAGGAGGAAGTTTTTCTTTTCGTCGCATGGAAAATCCATTTTCCATTTTCCGAGTGCAAAAAACGGGTCGTTTTGTGAAGCAACCACAAAAATGCTGCTTCAGAATGCTACCGTCCCATTTTTCTAAAATACCATACCACCTTAAATGGACTATCTCCCAACCGGTATATCTCAAACATTTCCATGCATCCCGGGTAAAAAGGAAAAATGTTTACCGAATCGGTAGGAAGTGGGTCCAGTTTGTACTACAGGTACATGATCTAATGCCCGTGATTTTTTGAAAAAAATCATTTTTAGACTCGCAATATGTGGTTTCTTTAGAGATCCAATGCATGTTCTAATGATGCTCGTCCCCTATCTTCATGCACGCAGGTTCGACCTTAGTTCGAAAAAGGAAAAATTCAAAACAGGCATAAGAAATTCAAAAAAATGTTCGAACAATGTAAATCCTTCGCGTGGTGTCATATTATGTGACGTAGTTGCAAGGAAAAATACCAGACTTGGTATATTGATCATGTCTCGAAAAAACCTTCACAAAATGAACTATCATGTTCGAGGTTTCATGGCTTTCGGTCTAAATGACTGATGTTATGTGCTGAATCGCGGTATAGTTTCTGATGTTGTGCCCATATTATGCATGGATGTAGACATTGGGATGGAGAATAATGTTGCAGGAGGAAGTTTTCCTTTTCGTCGCATGGAAAAGCCATTTTCCATTTTCCGAGCGCAAAAAACGGGTCGTTTTGTGAAGCAACAACCAAAATGCTGTTTCAGAATGCTACCGTCCCATTTTTGTAAAATACTAGACCACCTTAAATGGACTATCTCCCAACCGGGATATCTCAAACATTTCCGTCCATCCCGGGTCCGAACTTCAACGAGGCCGGTCATCGGCTATGGTGGCACGGCCGGACTCTCCAGAGCGTCATGGCCTACAACACGGCTGCCGACTCTAACCCTCGCCCGCGCTACCCTCAAGTCCAGCCCACTCATACTCAGCCTTCAAGGTTCAACTACGACGACCCCGACGACGACAGCGACGACGGCCGCGGTGAGTACGACGACTATAGTGGCGAGTATTACAGGTGTAGGCAGGAGCATGACTGAATCACTCCAACATTCCAAAACAAGTTCGTCCGATTGTGACTTAATCTGACCATGTATCTTAATTTTCAGTTCTTCTATGTATCTTAATTTTCAGTCATGTTTTATGTAACTTAGTGTTAGTTGCGTTATGTACTTTAATTCCAGTTCTATCGTAATAAAATTTTCTTCCCGCCCATTATTTCCCGCCCTTTTCTTCCCGCGCATTCTGCCCAGCTCGGAGAATTTTAAATGGTTCATAATTATTCAAATTCAAACACTTTTTAAATGGTTCATAATTTAAATGGTTCATAGTTTAAATGGTTAGTGATTTTTAAAAACAGAAAATGCTTTTGAATTAGTTATTCAAATTCATACCCTTTTTTATGTTTAAAGATTTTCTAAATTCCAAATTAATATTCAAAAAATATAAGTTAATTCATTTTTAATTTTAAATGGTTCATAGTTTAAATGGTTACATTAATTATTTTTAAAAATATAAAATGGTTTTGAATTAGTTATTCAAATTCAAACACTTTTTATGTTTAAAGTTTTTCTAAATTTCAAATTAATATATAAAAATATAAGTTAATTCATTTTTAATTTTAAATGGTTCATAGTTTAAATGGTTACATTAATTATTTTTAAAAACAGAAAATGGTTTTGAATTAGTTATTCAAATTCAAACACTTTTTATGTTTATAAATGTTTTTCTAAATTCCAAATTAATATGCAAAAAGTATAAGTTAATTCATTTTTAATTTTAAATGGTTCATAGTTTAAATGGTTACATTAATTATTTTTAAAAACAGAAAATGGTTTTGAATTAGTTATTCAAATTCATACACTTCTTATGTTTAAAGTTTTTCTAAATTCCAAATTAATATGCAAAAAATATAAGTTAATTCATTTTTGAGGCTTGATCCCATAGGCCCCCTCGCTCTGGAAAGTTGCAAAGTTCGTAAGAGTAGAATTGTCTTCTTGCATTTTCAGAGCAGGGCGCGCGAGGGTAGCCCCCGAAGCCCAAGTCCAGGCCTGTATTCCCACGTATCCACATATGTACTATTGACTGCCACGATGTCAACCATTGCCTCGTCGCCATGCCATTAGATTTGACCATTCATTGCCACGTTGTCAACCATTGCCACGCCGCCACGACATTATTAGGTCTCTAGGTTTGATCACAAAAAGTATTGCGGCCGCCATTTCCCTAGACACCGCTCTAACCCTAAATTTTCGATCATCCCGACTAGCTCCGGCGGTGACGTGCACCGGCGAAGGATCCGGATTGGCGACGTGAATCCGGCGGCCAGCCTTCTAATCCTCCAACCACATGAGCCTTCCCGGATCCGGCCGTCGACCGAGATCTAATCCTCCACCTGTGAATCTGCCCGGCTCCGGTGGCGACGTATCTGTCCACGCCGACGATAACCGTTCCAATCCTACATCTCCAGATCAAAGGCCAGCCAAATCTTCTCATCCTCAGGCCGTATCAACCAGTCCCGTGTCCCATATCGCCACCGGTGCCCGGAAGATGTGAGTAGCTACCTCTCTAACCCACATTCTTTCCATCACCTTTAGCATAGCGGCTTAGGGTTCATCTTTGCATCTACGAGTCCTCCACATATACATCACTGATTAGATTAGAGTTTTTGGTTTTCTTTGCTTGAACAGACGGAGGATTCTATGCCAACTGGGAGTGACAATGAGAGCATCCCTACGCACAACGGTGATTCAAGTTCGGATGATGGAGATATGTTTTTCTTTGATGATGAGCTTACTGAGAACGACCTCTTTGAAGAAAACGAATCCGAGGATGATAAGGTCAAGTGAAGTTTCTTTTTTATTTTTTTTATTTTCACACCTAGAGCATGCAAATTTATACACATACTTTTTAAATTGTGCAGATGGACATCGGTTGTGGAAACAATGATCGCCATCGGAAAGAATCTATCTCGGAAAGCATTAGTGATGAATGTCTAGTGCTACATTATTTTTATAAGAATTGAATAGCCATGTTATATGACTTTGTGCTACAATGCTGCAGGTTGTACTATTCTCTCATAGTGACCATGATTATTTTGGGGATTCGGACTTAGAAACCTGGGATGAAGAGACGGCGGAAGAATCACAAGAACCTGAAGGATCAAAATCTGAATTCAAGAGTGATGTAAGTTGCTTATTGTTGTATGACAAGGCATATATAGGATCAACCATATGACGACCACTTACATTTCTTTGCTTCTAATTGTGTAGGTTACAGATAGTTCAAAATCTAAATTCAAGAGTGATGTAAGTTGCTTATTGTTGTATGACAAGTCATATATAGGATCAACCATATGACCACCACTTACATTTCTTTACTTCTAATTGTGTAGGTTACACACAGTTCACAACATGAGCACATACAACATCCTTTGATGCCAGAGAAGGATTTTCAGCATGCTCATGATAAGCGTGACAAGCATCGGATTGTAAAGGAGATGACCTTCACTAACAAAATGGCAGCATTCGCTTACTACAACGCATACCCCAGAGAACGTGGTTTCACCATAAGGAAACAGAGGGTGAAGCGAGCTCCTAATGGAGATATTATATACAGGCGGTTTCTCTGTTCCAGGGCAGGGGGAGGCAAGGATAAGTATGTGCACATGGAGAATTGCAAGAAGAGGCCACGAGCTCTGTCTCGATGCGACTGTCGAGCCTATCTCAGCGTGTCGTATAACAAATCCATGGGGAATTAGAAAGTTCTGCAATTTAAGGACGAGTACAACAATATGCTAGCTAGACCCGATGAAGTACTGTTTCTTCGGTCCCATCGGAAGATCAAGTCTTATCAGAAAGCTAAAATCATGTCACTAGCAGCAACTGGGATGCGAAAGTTCGAGATTATGAAAACCTTTATCAGCAAAAGTGGAAGGTGGAGCAAGGTTGGGTTCGTCTCGAAGGATCTTTACAACATGTGTTCCCGGGAGAAGAGGAAGCTCATTGCATCAGGTGACGCTAACACAACCATCCGAATTATGCAGAACAGGCAGGCCCGTGATCCTGAATTCTTTTTGATTACCAGCTATATGATGGAGGAAATTTGAAAAGCATGTTTTGGTGTGACTCTCAGTCACGTCGGGACTATGAGGATTTCGGTGATGCTGGTGTTCAACAGTACGTACAAAATGAATCGGTATAGAATGTCGTCCATTCCTTTCGTGGGGTTGAACCATCACCGCAGAACTACTATTTTCGCATGCGCAATCGTCTCCAACGAGAAAACAGAAACATATGTATGGCTGCTTCAAACATTTTTGAAAGCTATGTGTCAAGCCAAAAGGGGTTATCACTGATGCAGACGGTTCAATGATGAAAGCTATCGGCATTGTCTTCAAGGATGTGTGGCACCGTGTATGTATGTGGCACGTTGAAAAGAATATGAAAAAATACCTCAATCACGATTTTTGAATGAATTCAGGTCATTGATATACTACAGCACCTCAGAAGAGGTCTTTGAGCAGAGATGGAGCGCCTATATTAAGAAATGGCAGACGAAGGGAACCAAAGAGTGGCTGAGTAGAATGTACAAGAAGAAAATATGGTGGGCCACCGCGTATCTATTCAATGGCTTTTTTCTCGGAATGAAAAGCAATCAGAGGAGCGAGAGTCTGAACTCATGCCTACACCATTCACCTTGACTCTAAAATGACACTGGTGGATTTTATCGTGCACTAGGAGAACGCCATTAACCGTATCCGTCAGGAAGATGCACGACAGGACTGCGAGGACTCACAGACATTACCTTTGCCGGTTACTAAATACAAAGATTGAGTCTGCTGCTGCGAAAGTATTCACTGTAGCAAACTTCTATATCTTGCAATCGGGGCTGAAAAGAGTTGATGGACTCAAGATTGCTAAATGTCCACAATGTGATTCCAGTGATAATAAGTACTCTCTGATATGGGAAGATAAACCTACTAGGTAGTTTGACGTGACCTACACGCCTGACAGTGAGGAAACTATAAAGTGCTCCTGCAGAAGAATGACTAGGAAGGGGCTACCTTGCAAGCACATCCTCTACATATTGGATCACGTGCGACTAAAAAAAATACCAACTTGTTGTGTCCTTCGGAGCTTCTCAAGGAACGCAAGATTTGGATTGTCTGCGAAGCGCGAGAGCGATATGTTCGGATATGGATGGTCAAGTGCAACCAAGAGGACAATTTTTTCTGACTTGAATGTACGATCTCAAGAAGTTATCGTAGTGTTATGCCATGATGAACAGTCTCGTCATGAATACGAGGAACTCATGGATCGAATAATGCAAAGGACAAAGGGGCTCAGCAATATTCAAACAAGCTACTTCGATGCAGATGCACAGAGCAGCAAGGGAAAAGCACCTCAAGTTGGCAATCCACTAAAAGTTAAATCCAAAGACGCGCCTAAGAAAAACAAACGAGTTGGAGCTGATGGTGCTAATCCACACATGAGTAAAAATGGCAGACCACTATCATACGATGAAAAAAAGAAGAAGAAGAAGAAGAAGAAGAAGGGGAACCACCTGTGCAGCGCATGCAATACTGCTGGTAAGTCATTCCTTGAGTACAACCAAAAAGCATTATCAAAACTTTCTTTGAAATTGTCAATAGCTAACTGCACCTTACTGTTATGCATGCAGGTATGTGCAGGTGGCAGAAAACTAGACGTTGCCCTTAATTCATGAACTTTGCTCATATCAAAGTGCACCACACACACAACACAGAGAACTTTGTGCAGGCCAGGACAACCCTGTGAGCACGACGTTCACGGTGGACTGCTATGTGCACTCGACTCGACTCCATTGCGTACCGCTACACCTGAGGTGGCAGGCCAGGAATCGCCGGCATCAGCTCTCCATCGAAACCAGCTCCCGTAGAGCACACGTCGCCGGCAGCATCATCCTCGCGCACTGAGCTAGCCTCTTCGACACTCGAAGCTGAAGCCGCGCCACCATCACATCTGCCTCGCCGCGAGGCGCACCCGATGACCACGCACACCATGGACGACATCGTGCAGCCGAACACCCGTCTCGCCTCGTTGCCAAAAGGGATATGTGAAGCGGCAGGGCATCGATGTCGCGGACGCCTTTGCCCCTGTTGTATGGCTGGAGTCCGTGCGGCTCCTGCTGGCGCTCGCCGCGCACCGCGGGTGGGTCTGCTCGCCGGGGGTGCTAGGCGATGCGCCTGCACAAGCCACTCTACGGACTCCGTCAGGAACCTAGAGGCTAGAGCCTGGAACGCAAAGTTGGACGCCACACTTGACGCGCTCGGCTTCAGTTTAGGTGTTAGTCTGTCAGAGTTTCAGTTACGTCAGGTTAGCACTTCGCCGTTTTAGTTGGTTGATTTAGTCGCAGGTGTAGCTCAGGTTCTGTTGTTACAAACTCGAGAGAGTCGCACGGATGACGATCCGTTCGTGGGATGGCACGAACACAAGGATCATGGCCACGTTTTCCCACTGTAAGAAAGAATAAAAGGAGACAAAGGTAGCTAGAAATATGGAATATGCATCATGCCATGGGTCTAGAGCCCAATGCAATGTTTGGATATATGAGGCACAAGTGTGCATCATGCCATGGGCATACCACTTTTATACTTAGAATCAATGTCATGATTTGGCAATAGTAGTTGTATAGTTTGATGTAACAACTAGATGGGATCACGTTGACCAAGTGTTGACTTATACAACCACAAACATGATGAAGGTCTTCATAGACAACTCCCATAGGTAGGGTGGGTGCATATCCGGAATTTGTGTTTCTCGCCGTGAACACATGTTTTGGTTTTGCATCTGGGTTTGTCCAAAACCTTTCTTTATATTGGTGATCCTTCGGTGGATTCGTGTGCGCCATACACATCCTTTGCAGTGTACGTACTAAAAGTTCTCCAAAGACAGGGGCAACACTCACATCGTATGAAGTTGATACTATGTAAATTTAATTAAAGTTCGTGTTGTGCATATCAAATTTGGAAAAACCATAAATATGGTAAGACATTAAACAGTACAATAAAACATTTAAAAATACGTAAAGACGCATAAAAATAGGAAAAACAAGACATTAAAAAGTAATAACCCTATAGTCCCAATTAACTACCCACAACGAGGCCCAACGCCAGCAGTTAATCACAGAGGGCGTATCGGCACGTCGAACGTCCCACAACCCACGACTCAACCTAGGTAGGCCGCCAATCACCGCTGACTCCATTACGAGCCTCCCTCGCCGTCCTACATTGCCGCCTCCCTTCTCCACCCTCTCTCGTGTGTCCTCTAGGGATCGACGTCGCCTCTCACCACTTCATCCTCGCAGGACTCCCTTTCGCCGTCTCTCATTGGTGCCACCCTTCGCCGACTCTTCTCATATGTCGTCCAGGTATTGATTCCATGTCTCATCGATTGTTTGTCGTGCATACAAGATGCTCATATAGGTTTTTGGGGAACTCGTGTAGATTTAGTTGGCGAAACATTAACACATTCTCTAAATGATTTGTGCAGCATGGAAAATTTAGATGGGGAGATATTTTGTGGTGTCGTGGAGAACGATGCATGCAATGATATGACTTCTACCGAGGGTAATAGTAAGTATGGTTCCCCACTATTTGAGCGACAGAAACAACCCATAAATCAAAAAATACGAAAGTTATAATATTTTATAGATTTCATTACTTATTTTTATTGAGCAAACAAAATGGTTCAGTGTGGTAACTTGTGTGTTTTCATAAATGTTATGCAGCGATATTATTTGAACATCATGATATTGGGGAATGTTACACTATGTTAACACCAGATGAAATAGAAGCTGCTGTCAAATATGTTTCAACTTTGGCGAAGATCCCCAAAGAAGCTGTAAAAAGGGCGTACAGAAACTCAGATGATCTCATCTTATCTTCGAAAGATCTTAATGATGTTCTTATAAAAGAATGGATTAGTACCGCTGTAAGTAATTTGCTAACCTATTATTGTTATTTTACAACAAAGAAGTATGAACATGCAATCATTGTACGATTATTATTTTTAGATACTTGATGACTACATTCTAGAGCTGGCTCCCCGTTTTGACTATGACCGGTACATATGTGGACCATTGAGGTCAAGCTATTTTATCAAAGAAGCCATTAAATTGTACAAAACGAAAAAAAACTTGAAAACTTTTGACGTAGAAGAAGTGCCAAGACCAGGAGCTGTAGGAAGGGTTTTGAATGAATATTTTGCGCGTGACAAGGTAAAGAGTGTTTTTTATAAAGTTGATGTTGTTGTTAACTATTTGGAATCCTACATAGTACATGCTAGTGATCTTATTTTATAGGCATATTTCCCTCTGAATATACGCGGAGAACATTATGTGACAGTTGTAATACATAACGTCAAGCAGGAGTTCCAAGTCCTTGATCCTAAGTACAGTTTAACCAATTCACATGCAGTTGTGGATGACTTGGTATTATCTACTTTTCTCATTAAAACCTTGTTATCTTTTGTCGTTTCAGTAACTCTAAATCTTTTGTAGAAAGGGCAAATTGCACTAGACATATATTGGACAAACAAAACTACACGCAAGCAATTTCCTGACGTCAAGACTTGGCCTATTAAAAAATATGAAATTGGAAAGCAAGATGATGGGTAAGTACTTGTGAATCATATCACTTTCTCACTACTGATGTTGTAAATGAATTCTGTTTCATCGTACGGCAGCAACTCATGCGGATTATGGGTATTGCAATGTCTAGAGCACTGGGACGGAGATCGTATGACTAAGAACTTTGATCAGGTCTGTACACTATTCCTTTGTATAGTCGCAAAAATCAATATGATTATAATTTAATTTATAAACTCTTCTATATGGTACTACAAACAACAATTGAAGAATCAAGAGGACCTATAGTTGCAACGATTCTTATGTCTAGAAGAAACAAGCTAGAGGCTATAAAAAGGAAAGTCAGATCAGTGATTAATAACAGTGTACCTTGAGAATTTACTAGCCCCTCTACGAACTCCGTCAGGCACCTAGAGGCTAGAGCCTAGAACACGAAGTTGGACGCCACGCTCGACGCGCTCGGCTTTAGTTTAGGTGTTAGTCTGTTAGAGTTTCAGTTTTGTTAGGTTAGCACTTAGCCGTTTTAGTTGGTTGATTTAGTCACAGGTCTAGCTCCGATTCTGTTGTTACAAACTGGAGCGACTTGCGCGGATAACGATCCGTTCATGGGATGGCACGGACACAAGGATCATGGCCATGTTTTCCCACTGTAAGAAAGAATAAAAGGAGAGAAAGTTAGACAGAAATATGGAATATGCATCATGCCATGGGTCTAGAGCCCAATGCAATGTTTGGATATATGAGGCACAAGTGTGCATCATGCCATGGGAATACTACTTTTATACTTAGAATCAATGTCATGATTTGGCATAGTAGTTGTGCCGCATCGCCGACACCGTCGGCGAAGAGCGGGCGAAGCTCGAAAGTAACGCGACGGACCGCGTCGACGAGTTCACGTGTCGCCACGCGTTCTTGTGCGATCTTGGCGGCGTCAAGCGCCACCTCACGGCGCTGTAATCACCCCAACAGAACGGGGTGATCACATGGCGCAACAAGACGGTCGTAGCGGCGGCCAGAAGCATGCTGAAGGCGAAGGGCATGCCAAATTACTTTTGGGGCGAGACTGTGCTGACAGCGGTCTACGTGCTGAACCTGAACCGGGTGTTCACGCGCAGCATCACCGACATGATGCCATATGAGGCTTGGTATCTGTGGAGCTTCGGCTACGTCGCGCACGTACGTGAAGAGCGCGCATCCTCACCCGAAGAAGCTGGACGACCGGAGCACGCCAATGGTCTTCATCGGCTACAAGAGCGGCACCAAGGGCTACCGTGTCTATGATCCCGTCGCCAAGCGTGTGCACGCACACGGAACGTAGTCTTTGACGAGGACACGAGCTTGGACTGGAGCACGCACGAGGACAACCATGTGAGAACGGCGTTCACGGTGGATTGCTACATGCACTCGACTCGACTCCACTGCGTACCGCTACACCTGAGGTGGCAGGCCAGGACTCGCCGGCACTAGCTCTCCATCGACACCAGGTCCCGCAGAGCACACGTCGCCGACAACATAATTCTGGCGCATCGAGCTAGCCTCTTTGACACCCGAAGCTGAAGCCGTGCCGCCATCACATCTGCCTCGCCGCGAGGCGCACCCGATGACCACGCTCACCATGGACGACATCATGTATCCGAACACCCGCCTCGCCTCGTTGCCAAAAGGGATATGTGAAGCAGCAGGGCAT
Organism: Avena longiglumis; assembly: GCA_030063025.1. Lineage (NCBI taxonomy): Eukaryota > Viridiplantae > Streptophyta > Magnoliopsida > Poales > Poaceae > Avena > Avena longiglumis. The sequence continues at coordinate 472,985,015 of CP125974.1, read as the reverse complement.
CGACGTCGCGGATGCCTTTGCGCCTGTTGCACGGCTGGAGTCCGTGCGGCTCCTGCTGGCGCTCGCCGCGCACCGCGGGTGGGTCTGCTGGCCAGGGGCGCTAGGCGATGTGCCTGCATAAGCCACTCTATGGACTCCGTTAGGCACCTAGAGGCTAGAGCCTGGAATGCGAAGTTGGACACCACGCTCGACGCGCTCGACTTCAGTTTAGGTGTTAGTCTGTCAGAGTTTCAGGTTCGTCAGGTTATCACTTTGTCGTTTTAGTTGGTTGATTTAGTCACTTAGCAGTGCTACACTTACTTAGTTCATCCACATCCATAATACTTACATCCACTTAGCATTAGCTTGATGTTAAGAAGAAAAATTCTCATGGAAGCTTTGCCATTGTGGGACTTTATAAATGGAGGGAAACCGAAGGGACTCGGTTCAGTTCTTCCACCGACCCCCCACACCCCTCTCCCACTGTGCACATCCAGAGCAGTTCCCGAGAACAGTTCCTTAGAGCAGAGCAGTTCCTCAGAGCAGTTCGTCCCCTCCGATTGAGATTTTTCCTCTAATCCACTTTGCCTTCCCTGTTATTTCTTGGTTTCAGTTCTAATCCTTCTTTATTTCTTCATTTGAAGAATCTCTGTTCTTTGTTTTGCATCTCCCTTCCATTCTCTTTCTACAGCTCGACGGTGAGTTTTGCATCTCTCTTCCATTCTCTTTCTTGGTTTCCTTATAATCCTTCATGTGTTCTTCCTATCATCTTCTCCCCTCAAGATATATTGTGATTATGGATCGATTCGATTAGAGTTCCATCGATTTACTAGTTATTGATTAGGGTTTTGTACTACTCAGATTAGAGTTGTTTATTATCGTGTAAATAAATTGTTTATAGAATGTTATGATTTTAGAACACACGACTAGACATTATATATGATTTACTGGTTATGGATTAGGGTTTTTTAATTTTTCAGATTGTGCATGCTTGATAACTGAATGCATAGTGTGATGTAGTTTATGCCTGATAATTGATCTATTTTTCACTTTCTAGATTAGGGTTCTACACTGTTAAATGCACTGCCCTCTAGTTTTAGTGCACAGTTCATTCCTTTAGTGCAGTGTTACTTTTTTTAGGTGTTTCTTGGCATGGACTATGCTGTGTGTGGGTAGCCTGCCCATAATTGTGGTAGGACACAGAGGAGAGCAGCTAGCTTCCAATTTAACATTGTTAATGGTTTTCCCATCAATGGTGTGGTAAGTTTTTACATATTTTCATTTTATGTACTTTTCTTTTACTGTGTTGTTTTCCCATGAACTGAACTGTGCTGTTTTTATCTTCAGGTAGTTCCATGCTCATTTAGGGAAAGAATGAATGATTTCACTTCAAATAATTGTATGGTTGCGAACAGTGAAGCATTAAGGAATTTTGATTTGTTCCTGAAGAAGTCTAATGTTAGGACAATCATCTGTTGTCCATACTGGAAGTCCTTGATGAGAGTTTATGATATAGGACTTGGAGATGTAGTGCATTTTGAATATGATGACGACGACCCCCTTGATCATGTTGGTTTCAACTTGACCAACTTATTTTATGTCACTGTTTACTCTAATGGTGAAGAGAAACAGGTTCATGAAGAAACTGGTATTTCCCTTATTTACTGTAAATAATTTGCACTTATAGTTTCTCCTTGTCCTACTACTAAATCATCATAATAACATTTTTTAATAATTAACATGTATTTCCCCTCATTGATCAGAGGTTGGAGATGTGCCTAGTTCCATCAGAAGCATTCTGCACAGGACCATCTTCTCAGACATAAATGAAGTCACTGAGCAGGAAATGGCTTTCATCTTATTTGCCATTTACAAAGATGTTTATGTTACTGAACATGAGTTTTTTGAAAGTAAAGATGAAAAGCATTTCTGGGTACACAAGATGGATATGGAAAACTATGAACATAATGCTCTGGTTAGTTTCCACATGATTCATTATATGTTATTTTTAGTATCCACATAGAATTGAATGCATTTGTTAGTTTAGAATGCTTGTTCGAATACTAAGTTTAAACTTAATTGCAGTTCATGCCAATTGAGGCTGTAGATGGCTTCAGGTACCCAACTCAGGGCATAACACATCTGTACAGGCAGGGACATGATCTTGAAGGAGAAGACGATAATTTCATTGCATGTGCTTATACTGTACAGAGGGACCATGGACATGTCAGCTTCACCACAGGGTGGAATGACTTCAAATTTGCTGTTGATGTTGGATGAGCGTCTCTACTTCTGATGAAAGTAGAGCATATGCAGGAGCACCTTGGTCTCAACTTTGTTGATATTACCATGTAGTGTTTCACCTTGGAACAAGCTTGTTCAGATAGTCAACTTTTCTTGTTTCATCTAGTGCTGAAGTCTAATGTAGTCGCGTTGTTTAGTGAGTTGAACATATTATATCTAGTGTAATGTGTTACTGAATTTATTCACTATGTTTAGGATGTTGTTTCTACTATAATGTGTTACTGAATGTAAGTCGAACATGTTGATCATCATGTATGTATTGCATATGTGTATCTTGAATGTTGAATGTATTGCATCTTCGATCATCTTACTGTGATGTACTCACAAGTATACCAGAATATTCAAAAATGCTGGAATCAGTTATAGAAGGAAGTCAAGCGACAACACAGAAGAAGAGGAAACTTGATGACATAGTTCAAGATGTGGTTGCATGAGTCATCACTTGATAGAATGATCCTACCGAGTTGATAGATCATATTTTGCGTACGGAATAGATCAAACAAAACATGGAAAATTAACTGAAAATATGAAATATATTACAAACTTCGACCCTACAACCACTTATTTCAAAAAAACCCTAAACTACTCGGAATGCCAGTTGAAATCCGACGAGCCTAGAGTCGTCGACGACACCGGAGTGGATGTCCACTCGAAGGAGGAGGAGGAGGAGAGGACGATCGTCGACAGGCCGGCGTCGTTTTTCTTCTTCTTATCCTTCCTCGCGGCCTTCTCCTCCCTCTCCTTCTTTCTCGCCGCCGATTTCGCCCTCCGCTCCTTGCGATCCGCCTTCTTCGCTGCCTTCGCCACCGCCTTATTCTCGTAGAATGCCTCCATCACGGCGACGTCCTCCAAGAACTGCCACGCCCACTCGAGGCGGAAGTGCTCGTCGAGCTCCACCTTGACAAGCCGCTGCTCGAGCTCGCGCTGGCGCTGTTGCTGCTCGCGCATAACGGCCGGAGGCGGCGGCGCGAGCAATTCCGCCTGTTCCCGTGTCCACACGTCATGGAAGTTCATCGTTCGGCGGGAGCAGCCGAGGCGCCAGGCAACCGCGTCGTAAGCGCGCGCCACCTCGTGCGCTGTCTCGAACGTGCCGAGCCCGATGCGCTCGACGCCGCTGCGAATCTCGGCGTAGAACGTGCCGCTCAGGCGCGCGCGAACGCCTCGGTTAGCCGGAGGTCGAGCGGCGGCGGGGCGGCATCTCGTCGGGAGGCGGAGCGAGGTGGGAGGTAGAGCGAGGAGGGGGCGGCGAAGCGACAGGCAGGGGATGTGTGTAACATCCCAAAAATACTAAACTTGGATCATCAAACTCTAATCATCAAATTTAGGGTTAACAAAAACTTTTCTAATTAAAAATATGAAAGCATTCATATGTGTGTGTATTGAAATTTGGATTCTTTTGAATTGCCATGATTATGTGTTTCCTTGATTGTAAAATGATTCTTAGGTGAAATAAACATCATCTAAACAATCCCTAAACTTTTCCCAAAGAGAAAAAAATCAAAACAGGCAAATTAAGTGAATGGTCACTTTGGCCAATTTAACTCCCATGCCTATTTTGGCTATCTCTAACTTTCAGAACTTAACAGAAACATGTATGGATCTTTGCACCCCTTGATAGTACTCATAACAAAGTATCAAGGACCACTTGTGATCATCCAAAAACATTCAAATGCTTAGTTTAAATGACAGTTTAAAATTGAATCTATTTCATATGGGAAGATCCCACTTTTTCAAAAACCACTCAAACCAACTCAATTTTCAAAACCCAAGCATCCACAGTATCACCAGCACATGCCTAGCACACCCACCAAAAATCTTTTCAAAATTCAAAACTTGAGTTCATGCAGCCATTTCATCAAACACTTGGAGACAGAAAATCAAACTGGCCAAACTTCACTGTTTTGAGCAGTAATTTGGCTAAGCAATGTTCACCATTGATCACCCTTGTCTCCCCCAGTGCCAACCAGAGCTTTGACCACCCCTAGCCCCTACCCTTTGCACCATACCATGCCAACCCGAGCACCCCCTTGTCAACCGACCATGGCAAGCTAGCTGGAGCGTTTGTCGCGCCTAGCCACCATGTCCAGGAGGCAGCCCACCGTACATCGCCACGCCTTGTCAAGCGCTCGAACCTTGCCGGCCACTGGACCACACACCCACGCCATGCCAAGATTCTCTGAATACATGCCGAGAGCGCGCCAGCACGCCACCCTCGACACACGCCCACAGACCGCGCGCCTCCCTCACCGCGTGCACGCGTGATCACCACCGCCCTAGCAACCTCGCAGACACCCCCGTTCGCTGCCCCATGCCTCATAGCCACCGATCGCCATCGAAGACGCCGCCTCTACCGCGCAGACCACCGCGCGTTCCTGACCGTTTGCTACCGCCCCTACACGCGCATGAAAGCCCTAGAGCATCGCCAGGAGACCACCGACCGATCGCCTACCTCGGCCATGCCTCTAGCTACCCGTAGCCGTGTCGCCACCGTCGCCTGCCTATCCCGTTAGGTCTCACCGCCGGGCCTATAAAAGGAGACGACCCCCAGCCGAATTGAGCACACCATCTCACTTCCCTCACCTCACTGATCGTTCCACCCCGTAGACAGAGCAAGGTGAGCAGCGCATCGCCGGAATTGCGCCGGAGCAGGCCGCCTCTAGAGAAGAAGGGCGTCGTCGATTTCATCCACCCCCGCGACCACCCCTGAGTTCGCCGTCGTCGACTTCGCCTTTCGCCCGCATCGCCAACCTTCGCCTGAGCCCCGGTGAGCCCCAGACGACCCCCACTGAGCCGCTAGGGTTCGAACTCGCCGGTGACTAGTTCATCATCGACGACGACCCTCAGCCGTCGATCTTCATTCTAATCCAACACACCATATCGCCCCATACCGCTTCGCGTGTTAAGAGTCACTGACTAGTAGACCCGCCTGTCGCACCCAGCATGGAGTGACACTGACGGCCCATTCAGCTTCCTCAGCCCAGTCGTTTGAATTTAACTTTTTCCATTTTAATTCAAACATAGTTCTGTACCTAATTTAAAAAATCAACCCAGATCGATTCAGTGAACCAAATTGAATGAAACCAATTTTGTTAGAATGATATTGAAAAGCTTAATCCAAGCCCGCTGGAATTAAATCATTTGGATCTGTAGATCAACCTTGGTAAAAATAATAAGTCAGAAGCTTTTCTGCATTCAAACATTTTTCAAATTTCAACCATAATAGATTTTGAGTTGATTCCAACTCTCAAAAATCACATTTGATCATACCTTTCAGAATATATAAAAACATGTGGGTTTACTTACAGAAATAATGTTCAAGTAATAAAAGAATGCCACATATGCATTTCTAGTCACTTATTTTTATTTATAATAAAAGGTTAAATCTTATTAAATTGTGACACCACTTTAAATCACATTCCCATGTACTGAAATATGTGGTGATGACATGTGTCAACATGATCCCATGTTTGGTTTGGAGAATATTAAATCTTAAGTAGTTTTTCAATGAGTAGAAATTACTTTTCTAAAAATAAAAGAAATAAGACAAAGCTTAATCTTGTAATATTAGTGATGATGCTAGATCATCTATAGAACCCTTTTGTGTGATGATTGAAAGTAGTTAAGTATTGTTTGGTGATTGTGTACCTCGTATTTATTCATAGACGCTAGTACCGACCAAGGATACGAGGAGGAAGGAGGATACAACGGAGAAGAAGCCGAGGAGAACTTCAACCACTGCTCTGCACAAGGCAAGCCAATACTTGGAAGTTAACACTTGCAACTTAGCAAGCTTATACTGATACTTATGCAAGCCAATACTTGCAAGTTAACACTTGCAACTTAGCAAGCTTATACTGATACTTATGCAAGCCTTACTAATCAAGTTGACCTATGCAAGCCTAATACTACAAGTTGATTGAGCAAGCTATTAACCTTGCAAGCTAACACTTGAAATTATGAAAGTTTGATAAACTATGCAATGCACTAAGCATGCTTGGTTAGACCCATTTGATGATACCCAATCCTAGTTTTACTTGCAACCTTTCTAATTTATTTCTTTATCAAAGCTATTACTTAGAGTTTACTTAAGTAACTTGTAGATTCTAGGAAGAGAATTGAAGGTTGCATAAAGAGCATAAAATTTGGCCTAAGCGAGATAATCTTTATGTCATCCCAAGGCATGAGACTGTACTTAGTTGAAACTCCATTTGTTTACCACACTTCATTAGTACTCACTCCCATTTGTAGATGCTAGTGCTAAGCATAAAACCTGATCAACATTAGATGGGAATACTTGGTGAAAATGGTTAAGAAAACCTTAGAATGATGAGTCATTCTACTGAGATGTTTTGACATGTGTTTCTGAACACTAGATGATTTTGATGATGAAAATGTTGAGGCATGAGCCTTAGCCCTTTATAAAACTGATGGTTCTCTAGATGCGATACCATTCCAATTTTACTGTACAACCACAATACCCGAGAATTGGGTAGGGCTTGACTGGAAACTTATATACCTTAGTATTGGTTCCCTCATGGCCAAGGTCTGAGTTGAGGCTACCTTGTGAAGATTGTCCACCTGTGTAGTACCCAAGATGACAGTTGGTCATGGCTGGGAGGCCAAACTCATAGGAGAGGTGCTTATACTAGGGCGTGTAATTGAAAGGTTAGGATTGATTATCCGCATATTGAGTATGGTGAATTCAGGATTTGTTCCTGACGAATGTATCGAATGTTGTGGTGAAAGTGTACAATCTCTGCAGAGTGTCAAACTATTCGAATAGCCACGTCCGCAGTTATGGACAGTTGGAGTGGCCATACTATTCCCCCGTCAGATGTTTCCAAAATGACTTATGAAATGATTTGAGACTTTTACTTGACCACAACAGAGTTGTGATATGAAATACAAGTTCCCACTTAGGTGTTATAAAACTTAAACTAGCTTTCTTCGTTTCTAAACTTAGTAGAGGTAAATCTGGCTTTTTGCAAAACAACCCTAGAGCTTAGTGTCCTACTACAAAAACCCCTTCACTTGTTAGTATTAGTTTGCGAGTACTTAAAGAGTACTCATGGATTTGTCCCTGGCTATTCCCGTGGCCAGACTATGAAGAGGAGTACCAGGAGGATGGGTCCCAGGAAGGTTACGACAACTAGGATCATCTCCCATCGTCAGCATTGCCTGTGACCCCGAAGATGGAGCTTCGCCTACGCTACCGTTATTATTATGTATTTCCGCTGCTTGAGTTGTATTAAGAACTGGATCATGAGATCCTTATTTGTGTAAGACCTTATGTATGGTTTGTAATGGATGATGTACTGTGATATCCAAATCTTTTATGTCTCACAAAAATGGTAATCCTAGGATTGCGATGTATGGCATAACTGGCATCTGGGATTAAAAATCCGGGTGTTGACAAGTTGGTATTAGAGCCATCCTGACCATAGGAGACCCTAGTTAGACTGGCCGTTTGAATCAAAAACTTAGTTTCAAAACCAAAGGAAGCAAATATTTATAAAAAATTATTCCCATTCTTATCACCTGGTTCTTTCATGAAAACTCATGTTCCTCAAAAACTCTTGCAAAATACCTAAAATTTGACACACTTGATCACTCTACTAACTCACTCATCCTATATTCTTATAGATGGATGTGAATTACAACAAGTTTTATCAGTTGTGGAATGGAGGAGACCTTATCTTTGAGCGGGATTTGGACCAGCTTTCGGAACTTCTGGAGCGTCCGCACCCCGAGTTCTTCGGAGCTCAGCTCAATGAACAAGGAGGAGAAGATCTACAGTGGCTAAATGTTGCAAGTCTCCGAGGAAAGATTGAACCTCCCACTGCTGAGGGAATTCAGTTCACCTTAAGAAAGAACAACTGGCTGGATGGACTTGCCAGGGCCATGCAGGAAGCTCTTGCCCGTCTGTGTGGGCAGAGTATCAACCAGATCAAGGGTACCTGCTTTGAGTTTTGTCCAAGGCGTGATGCTATGGGACAGCCGCTGGAAGCCCCATACCACCCCGAGCTGAAGACTCAGTTGGACCACCTTAGCTTCATGATGTATGATCGTAAGCAGGAATTGGATAATTGACGTGACTACTGCAACCACAACTCCGCCATCATCAAGACCAAGGATCAGACCATCGTGATGCTAGCGAAGGATCGCATGTCTCGCCGCCGTCAGTTGGACAAGAAGGAGAGCATCATTGCTCGTCTTCGCCACCGTATCTCGGATTTGGAGGAGACCATCCACGAGAGAGACATGCAGTTGGAGGAAAGGGAGAATGCCGGAGAGGATCTTCGTGGAGACCCCTACTCCTATCTCAGCGATGACGATGATTTTCTGGAGGATCAGGCTATGGACTTCTTCACCGATAAGGATGATTTCTCCTTCATCGATGACGATGAGGATGATGAGGATGACGACTACACCGACTCCAAGGAGTAGTAGCACTTGAGCACTAGCGTAGTGAGTAGTATTCGTTCCCACTGTATCGTAGTTTCCAGAATGGTTCTTAAAACCATCTATTTTTCTTGTTTTGTGGTGTGTGTTTGTATCGGGTGCTATGAATGAATGAATGAAAAGCAAGTTGCTAAAAAAATCTGAGTCAAACTTTAAAAACTTTTCAAAGTCCCTGAACCTTAGAAATTTCCCTCTTTTCTCATGATCTATCTCAATCTTCAGATGCCTCGCGGAGGAAGTGGTTCATCCCCGGACCCGATGTTGCAGATCCTGCAAATGTTGGTTTATGACTGCGAAGCTGAAAGACCAGAACGTCAAGCCAACTTAGCCACCCTTCAGCACATATCTCAGATGGCCAACAACAATCAAGGCTAAGGAAACCAGGACAACCATGGATCTAAGCTCAAAAATTTCCAGAACACCAACCCACCTATTTTCACTAAGTCAGAGGAGCCCCTAGATGCAGCAATTGGCTGCAAACCATGGAAAACAACCTAGAAGTAGTCGGAGTGGAAGCTAACGAGAGAGTTCTGTTCGCCACCCACTATATAGCCGGAGACGCCATAGCATGGTGGAACAACGTTCGTGCAATGACCAGAGGACAGATGATGACCTGGGAAGAATTCAAGGTCAAGTTCAGCAGAACCCATGTGTCACCGGGTTTGATCAAGAGAATGAGAGATGCGTTCAGAGAACTGAAGCAAGGAAGGATGACCGTAGTGGAATACCGTGACAAATTCTTGTCATTAGCTAGGTATGCCCCGGATGAGATCGACACTGAAGCCAACAAGAAGGAGAGATTCTTGAATGGACTGCACGATGAGATGCAGACTTTGTTGGTCAATATACCCTATGCTGATATTGAAGCCCTAGTCGACTCTGCCATCCAGATGGAAGGAAAGATCAACCAAGCCAATGAGAACCGCAAGCATCGCATGATGCATCAGCCAGGAACCCATCAGACCCCAAAGTATCACCCCAACCCATCTCCAGGATTTGCCCCGAGAACCAACAGACCCCCGATGAACCGTTCGACCTATCCCAACCGTGGAAACCCAAGGCCCAGAGGAAATCACAACAACCCCAGCAACGCTAACAATTTCAACCGTGCCCCACCCAAGTTCAACAACAACAATGCTGCCACCAACACCAACACTGCCCCGAGGACTGGAAGCAATGTTGTGCCTGTTGCAGCAAAGGACAAGTCGCAAGTGACTTGCTATGACTGTAGAAATAAAGGCCACTACTCCAACGAGTGCCCCAACAAGAAGAATGCGGCAGCCCCCAATGCAAATTCCCCAGCTTAGCAACAGCGTCGTGTTCATCCTGGAAGAAGGTTTGCCCCAGGGAACTCGCTCAACCGCAACAGTCGTCTTTTTCTCATGCATGCTGAAGAAGCTCAGGAAGCGCCAGACATCATGCTAGGTATGTTTTCTATTAATTCATTACTTGCTAGAGTGTTGTTTGATTCTGGTTCATCGCATTCATTTGTCACTGAAGAATTTGCATGCACTAGTAAGATTCAACCAACCAAACTGAAGCATGTTATGATTGTTCAAATCCCCGGTTCAACCACCAAAGCTAGGCAAATTTGCAAAGCAGTCCCTATCCGAATCCATGGCATAGATTTTTATGCTAATCTGATAGTACTCGGAACTAAAGGTTTGGAAGTAGTACTAGGAATGGATTGGATGTCCAAACATAAAGGATTAATTGACTGTGCCAAGAAAGCCATAACCATGACCAGTACAGCCGGAATATCAGTCGAGCATCTATCTGAAACCGTACCTCGTCAATTCAAGTGCAACAAGAGTATAGCCCAACCTACCATTGACCAAGTCCTGATAGTCTGTGAATACCCCGATGTATTTCCAGATGTTTTGCCCGGTATGCCCCCAGATCGGGATATCGAGTTTATCATTGAACTAATCCCCGGAACAGGACCCATAGCCTAGAGACCATATAGCATGAACCCGTCTGAACTAGTAGAACTGAAGAAGCAACTGGATTCCATGTTGGAAATTGGATTGATTCAACCAAGTGCGTCACCATGGAGATCCCCTGTCTTGTTTGTGGACAAGAAGGATGGAGGTAACCGTTTATGTATGGATTATCGGAAGTTGAATGATCTCACTATCAAGAACAAGTACCCGTTGCCCAAGATAGAAGATTTGTTTGATCAGTTGATCGGTGCCAAAGTGTTTTCTAAGATTGACCTTAGAACGGGCTATCATCAACTCAAGATTCGCGCAGAGGATATTCCCAAGACTGCCTTTACCACTAGATATGGATTATACGAGTATACTGTCATGTCTTTTGGATTAACCAATGCCCTCGCTTATTTCATGAATCTCATGAATAAGATTTTTATTTACTTCCTGGATAAGTTTGTCGTTGTTTTCATTGATGACATTCTGATTTATTCCAAATCAGAAGAAGAACATGAGCTACACCTAAGGAACATTCTTGGAACCCTTAGAGAGCATCAGTTGTATGCCAAGTTTAGCAAATGTGAATTCTGGTTACAGGAGGTAGGATTCCTCGGTCACATTGTATCAGCCGAAGGAATTGCCGTTGACCCTGCGAAAGTGAAAGATGTCGAAGATTGGCAAGCCCCAACCACTCAAACCCAGGTTCGTGCATTTCTCGGATTGGCGGGATATTACCGCAAGTTCGTAGAAGGTTTATCGAGTATCGCCCGACCCATGACCCAATTGCTGAGGAAGGACAAGAAGTTTGAATGGACGGACAAATGTGAAGCGAGTTTTCAAGAACTCAAGAGGAGATTGATTTCAGCCCCAATCTTAATCATGTCGGATATCACAAAGCCCTTTGATGTGTATTATGACGCATCCAAGATCGGTCTCGGATGTGTGCTAATGCAAGAAGGCAAAGTTATCTCTTATCTATCCTGACAACTGAAACAACATGAGCAAAATTACCCAACCCATGACCTCGAACTCGCAGCCATAGTTCTAGCGCTGAAGACATGGAGGCATTACCTGATGGGAAATCGTTGTGAGATTTATTCGGATCACAAGAGCCTGAAGTATATATTCACTCAGAAGGAGCTGAATATGAGACAGATAAGATGGATTGAGATAATAAAGGATTACGATCTGGACATTCACTATCATCCCGGAAAGCCAACGTGGTAGCAGATGCCCTTAGTAGATTGCCGTGCTGCTTTAACTCCATGATTTTGAAGGAGCATCAAGTTTGCACAAAGAGATGGAAGATTTTTGAATGGAATTAGTGAGTGAAGGATTTTTGTCTAGCATAGAACTTCAACCCACTTTTATCAGCCAGATCAAGGAGGCGCAGAAAGGAAATGCTAGTATCGACGGAATCAAGCGTCGTATCGGTAAAGGCAAAGTACCCGGATTCACCGAAGACGAAGAAGGAGTTTTGTGGTACAAAGGACGCCTTTGTGTACCAGCAGATTCTGAGTTGAAAGAAGTTATTTTGAAGGAAGCTCATGATACTCTTTATTCTATCCACCCCGGAGGAACAAAGATGTATCAACATTTGAAGGAGCAATTTTGATGGCATAAGATGAAGAGAGAAATCGGAAGCTATATCGCCAAGTGTGATATATGTCAGAGAGTCAAGGCGGGACATCAAAGACCCGCTGGATTGTTGCAACCATTGCAGATTCCGGAATGGAAATGGGATCCAGTTGGAATGGACTTTATCACCGGATTGCCTACTTCTAGTAGGGGAAATGACTCTATCTGGGTCATAGTGGACCGATTGTCCAAAGTCGCCCATTTCTTACCCGTCAAGACCATGTATCAGAGTTCGAAGCTAGCGGAGTTATACATTGCTAGAATCGTCAGTTTGCACGGAGTCCCCAAGAACATCGTATCGGATCGAGGAACTCAGTTTACCTCAAGATTCTGGAAGGAAGTCCAAGAAGGTTTAGGAACCCGAGTAGATTTCAGCACAACTTATCACCCTCAGACCGATGGACAAACGAAGCGAGTAAATCAAATACTCGAAGATATGCTGAGAGAATGTGTGTTAGAGTATGGATCTAAATGGGAAGACTGTCTGCCTTTCGCGGAATTTTCTTACAACAACAGTTACCAAGCTAGTTTGCAAATGGCCCCATTTGAATTCATGTATGGAAGGAAGTGTCGCACCCCTTTGAACTGGTCGGAAGTAGGAGAGTCAGATTTTCGGACCCGACATCCTACGAGAAGCAGAAGAGAAGGTTCACAAGATTCGTGAGCACCTCAAGACCGCCCAGTCCAGACAGAAGAGTTACGCCGACAAGAGACGTCGAGACCTCGCCTTCAACATAGGAGATTTTGTGTATCTGAAAGTGTCGCCACTGAAAGGAATGTAGCGTTTCCAACTGAAGGGAAAGTTAGCCCCCAGATATATCGGACCTTTCAAGTTTCTGAACCGTCAAGGAGAAGTGTCGTATCAATTGGAACTACCCGAAGAGATGTCAGCCGTGCATAATGTGTTCCATATCTCATTACTTCGTAAGTGCCTCGAAGTCCCGGAGAAGACTGAAGTGTTCAAGAATATAGATCACCGGACCATAGAGATCAACGATGACCTGACCTATCCCGAAGTACCCATAAGTATTTTGGAAGAAGCTTTCAGAACTACCAGAACCCGAAGCATCAAGTTTCTCAAGATTCAGTGGAGCAACCACACGGAAGAGTAAGCTACCTGGGAGCGCGAAGATCACATCAGGACAGAGTTTCCCGATCTCTTCAAATCCTAGGTAATCTTTTTCGTCCTTTTTCAAATCTCGAGACGAGATTTTGTTTAAGGGGGGAAGGTTTGTAACATCCCAAAAATACTAAACTTGGATCATCAAACTCTAATCATCAAATTTAGGGTTAACAAAAACTTTTCTAATTAAACATATGAAAGCATTCATATGTGTGTGTATTGAAATTTGGATTCTTTTGAATTGCCATGATTATGTGTTTCCTTGATTGTAAAATGATTCTTAGGTTAAATAAACATCATCTAAACAATCCCCAAACTTTTCCCAAAGACAAACAAATCAAAACAAGCAAATTATGTGAATGGTCACTTTGGCCAATTTAACTCCCATGCCTACTTTGGCTATCTCTAACTTTCAGAACTTAACAAAAACATGTATGGATCTTTGCACCCCTTGATAGTACTCATAACAAAGTATCAAGGCCCACTTTGTGATCATCCAAAAACATTCAAATGCTTAGTTTAAATGACAGTTTAAAATTGAATCTATTTCATATGGGAAGATCCCACTTTTTCAAAAACCACTCAAACCAACTCAATTTTCAAAACCCAAGCATCCACAGTATCACCAGCACATGCCTAGCACACCCACCAGAAATCTTTTCAAAATTCAAAACTTGAGTTCATGCGGCCATTTCATCAAACACTTGGAGACAGAAAATCAAACTGGCCAAACTTCACTGTTTTGAGCAGTAATTTGGCTAAGCAATGTTCACCATTGATCACCCTTGTATCCCCCAGTGCCAACCAGTGATTTGACCACCCCTAGCCCCTACCCTTTGCACCATACCATGCCAACCCGAGCACCCCCTTGTCAGCCGACCATGGCAAGCTAGCAGGAGCGTTCTCCGCGCCTAGCCACCATGTCCAGGAGGCAGCCCACCGTCCACCGCCACCCCCTGTCTAGCGCTCGAACCTTGCCGGCCACTGGACCACACACCCACGCCATTCCAAGCTTCTTTGGGCGCATGCCGAGAGCGCGCCAGCGCGCCACCCTCGACACACGCCCACAGACTGCGCGCCGCCCTCACCGCGTGCACGCGTGATCACCACCGCCACAACAACCTCGCAGACACCCCCGTTCACCGCCCCATGCCTCACAGCCACCGCTCGCCGTCGAAGACGCTGCCTCTGCCGCGCAGAGCACCGCGCGTTCCCGACCGTTTGCCACCGTCCCTACACGCGCATTAAAGCCCTAGAGCATCGCCAGGAGACCACCGATCGATCGCCAACCTCGGCCATGCCTCTAGCTGCCCGTAGCCGTGTCGCCACCGTCGCCTGCCCATCCCGTTCGGTCTCACCGTCGGGCCTATAAAAGGAGACGACCCCCGGACGAATTGAGCACACCATCTCACTCCCCTCACCTCACTGATTGTTCCACCCGTGGCGCAAAGCGAGCAACAGATCGCCGAATTGCGGGCGGGCCGCCTCTGGAGAAGAAGGGCGCCGTCGATTTCTTCCACCCCAGGAGCTGCCGCGACCACCCCTGAGTTCGCCGTCGTTGACTTAGTCTTTCGCCCGCATCGCCAATCTTCGCCTGAGCCCCGGTGAGCCCTCGACGACCCCCACTGAGCCGCTAGGGTTCGAACTCGCCGGTGACTAGTTCATCGTCGACGACGACCCTCAGCCGTCGATCTTCATTCTAATCCAACGCAGCATATCGCCCTGTACCGCTTCGCGTGTTAAGAGTCACTGACCAGTAGACCCGCCCTGTCAGTCGCACCCCGCGCCACGGAGTGACACTGGGCCGGCCCATTAGCACTTCCCGCGCAGCCCAGTCGTTTGAATTTAACTTTTTCCATTTTAATTCGAACATAGTTCTGTACCTAATTTCAAAAATCAACCCAGCTCGATTTAGTGAACCAAATTGAATGAAACTAATTTTGTTAGAAAGATATTGAAAAGCTTAATCCAAGCCCATTGGTATTAAATCATTTGGATTTGTAGATCAACCTTGGTAAAAATAATAAGTCAGAAGCTTTTCTGCATTCAAACATTTTTTAAATTTCAACCATAATAGATTTTGAGTTGATTCCAACTCTCAAAAATCACATTTTATCATACCTTTTAGAATATGTAAAAACATGTGGGTTTACTTACAGAAATAATGTTCAAGTAATAAAATAATGCCACATAGGCATTTCTAGTCACTTATTTTTATTTAAAATAAAAGGTTAAATCTTATTAAATTGTGACACCACTTTAAATCACATTTTCATGTACTGAAATATGTGGTGATGACATGTGTCAACATGATCCCATGTTTGGTTTGGAGAATATTAAATCTTAAGTAGTTTTTCAATGAGTAGAAATTACTTTTCTAAAAATAAAAGAAATAAGACAAAGCTTTAATCTTGTAATATTAGTGATGATGCTATATCATCTATAGAACCCTTGTGTGTGATGATTGAAAGTAGTTAAGTATTGTTTGATGATTGTGTACCTCGTATTTATTCATAGACGCTAGTACCGACCAAGGATACGAGGAGGAAGGAGGATACTACGAAGAAGAAGCCGAGGAGAACTTCAACCACTGCTCTGCACAAGGCAAGCCAATACTTGGAAGTTAACACTTGCAACTTAGCAAGCTTATACTGATACTTATGCAAGCCAATACTTGCAAGTTAACACTTGCAACTTAGCAAGATTATACTGATACTTATGCAAGCCTTACTAATCAAGTTGACCTATGCAAGCCTAATACTACTAGTTGATTGAGAAAGCTATTAACCTTGCAAGCTAACACTTGCAATTATGAAAGTTAGATAAACTATGCAATGCACTAAGCATGCTTGGTTAGACCCATTTGATGATACCCAATCCTAGTTTTACTTGCAACCTTTCTACTTTATTTCTTTATCAAAGCTATTACTTAGAGTTTACTTAAGTAACTTGTAGATTCTAGGAAGATAATTGAAGGTTGCATAAAGAGCATAAAATTTGTCATAAGCGAGATAATATTTATGTCATCCCAAGGCATGAGACTGTACTTAGTTGAAACTCCATTTGTTTACCACACCTCATTAGTACTCACTCCCATTTGTAGATGCTAGTGATAAGCATAAAACCCGAGAATGTTGAGGCATGAGCCTTAGCCCTTTATAAAACTGATGGTTGTCCGGATGCGATACCATTCCAATTTTACTGTACAACCACAATACCCGAGAATTGGGTAGGGCTTGACTGGAAACTTATATACCTTAGTATTGGTTCCCTCACGGCAAGGTCTGAGTTGAGGCTACCTTGTGAAGATTGTCCACCTGTGCAGTACCCAAGATGACAGTTGGTCATGGTTGGGAGGCCAAACTCATAGGAGAGGTGCTTATACTAGGGCATGTAATTGAAAGGTTAGGATTGATTATCCGCATACTGAGTATGGTGAATTCAGGATTTGTTCCTGACGGATGTATTGAATGTTGTGGTGAAAGTGTACAATCTCTGCAGAGTGTCAAACTATTCGAATAGCCGTGTCCGTGGTTATGGACAGTTGGAGTGGCCATACTGTTCCCCCGTCAGATGTTTCCAAAATGACTTATGAAATGAATTGAGACTTTTACTTGACCACAACAGAGTTGTGATATGAAATACAAGTTCCCACTTAGGTGTTATAAAACTTCAACTAGCTTTCTTCGTTTCTAAACTTAGTAGAGGTAAATCTGGCTTTTTGCAAAACAACCCTAGAGCTTAGTGTCCTACTACAAAAACCCCTTCACTTGTTAGTATTAGTTTGCAAGTACTTAAAGAGTACTCATGGCTTTGTCCCTGGCTATTCCCGTGGCCGGACTATGAAGAGGAGTACCAGGAGGATGGAACCCAGGAAGGTTACGACAACTAGGATCATCTCCCATCGTCAGCATTGCCTGTGACCCCGAAGATGGAGCTTCGCCTACGCTACCGTTATTATTACGTATTTCCGCTGCTTGAGTTGTATTAAGAACTGGATCAGGAGATCCTTATTTGTGTAAGACCTTATGTATGGTTTGTAATGGATGATGTACTGTGATATCCAAATCTGTTATGTCTCACAAAAATGGTAATCCTGGGATTGCGATGTATGGCATAATAGGCATCTGGGATTAAAAATTCGGGTGTTGACAATGTGAAACTTTCATACAGTTGGAGTCTTGGCAATGACGCTGCAAGTTTGGCGCAGCGAGGATGGCAAAAAAAAGTTTTCGCGCGTCCACTAGAGGTTCGCGCGGGCTCCCGCGCGCGCCAAATTGGCGGTTGCTGTGTGCATGCGGTCGGTTTGTTTTCAGACGCTTCCCTTGGCATTCCTAGGCCTTCTTCAATAAATAATCGGCGGTCTGTCTCTGGAACCGCTACCTCTGCCATTCGACAGGACCGAGACCACATGAACATCATCATCCATGGCCAGCAACAAGATGCAGGATTCCCCGTGGGCTGATCTCCCTGAGGGAGTCGTGCAGAAGATAGGTGACATCTTCCTATCGACGGACGAATTTGACTACTACGCCACCTTCCGGGCACTCTGCAGAGCCTGGCGCGGCTTCACGGAGGAGCGCTTTATACCAGCCAACTGGATTGTTCTAGAGCACCAGTTGTCGCCGGAGTATGGGGTAGACGACGCTGCCATAACGTTGCTGAACATGAGAACCGGCCGCTACCTTGAGAATAAGATTAGTCAGGTTATTCGCAGGTGATTTCTTGATATTCATCTGTATATGTGCGACCCTTTTTTTTGCGTTCACCTCCTATACGATATGTTTTTCAAGTTTTTTTCTCCATCTAATTTTTTTACCTTGATTTAATCTCTGTCTATTTACCTTGACTGAATCTCTGCTTCTCATCTCTCTCTCTCCCTCTCTGTGTCTCTCGAAGGTACTTTTACGTTGGTAGCACAACCCCTGGCCTCCTTGTGCTTGGACAGAGGGTGCAGCCGTACAAGACACGGTTGTACAACCCCTTCTCGGGCGCCTGCGCTATCAAGCGCCTGAGGGTGGAAATACCGACCGAGCAGGTGGCTTATGTCGCTGTGACGATGTTCCCGTCGTTGATGGTCTTTACATCAAACCTTAGGAACACCATCATTCGGTGGGGGAATGAGGGCACGGAGGAAGGAAGTCGCCCAATATTTGGTGAAGGGTGGTACGTGCCAAATGACTTCGCGGAACTCCGGAGCATGACTTCTTACGCAGTTGATGTTTTCGTCGCAGACAGATACGGGTATGTCTTCTCGACTATGGCTGATGCTGCCCATGGAGATGTCCAGATGCAGTGCTCCACACGGACCCTGAAGATGCATGCCACCGTCGAAGGCCCTGTTCCAGGCTTCCGGTACCCAGAGAATCATTTTTACCTCGTCGATACTGATGGGGAGCTGTTGTTCGTTGTGAGTGGACCTGTCTACGGCGACAGGCCCATTGTTTACCGGGTTGATACACAGAACCGTGTCCTTCAGCCGGTCAGAGGCATCAGCAGTCGTGCTCTCTTTGTTGCTGACAATCGGTGCATCTGCCTCGACATCGCCAGGGTACCCACGGTGCAGGCCGGTAGCATCTACTATCCGGACCTATCCCAGATTAGATCTCACAACTTTGAGGCTCTTGCATGGGAAGAGGAGCCAAGGATTGACCATGGGTATGGAGTAGGAGGATTATGGATCAATGACCGTCCTTTCGAACTCGATCGATTGCTGGCAGAGTATTGCAGAATTGTCGAGCATTCTAAACTGCAGATGATGCCGCCTTATGGCGAATATGGTACCACCCACTACGATTACTACGACGGCTACCCGTCAGATTAGATTGATGGATCATGTTGGTCTGGTCATGTTGTATTCTCTGTCGTCTGTGAATTATATGCAAGTGCAAATTGTATGGTATGCCTGTAATACAATGGATAGTCTATGTTTCAAAAAGATCATGTGTTGTACCTATTTTAATTTTGTTGTTTTCTATGTACATGTAGTAATTCTGATACGTACTCGCTTTGTAAAAATCCATGCCAACAGTGCGTGCGCATCTTGACCTATCTTAGTTGTCTAGTAAAATCTTGATCATCTTGTTGTTGTATATATGATCCTACGATCTTGATAGATCTAACTACAATTTTTTTATGCCAAACCATGACACACAAGCAAGTTTTTTCATGTCAAACATATTGGAAAATATGTTCAGCAAACAAACAACAAGCTTGTATATATGAGATGGTAAGTAATTAAATTCGTGCAGACTTATTCAAAATGCCAATATTATTGTAGTACAGAAGGGAATGAAAAAAATATGCCTACATACACATTTCGTGCTCAACGACCAGCATAAGACTAGAAGACCATTTTTGGCCTAGGATGCAGGCCCGCGTAGCTCAAATTTTTCATGTGTAGTCCAAAAGGAAGACAACCGACAGCAGTACGTGTCATCATTGATTTGTTGAGAGAAGCTCGTGCCACATATGAATGCAGGGTATAGAAGCAGGTCTAATCGTTTCTCGCTCGCTGATGTGACACTAAACTCCAACCCGCGTTAGTCCTTCCCGCTATGGTTTTCTGTTGGGCCTGAAAGAGTCCATTGCTTTTTGATGCCCGGGATTAATATGGGCCGCCCCAAACTACTTCACGCCCGGATGCAGCCGTGACGAGGGCGCGGGAGTAGGAGTTGGGCTGGCTTGTTGGCTGCACGCCAAGTCTTACTTTTTTCTTCTATCCTATATTCCTTTTTATTATCTATTTAAATATTTGAACAAAATAGCTATTTTAAATTTTTGAATTTTTTAAAATAAATTACATATTCTTTACATGCACCATTGGTATAGCATGTGCAAAAATTTTGGGATCATTTATTGAACATCGATAAATTGAGAAATTTACAAACAACCCTTTTGGTCTCACCTAGGCCCCTTTTCCTAGAAATGTGTTTTTTTCGACTTTCGTGAAACAACCTGAATTTTTTTACACATGCTAACATACACAAACTAAGACACATGTACAAGGTTTCACACAAATTTGAATGTTTTTGTGCCCCGGTTAAATTTAGGCCAAAAATCAAGGTGTCTAGTAAGGATGCCTAGGGGTTAGGCCTTTGTAATGTGAGACATGCTCCATGTTGAAACATGGCATCCTCTACGTAGAAGCAATTTTAAATATGTCCAAGGTTTCACACAATTTTGATATTTTTTTTGAATTTTAGGTGGCCCGGTCAAATTTTGAATTTTTGCATGGGCTTTAGACCTGTGTGGGGTGGCTAGAAACACCTTCACCAACTTGTGGTTGTGTGACTCAGCAGTTGGCCAACATGATCCTACCTACTTGATAGATCTAACTATAATTTTGCTATGCCAAGCCATGACACACACAACTGTGGTAGATGTGGGCCCATGCCAACATTGCATGGGATCTATACCTCTCCGAGTTGGCTAGAAACACCATCATCAACTTAGTGGATGTGTGAGTCACTACACCTAACCAACATGATCCCACCCACTTGATAGATCTAGATGTAAGAGTGCTATGCCAAGACATGAGACACACTTGTGGCAAATGTGGGGCCATGCCAACATTGCATGGGATCTAGACCTCTCTGGGCTGGATAGAAACACCTTCACCAACTTGTTTTTGTATGAGTCATCACTTGGACAACATGATCCTACCCTCTTGATAGATCTAACTATACGTTTGCTATTCCAAGCCATGACACACACAACTTTGGTAGATGTTGGGCCATGCCAACATTGCATGGGATCTAGACCTCTCTGGGTTGGCTAGAAACACCATCATCAACTTAGTAGCTATGAGTCACTACACCTGACCAACATGATCCCACCCACTTGATAGATCTATATATAAGAGTGCTATGCCAAGCCATGACACAAACTTGTGGCAGACGTGGGGCCATGCCAACATTGCATGGGGTCTAGACCTCTATGGGCTGGATAGAAATACCTTCACCAACTTGTTGTACGAGTCATCACACCTGACCAACATGACCCTACCTACTTGATAGATCTAACTATACTTTTGCTAACATTGCATGGGATCTATACCTCTCTAGGTTAGCTAGAAACACCATCATCAACTTAGTGGTTGTGTGAGTCACTACACCTGGCCAACATGATCCCACCCACTTGATAGATCTAGCTGTAAGAGTGCTATGCCAAGCCATGACACACTTGTGGTAGATGTAGGGCCATGCTAACATTACATGGGGTCTAGACCTCTCTGGGTTGGCTAGAAACACCATCATCAACTTACTGGTTGTTTGAGTCACTACACTTGACCAACATGATCCCTCCCACTTGATATATCTAGCTATAAGAGTGCTATGTCAAGCCACGACAAGCTTAATGATGGTGTTTCTAGTCAACTCATATGGGTCTAGAGCCTAATGCAATGTTGGGCTAACATGATCCCACCCACTTGATAGATCTAAGTATAACACTACTATGCCAAGAGATAATGAATTTTTAATTGTTTCTAAAAATTAGTTGAATCTTGAATCTAAAACAAAAAACTATTACGGAATTAATTAGTACTCTGAGACATCTATTTTGGAACGAAGGGAGTAAGTTTTTTCATGTAAAACATATTGGAAAATATGTTCAGCAAACAAACACCAAGCTTGTAAAGGGAATGAAAAAAATGCCTACTACACATTTCGAGCTCAACGGCCTGCATACGACTAGAAGACCATTGTTGGACCAGGATGCAGGCCCGCATAGGGCAAATTTTTCATGTGTAGTACAACATGCGGATAAGTGTCTGCAGTATGTGTCATAGTTGATTTGTTGAGAGTAGATCATGCCACATATGAATGCAGGGTATATAAGCTAGCCAAATCGTTTCTCGCTCGGCGATGTGGGACTAAACTCCAACCCGCGTCAGTCCTTCCCGCTACTGTTTTCCGCTGGGCCCGAATGAGCCCATTACTGTTTGATGCCCGGGATTAAGATGGTCCGCCCCAAACTACTTCACGCCCGGACGCAGCCGTGACGCGGGCGGGGGAGTAGAAGTTGGGCTGGCTTGTTGCCTGCACGCCGAGTCTTACTTTTTTCTTCTATCCTATATTCCTTTTTATTTTCTATTTACAAATTTGAACAAAATAGCTATTTTACAATTTTTAATTTTATAAAATAAATTACATATTCTTGACAGGCACCGTTGGTATAGCATGTGCAAATTTTTTTTGGATCATATGATGAACATCGAGAAATTGAGAAATTTACGAACAGCCCTTTTGGTCTCACCTAGGCCTCTTTTCCTAGCAATGTGTTTTTTCGACTTTCGTGAAACAACTTGGAATTTTTACACATGCTAACATACACAAACTAAGACACATGTACAAGGTTTCACACAAATTTGAATGTTTTTGATTTTTGTGTGGCCCGGTCAAATTTAGGCCAAAAATCAAGGTGTCTAGTATCTATATATGCCTTACGTGTGTTTGCTACTTCGTGAGATATATTTTTGGTTCGTGTCCATGCACAATGAATTGTTTAGATGTTTGTTTATTCATGCACATCAAAATTCTTGCAGTATTAGATAGATTGGTTTGATCCAACTATTTTCTAAAAATCGCAATGGAGAGAAAAACTATGGTATACCTTATTATTTCAATATTCCAAATGTAACATTTTTGTGGCAAATAGGACACCAATTATAAAGGCAAAATGTGAAAGGGTTTCTAGCCAACTCAGATTAGTCTAGAGCCCATGCAATGTTGGGATGAGGCTATGTGAGGTACAAGTGTGCATCATAGCAGTTATTTAGTTAATTAGAATTAACAACTAGGTGGGATCATGTTTGAGCAAGTGTTGTCTCATACTACTACAAGTTGGTCAGTTGTTTCTAGACAACTCGGATTGGTTAATTTTAGATCCCATGCAATGTTGTTGTGGGTAATTATTTGCCTATAAACACCTTCATGAACTTGTGGTTGTATGAGTCATCACTTGGATAATATGATCCTTCCCAGTTGATAGATCTTATTATAATACTTATAGAAACACCTTCACCAACTTGTTGTTGTATGAGTCATCACACCTGATAGATTTAACTATAATTTTGCCATGCCAAGCCATGACACACACAACTATGGTAGATGTGGGCCCATGCCAACATTGCATGGGATCTAGACCTCTCTGGGTTGGCTAGAAACCGCTGTCATCAACTTAGTGGTTGTGTGAGTCACTACACCTAACCAACATGATCCCACCCACTTGATAGATCTAGCTATAAGAGTGATATGCCAAGACATGACACACTAGCTTGTGGCAGATGTGGGGCCTTGCCAACATTGCATGGCGTCTCTAGACCTCTGTGGGCTGGATAGAAACACCTTCACCAACTTGTTGTATGAGTCATCACACCTGACCAACATGATCCTACCTACTTCCTAGATCTAGCTATAATTTTGCTATGCCAAGACATGACACACACAACTGTGGTAGATGTGTGCCCATGCCAACATTGCATGGAATCTAGACCTCTTTGGGTTGGCTAGAAACACCATCATCAACTTAGTGGCCGTGTGAGTCACTACAACTGACCAACATGATCTCACCCACTTGATAGATCTAGCTATAAGAGTGCTATGCCAGGCCATGACACACACTTGTGGCAAATGTGCAGCCATGCCAACATTACATGGGGTCTAGACCTCTCTCGGCTGGATAGAAACACCTTCACCAACTTGTTGTTGTATGAGTCATCACACCTGACCAACATGATCCTACCTACTTGCTAGATCTAGCTATAAATTTTCTATGCCAAGCCATGGCACACACAACTATGGTAGATGTGGGCACAAGCCAACATTTCATGGGATCTAGACCTCTCTAGGTTGGCTGGAAACACCATCATCAACTTAGTAGCTGTGTGAGTCACTACACCTGACCAACATTATCCCACCCACTTGATAGATCTAGCTATAAGAGTGCTATGCCAGGCCATGACACACACTTCTGGCAAATGTCCGGCCATGCCAACATTACATGGGGTCTAGACCTCTCTAGGCTGGATAGAAACACCTTCACCAACTTGTTGTTGTGTGAGTCATCACACCTGACCAACATGATCCTACCTACTTGCTAGATCTAACTATAATTTTGCTATGCCAAGCCATGACACACACAACTATGGTAGATGTGGGCCCATGCCAACATTGCATGGGATCTAGACACCTCTCTGGGCTGGATAGAAACACCATCATCAACTTAGTGGCTATGTGAGTCACTACACCTGACCATCATGATCCCACCCACTTGATAGATCTAGCTATAAGAGTTCTATGCCAGGCCATGACACACACTTGTGGCAAATGTGCGGCCATGCCAACATTACATGGGGTCTAGACCTCTCTGGGCTGGATAGAAACACCTTCATCGACTTGTTGTATGAGTCATCACACCTGACCAACATGATCCTACCTATTTGATAGATCTAACTATACTTTTGCTATGCCAAGCCATGACACACACAACTGTGGTAGATGTGGGCCCATGCCAACATTTCATGGGGTCTAGACACCTCTCTGGGCTGGATAGATCCTACCTAGTTGATAGATCTAAGTATAGCACTGCTATGCCAAAACATGATGAGACACTTTGTGGCAAATGTGGTTTGCATGGGCTATAGACATCTCTTGGTTGGCTAGAAATTCTTTCATCAACTTGTGGTTGTGTGGCTCGGCACTTGGCCAACATGATCCCACCCAGTTGATACATCTAAGAATGAGAATGCTATGCCAAGACATGACACACACTTGTGGCAGATGTGGGCCCATGCCAACATTGCATGTGATGTAGACCTATCTAAGCTGTCTAGAAACACATTCACTAACTTGTGGTTGTGTGACTCAACAGTTGGCCAACATGATCCTACCTAGTTGATAGATCTTACTATAACACTTATATGCCAAGACACTTTGTGGCAAATGTGGGCCCATGCCAACATTGCATTGGCTATAGACCTCTCTGGGTTAACTAGAAACAATACCATCAACTTGTGGTTGTGTGGCTCAGCAGTTGGCCAACATGATCCCACCCAGTTGATACATCTAAGTATGAGAGTGCTATGCCAAGCCGTGACACACACTTGTGGCAGATGTGGGTCCATGCCAATATTGCATGGGATCTATACCTATCTGGGCTGTCTAGAAACACCTTCATATACTTGTGGTTGTATGAGTCATCACTTGGATAACATTATCCTAACTAGTTGATAGATCTAAGTATAACACTCCTATGCCAAGACATGATGAGACACTTTGTGGCAAATGTGGTTTCATGGGCTATAGACCTCTCTTGGTTGGCTAGAAACTCCGTCATCAACTTGTGGTTGTGTGGCTCAGCACTTGGCTAACATGATCCTACCTACTTGATAGATCTAAGAATGAGATTTTTATGCCAAGACATGACACGTGGCGGATGTGGGCTCATGCCAACATTGCATGGGATGTAGAACTATCTAAGCTTTCTAGAAACACCTTCATCAACTTGTGGTTGCATGTGTCATAACTTGGATAACATGATCTTTCCCAATTGATAGATCTCACTATATAACATTGCTATGCCAAGACATGATGAGACACTTTGCGGAAAATGTGGGCCCATGCCTACATTGCATGTGCTATAGACCTATCTAGGTTGGTACAAACTCCTTCATCAACTTGTGGTTGTGTGCCTCGGCACTTGGCCTACATGATCCCACCCAGTTGATACAGCTAAGTATGAGAGTGCTATGTCAAGCCATGACAAACACATGTGGTAGGTGTGGGCCCTAGCTAATATTTAATGGGCTATAGACCTCTCTAGGTTGGCTAGAAACTCCTTCATCAACTTGTGGTTGTATGAGACATCACTTGGATAGCATGATCCTACCTAGTTGATAGATCTAAGTATAACACTTCTATGCCAAGACATGATGAGACACTTTGTGGAAAATGTGGTCCTATGTCGACATTGCATGGGATATAGATCTCTCTGGGTTGGCTAGAAACTCCTTCATCAACCTTTGGTTGTGTGACTCACCACTTGGCCAACATGATCCTACCTAGTTGATACCTCTAATTATGAGAGTGATATGCCAAGACATGATGAGACACTTGTGGCAGATGTGGGCCCATGCAAACATTTCATGGGCTATAGACCTCTCTTGGTTGGCTAGAAACTCATACAACCACATGTTGATGGTGTTTCTAGCCAACTCAGATAGGTCTAGATCCCATGCAATGTTCGCATTCTTTGCATAAATCTGAAAGCTACCATACATCATTCTAAAAGTGTTATGAGTAAAGGTGGAAGGTGTGAAATGAATTCATTAAAAAATTGCACTTTTTTTAAACTCATATATTAAGCAGGCAAGCCTCCTAATTAAAACCTTCCAGTCCCCTTAGGTACCAGGGTAAGGAAAAAGAGTGCGTCTGAAACTTGTAGCCCATCAAATCAACGTTGCATCGTTTACAAGGGATTGCAGGATAAAACTAGGGGGTTCATTGACCCAATTACAAGAGCTCTTATTAAGAAAACTATCCCTAGATAGATCGTGAGCAGGACCATTTGCTTCCCTTGGACAGTGCATAAATCTCACATTGCCGATACTTGTTTCCAAGTCAATGCACTCAGCATAAATTGCTGCCGCTTCATCCCACCAGGATTGGTCGCCCGTACATGCATGGATAAATTTAGTAGAATCCGACTCCGCAATGATATGGTTGCATCCCAGCGAGTTAGCAAGCGCCAGGCCAGCTTGCATTGCCATAGATTCTGCCATCGTTGAAGATGAAACATGAGGCAAAAATTTAGTTAATGCCACAACAAATGTACCTTTGTAGTCGCGGATCAAAGAACCAACAGAGCCCGCCATGGAGTCAACATGGAATGACACGTCAACATTTAACTTCAATTGTCTAGGTTCTGGTTTTCTCCACTTTGTTGTTACACCACTGCCTCAGGTAGCAGATGCCTTTGCGGCATTCATGGTGGTTCCCAAAAAGTTGCACTTCGAATAAACCTGAGCATGGTGTGGAAACCTTTTAGGGGATGAAAACCGTACCTTACCCATGTTTATTACTTATTATACTATTATATAATGATGATGTTTGAGTAAGTACACCGACGCTAGAACATCATAGTGGTATGAGCGATGATAGCGTGTGGTTTTATGCCCGAGATCGCACATCTGTGATATACCTCGTGTGAACGATTTTATATACACAAATTATGGTGTAGGTCAGGATTTGGGCCACTATTGGGCCGGACTTCACGTTATATACTCCGTGACCCCTGATTCGCTGGTTCCTTCTCTAGCGACGGCAAATATGGTGGGCGGTTCATCGTGGAGGCAGCGACGATCTACACGATGTGACGACTCGAGGTAAACGAAGGTTACGTTCTTGACGCCCCTCCTCTTCTACACAACGTAGTTGCGCAAATACTGATAGGGTTTGCCTCTACTATTGTTGGGAGTAGTTTTGGTAACGGAAAGGGGTGGATTTTTTCTGATTTTGCTGATTTTTGTGTTGAATTTAACTATGATCTCCTAAATTCTATCGCATTGTACTTTTATTTCAGCTAATTCGTGGACCCTAGGGAAATTTTGTTGGTGAGATTTCATTTCGGAGGGGAGTTCATCAAAGTGGGGCCAAATCTGGACTACGTTGGAGGAGATGATGCGCTTTCAGAGATAGAGAGGAAAAACTTTTGCTGCAGGAAGTCAAAGGATTTTTTAAAGATCACATGGCATCGAAGGAAACGTTAAAATTATATTTTCTTATTCCAGGGAAAGATCTTGTGGATGGGTTGGTGTTGCTCTATGATGACAGTGGCTATGTCGAGATGGCTCATTATGTTCGCCCTGGGAGAGTGGCTGATGTGTACGTTGAGTACCACAGTAAGGAAGACAGTAAGCATAGTAGCATCAGGTGTGCTTTCAAGGTTGAAGTGTGGGAATTGAGTGATGGAGAGGAAGAACCAGATGTTGTTGTCATAACTGCAGTTAAACCTGCTGAGTATGAAACCAGATGTTGCCCACTGAGGCAGAAGAAATCATTCAATAAAAGACAGTGAAAATAGAAAGTGATGAAGATGATGTGATAATGACAGAACCAATATTATCTCAAGTGGTGAATCGTACACAAGGTGCAGCCTTTTCATCTTTAGGTTAAGATCATCATCCCATGCCAGCAGCTTCAGGCCTTGACCAGTAACCAAATCCAGAAGCTCCAGGACAAGATGGTGAAGTGAAATATATTATACTGTCAGATTTAGAGAGTGACGTGGAATACGTTGCACATAATAATAACAAAGGTGAAGATTCATAGGTTGTGGAGATAAGAAGGCAAGGTAGAAAGTTTAATAAATGTATGACAGACTCCAAGAGCTGGATTGGTATAGGTGCAACTGCCACTACCCCTCCATCTGCCCCTGCGTCACATGGAACTGTAGCTGCCCCCTCAACTGCAAGGTCTCAACCAGCTATAAGAACTACATCTCCTGCAGGTGCAAGATCTCTAGCTACTCCTGGGGGAGCATCTGGTAGCAGAGGAAGACGAGCAGGAAGAGCCAAAAGGGGAAAAAGAGTGCCAGCATCTCACGTTCCCATATCCTCTTATTTCACTTGCAGTGGCAACTACTGAATGTCATTTTATTATGTTAATGTAATGTTGCATACATTGCGGAAACCTTCTAAGGGACATGTTATGACCTTACCTGAATCTCTATGATTTTTGATGAATTTATATGATTTCTGTTAAATTTATTCTGGTAATTTGACCAAAATATACACTATTTCTGCTGTCTTGGGAGTACAAGATAGCAGAGGGAGACATCATCCTCTTCGACTTTAATCTAGATAGTGATGGTGGACTGCATCTGATCATGGTGGGGCTGACAACAACTGAAGACTCTGCTGAAAGTACTTATTAGTAGAACCTGCTGGAACCTGCTATGTTAACTTGTTATGCGTGTGTGCAAACTAATGACAGTGCTAGAACCTAGAGAATATACCATCGGGTTCCAATCGCATCAGTTCTACCATTAGCATGTACTATGATTCATCATGAGCCGGTGCAACCAGAAACCAGAGATGCATCTAATTCCATCTAATAACACCATGTTGTAGCCTCATATGTTATGCCCACATGAAAACCAGGGATAAGAATCTGTACAACCAAGAACAGTGCATGCTTTCGTGCAACCAATTTTGATCTTGGACACAGAATGCGAATTAATCATCGGCTGAGCAGAGCACCTCCCATCATCACCTTGTAGGACTGACAAAAAACATACTCCCTTTGGTTTATATTAATGTCCTCAACTTTCCTTAGATACGATTGCATCTAGTCTAAATACTTAACTAGATACACACGAATTTAGATAAAGTTGAGTCCATTAATATGGACCAGAGGGAGTACACAATTTCAGCACATCACATTCTGCTAAGCACATATTGCCTCACATATTCCAAAGGTATTCTCCCAGGACCAACACAAATGATAGAGGTTTGAAATCTTCCGTAGAGCTGGTGAGACCCGAAATTATATTGTACATATCTAGGGTGCTGGAACATAATGATAGAGGTTTGAAATCTTCCGCGGCCATAAACAAACATAATAGATAAGTTCTTAAACTAAAACATCTTGATAACATGAAAACGATCCTTGTTCTTCAGTTCGAGGTATGGATGGGTTCGAAAGAGTCATCGGGATGATTCCTGTAATGCACCTTGTTTGTCTTTGCCTTGTCAAAGTACTTGCTACACTTTGTAACACTGTTAACAAGATAACACTTGATCATGAATCTATCAACAAAGAAATTCCTCCGTGTCATTGCTTCAGCATTGACAGGGTCGACAAATTTCATGTACAGGCTCCCATCTTGATCAACAGCATGTTTGAACCTAAAGTCTGGTGGAACAACCCTGAGTGGATAGCGAATAGTACCAGTACGGAACATGTACTTCACAACAACTCTAGTTAGGCCTGCTGGAGTACCCTCAGACACACCAAGAATGTTCATGGTTGTTTCTGACATATGAGGATTCTTCCATTTCTCAATTGGGTCTCCCTGGCATGAAAATCCAGTAGGGTAACTTAGTTGACGCATGCGATCAACTGACAGGTGGTCATATTCCTGTGGATATGTACACAACGGCATGTTCAATAGCTTGTCCTCCTTCCTTGGCACAAGATTAAGCTCAACAATCTTGTAAATCTTGACAACCGCGTGAGCTAAACTAAATGCTTTCTCCTTTGCAGACGCACTCTCAAGAACATCATTATCAGCAGTGGAAGTGGCCCTCACAAACACTTGTGCTTCATAGGCATCGTTCAACACAAACTCAAACTCTCTTCTGAGAAGAGTCTTTGCTATATGCAGAACTGTGAAAATTCCTTCTGTGCCCGTACTGCCCAATAACCTGAAAAGGAATAAGCCATTGACTGGACCTGTCCTTTCTCCTAGACGGGCCAGAACATGCTGAGTGACATGTGGCTTCCTATGTGGGAGATGTACCCCGTTTCCTTCACCCCTGGTGGATAATACATTAACAAAATCAACCCAGATGCATTGAATAGAGGAGAACAAATTCATCAATAAAAACCCACCAAGTGTACTACATATTAGTAAAAAAATATGGCTGGCAATGTAGTTATATCATAATGAAAACAAGTTCAGTTATCCCTATATGCTTATCAAGTTTCAATCTACACAATCATGTAATTAAAATAAAATTAAGTTCTTCTAATATTAACACATCAGACATAATACAAACGGTTGTAAAACACTTCCGAGAAGATAATGAACCCCAAAGAGGGGAGAAATCATCACAGATATTACATACTACTGTCACATCTATATACTGATGATAAGGTATCTTTGATTTGCATATTCTCTATTGCAAAAAAAGGCAAAACAAAAGGGCCCTATCCTCTTGCAATTGCAACACCAACTTTCCGTCTAAATGAGACCCACTTAGGTGGTACATTCACATTCAATTGATATTTGATAAATTCCAGTGCCTTATTCACAAAAAATACCAATTTTTGAATAAATTACAAATAAAATCGAGGCAATAAATGGAAAATAAAAGGTTGACATGTATAATTGCTGGCAAGATTATACTTAGATCAGGGCCTCTTTCAGTCTATACATCTGTCAGAAAACTTACCGACTCGTCTCTGTCGGAGGAGTACCCAAGGTGCACCTTCCTCTTCTACCCATCTTCTGCTGGCTCCCCTTCCTGTTTGAATAAATAAATAACACTTCAGCTGACATGATCAAGTTTGAAAAGAGGTAATTATGAAAATAAAAAAATAGGCAGGTTATAATAGAAATATTAATGGGAAGTAAAATTTCTAAGTTCAAATACTTTATGAAATTATGGATTAAGTCACTGGAAGGAAATGAAATCCTTTATGATGGATATCTAAACACTACTCATCTCTGAATGCATTGTCAAGTTCCACTAGTCTAGCAACAATTCAATTTAAATCCCTGATCTGAAAGTATTTCACAGATTTCATAGCACCTGACAATATGTTCTAATGTTATGATTAAGATTCTACCGGATAATAGGGTATTGTAAAACAAAATTAAGTTTTTAAATTTTCTCTATATGCTTATCTAGTTTAAACCTACACAACCTTGTAATTCAAATAGAACTCAGTTTTGTAATTTTAACACATCAGACAGATTACCAAAGTTGTAAACACTTTCAAACATAAAGAACCCCAAAAGAGGGGAGCAATCTTCATAGATTATATACTACTTTCACATCTATGTACTGATGAAAAGGTGTATTTGATTTGCATATTGTCTATTGCAAAAACAAGCAAAACAAAGGGCCCTATCCTCCTACAAATGGTACACCAACTTTCCATCTAAATGAGACACACTTAGATGGTACATAGCCATTCAATTTAATATTTGATAAATTGCAGTGTGTTCTTCAGAACAGATTCTAGTGTTTGAATAAATGACAAATAAAAGTTGGGCAATAAATGAAAAATAAAAGCTTGCCATGTATAATTGCTGGCAATATTCTACTTAGATCAGGGCCTCTTTTAGTCTATACATCTGTCAGAAAACTTACCGACTCGTCTCTGTCGGAGGAGTACCCAAAGTGCACCTTCCTCTTGTACCCACCTTCTGCTGGCTCCCCTTCCTGTTTGAATAAATAAACAACTCTTTAGCTCACAGGAGCAAGAGTATAATAAGTTTGAAAAGAGGTACTCCCTCCATCCAGAAATAATTGATTATGGATTAAGGCAATGGAAGGACATGAAATCATCTATGATGAAAATGAACTGTCAATTTATAACTATCATGTATATATCTAAGCACTACTCATCTATGTATGCTTATCAATTTTCGACCTACACAATATTGTAATTCAAATAAAACTCAGTTTTGTAATGGTAACACATTAGACAGATTATAAAAGGTTGTAAAACACTTTCAAGAACATAAAGAACCGCAAAAGAGGGGAGCAATCTTCACAGATTATTACTGTCACATCTATGTACTAATGACAAGGTGTCTTTTATTTGCATATTGTCTATTGCAAAAACAAGCAAAACAAAGGGCCTATCCTATTGCAAATGGAACACCAACTTTCCATATAAATGAGACACAACTAGTAGATAACCATTCAATTAATTTGATAAAATCCAGTGCCTTCTTCACAAAATATGCCAGTGTTTGAATAAATGATTATGTAAAGCTGGGCAATAAATGAAAAATAAAAGCTTGGCATGTATAATTGCTGGCAAGATTATACTTTGATCAAAGCCTCTTTCAGTCTATACATCTATCATAAAACTCACTGACTCGTCTCTGCCGGAGGAGTACCCAAGATTCAACTTCCTCTTCTGTGCATATTCTGCTGGCCCCCTTCCTGGTTGAATAAATAAACAACACTTCAGCTCACATGATCTAATTTGAAAAGAGGTAATTATGGAAAGCAAAATAATTGGCAGGTTATAATATAAATAATAATGAGAAAAAAACTTCTAAGTTCAAATACTATCTGAAATTATGGATTAAGGAAATGAAATCCTCATCTCTCAATGCATTGTCAGGTTCCACTAGACTAGCAACAATTCAATTTAAAGCCATGTGTTGAAAGTATTGGATTTGACTTCAGATTCCATAGCACAGGACAATAGGTTCTAATGTTATCATTAGGATTCTACCGGATAATAGGGTATTGTAAAACAAAATTAAGTTTTTAAATTGTCTCTATATGATTATCAAGTTTAAACCTACACAACCTTGTAATTCAAATAAAACGCAATATTGTAATTTTAACACGTTAGACAGATTACAAAAGGTTGTATAACACTTACAAGAACATAAAGAACCCCAAGAGAGGGGAGCAATCTTCACATATTACATACTACTATCACGTCTATGTAATGATTACAAGGTGTCTTAGATTTGCATATGTCTATTGCAAAAACAAGCAAAAAAAGGGTCCTATCCTTCTGCAAATGCAACACCAACTTTCCATCTAAATGAGACACACTTAGATGGTACATAACCATTCAATTAGTATTCATGCACAGTTTAAGGTACACAAAAACTTAACAGAACTCACTATGGTCCACTTTCCAAATGACCAAGAGAGAAAAAGATATATGACAACATATAAGATGCAACTGCCAACCTATTCCATGATGCCAAAGTTCAAACTCAATACTATAAATAATGGGAGCAATTTGATAAATTCCAGTGCATGGTTCACAACAGATACCTGTGTTTCAATAAATAACAAATAAAATCTTGGCATGTATAATTGTTGGCAAGAATCATTATATAGTTGATCAGCCACAAGATTATAAAAAATAAGTCTATTTGTTTGTGGTCAGGGTCTCTTACAGTCTATTTGTTGGTGATCACAAGTAATAATTATATAGTAGATCAGCAACTAGAATATAAACAATGCACGAACAAAACTATACCCTGAAGCACATGCTCCCTCGGAAAATAGTATAAGACTGAAAATAATAATTCCATAAAGTTGTCAAAGAACACACATACTTAATTTCAGACACATAAATTTGCAGTATCATTTCATGAAAAATCAAACGTTTAAGCTCTGGGTAAAAGGAACAAATTTAAAGCTCCTAACATATATAATTTTGTGTGGTGCACTTAGACTGTGTAAACATCATGCATTTATATACATCTTTAGTAATGTCCAGAGATAAATAATTTATTAACATGTTTACACTTTTTCTGAATGATTAGATATTATAAATTATATTTTTTTATACCACAGATAAATATTATAACTTATCAGTTGCCGAAGATGTATATTGTCATTATGCACTAATGAATTCCAGAATTCAATCCAGATAAAATTTGTCATACACATAATTCTTCAAACTATAAACATTTAATATCTATGATCCTCTCTACAGAGTCATATCAATGATGCATAGAGTGTGTCCATCTACTCTTCAATGCCCCCAAAAGGTGCTGACCACTGAACGAAGTACTACACCAACCTCGTACTAACATTCAAATCCTAAGAATCAACCCTAAAAATCAAACCCTAGTTATAAGTACAAACAATGAGAAGTGGAGGTTAAATAAAACACATAGATGCACCATCGCAAGATGCTGGGCCTTCACCACCAGATTCTCGTCAGAGCCGTGCTTCGCGTCCAGATCTAGCATGTCTGCCTCTACGACCGCCACATTCTCCTTCTCGTCCTGATCCGGCACCGCCGCGACGAAACCGGCCAACTTGGCCGCACCACCAACCGCACTTCCGTGGGAACCGCCAACCTCCTGCACCGCATCTATGCCGGTGACGGCGCGCTTCTTGTCCACAATAGCAATGGCTGCGTCGGCTGCGCTGCTCCCCGCCTTCATCGCTGGCGGAGTCGACGAATGTGCGGGGAGAGGAAGAAGAATCGAGTGGGAGGGGCTGGAGTCGATGGAGTGAGACGAGGGTTTTCTTCTTCCCGATTTGGGGGTAAATGGGTGGGGGAAAGGAGACGAATCAGCCGATGAACCGTTTTATATGTGGTGTCGTTTCGGTTTTGCCCACGTCACTCCTCCACCACCACGTACGCCGTAAACGTCGCGTAAGCGTACGGTGTGTGAAACAGCATGACCAGAGCAGCAGGGTTACTAGGCCGGAACGTTATCTAGCGCCTGCTTCCAATTTCTATCACACAATTTTTCATGTATGGGATTGAACATACTTCAAATATAAATTACCTGAAATCTCAGCAGAAGTATATTAGTTTACTACAATAAGTTGACCATTTAGGTCTCGTTTGCTTTAATTCAAATTCAAACAATAGGAGTGTCATATGGAATATGCATCACGGGTTATTCATACTTCCAATTATCGATGCATCTTACATTGTAAATTAATGAAATTAAATTGAGCACTGAAAACACATGAACAACTATGCATAGGCATACATACATACATATATATATAAGTGTAGCATCAAGTGTGCATCATACCATGGCATAGCAAGTTTTTACTCATACTACAACAAGTTGATGATGGTGTTTCTAGTCAACTCACATGGGTCTAGAGCCCAATGCAATGTTGGGATATATGAGCCTATATGAGGCACAAGTGTGCATCCTGCCGTGGGCATACCAATTTTATACTTAGAATCAATGTCATGATTTAGCATAGTAGTTGTATAGTTTGATGTAACAACTAGGTGGGATCATGTTGACCAAGTGTTGACTCATACAACCACAAAGATTATGAAGGTGTTCATAGACAACTCCCATAGGTCAAGAACCCATGCAATGTTGGCATGGTGCTATACGTGCTACAAGTGTGCATCATCCAAAGGCATAACACACTTGTGGCAGATCTAGACCTATCTTAGTTGTATAGAAATACCTTCATCAACTTTAGGTTGTATGAGTCATCATTTTGGACAACATGATCCTACCTAGTTGATAGATATAAATATAACACTGCTATGCCAAGACATGATGAGCCACTTTGTGGCAGATGTGGGCCCATGCCAACATTGCATTAGCTATAGACCTCTCTAGGTTGGCTAGAAACACCAGCATCAACTTGTGGTTGTGTGACTCAGCAGTTGGCCAACATGATCCCACCCAGTTGATACATCTAAGTATGAGAGTGTTATGCCAAGCCATGACACATAGTTGTGGAAGATGTGGGCCCATGCCAACATTGCATGGGATCTATACCTACCTAGGCTGTCTAGAAACACCTTCATCAACTTGTGGTTGTATAAGTCATCACTCAGATATCATTATCCTACCTATTTGATAGATCTAAGTACAACAATATTATGCCAAGACATGATGAGACACTTTGTGGCAAATATGGGCACATACAAACATTGCATGGATATAGACCCATCTGGTTGGCTAGAAACTCCATCAACTTGTGGTTGTGTTTCTCAGAACTTTGCCAACATGATCCCACACAGTTGATACATCTAAGTATGAGAGCGTTATGTCAATCCATGACACACACTTGTGGCATAT
Organism: Avena longiglumis; assembly: GCA_030063025.1. Taxonomy (NCBI): domain Eukaryota; kingdom Viridiplantae; phylum Streptophyta; class Magnoliopsida; order Poales; family Poaceae; genus Avena; species Avena longiglumis. The sequence continues at coordinate 472,948,061 of CP125974.1, read as the reverse complement.
ATGTGCCCATGCTAACATTGCATGGGATCTAAACCTATGTGAGCTATCTAGAAACACCTTCATGAACTTGTGGTTGTATGAGACATCACTTGGATAGCATGATCCTTCCCAGTTTATATATCTTATAAATGATGAGACACTTTGTGGAAAATGTGGACCCATGCAAAAGTTGCATGGGCTATAGACCTCTCTTGGTTGGATCCTTCATCAACTTGTGGTTGTGTGGCTCAACACTTGGCCAACATGATCCCACCAAGTTGATACATCTAAGTATCTAAATGGTATTCCAAGCCATGGCACACACACTTGTGGCAAATATGGTCACATGCCAACATTACATGGGATATAGACCTATCTGAGCTGTCTAGAAAAACCTTCATCAACTTATGGTTGTTTGAGTAATCACTTGTACAACATGATTCTACCTAGTTTATATATCTAAGTAAAAGACTGTTATGCCAAGACATGATGAGAGACTTTGCGGCAAATGTGGTCCCATGCCAATATTGAAGGGAATATGCCCGAGAGGCAATAATAAAGTGGTTATTATCGTATTCCTTGTTTATGATAAATGTTTATTTTGCATGATATAATTGTATTAATACGGAAACGTTAATACATGTGTGTTTAATAAACAAAAAGGAAGTTCCTAGTTATGCCTCTCTTATAAACTAGCTCGTTGATTAACAAGATGATCAAAGTTTCCTGATCATGGACATTGGATGTTGTTAATAACGAGGTCACAACATTAGTGTAATGATGTGGTGAACATTCATCCGAAGTATAGCATTACGATCAAAGTCATTGAGTTTATATTGCTATAACAACTTATGAAGTGATCCTAATCCTTAGACCATGAGATCGTGTCAATCACTAACACCGGAAGAGTTTCTCGATGACATCAAACGTCACACCGTAACTGGGTGATTATAAAGATGGATTCAGAACTACTAAAGTGTTATGTTGAGACCCATGGATCAAGAGTGGAATTTGTTCATCCCGATGACGGATAGATATACTCTGGGCCCTCTCGGTGATATCACATTGGTTAGCTTGCAAGCAAGTGATTTGATCACTAGAATGTTATATCACGGGAACGAGAAAAGAGTGCATGTCGGTAACGAGATCAAACTAGGTATGGAGATACCGATGATCGAATCTCGGACATGTAATATATCGTGAAACAAAGGGATTAAGATCTCGACATAAAGGTTCACACGATCACGAAGTCATCGTTGAATGTGTGGGAGTCGATATGGATCTCCGGTCCGCATCGATTATTGATCGGAGAAGGGTCTCGATCATGTCCGCATTATTCGCGAACCGTAGGGTGACACATAAGGGATACCGACACCATTGAGCAAATGATATGCCGAGAAAAAGAAAAGGAAAGCGCGAAATTTATTTCACTAGACACGAAAGCTGTTTGTTGAAATTGCTGAAACTGGTTCTGCATGTGAAATTGAAATGTTGTAAGGGGTTTTATGTGAATGTTTGTTAATTAAAGTAATTAACAAAATTCTGAATAAATAAATAAAAGAGTTTTATTTAAATGAGATCTTGCATTAAATTTGGTGGAAATTTAATGCATGTGAGTGGATTTTTGAGTGGAGGCTTTTTAATGGGAGTGGAGGCTTTTCATTTTGAGTGGGAGCTCCACCCACATGAATGTGGAAGAGGTGGGGGCATCCCCCATGGCTGGGCGCCATGCCCCTTGGGTGCCCCCCGTCTCCCCTATAAAAGGTCCCCCCTCTCCTCCTCTCAAAGCACACCTCCTCGCGAAGGATCTCTCTCCCCCCTTTAGAATTTCACCATGGTCTCGGATCAACGAGATACATGTTCCCGGTGGCTTTTTCTGGAAGGATTTGTTGCTTCCTCTACTTCGATGGAGCGAGGGAGCGGAGGTTGTCGGGGTACCCGTACGTGTGTGCGATCACGGATGCACCACTGCTTTGAGGTGCTGGACTTGATCGTGCTGGACCGGCTGGACCAGATGGACTTCATCACGATCTTGAGATCGGCAAGCGTTCGTCTACATCATCCACGAGTACAACCTCGTTAACGCTATTCGGTCTTTGAGGGTATGTATTCTATGGATGTATATCCACCCGTTGCTTGTATCTATTAGATAGATCTTGGTACATAGATGTTCCCATCGTAGGAAAAATTTTGTTTTCTATGTTGCGAACCCTAGAGTGGTATCAGAGCCAGGTTCTATGCGTAGATGCTTTGCACGGGTAGTACACATATGAGTATGTGGGCGATGATGATCATTTTATTGCTTCTTAGTTGTACTTTGGATATTGGTGGCATAGTGGGATGAAGCGGCCTGGACAAACTTTACATGTCCTCGCACATGAGACCTGTTCCACGCTTGACATGCAACTAGTTTGCATAAGTGGCTAGCGGGTGTCTGTCTCTCCTACTATAGTCAATATCTAATTTGCAACGAGTTGTCAACAATTTGGTTATCCTAGTTGTGGTTCATGTTCGTAGGTAAGAACGGTTCTATCTTCGAAAGCCCTAAGCCACGTAAAATTTGCAATGGATAAATTAGAGGCGTCTAGTTTAGATTGTTGCTGGGCTAGTGTTATGATATGGTGATGTTGTAAGTAGAAGTATGAGATGATACTCTTACAACACACATAGCGTGTAAACTCCATAGACCTTGGTTTTACACATAAATATATGATAGTGATCATACCACGGTGCACATGATAGAGATCATATGCGGGAACCATATCATTTCACTAAATAAACATGTGATGTTTGATTGCATCTTATATTGCTTGTTTGGCGTTTTATTAGCATAATAAGATGATCCCTCATTTAGATATCAAGATAAAAATGTGTTCTTCCTTAAGTATGCACCGACAATATTTCGTCGCTTCAAGGCATCACGTGATGATCGGGTGTACTTGAATCCACGAGCATATCTCGGGTGTAAGACAGTTACACATGCGAATACTAAGGTTCTTACTTGGCGAGCCTAGCATGTACAGACATGGCCTTGGAACACGGACCGAAAGGTTAAGCATGAGTCATATAGTAGATATGATGCCCATTTGATGCTCGCCTTTGAAGATACACCGACTCACGTGATGATCGGACTTGGTGTAGTGGATTTGGTTCATGTAATCACCAAAAAGACACGAGGGATGTCGTTTTTGAGTGGGAGTTCATTTCTAATTTGGATTAGTAAAACTCATTTATCATAAATTAAATCAAAGTGAATTTGCATAATTTGTTGTAGTCATTGGCATTCGTTCACCACCTTATGCATAGTTGTAATTGAGATAATAGAACTATAGAATTCTGGATATATAATTTACGAACTGGTATCGTATTGTGTTGAGTGTCAATCTAAAGTTTAAAGTACTATTGCAAACTTTCAGCAAAAAATTCTATTTACTCCTTGAAATTTAATAATTGTTATTAAATCGAGAGTAACAATTCCAGTGTTAGTATCTTAAGTATCATGTTTGCCTCCATGATTCTTGATTGTTTTAATATCAAGTTTATCTAGGAGCTGAAAGAATTGTTTCAGAAACCATCATGTGTGGCAGATATAACAATATCTGAAACAATGTTTTGGTTGCAATATGATAGAGTATAATATATGTTCTCATATTGGATGAGAATTTACGAAGGTTGGAGATGCTAGACATCCTAATCATCCAAAAGGGTTTTGGAAAGTGATGTTATACTCACAATTCGCCTTTATAAGCTAGAGTAGCTTAATCATGAAAGTCATCATGATAAGAGTGAATAGAAGATGTATGTAAAGTGTTTACTACACTAAAAGATTACTAAAGAATGGATTTTGAAAGAATACCGATCATTTTGATGATGGTGATCTACTTCAAAGTGCAAGTACAAAGGTATTATTATTTAAATATACACGCTTTGGACTATGTGTCATGTATATGACGCCACTTTGGTGTTGATAGATTCTTTTAAAAAGTAAAAAGGAAATGCTGAAATAGAATCTATAAAATATATTTGGCAGAAAATAAAAGATTGGAAATGTCCAATTTAGGTATATGGATGATATACCTATTATGGTTATATTCTTTGCTTGTTAAACAATGTGGTTCTTGGGTATTGGATACCGAATTGGTTGGTATGAAATTTCATACGGAACGACGCAATTCATAAACCACAATGGCCTAAATAACTAGCAAGAGAATATGTGATGATGTTCATCGAAAACAAACAAACCGTTGTTTGTATTTCTCGTTGACATCAAAGCTTGACTTCAAGATTTGTTTTAATAATTGTTATTTGAATCAGGTATTATGAGAACAAAGGTTGTTCAAATAATTATCGTATTCCATATAAGATGGATGATTTACAAATCTAGTTGGAGAAATCACATCCATAAAACCTAATGCTAAAATGTCGCAAGACAAATGATTGAAAGATCACTTACGAAGTGACATCATCGTTTAAATTATATTGGAAAGAAAACATGAAGAATATCCATATTCATGGATTTTTGGAGTCTTTGATTTGATCAAGTGACGCTTGTGATACTTTCCTCGGGATAATTAAAACTTTGTTCAAAGGCCAAAGAAGAACGAACGACTAAAATATTGGAATTTATACATATCGATGTATGTAGTCCATTATGTGTAGTCGTAAGCGATGGGTTTCAACTTCATATGCTTTCTCCGGAAAGTTGAGTGAATGTTCACTTAATGAGAAAGAAGTATGAAATATTTGAAAAACGTTTCAAAGACTTCCAAGATGAAGTGAAAATCATTGTAACAAGAAAATAAATGGTTTATGATTTTATCATAAGGGATTTATTTGAGTTACAAGTGTAACAAGAAAAATAAATGAATTATGATTTTATCATAAAAGGGATTTATTTGAGTTACAAGTTTAGCAAAACACCTAGATTTACATCTCCCGAAACACCATAGGAATATGGAGTGTTTGAGATTTGTAAGGAAACCTTGTTTGACATGGTTGGATCAAAGGTGTTATTTATAAAACTGCCATTATGTTTTAAAAGATTAAAGCTTTAGAGACTACCGCTTTTCGCTGAAAAGAGCTCCATCTTGATCCGTTGAAATGACACCATATGAGTTATGGTTTGGGGTAAAACCCAAGTTGTCATTTCTTAAATTTTGGTATGCTAAACATAAGTAAGATGTTTACAACCGAAGTCGGATGTGCATGTCTTTGTAGGTTATTTCGAATAACAATTGGTTATTCCTCCATAACACCAAGGACAAAAGGGTTTGTCGCTTGAAACGTGAAGTTTCTTGGAGAAGGAATTTTTCGTAAAAGTTAAGTGGGAGGACAATAGAACTTTGATAAGGTTAACGAACCTTAGCTATATGTCTTGAGTTGCTTGGCGGAAATCGTTAGAAAGGCTGCCATAATGCTCATAGCTTATGTGCCTCAAAGGTTGTGGTCACGGAGATCTAAGTTCCTATTGAACCAAGTAGGTCGGTTAAACAATCAAATGCTAAGATTTGAGAGTAAATCATTATTGTTTGACAATGATGAACCGAATACATACAAATAAGCGATGATGGGCCCTGAATCCGTCAAATGGATTGAAGCCATAAAATCTGTGATAAGTCCATACACGATAAATCAAGTTTTGAACTTGGAAGACCCTCCGGAAAGGTGTAAAAACCTATCGGTCGTATTTGGATCTATAAAGAAACAGACATGGATGTTTCACATCTATGAAATAGTCGACATGTCGTAAAGTATTTTATGACAATGTTCAAGGAGTTGACTATGACAAGATTTGATCTTTAATAGCGATATTTAGTCTGGACGGATTAAAGTAGCAACCACTACATATAATTTGGTATATGGTAGATGAATAAACAAAACAAAGTTCTTTTAATAGAATGGTTACCTAGGACGTGTACATGACACGATCCAAAGGGTTTTGTTAATTCAAAGGATGCTAAAAAGGGGCATGCAAACTTCAATTGTTGAAGTAAGCATCGCGGAGTTGGAATCTTCACCGTGATGAAAAAGAGTTTTTCATCAGGAGACGATGAAGATGCTTGCATTTGCAAGAAATTAAGTGGGAGCGCTAAGACATATTTCTAATACATTATGTGGAGGACATCTTGTTGATTGGAAATGATGTATCTTTTATTGACAAAGGTTAAGAATTTCATTTCGATGAAATACTTAGGCAAAACCCGAATATTTAGCGTGAATGTATATAAGTGGATAGACTGTGACGCCAATATGGTTTTGCCAAACGTACATATATGAGATATTGAAGGAGTTCAATATAGAAACGACAAGAAACAGTTCTTGTTGCATGGAAAGGAATTGAATCAAGATTCAAGTGTATCGACACTTGATAAGTGAAACAAGATTCAAGTGTTTTGACACTTGATGAGTAAAATCACAAGAATGATTTGATAAATCATACCATGATATGTACACATCAAGATATGTCCTATGATCTAAGTGTTATGAGCATATACCAGAATGAATCATAAAATGATCATTGGACGATAGTAAGGATATTCTTATGATCTTTTAGAAGAACTAAGAATATATTTGTGTAGAGGTGACAAACAATTACAAATAGTTCATTGTAAAGAGTTACATTGATACTATTTTTGTCACAAGATACAAATTAAGTTTATCTAAATTTAAACTATGGGTGGCACAATGTAATGGAAAGGAGATTCCATGATGGATTTGGAAGAGTTCCAAAGTTAAGACATTGTGACGAATACTACAACAAAAGGCTAAGTATATGACTGCTATAGTAGCGGCAAAGGAGGGAATTTGTGTCAAGTAGTTTGTTATCAAACTAAGGTGTGGTTCGCAACGGGATAACACTAAATATATATTGTATGACAATAGTATCGACGTGTTTTAAACCCCAAGGAACTAAAGGTCTCACCGAAAGACCAAATTTATACAATGCCATCTCATTGGAGAATGAGTGATGCGTGAAGACGCAAAGACATGCAAATACACACGGACCTGAAAGTGTCAGATCCGTAGATTATGTTAACCACTTGCAATTGCGTATTTGGAACACCAGAAAGCCATAGGTGTTCAATACGCAAAGTTTTCAAACTAGATTATTGTCTCTAGTGCAAGTGGGAGACTGAAGGGAATATGCCCGAGAGGCAATCATAAAGTGGTTATTATCGTATTCCTTGTTTATGATAAATGTTTATTTTGCATGCTATAATTGTATTAATACGGAAACGTTAATACATGTGTGTTTAATAAACAAAAAGGAAGTTCCTAGTTATGCCTCTCTTATAAACTAGCTCGTTGATTAACAAGATGATCAAAGTTTCCTGATCATGGACATTGGATGTTGTTAATAACGAGGTCACAACATTAGTGTAATGATGTGATGAACATTCATCCAAAGTATAGCATTACGGTCAAAGTCATTGAGTTTATATTGCTATAACAACTTACGAAGTGATCCTAATCCTTAGACCATGAGATCGTGTCAATCACTAACACCTGAAGAGTTTCTCGATGACATCAAACGTCACACCGTAACTGGGTGATTATAAAGATGGCTTCAGAACTACTAAAGTGTTATGTTGAGACCCATGGATCAAGAGTGGAATTTGTTCATCCCGATGATGGATAGATATACTCTGGGCCCTCTCGGTGATATCACATTGGTTATCTTGCAAGCAAGTGATTTGATCACTAGAATGTTATATCACGGGAACGAGAAAAGAGTGCATGTCGGTAACGAGATCAAACTAGGTATGGAGATACCGATGATCGAATCTCGGACATGTAATATATCGTGAAACAAAGGGATTAAGATACTGACGTAAAAGGTTCACACGATCACAGAAGTCATCGTTGAATGTGTGGGAGTCAGTATGGATCTCCAGGTCCCGCTACTGATTATTGATCGGAGAAGGGTCTCGATCATGTCTGCATTATTCGCGAACCGTAGGGTGACACACTTAAGGGATACCGACACCATTGAACAAATGATATGCGTAAAAGAAAAGGAAAGCACAGGAATTTATTTCACTAGACACCAGCTGTTTTGGTTGAAATTCTTGGCCGGTTGCATGTGAAATTGAAATGTGGTAAGGGGTTTTATGTGAATGTTTGTTAATTAAAGTAATTAAAAAAATTCTGAATAAATAAATAAAAGAGTTTTATTTAAATGAGAGCTTGCATTAAATTTGGTGGAAATTTAATGCATGTGAGTGATTTTGAGTGGAGGCTTTTTAATGGGAGTGGAGGCTTTTAATTTTGAGTGGGAGCTCCACCCACATGAATGTGGAAGAGGTGGGGGCAGCCCCATGGCTTGGCGCCATGCCCCTTGGGTGCCCCCTCTCTCCTATAAAAGGCCCCCCTCTCCTCCTCTCAAAGCACACCTCCTCATGAAGGATCTCTCTCCCCCTTTAGAATTTCCCCATGGTCTCGGATCAGCGAGATACATGTTCCCGGTGGCTTTTTCGGAAGGATTTGTTGCTTGAGCCGCTGGGCGCGAGGTTGTCGCGGTGCGCGATGCTTGCTTTGAGTCTTTGGACTTGTGTCGTCTTTGGACGGATGGACTTCATCACGATCTTGAGATCGGCAAGCGTTCGTCTACATCATCCACGAGTACAACCTCGTTAACGCTATTAGGTCTTTGAGGGTATGTATTCTATGGATGTGTATCCACCCGTTGCTTGTATCTAGTAGATAGATCTTGGTACATAGATGTTCCCATCGTAGGAATTTTTTGTTTTCTATGCTGCGAACCCTACAAATATTGCATGCGACATCACTTAGATAGCATGATCCTTTCCAGTTGATATATCTTAGAAATGATGAGACACTTTGTGGCAAAGTTGGGCCCATGCAAACATTGCATGGGCTATAGAACTCTCTTGGTTGGCTAGAAACTCCTTAATCAACTTTTGATTGTGTAGCTCAGCACTTGGCCAACATTATCCCACCCAGTTGATACATGTAAGTATCAGAGTGCTATGTCAAGCCCTAACAAAACTTTATGGCATATGTGGTCCCATGGCAACATTGCATGGGATGTAGACCTATCTAATATGTCTAGAAACACCTTCATTAACTTGTGGTTGCATGACTCATCACTTGGATAGCATGATCCTACCCAGTTTATACATATAACTATAAGAGTGTTATACCAAGACACGATGAGACACTTTGTGGGAAATGTGGTCCCATGGAAATATTGCATGGGCTATAGACCTCTCTGGGTTTGGTTGAATGTACTTCATCAACTTGTAGTTGTGTGGCTCAGCACTTGGCCACCTAGTTGATACATCTAGGTATGAGAGTGCTATGCCAAACCATGACACACACTTGTGGCAGGTGTGGGCACATGCCAACATTGCATGGGATGTAGACATATCTAAGTTGTCTAGAAACTCCTTCATCAACTTGTGGTTGCATGAGTCATCAATTGGATAACATGATCCTTCCTAGTTGAAAGATCTTATTATAACACTTGTATGCCAAGACATGATGAGACACTTTGTGGCAAAGGTGGGCCCATGCAAACATTGCATGGGCTATAGAACTCTCTTGGTTGGCTAGAAACTCCTTAATCAACTTGTGATTGTATAGCTCAGCACTTGGCCAACATGATCCCACCCAGTTGATACATGTAAGTATGAGAGTGCTATGTCAAGTCTAACAAAAGTTTATGGCATATGTGGTCCCATGGCAACATTGCATGGGATGTAGACCTATCTAATATGTCTAGAAACACCTTCATCAACTTGTGGTTGCATGACTCATCACTTGGACAGCATGATCCTACCCAGTTGATACATATAACTATAAGAGTGTTATACCAAGACATGATGAGACACTTTGTGGCAAGTGTGGTCCCATGGAAATATTGCATGGGCTATAGACCTCTCTAGGTTGGGTTGAATGTACTTCATCAACTTGTAGGTGTGTGGCTCAGCACTTGGCCACCTAGTTGATACATCTAGGTATGGGAGTGCTATGCCAAACCATGACACATGATGGGGATGCGCCTACCGGGGTATACCCAGCAGGACGTTTCCGAATGGCCCATGAACCGGGAGTGGGCCTGCAAGACGGCGACTGGATTGAAGCCCAGCGAGGAACCAAGCGACTGGAAGCTGAAGGCCCAGGCGAGTAGATAAGCCCAGTCAGATTAGGTTAAACAAGTACCGAAGCTTTAACCGAATCGGTTGAGATATGTAAACCCTAGGGGAGGTGAGCCTATATAAACCTCCCTGCAGGGCGTGTAGAGATACGTTCCATCATACACCCAAGCGACTCGCCGCCTAGCCACCGAGTTTGCCCATTGTACCATCCTCATAATACAATCTAGCAGGAGTAGGTCTTTACCCTCCGGGGGGCCGAACCTGGGTAAAACCCTGTGTCTTTGCCCTCATCTCGCACCGCAGATGGCTGGCCGCCCTTGCCCCTCGTTCTAATACTCGCTGCCGATTGCAGCATCTGCCGTGACCATTCCCACGACAGTGGCGCCCACCGTGGGGTCTGGCGGTCGGCGGTGTTCTGCGAGATCCAATCTGCCCATCAGCGAGGCGGTCGCCACCGGCGCATGATAGCGATCGGCGAGATGCTCCAAATCTTGCAGAGCAGCTACGTCCGGCGCGACCCGTCACACAGCGTGATCTGCCGATCGGCGATCGGCCTCTTCGTCGTCCTCACCGCGTCATCGTCTCGGAGGATTGCTCGCATCCGCAGTAGCCTGCGCGATCGGCTCTCTGAGAGCCAGATCCGCACGATCCATCGCCTCGCCTCCGAGTACAATTCGGCCCACAGCGACGTGGCCGAAAACTCAGCGGCCGCAGAAGACGCGGCCCTCAACGACGACGCCGACTCGGCGACCCCGGCGTCACTCGCCGGGTCCATCACCGCGGCTTCACCCGCGGGCTCCATCACCCAGGTCTCCAACATGGGAGACTTCGAGGACCCCTCCATCCTCGGGATCTTCGAATTCGACTCCGGGTCGGAGAACTCCGCCGACCTCCGCGACGGAACCGGTCGCCACGCCGCGACCTACATGGCGACCGGCACCGATCCGCCGGAGGATCCATTCTCCACCCCAATCCCTCCTAACGCCACGGCAACGGAGGTTGAGGAACTCCGCTTGAAACTGGCGGAGGCGGTGCACAAGGAACAAGCCGAGCGCGAAAAATTCCGCCTCGAGCAGGTGACGGCGCAGGAACTATCGTGCTACCACCAGCAGCGGATCAGGTCGCGCTTGAACCCCACCGTTTAGGGGCGCGCCCTGAACTTCGATGACGAAAACGACCCGGCCCGCGTGGCCGAGCGCGCGATCTGCGAGAACGCACCACCAGGAGGAAGCGCCCGGCCCCCGCCAGGACCAATGGCGATGGGCGCCCCACCTCCACCCAACCGCACACCTCCCAGGGACCAGCCGCGGATAGTAGTATCCTCACGGGAGAGAGACGCAAACGACCTCCCACTGTTCTCCACCCCGATGGACAACCTCGTGGCGGGCCGAGCAGCGGCCGACAACATCACGGCCACGACGATGGTGCCCTATAGATCCAGTACGTCAGGGCCCTGCTCGCAAAGGCCGTCGAGCAGCAAAACGCGGGCGCCGACTCACAGGGTCGAGTATACTCGCGTTCGTCGGGAAGCAGGGCGGCCGCGGCGGCGGCGGCAAACACCCTCAACTGCCCGCCACCGGAGCCACTGCAGCTCCAATACCGACCCGCGAACGGCACTCTCCCTGTGACCCAGGCCAGCGACCAACCGTCGCCAGCGAGCAACCATCGGCGCCCGCACCCACATCATCAACAACCAAAGCGGCACGCCGCCAGGCCCGGCGACTGCGACATACCTAACCAATCGCCGCGGCGAGCCCATGGGTCGCTAAGTCGACTTGGCCCTAAGTGCCCGGACCAATGATTCGAGGCGAGAATTACCCGCCAAACTTCAAGGCGCCGAAGGAGATAGAAAAGTACGACCCCGCCGTCTGGCTCGACACATACCTCATGGCGATGGGGATCGCAGGCCACACCGACCTGCTAGCCGCCCATTACCTCCCCCTGATGATGGAGGGGACGTGCAGGCAGTGGATCAACACCCTCTCCCAGGACAGTATCGACTCCTGGGAGGAGATACGCGACGCCGTCGGGCACCGAGTGCTCCTACCCACGCCACCACCATCGAGGACTGGGCGATGCGTCCAGGGACCCAGCGAGTCGACCATAGCTGGGTCCAACGGTGGCAAGAACTCGGTAACGCGGTCGGCATCCACCGGACACCGCGATCCATTGCTTCAAGACCTCGTGCGCCACGAGCCCCTGGTCGCCAAGCTCAAGCGACACTCTCGCACACTCGACAACATCCCCGACCTCCTCGAGATCGCCAAACAGTATGCGGAGGAAGATCCAAACCAGGAAACAGACGACGAGTCAGGAGGTCAACGCCGCACGAATGGCAACGACAGTGGACGACGGTCCGACCTACGCTACAGCAACACTCGCCTCACCGGCAAGCGCCGCAGTGACGGGCGAGACGACTTCGTCGCCAACCCCGGCAAGCGCAACGCGAGCCCAAGAGCTTCCGCCGCGACAGCGGCAACTACAAGGCCAAGCCAAGGTTCGACCCCGCGGCCCTCCTTAACCAACCATGTGCGTTCCATAGCAGGGAAGGGAAGCCCGCGACCCACACCACCGCCGACTGCCACACCCTTAGGGAGATCGAGAAGGCACGGCGAGCGCGGGAGGACCCCGACAATGACCCGCCAAACGGCGGAAAATTCGGCAAAGTGGCCGGCTCGCTCCATACCTTCACAGGCTTCAACACGAAGCGCGAGAAGAAGGTCATTGCCTGCGCCGTCACCGTCAACGCGGTGGCCCAGGTGGACGTTCCCCAGTTCCTCAACTGGTCGGAGCAGCCCATCACCTGGAGTCGACAAGACCACTCGCCACGCATCGAGTACCCAGGTCGAGTCTCCACGGTGGTCAAGCCTAAGGTCGGCGACTCGCTCCCCAAGACATTGATGGACGGCGGCAGCTCCATCAACATCCTGTACTGACACCTTCAGCTGCGGCTCCCGCAGTCGATGATCGAGACGACCCACACCATGTTCCACGGCATCGTCCCCGGTCAGAAGGCGTACCCGATCGGTAAGGTCACGCTGCCAGTCACCTTCGGCACACCAGCAAACTTCCGCACCGAGCAGATCGTCTTCGAGCTCGTGCCCTTCGACAGCCCCTACCATTGCGTCCTGGGGTGCCAGGCGTTCGCCAAGTTCATGGCAGCGCCCCACTACGCGTACAACGCGATGAAGCTCCCCGGGCCATGCGGCGTCATCACCATCAACGGCGACCCCGACATGGCCGCCGAGTGCGAGGCCAAAGGAGCCAAGCTCGCTGACGCCATCATCGCGGCGAAGACCAACCACGCTGATGAGCTCGCCAAGTACGCGAGCGGGGTCAACAACTACGACCCCACCATACTCAAGAAGCCCAACTCAGAGGGCACAAACACCTCAACCTTTGAGGCCACGACGCACACCCGCACCGTCGAGCTGGTCCCAGGCGACTCCAGCCAGACGGTGACGATCGGGACGGGCATGAGCCCAGCATAGGAAGGCGCGCTCATCGAGTTCCTCCGTGAGAATAGGGACATCTTCGCATGGAAGCCCTCTGACATGCCCGGTGTCCCTAGGGAGCTCGCTGAGCACAAGCTAAACGCCGACCCCAAAGTGCGACCTGTCAAGCAGTCGCTGCGGCCCTTCAATGAAGAGCGCCGCCGAGCAATCGCCGAGGAGGTGCAGCGTCTACTCGCTGCAGGCTTCATCCGGCCAATCAAATACTCCAAGTGGCTGGCAAACCCAGTCCTGGTCGAGAAGAAGAACGGGACCTGGAGGATGTGTATCGACTACACAAACCTGAACAGCGCCTGCCCAAAGGAGCAGTTCGTCCTCCCGCGGATCGACGGATAATCGATTCCACGGGCTCGAGTCGCTATGCTTCCTCGGCGCCTACTCGGGTACAACCAGATCAAAATGGCTGTCGAGGATGAGGAAAAGCGTTCATCACGCCATTCGAGCCTTACGCTACGCCATGACCTTCGGCCTCAAGAACGCCGGGGCGACCTACCAGCGGTGCATGCAAGAATGCCTCGCGAGCCAAATTGGCCGCAACATCCACGTCTACATCGACAACGTGGTCGTAAAGTCCACTCGCCAGAGTGACCTCCTCGCCGACCTGGCGGAAACATTCGCCAACTTGCGAAAATACAAGATAAAGCTCAACCCAGGCAAATGCACCTTCGGTGTACCAGCAGGACAACTATTGGGGTACGTCGTCTCCAAGCGAGGGATCGAGGCGAACCCCACGAAGATCGACACGATCGCCCGGCTCGGCAAACCCGAGTGCCTGCGCGACGTCTAGAAACTGGCCGGGCGAGTAGTGGCTCTCAGTCGCTTCATTCCCCGCCTGGGTGAAAAGGCGATGCCCCTATACCGCCTGATGCGCAAGAACCCCACCTTCCAGTGGGACAAGGAGGCGGACGACGCGCTTCACGACCTCAAGAAGGTGCTACTCGCCGCACCGCTACTCGCCGCCCCAGCCGACAAAGAACCCATGCTGGTTTATGTCGCGGCTTCGGCCGTCGTCGTCGGTCTGATCATGGTCGTCGAGCGACGGAGGAAGGAAAGGCGCCCGATCTGGCGACGGTGTACTACATCGAGGTCCTCACCGAGTCGCGCCAGGTACCCCGATACCAAAAGCTGGTATCGCGGTCTTGAGCTCGGCGACTCCGCACTACTTCCAGGAGCACCCGATCACGGTCGTTTCCTCGGCACCACTGCAAGACATCATCCGCAATCGTGAGGCGACCGGGCGGGTCGCCAAGTGGGCCGTCGATATCGGCGTCCACAACATCAAATACGAGCCGCGAAAAGCGATCAAGTCGCAGGCCCTAGCGGACTTCATCGCCGACTGGGAAGAGGCCCGGCCGAGAAGCTGCCATACCTCCATTCGGAGCACGCGCCGGCGGCTCCAAGAGCGGACGGCGCAGCGCGAGGATCGTGCTAACTTCACCAAAGGCGACAAGATCCGCTACATCCTCTGCCTCGGCTTCACACCCTGCACCAACAACATGGCGGTACGAGGCCTACTCCCACGGCATGCGAGCTGCCAAGGAGATGAATGTCAACCGCCCACGCTGCTACGGAGATTCCGACCTCGTCGGGCAAGTCGGCACCTGCGACGCCGTCTCCCCCACCATGGCGGCGTACCGCCAAGCAGTGGACAAGTTGGGCGGACACTTCACCGGCTATTCCGTCAAGTGGATCGACAGCGGAAGAACGAGGAGGCCGACGCACTCTCTCGCATCGGGTAGGCTCGACTCGCACTACCCGCCGGCGTCTTCCTCGACACGATCACCAAGCCATCAGTGTCTCCCCCGAGGGAGATCAATATCGGAGTCCCGCTCCAACCAGAGGCAGCCCTGGTCGCACTTGTCAACGAGCCAGACGACTGGACCAAGCCCTACATCGCCTACTTGGAAGCCGGCACCTTGCCGGCAGACGAGACGGAAGCTCGGATGATCGCTCGTCGATGCAAGTCCTACGCCATCATCGACGGCGAGCTCCATAAGCGCAGTGTCACCGGCGTGTTCCAACGCTGCGTCCAACCCGCCGAAGGACGCAAGATTCTCCACGACATCCACTCCGGTGACTGCGGCCACCACGCCGGCGCCCGCTCTCTGGTCGCCAAGGCTATGAGGCATGGCTTCTACTGGCCCACCGCACACGCCGACGCTGTCGACATTGTCCAGCGGTGCGCCGGGTGCCAAAAGTACGCCAACCAGACGCACGTGCCGAGCTCAGCGCACAAAACAATCCCCATCACCTGGCCATTCGCCGTGAGGGGCATGGATATGGTAGGCCCCTTCAAGAAGGCCCCCTCCGGCTACACCCACCTGCTGGTCGCGGTCGACAAATTCACAAAGTGGGTAGAGGCCAAGCCAGTCCGAAAATGCGACGGGAAGACCGCCACTAAATTCCTACGCGAGCTCATATATCGCTACGGGTTCCCAAACAGCATCATCACGGACAACGGCACCAACTTCGCCAAAGGAGCCATGGCCGAATTCTGCGAAGAGCACCACATCCGGCTCGACCTCGCCTCGGTCGCCCACCCGGAGTCCAACGGCCAAGCAGAACGAGCCAACCAAAGCATCCTCCACGGCCTGAAGCCACGACTCCAAGTACCACTCGAGCGCACCGCCGGGTGCTGGGTCGAGGAGTTGCCCTCTGTCATCTGGGGGATCCGCACCTCGGTCAACAGTCGGCGAGTTCACCCCTTCTTCATGGTCTCTGGCGCAAGGCAGTCATGCCCACCGACCTCGAGCACGACTCGCCGCGGGTCGTCCACTATACGGAGGCTGCTAACGAGCTCGCCCGCCAAGACGGGGTCGATCAACTCGACGAAGCACGTGACCTCGCTCGGTCACGCACCGCTATCTACCAGCAGGGACTCCGCCGCTACCACAGCCGGCGGGTGAGAACTCGCACCTTCCAGGAAGGTGACCTGGTGTTGCGTCTCATCCAGGACAAGAAGGGCATGCACAAGCTCTCCCCTCCGTGGGAAGGGCCATTCGCCATCGGGCGAGCACTCGGCAACGACGCCTACTACCTCATCGACGTCCGCGGGGACGGCGAACTCGACGTCAAGCGACCATGGAATGTAAACCTCCTACGGAAGTTCTACTCCTAGAACCCCACACATGTACTCTCCAGTCGCTATGAAATAAAAAGAATCGGTTACCGCAAATTGCGCTTACTCTCCATGTCTTGTGCCACTCGCACTCGTAATGACAGCGTCAAGCTAACCGCAGAAGTCAACCTTTGGTACAGCGATCGGCACGGCTAAGTAATGCGATGCAACAGCACTGAGTAAGCCTCAGGCCTTGCATCGTCAATGAAAAACGCCTACCCAGAGCCCCATTGGAGTCGCCCAGCCTGACTGGCTTTACGAGCCAAGACACCTGCCTTCGCTTCTTACAGCGACCACGGTCCTCCGCACCCTCGGCAAAGAGACTCGAACGGCTAAGTAACGCTCGGGGACTGAAGACCAGTTCATCGCGAGCGGCTCAGAAAAACGCCAAGTAAGAGAGCATGCCCAGGACTCGCCATGCGACTGACCCCACGGGCCAGGCAGGAGTGACGCGCTCAATCTAACGTGCTAAGTCCTCACTCACCCTCGAGTCGCGCCTGGAACAGCCAAGTACCACGCTCGGGGACTCGGCCACCCGACCTCGTTCGCGCAAGGGAAAACGGTGAAGAACAGAGCGTTCAAGGGAGTCGCCTAGAGACTGGCTCTTCGAGTCTGGGCGAGTCGACCACAATAACAAAACACACAAAAACAACAAACATATCACATACGAGGTAAACCCCACAAAAGGGCGGACGCGCTCGGGGACTCGTTCAAACATCAATCACAAACACATGACAAATACCAAAATAGACACGACGTCTCACTCAATAGCATGGTGCATTGTTTCATATTACAAAATATGCCCGCATGGCAGACCTGCTGCTAACGCCATAGGGCAAACTATCCTATTCTGCAGGCTTAGACGACGACTCGCCAACATCCCGGCGATTGCGGATGAACGGCGTGTACGGGTTCGACGGATACGTCTTCAGTTCACCCGCCATCGCCGCGCGGAAGGGCTGCTCGACCTTGAAATCACGATGTGGCGGCTCGGGGTCGCTAGGCGACGGCCGTCTCTAATGCGGAGGAGGTCGCCCATTGCCCAGACACGCTCCGAGTACGTGGCGGCGCGGTCTTGCAACTTGAGGACCTCGGATAGCTCCACCGCGCCAGTCGACGATGGGTAGCCACTCGTCACATCGTCGATGTCGAAGTCCTCGGGGAAGTGGGCAAGTCCAAGACTAAGTGTCGTTGCCGCTCCGCGCCGAAACGCCGACCGCGTCATGAACTCAACGACCGCGGGCGCCTTCTCTAAATACTTCCACACCTCAACGAGGTCGCTGGGAATCACTTCCGTGGGCGATATCTCCTGGAGATAGGCACGGATGCACATCGCCGACAACGTTGCCGAGTCGACAAGCATGCTTACACACTGCCGCGCGTCGAACGAGTTTGCCTCTTCCGCGCTATCGATGATGCGACCTTCGAGTAGAAGACAATAATGAATACGATGGACACCGCAAAAGGCACACCTACTAGCAGAGGCATATGCACTTACCAATCAATGGGCGGGCGAGATCCGTGATGAAGCATTGAAGCGAAGTATGGTCGTCCTGAAGCCCAGCAACAAGGGCGTCCGACACTTTGCGATCCTCTTCAGCGGCTGCAATGGCGGCCTTGGCTCGCCCATCAGCCGAGCTCGCCTCTTCCTTCGCCTCCCGCAGCTCGCGCTCGAGGTTGGAGATCCGCTGTTCAGCTGAACTCAAAGCCGCTTGCGTCGTCGCCAATTCACCCGCGGGGATAAGACCCTGGCGAGCTTCCTCTGCCTTCGCGGCAACCGCCTGAAGCCCTTTGTTCGCCTCCTGGACGATGGCCAGTTCCTTTTCCGCGCGGTGCTTCGCTGCCAGTCGGTCAGCTGATTCAAGTTGCAGACCCTGCACATCACCCAAAAAATTTAGTCAAAGCAAAATTCCTAAGTGCCCACCTGCTGAAATTCAGCGAGTGCGCACTCGGGGACTGGCAATCGAGAAATTCTCAAGTGCCCACCCGCTGAAATTCAGTGAGTACGCACTCGGGGACTGGCAATCGAGAAATTCTCAAGTGCCCACCCGATGAAATTCATCGAGTGCGCACTCGGGGACTGGCAATCAAGAAATTCTCAAGTGCCCACCCGCTGAAATTCAGCGAGTGCGCACTCGGGGACTGGATGCAAAAAATAAATACGAAACACTAAAAGAATCAGGCCGCTGCAAAGCACCGACCTAATCCTCGGGGACTGGATATACCTGAATGGTTGCGCCAAGCATGTCGTGGAGTTGTATCGCGTCCACGGAAGCGAGGAGAGCTGGCGTATGCCCACGACGTTGGTCGACTTCAGCATCGGCGATCTCAGGAGCGTGGCTCGAGGGCGAAGTCCCACTCGCCGCGGCCACCTTGGCCATGAAGCGCGGGAAGGTGGAAATAGAGGCACCCGCCCCAAAGGAGGTCGGCTCGGCCGTTCCAGGCAAGGGAGCGCTCTCCTTCGTGGACGCGGTCGCCTCCGTTACGGGTCCAACTGGCGCGACTGCCGTATCGTCGGAAATCGTGACGACATCGTCACCCTTGGCCTTCTTGCCGCCATCCGCAGGGACGACGACTTCGTCCGCCTTCCTCTTGTGGGAAGGATCTTCCTCGCTGACGACGGGTGGCACCTTAGCCACGGTCGGGTGGCCCATTCTCTTCACTCCGGTCCTGTACATCAATCGTATAAGCAAAAATAATTCAAGAAACTATGAAAGACAAAGAAGGGTGAGGGTACTCACTTGGCGACTGGAATAAAGCGTAGCCCCGTACGGAGGCCGGCCGGTTTCTCCAGTTCAGGGCCCAGTTGGCGACTGAGCCCCATCTCCAGGACATCGCGTGCCCAAGACACGGACGGCTTCTTCGTTGTTGAGGCTGCAGCCGGAGCCTCTGGGATACCTTCGGCAGGAGCTTCCTTGCGAGGCGAAGCCGCTGCAGCTGGAGCATCCCCCAGCCCAGAGACTAGGGCGAATGGCGGAGGCATTGAAGCCAGCGGCACCTCCACGGTCGCCGTGTCCAGCACGGCTGTCGTTGGCGGCACATCGTCCTTGGCCAGGCTGGGGGCGTCAGAACTGCTTGCCGAGTGCGGCGCTGAGACCGGCCTCGACGGCTTTGTCTTCCTCTTTGGAAGGGCCCTTGCCTCCTTCTCTTTCTTCTTCTTCTTCGACGGAGTGGCCTGGCAGCGCGAGGTGGTCTCTGGGAGTTCGTCGTCATCATCGTGACACTTGAGGCTTCTACTTGCCTCAAGCTCACGCTGTCGTTGCCCGCGGGTCTTGCGAACCAGCGGGGCGACCTCGTCCTCGGACTCGTCGTCGTTGATCTCGTCGCCCCCGGAATCGCCTTTGGCGGGTGGCGACTCGCCCATATCCTGGACAGACGAGCTTGAATTCTCGTCGTCCGAAGGCGGTAGCCACCCTTCCACCACTTGGAACAGCTGCAAAGAATGCAAGATGAAATTAGAATTACCGCGACTGCGAAGGAAGATGCGACTGCGAATGAGGCGAGGTGATTACCGTTGGGGCTGGACGTTTGGCAGTGTAAGGTGCGACTCCGGCTTGCGCGTCCAGGTACACTGCCTGGGTAATCTTCTTTAGTGCTGGGATGTAGTCCTCCAGCTTACACTCGCCGAGGCAGGCCTTCGTCGAGTCTTCCCGGCCCGTATACTGGTACATATAATGGTCGCGTCGAGCCAGAGGGACGAGCCGCCGCCCGAGCCAGTAGTTGTACAGATTGATCGTCTGGAGGCCTTTCTTCTTTAGACCGTGGATGGTCTGGAGCATCTCGTCGACGACCGTCCGCTGGTCGTTGGGGAGCTTGCCGACTTGGAGACGGCGCGGCTCGGACCAGTTGGCGGAGTACCGCGGAATCGCCGTATCGCCCTCCGGGGTCGCCTCGGCTACGTAAAACCACGATTTCTTCCAGTCGCTCGCTGCCTTGGCGGGCAGCATCAGGTCGAAGAATGAAGCCTTCGACTTCAGCTGGAAGGTTAGGCCGCCCGCGGCTAGCATTGGGCCGCCCGCTTCCTCGCGGCTGATCCGTCCATGGAACAGATCTTGCCATAGAGGGAAGTATGGCCGGCAGCCCAAGTAGCACTCGCAGAACGCCACGAAGATGGCGAGCTGCTCGATGCTCTGGGGACCCAGATCCGATGGCTGGATCCCGTAGTAGGTGCAGAAGCATCGGAAGAATAGGGACGTGGGGAACCCTAGCCCCCGTTCGAGATGGCTGGTGAAGCAGATGAACTCCCTCTCTCGCGGATTCGGGGTCGTCTCTCCGGCCGCAGGAATACGCCAGCAGCCGGCTCGCAAGATCCCGGCCTCCTCGAAGGAAGCCAGTTGCGCCCTTGTGCACTTAGATCTGCCCCAAGGCTCGGTGGAGAGGGCCATGGCGGGGAGATTTGCTGGGGGTCGGGGGATTTCTGGTCGGCTGGGTCGCGATGCGAAGGGAGGCGAAAGGTGCGCGCAGTCGGAGGAAATGGTGAGAACGTGGTTCTCTGATCGCCTGCCATTCCCCTTATATAGCGGATGTTACCCGCCAAATCAGGGAACCATTACCGCGTGATGATTACGCCAAGAAGTTACCGTTGGGTTACCCCAACGGCTAGTTTGATCGCGTTAAACGGTCCAACTTCAGCCACTCGGCTCGCCGACCCGTTCACTATGACAGTGTTTCGCCGACTCGACTCGCCAAAGCCGCGAGCAGTATGATTAGTTTTTCCTTTATACAGGAGCCCGCCACCGATTCGACTGGATATCTACTCAGCAGCCGCATGCTCCGACTGCCAGCAGCCACCTACGCCAAATCGACGACGGCCTCGGGGACTACTGATGGGGATGCGCCTACCGGGGTATACCCAGCAGGACGTTTCCGACTGGCCCATGAACCGGCGAGTGGGCCTGCAAGACGGCGACTGGATTGAAGCCCAGCGAGGAACCAAGCGACTGGAAGCTGAAGGCCCAGGCGAGTAGATAGGCCCAGTCGGATTAGGTTAAACAAGTACCGAAGCTTTAACCGAATCGGTTGAGATATGTAAACCCTAGGGGAGGTGAGCCTATATAAACCTCCCTGCAGGGCGTGTAGAGATACGTTCCATCATACACCCAAGCGACTCGCCGCCTAGCCGCCGAGCTCGCCCATTGTACCATCCTCATAATACAATCTAGCAGGAGTAGGTCTTTACCCTCCGGGGGGCCGAACCTGGGTAAAACCCTGTGTCTTTGCCCTCATCTCGCACCGCAGATGGCTGGCCGCCCTTGCCCCTCGTTCTACTACTCGCTGCCGATTGCAGCATCTGCCGTGACCATTCCCACGACAACACACACTTGTGGCAGGTGTGGGCACATGCCAACATTGCATGGGATGTAGACCTATCTAAACTGTCTAGAAACTCCTTCATCAACTTGTGGTTGCATGAGTCATCAATTGGATAACATGATCCTTCCTAGTTGAAATATCTTATTATAACACTTATATTCCAAAACATGATGAGACACTGTGTGGAAAAGGTGGGCCCATGCAAAC
The DNA here is from genome assembly GCA_030063025.1 of Avena longiglumis. Lineage (NCBI taxonomy): Eukaryota > Viridiplantae > Streptophyta > Magnoliopsida > Poales > Poaceae > Avena > Avena longiglumis. The sequence continues at coordinate 472,925,811 of CP125974.1, read as the reverse complement.
ATTGCATGGGCTATAGAACTCTCTTGGTTGGCTAGAAACTCCTTAATCAACTTGTGATTGTGTAGCTCAACACTTGGCCAACATGATCCCTCCTAGTTGATACATGTAAGTATGAGAGTGATGTGCCAAGCCCTGACAAAAACTTGTGGCATATGTGGGCCCATGGCAACATTGCATGGGATGTAGACATATATAATATGTCTAGAAACACCTTTATCAACTTGTGGTTGCATGACTCATCACTTGGACAACATGATCCTACCCAGTTGATACATATAAGTATACGAGTACTATGCTAAGACATGATGAGACATTTTGTGGCAAATGTGGTCCCATGGCAATATTGCATGGGCTATAGACCTCTCTGGGTTGGCTTGTGTGGCTCAGCACTTGGCCTCCTAGTTGATACATGTAAGTATGAGAGTGTTATGCCAAGCCATGACACAAACTTGTGGCAGATGTGGGCACATGCCAACATTGCATGGGATGTAGTCCAAACTAATATGTCTAGAGACACCTTCATCAACTTGTGGTTGTATGAGTCGTCACTCGGATAGCATGATCTTACCTAGTTGAAAGATCTAAGTACAACATTATTATGCCAAGACATGATTATACACTTTGTGGCAAATGTGGGCCCATGCCAACATCGCATGGGCTATAGATCTCTCTTGGTTGCCTAGAAACTCCTTCATCAACTTGTGGTTGTGTGGATCAGCACTTGGCCAACATGATCCCACCCAGTTGATACATCTAAGTATGAGAGTGCTATGCTATGCCAAGCCATGACACACACTTGTGGCAGTTGTGGGCCCATGCCAACATTGCATGGGATCTAGACCTATGTGAGCTGTCTAGAGACATCTTCATGAACTTGTGGTTACATGAGTCATCACTTGGATAGCATGATCCTTCCCAGTTTATATATCTTAGTATAACACTACTATGCCAAGAAATGATCAGACACTTTGTGGCAAATGTGGACCCATGCCAACATTGCATGTGCTATAGATCTCTCTTGGTTGGCTAGAAACTCCTTCATCAACTTGTGGTTGTGTGGATTGGCACTTGGCCAACATGATCCCACATAGTTGATTAATCTAAGTATGAAAATGCTATGCCAAGCCATGCCACACATGTGTGGCATATGTGGGCCCATGCCAACATTGCATGGGATCTAGGCCTATCTTAGCTGTCTAGAAACACCTTCATCAACTTGTCGTTGCATGAGTAATCACTTGGATAACATGATCCTTCCTAGTTGAAAGATATTATTATAACACTTATATGCCAAGACATGATGATACACTTTGTGGGAAAGGTGGGTCCATGCAAACATTGCATAGGCTATAGACCTATCTGGGTTGGCTAAAAACTCCTTGATCAATTTGTGGTTGTGTGGCTAAGCACTCTGCCAATATGATCCCACCCAGTCGATACATGTAAGTATGAGAGTGCTATGCCAAGCCATGACACACATTTGTGGCAGATGTGGGTCCATAACAATATTACATGGGATCTAGACATATCTGAGCTGTCTAGAAACACCTTTATGAACTTGTGGTTGCATGAGGAATCAGTTGGATAGCATGATCCTTCCGAGTTTATATATCTTAGTATAACATTCTATGACAAGAAATGATGAGACACTTTGTGGAAAATGTGGACCCATGCAAAAATTGCATGGGCTATAGACCTCTCTTGGTTGGCTAGAAACTCCTTCATCAACTTGAGGTTGTGTGGATCAGCACTTGGCCGACATGATCCCACCCAGTTCATACATCTAAGTATGAGAATGCTATGCCAAGCCATGACACACACTTGTGGTATATGTGGGCCCATGCCAACATATTATGCAATATAGACCTATTTGAGCTGTCTGGAAACACCTTCATCAAGTTTGATCTACTCCCTCCATCCCATATTATGTTGCGCATAATTTTGCGTGCAAGTCAAACTTTGCAAAGTTTGACCAAGAATATACAAAATAATATCAATATGTGTGATATAAAATGTATATATTATGAAAATATAATTCAAGACGATAATAATAATATTATTTTGGCACCGTATTAGTTTATAGTTGTATCAAACTATTTGGTCAAACATTATACAGTTTAACTTTGATAAAATCTTATATGCAACCTAAATTGGGACTGAGAGAGTAACAACTAGGTGGGATCATGTTGACCAAGTGTTCTGTCACATCCCAAATTTTAGATTTGGTTCTGCATATCATTCATATCATTGCATCATGCTTTTCCATACAAAACCGTCGATCGAAGTGAATCGGCGGAACACTATTTTCAAATCCCTATTCTATTTTGCTACGAGGCTCCTGCGGGAGGCTTTAGTGGGACTAGCATTGTCTACCCTTGTAGCCTAGTGGTTTCGCTCAACCCTTGACCCAAGATTGTTCCCCTCGATTTTACAAAACTGTAGGAGTTAGAATCGCTCGATTCGGAGCTCGTACGGAAAAGTTACGGCCGTTTATTTAAAAGACGGAAAACGGGCCAATTTTTGGGCCGATTTTCCGAGTCCGTCACCAACTCCGCGCCGAATCGGAGTAGGACCCGCAAGGGGCCCCACTTAAGGGACCCAGCCGCCGCCGCCCCCTGCCCTCCTCGTTTTCCGCACCACGCGACCGCCTCGGGACCCGTGCCCTCCGCCCCGATCGCCGCCGCCTCCCCTTCGGCCTCGCACCGCCGCCGTCAGGACTCCGCCCCGCCGCCTCGTCGCCCGACCCGCCGCCAGTCTTGCGCGCCGCCTCCTCTCCCCACCGCGCCACCCGCCTCCCGCGCGCCGCTGCCAACCGCCACTCGCCGCTCTTCACCCGCGCCCGCTGCCCGACCTCGCCCGCAGCGCGCCACGCGCACCGCCCATTCGCCTCGCCTCCTGCCCGCCGCTGCTGCGCTGCGCTGCTACTGCGCTGCGCCGCTGCCGCTGCCGCTTCGCGCCGCTTACTGCCGCACGCAGTGCCGCGTTGACGAATCTCGAACCACGCGCTGATTGTTTCCCCTACCGCGCAGGTCACCGTCGTCGCCGGAACCGATCGCCGCACCGTCCGGAGTTCGTTTCGCCGTTTGTTTCCGGTAAGCCTGTAGCCACCGTTAGATCTCAGATCAGTAGTTCAGATCGGTCGTTAACCGGTCAGACTTAGGCGTTGACTAGTCAGACGCCCAGTCAGCAGATGCGTTGACCAGTTACTGGTTATTTTCGTTAATCCTTTTAGTTGACAAATTTTGGTAGAAACTTGTAAATTGCATAGAAATTAAACCGTTTGGCCAAAAATTGCAAATAAAATATGTGTAGATTCAGTGAGTCGTGTAGAATCTCGCTGTACCTTTGGTTCAGACTTTTGCAGCAAGGTTTAGTACAGTTTAATCAAACTAGTTAATGGCCTTTTTGGAGTAATAAATTCGTAGAAAAAGATCCGTAGCTCCAAAAATTGCGTATGATATGTCCCTGGATTCAGTGGAACGAGGGGAATCTCATCGTGAATTAAAAAGATAGGCTTACAGTAAAAACTTCTGCAGAAACTGTCTAGTGGCTTTCTGCAGTGTTTTAATTACTCAGGGAGTTTTATAATTCCTTTTTGAGTAATTCCAATTGGTACCGTTTCTTATCAGTGATGACTATGCGGTAGAATTTTCCCACGATTTTACAAACAGTATACTACCGGTAGTGAATCATTTAAGTTCTAGCTCTAGTTTGGAGCATTACTTTTAGCGTAATAGTTTTCCTAGCGCTAAAACTATTTTCCATGCATGCAATCAGTAGTATTATTGAATAGGATTATGTGGTGCAGCTGTAGCACCAATTCACTTGCCTTGCACACCTTCATGCATCATCTTTGTTGCATATGCTTGTGGATTGTTTGTTTATGATTGCCATTGTATCGTGTAGATTGTGACGAGTGCAACGCTTGCTCGTGTGTGGATTGTTCTTCCGACCGCTACAACCAAGGCAAGTAGATGCTACTTTGTTCATGATATCGTCCTACTATTTTCAATGCATTGTCGTGTATTTTGTAGATGCACGTGTAGGATGATACTATCGCTATGCTATGTCCTATTATGTGGTAGGGCTTTCCTTGTAGATGAACCACCGTGAGTAGATGTGCTTAGACATGCTATGTTGAACGAGGGCTGGGTTACATCATTGAGACTTGTTTCTAAAAGTATTGGTTTGTGAAAACTAAAACAACTTAATCAATGAATCCCCTGGGTGTGATGGTATTGATAATTTTTGGTGGTTTCATTGCGGAAAGGCACCCAGGCATCAAGAGAGAATGATTGGCTTCTTTATTGTGTAGCTTACGTGTACAACCATGTGCCAGTAATGAAATGGGCGGTTGGTTGGACTTAGTAGGTTGTGGTAACTCGAACCCGCGTATCCAGAGATGTAGAATTTTGGTAGGTTGGACCGGTGCGCGTCGGGATTGAGGAGCTACTTCCCGAATAGTCTCTTCTTGGTCTTCTCCCTATCATCACCCAAAATGAGAGTGATGGTACGAGCTGGGCTGGCCAAGTCACATGGGTAAAGTGTACAAACCTCTGCAGGGTGTATAATCTAATCGATTAGCCGTGTCCCCGGTTATGGACAACTAACTTGCTTGATATTGATTCCATGACATGTTTCTCGCTCATTCTAATTTCATAATTGCTTTAACATTGTTGGGTTAACTTAATTGGGATCTTTTTAAAGAAAATCAAAAACTGTTTATGAAAGTAGGACAAATGTATTTGTAAATGCAAGCCAGACACAGCTCCACTTGCCAAATATGCATGTAGATGTTAGTACTATTGTCTCCATTACTAGCTCTACTTGCCATACATTCCATGTATTGACCCTTCCGGGCTGCTACGTTTCATGTTGCAGGTTATTCCGATTCTGAGTAATCGATATAGGCCACGGTACTCCACTCGGCACTTGTTCACTTGCGGGCAATTTGAAGAATGGAGGATTTACTTTATTTGTGTTGCTACCTGAATAATTTGAGCTAGCTTTGGGCTAAGCTTTTATTGTAATAATGGTACTCTGGATCATCGTTATTCATGATACACAAATATTTTGCTATGTTATTTATCTTATTATATTGTGCGCCAATGAACCGATCCAGGGATTGGCATGTTACATAGAAGTCACGGTCTTTTCAGAACCGGGGTGTTACAGGATGGTATCAGAGCCCGTGTGTCGACTGTAGGATCGTGACCTAGTATTGGATAAGGAAGCCATAGAATTATTAAAGCCTATATTAACTCTGTCTTTTTTCTCTTATGCCTTTCACCCTCGTAAATTCTTACCATATGCTATTCTCACACTTTCCTCTTTTACTTGATAGATGGGAGAAGTCAGGACTGAGTATGACACCATGGAGTCATCAAGGCCCTTTGCAAGGCAGTTAGCACAGCTCTCGCAGTCATTGGGATTGCCACTGCCCATGTTCAAGGGAAGGAGGTTGTACACCTATGGATATGGAGAGGATGCATGGGAGATCACTACCTTCATATTCAGAGATGCTGCCTTGCCAAATCTAGTGCATTTGATCTACACCAAGACATACTGCAACTGGGGACTTGGAATCAACTTGGCCATACATGAAGCCCTGTCTCGCCAGTGCCATTATGTCCGACACCTACTGCCTGCAGATTCACCCTACCGTGACTATGGGAGGCGTGATGAAGATGGGAACATTGTGGTTACCCCGGGCGACAGGAACAACATGCCGCCCCGTCGGAGGCACATAGAGGGCATGGAAAGGGAGAATGGAGCTCTAGCAGAGAAAGTGATGATGATAAAGGAGATTGCAGATTTTACTAGCAATGGTATGGTGGTCCAAGGACAGGAGATTGACACTTTGCATGAAGCTGTGGGAGTTCTGGAGAATGTCCTGATAGCCAGAGATGCAACCATAGCTCATCTTCATGGTACTGTGCAGGAGAACACCCAGAACATACAGCAATTGCAAGGGACCGTCCAGGAAAGGGATCAAACTATTGAAGCTATGACAGCCCAGATTGCCGCTCTCCAAGCACAGCTAAATCCACCCTCTGATGGTAACAATGGGGATGATGATGATAGTGGGGACAATGATGATGAGGACGAGGATGATGATGATGGAGACGATGATGGTGGAGGAGATGAAGTTGTTGCAGTTGCAGCTGAGAGTGAAGAAGAAGAGGAGGATCCAGAAGAGGTGGAGTTTGAGGTCTCAAGTGATGATTCAGGAGAAGTGTACACTTCGCCGCCATGGTTGTACCGCGAGCCGAAGCGCCAACGCATAACCGCAAGGACCTACCTCAACCTCTTCAAGAAGTAGATAGAAGTCCACCAATTAGTCCACGTTAGGCAAATTCATTAGGATTAGTCTCGATCGATGTGAAACTTAGTTCGTGTTAGTTTAAGAGTGTTTAGTTGCTTATTTGTGTACTCCAACATCCCAGGAATTATTTGTGCGAATTATATGAAAGAGTTATGGCAATTTGGTTATCATCTGTGTTATTTTCGTTGCAGTTTTTCTGCTGATACAGCAGTACTGTATGATTTTTCATATTTTTCTGGTAACTCGGAAAAATCTGAACAAAATTGGGCTGATGCGAAACTCTCTGAACTATATGTGCAAAACTCAGCTAATTTTTCTGACGAGTTTAAGTCAGGCGGAAAAATTCGTGAACGCTGCTGGACTGTTCTGGCAGATTGCTGTTTTGCTGTTTAGTTGATCAACTGTTTAGTTAACCATTGCCAACTCTTGTAAAACTATTTCAGTAGGTATATACTGCTAGGATAACCCCTGGGATGTTACTGGATCACTTGTTTGTTGATGTGTTGCTTGCTTGTGATTGTCTGCTATTGCTTGTTGTTGTTTGATCATATGCATGGGTAGAATCCTATTGTCGTAGTTGATTCTTTCTAAACTTACCTATGCTGAACCGCAGATGCCTCCCCGCCGTCACCCCACTAAGTTGGAGCAGCTCATGGCAGCTCAGGCACAGCTGACCCAAGTGATGACTCAGTTCATGGCAAATCAGAACAACAACAATGGAAACAATCAGCCTCAGGGAGATGCTCTCACCAGATTTCTGAGGCTAAGGCCAGCTAAGTTCTCTACTGCAACGGAACCAATGGTTGCTCTCGACTGGTTGCGTTCTGTCAACAAGGATCTAGTAACTGTTGGATGCACTGAAGCTGAGAAGGTGAGGTTTGCCGCTCACCTACTGGAAGGACCAGCCGCTTCTTGGTGGGACACATTTCAGATCACCCACCCGCTGGATACCGTGACTTGGGCAATGTTTGAGGAAGGTTTCAGGACCAACCACGTGTCTTCAGGAGTTCTGAGCCTGAAGAGGAAGGAGTTCCGCAACTTGCGCCAAACTAACCGCACCGTGGCCGAGTACATTGAGGAGTTCAACAACCTGTCCCGTTATGCACCTGAGGATGTTGACACTGATCCAAAAAGGAGGGAGAGATTCCTGGATGGCCTCAGTGATGATCTTGCAAGATGACCATCGGTGGTTTACTGCCCCACTTTCCAGGAGCTTATGGACAAGGCCAGGATCTTGGAAGGGAAGCACAAACAGGTGGAGAACCGCAAGAGAAAGAGTAACAATCACCACTCTGGTTCACATCACAAGTCTCGCACTTCGTATGATGGGTACTCCAAGCATGGAGGGAGTGACCATGGGAGCCATGACCGCCACCACCATGGAGGCGATGGGCATCGTCATGAAAACCATAGGAGAAGCCACCACAACCACAAGGGAGGAAACTCTCACCACTCTGGAGGACACGGTGGACATGACCGCAACCGTGATCGCAGCTTTGTGAAGAAGGATCTGAGTGAGGTGACGTGCTTCAAGTGTAAGCAGAAGGGACACTATGCTGACAACTGTCCGGAGAGAAAAGGACTGAAGCCAACCAACGGCGAGAAGGCCACAGTGAACCACATGAATGTGGAGGAGATTCCAGATGAGCCTGACCTTGTGATTGGTAAGTTCCCAATCAACACTTACCCTGCACTTATACTTTTCGATACTGGTGCATCGCATTCATTCATATCAAGGGCATTTGTGGATAAGTATAAGTTACCTCTCGAGTCTATGAAAAGGTCTATTAGAGTGAGTTCACCGGAGGAGATATGATAGCTAGCGGGATGCCGCGATTTAGCTGTGATTGGAACACACAACTTCATTGCACATCTAGTAGTGTTGGAATCACAGGATTAGACGTTATTCGGGTATGGATTGGATGTCTATGCATGGGGACACATAGATTGTGCACACGAGCTGTTTCACTCAAAACCCGGATGGTAAGAGGATTAGATTCAAGTCGGTGCACGACCGAGAAGGTGTAAGTTGAATTCTCTTAAGGGGTTAGCATGGATCTTGTGCTGATTAGGGATTACCCAGCGTGTTTCAGGAAGAGCTGCCGGGGATGCCACCGATAGGGATGTAGAGTTTCTTATCGACCGATGCCGGAACAGGACCAATAGCAAAGAAACCATATAAGATGGATGTGGATGAGTGAAGGAATTCAAGAAGCGTTGAAAGAGCACTGGAAAGGATTCATTGCCTAGTTCGTCGTCATGGGGTGCACAATTACATTTGTGGAGAAGAAAGATAGCGACAAGAGATTAGTGGTGGACTATCGTCATTGAATGAAGTAACCATCAAGAACAAATACCCTCTGCCGAACATAAATGATTTGTTTGATCAACTGGAAGGAGCAAAGGTGTTCAGCAAGATTGATCTGCGATCAGGCTACTTCCAATTGAAGATCCGGGAGGAGGACGTACCAAAAACCGCCTTCACCACTAGGTATGGTTTATATGAGTATACAGTTATGTCATTTGGACTAACGAATGCCCCGGCGTATTTCATGACCATGATGAACAAGGTATTTATGGAGTACTTGGACAAGTTCGTGGTAGTGTTCATTGATGACATACTGATATATTCCAAGGATGATGCCGAGCATGAGAAACATCTGCGACTGATTATGGAGAAGCTGAGGGAACACAAGCTGTATGCCAAATTCAGCAAGTGTGAATTCTGGCTTAACACTGTTGGGTTTCTTGGACACGTAGTGTCATGAGAAGGAGTCGCTGTTGATCCAAGCAAAGTGACGGCAGTAACTGAGTGGGAAGCACCCAAGAATGCAGGAGAGATTCGAAGCTTTTTGGGACTTGCTGGATATTACAGGAGATTCATTGAAAACTTTTCCAAGATTGCTAAGCCGATGACTGAACTTCTGAAGAAGGAGAGGAAGTTTGAATGGTCAGACATATGTGAAGCCAGCTTCGAGGCGGGCGTCGACTAGTGACCGCACTTACGTGTTTACCTGATCTTCAGAAGGATTTCCAAGTGTACTGTGATGCTTCTCGACAGGGACTTGGGAGTGTGCTAATGCATGATGGGAGAGTAGTGTCATATGCCTCGCGACAACTTAAGCATCATGAGCGGAATTAACCCACACACGACTTGGAGTTAGCGTCAGTGGTTCATGCGCTCAAGGTATGGAGGCATTATTTAATGGGAAAACACTGTGATGTGTACACCGACCACAAGAGCCTGAAGTACATATTCACGCAGAAGGAACTGAACATGAGGCAACGGAGATGGTTGGAACTTATCAAGGACTATGATATGAATCTACAATACCACCCAGGAAAGGCCAATGTAGTAGAAGATGATTTGAGCCGGAAGGTTTATGCCAATGGATTGACAATTGGTGAATTGCCTGAGGATTTGTGCAAGCAATTCAAGGACCTTAGACTGGAAGTAGTGTCTGAAGGATACTTGGCTACAATGGAAGTCCAACCGACGTTACAGGACAGGATCATAAAGGCTCAGATAGGAGACAAGGAAATAGAAGAGATAAAGGAAAAGATGAAGGAGAATGGGGAAAAGGATATTCGCGAGGACGAGCATGGTACCTTGTGGTATGGAGATCGTTTGTGTGTGCCCAGCGACCCGGAGATAAGGGAGTTGATTCTGTAGGAGGCTCATAACTCGCCATACTCCATACATCCGGGCAACACAAAGATGTATATGGATTTGAAGAGCAGATTTTGGTGGAACAACATGAAGGGAGATATCGCCAAGCATATTTCCCTATGTGATGTGTGCAGCCGAGTGAAGGCGGAACACCAGAAGCCAGCAGGACTGCTACAGCCATTGCCTGTGCCGAATTGGAAGTGGGATAGAGTGGGAATGGACTTTATCACAGGATTGCCCAGGACCAGGTCAGGATATGACTCTATTTGGGTAGTGGTCGACCATTTGACCAAGGTAGCCCACTTTATACCGGTGAAGACGACCTATACGAGTGCAAAGCTGGCCAAAATTTATATGGACAGGATTGTGTGCCTACACGGAGTTCCCAAGAGTATCGTATCTGATAGAGGCACCCAATTTACCTCACACTTCTGGCACCAGCTACACGAGTCACTTGGTACTAGATTGGAGTTTAGCACAGCGTTTCACCCGCAGACTGATGGACAGACCGAGAGGGTGAATCAGATTTTGGAGGACATGCTGAGAGCTTGCGCTTTGGCTCATGGTTCTAGTTGGGATGAGAATTTGCCGTATGCTGAGTTTTCCTACAACAACAGCTATCAGACAAGCATCAAGACGTCACCGTTCGATGTGCTATATGGAAAACGGTGCCGAACACCATTTCTATGGGATGGAGTAGGAGAACGTCAGTTGTTTGGACCTGATTTGATCAAGGATGCTGAGGAGAAGGTCGCCTTGATTAGGGACAGGCTGAAGGTAGCACAATCAAGGCAGAAGAGCTACGCTGACGCCAAGCGCAAGGAAGTGGTGTATGAAATAGGTGATAGAGCATACCTCAGAGTATCGCCGCTTCGTGGAATCAAGAGATTTGGAATTAAGGGTAAGCTGGCACCTCGGTTTATTGGACCGTATCGAGTCTTAGCACGCAAAGGGGAAGTTGCTTATCAGTTGGAGTTGCCAGAGGCTCTATCCGTAGTTCACAATGTGTTCCACGTATCACAGCTGAAGAAGTGCCATCCGGAGATGGTGGATACACCATTGAGAGACACTGTACCGCTAGAGGAGGTTCAGCTTGAGAATGATTTGACCTATGAGGAGAAGCCGGTCAAGATTTTGGAGACAGCAGAGAGGATTACCTGTACCAAGACGATCAGGTTTTACAAGGTACAGTGGAGCCACCACACCGAAGAGGAAGCCACTTGGGAGCGTGAGGATGACATCCGAGAGGACTACCCACAACTATTTGCTAGTCGCGCCGAATCTCGAGGACGAGATTCATCTTAAGGGGGTTAGTCTTGTCACATCCCAAATTTTAGATTTGGTTCTGCATATCATTCATATCATTGCATTATGCTTTTCCATACAAAACCGTCGATCGAAGTGAATCGGCGGAACGCTATTTTCAAATCCCTATTCTATTTTGCTACGAGGCTCCTGCGGGAGGCTTTAGTGGGACTAGCATTGTCCACCCTTGTAGCCTAGTGGTTTCGCTCAACCCTTGACCATAGATTGTTCCCCTCGATTTTACAAAACCGTAGGAGCTAGAATGGCTCGATTCGGAGCTCGTACGGAAAAGTTACGGCCGTTTATTTAAAAGACGGAAAATGGGCCAATTTTCGGGCCGATTTTCCGAGTTCGTAACCAACTCCGCGCCGAATCGGAGTAGGACCCGCAAGGGGCCCCACTTAAGGGACCCAGCCGCCGCCGCCGCCGCCTGCCCTCCTCGTTTTCCGCACCACGCGACCGCCTCGGGACCCATGCCCTCCGCCCCGATCGCCGCGCCGCCTCCCTCGCGCCGCCGCCAGACTCCGCCCGCCTTCCCGACCCCGCCCGCCAGTCTGCGCCCGCCTCTCTCCCGCCCCGCCACCCGCCTCCCGCCCGCAACCGCCGCCGCCGCCGCTCTTCACCCGCGCGCTGCCGCGCGACTCGCCCGCGCGCCGCTGCCTACGCCCGCCCGCGCGCCTCGCCTCTGCTGCCTGCGCTGCTGCGCTGTCGGTGCGCGCTAGCTGCTGCTGCTCACACGCACACGCGCGCTGCCCGCTGCGCCGCGCGCGCTGCCGCGTTGACGAATCTTGAACCACGCGCTAATTGTTTCCCCTACCGCGCAGGTCACCGTCGTCGTCGGAACCGATCGGCGCACCGTCCGGAGTTCGTTTCGTCGTTTGTTTCCGGTAAGCCTGCAGCCACCATTAGATCTCAGATCAGTAGTTCAGATCGGTCGTTGATCGGTCAGACTCAGGCGTTGACTAGTCAGACGCCCAGTCAGCGCCCAGTCAGCAGATGCGTTGACCAGTCACTGGTTATTTTCGTTAATCCTTTTAGTTGACAGATTTCGGTAGAAACTTGTAAATTGCGTAGAAATTAAACCGCTTGGCCAAAAATTGCAAATAAAATATGTGTAGATTCAGTGAGTCGTGTAGAATCTCGCTGTACCTTTGGTTCAGACTTTTGCAGCAAGGTTTAGTACAGTTTAATCAAACTAGTTAATGGCCTTTTTGGAGTAATAAATTCGTAGAAAAAGATCCGTAGCTCAAAAAATTGCGTATTATATGTCCCTGGATTCAGTGGAACGAGGAGAATCTCATCGTGAATTAAAAAGATAGGCTTACGGTAAAAACTTCTGCAGAAACTGTCTAGTGGCTTTCTGCAGTGTTTTAATTACTCGGGGAGTTTTATAATTCCTTTTTGAGTAATTCCAATTGGTACTGTTTCTTATCAGTGATGACTATGCGGTAGAATTTTCCCACGATTTTACAAATAGTATACTACCGGTAGTGAATTATTTAAGTTCTAGCTCTAGTTTGGAGCATTACTTTTAGCGTAATAGTTTTCCTAGCGCTAAAACTATTTTCCATGCATGCAATCAGTAGTATTATTGAATAGGATTATGTGGTGCAGCTGTAGCACCAATTCACTTGCCTTGCACACCTTCATGCATCATCTTTGTTGCATATGCTTGTGGATTGTTTGTTTATGTTTGCCATTGTATCGTGTAGATTGTGACGAGTGCAACGCTTGCTCGTGTGTGGATTGTTCTTCCGACCGCTACAACCAAGGCAAGTAGATGCTACTTTGTTCATGATATCGTCCTACTATTTTCAATGCATTGTCGTGTATTTTGTAGATGCATGTGTAGGATGATACTATGCTATGTCCTATTATGTGGTAGGGCTTTCCTTGTAGATGAACCACCGTGAGTAGATGTGCTTAGCCATGCTATGTTGAACGAGGGCTGGGTTACATCATTGAGACTTGTTTCTAAAAGTATTGGTTTGTGAAAACTAAAACAACTTAATCAATGAATCCCCTGGGTGTGATGGTATTGATAATTTTTGGTGGTTTCATTGCGGAAAGGCACCCAGGCATCAAGAGAGAATGATTGGCTTCTTTATTGTGTAGCTTACGTGTACAACCATGTGCCAATAATGGAATGGGCGGTTGGTTGGACTTAGTAGGTTGTGGTAACTCGAACCCGCGTATCCAGAGATGTAGAATTTTGGTAGGTTGGACCGGTGCGCGTCGGGATTGAGGAGCTACTTCCCGAACAGTCTCTTCTTGGTCTTCTCCCTATCATCACCCAAAATGAGATTGATGGTACGAGATGGGCTGGCCAAGTCACATGGGTAAAGTGTACAAACCTCTGCAGGGTGTATAATCTAATCGATTAGCCGTGTCCCCGGTTATGGACAACTGAGTTGCTTGATATTGATTCCATGACATGTTTCTCGCTCATTCTAATTTCATAATTGCTTTAACATTGTTGGGTTAACTTAATTGGGATCTTTTTCAAAGAAAATCAAAAACTGTTTATGAAAGTAGGACAAATGTATTTGCAAATGCAAGCCAGACACAGCTCCACTTGCCAAATATGCATGTAGATGTTAGTATTATTGTCTCCATTACTAGCTCTACTTGTCATACATTCCATGTATTGACTCTTCGGGGTTGCTACGTTTCATGTTGCAGGTTATTCCGATTCTGAGTAATCGATATAGGCCACGGTACTCCACTTGGCACTTGTTCACTTGTGGGCAATTTGAAGAATGGAGGATTTACTTTATTTGTGTTGCTACCTGAATAATTTGAGCTAGCTTTGGGCTAAGCTTTTATTGTAATAATGGTACTCTGGATCATCGTTATTCATGATACACGGATATTTTGCTATGTTATTCATCTTATTCTATTGTGCGCCAATGAACCGATCCAGGGATTGGCATGTCACATAGAAGCCACGGTCTTTTCAGAACCGGGGTGTTACATGTTCACACATACAACCACAAGTTGATGAAAGTGAACACTTGGTCTAGAGTCCATGCAATGTTGGTAGTATGAGGTGGACGTCACGTGCGCCGGTGACGTCAACGGAAACGAATCGACGGGACTTATAAGAGCCCTCTCGGCCGCTCCGCGTCGCCAGATCCCCATCATTTTCCCCCTCCTCCATTTTGTCTCACCTGTTACTGAAAGGAGTGAGGAGTGAGAAACCCTACCTCACGTCATCGTCTCCTCCGCTTCCGGCCAGAGTGTTGTCCTCCTCCGCGCGATTTCGAATCCGGCGATGGCGGGAGTGGGATCCAGAGCCGATGCGGGCGGTTCTGCTAGGGTGGGGGGATGAGAGTCATGACCCGCCCAGATGCAGTCGACGAGGTCGAGCGCCATGGCAGTGGCGGTGGTGGTACGGCCTTTTTGGCCTATGCGGCTCTGGGAAAGGAGGAGATGCTGGATGCGGAGGTCAGTGAGGTGGAGCGGCTAGATCTGAACATGGTGCTCGGCACCGCGGAGGATCTGTCGCCGATGCAGCCTCAGGAGGTTGCTACGATGCAGGTAAGAGGTTTTTTCTGCTAACTTCCGTTTTCCCTCTTTATATTGTTTGGATGGAATCTCGGTTCTGTAGATTTAGCTATATCAGTATTAGGGATTGACATCTATTAGGGATTCTTTGGATGGAAGCTTGGTTCTGTAGATTCCTAGTGTAGATTTTTTTCAGGGATTTATATATTTCAACGAAAGTTATTCGTTGCAGCATATATCTAGCCCTAGGAAATAGTTCAGTGCATCGGATTATTCGGGATGATTAACTATGAAATTACACAATGTTGCGTGCATATTTTTGTTGTAGTTTTTTCCTGAACTTGTATGATCATATCTTAGACTAGTTCCGTTAAATGAATGCGTAGCTGCGAGGGATGTTCCTAAGATATGATATTCAATGTAGTTTAAGTAGTTAGTATAGTGCAATATCAGTTTATCATTTTTCCTTGATTTTTGCACGGTGATCAAATGGTAAATGGATGCATGCTCTAAACTATATTAGCATACTGAGTAGACCTTGGCGGCTATTTTTTGACACTTGAACTAGAGAGTTATCCTGAAAGTTCATTCAGATCGTCTTCATGATCTGTTATTGAACACCCTGGTGGTTTGTGTTGTTTATACCTCTGCTCTATGACAATTAATAGAATAATCTTAGCCTTTTAGGTTACCTTGTTTCTGTAGTTGTAATACTTGTAAAATTATGTCAGCTTCCTCTTCAATTTTCCAAGTTT
The DNA here is from genome assembly GCA_030063025.1 of Avena longiglumis. Taxonomy (NCBI): domain Eukaryota; kingdom Viridiplantae; phylum Streptophyta; class Magnoliopsida; order Poales; family Poaceae; genus Avena; species Avena longiglumis. The sequence continues at coordinate 472,910,249 of CP125974.1, read as the reverse complement.
TAAACATTGGTTCCTGACTATCTAAGGAAATAACATGTATGTGCATAAGATTTAGTTGATGCAGGCCATGCTATATCCTGAAAAGGTCTATAGAGTTTTAAATGTTCTAATCCTTGAACATGTTGCATCAATTAAATGTTTCTTTATTAAATGATGTCTCCTGTGTTGGAATATTTCTTTCATGGATCATGTAGTAGTGATTTTTCCATGGTGTGATGTTGGGATTGTTGATGTGTTGTTGCCATGTTTAAGTAATAGAATATTAGGTCATATATTTGATAGAAGAAAGTTTGCATTTGTTGTATTTTATTTTTATGTAACATAAGTGCATAATCCTTGTTATTTATTGCCATCTAGCATAAATATATTTGATATATTAGTTAATCATATTGAATGATGTTGCCCTTTGTGAAATCTTTCTTTTATGGATCATCTAGTAGTGATGTTGCCATAGTGAGATGGTGGAATTGCAGCAGTTATGTTGGCAAGTGTTGGAATTATGCCCTAGAGGCAATAATAAAGATGTTATTATTATAATTCTTGTTCATGATAATATTTATATTCCATGCTAGAATTGTATTAAGCGGAAACTTTAATACTTGTGTGGTTTGTGAACAACACCGTGTCCCTAGTACGCCTCTATGGACTAGCTCATTGATTAATGATGGTTAAGGTTTCCTAACCATAGACATGAGTTGTCGATTAATAATGAGATCATATCATTGGGAGAATGATATGGTGATGAGACAAACTAAGCGGAGCAATTAGATCGTGTCATCGTGTTCATTTTTGCGAAGCTTTTCTTATGTCAAATATTGTATTCCTTAGACCATGAGATAATACAACTCCCTGGTATCGGAAGAAAGCTTTGAGGTCATCAAACGTCATCCTATGAGAGGGTGATCATAAAGGTGTCTCTCAGGTGATCGGAAAGTACATTGGGTTGTATGTATCGAGATGGGATTTGTCCCTCCCAAGTCGGAGAGATATACTCGAGCCCACTCGTGTCGATATCAACACCTCTTGCAAGCATGTGGTTAAGGAGTTAATCACAAAGTGATATCGGATTACGGAACGAGTAAAGTACTTGCTGTGAACGAGATTGAACTAGGTATGACGGTATCGACAATCAAATCTCGGGCAAGTAAAATGTCGCGAGACGAAGGGAATATATATATGGGGTTGATTGAATCCTGGCATCGTGGTTCATCCGATATGATCATCGATGAATGTGTGGGAGTCAATATGGGTTTCCAGACCCCGCTGTTGATTATTGATAGAAGATCATGTCTGCATATTCTCGAACCCGAAGGGTCACACATTTAACGTGTCTTGACGCTGGGATAGATTGGATAATTGGTTTATGAGTTTTTGTTCGGAGTCTCGGATGGGACCCCGGACATCACGAGAGGTTCCGGAATGGTCCGGAGAATAAGATTCATATAAGGCAATGCAGTTTTTGGAGTTCGGAATTGTTTCGGGTTAATCAGTATTGTACCAAAAGCTTCTAGAACCTTCCGGACGGGGACCAACGTGGCCCCACCTTGCGGGAGGGGTCATGGGCCTATGAGGGAGTGCCCTGGCTGCATTGGGCCAGGGTCACAAGGCCCCATAGGGCCCAGCCGGCCAAACCTAGGGGAAACCCTAGGGGAGCTTCTAGAAGGAGGGGGGAAACTTGCCCCCCACTCTTCCCTCCTTGGCCACCGGCCTAGGCTTGGGGGAGGGGCTAGGGTTGGCGCCCACCCCTCTATATAAAGAGGGATGGGGTCGCACCACCCCCCCACACCTCCTCCTCAACCCTAGCCGCCTTGCTGCCCTCCTCTCTCTCTCTCCCTCCCGACTGCGTGTAGGCGAAGCCCTGCTGCAGAAACTCTCCACCACTTGCACCGCGCCATCGCGTTGTAGATCCAATCCGTCTCTCCACCATACTTGCTGGACCGAGGAAGGAGGAGACGTCTAGGTGCCTCACGTGTGAATCTCTCGGAGGCATCGCCACTTGCGGTGTTAGATCGGATCGGATCGCGAGGAGGAGAAGCGAGTACGACTACATCACCCACGTTCCGACGAACGTTCCCCTGTGCGAATATTCAAGGGTATGAAGATCTCATCTAATCTCTCTTGTTGTTTGCATATCCTAGATTAGATCTTGGCTTTCCTGTTCGCATCCGTAGAATTTTTTTGATTTACTATGCTGCGAAACCCATCATGGTATCAGAGCTAGATCTATGCGTAGATGTGTTTCACGAGTAGAACGCAACATGGTTGTTGCGGGTGTTGATGTTTTCTGTTGCAAGCCTCTTGTTTGTGTTCTTCTTATGACGCGGGATAGTGAGATTGAAGCGGTCCAGGCCAACCTTACGCGGCGTCGTTCGCGAGACCGGCTCCGCACTTGACGTGTGGCTTGTTCCACACATGCGGCTGGTGGATGCCAGTTTCTCTCACTATAGTTGTCATGGGATTAACACCGGAGTTTGGAAACCATAATATCACCGTTGTGTCTTTCCGTAGGTAAGAATCGTTCTTAGCTTGCTACTCCCATAAGCCACGTAAAACATGAAACAACAAAGTAGAGGCGTCTAACTTGTTTTTGCAGGGAGTGTTTTATGTGATATGGTATGGCTCAAGATGTGATGTGTATATTGTATGCGATGATCATGTTTTGTAATGTTTCACGACTTGCATGCCGATGAGTACACAACCGGCAGGAGCCATATGGTTGTCTTTATAATTGTGTATGGCATGTGTGTCAACTTCTTATACGCCATGTAATAGTTTCACTTTATCGCTAAGTAGTTAGCAATAGTTGTAGTTGTTATTCGTGGTGAAGGCAATCATGGTGGAGTGATGGAGATCATGCCGGCACGCACAAGATGGAGATCATTGCGCGAAGATTGGCTATACCATGTCACATAAAGTTATATGCATGTGATGTTTATCCTTTTATGTATCTTATTATGCTTAGATCGCGACGGTAGCATTATAAGATGATTCCTCACTTAAAGATCAAGATAAAAATGTGTTCTCCCCATGTATGCACCATTGTGAAAGTTCGTCGTGTCCAAGCATCACGTGATGATCGGGTGCTATAGACTCTACGTTCACATATAACGGGTGCAAGCCAGTTTTGCACACGCGGAAATACTTGGGTTTGACTTGACGAGCCTAGCATGTACAGACATGGCCTCGGAACACATGAATCGAAAGGTTAAGCATGAGTCATATGAATGATATGATCGACACTTTGTTGTCCACCATTGAAACCACATCTCTTCTCGTGAAGATCGGATTAGGTGTGGTGAATTTGGATCATGTTCACTAAACAACTTGAGGGATGTTGAATTTAGTGGGAGTTCATCTAGTAATTTGATTAAAGTTGAACTAGTTATCATGAACATATTCTAATTTGTACTTGTAAACATTGTAGATCAAATGGCTAAGTCCAACTTCAACTTCAACGTTTTTGCTGAGAAGGAAAAGCTTAGAAACAATGGGTCTAACTTCACCAATTGGTTCCGCAATCTAAAAATCATTCTCTCTGGTGGACAAAAGGACTATGTCCTTGAAAATGTGCTAGGTGACGCCCTGCTGTAGATGCGCCGGCTGATGAGAAAGCTGTCTATCAGTCGCGCAAAGATTATTATGGTGTGATTAAGAGCACCATGTTGTTTGCTATGGAATCGGACCTTCAAAATCATTTTGAAGACTATCCCGGGCCCTTTGAGATTCTCGAGGAGCTGAAAACTATGTTTCAGACTCAGGCCCATTCTGAGAGATATGAGATGTCTGAGAAATTCTTTAAATGCAAGATGGAGGAAGGGAGTTCCGTTAGTGAGCACGCCATAAAGATGTCGGGCTACACTCAACGCCTTGAGCAACTGGACTGCAAGATTCCAGAGGAGCTCAAGATTGACAGGGTTCTACAATCACTCCCTCCCAGCTACAAAAGTTTTGTAGTGACTCATAATCAGATTGGTTCCACTGATACGATCAATGAGCTCTTCGCAAAGCTGAAGGCTGCGGAGGTGGACATCAAAAATTATAATCATGTGTTGATGGTCAACAAGCCCCCCACCTTCAAGAAAGGTAAGGGTGCAAAGAAGCCCTTCAAGAAAGGCGGCGGCAAGCGCGTTGCCCCTGCTGAGAAGAAGCTCAAGTCTGGACCCAAGCCGGACACTGAGTGCTTCTATTGCAAGGACAAGGGTCACTGGAAGCGCAACTGTCCGAAGTACTTAGCGGACAAGAAGGCTGGCACCATCAAAGGTATATTTGATATACATGTTATTGATGTTTTCCTTACTAGCCCTCGTTGTAGTGCCTGGGTATTTGATACTGGTTCAGTTGCTAATATTTGTAACTCGAAACAGGAGCTACGGAATAGACGGCGGCTTGCGAGGGATGAGGTGACGATGCACGTTGGCAACGGATCAAGAGTTGATGTGATGGCCGTCGGCACGCTCTCCTTAGTTTTACCTTCGGGATTAGTTTTAAACCTTAATAAGTGTTATTATGTGCCTGCGTTGAGCATGAACATTATTTCTGGATCTTGTTTATTGCAAGACGGTTATTCATTTAAATCGGAGAATAATGGTTGTTCTATTTATAAGGGTAACATCTTTTATGGTCATGCACCTGCTGTGAATGGTTTATTTCTTCTGAATCTCGAAAGGGATGAAACACACATCCATAACATTGAGGCTAAGAGATGCAAAGTAGATAGTGATAATACTACTTATTTGTGGCACTGTCGTCTAGGTCACATTGGTGTAAAGCGCATGAAGAAACTCCATTCTGATGGACTTTTGGAGTCTCTTGATTTTGAATCATTTGACACATGCGAACCATGCCTCATGGGCAAGATGATCAAAACCCCTTTCTCCGGTATGATGGAGCGAGCAACGGACTTGTTGGAAATCATACATACCGATGTATGCGGACCGATGAGTGTTTCGACGCGCGGTGGATATCGCTATTTCCTCAATTTTACCGATGACTTAAGTAGATATGGGTATATCTATTTAATGAAACATAAATCTGAAACATTTGAAAAGTTCAAGGAATTTCAGAATGAAGTGGAGAACCATCGTAACAGAAAAATTTAGTTTCTACGATCCGATCGTGGAGGTGAATATTTGAGTTATGATTTTCTCACACATCTTAAAGCAAGCGGAATCGTTTCGCAACTCACGCCACCCGGAACACCACAGCGCAATGGTGTGTCTGAACGCTGGAATCGAACCCTATTAGATATGGTCCGATCAATGATGTCTCTTACTGATTTGTCGTTATCATTTTGGGGTTATGCATTAGAAACCGCTGCATTCACTTTAAATAGGGCACCATCTAAATCCGTTGAGACGACATCGTATGAACTGTGATTTGGTGCTAAACCTAAGTTGTCGTTTCTTAAAGTTTGGGGATGCGAAGCCTACGTCAAGAAGTTGATGCCGGACAAGCTCGAACCCAAAGCGGAGAAATGCGTCTTCATAGGATACCCTAAGGAAACTATTGGGTATACCTTCTATCACAGAACCGAAGGCAAAGTGTTTGTCGCAAAGAATGGTTCCTTTCTTGAGAAGGAGTTTCTCTCGAAAGAAGTGAGTGGGAGGAAAGTAGAGATAGACGAGGTTGTTGAACCTTCTCTTGAGATGGAGAGTAGCGCAGCACCTGAAATTGTTCCAGTACCGCCTGCACCAACAATAGAGGAAGCTAATGACAAGGATCATGAAGCTTCAGACGATGCTGCTACTGAATGTCGCAGGTCGACAAGGTCGCGTGCCCCTCCTGAGTGGTACGACAACCCTGTCTTGATTGTCTTATTGGTAGAAGACAGTGAACCTACGAACTATGAGGAAGCGATGATGAGCCGGACTACGAAATGGCTAGAGGCCATGAAATCCGAATTGGGATCCATGAGCGAAAACCAAGTGTGGACTTTGGTGGACCCTCCTAGCGACCGAAAGGCCGTTGAGTGCAAATGGATCTTCAAGAAGAAAACGGACGCAGATGGTAATGTTACCGTCTATAAAGCATGGCTTGTCGCAAAAGGTTTTCGACAAGTTCAAGGTGTTGACTATGATGAGACTTTCTCTCCCGTAGCGATGTTTAAGTCCATTCGGATTTTATTAGCAATTGCTGCGTTTCATGATTATGAAATATGGCAGATGGATGTCAAGACTGCGTTCCTCAATGGCAACATTGATGAAGAGTTGTATATGATGCAACCCGAAGGTTTTGTCGATCCTAAGGATGCTGATAAAGTGTGCAAACTTCAGCGTTCCATTTATGGACTGAAGCAAGCATCTCGGAGTTGGAACCTTCGTTTTGATCAAGTGATTATGAGCTTTGGATTTGTTCCAAATTGCTACGAAGCTTGTATCTACAATAAAGTGAGTGGGAGCTCGGTGACATTTCTGGTACTATATGTGGATGACATATTGATTACTGGAAATAACATTAACATGCTTAACGATGTGAAGAGTTATTTGAACAAGTGTTTTTCAATGAAAGACCTAGGTGAAGCTGCTAATACATTGGGCATCAAAATATATAGAGATAGACAAAGATGCCTGATAGCTTTAAGCCAGAGTACATACCTAGACAAAGTTTTGAAAAGGTTCAGAATGGATAAGGCGAAGAAAGGTTCAGTGCCTATGTTGTCAGGTAAGATATTGAGCAAGGCTCAGTGTCCAGCTACGATAAATGATAGAGAAGCTATGAGCAAAATGCCTTATGCCTTAGCCATAGGTTCTATCATGTATGCCATGCTGTGTACTAGACCGGATGTGTCCAATGCTCTTAGTTTGACGAGCAGATACCAAAGTGATCCAGGAGTGGAACACTGGACAGCCGTGAAGAACATCCTAAAGTACCTAAATAGGACTAAAGAAATGTTCTTAGTCTATGGAGGTGATGAACAGCTCGTCGTAAAAGGTTACGTCGACGCTAGTTTCGACACCGACAAGGATGATTCTAAATCTCGTGATACGTTTATATTTTGAATGGAGGAGCTGTGAGTGGAGAAGCTGCAAGCAAAGCGTGATCGCGGATCTATGAGAAGTGGAATACATGGCTGCAGAAGCGTCAAGTGAAGGAGTTTGGATCAGGAACTTCATCACTGAGCTTGGCGTGGTTCCAAGTGCATTGGACCCACTGGAGATATTGTGTGACAACACTGGCGCCATAGCACTCGCTAAGAAACCAAGATATCATCCAAAGACCAAGCATATCAACCGCAAGTTTCATATAATCCAAGATTATATAGCAGATGGAGATCTAAAGATTAGCAAAGTACATACAGATCTGAATGTCGCAGATCCATTGACTAAACCACTTCCACGTGTAAAACATGATCAGCACCTTAGTGCCATGGGTGTGAGATTGTTGCCAAATGTAAACTAGATTATTGACTCTAGTGCAAGTGGGAGACTGTTGGAATTATGCCCTAGAGGCAATAATAAATATGTTATTATTATAATTCTTGTTCATGATAATGTTTATATTCCATGCTAGAATTGTATTAAGCGGAAACTTTAATACTTGTGTGGTTTGTGAACAACACCGTGTCTTTAGTACGCCTCTATGGACTAGATCATTGATTAATGATGGTTAAGGTTTCCTAACCATAGACATGAGTTGTCGATTAATAATGAGATCATATCATTGGGAGAATGATATGGTGGACAGCCCCAAACTAAGCGGAGCAATTAGATCGTGTCATCGTGTTCATCTTTGCGAAGCTTTTCTTATGTCAAATATTGTATTCCTTAGACCATGAGATAATACAACTCCCTGGTATCGGAAGAAAGCTTTGAGGTCATCAAACATCATCCTATGAGAGGGTGATCATAAAGGTGTCTCTCAGGTGATCGGAAAGTACCTGTTGGGTTCTATGTATCGAGATGGGATTTGTCCCTCCCAAGTCGGAGAGATATACTTCGAACCCACTCGGTAATCAATATCAACACCGCTTGCAAGCATGTGGTTAAGGAGTTAATCACAAAGTGATATCGGATTACGGAACGAGTAAAGTACTTGTTGTGAACGAGATTGAACTAGGTATGACGGTACCGACGATCAAATCTCGGGCAAGTAAAATATCACGAGACGAAGGGAATATATATACGGGATTGATTGAATCCTGGCATCGTGGTTCATCCGATATGATCATCGATGAATGTGTGGGAGTCAATATGGGTTTCGCACCCTTGTTGATTATTGATAGAAGATCATGTCTGCATATTCTCGAACCCGAAGGGTCACACACTTAACGTGTCTTGACGCTGGGATAGATTGGATAATTGGTTTATGAGTTTTTGTTCGGAGTCTCGGATGGGATCCCGGACATCATGAGAAGTTCCGGAATGGTCCAGAGAATAAGATTCATATAAGGCAATGCAGGTTTTGGAGTTCGGAATTGCTTCGGGTTAATCGGTATTGTACCAGAAGCTTCTAGAACCTTCCGGAGGGGGACCAACGTGGCCCCACCTTCCGGGAGGGGGCATGGGCCTATGAGGGAGTGCCCTGGCCGCATTGGTCCAGGGTCACAAGGCCCCATAGGGCCCAGCCGGCCAAACCTAGGGGAAACCCTAGGGGAGCTTCTAGAAGGAGGGGGGAAACTTGCCCCCCACTCTTCCCTCCTTGGCCGCCGGCCTAGGCTTGGGGGAGGGGCTAGGGTTGGCGCCCACCCATCTATATAAAGAGGGATGGGGGCGCACCACCCCCCACACCTCCTCCTCAACCCTAGCCGCCCTGCTTCCCTCCTCTCTCTCCCTCCCGACTGCGTGTAGGCGAAGCCCTGCTGCAGAAACTCTCCACCACTTGCACCGCGCCGTCGCGTTGTAGATCCAACCCGTCTCTCCACCATACTTGCTGGACCGAGGAAGGAGGAGACGTCGAGGTACCGCACGTGTGCATCTCTCGGAGGCATCGCCACTTGCGGTGTTAGATCGGATCGGATCGCGAGGAGGAGAAGCGAGTACGACTACATCACCCACGTTCCGAAAAATGTTCCGCTGTGCGAATATTCAAGGGTATGAAGATCTCATCTAATCTCTCTCGTTGTTTGCATCTCCTAGATTAGATCTTGGCTTTCCCGTTCGCATCCGTAGAAATTTTTTGATTTACTATGCTGCGAAACCCATCAGCAAGTTGTAGTAATAGGAAAATTTGATTATATGTATGATAGAACAAAGCTTGCATAATTATGGTGCAATTATGTACAGGTAACATAATTGCATAATCCTTGTAATTTAATGGCATGCAGCATAAATAGCATTGATGTACTACTTAACCACTGTTAGTTTAATGATCATATTTGTGAACCTTTAATTGTTATGCTATAAATTTTTGCTAGTGTTGTTCATTTACTTATATTGAATGCTTTTAATAATTACTGTTTTAATATTTCTGGTAGGCACCAAACCCAGGTACTTTCTATGATGTACTCTCCCAGTGGCCCGATGAGAAGGTTTTTTCTTCGAAGCTATTCTAGTGCATTTAGGCCTTTCACAATGGGTGTATCTTAGCTCTATATCCTAGGCAATTTGCTTATGTGGCACCATAGTTAATGAAGAAAGAGAGTGATGTTGTATCTTATCTAAGCTACACCTCCTACACGTAACCATAGGCAAAAAAACATGGCTAGTCCAATCACACACATGCATGAGCACAAAATCATTAAATACAACATCTCTAAGAAACCCCATCTAAGATACATCCCATTGTGATGGTTGTTTCTTAAGTTTTAATATCTCCTATGAAAACGTGCTAAGATACACCCCACTGGAAAAGGCCTTAGACATGCACAAAAGTAGTAGTTGTTGTATTAACTAGGAAGTACTAATTGTTTTGTTGTTTTCTTGATTGTGTAGTACTTTTCTAGTTCAGATGTTGATGTGGAGCAATGGACCTACAAGTCCTTTCTGAAGAAAGAAGAGAAGAAGCTGAGGCGTCAGGGAATTTCTGCCTACCTTCCATTCACCACAGAGTACTACAGGTTCCCATTCCACCACTTCAAGCCACATAGGGGCCTGAGGGTGGGGCTTGTCTAGCATGTCCGTGAGATGGCCACTCGAGGACGTATGGGTGAAGACTTTCAGGGTGACCTGCATGATCATGGCAGGCATGAAGCTCTCCTGAGGGTCCTCGAGCCAGATGAGTTTGATTTCAGCGAGTCGGAGGATGAAGAGGAGTGAATGGAAGTTGGTAGTTTGTATGGTACATCATCATTATAGTGATGATGTTTATGTAGGGTAAATATGTTGAACTGCTTAAGTAAGTCTCTGGGTCGAGAACTTGGTTATTTTGGTTGTGTGATGTGCACTGGTAACCTTCTGTTGGTGATGTTCCCATAGGACTACTATGTTATCATTCTACTAGTAATGTATATATGGTTATGGTAATACGTTGTCATTTGCTTCTTTATTATTTACCTATCTGTGATGTGGCATCATAGCAGTGTTGTCACTTAGTAATCTATTTTTCATTGTGTCATTTCTAAATTGGATGGTTTTGATAGTTGCCGCACATTCTAGTATTGTTTGAAAATTTGAAATGGTTTGAGTAATTAGAATTATCTAGATTTTGCAATGTTGTATTATCTTCTGTAACATCAAAATGAATAGAAGTGTAGAGAAAGTGTTCTATATCCATTATGCAAGCCAAACTTGTATACATAACGTCTGAGTTTATGTTTAAATATAGGGGAAAAAGGTAAGGAAAATGAAAAAAAGCCCGCCCAACAGGCAGATAAATGACAGCAGTATGTGTGAGTTGAATCGTTGAGAGAAGCTCATGCCAATGTCATGATTGCAGGGTATATAAGCTGGTAGAATCGTTTCTCGCTAGGCGATGTGGGACTAAACTCCCACCCGCGTCAGTCCTTCCCACTACGGTTTTCTGTTGGGCCCAAAAGAGCCCAATTACTGTTTGATGCCCGAGATTAAGATGGCCCGCCCCAATCTACTTGACGCCCGGACACAGCCGTGACGCGAGCGCGGGAGTAGGAGTTGGGCTGGCTTGTTTCCCGCATGTCGAGTCTTACTTTTTTCTTCTATCCTATTATTTTCTATTTAAAAATTTGAACAAAATAGCTATTTTACAATTTTAAATTTTTTCAAATAAAATTACATATTCTTGACATGCACCATTGGTATAGCATGTGCAAAATTTTGGGTTCATTTGATGAACATAAAAAAATTGAGAAATTTACGAACAACCCTTTTGGTCTCACCTAGGCCTTTTTTCCTAGCAATGTGTTTTTTTGACTTTCGTGAAACAACCTGGATTTTTTTACACATGCTAACATACACAAACTAAGACACATATACAAGATTTCACAAAAATTTGAATGTTTTTGATTTTTTTGTGGCCCGGTCAAATTTAGGCCAAAAATCAAGGTGTCTAGTAAGGATGCCTAGGCGTTAGACCTTTGCGATGTGAGACATGCTCCATGCTGAAACATGGCATCCTCTACCTAGAAGCAATTTTAAAGGTGTCCAAGGTTTCACACAATTTTGATTTTTTTTTTGAATTTTTTGTGGCCCGGTCAAATTTTGAATTTTTGCATGGGCTTTAGACCTCTGTGGGGTGGCTAGAAACACCTTCACCAACTTGTGGTTGTGTGAATAAGCAATTGGCCAACATGATCCTACCTACTTGATAGATCTAACTATAAAATTGCTATGCCAAGCCATAACACACACAACTATGGTAGATGTGGGCCCATGCCAACATTGCATGGGAACTAGACCTCTTTGGGTTGGCTAGAAACATCATCATCAACTTAGTGGTTGTGTGAGTCACTACACCTGGCCAACATGATCCTACCTACTTGCTAAATCAAACTATAATTTTTCTATGCCAAGCCATGACACACACTAGCTTGTGGCAAATGTGGGGCCATGCCAACATTGCATGGTGTCTAGACCTCTCTGGGCTGGCTAGAACCACCATCATCAACTTAGTGGTTGTGTGAGTCACTACACATGGCAACATGATCCCACCCACTTGATAGATCTAGCTATAAGAGTGTTATGCTAAGGCATGACACACTAGCTTGTGGAAAATGGGGAGCCATGCCAACATTGCATGCATGGGGTCTAGACACCTCTCTGGGCTGGATAGAAACACCTTCACCAACTTTTTGTATATGTCATCCCACCTGGACAACATGATCCTACCTACTTGCTAGATATAGCTATAATTTTGAGTCTGCCAAGCCATGACACACACTAGCTTGTGGCAAATGTGGGCCCATTCCAACATTGCATGGGATCTAGACCTCTATGGGTTGGATAGAAACACCATCATCAACTTAGTGGCTATGTGAGTCACTACACCTGACCAACATGATCCCACCCACTTGATAGATCTAGCTATAAGAGTGTTATGCCAAGCCATGACACACACTATCTTGTGGAAGATGTGGGCCCATGCCAACATTGCATGGTATCTAGACCTCTTTGGGTTGGCTAGAAACACCATCATCAACTTAGTGGTTGTGTGAGTCACTACACCTGGCCAACATGATCCTACCTACTTGCTAGATCTAGCTACAATTTTTCTATGCCAAGCCATGACACACACTAGCTTGTGGCAAATGTGGGGCCATGCCAACACTGCATGGGGTCTAGACCTCTCTGGTCTGGCTAGAACCACCATCATCAACTTAGTGGTTGTGTGAGTCACTACACCTGGCAACATGAGCCCACCCACTTGATAGATCTATCTATAAGAGTGTTATGCCAAGGCATGACACACACTAGCTTGTGGAAAATGTGGGGCCATGCCAACATTGCATGCATGGGTTCTAGACCTCTCTGGGCTGGATAGAAACACCATCATAAACTTAGTGGTTGTGTGAGTCACTACACCTGGCAATATGATCCCACCCACTTGATAGATCTAGATATAAGAGTGTTATGCCAAGGCATGACACACACTAGCTTGTGGAAAATGTGGGCCATGCCAACATTGCATTCATGGGGTCTAGACACCTTTCTGGGTTGGATAGAAACACCTTCACCAACTTGTTGTTGTATGTGTCATCACACCTGGCCAACATGATCCTACCTACTTGCTAGATCTAGCTATAATTTTGAGTCTGCCAAGCCATGACACACACTAGCCTGTGGCAAATGTGGGGCCATGCCAAAATTGCATAGGGTCTAGACCTCTCTGGGCTGGCTAGAACCACCGTCATCAACTTAGTGATTGTGTGAGTCACTACACCTGGCCAACATGATCCCATCCACTTGATAGATCTAGCTATAAGAGTGCAATGATATAGTTACATCTAACAACTACTCCCTCCGTTTCAAAATATAAGATGTTTTAGGTTTATGAAGAGAATGTATCTAGACTTGTTTTAGTATGTAGGTTCACTCATGTTTGGAGTGAATCTAGACACTAAAACAAGTCTAGATACATTGCTTCACAAAGCTAAAAACATCTTATATTTTGAAACGAAGGGAGTAGTTGGGATCACACGTTGACCAATCGTTGACTCATTCAACCAGAAGGTGATCAAGGTGTTTCTAACAAACTCAGATATATATAGGTATATAATGTCTGAAAGAACATGTTGGGCCCCCATGTGTGGTTTTGGTAATTAATGACAATATTTATGGACTAATGTGTGTATCAAGTTATACTTGTAGGATTTGTCCATTGGCATCGCTTGGAGCATGTGTTGGCTTCAAGGTCAATGAAATGCAAAGAATATTTGTTGGGCAAGCTCAATATGCGAGGTCGATGATGAGGAATTAAGGAAGACGTTCCATCTTGAGAAGGTCAAGATAATCTACATCGAGCTCAAGTGGAATGCTCAAGGCAAAGGTATAATATTGATAGGTTTTCTCTTTTGCCGGTCTCACGTTGTATGTGTGTGAGACCGGGTTTAGGATAGATACCGTACTATCAAGAGGGGCTCTCGTATGAGTAATTCGGTCACATCGTTCGGAGAGAGCTCAAACCTTTGCATACTTGCATCATCGTATTTGGTTGATATTTGTTCTTATCCATGTGATGATATAGAGCTTGTGGTAATCTCCATAACAAGATCTTGTTCATCAAAATCGGATCTCCCATCTGTATCTTGTTGCGATTTTCATTTATGCGGCTTTTCGGTTTTTCACCAAGTGAGGTATATCACGTTATTCTACTTGATACTTTCTCACTTGGTGATAATCATTATTGGAAAGACCTTGTCGTCCTCTATCCAACGCAATTTGAATCGGGCCAATCGGAGTTTCCAGTCAAAAGTTATTGTCGTTTGAATATTTGCCTGTCAGGCTGTTTTCTGGGCCAAGCGGTAGTACCGCCCGGGCCGGTAGTACCGCCCGGGTGGGCCGGTAGTACCGGCCGGCCCATTTATTTTCCCAGTTTATTTGCCCAGATTCAGATCTGCTCCGCGCGCCCACTCGCCCTTACGCGTTGACTCGCTCGACCCGCGGCGCGTCAACGGCCCGCCGGCGGCCGCGCTTCTGCTGCCGCCCATCGCTGCTTGCCGCGCTGCATGCTGCGGGGCCTAGCTGCTGCCGCGTTGCTGCTACTGCTGGCTGATGGGCCTTGCGACATGATCTTGCCGCTGCTCATTGCTATGCGGTTGCCGCCACCGCCGACTTGACTGTCTGCCGCATGCCCTCGATATGTCCGCGTGTAGTTGAGCGGCGCATGCTCTGCTGCTGCTCTGCATCACTACTTCTTGCTCTTCCCCACTTGCTTGCCATCGATTTGTTTTTCCTGGCTGAGCTCGCAGGGTGCGGTAGTACCGGGTTTTTGCGGTACTACCGGACCGTCCAGAAAAATTGCCCCAACGGCCAGATTTTTTGGGCCCTATTTAAGGCTTTGCCCGTTTTGAGTTTAGTTAACTCCTCTCTTATATTTTAGGCTAAACTTTGTCCACACTTGCTCTAGATCTTGAAGCTTGCCTAATCTTTTCCCTCCGATGATTCTTCCCCATATTTGAGTGGAAGAGAGAGGAGATCTAGCCCCACGTTTTGACCTAACCGATTCATCTCTTTGTGAGTGCATCTTTGGGGATCTAGATTTTGGGGGATTTTGTGTCTCTCTTTGATTCCTCCTCTCTTGTTCCCCCAATAGCTTTAGTAGCTTTGTTGGAACTTGAGAGTGAGGGATTTGAGCATCTTTGCAGTGTTCTTGCCATTTGCATTTGTTGCATCGGTTTGAGTTCTCCTCGGAGGATTTGGTTTGAATTGCTCATTGGAGCTTGTCCCTCTTGGGTTCTTGGAACCATAGACGGTTTTGTGGCCTTGGTGGCATTGTAGCCTTGGTGGAATTTGTTGAGGCCTTTTGTGGCGTTTGTTGGGAGCCTCCAATTAAGTTGTGGAGTTGTGCCCCAAACCTTGTGAGAGGTTCCGGTTGCCACCCACAAGTGCGCCGATAGTGGAAGCGTGGATCGATCCCATTGGGGTGAGATTCACCGGAGAATAAGGGAGGCCTTTTGTGGCGTTGTTGGTTTGATACCACCCCCTCTCCAAACGAGACGTACTCCATGTTGGGAGGAACTCGGTAAAATATCGGTGTCCCCGCGTGCCTCGGTTATCTCTATACCCGAGCTCTTTACTTATGCACTTTACATTGTGATAGCCTTCGTGCTTGAAGTAATATATATCTTGCTATCATTTTGTTGCTTGTATTGCTTAGCATAAGTTGTTGGTGCACATAGGTAAACCTTAGTTGTTTCTAGGTTGTGCTTTACAAAGTAAACACTAGTTTTATTCCGCCTTTGTTGAGCCACTCTAGGAAAAGTTTTAATTGCCTATTCACCCCCCTCTAGGCGACATTCGTATCCTTTCAATGTCACCCTAGACTAGGAAGTTTGAGCAGCACAAAATACTTCTCTCTGTTCGTTCTCTCAAGATCACACTCGCTCTGAATTTGTCAGTGCAGCCTTTCTCTGCAACGAGGAGCGTATGCCGTGGCGAAGCCTGCGCTTGATGTCGATCACCAGGGTGGACTCCGTTCTGTTCACCATCGGCAGGGGCTCCGAGTACCGCGCACGGACCGTGTCGGCGAGTTCACATGTCGGCCACGTTCGCTGTGCACAGTGCGCCGACACCAGCGTCAAGCGCCACCTCACGGCGCCGTAATCACCCCAGCAGAACGGGGTGATCGCGTGGCGCAACCAGACAGTCGTAGCGGCGGCCAGAAGCATGCTGAAGGCGAAGGGCATGCCAAATTACTTCTGGGGCGAGACCGTGCTGACAGCGGTCTACGTGCTGAACCTAAACCGGGCATTCATGCGCAGCGTCACCGGCATGACGCCATATGAGGCTTGGTATCTGCGGAGCTTCGGCTAGGTCACACACGTACGTGAAGAGCGCGCATCCTCACCTGAAGAAGCTGGATGACCGGAGCACGCCAATGGTCTTCATCGGCTACGAGAGCGGCACCAAGGGCTACCGTGTCTACGATCTCGTCGCCAAGCGTGTGCACGCACACGGATATAGTCTTTGACGAGGACGCAAGCTTGGACTGGAGCACGCACGAGGACAGCTCTGTGAGCACGGCGTTCACGGTGGAGTGCTACGTGCACTCGACTCGACTCCACTGCGTACCGCTACACCTGAGGTGGCAGGCCAGGACTCGAGTACCGCGCACGGACCGTGTAACACCCTCAGAATTGACCCTATGCAAGTTTCAGCGCTTCCCTCCAAACCCGCATAGAAACGATTCAAAGGTGCCCACCAGGCACTTTCGTGCGGGTGGAAAACGAAGTAATAACATTACACAACAGTCCTCGATGGGACCCACAGAACAGATATATATACAACACGACTCCATGAGTCAAGAATACAGATATACGGTACAAAGATCCAAATCACCTTGAAAAGATGGGGCGTCCGACTACGGACAAGATGCAAATGGGGCTAAGAGCCCTGAAGAATAACCAATGGCGTCCATAACCCTGCCCAGGCCAAGCCGGAAGGGTAACCCTGCTAACGACGTCGATCTCAAAACCTGCTTAAACAAAAGGGGTGCCGACAAAGGGCAAAGGAAAAAGAGGAGCGTCAGTACTGAGGCCAGTACACGGCGAGGCTAGAGTTCGGCGGTCCTCGCCTACATAGGTATGGTGGACTGAAGCGGCAGCGGCAGCATGCACTAAACAACCTATAGGGACTCGATACAACTGGCGGCTATCAGGGAGGGGTAAGAAAAGACCTATTCGGAACCAACCTGATACTACCATCAAATAAAACCCGTCCTGGTGTTTCCCCCTCGAGATCAAACGAGGAAGTCAACCGAGGAACGCACACAGTTGGCAGTTTTATTTATTCAGTTATCGTTGCAGTAATTACTAGTCAGGTGTAGATAATCATCCTGATAAAATAAGCAGTGAGCCATTTTAGTTAACCATTCCGTTGTAGCTGCGGCACTTACTAGTCAGATACAAATAGCATGAGATAACCCAAAAACCCAGCAGTTGTTGGTACTTTTATTTAGCCATTCCGTTATAGTTGCCATACTTACTAGTCAGGTACAATGGTCGCAAGCGACAACTCAAACAAGCAATTGTTGGCAGTTTTATTTAGCCATTCCATTATAGTGAAGCTGATTACTAGTCATTATAAAGTCAAATTTATAGCACTACTTTAGTTATAGTTGTCTATGATCGAGATACTGTGCTCCAAGTCGTCCATAACATGGACACGGCTTTGAAAGTTTTACCCGGCCGGGTGCACCAATAGCAACACACGCCGATCAACCTCGAAAACCAAATCAAAACCCAACGAGGCCTTCACGACAAAGCAATCACAGGATTCGAAATATTTCAGGGGCCACCCCATTGAGTAGACCCATAACGAAGCCACCGACTCAGACGGACTCAAGGTTTGCGATGTCAGAACGACTGGGAACCCAAAACTGGGCTTGTCGATACCGCGAAAACATTCCGCTTACCTAAACAGTACAGTGTGCTCCTCGCACAATCGTAATAAAGCAGTAAAGCATGGCATAAGTACAGGATCGTAAATAAAACCTCAAACTAGTTTGTGGCCCCAAGAAATAAGAATGAATCAAGCTCTGGCTCAGGGGGGTCCCATAATCCTCCCGGATGTGGATAGTGCGATAAATCAAGGAACAGGTATCAAGCACTCGGGGTCCTACGGGACACAAGTGGACGGTTAACAACCAAATAACATCTATTACCCACCTGTGCCTCTGCTTACTTACTTCAATTTTAGTTGTTAAACAATAATTAAAGTGAACGAAAAGTAAAGCCATGAGCATCTCCAACATCAAACATGCGGCCATACTCCAACAACTGTGGCACTTGACGACACGCAACAGCACTTGAGCAAGCGACTACGACGCGCAAGTCCAACTATCTACCAAACAACAAGTAATAGGATGTGTCCAAGGCAATATAAGGCTGCGAGGGATATCACGGGTACGAAAACTAGAGCATCGCAACACAGATAGCAATAGATCAACAGGAGGGAATAAATACTATAAAAGTAAGATAGGTAGAAAGGGGGAGATGCTCGCCTGAAAACATTGCCGAAGGTTCAATCGAAGATCGGGTCGACAGTCGCATCAACTCAACAGCCTTATCCGCGAAGAAGCAAATCGCTAGAATAAACACCGGATGCACTATTTAATACAACGGCAGAAGATCGGCATGATACATGTATGATTTATGACATGGCAGAGGTGCGATGCAATTAGGTCATATTAAGTGGAACCGGGGTTCCCGAAAATTAATTAGATGGTCCAAGTTATTTATCTACCCCGCAGATTAAATGTTGTTTAGCAAGACAGGATATATCACCGGTTCACTACACAAATTTAAATGAGGCCAATATAAGGCTAGATTTCCCGCATATGGGCCCCATATTTAATTATGCAGTGAATCGGCATAGTGCCCCCAAACCACACAAGATGCATGCGAGATGAACAATTAATATGCGACAAGTTGTATTATATGATAAAATAGGGCTTCGGGAAGGGGTTCACACATTAGAGGGTCTCGACGAACTTGGGGTTCCGGGGTTCGGGGTCGGTCTCAGGGTCCAGGGTTCGACGGGTTCGGTCTCGGCGGGCTCGTTCTCGGATACAGAGTAGATCTTGGCGTTCCGCGAAGAAGGACTTGGTTCGGTGTCGGGGGCGCATCGGATTCTTTCGGGTTAGTGTCGTCCTTGTCGCATCCGTGGTCTCGGTTCGAAGAACTTGGCGCGCCCGGGTTCGGTCTCCGGATCCGGGAAGAAGGCCTTCGGATCCTCGGGTTCGTGAAGGAGTACTTGGCGTCCGGCGGTAGATCTTGTTGGTTTCACTCCGAAGGGCTTGCTGTTCTGCAGCGGAGATCATGGTTCATCGGGGTTCGGGTCTTCGGGGTTCATGAGGCGAACTTGGCGTCCGAGGGTTCCTCAAATCCGTGGCGCGTCCGTGTGGTGGATCTTGGGTTTCGGCGTCATCGGGTTCCACCTCGCACATGGGTCGACGAAACCCGCAACGATGCAGATCTTGGCGACAGAAGAGCATCGGGGCTCTTGTGACGAGACGGTCTTGTGCTTCGGGAGGGTCAGGGAACTCAGGGAGCGCATCACGCCCGGTACTGGACAGGGGCGGCCATGCCAGCGGCAGGAGCGGAACGGGGAACGGTCGACGATGGCCCGCGTCACGGTGGCGGCAGCGGCAGCGGAGGTTGGTAGGTGGGGGAGGTTCCAGGTGGGGGATGGCGGGGCTCCAAGGGGGGGCGGAGCACGGGGCCGCGACTGCTTGCGGGGAGGAGGCCGGCGAGGTGGTCGGAGGCGACACGGGCCGGGGCGGCGAGGTGGGGGGCAGAGAACGCGGCGGCGGGGAGGTGCAGAGGCGAGCCGACGGAGGGGGAACGCCGAGGCGGGAGGCCGGGTGCCGAGGGGAGGTCGCCGGCCAGCGGGAGGCGCGGAGGGAGGAGGGCGACGCAGCGGGAGGACGTGGCGGCTTGGCGAGGAAGGAGGGCGGGCGAGGCAGGCCGACGCCAGCGGCGGGAGGCTCGGGAGGCAAGAGCTAGCGGTGGTTGGTGCAGTGGAGGATGACGGGAGGAGGAGAGGAGCGCGGGCGCTGGGGTCGTCTGGGCGAGAGGTGGAGACGGGCAGCTCGGCGACGATGCCGGGCGCGAGACCGGGAGGGGAGGCGGGCGCATGGGCTGAGCCGGAGGGCGAGGGCCGGAGAGAGGAGGCACATGGCCAAGGAGAGGAGGAGCCGGCGACGAGGGGTCGGAAGGGCGAGCTCTGGCCGGCGGGGTCACGGGAGGGGGCCGACGGAGAGGAAGGGGAAAGGAGGGGACGCCGGGGCTGGGAGAGAGAGAGAGGAGGGAGACGCGGGGTGGGAAGAGAGAGGAGAAGGAGGTGGGCCAGGGGGAGGTGGCGGTGGGCCAGGGGTGCGGGACCGGGGTGGGGGTGAGAGAGGGAGTGGGCTGTGGGGACGCGCGGGTCCAGGCGGGCCAGGGTGGGTCGGTGTGGGGGAGTGGTGAGAGGTGGGACTGACGGGTGGGGTTGACCCAGGAGGTGGGGTCCGGTTGGAAGAGGGAGGGGTAGAGAGGCTGTGGGTGAGAGAGGGAGAGGGGAGGGACTGGTGGATTGATGATGTGGCAGGGTGGGTAGGAAATTGGGGGAGGGGTGAGGTGGCGAGCTGCGGTTGGTGGGTAGGTTAGGTCTGGGTGAATATAGGATTTAGAGTTTAGGTTTTGTAGATATGTGTTTGTTTGGTTTTGTTTATTTTAAAACAAGGCTACTTTGCAAATAGTTTTTAGGTAAATAAAATATCCGATACGATCGGGGTTTTGCATTTGAAACAAAGAGGGGTATTTGTACAAAGCAAAACTAGGATTTTCTAAATAGTTCAGACAAACAATGCATGATGATGACGATGCAATGCACAAAAACAACGCGATTTTCTAGTAGTGGTTTTGCGGGATGCCACAATTCGACACCACTAACAATGGATCTCGCCCTCGAGATCCGCCTCATGGTACCGGAAAGAACGTCGGCGATCGGCATCTTCTCGCTTCGTGTCGATCCTCGCGACACCACTAACAAGAGGTCGTTGTCCGTGATCGTCGAGAGAACACGCCGGGAACAAAAGGTCGAAGGTAGAGGTATCAACAAATAAAGCAACCCCTAACTTCCGTGGACGGAGTAAAATTGCTGAATCCCCTGATTCGATGTACAAGAGCGAATGATAAGAGTAGTGGTATGGTAGCTACTCCATCCCGCACTCAAACCATTACTCTGCACGCGAATAGCCGGATTATGCAACCAACTCTCGGAATTAGACTGAAGATCTCGACAAGCGAGGTTCAGGAACAAAGGAGTGATGCAGAATCTGCATTTGATCTGGCGTAGATGATGTCGTCGCGTCGGATAACACCGTAAAGCACAAACAAGGAACAAAGACTGGTACCACAGTAGACGGATTCCTCAGACAGCATGAACACCGGATGTAGCATCACCGTTACCAAAGGAGGAAGCGAAACCCTAAAGGTACGACGGAAACCCAACCACGAGAAATCCTGGACTCGAAGAAAAGATAAGAGGTGAATTCAAAACACGCAGAGGTGAGAGGAGAGCAGCAGAGGGGTAAGGAGTAAAATCATACCTAATCAGAACTATCCAACCGATTTTGCAAAAATAGTTTTGACACTCTACTTCGGTCGTTAGCTAGGTTATCCTACAGGCTGGACTTGTGGGGTATCGCAACTGCTGAGCTCTGATACCACTCTGTAACACCCTCAGAATCGACCCTATGCAAGTTTCAGCGCTTCCCGCCAAACCCGCATAGAAACGATTCAAAGGTGCCCACCAGGCACTTTCGTGCGGGTGGAAAACGAAGTAATAACATTGCACAACAGTCCTCGATGGGACCCACAGAACAGATATATATACAACACGACTCCATAAGTCAAGAATACAGATATACGGTACAAAGATCCAAATCACCTTGAAAAGATGGGGCGTCCGACTACGGACAAGATGCAAATGGGGCTAAGATCCCTGAAGAATAACCAATGGCGTCCATAACCATGCCCAGGCCAAGCCGGAAGGGTAACCCTGCTAACGACGTCGATCTCAAAACATGCTTAAACAAAAGGGGTGCCGACAAAGGGCAAAGGAAAAAGAGGAGCGTCAAGATCGAGGCCAAGACACATGAGGCTAGAGTTCGGCGGTCCTCGCCACATAGGTATGGTGGATCAAGCGGCGGCAAAGATGCACTAAACAACCTATAGGGACTCGATACAACTGGCGGCTATCAGGGAGGGGTAAGAAAAGACCTATTCGGAACCAACCTGATACTACCATCAAACAAACCCGTCCTGGTGTTTCCCCCTCGAGACCAAACGAGGAAGTCAACCGAGGAACGCACACAGTTGGTAGTTTTATTTATTCGATTATCGTTGCAGTAATTACTAGTCAGGTGTAGATAATCATCCTGATAAAATAAGCAGTGAGCCATTTTAGTTAACCATTCCGTTGTAGCTGCGGCACTTACTAGTCAGATACAAATAGCATGAGATAACCCAAAAACCCAGCAGTTGTTGGTACTTTTATTTAGCCATTCCGT
Source organism: Avena longiglumis (assembly GCA_030063025.1). NCBI lineage: Eukaryota > Viridiplantae > Streptophyta > Magnoliopsida > Poales > Poaceae > Avena > Avena longiglumis. The sequence goes on along the minus strand of CP125974.1, from coordinate 472,887,686 downwards.
TATAGTTGCCATACTTACTAGTCAGGTACAATGGTCGCAAGCGACAACTCAAACAAGCAATTGTTGGCAGTTTTATTTAGCCATTCCATTATAGTGAAGCTGATTACTAGTCATTATAAAGTCAAATTTATAGCACTACTTTAGTTATAGTTGTCTATGATCGAGATACTGTGCTCCAAGTCGTCCATAACCGCGGACACGGCTTTCAGAAATTTTACCCGGCCGGGGTGCACCAATAGCAACACACGCTCGATCAACCTCGGAAAAACCAAATCGAAACCCAACGAGGCCTTCACGACAAAGCAATCACAGGATTCAGAAATATTTCAGGGGGCCACCCCATTGAGTAGACCAAGAACGGTGACCGACTCCGAGACGGACTCAAGGTTTGCGACAATGGCTGTAAACGACTGGGAACCCAAAACTGGGCTTGTCGATACCGCGAAAACATTCCGCTTACCTAAACAGTACAGTGTGCTCCTCGCACAATCGTAATAAAGCAGTAAAGCATGGCATAAGTACAGGATCGTAAATATAACCTCAAACTAGTTTGTGGCCCCAAGAAATAAGAATGAATCAAGCTCTGGCTCAGGGGGGTCCCATAATCCTCTTGGATATGGATAGCGCGATAAATCAAGGAACAGGTATCAAGCACTCGGGGTCCTACGGGACACAAGTGGACGGTTAACAACCAAATAACATCTATTGCCCACCTGTGCCTCTGCTTACTTACTTCAATTTTAGTTGTTAAACAGTAATTAAAGTGAACGAAAAGTAAAGCCATGAGCATCTCCAACATCAAACATGCGGCCATACTCCAACAACTGTGGCACTTGACGACACGCAACAGCACTTGAGCAAGCGACTACGACGCTCAAGTCCAACTATCTACCAAACAACAAGTAATAGGATGTGTCCAAGGCAATATAAGGCTGCGAGGGATATCACGGGTACGAAAACTAGAGCATCGCAACACAGATAGCAATAGATCAACAGGAGGGAATAAATACTATAAAAGTAAGATAGGTAGAAAGGGGGAGATGCTCGCCTGGAAACATTGCCGAAGGTTCAACCGAAGATCGGGTCGACACTCGCATCAACTCAACGGCCTTATCCGCGAAGAAGCAAATCGCTAGAATAAACACCGGATGCACTATTTAATACAACGGCAGAAGATCGTCATGATACATGTATGATTTATGACATGGCAGAGGTGCGATGCAATTAGGTCATATTAAGTGGAACCGGGGTTCCCGACAATTAATTAGATGGTCCAAGTTATTTATCTACCCCGCAGATTAAATGTTGTTTAACAAGGCAGGATATATCACCGGTTCGCTACACAAATTTAAATGAGGCCAATATAAGGCTAGATTTGCCCGCATATGGGCCCCATATTTAATTATGCAGTGAATCGGCATAGTGCCCCCAAACCACACAAGATGCATGCGAGATGAACAATTAATATGCGACAAGTTGTATTATATGATAAAATAGGGCTTCGGGAAGGGGTTCACACATTAGAGGGTCTCGACGAACTTGGGGTTCCGGGGTTCGGGGTCGGTCTCAGGGTCCAGGGTTCGATGGGTTCGGTCTCGGCGGGCTCGTTCTCGGATACAGAGTAGATCTTGGCGTTCCGTGAAGAAGGACTTGGTTCGGTGTCGGGGACGCATCGGATTATTCCGGGTCGGTGTCGTCCTTGTCGCATCCGTGGTCTCGGTTCGAAGAACTTGGCGCGCTCGGGTTCGGTCTCCGGATCCGGGAAGAAGGCCTTCGGATCCTCGGGTTCGTGAAGGAGTACTTGGCGTCCGGCGGTAGATCTTGTTGGTTTCACTCCGAAGGGCTTGCTGTTCTGCAGCGGAGATCATGGTTCATCGGGGTCTTCGGGTTCATGAGGCGAACTTGGCCCGAGGGTTCCTCCAAATCCGTGGGCGCGTCTGTGTGGTGGATCTTGGGTACCGGCCATCGGGTTCCACCTCGCACATGGGTCGACGAAACCCGCAACGATGCAGATCTTGGCGACAGAAGAGCATCGGGGCTCTTGTGACGAGACGGTCTTGTGCTTCGGGAGGATCAGGAACTCGTGGAGCGATCACGCCCAGATCGATGGCGGCCACGCCCGGCAGGAGCGAACGGGAACACCGACGATGGCCCGCGTCACGGTGGCGGCAGCGGCAGCGGAGGTTGGTAGGTGGGGGAGGTTCCAGGTGGGGATGGTGGAGCTCCGAGGGGGTGCCGGAGCACGGGCCGCATCGCTATGGGAGGAGGCCGGCGAGGTGGTCGGAGGCGGCACGGGCAGGCGGGCGGGCAGAGAACGGCGGGAGGTGCAGAGGCGAGCCGACGGAGGGGGAACGCCGAGGCGGGGCGAGGCCGGCGCCGGTGCCGAGGGGAGGTCGCCGGCGGCCAGCGGGGAGGCGCGGAGGGGAGGAGGGAGGAGGGCGACGCAGCCGACGGAAGGACGGCGGCTTGGCGAAGGAGGGGGCGGCGAGGCCGACGGGCCACGCCGGCTAGCGGGGAGGCTCGGGAGGCGGCGCAGGCTAGGCAGTGGTTGGTGCGGTGGAGGATGACGGGGAGGAGGAGAGGAGCCGCGGGGCGCGGGGTCGTGCGCGGCGAGAGGTGGGAGACGCGGCAGCTCCGGCGACGACGACGGGCGCGGCGAGACCGGAGGCGGGGAGGCGGCGCCGCGGGGCTCGGAGCCGGGAGGGGCGAGGGGCCGGAGAGGAGAGGGGCACTGGCGGCGCGGGAGAGGAGGAGCCGGCGACGAGGGGGGCGGAGGGGCGAGCTCTGGCCGGCGGGGTCGCGGGAGGGGGCCGCCGGAGAGGAAGGGGAAAGGAGGGGACGCCGGGGCTGGGAGAGAGAGGGAGGAGGGAGACGCGGGGTGGGAGAAGAGAGGAGAAGGAGGTGGGCCAGGGGGAGGTGGCGGTGGGCCAGGGGTGCGGGACCGGGGTGGGGGTGAGGGAGGGAGTGGGCTGGGACGCAAGGGTCCAGTGCGGGCAGGGTGGTGTGGGGGAGTGGTGAGAGGTGGGACTGACGGGTGGGGTTGACCCAGGAGGTGGGGTCCGGTTGGAAGAGGGAGGGGTAGAGAGGCTGTGGGTGAGAGAGGGAGAGGGGAGGGACTGGTGGATTGATGATGTGGCGGGGTGGGTAGGAAATTGGGGGAGGGGTGAGGTGGCGAGCTGCGGTTGGTGGGTAGGTTAGGTCTGGGTGAATATAGGATTTAGAGTTTAGGTTTTGTAGATATGTGTTTGTTTGGTTTTGTTTATTTTAAAACAAGGCTACTTTGCAAATAGTTTTTAGGTAAATAAAATATCCGATACGATCGGGGTTTTGCATTTGAAACAAAGAGGGGTATTTGTACAAAGCAAAACTAGGATTTTCGAAATAGTTCAGACAAACAATGCATGATGATGACGATGCAATGCACAAAAACAACGCGATTTTCTAGTAGTGGTTTTGCGGGATGCCACACCGCGCACCGCGGGTGGGTCTGCTGGCCAGGGGCACTAGGCGATGCGCCTGCACAAGCCACTCTATGGACTCTGTCAGGCACCTAGAGGCTACAGCCTGGAACGCAAATTTGGACGCCACGCTCGACACGCTCGGCTTCAGTTTAGGTGTTAGTCTGTCAGAGTTTCAGTTTCTTCAGGTTAGCACTTCGCCATTTTAGTTGGTTGATTTAGTCACAGGTGTAGCTCAGGTTCTGTTGTTACAAACTGGAGCGAGTCGCATGGATGACGATCCGTTCATGGGATGGCACGGACACAAGGATCATGGCCACGTTTTCCCACTGTAAGAAAGAATAAAAGGAGAGAAAGTTAGCCAGAAATATGGAATATGCATCATGCCATGGGTCTAGAGCCCAATGCAATGTTTGGATATATGAGGCACAAGTGTGCATCATGGCATGGGCATACCACTTTTATACTTAGAATCAATGTCATGATTTGGCATAGTAGTTGTATAGTTTGATATAACAACTAGGTGGGATCACGTTGACCAAGTGTTGACTCATACAACCACAAAGATGATGAAGCTGTTCATAAACAACTCCCATAGGTCAAGAACCCATGCAATGCTGGCATGAGGCTATACGTGCTACAAGTATGCATCATCCAAAGTCATAGCACACTTGTGGCAGATCTAGACCTATCACACTTGTGGTACAATGCTAGCATCATTAGGCTAGATACAATGCTAGCATCATTAGGCACGTGGTGATACACCCTTGTGCCAAATTTGAGTCCATTTAGCTAACATCAATACATCAAAACATGGCTTATGAATTTGTAATTTAAACAATATGAATATTTCACTATTCTTAGTTATGATTTAGGGAGGGGTAATGTATGCATCATTCAGGTCTAACACTAGTACTTTTTAATGTAATATTAAGTCATAAAAATGAGATAAGACTTAACTTATAAATTACAGTACTATTCTATCATCACATAAGCACTAAGTTGATGAAGGACTTTCTAGCCAACCTATAGAGATCTATAGCCTTGGCTAGAAACTCCTTCGAAGGACTTTGAATTCATCAACTTAGTGATTACTAAGTTGGCTAGAAACACTTTGTGGCAATTGTGGACACATGCCAATATTGCATGGTCTGCATGTTGATTTCACAGACGATTAATAAGGAGCTTGAGGCCAGCCGAGCTACCACAGAATCAAAACACAAAGATGTCACCATCTCTCATATAAAACTTGTTCACAACCTCCATACACTTGGATGTTATCATGGCACCACATTTCAATTTGCCTCTAGTGTTTGACTTGGTCATCACCATTTTAACTTTTGCAACTTCCATATTGTTCCAAAATGCTTGAATGTTTGTTGGTAGTTCAATATATGGAACAATATGCTCCATGGTGAAGCTCCTCGAAAAGTACTGCATATAGATTACACCAATATATACATACAAATGTCAGTACCTAATAGTAGTAATGTAATATTTTTAAAAAATTATTACTAGTTCAAAAGTTTTACCATTTTTGCTTTTCCTTTTAAGATGTTTGATTTATTTATGGAGCATACATAAAATGTTCTTTTTGGGAGGTTCTTATCAACTCCATACTTCGGTACATTAATTTCGGCATCATCCATCGCTACACGGTTGCCATAATGGCAGAAACATTCAAATTCTTTCTTAAACTTTATTTCGGGACCTGCATGTAACAAATACATACATAAGCAGCAATATTATAACTGCATTGATTTTTTTTATTTTACATTACATACCTCTTATATGCAGAGGTTTATGCAACTTAAGTGCGGCACGAACATGACGAGTGCGAGCATACTCCTCGACCTAACCAGAAAGTGCCATGTACACAAACTTTTTAGAATAAAGAAATCTATATTCTACCACCTCTTATTTTAGATACTTGAACACGGTTTGCATGTTCATAAACATGCATGATATTCCAAAGCACCGAGTAGTGTCTATTAGATAATACTCCCTCCGTTTTAAAATATAAGATGTTTTAGTTTTGTAAAGAAAATGTATCTAGACTTCTTTTAGTATGTAGGTTCACTCAAGTTTGAAATGAATCTACACACTAAATTAAATCTAGATATATTTTGTTCACAAAACTAAAACATCTTATATTTTGAAACAGAGGAAGTACAATTTTCTTAATAGTACATATAGATCTGACACGACATGCTTTCAGTGCTAACATATAATAGATCTGATCTACACAATTATGTCGTCATGCATTTTTAAAATTTGATCGTATTTCCTCTAGATCTGACAAAATTTCTGTACATCACTCGTTCTAGATTTTCATATAGGAGTTGGCGAAAACATACATGATCCTTGAATCTCTGATCCATGAACCTGTGTCGTCGCAGGCGTTGAATACCGGAGGCGGTCCTCGATGGAATTTTTGAGGTTGTTGTCGTGTGGAGGCGCTCGTGTGAGGAGGGATAGGAGGCGAGTCGTGGACAGAGGCAACCATGGAGTGACTAAATAGTAAATACCTAACGCGTCTACGCCGTCATACCCGCGCGCATCTGCTGGGCGCGGTTGGACCGGCCCAAATAAGAAAGCAGCCGCTGCAGCTATAACACAGGCACAGGAACACAAGCTGGGCTGGGCTAAGTCTGTATTTTAGAATGTGTAAAAAATATTGAGGTTATTTCGTGAAGGAAAGAGGGTCGGGTGAGACAAAACAGGCTTTTTGTAGATTTGTCATTTTTTGGAAAAAGAGGTTCAGGTGAGACAAAAAAGGCTTGTTTGTAAATCAAAAACTATATGAAAAAGGAAAGAAGAGCAAAATAAGGCTACAATAGGGCAACGCAACCAGCCAGCCCAATTTGGCAACAAATCAAAGAACCCTCCCTCTCCCCCTCCCTCCTTTCTTCCTTTGACTATCTCTGCCAGGCTCACCTCATTCATTCTTTTTTGCCCAATTTGGTAGCAAATCTATACCAGCATCTATTTCTCAATTGCTTAACTATTTCCCTTGAACCTTTCTGAAATAGGAAATCCCACCACGCACCAGCATGTATAAAAACAAATGTCTATAGTAAGCATCTAGAATGTAGAAACATAACAAACAACTAATTAAGCAAGGTTCAACACAAACTAATTAAGCATCTAAAATGTAGAAACATAACAAGCAACTAATTAAGCAAGGTTCAACACAAACTTGATAAGGCAGAGGTTCAACACAAACGTTGTTAAGCAGCCAACATAAACATAGTTCAAACAAAAGCATGTTGCTTAAACCACCACCAGCAGCACACACAAACAGGCACATCATTACATCACTTCCTCCTCGTCGCCTCCTCCCGGTCCCGCTCCTCCCTGTCCCGCTTCCTCTGCTTCCTGTTGCCCATACCCGGAACCTTCGGTGGCTTGGGCTTGGGAGCAGGCACACGACCGGCCTCGATAGCTCGGTTCAGTTTGTTCCCGAGGAAGATGCCATAGGCCATGTGATTGGCCATAAATTCGTGGACACTGACAGTTTCCCCAACTTTGACACGGCCAGATCCACAACCTTCAGCATGCTGTAGGATGCTTTGGAAGGCCATCTTTATGCTCCTTTTGTAGAAGGGGCAGTTGTTCATGCCATCAGTCCAGGGTTCACTCCAGAACCAGTTGAACCTCCCCGTTTTAATCTTTTTGAGAGTGGCCCTGGTCTTCCATTGACACGAGTCGACATCGCTATCAACATCATCAGTAGCCTGCTGAAATATGCAAAATACACATGTGAAGAAAATATGTAGAAACTGCAACTAAAATTGAATGCTTAACAAAGGAAACAACGGATAACAGTCTCTAGCTAGCAATAACAGAAAGTAATCAAGGGATCAAGCAGATAATCCACTTCCGTCGGTCAATAAGCTAGCATTAATCCATAGAAATGAAAACAACAATCCACATATCCAAAAATATTAATAGATTATGTCCATAATCGAACCCTAGCTAGCAATAATCCACAGATCCACAAATATTAATTGATTCTGTCCATAATCGAACCCTAGCTAGAAATAATCCACAGATCCATTAATTACACATCAATCGTAACAGATAACAAATGAATCTGACGCTAAGTGAAAACTCTAGGCCCCAAGCTTAAAAGATAACAAACGAATCTGACGCTAAGTGAAAACCCTAGGCCCCAAGCAGATAATCCATTAATTGGAACTTACCTCCTCCTCCTCGTCGTCGACGATGTTCTCGTCGAAGGCCACCGACGGCGGCATGATGATGAGCTCGACCTCCTCATCGTCATCCTGCGGCTGCTTCCCAAGATTGTACGCACAAGTACTGATAGCGGCGGGAGCCGATGAGGGACCGATCGGCTGGCTTTCAGCAATGGCCTCCGCTTCATCTTTCGCATCCGCTGCGGCTGTGATTGCTGCCCTTGCGGCATTTTGTGCCTCCGTCGCGGCTCTGGACGCCTCCTCCGCGGCTATGGCCGCCTCCTCCGTGGCTAACGCCAGTGTCGCAGCCTTCTCCTTTGTTGCGGTGACAGCGTCGGATGGGTGCTCCATCGCCGGAATGGGAAGTGGAGCGGAAGCGGAAGGGAAAGGGAAGAGGGTTTTTTCCTGGTCGGCGGAGAGAGAGAGTACTGGGGAAGGGTAGTGGGTAGGGGCCTAGGGGGAGTTGCGAAGCGGTGGCGTGATGGAGTGAATGAGGGGAGGCGGAGAGAGACAGAGGGATGGGCTCTATATGGTGAGACGCCGACGTTTCGTGCTCCCGCAGTTGACACATGTACGGTTCAGAAGCATACGCATGCGCACCTGCTCGCACAGTGCACCGCGGACATGCGGTAGTACGGTACTACACAGTTCACACGCGCACGGTACGCCTCGGACATGCCTATGGTACATGCACGGTTCTCACGCGCTCGGTGGCCCCATTCGCCAACAATCTCTCTCTTTTCTTGACGAATCTCTCTCTCTCTCTCTGCGGACCCCGTCAGTGGCCCACACACTCTTTTCCGATCGTGTCTACCTCCTTTTGCAACTATTTGAAGTTGAGTTTGGAATACCTAATTTGAATTTTAATGCACAGTTGAGTGTGTGTGTAATATCTAAGTTTAAGGTTTTCTTACAACAAAATTGACACTTTTCCAACATGGTCCCACCCAGTAGATAGAAACAACAGGAAAGCAGATAGTTTTCGGACTGCGCAAAAGGTGTCTCCCGTTGCAACTCATTGTTCGGATAGTTCAGTTTACATTTACAAAATAGAAACACATAGTTCAATACAGCAGAGCAGCACCGAGAAAAGTTTGCTACAATATAGTTGTAGCCTGGCGAGGAGCTGCTTGTTTTCGTCCTCAATCTCTTCAAGTCATAGGCGACGTACGAGCATGTCCTGTCTGATCTTGAACTGCTCACTGAGCGAAGCCTCGAGCTTCCGAAGCAGGTTCATGTTCTCGACACGGAGATTGATATTATCATCTTTTAGCCTCGCATTATCCTTCGAGAGCCCCTTGATGGATGTATTAAGTCGGTTCGAGGCTTGGATCTTCTTATGCAGTTTCTTCCAAGCAGAGTTGTCCCTTTTCAGCTCGTCGCGCTCCTCAGTAAGGGTATTCACAGCTAATTTGAGTTGTTCTAATTCCAGTTCTTGTGTTTGCATTTTCTCCCTATGGCTGCTTATTCATGCATTAAGCCAAGCATCAACCTTATTGATGAGTTTTGGCTTCTTTTCCTGGGACAAAGAATACGTGGTTCCAGTCCTATCATGAAACGGGAACAACAGTAACGTGTCATTATAGCACACGAGCTTTATGTAGAAATGGGCGGTGTGGAAAAGATCCAGGAGCAAAAACCCCAAATCCTAGTCGCAAAAACCCCAGTGTATATTGTTTACCTCGCTGATCCAGGGATCTAGGGGGGAACATGTCTGCCGGTGAACCGGCGGCTCTGAAGAAAGAGAAGTAGGTGATGATTAAGGAGAAGAAGAATGTTGGATAACACTATTAAGGAGAAGAAGTATATGACCTACCCGGAGGATCCCTCGCCTGCGGGCATAGCCATGAGCATATGTTGTGACTATTCAGTGTGTAAAGCGGCGCGTCAAGCTCTCTCTTTCTCTCCTCGAGCATTGTCGCCACGACACGCTTCCGAGAGGGAGCCATGCCTGCGTAGAGGAAGGGAGCAGGAGCGGGATGAGCAGGAGGAAGAAGAAAGGGAGGAGGGCGCTAGTGACGAGTGGAGGTAGATAGTCAAAAAGCCTAGGCAGACCAGTCTTATGCACCCTACCGTCCTCTCCCCTACTGTGCGATATGCCTTCTCAGATAAGTTTTGTGCACACATGGCAGACAGCGAACTGCAACGATGCGACCGATTGGATGCTCCATTAAGTCGATTGACAATTCAATGACACTTCGGCACTGATACAATGGTGCACGCGTCCCTGCACGCGTCATGATGACACAGTCCTGCGGGTGGTGTCAGACGTGCACCGCGTCGAAGGTGACGGGAATGCGCCTTCCCGATGTATCGCGAGCCCCCGCTCTTATCCGCACGTGCAACACAAATGGCCCACCGGTTAAACAGAAATGCGGCCCAGCAAACCACGTAGAGGTGTTTTTTCGTAGAGGTGTTGTCACGTCAGACTGCTGAGTTGGACGACGGGAATCCACATCGTGTCGCAGAATACGCGCGTATTGATCTGCTTCGGGCATGTACGGGCTTTGGCGGGCTCTACGTGCGCGATCTAACCTTTCTGTATGCCAATCCTACCCCCAGGCGCGAAGGTGTATCCGCCCATCCCAGACCTCGATCACGCCTGGATATTTCTTTCTTTCCTTGAGGGGCCTATTAAATCAGAAGTCTTCATTTTTAATTTTAAATGGTTCATAGTTTAAATGGTTACATTAATTATTTTTAAAAACAGAAAATGGCTTTTTATGTTTAAAGTTTTTCTAAATTCCAAATTAATATATAAAAATATAAGTTAATTCATTTTTAGTTTTAAATGGTTCATAGTTTAAATGGTTACGTTAATTATTTTTAAAAACAGAAAATGGTTTTGGATTAATTATTCAAATTCAAAAACTTTTTATGTTAAAGGTTTTCTTAAATTCCAAATTATTTATCATTTAAAAAACATTACAAATTTAAACCCTAAAATAAAAAATAAGACAGGAACACAGAGATAATTTGTAAAAATTTTGAAAATAGGACCTTTAGTCCCGGTTGGCGGCTCCAACCGGGACTAAAAGCCCCTGCGCGCGCCGCTTGGGCTCAACCCAAAATGAAAAAAAGGTGGAGTATACGTATGAACCTTTAGTCCCGGTTGGTGGGACCAACCGGGACGTATGGCTCCTCCTTTTATAAATGACGCACGCTCGTTCCTTTCCTTCCCCTCCATTCTCTACAACCCCTGACGCGCACACAGAGCTGGGAGACGCCGCCGCCCCGATCCCCACAACGCCGGCAGGCTGCCCCGTCAGCGCCGCCTCCGTCCTCCGTCTCCGCCCATCGCTGCGCCCTTCGGACGCCTCCGTCCTCCGTCTCCGGCCGTGCACGCATGTCGTCCAGCGCCGCCACCGCCGCCTGCGTCTCTAGCCGCCGTGTCGAGCGTCGCCTGCCGCCTCTCCCTCCTCCTCGACCGCCACACCGCCTCCGTCTCCGTCCATCGCCGTGCGCTCCGCCTCCGTCGACCTCCGTCTCCGGTCGCGTGCGCGTGTCCACCACCGCCTGCGTCTCCGCCGTGTCCAGCGTCGCCCACCGCCTCTCCCTCTCCTTCCCGACCGCCACAGCGCTGCCCGCGCCCACCGCCACGGCCGATACCATGAACACCCGAGAGGGCCGCGCGCCCCCCATTCCCTTTTAGGTTTTTTTAGAGAAATCATTCCCTTTTAGGTGTGTATATATATATGCATATGCATGTATGTAGATGTATATATTTAAATTTAGTTGTTAGATGCTTTAGGTGTATTTAGATGATCATATTTTTTAGGTGTATTTAGATGTAGTATATGTATATTATCATATTTTGTATATGTATATTATATGTATATGTATATTATCATATTTTGTATATACTATTTTTCCAATAGGAAATGAATAAATCTTATAAATTTAATAACTATTGTTTAATAATTCAGAAAAATATGCTTAATATATGAATTTTTTTAGAAAAATAAAATGTACAACTTAAAACTATTACCATACATTATTATGTTAACTATTTAAATAATTATTATTTGATAAATATTTTATAAGTATTAATACTTTGAAAATCCATAATATTCATAAATGAGAAAAATATAAATTATATACCCAAATTTTCTGTAACTCGCACACACACAGGGAGACGATGTCGCCCCGCCGTCAGGCTGCCCTTCGTAGTCAGCGTCGTCGCGCCGTCAGGCTGCCCGCATCCCCGTCGCTCCGGTCCACCCCGTGCGGCATCAACCTCGTCTTCTACGATCCCGACAACCTTCGTCGCCCGCATCCCCGTCCCTTTGGTCCACCCCATGCGTCATCGACCTCATATTCTCTGATCCCGACGACCTCCGCCGCCCGCATCCCCGTAGCTAGGTTTAGGGTTTATGGTTTCTCTTCATTTTTATTATTGTGTATGTATATATTAGGGTTTATCCGAATTAGGGTTTATATCTCTCAACACCCTACCTAACCTTCTCCCTTAGCCGCTTTGACTTATTCGCTTTTCCACCTATGCAGAAAATATGGAACCACACAACAGATACGAAGAAAGGAAGAGTTGATCCAATGTGTGATCTGCGGGAAAGAAAATATAGATGTATCGACGATTCTGAACAACTCTGGTGAGGGTGATCCTATTTTTGCCGGATGAGACGACTTCTTTGAGGTTGAAGGTGATGCCTACCACGAGGGAGAAGGCGATGCCTTCTGTGATCGAGAAGACGACCGCTCCTGCGAGGTGCATGTAATATAATTAATTTATTAATTAATAATTTGCTGTCAATATATAAATATTAACGATGATCTTTCTTCTTTTATCCCTCCGGATCGAATAAATCTACTGAAAAGAGCGGACGAGGCCCAACCAAAAAGTTGGAAGACCATGAGAGGTTCAGGATCGAAGAAGTTGGTGACGACGGCAAACCGACGGCTCCCCTTGTTGTCGCAAACAAATTTGTGGCACAATGCGGAGTAATCGTTAGGGACTTTGTCCCGATCGTCATTCGAAATTGGAATATGCCTGCTAATGCGGAAGAAGAGGGAACATCTTTATTTCTCCCTACGTGGCCAAAGATTTACTCTGGAAGAGGCTCATGCTTAATTTCACCCTACCGAAGGTAGAGCTAGATCCAAATGCGGAGGATCCAGTTAAGGACGCCTTGGAACATGCCAAAGCCATACAGATGAAGGTCAGAGAGTGGGCTTTGAAGAAGATGGCCCAGCGTTTCACCAACTGGAAGAAAAGATTGCACCTTGACTATGTCGTGAAAGAGAAGACTTCGGATTTCGAGAAGATTCAGTATCAGAAGTTAAAACCATTATGGGATGAGTTTGTGAACTACTAGAGATCAGAAAAAGCTAAGAAAAATGTCCGAAACGAATAAGCTAAATGTTGCTAACAAGAAGTATCACCATACTATGGGGCAAGGTGGCTACAGGACTGGCATTCCTAAGTGGAAGAAACTTGAGGATGAACCGCGTGCTAAGAAGATCATCCTAGAGACAGACAATTGGATCGAACGTGCAAAGAATTGGTTTTACGGGAATGGGGGCATGTTGGACTCGAAAGGGAAGTGTATATATAACATAAGACATAAAGCAGACCCCTTGCCAATCGAGAACATAAGAAAAGCAGTAAAGGTTGTTGTAGATGGGGACTTCATTCCCGATAGAGAGAATGACGAGCTCACACTCGCCCTTGGGAATAAGGAACACGATGGACGAACACGAGGCACAATAGGCTCCCAACCATGGAGCAATGGGTTTCCCGGAGAGAGGAAGAAATATCCTGATAGAAGCCGTAAGAGGAGAAAGGACAAGGCGGAAGTTGAAGCAGATATTCAGAAAGAACGAATGCGTATAATTGAAGAATGAATAAAGCAACAACAAGATCAAATTAACGCACTTAGCCAGCAAGGTACTACCAGCCCATCTCAGCAGAACATGGTGGTAGAACCTGCATTCGATGCTACCGGCCTATCGAATAATCGAAAAAGCAGTGTGGCTTCCACCACGATCCCGAGTGATGACAATGACGATGATGATGGTGCACCGACGATGGCTCGTGTTGGCTACCCAGTGGATGATATCACACAGATGACACACTACAAGCTACATGTCAAAGTTGTGAACATATCAATGAAGGTGGCGTTCGGCTATGCCTTACAAATTGGACCCGCACCAAGTTACCATTGTCGTCCGGTTCCACAGGGCTACGCTGTTGTCGGGGTGGATGAAATCATGCCCACCTTTAAAGGTTTGAAGCTTGACTACCCTGCAGGTGAAGGGGATGTGACTGAACTGGGATAAGCAACAAACGTCACTATTCTATGGCCAAAAGAATGTATCGTGCTTCCAAATCACACGCCAAGGCCATCTTCGCCGCCGCACCACCCGTCTCCAGCGTGGTCGTCGTCGCCGCGACAGCCGTCTTTGTCGCCTCACCCATCTCCGTGGCCTCACCCGGCTCCGTCGCCTCACCCGGCTCTATCTCCTCACCAGTCTCCGGCACAGACATCACCGCTGCAGCAGCCATCGCCGACGCCTCAGGAAAAAAAGCGTAAGCGTACCACCGCTACTCTGCGGAGTGGTAAGCGATCGCCGACACATAAACATGAGCCTCTTCCAAAAGTACCAAAGGTTTCTCCCAAGAGAGCTTATGACTGTACTGAAGAGGATACTGCGGCGATCGTTGAGGCGGAAACGACAGCGTTTTTCGCTAAGATGAGTTGGCCGAAAGAGCCAGAGTTCCCCAGCACCAAAAAAGAAAAAGCCTGAATGTTCAAAATGCTAAAGGGACTTCACCAACCCGAGCCAAAGCTGTCATTAGACTATGGGCGCTCTATTCTCAAGTCACATGCAGCACAACAACTGTCGAAGAGCAGTACTGGTGCAAGCGGGAAATCTGTTGCCCAGCTCGGAGAATAAACAAACAATCTTGCGCCCATCTCAAGGTGATTTCCCATACCAATGTGGGGTCGAGCAAATATGCGGCCGAAGAGCAGTATGATCCTAATGTAGTTGCACTATACGGAGAAGCAGCCGCTGCTCAAGGTATGAGTATTGCCCACTACTTATCCCAGTTACAGTACTTCCCCATGGGTGAAGTAGCATACAAATACCAGTACGACAAACCTCTTGTCAAACCTGAGGAGGTAAAGAATCTTCCAACAAAAATGCGAAGATTGCATAACTGGTACATGCATGCCACAAAGGCCGGGGCTAACTGGTTAAAAAAAGAATTATGGGAAAGAAGTAGATGACATGATAGCCATTGAATTTGTTGAACTATTTCAATTATTCAATCAAGATGCCTTGGACAAATCGATCATCAGTGCCTATTGTCTGTAAGTACTAATTCTGTAATTAATTTAGTCTCTATCTATCTCACCTCGTTTATTGCATGTATATAATCATACTATAATATGCAGAATGAAGATTCTCGAATGCAGCATATGACAAATCTATGACATTGGGTTCGTTGACCCATATTGAGTTCATCAAGATAATCTCAAAACAAACCCCCAGGATACGGAGGATAATATTGTACACACGTTAAGGTTTCAAGAAACCAGAACGGAAATACTATTTCCTTACAACTTCGAGTGAGTGTTATTGTCTTGTATACACTTTCTATTTCTCTTACTCGATGTTAAGTATATAATTGATGAGTTATGCATGCGCAGCTTACACTATATTCTGTTAATCATTCAACCTGACAAAGGACGGGTAGGACATGCAGATGATTCTCCAGCGATAATTCTAATCATTACGACACTATATCGGCAACGTTCGTAAATTTTATGATATCAAGTAATTAATAACTTTTTTTATTCGTTTTCTTCGCCGAGCTACGCTTGGAAACGGTTCACCAAGAAGGCTAGGGGTGTTTAGAAAGAGGAGCTAACATTTAAACCACTAGATGTAAGCACCACTAGCTATATCCGTGCATCTCTTTGATTCTAGTTTTGATACCGTTATTATCATGCTTGATTATTATTTTGATTGAACTCTGTTCTCGTAAAGTGCCTGACGCAGGGACCAGGGAATAATTTATGTGGATACTATGTTTGCGAGTTCATCCGTCAGACGTGCTGTGAGAAGGGCAGAAATTTTGTACGTAAACAATTTTTATAGTTTTTTATTACCATAAAATTGTGTTTAGTTTCATTCATATAGGTTGACTCCTTTTTTAAATCAGCTCAAACGTCTACGGGACGGTCTTCTGCCAAAGGATCGCGTACGAGCAATTCAGAAGTAATTGGCGGGATTCTTGGATGCAGAAGTCCTAGACCAAAAAAAGAATACTATGCGGGTGTGTATAGGCAATAGGAATTGTACAAAGAGCTTATTTTGTATGTAGTGCATGAAATCCGTGTATCGAATGTAATATGTTAGACACTTAGATCTATATTGTCATGATGATCTTGTGTAATATAATGGTTGCTTCATTGATGAGTGCAAAATACAAAATAAAAAATAAAACAACATAAATGAATTCTCTGCCGCGGCACAAAAAGTGGCCAAAATGCTGTCGTGGCAAAAAAAAGGTTGCCAAAATGAATTCTCTGTCGTGGCAGATAAATGTGTCAAATCTCTGTCCCGGCAGAAGGATATTTGTCCCGGTTCGTGTTACGAACTGGGACGGTTGCTCCTTCCCCCTCACGCGGAGCAGCGGCCACGTGTACGCTGTTTTGTCCCGATTCGTGGGGCAACCGGGACTAAAGGGTGGGAGCTTTAGTCCCGGTTGCCCCGTTCCGGTTGGGCAACCGGGACTAATGCCCTTTACCAACCGGGACTAATGCCCTTTACCAACCGGGACGCATGGCACATTCTCCACCAATGTCCTATAGAATTCAAATTGGCATGACATCTTAATCCTATTTTTTTTCTATTCCTATTTTTTTCCTATCCTATGAATCAAACAAGCTCTAAGACTTGTAGTGCAGCACCTCATAGTTTCAGAGAAATAGCTTGTGTTGCGTCAGTGCAGCCTGTTATATATCCATAGCCGCAGAAGCAATCCAACACAGCTCCTGAGAGGCTATATGGATGTATGGATCGCTATTTCCATCACTCCGTCTCCATGACTGCAATGTTGCCAAATATGGAACCACTAGTGGAAAACGTGTCATCGGTCCCGGTTTGTAAAGGCCTTTAGTCCCGGTTTCCTAACCGGGACAAAGAAATCGGGACTAAAGGCCTACCCCTTTAGTCCCGGTTCGGTCACAAACCGGGACTAAAGGCACTCACGGGGCCGCGTCGAGTGTGCAGGATCTTTAGTCCCGGTTTGTAATACGAACCGGGACTAAAAGTTTTTTTTAATTTTTTTTTTTAAATTTGATTTCTTTTTTTCAATTTTTTCTTAAACCTTTGGATTTTTTGACTCGTTAATCTCCCACATCTCTCATTTTTAACACTAATTATACTTAATCTTAGTTCAAATCGTACTTATAGTCAAACTTCCCATCCTAGCACTACTCCATCCCCAGCACGCTTAACTTCTTCATTCCATCTCTCCCACCTGTACGAAGGACCATTATATCTTGTTGTCAAGACTAGTATATCAATCTTATTAACTCATATCGATATGTGACACGTTTTTATTTTTTGAAATTAAGAACAACTATTTTTAGTAAACAACAATAAATAATTAATAATAACATTTTATTTTAATGAAAGTAAAAAACTAATTAAATTAATATTTTATCATTTTTGCCATTTATTCATTTAATATGACATAAACAATATCTTCAAATCTGTAAATCGAAATTTAACAAATAATATATCCATTATTATCAGAAAAATGCGAGGAATTCAAATATGACATAAAAATACTAAAATAATTTAATTTCTGAAATAATTTTTTCTGCACGTTTTGATAGGTTGTACTTTTTTTACATGGTATACAAAAGTTATGGCCATTTGAATTTTTATAACATTTTTTGTAAATTATGTTGAAATTTATATTTGTTAATTTTTGTAACAAGTAAATCACTTAATATAAGGGCACGTCTAATTTTTCCTGCGGCGGACTGTACGGACGCGAAAAACAAACTCTATTTAGCACCCGGATTTAACGCCAGCGATGAGGGACAAGGGCGTTTGCCTAATTTTCTTTTATCGTACGTATTGTTTTTAATCAGTTAAACGTCTATCTAAACGTCTGGCAGTGTACATGGCCTAACTACAGTTCGAAGGATTTTATTTTTAAATTTTTTTATAACCTTTAGTCCCGGTTCGTATCACCAACCGGGACTAAAAGGGGTGGCCCGGTGCCAATCCCTTTAGTCCGGGTTGGTAATACGAACCGGGACTAAAGGTCACACCTTTAGTCCCGATTGATAATACGAACCGGGACTAAAGGGATTGGCACCGGGGCACCCTTTTTAGTCCCGGTTGGTGATACGAACCGGGACTAAAGGTCCCGTTTGACCCGGGACTAAAGATTGCTGGCGTTCTGGCCGTTGGAACCGGGACTAATGCTCACATTAGTCCCGGGTCCAACTATAACCAGGATTAATGCTCCGAACTGAGATGGACGAATGACTCTTTTTCTACTAGTGAACGTTCACCTTATGGTGCATATATAAGCGGAGATTTTGTTTGACTACACATAAGCAAGCTTGCGCTGATCTCCACTAGAGCTAGCAAAGGTTGTTCCCACGGTATATATATTGAAGAATCATCCTCTTTCCCATGCATGACGACGAGATGACCCCTTGAACCAGACAACCTTTATTTTGTTATCTCTGGTTAGCTAGTGTGATGTGTTAGTATGTACTCTCTTTGTTCGAAAATATAAGATGTTTTAGTTTTGTAAATCGAATACATCTAGATATTTTTTAGTGTATAGATTCGTAGAGGTTCGAAGTCGTCTAGATATATTTATTTTATAAAGCTAAGATGTTTTATATTTCTGTGCATCGTCCTCTCATACGTCCACTACATTAGTTTGTCTTCAAATTCCCAACAGAACATGCATGCGCACAGCATCGAACTGCGACACCAGAGACCACTATCTACGTTTAACAATATACTGCAAAAATGGCCCACAGGCCACACACTAGCTTTTCACGAGACAGCTCGCCCGAAAGCAAGATCGATCTTGATCGCTGATCCAAGATCGATTGGATCGATCATGCAAATGAATCTACAATCCATCGAGCAAGCTAAGCGAACAAAATACATTGCGCAGATTGCTCGATCGATCTCCTTGCACAGTGGCATGCATGGGATTAACCCAAAAGAGGAAGCACATACTCGATCGAATCCAATCCTTCACGTGAGGCATGTGCGAAGCAAGTTATGGCCATGCTTCTGCTGCTGCCCTGCAAGGCTGCAGGCTACGTATCTACTAGCTAGGTTGGTTGAAAAGCTTGCTGCTGTATCTATCCCTTTCTGGACATTTCTCCCTGTATAAACGTCCAAACCACGGTACCTACTGCATGAAGGTTTGTTTTTACTATTTTTCCATAGTCTTTCAGACCACGGTACAGCTTTGTTGTTTTCACGGATTTGCTTGAGATTACCAGACTGGAATTTTTCTTCCATCGGTCGACCTTTTATTTAATGATTTCAGATGATTTTTCTTCTTTATAATTGGTTGTTTTTCTACAGAAATCAACCTTTTTCTTCAGCAGTTGCATTTTACAATTTTTACACGTTAAAAATGTGTAAGGAATATGTTCGTAGTGTGCAATTATTTTCATTTCTTCTGTCATGTACCTTTTTGGTTTAATTTTTTGGGCAGGTTGCACTTAAACTAGTTGCACATTTCCAAAATGTGCGACTTTTGTTTTCTAATGTGTAGTGTGTGTACTTAAATGCACATAATAATAATTATACTACTCTCTCTTTCTATTTTGGTTTTCAATGTGTAACTTGTGTTTTTGTAATGTGCAAATGTTTTTTTGTGTGACTAAATATAATATCATATATATCTTGCATTCCTCACCTTTTTAATGAATTTGAGTTTTTTAATATCCTACCGATGTTTTGTTACGGAATCTTGCCTCTGGTGCATACAAAGTTATAGTTGTTTGGTTTGTAAAAAAATTCATTTGTTTTGCCTTTCTGTTTCTTGCCTTTGGTGCGTTAAGAAATACAAGCTAGCCGATTTGTTTATAAAAAAATCCGGTCAACTTGTGAGAAGTTGGACACTTGTTTTCTTTATTACTTTGTTTTTGTTTGCATTTGATTGATTATCTGAATTTTAAGTTCTCCAATTAGCTAATACATGAGTTATATATATGTATCCTAGCCTCCAGTCTACCTCAACCCCTCACCTTGATGAATCACCTTCTACTTGCAGTAGGGACACCACCTCATCTTCCCTCTAAATCCGGACTATATAGGGGTCGAGTTGAGTGTTGTGGAACTACAAGAGAAACAAGTGAAACCTGGACCCTTGTCGTTTGTCATAGAAAGGTTTCGAATGAAAGTCATCACTCTGTGAGCGGAGAATGGAGAGCAGCAAAGAAAGCAGAGGAGTAGGGAGTGTTCAAACAAGACTACAAGAGTTGTCTCAAACAGCTATGAAACCCGACAAACGGGATGTGAACTAGCGTGTAATCTCCATATGAGAGGGTGATTAGCTGGTTCAAAAATTATGAAACAAAGGAGTGGATAATCATTTAATAAGGGTTTAAGGAAATCGCTGAACACCCGTGCATAGTAGGGTAGTAACCTTCAAACACACCACTAGTACATGTTCCATTTTTTGATAAAAGGCAATTTATTCACTGGTGGAAACGGGGCTATAGGTCCCGGTTGGTACGGGGCTTTAGTCCCGGTTGCCCAACCGGGACGGGGCAATCGGGACTAAAGCCCTAACCTTTAGTCCCGGTTGCCCCACCAACCGGGACAAAAGGGTGCACACGTGGCAGCGGCAGAGGGCGAGGGAGGTGGAGCATTAACCGGGACTAATAACCTTCTGCCGCGGCAGAGATTTGGCCCATTTCTCTGCCGCGGCAGAGAATTCATTTGGGCACACTTTGTTGCCGCGGCAGCATTTTCGTCATTTTTTGTGCCGCGGCAGAGAATTCATTTAGGTTGTTTTATTGTTTATTTAGTGATTTGCGCTTATCAATGAAGGAACCTTATATTACATCATGAATATCATGACAATATTACATTGAATACACGGATCGAGTTCATGCACTACATACAAAAGTTGCTATTCGATGCTACCGGCCAATTCCTTCAAAGTTGCTATTTTTACAATCCCTATTGTCTATACACAGCCGAATAGTATTCTCCTTTTGGGTCTAGGACTTCTGCATCCAAGAATCCCGCGAATTCCTCCTGAATTGCACGTACGCGATCCTTTGGCAGAAGACCGTCCCGTAGACGTTCGATCTGATTTAAAAAAGGAGTCAGCCTATATGAATGAAACTAAACACAATTTGATTGTAATTAAAAACTATAGAAATTGTTTACGTACGTGGAGTTGCTCTAAATTTCTGCCCTTCTCATCGCACGTCTGCCGGATGAACTCGCAAACATAGTATCCATATAGATTGTTACCTAGTCCCTGCGTCAGGCACTTTACGAGAACAGAGTTCAATCAAAATAATAATCAAGCATGATAATAACTGTATCAAAACTAGAATCAAAGAGATGCAGGGATATAGCTAGTGGTGCTTACATTTAGTGGTTGAAATGTAAGCTCCTCTTTCCAAACACCCCTAGCCTTGTTGGTGAACCATTTCCAAGCGCTGCCCGGCGTAGAAAACGAATAAAATAAGTTATTAAGTACTTGATATCATAAAATTCACGAACGTTGCCGATATAGTGTCGTAATGATTAGAATTACCGCTGGAGAAGTATCTGCATGTCCTTCCATGTCTCAAGGGGTTTATGTTTCGAGTCCATGACTAGTACACGCCCTTTGTCAAGTTGAATGATTAACAAAATATAGTGGAAGCTGCAAATGCATAACTAATCAATTATATACTTAACATCGAGTAAGCGAAAAAGAAAGTGTATACAAGACAATAACACTCACTCAAAGTTGTAAGGAAATAGTATTTCCCTTTTGGTTTCTTGAAACCTTAACGCGTGTACTATATTATCCTCCGTATCCTGGGGGCTTATTTTGAGATTAGCTTCATGAACTCAATATGGGTCAATGAAGCCAATGTCATAGATTTGTCATCTGCTGCATTCGAGAATCTTCATTCTGCATATTACAGTATGATTATATACATGCAATAAACAAAATAATATAGCTGGAGACTAAATTAATTACAGAATTAGTACTTACAGACAATAGGCACTGATGATCGATTTGTCCAAGGCGTCTTGATTGAATAATTGAAATAGTTCATCAAATTCAATGGATATCATGTCATCATTTTCTTTTCCATGATGCTTTTTTGTAACCCTCAGCACTATCCAGTTAGCCCCGGCCCTTGTGGCATGCATGTACCAGTTATGCAATCTTCGCATTTTTGTTGGAAGATTGTTTACCTCCTCAGGTTTGACGAGAGGTTTGTCGTACTGGTATTTGTATGTTACTTCACTCACGGAGAAGAACTCTAACTGGGATAAGTACTGGGCAATACTCATACCTTGAGTAGCGGCAGCTTCAGACAGTGCAACTACCTGCGGATCATACCGCTTCGCCCCATATTTGCTCGACCCCACATTGTTTTGGGAAATCACCTTGAGAGGGGCGCAAGTCTGTTTTGCTTGTTCTCCGAGCTGGGCAACAGATTTCTCGCTTGCATCAGTACTGCTCTTCGAGGCTTTTTATGTCGCATGTGACTTGAGAATAGAACGCTCATAGTCTGATGACAGCTTTGGCTCGGGTTGATGAAGAGTCTTTAGCATTTTCAACACTTTGGTTTTTTCTTCTTTGGTGCTGGGGAACTCTGGCTCTTTCGGCCGCCTCAGCTTAGCGAAAAACGCTGTCGTTTCCGCATCAACGATCGCCGCAGTCTCCTCTTCAGTACAGTCATAAGCTCTCTTGGGAGGAACCTTTGGTACTTTTGGAAGAGGCTCTTGTTTACGTTTCGGCGATCGCTTATGACGCACAGTAGAGGTACGCTTACGCTTTTTATCCTGAGGCGCCGGCGATGGCTCCCGCGGCGATGGCTGCACCGGAGATTGGTGAGGCGACGGAGCCGGGTGAGGCAACGAAGACGGCTGCCGCGGCGGCGACGACCTCGCTGGAGACGGGTGAGGCGGCGGTGAAAATGGCCTTGGCGTGTGATTTTGAAGCACGATACATTCCTTCGGCCATAGAATGGTGACGTTTTTTGCCTCCCAAGATAAATACATCCCCTTCACTGCAGGGTAGTGAAGATCCAAAACCTCAAAGGTGGGCATGATTTCATCCACGCCGACAACAACAGAGCCCTCCGGAACCGGACGACAGTGGTAAGTTGGTGTGGGTCCAATTGGTAAGGCATAGCCGACCGCCACCTTCATTGATATGTTCACAACTTTGACATGTAGCTCGCAGTGTGTCATCTCTGTGATATCATCCACTGGGTAGCCAACAGGAGCCATCGTCGGTGCATCATCGTCATCGCCATTGTCATCACCCGGGACCTCGGTGGAAGCCACACTGCTTTTTCGATTATTCGAAAGGCCGGTAGCATCGAATGCAAGTGTGCTGCTGAGATGGGCTGGTAGTACTTTGCTCTTTAAGTGCGTTAATTTCATCTTGTTGTTGCTTTAATCGTTCTTCAATTAAACGCATTCGCTCTTTCTGACTATCTGCTTCAACTTCCTCCCTTTCCTTTCTCCTCTGACGGCTTCTATCAGGATATTTCTTCCTCTCTTCTGGAAACCTAGTCCTCCATGGTTGGGAGCCTCTTGTGCCTCGTGTTCGTCCATCATGTTCCTTATTTCCAAGGGCGAGTGTGAGCTCATCATTCTCTCTATCGGGAATGAAGTCCCCATCTTTAACAGCCTTTACTGCTTTTCTGATCCTCTCGATTGGCAAGGGATCTTCTTTATGTCGTATGTTATATATACACCTCCCTTTCGAGTCCAACGTGCCCCCATGCCCGTAAAACCAATTCCTTGCACGTTCTACCCAATCGTCTGTCTCTGGGGTGATCTTTTTATCACGCAGTTCATTCTCAAGTTTCTCCCACTTAGGAATGCCACCAGAGCCACCTTGCCCCATAGTATGGTGATACTTCTTGTTAGCGATTTAGCTTATTCGCTGCATATTTTCTTAGCTTTTTCTCGATGTCTTGTATTCCACAAACTCAGCCTGTAATGGTTTTATCTTCTCAAACTGAATATTCTTGAAATCGAGTCTTCTTTCACGACATAGTCAAGGTGCAATCTTTTCTTCAGTTGGTGAAACACTGGGCCATCTTCTTCAAAGCCCACTCCACGACCTTAGCCTCCATAGCTCTCCCATGTTGTAGCGCCCTCAATCGGATCCTCCGCATTTGGATCCAGCTCTATCTTCGTAGTTTGAAATTAACCATGAGCCTCTTCCATAGTAAATATTTGGCGTGGTTAGGGACAAATAAACATGTTCCTCTTCATCCGCATTAGCAGGCCTATTCCAATTTCTAATGGTGATCGGGATTAAGTCCCTAACGACATTCAAGTGTGCCACAAATTTGTTTACATAACTTCGGAGCCGCCGGCTTGCCTTCACGACATCTTCGATCTGAACCTCTCATGGTCTTGCAACTTTTTGGTTGGGCCTCGTCGCTCTTTTCAAGAGATTCCTTCGATCCGGAGGGCTAAAAGAAGAAAGATCGTTACTTATTTCTATATAGATAGCAGATGATTAATTAATGAATTGATTATATTACATGCACCTCGCCGAGCGCCGTCTTCTCGATTACACAAGGCATCGCTTTCCTCAAGGAAGGCAACACCTTCAACCTCAAACAAGTCGCCTATTCCAAAAAGAGGATCACCTCACCGGTTGTTCGTAAACGTTGATACGCCTAAATTTTCTTCCCCACGGATCACACCTTGGATCAACTCTTCCTTTTCTTCGTCTCGACGTGGGTCCATATTTTCGCATAGGTGGAAAACTAAGTCAAAGCAGCTAAAGGAGAAATTTAGGTACGGTGTTGAGAGATATAAACCCTAATTCAGAGAAACCCTAATATATACATACACAATAATAAAAATAAAGAGAAACCCTAAACCCTAAACCTAGCTACAAAAAGGAAACCGTGTAGTAGATAGGCACATCGTCGAACCCACATGCACCTAAGGGGTATTAATGATTCCTTATCTAAGATAGGGCTTTTAAGTTGCTTGACAATGTGAATCGGGTCTGGGGCTACCCACAGTGACTGACCAGTGGGGCTGAAGACCAATAATACCAAACTAATTAATAAACCTAATAATACCTAACTAATAATAAACCTAATAATCGAAACACCGAAAATAAAGGGAAACAATCAACACATGGCATCGATGCAATGCTCAAGCAAGTATGATGATATGACAAGTTAATTTGCATTGGAATGTAACCCTAAGACATGCTCGACGATTTAATCGGGGTTCCGAGGGGTGAAAACCCTAACTCGGGGAAACTCCGAAACATATGAGAGGGGTGCATTTGTTCTTCTAATTATACTTGTCATTTAAGTTGTTGAACAATGCATGATTATAGGTTAAATAGATAGGTTTCATTTTTCTGAACAATTTGATATATTATTTGTATTTTTCTGACTTATAAACAATAAGTTATTGATTTTACAATATTAAATCATTTTCTGGAATTAAAAAAGGCAAAAGTTTTTACACGGGCGCCCTAGCCGTGAGATCGGCTGAAGGGCCCCAGTGCCAACTCAGCCTCCACGCGCATGCATCATTTTTATACCACGAGGAGCCTACCCACTAAGGTCGATGGGCCCTAGGCCACATCACCGCCACGCTGAGCACGAGTGACGCCAAGACGACGTCACGCCGGGCGGTGAGCTCCTGTGCAGCGGCAGCGACGGCGAGAAGCGGCACGCTCGACGCGGATGGACGTTAGAGAGAGAGCGCGATGCAGGGAGAAAGAGAGTGGCGGCGCCGCTCCTTGTTGGTCACCGGAGCGTCGCCTCCGTCGAGCTCGAGCGGCGGCGTCGTCGGGCACACGCGGGGAGAGTAGTACAGGAGGAGAGGGAGAGAAAGAAGAACACCGTGAGGATCAGCAGCTCACCAGGAACACGACAGAGGTGGTGGCGAGGCCGGGCGAGCTCGGGAGACGCCGGAATCGACGGAGACAGACGGCGGACGGAGCTTCCAATCCAGGCGATTGAGGTCACGCGCGAGGGGGAAAAGTAGCCGGGGCGCGCGTGGACGGAGGCAGCGGTGGTGGCGGACGGAACGCGCGGGTGGCGGCGAGCTCGGGCAGCCTGCCGGCGTCGGGGGCGGTTCCTGTGCGCGCGTCGGTGAGAAGCAGAGAAGTGAGATGGGGAAGAAGAAGAGGAGGCGCGTCAGTTATAAACGAAGGGCCTTTAGTCCCGGTTGGTGGCTCCAACCGGGACTAAAGGGGCATACGTCCCGGTACTCCAATATTTTCAGCAGACCAAGGGTTGGCGCATGGTCTTTAGTCCCACAGTGGCTCCAACCGACATATTCTCGCTTTCAAAATTTTTCGTATTTTCTCTCTCGCCTTTTATTTTTTATTTTGGGGTTTAAATTTGTATTGTTTTTAAATGATAATTAATTTGGAATTTAGAAAAACTTTAAACATAAAAAGTGTTTAGATTTGAAAAATAATTCAAAACCATTTTCTGCTTTTAAAAGTAATTAATGTAACCATTTAAAATATGAACCATTTACAATTAAAATGAATTAACTTATATTTTAAATATCAATTTGGAATTTAGAAAAACTTTAAACATAAAAAGTGTATGGATTTGAATAAATAATCCAAAACCATTTTCTATTTTTAAAAATAATTAATGTAACCATTTAAAATGAATTAACTTATATTTTGAATATTAATTTGAATTTAGAAAACTTTAAACATAAAAGTGTTTGGATTTGAATAAATAATTCAAAACCATTTTCTGCTTTTAAAAATAATTAATGTAACCATTTAAAATATGAACCATTTACTATTAAAAATGAATTAACTTATATTTTTTAATATCAATTTGGAATTTAGAAAACTTTAAACATAAAAAGTGTATGGATTTGAATAAATAATCCAAAACCATTTTCTATTTTTAAAAAATAATTAATGTAACCATTTAAAATGAATTAACTTATATTTTTGAATATTAATTTGGAACTTAGAAAAACTTTAAACATAAAAAGTGTTTGGATTTGAATAAATAATTCAAAACCATTTTCTGTTTTAAAAAATAATTAATGTAACCATTTAAAATATGAACCATTTACAATTTAAAATGAATTAACTTATATTTTTTTAATATCAATTTGGAATTTAGAAAAACTTTAGTCCCTTGTCCCGGATGGTGTCACCAACCGGGACTAAAGATGAACCTTTAGTCCCGGTTGGAGACACCAACCGGGACAAAACACGAGTCAGCACTAATGATAGGGTGAGTGTCGACATTATTTCGTA
The DNA here is from genome assembly GCA_030063025.1 of Avena longiglumis. NCBI lineage: Eukaryota > Viridiplantae > Streptophyta > Magnoliopsida > Poales > Poaceae > Avena > Avena longiglumis. The sequence continues at coordinate 472,860,522 of CP125974.1, read as the reverse complement.
TGTACAAACCGGACCCACTTCCTACCGATTCGGCAGACATTTGTCCTTTTTACCCAGGATGGACGAAAAGGTTTGAGATGTCCATGTTGGGAGATAGTCCATGTAAGGTGGTCTAGTATTTTAGGAAAATGGGACGGTAGCATTCTGAAACGTCATTTTGGTGGTTACTTTACAAAACGACCCGTTTTTGCGCTCGGAAAATGGAAAAGAGATTTTCCGTGCGACAAAAAGGAAAACTTCCTCCTGTAACATTGTTCTCCATACCAATGTCCACACACATGCATAATATGGGCACAACTTCATAAACTATGCCGTGATTCAGCACATAACATCGGTCATTTAGACCGAAAGCCATGAAACCTCGAACATGATAGGTCATTTTGTGAAGGTTTTTTTGAAACATGATCAATATACCAAGTCTAGTATTTTTTCTTTCAACTATGTAACATAATATGACACCACGCGAAGGATTTTAATTGTTCGGATTTTTTTGAATTTATTATGCCCGTTTTGAATTATCTGAATTTCTAACTATGGTCGAACCGGTGTGCATGAAGATAGGGGACGAGCATCCTTAGAACTTGCATTGGATCTCTAAAGAAACCACATATTGCGAGTCTAAAAATGATTTTTTTCAAAAAAATCACGGGCGATAGATCATGTACCTGTAGTACAAACCGGACCCACTTCCTACCGATTCGGCAGACATTTGTCCTTTTTACCCGGGATGGACGAAAAGGTTTGAGATGTCCCTGTTGGGATATAGTCCATGTAAGGTGGTCTAGTATTTTAGGAAAATGGGACGGTACCATTTTGAAACGACATTTTGGTGGTTACTTCACAAAACGACCCGTTTTTTGCGCTCGGAAAATGGAAAAGGGCTTTTCCGTGCGACAAAAAGGAAAACTTCCTCCTGCAACATTGTTCTCCATACCAATGTCCACACACATGCATAATATGGGCACAACATCACAAACTATGCCGTGATTCAGCACATAACATCGGTCATTTGGACCGAAAGCCATGAAACCTCGAACATGATAGGTCATTTTGTGAAGGTTTTTTCGAAACATGATCAATATACCAAGTCTGGTATTTTTCCTTTCAACTATGTAACATAATATGACACCACGCGAAGGATTTTCATTGTTCGGATTTTTTTAAAATTATTATGCCCGTTTTGAATTATCTGAATTTGTAACTATGGTCGAACCGGTGTGCATGAAGATAGGGGACGAGCATCGTTAGAACTTGCATTGGATCTCTAAAGAAACCACATATTGCGAGTCTAAAAATGATTTTTTCAAAAAATCATGGGCGATAGATCATGTACCTGTAGTACAAACCAGACCCACTTCCTACCGATTCGGCAGACATTTGTCCTTTTTACCCGGGATGGACGAAAAGGTTTGAGATGTCCCTGTTGGGAGATAGTCCATGTAAGGTGGTCTAGTATTTTAGGAAAATGGGACGGTAGCATTCTGAAACGGCATTTTGGTGGTTACTTCACAAAACGACCCGTTTTTGCGCTCGGAAAATGGAAAAGGGCTTTTCCGTGCGACAAAAAGGAAAACTTCCTCCTGCAACATTGTTCTCCATACCAATGTCCACACACATGCATAATATGGGCACAGCATCACAAACTATGCTGTGATTCAAAGACATAACATCGGTCATTTGGACCGAAAGCCATGAAACCTCGAACATGATAAGTCATTTTGTGAAGGTTTTTTTGAAACATGATCAATATACCAAGTCTGGTATTTTTACTTTCAACTATGTAACATAATATGACACCACGCGAAGGATTTTAATTGTTCGGATTTTTTAAAATTATTATGCCCGCTTTTGAATTATCCGAATTTGTAACTATGGTCGAACCGTGTGCATGAAGATAGGGGACGAGCATCGTTAGAACTTGCATTGGATCTCTAAAGAAACCACATATTGCGAGTCTAAAATGATTTTTCAAAAATCATGGGCGATAGATCATGTACCAGAGTACAAACCACCCACTTCCTACCGATTCGCAGACATTTGTCCTTTTACCCGGATGGAAAAAGGTTTGAGATGTCCCTGTTGGGAGATAGTCCATGTAAGGTGGTCTAGTATTTTAGGAAAATGGGACGGTAGCATTCGAAACGGCATTTTGGTGGTTACTTCACAAATTCGCTTTTTGCGCTCGGAAAATGGAAAAGGGCTTTTCCGATGCGACAAAAGGAAAACTTCCTCCTGCAACATTGTTCTCCATACCAATGTCCACACACATGCATAATATGGGCACAACATCACAAACTATGCCTTGATTCAAGACATAACATCGGTCATTTGGACCGAAAGCCATGAAACCTCGAACATGATAGGTCATTTTGTGAAGGTTTTTTCAAACATGATCAATATACCAAGTCTGGTATTTTTCCTTTCAACTATGTAACATAATATGACACCACGCCAAGGATTTTCATTGTTCAGATTTTTTAAAATTATTATGCCCGCTTTGAATTATCCGAATTTGTAACTATGGTCGAACCGGTGTGCATGAAGATAGGGACGCGAGCATCGTTAGAACTTGCATTGGATCTCTAAAGAAACCACATATTGCGAGTCTAAAATGATTTTTCAAAAATCATGGGCGATAGATCATGTACCGTAGTACAAACCACTTCCCACCGATTCGGCAGACATTTGTCCTTTTTACCCGGATGGACGAAAAGGTTTGAGATGTCCCTGTTGGGAGATAGTCCATGTAAGGTGGTCTAGTATTTTAGGAAAATGGGACGGTAGCATTCTGAAATGGCATTTTGGTGGTTACTTCACAAAACGACCATTTTTGCGCCGAAAATGGAAAAGGGCTTTTCCGCATGACAAAAGGAAAACTTCCTCCTGCAACATTGTTCTCCATACCAAAGTCCACACACATGCATAATATGGGCACAACATCACAAACTATGCCGTGATTCAGCACATAACATCGGTCATTTGGACCGAAAGCCACGAAACCTCGAACATGATAGGTCATTTTGTGAAGGTTTTTTCAAACATGATCAATATACCAAGTCCGTATTTTTCCTTTCAACTATGTAACATAATATGACACCACGAAGGATTTTCATTGTTCGGATTTTTTAAAATTATTATGCCCGCTTTTGAATTATCCGAATTTGTAACTATGGTCGAACCGGTGCATGAAGATAGGGACGCATCGTTAGAACTTGCATTGGATCTCTAAATAAACCACATATTGCGAGTCTAAAATGATTTTTCAAAAATCATGGGCGATAGATCATGTACTGTAGTACAAACCAGACCCACTTCCTACCGATTCGACAGACATTTGTCCTTTTTACCCGGGATGGACGAAAAGGTTTGAGATGTACCGGTTGGGAGATAGTACATGTAAGGTGGTCTAGTATTTTAGGAAAATGGGAGGGTAGCATTCAGAAACGGCATTTTGGTGGTTACTTCACAAAACGACCCGTTTTTTGCGCTCGGAAAATGGAAAAGGGCTTTTCAGTGCGACAAAAAGGAAAACTTCCTCCTGCAACATTGTTCTCCATACCAATGTACACACACATGCATAATATGGGCACAACATCACAAACTATGCCGTGATCCAGCACATAACATCGGTCATTTGGACCGAAAGCCATGAAACCTCGAACATGATAGGTCATTTTGTGAAGGTTTTTTCGAAACATGATCAATATACCAAGTCTGGTATTTTTCCTTTCAACTATGTAACAAAATATGACACCACGCGAAGGATTTTCATTGTTCGGATTTTTTTAAATTTATTATGCCCGTTTTGAATTATCTGAATTTCTAACTATGGTCGAACCGGTGTGCATGAAGATAGGGGACGAGCATCGTTAGAACTTGCATTGGATCTCTAAAGAAACCACATATTGCGAGTCTAAAAATGATTTTTTCAAAAAATCATGGGCGATAGATCATGTACCTGTAGTACAAACCAGACCCACTTCCTACCGATTCGGCAGACATTTGTCCTTATTACACGGGATGGACGAAAAGGTTTGAGATGTCCCTGTTGGGAGATAGTCCATGTAAGGTGGTCTAGTATTTTAGGAAAATGGGACGGTAGCATTCTGAAACGGCATTTTGGTGGTTACTTCACAAAACGACTGCTTTTTGCTTTCGGAAAATGGAAAAGGGCTTTTCCGTATGCATAAAAAGGAAAACTTCCTCCTGCAACATTGTTCTCCATACCAATGTCCACACACATGCATAATATGGGCACAACATCACAAACTATGCCGTGATTCAGCACATAACATCGGTTATTTGGACCGAAAGCCATGAAACCTCGAACATGATAGGTCATTTTGTGAAGGTTTTTTCGAAACATGATCAATATACCAAGTCTGGTATTTTTCCTTTCAACTATGTAACATAATATGACACCACGCGAAGGATTTTCATTGTTCGGATTTTTTTAAATTTATTATGCCCGTTTTGAATTATCTGAATTTCTAACTATGGTCGAACCGGTGTGCATGAAGATAGGGGACGAGCATCGTTAGAACTTGCATTGGATCTCTAAAGAAACCACATATTGCGAGTCTAAAAATGATTTTTTCAAAAAATCATGGGCGATAGATCATGTACCTGTAGTACAAACCAGACCCACTTCCTACCGATTCGGCAGACATTTTTCCTTATTACCCGGGATGGACGAAAAGGTTTGAGATGTCCCTGTTGGGAGATAGTCCATGTAAGGTGGTCTAGTATTTTAGGAAAATGGGATGGTAGCATTCTGAAACGACATTTTGGTGGTTACTTCACAAAACGACCCGTTTTTTGCGCTCGGAAAATGGAAAAGGGTTTTTCCGTGCGACAAAAAGGAAAACTTTCTCCTGCAACATTGTTCTCCATACCAATGTCCACACACATGCATAATATGGGCACAACATCACAAACTATGCCTTGATTCAGCACATAACATCGGTCATTTGGACTGAAAGCCATGAAACCTCGAACATGATAGGTCATTTTGTGAAGGTTTTTTCGAAACATGATCAATATACCAAGTCTGCTATTTTTCCTTTCAACTATGTAACATAATATGACACCACGCGAAGGATTTTCATTGTTCGGATTTTTTTGAATTTATTATGCCCATTTTGAATTATCTGAATTTCTAACTATGGTCGAACCGGTGTGCATGAAGATAGGGGACGAGCATCGTTAGAACTTGCATTGGATCTCTAAAGAAACCACATATTGCGAGTCTAAAAATGATTTTTTCAAAAAATCACGGGCGATAGATCATGTACCTGTAGTACAAACCGAACCCACTTCCTGCCGATTCGGCAGACATTTGTCCTTTTTACCCGGGATGGACGAAAAGGTTTGAGATGTCCCTGTTGGAAGATAGTCCATGTAAGGTGGTCTAGTATTTTAGGAAAATGGGATGGTAGCATTCTGAAACGGCATTTTGGTGGTTACTTCACAAAACGACCCGCTTTTTGCGCTCGAAAAATGGAAAGGGCTTTTCCGTGCGACAAAAAGGTTGGTGTCACCAACCGGGACATTATGTCGTGGGACACATGCATAATATGAGCACAACATTATGTCGACATTATGTCGTGCGGCGTGTACCTTGTCCCGGATGGTGTCACCAACCAGGACTAAAGATCAACCTGTAGTCCCGGTTGGAGACACCAACCGGGACAAAACACGAGTCAGCACTAATGATAGGGGTGAGTGTCGACATTATTTTGTAAGTGTCGACACTATGCCGAGCTGCTTGTACTATAAATAGGCATCCTTGCGAGTCCAGTCCTCCAGCCAGTTTGAGGCATCTCCAAGATGGTTTTCGAGCAGGACACCACTGCGCGATTCTGAGGAGATGCCGACGAGCCCGGTCCTCGCATCTCCGAGAATCGGTCATAGAGGCACTCCTAATATGTGAAATTAGTTAGCTCCGAGGCGTATTGATCTAGTTAGAGAAGTTACAAGCTGCAAGATGGTTTTCGAGAGGACACCATTACGACCAGTTTCAGGAGATGCCGCGATCGATCCTCCGGCATCTCCAAGAAATCGGTCATAGAGGCACTCCTAATATGTGATGCAGCGTTTGGAGATCAGATCTTAATGGTAAGTACGAATCGGGACAACTTCTTCATAGTCCCGGTCCAGCCACAAAACGGGACTAACTCTCAAGACATTTATTAATATTAAAAACTGAGACTACAAAACCGGGACCAAAGGCCACAAACCGCGAAAGATATCCTTCGGTCAAGCCACAAACCGCAAAAGACATGAACTAGAGTTACATAATACGAGCATGAACTTCTTGGCATATGTCCTTCCTTATGATCGCTTCAGATGTAACCATGGAGCATCTTCTTTACTTAACGGAATGCTTGGGTCAGTTTTCACTGTGAAGGGCGGAATTTCATCAAACTTATTATAATCTTGTGACATGTCTGTCTTGTCCTCGATCCCCACGATGTTTCTTTTCCCTGAAAGAACTATGTGACGCTTTGGCTCATCATATGATGTATTCGTTTGCATTTTTTTTCTTTTTTTCGGTCTGGAGGACATGTCCTTCACATAGAAAACCTGAGACACATCATTGGCTAGGACGAATGGTTCATCTCTATAACCAAGATTGTTGAGATCCACTGTTGTCATTCCGTACAACTGGTCTATCTTTACCCCTTCCCCATTCAGGTTGACCCATTTGCAACGAAACAAAGGGACCTTAAAAGAGACTCCATAGTCTAGTTCCCATATCTCCTCTATGTAACCATAATATGTGTCCTTTTGTCCATTCTCGTCTATTGCATCAAAGCGGACACCACTATTTTGGTTGGTTCTCTTTTTATCTTGGGTGATCGTGTAGAATGTATTCCCATTTATTTTGTACCCTTGGAAATTCAATACAGTAGAAGATGGTGACGCGGCCAACAAGTATAGCTGATCTCCAACAGTGGTGTCATTCAAGAGATGTGTCCGCATCCAACCACCGAAAGACTTCATGTGTTCATCTGTAATCCATGATTCAGGCTTCCCCGGGTTTTTGGAGCGTACAATATTCTTGTGTTCCTCGATATACAGAGCTGCCAAGGTGGAATTATGTAGAACTGTGTAGTGTGCTTTAGTGAAAGAATCCCCGTCCCTACATATCATTGCTTTCTTTCCCAGCGTGACTTTTCCACTTAGTCTTCCCTCATGCCGCGAGTCAGAAACACCAATCGGCTTAAGGTCAGGAATAAAGTCAACACAAAACTCAATGACCTCCTCTGTTCCATATCCCTTGGAGATGCTTCCTTCTGGTCTAGCACGGTTATGAACATATTTCTTTAAGACTCCCATGAACCTCTCAAAGGGGAACATATTGTGCAGAAATACCGGACCGAGAATGGCAATATCTTCCACTAGATGAACCAGGAGATGCGTCATAATATTGAAGAAGGATGGTGGGAACACCAATTCAAAACTAACAAGACATTGTACCACATCCTTCTGTAAACTTGGCAGAATATATGGATTGATTACCTTCTGAGATATTGCATTGAGGAATGAACACAGCTTCACAATGGGTACTCGAACATTTTCCGGTAGAAGCCCCCTCAATGCAATCGGAAGCAACTGCGTCATAATCACGTGACAGTCATGAGACTTCAGGTTTTGGAACTTTTTCTCTGCCATATTTATTATCCCCTTTATATTAGATGAGAAGCCCGACGGAACCTTGATACTGTAAAGGACTTCAAAAAATATTTCCTTCTCTGCTTTGGTAAGAGCATAGCTGGCACGACTTAAGTGACGCCCTTTATCCGTCTTGTTATGTGTATGCATCTTCTTTGGGTCTTTCATAATTTGTTGGTCCTCCCGTGCTTCAGGTGTATCTTTTGTCTTCCCATACACGCCTAGGAATCCTAGAAGGTTCACGCAGATATTCTTCATCACGTGCATCACGTCGATTGAAGAGCGGACACGCAGGACTTTCCAATATGGCAGCTCCCAAAATATAGATTTCTTCTTCCACATGGGTGCGTGTCCTGTAGCGACGTCGTTCGGAACTGATTGACCGTCGGGACCCTTTCCAAAGATTACTTCTATGTCCTTGACCATACCAAATACATCATCACCAGCAGGGAGTCCAGGCTTCTTCCGGTGATCTGCCTCACCTTTGAAATGCTTGCCTTTCTTTCTTACGGGATGATTGGTCGGAAGAAATCGTCGATTCGCCAGGTACACAACCTTCTTGCATTTATGCAAATATGTACCTTCGGTCTTATCTAAACAGTGGGTGCATGCCTTATATCCCTTGTTTGTCACGAAAGGTTACTAAGAGCAGGCCAATCATTGATGGTTACGAATAACAACCCTCGTAGATCAAATGACTCCTGTTTGTTCTCATCCCACGCACGTACACCTGGTTTGCCCCACAACTGTAAGAGTTCTTCAACTAATGGCCTAAGGTACACATCAATGTCGTTGCTCGGTTGCTTTGGGCCTTGGATGAGCACTGGCATCATAATGAACTTACGCTTCATGCACAACCAAGGAGGCAGGTTGTAGATACATAGAGTCACGGGCAGTGTCTTTGGATCGCAGCTCTGCTCCCAAAAGGATTCATGCCATCCGTATTTAGACCAAACCATAAGTTCCTTGCGTCATCCGCAAAGTCCGGGAAGTCTCTCTCGATTTTTCTCCACTGTGACCCATCGCCAGGTGTCTCAACTTCCCGCCTTTCTTACGGTCTTCTTTGTGACATCGCAAAGACCGCATGCTCTTTGTTTACGAACATGCGTTTCAACCTTGGTATTATAGGAGCATACCACATAACCTTAGCAGAACCCTCTTCCGAGGGGCTCTCCTCAACATCACCGTGGTCATCTCGTCTTATCTTATACCGCAACGCATTGCATACCGGCATTTATCTAAATTCTCATACTCCCATCATGTAGAGGATGCGCCATTAATGCATGCATGTATCTTTTGCACATCTAATCCCGAGGATGAGAGTCTTCTTTGCTTCAGAGGTACTCTCGGAAGTTCGTTATGTTTTGGAAACTTCGCTTCATTATTTTCAGCATCTTTTCAAATGAGGAGTCGTTAGACCACACTCGCCTTCCATCGCAACAATTCCAGGTGGTACCGAGCTTTGTGCCATCTTCACAATTTAGGTACAACAATTTCTTGTGATCTTCTAACATGCCCTCTAACTTCAACTTCTCATTTTCTGTTTACGCTCGCTTTGCATCGAAATGACCCTACCAAGTTCATGAGTCGGCTCATCCGATGCCCGTTCTTCACCTCTTTCCTCCATTGTCTTCCATTGCATCATCAGATTCAGGAAACATATGATGATAGTTGTTATCATCATCTTCTTCTTCACCATCTTCCATCATAACCCCTCTTTTCTCGTGCTTGGTCCAGCAATTATAGTTGGGCATGAAACCTTTCATAATCAGGTGGCCGCGAATGATTTTCGAGGAAGAGTACTCCTTGTTGTTCCGACATTGAACACATGGACAACGTATAAATCCATTCTCTTTGTTTGCCGTAGCAACATCGATAAATTTATCCACGCCTTTGATATACCCGGCTACGCGCCGGTCACCGTATATCCATTCCCGACCGTTCATCTGCATCATATAAGTAAGTTTATCAAAAACAGGACATCATAAATAGTGAAATAACCAATTCACACCGACACATGAATTGTATCAATGACCTAGAAACGATAAGATTGCTAACCTCGATCGAGGGAAATAAAGAGGAGAAAGCTCAAGTGCGTCTCGGACACCTTCTATATTTTTTTTCTATGAGAAATTCAACGGGATTTTTCACTCAAACATTTCATCAAACACCTTCAATGCATGCATAGAAGAGAAAAAACTAGCACACCCCTCAGACCTTCCACCATTCGAAAAAACAGAGTGGAGGCAGAGGGGGCTGGGGCGTTGCATTTATAGAGGGCAGGAGAATACGTCTCGGTTAGAGCCACCAACCGGGACTAAAGGTGCGTGCCACGCCACGTGGCTGTGGCCAAAACTTTAGTCTCGGTTGGTTGCTCCAACCGGGACGTATTCCCCCTTATCAACCGGGACGCATGCCCCCTGGCCCCGTGCCCGCTCCAACCGGGACGTGTGCCAGCATTAGTCCCGGTTGGTGGCGCAACCGGGACTAATGCTCCGAGGGGGCACGAACGGATGGCATGTTTTCTACTAGTGATTCCTCAAATGATAGTATCCTAGAGGTACAATTCATTTGAGTTTACACCCAACCACTACATCACTAGGATACATCCATCCTCAACAATCCATTTAGAAAGGCAAACAAGAATCACGTAGATGTCATAGATTGCCTATGGTGCCAGAGGACCAATCCATAGATTGTGCTGCCATCCATGTTGGATAAAAATATCCATCACTTTGTAGACACCTTCATAAATATATACCGATTCTCCACTCATAATAGAGATAATCATGAACAAAGTAAATGACACTGGTAGATGACCAGTGTTAGCATATAGCGAGATTAGATGATTGCAAAAAAGCGAGAAATGATGTTTGGTCACGCGGTTCATCGATAAACGCCTACATACGCGGGGCATGCTTAAGGGGCGCATCTCCCCATGTGTTATAACATAGTAGCATTGATGGCAAGCCTGATGAGGTCCAAATACACATCATATCTACAAACCCAAGAAGGTCTCGCAGCCCCTATCAAGGGAGCCCGAGCGCCCGACCATCCTCGAAATCAATCTTTTGTCTAACCTACAACTTGCATCATGTCTCTTTTGGCTACTCCTGGCCCCTTTAAATATTAGGCCAGCTTACAAGTGTTTGACTACAACACTTAACCTACCGCGTCAAGTCCAACTATATCCTATACACATAGTTGACTCAACTCCAACAATCTCCACCTTAGCAAAGATGTCACCAACTTGAAGCTATCATCTTCACTCAGTACACATGTATATGTTGAACTCGGTTATTCTTGTTATCAATCTAGTTTAACTTTTCCATATAGATTAGACTTATTTGCTTGTATACCTACCTTAGTTTATTCTAATTACTTGTTATTTGCTTGAAACACTGTTGATCAATACTGCATTTGCAGAGTTTTTCTAGTGTATATGTGTTTCATTTTATTTTATTTTCAATTCTGACAAAACTTGTGTTTGACAACCACATGGTGGAGTTGGGAACACAAGATAAGTTATATTGTTTTAATGATTGTTTAAAAAAGAAGAAGTTAGTCTTTTCTTATTTTTGCTCTTAAGTCACGTGACACGGGCCCAAGAGCTGGTTTCGTACGGCCGTCGGGCCCGCACAAGAGGACCCGTGTACGACCACAACCTACAGAGCATCTCCACTCATTGGTCGAACCTAGGCCGAAAATCGGATCATTTTTTGACCGGACAGAATTAGTTTTTGGTCTCCATTTTCCCACTCGCGTACCCAGGTCGAGTCTCCAAGTTCGGCTAAAATTCATTAAAGATGGGCGAATTTCATTAAGTTGGGCAAATATAGGCGGATTACATCAAATTTAAACTAAGCGACTACATAATAAACTTAAAATAAAAGGCTCGCCGTGGCCTCCACCGGTGAATTCGCCGTTCTACAATCCTAAGTTTCTGTAGAACGCCGTGTAGTCGGGGTCGGCGCGGCCGTCATCCTCGCCGCCGCCGTCGTCGTCGTCGCTCGGCGGCTGGTTCTGGCGGGAGCTCCTATGGCCTTGGTCGCCGAACCTCCAGGGCTGGTAGGACGGGCCTTCATCGTCGTCGTCGTCGAGGACGTAGAGTGGGGAGCCCTGGTACGCGAGCTCACGCCCGGCCAACACCCGTCGCCGAGCGGCCTGCTCCTCGGGCCGAGGATGTGCTGCCGGAGAGCCTTCTCCCAGTCCTTCCTGGACCATTCGAGGATGTCCAGTCCTTCCTGGACCATTCGAGGATGTCCGGCGAGGAGGGCTCGACCGGCGGCGGCTGCGGCGCCGTGTCACGGAGCGACTGCTCCAGCTCCATCTTCGGCCGGCGCCGAGTCTTTTGTCTTGGGGCGGCGGAGACGCAGGCTGCCGGTTGGCGTCGTCGTTGTCCACGGCTCGCCAATGACGATGCCGTGCGAGCGTGTCCGCGGCGGCGAGCGCATAGGCGAGTCTGCCTCGTGCTTGACTGCACGCATCCCCGGCGAAGGTGCTGTCGGAGTGCGCAGCGGCGCCGATCCGGAGGAGTGGGATGCCGACGCGGAGGAGGACGAGCCCATGCTCGCCATCCTCCTCGGCATCCAGTTCGGCGGAGGGCGTCGGCCCGACCTGGCCGCCGGCGTCGGTGTGCGTGGAAAGTCGAGCCGCGGCGTGTTCCCGCGGTTTATGTGCTCCATCACCACCGCGAGCGTTCGGCCTGGCGCGCTCCACCAACGCCGGTGACCAGCCGAGTTGTTGCGCTTCGGCGGCGACTCGTTCGGCGGCCCCTCGTGGCGGGCAAGCTCCTGTTCGCGCTAGTCCGCGAAGAACTGCTCCCAGTACAGGAGGTTGTCGGTGCTCTCGGCTTCAGAGGGGCCGTCCATGCCGCCGATGTACTCTTGCACATCGTACGGCAGCCAGCTGCCGTAGGCGCCGGTGGGCTAGGGATGCCGTCGGCGCTCAGCTTCCACCCCGGAGGCATCCGCGTGTCCGGGGGCACCATATAGCCGGCGTCGTACAACATGCGCGCCTCCCAGGCCTGGAGGGTGTGCCGGCCGAAGCCGTTCGCCGTAGCGCCGTCGCCGGGGTACCGTTCGGCCATGGCTGAGAAGGGGAAACAGTGAGAGAGGGTTCGTCGGAGTTTGGGCTTGTGGTTGAGGGAGCTATGAGAGAGTGTGAAGATCTCCGGCGAGGGGTACGGCTTATAAAGGCCGAGGTGGGCGGCGAGGGCGGGAGGGATGTAGCTGCGAGGGCGGAAAAAGAGGAAACGGCGGGAAGTTAGTGCCCGCCGGTCCATCGCTGGAGCCGAGGCGGCGACGGACAGTTAATGTTCGGCGGTCGCCGCGTGGTTCCGAGGATGATGACGACTCGGCTTCCGTCGCTGATTCGGCGGGTCCACGCGCCGCTTCGGTTTTTTCGCCGAATTCGCTGAGTCCGGGGTTCCTAGGGCATACCCGGAAACCTGGGTTTGGCCTAGATAGTCTCGACTAAATTGGCATGAATCCAACCGAAAGCAGGTCCTTGATACGTGACTGGCCAATTTTCGACGTCCGGACTAAAATTCGGCTTCGGATCGGTCTTCTGGATAGATGAGTGGAGATACTCTCAGGGCGTGTTTGGTAGCCTGTATGGGCTATCTGCCTCCATACAAGCTGGCCCTAGCTATGATGCGTGGATACAAGCTGAACCTAGCAAGCTGTGTTTGGTAGCTTGTATCAGCTTAGACGGGCTGAGTTCAGATCTTGTTTGGTAGCTTGTGTGCCTTGAGATAGAAAAACAACAACAAGGTCCTTGCATAAATAAATAAAACGCCATCGAGTCCCTAAAAAAGAAAAACGCAAAAGCCATCAGGTCCCTGCCGGCGACGAGGAGCATGTCGGCGTGCCGCCGCCACACGCCGCCCCTAGGAGGAGCGGACAACCAGCACAGGAGGTCGGAGAAGGCCACCGCCACGCGCGGGAGGCTAGGGATGCGGCGCCGCCGACCGTCACAACCACGCGCTGACCGCCTCCTCCACGAGCCGCCGCCGGCGCCACGCGCCCTGCTGCTCCGTCCTGTGCTGCTCTGTGCCGGCGCCGACGCCACGCGCCCTGCTGCTCCTCCTTGTGCTGCTCTGAGCCGGCACCGACGCCACGCGCCCTGCTGCTCTACCCTGCGCTCGATGGCTTTGACGAGGAGAGGCGGAAAAGCGAGGACGGGCCTGCGGGACGGGGGAGCAAATGGGAGGAGAAAGTGCTGCGGGCCGGAGACCCCTAACACCGCCGAACGTTTTTCTGATGGACTCAGCCCTGCCGAGTTGTGAAGCTCGATTTCAGCTTCCCAACCGAACAGGGCTGAGGGACTGTTTTGATATGAGCTCGGCAGTGCTGAGCACACCCCACACAACCTAACAAACAACAAATAGTGAAATGAGGTGAGATTTTCTGAGGTGAGCCGACCTACCAAAACACACCCTCAGCGACCACCTTGGACCACGTCCGGGCCACACCCCGGGGCGGAGGCGGAGGCGGAGCTCGTGTTGGCTCTCGAGTCCTCTCACGAGAGCGCTCCTTCTCGCGATCAATGACACAGAGGCCCGGGCAGGGGCTGGGTGGAGGCCAGCGTCCAGCGTCCAGCGACTCGAAGTAGGACACATGTGTGTTCCAAAGGCTCGCGGGGTGAGTCTCGCAACAGGAGAATGGGGCTCTGTTCCCATGGCTTTGCATGTCCCCCCGGGCTTGGCATCGGACGGTGCACTGCTTTCAGGGAGACGTGGTTATAGTCAAAATCGCCGAAACATACAATAACCTTTATTTTCCCCGATTGGTTGGAGGAAAGCTTCTTTAAATTTGCTGAATTTACATTTTTTTCACGCAGACGACTAACTGTTGAATGTCTTCGAAAAAAGGGATTATTTATTTGGACCTATTTCTAACTTTTAGCTTTTGGCTTATAAATTATAATCACACAAACACCTAAACAAATTATTTTGATTTTACCTTCAATATTAAGTGAATAACCATGGGAATACGTTGTTACATACCCACTGGCCTAGCCACGGTTGGATGTCATAATAAGGAAGCTCTAGACGGCTAGCAGCAAGTTAAAGCACACATTAGACTAGCCCCAATATGGATATCATAGGTAGTATCATGCACCACATGCATGCAAAATACTTATGTGTCACTGCAATTAATGATGAAAGAGATTGTATTGGTATTATAGGTAGATAGGATATCATAGCTCATAGAACTAGAAAAACTAATCCCAAATAAACCTTGCACACAAATTTACATTGAGATTCTACAAAACAATAAATATACAAAGCCTATAATACTGCTACATGATACTACCTCCTTCACGGTTTGCAGGGCGCCTAATCAAATTTGGGTTTTTCCAAAACTGCAACGTTCTTAGGCGCATAAGAATTAATTGTTAATTAACGTGGTATCTTTTCTCCCAACTTTCTATGCATGCAATGGTCTCCCACCAATGCATGCACCTTAATCGCTCATTAATAGGCCTAATTTTCCGCCAATACGTACACGCCTAGGTCCGTGAGATTTTTGTAGAGCGCTCTGCAAACCGTGAAGGAAGAAGTACTATGCATTGTGAAAATGATATCATATAGTAATATCATGCTAGTATCATATGCATGATACTACTATATAATACTTGCCATTATGACTAGTCTTAGAAGGCAGTGTGACAGCGGAGGTGCAGTGATGGTACCATGCGATGCATGCATGCCAAATAGGTTGTACTCAGGACTGCACACGAATGGCACGGAACGAGCCAAAGTATATATTGATGGTTATCAGCATATATGTAGCACCACGATGTACCTTAATTGTAATTCGTACAAGGGGAGACATCATATGTTGTTCTTGCAATCCACCTGTATGAGCTATGTACGGGATCACATTTGATCTCGACGTGCATAGAAGAACTCGTATGTCTCCATGCACAATATCCTGTTAAAAATTAAATATCAAAGTAAAAAAACACATATTTAGATGTTTTTATGTGCCGTTCCTCATGCTCTTGTGGAGATTATGGCATGTGCATAATGAACTCACACATCAGAAGGTACCAGCAATCGCCATGGCCTTAAGGAAATTCCTAGAAAGCTACCTGCAGTCGCTGATGTTGGTTGACCAACACCCGGAGGTGGACATTGTGAAAGGGAAACAGGTGGTTGACGGAACGCAACGCTTGCAAAAACGGAACCAAGCAGATGAGAGGCCACATGTGAAATACAAATGAAAACCCCCAGACGAGGGGGTGATGAAACTAAACGTTGATGGTGCATACACCCAGGATGGGAGGGCAGGCGCATGCATGCTCCTCCGGGACTCTAATGGCAGTGTGATCTTTGCAGCATGCAGGTGGCTCCAAACCTGCTCGGAACCTCTGGAAGCTGAGCTCGCTGCTATGGAAGAAGGGATGGAGCTTGCTCTTCACTGGACACACACAAACGTCATCTTGGAGTCGGACTGTGCGGAGGCGATCAAGATGGTCCAAGATGATAAGCCCAATCTGTCCCGTCATGCAATGCGAATCAATACCATTAGAGAGAGGTTGAGGGAAAGAGGAACAAAGGTAAGCAAGGTTCACCGTGAGGCGAACTGTGCTAGCCATGGCCTAGCTGCATTAGGGAGAGCACAAGAAAGAACTGCCGTTTGGCTGCGTAATTCATCACCAGTGATTCATAGTGTGATCCTAGCGGATTGTACTCCCCCCGATGAATGAAACCCCTTTTTCCCGCAAAAAAAAGAAGCTAAAGTCCAAAAGTCAGAAATAGGCCCAACCAAAGGGCAACTCCGACTGAGTATACTCCAGGTCCAAGAGAAGAACGAGCTAATTAACTAGAGTGCCCTTTGAAAATATAGTACTAATCGCTGAGATGCATGAAGCCATGAAACATGGGACAAAACTTCTTTCTCGTGAAGAGGAACATCTGCTTCTCTCTCCTTCTGAAGTAGTATCCCAAAGTTCTAAAAAAAAGTCGAAGAATAAGTGTAGTAATATTAAAATTTTGCACACACAAAAATTCTGCATCATTATTTTTTTCATCAATGCATGCATGCACCGTTGCATACTCAACCGAACAGAGTCGTCATTTTCCTGGTTCCTTGGTCTCAAAGGAAGAAGGCAGAGAAGCCTAGCTACGGTGGGAGTATAGAGTAGTATTGCAACAGCTACCTAGCTCCCAGCTAGAGTAGGTAGGTTGGCGCAATACACTGACCATATTGCAGAGGCACCCGCTTCCGTTGCAGTGGCATCATCGTCACGAGACCAGCCAGCCAGTGTAGTGTACTAGCTAGCTGCAGCAGTGAACATCTTTCCACAACTTGATGCTTGCAGTTAGCGCCATGCATGCCACTTCGAGCATGCAAGCAACAAACAGCAGTCATTTATAATTTCTCTAGTAGACTACCTATACAGCTATACCTAAATACTACTAGGTTGCAAGTTGTACAATAGTGCCGCTAGCTATTGCTTGTATCTACAATAGTAGAGGAAAACGACTAAGTACGTACTCGTTTTTCTCTACTATTGCGCCTAGAGGGGCTGTACGCATGTTTCTCATGCTGCATGCACGAATCATGTATCTGATGCTAAAGGACGGTCAACATATTGCCTCCGTACAAAGAATAGATGACGTTTTCCAAGATGTATAACCTGAAGTTATCTACATTTGCACATATAAGAGCAACTCCACTCGATTTTCAGGACGCCGTCTCAGAACGATTTTTTGTCTGGACGCCGGTTTCATTCAGACTTGGGCTAATTTTGGTCCGAAGTTCCCAGGCCGATTCCGGGATCCAGGGAACGTCCTGAAAACGCCGGACGAAGAGAAAACGGGTGTGGACCAACCCTGTCAGCGAAACAATCCCATTTCCCCACACTCACTCGTCTCCACTGCGGTGAAGAGCTCCCCAGCTGCCCCTGTCGCCATGGCTTCGCCGGCGAAGCTCCACCACGTTGAGCCGTATCTACACCTCTAGATAGGTTCGCCGCCCCCTTTCCCCTCGGCTTAGGCCATCTTTCGCCGCCCAAGCTTCATTGTAGCTCGGCTTCGCTCCGAGCTCCCGCCACCTCGCCCGCCAAGTGTTCGGCGTTTTGCCGGTTTGGTCATGGGCTCCGACAACGAGGAGATGTTCGCAGTGTTGCTGGAGAAGGAGAACGTCGCTGCCGCCAAAGATTGGCCAAACATTGCTTCGTATTCATATTATGCCGAACTATGTCAAAAACTGATCGAATTTGAGCCGAATTTGAACGGAAAAAGACGTCCTAGGAACTCGGTCTGGGAACGCGAGTGGAAAACTCAGCATTTTTAGACAGAAAACATATTTCGTCCGGCCAAATTGAAATCCGAAGGCCTGGAAACGGCCAATAAGTGGAGATGCTTTAAGCCAAAGCACACCTCCATATCTAGCACCGCATATCAACTTTTGGAGTAGATGTACATGTACATGCACTCATTGTTTAAAGACACATATCAAAATATTAAAAGTTTTTTTAAATCCACGTGTATGCGAACATTTTGTATCCGCATGCAAAATTTTGCGGAAAGGAATATTACACAGGCTACACGAAATATTATTTTTCTGTGGAACTTTTCGAGTGAACATAGGATGACCACACGAACAATTTTACTTTACTTGATATTTACAAAATACTTTTATGCATTTTTTGTAATAGGTGCATTTAAATCTGTGAGCCAAAACACCACCTCTCCGTGGCCACCAAATATTATGCGTAAAATAAACTACAATGGTACCATTAATTGAGATGAGCAATAAATCGAAACCTAAAAGGGATAATATGTTTTTTGAGCATCCACTTATACTTATATTGTTTTTATGATCTTGCTTACCCTAGAAAGGTAACCCCCAATTCAACATTAGGAGGAAAAGGTAATGCCCTCTCTGTTTCATATTAAGTGTCACTAATTTAGTACAACTTTGTACTCCCTCCTTCCCGGTTTATAAGTTCTTCGTGTATCCCTAAATCGTTAATTTAACCCATTTAGTGTGAGGTTTTTTTAGAAAGGAGCATATATTAATATCAAAAGATATCAATTACATCTAGCCTCTGCAACAACGCATTGCCCTAGCGGTCATACGGATGCAGACATTTAAAAAATAAAAAGAATTATAAAAAAGAAAAGTCTCGCTATAGTGACTCATTCATTGGAACAACACTATTACCACCACCAAGACAGCACTAAAAGTTCAGCTTTTTCAAAAACGACGCCTCCAAGAAGGAAACAGTGCACAAATACCGTCATCGCCTGATTAAAGATCTTAGGTTTTCACCCTGAAGAAAGTCCACACTCTCAAAACAATGCCTCAACAAGGCCATTGCCAGGCACAACCAGTTAAGACCAGACCCTGGGTTTTCACCCTGAAAAAGATAGAACCGTGAACCTCTCCTGTGCAGCCGCCCCCACTTGCATGCCACTGCTTCAAGTAACGAATCACCAAGTCAATTTCTCATCACCACCCAGACTTGAACCACCATTATTAGTCCATAGATCTTGGTCTCCATGACATTCTTTGTCAGCACCATAGAACGAGAACATGCTCCATGATCTTAACAGTCAACAAAGTTTTGAAGCGTACCCTCTAAAACTAAACGGTCAGAGTAAAATATGGATGCGCACGATCGAATCCCATCTCATCCAGCAATCTCTCGGCATGATCGTACTTATGGAGTACGCCGGCGGAGTCTTCTGAAACACGACACATTAACCAGATCAATATAGAGAAACATCAGGCTAATCTTCATCTTGAATTGAGAGGGATCAAGGACCACCACCTTTATTAGACAGATCATCGGCCCCCGCGCCGCCGCCCGCCGGCTCCCCATGGGACCGGCCTCCCAATTCCCCACCAGCTAGGCCGATAGAGGTGTAGGCAGCCCGGGCCGCCACGATCGCAACCTGGCGCCAAGAGACCTGCGAAGATCCTTTGAAATCCGAAGATCGGATGCGGGGGCGTGCGCATATGGGCCAAGGGCCAGGCGACCACACCCACCAGAGCTCTACCGGTCATCCCATCACCGCCGTCTGCAATGGCGCCCACCACTAGCCTCCACCTACGTCTGCCACGCCGGCGGCAGCCCGCACTCTCGGCGACAACGGCCCGTGCCGCACTACCAGCCAGGGGAAAGGGATCCCGCCCGCCACCCTCCTGAGGTATATTTACATAATATATATCATTAGAAAATTCAGATATTATATTTTTTAGTGGTACTATAATTTTTATGCTATATAGTTTGTATTATATAGGTTAAACTAACGATCTACAAACGAAGAACTTATAAACCAGGATTAAGGGATATTAAATCAGCGACACTTAATATTGAACGGAGTATGTTGGACCTGAGCGTGTGGAGACTTCAAACAATTGGTCCTGACCACATGATTTCATAAATGTCCTTGTACAAAAGTAACAACCTCCCTCTTTCTCCTTAACTTTGTTCTTCCAAACCCGTAAAAAAAAAATCTTTGTTCTTCCAAGTCACTAAAATACCGACGAGATATGTGAAGTACTCCCTCCGTTTCAAAATATAAGATATTTTAGGTTTGGTAAGAGAATGTATCTAGACTACTTTTAGTGTGTAGGTTCACTGAGGTATAGAGTGAACCTACACTAAAATAAGTCTAGATATATTTTTATTACAAACCTAAAAATCTTATATTTTCGAACGGAGGAAGTACTACTTTTGAAAAACGACTAACATACACTCGGTGCAAAAGCATGCAGTACGGGCTACCCTGCATGTTTCTATCCCGTGTCTGTCCTTTTTTCATCGTCAACTAGACACAGCTTTGCTAGTTCCCGATGCTACTGTCGCATCACCTCTCTGAGCTTTTTGGCTAGGTCCACGGAAACCAGTCACATAACTCGAAACAATTCATTCCTTCGTTACCAACAAAACCGTTGGGGTCCAGCCGTTCGTAGTTGCGCGGATCGTCACGTCAATTGGTTCCATAAAATACTACGGAGTACTCTGTTTCAAACTCGCATAATTTGAATAACCACGGGCTTTTATCATTTGGTTACCATATATAGTAACGTGCATGTGTGTTGGAACATATTGTTTGCTGCATTTTTTGAGACGTGGGGCCGTCATCTCAACAATTTTATCAAATCAAACCATGAAAAGTGGAACTATTTCAAACCGTCTTGATGATTTTTTTGAACTATATATTTTCATATATGAAGGTAGGGTAGAACCCAGACCTTATGATATCTTGATGAGAATATATGCTTAAACATTTTAACGAGTTATTAAAAAGACATCATTGTAAGTTTTGTTTCTCAATGTGGTGTTGCTTCTGCAAATGATGATGACGGTGACGATAGCATGACAATATGCATGGTCAAGTGTTGAAAGATTGTTTAGTGGCTTTACTGAGTTTTACTAGTGGAAACAAGGTCTTTTGTTGATCCCGAAAAGGGGCTTTAACACCGGTTCTTCTACGAACCGGTGTTAAAGGGGGCATCAAGTGGCCCTCGGCATTAAAGGAGCCCCCCCCTTTAACACCGGTTCGTGCCACCACGAACCGGTGTTAAAGGTCCTCTGTGACTGGCTCACAAGATTTTCTTTAACACCGGTTCGTGGCATGAACCGGTGTTAAAGGGGCTATATAAGACACCACCCCAGCCCACACACACCCCACTCTTCCATTCTTTCACATTTTGGAGCCTAGCAAGAGGGTGTGAAGAGTGCTAGTTTGTGTTTCTTTCATATGCACTAGAGGTGTTCGGTGAAATGCCCGAGAGCTCAAAATAAGCTTTCTTGTTGCTCTTTTCGTCTCGGTCAAGGTCGGCAACTATAGTTTCATGTGTCATTGATGTACTATATATATAAATGGTCATCTCCCTATTATTTTTTGATATATACTACATATTAATGCAGATGAATCGGCAATGGATGTACGGTGACCGCCGCACTTCCGAGTACATTACGGGCCTCCAAAATTTCATCGTTGTGGCTAATGCAAACCGTGGTCACAATGGTTTTATGTGCTGTCCGTGTGTTCACTGTCAGAACAAGAAAGACTACTCAAATACCAGAACCATTCACGCCCACCTGCTCCGATCCGGTTTCATGCCCAGCTATAATTGTTGGACCAAGCACGGAAAAAAGGGGTTGTGATGGAAGACAACGAAGAAGAAGAGGATGATGAAAACTATCATAATATGTATCCTGAATATGATGATAATGCTACGGAGGTAGATAATGAAGATCAAGAGGGAGCAGATGGGCCCGCTGATGACGATCTTGGTCAGGCCATTACTGATGCAAAGGAAGAATGTGAAACTGAAAAGGAGAAGGAGAAGCTAGAGCAGATGTTAAAAGATCACAAAACATTGTTGTATCCAACTTGCGAAGATGGCCACAAAAATCTAGGTGCCACACTGGATTTGCTGCAATGGAAGGCGGAGAATGGTGTGACTGACAGCGCATTTTCAAAGTTGTTGGTAAAAATGAAGAATCTTCTTCCAAGAAATAATGAGTTGCCTGACAGTACATACCAAGCAAAGAAGGTTGTCTGCCCTCTAGGATTAGACGTGCAGAAGATACATGCCTGCATTAATGACGGCATCCTCTACCGCGGTGAGAAGTACGAGAATTTGGATGCATGCCCGGTATGCACTTTGATCATGGTATAAGATCGACGAGACGATCCTGGCGATGTTGAGGGCGAGGCCCCTAGGAAGAAGGTTCTCGCCAAGGTTATGTGGTATGCTCCTATAATACCACGGTTAAAACGTCTCTTCAGAAATAAAGAGCATGCCAAGTTATTGCGATGGCACATGGAAGACCGTAAGAAAGACGCGATGTTGAGACACCCCACCGATGGGTCACAAGGAGAAAAGTCGAGCGAGTACCGGACTTCGACGTGACGCAAGAAACTTAAGGTTTGGTCTAAGTACGCATGAATCCTTTTGGTGAGCAGAGCTGCAGTCACAACACCTGTGACCCTATGTATCTATAACCTTCCTCCTTGGTTGTGTATGAAGAGGAAGTTCATTATGATGCCAGTGCTCATCCAAGGCCCGAGGCAACCCGGCAACGACATTGATGTGTACCTAAGGCCATTAGTTGAAGAACTTTTACAGCTGTGGGCCAAACCAGGTGTACGTATGTGGGATGAGCACAAAGGGGAGCCATTTGACCTACGAGCATTGCTTTTCGTAACCATCAATGATTGGCCTGCTCTTAGTAACATTCCATGGCAGACAAACAAGGGATACAATGCATGCACACACTATTTAGATGATACTGAAAGTGTATATTTGGATAAATGTAAGAAGGTTGTGTACCTAGGGTATCGCCGATTTCTTCCGAACCTGCATCCAGTAAGAAAGAAAGGCAAGCATTTCAAACGCGTCTGCGAACCGGAGGAAGCCTGTCCTCCGTCTGGGTGAGGAGGTATTTGGTATGGTCAAGGACCTAGAAGTAATCTTTGGAAAAGGTCCCGGCAGTATCTGTTCGAATGACGATGCCGGACACGCGCCGATGTGGAAGAAGCAATCTATATTTTGGGACCTACCCTATTGGAAAGTCTTAGAGGTCCGCTCTTCAATCGACGTGATGCACGTGACGAAGAATGTTTGCGTGAACCTGCTAGGATTTCTAGGAGTGTATGGGAAGACAAAAGATACACCGGAAGCACGACAGGACCAGCAACGTCTGAAGGCCCCTGAAGAGCCTATGCATCCTGAGAACAAGAAGGGTAAACGACGCCACTTAACTCCTGCCCACGCTCTTACCAAAGCAGAGAGAAGGAAATCTTTTTGAATGTCCGAGCGGTATCAAGGTCCCGTCGGCTTCTCGAATATAAAGGGAATAATAAATATGGCAGAGAAAAAATTCCAAAACCTGAAGTCTCATGACTGCCACGTGATTATGACACAATTGCTTCCGATTGCATTGAGGGGGCTTCTACCTGAAAATGTTCGAGTACCCATTGTGAAGCTATGTGCATTCCTCAATGCAATATCTCAGAAGGTAATCGATCCAGAAATCCTACCAGGGTTACAAAGAGATATGGCCCAATGTCTTGTCAGCTTTGAGTTGGTGTTCCCACCATCCTTCTTCAATATTATGACGCATCTCCTGGTTCACCTAGTAGAAGAGATTGCCATTCTCGGTCATGTATTTCTACACAATATGTTCCCCTTTGAGAGGTACATGGGAGTCTTAAAGAAATATGTTCATAACCGTGCTAGGCCAGAAGGAAGCATCTCCAAGGGCTATGTAACAGAGGAGGTCATTGAGTTCTGTGTTGATTTTATTCCTGACCTTAAGGTGATTGGTGTTCCAAAATCACGACATGAGGGGAGACTGCGTGGAAAAGGCACCCTAGGATGTAAAGCAATGATATGTAGGGACGGACATTCTCTCAATCAAGCACACTACACGGTTTTACAAAGATCTATCTTGGTTGCCCCGTATATCAATGAACACAAGAATTTAATACGCCTCAAACACCCGGGACAGTCTGATGAATGGATTATAAGTGAACACATGGCGAGTTTTGGCGGCTGGCTGCAAAGACTTCTCACGAATAACACCACTGTTGGGGATCAATTTGTTTGTTGGCAGGACACCTTCGATCGTATGTACTTTCCAAGGGTACGAGATAAATGGGAATACATTTTACACGATAGGCCAAGATAAAAGAGCACCAACCAAAAGCAGTGTCCGCTTGATGCAGAAGACAATGGGCAAAATACCACGTATTATGGGTTCATAGAGGAGATATGGGAACTTGACTATGGACCTAATTTTAAGGTCCCCTTGTTTCGATGCAAATGGGTCAAGCTAACAGGAGGAGGGGTTGAGGTAGACAAGAAGCGAATGACAACGGTGGATCTCAACAATCTTATGAAGAACTTAGACGAACCATTCGTCCTAGCCAATGATGTGGCTCAGTTTTCTATGTGAAGGACATGTCCTCCGACCAAAAAAAAAGAAAAATATGCAAACGAATACATCATATGATGAGCCAAAGCGTCACATAGTTCTTTCGGGAAAAGAAACATCGTGGGAATCGAGGACAAGATGTATGTCAAGATTATAATAAGTTTGATGAAATTCCGCCCTTCACAGTGAAAACTGACCCAAGCATTCCGTTAAGTAAAGAAGATGCTCCATGGTTACGTCTGAAGCGATCATAAGGAAGGGCATATGCCAAGAAGTTCATGCTCATATTATGTAACTCTAGTTCATGTTTTTAATATTAATACATGTCTTGAGTGTTAGTCATGTTTTGTGGATGGACCGGGACTATGAGAAGAAGTTGTCCCGATTCGTACTTACCATTAAGATCTGATCTCCAAACGCGCGCGGTCACATATTAGGGAGTGCCTCTATGACCAGTTTCTTGGAGATGCCGGAGGACTAGGCTCCGTCGGCATCTCCCTGAAACTGGCCGTAGTGGTGTCCCTGCTCTCGAAAACCATCTTGCAGCTTTGTAACTTCTCTAACTAGATCAATACACCAGGGAGCTAACTAATTCCACATATTAGGGAGTGCCTCTATGACCAGTTTCTCGGAGATGCCGGAGGATCTCGTCGGCATCTCCCCGAAATGGCCGTAGTGGTGTCCTCGCCTCAAACCGGCCGGAGGACTGGACTCACAAGGATGCCTATTTATAGTACAAGCAGCTCGACATAGTGTTGACACTTACAAAATAATGTCGACACTCCCCTATTATTAGTGCTTGACTCGTGTTTTGTGTCGGATGGTGTCTACAACCGACTAAAGGTTCATCTTTAGTCCCGTTGGTGATACCATCCGGGACAAGGTACACGCCATACGACATAATGTCGACATGCACTCACCCCTATTATTAGTGTTGACTCGTGTTTTGTCGGTTGGTGTCTCCAACCGGGACTAAAATTCATCTTTAGTCGGTTGGTGTCTCCAACCGGACTAAAGGTTCATCCGCCATTTTTCCGCCATTTTTCTTCCCGCCATTTTTCTTCCCGCCATTCTTCCTCCAGTTCTTCCCGCTAGTTCACTATATATATATGTAGGGGGTTGGCCTCCATTGTCATTGCACATCTCTAGACTCATATCTGCAACCTCATCACTCTTTCCCATGGCTTCCACCGTAGCACTAACCCCCAGGGAGGCGGAGGCGCTTTGCGCCTCGAACTACCCTTCCCGCCGGGATACTGTGTCCCCGTCCGGATGCCGAGCGGAGGCGTGCCAGTTCCTCCTGTCCCTCTAGGTGTGGCGCCGGATGGCCATCACGAACCACTACTACTTTGATCTCACGCCGGAGCAGCGGAGGAATCCCAGATGGCATCCCGACTATTTCCCTACTTGGGAAGCCTTCTTCGTGGATCGGCATGAGAGGGCGCCGCCAGCACGAGGAGGGCCCCACCTCCTCCTAACTTCAACGAGGCCGGCCGGCTATGGTGGCGCCGGGACTCTCCGCAGCCATGGCCTATGACATCGCCGCCGACTCTAACCCCGTCTGCTACCCTCAAGTCCAGCCCACGCTACCCTCAAGTCCAGCCCACGCGTACTCTCCAGAGGTTCAATTACGGCGACCCCGACGACGACAGCGATGACGGTGGCGGCGAGTACGACGACTACAATGGCGAGTATTACAGGTGTAGGCACGAGCATGACTGAATCACTCCAACATTCCGAAACAAGTTCGGCCGATTGTTACTTAATCTGGCCATGTATCTTAATTTTCAGTTTTTTTATGTATCTTAATTTTCAGTTCCAGTTCGGCTTTATGTAACTGTCTCAAAATGACCTATCTCATTCGAGGTTTCTTGGCTTTCGGGTCAAATGACCAATGTTATGGCTAGAATCAAGGCATAGTTTGCAAGAGGAGTTTTCCTTTTTATCGCACCAAAAAGGCATTTTCCATTTTCCGAGCATAAAAGCAGACGGTTTTGTGAAGCAACCACCAAATGGCTAATTCAAAAAACCACCAACACATTTTTAGGTTCACAATATGCTATTTTATCAAAAACAATGCAAGTTGAGCAAGGCTTGGTGAGATACAAAAGATGCGACATTTAAATATCCAATCAATTCAAAAATGTTAATACAAAAGACGCGGCATTAAAATATGATTTGATCTAATAAAAAACATTTTTAGATGCTTAATATTTCTTATGTTCAAAGTTTTAGGATTTAAAAATTTATTTTTGTTTGAATTGAATAATCAAAATTTATATGTAAGTGTTTTAATTATTTTAAAAAATTTCATGTGAAGTAAATATAAAATGATTTACATGAATGGATAGATATTATTTTTCTGAAAATTACGATATATTATTCATATTTTTCTGAGTTGAAATGAAAAAGATATAATTTTCTAAATTCATATCATATTTTTTGAATTAAAAAGCCCTTTAATGCATGAAATAAATGTTTCTTTAACACCGGTTCCAAACAGGAACCGTGTTAAAGGGCATTATTTATTTTCACAAGACTTCTTTAACACGGTTTGTGGCAGGAACCGTGTTAAAGTGGGGTAATAACACTGTAGAACGATTTCGCTCTTTAACACCGGTTCCTGCCACGAACCGGTGTTAAAGGGGGGGTATTAAATGCGCCCCTTCGCTCCTTTCTTCCCCCCAAAGCCAGATCGCGCCACCGCCGAGCCCAGCCGCCGCCGCTGCCGCCGCCACAGCGTAAGGCGCGCCACCGCCACCGCCACCGCCATCGCCACCGCCACGGCCACATCGCCACCGCGCCACAAGGCCGCGACAACAACGCCATGGCCTTGGCGAAGCTAGGACCGCCTGCTTTCCTCCCTTCTCTGTTTGCTGGCGCCTTTTCAGTGCTGCGCTCGCCACGCCGCCGCTTATCGCAGCCTCTCTCGCCCGCCGCTTGCCGCCGCCTGCCGCAGCCCTCTCTGCTCGCCGCCTCGCTGCCGCCGCCACGCTGCCGCTGCCGCAGCTCTCTCTGTCCGGACGCGTTGCAGCCTCTGTTGGTGGTGCGACGCCGTGGCACCGAAGCGGTTGGGTGCGCACGACGCGCCCATCCTGCCGCTCTCCGTGGTCGCGGTTCGGGTGGAGAGCGGCGGTTCGTGGTCGCGGTTCGGGTGGAGAGCGGCGGTTAGAACGCGGACAGGACGGCCTCCTCGATCCCGGCGGCGCACGTCCGGGGGCGACCGAGCTCCACGTCGTCGGCCATGCTCCGTTGCGACGACGAGGCGTGCCGGCTGGCGGCGGTTGGAGCAGAAGTAGGCGACGAGGGAGAGAACGACGAGCGCGGTCATGAGATAACTTATGTTCCTGGGACCTTTCTCTCAATTTTTGTACGACGACTTTTTCACTAGCTTTAGATTTGACAAATCAAAATGAGCACACAGATTATCTGCAGTAAAGCCGCCAAATAATGCTCCATAGCTAATGATGGAGGAACATGATTCTACATGACAAATCAAAATGAGCACATTAAGGTTATGAAAGAGTTACCGAGAAAGATTGAAGTTAATTTACCTACGTCCTAAGTTAATTAAGGTTATGAACAACGTCCGTTTTAGGTAGGCCGCATCACGCTACCTCGCGCTCCCTAGGTCGCTCTCCAACGCCGCCAGCCTCCGGTCAGCCACTGTAGCTAGCCCCTCTCATATGCATCCGGGATTTCTCCGAATTAGGGTTTGGACCCCTCGGAACTCGTTTAAAATGATCAAGCATCCTTAGGGTTTTAATTTCATTTGTGTATTTTTGTATAAATAATATGTATATTTGTCTATGAATCCAAGTCCACTTGAATGTTTACACTCTTACTATGTATATTTGTCTATGAATTGTTTTAGAAACTATGGATCCACTTAGTAGAAACCTTGAAGAAGAAGAAATAATGTAGAACATTATTGATGAGGACACCTCACAATATCTGAACTTGGAGGGACATGATGACGACAACTCAAGTACTAGTCATGGAGAAGATGAAGACTCCGGTGAACGCAATTTAATGGTTACAAAGTCCGGCGAGGTATATGCATTGATTAAGCCTCTGCTGACTTGCACAAACAATCTTCTTCTATATGTATTAATTAACGCTTCTTTCTTCTTTTAGCCCTCTGGATCGACCAGCCAGCAACCATCTTCTTCTACGAAAAAGAACAAGCGAGGCGCGAGCCAGCGGTTGAAAGATCGTGCAAAGTTCACGATCGAAGCAGTCCGTGTTGATGGCAGGCCGATGGAGCCCAAGAAGGCCGCAGACAAATTTGTACGTCAGGCTGGAGTTCTTGTTAGGGACCAAATCCCAATCACAATTGAAAATTGGAATAAGCCAAAGAAGGGCGACGGCACCTTTGTCGATGACAGATCCAAAGAAACGCTTTGGAATTCGTTGTTGGTAAATTTCACCCTTCCGCCAGAGGAGGATGAAAACAATCCGGTTATAAAGGAAAAGTTCAAAGAGTGGATTCTAAAGAAGATGGCCGAGGCTTTCCGCAACTGGAAGACAAAATTGAACAAATTTGTCAAATCTGGCGAGACTCCAAATTTCGAAGACGCATATTATGCGAAGATAAGACCTCACTGGCCCGAATTTAAGACATGTAAAAAAAGTGTTATAGCTAAAAAGAGGTCAGAAACCAATACGCTTAATGCCCTGAAGAAGGAATATCACCAGAGGACGGGGTCAGGTGGCTACATATCTCAGAGGCCTAAGTGGGAGGAAGCTGAGAAGGCCCTGCGCGAGAGAGGGATCACACCCCAGACAAATGGGTGGGACCTACGTGCAAAGACTTGGTTCTACGGAATCGGGGCAAGGTTGGACCCAGAAACAGGATTGTGTATCTTCCCAACCATCCTTGCCAAACCCGTCACTGAACTCATCACGGCATACGAGGAAACATCCGCCAGGACCTTCCATCCCGACAGAGAGAATGACCAGCTCACACACGCCATCGGTAAAAAAGAACACCCTGGACATGCACGAGGCACAGGGGGTATGACATGGAAGGATGGGTTTGCCGACTGGAGCGACTCTTACAGATGGCGCGGCAGAAAAGAAAAAGAGCGTACAGAGCGGATGACACAGATAGAACATGCACTTGCGGCGCTGCAGGCGCAAGTGAATGCACAACAGAGCCATCAAGCTACCGGCCCATCTCAGCGGCACGAAGAGCCTGCATTGGAAGCTGCCCGCGGCCCAGACTCTGCGCGGAAAAGCAGTGTGGCTTCCACGGAGAACGTGCAGCCCACACTTGAAATGACGGGTCCTCGATACCCCGTGGATGAGATAACGGAGAGCGAACACGCTGAGCTGCATGTGAGATTAATGGGCTTATCCATTAAGGTGGCTGACGGCTATGCCTTACCTCCTGTAGCTGGTGGAACTTACCACTGCCGACCGATTCCAGATGGCTATGCTATTATCGGGGTGGATGAGGTTGTGAAGGAATATGAGGAAG
This sequence comes from Avena longiglumis, assembly GCA_030063025.1. Taxonomy (NCBI): domain Eukaryota; kingdom Viridiplantae; phylum Streptophyta; class Magnoliopsida; order Poales; family Poaceae; genus Avena; species Avena longiglumis. The sequence goes on along the minus strand of CP125974.1, from coordinate 472,830,443 downwards.
CACAGCTTGACCATGCTACAGGTGAAGGGGAAACTCAACTCAAATTTGCAGTGAAAACAACCATTCTTTGGAAGAAGGAACACATTGTGCTTCCAAATTGAGGTCACTGCACCCCGCTGCCTCCGCAGCTGCTAGCCCGAGCCGCTTCAGCTATCTCCTGGCGCGGTAGCCATCTCCGTCAGCCATCTCTCATGGCAGCCGTCTCCGGCACTTCATCCATCTCCTGCGCGGCAGCCATCTCCGGCCCGTCAGCCATCTCCTGCGCGGCAGCCATCTCCGGCCCGTCAGCCATCTCCGGTGCTTCATCCATCTCCTCAACAGAAGCGAAGAGCACGCCACGAGGAGCATCAGCACTGCCACAAAGAAATCCGCAGGAAACCGTACGCCAAAGAGTTCAAAAAACTACGTCCCGCAGCCTTCCGCCAAGCCATTGCCGGTTTTACCGTGGAATCGCAGCGACGAGGAGACCAATAGGATCTCGGAAGAACAGGTCAAGAAATTCTTTGCACCTAGACGGCCGAGCCAAAGGAGAAAATAGATCCGGGTGGTGGAGAAGTTTTACAATAATCTTTTGAAACCTGAAACCCCACTTGCCGGACTACGAGCCAGATTTTGAAGGCGGATGCAAGGCGTCGAGGGAGACCGAAAGTAGCGTCGTGAGGCACCCGTAAAAACAGTTCCCATGTTCGGAGAGCAGGAAAACCAATCATGTGCCCCGCTCAAATGTTCGACACGAGACGCCTCCCGTAAATGATTACGAGGCAGAGCTACAAAGAAAGGCCAATGAGATGGGGATGACTTACATTGCATACTTGAACGTCATGGGAGACAACTTGCCCAAATGCGATGCCAACCCCATACAGCCATGGAAGTATGGGAAGAATCTCGTCAAGAAAGAGGAGCTCAAGAATCTACCAACAAAGATGCGAAAATTGCACAAGTGGTACCTTCATTTCTGCAAGACGAGAAAGGTAGAATGGATCACGGCGCATATAAGAGATCAGATTTTCTTGTGCGGAGACGACACAATCGAATTCAACATTCAAGACTTGCATTTTCTATTCAATCAGAAGGAACTCGACAAATCTGCCATCAGCCTTTATTGTGTGTAAGTACTATTTCTGTAATTTTTATCTCATCTCATTCACTTCATTAATTGCATGTATATATATATATATATATATGCTCACCATATATGTATATACTATTATGCAGGAAAAAGGTTATGGAATGCATGAAAGGAGGCCCTTTTGACATTGGGTTCGTTGACCCAAATAGAGTTCATGAAGAAGTGGTAAGAGACAAACCTGGGCAAACAGAAGATTACTTGCTAAAGTCTTTACTGAGACAACAAACCAAAAGGGAAATACTATTGCCTTCCAACTTCTCGTGAGTACTGTTATCCTCTCTCTTGTACACATTCTGTTTCGGCTTACTCGATGTTAAGTGTAATTGATGATGAGTTATGCGTGCGTAGGTTGCACTTTATTCTGCTAGTCATTCAACCCGACTCAGGAAAAGTCCTTGTCATGGACTCGTTACGAAAAGAAAAAGAGCTATGGGCAGACTTTAGAGAGATGCTCCAGAGGTAATTTCAATCATATTATCGCACTAGATCGGCAACTTTCGTGACAATAAGTAATTAATTACTCCTTTATCCATTTTCTTTGTCGGACAGGGTTTGAAAATGTTCACGGCAGGGCCGTGGGTGAATGGTCAAGAACTAAAATTTGTAGACCAAAATGTAAGTAATACTAGCTAGCTTCCAATTCCATTATATCATGCTTTATTGATTATTATTTTGATTGAACTCTCTATTCTCGAAAAGTCGCGCATCGTGACACGGCAATAACTTATGTGGGTACTATGTTTGCGAATTCATTCGCAACACGATATGTGCGACGGGCCAAGCCGCACTAGAACAACTTAGAGTAAGTAAAGAAAGTCCACAACATTATTTTATTACCATCAATTGTGTTGAGTTTTATTCTTATATATATATTGACGGCCCATTCTTCATATATATTCAGATCGAACGGATGCGGGACCAACTCCTACCATTTGAACGCATACGAGCCATTCAAGAGGAATTGGCGGGGTTCATACTTGATGAGGTCGTCACGCCTGGCGGAGAACTCTTTAGATATCCACCAAAATGAACGATGACGATGTATATATGTGCCGATGACGATCGATGTATGTGCCGATGACGATGTTTGTGTATAATAATAGTTGCTTAATTATTCATGTACTCATATGTACCGATGACGATTTATAAGTATACCGCTCCCGATCGATTCCCCCTCGCTCCCTCCCGCTAAATACGCCTTAACGGGCAGAGTCTGCCGCGCAGAGATTTAGGTCGTTTTCACGCAGATTTAGGTCGCTTTCACGCCAGTGAAAACGGCCTAAATCTGCCATGGCAGAAGCTTTAACACCGGTTCCAGATACGAACCGGTGTTAAAGGAACTCGAGCTGCGGCAGCGTATGCCACCCTTTAACACCGGTTCGTATATGAACCGGTGTTAAAGGGGCCCCCCCTCTAACACCGAACACTCAACAGTGGTTGGGGAACCGCTGTTAGAGGGCCCTCCCAACCGGAGTTAAAGGGGGGGCTCTGCACTAGTGTTTATATCTTCAGTACAGTGAATGGCGATGCTAGGAAGTTTCGAGGGCCTTGAAAACGGTTAAGCATACTAAGTTTGGAGTTCCCTATATCGCATTTGAACTGGTTCTGAGTATTAGAACTAAATTCTTACAAATTCCAAACCAATTTAAATTTACAATTATGATGCTATGATAACTTGTTTAACAAATATAATATCATAGTATGTACAAATTATGGTATGTGGATAACTGCAAAATGTGCACTCCCAGATAGTAAAATCCTGGAGCCTTCATCTTTTCCCAGTGGTTGTAGTGAATGATTTTCAATGGTGTGTAACGTAGAAAATAATCAACTTTTTAGGACTTCACTAATTTGTATTATCTGGAAAAAAATTAACTAACTAACATGAGGATATAAGAAGTGTCATCAACCCTTGAGTATCATTAAGAAATGTAATTTGAGATGGAGAAATATGTAATGATCTTACATCAAAGACTGGGTGAACAACACCATGAGCTTAAGGTATCTTCAGTACTGCAGTATTTGTGCTGATTTATCTGAGTCAGCTGACCATAATGATCGGTGGGCAGCTGTGTCGTGAACTGTTTAAGGGCATCTTCACCGGGACTATCAAAATGGTCTGCGTGTGTCCGAATGGGTCCGCGTGGACGCGCGGAATGTGTCCCAACGGTGCGATCCATCCGGATTAATTCGGGCAGACCGATCAATCCGTGATGCAGATCTGATGCATGGATGGTTTGTCCGGACAAATACGGGCTCATGCTAGCCTAGATACAGACGCACGTAGGCCTTCTTTTCTTGGGCTAGCCTGTCCGTTTTCATCTGTTTTAAATTGCGCTGTTGTGCGCGGTCCGCAGGACAGCCCGAACCACAACCTCAAATCGTCCATGGCCCGACGCAAATGGACAGAATTAGAGCGTCCGTTTGCGTCTCCACGGTTGAGATGCTCTAAGGTACTACTGCAGTATAATAAAGTGACTTAGCCTAAGATTCAATGTGGAACATCGGGTGTATTTAGCGCATGTCCTATCTAGAGAATAACCCCAGTACGGACCCCAGTCGTCACTGAGGTGCCAAAGTGGCCGGTTTATGTTTTGGTCTTCTCCGTTTGCGACCTGTTTTGGAATGTTCCTGCAGCAGCTACAGCTAGGTGCACCATGCATAGGCATGATAACTTTCCTTTCCAGGAAAGATACCATAATGGTGCGGGGCTCCCAAAATTAGTTGAAAATGAAAGAAAAGAAACATAAGGGCTCCTTTGATTTGAAGAAAACGTGGGGGCTTAGGATTTTTTCCTAAAATGCTAACTTCCACTGTTCATTAATATAAGACATTTTAGGTATTTTAAAGTGAACTAGAGATTCATTCTAAAATAAGTGAACCTACACAGTAAAACATGTTTATATACATGCATATTATAGAAAAGCTTAAATATCTTATATTAGTGAAGAGAGGGAGTACTATTTGCACGTTTGTTTTACAGGAATTGCGGAAGGGAAACCAAACGAAATTTTCCTATAGATCTCAGTTTCAAGGAAAAAAAAGTAAAGGAAACAAAAAATCCACCCTGACCTCATGTTTTGATTCCTATGCACAAGAAACGAGGCAAAATTTACACCTGGCATCCTATCCTATTCTTATGTCTTTTCAATTCTTTTGATTTTCGTATCCTCTAAATTAAAGAGACCTTAATACGGATGTTCATTTGTAACGAGGAATGATTTTCACAAGCAGTATAAAACTTAAATGTTGTTTCTACTCTAGAAAAACTAGAGGTTTATAATTGGTGGCATAAATCATTATAAGAATGAGCTTTTTCGAATGGCCTTTGTATTGAAACGATGCACACATCCTATTTTATTGCATAGTTTTCATAATTTATTAGAATGAGTTTACCACACAAAACATATGAAATTTAGGTACGGAAGTAACAATCCACCACCCACCCTTAATATATTTGTAGCAGGCTCGTCTAATAAGGTTAAGTTTATGTGTATATTGTTAATCCCTCAATCAGTTCAATGGCACATACAATACTAATATAACCATGCATCATGAATATAATGTGCATGATCTAGAATTTGCAATTATAACAGCTTCGCTTAGCACAAGGCTAGCTTAAATAATTCAAGTAAACATAAAAAAAATATAACAAGGTAGATCTCTATCCTTCATAAGTGCCACATGCGAACAAATATTAAGTGGAGCGTCGCGACCTATAACAACCACCCGGTAACTAAATAACCTGCAATATGAAACATTGCAGCCAAAAGAATGTGATTAATACTTTGAATGTATTGGAAAGTATTGCTAACAAGACTATAAGAGATCTAGCATTTGCATGCATATTTGGCTAGGTAGAGTTCAGACTCATTTGCTGAAAGCAAGATGTCTTTTTCCTACTTTAAAAATATTTTTCTTTCTTCAAAATAGTTTTTCTAAGGAGATACCAACTGTCTAGCTTCTTATGCTCCTAAACCCATATTCATCCATCAAATTTTAATTTAAGTAATGGGACTAGTAAGATCTTCCAAACAATTTCAGGCCTAGTTGCTCATAATTGTCCATAACTGTGCAATGGAGAAGCTAGCTCTCGGCGACTCCAGTCAGCTTCCCGGGCTCAGTTATGAAAGCTCGAAGGAAATTTGACTCAGCTTCAAGGTTTTTGTATATAAACTAGTGGGCAAATGATTCTTCATCCTAGCGTCTTTGTTCCTTGCTTGGGGAGGAGATCAGCTATCTCCATCACTATAACTGGGGATATGGTTAAGTACTTAGACTTATATTTTTGAGAGATTTGTACACTTTACATGTATGACTAAGTCAACCCCTTTTACCACTACACTCATTTTTTGTCATGGTTAGGACAATACCAAGGTGATGCCTTTCATAAGTATAGAACCCTGGTTCACACAACTTACCTAGTTAAAAGATTCCATAATGACATGTGGTTATAGTGGAAGCTACTATACACGAAACATGTCCAATCTCTTTCAAGTCTAGGTGTGGCTTTCGTAATATCCCAAAATTATTAATTAAGATTATCAAGTTCTAATCACCCAAGTTTAGGGTTAACAGATTTTTTATTATTAAAATCAATATGAATGCATGTGTGTATGTGATGAATGCATGAATGCTTGCCATGACTTGTTTTATTGCTATGAATGGCAAGTATTGGTTTAAATATGAAAACAACATCATCTAAATCATTTCCAAGAAGAATCAAATGAAGAGAAAATCAAAAATAATATATATTTGCAAATGGTCATTTTGACCAAAGTTAACCACTAGACCACTTTGAGCGTTTCTAGTCCAAGTTTTCTAACAGAAACAAATCCAATTATTTTTACCCCTTGCTAGACCAAGTGAAAGTGAACCCAAGCCCACTTTGCGAACCAACATAAATAGATTTCAAATCTATTCAAATGAAAAATCAAAATCGAATTAAGTGTAGGTACTAAGATCACCATTTCTCAAAAACCAGTCAAACCACCTTGACAAACCCTAGCAACCAGAGACTACCAAGTATGTGACCAGTGCACTCACCAAAATTCATCCAAAAATTTCAAACTAAATTTCTTTCGGCCATTTTGTCAAACACTTGGTGAGCATAGTAAAACCTGCCTAACTATCACTGTTTTTAATCAATGATTTATTCCCTCTTTGCACCCTACTCTCACCCCTTGTCTCCCCCAGTGACCATAATGCATTGACACAAGCTAGAACCCTACCCTTTGCACCATACCGTGCCAACCCGAGCCACCCCTTGCCAGCCGACCATGGCAAGCTAGCAGGAGCGTTCGCTGCGTCTAGCCACCATGTCCAGGAGGAAGCCCAACGTCCATCGCCACCCCCTGTCCAGCCCTCGCAAGCAGCCAGGCACTGGACCACAGAGAACGCGCCGCGTCCATTGTCTCTGCGCCATGTCGAGAGCACACTAGAGCGTCGCACCCGACACGCTCTCACACGCGGCGCCTCCCCTTTGCCGCCCGTGCCTGCAATCACCACGACCCCAGGAACCTCCCAGACACCCCGTTCGCCGCTGCGCGACCCGCAGCACCCGTGCGTTGTTAAAACCATCGTCGGTGCCGCGCAGAGTGTCGACCATTCCCGACCAACCTCGACCGCCCCTTGCCGCGCCATTACTTCCTTGAGCATCGCCAGGAGACCGTGCACCGTGCTAGCCCTCCGCCATACCAGTAGCTCACTACACCGCCAACCCCGACGAGCTCTGCCCGTCCCGCACTACCCCTCTCGCTCGGCTATAAAAGGAGGCCACCCTAGCCCCAATTCGTCATACCATCTCACTCCCCACCTCTCAGACCAATTACCCTTTATCGGAGCAAGGTGAGCACCAGGTCGCCGGAATTTCACCGGAGCCCGCCGCTGCAGAAGGAGAAGGGCGTCGTTGATTGGAGCCGCCCTAGGAGCTGCCACAGTCACTGTTCGAACCGCCGTCATCGACAACGTCGTTCGCCCCCAACGCTGACCCTAGCTAGAGCCCAGGTGAGCCTCACAAGACCCCCACCGCCGCGTTAGGGTTCAGTCTCGCCGGCGCTGCCCGACAGAGACGACACACCTCAGCTGTTAGATTAGATACAAATCGCAAGGTCTAGATTGCCCCATACCGCCTCGCTTAATTAGAATCATTGACACATGGGGCCATCACTTAACTCAGCCCGCGCGCTGCGTTGTGCGCAGTGGGCCGGCCCAGTTAGTTCTCGCACGTTAATTCAAATTTAGATTTTTTAATTTAGTTCAAACCCTAGTTCTGTCAGTAGATTCAAAAATCGATTCAGAGAGATTCACTAAACCAAATTGCATGAAACCAATTTTGTTAGAAAGGTATTGGAATTGTTAATCCAAGCCCATTGGATTCAAACCAATTGGATTTATAGATCACCTTAGTAAAAATAACAAGGCAGAGACTTTTCTGCATTCAAACATTTTTCAAAAATCAACCATAAATACTTTTGAGTTGATTTCAACTCTCAAAAATCACAGTTGATAAGATCTTTCTGAATATATAAAAATATCTAGGTTTACTTGCAGTAATAATAGACAAGTATTAAAAGAATGCCTCATAGGCATTTCTAGTCACTTTAATTAATTAAAATAATAAAGTTAAACCTTATTAAATTTTTTCACCACTTTAAATCACATTCCCAATTAGTAAAATATGTGGTGATGACATGTGTCAACATGATCCCATATTTTAATTGGAGAATATTAAATCTTAAGTAGTTTTCAATGAGTAGAAAATACTTTTCTAAAATAAAATAAATAAGACTAATGCTTTAATCCTTATGATGATGATAGATCATCTAGTGTGAACCTTTGGGTGCTAAATAGAAATAGTTAAGTATTGTTTGGTGATTGTGTATCTTGTACTTATTTATGGACGCTAGTACTGACCAAGGATATGAAGAGGAAGGAGACTACTATGAAGAGGAAGCAGAGGAGAACTTCAACCACTTCACTACTCAAGGCAAGTTTACACTTGCAACTTTGCAAGCAATCTTAGAAAACTACACTATGCAAGCTAATACTTGAATGATAACTATGCAAACTAGAGGCCTTAGACATATTTGGTTATCCCACTTTATTACACCAAATCTCAGTTTTACTCGCAAGCTTTATTCTTTATCTAAGTTCTTTAATTACTTCTAGTTAGTATTTAGTGAGTTTTGGAAAGATATTAGAGGTAGCATAAAGAGCATAAAACTTGGCCTAAGTTAGTTAGAACTAGATGTCATACCGAGGCATGAGATTAGATTTGGATAAGTCACACTTGATTATCACCCCTCATTAGTGATTACCCCCAACTTTAGTGGCTAGTGCTAAGCATAAAACTTGCTCACCTTAGATGGGAATACTTGGTGAAAATGATTATGAAAACCTTAGAATGCTGAGTCATTCTAATGAAATGTGTTGACATGTGTTATGAACACCAGATGATTTAATGATGAAAATGTTGAGGCATGAGCCTTAGCCCTTTTTAAAAACTGATGGTTGGGTTTGGATGAGATACCATTCCGATGTTACCATACAACTACAACATTCGAATTTGGGTAGGGCTTGACTGGAAGTTTATATATCTTAGTATGGGTTCCCTTGCGGCCGAGGTTTGAGCTGAGGCTACCTTGTGAGGATTGTCCACCTGTGCAGTTCTCAGTGAGGATGATGACTTCCTGGAGGACCAAGCTATGGACTTCCACACTGATGATGATGATTCTGCCTTCATTGATGATGATGATGACGAAGACACCGATTCTGATGAGTAGTAGCACTTGAGCACTATCGTAGTTGTGAGTTGTATCCGGTCCCTCTATATCGTAGTTTCACAGAATGGGTCCTAAAACCATATGTTACCTTGCGTGGTGTGTGTTTGTATTGTGTGCTATGAATGAATGAATGAAAAGCAAGTTGCTAGTTGGCAAGACCCGAGTCAAACTTAAAGTTTAAAAACTTTTCAAAAACAAACCCCTAAACCTTATAAATTTCCCTCTTGTCTCATGATCTATCTCAACCTTCAGATCCCTCGCGGAGGAAGCAGCTTATCCCCGGATTCAATGCTACAAATATTGCAAATGTTGGTTTCTGACCGTGAAGCTGAAAGAGACGAACGTCAATCCAACCTAGCCACCCTTCAATACATAGCTTAGATGGCCACCAACAATCAAGGCCATGGAAACCAGGACAACCATGGATCCAAGCTCAAGAATTTTCAGAACACCAATCCACCCATTTTTAGTAAGTCTGAAGAGCCATTAGATGATGATGACTGGCTGCAGACTATGGAGAACAACTTATAAGTCGCATGAGTGGAAGCCAATGATAAAGTACTGTTTTCCACCCATTATTTGGAAGGAGATGCAAGGGCTTGGTGGAATAGTATTCGCACCATGAATGGAGGACAGATGATGACCTGGGATGAATTCAAACTCAAGTTTAGCTGAACCCATGTGCCACCAGGTTTAATCAAGAGGATGAGAGATGAATTCAGAGAATTGAAGCAAGGGAGGATGATAGTAGTTAAGTACCGTGAAAAATTTCTGTCATTAGCTAGGTATGCACCAGATGAGATTGACACTGGAGCCAAGAAGAAGGAGATATTCTTGAATGGTCTGCACGATGAGATGCAGACAGCGCTGGTCAATATTCCGTTAGCGGACATTGAAGCCTTAGTGGATTCTGCAATCCAGATGGAAGGAAAGATCAACCAAGCCAATGAGAATCGCAAGCGCAGAATGATGAATCAACCACGAACCCGCCATACCCCGAAGTATCGCCCCAATACATCTACATGATATGCCCCGAGAAACAATAGACCCCCAATGACCCGTCCGAACTATCCAAACATGGAGGAGGAAACCCAAGGCCCGGAGGAAAACACAACAACAACCCCGACAACTCCAACAATTTCAACCGTACACCGACCAAGTTCAACAACAACAACAACGTCGCCAACAACACCAACACTGCCCCAAGGACTGGAAGCAATGTCGTGCCTGTTGCAGGAAAAGACAAGTCTCGGGTTTCTTGTCATGAATGCGGAACCAAGGGTCACTAATCCAATGAGTGTCCCAAGAAGCTTGCAGCAGCTACCAATGTGAATGCCCCATCGCAGCAACAGCGTCGTGTTCATCCTGGAAGGAGATTTTCCCCAGGGAACTCACTCAACCGCAATGGCCGTCTGTTTTACATGAATACTGAAGAAGCCCAGGAAGCGCCAGATGTCATGCTGGGTATGTTTTCTGTTAACTCAGTACTTGCAAGAGTGTTGTTTGATTCTAGAGCATCGCACTCGTTTGTTACAGTAGAATTTGCATGCACTAGTAAGATTCAACCAACAAAATTGAAGCATGTTATGATAGTTCAAATACCTGGTTCAACCACCAAAGCTAGACAAATTTGCAAGGCCGTACCTATCAGAATCCATGGCATAGATTTTTGTGCTAATCTAATAGTACTTGGAACCAAAGGTTTGGAAGTAGTACTAGGAATGGATTGGATGTCGAAACATAAAGGATTAATCGACTGTGCCAACAAAGCCATAACCATGACTATTACCACTGGAGTATCAGTAGAGCATGTATCTGAAACCTTGCCCCGTCAATTCAAGTACAACAAGAGTCTAGCCCAACCAACCATTGACCAAGTCAGAGTAGTCTGTGAATACCCTGATGTATTCCTAGATATATTGCCCATATGCCCCCAGATCGAGATATCGAGTTTATCATTGAACTAACCCCTGGAACTGGACCCATAGCTCAGAGACCTTATAGTATGAACCCGTCTGAATTAGTGGAGCTGAAGAAGCAACTGGATGCTATGCTAGAAATAGGACTGATTCAACCAAGTGCGTCGCCATGGAGATCACTTGTTTTATTTGTGGATAAGAAAGATGGAGGTAACCGTTTGTGCACGGATTATCGGAAGCTGAATGATGTCAACCCACTGCCGAAGGTAGAAGATCTGTTTGACCAGTTGACCGGTGCCAAAGTGTTTTCTAAGATTGATCTTAGAACTGGTTATCATCAACTCATGATTCACGCAGAGGACCACCAGATATGGACTGTATGAGTACACTGTCATGTCTTTTGGATTAACCAATGCCCATCTTATTTCATGAACCTCATGAATAAGATTTTTATGGACTTCCTAGATAAGTTTGTCGTTGTTTTCATCGATGACATTATGATCTATTCCAAATCAGAAGAAGAACATGAGCTACATCTAAGGACCATCCTTGAAACCCTTAGAGAGCATCGGTTGTATGCCAAGTTTAGCAAATGTGAGTTCTGGTTAAAGGAAGTAGGATTCCTAGGACATATTGTGTCGGCAGGAGGAATTGCTGTTGACCCTGCCAAGGTTAAGTATGTGGAAGAATGGCAAGCCCCGATCACTCAAACCCAAGTTCATGTATTTCTAGGATTAGCGGGATATTACCGCAAGTTCGTAGAAGGATTCTCGAACATCGCAAGACCCATGACCCAATTGTTGAAGAAAGATAAGAACTTTGAATGGACGGACAAATGTGAAGCAAGTTTTCAAGAGCTTAAGAAGAGATTGATTTCAGCCCCAATCTTGATCATGCCGGATATCACGAAGCCTTTTGATGTGTATTGTGACGCATCCAAGGTCGATCTTAGATGTGTGTTGATGCAAGAAGGCAAAGTCATATCCTATCTGTCCCGACAACTGAAACAACATGAGCAGAATTACCCTACCCATGACCTTGAACTAGCAGCCGTAGTTTTAGCCTTGAAGACATGGCGACATTACCTCATGGGTAACCGTTGTGAGATTTATTTGGATCACAAGAGTCTGAAGTATATCTTCACCCAGAAGGAGTTGAATATGAGGCAAAGTAGATGGATAGAGCTAATCAAGGACTATGACCTAGACATTCACTATCACCCCGGCAAAGCCAATGTGATAGCAGATGCCCTTAGCAGATTGTCGTGTCGATTGAACACCATGATTCTGAAGGAGAAACCAAGTTTGCACAAGGATTTGGAAGATTTCAGAATGGAACTAGTAAGTGAAGGATTTTTGGCTAGCATAGAACTTCAACCCACCTTGATCAGTCAAATCAAGGAGGCGCAGAAAGGAAATGCTAGTATCGACGGAATCAAACGTCGTATCGGTATAGGGAAGGTACCCGGATTCACCGAAGATGAAGAAGGAGTTTTGTGGTACAAAGGACGTATCTGTGTACCAGCAGATTCAGAGTTGAAACAAGCTATTTTTAAAGAAGCCCATGATACTCTTTATTCTATCCACCCCGGAGGAACCAAGATGTATCAGGATCTGAAGGAGCAATTTTGGTGGCATAAGATGAAGAGAGAAATCGGAAGCTACATAGCCAAATGTGATATCTGCCAGAGAGTCAAAGCAGGACATCAGAGACCCGCATGATTGTTGCAACCATTGCAAATTATAGAATGGAAATGGGATTCAGTTGGAGTGGATTTTATCACCGGTTTGCCTACATCTAGTAAGGGAAATGACTCTATTTGGGTCATAGTGGATAGACTGTCCAAAGTCGCTCATTTCTTACCGGTCAAGACCACTTATCAGAGTTTGAAGTTAGCAGGGTTGTAAATTGCTAGAATAGTCAATTTGCATGGAGTCCCCAAGAACATCGTGTCGGATCGAGGAACCCAGTTTACCTCAAGATTTTGGAAGAAGGTCCAAGAAGGATTAGGAACAAGACTGGATTTCAGCACATCTTATCACCCTCAGACTGATGGACAAACGGAGCGAGCAAACCAAATACTCGAAGATATGTTGAGAGCTTGTGTGTTGGAATATGGATCAAAATGGGAAGACTGTCTTCCTTTTATAGAATTTTCATACAACAACAGTTACCAAGCCAGTTTGCAAATGGACCCATTTGAGTTTATGTATGGAAGAAAGTGTCGTACCCCCTTTGAATTGGTCGGAAGTAGGAGATAGTCAGATTTTCGGACCCGACATCCTATGAGAAGCCGAAGAGAAAGTTCACAAGATCCGTGAGCACCTTAAGACCGCCCAATCCAGACAGAAGAGTTATGCCGATAAGAGACGTTGAGACCTAGCCTTCAATATCGAAGATTTTGTGTATCTGAAAGTATCACCCTTGAAGGGAATGCAACGTTTCCAACTCAAAGGAAAGTGTCGTGGTGGTGGCACGGCAGATGCCATGGGTAGGCTAAAGTATGGGGCCAATGGATGCTAGAGAGATCTGGGGAGGGAAGGTGTAGTTAATTCTACACACAAATGACTAACATACAGATCTTTATTTCTCCTCTCTTGGGCTACAAGTGCTCCTTGAGCTGTATGATGGAAGAGAAGATGAACTTTTACCAGCCTAACGGTATAGAATGAGCCGATCCCCTTCTCAGGATCCAAGCCTCTCCTTATAAAGGGGTGCCTTGGCTCCTCTAGGGCTGACGTGGCAAGCATATTCGAAGAATATGCTTGTCCCAATATAGTAACTCGGCGGCCTCCTTTCCGCGTCCCCCTTCTAATGACGACAAAGTTCCAGAGAACCCCACCTGCACGCCTCGGGCTCCAGGACTGTCACCTCCGTGACCTCCTTCTGCCCTTCTGCTGCTCTGCGCCTTGTCCTTTGCGCTTGGCTCTGTTCAGATTCTTCCTAGCTTGTGACTAGGGTTTGACTATAGGCACCTCCTTCTCCTGCAAGCTTCATGTCATTCGGCCATGTATCGCTTAACTCGGCTTGGCCTTCACCTGTATTTAGGTTATTCGGACTTACCCGGCCGACTTAACCCATACGTCGGTCGGGTAACGTACAACCCTTCTCATAGGTGTCATGCTCGTGCTTACCTCGGCCGACCTTTACATGATTCGGCCGATATAGACAGTAACTCGGAATATGACAAGGGAAACTCCTTTCGTCTTTCCCCGTCATGACCCTATCCGGGGTCACCTCCCCAACATTACTCCCCGAAGCTGGTGTGGTCCTGTCCGTAACCTCGGCCGGGCCATATCAGTTTCCCAATATTCGTTTCTCCTTGTTTCCAAGTTACTTTTCCCCTGTCCGAGGCATCCACGCGGCTTCTCGTGCACGCCTCGTCCTACGTGTAACACTTATCATTGTTTCTCTAGTTTTTTGTTCCTCTACAGTGCCCACTGACAAGCTACAGTAATTACTGCGCCTGTCGCTCGGCACTGCGACGCCTCGCGCACCGTATCGGTCAGGGGGCCTGATCGTCTCCTGTGTCGTGTGGTCACCGGTGTGGCTCCACTCACCCGCGAGCGGTTCCGCCGCACGCACGATCTACACGGTTACTGCTCCACACGCACGATCCCACTACTGCCAGGATCGTGCGGTTATAAAGAGGAGCACGGGGCTAGAGGGTTCACTTTCCCCCTTCGCCTACCGTTGCTCTTCTTCCTTCTTGCGTCTGTGCGCCTGCTCGCGTTCCTGCGGCCGTGCGCTCGTCGGAATCTTTGACGGCGAGACCACAGTTCCTCTACTCCGTCGACCTCGTCACCGCGCGCTTGCTCCGGCACCGTCGCCGGTGAGTTTCTCTGTGGTCTTACTGCCTAGATTTATCTCTAGACGCATCTGCTGCTTTCTAGGCTTCCCACGGCGGTTCTTTTCCGCTCCGCCGCCGTTTTCGCTTAGAACCACGATGGGGCCCTGCGTCTCTAAGCCTTGTTCCGCCGTTAGCTTTTCTTCTGTTGATTCCTCCGGCGACCCCATGTCAAGTTCAGTTAGCGGCGCGCTCATCGAAGATGACGATGCAGCGTCTGGTCCAGAGCGGGGCTCCTGGCAGGGTTCCACCGTTACTCGCCGAGAGATCGAGTGGTTAATTAGAACTCGCCGGATTCCTGCCGAGGTAGGTTGTCGCTTACCCGGCAGCGAATCTTCTCCCGTTCTTAATGAAGGCGAGTATATCGTCTGCATGTCCCATTTCGCTCGCTGGTTTGGTCTTCCCCTTAGCGATTTCGCTAGGGAATTCCTCGATTACTTCGGCCTGCAGCCACATCATCTTCCGGCTAACGCCATTGCTTCCCTATCTGCTTTTATCTCGGCCTCGAAAGGATACTTCGGCCTCTGGCCCTCTGTGCATGTTTGGTCAAAATTCTTCCAGATCCGATCCAATGTCGTTCCAGACAAATCCCTTCAACCTTCCGAGAAGTTGCTTACCCAGTGTGGTGCTGCGTCCATAACACCTCGGAGGAAATCCGAGTTCCCTCGTGTTGCTGGTCTCGAATCTTGCAAGAAATGGCATAGATCGTTTTTCTATGTCAAGAATACTGGGAAGGAAGACAAGATTCGGCTCCCTGCTTTCTCCATCGTCCCCCCTTCCAAGAAGAACTAGACTTATAACCCCAGGAAAAGCCATGCTCTGGCCGAGGCCTTCGAGATTCGGCTGAAGGAGCTGATCTGCACCGGGTTACGTGGCGAGGATCTGATGACCACCTTCATCAGCAATCGAGTCTGCCCTTTTTAGCGTCGCACGCACAAGCTCTGTTTCATGGGCGGTCCCCTTGATCCCAACCGGGTTTCAACGGTTGAGCTTGAGGACTATCTTGTTTATAAGCGTGTCTGAGCTATCTTTAAGATGGATCTGCCAGAAGATTGGACCTGGGGGCTGAAGCCATTCACCCGCCGGAATCCCCCTCCCGGGGTAAGCTAGATCACTTGTGTTTTTGTTTCCTAATCGCGTTTGCGATTCCTTTTGCTGATTCTTCTTTGTCTCTTTTCTCGTAGAGATTTGCGGAACAACAGATCGAGGATGCCGAGGTTCTGGCCCTCCCGTGGACCGCAGATCGGAACACACCGGACAGCGGAGAGCCCGACCCGGAGGAGTTCGTTCCTAAGTCGGACGTTGCTCCGGTTCGCGCCCGTGGCAAGACTTCGGCTCATGGGGAGGAAGGTGATTCGGACGACGTCCAAGTTCTTGAGGTATTTGCCGCAATGCCTATCTCTTACGCATTTCCGGCTTCTACGTCCTCAGCTAATCAGGCCGGTCAGGTGCACGACGTCGACCCTCTCGCCTCCCAACCTCCTGCTACCTCGAGGAAGCGTACCGCTCCAGCAGGTGTCTCGGAATCCGCTCCCAAGAAGCGAATGAAGAAGTCAGCCCAGCACCTTCCGAAGCGTAAAACTATGCCCGGGGTTACTGGGCGAGTTCCCTTTCATTTGTATTTCTTGTTTCTCTTTTTCTGTATTTTGACCTGACTTTCTGTGCTTTTGCAGCACTCCTCTTTCTGTTAAGCCTAGTGGTCCGAGTATGACGAGTCATACGACTCGGCCGCCTTCTCCTCCGCCTCCTGAAGATACCAGAGTTCCTAGTCCTGCTCGTGCAGACTCTCCTCCTGCTCCGAATCAGACATCACCTCAGCAAGATGCGCCCGTGGTTTCCACTACTGATGCCGACATAACTCGGCCAGTAGATCTTTCTACTGAACCTGCTGCCTCTGTTGTCAACAATGGAGTTTCCCCCGAGATTCCTTCGACCCCCACAATTTCAACCGCAACTCCCACTCCAGCCGAGGATATCACCACCTCGGCGCCCTCGGAAACCGTAATTCCTCCGGCCCCCAAAAATGCCACTCCAAGTGCCGAGGTTGCGGCCCCTGCCGACATTTCTTCCAAGGCTAAGAAGGTTGTTGTTACTAGACCTTCCTCATCTCAGAAAGGACTTGCCAGCTCTTCTCAACCCACCATTGCTGATGCGCTCCGCAAGGGGGTTTCCTCTGCTAAGACCGTTGTCACCCCGACCGCTGATACTCAGCTTACTCTCCACAAGAGTCCCGCGGCGGCGGTGGTTACACAACATGCCCGAGGTAAAGTTCTGACTCGTACTGAGAGTGGGAACATCCTCGGCTCCTTGGTTGAGTATGCCAACAATTGGAATGCTGCTGATCAGCTTGAGGGCAATCCGAGCAATCAACCATTTCAACTCTCCGACATCAGCAGTCGCTTGCACATGGCTTCCAAGATCGTGCTCGACAGCGATAAGATGAACGAGGCAAGTGCTTTTGTTGACATTCGGTTAGTTATTCGAATGATAATATATATACTCTAGTCCCCGAAGCTTGCAACCGAGTACCTTGTTGCTCGTTTGGAAGCTTTGTTTAAGCTTTAAGTGCATTATTTTGCTAGTAAGTTTCCTGTATGATTTTGAATCATTGTCTTAGCTTTGAATATCCAGTCGCCTAGATCCGAGTTAAGCTTTTCTTGATTCAGATCTGCCTTAGCTATAAATATCCAGCCGCCTAGATCCAAGTTAAGCTTTGCTTGATTCGGATATGCCTTAGCTTTAAATATCCAGCCGCCTAGATCCGAGTTAAGCTTTGCTTGATTCGGATCTGCCTTAGCTTTAAATATCCAGCCGCATAGGTCCGAGTTAAGCTTTGCTTGACTCGGATCTGCCTTAGCTTTAAATATCCAGCCGCCTAGATCCGAGTTAAGCTTTGCTTGATTTGGATCTACGTTAACCTCAGGTATCTGTCAGGTATCTGATTGTGTAATTTTCTTTATCGCTTAGGTTGCCCATGATCGTCGGACAGCGGAATTCCAAAGGCTGCTTTTTGCGCAAAAGAAGTTGCAAGAAAAGTATGAAAAAGTTCTTCCCGTGGTGAAGAAAGCTGGTAACAAATCTCCGCATTGTCCCTTAAGCTGTTAATGTTTTCGATTTGAGGTGCTAACTCATTTTGCTTGTAATCAGGTAATATCAATAATCTTAATATTCGTCTTGAGAAGAAAGTTAAAGCTCTGGAAGGTTAGTTATTCTTTTCCTCTATCAATTTTCGTTCAAAGCTTGTCCTGAGTTTCTTATAACCTTCTGGCTTTGGTATAGCCGAGTTACAAACTCTTGCAGCGTCGCATCAAGAATGCATACCCATGCCTGATATGATGCTGCATTTTTTAGAGCAAGCCGCCACTCATTCGGTGCAATTGAAAGAGAAAGATGACGAGATAACCCGGTTGCGCGCCGAGGTAGAATCCCTCAAGCTTTCTCAGAAATCTGAGTTAGAGAAAGTTGACCAGGAGTTCTCCAAGGAAAAGAACCGGCTAAGTCTGCAAATGCAGAAGGATAAAGAACTCCTCGAGGCTGCCGAACTTAAGACTCGGACGATGAGCGAGGAAATCACTCGCTTTGAGAAGACCAAGGTTGATTGGGCCCAAGATCTTCAGAAAATGCTAAGCTATATTCATCGTAAGTTTTTGATCGTGGTCGAGTTATCTTCTCCTCTTTCTTATTTTTAACTGATATATTTTTGCTTTGCGTAGATCATTTTCCGGAAGCTAGGCCCGTGAGCTCTAGGGCAGTGGTTAATGCTCGCCAGCGCCGAGGTGTCCCCACAGATGCGAGTCCAGAATATTCAATGGAAGACTTCTTGGTTGCCGTTGGCACTGCTATTGGGCCAATGAAGATTATGGGCAGGGATTTGGTGCAAGTAGCCATTCGGGCCTATCATGTTCTCTGGCCGAATACTTCTGGAACTCCTGATATTGACGAGGTCAAGATACTTGTGGAAAGGTTAATGGCATCCCAGACTTAGTTAAATCTTTGGAAGGAATCTGCTGGAAGAGTTGGTGCTAATATGGCGCTCACAGCCGTTATGTCTTGGTACGAGGACATTTCACTCGATACCTTGATAAACCTGCGCACTGGCTCTCGTTGGGTTGAGGATCCCGAATTCGTCGCTCGCCTCCAAGCTCGTGCCTTCTAGCTTGTTGAATATGCTGATGTGCATAACTGGATTGAAGGGCCGAGTTTCCTTCCCAACCCAGCGGATGACGTCAAAATCGAAGATGCCCCCGAAGATAATTCGGCCGACCAGGAGGAGGGTGAGGGCGACTCGGACAACTCTGGTGATTCCAGCGCAAGCTCGGATGGGGACGGCAACGCGCGATCATATTCTAAAGAGACTGGGCATTCTCAAGCTCAGACTAATGCCTCCTAGCAGCCCCGGACGCCCCCCGAGGCTACTATCGCCCCTATTGAAGGCGAAGTAACCTCGGCTGAGGCACCGTCTTTCTCAGCATGCCCACCTTCTGGAAATGCCCCTGCACCGGAGACCGAGGTCGTGCCGCAGTCATCTGAGACAGCCATTCCTGACGCCCCGGGTCATGTTGCTGCCCCTTAGGTTCAAGAAACTTCTTAAATTATTTCCAGTCCCCGGTATGCCGGGCGTATGATGTGTGTGAACCAATTATGCGACTTTCTATGTGGTACGAACCTTTTTGCCTTTTGCTGCCGAGACATGAGTGATGATAATCATTATGGCTTTGCTTAAGCGGGTCTCACTGCCTTATATCTTTGCTTTGGCGACCTTTTTATTCCGTAAATTCGGATTGTATTTCTCCACGTGGCTGGCCTTAGTTTGGCATATATCCTGTATGTCTTTTTGAAAACATTGGGTTATGTCAATTAGTCCCCGAGTTATTACTTGAGTTGCCAACATATTTTTCATAGGTTATTACTACAGGGTATTCCCCGAGTTGTTGTTCAAAACGCTGAAGCTTTTTGTGAATAGGCAACAATCGCAGGGCAGTACCTGAGTTGTTGCTCAGGGTGCCGAGGTTTAATTCCTAACTCAAAAAATAGTAAATATCATAGGGCAGTCCCCGAGTCACCGCTCAAGGTGCCGAGGTGTAATATACAACTCATAATAAGAAATAACATAGGATAGTCCCCGAGTCACCGCTCAAGGTGTCGAGGTTTAATACATAACTCAAAAGTAAGAAATACCATAGGGCAGTCCCCGAGTCACCGCTCAAGGTGCCGAGGTTTAATACACAACTCAAAATGAGAAATAACATAGGACAGTCCCTGATTCACTGCTCAGGGTGCCGAGGTTTAATACACAGTTGATATTTCGACTTGAAGCGTCATATTACGACGTACCATAGATGGCTCCTATGAGTAAAACGAACGAAGTAAAGCTATGTTCCATGGTCTTTTTGATTCTTCGCCGGCTTTGTTTGCCTTGTTCTTTTCTGGTGACTGAGCATCGATCAGGTAATACGCATCATTGTGCAATGCTTTACTCACGATGAATGGCCCCTCCCATGGGGGTGAGAGTTTGTGCATGCCGGATGTGTGTTGCACTAGCCGAAGAACCAAATCTCCTTCTTTAAACACTCTTGGATTGACTTTCTTATTGTGATATCGTCGTAGATCTTGCTGATAAATAGCTGACCTTGATAGTGCCAATTCCCTAGCCTCTTCAAGTAAATCGACATCATCTTGCCGAGCTACCTCATTTACCTCAGCCGTTGTATATTGGGTTACTCTTGGCGAATCATGTATTATGTCGACTGGAAGCACGACTTCTGCTCCATATACCAGAAAAAATGGGGTGTACCCTGTTGACCTATTTAGGGTAGTTATGAGTCTCCATAGTACTCCTGGTAGTTCCTCGATCCAGCATCCTGCCGACCTTTGCAGAGGTTCGACGAGTCGGGGTTTTATTCCGGAATACTAGTCCATTAGATCTTTCTACTTGCCCATTTGATTCTGGGTGAGCCACCGAGGCGACATCTAGTCTTATGTGTTTCTCTTGGCAGAATCTAGCAAAAGCCCCTTCAGCAAAGTTTGTGCCATTGTCTGTAATAACACTATGTGGATAACCATATCTCAAGATAATATCTTTGAGGAATTTTACTGTTGTTGGTCCATCACATTTTTTATCGGTTTTACTTCAATCCACTTTGTGAACTTGTCGACCGTGACTAAAATGTGGGTCATCTCACCCTGTGCCGGCCTGAATGGTCCCACCATATCCAAGCACCATACAGAAAATGGCCAAGTAATTGGTATCGTCTTTAACTCGGACGATGCCATATGTATCTTGCTGGCATATCTCTGGCAACCATTACATTTTTCTACAAATTCTTTGGCCTCTTTTAACGCCGTTGGCCAATAAAATCCGTGCCTGAATGCTTTGGCCACTAAAGCTCTGGACGAGGCATGATGCCCGCATTCTCCCTGATGTATATCTAGGAGGATCTCCTGGCCTTACGTCGAATCAACACATCTTTGCAGCACGCTTGTGATGCTTTTTTTATATAGCTTATTTTTTATGATTGTATAAGCTTTTGCTCTTCTCACTGTCTGTCTAGCCAGTACCTCATTACTCAGCAAAATTGCATCCTTAAGGAAGGAAAATATGGGTTGCGCCCATGTCGGCATGATTATCTCTGGGATAACTTCACTATCTATTTCCATGTTTTCTGCCGACATAACGGCCTCGGATTTTTCCATACTTACTCGTGCGATGACCGGGTTTATTCTTGGAAATTCCGGGTTACATTCTTCGTCGATTTCCATTGGCATACTATCTTCTCTTGGTTCTGCCGAGATATAAATGGACTTGGATTCTGGTGATGGTGCTATTGATGGTTTTCTTAGGTGCTCTAGGGCGATACCCGGGGGAATTGATTGCCTAGTTGATCCGAGTTTTGACAGCATGTCTGCAGTGTCATTCTCTGCCGGAGGTATATGATGAAACTCACATCCGTCGAAATATCCGCAGATTTTCTGCACATGGAATCTATATAGGGCCATATTCGCGTCTAGCGCGTCCCAAGTGCCTGATACTTGTTGTACTACTAGATCCGAATCCCCGTAACATATAATTCGACGTATGCCGATCTCTTTTGCCACCTTTAACCCATGGACGAGAGCTTCGTACTCGGCTACATTGTTTGACGCGGCAAAATGTATTTGCAGCACATATTTCAGCTGATCTCTTTTTGGCGAGGTTAATACTATCCCTGCCCCCAAGCCATTCCTCAGCTTGGAACCGTCAAAGTGCATTGTCCAATAATTCGGATATGGTAATGGCGGCTCATATTGTACCTCGGACCAATCCACAAAGAAGTCGGCCACCGCCTGAGATTTGATTGCATCTCGTCTATCGAATTGCGGAGCATAAGGTGACAATTCAATTGCCCATTTTGCTATTCGGCCGCTTGCATCTTTGTTACTCAATATGTCGGCTATGGGTGCTTCACAGACCACTTTGATCGGGTGTTCTTCGAAGTAATGTTTAAGTTTCTTTGCCGACATGTATACTCCATAGGCCATCTTCTGGTAGTGTGGGTAGTTTTTTTTTAGGCTAATAGTACCTCGCTTAGGTAGTATACCGGCCTTTGTATTGATTTATCATCTTCATTCCGTTCCACAACGATCACCGCACTTACCACTTTGTTTGTGGCGGCTATGTAAAGTAACATAGGCTCTTTTGACAATGGAGAAGCCAGGATTGGTGCAGTGACCAACATATTTTTCAGTTCATGAAATGCATTATCTGCCTGCGGTGTCCAAATGAATTTATCAGACTTTTTCATCAGTTGATATAGTGGTAATGCCTTCTCTCCCAGCCGACATACGAATCGGCTAAGTGAAGCCAGGCAACCCGTGAACATCTGCATGTCATTTAGACATCTCGGCAATTCCATCCTTTCTACCGCTCTTATCTTAGTTGGATTGGCCTCTATACCTCGGCTGGATACGAGAAAACCGAGTAGTTTCCCGTCTGGTACACCGAAGGTGCATTTCTCCGGGTTAAGCTTCATTCGGAACCTTCTCAAGTTCGCGAATGTCTGTCGAATATCATCCAGTAGCGTTTTGCTCTCTTTGGTTTTGATAACCACATCGTCCACACATACTTGTACATTTTTTCCTATCTGGTCATGTAGACACTTTTGCATACATCTCTGGTACGTTGCCCCTGCGTTACGCAGGCCGAATGGCATGGTGCGATAGCAATAAGCCCGTCACGGGTAATAAATCGATCTATTTGATCGGCGGATTTAACGGTGGAAACCAGAATACGCGTCTACAAACGATAACAGCTCACAACCAGCGGTCGAATCAATGACTTGGTCTATCCTAGGTAAAGGAAAATGATCTTTGGGACACGCCTTGTTCAGGTTCGTGTAATCGATACACATTCGCCATACGATGGCTACATTTGGATCATCCTTTTTCTTTTCTACTAACACCGGGTTTGATAGCCAATCCGGATAAAGAACTTCCATGATGAACCCGGCCGCGAGGAGCCAAGCTATCTCATCCCCTATTATTTTTCTCCTGTCTTCGGCGAAGCAGCGAAGAGGTTGCTTCACCGTCCTTGCTCCTGTCCTTACATTAAGGGAGTGCTCAGCCAACTCCCTCGGCACACCTTGCAGGTCTTGAGTTGACCATGCAAAGATATCCCGCTCACGGAGGAAGTTGGTGAGCTCGCCTTCCTATTTGGCATCTAGGCCGGCACCAATGGTGACGGTGCGCTCCTGGAACTGCTCATCTATCTGGACCTTCTTTGTTTCTTTAGTCGGCTGGAACGAGACACTTCCATGTGGGTTGGCCAATGCCGGCATATTTAGTTGTGTCGACTGAGCGAGGACCGCTACCTCCTGAATCCTTCTTTTTTCTCTTGCGATTACCAATGACTCGGCCAGGTTTGATCCGGCCGAAGCACATTCCATTGACTTCCTGTAATCTCCTGCTACAGTTATCACCCCTTGCGGTCCGGGTAGCTTCATTTTCAAGTAAGTGATGTGGCAGCTACTCATGAATTTGGCCAATGCTGGCCGCCCGAGTAAAGCATGATAGCAACTTTCTAAATCCACCACCTTAAACTCCAAATTTTCCGCTCTGCAGTTATCCCTTGTGCCGAATAATACATCTACTCGCACCTTCCCTATGGGTTCGCATGAAAGTCCCGACACTATTCCATGGAACGTGGTTCTCGTGGATTGCAGCATATTCTGCGATATTCCGAGCTTATGCATTGTATCTTTGTACATGATATTGATACTGCTCCCATTATCAATGAGTACTTTTGAGAATTTCACATTAATGCTAGGCCCGACAAATGTCGGATCTAGTACGAGTGCATACGACCCCGGATTCGGCATTATTTTGTGATGATCCTTTATACTCCAAGTTACTTCTTGATCTGACCAAGGCACATATCTCGGTATTGCCGGCATAACTGCATCACTTCCATATGCCGGCGCTATACACTTTGCATGTCTTGTTGTTCTGTTGTGAACACGCAATACGATTGATGATGCTCCCTGTAATCATTGCGTCCATTATTTCCGGGGTTAGTCCATCCATCCTGACCCTGATTTATCACTTGATGCACTACATCTCTCCGGTCCGAGTTATCATACCTCGGGGGAGGAGGGGGTAACATTAGTTGTTGTGCATTCGCCCCAGTCAATTGCAGCAGCTGCTGCTGATGTGCCTGATGGGAAAGTACTTGCATACCCGTCGGGTTCCCCATTGCGTTTTTCATCCAGGCGCATTGCCGGGTTGTATGATTAGCCGGCTTGGCTAGGTTTGGAGTGTGAAACTTACACGGTTGATCCAACATGGACTCAAACATGTACTTCGGCCTCTCCTGCCATTGCTTCTTCTGTTCCGGTGTCCACTGTCTCTTCCCTTCATTCCTTGGTGTCCATTGCTGAGGACCATTCTTCTGCCGCTGACTGTTTCCATGACTCGGCTTCTCTTGCACTACTGCTGCCACCTGATTGGAGGCATATCAGTATTCCGGTCTTTACTCTCTTCTTCTACCTCTAAACTCGTTGCGCCTCGATGATCCGGCCACATCCCTTGCATATTGAGCTTGATGCTCCCGATGGTCCGCCGACATTAGTTCTGGTTGCGTCGGATCTCCCAATGCATACGAATCTGCTATCCTGATGGTTTCCGCCAAAGTGGTTGGCATATCTCTTTGCAGTCGCTGCCACAAGACACTGGCATATCGGCATCCTTGAGCGAACCAAGCTATCGCTTGTGACTCTATAACTCCCTCACATGAATTCCTGAGGTTACACCACCGAGTCAAGAATTCTATGTCTGTCTCATTCGGCCTTTGCTTGCACATTGCTAGCTGCTGTGGCCTGTTTGGCCTTCTGTAAGTACTGGTGAAGTTGCTGACAAACATCTCTTCAAAATCTAACCAACAGTTGATACTGCCTGGTGGCAGATTATTCAGCCATACTCTGGTTGGTCCTTCCAGCATTTGCGGGACATATCATACTGCCCATCGCAAGTTTCCGCTTGCTATTTTTACAGCAGTGGCATAGTCAATCAACCAATCCTGTGGTTTGGTGCTCCCATTGTATGTTTTCGTGCCTCTTGCCAGCTGAAAGTTCGGCACTGGCGGCTCGTCCATGATCCGGGGTCCGAAACATGCCGGACCCGGTGGACCCTGCTCTTCTAACAACTCGGACAGGTACAGCCTGTCCAGCTTTAGTCTTGCATCACTTGATGGAAAGTCTTTGTACATAATTCTTTCCTGCATTCCATAGTGGTTATTCCCACCATGACCCGCATATTCCATATCCGAGTAACCATCATTGTATCTCTCATTTGCCTGATTGTGGCGAGTTGGTCTCACTTCTCTTTCCTGCTGAGGTTCATACCTCGGCTGAGGATTGGGCGGCGGATCCCTCCTTCCTTCTGCCGGGATATTGTTCTCATGATTTCCTCTTCCGAGGTCTCCATAACCTCGGCTTCCGTTGCCTCTATCGGCACGGTGGGGGTTTCTTTCGCCATTGTTATCTCGGCTTCCATTGCCTCTATTCTCATTGATATTTCCAGCTACTACCGGATCATATGGTACAATCTGCTTGTTTCTTTTTCCTGAAGTTACCGCTCTATCTTTTCGCGCATTGTTTCCGGGTGAAGATGCAGCTGCCACTGAAAGGGCAAGTCCTGCTCCAGCCAAATGAACCATACGTGAGACACCAGGTCTTGCCGGGTCTGCCTTAAGCATTTCTTCATTCTGCTGGTTCGCAATGCGCACCAGCTCATTAACTCTTTCTTGCTGTTTTTGCCGGGCTTCACCGGTCAGCCCTTCCAATTCTAGTGTCGCGGCATTTACCGCCCTTAGGTTTTTCGCCAGGGTGTTATACCTCGGCAAACCTAGGTCGACTGAATCTGCCTTATGAGCTTCATGCTCTTTGTTGATATCATTCATGAGGTTTTTTCCTCTCAATCTTAACTCATCAACCCGCTCAAGGGCAACATCTAGCTTATTTGCCTTAGCATATTCTCGCAGGGTTCTGTTCAAGGATTCCCGCAAGGCCGACACCTTTATTGCCTCTACAAGCACTTTTTGCCTGGTCTCTTCTAACTTTGCCTGAGCATTAGCCGAATCAAGTATCGGCACTACAGGCGTAGTAAGATTATCTATAGTTGCCTGGAGAATATTTTCTGGTCTTTCCAGAGGTGGCCATCTTACCCTTGGTGCTTTCGGGGTTGTCTCCTGCACCTCGGCTGGCTTTGCTGCCGAAGGATCTACTTCGGTGGGCTGTGGAGCTACCTTCTTTGTGGTTACATGTCCTCCTGTCGTTGGGTCTCTGCTTGATCCGGCGCCTGCTGCTGCTGCCTGCACCCCGGCTGCGACCATCACCTCGACGCTGCTGACGGGGCGTTCTCCACGCGGACCATTTGCGGCGCTGAGGGGGGCTCTCCTGCAACAACAACTTGGTGAGGGTATACGCAGGAGGTGTCGACGCCGACGTAGATCTGGTGCAAGCCCAATTTGATGAAGACGTCGTTGCGCGGAGGAGCTTTTCTCCTGAAACTGCCTGCGTTATCACTGACATAGTCACAGAGATCAAATCTCTGGACTAAGCCAGAGACAACGCGCTCGCCAGTGTGGATGAAGTTTCCCGTCCGGATCATGACTCCAGCTAGCACCGCTGCTGGCCCCATGGTGGGCGCCAAATGTCGTGGTGGTGGCACAACAGATGCCATGGGTAGGCTAAAGTATGGGGCCAATGGATGCTAGAGGGATCTGGGGAGGGAAGGTGTAGTTAATTCTACACACAAATGACTAACATACAGATCTTTATTTCTCCTCTCTTGGGCTACAAGTGCTCCTTGAGCTGTATGCTGGAAGATAAGATGAACTTTTACCAGCCTAACGGTATAGAATGAGCCGATCCCCTTCTCAGGATCCAAGCCTCTCCTTATAAAGGGGTGTCTTGGATCCTCTATGGCTAACGTTGCAAGCATATTCGAAGAATATGCTTGTCCCAATATAGTAACTCGGCGGCCTCCTTTCTGCGTCCCCCTTCTAATGACGACAAAGTTCCAGAGAACCCCACCTGCACGCCTCGGGCTCCAGGACTATCACCTCCGTGACCTCCTTCTGCCCTTCTACTGGTCTGCACCTTGTCCTTTGCGCTTGGCTCTGTTCAGATTCTTCCTAGCTTGTGACTAGGGTTTGACTATAGGCACCTCCTTCTCCTGCAAGCTTCATGTCATTTGACCCTGTCTCGCTTAACTCGGCTTGGCCTTCACCTGCATTTAGGTTATTCGGACTTACCCGGCCGACTTAACCCGTACGTCGGTCGGGTAACGTACAACCCTTCTCATAGGTGTCATGCTCGTGCTTACCTCGGCCGACCTTTACATGATTCGGTCGATATAGACAGTAACTCGGAATATGACAGGGGAAACTCCTTTTGTCTTTCCCCGTCATGACCCTATCCGGGGTCACCTCCCCAACAGAAAGTTAGCCCCCAGATATGTCGGACCCTTCAAGATTTTGAATCGCCGAGGAGAATTATCATATCAACTAGAACTGCCAGAGGAGATGTCAGCCGTGCATAATGTGTTTCATATCTCATTACTTCGCAAATGCCTAGAAGTCCCGGAGAAGACCGAAGTTTTCAAGAATATTGATCACAGAACCATAGAGATCAACGATGACCTAACATATCCTAAAGTACCCATTCTTATTTTGGAGGAAGCCTTCAGAACCACCAGAACCCAGAGTATCAAGTTTCTCAAGATCTAGTGGAGTAACCACACTAAAGAAGCTACTTGGGAGCGAGAAGATTACATTAGGACTGAGATTTTGTTTTCTTTTTCAAGTCCTAGTTTTCTTTTTCTCAAATCTTGGGACATGATTTTGTTTAAGGGGGGAAGGTTTGTAACATCCCAAAAATATTGATCAAGAATATCAAGTTCTAATCACCCAAGTTTAGGGTTAACAAAAACTTTTGTTATTAAAATCAATATGAATGCATGTGTGTATGTGATGAATGCATGAATGCTTGCCATGACTTGTTTGATTTCTATGAATGGCAAGGATTGGTTTAAAGATCAAAACAACATCATATAAATCATTTCCAAGCAGAATCAAACAAAGATAAAATCAAAAATAAGATATATTTGCAAATGGTCATTTTGACCAAAGTTAACCACTAGACCACTTTGAGTGTTTCTAGTCCAAGTTTTTTAACAGAAACAAATCCAATTCTTTTCACCCCTTGCTAGACCAAGTGAAAGTGAACCCAAGCCCACTTTGCAAACCAACAAAAATAGATTTCACATCTATTCAAATGACAAATCAAAATTGAATCAAGTGTAGGTCTTAAGATCACCATTTCTCAAAAACCACACAAACCAGTTCACCTTGACAAACCCTAGCAACCAGAGACTACCAAGTATGTGACCAGTGCACTCAACAAAATTTATCCAAAATTTCAAACTAAATTTCTTTCGGCCATTTTGTCAAACACTTGGTGAGCAAAGTAAAACCTGCCTAACTATCACCATTTTTTATCAATGCTTTGTTCCCTCTTTGCACCCTACTCTCACCCCTTGTCTCCCCCAGTGAACACACTGCATTGACACAAGCTAGAACCCTACCCTTTGCACCATGTCGTGCCAACCCGAGCCACCCCTTGCCAGCCGACCATGGAAATCTAGCCGGAGCGTTCGCCGCGCCTAGCCACCATGTCCAAGAGGCAGCCCAACGTCCACCGCCACCCCTTGTCCAGCCCTCGCGAGCAGCCAGGCACTGGACCATAGAGAACGCGTCGCGCCCATTGTCTCTGCGCCATGCCGAGATCACGCCAGAGCGCCGCACCCGACACGCTAGCGCACGCCATGACTCGCCTTCGCCACCTGTGCCTGCAATCACCACGACCCCAGGAACCTACCAGACACCCCAGTTCGCCGCCACGCGACACACATCACCCATGCGTCGTCAAAACCATCGTCGGTGCTGCGCAGAGCGTCGACCGTTCCCGACCAACCTCGACCGCCCCTTGCCGCGCCATTACTTACTTGAGCATCGCCAGGAGACCGCGCACCGTCCTAGCCCCTCCGCCATACCAGTAGCTCACTGCACCGCCAACCCCAACGAGCTCTTCTTGTCCCGCACTGCCCCTCTCGCTCGGCTATAAAAGAAGGCCACCCCAGCCCCAATTCATCACACCATATCACTCCCCACCTCTCACAAAGCACCACTGACCCTTCCCCGGAGCGAGGCGAGCACCAGGTTGCCGGAATATCACTAGATCTCGCCGCTTCAGAAGGAGAAGGGCGTCGTTGATTGGAGCCTCCACAGGAGTTGCCGCAGCCACCGTTCAAACCGCCGTCATCGACAACGTCGTTCGCCCCCCCCCCCCCAACGTCGACCCTAGCTGGAGCCTAGGTGAGCCTCACATGACCCCAACCGCCACGTTAGGGTTTAGTCTCTCGGCGCTGCCCGACGGAGATTACACACCTCAGCCGTTAGATTAGATATAAATCGCAAGGTCCAGATTCCCCATACCTCTTCTCTTAATTAGAGTCACTCACAGATGGGGCCATCACTTAACTCAGCCCGCGCGCTGCGCTGTGCGCAGTGGTCCGGCCTAGTTAGTTCCCGCGTGACCCAGTTAATTCAAATTTAGATTTTTCAATTTAGTTCAAACCCTAGTTCTGTCAGTAGATTCAAAAATCGATTCAGAGAGATTCACTGGACCAAATTGCATGAAACCAATTTTGTTAGAAAGGTATTGGAATTGTTAATCCAAGCCAGTTGGATTCAAACCAATTGGACTTATAGATCACCTATAGTAAAAATAAGAAGGCAGGGACTTTTATGCATTCAAACATTTTTCAAAAATCAACCATAAATGCTTTTGAGTTGATTTCAACTCTCAAAAATCACAGTTGATAAGACCTTTCTGAATATATAAAAATATATAGGTTTAGTTGAAGTAATAATGGAAAAGTATTAAAAGAATGCCTCATAGGCATTTCCAGTCACTTTAATTAATTAAAATAAGAAGGTTAAACCTTAGTAAATTGTGACACCACTTTAAATCACATTCCCAAGTCGTAAAATATATGGTGATGACATGTGTCAACATGATCCCATATTTTAATTGGAGAATATTAAATCTTAAGTAGTTTTCAATGAGTAGAAATTACTTTTCTAAAATAAAATAAATTAGACTAATGCTTTAATCCTTGTGATGATTGTGATGATGCTAGATCATCTAGTGTGAACCTTTGGGTGCTAATATAGAAGTAGTTAAGTATTGTTTGGTGATTGTGTACCTCGTATTTATTTATAGACGCTATTACCGACCAAGGATACGAAGAGAAAGGAGACTAGTACGAAGAGGAAGCAGAGGAGAACTTCAACCACTGCACTACTCAAGGCAAGCTTACACTTGCAACTTTGCAAGCCATCTTAGCAAACTACACTATGCAAGCTAATACTTGCATGATAACTATGCAAACTAGAGGCCTTAGACATATTTGGTTATCCCACTTTATTACACCAAATCCAAGTTTTAGGGCCTGTTTGGTTGGGCTTAAATCTAGCTTTTGGAGTTTGGCTTATAAGCCATAAAAGCATCAAAATAGGTGCTTTTGGATTTGGATTTTGGCTTTAAACTAAACATAGTAGTATGATGGTATAAGATAGAAGCAAAAATTAAAAGCACCTATTTAGGTGCTTTAGTGTCTTATAAGCCAAAAGCAAGAAGCCATAAATAAGTACAACCAAACAACCCCTACTCGCAAGCTTTATTCTTTATCTAAGTTCTTTAATTACTTCTAGCTGGTATTTAGTGAGTTTTGGAAAGATATTAGAGGTAGCATAAAGAGCATAAAATTTGGCCTAAGTTAGTTAGAACTAGATGTCATACTGAGGCATGAGATTAAATTTGGATAAGTCACACTTGATTAGCACCCCTCATTAGTGATTACCCCCAACTTTAGTGGCTAGTGCTAAGCATAAAAATTGCTCACCTTAGATGGGAATACTTGGTGAAAATTATTATGAAAACCTTAGAATGGTGAGTCATTCTAATGAAATGTTTTGACATGTGTTATGAACATCAGATGATTAGATGATGAAAATGTTGAGGCATGAGCCTTAGCCCTTTTTAAAAAATGATGGTTGGGTTCGGATGCGATACCATTCCAATTTTACTGTACAATCACAATGCCCGAATTTGGGTAGGGCTTGACTGGAAGTTTATATATCTTAGTATGGGTTCCCTTGCGGCCGAGGTTTGAGCTGAGGCTACCTCGTGAGGATTGTCCACCTGTGCAGTTCCCAAGATGACAGATGGTCATGGTTGGGAGGCCAAACTCATAGGGGAGGTGCCTATACTAGGTTGTGTAATTGAAAGGTTAGGATTGATTATCCGCATACTTAGTATGGTGATTCAGGATTGTTCCTGACAGATGTATCGAATGTTGTGGTGAAAGTGTACCACCTCTGCAGAGTGTCAAACTATTCGAATAGCCACGTCCGCGGTTATGGACAGTTGGAGTGGCCATATTGTTCCGTCGTCAGATGTTTTCAAAATGACTTGTGAAATGAACTATGATTTTGACTTGATCACAACAGGGTTGTAAAAGAGAAAACTAAGTTCCCACTTAGGTGTTGTAAAACATTAAACTAGTTTTCTTTGCTTCTAAACTCAGTTAAGATAAACCTGGATTTTTGCAAAACAACCTAGAGCTTAGGATTCCTACCTGAACGACATTAGTTGTTAGTGATGGTTTGTGAGTACTTAAAGAGTACTCATGACTTTGTCCTTGGCTATTCCTATGGCCAGACTATGAGGAGGACTACCAGGATGATGGACAATAGGAAGTCTACGACAACTAGGATCATCTCCCATCGTCAACATTGCATGTGATCCTGAAGATGGAGCTTCTCCCATGGTACCGTTATTATATTATTTCGCTGCGTTGATTGTATTAAGACTGGATCATGAGATCATTTATTTGTAAGACCTTTATTATGGTTTGGATATGAACTATGGTACCAATCTGTTATGTCTCACAAAAATGGTAATCCTGGGATTGAGATGTATGGCATAACATGCATCTGGGATTAAAAATCCGGGTGTTGACACTTTCTGCATTAAAACCATCCAACATCAACAATCTGTTCTACACCTAGAAGATTCATTAATTCCAGTTGTTTTTATTATAATAAAACTATCTTGTGATAACATAATCAATCATGATTTCCTTTTGTGTTTCTAACAAGCATGGCTAAGTAACTACAATACGATAGCTCAAAGGAATCGGGTCATAAAATATGGAAATCGTGCCTTAGTATCATAACATATCTTAATAGCAAAACATAAACCTACACATGCAATCCCTACAAAAATTACACTACATGCATAGAAAATAGTGGGATATCTATGATAACTCTACTTGGCTTTGTAGTTGTATTTATTCATAAAATCCCCACAATTGCAATGATTGCACTTGTCACAATCACAATAGTATCTTCCTCGCAATCCGACGCTTAAAATAAAAAACACAATATGAAAATCATACAACATTGCAATTATACAACAATGCAACAATACAATAAAACAATGATGATCAAATGCATGCATGATAAGTTAATAAGTCACAATAGTTGTATTTAGTTCTATGGAAATCGTTACATCAGATGATGCACGGGTAAAATATTTTAATGCATAAAACAATATAATATTAAAAGTAGATTGATTTAAATAGCGTTTAACTCATATAGTTTAAACTTATGATGTTTTTGTTGAATTAAATTGTGATTTAAATATCACTTGATAGTTCATTCAAGTTAGAACTAGTAGCAACAAGAATGAAGTGAAAAAGGTTTATAGATTTTTTCTATAATTAAAAATACTACTAGAAGGGATTTGACGGTGCTCGATGTGGCACTTTGTTGGTAACCCCAAGCGCAGGGTGTGAAGAGAACAACAGCAAGTTTTCCCTCAGTTGAGACCGAGGTTATCGAACCATAAGAAGGAAGGAAACGTCACACAAGTGTTGCAAACAACGTGGATACCTGCACAACACAAACTCAAGACTTTGCCCCAACGAACAGTGAGGTTGTCAAGCTCACCGGTTTGCTGTAACAAAGGATTAAATGTATGGTGTGGAAGGTAATGGTTTGTAGCAAGTAAACAAGTAACAGTGGAAGATGTATCAATGGTAAAGATTGGACCGGGGTCCATAGTCACTAGAGGTGCTCTCCTTAGATAAACAACATGTCATGAAGGGTAAACAAATTACAGTGGGGCAATTGACAGGAACTGAGCAAGGCATAACAATGCAATTACTAGTCAGAAAGATCCTATAAGATTCGATTGGGAAATACAATAAGATACATATACCGCCATCCAACTACATCTATGACTGGAAGTCCACCTTCAGTTTATCATCTGAACCCCCTCCAGTATTAAGTTGCAAGCAACAGACAACTGCTTTAAGCAAAGTGTGTAATTTAAACATTCCACATGTTCCATGAACAAGAGACCGTTGTTTTCTCCCTAGTAGCAATAACACATCTATAACCGAAGATATTTCTGTCACTTCCCTTGTAAACTAGAGGCATGAACCCACTATCGAGCATAAATACCCCCTCTTGGAGTCACTAGCAACTACTTGGCCAAGATAGCTACTAACAACGGAGAGCATGCAAGATCACTGTGGCATCCCGCAAAACCACTACTAGAAAATCGCGTTGTTTTTGTGCATTGCATCATCATGGCCGCATGCTCATGTCATCATGCCACATTGCATCTGAGCATCGTCATCACCTTGCATTGGTTCGCATAAAACTAATTTCGGGAAAACCTAATTTGTTTTCTAAACGCCCCGTCTTTATTCAAACGCAAAACCCGGGTCTCCGGATTATTTTGTTTTGTCCGCTATCGGGTTGCAAAAGCCCTGTGTTAAACAAATAAAATATTCAATTATTTTTAGTGGGGCAGTCGAACGGGCCGATTCGACCCAGTCGACCACCCCCAGTATTAAAACGGTCCACCTACACCAGCCTACCCGAAATCCTATTCCCACCTAGTCCTAATCTACCCACCACTCACAGCTCGCCACCTCACCCTCTCCCCCAATCCCTACCCACCTTGCCACCTCATCAATCCTTGACCCAGCCCCCCTCCTCTCCTTCTCTCACCCCAGTCCCATCTACCCTCCCCTCACTTACACCCTGGCCCCACGCCACACACACACCCAGCAGCCCCACTCCTTTCCCCCTGGCCCACATGCCAGCCCGCCCCACTCCTCTCCACTCACCCTCCCACCTGACCCACCCCTGGCCGCGGGCCCCGCGTCCCCAGACCCCCACCTGTCAGTCCCGGTCCACCCCACCCCGCGTGGCCCCGACCCCACCCGCGTCCCCACGCCACATCCCCCTGCCCCGCCCTGCTCACAGCCCGCGCCCCACCCCGCTCTCTCCCTCTCTCCTCTCCCTCTCTTCTCCTCCCTCCCTCTGCTCCGGCGACCCCCTCCTCCGTGCCTCTCTCCAACCCCGTCGGCCGCCTCGAGCCCTCCCCGTCGGCCTCCTCCTCGTGCCGAGCCCGCGGCGCCCGCCACCGCCTCCTCCTTCCCGGGCCTCGCCCGCCAGCCTTGCCGTCGCCCCGCCGTCCGGCTCTTCCGCCACCGCCCACCTCTTCCTCCGTCGGCCTCCGCCACCGGGGCCACTGCCATGAGCACCGCCATGGATTCCTCCGCCGTCCTCGCCCGCTCTCTGCACCTCCTTCCGCCTCCTCCTCCGCCGCCCCGGCTCCCGTCCTCGTCGCCGCCGGCGACCCCCTCCTCCCGCGCGCCGCCCCGTCGCGGCCGCCTCTGCGCGCGCCCGTCCCCGGCCAGGCTCGCGGCCTCCCCTCCGGCATCCGCGGAAACCGTCGGCCTCCTCCCCGCCGTCCCGCTGCCGGTGACCTTGCCGCCCCGTGGACCGTGCGCCGTGGTAGTTGACATCGGGCCCCGCGTCCCAGTCGACGCCATCGCCCTACCGTTTTGCTAGCCAAGTACCAGATCTTCCGCACGGATCGTCAAGCACTTCTACCTGGACCCGAAGACCTTTGGCTTGGGACTAAGTTCAACCGTTGGCATGGAACTAAAGGACAACACACCAAGATCGCCTTCCCGGAACTCGAAGGCTGATTCTACCGGACCCCGGAGACCGGACTCGGCCCGACAAGTCTTCCTCTCGGATCCGAGGACACCGAGACGCTGGACCCTCAAGTTCTCCTTCACGGACGCCAAGTACTTCCCTCGGACGCCAGGATCCGAACCTGAAGAACGCCAAGGTCGCCGACGCGGATACGCCAAGTTCCTCGCCCGAATGCCAAGACCGACTCGATGGCGCGGACCCGGCAAGGCCTTCGCGACGACAAGATCGGCACCGACTTGGGTGGAGCCGAAGACCGCCAAGTACTTCTTCCCGGAACGCCAGATCTACTCCGTTTACCGAGACCATTTCCGTCGAACCCCCGGAACCCTGAGACCGACCCCGAACCCCGTCGAACCCTAACCAAGATCTTCGACCCCGATGTGTGAACCTTTTCCTGAGCCCCTATTTTATAAATGCTAAATATAAAACCTGTTGCATATTAATCATTCATCTCGCATGCATATTTGCGTGGTTTGGGGGCCTTATGCCGATTCACCTCATAATTAAATATGGGGCCCATATGCGGGCAAATCTAGCCTTATATTGGCCTCATTTAAATTTGTGTAGCGAACCGGTAACTTATCTTGCCTTGTTATTACAACATTTAAATTGCGGGGCTTCTAAACAACATGAACCACCTAATTAATTGTCGGGACCCCGGTTCCGCTTAATATGACCTAAATTGCATCGCATGCTTGCCATGTCATACATCATACATGCATCATGCCCGATCTTCTGCCGTAGTATTAAATATTGCATCCGGTGTTTATTCTAGTGTTTTGCTTCTTCGCGGATAAGGCCGTTGAGTTGATGTGAGCTTCGCCCCGATCTTCGGTTGAACCTTCGGCAATGTTTTCAGGCGAGCATCTCCCTCTTTCTACCTATCTTACTTTTATAGTATTTATTCCCTCCTGTTGATCTATTGCTATCTGTGTTGTGATGCTCTAGTTTTCGTACCCGAGAGATCCCTTGCCGCCTTATATTGCCTTGGACACACCCTATTACCTGTTGTTTGGTAGATAGTTGGACTTGCGCGTCGTAGTCGCTTGCTCAAGTGCTGTTGCGTGGCGTCAAGTGCCACAATTGTTGGTGTATTGCCGCATGTTGATGTTGGAGATGATCCTGGCTTTACTTATCGTTCACTTTAATTACTGTTTAACAACTAAAATTGAAGTAAGTAAGCAGAGGCACATGTGGGCAATAGATGTTATTTGGTTGTTAACCGTCCACTTGTGTCCGTGGGACCCGAGTGCTTGATACCTGTTCCTTGATTTATCGCGCTATCCACATCCGGGAGGATTATGGGACCCCCCTGAGCCAGAGCTTGATTCATTCTTATTTCTTGGGGCCACAAACTAGTTTGAGGTTTTATTTACTATCATGTACCTATGCCATGCTTTACTGCTTTATTTACGATTGTGCGAGGAGCACACTGTATTGTTTAGGTAAGTGGAGTGTTTTCGCGGTATCGACAAGCCCAGTTTTGGGTTCCCAGTCGTTTACAGCCACTGGCGCAAACCTTGAGTCCGTCTCGGAGTCAGCTGGCTTCGTTGCGGGTCTACTCAATGGGGTGGCCCCCTGAAATATTTCTGAATCCTGTGATTGCTTTGTCGTGAAGGCCTCGTTGGGTTTTGATTTGGTTTTTCCGAGGTTGATCGAGTGTGTGTTGCTATCTGTGCACCCCGGCCGGGTAAAACTTTCTGAAAGCCGTGTCCGCGGTTATGGACGACTTGGAGCACAGTATCTCAATCATAGACAACTATAACTAAAGTAGTGCTATAAATTTGACTTTATAATGACTAGTAATCATCTTCACTATAATGGAATGGCTAAATAAAACTGCCAACAATTGCTTGTTTGGGTTGTCGCTTGCGACCATTGTACCTGACTAGTAAGTATTGCAACTACAACGGAATGGCTAAATAAAAGTACCAACAACTGCTGGGTTTTGGGTTATCTCATGCTAAATGTATTTGACTAGTAAGTGTCGCAACTACAACGGAATGGTTAACTAAAATTGCCCACTAGGACGATTATCTACACCTGACTAGTAATTGCTGCAACGATAACTGAATAAATAAAACTGCCAACTGCGTGAGTTCCTCGGTTGACTTCCTCGTTTGGTCTCGAGGGGGAAACACCAGGATGGGTTTGTTTGATGACAGAATCAGGTTGGTTCCGAATAGGTCTATCTTATGCCTCTCTAATAGTCGACAGTTATATCGAGTCTCTATAGGTTGTGTAGTGCATGCTGCCGCTGCCGCTTCAGTCCACCATACCTATGTAGGCGAGGACCGCCGAATTCTAGCCTCGCCGTGTACTGGCCTCAGTACTGACGCTCCTCTTTTTCCTTTGCCCTTTGTCGGCACCCCTTTTGTTTTAGCAGGTTTCGACGTAGTTAGCAGGGTTACCTTTCCGGCTTGGCCTGGGCAGGGTTATGGACGCCATTGGTTATTCTTCAGGGCTCTTAGCCCCATTTGCATCTTGTCCGTAGTCGGACGCTCCATCTTTTCAAGGTGATTTGGATCTTTGTACCGTATATCTGTATTCTTGACTCATGGAGTCGTGTTGTATATATATATCTGTTCTGTGGGTCCCATCGAGGACTGTTGTATAATGTTATTACTTCGTTTTCCACCCGCACGAAAGTGCCTGGTGGGCACCTTTGAATCGTTTCTATGCAGGTTTGGTGGGTTTCGCTAAAACTTGCATAGGGTCGATTCTGAGGGTGTTACAATCACAAACAACACAGACATGATAGAATCATAAAGACAAAACCATTAATCAAACCAACATAATAATCTCAATATCCATCGGATCCCCGCAAACACAACATGCATGATTACAAATAGATTAGATCTTGATCATGAACGGAGCTCACAAGATCTATACATGAAAGCACAAAGGAGGAGATACAACCATATAGCTACTACATGGACCCATAGTTCAAGGTGGAACTACTCACGCATCATACCGGAGAGAAGGCCTCCGGGATGATCTCCCCTCTGGCAGGGTGCCGGGAAGAACTTCAGATCCCCCCCGATCTAGGGACGACGATGGCGGCGGCTACAAAAGATTTCGTGGAATATTGATCGGGTGTTTAAGGTTTAGGCATCAGGGGCTTCTTATAGGCAAAGGGAGAGACCGAGGAGGTGGCCAGGGGCCCCACACCCTGCCTAGGCGTGGGGCAGGGCCCACCCATGCCTAGGGGGGTGTAGCCGCCCTGGCACGTCTCTCTGTCTCTCCTCTGTACTTCTTGTTCTCCACGGAAAGTAATTGACTTTGACGTTTGTCCCGTCCAATTTCGAGAATATTTTCTTACTAGCTTTTCTTGAACCAAAAAAAAACAGAAAACAGGCAACTGACACTATGGCAACTTGTTAATAGGTTAGTACCAAAAAACATGTAAAAAGCACCTCAAAGTGTAGACAAAGCAAAACAAAGTAGATACTAAACAAGCATGGAGCATCAAAAATTATAGATACGTTTCCGACGTATCAAGATTTAAAGCTTTATACAAGAGTTTATGTAATAACATATGGATAATTAATTTTGGTAATATTTTCTTTGGATATATGATTTTATTATCTTTCATATGCAAAAAAGATTCATCGAATCTGGTCTTACATATTTAAAACTATGATATAAAAACATTATAATGATTTAATTTTTTTAGAAACTATAGATTTGGCACGGTTGAAATTTCAGTGCAAAAAGGTGTTCTTCTCAGTTTTTTGATTCCATTTATATATTATTTGCAACTAGTGTCCAAGTAGATTATTTTCTATGGATTGTACAAGATAAACATGTTTCCTATCTATTTTAACTATTTCCAGAGTTTAAAAGAAATTTACCGCCACGTGGTGCGTTCCTATTCGCTCATACCTCTTCGTTTAAGTGATCTGTCTGTCACTAATTTTACCGCCACGTGGTGCGTTCCTATTCGCTCATACCTCTTCGTTTAAGTGATCTGTCTGTCACTATTGGATTTAAAATTAGACGATGGACAACAAGCGGCTCGGTATGGCTTGGCTTGAGCCCTATCTCGGCGTAGGGTTGCAGCTCGGCTTGGATACTTTTGATATGGTCCCTCCATATTGGATCTGATGGCTGCTATTGATGATGGCGAGACAACACTAGATGGCTGACGTTGATGGAGAAGATGATAGCGTAATGGGTCGGGATATGGTCCTCGTCGGTGTTCTATGATTCTTTGGCGTGGCCAGGTTGTTGACGAGACATAGCGGACAAAGGAAAACTCATAGGCATGGTCAGCCGCTTCTTTCCCTTCATCCAACGGTCATGAGATGCGAATGGAGGGCAGTAGTTCATGACGAACTCCAGCGGCTTTTAGGGCTCACTAGAGGGCTCCGATGGGCGCTAGGAAACGGTGAGATGACGAGGTGTATTGAGTGCCAAAGACTTGGAAGAAAAAGGAGAGTCGAGAGGCCTCGAAACCTCTGACCGTAGCCCGGTGGCGATGTTGGTTCGGGAGAAATTGGACTCGGCGAAGCGGTGGCTAGGGTTCAATGTTTTTGCGAAAATTCAGACGAGGCCGAGCAGGGGTTTATATGGAGGTCAATTGTGCGGGAGAGGGGTAGGGAATCGACTGCGTAATCGAGATTCTGGAAGAAATCGAAATTAGGTTGGGGACATGTTCATGTTGGCCTCCACCACTAGCGTTTGGGTATGACTCAGTGGGGTCCCACCGGTTAGTGAGTAAGAGCAAGGGAAAAAATAGGCACGACGAGCTCTATAGTGGATCCAATTTGTCTGCTGTTGTGCAATCTTTTTTATTTTTCTTTTAACCATTTTCTTATTTCTTGCATATCCTTTTCAAATTGCCCAGCTCAAAAAAATTGTATTTTTTTTTGAATCAAAATAAACACTTTGAGCTTTATAGAAGCTACTTTTGACTAAAATTAAAAAAAATACAATCTATGCCATTTGCATTTAATGCATTACATGGATACTTTTTTAACAATTAAAAAGGGTTTAGTATTTAAATTTTAATGGAATAACTCCAATTTGGTTTTTTGGACATTAGAGAGCCATTCCCATTCCAACAAAAAAATAACATTTTTAGTTGAAATCCTTAATAGGTGAAAATAGGAAATTTGAAATTGTATTTTGACAAAAGATTTTGAATTCATGGTTTAGCATGATGGCATGATGCAATGCAAATGCATTTTTTTTTTTTGAAATCCCAATTTTTAAAATCATAGGATGTTACAATCTTCCTCCCTCCAAAGTAGGACGACAACCAAAACATCAACAACCAACCAACAACTGTGACCACTTCTTTTTCAATGTTTCCATGGCTTCTCTACCATGAGCACTTCGCCACGACAAGGCCGCTCCAACCAACTCCTTCGTAAATGTCATGCTTTCCATCCTATGCCTTGTTACTCAACATAGCACTTTGCCTCTAATAGTATCAACCCTACCATTTGTCCTTCTGTCTCCCCTAATTGGACATGAAGAAGCAAGGGGAGAAGAATGACATGTCCCTATGATAAAAAACCTGACTATATTTGTAGAATGCTAGCGTAAAAACATGTCTTCCACTAGGGGTCAACCACCATTGTTTAGCTAGAAGTATGAATAGAAAAATATTAGAGAGACATGTCCTCCCTAAATCATAATTAATTTTTTTGTCAAATAGTGTTCGTCATCACACAGAAAACATAGGGCTTGTTTCAATAGATCTGAGTGGCTACAAAAATCCTATATAATAAAGTACAAGGGTTTGTTTGATTCAAGGGATTTCGAAAGGAATTTTGTAGGATACTTACCCATAGGAATTGTCCTAGAGAGACAATTGATTCAAATGATTATTGAACCCAAAAATATTCCTATGTATTGCTTTCCTATACTAGAATATCATAAGATTTCTAGAAAGAGGATAGATCTCTTAAAAAATTTCCTATGCGTTTAGGATAATTATGACATGTACACAATATATGTCGACTTTTCTGCATTTTTCCTATGGTGCAAGTGCAACCAATGACCTGTGCAACTAATTCCCACATTTATTACTCCTATAGGATTTCACATGCAAATGTTGTTCATGCATTCTTCATATTCTCGTGTTTTTAAAATCCTTTGAATCAAACGAAGTCCTAATGGAATACTTAGGGCTCCTTTGATTCAAAAAAAATTGTGTAGGATTGTTGGACGGTTTGGATTCTTAGAACTTTCGTACTAAGGTATTTTGACTCATAGGATCACGGTCCTTTGTAATTCAGACAAAGGATTTTGTTGCAATATTGTTGAGGAAAAGTTTCCTTCAGCCTTACAATTTTTACTATTCTTTCCCTTTTCTTTTGTCTTTCACGTGCAATCAAACACCCATATATCAAATTCCTGTAGTTTCTAAATCATGTAGGATTGAAGAGGACGTACCAGAGGTTCGAGTTGACTTTTTTTAGTACTTTTGGAGGGCAAAAGTGGAAGGTTCACATGTTGATTTCTTCAATCCTACATTTTTCCTATTGTTGTGTTTCGAGAATCTCGCGAATCAAAGGAGCCCTTAGGACCTCTTTGGGTAAGGATTGACAAGAACATGAATATGAGGGTATTGTTAGTGCAAAACGGAGAATTGCAAAACACACAAAAACTATAAAAATAGTTGTTCCGGTAGAACAAAAGGCACACTAAAAGTGCCTTGGTCTTACAATTATGTCGAAAAAGAGGTTGATATGGATGTTCAAAATCCTATGAAACTGAGGCATTAGAATCGAATTCGTAGGAATTTGAGTAGCACCTTTCCTTTGATTGAAAGGCAGTCCATAGGAAAAATCCTTGGATTAGGATTCTACAAAATATAGAGAGATCTGGTGGAGAATTGTTACAAAATTGCCTATATGTCCCAATCCATTTATTATATTGCAATAATTACTGAAATCTTAGAGGCCCATTTATAACATTTATTGCATGGCAAGGAACGGGATAACAACTAGTCTCACATTGCTAGTTGATTAAGAGTTGAACCTACTTATAAGGGAGACTACCTCATCACTTATACAAGGAGGTGAAGAAGAGAGAAGTGGGATTTTTATAGGATCCCGTTCTTACTAATCCTACAAACTTCTTGTAATTCCTTCGTTTCAAAATATAAGATGTTTTAACTTTTATAAAACAAATATATCTAGACATCTT
This sequence comes from Avena longiglumis, assembly GCA_030063025.1. NCBI lineage: Eukaryota > Viridiplantae > Streptophyta > Magnoliopsida > Poales > Poaceae > Avena > Avena longiglumis. The sequence goes on along the minus strand of CP125974.1, from coordinate 472,787,923 downwards.
TTGATATGTAGGAACATCTACTCCCTCCGGCCCATATTAATTGACTTGGATTTCTCAAATTTTGAATGAACCTATATACTAAATAGTGTCTAGATTCATCCAAATTTTGACAAATCCAAGTCAATTAATATGGGTCGGAGGGAGTAAATACATTCATTTCACAAAAGGTAAAATATCCTATATTTTAAAAAGAGGGAGTAGGATCCAATTCTTAGAATCTTTCCTTTGAATTTCACATGGATCAAAGGATGGTACCACCACCCCAGATCATATGGATCCAAAAGAAGCCTGAACGATATGGACCCTGAAAATTTGCACATTTCTGTCAAGTGATGTGATATACTACTACTACTCAGCATGGTTTAAACCAGCATAAACGTAGGCACATCAGCGCAGAAGATAAACCAGATCATGCATGCACGCGCTGAATAATTAAACCCAGCAGGGCAATACCCTCTCTATCGCGTCAATTCAAACCTGCATGAGAGCTTGACCTTTCACTGCATCGCGTGCATGTTCATCGTTCCCTTCTCGCTCACTCACTCCTAAAGCAGTCCCTGCACTGTACTCCACTGGACTGTTCACTCTTTCTCCCTTTATATTTGACCACCGCCCCTCTCCACCAAGCACATCCTCCTCGGCCACCATCCCCACCTCGCTCTCCCCAACGCAGGCAGGCAGACCTAGCCCCTTCCTCTCTCTCTTCCCCATCCCTCTCCGTTCCCCAACACACACGCAACGCTCCCTCCTCTTATACCACCCCATGGAAACCAAGCCCAACCCAGCAGCTCTTATTACCACCACCACCACCACCACCGAGGCGGCCTCAAGCAGCAGCGACGTCGGGAGCAGCGTCAACAGCGGCGGCAGTCGGAAGGGCAAGGGCGGGCCGGAGAACGCCAAGTTCAGGTACCGCGGCGTGCGGCAGCGGAGCTGGGGCAAGTGGGTGGCGGAGATCCGGGAGCCCCGGAAGCGCTCCCGCAAGTGGCTCGGCACCTTCGCCACCGCCGAGGACGCCGCGCGCGCCTACGACCGTGCCGCGCTCCTCCTCTACGGCCCGCGCGCCCACCTCAACCTCACCGCGCCGCCGCCCATGCCGCCAGGGGCCGAGCACTCCCGCCCCTCGGGCTCCTCCTCCGCCTCTTCCTCCAGCTCCTCCTCCGCGCCCCCGCCGCTCCGGCCGCTCCTGCCGCGCCCGCCGCAGCACTCCGTCAACTCGGCGGCTCCCTTCCACCACCACCACCAGTACCGCTACCTGCCGCAGCACGCGTTGCCCACGTCGTCACCGACTCTGTACTACGCAAGCACTGCGACGGCGTCCACCGTGACCACCGCCGTGGCACCGCCATACGAGACCATTCCTGCCGCGCCGCCGGTGGCGGCGTCTTCTGCGGTGCCCCTGCAGGATAGTGCGCCGGCGGAGGCGGCCGAGGCTGCGGCGACCGGATGGGAGTACCTCGCCCCCCACGAGGAGGATGACTACGAGGCGGCGCTGCTGTGGAACGAACCTGAGCCCATGTTCGATATCTTCTTGAAGTGATCGACATATATCAGAGCTCCTGGCATGCATATGTCCATGGCGGATCGGCGCAGGCGCCATGCATGTCTGTTGCAAGTTGCAAGCAAAGGTAGATAGCCTTACTAGGGTTTCTCATTATTTTCGCACTAATTAGTGAATCTATCGTTAGACATATTTGATTTTGCTCATTCTTTTTCATGTATTTCGTGGGTTGGGTTCAGCTTTTGGGGATAATGTGGTGGCATTGGCAAGATTATATTTTAGGGCATGCTAGAGAGACAAAAGATTTGATTTCAATTATTCAGCCTTTTGCATCCACCAATGCATGGATGCATGATCTATATAATTAATTAATTAATTGATGACACATATATACCAGAATTCTCATTATTCTTTTTTTTTCTGTATGACCAAAATCCATACTATTACTATATACCTACTGGATAGTAATATTCTCCTGGTGGCTTATTCATGTTTTGGATTTTCAAGACAATTTTTGTACTCCCTCCGATCAATGGATCCGGAGAGAGTGTCTTTATCTTCATTAGCTTCAAATATTGTGCATGCTAGGAAGTTCAAATTTGCCTGTTTTACATGGAGTTGAAGTACAAACTGCATGATGCAAGATATATATTTATTTATTTTGGAAAAGAGCATATATTAATATCACAAGGACATCATGCAATCATATATATATATAGTACTATAACTAATCATTTTTTATGAAATGATACGATTTATTTGTTACGCAATAATGATATTACCCAATAACGTAAGAAACACAGAAATTTAACAGGTTTTTCCGTAAAAAAAATTAACATGTTTGCTAATGTAGATCATATGATTGGAAAACATAGGAACAGTCATAAGAACAGCGCCCCAGCCCTACGCGGCTGAGTCTTAAAAAGAGAGGCTGCAAGCCTGTTTTGAAAGTGAGGCATGAATCCAATCCACAAGAATTTGGGCAGACTGTTCCTTTAATTGAAAGGCAATCCATTAAAAATATATCATAAGGATTAAAATCCTACAAATTTCCAGTATGTAATCCAAAGAGGGCCTAGGCCCTTTTCTGTATCCATCACAAATTACTGAACCAATAATGCTGGAGCTTGTGAATGGTGATGACTTAATAACGTGTCTCGTGAAGTGTGAATCGGGTACTCCACTACTACATGCATACGACCTGGGAAAAACACATTGCTCTTGGGAAATGGGAGTTACTGTACAAACTTAATTAAGCGGAGGCATGACTAGCCAGTACTCTTGCTCGCTAGCTGTTGGGAGTTGTAACTACTTACGTGCTTTTACCAGACTACCAGTTTGTCATGCACACTACATACTACCTCTATCCCAGTTTATAAGACCTACGCGTATACCTAGTTCGTCCGCATTAGCTATATAATATGAATTATATAATATAAAAATTATATCATTAGAAAATATAACATTTGAAGTTTCTAATAGTATAGTTTTTATCTTATGTACCTCATGCTAAATTGGTTAATTTATCGACCTAGAAATACGCGTAGGTCTTATAAACCGAGACGGAGGGAGTATTTCGACACATTTTTCTTCATGACACTGAGGAGGGATTTAACTTGATTTCATTAGAGAAACCACAAAGGTATATATATAGCCACAACACTTCCAATATTTTATTACAAACTGAAATAAAATCGAAGAAAATTATGAGAAGCTCTCCATATCATCAAAGAATCACATTTGTTGCTGCTCGCTGTAGCCCGTTAATCTTTTGATCTGTTAAATACCTCTCCTCCACGGCTCCACCGGCTTTATACCTGTGCCTACATGGTGCGACACATTTTCTCGGTGTTGTACTCTTTATCATTGTGATTTCATATCACAGACAAATATCCAGGCTAGCTTATACTAGTACATTTTAACAGAAAGAGATTTCTTGTTTATTTATATCTATCTTTCCAGCCGGATGCAATATGCCAATATTCTAGCTTCCAAATACTGCTTTTGATAACAAAAGTTATTTTTTAACTTCCTTATACATATCAGAAGGCACTCCTATCCAGCAATACCATTTTTGGGACTTCTTAGCTATGACAAATATGATCACCATATATTCTTCACCAGTCTATTTATATTGAATACGGTTGCATAGTCTTCATGAGTCATGAGTTGCATAAAAAACATGTAGATAAATATAATGTATTTGTGTACACAATTTACAAGCATATGCATATGTGCATATTAGCATATACTGCACTAGAAGATACATGTCTTTATTCAATCTTGTGTATGTACGTGAATATGCGGCATTTACTAGGCCGTGGGGTAGGAGGGCTCCATGGCAAGACCACACATGCCCTTCTTGTCAGCAATGTCCTTTTCCATTCTTAAAAATCCTTTCTCACCCCATGATGTGCCCCAAGAATTCTTTAGCAACCAATACTTTGTACCATCACCGGTCGTTCCATATCCGATGGCTGCAATCCCATGATCCAAATCAGTTCCACATGAACCGGTCATCACGCCACCAGAGTAGAATTGGAATGTCATGTCACCTCCGTCCACAGCAACTGACACGGGTTGGCTTGCCACCGCCTTCATGAGGGCACCCTCATCATTGGTCGGCACATCCTCATAGCTCTTAATTGTTGCAGCACTGGTAGATCCACTCTTGCACTTGCCGTCAGCTGCAGAATACGGGTAGCTAGACTCCTTAGTTAGGCCTCCATTCTTGATAATGAACTTGAATGCATCATCCATGAGACCTCCCTCGCAGCCTTGGTCCTCGCCCTTGACATCACAATCTACCAATTCTTGCTCCGAGAGCGAGATCAGATTGCCGGTACTTAGCTTGACAATGCCCTCTGTTGCAGCAACAGCAGAAAAAGCCCAGCAACAACCTGCAAATTGTTTTGTTGAGATATATGCAATTAAACACACCATTCTAATCTAGTAAAAGATTCATATGTATGTAGTTCACTTGTAGCCTAAATGTACTTACCACACTGGCCTTGATCCTTGACGGGAGTGACCGCGCCCTTAGTCCGCCAGTCCACCATTGTGGGGAGTGCATCAATGCTCATATTCTCATACCTGAACCCTGTAGGAACCTTCACCTTGTTTGGAATGAACCCCTTGTAAGTCTTTGTTGTCTTGAACTCATCATTGCTGATGTCGGCGAACTGGTTGATGTTGAGCGAGAACTTGCGACCCTCGGCATTGAACGACTCGATGAATCGGGCATTAGCCTTGAATATCTCGAACCTATGGGCCTTCTCGGCCGCATCCTTGTACACACGACCGTACTGCACCATCCAACTCTCGTGCGTTGCCACCATTGACAAGTCATCGTTCAGCTCCCGAGCTGCAAGGACGGAACTGCAGAAGCAGAAGCAGCCGAGGATCGCAAGGAGCGAAGCCCTAGGGATGGCCATGTTTGATAAGGGCCTCTTCTGAATTGCTTGCCACCGGTAGTAGTGTGTGTACCTCGTACTATGTTTTGGTTTGTATCGTTCAATGGAACTAGGTGATATATATAGTACTCACAGGTGTACTTGTGTTTATTTAAGTAGGTGATTGCTACATAGAGACGGTGCGTGCACGAAATTGCACCGTGTGGAAATGGGCTATAGCTCCGGCCTGATGGTCTTAGAGAGTTATGTATTGTGCATTTTGTGCGTGTGACATACGGTTGCTGTAACTGTCAGAACAACCCATGTCCATGCAGGAGTTCAAATCGTTAGCATCTGCTTCAATGAAAGAGGAATTCTGTGTCTGTTTAAATGGTTCCAGGAGCGAGTTCCGCGATACAAAATCAGAATAATAAGTACCTTTCTAACATAGATTAAATAATTCATTTCACAGAGCCATACAAAGGAAGATATACTGTTTCGTTTATGTTTGTATGTAAACTGCATATCCAGTTTGATTTTCTGGTGATACAAGCAAGCACCGCCAGTAATTCAAGATTGCTCATAAAGAGATGAAGTCAAGGATCAACTTATTTACCCTATACCGAGACATATACTAGATGACACTATTTGGTGATTGGGAAATGGAAATGCGGTTCATTACAGAACTCAAAGTAATACTATGAGCCTTCTTGTTCCGCCGTTCCATCTGTTGGTATTCAGTCACAGCTGTTTCTTGTGTGTGGTCGGTCACTATTGTTGCAGATGCTCATACAGTACAGGAGCAACGCCCGTTTAGTAGACAGCTATAGCCCGTATTTGGAAACACTCTAAAATACAGCTTTTGTAGCAACGCATAGTTACCGAAATTAGTAGCTACTAGTCCTAGTACTTCCATAAATCAACGGCTAATCCTATGAATAATCAATGCTTTTAGTGTCGTCATATAGATATAGTACCACAAATTAATATTCAGATACATCACCTGAGCAACATTTGAGCCCAGCTTAATTCCGTTCTGTATCGATTATACAAGAAGCGTCAACTTTCTGTGCAAATTAACTTTAAACTAGTTAGTACTATGTTTCCTTTGGAAGCTCCGTTATAACCCTGTCGTATGAGCGAGATACTGAAGGTGTCTGAACTCCTGCATAAACAGGGTCTGTTCTCACGGTTACAGCAGCAACCGTACGTCTCGTGCACTATAATTAACTCTGTCCTTTGTCTAAGCAGGAGATGAAACACTTCTTCACGGCGACGCAGGAGATAGGCCCTTTCCACACAGTAGAACTGCGTGCACGCACCACCGTATATATGTAGCAATATACTAAAATAAATACAAGTACCTATGAGGCGACACTATATATATCACCTATCTAGTTCACTGAACAACACAAACCAAACCGCAAGCACGCCACTACCAGTGGCAAGCAATTCAGAAGAGGACCTGATCAAACATGGTCATCCCCAGGGCTTCTCTCCTTGCGATCCTCGGCTGCCTCTGCTTCTTTAGTTCTGCCCTCGCAGCTCGGGAGCTCAACGATGACTCGTCCATGGTGGCGAGGCATGAGGATTGGATGGCGAAGTATGGCCGTGTCTACAAGGACGCTGCTGAGAAGGCGCAGAGGCTCAAGATATTCAAGACTAATGCCCGATTCATCGACTCGTTCAACGCCGGGGGCCACAAGTTCTGGCTCGGCATCAACCAGTTTGCTGACATCAGCAACGATGAGTTCAGGGCAACCAAGACTAACAAGGGGTTCATTCCAAACAAGGTGAAGATTCCTACAGGGTTCAGGTATGAGAATATTAGCCTTGATGCACTACCGGCAACGGTGGACTGGAGAACTAAGGGCGCCGTTACTCCCGTCAAGGATCAAGGCCAGTGTGGTAAGTACATTTAGGCTACAAGTGAATTGCATACATATGAATCATTAACTACATCAGAATGGTGTATTTAATTGCATATATCTCAATAAAACCATTTGCAGGTTGTTGCTGGGCTTTTTCTGCTGTTGCTGCAACAGAGGGCATTGTCAAGCTAAGTACCGGTAACCTAATCTCGCTGTCAGAGCAAGAATTGGTGGATTGTGATGTCAAGGGTGAGGACCAGGGCTGCGAGGGCGGTCTCATGGACGACGCATTCAAGTTCATTATCAAGAATGGGGGCCTAACTAAGGAATCCAGCTATCCGTATTCTGCAGCGGATGGCAAGTGCAAGAGTGGATCTAGCAGCGCCGCAACAATCAAGAGCTATGAGGATGTGCCCAGCAATAATGAGGGTGCCCTCATGAAGGCAGTGGCAAGCCAACCTGTGTCAGTTGCCGTGGACGGAGGTGACATGACATTCCAATTCTACTCCGGTGGCGTGATGACCGGTTCATGTGGAACTGATTTGGATCATGGGATTGCAGCCATCGGTTATGGAACTACCGGTGATGGTACAAAGTATTGGTTGCTAAAGAATTCTTGGGGCACATCATGGGGCGAGAATGGATTTTTAAGAATGGAAAAAGACATTGCTGACAAGAAGGGCATGTGCGGCCTTGCCATGGAGCCCTCCTACCCGACAGCTTAGTTAAACTATAAAATATGACACACACATATACAACACTGAATAAATACATGTCTCTCCTTCTAGTGTAATATATATGTCCATACGTGTTTGGCTTGTAAATTGTGTCATGCAAATACATTATATGTATCTCTACACTTTCTTATACAACTCATGAGTCATGGCTACTATGCAACTATGTTGAATGGATGTTTGTTATATTGTAGATAATACATTCCAGAAAATGGAATTGTTGGATGTAAAATGAAACAAAAATGTTATTGCCTCGAGTTCCTTGCAATATCTAAGGCACTTCAGAAATAACTTATGTTATCAGAGTTTTTTTTACCAAGCATATCGCATACAGACCGGAAAGGTAAATGTATCGCTAGTGTTTTGTAGAGAGTTCACAGAATACCTTAGTCCACTCTGATGATTTGTAAAGTTATTTTCCTGTGTGTGAGAAAATGGTAGAGCAGGACATGTTTGTGATATCTTAAATGAAGAGATACCATTAGAGCATCGCTTCCATTAGCTGCAAAAATTATACTGGTACCTAGACATTTACCTAAACTTAGTAACTATTCATTCTGTCCCATATAACATGTTAGTACGGTCAATATATGAGTCCATCATTAGCTCGCATGACAACGGGATAGTCCTAGGAAATGAATCTATGCCACCTCGCCTCAGCGGCATTTTAGCTTTTGGTAATGCAATTCCTAAAACTAGGAAATTGTAGACCTTTTCCGTCCTCTCTCCTGAAACTTCCCTGTACTAGAAAATATCACATAAAAACCAAGTTACTGTGGGATGTACTCCCTCCGTTTGGGATTATAAGTCCCGTGCGGATAACTAGGTTGCTATTTTGAACAACAAAATATAAATATTATAACATAAAAATTATACCATTAGAAAGTTTAGAAGTTATATTTTCTAATGGTATAACTTTTATAATGTATAAGTTATATTTTGTTGGTTAAATTAACAACCTAGTTATGCGCGTAGGACCTATAATCCCGAACAGAGGGAGTAATATGTTTCAAAGTTTCTGAAACTCTAGAAAATACAAGTTGCCGGTGAGCAGGTGACGTTCTACAAATGTGTAAAATTTCAAGTTCAAAATCAAATTCATTTAGCAGGTAGAAAAAAATCCAGCAATCAATAGTGATTAAGAGTACATCATCGCCATCAATGCAGATTATTTCATACCTCCTAAATAAATATAATTTTAACTTCAAATTTCACTTGTTAACATTGTACCACCTTATTAACATGCAAAAAATGTAAACAATTAACACTTTGAAACGTGGTTCTACGATGAAAAATTATTGCTTTTTTTCTAAAAGAGACGTGTCATAGTTCTACGAATATACTATTATAATCTAATTGGCCTAGCAATTATGTTTTGTCTATTTCCTTGTTTGGCTGCCATTTTTTTGTGTATTTTGTTATTTTTGGAGCTTGTCATAGTATACGTTGAGATCCAAAGTGATTCTAGAATGGTTAACTTGTAAACACTCGAAAATACCCACAACCTTTGTTTGGAACTATCAATATGTACAGGGCCGGCTTTGACCCATGGCCAACCTGGGCAATGCCCTAGGGCCCATGTTCTAGAGGGGCCCATAATTCCATCCTCCTTTTACACATGTACGTACTTATGTTAGGCTAAAAAGAAAAGAACCTACATCAACGCAGCAGATCAGCAATTTGGAGCAGAAAAGGCACGGTGAAAATGCTTGGCTTGGAAAACTTGAGCGATCGAGTTGGTCTAATCTTGTGGTACTGTTTTGATCACTAGGTCTGTTCGGCCGCTCTCGCGATGAAACAAAATTCAGTAATTATCTTACGTTGCCGGCTTGTCTGCTAGAACAGACCTGATGCAGGCAACTGCTCTACCTCGTCGCCTTTATTCCTCTTTCGTCTTGCAGCTCGTCACCCTTGTCTTCTTTGCAGATAATCCTCGGCTACTTTCTGTCTCCGGTGTTTAATTGTAATATAAGGGCCATTGTTCGATTCATTTATACTTCTTTTTTAGATCGATTCATCTATACTCATATCTCAATTCGCCCATAGTCTTTAGGACTTGATGATATATAGCAGATAAAGTTTCTTGAATATTTGTGCCTTGCTGTAAGTTATAATATTTGTTTGGTGATATGTGGTCACATGGTGAAGTATAGCACTTAAATAGTCTTCCATCCATCAAAATGTTAAGTTAGACTAAATTCGTCAATATGATCACGTGGTATGCATTTTAGTACTACAAAATAGCTTGCTAATTTATTAGGTTGTAATTATATTATGAATCATTTGCTAAATTTGAAAAATAAAATCTCACCCAACTACATCTTGTAATCATGATTCAGGTGAAGGCCCATCGAACATTATATGTACTCGTCCATCTCGAGGAGAGTTAAATTTATACGAGCTTCCTTATAACCCTGTCAAAGGAACATAATACCACTATGAGATACAAATTAGTGCTAATTGTGTTCTTACACCCATGACCTTTTTCCTAGCCCCAATCTTGGCGGCACATATATTTTCCTTAGAGTGCCATGATGTAAACTTCGCCCTAGCACTAGTGGAAACGCGGGCTTTTGTTGATCCCGAAAATGGGCTTTAACACCGGTTCTTCTACGAACCGGTGTTAAAGGGGGGGCCGTACCAGCGTGGCCTCTGCGGCATTAAAGGAGCCCCCCCTTTAACACCGGTTCGTGCCACGAACCGGTGTTAAAGGTCTTTCCACCGATGGCTCAGCCCCCTTTAACACGGTTCGTGGCACGAACCGGTGTTAAAGGGGGCTATAAGACACCACCCAGCCCACACACACCCCACTCTTCCATTCTTTCACATTTTGGAGCCTAGCAAGAGGGTGTGAAGAGTGCTAGTTTGTGTTTTTTCATATGCACTAGAGGTGTTCGGTGAAATGCCGAGAGCTCAAAATAAGCTTTCTTGTTGCTCTTTCCGTCTCTCGAGGTCGGCAACTATAGTTTCATGTGTCATTGATGTACTATATATATAAATGGTCATCTCCTATTATTTTTGATATATACTACATATTAATGCAGATGAATCGGCAATGGATGTACGGTGACCGCCGCACTTCCGAGTACATTACGGCCTCCAAAATTTCATCGTTGTGGCTAATGCAAACCGTGGTCACAATGGTTTTATGTGCTGTCCGTGTGTTCACCGTCGAACAAGAAAGACTACTCAAATACCAGAACCATTCACGCCCACCGCTTGATCTGGTTTCATGCCCAGCTATAATTGTTGGACCAAGCACGGAGAAAAAGGGGTTGTGATGGAAGACAACGAAGAAGAAGAGGATGATGAAAACTATCATAATATGTATCCTGAATATGATGATAATGCAACGGAGGTAGATAATGAAGATCAAGAGGGAGATGGGCCCGCTGATGACGATCTTGGTCGGGCCATTCTTGATGCAAAGGAAGAATGTGAAACTGAAAAGGAGAAGGCTGGAGCAGATGTTAAAGGATCACAAAACATTGTTGTATCCAACTTGCGAAGATGGCCACAAAAAGCTAGGTGCCACCTTGGATTTGCTGCAATGGAAGGCGAGAATGGTGTGACTGACAAGCATTTTCAAAGTTGTTGGTAAAATGAAGAATCTTCTTCCAAGAAATAATGAGTTGCTGACGGTACATACCAAGCAAAGAAGGTTGTCGCCCTCTAGGATTAGACGTGCGGAAGATACATGCTGCATTAATGATCGCATCCTCTACCGCGGTGAGAAGTACGAGAATTTGGATGCATGCCGGTATGCACTTTGCCTGCAGTATAAGATCGAGACGAGACGATCCTGGCGATGTTGAGGGCGAGGCCCCTAGGAAGAAGGTTCCGCCAAGGTTATGTGGTATGCTCCTATAATACCACGGTTAAAACGTCTCTTGAAATAAAGAGCATGCCAAGTTGTTGCGATGGCACATGGAAGACCGTAAGAAAGACGCGATGTTGAGACACCCGATGGGTCACAGTGGAGAAAAGTCGAGCGAGAGTACCCGGACTTTGCGTGGCAAGGAACTTAAGGTTTGGTCTAAGTAGACGGCATGAATCCTTTTGGTGGAGAGCTGCGATCCAGCACACGGCCTGTGACCCTATGTATCTATAACCTTCCTCCTTGGTTGTGTATGAAGAGGAAGTTCATTATGATGCCGTGCTCATCCAAGGCCCGAGGCAACCCTAAGCGACATTGATGTGTACCTAAGGCCATTAGTTGAAGAACTTTTTACAGCTGTGGGCCAAACCAGGTGTATGTGGTATGAGCACAAGGGGGAGCCATTTGACCTACGGGCATTGCTTTTCGTAACCATCAATGATTGGCCTGCTCTTAGTAACATTTCAGGGCAGACAAACAAGGGATACAATGCATGCACACACTGTTTAGATGATACTGAAAGTGTATATTTGGATAAATGTAAGAAGGTTGTGTACCTAGGGTATCGCCGATTTCTTCCGAACCTGCATCCAGTAAGAAAGAAAGGCAAGCATTTCAAACGTCTGGCCAATGAGATGGGGATGACTTACATTGCATACTTGAACGTCATGGGAGACAACTTGCCCAAATGCGATGTCAACCCCATACAGCCATGGAAGTATGGGAAGAATCTAGTCAAGAAAGAGGAGCTCAAAAATCTACCAACAAAGATGCGAAAATTGCACAAGTGGTACCTTCATTTCTGCAAGACGAGAAAAGAAGAATGGATCACGGCGCATATAAGAGATGAGATTTTCTTGTGCGGAGACGACGCGATCGACTTCAACATTCAAGACTTGCATTTTCTATTCAATCGAAGGAACTCGACAAATCTGCCATCAGCCTTTATTGTGTGTAAGTACTATTTCGTAATTTTATCTCAACTCATTCACTTCATTAATTGCATGTATATATATATATGCTCACCATATATGTATATACTATTATGCAGGAAAAAGGTTATGGAATGCGGAAAGGAGGCCCTTTTGACATTGGGTTCGTTGACCCAAATAGAGTTCATGAAGAAGTGGTAAGAGAAAACCGGCAAACAGAAGATTACTTGCTAAAGTCTTTCTTGAGACAACAAACCAAAAGGGAAATACTATTGCCTTACAACTTCTCGTGAGTACTGTTACCCTCTCTCTTGTACACATTCTATTTCGCTTACTCGATGTTAAGTGTAACGATGATGAGTTATGCGTCGTAGGTTCCACTTTATTCGCTAGTCATTCAACCCGACTCGAAAAGTCCTTGTCATGGACTCGTTTAAAAGAAAAAGAGCTATGGGCAAACTTTAGAGAGATGCTCCGAGGTAATTTCAATCATATTATCGCACTAGATCGGCAACTTTCGTGACAATAAGTAATTAATTACTCCTTTATCCATTTTCTTTGTCGGACAGGGTTTGAAAATGTTCACGGGCAGGGCCGTGGGTGAATGGTCGAAGAACTAAAATTTGTAGACCAAAATGTAAGTAATACTAGCTAGCTTCCAATTCCATTATATCATGCTTTATTGATTATTATTTTGATTGAACTCTCTATTCTCGTAAAGTGCGCGCATCAAGGACACGGCAATAACTTATGTGGGTACTATGTTTGCGAATTCATTCAACACGATATGTGCGACAGCCAAGCCGCACTAGAACAACTTAGAGTAAGTAAACAAAGTCCACAACATTATTTTATTACCATCAATTGTGTTGAGTTTTATTCTTATATATATATTGACCCATTCTTCATATATATTCAGATCGAACAGATCGGGACCAACTCCTACCATTTGAACGCATACGAGCCATTCAAGAGGAATTGGCGGGTTCATACTTGATGAGGTCGTCACGCTGGCGGAGAACTCTTTAGATATCCACCTCCGCGATGTAGATGTATGTGCCGATGGCGATGTATGTGCCGATGGCGATGTTTGTGTATAATAATAGTTGCTTAATTATTCATGTACTCGTATGTACCGATGACGATTTATAAGTATCGGCTCCCGATCGATTTCCCTCGCTCTCCCTCCTCCGTAAATACGCCCAGCAGGCGGCGAAATCTGCAGCGGGCCGTTTTCTGCCGGGCAGAGTTCTGCCCGGCAGAAAACAGCCTAAATCTGCAGAAGAACCTAACACCGGTTCGGTCTGAACCGGTGTTAAAGAAGCTGGCAGCCCCACGTCGCCACCTTTAACACCGGTTCGTATAGGAACCGGTGTTAAAGGGGCCCCCCCTCTAACACCGAACCCTCAACAGCGGTTGGGGAACCGCTGTTAGAGGGTCCTCCAAACCGGTGTTAGAGGGGTACGTGTGCACTAGTGTAGGGTCCCGCAAAATATAGAGGCAGCCCTGAATATGTACATTATTCAGATACTAGAGCGAGCAGGTATTGGTGTAATCTATTCTATTACTAGCTTTACTTGGTCCTATTTTCATTATGTGTCTCCTGTAACAAGAGAGGATTGCAAATTACTCCATGCATCCTAATATAAGTGACTTGAGTTTGACGGAGGGAGTATACATTTCCCTCGGGTGACCCATTAAAGTCATGTAATCCGAAAAGGGGCCGATCAGTCCGAAGGGGTCGTTCTCAGATGGCCACCAACGTACTACGTCTCATGCACGCTAATTCCACACCATAATTAAACATCCAGTCACACAATTACTTCACGGCCACGCCGGTGAAATAACAACGTACACGCACCGTATGAACAACTCCTACTTAAATACGTACAAGTAGGCCGCAGGTATATACTATATATACACCCCAGCTCCGTTCATCAAACCAGACCATAGCACGTAGAGAATACTTACACACTACCAGCAGTGGCTAGCAATTCAGAAGAGATCCCTGATAAAACATGGCCTTCCCCAAGGCTTTGCTCCTGGCCTGGCTGGCCATCCTCGGATGCCTCTGCTTCTGTAGCTCCGTACATGCAGCTCGCGAGCTGAACGATGACTTGTCCACGGTGGCACGGCACGAAGCTTGGATGGCACAGTACGGCCGTATCTACAAGGACGCCGCCGAGAAGGCACATCGCTTTGAGGTGTTCAACGATAATTTTAGGTTCATCGAGTCGTTCAACTCCGAAAACCACAAGTTCTGGCTCGGCATCAACCAGTTTGCTGATCTCACCAATGATGAGTTCAGGGCAACCAAGACCAATAAGGGGCTTATTCCAAATAAGGCAAAGCTTTCTATGGGATTCAGGTATGAAAATGTAAACTTAGATGCTCTCCCAGCCACGGTGGACTGGAGGACAAAAGGTGTGGTCACTCCTATAAAAGATCAAGGCCAATGTGGTAAGTACTTTTAGCCTACCATTTTATTACATACATGTAAATTTTCAACACCAAAATAGTGTGTGTGTGTGATTAGATTACATTGCAACAAAATTATTTGCAGGCTCCTGTTGGGCATTTTCAGCTGTTGCTGCAACCGAGGGTATTGTCAAGTTAAGTACCGGCAAGCTTGTTTCGCTCTCAGAGCAGGAATTGGTTGATTGTGATGTCCATGGTGAAGACCAGGGCTGCGAGGGAGGACTCATGGAGGACGCGTTCGAGTTCATAATCAAGAACGGTGGTCTCACCTTGGAGTCCAACTACCCATACGTCGCAGCAGACGGCAAGTGCAAGGGTGCGACCAATAGCTCTGGAACAATCAAGAGCTATGAGGAAGTGCCTGCAAATGACGAGGGTGCTCTCATGAAGGCCGTGGCAAACCAACCCGTTTCAGTTTCTGTGGATGGAGGTGACATGACATTCCAATTTTACTCTGGCGGCATCATGAGTGGCTCTTGTGGCACTGACCTGGATCATGGGATTGCCGCCATTGGTTATGGAACAGACAATAATGGCACAAAGTATTGGCTGCTGAAAAATTCATGGGGCACAACATGGGGCGAGAAGGGATTCTTAAGAATGGAGAAGGATATTAGTGATAAGAGGGGAATGTGTGGCGTTGCCATGGATAACTGCTACCCCACCGCATAGTAAGTCTCAATGGGCACATGTTCAAACACATGTGCACGCTTGAATAAATACATGTTTCTCGTTCTTGTGTAGCACTATCGTATGTGCATGTAAATTATGTTACCTACAATGCAATGTACATTTCCCTCATCCTTAAGCAATTACTTCCCACAATGTTGTCGGGAACTACCACCACGTCGATATGTATCCGACTTCAACCGGCCTAGATCACACCTATTTCAACAATGCTACAGCTACGAAATTGTTTTATGGACTAACCTTACTGGAAAGACGTGGGGTCGTACGATTGGAGAAACAAGGTGTAGCGGTTCCAGACAAATCTTCCCGAACAAATCTAGAGGTCACACGTCATCCTGTAACAAAAATTCCGTAGGATTCTGCCCCTAGCATTATTGCACCTATTTACCGCTTCCCCGAACTCTTCCTATACGATGCAGACACAAACACGAGGGAGAGTTCACCAGGTGTGCAAATTTTGGTGTTGAACAAATCAAACTCTAGAATGACACTCAGAATATCCAATAAATGTATACCTGACCAAGTACCATCTTTTACGTATAACCAACATTGGACCAGTTGGTTCTATAACCATTGTAGAACGCTTTCACCAACAACATCCTTCTGACTAATTATTAAATAACGCAGGCTCTATTTTGACCGCAAAATACACAAAATATAGGGGGAGGAACACAAAACTGACTACTACCTTAACCCACATCCATTCTTGCTTTAATGATGCATATTCTTGTCGAGGTCAGAAGTCTCTTGTTGGCCCCAGGTACAAGAGGGGTCGTTGAAGCACTCAACAAGTTTAGATTAAGTAGGTGACACACACGTTCTATATATCAGTGAAATTGTTTAACGAGCATACACTAGTTTACAGTAGTACTAGCATATGTTACCTGTATATACATAGACGTGTGCGTGCTAAGCTGTTCTGCCTGCATGCATGCCTCACCGGCCGGTTTGGTGCCGGGTCGGTCCGTAGGTCGTTACGCGAACCGCCGTCGGTGTTAGATGAGCCGTCGTCGAGCGCGCGCGGGCGCGTCCGGCTAGCCGATCGGTCGTCGATGTCTCACCGGCCGGCCGGCCACCCGCCCGCTAGCATTCCGGCTTCCGTGTAGGCGCTTCTCCAAGCACAGTGCGTACCAATAATCCAATTGCGACGGCCGACGGACCCCTGCAATCTGCATGCATGCACGGAGTGATGGAGCCATGCATGCATGCAGCAAACGATGCCGGCCTAACGTGATGATGCTTCTGGTCAGATGTTTTCAGGACAAAGCAACACACGCAGAGAGACACCTGCAGCTAAGCCGATCGATCCACGGAGCGATAGCGAATAATAACCCAGTAGACACTAGTAGTAGTAGTTGCTTCCGTAACCAGAACCGGTGACAACCCAACGCACGCTCCGCACCAGCACAGACATGACTCCCATGCCTAGCCTTTTTTTTTCTCATGCCCTTTCCCTTTCTGTTGTTCCGTTGTTGTTTTCTTCTAGTAGTAGTAGTATGTTTTTCCTCATTCGTGTGCGCTTGTGTGTACCTATTTTTTTTTCTTTTTGTCCTTAACTAACTACTAATACTATTACAAACTCCTTTTTTTCTGGGGAAAACACAGATCCTCTTTTCTTTTCTGGCCATGCATGCTTGATGCTTCCATATAGAGTAATTTTTTAAAATAATGGGTCGAGGAATACTAGTGGCGCTAGTAGTATTTTCTTTCCTTGGATATCGGGTATAAACTTAATTCTATTCTATTCACTGTGCCCAAACCACCGGTGGTACTTAACCGATTTGACAGTGACAGGGAGGCTCGTGCTGCAGGACACACCGAGGCGAAACTAACCTGACAGCTGCCGGGTCATGCGTCATGTGATGATACCTGCAGCAGCCAAAAAAGATCGATGGTCCCCAGCTCCAGCAGGGAGAGAAAACATGATCTCTGGCTTAACCGAGAGTTTCGTCTTTAATTTTTTAACAGTTAATATTAGCTTGGACTTGGAGTAATGGACAAATGAAAAAACTACTCGTAGTTTATCCGGTAACAAACCATAGAAGGGTGTAGAATACACTCGATCTTCTCATACGTGAAGTTAGAAACCTAAATCCTATAATCCTCAAAAAATAAGAAACAGAAAACAAAACCGTTAGACCTTGTTTGGCTGCCTGGTTTAGAGAGGAATCCACGTGTATTTTACCATCCCAGGCTTTTATCTAAAAATACACTCGTTAGCCCATTTGGGAGCCCGGTTTGCAGTTGTGTAAGCCTAGGTAAAATTTTACTAACACGTCGAATTCACGAGTTTCTGAGACGCGAGGGTTCTCTGGCGTTTTTTACACGCGAGAATATTTAGAAGGAGAAGTGTATCGGGTGAGTCGAGATGTTTCACCAAAACCACCGCATATAATACACATCGGGACACAAGAAAACACAGCTGCCAAATGAGGCCTTAAGTGTAACAATTCTAATAAAGTAACAAGATGTCGTGTGACGGTAGAAAGCATAGCGCCAACATCTAGCATGAAAGGTTCCAATCTTCTCTCGGGATGATGTGGGGTGAACACCCTTACACCCGCGTGACACGCACATCATACTCACGTGTGTGTGGATCGTACAGTCATGTGCATATTTGGAACAACCAAAAACATAGAAATTTTACAGGATGAGATTTATATTTCATGATATTGTGTGGACAAAAGAAAAGGTATCTTCTTTTTTGACAATCAATGACATGTTATATTTACATTAGCGATGGTATAGATACATAAGCTATCTCCAGCGATTATGAAAATTCTTTGAAAAATCCAATGAATGGATTGTTCTGTTTGAATAACCCCACCCACATTTAAAATACAAAATTGTTGTTGATGGAATAGCTTTGACACCGTTGAATAGTGGTGGTGCTCCATGTTCGGAATAGATGGCCGACAGAAAAAAGGTCTCTCTTTGCCACCTAGGAGAATGGAATGAGAGAAACTCGTTGACATGGTTATACCCTACGGGTACGTGATCTTTGTTGGAATTATGCCCTAGAGGCAATAATAAAGATGTTATTATTATAATTCTTGTTCATGATAAAGTTTATATTCCATGCTAGAATTGTATTAAGCGGAAACATTAATACTTGTGTGGTTTGTGAACAACACCGTGTCCCTGAAATGCGCCTCTAAGGACTAGCTCATTGATCAATGATGGTTAAGGTTTCCTAACCATAGACATGAGTTGTCAATTGATAATGAGATCATATCATTGGGAGAATGATATGATGGACATACCCAAACTAAGCGAAGCAATTAGATCGTATCATCGTGTTCATCTTTGCGTAGCTTTTCCTATATCAAATATTGTATTCCTTAGACCATGAGATAATACAACTCCCTGGTATCGGAAGAAAGCTTTGAGGTCATCAAACGTCATCCTATGAGAGGGTGATCATAAAGGTGTCTCTCAGGTGATCGGAAAGTATCTGTTGGGTTGTATGTATCGAGATGGAATTTGTCCCTCCCAAGTCGGAGAGATATACTTCGGGCCCACTCGGTAATCGATATCAACACCGCTTGCAAGCATGTGGTTAAGGAGTTAATCACAAAGTGATATCGGATTACGGAACGAGTAAAGTATTTCTTGTGAGCGAGATTGAACTAGGTATGTGATGCAAGCGATCGAATCTCGGGCAAGTAAAATATCGCGAGGCAGAAGGGAATATATATGGGATTGTTTGAATCGACATCGTGGTTCATCCGATATGATCATCGATGAATG
Organism: Avena longiglumis; assembly: GCA_030063025.1. Classification (NCBI taxonomy): domain Eukaryota; kingdom Viridiplantae; phylum Streptophyta; class Magnoliopsida; order Poales; family Poaceae; genus Avena; species Avena longiglumis. Next base: position 472,768,698 of record CP125974.1, on the reverse strand, counting down.
TGTGGGAGTCAATATGGGTGCCTGGACTCGCTGTTGATTATTGATAGAAGATCATGTCGCATATTCTCGAACCCGCAGGTCACACACTTAACGTGTCTTGGCGCTAGGATAGATTGGATAATTGGTTTATGAATTTTTGTTCGAGTCTCGGATGGGATCCGGGACATCACGAGAGGTTCGGAATGGTGCGGAGAATAAGATTCATATAAAGGCGGTGCAGTTTTGGAGTTCGGAATTGTTCGGTTAATCGGTATTGTGCGAAGCTTCTAGAACCTTCGGAAGGGACCAACGTGGCCCCACCTTCCGGGAGGGCATGGGCCTATGAGGGAGTGTCCTGGCGCATTGGGCCAGGGCACAAGGCCCCATAGGGCCCAGCCGATCCTAGAGAGTTTAAATCGTTTAAACTAGAGATAGGGTTTCTAGAAGAGGAGAGTCCATGCCCCCACTCCTTATCCTTTGGGCTTGGGGGAGGGGCTGGGCTGCCTCTATATAAAGAGGAGTGGGGCGCCAACCCCACCTCTCCTCCAAACCCTTGTCGCCTTGCTAGCTTTCCTCTCTCCTCCCATCGTTTGTAGGCGAAGCCTGCTTCAGAAATTCTCCACCATATACACCACGCCGTGTGTTGTAGATCCAATCTATCTCTCCACCATACTTGCTGGTTCGAGGAAGGAGGAGGCGTCGAGGAGCTGCGTGTGCATCTCACGGAGGCACCGCCACTTGTGGTGCTAGATCGGATCGGATCGTGAGGAGGAGAAGCGAGTGCGACTACATCACCCACGTTCCGACGAGCGTTCCATCTTGAATCTTCAAGGGTATGAAGATCTAATCCAATCTCTCGTTGATTGCATCTCCTAGATTAGATCTTGGCTTTCCCTTTGTTCGCATCGTAGAAAATTTTGATTTACTATGCCGAAACCCTTGATGGTATCGAGCTAGATCTATGCGTAGATGTGTTTCACGAGTAAACGCATAACATGGTTGTTGCGGGCGTTGATGTTTTCTGTTGCAAGCCTCTTGTTTGTGTTTTTCTTATGACGCGGGATAGTGAGATTGAAGCGGTCCAGGCCAACCTTACGCGACGTCGTTCGTGAGACCGGCTCCGCACTTGACGTGTGGCTTGTTCCACACATGCGGCTGGTGGATGTCTGTTTCTCTCACTATAGTTGTCATGGGATTAACACCGGAGTTTGGCAACCATAATATCACCGTTGTGGCTTTCCGTAGGTAAGAATCGTTCTTAGCATCTACTCCCATAAGCCACGTAAAACATGCAACAACAAAGTAGAGGCGTCTAACTTGTTTTTGCAGGGAGTGTTTTCTGTGATATGGTATGGCCCAAGATGTGATGTGTATATTGTATGCGATGATCATGTTTTGTAATGTTTCACGACTTGCATGTCGATGAGTACACAACCGGCAGGAGCCATATGGTTGTATTTATAATTGTGTATGACCTGCGAGTCAACTTCTTATACGCCATGTAATAGCTTTACTTTATCGCTAAGTAGTTAGCAATAGTTGTAGTTGCTATTCGTGGTGGAGGCAATCATGGTGGAGTGATGGAGATCATGCCGGAACGCACAAGATGGAGATCATTGCGCGAGGATTGGCTATACCATGTCACATAAAGTTATATGCATGTGATGTTTATCCCTTTATGTATCTTATTATGCTTAGATCGCGTAGCATTATAAGATGATTCCTCACTTAAAGATCAAGATAAAAACTGTGTTCTCCCCAAGTATGCACCGTTGCGAAAGTTCGTCGTGTCCAAGCATCACGTGATGATCGGGTGCTATAGACTCTACGCTCACATACAACGGGTGCAAGCCAGTTTGCACTGCAGAAATACTTGGGTCTAGCTTGACGAGCCTAGCATGTCTGAGACATGGCCTCGGAACACAAGAACCGAAAGGTTAAGCATGAGTCATATGAGTGATATGATCGACACTTTGTTGTCCACCATTGAAACCACATCTCTTCTCGTGATGATCGGATTAGGTGTGGTGAATTTGGATCGTGTTCACTAAACAACTTGAGGGATGTTGAATTTAGTGGGAGTTCATCTAGTAATTTGATTAAATTGAACTAGTTATCATGAACATAGTCTAAATTGTACTTGCAAATCAGTAGATCACATGGCCAAGTCCAACTTCAACTTCAACGTTTTCTTTGAGAAGGAAAAGCTTAGAAACAATGGGTCTAACTTCACCAATTGGTTCGCAATCTAAGAATCATTACTGCGGCGGACAAAAGGACTATGTCCTTGGTAAAGCGTTAGGTGACCCCTACTTGCAATCGCTACCGGTGATGAAAGCATCTGTCGATCGCCAAAGATGATTATGGTGTGATTAAGAGCACCATGTTGTTTGCTATGGAACCGGAGCTTCAAAATCGTTTTGAAGAGTATCCGGGCCCTTGAGATTCTCGAGCTGAAAACCATGTTTGAGACTCAGCCCGTTCGAGATATGAGATCTCAGAAGTTCTTTAAGCGCAAGATGGAGGAAGGAGTTCCGTTAGTGAGCACGCCATAAAGATGTCGGGCTACACTCAACGTCTTGAGCAACTGGAATGCACGATTCGGAGGAGCTCAAGATTGACAGGTTGCAATCACTCCCTCCCAGCTACAAAAGTTTTGTAGTGACTCATAATCAGTTGGTTCCACTCACGATCACCGAGCTCTTCGCAGTCAAGGCTGCAGAGGTGGACATCAAGAAGGATAATCATGTGTTGATGGTCAACAAGCCCTCCTTTAAGAAAGGTAAGGAGCAAAGAAACCCTTCAAGAAGGGCGGCGCAAGTTTAATGCCCTCGAGAAGAAGCTCAAGTCGGTCCTAAGCCGGACCGAGTGCTTCTATTGCAAGGACAAGGGTCCTTTGGGCGAATCGTCCAAGTACTTAGCGGACAAGAAGGCTGGCACCATCAAAGGTATATTTGATATACATGTTATTGATGTTTTCCTTACTAGCCCTCGTTGTAGTGCCTGGGTATTTGATACCGGTTCAGTTGCTAATATTTGTAACTCGAAACAGGAGATACGGAATAGACGGCGGCTTGCGAGGGATGAGGTGACGATGCGTGTTGGCAACGGATCAAGAGTTGATGTGATGGCCGTCGGCACGCTCTCCTTAGTTTTACCTTCGGGATTAGTTTTAAACCTTAATAAGTGTTATTATGTGCCTGCGTTGAGCATGAATATTATTTCTAGATCGTGTTTATTGCAAGACGGTTATTCATTTAAATCGGAGAATAATGGTTGTTCTATTTATATGAGTAACATCTTTTATGGTCATGCACCTCTTGTGAATGGTTTATTTCTTCTAAATCTCGAAAGGGATGAAACACACATCCATAACATTGAGGCTAAGAGATGCAAAGTAGATAGTGCTAATACTACTTATTTGTGGCACTGTCGTCTATGTCATATTGGTGTAAAGCGCATGAAGAAACTCCATTCTGATGGACTTTTTGAGTCTCTTGATTTTGAATCATTTGACACATGCGAACCATGCCTCATGGGCAAGATGATCAAAACCCCGTTCTCCGGTATGATGGAGCGACCAACGGACTTGTTGGAAATCATACATACCGATGTATGCGGACCGATGAGTGTTTCGACGCGCGGTGGATATCGCTATTTCCTCACTTTTACCGATGACTTAAGTAGATATGGGTATATCTATTTAATGAAACATAAATCTGAAACATTTGAAAAGTTCAAGGAATTTCAGAATGAAGTGGAGAACCATCGTAATGTAAAGATTAAGTTTCTACGATCCGATCGTGGAGGTGAATATTTGAGTTATGATTTTCTCACGCATCTTAAAGCAAGTGGAATCGTTTCACAACTCACGCCACCCGGAACACCACAAAGACAATGGTGTGTACGAGCAGGAATCGAACCCTATTAGATATGGTCCGATCAATGATGTCTCTTCTTGATTTGCGTTATCATTTTGGGGTTATGCATTAGAAACCGCTACATTCACTTTAAATAGGGCTCAATCTAAATCCGTTGAGACGACACCGTATGAACTGTGGTTTGGTGCTAAACCTAAGTTGTCGTTTCTTAAAGTTTGGGGATCTGAAGCTTCGTCAAGAAGTTGATGCCGACAAGCTCGAACCCAAAGCGGAGAAATGCGTCTTCATAGGATACCCTAAGGAAACTATTGGGTATACCTTCTATCACGTAGAACCGAAGGCAAAGTGTTTGTCGAAGAACGGTTCCTTTCTTGAGAAGGAGTTTCTCTCGAAAGAAGTGAGTGGGAGGAAAGTAGAGCTAGACGAGGTTATTGAACCTTCTCTTGAATTGGAGAGTAGCGAAAGACTGAAATTGTTCCAGGTGCCACTGCACCAAAAATAGAGGAAGCTAATGACAAGGATCATGAAGCTTGGACGATCTTTGCATCTTGAACGTCGCAGGTCGACAAGGTCGCGTGCCCCTCCTGAGTGGTACGGCAACCCTGTCTTGACTGTCTTATTGGTAGAAGACAGTGAACCTACGAACTATGAGGAAGCGATGATGAGCCCAGACTCTGAGAAATGGCTGGAAGCCATGAAATCCGAATTGGGATCCATGAGCGAAAACCAAGTATGGACTTTGGTGGACCCTCCTAGCGACCGAAAGGCCGTTGAGTGCAAATGGATCTTCAAGAAGAAAACGGACGCGGATGGTAATGTTACCGTCTATAAAGCACGGCTTATCGCGAAAGGTTTTCGACAAGTTCAAGGTGTTGACTACGATGAGACTTTCTCTCCCGTAGCGATGTTTAAGTCCATTCGGATTTTATTAGCAATTGCTACGTTTCATGATTATGAAATATGGCATATGGATGTCAAGACTGCTTTCCTCAATGGCAACATTGATGAAGAGTTGTATATGATGCAACCCGAAGGTTTTGTCGATCCTAAGGATGCTGATAAAGTATGCAAACTTCAGCGTTCCATTTATGGACTGAAGCAAGCATCTCGGAGTTGGAACCTTCGTTTTGATCAAGTGATCAAGAGATTTGGATTTGTTCCAAATTGCTATGAAGCTGGTATCTACAAGAAAGTGAGTGGGAGCTCGGTGACGTTTCTGGTACTATATGTGGAAGACATATTGATTATCGGAAATGACATCAACATGCTTAACGATGTGAAGAGTTATTTGAACAAGTGTTTTTCAATGAAAGACCTAGGTGAAGCTGCTTATATATTGGGCATCAAGATCTATAGAGATAGACAAAGACGCCTGATAGCTTTAAGCCAGAGTACATACCTAGACAAAGTTCGAAAAGGTTCGTAATGGATAAGGCAAAGAAAGGTTCAAAGCCTATGTTGTCGTGTAAGATATTGAGCAAGGCTCGGTGTCCAGCTACGGTAAATGATAGGAAGCTATGAGCAAAGTGCCTTATGCCTCGGCCATAGGTTCCATCATGTATGCCATCTTGTGTACTAGACCGGATGTGTCCAATGCTCTTAGTTTGACGACGAGATATCAAAGTGATCCAGAGTGGAACATCGGACAGCGTGAAGAACATCCTAAAGTACCTAAATAGAACTAAAGAAATGTTCTTAGTCTATGGGGGTGATGAACAGCTTGTCGTAAAAGGTTACGTCGATGCTAGTTTCGACACCGACAAGGATGATTCCAAATCTCAGACAGGATACGTTTATATTTTGAATGGAGGAGCTGTGATCTGGAGAAGATGCAAGCAAAGCGTGATCACGGGATCTACAGTGGAAGCGGAATACATGGCTGCTGCAGAAGCGTCAAGTGAAGGAGTGTAGCATCCCAGTTGTCTAACACCTGTAATGCTACTTGTTCTAGTAATAAAAAGGGCCACTACCAACATATAATGGTTGCATCATCATCATATCATGCTCATGTCATCATGCCACCTTGCAATTTGAGCATCATATAAAACCCTTTCTTGTTTGGTTCTTATCTCATGTGCATGATTAATTGTAGTTGCCTCTTGATATTGTATTTGGTTCTTGATATATTGCTAAATGCCCAAGTTGAGTTGGGGGCATATCTCTTTTAAATTTCACCACCTTTCTTTCACCATCTTATAATTCCACCATCCAATTAATATGAGCTTGGCATTTTATTTGAGTTATCTATAGCTCATGTTGGTTGGTTGGATTCCACCCATAATCTTTTGCTTGGCCCTTGCCCACCTTTTGGGAATGCAAGGAATAATGCCACATGAATTAATGTTGTTTTCACAATATAACTACATGGCAATTATTGTTTGCATGGGCCATGCAAGTGCCACCTTTTTCTTGTCTTTGGAATGATTTTTGGCTTTGCTTGCATGGATCATCTCTCCTTTGTTTAAATCTTGTTTTGGCTTGTAGTTTTCTTCACATCCTTTACCTCGCTAACCCCCTATAGCTAAACCTTAATCCCCATACCCCATGCATGCACATGTGATCATGTGGCATGCACAAACCTAAACCCCACCTTCCTCTCTCTACCTCTTTTCTTTTGATCTTGCTTGGTCTTTAATTGGAGCATGCATGAATCAAAGAAAACCCCATCACCACATCTCTCTCTCTCTCTCTCTCTCTCTCTCTCTCTCTCTCTCTCTCTCTCTCTCTCTCTTTCTTTTTCTTGTCTTGATCTTGTGTGTGCTTGTCTATAGCATGCTTGATCTTGTCAAGTACCAATCCATCTTTCCTTCCCTCTCAAAACTTAAAACCCTAAGCCACCCCAAGCCCCACCTATCTAGCTAAACCTAGCTAGCTTGTCCCTCCCTTTCTCACCTAAACCTACAACACTAAAGTACCCCTCTCCCCTCTCTTCTCTCCCTGCCCTAGGGCCCCTTCGCCTCGGCCACGAGCTCCCCAGTCCACCCGGCCACCCTCCCTAGCTCTACACCTTGGCCCGTGCCTGGCCGCCCATGCACGTGATGGACAAGGTGGCACCAAGGCCACCTTTCCATCAACCCCTCCCCCACGCTAGCCCCACGCCATCTACCTGCCCCCCTGTTGCTCTTATCCTTCCCCCTCGCCCTAGCCTCCCCCAGATCCCCCAGGTCTCCCTCCTTCCTCCCCCAGCGAGCCAGCTCTCCACATGTCCTTCTGAACCCTAACAGCGGCCCCCAGCGTCCCTTCGCTCCAGAGCTCCCCGAGGCGAGCCAGAGTACTGTGAGCGTCGACTTCTCGCTGCCATACGCGCCGGAGCCCGCTGGACCTCGCCGGAGGAGCCCCGCCGCCGCCGTGCCCGTGACCGCCAGGACGCCCCGACCTGCTGCCCCCTCGTCGATCGACGCGACCCCGAGCCCGCTAGCTGCACCGTACGGTCGCTGGTGAGCTCCTTATCCCCCTATACATCGTCTCCCTCCCCCTCGCCGTGCATCGCCGCTTCCGTCGAAGCGCTTCTGCGCGCGCTGTCGCGTTCGGCGGCAAGACGCAGCGAGAGATCCGACGATGTTCAACGCCTGCCAGCGTGGCCGTCTCCGTGTGGCGTGCTAACGAAACTTGTAGGCCGTTGACCCTCTTCCTTTTCGTTTTGCCATGACGCGTTTCTCCCGATGGTCTCGCCGCCATCGCCGGAAGTTGCCGATGCAGCGCCGGCAAGACGGCGTCTGCAAGCAGCAGCAGCCCCGCACGCTTTTGCAGATAGGCCCTCCCCCTTTTTCCCGCCTAAAACCCGCAGCCACCGGCCCCACCTACCAGCGCCTGTGAGCTTTTTGCAAAAAGGCTCCCCAGCTCCTCGCAAACCAACCCGCGGTCCCTCCCGCTGCGCCGCGTGGCCGCCTCGCGTCCACTCGCTGGCGTGTGGGCCTGCTAGCCCACCGGCCCACCTGTCTGTCTCCTGGGCTAGCCAGAGCCGCGGTGGCAGAAGCTTGGCTGCGCGCGTGGACCCTCTGTCGCCTGGCCCATCTGTCAGCGACTGGAGCTAGCTGTAGGTGAGTGAAAAACGTAATTCAGTTTTGTCTGATAATTTCAAATCTAATTCAGTTAATTCAAATTCAAATTCAAATCAGTTTTTAAATAACTTTTCAAATATTATTCCAAATAATACAAACAATATATGTTTCTGAACCAGAAAAATGTGAGGATTTCAAATATGCTATTCAAATTGCCTTTTGCACATTTAAAATTCCAAGTTTAATCAAATTACAACAAATGCCACTGGAACTTAAATAATTAATAACTTTTGTGTTATAATTCCAAATTTAGCAAATGATATGTCTAAAATGATCAGCTCGACGAGACCTTTCTGTTTATGCTATCCATGACTTCAATTGCACCATGCATCATATAAATATATAGTAAACAACAATTGTTATGACAACAAAATGTGATCCAAAACCCCAACAAAATGTTATTACTTGTCTTCCGCACCTCACCATGCCATGCTACCTTATTGCCATGTAAATTGTGCATCATTCATCATGGCATGATTGTTTGCTTGACGCATCTTATTCATATGCTTGTGCTCTATATTCATGTTGTCCTTGTTTGTTTGGTTTTTCTCGGATAGACCGGCGGGGGTTATATCAAGAGAACCAGAGCACTACCAGATCCGTCCCTCGCTTCAACTGAGTTATCGTGCAAGCACTTCCACATGCTTGCATACATACGTACCTATTGCCTCTATCTTATTCTTGCATCATTGAGTCGCGATTGCATTAAATTGAATCCCAAGTATGCATAGCCTTTATTTTTAAACCCTACCAAGCTTGTTCCTCCATCCCATGAGCCTTTACTATAGGAGTTGTTTGAGCCATGCGAGTCGTAGAACAGCATGTGTAGGGTTTGTGAGTGTCTGATGGATAACGAGGTACCTAAACAACTTAACCTGAGTAGTGATGGGATAACTAATGAAAGTGGCACCGGTGAGCAACATCTGCTATTTGGTTTTTCCTGCTCACTTGTGTCCCGTAAGACCCCGAGTACTTGATTCTGTTCCTCGATTTATCGCGCTATCCACATCCGGGAGGTATATGGGACCCCCCTGGGCCAGAGCTTGATTCCGTCTTATTTCTTGGGGCCACAAACTAGTTTGAGGTTTTGTTTACTATCCTGTACTTATGCCATGCTACTGTTTTCTTTACGTTTGTGCGAGGCACCTTTGTCTGTTAGGTAAGCGGGTGTTTTCGCGGTATCGACAGGTCCCGATTGGGGATCTCACATCGTTCTGACCATTGTCGCAAACCTTGAGTCCGTCTCGAAGCTAGCCTACTCCATTGCGGGTGTACTCCAAGGGGTGGCCCCCTGAAATATTTCTGAATCCTGTGATTGTTCAGTCGTGAAAGCCTCGTTGGGTTTTGATTTGGTTTTTCCGAGGTTGATCGAGCGTGTGTTGCTATTGGTGCACCCCGGCCGGGTAAAACTTTCTGAAAGCCGTGTCCGCGGATATGGACGACTTGGAGCACAGTTTCTCGATCATAGACAAGCATAACTAAAGTACCGCTTTAATCTTACTAAGTAATTTTTCTAGTAAATAGTGCAACACTCATGGAATGGTTAATAAAATTGCCAACGGATGGGGGGGGGTTTTTCGTCCGCTCCCTCGTTGGTAAGCGAGGAGGAGGATGGATCTGATGAGATTACCATTATAACTGTTGTTCTTAATTCACGGACATCCGTCTATCATTGGTTAGGCGGATGGTTAGCGGTTATCTGTAGAACTGCTAGGGTTTATCTTTTGCTGCAATTGCGTCACCCCAGGTTGTGTACCCTTTAGAGGCATTAAGACTTGCCGAGTACCCTTAGGGTCTCACACGATAAATTATTGGTTCAGATGGACAGGTACCCTCACAGGACGGATACTGGGTGGAAGAAGCCGATGATGTGGGCAACGATCGTTTGGTGTAGAGATTCCGGGAACGGGGATCCGTGAGATCTGTGGTTGGGATGTGCTTATTTCTATGGCATCTTATGCCGATTTGCTTCTTATCCGTACTCGGACTTGTTTGCCGCTTCCGCATGATACTCTGATGTGTGTTGTATGAGGAAGTATCCTAAAATATTAGATCTATCTAGGTCATTTGAATCTTGCCGTATGGCGTTGCTATATTTCCTTTCTTTCTAGATGGTATGGCTCTGATGTACTCTTGTATGGTGGCTTGCATACATACCCACTTGTGTATGTAGTTGATCCCTTCGCCGATTCGCCGTCTGACAGTCCCGTTGAGATGGTAGTGGTTGGGACGGCCGAAAGGTCTACCCGTGAGTGGCTTTTGGGGCCCCACCGCATTATTTCAACCACTACCGCTCATCCAGGCTTGTAGCTAGGGCGTAATTCACCGAGGTAGTTACAATTGGTATCGAGCCATCCCGACCTTGTTGGTTTTTCAAAAAAAACGTTGTCTATAGCAAATAAAAATATTTTATGTTATATTAGGAAAAACAAAAAAAAAGAGTAGAGTAGCTTCTTCCACTTTTCTTCTTACCCTCCCACCCACCCTTTTCTGGTAAGGAAGTGCAACGTTTTCAATCCTCTTCTCAAAGTTCAAACTAGGATTCACGTGTTCTGGGTTTCCGTAGTACCATAGGTTGTGTGTGTGTGTGTGTGTAATCCCTTGTCTATCTGTTGCATCCAAGTTGTTATCTTATCTGCCTTTGGTTATCAACTGTTGGTACATTCCATACCGACAGGCTTTTGCAAACCGACGCGATCTGTCTTCTCTTTGTACCCGACGCTATCTTGTTTGGGGTGTTCGTTCCGTAGTTACCCATCTTTAGGTTTCGTCATGAGAAGAAGGGGTTAGGATATGTGTTCCACTTGTTCATGTGCGGAGTAATGATTTGAGTGCGGGATGGAGTCGCGACCATACCACTACTTTTATCATTCGCTTTTGTATATTGAATCGGTAGAGTCACTAATCTTGATTCGTTAAGTAATTTTGCGCATCTATTGGTATTCTAATGCCGAAATTTGTGGAAAATTTTGCTTTGATATATTTGTGTACCACACTCCTTTTCGATGTGTGCGATATGCTTAATATCTTTTAGGTGCTTTGAACTTTGTTGATATTTTAATATCATCTCAAGAAATTGTATCCTTTAATCTTGGTTAATTCCATCTTGGTACTATTTTGGATTATTATCATCTTCCATTATAGTCTTGACTTGAGTTTTATATCAATGACAGGATGGCTCCACCACGCTGCATCAAGAGGACATACCTCGGGCTGGGCTCCGTGTCAAACATAGCTAATGCTTTGGCAGCAATGCAAGAGAACCAAAGCCGCTTTGAGGAGAGCGTCAGAGAAACGAGTTTGCTCCACTTCCTCCACCTCCCAAGCGTGGAGACATCAAGAGCTTCCTCAAATTCAACCTCGTCGGTTTGATGTTTCGACCGACCTGGACGCGGATGATTGGCTGCGTGAGATCTCAAGGTTGCTCGAGGCTGCGATGTTCCGAGCAGAGTGGGTCAAGTGTGCTACCCACCTTCTCAAGGGAGATGCAGCTCTTTGGTGGGAGAACTACTTGAAGGCAAGCTGCACCGGGTTCCAGCCAACTTGGGAGAGGTTCACCGAGCGTTCAAGGAGCAGTCACGAGAGATTGTAATGGAAAGGATGAAGGAGGCTTTCCTCAACTCAAGCAAGGAAATGATAACGCCAACACCTATATCAGGAACTTCATGAATCTCTCGTTATGGTGGTGATGAGGTATCGATGACAAGAAAAGCGTAAGAGGTTCGTGCAAGGGCTCAATGCATCGATCAAGTATGCAATCACACATGCAAGGCGGCAACTTTCACGGAACTCCAACACACAGCCTGCAAGAGGAGGCAAGCAAGCAAATGTTTGAGGAGTCCAAGAAACACAACAGGATGCATCAAGCTCTGCTTATGGCAGCTCCTTCTAAGCGGCGTGTTCGGGTTCCTAACACCCCACCGCCGCCTCCCGGCTCCACCAAGACTGCAAGTTTTGCGTCAAGGCCACCAAACTTCACCATCATGCGGCTCCTGGGGCTACAACCACCACTACCTGAGCGCTGGCGGAGTCCCAGCTACTCGCTCCACGCCCGGTGGTGCTTCCGTGTGTGGAGATCCTGGACATCAAAACTGGAACTGTCCGATGAAGAACAAAGCTCTCCCTCCACCCCCGCCAAGATCTGCAACAAGCTCTCCTTCGGTTCGTGCACCATCACCTCGGGCTCTCAACATCAACACCAAGCCCGGGTCTACGGTTGCTCGTGCCAACTGCGTCAACGCCGCTCAAGCTGAGCATGCACCTGGAGTTGTGATGGGTATGCTATTCGTTAACTCAGTCCCTGCACGAGTTTTGTTTGATTCTGGTGCATCGCATTCTTTTGTGTCTCACAAGTTCGCAAGTGAGAATGGGTTAGCATTGGTTCCTCTCCAAAAGCGGTTAATGGTTCTTTCTCCTGGAGCAACAATGGCAGCTGCTAAAATCATTCATGGCAATCAAGTTGAGATTGGTGGTTCTTCCTTCCTGGCTTCTTTAATTGTTCTGGGCAGTTCTGACATTGATGTCATCTTGGGCATGGATTGGTTAACGGCAAATGCAGCTGTGATTGATTGTGCTGAACGCTCAGTGTCTTTGAAGATTCCTGAAGGCCATATAGTCTTTTCTCCAAGTCTGACTCCTGCTATCCAGCTCTTTTCCTTGGCGGCTCTGAATGATGATGCTATGGAAGCTATTCAGAGTGTACCAGTGGTCTGTGAGTTCCCAGATGTCTTTCCTGAAGAGTTGCCAGGTATGCCTCCGGATCGCGAGGTTGAATTCGTGATTGAGCTTGAACCTGGAACGGCTCCTATCTCCAAGCGGCCATATAAAATGGGTCCTTCGAGTTGGTGAACTCAAACGACAACTTGATGAACAAGAGAAGTTGGGTTTCATTCAACACAGACTTCTTCTTGGGGTAGCCCAACAATCTTTGTGAAGAAGCGTGATGAACCGATAGGCTATGTGTTGACTACCGGCTCTCAATGCTAAAACCATCAAGAACAAATATCCTCTCCCACGGATAAATGATCTTTTGATCACTAGCGTGAGTTGTGGTGTTCTCTAAGCTGGACTTGAGAAGTGGTTATCACCAAATCAAGATTCGCAAAGAAGATGTGCCCAAAACAGCTTTCACCACCCGCTATGGCTGTATGAGTACACGGTCATGTCTTTCGGTCTCACCAACGCACCGCAACCTTCTCGAGGCTGATGAACTCCGTTTTCATGGAGTACCGGATAAGTTTGTTGTGGTATATCTGGATGACATTCGGTCTATTCCAAGTCTAAGGAGGAGCATGAAGAACACTGCGGTGTGTCTTAAACAAGCTTCGTGAGAACCTTGTATGCAAAGTTCTCAAAGTGTGAGTTTTGGTGCTCAAGTAACATACGGGTCATGTTATCTCTCGCCAAGGGCATTGCGATCAACCCAAAACCGTGAAGACAATAGTTGAATGGCTTCCTCCGCTAATGTCAAGGAAGTGCGGAGTTTTCTTGGTTTGGCTAGCTATTGCCGCTTTGTTCGAGAACTTCAAGATAGCGAAGCCTCTTCGATCTCCTCAAGAAAGGCAAGAAGTACTGTGGACTCCTGCATGTCAAGAAAGTTTTGAGACACTCAAAGAGAAGCTCACTTCCACCCCGCCTTGGTTCCTCGGATACATCTAAGCCTTTCCAGATATTCTCATGACGCCTCTTTGCAAGGATTGGGTGCGGTCCTTATGCAAGAGAAACACGTGGTTGCTTATGCCTCTCGTCAGTTGAAGACGCATGAGATCAACTATCCCACACATGACCTCGAGCTAGCAGCAGTTGTCTTTGCTTTGAAGCTATGGAGGCACTACTTGCTTGGTAACCGTTGTGAGATCTTCTCTGACCACAAGAGTTTGAAGTATATCTTCACACAGCCTGATCTCAACCTTCGGCAGAGGAGATGGATCGAAGCAATCAATGACTTTGATGTGACCATCAACTACACTCCGGGCAAAGCAAATGTAATGGCAGATGCGCTTAGCCGCAAAGCTTATGTCAACAACCTCATGGTGGAAGAGCAACAGCCTCTCTTGTGCGAGGAATTCCGTCAGCTCAACCTGGAAATTGTGGAACAAGGGCATCTCCTGAACCTTCTGGCTACTCCTCTCTTGGAAGAAAAGATTCGCTCTCGTCAGCTTGGTGATCCGCACACCAAAAATCTCATCTCTAAGCTGGACCTTCCGAAGTATGAGTCCTTCCACGTGGATGATCAAGGCACGCTCTTCTTTGAACACCGGATGTTTGTTCTGAACTACCCGGGTCTGAGAGACGCGCATGATTCGGTTCTTTCTATCCATCCTGGCAGCACAAAGATGTACATGGACTTGAAAACACAATACTGGTGGCCTGGGTTGAAACGGTATTGCGCCAAGTATATCTCAGAATGTGATGTCTGTCGTAGAGTGAAGGCTGTCCATCAGAAACCATTTGGTCTTCTACAACCATTGAAACCTCCGGAATGGAAATGGGAGAAAGTAGAGATGGACTTCATCACTGGCTTTCCAAGGTCGTAGAAGGGCAACAATGCAATTTTTGTTGTCATCGACAGGCTTTCTAAAGTGGCTCATTTCTTCCCAGTCAAAGAAACAATTTCTGGAATTCAGTTGGCTGAGCTCTATATCAACAGAATTGTCTCTCTGTATGGGGTTCCACTTGAAATCAGTTCAGACCGTGGGAGCATCTTCACCTCAAAGTTCTGGGAGAGTTTCCAAAAAGCTTTGGGAACAAAGTTGAACTTCAGCACTGCTTACCACCCTCAGTCGCAAGGACAAGTGGAGAGGATCAATCAGATTCTGGAGGATATGCTTAGAGCTTGCGCCATCTCTTTTGGCATGAAGTGGGAAGAATGCCTTCCTTATGCTGAATTCTCCTACAACAACAGCTTCCAGAAGAGTCTGAAGATGGCACCATTCGAGGCTCTCTATGGTCGGAAGTGCAGAACTCCGATTGGTTGGTCAGGTGCAGGAGAAAGAATCTGGTTTGGCCCTGACATTGTAACTCAAGCAGAGGAGAAGGTGCATATCATTCTGGAGAACCTGAAGATTGCTCAGAGTCGTCAGAAGAGCAACTATGACAGGAAACACACGGATATGGTATATGCCCCTGGTGATCTCGTCTACCTTCATGTCACTCCCATGAGAGGAACACACCGCTTCGGTATCAAAGGAAAGTTGGATCCTAGATACATCGGTCCTTTCAAGGTTCGTGATAGAAGAGGAGAAGTTGCTTATGCCCTGGAGCTCCCGGAAAAACTCAAAGTCCATGATGTTTTCCACATCTCTCAGCTCAAGAAGTGCTTCAAAGATCCCGGCAGGACCGTGGATCATGAGCTAATCGATCTCCAAGAAGACTTGTCTTATCAAGAACACCCCACCAAAATCCTTGAGACCGCAGAACGAAGGAATCGCAACAAGTCCATCAAGTTCTGCAAGGTGCAGTGGTCACACCATTCTGTTGATGAAGCCACTTGGGAGCGTGAAGATGAACTCTGTGTCAACCATCCTTCTCTCTTTGTGCCTTCTTCTTCCTAGAATCTCGGGGCGAGATTCCTGTTTAGTGGGGGAGAGTTGTAGCATCCCAGTTGTCTAACACCTGTAATGCTACTTGTTCTAGTAATAAAAAGGGCCACTACCAACATATAATGGTTGCATCATCATCATATCATGCTCATGTCATCATGCCACCTTGCAATTTGAGCATCATATAAAACCCTTTCTTGTTTGGTTCTTATCTCATGTGCATGATTAATTGTAGTTGCCTCTTGATATTGTATTTGGTTCTTGATATATTGCTAAATGCCCAAGTTGAGTTAGGGGCATATCTCTTTTAAACTCCACCACCTTTCTTTCACCATCTTATAATTCCACCATCCAATTAATATGAGCTTGGCATTTTATTTGAGTTATCTCTAGCTCATGTTGGTTTGTTGGATTCCACCCATAATCTTTTGCTTGGCCCTTTCCCACCTTTTGGGAATGCAAGGAATAATGCCACATGAATTAATGCTGTTTTCACAATATAACTACATGGCAATTATTGTTTGCATGGGCCATGCAAGTGCCACCTTTTTCTTTTCTTTGGAATGATTTTTGGCTTTGCTTGCATGGATCATCTCTCCTTTGTTTAAATCTTGTTTTGGCTTGTAGTTTTCTTCACATCCTTTACCTCGCTAACCCCTATAGCTAAACCTTAATCCCCATACCCCATGCATGCACATGTGATCATGTGGCATGCACAAACCTAAACCCCACCTTCCTCTCTCTACCTCTTTTCTTTTGATCTTGCTTGGTCTTTAATTGGAGCATGCATGAATCAAAGAAAACCCCATCACCACATCTCTCTCTCTCTCTCTCTCTCTCTCTCTCTCTCTCTCTTTCTTTTTCTTGTCTTGATCTTGTGTGTGCTTGTCTATAGCATGCTTGATCTTGTCAAGTACCAATCCATCTTTCCTTCCCTCTCAAAACTTAAAACCCTAAGCCACCCCAAGCCCCACCTATCTAGCTAAACCTAGCTAGCTTGTCCCTCCCTTTCTCACCTAAACCTACCACACTAAAGTACCCCTCTCCCCTCTCTTCTATCCCTGCCCTAGGGCCCTCCTTCCTGCCTGGCCACGAGCTCCCCCAGGTCCACCTGCCAGCCACCCTCCCTAGCTCTACCTGCCCAGCCCGTGCCTGCCCTGCCTGGCCGCCCATGCACGTGATGGACAAGGTGGCACCAAGGCCACCTTTCCATCAACCCCTCCCCCACGCTAGCCCCACGCCATCTACCTGCCCCCCTGTTGCTCTTATCCTTCCCCCTCGCCCTAGCCTCCCCCAGATCCCCTGTGTCTCCTCCTTCCTCCCCAATGAGCAGCCTCCACATGTCCTTCTAAACCCTAACGGCCCCAGCGTCCCTTCGCCCAGAGCTCCCGAGGCGAGCCAGAGTACCAGAGCGTCGACTTCTCTGCTCGCCACAGCCGGAGCCATTGGACCTCGAGGAGCCCCGCCGCCGCCGTGCCCGTGACCGCCAGGACGCCCCGACCTGCTGCCCCCTCGTCGATCGACACGACCCCGAGCCCGCTAGCTGCACCGTACGGTCGCTGGTGAGCTCCTTATCCCCCTATACATCGTCTCCCTCCCCCTCTCGCCGTGCATCGCCGCCGCTTTCCGTCGAGCGCTCTGCGCGCGCTGTCGCGTTCGGCGGCAGCCGCGGCGGCAGATCCGACGATGTTCAACGCCCGCCTGCATGGGCCGTCTCGTGAGCGTGCTAGCGAAACTTGTAGGCCGTTGACCCTCTTCCTTTTCGTTTTGCCCGCGACGCTTTCTCCCGATGGTCTCGTCGCCATCGTCCGGAAGTTGCCAAGATCTGCGCCGGCAAGACGGCGTCTGCCCGTAGCAGTGACCCGCACGCTTTGCAGATAGGCCTCCTTTTCCCGCCTAAAACCGCAGCCACCTACCAGCGCCTGTGGGTTTTTGCAAAGGGCTCCAGCTCCTCGCAAACCAACCTGCGGTCCTCCCACAAGGCGTGGCGCCTCGCGTCCCCACTGGCGTGGGCTCATGTAGCCCACCGCCCACCTCTGCCTCTGGCTAGCCAGGCAGCGGTGTGGAAGCAGCTGTGCGTGGACCCTCTGTCGCTGGCCCATCTGTCTGACTGGAGCTAGCAGAGTGAGTGAAAACGTAATTCAGTTTTGTCGATAATTTCAAATCTAATTGATTAATTCAAATTCAAATTCAAATCAATTTTTAAATAACTTTTCAAATATTATTCCAAATAATACAAACAATATATGTTTCTGAACCAGAAAAATGTGAGGATTTCAAATATGCTATTCAAATTGCCTTTTGCACATTTAAAATTCCAAGTTTAATCAAATTACAACAAATGCCACTGGAACTTAAATAATTAATAACTTTTGTGTTATAATTCCAAATTTAGCAAATGATATGTCTAAAATGATCAGCTCGACGAGACCTTTCTGTTTATGCTATCCATGACTTCAATTGCACCATGCATCATATAAATATATAGTAAACAACAATTGTTATGACAACAAAATGTGATCCAAAACCCCAACAAAATGTTATTACTTGTCTTCCGCACCTCACCATGCCATGCTACCTTATTGCCATGTAAATTGTGCATCATTCATCATGGCATGATTGTTTGCTTGACGCATCTTATTCATATGCTTGTGCTCTATATTCA
The DNA here is from genome assembly GCA_030063025.1 of Avena longiglumis. NCBI lineage: Eukaryota > Viridiplantae > Streptophyta > Magnoliopsida > Poales > Poaceae > Avena > Avena longiglumis. The sequence goes on along the minus strand of CP125974.1, from coordinate 472,750,571 downwards.
TGTTGTCCTTGTTTGTTTGGTTTTTCTCGGATAGACACTGAGCAGGGGTTATATCAAGAGAACCAGGAGCACTACCCAGATCCGTCCCTCGCTTCAACTGAGTTATCAGGCAAGCACTTCCACATGCTTGCATACATACAGTACCTATTGCCTCTATCTTATTCTTGCATCATTGAGTCGCGATTGCATTAAATTGAATCCCAAGTATGCATAGCCTTTATTTTTAAACCCTACCAAGCTTGTTCCTCCATCCCATGAGCCTTTACTATAGGAGTTGTTTGAGCCATGCGAGTCGTAGAACAGCATGTGTAGGGTTTGTGAGTGTCTGATGGATAACGAGGTACCTAAACAACTTAACCTGAGTAGTGATGGGATAACTAATGAAAGTGGCACCGGTGAGCAACATCTGCTATTTGGTTTTTCCTGCTCACTTGTGTCCCGTAAGACCCCGAGTACTTGATTCCTGTTCCTCGATTTATCGCGCTATCCACATCCGGGAGGTATATGGGACCCCCCTGGGCCAGAGCTTGATTCCGTCTTATTTCTTGGGGCCACAAACTAGTTTGAGGTTTTGTTTACTATCCTGTACTTATGCCATGCTACTGTTTTCTTTACGTTTGTGCGAGGAGCACACTTTGTCTTGTAAGGTTGAGTGTTTTCGTGGTATCGGCAGCCCGATTGGGGATCTCATCGTTCTGACCATTGTCGCAAACCTTGAGTCCGTCTCGAAGCTAGCCTACTCCATTGCGGGTGTACTCCAAGGGGTGGCCCCCTGAAATATTTCTGAATCCTGTGATTGTTCAGTCGTGAAAGCCTCGTTGGGTTTTGATTTGGTTTTCCGAGGTTGATCGAGCGTGTGTTGCTATTGGTGCACCCCGGCCGGGTAAAACTTTCTGAAAGCCGTGTCCGCGGATATGGACGACTTGGAGCACAGTTTCTCGATCATAGACAAGCATAACTAAAGTACCGCTTTAATCTTACTAAGTAATTTGTCTAGTAAATAGTGCAACACTCATGGAATGGTTAATAAAATTGCCAACGGATGGGGGGGTTTTTCGTCCGCTCCCTCGTTGGTAAGCGAGGAGGAGGATGGATCTGATGAGATTACCATTATAACTGTTGTTCTTAATTCACGGACATCCGTCTATCATTGGTTAGGCGGATGGTTAGCGGTTATCTGTAGAACTGCTAGGGTTTATCTTTTGCTGCAATTGCGTCACCCCAGGTTGTGTCCCCTTTAGAGGCATTAAGACTTGCTGAGTACCCTTAGGGTCTCACACGATAAATTATTGGTTCAGATGGACAGGTACCCTCACAGGACGGATACTGGGTGGAAGAAGCCGATGATGTGGGCAACGATCGTTTGGTGTAGAGATTCCGGGAACGGGGATCCGTGAGATCTGTGGTTGGGATGTGCTTATTTCTATGGCATCTTATGCCGATTTGCTTCTTATCCGTACTCGGACTTGTTTGCCTTCGCATGATACTCTGATGTGTGTTGTATGAGGAAGTATCCTAAAATATTAGATCTATCTAGGTCATTTGAATCTTGCCGTATGGCGTTGCTATATTTCCTTTCTTTCTAGATGGTATGGCTCTGATGTACTCTTGTATGGTGGCTTGCATACATACCCACTTGTGTATGTAGTTGATCCCTTCGCCTGCCGATTACGCCGCTCGTACAGATCCCGTTGAGATGGTAGTGGTTGGGACGGCCGAAAGGTCTACCCGTGAGTGGCTTTTGGGGCCCCACCGTACTATTTCAACCACTACCGCTCATCCAGGCTTGTAGCTAGGAGCGTAATTCACCGAGGTAGTTACAAGGAGTTTGGATCAGAAACTTCATCACTGAGCTTGGCGTGGTTCCAAGTGCATTGGACCCACTGGAGATATTGTGTGACAACACTGGCACCATAGCACTTGCTAAGGAACCAAGATATCATCCAAAGACCAAGCATATCAACCGCAAGTTTCATATAATCCGAGATTATATAGCAGATGGAGATCTTAAGATTAGCAAAGTACATACGGATCTGAACGTCGCAGATCCATTGACTAAACCTCTTCCACGTGTAAAACATGATCAACACCTCAGTGCCATGGGTGTGATATTGTTGCCAGATGTAAACTAGATTATTGACTCTAGTGCAAGTGGGAGACTGTTGGAATTATGCCCTAGAGGCAATAATAAAGATGTTATTATTATAATTCTTGTTCATGATAAAGTTTATATTCCATGCTAGAATTGTATTAAGCGGAAACATTAATACTTGTGTGGTTTGTGAACAACACCGTGTCCCTGGTACGCCTCTAAGGACTAGCTCATTGATCAATGATGGTTAAGGTTTCCTAACCATAGACATGAGTTGTCAATTGATAATGAGATCATATCATTGGGAGAATGATATGATGGATAGACCAAAACTAAGCGAAGCAATTAGATCGTATCATCGTGTTCATCTTTGCGTAGCTTTTCCTATGTCAAATATTGTATTCCTTAGACCATGAGATAATACAACTCCCTGGTATCGGAAGAAAGCTTTGAGGTCATCAAACGTCATCCTATGAGAGGGTGATCATAAAGGTGTCTCTCAGGTGATCGGAAAGTATCTGTTGGGTTGTATGTATCGAGATGGAATTTGTCCCTCCCAAGTCGGAGAGATATACTTCGGGCCCACTTAATCGATATCAACACCGCTTGCAAGCATGTGGTTAAGGAGTTAATCACAAAGTGATATCGGATTATGGAGCAGTAAAGTACTTGCCGTGAACGAGATTGAACTAGGTATGATGCACGACGATCGAATCTCGGGCAAGTAAAATATCGCGAGACGAAGGGAATATATATATGGGATTGTTTGAATCGACATCGTGGTTCATCCGATATGATCATCGATGAATGTGTGGAGTCAATATGGGTGCCTGCACCCGTTGTTGATTATTGATAGAAGATCATATCGCATATTCTCGAACCATAGGTCACACACTTAACGTGTCTTGACGCTAGGATAGATTGGATAATTGGTTTATGAATTTTTGTTCGAGTCTCGGATGGGATCCGGGACATCACGAGAGGTTCGAATGGTCGAGAATAATATTCATATAAGGCAGTGCAGTTTTGGAGTTGAATTGTTGGGTTAATCGGTATTGTACGGAAGCTTCTAGAACCTTCGGAAGGGACCAACGTGGCCCCACCTTCCGGGAGGGGCATGGGCCTATGAGGGAGTGTCCTGGCGCATTGGGCCAGGGCACAAGGCCCCATTGGGCCCAGCCGATCCTAGAGAGTTTAAATCGTTTAAACTAGAGATAGGGTTTCTAGAAGAGGGGAGAGTCCATGCCCCCCACTCCTTATCCTTTGGGCTTGGGGGAGGGGCTAGGGCTGCGCCCACCCTATATAAAGAGGGGTGGGGGCGCACCAACCCCCCACACCTCTCCTCCAAACCCTAGCCGCCTTGCTAGCTTTCCTCTCTCCCTCCCATCGCTTGTAGGCGAAGCCTGCTGCGAAATTCTCCACCATATACACCACGCCGTGTTGTAGATCCAATCTATCTCTCCACCATACTTGTTGGTCCGAGGAAGGAGGAGACGCCGAGGTGTTGCAGTGTGCATCTCACGGAGGCACCGCCACTTCGTGCTAGATCGGATCGGATCGCGAGGAGGAGGCGAGTACGACTACATCACCCACGCTCCGACGAACGCTTTGCAGGCGAATCTTCAAGGGTATGAAGATCTAATCCAATCTCTCTCGTTGATTGCATCTCCTAGATTAGATCTTGGCTTTCCTCTGCTCGCATCCGAGAAAATTTTGATTTACTATGCCGTGAAACCCTTCAATCTCAAAGATACCGTCCAGCCCAAGGAAGGCCCACGGCGACGACGCCGCCCATGAAGATTTTCGGTGACCAAGGCCCATGACGCCTTCGGATCCTTGAGAGCAAGACTAGAGTAGATAGGAAATTCAAAGGGTAAAACCCTAGAACTCAGAACCGACTAGGACTATGCCCGAGACCGCCTAAGTCTATATAAAGGCAAGGAGGGCACGACCTAGATCTCTCGACTCATACTTTGATACGCACCTCCACGCCAGATCGAATCACAGACCTCAGAACCTCGGTTCCCAGTAATCAAGAGCGCACAAGCGTGAGTAGGGTTTCCCCGGGGCCTGGACCTAGGTAAATCTTGTGTCCCGGTTGCTTGTCATTAACTGCTCCACGATCTCCAAAGATCCCCATCTTCTCCAAAACCCAAGTCCATAATACGGGCATTGACGAGTCGAAACCTCGCCAATTGGCGCCGTCTGGGAACTGGGCTGATTGTGCGGTCGTGACGGTCCCGACCGATCGATCTACAACTCTGGGCGACGGAGAGTCACCTCCTCTTCGGGCGCTTTCGACTTCACCGCCCACTCGCCGGCCACCATGAAGGACTTCGAGCACGAGGCGACGGACTCAAATCCTGCTCGAGCTTTGCTCTGTGGGCAACCGGCACCCTCCGCCTCGACGGGTGCCCTACCATCAATCAGGCCCGCTGGGCCTACACCGCTTACGCACAACATCATCAGCAGATGATTCCTATGACAGCAAAGAACTGCAACTCCGATCCGTGCGATCCGCCATCGATGCGACCTACGGTTTCGGATCCGAAGCTGCGACAAAGCGGACCGATCTAAGCGCTACCAATGCGCCGGTCATCCAGAACAAAGAACGCCTAACTCGCCGCCCAACCCGAACCCCAACCCAGGATGAAACGCGAAACGGCGGAATGTATAGCCATCCCCCACCCGACGAGGAAAACAACGCCACGCCATCCAACTTAGCAAAGAAGGATGGGTCCAGCACGCCAGGCCGTAGCAAAGCGACATAGTCCGCCCGCAGACGCCTCACGTGAACTACCGATGGCATACTTCCTCCTCATCGAGGAGCACAAGAAGCAAGTCAAGATGCAGGAAACACTTGACAAACGCAAAGCAGCCTCGAGTCCGGTAGCTGACGAGCTGCGCTCTCCGCCATGGCCCCCGGCTCTAGCACGAACGGAAACCAAGGAAACAAGCACCGCTATCGGGTGGAGAACATGGATCCCAAGGAGCGCTGTGATGTGACCCGAACTCTCCACACATCGTTCATGGAGATGGATGCCGACGACAACATCATCCCGAAGACTCCGCAAGCTGCGATCATGGCAGCCACTGCGTATCTCGCGGCCCACCCACCTCCGGAGGGGGACCCGAAAAGATCCATGCATAAGTCCGCACTAACCGGACTCGGACTTGTCGGAGCTGCGCTCCACCAAGACGCTCCTGCGGAGCCGAATAAGAAAGCTCCGGCCAGGCGCGACCGGAGCCCCACCCCTTCATCCGAAGAGGAAGAGGAACACGACCTTCCTTGAAGGAAGAAGAGCTCGCGTCGCCATAAACGCGACTACGACGCCAGAGACGCGCTTACACAGCGCAAAATCGACAAAGCGAGAGCCAAACGTGCATGCTCGTTTGAATCCGAGATGGACGAAGACGAAGGAGAACTCTGTGGAGCCCGATGCTTCAGCAGATCTGTTCGGCGAACACAGATGCCACGCAATTTCAAGATTCCTTCGGATACTCTGAAATTCAACGGCACGCAAGATCCAAAAGCCTGGCTCAGTAACCATCTGTCATCCGTCAAGCTGCACGGCGGTAACAAAGAAACCGCCATGCAATGCCTTCACCGCGGTGACAAAGGCGTGGGTCCGCTCAAGAGCGATCATCGTGTTCTATCCGGCTGGGAGGAGCTAGCTACGACTTCATCCGAAATTTCAAGGGCACCAAAGAAGAGGCCCGCCTCAATCGAAGAGTTGCGAGCCTGCACTCAGAAAACGGGCGAATCTATTCACTCGTACATACTACGCTGGTCTAACACCAAGACCTCCGCAGCACACATCTCCGAAGAGAGGGCCATCGACGCCTTCAGGGACGGCGTCAAACGCCCAGACTTCAAGGAGGAACTCGGGCGCGTCAAGCCCAAAACACTCGACCACCTCATGGACATCTCCAATAGGTGGGCCGACGGCGAAGATTGCATTCACCGAGCACAATCGGATGAAGAGGACGACTACGACCGAAGACGGGAACGCCGCAACAAGAGGAGATCGCGCGTCTACGACGATCGCGACGGACCCGACTGTAGGGTTCGCAGCATAGAAAACAAAAAATTTCCTACGATGTGAACTATATACCAAGATCTATCTACTAGATACAAACAACGGGCGGATGTATATCCGTAGAGAACATACCTTTGAAGACCGACAAAGCTTAACGAGTTCAACTCGTGGTTGATGTAGACGATCTCTTGCCGATCTCAAGATCGAGAGGAAGTCCTAGCGCCGCAAATCAGCAGCGCATCCGTGCTCGCACACACGTTCGAGGCACCGAGCAACCTATGCCTCCTCGCTCCAGCGATGCAAGCACAACTCTTTCTTGCCGAATAGCCACCGGAACATGTATCTCGCTAGTCCGAGACCATGGGGATAAATTCTAGAGGGGAGAGAGATCCTTCACGAGGAGGTGTGTGAGACAAGTGAGGAGGGGCTCTTTATAGGAGGAGGGGGAACCCCAAGGGGTGGCCGCATGGGGCTGCCCCTTGCCCTCCCTCTTCATGTGGGTGGACACTCCACTCACAAAGCTCCTTTAAATTCCTCCACTCAAAAGTCCACTCAAATTCCCATTAAATTTCCACCAAATTTAATGCAAACTCTCATTAAATAAAACTCTTTTATTTTATTCAGAATTTTGTCAATTACTTGAATGACAAACATTCACAATAACCCCTTGCTAGAATTCTATTTCACATGCATAACCACTTTATGCAATTTCACCAAAACCTGCTTTGTGATCTAGTGAAATAAATTCCGCGCTTGTTCATTCTTTTCGGCATGAAACATTTGCTCCAATTGGATGTCGGTGTCTCTTAAGTGTGTCACCCTACGGTTCGTGAATAATGCGGACATGATCGAGACCCTCCTGATCAATAATCGAAGCGGATCTGAGACCCATACGACTCCACACATTCAACGATGACTTTCTTGTGATCGCGGAACCTTTACGCTAGTATCTTAATACCTTTGTTTCACGATATATTACATGTCCGAGATTCGATCATCGGTATCTCCATACCTAGTTTGATCTCGCTATCGACATGCACTCTTTTCTCGCTCTCGTGATATAACATTCTAGTGATCAAATCACTTGCTTGCAAGCTAATCAATGTGATATCACCGAGAGGGCCCAGAGTATATCTATCCGTCATCGGGATGAACAAATTCCACTCTCGATCCATGAGCCTCAACATAACACTTTATTAGTTCTGAATCCATCTTTATAATCACCCTGTTACGGTGTGACGTTTGATGTTATGAAGAAACTCTTCCGGTGTTAGTGATTGACATGATCTCATGGTCTAAGGATTAGGATCACTTCGTAAGTTGTTATAGCAATATAAACTCAATGACTTTGATCGTAATGCTATACTTCGGATGAATGTTCATCACACCATTACACTAATGTTGTGATCCCGTTATTAACAACATCCAATGTCCATGATCAGGAAACCTTGGTCATCTTGTTAATCAACGAGATAGTTTATGAGAGAGGCATAACTAGGAACTTTCTGTTTGTTTATTAAACACACATGTATTAACGTTTCCGTATCAATACAATTATAGCATGCAAAATAAACATCTATCATATACTTGGAATACACATAATAAACACTTTATTATTGCCTCTCGTGGCATATTCCTTCGCCTCCCACTTGCACTAGAGACAATAATCTAGTTGCATAGTGATAAATCTAACACCCATTGAGTTCGGTGTTGATCATGTTTTGATCTAGGAGAGTTTTAGTCAACGGATCGCTACATTGAGATCCGTATGTACTTCTAAATTTTATATCTCCATCCTTGACATGCTTGCGGATGGAGTGAAACCGCGCTTAATATGCTTGGAATGCTTGTGAGACCTTGGCTCTTTGGCATTAGCAATGGCACCATTGTTGTCACAATAGATCACCATTGGGTCCAACGCGCTTGCCACCACTCCTAGTTCGGATATGAACTCCTTCATCCAAACCGCTCGAGCCGCTCAAGCAAAGAACATATTCATCCTCCGTTGTTGATCCCGCTACCACAGGTTGTTTGGAGCTCCTCCAACTAACCGCCCGCCATTCATGAGAAATACGATCCGGATTGAGACTTAGAGTCATCCGGATCGGTGTCAAAGCTAGCCGACATAACACTTAGCGACGAGCTCTTCTTCACCTTCAGATACAAGAAACATATCCTTAGTTCTTCGTAAGTACTTAAGGATATTCTTGACCGCTATCCAAAGGTTCAACCTCGGATCCGATTGGTACCTACTAGTCAAACTAATAGCATGTGCCACATCCGGTCTTGTACATAGCATGGCGTACATTATAGAGCCTATGGCTTAAGCATAGGGGACTTTGTCCATTATCTCTCTTTCTTCCGCCGAAGCCGGACTTTGAGTATTACTCAATGTCTTGCCTTGCAACATAGGTAAGAACCCCTTCTTACTTTCGTCCATTTTAAACTTCTTTAAAATCTTATCAAGGTATGTACTTTGCGATAGCCCTATTAGGCGCCTAGATCTATCTCTATAGATCTTTATGCCTAATATGTATGACACTTCACCTAGGTCCTTCATTGAAAATTTGCTGTTTAGATAACTTTTAACACTGTTTAAAAGATCTATATCATTTCCGATCAATACTATGCCATCCACATATAATATCAGAAATGCCACATTGCTCCCACTCACTTTCTTGTAAATACAAGCTTCTCCATAAGTTTGGACAAATCCAAACTCTTTGATCACCTCATCAAAGCGGAGATTCCAACTTCATGATGCTTGCTTCAATCCATAGATGGATCGCTGAAGCTTGCACACCTTGTTAGCATCCTTAGGATCGACAAAACCCTTTGGTTGTATCATATACAACTCTTCTTCAATATTACCATTGAGAAACGCGGTTTTGACATCCATCTGCCATATCTCATAATCGAAATATGCAGCAATTGCTAACATAATCCTAATCGACTTTAGCATCGCTACGGAGAAATTCTCATCGTAGTCAACTCCTTGAATTTGTCGAAACCCCTTTGCGACAAGTCGAGCTTTATAGACGGTCACATTACCATCAAGATCGCTTTTCCTTTGAAAATCCATTTGTTCTCCACGGCCTTCGGCCGTGAGGTAATTCCACCAAGTTCCAAACTTGATTTTCATACATGGATTCCATCTCGATTTCATGGCTTCTAACCATTTGTTGGAATCCGGGCTCATCATCGCTTCTTCATACGTCGCAGGTCATCATTTTCATCAACCATGAAATTCATGACAGGATTTCGACAACTCGGAGTCGCACGCGTCTGCTTGACCTCGAGGTTCGGTAGTACTCTCTTTCGGAGTTTCATGATCATTATCATTAGTTCCCTCTTCATCAGTGGAGCCAACTCCGAACAACTTCCGCGTGTGCTACTCGCCATACTTTGAAGAGACGGTTCCACAACCTCTTCGAGTTCTACCTTCCGACTACCCCCACCTTTCGCGAGAACTCTTTCTCTAGAAAGGATCCATTATTGGCAACAAAAACCTTGCCCTCGGATCTGTGATAGAAGGAATACCCAATAGTTTCTTTAGGGTATCCTATGAAGACGATTTTCCGCTTTGGGTTCGAGTTTATCCGTTGAAGTTTCTTCACATAAACATCGCATCCCCAAACTTTAAGAAATGACATCTTAGGTTTGTTTCAAACCACAATTCATACGGTGTCTTTTCAACGGATTTAGATGGTGCCCGATTTAAAGTGAATGCAGCAGCTTCTAGTGCATAACCCCAAAATGACAACGGCAAGTCCGTGAGACATCATAGATCGAACCATATCTAATAAAGTACGATTGACGTTCCGACACACCATTTCGCTGTGGTGTTCCGCAGTGTGAGTTGTGAAACAATTCCACACTCTTTCATGTGAGTGCTAAACTCGTAACTTAGATACTCACCTCCACGGTCGGACCGTAGAAATTTGATCTTTCTATTACGATGATTTTCCACTTCATTCTAAAATTCCTTGAACTTTTCAAAGGTTTCAGACTTGTGTTTCATAAAGTAGATATAACCGTATCTACTCAAATAATCCGTGAAAGTAACAAAATAACGATATCCACCTCGCGCCGACACACTCATTGGACCACATACATCAGAATGTATGATTTCCAATAAATATGTCGCCCGTTCCATTGAACCGGAAAACGGCGTTCTAGTCATCTTGCCCATAAGGCATGGCTCACATGTATCAAATGATTCATAATCAAGTGATTCCAAAAGTCCATCCGAATGGAGCTTCTTCATGCGTTTAACGCCAATATGACCTAGACGGCAAGTACATATATGCGTATATAGCATCATTAAGTTTAATGCTTTTAGCATCAACATTATGAATATGTGTAACATTATCAGCGAGATCTAATAGAAATAAACCATTCATCATTGGTGCATGACCATAAAAGATTTCATTCATATAAATGGAACAACCATTGTTCTCGATTTAAATGAATAACCACTTCGCATCAAACACGATCCAGATACAATGTTCATGCTCAAAGGTGCACCGATAACATTTATTCAAGTTTATAACTAATTCCGACGGCAAGTGGAGAGGCGTTCGACGGCGATCACATCAACGCTTGATCCATTGCCGACACGCATCTTGACCTCACCCTTGCTAGCGGTCGCTTGTTCCGCCCGATTCGAAAGTTACAAATATTAGCAACCGAACCGTATCAAATACCGGTGCATCATGAGCACTAGTCAAGTACACATCAATAACATGTATATCATATATACCTTTGTTTGCCTTGCCGCCTTCTTGTCCGCCAGATACTTGGGAAGTTATGCCCAAAGGGTTACCCCCTTACAATAGTAGCACTCGGAATCAGACTTAGGTCCAACTCGGGGTTTCTTTTCAGGCGCGGCAACAGGCTTGCCGCCCTTACTTCCCTTATGTTTTCCCTTCTTGTCTTTCTTGAAACCAGTGTTCCTATTGATCATCAACACTTGATGTTCCTTTTTGATCTCCACTTCTCCAGTTTTAAGCATTGACAGAAGCTCGGGGAGAGACTTCTTCATGCCTTGCATATTATAGTTCATCACGAAGCTCTTATAGCTAGGTGGCAGAGACTGCAGAACACGATGGATGCCTAAGTCAATGGGAATCGATATTCCCAAGGACACAAGCTTATCGGCATAACCCGACATCTTGAGTACATGCTCACTAACGGAGTTGTGCTCTTCCATCATGCAGCTAAAGAACTTTTCTGAAGCGTTGTAGCTCTCTACAGCAGCATGTGTGTCAAAAATCATTTTCAACTCACCCATTGTATCAAATGCATTGTCGTTTTCGAAATGCTTTCGAAGTTCCGGCTCTAGACCATACAATATGCCGCAATGAACTAAGTTGTGGTCCTCCTGACGAGTCTGATAGACATTCTTCTCCTCGTCAGGGGCATCATCAAAAGGTGGGGGGCCTAACGGCGCTTCTAGCACATATTGCTTTTGTGCAGCAAAGAGGAGAATCCTCAAATTCATGGCCCATTCGGTAAAGTTGCTACCGTTCGTTGCTAGTTTCTCTTTCTCCATGAACACATTGAAATTAAAAGCAGGTGGTGCCATCTACAACAGAATTTGTAAAGTTTAGACTAAGTCTATGATAGATTGAGTTCAACTAATCTATATTACGAATGAACTCCCACTCAAAAACGACATCCCTCGTGCCTTTTTGGTGATTACATGAACCAAATCCACTACACCAAGTCCGATCATCACGTGAGTCGGTATAGCTTCAAAGGCGAGCATCAAATGGGCATCATATCAACTATATGACTCATGCTTAACCTTTCGTCCGTGTTCCGAGGCCATGTCTGTACATGCTAGGCTCGCCAAGTTAGAACCTTAGTATTCGCGTGTGTAACTGTTTTACACCCGAAATATGGTCGTGGATCCAAGAACACCCGATCATCACGTGATGTCTTGGAGCGACGAAAACATAATCGGTGCATACTAAAGGTAGAACACATTCTTATCTTGATATTTAAATGAGGGGTCATCTTATTATGCTAACAAAGCGCTAAACAAGCAATATAAGATGCTATCAAAATATCATATGTTTATTAGTGAAATGATATGGTTCCCGCAGATGATCTCTATCATGTGCATCGTGGTATGATCACTATCATACCTATATGTGTAAATCCAAGGTCTATGGATTTTACACGCTATGTGTGTTGTAAGAGTATCATCTCATACTTCTACTTACAACACTACCATATCATAACACTAGCCCAAAGAACAATCTAAACTAGACGCCTCTAATTTATCCATTGCAAGTTTTACGTGGCTTAGGGCTTTCGAGATAAAACCGTTCTTACCTACGAACATGAACCACAACGAGGATAATCAAATTGTTGACAACTCGCTTGCAAAATAGATATTGACTATAGTAGGAGAGACAGACACCGCTAGCCACTTATGCAAACTAGTTGCATGTCAAGCGTGGAACAGTCTCATGTGCGAGGACATGTAAAGTTTGTCCGCCTTCATCCCACTATGCCACCAATATCCAAAATTACAACAAAGGAGCAACAACATGATCATCATCGCCCACATACTCATATGTGTACTACCCGTGTAAAGTATCTACGCATAGATCCGGCTCTGATACCACTGTAGGGTTCGCAGCATAGAAAACAAAAAATTTCCTACGATGTGAACTATATACCAAGATCTATCTACTAGATACAAACAACGGGCGGATGTATATACGTAGATCACATACCCTTGAAGACCGACAAAGCTTAACGAGTTCAACTCGTGGTTGATGTAGACGATCTCTTGCCGATCTCAAGATCGAGAGGAAGTCCTAGCGCCGCAAATCAGCAGCGCATCCGTGCTCGCACACACGTTCGAGGCACCGAGCAACCTACGCCTCCTCGCTCCAGCGATGCAGCGGAAGCACAACTCTTTCTTGCCAAATAGCCACCGAGAACATGTATCTCGCTAGTCTGAGACCATGGGGGATAAATTCTAGAGGGGGAGAGAGATCCTTCACGAGGAGGTGTGTGAGACAAGTGAGGAGGGGGATCCTTTTATAGGAGGAGGGGGGGAACCCCAAGGGGGTGGCCGGCGCATGGGGGATTCCCCCTTGCCCTCCCCTCTTCATGTGGGTGGACACTCCACTCACAAATCTCCTTTAAATTCCCTCCACTCAAAAGTCCACTCAAATTCCCATTAAATTTCCACCAAATTTAATGCAAACTCTCATTAAATAAAACTCTTTTATTTTATTCAGAATTTTATCAATTACTTTAATGACAAACATTCACAAATAACCCCTTGCTAGAATTCTATTTCACATGCATAACCACTTTATGCAATTTCACCAAAACTTTTTCGGTATCTAGTGAAATAAATTCCGCTTGTTCATTCTTTCGCATGAAACATTTGCTCCAATTGGATGTCGGTGTCTCTTAAGTGTGTCACCCTACGGTTCGTGAATAATGCGGACATGATCGAGACCCCTCGATCAATAATCGAAGCGGATCCGAGACCCATACGACTCCCACACATTCAACGATGACTTTCTTGTGATCGTCGGAACCTTTACGCTAGTATCTTAATACCTTTGTTTCACGATATATTACATGTCCGAGATTCGATCATCGGTATCTCCATACCTAGTTTGATCTCTACCGACATGCACTCTTTTCTCGTTCTGTGATATAACATTCTAGTGATCAAATCACTTGCTTGCAAGCTAATCAATGTGATATCACCGAGAGGCCTGAGTATATCTATCCGTCATCGGATGAACAAATTCCACTCTCGATCCATGAGCCTCAACATAACACTTTATTAGTTCTGAATCCATCTTTATAATCACCCCGTTACGGTGTGACGTTTGATGTTATGAAGAAACTCTTCCGTGTTAGTGATTGACATGATCTCATGGTCTAAGGATTAGGATCACTTAAGTTGTTATAGCAATATAAACTCAATGACTTTGATCGTAATGCTATACTTCGGATGAATGTTCATCACACCATTACACTAATGTTGTGATCCCGTTATTAACAACATCCAATGTCCATGATCAGGAAACCTTGGTCATCTTGTTAATCAACGAGCTAGTTTATGAGAGAGGCATAACTAGGAACTTTCTGTTTGTTTATTAAACACACATGTATTAACGTTTCCGTATCAATACAATTATAGCATGTAAAATAAACATCTATCATATACTTGGAATACACATAATAAACACTTTATTATTGCCTCTCAGGGCATATTCCCTTCACCGACATGGTCGTGGTCGGCTATGCCGACCGTCGCAACGACAACAGCCGCAACAGCGGAGGATACCGCGGAGGAAACTTCCGCGATGCCGGACGCCCAGCACAGTCGTGGCAACGCCGCGACCGCGACAACGGACCCTCAGCATACGACAAACTTTCGGGTCCATGCACCATCCACTTCTACATCGACAAGCAGGACGACAAAAGAAAGCTAGCCACATGCTCAAGGACTGTCGCGAGTTCCAGAAACTCAGCGAAAGCATGGTGCAGATGAGGCAACAAGCCCCAATCCCTGCATTCGGAAACGCACCTGCGCAAGGTGAAATAGCACATGGAGCTCCTCCACCGCCGCCTATCGGAGGCCCAAACCAACCAGTCGCACCCGCACAGAACAACGTTGGGAACGGGTACCTGACGAGGTTTAATCTCATCAATGCGCATTGTTATGGACTTGGGTTTTGGAGAAGATGGGGATGCTGGAGATCGTGGCACGGTTAACAGACAAGCAACCAGGGGACACGAGATTTACCCACGTTCAGGCCCCCGGAGGGAAAACCCTACTCCTGCTTGTCTGCTCTCGATTACGGCGGAACCGAAGGTTACAGGGTGCGCAGATTCGATCTAGCGTGGAGGTGTATGCGAAAGTATGAGTCGAGAGATCTAGGACGTACCCTCCTGGACTTTATATAGACTTAGGTAGGTCCCGGGCATAGTCCTAGTCGGTTACAAGTTCTAGGGTTTTACCCCTTTGAATTTCCTATCTATGCTAGTCTTGCTCTCCAAGGATCCGAAGGCGTCATGGGCCTTGGCCACCCGAAAATCGTCGTGGGCCAGCGTGTATCTTCTGTGGGCCTTCCTTGGGCTGAACCAGGTATGCTGAAGTCACGTACCCGTAGGGTATGACCATGTCAGTAGCCCCCGAGTGTTCAGTCGAATCATAGATTCGACTGAGGACTCTTCCATTTTCGGGTGCAATAATATATGTGTGTAGGGATTGTTGATGCGTGTGCCTGACTCACCCGACGGATCAGGGTCAGTTAATTGTCTTAGGACGAAACAACACGATCTTCTTCAAGTTCGAGTCCCTCAACTCGAACCTGGAACATATGCTGGGGTAATTCGACTCAGGCCGCGGAGGACTTACAGGAGTGGAATCCCAGTGATTTTAATTAACGTACCCAACGCGTCCGTCGGGATTTTTCATCACGCCTGTTGACATGGATTTGTACTAGCAGAGCATAGTCATGTACGTTGCCAGGCCGTCAGATGATATCTGCAGGTCTTATCTTTATGTCGCAGACACAGCATCCGAATGTTCGTCACCGCAGAGGTGTTTCGGGTGGCCAAGGAGATTGTTTCTCCTCAGCATTTTGTTGGGGCAGAGATGCCAAAAAGTTTTTGCGTGCTGATCCGAAAGATCACAGTCAAAGAGTTCATAGGGTGCGCGACCAGCGCTCCCTATGGGAGTAGCCCCCTAGTCTCTGTTCGATTCGTAGACTCGAGGAGAGACTTTAGTTCAAGCATCTGTTCGGTTGTTAGGTCCATGGGACTCGAAAATTTTCGGATGATTAAATCCATCCTCCCTATGGGAGTAGCCCCCGAGTCCGTAGTGGAGTCGCAGACTCGACGTAGGACTCGAAGAAATACTTTGTCGTTATTCATCTTCCAGGTGCACGGTCAGCGCTCCTGATAGGAGTATCCCCGAGTATTTAGTCGAATCGAAGATTCGAGTGAGTACTCTTAGCTCTTAGCTGTGGAGCCGAAGAATCGTAATTGGTGCTAGTATAGCTTTTGA
Organism: Avena longiglumis; assembly: GCA_030063025.1. Classification (NCBI taxonomy): domain Eukaryota; kingdom Viridiplantae; phylum Streptophyta; class Magnoliopsida; order Poales; family Poaceae; genus Avena; species Avena longiglumis. Next base: position 472,734,379 of record CP125974.1, on the reverse strand, counting down.
TGACATCGGTGCTGACGATCGATGACCTCAAGCGTCTGCTACGTTAGAGATGACTTGACTGGACGAACATGGGTCCCACTTGCTGACTTTGAATTGACCGGTCACGCGGGGCGTGGAGATAATTACGGCGTCTCCTCGATTTCCACGCGTAGTGGATGGCGTGGTAACGACGGTTCATTGTGGTGTTGACACGTGTACGGCCAGATCTGCCGTTGGCGTTAGGTCTTCTGGATGAACGGATGCCATCCGTCGTCTTCGCTGTTATAATCATTGAGGCGAACCGTGGTTTGTTTTCACCGCACCAGTCCTTGTGTTTCACTACCTCTTTGCGCTCGAGCGATTCTTGCTTCGCGCTGGGATTTCCTTCCACATTTCTGTCGTCCTTTGTACGTTTTCACCGCCGGCGCCGCCGTAGAGTGATGGGGAAACCAAAGAAGTCTTCATCTGCGGTTGGTACCAAAGCCGCCGGAGGAAAGAAAGGCGCCGCCGCTGCTCGCGTCACCGATGGTGGCTGGCGGCGATCAGAGACGCAGGAGAGCGATCTCCGCAAGCTGCGCGAGCGGGGCTTGATCCCAGAGGACAGGGAGGCCGTTAAACTCCCCGGCAATGAGGTAATGCCCCGTCCCCCATCTGGGTACCGGGTTATGTTTCTCGCCTTCGTTTTGCGTGGGTTTTCGTATCCAGTCCATGACTTCCTTCGTGGACTGCTCTTCTTCTATGGGGTTCAGTTGCATCATCTGTCTCCCAATTCTCTTCTCCCAAGGTCTTCTTTTATGCATCTTTTCTTCATGTCTTTCTTCTTTTTGTCTCAGATGCCGCAGGCATCGAGTTCGACCGCGGTGCTCTGGAGCACGGGAGTGCTCTAGATGATGCCACTGCGGCGGTCGAAGACCGCTGCAAAGACCGTCCAACTCCTTGCCAAGGCGAAGAGGTCCTTGGTCGCTTCTACAAGGAGTTTGTCCCGGGCGCAGCCCTGACGATGTGGATGCTCAGCGAGGCGTTGTCACCGGGCGCTGCGCGCATATAAACGCAAACGAAGGCATCGGCGCATCCGTCAGCGATGGCCATGGCGGCCGGAGCGAGCTGGATCCGCCAGATCACTTCTCGGATGCCGACGGCCGCGGATGGATCCGAGGTAGCCTTTGCTGCCTATTTTGCTCGCTGCAGGCGATATGGGCCCAAGCTCATTGTTTTGCTGTCTGAGTATGCACTGCGGCAGCAGGGTGGGGCCAAAGCTAGGCAGTCTGGCTCCGAAGCGACTCAGGCTCCTGCATCTTAGGCGTAGTAAATGTAGGCTAGTTTATAGTTTGTTTTTGTTGTAAATATCTTGAAGAACACCATCCTTGTGCCACGTAGTGGCTTTATATGTTCAATGAATTTCTCTGAGTTGTGCTCCATCCTTGGTCCTGGCATCTTGAGTAGTAGGTATGCGTAGTGTGGGACGGCCAGGAACCTTGCGAATGCTACACCCCCCAGGATGGCGTGGTATTGTGATGGCCAGTCCACCACTTCGAATTCGAGTCGCTCCTGCCGAAAGTTTTCCAGCTTCCCGAAGATGACGTCGAGCCCTATTTTGCCCAGGGGGAATATGCCCTTTCCTGGTACGATGCCGTGGAACGTTGTGTCTGATTGTTCCAGGCTGCATTGCGGGATTCGCATAGCTGCTAGGGTGCTTGCGAACATTAGGTTGATGCCGCTGCCACCGTCCATGAAGACGCGACTCATCTCGAAGCCTCCGATCTGCGCCTCGAGCACCAGGGCAGCATGACCTGGGCGAGGGATCTGGCAAGGGTGATCCGCGCGAGTGAACGTGATGCAGGACTCCGATCCGCTGAGGTACTCAGGGATTACAGGTGGAGTTGCCGCGGCCAAGTTGATTTGTCGGGTGATTTTCTTCTGCACCCTGTTTGTTGGTCGTCCCTTCTGGATCATATTTAGTGCTCCCTTTGGTGGGGGGTATACGACCCCGGCGTTGTTTTGCGCTGGTGCGACTGGTTGTTTGGGCCTCCAATAGGTGGCGGACGAGGAGCTCGGTGTGCTATTTCTCCTTGCGCGGGTGCGTTTCCGAACGCAGGGATTGGGGCTTGTTGCCTCATCTGCGCCATGCTTTCGCTGAGTTTCTGGAACTCGCGGCAGTCCTTGAGCATGTGACTGGCTTTCTTTTTGCCATCTTGCTTGTCGATGTAGAAGTGGATAGTGCATGGACCCGAAAGTTTTTCGAATGCTGAGGGTTCGTTGTCACGATCGCGGCGTTGCCACGATTGTGATGATCGTCCGATGTCTCGGAGGTTTCCTCCGCGGTAACCTCCGCTGTTGCGGTTGTTGTCGTTGCGGCGGTCGGCGTAGCCATCCGCGACCATGTCGGGTCCGTCGCGGTCTTCGTAGACACGCGATCTCCTCTTGCTGCGGCGTTCTCGCCTTCGGCCGTAGTCGTCCTCTTCATCTGATTGCGCTCGCTGGATGCAATCTTCGTCGCCTGCCCAACTGTTGGCAATTTCCATGAGGTGGTCGAGTGTCTTGGGCTTGACACGCCCAAGTTCTTCCTTGAAATCTTGGCGCTTGACGCCGTCTCTGAAGGCGTCGATGGACCTCTCCTCGGAGATATGCGCTACGGAGTTCTTGGTGGTAGACCAGCGTAATATGTACGAGCGAATAGATTCCCCTGTTCTCTGAGTGCAGGCTCGCAACTCTTCGATTGAGGCGGGCCGCTTGCTGGTACCCTTGAAATTTCGGATGAAGCTGTAAGCTAGCTCCTCCCAACTTCGGATGGATCCTGATGATAGGCTGCTAAGCCAGACCCGCGCCGCGCCTGTCAGCTGCAGCTAGAGGCATTGCATGGCGGTTTCTTTGTTACCGCCGTGCAGCTTGACGGATGACAGATGATCGCTGAGCCAAGATTTTGGATCTTGCGTGTCGTTGAACTTCGGAGTATCCGAAGGAAGCTTGAAATTGCGTGGCATGTTTGTTCGCTGAACAGATCTGTTGAAGCATCGAGCTCCACAGAGTTCTCCTTCATCTTCATCCATCTCGGACTCGGACGATCATGCGCGTTTGGCTCGCGCTTTGTCGATTTTGCGCTGTGTAAGCGCGTCTCTGGCGTCGTAGTCGCGTTTATGGCGATGCGAGCTCTTCTTCCTTCGAGGAAGGTCGTGTTCCTCTTCCTCTTCGGATGAAGGGGTGGGGCTACGGTCGCGCCTGACCGGAGCTTTCTTCTTCGGCTCCACAGGAGCGTATTCGTGGAGCGCAGCTCCGACGAGTCCGAGTCCGGTGAGTGCGGACTTATGCATGCCTCTTTTCGGGTCCCCCTCCGGAGGTTGGTGGGCCGCGAGATACGCGGTGGCTGCCAGGATCGCAGCTTGTGGTGTCTTTGGGATGATTTTGCCGTCGGCATCCCTATCCATGAACGACGTGTGAAGAGTTCGGGTCACATCACGACGTTCCTTGGGATCCATGTTCTCCACCCGCGAGCAATGCTTGTTTCCCTGATTTCCATTCGTGCTAGAGCCGGGTGCCATGGCGGAGAGCACAACTCGTCACGCGCTGGACTCGGAGGCTGCTTGCTTGCGTTTATCGAGCGTCTCCTGCATCTTGACTTGCTTCTTGTGCTCCTCGATGAGGAGGTAGTGGTACGCCATCAGTAGGTCGCGTGGTGCATCCACAGGCAGGACTATGTCGCCTGCGACGGCACGACGTGCCTGTACCCATCCTTCTTTGCTAAGTTGGATGACGTGGTCGTTGTTCTCCCCTTCGGGTGGGGGGGATTGGCTTCTTCTGCTCCCGCCGTTTCCGTCCTGCGGGTTGGGGTTCGTGTTGGGCGGCGGGTTGGGCGTTTGTTGATCCTAGATGACCGCGGTGCATAGGTAGCGCTCGTAGATCGGTTCACTGTTGCCGCAGCTTTCAGGTCCGGAACCGTAGGTCCCTTCATCCGAAGGTGGATCGCACAGATCGGAGTTGCAGCTGCTACTGCTGTAGAACTCATCTATCGATGGTGACATGCGTAGCACGGGGTGTGGAGCCCATGAGGCGGGCCTGATTGATGGCACGGGCACCCGCTCAGGAAGGCGGAGGGTGCCAGTTTGTCCCACCTGGAAGCAGAAGCTCCCGAACAAAATCTCGAGTCCGTCGCCTATGGGCTCAAAATCTTTCATGGTGGCCGGCGAGTGGGCGGTGAAGTCGAAGGTCCCGAAGAGGAGGTGGTTCTCCGTCGCCGCGGAGTTGTAGATCGATCGGGTTGGGACCGTCACGATCGCACAATCAGCAGCCCCGATTCCCACAGACGGCGCCAATTGACGAGGTTTAATCTCATCAATGCCCATTGTTATGGACTTGGGTTTTGGAGAAGATGGGGATGTTGGAGATCGTGGCACGGTTAACAGACAAGCAACCAGGGGACACGAGATTTACCCACGTTCAGGCCCCCGGAGGGAAAACCCTACTCCTGCTTGTCTGCTCTCGATTACGGCGGAACCGAAGGTTACAGGGTGCGCAGATTCGATCTGGCGTGGAGGTGTATGCGAAAGTATGAGTCGAGAGATCTAGGACGTACCCTCCTAGCCTTTATATAGACTTAGGCAGGTCCCGGGCATAGTCCTAGTCGGTTACAAGTTCTAGTGTTTTACCCCTTTGAATTTCCTATCTATGCTAGTCTTGCTCTCCAAGGATCCGAAGGCGTCATGGGCCTTGTCCACCCGAAAATCGTCGTGTGCCAGCGTGTATCTGCTGTGGGCCTTCCTTGGGCTGAACCAGGTATGCTGAAGTCACGTACCCGTAGGGTATGACCATGTCAGTACACCCCACCGAAAGGAGCACTAATGATGATCCAGAAGGGACGCCCCACAAATAGGGTGCAGAAGAAAATCACCCGACAAATCAACCTGGCCGTGGCAACCCCACCTGCCATCCCTGAGTACCTCAGCGGATCGGAGTCCTTCATCACATTCACTCGTGCGGATCACCCTTGCCAGATCCCCCGCCCAGGTCATGCTGCCCTGGTGCTGGAGGCGCAGATCGGAGGTTTCGAGATGAGTCGCGTCTTCATGGACGGCGGCAGCGGCATCAACCTAATGTTCGCAAGCACTCTAGCAGCAATGCGGATCCCGCAATGCAGCCTGGAACAGTCAGACACAACGTTCCACGGCATCGTTCCAGGGAAGGGCATATTCCCCCTGGGCAAAATAGGGCTCGACGTCATCTTCGGGAAGCCGGACAACTTCTGGCAGGTTGAATTTGAAGTGGTGGACTGGCCGTCACAATACCACGCCATCCTTGGGCGTGTAGCATTCGCAAGGTTCCTGGATGTCCCACACTCGCATACCTGCTACTCAAAATGCCAGGGCCGAAGGGAGTCATCACAGTCCACGGGAGCTTCACCCGATCGGACCAATGCGACAGGGATTTCAACAAAATCTCCCAGTCTTTCGGCATGCAAGATAAGCTCGTAAGGCTCCGTGAGGTGACGGACAATGGGGCACCCCCAGTCACAAGGCAAAACGCACATGACATGTCTTTCGACTCCACCGTCAACACAAAGAAGGTGCAGGTCCATCCGACGGATGCCTCCAAGACGGCGTTGATCGCCAACGACCTCGGCCCCGCATAGGAAGGCGCGCTCGTTGAATTCCTCCGTGAGCGCTGGAAAATCTTCGCCTGGTGTCCTGCGGACATGCCAGGAGTTCCCAGGGAATTCGCCGAGCACGCACTCAACGTCTTTCCAGACACCAAGCCAGTCAAGCAGTCCATCCGGAGACTGTCCGAGCCACGGCAGGCAAGGAAATCAATAGACTACTCGCTGCAGACTTCATCAGGGAAATCAAGGAAAGCGAGTGGCTTGCAAATACAGTGATGGTCCCAAAGAAGGACACGGACATCCTACGGATGTGCGTGGATTTCATGTCACTAAACAAGCATTACCCAAAGGACCACTTCCCTCTTCCTCGGATCGATCAGATCATCGATTCGACTACACGTTATGAGAAACTCTCCTTCCTCGACGCCTACTCAGGCTATAACCAGATTCGACTCAAGGTCGAAGATCAGGAGAAAACGGCGTTTATCACACCGTTCGGAGTATTCTGCTATAACACAATGCCCTTCGGGCTAAACAACGCAGGTGCTATGTACCAGCGATGCATGCAGGCCTGCCTCAAGGACCAGATCGGTCGCAACGTCCAAGTCTATGTTGACGACATAGTGATAAAAACCAAGGAGGCAAGAACACTTATCGACGATCTTCGCGAGACGTTCGACAACCTCGATCGCTACAGGATCAAGCTCAACCCCGAAAAGTGCGCCTTCGGCGTCCCATCGGGTCAGCTGCTTGGGTACTTCATCTCTCAGCGAGGGATCTAGGCGAACCTGGAAAAAATCAGAGTCATCATGGCGATGGAGAAGCCGAAAAACCTCAAAGGCGTCCAGCAACTCGCAGGACGAATAGCGGGCGTTAAGCAGATTCATCAGCCGCATGGGCGAGAAGGCCCTACCATTTTACCAGCTGCTACGCAAATCAGAGAAATTCGAGTGGACGTCGGAAGCCAATGATGCATTCGAAAGCCTTAAGCGGCTCCTCTCCACCTCGCCCGTCTTGGTCACACCAAAGGAGCGCGAGCCTCTGCTGCTGTACATAGCAGCCACACACCAAGTGGTCAACACTGTGCTAGTGGTCGAACGACCTGAAGAAGGCAAGACCCACGGGGTCAAGCGCCCAATCTACTACCTCAGCGAGGTACTGACACCAACAAAGCAGAGGTACCCTCACTACGTATTTCCGCCACGGTGTTCATGACGGCTCGATGGCGAGCCATTACTTCCAGGAGCACCGTGATGGTCGCCAACGAGGCATCCCCGAACAAAGATCTGAATAATCCGAGGCCAGGACGCGTGGCCTGTGGGCATCGAACTGTCACCTTGGACATCGCTACGAGAAGGGACTCACAATCAAATCTCAAGTCCTTCCGGACTTCGGTACATTGGATGGAGCTGCAGCTGCAGACACCCTGCATGTCGCAGATCATGGACGATGCACGACGGCTCCAAGCGTGAAGTCGAACAGAGCAGGGTCATCAATTTCCTCGCAAGGCGACAAAATGAAGTACGTCCGTCGGATGAAATTCCGAGCTTCTAATAATGAGGCCGAATACGAAGCCCTCATACACGGCATGAGGATGGCAAAAATCTGCGGCGCAACGCGCCTGGTCATCTACGGTGACTCCAACCTCGTCGTCCAGCAGACGATGAACGAGTGCGACGCACACGCTGCCTTGGTCAGCTCTAGCTCGAGGCGTTCCTTCGCACCAACGGCGGCCTCGACCTTCTTCTCCGATTGACCAAGGCTCTTCTTGAGAGTGTCGACCTCACAGAGAGAATTATTATGCTCCTCTGCATTCGAAACAAGCAAACGTCAGAAAGCAGGACCGGAATAAATGAAAGAAGCACCAAAAACAAATAGGTACCTTGAAGCTGTCGGAGGTTAGCCGCTAGCACCAGGCGCTCCTGCACCAGCCGCTTGGCCTCCTCCACAAAAGGCTGCAGAAAAAGAAACACCAGAAAGAAAAAGGACTTGGGGTCTGCGCCCAACATTAAGAAATAAAGGCAACACTCGAACGCGAAGACACCCGGGGGCTCCCCCCATGGTACGAATCAGAGGTACTTACATGCTCTGATGGCGACTCCGAAGGCCCGCTGGCGAAATTCTGAGGCGCAACCACCCGCACCTCATGCAGAGGAGGATCCGGAGCGGCGCCCCCTGACGTTGCCACCATTTGAGGAGGAGGAGACGCAACTTTCGACTCCCCCATCATCTCCCGAGCACCATCGCTGGAGGAGTCATGGGAGGAATGCCTGCATAGGAAGCAATCAGCACAAGTGCAAACTCAAGAAGGAAAAAGTACAGCAGTAAGACAAGAAACTTACGAGTCCAGCGAGCTCAGGTCAAAGACTGGAGGAGTCCTTCGGGATCTCTTCTCCACCTTATTCTCTTCCTTCTTATCTTCCTTCTTATCTTCCTTCTTTTCTTCCTTCTTCCGCCATTTGGCGTGTGGCGCCACACCCGCTGTGAATGGCGTGAATGGAGAGGAAGAGCCCATGCCCGTCACTATGACGCCAAGGCCTGAGGGTTTCTGGGAGTCGGAGGAGTCGAGGCATCCGAAGACTCGCTGGAGCTCCGTGATCGTTTGCGCGTATGGTCCTCACTTGACTCGTCGACATCTTCCGCCGGGGATCGCGCCGACGGCAGCTCGGACACGGAATCCACCACGTCATTATCCGGGGCATTCGGATATTTTTCAGGCAATGGCGGTACCATGCCCGGCACCTTGAAGCTCTGCAAAACCAGAAGAGACCTTGTTAGCAAACAAAGGAAAATAAATACGCAGTCGACAAAAAGCGCTACGCGCACAAATCTACACCTGTGGAACATCCAACGACGAAGAAAACGGCGGAGTCAGCGACTTCCCCGGGATTTTTCTCTCCGGCCTTGAACTTCAGCAGCGAGCGAAGGGTCCTGTCAAGATCCCCCTCAGATATCTTCTCAGCCGAAACCCTCGTCGGATCACGGCGCCCAGAATAAAGAAACATCGGGTGCGCCCTCGCTTGGAGAGGCTGCACTCGACGTTCGAGAAACGTCCGGATGATGTCCACGCCGTTCACTTCCTTCTCCGGAATCAGCTGGAGATCCTCCACCCGACGGTAAAGGGCCTCTATCTCTGCCACCTCGCCATCCAAGATGTTGTTTTTCCAAGACCTTTTCGGCTCAATCTTTTGGGAGGGGTCAAAAGGAACAAGACCAAAATCTTGCCCAGGCACTACGGAGTCGCGGATATAAAACCATCGCCTCCGCCAGTACTGGACAGATTCAGACATGGAAAAAGAAAAGAAAAGAAGATTGGGACTGAGGGAGATGATGCAACCCCCAATGGGATAAACACCATCCGAACCAGACTGCCTCTTCACGGAATAAAGCTTCCGGAAGAGGCCAAAGTGCGGCTCAATGCCGAGCCAGCACTCGCAAAAAGTAATGAAACAAGCAATGTGGAGAAGAGAATTGGGGGACAGATGATGAAGCTGAATGCCATAGAGAAAGAGCAGTCCACGGAGAAAGTTGTGGACTGGGAAAGAAAACCCACGCATAACGAAGGCGAGAAACATAACCCGATACCCAGCTGGGGGACGGGGGATTACCTCGTTGCCGGGGAGTCTGACGGCCTCCCTATCTTGCGGGATCAAACCCCGCTCGCGAAGCTTGCGGAGATCACTCTCCCGCGTCTCTGACCGCCGCCAGCCACCGTCGGTGACACGGGTAGCGGTGGCGTCTTTCTTTCCTTTGGCGGCGCTGGTCCCAACTGCAGATGACGATTTCTTCGGTTTCCCCATCGCGTTGTGGCGGCGCCGGCGGTGAAAACGCAGAAAGGAAGATGGAAATGTGGAAGGAAATCCCAGCGTGCAGCAAGAATCGCTAGAGCACAAGGAGGCAGTGAAAACAAGAACTGATGCGGTGAAAACAAATTGCAGCTTTTCCCAATGATTATAACGACGAAGACGACGCACGGTAGCCGTCCATCCAGAAGACCTAACGCCAATGGCAGATCTGACCATACATGTGTCAGCATCACAATGAACCGTCGTTACCACGCCGTCCACTACGCGCGTAAATCGAGGAGACGCCGTAATTATCTCCACGCTGCGCGTGACCGGTCAATTCAAGGTCAGCAAGTGGGACCCACGTTCGTCCAGTCAAGTCATCTCTGGCGTTGCAGACGCTTGAGGTCATCGATCGTCAGCACTGATGTCATCAAAAGCTATACTAGCACCAGCTACAATTCTTCGGCTCCACAGTTACGAGTACTCACTCGAATCTTCGATTCGACTAAATACTTGGGGGCTACTCCTATCAGGAGCGCTGGCCGCGCATCCGAAATACAAAATATTTCTTCGAGTCCTACGTCGAGTCTACGACTCCACTACGGACTCGGGGGCTACTCCCATAGGGAGGATGGATTTAAGCATCCGAAATTTTTTGTGTCCTACGGACTTAAAAATAAACAAAGTACTTGAATAAAGTCGCCGAGTTCACGACTCAATGCAGACACTTGGGGCTACTCCATATGATACCGGTCGCACCCTATAAATTCTTCGACTGCGATCTTTTGGATCAAAGACGCAAAACTTTTTCGGCAACTTTGCCTCAGTAGAATGCTAAGTGATCAATGTTTTTCTTCTTGGCCACCCGAAACACCTCCGCGGTGACAAATGTTCGGATGCTGCGCCTGCGACGCAAAGATAAGACCTATAGATATCATCTGGTGGCCTGGCAACGCACCCGACTGCGCTCTGCTAGTATGAATCCGTGCCAGCAGGTGCGATGAAAAATCCCGACGGACGCGTTGGGTACATCAATTAAAGTCACTGGAATTCCACTCCTGTAAGTCCTCCGCGGCTTGAGTCGAATTACGCCAGCATATGTTCCAGTTTCGAGTTGAGGGACTCGAACCTGAGGAAGATCGTGTTGTTTCGTCCTAAGACAGTTAACTGACCCTGATCCGTCGGGTGAGTCAGACACACGCATCAACAATCCCTACACACATACTATAATACATAGTTGCACCCGAAGGATTGAAGAGTCCTCAGCCGAATCTACGATTCGACTGATCACTCGGGCTATCGACATGGTTATACTCACGTACGTGATCTCAAAGATACCTGGTCCAGCCCAAGGAAGGCCCACGGAGGATGTACGCCGGCCCATGAAGATTTTCGGGTGGCCAAGGCCCATGACGCCTTCGGATCCTTGGAGAGCAAGACTAGAGTAGATAGGAAATTCAAAGGGGTAAAACCCTAGAACCTGTAACCGACTAGGACTATGTCCGGAACCTGCCTAAGTCTATATAAAGGCCAGGAGGGCACGACCTAGATCTCTCGACTCATACTTTCGCATACGCACCTCCACGCCAGATCGAATATACGCACATCTGTAACCTTCGGTTCCGCCGTAATCAAGAGCAGACAAGCAGGAGTAGGGTTTTCCCTCCGGGGGCCTGAACCTGGATAAATCTCGTGTCCCCTGGTTGCTTGTCTGTTAACCGTTCCACGATCTCCAGCATCCCCATCTTCTCCAAAACCCAAGTCCATAACAATGGATATTGACGAGTCGAAACCTCGTCACTCGTAGTTTTTAGGAATTTTGCCTCTATGCCTACCGTACCGTAGGCATCTTTCACCGAAATACATAACATTGATGGAAGAACGACCAATCACATATCAATTATGAGTTACCAAAGTTTTGATCTCCCGGATATGGTATAGATACTATATTTTAAAGCTGGAACATTTAGAGAGCTCTTAGGCCTTGAGGTACTGTGGAAGTTGTAATTTTATCCAATCTTTTGAAGCCACGTATCCTTTAAACATGGCCTGATGGGCTTCCCTTGCTATTTCTCTATATAGCCTCCCGGTAACAGCAGGTTGCTTTGTCATCTCCTCAGCGCTCCATTGCAAATGTAGTGTAGATAGGCCATTTTATGCCAATCACAACACGCTACTTAGGTGTTTGGTTTTTTCTTCACGACTTCTTTGTATATTATTCTTTTACTCCCATTTTCTCTTTTTTATCATTAGAGGTGATTCGTCCCACAACTTCTTTACTGTTACTTTTTGACATAGATACTATATTTTAAAGCTGGAACATTTAGAGAGCTCTTAGGCCTTGAGGTACTGTAGAAGTTGTAATTTTATCCAATCTTTTGAAGCCATGTATCCTTTAAACATGGCCTGGTGGGCTTCCCTTGCTATTTCTCTATATAGCCTCCCGGTAACAGCAGGTTGCTTTGTCATCTCCTCAGCGCTCCATTGCAAATGTAGTGTAGATAGGCCATTTTATGCCAATCACAACACGCTACTTAGGTGTTTGGTTTTTTATATTTTTACTTCGACATTGTTGGGCATAGACTTCCCCTGAGCCTTACTGACTGTAATTTTTTGATGGTAGTTTGAACCCAACTTTCCTGCCTCACTTTTTCGATGATGTTATCCTACGGTAATTTTTCAACGTATGCCCCGGCCATAATTTACCTGCAGTAGTTGTCCTATGTTTACGGCAGTATTTTCAACTCATGTCACAACTGTTCGGCGGTAACTTTTTATCGCATGCCGCTAGCCTTTATTTTTTGACATAATTACCCCACATGGTATTTCTTATACCTCCTTTTTTAACTACTCGCTGATAATTGTTTTACGCTCATTTTCCAACCGTTATTATCCGAGGGTAGTTAACTTAGTCTGCGATAAATTTTTTAGCTCCATCTTTTACTATTCGATGGTAATTTTTTGACATAATTTCCTGGTCATAATTTTTTCCGCTGATTGTTACTCCACCGTGCCTCCTTGCAGTTGAATATTGTCTAACCATATCTCATCTATGGTATTTTTTAGGTTCCTTTCATATTCTTTGGCAATTTTGTCATCACACTTTATCGGCTGTAATTTCCGTCTGATAATTACCTTTTGGTAATTTTTCGAGGGTGAATAATTTTCGGACCGTAATTTTGCCAGCAATAATTCAATTTTGTTGTACTTTTTAATTATTCGACACTAATTTCACTGCCCCACCCCTATTTTGTCCGAGGAAAATACCACTATTGTCTTTCGTAGTAACTTCGAACAAAAATATTACACTATTTACAGCATAATCTCCCATACTATTTTTAACCAATTATTCGATGATATTGTCCCATTATGGGTGCAGCGTGACGCCGCGCCACATTGCCTAGTCATATTCAAAGGTACGAAGGGAGGAAGGATCGTCTTGACCATTATTAAGCGGAATGCAGCACTTTGGGGAGTCATGGGTGCAAAACATCTGATATATATCATGTAGCGATAGTAGGCATTGTAAAACATCTGATATATATCATGTAGCGATAGTAGGCATTGTAATCGAGCCTTCTGTCTATGTTGTTGTTCTTGTGCTCTAATTCTTCTTAATCAATGAATCATGAGAAGCTTTTGCATTGTTTAAAAAAAATTGTAGTTGCATCCATAGTGAGGGGTGGAGCTCGAGCAGATATAACCAGTGTGTAGTAAGAGATGCGGACACATGATTTTCGTGGAGGGGTGGGCGTGGAGAACGTATCATGTGCACCCATCAAACCGGTGCACCCAGCCTAAACCATACATGCAAATATTTTCAAAAAATATCTGCTACGTAGATATAGTGCCTATCAACAGTGCCATTAAAGTTATAAATCAATATTTCAAAGACATCTCAAGAAATAAAAATGACAAATTTGTCTCTCCATGTATTAACGGGCCCAATTCACAGCCCAACTTGAAATATATACTATTCAAGAGTTTTTGGTAGAATTTGAAACTGAAATTTTTCCTTGTCATAGATATACACTCTATCTAATTGGTAATAAATTAATATTCAATATTTTTTATAACTTTTTTTGTGTATATTTCAGATGGGGTGCACCGGTTGCATCAACTTGATGAGCGCATAGGATATGTTCTCGGAGGGCGTGAGGTTAAATTTGAGAATGAGCTTTTTTTCTGCTAGTGTCCATTGCACCCGGGTGGCCAGACTTTGATCCTCCTCTGGCCATAGTTCTAGTTAAGATACCCAGTTGCAACATAGTGGTATCATCAAAATTCTAGTTTATAGAATATATAAGTTTCAGTTGTACCTGTGTGTAACAGAACGAATAAATATTTAGTTGTACTGTACATATATTAGCGTAGCTAAAAGAATATTTAATTAGTTGCAATTATGGTGCGGCTGAGAAATTATCTCAACTGCAACAATTGCGATTTTCAGTATCATGTGCTCCTGCAATCTTCCCCGGGCCCTCACCTCACGGCAGCACGCATTGCGTCCGTCGATGCGTGCCGATCCGGCAGGGCGCAATGTACATGTTGTACCGCTACCGGCCGGGCGCCGAAACTGCCCAAGGCATACGTGGTGGGGCAAAAGCGCGCATGCATGAGGCCAAAACGCGCGGCCTTGGAAGGCGGCAAGATATGGCCCGACGTCAACAGTATTTGGCGGAGCACGACCGGTCTTCTCGATCTGTCACCCCCACGCCACGCCACGCCACGCCACGCCATGCCACGCCGCGTCTAACCGAAACGGCACAACGCCACCAAGCCACCACCCATCACAGCACTCGACTCGAGCGAAACCGCAGCAGCAGCTCCCGTCGCGTGACGTCCAGCCCGTCGATCGGGCAGTGGCAGTGCACGCACGCATGGCCGCGAGCGCGGCGTGTGCCAACCGCGGACGCATGCATGATGCGTCGATCCCGGGGGCGGTTCATGCCAACCAACCGTCCGCGCGCCCCACGTAGTACCACCACTCCCGGGTGGGACTTGGGAGGGAGAAACCACCCAAAACGCCCCGAAAACCCCACCGGAAACGCCCGAAACGCGAAACTGTAAAGCGAGCGCGCCCACCTAACACGCCCCCGCCCGCACACGAACGAACGCTCTCGCCCTCATCCCAAGTTCCCAACCGACGAACCGCACGCCCCGTCCCCCGGCCGTCCGTCTTTATATACACAACAACAACACAACCTCCGCGGCAGCCGCAGCCTCCATCCACCGACTACACCTACATGTGCGAGACCAACGGGGACAGGACAATGGCGCCGCCCTCCTCTGCCGCCGCCCCCGGCGGCGCCGCGCCGGCGCCGCCCGGCGGGAGGATCAAGGGGTCGTGGAGCCCGGAGGAGGACGAGCTGCTGCGCGACGCGGTGGCGCGGCACGGGGCGCGGAACTGGAGCGTCATCAGCGCGGAGATCCCGGGCCGGTCGGGCAAGTCGTGCCGCCTGCGCTGGTGCAACCAGCTCAGCCCCGGGGTGCACCGCCGCGCATTCACGCCCGAGGAGGACGCGCTCATCGTCGCCGCGCACGCGAGGCACGGCAACAAGTGGGCCACCATCGCCAAGCTGCTCGTCGGCCGCACCGACAACTCCGTCAAGAACCACTGGAACTCCACGCTGCGGCGCAACCGCAGGGCCGCCGCAGCCGCCGCCAACGCCGGCGCCGTCTTCGCGCCTCCCGACAACGCCGCTTCAGCCATGTCGTTCCAGTCCCTGGATCTCACCGAGGAAGACGACGACGACGACGACGAGGAAGAAGAAGACAGCAAAGACTCGGTGGTGGCTTCGCTCCCGCCGCCCGCCAAGCGACAGTGCGTGGTGGCCACCGTCCCTCTCGCGGCGAAGCTGGACGGCATGAAGGACGCGCATCCTCCGCCCGACCCGCCCACGTCGCTCTCGCTCGGCCTGCCAGGAGCCGGCGCCGCCGCCCTCACTCCCCCGGCGCCATCCCCGCCAACACCGCAGGACGCGTGGGTGAAGAGCGAGAGGGCCAAGCTGGAGCGCAACCCGTGGCTCAAGGCAGCCATGCGGCAGATGGTGGCCGAGGAGGTGCAGCGCCACATGGGCAGCGTCTACTCCTCCGTCCTCGACTCCCTCAGCACCACCGCCGGACCCAACGGCCTGCCGACGACACCAACGAACCAACGGAAGACGGACGGATAGATCCATCCATCGATCCCATCTCGCAGTTCAGTTCGGTTGCAATGCAAGTTTCACTCTCAACTCCTTTGTTGTTGCTGTTACTTGTTGTTCATCTTCTTCCTTCCTTCCTCCCGTCCGATCCGATCCCCGGCTAGAATCTAGCTAGCTTTCTTGTTGATTTAGAGGTTACTACAAACCAGAAAACAACTATTTTCCTGTGAATTGGTTTGGCCGTTTTGATCGATCGAGGATTCGGGTGCTTTTTCTGTTGGCGAGTTGGTTCGGGTGTGGTTGCGATTATCACTGGTGAACGTGTTGTGCGTGCGTCGAGTTGGGTTGATCGATCGATCTGGTGGTGGACGCGGCGTTACCCAACAGCTAGCTAGCACGCACGTCCACATCCCCCGAACCAAGCAACACCTTGCCGTCACGTCGTCTCGTGTCGTTTCCGTTCCTCGCCTAGCTTATAGCGTGTAACGGTTTATTTGATGGTGGTTCTTAAGTTAGTAGTACACTAACTGTCAAAACAAAAGGTTAGTGCTTCACACCTCCAAGACGTTTCCGTTACTAGTAAGTTCCTACGCCTAGGTGGGAAGTACATATATATATACATTTATTATTAGCAAAGATATGGTGGTATACTCGGTATCTTTCGGAAATAAAACGGCATAATTAAGCTATATTTAGCCATCCTCAAATAGATAATGCTCCTTTTTTAATGAATCCAAATGGATGGAGTTTTTTTTTAATTAAATTCAAATAAGGGTTACATGGTTCACAAGTTTATCTAGGACAAAACTAGGGGACTCATTGTCCCATAAGAGTATTTATCATTAAAACAAGCCTTAGCTAGTTCATCAACGACTGAGTCGACACAGCCCGCGAAGATTCACCACACCATGCTTCTTATCCTGTGCAAGCTTCAACCGTCTCCGATCCAATGGATGGAACTTGCTATAGCGATTACTAAATCTGCAACTTCAGCAAGCATAACGAAAAGCAACAAGCCACATACACGCTGAAGACTGAAACTGGTGACAGAACAACAACGCGGTCGTACTGAATCTGTACATTGCTAGGAACGTTCCAAAATAGCCAAAGGAAAACAAGCCTGCCAGGTAGCAACGAAGGCGTGCGCTAACTGATACAGCAGACCGCAACTAACAAGGCAATGCCAACAGATGAGATGAAGAAAATAAAGCTATATAACTTGCATCGCTTTATTTTAGCACTAAGGGATATATGTACAACCTTCTGAGTACACCTGGATCTGGATTAAATGAAGCAACTGGCCACCCTACCTTGTACAACACCAAAATAGATATGTACACTACAGGGTAACGTATTGTACAAGGTAGGGAGGCGGTTTGCCAAAAACAAAAAGGTAGGGAGGGGCGAATTGCACAAAAGTCAGGGATGTAAGCAGGGTACACGGTGGTCTCTACAAACTTTATCAAAACAAAAACAAAAAATCTACCTAGAGCCTATCAGGGCCTGGTGTTAAACCTGCTGGGGTTGGTGGTTGTCTTGAGAAAATCACCTGTTACCTGTGCACTATGGAGTATGAAGCTTTCTATGTGGGCCTATATCATGAGATTGATCTCGTTGATGTCGTCCATGGGGATCTCGAGGCCCATCAAGTCAAGATCCTGGAACCCATCGTCGTCGTCTATATTATTTAACCAGCCACCGAAATCACCATCGATTCCAGGCAGCTCGAGGTTAGATAGGTCCGGTATTTCGGCATCATTTGTAGGATTTGCCGGTTCATCACGTCTAGTGGCAGCTGAGGTACTGCCCTTGCTTCTGTCTGGAGGAGTCGGTTTGGTCTGCGGCTGTGGATCCCGGGGAAGAGCACTGCTGACAGGAGCAGATATGTTTGCTGTCCTCTGCTTTGGCTTTGTTTTATTCTTCCGCTCCCCTTTTGCATTGGATGATGGCGGTCGCCCGGATCTACTACCATCTCGGTTGTGCCCCTTTCCTTCCCTATCTCTCTCACTTCTCTTTCCTTTTGTATTGCTAACAAGCGAAGACCCAAGGCCCGAAGCTTTTAGAGTTCCTCCAGTTATGCTACCCACAACCTCATCAAGCAACAGTTCCCTTTGTTTTACATTATTTGTCCAGGGATCCTCCTTAGCAAATGGCAGATCCGACAAGTGACTGCTCGCCCGAGAAGCATCTGATGCACTAGGCCTTTGAACAGATTTCGATTGTGTATTGTTGTCTGTAAAAAAAACAAATAAGAACACAAACAATGTCATGAATAATATTTGATGATAAACCAAAATGTTTACTCCCTCCGTCCCAAAGATTAAGGCTTATATTTTTTTTGAAAAGTCAAGCTGCGTTAAGTTTGACGAAACTTCTAGAAAAAACTATCAAGAACTGTGATATTATAGAGATACCATGTGAATATATGTTTCATGATGTATCAAAGGTATCTATTTCATATTGTAAATATTAATATATCTTTTTACAAACTTGGTCAAACTTTACATAGTTTGACTTTTCAAAAAAAATATTAAGTCTTGAGCTTTGGGACGGAGGTAGTACTTTGGTTTTACCAACCACATAGCAATATTAAAGTACAAGTGCTCAATGCTGACCACCATACCTTGTGAAACAGAGTCTAGGTCTCTTCGCTGAGAAGTTGCTGATGCAAACATATCCTTGAAAGGGGGCTCATCAAAACAGCTTGTTCCTGCCTCCTCGTAAATATGACAGCGTGCTATTGCGCGTTTAACAAAACTGAGGGCAGCATGTTTACCAGATCTATTAACATTTTTGCTGCTTGAAGTATTTGAACCACAGAAAGCCTGTAGATTGGCAGTAACAATAGTAATCATTGAACGAAGTATCCGAAAATATTACAATGAGTCTACAAAGCAACCAAGGTCATCGGCTCATAGCCAGCAAATGCTTGGTACGAAATATCCACTTGATGAGTGATAATCCAAGAAAAGTTCAGAAATTACATCATCATAAAATCTTCAATATTAGGAAATTTCTATACTAGATTCAGGAAACCTTGGTAGAACAAAATTAGGGTGCCATACGAACTTACTGGTGATTAGGAAACTACAAAGCAGTGCAACCTAGTCAATGACCCAATAAAGAAATTAAGAAGCAGTTGTATCCTGGTGAATTTTAGAATTATTACCAGGTATTTCTCGTAAGCAATCAGCACAAGTCTCTCCATGGCGCGTCGCGAAAATTCCCTGGTATAGGTTAACCATTTAGATATAAGAGCTTGAAACTCTTGAAATAGTTCGCAAACAAATAAGAAATGATATGTATAATACCTTTGCTGAGACTCCTTCTCGGTCCTAACCATTCCATCCAACTTCGCTAGTATTTTTTTCTTCTCTGCAACCTTTTACACCATAAAAGGACTACAATTAGCTTGGCACTAAAAATAGTGGAATAATTTGGTCAAGGAATGTGCACACGCATGCACGCGCAAATAGTTCTTGATACCTCTTTATGAAGTTGGCCTTCTAATTTGCAGATTTCAGAATTAACATCCTCATCTTCACTCTGTGCAAGGTCAGGCTGGAATGGTAACAAGACAGTCAAAACAATAAGAAATATTGCACTGTAACTGAATAAAACTAAGAGATGTCGAAAAATGAGATCAAAGTTTCTGCTAGAGTATTATTTAACAGTTCACAGAGAAACCACAAGACATCAAACTATTTGGAATTATATGCTGAAGCTTCATGGAGACTGGTCACATGATATACTTCTTCTCAACTTCAGTACCCATGTTCTCCAGTTGATTTAAGCAAAAGGATAGTACTTGTTTCAGCCAAGATGCAGGGAACAAACTAATGAGTTAAAGGGTGGCTAAAAGGGTCAATAGGCAGTGTGTGAATCCAACAGAAACTAAAAAAAAAACATATCTTCAGAGGACCATGGATGCAATAGACTTCGGAATCTAACT
Organism: Avena longiglumis; assembly: GCA_030063025.1. Taxonomy (NCBI): domain Eukaryota; kingdom Viridiplantae; phylum Streptophyta; class Magnoliopsida; order Poales; family Poaceae; genus Avena; species Avena longiglumis. The sequence goes on along the minus strand of CP125974.1, from coordinate 472,714,927 downwards.
AAAGGCTCACATCTAAATAGTACAAGGTACAGATACTTGATTTCATAAATAGAGCTAAACAGTAAACACAAATACCCATATATAAATGTTAATAAAAAATAGCAGCATATTTGCTTCCTTTATTCATCATATTTACTATCTCAACAAGCAATTGTGCTATCAAATATAAGATGGCTGGAGGCATATGCAGTATGCATCCAACTACATGTACTCTTTACATGTCCAACCTTGTAGTAGTCGATGGGAAAAAATAGACATAAGTAAAGGGCATCTAATCATTCAACCAATAAAAAGAAGGAACTGTTGATACTGAGATCATACTATATAATCCTATCGAATTACAAGTAGTCCTAAGAGGCGGATTTTAGTTTATGAACTAGGTCTACTAGCATGGTTCATAGTGGGTTGGACTAACCCATCAAAATCTGTGGAGGCAAGCTATTTGAATATGAGCAATTCTCAAAAAAGAAACAAACTGGGCAAACCCAATCATGAGCAGACCTTACTTCTAAACTTCACAATGAATAGTTGGTGTCAACCTCTTAAGGCAACCTCCAAGCTGATTACGCAGAAGAAATAGATTGATAATAAACTACTACTTAGTAGGCCATGCATGGAAATGTACAAAATGCGGATGCAAAGATAATAAGCAACATAAAGTCTGACAAGCGTAATCAAAACATATTGCTACTGTAATAGTGAGAAGAGACCTACCACTGGTTCAATAGATACACCCACTTCACTTAGCTCGATGATAATCCTATCACTGAGGCACATTTCACTGTACTGAAACTCAGGCCACACCTTTGCTTTTTCCACGACATTACTGTTCTTGTGTGACACTTCATGATATTTCCAATCAGATCCCAACATCAAACCATTAGAGCAATTCACTGCAGCTTCATAATTCATTAATGGCTCCAACTTATAACCTTCCGAATGAGATTTCCATCCTCCTTCATCAAAATGAATTTCATGTGCATCAAATGGATAACCTTCACTTCTATAAATATCGTTGGCAATATCATCAACATCATCTTCATCTATCCAAGCTTGAATAAGTCTTTGGCCTACTGAACCAACTTCTCGCACATCAATTCCTTGGACAAGTTGATCCAGGATAGGTTCAATGCAGTTTGTTCCCCAGGCAATCCCTGCCTCACTACCCATCCCATTCAGGGCATAACCATTTAGAAGAGCACTATGGTCATCCCTGTTGCTAGTAGCCAGAGTCGATGGCTCTGAAATGTATTCAAGGCTCCCCTGCAAATGGAAAAATCTCAGTATAAATAAGCTGGATCAGAAGAAGATAACATATGGATTAATGATGAAGAGAAAAATATTAATGCATTCTACGACTTCTATATATAGTAACTAAGTAACCAAAAATGCATAGTTAACCAAATACTTTGGATAGTACAGTTATGAAAGGAGTTATCTTAGAAGCACAGTAGAGTACCTTGCATTTGCGACTTTCATCTCCTTCAACTGACCTGCTCGGAGCAGAGTCATCTGGCAAATGTATCTAACCAATTGAAGTATTAATCAAGAAACTACCGAGCAAAGCATTATTATTTTGATACAAAATAAGATAATCCTGCAATACCTGTTGACTTAGGTAGGCTATGTCTTCCGTGGTCAGAAAGCTAAAGAAAGGTTCAACCAGCCGCCAGAATGGACTTGCATAAGCAGATCCTGAAAACAAGCACAAAATCATCCAAAGACCTCCAAAAAAGAAGATAAATCCTAGAACTTGAGGAAGTATAGTGAAGACTTACTTAGAGCAGCATTTGCTGAAGCAAGAAGCTCTTCATGATCATCTTCTGATTGCACTGACAAGTCAATAAAACAAGGGTCAGCAAAACGCAAGACACTAAATCACAAAGAACACTAGAAAACTCAGGTGGCAGGCATGTACCAGGAGAGTCGGACTGCACATTGCTACTTGTATGTCTAGGGCGCGGATTGCCTTTCCGTTCTGATATCTTCTTTATCAGTGGTCTTCCAGATTTACTGCACAGGAAATTCACTGTAAGAATATCACCGAGCTGCTATTTCGAAGGACTGGTGGTTTAGTCCAGAAAAAATTTCACCTTTCGTTTCTCTCTGATACTGTCCTAACACTCCTTTGTTTTGTTATCGGAGTATTTTCAAGCTTATCAAGTGATGCAGGGGTACTGGGCCTGGTTGGAGTAAAACCACGCCCAATCCTTCCTTGTCTCCGTGAAGCATCTCCAGTATCCTCATCAGCAGATAACTTATTCCTTTTGGAAGGATGCCCAAGCATTGCAATCTTTTGAAAACCACTGTGGCCATCATCCAGTTCACCAGTCCTTTTGGTTTTGTCCCTTAACTTTTTCTCAGCAAATCCAAACTCGTCTCCTTCAGATCCAGTTGACATCCCATGGTCTCCCCGTTTGGCTTGTTGTGGGCCATTTATAGATGTGCGTCTGGGTAACCCCGCAGACTGTTCACTGATAGATGGACTTTCAAGTGAACCTGATACTGATGTCCCATCAGTGGTTGTGATAATGGGGACTAGATTTGACTTTCTTGCTGAACGGGATATCTTCTGAGGTCTCTGCCCACCCCACTGGGTGGGAGGGGATAGTGAATGTGCAGACTTCGTGCGTTTGGAATTGCCAGATCCACTTGCAGAATTCAACTTATTTGGGCCAGAAGGATGTTCCCAATCATCAGGATTAGCCTGTAGTCGATGAATGTTTGGAGATGACTTCAGTGATGAACCAGAATTTGATCGGGGTCCCCTAGCAGATCCATTTGCCTTTGTGACTGATGTGATATTAGCACCAGGGTCATCTTCGCTAAGTCTAGAAAATTCAATGCCTTAGATAACATGCCTTTTTTACTTGCACAAAGAAGCACATATATGGTAGAAAATTAAGTCTTCACACGCATGAGGTAACTACATCAGTCCGACGTGGCAAGTGATGAATTGAGATAAGAGGATTACAAAGTGAAAGGTAGAGAAACAAATCTTACTTGTTAATAGATTTTGGATTTGACATTTCCTTATCTAAAACAACTTGACGATCCCTTTTGTTGGTGGGATGGAAACTGCTGTCTTGGTCATTCCGATTAAAGGATCGCCCAATAGGACCATTTTGTGCAGAAAGCAGGTCCGCTTTACCAGTGCCAGAGACAGATGCAACGGTTCCAGACCTGCACATTCAGTTTCACACAATTAATACCCAGAACAGGAAGAAAATAGTGCTGATTAGATGTCAAGTGATGATGAACAGGATTTCCTATTAAATTTGGCTGTATTAGTCAATATAAAGAACTACTGAATTACTCAAAGGGAATGAAGTTCTGAATCAATAGAGAATCAGTGCACTAAATACAAGGATTAAAGAATGATAATAAGTCCTTCACCTGAAACTAGGGGAATTTCCCATTCTTGCCCTAGCATCACTGCTAAACTTGTGCTGTATGCCTTGTTTCTGCTCCCGGTCTACATCCGCAGTTCGTGCAGTACCAGCAGATGAAACATCTACCTTAAAGGCAGAACGCTTCTTCTTTATTTTTGGCTTCTCCCAACCATCAATGCTAGTTGCCAAGCCTCTACTTTTCTCTTCAGGGACTGCTGGGCCTCCATTTGTGGCTTTCCCAGGATCAGAGCTTCTATCAATAAGCCCCAACCCCCTTGACAGACTTGTGGTCCTTGCATCCATCTAGTAAACCAGAAATAGTTTCAGTTATATGAATTAAAAGGACAATCAAAATGGAAATTTTAACAAATATATGAAGACCCACAATAGGTCAAACAAAACTGGCAGATCATATGATTTCTATGCACAAGAAATATCATCATGTGCAAGTTAACAATGACAATGAAACAGAAATTCACATTCGATGTACTAGAGCCACTAGCTAAACCACATGACAAAATAGAGAGGAAGTCAGTTTAAAGCAAGGCCTAATTTGATTCACAGGCAAGTCAACAGAGGTATGTCTTAGCAGCAAGCAACACATGTTCTGAGTAGAAAAGGAGATAAAAATGACGAGTAAAAAAGTTAATGAAAGTTAGCACATGCAAGCCACAACCTCTGTCACTGGTGTACGTAATCTCCTATTTTGTACAGTATTCTTTGTCCTCTCTTCTCTTTGAGGCCCAAGTTCTGTATCATCTGCATTTAGATGGCTTTGAGGGCCAGTCCTGGATATAACTCCTCCAGACATAGATGCAGTAGATCGTTCATTAGATGAACCATCCCCACGGGAACGCTTCCGTGAAAGATTAGGACAGTATTTATCGATCTTCACTACAGCAGCACCAAACACTCTAGCTCTTTCCCTGCAAAGACACGCACAACTGAATAATTACTTCATAGTTTCTCATAAATGTCAAGTTCACATGATAATTCACATGCACATCAACTGCCCATAAACTGTTCCCTAGTACAATAAAATCGGTGTGATAGAAGAAAGGTCTAGTGCCAATCAAAGATGCGTTTAAAATGGATATATTTGTCAATGAACTAATCAATAGCATTTACAGTTCCGTATTTGCTGCCATGTTCCATATACTAAGTTCATCTCACAAGACAGCGTAGAGAGCAGTAAATATACCTAGCTTTGTTTGACATATCATTAATATTATTCTTCACACGTCTGATCTCTTCGAAAGAATTAGGGAAGTTCCTTCCTGTACATGGAGTTGATGTTGACTCTTCTAGGGAAATTCCAAATATGGAACTTATTGATTTTTTCACATCTAACCGAGATGCTTTCTGATCCAAATTTGCTGCCCGTAGTTCCATGGCAAGGGACTGAAGCAGGGTAGCAGAGTCAACTGCTGGTGATCTCGATGAGCTTGATACTGGCAACATTGCGTAACCATCACCACCTTCACGAAAGCTTCCTGGCCTTTCTAATGAAGCAGCTGAATATGACCCGCGAGGTCCATTAAAGTATCCATGCCCATCAGGGCTACCAGACAACAGGTCTGACTTTGTACCAGATGCCATTAACCTGGTTCTGGCAAGTTTAAGCCGCTAACAAGTTCAACATGAGTACAAGAAGTTGCAAAAGACTACCCACATAAATACCTGTCAATACAGAAGATTGTGAGCAATAAATAACACGTGGAATCATTTTTTTCATCAAGTCGTAGAGTACACTCGAAGTCCAAACTAAGGAGCAAAAAGATTGCTTTGACCAAAGAAATGGATTGTATTCGTATCACCACTTAATTCTTTATATAAAAAACCCAGTGTGTGATGTCTTGTTTTATTCCATGTTTTCTATTAGTAGCAAAAAATATTTTTTCCTAAACAGCAGCTTTCTACTTATTAATATTGACAGATAAAATATTATCAGAAAGAAGGCCAACTGCATCGTGACAGGTTACTCGTAAATAAATCAGGAAATAATTAATATTGTCAAATTGTACGTGCCGTGTTCCATAAATGCAACAGTGCACTATCAAGAAATGCCATAAGCTCTACTGCTTCCATAAGTCTTCACAAATCTGAGCAGGGTCACACTGTGCGACACAAAATTTGCTTGTTTTCCAAATCCACTTACGCATGTCATACTGACTACGCAGTGCACAAAGCAAAGGAAAGCTCAACAGAAACATTAGGATCTTATGCTGAAGATCTCTAGTACCAATCAAAGACCACTTGACAAGCAGCATCACCAAGACAAATGCACCACATGACATACCAAATCTACAACAAGGAAAAGGACAACAAAGCGACTTTATCCTAAGTTCTTGGAGCTAGCTAACAAATCAAACAACCCATAATCGATGGCTCGCAGCATCCATCAAATAATCTAAATGTAGACGTTAGCGAAGCTCAAAATGAAGCGCTGAGAACTATCTCTCATTTCATTTGAAAGGTCCAGCAACCCCGCAACACCCCCACACACACACACACACCGGTGCCGAACCCTGCTGCCAATTGATAAGTGATCGCAATCCAATAGACTCCCTTAATTCGAAGCAAACGAAGCTTGCCACTTCAGCACTCTAGCACAAGCTCTATCGATCCAGCCAGCTCATCACACCGCCGCCCACCGCCCGGATCTCAGCAGAGATCCCACCAATTCCAGTGCCATCCAGCACCAACCATCTCTAGCGGACCTCTCCACAACCCTCCCACAACCACCACCATCCTAGACGCCGCCGACCACCGCTGGATCCCGAGCCCAAATCCTTGTAGCGGATCAATCCCGGGATGGCCCCCACATGTCAGGCCACGCGTCGCACAAAGAAACACGTCCCACAAGCTCAGACAGCTAACCCCAAGCGCGCGCGCACGCGAGAATTGGACGATTGCTGGGCGGAATCAAATTGGGCGAGGACGGCGGGATTAGGGCTTACCGAGAGCGCGAGGATCCGGATCTCCAATCCTGCGGGGGAGTGCGCCTCGGAAGAGGAGTGATCGGGAGGGGAGGCGCAGGGCGTCGAAGTTGGGCGAGGCGAGACTCGGAGGACGAGCTCGAGTTGGAGAGAGCTTCGAGGGGAGAAAGGGCGGCTTCGGTGAAGACGGAGGAAGAAGGGGGGCGGGGTGGGGTCGCCGTCGGTCTGAACGGACAAAGGGGAAACGAGTCAGTAGTTAAAAGGGCGGTGGGGGCTGTGCGGATGACATGTGGGTCCGGGCCCGCTGGCAGTGGCCGGGACGGTGATGTGTGGGGATTTTGTTGCCCTGGTTGGTAGTAGAATCTCCTGCAAAGCTAATATTTATAGCTACATTTTTAGCTCCCATGGTTAAGGATAGGAACATATCTTTTCTGGATTGCGGTATTTTTCTGGAGTTTTCACATCCAGTTTAAATTCTTTCTTTTTATAGGTATATAATCTACTAGTTTAAATTTGAACTGAATACAGAAAGAACACTTCTCATCCTACTACCCGAGAAAACCAAAACCTCGTTTCACTTTATCTGAAAACCAAACCACCCTACAAAATGCCCATCACATTTAAGATAAGCTATATACAAAAATCTTACTTCTTGATTTGCAAAACAAAAAAACGTACTCCTTCAAATGCTGAAGGGTCTATGTAAAATGAAAATTCTATCTAACCAATATTCAATAGATGGTTCTAGAGCCATTGACCATAGAGACTAGCGGCAGAGTGGTGTTGCACTAGTGACGATGTGTTTATGCACTAGTGGTGTCGGTTGGATAATAAGCTCCTCGCGACTTAGTTGATCTGCAGACAAAGGCATCGATGGTTGAATGGCAGTGAATCTGGCTCCTGCTGGTTGTTCCCAAAAAAGTGAATCTGAGACCGAGCATAACGATGCAACATTGGAGAAAACGGGAGACATGAGAGTCAATAAATAGGAAGAAAGGGGGTGGAAAGGATCATGGCGAGGAAAGGATGAAGGTGAAAACAAGATACGGCGGGAGAGGGGACAAATAAGCATGTAAACTAAAAGGGGATGTGGCATCACGGTGTAGCAGAAACCATTTCAAGTATAGTCCCACTTGTTATGTTCAATGTATTTAGTTCCACCATTAATGATATCCTAATTATGTTTACTTAGTTAGATATGCATTTTCTAACTTTAACAGCACTAATTAACCATGCACAATGAATTTATAAAACTAGGTTTGTGGTGTCATATAATTTTCTATGTGTATAGAATGGAGAGACAATATAACTTCTCGAAGAAAATGTTTGTAATAGGGATGGAACGCACAGGGTTTGAGTATAGATTGAACCGCCCTATAGCCCACATGTCTTTGAGCATACCTGTCACTTATACACATACCCGCCAACAGATAAAAAAGTTTTCCATACTCGTCAAAAGACAAGATAAATAGATCACACTGGTAGAAAAATATAAAATATTCATGATTGCAACACAACAACTTGAGCAGCAAATAGTCATAAAAAACAACATACTCATAAACATCAACACCTCATAAACATCACGTAGTCATAAACAGATGCACATAGTCATACCATTTAAATCCACAAATTCACGATAAAATATAGAGATAATTTAGTAGGGTATAATACCATAACATAACCATTACCATAAAGTTTTGATGCTATCATAATTTAAATGGGTATGTGGGTACACGTATATACCATGCCCATTCCCATTCTATCTGAGGGTTTGAGATTCTTTCATTTACATAAACATGGATGTATTTTTGTCTGAAACCCTTATCCTAATTGGGATTTTACCCTCAGGTATGTGGGTATATATTGCCATCCTAGTTTGGAAATAGCAATGTCACTCTAGGTTATGATGTAGGCGATTTAGTCACTACTTAGTCAAAATCTTCCTGTAAAATGAAACTTGGAGTTTTTGCATAAGGAATGGTGTCATGTATGGGGTGAACCTGAAGGCAGATCTAAAGTCGAGAACTCTAGCTCTTCAGTTTTTTCAAGATTGCTTTATCATACATAGGTTGCATCGACTTATCATCTTTGATTGATCGTAAGAACAAGTTTCTTTTGTAGACCTAACTTTTGTACTAGTATTTTGGATCCACACGCTACCCAAGGTTTTATACTTAACTTTGACTTGGTCTTGTCCCTTCTCTCGGAAGAGGTGGCATCAATGTCGCCATCTTTTTAGTTTATTAGTTTTATAATGAAATAGTAGAGGGCCTTATGAATTTGCGAATGAGTTTTCCATCAGGTAGGTTGTTGTTATCCCAAGCATTTATTCGTTGCGGAGAAACGAGTTTCACTTTGGAGTTCTTGATATCTAGTTATTCAATAGATTTGATTATTTGATATGAGTCAAATTCCTATTATTATGGATGAGAGTGTATAGTTCAATATAAGCCTCAACTGTCGCAAGGCTATCACAATAATTGAGATAACATTTCTAAAAGAGCATGTAAAAGGTATTGTTCATTAAGTTTCTTTCATAAAACCTCTTAAAGGGATTGCCATCAATTACCAAGGTGGAAAAGATTAAAAACGCATGTGTGCCTCCATGTGTGGTTTTTTTAATTAATGACAATCTCTATGGACTAATATTTGCATTTAGTTATTGACGAAGGATAGCTTTTACGATCCCATGGCAATCTCACTTCCAAAGGTTGAAAGAGAGTTTATTTGTTTGGCAATCAATACGGGTCAGCAAGTTCGGATCTCAAATACAAAGGTATTGGTGTAATGGGCTTTGTCCCAAAACTCTGTCCATGTTCGTTTTTGAGCTCTAGGGAATTGGTGAAGGGAATATGCCCGAGAGGCAATAATAAAGTGGTTATTATCTTATTTCCTGTTTATGTTAAATGTTTATTTTGCATGCTATAATTGTATTAATACGGAAATATTAATACATGTGTGTTTAATAAACAAAAAGAAAGTTCCTAATTATGCCTCTCTTATAAACTAGCTCGTTGATTAACAATATGATCAAAGGTTTCCTGATCATGGACATTGGATGTTGTTAATAACGAGGTCACAACATCATTGGAGTGATGTGATGAACATTCATCCAAAGTATAGCATTAGGATCAAAGTCATTGTGTTTATATTGCTATAACATCATACAAAGTAATCCTAGTCATTGGACCATGAGATCATGTCAATCACTAACACTAGAAGAGTATCTTGATAACATCAAACGTCACACCGTAACAGGGTGACTATAAAAGTGGGTCCAGTGCTACGAAGGTGTTATGTAGAGGCTCATGGATCAAGAGTGGAATTTTTCCATCTCGATGACGGATAGATATACTCTGGGCCCTCTCAGTGATATCACATTAATTAGCTTGTAAGCAAGTGATGTGATCACTAGAATGTTATATCATAGGAACGAGAAAAGAGTACATGTCGTAACGAGATCAAACTAGGTATGGAGATACCGATGATCGAATCTCGGACATATAATAACATCGTGAGACAGAGGGATTAAGTTACTAGCGTATAAGGTTCGCACGATCACAAGAAGTCATCCTTGAATGTGTGGGAGTCGGTATGGATCTCTAGGCCCCGCTTCTGATTATTGATCTGAGAGGGGTCTCGATCATATTCGCATTATCCGCGAACCGTAGGGTGACACACTTAAGAGACACCGACACCATTTGGAACAAATATGTTCTAGACGAAAATAATTACAAAGCGCGAGAATTATTTCACTAGACACCGGAATTGTTTTAGGTGAAATTGCTGAAATTGTTTATACATGTGAAATTGAATACTAGCAAGGGGTTTTATGTGAATGTTTGTTAATTAATATAATTAACAAAATTCTGAATAAATAAAAGGAGTTTTGTTTAAATAGAGATTACATTAAATTTGGTGGAAATTTAATGGGAATATGAGTGGGTTTTAGAGTGGTAATATGGAGGGACTTTTTGGTGAGTGGGAGCTCCACCCACATGAATGGAGAAAGGGGTGGGGCAGCTTCCTTGGCCGCCGGACACACCCCTTTGGGTGCCCCCTCCTCCTATAAAGGTCCCCTACTCCCTCTCTCATACTCAAACCTCCTTGTGAAGGATCTTTCTCCCCCTCTAGTTTATTCCCCATGGTCTCGGACTAGCGAGATACATGTTCCTAGTGGATTTTCGTTTGGAAAGAGTTGTTGCTTCCGTTGCATCGCTGGAGCGAGGAGGCGGAGGTTGTTCGGTGGCTTGAACGTGTGTGCGAGCACGAATGCGCCGCTGTTTTGCGGCGCAGGACTTCTTCTCGATCTTGAGATCGGCAAGCGTTCATCTACATAATCCACGAGTACAACCTCGTTAAACTTTATCGGTCTATAAGGGTATGTTCTCTCTATGTATGTATATCCACCCGTTGCTTGTATCTAGTAAATATATATTGGTACTTAGTTGTTCCCATCGTAGGAATTTTTTTGTTTTCTATGTTGCGAATCCAACAATTGGTGCAAGCCCCTGGGCTGGATTTGGAGTCTCTGGCCTCCAGACTAGAGTCTCTAGGGTCTCTAGGCTAGAGTTTCCGGTGTAAGTAGCCTGCAACGGTTAGATTTCATGGGGATCATATAAGAGGCCCTTTTTCCTCATTTGGAGGTTGGTTCTTCCATTATCTCTCCCCCATTGTTGTTTATGAAGATCTTTTCCTTCCTCCCTCTTCCTCCTATGGTTCTGGCATATTTTTGAGGGAAAATAGAGAGAAGATCTGGATCTATAATTCTACCAAACTATATCTCTTCTTTATGAAGAGAAATCTTGGGATCTAGATCTTGGATAAATTTGGTGTTCTCCTCTTATGTTTTTCCTCTCTTATTCCCTCAAAGCTTTTAAAGCTTTGGTGGAATTTGGAAGTGAAATATTTGAACACTTGTGTTCTTGCCATCGCATCAAGTGCATCAGTTTGAGTTTTCTACGGAGAATTGGTTGGTGAAAACAAGTGGGATTGTTACTCTTGGGGTCTTGGAACCGTAGATGGTTTGTGGTCTTGGTGGTGATTTCTTGCGGTCTCCAATTAAATTCTAGAGATTTCCCAAGCTTGTGACCTTGGTGGTGATTCTTGAGACCCTCAATTAAGTTGCGGTGATTTCCCCAAGCTTGTATGGGTTTGGTGACCCCCCTCGAGTGTCTCGTAGTGGATCGGATGCCCGCATTGGTGTTGCGCACTCGGGAGAATAAGGTGGACCTTTGTGGTGTTGGTAGGACTCATGTGACACCACACCTCTCCAACGAATATGTACTTCCCTTAACAAGGAAGGAACTTCGGGAATATATCTTCATGTCTTCACTGCATCATTTCTATACTAGAGCTCTTTACTTATGCACTTTATATTGTGATAGCCTTCATGCTTGATATCTTGCTATCACCTTTGTTACTTTTCTTGCTTAGCACAAGTTCTTGATGCACATAGTTAAACCTTAGTGTGTTTAGGTAACATGTTTGACAAATTAAATGCTAGTTTTATTCTGTATTTATTAGATCCAAAATTTTAATAGTTTTAAAAGGACTATTCACCCCCTGTCTCTAGGCGATATGTGTGTCAAGCAATGATCAAGTTTTAAACATGTTTCTAGTTGTGATCAATCCGTATATATCGATCAGAATAATACAAACTTGGAAAAGGATAATTAATTGACAGTATAACGCGTCTAGTTATGGCTTCTCACTGCGTTTTCACATCTCTGGGCCTAAACTGGTGTCTCTTGGGCCACTACTCTACAAACATATATAGTCAAGTTGTGGTTTATCGGGCCTGAAATACATTCCTTGAATGTGGTCACGAGCAAAAAAATACTGACCCAACATACGCAATGCAGCTCGACGCGGCGGACGATTCATGGGGATCCTCTCGCAGGCGCAAGGGAGAGGCGATTCATCATAGTGAGGCGGATCAAGACGAAGCGTCCCTGCGGCCTTCCCTGTCAATTGAAGCCTCTCCGCTGAAATTAATGGAGGTACATTCCTATTACGCCGGCCTTTAAATCCATGCACCTGTATATATAAGTTCGTTGCCTAGAGCTCTTCCATCTTACTTCATATCCTGGCAGCATCGCGTGGAGCATCTATACTTACCATTGGTCAGGTGTCCTCTATCTTCATCTTTGCTGCACACTTACCTCCCGTACAATCCCCTCTTCATCCCAATGATTTCACTTTGTTAATGTTTTTCCAATCATAGTTTTTACCAATAGCGGTCAACTAATATTTGCAAATTTTGAAGGCTTATATATTGCTTCATGCAATTCTTTACCTCATAACCTATGATTAGTTGCTAGCCAGATTTTTAGTTCAAGTGTGACATATCCCATATGTTCATGCTTTGTTATCCATATACTATTCATTTCATGTAATTATTTCTATTGTATGCGACAGGTTGCTTACAACAATACAATGAAATACATAAAAGATTGTAAATCATTCTATTGTAGATGAAGGAAAATCATGCATGACAAGTTGCATTTTTCTTTCTTCTAGATCTTTCTAGAGGTGACACAAACCCTATAGTATAGTACTAGAGGTTGTGCAACTGTTTTTAATGGACACTATAGCTAATGGCCTCAGCGGCGCTCCACGAAGAGCAATAGCTTCTCATCTATTAGTGAACATTGCCAGCTTTTTATTTGGCATCACACATACAAAGGTTTCTTCTCCTTTTAATATATGCATTCGGGTATTAATGATTGCCACCATCTTAGCTCTCTTATATTTTTTGAACTGTTAATATCTCACTCAATACCAATATTTTACATTGTCATGTGCTCACCATTGCATGCAATAAAGTACTTGAGAGGGCTGAGCTGCAATCGACGATCAAAGATCTCATAGATAGGCTGATAACAAGGATTACTATTGTTCTTTTAGTTTAATTGATTTGTCTTTAGTGGCCTTACTAGCTCGTTGTTATTTTGATTGTTAATATCTTCTGGTAAAAAGTTTGACCTTATTTATGCAGGTTAAAGAAATTGCAGAAAAATCTTTGTGAATCATTAACAACTTTTCTTGACGCCAAAAAGTTGGGATCTTTCACAAAATATCTCCCACTGGTTAGGTATGCAGCATTGCCTCTTTCCAATACTACACATCTTACATTTAGAATTGCTGAATACATATATAGGTGCAACACAAAATATTTTTTTATAAAGAATCACTACAATGTGGGTATTTTGAAGCAAACACATTCGTGAGGTGAAGGACATGTTGTGCTCTGATGAAATCGTGTTGGGATCAACCACATGCCAGACTCTTATTGACATTCAAAGTGGACGACGTGTAGAACTAAGTAAGATCTGGAAACACTTGCATATGTTCTTCCTTACCTGAGCAAAATAATCACCTCCAGTCTCCAACTTTCAGTCTATGGCATGATGCTTCTTTGATTCTATCTATATAGAACCAGTAATATGAAATCTACGGCCTCACTTCGCCGAAAACTGCTTCGGTAAGGAAAAAAGCTACGGGATTGTCAGACATCCATACAAAGTTCACAACTAACTCGACTCCAGTCGATATTGCCATTATGATAAAATGTTGCAGCCTCACGGAGGAAGAGTGACAGAATGATAACTAGGGACATCCTTGGCAATGCAATCCATTTTGGAAGGCACAAATGGCCGCTTATGTGTTCTCAAGTGCTCAAGTATAATATTGAGATTTGTGTGTTATTACCTTAGTGGCTACTACCTTAATAGAGTGTGTGAAGGTTTATAACGACTTGAAATTATAATGTTTAAGGGCTGTAAAGATTTGTGTGTACTTAGGAAATCATCCATCTATGTGTTGATCAAAATAATAATTTAGAAAAGGTAAGATCTTATTTTTTTTAGGAATGCATTAATAGGAGCATAATACTGTCTACAATGAGAATGGTTCTCTTATAAAATCATATTATGTGTTCTCATATATATTGATGCGGTCAATTTTATATTGTGAATCATCATGGACTATGATGTTAAAATATTTATTGGGTAATTATGTTTATAGTTAAATATCATCCTACTTTATCAAAATATCTACTTCAACCTTCCTGAGGATGGACGGGTGCGGCAACGCACACTTTCATGGCCTAGTACAATATATAAAGAAATATCGATCAAATTCAAATAGAGTATTTTCATATGATAATGGAATCAGATATGCAGTATTTACATAAAAAAGGTCTTCGTGTAATGGGAAAGAATTGATGATTTTTCTGAACATGTGGACAGTCCCGAAGGACCGAGAGATTCATTCCATTTCAGTAAATTTTTAGTAAATTTTAGGGCCTTAGAATAACTAAAAGTACAAACAAACCCTTAAAATTGCATAGAGCTTAAAAGAAGACTGAAAAAGCGATCAGGCCTAGCTCCTTCTCTATCGCGAACAAGCTCGGCGCTGCAAACCTCAATGCTGTCAAGTACGAAACCACTTAGCTCAGCATGCCTCTTTCCAATACTACACATCTTACATTCAGAATTGCTGAATACATATATAGGTGCAACACAAAAATATTTTTTTATAAAGAATCACTATAATGTGGGTATTTTGAAGCAAACACATTTGTGAGGTGAAGGACGTGTTGTGCTCTGATGAAATCGTGTTGGGATCAACCACATGCCAGACTCTTATTGACGTTCAAAGTGGAGGACGTGTAGAACTAAGTAAGATCTGGAAACACTTGCATATGTTCTTCCTTACCTGAGCAAAATAATCACCTCCAGTCTCCAACTTTCAGTCTATGGCATGATGCTTCTTTGATTCTATCTATATAGAACCAGTAATATGAAATCTACGGCCTCACTTCGCCGAAAACTGCTTCGGTAAGGAAAAAGGCTACGGGATTGTCAGACATCCATACAAAGTTCACAACTAACTCGACTCCAGTCGATATTGCCATTATGATAAAATGTTGCAGCCTCACGGAGGAAGAGTGACAGAATGATAACTAGGGACATCCTTGGCAATGCAATCCATTTTGGAAGGCACAAATGGCCGCTTATGTGTTCTCAAGTGCTCAAGTATAATATTGAGATTCGTGTGTTCTTACCTCAGTGGCTACTACCTTAATAGAGTGTGTGAAGATTTATAACGACTTGAAATTATAATGTTTAAGGGCTGTAAAGATTTGTGTGTACTTAGGAAATCATCCATCTATGTGTTGATCAAAATAATAATTTAGAAAGGTAAGATCTTATTTTTTTTTAGGAATGCATTAATAGGAGCATAATACTGTCTACAATGAGAATGGTTCTCTTATAAAATCATATTATGTGTTCTCATATATATTGATGCGATCAATTTTATATTGTGAATCATCATGGACTATGATATTAAAATATTTATTGGGTAATTACGTTTATAGTTAAATATCATCCTACTTTATCAAAATATCTACTTCAACCTTCCTGAGGATGGATTAAAAGTGACAACGCACACTTTCATGGCCTAGTACAATATATAAAGAAATATCGATCAAATTCAAATAGAGTATTTTCATATGATAATGGAATCAGATATGCAGTATTTACATAAAAAAGGTCTTCGTGTAATGGGAAAGAATTGATGATTTTTCTGAACATGTGGACAGTCCCGAAGGACCGAGAGATTCATTCCATTTCAGCGGTGTTAGTAAATTTTACATTTTAGGGCCTTAGAATAACTAAAAGCACAAACAAACCCTTAAAATTGCATAGAGCTTAAAAGAAGACTGAAAAAGTGATCAGGCCTAGCTCCTTCTCTATCGCGAACAAGCTCGACGCAGCAAACCTCAATGCCGTCAAGTACGAAACCACTTAGCTCAGCATGCCTCTTTCCAATACTACACATCTTACATTCAGAATTGCTGAATACATATATAGGTGCAACATAAAAATATTTTTTTATAAAGAATCACTACAATGTGGGTATTTTGAAGCAAACACATTTGTGAGGTGAAGGACGTGTTGTGCTCTGATGAAATCGTGTTGGGATCAACCACTTATTGACATTCAAAGTGGAGGACGTGTAGAACTAAATAAGATCTGGAAACACTTGCATATGTTCTTCCTTACCTGAGCAAAATAATCACCTCCAGTCTCCAACTTTCAGTCTATGGCATGATGCTTCTTTGATTCTATCTATATAGAACCAGTAATATGAAATCTACGGCCTCACTTCGCCGAAAACTGCTTCGATAAGGAAAAAGGCTACGGGATTGTCAGACATCCATACAAAGTTCACAACTAACTCGACTCCAGTCGATATTGCCATTATGATAAAATGTTGCAGCCTCACGAAGGAAGAGTGACATAATGATAACTAGGGACATCCTTGGCAATGCAATCCATTTTGGAAGGAACAAATGGCCGCTTATGTGTTCTCAAGTGCTCAAGTATAATATTGAGATTTGTGTGTTCTTACCTTAGTGGCTACTACCTTAATAGAGTGTGTGAAGGTTTATAACGACTTGAAATTATAATGTTTAAGGGCTGTAAAGATTTGTGTGTACTTAGGAAATCATCCATCTATGTGTTGATCAAAATAATAATTTAGAAAAGGTAAGATCTTATTTTTTTAGGAATGCATTAATAGGAGCATAATATTGTCTACAATGAGAATGGTTCTCTTATAAAATCATATTATGTGTTCTCATATATATTGATGCGATCAATTTTATATTGTGAATCATCATGGATTATGATGTTAAAATATTTATTGGGTAATTATGTTTATAGTTAAATATCATCCTACTTTATCAAAATATCTACTTCAACCTTCCTGAGGATGGACGGGTGCGGCAACGCACACTTTCATGGCCTAATACAATATATAAAGAAATATCGATCAAATTCAAATAGAGTATTTTCATATGATAATGGAATCAGATATGCAGTATTTACATAAAAAAGGTCTTCGTGTAATGGGAAAGAATCGATGATTTTTCTGAACATGTGGACAGTCCCGAAGGACCGAGAGATTCATTCCATTTCAGCGGTGTTAGTAAATTTTACATTTTAGGGCCTTAGAATAACTAAAAGTACAAACAAACCCTTAAAATTGCATAGAGCTTAAAAGAAGACTGAAAAAGCGATCAGGCCTAGCTCCTTCTCTATCGCGAACAAGCTCGACGCAGCAAACCTCAATGCTGTCAAGTACGAAACCACTTAGAGCGGAGAGATGGAAGCCAACTACGACAAAGCTAGAGGGCCTCCGGAGCGGCATGAAAGCATGGAGGTTGAAGAAGTCCATTAGGCGTTGGCCGGAGTGTACCATCACCAAAGTTGGAGAGGTCACCTTTCGAATCTACATATACAATGCGAGATAGAAGAAAAAGATATCCCTTGCCTGCAGATCCAATCGCCACCAGACATAGGGATGGATACTTTGCTCCTTCTCATCTCCACGACGAGCTAGAAGAAGGGGATCTATCCCTTGGCCACCAGCGGTAGATCCACAAAGAACACGTAACATTCTAGGATTATCACCTAGAAATAGTGAGAACACATGTGTGTGTATTGTATTCATGCATAATAAAATCTAGGAAAATTTCGCACAAAACTAGAAGAGCTATATAGGTATCGAGGTCTCTCTTGTTCTAATGGAAATGTCAGGACAAGTGCGATGGATTTCGACATGACCTCGAAGCATTTTTTGTGATTTGAGAGGAAGTAATTCAAACATGCATTTGAATTTACATAAACTAAGAGAATCCATAAATTAAATTATAGAATATTTAAATTCTTGGAAGTAATGTAATTAAGTATTTAATAATGTAATATGATATTATAATAAAGATTATAATAAATAAAATTGGATTACAATGGATAAATAAATAAGGGATGTTTGTTTATAAATGAGGTACAAGTAATTGCAAATCTCAAATTACAAAAGGGAGAAAATTTAACTCTATTAATAATACACAATATTACATTGTCTTTACAATTTCCAAAAAAAGAGGAATTACAAAATAATAAAATAAATTCCAACCAATTACTAAACTCTTTCTTTATCTTGCAATCTTCATATTCTTCATATTCCTTGTTCGTGCAAAATAAAAACAAAAGACAAAAGAATAGAAAAGAGAGATTGGTGTTAGTTATACCCTCGGATTTGCAATGAAATGCATGCTTATCTCATCATTGGGTATTTATCAAAGAGGGTCCAAAGAGTAGTATTTGTTTTTATATTGCATCAATGGCTAGAGGGACAAGTTTCACCATTAGTATTAAAAGGAAATAGTCAACTCAGGAAATGAATTTTCTACTGAAGCTCATCCACAGCCAAAATATCTCAATAGAGGTACGTGCCTGGAACTGGGCATGTAAGCAGGCTGCTTACAGGCAGCTTACACGACATGCAGGCAATGTGTTGTCAACATAATAACAACCCACATAATCACATAAAAGGGCAGATAGAGCCACAACACAGTTGCTTGCAATAGTTCCATAGTCACACATATCCATATTCATTATATCCACACTACACTACATCCACATCACCACCAGGTTCATTTTGATTATCACCATCAAGAACACTGCTTATTATCACAGTTCACCACTAGTTCCACACCACAAATCCATCCATCACAAAATAGTCAGCATGATCACCTAAAGCAAGGAGGAGCCCCAAGGCATCACCAGAAGTAGGAGAACAGGCTAGCATCAGGAGGAGGAGGACAAGCAACAACCAAGAGCAGATCTAGGAGAAGAATGCCAACAATACAAGAATAAGCAACCACTAGGGTAAACTATATCTAATAAAGGGAAAGCTTAGAAAGCACACCAACAAGATTTAGGTACTTGTCTGCTCTGCATCACATGTTGATCACCAGATCTTAACTAGTATATGTTCATATCCTTTATTTAGTAGCTTTATTCGTTTATGTTTTATATCAATATGGAGTATGTGACACCCCTAGGATTAAGGTTAGACGAATCCCAGACCATCGTCTGAACATAAGCCTAACCTAATCTCAAAAGCGTACAGAGAGAAAATCGGTAACACAACAGTGATCCTGCGACACAAAAATTATTACAGCAAGCTCATAACTGAGCGAAGAACCAAAATATTACAAGCAGCGGTCACTGACCACAAACATCAGACAACGGAAAGCAAATTATGCTATTAAGTATAACAAACTTAACAGATGGCCTAAGAGGCCTGAAGCATAACGATGTCGTCCAATCCATAGATCCCAGACTCCCGGCTGGGAACTCCAAACTACTCGTCGATGTCGATGCTGTGAAGAACTCATCTTTTATGGCAACACTTACTCTGCTAAAAAAGTATCAATGAAGCAAGGGTGAGTACAGTTGTGTACTCTGCAAGACTTATGACTGGTGGAGTTATTTTGTATAAAGTCATCTTTGTTTATAAAACAAGAGGGAGAAGAATCTCGACTAAATCAGAAAATTTTAAAAGGGGATAAGAGAGCGGTATCTCCAACTTTGATCATCTTTTGATATCCACCGAATCATCATCAGCTGAACCTACCTAGGATCACCCCCTCGATCCCTGAGGAAGCATCCTTAAGCACACATTCTTAACTTGCCAAGTTTTACGATTATGTTAAAGTTCTGTATGATCATCACGTCCGTTCACAAGTTGTCCATAACCGCGGACACGACTTTTTGAAAATATTTAACCCTGCAGGGGTGTACAACTTTACCCATACGTTCTAACCTTCTCTTAATGCCACTAGATAAGCCCTCTTCCTTGGAAGGCCGGCAGAGGGTGGTTAGACACGACCTTTACCTTGCTTTCGTCGAGACCATGAGTCAAGCACTAGGGATATGCCACTGTAATTGGTCGAGTCCTGAAGACGGTCCCTAATGATGTGTGCAGGGTTCAAGATTACGAATGCTGGACATCTCTAATTCCCGGACACGCTTACCTACATGTTATGAATGCACCTCCTTCACCTCCATTCAAGAACAACCAAGATGCATATGTCGAATGGAAATCCCGAACTATGTGACTCATGGAATCTACTCGGCAAGTTAGTTGGTTGAGGGGGTTTCCAGGGCCCCGTGTGGCTGTACGCTCATCTTGGTTTAAGAGGAAATAACTTAGGTCCTAGTAGTGGCAAGTATGGGACTATAAAAACCATAACCCATTGTGGTCTCCCATGCAAGCCTTAGCATGTTTAACTTTTATCTCTAATAATACCACGTAATCCTGTCATACTAGGTTCATTCGCAGCTCTGATTCATCAATCGGATGGACCAACAGTAACAACTAAGTATGGCTAAGCATAACAGATGTAACAGCTCTAGCAATGCCATAAGCCAAACCCTAGTTATGCTAGGAGCAGTGGATCAGGGAATATGGGCTACAAAGGAAACATGCATCAGATAATATTACTCTATTTATCGATAAAAGACTTTAGAATCACATGCACATGGCAAGAATTTAAATACTTTGAAAGCATAGGTTTATATCATGTGTGGGGCTTCGCTTGCCTTTGCTTGTTGATATCTAGAAAGCAGAGTTCCGGACACCTGGTACTTGACTTGATTATACTTGATCAAGTATTGGTCTTCGAGCTTCGACAGTGTTGATCTCGTTCTTCGATCTTGATCTCGATATCATATTCTACCGGAGAAGAACCAAACATCGGAAAGAAAGGGAAACAATCAACACATGGCATCAATGCGATGCTTAAGCAAGTATGATGATATGACAAGTTAAATTGCATTGAAATAAACCCCTAAGGCATTCTTGACAAATTAATCGGGGTTCCGAGGGGTACAATCCCTAACTCGGAGAAACTTCGGATTCATATGAGAGGGGTACATTTAGTTCTTCTAGTTAACTTGTCATGAAAGTTGAATAACAATGCATGATTGTAATGCTATTGGACAGATCTTATTTTTCTGAACATTTTGATATATTATTTGTTTTTTCTGATTTAAAATGAATTAGTTATGAATTTCTCCAATTTTAATTCATTTTAAATCATTTTTGGAATATTAAAATTATTTTCCAACTTGGGCCCACATGTCATAAGTTTAATCATTTCAGAAAACAAATATGGAAATTATTAAAATCTTGACAGGGATGGCCCACGGGGGTATTTATAATTTCCAGAAAATAATTTACAAAACATTTGATAAAACAAAAAGGGATTATGACCTCATGCTGACGTCAGCATGACGTCAACAACGGAGGTGCTCTCAGATCGAGCATGCCCCCATCGATCGGCTGAGCGCAGGGCCTCGTGGCTGGGCTTGCTAGAGAGAGGGGAATGAGTTGAGTCGAACTATGGCGCCGCCCTCTAATGGTCGTCGGATCTTGGCCAGCGACGACAAACGGCAGCGGTGCTCACAGATGCCCGTGGGGAATAAGAACCAGAGGGTGAGGGAGGAAGGGGAGAGCACTGGCATGCTCACGAGCTCAGGAACGCGATGGAGGGGTAGGCGAGGCGTGCACGGACGACACCGGAATCGATGGCGGTGACTGCGACGGCCGGCAAGAGTGAGCTATCAATTTGGAGGATTGCAGGCGTGCGGGGCTGCATGACCTTGCTAGAATGAATCAGTGCATCAGGGAGATCTCAGAGGTGGCCTCAGAACGGCGAGAGGTGGACAGGAATGGTGGCATCGCTGAGCTACTGCAATCTAGGGTTTCGTCCATGGCACTAGGGAGCGAGGGAGAGGGAAAAGATGGGGCCTAGGGTTCATCCGGCGGTAGTGTCGAGTTCTTATAGGCATCAGCGGGCAACGGCGGGAATCTTGACGCACGCCGGCACGGTGGAGCTCAACAGCGAGCAGTTTCCTCGATCCACCGGCGAGGAAGACAATGGGGAAAGATACAACGAAGGGGTACGAGGCCGCATCGGGCTGGTTTGGGCCGGGGATGGGCCGCAAGCAGGCCGCGGCAAAGGAATTACGGGCGGGTGCTGCTGCAATTTTTTTCTTTGAAATCCTTTTCTATTTCTGTTTTTTATTTCTCCTTTAATAAAACCATTTTAAAACTGTTTTGGATATTTCCAAAATACAAAAACTTTTGTAGACATCTCAAAATATTGCAGGGGCCCTTGTAACTATTTGGGCTCCAAATATTTTGAGGTTTTCAAAATTTAAAGGCCATTTGAATTGATTTTAGAGAAGGAGGAAATTAGGGTTTAGGGTTTTGCGATTATTTTTCTTGCACGTATTTTAAAATGATGCTCATGAATGCAGAACAAATTATAATTACCATTTAAAAACTAGGGTTGTTACAGAGTAGTACTCCAATTGACTTGCCGTGTCCCTTGTGGACTCATGTAACAATCCTTTTGTACTTGTATCGCTGGCGGCTTTGCTCCTGTCGATCTATATGAATGCATAACCGTGTTGAGGACAAGGCACGTTCCCACAAACCAAAATTTTACATGGTATCAAAGCCTCATATTCCCAAAACCTATCTGCCATAAAACCACATCGCCGCTACAGCTGACCTGCGCCGTTGATGTCTATGCACGCTTCTATTCTTGTAGATAGTGTTGGGCCTCCAAATGCAGAGGTTTGTAGGACAACAACAAGTTTCCCTTAAGTGGATCACCCAAGGTTTATCGAAATCAGGGAGGAAGAGGTCAAAGGTATCCCTCTCAAGCAACCCTGCAATCAGGATACAAGAAGTCTCTTGTGTCCCCAACACACCCAATACACTTGTCAGGTGTATAGGTGCACTAGTTCGGCGAAGAGATAGTAAAATACAAGTAATATAGATAATTATAAGTGGTAATTGCAATTTGAATAAATATGGCAACAAACAAACATGTAGCAGGACTTGTTGTAAACAGTGTTTCAATGCTTAAAAACAAGGCCTAAGGATCATACTTTCACTAGTGGACACTCTCATATAAATATCTTTTCTTCATTATGCTACTCTGAACTACTCTGCGGTTGGACGATGTAGGGCTATAACAGCACACCTCAAAGTTCGCATTCCCCATCTATATAACCCCATTGTCACCTCGAGCACTAGATGGTTCCAACAAACACCACAAACTCATAGAGACATCCAACTCAAATTATAACTCATGATAAGTATTTCTGTAATCTTTAGCCTAAGTGCCACACGGTGTGCACACTGTCAACTTCACACACGTGAGGATAACTGGAGATTACATTAATTAAGCACTTGAGTAGCAGAGTAGATCTACTTATTCAACTAGATTACAAAGCTCATGACCACAATACGATCACGCGTAGAGAGAAATGAACACATAGCTACCGATAGGTCCTTTAGCCTCGAGGGAGAACTACTCACTCCTCATCATGGGAGTCAGCAACAATGATGGATATGGTGGTGGATTCGATGGAGATGGCTCCGGGGACAATTCCTCGTCCCGGCAGGGTGCCGGAACAGAGACTTCTGTCCCTCGAATCTCCTCTTCGGTGGTGGCAGCGCTGCAGAACTTTTCGTAGATTTCTGATCTGCGTAGGGTTTATGTCTCGGGGAGACGTATATATATAGGCGAAAGGGCAAGGTCGATGGATCCTAGAGGTGCCCACACCATGGTCTGGCGTGTCCAAGGGTGGGCCCATGCCACCCTATGGTGTGGCCGCCTCGTGGCTCCCCTTCCTCTCTCCTTCGGGCTTCGTGTTGTGTCTGGAAAAATAGGCAATTCGGCTTTTGTTTCATCCAATTCTGAGAAT
Source organism: Avena longiglumis (assembly GCA_030063025.1). Taxonomy (NCBI): domain Eukaryota; kingdom Viridiplantae; phylum Streptophyta; class Magnoliopsida; order Poales; family Poaceae; genus Avena; species Avena longiglumis. The sequence continues at coordinate 472,690,951 of CP125974.1, read as the reverse complement.
ATTTCCTTACTAGCTTTTCTGAAACCAAAAACAACAGAAAACAGGCAACTGGTACTGTGGCATCTTGTCAATAGGTTAGTTCTAGAAAATGTATAAAAATGCCTTAAAGTGTAGACAAAACATAAGGAAGTTGATACAAAGCAAGCATGAAGCATAAAAAATTATAGATACGTTTACGACGTATTAGCCGACGCGACTTGCCGCCACTTCAGCCTACTATCGTCGCTGCAAAACTCAAAACCGCCGCCGCACATCTTCTCTGTTCCACCGCCTACAACCTAATACCCCAAACCCTACAAACACAAGCCAATACATCTGCGCCGCTGCAAATTCTGCCACCACGCCACAAAACCCTACTGCCGCTACGACATGACTTATTTGACATCTTCGGTTACTGCGTTGTCCGCAGCTCTAGGAGTGCCTCCCGCTGAGCTCCTTACTCGTGATAATGTGCTTGTCTAGAAATCTCTTGTCATCCCTGCGTTGCGTGGTGGCCGGGTCCTAAATCTGGTGAAAGGACTTGAGATTGTCCCTATAGAGGAGATTTAAGTTGAGGACACCAACGGCAAACATGTCAAGATTGAAAACCCTGATTACTCTACATGGGCCACGCGAGATCAACAACTTCTTCGGTATATCTTAAACTCGTTGTCTCCAGATCTGCTCTCTCATGTCATCAGTCTTGATACGTCTGCTAAAGTATGGAAGGCTGTCGAATCCCTCACTACAACGTCTTCTTGCTCCCGAGCCCAACAGCTTCGCTCTGCTCTGAATGAGATGAAGAAGGGAGATATGTCAGCTGAAAAGTACTATGACAAGATGAAAACAATTGCCTTTGAGCTCGCCGTTGCAGGAAAGCCTCTGGATGAAGATGAACTGATCTAGTCTATATTGCATGGACTTGAGGATTCATACAATACCTTGAAGGTGGATGTCAATGCAAATCCAAATACTACATTGGTTGATCTGGTTAGTCAACTTAAGGCGTTTGATCAATTGCACAAATCATATGGGGGTGACGCATTCATCTTGTCGGCCAACCTGGCACGTCGGAGTAAGGTTCGTCCTCCACCACCGCCAGGTCGCCTAGATGACCGTCCTCACTAAGATGACTATGGACGTCAAGATCGCTATGATGGCCGTTATAATTATTATGGACGCCATGAGAGATATGATGACCGATGTGACCGCTATGATGATTGTCGTACTAGCTATGATGATCGTCGTACAAGTGGTGGTGACAGATATCGATGATATGATGACCCCCCTCGCCACCATGATGATGATGGAGGACGACGTCGTGATGATGGGCGTGATGATGGACGCCGGGGTGGTCGTGCTCCCACTCCCTATGTCAATGTTATGCGGTGACCCAGCATACTACTGCATGATGTAGTATACCATAGTCGTTGGCATAACACCAATGTAACACCATTCACTAGTATTACATACCTCAGAGTAGTACAATAGAAACACAATAGGTCCAAGACATGACTATAGGTTACAACTCGACTCTTTACAAAAGATCCAGATGACACTCTAGGTTAAAGAGAGAGAAAGAAACTTCTTACGAAAAAGAACTAGAAATAATCAACTCATAACTATCATACTAATAGACTAATATAAAAACTATCGGTCTTGCATTGCTGCTATTGCAATACCCTACAAAAATAGGTTCTATGGCTAGAGATTATAATCCTATCTAATCAGCAACGTTGTCTTCACTTTAGTTGATGTATATGTTGACTTCCTTGACTTCATTGAAGACCTTGATCTGTTGATGGCGATTCCCTTAAGCAGAAGTTGATGTAGACGTCGTCTGTATTGGCTTCAGAATCTAGCAAGGGTTAAGAAGATACGTTGAGTACAAGCATACTCAGCAAGTTCACTAAAAATAATTGTTTGATACACTAGCTACAGCCATAGACCATAGGTCGTAGGCTATGCAAGTTTTCAAAAATATTTCTTCAAAGGTTGCTTCTATTCTGAAAAGCTATGTTCGTCAGCCTTCACAGGTTTACTAGAACTTTCGTGGAGTTTCTTTCCTGCCACGTTCGTAGCTCCTTCCTGGAATAGGGAGTAACAAGTTACAATTCTTACACTTTGCAGAGGTGCGTTACTTTACCCATGAGAGACCTTAGCTTTGTTGCACATCCGAGTTGCAGGCTCATTCACACTTCCTTGGTGTGAGGCCCAGACTAAGATCCAAGCCAATCACTGTCCTTCTCTGCAACCCCGCATACCCGACAATTTGCACATCAGGCCTAGGATAAAACTTGTTTCCAATAGAAGCGTATGGTGTACAACCCTCACAGATACCAGAAGCCGTGGGATGTTGAGGGATCCCACCCATATCCTGCCAACCCTCAATAAGAGGATTTACAGCAACTGCCCGGTTATCCGATGGCATGCGAAAGGGAGCCGATCTAGCTGACTTCTCCGTCCCATTCCAAATCTCATGTTTAACGTGTAATATACGGTGCAAGAATCACTGACGACATTGGTTGTTAAGTCCTAGATATTATGTTCCTTTTACCACCAGAACTTTCATAGTAGGTTATTGCCTCTTGGTAAATAACCTATAATCATATTATTATGAAAATAGTGTTTTCTGACCTTTTTGAAATGTAGGTGATGGCAACACTGGATTTTCAAAATATTTGATAGAAAATAACCAAAGGACATGAGCAAGTGTGAACTTGCCTTTTGTGATTGCAATATTATGCACTCACGGTCTTCGAGACAATAAAAGATCCAATATCTGAAATCAGCATCATTGGTCCGGTAAGGACTAATTTTTAAAGAATCAAGATGCCATTATGCATAAGTAAAAATGCAATTTGATAAACTCGAATCCCCAGGATAAACATCGATGAATTAGGGTTAGGGAATTGGAAATGGTTTCTTTAGAATGTGTTATTCTTTTAGATAAGTTTTACACTTGTGCTTCTTATTAAGGCTTGTGAGTGTGTGTGAAACAACATGTAAGTATAATAAGTAGCATATAAAAATAAAGTACTCAAGTGCGGAATGGTATCTAATGACTCCTTATATGAAGGTTGTTACTTCAGTAGATTTATTTTGGAATGCTTAAGAATTACTTTTAGTGTATCTTAAAAGAATAACTTTTGAAGAAAAGTTTACTTAACTAAACAAAAGCATTTAAACTTTAAGTTAAATTTTTTAGGTTTCTTACTAACTATAGTTCTCAAGAAAGAAAGAATTACTTCATTTGAATAATGACCACACTAGTAGTTGAGACTTATCTATCTTGGTCATTAGATGGTATTATAATTTTTTCACTTCATATTGTTTCTTTAAGGTTAATTAATATTGGTATTATTTATATTTGAGTAGTGGTTTCTTAACTTTATGATTGAATAGAATCATTTGTCTCCTTATAAATGAGTGGTTATGGTTTGTAAGCAAGGAAACAATATTATTTAACTACTTATGAATTACCTTTGGATTTTTAGTATGTTTATAAACTTGTGGTTGAATTAATGGTAAAATATTTTATTAAGTAAAAAATAATAATCTTGAGGATTTTATATTTGATAACTCCTTTTGGGTAATGCTACACTTATTTGTGAATGTTAGTTCATAAAAAATTGGAATTAAGATGTTTTGGACTATATGGACTTCATACCATCAATACTTAAGGCAAATACTATTATTAGACCTTAGATGTATAATATTAGAGACATTAACAAATTTTTATTTATCCTTAAATGAATTATCAATTAAGGAAACAGGTTTAAATTCAAGTTATTAGAGTATTAAATTTTTACATACTTCAAAAGTGAAATACTATAATTTTAACATGTACGTTTTATTTTTGTGATCATTTTCATATATTATATGTATTTTTATGAATTTTAAATATTAATATGTGATTTTTATAAGATTTGTTACTTTATAAACACTTAATAAATAGTAATTATTTAGTTAGGTGATATAATAATACATTATTATAGTTTTAAATTGTAGTTCTTATTTTTATAAGAATTTATTTTACCATTATTAAAATATGAATTTTCAAAATTTTATTACTTATAAAATCTTTATGAAATAACAATTATTTAAATAGTAAACACAATAATGTATGATAAAATTTAAATTATAGATTTTATTTTTTTCTAAACATTTTTATATATAATATTTATTTTTCTAAATTGTAAAACAAATGATATTGAATATATGTTTACTCACTTCTGATTTTTTTTAAATGATCTAAACCTATTATTAGGTCATGCTGATGTCAGCACGTAATAGGGTTGTTTTGCAGTGGGGCTATTTCTAACCCCAGTCACTGACGGCTGGGCCCGTGGCCATGTCAGATGCCAACTGGGCAAGGACTAAATCAAATTCGTTGACTGGGTTGACGCGATGCAATCATTATGTCGTGATGACGTTAGCGATGGATGAAACTTCCAAATCGAACATGGACTCGGCGCTGGAGAGTTTGCAGAGTGAAACTGAGTGGTTTGCTCGACCGAGTGAGGTAAGGCGAAGCTAGTGGGGTTGTTGCCGCTAGTTTTTGGTCACCGGAGGGGCAACATTGACGAGTATCTACGGCGGCGGCGGATGGTGCACATCGAGAACATAATCTAGCAATCAACTGAGGAAAGAAAAAGCATTATGATACTCAGAAGCTTACTAGGAAGCTCATGGAGTCGTCAGCGAGAAGAGACAAGCTCGGAATCAACGGTGACTGGCGGCGGAAATGAGGTGTCGATTGGTTCGACAGGGAGCTCTCCGGCTTCCGAGAGAGGGGCAATCGATTGGGGCGAGCACTACACACACAGTGGTCATCTCTATTAAGTGAGGGAAGGTTGGGAACGTCGGTTTACCGACAGCAAGGGCGGCTAGGGTTTTGAAGAAAGAGAGAACCAATAGAGAGAGGGAAAATGGGGCACGCCGAGGTTTCTATGGCGGCGCAAGGCTATTTATAGATGACTAGAAGCGGTGGCACACATTGTATCGTCAAGGCGGTTGATCGGGCGATTGCCAGAGCTCCACCAAGCTGCTTCCCCAGCGTTGCCTTCTGGCACGAGGAAGAAGAACGAAAAAGAATTCTGAAACGATACCGGGCCGGGGTTTTGGGCTAGATGGGACGAACGGCTGCAGCTGGACCAAAGCAAAGCGAGTGAAACGAGTTGTTGTTGCGGTATGGAGTAGTAGATAAAAAAAGATGAAGTGGGCCCTGGGCTAGAAGCAGTTCTGATTTGATCCTTTCCTTTTTCTTTGTTTTATTCTATTTTCTGTTTTCACAAAACCCTTTCAAATACAAATGGCTCAAGGTTTGAAATATCCAAACATTTGTAAGTTTATAAAAAGACTGCATGGATTATTGTGGTTATTTGGTTCTATATTCTATTTAGTATTTGTATAAATTCTATCTATTTATGATATGTAGATGAAATAACTAATTAGTAATTTAGGGTTTAAGGTTTTGTTTCTTATTTAGAAACCTTCTTTAAGTTATTTCTTTATTTATCTATTGATAAGTGTGGTTTAGGATATCTATAAAATCACTAGAGAGGGCTTCATATAATGATTACTTTATGCAGTTAAAGCCTTAATGTGGTGGTGAATAATGATTATAATAGTCATGGTTATGGCATTATATATATTGATAATTACGACTGACATGGAAGTTAGGGTTTTTAATTGCAAGTGTTTACCATATGTTTTAGAGGACTTGTTGTACTTATGCTCCTTTATGAATATTGTTAAGATCAAGGCTAAGGCACATTGCCTCCAAATTTGTGATAATGGATGAGATCTCAATCTATAGTAAGATTATGGAATTGTTTTCTGAAGTGACTTATGAGAGAGAGATAATTATTATTATTTTAAGCACATATTATTTTGATGTTATGAAGTGACAATGATGAGCTTAAGTGATTTGGCTGTAGAAAAGTATCCTTAGACACAATAATGAACTTGGATAGTTGATCAAGCATCTGGAATAGATATCAATCTTAATATTTAGCTATGGTTGAATGTTTATCAAAAACTCCTATTTTTCCATCCCTCATAAGTATTGACTTCTAGTTAAGGAATTCCTTTCCTAGATATACCACTTCTTCAGATCCATCATCATGTATTAACATGATGAACTTTACTTCATAGTTATACTCTTATCAATAATTTCTCCTTCTAAATCCATTTTGTACATCCAATGAGCTTGGCACTAAAGATATATATGATCTCCTCATAGAGATAACTCTCATCTCTGGAATAATTTCTAATGAATCCAATTCCACTTGACTGATTATTCTCTTACTTCATAATTTACTTTGTAATCTCACTTATAAACCTCAGAAGCTTGTCACCGAAGCTTTTCATAAACTTATCGTATCTACACTTGGTTATATTGAACTACTCTTCTAATGATAACCTCCAATCCAACAAGTAGTTACTTCTAACTTTATTCATACTCTTCCTTTATCACCCATCACTAATATTATTCTAATAGGTGTATATATAAATTCCTACTTTCCACAAGTGTTTACTTATTCTTTAAGAGGAATATTACTACTTCAACTACTCCATGTTGTTCTAGTATTAGCTTAGCCATACTATCTTATCTCTCCTTATCTCCAGTATCTTATATTCCAACTTCACATTGTATCATTGTGACTTTCTAAGCTCAGTCTTAAAATTATATAGCTAGCCTAGGGTTTAATCATGTTCTGAAGCGATCCAACCCGTTAAAGAATTAGATCATGTGTTTACAATGCTAGTCCCTTGGATCGATTAGCTAGCACACACAGTTTTGATGAATAAAAGAGTATCAATGTGTCACATTATTACACCGATTGATCCAAGAATATAAATATTACAAAGTTGCTTAGCTCACAGCCATCTCAAATAAAATAGTTCAACAAGTAGACAAAATTAAAGGCTCCATCACGCCATAGGCATCTCGCTGAGTGGAGATTCGCAACCTAAACGATAACCTTACTCATCGTCAGAATAACCTGCAACATAAAAAGTTGCAGCCACGAAGGGTCAATACATTTGAATTGTATTGGCAAGATGTCACTGTTAGTTAGACACAATTGGCAACCTATCATATACATGCACACTTTGGCTAGTGGAGTTCAGGCTATTTGCGGAAAGCAACATTTTCTCCTACCTTTTTAAATAAGGTTTTAGTTCTTCAAAATAACTAAGGACAACTCGAGTCACTCGAGAGCTCCTAATGTAAACTATGGACACATGAGTCACTCAAGTGCTCCTATAACCCATTAAGTTCACCCATCAAGTTTTATTAGAGAAATTGGAATGAATGAGACTTTTCAACTGCGTCAAGAGAAGTTACTCATAATTGTCCATTACCAGGGACACAACTAAGTACTTAGTTCATAAACCATCTGCAGAGGCTACTACACTTTACCCAAAAGAACTGATCAACCCCTTTTGAGAGAAGACCAGGATGAGACCTTTGGGAAACAGAATCATGAGCCTAACCCTGGACTGTACCATCCTATCAACACCTACATCTTCTAGTCACGGTAGGACATGATCCCATAACTTACTCAGTCAAGTCAGAGCCCATATGTCATGTGGCTGTACATGGATGTTACTAATTAAGATCGTTTATTATCTCTTTGAAGCCTGGGTGGCAATCCCCACCAAAATCCACACTCGATGACCCAATCAATGTCATTCCACCCAGGTGATTCATTGATTAAGTGGTTTTATCTTCAGCAAAAACATAACCTTCTCATACACATATGTATCATGAAAACCACCCACGCATCTAATATTATTGCTAAGCAATCTACAATATGATGGCTATCAAGGAATCAACTGGGGTACCTATGACAATTCTATTGGATACTCACACCATAGCATATATAATATAAAACATTTCCTCAAATGCAAGCTACTGAAAACTAAATTCATAAGAAAACAATAGGATATTTACGATAGTGACACTTGCCTCAATTGTAGTAATCGTTCGCATAGTCGTCGCAATCACAATAATCGCACTCCGGGCAATCTATCACGCAAAAAAATAATTGCAATCAATCATATGTAGCACAACACAACAAAACAGTATGCATGCATTTTAGAAAAGAGAACAAGTTTAAAATCTTTTCATAAGCATTTTCTATCAATCAAATAAGCTTAAAATAGGCATTATTGAAATCTGAATACTTTCAGTACAAAAAGGTTTCATAAAAATATGGGAACCATCCTACTATATATACAATGTTCATAGCTTTCATTTGTCACTACTTTCGATAGGCGAGATGCAATCAAATCTTAGGCAGTGGCCGACTTTTTTGTTGACTGGCCGAAATGCAATATGAGTCACCATTGCCTGATCCGAATTATTGGACAACGCATTTTGATGGATCCAAATTAAGAAATGGGCTAGGAGCCGTGATAGTGCTAACCTCACCCAAAAAGGATCAACTGAAATACGTACTGCAAATACATTTTGATGCGTCAAACGACGTAGCCGAATATGAAGCCCTTGTTCACGACCTCAAAATGGCAAATGATATTGGCATACGTCGGATTCTATGCTTCGGTGATTCGGACCTGGTGTTCCAACAAGTGTCGGCTCATTGGGATGCACTGGATGCAAACATGGCCTTATACAGATTCCATGTGGAAAAGATTAGTGGTTATTTTGATGGGTGTGAATTTCATCATATACCCCGGGCGGAGAATGATGCGGCAGATACCTTGTAGAAACTCGGTTAGACCAGGCAGCAATCGATTGCACCTGGTATTTCCCTTGAGCATTTAAGAAAACCATCAATTACACCCTCACCAGAATCTGAGTCAATCCGTCTCTCGGCAGATCTAGGATCCGAGGTAGTCCCAATGGGCATAGATGAGAGGAATAAACCGAGTAACCCGGGGACTGACTGGGCAAACCCGGGGACTGCCTCGCAGGACCCGGGGACTGGTCAGGATAATCCGGCAGAAGTTATGTTGGCAGAGGCAATGGAAATTGACGAAACAGTTACCCCGACACATGAGATACCAGAATGGGCATGGCCAATATATATGTTCCTCAAAGATGAGACCTTGCCGAGTGACAAAGTCCTCGCTAGGCAAATTGTGAGAAGGGCAAAAGCCTACACCATAATAAACAAAGAGCTATACAAAAGAAGTGTCACAAGTGTGCTTCAAAGATGTGTTAACCCGGCAGAAGGACAAGATATCCTTTTATATATACATCAAGGTGAATGCGGGCATCATGCCTCATCCAGGGCCTTAGTGGCCAAAGCATTTAGGCATGGATTTTATTGGCCTAGTGCACTAACAGATGCACTAGAATTGGTAAAAAATGCCACAGCTGCAGAGGTATGCCAAGCAAAATTCATATGCCTTCGTCTGAATTAAAAGCAATACCCATCACTTGGCCATTTGTTGTATGGTTCTTGGACATGGTCGACCTATTTAAGCCGCCTTGTGGTGGCACGACCCATATCTTGGTCATGGTAGACAAATTCACAAAGTGGATCGAGGTAAAGCCAATAAGAAAATGTGATGGGCCCACATCTGTGAAATTTCTCAAAGATATTATCCTGAGATATGGATATCCACACAGTATAATCACTAATAACAACACAAATTTTGATGAGGGAGATTTTGCTCGTTTCTACCGAGAAAAGAAAATAAGACTTGATGTTGCATCAGTTGCTCATCCCGCATCGAACGGGCAAGTTGAAAGATCCAACTGAGTTGTATTGTCCGAGATAAACCCCCGGCTCATTAAGCCACTGCAAAGATCAGCGGGGTGTTGGATTGAACAGCTCCCGGCCGTCTTATGGAGCCTGAGGACAACTCTGAATAGATCAACATGCTATACATCATTTTTTCTAGTATATGAGGCAAAAGTTGTATTACCATCTGACATAGTGCATGACTCACCTAGGGTCACCCAATACACAAACACCGAGGTAAACAAAATAACCCGGCAAGATGATGTTGATTTATTAGAAGAGGCAAGAGAATTGGCATTGTCTAGATTAGCCTTATATCAACAAGATCTCAGACGCTATCATAGCAAAAAAGTAAACTCCCGAGTCTTTCGAGAGGGAGATCTAGTGCTTCGGCTTGTGCAGCGCACAATCGGCATGCCTAAATTATCACCTCCATGGGAGAGTCCATTTATTGTAAGCAAAGTACTGCACAATGATGCATACTATCTTATAGATTCTCAAGCACAAGAGAATAATAAGGTGGACAGGTCAGGAGACGAGTCAAATAGGCCATGGAATGTATCGTTACTTCGTCCTTCTTATACTTAGGAGAAGTGAATGTATCCCGAACTCTCATATGTCAGATTATATGTCGGCAATGAGTTAATCAATGAAATCTCGGCACCTCGAGCTGTAACTCGGGGACTGCCTTAATGAACTTGTTCTTTTCATATGCATTTTTATATGTCGGTTGGCTTATATTTCTTATTCTTAGGCAGAGTTAGTAATGTATCGACAACAAAGGCAACTCTTTGACTTACTGCTATCCAAAAAATAGGCTTCATGGTAATCAAGAGAAAAGCTGATGAATGTCGAACACATGAAAAACGAATAAGGAAAGAATAGAACATGATCCGACTTATTGTTTTGTTTCTTACTAACCCTTTTATTTTCTATACTTTATGTTTCTGTAAATTTATTGTGAGTTATTTTTCATAATTTCTAAGTATTGCTAATTTGTTCTATTTATCTCGGACCCTTAAGTCGAACGCCAAAAAATGGTAGACGCGGGCCGGATAATTGACTTGGAATAACACGAAACATGAAATTAAGGATGATGCCCAAAAGGATGCAATTTATACAAACCACATGGTAGCAAAAGGACTTAACTATTTCTTACACCATACACCCGGCATACTGGGGACTTGATAAATTTAAAGTTTTTAACTTCAGGCGATGGTTGGCGTTGAATCGTCGATAGATGGAGGAGCAGCAATCTCAGGAGCAGGGGCCTCCGAGGTATTTGCCTCATCTACTGTTGGAGAAACCTCGGCCTCGGCAGGAGCAACAACTTCGGGAGCAGGGGCCTCCGAGGTAGTCACCTCAGACTCCGCATAAGATACCTCAGCATCAACAGGAGCAGCTTTAGCGTCTTGAACCTCGGTTCACTTGCGAGAAACCTCGGCTTAATCTTGAGAAGCCTCGGTCCCCTTGGAGGAAGACCGGGCCTCGGCCTCTTGGTCCGAGTCTTCTCCCTGCTCATCCGAGCTACCAGAATCTTCCTCAATATTCTCTTCATCCTTGGTGTCTTCCTCTGATTCATCGTTGTTTTCTGCCTCGGCGTCTTCGTCGGCATTGTCCATAAGAAAGCTCGGCCCTTCATTCCATTCATTCATGTTGGCATATTGTATGAGTTGGTAGGCTCGAGCTTGGCGGCGTGCAATATAATCCGGATCACTGATCTAAGGAGAGTCGATGCGCAGGTTCATCAGGGTATCAAGGCAAATATTCAAGTACCATGACAGTACGACAGTAAGCGCCATGTCAGCCCCGGCTCGTGTCGCAGTTTCCCACCAGAGGTCGAGCTGCGTCTCGCAGTCCATCAGTTTATCGGCAAGCACTAACACCCGAGTTATATTCGGTTCATTCTGCTAGAGAACATGGAGTACTTAGATGCCCGCGTCCACCAGATCCTTTCTGAAGGTCTTCATGGGCTTGGTAGCAGCACAAAAACTGATCAGATAATCCTCTATGGAATGCTCGTGGTCTGGATCATTGGTTTCACCTCGGTGAGCCCGAGCTTCCACCACTTTTATAGCACTTCGAGTTTTGCACTCTGGAAAGTTATCTGGAGAATGAACAAGGAACAAATCAGCAAAATGTCATAAGAAACAACTCGAGCAAGGTTCCGAATGGAAAAACTTACAGTGGATGAACTGAATGATCCTGTCAAGGTCGGACTTCTAGCCGACTTGTTTCCTTTGAAACCGTGCAAGCTCGTCCTTGACGGAACTGGTGGTTGCCTCGACGACACTAAGAAGCTCCTTGTCTTTCTCGAGCTGAAGAGTTAACCGAGTTTTCTCCTCAGAGAATTCTTGGTCCATTTTCTCCAGTTCGGATTTTTGGGTTTGCTTCAGAGACTCAATCTCGGCACGAAGTCGAGCTATTTCTTCGTCCTTCTCCTTCATTTGTGCCGATTGATCTCCTTCTTGTTCAAGAAAATGCAACATCATATTAGGCATAGAAATGCACCCTTGATGTGATGCTGCAAGACCTTTTAATTCGGCTAAGATGAGGCAAAAGTAATGAGATACTTTAGGAAAGAAAAGATGTGGGATGAAAACATCGGAGTAAAAGCATCCAAGTTATCTTGAAGGTTGGTAACTTGTTTAGTAAGCTCCGTGTTCTGCTTATCAAGTTTGACTGGGCAAAAGGCAGGAAAGGAGTTAGCTCGGATATACAAATCAGAGGGAGAGTCAAAATGAGAAATTAGCAAACTCACCAGTTTTCTGCAAAATGGGCAACATCTTCTGATACTTAGTCTACAACTTCCTGTGAGATAAGAGCAGCCTCTGGAACTCGGCTGTGCGCCAGTTATGGGCAACCTACAAATATAGAGCATCATGTTCAGAAGGATATTCGAAGCTAAACCACAAGATCTGAATCAAGTAAACTTGATTCGAATCTAGGTGGCTGGATATTCGAAGCTAAACCGCAAGATCCTAATCAAGTAGACTTGACTTGGATCTAGGTGGATGGATATTTGAAGCTAAACCGTAAAGATCCGAACCAAGTAGACTTGACTTGGATCTAGGTGGTCGGATATTCGAAGCTAAACCACAAGATCTGAACCAAGTAAACTTGATCCAGATCTAGGTGGCTGGATATTCGAAGCTAAACTATAAAGATCTGAACCAAGTAAAACTTGACTCGGATCTAGTTGGCTAGATATTCGAAGTTAAACTATAAAGATCCGAACCAAGTAAAACTTGATTCGGATCTAGGTGGCTGGATATTCTAAGTTAAACTGTAAAGATCCGAATCAAGTAAACTTGATCTATATCTAGGCGGCTAGATATTCGAAGTTGAACTATAAAGATTTGAACCAAGTAAAACTTGATCTGGATCTAGATGGCTGAAAGTTAAACTGTAAAGATCCGAACCAAGTAAACTTGATCTGGATCTAGGTGGCTGGATATTCGAAGTTAAGGAAAATGTTGTCAAAGTTACTATGATTCATTGTATGCACCCCGGCTACACTAAATGAAGAGAGCATCCGACCGAATGATAAATCACTCGGTCGGAGGCTCGGGGACTAATGGGTATACACTATATTATGCGGAAAGGTGCAAGTGTAGGCCAAAGTGATTACCTCATTCATGCTGTTAGTTTCAAGAATGACTTTTGCGACAAGATGCAAGCGGTTGCTAATGTCGGGGAGACGAAAAGACTTGGTCCCTAGATTAGCCACCGAGCTAGTTTCAATTTGGTGGACAACATTCCAATTTGTAGCGTACTCCTTTGAGGAGCTGAGACTACCACCGCTTAGAGTGCACGTTAGCACCTTGCCTTTGGCCTCTCGTTACTGCCTCATCTTTGGGCTTTGTGAAGCACCATCGAGTGCCGGCAATGAGGCGAAGCAGTAGGGGAATTCTTCTGGAGTATCTGGGCAATGCTAAGCTGAGAAGAAGTCGGCCCAGTCTTCTTCTGAACAGGCTTAGCAGCTCCACCTTTCTTGACTTTGGAAGATGCCACGACAGTTGGCTGCGACTTAGTTGGCCAGGCTATGGTTGGAGCGGCCGATGGTGCTGCAGAAGGAGAGGGTTCTTGCCAAGTCTTAGAAAGCTCGGTGGGCATTGGTGCAGATGCTGGAGCAGAAGGAGTCGGATCTTCAACAGGAGCCGAGATAACAGGCGCTTCGGTTGATGTTGGGTCGGTAGGAGGATAATTAGCAATCTCCATGGTCGCGGCCAGATCAATTGGTTGATCCGGCATGGCAGTGTCAACATAGCCGCCGGCACCAACCTCAACCTCCTCCTGCAGAGGTGGACTATTAGTTGGTTCAAGAGGGGGATCATCTCGAGCCAGGCTGGGAACCCGGACGTCGTCCTGAGGTGTAGTAGATAATGGCTGAAGAATGGGAGAGGCCATACTCGGGCCACTCCGGTTGGCGGCAAGCAGAGCACTACCAAGGTAAAGGGAGAAACAAAATAAAGTCAGAGAAAAAAGAGAGAAACAAGAAATACAAATTTAGTTCGGGTAAGGCAACTTACGCAGAAACTGCGGGCATAACCTTGCGCTTAGGAGCCTTCTGGGCGGATCTCTTGATTTGCTTCTTGGGAGCCTCGCCTGAGGGATCTTTCAAGGCGGCCCGTTTCCTCACTAGGACTGGGCCTCCCATGGCAAGGGGGTCTACCTCGTGGACCTGACTAGCCGGGTTAGCTGGGGAAAAAATAAGCCGGATATGCATAATAGACATGCACCGCATAAACTATCTCGAGAACTTCAACCTCGTCTGAGTCATCATACTCAGTTTGTTTGGGGACCTTACCCTGAGTTTGGACAGGGGCCGAGTCAGGTTTTGGAATGAATTCATCTTAATCAGGCTCGCCATTGTCTGGGGTATCGTGATCCTCGCTCCAAGGAAGAGCAAGAATATCACCGTCTTCTACGGCTTGGTCATCAAATTTTTGAGGAGGAAATTGCAAAGGGAAATTGAGTATTCAATAAGGCCGAAATGGTGCATGATTCGGATGTAGTGATTCGGAATCGAATTACCTTGGAAGGGGGGTTGTTGCAAGTGAAGGGCTTCATGCCCCACGTCCAATCCTCAGCCATATTCGTCGTGAAGATAGCCCAGACAAGCTTTCGAATCTGCTCATCGTTGAGCTCAATGGTTTAGACTCGGTTCGGGTCGAGAGGGCCGCTCATGTAGTAGATATTTTGGGATCGCTGTTGGAAGGGGCAGATTCAGCTGCTAACAAAAGCAGCCATCAAGTCTTCGCTATGCAGCCTAGCCCGGGTCAGCTCCTTGAGTCGGAGCTCAAATGCCTCAGCGAGAGGATCGGTCCTCCTCGGATTGTAATTCCAGTTCTTCCTGGAAGGCGTGCCGACAAAGAAGGCTGGCAGTCGAATCTTGTTTTCCTTGCCGATTTTCTTCATGTAGAAGAACGACCGGTGCCATTTCTTGCATGATTCGAGGCTAGCAACACGAGGAAACTCGGATTTCTTCCTAGGCGTGATGGAGGCGGCACCGCACTGGGTCAATGATTTTTCGGAGGGGCGCAAGATCTTATCCAGCATGACATTAGCTTGGATTTGGAAGAACTTAGACCAAATAACTACTGAGGGCTAGAGGTAAATGCTGACAGAGAGGCAACGACATTAGCCGACAGATGATGAGGTTGGAGACCAAAGAAATCAAAAAACTCCTTAGCAAAATCACTAAGGGGAATACCAAATCCTGTAGAGAAATTATACACGAAGACTACATATTCACCCGACTTGAAGGGTTTCGCGGCATAGTAAATCAAAATTTTCTACGGAGCGAACAGAGGGAAAGCCAAGATCTAATCTAGGAGATGCAAACAACGAGAGAGATTGTATTAGATCTTCATACCCTTGAAGATTCGCATGACCGAGGCGTTTGTCGAGCGTGGGTGATGTAGTCGTACTCGCTTCTCCTCCTCGCGATCCGATCCGATCTAGCACCACAAGTGGCGGTGCCTCCGTGAGATGCACACGTGCAGCACCTCGACGTCTCCTCCTTCCTCGGACCAGCGAGTATGGTGGAGAGATAGATTGGATCTACAACACGACGGCGTGGTGTATATGGTGGAGAATTTCACTGCAGGCTTCGCCTACAAGCAGTCGGGAGGGAGAGGAAGGTAGCAAGTGCTGGGGCTTGGAGGAAGGTGTGTGGGGAGGGCACCACCCTCTATATATAGAGGGGGCAGCCCTGCCCTCCTCCAAGCCTATCTCTAGTTTAAACAATTTAAACTCTCCCTTATCTAGAAATCCTATCTCTAGTTTAAACGATTTAAACTCTCCCTTATTTAGAAATTCTATCCGAGATTTAAGCAGTCAAATCTCTCTAGAATCGGCTGGGCCCTATGGGGCCTTGTGCCCAATGCGGCCAGGACACTCCCTCATAGGCCCATGCCCCTCCCGGAAGGTGGGGCCACGTTGGTCCCCTTCGGAAGGTTCTAGAAGCTTCGGTACAATCGATTAACCGGAACAATTCCGAACTCCAAAACTGCTGCCTTATATGAATCCTATTCTCGGACCATTCCGGAACCTCTCGTGATATCCGGATCCCATCCGAGACTCGAACAAAATTCATAAACCAATTATCCAATCTATCCTAGCGTCAAGACACGTTAAGTGTGTGACCTGCGGGTTCGATAATATGAGACATGATCTTCTATCAATAATCAACAAAGTGCAGGCACCCATATTGACTCCCACACATTCATCGATGATCATATCGGATGAACCACGATGCCGAGATTCAATCAATCCCATATATATATTCCCTTCGTCTCGCGATATTTTACTTGCGAGATTCGATCGTCGATGCCGTCATACCTAGTTCAATCTCGTTCACAACAAGTACTTTACTCGTTCGTAATCCGATATCACTTTGTGATTAACTCCTTAACCACATGCTTGCAAGCGGTGTTGATATCGATTACACGAGTGGGCCCAAGTATATCTCTCCGGCACAGGAGGGACAAATTCCATCTCGATACATACAACCCAGAGATACTTTCCGATCACACGAGACACCTTTATGATCACCCTCTCATAGGATGACGTTTGATGACCTCAAAGCTTTCTTAGGTACAGGGGTTGCATTATCTCATGGTCTAAGGAATACAATATTTGGCATAGGAAAAGCTTCGCAAAGATGAACACGATGAAACGATCTAATTGCTTCGCTTAGTTTGGGTCTGTCCATCATATCATTCTCCCAATGATATGATCTCATTATCAATTGACAACTCATGTCTATGGTTAGGAAACCTTAACCATCATTGATCAATGAGCTAGTCCATAGAGGCGTACTAGGGACACGGTGTTGTTCACAAACCACACAAGTATTAAAGTTTCCTCTTAATACAATTCTAGCATGGAATATAAACTTTATCATGAACAAGAATTATAATAATAACATCTTTATTATTGCCTCTAGGGCATAATTCCAACATGACTCAACAACGAGGGCGAGGTCTGGGATGGGTAATTGGCATTTCACCTCAGCAGGGATACAACGAGGCTTGAGGAGCCATTCAATCTCATGCCGAGTCACCGAAGATCCTTGCCAGGAACCGCGCTCCGGGGCGGAGGTGACATCTTCTTCTCCGGCGGTGACGATGCTACGGGAGCTCGACATGAGGTCGTTGGAGGAGGAAAAGGAGGAAGAAGAGCTAACTGCAGGAAGAGGCCTAGATTTCTACGGCCCCGTATCTGCGGCGAAGAGCGCGATCGATGCGACAGAGCTAGACCAGAGCAGGGGCTCGCCCCGTAAGCGCACAACATGGTGGAGCAGCACCAGGAACTAGCGGTGCGGTCGCGAGCGGAGGGAGTGATACGTCGAAAACGTATCTATAATTTTTGATGTTCCATGCCGATTTAGTATCTACTTTGTTTTGCTTTGTCTACACTTTGAGGTGTTTTTATATGTTTTCTGGTACTAACCTATTAACAAGATGCCACAGTGCGGTTATGCATTTTCTTACATTTTAGTTACAAAAAAGGCAGAAAATCAATATTCTCGGAATTGGACGGGACAAAAGCCAAAGTCAATATTTTAGCGTGGGGAACACGAAGCCAGAGTACGAGACAGATAAGAGCCACCAGGGGGCCACACCCCCTGGCCGCGCGGCCTGGGTGGGCCCACGCCTGGGGGTGCGGCTGCTCTGGGTGCCCCCTTCCTCACATCGTCATCTATAAAGATCCCCCGATACCAAAACCCTAAGTACCCGATCAATCTTCCACGAAACAGTCCATAGTCACTGGCACCATCGTCCCTAGATCGGGAGGGATCTGAAGCTCTTCCCGGCACCCTTTCGGAGGGGATATCATCCCGGAGGCCTTCTTCTTCATCATGTCAGCCTCCGGTATGAAGCGTGAGTAGTTCCACCTTGGACTACGGGTCCATGTAGTAGCTAGATGGTTGTATGTCCTCCTTTGTGATACCATGTTTAGATCTTGTGAGCTCCGTTCATGATCAAGATCATCTATTTGTAATCATGCATGTTGTGTTTGCGGGGATCCGATGGATATTGAGATTACTATGTCAGATTGATTAATGGTTTTGTCTTATTGATTCTATAATGTCTATGTTGTTTGTGATCTTGCATGCTCTCCATTTCTAGTAGCTATCTTGGCCAAGTAGATGCTAGTGACTCCAAGAGGGAGTATTATGCTCGATAGTGGGTTCATGCCTCTATTTAATCTAAGGGAAGTGACAGAAATCTCTAAGGTTGTAGATGTGTTGTTGCTACTAGGGAGAAAACAACGATCTCTTCTTCATAGAACAAGTGGATTGTTTACCTTACACACTTTGCTTAAAGCAGTTATCCGTTGCTTGCAACTTAATACTGTAGGGGGTTCGGATGATAACCTGAAGGTGGATTACTTGTCATAGATGCAGTTAGATGGAGGTCTATGTATCTTGTTGTATTGCCCAATCGAATCTCATAGGATCATGAATGTCTAGCATTGCATTGTTATGCCTTGCTCACTCTTGTCAATTGCCCTGCTGTAGTTTGTTTACCCAGCATGCCATGTTTGTTTATCTTAAGGAGAACACCTCTAGTGAACTATGGACCCCAGTCCAATCTTTACCATTGATACATCTTCCATTGTTACTGTTTACTTTCTGCAAACCACCATTATCTTCTACACCATACAGTTAATCCTTTGTTTTTAGCAAACCGGTGAGATTGACAACCTCACTGTTCGTTGGGGCAAAGTCTTGAGTTTGTGTTGTGCAGGTTTACAGTTGCTAGCAACACCTTTGATTTGTTTCCTCCCTCCTAATAGTTTGATAACCTTGGTTTCTTACTGAGGGAAGAACTTGCCGTTGTGCTCATCATACCTTCCTCTTGGGGTCTCCCAACGAAGCTCAATAATCAGCTGAGCCATCGTCAAGATTTTTCTGGCGCCGTTGCTAGGGAGGCTAAGGACAGCTTCACAAGGGGGGTCCTTCACAACCTTTCTCTTTCTCTTTACTTTGTTTTTGTTTTTCTTAGTTTCTTTTGCTTGGTTTTGTTTGCCTCTTTTTATCAAAAACTCCAAAAAAATAGTTTAGTTTGGTTTGCTTTCTCTTATCAAAAACACAAAAAAATAGTTCCTGCTCTAGTTGTTGCTGCTGGCATGCTCCAATTTTGCCAAAATGAACTCTGTTGAGAACACCAAGTTGTGTGACTTCACTAGCACGAACAACAATGATTTCCTAAGTACAACTATTGCTCCACCTGCTCCTGATGCTACCTTTTATGTAATTAAGCCTGCTTTGTTGAATCTTGTGATGAGAGAGCAATTTTCTGGTGCTAGTTCTGATGATGATGATGCCCACCTCAATAACTTTGTTGAACTTTGTGAGATGCAAAAATATAAGTATGTAGATGGAGATATTATTAATCTCAAGTTGTTTCCTTTATCCTTGAGAGGAAAAGCTAAAGAATGGTTGCTATCCTTGCCTAGAAATAGTATCGATTCTTGGATTAAGTGCAAAGATGCTTTTATTGGAAAATACTATCCTCCTGCTAAGATTATATCTATGAGAAGTGAAATAATGAAATTTAAACAACTTGATAATGAACATGTTGCTCATACTTGGGAAAGAATGAAATCTTTGGTTAATAATTGTCTCACTCATGGACTTACTGCTTGGATGATTATCCAGACTTTTTATGCAGGTTTAAACTTCTCTTCAAGAAACCTGTTGGATTCAGCTGCTGGAGGTACCTTTATGACCATTACCTTGGGTGCTGCAACAAAGCTCCTTGATAATATGATGGTTAACTATTTTGAATGGCACACTGAGAGAGCTCCACATGGTAAGAAGGTAAATTCTGTTGAAGAAACCTCCTCTTTGAGTGATAAGATTGATGTTATCATGGCTATGATTGTTAATGGAAAAGTTCATATTGATCCAAGTAATGTTCCCTTAGCCTCTTTGGTTGCTCAAGAAGAGCAAGTTGATGTGAACTTCATTAGAAACAATAATTTCAACAATAATGCCTATAGGAATAATTTTGGTAGTAACAACAGTTATAGGACTTATCCTCCTAATAATGGTAGTACCTATGGAAACTCTTACAACAATACTAGGAGTGCTCCATCTGAAATTGAAGTCATGCTCAAAGACTTTATTAGTAAACAAACCACTTTCAACAAAACTGTGGAGGAAAAGCTTTTGAATGTTGAGAAAAATATTTCCTCTTTGTCTGAAGCACAGTCCTCTTTGATTAATAAAATGGCCGCTAAACCTGAAACTTTGGAAAGTACCTTTGCTGCTACTCATGTCATACAAGTTACTATTGATGAAAATGTTAGACTGTTAACCCAACTACATGCTAAGTGGGAAAGAGAAGCTGAAATTGCTAGAAACAATAGTGTGTGCATTATCACCACCACCATTATGGATGCCACTAAACCACAAGAAGTCCCTATTCCTCCTACCACAATGCCTAAACCCAATGAGTCTACTACAAGTGATGCTAAGTTTGATTTTGATCTTGATGGTTGCAATATTTCTGAAGTGATTATGTTCCTACAAAACCTTTCTAGAAGTCCTGATGCTAGTGATATGAATGTAGCTTTCACCAAACACATTACAGATGCTCTTATTAAAATTAAGGAAGAAAAGTTGAAACACAAAGCCTCTATTCCTAGGAAAGTTGAATATATTTGGGAACCCATCATTAATATGCAAGTGAATGACTTTTATCTCAAAGCTTCATGTGACCTTGGTTCTAGTGTCTCTATTATGCCTAGAAATATTTATGAAATACTTGATTTGCCACCTTTGGAAGATTGCTATTTGGATGTGCCACTTAATGATAATGCTAAAAAGAAACTCATGGGGAGTGTTAATGATGTTCTTATTATGGTTAACAATGCTTATGTCCCTATTGATTTCTATGCTTTGGATGTTGAATACAATGCTTCTTGTCCTATTACTTTGGCAAGACTTTTTCTTAGAACTATTGGTGCCATCATTGATATGAAAGAAGGCACCATTAAATATCAATTTCCATTCAAGATGTAAAAAACGTATCTAAAAACGTATCTATAATAGACCCTTGGGTTTTAGTTTTAGACCCTTGATACGTCGGAAACGTATCTATAATTTTTTATGTTCCATGCTTGTTAATATCTACTTTGCTTTGCTTTGTCTACACTTTGAGGTGTTTTTTACATCTTTTCTGGTACTAACCTATTAACAAGTTGTCACAGTGCATGTTGCATGTTTTTTGCTGTTTTTGGTTTTAGAAAAGCTAGTCAAGAAATATTCTCGGAATTGGATGGGACAAACGCCAAAGTCAATTACTTTCCGTGGGGAACAAGAAGTCTAGAGGGGAGACGAGGAAGCATGCCAGGGCCGATCAAATCTCCATGAATCCGTCTATAGCCTCCGCCACCATCGTTCCTAGATCAGGGGGATCTGAAGTTCTTCCCGGCACCCTGTCGGAGGGGAGATCATCCCGGAGGCCTTCTCTCCGGTATGATGTGTGAGTAGTTCCACCTTGGACTATGGGTCCATGTAGTAGCTAGATGGTTGTATCTCCTCCTTTGTGCTTTCATGTATAGATCTTGTGAGCTCCGTTCATGATCAAGATCTAATCTATTTGTAATCATGCATGTTGTGTTTGAGGGGATCCGATGGATATTGAGGTTATTATGTTGGTTTGATTAATGGTTTTGTCTTTATGATTCTATCATGTCTGTGTTGTTTGTGATCTTGCATGCTCTCCGTTGTTAGTAGCTATCTTGGCCAAGTAGTTTCTAGTGACTCCAAGAGGGGGTATTTATGCTCGATAGTGGGTTCATGCCTCTAGTTTCCAAGGGAGGTGACAATAATCTCTTCGGTTGTAGAAGTGATGTTGCTACTAGGGAGAAAACAATGATCTCTTGTTCATGGAACATGTGGACTGTTTACCTTACACTTTGCTTAAAACAGTTATGCATTGCTTGCAACTTATCTTGGAGGGTTAGGATGATAACACGAAGGTGGACTTCTAGTCATAGATGCGTTGGATGGCGGTCATGACTGAAGTCCAAATCATCAAAGCAACTCCTGCTAGGTCCTCGAGTAGGTAAGTGATAAAAGAATAATTTTTGAGGTGACATGCACCCTCACAATAAAGATCCAACCATTTGCAAGCATTGAAAGCTGGGATCAAAGAACTCTAAACATGTGCATGAAAGATGGAGTTCTAACAATAGGACATAGTAACTATGCATGCAACATGACAAGCTACAAATAAAGATCATGAATAACATGCATTGAAAAACGTTTGTTTGTTTCACATACATAAAACATGGCATAGTGGCAATCAACTTGTCCCTCATAGAGTAGCAAATAGATGCATATGACACCTTCAAAGTTCATAAGAGTGACTAGATACAAGTAGCACAAGAACAAGTAATATCACAATATGCATCAATCAATAAGTTTTGGGACACTGCACATAGAACTAAGAATGGCAACTATGCTCTCTTAATGGTGCCTAAAGGTAGAAGGTGGAGACTCAATATAATAGTGGAAGAAAGGCCCTTCATAAAGGGAAGCAGGGATTACAAGTTTCAAAAAGAGCTTCCAAAAATTATGGTACTTGTTAGCCTTCAGCCCTCATTGCCCCTATCATAAGCATCTTGAAGTGATTAAGGTTAAAGTGACAAAGATGGAGTATATGCTTGACAAAGTATAAGTTAGAAATCTCAAGTCCCTTGAATACGAGGGCCACACCTCATGCATACTCAACTTCGGTCACAAGTAAGTTCTTGTCATTGTAAGTATTTGCATATCATTGATAACCGCCAACGGGGTACCCCTTGCATATGGTACAGGAGCTTTCCCATAACCAAAATGACAAGGAAAGCATACAATGAACATCTCAGCAATCTTTTTATTTACTATATGCATAACTTTTTTATTAAGGATGCTTCATAGATAGCTCACTATGGTGACGTTGCAAGTTCCACCATGATTAGGCATGGCTTAGGCTAGCAGCCCAGACGTTTCTCCAACACAGGATACAAACTCCATGGACTTACAAGTTCCCTCTTTATTTCACACCAGTGATATCCATAGACAAAAGAGCATGATATCAACTGAGTACAAAGTACAAGTGCAATGTTGAAAACGTTCCCCGTGATAGCACAGTTCTATTAATTCCAACGTATAAGTGCAATCATATACAACAAAGATGTCACAATGGTTCAGTTTTATTAGGGGCAAAGAATATAAAGTGTGCCATCAAGTTCATGAGGGCTTTAATCACTAAGTTTTCACATAACAAAATATTTTTTTAATTGAAAGACAGTTGAATACAAGAATTTACTTGGAATGGTGTAACACACCATGCATAGGAGTTTATAGTGGACACTTTGGAATAACTTGGTTTCTTGGGAGTTGGAAGCATGAGTAGAACTTACTCATACAAGTGGAGGCTAGCAAAAGACTGGGAGCAACCAACTAAGAGAGCATAATGGCCATAATCATGCAGAGCAACAAAGCATTACTAATCAAAGCATAGAGTGGTACTACAAGTCAAGTAATAAATGATCATAGAGGCTAATGGTGACTTTTCATAGTCATAACATGGTGTGAGCATGTGCCAAGTCAACCCAAGCAAAGCATCAAAGGAGAATACCATAATACTATGCTTTTGCATGCTAAAACAACGCATAATTTCTTCAAGGAACACTAAGCAATCTCAATTGTTTGGAACAAGACATGCTACAGCAATAATCACTAAGCATGTCATGCTAAAGTCTAAGTCACAGTCAATGCAAGCTCCTCTTGCACTTCAAGCAAGAACTTACTACTCCTTTCCAACACCAAGCAACTTATTTGCAAAACAACACAGCGAGAACGGTGGTCCAAACTAATTTAGAACTAAACAAACTAAGCAAAGCAAACGAAAACTAAGACGCTCCAAGAACAACACAAGTGTGCATGAAACAATAAAAATGAAGTGTCTAGACAGACCTGAGCTTTTTATTGATGAAGAAGGGGATGCCTTGGGCATCCCCAAGCTTTGACGCTTGTACCTCTTGGATATTTCTTAGGGTGACACCATGGTGGCGTCTCCAAGCTTGAGCTTTTGTCCATTCTTCATCTCATTGCATCATTCTCTCTCTACACCTGAAATTTTTCCTTCATACAAAACTTCACACAATCTTCATTAGCAACATTAGTGTATTCAAAAGATATTAGACCCCTGGCAAAGCTTTGGAACAGCAAGGATTTTCACTAAAAACACAAGCTACTGTATTAAATCCTTCAAAAAGCTCAATTCACCTAAAGAGAACTCAAAAAGGAATCAATAAGAAGCAAATGCAAATAATGGCAGAAATCTGTCAAAACAGACCAGCAGGTAGAAACCGATTTTTTCGAACATCTTATGTTGCTCAAATGAAAAAGTGTTGAACTAAAGAAAGTTACCTAACATACTGGGGGATTTATTCATAAATTTTGAGTTCAATCCAAGTTACAGAGACTCATCACTAATTGTTTTGGTGGAGGACAGAAATCTATTTCGGGGCAGCAACTCCCCAAATCTTACTTCCATCTCATTAGAGGTCATTCCTGGCACAAAAAGCAAACAAAAAGGATAAGGAGAGGTAATTACTAAAGTAATAACTTCCAAGACTCAAGGAAACTCGTGGGTTATCTCCCAAAAAGTACTTTTCTTTAACGCCTTTAAGTTAGGCACAAGAAGCAAGAAGAATCAAGTATTTTCAAATGAAGAAGCATTAACATCAAATCTTGCTTTCAAAGGAGGGGCAAAAAGCAACTTATCTCTCCTCATAGGTAAGTATTCAATACCTTTCTTGAATGGAAAATGTTATTTAATGGTGCCTTCTTTCATATCAATGATGGCACCAACAGTTCTAAGAAAAGGTCTTGCCAAAGTAATAGGACAAGAAGCATTGTATTCAACATCCAAAACATAGAAATCAACAAGGACATAAGCATTGTTAACCATAATGAGAACATCATTAATACTCCCCATGAGTTTCTTCTTAGCATTATCATTGAGTGGGACATCCAAATAACAATCTTCCAATGGTGGCAAATCAAGCATTTCATAAATCTTTCTAGGCATAATAGAGACACTAGAACCAAGATCATATGAAGCTTTGAGAACAAATTCATTCACCTGCATATTAATAATGGGTTCGCAACTATCTTCTACTTTCCTAGGAATAGAAGCTTTGTGTTTTAGCTTCTCTTCCTTAATCTTAACAAGAGCATATGTAATGTGTTTGGTGAAAGAAACATGCATATCACTAGCATCAGGACTTCTATCAAGCTTTTGTAGGAACATAATCACTTCAGAAATATTGCAACCATCAATATCAAAGTCAAACTTAGCATCACTAGTAGTAGTCTCAACAGGCTTAGGCATAGTAGGAGGAGGAATAGGGACTACTTCTGGTTTAGTGGTGATGGTGCACACACTATTGTTTCTATCAATTTCAGCTTCCCTTTCCCACTTAGCATGGAGTTGAGCCAGCAACCTAACATTTTCATCAATAGTAACTTGTATGGCATGAGCAGTAGCAAAGGTGTTTTCCATAGTTTTAGGTTTAGCAGCCATTTTATTAATCAAGGAGGACTGAGCTTCAGACAAAGAGGATATATTTTTCTCAATAGTTAAAAGCTTTTCCTCTATAGTCTTATTGAAAGTGGTTTGTTTACTAATAAATTCCTTGAGCATGACTTCAAGTTTAGAGGGGGCACTTCTAGCATTATTGTAAGTGTTTCCATAGGAATTGCCATTATTAGGAGTATAAGGCCTATAATTGTTGTTGCTACCAAAATTATTCCTATAGGCATTGTTGTTGAAATTGTTGTTTCTAATGAAGTTCACATCAACTTGCTTTTCTTGAGCAACCAAAAAGGCTAAGGGAACACTATTAGGATCTAGAGGAGATTTCCCATTAACAAGCATAGCCATAATAAAATCAATCTTTTCACTCAAAGAGGAAGTTTCCTCAACATAATTTACCTTCTTACCATGTGGAGCTCTCTCAACATGCCATTCAGAGTAGTTAACCATCATATTATCAAGGAGCCTTGTTGCAGCACCCAATGTGAGCCCCATAAAAGTACCTCCAGCAGCTGAATCCAACAGATTTCTTGAGGAGAAGTTCAAACCTGCATAAAAAGTCTGGATAATCATCCAACCAGTGAGTCCATGAGTAGGGCAATTCTTAACCAAAGACTTCATTCTTTCCCAAGATGGAGCAACATGTTCACTATCAAGTTGTTTAAATTTCATAATGTCACTTCTCATAGATATAATCTTAGCAGGAGGATAGTATTTTCCAATAAAAGCATCTTATCACTTAGTCCAAGAATCAATACTATTTTTAGGCAAAGAAAGCAACCATTCTTTAGCTTTTCCTCTCAAGGAGAAAGGAAAAAGCTTGAGCTTAATAATGTCTCCATATACATCCTTATATTTTTGCATCTCACAAAGTTCAACAAAGCTATTGAGATGGGAAGCAGGATCATCAGAACCAACACCAAAAAATTGTTCTCTCATCACAAGATTCAACAAAGCAGGCTTAATTTCATAAAAGGTAGCATCAGGAGCAGGTGGAGCAATGGAAGTGCTTAGGAAATCATTGTTGTTGTTGCTAGTGAAGTCACACAACTTAGTATTCTCAGCAGAGTTCATTTTGGCAAAGGTGGGCAAGCCAAAAGCAATGACTAGCTAGGCGAGAACTAATTTTTTTGTGTTTTTGAATAAAGAAAGCAAACCAAACTAGACTTTTTTTTGTTTTTTTTTGAAAAGAGGCAAACAAAACCAAGCAAAAGAAACAAAGCAAACTAAAAACAAAGTAAAGAGAGAGGAAGTGAAGGACTCCCCTTGTGAAGACGTCCTTAGCCTCCCCGACAACGGTGCCAGAAAACTTGTTGATGACTCCTTGATGGCGCCAGAGAACTTGGTGCTTGATGTGGAGTCTGTTGGGAACCCCAAGAGCAAGGTGTGAAGCAGCACAGCAGCAAGTCTTCCCTCAGTAAGAAACCGAGGTTATCGAACCAGTAGGAGGAAGGAAACATCACACATGTGTTTCTAGCAACGCGGAGACATGCACAACACAAACTCAAGACTTTGACCCAATGAATCAATGAGCTTGGCAAGCTAACCGGTTTGCTGTAATAAAGGATTAAACGAATGGTGTGGAAGGTAATGGTTTGCAGCAAGTAAACAAGTAACAGTGGAGGATGTATCAATGGTAAAGATTGGACCGGGGTCCATAGTTCACTAGAGGTGTTCTCCTTAGATAAACAACATGGCATGAAGGGTAAACAAATTACAACATGGCAATTGATAGGAACTGAGCAAGGCATAACAATGCAACTACTAGTCAGAAAGATCCTATGAGATTCGATTGGGCAATACAACAAGATACATAGACCGCCATCCAACTGCATCTCTGACTAGAAGTCCACCTTCAGGTTATCATCTGAACCCCCTGCAGTATTAAGTTGCAAGCAACAGACAACTGCTTTAAGCAAAGTGTGTAAGGTAATCAGTCCACATGTTCCATGAACAAGAGACCGTTGTTTTCTCCCCAGTAGCAACAACACATCTACAACCGAAGAGATTATTGTCACTTCCCTTGGAAACTAGAGGCATGAACCCACTATCGAGCATAAATACCCCCTCTTGTGGTCACTAGCAACTACTTGGCCAAGATAGCTACTAACAACGGAGAGCATGCAAGATCACAAACAACACAGACATGATAGAATCATAAAGACAAAACCATTAATCAAACCAACATAATAACCTCAATATCCATCGGATCCCCGCAAACACAACATGCATGATTACAAATAGATTAGATCTTGGTCATGAATGGAGCTCACAAGATCTATACATGAAAGCACAAAGGAGGAGATACAACCATCTAGCCACTACATGTACCCATAGTCCAAGGTGGAACTACTCACGCATCATACTGGAGAGAAGGCCTCCGGGATGATCTCCCATCCGGCAGGGTGCCGGGAAGAACTTTAGATACCCCCGATCTAGGGACGATGGTGGCGGCGGCTACAGACGGTTTCGTGGAGATTTGATCGGGTGCTTAGGGTTTCTACATCGGGGGCTTCTTATAGGCGAAGGGGTAGGCCGAGGAGGCGACCAGGCACGCTTCCTCATCTCCCATCTGGACTTCTTGTTCCCATGGAAAGTAATTGACTTTGGCGTTTGTCCCGTCCAATTTCGAGAATATTTCTTTACTAGCTTTTTTGAGACCAAAAACAACAGAGAACAGGCAACATGCACTATGGCAACTTGTTAATATGTTAGTACCAGAAAACATGTAAAACGCACCTCAAAGTGTAGACAAAGCAAAGCAAAGTAGATACTAACAAGCATGGAACATAAAAAATTATAGATACGTTTCTGACGTGTCATCATGCTAGATGTTGTTTTGACCTTATGCTTAGTGTTTATTCTTGTAGAATGACTTGTTTCAAATAATTGGGATTGCTTAATGTGCCTTGAAGGAATCATGCGTTGTTTTAGCATACAAAAGCATAGTATTGTGGTATTCTCCTTTGATGCTTTGGTTGGGTTGACTTGGCACATGCTCACACCATGTTATGACTATGAACAAGTCACCATAGCCTCTATGATAATTTAGTCCTGGACTTGTAGTACCACTTTATGCTTTGATTAGCAATGTTTTATCGCTCTGCATGATTATGGCCATTATTGCTCTCTTAGTTGGTCGCTCCCAGTCTTTTTCTAGCCTCCACTTGTATGAGTAAGATCTACTCATGCATCCAACTCCCAAGAAACCAAGTTATTCCAAAGTGTCCACTATAAATTCCTATGCATGGTGTGCTACACCATTCCAAGTATATTCTTGTTTTCATCTACCTTCCAATTAAAAAGTCTTTTTGTTATGTGAAAACTTAGTGATTAAAGCTCTCACAAACTTGATGGCACACTTTATTTTTCTTGCCCCTAATAAACTTGAACCATTGTGTAATATTTGTTGTATATGCTTGCACTTATACGTTGGAATTAGCAGAACCGTGTTGTCATGGGGAACACTTTCAGCATTGCACTTGTACATTGTACACAGTTGATATCATGCTCTTTTGTCTATGGATGTCGTCTATGTGAAATAAAAGGGGAGCTTGTAAGTCCATGGAGTTATGTATGTGTGTTAGAGAAACGCCTGGGACACTAGCCTAAGCCATGCCTAATCATGGTGGAAACTTGTAGCATCACCATAGTGAGCAATCTATGAAGCTTTCTTCTTATAAAAAGATACATATTGAAAAGAGGAAAGAGAGAAAAAAGCACCATTTTCCTATGGTAAATAAGAAGATTGTTGAGATGCTCATTGTCTGCTTGCCTTGTCATTTTGATTATGGGATAGCTCCTGTATCTTGTGCAAGGGGTACCCCGTTGGCGGTTCTCTATGATACACATGTAATTACTATGACAAGAACTTACATGTGACTAAAGTTGAGTAGCATGAGGAGCGGCCCTCGTATTCAAGGGACATGAGATTGCCAACTTATACTTTTTCAAGCATATACTCCATAGTTTGTTCACTTTAACCTTAATCACTTCAAGATTCTTATGATAGGGATAATGAGAGTTGAAAGCTAACAAGTACCATAATTTTTGGGAGCTCTTTTTGAGACTTGAAATCCCTGCTTCCCTTTGAAGGGCCTTTCTTCCATTATTATATTGAGTCTCCACCTTCTATCCTTAGGAACCAATTAAGAGATCATAGTTGCCATTCTTAGTTCTATGTGCATTGTCCCAAAACTTATTGATTGATTCATATTGTTGATATTGCTTGTTCTTGAACTATTTGTATATAGTCACTCTTATGAACTTTGAAGGTGTCTTATGCATATATTTTCTACTCCATGAGGGACAAGCTGAATGACACTATGTTGTGTTTTCTATATGTGAAACAAACAAACGTCTTTCAATACATTGTTATTCATGATCTTTGTTTGTAACCTTTCATGTTGTATGCATAGTTACTTTGTCTTACTGTTAGAAATCCATCTTTCATGCTCATGTTTAGAGTTCTTTGATCCTAGCTTTCAATGCTTGCAAATGGTTTGATCTTGATTTTGATGGTGCATGTCACCTCAAAAATTATTCTTTTTATCACTTACCTACTCGAGGACGAGCACGAGTTAAGCTTGGGTATGCTTGATACGTCGGAAACGTATCTATAATTTTTGATGTTCCATGCTTGTTTAGTATCTACTTTGCTTTGCTTTATCTACACTTTGAGGTGTTTTAATATGTTTTCTGGCACTAACCTATTTTCTTCTATTTTTGGTTCCAGAAAAGGCAGAAAATCAATATTCTCAGAATTGGATGGGACAAAAGCTAAAGTCAATATTTTACCGTGGGGAACACGAATCCAGAGTACGAGACGGTGTAGAGCCACAAGGGGGCCACACCCCTGGTAGCGCGGCCTGGGTGGGCTCGCGCCTGGGGTGTGCAGCCGCCCTGGGTGCCCCATGCCTCGCCTCTTCGCCTATAAAGAGCTCCCGATACCAAAACCCTAAGTACCCGATCAATCTTCCACGAAACAGTTTGTAGCCGCCGCCACCATCGTCCCTAGATCGGGAGGGATCTGAATCTCTTCCCGGCACCCTTCCGGAGGGTATATCATCCCGGAGGCCTTCTTCTTCATCATGCCAGCCTCCGGTATGAAGCGTGAGTAGTTCCACCTTGGACTAAGGGTCCATGTAGTAGCTAGATGGTTGTATCTCCTCCTTTGTGATACCATGTTTAGATCTTGTGAGCTCCGTTCATGATCAAGATCATCTATTTGTAATCGTGCATGTTCTATTTGCGGGGATCCGATGGATATTGAGATTACTATGTCAGATTGATTAATGATTTTGTCTTATTGATTATATCATGTCTGTGTTGTTTGTGATCTTGCATGCTCTCCATTTCTAGTATCTATCTTGTCCAAGTAGATGCTAGTGACTCCAAGAGGGAGTATTTATGCTCGATAGTGGGTTCATGCCTCTATTTAATCTAAGGGAAGTGACAAAAATCTCTAAGGTTGTATATGTTTTGTTGCTACTAGGGAGAAAACAACGGTCTGTTGTTCATGGAACAAGTGGATTGTTTACCTTACACACTTTGCTTAAAGCAGTTATCCGTTGCTTGCAACTTAATACTGTAGGGGGTTCAGATGATAACCTGAAGGTGGATTACTAGTCATAGATGAAGTTGGATGGCGGTCTATGTATCTTGTTGTATTGCCCAATCAAATCTCATAGGATCATGAATGTATAGTATTGCATTGTTATGCCTTGCTTAGTCCTGTTAATTGCCCTGCTGTAATTTGTTTATCCAGCATGCCATGTTTGTTTATCTTAAGGAGAACACCTCTAGTGAACTATGGACCCCGGTCCAATATTTACCATTGATACATCTTCCACTCTTACTGTTTACTTGCTGCAAACCACCATTACCTTCCACACCATACAGTTAATCCTTTGTTTTCAGCAAACCGGTGAGATTGACAACCTCACTGTTCATTGGGGCAAAGTCTTGAGTTTGTGTTGTGCAGGTTTCCAGTTGCTAGCAACACCTTTGAGTCGTTTCCTTACTCCTACTGGTTCGATAACCTTGGTTTCTTACTGAGGGAAGAACTTGCCGTTGTGCTCATCATACCTTCCTCTTGGGGTCTCCCAACAAAGCTCAACAATCAGCTCAACCATCATCTGGGAGCTTTGCGGCGACGACACAAGCGGGAAGAAGGTGAGATTGGGAGCGGGGGGAAAGTGACTAAGAGTTCACCCCGCTACCCCATTTATATCCCAAACTGCTAGCGGTAGTGGGATCGTGCGGGTGTGGCGGTTGCCGCATACACACATGTATCACGCATGTGGCAACCACCGAGTGGAGCCCCACCGCTGGTTACATGGCAGGATATGATCCGGCCGCAGTAACCATTGCGGTAATCCAAGGGGCACTACACGGACTTGACCGCTTGCAGTGATTACTGTTCCCGTGTTAGCAATTACTATAGCGGCCCAAAAAATGAGGCAAAGTGCAATGATTATGACACGTGGGATAAAACTTACGGGAGAAGCTAAGGGCATGACCCGGATGAATAGAGTTGGCTCGGCATAAGTCGGAAGTACGATAACATGTGAATCGAGGTAAACTCGAAAGAGGGCCGACTACAGAATAAGTCGACAAGCTGAAGTTTACTATCCTAATATCTTGAACCTGTTATAGCCTTGCCGACTAAAGTCGCCAAGACCGCACCAGCTTCGGGGAGTAATGTTGGGGGGATGACCCCAGGTAGGGTCAAGTTAAGGTAAAAGGGCAAATCCCTCGTAGATGTTGACCGGGTCAAAGAATGACCCGGCCGAGTTATAAGGACCAGGTTATCCAGAGTCAGGCAACTAAGGCTTGACTCGGCCGACGTACAGGGTATGTCGGCATATCATCTACTATGCTTTATATATGCAGGTTAGGGTTTGGACGAGTCATACAAGGCAAGGCTGAGTCAAGGGGAAGCTTGCTCGATAAGGAGAGGGCGAACCCCGAAGTTAACATTGCACATTGTCTCACCCTTAGGAATCTGAATAGTGCCAAGCGCTACAGACAATGGACAGAGGGACAAAAGAGCATCACGGAGGTGACAGTCCCAGAGCCCGACGCTCACATGTCGTGGACTCTGGGTCATTGCCGTAAAAAAAGGGAGACACGGAAAGGATCCCACCGGATGACTATTTTGGGACAAGAATATTTCACGAATATGTTGTCCAGGTAAGCCCTAGATGTAACCTGGACACCCCTTTATAAGGCGAGCCAGGGCCTCCTAGTAGAGGGATCAATTGATTTTGAATTAGAGCTTACAGAGAGCTTCTTCTTCCTCTCTCTTATACAGCTCAAGGAGCAAGTGTAGATACTTCTGAGCTGAGTAAAGATCTAGTCCGTGTATTATGTGTGTAGACACCACTACATCATCCCTCTCCGGATCCCACTAGTGCACATTGGCCCCAACTTAAGCCTACCCATGGCATATGTCGTGCCACCACCATGATATATCCTCAAAAATACGAAAAGATTTATCCATTTTTACTTTTTTTGTAAATGTGGATTCTCTTTGCTTTGATATTATTATGACAGTAATCGTGTTTGAGTTTTGAAGGAACACATACCTATAAGGAAAAGAATCATGAAGTCGCTTATGAGAGGTATGTCCTATGTCTCCCACTTTTGAAGTTTGAGTTGTTTATTTTAGTCGGTCGATTTGCTAAGATTCTATGCCTATGGGAGTAATTTAATTTAGTTAGAGTAAAGCTTTTTATTAGTATGATGATTAATTGTTGAAGATCTTGCTCTAGTTATTTTATCTAACCGAGTCTTGCCTTGGAAATAATAATGCCAAACAAGTACAATAAGAAAAAGTCTGAAATTTACGACTTGTTTGATGAATGATTGTCTTGAGAGTATAACCTTGAAGATACTTAACCCCATAGACATTTTGATAGTCTTGACGACACTCCTAAAAGGAGTTGTTTGATTGAAATAAAGTCTAGTGGTAATTGTGATGCATGCCAAAGCTAACCTTCTGGATCAAACCGTGGTACTAGCTCATAAAAAAGAGAAAAATCTGCTTTTATGTTCCTAGTGCACACCTTTGGGATGCCAACAACTCAGCTGGCTTTTGAACGATCTATGGTATAACCCAGGATTTCGGCTATGAGTTGATGACATGATTGGCATAAATGTCAATGTATGCGCAAAAGTATTGGTACTCTCAAAGGTTTTGCAAGCACTTGCAAAATAAACAACCAGCAATCCGTGAAATAATAAAAAGAAAAATAAATCTTTGAAGATCCACATAACAAGTCCTTGGCATGGTATCATTACTACTCTATGATTTTTTCTTAAAATACAATGATTGGATTAGAAGTGTTTTAAATAGACTTGATTTATTGATGTCGGTGTAAATAAGACACTTCATTTCTATACTACTTAGGACATGAAACTCTCTTACTTAATCATGCTATTTAAACATCGTAGTGTTCCTTGGCAAGATGAGAATTAACTATAAGAATTGGATTGATTGCTACACTTCTAGTTATTCATATTAATATTAAATTCTACTTTGATTGTCTTGACTTACTGAAGCTTGTATAGTACTCTTGTCATCTCTCTAACTTTGATAAGCCTCGCAAATGAATGAAGTGTTATGCACATATGACTACCAACCATAAGTGAATTCTTATTCTCGTTATTTCAAGTTTAAACGTTGAATTCCTTATAGTTCTTTTGTTTCTTCTTGCTCGAGGGTGATCAAGGTTTGAGTTTTGGGGAACTTGATGGCTCCAATACTTGTCATCTTCTACCGTGTTTAAACATTGTTTTTAGTCAAGCAATTGAGAAGAAACTCTCAATCATTTCCACTAATGACTAATAATTGCAAAGATATGCAAAACCTTGCTTTGAATTATATTGTGTAGGAAATCATGGGTTTTAATGTGAAATAAGGAGTCATAATGAAGGATTTTGAGGAAGACCACATGGCCAAGTAATTGGGAAGCCAATTCCAGGAGTCAGTGAGCTTAACGACCACTGATACGGGCAGGGACCGCCCATACTGTCCGCCCATACTAGGTGGCGGCGACTCTGTCTCGTCAAACCCTATGCCTTTCGTGAAGACGCCTATATATTTTGAGGCTCCAACCGTCATTCAAAGAGCCACCATTCTCAGATTTCATCACAACACCACCAAAGGAGATCCACACCATTGTTCATCCATTCCATCATCTATCCCCTCCATTATCCATAACCATTTCTTTGTACATTCGATCTCCTTGTGATTTGGTGACCATTGTAGGAATATTTGATTTCAATGTAAGTATTTTGTACAATGTTTGAAGGGAATATGCCCGATAGGCAATAATAAAGTTGTTATTATCGTATTCCAAGTATATGATAGATGTCTATTTTACATGCTATAATTTTATTAACAGGAAACATTAATATATATGTGTTTAATGAACAAATAAAGTGTTCCTAGTTACGCCTCTCATATAATCTAGCTTGTTGATTAACATGATGATCAAGGTTTCCTGATCATGGACATTGGATGTTGTTAATAACGAGGTCACAACATTGGCAGAATGATGTGATGAACATTCATCAGAAGTGTAGTAATACGACCAAAGTCATTATGTTTAAATTGCTATAACATCATTACAAATAACTTTATTCCTTAGACCATGAGATCATGTCAATCACTAACATATGAAGAGTAGCTTGATAACATCAAACGTCACACCATAACTGGGTGTCTATAAAGGTGGGTTCAGATACTCCAATAATAGTATGTAGATGCTCATGGATCAAGAGTGGGATTTGTCCATGCAAATGACAAAGAGATATACTCTAGGTCCTCTCGGTGATATCACATTGATATAGCTTGCAAGCAAGTGATGGAGATCACTAGAATGTTATATCATGTGAATAAGAAAAGAGTACATGTCAGTAACGAGATCAAACTAGGTATGGGGATACCGATGATCGAATCTCATACATGTAAAAAATCGCGAGACAAATGGATTTAGTTGCAATGTTAAGGTTCTCACTATCATAAGAAGTCACCGTTGAATGTGCAGGAGTCAGTATGGATCTCCAGGTCCCGCTGCTGATTATTGATCGGAGAGGGGTCTCGATCATGTATGCATTATTCGCGAACCATAGGATGACACACTTAAGGGATATCAACACCATTTGGAGCAAATGAGTTGCCATAAAAAGAATATCAAAGTGCTAGAATTATTTCAATGGCCACCAGAATTGTTTGGGTGAAATTGCTAAAATTGGTTTTGCATGTGAAATTGAAAAGTAGCAAGGGATTTTATGTGAATGTTTGTTAATTAATGTAATTGAAAAAATTCAGAAGAAATAAATAAAAGAGTTTTATTTAATAAGAGATACATCAATTTGGTGGAAATTTAGTGGAATTTGAGTGGGATTTTGAGTGGAGGAAATGGAGAGTCATTTTGTGAGTGGGAGCTCCACTCACATGAATGGAGGAAGGGTTGGGGCAGCCACGATTGTGCCGGACATGGCCCTTGGGGTTCCCTCCTCTTCCTATAAAAGGCCCCCCTCTCCCTCTCTCTCACTCACACCTCCTCGTGAAGGATCTCTCCCCCTCTAGTACTATTCCCCCAGGGTCTCGACTTAGTGAGATACATGTTCCCGGTGGATTTTTATAGAGCGAGGATTTGCTACTTCTGCTGCACTGCTGGAGCGAGGTCACGAAGGTTGTCGGGGTCCTGGACGTGTGTGCGATCATGGATTCTCCGCTGAGTTGCGGTGCTGCTAGACTTCCACACGATCTTGAGATCAGCAAGAGATCGACTACATCACCAACGATTCCATACTCGTAACGCTTTGTCGATATTCAAGGGTATGTATTCTGGATGTATATCCACCCGTTGATTGCATCTAGATAGATGGATCGTGGCGTATACAGTTCCCATCGTAGGAATTTTTTGTTTTCTATGCTGCAAACCCAACAGTGGTATCAGAGCCAGATCTATGCGCAGGTACTCTGCACGGGTAGTACACATGTTGTTATGTGGGTGCTGATGGTCACATTATTGCTTCTTATGTGTATTTTGTATATTGGTGGCATAGTGGGATGAAGCGCCCCAGGCAAACTTTACATGTCCTTGCACATGAGACCTGTTCCACGCTTGACATGCAACTAGTTTTGCATAAGTGGCTTGCGGGTGTCTATCTCTCCTACTATAGTCAATATCTATTCTACTTCTACAACGAGTTGCCAATAATTTGATTATCATCGTTGTGGTTCCATGTTCGTAGGTAAGAACGGTTCTATCTTCGAAAGCCCTCAGCCACGTAAAACATGCAAAAGATAAATTGGAGACATCTAGTTTTTTGGTTTGCCGACCAAGTACTATGATATGATAGTATTATAATTTTTTATATAGATTTATACTATTGGAAATTATAATATGCCAAAGTGTAAGTTCCATAGACCTTGGCCTTACACATATAGGAATGATAAAGATCATACCAAGATGCATGAGATAATGATCAAAGTGCAAGAACCATATCATATCACTTTTAGCATATGATGTTTGTATGCATCTTATATTGCTTGGTTGGCGCTTTAGTAGCATTATAAGATGACCCCTCATTTAAATATCAAGATAAGAATGTGTTCTTCCTTAGTATGCACCATTGAAAAGTTTGTCGTTTTGATACACCACGTGATGATCGGGTGTGATAGAATCAACGTTCACATAAAACGGGTGTGAGACAGTTTTACACACGCGAATACTAAGGTTCTTACTTGGCGATCCTAGCATGTACAGACATGGCCTCAGAACATGAACCTAAAGGTAAAGCATCAGTCATATGGTTGATATGATGATCGCCTTTAAAATTACAACAACTCACATGATGATCGGTCTTGTTGTAGCGGATTTGGTTCATGTAATCACTAAAAAGACACGAGGGATGTTTTTTTTGAGTGGGAGTTCATTTATAATTTGGATTAGCTGAACTCAAATCTATCATAAACTTAGTCTAAATAAACTTTGCAAATTCTGTTATAGATGGCACCACCTGCTTTTAATTTCAATGTGTTCATGAAGAAAGAGAAACTTGAGACAAATGGTAGCAACTTTACCAACTGGGTCATGAATTTGAGGATTCTCCTCACTGCTGCATAAAAGCAATATGTGCTAGAAGCGCCACTAGACCCCCCACGACTTGATGATGCTCCCGACAAAGTAAATAATGTTTACTTGAGTCGTCAGGAGGACCACAATATGGTTCATTGCGGCATATTGTATGGGCTAGAGCTAGAACTCCGAAAGCATTTAGAGAATGGCAATGCTTTTGATACCATGGGTGAATTGAAAATGATTTTTGATACCCATGATGTTGTGGAGAGTTATGATGCTTCAGAAAATTTCTTTAGCTGCATGATGGAGGAGAACTCTGTTAGTGAGCATGTACGCAAAATGTTTGGGTGCACCTATAAGCTTGTTTGTTTGGGAATAACGATTCCCATTGACTTAGGCATACATCTGTTCTCCAATATCCGCCACCAAGATACAAGAGCTTCGTGATGAACTATAACATGCATGGCATGAAGAAGACTCTCCCTGAGCTTCTGTCTATGCTTAAAACTGTTGAAGTGTAAATCAAGAAAGAACATCAAGTTTTGATGATCAATAAGACCATTGGTTTCAAGAAAGACAAGGAGGGGAAACATAAGGGTAAATTAAGGAAGGGTGGAAGATCTGTTGCCACGCCCAAGAAGAAGATCTGAGTTGCCCCTAAGTTTGATACCGAGTGCTACTATTGTAAGGGGACTGGCCATTGGAAGCGCAACTGCCCCAAGTATTTGGCTGACAAGAAGGCCGACAAGATGAATAAAGGTATATATGATATACATGTTATTGATGCGTACTTGACTAGTACTCGCAGTAGCACCTGGGTATTTGATACTATATTGGTTGCTAATATATGTAACTCGAATCAGAGGCTGCAGAACAAGCGACTACTAGCTAAGGGATAGGTCAAGATGTGTGTCAGCAATGGATAAAAAGTTGATGTGATTGCCGTCGGGACGCTACCTCTCCATCTGCCATTGGGATTAGTTTTAAACCTAAATAAATTTTATTTGGTGCCTGCGTTGAGCATGGACATTGTATCCGGATCATGTTTATTGCAAGACGGTTATCCTTTAAATCCCAAAACAATGGTTTTTCGATTTATATAAATAATATATTTTATGGTCATGCGCCTGTGATGAATGATTTATTTCTTTTGAATCTCGATAATAGTGATACACATATTAATAATGTAGATGCCAAAAGGATTAAACTTAATGATGATATATCCACATACGAGTGGCACTGCCGTCTAGGTCATATTGGCATAAAACGCATGAAGAAACTCCATTCTGATGGACTTTTGGAATCACTTGATTTTGAATCACTTGATACATGTGAGCCATGCCTTATGGGCAAAATGACTAGAACCCCGTTTTTCGGTACAATGGAGCGGGCAACAAATTTATTGGAAATCATACATACTGATGTATGTGGTCCAATGAGTGTGTCGGCACGAGGTGAATATTGTTATTTTGTTACTTCCATGGATGATTTGAGTAGATATGGATGTATCTATTTGATGAAACACAAATCAGAAACCTTTGAAAATTTCAAGGAATTTTAGAATGAAGTGGAAAATCATCGTAATAGAAAGATTAAATTTCTACGATCAGATCGTGGGGGTGAATATCTAAGTTACGAATTTGGCAGATATATGAGATAGTGTGGAATAGTTTCACAACTCACACCTGCCGGAACACCACAACGTAATGGTGTATCGGAGTGTCATAATTGTACCTTACTAGATATGGTTCGATCTATGTTGCCTCTATCTGAGTTGCCAAATTCTTTTGGGGTTATGCACTAAAAACCGCTGCATTCACTTTAAATAGGGCACCATCTTAATTCGTTGAAACGACACCGTATGAATTATGGTTTGGAAACAAACCTAAGTTGTAATTTCTTAAAGTTTGGGGATGCGATGTTTATGTGAAGAAAATTTAGCCACATAAACTCAAACCCAAAGCAGAAAAATGCGTCTTAATAGGATACCCTAAAGAAACAATTGGGTATTCCTTCTATCACAGATCCGAGGGCAAGTTTTTTTTTGACAAGAATGGATCCTTTCTTGAGAAGGAGTTTCTCACGAAAGGTGTGAGTAGTCAGAAGGTAGAACTCGAAGAGGTTATTCAACCTTCTCTTCATGAAACGATGAGTAGCGCAACGCCGGAAATTGTTCTGGAGTTGACTTCACCAAATGAAGAAGGAACTAATGACAAAGATCATGAAACTATGAAAGAGGATACTGCCGAACTTTGCAGGTCAAGTAGGACACGTGCAGCTCCTGAACTATACGGAAATCCACTCATGAATTTCATGGTTGATGGAAATGATGA
Source organism: Avena longiglumis (assembly GCA_030063025.1). NCBI lineage: Eukaryota > Viridiplantae > Streptophyta > Magnoliopsida > Poales > Poaceae > Avena > Avena longiglumis. The sequence goes on along the minus strand of CP125974.1, from coordinate 472,650,701 downwards.
CCCTGCGACGTATGAAGAAGGGATAATGAGCCCAGATTCCAACAAATGGCTAGAAGACATGCAATCCGAGATGGAAACCATGTATGAAAACCAGGTTTGGACCTTGGTGGACTTACCTCACGACCAAAAGGCCGTTGAGAATAAATCGATTTTCAAGAAGAAAATTGACACTGATGGTAACATGACCATCTATAAAGCTCAACTTGTCAGAAAGGGGTTTTGACAAATTCAAGGATTTGACTACGATGAGACTTTCTATCCTGTAGCAATGCTAAAGTCGGTAAGGATTATGTTAGAAATTGCTGCATTTTTCGATTATAAAATTTGGTAGATGGATGTCAAAACCACGTTCCTCAATGGTAATATTGAGGAAGAGTTGTATATGGTACAACCAAAGGGTTTTGCCGATCCTAAGGATGCTAACAAGGTGTGCAAACTTCACCGTTACATCTATGGACTAAAGCAAGCATCACAAAGTTGGAATCTCTGCTTTGATGAAGTGATCAAAGGGTTTGGATTTGTCCAAACTTACGGAGAAGCTTGTATTTACAAGAAAGTGAGTGGGAGATATGTGGCATTTCTAATATTATATGTGTATTACATATTATTGATTGGAAATTATATAGATATTTTAAATGAGGTTAAAAGTTATCTAAACAACAAATTTTCAATGAAGGACCTTGGTGAAGCATCATACATATTAGGCATCAAGATCTATAGGGATAGATCAAGACGTATGATTCCGCTATCGCAAAGTACATACCTTGATAAGATTTTAAAGAAGTTTAAAATGGACGGAAGTAAGAAGGTATTCTTACCTATGTTGAAAGGCAGGACATTGAGTAAGACTCAAAGTCTGGCTACGGTAGAAAAAAGAGAGATAATGGATAAAATTTCATATGCCTTGGACATAGGCTCTATAATGTATGCCATGCTATGTACAAGACCAGATGTGGCACACGCTATTACTTTAACTAGTAGATACCAATCTGATCCAGGTTCGGAACACTGGATAGCGGTTAAGAATATCCTTAAGTACTTAAGAAGGACTAAGGATATGTTTCTCGTGTACGGAGGTGAAGAAGAGCTCGTCGCTAAGTGTTATGTCAATGCTAGCTTCGATATCGATCCGGATGAATCTAAGTCTCAATTCGGATACGTATTTCTCATGAATGGAGCAGCAGTTAGTTGGAGGAGCTCCAAACAACCCGTGGTGGCGGGATAAACAACGGAGGTGGAATATGTTGCTGCTTCAGAAGCAACACAAGAAGCAGTTTGGATGAAGGAGTTCATAACGAAACCGGGTGTGGTTCCTAGCGCATTGGACCCAATGGTGATCTATTGTGACACCAATGGAGCCATAGCCAACGCCAAGGAACCAAGGTCTCACAAGAATTCCCAGCATATCAAGCGCCAGTTTCACTCCATCCACGAGCATGTCAAGGATGGAGATATAAAGAATTGCAAATTACACATGGATCTGAATGTGGCAGATCCGTTGACTAAAACTCTCCCTAGAGCGAAACATGATCAACACCAAAACTACATGGGTGTTAGATTTATCATAATGTAAACTAGATTATTGATTCTAGTGCAAGTGGGAGACTGAAGGGAATATGCCCGAGAGGCAATAATAAAATTGTTATTATCGTATTCCAAATATATGATAGATGTTTATTTTACATGCTATAGTTGTATTAATAGGAAACGTTAATACATGTGTGTTTAATAAACAAATAAAGTGTTCCTAGTTATGCCTCTCATATAAACTAGCTCGTTGATTAACATAATGATCAAGGTTTCCTGATCATGGACATTGGATGTTGTTAATAACGAGGTCATAGCATTGGTGGAATAATGTGATGAAAATTCATCCGAAGTATAGTAATACGATCAGTGTCATTATATTTAAATTGATAAAACATCATTACAAGTAACTTTAGTCCCTAGACCATGATATCATGCCAATCACTAACATATGAAGAGTAGCTTGATAACATCAAACGTCACACCGTAACTGGTTGACTATAAAGGTGGTTTCAGATACTCCGATAATGTTATGTAGAGGATCATGGATCAAGAGTGGGATTTGTCCATCCAAATGACGAAGATATATATGTTGGGACCTCTCGGTGATATCACATTGATATAGCTTGCAAGCAAGTGATGGAGATCACTGGAATGTTATATCACAGGAACAAGAAAAGAGTACATGTCGGTAACGCGATCAAACTAGGTATGGGGATACCGATGATCGAATCTCGGACATGTAAAATATCACGATACAAAAGGATTTAGTTGCAATGTTAAGGTTCTCATGATCACAAAAGGATTTAGTTGCAATGTTAAGGTTCTCATGATCACAAGAAGTCATCGTTGAATGTGCAGGAGTCAGTATGGATCTCCAGGTCCCACTGCTGATTATTGATCAGAGAGGGGTATCGATCATGTCTGCATTATTCGCGGACTGTAGGGTGACACACTTAAGGGATATATACACCATTTGGAGCAAATGAGTTGCCAGAAAAAGAATATTAAAGTGCTAAAATTATTTCAATGGACACCGAAATTGTTTCGGATGAAATTGCTAAAATTGGTTCTTCATGTGAAATTGAAAAATAGCAAGGGATTTTATGTGAATGTTTGTTAATTAATGTAATTGAAAAAATTCTGAATAAATAAATAAAAGAGTTTTATTTAATGAGAGATTACATTAAATATGGTGGAAATTTAATGGAATTTGAGTGATATTTTGAGTGGAGGAAATGGAGAGTCATTTTGTGAGTGGGATCTCCACTCACATGAATGGAGTAAGGGGCGGGGGCAGCCAGCATGGCGCCGGCCATGGCTCTTGGGGTTCCCCCTCCTCCTATAAAATTCCCCCTCTCCCTCTCTCTCTCACTCACACCTCCTCATGAAGGATATCTCTCCCCCTCTAGTACTATTCCCCCATGGTCTCCGCTTAGTGAGATACATGTTCCCGGTGGATTTTTCTGGAGCAAGGATTTTCTACTTCCGCTGCACTGTTGGAGTGAGGTCGCGGAGGTTTTCGGGGTCCTGGACGTGTGTGCAATCACGGATGCTCCGCTGAGTTGCAGTGTTGCCGGACTTACACATGATATTGAAAAGGCAAGAGATCGACTACATCACCAACGAGTCCATACTCGTAAAGCTTTGTCGGTCTTCAAGGGTATTTATTATGGATGTATATCCACCTGTTGATTGTATCTAGATAGATGGATCGTGGCGTATACAGTTCCTATCATAGGATTTTTTTTTTGTTTTCTATGTTGCGAACCCAACAATGTTTTCTACCCTTGATCTATTTATTATGAGTGAGTCATCCTCACGGTCTATAGGTTGTGGAGAAAACTCGTAGCAATTATGTGCATCTAATCATGGGAGTATTGTATTTTGTTTGCAATTGAGATTTGTATATTTTGTTTCTTTGTCTCTTGTCTCGATCTATGGACTTGTAGGTACCCAAGATCCCATAGATTGATAAACGCTTGAGGCGAGATACTTGGCTAGCGGCGATCTCATAGAAACCTCAATGATAGAAAGGGTAGTACGGTCTTCGCTTAGAGATCCATTCGGGATCACAACAACATCACCACTTAATGCTTTAATATGTGTTCTATACTTAATAATCGTTTGTAGCCCATTGCTTCGGTGTGCAGTCGGTTGGATTAAAATACTATTGCTATGACCGTTGCATCACGAGGGCTCTAGTATATTGGGATGTGTTTCCCACAAGAGATTATCTCCATTCAAACATTACACATGACTATGCTTATTATTATCTTTTATCCCATATGATGTGTAGCGTCAGGTGGATCTTCAACCCTATCCTATCTCCATCAATTGATTCAACCTAATATAAAAGTAAACTAGATTGGTCCGGTAAACTAAGGTAAAACAAAGAAACAAAGTCTTGTAGACATGCCCTTTTTATTTCCTTTTAGCATTCCTTTTCAATGTTCGATTAAACCTCGGTCTTCTAGGGAAAAATCTATTATATTACATCCATGAATCCAGATCAAAGGTATCAACAATCCAATACAAGAATCTGCAAATGGTTTACAAGATTAGCTTCAGCCTTGTGCATCATAAGCTAAAACATTTCTTTCTTTTGGATGACGATACAGCCACAACATAGTAGTATTTCCTAGTAGCAAATCATGCTAATCAGATCCACTATTGTGCACAGTACTAAGGGAGACACCACGGTAGCTAATTCTAGTTAACAGAAGCCACTATTAATGAACACTTGATATTAAACATGATTGCTTGATAGAGAGTAAGTTACAAGAAACATATACAATTTTACAAATCATTTTCCTAGCTTAAATTGCTAGGAATCATTTCCAAGATACTTTATCATATAGATAGTATAAATTAAGCAACCAATCTCACTTGCAAATAATACCCAAAGAGTTCTTATCATTTTCCTATTCAACCATCTATGAATCATTCCATATCTAGCATCACATTGTACAACACATACCCAGATCATCATTGAACCAAAGGTTCAATAAATCAAAGCATAGAATATTATCATCTTAGCCATCTACCAATTCGGTAATGTTCTCTTAGCAAAACCATTTATTTTCTTGTCTACCAACAGCTCAAAAATTATAAGAGCAAACCAGGTATGCTAGAGTACAGTAACATTATTGAATTGATTTAGATAAAAAATACTTGCTAAAAATACCATGCCAACTAATCAACAGAGCCCCACGCTGTCATCAACTGCTTCACCCAACAAAAAAATAGTACATGACATAGACAATACACCATCCCATGTCAACACTGAAAGATAAATCCTAATACTACACCACACTTAGTTCAACCATTCATTAAAACCAAGATTTGATTCAGCATGTGTCCATAGTAAATTTAGTAGTAGAAGAAAGGGATTTCTATCTTTGTGCCCTTGGTTTCTTAGTTGTACTCAGTTTTTCCTAGCCGCTTAACTTTTTCTCACTTTTTCCCAGATCCTTCTCTGAAACTCATCAAAGAGCTCGAACGACAGCTATCGTCATGTTGACCGTTGGCTAAAATGTGGGGCCACACGGTGTGGGACCATGAGGGACCGGTTGGTCGAGAACACGTTATGCTGACATGTGGGGACATGTCATGTGGGACCACATGGGGCTGGTTGGTTGGGACCGTGTTATGCTAACGTGGGGGTCATAGTGTGGAACCATGTGTGGCGCGTTTGGTAGTTATGTGCGCACCTCTCGCCTAAAAGTTTTCTTTTTTATTGTTGTAATTGGCCTTTTTAAGATAGCATTTTCCCTCTCTCTCGCTAATAGTTATATTATTTTGCCCAAATTGGTAGCGAATCTAGAGCAGCTTCTCTCTTCATTCATTGTTCCTTTTGGCCCTCATTTTTCTCAATCTGGTAGCAAATCTGACCAATAACATAAATACATTCAGTAAACAAAGCAGATATAGATAAAGCGGCTAATATAGGATAGATGGTATGGTACTTAACGAGGTTCGACAATTTGGCTGCTCAACGGCAGCAGCGCACAAGTTCAACACATACAAAACAAAATAAGTTGCTTTATAGCAGCAACACACTAGATCAGTGCCACCTCTTGGCCTCTGCCTCCTCCCTTTGGCGCTTCCTCCACTTCTGATGCCCAGTCCCTTGACCTTGGGCTCCTTGGGCATGAATGGGGCATGCGAACCTCTTTAATGGCCACCTTCTGGAGGTTGTGGAGGTGAGAGTCAAGCGCCTTGTGCTTGGTTCTAAAGGCGTGTACATTCACGGTCTAGCCAACGTTAGGGTTGCAGGAGCTCACGTCCTCGACATGCGTCATGAGGCAGTTGAAGTCGGTGGCGCCTAGTCTCCTATTGCAGAAGGGGCATATGTAGACCTAGACGACAAAGTAGGTGTCGTACCTGTCATACTTCAGCTTCCTAGGCACCTGACGAGTCTTGGTGTGCTTGGATTAATCATCGCTGCAGACATCGCTCTATCCACCTGTTGGAAAAATAGTAGCATGCAATAAGTACATGATTGAGATAACTTGATTATTGGGATTAATTATTTGCATAAATTAACCAATTGAGATCCCATAATTATTTGCATAAATTAACCAAGTGGGTTAAATTATCCAATCCCCAAATATCAGACAAAATCAAATACTGATCCCAACTACATATTGTCGCTAGTACTAACTAGGGAATCCCTTAACTACAACTCGGAGGATAAATAAAATAGAATTGAAATACGAACAGGGGGATTCATCGAAACACGAGATCTAACACAAGAGGATTAGCTTCTATAAAAATATCTAGCATCGAACAATTGAAAATACGAACAACCGAACCCTAATAACACACGATCTAGCATCCAATGATGGGAATGGGGGAAGAACAAGGGAAGGGGAGAAAATCCTAGTTACCTCCGACCATGGGTCGATGATGCTGGTGTCTTAGGGGTTCTCCGCCCAGATGTACTCATCCTTCTCGTAGGGGTCATAGTCGAGCGGGATCTGCCTGCTACTGGCGGGGGGCTCCTCGCCGACGGCTACATCGGAAGCGGAGAAGAGGGCCTGGACAGGGATGGTGGCTGCCTTCGATGCCTCGACGGGGAAAGGGACCTCCTCTATGGCGGCCTTGGAGGCGACGATGGCCACCACACATTATGCCGACGCGGTTGGGGTTTTCTTGGGGGTTTGAAGTGAGTGAGCGAGTAAGTGAGTGAGTGAGAGTAGGGAGGAGGAGAAGGGGAGGGAGAGGGCCTCTATGAAGGTGAAGGGAAGGGACGTTTTTTTGCACCACCATGCACCGCGTAACCGCGTACGCTACTAAACTGTGCACAACCGCACGCGTCCGCTACCGTCCTATGCACCGTGACACGCGTACGTGCGTCATGTTTTTCCCTCGTGTATAACCCCGACGACTTAGGTGTACTTAGTTATACCCATAATAGTAACACTAGAAATTTGGTTGTACTCATTTTTGCCCTCTAGTACTAACACTGTCGTGTGCAATATATTCAGTTTTACCCTCCAGTGGCTGGTCAACAGGAGTCAATGAATGGGGTTTAGCTAGCTAATTGAGTCATTTTATGCCCAACAAATTCAAAAAAGATCAAAACATAGTGGCACCTATCCAGGGAGTCTTCTTATGTGACCTGCCACCATATAAACATATAGAAATCAAGTTTTAACCAAAATACCACTTCTCAGATCACCTACTATCTATGAAGGTTCATGGCTTTCTACTCAAGCCCCTTCGCAAAACATCCCTCTCCAAAACATAGTTTGTCTGAATGAGGCAATAATTGGCACACTCATGTATATTCGAATTGCAAATAATTTGATGTATGACAAGATGCATTTTATTGTATAAAACACACATTTTCCATTTTTAAATCTTTTTTGATTTTCTATTTGAATCCCTTTGTCAGTTTCCCTTAGTTTTTTAGTACTACTTAGTTTTACCCTCTCTCTTAGTCACAAACTCTCACACCTTTGCTCATATTGGCTTCTATGCTCTGATTGGTCGAGACAGTTGTCACGCGGATCGTGCCCACCAACCGTTGATCCTCTGTGATCTAGCGGACATGATAACCCCTATATCTATTTGGGGGCACCCCTATATCTATGCAAAATAACGAGTTTGTCACTAGTACTTTAACTCCATAAAAATATGAATTTGAATATAATTTGAAGGGAAAGTGTTCAAAGTGTATAATTTTCGTACATGCAAGTTTATGCACTATATTTCACTCTATGAAAATGGTAAACTCTCAAGATTTTCTTAGCACAACATTATCATGTCCTAAGTGCGATTTCAAAGTGTTCAAAGGTGTATAATTTTTCTATATACAAGTTTGTGCATTATATTTCACTCTATGAAAATGATTATCTCCCAAGATTTTCTTAGCACAACATTATCACGTCCTAAGTGCAATTTAAAAGTATTAAAAGGTGTATAATTTTTGTAGATGCAAGTTTATGCATTACATTTCACTCTATGAAAATGATAATCTCTCAAAAAAATTAGCACAACATTATCACGTCCTAAGTGCGATTTAAAAGTGTTCAAATGTGTATAATTTTCATATATCCAAGTTTATGCATTACATTTCACTCTAGGAAAATGATAATCTCTCAAGATTTTCTTAGCACGCCATTATCATGTCCTAAGGGCGATTTAAAAGTATTCAAAGGTTTATAATTTTCACATATGCAAGTTTACGCATTACATTCCACTCTATGAAAATGATAATCTCTCAAGATTTTCTTAGCATGTTATTATCATGTTCTAAGTGCGATTTCCTAGTGTTCAGAGGTGTATAATTTTCGTATATGCAAGGTTATGGATTACATTTCACTCTATGAAAGTGATAAACTCTCAATACTTTCTTAGCACAACATTATCATGTCCTAAGTGCGATTTCACAGTGTTCAAAGGTGTATAATTTTTGTATATGCACGAGACATAAAGATTTTAGTTCAAGGATCCCTTTAGTTTATGCATTAATTTTCACGCTCTAAAAATGGTAAACTCTCAAGATTTTCTTAGGACAACATTATCATATCCAAATTGTAATTTGAAAGTGTTCAAGAGTTGTATAATTTCGGAATATGCATGAGACGTAAAGATTTTAGTGAATCCATTACTTTTCACCCTCTAAAAATTATAAACTCTCTTTAACATTAAGAGTTGTACATTTTTTAATTTGAAAGTGTTCAAGAGTTGTGTCATTTTATTATTTCTTATACTTCCATCTCCCTAAACCTTAAAGTTTGACTTTCACCTCATAGATTCACTTGATTGCAACTGAGACACTAAATCGATAAAAAAATTAAATCATCGTAATGGATCCTCTGTCGGCCGCATTCTCCACTACAAGCGTGCGCCCAATTGAGCTCCCTAGTTGTGCCAATTAATTATATACAACAAGCGCTACTATAATCGGAACAATTTGGTGCAAGATCTAACCTTCCCTGCACATAGTTGCCATTTTCATCCTTCATACAGGTCAATGGAACGGTACCATACTGTGGCCAGGACGAATGGGAGGCCTAAGTGAAGTTAGACATAACTCGTCGGCCAGAGAAGGGCTTCCATCGTGGAAGAAGAAAGGGAAGGAAACGACACGGGCATGCAGGGTTGGCTCAGGGTCCCATCTTGCAACGCCAACCTGGGTAAGTTGTGGGTCTAGCACTCATGTGGATAAGTTGTGGGTCCCATGCTAATCTGGATAAGTGGAGAGAGGTGTCCACTACAGGACCCGACTGAGCACAACCCCACTTGTAGCATCTAATGGTAAGGCTAAAGGACCGCGAGTTTCAGACCGTGTGAGAGTTTCGGAGAAGGATCTGGGAAAAGTGATAAAAAGTTAAGGGGCTAGGGAAAGTGAGTACAACTAACGAATCAAGGGCATGAAAATATAAATCCCTAGAAGAAACTACCATTTCTCTGCTAGCAAGCAAGATACCAGTCATTTCTACTGCCTCAATTGCCAAGCTACAAACCAACACAGATAAGTAATTGATGCATATGTACATATCCATAACCTTGATCTCACAATCAGAATATCACCATTCTCATAGTTCTTCAACCAACACAGCACATCGGCTCGAAGGCCGGTCACATAAGAATTACCTAGTCTAGGGTAGAGGTTGATACAGTAGTCGATGCTGGGGGCATAAAATATGAAGTAGATGAAAAGACCGATGCCAGGGTTACAAACACTGTCATCCCACCAGTGTCGGAGAAAAAAGCAGTTCCAGCAACATCACCATTGTCCACCACCTTGGCAAGGTTCCTAGGCATCAAATTGAGAGCCTCGGGGTTGTGCCGCGAAACCATCCCTCTGGCATCAAGCAGTGGAGTAGGCCACAACAACCACTGCAAAACCAGACCACCATGGGGAAACCGGCAGCAGTACCTGAGGACAAGCTGAAGGTCAAGGTTGACACCAAGGATAAGGAGACGAGTTAAACATAGAGAAGCATCAGGAGGCGTGGGTACATGGGGGTCATACCGGTAGCTGAGCCGACGTGGATTGAGCTTGTATCTAGGGCCCCGCAGGTGAGCATGGCAGCGCCGGGCAGCAGCATTGAAAGCCGCTGGTGACAGCAGAAAAACCGGAAGAGTAGTACGCTAGGGTTCCGGGGCCGCACGCTGATGCATACATGAACTTTGTAGTTTGTTAACATGTTTATCCACATATTTTCATCACATATAATGTTATATCCATGTTTTATATTGATTTTCGGGGATTTACCAATGATCCCTTTATTTTGGCTATAACCTGGCAGGGTAGAAAAATCTTGTTTTCAATGTTTTTGATGTTTCAGGACATATACAAAGTCAAATGGACCTGAGATTTGGGGGATGTCTATATTTATCCACGAGAAGAATCTGGAGCACAAGAACCTCACCTGGAGGTCCAGGAGACCCAAAAGAGACCAGATGGGCGTGCCACCTACCCTCTTTTCCTCCTCGGTCGTCTGATCACCTTGATTCTTTTGCCCACAGAGTTCTCTTGACCTAAAACCCCTATATAGGGATACCCTAGGGAGTCCTTAGGACGGAGCACACCAGAAATGAAAACACCACCAAACAGAGTCAGATCCAGCAAAGATTGGAGGGGTAAACTCCGCAGGAGCCGCCTCCGGGAGGGTCTCCACCCTCTCCAACATCTCCAGCAGCATCACCATGATGAAGAGGGAGTAGTCCACCTCTGGACTATGGGTTTGTGGCAGTATCTTGATCTATTTATCTTTTGTTCTTCATATATCTAGTACCATATGAGTTGCCCAACATGATCATGGTCATATATGTAATTCCTATGTGGTGGATCTTTATTTTATGATTTGATATATGAGATTGGAACCTATTTTATGTAAGATGTATTGGTAGATGCATATCATGTACCCCGTTCTTAATTGCTTGTTTTGATCCAACTTGTATGCAAGAACTTGTATGGGGAGAAGTGTGTATTAGATGGAGTAGCATGGTGGTAGTGATTGAATTGTGACAACAATATTCAAGACTACTTTTGTTTTTACCTATATTTTGTTGCCTCACTAGGGATAAAGTAAAATCATGTGCTATAATTATCATGTGTCAGTGAGATAATCTTGTTAGATCAAGGTAGCATATTTGTATTTCAAACATCATGTTATATTACTTAAAGCTATACTCTAATTTGTTCTTAATTCAATATTGCATGGAGTTTCCCTTTCTTGAGGAGTATAAGAGAGATGTGTTTCATCTATATGTTAGGACGTGATTCCCATATGAATACTTATCATACACATATAGAAGTTCCATGAATATTTATCATTGATGAATTGTTTTATGATCACTACAACTTAAAAAGAGAGTAGACAAGTGAACCCATGAACCCCGGTCAAATTTTAATCATAAGAAACACCTTTCCATTGCAAATACTACCTTTTATATTTTTTGCGATTTATTATTTAGAAAATACAAAAATACTTTTCCTACTTGCAATCATCCATAAAAACCCCAAAACAACTTTACTATCTTCCATATCATCTAGTTTACATTACTTTATTTATTTATTTCAATTTACTTTATATTATATTATATTTCATATTACTAATACAAAACCTTGTGCTTAACAACCACTTGGTGGAGTTGGGGACACAAGACAAATTATTTTACTTTACAGGTTGCTTGAAGAGGAGAAGATGAATATAACTTCCACAACCAATTCCCTGAGAGTTCGATATAAACCCTCGAGTCACACTTGTGGGGAAAAGAAGCTTGCTACAACACTCTGCACTTGGAGTCCCATCGAAAAGTGGCCATGATTGTTGCCATCAAGAAGTGTTTCTGGCGCTGTTACCGAGGAATTGGAAAAGTTACCTCAGAACTGCATCCTTATCAAGTTTGAAGAGCAAGGTAGTTCCCATGACACTTGCAAGTATTTTCTAGATCCGTCATCTTCATCAACTTGTGTAACAATCCAAGCTGGGGGAGGTTGCACTACTGTGAGCCTTTTATTCTCCTTTTAGATTTTAAAAGTATTTTACTTTGTCTTGTTTTTAGTCTTTTTAAGTTTTACTTAAAACATAAAAACACATAAAAATGGAAAAGAGAGATTATTGTCCCTTTAGTGTAAAGAACTTCCCAAAAGAAGGCGAGATACCATTTGAACCATTTGAAATAGACCCCTCAACTACTAAAGCCATTTATGAAACCCGTTTTTATGGGAAACCTACTGAAAACCCTATGCGGCATTTGAGAACTTTTAATGAAAGATGCAAAGATCTAAACATGAGTAATAAAAACAATAGTATGATCAAAGTTAAACATTTTCCATATTCTCTTGCTGGTAAGGCATTAGATTGGATATTAAAATGGCCACCTAGAAATTTTAGCTCTTGGTTTAATGTTAAAGCTGCTTTTGTTGAAAGATTTGGAACCCCTGAAATAATAGGCCATATTAGGGAAATGATTATCATGTTTAAACAAAATAAAGATGAACCTCTTATAAGAGCTTGGTAAAGATTTAGAGAACTTGCTTTTGGAACAGAACATGGTTTTAGATATTGGATGTTAATGCAAATCTTCTATAGAGGGTTAACTAAAAGTTCAATGGCCTATTTAGATAAAGAGAGTGGAGGTTATTTCATGAATATAATAGCGAACAAAGCTTATATATTGTTAGATGGACTAATCATAGAAGTAAAAGTAAAAGAAAGCCTTGAAAAAGCTAAAGCGCCAGAAGATGTATTTGATGATAGATATTCTTCAATTTATACAATAGAGATAAACAAGTAGAAGAAGTCAAAATTGCTAAGTGAAACAAAAGAACCTCTACTTGATCTTGATAAATGTAGTTTGCATGAACTCATTAACTTATTGCAAAAGTTTGCTAATGATCCATCTTTTAATGTCCATCAAGCAGGATTTGGTTTCTACATAGCAAATTATGTTATAAAAGAAAAGATTGAAAGATATAATAATGAAGCTATGATACAACCTAAGCTTGGGGATGTTTGTATCCCGAAGATATTAATCACTATTGGAAAAGAGACGCGTCATGCTATTCTAGATTTAGGATCTAGTGTCTCAGTTTTATCCAAAGATCTATATGATTTGCTTGATTTGAAACCCATGGAAAAATCCTCTATAGATCTTTTACTTGCTGATGATTCAACCAAACATGCTTTAGGAAAAGTTAAATATATCATGGTTGAATTACATATAACATTTATACCCGTTGATTTTATTGTCATAGACATGGGGAACAATACCTCAAGTCCTATAATACTTGGTAGACCTTTCTTGATAACCACAGGTGCAATAATTGATACAAAATAAGGAAATGTGAAGTTTAAGTTTCATCCCAAGAAATGTATGGAACACTTTCCAAGGAAGAAGGATGTAGCAAAGACACAAGCTATCCCATGAATTCCATATCACTTACACCTATGAAGGCTGACGGGCATACCTTTTTAGAATAAAAGCAACCTTTGAAGAAATGTTTACGAAAACCGGCATCGCCTATGACCTATGGTCGGTGGTTGTAGATAGTGCATAAAACACTCCTTTTTAGTGAACTTGCTGAGTACACTCATACTCAACCGTACCTTCTGAACCCTTTTGCTAGATTCTAAAGCCAATGAAGACGTCATCATCACAAGTTGATGCTCAAAGGAATCATCACCAAAAGCTCAAGATCTTCAATAAAGTCCATGGAGTCGACATATACATCAACAAAAGAGAAGAAGTTCCTGATTAGATAGGAGTACAACCTCTAGCCATAGAACCTACTTCTGTAGAGCATTGCAATAGCAGCAATTGCAAGCCAGATAGTTTAGATACCAATCTAATTAGTATAATAGTTATGAGTTTTTATTTCTGGTTCTTCTTTGTAATAAGTTGCTTTCTTCCTCTTTAACCTAGAGTGTTCTCTAGATATTTTATAAAGAGTCGAGTTGTAATCCATAGTCATGTCTTGGACCTGCTATGTTTCTACTGTACCACTCTGAGGGATGTAATACTAGAGAAAAGGTGTTTTATTTGTTTATGTCAATGACTATAGTATACCAAATCATGCAGTGTTATGTTGGGTCACCATAGAACCCTAGCCGAGCTTATTGGAGGAGAAGTCGTCCCTTCTCCCTTCGGCGGCTCGCGACTCCATGCCACCGCCACAATCCAGAGCAGCACCTTAACGCCACTACTCGGAGATGGCAGTTGAAAGAGCACATGGGCCCCCATGTATGGTTTTGGTAATTAATGATAATCTCTATGGACTAGTATTTACATTAAGCTGATCTTGTAGGAATTGTCCATTGGCATCATATGGAGCATGTGCTGGCTTCAAGGTAGAAGAAATGAAGAAGGAGCAATGTCTAGGGGCTTTGGGCCTATTGGAATCATGTATAAGAAGAAGAATAAATAAAATAAAATGAAGAGTGTCTTGAAGAAGAATACGGAGTTTCTCATGTTTATCTTCAAGACATCATCCAAATGAAGTTAGAAGAAATGATGTGCAAGCTCAAGATGTGCCATCTCTAGAAGATCTCATGCTTGATGCTTGCCATCCTCGGTGATCTTGGTTCAATGAATACAAGTTCAAAGAAGAGGTTTCCCCATGGTGTATAGGGAAGCAAGTTGCAAGTCTTCATCAAGCAAGGGCGAGCAAGAGCAATCAAGAAAGGTCTTCCATCTTGAGGAGGATAATATCGTCTACATTGAACTCAAGTGAAATGCTCAAGGCAAAGTTATAATCTTTATAGGTTTTCCCTTTTGTTGATCTCATGTTATTAGTTGGGAGACCAGGTTTAGGATAGATAGTTGTACTATCAAGAGGGGCTCTCGAGTGAGTAACTCGATCGTATATTTTGGAGAGAGATCAAACCTTTGCATACTTAGCATCAACTCTCTTGGTTGTTATTTGTATCTTATCCAAGTGAGGTTCTAGATATTGTGGTAATCTTCATAACAAGCTCTAGTTCATAAAAAACGGATTTACCTTGTATATCTTATTGTGTTTTGTTATCTTGGAGGTTTTTCCGGCTCCACACCAAAGGAGGTATCCCACATAATAATACTTGATATTTTCTCCCTTGGTGGTATCTCACATAATAATATTTGATATTTTCTCCCTTTTTTGAATTCTACATGTCGTTATCTTTCCAACAAAATTGGTTTCATCCGATTCGGAGTTCGGTTACTCGAGTTATTGCGTATGCTGCTGTTACCAGATCTGCGAGTCATGTCCGGTAGTACCAGACTTTTGTCTCGTAGTACCGCTCGACTACAGTAGTACCTCTTAGCGGTACCAGTCACATCTGAACCCAGCAGCAGGCTGAGGCTCCCCCTTGAGCTTGCTTCCTTCCTCTCCCTTCCATGATTCTTGCATCCTTTTGAGGGAAAAGAGAGAGGAGATCTAGATCTACAATCACACCAATCCATCTCTCCTCTAAGTGAGGGGAATATATTGGGATCTAGATTTTGGTGACTTGTGTGGTTTTCCTCTCGTGTTCTTCCTCTCTTATTCCCCAATAGATTTTGTAGCTTTGGTGTAATTTGGGAGTGAAGGACTTGCCATTGCATTAGGTGCATCGGTTTGAGTTCTCCTCGGAGGATTTGGTTAGTGAAATCAATAAGCTTGTTACTAGCT
Source organism: Avena longiglumis (assembly GCA_030063025.1). Lineage (NCBI taxonomy): Eukaryota > Viridiplantae > Streptophyta > Magnoliopsida > Poales > Poaceae > Avena > Avena longiglumis. Next base: position 472,635,055 of record CP125974.1, on the reverse strand, counting down.
CTTGGGTTCTTGGAACCCTAGACGGTTGTGCAGCCATTGTGGTGAGTTATTGGGGCATCCAATTAAGTTGTGGATCTTTCCCCAAGTTAGTGACCTTGGTGATGATTATTGGGAGCCTCCGATTAAGTTGTGGAGATTGCCCCAACCTCGTACGGATTTGGTGACCGCCCTCAAGTGTCCCACAGTGGATCGGGTGCTTGTCGTGCGATGGGTGCTCAGGATAATAGGGTGAGGCCTCTTGTGGCTTTGGTACCACCCACCCCTCCAACGAGACTTATTAACTTGTAGGGAGGAACTCACTAAAACATAATCGTCTTCGTGTGCCTCGGTTATCTCTATACCCGAGCCCTTTACTTATGCACTTTACATTGTGATAGCCTTCTTGCTTGAAGTAATCTATCTTGCTATCTCTTTGTTGCTTGTATTGCTTAGCATAAGTTGTCCGTGCACATAGGTGAACCATAGTATATATATAGGCTTTGTGCTTGACAAAAGACGAAACACGACATGATGTCAAACCTTAGGCATAGACTCCTTCTACTCCTATCTATAGGGGGTGGCCTCCTTTCCTCTGCCCCTCCGACCAGTGAGGCCGCTAGAGAAGAGGGGTGAAGGAGCCGGAGTCGACATAGAGACTCTAATAGCATCCCTAACAATAGTCCCATTTTGGGGCAGCAAAATCGGCAAATGGGCAACTGTTTTGCAGAAATGGGGCAGCAAAACGGCCGCCACTTTACCATCTTCCCCAAAATGCAACACTTGCTACACCAACAACTGCCCGTATATCCATTTTCATTCAAATTTTTGGACATAGAGGCAAATAAAACACTAGAAAATCTGCAATTGTGAACACTACAAATTCAAACAAAGTTCAACACTACTAAAGTTTTAACATTGCAAACACTTCATTCGATCCTAGTCACTTATACTGCAACCTAGTATAGATTTTTTGGAATATGAGGTGTCCCAATCAGAGCCGACTAATGAGGAGTCCCATGGGATGGTGGTAGGATACGGCGCGGTGATGGCCTTCTTCTTCTCTATCGAGGTGGTGTTGGACCGCACAGCGGTCGGAGGTCTTTATCCTCTTCTCATGCGCCTCCTCAAAGCGGAGCTGGGCCTAGATGAGGACCGGGCGGTCGCGGCGGAGCTTCCCATGCGCAACTCGTCGAGCTTCGCTGTCTGCTGTTGCCTTGGGGTGCGACACTGCTGCTTCTTGGTGTTAGCGTCGATGAAGTGGATGGCATAAGCAATGTGCAACTGCGGCTGCATAAGAACCGATCTTCGGGAAGTTCATGTCACGACGGCGACAACCAAACTTCCATGCGACCGCATCATAGGCGATGTCCGCTTCGTGGGTGGATTCGAAGGTACCTATCCACCACTTCAAGCTGTCGTGGCTCATCTCCGCCGTGCAACGGCTAGAGGAGCACTCCCGAACATCGACGAAGCCCGACGAGCCCCTAGGTTTGTGGCTGTGCGGCGCCATTGATTCGTGGCACGATGGTGGCGATTCAGCGACGAGAGGCTGTGTGGTGGTCTGATCTGATGGATTGGCGGCTCGGCGGTGGCAGATTTGGCGATAGCGGCGGGCGGCGGCTATAGTGATATGGCACGAGAGCATGAGGGGAAGTTCTCGAGCGGATGTTGGGCTGCGCGCAGGGGCGATGGTGAAATAGGGTAGTGGCCATGCTGCCGCATATATGCAGCAAATGCCAGCACTTTCCCTTTTTTGGGCAGGTGTTGAAGCTTGTTTTTTGGCCTAAACTACCCCATTTGACAGTTTTTATGGGGCAAGACTACTCATCATGTTGTCTCTGATGACTCTTTTGTAACGATTTTTTGGTCATACCATTTTTTCACCTGTTTCTGTTTGAGAAGAAACATGAGAGAAACCATTGTGTAAAAGAAATAATAACATAGGGAAACATCACGATAAAACTTGTTCATAAAAATCTTAAATCAGATTAACTTCCTTTCCTCAACCTTGGTCTGGATTCATGCAGATGATACTAAATTGGAGTGCCTCATGAAAGGGCCATCACCTAATCTTGTCTCCTTATTTAGATAATGCATTTTTACGTCTTACTAAATCCTTGACCCCCTCCCTCCTCTCTCTTCATACCCCTTTAGAGCAACTCTAACAATAGACCCAAAATAAGCCTTGGGTACCGGCTATGCCTCAGTATTTTTTTTAGTGTCAACACATTATTGATCAAACATAATCAATACACAATTTGTCACGGATAAATCCAGGGAAATATTACGGAAGAAGCAACTACCAAAGTGATCAGCTCTACGAGCAAGAGTATGTGCTGAATTATTACACAAGCGATTAATATGACGAAATGTCGATGACGACAAAGCGGCAGTGATGGTATTGATGTCCTCCACCACCACACCGACCAGGGAACGATCCCGAGTAGAGGAGTTGATGTGCTGTATCACCGAGAGTTAATCCGAAAGCACCACGGTCGTGTCTAGGCCTTCTTCTCGAGCAAGGGAGACTACACGCCTCAGGGCTTGTTTTGTTTCATGAAATCTGAGCGGGATTGACAGGGATTGAGAGGGGAAAAATCCAATCTAAGTCAAAATCCCCCCAAATCCCTTCCAAACCACTCCAATACACTAGGGAAGTGGATTAAACGAACAAGGCCTCAGGGAAAGTGCTTCTACAAGTTCCAGCATCGTAACTGAAAAAAGAACCTGGCTGCATGCAGCAAGGAAGTTTCCATTGTGGATTCTGATTACGACACCGACCCCCATAAGAGAAGAAGATAACATGCTTGCGTCAACATTGATAACTTCCATGCCGCTTGGTTGTGGAGAGCATTGTCGAGCTGACGTTGTAGTCTCACGCCATTGAGAGGATGGAGGTTTTGAACAGATGCAGCAAGATCTAGTTGATATATGCTTTGATTTGCTCTGCGAGGCTGTTTGGATGCTTTTGTTTCTCCTCACTGCAGACAACATTCCTGGCCTCCCACAGGTGCCAGAATGTAATAGCCAAAGTAACCGCTCCATGATCGTATGCCTTAGCCAAGAACTCCATGATTCAGTGCTTTGTAGAGACGAACTGACGATGATCGAGACGGACTAGGAAAGCCGATTTGACCCCTCGCTAGACTTCACGAGCATAGGGGAAAAACATCAAAGTGTGCTCCACCTGCTCCTCCCTGTTGCAGAAAAGGAAAGCGTCGGACGCAGGAATGTGGCGGTGGCGTAGTTGACCGCTAGGTAGACAGTCATGGGCAAAGCGCCATAGGGTAATTTTCATTTCCCCGACGCACGAATACTCCAGATCTTGTTCTAGAAGGCCACTTCATCAGTCGTTTCCATTACAAGGCCACGCCCCGAATAACTCCTCTGCTCAACAAACTTTGAGGTACGCACCAAGTTATAAGCATATTTCATTGTGTATATCCCAAGGCGATCATGTGGCCAAGAAGCAAATTCAGATCCCTTGATTCTGTTGAGCGGAATACCCAAAATCTTTAGCGCAATATCATCAGGAAAGAGAGATTTGACCAATCATCATCCACTCACCGTTGTCAGGGTCTAGCAAAAAATCCACAGTAACACCTGCAGTTAGCAAGATCAGAATTGACACTTTCTCTGGTGGTACATCAGGTATCCAATTATCAACCAGAATTTTCATGGTTCGTCCATCTCCAATCCTCCATCTGATTCCTTGAGCTACCAAGTCCTTCCCTGCCTGAATGTTGCGCCAGGTTGCTAAAGACGAACACGGTCGAGCAGCATTCCTAGAAGTCTGAATTGGGAAAGTAGTGCCCTTTAACACCCAGACACAGAGAGTCTGGTTCAACAATTAGGCGCCACACTTTTTACCTAGCCTAGCCTGGTTAAAGAGGTGGAGATCGCGAAATCCCATATCACCAAGCAACTTTGGTGTTGATAGCTGATGACCCACAAGTATAGGGGATCGCAACAGTCTTCGCGGGTAGTATTACCCAATTTATTTATTCGACACAAGGGGAGCCAAAGAATACTTGCAAGCCTTAACAACTGAGTTGTCAGTTCAGCTGCACCTAGAAATAGTTCTCGCTCACAGAAGTTTATCAGTAGCAACAGCAGCAGCCACAGCAACAGTGAGACAATAGCAATAGTAACAGTAACAGTAACAGTAGGATTCGAGTGCGGTAGGCATAGGGATGGATGGACGGGCATTGCATGGACGAGTCTAAACACGTAACTTCAAGAACTAGGGCATTGCAGATAAATAATAACAAGCATCCAAGTACTAAACAATCCTAGGAATGTGCTCCAAATATAGTCATACGTGCTCGCAATGAGAACTTGCACAACATCTTATGTCCAGCCAACCCATGGCAGCGGGGCCTCTAGGTAACTACTGGCAATTAAGGTACTCCTTTTAATAGAGCACCGGAGCAAAGCATTAACACTCCGTGAACACATGTGATCCTCACACCACAGCCATCCCCACCGGTTGTCCCAATTATTGTCACTTTGGGGCCTTTGGATCCGGACAATGATATGTGTACACAACTTGCAGATAAGATCACAAAGAATACTATCATAATAATACAATAATAAGTTCAGGTCTGAGATCATGGCACGCGGGCCCTAGTGACAATCATTGAGCACAACAAGTTGCAACAAAGTCAAATAGCACTAATAGAGATACTAGGCACTATGCCCCTAACAGATCTTATTCGATTACATGATAGAACTCATCCAATCCCTACCATCCCCAAGCCTACAGCGGGGGATTACTCACTCATGGATGAGGGAAACATCGGTGGTTGATGGAGATGCGTTGGTGATGACGATGGCGATGATCCTCTCCAAATTCCCCGTCCTGGCAGGGTGCCAGAACGGAGTTTCTGGATTCGAATCTTGGTTTCTGGTGGCGGCGGCGGAGTGGAACTCTTTTCTGGAAAACTATCGACCCCCCCCTGAGTTTTTAGGTCAGACGGCAACTTATAGGCGCGGAGGGAGGCCAAGGAGCTGCCTGGGGTGGCCTGACCTCCCCCAGGCGCGGGGTCAGTGGGCCCGCACCTGGGGTGGGTCTGGGCCCCTCAGGCCTCCCCTCTGTCTCCCCTTCTGGCTCCGTGGATCTTCTGGTGAGAAATAGTTTTTGCCATATTTTCCGGGATTTTTCTTGATAGTTCATTTTCTGCACAAAAACAAGACACCAAGGTAATTCTGCTGAAAACAGCGTCAGTCCGTGTTAGTTGTATCCAAATCACACAAGTTTAGAGGAGAAACAATAGCAAAGTGTTTGAGAAAGTAGATACGTTTTGGACGTATCAACTCCCCCCAAGCTTAGCTTATTGCTTGTCCTCAAGCAATTTAGTTGAAAACTGAGTGCGATAAAAGAACTTTCACGAACACTTTGCTTCATATGATGTAAATATTCTCGGCACAGGAGTAGATGCTTAGACAATTCATAATAAGGATTATGCAAGTCTACTCAATAGTCATTGCAAGATATGAAGAGAAACCAACTCAATAATAATAAGTAGCATGAAACATAAACATAAGCAACATTGCAATGCTCATAATAAGGTATGATAGAGTGGTATCTTGCTTGCCTTTGTTTGAAGAGCACAATATAAATGCTGAGGCACCTCTGAAGTTCAAGTGAAGACTAGAGATAAAGATATCGGAGATACAAGCATCAAAGTCATGACATAATTAACCAAGTTTTGGAACAAACACAAGAATGACAACTATGCTCTCAAGAAGGTGCTCATAGAGTAAGTAGTGACTCAAAAAAGTTGTGAAAATGGTTTTGTGAAGGTTTGAAAGGCTTCCTAATGCTGAAAGGAAGGTACTCATTAGCTTTGAGCTCTCATTGCCCCTATCATAGGCATCTTCATGTGGTTAAGGTGAAAGTGAGATCCACTCTGAATCATATGCTTGACAGACCATAGACTGGAAATCCCAAGTCCCTTGAGTACGAGGGTCGCTCCGCATGCTACTCAACTTTGGTCACCTGAAAGTTCTTGTCATTGTAAATACATGCATATCATCGAGAACCGCCAACGGGGTATCCCTTGCACATGGTACAGGAGATTTCTCATAACCAAAATGACAAGGCAAGCAGACAATGAGCATCTCAGCAATATTTTTATTTACCATATGCATAGCTTTTTTTTGAGGACGCTTCATAGATGCTCATTATAGTAATGCTGCAAGCTTCCACCATGATTAGGCATGGCTTAGGCTAGCGGCCCATGCGTTTCTCTAACACAATGTATAAACTCCATGAACTCACAACCTCCCCTATTATTTCACATTTTCGACATCCATAAACAAAAGAGCATGGAATCAACTAGATGAGATATCCAATAGGTGTTGACAGCGTTCCCCGTGACAGCACGGTTCTGCTGACTCCCAGCATATAATAAGCAAGCATATAACTTTCATGGACTAGTCATAATGGTTCAGGATTATTAAGCACAAGGAATAAAGTGTGCCATCAAGTTCGTGAGAGCTTTACTAACTGACTTTCTCAAAATAGACAGACATTTTATTTTGGAAGAAAACACAGCATATGGAATATGCACTGAAATAGCAAATGATGCTAATAGGTAGGTATGGTGGACACAACTGGCAATATTAGTTTTTTGGAGTTGGAAGCACAGGTAGAACACATACTTAGTGCAAGTGAAGGCTAGCAATAGAGAGGGAGCGACAAACGAGAGAGCAATAGCTGTCATAATCATGCTTGCAACAAAACAGGACTAGTTATGGCATAAAAGTGATACAAGAACTCTGAGGCAAAATAAATCATCGAGGCTTACTGACTATTGATTAGTCATATGCATGCGTGAGCATGTGCCAAGTCGATTCACATGAACAGTTAGAGGAGGATGCCACAGTATCATACCAAAGTATGAATAAAACAATGCAAGCAAACATTCATATGACATGCTACAAACTATTAGCAAGCTGGAGCTAATCATAGACAAGCAAGAACTACTAAGTATCCATAATGACATACACCTTACACAAACAGTCTAAGCATGCTCACAATGATGAGTATATGTACAAAAATGAAAAACAATAGAGTTCGCTACCAGCCTCTAACCACACCTCGAGTTGTCTTAATCTTCATTATTGCCCTTCATTTGTGTGACTTGAATATTAACATGAAACCAAAATCCACTAAGGATGGCTGAACCCTGCAAAGAACTCACAAAACCAAAGAAGAACAACAAATATTTTTGGTGTTTTCGAATTTTTTTTAGAAGGAAACCAATGCAAAACCAAACTTAAAACCAAAAACAAAAACTAATACGCTCCAAGAGCAACACAACTGTGCATGAAACAATAAAAACGAAGTGTCTAGAAAGACGTGAGATTTTTATTGATGAAGAAGGAGATGCCTTGGGCACCCCCAAGCTTTGACGCTTGTATGTCTTGAGTAATTCTTGGGGTGACACGGAGTGGCTCTCCCCAAGCTTGAACTTTTGTCCATTCTTCATCTCATTACATCATCCTCTCTCTACACCTGAATTTTTTATTCCATACAAAACTTCACACAATCTTCATTAGCAACATTAGTTTATTCAAAAGATATTAGACCTCTGGCAAAGCTTTGGAACAACAATACTTTTTATTAAAAAGACAAGCTACTGTAGAAACTCCTTCAAAAATCTCCATTTCCCAAAAAGAATCCGAAAAGGAATCAATAAGAAGCAAATGCAAATAATGGCAGAAATCTGTTAAAACAGACCAGCAGGTAGAAACCTATTTTTCCGAAGACCTTATATTGCTCAAATCAAAAAGTGTTGAACTAACGAAAGTTATCTAACATACTGGGGGATTTATTTGTAAATTTTCATCTCAATCCGATTTACAGAAACTCCTCACAAATTTTTATGGTGGAGGACAGAAATCTATTTCTGGACAGCAACTCCCCAAATCTTACTTCCCTATCATTAGAGGTCATTCTTGGCACAAAAAGCAAACAAAAAGGATAAGGAGAGATCATTACTGAAGTAATAACTTCCAAGACTCAAGGAAAATCTTGGGTTATCTCACAACAAGTACTTTTCTTTAACGCCTTTAAGTTAGGCACGGCGAAGAGTAAAGATTGGAAAGAAGAAAAAATAAAAGTGAGCAAGTATAACCACGGTGGAAACATTATTTTGTTCATTAAAATCCTTTTGTTAACAAGGTTGATCAAGTCTTGTTACCAAAACAATCTTATATGAAACAAAAATTTGTATTCCACAAGGTTATTATGTTACCTCATACTTGATAGCAATGGTCCCAATCATAATAGTTTCAAAATTTTCTTGTGGAATGGGACAATATATTTCTCCAACCTTGATGCTCTCAACATTTTCAATGGAATTCAGGCAATAGCTTCTAACAACCTTTTTGGGGAAATAGATAGTGTGCTCTTTGTCATTAATATTAGAAGTTACTTTCCCTTGATTGCAATGGATGATAGCACTTGCAGTATTAAGAAAATGTCTCCAAAAATAATAGACATATTATCATATTCAGGCATTTCAAGCACAACAAAATCAGTTAAAACCATGCAATTATGAGCAACTTGAATAGGAACATCCTCACATATACCAATAGGAATAGTAGTTGACTTATCAGCCATTTGCAAAGATATATCAGTTGGTATCAACTTTTCTAGCTGGAGCCTCTTGTAGAGAGAAAAAGGCATAACACTAACTCCAGCTCCCAAATCACATAAAGCGGTTCTAACATAATTATTCTTAATGGAGCAAGGAATAGTTGGTATACCTGGATCACCAAGTTTCTTTGTAACCTTACCATTGAAGGAATAATTAGCAAGTAGAGTAGAAATCTCCTCATTAGGAATCTTCCTTTTATTAGAGACAATATCCTTCATATACTTTGAATAAGGAGGCAACTTAATAGCATCAGTCAAAGGAATTTGCAAAAATAAAGGTTTCATCCACTCACAAAACTTATTGTAGTGTTCTTCCTACTTTGACTTGTGTTTCTTACCTGGAAAAGGCATAGGTTTCTGCACCCAAGGTTCTCTATCTTTACCATGTTTTTTAGCAATAAAGTCTTCCTTTGTGTACCTAGTGTTCTTAGTGTGTTTCTCAGGTTCTTCCTCACCTTCCTCCTTATCAGGAGACTCATCAATATTACCACTCTCAGTTTCAGCATTAGAGACAGATATACTATTAGGATCTACAACAGGTTCAAGTGGTTCATCAACTACTTTATGTTTCTTTTTCTTCCTCTTACGAGGACTAGCACTATCTTCACTTTGTTGGGAATCCTGCTCTATTATTTTAGGGTGTCCTTTAGGATATAAAGGATCTTGAGTAGCTGCACCACTCCTAGTTCTAATTCCATAAGCATGTTTATTTCCTGAAGCATTAACTAGCATATCCTTTTGTACCTTAGCAAGTTGATCAAGTTGGGTTTGAACCATTTGAAAGTGTTTACAAAGCATTTTAATATCATTAGAAGTTCTTTCCACAATATCTTTCAACTCATGGATAGCTCTAGAGTTTTCCAATAAATTATTCTGAACTTGTTTATTAAAATTACCTTGTTTAACAATAAAAATGTCAAGTTCCTGTAAACATTGATCAGGAGGCTTACCATAAGGAATATCACCTTCATCAAAGTGTTGGAGAGAGTGTACCTCAATAGTAGATGAGTGGGGAATTGGCTTACATAATTCTTCTAGAGGAGGTAGATTCTTCACATCTTCGGCTCTAATACCTTTCTCCTTTAGACACTTCTTAGCTTCTTTCATTACTTCATCATTTAATGCAATAACTCCCCTCTTCTTTGGTGTTGGTGTTGGAACTGGTTCAGGCACAACTGGTTCAGGAGTAATAGGCTCAGGTGTATTCAGCTCAGTTGAAGTCCAATCATCATAATTCTTGCATATCTTGGTCATTGATTATTCAGCATCTGTAGGAGTCCTTTTCCTGAAAACACAATCAGCAAAGCTATCTAGGTAGGTCCTAGAATCATCAGTTAGTCCATTATAATAAATATAAAGAAGCTCATTTTTAGGTAATGGACATCTAGGATGTGCATGAATCAAGGAACAGAATATTTTCCATGACTCAGGCAATTTCTCCTCTTCTCCCTATTTAAAATCAAAAAGTCTCTGCAAAGCAGCATGTCTAGCACTGGGAGGAAAATATTTATGGAAGAAATAAGCAATCAGGGCTATCAATAGAACCAGGAGGTAATCTATTAAACCAAGCCCTAGCTTCTCCTTTTAGTGAAAAAGGGAAGATCTTAGCAACAAAGTACTTGCGCGTCTTAAAATCATCAGAGAACAAAGCACTCATAGTAGAAAGCTCATTCATACAAGCCACAACACTCTCATTTTCAGTCCCATAAAAAGGTTATTTCTCAACAATATCTAAATAAGATAAATCAAGAGAGAAATCATAATCTTTATCTTTAATATCTATGGGAGAAGTGGCAAACTTAGGATCATAGGACAACTTAGGCATAATAGTACGTCTAGCAAGGAGACTCTTCATAGCACTAGTACCATGTGTGTTTCGGCACTCTTCAACAAATTCATCAATGAGATCAATGTAACCATCATTAATATCATAACTCTCACTAGACTCAGGTGTAACAGTGTATTCACTAGGAGTTTCGGTATTTCCTAGACTAGACATAGTAGCATCTAGAAAAGGACCTAATGAACCACTCGCATCAAGCATAGTAGAAGTAACATCATGAGCATCAAAAGCCGTTTTAGATTCAGCAGTAGTAGCAGTGTGTGTAGCATGAGTATGTGGTGGTGGTGTGACAAGCTTACTTACAACAGACGGTGAATCAAGAGCAGCAGAGGTGTTTAGGACTGTACCTCTTCTTGTAGTGGATGGTAAAATAGGGAACTTTCCATCACGAGACTTCCCCATGATGAAAGGAGTAACAGTGAACAATAGTAGATCCAAGTGAACTTACAAATAAAGCTATGCTCCCCAGCAACGGCAACAAAAAATAGTCTTGATGACCCACAAGTATAGGGGATCGCAACAGTCTTCACGGGTAGTATTACCCAATTTATTGATTCGACACAAGGGGAGCCAAATAATACTTGCAAGACTTAACAACTGAGTTTTCAGTTTAGCTGCACCTGGAAATAGTTCTTGCTCACAGAAGTTTATCAGTAGCAACAGTTTGTAGTAGCAACAGCAACAACGATGGCAAGACAAAGTGAGACGGTAGCAATATAACTTGATGTGATGAGGATTCGAAACGGTAGGCATAGGGATGGATGGACGGGCGTTGCATGGACGAGTCTAAACATGTAACTTCAATAACTAGGGCATTGCAGATAAATAATAACAAGCATCCAAGTACTAAACAATCATAGGCATGTGCTTCATATATAGTCATACGTGCTCGCAATGAGAACTTGCACAACATCTTCTGTCCAGCCAGCCCGTGGCAGCGGGGCCTCTAGGGAACTACTGGCAATTAAGATGCTCCTTTTAATAGAGCACCGGAGAAAAGCATTAACACTCCGTGAACACATGTGATCCTCACACCATAGCCATCCCCTCCGGTTGTCCCAATTATTGTCACGTTGGGGCCTTTGGATCCAGACAATGATATGTGTACACAACTTGCAAATAAGATCACAAACAATACTATCATAATGATAAGTTCAGATCTAAGATCATGGCACTCGGGACCTAGTGATAAGCATTAAGCACAACAAGTTGCAACAATCTAAAATAGCACTAATAGAGATACTAAGCACTATGCCCCTAACAGATCTTATTCGATTACATGATAGAACTCATCCAATCCCTACCATCCCCAAGCCTACAGCGGGTGATTACTCACTCATGGATGAGGGAAACATCGTTGGTTGATGGAGATGCGTTGGTGATGACGATGGCGATGATCCTCTCCAAATTCCCCGTCCCGGCAGGGTGCCAGAATGGAGTTTCTGGATCCGAATCTTGGTTTCTCGTGGCGGCGGCGGAGCGGAACTCTTTTCTATAAAACTATCGACCCCCGTGAGTTTTTAGGTCAGAAGGCAACTTATAGGTGCGGAGGGAGTCCAAGGAGTTGCCTGGGGTGGCCAGACCTCCCCCAAGCGCGGGGTTAGTGGGCCCGCGCATGGGATGGGTCTGGGGCCCCCAGGCCTCCCCTCTATCTCCCCTTCTGGCTCAATGGATCTTCTGATGAGAAATAGTTTTTGGCATATTTTCCGGGATTTTTCCTGATAGTTCATTTTCTGCACAAAAACAAGACACCAAGGTAATTCTGCTGAAAACAGCGCCAGTCCGTGTTAGTTGTATCCAAATCACACAAGTTTAGAGGAGAAACAATAGCAAAGTGTTTGAGAAAGTAGATACGTTTTGGACGTATCAATAGCCATTCCCAGAAGCTCCAATGTAGTTTCTTCTGCCCATCCTCCACACCCCACGAAAAATCAGCAATTGTCTTGCGCAACGCTTGTCTTGCGCAGGCCAAGAAAGTCGCCACTGGCAGCAGGAAGCATAGCATGACGTGTGTGGGAATCGCCTGAATGATGACTTTGAGGAAAACCTCCTTATCGGTGCAAGAGAGAGGCCTTCCAGATCAACCACTCAACTGTTTCCAGGCCTTGTTAGGTAGAAAGCCGAAGGTGCCAATGGTATCTTGCCCAACATCCGTAGGCATTCCCAAATGTCTCGTGTTAAGCTTCATTGTGAACACCAAGTTCCTGCATGACATGACTTTTAATGGAAAACTCACACTTGTTCTCGAAGAAGATAGTTGATTTGTCCAAGTTAATTTTTTTGCCTAGACTAGTCATAGTACAGTTTCAAAGTAGACTAAAGAGATGCTACACTATTCTGGTCGCTCCGAGCAAAGAATATACTATCGTCAGCGAAGATAAGATGGGAGATTGGTTGACCTTGTCATCCATTGCGGATCCCTTGGAGTTATCCTCCCTCTCTCGCTGATGAATCAAGCAAGAAATCCCATCTGTATATAACAAAAATAAGTAGGGGCTTATCGGATTGCCTTGCCTAATACCACGTGTTGGTACCAATGGATTTGTAAGCTCACCATTGACCTTGATAATGTACCTCACCATGGTCACACATCTCATAATAGAAGTAATCCAGGCTTGAGTAAATCCAAGTTTAAACAAATAGCAATGAAGATAGCTCCATTCCACCCTATCATAATCCTTCATCATATCAATCTTTAGAGCAAAGTAGAGTCTCTTGGAACACTTCTTTTGAATCATGTGAAGTCATTCGTAATCAATAATATCATTATCAGTGATCAATCTTCCCGGCACAAAGGTAGTTTGCTTCTCTGAAATAATCACAAGAAGAATAAGCTTCAGCCGGTGAGCTATCACCTTGGATGTAATCTTGTATAGGACGTTGCAGCTAATTGGTCGAAAGTTTTTCAGATTATCTGGGTTAGTTACCTTTGGAATAAGGACAATAATGGAATCACATATTCCCTTCGGTATCGTGTCCCCCTCCAAAAATACTCGCACTGCCGTACAAATATCTGCCTTGAAGAACTCCTAGTGGGTCTGGTAGAATAGAGCAGGGAATCCGTCAAGACCAGGGGCCTTAGTCGGTCCCATCTGGAAGAGGGCAGATTTAATCTCCTCATCCGAATATGGTTTGCAGAGTTCAACATTCACCTTCTCTGTAACCTTCTCTCAAATAGCATCAAGCACCACTCCCTGATTATCGCAGGGTTCAGATGAGAACAATGATTCATAGAATTCCTCCACCTGAACCTTGATCCCACTGGTATCAGAGCACCTAGATCCATCCGCTCGTACCAAGGATTTAATCTTGTTTGTACGCCTTCTCGCATATGCCCGTGCATGAAAAAACAAGGTGTTGCGATCACCCTTCTTGAGCCACTCAAAACGCAAGTGTTTCTTCGCCATTATCGCCTCGCGCTCAAAGATCTCACAAAGTTCTTTCTCAATCTCCCTGGCTTTAGACTTCGTACTATCCCAAGGCTCCAAACACAAGCATTTCAAATGCCTTCCCAATTTATTGATCTTCTTCCAGACCTCACCAAAAAATCCTTACTCCATTGGGCCAAGGAAATCGCTACCCGCTATAGGGTGGATCAAGTAGCTTGCAGCGATGTCGTCCTAGCTGGGTTGTCCTTCATGCCCGCTCAAGAACCTGGATGTAATCAGGGGCCCGTATTCAGGCCGCCTCATATTGGAACCCAAGCTGAATCATGTTAATCACCGTGTCCCAAAAGTTCTTCAGACTGATAAAAATGGCATAGTGGTCAGAAGTCGTCGTAATAACGTTCTCCACCTGACAGTCTTCAAATAAGCAAGTAAAGTCCTCATCGGCCACCGCACGGCCGAGGCGCACCCTTATGTTGCTATCATTATCTTGTTTATTAGTCCATGTGAACTTAGGGTCGGAGTACCCTAGGTCGAACAGACCACAGTCATCGAGGCAGTCCTTGAATAATCGCATTTGCGCCTCAGAACGGTCACTAGAGACAAAGTGCTCATCTTGGAAAAGAGCCTCATTGAACTCCCCACAACAGATCCACGACATAGTCCAACTAGATCAGAGTGAGCGTAAGAGATCCCAGAATTCGTTCCGCTTCTCTCTACGGGGTTCACCGTAAACAAAGGTAGCTTGCCAAGATGGACCGCCCGCTGCTGAAATAATCACACCAATGCAGCATGAGTTGCATCCCTTCAACGAGACATAAAAGGGTTGCTTCCAGAATAACACTGGGCCACCACTTTGGCCAAAACTACTCACACCTATGTTGTTTGTGTGTCCAAGGGACCACATGAAGTTCTGGGCTTTCTTGTCCTTCATATTTGTTTTTGATAGAAAAATGACATCATGTTGGTATTTCTTGACAGACCATTTGAGCTCGCCTACTGTCAAGTCCGACCCGAGGCCTCGACAGTTCCACCCTGCACGACTCATTGCGAGTGGCAGGGCTGGTCACCAGCCTCCGCCTGATCCGCCGATTGAGATGTTCTACCATTCTTAGCCTTTTTAGTAGAATCCCCACTGGGAGAGCTACCACTGTTCTCAGTTGTCACCATATAGTCTCCATTCTGGTTGTTGTCCTAGGTATTGGCCGGGGAGTTTGCGATAGTGAGCGAAGTAGACTTTTTGGGGATATACATTTGTTTCATCTTCTGCCATGTAGTTTGCCCACCCATTGCATGCATCTTCTGGCCCTTAGCTGCTTGAGCATTCTTCCATGCGTGCGGCTTTCTCAGACGATGTGACATCATCTTTCTTATCTTTACTTTGGGGTTGTGAACTAGAACCTTAACCCGACTGGGTGCTATGCCCAGAAAAGGAGCAATCCCTCCACTTCACCTTTGAAATGCATAACCTCTCACTGTTCCAGGGTAGAAGGACATTGTCATCTATACCAGCCGGATTGGGACAAGTGATCAAAGAGTGACCCGGCAATCCACACGAAAAACAGTACAATGGCAATTTCTCATAAGTAATCTCATAATAGAAAGTTTTATTCACACTTGGTGATTTGATCGCCACACACCGCATGAAGGGTTTTATGATATCAACATTAATCCTAACACGGAGGTAATCCCCCACGCCCTTTCTTTTTCATCCACATCCACACCCTACACAGTGCCGATCATACCGGCAAGAGCTCCTCCCTTTCTAAATTCATTAGGGTGAGAGGTAAACCATGGATCCTGACCCACAGCAAAAGACGATCAAAGACTATATCCACCAGCCTCACCTTAGGATCAAACTCCTTTAAGAGAATGGCATTCTTACTAGCGATCCATGGCGATCCGTTGATCACACGTTGCATATCAGCCTTCAAACCAAACTCGGCAAGGAACAGATTCTTGCCACATGGACGAACCATCAAACCTTTAGGGTTACCCCATGTAGACCTAATGATCATCGTAATGGTATTCATGTGCCAAGTATTAGGCGCAAGAACCTTACCCACCAATGACCACTCTATAAATCCTCTGACCTCCTTATCCGCAGCCTCCAGAACAAAAGTTTTTGACTCTTTGGAGGTGAGTTTAAGCTTGCCCATCATTGCCGTCATGCCTTCATAGGCACTTGACTCCGGGATCTCCGCTTCTTTCTCCTTTCCAGAAGCACTTCCTAGACCCACCGCAGACCGATTCAGATTGGATCTGCCCACCGCCTCCTTTCCGTCCCCACCATCACGAAACTGCCTAGTAGCCCTCCCCGCGCACCGCCGAGATCCAATTCGTCTGCCGCCAAGGGTGGGTAGTAGACCAGGTCTACCCCTTAATCACCCTGAACGTGGTTAAGAAGGAAGTAAACAACAGGTATGATAGGAAGGAGAGCCGAGAGAGGACAATCTCACCACGGGTGGAAGGAAAACGAGAGATGCACCGCCAAGGAATCCCGATGGCACCAAACCAAGCCACGAAACCCTAGAATCGCCTATCGCCAGAGCAGAGAGGCAAACCCTAGGAAAACTGGCAAAAAAGTTGTAAGACTTGGATCTATGCTCGAGCCTTAGTGATGTTGGAACTTCCGTATATTTATTTTCCAATAGCATATACGTGCTTAATCCTGGGAAAAGTTTGGTTTCAAACTGGCAAAATTGTCAGGCCAGCCTGCACCACACCAAATCAATGGTTTACATCGGGTTATCCGGTTTCCGGGGTGAAACCATAGTGAAAAAGAAATTTTCTGGGTTGACACGGGATGGACCCAGGTAAACTGAACCAACCCATCCTATATATGATCCCATAGCACGCAACTCCCGTCTCTAATCCATCTGTGTGACATGTGTCACAACACACGCATGGTGCCCTCGTGGAAGGTCTCGCCGGCCGGCTCCAGAGTGACATCTAGAGGTGGCTTTCACATCTCGACCCAGCCGACGCCTGACCTGAACCACATCGCCACCGTAGCTCCAAGATGCAGGGGAACGCCCGCTCCTACTTCTTCAGAACCTAAAATTCCGAAGGAACTTGAGCGGCGTGGAGAGAATGGGGTATTTAGTCTCCAGCACGCGGGACTGGTGGAAGAGGTGAAAGACATGGTGGAACTCGCGGCATGGCAGGGAAGGCGCGCCCGCTTCAGACACATGTCGTTGAAGCACCCCGAGCACAACCTGCTCGACGGAGTGCCGGAGCTTGAGCCTACCACAAGAGGCGAGAAGCAGCTTGACTTTGCTAATCTGGTTCTCGAGCAGGAGCAGGACAAGCAGCTTGACTTTGCTAATCTGGTTCTCGAGCAGGAGCAGGACAAGCAGCTTGACGGTGGCGAAGCCGATGTGGTTCTCGAGCAGGAGCATGTCGAGCTTGACATTGTGCAGTATGATGTACTCCCGGTTGATGGACGCCACCGAGCCACCGACGCCCGTCTTGTTGAGCATCATATTCTCACGACGAGGACGAAGCAGTTGTCCAGCAGCATGGCACTGTCTTCGTTCGCCGCCGCGTCATCATTAGCGAACTGGATTGCGGATGTAAAACAATGTGTTTGGGGAACTGCTTGACACCCTAAATGTGAGTGCGGTTGTCTCATTATATAGAAGTACCAAGAGGTACAGTACAAGTCATATACAGCTATATACAAACACCGCTACATATATACAGTCTAACACCCTCCCTCAATCTTAATTGTGGCCTGAAGTACAAAGAAAGTTAAGATTGTGCCTACATCCTACAAACTGATGCTGTGGAAGAGGCTTCGTGAAGATGTCAGCAAGTTGATGCTTGGAAGAGATGAAGTGATAATCCAGTGATAATCAACTTCGATGTGTTTCATTCGGGCATGAAATACTGGATTCGAAGAGAGGTATGTAGCACCGATGTTGTCACACCAAAGTATCGGAGGATGATCTTGAGAGACTCCCAACTCTCTCAACAAAGACTGTACCCATATGAGCTTAGTTGTGGCATTAGCAACCGCCTTGTATTCAGCTTCAGTACTACTGCGAGATACTGTAGCCTGCTTGCGAGCATTCTAGGCGATCAAATTAGGACCAATGCATAGCCCCCTGTGGATCGCCTGTCATCAGGAGTACCGGCCCAATATGCATATGAGAAGGCCGAAAGATCACAAGATGGAGGAGGCTGAAGGAGCAATCCATACGAGACGGTCAGACAGACATAGCGCAGAATCCGCGTCACAGCTGACCAATGAGACGTCATGGGTGCATGAAGGTACTAGCATACATGGTTGACTGCATAAGACATCCGGTCTGGTGATAGTGAGGTATTGCAGACCACCAACGAGGTTGCGGTACTCAGTATCATCATCAGGCGAAAGAGGATCTCCATCAAGCGCAGACAACCGATCAGTGGCAGACATAGGAGTGGTAGCATGCTTGCACTTCAACATACCAGCACTGCGCAGCAAGTCTAGAGAGTACTTATGCTGAGTGAGAGTCAACCCAGCAGAAGACCGTGAGACCTCCAGACAAAGGAAGTAGTGCAGAGCACCCAAATCCTTGACAACCAAATCTCCACTCAGCGCAGAAACAAGACGCTGGGCAGCAGCATCAGACGAGCTAATACGGATGATATCATCCACATAGACCAGCATGTACATCGTGACCTCAGGATGCTGCAGAAGGAACAGTGATGTGTCAGCCGTGGAGGGAACAAAACCGTGAGCCCGAAGAACCGAGCCAAGGCGTGCATGCCATGCACGAGGAGCCTGCTTCAGTCCATAGAGAGCCTTCACCAGGCGACAGAGATGCTGAGGACGTGCAGGATCAACAAAACCAGGTGGCTGACGCATATAAACCTCCTCCTCCAGAACTCCGTGCAGAAAAGCGTTCTGCACATCAAGCTGACGGAGAGACCATCCTCGAGTAACGGCCAAAGAGAGCAGCAAACGAATGGTAGTAGGCTTGACAACTGGACTGAACGTGTCTTCATAATCAAGACCATACCTCTGTTTGAAGCCCTTAGCAACTAACCGTGCCTTGTAGCGTTCAATGGAACCATCAGCATGCTTCTTGACCTTGAAGAACCACTTGGAATCAATAATATTGACCCCAGAAACAGGAGGAACGAGTCGCCAAGTATCATTCTTCAGGAGAGCCTGAAGTTCCTCCTCCATAGCAGCGCGCCAGTGAGGAATACCGAGAGCAGCCTGAAAGTGTCGAGGCTCAGCAGTGGGATCAGCAACGGCATGGGCAACACAAGCAGCAATCCATGCAATAGTCCCATCAGTGCGCTCCTTTGGACGAAAGACACCAGCCTGACTGCGTGTACGAGGGCGAAGAGCCACAGCAGGAGGTGACGCTGGCGGCGACGAGGCTGGTGACGACGTCGAGCCAGAAGGAGGCGAGGCGGTAGTTGGCGACATTGGGCCAGCGTCCTTCGCTGGCGAGGACGGAGCTGAAGGTCCAAGCGAGGCCGGCCCGCTCGGAGCCGGGGCAAGGCTGCCCACGGGGCCAGGCAACGAGGAGGCGGCCGGGGAGGATGGGCCGGGCGAGCCCAGCTCGGCGGGGCCGGGGAGCAGCGGAAGGAAGGCAGCAGGCGTGACCGCCATGGGCGACACAGCAGCGGGCTGGCGGGCGTGACCCGGTGTGCATGCGCCATGCATGTGATCGACGTCGGTCGCCTGATCATCCAGAAGCTCAAGGCGAGCACCACGTCCAATACCTTCAGCATGTTTAGGAAGCAACACAAGAGCATATGCAACATCTACAAATTAATCAGGCGAAGGTGAAGTGAGTGCACGGGTGGTGTAGGAGTAGTAGAGTTGTTCGGAAGTGCAGAAAAAGGGAACACACTCTCATCAAACACGACATCACGAGATATATAAACACGATTAGTGGGAACATGAAGGCACTTGTACCCTTTATGAAGGGAACTATACCCAAGAAAAACGCACTTTTTTGGACCGAAACTCTAGCTTATGTTTATTGTATGGACGAAGGTGAGGCCAACATGTACATTTAAAAACCTTCAGAAAAGTGTAGTCTGGGAGTTCATTGAGCAAGAGTTCAAGAGGAGTTTTCATTTGCAAGAGTCGTGAAGGAAGCCTATTTATTAAAAAACAGGCTGTGGAGAAAGCATTACTCCAAAACCGAAACTGAACGGAGGCATGATCTACTAAAGTAAGGCCAGTTTCTACAAGATGACGATGCATACGTTCAGCGGCGCCATTCTACTGATGTGTATGAGGACAAGACACACGGTGCGAGATCCCAAGCTTGTTAAAGAACGAATTGAGATGATGATATTCAACCCTCTCCCTCCCCCAATCCGACTGAACATGAAGAATCTTATGCTTAAGGAGACGCTCAAGATGTGCTTGAAACTGAATAAAAATATCGAACACATCAGATTTACGCTTGATAAGATAAAGCCATGTAAACCGACTATAAGCATCAATAAAACTGACATAATAATTATGGCCACTGACATACGTTTGGGCATGATCTCATACATCAGAAAACACTAGCTCAAGAGGCTGTTTAACGACACGACTAGACTCAGAA
Source organism: Avena longiglumis (assembly GCA_030063025.1). NCBI lineage: Eukaryota > Viridiplantae > Streptophyta > Magnoliopsida > Poales > Poaceae > Avena > Avena longiglumis. The sequence goes on along the minus strand of CP125974.1, from coordinate 472,614,610 downwards.
AACGGAAGATAATGACTCTTGCCTTACTGACAGGCATCACAGACAGTTTCAGCAATTTTATTGGACACAACTGGAAGTTCATGACGATGCAGAACATGACGAACTATGGGAGCAGCAGGATGACCAAGGCGAGCATGCCAGTGTGAAGACGACACGCGAACATCAGTGAACACCTGGGGGGCATGCGGCGCAGGAGGTGCAGGTGGCGCATCAAGCGCATAAAGGCCATGGCAAAGACGACCTCTAAGCAGAACGACTCTTGTGTCCCGATCCTTAATAAAAAGAAGAAACGGTGAAATTCAGCGAAGACAGGATTATCACGAGTAAGCTGAGGAACAGATAACAGACTACGTGTAGCAGAAGGAACACGAAGAACATTACGAAGGTAAAGTTTTCTAGAATTGTGTGTAAGAAGAGCGGCTTGACCAAGATGTGAGATGCGCATACCTGCTCCGTTGGCGGTGCGAACCTGATCATGACCGCGGTATGGCTCCTGGGTGGAGAGCTTTCCCATCTCACTCGTCAGGTGATTGGTAGCTCCCGTATCCATGTACCATGCCGGATCAATGGAGTAGGACGGAGTGTGCCCGTGCTCGTTGCCCGCCACAGCGGAGGCCGCCTGCTTGTCATTACCCTTGCCATTGTTTACAATGCGGAGGAAGTCCTGCTTGAAGCGTCGATGACAGCGGGAGGCGATGTGACCCTCAAGACCGCAAAGCTGACAAGCCTACTGAGCGCCGCAGCAGGGGCAGCCGCAGGCGACCCCCGATGACGGGAGGCGCAGGGCGCGGGCTGCCGCCGAGGGGTCACGCTTGCCGCCACCGGGCGGCCGAGAGGTTTGCCGCGGCTGCGGCGGAGAAGCTCGGGGAGGCGTGGCGCGCTTTGACACGCTGTTCACGGCCGAGGAGGCGTGAGTAGAGCTCACGAGGCTGAAGCGGAACGTCGCGACCATTGATGTTCTCAATGAGATTATCATAGTCGTCGTCGAGGCCGTTCAGGACGTAGGTGGTGAAGTCCTCGGGGCGAAGCGGCTGGCCAATGGAGGCCAGCGTGTCGGAGAGGATGGTCAGCTTGTTGAAGTAGTCCGTGATGCTGCTATCACGGAGCTTCGTCTCGCCCAGTTCGGTGCGGATAGCATGAGCACGAGCATGAGAGTGAGAGGCGAAGCTGGTGTGGAGCACCGTCCACGCATCGCGCGACGTAGAGGCGAAGAGGACCAGCGACGAGACACTCGGAGTGAGCGACGACTGGATGGCAGAGAGGATGGACTGATCCTGGGCCACCCACGTATGGTACGCTGGATGATACACCGGTGGGCACGGAAGTGTGCCGTCGACGTAGCCCTCCAGGTAGCGGCTCGGCGAGCAACACTGCACGCCAAGACAAGTAATTGTCGGGCGTGAGCTTCACCGGGATGAGGTGCTAGAAGTAGAAGGGCGACGGTGGCGCAGCATGATCAGCGTGAGCGGATGGCTGATGCGCGTAGTAGACCATCGGTGGAGCCGTATCCATGGACGGTGCAGGGGCAGAAGGCGCCGCACCATCATACACTGTCGACGAGTAGGCGCCGTAGGTCAGTGCAGGTAGGGCCCCAAAGGACGACGCAGGTGGGGCCCCGTAGTGCGGCACCGTAGGCGCGACATAGGGCTGCAGAGGCGACGCACCATAGGGAGGCGCCAACCAGGAGGACGGCGGCGTCGGTAGGGACCCATAGGTAGGAGGGCCGTAGTGCGACGCGGGCGGGCGTCAGAGGTCGACGCGGCGGCGCCGTAGGTCACGCGAGGCGCCGTAGGTCGGCGGGCGGGCGCCGTAGTCGGCCGGTGAGCGCCGTAGGGGCGCAGGCCAGGGGTGGCGCCACGCTGGTCGAGGCGAGGGTGTAACTACCTCGAATTACGCCCGTTACAAGCCCGGATGAGCGGAAATGGTTGAAATAGTACGGTGGGGCCCAAATGCCACTCACGGTAGACCTTGCCGCCCCAACCATTTCCAATTCATCGGGCAAGAACGGGCGGCGAATCGGCGAAGGATCAACTACATACACAAATGAGTATGTATGCAAGCCACCATACAACAAAGACATCAGAGCCATACCATCTAAAAAGAAAGGAAATATAGCAACGCCATACGGCAAGATTCAAATGTCCTAGATAGATATAATAGTTTAGGATATCTCCTCATACATCACACATCAGAGTATCAGGCGGAAGCGGCAAACAAGATCCGAGTACGGATAAGAAGCAAATCGGCATAAGATGCCCCATAAATAAGCACGTCCCGCCTACGATCTCACGGATCCCGCTCGAATCTCTACACCGAACGATCGCTGCCCACATCATCCGCCTCCTCCACCCAGTATCCATCTTGTGAGTGTACCTGTTCATCTGAATCAAATAATTTATCGTGTGAGACCCTAGGGGTACTCAGCAAGTCTTTATGCCTCTAAAGGGGACACAACCTGGGGTGACGCAATTGCAGCAAAAGATAAACCCTAACAGTTCTACAGATACTCGCTAACCACCCGCCTAAACAAAGATAGACGAATGTCCGTGATTTAATGACAACAGTTATAACAGTAATATCCACAGATCCATCCTCCTCCTCGCTTACCAACGAGGAAGCGGACGAACAACCCCCCATCCATTGGCAATTTTATTAACCATTCCATGAGTGTTGCACTATTTACTAGTCAGTTACTTAGTCAAATTAAAAGCGGTACTTTAGTTATGCTTGTCTATGATCGAGAAACTATGCTCCAAGTCGTCCATAACCGCGGACACGGCTTTCAGAAAGTTTTACCCTGCAGGGGTGCACAAATAGCAACACACACTCGATCAACCTCGGAAAAACCAAATCAAAATCCAACGAGGCATTCACGACAAAGCAATCACAGGATTCAGAAATATTTCAGGGGGCCACCCCATTAAGCTACCCGCAACGAAGTTAGCTGACTTCGAGACGGACTCAAGGTTTGCGCTGGTAAACGATCGGGAACCCGAAAATGTGACTAGGCTTGTCGATACCGCGAAAACACTCCGCTTACCTAAACAGTACAGGTGCTCCTCGCACAATCGTAAATAAAGAAGTAAAACATGGCATAAGTACAAGATAGTAAATAAAACCTCAAACTAGTTTGTGGCCCCAAGAAATAAGACTGAATCAAGCTCTGGCTCAGGGGGGTCCCATAAGCCTCCCGGATGTGGATAGCGCAAATATTCAAGGAACAGGAATCAAGTACTCGGGGTCCTACGGGACACAAGTGAGCAGGAAAAACCAAATAGCAGATATTGCTCACCCGGTGCCACTTTCATTAGTTATCCCACTACTACTCAGGTTAAGTTGTTTAGGTACCTCGTTATACATCAGACTCTCACATACCCTACACATGCTGTTCTACGACTCGCATGGCTCAAACAACTCCTGTAGTAATGGCTCATGGGATGGAGGAACAAGCTTCGGTGGGGTTTAATAGTAAAGGCTATGCAGTGCTTGGGATTCAGTTTAATGCAATCGCGACTCGATGATGCAAGAATAAGATAGAGGCAATAGGTACTATATGTATGCAAGCATGTGGTAGTGCTTGCCTGGCAGCTCAGTTGAAGCGAGAGAAGGATCTGGGTAGTGCTCCTGGGTCTCTTGATATATCCCCTGCTCAGCGTCTATTCGAAGAAGAACCAAACAAACAAGGGCCAACATAAATAAAGTGCACAAGCATAGGAATAAAATGCGTCAAGCAAACAATCATGCCATGATGAATGATGCACAAGTTGCATGGCAATAATGTAGCATGGCATGGGTGAGGTGTAGAATACAAGAAATAAACATTTTATTGAGTTTTGGCCACATTTTATACTCATATTAGTGGCTGTTTACATTATATTTATATGATGCATGCCGCAAAACAGAACATGGAATGCATAAACAGAAAGGTCTCGTCGAGCTAATCATTTTAGACATATCATTTGTCAAATTTGGAGTTATAGAACAAAAGTTATTAATTTATTAAGAAAAGGGCATTTGTTGTAATTTAATTCAACTTAGAAGATAAAGTGCTCAATTGAAATTTTGGATGGCATATTTGAAATCCTCACATTTTTCTGATTCAAAAACATATATTATTTGTCAAATTTGGATTTACCAATTAAAAGTTATTAAAAACAGAAATTAAATCATTTATAAAAACATTTTCTGAATTTGTTTTGTTTAAACAGAAATCATGCAGACTTTTTCTACTCAGGCCGAGCTAGCCTCAGCCACAGACAGATGGGCCAGGGCGACAGAGGGCCCACGTGGCAGCGCGGACCAGGGTGGACCACGTGGCACAGGGGGGGAAGGAGCGCGGGTTGAGGTTTTAAAAAGGCAGGACCCTTTTTATAAAATGGCCGCGGACACTGACGGTGGGCCGGGCTGGACCGCGGGTTGCTGGACAAAAAGGGGAGGGGGTTATCTGAAAAAGTGACGGCGGCTACTGTTTTTCTTCTCTGTTTTCTGACGCGACCGTGCGCGACAGCAGAAAGTGTGGGGATCGATCCGCGACCGGGCGGGCGCGAAGTGAGGCGGCTACCGGGCCACAGTGGGGAGTTGTCAGTAGGGGCGCGGCTACATAGGGTTTGTGCGCAGGAGCGAGCGGACGCCGGTGTACGAGAGTGCTCGACGGAACGCACGCCGCGACTGTGAAGCGACGGCGCAGAGGTGTCTAGGGAAGGAAGCTCACCGGTTTGTCGGTGCGAAGCGATCGTCGGGAGAAGCGAAGCAGACGGACAATGAGGTTAGGGTTTTCGCCGGGCGCCCGGTGCACTGGTTGGGGCTCCTCCTTCACGACGCGGTAGTCTGGCGAAGCGAGGCGGTCTCCTCGTCCCGCCGACACGCCGCTCACGCCTCCCGGATCGACGGGGAAGAAGGAGACCGGCGGTGGTGGCCGGCGTCGGTGGTAGAAGGTTGCGGTGGAGAATCGGGGAGGAAGGGCAAGCCCTGGGGCAGATCTGGGGATGCAAGGGAGGTTGAGAGAGGGGGTAGATAAGGACAGAGGGAGGGAGGCAGATGGCGTGGGGAGTGGGGTAGGGTTAGAGGTGGCTCGGCCACCTTTTTCCTCCTCCTCACGTGCACGAGCTGAGCTCGGTGAGGCAGGCAGGGGGGGTCTGCAGGTGGGCCAGGGAGAGGAGAAGGGGAGGGTGGTAAGCTAGGGTGGCAGGGAGAGAGAAGTAGAGATGGGGAGGCTCGGTAGAGCTAGGTTAGGCTCGGGCTAGGGTTAGTATTAGGGTTGGGTGGAGAGAGAGAGAGAGAGAGAGAGAGAGAGAGAGAGAGAGAGAGAGAGAGAGAGAGAGAGAGAGGCTAGGTGGGGCCTGCATGCAGGGAGAGAGGGGGAGAATAGGGGGTCGGGGTGGCTCGGCATGGAGTGGAGGTGGCTAGGGTTAGGGTTTAGGGAGAGGATTAAGAGAGAGGGGGTTAGAGAGAGAGGGGGTATGGATGGAGATGATGGGGTAGGTGAGGTTTGGTGTGAGGGTGGATTAGAATTAGGGTTAGCTAGGTTTGATTTTTTTTGTTGACCAAAACAATTAATCTCACCCCTTTAGGTAAAACCCAAATCAACACCAAATCCAAATAGAGGTAAAGGGGTGTAGATGGTGCCCATATTGCATGTGCCATGCAATGCATCCATAATGCATGTAGGCAAGCAATTGAGCATGCATGGGTGGAGGTGAAAAGAGAGGAAGGTGAGGAAAAAAGAGATATAGAGGGAGATGATCCACTTAAATAAGCAACTAAAAACAAGGGGGACCAAAGGTGGCAAAGGTTACATGGCCCATGCAAGATGAGAATTACCATGATTAAAATATTGTAGAAGCAATAATATTATCATGGCATTATTTATTTGCATCCTCCAAAGTTGGAGTAAGGGCCAAGCAAAAGGATTGGTAGCATTGGACCCACCCTATCTCTCATGAGCTAGACTAAACACCAAAAGAAAAATAATTACAAGCTCATGGTTAATGGGGTGGTGGAATTGTAAGGTGGTGAAAGAAAGGTGGTGGAGTTGATTAAAAGATATGCCCCCAACTCAACTTGGGCATTTAAACAATATATCAAGAACCAAAAACAATATCAAGAGGCAAATACAAATAATAATGCATATGACATAAGAACCAAAACACAAAGGGTTTTTGTATGATGCTCAAATGCAAGGTGGCATGATGACATGAGCATGATATGATGATGATGTAACAATTATGTAGGAAGTAGCCATTATATTACTAAACCAAGTAGCATTACAGTTGTTAGACAAATGGGATGCTACAACTCTCCCCCACTAAACAGGAATCTCGCCCCGATATTCTAGGAAGAAGAAGAAGACACAAAGAGGGTAGGATAGTTGGCACGGAGTTCATCTTCACGCTCCCAAGTGGCTTCATCAACGGAATGGTGCGACCACTGCACCTTGCAGAACTTGATGGACATGTTGCGAGTCCTTCTTTCTGCGGTCTCAAGGATTTTTGTGGGGTGTTCTTGATAAGACAGGTCTTCTTGGAGATTGATTAGCTCATGATCCACGGTCCTGCCGGGATCCTTGAAGCACTTCTTGAGTTGAGAGATGTGGAAAACATCATGGACCTTGAGTCTTTCCGGGAGCTCAAGAGCATAAGCAACTTCTCCTCTTCTTCCACGAATTTTGAAAGGACCGATGTATCTAGGAGCCAGCTTTCCTTTGATACCAAAACGGTGTGTGCCTTTCATGGGAGTGACACGAAGGTAAACGAGATCACCAGGGACATACACCATGTCCGTGTGCTTCCTGTCATAATTGCTCTTCTGGCTACTTTGAGCAATCTTCAGATTTTCAAGAATGACATGCACCTTCTCCTCCGCTTGAGTTACAATGTCAGGGCCAAACCAAATTCTTTCTCCTGCACCTGACCTACCAATCGGAGTTCTGCATTTGCGGCCGTAGAGAGCCTCAAATGGTGCCATCTTCGACTTTTCTCGAAGCTTGTTGTAAGAGAATTCAGCATAAGGAAGACATTCCTCCCACTTCATGCCAAAAGAGATGACGCAACGAAGCATATCCTCCGTAATCTGATTGATCCTTTCAACTTGTCCTGCGATCGAGGGTGGTAAGTCTGTCTGAAGTTCAACTTTGTTCCCAAAGCATTTTGGAAACTTTCCCGAACTTGGAAGTGAAGATGCTTCCAGGTCGAATCGATCTCAAGCGGAACCCCATACAGAGAGACAATTCTGTTGATATAGAGCTCAGCCAACTGAATTCCAGAAATTGTTTCTTTGACGGGGAAGAAGTGAGCCACTTTAGTAAGCCTGTCGATGACAACAAAGATTGCATTGTTGCCCTTCTGCGACCTTGGAAACCCAGTGATGAAGTCCATCTCTACTTTCTCCCATTTCCATTCCGGGGGTTTCAATGGCTGTAGAAGACCGAAAGGTTTCTGATGGACAGCTTTCACTCTGCGGCAGACATCACACTCCGAGACATACTTTGCACAATACCGTTTCAATCCCGGCCACCAATATTGTGTTTTCAAGTCCATGTACATCTTTGTGCTTCCAGGGTGAATAGAAAGAACAGAATCATGCTCCTCCTTGAGAACTTGCTCTCTCAAACCCGGGTAGTTCGGAACAAACATCCGGTGTTCGAAGAAAAGCGTGCCTTGATCATCGACGTGGAAGGACTCATACTTCGGAAGCTGAAGTTTGGAGATGATCTTTTTGGTGTGCGGATCACCAAGCTGACGAGAGCGAATCTTTTCTTCCAAGAGAGGAGTAGCCAGAAGGTTCAGGAGATACCCTTGTTCCACAATTTCAAGGTTGAGCTGACGGAATTCCTCGCACAAGAGAGGCTGTTATTCTTCCATCATGAGGTTATTGACATAAGCCTTGTGGCTGAGAGCATCGGCCATGACATTAGCTTTGCCCGGAGTGTAGTTGATGGTCAAATCAAAATCATTGATTGCTTCGATCCATCTCCTCTGCCGAAGGTTGAGATCAGGTTGAGTGAAGATATACTTCAAACTCTTGTGGTCAGAAAAGATCTCACAACGGTTGCCAAGCAAGTAGTGCCTCCATAGCTTCAAAGCAAAGACAACTGCTGCGAGCTCGAGGTCATGTGTAGGATAGTTGATATCATGCGTCTTCAACTGTCGAGAGGCATAAGCAACCACTTGTTTTTCTTGCATAAGGACCGCACCCAATCCTTGCAAAGAGGCCACGTAATATCCGGAAAGGCTTAGATGTATCTGGAGGAACCAAGATCGGCGTGGAAGTGAGCTTCTCTTTGAGTGTCTCAAAGCTTGCTTGACATGCAGGAGTCCAAAGGTATTTCTTGCCTTTCTTGAGGAGATCGGTAAGAGGCTTCGCTATCTTGAAAAGTTACGAACGAATGACGGCGAAGAACTAGCCAAACCGAGGAAACTCCGCACTTCTTTGACATTAACAGGAGGAAGCCATTCAACAATTGTCTTCACAGTTTCCGGGTTGACTGCAATGCCCTTGGCAGAGATGACATGACCAAGATAGGTTACTTGAGGCAGCCAAAACTCACACTTTGAGAACTTTGCATACAAGCGATTCTCACGAAGCTTGTTTAGGACACACCGAAGGTGTTCTTCATGCTCTTCCTTTGACTTTGAATAGACTAGGATGTCATCCAGATAGACCACAATGAACTTATCAAGATACTCCATGAAAACCGAGTTCATAAGCCTCGAGAAGGTAGCAGGTGCGTTGGTGAGACCGAAAGACATGACCGTGTATTCATACAGGCCATAGCGGGTGGTGAAAGCTGTTTTAGGAACATCTTCCTTGCGAATCTTGATTTGGTGATAACCACTTCTCAATTCAAGCTTAGAGAACACCACAGCTCGACTAGGCGATCAAGAGATCATTAATCCGCGGAAGGGATATTTTTCTTGATGGTTTTAGCATTGAGAGCCCGATAATCAACACAAAGTCTATCGGTCTCACGCTTCTTCACAAAGATTGTTGGGCTACCCCAAGAAGAGGTATTGTGTTGAATGAAACCCAACTTCTCTTGTTCATCAAGTCGACGTTTGAGTTCACCAACTCAATGAGACCCATCTTATAAGGCCGCTTGGAGATAGGAGTCGTTCTGTGTTCAAGCTCAATTACAAACTCAACCTCACGATCCGGAGGCATACCCGCAACTCTTCAGAAAGACATCCGGGAACTCACAGACACCGAACACTCGAATAGCTTCCATAGCATCATCATTCGAGCCGCCAAAGAGAAAAGCTGGATAGCAGGAGTCAAACTTGGAGAAAAGACTATATGGCCTTCAGAATCTTGAGAGAAACCGAAGCGTTCAAAGACAATCAATCACATTTGCATTTGTCAACCAATCCATGCCCAAGATGACATCAATGTCGAATTGCCGAACAATTAAGGAAGCCGAGAACGAGGAGCCACCAATCTCAATTTGATTGCCATGGCTGATTTTAGAAGCTGCCATCTTCGCTCCAGGAGAAAGGACCATTAACCGCTTAAGGAGAGGATCCAACGCTAACTCATTCTCATTTGCAAACTTGTGAGAACCGAAAGAATGCGATGCACGAATCAAACAAAACTCGCAGGTGGACTGAGTTAACGGAAGCATACCCATCACAACCTGTGCATGCTCGGCTTGAGCGTTGACACGATTGGCACGAGCAATGAGACCCGGCTTAGTGTTGATGTTGAGAGCCCGAGGTGGTGGTGCACGAACCAAAGGAGAGCTTGCCGCAGATCTTGAGGGGGTGGAGGAAGAGCTTTGTTTTTCAGCAGCGGTTCCAGCTTGATTCCGTGAGTCTCCACACGTGAAACAAGCACCGTGTGGACGTGGAGCAACGTAGCTGTGGACTCCGCCAGCGCCCAGTAGTGGTGGTTGTAGCCTCGGGAGCAGAAGTGATGAAGTTTGGTGGCCTTGTCGCGTAGCTTGCGTGTCTTGGTGGAGCCGGAGCGACGGTGGGGTGTTAGGAACCCACACGCCCGCTTAGAAGGAGCCGACATAGATGAAGAGCTTGGTGCATCACGGTTGTGTTTCTTTGACTCCTCAAACACTTGCCTACTTGCTTCCTCTCGCAGAGTATGCTGAAGTTCCAAAAGATGCCTTGCATGTGTGATTGCATATTTGATCGATGCATTGAGCCCTTGCGAACCTCTTTGCTTCTTCTTGTCATCGGAGATCTCATCGCCACCATAACGAGAAAGATTCATGAAGTTCTGATGTAGGTATTGACATTATCATTTCCACGCTTGGTTGAGAAACACTTCCTTCATCATTTCCATGACAATTTCGACAGATATCGCTCTTTGAACGCTCCAAAGGAACTGTTCCCAAGTAGGTTGAAAACCGGTCAGCTTTTCGTGTAATTCTCCCACCGAGAGCTGCATCTCCTTCGAAGGTGAGTAGCACACTTTACCCATTCTTGCTCAGAACATCAGCCTCCGAGCCTTGACATCTCACGCAACCAATCATCAGCATCAAGTGGTCGATCAGAAACATCAAATTGGCGAGGGTTGAACTTCAGAAATCTTTTGATGTCTCCTCGCTTGGGAGGTGGAGGTAGTGGAGCAAACTCATTCCTCCTGACACTTTCCTCAAAACGCTGTTGGTTCTGCTGCATTGCTGCCAAGGCATTTGCGATGTTTGACAACGCGGACCCCAGTTCAGGTGGTATGTCCTCATCAGAACGGCGTGGTGGAGCCATCCTGTGATTGATATAAAACACAAGTCAGTACTATAATGGAGAATAATAATAATCCAAAATAGTACCAAGATGGAATTAACCAAGATTAAAGGATACAATTTACTAAGATTATATTAAAATATCAACAAAGTTCAAAAGCACCTAGAATATATTAAGCATATCGCACACGACTGAAAAGGAGTGTGGTACACAAATATATCAAAGAAAAATTTTCCACAAATTTCGGCATTAAAATACCAATAGATGCGCAAAATCACTTAACGAATCAAGATTAGTGACTCTACCAATTCAATATACAAAAGCGAATGATAAGAGTAGTGGTATGGTCGCGACTCCATCCCGCACTCAAATCATTACTCCGCACATAAATAAGTAGAACACACATCCTAACCCCTTCTTCTCACGCTGAACCTAAAGATTAGTAACTATGGAACGAACACCCCAACAAGATAACGTCGGATAACAAAGAGTAAGACAGATCGCGGCGGTATACAACGAATCAGATAGATCGCGTCGGTTTGCAAAAGCCTGTCGGTATGAAATGTACCCACAATTGATAACCAAAAGGCTGATTGTGATAACAACTTGGATGCAACAGATAGACAAGGAATTACTCACACACACACACACACACACCTATGGTACTACGGAAAACCCAGAACACGTGAATCCTAGTTTGAATTTTTAAGAAGAGGATTGAAAACGTTGCACTTCCTTACCAGAAAAGGGTGGGTGGGTGGGTAAGAAGAAAAATGGAAGCAGTCCTACTCTCATGTTTTGTTTTTCCCTAATATACATAACTACCAAAAATATTTGCTAGACTGACAACGACCATTTGGCTAAGACCCTGAAGGGCGGGATGGCTCTGATACCAATTGTAACTACCTCGGTGAATTACGCTCCTGGTTACAAGCCTGGATGAGCGGAAATGGTTGAAATAGTACGGGTGGGGCCCAAATGCCACTCACAGGTAGACCTTGCGGCCGTCCCAACCATTTCCAATTCATCGGGGCAAGAACGGGCGCGAATCCAAGAAGCGAAGGGATCAACTACATACACAAATGAGTATGTATGCAAGCCACCATACAACAGTACATCAGAGCCATACCATCTAAAAAGAAAGGAAATATAGCAACGCCATACGGCAAGATTCAAATGTCCTAGATAGATAAAATAGTTTAGGATATCTCCTCATACATCACACATCAGAGTATCAGGCGGAAGCGACAAACAAGATCCGAGTACGGATAAGAAGCAAATCGGCATAAGATGCCCCATAAATAAGCACATCCCGCCCACAGATCTCACGGATCCCCGTTCCCGGAATCTCTACACCGAACGATCGCTGCCCACATCATCCGCCTCCTCCACCCAGTATCCATCTTGTGAGTGTACCTGTTCATCTGAATCAAATAATTTATCGTGTGAGACCCTAGGGGTACTCGGCAAGTCTTTATGCCTCTAAAGGGGACACAACCTTGGGTGACGCAATTGCAGCAAAAGATAAACCCTAACAGTTCTACAGATACTCGCTAACCACCCGCCTAAACAAAGATAGACGGATGTCCGTGATTTAATGACAACAGTTATAACAGTAATATCCACAGATCCATCCTCCTCCTCGCTTACCAACGAGGAAGCGGACGAACAACCCCCCATCTGTTGGCAATTTTATTAACCATTCCATGAGTGTTGCACTATTTACTAGTCGCCATTTAGTCAAATTAAAAGCGGTACTTTAGTTATGCTTGTCTATGATCGAGAACTGCTCCAAGTCGTCCATAACCGCGACACGGCTTTCAGAAAGTTTTACCTAGGGTGCACAAATAGCAACACACACTCGATCAACCTCGGAAAAACCAAATCAAAACCCAACGAGGCATTCACGACAAAGCAATCACAGATTCAGAATATTTGAGGGCCACCCCATTAAGCTACCCGCAACGGTTAGTGACTTGAGACGGACTCAAGGTTTGCGTCGTTAAACGATCGGGAACCCGAAAATGTGACTAGTCTTGTCGATACCGCGAAAACACTCCGCTTACCTAAACAGTACAGGTGCTCCTCGCACAATCGTAAATAAAGCAGTAAAACATGGCATAAGTATAGGATAGTAAATAAAACCTCAAACTAGTTTGTGGCCCCAAGAAATAAGACTGAATCAAGCTCTGGCTCAGGGGTCCCATAAGCCTCCCGATGTGGATAGCTTGAATATTCAAGGAACAGAATCAAGTACTCGGGGTCCCACGGACACAAGTGAGCAGGAAAAACCAAATATCGATATTGCTCACGGTGCCACTTTCATTAGTTATCCCACTACTCGAGTTAAGTTGTTTAGGTACCTCGTTATACATCGACTCTCACATACCCTACACATGTTGTTTCACGACTGCATGGCTCAAACAACTCCTGTAGTAATGGCTCATGGGATGGAGGAACAAGCTTCGGTGGGGTTTAAAAGTAAAGGCTATGCAGTGCTTGGGATTCAGTTTAATGCAATCGCGACTCGATGATGCAAGAATAAGATAGAGGCAATAGGTACTATATGTATGCAAGCATGTGGTAGTGCTTGCCTGGCAACTCAGTTGAAGCGAGAGAAGGATCTGGGTAGTGCTCCTGGGTCTCTTGATATATCCCCCTTTCGGCCTATTCGAAGAAGAACCAAACAAACAAGGGCCAACATAAATAAAGTGCACAAGCATAGGAATAAAATGCGTCAAGCAAACAATCATGACATGATGAATGATGCACAAGTTGCATGGCAATAATATAGCATGGCATGGGTGAGGTGTAGAATACAAGAAATAAACATTTTATTGAGTTTTGGCCACATTTTATACTCATATTAGTTGCTGTTTACATTATATTTATATGATGCATGCCGCAAAACAGAACATGGAATGCATAAACAGAAAGGTCTCGTCGAGCTAATCATTTTAGACATATCATTTGTCAAATTTGGAGTTATAGAACAAAAGTTATTAATTTATTAAGAAAAGGGCATTTTTGTAATTTAATTCAACTTAGAAGATAAAGTGCTCAATTGAAATTTTGGATGGCATATTTGAAATCCTCACATTTTTCTGATTCAAAAACATATATTATTTGTCAAATTTGGATTTACCAATTAAAAGTTATTAAAAATGTAAATTAAATCATTTATAAAAATATTTTACGAATTTGTTTTGTTTAAAGAAATCATGCAGACTTTTTCTACTCAGCCGAGCTAGCCTCAGCCACGCAGATGGGCCAGGCGACAGAGGGCCACGTGGCGTCATGGAGTGGACCACGTGGCACGGGGAAGGAGCGGGTTGAGGTTTTAAAAGGCGGACCCTTTTATAAAATGGCGCGGACACCGACGGGCGGGCTGGACCACGGGTTCTGGACAAAAGGGAGGGGTTATCTGAAAAAGTGACGGACTCGTTTTTCTTCTGCTCGACGCGACTGCGGCGCGACAGTAAGCAGCGTGGCGGGGATCGATCCGCGACCACGGGCGCGAATGAGGCTGACTACCGGGCCACGGTGGGGAGTTATGCGGTAGGGGCGCTAGATAGGGTTTTGCGCCGTGGGAAGCGGCAGACGCCGGGCCGGTACGAGAGTGCTCGACGGAACGCACGCCGACCAGAAGCGGCTGACCGCAGAGGTGTCTAGGGGAAGGAAGCTCATGCATGCGGTCGAGATCGCGGCAGGAGCAGCAGATCGTCGACGGCTGCACAGACGGGCGAGGTTAGGGTTTTCGCCACCGCGCGGCAGCTGGTTCGGGGCTCCTTCACGACGGCAATGGGCGAAGCAGGCGGTCTCTCGTCCTCGCCGACACGCTGCGCTCACTGCGCCCGGATCGACGGGGAAGAAGGAGACCGACGGTGGTGGCCGGCGTTGGTGGTAGAAGGTTGCGGTGGAGAAGCGGGGAGGAAGGGCAAGCCCTGGGGCAGATCTGGGGATGCAGGGGAGGTTGAGAGAGGGGGTAGATAAGGACAGAGGGAGGGAGGCAGATGGCGTGGGGAGTGGGTAGGGTTAGAGGTGGCTCGGCCACCTTTTTCCTCCTCCTCACGTGCACGAGCTGAGCTCGGTGAGGCAGGCAGGGGGTCTGCAGGTGGGCCAGGGAGAGAAGAAGGGGAGGGTGGTAGGCTAGGGTGGCAGGGAGAGAGAAGTAGAGAGGGGGAGGCTCGGTAGAGCTAGGTTAGGCTCGGGCTAGGGTTAGTATTAGGGTTGGGTGGAGAGAGAGAGAGAGAGAGAGAGAGAGAGGCTAGGTGGGGCTGCATGCAGGAGAGAGGGGAGAATAGGGGGTCGGGGTGGCTCGGCATGGAGTGGAGGTGGCTAGGGTTAGGGTTTAGGGAGAGGATTAAGAGAGAGGGGGTTAGAGAGAGAGGGGGTATGGATGGAGATGATGGGGTAGGTGAGGTTTGGTGTGAGGGTGGATTAGAATTAGGGTTAGCTAGGTTTGATTTTTTTTGTTGACCAAAACAATTAATCTCACCCCTTTAGGTAAAACCCAAAACAACACCAAATCAAAATAGAGGTAAAGGGGTGTAGATGGTGCCCATATTGCATGTGCCATGCAATGCATCCATAATGCATGTAGGCAAGCAATTGAGCATGCATGGGTGGAGGTGAAAAGAGAGGAAGGTGAGGAAAAAAGAGATATAGAGGGAGATGATCCACTTAAATAAGCAACTAAAAACAAGGGGGACCAAAGGTGGCAAAGGTTGCATGGCCCATGCAAGATGAGAATTACCATGATTAAAATATTGTAGAAGCAATAATATTATCATGGCATTATTTATTTGCATCCTCCAAAGTTGGAGTAAGGGCCAAGCAAAAGGATCGGTAGCATTGGACCCACCCTATCTCTCATGAGCTAGACTAAACACCAAAAGAAAAATAATTATAAGCTCATGGTTAATGGGGTGGTGGAATTGTAAGGTGGTGAAAGAAAGGTGGTGGAGTTGATTAAAAGATATGCCCCTAACTCAACTTGGGCATTTAAACAATATATCAAGAACCAAAAACAATATCAAGAGGCAAATACAAATAATAATGCATATGAGATAAGAACCAAAACACAAAGGGTTTTTGTATGATGCTCAAATGCAAGGTGGCATGATGACATGAGCATGATATGATGATGATGCAACAATTATGTAGGAAGTAGCCATTATATTACTAAACCAAGTAGCATTACAGTTGTTAGACAAATGGGATGCTACAACGGGCCGCCGGAGGAGGTCGGCGGCGGATCGCCTCGCACTCGAACTGTGGCGGCCTGACCGATCCCATCAAGGGCGCGAGGAGGCGGACCAGTGAGCGAGACTACCACCACGCGAGGGAAGTGGAGACGAGGAAGGCCGAGGCAGGGACGGAGACGGTCGCGGCGGAAGGCGCGGCGGCGGCAGCTAGGGCCGGCACGGCAGCTAGGGTTAGGTCAGCGAAAGACGACATCATAACCTAATCTGATACCATGTAAAACAATGTGTTTGAGAAACTACTCGACACCCTAAACGTGAGTGCGGCTGTCTTATTATATAGAAGTATCAAAACTACAAGTAATATACAGTTATATACAAACACGCTATATATATATATACAATCATGTTCGCGCTCCGTCGAGAGCGGCGCAACGTAGCGGCCACGTCGAGCCCGCACTAGTCTTGAGCGTATAAATTGCAAAGATAGTATGAAACTTGGCGTCATCGGGGAAAGGAACCCGCCATTCGCGGCGGTGGGACTTGTCATGCTTTGTCATAGCCATACGTGCATGCGTGTTGATTTTTTTTTGCCGGTGCCAGATCAGTAAAACCGTCCTGGTTTGAGAACCCGTGGAAATCTGTAGAAACCGAGAATGCCCAGGGTTATACGTTCCTGTATATTTCCTTTACATGATGTTTTCTTTCATGTTTCTTCTGAGACTGAAACCGGTGGAAAATTGGTATCACCAAAAACAAAGTTACCAAAGAGTCATCAGAGACAACATGATTTGTAGTTGGGTACCGGCTATGCCAGAGTGTTACACTGAGTTGTTGGAGTTCCAGTTTTCATATAAAACTTGAGCAGTAAGCATACACAGTGTTCACCACAACAAAGACTACTCACTCCGTTTGTAAATATAAGATGTTTTAGGTTAGTGAAGTAAATATATCTAAACATATTTTAATGTATAAATTTATTTACATTTACTTCACAAATCTAAAACTTATATTATTTTTAAACAGAGGGAGTACTGTTTTCGCCCACCATCGTGACAACGAACAGTGAACGTTTGCTTTAAAAAATAAATAACAGTGAACATTTCCTGTTACAGTAACAATGTGCGGCGTTACCAACAGAATAGGGTTTGAGATATAAAACTTGATAGGCAAATGTCAAATTCTAAGATAAACCATAACGAACTGTCATACCAAAATGAAGATAATGTAACATGTAAAATTTATATGAACTGTATGCAATTCATAACAGACGAATGCAGCGAAAACACCTGCAATTCAAACCCAAAATGTTCCAAACTCAATACTCATGGACTACATTTCGAGTTCTTGACAAATGCAAGACAACACCAGATCCAAAATGCCAACCCCGGACTGTGAGCAGATACCTTAACAATAGATACTCAAACCCATGAACGCCCAACAGGTGTAAATGGACTCTGCTCAAGACACCTTCGGACTGGTTTACCAACGACCGACTTCCATAGACAGGAAGGACCGACAAACTGACTCTTTCCACAAAGCAGTGCTCAGCAGTACCGTTGTGATTGGTGCTGCTCTGCCCACTACTCTGCAGGTGTTGCCTCGGCTTTGGTTTCCGTCTCCTTGCCAGCATCAGCTGATTCCTCAGGTTTGCTTTCGCTTACACTGAGTTTCTCCAGCAAACCGGCAGCAGACGAACCTTCCTCACTTTCACCTTCACTCTTTGCAAGTGATTCCGCGATCTCATCAACCAAGTCCTTAAACTTCTTGCAGTCTGTAAAACGGACAAAGAAAAAGACGACATTAGCAGTGACACTCAAATAACTTCAGACTACTGGTATGTTGGTTTTAAAGCGGTTAGACAAGCCTTGCTAGGCAAAGAGAAGTGTTTCGTAGATAATTACTCCCTCTGTTCCATAATTCTTGTCATGGTTTTAGTTCAAATTTGAACTACAATCACCACAAGAATTATGCAATGGATGGAGTATTAACTAACTTGGCAAGCAAACTAGCTTGTATGGGCTAGAATCAGCCAATATTCAGCTCTCCCACGATGGTAATAGATTAGCAAAATGCAGAGTCAAATTGCTGTCCTGCTAGTAGGTATAGAAACTGTCGCTTACGTTGCTCAAGTCTCAACCATGTAACCAAGAAAGCATCTGTGCTCGGGTAGGCTTAGCTCAAACGGGCTAGAGGAGCCTAGTCTATTTAAGCTAGGTAAGCTAATGAACTGCTTGAACAGGCAATCAGGGAGATTTGCAGGAGAGATGCTATAGCTATAGATAAAAATTAAGAAACAGCAAAAGATAGCAACACAACATTTATATTTATATCAAATAAGCAACCACTAACTTAGACAAACTAGAAACAATATATATTTAATACTCCCAAGAAATTCTATAGGACTAATGTTAAAAGAGACAAATATTTGCCTTCTCAAAATGCCAAAGATTAATGTGGGCAACAGCCTAGCATTAATCACGAGCACGCACACACACACCCATTCATCACGAATCTGAGGCTAAATAGTGGCAAATGACCTTGTGCTTCACTGCTATTACCATGAACCAGGCTACACAACTGGGAGAAGCAAAAATTCTATATTATGACAGGAACCTATGGAATTACAAGTTTGCAACTTCTAGCTGCAAGAAAAGTTGCAACAAGTTAGAACCAGACCATTATGGTTAGCCAGCAACAAGGCTATACTTTGCCACTTGGAAAGTAAGCCGGATCGGTAAATTCTAATGAATGTGAAAACACTTAGCAATCGGAGAAAAATGTTAATTTGTGAGTTACCCCTCTGACCACTGAAATAATCAAGCATGTGGCAGAAAAAATTACGCAAGGCTTAAGAAGTCCAAATTCACAAACATCAATAGGCTAACACAAATCATGGAAATGCACCGTTTCGATGGTTTGAATTATTCAAACAGGGCCAGATGAGAACAATGATGGATTGTGATTGTGCCAAGCTTAAGACTTAATACATTGTTCTGCTAAAGAATGCAGCCAACTCATGTCAAGCATGTGTGTCGTGCAATAACCAACCAACCAATCCCTAATTAACTGATAGTAGTGTCGATGATCCATTGAGCATCATAAATACTAGATTTCTAAACTTAACATGCTTGACGTAACATGTCGTTCTACTGAAAGAATGTAACCACTTCATGTCAAACACGTGTAGCACATGCATCTCACAAAATTGTACAAAAGAAACAACTACTACTACTGCGAACAAAGGATATGGAACAAACATTGTGGTCTAGCATGTTATCCAACCAAGTAACCACACAAGACAAAATTACAAGCATGAGCGTCGCTGAAAGAGAGCTGAGGACTCACTCTCCACGGAGCCAAACCGGATGGCAAACATCTCATCCTTGACCTCTCCATCAGCAAAGTCTGCAGCGTGCCAGACGCAGGACTTGTCGCTGCCGGCGTGCTCTTGCATCTTCGTGGTAGATATAACTGCAGAAACACACAGCATCAAGGCCACAACCGTCAGATCCTGCCATGAATCTACTCAAGGCAACAGAGCGACCGGAGGAAATCTACCATGGCTGGAGGTAAATCGGAGGAAATAAGTACAAACCTAGGTGGTTCGCGCAGATCTTGAGAGTCTTGGCCTGGCGCATAACAAGGCGGACCTTGCCGTTCTCCTTATGCTTGAGCAGCTTGACGGTGCCCGTGCCCCTCTCCTTCCACTGGTTCCCGTCCTTGTCGAACCTGTATAGCTTCGCCTTCCTACACATCGCCGCACGAACCCATCCCCAATAAAATCAGCACCCAGATCGAGCGGAAACAAATCAAGCCTAAGAGAAGGGAAGGCGGGGGGAGCTTACATGTCGAGGAGAGAGTCCTCGTCCTCCTCGCCGGTGGTGACGGCGACCTCCTCGAGCCGCACGATGGGGGCGACCTGGGCTCCAGTGTCCTCCTCCTCGCCGGCGGCGGCAGCGGCGGCGGAGTCCTCGCCTTCCTCCTCCGCGACGTGACGCTCCACGACGGGCTCCTTGTCCGCCATCTGAAGGATTGGTCGGCGGCGCGCTTGCTACTATTCGAGTCGACGCGGCGGCGAGAGAGGGGGAGCGAAGAGAGACGTCTAGAGAAGTTTTGGAAGGTGGATCGAGAGGAGGGGCCGTAAAAGGGGGAGGGTGCTAGGGTTTTTGTGTACCACGGAGGGAGAGCCGCCGCCTACGGACGTAGGGCCCACTGGCAGCGTGGAGGTGGGGCCCTGGCGGTAGTGTTATCGGTCGAACAGCGTGTTAACTTTTTTTTACTTAACCGCGTGTTAATTATGCTTGTCAAGAAAAAGAACTACAGTACTGCTTTGTTTCGACGCGCAGAATTGTAATACTCCGTCAGCTTATTTTCTTTTCTTTTATATATATTTTAGTTTTATTTTTTTCTTAGATTCTTTATCTTTAAATACAAGTTGATTATTTTTGGTGTTACTATTTATAAATTTAAGAAAAAACACAATACATGATTTTAGCAACACAATACACGATTTACACAAAAATATACAAAAATACACGTCCATGTGGTCCATATGTGCCTTTTGTTGTCTACACAAGCACAACGTCTACTTTCACCTTCTTGTTTCTCTCTTTTTCTCAATGGCACCAAATAATTAATCACATACACCCACAAAATTGATGTTGTTGTTGACATGCAAATCTATTTTAATTTTTTGAATTATTTCAAGCCGACATTTAAATGCAAGTTTGTTTTCACCTTCCTATTCCTCTTGGTAAAATCTTCAAAGTATATCCTACACGAACATATTTCAAACGAAGAATAAAAAATCAGTATTTTTTAATGAAAATTAATGTGGTGCAGAAATTCTTTTCTTGAGCC
This sequence comes from Avena longiglumis, assembly GCA_030063025.1. NCBI lineage: Eukaryota > Viridiplantae > Streptophyta > Magnoliopsida > Poales > Poaceae > Avena > Avena longiglumis. Next base: position 472,593,855 of record CP125974.1, on the reverse strand, counting down.
GATAAGTCAAAAAATGCATGGTAACAATAAAATTTGTAGTAATAGTTTCTTGCATATAGAAAAGACATTAAATTAGTCCTGGCAATTTGGAGGGCGCCTCACATTTCTTCAAAGCAAATTTGAATGACGAAATACAAATTTGGTTTTTTGTCGTGCATGGTTACTTTTTCGGAAACACCAACTCAAGTTCTAAAGATTGAATAAAGGTAATTCAAACTACATGCAAAGCGATTATTTAACTATTACTTGGCCTTTTGTGCACGAAACATAGCTCCTCGCCATCGATCCCAAGCCCTTGCAATGCATAATGTTGAAGGAGATATTCCACTTTGTTATAAACAAAAGGAGTTGTACATGAACTCCTATTTATTTGATTATGTGTCAGTTTTCCATTCGTATAGATGAGCAAATGGAAGGAAGTGGGGATTTTTTTACATGCCACTCTAAAGAGCGAAGTATGAGATTTGCAATCTATCGGAGCTGTACTTTTACTCTAAATGTAGGATCAATGCAAAAAATGAATGCCAAACACATTCAACCATAAGAGACGTCGGGAGTCTAGAAATCACTTGATTTTAATAAACATGGTCCTGAAGTTCATTTCTTAAAGTCAAATAGTCATTTAGGTTTTTGGAGTATACTTTGTTTGACTAGATCAAGGTTTCTAACGGCTTCTCTAGATTTTCTTATGAATGACTCTAAATTTTAAAGTTGTGTTGGGACAAAAGGAAAACATCACAAAAGTTATTGAGGGCATTGTTCGTTTTCTGGAGCATGAAGAATAGAAGACTAGGCTAAGTTTATGATTGTTGAATAATGTGGATATTTCAAATTACAAAATAGAAAGATAGCCAAACAAATTATGAGAAACAAGTCAAACAAACACTATACCAAAAATAAACATAATTTATCAAACAAGATAACCATAACCATTGCAATAACAAACGCAACCAAAGTAAACTATCACCAGCCTTTTTCTACAGAGTAATTTATCACCAACTAAATGTCGAGTGTGTGTGCTCTGTGCACACACATCTCCTGATTAGAAATATTGACATTAGGAAACCGAGAAGCTTTTTAGATATCTTATTGGATGAAGCGTGGACTGATATGTCGGAAACGTATCTATAAATTTTGATGCTCCATGCTTGTTTAGTATCTACTTTGCTTTGCTTTGTCTACACTTTGAGGTGTTTTTTACATGTTTTCTGGTACTAACCTATTAGCAAGTTGCCACAGTGTCAGTTGTCTGTTTTCTGCTGTTTTGGTTTCAGAAAAGTTAGTGAAGAAATATTCTCGAAATTGGACGGGACAAATGTCAAAGTCAATAACTTTCCGTGGGGAACAAGAAGTCCAGAGGGGATCCGGAGAGGCGGGCTAGGGCGCCCAGACCCCTCCTAGGCACGGGTGGGACCTCCCCCGCGTCTAGGCAGGGTGTGGGCCCCCTAGCCACCGCCTCGGCCTCCCCCTTCGCCTATAAGAATCCCCCGATGCAGAAACCCTAAGTACCCGATCAGATCTCCACGAAACCTTCTATAGCCGTCGCCACCGCCGTCCCTAGATCGGGGGATCTGAAGTTCTTCTCGGCAACCTGTCGAAGGGGATATCATCCCGGAGGCCTTCTCTCCGGTATGATGCGTGAGTAGTTCCACCTTGGACTATGGGTCCATGTAGTAGCTAGATGGTTGTATCTCCTCCTTGTGCTTTCATGTATAGATCTCGTGAGCTCCGTTCATGATCAAGATCTAATCTATTTGTAATCATGCATGTTATGCTTGCGGGGATCCGATGGATATTGAGATTATTATGTTGGTTTGTATAATGGTTTTGTCTTTATGATTCTATCATATCTGTGTTGTTTGTGATCTTGCATGCTCTCCGTTGTTAGTAGCTACCTTGGCCAAGTAGTTGCTAGTGACTCCAAGAGGGGGTATTTATGCTCGATAGTGTGTTCATGCCTCTAGTTTCCAAGGGAAGTGACAATAATCTCTTCGGTTGTAGATGTGTTGTTGCTATTAGGGAGAAAACAACGGTCTCTTATTTATGGAACATGTGGACTGTTTACCTTACACACTTTGCTTAAAGCAGTTGTCTGTTGCTTGCAACTTAATACTGGAGGGGGTTCGGATGATAACCTGAAGGTGGACTTCTAGTCATAGATGCAGTTGGATGGCGGTCTATGTATATTGTTGTATTGCCCAATCGAATCTCATAGGATCTTTCTGACTAGTAATTGTATTGTTATGCCTTGCTCAGTTCCTGTCAATTGCCCTGCTGTAATTTGTTTACCCTTCATGCCATGTTGTTTATCTAAGGAGAGCACCTCTAGTGAATTATGGACCCAGGTCCAATCTTTACCATTGATACACCTTCCACTGTTACTTGTTTACTTGCTGCAAACCATTACCTTCCACACCATATGTTTAATCCTTTGTTATAGCAAACCGGTGAGCTTGACAACCTCACTGATTCGTTGGGGCAAAGTCTTGAGTTTGTGTTGTGTAGGTCTCCGCGTTGCTAGCAACACCTGTGTGATGTTTCCTTCCTCCTACTGGTTCGATAACCTCGGTTTCTTACTGAGGGAAAAATTGTTGTTGTGCCGCTTCACACCTTGCTCTTGGGGTTCCCAACGAAGCGCTCCTACATCAACTTAGCGCTGCATCAAGCTTTTTTGGCGCCGTTACCGGGGAGGCTAAGGACGTCTTCACTAGGGGAGTCCTCCACTTCCTTTCTCTTTACTTTGTTTTTAGTTTGATTTGTTTCTTTTTCTTGGTTTTGTTTGCCTCTTTTCAAAAACACAAAAAAATAGTTCCTGCTCTAGTTGGTGGTCTGTTATTGCCTTGCTTGGTCATGCTTTCTATGAATGGGTCGTTTCTTTGAAACTAGTTCTTACTGGCAAGGTGGGTTCACGGTAGAACAAAAGTATTATTATAAGGAACACCGTTTGTCACAAAAAGGGAAACACTTGTGGGAATAAATTGATAAGTTGAATACTATTGCTAGAGAGGTGTGCTCTACTTATAATGTTACCTATTGCTTTGATAAAGCTTGTTGCTACAGGAGGTATAGACACCTACCCATTCAATGTGAGTATAATGATAATGTTACCATATATTCTTATGTTAAAGGAAATTATGATTTTGATGATGTGAAACAAATTGAAGAATTTATTGCCTTCAAGGGTGCATTTGAACTTGCGAGTTTGCTTAAAAATACTGATGATGCACCTTATGAATCTGAGGTTTATGAGATACTTAAATTTTGCTTTGAGAATTACAGAGAAGAAAATGGCTATATTCTTGAATATTTTAATAGACGCTTTCTACAAATGGAAGAGACTAATGCCTTGCAGGAGCCTATGGAAGAAGAAACGGTTGAAACTAGAAGGTCATTATATGAAAAAGAGGAGGAGAGTGATGAACAAAAGGAGGAAGAATGGATTATCTACCCATGTCTACCTTCTAATGAGAGTAACTCTTTATCCCTTACATTATTTGATTGTCCCCCATGCTTACCAAAGGAGGATGAATGTTATGTTCATGTGGATCCTTTTGAAATATCTACTTTGGGTAAAACCTGTGAAGGTTTTAATCCCACTATTTTTTAGCCTGATAGAAATTATGTGTTTGTAGATCATGAAAAGCATGCTTTATGTGATAGCTATATTGTTGAGTTTATTCATGATGATACTGAAAATTATTATGAGATAGGAAATTATGGTTGTAGAAGTTTTCATGGTACTGAAACACCTCTCTATGTGCTGAAAGTTTTGAAGTTGCCCTTGTTTCATCTTCCTATGCTTGTCACTTTGTTCTTTGTGAATTTATTTGCATACAAGATTCCTATGCATAGGAAGTGGGTTAGACTTAAATGTGTTTTGAATTTGCTTCTTGATGCTCTCTTTGACTTCAATTCATAATTCTTATGTGAGCATCTTCTCAAGCTATCAAGCCTAACTTAAAGGCGTTAAAGAAAAGTAGTTGTTGGGAGATAACCCAAGAGTTTCCTTGAGTCTTAGAAGTTATTACTTTAGTAATGACCTCTCCTTATCCTTTTTGTTTGCTTTTTGTGCCAAGAATGACCTCTAACGAGAGGGAAGTAAGATTTGGGGAGTTGTTGTCCCGAAACATATTTCTGTCCTCCACCAAAAAAATCGTGCAGAGTCTTTGTAACTCGGATGGAGCTCAAAATTTACAAATAAATCTCCTAGTATGTTATCTAACTTTCGTTAGATCAACACTTTTTTATTTGAGTAATAGAAAATGTTCGAAAAAATCGGTTTCTACCTGCTGGTTTGTTTTAACAGATTTCTGCCATTATTTGCATTTGCTTCTTATTGATTCCTTTTTGAGTTCTATTTGGGAAATTGAGCTTTTTGAAGGAGTTACTACAGTAGCTTGTGTTTTTAGTGAAAAGCCTTGATGTTCCAAAGCTTTGCCAGAGGTCTAATATCTTTTGAATACACTAATATTGCTAATGAAGATTGTGTGAAGTTTTGTATGAAAAAAAAAATTCAGGTGTAGAGAGAGAATGATGCAATGAGATTAAGAATGTACAAAAGCTCAAGCTTTGGTATGCCACCCCGGTGTCACCCCAATAAATATCCAAGAGGTACAAGCATCAAAGCTTGGGGATGCCCAAGGCATCCCCTTCTTCATAAATAAAAAGCTCAGGTCTATCTAGACACTTCGTTTTTATTGTTTCATGCACAGTTATATTGTTCTTGGAGCGTCTCAGTTTTCGTTTGCTTTGCTTAGTTTGTTTAGTTTGCTTGAGTAGTCCCCCCCCCCGTACTCGCTATGTTGTTTTGCAAATAAGTTGCTTGGTGTTGGAAAGGAGTAGTAAGTTCTTGCTTGTAAGTGCAAGAGGAGCTTGCATTGACTATGACTTAGACTTTAGCATGACATGCTAGGTGTTGTTTTGACCTTATGCTTAGTGATTATTGTTGTAGCATGTCTTATTCCAAACAATTGGGATTACTTAGTGTGCCTTTAAAAAAAATATGTGTTGTTTTAGCATGCAAAAGCATAGTATTGTGGTATTCTCCTTTGATGCTTTGTTTGGGTTGACTTGGCACATGCTCACACCATGTTATGACTCTCACAAGTCACCATTAGCCTCTATGATCATTTAGTCCTTGACTTGTAGTACCACTTTATTCTTTGATTAGTAATGCTTTGTTGCACTACATGATTATGGCCATTATTGCTCTCTTAGTTGGTTGCTCTCAGTCTTTTGCTAGCCTCCACTTGTATGAGTAAGTTCTACTCATGTTTCCAACTTCCAAGAAACCAAGTTTTTCCAAAGTGTCCACTATAAACTCCTATGCATGGTGTGTTACACCATTCCAAGTATATTCTTGTTTTCAGCTATCTTCTAGTTAAAAAGTCTCTTTGTTATGTGAAAACTTAGTGATTAAAGCCCTCACAATCTTGATGTCACACTTTATATTCCTTGCACCTAATAAAATTGAACCATTGTGTCATCTATATTGTATTTGCTTGCACTTATACGTTAGAATTAGCAGAACTGTGTTGTCACAGGGAACGTTTTCAACATTTCACTTGTACTTTGCACTCACTTGATATCATGCTCTTTTGTCTATGGATGTCACCGGTGTGAAATAAAGAGGGAACTTGTAAGTCCATGGAGTTTGTATCCTATGTTAGAGAAACGCCTGGGCCGCTAGCCTAAGCCATGCCTAATCATGGTGGAAACTTGCAACATCACCATAGTGACATCTATGAAGCATTCTTCTTATAAAAAAAGAGACACATTGAGAAAAGAGGAAAGAGAAAAAAAGCACCATATTCACATGGTAAATAAGAAGATTGGTGAGATGCTCATTGTGGCTTGCCTTGTCATTTTGGTTATGGGATAGCTCCTGTACCATGTGCAAGGGGTACCCCGTTGGCGGTTCTCAATGATATGCAAATACTTACAATGACAAGAACTTACAAGTGACTAAAGTTGAGTAGCATGAGGTGTGGCCCTCGTATTTTTTTTAGGGTAATAACAGTAGGAAAGGCTCCTACTGCCTCATTTTCATTAATAAAAGGTCAAAGTCTATAAAGTTACATATTTACATAGAGACAGAGGGGAAGAGTCTCTAAAAGTCAGGTTAGATAAGTCTAGGATCTCAAAAGGTTTACAAACTATGAATAATGCTCTTGATAAGTGGGTGTAGATCCTCTTTTGTCCTATGAATCAGCAATGACAGATCAGCAGCTAATCTTGACTTCCAAGCCTGAACTGAGGGTTGTATGTTATTAAACCATAGGTTGTTTCTTTCTTTCTAGATGTTCCAAGAGCCCAGCAAGGTAATTTCCATAAATAGCTTTTTATTCCAGCTCTTTTTTCCTTGCTCAATGATCTGGAGTCTAGAGTTAGTCATAGACCAATATATGTTAATTGAACTCCAGCAAGCTTGGCTAAAGGGGCAGCGAAAAAGCAAGTGTTCAATTGTTTCCTCAGTATTGTGATTACACATAAAACAGTAATATCCAGTCCCCAGTGCATAATGTCTTCTTCTGAGCATGTTTATTGTATTCAATCTGTCAGACAGAATCAACCATCCAAAGAACTTCACTTTTGCAGTGCACTTTGATTTCCACAACCATTTAAAGGATATGTGTGGATTTATATTTCTGAAATTATATTGATAATATTTACTGGAAGTGTAATCTTTGGCCCCCCAAACATAGCTCCAAGTGTCATGTGAATGCTCTCTTAGTTGTATTTCTCTACATCTATTTTGAATTTCTCTCAATTCAGCTAGTGCTTCAGGTGATAAAGGAAGATAGAAAAGTTGTGTCAAACTATCAGCTGTAAGAAACTCCTGTGCAGAGATATCTTCATTCCTAACATAGGAGTAAATGATCGGGTGACTCTCTTCTAAGATAGTTGCAGACCATTCATCCTTCCAAAACAGTGTTGTAGTCCCATTACCAATAGAGCTTTTAGCTATTCCTCTGAATAAATGTGAAAGTCTAGAAACATCTCTCCACCAGAAAGAGCCACAAGGCCCAAAAGCATGAGGAATATTGTTGCTGTAATATGCATTCCATACTAGGGAGACCCAAGGTGTGTCATCCTTATTATAGAATTTATGCAGGAATTTAAGCAGCAGGCCTTCATTCTGAATTCTAAGGTTGAGAATGCCAACACCTCCTTTACGTTTTGGCCTGCAAATCATATCCCAAGCATCTAGAGAATTGCATTTTTCACCCTATTCAGTTTTCTTGTTCCACAAACAGTGTCTCTGAATTTTTTCTATGTGCCCCACAATCTTATCTGGCAATTTGATTGCACACATTGTGAAAGTTGCAATTGAAGCCAGTAAAGAATTAATCACAGTTACTCTCCCACTATAAGACATCATCATGAATGAAGCAGAAACCTTTCTCCCAACTCTGTCAATCAGTGGCATAAGATCATAAACTGTGGGTTTAGTGGTGCCAAGAGGAAGCCCTAAATAAGTGAAAGGCATTTTGGCAATTGCACATCCCAATATATCTGCAATTTCCTTAGAGATGTTGTCAGCCAGATTTATTGGTATTAGGTGTGACTTGTGAAAATTGATCTGTAAACCAGTAGAAACAACATAATTCTGAAGAATCCCTTTCATTATCTGAATTTGATCTTTGTCTGCTTGCATTATAATCAAAGTGTCATCTGCATATTGAACAACTGGAAAATCCTGTCCAAAATCAGGGGAGAAAGGGGCCCTGAGTATGTTTTCTCTAAATGCCTTATTGATTGCAGATTGTAGTAAATCAGCAGCAAGCACAAAAATTAGGGGGGACAGAGGGTCTCCTTGTCTAACACCTCTTTTGCAGTGAAATTGCCTCCCAGGTACTCCATTGAGCAAAACAATGACTTTCCGATTGCAAAAATAATTTCAATCCATTTCAGCCATTTATCATCAAAACCCATCTGTTTCATAATTTTCATCATAGCCATATGATCAATGGTATCAAATGCTTTGGCAAAGTCCAACTTGAGTAAAATGATCTATTTCTTAGAAGCTTCACATTCATACAGAAATTCAAATGCCCAAGCAAGAATATCCTGAATGTTTCTGCCTTTTAAAAAACCATATTGATTTCTATGAATAATCTTCAATATAACCTTCTGTAGCCTATTAGCCAAGATTTTGGTTATGAGCTTCAGAACACAATTTAGTAGGGTTATTGGCCTGAAATCATTGATAGATTCAGGTGAACCTATCTTTGGAATGAGTGTAATATGACCCATATTTATGCTTTCTAGATTCAGATATCCTTCATAAAATTGAAAACATAAGGAATATATGTCCTCCTTGATGATGTGCCAACAACTTTTTAGGAAGATACCATTAAAACCATCTGGGCCTGGGGCTTTATCACTTGACATCTCTTTCACCACCTTGTCAATTTCCTCTCTGGTAAAAGGTATGGATAGAACCTCAAGTCCCTCAGTTGGAGTAATCAGATGTTGAAGATTAAAAAGCATCTCGGGCTGAGTAGATGTGCCCAATCTTTCTTTATAGACTTGATAAATAGCTTTTTCTTTATCAGCATGCTCAGTGACAAAAGAACCATCTAAGAGTTTGAGGGAGGCAATATTGTTCTTTCTATATCTTTCAGTAGCAAAATTATGAAAGAATTTTGTGTTCTCAACTCCAAAATTTGTCTATTTAACTGTGCATCTTTTCTTCCAATAAGCATTTTGGTATTGTAATAGTCTTGATAGATGAGCTTTTAGAATTCTCCTGAAATTTGCTTCTTGACAGAACAAAGGCCTTGTGTCCTCCAGATTATCAAGTTCAGAGAGAACTCTATTGGTATTTTCAATACAAGTGGACAACTTTGAAATTGATTTGCTCCAAAATTTCAAATCATATCTCAGCTTTTTTAGCTTTGCATTAAGATTTGTAGCACTGTTATATTTGTGGGTTGGTTTACTCCAGCATTCTGCAACCACTTCCAGAAATCCAGGATGGGCTACCCAAAAGTTTTCAAATTGAAAAATCCTACTGCCAGGGATCTTAGTCTGAATAGATACAACACATGGAGTGTGATCAGAGGTTGGTTTGCCTTGTGTGGAAACAACTGTGTTAGGAAAACTAGTTGTCCAGTGAATGGAAGTAAAAAACTAATCAAGTTGCTCCAACAGAGGATCTTGTTGCATGTTACTCCAGGTGTATTTTCTTCCTTTAATTGGCAATTCAGTGAGATGTTGTTCTCTAATGAAGTCATTGAAGATAAGCATGTCATTAACATTCCCCCCAAGTTTATTCCTATTTGCAGGGGACCTAATAAAATTAAAGTCCCCCATTAAGATCCAGTCTTCAACATCAGGAATATTCACCTCAAACATCCATTCAATAAATTTCTCCCTCAAATCACCATTACAAGGGCCATAAATGTTAATTAAGGTCCAAGACTGACCGGAATGGGTTGAAGTGAAATGAACAGAGAGAGCAAATTTTTCACAATGCATGACCATTCCAGAAAAAATTGAACTATTCCATATAATAATGAGGCCACCAGAAGCCCCCACAGAAGGCACAAAGACAAACTCATCAAATTTTGCTGGACAGCAGGATTTAATAAACTGCAGATCAAAATCCTCCTTTTTTGTTTCTTGAAGGCAAATAACTGAACATCCACTTACATTAATAGCATTCATTAAGGCTAATTGTTTTTCTCTAGCATTAATCCCTCTGATGTTCCAGCATAAAATAACCCATTGTTTGAGTATTGACATTATTACAACTCAAAAGTAAAGAAACCAAAGTAGAAATAGACAGGCACTAGGCACTGTCAGCATTTTCCTTCTCCTGCCAGCCTTCCATAAGCTTCAAAGGAGTGAGATCTTCCTGAGGCACACCACAAAGAGATATTCCAATAGACTGGAGCACTGGGATTGGAGTTGCAAGTAGAGTCCTATCAGAAATCATGCCAACCTGACCAGGATTTATCTGAGCAATTTGTTCTGTGACTTCAAGAGCCTTAACCTCTGGAATCTTCCTTTGTTTCACTTTAGATTTAGTGAGCTTGGAGTCACAAATGATTTTAGGCTTAAAGCCCCTGTATCTAGTAGACCTTGAGCTTCTTCTGACTTGGTTAGTAGAGATAGGTGTCCCAAAGGAAACCACATCACTGTCATCAAGCTCAGGAATCTTCCTTTTGGTGCCAGCTTGAGTAAAAGGTAACATATCAAAAGACACCAAAGTTCTATTATAGTTCATTTCCTGCTCCTTCCTTGAATGGAGCAGTAACTCCCATTCATCCACCAACTCAAACTGCATAAACTTTGGCATAGAAAGAGTGAAAGAAAGGAGCTTGGCATTATCCAGAGCAATGTTGGGGAAGCAAAACTCCTTGAATGCAGATTTAGCAAAGTTCCTTGTCATCCAAATTTCAGAACTGACATCCAACAGGTTATCATCAACCAGAGCAGAGTTGATGGATAAAGTGGTATCAACTTGCATCAAATCTGAACCAAAGGAATTTCCATCAGAAACATCAGATATACTGTCATGCCAAGCTTGCATAGGACTGTCCTGAACATTGGTGGTAGGGGGTGGCACACCATCCTGAAAAGAAACCCCCTGTGCAGCTAGGATCTGCTGAAAGTTGATCAAAGGAGGGTTGGGAACTACTGCAACATCCTCTACCATTGGTGCAACAATATTTTCATCTTGTGCAACATTATTATCAAAAAGTGCAGCAATCACCTGAGCAGGGACAAAATGTCCATGTTGATGAAACAGAGCAGCATTGTTCATACCTCCAGCATTCCCACCTTGAGCATGTCCCCCTCCAGGCATCTGATTCTGCTGATTCCAATTGTCAAGCTGCTGTTGGTAGAGCTGTTCAGCAGATAAACCTTCACCATGAATGGGATGGGGATTGCCATCATCAGGTTCAGGATCTTCAGGGGCGAATTCGTGCAAATGAGCATTCCAACAAGATACCGAGTAAGATAACAGAGTCCAGAGTGTTCTGCCCCCAAGCTGATGAATAACCAAACTTTTGGGCACAAACTTAGGATGAACAATCCACACCTTGACCAAAACTGATTTATCATCCCCTCTAGGGTTATTCCACATAGACAATAGACCAAACTCTTGAAAAACACTATGAATATAATGGCTAGTCTGATAATCAAGGGAAAAGCTAAAAATTGTATCCAGGTTTCCCTGCCAAAAGCAGTAAAACGCATATTTCTGGCTTCATTGTGTTTCACAAATGTGACAGTGGTAATTTCATTAATCTCAAAGGTTGTTCCAACTGTAGCATCCGCAATCAGGGTTTCAGTCATAGTAAAAATGCCAAGCCCTAAAGGATGATCATCAAAGCGACTGACAAATAGCTGAGACTCATTGAGAAGATTCATCACCTGAACCCTATAGTCTTCTCTAAGCTGAATCGGAATAAATCTGTTGGTCTCAGCAATTACCTTTCGGTCATGCTGCAGAGGAGCCTCAGCTGGTACCACCATGTGAGACCTCACCAAGCGATCAACTGGCCCTGGATCAATAGTCAAGCCATTGGGGAGAAAAGCTAAGGGGTTCACAGGAAATTTGGCCATTGTTGTGGTGGAGAGAGAAACTTCGGCAGTCGGCGGAGAAGGAGATGAAGCGGCAGGAGAGGGAGGGGGTGAAACTCCAGGTGAAAAAACTGGCTGCTTCTTAACTACCCAGATATTCCTACCAGAAATATCGGCCTGATTGTTTAATGATGTTTTCTTTTTTTGCCAAACCCTTTGTATCTTCTTTGGGCAACTCCTGGCCCAATGGCCCAATAAATGACAATTCCGACAACGCCAGCCCAAGACGCATTTACTCGCCAGGTGACCAGAAATTAAACATTTAACACACCATGGGCTGCGCAGAAGAAAGCAATTCGAAAATTTATGGCCCAGAGAAATAATACATTCACAATTTTTCTGGCAAGAATCCACAAGATGATCATGATCTCCACAATTTGAGCAGCGTCCCAGAATTTCAAAAACCATAGCTTTGTTAGGAACAAATTTGAAGTCCAAGGCATGCATGAGGTCTTGGTCAGAGTAGAGGGCCTGTCTCATATCTTCAATCTTCTCTAACGTGACAGAAGGCAGTTGCATGCAATAATGACGTACAAACTTTGAACCAGTAAAAACTTCCTTATGATCACATTCATGATCCACAAAAATAGGATAAGAGAAAATTCCAAAAAACAGATGCCTAGCCTGATCAGATCCAACCGAAGAAATGTGATCCTTGTTGATGAAAACCAAATTTAGCCAATTCATGTGATGAATCTGAATGAAGATCTTGTGCAACACTTTTCTTGAGGAAGTCCAAATTTGGCTTAAAACGAACAGGATTAGTGGGAGAACTCTTCACAGTAATATCAAAGGGCAAACCAAAGCATGAGTGATCATGTGCGAAGCCAGAGATATGAGGATGGTAGCCCCGAAATAAACTGAAATGGCACACAAAATCAGGCCAGACTCTATCTCTCAAACTATAGATGAAGTGTCCCACTTTATTTGAAGCAACAGAGAACCGAAATCTTCGATCACTTAATTGAAAAACCCTGAATCTAGCCGCAATTCCACCAATGCAACATTGAAGAGCAAGACCCACAGATTCAACATTCAGAGAAAAAGAGGCCGAGGAGAAGGAAACCACCAAGAAGAACTCCTTGGCAGTCGAGGAAGGGAGGATGTGAACCATAGATCCAAAGCGTCGACGCACCTGATTAGCCAACGCCTGGCCAGGAGAGAAATCCCAGTGGAGTAGAGTTTCCATTGCCGTGGAGAGGGAGAGAAAACCCTAGATCGCTAAGGAATCGCCATGGGTGGGTGGGTGGGTGGGTGGGTGGGTGAGAGGGTCGCCATCCCTCCTGTCTCTTCGCCGTGGCCCTCGTATTCAAGGGCCTTGAGATTGCCAACTTATACTTCGTCAAGCATATACTCCATCTTTGTTCACTTTAACCTTAATTACTTCAAGATGCTTATGATAGGGGCAATGAGGGCTGAAAGATAACAAGTACCATACTTTTTGGAAGCTCTCTTTGAAACTTGAAATCCATGCTTCCTTTATAAAAGGCCTTTCTTCCATCACTATTGAGTCTCCGCCTTCTACCTTTAGGCACCATTAAGAGAGCATAGTTATCATTCTATGTGTAGTGTTCCAAAGCTTATTGATTGATGCATATTGTGATATTACTTGTTCTTGTGCTATTTGTTTCTAGTCACCCTTGTGAACTTTGAAGGTTTCCTATGCATCTATTTGCTACTCTATGAGGGACAAGCTGATTGCCACTATGCTATGTTTTCTGTATGTGAAACAAATAAACGTTTTTCAATGCATGTTATTCATGATCTTTGTTTGTAGCTTGTCATGTTGCATGCATAGTTACTATGTCCTATTGTTAGAACTTCATCTTTCATGCACATGTTTAGAGTTCTTTGATCCCAGCTTTCAATGCTTGCAAATGGTTGGATCTTTATTGTGAGGCTGCATGTCACCTCAAAAATTATTCTTTTTATCACTTACCTACTCGGGGACGAGCAGGAGTTAAGCTTGGGGATGCTTGATACGTCGGAAACGTATCTATAATTTTTAATGCTCCATGCTTGTTTAGTATCTACTTTGCTTTGCTTTGTCCACACTTTGAGGTGCTTTTTACATGTTTTCTCGTACTAACCTATTAACAAGTTCCACAGTGCTAGTTGCCTGTTTTCTGCTGTTTTTGGTTTCAGAAAAGTTAGTAAATAAATATTGTCGGAATTGGACGGGACAAACGTCAAAGTCAATAACTTTCCTTGGGGAACAAAAAGTCCAGAGGGGAGCCGGAGAGGCAGGCTAGGGCGCCCAGACCCCCTAGGCGCGGGTGGGCCCTGCCCCGCCTAGGCAGGGTGTGGGGCCCCTGGCCACCGTCTCAGCCTCCCCCTTCGCCTATAAGAAGATCCCGATGCAGAAATCCTAAGTACCCGATCAAATCTCCACGAAACCTTCTGTAGCCGCTGCCACCATCGTCCCTAGATCGGGGGGGGGGACTGAAGTTCTTCCCGGCACCCTGCCGGAGGGGAGATCATCCCGAAGGCCTTCTCTCCGGTATGATGCATGAGTAGTTCCATGTTGGTGTAGAGGTCTCAACCTTTAATAGGGTAGAGATCCTTGTGTTTACAATGCTAGTCCCTGGATCAATAGCTAGCATCCACAGTTTAAGATGTAATATCAAGAAACAAAGGTTATAATACAACTTTATAACCAATAATAAAATAATTCATTACATCTTACATAGCTCATTTGGCTATCTCATTACAATGCAACAGAAATAACTATATAGCATGGAGTCCTTCATCTTCAAAGTGCCACAGGCAATCATGTTGGTTGTAGACTTGTAATCCTAATCAACACACTTCACTAACATCAAACAAACCTGTAACATAATAAGTTATAGCCACAAGGGCCAATACATTTGAATTGTATTGGCAAGTGATACTATGGTAGAATAGTGGTATCTATCATCTATATGCATTTGGCTAAGTGGAGCTTAGGCTTGCTTTGCTCAAAATATATTTTCCTTATCATTTGAAAACACTATGTTTTTGTTTGGCAAAAATCACCCAAGGCATCTACCAATAGAAATTGGTGATCCTTTAACCCTTGTTCAACCACAAGTTTTTAACTTAGAAATTGGGATGAGAAGATCCTTGATAGCTTCCATGTCTTGATGCTCAAATTGTCCATTGCTGGGGACACGGCTAAGTACTTAGATTTTACTCTCTCGAGAGGTGGTGCACTTTCCCCACAAGACTCGACATGCATCGAGACAAGATCTTTCAAAAGCCTTCCCTTAGACCAAAATGGACGCGCTCCAAACCTATCACCCCCTACCACCAACTGTCCATTTGGCTAAGTTATTGCAACTTATGTGATCCAGGCAGAGCCTATAATGCCATGTGGCTGCACTAGAAGCTTCTTAACATATGGCATCTCAAATCCCTTTGTTCATGGGTGTATTTCCACAAGTGTGATACACAAGGTAGACCATATATATGGGCCTTGTGTAACCACTCAACATAACCCAAACATACCATTCCACCCAGGTGTTTCATTCACTTAGTTGTTTTATTAAGCAGAACACAAGTCAAAAACTTAGCAATATTTTCCATAACATGTATATATTTTCCACCCTTGGTTGCTAGGCTAAGCATGGCAATAGCAAGTATATTAACTTAGAGAAAATACTAACAATTCTATAACTACTAGGATTTCCCAAGCATAGCATATATATACTTAGCAAAAATTAACATGCAAGCCCTAAACAAAATACCACTAATGCATAGTCAAAATATTGGGACAAAGATATGAAGCACCACTTGACTTTTTAGTAGAAAATATAGATTCACTCCTTGATCTTGAAATGGTCACACTCTTCAAAGTTCACTACAATTCAATCAAGCAAGCAAATATTCAAACTAACATTCAAACAATTCACCACATAAAATGAATTAACAACGCAATGCATGCAAGCATGCAAAAGATTGTTTTATTTGGAAAGGTGGTATCTAATAGGCTATAAACATTTTAAAACACCAATTGGTCATTTATAAAAGTGGCAAAACCATTTTAAATCAAGTTAGTGAAAATGGCCATTTAAATCATTTTTGTTTTGCTAGAAATGATTTAAATCAAAGTAATAATTTCTAGTTTTTGACAAATATATTTTTAAACACAAATGTTAGTGTTTTAAGGCCAAGTGTTTAATATTAAACCATTTGCAAAAGGTTTCACCTAAAAACCATTTTTAAATCAAAACAATATTTTATTTTGTTAGAAATGCCTTTAAACAAAGTAATAATTTTCTAGGGTTCATCAAATATATTTTTAAATCCCAAAACTTGGTGTTTAGGGTTAGAGATTTTAAATCAAACCATTTTCAAAAGGTTTTACTCAAAAATCATTTTTAAAACAAGCACCATTTTTATTTAACTAGAAAAGCTTCTTATTCAAAGGAATAATTCCTTAGTGTCACAAAATATATTTTTAAATCCAAAAGTTGGTTTTTATTGTCAGTAGGTTCAAAACAATACAAAATATTTTACCTTAAAACATTTTTAGAATAATTTTTATAATCAAAATAGGCCTACACATGTTTCTGCAAAAACAACCAATTTTATAGAAGCAAATCCCTAAACAAAGGGCATGGTTGTATAGTATTATTTTTCCTGATTCCAATGATACAAAGTTTGCAAAATTTGGACATGTAGATTAAAAGTTATGAATTTTGCAAGTTTAAACATATAATAGAAATGTTTCTGTCTATTTAAAACAAAAGCTAGCCACGTGGTGCGCTCCTATTGGACAATAACGGTTCATGCGGATCGCGTGCTGTGGATCGTTAGATTTTAAGTGATCTATGTGGCTCAGATTGGTCGTACCGATTCGCTCAAGTGATATGTTCCTAGACAACAGATCAACATCCTACGGTCCAGAACGTATCGACCATAGATGGGCGGTGCAACGACGGTTGACAGCGGCGGCGCGCTCGGGCGGTGAGGTTGCTGGCGATACAGGAAGCGAGAGAGAGAGAGAGGGAGGGCTCACCGAGTTTGCCGTGGAGTGCTGATGCTCAACGTGCTCGTGGGGAGGCAGGGCGCTCGGAGTTGATGGGATTCCTCGCCGTAGTTATCGTCGGCGTCGGGCTCTTCTGTTCGTCGTCGGGGGCGAGGCTACACGGTACGGAAATGTTGGAAAGCAAGTGCGTTAGACGCGCACGAGAGTGCAGAACAAGCGTGTGTCAACGAGAGGGGAGGGGACGGTCGGGAAATACCGAGGGAGCTCATCGGAGAGGAGGCAGACGGTGGTGGTGTTCTGTCAATGACATTGCCGAGGTTATGGGGCATGCGCGAGCGAGAGGGAGGCACTGGTAGGTGCGTAGGGAGATGGGGAACATGCTCGTGGGAACTGGGAGGCAAGGGGAAGTTCGTGCTCGCTGGACTTGAGCGGGGAAGGTTTTCGGGGCAGTGGTCGTGCAAACAAAATCAGGGGCAGTTTGGGGGACTCCGGTGATATGATTACTGGGGGAAAGGGAGAGAGGAGGGAGGCGGTTAAGCGAGAGTAATCGTGGGGAGGAATTAACGCGGCATTATGCTGAATTAAGCCTGCGGAATCAAAGCCAGAAACGGCGACGAGGGGGATGAACTGGTCACGCGCGGGTGAGGACGATGAGCTGACAGGTGGGGTTGCATTGTCAGTGAGGTGCGGGGTAAGGCGTGGGGTCACGCGGTCGGCCTGAAAGTGAGTGAAAGAAAGCAGTTCATGGAGAGAGTGAAATTTGTGTTGGGCCTGGTGGGCTGGCTTGTTTCCAATTTTTTTTATGAAACCTTTTTATTTTTCTGTTTTGAATTTTGTTCAAATAATTCAAACACTATTTGAATTTAGATCTTTACCAAAATTTCAGTAAGTTTTTATAATTTTAAACATGTATTTTAAAGACCATTTTTGGAATAATTCTTTTATTCATTTATGGTTTATTATTTATTTATAATAGGCACTTGCCTTTATTCAAATAAGATTTTAATTATAATTTCAAACTATTATTTGAATTCCAATTTTCATCAAACCTTTTTCATAGAATATTTTAATATGATTTATTAATCATTTAAATTGGGCATTTGTCCTTATTCCAATAAAATCAAATATGGTTTTAAACCCTTATAAATTTTATTCACATATTTCTTTGATTTCATTCAAGTTAATTAAGCAACTTTTATTCCACTTGGGCAAATTCCAATTTATTATTTTCTCATGATTTAATTAATCATTTTCATTAGGGATTTTGTCTTTATTTAAATAAAATTGTATATTGTTCAATCCTTATGATTTTATTTAAATAATCTTTTAATCCTTTTTATTATTCAATAACTTCCATTTGTTTATGGATTTGGCCAAGATTTAATTTGGCTTTTAAATAATCCTTATTTATTTATTTATTTCTTGGTCTCATAAAATCCATATCTTTTTATTTATAGATCCAAACTTGGTGATTCCAATTTTGTATAATTTTATTTAATAGTTGTTTATCCTTTTAGGATTATTTTGCTCATAATTTCGTATGGATTTTAGATAGGAGCTTTTTAGATTTGAAAATTAATTCCTTTTAAATTATTAAATGCATAAGTTTTCATCCATGGTTCTGAATTAAATGAAACCAATTTCTATGATCTTATAATATTTTTGTTTGTGATTTTGATCACTTATAAATTTTTTTGAAATTTTTTTATATCGATCAAATCCATAGTCTTGGAGAGATCTTGGAAATGATTTTCTTCCATTAGGGTTTTAGGGTTTTGGTTTAGCTTTTCCAAGTGTTTAAATTTCATGATACCTTCATTGATGAATGCATTTCACTTGATTGAAATTTGTTGGATTCCCTTTTATTCAAAGTTTGTTCAAGATGTGTTTTGATGTTTCCATTTAGAAATAAAAAGTTTATTTTCGCCCTAAATTTCAATAATTATTTATTTTGTTTATTTACTTTTCACATTTCAAAATTTGGAAATTTTTGGGATGTGACAGGCTACCACCCTTAAAAGAAATCTCGTCCCGAGATTTGGGAAGGCTAGAGGTTACAAGTTGGCTTCAAGACAACTAGGGTACTACCAACCTTAAAAAGGTTTTTGACTAGATTACATCTTGGCTTACTTGGGATCTTGATGTGTCTTCTCTGGACAGTTGCTTGCATAATGTCCTAGCTCTTTGCATTTGAAACACATTACTTGGATAATATCCTTTTTCTTCTTTTGTATCATTACCTCTTGTTTGTTTCCTTGGTTCTTCTTCTTTTCTGGACATTCATTGGCATAGTGTCCCATCTCTTTGCAATTGTAACATTGCACTTGGCTATTGTCCTTCTTGTTGGAATTAGGGCATTTCTTCTTCTTCTTCTTCTTCTTCTTCTTCTTCTTCTTCTTGGGTCTCTCCAAAGCTAGGAGTTCTTCTAGTTCATGTTCTTCATATCTCACCTCAAAGGTGGGAAATCTTTCTCTCTTCTTGGGGAAATTACTAGAGATGTGTCCTTCTTCTCCATAAGAGTAGCAACACTTTGTGGTCACTTTGGATGTGGGCTTATGAGGCATGGTTTTGACTTTGCCTTCATCCTTCTTGGTAGAAGTTGTTCCCTTATGGAGGTTTTCAAACATTTGATGCATTCCATCTTGTTTCATTTGTTGAACTATAGGATAGATGGGACATTGGATAGGGACATGATCATTTCCTTCACATAGGAAACAAGTAACTTGAGATGTGGGGCATTGTTTAGTTGGATGTTTCTCTTCACAATTAGGGCATTGGTCCACATGCTCCTTAGAAGTGCGTTCCATGTCTCCACAAATATTGCAAGCTTGAGTTCCTTCTATAATATCATCCTTGACATCATTGTTGTCAAAATCTCCTTGGGAAGAGTTGCTTATCAGGTTGATCATTTCGTTGGTAATCCTTTGCAACAATTGGGATTGGGTTTCCAAAAACTTTTGCATGGTTGGGTCTAACTCATTGTTGCTGGCTAAAAACTGAGTTGTCACTTGATTCAACTAGTCTTGGATTGCTAGAAGTTGTTCTCTCATGTGCATCTCTTGGTTGTTGTTGTCACCATTCTTGATGTTGGAGTTTCTTGGAGAAGTCATCTGTTTGGGTTGGATTGGGATTAGAATAGGCAAAAGGTTTCTAGGGAAGAAGTCTAGTCGAACACAATAATCCACACAAGCAATGTGCAAGCAATCACAATCAAACATTCCATTCAAACAACAAGGTTCAAGCATATTTTTAGGCAACAAAATATTTTTGCTACACCACATAAGTTGGTGTGTTTGATCTAAACTAAACATTTAGTATGGTGGTCCAACTATATGGTTTTCTTAAGATCATTTCATTCTTCTTGTTTGTTTCTTCTTGAATGAGATCATGGTTTCCTTGGAAAAATTCTTGTATCTTGGTCACAAGGCTTCCAAAGGTGATGATGGTTCCTTCTAAGTTGTGCTTCCTTAGTCTTCAAGTCTTGGGTAATATTCTTGTCTCTCTTGTAGTCCTTAGTGATGTCCAAGTTGAAGTCCTTGATGAAACTAAAGTTGAAGTCATTGGTTATGGTGAAGTCCTTTGCTCATGTTGAAGTCTTTGCTCATGTTGAGGGGTTTGTCCATCAAGTTTGAAAAAGAAGAGATGTAGAATTAAAACCAAAAGGTTGAGGAAAGAGTTTACAAGATAGTTTATAAGTAAGTTTTGGAACAAATACAACTCCTATTTTTCTAAGGGGTTTTGTACATTCCTAGGGTTATAATCCTACAGGCAACACAGTGCTCTGATACCATCTGTAGAGGTCCCAACCTTTAATAAGGTAGAGATACCTGAGTTTACAATGCTAGTACCTAGATCAATAGCTAGCATCCATAGTTTAAGATGTAGTATCAAGAAACAAAGGTCATAATACAACTTTATAACCAAGAATAAAATAATTCATTACATCTTACATAGCTCATTTGGCTATCTCATTACAATGCAGCATAAATAATTATATAGCATGGAGTCCTTCATCTTCAAAGTGCCACAGGCAATCATGTTGGTTGTAGACTTGTAATCCTAATCAACACACTTCACTAACATCAAAAAAACCTGCAACATAATAAGTTATAGCCACAAGGGCCAATACATTTGAATTGTATTGGCAAGTGATACTATGGTAGAATAGTGGTATCTATCATCTATATGCATTTGGCTAAGTGGAGCTTAGGCTTGCTTTGCTCAAACTAGATTTTCCTTATCATTTGAAAACACTAAGTTTTTGTTTGGCAAAAATCACCCAAGGCATCTACCAATAGAAATTGGTGATCCTTTAACCCTTGTTCAACCACAAGTTTTTGACTTAGAAATTGGGATGAGGAGATCCTTGATAGATTCCATGTCTTGATTCTCAAATTGTCCATTGCCAAGGACACGGCTAAGTACTTAGATATTACTCTCTCGAGAGGTGGTGAACTTTCCCCACAAGACTCGACATGCATCGAGACAAGATCTTTCAGAAGCCTTCCCTTGACCAAAATGGACGCGCTCCAAACCTATCACCCCCTACCACCAACTGTCCATTTGGCTAATTTATTACAACTTATGTGATCCAAGCACAACCCATAATACCATGTGGCTGCACTAGAAGCTTCTTAACATATGGCATCTCAAATCCCTTTGTTCCTGGGTGGCTTTCCACAAGTGTGATACACAAGGTATACCATAGATATGGGCCTTGTGTAACCACTCAACATAACCCAAACATACCATTCCACCCAGGTGTTTCATTCACTTAGTTGTTTTATTAAGCAAAACACAAGTCAAAAACTTAGCAATATTTTCCATAGCATGTATATATTTTCCACCCTTGGTTGCTACTAGCTAGGCTAAGAATGGCAATAGCAAGTATATTAACTTAGAGAAAATACTAACAATTCTACAACTACTAGGATGTAACACCCTCAGAATCGGACCTATGCAAGTTTGAGCAGAATTCGCCAAACCCGCATAGAACCGATTCAAAGGTGCCCACCAGGCACTTTCGTGCGGGTGGAAAACGAAGTAATAACATTACACAACAGTCCTCGATGGGACCCACAGAACAGATATGTATAACAGCGACTCCATGAGTCAAGAATACAAATATAATATACAAAGATCCAAATCACCTTGAAAACGATAGAGCGTCCAGCTACGGGCAAGATGCAAATGGGGCTAAGAGCCCTGAAGAATAACCAATGGCGTCCATAACCCTGCCCAGGCCAAGCCGGAAGGGTAACCCTGCTAACGACGTCGTTCTCAAAACCTGCTTAAACAAAAGGGGTGCCGACAAAGGGCAAAGGAAAAGAAGGAGCGTCGATCGAGGCCAGACAGCGAGGCTAGAATTGACGGTCCTCGCCTACATAGGTATGGTGGATGGCAGCGGCGAAAGATGCACTAAACAACCTATAGAGACTCGATACAACCGGCGGTTATCGAGAGGGTAAGAATGACCTATCCGGATCCAACTGAAGCTAACACCAAACAAACCCATCCGGTGTTTCCCCTCGAGACCAAACGAGGAAGTCAACCGAGGAACTCACACAGTTGGCGGTTTTACTTATTGATTATAGTTGTGGCACTTTACTAGTCGATTTAGATAATCGTCCGATAAAGTAAGCGTGGGCACTTTTATTTAATCATTCCGTTGAAGTTGCAACAATTACTAATCGACAGATAGCATGAGATAAACCCAAAACCCGTAGGTTGTTGGTACTTTTATTCAGCCATTCCGTTGTAGTTGCGATACTTACTAGTCGATACAATTGTCGCAAGCGACAACCAAACAAGCAATTGTGGGCGTATTAATTAGCCATTCCATTATAGTGAAGCTGATTAATAGTCATTATAAGTCAAATTTATAGCAGAAACTTTAGTTATGCTTGTCTATGATCGAGATACTGTGCTCCAAGTCGTCCATATCCGCGGACACGGCTTTCAGAAAGTTTTACCCGGCCGGGGTGCACCAATAGCAACACACGCTCGATCAACCTCGGAAAAACCAAATCAAAACCCAACGAGGCTTTCACGACTGAACAATCACAAGATTCAGAAATATTTCAGGGGGCCACCCCTTAAGTAGATCCCGCAACGAAGCCAGCTGACCCCGAGACGGGCTCAAGGTTATGGGGACGGTTGTGAACGACTGGGAACCCGAAAGTGTGGCTGGGCTTGTCGACACCGCGGAATCGTGCCATGATCCTAAACAGTACAGTGTGCTCCTCGCACAAATTAAATACAGAAAGTAGCATGGCATAAGTACAGGATAGTAAAAACACCTCAAACTAGTTGTGGCCCCAAGAAATAAGACGGAATCAAGCTCTGGCTCAGGGGGATCCCATACTCCCCGAATGTGGATAGCGCGATAAAACAAGGAACAGGTATCAAGTACTCGGGGTCTTACGGACACAAGTGGGCGTGAAACCAAATATTTTCTATCACCCACCGATGCCTCCGCTTATTTCAATTTTAGTTGTTAAACAGAAATTAAAGTGACGAAAAGTAAAACTAGAATCATCTCCAACATCAACATGCGGCAATACATCGAATCGTGGCATATGACGACACACATCAAGACTTGAGCAAGCAACTACGACGCAAGTCCAACTATCTACCAAACAACAGGTAATAGGGTGTGTCCAAGGCAATATAGGGTCTGACGGTATATCATGTACGGAAACTAAAGCATCGCACACAGATAGCAATAGATCAACAGGAGGGAATAAAGACTACAAAGTAAGATAGGTAGAAAGGGGGAGATGCTCGCCTGAAAACATTGTCGAAGGGTTCAACCGAAGATCGGGGCGAAGCTCACATCAACTCAACGGCCTTATCCGCGAAGAACCAAAACACTAGAAGAAACACCGGATGTACTATTTAATACAACGGCAGAAGATCGGCATGATGCATGTATGATGTATGACATGGCAAAGATGCGATGCGATTAGGTCATATTAAGTGGAACCGGGGTCCCGACAATTAATTCGTAGGTTAAAGTTATTTAGAAGCCCCGCAATTTAAGTGTTGTTTTAACAAGGCAAGATAAGATACCGGTTCGCTACACAAGTTTAAATGAGGCCGATATGAGACTAGATTTGCTCGCATATGGGCCCCATATTTAATTATTAAGTGAATCGGCAGAAGGCCCCCAAACCACAGATATGCATGCGAGTATGACAATTCAAAATGCAATCAAGTTGTTCTGTTATAAAATAGGGTTCGAAGAAAAGGGGTTCACACATTGAGGGGTCTCGACGATCTTGTTAGGGTTCCGGTGTTCGGGGTTCGACAGGGTCCAGGGTCCGGTCTCGGGGTCCAGGGTTAGGGTCTTCGGATCGGGGTAGGTCTTGGCGTTCGGGTAGAAGGGCTTGGTTCCGTGCCGGGGCGCATCGGGGTTTGGGGTTCGCGTCCGTGACGGAGAACTCGTCGCATCCAGGGAGATCTTGATGTAGGGACGGTCCTTGTCGGCGATTCCTCGGGTCTTATGCTCGGGTAGAAGTGCTTGTCGTTCTCGCATCGGCGACATAGGCGTTCGGGTTCGCGACGAACTTGGCGTCCTGCATCGGTGCTTGTCGCACCGGGGTCTTGGTTGGGTCGCCGGTAGGTCTTGACGATTCCATGTAGAAGTGCTCGGTGATCCATGAGGAAGGGCTTGGCGACAGTTGTTCTTGTTGATCTTTGTCCGATTGTCATTACCACCAAGAGATCATGCTGGCCTTGCGGATCGACGGGTTCCAAACTCCTCTGGTACTGGCAGGGTGGAACATGTGGCCCCACACTTGGTATGTGCCATGAGACACGTCTAGAGGTGGTTCGGTCGAACACCAAGCAGGCTTGGTAGCTGGGATGCAGGGACTTATGGCCTGGAGCAAGGGCGACTGGAGGCGAACCGGCGGCAGAGGCGGGGCCCGTCGGAGAGGGGACAGCAAGGACCGGGCGTGGATGTCCAAGGCGGGCGGCGCGTCTCTGGCGACGGCCGAGGGGAGCCAAGGCGAGCCGGGAGGGCGCAGCTGGGGACTGGAGGCGGCGAGCGGGCTGCGGCCGAGGAGGGACGGCGGAGGCTTTGGCGGCGCTGGCGGACGCGGGCGTTGGTGGGGATGCGCGCGAGGCGGTGCAGAGGGCGACGGCCGGCGGGAGCTGGCTGAAGGCAAGTGAGCTGGCCATGGCTGAGCAGCCCGAGGCGGGCCGGAGCCGGGAAGGGCGGCAAGGGAGGAGAGAGGCGGCACTGGTGAGGGAGGCGCCAGGAGGAGGAGGTGGAGCACGAGGAGGAGGGGAGGCGGTTGTCGCGTGTGGGGGGGGAGGAGGAAGGAGAGAGGAGGTGGGAGGAGGGGCCGAGCCGGGTGGGACTGGAGGCGCGGGGATGCGTGGGACCCAGGCAGGTGGCGGCTACGGGGTGGTGGACTGGTCATGCGGGGCCATCAAGGCAAGGGCCATGCGGTGGGTCCCAAAGGCGATGGGCGTGCAAGGCAAAGTGCGCGTGTGGTGTCTTGGCCGGTTTAGCAGTGGGCTGAGTGGGTTTGGGTTGGTGTGTGAGCTGAGAGGAGAGAAAAGAGAGGGAGAGAGGGACAAGTGGCAGGGAGGGATTGGGTGAGGGAGAGAGGGTGGCTGAGGTGGCAGGATGTTATTGGAGGGAGTGAGGTGGAGGGATGGGTTGGGTAGGATAGTGGGTAACTTAGGATTTAGGTGGGGCTGGACGGTTGGGCCGATTGTTAAACTGGGGGTGGTCGTTCGGGTCGGGACGGCCCGTTCGACTGCCCCCGCTAAAAATAATTATAATTTTTATTTAGTTCAAACAAGGCTTTTGCAACCCGATAGCAACAAAACAAAATAATCCGGAGACCGGCTTGGCGTGTTTGAATGAAGAGGGGGCGTTTAGAAAACAACACGGGCTTTGCAAACATAGTTTTATGCAAACGATGCATGATGATGACGATGCAATGCACAAATTCAACGCGATTTTCTAGTAGTGGTTTTGCGGGATGCCACAATTCGACACCACTAACAATGGATCTCGCCCTCGAGATCCGCCTCATGGTACCGGAAGGAAGGTCGGCTATCTGCGTCTTCTCACTTCGTGTAGATCTTCGCGACACCACTAACGAGGGTTCATCCTCCATCTTGAAATCGGCGACACCACCAACAAAGGGTCGTTGTTCCTGATCGTCGAGATAACACTCCGGAGACAAAAGGTCGAAGGTAGAGGTATCAACAAATAAAGCCACCTCTATCTCCGAGGGACGGAGTAAAACTGCTGGACCCACCGACTCGATGTACAAGAGCGAATGATAAGAGTAGTGGTATGGTAGCTACTCCATCCCGCACTCGAACCATTACTCTGCACACAAATAGGCGGATTATGCAACCAACTCTCGGAATTAGACTGAAGATCTCGACAATCGAGGTTCGGAACAAAGGAGGGATGCAGACTCTGCATCGGATCTGGCATAGAGGATGATGTCGTCGCGTCGGAAAAACACCGGGAGGCACAAACAAGAACAAAGTATGATACCACCGTAGACGGATTCCTCAGGCAACTTGAACACCGGATGGTAGAACACCGTTATCAAAGAAGGAAGCGAAACCCTAAAGGTACGACGGAACCCAACCACGAGAATTCCTGGACTCGAAGAAAGGGACGAGAGCAGATTCAAAACACGTAGAGGTAAGAGGAGAACAACAGAGGGTAAGGAGTAAAATCAGACCTAATCAGAACTATCCAACCGATTTTCAAAGATAGTTTGACACTCTACTTCGGCCGTTAGCTAGGTTATCCTACAGGCTGGACTTGTGGGGTATCGCAACTGCTGAGCTCTGATACCACTCTGTAACACCCTCAGAATCGGACCTATGCAAGTTTGAGCAGAATTCGCCAAACCCGCATAGAAACGATTCAAAGGTGCCCACCAGGCACTTTCGTGCGGGTGGAAAACGAAGTAATAACATTACACAACAGTCCTCGATGGGACCCATGCAGATATGTATAACAAATGACTCCATGAGTCAAGAATACAAATATAATATACAAAGATCCAAATCACCTTGAAAAGCGATAGAGCGTCCACTACGGACAAGATGCAAATGGGGCTAAGAGCCACGAAGAATAACCAATGGCGCCCATAACCCTGCCTGTGCCAAGCCGGAAGGGTAACCCCGCTAACGGCGTTTCTCAAAACCTTAAACAAAAGGTGCCGACAAGGGCAAAGGAAAAGAAGGAGCGTCAAGATCGAGGCCAAGACAGCGAGGCTAGAATTAGCGGTCCTCGCCACATAGGTATGGTGGATCGAGCGCAGCAGATGCACTAAACAACCTATAGAGACTCGATACAACCGGCGGTTATCGAGAGAGGTAAGAATGACCTATCCGATCCAACTGAAGCTAACACCAAACAAACCCATCCTGGTGTTTCTCGAGACCAAACGAGGAAGTCAACCGAGAAACTCACACGGTTGGCGCTTTACTTATTCGCTTATAGTTGTGGCACTTTACTAGTCGATTTAGATAATCGCCCGATAAAGTAAGCAGTGGGCACTTTTATTTAATCATTCCGTTGAAGTTGCAACAATTACTAATCGACATCAGATAGCATGAGATAAACCCAAAACCCAGCAGTTGTTGGTACTTTTATTCACCCATTCCGCTAGAAGGCGATACTTACTAGTCGATACAATTGTCAAGCGACAACCAAACAAGCAATTGTGGGCGATTAATTAGCCATTCCATTATAGTGAAGCTGATTACTAGTCATTATAAGTCAAATTTTATAGCAGTAAACTTTAGTTATGCTTGTCTATGATCGAGATACTGTGCTCCAAGTCATCCATATCTGCGGACACGGCTTTCAGAAAGTTTTACCCGGCCGGGGTGCACCAATAGCAACACACGCTCGATCAACCTCGGAAAAACCAAATCAAAACCCAACGAGGCTTTCACGACTGAACAATCACAGGATTCAGAAATATTTCAGGGGGCCACCCCTTAAGTAGATCCCGCAACGAAGCCAGCTGACCCCGAGACGGGCTCAAGGTTATGGGGACGGCTGTGAACGACTGGGAACCCGAAAGTGTGGCTGGGCTTGTCGACACCGCGGAATCGTGCCATGATCCTAAACAGTAAGGTGCTCCTCGCACAAATTAAATACGTAAAGTAGCATGGCATAAGTACAGATAGTAAAACACCTCAAACTAGTTGTGGCCCCAAGAAATAAGACGGAATCAAGCTCGCTCGGGGATCCCATACTCCCCGAATGTGGATAGCGCGATAAAACAAGGAACAGTATCAAGTACTGGGTCTTACGGGACACAAGTGGGCGCTCGAAACCAAATATTTTCTATCACCCACCGATGCCTCTCGCTTATTTCAATTTTAGTTGTTAAACAGAAATTAAAGTGACGAAAAGTAAAACTAGAATCATCTCCAACATCAACATGCGGCAATACAAGAATCGTGGCATATGACGACACACATCAGCACTTGAGCAAGCAACTACGACGCGCAAGTCCAACTATCTACCAAACAACAGGTAATAGGGTGTGTCCAAGGCAATATAGGGCCGCACGGTATATCACAGGTACGGAAACTAAAGCATCGCACACAGATAGCAATAGATCAACAGGAGGGAATAAAGACTACAAAGTAAGATAGGTAGAAAGGGGGAGATGCTCGCCTGAAAACATTGTCGAAGGGTTCAACCGAAGATCGGGGCGAAGCTCACATCAACTCAACGGCCTTATCCGCGAAGAACCAAAACACTAGAAGAAACACCGGATGTACTATTTAATACAACGGCAGAAGATCGGCATGATGCATGTATGATGTATGACATGGCAAAGATGCGATGCGATTAGGTCATATTAAGTGGAACCGGGGTCCCGACAATTAATTCGTAGGTTCAAGTTATTTAGAAGCCCCGCAATTTAAGTGTTGTTTTAACAAGGCAAGATAAGATACCGGTTCGCTACACAAGTTTAAATGAGGCCGATATGAGACTAGATTTGCTCGCATATGGGCCCCATATTTAATTATTAAGTGAATCGACAGAAGGCCCCCAAACCACAGATATGCATGCGAGTATGACAATTCAAAATGCAATCAAGTTGTTATGTTATAAAATAGGGTTCGAAGAAAAGGGGTTCACACATTGAGGGGTCTCGACGATCTTGTTAGGGTTCCGGTGTTCGGGGTTCGACAGGGTCCAGGGTCCGGTCTCGGGGTCCAGGGTTAGGGTCTTCGGATCGGGGTAGGTCTTGGCGTTCGGGTAGAAGGGCTTGGTTGCGCGTCGGGCGCATCGGGTTTGGGGTTCGCGTCGTGACGGAGAACTCGTCGCATCGTGGAGATCTTGATGTAGGGACGGTCCTTGTCGATTCCTCGGGTCTTATGCTCGGGTAGAAGTGCTTGTCGTTCTCGCATCGCGACATACATAGGCGTCGGGTTCGCGACGAACTTGGCGTCTCGTGACGGTGCTTGTCGCACCGGGGTCTTGGTTGGGTCGCCGGTAGGTCTTGACGATTCCATGTAGAAGTGCTCGGTGATCCATGAGGAAGGGCTTGGCGACAGTTGTTCTTGTTGATCTTTGTCCGATTGTCATTACCACCAAGAGATCATGCTGGCCTTGCGGATCGACGGGTTCCAAACTCCTCTGGTACTGGCAGGGTGGAACATGTGGCCCCACACTTGGTATGTGCCATGAGACACGTCCAGAGGTGGTTCGGTCGAACACCAAGCAGGCTTGGTAGCTGGGATGCAGGGACTTATGGCCTGGAGCAAGGGCGACTGGAGGCGAACCGGGCGCAGAGCGGGGCCCGTCGGAGAGGGACGGCGCGGACCGGCGTGGATGTCCAGGCGGCGGCGCGTCTCGGCGACGCCGGAGGCGCGGGAGGGAGCTGCGCAGGCGAGCCGGGAGCCAGGCGAGGCGACTGAGGCGAGGCGGCCGAGGAGGGACGCGGAGGCGGCTGGCGGGCGCGAGGGACGGGCGCTGGGGATGCGCGCGTGAGGCAGAGAGGTGGCGGTGCGGCCGGAGCTGGGCTAGCGAAGGGCTCGGGCGGCTGCGGAAAGCCTGAGGGCTAAGGCGGCCGGAGCCGAAGGGGCGGCGAGCGACGGGAGCTAGGGGAGAGGCTACAAGGAAGACTGTGAGGTGAGGCGCAGGAGGAGGAGGTGGAGCACGGCGAGGAGGAGGCGGTTGTCAAGGCGGTGTGGGGGGGAGGAGGAAGGAGAGAGGAGGTGGAAGGAGGGCCGAGCCGTGGGACTGGAGGCGCGGGATGCGTGGGACCTGCAGTGGCGGGCACGGTGGTGGTGGGCGGGCATGGGGCCATCGTCAAGGGCCCGCGGTGGGTCCTGGGCAGGCAGAGGCGCTGCAGGCAGTGTCGCCGTGTGGTGTGCGTCGGTTTGGGGGGGGGCAGAGTGTGGGCCTGAGTGGGTTTGGGTTGGTGGGTGTGAGCTGTGAGAGAGGGAGAGAGAAAAGAGAGGGAGAGAGAGGAACAAGTGGCAGGGAGGGATTGGGTGAGGGAGAGAGGGTGGCTGAGGTGGCAGGATGTTATTGGAGGGAGTGAGGTGGAGGGATGGGTTGGGTAGGATAGTGGGTAACTTAGGATTTAGGTGGGGCTGGACGGTTGGGCCGATTGTTAAACTGGGGGTGGTCGTTCGGGTCGGGACGGCCCGTTCGACTGCCCCCGCTAAAAATAATTATAATTTTTATTTAGTTCAAACAAGGCTTTTGCAACCCGATAGCAACAAAACAAAATAATCCGGAGACCGGCTTGGCGTGTTTGAATGAAGAGGGGGCGTTTAGAAAACAACACGGGCTTTGCAAACATAGTTTTATGCAAACGATGCATGATGATGACGATGCAATGCACAAATTCAACGCGATTTTCTAGTAGTGGTTTTGCGGGATGCCACATAGGATTTCCCAAGCATATCATATAGATACTTAGCAAAAATTAACATGCAAGCCCTATACAAAATACCACTAATGCATAGTCAAAATATTGGGACAAAAATATGAAGCACCACTTGCCTTTTTAGTAGAGAATGTAGATTCACTCCTTGATCTTGAAATGGTCACACTCTTCAAAGTTCACTACAATTCAATCAAGCAAGCAAATATTCAAACTAGCATTCAAACAATTCACCACATAAAATTAATAAACAAGGAAATGCATGCAAGCATGCAAAAGATTGTTTTATTTGGAAAGGTGGTATCTAATAGGCTATAAACATTTTAAAACACCTATTGGTCATTTATACCAGTGGCAAAACCATTTTAAATCAAGTTAGTGAAAATGGCCATTAAAATCATTTTTGTTTTGCTAGAAATGATTTAAATCAAAGTAATAATTTCTATTGTTTGAAAAATATATTTTTAAACACAAATGTTAGTGTTTTAAGGTCAATTGTTTAATATTAAACCATTTGCAAAAGGTTTCACCTAAAAACCATTTTAAATCAAAGCAATATTTTATTTTGTTAGAAATGCCTTTATAAAAAGTAATAATTTTCTAGGGTTCATCAAATATATTTTTAAATCCCAAAACTTGGTGTTTAGGGTTAGAGAGTATAAATCAAACCATTTTCGAAAGGTTTTACTCAAAAATCATTTTTAAAACAAGCACCATTTTTATTTAACTAGAAAAGCTTCTTATTCAAAGGAATAATTCCTTAGTGTCACAAAATATATTTTTAAATCCAAAAGTTGTTTTTTATGGTCAGTAGGTTCAAAACAATCCATTTACAAAAGATTTTACCCTAAAAACATTTTTAGAATAACTTTTATAATCAAAATAGGCCTACACATGTTTCTGCAAAAACAACCAATTTTACAGAAGAAAATCCCTAAACAAAGGGCATGGTTGGATAGTATTGTTTTTCCTGATTCCAATGATATAAAGTTTGCAAAAGTTGGACATGTAGATTAAAAGTCATGAATTTTGCAAACATCTAATAGAAATGTTTCTGTCTATTTAAAACAAAAGTTGGCCACGTGGTGCGCTCCTATTGGACAATAACGGTTCTTGTGGATCACGTGCTGTGGATCGTTAGATTTAAGTGATCTGCGTGGCTCAGGTTGGTCGTAGTAATTCGCTTAAGTGATATGTTCCTAGCCAACAAATCAACATCCTACGGTCCAGAACGTATCGACCATAGATGGGCGGCGCAGCAACGGTGGACAGCGGCGGTGCGCTCGGGCGGTGAGGTTGTCGGCGGTACAGGAAGCGAGAGAGAGAGAGGGGGAGGGCTCACCGAGTTTTCCGTGGAGTGCTGATGCTCAACATGCTCGTGGGGAGGCAGGGGGCGCTCGGAGTTGATGGCAATTCCTCGCAGTAGTTGTCGTCGGCGTCGGGCTCTTCTGTTCGTCATCGGGGGCGAGGCTACACGGTATGGAAACGTAGGAAAGCAAGTGCGTTAGACGCGCGCGAGAGTGCAGAACAAGCGTGTGTCAACGAGAGGGGAGGGGACAGAAAGGAAATACCGAGGGAGCTCATCGGAGAGGAGGCAGACGGCGGCGGTGTTCTGTCAATGACGTTGCCGAGGTTACGGGGCACGCGCGAGCGAGAGGGAGACACTGGTAGGTGCTTAGGGAGATGGGGAACATGCTCATGGGAACTGGGAGGCAAGGGGAAGTTCGTGCTCGCCGGAATTGACCGGGGAAGGTTGTCGGGGCAGTGGTCGTGCAAACAAAATCAGGGGAAGTCTGGGGGCTCCGGTGATATGATGACTGGGGAAAGGGAGAGGGGAGGGAGGCTGTTAAGCGAGAATAATCGCGGGGAGGAATTAACGCGGCGCTATGGCGAATTAAGCCTGCAGAATCAAAGCCAGAAACGGCGACGAGGGGGATGAACTGGTCACGCGCGGGTGAGGACGATGAGTTGACAGGTGGGGTTGCAATGTCAGTGAGGTGCGGGGTTAGGCGTGGGGTCACGCGGTCAGCGACTGAGCGGGTGTGCGCGTGAGTGAAAGAAAACGGTTCGCGGGAGAGGGAGTGGGCTGGCTGTTGGGCCTGGTGGGCTTGCTTGTTTCTATATTTTTTTCCTGAAATCTTTTCCTTTTTCTGTTTTCTTTTTTTGTTTTGAATTTTGTTCAAATAATTCAAACACTATTTGAATTCAGATCTTTACCAAACTTTTAGAAAGTTTTTGTACCGTTTAAACATGTATTTTAAAGACCATTTTTGGAATAATTCTTTTATTTATTTATGGTTTATTATTTATTTATAATAGGCACTTGCCTTTATTCAAATAAGATTTTAATTATAATTTCAAACTCTTATTTGAATTCCAATTTTCATCAAACCTTTTTAGTAGGTTTTATTTATTCAATAGTATGTTAAATAATTCATTTTGAATTATTCAGAATATTTTAATATGATTTATTAATCATTTAAATTGGGCATTTGTCCTTATTCCAATAAAATCAAATATGGTTTTAAACCCTTATAAATTTTATTCAAATATTTATTTGATTTCATTCAAGTTAATTAAGCAACTTTTATTCCACTTGGGAAAATTCCAATTTATTATTTTCTCATGATTTAATTAATCATTTTCATTAGGGATTTTGTATTTATTTAAATAAAATTGGATATTATTCAATCCTTATGATTTTATTTAAATAATCTTTTAATCCTTTTTATTATTCAATAACTTCCATTTGTTTATGGATTTGGCCAAGATTAATTTGGCTTTTAAATATTCCTTATTTATTTCTTTCTTGGTCTCATAAAATCCATATCTTTTTATTTATAGATCCAAACTTGGTGATTCCAATTTTGTATAATTTTATTTAATATTTGTTTATCCTTTTAGGATTTTTTTGCTCATAATTTTGTATGGATTTTAGATAGGATCTTTATTAGCTTTGGAAATTAATTCCTTTTAAATGCATAAGTTTTCATGCATGGTTCTGAATTAAATGAAACCAATTTCTATGATTTTATAATATTTTTGTTTCTCATTTTGATCACTTATAAATGTTTGTTGACAAATATTTATATGGATCAAATCCATAGTCTTTGAGAGATCTTGGAAATGATTTTCTTCCATTAGGGTTTTGGTTTAGCTTTTCCAAGTGTTTAAATTTCAGGATACCTTCATTGATGAATGCATTTCACTTGATTGAAATTTGTTGGATTCCCTTTTATTCAAAGTTTGTTCAAGATGGGTTTTGATGTTTCCATTTAGAAATAAAAAGTTTCTTTTCACCCTAAATTTCAACAATTATTTATTTTGTTTATTTATTTTTCACATTTCAAAATTTGGAAAATTTTGGGAGGTGACAGTTGGACTATGGGTCCATGTAGTAGCTAGATGGTTGTATCTTCTCCTTGTGCTTTCATGTATAGATCTTGTGAGCTCCGTTCATGATCAAGATCTAATCTATTTGTAATCATGCATGTTATGTTTGCGGGTTTGATTAATGGTTTTGTCTTTATGATTATATCATGTCTGTGTTGTTTGTGATCTTGCATGCTCTCTGTTGTTAGTAGCTATTTTGGCCAAGTAGTTGCTAGTGACTCCAAGAGGGAGTATTTATACTCGATAGTGGGTTCATGCCTCTAGTTTTCAAGGGAAGTGACAATAATCTCTTCGATTGTAGATGTGTTGTTGCTACTAGGAAGAAAACAACGGTCTCTTGTTCATGGAACATGTAGACTGTTTGCCTTACACACTTTGCTTAAAACATTTGTATGTTGCTTGCAACTTAATACTGGAGGGGGTTCGGATGATAACCTGAAGGTGGACTTCTAATCATAGATGCAGTTGGATGGCGGTCTATGTATATTGTTGTATTGCCCAATCGAATTTCATAGGATCTTTCTGACTAGTAATTGCATTGTTATGCCTTACTCAGTTTCTGTCAATTGCCCTGCTGTAATTTGTTTACCCTTCGTGCCATATTGTTTATCTAAGGAGAGCACCTCTCGTGAACTATGGACCCCGGTCTAATCTTTACCGTTGATACACCTTCCACTGTTACTTGCTTACTTGCTGCAAACCATTACCTTCCACATCATACGTTTAATCATTTGTTATAGCAAACCGGTAAGTTTGACAATCTCACTGATTCGTTGGGGCAAAGTCTTGAGTTTGTGTTGTGCAGGTCTCTGTGTTGCTAGCAACACCTGTGTGACGTTTCCTTCCTCCTACTGGTTCGATAACCTCGATTTCTTACCGTGGGAAAACTTGCTGCTGTGCCGCTTTACAACTTGCTCTTGTGGTTCCCAACGAAGCGCTCCAACGTCAACTCAGCGCCGCATCATGGACCTAGTCATTCTAGACACTAAAATATGACCTTCTCTGAAACAACAAAACCATATCTTTTTTAGCACATATATAAATATAGATCAAAATTTGTAAGTACACCTTATAGCCAAAAATTTACATGTACAGCATCGGATATGTGCATCATTTTGATGTAAAACTGGTGTTTCAATCTCCATTCCGAAAAAAAACTCCAATGTTTATCGCACCCATCATCTTTCTTCCATAATATCATTTCCCATATATTACTTTAACTTGTGTCAAATCATGCATTGCAGCCATTACTTAGACAAGTTTGATCAAATTAGGTGAGTGTTTGGTTCTAGCCACACCTTAGACACGGTTCCTTTTCTTTTGTAAGTAAGCCCCATATGACAACACTGGCTAAGAATTTATTCGCCTATGCTTAGGCAAGTTCGTTAAAAACTAGTTAGCAAACTATGACAAAGTAAGCTCCAGCCAAACGCCCAAACATTCCCTTAAAGGCTTAAACTATCACCAATAGCTATTGCTCATCTATGAGTCATCCTTTACAAGAAAATGAAATTGTTACATAAGAGCTTCGGAAGTTCCACTTCTCCTTATAGATACATACTAGCATCTTCACTCGTTGGGCGAATCCAGACCGAAATCTGGATCTTTTTTTAGCCGAACGAAACAAGTGTTCAGCTAGGTATTTCTCACTCGCGTTCTTAGGCCGAGTTCCCACGTTGGGCTAAACTTTAGTCGAGTTTGACAAATTCAAACGTATTTTATTAAAGATGGGTAAATATAGACGGATTACATCGTATTTAAACTAAAGTAGTAGATAATAAACTAAAAAAAACATTAAAAAAGCCGCCGTCCGACGTCGTCACCGTTCTACATGCTGAAGTTGCTGTAGAACGCCACGTAGTCGGCTTCGTAGAGTAGGCGCACCTCCCAAGCCTGGAGCGTGCGCCGGCCGAAGCCGTTCGCCGCCGCACCGTCGCGGGATACCGCTCGGCCATGGCTAAGTGGGAAGGAGAGGGTGAGAGCGTTCGTCGAAGTTTTGGGCTGGTGGGCTGGGGAGCTGTGAGAGAGTGTGAGAAACTTCGGCGAGGGGTACGGTTTATATAGACCGAGGTGGACGGCGAGAACGGAAGGGTGTAGCGGGGCGAGGGCGGGAAAAAGGAAACTGCGGGAAGTTAGTATCCGCCAGTCCGTCATGGGAGCCAAGGCGGCGACAATGACGCGACAATTCGGCGACGCGTGGCCGACGTGACAGGCAGTTAATGTTCGTCGCCGCATGGTTACGAGGATGACAACGACTCGGCTTCCATTGCTGACTCGATGGGTCCAAGCGTCGCTTCGGGTTTTTTTCGCCGAGTTTGCTGCATACGGCGTTCCCAAGGCATAGTCTACACCAAAATTGGCCCAAATCCGGACGAAAACAGATTCGTAGGTACATGACTGGACCGATTTTCGGCTACCCAGTTCTTTGGTGGCTTCCTGAAAGCTTCTCATTTTAGGAAGCCGGTTCAAAAAAAATTGCGAGGCTTCCAAATTTGTTTCCAAATTTGTTTAGAAGCCTCGTAAATTTTTTAGACCGGCTTCCCCAGAAAGCTGGGGGGAGGGCGGCTTCTCGGAGAAGCCCAAAAAGAACTGGGCCTTAGTCCCATCTGAGCTAAACGTGGAACTAAAATTGTGTCTCACACCTCTTAATAAAAAGCCACACAGTTCGGCATACAGTTGGTCTAGTTTAAAATGACGAAAATTGATGCAGGATATTGCTAGACTGCATCCTGTGAAACGCCATACATCAGCAAGCAGACATTTAAGACAAAACATCCATGCCACAAGTCATAAATAGCTAGTGTAACTTGCGAAAATCAAACCTTATAAATATTAAACACGGATAAACATCACAGCAGAGTTAAACTTAAGTTAGGGCCGATATATAAGGAGAACTAACAGGGTACACATTCAACACACCATAGGTGATTTATCAAGTTGTGCTTTGTAGTGGAGTGACAGGGTGTGCAGAAGGATTGATCATTTTCTTCAGACTTCAAAAAAAGTACTCAAATTCCCACAGCTGAATGTAATATAACACAGTCAGATGCAGCGAAGGAGCAGGTACAAAAGTAACGGAAGCAAATAAAAATCTGAATTATTCTTGGCCTGGCGCATCTTTTGAAACCTCCATTGGCTCTGCTGCATCTCCTTTCTTACCTATTAGGTGAGGAAAAAATTGTGTAAGTTCATGTCACATAGACAGTTGCAAACCAGTCTAGCTATCACGAGAGAAAAAACAGCAATTATCTGAGTAACCCGAAAGCAGCAGGAGAGATAGCTCAACAGACCTTTCTTCTTCTTGCCACCACCTTTCTTCTTCGATTTTGTACCCAACGCAAGCCACCCTTTGATCTCAGCATTGTCCTCAATGGATATCGTGGGCAGCAAGTCCTGAAGTGGATGTGATGTTACCTTGTCTGATCCATTCGGCATCAGCAACACAGTGAACTTAATGTGTGCAACAAGGTCGCCTGCACATAGCACCAACCAGTGAGGCATGTTAAGAAAGAGACAAGGGAGAAACAAATAATTAAACATCAGATCAGCAAAACTGTCAGAGGATTATCTAAACTACCTTGTTTTTCATGAAGGACTGGGTACGGCTGCAACAGCTCATGATTCATGCACTCCACTAAGCCTAAGCGTGCACGCTTCTCCTCCAACGCCCTGCCCACAATTAAGAATATATGTCAGGAAACAAACGAAACAAAAGTGCCTCACAAAAATCAATGTTCAGTAGCAAACCTAGCAGTGAACGGCATGATGGGGAACTTCTGGCTAATCTCACTGAAAATGAACCTAGATGCCTTCATCTTCAGGTGATAATTCTTGTCTACAGCTCTCTTATAGATGGTGGTCTGCTTCTCATCCAATAACTTGGGCTGCAGGTTACAAATATACAAAAAAATTAAGAACACATGCAAGAAGAAATAACATTGTGCAGAAAACATCAATTATCACCTTCCCCTCGCCAGTGCTGGTGACAATATCTATAGCATAAACTTCATTCTCTTCAAACTCAGCATCATCAACCTTGGTATCAGCATTGGAAACACTAAGTACCACTTTATTACCATCAATCACAAATTGTTTTAGCTGATGGCTAAGGACTCCCTCAACAATTTTGCAGTCGTAGGCTGCAGCAACTTTCTGAATTGCTTCCGTAACATCTTTATTCTGCAGAAATTATAAGCAGTGGATTACTAATAAAACTAACATGTTAGCCAACCATGACAAAGAGAAAAGGGAAGACAAATACACATATGGAGGATAATTGACAACCATGCAGTAACAGAACGAACATAAATTATAAAGAGAAAATAATCAGAAAGTACAGCGGTACTTTGTAGAAAAAAGTACCTTCTTTCCAGGTCTAACCAGCCTCATGGCAACTTCTGCTGCCGTGTTTGCAGCAGCAAGAACATCTGCTGCTCTTCCAGTAACTTGCCCATCTCTGATAACGTGTGTATGAGCCACCACAGCAATAAAACCATCAATATGGCAAGCCATATCTCTGTCAAATGAGAGAAGCATCCTCAAGGCTCATGGCAAGATAAAGAATATAGACATAGTAGAAAATGTTAAAGAGAGACAATTACATTTTGACCATATCATTCGCTTCCAGGACTGTATCATCAGTGGCAAGCGGGGAAAAATGGCAGACTGTGTTGTTCACAGATAAACATGTTGGGAAAGCAATGCCCCTTTCAATCTTCCTCTTCACATTCTTGTAGACATTTCCCGTTTGCCTGCCAACAACAAAGAAAGGGAGTGTAATTAGGAATCCACTCCAGCAAGGAAACAATGAGCAAGATGTTATGGAAGACATCATTGGATGCATTACTCTGTAATGTAATTGTCACCCTTCTCACAGATGTCAACAATCTTGGCTTTTGGCTTGCACTCAGCCAAGACCAACTTCAGAGCCTCTGTTACAAAATAAAATACAAACCAAGCATTAGATATCCGATGACACCATTCATCATCATATCAATGAACATATTTGCATACTCATACAGAAAAAGTCCAGTGCGACAAACAGATATTCTTTCACGTTACAATTACAACCTTTGTTAGCATTAGCACTGCCACACCTGAGTATTAAAATTACACAAAGGTAAACATAACAGAAGGACCACATCAGCACCAGCAGAATGGAGCAAACAAGACTGCTACCAGATGTCATAAAACTACAACCAGAAGAGCGGAACCTAACCATATAAATACTCTCATTCTTCTGCAAGGAGCCGTATGAATTAAAATATCCTAAAACAAACACACTTGCATACCTCCTGACCCAACAGCTAAATCCAGCTACGGTTGACTACAATACACTGCATAACAAATGCAACCCCTTTCCGCAGCCTGCTACACAAGGAATCGCATCGAAGGCAACAGCAACGAACAACGAAGGACATAGTTTAGGGAGGAGAGAGTATTACTGTTGATGATTTCTGCAGCAGTCTTGTACTTGGTTACGACCTCGTTGGAGGAAAGGTCGAGCTCCTTCTCCTCCCTGACCTCCTCGTCGGACGACATCTGGACAATCAACCAAAAAGATTAAAAATCGTGACGAAGACTCCAGGGAAAGGAACGAGGCTGCTCGATTCAAGCCCCGGATACGCGAGAAGAGTTCTGAGACTTCCTCACCGCTTGGATCCGAGCAGGGGGCGCGGATGCTGGAGAGGGGAATCGGGCGGCGGCGGCGGCGGAGGAGGAGGAGGATGGAGGTTTTAGGGTTAGGGTTTGGGAGAACGAGGGGTTTGGGACTTTGGCGTCTCGAGAGGGACGGATTAGAATGGAGGCGGAGGCTCGGGTCTGGGGGATAGGTGGTGGCGGCGGGTTGAAGCGGCTAGGGCAAAAGCGAGGGAGCATCACGTGACCCGAGCGTGGGGAGCGGAGAGAAGCTGAACTGCGGGCCCCGGGGGTCAGTGGTTATGCCGGTGCGTGGTCGCTGTTGGGTGGACCACGCGAGAGTTTGGGCTGGCCAGCGGAATGGGCCAAGTGTGGGATACTGAAAATGGGCCAAGTAATCGCCAAGCATGGATGGGTCAGGGTCAACGTCTGTGCTGGCTTGCCGTTTCTGTTTTTTTGGGCTGTGGCTGGCTGGTTGTGGCTGGCTGTGCAGCTGTGCAGGGAAAGTTGCTGTCCAGGAAAAGCTACTTCTCTGAGTTTGAATGTTTGGCAACTTGGCTGGCTGTCTAGTTGTATGCTAAGGAATTGTCTGTAATGTCCTTGTAATTAATATAACACGTAAACTTTACTATTGAAGTGCATAAACACATATGTTATTATTACATATCATATGTCACATATTGGTTTGTCCAAAATACATATCCAACCATTAAACAAATAAAGATAGTCGCATAATAAACATAGAAACATTCACACCGAACAAACTGTTTATCTTCTTCTAGCATTGTATAATGCAGTAGTGATGCTATCACGCGTTGAGTTCATGTCTACTGTGTGTAGTCCACTCGGAGCAGTATCACCGAAAGATGTTACTGATTGCCTTTGGACCTTAGGAATATAGTCCTCATCTGCATCACACCGATCAAACTGCTTGTCACGTAAGTTGGAGTCTCTAATGAAATTGTGAGGCGCTATGCAAGCCAGAATAATTCTTTTCTGAGTAACCAGATCATAAGAAGGAATATACTTCAATATGCGTCACTTGTTTTTTAATGTACCGAAGACACGCTCGATAGCATTCCGGAGCGATGAGTGCAAATAGTTGAAAATCTCTTCCCTATTTGTTGGTCTCCCTTCTCGACGAAAATCTGGTATATGGTATGTGTTCTGCTTGTAAGGAGCTAAAAACCCTTTTCTATTTGGATAACCAGAATCAACAAGGTAATATGTATCTGCACATAAACGAAAAAAATCAAACATCAATGACAATGCATTTGTAACTATGTGTGTACCATGTAGACAAAGATATAGAAAATTACCACCAGGAGGGGTCGGAAACTGTATTGGATACTTCTCAATGGCGCGTTGTAGGATGCGTGTATCATGCGCCGAACCAGGCCATCCAGCAACAACAAAGGTGAATCTCAAATCGAAGTCACATATCGCCAGAATATTCTGTGATGTGTAACCATGCCTTCCTGTATGGTTAACCGTCTCTTTTGCAGGTACTTCAACTGGAATGTGTGACCCATCTATAGCGCCAATGGCATCTTTAAAATGAGGCCAAAAGCGTGCATCTTGAAGTCTTGGATGCACATCCTTGAAATTTTGATCTACTGGCTTTATGTTATCCTTACCCAACTTGTTCAAGCAATTTAAAACCATGTGAAACTTCCTATGAATTGTTTCGGTTGAACGACTAAAATGGTTCTCAACTTGGCTAAATGACTGTGGTTCTCCAACCATCCATAGAAACATGGCTAGGCATTCAACAGATGACATGTCTCTAGTTGACACCAACCCATATCTAGAAACTAGAAGGTTATGCAATTCATGAAACACGTCTGGGTACATTCTAAACATTTTGTAGCATCTTTTCCTATTTCCAAGTTGTTCATTCACCCATTCAAGCCCAGTTTGCTCAGGAATCCTCCTAGGTTCTTTATTCAAGTACTTCTGGCTATAGAGATTACCATAGTATCCCAACATGGCAAGATCATGAGCCACTCCAAGCAACTGCCGTGTCCTTTCTAGTTCGTACTCACGATCATCGTCACCATCATCCATCTGCAAAGAGAAAATTATAACATGTCAAAATGCTTCACGCATCAATTTACTAGACACGCATCAATCAACAAATGCTTAACACAATCAACAAATGCTTAACACAATAATTTACTAGACACGCATCAATCAACAAATGCTTCACACAATAATTTACTAGACATGCATCAATCAACAAATATTATCACCACAACAATTTACTAGACATGCATCAATCAACAAATATTATCACCACAACATATCCATAGTGGTACAGGAATCGAATAATAAGTAATAGTTTTACAATCATCACAAATAGTCCCGACCAAATAAAAAGGAAAGGAATAATTCATGTGACACACAAGTTCTGCAATGATAATAAATAAATGGTGCACACACTACTTGTTCATCTCATCGTGTGTCCTCTGGAGCCAATCGAGCCTGCCCTCAGTTGTTGCAAATGCTGCAAACACCTCTCTTTGATCCTTGTTCATAGCAAGCTTGCCCGTAGTGTACATGATATCAGTTCCTTCAAGCACTCCACAATCTCGAACCATCCCTAAAAATTCCTTCATAGTTGGGACCTCATCACCTTTGCAAGAATTGCCCTCGGTGTGCCTTGAAACAATTGTGTTCAATGCATTGTTGTAAGCCGAGAAAAAATCCTTCTCTACATGCTTGCGCTTCCCTGTTTTCTTTATGCTAGCTTGCCCGCAGGTATCATCATCAAGCATTATTGGAGCTTCATTGCCCGTTTCTTCTTCCTCACCGCAATGGCGTGATTCTCCAAAGGACATGAGCTTTCCTAAACATAACATCCTGTTGTTCCAAGTTGGCAGGTGGACCATTCCTAAACTTTGCATGGTCGGGACGAATCTGAAAATAAAAATATTACGAAGATATTAGTCCAATGATCATAATAACAATATAAAATAAAATGCAAGTAAAGACATGATAACTTACAGCCAGATGATTCTTCCACCAATCATCATCTGCATCCATAGTTTTTGCTATAGGATCCCAACCTAGCCCGGTCGCATTTTGCAATTCCATCCACCCAGTGTAATCCTTCTTCATAGAATCCCATTTGTTCTTGAATTGCTTCTGCGTTCTTCTATCCCCTGTTTTCTCAGCAAATTTGTCCCCAAGATTCTTGTAACCCTTCCTACTCAAGCACCCCCCTCCCTATTGTTGCCGTTCACTTCCTCCATACAAATATCACAGAAAACTCTAGTGTAGTATGGATTCCAAACCGCCTTCGACATTGCAAATGAATCTCAAGCTATAACAGAAAAAATTACGAAAGATAGCTTTTTATTTCCACCAAACAACATAGCAATACAAGCAATACCATAGCAAGCCACATCATGTAAACATCAACACATCAAGCCTGACCATAGCAGTATCATGTGAACCAAAATTTCTAGCACATCAACACATCAAGCCTGACCATAGCAGTATCATGTGAACATCAACACATCAAGCCTGAACTAAAATACAAGTAGTACGATAGCTAGCCTGATCCAAAATACAAGCAGTACCATAGCTGTCCTGAACCAAAATATAAACTAGGCAAGTCTCGTCACATATAAAATTATAGAACGTATCTCATCTACGAGGTTCATGGTCTAATCAAATATATTTTTCTCCGATCAAAGCAAATAATAAAATTAATGAATGAACAGTGTATTGATAAGCTAGTATGTTACCACCAACGGTTTGCAACACTCATTTGCATTAGAACATTTGACTAGTTCTGCTATACCAACGATCAGAACAAAATAAACATTTGCATTATTTGGCCTAAAAAAATAAACCTGGGAATCTGATGGACTCTTTGGTGAGCATTAAGATCTCTGTTTGCTAGCTTTCAATCCAACGGGAATCAGTCAAACCAAAGAACCACACTGTTTTTTATACTAGTACACGCTATCAGAGTAGATGAAGAGACCCCAAGAGACAACACAGAAGGTGAGGTTGAAATCCGGTTACAGCGTCGGCTCGTGGCCGAGGACGACAGGAAAGAGAAGGAAGGTATAAGCGTCTAAGATTTAGATTTAGTGATGTTGTTTCATTCTCTGTTCTGTTAATGCAGATATACTGTCTCTAACAATTATCTTTGTTCTGGAGCTGTAGTCTTCGAGAAAGGCTAACAAGTTAGCATATGTAACAATCTGTACCTTGTCTTGTATCTTCACTAATGCAGTCAGATCTCTCAGTTTGTTCAGTATGGTTTGCTTGGTCAGTACACTATTTAGATGAATTGTGATGTAGATCCTTTACTTTAGTACGTAGGTTCACTTAGAGTAAACCTACATACTAAAATAAGTCTAGATGCATTTGTTTGACAAAGTTAGGTGTTCGTCCGGGACAGTGCGATGGTCCTGCCGTCCTGGATGGATGTGCTGGTATTTGATGAGATAATACAAGTTGAAAGTTTGGTCCCAGAACATGTGGTTGGAAAGATGCGATGGTGTGGGACAAATCATTCTTACCTCGACACTGATTTTTTATACTAGTACCAATGGGAATCAGTCAAACCAAAGAATCACACTGATTTTTTATACTAGTAGACGCTATCGGAGTAGATGAAAAGACAGGAATACCACACTGATTTTTTATACTAGTAGACGCTATCGGAGTAGATGAAGAGACAGGAAGAGATGGTTACAAGCAGTACCATGGCTATGAAATTTACAAGCAGTACCATGGCTATAAAATTTACAAGCAGTACCATTGCTCCTGAAAAATTGTGGCTGAGCACGCACATACTACAAGCAGTACAATGGCTATGAACGAGTGGAGGAGGCCTCACCTATTCCCGTGATGACTTTGGCCAGGGAGGATGTCTGTCGCGGGACGAGCTGGGTGCTC
Source organism: Avena longiglumis (assembly GCA_030063025.1). NCBI lineage: Eukaryota > Viridiplantae > Streptophyta > Magnoliopsida > Poales > Poaceae > Avena > Avena longiglumis. Next base: position 472,549,428 of record CP125974.1, on the reverse strand, counting down.
TGGGCCTCCGGCGACCTTGTCCCTCGCTCCGGTAGATCTCGAACAAGAACCGGCAGCAAGAAACAAGCTCAGCGTCGGTGGGGTATGGAGGAATAGGAGGAGCTCAAGGGTGGAGGTGGAGCGGCGGGAGGAGCGGCCATGAGGGGCAGGATGAGGGCAGGCGAGGAACTGCGGCGGCGGCTGCAATCGCCAGGTCCGGGTCGGGAGTGATGAACGGGTCGCGTGGGGGTACGAGGCTGACTTTTTTTTTCCAGTTTACGTACTGTTGTGTCATGTGTGATCTCCCGGTGGCATTTGCCTTGTAATTCTAGGAAAACCGGTTCGTTGCCTCCCGGGAAGCCGCGGGAAGCACCTCGGACGTGCTTCCCGGTATAGCCTATTCTCGCAACCACTTCGGCCAAAGCCTACCGCACAGCTACTCCGTTTGGTTCGATTTTTTGGCTTTTTCTAGTGGAAAGCCGCCAAAAGCCCAAACAAACACCCCCTAAACGATCACCTCACTCCAGCGGGCCTGACATGGGTGGCGCCCCCTAGTGGCCGATCTTTCTTTCTCTCCCGGACATGTGACAGGGATGTGCTTTGATCTGATTTAGAAAGAAAAAGGATTGAAGAGGGGCCCTATTTTGGTAGAAATGCAATCTGGGGCTATTTGCAAATATGCAGGGTGGGACTTATTCCTCCTAGGCCAACTATCGATGTGGTACTAGTCAACGCGGGGTAATCAATTTTAGAACCTCTGATGAACGACTTCAAAGAACTAAGACTAAAGTGAAGATGCCAAAAAAGAACTAGGACCACCCATGTGGTTTACTCTTTTCTTCCATGCACATTGTATGAGTTTGGTTGCATTATACCTATATAGTATAAATCACAAGCAAGTAAAGAGAAGAGACAAGTGATTAGCATGTCAAAGGAAGATGCCACCGCCCGGGCCCTCTCTATGTCCTTCGTTGTTGCGGCCTATTCCTTGGCCACTTGTAGGATATCACCCCTCGCCGTTGTCGCCACCTTCTAGGCCCTCGCTCCTATCTTCGCAACCTTCTCTGCCACCATTGTTGTGAGATAGCCCCTGACGGCCGATACGATCTAAGCCCTCGCCGCCTCCAGACGGTATGGGGCCTACGCCTCACATCGCCTGGAACATGTAAGCCTCGGCCTCCGGGTCTTATTTTAACCTTTCATCGCGATTATACCGGGTTGACATCTAGGAGACGATGTGGTCGAGCTCCTCTGTGTCAGCCTCCTCTATATGTGTCGCATCCATGAGCTCCTACCAGTTGCGCCTCTCAGCGCGCAGTCCCGCTAGGAACTGTCGCTTGGCAGCCAAGATTTGGTGGTCGTTCTCCTCCTCCTTCGCCGCTTTGGTGACGCCCGTCGGTTGTTGGAGGCTGACGTTCTTGAAGTTGAATTTTTCCAATTCCTCCTCCTCCTCGTAGAAGGAGACACTGAATGGCGGGGTGGTTGGGTAGGTGTAGCGTGTGGCCTTCGGTCAGCAAGGAACAAGCTGTAGGAGAGGTAGAGGCATGGTTGTAGCCGTGTCTATTGTGTGGCCATCCCAGCAATCGTGGTGAACTCTGGATAGGCCACGACGGTGGCGGAAAGAAGCCTAGCGACAAGATGGGGTAGGAAACGGTGGCAGAAGCGACCGGATTCGCCGAATTTTTATCTTGTTAATCAAGTTTAGGCTTTACGGAAGAGGAAGTTCTCTAGATCTAAAACTAGATGAGCAATCTGTTGGAATTATGCCCTAGAGGCAATAATAAAGATGTTATTATTATAATTCTTGTTCATGATAATGTTTATATTCCATGCTAGAATTGTATTAAGCGGAAACTTTAATACTTGTGTGGTTTGTGAACAACACCGTGTCCCTAGTACGCCTCTATGGACTAGCTCGTTGATTAATGATAGTTAAGGTTTCCTAACCATGGACATGAGTTGTCGATTAATAATGAGATCATATCATTGGGAGAATGATATGATGGACAGACCCAAACTAAGCGAAGCAATTAGATCGTGTCATAGTGTTCATCTTTGCGAAGCTTTTCTTATGTCAAATATTGTATTCCTTAGACCATGAGATAATACAACTCCCTGGTATCGGAAGAAAGCTTTGAGGTCATTAAACGTCATCCTATGAGAGGGTGATCATAAAGGTGTCTCTCAGGTGATCGGAAAGTATCTGTTGGTTTGTATGTATCGAGATGGGATTTGTCCCTCCCAAGTCGGAGAGATATACTTCGGGCCCACTCGGTAATCGATATCAACACCGCTTGCAAGCATGTGGTTAAGGAGTTAATCACAAAGTGATATCGGATTACGGAACGAGTAAAGTACTTGCTGTGAACGAGATTGAACTAGGTATGGCATGCAAGCGATCAAATCTCGGGCAAGTAAAATATCGCGAGACGAAGGGAATATATATATGGGATTGATTGAATCCTGACATCGTGTTTCATCCTATATGATCATCGATGAATGTGTGGGAGTGAATATGGTTTCCAGACCCCGCTGTTGATTATTGATAGAAGATCATGTCTGCATATTCTCGAACCCGAAGGGTCACACACTTAACGTGTCTCGACGCTAGGATAGATTGGATAATTGGTTTATGAGTTTTTGTTCGGAGTCTCGTATGGGATCCGGGACATCACGAGAGGTTCCGGAATGGTCCGGAGAATAAGATTCATATAAGGCAGTGCAGTTTTTGGAGTTCGGAATTGTTCCGGGTTAATCGGTATTGTACCGGAAGCTTCTAGAACCTTCCAGAAGGGGACCAACGTGTCCCCACCTTCCGGGAGGGGGCATGGGCCTATGAGGGAGTGCCCTGTCCGCATTGGGCCAGGGGCACAAGGCCCCATAGGGCCCAGCCGGCCAACCAAGGGATAAACCCTAATTGGAGCTTCTAGAAGGGGGGGGGGGTTCCTTGCCCCCCACTCCTCCCTCCTTGGCCGCCAGTTTTGGGCTTGGGGGAGGGGTTAGGGCAGGCGCCCACCCCTCTATATATAGAGGGCTGGGGCGCACCACCCCCCACACACCTTCCCCTCAAGCCTAGTCGCCATGCTACCCTCCTCTCTCTCCCCCTCCCGACTGCGTGTAGGCGAAGCCCTGCTGTAGAAACTCTCCACCACTTGCACCGCGCCGTCGTGTTGTAGATCCAATCCATCTCTCCACCATACTTGCTGGACCGAGGAAGGAGGAGACGTCGAGGTGCTGCACGTGTGCATCTCACGGAGGCATCGCCACTTGCGGTGCTAGATCGGATCGGATCGCGAGGAGGAGAAGCGAGTACAACTACATCACCCACGTTCCGATTTAACGTTCATTGCGAATCTCCAAGGGTATGAAGATCTAATCCAATCTTTCTCGTTGTTTGCATCTCCTAGATTAGATCTTGGCTTCCCTCTGTTCTCATCCGTAGAAAATTTTGATTTACTATGCCAAAACCCTTGGGTATCGAGCTAGATCTATGCGTAGATGTGTTTCACGAGTAGAACGCAACATGGTTGTTGCGGGCGTTGATGGTTTCTGTTGCAAGCCTCTTGTTTGTGTTCTTCTTATGATGCGGGATAGTGAGATTGAAGCGGTCCAGGCCAACCCTACGCGACGTCGTTCGCGAGACCGGCTCCGCACTTGACGTGTGGCTTGTTCCACACATGCGGCTGGTGGATGCCAGTTTCTCTCACTATAGTTGTCATGGGATTTACACCGGAGTTTGGCAACCATAATATCACCGTTGTGGCTTTCCGTAGGTAAGAATCGTTCTTAGCATGCTACTCCCATAAGCCACGTAAAACATGCAACAACAAAGTAGAGGCGTCTAACTTGTTTTTGCAGGGAGTGTTTTCTGTGATATGGTATGGCCCAAGATGTGATGTGTATAATGTATGCGATGATCATGTTTTGTAATGTTTCACGACTTGCATGTCGATGAGTACACAACCGGCAGGAGCCATATGGTTGTCTTTATAATTGTGTATGACATGTGTGTCAACTTCTTATACGTCATGTAATAGTTTCACTTTATCGCTAAGTAGTTAGCAATAGTTGTAGTTGCTATTCGTGGTGGAGGCAATCATGGTGGAGTGATGGAGATCATGGCGGCACGCACAAGATGGAGATCATTGCGCGAAGATTGGCTATACCATGTGAAAGTACCGACTTGATACGACTAGAGGGGGGTGAATAAGCGTCTACCCAATTTTAATTTGTTTCTCACTTTCAGGCTCAACGAGAAAGGAAGTTATCTAGAGATGCAACTAAGTGGTCAACCTAAATGCAAGAAAACAAACACCAACAACAAAAACAGTAAATAGCAAGGAGTAAAGGAAGGGAACGAAGTAACCGGCGAGGGGACACGGAGATGTAATTCCCGTAGTTCACTCCCAAGGAGCTACGTCTACGTTGGAGAGGTGTGGGGGCCACACAAGGTCACCCGAGCGCCACAAAGGCCTCACCTTCTTCTCCGGTGAGCTCCCCCACAAAGGAGGCCTCACAATCCACTAACCGGTGACCTTGAAGGCGCCAACCGAAACCTTTACACCAAGGTTGAGGGGGAGGCTCCACAACTCAATTGGAGGCCCTCAACGACACCTCGAAGCTTTACAACACACGCCTCAGCTCCGAGGATGCCCTACACCGTCTAGGGTTCCAAGAAACCCAAGAGCAACCAGATCCACAAAGGATGGGTGGGGGAAATCAATTCTTCTTTGGTGGAAGTGTAGATCTAGGTCACCTCCCTCACCTCTCAAAAGATCAAGTCATTTGAGTGGCTAGAGAGAGAGATCTAGTGAGGTGAAGCTCAAGCATTAATGGAGGAGAGAGAAAAATTCGAGAGAGAGTGGGAGGAAGAAGGGGGGTGCCTTAAATAGACCCCCCCCACGCTGAACCGTTACAGCCTCCCCGCGACCTCACCGGAAGTTCCGGTGAGGGGCCGGAAGTTCCGCCCAGCCTGGCTCCAATGGTCATCGATCTGACGCCGGCTCGCAAACCGGAAGTTCCGGTCAAACGGACCGGAAGTTCGGTGAACTCGAGCAAGTTCGACCAAGTTCCAAAGAATAGCATGTTTCAAAGCGAAGGTTACCGAGCCTCCACGGAACTTGGGCGGAACAAGGCGGAACTTTTGTCATGGCAGTTCGACCGAAGTTCCGGCTTTCAGGCGGAAGTTCTGCTCAAGAACTTTTAGCAGGACAAGTTCCGATGCAAGTTCCGGCCAAGTTCCGGCAAATAGCACACTTCAAAACAGAAGGTTACTGAACCGCCACCGGAACTTGGGCGGAACTAGCGTCGGAACAAACTGTAGAACAACCCGTAGAAAAAGTTTGAGCAGAACTTCCGGCCTATGGCCGGAAGTTCCGGTGAGACACAAATGGCCCCAACAGAACAGGAACACGCTCTCTCTCACGGGATAATGGGATGGCTGTGGCGGTGCATATAGGTTTGTGCAAGAACAAGTGATTTCCCACAGCCTTCCAACATGGACCCCCTCTTAATAGTACGGTGACCTAAAAACAACAACCGGAAAGAAACTAGGAGAAGACTAAAAGGCCACCGTCTTCAAAAGATCACAAGAGAGCATCCATCACAATAGAGGGAGACAACAACGACGTTTCCCCTGAAACTCAAGAGCACAATTAAAAACACGGTTGGGATTGTCATTTTAACACCAAAAACATCATGGGAAGATATAGTCCTTTCAATCTCCCCCTTTTTGGTGTTAGATGACAATCCCACAGATTTGCATAGAAACAAATCAATCTTTGCAATGAACGGGGAAAGCTCCCCCTGTATGTGTGCAAGGTAGAGAGAAGACCTCTAAGGACAGGACTAGCACACATACACGGAGGCTCCCCCTAACAATTTCAAAGATAGCACAAGTGCAAGGTACAAAAAGGTATAGAGATCATACCAGAACCAACTAAATGTGGTGGAGACGAACGGAGTAATAATAACAATAAGAGCAATGAGGCTCCACCACCATAGCAACAACTCATAAGATGACAACAAGATACCACACTCAAGACATTGTAAAAGATACCACAAAGATACCACATAGTCTCAAACATAACATACCACATGGTCCACAAGCACACATAAGTTCACGGACATAAAACCACAAGCACACATATAAACTAGAGAGTTCACGAGTAAGAAAAGATCAAAGGCAAGAACAGGCTCGCGACTCAACCCAGGCAAATCCCGTAGACAACCTAATAGACATATTTCTCACCCTTTGGCATCGAGACACCAAAAAGGAAGAAGAGATCAATCTACTCGTCCTAGCCATGAGAAGGGGGAGGAGGAGAAGACTCAGGCGGACCAGTGACCTCCTCCTCAGACTCATCTTCGGACCAGTTGCAGTTGTTGCGAATCCAATCCTCCTTGGGAGCAGTGACAGAGCTAGAGACCGGTGAGCAAGGAATGTTGAGGGCTGCCATGATGGCCTTCAGCTGAATATTGTGTTGATCAACATAAGCACGATACTCGGTTCTCTGAAGCGAAAGTTTTCTTCACTTTCCCAAGCAGCTTCTTTGCCCAAGATGGCTGCCTCTGGAGAGAAGGACCACCAGCACTAGAGCCACCAGGAGCAGAGGAGGGACCACTAGCAACATCTTGAGCCTTCTTGAGAGCAGCTTCTTTTTCTTACTGAGTACGAGGCTTCTGGTGCTTACTCACACGGAACTTTTTCTCTTCATGAATGGTGATGTTGTGTTGAGGGAAGGGGTTGCCAGTCTTCTCGATCCACTTGTGATTGATGAGAGTCTGAATGTAGGGAGCATAGATGCAGGAGCGCTTTTCAATGAGAGCCGCCCACATCTCTGAGTAGATGAAGTGCATAACATCCATTGACACATCGGTGTCTCGAAGATAAGTCTGATGCATGAGGTCAACCTGATATCCATGAAACTGATCAAAGTTGCCAGCCTTGGGAGAGATGGTGTTCAAGTACACCCTACGTATGATGTCAAAAACTGGCAGCAGATGATTCACATACCCAACAGTTCCCCATCCTTCAATGTAGAGAGGCTCCAGGACCTCAGGATCAGCAGCTACAGGACCATGAACACGCCAACCATTTGCCCCGCGGCCAGGCTGAATGGGATAGCCAAGAAGCTCAGCAAACTCAGCCCAAGTAGCGGTAAGAAACACGTCCCTGGTCATCCACTTCATCACACCTTCAGTAGAGGACTGCATGTGAAGAAACAGAGTGGAGTAGAACTGAGCAATAGCAGTCACATCAAAGTTCTGACGGTGCTCCATGAGGGGAATCAGTCCAAACTTCCGGCAGATATCAAGAGCCTCTCCAAAGTAAACTTGCTTCTCTTCCATGTGAGACACATTGATGTACTTCTGAGGAGCAACCACGAACTTCTTCTTAGATGCATAAATTTCTTCATAAATCTGTTCCTGACGACAGGTGTGAAAATGAGGGTCCAAGCAAAGACGATCACGAGGCACAAGGTAGGGATCCGTAGCCCTGAATGCAGAGTAAGCCTTCTGAGTCCACTTGGAAATCTTGGCTCTGGTCATGTCTGGCCCAGCAGCAGTGGCCTTCTGAGCAAGAGCAGGCCTCTTCCTCAAGAAGAAGACGGCGGCGAAGCAGCCTTCTGGCGAGAAGTCTGAGCAGTCGGACGCACAAACTCAACATCTTCCTCATCAATCTCAAGAGGAATGTCAGCGGATGGTCGGAGGGCACGCTTGCCTTGGCGAGTATCTCCTTCCCCTGAGAAGAATGCACAAGATGAAGGGTTCGCAGCATAGAAAACAAAAAATTTCCTACGATGTGAACTATATACCAAGATCTATTTATACTAGATACAAACAACGGGCGGATGTATATCCGTAGAGAACATACCCTTGAAGACCGACAAAGTTTAACGAGTCCAACTCGTGGTTGATGTAGACGATCTCTTGCCGATCTCAAGATCGAGAGGAAGTCCTAGCGCCGCAAATCGAAGCATCCGTGCTCACACACGTTCGAGGCACTGAGCAACCTCCGCCTCCTCGCTCCAGCGATGCGTGAAGCACAACTCTTTCTTGCCGAATAGCCACCGGGAACATGTATCTCGCTAGTCCGAGACCATGGGGATAAATTCTAGAGGGGAGAGAGATCCTTCACGAGGAGGTGTGAGTGAGAAGTGAGGAGGGGCCTTTATAGGAGGAGGGGGAACCCCAAGGGGTGGCTGACGCATGGGGGCTTCCCCCTTGCCCTCCCCTGATTCATGTGGGTGGACACTCCACTCACAAAACTCCTCCAAATTCCCTCCACTCAAAAGTCCACTAAAAATCCCATTAAATTTCCACCAAATTTAATGCAATCTCTCATTAAATAAAACTCTTTATTTTATTCAGAATTTTGTCAATTACTTTAATGACAAACATTCACAAATAACCCTTGCTAGAATTCTATTTCACATGCATAACCACTTTATGCAATTTCACCGAAAACCTATTTCGGTATCTAGTGAAATAAATTCTCGCTTGTTTATTCTTTTCGGCATGAAACTTTTGCTCCAATTGGATGTCGGTGTCTCTTAAGTGTGTTACCCTACGGTTCGTGAATAATGCGGACATGATCGAGACCCCTCTCGATCAATAATCGAAGCGGATCCGAGACCCATAACGACTCCACACATTCAACGATGACTTTCTTGTGATCGTTTAACCTTTTACGCTAGTATCTTAATCCCTTTGTCTCACGATATATTACATGTCCGAGATTCGATCATCGGTATCTCCATACCTAGTTTGATCTCGTATCGACATGCACTCTTTTCTCGTTCGTGATATAACATTCTAGTGATCAAATCACTTGCTTGCAAGCTAATCAATGTGATATCACCGAGAGGGCCCGAGTATATCTATCCGTCATCGGGATGAACAAATTCCTCTCGATCCATGAGCCTCAACATAACACTTTATTAGTTACGAACCCATCTTTATAATCACCCATTACGGTGTGACGTTTGATGTTATCAAGAAACTCTTAGGTGTTAGTGATTGACATGATCTCATGGTCTAAGGATTAGGATCACTTCGTAAGTTGTTATAGCAATATAAACTCAATGACTTTGATCGTAATGCTATACTTGGATGAATGTTCATCACATCATTACACTAATGTTGTGATCCCGTTATTAACAACATCCAATGTCCATGATCGAAACCTTGATCATCTTGTTAATCAACGAGCTAGTTTATGAGAGAGGCTTAACTAGGAACTTTCTGTTTGTTTATTAAACACACATGTATTAACGTTTCGTATTAATACAATTATAGCATGCAAAATAAACATCTATCATATACTTGGAATACACATAATAAACAATTTATTATTGCCTCTCGGGCATATTCCTTGATCTCCCACTTGCACTAGAGACAATAATCTAGTTACATAGTGATATATCTAACACCCATTGAGTTACGGTGTTGATCATGTTTTGCTCTAGGGAGAGTTTTAGTCAACGGATCGCTACATTGAGATCCGTATGTACTTCTGAGATCTTTATATCTCCATCCTTGACATGCTCGCGGATGGAGTGAAACGGCGCTTAATATGCTTGGAATGCTTGTGAGACCTTGGCTCTTTGGCATTGGCAATGGCACCATTGTTGTCACAATAGATCACCATTGGGTCCAACGCGTTTGCCACAACTCCTAGTTCGGATATGAACTCCTTCATCCAAAGCGCTTCTCGAGCCGCTCAAGCGGCAACATATTCGGCCTCCGTTGTTGATCCCGCTACCACAGGTTGTTTGGAGCTCCTCCAACTAACGCTCGCCATTCATGAGAAATACGTATCCGGATTGAGACTTAGAGTCATCCGGATCGATTAAAACTAGCGTCGACATAACACTTAGCGACGAGCTCTTCTTCACCTCCGTATACAAGAAACATATCCTTAGTTCTTCTTAAGTACTTAAGGATATTCTTGACCGCTATCGATGTTAGAACACGGATCCGATTGGTACCTACTAGTCAAACTAATAGCGTGTGCCACATCCGGTCTTGTACATAGCATGGCGTACATTATAGAGCCTATGGCTGAAGCATAGGGGACTTTGTCCATTATCTCTCTTTCTTCCGCCGAAGCCGGACTTTGAGTCTTACTCAATGTCTTGCCTTGCAACATAGGTAAGAACCCCTTCTTACTTCCGTCCATTTTAAACTTTTTTAAAATCTTATCAAGGTATGTACTTTGCGATAGCCCTATTAGGCGCCTAGATCTATCTCTATAGATCTTTATGCCTAATATGTATGACGCTTCACCTAGGTCCTTCATTGAAAATTTGCTGTTTAGATAACTTTTAACACTGTTTAAAAGTTCTATATCATTTCCGATCAATAATATGTCATCCACATATAATATCAGAAATGCCACATTGCTCCCACTCACTTTCTTGTAAATACAAGCTTCTCCATAAGTTTGGACAAATCCAAACTCTTTGATCACCTCATCAAAGCGGAGATTCCAACTTCGTGATGCTTGCTTCAATCCATAGATGGATCGCTGAAGCTTGCACACCTTGTTAGCATCCTTAGGATCGACAAAACCCTTTGGTTGTATCATATACAACTCTTCTTCAATATTACCATTGAGAAACATGGTTTTGACATCCATCTGCCATATTTCATAATCGAAATATGCAGCAATTGCTAACATAATCCTAACTGACTTTAGCATCGCTACGGGAGAGAAAGTCTCATCGTAGTCAACTCCTTGAATTTGTCGAAACCCCTTTGCGACAAGTCGAGCTTTATAGATGGTCACATTACCATCAGCATCAGTTTTCCTTTTGAAAATCCATTTGTTCTCCACGGCCTTTCGATCGTGAGGTAATTCAACCAAGTTCCAAACTTGATTTTCATACATGGATTCCATCTCGGATTTCATGGCTTCTAACCATTTGTTGGAATCCGGGCTCATCATCGCTTCTTCATACGTCGCAGGGTCATTATTTTCATCAACCATGAAATTTGTGATAGGATTTCCGTACAGCTCGGGAGCTACACGCGTCCTGTTTGACCTGCGAGGTTCGGTAGTACTCTCTTTCGGAGTTTCATGATCATTATCATTAGTTCCCTCTTCAACAGGTGGAGCCAACTCCGGAACAACTTCCGGCGCTGCGCTACTCACCATACTTTGAATAGAAGGTTCCACAACCTCTTCGAGTTCTACCTTCCGACTACTCACACCTTTCGCGAGAAACTCTTTCTCTAGAAAGGATCCATTCTTGGCAACAAAAACCTTGCCCTCGGATCTGTGATAGAAGGAATACCCAATAGTTTCTTTAGGGTATCCTATGAAGACGCATTTTTCCGCTTTGGGTTCGAGTTTATCCGGTTGAAGTTTCTTCACATAAACATCGCAACCCCAAACTTTAAGAAATAATGACTTAGGTTTGTTTCCAAACCATAATTCATACGGTGTCTTTTCAGATTTAGATGGTGCCCGATTTAAAGTGAATGCGGTTTCTAGTGCATAACCCCAAAATGACAACGGCAAGTCCGTCGGAGACATCATAGATCGAACCATATCTAATAAAGTACGATTACGACGTTCGACACACCATTTCATTTGTGGTGTTCGAGTGTGAGTTGTGAAACAATTCCACACTCTTTCATGTGAGTGCTAAACTCGTAACTTAGATACTCACCTCCACGGTCGAAGTAGAAATTTGATCTTTCTATTACGATGATTTTCAACTTCATTACGAAATTCCTTGAACTTTTCAAAGGTTTCAGACTTGTGTTTCATCAAGTAGATATAACCATATCTACTCAAATCATCCGTGAAAGTAACAAAATAACGATATCCACCTCGGCCGACACACTCATTGGACCACATACATCGAATGTATGATTTCCAATAAATCGTCGCCTGTTCCATTGAACCTAAAACGGCGTTCTAGTCATCTTGCCCATAAGGCATGGCTCACATGTATCAAATGATTCATAATCAAGTGATTCCAAAAGTCCATCCGAATGGAGCTTCTTCATGCGTTTAATGCCAATATGACCTAGACGGCATTGCCACATATATCGGATATATCATCATTAAGTTTAATCCTTTTAGCATCAACATTATGAATATGTGTAACATTATCATCGAGATCTAACGAAATAAACCATTCATCATCGGTGCATGACCATAAAAGATTTCATTCATATAAATGGAACAACCATTGTTCTCAGATTTAAATGAATAACCACTTTGCATCAAACATGATCCAGATACAATGTTCATGCTCGGTCAGCACCGGATAACATTTATTTAAGTTTATGACTAATCCGACGGTAAGTGGAGAGGTAGCGTTAAACGGCGATCACATCAACGTTTGATCCATTGCCGACACGCATCTTGACCTCACCTTGCTAGCGGTCGCTTTGTTCGCATGACCCGATTCGAGTTACAAATATTAGCAACTGAACCGTATCAAATACCCGGTGCTCTGCGAGCACTAGTCAAGTACACATCAATAACATGTATATCATATATACCTTTGTTTGCCTTGCGCCTTCTTATGCCAGATACTTGGGGCGATTGCGCTTCGATGGCGATCCCTTACAATAGTAGCACTCGGTATCGGACTTGGGTCCAACTCGGGTTTCTTTTCGGTAGCGCAACGGCTTGCCGCCCTTCCTTCCGTTTTCCTTCTTGTCTTTCTTGAAACCGGTGTTCCTATTGATCATCAACACTTGATGTTCCTTTTGATCTCCACTGCGGTTTTAAGCATTGGCGAAGCTCGGGAGAGACTTCTTCATGCCTTGCATATTATAGTTCATCACGAAGCTCTTATAGCTAGGTGGCGAGGCTGCAGAACACGATGGATGCCTAAGTCAATGGGAATCGTTATTCCCAAGGACACAAGCTTATCGGCGTAACGACATCTTGAGTACATGCTCACTAACGGCTGTGCTCTTCCATCATCTTGACTAAAGAACTTTTCAAGAGCATTGTAGCTCTCTCTGACATGTGTGTCGAAAATCATTTTCAACTCACCCATTGTATCAAATGCATTGCCGTTTTAAACGCTTTGAAGTTCTGCTCTAGCCCATACAATATGCCGCAATGAACTAAGTTGTGGTCCTCCGAGTCGAGATAGACATTCTTCTCCTCGTCGGGGCATCGTCAAAGGTGGGGGCCTAACGGCGCTTCTAGCACATATTGCTTTTGTGCAGCAGAGAGGAGAATCCTCAAATTCATGGCCCATTCAGTAAAGTTGCTACCGTTCGTTGCTAGTTTCTCTTTCTCCATGAACGCATTGAAATTAAAAAGCAGGTGGTGCCATCTACAACAGAATTTGTAAAGTTTAGACTAAGTGTATGATAGATTGAGTTCAACTAATCTATATTACGAATGAACTCCCACTCAAAAGCGACATCCCTCGTGTCCTTTTGGTGATTACATGAACCAAATCCACTACACCAAGTCCGATCATCACGTGAGTCGGTATAGCTTCAAAGGCGAGCATCAAATGGGCATCATATCAACTATATGACTCATGCTTAACCTTTCGGTCTGTGTTCCGAGGCCATGTCTGTACATGCTAGGCTCGCCAAGTTAGAACCTTAGTATTTGCGTGTAACTGCTTTTTACACCAAGTATGGTCGAGGATCCAAGAACACCCGATCATCACGTGATGTCTTGGAGCCGAAAACATAATCGGTGCATACTAAAGGAAGAACACATTCTTATCTTGATATTTAAATGAGGGATCATCTTATTATGCTTAACAAAGCGCTAAACAAGCAATATAAGATGTAATCAAACATCATATGTTTATTAGTGAAATTATATGGTTCCATGATGATCTCTATCATGTGCATCGTGGTATGATCACTATCATACCTATATGTGTAAATCCAAAGTCTATGGATTTTACACGCTATGTGTGTTGTAAGAGTATCATCTCATACTTCTACTTACAACACTACCATATCATAACACTAGCCCAGCAACAATCTAAACTAGACGCCTCTAATTTATCCATTGCAAGTTTTACGTGGCTGAGGGCTTTCGAGATAGAACCGTTCTTACCTACGAACATGAACCACAACGAGGATAATGAAATTGTTGACAAATCGCTTGCAAAATAGATATTGACTATAGTAGGAGAGACAGACACCCGCTAGCCACTTATGCAAACTAGTTGCATGTCAAGCGTGGAACATGTCTCATGTGCGAGGACATGTAAAGTTTGTCCGGGCCGCTTCATCCCACTATGCCACCAATATCCAAAATCACAAGAAAGGAGCAACAACATGATCATCATCGCCCACATACTCATATGTGTACTACCCGTGTAAAGTATCTACATAGATCCGGCTCGATACCCTTTGAAGGGTTCGCACATAGAAAACAAAAATTTTCCTACGATGTGAACTATATACCAAGATCTATTTATACTAGATACAAACACGGGCGGATGTATATCCGTAGAGAACATACCCTTGAAGACCGACAAAGTTTAACGAGTCCAACTCGTGGTTGATGTACGATCTCTTGCCGATCTCAAGATCGAGAGGAAGTCCTAGCGCCACAAATCGCCAGCATCCGTGCTCGCACACGTTCGAGACGAGCAACCTCCGCCTCCTCGCTCCAGCGATGCAGCGGAAGCACAACTCTTTCTTGCCGAATAGCCACGGGAACATGTATCTCGCTAGTCCGAGACCATGGGGATAAATTCTAGAGGGGAGAGAGATCCTTCACGAGGAGGTGTGAGTGAGAAGTGAGAGGAGGGCTCCTTTTATAGGAGGAGGGGAACCCCAAGGGGTGGCAGGCGCATGGGGCTGCCCCTTGCCTCCCTCTTCATGTGGGTGGACACTCCACTCACAAAACTCCTCCAAATTCCCTCCACTCAAAAGTCCACTCAAATATCCCATTAAATTTCCACCAAATTTAATGCAATCTCTCATTAAATAAAACTCTTTTATTTTATTCAGAATTTTGTCAATTACTTTAATGACAAACATTCACAAATAACCCTTGCTAGAATTCTATTTCACATGCATAACCACTTTATGCAATTTCACCCGAAAACCTGTTTGTTGGTATCTAGTGAAATAAATTCCTGCGCTTGTTTATTCTTTTTCGGCATGAAACTTTTGCTCCAATTGGATGTCGGTGTCTCTTAAGTGTGTCACCCTACGGTTCGTGAATAATGCGGACATGATCGATACCCTCTCGGATCAATAATCGAAGCGGGATCCGAGACCCATCTTGACTCCCACATTCAACGATGACTTTCTTGTGATCGTCGGAACCTTTTATGCTAGTATCTTAATCCCTTTGTCTCACGATATATTACATGTCCGAGATTCGATCATCGGTATCTCCATACCTAGTTTGATCTCGTTACCGACGACATGCACTCTTTTCTCGTTCCGTGATATAACATTCTAGTGATCAAATCACTTGCTTGCAAGCTAATCAATGTGATATCACCGAGAGGGCCCAGAGTATATCTACCGTCATCGGGATGAACAAATTCCACTCTCGATCCATGAGCCTCAACATAACACTTTATTAGTTCTGAACCCATCTTTATAATCACCCTGTTACGGTGTGACGTTTGATGTTATCAAGAAACTCTTCCGGTGTTAGTGATTGACATGATCTCATGGTCTAAGGATTAGGATCACTTCGTAAGTTGTTATAGCAATATAAACTCAA
Source organism: Avena longiglumis (assembly GCA_030063025.1). NCBI lineage: Eukaryota > Viridiplantae > Streptophyta > Magnoliopsida > Poales > Poaceae > Avena > Avena longiglumis. The sequence goes on along the minus strand of CP125974.1, from coordinate 472,533,752 downwards.
TGACTTTGATCGTAATGCTATACTTCGGATGAATGTTCATCACATCATTACACTAATGTTGTGATCCCGTTATTAACAACATCCAATGTCCATGATCAGGAAACCTTGATCATCTTGTTAATCAACGAGCTAGTTTATGAGAGAGGCTTAACTAGGAACTTTCTGTTTGTTTATTAAACACACATGTATTAACGTTTCCGTATTAATACAATTATAGCATGCAAAATAAACATCTATCATATACTTGGAATACACATAATAAACAATTTATTATTGCCTCTCAGGGCATATTCCCTTCACAAGAATAGGGAGGGAAGGTGGGATAAGTGCACAAGTTCGGAAGAGGAAACAAAAGAAATAGATTGGAAAAATACAAATAGAAAAAGGGCATTGTGGCCGGAACTTCTGCTGAATCGCCGGAACTTCCGGTGAAAATGGTCCACCGGAAGTTCCGGTCGTGGCTCACCGGAAGTTCCGGTGAGTCCACGAACTGACGGTTCCAAACAGTAGTTCACTAGATGTAGATCTAAAAAACCACAAGTTCACATATTTTTCTAGAATGTATTAGACCAATCTACTCAAGCATGATACCCTAGACCTACCAAGATCTTCCAACAAGTTCTAGCCAAAGAACTAGCCTAGACAAGGTGTGCCCTAACTCAAGCCATGGTGAGAGCAAGATCTCCATTAATGGAGGGAGTTGAGGGCAAATACCGGAGTCCATGGCGGGAGATCGAGGTGGGGAAGGATCCCACGGAGCAGATCTGCGGAGGAGAGGTTGGAGGCAGAAGGAGCTCCTTCGTGGATAGGTCCTGGCCGGCGGCGCTCCAAATAGAAGATGGGTCTTGGGGGAAAAAAGGAAGAAGATCCCGTTTTCCCCCAGGGCCCACCTTATATAGGACAGGGAGCACCACCGGAAGTTCCGGTCAGGGATCGGAAGTTCGGTGGACTGAAGTTCCGGTCGGTGGCCAGGAAGTTCGTGGCCAGGAAGACCATCTCAGGATAGGATAACAAGGAAGAACTTGTGCAGGGAATAGAGAGGGCTTGAGGTAAGGAAAGTCTTAGGATAGATAGCTCAAACTGTGAAGAACCAAAACTAACAAAAAAATAAGAAAAACAAAAAGGTCAAAGACACAAATAAAAACGAGTCAGTGGCCGAAGCCCTCTTATATAAGAGTAAATGGCTTGACACCGCGAAGATATATCTTGGGTTCATTATCAACACTCATCATGAAGCTCAAATGGTCTCCTTTAGAGACTATAGAGTATGAAAACTTTAATGTGCGCAAAATAGGGATAGTGTTTGTTCATATGAGGAACTACACTCCCCCTAAATCCATGCCTACACCCAAACAAGATACACATTGAGACACGGGTAGGTGTGCAAGGGCTCAAGCAACATTGCTTGAATCAATGATATTTAGCTCATGCCTTAACTCTCGGAACCTTGCTTCATCAAGAGGCTTCGTGAAAAGATTCGCAAGATTTGCCTTGGTGGGAACATACTCCAAAGAAATGTCTCCTCTAGCAACATGGTCCCGAATGAAATGATGACGAATCTCAATGTGCTTGGTCCGGTTGTGTTGCACGGGATTGTGAGCAATAGCAATGGCACTCTCATTGTCGCAAAGAAGAGGCACCTTGTCAAAAGATAGTCCAAGATCCTTCAAAGTTTGCTTCATCCATAGCAATTGAGCACAACACTTGCATGAGAGATGTACTCGGCTTGGCGATGACATAGACACAGTTTTGCTTCTTCGAGGACCAGCAAACTAAAGATCTTTCGGCCCGACAAGCTCGGAGGTTGACTTTCTTCCCACTTTGTCAATGACCAGCCGAGTCCGTGTAACCAATGAGATCAAAGCTGGCTCCCTTGGGGTACCACAACCCAAAGTTTGGGGTATGAACTAAATATCGAAAGATCCTCTTGACAGCCACCATGTGACTTTCCTTTGGTGCGGCTTGAAATCTTGCACACATACCCACACTCAACATAATATCCGGTCGGGATGCACAAAGATAGATCAAATAACCAATCATCGATCGATAGAGTTTTTGATCCACCTCCTTACCCTTGGGATCGAGAACAAGATTAACCTTAGTTGGCATGGGAGTCTTGGCACCTTTGACTTGATCAAACTTGAACTTCTTGAGAATGTCTTGGATGTACTTGGCTTGGTTGATGAAAGTCCCTTTCCTCAATTGTTTGACTTCAAATCCAAGGAAAAACTTCAACTCCCCCATCATGGACATCTCGAAGCGGTCGGTCATGAGCTTGGCAAAATCCTCATTAAAAGTTTTGTTAATAGACCCAAAGATAATGTCATCAACATAGATTTGGCATACGAACAAGTGGCCTCCAACTTTCTTAGTAAAAAGAGTGGGATCAATGAGGCCCACTTCGAAGCCACGGTCTAACAAGAGCTCCCTAAGGCAATCATACCACGCACGTGGGGCTTGCTTGAGGCAATAGAGTGCCTCATTGAGCTTGTAGACATGGTTCAGAAAAAGTGGATCCTCAAAACCCAGAGGTTGCTTGACGTATACCAACTCTTTCAAAGGACCATTAAGAAAAGCACTCTTAACATCCATTTGATGCAATTTAAAGTTATGATGGGTAGCGAAGGCAAGAAGCATACGAATGGATTCAAGGCGCAGCAGGCGTAAGTCTCACCGTAGTCGATGCCCTCAACTTGTGAGTATCCTTGGGCAACTAACCTTGCCTTGTTGCGCCGACAATTCCATTCGCACCGCACTTGTTCTTGAAGACCCACTTGGTTCCAATGACGCGTTTTGAGTCTTTAGGCCGCTCAACCAATGTCCAAACATTGTTCCTCTTGAAGTTGTGAAGTTCCTCGTTCATAGCATCAAGCCAATCATCATCTTCAAGAGCTTCGAAGACTTTCTGTGGTTCCACAAGAGAGATAAACGCATGGTGAGAGCAAAAGGAAGCTAGTTGCCTCCTAGTAGTGGAACCTTTATTGAAATCTCCATAGACATTATCAAGGATATGGCCATCTCGAACAAGCTTGGCGAGACGATAGGCTTGACGACGGGCTTGTGCTTCAATTCGAGATTCTTGAGCTACCACTTGGTCATTTCCACCAATTGAGCCGCCCCCTTGACTATAAGCACGAACACGAGGGTCATCTTCATCAATTTCCACTTCGGGGGAGTCATCACTTGGAGAGGATCCTTGTGGCATCCCGCAAAAACCACTACTAGAAAATCGCGTTGTTTTTGTGCATTGCATCATTATGACCGCATGCTCATGTCATCATGCCACATTGCATTTGAGATCATCATGTCATCATGCATTTGTTTGTCGAAACCTATTTTCTAAAAGCCTATTTTGTTCTCTAGATATTCTCCTGTTTGTTCAAATCCAAACCCTAGATCTATCCAGATCTTTTGTTTGTCTAAAACCCTTTTACAAATGTTTTGATTTAAAACCAAGAAAAATAATAAAATATTTTAAATCTGTTTTGTTTCGGGAAGGCCACAAGCCAGCCAAAAGGCCGGTGGCGTGTCTACTTCCCCAGATAAATATCTAAACCAGTCCCCCCTAAATCTTTTCTACCCAGACCTAAACTACCCACCCAGCCTCCACCTCACCCCGCCCTATAGCCGCTCGCCACATCACCCTGGCTCAAGCCCCACCCAATCCCCAACTGCCACCTCAACCACACCACTCCCTCCCTCTTCCCCTGCCTCTCACCCGCACTCAACACGCACGCACAGGCACACCCCACGCATGCACACACCACCCCACCTTGCCTATCAAACCACGCCCCTCCTGCATCCGGCCCCACCCTGCTCGCCCGCTCCTCTCTCCCCCGCGATCCTCTCCCCACCTTCCTCGCCCCTCCCTGCCTCGCTCCCTCCTCTCCCGCACCCTCCCCGTCGGCCTTCTCCCGGCATCGCGCCCCGCCTCCCCGTGTCTGCGGCCCCCGTCGCCGTCAACCCTCCTGCCGCGGGGCTCGTTGTCGGCCGCGTCCCCCGTTGCTTCGGCCGCCGTCGCCTAGCGCCGCCCCTCCCGCTGCTCCTTCCCGCCCGCTGGCGCCCTCCCGGCTCCTCTCGCCTCCCCGGTCGCGTTGAGCCGCCATCGGCGCTGGCGCCTTCCTCCTCCGGACGTCGGCGTGGCTTGCTGCCCTTCCGCTACGTGCTCGCCTCCCGTCCGTCCGCCGTCGCCGCGATCGAGCACTTGCCGCCTCGACCCCACCCCGGCCATGGCGCCGCCGCCCGCGGCCGCTCCTCCCTGTCGCTCTCTCCTCCTCGGCCTCAGGCTCCGCCACCGCTCCTCCCCCTCCCTCGCCCGGCCGCAGCGCCGGCCTCCGGCTCGTCCCCGCCGCGTGACTGCCTCCTCTCGCCCGAGCCCCTCTCCTCCAGCCTCGTCCGCCCCGCTTCTTTTACGCGCTCGCCGCCAATGACCATCTCTCCTGATGCCACGGGATCCCTACGTCGGCCTCTCCATGTCGTTCTCTTTTCGTGCCACCGTCGGCCGCTTCCTCGCCTTTGGCCAGCGCCGTCTGTCACGCGACCCCGCCGCCGGGGACCTCTCCCATCAGCAAGCCGGCTGTCTCCTGCCGCATCCAGCGAAGCCTCTTGTTGCGCCTCTGTGTACCGTGGGCACACGTGTGTAATCTTGTGTCTATGAGTTCTGCGGGTGTCGTTTACTCGTGTCCTGGACAAGAGTTTGCGATGCCAAGTTTAGCCAAGATCGTCTTCGGATGTCACCGCAAGATCTCCCTTTGATCGCCGCTCCTGGGACCAAGTTCACCTTCGATAACTGGAGATGGAAACTGACGAGGTCTCCTTCACGGATCTGAAGACTGAACCCTGGTGCGCCAAGTTCTTCTATGTGGGTGTCACAGCCTAGCAAACAAGAACAAGATGCACAAGGACATCGCCAAGGTCGTCGACACGGATTCGCCAAGCACTTCGCCGCGGGACGCCAAGTCCTGCATCCCGAACGCCATGACCGTCTACGCGGACCCGAAGACCACGAATGCGACAAGATCGGCACCGACCCGGGCGGACCCGATGTGCCCCCGACACCGAACCAAGTCCTCCTTCACGGAACGCCAAGATCTACTCCGTTATCCGAGAACGATTCCGCCGAGACCGAACCCTAGACCCTAAACCCTGGGACCCGACCCCGAACCCATCGAACCCCAAGATCTCCCGAACCCTAATGTGTGACCCCTTTTCTCGAGCCTTATTTTATAATTGTAATATCAAATTGTTGCATATTAAATTGTCATACTCGCATGCATATTGTCATGTGGCTTGGGGGCCTTATGCCGATTCACCTTATAATTAAAGATGGGGCCCATATGCGGACAAATCTAGTCTTATATTGGCCTCATTTAAATTTGTGTAGCGAACCGGTAACTTATCTTGCCCTGATATTACAACATTTAATTTGCGGGGTAGATAAATAACTTGAACCGTTTAATTAAATGTCGGGACCCTGGTTCCGCTTAACGTGACCTAATTGCATCGCATCTTTGCTATGTCATGCATCATACATGCATCATGCCCGATCTTTTGCCGTAGTATTAAATATTGCATCCGGTGTTTCTTCTAGTGTTTTGGTTCTTCGCGGATAAGGCCGTTGAGTTGATGCGAGTGTCGACCCGATCTTCGATTGAACCTTCGGCAATGTTTTCAGGCGAGCATCTCCCCCTTTCTACCTATCTTACTTTTATAGTATTTATTCCCTCCTGTTGATCTATTGCTATCTGTGTTGCGTTGCTCTAGTTTTCGTACCCGTGATATCCCTTGCAGCCTTATATAGCCTTGGACACCTCCTATTACCTGTTGTTTGGTAGATAGTTGGACCTGCGCGTCGTAGTCGCTTGCTCAAGTGCTGTTGCGTGTCGTCAAGTACCACAGTTGTTGGAGTATTGCCGTATGTTGAATGTTGGAGATGATCATGGCTTTAATTATCGTTTCTTTAATTATTGTTTAACAACTAAAATTGAAGTAGTTAAGCAGAGGCACAGGTGGGCAATAGATGTTATTTGGTTGTTAACCGTCCACTTGTGTCCCGTAGGACCCCGAGTTCTTGACACGTGTTCCGAGATCGAGCGCGCTAACCACAGGTGGGGAGATATGGGCCCCCCATCGATTAGTACCTGATTTCAAAGTATTGTACTGGGGGCCACAACCTAGTTTGAGGTTTTATTTACTATCCTGTACCTATGCCATGCTTTACTGCTTTATTTACGATTGTGCGAGGAGCACTGCATCTTGTTAGGATCGGGACACGTTTTGTGTCGACAAGCCCGATTTTGGGTCCCCGATCGTTCCTGACCGTCTACCCAAACCCTAAGTCCGTCTCGGAGGCCGACTTCTTGCGGGTAGACTTAGTGGGGTGGCCCGTGCTTGCTTTGGTGCAGAAGCGTCGTGACTTAGGCCCCGCCGACATACCGATGGGTGTATGTTAACGATCGGCAAAAGGGTCAAGTGCTTGTGGATACTTTGGTGCACCCTGCAGGTTAAATCTTTTCGAAGCCGTGTCCACGGTTATGGACGACTTGGAGCACGGCTTGATCATAGACAACTATAACTAAAGTTTACTATTATAATTTGACTTGTATCCGATATGACTAGTAATCGGCTTCCTTTACGGAATGGCTAAATAAAAGTACCAACAACTTTGGGTTTTGGGATATCTCATGCTAATTGTATCTTACTAGTAAGTGATGCAACCACGGAATGGTTAACTAAAAGCGACTTTGCTTATTTTATCGGGATGATTACCTACACACGACTAGTAATTGCTTAGCGATAAGCTGAATAAATAAAGCGCCAGCGTGAGTTCTCGGTTGACTTCCTCGTTTGTTCTCGAGGGGGAATACCAGGATGGGTTTGTTTGATGGTAGTATCAGGTTATCTCCGAATAGGTCTTTCTTATCCCTCTCTGATAGCTTCCAGTTGAATCGAGTCTCTATAGGTTGTTTAGTGCATCTTTGCTGCGCTTGATCCACCATACCTATGTAGGCGAGGACCGCCGAATTCTAGCCTCTCCGTGTACTGGCCTCAGTACCGACGCTCCTCTTTTTCCTTTGCCCTTTGTCGGCACCCCTTTTTGTTTAAGCAGGTAGTGAGATCGACGTCGTTAGCAGGGTTTGTAACACCCTCAGAATCGAACCTATGCAAGTTTGAGCAAAATTCGCCAAACCCGCATAGAAACGATTCAAAGGTGCCCACCAGGCACTTTCGTGCGGGTGGAAAACGAAGTAATAACATTACACAATAGTCCTCGATGGGACCCATGAGCAGATATATATATGACTCCATGAGTCAAGAATACGAGATATAATATACAAAGATCCAAAACACCTTGAAAGCGATAGGGCGTCCACTACGGACAAGATGCAAATGTGGCTAAGAGCCACGAAGAATAACCAATGGCGTCCATAACCTGCCTGGCCAAGCGGAAGGGTAACCACGCTATGACGTCGATCTCAAAACCTGCTTAAACAAAGGGGTGCCGACAGAGGGCAAAGGAAAAAGAAGGGCGTCGATCGAGGCGATTGCAGCGAGGCTAGAATTCGCGGTCCTCGGCTACATAGGTATGGTGGATGGCGGCAGCATGCACTAAACAACCTATAGAGACTTGATACAACTGGCGGTTATCAGAGAGGGGTGAGAATGACCTATCCGGATCCAACCTGAAGCTAACACCAAACAAACCCATCCTGGTGTTTCCCCCTCGAGACCAAACGAGGAAGTCAACCGAGGAACTCCCACAGTTGGCAGTTTTACTTATTCGGTTATAGTTGCGGCACTTTACTAGTCAGGTTTAGTTAATCATCCTGATAAAATAAGCAGTGGGCACTTTTAGTTAACCATTCCGTTGTAGTGACAGCAATTACTAATCAGATACAGATAACATGAGATAAACCCCAAAACCCAGCAGTTGTTGGTACTTTTATTTAGCCATTCCGTTGTAGTTGCAATACTTACTAGTCGGGTACAATGGTCGCAAGCGACAATCCAAACAAGCAATTGTGGGCAGTGTTATTAGCCATTCCGTTATAGTGAAGCTGATTACTAGTCATTATAAGTCAAATTTATAACAAGAAACTTTAGTTATGCTTGTCTATGATCGAGATACTGTGCTCCAAGTCGTCCATATCCGCGGACACGGCTTTCAGAAAGTTTTACCCGGCCGGGGTGCACCAATAGCAACACACGCTCGATCAACCTCGGAAAAACCAAATCAAAACCCAACGAGGCTTTCACGGTGAACAATCACGATTGAAATATTTGAGGGCCACCCTTTGAGTAGATCCCATAGCGGAGTAAGCAAGCTCGAGACACTCAAGGTTGCGCCAATGGTAAGCGATCGGGAACCCGAAAGTGTGGTGGGCTTGTCGATCAGCGTAATCACTCGCATACCTAAGCGATGCAGTGTGCTCCTCGCACAATTTAAATCTGAAAGTAGCATGGCATAAGTACAGGATCGTAATAAAACCGCAAACTAGTTGTGGCCCCAAGAAATAAGATGAATCAAGCTCGCTCGTGGGGGTCCCATATACCTCCCGGATGTGGATAGCGATAAAACAAGGAACAGGTATCAAGTACTCGGGGTCTTCTGGGACACAAGTGGGCGTTCGAAACCAAATGTTATCTATCACCCACGATGCCTCTGCTTATTCAATTTTAGTTGTTAAGCGAAATTAAGTACGATAAGTAAAACTAGAATCATCTCCAACATCAACATGCGGCAATACATCACAAGCTGGCATATGACGACACACATCAAGACTTGAGCAAGCAACTACGATCGCAAGTCCAACTATCTACCAAACAACGGTAATAGGATGTGTCCAAGGCAATATAAGGCTGCAGGGATATCACGAATGCAAAACTAGAGCATCGCAACACGAGATAGCAAAGATCAACGGGAAGGAATAAATACTATAAAAGTAAGATGGGTAGAAAGGGAGATGCTGCTTTGAAAACATTGTCGAAGGTTCAACCGAAGATCGGTAAGCTCACATCAACTCAACGGCCTTATCATGAAGAAGCAAAACACTAGAATAAACACCGGATGTAATATTTAATACAACGGCAGAAGATCGGCATGATGCATGTATGATGCATGGCATGGCAAAGGTGCGATGCAATTAGGTCATATTAAGGGGAACCGGGGTCCCGACAATTAGTTAGGTGATTCATGTTATTTATCTACCCCGCAAATTAAATGTTGTTTTAGCATGGCAAAAGATAGCACCGGGTTCGCTACACAAGTTTAAATGAGGCCAATATAAGACTAGATTTGCCCGCATATGGGCCCCATATTTAATTATAAGGTGAATCGGCATAAGGCCCCCAAACCAATGATATGCATGCGAGCTGACAATTAAATATGCAACAAGTTGATATCATTTATAAAATAGGGTATCGAGGAAAAGGGTCACACATTTAGGGTTCGGCAGATCTTGGTTTCCGGGGTTCGGGGTCGGTCTCAGGGTCCAGGGTTCGACGGAACGTTCTCAAACTCCGGGGGTTAGGGTCTTGTCGCAACCGGGTTCTCGGCGAGCTCGGCGTCCGGGAAAAAGAACTTGTCGCTCAGGGTCTCGGTGTCGGGGCGCATATGTTCCTTCCGGGTCGACGCTGTTCTTGTTGTCGCGAAGGTCTTGTCGGGTCACACGGGGTCGTTCTTGCCGTCCTCGAGGGAGTACTTGGCGTTCCGGATCGGTCTCGAATCCATGAAGTAGACCCTGTCGGGGCCTCATGTCGCTCTGGGGTTATCATGCGCAATTGTCGGTCTTGTCCGCGGATGATCTTGACTTGACGGTTCGATGTCGTTGTAGCGATTGGCGTCGGCGGATTCGACCTTCGGTAGATCTTGGCACGGTGGCAGTTCTCATCGGTGATCCTCCGGTAGTGGTACTGCGGCGACATCCCCGGCGATGTGGGAGGTCTTGACCTTTGGCGTTCTTGGCTCTGGAACCGTTCGGCACCACAGGCGACCGATGTTGGGCGCAAGGCGGCATGGCGGCAGCGATAACGGAGCTCGGCCGTGGCGCTTCCTTCATGGCGGCGCTTGGGCCTGCCCGGCAGTGGGGCTCGGGATCGAGGCGACGCGGACGAGGTCGGCGGGGGCAGGGGCGGCGTCCGGCGGCGTTGCGGGGCCGGGGCTGGCCGAGGCAAGGTCGACGAGGGACCGGGCGGCGGAGGCAGCGACCTCAGCGGGGCGGAGAGGCGCCGAGGCGGAGCAGAGCGTGGTGTGGCGGCGGGCTTAGGAGGCCGTGGCGGGCTGGTGGCGGGCGGCCGGCGAGGGCAGGCGTCTCCGGCGGCGTCCGGCGACGGAGGTGGTTGCGGGTGGCGGGCTGGCGGAGGCTCGGCCGCTGAGCGAGGAGGCGGCGGCGAAGGTGGGGGAGCGGTGGTGAAGGCGGAGGCGAGGTGGCCGGGCCGGGAGGTGGAGGCGGCGGGCAGGCGTGAGAACCCGGTGGCGGCAGCGCTGGGAGAAAGAAGAACGGCGCGAGGAGGCTGGGCGACGGGGTTGGCGCAGGAGAGGTGTGGCGGAACGCAGGCGGCAGCTGCGTGGGCGGCGGGAGCGGAGGAGCTGCGGAGGCCGAGCACCGGAGGGAGGCAGTGGTCTTGGGAGGAGGCGGAGGCCTGGAGAGGTGGTGGCTGGAGGAGGCAGCCGGTTGGCGGCGCATGGCAGCAGTGGAGCAGGCGCCAGCGGGGAGAGTGCGGAGAGGAGGGTGGGCCGTGGCGGGAGGTGAAAGCAGGCCGGCGAGCTAGAGGGAGAAAGAGGCGGGCGTCTTGGCGGTGAGGGAAGAGAGAAGAGAGGAGCAGGGGCACGCAGGGGCAGGGGTGGGGCAGGCGTGGGACCAGTGCGGTCAGGGTGCGTCTGCGGTGTGTGCGTTGTGTGCGTGCTCTGCGTGGGAGTGGAGGCCGGTTGGTGGGGTGGGTCCTGGGGAAAAGGAGAGAGAGAGAGGGGAGAGCTGGCTTATGTGGCGTGTGAGTGGAGGGTGAGGGAAGAGGGTGAGGTGGCGCAAGGATGGCTGGGGTGATGTGGAGGCTGGGTTGGGGTAGAGTTTAGGTGGGATTAGGATTTAGATGGGGTGGCGGGGTGGACCGATTTAAAAAGGGGGTGGTCGTTCGGGTCTACTCGGCCCGCTCATCGCCCACTAAAAATAATATAACTTTTATTTGTTTAAATAGCACCGTTTGCAAACCGATAACGGGCAAAACAAAATAATCCGGTGACCCGGGTTTCCGGTGTTTGAATAAGATGGGGCGTTTGGAAAACAAATCGGGGTTTGCGAAAATAGTTTTGGCAAACAATGCATGATGATGACGATGCAATGCACCAATTTAACGCGATTTTCTAGTAGTGGTTTTGCGGGATGCCACAATTCGACACCACTAACAATGGATCTCGCCCTCGAGATCCGCCTCATGGTACCGGAAAGAAGGTCGGCGATCTGCGTCTTCTCGCTTCGTGTAGATCCTCGCGACACCACCAACGATGGTTCCTTCTTCATCTTGAAAACGGCGACACCACCAACAAAGGGTCGTTGCTCCTGATCGTCAAGAGAACACTCCGGGGAAACAAAGGACGAAGTTGAAGGTAAGGCCACCTCTAACTTCCATGGATAGAGTAAAACTGCTGGATCCACTGATTCCACGTACAAGAGCGAATGGCAAGAGCAGTGGTAGGGTAGCTACTCCATCCCGCACTCAAACCATTACTCTGCACACGAATAGGCGGGTTAAGCAACCAACTCTCGGAATCAGACTGAAGATCTCGACAAACGAGGTTCGGAACAAAGGAGTGATGCAGACTCTGCATCGGATCTGGCGTAGATGATGTCATCACATCGGGAAACACCGGAAGATACAACAGAAAACGTATGAAAGACACACTGATTAGGTTTCGCGATGGCTCCATTGGCATGAACAACACATGCTCAAGGTCGACTCCAACTTCACCAAAGCCCGTCCTTCTCATATGTCTTTCAACGACACGGACATCCAGCAAGGAATACATACAGATAAAGAGCTCAGAACAAAAGATTGGATGAAGGGTACAACAGACAAGTTGCAGATTGACGATCGTAGCACCTCCGTTACAAAAGGGAGAAGCGAAACCCTGAAGGTACGACGGAAACCCAACCACGAGAAATCCTGGACTCGAAGAGAGAGATGAGAGCGGATTCAAAACACGTCGAGGTAAGAGGAGAATAGCAGAGGGGTGAGGAGTAAAATCAGACCTAATCAGAACTATCCAACCGATTTTGCAAAAATAGTTTTGACACTCTACTTCGGCCGTTAGCTAGGTTATCCTACAGGCTGGACTTGTGGGGTATCGCAACTGCTGAGCTCTGATACCACTCTGTAACACCCTCAGAATCGAACCTATGCAAGTTTGAGCAAAATTCGCCAAACCCGCATAGAAACGATTCAAAGGTGCCCACCAGGCACTTTCGTGCGGGTGGAAAACGAAGTAATAACATTACACAACAGTCCTCGATGGGACCCACAGAACATATATATATATATATAACAGCGACTCCATGAGTCAAGAATACAGATATAATATACAAAGATCCAAAACACCTTGAAAACGATAGGGCGTCCAGCTACGGACAAGATGCAAATGTGGCTAAGAGCCCTGAAGAATAACCAATGGCGTCCATAACCCTGCCCAGGCCAAGCCGGAAGGGTAACCCTGCTAACGACGTCGATCTCAAAACCTGCTTAAACAAAAGGGGTGCCGACAGAGGGCAAAGGAAAAAGAAGGAGCGTCGATCGAGGCCGATTACAGCGAGGCTAGAATTCGGCGGTCCTCGCCTACATAGGTATGGTGGACTGAGCGGCAGCGGCAGCATGCACTAAACAACCTATAGAGACTTGATACAACTGGCGGTTATCAGGGAGGGGTGAGAATGACCTATCCGGATCCAACATGAAGCTAACACCAAACAAACCCATCCTGGTGTTTCCCCCTCGAGACCAAACGAGGAAGTCAACCGAGGAACTCACACAGTTGGCAGTTTTACTTATTCGGTTATAGTTGCGGCACTTTACTAGTCAGGTTTAGTTAATCATCCTGATAAAATAAGCAGTGGGCACTTTTAGTTAACCATTCCATTGTAGTGGCAGCAATTACTAATCAGATACAGATAACATGAGATAAACCCCAAAACCCAGCAGTTGTTGGTACTTTTATTCAGCCATTCCGTTGTAGTTGCAATACTTACTAGTCGGGTACAATGGTCGCAAGCGACAATCCAAACAAGCAATTGTGGGCAGTGTTATTAGCCATTCCGTTATAGTGAAGCTGATTACTAGTCATTATAAGTCAAATTTATAACAAGAAACTTTAGTTATGCTTGTCTATGATCGAGATACTGTGCTCCAAGTCGTCCATATCCGCGGACACGGCTTTCAGAAAGTTTTACCGGCGGGGGTGCACCAATAGCAACACACGCTCGATCAACCTCGGAAAAACCAAATCAAAACCAACGAGGCTTTCACGGTGAACAATCACGATTCGAAATATTTGAGGCCACCCTTTGAGTAGATCCATAGCGGAGTAAGCAAGCTCGAGGCGGCCTCAAGGTTTGCGCCAATGGTAGCTTAATCGGGAACCGAAAGTGTGGCTGGGCTTGTCGATCGCGTAATCACTCCGCATACCTAAAAGACAGGTGTGCTCCTCGCACAATTTAAATACTGAAAGTAGCATGGCATAAGTACAGGATCGTAATAAAACCGCAAACTAGTTGTGGCCCCAAGAAATAAGATGAATCAAGCTCCGGCTCGGGGGTCCCATATACCTCCGGATGTGGATAGCGATAAAACAAGGAACAGTATCAAGTACTCGGGGTCTTACGGGACACAAGTGGGCGTTGAAACCAAATGTTATCTATCACCCACCGATGCCTCTTATTCAATTTTAGTTGTTAAGCGAAATTAAGTGACGATAAGTAAAACTAGAATCATCTCCAACATCAACATGCGGCAATACATCAAGAATGGCATATGACACACATCAGCACTTGAGCAAGTAACTACGATGCGCAAGTCCAACTATCTACCAAACAACAGGTAATAGGATGTGTCCAAGGCAATATAAGGCTGCAGGGGATATCACGGGTACGAAAACTAGAGCATCGCAACACAGATAGCAAAGATCAACGGGAAGGAATAAATACTATAAAAGTAAGATGGGTAGAAAGGGAGATGCTACTTTGAAAACATTGTCGAAGGTTCAACCAGAAGATCGGTGACTCACATCAACTCAACGGCCTTATCCGCAAAGAAGCAAAACACTAGAATAAACACCGGATGTAATATTTAATACAACGGCAGAAGATCGGCATGATGCATGTATGATGCATGGCATGGCAAAGGTGCGATGCAATTAGGTCATATTAAGGGAAGGGGTCCACAATTAGTTAGGTGATTCATGTTATTTATCTACCCGCAAATTAAATGTTGTTTTAGCATGGCAAAAGATAGCACCGGTTCGCTACACAAGTTTAAATGAGGCCAATATAAGACTAGATTTGCCGCATATGGGCCCCATATTTAATTATAAGGTGAATCGGCATAAGGCCCCAAACCAATGATATGCATGCGGTGACAATTAAATATGCAACAAGTTGATATCATTTATAAAATAGGGTATCGAGGAAAAGGGTCACACATTTAGGGTTCGGCAGATCTTGGTTTCCGGGGTTCGGGGTCGGTCTCAGGGTCCAGGGTTCGACGGAACATTCTCAGACTCCGGGGGTTAGGGTCTTGTCGCAACCGGGTTCTCGGCGAGCTCGGCGTCCGGGAAAAAGAACTTGTCGCTCAGGGTCTCGGTGTCGGGGCGCATATGTTCCTTCCGGGTCGACGCCGTTCTTGTTGTCGCGAAGGTCTTGTCGGGTCACACGGGGTCGTTTTTGCCGTCCTCGAGGGAGTACTTGGCGTTCCGGATCGGTCTCGAATCCATGAAGTAGACCCTGTCGGGGCCTCATGTCGCTCTGGGGTTATCATGCGCAATTGTCGGTCTTGTCCGCGGATGATCTTGACTTGACGGTTCGATGTCGTTGTAGCGATTGGCGTCGGCGGATTCGACCTTCGGTAGATCTTGGCACGGTGGCAGTTCTCATCGGTGATCCTCCGGTAGTGGTACTGCGGCGACATCCCCGGCGATGTGGGAGGTCTTGACACTGGGCGTTCTTGGCTCCTGGAACCGTTCGGCACCACAGGGCGAGCCCGACCGATGTTGGGCCGCAAGGCAGCATGGCGACGGCGATAACGGAGCTCGGCCGTGGCGCTTCGCTTCATGGCGGCGCTTGGGCCACGGCGACAGTGGGGCTCGGGATCGGCGCAGCGGACGAGGTCGGCGGGGCTGGGGCGGGCGGCGTCCGACGGGCGTTGCGAGCGGGCTGGCCCGAGGCAAGGTCGATGAGGGACCGCGGGGCGGAGACAGCGACCTCCGGCGCTGGGCGGAGAGGGCCGCCGGGAGGCGGAGCAGGCGTGGTGTGGCGGCGGGCTTGGGAGGCCGAGGCATGGCTGGTGGCTGGCGGCCGGCGAGGAGGGGGCTGCAGGCGTCTCCGGCGTCCGGCGACAGGAGGTGGTTGCGGGTCGGCGCGGAGCGGGCGGCTCGGCTGACGGCGAGGCGGCGGCGAAGGGTGAGGCGGCGGTGGTGAAGGCACGCAGGCGAGGTGAGCCGGGGCAGGAGGTGGAGGCGGGCGGGCGTGGGGAACCCGGTGGCGGCGGCCTGGGAGAAAGAACCTGTGGAGCGGGCTGAGGCGGCAGGGGGTTGGCGGCCAGCGAGTGTGAGCAGCGGCAGGCAGCTGCGTGGGCGGACGGCGGAGGAAGCTGCTGCGGGCGGAGGCGGCACCGGAGGGAGGCGTGACAGTGGTCTTGGGAGGAGGCGGTGGGCGGAGAGGTGGTGGCGGAGGAGGCCGGCAGTTGGCGAGGAGCGGCAGCAGTGGAGCGAGGCGCCAGGCGGGGAGAGTCGGAGGAGGGTGGGCCTGGCCGTGCAGGGAGGTGAAGCGAGGCAGGCCCGGCGACCGGAGCTAGAGGGGAGAAGAGGCCGGCGGAGGCGTCTTGTGTGGTGAGAAGAGAGAGAGAGAGAGAGGAGCAGGGGCCTTGGACGGGGTGGGGCAGGCGTGGGACCAGGCGGTCGGGTGCGTCTGCGGTGTGTGCGTTGTGTGCGTGCTCTGCGTGGGGAGTGGAGGCCGGTTGGTGGGGTGGGTCCCAGGGGAAAAAGGGGGAGAGAGAGAGAGGGGAGAGAGCTGGCTTATGTGGCAGCGTGTGAGTGGAGGGGGTGAGGGAAGAGGGTGAGGTGGCGCAAGGGGAATGGCCAGGGTGATGTGGAGGCTGGGTTGGGGTAGAGTTTTAGGTGGGATTAGGATTTAGATGGGGCTGGCAGGGTGGACCGATTTAAAAACAGGGGTGGTCGTTCGGGTCTACTCGGCCCGTTCGACTGCCCCACTAAAAATAATATAACTTTTATTTGTTTAAATAGCACCGTTTGCAAACCGATAACGGGCAAAACAAAATAATCCGGTGACCCGGGTTTCCGGTGTTTGAATAAGATGGGGCGTTTGGAAAACAAATCGGGGTTTGCGAAAATAGTTTTGGCAAACAATGCATGATGATGACGATGCAATGCACCAATTTAACGCGATTTTCTAGTAGTGGTTTTGCGGGATGCCACAGGGTTACCCTTCCGGCTTGGCCTGGGCAGGGTTATGGACGCCATTGGTTATTCTTCAGGGCTCTTAGCTCAATTTGCATCTTGTCTGTACTCGGACGCTGTATCATTTTCAAGGTGATTTGGATCTTTGTATATTATATCTGTATTCTTGACTCATTGAGTCGCGTTGTATATATATCTTACATGGGTCCCATCGAGGACTGTTGTGTAATGTTATTACTTCGTTTTCCACCCGCACGAAAGTGCCTGGTGGGCACCTTTGAATCGTTTCTATGCGGGTTCGGCGGGTTTCGCTAAAACTTGCATAGGGCTGATTCTGAGGGTGTTACAATCCTTGAGGATCATTGACTTGCTCTTGATCTCGACGAGCTTGACCTTGGGGAGAAACGTGACCTTGAGGAGGTTGATGAGGTTGATGAAGAGCTTGTCCGTGGGAGGTGCCTTGAGGAGGAGCCCCATCTTGGGGAGGTTGATGTTGTTGATGAAGAGCTTGTTCTTTCGAGTTTTGAGAGTCATGAGCATGGGAAGCTTCGGAAGAGCTTGAGGGAGCTTGTGCCAAGAAAGTAGGTCCTTGAGGTGCAAGATGATCTTGTGAGAGTGAGGGCTCCACTTGAGTAGAGCTTGGTCCTTCTCCTTCGTCCCTAAGGGGATCCTCAATGGGGAGGTGGAAACCCACACCCATTCTTCCTATGGCCTTGGGAGGAATTTCATCACTTGGATCACAAACACCATCTTGCCTAACAAGAGACTCATGGTTTTCATCAAACTTCACGTTGCTCGTCTCTTCAACTCTTCCATTGGCTTTGTTGTAGACTCTATAAGCATGGGACTGATTTGAGTAACCAACGGAAATTCTTTCCTGAGCCTTGGATTCAAACTTTTACAACCGAACTCCTTTCTTGAGTATGTAGCACTTGCAACCAAACACCCGAAAGTAGCTAACATTAGGCTTTTTCCCGGTGAGAAGTTCATAGGGGGTCTTGTTCTTATTCTTGCGGAGATAAAGCCTATTGGTTGCATGGCAAGCGGTGGAGATGGCCTCGGCCCAAAAGTTGTATGGAGACTTGAACTCAGCTAGCATAGACCGAGCCGCATCCATCAAAGTGCGATTCTTCCTTTCGGCAACTCCGTTTTGTTGAGGGGTGTAGGGAGTGGAGTATTGATGCTTGATTCCTTCATCACTGAGAAACTCATCCAAGGTATAGTTTTTGAACTCGGTGCCATTGTCACTTTGAATTGAGAGAATAGTTGCACTGTGCTTCTGTTGAACCTCATTAGCAAACTCAATGACGGTTTGTTGAGCCTCACTCTTGTACTTGAAAAAGAACACCCAAGTGTATCTTGAGAAATCATCCACAATAACCAAGCAATACTTCTTGCCTCCAAGGCTATCATGAGAGGGAGGACCAAAGAGATCCATATGCAAGAGCTCCAAACATCTCTCGGTAGTGATTTGATTGAGCGCCTTGTGAGGAGTTTCATGCATCTTCCCTTCAATACAAGCCCTGCAAACACGATCTTTGGCAAAAGAAACATCGTTAATTCCAAGGATGTGGCCCTCGGAGTGAAGTCTTTGCAAAGTCCTCATGTTAACATGGGCTAGGCGGCGATGCCACAACCAGCCCTTGTCGGATTTAGCATAGAGACATAGAGCATGAGGAGTAGTGGTCCCTGAAAAGTCCAGCACATACAAGTCATGTTCTACATATCCTACAAAAGCCACCTTGAGAGACTTGCTCCACATGAGGACCACGGAATGAGAATTAAAGAAAGAAGAAAGACCCATAAGAGCAAGAGCACGAACTGAGAGTAAGTTGTAACCAAGAGTTTTGACAAGCATGACGTCAACCAAGGATACATCCGGGGTTACCACCACTTTGCCAAAACCCAAAACCTGAGAGCTTGTTTTGTCACCGTAGGAGACCATGGTGTTGGCAATATTGGGTCTCAATTCGGTCATGATAGACTTGCTTCCGGTCATATGACTCATGGCTCCACTATCAAGCACCCATTTTGATCATGGGAAGCATAGTCCTACAAGAAAATCAAGCCTTGGTTTTAGGTACCCATTTTGCAATGGGTCCCCTTTTGTTAGTGACAAGAACCTTTGGCACCCAAATGGCCCAATGATAATCATGCGTGTAAGATGTCCCCACATATCTAGCATATACATGACCATCATAAGATTTGCAAAGAATATATGAGGGATTGTTCTTTCCGGCAAAGTTGTCACTTTGCAAGAGGGTTAGGCCATTTGGTACTCCTTGGGCCATGCCCTTGTTCTTTTTCTTCTTCTTGTTCTTCTTCTTCTTCTTCTTCTTAGTCTTGGCAAGTTGATCCTTCAAAACCTTGACCTCCTCTATGAGATGCTCATGCTTGCAACAAGGGTTAGGAGAGCTAGACAAGTCTATAATTTGCACAGTGGAAGACTTAGAAAGATCACAAGTTAATTGAGTTTGAAGCTGTTCATGAGCCTCAAAAAGATTTGAGAATTTACTCTCCAAGGCTTTGTGTTCATCTTTGAGTTTCTCAAGATCCTTTTGAGTCCTATCATGACCACCCACAAACTCAGCATTTTCTTTCTTGAGAACCTTAATCAAAGCAAGAGCATGGTCACGTTCTTTAATTGTAGAGGTCAAAGTGTTGTTATGATCATATACAAGCTTAGACACATTTTCTTCGAGATTAATTCTCATATTTTGTTCATCCTCAAGACTTTGAGTGAGAGATGCAATTTCATCGGCGGCATCTATTTCATTTTTACTTAGCAAGTCAATAAGTTCTTCCTTTTCATCTAAGGCATCTCTAGCATTTTCAAGTTGTGCAAGTAAGGACTCAAAGCAGTTTTTAGTTTCTTCATCTAAGGTAGCAACAAATTCACACATGTCAATCATCTCTTTCTTCACCTCTAGACCAACAAGATCAAGAGAGGAAGGCTCACTAGAGATAGGTTGAGGAGTGGGTTTTGGTGATACCTCGGTGGCCTTGGCCATGAATCACTTTTGGTTGGAGGAGATGACATTTTCATTTGGCGAGTCGAAGAGGGATAGACGTGGAGTTGAGGTAGTGGCAATAGCAGCAACCCCCACAATATCTCCACCATGAACTTCATCATCATCATCTTCATCCGTGCCCGAAAGATATTCTTCATGGACCACAATTGCTCGTTCCTTGTTAGTGGCGTTCTTGATGGCGTAGTTCTTGTTTAAGGGATGAGGAGGTCTTGACTTGACCTTGCGAATGAGACGACCACCATTGTCTTCACGGTTCTCAAATGGACACTTGGCCACGAAGTGACTCTTGTCGTTGCAATTTTAGCATGACCTTGCTTTGGGAGACTTGTTGGGTGAGTTGAATCTTGAGTTGTCCCTTGATCTTGACTTGAATCCGGACTTGTTCCAAAAGGCCCTTGAAGCGAGAGCAAGATGTTCGTTGAAGGCACATTTGAGATCTTCTTGAGACCACTCACTTGATGTATCATCATCATCAACTTCAATAGCCTTGGACTTCAAAGCAAGGTTCACTTTTGTTGATCCAATGGCTCTAGCTCGAGCGGACTCCGCATTCTTCTTAGCAATAGTCATGGCAATTACTTCACTCAAGACTTCTTGGGAGGTCATTAAGTGAAATTTGGTTCTTCCCTTGATAGAGTTGAGCTTTTGTTCTTCAAATGGGAGAAGAGCTTGAATGAACTTCCTCTTCATAAACTTGTCATCAACATAGTGAGCCCCAAGGTCCCTCATAGTGGAACAAAGGACCTTAAGGCGCCTATACATGTCTCTAGGGGTCTCATCATCTTGCATTGCGAAACCATCGCACTCGTTGTTGATCTCATCAAACTTGGAGCTTTGGATGCTAGCATTCCCAACAAAGAGCTCAGTGAGTTGATCCCAAGCTCCCTTGGCAGTGTCAAATTGGCGAATGTGAGCAAAATCCTTTGGAGTCAAGGCCTTTTGAATCATTCCCAAAGCTGTAGCATTGAGTTGCTTGTCCACCACTTCACCTCGTGTCAACTTCTTTGGGTCAAATGGAGAGAATCCATCCTCCACAATCCTCATTAACTCAATGGATGAGCTGGAAATATGTGAGCGCATTAGATATTGACAATTAGCGAAATTAGACGTATCTAGCATGGGTGGTGCTCCTTGAGGTATAATGTGTGGCATGGGGATGGGTGGATCCGGAGTGTACTTCGGCGATGGGGGTACCGCCGAGTAGTCCTTTCCTCCATTTTCCCCTTTGGAAGTTGGGTTCTCGGGCTCCTCGATGTTCTCACTTGGAACCTTGGTAGAGGTTTGAGCAACAAAACCAAGTCCCAAGTGAGTGGTGGCAGCCGCGGGAGTTACCCCGGGGGCGGACACCGTAACGGTGGGAGGAACATCATTGGGTTGGGGTGTGTCAATAGCAACCATGGGGTTTGGCTTGAGAGACTGCAAGAGAGTCATCATTTCCTCGAACTTGGACATCATGGATGACTCCAATTGCTTGAGGTCATCCATAGTGGCCAAGTTCTTAGATTTTTCAGTTTCACTACCCCCTTCGTCGGCCATAGTCTCTTAGGCAGTAAAGCCCGAAGTAAGAGCCTGTGCTCAGATACCAATTGAAAGTACCGACTTGATACGACTAGAGGGGGGTGAATAGGCGTCTACCCAATTTTAATTTGTTTCTCACTTTTAGGCTCAACAAGAAAGGAAGTTATCTAGAGATGCAACTAAGTGGACAACCTAAATGCAAGAAAACAAACACCAACAACAAAAACAGTAAATAGCAAGGAGTAAAGGAAGGGAACGAAGTAACCGGCGAGGGGACACGGAGATGTAATTCCCGTAGTTCACTCCCAAGGAGCTACGTCTACGTTGGAGAGGTGTCGGGGCCACACAAGGTCACCCGAGCGCCACAAAGGCCTCACCTTCTTCTCCGGTGAGCTCCCCCACAAAGGAGGCCTCACAATCCACTAACCGGTGACCTTGAAGGCTCCAACCGAAACCTTTACACCAAGGTTGAGGGGGAGGCTCCACAACTCAATTGGAGGCCCTCAACGACACCTCGAAGCTTTACAACACACGCCTCAGCTCCGAGGATGCCCTACACCGTCTAGGGTTCCAAGAAACCCAAGAGCAACCATATCCACAAAGGATGGGTGGGGGAAATCAATTCTTCTTTGGTGGAAGTGTAGATCTAGGTCACCTCCCTCACCTCTCAAAAGATCAAGTCATTTGAGTGGCTAGAGAGAGAGAGAGAGATCTAGTGAGGTGAAGCTCAAGCATTAATGGAGGAGAGAGAAAAATTCGAGAGAGAGTGGGAGGAAGAAGGGGGGTGCCTTAAATAGCCCCCCCCACGCTGAACCGTTACAGCCTCCCCGCGACCTCACCGGAAGTTCCTGTGAGGGGCTGAAAGTTCCGCCTAGCCTAGCTCCAACGGTCATCAGACCATTGACGCCCGCTCCAGAAGCGCAACCGGAAGTTCCGGTCAAGCGTCTGGAAGTTCGGTGAACTTCGAGCAAGTTCACCAAGTTCACAAATAGCACATTTCAAAGCGAAGGTTCTTGAGCCTCCACGGAACTTGGGCGGAACTTTTGGTCATGGCAGTCTGACCGGAAGTTCCGGCTTTCAGGCGGAAGTTCCGCTCAAGAACTTTTAGCAGGACAAGTTCCGATGCAAGTTCCGGCCAAGTTCCGACAAATAGCACACTTCAAAACAGAAGGTTACTGAACCACCACCGGAACTTGGGTGGAACTAGCGTCGGAACAAATTGTAGAACAGACCGCAGAAAAAGGCCGGAAGTTCCGGTGAGACACAAAAGGCCCCAACAGAACAGGGACACGCTCTCTCTCACGGGATAATGGGATGGCTGTGGCGGTGCATATAGGTTTGTGCAAGAACAAGTGATTTCCCACAGCCTTCCAACATGGACCCCCTCTTAATAGTACGGTGACCTAAAAACAACAACCGGAAAGAAACTAGGAGAAGACTAAAAGGCCACCGTCTTCAAAAGATCATAAGAGAGCATCCATCACAATAGAGGGAGACAACAACGACGTTTCCCCTGAAACTCAAGAGCACAATTAAAAACATGGTTGGGATTGTCATTTTAACACCAAAAACATCATGGGAAGATATAGTCCTTTCACCATGTCACATAAAGTTATATGCATGTGATGTTTATCCTTTTATGTATCTTATTATGCTTAGATCGCGACGGTAGGATTATAAGATGATTCCTCACTTAAAGATCAAGATAAAAACTGTGTTCTCCCCAAGTATGCACCGTTGCGAAAGTTCGTCGTGTCCAAGAATCACGTGATGATCGGGTTCTATAGACTCTACGCTCACATACAACGGGTGCAAGACAGTTTTGCACACGCGGAAATACTTGGGTCTAACTTGACGAGCCTAGCATGTACAGACATGGCCTCGGAACACATGAACCGAAAGGTTAAGCATGAGTCATATGAATGATATGATCGACACTTCGTTGTCCACCATTGAAACCACATCTCTTCTCGTGAAGATCGGATTAGGTGTGGTGAATTTGGATCGTGTTCACTAAACAACTTGAGGGATGTTGAATTTAGTGGGAGTTCATCTAGTAATTTGATTAAAAGTTGAACTAGTTATCATGAACATAGTCTAATTTGTACTTGCAAATATTGTAGATCAAATGGCTAAGTCCAACTTCAACTTCAACGTTTTTGCTAAGAAGGAAAAGCTTAAAAACAATGGGTCTAACTTCACCAACTGGTTCCGCAATCTGAGAATCATTCTCTCTGGCGGTCAAAAGGACTATGTCCTTGAGAATTCGTTAGGTGACGCCCCTGCTGCTACTGCGCCGGCTGATGAGAAAGCTGTCTATTAGTCGCGCAAAGATGATTATGGTGTGATTAAGAGCACCATGTTGTTTGCTATGGAATCGAACCTTCAAAATCGTTTTGAAGACTATCCCGGGCCCTTTGATATTCTCGAGGAGCTGAAAACCATGTTTCAGACTCAAGCCCGTTCTGAGAGATATGAGATCTCTGAGAAGTTCTTTAACTGCAAGATGGAGGAAGGGTGTCACATCCCAAGATTTTCCAAATCTTGTAATGTGAAAATAAATGAATAAACTAAAACTTTGTTTAAATTTTCAGAGCCAGAAGAAACTTTTTGAATTCAATTAGGACTTCAAACCCATTTGAATTAAATAAGATATTAAAGGGATTCATAAAGATAAACATTTAATAAAGGAAATTAAAAATGTTTTGGAATTACTATTATTGGATCCTTTAATAAAAGATTTGGTTTTCAAAAGAAAAGATGGATTTATAAATAAAGATTATTTTACAGAACCAAATTAAAACCTTGGCCAAACCTTTGAATTAAACATTTTGTTTTGAATGAAAGTAACAAGAGTTTTATTTAAATAAATTAATAAGGATTTGATATCCAATTTTGTTTAAATAAAAGGTTTTACCATTTTAATTAAAACATCAAAACTTATTAAATGATTTAAAAATAGGTTTTCCAAGTATTTTGTATTCTCTAATAAAACCTACTAAAGTGTTTTGACTTTATTTTAGATTTCAAAATAAATATCTCAATAAAACAAATCCTATTGGATTTAATAATAAAAGTCTATTATAATAATTAATAAAGGACACTAAAATAAAAGGTTATTTTGTTTTAAAACAAATTCCCAAATATCATATATTTCCCAAATTTAACCTACTAATTTGATTTTGAAAATATTTAGGTTTCAAATAAAGATTTTATTAATAAAATCAAATCTTATTTGATTTAATAACTAAGGCCATTTTATTTAATTATTAATGGACCCTATAATAAAATGCTATTTTATTTTAAACAAGTATTTCAAGTATTCTTTATTTTCAAATAATACCTACTGATTTGATTTGGAGAAATATTTTAGACTTTAAATGGAGATTTATTAAATAAATCATACCATATTTGATTAAATAACTATGGTCTATTTTATATTAAATAGATCCTAAAAAGAATAAAAATATTATTTATTTTTGGAATGATGGATTATGATAAACAGAACCAAGTTCAAAGAGTTGAAATGAGGTGTTTGTATGAATTCATTTGGATTGATTGAATGATTGTTTGAAATAACAAATCAGGAAATAGAATCAGAAAAAGAAAAAGGAATCAGACAGAAAAAAAAAAGAAAACAGACCCAACCCACTACCCCGGCCCAAACAGCCCACCGAGCCCAGCTCTTCCTCCCCCGAAGCGTTACTTTTCTCACCCCAGAAGCAGCCCACGCAGACACCGACTGGTGGACCTCCCCTCGATTCTTTTCCCCCACTGACCAGTGGACCCCTTCCACTGTTCATCTTTCTCACCACCCCACGACTGCTTCTTCCTTCCCTCGCCACTGTTGCTGCCGTTGCTTCCTCGATTGAATGCGCCTTATTGCAGCATTAATCCCTCGCTGCAGTCACACTGTCTTAATCGCCCACGCCCTCTCCTCCATTTCCCCTCTGTCACCACTCCTTCTCCGCCCCGAGGCTGCCAAAATTCGACCCAAGAGCTTCCTCTGTCTCCGACGACTTCCACTACCGATTCCGGCTGCTACACGCCCCCTTGCTCTCTGGCACACCCAAACTTTCTCCCCACTCCCAGACCTTCCTCCCCGTATCACCCATTCGATCATGGACGCCTCTATCCTCGCCAACGACGATCTGCCAGCCGTCTGTCTCCTTCTCCGGCGACTCTTCCTGGTAAGCTCGAACCTCCCCGATGACAATCAGTGATGCTCACATACTCCTTAGCACCAGGCGCGTCTAACGCACCCCCTGCCTTGCTTCGGCGAGCCCCGTAGCCTCGCCCCTGACAGCGTCTGACCGCACCCGAGAACCAGAGCAGCTCCGGCGAGCAATTCCCGCAACACCAACGCACCCCTCGACAAGCAGAAGGCACGTGGAGCTTCCCCACGCCACGGCGAACACGGTAAGCACCCCCTCTGTCTTCCTCGCTTCCTAGAACCACCGCGAGCATCTCGTCCGGCCGTCGCCGCCGTGCACCACCGCTAACGCCCGCTTTGTTTCGAATGTTTGCGATCGTTCGATCCAGAGTGAGCGAGCAGGATTAGATGACTTAAGCCGCGAAGAGGTACGCGCCCTGTGCCGTACGATCAAACTAGATCCAACGCCCCACAGCCACGATCCGGCCGAACCGGTACCAGCTAATAGCAACGTGCCGCGTGTCGTTGTTCTGTTTAAAAACAGAATTTGAAAACAGAAATTGTTGCAAACTTCAAACCCTTATATCTTTTGATCCACACGTCCAAATTTTGCAAATTTTATATCAATGAATTCAGGAGAACAAGCCCTAGCCAACCCTACCCTTAGTTTAGCAAATAGTATTTGATAGATTGTTTGATTTTGCAGATTCTTTTGTGTGCTTGCTAACATTAGAAAAATCATTTAAAAATGAATTTTGAGATCAAACCTTTGCCAATTGGTTTATTGTGACACTACTGACCCTAGGAACCAACCCATAGTATTAAAAATGATTTTTGTGAAATTTAAGTTGAATTATTTAACTTAGCCATTTTCTAGCCAAATAAACTCATTGATTTTATTATGGAAATGTTTAAGGGAAGAAAATTTTGGGTATATGATTTGGACCAAACCTACTGACCTAAAAACACCAAGTTTTGCAAATTAGCAACTCATTTGGTGAACAACTTAAAAGTTTTGCCTTAATAAAAAACATTTTTCACCACATAAAATGATAAATGGATTTAAAATAGTTTTTGGACAAAAACCCTCTTGCTAATGACTTTGCCACTTTGGTAAATGACCAATTTGGATCTTGCAAAGTTTAGAAACCCCATAAAGACCCCTTTGCAAAATAAAACTATCTTGTGCATGCTCCCATGCATGAATTGGTTTCCATTGTTTTGTGTGTGTGATTTTGTTTGAGTGATTATTGGTTTGGAATGTAAATTGAATTAGTGTTTGCTTGATTGACTTGTAGTGAAGTGTGAGACTAGCAAGATCAAGGAGTGAACCACCATTCCCTACCAAAAAGGCAAGTGATGCTTCATACTTTTTATCCTATTACTTTCACTATGCATTAGTGATTTTTGCTAAGTAAAACTTGCATGGATTTTGTTAAGTATAGATCCTGCTATAGGAAAACATAGTAATGAATCCTTAGTAGGATTTTCATAAGTTAAAGATTCCTAATACTACCAAGCTTAGCCTAGCTAATAGAAAACATGGGTGGAAAATATATTCACACTATGGAAAAATATTCTAAGTCTGAAGACTTATGATTTTGTTTAATAAAACAACTAAGTTAATTAATCACCTGGGTGGAATGGAAGGATTGGGTTATGTTGAGTGGTTACACAAGGCCAGGAACCTTGTGTATCTCACTTGTGGATGGCCACCCAGGAAACAAAGGGATTTGAGATGTCAAGTGTTGAGAAGCTTCAAGTGCAACCACTTGGCAATATGGGCTCTGCCATGATCATATAGGTTGCAAGAACTTAGCCAAATGGACAGTGGGTGGTAGTGTTTTGATAGGTTGGCAAGAGCCAATTTTGGTCTAAGGGAAGGCTTCTGAAAGATTTTGTCTTGGGAAACCAAGTCTTGTGGGTAAAGTGCACCACCTCTGCAGAGTGTAAAACCTAAGTACTTAGCCATGTCCCTGGTAAAGGACAATTTGAGCATCAAGACATGGAAGCAATCAAGAATCTCATCATTCCAATTTCTAAATTAAAATCTTGTGGTTTGAACAAGGGTTGTTTGAATTCTTCAATCATTGATGGAGAGATGGCTTGGTACAAGGATCTTGAAATCTTTGATTGAGAAAAATGATTTTGTCAAGCAAAAACTTAGTATTTTCAAAATGATAAGAAAAATCTATTTTGAGCAATGCAAGCCTCAACTCCACTTAGCCAAATGCATATAGATGATAGATTCCACTATACTACCATAGTATCACTTGCCAATACAATTCAAATGTATTGACCCTTCGTGGCTGTAACTTGTATGTTGCAGGTTTGATTGATTTTAGTGAAGATTGATTGTTTAGGATTACAAAGTCTACAACCAACATCTGCCTGTGGCACTTTGAAGATGAAGGACCCATGACTATAATTATTCCGCTGCAATGTAATGTAATAGCCATATGAGCTATGAAAGATGTAATAAAAATTATGTTATTCCTGGTTATAAAGTTATATTATGACCTTTGTTTCTTGATATTACATCTTACTGTGGATGCTAGCTATAGATCCAGGGACTAGCATTGTAAAACACAGGAGGGATCAATCTTATCTAAGGTTGGGACCCCTACAGATGGTATCAGAGCATTGTGTTGCCTGTAGAATTTGTAAACCCTAGGATTGGACAAAAATCCTTAGAAAAATAGGAGTTATATTTTGATCCAAAAACATATTTACAAAAACACTTGTAAACTCTTTCCTCAATCATTTTGGTTTAAACTCTACATCTCTTCTATTTCAAACTTGATGGAAAAGCCTACCCCATGGCCAAAGACTGCACCATGTGCAAAGGACTTCTTCAACTTCTTCAACTCTAATGACTTCAACATCTTCAGCATCTTCACCAAGGACTTCCAACTTGGATACTACTAAGGACCACAAGTTAAACAAGGAAATCTTGCTCAAGATTTAGAGACTGAGGAAATGCAAAAGTTAGAAGGAGTCTACATCATTTGAAGTATTATAACCAAGAGTTTTTCTTAAAGGAAAACCAAGATATCATGTAGAAAGAAGAACCAACCAAGAAAGAAAGGAAAATCACAAGTGAACCATATAGATGGACCACCATATTTTAGCTAAGACAAACCACCAACTTATGTGGTGTAATAAAAATATTTTGTTGCCTAAGTATGTGCTTGAAACTTGTTGTTGGAATGAATTGTTTGGTTTGTGATTGCATGCACATTGCTTGTGTGAATTGTGATATGTGTGATTAGAACTATTTCTTTAGAAATATTTTGCCTATTCTAATCCCAATTCAACCCAAACAGATGACTACTCCAAAAGACTCCAAGATTAATGACACCAACACCAACCAAGAAGACAACATGAGAGAACTTATAGCAACCCAAAACCAGTTGAGCCAAGAGTCAACTCAGCTTTTAGCCAACAACAATGGACTAGACCCAGCCATACAAAGGATTTTGAAACTTCAATCCCAATTGTTGCAAGGATTAGTTACTCAAGTAATCAGCATGAGAGAAAACTTTTCCCAAAGAGCTAAAGTCAACAAGGATGACAAAGATGTTAATCCAGAAGGAACCCAAGCTAGCAATGTTTTTAGAGACAAGGATCATGCATCCAAGGAACAAGAAGATCAATGCCTCAAGAAGAGAGAAAGATCTCCCACCTATGAAGAACATGAACTAGAAGAACTCCTAGCTTTGGAGAGACCCAAAAAGAAGAAAAGGGACATAAGTCAAGTGCAATGTTACAATTGCAAAGAGATGGGACACTATTACAATGAATGCCCAGAAAAGAAGAAGAGACAAGAAGACAAACCAAAGCTAGTGAAACCCAAGATAAGGAAGGACTTTAGCCAAGTGATGTGCAAACACTGCAAAGAATTAGGACATTATGCAAACTACTGTCCAGAAAAGATGAAGCATAAGATAAACAAGCCTATGAGGGATATCAGCCTTGTCACATGTTTCAAATGCAAGGAACTAGGCCACTATGCAAACAATTGTCCAGAAAGGATGGAGAACAAGTTAAACAAGTCTATGAAAGATCTCAACCTTGGCCCATGAGTCAAGAATGGAAACCAAGGACACCTGCAAAAGTTTGCTTAGAGAAATTTCCCCAGGATCCCAATAAGGACAATGTGTAGTTTTTGTTTGAAAAATTTTAAGGGTGGTAGTACCCTAGTTGTTTTGAACTTGCTTGTAACCCTAGCCTCCCCAAATCTCGGGACGAGATTTATTTTAAGGGTGGTAGCCTGTCACATCCCAAGATTTTCCAAATCTTGTAATGTGAAAATAAATGAATAAACTAAAACTTTGTTTAAATTTTCGAGCGGAAGAAACTTTTTGAATTCAATTAGGACTTCAAACCCATTTGAATTAAATAAGATCTTAAAGGGATTCATAAAGATAAACATTTAATAAAGGAAATTAAAAATGTTTTGGAATTACTATTATTGGATCCTTTAATAAAAGATTTGGTTTTCAAAAGAAAAGATGGATTTATAAATAAAGATTATTTTACGTAACCAAATTAAAACCTTGGCCAAACCTTTGAATTAAACATTTTGTTTTGAATGAAAGTAACAAGAGTTTTATTTAAATAAATTAATAAGGATTTGATATCCAATTTTGTTTAAATAAAAGGTTTTACCATTTTAATTAAAACATCAAAACTTATTAAATGATTTAAAAATAGGTTTTCCAAGTATTTTGTATTCTCTAATAAAACCTACTAAAGTGTTTTGACTTTATTTTAGATTTCAAAATAAATATCTCAATAAAACAAATCCTATTGGATTTAATAATAAAAGTCTATTATAATAATTAATAAAGGACACTAAAATAAAAGGTTATTTTGTTTTAAAACAAATTCCCAAATATCATATATTTCCCAAATTTAACCTACTAATTTGATTTTGAAAATATTTAGGTTTCAAATAAAGATTTTATTAATAAAATCAAATCTTATTTGATTTAATAACTAAGGCCATTTTATTTAATTATTAATGGACCCTATAATAAAATGCTATTTTTCTTTATTTTCAAATAATACCTACTGATTTGATTTGGAGAAATATTTTAGACTTTAAATGGAGATTTATTAAATAAATCATACCATATTTGATTAAATAACTATGGTCTATTTTATATTAAATAGATCGTAAAAAGAATAAAAATATTATTTATTTTTGGAATGATGGATTATGATAAACAGAACCAAGTTCAAAGAGTTGAAATGAGGTGTTTGTATGAATTCATTTGGATTGATTGAATGATTGTTTGAAATAACAAATCAGGAAATAGAATCAGAAAAAGAAAAAGGAATCAGACAGAAAAAAAAGAAAACAGACCCAACCCACTACCCCGGCCCAAACAGCCCACCGAGCCCAGCTCTTCCTCCCCCGAAGCGTTACTTTTCTCACCCCAGAAGCAGCCCACGCAGACACCGACTGGTGGACCTCCCCTCGATTCTTTTTCCCCACTGACCAGTGGACCCCTTCCACTGTTCATCTTTCTCACCCACCCCACGACTGCTTCTTCCTCCCCTCGCCACCGTTGCTGCCGTTGCTTCCTCGATTGAATGCGCCTTATTGCAGCATTAATCCCTCGCTGCAGTCACACTGTCTTAATCGCCCACGCCCTCTCCTCCATTACCTCTCACCACTCCTTCCGCCCGAGGCTGCCACACCGACCAAGAGCTTCTCTGTCTCCGGCGACTTCCACTACCGATTCCCGCTACACGCCCCCTTGCTCTCTGGCACACCCAAACTTTCTCCCACTCCCAGACCTTCCTCCCGTATCACCCATTCGATCATGGACGCCTCTATCCTCGCCAACGACGACGATCTGCAGCCGCCGTCTCCTTCTCCGGCGACTCTTCTGGTAGCTCGAACCTCCCGATGACAATCAGTGATGCTCACATACTCCTTAGCACCAGCGCGTAACGCACCCTGCCTTGCTTCGAGCCCGTAGCCTCGCCCAGGCGTCGACCGCACCCCGAGAACCAGGCAGCTCGTGAGCAATTCGCAACACCAACGCACCCCTCGACAAGCAGAAGGCACGTGGAGCTTTCCCACGCCACGGCGAACACGGTAAGCACCCCCTCTGTCTTCCTCGCTTCCTAGAACCACCGCGAGCATCTCGTCCGGCCGTCGCCGCCGTGCACCACCGCCGCCTGTTTTCGGTCTGAATGTTTGCAGCCGTTCGATCCAGAGTGAGCGAGCAGGATTAGATGACTTAAGCCGCGAAGAGGTACGCGCCCTGTGCCGTACGATCAAACTAGATCCAACGCCCCACAGCCACGATCCGGCCGAACCGGTACCAGCTAATAGCAACGTGTGCGTGGTCGTTGTTCGCTTAAAACAGAATTTGAAAGCGTAAATTGTTGCAAACTTCAAACCCTTATATCTTTTGATCCACACGTCCAAATTTTGCAAATTTTATATCAATGAATTCAGGAGAACAAGCCCTAGCCAACCCTACCCTTAGTTTAGCAAATAGTATTTGATAGATTGTTTGATTTTGCAGATTCTTTTGTGTGCTTGCTAACATTAGAAAAATCATTTAAAAATGAATTTTGAGATCAAACCTTTGCCAATTGGTTTATTGTGACACTACTGACCCTAGGAACCAACCCATAGTATTAAAAATGATTTTTGTGAAATTTAAGTTGAATTATTTAACTTAGCCATTTTCTAGCCAAATAAACTCATTGATTTTATTATGGAAATGTTTAAGGGAAGAAAATTTTGGGTAGATGATTTGGACCAAACCTACTGACCTAAAAACACCAAGTTTTGCAAATTAGCAACTCATTTGGTGAACAACTTAAAAGTTTTGCCTTAATAAAAAACATTTTTCACCACATAAAATGATAAATGGATTTAAAATAGTTTTTGGACAAAAACCCTCTTCCTAATGACTTTGCCACTTTGGTAAATGACCAATTTGGATCTTGCAAAGTTTAGAAACCCCATAAAGACCCCTTTGCAAAATAAAACTATCTTGTGCATGCTCCCATGCATGAATTGGTTTCCATTGTTTTGTGTGTGTGATTTTGTTTGAGTGATTATTGGTTTGGAATGTAAATTGAATTAGTGTTTGCTTGATTGACTTGTAGTGAAGTGTGAGACTAGCAAGATCAAGGAGTGAACCACCATTCCCTACCAAAAAGGCAAGTGATGCTTCATACTTTTGTCCTATTACTTTCACTATGCATTAGTGATTTTGCTAAGTAAAACTTGCATGGATTTTGTTAAGTATAGATCTGCTATAGGAAAACATAGTAGATGAATCCTTAGTAGGATTTTCATAAGTTAAAGATTCCTAATACTACCAAGCTTAGCCTAGCTAATAGAAAACATGGGTGGAAAATATATTCACACTATGGAAAAATATTCTAAGTCCGAAGACTTATGATTTTGTTTAATAAAACAACTAAGTTAATTAATCACCTGGGTGGAATGGAAGGATTGGGTTATGTTGAGTGGTTACACAAGGCCAGGAACCTTGTGTATCTCACTTGTGGATGGCCACCCAGGAAACAAAGGGATTTGAGATGTCAAGTGTTGAGAAGCTTCAAGTGCAACCACTTGGCAATATGGGCTCTGCCATGATCATATAGGTTGCAAGAACTTAGCCAAATGGACAGTGGGTGGTAGTGTTTTGATAGGTTGGAACGCGTCCATTTTGGTCTAAGGGAAGGCTTCAAAAGATTTTGTCTTGGGAAACCAAGTCTTGTGGGTAAAGTGCACCACCTGCAGAGTGTAAAACCTAAGTACTTAGCCATGTCCCTGGTAAAGGACAATTTGAGCATCAAGACATGGAAGCAATCAAGAATCTCATCATTCCAATTTCTAAATTAAAATCTTGTGGTTTGAACAAGGGTTGTTTGAATTCTTCAATCATTGATGGAGAGATGGCTTGGTACAAGGATCTTGAAATATTTGATTGAGAAAAATGATTTTGTCAAGCAAAAACTTAGTATTTTCAAAATGATAAGAAAAATCTATTTTGAGCAATGCAAGCCTCAACTCCACTTAGCCAAATGCATATAGATGATAGATTCCACTATACTACCATAGTATCACTTGCCAATACAATTCAAATGTATTGACCCTTCGTGGTCGTAACTTGTATGTTGCAGGTTTGATTGATTTTAGTGAAGATTGATTGTTTAGGATTACAAAGTCTACAACCAACATCCGCCTGTGGCACTTTGAAGATGAAGGACCCATGACTATAATTATTCATTGCAATGTAATGTAATAGCCATATGAGCTATGAAAGATGTAATAAAAATTATGTTATTCCTGGTTATAAAGTTATATTATGACCTTTGTTTCTTGATATTACATCTTACTGTGGATGCTAGCTATAGATCCAGGGACTAGCATTGTAAAACACAGGAGGGATCAATCTTATCTAAGGTTGGGACCCCTACAAAGGGAGTTCCGTTAGTGAGCACGCCATTAAGATGTCGGGCTACACTCAACGCCTTGAGCAACTAGACTGCAAGATTCCAGAGGAGCTCAAGATTGACAGGGTTCTGCAATCACTCCCTCCCAGCTAAAAAAGTTTTGTAGTGACTCACAATCAGATTGGTTCCACTGATACGATCACCGAGCTCTTGAAAGTCGAAGGCTGCGAGGTGGACATCAAAAGGATAATCATGTGTTGATGGTCAACAAGCCTCCCACCTTCAAGAAAGGTAAAGGTGCAAAGAAGCCCTTCAAGAAAGGCGGTAAGCAGCTGCTGTTCTGCCGAGAAGAAGCTCGGTCTGGTCCTAAGCCGACCTTGAGTGCTTCTATTGCAAGGACAAGGGTCACTGGAAGCGCAACTGTCCGAAGTACTTAGCGGACAAGAAGGCTGGCACCATCAAAGGTATATTTGATATACATGTTATTGATGTTTTCCTTACTAGCCCTCGTTATAGTGCCTGGGTATTTGATACTGGTTCAGTTGCTAATATTTGTAACTCGAAACAGGAGCTACGGAATAGACGGCAGCTTGCGAGGGATAAGGTGACGATGCGCGTTGGCAACGGATCAAGAGTTGATGTGATGGCCGTCGGCACGCTCTCCTTAGGTTTACCTTCGGGATTATTTTTAAACCTCAATAAATGTTATTATGTGCCTGCATTGAGCATGAACATTATTTCTGGATCTTGTTTATTGCAAGACGGTTATTCATTTAATCGGATAATAATGGTTGTTCTATTTATATGAGTAACATCTTTTATGGTCATGCACCTATTGTGAATGGTTTATTTCTTCTAAATCTCGAAAGGGATGAAACACACATCCATAACATTGAGGCTAAGAGATGCAAAGTAGATAGTGATAATACTACTTATTTGTGGCACTGTCGTCTAGTTCATATTGGTGTAAAACGCATGAAGAAACTCCATTCTGATGGACTTTTGGAGTCTCTTGATTTTGAATCATTTGACACATGCAAACCATGCCTCATGGGCAAGATGATCAAAACCCCGTTCTCCGGTATGATGGAGCGAGCAACGGACTTGTTGGAAATCATACATATCTATGTATGCGGACCGATGAGTGTTTCGACGTGGTGGATATCGCTATTTTCTCACTTTTACCGATGACTTAAGTAGATATGGGTATATCTATTTAATGAAACATAAATCTGAAACATTTGAAAAGTTCAAGGAATTTCGAATGAAGTGGGAACCATCGTAAGAAAGATTAAGTTTCTACGATCCGATCGTGGAGGTGAATATTTGAGTTATGATTTTCTCACGCATCTTAAAGCAAGCGGAATCGTTGCAACTCACGCCACCCGGAACACCACAGTAGCAATGGTGTGTCCGAACCGGCCTAATCGAAACCTATTAGATATGGTCTGATCGATGATGTCTCTTACTGATTTGCCGTTATCATTTTGGGGTTATGCATTAGAAACCGCTGCATTCACTTTAAATAGGGCTCCATCTAAATCCGTTGAGACGACATCGTATGAACTGTGGTTTGGTGCTAAACCTAAGTTGTCGTTTCTTAAAGTTTGGGGATGCGAAGCTTATGTCAAGAAGTTGATGCCGGACAAGCTCGAACCCAAAGCGGAGAAATGCGTCTTCATAGGATACCCTAACTATTGGGTATACCTTCTATCACAGAACCGAAGGCAACGTGTTTGTCGCAAAGAACAGTTCCTTTCTTGAGAAGGAGTTTCTCTCGAAAGAAGTGAGTGGGAGGAAAGTAGAGCTAGACGAGGTTATTGAACCTTCTCTTGAATTGGAGAGTAGCGCAGCACCTGAAATTGTTCCAGTGCCGCCTGCACCAACGATAGAGGAAGCTAATGACAAGGATCATGAAGCTTCGGACGATGTCTTGCATCGAACGTCGCAGTCGACAAGGTCGCGTGCCCCTCTTGAGTGGTACGGCAACCTGTCTTGACTCTTGTTAGTAGAAGGCGGTGAACCTACGAACTATGAGGAAGCGATGATGAGCCCAGACTCGAGAAATGGCTAGAAGCCATGAAATCCAATTGGGATCCATGAGCGAAAACCAAGTATGGACTTTGGTGGACCTCCTAGCGTAGAAAGGCCGTTGAGTGCAAATGGATCTTCAAGAAGAAAACGAACGCGGATGGTAATGTTACCGTCTATAAAGCACGGCTTTTCGCGAAAGGTTTTCGACAAGTTCAAGGTGTTGACTACGATGAGACTTTCTCTCCCGTAGCGATGTTTAAGCCCATTCGGATTTTATTAGCAATTGCTGCGTTTCATGATTATGAAATATGGCAGATGGATGTCAAGTCTGCGTTCCTCAATGGCAACATTGATGAAGAGTTGTATATGATGCAACCCGAAGGTTTTGTCGATCCTAAGGATGCTGATAAAGTATGCAAACTTCAGCGTTCCATTTATGGACCAAAGCAAGCATCTCGGAGTTGGAACCTTTGTTTTGATCAAGTGATCAAGAGCTTTGGATTTGTTCCAAATTGCTACGAAGCTTGTATCTACAAGAAAGTGAGTGGGAGCTCGGTGACATTTCTGGTACTATATGTGGATGACATATTGATTATTGGAAATGACATTAACATGCTTAACGATGTGAAGAGTTATTTGAACAAGTGTTTTTCAATGAAAGACCTAGGTGAAGCTGCTTATATATTGGGCATCAAAATCTATAGAGATAGACAAAGACGCCTGATAGCTTTAAGCCAGAGTACATACCTAGACAAAGTTCTGAAAAGGTTCAGAATGGATAAGGCAAAGAAAGGTTCAGTGCCTATGTTGTCAGGTAAGATATTGAGCAAGGCTCAGTGTCCAGCTATGGTAAATGATAGGGAAGCTATGAGCAAAGTGCCTTATGCCTCGGCCATAGGTTCTATCATGTATGCCATGCTGTGTACTAGACCGGATGTGTCCAATGCTCTTAGTTTGACGAGCAGATATCAAAGTGATCCAGGAGTGGAACACTGGACAACCGTGAAGAACATCCTAAAGTACCTAAATAGGACTAAAGAAATGTTCTTAGTCTATGGGGGTGATGAATAGCTCGTCGTAAAAGGTTACGTCGACGCTAGTTTCGACATCGACAAGGATGATTCTAAATCTCAGACAGGATACGTGTATATTTTGAATGGAGGAGCTATGAGCTGGAGAAGCTGCAAGCAATGCGTGATCGCGAGATCTATAGTAGAAGCGGAATACATGGCTGCTGCAGAAGCATCAAGTGAATGAGTTTGGATCAGGAACTTCATCACTGATCTTGGCGTGGTTCCAAGTGCATTAGACCCACTGGAGATATTGTGTGACAACACTGGCCCCATAGCACTCGCTAAGGAACCAAGATATCATCCAAAGACCAAGCATATCAACCGCAAGTTTCATATAATCCGAGATTATATAGCAGATGGAGATCTGAAGATTAGCAAAGTGCATACAGATCTGAATGTCGCAGATCCATTGACTAAACCTCTTCCACGTGTAAAACATGATCAGCACCTCAGTGCCACGGGTGTGAGATTTTTGCCAAATGTAAACTAGATTATTGACTCTAGTGCAAGTGGGAGACTGTTGGAATTATGCCCTAGAGGCAATAATAAAGATGTTATTATTATAATTCTTGTTCATGATAATGTTTATATTCCATGCTAGAATTGTATTAAGCGGAAACTTTAATACTTGTTTGGTTTGGGAACAACACCGTGTCCCTAGTACGCCTCTATGGAATAGCTCGTTGATTAATGATGGTTAAGGTTTCCTAACCATGGACATGAGTTGTCGATTAATAATGAGATCATATCATTGGGAGAATGATATGATGGACAGACCCAAACTAAGCGAAGCAATTAGATCGTGTCATAGTGTTCATCTTTGCGAAGCTTTTCTTATGTCAAATATTGTATTCCTTAGACCATGAGATAATACAACTCCCTGGTATCGGAAGAAAGCTTTAAGGTCATCAAACGTCATCCTATGAGAGGGTGATCATAAAGGTGTCTCTCAGGTGATCGGAAAGTATCTGTTGGGTTGTATGTATCGAGATGGGATTTGTCCCTCCCAAGTCGGAGATATACTTGGGCCCACTTTGTCGATATCAACACCGCTTGCAAGCATGTGGTTAAGGAGTTACTCACAAAGTGATATCGGATTACGAACGAGTAAAGTACTTCTTGTGAACGAGATTGAACTAGGTATGACTAATGATGCGACGATCAAATCTCGGGCAAGTAAAATATCGCGAGATGAAGGGAATATATATATGGGATTGATTGAATCCTGACATCGTGGTTCATCCTATATGATCATCGATGAATGTGTGGGAGTCAATATGGTTTCCAGACCCCGCTGTTGATTATTGATAGAAGATCATGTCTGCATATTCTCGAACCCGAAGGGTCACACACTTAACGTGTCTCGACGCTAGGATAGATTGGATAATTGGTTTATGAGTTTTTGTTCGGAGTCTCGGATGGGATCCGGGACATCACGAGAGGTTCCGGAATGGTCCGGAGAATAAGATTCATATAAGGCAGTGCAGTTTTTGGAGTTCGGAATTGTTCCGGGTTAATTGTATTGGAAGCTTCTAGAACCTTCCGGAAGGGGACCAACGTGGCCCCACCTTCCGGGAGGGGGCATGGGCCTATGAGGGAGTGCCCTGGCCGCATTGGGCCAGGGGCACAAGGCCCCATAGGGCCCAGCCGGCCAACCAAGGGATAAACCCTAATTGGAGCTTCTAGAAGGGGGGGGGGGTTCCTTGCCCCCCACTCCTCCCTCCTTGGCCGCCGGTTTTGGGCTTGGGGGAGGGGTTAGGGCAGGCGCCCACCCCTCTATATATAGAGGGCTGGGGCGCACCACACCCCACACACCTTCCCCTCAAGCCTAGTCGCCCTGCTGCCCTCCTCTCTCTCTCTCTCCCTCCCGACTGCGTGTAGGCGAAGCCCTGCTGCAGAAACTCTCCACCACTTGCACCGCGCCGTCGCGTTGTAGATCCAATCCATCTCTCCACCATACTTGCTGGACCGAGGAAGGAGGAGACGTCGAGGTGCTACACGTGTGCATCTCACGGAGGCATCGCCACTTGCGGTGCTAGATCGGATCGGATCGCGAGGAGGAGAAGCGAGTACGACTACATCACCCACGTTCGGAACGCGTTCCAGCATCGCGAATCTTCAAGGGTATGAAGATCTAATCCAATCTCTCTCGTTGTTTGCATCTCCTAGATTATATCTTGGCTTCCCTCTGTTCGCATCCGTAGAAAATTTTGATTTACTATGCCGCGAAACCCTTCACAATCCTATATGCTAGAAAACAACAAGTAACAAAGCGGTAAAGGACAAGAAGTAAAAGGTGCGGAGCGAGTAAACCGGGGAGGAGACGCAGAGATGTAATTCCCGTAGTTCACTTCCAAGGAAGATACGTTTATGTTGGAGAGGTGTCGGGGCCTGATACATCGGAAACATATCTATAATTTTTGATGTTCCATGCTTCTTTAGTATCTACTTTGCTTTGCTTTCTCTTTCTTTGAGGTGTTTTTATATCTTTTCTAGAACTAACCTATTAGCAGGTTGTCACAGTGCCAGTTGCCTGTTTTCTTCTGTTTTTGGTTCCAGAAAGGCAGAAAATCAATATTCTCGGAATTGGACGGGACAAAAGTCAAAGTAAATAACTTTCCATGGGGGACAAGAATCCAGAAGGAGAGACGAAGGGGATCCATGGGGTGGTCGCACCCCCCAGGCACGGCCAAGCCTGGCCCACTCCTGGGCAGGGTGTGGGCCCCCTGGCTCGCCCCTTCGCCAATAAGAAAACCCCCGATGCAGAAACCCTAGGAACCCGATCAAAACTTCACGAAACCGTCTGTAGCCGCCGCCACCATCGTCCCTAGATCGGGGGGATCTGAAGTTCTTCCTGGAACCCTGTAGGAGGGGAGATCATCCTGTAGGCCTTCTTCTCCGGTATGATGTGTGAGTAGTTCCACCTTGGACTATAGGTCCATGTAGTAGCTAGATGGCTGTATCTACTCCTTGTGCTTTCATGTATAGATCTTGTGAGCTCTGTTCATGATCAAGATCTAATCTATTTGTAATCATGCATGTTGTGTTTGCGGGGATCCGATGGATAT
Source organism: Avena longiglumis (assembly GCA_030063025.1). Classification (NCBI taxonomy): domain Eukaryota; kingdom Viridiplantae; phylum Streptophyta; class Magnoliopsida; order Poales; family Poaceae; genus Avena; species Avena longiglumis. The sequence continues at coordinate 472,493,760 of CP125974.1, read as the reverse complement.
TGAGATTACTATGTTAGATTGATTAATGGTTTTGTCTTATTGATTCTACCATGTCTATGTTGTTTGTGATCTTGCATGCTCTCCGTTGTTAGTAGCTATCTTGGCCAAGTAGTTGCTAGTGACTCCAAGAGGGGGTATTTATGCTCGATAGTGGGTTCATGCCTCTAGTTTCCAAGGGAAGTGACAGAAATCTCTTCGGTTGTAGATGTGCTGTTGCCACTAGGGAGAAAACAACGGTCTCTTGTTCATGGAACAAGTGGATTGTTTACCTTACACACTTTGCTTAAAGCAGTTGTCTGTTGCTTGCAACTTAATACTGGAGGGGGTTCGGATGATAACGTGAAGGTGTACTTCTAGTCATAGATGCAGTTGGATGGCGGTCTATGTATCTTTTTGTATTGCCCAATCGAATCTCATAGGATCTTTCTGACTAGTAATTGCATTGTTATTCCTTGCTCAGTTCCTGTCAATTGTCCTGCTGTAATTTGTTTACCCTTCATCCCATATTGTTTATCTAAGGAGAGCACCTCTAGTGAACTATGGACCCCGGTACAATCTTTACCATTGATACGTCTTCCACCATTACTTGTTTACTTGTTGCAAACCAGCATTACCTTCCACACCATACATTTAATCCTTTGTTACATCAAACCGGTGAGGTTGACAACCTCACTGATTTGTTGGGACAAAGTCTTGAGTTTGTGTTGTGCAGGTCTCCATGTTGTTTGCAACACCTATGTGACATTTCCTTCCTCCTTCTGGTTCGATAACCTCGGTCTCAACAGAGGGAAAACTTGCTGTTGTGCTCTTCACACCCTGCGGTTGGGGTTACCAACAAAGTGCCACGTCGAGCACCACCAGGGCCACACAAGGTCATCCGAGCGCCACAAAGGCCTCACCTTCTTCTCTAGTGAGCTCCACCACAAAGGCAGGCTCACAATCGACTAACCGGTGAGCTTGACAACCTCGCTGATTCGTTGGAACAAAGTCTTAAGTTTGTGTTGTGCAGGTCTCCACGTTGTTTGCAACACCTATGTGACGTTTCCTTCCTCCTTCTGGTTCGATAACCTCGGTCTCAACTGAGGGAAAACTTGCTGTTGTGCTCTTCACACCCTGCGCTTGGTGTTACCAACAAAGTGCCACGTCAAGCACCATCAAGTCTTTCTGGCACCGTTGCCAGGGAGGCTAAGGACGTCTTCACTAGGGGAGTCCTCCAGTTTCTTCCTCTTTACTTTGTTTTTAGTTTGCTTTGTTTATTTTTCTTGGTTTTGTTTGCCTCTTTTAAAAAAAACAAAAAATAGTCTAGTTTGGTTTCCTTTATTTATTCAAAAACACACAAAAAATAGTTCGTGCTCTAGCCGCTGCCGCTGTTTTTGGCTTGCCCACCTTTGCCAAAATGAACTCTGCCGAGAACACCAAGTTGTGTGACTTCACTAGCACCAACAACAATGATTTACTAAGCACTCATATTGCTGCACCTGCTCCTGATGCTACCTTTTATGAAATTAAGCCTGCTTTGTTGAATCTTGTGATGAGAGAGTAATTTTCTGGTGCTAGTTCTAATGATCTTGCTGCCCATCTCAATAGCTTTATTGAACTTTGTGAGATGCAAAAGTATAAGGATGTAGATGGAGAGATTATTAAGCTCAAGATTTTACCTTTCTACTTGAGAGGAAAAGCTAAAGAATGGTTGCTATCTTTGCCTAAAAATAGTATTGATTCTTGGACTAAGTGCAAAGATGATTTTATTGGAAAGTATTATCCTCCTGCTAAGATTATATGTATGAGAAGTGACATTATGAAATTTAAACAACTTGATAGTGAACATGTTGCTCCAGCTTGGGAAAGAATGAAATCTTTGGTTAAGAATTGCCCCACTCATGGACTCACTGCTTGGATGATTATCCAGAATCTTTATGCAGGTTTGAACTTCTCCTCAAGAAATCTGTTGGATTCAGCTGCTGGAGGTACCTTCATGGGCCTCACTTCGGGTGCTTCAACAAGGCTCCTTGATAATATGATGGTTAACTACTCTGAATGGCATGCTGAGAGTGCTCCACATGGTAAGAAGGTAAATTTTGTTGAGGAAACTTCCTCTTTGAGTGATAAGATTGATGTTATTATGGCTATGCTTGTTAATGGGAAAGCTCCTCTGGATCCTAATAGTGTTCCCTTAGCATCTTTGGTTGCTCAAGAAGAGCAACTTGATGTGAACTTCATTAGAAACAACAATTTCAGCAACAATGCCTATAGGAATAATTTTGGTGGTAACAACAATTATAGGGCTTATCCTCCTAATAATGGCAATTCCTATGGAAGCTCTTACAACAATACTAGAAGTTCCTCCTCTGAACTTGAAGTCATGCTCAAAGACTTTATTAGTAAACAAACCACTTTCAATAAGGCTATAGAGGATAAGCTTCTAAATGTTGAGAAAAATATATCCTCTTTGTCTGAAGCTCAATCTTCCTTTGTTAATAAAATGGCTGTTAAACCTGAAACTATGGAAAATACCTTCGCTACTGCTCATGCCATTCAAGTTACTATTGATGAAAATGTTAGTCTGTTAGATCAACTTCATGCTAAGTGGGAAAGGGAAGCTGAAATTGATAGAAATAATAGCGTGTGCACCATCACCACTAAACCACAAGTGGTCCCTGTTCCTCCTCCTACTATGCCTAAGCCTATTGAGCCTACTACTAGTGATGCTAAGTTTGACTTTGATATTGATGGTTGCAATATTTCTTAAGTAATTATGTTCCTACAGAAGCTTGCTAGAAGTCCTGATGCTAGTGATATGCATGTTGCTTTCACTAAACACATTACATATGCTCTTGTGAAAATTAAGGAAGAGAAGCTAAAACACAAAGCTTCTATTCCTAGGAAAGTAGAAGATAATTGGTAACCCATTATTAATATGCAAGTGAATGACTTTGATCTCAAAGCTTCATGTGATCTTGGTTCTAGTGTCTCTATTATGCCTAGGAAGATTTATGAAATGCTTGGTTTGCCACCTTTGGAAGATTGTTATTTGGATGTCCCACTTAATGATAATGCTAAGAAGAAACTCATGGGGAGTATTAATGATGTTCTCATTATGGTTAATAATGCTTATGTCTCTATGGATTTCTATGTTTTGAATGTTGAATACAATGCTTCTTGTCCTATTACTCTGGGAAGACCTTTTCTTAGAACAGTTGGTGCCATCATTGATATGAAAGAAGGAACCATTAAATATCATTTTCCATTCAAAAAGCTATTGAACACTTCCCTATGAGGAGAGAGAAGTTGCTTTTTGCTCCTCTTTTGAAAGCAAGGTTTGATGTTAATGCTTCATCATTTGAAAATACTTGTTCCTTCTTGCTTCTTGTGCCTAACTTAAAGGCGTTAAAGAAAAGTACTTGTTGGGAGATAACCCAAGAGTTTCCTTGAGTCTTGGAAGTTATTACTTCATTAATGACCTCTTCTTATCCTTTTTGTTTGCTTTTTGTGCCAAGAATGACCTCTAATGAGAGGGAAGTAAGATTTGGGGAGTTGCTGTCCCGAAACAGATTTCTGTCCTCCACCATAAAAATTCGTGAGGAGTCTATGTAACTCGGATTGAGCTCAAAATGTACGAATAAATCCTCCAGTATGTTAGCTAACTTTTGTTAGTTCAACACCTTTTGATTTGAGCAACAGAAGATGCTCGAAAAAATCGGTTCTGCCTGCTGGTCTGTTTTGACAGATTTCTGTCATTATTTGCATTTGCTTCTTATTGATTCCCTTTTGAGTTATCTTTAAGGGAATTGAGCTTTTTGAAGGAGTTAATACACTAGCTTGTGTTTTTTAGTGAAAATCCTTGCTATTCCAAAGCTTTTCCAGAGGTCTAATATCTTTTGAATAAACTAATGTTGCTAATGAATATTGTGTGAAGTTTTGTATGAAGGAAAATATTTCAGGTGTAGAGAGAGAATGATGCGATGAGATGAAGAATGGACAAAAGATCGAGCTTGGGTATGCTACCATGGTGTCACCCCAAGAAATATCCAAGAGGTACAAGCGTCAAATCTTGGGGATGCCCAAGGCATCCCCTTCTTCATCAGTAAAAAGCTCAGGTCTGTCTAGACACTTCTTTTTATTGTTTCATGAACAGTTGTGTTGTTCTTGGAGCGTATTAGTTTTTCTTTGCTTTGCTTAGGTTGTTTAGTTTGCTTGAATAAAGTAGTTTGGACCCCCGTTCTCACTGTGTTGTTTTGCAAATAAGTTGCTTGGTGTTGGAAAGGAGTAGTAAGTTCTTGCTTGTAAGTGCAAGAGGAGCTTGCATTGACTGTGACTTAGACTTTAGCATGACATGCTAGGTGTTGTTTTGGCCTTATGATTAGTGATTATTGTTGTAGCGTGTCTTGTTCCAAACAATTGGGATTGCTTAGTGTGCCTTGAAAAAATTATGCGTTGTTATAGCATGCAAAAAGCATAGGATTGTGGTATTCTCCTTTGATGCTTTGTTTGGGTTGACTTGGCACATGCTCACACCATGTTATGACAATGACAAGTCACCATTAGCCTCTATGATCATTTAGTCCTTAACTTGTAGTACCACTCTATGCTTTGATTGGTAATGCTTTGTTGCTCTGCATGATTATGGCCATTATGCTCTCTTAGTTGGTTACTCCCAGTCTTTTGCTAGCCTCCACTTGTATGAGTAAGCTCTACTCATGCTTCCAACTCCCAAGAAACCAATTTATTCCAAAGTGTCCACTATAAACTCCTATGCATGTGTGTTACACCATTCCAAGTATATTCTTATTTTCAGTTATCTTCCAATTAAAAACCATTTTGTTATGTGAAAACTTAGTGATTAAAGCCCCCACGAACTTGATGGCACACTTTATATTATATGCCCCTAATAAACTTGAACCATTGTGTCATCTATGTTGTATATTCTTGCACTTATACGTTGGAATTAGCAGAACTGTGCTGTCACAGGGAACGTTTTCAACATTGCACTCGTACTTTGTACTCAGTTGATATCATGTTCTTTTGTCTATGGATGTCACCGGTGTGAAATAAAGAGGAAGCTTGTAAGTCCATGGAGTAAGTATTTTGTGTTAGAGAAACGTCTGGGCCTCTAGCCTAAGCCATGCCTAATCATGGTGGAAACTTGCAGCATCACCATAGTGAGCTATTATGAAGCATCATAAATAAAAATCTATGCATATAGTAAATAAAAAGATCGCTGAGATGCTCATTGTATGCTTGCCTTGTCATTTTGGTTATGGGATAGCTCCTGTACCATGTGCAAGGAGTACCCTGTTGGCGGTTCTCTATGATATGCAAATACTTACAATGACAAGAACTTACAGGTGACTGAAGTTGAGTAGCATGAGGCGTGGCCCTCGTATTCAAGGGACTTGAGATTGCCAACTTATACTTTGTCAAGCATATACTCCATAGTTTGTTCACTTTAACCTTAATCACTTCAAGATGCTTATGATAGGGGCAATGAGGGTTGAAAGCTAACAAGTACCATAATTTTTGGAAGCTCTTTTTGAAACTTGAAATCCATGCTTCCCTTATGAAGGGCTTTTCTTCCACCATAATGTTGAGTCTCCACCTTCTACCTTTAGGCACCATTAAGAGAGCATAGTTGTCATTCTGTGTGCAGTGTCCCAAAGCTTATTGATTGATGCATATTGTGATATTACTTGTTATTGTGCTATTTGTTTCTAGTCACCCTTGGGAACTTTGAAGGTGTCCTATGCATCTATTTGCTACTCTATGAGGGACAAGCTGAATGCCACTATGCCGTGTTTTTTGTACATGAAACAAACAACCATTTTTCAATGCATGTTATTCATGATGTTTGTTTGTAGCCTTTCATGTTGCATGTGTAGTTACAATGTCCTATTGTTAAAACTCCATCTTTCATGCACATGTTTAGAGTTCTTTGATCCCAGCTTTCAATGTTTGCAAATGGTTAGATCTTTATTGTAAGGGTGCATGTCACCTCAAAAATTATTCTTTTATCACTTACCTACTCAAGGACGAGCAGGAGTTAAGCTTGGGGATGCTTGATACGTCGGAAACATATCTATAATTTTTTATGTTCCATGCTGGTTTAGTATCTACTTTGCTTTGCTTTGTCTTTCTTTGAGGTGTTTTTATATCTTTTCTGGAACTAACCTATTAACAAGTTGCCACAGTGACAGTTGCCTGTTTTCTTCTGTTTTTTGGTTCCAAAAAGGCAGAAAATCAATATTCTCGGAATTGTACATGATAAAAGCCAAAGTCAATAACTTTCCATGGGGGACAAGAATCTAGAAGGAGAGACAGAGAGGAGCCACGGGGTGGCCGCAACCCCCAAGCGTGGCCAAGCCTGGCCCGCGCTTGGGCAGGGTGTGGGCCCCCTGGGCGCCCCTGCCTCGCCTCTTCGCCTATAAGAAGCCCCCGATGCAGAAACCCTAAGTACCCGATCAATATTCCACGAAACCTTCTATAGCCGTCGCCACCGTCGTCCCTAGATCGGGGGGATCTGAGGTTCTTCCCGACACCCTACCAGAGGGGAGATCATCCTCTACGGTATGATGCGTGAGTAGTTCCACCTTGGACTATGGGTCCATGTAGTAGCTAGATGGTTGTATCTCCTCCTTGTGCTTTCATGTATAGATCCTCTGAGCTCCGTTCATGATCAAGATCTAATATATTTGTAATCATGCATGTTGTGTTTGCGGGAATCCGATGGATATTGAGATTATTATGTTGGTTTGATTAATGGTTTTGTCTTTATGATTCTATCATGTATGTGTTGTTTGTGATCTTGCATGCTCTCCGTTGTTAGTAGCTATCTTGGCCGAGTAGTTGCTAGTGACTCCAAGAGGGGGTATTTATGCTCGATAGTGGGTTCATGCCTCTAGTTTCCAAGGAAAGTGACAAAAATCTCTTCGGTTGTAGATGTGTTGTTGCTTCTAGGGAGAAAACAATGGTATCTTGTTCATGGAACATGTGGACTGTTTACGTTACACACTTTCCTTAAAGCAGTCGTCTGTTGCTTGCAACTTAATACTGGAGGGGATTCGGATGATAACCTGAAGGTGGACTTATAGTCATAGATGAAGTTGGATGGCGGTCTATGTATCTTGTTGTATTGCCCAATCGAATCTCATAGGATCTTTCTGACTTGTAATTGCATTGTTATGCCTTGCTCAGTTCCTGTCAATTTCCCTGTTGTAATTTGTTTACCCTTCATGCCATGTTGTTTATCTAAGGAGAGCACCTCTAGTGAACTAAGTACCCCGGTCCAATCTTTACTATTGATACATCTTCCACTGTTACTTGTTTACTTGCTGCAAACCACCATTACCTTCCACACCATACGTTTAATCCTTTGTTACAGCAAACCGGTGAGCTTGACAACCTCACTGGTTCGTTGGGACAAAGTCTTGAGTTTATGTTGTGCAGGTCTCCACATTGTTTGCAACACCTGTGTGACGTTTCCTTCCTCCTTTTGGTTCGATAACCTCGGTCTCAACTGAGGGAAACTTGCTGCTGTGCTCTTCACACCCTGCGCTTGGGGTTACCAACAAAGTGCCACGTCGAGCACCATAAGGGCCACACAAGGTCATCCGAGCGCCACAAAGGCCTCACCTTCTTCTCTAGTGAGTTCCACCACAAAGGCAAGCTCACAATCTACTAACCGGTGACCTTGAAGACGCCAACTGAAACCTTTACAACGAGGTTGAGGGGGAAGCTCCATAACTCAACTGGAGACCCTCAACGACACCACGGAGCTTCACAACGCATGACCTTAGCTTCGAGGATGCCCTACACCATATAGGGTTCCAATAACCCAAGAGTAACAAGATCCACAAATGATGGGTGGGGGAATCAAGATTCCTTTGATGGAAGTGTAGATCTAGGTCACCTCTCCCACTCCTCAAAATATCAAGAGGTTTGAGTGGCCAGGGAGAGAAATCTAGGAAGATGAAGCTTTGGTATTAATGGAGGAGAGAGAAAATTGAAGAGTTAGGTGGGGAGGAGGAAGAAGGGTGCCTTAATTAAGCCCCCTTCAAAATGCACCATTTCCTATCCGCGACACCACCAGAAATTCCTATGAGATGCCGGAACTTCCGCTCAGCACTCGCCCAACGGCTCGAAAGCTGAAGGGGAAGGCTCCATAGTATGACCAGAAGTTCCGGTCAGCCTGAGCGGAACTTCCGATGGTACTATCGGATCAAGTTCCGGTCCAAGTTCCGCCAAATACGACGTTTCAAAAACAGAAACAGTTTGAACATGTGCAGAACTTGGAGCAGAAATTTTGGGTCGTGAGACCTCCTGGTTGGTACTTCCGGTGGCTGGGCGGAAGTATCGCTCAAGCTTCCAGCGGAAGTAACTGGGTAGTTCCGGTCACAACTACCAGTCAGGATGACCAGAACCGCTGACCAAAACTACCAGAGCAACTTCCGGTGTTAATTCCGGCAAATAGTACACTACAAAACAGAAGTGTACTGGAGCTGAGCGGAACAACAGCTGGAACTTGAGTAGGAACTTATGCTGCTACCAGCCCCACGACGGACTGCGGGCGGAACTTCTGGCCAGGACAGAAACATCCCAAACAGCTCCAAAGATCACTCTCTCGCTGGACAATAGGAGGGCCGTGGCGACGCAAAAATGGTTTGTGCATGAAAACATGATTCCCCACAACCTTCCGTGGTGGACCCTCTCTTGATAGTACAACGACCTAAAACAACAACAAAGAGAGAAAAGCAAAAAAAAAACAAAGGGCGCCATCTTCACGAGACTTCAAGAGAAAGGTCCACACACTCCATATAAAACAAATAAACCTGAAACTTAGGCACACAATTAAACCACAAGTGGGATTGCCATCAACATCAGAATACTTAGGGAAAACAATGTCCTTTCAATCTCCCCCTTTTTGGTGCTTGGTGACAACCCCTTAAGATTTGCATAGAAGATCATAAGAACATATTTCTGTAATGTAAGAGCGGCTCCCCATAGGTGTGTGCAACAGTAGAAAAATGCTTATGGAATGCAACAAGCACACACATGAGGAGGCTCCCCTTACCATTACAAAAACAACATAAGTGCAAGGATATATGAAAGACAAAGAGATAGAGTCATACCTCTGCACCAATAAAACACATGGTGAGAGACAATTGAAGAGATGATACCAAAGATGGTTCTCCATCATAAACAACCAACCACAAGAATACCGCAAGGACAAGAGTACCACAAGGATAACATACCACATAGTCTCATACACATAGTAGCACAAATAAACGAGGTCCACAAACACACATAAATAGAGGAATTGTTCACGAGCAAGAAAATATCAAAGAGGAACGAGCTCGTGACAATGCCCATGCAAATCCCGTAGCAACCTAATAGACATCTTTATCCCCCTTTGGCATCAAGACGCCAAAAAGGGAAGAAGGACTAAACTGTAGGGGTTCGTATCATGGAAAACAAAAAAATTCTATCACATGAACACACACAAGCCAAGATCTATCTACTAGATTGTAGCAACGAGTCGATAGAGTACTAACCCTCGAAGATCCAAAGCAGTTAACGAGAGCAGATTCTCGTGAGTGATGTAGTCGTTCACTTGCCGATCTCAAGATCGCGTAGGCGATCCTTCCGTCACCGCGTTCCGGCAGCGCTCCCGCAGACGGTCACACGTATGGTACTCGATGAATACCTTCCTCTCCCTTGTTCCAGCAGGTAGCGGAGGTTGTAGCTCTCTGCTCGCGATTCCGGCAGCACGACATCATGGTGTCGTAAGTAGAGGGGAGATCCCGCAGGGCTTCGCCTAAGCCAGAGCGAGTGTGGTGGAGTAGAGGGAGCCCCGACGATCTAGGGTTTAGAGGTAGCTAGCAACTAGAGTTTAGCTAGTCGGTAGCAGTTTAGAGGAGATCTAGATTGGTCGCAACTAGAGAGGGGGGCGGGGGCCAACCTAGGGTTTCTTGGGCGCCTAGGGCAAGGGGATACCTTGGGGTGCGCCCCCACCCCTCCTTATATAGGTGGGGGGCGTCCAAGGGTGTTCCCAACCCAGGTGGAAACCCTCCCTAACTTAGAAACCCTCCCTAACTCGGAAACCATGTTGGGATTTGACTTTTTCAAACTGCCTTTTTGACTTTCAAAATAGAGTTTGATTTCTCTCTTCCAAGTGTCCAGCCAAGTGACCTAGGACATGATGCAACCATTATACTTTGTCATTACACATCCATGTACCCTTCCCCTTCCGGATCGGTGAACCTTCTAGACCCTTCTAGAACATTCCAGTGAAAACACCGAAATCATTCCCGAACTCCGAAATTGGACTTACCTTATATGAATCTTATTCTCCGGACCATTCCGGATGTCCTCGTGATATCCCGGATCCCACCCGAGACTCCGAACAACATTCGGTCTCTTTAATCACATTCCATATATACTAAACAACATTGAATCCTTAAGTGTGTCTCCCTACGGTTCGTGAATTATGTAGACATGATCGAGACTTCTTCTCCGATCTATAACCAATAGAGGAATCTGGAAATTCATATGGCTCCCACATATTTCTACGGTTACTTTGCGATCAAATGAACCATTTACATACGGAACCAATTTCCCTTTGTCTCGCGATATTTTACTTATCCGAGGTCTGATCATCGGTATCTCTGCATACCTAGTTCAACCTCGTTACCGATAAGTATTATTTTATCATTCCCGTGATATGTGATCCCTTGTGAGATAGTCACATGCTTGCAAGCTAATTGGATGATATTCCACCGAGAGGGCCCAGAATATATCTATCCGTCGTATGGATGGACAAATCCCACTCTTGATCTATGTGCCTCAACACATACTTTCCGAACACTCGATGGCACCTTTATAGCCACCCAGTTATGGTGTGGTGTTTGATGTCATCAAAGCATCCTTCCGGTGATGGTGATTAGCATGATCTCATGGTCGAAGGAATTAGGTTACTATGTATTAGAAAGCTTATAGAAAGTGAACTATTTGAATGACTTGATCTTATGCTACGCTTAACTATAGGAGTAAGTCCATCACATCATTCTCCTAATGACATGACCTTATTGTTAATAACGCCTCAATGTTTATGATCAGGAAACCATGATCATATATTAACCAACAAGCTAGTTTAACAAGAGGCTTTACTAGGGACTCTTTTATTTTTAGATGTAAACACAAGTATTAATGTTTCCGGTTAATACAATTATAGCATGGTATGTAAACATTTATCATAAGCATGAAGATATGATAATAACCACTTTATTATTGCCTCTTGGGCATATCTCCAACAGTCTCCCACTTGCACTAGAGTCAATAATCTAGTTTCAAACCTTTGTGCATTCAACACCTATGGCTTTCCGGTGTTGTATTTACACGATTGCTAGTGGTCAAGCGATCTCCGAATCCGACACTTTCAGGTCCGTGTGTAATTGCATGTCTTTGCATCTCTACGCATCACTCATTCTCTAATGAGATGACTTTGTATAAATTTGGTCATTTGGTGAGACCTTTAGTTCCTTAGGGTTAAAACATGTTGATAATATTATCGTACAATATATCTTCATAGTACTATACCACAAACTGAGAAATGGCCCTCTCATCATAGTTCTGATGGTGCTCCATGATCTTTATCAGCCCAAACTTCCTGCACAATTCAAGTGCCTTCCCAAAATACTCTGACTTGCTCTCCATATGAGCCACATTGATATAATCTAGCGGCAACCACAAACTTTTGCTTGGTAGCATAGACCTCTGTATAGATGTCCTCTTGTTGATGGGTATAGAAGAAGGCATCCGCATCAAGAGGATCAGGAGGAGAATTGTAAGGATCCAACCCGCAAAACTCGTCATGTGATGTTTGAGGCCACTTGGAGATCTTCTTCTTGTTGGCATCAAGCCCAAACATAGCCTTCTTCTTACGAGAGGCCAGAGCGGGTCTCTTCCCTTCAACAATGGCAGCACGACGAGCAACAGCTAACTTCTGACGAGCAGTCTGAGTGGAGGGACGCACAACTTTCAGATCTTCTTCATCAATATCGGGAGGAGGACCCAAGGGAACACGGGAACGCTTGCCACCACGGGAACCACCGAGCCCCGAGAAGGAAGCATAAGGTAGGGAGGGAAGGGTGGGTAAGTGCACAAGTTCGAATGGAGGAACAACGAGAGATTGAAAAAACAAAGAATGAGTCAGTTTTTTGTGTGTCGAAAGTTCCGATGAACAACCGAAACTTCCGGTGGTGAGGGTACCTATTGGGGATATTCTATATGGGTATCCTCATAGCATGTCTCTTGTCCGGATAACCCGGGTGGCCCACAGTTGATAGCATGGCCCATGGCCTGCTGGGCAGCCCAGTTAGATGGATCCAGAAGGGAGGCCCATGCCGGATAAAGGAAGGCTACAAAGGAGTCACCGACGTACTCGGAGCCTTGGAGTGCAAGACACGCTAGACTAGTAATAGATAGTGTAGGACTCTGTAACCTATCCGACTAGGACTTTTCCCTGTAACCCTAGGACCTGGCGACTATATAAATCGGGCCTATGGGAGCCTTAAGGGAACAACCTGAGACAATCGTAGACGATCTAGTGTCGACTACGACGCACCTCGCACAACGAACCAATCCCTGTAACTTGGCGTATTGCCATTATAGTAATTTATAGCAGGAGTAGGATTCCGCCACCGTCGTGGGATCTGAACCTGGGTAAGCTGTGTTACCTCGTACCCATCAACCGTCTGCCTTCCCCCACGTCTCTAAACACGCACTGTGAGGACCCCTCCATGGCGTACTCGTCGTCAATACCATGATAATTGGCACCCACCGTGGGGCAAGAGGCGCTTCAGGATCTTCAGCGGGCGAGGACCAAGATCTTCGCGGGAATTGGTGAAATCGTAGCCAACAGTCACGTTCTCTTCTCCGGCAACGTTCCGATCGTCCCTCCCGACGAGTTCTGGATCTCGGCGAAGACGAACCCTACGCGGTGTTTGATCGTTCCTATCAGAGACATCCACCTCTTCATTGGCGAAACCGACTCGGGCACTAGTTCCCTAGGAGTCGGAGGAGCATCAAGACCCGCGCGGACCGCCTACGGGCAGGATATGTTCGCGGAAGGATCAATGTCGGATCTATCTTCAGAGTTTGCCGGCAAAGATCGGAAAAATTCATGGCCCACCCAAACCGCCCCTGTGCAGGACATAACGTTGGAAGATCGCTGCAAGTCCGCCGGCTTCGTCCGTGCGTCTGGACAACAGAGATCCAAGTTTGTCGACGTGGTTACCATCTTCGATCTGGCGCGTTGCATTCAGAGAGAGGGCGAAAACCCCCGCGATTACCTTGGCAGGTGGCTCCGTATACGAGCCGATCTGGCCCACTACCCCAATGATGATGCTATGTATCACTTTGTGGAAGGACAGGACCAGGGAACGCTTCTCCGGCATTCTCTAAGGCGGCATCAAGCTTCAGGACGCCTCACCTTCGAAAGGATGGTGAACACCGTCAACATCTACGCGGAGACCGAGGGGGCAGCTCAGGCGGATCTTGCGCTCATTGGCGGAGCACCGCCGCCTACACTGCCTTTGGCCGCCATCGCCGCAGTTGCACCACCACCTCCAGTCATCGTTGCTGCTATTGCACCTCCACCCCTATCATCGAGGAAGCCCTGGCACCATCCTACTATGTGATTGAAACGCTATACGCTGACTTCAGTGCAGATTCAGAGAAGATAGATTTCAGTCCAGAGGAGCTAGACTCTGCCATGCAGGAGATGGAGGAGGAGTACATGCGCGACGAGCAAGCCAACAACGCCGTCACATCTCGAGAGGTGTTCGTCACCATTGGGACGGCGATGGATGAAGATCAGCCCAGACGAGCTCCGCCTATAGCTCTGGACAAAGGGAAGGGACCACCTGTTGCTGCCGACAATGATCGCGCAAAGGTCATGCCCCTGCCGCCTAGCCCAGTACAACGACCGCAGGAACTCGGTACTGGCCCGAGCAACAACAACACCGCAAACTTGTCGCCTCTAGCATCTACGTCTGCTGCTGCCCAAGTTACTCCAGCTGATAGAGTGATGTACGACAATCTCCTCATAGAGACACTGACCGTAGCTCATATCCGGAACATGACCCAACTTGACGAGAAGTGCCAGCAGCTGCTAGAGGAAGCGCAGGCCATCGCAGAGCAAGGTGCAATACTAGATCGAGATCTGGTCAACGCGCAGAAATCCATAGAGAAAGCTAGAGCAATGGAGGCCGAGTACAAGACTCTACTGCAGCAGCAGAAGGCCAAGAAAGCTCCGGCTGGCGTCATCAACGATCCTGGTGTACGGTGAAACCTAGGATGGGCTCCCCCAAAGCTGTCACAAGCTAAGCCATACATTGCCAGCGAAGGCAGGCAGGTGATGCCCACTCCTCTCCTCAACCTCGCCATCGCCAAGACCCTTCTGGAGCAGGATAGATCGCCTGAGGCGATGGACCAGGTCTATGACCTAGTGGACAAGGCGTTAAAATAGCAGGAAAAGGCCACCTCTCAGAGTCTTGAGTCTAACCCAGCGTTTTGCCAGTCTAGCCAGCACAAGCCGCCAAGGGACAAATCTCCTCTTGACTTCGGGTCTTAGACGGGTTCATCAGAACAAAGACGGAGGGATGCGCACAACAGGAAGGATGCTATCCCCATATCCTCCGACCACGGAGTTAAGGCCCAACCTCGTCGCCCATTGCCACCGCCCTGTTCACCCCGACATCGCGAAGACACCAAGGCTCACCGTCGTACGGATATGCCCCCGCCAAGGCAGGGCGGCATCGTCATCCGCGATAACACGGAGCAGACCCGTCATGACGGAGAGTGCAACCAATGACACAAGAGCAGGTCGTGCCATGAACCTCCGCAACCGACAAGCAACCGCGACAAGCGTGAGGCGTCGAAGGAGGGTAACAGCAAGAAGGCTAACCCACCGCCACCTTCGCCTCCGTCGCCACCTAGCAGTCATCATGGCGGAGGAGGCCCACGTCGTTCACGCAGCCCATCCCCTGTTGACAAGAAGAAAAGAAGCCCGAAGCCATACGACGCACGTTCGCGGATAGACAAGATCCACGAGGCCTGGGAAGGACCATACCTGGGACCACGTTGCTTTGGACCTGCGATACGGTCCGCAACTTACCCCAAGGGTTTACGGATTGACAATACCATCAAGCCCTATGGCGGCACCGCCAAGCCAGCCACATGGTTGTAGGACTACGGTAACGCGATGGAGATCGCCGGGGGTAACCCCAACGTTGCCGTCAAGTACCTCCCATTGATGTTGGCGGGCACGACCCGTCAATGGATTGATGACTTGCCGGAGAAATCCATCTGCAATTGGTTGGACATGCAACAAGCGTTCACCAAGAACTTTGAGGGTACGTACAAACGTCCCTGCACTGTTGGCGATCTACAGCGGTGCGTGTAAGAGAAAGACGAGACATCTCGCGCCTACCTCTCCCGCTGGCTGGATATGAAGAATTCCTGTGCAGGAGTGCACGCTCAGACCGCCATGGCCGCCTTCATCGATGGGTTGGAAAGGGGCATGTTGCTCCAACATAAGCTGAAGCGCTTGCAGGACAATCACCAGCTAGACTTGAATCAGATGATTCAGTTGGCCAGTGAGTTCGCGGCTGCCGACGATGATGCTCGCGGCTCCCTGCCGGCAACGGCCGTTCCAACTCAGGCTTGGAGGAATAGCAGCACAAAGTGGAAAACCGCTCCAGAAGAAAAGCAAAATCCCGACATGGTAGCTATGACCTTCGCAGGACAAGGTGATGGCGGACAACGTGGCCGAGGACGGGGAGTTGGTCGAGGGCAGCAGCGAGGAAGTGAAACTACCTCGGAAGCGCTCCGCGTTCCCCAAACCTACGAATAGTACCGCGATATGCCGTGCCTCGTACACCACGATGTCAACGTCAAGGCCACCCATACCAATTGACAGTGCAAGTTCGTCAACGACCTCAAGGAGGACCCGGAGTCCGGCTACAAGCAAAGTCGGAAGAACAGAACGCGAGGCAAGGGAAAGGGGAAGAAGGAGGAGGATTCCAAGGATTCAAGTGACATGGATGAGGACGTTGACCCCAAGCTCGCCGCCAAGAGCGACGGCAAAGGCAAGAACCCCTTCGAGATGAAGGCGGCAGTTTTCCATACTTTCCTTGGCACCCCCACCGTCTGACAACAGAAGACCTCTATGAGGATATTGATGGCTACTCTACCCCCAGTTCCTCAGTTCCTGCGCTGGTTGGAGATTACAATTACTTTGGACAGGAAGGATCACCCAGACCTTATCCCTACGGAGAACCAATACGCCATGGTCATCAACCCTTTGATTGATGACAATGAGTTCACCAAATGTATGGTGGATAGTGGAAGCAGCATAAACATCATGTACCTGGATACACTGCAGAAGATGAACTTGACGGAGGCAAACCTAAGGCGGACCAACACCATATTCCACGACGTAGTTCCTGGTTGGGAGGCTCGGTCCCTTGGGTGCATCACACTTCAGGTAGCCTTTGGCGATGTTAATAATTACCACCAAGAGCGCATGAACTTTGAGGTGGTCCCCTTCAAGAGCGTGTACCATGTCATATTCGGCCGTGACATATTCCACACCTTCATGGCCAAGCCATGCTTCGTCTACAACAAACTCAAGATCCCTGGACCAAACGGTGTCATCACCGTATCCGGAAGCTTTGCCAAAGCTAGGGACTGCGAGATTGGAGAAGCAGCCTATGCGGAAGCTGTCCTCTACAAAGAAGAATTCAAAGAGATCCAGAGCAAGGTCGATGCCTCGAAGATGCCTGCGTCGAAGAAATAGATTTCTGACTCCGCTCCAGCATTCAAGGCCGCCATCGAGACCAAGCCGGTGGAACTTGTGGTAGGCGATGCCTCCAAGACCACCGCCATTGGGACGAACCTGGATCCCAAATAGGAAAGCACGCTCGTCGAGTTCCTCCGTGAGAATAGGGACATCTTTGCCTGGCAACCTGACGACATGAAAGGAGTACCTAGGGAACTTGCCGAGCACAACTTAAACATTGATCCAGAATGTAAACCAGTGAAACAACCTCTATGACGCTTTGGAGATGAGAAGAGACGCGCCATAGGCAAAGAGATAGCTAGGTTACTTAAGGCTAGTTTTATCCGAGAAGTCCTTCACACCCAATGGGTGGCCAATCCTGTACTTGTCCCCAAAAAGGGAACCAAAGAATTAAGAATGTGTGTTGATTACACCGGCTAGAACAAAGCATGCCCCCAAAGATCCCTTTGCTTTGCCTCGCATTGACCAAGTCATTGACTCGACGGCTGGCTCAGAACTTTTGTGTTTTCTCGATGCATACTCAGGATACCACCAGATCAAGATGAGGAAGTCGGACCAATTGGCCACTTCGTTCACTACTCCCTACGACACATTTTGCTATGTTACGATGCCCTTTGGGCTGAAAAACACAGGTGCTTCGTACCAGCAGACAATGCAACGTTGCCTGCACGATCAAATTGGTCAGAACGTTCGTGCCTATGTGGACGATATAGCGGTGATGTCTAAAAAGTCAAATGACTTAATCTCCAACTTAAAAGAAACCTTTGATAATCTTTGGAAATACAACATGATGCTTAACCCTAAGAAGTGTGTCTTCGGGGTTCCAGCCGACAAATTGTTGGGCTTCATCATTTCCCAACGTGGAATCAAAGTCAACCTAGAGAAAATCAAGGCCATCTTAAACATAAACCGTCCGACATGCCTAAAGGACATTCAACGACTAACAGGTTATGTTGCAGCAGTTAGTCGGTTTGTCAGCCGACTTGGAGAGAAGGCTCCGCCGCTATACAAGTTGCTGAAGAAGGCGGATAAATTCACGTGGACGAACGAAGCAGATGCAACATTGCAGCAGCTCAAGGAGATTCTTTCCTCGGCGCCTATCCTTGCAGCACCAGAGCCTGGAGAGCCCATGTTAATTTACATGGCGGCCACCAACCGGGTAATCAGCATCGTCGTCGTAGTAGAGCGGAAGGAACCAGGCTATGAGCACGGAGTTCAACGACCAATTTACTATGTAAGCGAGATCTTGACGGAGTCGAAGCATCGTTACCCGCACTACGAGAAGATAGCTTATGGAGTATTCCTTGCTCTCGAAAGTTGAGGCACTATTTCCAGGAGCACCCCATCACAGTGGTGAGCAAAACTCCACTGTCCGACATCATCAACAACAGCGATGCTATAGGAAGGGTCGCGAAGTGGGGCATTGAACTTGCCGCCTTCGAGATCACCTACAAGAGAGGCGACACTATCAAATCACAAGCCTTGGCGGACTTTATCGCAAATTGGCCAGAGATGCCAGATGCTACCCCATTGCCGAAACCAGAATACTGGGTGATGCACTTTGACGGATCAAAGCTTCTCAACGGCTCGGGGGCTGGTGTACTTCTACAGTCACCAACTGCCGACAAACTACACTACATTCTGAAGATCCACTTCGAGGCTACGAACAATATGGCGCAGTATGAAGCACTCATTCATGGATTACGCGTAGCCAAGGATATTGGCATCAAGCGCATAGTTTGTTGTTGTCACATCCCAAAATTTTCCAAATTTTGAAATGTGAAAAATAAATAAACAAAATAAATAATTGTTGTAATTTAGGGTGAAAAGAAATTTTTTGTTTCTAAATGGAAACATTAAACCCATCTTGAACAAAAATTTGAATAAAAGGAAACCAAAAAATTTCAAACAAGTGGAATCCATTCATCAATGAATGAATCTTGAAATTTAAACACTTGGAAAATAAACCAAAACTCTAAAACCCAAATGGAATAAAATCATTTCTAAGATTACTCTAAGACTATGGATTTGATCCATATAAAAATTTGTCAACAAACATTTATATATGATCAATAATGACAAATAAAAATATTATAAAACCATAGAAATAAATTCTATCCAATTTGGAACCATGGATAAAAACTTTATGAATTTAATAAGTTAAAAGGAAATAATTTCCAAATCTAATAAAGCTCCTATCTAAAATCCATACCAAATTGTGAGCAAACTAATCCTAAAGGATTTAAAAACATAATAAAATATTAAATAAAATTATAAAAATTGGAATCACCAAGTTTGGATCTTTAAATAAAAAGATATGGATTTTATAAGATTAAGAAAGAAAGAAATAAATAAGGAATATTTAAAAGCCAAATTAAATCTTGGCCAAATCCATAAGCAAATGGAACAAAGATAATCCAATTAAAAATAAAGGGATGAAGAATAAACAAATAAAAGTATATGGGATTAAACCCTATTCTAATTAAATTTAATCCCTAATGAAAATGATTATTTAAATCTTGGGAAAATAATAATTGAAATTACCCAAGTGGAATAAAAGTTATTTAATTAACTTAAATGGAATAAAAGAGTTATTTGAATAAAATTTAAATGGGATTAAAACCATATTTGAATTTATCTGAATAAAGACAAATGCTCAATTTAAATGATTAATAAATCATATTAAAAATATTTCCAGTAATTCAAAGTGAGGTATTTAAACATCCTATTGAATAAATAATACCTACTGAAAAAGGTTTAGTGAAAATTAGAATTCAAATAAAGAGTTTAAAAATATAATTAAATCTTGTTTGAATAAAAACAATTGTCTATTTAAATAAATAACAAACCATGTGTAAATGAAATGATTATTCTAAAAATGGATTTTAAATATATGTTTAAAATAGTACAGAAACTTGCTGAAAAGTTTGAAAAGATTTGAAATGAAAGAGGGTTTAAAATCATTTGAATGAAATTCAAAACATAAAAATGAAAATGGAAAAAGAAAAGAAACAATATAAAAAACGAATCAAGCCAGCCTAGCCCAATGGCTAACAGCCCACCCGCAGACTCCTCCCAGATCCTTTTCACTCGTGAGCAGAGACCGCCATCGAGAACTACCCCACAGCGAAACCCCCTCACTCGCTGACCAGCCGGCCCCATCTGTTAGCTCATCGTTCTCACCCGCCGCGACCCTTTCTCCCCCAAACCACGTCGCCGTTTCTGGTTTGAATCCACCGTTTAATTCTCCTTAACGCCGCGACCATTACTCGCTATGATCACTCCCTACTAAACGCCTGTATCCCCTCTCCATTTCCCCTCTCTCGCTCGCACCAGATCGCCTCCAGTCTGCCTCGATTTCCCGCTTGAACACATTCGGCTCCAACGAGCTCTCCGACCAAATTCCGGCAGCATCAGCCACCCCTTTATCCCTCGACTACACGCGCGTGTTCCCCATCGCCCCTGCACCTCTCAGTATCCTTGGCTTGCCCGCGCGAGCATCGTAGCCTCGACTACTACATCGACAATACACCGTCGCCGTCTGCCTCCATTCTGGCGAGCTACTGACGCCAACCCCGAGCGCCCCTCGTGTTCTGGTGAGCATTCCTGCAACCCTCGAGACCGTGCGCACCTCCGTGACATGCTGCCTTGCCTTCTTGCGCCCCAATAGCTCGTCCTTGTCAACAAACAGTACGTGCCCGATGCCGCGACAACTTCGGCGAGGAATTACGATCGTCCTCGAGCGCCCCTTCGCCAGCGAAGACCACCACGAGCATCAGCGACATCACGCGAACTCGGTGAGCCACCCCACTTCTCCTCTAGCTTCCTGCATCGCCGGCATCGTCTTCGTCTGAGCACGCCGCCGCCGTTCACCACCGCCAGCGTCGCCAGTAGTTGACCAGTAGTTGTGAGCCGTAGGATCTTGATCTAATGAATACGATAGAAACTTAACCGAAGGGGTATCCCTTGATCTGTGCTGTGCGTAGTCATTTAGATCTGACGGCCCAGAAAGGTCGATCCAACCGAAGCGGTACCGCCCAATAAGATTGCTCCACGTGGCTCAGAGTTTGATTTAAAAACAGAAACATTTTTATTAGATATGTGAATTTGGAAATTGCATAACTTTAAATCTACATGTCCAAACTTTTACAAACTTTATATCAATGGAATCAGCAAAAATAATTCTATCCAACCATGTACTTTGGTTAGTAAATTGCTTCTATAAACTTAGTTGTTTTTGCAGAAACTTGTGTAGGCATAATTTGAATATAAAAATTATTCTAGAAATATTTTTAAGGTAAAATCTTTGTTAAATGGTTTGTTTTGAACCTACTGACCATAGAAACCAATTTATAGATTTAAAAGTGTATTTTATGAAGCTAAAGAATAAATCTTTGAATAAAAGCAATTCTAGCTAAATGAAAATATTGAATATGGTTTAAAAATGCTATTTGAGTAAAACCTTTTGAAAATGGTTTGAATTAAACTCTCTGACCCTAAACACCATGTTTTGTATTTAAAAATGTATTTGATTAACTCTAGATAATTATTGCTTTGTTTAAAGGCATTTCCAACAAAATAAAATGTTGCTTTGATTTAAGAATGGATTTTGGATGAAACCCTGTGCGAATGGAATTGTTTTAAAACATTATGACCATAAGCATTAATATTAGTGTTTAAAAATATTTTGGCTAACACTAGAAATTAATACTTTGATTTAAATCAATTCTAGCAAAACAAAAATGATTTAAGGTGGCCATTTTCACTAACTTAATATCAAATGGTTTTACCACTTTTATAAATGACCAATAGGTGTTTTAAAATGTTTATAACCTATTAGAAACCACTTTTACAAATAAAACAATCCTTCGCATGCTTGCATGCATTGCTTTGTTTTTATTATTCTATGTGATGAATTTCTTGAATGGTAGAATGAATTTGTGCCTTGATTGAATTGTAGTGAAATTTGAAGAGTGTGACTATTGCAAGATCAAGGAGTGAACCTATATTCTCTACCAAAAAGGCAAGTGGTGCTTCATACTTTTGTCCGATTATTTTCACTATGAATTAGTGATATTTCTAAGTAAGACTTGCCTGGAATTTTTACTAAGTATGCTATGCCATGGGAAATCCTAGTAGATGATGCCTTAGTATAATTTCCTAAGTTAAGATTCCTACTACTATCATGCTTAGCCTAGCTAGTAGAAAACAAGGGTGGATTATATTCATGCTATGGAATGTTTCTAAGTTAAGGACTTGTGTTTTGTTTAATAAAACAACTAAGTGAATGAATCACCTGGGTGGAATGGTATTGCTTGGAAGGTGACGAGGTTTAATCTCATCAATGCCCATTGTTATGGACTTGGGTTTTGGAGAAGATGGGGATGCTGGAGATCATGGAGCAGTTAATGCACAAGCAACTGGGGACACGAGATTTACCCAGGTTCAGCCTCCCGGAGGGAAAACCCTACTCCTGCTTGTCTGCTCTTGATTACGGCAGAACCGAAGGTTACAGGGTGCATAGATTCGATCTGGCGTGGAGGTGTGTGTGCGAAAGTATGAGTCGAGAGATCTAGGTCGTGCCCTCCTGGCCTTTATATAGATTTAGGCAGGTCCCGGGCATAGTCCTAGTCGGTTACAGGTTCTAGGGTTTTACCCCTTTGAATTTCCTATCTACTCTAGTCTTGCTCTCCAAGGATCCGAAGGCACCATGGGCCTGGGCCACCCGAAATTCTTCATGGGCCAACGTACTTTTGCAGTGGGCCTTCCTTGGGCTGGATTAGGTATGCTGAGATCACGTACCCGTAGGGTATAACCATGTCAAGAGCTCGAGTGATCGAATCGTAGATTCTACCGAGGACTCTTCAATCCTTCGGTGCAACTATGTATTAACAATATGTGTGTAGGGATTGTTGATGCGCAGCACGACTCACCCGACGGATCAGGGTCAGTTAACTGTCTTAGGACGAAACAACACGATCTTCCTCAGGTTCGAGTCCCTCAACTCGAAACTGGAACATATGCTAGCGTAATTCGACTCAGGCCGCGGAGGACTTACAGGAGTGGAATTCCAGTGAATTTAATTGATGTACCCAACGCGTCCGTCGGGATTTTTCATCGCACCTGTTAGCACGGGTTTTTACTAGCAGAGCGCAGTCGTGTGCCTTGCCAGGCCATCAGATGATATCTGTAGGTCTTATCTTTGTGTCACAGACACAACATCCGAATGTTTGTCACCGCGGAGGTGTTTCGGGTGGCCAAGGAGATCGTTTCTCACTCAGCGTTTTGTTGGGGTAGAGTTGCCGAAAAGTTTTTGCATGCTGATCCGAAAGATCGCAGTCGAAGATTTCATAGGGTGCACGTAGCCCCCGAGTGTCCGTTCGAGTCGTAGACTCGAGCGGAGACTTTAGTTCAAGTCCGTAGGACACAAAAAAATTCGGATGCTTAAATCCATCCTCCCTATGGGAGTAGCCCCCGCGTCCGTAGTGGAGTCGTAGACTCGACGTAGGACTCGAAGAAATATTTTCTCTTTATCCGTCTTTAGGGTGCACGGCCAGTGCTCCTGATAGGAGCAGCCCCCGAGTATTTAGTCGAATCGCAGATTCGAGTGAGTACTCTTAGCTGTGGAGC
Source organism: Avena longiglumis (assembly GCA_030063025.1). NCBI lineage: Eukaryota > Viridiplantae > Streptophyta > Magnoliopsida > Poales > Poaceae > Avena > Avena longiglumis. The sequence goes on along the minus strand of CP125974.1, from coordinate 472,470,275 downwards.
CGGGGAATTCTAGTTGGTGCTAGTATTGGTTTTGATGACATCAGTGCTGACGATCAATGACCTCAAGCGTCTGCTACGCCAGAGATGACTTGACTGGACGAACGTGGGTCCCACTTTCTGACTTTGAATTGACCGGTCACGCGCGGCGTGGAGATAATTATGGCGTCTCCTCGATTTCCGCGCGTAGTGGACGGCGTGGTAACGACGGTTCGTTGTGATGTTGACACGTGTACAGTCAGATATGCCGTTGGCATTAGGTCTTCTGGATGGACGGCTGTCGTGCGTCGTCTTCGCTGTTATAATCATTGGGGAAAGCCGCGGTTTGTTTTCACCGCATCAGTTCTTGTTTTCACTGCCTCCTTGTGCTCTAGCGATTCTTGCTGCGCGCTGGGATTTCCTTCCACATTTCCGTCGTCGTTTCTGCATTTTCACCGCCGGCGCCGCCGTAGCGCAATGGGGAAACCAAAGAAATCGTCATCTGCGGTTGGGACCAGCGCCGCCGGAGGAAAGAAAAGCACCACCGCTACCCGTGTCACCGATGGTGGCTGCCAGCGATCGGAGACGCTGGAGAGCGATCTCCGCAAGCTTCGTGAGCGAGGCCTGATCCCGCAGGATAGGGAGTCCGTCAAACTCCCCGGCAATGAGGTAATCCCCCGTCCCCCATATGGGTATCGGGTTATGTTTCTCGCCTTCGTTATGCGTGGGTTTTCTTTTCCAGTCCACAACTTCTTCCGTGGACTGCTCTTTTTCTATGGGATTCAGCTTCATCATCTCTCTCCAAATTCTCTTCTCCACATTGCTTGTTTTATCACTTTTTGCGAGTGCTGGCTTGGAATTGAGCCGCACTTTGGCCTCTTCCGGAAGCTCTATTCCGTGAAGAGGCAATCTGGTTCGGATGGTGTGTATCCCATTGGGGGTTGCATCATCTCCCTTAGTCCCAATCTTCTCTTCTTTTCTTTTTCCATGTCCGAATCATCCAAGATCTTGGCGGAGGCGATGGTTTTATATCCGCGACTCCGTAGTGCCCGGGAAAGATTTTGGTCTTGTTCCCTTTGACCCCTCCCAAATGATTGAGAAGAAAAGGTCTTGGAAAAACCAAATCTTGGACGGTGAAGTGGCGGAGATAGAGGCCCTTTACCATCGGGTGGAGGATCTCCAGCTGATTCCGGAGAAGGAGGTGAACGGTGTGGACATCATCCGGACGTTTCTTGAGCGTCGGGTGCAGCCTCTCCAAGCGAGGGCGCACCCAATGTTTCTTTATTCTGGGCGCCGTGATCCGACGAGGGTTTCGACTGATAAAATCTCCGAGGGGGATCTTGACAGGGCCCTTCGCGCGTTGCTGAAGTTCAAGGCCGGAGAAGAAATTCCGGGGAAGTCGCTAACCCCTCCATTTTCTTGAACGTTGGTCGTACCGCGGGTGTAGATTTGTGCACGTAGTGCTTTTTTGTCGGCTGTATATTTATTTCCTTTGTTTGCTAACAAAGTTCCTTCTGATTTTGCAGAGCTTCAAAGTGCCGGGCATGGTACCGCCATTGCCCGAAAAGTATCCGAATGCCCCGGATAATGAAGTGGTTGAGTCCATGTCCGAGCTGCCGTCGGCGCGATCTCCGGCAGAGGATGCCGACGAGTCGAGTGAGGACCATACGCGCAAGCAATCACGGAGCTCCAGCGAGTCTTCGGATGCCTCGACTCCTCCGACTCCCAGAAACCTTCTGGGCCTTGAGCGTCATAGTGACGATCATGGAGGTTCTTCCTCTCCCATTCCTGCCATTCCTGTGCGGGCTGTGGCAAGCACCCGCCAAATGGGTTAAGAAGGAAGAAAAGAAGGAGGAGAAGAAGGAAGAGAAGAAGGAGGAGAAGAGAGCCCGAAGGACTCCTCCTGTCTTCGACCTGAGCTCACTGGGCTCGTAAGTTTCTTGTTGTACTATTGTCCTTTTTTCCTTCATGATTTTTGCACTTGTGCTGATTGATTCGTATGCAGGCATTCCTCCCACGATTCCTCCAGTGATGGTGCGCGGGAGATGATGGGGGAGTCGAAAATTGCGTCTCCTCCTCCTCAGACGGTGGCGACTTAGGGTGGCGTGGCTCCGGATCCTCCGTTGCAGGAGGTGTAGGTGGTTGCGCCTCAGAATTTCGCAGGCGGGCCTTCGGAGTCGCCATCAGAGCATGTAAGTTTTTCTGCTTCATGTCACGGGGGGAGCCCCCGAGTGTCTTCATGTGCGAATTTTGTTTTTACTCCTTTGTGTTGGGCGTAGCCCCCACGTCCTTTTCTTACTGCTATTTATTTTTCTTCAGCCTTTTGTGCAGGAGGCCAAGCGGCTGGTGCAGGAGCGCTTGGCGCTGGAAGCGAACCTTCGGCAGCTTCAAGATACCTATCTGCCTTTTAGTGCCTCTCTTATTTATCCTGGTCCTGTTCTTTAACACTTGCTTGTCTTGAATGAAGAGGAGCATAACACTTCTCTCCGTGAGGTCGATGCTCTCAAGAAGAGCCTTGGTCAATCGGAGCAGAAGGCCGAGGCCGTCGTTGGTGCGAAGGAACGCCTTGAGCTAGAGCTGACTAAGGCAGCCGAAGCGAAAGAGCGTCTGCAGCAGAGGTCATGATCATGAGGAGCATGCCACCGCTATGGCCGCTCGTGAAAGAGAGGTGGCTAAGCTCATGGTCGCTGCCAAGGCTATTTCGTGAGTGCTAGATTTGTGCTTGTTTCTTCATGCCTCGTGTCTTCTTCTATGCCGCTTTCTTCATGTCTTCCTTCTTATTTTTGTCTCAGATGCCGCAGTATCGAAGTTTGATCTGGTGCTCTAGAGCACGGGAGCTCTAGATGATGCTCTTGTGGCGGTCAAGACCGCCGCAGACCGTCGTTAGCTCCCTTGCCAAGGCGAAGGAGGTCCTTGCCGCTTCTACAAGGAGCTTGTTCCTAAGGAGTGGCCCTCGATGATGTGGATGTTGGCGGAGGCTCTATCACCGGCGCTGCGGCGCATAAGAGCAAGCGTAAGAGCATCGGCGCGTCCGTCGGGCGGCGGCCTTGGCGGAGCGAGCTGGATCTCGCAGATCACCTATCGGATGCCGACATTGCGGATGGATCCGAGGTAGCCTTTGCTGCCTACTCGCCGCCGCAAGCGATATGGGCCCAAGCTCATTGATTTGTTTGTCGAGTATGCCTGCAATGGCGGGCCAAATCTAGGCAGTCCGGCTTCGAGGCGACTCAGGGTGCCGCATCTTAGGCGTTGTAGACATAGGGTAGTTTGTAGTCTGCTTTTGTTGTAAATATCTTGAAGAACACCATCCTTGTGCCACGTAGTGGCCTTATATGTTTAATGAATTCTTCTGAGTTGTGCTCTATCATTTGTATGAATGTCTGTGTTCCTTTCTTTTTCTGCTGCTATAGGTTCCTTCGGGTGCTGACCCTGTTGATGTTGGAGATATGCCCAAGAGGCAATAATAAAGTGGTTATTATCATATCTTCATACTTATGATAAATGTTTACATACCATGCTATAATTGTATTAACCGAAAACATTAATACTTGTGTGATTTCTAAACATAAAAGAGTCCCTAGTAAAGCCTCTTGTTAAACTAGCTTGTTGGTTAATATATGATCATGGTTTCCTGATAATGAACATAGAGATGTTATTAACAACAGGGTCATATCATTAGGAGAATGATGTGATGGACATACTCCTATAGTTAAGCGTAGCATAAAGATCAAGTCATTTAATATAGTTCATTTGCTATAAGCTTTCTGATACATAGTAACCTAATTCCTTCGACCATGAGATCATGCTAATCACCATCACCGGAAGGATGCTTTGATGACATCAAACACCACACCGTAATTGGGTGGCTATAAAGGTGGCATTGAGTGTTCGGAAAGTATGTGTTGAGGCACATGGATCAAGAGTGGGATTTGTCCATCCATATGACGGATAGATATACTGGGCCCTCGGTGAAATGTCATCCAATTAGCTTGCAAGCATGTGACTGGCTCACAAGGGATCACATATCACGGGAACGAGAAAAGAGTACTTATCAATAACGAGGTTGAACTAGGTATGCAGAGATACCGACGATCATAACCTCGGATAAGTAAACTATCGTGAGACAAAGGGAAATTGGTATCGTATGTAAGTGGTTCATTCGATCGCAAAGTAATCGTAGAAATATGTGGGAGCCATATGAATTTCCAGATTCCTCTATTGGTTATTGTTCGGAGAAGTGTCTCGATCATGTCCGCATAATTCACGAACCGTAGGGAGACACACTTAAGGATTCGACGTTGTTTGAGTAGTTATGGAATGATGAGAAAGAGACCGAATGTTGTTCGGAGTCTCGGATGGGATTCGGGATATCATGAGGAGATCCAGAATGGTCCGGAGAATAAGATTAATATAAGGAAAGTCCCGTTTCGGAGTTATGGAATGATTCCGGTGTTTTCATCGGGAATGTTCTAGAAGGTTCCGGAATGTCCGGCACTCCGGGGGGGAAGGGTACATGAATGTGTTATATCAAGTTGGTATGATTGCATCATGTACTAAGTGTCATCGCTGTACCAAATAGAGGATTTATTCAAATCCTAGTTTGAAAAGTCAAACGGCTAGTTTGAAAAGTCAAACGGCTAGTTTTGGTAAAGAGGAGAAGGAGGTTTGATTGAAACCGAGTTGGGGAGGAGTTCCCTCCTCCAACCGGCGGCCCACCTCCAAGCCGAGTTGGGGAGGGACTCCCCTCCCCTTGGCCGCACCTCCCACCTATAAAGGGAGGGGCAGGGCTGCCCCTCCAAGACACACAAGTTCCTATCCTCTAAATCTAAACCCTAGCCACAGCCTCCGGTTAGAGAGCTTTTGGTTTAGAGCTTCTAATTGCCCTAGATTTCGTTTAGAGCCTTCTAATTGGTGTGTCTAAACCCTAGACCACTAAAGCTCTCTCATACTCCACCATACTCGCCCGCTTAAGCGAAGCCTGCGAGATCTCCCTCTACTTAGGTACCACGCCACAGTCACCGGAATCGCGAGGAGAGTGCTACAACCTCCGCTTTCTTTGGAACAAGGGAGAGGAAGGTCTTCGTCGAGTACCGAACGTGTGACCGATCGGGAGCGCCGCTTGAACGCATAGCGGAAGGATCGTCTACGCGATCTTGAGATCGGCAAGTGTACGACTACATCACCCACGAGAATCTGCTCTCGTTAACCGCTTTGGAATCTTTGGGGGTGAGTTCCTCTATCGACTCGTTGCTACAATCTAGTAGATAGATCTTGGCTTGTTTGTTTGTATGCGATAGATTTTTTTTGCTTTCCATGCTACGAACCCCTACAGTGGTATCAGAGCCGTGTCTATATGTAGATCTGTTGCACGAGTAGAACACAATGGTCATTGTGGGCGTTGATGCTTTTATTGTCGATTGCTTCTTGTGTACTTTGCATCTTGCGATATGTTGGGATGAAGCGGCCCAGGGTAACCTTACATGACATCGTTCATGAGACTTGCTCCACGCTCGACATGCAACTTGTATTGCATAAGTGGCTTTGCGGGTGCCTGTTTCTCCTAGCATAGTTAAGATCCAATTTACAACGGGTGATTAACAATACTAGTATCAATGTTGTGGTTCATGTTCGTAAGTTAGAACGACACTTATTAACAGCCCCAAACCACGTAAAACATGCAAAGAAAGTAGAGGCGTCTAACTTTGTTTTGCAGGGGTGTGAAGTGATGTGATATGGCCATGATTGTGATTATATATGATGTATGCAATGTTCCTTATTGTAAGTTGGCAACCGGCAGGAGCCATATGGTTGTCTTTAATTTCTGTTAAGACCCGCGCGTCTATTCAAAGTAGTTGTAATAGTTGAAGCCGGTGGACGACAACCATGGAGCAGCGTCATTGACCTTGATGCAATGCCGGTGATGATGGAGATCATGTTCGTGCTAGAAGATGGAGATCGGAAGCACAAAGAAGAAAGGCCATATCATATCACATATTATGAATTGCATGTGATGTTAATCCTTTATGCATCTTGTATTGCTTAGTGATTTACGGTAGCATTATAAGATGATCCCTCATGCACATGAATTTCAAGTCATAAAGTGTTCACCCTTAGTTAGCACCGTTGCTAAAGCTTGTTGTTTCGAAGCACCACGTGATGATCGGGTGTGTTAGATTCCGCAAGTGTATACAACGTGAGCAAGCCAGATTTGCTCATGCGGAAACTAAGGTTTGATCTTGACGAGCCTAGCATGTACAGACATGGTCTCAGGAACACGGATCACCGAAAGGTAAAGCATGAGTCATATAGTGTATATGATGAACATGTTGATTGTTCGCCATTGAAGCTACATCAACTCTCGTGATGATCGGTTTTGATGTGGTGGATTTGGTTCGTGTGATCACTAAAACAATGTGAGGGATATTGTTTTGAGTGGGAGTTCACCTAGATTAATTTAATTATTAATTAGAACTCAATTTATCATAAATTAAATCAAAGTGAATTTGCATAGTTGTTGTAGTCATTGGCATCCGTTTACCACCTTGCATTTAGTTATAATTGAGATGATAGAACTATAGAATTCTGGTTAGTTACTTTATGAACTGGTATCGTATTGTTTTGAAGTGTTAATCTAAAGTTTAAAAGTCCTATTGCAAACTTTCAGTAAGTTCCGGTTACTCCATGAAGTTTAATAATTGGTATTAAATCAAGAGTGACAATTCCAAAGTGTTAGTATATGAGTATCATGTTTGTCTCCATGATTCTTGATATTCAAAAGATTATCTTAATATCAAGGATATCTAGGATCGCAAAGAGTTGTTTCAGAAACCATGATGTGTGGAAGATATTGTGATATCTGAAACGAAGTTTTGGTTACAACATGATAGAGTATAATATGGCAAAGTTCATGTTCTCATATTTTGATGAGAATTTGCAAAAGGTTGGAGACACTTGTTGTCCTAATCCTCCAAAAGGTTTTGGATAGCAACATTATACTCATAATTCATCGTTATAAGCTAAAAGTAGCTTGATCATGGACGATTCCATGATAAGGATGAATAATTGATGTAGGTAAAATGTTTACTGCACCAAGAGATTGCTAAAGAAAGGAATTTGAAAGAACACCAAACATTTGATGATGGTGATCTACTTCAAAGTGCAGGTCCAAAGACGTTGGTATTTAACTATACACGTTTTGGACTATGTGTCATATGTATGACTCCACTATTGATGTTGATAGATTCTTTCAAACAGAAAAGGAAATATTGAAAGAAAATCTCATAAGTATATGGCAGAAAGGAAAAGACTAGAATTGTTCAGCTTAAGTATATAGATGATATACATGTTATGGCTATATTCTTTGCTTATTAAACAATGTGGTTCTCAAGTATTTGATACTGAATTTGTTGGTGTGAATCGTCATACGAAGCAACACGATTCATGAACTACAATGGCCTAAGTAACTAGAAAAAGAATATGTGATGATGTTCATCGAGAACAAATAAAGGGTTATTGTGTTGCTCATTAAACATCAAAACTTGCCTTCAAAGATTTGTTTCATCAGGTATTATGAGAACAAAAGTGTTGTTCAAATAATTGCCGTAATCCATAAAAGATGGATTCGCAAATCTCGTTGAAGAAATCACATCCATAAAACTAGTGCTAAAGATGTCGAAAGACGAATTGATTGAAAGATCACTTAGGAAGTGACATCGCCGTTTAAATTATATTGAAAGAAAACATGAAGAAACTCCATGTGGATGGAATTTTGGAGTCTTTTGATTTTGATCAAATGACAATTGTGAAACTTTCCTAGAGATAATTGAAACTTCGTTCATAGGCCAAAAGGGAACGAAAGACTAGCTTATTGGAATTTGTACATATTGTTGTACGAAGTCCATTATGTGTAGTCAAGAGCGATGGATTTCAACTTCATTTGCTTTCTCCGAAAATTTGAGTGAATATATGAATATTTACTTAATAAGGATGAAGTATGAAACCTTTGAAAAGTTCAAAGACTTTCAAGATGAAGTGCAAAATCATTGTAACAAGAATATAAACAGTTTATGATAAAGATCATAAAGGAAGATATTTGAGTTACAGAGTTTAGCATAATACCTAAGATTTAAGGAATCGTTCCGGGGATTTGCATTTCCCGAAACACCATAAGAGTATGGAGCATTCAAGATATGTAATTAAACCGTGTTTGACATGGTAAGATCAAAGGTATAATTCATAAAACTGCCATTATATTTTAAAGATTAAAAGCTTTAGAGACTACCGTTTTTCCACTGAAAAGAGCTTCATCATGATCCGTTGAAATGACACCATATAAAGTTATGGTTTGGGATAAAACCCAAGTAGTCCTTTCTTAAAACATTGGTATGCTATCCATAAGAAAGATGGGTGCAACCAAAGTCGGATGAACCTGTCTTTGTATAAATGTTAAGTATTCCTCCATAAACACCGGAGACAAAAGTGTTTGTTGCTTAGAACGTCAAGTTTCTTTGAGAAGGAATTTTTCGTGAAAAGTTAAGTGGGAGGACAATAGAACTTTATAAGGTTAAAAGAACCTTAGCTATATGTGCAAAGTTGCGCAGCGCCGAAAAGTGTTCTGGAGTTAGCAACAATGCTCATGGCTCGCGTACCTCAAAGGTTATGGTCACGGAGATCCAAGTTCCTATTGAAACAAGTAGGTCGGATGAACAATCAAATACCAAGATTTGAGAGTTAAATCATTATTTAACAATAATGATCCGACTACATGCAAAGAAGCGATGATGAGCCCTGACTCCATTAAATGGCTTGAAGCCATAAAATCCGTGATAGTTCCATACACGTGAAATCAAGTTTTGAACTTGAAGGACCCTCGAGAAAGGTGTAAGACCTTACAAATGTGTTTGGATCTATAAAGAAATAGACATGGATGTTTCACATCTATGAAATAGTCGACATGTTGGGAAAAAGTTCACAGCAATGTTCAAAGGTTGACTATGACAAGATTTGATCTTTCATAGTGATATTTAGTCTAGACGGATTAATATAGCAACCACTACATATAATTTTGTTATATGGTAGTTGAATAAACAAAACAAGTTCTTCTAATAGAATTGTTACCTCGGACATGTGCATAACATGGTCCAAAGGGTTTTGTAAATTCAGAGGATGCTAAAAGCATATGCAAACTTCAATGGTTGAAGTGAGTATTGCGGAGTTGGAATCTTCACTGTGATGAAACTGTTAAAGGAGTTTAAAAGTTCATTAGAGACGATGAAGATGCTTGCATTTGCAAGAAATTAAGTGGGAGCGCTAAGACATGTTTCTAATACATTATGTGGAAGACATATTGTTGGTTGGAAATAATGTATCTTTTATTAACACATATTAAGAATTTCATCCCGATGAAAGACTTAGGCAAAACCCAAATATTTGGCATCAATATATGCTAATATGGTTGTGCGAGAAGTACATAGACGAGATATTGAATGAGTTCAATATAGAAACTACAAGAAAGGTTCTTGTCGCACAGAAAGGATTGAATGAGTTCAATATTGATGATATATTCAAGTGTATTGACATTTGGTAAGTGAAACAAAGATTCAAGTATAGATTGATACTTGATGTATGAAATCACAAAGAGTGTTTATATCAATCATACTGTGATATGTACAAATCCAGATATGTCCTATGCTCTAAATGTTGTGAGTATATACCAGAATGATTCGTAAGATGATCATTGGACAATAGTAAGGATATTCTTATGATCTTTTGGAAGAACTAAGAGTATATTATTTGTAGAAGTGACAAATAGATGGTTAGTTCATTGTAAAAGTACTACATTGATACTAGTTTTGTCACAAATTACAAATTAAGTTTATCTCAATCTAAACTAAGGGTGGCACAATGTAATGGAAAGTAAATTCCATAATGGATTTGGATGAGTTCCAAAGTTAAGACATTGTGACAGATACTACAACAAAAGGCTAAGTATATGACTGAAATTATAGCAGCAAAAGAGGGCATTTGTGTCAAGTAGTTTGTTATCAAACTAGGTGTAGTTCACAGTGGGATAGTACTATGAAGATATATTGTACGACAATATTATCAACATGTTTTAACCCCAAAGAACTAAAGGTCACACCAAAGGACCAAATTAGTACGAAGCCATCTCATTAAGAGAATGAGTGATGCGTAGAGACGCAAAGACATGCAATTACACATGGACCTGGAAGTGTCAGATCCGGAGATCAATTGACCACTAGCAATCGTGTACATACAACACCGGAAAGCCATAGGTGTTGAATACACAAAGGTTTGAAACTAGACTATTGACTCTAGTGCAAGTGGGAGACTGTTGGAGATATGCCCAAGAGGCAATAATAAAGTGGTTATTATCATATCTTCATACTTATGATAAATGTTTACATACCATGCTATAATTGTATTAACCGGAAACATTAATACTTGTGTGATTTGTAAACATAAAAGAGTCCCTAGTAAAGCCTCTTGTTAAACTAGCTTGTTGGTTAATATATGATCATGGTTTCCTGATCATGAACATAGAGATGTTATTAACAATGTGGTCATATCATTAGGAGAATGATGTGATGGACATACTCCTATAGTTAAGCGTAGCATAAAGATCAAGTCATTTAATATAGTTCATTTGCTATAAGCTTTCTGATACATAGTAACCTAATTCCTTCGACCATGAGATCATGCTAATCACCATCACCGGAAGGATGCTTTGATGACATCAAACACCACACCGTAACTGGGTGGCTATAAAGGTGGCCTTCAGTGTTCGGAAAGTATGTGTTGAGGCACATGGATCAAGAGTGGGATTTGTCCATCCATATGACGGATAGATATACTCTGGGCCCTCTCAGTGAAATGTCATCCAATTATCTTGCAAGCATGTGACTGGCTCACAAGGGATCACATATCATGGGAACGAGAAAAGAGTACTTATCAGTAACGAGGTTGAACTAGGTATGCAGAGATACCGACGATCATAACCTCGGATAAGTAAACTATCGTGAGACAAAGGGAAATTGGTATCGTATGTAAGTGGTTCATTCGATCGCAAAGTAATCATAGAAATATGTGGGAGCCATATGAATTTCCAGATTCCTCTATTGGTTATTGTTCGGAGAAGTGTCTCGATCATGTCCGCATAATTCACGAACCGTAGGGAGACACACTTAAGGATTCGACGTTGTTTGAGTAGTTATGGAATGATGAGAAAGAGACCGAATGTTGTTCGAGTCTCGGATGGGATTCGGATATCATGAGGAGATCCGAATGGTCCGAGAATAAGATTCATATAAGGAAAGTCCTGCTTTGAGTTATGGAATGATTCCGGTGTTTTCATCGGGAATGTTCTAGAAGGTTCCGGAATGTCCGGCACTCCGGGGGGGAAGGGTACATGAATGTGTTATATCAAGTTGGTATGATTGCATCATGTACTAAGTGTCATCGCTGTAACAAATAGAGGATTTATTCAAATCCTAGTTTGAAAAGTCAAACGGCTAGTTTGAAAAGTCAAACGGCTAGTTTTGGCAAAGAGGAGAAGGAGGTTTGATTGAAACCGAGTTGGGGAGGAGTTCCCTCCTCCAACCGGCGGCCCACCTCCAAGTCGAGTTGGGGAGGGACTCCCCTCCCCTTGGCCGCACCTCCCACCTATAAAGGGAGGGGCAGGGCTGCCCCTCCAAGACACACAAGTTCCTATCCTCTAAATCTAAACCCTAGCCACAGCCTCCGGTTTAGAGCCGTTTTGGTTTAGAGCTTCTAATTGCCCTAGCTTTCGGTTTAGAGCCTTCTAATTGGTGTGTCTAAACCCTAGACCACTAAAGCTCTCTCATACTCCACCATACTTGCTCCGGCTTAAGGCGAAGCCTGCATGAGATCTCCCTCTACTTGGTACCACGCCAGTTGCCGGAATCGCGAGGAGAGTGCTACAACCTCCGCTGCCTGCTAGAACAAGGGAGAGGAAGGTCTTCGTCGAATACCGAACGTGTGACCGATCAAGGAGCGCCAAGAACGCTGCCACGGAAGGATCGCTTCACGATCTTGAGATCGGCAAGTGTACGACTACATCACCCACGAGAATCTGCTCTCGTTAACCGCTTTGGAATCTTCGAGGGTGAGTTCCTCTATCGACTCGTTGCTACAATCTAGTAGATAGATCTTGGCTTGTTTGTTTGTATGCGATAGAATTTTTTTGCTTTCCATGCTACGAACCCTTACAGTGGTATCATGTGCGTAGTCTGGAGAGGGAGTTGCTCGGGTTACGCGGTCATGCCGACGTTTGGAAGTCCAAGGCGGATCGTGGTGCGGCCAGAGAGGAGTACTTGATGGCGGAACTGGTTCGGCTGTCCGAGCAGCTGCAATGTAAGTTGTTCTTTGGTTCGAGTTGTAGCTCAGTTCTTCGGATGGGCCTGCTGGCCTTACTCTTATTTTCTGCGATTATCGCAGGTGCAAACCTTGCTCCAAGGGAAGAAAAGGAGCGTGTCGATGTTCGGGTCAATTGCTTGACTCAACAGGACATGGAGGCTGGCGGCTTCTTCTGGATGGATCGTGATCGCGCCATGGCTCTGGCGACGGTGCAGGATCGTGTTCATCAAGTTTCGCGGGTGCTCCGCCAAGTGCAAACATCGCTTTCCTCGGTGCTGCACGTCATGTTTCCTTTGGATGCCGTACCGACGAGCCTTGCGGGTCTTCTGTCGAAGTTTCGAAGCGTGAGCAATGTCAAGGAGTTGGTGCGGCAACAACTCGTCGCTGGAGTCAAGGCTACGTTATCTCTTGTGAGGCTGCACCGACCTGATGTAGATTTGGCTGTTGTGGCAGCTCGGCCGCCTCTTCGGCCGGATGGTGGTGAGTGGGACATGCGGCCACATTACACGGCTGTAAGGCAGTATGCCGAACATGTCGTAGATTTGTTTGAGCGGCGTGCTCAGGTTATTCTTCAACATAGGTAGTACCTGTAAAAAGAGATAGATGTAAAATTTGTATATTTCGGCTGGGCGTGTTGTGCCCTTTGTTGTAAAGGTTTGTTTGTTGTGAGCACGCAGTGCTTTGATTGAGTACGTGTCCTTTTCGTTTGCCTGACGTTGTCAGCTACTCAGGTGTACATGTTTGATCCTCAGTCGATGAAATCGTGAGTTGGGGGGAGCCCCCGAGTGCGTTTGTAGCATGTAGTAAAGTTGCAAAAGAGTGAACTGAAGTTTTGGGGCGACACACTTAGCTTTATTTATATCGTAATGGAGGAGGTACATTGTTCGGCTGAGTAGCCTTGGATGAAAGCCTTATTGAAAGTAAAGGGGTAGGTAGCTAGGGATAGAATCGTCGCAGGTGCGCGATGTTCCATGGGTTGGAGTATGCGACTCCAGACTCCACGTGCTTGAGGCGATAGGCGCCACCTGGGATGACTTCGGTGATGACGTAGGGTCCTTCCCATGGTGACTCGAATTATTCGGTCGCTTTTGCTTGAGTCGCAAGACAAGGTCTCCTTCGACGAAGGACCTTGGGCGCAGCCGGCGGCTATGGTAGTTGCAGAGACTCTGCTGGTACACCGCTGATCGAGCTGCTGCTATGTCCCGTGCTTCGTCGAGTGTGTCGACAGCGTCTTCGAGTGCAATCGTGGATTCGGCTTCGCTGTAAGCGACGACCCGTGGGGCCTGGTGGCGTACTTCGGCTGGTAGCACGGCCTCGGCTCCGTGTACCATGAAGAACGGTGTGTAGCCGGTGGAGCTGTTTGGCGTAGTTCGTAAGCTCCACAGGACGGATGGTAGCTCTTTCGTCCAGGCTCCAGCTTTTTGTTCGAGTGAACTCATGAGGCGCTTCTTGATGCCAGCGCCGATTAGGCCGTTGGCCTTTTCCACTTGCCCGTTCGTTTGCGGGTGTGCCACTGAGGCGTACGTGATGTTGATCCCAAGGCCTTCGCAGAAGTCCTGGAATTCCTCGGAGATGAAGTTCGATTCGTTGTCGGTGATGATGCTATGCGGTACGCCGAACCTAAATACAATGGACTCGAAGAACTTGACGGCAGCTTTTCCTTTCTGGTTGGTGAACGGCATGGCCTCGATCCACTTGGTGAATTTGTCGACTACAACCAGGAGGAACACGTGTCCCCCTTTCGAGGATTTTGGCAGTTTGCCGATCATGTTGAGGCCCCATTGAGCAAAAGGCCAGGCTATGGGTATGGGTCTGAGCTCGGACCCAGGTGCGTACGGTTTGTCGGTGAACCATTGGCATCCGTTGCATCTTTGGACGATGTCCTTTGCGTCGCTCATGGCCGTTGGCCAAGAGAATCTCGCCAGAGAGCTTTGGCGACAAGGAGCGCACCGCATGGTGGCCGCAGATGCCCTCATGGATGTCTTGGAGTATGTCTTTGCCGCCGATGGTGACGCACCTGTAGTACACCCGTGATGCTGCGCTGTACAGCTCGCCGCTGATGATGGTGAAGGCTTTTGACCGACGAGATATGCGCCGCATCCGTCGGGCTGTCGTGCGCTTCTCCGCTTATCAAGAACTGGAGGTATGGTCGCCCAAGTTTCTTCGACCGCCATGACCTGCATTAGGTTGACCATGGCTACCTCTGTCCAGCTTTTGGTCCTTCATGTCCTTCGGTAGCGAGCTCCCGAGTGTTCTCGCTTCTTCGGGTGATCCTTGGGAATTTCCGCTGATGGATGGCACGCAGATCTGTTCAAGGAACACACCGAGGCACCTTTGCGCAAGTGGAGCCGATGTTGGCGAAGTCTCCGGCTTCCTCGCTTTTCTTCCAACGTGTCGGAGCTCGCAGCCGCCGAATTCTCCTTCGAGTGCGTTGTAGAGTGCGCCAGACGCGATCATGTCTTCGGCGTGCCGTCGACTCATTCATTGTCGCCGGACGACGAGGCCGGAGTCACCAGATGACCAGCGCTGCGCCACATATCTTTGCCATCCTCATGCCATGGATGAGGGCTTCAGATTCGGCCTCGTTGTTGGAGGCTCGAATTTAATCCAAGGACGACTTTCATCTTGTAGCCTTGCGGGAGGTCAAGATGACCCTGCCCTCGCCCGCTTCACGCTTGGAGCCGTCAAAGTGCATCGTCCATGATCGCGACATGTCCGGGTGTCTGCAGCTGCAGCTCCATCCAATGTACCAGGAAGTTCGGAAGGACTTGAGATTTGATTATAGTCGCTCAGAGACGATGTCCAGGGTGATTCTGATGCCCCACGTACACCGCCCCGTGGCTCGTGGATTATTCAGATATCGCTCGGGTGCCTCGTTGACGACCATCACTTGGTGCTCGGAAGTAATGGCTCACCTGCCGAGCCGTCATGAACACGCCGTAGGCTAGCTTCTCGTAGTGAGGGTACCGCTTTGTTGGTGCCGATTACCGAGGTAGTAAATTGGGCGCTGGACCCCGTGGGTCTTGCCTTCTTTGGGTCGTTCGACAACGAGTACGGTGCTGACCACCTGGTGTGTGGCTGCTATATACAGCAGCAGGGGCTCGTGCTCCTTTGGCGTGACCAAAACGGGCGAGGTGGAGAGGAGCCGTTTGAGGCTTTCGAATGCATCGTTGGATTCTGGTGTGCACTCGAACTTGTCTGCCTTGCGCAAGCAGGGCCTTCTCGCCCATGCGGCTGATGAATCTGCTTAGCGCCGCTATTCGCCCTGCGAGTTGCTGGACGCCTTTGAGGTTTTTTGGCTTCTCCATTGCCATGATGGCTCTGATTTTCTTTGGGTTCGCCTCGATCCTCGCTGAGAGATGAAGTACCCAAGCAGCTGACCCGATGGGACGCTGAAGGCGCACTTTTCAGGGTTGAGCTTGATCCTGTAGCGATCAAGGTTGTCGAACGTCTCGCGGAGATCGTCGATAAGTGTCCTTGCCTCCTTGGTTTTTATTACTATGTCGTCGACATAGACTTGGACGTTGCGACCGATCTTGTCCTTGAGGCAGGCCTGCATGCACCGCTGGTACGTGGCACCCGCGTTCTTTAGCCCGAAGGGCATTGTGTTGTAACAGAATACTCCGTACGGTGTGATAAACGTCGTTTTCTCCTAATCTTCGACCTTGAGTCGAATCTGGTTATAGCCTGAGTAGGCGTCAAGGAAGGAGAGTTTCTCGCAACCTGCAGTCGAATCGATGATCTGGTCGATCCGGGGAAGAGGTAAGTGGTCCTTTGGGTAATGCTTGTTTAGTGACGTGAAGTACACGCACATCCGCAGGATGGCCGTGTCCTTCTTTGGGACCATCACTGTGTTTGCAAGCCACTCGCTTTCCTTGATTTCCCTGATGAAGTCTGCGGCGAGCAGTCTATTGATTTCCTTGCCGATGGCTTCGGCTCGTGGCTCCGACAGTCTCCGGATGGACTGCTTGACTGGTGTAACACCCTCAGAATCGGCCCTATGCAAGTTTTAGCGAAATCCGCCAAACCCGCATAGAAACGATTCAAAGGTGCCCACCAGGCACTTTCGTGCGAGTGGAAAACGAAGTAATAACATTACACAACAGTCCTCGATGGGACCCACAGAACAGATATATATACAACACGACTCCATGAGTCAAGAATACAAATATATACGGTACAAAGATCCAAAACACCTCGAAAATGATGGAGAGTCCGACTACGGACAAGATGCAAATGGGGCTAAGAGCCCTGAAGAATAACCAATGGCGTCCATAACCCTGCCCAGGCCAAGCCGGAAGGGTAACCCTGCTAACGACGTCGATCTCAAAACCTGCTTAAACAAAAAGGAGTGCCGACAAAGGGCAAAGGAAAAAGAGGAGGCCAAGATCGAGGCCAAGACACGGCGAGGCTAGAATTCGGTCCTCGCCACATAGGTATGGTGGATCAAGCGGCGGCGCAGATGCACTAGAACAACCTATAGAGACTCGATAACCGCGGCAATCGGAGAGGGTAAGAAAGACCTATTCGGATCCAACTCGATGCTATCACCAAACAAACCCATCCCGTATTTCCCTCGAGACCAAACGAGGAAGTCAACCGAGAACTCACACCGCTGGCGCTTTTACTTATTCGCTTATCGTAAAGCAATTACTAGTCGTTTAGATAATCATCCCGATAAAGTAAGCAGTGGGCACTTTTAGTTAACCATTCCGTTATAGTTACAACACTTACTAATCGACATGATAGCATGAGATAACCCAAAAACCCAGCAGTTGTTGGTACTTTTATTTAGCCATTCCGTTGTAGTTGCAATACTTACTAGTCAGATACAATGGTCGCAAGCGACACTCCAAACAAGCAATTGTGGGCAGGATTATTAGCCATTCCATTATAGTGAAGCTGATTACTAGTCATTATAAAGTCAAATTTATAGCACTACTTTAGTTATACTTGTCTATGATCAAGATACTGTGCTCCAAGTCGTCCATAACCACGGACACGGCTTTCAGAAAGTTTTACCCGGCCGGGGTGCACCAATAGCAACACACGCTCGATCAACCTCGGAAAAACCAAATCAAAACCCAACGAGGCTTTCACGACAAAGCAATCACAGGATTCAGAAATATTTCAGGGGGCCACCCCATTGAGTAGACCAAGAACGGCCACCGACCGAGATGACTCAAGGTTTGCGATAATGGTGAAACGACGGGAACCCAAAGTGTGGCTGGTTTGTCGACATGAAAAACATTCCGCTTACCTAACAAAGACAAGGTGCTCCTCGCACAATCGTAAATAAACAAGAGAATGGCATAAGTACAGATAGTAAATAAAACCTCAAACTAGTTTGTGGCCCCAAGAAATAAGATGAATAAAGCTCGCTGCTGGGGGTCCCATAATCCTCCCGGATGTGGATAGCGCGATAAATCAAGGAACAGGTATCAAGCACTCGGGGTCCTACGGGACACAAGTGGGCGTTCGGAAACCAAATATTATCTATCACCCACCGATGCCTCTGCTTACTTCAATTTTAGTTGTTAAACAGTAATTAAAGTGAACGATAAGTAAAGCCATGATCATCTCCAACATCCAAACATGCGGCAATACACCAACAACTGTGGCACTGGACGACACGCAACAACACTTGAGCAAGCGACTACGACGCGCGAGTCCAACTATCTACCAAACAACAGGTAATAGGGTGTGTCCAAGGCAATATAAGGCTGCAAGGGATATCACGGATACGGAAACTAGAGCATCGCAACACAGATAGCAATAGATCAACAGGAGGGAATAAATACTATAAAAGTAAGATAGGTAGAAAGGGGGAGATGCTCGCCTGAAAACATTGTCGAAGGTTCAACCGAAGATCGGGTCGAAGCTCACATCAACTCAACGGCCTTATCCGTGAAGAAGCAAAACACTAGAAGAAACACCGGATGCACTATTTAATACAACGGCAGAAGATCGGCATGATGCATGTATGATGTATGGCATGGCAAGGTGCGATGCAATTAGGTCATATTAAGCGGAACCGGGGTCCCGACAATTAATTAAACGGTTCAAGTTATTTATCTACCCCGCAAATTAAATGTTGTTTTAACAAGGCAAGATATGACAACGGTTCGATGCACAAATTTAAATGAGGCCAATATGAGACTAGATTTGCCCGCATATGGGCCCCATATTTAATTATAAGGTGAATCGACATAAGGCCCCCAAACCACACAATATGCATGCGAGTATGACAATTTAATATGCAACAGGTTTTATGTTTAGCATTTATAAAAATAGGGGTTCGGATAAGGGTCACACTTTAGGGTTCGGCAGATCTTGGGGATCCGGGGGTTCGGGGTTCGGTCTCAGGGTCCAGATCTGGGGTTCAGGGTTCGACAGAACGTTCTCGGTTAGCGGAGTAGATCTTGTCGTGCGGCGGGCGGCGCGGAGGAGGCGGGGCGGCGATGGTCCGGTGGCGGAGAGCGAGGAAGGGCGCGGGAGGAGGGACGGGCCGACGCGGGGCGGGCCGGGGCTGTGACAAGGCGGAGTGGGGACGGGCCGGGCGAGCGCCGAGCGGGAGCGGCCGAAGAGGGAGCGAGGCGGTGGGGAGCGGGCGGAGCCGGGCCGAGGCGGACGACGGGAGGGCGGTGGTCGGAGAGGGCTGGCGCTTGGCGGCGAGGCGAGGAGCGCGGCGAGAACGGGTGCGGACGGCCAGAGGGCAGCGGCTGGGAGGCGCAGACGCTGCTGGCCGGGAGGGAGAGCGCGGTGACGGGCGGTTGCATGAAGGCGGAGGCCGAGGGGCCGGAGCGGCTAGGGCGAGGCTCGCCACAAGCGCAGAGAGTGGAGAAGGGTGAGCGGTGGTGGTCGCTGTGGCTGGTAGTGGGCTGTCAGGCTGGGGAAGCGAGGGACGCTGTGGGTGGGGCCGGGTTGGCTGCGTGTGTGTGGTGGTGAGTGTGGGGTTGGGGTGGGGAGAGAGAGAGAGGTGGGGAAAGGGATAGGATTAGGTGGCGGCCTGGGATAGGCTAGGGGGAAGGGGCAGGGTGACGTGGCGACCAGGGATTGGTCCGGGTGAGGTGGCCAGAGGGGTGGGTAGACTAGGTTGGGTAGCTTTAGGATTATGGGCGGGCCGTTTTAATTTCTGGGGGTGGTCGTTTGGGTCGAATCGGCCCGTTCGACTGCCCCCATTAAAATAATATAACTTTTATTTAATTTTTGCAATAAGCTTTTATAAATAGATTTTAGACAAACAAAAATATCCGGAAGCATCCGGGGTTTAATTTGAAATAGAATATGCATGATGATGACGATGCCCAAATGCAATGTGGCATGATGACATGAGCATGCGGTCATGATGATGCAATGCACAAAAACAACGCGATTTTCTAGTAGTGATTTTGCGGGATGCCACAACTGGCTTGGTGTCTGGGAAGACATTGAGTGCGTGCTTGGCGAATTCCCTAGGAACTCCTGGCATGTCCGCAGGACACCAGGCGAAGATTTCCCAGCGCTCACGGAGGAATTCAACGAGCGCGCCTTCCTATGCGGAGCTGAGGTCGTTGGCGATCAAGGACGTCTTGGAGGCATCCGTCGGATGGACCTGTACTTTCTTGGTGTTGACGGTGGAGTCGAAGGACATGTCAGGTGCGTTCTGCCTTGTGACTGGGGGTGCCCCATTGTCCATCACCTCACGGAGCCTTACAAGCTCGTCTTGCATGCCGAAATACTGGGAGATTTTGTTGAAATCCCTGTCGCATTGGTCCGATCGGGTGAAGCTCCCGTGGACTGTGATGACGCCCCTTGGTCCTGGCATCTTGAGTAGTAGGTATGCGTAGTGTGGGACGGCCAGGAACCTTGCGAATGCTACACGCCCCAGGATGGCATGGTATTGCGACGACCAGTCCACCACTTCGAATTCGAGTCGCTCCTGCCGAAAGTTGTCCGGCTTCCCGAAGATGACATCGAGCCCTATTTTGCCCAGGGGGAATATGCCCTTCCCTGGGACAATGCCGTGGAACGTTGTGTCTGATTGTTCCAGGCTGCATTGTGGGATCCGCATTGCTGCTAGAGTGCTTGCGAACATTAGGTTGATGCCGCTGCCGCCGTCCATGAAGACGCGATTCATCTCGAAGCCTCCGATCTACGCCTCCAGCACCAGGGCAACATGACCTGGGCGAGGGATCTGGCAAGGGTGATTCGCGCGAGTGAATGTGATGCAGGACTCCGATCCGCTGAGGTACTCAGGGATTGCAGGCGGAGTTGCCACAACCAAGTTGATTTGTCGGGTGATTTTCTTCTGCACCCTATTTGTGGGGCGTCCCTTCTGGATCATATTTAGTGCTCCTTTTGGTGGGGGGTACCCGATCCCGGCGTTGTTTTGCGCTGGTGCGACTGGTTGGTTTGGGCCTCCAATAGGCGGCGGTGGAGGAGCTCCGTGTGCTATTTCACCTAGCGCAGGTGCGTTTCCGAACGCACGGATTGGGGCTTGTTGCCTCATCTGCACCATGCTTTCGCTGAGTTTGTGGAACTCGCGACAGTCCTTGAGCATGTGGCTGGCTTTATTTTTGCCATCCTGTTTGTCGATGTAGAAGTGGATGGTGCATGGACCCGAAAGTTTGTCGAATGCTGAGGGTCCGTTGTCGCGGTCGCGGCGTTGCCACGACTGTGCTGGTCGGCCGCTGTCGCGGAAGTTTCCTCCTTGGTATCCTCCGCGTTTGCGGCTGTTGTCGTTGCGGCGGTCGTCATAGCCGGCCACGACCATGTCGGGTTTGTCGCGGTCCTCGTAGACGCGCGATCTCCACTTGCTGCGGCGTTCCCGTCTTCGGCCGTAGTCGTCCTCTTCATCTGATTATGCTCGGTGAATGCAATCTTTGCCGTCAGCCCACCTGTTGGCGATGTCCATGAGGTGGTCGAGCGTTTTGGGCTTGATGCGCCCAAGTTCCTCCTTGAAATCTTGGCGTTTAACGCCGTCCCTGAAGGCGTCGATGGCTCTCTCTTCGGAGATGTGTGCTGCGGAGTTTTTGGTGGTAGACCAGCGTAGTATGTACGAGCGAATAGATTCACCCGCTCGAGTGCGGCTCGCAACTCTTCGATTGAGGCGGGCCTCTTGCTAGTGCCCTTGAAATTTCGGATGAAGCTGTAAGCTAGCTCCTCCCAACTTCGGATGGACCCTGATGATAAGCTGCTGAGCCAAACTCAGCGCTACCGTCACCGCAATCAAGGCATTGCATGGCGGTTTCTTTGTTACTGCCGTGCAGCTTGACGGATGACAGATGGTCGCTGAGCCAAGATTTTGGATCTTGCGTGCCGTTGAACTTCGGAGTATCCGAAGGAAGCTTGAAATTGCGTGGCATCTATGTTCGCCGAACAGATCTGCTGAAGCATCGATCTCCGCAGAGTTCTCCTTCATCTTCATCCATCTCGGACTCGGACGAGCATGCGCGTTTGGCGCGTGCTTTGTCGATTTTGCGCTGTGTAATCGCGTCTCTGGCGTCGTAGTCGCGTTTATGGCGATGCGAGCTCTTCTTCCTTCGAGGAAGGTCGTGTTCCTCTTCTTCTTCGTATGAAGGGGTGGGCTCGGCCGCTACCGCCGAGCTTTATTCTTCGCCCGTAGGAGGCGTCCTTCATGGAGCGCAGCTCGACGAGTCCGAGTCCGTGAGTGCGGACTTATGCATGGCTCTTTTCGGGTCCCTCCCGAGGTGGTGGGGCCGCGAGATACGCAGGCTGCCATGATCGCAGCTGCGGTGTCTTCGGATGATGTTGCCGGGCATCCATATCCATGAACGATGTGTGGAGAGTTCGGGTCACATCACGCGTTCCTCGATCCATGTTCTCCACCCGAGCGGTGTTTGTTTCCTGGTTTCCGCTTTTGCTAGAGCCGGTGCCATGGCGGAGAGCGCAGCTCGTCGCTACCGGACTCGTGAGGCTGCTTGCGTTTTGTCGAGCGTCTGCATCTTGACTTGCTTCTTGTGCTCCTCGATGAGGAGGTAGTGGTATGCCATCAGTAGATCACGTGGGGAGTCTACAGGCAGGACTATGTCGCCTGCGACGGCACGGCGTGCCTGGACCCATCCTTCTTTGCTAAGTTGGATGAGGTGGCCGTTGTTTTCCCCAGCGGGGACGCTTCTTCTATTCCCACCGCTGCCGTTACTTCTGCGGGTTGGGGTTCGTGTTGGGCGGGTTAGGCGTTGTTGCTCTGGATGATGCGGTGCATTGGTAGCGCCAGAATCGGGTCATTGCTGCCGCAACTTTCGGATCCGGAATCGTAGGTCCTTCATCCGAAGGTGGATCGCATGATCGGAGTTGCGCTTGTTGCCGTAGAACTCATCTGCCGATGGTGATGTGCGCAAGACGGGTGTGGAGCCCACGAGGCGGGCCGATTGATGGCACGGCACCCGCCAGAAGGCGGAGGGTGCCGCTTGTCCCACCGGCGAAGCTCGAACAAAATTTCGAGTCCATTGCCTACGGGCTCGAAATCCTTCATGGTGGCCGCGAGTGAAGTCGAAAGCGCCAAGAGGAGGTGATTCTCCGTCGCCATGAGTTGTAGATCGATCGGGACCGCCACGATCACACAATCGCAGCCCGATTCCCACAGACGGTGCCAATTGACGAGGTTTAATCTCATCAATGCCCATTGTTATGGACTTGGGTTTTGGAGAAGATGGGGATGTGGAGATCATGGAAGTTAATGCACAAGCAAACTGGGGGACACGAGATTTACCCAGGTTCAGGCCCCTGGAGGGAAAACCCTACTCCTGCTTGTCTGCTCTTGATTACGGCGGAACCGAAGGTTACAGGGTGCGCAGATTCGATCTGGCGTGGAGGTGTGTGTGCGAAAGTATGAGTCGAGAGATCTAGGTCATGCCCTCCTAGACTTTATATAGATTTAGGCAGGTCCCGGGCATAGTCCTAGTCGGTTACAGGTTCTAGGGTTTTACCCCTTTGAATTTCCTATCTACTCTAGTCTTGCTCTCCAAGGATCCGAAGGCACCATGGGCCTGGGCCACCCAAAAGTCTTCATGGGCCAACATACTTTTGCCGTGGGCCTTCCTTGGGCTGGACTAGGTATGCTGAGATCACGTACCCGTAGGGTATAACCATGTTAGAAGGATTTTTGTTGAGTGGTTACACAAGGCCAGGGGACTGGTGAACCTTGTGTATCTCACTTGTGGAATGACACCCAGGAACAAAGAGATTTGAGATGTCAAATGTCGAGAAGCTTCACGTGCAGCCACTTGGCATTATGGGCTCTGCCTGGATCATATAGGTTGCAATAACTTAGCCAAATGGACAGTTGGTGGTAGGGGATGATAGGTTGGAACGCGTCCATTCTGGTCTAAGGGAAGGCTTCTGAAAGATCTTGTCTCGATGCATGTCGAGTCTTGTGGGGAAAGTGCACCACCTCTCGAGAGTGTAAAATCTAAGTACTTAGCCGTGTCCCCGACAATGGACAATTTGAGCATCAACACATGGAAGCTATCAAGAATTTCCTCATCCCAATTTCTAAGTTAAAAACTTGTGGTTGAACAAGTGTTAAAGGATCACCAATTTCTATTGGGAGATGCCTTGGGTGATTTTGACAAACAAAAACTTAGTGTTTTCAAATGATAAGGAAAATCTATTTTGAGCAAAGCAAGCCTAAGCTCCACTTAGCCAAATGCATATAGATGATATATACTACTATTCTACCATAGTATCACTTGCCAATACAATTTAAATGTATTGACCCTTGTGGCTGTAACTTATTATGCTGCAGGTTTGTTTGATGTTAGTGAAGTGTGTTGATTAGGATTACAAGTCTACAACCAACATGATTTCCTGTGGCACTTTGAAGATGAAGGACTCCATGCTATATAGTTATTTCTTCTGCATTGTAATGAGATAGCCAAATGAGCTATGTAAGATGTAATGAATTATTTTATTCCTGGTTATAAAGTTGTATTATGACCTTTGTTTGTTGATATTACATCTTAACTGTGGATGTTAGCTATTGATCGAGGGACTAGCATTGTAAACACAGGGATCTCTACCTTATTAAAGGTTGGGACCTCTTACAGATGATATCAGATCACTGTGTTGCCTGTAGGATTGTAACCCTAGAATTGGACAAAACCCGTTAGAAAAAATAGGAGTTGTATTTGTTCCAAAACTTATTTACAAACAATCTTGTAAACTCTTTCCTCAACCTGTTTGGTTTTGATTCTACATCTCTCGCTTTTCAAACTTGATGGACAAGAACTCAACATGAGCAAAGAATTCACCATAAGAAAAGACTTCAACTTGAGCAAAGACTTCAACATCACTAATGACTTCAACTTTAGTTTTAAGAAGGACTTCAACTTGGACATCACTAAGGACTACAAGTGAGACAAGAAATATTACTCAAGACTTGAAGACTAAGGAAACACAACCTAGAAGGAACCATCATCACCTTTGAAGTTTTGTGACCAAGACACAAGAATTGTTCCAAGGAAACCATGATCTCATTCAAGAATAAACACCTAAGAAGAATGGAATGATTTCAAGGAAACCATATAGTTGGACCACCATACTAATGATTAGTTTAAACCCACCAGCTTATGTGGTGTAGTAAAAATATTGTTTTGCCTAAAAATGTGCTTGAACCTTGTTGTTTGAGTGGAATGTTTGTTTGTGATTGCTTGCACATTGCTTGTGTGAGTTGTGATGTGTGTGATTAGAATTCTTCCCATAGAAATCTTTGCCTATTCTAATACCAATCCAACCCAAACAGATGACTTCCCCAAGAGACTCCAACATCAAGAATGGTGACATCAACAACAACAACAACAACAACAACAACAACAACCAAGAGATTCACATGAGAGAACAACTACTAGCAAACCAAACCCAGTTGAATCAGATGACAACTCAGTTCTTAGCCAACAACAATGAGTTAGACCCAACCATGCAAAAAAATTTGGAAATCCAATCCCAATTGTTGCAAGGGATGACCACTCAAATGATCCACATGAAAGACAACCTTTCCCAAGGAGTTTGTGATAACAATGATGTCAAGGATGAAATATAGAAGGGACTCAAGCTTGCAATATTTGTGGAGACATGGATCACACTTCCAAAGAGCATGAAGATCAATGCCATAATTGTGAAGAGAAACATCCAACTAAACAATGCCCCACATCTCAAGTGACTTGTTTCCTATGTGAAGGAAATAATCATGTCCCTATCCAATGCCCCATCTATCCTATAGTTCAACAGAGGAAACAAGGTGGAGTGCATCAAAAGTTTGGAAACCCCCATGAGGAAACAACTTCTATCAAGAAGGATGAAGACAAAGGAAAATCTCATCTTGCACCTCCATGCATTATGACCCACCCTGATGGACAAAAGAGGAAACATAGATATTATCCAAGGAAACGATTAAGGAACCAAGGAGACTTTCCCACCTTTGAGGTGAGATATGAAGAACATGAACTAGAGGAACTCCTAGCTTTGGAGAAACTCAAGAAGAAGAAGAATAAGGAAATTAGCCAAGTGTGGTGCAACAACTGCAAAGAGCTAGGCCATTATATATCAACTTGTCCAGAGAATATACGTGAAGAACTCAACCTTGTCACATGTTATAACTGTGGTGACCAAGGACATTATGCAAGAAATTGTCTAGAAAAGATGAAGTACAAGACAAGCAAGCCTATGAGGGATCTCAGCCTTGTCACATGTTTCAAGTGTGGAAACAAAGGACACTATGCAGATGTCTGCCCAGAGAAGTTTCATCAAGATCCCAAGCAAGCCAAGATGTAATCTAGTTGAAAACTTTTTTAAGGGTGGTAGTACCCTAGTTTCCTTGTAGCCAACTTTTAACCTCTAACTTTCCCAAATCTTGGGACGAGATTCCTTTTAAGGGTGGTAGCCTGTCACATCCCAAAATTTTCCAAATTTTGAAATGTGAAAAATAAATAATTGTTGAAATTTAGGGTGAAAAGAAACTTTTTGTTTCTAAATGGAAACATTAAAACCCATCTTGAACAAAAATTTGAATAAAAGGAAACCAATAAATTTCAAACAAGTGGAATGCATTCATCAATGAATGAATCTTGAAATTTAAACACTTGGAAAATAAACCAAAACTCTAGAACCCAAATGGAAGAAAATCATTTCCAAGATTAGACTAAGACTATGGATTTGATCCATATAAAAATTTGTCAACAAACATTTATATATAATCAAGAATGACAAATAAAAATATTATAAAACCATAGAATTAAATTCTATTCAATTTGGAACCATGGATAAAAACTGATGAATTTAATAAGTTGAAAGGAAATAATTTACAAAGATAATAAAGCTCCTATCTAAAATCCATACCAAATTGTGAGAAAACTAATCCTAAAGGATTTAAAAAGATAAACAAATACTAAATAAAATTATACAAATTGGAATCACCAAGTTTGGATCTTTAAATAAAAAGATATGGATTTTATAAGATTAAGAAAGAAAGAAAGAAATAAATAAGGAATATTTAAAAGCCAAATTAAATCTTGGCCAAATCCATAAGCAAATGGAACAAAGATAATCCAATTAAAAATAAAGGGATGAAGAATAAACAAATGAAAGTATATGGGATTAAACCCTATTCTAATTAAATTTAATCCCTAATGAAAATGATTAATTAAATCTTGGGAAAATAACAATTGAAATTACCCAAGTGGAATAAAAGTTATTTAATTAACCTAAATGGAATAAAAGAGTTATTTGAATAAAATTTAAATGGGATTAAAACCATATTTGAATTTATCTGAATAAAGACAAATGCTCAATTTAAATGATTAATAAATCATATTAAAAATATTTCCAATAATTCAAAGTGATGTATTTAAACATCCTATTGAATAAATAAAACCTACTGAAAAAGGTTTAGTGAAAATTAGAATTCAGTTAAAGAGTTTAAAAATATAATTAAATCTTGTTTGAATAAAAACAATTGTCTATTTAAATAAATAACAAACCATGTGTAAATGAAATGATTATTCTAAAAATGGATTTTAAATATATGTTTAAAACAGTACAGAAACTTGCTGAAAAGTTTGAAAAGATTTGAAATGAAAGAGGGTTTAAAATCATTTGAATGAAATTCAAAACAGAAAAATGAAAATGGAAAAAGAAAAGAAATAATATAAAAAAATGAATCAAGCCAGCCTAGCCCAGCTAAGCCCAACAGCCCACCCGACACTCCCCCTCCTGCATCCTTTTCACTCGAATGCATCTGCATCGCCACCGACAGAACTACCCCAGTGAAACCCCTCACTCACGACCACCGCCCCATCTGTCACCTCATCGCTCACCCGCCATTCTTTTCTCCCCCAAACCACGTCGTCGTTTCTGGTTTGAATCCACCATTTAATTCTCCTTAACGCCGCGATCATTACTCGCTCTGATCACTCCCTACTAAACGCATGTCTCCCCTGTCCATTTCCCCTCTCTCTCTCGCACCAGATCGCCTCCAGGATGCCTCGATTTCCCGCTTGAACACCTTCGGATCCGACGAGCTCTCCGACCAAATTCCGGCAGCATCAGCCACCCCTTTACCCCTCGACCACACGTGCGTGTTCCCCATCGCCCCCTACACCTCTCAGTATCCTTGGCTTGCCCGCACGAGCACCATAGCCTCGACTACGACATCGACATTACACCACCGCCGTCTGCCTCCATTCCGGCGAGCTACAGACGCCAACCCCGAGCGCCCCTCGTGTTCTGGTGAGCATTCCGACAATCCTCGAGATCGTGCGCACCTTCCTGACATGCTGCCTTGCCTTCTTGCGCCCTAGGAGCTCGTCCTTGTCAACAAACAGTACGTGCCCGATGCCGCGATAACTCCGGCGAGGAATTACGACCGTCCTCGAGCGCCCCTTCGCCAGCGAAGACCACCACGAGCATCAGCGACATCACGCGAACTCGGTGAGCCACCCCACTTCTCCTCTAGCTTCCTGTATCGCCGGCATCGTCTTCGTCTGAGCGTGCCGCCGCCATTCAACACCGCCAGTGGCGCTAGTAGATGGCCAGTAGTTGTGAGCCGTAGGGTCTTGATCTAATGGATGCGATAGAAACTTAACCGAAGGGGTATCCTTTTATCTGTGCCATGCATAGTCATTTAGATCTGACGGGCCAGAAAGGTCGATCCAACCGAAGCGGTACCGCCCAATAAGATTGCTCCACGTGGCTCAGAGTTTGATTTAAAAACAGAAACATTTTTATTAGATATGTGAATTTGTAAATTGCATAACTTTAAATCTACACGTCCAAAATTTTACAAACTTTATATCAATGGAATCAGCAAAAAGAATTCTATCCAACCATGTACTTTGTTTAGTAAATTGCTTCTATAAACTTAGTTGTTTTTGTAGAAACTTGTGTAGGCATAATTTGAATATAAAAATTATTCTAGAAATATTTTTAAGGTAAAATCTTTGTTAAATGGTTTGTTTTGAACCTACTAACCATAGAAACCAATTTATAGATTTAAAAGTGTATTTTATGAAGCTAAAGAATAAATCTTTGAATAAAAGCAATTCTAGCTAAATGAAAATATTGAATATGGTTTAAAAATGCTTTTTGAGTAAAACCTTTTGAAAATGGTTTGAATTAAACTCTCTGACCCTAAACGCCATGTTTTGGATTTAAAAATGTATTTGATTAACTCTAGAGAATTATTGCTTTGTTTAAAGGCATTTCCAACAAAATAAAATGTTGCTTTGATTTAAAAATGGATTTTGGATGAAACCCTTTGCGAATGGAATTGTTTCAAAACATTATGACCGTAAGCATTAATATTAGTGTTTAAAAACATTTTGGCTAACACTAGAAATTAATACTTTGATTTAAATCAATTCTAGCAAAACAAAAATGATTTAAGGTGGCCATTTTCACTAACTTAATATCAAATGGTTTTGCCACTTTTATAAATGACCAATTGGTGTTTTAAAATGTTTATAACCTATTAGAAACCACTTTTACAAATAAAACAATCCTTGGAATGATTGCATGCATTGCTTTGTTTTTATTATTCTATGTGATGAATTGCTTGAATGGTAGAATGAATTTGTGCCTTGATTGAATTATAGTGAAATTTGAAGTGTGTGGCTATTGCAAGATCAAGGAGTGAACCTATATTCTCTACCAAAGGCAAGTGGTGCTTCATACTTTTGTCCCATTATTTTCACTATGCATTAGTGATATTTCTAAGTAAGACTTGCATGGAATTTTTACTAAGTACGCTATGCCATGGGAAATCCTAGTAGATGATGCCTTAGTAGAATTTCCTAAGTTAAGATTCCTACTACTATCATGTTTAGCCTAGCTAGTAGAAAACAAGGGTGGATTATATTCATGATATGGTATATTTCTAAGTCAAGGACTTGTGTTTTGTTTAATAAAACAACTAAGTGAATGAATCACCTGGGTGGAACGGTATTGCTTGGAAGGATTTTTTTTGAGTGGTTACACAAGGCCAGGGGACCGGTGAACCTTGTGTATCTCACTTGTGGAATGCCACCCAGGAACAAAGATATTTGAGATGTCAAATGTTGAGAAGCTTCAAGTGCAGCCACTTGGCATTATGGGCTCTGCCTGGATCATATAGGTTGTAATAACTTAGCCAAATGGACAGTTGGTGGTAGGGGATGATAGGTTGGAACGCGTCCATTCTGGTCTAAGGTAAATCTTCTAAAAGATCTTGTCTCAATGCATGTCGAGTCTTGTGGGGAAAGTGCACCACCTCTCGAGAGTGTAAAATCTAAGTACTTAGCCGTGTCCCCGGCAATGGACAATTTGAGCATCAAGACATGGAAGCTATCAAGAATCTCCTCATCCCAATTTCTAAGTTAAAAACTTGTGGTTGAACAAGGGTTAAAGGATCACTTTGACAAACAAAAACTTAGTGTTTTCAAATGATAAGGAAAATCTATTTTGAGAAAATCAAGCCTAAGCTCCACTTAGCCAAATGCATATAGATGATATATACTACTATTCTACCATAGTATCACTTGCCAATACAATTCAAATGTATTGACCCTTGTGGCTGTAACTTATTATGTTGTAGGTTTTTTTAATGTTAGTGAAGTGTGTTGATTAGGATTAAAAGTCTACAACCAACATGATTTCCTGTGGCACTTTGAAGATGAAGGACTCCATGCTATATATTTATTTCTACTGCATTGTAATGAGATAGCCGAATGAGCTATGTAAGATGTAATGAATTATTTTATTCCTAGTTATAAAGTTGTATTATGACCTTTGTTTCTTGATATTACATATTAACTGTGGATGCTAGCTATTGATCGAGGGACTAGCATTGTAAACACAGGGATCTCTACCTTATTAAAGGATGGGACCTCTTACAGCTAGGGAGCAAAACGAGGCGGCTGATCTGCTGTCTAAGCTTGGATCAGGGCACAAGCGAATTCCGCCAGGAGTTTTCCTAGAGCATCTACGGACACCATCCGTAAAGGGAGAAGACATCGACAACCCGGACAGAGTAGACTCTTTCGTCCACATGGTGGCAAAGGTCCCTCCGGCTTGGACAAAACCGTTCATGGAGTATCTCGAACACGGAAGTTTGCCCGACGACGAAGTCGAAATACGACAAATAGTATGTCGAGCAAAGGGCTATACCATAATCAATGGATAGCTCTACAAAATAAGCACTACTGGTGTATACCTTAGGTGTGTTTCCCAGCAAGAAGGTATTGAAATCCTACGCGAAATCCATCTCGAAGATTGCCGGCATCATGCCGCTCCCCGATCTTTGGTCTCTAAAGCCTTCCGACAAGGGATTCTACTTGCTAACTGCAAAGGCGGACACCGATAAACTGGTGGAGACATGCATGGTATGCCAGTATTATGCCCGACAACCACATGTTCCTGCTGAAGAATTGCGAATAGTACCAATAACTTGGCCATTTGCAGTCTGGGGGCTAGACATGGTTGGTCTGTTGCAGACGACACCATGTGGGTTTACGCATCTGCTAGTAGCATTTGATAAATTCACTAAATGGATAGAAGCTAAACCCATTAGAAAGCTCGATGGGGCAACTGCCCTTAGGTTTGTCCGGGATCTAGTGGTGAGATTTGGTATCCCACATAGCATTATCACCAACAATGGCAACAACTTGTCACTCGGAGAAGTGGAGACTTATTGTTGGGAGAAAGGCATCCGACTTGACCTTGCATCTGTGGCACACCCACAATCCAATGGTCAGGTTGAGCGAGCCAATGGATTAATTCTGCAGGGAATAAAGCCACGTCTTGAGGCACCGCTCCATAGAGCAGCTGGAGCCTGGGCAGAAGAATTTCCATCTGTGCTGTGGAGTTTAGGAACTACACCCAACAGATCCACCGGCTACACCCCTTACTTCATGGTATATGGAGCAGAAGCCATCCTGCCTTCCGACATCCTTCACGATGCACCAAGAGTCGCCGCCTACGATGAAGATGACGCTGAAGAATCCAAACGCCTAGATGTGGACCTTCTTGTGGAGGAGTGCGTTTTGTCATGCCAAAGATCCGCCATCTACCAGCAGAAGCTACGTAGCTACCATAGTCGCCGCGTCCGGTGTCGCTCGTTTAAAGAGGGGGATCTGGTGCTCCGAATTAAGCAGAATAAGTCACACAAATTATCCCCGCCATGGGAAGGACCGTTCATCATAAACAAGGCGCTACTCAATGGGTCTTACTACCTCGTTGACAATCGTGAACTGAAGGGTAGACCCAACGAGGATCATAAGAGTAAGCGACATGACCCGGATGATGACTACCTGGATCTTGATCGGCCATGGAACATAGCACAGCTACGTCCTTTCTAACTTAGCATTTTTTATCTATTGTGTATCTCTTATATGATCAATGAAATAAAGCTCTCTGGTTCACTCATATTTCTGAGTCTTTTACCTCCTTTAGTGTTTATTTTTGGATCATATAAAACCTTTATGCACAAGTTCTGCGATTGCACTTGTGAAAATTCCGTCTATGGACGTTAGCTTAAGTTTTCTGGTCTACACGTTCTTTGTCGTTTTTATGTGGATTCTGGAGTAGTGAATTTTGGCACTTATTGTCGATGATTTTTTGCTTAGGTTATTGACGGTGCCATTGGGCATCATCGCCTGAGCGCATGGTTCCGACAACGAGTCTTCCGACTCACGAAAAGTCAAGCATAAAAACCAAAGTAATGGATAAGCCAGCACTTGCTTAAAAAATATATACATGCCGGAACCAGTTCTTGGGTACTAGGAAATAACAACCATTGTTTTCCGCCTTAATTTAACACATAGTTTTTCCACATACACATTACAGAGGAAACAAATATTACAAATTGTTTTTTAGTCCTCTGGTGTAGGCAACTTGGAAGCATCATCGTCGGCAGCAGGAGAGTCACCTTCCTCGAAGTCGGCAGTGTTCAGGGACTCGGAGGAGCTTTGGTTGCCGCCATCGATGGTTTTCATTGGGACGAAGATGTTAACGTCGACCAACTCGGCGACTCTGGTGTCATAACCCGCGAGTGACGCCAAGATATATTCGTGATTTATCTTTTGGCCTTCGTCATCTACGTCGGGGATACCGGAGGTTACCGTGTCAATGTCGGCATTTTCGTAATGTGCCTTGACCATGGATAGCGCCATCCTTGCACCGTCCTATGCACATGAAGCTTTCTAGCTTGCGATACGCTCGGGGGCTCGACGCAGAATCTCCGAGAACTTCGCCACAGAGTCCGATGCCTTGATGTTAATCTGGAGGGGTTTGTCTATCTCCTTGGATTGCTTGATGGCGGTTTTGATAAAGTTGTCGGCAAGGACCATGCATTCCTTCGGCGGAGGAGGCGACCAGGTTAAACCCATAGAGCTGCGAATTTCCGACAAAGGAGCACTTGAGTTCAAAAAATCAAAGTATTCAGCTTACAGAAATCAAAAACGGAGAAACACTTACTGAAGATGCTTATCTCAGCTTGCTGGATAATCTCCGCCATGGAGTCCCGTTCTTGTCGGAGGATCTTGTACGCTTCATGATGGCGTTGATTTTGCTCATCGACAGCTTTCTTATGATCTTTTAAGATCGTGATTTCCTCCTTCAAGCGGTTCATCTCCTCACTGGCGGAGTCTTGCAGGGCTTTCATCGAGTCTTCATGCATCTTTAGCATGTCCTTTCTCTCCTGCTTAAGGATCTTGTTTTCGCTATCCAGCTGCTGAATGTGCTTGGATTGCTCGACAATATCCTTGGCCTTGGAAATGGTTTCTGCAAGTCGGAGAAAGAGAAGTACACAATGAGTACTCGGAGAATACACAAGACCAAGTCGGAATATGAAAAAGAAATGAAAAACAGACGCTTGCTCTTGATGATCTATTCCTTCAAGAAGGCAGTTTTATCCTTTTCAGCTTCCAAGTCCGCGCGCATCTTCTGGTACTTGTCGTTGGCGACACCCCTCCGAGCATTCTCATTCTATGGAAAGAAGAAAGTTAAACGTTGTTTGGTATACTTGGAGCATATAGCCGGAGAATTTCCACCTAGAAGCTCGGGGGCTACAGCGAGAGTTTTTAACTTAATAATATGCTTGGTATTTCTTTAAGCATCTAGTCGGAACTAATTCAGTTTTCAACTAGAAGCTTGGGGGATACAGTATAAAGTTTTTTAACTCAGTCATATGCTCAGCTTCTCTTAAATCATATAGTCGGAACTAATTCAGTTAAAACTAGAGGCTTGGGGGCTACAGTATTGAAATTTATAAACACTGCGTATGCTACTCTAAAACCATCTAGTCGGAATTATTCATTCAAACTATATGCTTGGGGGCTACAGTGAGAAGTTTTATAGCTTAGTCACTCTTAGAGCATTTAGACGCAAAGACCTATAGTTTTCCGTCTAAATCCTCAGGGGCTACAGTGGGATACTCATATGAAAAGCAAAAGGCAAATAAAACTTACAAGCGCAATGATCTTGAGGTTTGTAGCACTCTCAGTAAGCAAGTTTCCAAAGGACAAACTGTTTCCTTGCAAGATTTCTGCTTGCCGGAGAAGCTCCTCAAGGCCGCACGTTAGAGATGTCGGTGCTACACCAGGAACCAGAGCAGTGCTACCCAGCATTAGCACCGGATAGACTATCTTAGGAAACTCTATGGTCTTCTTGGGTGCGGAGGTGCCGCCTTCGGCAGACGTACCACCTTCCACCACCGCCTTACCGCTACCGATGGCATCCTTAGCCGGAGCTTCAGCCATTTGGTTTGCGACACTTTCCTGCATCTCCTGTTCGCCGACAACAGCAAGCTCGGTGGAGGCACCTGAGTCCACTTCCATGGCGGAAGGGCCAGATGCTTCTTTGGCCTGTGAGCTTGTCGGAGCGGATGCATGCTTGACGATGGGAGTGACAGGGGCGTTGGCGGGAGATGCGTGGGGATAAATGTCACGATGCAACATGTCCTTGATGGTTCTAGAAGCCCCCAAAGTCTTGGAGGTCTTCTTCAAACTGGTTGTGGCTTTCTTCCTGAAACGCACAAAAAGTATAAGTACAGAAATAAGACAAGCAGTGGACAATGTCGGAGGGAAAGAAGCTTATACTAGAGGGGTGCTTTGGCAAAGGGGATCCCTGTAATCTTTCTTTTCTCCGCCTCCAGGGTGGCGGTAGTGTTCTTGGAGGCTCCACCCTCTGTATTGTTCTTCTTGCCTCCATCGGCAGCGTCAGAGGTGGAGCTCTTCCACTTTCGCGCCAACGGAGCATCGTCATCGGACATGATGGTGACTTCCTTCATCTTTGGATCATAGATTTTAGGAGCCATGCTATCCTCATCTATGTCACTGAACTGTTAAGTGAAGAACCACCGTGTTAGATGAGATGGTAATGGCTAGACGGAAGAACTGGAGTATATGTCATACACGGAAAATAAACAGTTACCTTTGGGCACTTGCTCTCTACGAACATATCGTAGGTGATGGTGAAGCCACGCTTATTATCCTTCACCTTAATGATGTCCTTGAGGCGAAGCGTGACGGAGTCGCTCGAGAAGTTATCCTCGGAGATGCGGAGGCTATCCCTTCTATCATTGGAATACTCGTGCATCAGCTTCAAGCGGTGCTGCAGAGGCTGGATCCGCCTGATGAACCAGCACATGGCCAGGTCCAATCCATTTAGACCCGTCTCTCCGAACCACTCTATCCGCCTTATAGCGCAGGAAGCGTTGATGTCGAAGGGAAGGGAGGCCTGGGATCTCCATGTCGAGGCTTCGGTGGCAGCTCCATCGACGAAGTCCGGGTACGTGACTTCTCGGCCAGTCAGAGGGATATCTGGGCCGTAGAAGTACGTCCGCTGCCAGTTCTTGCAGGACTCGTGGCCGACGATGTCGGGGAAGCGCCGGCCAGGCCGGATCTTAAAACTAATGGTGCCACAATGTCTGAGCTCGTCCTTGCCGGCTCCGGCTTCGCGCTTGACGGTGAAAAAAATAGATGAATATATCTAGCCTAGGCCTAATCCCTAGATAACCCTCGCAAAGCGCCACGTAATTGCTAAGCACTAAGATGCTATTGGGGGAAAGGTTATGAGGCTGTACTCGGTAATGATTCAGGACAACAAGGAAAAAGTTAGAGATGGGCAAGGAGACGTCGTGTACCAGTTGCGCTTTGAGGTACACTTTTTCTCCGGCTTGGGGAGAAGGTGTGACCTCGCCGGCTGGCACCGCCCGCCAGGCGAGCCCCTCCATCGCAGGAAGCTAGCCCTCGATGATCATTTCTTTGATATAGCGGTCCGTGATATCTGAACCGCGCCAATCGCCCTTGTGGGAGTCATATTCCTTTTCCAGCAGCTCCAGCGCCACTGGATTATGGTCGCCGCCGTGGCTTCGACCACCGCAGACTTGGGGATAACCAGGACCTCTGGAGGCACGACGACGGAGCTCGCCGGCTTCATCGCGGCTTCGCCTGACGCCACCATGGAGGGAGAAGAGCTACTGCTGGCCATTAGGTGTGTTCGGTGGTGACTGGGAGAGATTGGGGAGCTAGGGTTTTTCTGCGCGGAGAGCTCGAGGAGGCGCTCGCTGGAGGAAGAAGACGATGTAGAGGAGAATGAGGTGAAAGGTAAAATTTCCACCGTAGTTACTATTCATAATCTCCGGCATCAAGATTCGTGCAGCATGATCGAACGGTTGCCGCGTAGGCGACATGTGCGGGGACGTGCTCGGAAATTTTGCCACATTACCAACCGTCACCGCCAACGGTTCGTATCTCTCGCGCGGGAAAAACGGACATGATTGCGTTCTCTACATGTGTAAGTTACGAGGCGTTGCTGACCTATGTCTACGTCGCCCTAGCTTTCATAGGCAGACGAGCCGTTGCATCGGAAGATTCCGGCATAGACAGATCCAATCTAGCTACGAAAGAGTACGATGGAAGATTCAGCAATTCTCCGACTTACAAATTGAAGATGGAGAAAACCTTGCAGGGTTCTTTGGGAGGACTACAAGATATTGCTTGACGATTTGCCGACATCCATCTAGACGGAGCATTCAACCTGAAGAGGCAAGACGGCGCAAGATCTCGGAGTTCTCCGTGGGCTACTGTTGGGGATATGCTATATGGGTATCCTCATAGCATGTATCTTGTCTGGATAACCCAGGTGGCCCACAGTTGGTAGCATGGCCCATGTCCTGCTGGGCAGCCCAGTTAGATGGATCCAGAAGGGAGGCCTATGCCGGATAAAGGAAGGCTATGAAGGAGTCACCGACGTACTCGGAGCCTTGGAGTGCAAGACACGCTAGACTAGTAATAGATAGTGTAGGACTCTGTAACCTGTCCGGCTAGGACTTTTCCCTGTAACCCTACGACCTGGCGAGTATATAAGTTGGGCCTATGGGAGCCTTTAGGTCACAACCTGATACAATCATAGACGATCTAGTGTCGACTATGACGCACCTCGCACAGCGAACCAATCCCTATAACTCGGCGTATTGCCATTATAGTGATTTATAGCAGGAGTAGGATTCCGCCACCGTTGTGGGTTCTGACCCTGGGTAAGTTGTGTTACCTCGTACCCATCAACCGACCGCCTTCCCCCACGTCTCTAAACACGCACTATGAGGACCCCTCCATGGCGTACTCGTCGGCAATACCACGACAGTACCAACGGAAATTCCACTCGGGCCTCGCTGGAAATTCTGGTGAGACCATGAACTGGGCGGCATCAGATCTAGGGCCAACAAAATATGGATTCACACAATGTATTGGTTCAATCTACTGTAACAAGGATCCCTAGACCTACCAAGATCTCCTTAAAAAGTTCTAGCCGAAGAACATGCCTAGACATGGTGTGCCCTAACTCAAGCAAGGGAATGAGCAAGATATCCATTAATGGAGGGAGTTGAGGGAAAATACCGGGGTCCATGGTGGGAGAAATAGGTGGGGAAGGTTCCCACGGAGCAGATCTAGAAGGGGTGGACGGATACAGAGGATCTGGTGGCGCCTCCACGGGGTTGACTTCGTCGGAGGCTACTCCCTATAAAACGTGGGTTTGTGGAAGAAAGAGGGAGTGACCCCGATTTCTGCATGGGGCCACATTTTATAGGTCGGCGAGCACCAGCGGAAGTTCCGTACAGGGGTCGGAACTTCCGGTGACACAGATTTTCTAGGCGCAGGCGGTAGTAACCGCTTCGAGGAGAAGTTTCGGAGAGCTTCTCCCATGACCGGTACTACTAGAGGCTGGCCGGAAATTCTGGCGACACCAGAAAAGTCTTCGTAGGTTTGAAACATGGAGGAACTTGTGAAGGGAATAGAGATATCTAGAGGTAAGGAACAAGGCTTGGGATAGAAATACCAAACTGTTAAGAACCAAAAGACGAACCAAAATGAAGAAGCAACACCAAAAACCAAGGGAAACACCAAGACAAGACACTAGGGAAAACACACAAGATACACAAAAGGTCGTTGGCCGAGGCCACCATATATGAGTAAATTTGGATTTACACTAGAAGATATATCTTGGGTTCATTACCAAAACTCATCATTGAAGCTCATTTGGTCTCCTTGAGAGACCATAGAGGATGAATGCATTAATGTGCGCATAATAGGGAGAGTGTTGGTTCATAGATGGAACTACACTCCCCCTAAGTCCATGCCTACATATAAACAAAGATATTCATTGAGACATGGGTAGGTGTGCAAGTCACACAAGCCACATTTCTCTAATCTATGATATTTAGCTCATGCCTTAACTCCCGGAACCTTGCTTCATCAAGGGGCTTCGTGAAAATATCCGCGAGATTTGCCTTGGTAGGAACATACTCCAATAAAATGTCTCCTCTTGGAACATGATCCTGAATTAAATGATGATGGATCTCAATATGCTTGGTATGGTTGTATTGCACCGGTTTGTGAGCAATTGCAATAGCACTCTCATTGTCATAAAGGAGAGGCACCTTGTCAAAAGATAGTCCAAGATCCTTCAAGGTTTGCTTCATCCATAGAAATTGAGCACAACAACTTACGGCGGATATGTACTCAGCTTTAGTGATGGACATAGACACGCAGTTTTTCTTCTTGGATCTCCAAAGAAATTGACAAGCACCGGAGGTTGACTTCCTTTCCACTTTGTCTCCCGCCCAATCTAAATCCATGAAGCCAATGAGATCAAAGCTAGCTCCCTTGGGGTATTGATGACTGCAAGTGCACAAATTATTTGTAGCTAGTTTCAAAATAAAGATATCGATCCCACAGGGAGCAGGAGTCTGAAGTCTAATAACTCTTGAACTAAATACTGAAATAGTAATGCTAAATAACGTTTTAAGTAACAAGATAAAATGCGAGTTTTGTGTAAAAGATATTTTTTGGTTTTCAAATAAGAGAAAAATAAGTAAAGTAAAGTTGTAAGTGAACAAGAGCATGTGAGTATGATTACGAAAGTTTGCAAGATGATGGAAAGAGTTCTCAGGTAGTAGTGGATCCACCGCTAGTAATTATAAAGAGTGGTCAAAATTATTATAATGAATAAGACCATTTATGATATGTGTGGGAGGAGCTCCATATCTAGACGAATAGGCAGCAACCACTGCTCACATCATCCTCATAACCACAGCAGACAAGCAATCGACATCAATAATTGTTAGGTGGGGAGGAGGAAGACGAGTGCCTTAAATAGCCCATTCAAAATGGATCGTTGCCTGTCCGCGACACCACCGGGAATTCTGGTAAGAGGCGGAACTTCCGCTCAGCACTCACCCAACGACCCAAAAGCTGAAGAGGAAGGCTCCATAATACGATCGGAAGTTCCAATAAGCCTGAGAGGAAATTCTGATGGTACTATTGGAGCGAGTTCTGGTGCAAGTTCCGCCAAATACGATGTTTCAAAAATAGAAACAATTTGAACCTGGGATTAACTCGAAGCGAAACTTGGAGCGGAAATTCTAGGTCATGAAACCTCCTGGACGAAACTTCCGATGGCTAAGCGAAAGTATCTCTCAAGCTTACAGTGGAAGTAGCTGGGTAGTGCTTGTCACAACTACCGGCCAGGATTGACCAGAACCGCTGACCGGAACTACCGGTGTTAATTTCGGCAAATAGTACACTTCAAAAAAGAAGTGTACTAGAGTTGAGCGGAACAACATCTGGAACTTCAGCCGAAACTTCTGCCGCTGCCAGACCATAGAGAACCGCGGGTAGAACTTCCAACGCATAGCCAAAACTTCCGGCCAGGGCAGAAACAACCTGACGAGGGTTGGACTCACAATGCCCATTGTTATGGGCTTGGGTTTTGGAGAAGGAGGTGACGCTAGATATCATGGAACGACTAACATACAAGAAATGCGGGACATGTCTTTTACCCATGTTTAGGCCCCCAGAGGTAAAACTCTACTCCTGCTTGTCTGCTCTTGAATCATGGCTAAACCGAAAGTTACAAGGGTGCGCATATGAGATCTAGATCTGTTGTGGCATAGTCTGTCATCCCCGTCGAGCCCTCCTAGCCTTTATATATGGGGATGCTAGGTCTCATGTACCAATAAGAGTTGGTTACAAGTTAGATTCAAACTCTAGTCTTGAGCTGTCCTTGTCTTGCGCGCTTGGAGTCCGTGTCCATATGGGGTTCATACTAGCCGAATCGCCATGGGCGTCATGGACCTTGGCAGGTCGTCGAGTGGGCCTCCTGTTGTGTCGCACCAGGTAGGCCAATAGTAGGTGCCTGTTGGTCATACATATGTCAGTATCCCTCGAGTGTCCATACGAATCGTAGATTTGGGTGGATACTTAAAAGTCTCGAGTCTTGCATTTGGTATTCGAAGTCGACAGTTGCGTCAAGTGCGAAGCACCTGAATGTGTGGATGTTGACATTGCAGGCCTGATACATCGGAAACATACCTATTAACAAGTTGCCATAGTGCCAGTTGCATGTTTTCTGCTATTTTTGGTTTCAGAAAAGTTAGTAAAGAAATATTCTCGGAATTGGACGGGACAAACGTCAAAGTCAATTACTTTTCGTGGGGAACAAGAAGTCCAGAGGGGAGCCGGAGAAGTGGGCTAGGGCAGCCAAACCCCCCTAGGCGCGACCAAGGTGGGCCCGCACCTGGGTAGGGTTTGACCCCCCTAGTCGCCTCCTCGGCCCCCCATCGCCTATAATAAGCCCCCGATGCAGAAACCCTAAGAACCCGATCAAATCTCCACGAAACCGTCTGTAACCGCCACCACCATCGTCCCTAGATCAGGAGGATCTGAAGTTCTTCCCGACACCCTATCGGAGGGGAGATCATCCCGGAGGCATTCTCTCTCGTATGATGCGTGAGTAGTTCCACCTTGGACTATGAGTCCATGTAGTAGCTAGATGCTTGTATTTCCTCCTTTGTGCTTTCATGTATAGATCTTGTGAGCTCCGTTCATGGTCAAGATCTAATCTATTTGTAATCATGCATGTTGTGTTTGTGGGGATCCGATG
The DNA here is from genome assembly GCA_030063025.1 of Avena longiglumis. Taxonomy (NCBI): domain Eukaryota; kingdom Viridiplantae; phylum Streptophyta; class Magnoliopsida; order Poales; family Poaceae; genus Avena; species Avena longiglumis. Next base: position 472,428,989 of record CP125974.1, on the reverse strand, counting down.
GATATTGAGATTATTATGTTGGTTTGATTAATGGTTTTGTCTTTATGATTCTATCATGTCTGTGTTGTTTGTGATCTTGCATGCTCTCCATTGTTAGTAGCTATCTTGGCCAAGTAGTTGCTAGTGACTCCAAGAGGAGATATTTATGCTCGATAGTGGGTTCATGCCTATAGTTTCCAAGGGAAGTGACAATAATATCTTCGATTGTAGATGTGTTGTTGCTACTAGGGACAAAACAACGGTCTCTTGTTCATGGAACATGTGGACTGTTTACCTTACACACTTTGCTTAAAGCAATTGCTTGCAACTTAATCGGAGGGTTCAGATGATAACCTGAAGGTGGACTTATAGTCATAGATGCAATTGTATGGCGGTCTATGTATCTTGTTGTATTGCCCAATCGAATCTCATAGGATCTTTCTGACTAGTAATTGCATTGTTATGCCTTGCTCGCCTCTGCCAATTGCCCTGCTGTAATTTGTTTACCCTTCATGCCATGTTGTTTATCTAAGGAGAGCACCTCTAGTGAACTATGGACCCTGGTCCAATCTTTACCATTGATACATCCTCCGTTGTTACTTGTTTACTTGCTGCAAACCATTACCTTTCACACCATACGTTTAATCCTTTGTTACAACAAACCGGTGAGCTTGACAACCTCACTGATTCGTTGGGACAAAGTCTTGAGTTTGTGTTGTGCAGGTCTCCGCGTTGCTTGCAACACCTGTGTGACGTTTCCTTCCTCCTTCTGGTTCGATAACCTCGATCTCTACTGAGGGAAGATTTGCTGTTGTGCTCATCACACCTTGCTCTTGGGGTTTCCAACGAAGTGCTCCATGTCATCACCATCAACAAGTTTTATGGCGCCTTTACGGGGAGGCTAAGGACGTCTTCACTAGGGGCTCCACTTCCTTTCTCTTTACTTTGTTTTTAGTTTGCTTGGTTTTGTTTGCCTATTTTCAAAAAAAACCCAAAAAATTAGTCTAGTTTGGTTTGCTTTATTTATTCAAAAACACAAAAAAAATAGTTCCTAATCTGGTTGTTGGTCTGTCATTGGCTTGCTTGGTCATGCTTTTTATCAATGGATGGTTTCTTTGAAACTAGTTATTATTGGCAAGGTGGGTTCACGGAAGAACAAAAGTATTATTATAAGGAACATCGTTTGTCACAAAAATGGAAACACCTATGGGAACAAATTGATAAGTTGAATACTATTGCTAGAGACATGTGCTTTACTTATAATGTTACTTATTGCTTTGATAAGTATTGTTGTTGTAGGAGGTATAAACACCTTCCTTTTCAATATGAGTATAATGATAATACTACCATATCTTCTTATTTTAAGGGAAATTATGACTTTTATGATGTGGAACAAATTGAAGAATTCATTGCTTTCAAGGGTGCATTTGAACTTGCTAGTTTGCTTGAAAATACTAATGATGCACCTTATGAATGTGAGGTTGATGAGATACTTCAATTTTGCTTTGACAATTACAAGGAAGAAAATGTCTATATTGTTGAATATTTTAATAGATGCTTTCCACAAATGGAAGAGATTAATGCCTTGCAGGAGCCTATGGAAGAAGAAATTGTTGAAACTGGAAGCTCATTAGATGAAAATGAGGAGGAGAGTGATGAACAAAAGGAGGAAGAATGGATCTACCCATGCCTACCTTCTAATGAGAGTAACTCTTTACCTCTTATATTATTTGATTGTCCCCCATGCTTACCAAAGGAGGATGAATATTATGTTCCTATGGATCCTTTTGAAATGTCTATTTTGGGTAAAACCTGTGAAGGTTTTAATCCCAATATTTTTGAGCTTGATAGAAATTATGTGTTTGTAGATCATGAAAAGCATGCTTTATGTGATAGCTATATTGTTGAGTTTAATCATGATGCTACTGAAAATTATTATGAGAGAGGAAAGTATGGTTGTAGAATTTTTCATGGAACTGAAACACCTCTCTATGTGCTAAAAGTCTTGAAGTTACTCTTGTTTTGTCTTCCTATGCATGTCACTTTGTTCTTTATGAATTTATTTTATTACAAGATTCCCCTGCATAGGAAGTGGGTTAGACTTAAATGTGTTTTGAATTTGCTTCTTGTTGCTCTCTTTTACCACAATTCATTTTTTTATGTGAGCATCTTCTCAAACTATCATGCCTAACTTAAAGGCGTTAAAGAAAAGTACTTGTTGGGACATAACCCAAGAGTTTCCTTGAGTCTTGGAAGTTATTACTTCAGTAATGACCTCTCCTTATCCTTTTTGTTTGCTTTTTTTTGCCAAGAATGACCTCTAATGAGAGGGAAGTAAGATTTGGGGAGTTGCTGTCCCGAAACATATTTCTGTCCTCCACCAAAAAAATCGCGAGGAGTCTCTGTAACTCGGATTGAGCTCTAAATTTACGAATAAATCCCCCAGTATGTTATCTAACTTTCGTTAGTTCAACACTTTTTTATTTGAGCAACAGAAGATGTTCAAAAAATAGGTTTCTACCTGCTGGTCTGTTTTGATAGATTTCTGTCATTATTTAAATTTGCTTCTTATTGATTCCTTTTTGAGTTCTCTTTACGTGAATTGAGTTTTTTTGAAGGATTTACTACAATAGCTTGTGTTTCTAGTGAAAAGCCTTGCTGTTCTAAAGCTTTGCCAGGGGTCTAATATCTTTTGAATACACTAATGTTGCTAATGAAGATTGTGTGAAGTTTTGTATAAAGGAAAAATTTCAGGTGTAGAGAGAGAATGATGCAATGAGATGAGGAATGGACAAAATCTCAAGCTTGGGGATGCCAGCATGGTTTCACCCTAAGAAATATCCAACGGGTACAAGCGTCAAAGCTTGGGGATGCCCAAGGAATTTCCTTATTCATCAATAAAAAGCTCAGGTATGTTTAGACACTTCGTTTTTATTGTTTTATGCACAGTTGTGTTGTTCTTGGAGCGTCTTAGTTTTCGTTTGCTTTGCTTAGGTTTTTTAGTTTGCTTGAATAAAGTAGTTTGGACCCCCGTTATCGTTGTGTTATTTTGCAAATAAGTTGCTTGGTGTTGGAAAGGAGTAGTAAGTTCTTGCTTGAAGTGCAAAAGGATCTTGCATTGCCTGTGACTTAGACTTTAGCATGACATGCTAGGTGTTGTTTTGGCATTATTCTTAGTGATTATTGCTGTAGCATGTCTTGTTCCAAACAATTGGGATTGCTTAGTGTGCCTTGAAGAAATTATGCGTTGTTTTAGCACGTAAAGACATAGTATTGTGGTATTCTCCTTTGATGCTTTCCTTGGGTTTACTTGGCACATGCTCACACCATGTTATGACTCTCACAAATCACCATTAGCCTCTATGATCATTTAGTCCTTGACTTGTAGTACCACTCTATGCTTTGATTAGTAATTCTTTATTGCTCTGCATGATTATGGCTATTATTGCTCTCTTAGTTTGTTCCTCCCAGTCTTTTTCTAGCCTCCACTTGTATGAGTAAGTTCTACTCATGCTTCCAACTCCCAAGAAACCAAGTTATTCCAAAGTGTCCACTATAAACTCCTCTGCATGGTGTGTTACACCATTCCAAGTATATTCTTGTTTTCAACTATCTTCCAATTAAAAACTATTTTGTTATGTGAAAACTTAGTGATTAAAGCCCTCACGAACTTGATGGCACACTTTATATTCTTTGCCCCTAATAAACTTGAACCATTGTGACATCTTTGTTGTATATGATTGCACTTATACGTTGGAATTAATGTAACTGCGTCATCACGGGAACGCTTTTCAACATTGCACTTGTACTTTGTACTCAGTTGATATCATGCTCTTTTGTCTATGGATGTCACCGGTGTGAAATAAAGAGGGAACTTGTAAGTCCATGGAGTTTGTATCCTGTGTTAGAGAAACGCCTGGGCCGCTAGCCTAAGCCAGGCCTAATCATGGTGGAAACTTGCAGCATCACCATAGTGACATCTATGAAGCATTCTCCTTATAAAAAAAGAGACACATTGAGCAAAGAGGAAAGAGAGAAAAAAGCATCATATTCCCATGGTACGTAAGAAGATTTCTGAGATGCTCATTGTCTGCTTGCCTTGTCATTTTGGTTATGGAAAAGCTCCTGTACCATGTGCAAGGGGTACCTCGTTGGCGGTTCTCAATGATATGCAAATACTTACAATGACAAGAATTTACCTAGGCCCAAAGTTGAGTATGCATGAGGTGTGGCCCTCGTATTCAAGGGACTTGAGATTGCCAGCTTATACTTCGTCAAGCATATACTCCATATTTGTCACTTTAACCTTAATCACTTCAAGATGCTTATGATAGGGGCAATGAGGGCTGAAAGCTAACAAGTACCATAATTTTTGGAAGCTCTTTTTGAAACTTGTAATCCTTGCTTCCTTTACAAAAAGGACTTTCTTCCACCAGTATTGAGTCTCCACCTTCTACCTTTAGGCACCATTAAGAGAGCATAATTGTCATTCTGTGTTCAGTGTTCCAAAGCTTATTGATAGATGCATATTGTGATATTACTTGTTCTTGTACTATTTGCTTATAGTCACCCTTGTGAACTTTGAAGGTGTCCTATGCATCTATACTGCTACTCTATGAGGGACAAGCCGATTGCCACTATGTTATGTTTTCTATATGTGAAACAAACAAACGTTTTTCAATGCATGCTCTTCATGATATATGTTTGTAGCCTTTCATGTTGCATGCATAGTTACTATGTCCTATTGTTAGAACTCCATATTTCATGCACATGTTTAGAGTTCTTTGATCCCAGCTTTCAATGCTTGCAAATGGTTGGATCTTTATTATGAGGGTGTATGTCACCTCAAAAATTATTATTTTTATCACTTACCTACTCGAGGACGAGCAGGAGTTAAGCTTGGGGATGCTTGATACGTCGGAAACGTATATATAATTTCTGATGTTCCATGCCTGTTTAGTATCTACTTTGCTTTTCTTGTCTACACTTTGAGGTGCTTTTTACATGTTTTCTGGTACTAACCTATCAACAAGTTGCCACAATGCCAGTTGCCTGTTTTCTGCTGTTTTTGGTTTCAAAAAAGTTAGTAAAGAAATATTCTTGGAATTGGACGGGACAAACTTCAAAGTAAATTACTTTTCGAGGGGAACAAGAAGTCCAGAGAGGAGCCGGAGAAGCGGGCCAGGGCAGCCACCCCCTAGGCACAGCCAGGGGTGGGCCCGCGCCTGGGTAGGGTTTGACCACCCTGGTTGCCTCCTCGGCCTTACCCTTCGCCTATAAGAAGCCCCCGATGCAGAAACCCTAAGCACCCGATCAAATCTCCATGAAACCGTCTATAGCCGCCGCCACCATCGTCCCTAGATCGGGGGAATCTAAAGTTCTTCCTGGCACCCTGCCGGAGGGGAGATCATCCCGGAGGCCTTCTCTCCGGTATGATGCATGAGTAGTTCCACCTTGGACTATGGGTCCATGTAGTAGCTAGATGGTTGTATATCCTCATTTGTGCTTTCATGTATAGATCTTGTGAGCTCCGTTCATGATCAAGATCTAATCTATTTGTAATCATGCATGTTGTGTTTGCGGGGATCCGATGGATATTGAGATTATTATGTTGGTTTGATTAATGGTTTTGTCTTTATGATTCTATCATGTCTGTCTCCGTTGTTAGTAGCTATCTTGGCCAAGTAGTTGCTAGTGACTCCAAGAGGGGGTATTTATGCTCGATAGTGGGTTCATGCCTCTAGTTTCCAAGAGAAGTGATAATAATATCTTCGGTTGTAGATGTGTTGTTGCTATTAGGGAGAAAACAATGGTCTCTTGTTCATGGAACATGTGGACTGTTTACCTTACACACTTTGCTTAAAGCAGTTTTCTGTTGCTTGCAACTTAATACCGGAGGGGGTTCGGATGATAACCTGAAGGTGGACTTCTAGTCATAGATGCAGTTGGATGACGGTCTATTTATCTTGTTGTATTGCCCAATCAAATCTCATAGGATATTTCTGACTAGTAATTGCATTGTTATGCCTTGCTCAGTTCCTGTCAATTGACCTGCTGTAATTTGTTTACCCTTCATGCCATGTTGTTTATCTAAGGAGAGCACCTCTAGTGAACTTTGGACCTCGGTCCAATCTTTACCATTGATACATCCACCACTATTACTTGTTTACTTGTTGCAAACCATTACCTTCCACACCATACGTTTAATCCTTTGTTATAGCAAACCGGTGAGCTTGACAACCTCACTGATTCGTTGGGGCAAAGTCTTGAGTTTGTGTTGTGCAGGTATCCGCATTGCTTGCAACACTTGTGTGATGTTTCCTTCCTCCTTCTGGTTCGATATCCTCGGTCTCTACTGAGGGAAGACTTGCTGCTGTGCTCATCACACCTTGCTCTTGGGGTTTCCAACGAAGTGCTCCACGTCAGCACCATAAGGGCCTAGTCAACACAATGGACTATAGGGTGCGCGACCAACGCTCCCTATGGGAGTAGCCCCCAAGTATCTGTTCAAGTCGTAGACTTGAGCAGAGACTTATAGTCATCTGTTGCGCGATATAGTGATTCGGAAGTTCTTCAGATGATCCTGCAAATGCCATCAATGCCGACACTTTTTCAAATGCGCGACCAGCGCTCCCTATGGGAGTATCCCCCGAGTCCTCTTTCGAGTCGTAGATTCGAACGAGGAACCAGAGCATGCCACTAGAAGATCTTGTATGTGCATGACCAATGCTCCAGTTTGGAGTAGCTCTGAGTGTCTGGCGGAGTCATAGACTCGGGAAGAGACTCGAATCTTGTATTGTGCAGTTGTAGTCGATAATCTCATGGGTGTATCATTGACCATAAGTACATCAGGTGCGTGACTAGCGCTCCTGATATGAGTAGCCCCCGTGTATTTAATCGAGTCATATACTCATACAAGGTGAAACCACTGACCCGGAAGTGCATCGAGTCAGCGTCTCATGCATAAGGAGCCAAGAGTCGACAATGCAGTCGGAGTCTACGTAGCGGAGTCATGCCGCGTTCTAGACGGGTGAGTCGATGATGCAGATGAAGTCGATGCAGTCGCTTCTGTCGGGTGTGTGGCCAGTGTTGAGTCTGTCAACAACTGACATGGTCATTCGAGGAAAGTGTTGACTTGGGTCTTGGCGTCTATGAATGCGACTGGTGTTGGTCAACTACATTGGAGGACCCGATACAATAGCTCAATATAGCATGTGTCCTTGTAGGCTTGCCGAGGTACTCGAAGTTCGAGGATTCGACGATCGGGCAGAATCAACTACTCGGGCGGTCGCGTATGAGGTGCTAGAGTGCATGTAGTCGATGATACGTCCAAAATGTATCAACTTTCCCGAACACTTTTGCTATTGTTTCTCATCTAAACTTGTGTGATTTGGATACAACTAACACGGACTGACGCTGTTTTCAGCAGAATTACCTTGGTGTCTAGTTTTTGTGCACCAAATGAACTATCAGGAAAAATCCCGGAAAATATGCCAAAAAATATATTTCACCAGAAGATCCACGGAGCCAAAAGACGAGACGAAGAAGGGGCCTGGGGTGCCCACACCCCTGCCAGGCGCGGGCCCACCTCTGGCCGCGCCTAGGGGAGGGGGGTGCAGCCACCCTAGGCACCTCCTCGGCCTCCCACTACGCCTATAAGTTGCCTTTCGACCTAAAACCTGAGGGGGGTTCAATAGTTTTCCAGAAAGAGTTCTGCTCCGCCGCCACCACCAGAAAGCAAGATTCGGATCCAGAAACTCCGTTCTAGCACCCTGCCGGGACGGGGAATTTGGAGAGGATCATCGCCATCGTCATCACCAACACATCTCCACCGACCATCAATGTTTCCCTCATCCATGAGTGAGTAATCCCCCGCTGTAGGCTTGGGGATGGCAGGGATTGGATGAGTTCTATCATGTAATCGAATAAGATTGTTAGGCCTAGTATCTCTATTAGTGCTATTTGACTTTGTTGCAACTTGTTGTGCTTAATGCTTGTCACTAGGGACTGAGTGCCATGATCTCAGATCTGGACTTATTATTGAATCATTATGATAGTATTGTTTGTGATATTATCTGCAAGTTGTGTACACATATCATTGTCCGGATCCAAAGGTCCCAAAGTGACAATAATTGGGACAACTGGAGGGGATGGCTATGGTGTGAGGATCACCGATGGTGCTCGACGTAGCACTTTGTGAAGAGCAAGCAACAAGTTTTCCCTTAGTTGAGACCGAGGTTATCGATCCATAAGGAGGAAGGAAACGTCACACAAGTGTTGCAAACAACGTGGAGACCTGCACAACACAAACTCAAGACTTTGCCCCAATGAATAGTGAGGTTGTCAAGCTCACCGGTTTGCTGTAACAAAGGATTAAACGTATGGTGTGGAAGGTAATGGTTTGCAGCAAGTAAACAAGTAATAGTGGAAGATGTATCAATGGTAAAGATTGGACCGTGGTCCATAGTTCACTAGAGGTGCTCTCCTTAGATAAACAACATGGCATGAAGGGTAAACAAATTACAGCAGGGCAATTTACAGGAACTGAGCAAGGCATAACAATGCAATTACTAGTCAGAAAGATCCTATGAGGTTGATTGGGCAATACAACAAGATACATAGACCGCCATCCAACTGCATCTATGACTAGAAGTCCACCTTTAGGTTATCATCCGAACCCCCTCCAGTATTAAGTTGCAAGCAACAGACAACTGCTTTAAGCAAAGTGTGTAAGGTAAATAGTCCACATGTTCCATGAACAAGAGACCGTTGTTTTATCCCTAGTAGCAACAACACATCTACTACCTAAGAGATTTTTGTCACTTCCCTTGGAAACTAGAGGCATGAACCCACTATCGAGCATAAATACCCCCTCTTGGAGTCACTAGCAACTACTTGGCCAAGGTAGCTACTAACAACGGAGAGCATGCAAGATCACAAACAACACAGACATGATAAAATCATAAAGACAAAACTATTAATCAAACCAACATAATAATCTCAATATCCATTGGATCCCCGCGAACACAACATGCATGATTACAAATAGATTAGATCTTGATCATGAACGGAGCTCACAAGATCTATACAGGAAAGCACAAAGTAGGAGATACAACCATCTAGCTACTACATGGACCCATAGTCCAAGGTGGAACTACTCACGCATCATACCGGAGAGAAGTCCTCCGGGATGATCTCCCCTCCGGCAGGGTGCCGGGAAGAACTTCAGATCCCCCCCGTTCGGCGGCTACAGATGGTTTCATGGATATTTGATCGGGTACTCAGAGTTTCTGCATCGGGGGCTTCTTATAGGCAAAGGGGGGGACCAAGGCGGCCGCCAGGGTGACCAAACCCTAGCCAGGCGTGGGGTGGGGCCCACCCGCGCCTGGGTTGGGTCTGGCCCCTCCGGCTCTCCTCTAGACTTCTTGTTCCCCACGGAAAGTAATTGACTTTGTCCTTTGTCCCGTCCAATTCCGAGAATATTTCTTTACTAACTTTTCTGAAACCAAAACAACGAAAACAGAATCGCAATGCAACTTGTTAGTAGGTTAGTACCAGAAAACATGTAAAAAGCACCTCAAAGTGTGGACAAGTAAAGCAAAGTAGATACTAAACAAGCATGGAGTATCAAAAATTATAGATACGTTTCCAGCGTATCGATCACATGTGTTCACAGAGTGTTAATGCTTTTCTCTGGTCCTCTATTAAAAGGAGCACCTTAATTGCCAGTAGTTCCCTAGAGGCCCCGCTGCCACGGGCTGGCTGGACAAAAGATGTTGTGCAAGTTCTCATAGCGAGCACGTATGACTATATTTGGAGCACATGCCTAGGATTGTTTAGTACTTGGATGCTTGTTATTATTTATCTGCAATGCCCTAGATCTTGAAGTTATATTTTTAGACTCGTCCATGCAATGCCCGTCCATCCATCCCTATGCCTACCGCACTCGAATCCCACTGCATCACATTATAATCTGTTCTGCTCCACCATTGCTACTACCAAACTATTGCTATTGATAAACTTCTGTGAGCAAGAACTATTTCTAGGTGCAGCTGAATTGATAACTCAGTTGTTAAGGCTTGCAAGTATTCTTTGTCTCCCCTTGTGTCGAATCAATAAATTGGGTAATACTACTCGCGAAGACTGTTGCGATCCCCTATACTTGTGGGTCATCAAGTTCTGGCGCCGTTGCCGGGGAGCATAGCTTTATTTGTAAGTTCACTTGGATATATTATTGTTCACTACTACTCCTTTCATCATGGGGAAGTCTCGTGATGGAAAGTTCCCTATTTTACCATCCACTACAAGAAGAGGTATAGTCCTAAACACCTCTGCTGCTCTTGATTCACCGTCTGTTATAAGTAAGCTTGTCACACCACCACCACATACTCATGCTACACACACTGCTACTACTGCTGAGTCTGAAACTGATTTTGATACTCATGATGTTACTTCTACTGTGTTTGATGCGAGTGGTTCATTAGGTCCTTTTCTAGATGCTACTATGGCTAGTCTAGGAAATACCGAAACTCCTAGTGAAGACAATGTTACACCTGTTAGCTCACCTGAGTCTAGTGAGAGTTATGATATTAATGATGGTTACATTGAGTTCACTGATGATTTTGTTGAAGAGTGCCGAAACACACATGGTACTATTGCTATTAAGAGTCTCCTTGCTAGACGCACCATTATACCTAAACTCTCCTCTGATCCTAAGTTTGCCACTTCTCCCATAGATATTAAAGATAAATATTATGATTTCTCTCTTGATTTATCTTATTTAGATATTGTTGAGAAAGAACCTTTCTGTGGGATTGAAAATGAGAGTTTTGTGGCTCATATGAATGAGCTTTCCATTATGAGTGCTTTATTTTCTGATGATTTTAATATGCGTAAGTACTTTGTTACTAAGATCTTCCCTTTTCACTAAAAGGAGAAGCTAGGGCTTGGTTTAATAGATTACCTCTTGGTTCCATTGATAGCCATGATTGCTTGATTGCTTCTTTCTTTCATAAATATTTTCCTCCCGGTGCTAGACATGCTGCTTTCAGAGACTTTTTGATTTTAAACAGGGAGAAGAAGAGAAATTGCCTGAGTCATGGACAAGGTTCTGTGCCTTGATTCATGCACATCCTGGATGTCTATTACCTAAAAATGAGCTTCTTGATATTTATTATAATGGACTAACTAATGATTCTACGACCTACCTAAATAGCTTTGCTGATTGTGTTTTCAGGAAAAGGACTCCTACAGATGCTGAAGAATTAATGGCTAAAATAAGCAAGAATTATGATGATTGGACTTCAACTGAGCTAAATACACCTGAGCCTATTACTCCCGAACCAATTGTGCCTGAACCAGTTCCAACACCAACACCAAAGAAGAGGGGAGTTATTGCATTAAATGATGAGTGATGAAGGAAGCTAAGAAGTGTCTAAGAGAGAAAGGTATTAGAGCTAAAGATGTGAAGAATCTACCTCCTATAGAATAATTATGTAAGCCAATTCCTCATTCATCTACTATTGAGGTACACTCTCTCCAACACTTTGATGAAGGTGATATTCCTTATGGTAAGCCTCCTGATCAATGTTTAGAGGAACTTGACATTTTTATTGTAAAACAAGGTCATTTTAATAAACAAGTTTAGAATCATTTATTGGAAAACTCTAGAGCTCTCATTAAGTTGAAAGATATTATGGAAAGAACTTCTAATGATATTAAAATGCTTTGTAAACACTTTCAAATGGTTCAAACCCAACTTGATCAACTTTCTAAGGTACAAAAGGATATGCTAGTTAATGCTTCAGGAGATAAACATGCTTATGAAATTATAACTAGGAGTGGTATAGATACTCAAGATCCTTTATACCCTGAAGGACACCCTAAAAGAATTGAGCAGGACTCCCAACAAGGTGAGAGTAGTGGTAGTCCTCGTAAGAGAAAGAAAAAGAAACATAAGATAGTTGAGGAACCACTTGAACCTGCTATAGATCCTAATAGTATATCTGTATCTGATGCTGAAACTGAGAGTGGTAATGATAAAAATGATGATCCTGATAAGGAGGAAGTTGAGGAAGAACCTAAGAAGCACACTAAGAAAACTAGGTACACAAAGGAAGATTTTATTGCTAATAAACATGGTAAAGAGAGAGAACCTTGGGTGTAGAAACCTATGCCTTTTCCAGGTAAGAAACACAAGTCAAAGGAGGAAGAACACTACAACAAGTTTTGTGAGTGGACGAAACCTTTATTTTTACAAATTCCTTTGACTGATGCTATTAAGTTGCCTCCTTATTCAAAGTATATGAAGGATATTGTCTCTAATAAAAGGAAGATTCCTAATGAGGAGATTTCTACTCTACCTGCTAATTATTCCTTCAATGGTAAGGTTCCAAAGAAACTTGGTGATCCAGGTATACCAACTATCCCTTGCTCTATTAAGAATAATTATGTTAGAAGTGCTTTATTGAAGGATTTCGCGGCATAGTAAATCAAAATTTTCTACGGATGCGAACAGAGGGAAAGCCAAGATCTAATCTAGGAGATGCAATCAACGAGAGAGATTGGATTAGATCTTCATACCCTTGAAGATTCGCACAGCGGAACGTTTGTCGGAACGTGGGTGATGTAGTCGTACTCGCTTCTCCTCCTCGCGATCCGATCCGATCTAGCACCACAAGTGGCGGTGCCTCCGTGAGATGCACACGTGCAGCACCTCGACGTCTCCTCCTTCCTCGGACCAGCGAGTATGGTGGAGAGATAGATTGGATCTACAACACGACGGCGTGGTGTATATGGTGGAGAATTTCTGCTGCAGGGCTTCGCCTACAAACAGTCGGGAGGGAGAGAGGAAGATAGCAAGGCTGCTAGGGCTTGGAGGAAGGTGTGTAGTAGGGGGGAGGGGGCGCACCACCCCTCTATATATAGAGGGGGGGCGGCCAGCCCTTGCCCCTCCTCCAAGCCTATCTCTAGTTTAAACAATTTAAACTCTCCCTTATCTAGAAATCCTATCTCTAGTTTAAACGATTTAAACTCTCCCTTATCTAGAAATCCTATCTCTAGTTTAAACGAGTTTAAACTTATCCAGGATCGGCTGGGCCCTATGGGGCCTTGTGCCCCTGGCCCAATGCGGCCAGGACACTCCCTCATAGGCCCATGCCCCCTCCCGGAAGGTGGGGCCACGTTGGTCCCCTTCGGAAGGTTCTAGAAGCTTTCGGTACAATACCGATTAATCCGGAACAATTCCGAACTCCAAAACTGCCTCGCCTTATATGAATCTTATTCTCCGGACCATTGGAACCTCTCGTGATATCCCGGATCCCATCCGAGACTCGAACAAAAATTCATAAACCAATTATCCAATCTATCCTAGCGTCGAGATCGTTAAGTGTGTGACCTGCGGGTTCGAGAATATGCACATGATCTTCTATCAATAATCAACAGCGGGTCTGGCACCCATATTGACTCCACACATTCATCGATGATCATATCGGATGAACCACGATGCCAGGATTCAATCAATCCCATATATATATTCCCTTCGTCTCGCGATATTTTACTTGCCGAGATTCGATCGCTTGCATCGTCATACCTAGTTCAATCTCGTTCACAGCAAGTACTTTACTCATTCCGTAATCCGATATCACTTTGTGATTAACTACTTAACCACATGCTTGCAAGCGGTGTTGATATCGATTACCGAGTGGGCCCGAAGTATATCTCTCCGACTTGGGAGGGACAAATTCCATCTCGATACATACAACCCAACAGATACTTTTCGATCACCTGAGAGACACCTTTATGATCACCCTCTCATAGGATGACGTTTGATGACCTCAAAGCTTTCTTCCGATACCAGGGAGTTGCATTATCTCATGGTCTAAGGAATACAATATTTGACATAGGAAAAGCTTCGCAAAGACGAACACGATGACACGATCTAATTGCTCTGCTTTGTTTGGGTCTATCCACCATATCATTCTCCCAATGATATGATCTCATTATCAATTGACAACTCATGTCTATGGTTAGGAAACCTTAACCATCATTGATCAATGAGCTAGTCCATAGAGGCGTACTAGGGACACGGTGTTGTTCACAAACCACACAAGTATTAAATTTTCCGCTTAATAAAATTCTAGCATGGAATATAAACTTTATCATGAACAAGAATTATAATAATAACATCTTTATTATTGCCTCTAGGGCATAATTCCAACAGTCTCCCACTTGCACTAGAGTCAATAATCTAGTTTACATTTGGCAACAACCTCACACCCATGGCACTGAGGTGTTGATCATGTTTTACACGTGGAAGAGGTTTAGTCAATGGATCTGCGTCATTCAGATCCGTATGTACTTTGCTAATCTTCAGATCTCCATCTGCTATATAATCTCGGATTATATGAAACTTGCGGTTGATATGCTTGGTCTTTGGATGATATCTTGGTTCCTTAGCGAGTGCTATGGCGCCCGGTGTTGTCATACAATATCTCCAGTGGGTCCAATGCACTTGAACCACGCCAAGCTCGATGATGAAGTTTCGATCCAAACTACTTCACTTGACGCTTCTGCAGCAGCCATGTATTCCGCTTCTATGGTAGATCCCGCGATCACGCTTTGCTTGCAACTTCTCCAGCTCACAGCTCCTCCATTCAAAATATAAACGTATCCTGTCTGAGATTTAGAATCATCCTTGTCGGTGTCGAAACTAGCATCAACGTAACCTTTACGACAAGCTGTCGCTCATCACCCCATAGACTAAGAACATTTCTTTAGTTCTATTTAGGTACTTTAGGATGTTCTTCACGCTGTCCAAAGGTTCCACTCGGATCACTTTGATATCTCGTCACAAACTAAGAGCATTGGACACATCCGGTCTAGTACACAAGATGGCATACATGATGGAACCTATGGCCGAGGCATAAGGCACTTTGCTCATAGCTTCCCTATCATTTCATCAGAATGGACACCGAGCCTTGCTCAATATCTTACCCGACAACATAGGCACGAACCTTTCTTTGCCTTATCCATTCGAACCTTTTCGTAACTTTGTCTAGGTATGTACCGCTTAAAGCTATCAGCGTCTTTGTCTATCTCTATAGATCTTGATGGCCAATATATAAGCAGCTTCACCTAGGTCTTTCATTGAAAAACACTTGTTCAAATAACTCTTCACATCGTTAAGCATGTTGATGTCATTTCCGATAATCAATATGTCATCCACATACAGTACCGTAAACGCCACCGAGACCCCACTCACTTTCTTGTAGATACAAGTCAGCAATTTGGAACAAATCCAAAGCTCTTGATCACTTGATCAAAACGAAGGTTCCAACTCCGAGATGCTTGCTTCAGTCCATAAATGGAACGCTGAAGTTTGCATACTTTACTAGCATCCTTAGGATCGACAAAACCTTCGGGTTGCATCATATACAACTCTTCATCAATGTTGCCATTGAGGAAAACAGTCTTGACATCCATCTGCCATATTTCATAATCATGAAACGCAGCAATTGCTAATAAAATCCGAATGGACTTAAACATCGCTACGGGAGAGAAAGTCTCATCGTAGTCAACACCTTGAACTTGTCGAAAACCTTTTGCGACAAGTCGTGCTTTATAGACGGTAACATTACCATCCGCGTCCGTTTTCTTCTTGAATATCCATTTGCACTCAACGGCCTTTCGGTCGCTAGGAGGATCCACCAAAGTCCATACTTGGTTTTCGCTCATGGATCCCAATTCGGATTTCATGGCTTCCACCATTTCTCGAGTCCGGCTCATCATCGCTTCCTCATAGTTCGTAGGTTCACCGTCTTCTACTAACAAGACAACAAGACAGGTTGCCGTACCACTCAGAGGGGCACGACCTTGTCGACCTGCGATGTTCAAGAGCAAGATCGTCCAAGCTTCATGATCCTTGTCATTAGCTTCCTCTATTGTTGGTGCAGCGACCGAACAATTTCAGGTGATGCGCTACTCTCCAATTCAAGAGAAGGTTCAATAACCTCGCAAGCTCTACTTTCCTCCCACTCACTTCTTTCGAGAGAAACTCCTTCTCAAGAAAGGAACCGCTTTTGCATGACAAACACTTTGCCTTCGTTCGTGATAGAAGGTATACCCAATAGTTTCCTTAGGGTATCCTATGAAGACGCATTTCTCCGCTTTGGGTTCGAGCTTGTCCGGCATCAACTTCTTGACGTAAGCTTCGATCCCCAAATTTTAAGAAACGACAACTTAGGTTTAGCACCAAACCACAGTTCATACGGTCGTCCTCAACGGATTTAGATGGAGCCCTATTTAAAGTGAATGCAGGTTTCTAATGCATAACCCCAAAATGATAACGGCAAATCAAGAAGAGACATCATTGATCGGACCATATCTAATAGGGTTCGATTTCATGCGACACACCATTTCGCTGTGGTGTTCCGGGTGGCGTGAGTTGCGAAACGATTCCGCTTGCTTTAAGATGCGTGAGAAAATCATAACTCAAATATTCACCTCCACGATCGGATCGTAGAAACTTAATCTTTCAGTTACGATGGTTCTCCACTTCATTCTGAAATTCTTTGAACTTTTCAAACGTTTCAGATTTATGTTTCATTAAATAGATATACCCATATCTACTTAAGTCATCAGTAAAAGTGAGAAAATAGCGATATCCACCACGCGTCGAAACACTCATCGGTCCGCACACATCGGTATGTATGATTTCCAACAAGTCCGTTGCTCGCTCCATCATACTGGAGAACGGGGTTTTGATCATCTTGCCCATGAGGCATGGTTCGCATGTGTCAAATGATTCAAAATCAAGAGACTCCAAAAGTCCATCAGAATGGAGCTTCTTCATGCGCTTTACACCAATATGACCTAGACGACAGTGCCACAAATAAGTAGTATTATCACTATCTACTTTGCATCTCTTAGCCTCAATGTTATGGATGTGTGTTTCATCCCTTTCGAGATTTAGAAGAAATAAACCATTCACAAGAGGTGCATCACCATAAAAGATGTTACTCATATAAATAGAACAACCATTATTCTCCGATTTAAATGAATAACCGTCTTGCAATAAACATGATCCGGAAATAATGTTCATGCTCAACGCAGGCACATAATAACATTAATTAAGGTTTAAAACTAATCCCGAAGGTAAAACTAAGGAGAGCGTGCCGACGGCCATCACATCAACTCTTGATCCGCTGCCAACGCCAAGATCGTCACCTCATCCCTCGCAAGTCGCCGCTTATTCCGTAGCTCCTGCTTCGAGTTACAAATATTAGCAACCGAACCGTATCAAATACCCAAATACTACAACGAGGATAGTAAGGAAAACATCAATAACATGTATATCAAATATACCTTTGATGGTGCCAGCCTTCTTGTCCGCTAAGTACTTGGACGATATGCGCAAAGTGACCTCTGTCCTGTAATAGAAGCACTCGGTGTCCCGCTTAGGACCGACTGAGCTTCTTCTCTCAGCAGGGCATCGCTTGCCGCCTCTTCTTAAAGGGCTTCTTTGCTCCCTTACCTTTCTTAAAGGAGGGCTTGTTGACCATCAACACATGATTATCCTTCTTGATGTCCACTTCCGCAGCCTTGACTTTGCGAAGAGCTCGGTGATCGATGGAACCAATCTGATTATGAGTCACTACAAAACTTTTGTAGCTAGGAGGAGTGATTGCAGAACTGTCAATCTTGAGCTCCTCCGAATCGCGGCATTCCAGCTTGCTCAAGGCGTGAGTGTAGCCCGACATCTTTATGGCTTGCACACTAACGGAACTCCTTCCTCCATCTTGCGCTTAAAGAACTTCTCGAGATCTCATATCTCGAACGGGCTTGAGTCCAAAACATGGTTTTCGATCCTCGAGAATCTCAAAGGGCCCGGATAGGTTTCAAAACGATTTTGAAGCTCGGTTCCATAGCAAACAACATGGTGCTCTTAATCACACCATAATCATCTTTATGCCGATCGATAGACAGCTTTCTCACCAGCCAGCTTGCAGTAGGGTCACCTAACGCTTTCCCAAGGACATAGTCCTTTTGTCCGCCAGAGAATGATTCTTAGATTGCGGAACCAATTGGTGAAGTTAGACCCATTGTTTCTAAGCTTTTCCTTCTCAAAGAAAAACGTTGAAGTTGAAGTTGGATTTGGCCATGTGATCTACAAGATTTGCAATTACAATTTAGACTATGTTCATGATAAATAGTTCAACTTAATCAAATTACTAGATGAACTCCCACTAAATTCAACATCCCTCAAGTTGTTTAGTGAACACAATCCAAATTCACCACACCTAATCCGATCATCACGAGAAGATATGTGGTTTCAATGGTGGACAACAAAGTGTCGATCATATCATTCATATGACTCATGCTTAACCTTTCGGTTCTTGTGTTCCGAGGCCATGTCTGTACATGCTAGGCTCGTCAAGTTAGACCCAAGTATTTTCGCGTGTGCAAAACTGGCTTGCACCCGTTGTATGTGAGCGTAGAGTCTATAGCACCCGATCATCACGTGATGCCTGGAAACGACGAACTTTCGCAACGGTGCATACTTGGGGAGAACACAGTTTTTATCTTGATCTTTAAGTGAGGAATCATCTTATAATGCTACCGTCGCGATCTAAGCATAATAAGATACATAAAGGGATAAACATCACATGCATATAACTTTATGTGACATGGTATAGCCAATCTTCGCGCAATGATCTCCATCTTGTGCTCCGCATGATCTCCATCACTCCACCATGATTGCCTCCACCACGAATAGCAACTACAACTATTGCTAACTACTTAGCGATAAAGTAAAGCTATTACATGGCGTATAAGAAGTTGACTCGAGGTCATACACAATTATAAAACAACCATATATTCTCCGGTTGTGTACTCATCGACATGCAAGTCGTGAAACATTACAAAACATGATCATCGCATTACAATATACACATCACATCTTGGGCCATACCATATCACGTAAAACACTCCTGCAAAAAAACAAGTTAGACGCCTCTACTTTGTTGTTGCATGTTTTACGTGGCTTATGGGAGTAGATGCTAAGAACGATTCTTACCTAAGGAAAGCCACAACGGTGATATTATGGTTTCCAAACTCCGTGTTAATCCCATGACAACTATAGTGAGAGAAATCGACATCCACCACCGCATGTGTGGACAAGCCACACGTCAAGTGCGGAGCGGTCTCGCAACGACGTCGCGTAAGGTTGGCCTGGACCGCTTCAATCTCACTATCCCGCCATAAGAAGAACACAAACAAGAGGCTTGCAACAGAAAACATCAACGCCCGCAACAACCATGTTATGCTCTACTCGTGAAACACATCTACGCATAGATCTAGCTCTGATACCACTGAAGGGTTTCGGCATAGTAAATCAAAATTTTCTACGGATGCGAACAGAGGGAAAGCCAAGATCTAATCTAGGAGATGCAATCAACGAGAGAGATTGGATTAGATCTTCATACCCTTGAAGATTCAAGACAATGAACGCTCATCGAACGTGGGTGATGTAGTCGGACTCGCTTCTCCTCCTCGCGATCCGATCCGATCTAGCACCACAAGTGGCGGTGCCTCCGTGAGATGCACACGTGCAGCACCTCGACGTCTCCTCCTTCCTCGGACCAGCGAGTATGGTGGAGAGATAGATTGGATCTACAACACGACGGCGTGGTGTATATGGTGGAGAATTTCTGCTGCAGGGCTTCGCCTACAAACACTCGGGAGGTAGAGAGGAAGATAGCAAGGCTACTAGGGCTTGGAGGAAGGTGTGTAGTAGTGGGGAAGGGGGCGCACCACCCCTCTATATATAGAGGGGGGGCGGCCAGCCCTTGCCCCTCCTCCAAGCCTATCTCTAGTTTAAACAATTTAAACTCTCCCTTATCTAGAAATCCTATCTCTAGTTTAAACGATTTAAACTCTCCCTTATCTAGAAATCCTATCTCTAGTTTAAACGAGTTTAAACTTATCCAGATCGACTGCCCTATGGGGCCTTGTGCCCTGGCCCAATGCGGCCAGGACACTCCCTCATAGGCCCATGCCCCTCCCGGAAGGTGGGGCCACGTTGGTCCCTTCCGGAAGGTTCTAGAAGCTTCGGTACAATACCGATTAACCTTAACAATTCAACTCCAAAACTGCACCGCCTTATATGAATCTTATTCTCGGACCATTTCGAACCTCTCGTGATATCCCGGATCCCATCCGAGACTCAACAAAAATTCATAAACCAATTATCCAATCTATCCTAGCGCCGATACGTTATGTGTGACCTGCGGGTTCGAGAATATGCATGATCTTCTATCAATAATCAACAGCGGGGTCTGGAAACCCATATTGACTCCCACACATTCATCGATGATCATATCGGATGAACCATGATGCCAGGATTCAATCAATCCCATATATATATTCCCTTCGTCTCGCGATATTTTACTTGCCGAGATTCGATCGTTGCTGCCATACCTAGTTCAATCTCGCTCACGGCAAGTACTTTACTCTCCGTAATCCGATATCACTTTGTGATTAACTCCTTAACCACATGCTTGCAAGCGTGTTGATATTGATTACCGAGTGGGCCCAAGTATATCTCTCCGACTTGGGAGGGACAA
This sequence comes from Avena longiglumis, assembly GCA_030063025.1. Taxonomy (NCBI): domain Eukaryota; kingdom Viridiplantae; phylum Streptophyta; class Magnoliopsida; order Poales; family Poaceae; genus Avena; species Avena longiglumis. The sequence goes on along the minus strand of CP125974.1, from coordinate 472,408,386 downwards.
ATTCCATCTCGATACATACAACCCAATGATACTTTCCGATCACCTGAGAGACACCTTTATGATCACCCTCTCATAGGATGACGTTTGATGACCTCAAAGCTTTCTTCCGATACCAGGGAGTTGCATTATCTCATGGTCTAAGGAATACAATATTTGACATAGGAAAAGCTTCACAAAGACGAACACGATGACACGATCTAATTGCTCTGCTTTGTTTGGGTCTATCCACCATATCATTCTCCCAATGATATGATCTCATTATCAATTGACAACTCATGTCTATGGTTAGGAAACCTTAACCATCATTGATCGATGAGCTAGTCCATAGAGGCGTACTAGGGACACGGTGTTGTTCACAAACCACACAAGTATTAAAGTTTCCGCTTAATACAATTCTAGCATGGAATATAAACTTTATCATGAACAAGAATTATAATAATAACATCTTTATTATTGCCTCTAGGGCATAATTCCAACATTTATGTGATTTGGGAGCTGGAGTTAGTGTTATGCATTTTTCTCTCTACAAGAGACTCCGGCTAGAAAAGTTGATACCAACTGATATATCTTTGCAAATGGCTAATAAGTCAACTACTATTCCTGTTGGTATATGTGAGGATGTTCCTGTTCAAGTGGCTCATAATTGCTTGGTTTTGACTGATTTTGTTGTGCTTGAAATGCCTAAAGATGATAATATGTTTATTATTCTTGGGAGACCTTTTCTTAATACTACAGGTGCTATTATTAATTGCAATCAAGGGAAAGTAATATTTAATATTGATGATAAAGAGCATACTGTTTATTTCCCCAAGAAGGTTGTTAAGAGTTATTGCCTGAATTCCATTGAAAATATTGAGCATCAAGGTTAGAGAAATATATTGTCCCATTCCACAAGAAAATTTTGAAACTATTATGATTGGGACCATTGCTATCAAGTATGAGGTAACATAATCACCTTGTGGAATACAAAGTTTTGTTTCATATAAGATTGTTTTGGTAACAAGACTTGATCAACCTTGTTAACAAAAGGATTTTAATGAACAAAATAATGCTTTCACTGTGGTTATACTTACTCACTTTTACTTTTCTCCTTTCCAATCTTTGCTCTTCGTTGTGCCTAACTTAAAGGCGTTAAAGAAAAGTACTTCTTGGGAGATAACCCAATAGTTTTCTTAAGTATTGTAAGTTATTACTTCTGTAATAACCTCTCCTTATCCTTTTTGTTTGCTTTTTGTGCCAAGAATGACCTCTAATAAGAGGGAAGTAAGATTTTGGGAGTTGCTGTCCCGAAATAGATTTCTATCCTCCACCATAAATATTCGTGACGAGTCTCTGTAACTCGAATTGAGCTTAAAATTTACGAATAAAACCCCCAATATGTTAGATAACTTTCGTTAGTTCAACACTTTTGATTTGAGCAACATAAGTTCTTCGAAAAAATCGATTTCTACCTGCTGGTCTGTTTTGACAGATTTCTGCCATTATTTGCATTTGCTTCTTATTGATTCCTTTTCGGGTTCTTTTTGGGAAATTGAGATTTTTTAGGGAATTGCTACAGTAGCTTGTGTTTTTAGTGAAAAGTTTTTCTGTTCTAAAGCTAAGCCTAAGGGTATATTATATTTTGAATACACTAATATTGCTAATGAAGATTGTGTGAAGGAAAAAAATTCAGGTATAGAGAGAGGATGATGTAATGAGATGAAGAATGAACAAAATCTCAAGCTTGGGGGGAGCCACCCCATGTCACCCCAAGAAATATTCAAGAGGTACAAGCGCCAAAGCTTGGGGGTGTCCAAGGTATCCCCTTCTTCATCAATAAAAATCTCAGGTCTTTCTAGACACTTTGTTTTTATTGTTTCATGCACAGTTGTGTTGTTCTTGGATCGTCTTAGTTTTTTTTTGGTTTTCTTTTGCTTTGTTTGTTTTTGCTTTGTTTGCTTGTGTGAAAAATCGAAAACACAAAAAATATTGGTTCTTCTTCTCTGGTTTTGTGAGGTCTTTGCAGGGTTCAACCGTCCTCAGTGGATTTTGGTTTCATGTTATTATCCAAGTCACACAAGTGAAGGGCAATAATGAAGATTAATACAACTTGAGGTGTGGTAAGAGGCTAGTAACGAACACTATTTATTTTCATTTTTGTACATATAATCATCATTGTGAGCATGCTTAGCCTATTTGTGTAAGGTGTATGTCATTATGAATACCCAGTAGTTCTTGCTTGTCTTTGATTAGCTCCAGCTTGCTAATAGTTTGTAGCATGTCATATGAATGTTTGCTTGCATTGTTTTATACATATTTTGGTATGATATTGTGGTATCCTCCTCTGATTGTTCATGTGAATTGACTTGGCACATGCTCACGCATGCATCTGACTAATCAATAGTCAATAAGCCTCGATGATTTATTTTGCCTCAGAGTTCTAGTATCACTTTCATGCCACAATTAGTCCTGTTTTGTTGCAAGCATGATTATGACAATTATTGCTCTCTCGTTTGTCGCTCCCTCTCTTTTGCTAGCCTTCACTTGCACTGAGTATGAGCTCTACCTGTGCTTCCAACTCTCCAAAACCAATATTGCCAACTGTGTCCACCATACCTACCTATTAACATCATTTGCTACCTCAGTGCATATTCTATATGCCATGTTTTCTTCCAAAATAAAATGTTTGTTTGTTTTGAGAAAATTAGTTAGTAAAGCTCTCACGAACTTGATGACAAAATTTATTCCTTGCACTTAATAATCCTGAACCATTGTGACTTGTCCATGAAAGTTATATGCTTGCAAATTATATGCTGGGAGTCAGCAGAACCGTGCTGTCACGGGGAACACTTTCAACACTTTTTGGATATCCTATCTAGTTGATACTTTGCTCTTTTGTTTACGGATATCGATGGTGTGAAATAAAAGGGGAGGTTGTGAGTTCATGGAGTCTATACATTGTGTTAGAGAAACGTCTGGGCCGCTAGCCGAATCCATGCCTAATCATGGTGGAAACTTGCAGCATCACCATAATGAGCATTATATGAACCATCCTCAATAAAAAGCTATGTATATAGTAAATAAAAAGATCGCTGAGATGCTTATTGTATGCTTGCCTTGTCATTTTGATCACGGGATAGCTCCTGTATCATGTGCAAGGGGTACCCTGTTGGCGGTTCTCTATGATATACATGTATTTACAATGACAAGAACTTACAGGTAACCAAAGTTGAGTAGCATGCAGAGCGGCCGTTGTACTCAAGGGACTTGGGATCTCCAGTTTATGGTCTGTCAAGCATATAACTCAGATTGGACCTCACTTTTACCTTAACCATATGAAGATGCCTGTGATAGGGGCAATGAGAGATCAAAGCTAATGAGTACCTTCCTTTCAGCATTAGGAAGCCTTTCAAACTTTTCAAAAGCGTTTTCACTTCCTTGTTGAGTCACCATTTATTCTATGAGCACCTTCTTGAGATTATAGTTATCATTTTTGTGTTTGTTCCAAAACTTGGTTAATTATGTCATGACTTTGATGCTTGTATCTCCGATATCTTTATCTCTAGTCTTCACTTGAACTTCAGAGGTGCCTTGGCATTTATATTGTTCTCTTCAAACAAAGGCAAGCGAGATACCATTCTATCATACCTTACTATGAACATTGCAATGTTTCTTATGTCTATGTTTCATGCTACTTATTATAATTGAGTTGGTTTCTCTTCATAGCTTGCAATAATTATTGAGTATACTTAGTTGCATACTCTTTATTATGAATTGTCTAAGCATCCACTCCTGTGCTGACAATATTTCCATCATATGAAGCAAATGTGTTTGTGAAAGTTCTTTTATCGCACTCAGTTTTCAACTGAATTGCTTGAGGACAAGCAATAAGCTAATCTTGGGGGCAGTTGATACGTCCAAAACGTATCTACTTTCCCGAACACTTTTGCTATTGTTTCTCCTCTAAACTTGTGTGATTTGGATACAACTAACACACACAGACGCTGTTTTCAACAGAATTACCTTGGTGTCTAGTTTTTTTTTTTGCAGAAAATGAACTATCAAGAAAAATCCCGGAAAATATGCCAAAAATTATATTTCACCAGAAGATCCACGGAGTCAGAAGACGAGACGGAGAAGGGGCCTGGGGGGGCCACACCCCTGCCAGGCGCGCGCCAACCTCTGGTCGCGCCTAGGGGTGCAGCCACCCCAGGCACCCCCTCGGCCTTCCTCTGCGCCTATAAGTTGCCTTTCGACCTAAAAACCAAGGGGGGTTCGATAGTTTTCCAGGAAGAGTTTCGCTCCACTACCGCCACCAGAAACCAAGATTCGGATCCAGAAACTCCGTTCTGACACCCTGCCGGGACGGGGAATTTGGAGATGATCATCGCCATCGTCATCACCAACGCATCTCCATCGACCATCAATGTTTCCCTCATCCATGAGTGAGTAACCCCCCGCTGTAGGCTTGGGGATGGTAGGGATTGGATGAGTTCTATCATGTAATTGAATAAGATTGTTAGGGCATAGTGGCTAGTATCTCTATTAGTGCTATTTGACTTTGTTGCAATTTGTTGTGCTTAATGCTTGTCACTAGGGCCCGAGTGCCATAATCTCAGATCTGAACTTATTATTAAATAACTATGATAGTATTGTTTGTGATCTTATCTGCAAGTTGTGTACACATATCATTGTCTGGATCTAAAGTACCCAAAGTGACAATAATTGGGACAACCGGAGGGGATGGCTATTGTGTGAGGATCACATGAGTTCACGGAGTGTTAATGCTTTGCTCCGGTGCTCTATTGAAAGGAGCACCTTAATTGTCAGTAGTTCCCTAGAGGCCCCGCTGCCACGAGCTGGCTGGACAAAAGATGTTATGCAAGTTCTCATTGCGAGCACGTATAACTATATTTGGAGCACATGCCTAAGATTGTTTAGTATTTGGATGCTTGTTATTATTTATCTGCAATGCCCTAGATCTTAAAGTTACATGTTTAGACTCGTTCGTGCAACGCCCGTCCATCCATCCCTATGCCTACGGCACTCGAATCCCACTGTTTACTGTTACTATTGCTCTTGTTCCACTGTTGCTGTTGCTACTACCAAACTGTTGCTACTGATAAACTTCTGTGAGCAAGAACTATTTCCAGGTACAGCTGAATTGACAACTCAGTTGTTAAGGCTTGCAAGTATTCTTTGGCTCCCTTTGTTTCGAATTAATAAATTGGGTAATACTACCCGTGAAGACTGTTGCGATCCCCTATACTTGTGGGTTATCAGTCGACGACACATTAGGTTAATCGAAGAGGGCGTGGCCCTCGAGTGTTTCGAGTGCGAGTTAAAGTAAAAAATAAGTCAACTCTAAGTAGAGAACTTAGCTTTGTTGGTTATCAGCGAGGTGAATAGGTCGCAGGAGCCAATGCGATCGGTGGATCACATGAGCGGATGCAACTGGCAGGTCGCGGTCGTGAGAGACGATATGACTAGTGGGTCGTGGTAGCGAGAGCCAATACGATCGGCGGGTCGCGGGAGCGGATTCGATCGCTGGATCACGGGAGCCGATGTAATATGCATGTCATCGCAGCCGGAGATTGCAGCGGACCACCATAGTCGAAGACCGCAGCGGGTCGCCATAGTCGAAGGATCCCCCGAGTCGCTAGAGCCGAAGGCCACAGCGGGTCGCCAGAGCCGAAGGAGCCGCCGAGTTGCCGGAGTCGAAGGCCATAGCGGGCCACACGGCAAAGTCGACGTAGCCCCCGAACGTAGAGTCGATGTAGTCAAGGCGATGTTAGAGAGCCGATGTGGCGGGCCGGAGTCTATGCGGCGGCGGGTCGCCGAAACTGATGACAACAGCAGTTTGTCACAACCGAAGATCGCAGAAGGTTGCTGCAGCAGGTCGTCGAAGCCGATGGCAGAAGTGGGTAGCCGCAGTCGAAGACTGCAGCGAGTCACTGGAGTCAAAGGATCCCCCGAGCATAGTCAACGCGATGGACGCATAGTCGACATGGCTGACGTGTAGTTGATGTCGGTGAAGTCACCAAACTTTTTATCGGTTGAACTAGATGTGCCAGACAAAATTTTCGTGGCAGAGCTAGTCAATTGTAGTTTTTTTTTTGAAAATAGTCAATAGTAGTTGAGTTGGAGATTTTTGCCGCTGAATCCGTACGAGCAAAGCATGGCCTCTTTGGTTGACTTGATCCAGCTACTCGAGATTATTTTCTGTGCAACACGCTCACTAAAAATAATTTCTTTTTAAGATCAGCGCACTCTCTGACATGTGCGTAGTCTGCTTGTTTGATTGATTTGTTTTTTCTCTCTCGGTGAAGTAGTACACGGCGTGGTCTTTTTTTGGAATTTGTAGCCATCTATGTTTGTATTTCATGACGATCATCAATCCAATTCATTCTCGCTTGTCGTGCCAAATTTGCACTTGTGCATTTGTCAACATGCTCTCCAAAGATCACTCTCTCGCAACAACAAGAGGGCTATGACGGTGCAAAAGTAGTTTGTGTATGGAAACATGATTCTCCACAATCTTTTAAGGTGGAACCTCTTTTAATAGTATGGCGATTTAAAATAACAATAAAGAGAGAAAAACACAAAAATAAAGGACGCCATCTTCACAGACTTAAAAAAAGGTTAAAAAATGAATAAACCTGAAACTTAGGCACATAATTAAATCATAAGTGAAATTGTTATCAACGCTAAAATACTTAAGAAAAACAATGTCCTTTCAATCGCCCAAGTGGAATGCTGCATAGCGCACTGCCATTAATGGTAGCTACCAGCTCTATCCGTAGACCAAAATGGATCAGCCTTTTGGATGCGGTGACCTTGGCTTGGACTGAAGAAACACCGAGATTGTACAAGGATCACCACAAATGAACCAATCCTATATAACTAAGAAGATCACCTCCACTGACCTATTTCTCTAAACATGCAGCTATGACACCTCAGCAATCTCACAATGTCAGCCACGTCACAACATTGCATGCATGCACAAAAGTGCGGATGCCTTCCGGCGGTGATGCCTTCCTAGCTTCCGTACTCCATCGTTTCCCTGTTAATTGCTTTGGCAGAAACGCCCCCATTGTGATTATATCAGCCCATGTCCTCTTCAACTCCGATCCAATCTCCTTTTTTGGCAGCCCTCTCGCTCCTCACAATTCGATTCATAAGCCTTAGCAGCCATCACTTTTCTTCACGAGCTGATTCCTCGGCTTCATGTTGTCACTATAGGTCGATCTGATCTCCTCAAGGAAGATGACGCCCTTCACACTGAATTTGAGTACCCTCCATCGCAACTTTTCTCTTCACCATTGTTCAGGTCTATGCCAATCCCGGTTATAATTTTTGAATTAAGTTTCTATTTTTTATCTGATTCAATTGGAATAGATTTGGTGAGTCTCGGTTAAGCAATTGGCTCATGTTTTAGTTCTGTTCGTTACCCCTGGCTGGATCGATACAGATGACCCTCTTTAGTCCTAATTCTGACCTTTTATTTTCCCCTCATATGGATTTTGTTTTCAGCTTCTACTTCCTGAATATGAGATCAGCGATCTAATCGTTCAGACTCTAGATCACAGACTTACATATATCAGATCAGAGATCTGATCGCACAGACTCTAGACCAGAGTTACATAAATCAAATTCCTTGAAAATCTGACCTTATTTTCTCGACAATTCATATCTGCAGGGGATGTGCATAGGCGAGCCAGACAAAACCTTTGCACTTTATTTCTGGTTCCCGTCAGTGAAATCTTCCAATGCAGTCTAATAAGATTTGAGCTCTTTTTTTCCTTTTAATGTATCACACGTAGCAAGATTACCCTACATCTGGACCTGAACGTTCTCAATCTCACAGAAGCTATCCATCTAACGATGCTTATGGGACAAGAAAATGTACATGTTCATACGGTAAGAAAATTCAGAAATTCTGTAGTTCCGCATTTCAAAATAAATGTCCGTTGAAATAGATACACATTGTTTCTTGAAGGTGGACATTTTCTACATTGTTCATTCAGAAAGCATATATTCAATAATATGTTTCTTATGAATTTGGTTGATATGGCAAAGTACAGTCCGAGTTACAGTTATATGTGGATATATTGAGCCAGCCAATCTCTGTAACTCCAAGTGTTCTATGTTTTCTATCCATTTCCATTTTCTGTTCTAGAGTGCTCCAAACTCATAAGAACAGGGGCTAGACACCCCCTCAAGGATTTACAACAGGTAATTTTCTGTTATATGCGGGGCGAGCAGGGGCTAGACACCCCCCAACTGTTCGCCCCCCTCAAGGATTTACAACAGCAAGTAATAGTATTAGTCCATGAATCAAAAGACTTGAGCCTAGATTAAGTGTTTGTGCAAGAACTAAAGCAACCCAACAGGTAAAAGTATTGCCCGTCCGCTTGTGTACCCACGTATAGGAAATAAATGATCATTCAATTCTGGTCATTTTCCAATTCCCTCTAGCAAATTAGATTGCTCTATTAATCGATCCAGGATGCGAGGAAGCCTACCGCAACTGATGTTGGACTTTGATTGTTGGTTTATCTAGACAACCGAGTAGTGCGATGGAGGTTGATCTATTGGTCTCTACCGTGAGTCCACAACATCATCATTCATTTGTTTGAGATTCGTGCAACTGTTTTACAGAGAGATCTTTTCACCTTAGTCTAGATTTATACGAGATTTATTAAAATTCTAAAACTATTCTGAATCTTGCAACCCATACACAATTCAATTGCAACTATAGAATAAATAAGAAAAACAAACAAATTAACAGTAAAAAATGAGAAAAACAATAAAATTAACTAAATTTTGAAGTACATACAAATTTCAGCAGATCTAATAAAAAACATACATATTTTCACTGTTAAACGGAGTTCAGATTATTTCCAACTATAAGATATAAATATAAGGAAAAAGTCTATTCTAAACCTTGAATTTATAGAGCTTAGATAAATAAACCCCTGAAGTCGGAATCCCGGTCGTTGACACTCTGACTTTGTAAATCCCGGTCTATTCCAAACCTTTAAACTGTTTTTCATGGCAAAAAATAAAATTCAGCATCACTACTGTCACTGAGTGTACTGGCCCATATGTCATATCTATCTTCAACCTTTGTCCTCTCTTTATTTTTTCTCCATCGTTTAACGTACACAGCACCAGACCAGCATAGCCGCCCAGACAAGTGCATAGCCAATTTAATTATTTTGATTGCCCATACGGTAGGGCATCTGAGCCTGGGGTTCACTAAGGGTGTGTTTGGTAGCCTGAGTGGGCAATCTCATCTCATACAAGTTGAGTGTAGCTATGCCCACCACATACAAGTGTTCTAGTTGTGTTATGTTTGGTAGGTCGGATGAGATGAGCCAAGCTCAGTTCAGATCCTGTTTGGTGTGGTTGTACGACTTGAGCCATGTCACATAAAAATAAAACACAATTAGGTCCCTGGAAACAAAACTAAAAAGCAATCGGGTCCAGATCGGGCTTTGGCGCCGTTGCCGGCGAGCTCCGGCGCCGCCACACTCCACCGCTGGTGCCTCCACGCTGCACCGTTGGCGCCTCCATGCTCCACCGCCAGGAGGCCACGACGAGCTGTCGCTAGAGGCCACGACGAGCTGTCGCTAGAGGCCACGACGAGCTGCCGCTAGAGGCCGCGACGAGTTGCCACCAAAGGACGCGACGGATGTGGTCGGGAGGCCGCGGCGGACGTGGCCTAGAGATGTGACGGACGAGGTCTGGATGCGGCGGCGGCAGACGAGGTCCGGAGATGCGGCGGCGGCGAAGCCCGAGCGGAGACCGGCGGCGAGATCAGGACAAAGGAGAAAGGCGTCGGGGAGACAGAGGAGAGACGTGGTGCGTACGGGGGGAGTGGTTCGGTTACGGGAGGAGAATGATCGAACGATGCGGCTCGGGGGCGTGACCCCTGCTGGCTCCAGCGCGTGCGGGGATGGACTCAACACTGCCCGGTTGTGAAGCTCGATTTGAGCTTCCTTACTCGGCAGGGCTCAGGGGCAGTTTTTGTATGAGATGGGCAATGCCGACGAGAGCCGACCCGGTCTAACAAACAACAAAACGTGGGATGAGATGAGAAAATCTGGGTTCCCCCGGGCTACCAAACACGCCCTAAGCAATCTCTATCTCCCAAAAAATATTTTCTTAAATTTCTTGATATATTAAATTAATTAGCTGAATGGCCGTGCGTTGTCACAGTCTATTAAATTAATTTATTTTCTTTCTCACCTGTGTCCCTGCGCTGCTGGTTCCATCTCTTTTCCTATCGAGTTTCGCCTTCAACCATGTCGTCTTGCAGTTTGAGGATTAAGATGGGAAGTCAATTGTAAAATTTTAAATTTGTAAAATCAATCTGGTTTGGACATGATTGTTGTCTGAAAACTTAATAGTTGTAAGTAGAGAGTTGAATGGACGCGGCTAGCAGTAGTGATCACGGCTTGGGTGCTGCCATTTTAACCTTCCATTGGTGATGTACAAATATGCTATCTAAACATTTGACGTCAGGTTTGGTCATAGTACTGTCAAACCTATGGGTAGTTCGAGAAGGGAGAGCAGAGCATGGTGGCCTGTTTTTTCTAAACAATACACATCATGCTCGCTGAAGGGAACTTGCCTGGCTGGGTACATACTTGTTGTAACTGTGCACATACTTGTCATCACGGCATAGTGTTTTTAATTGAATAAGTTTTTCATTAAATCATTAAGAGGGTGATGCCAATTAAAAAAAATTGAATATTACACTGATTGGTTTGCTCCTCTTTTAATCTTCTCAATGTTTCCTAAAAAGGGAAGATTAAACTTCCCAAAAATATTAACCATTACCCTGATTCGTTTGCTCCTCATTTTTTTTCCTTATTCGTTTACCAAACAGAGCGCGCTAACCATCTCCTCCGAGTAGTTTTCCAACCAGATTAGCCTAACACTTTATCTTTGGAACTACCTAAGCACACATAATCGGTCTCATTCCCCATATCGCTAGCAATCCAGCATTCCAGTTTTTTCTTGCTACCAGCAAAAAAAAACAATCTATCATTATTTTCAATTCACAAGAAAACGAAACTGAACTCAATTTCCTTTTTAGACAAAAGGCTCACTGATGCTCCCAGTATGAAGAAGAAGATGCGAAAATCTTAAGCAGCACAACATCCCAATCGATTGCAGAGTATAGATGTATCGGCCTCGCGTAGCTGGTTGGGAAGATCGTAGGGAGTAGAGACCATAGACTTGGAAACTGGATCGAGAGAAAAAGAAGAGGTAGTCGATGATAGCTTCATCTGCAGCCCTTCTCGTCGTCCTCTTCTCCCTGCAAGCACGCCCGCAGGCCTTGCATCCTCTGGCTCTATCGCCGCTCGTCCCCGACCTCAGCCGCCCAACTCTCCCACCACCGCGTTCCTCCTTTCCTCGCCGCTAAGGACCAGCAGAGCGACCATGCATCGCGTCCAACAGAAGCTCGATCTGGTCACGGGGCGTTTGATGCGGTGGCGGCCTGGGATCAACAGGCAAATCGGGGAGCAACGGCACTTCCTCTGCCTCCTATCCCCACCGGTAACCGGAAGGCGGAGTCGCGGAAAGGCGAACGTGGGTGCATATCGGGCGGCGCTGGAATAGGGACGATACGAGTAGAGTTTTAGACAAAACCGCACGAGCGGTCCTAATTCTTTGTCCATAGCTTTACTTTAGTTCTAAATCTTTAAAATTGTATATCCAGGTCCTATATTTTTTATAAATAACTCACGCGAGGTCCTATTTTGCTTTAACCGTTTTAACCTGCCTATGTGAAGGTTTGACCACTGCCACATCAACAGTAGGACCTAGAAGGGATACTGGCCAGACATCTATATTTATGTAAAGACCCCCCTAATTTGTATTTCTTCCAAATTGTAGTCCTAGTTTATTCTTTTCCAAACAAAAAAAGAGGAGGCCGTCGATGAAGATAGTCAGTCGTTCTCCTTCCTCCTCCTTGCCTACTTTATCTTCTTTGCCCAAGATCCAGTGTCGACCTTGCTCGTCTTCGACAACATGCCTACCGTCTTTGGGTGCACATGCCCTCTTGGACTAGTAAAACATAAGCAACTAAGAAAATGATATCTATGCGACACCTCCATCGCACACATCATGTCCATGCCTGTGCGCGGTCGAGTGCACGCGCATCCTACAATGTGCATGGCGTCCTGCTTATCTTTGTTGTCACTCATCGCGGCGGTCCTGCTTATCTTCGTTGTCACTCATCGCGGCAAGAACGATCTGGCGGTGGCCGTCATAATCGAGCCGTGTATCATCATCGGCCGCCTCCTCGCTAAGCTTGCGTTCGTAGAAGTGGGTGCCCACGCCTCTTGCCCAGCTTGTCCTCAAGGTAGCTCCGGTGTGGTGTTGCGAGCATCACGGCGGGCGCCACCAGTACTGCCGAGGGCCTCCAACTCCTACACGCTCCAGATCCCGGCGGCGGCGGGGCCGTAGACGAGAGCTCCAACGCCTTCCCATCGGTACTTCTGGCATACATGGCGGCGCACTCGCAGGTGTCGACCGCGATCGTGCGGGGCACCATCGTTGCCTGGCAACTCTCCGACGAGGCGGATGGTTTTATTATGCGGGGCTGGCCTATTAGCACCGATGTAGTCTAGGCACTAGGCCCATTAGCGTCACTATACTCTGGCATTATTATCATCTCTAAACAAATGATGGCACCCTTCTCCTGAAAAAATCACACTTGAATTCGGCCTGCAGATTAAGACGCAAATCTTGATTAGCGGAAAAAAGGCCAGTAGCCATCGTCTTGGTCACGGCAGAGAAACAGGCGCACCGGCACTCCTCTGCTTCGGTGTGGCCACAACAGAAGAAGCTTAGGGGTTTATTTGGAAATATGCACGGGTGCTCAGTTTGCATCGGGACCCACAGTCGACGTGGCGGTGGTCAAAGTGCCACGCGGGCAGGTCAGCATGGGTCAGAGCAAAATAAGACCTCGTGTTCACTTATGAATTTAGAATCTAGACGTGCAATTTTAAAAATTTAGGACCAAAGCGAAGGTATGAGAAAAAAACTGGGACCGCTAGTGCGGTTTACTCAGAGTTTTAATCTGATTTTTCTGCCTATTTTAACGCGAGCGGGACATGTACTGATGACGTAAGAGACAGACAGACCGGAGCGAACGACGGACGAAAACGGGAACAGACGAAAACCACCTCAACACTTGTAGAGATAGAGATTGGCTTCCGACGAAGGGCAGAGGCTGTCCCGAATCCAGGCCGTCGCTCCCGACGACCGATGGGGCGGCTTAGAGCTGCCTGAGCGCGAGAGCGCGGCGCACGACGGCGTCCAGGGCATGGCCTCTCCACGGTCATGTCCGCCACTGGGGCCAGCGCCCCAAGACGTCGGTCCTCCTCTGCCGCCGCATGTGAGCACTAGTCGCCCCACCCCTCCCTCCTGCTTCCATCTCCGGTGCTCCTCTGCCACCGCACGCAAGCACGAGATCAGCTCAAGTCAATGGATGGGGATCGATTTGAGACATATGGATTGGGTATAGAGATGAATATGACATGCGGCCCCATGCAGTCAGTGAGACAATCAATATTCTTGGCCGGGATCTTCTTTTTCCTAGTGTGCCAAAAAGTTTCAGGGTATAAAATAGATCGGGATTATTGACTTTGGAGTGCCAATTTTAGGATTATGAGTTTGGGGTTCGATTTAACTTTAAGGTTTGTTTTAGACTTTTTCCTAAATATAAATATTACATATAGCTGTTGTTAATTTCGTGGACTCTGGACATGTGGGGAACCCAGCCTACTTGCGCTAAATCTGCTCTCCTCGTCACTCAGCTATCAGCTTCTTGTCTCCTCCCGCTTCCTCCCAACGCATGCACGAGCCGAAGCACGCCCATGACGTGTCGCCCTCCAGGTCTTTGTCGGACACGTGCCTCCACAGCAGGGACGACGAGAGAGCCGGCGGCCGTCCGCGTCGCCGCACACGTGCCGCCTCCATGCCTCTCGAGCACCGCCCCTCCGATGCTATAAGAAGGCGACGCTTAGCTCATCCTCACCCATCGACAAAAGCTCAAGCAGTCTCGTACCATACACATACATACATACATACTCGATTCAGTCTCAGGAAGAGCAATGGCGTCCGGTCAGGAGAAGGGGAGGTCGGAGCTGGACAGCATGGCCCGCGAGGGGCAGACGGTCGTCCCCGGCGGCACCGGCGGGAAGTCCTACGAGGCCCAGGAGAAGCTCGCCGAAGGTACGTACAAACATACATACTCCTGCAACATGTGCTGTACTCGTATTGTTGTACCGTGATACATATGCATTGCGCATTCGTGCAGGGCGCAGCCGCGGCGGGCAGACTCGCAAGGATCAGATCGGGGAGGAAGGGTACAGCGAGATGGGGCGCAAGGGCGGTCTGAGCACCAACGACGAGTCCGGCGGCGAGCGCGCCGCCAGGGAGGGCATCGACATCGACGAGTCCAAGTTCAGGACCAAGTCTTAAGAGGAGATCAGTGCTGCGTAGCTATAGCTAGCAAGCTGACTGATGATGCCTGTATGTAGTCGGCTGTTAGTTTTACCTTCCTAGCTAGTGTGTCCACGGTACTACTAGTACTGAATAATGTAGGTCAGCTCCTGACGTGAGCACGCATCTAGGCGATCACATGTTCTAGTGGGTTTCTTTGTGGCTTCTGGTCAGCTTGCTTCTCAGTAATGTAGTCAGTTCGTTGTTGAATTGGAACCTCTGTCCATCTTGGTGTTCGTTCTTAAATTGTTTTCTTGGACTAGCTAGGACTAGCCAAGAGACTTGCGTAGTGAAGGAAAAGCATACTGCAAGTGGAATTATCCATGCGACTCTTCTAAGCAGCAAACGAGAGAGTTTAAGCCACAGAAATATCTGCAAACGAGAGTTTAAGCCACAGAATATCTGTGGTAAATTAGCTGAGCTGTGGTACATAGGAAATACACAAGCGTGTGGCGTTGACTTGCGTCACGGGTTGAGATGCGTTTTCTTAACAATGTATGAAGCCCGGCCCAAAAAACCAAATTGATTCAAATCCTTTATGTATTATTATGGTTGTGAGTCTTCTTTCTTTTTGGCTTTAGATTATCCATGATGCTACGCCGACGGTCAAATGTCAAACCAAACATCGGGACCGTCGATAAATTTGCAGAAAAATAAGAAAAATAAGATCTATCTATCTACATTTAAATATTACACATTTGTAAATAAAAATTAAGTGAAACATAAAATATTATATATAATTTAAAACGGGTATAAAAAATTTAAAAACAATACGAAACCTTCGCGTGATGTTATATTATGTGATAATAGTTAAGAAGAAAAAATATCATACTTGGTATATTAATTATGTCTCAAAAAATCTTTATAAAATGACCTATCTCATTCGAGGTTTTTTGGATTTCGGGTCAAATGACTAATGTTATAGCTAGAATCAAGGCATAGTTTGTGATAATATCCCCATATTGTGCATACATGTACATAATAGGATGGCGAACAATGTTGCAGGAGAAAGTTTTCCTTTTTGTCGCATCAAAAATTCATTTTTTATTTTCCGAGCACAAAAACTGACGGTTTTATGAAACCACCAAATAGCTAATTTAAAATACCACCACCACATTTTACAAAAATACTAGACCACCTTATATGAACAATGTACGAACAGGGGATCTAAAACCTTCCCGTCCACCTCTGATAAAAAAGACAAATTCCTACCGAATCGGTAAGAAGTGGGTCAGATATGAACTACAGGTATATGATCAGATGCCCATGTTTTTAAAAAAATCATTTTTAGGTTTATAATATGCTATTTTATCAAAAATCCAATACAAGTTTAGCGAGGCTCGGCCCCGAGCTAAGAATCTCCATACCCGTCGTTCGACAAAGTTTGACGATAGTTTAAAACGGGCATAAAAAATTCAAAAACGATCGAAATAATGTGAAACCTTCGCGTGGTGTCATATTATGTGACATAGTTAGAAAGAAAAATATCAAACTTGGTATATTGATTATGTCTCAAAAAACCTTCACAAAATGACCTATCTCATTCGAGGTTTTTGGCTTTCAGGTCAAATGACCAATGTTATAGCTAGAATCAAAACATAGTTTGTGATAATGTTCCATATTATGCATACACGTGCATCAAGGAATGGCGAACAATGTTGCAGGAAAAAGTTTTACTTTTTGTCTCACTAAAAAGCCATTTTCCATTTTCCGAGCACAAAAAACAGATGGTTTTGTGAAGCAACCATCACATAGCTAATTCAAAATACTATCACCACATTTTACAAAATACTAGACCACCTTATATGAACAATGTCCCAACAGGGGATCTGAAACCTTTCCGTCCACCTCTGGTGAAAAAGACAAATTTCTGCCAAGTCAGATATGAACTACAAGTATATGATACGATGCCCATGTTTTTTTATAAAAATCATTTTTAGGTTCATAATATGCTATTTTATCAAAGATACAATGCAAGTTTAGCGAGGCTTGGCCCGCGCTAAGAATCTCCATGCCCGTCGTTCGACAAAGTTTGACGATAGTTTAAAACGGGCATAAAAAATTAAAAAACGATCGAAACAATGCGAAACCTTCGCGTGGTGTCATATTATGTGACATAGTTAAAAGGAAAAATATCAAACTTGGTATGTTGATTATGTCTCAAAAAAACCTTCACAAAATGACCTATCTTATTCGAGGTTTCTTGGCTTTCGGGTCAAATGACCAATGTTATGGCTAGAATCAAGGAATAGTTTGTGATAATGTGTCCATATTGTGCATACATGTGCGTCATGGGATGTCGAACAATGTTGCAGGAGAAAGTTTTCATTTTCGTCGCACCAAAAAGCCATTTTTTTATTTTCTGAGCATAAAAAAGGACGGTTTTATAAAGCAACCACCAAATGGCTAATTCAAAATGGTACCACTAAATTTTACAAAAATAGTAGACCATCTTATATGGAAAATTTCCCAACAGGAGGATCCGAAACCTTTTTGTCCACCTCTAGTAAAAAAGATAAATTCCTGCTGAATCGGTAGGAATGTAGGGGTTCGTAGCATGGAAAACAAAAATTTTCTATCGCATACAAACAAACAAGCCAAGATCTATCTACTAGATTGTAGCAACGAGTCGATAGAGGAACTCACCCTCGAAGATTCCAAAGCGGTTAACGAGAGCAGATTCTCGTGGGTGATGCGATCGTTCCTAGATCTCAAGATCGTGAGACGATCCTTCCGGCCACGTTCCAGCGCTCCGCGATCGGTCACACGTTCGATTTTCGGCGAAGACCTTCCTCTCCTTGTTCCAGCAGCGGAGGTTGTAGCACTCTCCTCGCGATCGGCAAAGACTGGCGTGGTGCAGGAAGTAGAGGAGATCATGCAGGCTTCGCCTTAAGCCGGTGCAGTATGGTGGAGCTTATGAGAGAGGCTATTAGTGGTCTAGTAATTAGACACACCAATTAGAAGGCTCTAAACCAATTAGAAGGCTCTAAACCGCTGGCTAAAGCAATTAGAAGCTCTAACCCAAAAGCGGCTCTAAACACCGGAAATCTAGAGGTGAAACTTGTGTGTCTAGGAGGGAGCCCTGCCCTCCTTTTATAGGTGGGAGGCGCTGAGGAGGGAGTCCCTCCCAAGTCGGCCTTGGTGGCCGAAGCTTGGGAGAGACTCCTCCCTCAAGTCGGATTCAACACCTCTTTCTTGTTTCCCAGTTTCTTGTTTTGGGTTTGACTTTCAAATGGACATTTGACTTTTCTGTTTAGGATTCAATTTAATCCTTTATTTGGGACAGCAAGAACACTTAGTACATGATGCAATCATTCCATTAAGTAATGACACATTCATGTACCCCTCCCCGAGTCTTGGACAATCCGGAACCTTCTAGAACATTCAGATGAAAACACGGAATCATTCCCGAACTCCGAAGCAGGACTTTCCTTATATGAATCTTATTCTCCGGACCATTCCGGATCACCTCGTGATATCCGGATCCCATCCGAGACTCAACAACATTCGGTCTCTTTATCATAATACCATAACTACTCAAACAACGTCGAATCCTTAAGTGTGTCTCCTACGGTTCGTGAATTATGCGGACATGAACGAGACACTTCTCCGAACAATAAGCAATAGAGGAATCTGGAAATTCATATGGCTCCACATATTTCTACGATTACTGCGATCGAATGAACCACTTACATACGATACCAATTTCCCTTTGTCTCACGATATGTTACTTATCCGAGGTTATGATCGTCGGTATCTCGCATACCTAGTTCAACCTCGTTCGATAAGTACTCTTTTCTCGTTCCGTGATATGTGATCCCTTGTGACCAAGTCACATGCTTGCAAGCCAATTGGATGACATTCCGAGAGGGCCCAGTATATCTATCCGTCATGTGGATGGACAAATCCCACTCTTGATCCATGTGTTTCAACCAATACTTTCCGAACACTTAATGCCACCTTTATAGCCACCCGATTACGGTGTGGTGTTTGATGTCATCAAAGCATCCATCCGGTAAAGGTGATATGCATGATCTCATGGTCGAAGGAATTAGGTTACTATGTATCAGAAAGCATATAGCAATTGAACTATTGAAATGACTTGATCTTTATGCTACGCTTATCTATAGGAGTATGTCCACCATATCATTCTCCTAACGATATGATCTTGTTTTTGATAACATCTCAATGTTCATGATAGGGAAACCACAATCATAAATCAACCAACAAGCTAGTGAAGTATAGAGGCTATACTAGGGACTTCAAATTAAGTTTACAAATCACACAAGTATTAATGGTTTCCTTGTTAATACTATTATAGCATGAATGTAAACATTTATCATAAACACAAAGATATAATAATAACTATATTTATTATTGCCTCTAGGGCATATCTCCAACAGTCTCCCACTTGCACTAGAGTCATCTAATCTAGATTACATGGTAATATACCGAACACCCATGGCAGTTTGGTGTTGGTCATGTTTTGCCCTCGGGAGGTTTAGTCAACGGATCCGCCACATTCAGATCTGTGTGTACTTTGCAAATCTTTATATCCCCATCCTGGATATGTTCTCGAATAGCGTGAAAATGCAGCTTGATATGCTTCAGCTTCTTGTGTGACCTTGGTTCTTGCGCATTGGCTATGGCTCCCATGTTATCACGATAGATAGACATTGGGTCCAGCACTTGGAACCACACCACTCTGTAATGAACTCTTTCATCCATATCGCTTCTTGTGAAGCCTCAAGCGACCATGTATTCGATTCAGTTGAAGATCTCGCCACAACGCTTTGCTTTGCACTCCTCCACTAGCTGCACCATTCAAAATAAATACGATCCGGATTGTGATTTAGAATCATCCGGATCTGTTCCAACTAGCATCGGTGTAACCATTAACAACGAAATGTTCATCACCTCCATAAGAAAGAACCATATCCTTAGTTCTTCTCAAGTACTTAAGGATGTTTTTGATCATTGTCCAATGATCCACTCTGGATCACTTTGATATCTGCTAGTTCAACTAACGACATATGCAATGTCGGGTCTAGTATATAGCATGGCATACATTAGAGATCCTATGGTGAGGCATAGGAAGTCTTACTCATCCTTTCTCTATCTTACGCGATGTCGGACTTTGAGTTTTACTCAAGGTCGTATTGCAACATGGGCAAGAACCCTTTCTTGCTTTCTTCCATTCCAAATCTCTTTAGAACTTTGTCCAAATATGTACTCTGTGACAATGATATTTGGCGTTTGATCTATCTCTATAAATCTTTATGCCTAATATGTAAGCTGCTTCGCCAAGATCCTTCATTGAAAAACTATTATTCAAATATTCCTTGACACTATTAAGAAGGTCTACATCATTCCCAATCAACAATATGTCATCCACATACGATTAAGAATGCTACTGAGCTCCCACTCACTTTCTTGTAAATACAAGCTTCTCCATAAGTTTGTATAAAACCAAAACTTTTGATTACCTTATCAAAGCGTTGATTCCAACTTCGGATGCTGCTTCAATCCATAGATGGACCGTTGAAGTTTGCATACCTTGTTAGCATCTTTAGGATCGACAAAACCTTTGGGTTGCATCATATACAACTCTTCATCAATGTGTCCATTGAGGAATCTTTGTTTTGACATCCATCGCCATATCTCATAATCATAATATGCGATTGCTAACATAATCCTCACAGACTTTAGCTTCGCTACCGGTGAGAAAGTCTCATCGTAGTCAACTCCTTGAATTTGTCGAAACCCTTTTGCGACAAGTCGAGCTTTATAGACAGTAACATTACCATCAGCATCTGTTTTCTTCTTGAAAATCCATTTGTTCTCGATAGCCTTTCGGCCATCCGGTAAGTCCACCAAAGTCCATACTTGGTTTTCGTACATGGATCCAATCTCGGATTTCATGGATTCTTGCCATTTATTGGAATCTGGGCTCATCATCGCTTCCTCATATGTCTCGGGGTCATCGGTGTTGTCCACCACCATGACATTCATAACGGAATCATACCAATCTGGAGTGGTACGAGTTCTCGTTGACCTCCGAGGCTCTGTAGCAACTTCAACCGAAGTTTCATGATCATCATCATTAGCTTCCTCTCTTATTGGTGCAGGCACCACAGGAACTTCTTCCGGTGCTGCGCTACTCGCAATTTTGAGAGAAGGTTCGACAACCTCGTCGAGTTCTACTTTCCTTCCAGTCACTTCTTTCGAGAGAAATTCCTTCTCTAGAAAGGATCCATTCTTGGCAATGAATGTTTTGCCTTCGGATCTATGATAGAAGGTATACCCAATAGTTTCCTTCGGGTATCCTATGAAGACGCATTTTTCCGCTTTGGGTTCAAGCTTGTCCGACTGTAACTTCTTTACATAGGCTTCACATCCCCAAACTTTAAGGAACGACAGTTTAGGTTTCTTCCCAAACCATAATTCATACGGTGTCGTTTCAACGGATTTAGACGGTGCCCTATTTAAAGTGAATGCGACTGTTTCTAATGCATAACCCCAAAATGATAGCGGTAAATCTGTAAGTGACATCATGGAACGAACCATATCTAAGAGAGTTCGATTACGACGTTCGGACACACCATTACGCTGTGGTGTTCCCGGCGGTGTCAATTATGAAAGTATTCCACACTTCTTTAAATGCTCGCCAAACTCGTAACTTAGATATTCACCTCCACGATCAGAACGTAGAATTTTAATCTTCTTGTTACGTTGATTCTCTACCTCACTTTGAAACTCCTTAAACTTCTCGAAAGTTTCGGACTTATGTTTCATGAAATAGCTATACCCATATCTACTCAAGTCATCCGTGAAGGTAAGAACATAACGATAACCACCGCGCGATGCTACACTCATTGGACCACACACATCGGTATGTATGATTTCCAATAAGTCCGTAGCTCGCTCCATCATACCAGAAAATGGAGTCTTAGTCATTTTTCCCATCAGACATGCTTCGCATCTTTCAAGTGATTCAAAATCAAGTGATTCAAGAAGTCCATCAGAATGGAGTTTCTTCATACGTTTCACTCCGATGTGACCAAGACGCAATGCCACATATAGGTCGAATTATCGCCGATTTCAAACGTTTAGCCTCAATGTTGTTGATATGTGTATTTCCACTATCGAGATTCAATAAGAATATACCATCTATCAAAGGTGCATGTCGTAAAACATATTACTCATATAAATCGAACAACCATTATTCTCGACTTAAACAAGTAACCGTCTCGCAATAAACAAGATCCCGATATAATGTTCATGCTCAACGCAGCACTAAATAACAATTATTTAAGTATAAAACTAATCCCGATGGTAGATGAAGGGGTAGCGTGCCGACCGCGATCACATCAACCTTTGATCCGTTTCCACGCGCATCGTCACCTCGTTCTTCGCTAGCTTCCGTTTATTCTGCTTTGTTTGAGTTACAAATATGAGCAACCAGAACCGATTATCAAATACCGGTACTACTACAGTACTAGTGAGATACACATCAATAACATGTATATCGGATATACCTTTCTTCTTGATGTTGCCGTTCTTGAGATCCGCCAAGTACTTTGGGCAATTCCGCTTCGGACCTTCTCCTTGCTAAAAGCACTCGATGTCGGGCTTAGGTCCAGCCTTGGTCTTCTTCCGGCGGGGAAGCTGTCTTACCACCCTTCTTGAAGTGTCCCTTTTGCTTAGACTTGCCTTTCTTGAATTTGGTGGTCTTATTGACCAACAACACTTGGTGCTCTTTCTTGATCTCCACTTCGCAGATTTCAACATGGCAAAGAGTTCGGCAACGTCTTGTTCATGCGCATGTTGTAGTTCATCACAAAGTTCTTGTAACTTGGTGGTAGTGATTGGATGACACGGTAAATCCCCAAAGCATTAGGAATCACTATACCCAAGCTTTGAAGTTTGTTTGCGTGCCTGGACATCTTAAGCACATGCTCACCGACGAGCTGCCCTCTTCCATCTTGCGTTAAAGAACTTTTCGGAAGCCTCATAGCTTTCAATTGCCGCATGAGTCTCAAAAATCAATTTGAGATCCTCGACAATATCATATGGGTCCGACTCTTCAAACCTTTTACAAGCTCGATTCCAAACCATACAAGATAGCACCTTGAACTATGGAGTCTTGATTCTTCCGAGCGAGGTAAACATTCTTTACTTCATCGAGCAAGGTGGTGCAGTGGGTCACCCAATGTGCATCCAAAGACATAGGTCAAATTACCATTTGTGAGGACAATCCTCAAATTGCGGAACCAATCCATGAAGTTGCTTCCATTGTTTTTCAACTTTTCTTTCTCTAGGAACGCATTAAAATTGATGGTAGGGGCCATTGATCTACAACATATTTGCAATAGTTTAGACTAAGTTTATGACAAATTGAGTTCAAATTAATAATAAAATTAAACTAGGTGAACTCCCACTCAAAACAATATCCCTCACATTGTTTTAGTGATCACACGAACCAAATCCACCATATCAACACCGATCATCACGAGTTGACATAGTTTCAATGGCGAACAATCGTCATGTTCATCATATCTACTATATGATTCATGCTTTACCTTTCGGTGATCCGTGTTCCGAGACCATGTATGTACATGCTAGGCTCGTCAAGATCAAACCTTAGTTTCTGCATGAGCAAATCTGGCTTGCTCACGTTGTATACACTTGCAGAATCTAACACACCCGATCATCACGTGGTGCTTCGAAACAACAAGCTTTAGCAACGGTGCTAACTAAGGGTGAACACTTTATGATTTGAAATTGATGTGCATGAGGGATCATCTTATAATGCTACCGTCGTCTACTAAGCAATACAAGATGCATAAAGGATTAACATCACATGCAATTCAATATATATGTGATATGATATGGCCTTTCTTCTTTGTGCCTCCGATCTCCATCTTCAAGCACGAACATGATCTCCATCATCACCGGCATTGCATCAAGGTCAATGACGCTTCTCCATGGTTGTCGTCCACCGGCTTCAACTATTACAACTACTTTGAATAGACACGCGGGTCCTTAACATAAATTAAAGACAACCATATGGCTCCTGCCGGTTGCCGACTTACAATAAGGAACATTGCATACATCAAATATAATCACAATCATGGCCATATCACATCACTGCACACCCCTGCAAAACAAAGTTAGACGCCTCTACTTTCTTTGCATATTTTACGTGGTTTGGGGCTTTCAATAAGTGTCGTTCTAACTTACGAACAAGAACCACAACATTGATACTAGCATTGTTGATCACCCGTTGTAAGTTGGATCTTAACTATGCTAGGAGAAAGCAGACACATAAAGCCACTTATGCAATACAAGTTGCATGTCAAGCGTGGAAAGTCTCATGAACGATGTCATGTAAGGTTAGCCGGGCGCTTCATCCCAACATACCGCAAGATGCAAAGTACACAAAAGCAATCTACAATAAAAGCATCAACGCCCACAATGACCATTGTGTTCTACTCGTGCAACAAATCTACATATAGACACGGCTCGATACCCTTGTAGGGGTTCGTAGCATGGAAAACAAAATTTTTATCGCATACAAACAAACAAGCCAAGATCTATCTACTAGATTGTAGCAACGAGTCGATAGAGGAACTCACCCTCGAAGATTCCAAAGCGGTTAACGAGAGCAGATTCTCGTGGGTGATGTAGTCGACACTTCCGATCTCAAGATCGCGTGAGCGATCCTTCCGCGCCACGTTCGCAGCGCTCCCTTGATCGGTCACACGTTCGTACTCGGCGAAGACCTTCCTCTCCTTGTTCCAGCGGAGGTTGTAGCACTCTCCTCGCGATTCCGGCAGCACAACGGCGTGGTACCGGAAGTAGAGGGGAGATCCCGCAGGGCTTCGCCTTAAGCCGGTGCGAGTATGGTGGAGCTTATGAGAGAGGCTATTAGTGTTCTAGTAATTAGACACACCAATTAGAAGGCTCTAAACCAATTAGAAGGCTCTAAACATGGCTAAAGCAATTAGAAGCTCTAAACCAAAACGGCTCTAAACACGGAAATCTAGAGGTGAAACTTGTGTGTCTAGGAGGGAGCCCCTCCTTTATAGGTGGGGAGGCACGGCCAGGATGGAGTCCCTCCCAAGTCGGCCTTGGGTGGCGCTTGCCCGGGGAGGAGACTCCTCCCTCAAGTCGGATTCCAACACCTCTTTCTTGTTTCCCACAGTTTCTTGTTTTGAGTTTGACTTTCAAACTGGACATTTGACTTTTCATTTTAGGATTCAATTTAATCCTTTATTTGGGACAGCAAGAACACTTAGTACATGATGCAATCATTCCAATAAGTAATGACACATTCATGTACCCCTCCCCCCCCGGAGTGTCGGACAATCCGGAACCTTCTAGAACATTCCCGATGAAAAACCGGAATCATTCCCGAACTCGAAGCAGGACTTTCCTTATATTAATCTTATTCTCCGGACCATTCCGGATCACCTCGTGATATCCGGATCCCATCCGAGACTTGAACAACATTCGGTCTCTTTCTCATAATACCATAACTACTCAAACAACGTCGAATCCTTAAGTGTGTCTCCCTACGGTTCGTGAATTATGCGGACATGAGAGACACTTCTCCGAACAATAACCAATAGAGGAATTGAAATTCATATGTCTCGACATATTTCTCGATTACTTTGCGATCGAATGAACCACTTACATACGATACCAATTTCCCTTTGTCTCACGATATGTTACTTATCCGAGGTTATGATCGTCGGTATCTCCGCATACCTAGTTCAACCTCGTTCTTGATAAGTACTCTTTTCTCGTTCCGTGATATGTGATCCCTTGTGACCAAGTCACATGCTTGCAAGCCAATTGGATGACATTCCACCGAGAGGGCCCAGTATATCTATCCGTCATGTGGATGGACAAATCCCACTCTTGATCCATGTGTTTCAACCAATACTTTCCGAACACTTAATGCCACCTTTATAGCCACCCGATTCACGGTGTGGTGTTTGATGTCATCAAAGCATCCATCCGGTAAAGGTGATATGCATGATCTCATGGTCGAAGGAATTAGGTTACTATGTATCAGAAAGCATATAGCAATTGAACTATTGAAATGACTTGATCTTTATGCTACGCTTATCTATAGGAGTATGTCCACCATATCATTCTCCTAACGATATGATCTTGTTGTTGATAACATCTCAATGTTCATGATAGGGAAACCACAATCATAAATCAACCAACAAGCTAGTGAAGTATAGAGGCTATACTAGGGACTTCAAATTAAGTTTACAAATCACACAAGTATTAATGGTTTCCTTGTTAATACTATTATAGCATGAATGTAAACATTTATCATAAACACAAATATATAATAATAACTATATTTATTATTGCCTCTAGGGCATATCTCCAACAAGGAAGTGGGTCAGATATGAACTACAGGTATATGATACGATGCCCATGTTTCTTATAAAAATCATTTTCAGGTTTATAATATGCTATTTTATCAAAGATCCAATGCAAGTTTAGCGAGGCTTGGCCCCGCGCTAAGAATCTCCATGCCCGTCGTTCGACAAAGTTTGACGATAGTTTAAAACGGGCATAAAAAATTCAAAAACGATCGAAACAATGCGAAACCTTCGCGTGGTGTCATATTATGTGACATAGTTAAAAGGAAAAATATCAAACTTGGTATGTTGGTTATGTCTCAAAAAAACCTTCACAAAATGACCTATCTTATTCGAGGTTTCTTGGCTTTCGGGTCAAATGACCAATGTTATGGCTAGAATCAAGGAATAGTTTGTGATAATGTGTCCATATTGTGCATACATGTGCATCATGGGATGTCGAACAATGTTGCAGGAGGAAGTTTTCCTTTTCGTCGCACCAAAAAGGCATTTTTCATTTTCTGAGCATAAAAAACCGACGGTTTTGTGAAGCAACCACCAAATGGCTAATTCAAAATGGTACCACTATATTTTACAAAAATAGTAGACCATATTATATGGACAATTTCCCAACAGGGGGATCCGAAACCTTTCTGTCCACCTCTGGTAAAAAGGATAAATTCCTGCCGAATCGTTAGGAAGTGGGTCAGATATGAACTACAGGTACATGATCCGATGCTTATGTTTTTTTATAAAAATCATTTTTAGGTTCACAATATGCTATTTTATCAAAGATCCAATACAAGTTTTCCTTTTCATCGCACACAAAGACATTTTTCATTTTCTGAGCGCAAAAAGGGAATTTTCTGAAGCAATCACCAAATAGCTAATTCAAAAATGGTGGGTTTGTGATTAGTTGATATGGATATAATATTTGGATTCCTCTCATTTTTCTGATCAATTTATACACATTATTTGTCGAATTCAAATTTACGGATTTAAAGATAATAATTATTCCATCTCTTGCTGTTTGAACTGGTCTGCATCGGCGTATCTCGTCAACAGATCCTATCTGTACTATTTGTGGCTGCATGCAAGAGGATAGACACCATGCGCTTGTAACTTGCACCATCGCTCGTGACCTACGTGACAATATGGGGAGACATTGGGACCTGCCACCGAAGAGTTTATTCATGGAAAATGGGCACAAATGGTTCCTCAACCTGCTTCAAAAGGCGCCTAATCGGTTTAGAACGCGGATTATTTTTCTATTTTGGAGGGTGTGGAAACATCGAAACAACATTGTTCATGGCGATGGAAAAGCGTCAGTTTCCGCTTTAGTACCATACTTGTGCAACTACCTACAGTCCTTTTTGGCTATTAAAAATCCCCCATGCCAGAAAGAAAAGTCACCTATTCTGCTTGATCGAGTAAATGGTTCTAAAGGCTCGTCGATTTCCCGATGGGAAGCCCCAACAGAAGGTAATTTGAAGGCTAATGTAGATGCTGGATGGGACGCCTCAAGCAAGATGGCAGGACTGGGTGTTATTGTCCGAGATCATAGAGGAAAGGTCATTCTGGCTGAGTGGAAATTTATTCCGTGGTGTGCGTCGGCCGAGGAAGCGGAGGTTCTTGCTTGTCTAGAAGGCTTAAAACATCTGTTCAACCTACCATGTGTTTCTGCCTCGCTGGAATCAGATTGCAGTCATGTGGTTCAGACACTGACGTCGATGTGCATGGATAGATCACCAAGCTGGAGTGTCTTCCTTGAATGCCAAGTGTTGTTGAAGGTTTATCAACATATTAGAGTTACAAAGGTGGATCGCGTGAGCAACGGAGCAACGCATTCTCTTGCGTAGTTAGGCAAAAGTAGTGAAACTGGCTTCCTTAGCGGATCAGTTTCAATGTGTGTGTTGGAGATGGTCTCAAATGATTGTAAGAATTTGTTTGCCTAATTAATAAAGCTCACGGTTCCTTCAAAAAATATAAAAATATAAAAATATAAAAAAGTAAAATTATTATATTTTTATTTGAATTTAATAATATTTTTAATTATGCGTTAATGTTTACTAAAATAATTGCTTGTAATTTCAAAAAATATAAACATATGACATGATGATATAAGATTTAATATGATTGATATCATATTATTGACAACAATATATGAATTACTATGCGGAAACAGATTCTGAAAGAACGGGGAAGTTAAACGTACTGAAGCTGGAGTAGTATTAGGATGTGTGACCGACCGAAAAGTTCGACCAATACTGCAATTTGATAAAATATTAAGTGTAATTAGTGTTAAAAATATTCAAAGTGAGAGATTAAGGAGTCAAACAATTCAAAGATTCAAAAATTGAGAAAAAAATATTTAAAAAATAATATTTTTTTTTAAAAAATGTTTTTGCAGTCTGTCGACAAGCTATGCCGACGGCCGCTACGCCGATGCCCTCGGCGTAGCATACGCCAACGACATTTTGATACGCCGACGGCCTCTATGTGCTCCGCTGAGGGAGTCCTTTGCCGAGTAGGCTACGCCGAGGGCAACCGTCGGCGTACCATACGTCGAGGGCATTTTGGCCTACGCCGACGGCTTTTTGCTCTCGGCGTAGCGCGCGCGTCCTGTAGTGAATGGTGCGTGCTAGCCTTCAGACTATACTTTCATTGTAGGATACTTTCATTGTAGGAAAAGGGAAAAATGGAGAATATATTTGAATCCTAGACTGAATTTCACTTGATCATGTTACGCTATATCAATATCATAATAATCTTCCAAATCAATTTGTACTAATTAGCCGTTATCCTAAATTTCAACCCAAAGTAACTTGTATTCTAGGATACATAAATAAAAAAGAAGCAAAAAAAATAAAAAAATTATAGAGTGTGAAAAGTGCACCTTTTAGATAAACCCAAAGTAACTTGTATTCTAGGCTACATAAAATAAATAAAAAAGAAAAAACATATATAAAGTGTGAAAAGTGCACCTTTAAGATGTTCACGGTCATCACGTCGACTAGACGACCACCATCATTAATTGTGGTCACCCCCTCAACGGAGGTGATCTTCACGGCCACGACGAGCAGCATTCCCTGACGATTTGAAGGAGCCAATATCTTAGCCAGTCTCCACTCTCCAATAGCATATCATGGCAAGGTCATGGGCGCACATCTGACCCAACAGATCATTGAGTGTACCCCAGGGTTGGCCTTGATATAGGACACTAGGGAGTTGTAGGATCTGTCAAGGCCTTTGAGAATACACCCCACAAGCTCATCTTCTTCCACGACGTTGTCGACTACGGTAAGTTCGGAGCAAAACCCCTTTATCTTAGTGAAAATTTGGGAAGTAGTGAGATTGTTATTGTTCGTGTTGTTGAGACGGCCGGGAGGGGGGAGAGGGGGGAGAGGGAAGTTGTTATATCATAGCAAAGGAACACAAATTTAACGTGGAAAAACCTCTCGGCAAAAAGAGTAAAAAACCACGGGCGCCAGCCAGCGAAACTTCACTATATCGGAGAGTATTTACAAACTCCGGGATTTCACAGATGCAACTCATCTCAACCGGCGGCTTACAAGAGGTTTATATATCGGTGGAAACCTAGGTCTTCGACGATCCATACCGGCCTCGCTTCACTCATAAAAAATTGGCCTATACTTCGTAGAATTTGGATCAACATATAATAAACTCCACCTTAAGACAAATTCCTTCTTGTAGCATCAACAATAACCATCTCCCTAAACAAACAAAGCAAATACTTTCTGCGCCAATAGCCAAACTTAGCAACAGGAACAAGTTTAGTCATCATATCATCAGGATTATCATGAGTGCTGATCTTGCATACCTTTAATTTACCTTGAGCAACAATGTCTCTAACAAAATAGTACTTGACATCAATGTGCTTAGTTCTCTCATGAAACATCCGACCTTTTGTAAGGTTTATGGCACTTTGAATATCACAAAACAAAGTAATGCAAGAATCATCTCCACAAAGCTCAGCAAACAAACCTTGTAACCAAACATATTTTTTGCAAGCTTCAGCAATAGTCATGTATTCAGCTTCAGTAGTAGAGTGTGAAACAACAGCCTACAATATAGACTTCCAGCTAACAGCACAACCACCAACATTAAATACATAACCTGTGAGGATCTTGTCTTATCCAAATCGACAGCAAAATCTGAATCCACATAGCCAACGAGTCCCTCACCGGCCCTGCCAAACTTAGCATTGGAAGTGCCAAGAAGGTACCTGAAAATCCACTGAACAACCTTGCAATGTTCTTTACCAGGATTAGCCATGTATCTACTTATCAAACTCATATCATATGGTAAATCAGGACGAGAACAAACCATGACATACATCAAAGAACCAACAACACTAGAATATAGCACCTTTGACATGTATTCAAACTCTTCATCAGTAGTAGGACATTAAGAAACTGACAATTTAAAATGAGGAGCAATATGAGTACTAAATGACTTGGCACCATCCATATTAAAACGGTGAAGAACTTTCTTAATATAACTTTGCTGACTAAGAAATAACAAACCAGATTTTCTATCTTGGATAATCTCCATACCTAAGATCTTCTTAGCAGCTGCAAGATCCTTCATCTCAAACTCACTACTTAGGTGTGCCTTCAAAGTAGTGATTTCTTTCATGCTCTTGGCAGCAATTAACATATCATCAACATATAGCAACAAGTATATATGTGATCCATTAACAAACTTAATATAAACACAACTATCATATTTAGACCTCTCAAAGCTAACTGGTATTTCCACTCGGTCCAAGCCTCTGGCGACGGGCCTCGTTCCACTCGTCGGAATTTGCCTATACTTTGTAGAATTTGGATTAACATATAACAGAAGTCTTAGACGATGAGGACACCATAGGAGTAAGGAGAGGGTTAGTTTTACTTGTAGGTTTTTTTGTAGATAGGCTTCGGCGGCTAGATCGGGAATAGAATAGCTCTGATGCCATGTCAACATAGGCGGATACGGTAACCGGATCAGAGCTGGTTGCATGTTTATTTAGGTCAGACTAAATAACTTACCTATATGAAAAATTATCCATTAGAACTGATATTTCAAAGTATCAAGATTGCTACATGCCAAAATTGTCTTGTAATCACGTGTACTTCTGACAACTCCACTAGTCTATGAACAACATTTCTGAGTAAAAATATGAATTTTGATTATTAAGTTGACTAACGTCCGTAAGTTCAATGCCACGATGTTAATATTTTGGTTTTCTCATAGAAATTGTTTTTTTTTGCATAGTCAAACACACTTCTGACCAATTAACGATTAAACCAGGGTAAAATTCTGGATGTTGATCATGATTGGGATCTCGGTTATAGCACCAACATTATGATGGCAATTTCAACTCTCTGAAATTGTGGAGCTACTTGCAGAACACCCACAGTGTGACCTCCGGATCATAATGGGCTAACCCAAACCTAGCCTTATACCTTCCCAGTCAGCTTCAAGGCTAATTTGAGAGGCCACAGGTCAACCCATTTTAGAGAAATCAATGGCCTTGTAGGTCCAATGGAAATTACGGGTTGCAAGTTCTCTCATTCAACATGCTCTAAAATATAGTATTAGAACAAAATCATGATCCAAGTAGGCATGCTAATATGAAAAAACGAAGTTTACAAAGAAACAACGAATCTAGTTCTAATTCTTTTCCATTGCACTTTTCTCATCCAGTTTACCAATTTAGCGATCAGATACATCCTGGTGCATGTAAATAGCTACCTAGCTAGCTAGCTTATTCATTTTGGTAGGTGTACAAAGCTAGCTGATGGAATGTAGCGATCTGATTTCTTCACGGTACGGGTATAACTTTAATTTAAAATGGCGACAGTTATTTAGAATCGGAGGTAGTACTAACTACTCACTTGTTTCAAAATATAAAATATTTTAGTTTTTTTAAAACAGATGAATCTACACATTGAAAACACATCTTATATCTCAAAACGGAGAAAATTGATCACACTTAACCGATCTTGTGCTATCTGAACCTAAATACTCAATGGAAGTAGGAAACTTTGGAATTGCCGAGATCGTCAATTTGAGCTAATTGAGTTGTATCAATGGAGTCCCAGCCTCAGACGTGGGTCGGCCCTGCTTACCCAGTGGGCCACTCGGGCCGGCCCCACTGACCCACTTCCTTGAGGCCGACCCAGCTGCCCTAATGACCCTGTTTTTTTAGGGTCGGGGCATTCCCATATCCCAAGTGTGGGAAACTGCTGGGCGTCCCCCGGACGATGGGAGAGCTCCCATCGTTCTGCTTCCCGTGCTGACACGTGTCCATTTGCTGCAAAATATCCCGCGTTTGCTGCATATGTTCTCGCTTTTGCTTCCAAAGCAAAAAAAAGGTTCGCTTTAGAAATAGAACGTCTCGCCGGAGACCTCACCGGAGACCTTGCCGGAGACCATGCAGCAAAAAAAATTTCGGCGAAGTCGGTTTTACTGCATTAGCATAATTTTTTTTGCTGTATGATCTCCGGCGAGACGTTCTATTTTTAAAACGAACCGTTTTTTTTTGCTTCGGAAGCAAAAGTGAAGACATATATAGCAAAAGCGGTTCATTTTGCAATAAAAATAAAAATTGGGGCGATTTTAGGGAGGAGATTTTTCTTCCCATATCCCAAGTGTGGGCGAGCATGGCAAGTTGTAAAGCTACGTGCACCGGACGACAGCGCAGGACAAGGCAGGAGTCCCTTGCCTTGGCAGCTCATCCCGCTTCCTCGGATAACCATGCCGTCCGCGCGCGCGCAGGCACATGCCCATGCAGGCTCGCACGCGTCACCTTCACCGCTCGAGAACCCTGAAGAATGACGCGCGTCGATGCGTCAGGGACAGCGCGAGGCACACGCGCCGCCTCCTCCGCCGTGACGCGCCTCCCAGCCCGTTATATAAAGGCGTCGATCGCTACCCTCCTCCGTCACCAACATCGATCAAGCAGTCGCACGCAGTACAGGCAGTCAGACGCAGATCACACCTAGGTCCGTTTCCAGTCGAGGCTGAAAGCGATGGCGTCCGGGCAGCAGGAGAGGTCGGAGCTGGACCGCAAGGCCCGCGAGGGCGAGACCGTCGTCCCTGGCGGCACCGGCGGCACCAACCTCCAGGCGCAGGAGAACCTCGCCGAAGGTACAACAAATAGAGATCGATGTGAATGTGCTCTCCCTGATATATTATCTAGTTAGCTTCTGCTGCTAATTACATGTATATACCGTGTACGCATGCAGGGCGCAGCCGCGGCGGGCAGACCCGGAAGGAGCAGATGGGGGAGGAAGGGTACCGCGAGATGGGGCGCAAGGGCGGCCTGAGCACCAATGACGAGTCCGGCGGCGAGCGCGCTGCCAGGGAGGGCATCGACATCGACGAGTCCAAGTTCAGGACCAAGTCCTAGATCAGTCCCTAGCTCCAGCATCGGCGGAGGCGGCTGCTCGGCTTGGATGTTTCCTAGCTAGTTTATCTTAGTGTCCAAGGTGTGCTGAATAATGTAGATCAGGGGCACGCATGCACGTAGGAGATCATATGCTGTATGAATATGATCAGGTGTGCTTCCCCTAGGTGTAGGGTACTGATGGTCGGTCATGTCAGGTGTTCTTTGCTAGTGTCTTTGTGGGCTGGCTCAGGTTAGACAGGCTTGCCATGCTGTTTCCGTGCACGTAGGCAGCTAACTGTAGCTGCTGGTTGGTCGCGCATGGGCACATGCATGGTTTAGTGCCTGGTCATCTCTGAGCCCACAATAGTGTCCCAGTGTCTGTATCTTCTTGCATGTTCATAATGCAGTCGCCGTTGCTAAAACCTTCTTTTGATCTTAATATGTCAAGTGGAATTTGGAAACCAAAAGGTTCCCGTAACATAATGACTAGAAATGCCCAGGCTGAGTTACGGGAATTTAATTTGTTAATCACAACCTCAACCTCTAGTAGCAAAAGAACGCGTGGTTCTTTCAAGGACAGCACTAACGCGCGGCGCCGCACCAGTATCCCGCGTGGCGCCGCACCACTCTCAGAAAGTTATTTCCTTTTTGTTTACCCTGCAGCCGCCGGTGGTGCAGCCGGCCACCAGTGGCTTGCATCAACTAAAATCCATGGCCTCCCCTAGAGTAACTAATTAAGGAGACACAATAATACTTGAAGCCAATACATCAACTATAAGATACACTTGATTGCCAAGTTAGTTTAGCACTGGCTGATTGCCAGATTAGTTTTAACTAGCTATCAGATTTGTAATAATTGCCATATTGGTTTAGCTCGCTGCCAGGTTATTTTACCTACCTTTATCAGATTTGTAATAATTGCCATATTGGTTTAGCTCGCTGCCAGGTTATTTTACCTACCTGCAAGGATTAATACTGACCTATTGGATGAGTAGTTTTACCTAGCTGCCAAATTAGTATTATCAAATTGCCATGTTAATTTTATCTAGCTGCCAGATTAGTACTGAATATTGCTAGGTTAATTCTACCAAGCTGCCAGATTAGTACTGAATTTTGCCAGATTAATTCTGTTTAGCTGCAGAATAATGTGTAGCCTAATTTTACCTAGCTGCTAGATTAATATTATTAAATTGCCATATTAATTTTATCTAGCTGCCAGATTAGTACTGAATATTGCTAGGTTAATTCTAGCTAACTGTCATATTAGTACTGAATATTGTCAGGTTAATTCTGCTTAGCTGCCAGAATAATATGTAGCCTAATTGCAGAAATCCCTCCTCCAAAAAACAGATCGAGATAGAGATGCAATTGTCCTCCAAAATTCAGATTGAGATGGAGATGCCAGATTAACACGTTGTGACTAATCTTCACCAATAAAATCAACAAAAACCTAGATATAAAGGACTGAGGAAAACTCATACAAGCATTACAGGGGGCACCGAACTCGAATGCCTCCATCTGCTTGCCAACGGCAGATCCCTCCTCATGCTGGTCGACGGCCTGGCGGCGCCCTCCCTGTGCTAGCACGTACGTGCCTCCTTGCCGCGCTCGTCGGCGCCGTCCACCTCCTCTCGCACCTCTTCAGCGGCGCGCTCCTCAGCCCACCCGCTCTGCTTTCGTGCAAATCGTGCAGCCTCCCTTGACGCATGCTCGGTGGCGCGCGGCCTCCCGGATGCGTGCTCTCCGGCGGCAGCGGCGGAAGCCGCCTCCTCGTGCTTGTTGGCTGGCGCGACGGCAGTCTCCTCTCGCTTCTCCGGCGCGGCACGGTGTTGCTCCTCCAGTGGAGGCTTGTGAGAGAGATGAGGAGGGGATTGTGTGGTTGGGGCCCGTCGTGAGTGGATAAGACGGACACGTGAGTAGATAAAGGATGAGAGGGAGCGATTGTTCCGATCGATTTTTCACGAATCGTGGCGCGCGCCGCACGAGTGAGCTATGCATGCGGCGCCTCTTTTTATATTTTTCCTTCTTTCAATTGTTGTGTGGAAGCCTAGAGTGACAAAAGAAAAGAAACCCCGTGTGAAAAGAAAGGTAGAAAATAATCCTAAAAAATAACAATTTCACGAAATAAACTTCGGCCAGAAGAAATTTACGAAACTAACCCCTTTTGCAACGCCATACAGCGTGACACCGCACCTTGAAGAGCGGCGCCATTACGCCTGGCGCCGCGCACCTGCCAGCGTGGAGCCCCGCGGGCCCGGTCCCGATAGTGCGGCGTCTTGTAGCCTGGCGCCGCACTGTGCGGCGCCACCAGGCTGCGCGTTGCACGGGCGACGTCGTCTAACGTGGCGCGCCGACGCTTCAAGCGCCGCCGTAACGCTGATGCAGTGGCGCCCGCGTCGTGGCGCCGCACATTGACTTAGACGTTTCCTGGGCTATCTTGCACCATGTGCGGCGCCATACGTCATGCGCCGCACCTTCCTGACTAGTGTCTGTATGTTCCTGTTGTTCTGTTTGAGTTGGTTTTCGAGCAGGTTTGTTCGAGCAGGTTTGTTCGATGTTGGAGATATGCCCTAGGGGCAATAATAAATGTAGTTATTATTATATCTTTGTGTTTATGATAAATGTTTACATTCATTCTATAATAGTATTAACAAGGAAACATTAATACTTGTGTGATTTGTAAACTTAATTTGAAGTCCCTAGTAAAGCCTCTATATAATACTAGCTTGTTGGTTAATAGATAATTGTGGTTTCCCTATCATGAACATTGAGATGTTATTAACAATAAGATCATATCATTAGGAGAATGATATGGTGAACATACTCCTATAGATAAGCGTAGCATAAATATCAAGTCATTTTAATAGTTCAATTGCTATATGCTTTCTGATACATAGTAATCTAATTCCTTCGACCATGAGATCATGCATATCACCTTTACCGGATGGATGCTTTGATGACATCAAAACACCACACCGTAACTGGGTGGCTATAAAGGTGGCATTGAGTGTTCGGAAAGTATTGGTTGAAACACATGGATCAAGAGTGAGATTTGTCCATCCATATGACGGATAGATATACTCTGGTCCCTCTCGGTGAAATATCATCCAATTAGCTTGCAAGCATGTGACTGGCTCATAAGGGATCACATATCACGGGAACGAGAAAATAGTACTTATCGGTAACGAGGTTGAACTAGGTATGCAGAGATACCGACGATTATAACCTCGGATAAGTAAACTATCGTGAGACAAAGGGAAATTGTTATCGTATGTAAGTGGTTCATTCGATCGCAAAGTAATCGTAGAAATATGTGGGAGCCATATGAATTTCCAGATTCCTCTATTGGTTATTGTTAGAGTGTCTCGATCATGTCCGCATAATTCACGAACCGTAGGGAGACACACTTAAGGATTCGACGTTGTTTGAGTAGTTATGGAATGATGAGAAAGAGTCTGAATGTTGTTCGGAGTCTCGAATGGGATTCGGGATATCACGAGGAGATCCGGAATGGTCCGGAGAATAAGATTCATATAAGGAAAGTCCCATTTCAGAGTTGGAGAATGGTTCCGGTGTTTTCATCGAGAATGTTCTAGAAGGTTCCGGAATGTCCGACACTCCGGGGAGGGGGGGGAAGGGTACATGAATGTGTTATATCAAGTTGGTATGATTGCATCATGTACTCGGTGTTATCGCTGAACAAAAATAGAGGGTTTATTCAAATCCTAGTTTGAAAAGTCAAACGGCTAGTTTGAAAGTCAAACGACAGTTTTTGGAAAGAGGAGGAGTGGGAAACCGAGTTGGGGAGGAGTTCCCTCCTCCAACCGCCCACCACCTCAAGCCGAGTTGGGGAGGACTCCTCTCCCTCCTTGGCCGGGCCCTCCACCTATATAAGGAGGCGGGGCTCCTCCTAGAGACACACAAGGTCCTCTCCTCCAAACCCTAGCCGCCCGCCGCCACCTCCACTTGCCGCCCGACCTAGGTCAAGCCCGCCTAGCAACCCTAGCCGTCAAGCTTCCTCCTCGGCGTGTCTAAACCCTAGATCATCGAGGACTCTCTCATACTCCACCATACTCGCTCGGCTTAAGGCGAAGCCTGCGAGATCTCCTACTTCCGGTACCACGACGTTGTCTTTGCCGGAATCGCGAGAGTGCTACAACCTCCATTTCTTTGGAACAAGGGAGAGGAAGGTCTTCGTCAGTACCGAACGTGTGACCATTGCGGGGCGTTGCTGAACGCAGCCTGGGAAGGATCGTCTACGCGATCTTGAGATCGGAAAGAGTACGACTACATCAACCACGAGAATCCGCTCTCGTTAAACACTTTGGAATCTTCGAGGGTGAGTTATTCCATCGACTCGTTGCTACAATCTAGTAGATAGATCTTGGCTTGTTTGTTTGTATGCGGTAGAAATTTTTTGTTTTCCATGCTACGAAAACCAACAGTGGTATCAGAGCCGTGTCTATATGTAGATCTGTTGCACGAGTAGAACACAATGGTCATTGTGGGTGTTGATGCTTTTATTGTCGATTGCTTCTTGTGTACTTTGCATCTTGCGGTATGTTGGGATGAAGCGGCCCGGGCTAACCTTACATGACATCGTTCATGAGACTTGCTCCACGCTTAACATGCAACTTGTATTGCATAAGTGGCTTTGCGGGTGCCTGATTCTCCTAGCATAGTTAAGATCCAATTTACAACGGGTGATTAACAATACTAGTATCAATGTTGTGGTTCATGTTCGTAAGTTAGAACGACACTTATTGAAAGCCCCAAACCACGTAAAATATGCAAAGAAAGTAGAGGCGTCTAACTTTGTTTTGCGGGGTGTCTTGTGATATGATATGGCCATGATTGTGATTATATTTGATGTATGCAATGTTCCTTATTGTAAGTTGGCAACGGCGGAGCCATATGGTTGTCTTTAATTTCTGTTACGACCCGCGTGTCTATTCAAAGTAGTTGTAATAGTTGAAGCCGGTGGACGACAACCATGGAGAAGCGTCATTGACCTTGATGCAATGCCGGTGATGATGGAGATCATGTTCGTGCTTGAAGATGGAGATCGGAAGCACAAAGAAGAAAGGCCATATCATATCACATATTATGAATTGCATGTGATGTTAATCCTTTATGCATCTTGTATTGCTTAGTAGACGACGGTAGCATTATAAGATGATCCCTCATGCACATGAATTTCAAGTCATAAAAGTGTTCACCCTTAGCTAGCACCGTTGCTAAAGCTTGTTGTTTCGAAGCACCACGTGATGATCGGGTGTGTTAGATTCCGCAAGTGTATACAACGTGATCAAGACAGATTTGCTCATGTGGAAACTAAATTTGATCTTGACGAGCCTAGCATGTACAGACATGGTCTCGGAACACGGATCACTGAAAGGTAAAGCATGAATCATATAGTAGATATGATGAACATGTTGATTGTTCGCCATTGAAACTATATCAACTCTCGTGATGATCGGTGTTGATGTGGTGGATTTGGTTCGTGTGATCACTAAAACAATGTGAGGGATATTGTTTTGAGTGGGAGTTCACCTAGATTAATTTTATTATTAATTTGAACTCAATTTGTCATAAACTTAGTCTAAACTATTGCAAATATGTTGTAGATCAATGGCAGCCCCTACCATCAATTTTAATGCGTTCCTAGAGAAAGAAAAGTTGAAAAACAATGGAAGCAACTTCGCGGATTGGTTCCGCAATTTGAGGATTGTCCTCACAGCTGGTAATTTGACCTATGTGCTGGATGCACCGCTAGGTGACCCACCTGCAGCTGATGCTTCCGATGAAGTAAAGAATGTTTACCTCACTCGGAAGACTCAGTACTCCACAGTTCAGTGTGCTATCTTGTATGGTTTAGAATCGGAGCTTTAGAAAAGGTTTGAGAATTCAGACCCATATGATATTGTCGAGGATCTCAAATTGACCTTTGAGACTCATGCGGCAATTGAAAGCTATGAGGCTTCTGAAAATTTCTTTAACTGCAAGATGGAAGAGGGCATCTCCGTCAGTGAGCATGTGCTTGAGATGTCTAGGCACGCAAACAAACTTCAAAGCTTGGGTATAGTGATTCCTAATGCTTTGGGGATTTACCGTGTCCTCCAATCACTACCACCAAGTTACAAGAACTTTGTGATGAACTACAACATGCAGAACATGAACAAGACGTTGCCAGAACTCTTTGCCATGTTGAAATCTGCAGAAGTGGAGATCAAGAAAGAGCACCAAGTGTTGTTGGTCAATAAGACCACCAAATTCAAGAAAGGCAAGTCTAAGCAGAAGGGACACTTCAAGAAGGGTGGTAAGATAGTTACCACGCCGACGAAGAAGACCAAGGCTGGACCTAAGCCTATACTGAGTGCTTTTACTGCAAGGGAGAAGGTCACTAGAAGCTGAATTGCCCAAAGTACTTGGCGGATTTGAAGAACGGCAACATCAAGAAGAAAGGTATATCTGATATACATGTTATTGATGTGTATCTCACTAGTACTCGTAGTAGTGCCTGGGTATTTGATACTGGTTCGGTTGCTCATATTTGTAACTCAAAGCAGTCTGCAGAATAAGCGGAAGCTAGCGAAGAACGAGGTGACAATGCGGCGTTGGAAATGGATCAAAGGTTGATGTGATCGCGGTCGACGCTACCCTTCATCTACCATCGGGATTATTTTATACTTAAATAATTGTTATTTGGTGCTGCGTTAAGCATGAACATTATATCGGGATCTTGTTTATTGAGGCGGTTACTTGTTTAAGTCCGAGAATAATGGTTGTTCGATTTATATGAGTAATATGTTTTATGCACATGCACCTTTGATAGATGGTCTATTCTTGTTGAATCTCGATAGTGGAAATACACATATTAATAACATTGAGGCCAAGCGTTTGAAATCGGCGATAACTCGACCTATATGTGGCTTTATCGTCTTGGTCACATTGGAGTGAAGCGTATGAAGAAACTTCATTCGATGGACTTCTTGAATCACTTGATTTTGAATCACTTGAAAGATGTGAAGCATGTCGATGGGTAAAATGACTAAGACTCCATTCTACGGTATGATGGAGCGAGCTACGGACTTGTTGGAAATCATACATACCGATGTGTGTGGTCCAATGAGTGTAGCATCGCGCGGTGGTTATCGTTATGTTCTTACCTTCACGGATGACTTGAGTAGATATGGGTATATCTATTTCATGAAACATAAGTCCGAAACTTTCGAGAAGTTTAAGGAATTTCAAAGTGAGGTAGAGAATCAACGTAACAAGAAGATTAAATTTCTACGTTCTGATCGTGGAGGTGAATATCTAAGTTACGAGTTTGGCGAGCATTTGAAGAAATGTGGAATACTTTCACAATTGACACTGCCGGGAACACCACAGCGTAATGGTGTGTCCGAACGTCGTAATCGAACTCTCTTAGATATGGTTCGTTCTATGATGTCACTTACAGATTTACCGCTATCATTTTGGGGTTATGCATTAGAAACAGCCGCATTCACTTTAAATAGGTCACCATCTAAATCCGTTGAAACGACACCGTATGAATTATGGTTTGGGAAGAAACCTAGATCGTCGTTCCTTAAAGTTTGGGGATGCGAAGCCTATGTAAAGAAGTTACAGCCGGACAAGCTTGAACCCAAAGCGGAAAAATGCGTCTTCATTGGATACCCGAAGGAAATTATTGGGTATACCTTCTATCATAGATCCGAAGGCAAAATCTTCGTTGCCAAGAATGGATCCTTTCTAGAGAAGGAATTTCTCTCGAAAGAAGTGACTGGAAGGAAAGTAGAACTCGACGAGTTTATCGAACCTTCTCTCGAAATTGCGAGTAGCGCAGCGCCGGAAGAAGTTCTTGTGGTGCCTGCACCAATTAGAGAGGAAGCTAATGATGATGATCATGAAACTTCGGTTGAAGTTGCTACAGAGCCTCGCAGGTCAACGAGAACTCGTACCACTCCAGATTGGTATGATCCCGTTATGAGTGTCATGTTGGTGGACAACACCGATGACCCTGAGACATATGAGGAAGCGATGATGAGCCCAGATTCCAATAAATGGCAAGAAGCCATGAAATCCGAGATTGGATCCATGTACGAAAACCAAGTATGGACTTTGTGGACTTACTGGGATGGCGGAAGGCTGTTGAGAATAAATGGATCTTCAAGAAGAAAGCAGATCTTGATGGTAATGTTATCTATAAAGCTCGACTTGTCGCAAAGGGTTTCGACAAATTCAAGGAGTTGACTACGATGAGACTTTCTCACCGATGGCGAAGCTAAAGTCTGTGAGGATTATGTTAGCAATCGCTGCATATTATGATTATGAGATATGGCGGATGGATGTCAAAACAACATTCCTCAATGGAGACATTGATGAAGAGTTGTATATGATGCAACCCAAAGGTTTTGTCGATCCTAAAGATGCTAACAAGGTATGCAAACTTCAACGGTCCATCTATGGATTGAAGCAAGCATCGAAGTTGGAATCAACATTTTGATAAGGTAATCAAAGTTTTGGTTTTATACAAACTTATGGAGAAGCTTGTATTTACAAGAAAGTGAGTGGGAGCTCAGTAGCATTCTTAATACTATATGTAGATGACATATTGTTGATTGGGAATGATGTAGACCTTCTTAATAGTGTCAAGGAATATTTGAATAATAGTTTTCAATGAAGGATCTTGGCGAAGCAGCTTACATATTAGGCATAAAGATTTATAGAGATAGATCGAAACGCCAAATATCATTGTCTCAAAGTACATATTTGGACAAAGTTCTAAAGAGGTTTGGAATGGAAGATAGCAAGAAAGAGTTCTTGCCCATGTTGCTAATCGACCTTGAGTAAAACTCAAAGTCCGACATCGGAGAAGATAGAGAAAGGATGAGTAAGACTCCCTATGCCTCGACCATAGGATCTCTAATGTATGTCATGCTATGTACTAGACCCGACATTGCATATCCGTTAGTTTAACTAGCGATATCAAAGTGATCCAGAGGGATCATTGGACAATGATCAAAAGCATCCTTAAGTACTTAAGAAGAACTAAGGATATGGTTCTTTCTTATGGAGGTGATGAACATTTCGTTGTTAATGGTTACACCGATGCTAGTTGGAACACCGGTTGGATGATTCTAAATCACAATGGATACGTATTTATTTTGAATGGTGCGGCAGTTAGCTGGAGGAGTGCAAAGCAAAGTGTTGTGGCGCGATCTTCAAGCGAATCAGAATACATGGTCGCCGGAGGCTTCACAAGAAGCGATATGGATGAAAGAGTTCATTACTGAGTGGGTGTGGTTCCTAGTCTGTTGGACCCAATGTCTATCTTTGTGATAACATGGACGCCATAGCCAATGCGCAAGAACCAAGGTCACACAAGCTGAAGCACATCAAGCTACGTTTACACGCTATTCGAGAACATATCCAAGATGGGGATATAAAGATTTGCAAAGTACACAGATCTGAATGTGGCGGATCCGTTGACTAAACCTCTCCCGAGGGAAAAACATGACCAGCAGCAAACGCCATGGGTGTTCGGTATATTACCATGTAATCTAGATTAGATGACTCTAGTGAAAGTGGGAGACTGTTGGAGATATGCCCTAGAGGCAATAATAAATGTAGTTATTATTATATCTTTGTGTTTATGATAAATGTTTACATTCATGCTATAATAGTATTAACAAGGAAACATTAATACTTGTGTGATTTGTAAACTTAATTTGAAGTCCCTAGTAAAGCCTCTATATAATACTAGCTTGTTGGTTAATAGATGATTGTGGTTTCCCTATCATGAACATTGAGATGTTATTAACAACAAGATCATATCGTTAGGAGAATGATATGGTGGACATACTCCTATAGATAAGCGTAGCATAAAGATCAAGTCATTTTAATAGTTCAATTGATATATGCTTTATGATACATAGTAATCTAATTCCTTCGACCATAAGATCATGCATATCACCTTTACCGTATGGATGCTTTGATGACATCAAACACCACACCGTAACTAGGTGGCTATAAAGGTGGCATTGAGTGTTAGGAAAGTATTGGTTGAAACACATGGATCAAGAGTGGGATTTGTCCATCCATATGACGGATACATATACTCTGGGCCCTCTCGATGAAATGTCATCCAATTAGCTTGAAAGCATGTGACTGGCTCACAAGGGATCACATATCACGGTAACGAGAAAATAGTACTTATCGGTAACGAGGTTGAACTAGGTATGCAGAGATACCGACGATCATAACATCGAATAAGTAAACTATCGTGAGACAAAGGGAAATTGATATCGTATGTAAGTGGTTCATTCGATCACAAAGTAATCGTAGAAATATGTGGGAGCCATATGAATTTCCAGATTCCTCTATTGTTTATTGTTCGGAGAAGTGTCTCGATCATGTCCGCATAATTCACAAACCGTAGGGAGACACACTTAAGGATTCGACGTTGTTTGAGTAGTTATGGAATGATGAGAAAGAGTCCGAATGTTGTTCGGAGTCTCGAATGGGATTCGGGATATCACGAGGAGATCCGGAATGGTCCGGAGAATAAGATTCATATAAGGAAAGTCCCGTTTCGGAGTTGGAGAATGGTTCCGGTGTTTTCATCGGGAATGTTCTAGAAGGTTCCGGAATGTCCGGCACTCCGGGGGGGAAGGGTACATGAATGTGTTATATCAAGTTGGTATGATTGCATCATGTACCCGGTGTTATCGCTGAACAAAAATAGAGGGTTTATTCAAATCCTAGTTTGAAAAGTCCAACAGCTAGTTTGAAAGTCAAACGACAGTTTTTGGAAAGAGGAGAAGGAGTGGGAAACCGAGTTGGGGAGGAGTTCCCTCCTCCAACCGCCGGCCCACCTCCAAGCCGAGTTGGGGAGGGACTCCTCTCCCTCCCCTTGGACGGTCGGCCCCTCCACCTATATATGGAGGGGCAGGGCTCCCTCCTAGAGACACACAAGATCCTCTCCTCCAAACCCTAGCCGCTGGCGCCACCACCTCCACTACCGCCGCCGCCGACCTAGGTCAAGCCGTCGCCGCCTAGAAACCCTATCCGCCGGCCAAGCTTCCTCCTTGGCGTGTCTAAACCCTAGATCGTCGAGGGAATCTCTCATACTCCACCATACTCGCTCTGGCTTAAGGCGAAGCCCTGCGAGATCTCCCCTCTACTTCCGACCATTTGTTGTCTTCTTA
The DNA here is from genome assembly GCA_030063025.1 of Avena longiglumis. Lineage (NCBI taxonomy): Eukaryota > Viridiplantae > Streptophyta > Magnoliopsida > Poales > Poaceae > Avena > Avena longiglumis. The sequence goes on along the minus strand of CP125974.1, from coordinate 472,363,879 downwards.
GGAATCGAGGAGAGTGCTACAACCTCCATTTTCTGGAACAAGGGAGAGGAAGGTCTTCGTCGAGTACCGAACGATGTGACCCATTGGGGCTGCAGGAGCCTAGCCTTGGAAGGATCGTCTACGAGATCTTGAGATCGGAAAGAGTACGACTACATCACCCACGAGAATCCGCTCTCGTTAAACACTTTGGAATCTTCGAGGGTGAGTTATTCCATCGAATCGTTGTTACAATCTAGTAGATAGATCTTGGCTTGTTTGTTTGTATGCGGTAGAAATTTTTTGTTTTCCATGCTACGAAACCCAACAGTTCGAGCATGTTTATTCCATAAAGACAACAACCATTGAAGTTCACGACAACAACATCCAAGTTCACGACAACCATTCACGACAACGTCCAAGTTCACGACAACAACCATAAGTACTGAGTTCACGACTACAACCATTCAAGACAAAGTGCAACATCTACTCTACTTCCCACGGGTGGTCTTCGCCCCTCGGCCCCTTCTCGTGGTCATCTTCCTCCTCCTCGGTTCCTCTTCATCCTCCACCTCTAAGCGATATGGATTCTTGGGCTTCTTTGTCTTGGTCGTGGAAGGGTTGGGTGTGTAAGGCTTCTTGGGTTGCCTTGGCTTGAACATGTAGTCGGACCGCTCGTGTACCTTGTAGCGAGTGTAGTTGCCCAATGTCATCTCGTCGGGGACGCTTTCCTCATCTTGCGGTTGTCAACAAAAGAAGATTGGTAAGGACAAATTCAGGAGAAATGCAAGGGAGGGTGGGGGATGCAATGGTTGTACTACCTCGGGTGTGTTCGCCTCGTCCTCGGATGTGGAGTGATGATCGCCAGAATTGTCACCTTCGGGCGTGTTGGACCGTGACGCGGACGGTGTTGCCGCCTCAGGGTCACGACAACCTAGCAAGTTCGACAGCCTCCTTAACCGTTGGCCCTGCTTCTTAACGAACTCACGAAACAGACCCTCTCCCTTCTCTCCGCGAGGGTATGTGTCCAAAGCGTCCTCGCATGCATCGGCGGACTTCCTTACATGATCGGCGCTGTCATAGACAAGAAACTAGTAAGTTATCCATGCAAGGTGTGAGAAGGACGGAAAAAATATTATTCGGCACACTTTACCACAAAGTTGACAAAGGGAGCAAACTCGGTTTGTAGCCCTTCTCTGACCATGATGTTGTATTGTTCGGTTGAAAGCTCATCAAACACCAATGGCTCCTCCAAGATCGAATCCCGAAATGCCCGTGGGTATATCTCCACCCGCGCGTTGTCAACGAACCATGCGATGTAGTTGTTGAAAGCATCCCGATTGAAGGGCATATCCTGTGCTCCTTTTGCTTTCCTAGCCTCGGTCGCACACCTCCTGAATTTCTCAAGGTGCTTCTATGAAGCTTGGGCCAATCCTTCTCCTTCCTCTGCTTCTTCCTGTCCAAGCTGCACACAACAACAACAAGTCAAAAAGCATTATTTGGCGAATGATAAGCACATCACATGGTAAGGCAGTTAATAGCTTACCTATGGAGCCCTATGTCCGTGTCCTTCCACTCAGACGGTACAATATGAAATAACCCAAATTGGGTCATGACACGGTGAGGCTGGTGATACTCAACAACCCACATGCACACCATGGGGCAACGCATTAGCCACAGACGAGATTCTCTGAGGCAAATAGGGTTAAGGCGATAGTCCTCCGGAACACCAAAGCGGTCCCCTCGACCGTATGGCTCCCACGTCACCTGCATCATACCACACTCATGTCAGGGTCAAAGATTACAAGTTCAAGACATATAATTGACCGCCGTCGCTGAAATTACCTGATCCATGGTGATCGTGTCAAACTCGTTGGTGTACCTCTTGTACGCCTCCAGTGGGTCCGTTGGCGGTTCGGAGACCACATCCCACTTGTAAGCCCACGTGGGGAGAAGGTAGTCGTTGCCGTTATCAATGTAAGGATTGAATGACAACAATCTCGGCCGTCCAATGGAGAAGCGTTCCCAGCTCCACACCGAAAGAAGGAGCAAACAACCACCAATCCCTGAATCGGCGGCGCTCCTAAGGCAAGCGTCATCCAGCTGCAGATGAAGTGAACAACCATTTGGTAAGAACAATTTTTTTTGAGATAGTGCAGAAATATACAACAACATTTGTAAATAACTCATTACCTGACGGTACAACCAGGCCAACGCCGCAGAACCCCAACTGAAGGTAGAGTCGAAAAAACCCAGCAACTTGAGCCAATGCCACTGAGCACGATCCCCACTGCTGTCAGAAGCGAGTCCTCGTGATAATGTACCACACATACACACGAGTGTATGTCTTGATCGTCTCCTCATCGGCATCCTCGGGGCAAATCTTGAAATTCTGGATGATCCAAGTAAAAGTAGCCCCGGCAGCGACCCTCAGTTTTTCCCCCTTCTTGTTTATAGCCTCGGGTGGATCCTTCCCTATAAGGGAGACCATCTGCTCACGCCACCCGTCTGAATCCGAGGACATGCACACAGGGTTTCCCTCGATTGGGAGTGCCAGGATCATGCTCATGTCCTGCAAAGTGACCGTAGTCTCACCGGTCCTAAGGTGAAATGTGTGCGTCTCCGGCCTCCATCGGTCCACAAGCGCGGTGATCGCAGCAGGGTTGAAGGCCGGTGTGGACCGAGTGACCATGTGGATAAAGGGGAGGAGTCCTAGCTGCTGGATGTACGGAGTGTACCGCACATCATAACACATCTTGCCGGACGAGACCTCGTGGTACCTAAGTCGAAGGGGTTAAAGCTCCTGCAAACATACAATGGCAAAATGTTAGATTTCCATCTAAACAAACATGGCATCTTGTTCGACTTGCATTGAAGTTTTTAGTACCTGTCTCTTTTCCGACATCTTGTAGGCACGGTGTTGAACATCATAGTGAGCATTGTTTAGAAGGGGGTTTAGAGTCATCCTACATATTCAAAACAATAGAGAGAATAAGAACAATTACAAAATGTCCATCTTATAGTTCTAGCATCTAGAATTGCAAGCTAAATCAACCATCTTATAGTTCTAGCATATAGTTCTAGCTTTTGTCCATCTTATAGAGACATCCTACATATTCATCCTACTCTACCTATAGTTCTAGCATCTAGAATTGCAAGCTAAATCAACCAACTAGAGTTCTAACATATAATTGTAAGATAAATCAAAACACCAACTAGAGTTCTACCATATCTCCATCTTACTCTAGCCATATGGAATTGCTAATATGAAAAAGCACCTAACATATACTTCAAAGATAAATAGACCAACTAGAGTTGTACCAAAGAGTACTATGCCATATCTAAACCTAAATATCAAATAAGCATTGCAATGGTTCATCTCAATCTCTACATCTAATTGAACCTAGGGTTTCACCGAAATTTGAACAAAAGGGAAAATTAGCAAGAAATTTTTGGACAAATAGCAAGGGATTTGAGAGGAGATACAGGAAGGATTGGGAGCAAGATCCTTGGACAAATCCAGCAAATCTTGGGTTTTTGGAGAGGGAAATAACCGGGGCCGAGAAACCCTAGCCGCCATGCGCTCTGTCGTCCCGAGAGGAATGGTGCAGGTGCAGGGAGGCTGGCCTGTTGGTAGTGCAAAGAGGCTACAAGGCGCCCGCACTATCAGGACCGGCCCACGGGCTCCACGCGACAGTGTCTTGGCGCCAGCGTAATGGCGCCCGCTCTTCAAATCTTGGCGCTGTAAGCGTTGCAAAAAGGGTTAGTTCCGTGAATTTCTTCTGGCCAGAGTTCATTTCGTAAAATTATTATTATTTTTGGGTTATTTTCGTCCATTCTGCCGAAAAGAAACCCCGTGTGCAAACTCCTATCCGGTTTTTTGTCGGTTTGTTGAACTTCCGGCCGATTTTGAAGGAAACCAGACGGGAGGATAAAAGTTCAGAAAGTCTGCGAACCTTGTTACACGAAGCTTTTGGTCAGCTCGTGAACAAGTAAAAATCTTCTTTCGCTGCAGATCATGTTTGCTATATTTTTGCCCTATTTGGGACCAGCTTGGACTGTTGATCCTGGACTAGATCATTTGGAGAGCATCATCTCCTCAAAGGCTAGATAGACAGTTCCCTTGTATTCCTTGTAGTAATTTCTTTCTTTCTATACAAATGTAACCAAACGAACTAAAAAATATATATACTCCCTTCGATCCAAAATAGTTGATTTGGATTTATATAGATTCAGATGTGTAAATCTATGTCAATTTAATTTGGAATATGTTTAGATACATCCGATTGATAAATCTATGTCAATTTAATTTGGATCGGAGAGAATTTAGACAAATCTAAGTCAACTAATTTGAGTCGAAGGAGTACACAAAAAAATCAAATAAATATGTTTAGATACATCGAATCTAGATAAATATATGTCAATTTAATTTGGATCGAAGAGAATCTAGACAAATTTAAGTCACCTAATTTGGGTCCAAGGGAGTACACAAATAAATCAATTAATTTGGGTCGAAGGTCCAAAAAGTTGAAAGTCTCTTGCCATTTAGAAATTCTTTGGTCCGAATACGGTGTCAATGTCAAAGACCTGCAGATGAAGTTACACATCATTCAAATTGATTATCTTCTTTTGTATTATCGTTGTTCTCTTACCGAAACTCTCGAGTGTCCAATAGAATTTAATTTGGACATAAAGTGGTAGTCCAGTTGACGATCAAGTTTTGGTGAAATACAAACTTTTTAAAGTTCACCTAAGTTGTACAAGAAGGGATTTGTTGGCTTGTGGCACCCCAGAGCACCGCAATTCGGTATTTTTAACTTGAAAAATGCTAGTTTGAAGTTTTAACAAAATCCAAAATAGTGAATACATATACACGTCATGTATACTTGTGCAAAGTTTCGGAAAAAAGGACGTTCCATTTTGACAAGAGAAATTTTCTTGTAACTTTTAGTAAAAAGACATTTTCCATTTAAAAACGGAAGCTTACTTTTTTGTGAACGGATAAGGCCCCGAAGGGTCCAGAAGTTTCATTCCAGCGGAGGGTGCACATATACAAAGAGGTTCAGAAAGAAAAAATTACAACTCAACCCTCACATAATGCAAGAAACACCCTAACCAATATTGCTAAAAAGCAATCGAGTCCAATCAAACCGCGGCAACGAACAACGGCGAGGTAGCGCCACCTCTGCACCGGCCGGGGACGAAACCACTTGGCTGGGCGAGGGACTTCGATGCTACTCCGTCGCTGGAGAAAATCCTCTCGAAGAGGATAGAATAGCTCGGACAAAGCACGATGCTGAGCACGGCGTGGCCACCCATTTGGCCATGGATAGCGGCGGCGGTTCCTCACCGTCGCTTGGGAAACGCCACGGGGAGAAAAAACTCCGGAAGCTCCCCAGAGCCCTTCGCAGCACTGACAGCACACAACACGCTCGAGTCCACCTCCTCGCCACCACGGCGGGCCAAGTGTTTTGGAGCTGCAGAAGGGGCGCCACCAGCAGCGCAACAGCCGCGCGAGATGCAGAGGGAGTTGGTCCTCCGCCATCGTCCATCCTTCTTGATCTCCTCGCCGCCACGGCCGGCCGGAAGAAGAAGACAGGCAGATGGCCAGAAGAACCGCCTGTTGGCGTCACGCGCATACGCCAGCAAGGAGAAACTCCCGCTGTGACCCGAACCGCATCTCGACATTCTCTCCACCTCTATCCCCCCACCACCAATGTCGGTCAGCGGAAGATAGCGGAGCACCCCGACGACGAGGTATAGGAAACAACCAACAACGGTTTTATTGGAAGATGCGGTGGTCTTCCTCGTCTTCCCTAGCTCCAGCCAGAGGAGCCTGAGGACCACGAGGACAAACCCTACTCTATAGATCTGGCCGCACCCGCCTGGAGGAACCACATCACCGGGCATAGAGCCCACTACCGGCAACAAGCCGCTACACCTAAACCTAACTACTTCGGCTCCACCTCCTGCCCAGCTCCGACCGGCTATTCCGGCGAAGGGGCCAACGGAGGGGTCCGGTTTTTGGTGGAGGTCGATCAGAAACAGGGGGAGGGGAGGAGCAGAGGAGGAAGGAGGAATATAAGCTTACTTGGTAGAGCAGAAAATTCTTGTGTCACCAGTTCAAATAAAATCTATTGAATAAGTATTGATACAAATACTTCGAGATGAATTGAGATACATATTCGTTCATAATATAAATATGGTATAGTATGAATTATTCATCGATTTTTTAAGCTGTACTCACTATGTTTTAAATAATTCTGACATATATTTTGCGTCAAGTCGACCAATCATATGAAAATTTTCCACCTCGAGATGGATTGAGATACACATTCGTTCATAATATAAATATGGTATAGTATGAATTATTCATCGATTTTTAACTTGTACTCACTATGTTTCAAATAATTCTGACATATATTTTGCGTCAAGTCGACCAATCATATGAAAATTTTACAACATCTACAATATAAAAGATCATTATTTTTATGTAGTTGCCAAGGCAAATATTTTTGATAAAAACAGATATAGTGGCCCCTCAATCAAACTCAATGATAAATTTAGCATAACAACTATATGCTTAGCCCGAGAGTAAACAATAACAAGAGAATTCCTCTATTTTATATTTTATTTGATTTATTTTTGTTCTTTTGACTTACTTGCAGCAGGGGTGAAGATCAATAAGAAGAAAGATCAAGATAGAAGAAAAAACCAGTTTAATCTTTTCTTTTCGTTTTTTTTTGTTTTATTTTCTTCATTAAATTTGAGACTTGTAGTAACATTGTAATATTGGAAATGTAAATAAATTCTTATTCCTTTTCTATTATTGTATTTGATTTAATATTATTATTTCCAAGTATTGTAAAATCTAGGTTAATTATAACTACAATAAATATTTTAATTCTTTATTTGTCTCTTATTTTTCTTTCATTGAATTTCTTATTTATTCCATTATTTGTAATTATTTCAAATTCAAATTCCAATTAAAATTTGGTTTGAATTATTTGTATTCAACTTTTAAATATGAATCCAAATTCCCCCTCTCAAAATAAAGGTAATCCACAAAAGTCATGCCGAAATTTCTAGCACTCACCTAATAACCTGGACCTAGTCACTAGATTAAGGAAAACTTCGGTCACTTTGTGTTTTTAATAATTTAGGAAAAAAATTATCTACTTCTTCAGATGCACGAATACAGATGCACAAATTCTGTTTTTACCGCTTCTTTAGTCCTAAATGCTGGGGTGTTACACTAGCTCCTCACATGCTGCAACAAATGATCCGTTAAAGTACTTGAGTAAGGAGTTTGTATTAAAAGATCTTGATGATCTCCACTACTTTGTGGGAATTGAAGTTCAGAAAGTTAATGACGGATAAGTATTAAATCAACCCAAGTATGCTCCAGTTGTCGTTGCATGTGTTGGCATGATGGACGCAAAGGTTTATCTACACCACTGCCATCTTTTGAAAAATCACAGAACATGAAGAAGAATTATTGCTCGTGATGATCATACTAAATACAGAAACATGGTCGACGTACTATGATATCTTACTTTTAGAAGGCCTGAAATTTTGTATGCACATTTGCATGCTCCCACTACTCTACACTGGACTACAGCCAAATGTATTCTGGCGTATGTTAAGCATGCAATTTGGCGTTGCAATGGCGTTTATGAGATCAAACTCTACACTAGTCAACACCTTTTTAGATATAGATTGGACAGATTGTGTAGATTATCGTCGATCAACTAGAGGTTTTGCGGTGTACTTTGGATCAAATCTTATCTCTTGGAATGCAAATAAACAACCTACATTTCTAGGTTTAGCACAAAAGTAGAGTACAAATTTGTGAAAAATGCTATAACGGAAGTAATATGGGTACGATCATTACTTAAAGAACTTGGACTTAAGTTAACTCGGTCATCATGTTTATGGTGTAATAATTGGGAGCAACATGTCTATCAACAAATCTAGTGTTTCAAGCACATCAAGATTGATTTTTTATTTTGTTAGAAAAAGGATTCTCAACAAACAGCTAGAGATCCAAATGATCAAGTGGCTGATGATTTTACAAATCCACTACCGGCTGGTAGCTTGAATTGCATAATCTCAACTTAAATAAGTTATGATTAGAGGAGGATGTTAGAAATAAGAACATGCATGGTATTTACAGAACGTAATATGTAAAGAACCTAGAGTCTGTCACATTTTCTAAGGTATCACGGGTTTGACAAAAATTGGATAAGTCTATATATTAAATAACGTGTAGATTCATTCAAATTTTGATAAATCCGTAACATCTATTTTAAAACGAAGGGAGTATATTTTCTATACACATCCTATGTAACACATGTAACGCAAAGTGCGTATATCATATATGAGAACTCCATGCCTCGGTGACTGTCCGAGTAGAACAAATCTACCTGACTACTTGAAGCTTTTCAGCGACCGATGACTACATTCTAATAATACAACTTCATATAGAGTGGATAGATTAATCTTTAATAAAAATAATTCATATACAAGAGGGCAAATTTCAGGGACAAATCTAGAATTTAGTTATATGAGGCGAACGATGACGATCACCCGTGTAATATACCAATAACAAGACATAATATATCAAAAAAATTACAATGAGCTAATAACGCCATAAGAATTTTATGGAGCTTTGTAATATTTGGCTACTTTTTAACAAGTTTAAGTATAACTAAACTATCATTACCAAGGACTCGGTCCAAATTTTAAACACTATATCAAAATCGTAACATTTGACGTGTAAAATCTTATTTTTCTCTCTATTCTTTAACTAGTGGACTATAGTTAAACTAAAGCAAGTGGGAATTTAATCCAACTAACTGTACTTAACATTCCTGACTTGTGAACGGCGGCGAGCAACCTAGGCCGGCAACGACAAATACACTACATGAATGATATGAGGTGCCGATAGCCAGCAGCCCTCGACACAGGCTATGCTGACGGCATTGCCCTCGGCATAGGCCAGATGGGCGCCGCATAGATGCCTAACGGCCGTTTGGCTGCCGACGGCAAAGTCGCCGGCCTATTTTTTCAAATTTTATTTTTCAATTTTCCCCTTAATTGTTTGACTCGTTAATTCAACAATGGACATTTTTAACTCTAAGCACGCTTAATCTTAGGTAAAATTGTACTCCTGGTGAAACTTTCCCTATGGTCACCCGTTCTCATACTACTCTAGCCCAAGTATGTTTAACTTTTTCGTTCCTTCTGATGAGTTTCCAAGAAAGAAATTATACCTTGTTAATAATACCATCATCTCAATCAAATTAACACTTGCCCGTGATGTCACACCTTTTAATTTTTTAGTTACAAACAAGTACTTAATTAATCAACAATAAATAAGTAATGATAATCTTGAATTCAATTCACAATAAAATAATTTTACTTTTTTTGTCTTTTTCTAATCAATATGAATAATTAATATCTTTAAATCCGTAAATCAGAATTTAACAAATAATATGTCTACATCAATCAGAAAAATGAGAGAAATATGAATATGACATACATATCATCTTTGGAACAAAAAAATGATTTATACAAAAAATCATGGGGATTAGATCATGTACCTGTAGTTCAAATCTAACCAACTTCCTACTGATTCGACATGAATTTATCTTTTTCACGAGGGGTGGATGGAAAGATTTAAGATACTCCAATTGGGACATTGTCCATGTAAGACAATCTAGTACTCCATCCGTTTCAAAATATAAGATGTTTTAGCTTTGTGAAGCAAATGCATCTAGACTTTTTTAGTATATAGGTTCACTCAGATTTAGAGTGAATCTACACACTAAAAAAAGTTCAAATACATTTTATTCACAAACTCAAAACATCTTATATTTTGAAACGGAGGGAGTATTTTTTTTAAAACGGGGTGATACCATTTTGAATCTTCCATTTGGTTGTTTCTTCAGAAAACACCTTGTTTTTGGCACTTACAAAATAGAATTTCCAAATAGCTTTTTGGTGTGATGAAAAGGAAACTTCCTTTTGCAACATTGTTTGTCATCCCAAGATGCACATGTGTGTATAATATGGTATATTATCACAAACTATACCCTGATTCTAGCCATAACATTGGTCAAACATGATAGCTCATTTTTGAAAAGGTTTTTTTTGACATATTTGCAATATTCCAAGTTTTTTATTTTTCCTTACAACTATGTCACATAATATGACACCACGTGAAGGTTTTATATTGTTTGTATCATTTTTGAATTTTTTATGCCTGTTTCAAACTATGGTCAAAATAATGGGCATGAAGATTCTTAGCTTGGGACTGAGCCTCGCTAAACTTGCAGTGGATCTATAATGAAATAGCATATTTTGAACCTAAAAATGATTTTCCAAAAAATTATAAGCATTAGATCATGTACCTGTAGTTCAAATCTGATCGACTTCTTGCCGATTCGGTAAAAAATGTCTTTTCACGAGGTGCGAATGGAAATGTTTAAGATATCCTAGTTGGGACATTGTCCATGGAAGGTGTCATAGTATTTTTGAAAAATAGGGTGGTATCATTTTAAATCTTTCATTTGGTGGTTGCTTCACAAAACACACTTATTTTTTATACTCGGAAAATAGAAAATGATTTTTTGGTACGACGAAAATAAAACCTCCTCCGGCAGCATTGTTTGCCATCCAAAGATGTAAATATGAGCATATTATCAGTCGCGATTCCAACCATAACATTGGCCGTTTGGCCTGAAGCCATGAAATCTTGAACATAATAGCTCATTTCTTAGAGTTTTTTTGAGATATTTGTAATATTTCAAGTTTGGATTTTTTTATTGCAAATACGTCACATAATATGACACCACACGAAGGTTTTATATTGTTTGGTTTGTTTTTGAATTTCTTATGCCCATTTCAAACTATGGTCAAAACGGCGGGCATGAAGATTTTTAGTTTGGGACTGAGCCTCGCTAACCTTGCAATGGATCTCTAATGAAATAGCATATTATGAATGTAAAAATGCCTTTTTCAAAAAATTATAAGCATTAGATCATGTACATGTAGTTCAAATCTGAGAGACTTCTTGCTGATTTGGCAGAAATTTGTCTTTTTCATGATGGACGGAAAGGTTTAAGATACCCCGGTTGATATATTCCATGGAAGGTGGTATTGTATTTTTGAGAAATGGGGTCATACTATTTTGAATCTTTCATTTGATGGTTGCTTCACAAAACACCTCGTCCCGAAAAATGAAAAACAACTTTTTGGTGTGATGAAAAGAAAAACTTCCTCCTTCAACATTGTTAGACATCCCAAGATGCACATGTGTGCATAATAGGCACATTATCATAAACTATGTCGCAATTCTAGCCATAACATTGGTCGTTTGGCCTAAAAGCCACGAAAAACCTCGAACCTGTTAGCTGATTTCCAAAAAGGTTTTTCTTTGAGATATTTATAATATTCTAAGTTTGGTATTTTTATTTGCAACTATGTCACATAATATGATACCATGCTAAGGTTTTACATTGTTTGAATCGTTTTTGAATTTCTTATGCCCATTTCAAGCTATGACAAAACAACGAGCATGAAGATTATTAGTTCGGGACCGAGACTCGCTAAACATGCAATTAAAACAAAGGATGTGACCATTTTATCACAAAATTCACTCCGGTTTTCCCGTAGTAGGAGTTTTTGAGGTATTCCAGCATATTTTTCTATTTTAAATATCTTTTAAAATGTGCTATACGAAAGTATAGGTAATAGTTTTTATGTTTTACTTAATTTTTATCCAGTACAAATGTGTAATATTTGAGTGTAGATAGATTTATCTTATTTTTTTTATAAATTTTGATATATTATTTGTATTTTTAAGAATTGGGATGATTTAGTTATGATTTTTTTAAGATTAATATGGTAAACGGGAAAATAGCTATGACGAGAGCATTGTCGTCGGCGTAGCTCTGACGCCATCACATCGCCGTCACGGTCAAGTCCCTACGCCGACAGCTACCCTTGGCCAAAAGTGTCCTATGCCGACGGCCGGTTTGGTAGACTGGCCTGGCCTAGGGCCTACACCGACGGTCCCGAAAAATTGTCGTCGGCGTCAGCACCTTGTCCTTGTAACTGTAGTGATAGACGATAGATGAAAAGATCGAGCGTTCACGATTGATGCTCTATTGCGCTATACATGTGCATACCTAGACAGATGGGTTTTATCTTACTTGCTGGCTACTTGGATGTGTGCATAGTTGGGATTTAACTAGATAGACCCAGCACGCTCTGCCGCGCCGTCCTCCATTAATGTCATTCAAACCAAGATTTAATTATAAAGACAGTAGTTCATAAAGAACATTGAAAATGGATTCTTGAGAAATAAAAGAAAGTTGTAAGTATAAAATTACCCTGATAAAGAGCAACAGGACCAGAAGGAACTCAAAAGGTAGGCGCCTAACTTTTAGTTGGTTGCATATATAATATTTCCACTATTTGTGTGAACCATGTAACTGAAGCTTAAAATATACCATCTAAAACTTGAGTAACTTCTGTAACATAACCTGCATATTGCTCTTATTAAATTGGTCCATAACAGAGGGTTTCATAAAAAGTACCACCAAGTTAGAATAACAATGGTATTATGTCATATATGTAGAGACAGAATCTAAATTAGAGCATTGTGTATAACAAACTGCAAGAACCCGAAGCTCCTAAGCCAGCTAAAATCACTCTATGTAAAAGTAACAGCTGCAAGGTGAAAACAACTTATTAACTATACCGCAAATTTTCTACACATATGCTATGCAGTATGCCCAATTGTCAACGCTATATTTCTATGTATCTACTCTGCAGTCTCCACATTGTACAATTTTCAAGTAATGTCATTGATTCTTCTCTCGTATGTTTCTTTTTCTTCGAAAACATACATTAACTATTTCAAAAATATTTATGAAATATTACAGCTAACCAAAGCTATTTTGTATGAGAAAGTAATAAACAATATTAAGTGATATGATATGATATTATATCCAACTAATCAAATAAATAAGGAGAGAACGTGGATGTAAACACATCTTAGCCTAGAGTAAAAGGAGATAAGACTCGTTGCTTTGCGCACAACATCACCTACGGTCTGAGGTAGCACTGGGTTACTGAAACATCATAGCCCCTTTTTATATCTAACATAAGAGCACACCAAAAAATTTAGCCATAATCATATAATTTGCACAAAGTAACCAAAAATAGTTCCATTGTCTACAAATAATGAATGCCATAATATGCATATTCATTGATGGCATCCCCATGGATGCCACAATGCTTTCCCAAAAATCAATTGGTGGAGTCATTTATATATACTATTACTTGTGATTTTAATGTTATATCATAAGACTCCATCTTGCAACAATGAACCAACCATTGATCAGTAACTATACAACTGGAAACAAATATATCGCCCCACCCTTAACTAATCTATTTTAGGGTGATGCATCCTTCAAAACTATTGGAAGCGGCCACACATATGGAGGACTTACTATATATGATGACGGTGCAACATGATTGGAGTATTTTGTTGCATACCATCATATGTTACTCACTACTGTGTTCTTTTGTATTTGACCGATCAAGATCTTTCAAGGACTCGGGGATCACTTGCATCAACATCCACTTTTCTGGTTCACATAGCTACATGGACAGTACTTCATGCATTTTATCTAGCTTTCTAGTGCTTTTGGTAGTCGACATCTCAATCTAATTTAAACATCAATTTGCACCAATAAAATCCCTGCTGATAGTTGTATTTTTATAGCTTCGTCAAACAAATGAAAAAATCGCTCAACTAAGCCTTAAGCGCCCTATGTCATCTGAAGTTACAAACAAAGGCTACTCAAGCAAACAATGCAAAATTATGAGTATAAGAAAAAGTAAGTACCACTGAATCTAAACCCTCGAGTTGACTGAATAACAAGACAACTAATGGTTAAACTAACAAGACAACTAATGGTGAAACTACTATTGCGAAATATAGTTCTAGAATGGAGTTTCTCTACAGCAACTTCCACATGCAATTCCAAACATGTTAAATTTCCACATGCAATTCCAAACATGTTAAATTTAACTATCCCTCATATACCGGGAACTATTAGGTAAGCAACTCTAGCCAAAAATAAGTAAGGATCATTCTTATCAACGATAGGATTTACAACAAAATGTATTCCAACAAAATTTCTGAAATTGAAAGCCAAAATTAGAACACTTAGTACATTATCTTATGATGAGAACACTCACACGTCGCAATGGATATCAGAACCTATGGAACCATATGTGAATATTACTTTTAAATAATATAAGTAGATCACATGAATCATAGGATGGCATAGGTGCTGGTTCAACGTCAGGATATTCCTATTTCGTTTCAATTTTAACCTCCTAGCTCTTGTGAGTCAAGAATACAAAATTTGTACAAACAAATATAATCCAGAAGTTTTACAAAAATACCATCAAAGCAGTTGCCACCTTAGATTTTCATGTAGATCAATTTTTATATAGTTGCTTGGGATGAATTCTCTCTTCAAGCTTTTCCTGTAGAACTAAAACTAAGGAACACCTATGCATCTGTAACAGAAAAGACAGAACGATAGGAAAATGTTAGTTAACAGAGTGTCTAATTGGAAATCAATACCTCTTAGGCTTTTCACCACGCTACTCCAATAATAGAATTCAGCAAAATAAGTAATGAGCAAACTTTTTTTTTAAAGTGGCCGCCTGAAACTAAAAGGCTTAGTATTATGTTCTCATTTAACCTGTTCAGAAATGCCAACGATTTCAGCCTACTATAAAGAAAAAATTCCCTAGAAAAATTTAAATTTTTTGCTCATTGACCAATTAATATATCACTACACTGACTGAACTAAAGTGTTGATCTTATGGTATAGAAAATTACAAATCGAAAAGAAAGAACAATACCTACTTTTGAACTTTGAAATCAGTTGGATAGGGACAACTGATTCAGGATTCATAGGATAGTTCAGTAAGTCAGTAAGTGGACAGATCGGACGGATATGAATATAACATATGATTCTCTAGTCCTCATGTTGGAAACGAAATCCACAATTTGAGCATGCATGGCCTTGGATATTTGCTACCTTTCCGGTTTCACTTGACGGTTTTTTATCCGCTACTCTCAAGCCTGGATGGCTGATATTGGTTGAACTTCACTACTCCATTCATTGGACTTGGATAGCACATGAATAAATCAGTCAGTAAATGAGGCACGTAGTACTCACAAAGAGCTTCAATTAGCGTACCAACGAACAAACCAATCCCAGTCCACAACTGGAACACGAATTATAGAATCTGCAAAGCAATAACCGCTCACGGGAGGACACCAGAGAAGGAAAAACTACACCATCGCGCCTGACACTGACAGGGAACATGGAAGGACAGTAGAGCAACATCATACCTCTCAAAACAGTACCGGTTTTCTTCCACGAGAAGAGCCAGCGCGCCGGCGTCATCCGCTCCCCGTCATGGTCCCCTCCTCCTTGTCCCCAAGACTGACCCTGACGCGCCCCTGCCTGTATTCGACTTTTACGCCGTGCTCCCAGGGGCGGAGAGAAAAAATAACCCGGTGTCACTATGTAAGTCAGACATATTTTTTACACACGCTGCAAAGTGGAGAAAATTATCAAAGAAAATGGTTTTGATCGGGTGTCCTGTGCATCCTGCTACTACGACGTGGGTACGCCCCTGCGTGCTCCTCTGGGAGTCCGCCAAGCCCGACCGTAAGGCCGTGACACGGTCCATCCCCAGTCCCAGGGCGAGCCAACGATGCCGCTAAACGCCGAGTTGCGACCGGAGCTCGATCCCTCCCCCAAGAACCACTCGGACTTCGCGTGCTGCCTTCGCCTCACCCAGTAGTGCCTTGTGCTTGCGTCTCCAATGTCCCGCCACCGCCTCTCTCGCCTTCGTCTTAGCCTCATTCTCCTCTGACTGCCAACGCCAGCGCCATGGGAGTCGGAGCTATTTCGGTGGGGCGGAACAAATCTGAACGGAGGAGAGGAGATTGGAAGAAAGGGATAATGGGCGACCCAGCAGTCAAAAGGCAACTAACGACCGAGTCCCCAAGTCGGTTACTCCACCGACAACCAAAACCGTGTGCCATCGGCAATACTGACAGACAGGCAACCAAGCGCCGTCGCTCGATCGGAGCAAGCACAGCTCCTCAATTCCAGGGAGCTTAGAGCTTCTTAGGATACTACTAATTAGTCTATTATATATACTAGCAAAATGCCCACGCGTTGCAATGGAAGAGGAGACAATATTTTTATATACCTTTTCACGCCATCGACGGCCTCTTGATGACCTTTGGATCACCATTGTTGTTCCCTCGTGGTTGCTCGAGCGACTGCAGGAGTAAGTTTAAGGTTGCACTGGTAAATTTAAAGGAATTAACATATCAAGTGTAAGGTTGCACTGGTAACCTACAATGAGGGTAGCCTACAATGAAACGCCACAAAAATATTTTCCCTGTAACAAAACAGGTATACTATTTTTATTCACATCATGCAAATAACAGTTAGGTTTGTGATATTTTAGAACAAGATAATCATTCACCTAAAAAATTCTTCCTCACTATGTGTAAACTCATCCTATGACGTCGATTAGTCTAAATTGTGTATGCTCTTGCACACGTAAGATACACCTTAAGTGATAGATAGGCTAGATTCTATCAGGAGTCCTATATACGCAACCGTGATGATATAAAATTAACGCATAAGCAGTACTCCCTGTATAGAGAAAAAGCATTGGAATTTTGATCTAAAAGTTAATTGCATCTGGGCATTCGTTGACTGACAACCTTGTGACGGAAGTCTGAGTCATGTATACAGAAAAGTGCATCATTACCAAAGTGATCAAGGACACGTACTGGGATAAATGAGCAGACGTTGCTTGTGTCAGATCGGAATACTGGTTTTGTAGTTGATTAAACGCCCTGGCCATCGCTAGCTGCCGCGGATAACTTGCATGAACTTACCCCTGCGATACCGCAAACTTGGGCCGTCGCTGTCGCCGAGGTACACAACTTCTATTTTATGCAAAGGCCGCTTAACCAATCTAAGATCTATGGGGCATGCCACCGAATCAATGAGATACATGTAGGCAGAACGGATGGGTACCAGGTTGAACTCATCACCGCTAGATCGATCGAAAGACAAAGTGTAGATAAACAGGAAGCTGATGCTTCTCCAACCTATCCTCTTCAGCAGGTTATGCCACACGCCGTGCACGGGCGCTTCATGCTTCTGCTAGTAAGTTCTGTCGAAGAGGTGGTGATTGTAGTCCAGCTTGACGCTAGCCTCCGGCCGGCCGGCACAACGTCGGCCATTGAGGACATGTGAGAGATCTTGTCAGTTGACCTCCCCGGGAAGGCGCCAGATCTCCTCTAATTTGTGATCTCGAGAACCGAATTTGTGGAGCCACAGGCGGCTTGACTGAAATAGATCGATCTGTTTATTGTCTAGTGGACGGACGGGTTTGAAGGCCCGTGAAATCAGCGGTGTATAAACGTGTTCCATCGTGTTCGTGTTGCCTTGTCCGAGGTGTACACGTATCGTGTTCGTGTAGACCTAAGTCGGACGATGGGTGGGGTGGGTATATACGGGCTTTGTGAATATAACCGGGATATGCATATACATAACCGGTGGCGGTGGGTAATAAGTGGTTTTGTGGAAGGGTAAATTGGTCAAAAAAAGTGTTGGACCGGGAGAAACACTTCGTGCTTTATTATTAGGTATAGATTATTAAAAAGATCGGAACCGTTCGTCATCCCTCAAATTTTTTGTCCGCCATGTATTGACCGTTTTGCCCCTGACCTTTTGATGATTTTACATGGCCTGCCACCGCAGACAGAAGTGGAAATGCCCGTTTGGTGAAAAAAAAACTCAACCATCGCCCTGGATTAGCCTCCCCCTCTCCATCCCCGAGCGCATCCCTCCTCTCGCACACAGCCACGCCACCGGCCACCCCACCCCGCACTTCCCGGACCTCCCTCAGCCGTGCCGCTCGTCGGCGCAGCCCAGCGGCCTCTCCGAAGCCGATTCCCTGCCAACTCAGCCTCCCCGCACCCCCAATCCAGCCGCCTCCCAAACCCTAGCCTCCTCCCCTGCCACCTAGCGCCTCCTGGTCCTCTCTCTTTCTGACGCCGCCAACCCCTGCTCGATCCACTGCCGGAGGAGGAAGGAGAAGGTCTTGCCAGCTGCTACTTGTTCTCCTTGCAGGAAGCAGGCCACCAGGAGCCCGCCATCATGCTCCATGTCTTCTGCAACAAGGGCTACATCGATCTCTCCAGCTCATAAATCCTCTTCTTGGTCAACTAAACTCATAAGTCAACCACTCTTGTGCATACTTAACGTCTCTACTTGCGCCTCTCTTCAGTTTTGCAGTTTTTAGCTATACACGAGCCTTCAGTTTTGCAGTTTGTTTACATTATCTCTTGTTCGTTTAAGATCTAAAAATTAGCTGCAATAAGAATTTAATGCTTTTTATGGATACGGCTTCAGGTTATGTACCAATGAAAACTAATGAAGTGGTTTGTTTCATCAGATTGTGAATACTAACATGTACACCATTACCCAAAAAGTAAGGTATGTTAGAGAACTATGAATATTAGAGGGGACAGTGCAGTAAATTTATGATCTGCTCCATGCTTAAGAATTTTCAGAAATTGTTGAGAGTATCTGTTCAATATCTGGGGTTAAGGATTGCTGAGAATTATTTGTGTAACGGCTTAACATCATGCTCCACCCTTTCAAATGTCAAAAACCAGAAAATGAACCATTCATTTATCCTGTTTTCCCTTTGCGAATCCAACAAGATATATGTATTACATAATCACAAATTAGTCCCCTACTGATTTCAGTGCCCTTTACTTGATACTTCACCGCATTCTCATTCTGCTACTTGGCAACCATGGTAGAGTAAACCTCGCTTGGCATGGCATGAATAAGGGGCAAACCTAAAATATATACAACTGAGAAATAACTTGCACAGTTTTGGTAGTTCAACATAGGCTGACCCCAGTATGGATATTGCACAAGCTCAAAGTGAACAACAATATGTCTCTTCAATCTTGGATGCTGAAGCCGAATAAGATATTCTTGAAACGCTAAAGATCTTCAGATCCAATGATGAGTCTACATTGCAGCTATGGCCGAGATGCTGAAGAAAATGAATGGATGTGTTGCTCGGATGGAGAATCTGGAGCAACTGTATGTGAATGTATATCCTGTTTTCCAAAGAAAACGATAGCAGTTAACAATGACAATGGTCTTTTATGTAGTTTTATGCATTATTTATGAGGTTGTGTATTCGCCCGGCAAGTATACCATCTGTAACATTTTGGTGTTGAAATAGCTTGATTTAGTAGTGTTTAGCAGGAGCTGGGTTACTGATAGAGCATCCATCATTGCAGTTTGGATATAGCATGTTGTCTAAGTGTATTTAATCAGAAAACACTGTGTGTAGCTGTTTTTTTCACCAATTCTCCAGATTGTAACTCTTGCTTACTTATTTGTTTCTAACAATCTATGGAAAATGCACTGACAAGCTATGCAGTTGTACACTTCCAATTTTAGTCGGAAGTACCTTATTTGTACGTTCTAGCCTTGCTAGGGAGCGTCGCAGTCGTTCTAGCCTTGCTAGGGAGGGTCGCAGTCGGAGCACGCTATGTCGCTGCAGGTGCGGGCCGTGACCTACTTGGAGCCTGCAGGGCGGCTGCGAGCTGTTCCAGCATTAGTCCCGACGGGTTCAGCGTGTCGGCGCAGCTCGAGGAAATCAAGCATGGGCAAGAATGGGTACCAAATATTATTAATCTTGCTTTATTTTGTCCTTGTGCGTAGGTATCCTGTATCCGGACAAGTTCGTTCATATTTTTTGGAGGACACAACCACCCCAAATGGTGTTGGCACTCGCACATGGCCTTCATTTACCAGTTTGCAGTAAGAAAAACCTAGAAAAAATAGTATATAAAGTAGAAAATAAAGTAGTCATTTTATAGTTTTTCAGTAGCTTCACTCCTTTTCTTCTTATAGAATCAATGTTGTAATAGTAATCTCACATATATGAGTTTAAATATATTGTCAGATGATGCATCATCGTCTTTGTGCGAAAGTCAACAACATCTGTCACCCACATATTCGATATTTTCATTACTACATGGCTATATTATCTATAGATATATACGTGAATATTTATATTTTAGATATTTTTTAGAATAATAAAAGTAAATTTTAAAAGACCGTAACAACGCACGGGCATTTAGCTAGTCTATTATATAATTTTTCAATAATACACAGAGTTGGGTACATGCGAACAGAGCCGGCCGTACTCCGGAAATCCAAACTCAAGAACCGGACTGAAATCTCCAGTTCACGGTAATACATTTTGGACTACCGAGCATAGATACTCTCCCTAGCCGTAGTTCAACACTACCAGCCCATGCCTGTTGCCGACATGCCGCCGATGAACGTAGAGTACAGGCGGGAATGTAGAGTACAGTACGCGGTATATGCGGTACCACGATCCTACGTATGCCGACAGGACGACAGTGACGGACAAACCAGGTGTTCTAGGCTCTTGTAGCCCATCCCGGTCCCTACCTCGGATAACCATGCCGCGTGCCCATGCATACCCACGTACTCTCCGACGTGTCCGCCGGGCAGCACTTCGCTCCGACGCGTGTCGACGCATCAGGGACAGAGCGAGACGGTGCTTGCGTCCGCGTCGTCGCACACGCGCCGTCTCTCGCCGCCCGACCCACCTCCTCGCCGGCTATATAAAGGCGCTCCTCTAACCTGCTTCCTCACCAGCATCAAGCACAAGCAGTCGCACACACACAACACGCGAACGTCCGTCCGTTTGCAGCTGAGTTTGAAAGCCATGGCGTCCGGGCAGCAGGAGAGGTCGGAGCTGGACAGCATGGCCCGCGAGGGGGAGACCGTCGTCCCTGGCGGGACCGGCGGGAAGTCCCTCGACGCGCAGGAGAGGCTCGCCGAAGGTAGCTACGTACTCAATGCAATATATCTGGTGTACTGAATCTGCGCTCGGCAAGTGATCACCTTCTGTTTTCTAATATGGTTTCGTGCATTCAGGGCGCAGCCGTGGCGGGCAGACACGGAAGGAGCAGCTCGGGGAGGAAGGGTACCGCGAGATGGGCCACAAGGGCGGCGAGACCCGGAAGGAGCAGCTGGGGGAGGAAGGGTACCGCGAGATGGGGCACAAGGGCGGTGAGGCTCGCAAGGAGCAGCTCGGGGAGGAAGGCTACCGCGAGATGGGGCACAAAGGAGGGGAGACCCGCAAGGAGCAGATAGGGGAGGAAGGGTACCGCGAGATGGGGCGGAAGGGCGGTCTGAGCACCATGGAGGAGTCCGGAGGGGAGCGCGCCGCCAGGGAGGGCATCGACATCGACGAGTCCAAGTTCAAGACCAAGTCCTAGATGACCAGCTGCTCTGCTAGCTAGCCGATCAAGCAGCTCACTGCTGATGTCTGAATGTAGCTGGCTTCTGTAGTGTTCCGCGTACCACTGAATAATGTAGGTCAGATCCTGACGTGTGCACGCATGTAGGCGGTCATATTGTGGTATGATCATATGTGTGCTTCGGTAGCCTGTAGGTACCGAAGGTCAGTAATCAGGTGTTTCCTAGCTGTAGCCTGTAGGTATCCATGGTCAGTAGTCAGGTAACCAGGAGTCCGTGTTAGTCTATGATGAGTCCGCTGTATCCCTTCAGTAATGGTACTATGGTAGTAGTTGTTGCTGAAATCTGAAATCTTTAATATGGGTACTACCGTGCGCTAAAAATGTCGTGGCCGGCGACGAAGCCCGGGCGTCTCGGCGCCGCGACGGCGCGTGAGAGGTTCACGCACGAACTCCCCATGGCAGTGCCAAGAAGGTAAGGTACGGGCTAGATACGCAAGTACGTACTTGCTGCTGCAGGCCGCGCGAGTGTAGAACCGGAGGAGATGGTGAGTAGGTGGCGGACGTGTGTTAAAAATCAGCTACTTCCTGCCTGTTAATCACCTGGGAAGCGAGTAAATCACCTAGAAATTAAGCTAGCTCTTGGATATTTGGATCTCGGCAGTGGGGTTGGAGGGAGGGAGGCTGCAAGGAAGTCTCATGCATGAAGCTTTAAAATTGGTAGTGATCGGGAGGCGCGTCGGGGCTCGATCGATCAGGAGGCCATCGATCTTTGTGCCGCCGGCCAGACAAATGCCGCGCCGAGCAATTTATATCACTGTGTTGTGAGAAGAACACGGAAAGAGTCTCCTCTCCTTTTTTTTTTGAACGGATGAGGCCCGAAGGCCCTGGAAGCATATATTATAAAAAGCGGCAGTACAAGATTACATTGAGGCCCTTATCAAACCAGGAAATAAAAAGGTAAGCCTCAACTTTTGCAAAAAGGACCCTAGAACAAAAAAATAAAAAGCAATCAGGTCCCGGGTCGCCTCCGCCGCAGCCAAAGATCCGACTAGACTGGGCACCTGCGCCGCCACCGGGGAACTTGCCACTTGGGGCGTCGCCGGCGATGGATCCCATCTTTCGGACAATGAAAATCCTTCACAGCTGAAGGAAGAAGATGCACAGGCCTTCACGCCCGTGCCAGGAGCGGCTCCATACGCCAAGGATAGCGCCGGCAAAAGTTGCCGCCGCTTGGGAGCTCCAAGAACTGCTTCCAGCGTGCACCGCAGCTGCACGCCAACGTCCCGCCGGAGAGGAAACCGACCGGCCACCATCCTCTTCTTCCCTTCCTGTCTGCCACCACGGCCACAAGGAAGGCCATCAGAGGGGTCACCCACCAACTTCCTCAGCAGCGAGCTCATCCTCCATCTGAGCCGCGTAGGGCAACCCGCGCGCCACTCCTTCTCCTCCTCGCCTCCACGGCCGGCCAGGAGAAGCAAGCCCGCATCAGTAGCTCCGCCGCATCGGTCCTCCCCCTCGCCACCACGGCCGGACAGGAGCACCAACGCCTCAGAGCCACCCCACACCACCCGACGGACCACGACCACTACCTTATTAACGGAGACAGTGTTCTCCTCCCTTGCCGCGAGCTCCAACCAGAGAAGCGGCAGCAAAAGGCAGAGGAACCCTAGAGCTTGGGTGAGGTCGCATCGACGCCAAGCTCTGCTCCAAACCGCCCAAGCAGGGCAAGACCCTAATCTACTCCTATCGACTACGCCGGCACCTCCCCTCCGCCATCTCCGGCCGGCAGCGCCGCCAGAGAGGGCTCGGGTTCGGCCCGGAAGGGAGAAGAAAGCTCTCGAGCTTTTCAGGGACTGTAGCAGAGGGGAAAGGGGAGTCTCCTCTCCTGAGTCTTTTGCCTAACTCGTGCGTGCATGCAAAGTTCGTGCATGTATGCACTTCTTGGACGATATTATCGGTGCTAGTGCTCGCGTGCAAACAACAGGACTGGCTAGCTTGTTGCCGGGGAAGCAGGAGGTAGGTGCCCCCTTCTGACAATGATTGTTTTATACAGAATCTGTATAATATCAACGTTCGCAAGATCGTGCTGATGGGCCTTCCTCCTGTTGGCTGTGCACCTCACTTCCTTTCGGACTATGGCTGCCAAAATGGGGAATGCATCGACTACATCAACAACGTTGTGATCGAGTTCAACTATGGCCTGAGATACGTGTCCAGCGAGTTCATCCGCCAGTACCCAGATTCCATGATCAGTTACTGTGATACATTCGAGGGTTTAGTGGACATTCTAGACAACCGTGACCGCTACGGTGAGCAAATGCATCATCAGTGCTGTATTTAAATTGTGTGCTATCCTTGAAAAGGGCTTCACATTTTGATGGAATTGCAACATGCAGGCTTTCTGACTACCACTGATGCTTGCTGTGGGCTGGGCAAGTATGGTGGCCTATTCATATGTGTTCTTCCACAGATGGCGTGCAGCGACGCGTCAAGCCATGTCTGGTTGGATGAATTCCACCCGACAGATGCTGTGAAAAAGTTGTAGTATAGGATAATGACTCACACTTGACCAACCACTTCTATCTAAGAAAATACTTAGGTAGGGTCAATCTCCCTTCGGGGTTTACGCGTCCTAGTCCGAACCATTGGATCGATCAGAAGAAGAAAGGCAAAGGAATTGAAAGGTAGAGTAAGAAGCATCGCCCAGCAGAGTGATTGAGGGAGTCTTCCCCAGCCCAATGGTCTTCTTTTTTCACTTCCATGACTCCATGGATGCCACCTGGACGTGCCATAGCCATAGACCAAGCACTCTTGTAGCTTCGGAATTGAATGAAGCAAGAGAAAGATCAAGCCGAAGGGCAGGGTCAAAGAGGGCCTCACATAAGCTTCTTCTCACAGTGTCAATCGGTGGAACCAACCGTTCGATGCACTCATTACTGCTTTCTTTAATAATATTTCAAGCTGTCTTCTTCAGAGCCTTCTGGATGAATTGGCAAGTGCAGCTAAGGGCATGGCTTGCTTGATAAGTACCCCAGAGGAGGTGTCCTAACGCAATAGGTCAGTTCAAATGACGAATTGAGACAGAAACCAATGGATTCCAGTGGCTGGGGGATCCTATGTCTATATATAGATTCAACATCCTACCCCCTTCCTCCGCAGCGCAGCATTGGAACCCACTTGGCATAGCCTTAAGAATATTAACTTACAGGCGGGCCTACTTAACTGACTACGGTACTCTATCTAGACGACTCCTGAATAGCTTACCTATGCGTGTATCAGAGATGGACCTTATTTCTAGGAAATATCAAGATTTGTAGACCTTGTTGCTCGTAAGTTGCATTCCCGCTTGTATGATTCGACCAAACTGAATAAAAATTGAACAAGAAAGATGAAATAAATACCAGAAAACCAATAGCTAGCTACGGGAACATAGCGACGAAATTAAGCACGAAAATTTGCTAACGCGCACGAGATTAGCCGCATGCAAGAGTTGGAACTGAAATTTGTGTGATGCAACGAACATATTCTTGTGTCATGCAACGAACATACTCCCATGTGTTCTGCAACCAGTTTTCAGTCACACAGCAGATCAAAAGCCAGAATTTCTGCTTCAAGCAGTGCAGCTATTTGGGAAGGATGATTAGTTGGTCTATAGTCTATACCTTGACCGCTGCATTAGAATCATGAGTGAGGATGTGCAAAGTGCTAACGAGAATTTTGGGAGTTCATGATCGATCGTTTAAACCTGTAGACAAATGCCTGTTGACTGAGGCACACAATTCCCTTTGACTCCCACTACATGATAAGAGCCACTACAGTCTACAAGGATTTCACAACGCAAAAATCTTTCAACTACCATCCGTAAATAATTGTGTTTTTAGGTGCTGTCCTAAGTTAATTATTTTTAAGTTTGAAAAACTTCGTAAAAATAGCAAAATTTATATCATATTAATATCACTAGATGCATTTTGCAATATAGCTTCATAATATAGTAATGCAAAATAGTGGGGTACCACGGGGATAGATGTGTACCCCTATTTAGCCATTGATCTTCCCCTATTTAGCCATTGATCTTCCTAGGGTATTTCTAACTGTACATTTCCTAAATAACGGTAAAAGAGTTGTAGCATTCTTTGTCGACGAAAAAAGTGGTTATTCAGCTTATGGTTATTTAGTTTTTTTGGTTTTATTTATAAAGCAGGACGAAAGTCTGTTTCGAGTTATTTAGTTTCTTACACAATTCATTCACTACCAAGCAAAAATACACAAATCCATCAAGGAAATGTAGCATGGCCCGTCTCTAATTAACAAAAAAATAACTTTGTGATTCTTTATCTAGCAAAAAGAGAAACTATTGTTTAGTTCCATGCATGATTCGTTTACTTACAAGAAAATATACACAGATACATCAACGAAGAATAGCTGTGTTCATAGCTAATTAACAAAAAAGGGGTCGTGCCATTCTTTGTCAACGGAAGAGTAATGATTTTTGGTTGCTTGAGATAGAAAAAGTAAGAAATACCGCTCATGGTAAACTGATGTGAATTGAGCAAACGGCAACACGAATTACAAGGCAACATCCAATGACACAAAACGCATGCGCATATATCACCATAGGCACTAAATCCACCTCCATATACTAATTTCATGTCATAAATATTGCTACAATTTTCTTAGAACAAATCAAATTTAAAAATAATAACTTAGGACAAAACCTAAAAGTACATGTATTTATGGATGGAGGGCACACATATATCACTACAGAAACATGCCAGGTGCCGACGGCCAGACCCTGTCGGCATAGCCACTGATTGCTGTCGGCGTAGGCTACGTCAACGGCTGTCGTCGGCGTATGACCGTCGGCGTACCACCCCGTAGGCATAGCTGGTTTGGTCGTCGACGTAGAGGATACGGGACCCACATCGCGTGGTTGATGGCCGTTTTCCTAGGCGACAGCTACGCCAACGGCATTGTCGTCGGCCTAGTGGATTTGGCTATAGCTAAGCCGACGGCAATGCCATCGCCTATCTTTTTTCGAAAAAAAAATGATTTTTTCAAAAAAAATATTTTTGTTCTAAATTTTTAATCTCACAAGTATTTGTTTTAATTGTTTGACTCGTTAATCTCACAAGCACTTTTTAACTCTAAGTATGATTACTTTCCGGTTAAATTGTGCTAATGGTCAACTTCCCGATCGGTCACCCATCCTACATTACTCTAGCACCAGCACGCTTAACTTCTATGTTTCTTCCGGATCAGCTTCCAATAAGAAAATTAGACCTTACTAATAATATTATCATTTCAATCCAATTTACTCATCTTTATTTCTAACACATCTTTATTTTTAAAATCTCAAACAATTATTTAAGTAAACAACAATGAATAAATAATAATAATCTTGAATTCAAATTAAAATAAAACAAATTTTATTTATTTTGCCTTTTTCCATTTAATATTGAATAATTCATACCTACAAATCCGTATATCATAATTCGACAAATAATATATCCAAATTGATCATAAAAATGAGAGGAATCCAAATATGACATCCATATCATTTATTTAATTATGTATTGTATATTTTAACACTATACCGACCGAAACTATGTTAGGATTTATGAAACACCCTCTTTTTTGCACTCGAAAAAAGAAAATGCCTTTTTGGTGCGACGAAAAGGGAAACTTGAAGTGCATCTTTGATAAAATATCAAGTTGTGAGTCTAAAAATGTTTTAAAAAAAATCATGAGCATCAGATAATATACCTGTAGTTCAAATCTGACCCACTTCTTGTCGATTCGGCAGGAATTTGTCTTTTTCACCAGGGATGGACATAAAGGTTTGGGCTCTCCTGTTGGCGACATTGTCCATATAATATGGTCTAGTATTTTGAAAAATAGGGTGGTAACATTTTGAATTAGCCATTTGGTGGTTGCTTCACAAAACGCCATATTTTTGGTGCTCGGAAAATAGAAAATGGCTTTTTTGTGCGACAAAAAAGAAACTTCCTCCTGCAACATTTTCCGCCATCCCATGATGCATATGCATGCACAATATAGGAACATTATCGTAAACTATGCCATGATTCGAGCCATAACATTGATCATTTGACCTGAAAGGCCGGAAACCTCGATTGAGATAAGTCATTTGGTTAAGGTTTTTTGAGACACAATCAATTTACCAAGTTTGATATTTTTCCTTGTAACTACGTCATGTAATATGACACCATGCGAATATTTTGCTTTGTTTCGATCGTATTTGTATTTTATATGCCTGTTTTAAATTATCGTCGAACTTTTTAAAACGGCGGACATGAAGATTCTTAACTCGGGGCTGAGCCTCGCTAATCTTGCATGGATCTTTGATAAAATAGCATGATGTTGAGTCTAAAAATGATTTTTGCGCAAAATCATGAGCATCATATAATGTACATGCAGTTCAAATATGACACACTTCCTATCGATTCGGCATGAGGAGTGGACGGAAAGGTTTAAGATAACCCGGTTATGATATTGTTGATGTAAGGTGGTCTACTATTTTTAAAAATGGGGTGATACCATTTTTAAACTTTCGTTTGGTGGTTGCTTCACAAAACACCCAGTTTTGGACACTCGGAAAATGAAAAATATAGTATACGAAAGTATTTATAATGTTTTTATATTTCTTCAAGACAATATGTAATATTTAAGTTTATATAGATAGATCTTATTTTTCTGCAAATGTTGATATATTATATGTACTTTTCTGAATTAAAATGATTTTGTTATAATTTTTCTAAGATTAATGTGGCAAAAAGGAAAACGTCCACGCCGACGACTTGAAGAATTAGGCCGTCGGTGTTTGACTTTATTCATGTAGTGTATGTTATATATTTTTTGAAATCATATTGCTAATTAATCTTATATTAATTTTTACTTATATTTTATGTTCAAGCCGATGCTTTTTTATTTGTGATGTGACATATTTTGATTGATTAAGCACCTTATCGAGTGGAATTTTGACAAGCACTTGTGTTAGGGATTGACGAATCAAGCCGCCAAGCATACAAAAAGTTTTCAACCTTATCATTTTTCTTTCTTATTGTAGTTATTCCCTCATGGCTTAATGATCATATTTTAATAATGCTCCCCTAATGTTAGAATAGTGTATATTAGTTTTGTGTTCGGTCAAGTATAGCAAAGCATTATAAATGTATATAGTATAAAATTTGTTAGGTATTCTGAAAGTGTAAGATGGTTAACCTAGAGGGGGGTGAATAGGTTTCTACAAAATTCTTTATAATATTTTGCAAGTTTTAGGCTTTGCGGAATATAAGTGAGCCTAAATGCAAACTAGGTGAGGCAACCTAGATGATGAACAAGATACTTCAAGCTCGAAGGCTATCACAAGGTAAACAACACAAGTAAGAGATAGGTTAAGAAATAACCGAGGCACGCGGAGACGAAGATATATTCCCGTGTTCACCACCTTTGGAAAGGGGGCTACGTCATGTTGAAGAGGTGTGAGGTTCCACGAAGGATTCCTCACGTGCTACAAAGGCTCACCTTCTTCTCCGAGCCTATCCCATGAAGGAATATCTCACTTACTCGTGGTAGACTTTTAAGGTAGTCTCCAAACCCTCACAAACTTTTCACGGAGCAAATCACAAGCTGAATGCCTCTAGGCGACCCTAGCCACCTAGGGTTTCCCACAAACCCAAGAATAACAAGATAACTCGATGAAATCAAGGGGGAATGAACTTTGGTTTGGTGGAAACGTAGATCGGGACCTCCTCTTCCTTTCTACCAAAGGGATTTGGATTTGGTTTGGTAGAATGGGAGATTCTCGAGCTTTTGTGTTTCAACAATGGGGGAGAGAGAGAGCTTCAAGAAATGAAATGTTTGCTCAAATGCCTAACCTCACAGTGGAGAAGAAAGGGGTATATATAGTATGGGGTAAAAAGAGCCGTTTGGGGGTTCCTACGATGGAACCGGCAATAAGTCCGGTCGGACCGAGTTGCTCGCCGAAATTTCTAGCGACAGCTCCGGTTGACCGGACCACATGCCGGAATTTTTGGCAGCGACCGAAATTCTCGGCAAACAACCGAAAGGCCATGCAGTAAGCCATATCAGTGTACACCGTGAATTTCCGGCGGCGACCGGAAATTCCGGCGACAGCACCGGCGCCGCCGGCGCTTTTGCCGATTTCACAGTAACCCCTTTTGACTCATTTTTCAAGTCTATTTTCTCTCTCTCTCTCTTCGATCGGGTGTGTGGCGGTGGATGATGAGAAGTATATTTGGTGTAGAACAACCCCAAAGAGCGCATCGAGATCACCCCTCTTAATAGTGTGGTGTTCCCTATTTGACTCAAGAGTAAATAAGAGAGAATAATAAATAACACCACCAGCTCTTCATATAGAAACGAATGGGGGGTCATCCATGACCTATCACCAACAACCTGCGAACACTCACCTATAGAGAAGCTAATAGAAACATTAGTCTGTTCTCTAGCTTCGATGTCATAGTTAACCAAAACACTAGATTAGGGGTATTTTCCATTTCAATCTCTCCCTTTTTGGTTAATGATGACACACCGAGCTAGAGTCAAAATATGATATTATGATACGATTAGATCTAGCACATAATAGCAAGCACATAGTGATAGGAAATGCAAGTACAATAAGAGAACTGCAAAGTTGTCCAGACACACACACAAAAAGGTTCGATAGAGCAAATAAAAACACAAGCCCATGAGAGACAAACGAACAAAGTAGGGCTTGTCACTTGTGCAAGAGGCAAGTCATGAAAGAAGCGACTCTACTCTTTCTCCCCCTTTGGCATCGAGACCAAAAAGGAAGAAAAGAGCAAAGAGACCGATTTAGCCAGCGAAGTTGTCCTCATCGTCATCGTCATCATAGGCTTCTTCCTCCTCCTCTTCTTCATCGTCACCCTCCTCTTAGTCCTCATCCTCACCATCATCATCATTCCATGTAGATGTAGCACGGCGCTGAGAGGAACTGGAAGTGGCAAACCCGGGGAACATAGATGGATCAAAACCCCGAAACATGTCCTCATCCAGCAGGGGCTTCTCAAAGTTGACATAAGGGACAACAGCTACAACATTGCCCAAGTCTGGCACTGGTCGACCACGTTTTGTCAAGAAAGCATTGTGCTACCTCCTGTTCTCCTGACTAAGCTCCAAACTGCGATGGGCAATATCATAGGATGAGCGACACATATCCCACAAGCTGTTGAAGAACCGGGCAAGACCTTTCTTGCGAGGAAGAGCACGGGGAAGGTCCCTACGAGAGCGCGACCAACCAGTAGAAAGAGGATCATGAGCAATCTTGGTCCGGTGTTCAGATGGCATCATCTGAGGGAGATCCACATGAGAGCCCCGACGAGGTAAGGTGAACTCCTCCATATCTTCACGCAGACCATTGGGGATAGCAGATGCAGGAACGGTGGCCTCAATCAGACGCTGAACATACTGACAGAAATTGGGAGTCATGCATGTAACATCCCAGCATTAGAGCTTAGAAATAAGCTGAACACAGATGTGTGCATTGCATTCATGCATAGAAAATCCGAATAATTTTCGCGCGTTTAAATAAAAACTTGTCAAAATGATTGAAGCTTCTCTCAACTTGATGGAATTGAAGTAGATCATCAAGTTGACTGCGATAAGTTTCAATATGACCTTTGCTAAAATCTTATTTTGGGTAAACCTGATTTGATCTAAGTGTAGACCAAATGGAATAAAATTAAACCCTAATACATTACTTAATGATTTATATTTTATCCTTAGGTGATCATATCATAATATTCATTATAATCACTCGTGAATACTAAATTATAAATATAACCCAAATAATAAAAATGTAACAACTATATCTTAATCTCATCTACTTATACTATGAGTATCATGGAAATATCTAACTCTAAATCTCTAGTGAGATTAAGTAGGAAAGAAACCTAAGTTAAGATCATTCACCATACATCTTTCTTTCCATATCAATCTTTATCATCTCTATTGAATCCTATCTCAATATCTATTGTTCATCAATGTTGAGTAATCAACTATTGATTCACCAATTCTTAACCTATCAACTCTTGTCCTTATTATAACATTCACTTAAGACTTATAAATGAAGAAGTAAGAAAAGATAAGTAGTGATGTTAGTTTTAGATATCATCTATAGGATGGGAGTGATTTGAGGAAATCAAATCAATATGGTAACAAAGAAGATTACAAGAATGAAGTCTAAAGATAGTTTCTAGGAGTAGTCCTATTGGATCAAGTAGGTATAGTCAATGAATTATATCTCTTAATCCAATAGAGCTAAACAGAAGATAATTAGAATACAACTGTAGTGCTATATTGAAGAAGCCTTGTTTAGTCAACTGAAAACTTGAACCATAAAGGATCAAAGGATCATAATGATCATGCCTCACTCACCAATATTGAATGCTTATACCAAGTATAAGTGACATTGGTGGATAAAACATGAGTGAACCAGAGTATGGATTTATTATCCTAGATTAGTCATTACAAGTCACATTAATATAGTGTGAGGTTGAAATGTTAGATATTGGAGTTAAGAAGAGACAAGATAGTATGAATAAGATGATGTTAAAATAATATTGGATTATAGGAGTAGTATTTTCCTCTTTGGAAATACTAAACACTAGAGGAGAGTAGAACTTGATATAAACCTCTACTAGAGTAGTATTTGTGATGGATGAGTTAAGAAGGGTATGAATGGAGTTAGAGGTAACCACTTGTTGGGTTAGAGATTATTAATAGTAGAATAGTTGTTATAGCCAAGTATAAATATGAGAATATTATGAAAGCTTTAGTGTTAAGCACTTTGCATTTATAAATGGATTTAGAATAATAAAGGGTGGATAAGAAGTTTCTATAAAGCAAAGCTCATCATGTTAGTACATGATGATAGATATAGAGAAGTAATATATCTAGGAAAGGAATTCCTTAATCAGAAGTCCAGAATTATGAAGTATAGAAGATAGGAATTCCTGGTAAACATTATACCCTAAATCTAAGACCAAACCTAATATCCATTTTCTATAGTTGAGCTATCATCTTGTTTCCACGGTGCTTTATAGGAATATTCTCCTATATCAAATCACCTGAGCATATCTTTGTTATTTCTAATTATCATCATAGGTGCTTAGGAACCATCTTTGTCAATTCTTTTTCCTAAGTTATCCTAGAAAACAAATTCACTATTTTTACTTTGAATGGTGATGTTATAAAAGATCACATACATAAAGACAATGTGATTAACCATAAATCTTTATACACATCAATAAAGGAAATATGAGAATAATATTAACCATATTAAGATCTCAAAACTTTATATATTAAATAACAATAAAGGATCAAGATATCAAAATTATAAGATCCTAAACAAATCCTAAAACCTAAGATCCTAATTTATACCTATTCTATTTGATATAATAACCTTCATATGATTATGAATGTGAAAGTATATAAAAGGGTAAATCAATAAAATATATTGTTATAAAAATAGTATTAATATCAGAATCTTAAGTATATTCTCATAAACTTACAATTTTCTAAATAAGAAAATTCCTAGAAAGTTAAAACAAATGAATAAATACAAAGCTAGTAAATCAAAACACAAAATGGAAAAGAAATAGAATCAGGAAAAAAATAGAACAAATAACAACTCTGGCCCGCGGCCCATCTTCCCTCTTCCCTATCTGCTGCTCACACGCGTCACATGCCCAACTGCCCAAAGATCACCGCCAAGAGCCCATACCCTTCGCTCTAACCTTCGTCATCTTCCCGTCGGCTGGTCTTGCCGCGTTCGCGCCGTTGATCCCCCGCCACGTCAAGATGCATGCCTTCGCCGTCTGGGAAGGATAAGGAGGCCACAACGACGTTTCCCCTCGGTCTCATCCTCATTTTCCTCTTCTCCGCAACCCTCCTCTTCGATTTCCCTCAGTAGCCGAAACCCTAACCGCCATGGCTCAAGCCCGATCTCGCTCACGGTCTCCACTTGCCATTCTGAGGCCACTACGATGACCGCAGTGCTCGACTTCGTCGTTTGACCCGAAGCATGCTGGTCGGGGAGGTCCCTAACTGCGGGATTTGAACCATCTTCTCCGAACCCGACGCCGTTCTTCGACGTCAATCGCCGCTGTCTCCAACTGCACCTTGCTTCCTCGACCACCTCTTCTGCTTCCTGGTGAGCTCACGAATCCCTAGCGCCCTCTATCTCGTCTTCCCGTGATCTCTAAGCATGTTCGTGTCGGTGGACTTAGTGCGCCGTCGCCAACCGCCGTTGTACTTCCCGCTCCGATGACCTTCAGTGGGCGGCGCCACCGCATACGGGTTCTGCATCGTCCCATGCGTCGAAACGCTCGAACTACACCTCCTAGGAATCCCTTTGTCGCGTTCCTGAGCGCAACTCCGGTGAGGCTCCGACATGCACAAGTGGCAGATGACGTGGCAACGGCCCCATCTGTCTGTCTCTGTGGCTAGAATAGCTTGGGGTGTAAAAAAGTATTACTGGTCTTTGTTGATGTGGCATCTGACGTGGCTATGGCCCATCTGTCATTGGCTTGGGTAGGTTCAGGCTAGGTATATGAAGTTTTGTGTATGTTTAGTTAATTGGTAAAACAATATTAATTGAAATATAAATATTTCTGAAATATAATAAAGGAATTAAAACTTGTTTAATTAATAAATTTTGTTTTATAAATCAGAAAAATACATATAATATATGAAAATGTTTAGAAAAATAAAATTCTACAATTTAAAACTATTATTAAATATTATTATGATAATTATTTAAATAAGTATTATTTAATAAAAACTTTATAAAGTTTTAATACTTTGATAATTAATATTCTAATAATGGCAAATGATAAAAATATAAATAAAATACCAAAAATCTTAGAAAATAAGAATTAGAGTTTAAATATATAATCATGTATTAGTATTCCTTCTAATTAAATATTTATTATTTACTAAGTATTTTTAAAAGTAATAAACCTTATTGAAATCATATCTTATTATTTTTAAATCACAAAAATAAATGTAATATACCAAAATGATCACAAAAATAATACCTACATGTTTAAAATGTAATATTCTACTTTTGAGTTAAATAAAAAGTTAAACACTTTTATAACTTGAAATTAAACCTATTTCCTTAATTAATAATTCATATTAAGGTAAATAAAACTTGTAAATAATTCTATAAATTAACTAATTAAGTCTAATAACTAGTATTAGTCTAAAATATTGATATTATGAATTTAAAATGCTTCAAAACATTTTAAATAAAATTTTATTAAATTAATTCTCAACCATTAATGTAGAGTACTTTATAAAAGAATTCTTATTTAATGTAAAATCTCCAAGAATAATTTGTAAAGAAATAAAACCTATTCCTTTACTTTAATCACAAGTTTATGAACAAATCCAAACCCTATAAGTGAATCCATAAAAGTAAATAATATTGTTTACTTATGCATAAACCTTAACCACATCTATATATAAGAAGGCAAATTCCTTTATACCATTATAATATAAATAAATCACTACTCCAATAAAAGTAATACCATTCTTAAGTAACTCTAAGGGAACAATATAAAATGAACAAGATACAAGTATCATAAGTAATACACCTTAAGTCTATCTACACTCTCAAAGCTACCTTTAGTTTGCAAAACTTTAAGTATGGTACTAAATACTTTGTTATATACTTTATAGTTTACTTTGGTCTGGTATAATTAAGTTATAAAGCATCTTATTACCAAACCAACCCAGTCAAAAACCAAGATAGATAAGTCTCAAATACTACTAATTTCATTATTCCAATAAAGGCAATTCCTTCTGACTTCAAGACTATAACTAGAAAGAACACCTCATAAGGTTAACCTAAAAGCTTAAATGCTTTTGTTTAGTTGAGTAATATTTTCTTAAAAAGTTATTCATTTTGCCACTTCCATCAGCATATGCCAATGCCAATTAATAGTAAACACCTTACTTTATACTTTCTGGTATCATAAGATTGTTACTACTTAAATTCTTTATAAGTGACATTACTTGCAAGTAAAACTTGAAGATAAATAATAAAGATGTAAGCAACCTTGAGTAGCATTCCATATGTGTGTATGTTGTTGTTGTATAAATACATGTTGTTTTCCACACACTCACAAGCCTTAATAAGAAGCACATGTGTGAAACTTAATATAAAAGGGCAACACATTCCAAGGAAACCCTTTCTAGTATCCAAACCCTAGAACAACATTATTCTCGGGATTCGCGTTTATCAACCTGCATTACATTACTTATGCATCAAAGCATCTTGCTTCTTTAAACATTAGTCCTTACCGGACCAATGATGCAGATTTCCGTTATTGGATCTTTTATTGTCTTGAAGACCGTGAGTGCATAATCTTGCAATCACAAAAGGCAAGTTCACACTTGCTCATGTCCTTTGATTATTTTCTATAAAGTATTTTACAAATCCAGTGTTGTCATCACCTGCATTTGAAAAAGGTCCGAAAACACTATTTTCATAATAATATGATTATAGGTTTATTACCATGAGGTAATAACCTACTATGAAAGTTCCGGTGGTTAAAGGACCATATTATCTAGGACATAACAACCAATGTCGCCGGTGATTCTTGCGTCATATATCACGCGTTAATCATGAGATTTGGAATGGGACGGAGAAGTCAGCTGTATCTTCTTCCTCTCGCATGTAGCCGGATGTGCAGGTCGTGGTTGTTATCACTCGTAGCGTGCATATTAATTGGTAATTTGTAGAGGATATGCAGAATATGTGTGGGAACCCTCAACGTCCCACGATAGTTCTGGCATCTAACGGTCTGTACAAACCATTACCGTAATTCAATATGTGGGCATGGTGTACACCAAGGAGGCATGCGAGGTCACGAAGGGGGCAGTGATTGGCTTGGATCATCTACTGGGCCCCACACCATAGGAAGTGTGGACGGGAAAGATCGCCCGGTTGTGCAACAAGGATTTGATCTCTCATGGGTAAAGTAACACACCTCTGTAGAGTGTAAGAACTGTAACTTGTTACTCCCTGTTCCGGGAAGGAGCTGCGAACGCGGCGGGAAAGGAAACCCATGAAGGTTCTAGTAAACCCGTGAAGGCTGAAGGACATAGCTTTTCAGAATAAAAGCAACCTTTTGAAGAAATGTTTATGGAAACTTGCATTGCCTACGACCTATGGTTTGTGGCTATAGTTATAGTGCATCAAACACTCCTTTTCTAGTGAACTTGCTGAGTACGCTCATACTCAAAATATCTTCTTAACCCTTGCTAGGTTTTAAAGCTAGTACAGACGACATCCACATCAAGATATGCTCCAGGAATCATCATCAAAAGCTAACGCTCTTCAATGAAGTCAAGAAAGTCAACATATACATCAACTCAAGTGAAGACGAAATTGTTGATTAGATAAGAATAGAATTTCTAACCATAGAACCTACTTCTGTAGAGTATTGCAATAGCAGCAATGCAAGCCTCGTAGTTCAGTTACTAGTTTTATAAGTATGATAGTTATGAGTTATTGATTCTTGATTCTTCTTCGTAAGAAGTTTTTCTCTCTCTCTCTTTAACCTAGAGTGTTCTCTGGATCTTGTGTAAAGAGTTGAGTTGTAACCTATAGTCATGTCTTGGACCTGCTATGTTTCTGTTGTACTACTCTGAGGGATGTAATACTAGAGAACGGTGTTTCATTGGTGTTATGTCGACGACTATAGTGTAATACATCATGCAGTGGTATGCTGGGTCACCGCAATGCACTTGTCGATGGACCGCTGAATCTCACAATAGATGAAATCACACCCATTGATCTTCCGGAGGCGACGAGGCTCACAGTAGTACAGCAGATTCTTGTGGTGACCACGGACATCAACAGCATCACCAGCCTTGCTGAAAGGATACGGATGTCGCCTAGAGGGAGGGGTGAATAGGCAATAAAAACTTCTCCTAGAGTGTCTCAACAAAGGAGGAATAAAACTAGTGTTTACTTTGTTAAGCACAACCTAGAACAACTAAGGTTCACCTATGTGCACCAACAACTTATGCTAAGCAATACAAGCAACAAAGTGATAGCAAGATATATAGTACTTCAAGCACGAAGGCTATCACAATGTAAAGTGCATAAGTAAAGAGCTCGGGTATAGAGATAACCGAGGCACGCGGGGACACCGATATTTTACCGAGTTCCTCCCAACATGGAGTACGTCTCGTTTGGATAGGGGGTGGTATCAAACCACCAACGCCACAAAAGGCCTCCCTTATTCTTCAGTGAATCTCACCCCAATGGGATCGATCCACGCTTCCACTATTGGTGCACTTGTCGGTGGCAACCGGAACCTCTCACAAGGTTGGGGCACTTCTCCACAACTTAATTGGCGGCTCCCAACAAATGCCACAAAAGGCCTCAACAAATGCCACCAAGGCCACAATCCCACCAAGGCCACAAAACCGTCTAGGGTTCCAAGAATCCAAGAGGGACAAGCTCCAATGAGCAATTCAAACCAAATCCTCCGAGGAGAACTCAAACCGATGCACCAAATGCAAATGGCAAGAACACCACAAAGATGCTCAAATCCCTCACTCTCAAGTTCCAACAAAGCTACTAAATCTATTGGGGGAACAAGAGAGGAGGAATTAAAGAGAGACACAAAATCCCCCAAAATCTAGATCCCCAAAGATACACTCACAAAGAGATGTTTTGGTTTGGTCAAAACATAGATCTAGATCTCCTCCAAGTACCCCTCAAATATATGCAAGAATCAATGGAGGGGTGAGTATAAATCAAGCTCAAAAGAGTAAGGCACATGGGGGCAAAGCTTAGACAAAAGGAGGAGGAAGAAGCAAACCTAAAAGACAAAGGGGCGAAGCTATTTAAAGACACGGGCAAAATATGGCCATTGGGGTGATTTTTCGGACCATTCCGGTACTACCGGAATTAACCGGTAGTACCGCAAAGCTCCAGAAAATAGAGCAGCAGCAGATCTGGGCGGGCCCTGCGGCAGGGAATCCAGCGGCCACCAGCGCCAGTGCGGGGCCCAGGTGGGGCCGTAGCAGGTAGGGGTGGACATAAAAAACCGAAACCGAACACCGAAATCGAATTAACCGGAACCGAAAACGAATACACCGAACCCGAATTAGCCGAAACTAATTTTGGTTAGTAAATATGATTAACCGAATTTATAAATATTAATTCGGTTTGACTCTCCGTTAACCGAAATAATCGTACAAACCAAAAAATATATGTGACAGAGCTAAATATATTTGTGATTCTGTAACAGGCGTTTATTACTGTACGTAGATACTAGCTTATACGACAAAAAGACATGCATGCAAAAGCTGCCAGGCAGCCTATGCATGTACGTATGTCTCCAGCCATATGCATATACATGTTCGTGGTTTAACTGTCAATTGTGTCTATGAATTTTATTGAAAGTCTTTCAATTGTTTTCCTGTTTCGGATATAATCATGTATTTTAGCTGAACTCTCAACACATATAATTTGTTGAATGTATACGGCTTGGAAGATAGACATCATTTTTTTTGAACGAGCAAGATAGACATCATGCTTATCATGTTCTTTTTTTACATATGTGTTCAAGACATCAGCTAGCCATGTATTGCTTCATGTACTCGACGACCTGGAGGTTGCTTCCGGTGCGTCCATGAATAGTTTAGCTCGTATGAATCTGACATAAATTATGGCATAATGTTGTTATTTTCAGAAGTTCGGTTAAAAACCGAACACCGAACCGAATTCTCTACTAACCGAACTATCGATTAATTAAAAACCGAAATAATTTCTGTGCCTATTTTGTAGAAACCGAATTATAGAAAA
Source organism: Avena longiglumis (assembly GCA_030063025.1). NCBI lineage: Eukaryota > Viridiplantae > Streptophyta > Magnoliopsida > Poales > Poaceae > Avena > Avena longiglumis. The sequence continues at coordinate 472,324,544 of CP125974.1, read as the reverse complement.
ACCCAAAAAACCGAACCGAATTAACCGAAAAAACCGAATGCCCACCCCTAGCAAAGGCCGGGCGGTGGTGGCAGCGGTGACAAGCAACAAACCCAAGCGGCTAGCGCAGCGCGGCAGCAGTAGCTTCAGCCATGGGGAGGCGCTGGTCAACGTTGGACAGTAGCAAGCGGCAGCGGCGTGCGGGATCTAGGACGAGCGAATCGGCCGGCATGCGTGCGGGGCCCAGCGATCGAGTGGAGGAAGCCTCGCGGCGCGCGATTGGAGCAGCGGCAGCGGCGAGCAGTAGCAGCGCGGGCCCGGTCTGCAGGCAGCGGCTACGGACCAAGCAGCAAGTCGAGCGGCGCATCTGGATCCGATCCGGAAAATATCTGGGCGGTAGTAATGCCGCCAGCTTGATACTACCGGGCCGGCCGATAGTACCGGATTTAGGTACCTAGCGAGGCGAAGAAAACGGCGTTTTGGGCGGTAATCTCGACGGACTTGCATCTACCGCCGCCTAGAAAACAGATTTGACAGGCAATATTCAAACGACAATAACTTTTGACAGGAAGCTTCGATTGACCCGATTCCAATTGTGTTGGATAGAGGATTCCAATTGACCCGATTCCAATTGCGTTCGATTTGACAGACAATATTCAAACGACAATAACTTTTGACTGAAATATTGGTTATCACCAAGTGAGAAAGTATCAAGTAGAATAATGTGGGATACCTCACTTGGTGGGAAACCGAAAAACCGCCAAGATCAAAATCGCAACAAGATACAAACGAAAGATCCGATTTTGATGAACAAGAGCTTGTTATGGAGATTACCACAAGCTCTAAATCCTCACATGGATAAGACCAAATAGCAACCAAATACAATGATGCAAGTATGCAAAGGTTTGAGCTCTCTCCGAACGGTGTGACCGAATTACTCATACGAGAGCCCCTCTTGATAGCACGGTTATCTATCCTAAACCCGGTCTCCCACACACATCATGAGACCGGCAAAAGGGAAAACCAAACAAGATTATACCTTTCCCTTGAGCATTCCACTTGAGCTCGATGTAGACGATCTTGCCCTTCTCAAGATGGAACGTCTTTCTTAATTCCTCATCATCGATCCATGATCACCGAGAATGGCAAGCATCAAACATGAGATCTTCTATAGATGGTGCATTTTTAGCTTGCACATCACATCTTCTTCACATTTCATCGACCTTAAAGCCAACACATGCTTCAAGCGATGCCAATGGACAATTTCTACAAGTACAACTTAATACACACATTAGTCCATAAAGATTGTCATTAATTACCAAAACCACACATACGGGCCCAACATGTTCTTTCACTTGCTCACAAGATTGTAGCGGAAGAACCGAGCAAGCACCATATAGTAGTAGAACATGCCTGACAAGCTGGGAGGTTCATGGCTGGGCTCACTGGGTAGCAGGAAAGGAGCTGGTTGTCACTGAAGGCCTTCTCGGAGTGAATGCAGAAGCCAGAGACACGGTCAGGAGGGTAACCCAGCGCATGGCAGAAAACATCAAAAGAATCCGAGTACGGCTTGGCGCCGGTCATCCAAGTGACAGTGCGAGCATCATCAGTGTGAAAGTAAGAAGTGCAGAAGAACTGGCGAATGAGATCTAGCATTAGCTTGACCTTGACAGTAGCAAGAGCAAAGACATCCATCTGCTTTAGGGCCACATCCACATGCTCGAAATCGGTATAGAGGTAATGATCATAGTGGTCCTCATTGAGATACTTGGGAGGAACAAAGAAACCCCGCCTCATACGAGTTGGATCATTGTAAAAATCATACCAAAAGCACTTCTGAGTGTCAGTCCAGAACATCTTGTTAGCCCCAAGATAAGTGCGGTTGGGAAAGTGGTACGTATTCCGCCTCCTCAAGTCCCGCCACTGATTCACATTAATATCCGAAGCAGTATTGTAGTTGGGAGGAACTTCTTATTCAGTAGGACCAAGACTGTACTTTCCCTTGAAAGCGGATCTTCCAGCAGAGGCTTTCTTCTTCTGTCCACTTGCAGATCCAGAACCCCCTGTGATAGCAGCTTTCTCTTGTTGACGCTGAGTGAGGCGGGGAGGAGGAGGAGGCCGCTGAATAGTAAGCTTTCTCTTTTTGCCGGTGTTGTGCTCAAAATCGCTGTGGTTAGACTCTACACAAGAAGCACACAAGAACGCAGCAAAGAAAGCAAATGGGTGTATATGCCATAAGAGAGCTCACAAGAACACAAATTGAAAGTTTGGGCAAGCGCATGGATAGGCAAACAAGGGAAATAAAAGTTTTGGCTCCAGGTCCGGCGGAACTGAACCTGTCGCCGGAATTATCTGCGACGGTTCCGGCGAACCAGAAGCTCGATCGGAATTTTCGGCGAGCATTTCGGTCGATCGGAACGGTGACCGGAAATTCCGGCGGCGGTTTCGGCTCAACGGGCCTGGGACCGAAAATTTAGGGCAAGCGATTGTGGGACTATCCATGACTTAGTACTTGCACAAAAAACAACATGTGGTAGAACAGGGGGTGAAACTAGGGTGGTACTAGCCTAGTTACTCTAGGGGGTAGAGAGAACTAAGGGAGCACAAGTGACCATGAAAGCTAGGGTTTCACCACCAACAAGAGAGGTAAGAAGGAGAGGAAATAGCACAGTACCCTCGGATGCCGAAGAAGAAGCCATTCCCCCTCCTTTGCCAAAGATGGGCACGAAGAAAACACCACACGAGAAAGAGGGAGAGCACTCCCCAATTTCCCAATGCGGGCAAGGAGAGAGCAAAACCTTCGGTGAGAGGACTTGTACATGCCCGATCTACAACTTGGTGGATTTCGGTGGAGGGAAGGGCATGTGGGGGGTGGGGAAGCTTGGGGCGGCAACAATGGAGGAGGGGAGGACGTGGGGAAGAAAGAAGGAAGAGGGTGGAACTGCCCCACGCGCGGGCTATAAATACCCACCTCAGGAATTTTTGGCGATAAGTCCGGTCGAACCGGTGCCCACGCCGGAATTTCCGGCGAGAACATCGGCAAACCGGCCTCGTGACCGGAATTTCTGGTGGCGACCGAAATTTTCGGCAGAGAATCGAAAACGTGTACTGGAAGGGTTTTCGGTCTGCTGCCGGAAATTTCGGTCGCCAGGCCGGCGAACCGGAATTTTTGCCGGAAAATTTCTGGAGACAGCGTATGAACAATTTTTCTGGAGATGGAACATTGTGAGAAATCATATGAGCATATACACAAGATCCAAATGAAAACCAGATAAAGCATTGTCCATATGACAAGGTCATGAAGAAACAAAAACGAAGAGCAACCATGGACATAGGATTTAGCTTGGAACATCAAGGCACCCAATACACAAACCAACCATTTGGCGGAGAATTTCTCCCCCTATGTTTAAGCACACATGTCATGATGCATCAAAGATATATGCTTGGACCCATATCATGACACGAGATCAATTTATTTTGCACACATAGGTAAGCATGAAACCAAGACATGGTAAAATGACCATCCCTACATGTGCTGCACAACTAGGCTACATAGCACGTTAAGAGGAAGAATATAGTGCAAGAAGCAAATCAATCCAAGTTTTGAGGATCTAGGATACCGAGTTCTCGCCTCAACATGACAAATCGGGCTTCATCCAAAGGCTTCGTGAAGATATCGTCCAATATGAACATCGTACCCACATGAGTGAGATTGATATCACTATTTGCGACATGGTCACGTAGGAAGTGGTGGCGAATGTCAATATGTTTGGTGCGGCAATGTTGGACGGGGTTATTGGCGATCTTTATTGCGCTTTCATTGTCACATAGAAGAGGCACCGTACCAAGAGACACACCATAGTCTTTCAAGGTTTTCCTCATCCACAACAATTGAGCACAACAAGATGACGCGAATATGTATTCGGATTCGGCGATGGATATGGTTGTGGAGTTTTGTTTCTTGGAAGACCAACTCACCAACAACCGACCAATAAATTGGCAAGCCCCGGAGGTTGATTTGCGGTCAACCTTATCACCTGCCCAATCGGCATCCGAATAGCCAACAAGCTCAAAGGTTGACCCCTTTGGATACCAAAACCCGAGAGTAGGAGTGAGAACAAGGTACCTAAAAATCCGTTTGACCGCCATCAAGTGGCACTCCTTGGGAGCAGATTGAAACCGAGCACACATTCCAACACTTAACATGATATCCGGCCTAGAAGCACAAAGGTTGAGCAAGGAACCAATCATATAACGATATACCTTTTGATCCATGTCCTTCTCACCAACTCCAAGGCCAAGTTGTCCATTTAGTGGCATATGTGTCTTCATGGGATTAGCTTTGGCCATCTCGAACTTATTGAGCATATCCTTAATGTACTTATCTTGAGAGATGAAGGTGCCGTGAGGAAGTTGCTTTGTGATGAATCCTAGAAAGAACTTCAACTCCCCAATCATGGACATCCTAAATTTCATAGTCATCAACTCGACAAAAGCTTTGTTACGAGATTCGTTAGTTCCACCAAAGATAATATCATCAACATAAATTTGAACAATAAATAAGCCACCCCCTTTATCCCGTTTGGTGAAGAGGGTGGAATCTACCTTACCCACGCTAAACCCATCCATGAGTAGAAAATGTAGGGGTTCGTAGCATGGAAAACAAAAAAATTCTATCGCATACAAACAAACAAGCCAAGATCTATCTACTAGATTGTAGCAACGAGTCGATGGAATAACTTACCCTCGAAGATTCCAAAGCGGTTAATGAGAGCAGATTCTCGTGGGTGATGTAGTCGTACTCTTTCCGATCTCAAGATCGTGTAGACGATCCTTCCGGCGCTGCGTTCCGGCAGCGCTTCCGCAGTCGGTCACACGTTCGGTACTCGACGAAGACCTTCCTCTCCCTTGTTCCAAAGACGGAGGTTGTAGCACTCTCCTCGTGATTCCGCAAAGACACTGGCGTGGTACCTAAGTAGAGGGAGATCCCGCAGGCTTTAAGCCGGAGCGAGTATGGTGGAGTATGAGAGAGCTATTAGTGGTCTAGGGATTAGACACACCAATTAGAAGGCTCTAAACGCTGGCTAAAGCAATTAGAAGCTCTAAACCAAAACGGCTCTAAACCGAGATTAGAGGATAGGAACTTGTGTGTAGAGGAGGCCCCGCCCTCCTTTTATAGGTGGAGGGTCAAGGCCAGGAAGGGAGGAGTCCCTCCCAACTCGGCCTAGGCTGGCCGGCTTGGAGAGGGACTCCTCCTCCAAGTTGGTTTCAACCTCCTCTTGCTTGTTTCCCAGTTCCTGTTTCCCACAGTTTCTGTTTCCACGTTTCTGTTTTAGCGTTTGACTTTCAAATGGCAGTTTGACTTTTCAGTTTTGGAACAGCAAGAACACTTAGTACATGATGCAATCATTCAATGACACATTCATGTACCCTCCCCGGAGTGCCGGACAATCCGAACCTTCTAGAACATTCCCGATGAAAACACGGAATCATTCCCGAACTCAAACGGGACTTTCCTTATATGAATCTTATTCTCCGGACCATTCCGGATCACCTCGTGATATCCGGATCCCATCCGAGACTCAACAACATTCGATCTCTTTCTCATAATACCATAACTACTCAAAACAACGTCGAATCCTTAAGTGTGTCTCCCTACGGTTCGTGAATTATGCGGACATGATCGAGACACTTCTCCGAACAATAACCAATAGAGGAATCTGGAAATTCATATGGCTCCCACATATTTCTACGATTACTTTGCGATCGAATGAACCACTTACATACGATACCAATTTCCCTTTGTCTCACGATAGTTTACTTATCCGAGGTTATGATCGTCGGTATCTCTGCATACCTAGTTCAACCTCGTTACCGATAAGTACACTTTTCTCGTTCCCGTGATATGTGATCCCTTGTGAGCCAGTCACATGCTTGCAAGCTAATTGGATGACATTCCACCGAGAGGGCCCAGAGTATATCTATCCGTCATATGGATGGACAAATCCCACTCTTGATCCATGTGTTTCAACCAATACTTTCCGAACACTCAATCCCACCTTTATAGCCACCCAGTTACGGTGTGGTGTTTGATGTCATCAAAGCATCCATCCGGTAAAGGTGATATGCATGATCTCATGGTCGAAGGAATTAGGTTACTATGTATCAGAAAGCATATAGCAATTGAACTATTGAAATGACTTGATCTTTATGCTACGCTTATCTATAGGAGTATGTCCATCACATCATTCTCCTAATGATATGATCCTGTTGTTAATAACATCTCTATGTTCATGATCAGGAAACCATGATCATATATTAACCAACAAGCTAGTTTAACAAGAGGCTTTACTAGGGACTCTTATTTTAGTTTACAAATCACACAAGTATTAATGTTTCCGGTTAATACAATTATAGCATGGTATGTAAACATTTATCATAAGTGTGAAGATATGATAATAACCACTTTATTATTGCCTCTTGGGCATATCTCCAACAGTCTCCCACTTGCACTAGAGTCAATAATCTAGTTTCAAACGTTTGTGTATTCAACACCTATGGCTTTCCGGTGTTGTATGTACACGATTGCTAGTGGTCAATCGATCTCGGATCGACACTTCGGTCCGTGTGTAATTGCATGTCTTTGCGTCTCTACGCATCACTCATTCTCTAATGAGATGGCTTCGTACAAATTTGGTCCTTTGGTGTGACCTTTAGTTCTTTGGGGTTAAAACATGTTGATAATATTGTCGTACAATATATCTTCATAGTATTATCCCGCTATGAACTACACCTAGTTTGATAACAAACTACTTGACACAAATGCCCTCTTTAGCTGCTATTATAGCAGTCATATACTTAGCCTTTTGTTGTAGTATCTGTCACAATGTATTCCACTTTGGAACTCATCCAAATCCATTATGGAACTTACTTTCCATTATATTGTGCCACCCTTAGTTTAGATTGAGATAAACTTAATTTGTATTTTGTGATAAAACTAGTATCAATGTAGTACTTTTACAATGAACTAACCATCTATTTGTCACTTCTACAAATAATATACTCTTAGTTCTTCCAAAAGATCATAAGAATATCCTTACTATTGTCCAACGATCATCTTATGAATTATTCTGGTATATGCTCATAACATTTAGAGCATAGGACATATCTGGATTTGTACATATCACAGTATGATTGATATAAATATTCTTTGTGATTTCATACATCAAGTATCAATCTATACTTGAATCTTTGTTTCACTTACCAAATGTCAATACACTTGAATATATCATCAATATTGAACTCATTCAATCCTTTCTGTGCGACAAGAACCTTTCTTGTAGTTTCTCTATTGAACTCATTCAATATCTCGTCTATGTACTTCTGGCACAACCATATTAGCGTCTATTGATGCCAAATATTTGGGTTTTGCCTAAGTCTTTCATCGGGATGAAATTATTAATATGTGTTAATAAAAGATACATCATTTCCAATCAACAATATGTCTTCCACATAATGTATTAGAAACATGTCTTAGCGCTCCCACTTAATTTCTTGCAAATGCAAGCATCTTCATTGTCTCTGATGAAATTAAACTCTTTTAACAGTTTCATCATAGTGAAGATTCCAACTCCGCTATGCTTACTTCAACCATTGAAGTTTGCATATGTTTTTAGCATCCCTTGAATTTTAACAAAACAAAAAACCTTTTGGACTGTGTCATGCACACGTCCTAGGTAACCCTTCTATTAGAAGAACTTGTTTTGTTTATTCAACTACCATATAATAAAATTATATGTAGTGGTTACTACACTAATCCGTCTAGAATAAATATCGCTATGAAAGATCAGATCTTGTCATAGTCAACCTTTGAACATTTTGTGAACTCTTTCCCAGCATGTCGAATATTTCATAGATGTAAAACATCCATGTCTATTTCTTTATAGATCCAGACACAACTGTAAGGTCTTACACCTTTTTCGAGGGTCCTTCAAGTTCAAAACTTGATTTCTCGTGTATGGAACTATCACGGATTTTATGGCTTCAAGCCATTTGACGGAGTCAGGGCCCATCATCGCTTCTTTGCATGTAATCGGTTCATTATTCTCAAATAATGATTCAACCCTCAAATCTTGGTATTTGATTGTTTACCCGATCTACTTGTTTTAATAGGAACTTAGATCTCCGTGTCCACAACCTTTGAGGCACGTGAGCCATGAGCATTGTTGCTGCCTCCGGAACACTTTTCGGTGCTGCGCAACTTTGCACATATAGCTAATGTTCTTTTAACCTTATCAAAGTTCTATTGTCCTCCCACTTAACTTTTTACGAAAAATTCCTTCTCAAAGAAACTTGACGTTCTAAGCGACAAACACTTTTGTCTCCGGTGTTTTATGGAGGAATACTTAACATTTATACAAAGACAGGTTCATCCGACTTTGGTTGCACACATCTTTCTTATGCATAGCATACCAATGTTTTAAGAAATGACTACTTGGGTTTTATCCCAAACCATAACTTTATATGGTGTCATTTCAACGGATTATGATGGAGCTCTTTTCAGTGGAAAAACGGTAATCTCTAAAGCTTTTAATCTTTAAAATATAATGGCAGTTTTATGAATTATACCTTTGATCTTACCATGTCAAACAAGGTTTAATTACATATCTCGAACGCTCCATACTCTTATGGTGTTTCTGGAAATGCAAATCCACGGAACGATTCCATAAATCTTAGGTATTATGCTAAACTTTGTAACTCAAATATCTTCCTTTATGATCTTTATCATAAACTGTTTATATTCTTGTTACAATGATTTTGCACTTCATCCTGAAAGTCTTTGAACTTTTCAAATATTTCACACTTCATCCTTATTAAGTAAATATTCATATATTCACTCAAATTTTCGGAGAAAGCATATGAAGTTGAAATCCATCGCTCTTGACTACATATAATGGACTTCGTACAACAATATGTGCAAATTCCAATAAGCTAGTCTTTCATTCCCTTTTGGCCTATGAACGAAGTTTCAATTATCTCTAGGAAAGTTTCACAAGTGTCATTTGATCAAAAATCAAAAGACTCCAAAATTCCATCCACATGGAGTTTCTTCATGTTTTCTTTCCAGTATAATTTAAACGGCGATGTCACTTCCTAAGTGATCTTTCAATCAATTTGTCTTTTGACATCTTTAGCACTAGTTTTATGGATGTGATATCTCCAACGAGATTTGCGAATCCATCTTTTATGGATTACGGCAATTATTTGAACAACCCTTTTGTTCTCATAATACCTGATAAAACAAATCTTTGAAGGCAAGCTTTGATGTTTAACGAGCAACACAATAACCCTTTATTTGTTCTCGATGAACATCATCACATATTCTTTTGCTAGTTACTTAGGCCATTGTAGTTCATGAATTGTGTTGTTTCGCATGACGATTCACACCAACAAATTTAGTATCAAATACTTGAGAACTACATTGTTTAATAAGCAAAGAATATAGCCATAACATGTATATCATCTATATACTTAAGCTGAAAAATTCTAGTCTTTTCCTTTCTGCCATATATTTATGAGATTCTCTTTCAGTATTTCCTTTTCTGTTTGAAAGAATCTATCAACATCAATAGTGGAGTCATACATATGACATATAGTCCAAAGTGTGTATAATTAAATACCAATGTCTTTGGACTTGCACTTTGAAGTAGATCACCATCATCAAATATTTGGTGTTCTTTCAAATTCCTTTCTTTAGTAATCTCTTGGTGTAGTAAACATTTTACCTACATCAAATATTCACCCTTATCATGGAATCGTCCATGATCAAGCTACTGTTAGCTTATAACGATGAATTATGAGTATAATGTTGCTATCCAAAACCTTTTGGAGGATTAGGACAACAAGTGTCTCCAACCTTTTGCAAATTCTCATCAAAATATGAGAACATGAACTTTGCCATATTATACTCTATCATGTTGTAACCAAAACTTCGTTTCAGATATCACAATATCTTCCACACATCATGGTTTCTGAAACAACTCTTTCAGATCCTAGATAACCTTGATATTAAGAGAATCCTTTGAATATCAAGAATCATGGAGACAAACATGATACTTATATACTAACACTTGGAATTGTTACTCTTGATTTAATACTAATTATTAAACTTCATGGAGTAAGGAACTTCTTGAAAGTTTGCAATAGGATTTTTAAACTTTAGATTAACACTTCAAAACAATACGATACCAGTTAGAAAGTAACTAACCAGAATTCTATAGTTCTATCATCTCAATTATAACTAAGCGCAAGGTGGTAAACGGATGCCAATGACTACAACAACTATGCAAATTCACTTTGATTTAGTTTATGATAAATTGAGTTCTAATTAATAATTAAATTAATCTAGGTGAACTCCCACTCAAAACAATATCCCTCACATTGTTTTAGTGATCACACGAACCAAATCCACCACATCAAAACCGATCATCACGAGAGTTGATATAGCTTCAATGGCGAACAATCAACATGTTCATCATATCTACTATATGACTCATGCTCTACCTTTCGGTAATCCGTGTTCTTGAGGCCATGTCTGTACATGCTAGGCTCGTCAAGATCAAACCTTAGTTTCCGCATGAGCAAATCTGGCTTGCTCACGTTGTATACACTTGTAGAATCTAACCCACCCGATCATCACGTGGTGCTTCAAACAACAAGCTTTAGCAACGGTGCTAACTAAGGGTGAACACTTTATGACTTGAAATTCATGTGCATGAGGGATCATCTTATAATGCTACCGTCGTCTACTAAGCAATACAAGATGCATAAAGGATTAACATCACATGCAATTCATAATATGTGATATGATATGGCCTTTCTTCTTTGTGCTTCCGATCTCCATCTTCTAGCACGAACATGATCTCCATCATCACCGACATTGCATCAAGGTCAATGATGCTTCTCCATGGTTGTCGTCCACCGGCTTCAACTATTACAACTACTTTGAATAGACACGCAGGTCTTAACAGAATTTAGAGACAACCATATGGCTCCTGCCGGTTGCCAACTTACAATAAGGAACATTGCATACATCATATATAATCACAATCATGGCCATATCACACCACAGCACACCCCTGCAAAACAAAGTTAGACGCCTCTAATTTTCTTTGCATGTTTTACGTGGTTTGGGGCTTTCAATAAGTGTCGTTCTAACTTACGAACAAGAACCACAACATTGATACTAGTATTGTCAATCACCCGTTGTAAATTGAATCTTAACTATGCTAGGAGAAACAGGCACCATAAAGCCACTTATGCAATACAAGTTGCATGTCAAGCGTGGAGCAAGTCTCATGAACGATGTCATGTAAGGTTAGCCCGGGCCGCTTCATCCCAACATACCGCAAGATGCAAAGTACACAAGAAGCAATCGACAATAAAAGCATCAATGCCCATAATGACCATTGTGTTCTACTGCAGCAGATCTACATATAGACACGGCTCGATACCATCAGAGGGTTCGTAGCATGGAAAACAAAAATTTTCTATCGCATACAAACAAACAAGCCAAGATCTATCTACTAGATTGTAGCGAGTCGATGGAATAACTTACCTCGAAGATTCCAAAGCGGTTAACGAGAGCAGATTCTCGTGGGTGATGTAGTACTCTTTCCGATCTCAAAATCGTAGACGATCCTTCCCAAGGCTGCTCGTTCGGCAGCGCCAATGGGTCACACGCTCGGTACTCGACGAAGACCTTCCTCTCCCTTGTTCCAAAGAAAGGCGGAGGTTGTAGCACTCTCCTCATGATTCCTGGCAAATGACAAGTGGTACCTAAGTAGAGGGAGATCCTGAGGCTTCGCCTTAAGCCGGCGAGTATGGTGGAGTATGAGAGAGCTATTAGTGGTCTAGGGATTAGACACACCAATTAGAAGGCTCTAAACCGCTGGCTAAAGCAATTAGAAGCTCTAAACCAAAACGGCTCTAAACCGAGATTAGAGGATAGGAACTTGTGTGTAGAGGAGGAGGCCTGCCCTCCTTTTATAGGTGGAGGGTGGCGGCGCCAGGGAGGAGTCCCTCCCAACTCGGCCTAGGCTGGTCACGGCTTGGAGGAGAGGGACTCCTCCTCCAAGTTGGTTTCAACCTCCTCTTGCTTGTTTCCCACGTTCTGTTTTCCACAGCTCTGTTTTAGCCGTTTGACTTTCAAACGGACAGTTTGAATTTTCAGTTTTGGAACAGCAAGAACACTTAGTACATGATGCAATCATTAAATGACACATTCATGTAACCACCCCACCGGAGTGACGGACAATCCGGAACCTTCTAGAACTGTCCCGATGAAAACACCGGAATCATTCCCGAACTCCGAAACGGGACTTTCCTTATATGAATCTTATTCTCCGGACCATTCCGGATCACCTCGTGATATCCCGGATCCCATCCGAGACTCCGAACAACATTCGATCTCTTTCTCATAATACCATAACTACTCAAAACAACGTCGAATCCTTAAGTGTGTCTCCCTACGGTTCGTGAATTATGCGGACATGATCGAGACACTTCTCCGAACAATAACCAATATAGGAATATGGAAATTCATATGGCTCCCACATATTTCTACGATTACTTTGCGATCGAATGAACCACTTACATACGATACCAATTTCCCTTTGTCTCACGATAGTTTACTTATCCGAGGTTATGATCGTCGGTATCTCTGCATACCTAGTTCAACCTCGTTACCGATAAGTACTCTTTTCTCGCCCTGATATGTGATCCCTCAGAGCTACCACATGCTTGCAAGCTAATTGGATGACATTCCACCGAGAGGGCCCAGAGTATATCTATCCGTCATATGGATGGACAAATCCCACTCTTGATCCATGTGGTTCAACCAATACTTTCCGAACACTCAATGCCACCTTTATAGCCACCCAGTTACGGTGTGGTGTTTGATGTCATCAAATCATCCATCCGGTAAAGGTGATATGCATGATCTCATGGTCGAAGGAATTAGGTTACTATGTATCAGAAAGCATATAGCAATTGAACTATTGAAATGACTTGATCTTTATGCTACGCTTATCTATAGGAGTATGTCCATCACATCATTCTCCTAATGATATGATCCTATTGTTAATAACATCTCTATGTTCATGATCAGGAAACCATGATCATATATTAACCAACAAGCTAGTTTAACAAGAGGCTTTACTAGGGACTCTTATTTTAGTTTACAAATCACACAAGTATTAATGTTTCCGGTTAATACAATTATAGCATGGTATGTAAACATTTATCATAAGTGTGAAGATATGATAATAACCACTTTATTATTGCCTCTTGGGCATATCTCCAACAGAAAATCCCTAAGGTGCTGATACCAAACACGAGGAGCTTGCTTTAGTATGTAGAGAGCCTTATGGAGTAGATACACATGGTTGGGATAGCGTGTGTTTTCGAAACTCGGGGGTTGAGCTACATATGCAACCTCTTTCAAGGGACCATTAAGAAATGCACTTTTCACATCCATTTGATAAAGCGTGAAGTTATGGAAAGATGCATAAGCAAGCAAGAGACGAATAGCTTCAAGACGAGCAATGGGTGCAAAGTTGTCCTCATAGTCAATACCTTCTATTTGGGCATACCGTTGCGCCACTAACCTTGCTTTGTTTCTTTGTGACGACCCTGTTCTCATCTTGCTTGTTCTTGAACACCCACTTGGTTCCAATGACATTGATGTGATGATCTTTGGGCCTCTCCACTAGAGACCAAACTTCATTGCGGGTGAAACACTTGAGTTCTTCTTGCATGGCAATGACCCAATCCGGATCCTCCAAAGCCTCATGAACCTTGAGGGCTCAAATTTGGACACAAAATCATGATGCCCACAAAAGGTTGTGAGGTTCTTCTTCCTGGCACAAGTCTCGATTCCTCTTGATATGCTTCCAAGGATGTTGTTGACTTGAAGTCCACTTGCAATGGAGACGGCCTTGATCTTTCGAATTGTGCCTTCATGATCAACGAATTCATCTTTTGAGGGGCCTTGATCATTGACACCATCTTGAGATTGACCTTGGGATGGATATTGATCTTCTACTTGGTCTTTCTCAAAGGATTGAGGGCTTGGTTCTTGTTCTTCGGTTTGCATGGCATCTTGAGTGAGATGTTGATCTTGTGGTAAACTTAATGGCTCGACTTGAGTAGAGCTCGGCTCTTCTTGAGTTGAGCTTGACTCTCCCCCATCATATTTTTGAACATGAATGTGAGACTCGGTGGGGAAGATATGCCCAATACCCATCAACTTGATGACTTGAGAGGAATCGCCATCACCTACATCACGAGAAGAAACTTGCCCCTCATGGGGACCATTATTCTCCAAAAACTCCACATCACAAGATACTTCAACACAACCATTGGTTTTGTCGTAGTATCTATAGGCATGATAGTTTTCCGCATAACCAAAAAATATACCCTCTATAGTTCTAGATTCGAATTTACCGAGCTTTTCCTTTTTGTTCTTGACGAGGCACTTGCATCCAAAAACACGGAAGTAGTTGACATTGGGCTTCTTACTTGTGAGAATCTCGTATGGAGTCATGTCAAAGGGAGCTCGGAGGAAGAGCCGGTTCGTGTAGTGGACCGCGGTAGCAATGGCTTCTCCCCAAAAATTGTGGGGGGACTTGAATTCACTCAACATTGTTCTTGCCATCTTGATGATTATTCGATTCTTCCTTTCAACAGCACCATTTTGTTGAGGGGTATAAGGAGTTGAGAATTCATGCTTGATCCCCTCATCTTCCACAAATTCTTGCATGGTGTAGTTCTTGAACTCGGTGCCATTGTCGGTTCTAATGGTCTTGATCTCCACTCCATGAGTGCTTGAGCTTGCTTGGCGAAGATCATGAATTCCTTGTAGGTCCCGTCCTTTGTCTTGAGAAGAAAGACCCAAGTATACCTTGAGAAATCATCAACAATGACAAGACCATACCTTCTTCCACCAAGGGATTCATATGTTGATGGCCCGAAGAGATCCAAATGGAGAAGCTCCAAGGGTCTTGACATGGACACCTTGGTAACGGAAGGGTGATGCTTCCCAATTTGCTTTCCTGACATGCAAGCACTACAAACACGATCTTTCTCAAAGGATACACCGGTTAGTCCAATAATATGCTCACCCTTTAGGAGTTGATTGAGATTCCTAATGTTGACATGACCTAGGCGATGATGCCAAAGCCATCATTTGTCAGCCTTGGCCATTAGACATGTAGAAAGAGATTGGCTCTCTTTTGAGAGGTCGACCACATAAAGGTCGTCTTCCACGTGTCCAATGAGAACCAAGATGAGATCATCACCCCTAAAGACCTTCACAAAAGTTCTAGAGAAATAGGAGTCATAGCCGGCATCCGCAAGGTGTTTAATTGAAATCAAGTTGTAACCAAGGTTTTCAACATGTAAGACGGTCTCTAGAGTCAAAACCTTGGAGACTAACTTACCATAACCTAGTACCTTTACTTTAGAGTTATCTCCAAAAGTGATGCTTGACATTGAGTTGACATCGTGAATGAATTGGTCAAGCCCGCTTCTACCTCCGGTCATATGATTGGTGCATCCACTATCAAACACCCATTTTAACCCATAGGAGGCATAACCCTACAAAATCAATTCTTTGATTTAGGAACCCATTGAGTAATGGGTCCCCTAGCATTAGCAACAAGATCCTTAGGTACCCAAATTGAGTACCACCTATAAGCATAACCATTTCGAGGGCCAACATATTTGGCATATACATCTCCTTGAGTGCCCTTACATATCACATAGGAAGGATTGGTCTTTCCCCATACCTATGATTGGGATTGCCCCTTATGGATCCCCCATTCACAACATTCCTTTTGACTTTGTCAACCACCTTGTCACCTTATTTTACAAAGATTATCTTCTTTGGTGGAATGGCATTGCTCGTGTTGCTCTTTGGATCAAAACTGACACATTCCTTGGAAATTTTCGTCTTTTGACGGGATAAAATCTCATCTAGGATCTTTCCTTTGGAGGTAGGTGCACGGCGCTCTTTCTCAAGTTGCTCTTTCAACTTCTTATTTTCCTCAATGAGGAGAGTTTGATCAAAGGTAGAGTTAGAGGAACAAGAATCATTTTCAACAATAACTGGATCCTTCAATGTACCAAGAGCCTTCTCATAGGACACCCGAAGTTGGTCATGGTTCTCTCCAAGTTTTATGAGCTCACGCTTGACAAGCAAACTAGCTTTTTCAAGGTGCTCAAGGTCCTTGGTAAGAGAAGCATGATCAAATTCAAGCTCCTTCTTTGAGGCATCAAGCTCTTGGGACAAGGAGTTAGCCCTATCAATAGTGTCCATGACTTTTTATTTATCAATTTCAAAAAATTCAGTTTGTAGTTTAAGAAAAGAATTGGTATTATTTTCCTCACAAAGCTCTTGCTCAAGAAGATTGAATCTTCGTTTCTCATCATAAATATGAGATTCCAAGCTATCAATGGCCTCATCGCGTGAGCTAACAAGTTCCATTAATTGCTTGACTCTAGCACGAGCAATGGGAGGAATAGACTTCATGATAGCATACATTTCTTTTATATACTCTTCACCAAATTCATCACTATCACTATCACTATCATGATTACTCTCAAGATCATCCAAGACGCTAGATAGGGATGGAGGAGAGAGAATTACCTTGGAGCTTCTTGCCATAAGACAAGAACCGGTGATCTTGGGAATAGGAGAACTCTCGATGTAGTCCTTGGCATAGTCGTAGGTGAGAGGAGAACCGGGTTTGACATATGCCAAACCACTCACACCCACCACTTTCTCCTTATCCCCACACTCCATGTCGGACTCGTCCTTGGAGCTCCTTGCCATGAGGCAAGTGGCAGTGACCTTGGGAGTAGGAGAGTCATCGGTGTAGTCCTTGGTGTAGTCATAGGTGAAGAGAGAACCGGGTTTGGCGAAGGCCAAACCGGCCACTCCAACCACCTTCTCTTCATCCTCTTCCTCCTTGTCGGATATGTATTCTTGACCTAGGAAGCCCTTGCCATCACGCCTATTGTTCCTCTTGAATCTTTCATTGATGGGGTTGGGCTTCAATCTTGGTTTGGCACCCTCTTCATACTTGGCTTGTCAAGCCTCTTCTCACAAGGACATTTATCGGCAAAGTGGCTTAACTCATCACAATTGTAGCACGTCCTTTTCTTCTCACTTGATCCCATTGAACTTCTCCTTCTTCGGAACTTCATGTTCTTGGTGAAGAGAGCGAGTTGAGAGAGCATATCATCAACTCCATCAACATCGCTTTCTTCATCACTAGCATCATCTTCTTGCACATGCTTGGCCTTTAGTGCTAGAGAGTGAGAAGACCCAATAACACGGTTGATCTCCTTGATCATTTGCCCTTCATCCGCCAAGTTATCCGTGGCAACAAGATAAGAGACTAGATCATCGGGAGTGAATTGATTAGCTCTATCAAGGAGTTGCAAGTTCAAGGCAAGCTTCTTATCGGTGACAGTGATCATAGAGACAATCTTGGACTTGATAAGCTCATCATTCAAATTGAATCCATCATCGTACTTCTCACATCCTAGGCCACCAATCTTCACGCGGAGGGCAACAAGTCTCTTGTATGCTTCAGCGATAGTCTCACCATCATGGTTCATGAACATGTTCATCTCTGACTTGGCAGCTTCATACTTGGATTTTTGGATAAGAGACGTTCCCTCTTGGAGAATGACAATCCTATCCCAAAGATCCTTGGCGGTGGGGATGTCACTGACTTGATCATGGAGAGTGCGATGAATGGCACTCCTTATCTTGTCACAGGCTGTCGCATTTAGTTGACGGTCGTAGTACTCTCCCGGAGTGATATTATTGGGATCATGAGGGTGGAAACCGGTGCACACAATCTCCCAAATCTCAACACTGCAGCTGCGAAGATGAGATTCCATAGAAGCTTTCCAATGAGAGAAATGAGTTCCATCATAATAAGGTGCAGGACCCGAACCATTAATATGAGGCATGATGTTCTTTTGCTTAGGATAAACATAAGGAAATTGATTATGGGGCATGGAGAGTTTTGACGAGCCGCTCTCACGAGCGGACTCGACATCCTTATCATTTTCGGTGTCCATTGGTCTCCCTTGAGGTACTACCAATGGGTTACCAAGAAAATCCCCATTGCCAATGGCCTTAAGTTGTCCTTCTAGGTAACTCATTCGAACAAGGAGATCGGAATCAGCCTTGGCCTTTTCAAGGGCACCCTTGGCTAAGATTTCGTGAAGCTCCTTGAACGAATAAGTCTTATCCTCCTCATCATCGGAGAAAACCATATTTTCTCTTAGGTGGTGAAGCCCTTAAAAGATCCCTTGGCTCTGATATCAATTGAAAGTGTAAGATGGTTAAACTAGAGGGGGGTGAATAGGTTTCTACAAAATTCTTTATAATCTTTTGCAAGTTTTAGGCTTTACGGAATATAAGTGAGCCTAAATGCAAACTAGGTGAGGCAACCTAGATGATGAACAAGATACTTCAAGCTCGAAGGCTATCACAAGGTAAACAACACAAGTAAGAGATCGGTTAAGGAATAACCGAGGCACGCGGAGACGAAGATGTATTCCCGTGTTCACCACCTTTGGGAAGGGGGATACGTCACGTTGGATAGGTGTGAGGTTCCACGAAGGATTCCTCACGCGCCACAAAGGCTCACCTTCTTCTCCGAGCCTATCCCATGAAGGAATAGCTCACTTACTCGTGGTAGACTTTTAAGGTAGTCTCCAAACCCTCACAAACTTTCCACGGAGCAAATCACAAGCCGAATGCCTCCGGGCGACCCTAGCCATCTAGGGTTTCCCACAAACCCAAGAGTAACAATCTAACTCGATGAACTCAAGGGGGGATGAACTTTGGCTTGGTGGAAACGTAGATCGGGACCTTCTCTTCCTTTCTACCAAAGGGATTTGGATTTGGTTGGGTAGAATGGGAGATCCTCAAGCTTTTGTGTTTCAACAATGGGGGAGAGAGAGAGCTTATGTTTTCTCAAATGCCTAACCTCACAGTGGAGAAGAAAGGGGTATATATAGTATGGGGGAAAAGAGCCGTTTGGGGGTTCCTGCGACAGAACCGACAATAAGTCCGGTCGGACCGAGTTGCTCGCCGGAATTTCCGGCGACAGCTCCGGTGGACCGGACGACACGCCGGAATTTTCGGCAGCGAAAAAAATTCTCGGCGAACAACCGAAAGGCCATGCAGTAAGCCATATCGGTGTACACCGAGAATTTCTGGCGGCGACCAGAAATTCCGGCGCAGCACGGCGCCGCCGGCGCTTTTGCCGATTTCACTGTAACCCCTTTTGACTCATTTTTCAAGTCTATTTTATCTCTCTCTTCGATCGGGTGTGTGGCGGTGGATGATGAGAAGTATATTTGGTGTAGAACAACCCCAAAGAGCGCATCAAGATCACCCCTCTCAATAGTGCGGTGTTTCCTATTTGACTCAAGAGTAAATAAGAGAGAATAATAAATAACACAATCGGCTCTTCATATAGAAACGAATGGGGGGTCACCCATCACCTATCACCAACAACCTGCGAACACTCACCTATAGAGAAGCTAACAGAAACATTAGTCCGTTCTCTAGATTCGATGTCATAGTTAACCAAAACACTAGATAAGGGCTATTTGCCTTTCATATTCTATTTGTTATTAAGTTTTATGTAATATTGTAAACTTTGCAAAATTGACTTAACAAAACTACAAATTTTACATTTTAAACATGCAGAAAGTACATCTTCACGCCTAAGAGGGTACACCAAAGAAAGCACAAGCCGGTACCCTAGAAATTACAAACGCAAGATCCAAAAACGGACCAGCATTACTTCACCCGTGTAACTCGGAAACATTATCTGGCTTTGTATATTTTGTCAAACCAAAAATCTGAAAATCCAGCAAAGAGTCGCCATTTCTATTAAATATCACCAAAAATCTCTTGGACCCCTTTAATTTGTAAAAAACAATTTTGAAACTTGGGCACAGCATAACCATATTTCCAAATAAATTTGAAACTAATCACCTTTTCATGGCCCCCTGGACGAAGGTGCCATGCTAAATACCATGAAGATGTTTTAAGTTATTTTTCAGATACAGTTATTTTCCTCTGAATTTTTAAGGGATAATTCGGAAACCCCTTTCTAAATCCGGGTGCATGCACCCGGTTTGAAAAGAAATATTTTAAAAAGTTGAAAATTTTGAAAAAAAATATGATCATGAGTAGCTTTATGTTTGAGACACACACGAAGTTATTCCACCAAAAACCGATATGTTTTATGTTGTGTGTAAAAAAGACAAACTTTTGCATCGCGGAGTACGTTATTTTAGCATCAAATTTTATCTTTTTTGTACGAGCCATCGAAAATATTTATTTTTCGTGAAACGACTTTGCACGCACCTAAAACTTAAAGTTATACGTGCACATATTTTTTTGAATTTTTTTGGCTTTTCAAATTTTGATAAAAATCAAATTCAAATAAAGGATGAGTATGCACCCGGAGAAAAAAAGCCACGTCTGGAATAATTCTACTACTTAAGTCATCGTGCTTGAACGGTTGCTAGCTTGGTCCATGCCAGGTCCACGACCACCGCCGATGAACATGAGTACAGGAACGACACAGGCCCTTTTTTTTTTAGCTTCTTGGCCAGCTTCTTCCAAAAGCTATCCTCAATCAGTTTCTCTCAGAATCTCATCTGTCAAAATCGTTTATACTTTTAAATTAACATTAAAACTATTAGTTAAGAAGTTTAAACGAATTTTAAAGATAAGATTCTGAAAGAAGCTGGTCGAGTTTAGCGAAGCTGGCCAAAAAGTTTAAAAGAAGGAGGCCACAACAAGTAGTGATATGATCGTCATACGTGTGCCCGACAGGACGACAGCTCCGGACAACGCAGGTGTCCTAGGGCTTCCCTAGCTCGTCCCAGTCGCTACGTCGGATAACCATGCCCTTGCCCACACCCACGTACTCTCCGACGTGTCGCCCGTGCCGTGCGTCCCTTGCCTCGTGTCAACACATCAGGGACACCCGGAGGCGAGGGCGGCATCCGCGTCGTCGCACACGCGCCGTCTCCTCGCCGCCCGACCCACCTCCTCGGCAACTATATAAAGGGGCCCGCTGCCTCCTCCCCGTCACAGTCACAACCAGCATCAGGCAATCACAAGCAGTCCCACACACACACACTCCGCACGCACGTCCGTTTGCAGAAGGTCGAGAGCGATGGCGTCAGGGCAGCAGGAGAAGAGGTCGGAGCTGGACAACATGGCCCGGGAGGGGCAGACCGTCGTCCCCGGCGGCACCGGCGGGAAGTCCCTCGAGGCGCAGGAGAAGCTCGCCGAAGGTAGATATGTGTAATGAAAGAAACGTTGTATAGAACTGCGTACTGATTGCTAGCATCGTTTTGTACTACGCATTCGTGCAGGGCGCAGCCGCGGCGGGCAGACTCGCAGGGAGCAGCTCGGGGAGGAAGGATACAAAGAGATGGGGCGCAAGGGCGGGCTGAGCACCAACGACGAGTCCGGCGGCGAGCGCGCCGCCAGGGAGGGCGTCGACATCGACGAGTCCAAGTTTAGGACCAAGTCCTAGACGATGGATCTCTGCTGCATAGCTTAGCTAGCAGAGGAAAGCAAGACGACTGCATGCTTAGGTTGGCTGTTAGTTCCCCTTGCCGAATAATGTAGGTCAGATCCTGACGTGTGCACGCATGTAGGTGATCATATATATGTAGTATGGTCATGCGTGTGCTTGGTAGTCGTAGCCGTGTAGGTGTTTGTGGCCAAGGTGGCTGTGGTCCGCCTAGGCCCAACAGTGTCTGATGTATCTTTGCATTTCAGTTTAAGTAATGTAGTCGTCGTCGTTGCTGAAATCTGAGAAGCTATGCATGTTCAGAGTTGTTGCTCCGAAGTTCGACCCCGCTCCGCTCATTTCAACGGAAGCGCACGTAAAATAGCAGACACCGGACTATCCAATACGAGTTTGAATCTCTAGTGTTCTTGTGTAATGTGGTTTACTCTTACTCCGAATCTTCTCTACCTAAAAAGAACCTTTGGTTCCGTTTCGTGCCTAAGTCTGCGTTTCGCTCCTCTGTTTCGTCGAATCCCCGCGCGTCACCATTCCCGCAAAAGAACGAAAAGTTCCGTGTTTCGTCCGACTCCCAACGCCCACGCGGTTTTCGCAATCTCCGTGAATCACGTCCCCGCTAATTAGTCTCCACTAATCCCGTGTGTTAAAGAAACGTCTCAACGAATCACGTATCACTTGGGTAAAAACGTGGTCCATTCGCCGCCGTCGTCGCCGTACACTGCATCTCCATGAACCTCTCTGCCGGTGTCGCCCCGACCCACCATCCCGCCTCCGTCCGGCACCTCCGCTCCTCTCCTCGCCATCACGCGCTGCCTCTCCTCTTCCGCTCCTCCCGGCGAGCACCCGACGGACGAGGGACGCTCTGGAGCACACATGCCTGCCGGTAGGCTACCATGCTTGCGCTTGCTCCCATGGCCGGCTGCACGGCCTCTAGCAGTACAGGGCAGGGCGCGAATGAGCCAAGGATGAGGTAGCCCCATCACGCGCTGCCTCTCCTCTTCCGCTCCTCCCGGCGAGCACCCGACGGACGAGGGACGCTCTGGAGCACACATGCCTGCCGGTAGGCTACCATGCTTGCGCTTGCTCCCATGGCCGGCTGCACGGCCTCTAGCAGTACAGGGCAGGGCGCGAATGAGCCAAGGATGAGGTAGCCCCATCACGCGCTGCCTCTCCTCTTCCGCTCCTCCCGGCGAGCACCCGACGGACGAGGGACGCTCTGGAGCACACATGCCTGCCGGTAGGCTACCATGCTTGCGCTTGCTCCAATGGCCGGCTGCACGGCCTCTAGCAGTACAGGGCAGGGCGCGAATGAGCCAAGGATGAGGTAGCCCTGGTGTTCGACAGGGATGACCAAGTCGGGGTAGCGTTAGCACTCGACGACGGCCGCGGGCGGCGGGAGTGATGCGGGAGGAGGGAGGTCGCCACAACGCAGGACTGGTGGCCGGCAGGACATAGGACGATCTGGCACCGGGGTCCTGCTGTAGGCGACAGCCTCCCCAAGCTGCAGCCACCGGCCACTTCCCCCCAGCTGTTGCTCCTACCGCCAGCCACCACTTCGACCTGCTGATGCGCCCACCTCCCCAACCAGATGCCGGTGAGCTCTTTTTTCTCCTCCATGTTGGCTGCAATCTCCCTTTCTGAAACACGTAGAGTCATCCTACTCCGGATTCTTCCCTCCATGGCTTGCAAATTGTTCGATGTAATGCTTAAACCATATTTTTCCTCTTTCATATGTATCTATTTGGACTCCCTAATCTTGCTTCTATGTTGTGGATTAACATAATTTAATTGCTCCGATCTTGCTATTCGATTTGAACCCCTATATGTGTGCTATACACACTAGCAGATAATGATACGATTTGTTATTTTTGTAAGCTCGATGTCCATGGTAAATAATTTACCAGATGAACGTATGGAAGCGATTAAACATATTTATTTGACCAACAAAAAGGGGGCAATATAATGTTGTTCCAAATTGTACTTCCTTCGCAAGTGGTTTCATGTGCTTAGTGCAAGTTATGATACATACAGAGGTTTATCTTCTAGGGTTCTAGCAATAGTATTGTAATGTAAGGGCTGAATTTGTCAATTACAATAGTTGATTGGCATGGTAATAATAAAATCTGAGTGCTGAACAAGATTTTCGAACAAAAACTCGAGTCCAATAATTCGTAGTTATATCAAGGTACGCTTAGTTCTCAAAATATTAACACAATTTTATCTTATATTGAGAAGAATCAATAGCATGATTTTGTTGAAGTGCATGAACTTGTGATTCTAGAAGGAGGGGTGTTTGAACTTTGAAGGAATGCATAGAAAAAAAATGTTATTACTGTTTTGGTAGTTGTCAGATGGCGAACTAATGATATAGAGATTCACCTTTACTGATTGTATACTTTCAAATGTATTCATGTGATGGCAAACATAGTGCCAGTCTAAATTTTTTTAGATATGTATCGTCCCAACAAATTGTCTATAGTCTATGTTTCACCAATGAAGTAGAACTTATTTGTGTTTCCTTTTGCTTTTTATATAATAATGATATAAATATGGAAACTATTTTAATTGCAAGCAGGCAGTGGGTAGGCAATTGTTTCTTGCTCATTTTGTAGTGTACATTTAGGGAAATGTTTTGCAACTTCGCATAGAAGTCGTTGACAGGGAAGATCCGGTGAACTCGACTACATCAGGTTGGATCAAGTGTGATACCTTTTACCTGATCTGATGCTATCTCACTACACTTATTTTCAGAAACAATTTGTCAGCAATATTTGTCTAGCCAGGTAACAACGTAATCTATTCTTGATAAATATTAGTCATAGAAAGATGATGTGGTGAGTCTCTTGAATTGATCGCAAAGACGCAAACTGGAAATACCATACCCACTCTGAGAAGATATTGTGGAAAGAGAAGCACACGGTTCTTTTCTGATCTACTTTAGTAATTGCTTTGAGCATTCATAATCTCTACTATTTACAAAAGAGGAGGCGTTTCATTTCCTGGCAGAAGCGTTTTGCTCTTGGTTTCGTCCGACTTCGCCTTCGCTTCGCCAATGGTCCCGCAATGAGCGCCCACATGGGCCAATCTAGACCAAGCCCAACAAAACCCACCTAGAATTCTCGGTTGCCACGATCTCGCTTGGCTTTTCCTGATAGAACCCCTAAACCCTATTTTCCCCTCTCGATGTGGTTACGGCGCCGTGCTACACCGAATTTCACGGGTGGCCGGACCTAGCGCGACGGCGGATAGGGGCAACGGAGGTGGCCCGACCAAGGTAACCCATTTTTTCATTCTCCTCTCATGTGTGCCCTCTCTATTTTAGAGTGAATAGCAGTCCATGAATTTGTCAACCATGTGAACAGCAGTCCATGAATTCAGGCACCAATACAGTCCTTCAAGTCGTTCTACATGACCATGTGGAAAAAGCTTCGCCCCCACTGACAGCGACTACCGGAGCTCGTCGGCTGTTATCATGTCTGGCAATGGCAGGAGCTAGTTGGCAGGCAAGCGGCGGCGATTCCTGCTGGTGGTGTCCGGCGATTTGGTCGTTCTCCTCAATTCCTCATGTCCAACAATGGTGGGTATGCAATCTTCTCTGTTCCTCATGTTCCTCTGTTCCTGAAGCTCTAAATTTTCGTTTTTATTTTCTTCAGCTGAATGATAGTGCGTGTAGAGAGATCTTGGAACGAAAGAAGGAAGGAGAAGAAACACTCATGAACCTGATTATGTCGGACGAACGTACTTAGATGCAGATACATTTGGTGTAAATTGTTTTGCTGCTCAAAGCTTTTGTGCTTGGTGTAGAGATGTCGGTGAATGTGGTGAGTAAATATGTAACAATTTATTATGCACATATTTGTATATATAAGATAATAATAGTGATACCCTAAAAAAAAGATAATAATAGTGAGCATGCACCATAACTGTCTCTTATTTTAGCTCGAATTTGCAATATCCCACACCCAGATTTGAATATATGAGATAGTAATAATAGTGAGCATGCTCTGGTCGGCCTGCCTCCTACTGCATGGTCTTCGCCGTGAGACTTGGGCGCAGCCCGGGCTGGAGGGTCATGTTTGGCGTTCTATTCGTGTCCTCGCTCGTGTACATCGTTGTCGCAGTGCTGTAACTTCCGGTCGCCGTGGTGGCTGGGGTGAGCACTAGGAAGGATGAGGCAGCCCAGGGTGGTGCTGCAGATGTTTAGGGACCAGGAGGACATAGAAGGCGCTCCTCGGCGCCAGGGCCTCTTGTCCGGGAGCCTCACTGCCATCATGCAGTACATCGTCGGATCGGCTCCTATCACTAGAGATGAGGATGAGATCATGGGCAAGTTTGCTGGTGTCACACTGCACGGGCCGGAGCATGGGATGTCATGGGTGGCGCAGCCGGTACCACTCGACGAGCAGGGAAGCATGCTCGGCAATGTCAGCTTGCTCGACAGTGCCATGAGCTATCGTGGATGGGCAGCATGCTCGAATACCCCGTCATCGCCCTCCTCGGCGGCCTCCATGACATGAACAAGTCTAGAGCCCAATAAAGCCTAGAGCACGATGGGCGGGACCTGCTGAAGCCGGGGCACCATCGGGCCGGACGGGACCCAATCCCTTGCCACGTCAGCAAAAGGGGTGGACCATATGTTGACGTATAGAGCGAGATAAATGACCATGTCGGTGCATTTTGTAAGGGGTGGCAAATCGTTCCTTACATGCTAATGATTCAAAAGTTGGCAAAGAAGCCTCCCAAGTGCACATGTTTCAAGACAGAAAAAGGGAGAAATAGATAAATGTTCAGCCAATATTTCTTCCATATTTGAGTGCTGATTTTTAAGGAATGTGTGTTTTTGTTTACCACATATCACGTCAACTGATTGCTCTTTGAGCATTAAGCTCTATATATTGTTCATGTGATTTTTCTCTAAAATTATTGTTCATGTGATGCATCAATACAAACTATATCAAATGTTGGAGATGCAGATTTGTTAGTAATTTTATACCATGTAGTTTAACTGATATCGGTTTAGTAGGTACTATTTTTATGGATATTTATGAACTCTGCAATATTGTGGTATAGCCAATAAATTTGAGGTATGAAATAACCAACTTGTGGTACAACTCTTCTAACATTTCAAATGTCTATTGTAAGGATATTGGCCAATACATGTGAGATATTTAATGAACTCTGTAATATATGGTATAGCCAATACATGTTGAATGCAGTCTATTGTCAGGATATTAGTACCTATAGTCCTATGCTCATGATCAGCTATTGTTCAAATGCCTCCATATATATATTGCATGTTACATCAGTCATGTCCCATTTCTTACATGTGATGATCAATATAGTGTGTGTTGGCTCAGTTTCCTAATATGTAGATCTGCATGTCCAATAACCAAATACTAATTCAAGTTGTGCTTTGTAGCCTTAGTTCAGAAACAGGACATAAGAACAGAATCAGCACATGCATGGCTTTGAAAGGATCTAGACTCTGTTCTTAGCCATAAGGTATGTAATCCAATGCTTCTAACGCTTTGTTTGGATGTTGGAAAATAAGCTTGGAATTGAATTGGGCTGAAGATTCCAAATCCAAGCTGGAAAGGAAATGACCTCTATTTCCAATTCTACCGTTTGGATGTGCAAGGAATTTTCTGTTGGAATCAAAGGATAGTACCCAATTCCAAATCATGTTTGGATGTACATAACATGGAATTGAATGTTTTTTTGAGATTTGACAATATAAACTTCCCTACACGTGTATGCACAATAGTATATTATATATTTGAGGTTTATATATTATTTTTCACACATGAAAACGTAAAAATATAATGAATAAAGTCACCACAATAACAAAATTGTAAATGAAGCATGACACAAAATAGTTATTAAGTACCAACGACAATCACAACATGGATAATAAATTTGTCTCTTACAAGTAGCAGAAGTAGATAGTTTATGTCTCTTACACATAATACATCATAACAATAGTGGACAGTTCACAAACAACAAAATAGATAGTAACTAATAAGAACAAGCACTTATTGTAGTAACCATCAAGGCAAGGTAAGTAGATAGTTCTTCTTAAACTTCTCAGGAAGTGACATGAATGCTTCATATAAGCGCTCATTGACAATCAACTTTGCATAAGCTGTTATCATATCAGATTCCTCCAAACCATCTACTTTCTCGAGCGCAGCAAGGATTTCAGCCGGAGGAGTCACCTTTGGCATAGGAAGTGGCTCGGTTGCTTTCATAGCATCATCGAAAGATGTACTCATCTTTCCTATCATGGACAAGATAGCATCTCCCGTACGTTGCCTCTTTGTAGGCACCTCAGGAGATTCTTCAATAACCTGTGAGTCTAGTTCTTGAACACTCTCAGCTCCTGTCCTAGCACCTGCACCAGTCGCATGGTCTTTAGAATATATAGTGACTATGGACTCCCAATTCTTCACCACTTTGGTCCTATAGCCACGTGCATCCTTGTTAGCCTACACAATGCACACAAATATTAGAGTTGATAATAAAGATGCAAAAGTAATAATAAAATAAAATTTAGTGTTAAGTACCTCCACATATCTATCCCACACTTCGTCACTTTCAACCATCACCATGTTCTTTTCCCAATCCCATCCAAAGCCACTTTGAGCAAGCATCCTTGTAATGATCTCATATTGCTTGTCAAATGTTTTAATTCTTCCAACAATGTTATCCTTCGTGATGTCAATGTTACATTTTTCCTTGACATGCTTAATACAAGCATGGTACACATGTGGCTTCCAACCATTTTGAGCATGGTCACCATTGTTGTGATGCTCAACAAGGACGGATAACAATGCCGTGTCCATCTCACTAGACCATATAAGATAACTCCTAGTAGTAATTTTCTTTGCTTTTGGTTCAGCCATGCTTCTATACAAATAAAAAAGAAATGGATATTGACAAATGTAAGAACAAAATAGCAAGCAAGGTAAAGCATATATATTAGTTTTAAGATGTACTTTCTATATGCAACCTTCTCCTCGTCATCATTGAAGCATCCTAAGTTTCTCGGTCCCCGCTGCGTACTAACATAAGCTAAAGCAAGACATGACATCTCAAAAAACTTCTTTGTCAATACTATCCTTTTTCTTTTTCTTCTTTTGTTCTCTTCGGTAATGTAAGCAACCAACTCTTGTTGGGACATGATTATTCTACAATGTAAACAATGTTTAAAATCTAATTATGTAGAGCATAGGTATCAAACAATCATCCATATCTCATCTTATTATAAGAACATGTCACAAATATGTTGCTAACACACATATGGTCATGTCATAAATCGGTAAGAAACACAACAACCAATAGTACAAATCAAGAAGTTTATACCTTCAATTGGACTGAGGTGGTACTAATTCTTGTAGAAATCTAGTTCACATATATAGAACAAATTAGGTGTTCATACAAAGAAAAATTACCACAAAAATCATTGGAGAAGAAGGGAGGAAGGAAGGAGAGGAGGGCCACCTCCAGAACCTACTACCATGGAGAGGGAGGCGCGCCTCCAGCTCCTCCTTGACGCCATGGCAGGTCCCTGCCATGGGGTTAGGGTTTGGGGGAGGGGGGCGCCGCCTCCAGCAGAGCAGGGGAGGGAGAAAGGAATGGGGAGGGGAAGGGGAGGGACGGGGGAGTGGAGGGACGGGGGAGGGGAAGGGAGCTTACCGGCGGGGGTGGATGGCGAGCGGCGCGCAGGGGGGATGGGTGGCGAGCGGCGCGAGACAGAGAGGGTCGCGCGAGGGAGAGGGTCGCGAGGGGAGGGTCGCGCGGGGGGAGAGGGTCGCGAGGGGAGGGTCGCGCGGGGGGCTGGGGAGTTTCCAGGATGTTTCCGAGCGGGCCAGCTCGGAAAGTGGTACCAGGGGGCGGACGCACGCGGGGGGGCTGCTTGGAATTGGTCCCTCTTTCCATATTTTGATTTCCATGCCTTCCCAAACACCTGAATTAGCTCTACTAATTCCAGAATTCCAATTCCAAGCTTTTTTTCCAACATCCAAACACAGTGTAATATTTTTTCCTGAAAATTTGCATATAGAGGCAACATCACGCATGAAAAAGAATCGGTTCTCCCCTGCCAAGGAGAACAACTCTATTGGTAGGTATAATGAGCTGAATTATGATATATTTTATTTTGACTTGTTTGAGGTGCATCTGACTTCCTTAGTTTTCCATGTGACTGGATGATGCACTTTCCTCAAGTTACTCTTTCTTTCTTTATCATTGTAGGTTCTCCAAGTGCTTGGAATATAATTGTTGGATTCATTCCCTACTTTTTATGTCTTTTCTTTTTTTTGTGAAATCTTAGAGTGTACTAGCTCAATCAAATGCCATACAGAATAATACATGCACTTTCTTTCAGTATAGTTTTTGCAAAGAGGCACCCAAAGGCAGAAGTAGAAGCCAAGTTAAAATACAATAATGATGTGGGATTTTTGAACCATTAAGTGCATACAAAACAGTGGACATATAGCTCTTTCATAATTCACTTTTTGGTACATATTACTGAGGCTAAATTGTTTTTGCAAAGGTCCCATGGGGAAGAACTGTTTAAAATAGAACCACGTGAAGCATTGATTTTGCTTTACACTAGAAAAGGTGACAAATTTGGAACATTTTGTAGTTGACATAAATCATGGGAGTATTTGATGGTTTTATTTATTCATCAGCTAATATTATAGGGAGTAATGGGAGCACACATCATGGATGAAAGGAGGAGGCATAGCTGATGAGCGAGTGCAGAGTACCACATAAGCAGCAAGTAAATTGGAGTTTCTCTCGGAGTAGGAGAAGTTCTGCATATGACATCAAAGGTGCGGTCACTAGAGAAGACTGAGCAACACCGAATGACGGTACAACCAGAAGTGCGAAAGTGGGGTTATTTATGAAGTTGTTAAGTATTCTAGAAGTATTTTGTTTGAACACTTCCATAGCAACTAAATGAAATGGAATGTTGCTCATTTCACTATTCTTTTCATGATCTCATCTTCTTTAAAACATTTATTGGTGGTTCGCCAAAGGACATTCGCACTACCACCGTTGCACTAACTGTATTATTCCGTCCTCACAACAAAGAAGCTGGTGACATACCAAAGACTAAGAATCATTCAGAATAGTGATTAATATACGGTGTATTCCATCTAGACTTATTTTTATATGAATTTTTAGTGGAATTCTTTGTATATTTATTGTTCCCTTACGAGTCTGCTCCTCCATAGCAACTAAATGAAATGGAATGTTGCTCATTTCACTATTCTTTTCATGATCTCATCTGTTTTAAAACATTTATTGGTGGTTGGCCAATGGACATTCGCACTACCACCGTTGCACTAACCGTATTGTTCCGTCCTCACAACAAAGAAGCCGGTGACATACCAAAGACTAAGAATCATTCGGAATAGTGATTAATATTCGGTGTATTCCATCTAGACTCATTTTTATATGAATTTTTTAGTGGAATTCTTTGTATATTTCTTGTTCCCTTACGAGTCTTCCATAGCAACTAAATGAAATGGAATGTTGCTCATTTCACTATTCTTTTCATGATCTCATCTGTTTTAAAACATTTATTGGTGGTTGGCCAAAGGACATTCGCACTACCACCGTTGCACTAACCGTATTGTTACGTCCTCACAACAAAGAAGCTGGTGACATACCAAAGACTAAGAATCATTCGGAATAGTGATTAATATTCGGTGTATTCTATCTAGACTCATTTTTATATGAATTTTGTAGTGGAATTCTTTGTATATTTCTTGTTCCCTTAAGAGTCTGCTCTATGTCTCTATCCTTTACATCAAACTTCCGATCTCCAATGGTAGTAATGTAAATTTTATGTTCATTCTTTGTATTATTGTATGCTGTCAATATCAACCGTCTTAAGTACGGGAAAGTAGTTGAAAATTTTAGAAAAAAAATCTTGACAATACAAGTATTGAAAAGTAACTAAATGGGTCAAAGTGTACCCAAGATATGTATTGTTCTGATTTGTCTGCCTTATAAAACAAAATTTTCTTTTCCGTAGCAAACGCACGGACAATTTACTTGTTATATAAAAGATGTCTATTCAATGATGATGTGGAGTTGTGGTCTCTGGAATTTCTCTAGTGATGTAGCTAACGAAAGTTCTGGCAGGAAGAGAGCACGACACGGAGTACTAGCGTGTAGCAGCCGGGCAGGGTTATCACTTGAGATCTCTATCATCACTTACCCGCAGCTCCCGGATTTTCTAGGAGAACCTGTTTAGCTAGCGGTTGCAGTGGATTCAGTTGATAAAACATATTGTAGAGATTGTTAGAAATAATGGGCTAGTCCGTTTAGAATTTTTTTATAATAAGATAGTCCATTTAGGCTCATGAATATCTTAGATTTTTTCTAAATATCAAAGCCTAGATTTGTTTGGGCCCATGTTTGTGGCAGCTCACATGAGAGTGGAGGAAAACTAAAGTTTAGTCCTACATAAGAAGTTGAAGGAGAGTTGCGTCACCTTATAAAGGGAGTGTTGCACCACTTTATAAGTTAGTGATAATAAGAGAGGTATACGCGCGCTCCTTCGACGCTCGCCCGACCGCCACGACACGCGCGCAGCGGATTGCGGAAATCTCGCCGAGCCGAGCTCGTGTCGGCCACGTTTGCCTCTGTTAGGGTTTCCTGAGTCGCTCTATATAAAGTCATGCGCGACTACTGTCACAATACAACAAAAACCAATCTAGAGTTCTGCCATCCTCTCTGCTTGCACCGTCACCGTAGTCTACTCCATCCCGCTTGCCGGTGGTCGGGAGAGCAGGTCTCCGAACCACTTGTACTTATAATCATGTACGAGATAAGGTTTTTGGAAAGCGCTCCGCGCGACTGCTCAAGTCCGTCATCACGCGCGTCAAGCCGGACCTCGTGCACGTCGTCTTCAACGTCGGCTTCTTCGACAGACTACTGCAAACGCTGCATCAACAGCGACTTCATCGACAACCGATCAGTACGTATACCGTCATCAGATCTGTTGATTTACTATGGTTGTTAGTGCGTATACTCTCCTAGTGTTCATATGATCAATACATCTAGTATGTTAGAGGTTTACGTGATTGTAGCCGTTGCTATCATAATTTATATTCTGGAATTAATCGTGAAAATTATGCCTAATATTCCAATAGAGATTTGGCGCACCATTGCTCCCTTCGTTTTGAAAAAATCTTACTTTTTAAGTCCAAAAAAACAAAAAATATAGGAAATATGGTCCATATATTTGTGTGGAACTTCAAAGGCTTCCAGTTGTTCAAAGGGAAACCCTAAATCTGGGGTTATGTATTTCGGCTGGACAATAACGACGCTTGGCGCCGGTTCTACTGGTCGGGGCAGTGCACCTAAGAAAAACAAGCAATACAACAAAAGTTCGTCAAAACATATGAACATGAGATCAAGTTTTGTAGATCTTGTCATAACTAGCATAACTAACGGGTCATGATATAAACACTCGGTTCAGAAGTTATTATGTTTGTATGTTCGGATCTACAGAAAGGGGGAAAAGTCCCAGTGCTCGCCATCGTGTCGCGCATAGAAAGGGGTTAAAACCGCGGGATGCACCAAGGCGCATCATGTGTCAGCAGTAAAAGCAATGTGGGATGCGATGAGAGCATTTTTTCTAAGTAAATTGCAGGAATCTATCACAATTCGGGTTGTCAAAATGATTCAGTATCAACATTCCTAATATTTGCTAGTCAGTACCTATTTTGAATCACAGCGTTGCGAATCACACTAATTTTTATCTGATAGCAGTTTAACACGTTTCCTGATAGGTGGGGTCCATTTCTAGAAATAAAGATGGCCACGTTGACTTTTCCCCAACCAAAAATCTCACGTGGCAAGATGTGTGCGTGCAGCAGGGGGAGGCCGGCGGCCGCACGCGGATAAGTTCAGGCCAGTGGGTGGGCAGGCGGGCGAGCGCTGGCCAAAGACGGCGCGAGCGAGGCCAATGGGGAAGATCCGTTCATGGGCGGCACAGGCGAGCGCCAGTCAAGGACAGTGCAGCCGAGGCCAGTGGGGGAGATCCGTTCATGGGCGGCGCGGAAGAGGCCAGCAGCAGAGCTCCAGGCGAGCTCCGGCCAGCGAGCGGCGCATGCGAGCCGACCAGGAGGGTGTGCGGGTGAGCTCCGTGCAGGGGGCAGAGCGAGCGAGCTCCGGCCAGCGACGCGGGCGATACCGGCGAGCGGCGCAGGCAAGCTCCGACCAAAGGGCGGTGCAGGCGAGCACCAGCGATGGATGGCATCGCGCCGGCGGAGTTCTGCATGCTCAATCTGGGGCACGACGGGTGGCCGCGCGTTAGGAGCTACGCGCTGCTGAACTCCTCGGCGTCGCTTGACGCTTGTGTCGCCGGCCAAAGCTCGAACGGGCCTAATGGAGACGGGAGAAAGGAGGAGGGGAATTAAGATGAGTGGATGACATGTGGGCCCTACCTCCACCTGAGCTTGTTCTTCACGTGGGCTGCCAAGTTAGCTCTTACAAGCGGGTCCTAACTGTCAGTCCTGCTGTCAAAATGCTCTTAGCCATGAATTAGTGCGATTCGCATCGCTGTAACTCAAATTGATACTGACTAGCAAAAATTAGAAAGTTGGTACTAAATCGTTCTGACATCCCGAATTGTGGTAGCTTCATGCAATTTACTCGCATTTTTCTAGTTAAAATCAATTTTAAAATATCTAAAATGCCTTACAATTAGTAAATGGAGAGACTTATAAATCAGCACAGAAAATATTCGCCAAAATTCTTCGAGACTGTTGATCATAGACAACAGTCGGTAGATTATCTACTGACTTACAAATTATCTATCTATCAGAGTATAACTATTTTTTATGGTTATTTCTTTAACGTGTGAAGTTTCATGATCTGTTTACCGAGGGATGCATGCATGTACAGGCTTGAAGGATATAAGGGGTATATTTTTTCCTAACTTAGATGACAGCATAATCTAAGAATTGAGATTTCATCATATTAGGCATCAGATAAACTGACTTTGTTACAATAATTGTCTAGTTTTAACTTACTTTTTTTTAAGGTTATTTATCGGCTGTGTGTATCGTGTTCCTCGCAGTGTAAGCATTACTGTTCTATGCCCATTTAAAGAAAAAAGAGGCTAGGCCCACGCCCGGCAGCCGATGAACAGGACAAGTACTTACATGCATGAATGGCACAAGTAGTTGTAGTACTCCATATCCTACGTGCGGCGGCGACAGGAAGACAGCGCCGGACAACGCAGACGTCCTAGCTAGTCCTAGGCTCGCTCCGGCCGGTCGCTACGTGGGATAACCACGCCCATGCCCATGCCCACGTACTCTCCAACGTGTCATCCGTCCCGTGCCTCGCCCGCCACTTGCCGATACATCAAGTGACCGGGGACAGACGGAGGCGGTGCTTGCGTCCGCGTCGTCGCATACGCGCCGTCTCCTCGCCGCCCCACCCTCCTTCTCGCCGGATATATAAGAGCGCCGCTACCTCCTCCGTCACCAGCATCAAGCAATCGCACACACCGTATAAGCATATTCTCACACGCACTCCACACGTACGTCCGTGTTCCCAGTTGAGTTTGGAAGCGATGGCGTCCAGACAGCAGGACAGGTCGGAGCTGGACAGCAAGGCCCGCGAGGGTCAAACCGTCGTCCCCGGCGGCACCGGCGGGAAGTCCGTCGAGGCGCAGGAGAAGCTCGCCGAAGGTACACACTCATCATATACAACCTGTGCATTGTTCCTGCGCTTCGTCGTTAAGCGTTCCAACTTCTGACGCTGATCATATGCTTGCGTTGCATTCGTGCAGGGCGCAGCCGCGGCGGGCAGACTCGCAGGGAGCAGCTGGGGGAGGAAGGGTACAGCGAGATGGGGCGCAAGGGCGGGCTGAGCACCAACGACGAGTCCGGCGGCGAGCGCGCCGCCAGGGAGGGCATCGACATCGACGAGTCCAAGTTCAGGACCAGGTCCTAGACTTTTCCTAGCCGAGGAGAGCAAGACGACTGCATGCTTAGGTTCCTCCTTGCCGAATAATAATGTAGGTCAGTCAGATCCTGACGTGTGCACGCATGTAGGCGACCATATGTGGTATGGTCATGCGTGTGCTTCGTAGTCGTAGCCCTGTAGGTACTGATGTCGGTCGTCGGTCTGTCGAGTCGGGTTATCAGGTGTCCGTGTAACTGTTGTAGCTAAGGTGGCTGGTTCGCCTAGGCTATAACAGCGTGTCAGTGTCCTAGCGTCTGCTGTATCTTTGCATCTTCAGTTTAAGTAATGTAGTCGTCGTTGCTGAAATCTGAAGAAGCTATCTATGTTCAGAGTTGTTGCTCCCTTAAACGAAAGAAACGCGTAAATTAGTAGGCACCGGACTAGCCAGTACGAGCTCGGATCTCTAATGCTATAGTGTACTCCCTTAACTGGAAAAGGATGAAGTACCAAAACAGATCGATCAGACGCAGAAACGGGAATTTCTCGTGGGATACTCTCGCCGACAGACGCAGAAACGGGAATTTCTCGTGGGATACTCTGGCCGGAAGAGAGCACATCACGCTCGTAGCAAGCCACGTTCACTCCTAGTCCGTCGATCGTTAGACGCAGAACCAAAACGAGGTACTTGCGTGTGGGCAACAGTGTATGCCTCGCGCAGCTCCGATATTTTACAGGAGAGATAAAAAGCAGTCAAGTGGGAGTGGCAATTCAAGTCCAACCAATCTTCGAAAAAGTCGATAAAAAAGAAATGCCGGACATGTAGTCTGAATGAGGAGATAAAAAAAGCCATACAGAACTCATAATATTTTCTGGAGATATTCATTTTCCTGAAGAGACAGATAGGATATTAGGTGGCTGTTTGATACCGCCAGACAGAAAAAATATATTCTAAGGAATAAAAAGGAAAAAAACTGTTCTATGTTCAACGAAGAAAAATCTCAAGAGCAAGGAAAAGTATTTTCTTTTCGTTGGAACTGCAGTTGCATATGAAATGAAAGAAAGGAGATACAAAAACACACTTTCAAAGAGAAACAATTTGATTATACAACGGTAACCGTGATCAAAATTATGTTATACAAACAACAGCCCCTGACAATATCAGAACAATGTGGTACTGTGCTTCTACAGTCTACCATTCTGCATTCGAGGAGGCATTCTTGATTCTAGTACCCTACCGGCAACACCAACAGCTTATACATATAAGTGTTGCTGTGATCTTATTCCACTAACTGTTGTACAAAGCCACCACCTGCCTCTTCGACCAAAACATCCCAGGTTCGCTTCAGATTAGTCGTCAGTGGCTGGTCGCCAGGGCGGTAACCAGCAGGCCGAAGACGAAGAACGGTTGCGCGCTCGCCTGTTTTTAAGAAGGGTATAAAGATGGCATGCGTCATGCCGGTCAGGTGTCTGCTGCTCGCGGAGAAAAAAGAAACTTATGAGACACAACTGAAGAAAACATACCTGGTATTTCACATCGTACTTCACAGGGTCCTTCAGGAAGTACTGGAACTGCTCCAGGAAATGAAGGATTAGAATGTGCAGAAGGTACTGTAGGAGCAAACGGTTTGCTAAACAGGCAAGCTCTTCTCTAGTTTTCATATTTGAGTAGCTATGCTCTGGAGATGGCCAGAAGGCCTAGAGGACAATGTGACAAGCCTTGCAGATAATACCGTTGTTGGTACTGTCTAAATGATTTGATATAAGTATTTGGTTTGGTAGCATGAACACGAAAACTTAAACAATGGAAACATCTGGAATGTAAAACGAAATTAATTTCCAAAGGTCCAAGTCCAAGTAGATTGACCAGCTTACCTGCAAGATCACCTGGGGAATTGTTAGTCCAAGTAGTGCCAGGGCATAATACAGCTTGCCGGTGCTCAAGAGGTAAGCTGAAAAATGGAGCTTCAAGATTAGTATAAGTTCACTACTACGTAATTTCAGGATAGATTGTTGAATCAACATAAGTTTCCTCTGGTCCCTGATTTATACTGGTAGATTTAGAATAGTTCTCATTCTGCCAAATAAGAATACGGAATAGTTATCTGCAGCAAGCTTTAGGTGTAGTTTGCCAACATCTGAGACTTTCTGGTACTGCTGGTTCTTCTAGAACACATCTTGTGTTATTATAATTTACAGTAACTACCATTCAAAAAAAATTACAGTAACTTCCCTGCAAAGTTCCTTGAAAACTTCCATCATCAGGCTAAACCAAAGTGCGATCTATTTTTATAACTGGCTCATGAGATTATGGTATGGTAGGTGGTTGCATGAATCCATGAACCACTTAATCATATGTTAAGCAAATAAGCCTTGAAGGAAGACAGAAAAGAAAAATATGTCCCTACCTGCAACAGATAATTGGGTGATGTCAATTGCTCCAACACATATCCATTTGGCGGTTTCCATACCAAAAGCAACAGGAAGTGACTACAAAAAGGTGCAATGATAAGAGAGGTACTTCGACAATAAACCTATAACAAAGATAGAAAGAATAGTAACCTGAAGTCCCAGAGTTCTATCCCCCTCAATACTCTTAAAATCATTTACAATAGCAATCCCGAGCTAGAGAAAAACAAGAAAACAATCAGCAACCAACAACCATGATGCGCATGCATGATTACGAACAAGGAAACAGATCATGAAATATACAAACCCCAGCTATGCTGTACAAGCAAGTTAGGACAACAATATCAGGAGTAAGAGTTCCAAATA
Organism: Avena longiglumis; assembly: GCA_030063025.1. NCBI lineage: Eukaryota > Viridiplantae > Streptophyta > Magnoliopsida > Poales > Poaceae > Avena > Avena longiglumis. The sequence goes on along the minus strand of CP125974.1, from coordinate 472,286,202 downwards.
GCGCCTGGCCAGCCCACCTGCACAAAAGATATGGAAATTTTACGGCACACTAGTATAGAGTAATTCTGGCACTGAATTCTGAGATGGGAGTTATCTTCCTAATTATTCCTCAGGGTAAATATATACAGGCTTTGCTAATCTTAATTCGACTGAGATTTTTTTTATGTCTAAGTTGGTTTCTGAAAAGTGCAACTTCAAGTTTAGTAAAAGAATGAAACTTGAAGAAGGACCCTTTTTACACTGTTTAACCTAAACTAATTAACTCCCAACAGAATTCACAAATTCTCAGGTGACAGCCAGACACTGCAGCAAGCTTCATGCTGTATGAGCATTTCAGTTGGAAGTAGTATTTTTTTTTACGAAGGGAATATATCAATATCACGGAGTAACGGTGGCTGTCTTCAGGCGAATTGGCGGCCATGGATCACTATCATGCTGTTGCTGTTGGAGCCAGGTGGATTGGCTGCTGCACGCCCGGTACATTTGCTCAGGTCGTTGATAATCGTGATTAAATAACTTTGTTAATCAATCATTAACTAACAAGAGATTTGAGATAATCCATGCATTCATGCACAAACTTTCAAGGCTATCATCAACAGTGAAGAACATGGACTCAACCTTTGGTATCATGGGCCAGCTCCTGCCACCAAGAAATCTGGTCATGGATTTGCAGATTCTCAGTCACGGGTTAGGGTTGTGAGGTTGGGGAAGTGGAAGTTGTGATGAGACTGAAGGTATGTTACCACTAAGGAAAATACATCCCCTTTTACTTGCTAGTTTATTATGGTAAAATCCGAATTACTTTGGCCATTAGATAAGAAATAGCCGTCCATAAGAAGGGTTTGCGAATTTGTGAATTCTCAAATTAAGTCCCAACAGAATTCACAAATTCTCAGGTGACAGAATCCAACGGAGCATTATTTATTAAACATGAAGAGAAGATCCATAGCTTCTATCGTACCAGGGCAAGCCAATATAACTCGCGCCAAGAGCAAAATTTCCTATCCATCCATTCTGCTTGAGCTGAAATGTATAACAATATGTGGACGTTTTTATCAAATAATTCATGACACGCAGCTATGCCAAAAAAATATGTGGAGTGTATAGAGCACAAGTACTCAAGTACCTTAAGAGGTGGTGCTGAATATATGTAAGAAAGCAAGGACCCACCCAGAGCAAGGTAAAAAATAATAGGAAAATCATGCCCTGCCTGAAATGAAGCAAGACCATAAGCAAAAAAAGGAACATGTATCCACACTCTTAGTATTCTAAAGCAAGTCTTGTGGTAACTTACCCATATGTCTAACAAAGCACCCAACCCAAGACCTCCTAACAATAATACCCAGATCTGAGTAATAACCTGGATCAAATCAGCATCATTAGTAAGATATGAAAAACAAATTGAATGGCTGATGATTGTCAGTGCAACTGGCATCAACCTTTTGAATGAGTTCCGATAATCAGAAGCTCGTTATTATCAAGAAAACAATTTGGTTGGAAAATTCGCGCAGTTGTTTATAGCAATACATACTTCTCAAGAGAAATAAAGCCTCTTGCATAACAAAGGGCCATTTTGGAAATTGTTATCTCAAACTATTTCACAGCAATACCAAGCAAACTGTCACATCGATCAACTTTCCATATATATAATGTCTATAATACTCCATATAGGTAAACCACAGATTTCAACCTGATTAGAAAAAGGGGACCATTGTTTTGAACAGAAGAAGAGACCATTTGGACAAGCAAGTTATGTAGTTGAACAAATAAGATCGAACGATCCATCAATATTTGAAATGTGACATTGATAAGTTAGATAATGGCTTACGACATAAAAAAAAATGCATTGCTTATTACTGATGATGAAACATGAAGATAAAGTCGACGCCTCACATTCATGTGCCATTATTGAATAATACAGAAGATATAAAGGTTCAAGTCATAAATATACATACAATATCCATTAATGGGAATACATTGTGAGAAAGAAGAGGTTGGAAATATAGTCACAGTACTAAACTTCGAAGCTTGAAACAGCATACTGACATACCTCATTTTCTGATATAGCTCCTGAAGGAATAGGACGATAAGGCTCATTAATAGCATCAATGTCTCGATCGTACCAGTCATTAATTGTCTACAAACAATAATATTTGAAGCTGACATATTGTTTAGTACAAATAGTTTTCAGCAAAGCAACACACGAGCTTATAAAAGGTATGAATACGCAAACAAATAAATCCAAAAGTGAACCTGCGTGTATCCTGTAAGACATGGACCAGACATTAGCATGCAAACAATAGATTTTGCGACATCTTCAACTGTCCAGTGGAAATTTCCTGGAATATGAAAAGTTCAAAGAAACATAATCAATTAAGCATAATAGTGGTATTTTAAACTAAGAGGAACAACATTCACGAGCGCAGATGTGCACTGGTTAGACATTTTGTTGGTGCGGAGACTGGGTGTAATTGGTATCTTTGCGATATTAGTGAATATATTCCCTTTATCGAAAGAAAAGATGCTGCACTGGTATGGTATTTTCATCCTAAACCCTAGTATTTCTGGACTTCTGGCATAAGGGAGAAAGCATCTTTGAGCTTCCATGAAGGTACCTCTCCATGAACACCCGCTTATCTGGTCCATTCCACTATACCTAATTAAATGTGACCAGGGATGGCGAAAAAAAGCTACTGTAGACCTACAGAGCATAGAAAACATCGCTTGCCCGCACAATTTTAATCCCCAGGTCAGTAAATTCTTCCTTGCAGGGATGACGCACACATTTCACACAATTTACTAGCAAATCTAAGGATTATGGACAATGTAATAACAATGTGTTGCAAGTGGAAAAATATAGTTGCCCAACTTCACTTGAGTTGAAGTGGTTATTCTGAAGGTAGAAGTATAAGCAATGCATATGACAGATAGAAATCATAATAGGCAATAAAGCATACCGGAGGCAGCTGCTCCACAAAGCACTCCCCAGACAAGCGGAGGCCATGTCACTGGCTTAGTAAGTTGAAGACGGATCTTCCATATATTCTATATACAATGTCAAAGAAGGTGTTAGTGAGCAATATATAATTTCTGGTCTGCACTTTGCACACAGAAATAGTTAAACAGATTACACAAGCAATGGTAGCATTTCTAGTTGGCAATCCTACTGGGAAGTGGGAACACAATGAGAACCGGACACCCCGTGCCGAAATCTATAACGCTCCATTAGCTGCATGCTAAATTCCCAATTCAAAACATGTCCAATCAACTAACAAAAAGCTCTGATTTGGAATCATAAATATACTGCGATGAGAAACTAGCTCTTTGAACAGACTGAGGAACTCACGGTCTCTTGCTTGGCGCCTTTGATTCCGAGCAGCTGGTTGAAGCTCGACCCTGCCGCCGGCGCCTTATCTGGGATCGTTGGCTTTTTCGTTGCTACCGCGCCCAACCCACCAAAACAAAGCACACGTCAGAAAATCCAACCCAAACGCCTAGGAATTAATCACCGGACAAACTAAACTTCACAGGGGACGCGCGCGCTCACTTTCTTTAGCGTCCGCGTCGGCCGCGCATACCACCGGGAATGACCGCCGCCCTGCGAATGGAGCTCACATGCATCAATACGACACACGGCTGCATACATATTACACACAAAAAATCAGTAGGCCAGGGAAGGGGAGGGTACGGTTGAGGGTTAGTGAAGAAGGCGGTGAAGACAGGAATCGGAGAGGAGGGCGGAAGGTGGCCGAGGAGGACGATGTGGCGGCGGCGGCGGCGAGAAGGTGGGAGGTGGCCATGGGGAAGGAGAGGAGAGGAGCCAGCCGCTAGCTGCTTGGAATGGACTGTGGGAAGTGGGAGGGGAGGATAACGCCGTGCGCAGTTTGGGGGTTCTTGGCTTGCCCGCCCAAGCCGAGAACCGGGTTTTCGGAAACAGATTTTCCACATGAGAAATATTGCTACCAACGCTGCTAACCACGTGAGAAAGAGATTTTAGTTAAATTTATGGTTAGTCACTGAATTTGTTTAAAGAAGTTAATACGGTCATTGTACAATGAATATAAGTTTACGGTTACGTCACTCGCGGTCACCGTGAACATAGTAAAGATGTATTTGATGATGTGACTGGCCACTATCAAATAACTTAACATATCAGTAAAGAATAACAACATATACAAGGACTTTTTTTTGCAAAACCGTCGTCTTCTACCTACTCCAAGTTCCTCACCTCGGTGTCTTTGAAAATTCCAGCGTCGTCGCTGCCTTCCAATTTTGTATTCCATTTTGGTTTATTCTTTCTATTTCTTTATTTTTTATGGTTTTATATCCTCTATTTCTATTTGTTCATCGCGTTGAAAAATTCTGTGTGGGACGTTGTGTCGCGCCCGATGCTCTCCACCCGCGCTCGCAGCCCCGCACCAGCAGCTTGTTGGCCGCCGCTCCCCTCCCCGTGCCCGGAGCTCGCCGTCCTTCGAACGCCTGTAGCTCGTCGCCACCGCTCATCGTCCACGCGTCCGTCCGCTGCTCAACGCCCCGCGCAAACATCTCTTCGGCCGCCGCTCACCTCCCTGTGCCCGTAGCTCGTCGTATCGCGCTCGCTGTCCACCGCATGACCGTAGCTCGTCGACACCGCTCGTCGCCCCGCGTCCGTCCGCAACTCACCGGCCACCGCTCGCTTCCCCTGCTGTCCAGCCTGCTCCTCTATGTTCGACCTTCGACATGCGCCTCTCCGCGAGCTCCAGCCGCCCGCAGCAGCTCGCCATCCCGCGCCCTTGCCGCCCTGTACGCTCGCTGGCTCCGCGCCCTCGCTGGATGGTGCATGCGTGTTGCTTTGCACCCCATCGGACAAGTCGCAGCCATTGCGAACACACACTCGCGAAAACGAGACATGCGAGCAGTAGAGCCAAGTGAAGCGCGCGTCCATGTCGTGCTAGTTCGGGTTCTTTGTGCTATGAGAACGCGCGTTGGCCTCCAGTTCGTGCCAGCGCTGTCGTTGTTCGTTGTTACGCCGTTGTAGGCCTTTTCGAGCTCCTAGACCTTGCCTTTTTGTTCTGCCTCTAATCGACGCACGAGGCCCTGTGCTGGTGTTGCCGCGTCCTTCTTCCCCGTGTATGATGTACGTCGCGGACACATCGATCTCCATTGTTGTTCCGTCTCTGGCAGCATACTCATCTTTGTAACATCCCAAAAATATTGAACAATGATTATCAAATTCCAATCACTCAAATTTAGGGTTAACAAAAAAATTTGTTAATTAATATCATATGAATGCATGTGTGTATGTGATGATTGTATGAATGCATGAATGGACATGTTTGATTGTTGTAGATAGCAAGGAGGTTCAAAAATGAAAACAACATCATCTAAAACTTTTCCAAGTAGAAAAAAATTAAGAGAAAATCAAAAACAAACAAAACAAGCAAATGGTCATTTTTGCCAATCTTGCTCACTAGGCCACTTTGAGTGTTTCTAGTCCAAGATTTCAAACAGAAACAATTCTATTTATTTTCACCCCTTGCTAGACCAAGTAAAAGTGAACCCCACCTTTCAAACTTACAGAAACGTTTGGCAACTTGATTCAAATGATAATTCAAAATTGAATCTTTAACACATGTGAAGATCACCCATTTTCAAAAACTAACCAAACCATTACACCTTGACCTTTCCAGCTAACCAGAGACTACCTAGTATGTAACTAGTGCACCCACCAAGTTTGAACCAAAAATCTAAATTCAAATCTCTTTCGTCTATTTTATCAAACACCTTGCAAACACAAAACAAACAAACAAACAACAAACACTATTGTGAGCAGTGATTTGGCCAACATTTTTCCCTCTCTAGCTCACAACACCCTCTTAGTAGATCATCTAGCTCAATTAACCAGTCTTAGCTCACTTTGAGCTTGTCATTGCCATCAATGGTGAGAATGTCGAGCCTCACCTTGCCTCCCCATGGTCGACAGCAAGCTAGGAGCAGCACCAAGCCTAGCCACCTTGTCTGGGATATTGACCATCGTCCACCGCCACCGCCTGTCCAATGCCAACGCCCTGCCAGCCACTGGACCACTCTAGAACCGCCGCGCCCTACACCTCTGTGCCATGCCGAGAGTGCGCCAGAGCGCTGCACTCGACACGTGTCCACAGACCGCGCGCCGCCCTCGCCGCTTGCTAGTGTGATCACCACCGTCCCAGAAGACCGCCAGACAACCCCGTTCACCGCCGCGCGACCCTTAGCCGCGGTGCGCCATTAAAATGCCCGTCGGACCCGCCCAGAGCACTGCAGCGTTCCGACCGTTTCGCACCACCCCACGCCTCGAGACCACGCCGTTGAGCTTCACCGGGGAGCACAACACTGCCCCCTATTGTCGCCCATTCCATTAGCCCACTGTGCCGACGACCACGACGAGCTCCACCAGCGCCCTTCGGTCCCCTCTTGGCACTATAAATAGAGGCCACTCCCGCTTGATTTCTTCACACCAACACCCTCCCCTCTCTCTCAGAACCACCCCCAATCATTCCCGAAGCAAGGCCAGCAGCAGGTCGCCGGAATTTGGCCAGAGTCTGCCGCGGAGGAGGAAGAAAGGAGCCAGCGATTGGAGCCGTCCCAGGAGAAGCCACCGGTACCAGGAGGTTCATTGTCGTCGACTTCGTCGTTCGCCCTTATCGTCGACCCTCGCTTGAGCCCCGGTGAGCCCCCGTAGACCCCCACTAGCCGTGCTAGGGTTCTATCTCGCCAGAGTTGCCCGACGGAGACGATAAGTCACAGCCGTTCGATTAGATGTTGATCGTGTGGTTTAGATTGCCCCGTACCGCTTCGCACCCCCCTGTCTCGCTGACTGGTGGGGACAACCACTTAAACTCACCCACACGCAATTGTGCGTTGTGGGCTGGCCCATGTACATTCCCGCGTGACCCAGTAGTTTGAATTTAGGTTTATTCTTTTAGTTTCAAACTCAGTTCTGTACCTAGATTCAAAAATCAACCCAGGTCGATTCACTAAACCAAAATGCATGAAACTAATTTTGTTAGAAAGGTACTGGAATTCTTAATCGAAGCCCGTTTGATTCAATTCATTTGGAATTGTAGATCACCTATAGTAAAAATAACAAGGCAGAAGCTTTTCTGTATTCAAACATTTTTTAAAATTCAACCACAAAAGCTTTTGAGTTGATTCCAACTCTCAAGAATCACATTTAACTAGACCTTTCTAAATATATTAAAATATCTAGGTTTACTTGTAGAAATAATGAACAAGTAATAAAAGAATGCCTCATAGGCATTTCTAGTCACTTTATTTAATTAAAATAAAAAATTTAAACCTTGCTAAATTGTGACACCACTTTAAATCACATTCCCAAGTACTGAAATATGTGGTGATGACATGTGTCAACATGATCCCATGTTTTAGTTGGATAATATTAAATCGTAAGTAGTTTTTCAATGAGTAGAAATTAATTTTCCAAAATAAAATAATTAAGACAAGTGCTTTGATGATTGTAATGTTTGTGATAATGCTAGATCATCTAGTGAAAACCTTGGCGTGATAAATAAAAGTAGTTAAGTATTATATAGTAATTGTGTACATCATATTTATTAATAGACGCTAGTACCGACCAAGGATACGAGGAGGAAGGAGAATACTACGAGGAAGAAGCCGAGGAGAACTTCAACCACTGCTCTACACAAGGCAAGCTTATACTAATATCTTATCAGGCTACTATCTTAGCAAGCTAAGCTAAACCATGCAAGTTTTACTTGCAAGCTTACACCACTTGATACCCAATCCTAGTTTTATTTGCAAGCTTAGTTATTTTATTTCCTTATCAAAACTTTCTATTAAAGTTTACTTAGTGCTTTGTAGATTTTGGAAAGATATTTAAAGGTAGCATAAAGAGCATAAAACTTGGCCTAAGTTAGATAATCTTGATGTCATCCTGAGGCATGTGATTGAACTTAGATCATTCCCACTTGTTTACCACCCCTCATTAGTGTTTATCTTGTGGCATCCCGCAAAAACCACTACTAGAAAATCGCGTTGTTTTTGTGCATTGCATCATCATGACCGCAAGCGCATGTCATCATACCACATTGCATTTGAGCATCGTCATCATCTTGCATTTGTTGGCATAAAACTATTTGCGGAAAAACCTGTTTGTGTTTTCTAAACGCCCCGTCCTTATTCAAACGCAAACCCCGGGTCACCGGATTATTTTGTTCTGTTTGCTATCGGTTTGCAAAAGTCCGTTTGAAATAAATAAAATATTTAATTATTTCAGGGGGGCAGTCGAACGGGCCGATTCGACCCGGACGACCACCCCCAGAACAAATCGGTCCACCCAAAATCCTAAAACTACCCAGTCCTATTCTACCCACCCCTCCTCCACCTCACCCCCACCAATCTCGGGCTGCCACCTCACCCTCTCCCTTCCCCCACCCACTCCCACGCCGCCACCTAGCCCAGCCCCACTCCCTCTTCCACCTTCCCCCTGACCGACCCACCACCATCCCACCGACCTGGCCCACCTGCCAGGTCGCGCCCCCTCTCACCCCCGTGGCCCCACCTCTCCCTAGACCCGGTCAACCCCACCACCTGACTCCCTCGCCCATCCATGGTCCCGCCCCGACCCCACCACGCGCCCCACGCTGCCTCCCCACCTCACCGCCTGGCCCCCACCTCCGCGACCATCCTTTCCTCCTCCTCCTCTCTCCGGTGCTCTCACGCCGCTTGCCTGCCGGAGCCTGCCCTCCACCCGACCTTCTCCCCAGGCTCCGCCCCCCTCTTCCTGGCCGGTGCTCCTCACTGGCGTCGGCCTGCCTCGTTCCACTGCTCACACAGGGCCCGGCCAGTCCCGCCTCCTCGACCTCGGCACCCTCATCCCCACCGCTCCTCCCGCCGCGTGCCCGTTGGTCGCGCTTCGCCCGCCCGCCGGGCCGACCTCTCCCTCCTCCGCTGGGCTCACAGACGCCGCCGGGCGAGCACGTTGCGTCGGCCTCGCCGCGCCTCCTTCTCGCCAAGCCGCCACTGCCCCCCAGACGCCGCCGCCATCACCCTCGCCACCAACCGCCTGCATGGCCGCCGCTCGAGCGCTTGACCGTCGCTGTCGTCCTTGCCCGAGACCCCGCCTGCTGCTCAGCCAGCACCCGCCGGCGCGAGCCCGCATGCGCCCGACCTCCCGGCCACCTCGCCTCGCATCCGCCTCCGCAACCTCGGCCACCTCCGAGGTCGCTGACGCCGCCAAGCCGCCAGCTGGGCGCCTGACGGCAAGGAGGCGTGGACGCGACCATGCGTCTTGAGCGCCGCCTCGCCGCCCTCGTGTCCCGCACGCCACCAGCGTGGTGCCTGCTTCCTGTCTCGCAACGCTCGGCCACTCCGTTTTGGTCGGTGGTAAGTTGATGGACGTGGTGTGCCAGATGGCCGATCTGCGACATGGAGTCGGAATCATAAGTTCTTCACATGGAACCCGACCCCGTTGAAAAGAACAGCAACATGGAAGCATGTCGCCAAGATCTTCTTCCCGGAATCCGCGGTTCCGATGGCAAGACCCTAAAGACGTCTCCTCCACGGACCCGAGGCTCGATCCACAAGACCGATCCGATGCCGACCTAAGTTCTTCTCTCGGACCCGTCAAGATCTCCGTCACCGAACCCTCGAGGCCGTCGACACGGATACACCGAGTTCTCCATCAAGGACACCAAGACCGTCGACATGGAACCAAATGACGCCGAGCACTTCGTCGCGGAACGCCAAGTTCTGCATCCCGAACGCCAGGACCGACCCGTTACGTGGACCCGACAAGATCTGCCCCGTTGTCCGAGAACGTTCCCGCCGAGACCGTTCCGTCGAACCCTGAACCCCGAGACCGGACCCCGAACCCCGGAGCCAAGATCGCCGAACCCTAATGTGTGACCCTTATCCGAGAACCCTATTTTTATAAATGCCCTCTATATAATTGTTGCATAATAATTGTTCATGCATGCATACTTGTCTGTGGTTTGGGGGCCTTATGCCGATTCACCTCATAATTAAATATGGGGCCCGTATGCGGGCAAATCTAGCCTTATATTGGCCTCATTTAAATTGGTGTAGCGAACCGGTGCTATATTTTGCCATGTTCAAACAACATTTAATTTGCGGGGTATCTAAATAACTTGAACTATTTAATTAATTGTCGGGACCCCGGTTCCGCTTAATCTTGACTAATCGCATCGCACCTTTGCCATGTCATACATCATACATGCATCATGCCGATCTTCTGCCGTTGTGTTAAATATTGCATCCGGTGTTTATTCTAGTGTTTTGGTTCTTCGCGGATAAGGCCGTTGAGTTGATGTGAGCTTCGCCCCGATCTTCGGATGAACCTTCGGCAAATGTTTTCAGGCGAGCATCTTCCCCTTTCTACCTATCTTACTTTATAGTATTTATTCCCTCCTGTTGATCTATTGCTATCTGTGTTGCGATGCTCTAGTTCCGTACCCGTGATATCCCTTGCAGCCCTATATTGCCTTGGACACATCCTATTACCTGATGTTTGGTAGATAGTTGGACTTGCGCGTCGTAGTCGCTTGCTCAAGTGCGTATGTCGTCAAGTACCTCGGTTGTTGGAAGACGCCATATGTTTATGTTGGAGATGATCATGGCTTTACTTTTCGCTCACTTTAATTCTTGTTTAACAACTAAAATTGAAGTAAGTAAGCGAGGCATCGGTGGGTGATAGATAATGTTGGTTTCGATCGCCCACTTGTGTCCGTGGACCCCGAGTTCTTGACACTGTTCCGAGATCGAGCGCTTAACCACGGTGGGGAGATATGGGCCCCCATTGATTAGTACCGATTTCAAAGTATTGTCTGGGGCCACAAACTAGTTTGAGATTTTATTTACTATCCTACTTATGTCATGCTTTTTGCTTTATTTACGATTGTGCGAGGAGCACACTGTCTTTAGGAAGCGGAGTGTTTTCGCAGGTATCGACAGTCCAGCTTTTGGGATTTGGTCGTTTACCATCGACGCAAACCCTAAGTCCGTCTCGAGACCGGCCGACTTCGCTTGGGTAGACTTAGTGGGTGGCCCCGTGCTTGCTTTGGGTAGGAACGCGTCATGACTTAGGCCCTTGACATACCGATGGGTGTATGTTAACGATCCGCAAAAGGGTCAAGTGCTTGTGGATACTTTGGTGCACCCTCAGAGTTAAATCTTTTCGAGAAGCCGTGTCCGCGGTTATGGACGACTTGGAGCACAGTGCTTGATCATAGACAACTATAACTAAAGTTTACTGTTATAAATTGACTTGTATCCGATATGACTAGTAATCAGCTTCACTATGACGGAATGGCTAAATAAAAGTACCAACAACTGCTGGGTTTTGGGGTTATCTCATGCTATTTGTATCTGACTAGTAAGTGTTGCAACTACAACGGAATGTTTAACTAAAACGGCCCACTGCTTATTTTATCAGGATGATTATCTACACCTGACTAGTAATTGCTGCAACGACAACCGAATAAATAAAACTGCCAACGGTGTGAGTTCCTCAGCTGACTTCCTCGTTTGGTCTCGAGGGGGAAACACCAGGATGGGTTTGTTTGGTGTTGGTATCAGGTTGGTTCCGAATAGGTCTTTCTTACCTCTCTCTGTTAGTCGCCAGTTGTATCGAGTCTCTATAGGTTGTTAGTGCATGCTGCCGCTGCCGCTTCAGTCCACCATACCTATGTAGGCGAGGAGCGCCGAACTCTAGCCTCGCCGTGTATCTTGGCCTCAAGATCTTGACGCCTCTTTTCCTTTGCCCTTTGTCGGCACCCCTTTTGTTTAAGCAGGTTTTGAGTTCGACGTCGTTAGCGTGGTTACCCTTCCGCTTGGCTGGGCAGGGTTATGGACGCCATTGGTTATTCTTCGTGGCTCTTAGCCCCATTTGCATCTTGTCCGTAGCTGGACGCCTCGCTTTCAAGGTGATTTGGATCTTTGTATACTATATTCGTAATCTTGACTCATGGAGTCGTGTTGTAAATATATCTCTCGTGGGTCCCATCGAGGACTGTTGTGTAATGTTATTACTTCGTTTTCCACCCGCACGAAAGTGCCTGGTGGGCACCTTTGAATCGTTTCTATGCGGGTTTGGCGGGTTTCGCTAAAACTTGCATAGGGCCGATTCTGAGGGTGTTACATATCTCCCACTTGTAGATGCTATTGCTAAGCTAAAACTTGACCACTTTAGATGGGAATACTTGGTGAAAATGGTTATGAAAACCTTAGAATGAATTCTACTAAAATGTTTTGACATGTGTTCTTGAACACCATATAATTTTGATGATTAAAATGTTAAGGCATGAGCCTTATCCCTTTATAAAACTGTTGGTTGTCTGGATGCGATACCATTCCAATTTTACCGTACAACCACAATACCCTAAATTTGGGTAGGGCTTGACTGGAAATTTATATACCTTAGTATGGGTTCTCTTGCGGCCAAGGTTTGAGCTGAGGCTACCTTGTGAAGATTGTCCACCTATGCAGTTCCCAAGATGACAGTTGGTCATGGTTGGGAGGCCAAACTCACTGGAGAGGTGCCTATACTAGGGCGTGTAATTGAAAGGTTAGGATTGATTATCCGCATACTGAGTATGGTGAATTCAGGATTGTTCCTGACAGATGTATTGAATGTTGTGGTGAAAGTGTACCACCTCTGCAGAGTGTTAAACTATTCGAATAGCCGCGTCCGCGGTTATGGACAGTTGGAGTGGCCATGATGTTCCATCGTCATATGTTTTCAAAATGACTTATCAAATGATTCATGACTTTGACTTGACCACAACAGGGTTGTGTTATGAAAATTCAAGTTCCCACTTAGGTGCTATAAAACTTTCAACAAGCTTTATTTACTTCTGAACTCAGTATAGATAAATCTGGCTTTTTGCAAAAGAACCTAGAGCTTAGTATTTCCTACTCAAACCCACTTTACTGGTTAGTATTAGTTTGCGAGTACTTAACGAGTGCGCATGGCTTTGTCCGTGGCTATTTCCGTGGCCAGACTATGAAGAGGACTATTAGGAGGATGGACCGCAGGAAGTTTATGATAACTAGGATCATCTTCCATCGTCATCATTGCCTATGACCATGAAGCTGGAGCCTCGCCTACGCTACCATTATTATTACATTATTCCGCTGCTTGAATTGTATTAAGGTTGGATCATGTGATCCTGTATTTGCTGTAAGACCTTATGTATGGTTTGTAATGGATGATGTACTGTGATATCCAATCTGTTATGTCTCGCAAAAACGGTAATCCTGGGATTGCGATGTATGGCATAACAGGCATCTGGGATTAAAAATCCGGGTGTTGAAAAGTTGTTATCAGAGCCATCCTGACCATAGGAGACCCTAGTTTAGAATGGACGTTTAAATCAAAAACTTAGTTTCAAAAGCAAGGAAGTGAGTATTTATGAAAACTTATTCTCATCCTTATCACTTAGACTCTTTCATAAAAAATCGTGTTCCTAAAAAATTCTTGCAAACTTACATAAAATTTGACACACTTGATCACTCTACTAACTTACTCATCCTACATTCTTATAGATGGACGTGAAGTATAGCAAGTTCTATCAGTTGGGGAATGGAGGAGATCTCATCTTTGAGCGTGACTTGGACCAGCTTTCGGAACTTCTGGAGCATCCGCACCCCGAGTTCTTCGGAGCTCAGCTCAACGATCAGGAAGGAGAGGAGTTGCAATGGCTGATTGTTGCAAGTCTCCGAGGAAAGATTGAAGCCCGCACCTCCGAGGGAATTCAGTTCACTATCAGAGAGAACAACTGGCTCGATGGACTTGCCAGGGCCATGCAGGAATCTCTTGCCCGTCTGTGTGGGAAGAGTATCAATCAGATCAAGGGTACCCGCTTTGAGTTCTGCCCAAGGCGTGATGTTATGGGACAGCCACTGGAGGCACCATATCACCCTGAGCTGAAGAACCAAGTAGACCGCCTCGGCTTCATGATGTATGACCGGCAGAAGGAATTAGACAATGCCCGCTCCTATGCCAACCACAAGTACGCCATTGCCGCCAGGAAGGATCAGACCATTTCCATGCTAGTGAAGGATCGCTAGTCTCGTCGCCGTCAGCTCGACAAGAAGGAGCGCATAATTTCCCGTCTTCGCCACAAGATTACAGAGTCGGAGGAGACTGTCCACGAGAGGGACATGCAGCTTGAGGAGAGAGAGAATGCAGGAGAGGACATCCGTGGAGACCCTTACTCCTATCTCAGTGATGATGATGACTTTCTGGAGGATCATGCCATGGACTTCTTCACCAATGAGGATGACTTCGCCTTCATTGATGATGAGGAGGAGGACGCTGAGGACACCGACTCCGAGGAGTAGTAGCACTTGAGCACTAGCGTTAGTGAGTTATATTCGATCCCACTGTATCGTAGTTTCCCAGAATGGTTCTTAAAACCATCTGTTTTTCCTTGTTGTGGTGTGTGTTTGTATCATGTGTTGTGAATGAATGAATGAAAAGCAAGTTGCTAGAAAAACCTGAGTCAAACTTTGAAAACGTTTCAAAACCCTGAACCTTAGAAATTTCCCTCTTTTCTCATGATATATCTCAATCTTTAGATGCCTCGCGGAAGAAGCAGTTCATCCCTGGACCCGATGTTGCAAATCTTGCAAATGTTGGTTTCTGACCGCGAAGCTGAAAGAACCGAACATCAAGCCAACTTAGCCACCCTTCAGCACCGTAGCATCCCAATTGTCTAACAATTGCAATGCTACTAGCCTAGTCTATATAAATGCTACTTCTTACATATAATTGTTACATCATAATTATATCATGCTCATGTCATCATGCCACCTTGCATTTGAGCATCATATAAAACCCTTTTTGTTTTGGTTATTATCTCATATGCATTATTAATTGTATTTGCCTCTTGATATTGTATTTGGTTCTTGATATATTGTTTAATGCCCAAGTTGAGTTGGGGGCATATCTTTTATTGCACTCCACTACCCTTTCTTGTCACCACCTTATAATTCCACCATTCCATTATCCATGAGCTTGCATTTGTTTTTCTTTTGGTATTTAATCTAGCTCATGGAAGATAGGATGGATCTACTTCTACAAATCCTTAGCTTGGCCTTAAACCATCTTTGGGAATGCATAAAAATAATGCCATGTTTATAATATTGTTTTCACAAAAATAAGCATGGCATTAATTATTTTGCATGGGCCATGCAACCACCTCCAATTTTGGTCCTCCTTTGCTTATATTTGGATTTTTGGGTGAATCTCCCATCTCTATCTCTACCCCTCTTCATGCTTGGTCTTGCTTGATGCATGCAAGCATCTAAAACCCTAAACCTAACCTATCTCTCTAAACCCTCACCACCTTTTATCCCCTCCTCTCTTTTGACTAAATCTTGTTTGATCTTGGCTTGTTCTTGCTTGATCTTGTCAAAAGAAACACTCCACCTAACCCCTCCCTCCAAGCCCTAACCGAGCTACCCCTCTAAACCCTATCAAACCAAGCCCTAAGCCACCTCCCTCTCTCTATCTTTCTCTCTATACCATGGGAACCACATAGCCCTAACCCGAGGCCACCCTCTAACCTCAACCGAGCTAGCCCCTCCCGCGCCTCTCTTCCACACGCCGGCCCCACCCTGCAGCCTCTCTGCCCTCCCCTGGTCCCTATCTTTCCCTCTCTTTAGCTAAAGCACAAGAGAGGAGGGAGGAGGAAGCCCCGCCCGAGCCTCTTTTGCACCTCATCAAAACCATGTGATCCTTCCCCTCTCTTCTTATCTGTAGCACTAGCTCCCCCACATGCCTACTCCACAACCAGGTCGAGATCTAGGGAAAACCCAGACGCCTCTCCTTCCTCCCCACACCATCCTTACCATGGCCATGGCCTTTCCCATGCCGAACCCAAACCCTAGACCATCTACCTCCTGGCCTCGTCGGTCTGAAGCTCCCCAAGGCGATCCAGGAGCACCAGGGGCGTCCTCTGCTTCCTCTTCGACGCCTAGGTCATGGTAGTACCAGACCTCGCCGAGCAGCCTAGCGCCGCCGCCAGCAGCCGAGCCCAACGTCCCCGAGCCCGTCGCCAGATCCCCTCCACCTCCGCACGAACTACCACACCGGCGACCCCACGGTGAGCCCCTTGACCTCCCAGACATGTCCCCCTACCCTATCTTGTACCGTAGCGCCGTCGCGCTCCATCGAGCAGCCTCCGTGCGCCGCCGCGCGTCGCGCTCTGGCAGACAGCAGCAGCTTCCGCCCCGCTCGTTCTTCGTCGTGCCCAGCTACAGTAGGGCCGCCCTGCGAAGCTTGCTAAACGAAAGTTGTAGCCCGCACCACCCTCTCCATCTTCCCTTTTTGCGGCTTGGCGAGATTCGCCGCTTATCGCCACCGTCACGGAAGACGGCCGGATCCGCCGTCGAGCCGTGTCACAACAGCAGCAGCCTCACGGTCTTCTTGCGCTTAGCCCCTCCCCTTTTTACCGCCTAAACTCGCGGTCCCCGTAGCCCACCTGTCAGCCTCGGTGTTCTTTTGCAATTAAACCCTCGGTAGATCCAGACCATCACGGACACCCCCCCCCCGCCTGGGATCGCCCACGTGTCACGCCTCCCGGGCGACGTCACAGGCGTCTCTGTAACCCACCCACTGTCATGGGTGCGGTTAGAAGGACCCTAGTGAGAAAAGCCCGGCGACCTCTGGGCCCCACTTCTTGAGTCAGCGCAAGGCCCACCCAACACAAGGGTGGCTGGCTCTGCCTGAGTACAAAAATGTTTTCTGCTTGGCTGTTTATTTTAAATCTTTTTCAAATTAATTTAAATTCAAATACAAATCTGTATTTAAATAACTTTTGAAATATAAATCCAAATAATACAAATAATATATGTTTTTAATCAGAAAAATGTGAGGATTTCAATTATGTCCTCCAAAATATTGTTTGAATACTTTAAATTTCGAGTTGATTAAATTACAATAAAATGCCCTTTTTCCTTAATCAATTAATAACTTTTGTTTTATAACTCCAAATTTGACAAATAATATGTCTAAAATGATTAGCTCGACGAGACCTTTCTGTTTATGCATTCCTTGTTCTGTTTTGAAGCATGCATCACATAAATATTGCAAAACCAGAACTGTTTATGAGGATATAATGTGGCCAAAACTCAATAAAATGTTTACTTCTTGTTTTCTCATCTCACCCATGCCATGCTACTTTATTGCCATGCAAATTGTGCATCATTCATCATGGCATGATTATTTGCTTGTCGCATTTTATTCTTATGCTTGTGCACTTTATTTATGTTGGCCCTTGTTTGTTTGGTTCTTCTTCGAATAGACGCTGAGCAGGGGATATACCAAGAAACCCAAGAGCACTACCCAGATCCTACTCTCGCTTCAACTGAGCTGCCAGGCAAGCACTACCACATGTTTGCATACATATAGTACCTATTGCCTCTATCTTATTCTTGCATCATTGAGTCGCGATCGCATTAAATTGAATCCCAAGTACTGCATAGCCTTTACTTTTAAACCCCACCGAAGCTTGTCCCTCCATCCCATGAGCCATTACTACAGGAGTTGTTTGAGCCATGCGAGTCGTAGAACAGCATGTGTAGGGTATGTGAGTGTCCGATGGATAACGAGGTACCTAAACAACTTAACCTAAGTAGTAATGGGATAACTAATGAAAGTGGCACCGGTGAGCAATATCTGTTATTTGGTTTTTCATGCTCACTTGTGTCCCGTAGGACCCCGAGTACTTGATTCCTGTTCCTTGAATATTCGCGATATCGACATCCGGGAGGCTTATGGGACCCCCCTGAGCCAGAGCTTGATTCATTCTTATTTCTTGGGGCCACAAAGTAGTTTGGGGCTTTATTACTATCTTGTACTTATGCCATGCTTTACTGCTTAATTTAAGATTGTGCGAGGAATGCACTGCATCGCTTTTGAAGCGGAGTGTTTTCATGTATCGACAAGCCCACCACATTTTCGTTCCAATCGTTTACCATCGACGCAAACCTTGAGTCCGTCTCGAGTCGGCTAACTTCATTATGGTAGCTTAATGGGTGCCCCGAAATATTTCAATCTTGTGATTGCTTTGTCGTGAATGCCTCGTTGGGTTTTGATTTGGTTTTTCCGAGGTTGATCGAGTGTGTGTTGCTATTTGTGCACCCTCAGGTAAAACTTTCAAAGCCGTGTCCGCGTTATGGACGACTTGAGCACGTTCGACCATAGACAAGCATAACTAAAGTACCGCTTTAATTTGACTAAGTAATCGACTATTAAATAGTGCAACACTCATGGAATGGATAATAAAACTGCCAACGGATGGGGTGTTCGTTCGCCTCGTTGGTAGCGAGGAGGATGGATCATTAATATTACTGTTATAACTGTTGTTCTTAATTCACGGACATCCGCTCATCTTTGGTTAGGCGGATGGTTAGCAGTATCTATAGAATTGTTAGGGTTTATCTTTTGCTGCAATTCGTCACCCTGTGTGTCCCCTTTAGAGGCATAAAGACTTGCTGAGTACCCCTAGGGTCTCACACGATAAATTATTTGATTTAGATGAATAGGTACACTCACAAGATGGATAATGGGTGGAGGAGACGGACGATGTGGACAACGATCATTCGGTGTAGAGATTCCGGGAACGGGGATCGGTGAGATCTGTGGGCGGGATGTGTTTATTTTATGGGGCATCTTATGCCAATTTGCTTCTTATCCGTACTCGGATCTTGTTGCCGCTCACCGATACTACGATGTTTGATGTATGAGGAGATATCCTAAACTATTATATCTATCTAGGACATTTGGATCTTGCCGTATGGCGTTGCAATATTTCTATTTCTTTTAGATGGAATGGCTCTGAGGACTGTTGTATGGTGGCTTGCTTACATACTCATTTGTGTATGTAGTTGATCCCTTCGCCTGCCGACACGCCGTGCTCTTGCCCGATGTTTGGAAATAGTTAGGACGGCCGAAAGGTCTACCTGTGAGTGGCATTTGGGCCCCACCGTACTATTTTAACCATTTCCGCTCATCCAGGCTTGTAACTAGGAGCGTAATTCACCGAGGTAGTTACAAGCACATCGCTCAGATGGCCAACAATAACCAAGGCCATGGAAATCAGAACAACCATGGATCCAAGCTGAAGAATTTTCAGAACACCAATCCACCCATTTTCACTAAGTCTGAAGAGCCCCTCGATGCCGATGATTGGCTGCAAACCATGGATAACAAATTAGAAGTTGCAGGAGTGGAAGCCAACAAGAAGGTACTATTCACCACCCACTATCTGGCCGGAGATGCAAGGGCATGGTGGAACAGTGTTCGCGCCATGAATAGAGGACAGATGATGGCTTGGGATGAATTCAAATTCAAGTTTAGCAGAACCCATGTGCCACCGGGTTTGATCAAGAGGATGAGAGATGAATTCAGAGAACTGAAGTAAGGAAGGATGACCGTAGTTGAGTACCGTGACAATTTTTTGTCATTGTCTAGGTATGCCCCTGATGAGATAAGCAATGAAGCCAAGAAGAAGGAGAGATTCCTGAATGGTCTGCATGATGAGATGCAGACATTATTAGTCAATATCCCATTTGCTGATATTGAAGCCTTAGTGGATTCCGCCATTCAGAAGGAAGGCAAGATCAATCAAGCCAATGAGAATCCCAAGCGTCGCATGATGAATCAACCAAGAACCCATCATACCCCAAAGTATCGCCCCAACCCATCTCCAGGATTTGCCCCAAGAACCAATAGACCCCCGATGAACCGTCCGACCTATCCCAACCGTGGAGGAGTAAACCCAAGGCCCGGAGGAAATCACAACAACAACCCCGGCAATCCCAGCAATTTCAACCGTGCACCACCTAAGGTCAACAAACAACAATGTCGCCACCAACACCAACGCTGCCCCAAGAACTGGAAGCAATGTTGTGCCTGTTGCAGCAAAGGACAAGTCTCAGGTGACTTGTTATGAATGTGGAACCAAGGGTCACTATTCCAATGAGTGTCCCAAGAAGATTGCTGCGGCCCCCAATGCAAATGCCACATCTCAGCAGCAGCGTCGTGTTCAGCCCGGAAGAAGATTTACCCCATGGAACTCGCTCAACCGCAACGGTCGTCTCTTTCTCATGCATGTGAAGAAGCCCAAGAAGCGCCAGATGTCGTGCTAGGTATGTTTTCTGTTAACTCGGTACTTGCAGGAGTGTTGTTTGATTCTGGAGCATCGCACTCGTTTGTTACCGAAGAATTTGCATGCACTAGTAAGATTCAACCAACAAAATTGAAGCATGTTATGATAGTTCAAATACCTGGTTCAACCACCAAAGATAGACAAATTTGCAAAGTCGTGCCTATCCGAATCCATGGCATAGATTTTTATACCAATCTAATAGTACTTGGAACAAAAGGTTTGGAAGTAGTACTAGGAATGGATTGGATGTCGAAACATAAAGGATTAATCGACTTTGCCAAGAAAGCCATCACCATGACCAATACAGCTGGAATATCAGTCGAGCATGTATCTAAAACCTTGCCCCGTCAATTCAAGTGCAACAAGAGTCTAGCCCAACCAACCATTGACCAAGTCAGAGTAGTCTGTAAATACCTCGATGTATTTCTAGATGTTTTGCCCGGTATGCCCCCAGATCGGGATATCGAGTTTATCATTGAACTAATCCCTGGAACTGGACCCATAGATCAGAGACCATATAGTACGAACCCGTCTGAATTAGTGGAGCTGAAGAAGCAATTGGATTCTATGCTGGAGATAGGATTGATCCAACCAAGTGCTTCGCCCTAGAGATCACCTGTGTTGTTTGTGGACAAGAAAGATGGAGGTAACCGTTTGTGTACCGATTATCAGAAGTTGAATGATGTCACCATCAAGAACAAGTACCCACTGTCCAAGATAGAAGACCTGTTTGACCAGTTGACTGGTGCCAAAGTGTTTTCTAATATTGATCTTAGAACTGGCTATCATCAACTCAAGATTCGCGTAGAGGATATTCCAAAGACTGCCTGATTCGACACAAGGGGAGCCAAAGAATACTTGTAAGCCTTAACAACTGAGTTGTCAGTTCAGCTGCACATGGAAATAGTTCTTACTCACAGAATTTTATCAGTAGCAACAGTTTGATAGTAGCAACAGCAAAGCAACAACAATAGTGAAACAGGAGCAATAGTAACAGTAACAGTAACAGTAAACATTGGGATTCGAGTGCGGTAGGCATAGGGATGGATGGACGGGCGTTGCATGGATGAGTCTAAACATGTAACTTCAAGATCCAGGGCATTGCAGATAAATAATAACAAACATCCAAGTACTAAATAATCCTAGGCATATGCTCC
This sequence comes from Avena longiglumis, assembly GCA_030063025.1. Taxonomy (NCBI): domain Eukaryota; kingdom Viridiplantae; phylum Streptophyta; class Magnoliopsida; order Poales; family Poaceae; genus Avena; species Avena longiglumis. The sequence goes on along the minus strand of CP125974.1, from coordinate 472,264,850 downwards.
ATATATAGTCATACGTGCTAGCAATGAGAACTTGCACAACATCTTCTGTCCAGCCAGCCCGTGTGTAGCATCCCAGTTGTCTAACACCTGTAATGCTACTTGATCTAGTAATAAAAGGGCCACTTCCTACATATAATTGTTGCATCATCATCATGTCATGCTCATGTCATCATGCCACCTTGCATTTGAGCATCATACAAAAACCCTTTTGCTTTGGTTCTTATCTCATATGCATTAATATCTGTATTTGCCTCTTGATATTGTATTTGGTTCTTGATATATTGTTAAATGCCCAAGTTGATTTGGGGGCATATCTCTTATTGACTCCACCACCTTTTCTTCACCACCTTATAATTCCACCATCCAACTAATATGAGCTTGGCATTTTAATTGAGTTCACCTCTAGCTCATGTGGGTTGGATGGATATCTCTCCACTTCTTTTGCTTGCCCTTACTCCAACTTTGGGAGGATGCAAATAAACAAATGCCATGGAAGTTATTTTGTTTTCACAAGAGTAAACAAGGCATTAAATATTTTGCATGGGCCATGCAACCATCACCCTTGTTTTCTTATCTTCCTTTTGCTTGTTCTTGTGGACCTTGTTTTTGATCTTGCTTGGTCTTGTTTAATGCATGTAAGCACCATGATCTACCCCATCCTAGCTAAACCCTAATCTACACCTAATCTAAACCAAACCCTAAACCCTACCCCCCTCTAAACCCCATCCCTATCCATGCATGCACATGTGACCATGTGGGCATGCCAAGCCCTAAACCTCCCCTCTCTCTTTCATCTCAAAACCCTAACCCAACCACCCCATCCATCTAGTCCCAATTACCTCCCTCTCTCATCCTCCCTTCCAACCCTAAACCCCACCTCCCCTCTTAGTCAAGCCCCCTATTCAAAACCTCCTGGTAAAAGGTTCAAAAGTTTTTGAAATCATAAACTGGTTTGAAAATTGGAATAGAATAAAAATAACAAACAAATAACAAAAAGACAAGATAAAAAAGGGGGAAAGCCATACACTGGTGGCAGCCACTTTGGCCAGTCGCCTCACCGATCAAGAGCAAAGCAGCCAGCCCATTCTCTGCCCAAGATCGCCTAGCCGTCGCCTGCTCCTCTTCTTCCTAGCGCCGACGCCTCCTCGCTTCCTCATGACGGGGAAGCTGAGCAGTAAGCCGCCTCGCCATCCCCCTCCCTTCTTATCCATCCCAGATCGAGGCCCTTGAACCCTAGCTCTCCCCATCCCCCTTCGTCTCTTTCCTCCGCGATACCACCAAGGTCGCCGCCATGCGCGCCTCAAGGCTCGCCATCCCAAAGAGCCACCGAGCCAACAGAGAGAGGGATCAGTCCTCGCCCACGACGAGCCCGTGTGATGAAGTGAGCCAGAGCTTAGGAGCCGACTACGTCTTCTTTCCGGCGGCACCTGAAGCCTCTCTGCTCCGTCCTTCTACCCGGAGCCGCGCAGCCGCCGTTCCCCTCCGCTCCGACCACCTCCTGCCTCGATTCCGGTGGGAATCGACCGAGGTGAGCTCCTCCCCCAAGCCCTCTACCGTTTTACCTCTCGCTGTTTAGCCACCTGTTTGTGACCCCGCCGACGAGGCCTCACGACGCGCAAGCCTGCACCTGCGTTTCCCTCTGTTCCCCGACGTGCCCTTTCCCGCACAACACGCCGCCATCGACCCTTCCTTGTGAGATCAGAGTGAGCCACCCTCTACACTTTTCGCTTTGGTAGCTGGGGCCACCTCGCGCCAGACGCGACGCCATCCTCGCCGAAGTATCGTCGCCAAAGGCCGACGAGATTCAGAGAGCGGCGTTCGTCAGTCAGAGCTCGCGTGGAAGTTTTGCAAACCCCCCCCTCCCAAGTTTCGGTCGAGCACGCTCAGATCCCTAGCAGCCCAAGTACCCGCTTGCCGCCTTGAGTTTTGGCGAACCCCCAGCTTTTCAGCCCTCACCCCAAGACCTCCTGTCGCTGTCAGGCTCTCCTGTTTCTCGCCACACGTGGGACCCAGCACTATGGGCCTCAAGACGTCGGCTGGGCTGGCTGAGCCGCGGTGGCAGACGTCGCCCAGCGCTGCCGTGGCCCCCTTTTGCCCTCTGCCCCACCTGTCTGTGGCCATGGGTAGCTTTCATCTGGGTAACAAAAGGTTGCCAACTTTTCTATCCAAACAAAAATTTCAGAAAATGCTAATATACCAAATCATTCATATCTTTTGAAATAATTCGAATTTGTAAAAACTTTCAAAATGAAAAGTAAATGTTTTCCAAATATGAATTCAACCATTTTTTCGAATTTGACCTAGTTTGACTCTATCTAGTCAAACCTTTGACCATTGACCCTTTTAATTATCTTGACTTAAAATAATTTAAATTCATATTTTCAAATAATGCAAATGATATATTAATTTGAATCAGAGAAATGTGAGGGTTTCAAATATGCTATTCAAATTACCTTTTGCACATTTAAAATTCCAAGTTGAGTAAATTACAACAAATGCCACTGGAACTTATTAAATTAATAACTTTTGATCTATAACTCCGAATTTAACAAATGATATGTCTAAAATGATCAGCTCGACGAGACCTTTATGTTTATGCTATCCATGACTTCAATTGCAGCATGCATCATATAAATATAAAGTATACAGCAACTATTATGACAATAAGATGTGGCCAAACCTTAATAAAATGACTTATTCTTGTATACCACACATCACCCATGCCATGCTACTTTATTGCCATGCAACTTGTGCATCATTCATCATGGCATGATTGTTTGCTTGTCGCATGTTATTCATATGCTTGCGCTCTTTATTTATGTTGGCCCTTGTTTGTTTGGTTCTTCTTCGAATAGACACTGAGCAGGGGGTATATCAAGAGAACCAGGAGCACTACCCAGATCCGTCTCTCGCTTCAACTGAGTTGCCAGGCAAGCACTACCACATGCTTGCATACATACAGTACCTATTGCCTCTATCTTATTCTTGCATCATTGAGTCGTGATTGCATTAAATTGAATCCCAAGTATTGCATAGCCTTTACTTTTAAACCCCACCCAGCTTGTTCCTCCATCCCATGAGCCATTACTACAGGAGTTGTTTGAGCCATGCGAGTCGTAGAACATCATGTGTAGGGTTTGTGAGTGTCTGATGGATAATGAGGTGCCTAAACAACTTAATCTGAGTAGTAATGGGATAACTAATGAAAGTGGCACCGGTGGGCAATATCTGTTATTTGGTTTTTCCTGCTCACTTGTGTCCCGTAAGACCCCGAGTACTTGATTCCTGTTCCAAGATTATTCGCGCTATCCACATCCGGGAGGCTTATGGGACCCCCCTGAGCCAGAGCTTGATTCCGTCTTATTTCTTGGGGCCACAAACTAGTTTGAGGTTTTATTTACTATCCTGTACTTATGCCATGCTACTTTTGTATTTACGATTGTGCGAGGAGCACACTGTACTGTTTAGGTAAGCGGAGTGTTTTCGCGGTATCGACAAGCCCAGTCACACTTTCGGGTTCCCAGTCGTTTACAGCCATTGACGCAAACCTTGAGTTCGTCTCGAAGTCCGCTAACTTCGTTGCGGGTCTACTCAATGGGGTGGCCCCCTGAAATATTTCTGAATCTTGTGGTTGCTTTGTCGTGAAGGCCTCGTTGGGTTTTGATTTGGTTTTTCCGAGGTTGATCGAGTGTGTGTTGCTATTTGTGCACCCCTGCAGGGTAAAACTTTCTGAAAGCCGTGTCCGCGGTTATGGACGACTTGGGGCACAGTTTCTCGATCATAGACAAGCATAACTAAAGTACTGCTTTAATCTGACTAAGTAATTTGACTAGTAAATAGTGCAACACTCATGGAATGGTTAATAAAATTGCCAACGGATGGGGGGGTTTGTTCGTCCGCTTCCTCGTCGGTAAGCGAGGAGGAGGATGGATCTGCTGAAATTACTGTTATAACTGTGGTCATTAATTCACGGACATCCATCTATCTTTGGTTAGACGGATGATTAGCGAGTATCTATAGAACTGCTAGGGTTTATCTTTTGCTGCAATCGCGTCACCCCAGGTTGTGTCCCCTTTAGAGGCATTAAGACTTGCTGAGTACCCTTAGGGTCTCACACGATAAATTATTGGTTCAGATGAACAGGTACACTCGCAGGACGGATACTGGGTGGAAGAGGCTGATGGTGTGGGCAACGATCGTTCGGTGTAGAGATTCCGGGAACGGGGATCCGTGAGATCTGTGGGCGGTATGTGCTTAGTTCTATGGCATCTTATGCCAATTTGCTTCTTATCCGTACTCGGACTTTGTTTTGCCGCTTCCGCTTGATACTCTGATGTGTGATGTATGAGGAATTATCCTAAAATATTATATCTATCTAGGTCATTTGAATCTTGCCGTATGGCGTTGCTATATTTCCTTTCTTTCTAGATGGAATGGCTCTGATGTACTTTTGTATGGTGGCTTGCATACATACTCATTTGTGTATGTAGTTGATCCCTTCGCCGGGACACGCCTCAGACAGTCCCTGAGTTGGAAGTGGTTGGGACGGCCGAAAGGTCTACCGTGAGTGGCTTTGGGGCCCCAGCACTATTTCAACCACTACCGCTCATCCGTGCTTGTATCTAGGAGCGTAATTCACCGAGGTAGTTACAATTGGTATCGAGCCATCCCGACCTTCGTGGTCTCACCAAACGGTCGTTGTCGATCTAGCAAATATTTTGGTAGTTATGTATACTAGGGAAAACAAAACGAGAGTAGGACTGCTTCCACTTTTCTTCTTACCCACCCACCCTTTTACGGTAAGGAAGTGCAACGCTTTCAATCCTCTTCTTAAAATTCAAACTAGGATTCACGTGTTACAGTAGTACCATAGGTTGTGTGTGTGTGTGTGTGTAATCCCTTGTCTATCTGTTGCATCCAAGTTGTTATCTAATCAGCCTTTGGTTATCAACTGTTGGTACATTCCATACCGACAGGCTTTTGCAAACCGACGCAATCTGTCTTACTCTTTGTATCCGACGTTATCTTGTTTGGGGTGTTCGTTTCCGTAGTTACCAATCTCTAGGTTCAACGTGAGAAGAAGGGGTGAGGATATGTGTTCCACTTGTTCATGTGCGGAGTAATGATTTGAGTGTGGGATGGAGTCGCGACCATACCACTACTTTTATCATTCGCTTTTGTATATTGAATCGGTAGAGTCACTAATCTTGATTCGTTAAGTAATTTTGCGCATCTATTGGTATTTTAATGCCGAAATTTGTGGAAAACTTTTCTTGATATATTTGTGTACCACACTCCTTTTCAGTCGTGTGCGATATGCTTAATATCTTTTAGGTGTTTTGAACTTTGTTGATATTTTAATATCATCTTAGTAAATGGTATCCTTTAATCTTGGTTAATTCCATCCTGGTACTATTTTGGATTATTATCATTCTCCATTATAGTACTGACTTGAGTTTTATATCAATGACAGGATGGCTCCACCACTGCTCGATGAGGACATACCACTGAACTGGCTCACTACAAACATCGCTAATGCTTTGGCAGCAATGCAGCAGAACCAACAACGCTTTGAGGAAAGTGTTCGGAGGAACGAGTTTGCTCCACTCCCTCCACCTCCCAAGCGAGGAGACATCAAGAGCTTCCTGAAATTCAACCCTCGTCAGTTTGATGTTTCTGATCGACCACTGGACGCGGATGATTGGCTGCGTGAGATGTCAAGGTTGCTCGAGACTGCTGATGTTTCGGAGCAGGAGTGGGTCAAGTGTGCTACTCACCTTCTGAAGGGAGATGCAGCTCTCTGGTGGGAGAATTACTTGAAGGCAAGCGGCACGGGTTTTCAACCTACTTGGGAAAGGTTCCTCGAGCGTTCAAGGAGCAGTTACACGAAAATTGTTATGGAAAGGATGAAGGAGGCTTTTCTCAACCTGAAGCAAGGAAATGATAACGTCAACACCTACATCAGAACTTCATGAATCTTTCTCGTTATGGTGGCGATGAGGTATCCGATGACAAGAAGAAGCGTAAGAGGTTCGTGCAAGGGCTCAATGCATCGATCAAGTATGCAATCACACATGCAAGGCCGACATCTTTCTGAACTCCAACACACAACTCGCAAGAGGAAGCAAGTCGGCAAGTGTTTGAGGAGTCCAAGAAACACAACCGATGCGTCAAGTTCTTGACTATGGCAGCTCCTTCTAAGCGGGCGTGTGGGTTCCTAACACCCCACCGCCTCCCGCCTCCACCAAGACCTGCAATTACGCGTCAAGGCCACCAAACTTCACCATCATGGCTCCTGGGCTACAACCACCACTACCGAGCGCTGGCGGAGTCCACGCTACGTGGCTCCACGTCCACATGGTGCTTGTTTCACATGTGGAGATCATGGACATCCAACTCGAACTGATGAAGAACAAAGCTCTCCCTCCACCCCCGCCAAGATCTGCAGCAAGCTCTCCTTCGATTCGTGCACCACCACCTCGGGCTCTCAACATCAACACCAAGCCCGGGTCTACGGTTGCTCGTGCCAACTGTGTCAACGCCGCTCAAGCTGAGCATGCACCTGGAGTTGTGATGGGTATGCTTTCCGTTAACTCAGTCCCTGCACGAGTTTTGTTTGATTCTGGTGCATCGCATTCTTTTGTGTCTCACAAGTTTGCAAATGAGAATGAGTTAGTCATGGTTCCTCTCCTTAAGCGGTTAATGGTTCTTTCTCCTGGAGCAACAATGGAAGCTGCTAAAATCAGTCATGGCAATCAAATTGAGATTGCTGGCTCTTCATTCTCGGCTTCTTTAATTGTTCTGGGCAGTTCCGACATTGATGTCATCTTGGGCATGGATTGGTTAACAGCAAATGCAGCTGTGATTGATTGTGCTGAACGCTCGGTTTCTCTGAAGATTCCTGAAGGCCATATAGTCTTTTCTCCAAGTTTGACTCCTGCTGTCCAGCTTTTCTCTTTGGCGGCTCTGAATGATGATGCTATGGAAGCTATTCAGAGTGTACCAGTGGTCTGTGAGTTCCCAGATGTCTTTCCTGAAGAGTTGCCACCTCCGGATCGTGAGGTTGAGTTTGTAATTGAGCTTGAACCTGGAATGGCTCCTATCTCCAAGCGGCCTTATAAAATGGGTCCTTCTGAGTTGGCTGAACTCAAACGACAACTTGATGAACAAGAGAAGTTGGGTTTCATTCAACAAGATTTCTTCTTGGGGTAGCCCAACAATCTTTGTGAAGAAGCGTGATGAACCGATAGACTTTGTGTTGACTACGGGCTCTCAATGCTAAGACCATCAAGAACAAATATCCTCCCGCTGATTAATGATCTCTTCGATCGCCTAGTTGGAGGTGGTGTTCTCTAAGCTGGACTTGAGAAGTGGTTATCACCAAATCAAGATTCGCAAGGAAGATGTGCCCAAAACAGCTTTCACCACCCGCTATGGCCTGTATGAGTACACGGTCATGTCTTTCGGTCTCACCAACGCACCTGCTACCTTCTCGAGGCTTATGAACTCGGTTTTCATGGAGTACCTTGATAAGTTCGTTGTGGTATATCTGGATGACATCCTGGTCTATTCTAAGTCCAAGGAAGAGCATGAAGAACACCTGCGGTGTGTCCTAAACAAGCTTAGTGAGAACCGCTTGTATGCAAAGTTCTCCAAGTGTGAGTTTTGGCTGCCTGAAGTAACCTATCTTGGTCATGTCATCTCTGCCAAGGGAATTGCAGTCAACCCGGAAACTGTAAAGACAATTGTTGAATGGCTTCCTCCTGTTAATGTCAAAGAAGTGCGGAGTTTTCTTGGTTTGGCTAGCTATTGTCATCGCTTCGTTCAGAACTTTTCGAAGATAGCGAAGCCTCTTACCGATCTCCTAAAGAAAGGCAAGAAATACCTGTGGACTCCTGCGTGTCAAGCAAGTTTTGAGACACTCAAAGAGAAGCTCACCTCCACACCAGTCTTGGTTCCTCCGGATACATCTAAGCCTTTCCAGATATTCTGTGACGCCTCTTTGCAAGGATTGGGTGCGGTCCTTATGCAAGAGAAGCAAGTGGTTGCTTATGCCTCTCGACAGTTGAAGACGCATGAGATCAACTATCCCACACATGACCTCGAGCTCGCAGCAGTGGTATTTGCTTTGAAGCTATGGAGGCACTACTTGATGGGCAACCGTTGTGAGATCTTTTGTGACCACAAGAGTTTGAAGTATATCTTCACTCAGCCTGATCTCAACCTTCGGCAGAGGAGATGGATTGAAGCAATCAATGACTTTGATGTGACCATCAACTACACACCGGGCAAAGCTAATGTCATGGCCGATGCTCTTAGCCGCAAAGCTTATGTCAACAACCTCATGATGGAAGAGCAGCAACCTCTCTTGTGCGAGGAATTCCCACTCAACCTTGAAGTTGTGGAACAAGGGCATCTCTGAACCTTCCGCTACTCCTCTTGGAAGAAAAGATTCGCCTCACACCGGGTGATCCGCACACTAAAAAGATCATCTCTAAACTTGAGCTTCCGAAGTATGAGTCCTTCCATGTTGATGATCAAGGCACGCTTTTCTTTGAACACCGGATGTTTGTACCAAACTACCCGGGTTTGAGAGAGCAAGTTCTCAAGGAGGCGCATGATTCGGTTCTTTCTATCCATCCTGGCAGCACAAAGATGTACATGGACTTGAAAACACAGTATTGGTGGCCTGGTTTGAAACGGTATTGTGCCAAGTATGTCTCGGAATGTGATGTCTGCCGCAGAGTGAAAGTTGTCCATCAGAAACCTTTCGGTCTTCTTCAGCCATTGAAACCTCCGGAATGGAAATGGGAGAAAGTAGAGATGGACTTCATCACTGGCTTTCCAAGGTCGCAGAAGGGCAACAATGCAATCTTTGTTGTCATCGACAGGCTTTCTAAAGTGGCTCATTTCTTTCCCGTCAAGGAAACAATTTCTGGAATTCAGTTATCGAGCTCTATATCAATGTAATTGTCTCTCTCGTATGAGGTTCCGCTTGAGATCGATCGCCGTGGAAGCATCTTCACTTCAAAGTTCGGGAGAGTTTCCAAAATACTTTGGGAACAAAGTTGAACTTCAAAGATCGCTTACCACCCTCAGTCGCAAGGACAAGTCGAAAGGATCAATCAGATTCTGGAGGATATGCTTCGTGCTTGCGTCATCTCTTTTGGCATGAAGTGGGAGGAATGTCTTCCTTATGCGGAATTCTCCTACAACAACAGCTTCCAGAAGAGTCTGAAGATGGCGCCATTTGAGGCTCTCTATGGTCGCAAGTGCAGAACTCCGATTGGTTGGTCAGGTGCAGGAGAAAGAATTTGGTTTGGACCTGACATTGTAACTCAAGCAGAGGAGAAGGTGCATATCGTTCTTGAGAACCTGAAAATTGCTCAAAGTCGTCAGAAGAGCAATTATGACAGGAAGCACACGGACATGGTGTATGCCCCTGGTGATCTCGTCTACCTTCGTGTCACTCCCATGAGAGGTACACACCGCTTCTGTATCAAAGGAAAGTTGGCTCCTAGATACATCGGTCCTTTCAAGATTCGTGGTAGAAGAGGAGAAGTTGCTTATGCCTGAGCTCCGAAAACTCAAAGTCCATGATGTTTTCCACATCTCTCAGCTCAAGAAGTGCTTCAAAGATCCCGCAGACCGTGGATCATGAGCTAATCGATCTCCAAGAAGAACTGTCTTATCAAGAACACCCCACCAAAATCCTTGAGACCGCAGAAAGAAGGACTCGCAACAAGTCCATCAAGTTCTGCAAGGTGCAGTGGTCGCACCATTCTGTTGATGAAGCCACTTGGGAACGTGAAGATGAACTCCGTGCCAACTATCCTACCCTCTTTGTGTCTTCTTCTTCTTCCTAGAATCTCGGGAGATTCTGTTTAGTGGGGAGAGTTGTAGCATCCCTTGTCTAACACCGTAATGCTACTTGATCTAGTAATAAAAGGGCCACTTCCTACATATAATTGTTGCATCATCATCATGTCATGCTCATGTCATCATGCCACCTTGCATTTGAGCATCATACAAAAACCCTTTTGCTTTGGTTCTTATCTCATATGCATTAATATTTGTATTTGCCTCTTGATATTGTATTTGGTTCTTGATATATTGTTAAATGCCCAAGTTGATTTGGGGGCATATCTCTTATTGACTCCACCACCTTTTCTTCACCACCTTATAATTCCACCATCCAACTAATATGAGCTTGGAATTTTAATTGAGTTCACCTCTAGCTCATGTGGGTTGGATGGATCTCTCTCCACTTCTTTTGCTTGCCCTTACTCCAACTTTGGGAGGATGCAAATAAACAAATGCCATGGAAGTTATTTTGTTTTCACAAGAGTAAACAAGGCATTAAATATTTTGCATGGGCCATGCAACCATCACCCTTGTTTTCTTATCTTCCTTTTGCTTGTTCTTGTGGACCTTGTTTTTGATCTTGCTTGGTCTTGTTTAATGCATGTAAGCACCATGATCTACCCCATCCTAGCTAAACCCTAATCTACACCTAATCTAAACCAAACCCTAAACCCTACCCCCCTCTAAACCCCATCCCTATCCATGCATGCACATGTGACCATGTGGGCATGCCAAGCCCTAAACCTCCCCTCTCTCTTTCATCTCAAAACCCTAACCCAACCACCCCATCCATCTAGTCCCAATTACCTCCCTCTCTCATCCTCCCTTCCAACCCTAAACCCCACCTCCCCTCTTAGTCAAGCCCCCTATTCAAAACCTCCTGGTAAAAGGTTCAAAAGTTTTTGAAATCATAAACTGGTTTGAAAATTGGAATAGAATAAAAATAACAAACAAATAACAAAAAGACAAGATAAAAAAAAGGGGAAAGCCATACCTGGTGGCAGCCACTTTGGCCCAGTCGCCTCAGCCGATCAAGAGCAGTGACCAGTCAACAGATTCCCCTGCCCAAGATCGCCTTCAGCCGCCTGCTCGTTCTGTTCTTCTTCCTAGCCTTTGAAGCCGTTCCCTTCCTCTCATGACGGGGATGGAAAGCGAGCAGTAGCCGTCGCCCGTCCACCGCGTCATCCCTCCCTTCTTATCCATCCCGGATCGAGGCCCTTGAACCCTAGCTCTCCCATCCCCCCTTCCTCCTCTGTTTCCTCCGCATACCACCAAGGCTGCCGCCATGCGCGCCTATGCTCTGCCATCCCAGTAGCCAGCCGGAGCAGCCAGTCGTAGGAGAGGGACTGCAGACCTCGCCCGACGAGCCCGTGACAGCAGTGAAGCCAGCGCCGCTAGGAGCGTCGACTACGTCTTCTTCCCGGCGGCACCTGAAGCCTCTCTGCTCCGTCCCTCTACCTAGAGCTGCCGCCGATTCCCTCCAGACCGACCACCTCACGCCTCGATTCGGTGGAATCAACCGAGGTGAGCTCCTCCCCAAGCCTCTACCGTTTACCCCCTCTTGCCTAGCCTTGCTGTTTGTGACCCCAGACGAGCCAGCCGCCGCAAGCCTGCAGCGTTTTCCCCTCTGCCTCGACGCCTTTCCGCACAACACGCCGCGTCGACCTTTCCTCGTGAGATCATGGCCGAGCCACCCTCTACACTTTCCGTTTGGTAGCGGGGCCACCTCATGGACGCGACGCCATCCTCGCCGGAGAAAGTCTCGCCGCCAAAGGCCGACGAGATTGAGAGCCGGCGTTTCGTCGAGCTCGCGTGGAAGTTTTGCAACCCCCCCAAGTTTTGGTCGCGCACGCTCAGATCCCTAGCAGCCCAAGACCCCACTGTCGGCCGCCGGAGTTTGGCGAACCCCCGATTTCCAGCCCCCGCACCCCTCACCTCACAGACGTCGTGGATCTCCTGAGCCTGGCCACGTGGGACCGGTGCACATTGGGCCCACGTCACGGTGGGCTGGCTGAGCCGCGGTGGCAGACGTCGCCCAGCGCTGCCGTGGCCCCCTTTTGCCCTCTGCCCCACCTGTCTGTGGCCATGGGTAGCTTTCATCTGGGTAACAAAAGGTTGCCAACTTTTCTATCCAAACAAAAATTTCAGAAAATGCTAATATACCAAATCATTCATATCTTTTGAAATAATTCGAATTTGTAAAAACTTTCAAAATGAAAAGTAAATGTTTTCCAAATATGAATTCAACCATGTTTTCGAATTTGACCTAGTTTGACTCTATCTAGTCAAACCTTTGACCATTGACCCTTTTAATTATCTTGACTTAAAATAATTTAAATTCATATTTTCAAATAATGCAAATGATATATTAATTTGAATCAGAGAAATGTGAGGGTTTCAAATATGCTATTCAAATTACCTTTTGCACATTTAAAATTCCAAGTTGAGTAAATTACAACAAATGCCACTGGAACTTATTAAATTAATAACTTTTGATCTATAACTCCGAATTTAACAAATGATATGTCTAAAATGATCAGCTCGACGAGACCTTTATGTTTATGCTATCCATGACTTCAATTGCAGCATGCATCATATAAATATAAAGTATACAGCAACTATTATGACAATAAGATGTGGCCAAACCTTAATAAAATGACTTATTCTTGTATACCACACATCACCCATGCCATGTTACTTTATTGCCATGCAACTTGTGCATCATTCATCATGGCATGATTGTTTGCTTGTCGCATTTTATTCATATCCTTGCGCTCTTTATTTATGTTGGCCCTTGTTTGTTTGGTTCTTCTTCGAATAGACACTGAGCAGGGGGTATATCAAGAGAACCAGGAGCACTACCCAGATCCGTCTCTCGCTTCAACTGAGTTGCCAGGCAAGCACTACCACATGCTTGCATACATACAGTACCTATTGCCTCTATCTTATTCTTGCATCATTGAGTCGCGATTGCATTAAATTGAATCCCAAGTATTGCATAGCCTTTACTTTTAAACCCCACCCAGCTTGTTCCTCCATCCCATGAGCCATTACTACAGGAGTTGTTTGAGCCATGCGAGTCGTAGAACAGCATGTGTAGGGTTTGTGAGTGTCGATGGATAATGAGGTACCTAAACAACTTAATCGAGTAGTAATGGGATAACTAATGAAAGTGGCACCGGTGGGCAATATCGCTATTTGTTTTTCCTGCTCACTTGTGTCCCGTAAGACCCCGAGTACTTGATTCTGTTCCAAGATTATTCGCTATCCACATCCGGAGGCTTATGGGACCCCCGAGCGAGCTTGATTCCGTCTTATTTCTTGGGGCCACAAACTAGTTTGAGGTTTTATTTACTATCCTGTACTTATGCCATGCTACTTTTGTATTTATTGTGCGAGGAGCACCTGTCTTTATTTAGGTATGAGTGTTTTCATGTCGACAAGCCCACACTTTCGGGTTCCCGATCGTTCTGACCATTGACGCAAACCTTGAGTCCGTCTCGAAGTCCGCTAACTTCGTTGCGGGTCTACTCAATGGGGTGGCCCCCTGAAATATTTCTGAATCTTGTGATTGCTTTGTCGTGAAGGCCTCATTGGGTTTTGATTTGGTTTTTCCGAGGTTGATCGAGTGTGTGTTGCTATTTGTGCACCCCTGCAGGGTAAAACTTTCTGAAAGCCGTGTCCTCGGTTATGGACGACTTGGGGCACAGTTTCTCGATCATAGACAAGCCTAACTAAAGTACTGCTTTAATCTGACTAAGTAATTTGACTAGTAAATAGTGCAACACTCATGGAATGGTTAATAAAATTGCCAACGGATGGGGGGGTTTGTTCGTCCGCTTCCTCGTCGGTAAGCGAGGAGGAGGATGGATCTGCTGAAATTACTGTTATAACTATGGTCATTAATTCACGGACATCCGTCTATCTTTGGTTAAACGGATGATTAGCGAGTATCTATAGAACCGCTAGGGTTTATCTTTTGCTGCAATCGCATCACCCCAGGTTGTGTCCCCTTTAGAGGCATTAAGACTTGCTGAGTACCCTTAAGGTCTCACACGATAAATTATTGGTTCAGATGAACAGGTACACTCGCAGGACGGATACTGGGTGGAAGAGGCTGATGATGTGGGCAACGATCGTTCGGTGTAGAGATTCCGGGAACGGGGATCCGTGAGATCTGTGGGCGGGATGTGCTTAGTTCTATGGCATCTTATGTCGATTTGCTTCTTATCCGTACTCGGACTTTGTTTTGTCGCTTCCGCTTGATACTCTGATGTGTGATGTATGAGGAATTATCCTAAAATATTATATCTATCTAGGTCATTTGAATCTTGCCGTATGGCGTTGCTATATTTCCTTTATTTCTAGATGGAATGGCTCTGATGTACTTTTGTATGGTGGCTTGCATACATACTCATTTGTGTATGTAGTTGATCCCTTCGCCTGCCGATTACGCCGCCCGTATAGGTCCCGTTGAGTTGGAAGTGGTTGGGACGGCCGAAAGGTCTACCCGTGAGTGGCTTTTGGGGCCCCACCGTACTATTTCAACCACTACCGCTCATCCAGGCTTGTATCTAGGAGCGTAATTCACCGAGGTAGTTACACCGTGGCAGCGGGGCCTCTAGGGAACTACTGGCAATTAAGGCGATCCTTTTAATAGAGCACCGGAGCAAAGCATTAACACTTCGTGAACACATGTGATCCTCACACCACAGCCATCCCCTCCGGTTGTCCCAAATATTGTCACTTTGGGGCCTTTGGATCCGGACAATGATATGTGTACACAACTTGCAGATAAGACCAAAAACAATACTATCATAATGATTCATAATAAGTTTAGATCTGAGATCATGGCACTCGGGCCCTAGTGACAAGCATTAAGCACAACAAGTTGCAACAAAGTCAAATAACACTAATAGAGATACTAGGCACTATGCCCTAACAGATCTTATTTGATTACATGATAGAACTCATCCAATCCCTACCCTCCCCAAGCCTACAATGGGGGATTACTCACTCATGGATGAGGGAAACATTGATGGTTGATGGAGAGGCGTTGGTGATGTAGATGGCGATGATCCTCTCCAAATTCCCCGTCCCGGCAGGGTGCTAGGACGGAGTTTCTGGATTCGAATCTTGGTTTCTGGTGGTGGCGGCGAAGCGGAACTCTTTCTGGAAAACTATCGAACCCCCCTCGTTTTTTAGGTTGAAAGGCAACTTATAGGCGCAGAGGGAGGCCGAGGGGGTGCCTGGGGTGGCTGCACCCCCTAGGCGCGGCCAGCGGTGGGCCCGTGCCTGGCAGGGGTGTGGGCCCCCTAGGCCCCTTCTCCGTCTCTTCTTCTGGATCCGTGGGTCTTCTGGTGAAATATAATTTTTGGCATATTTTCCGAGATTTTTCCTGATAGTTGATTTTCTGCACGAAAACAAGGCACCAAGGTAATTCTGCTAAAACAACGTCAGTTTGTGTTAGTTTTATCCAAATCACCGAAGTTTAGAGGAGAAACAATAGCAAAAGTGTTCGAGAAAGTAGATACATTTTGGACGTATCAACTCCCCCCAAGCTTAGCTTATTGCTTGTCCTCAAGCAATTCAGTTGAAAACTGAGTGCGATAAAAGAACTTTCACGAACACATTTGCTTCATATGATGTATATATTCTCAGCACAGGAGTAGATGCTTAAACCATTCATAATAAGAAGCATGCAACCAAGTCTACTCAATAATCATTGCAAGCTATGAAGAGAAACCAACTCAATAATAATAAGTAGCATGGAACATAAACATAAGCAACATTGCAATGCTCATAGTAAGGTATGATAGAGTGGTATATCGCTTGCCTTTGTTTGAAGAGCACAATATAAATGCCAAGGCGCCTCTTAAGTTCAAGTGAAGACTAGAGGTAAAAATATCAGAGATACAAGCATCAAAGTCATGACATAATTAACCAAGTTTTGGAACAAACACAAGAATGACAACTATGCTCTCAAGAAGGTGCTCATAGAATAAGTGGTGACTCAACAAGGTTGTGAAAACGGTTTTGAAAAGTTTGAAAGGCTTCCTAATGCTGAAAGGAAGGTACTCATTAGCTTTGATCTCTCATTGCCCCTATCATAGGCATCTTCATGTGGTTAAGGTGAAAGTGAGGTCCACTCTGAATTATATGCTTGGCAGACCATAGACTGAAAATCCCATGTCCCTTGAGTACGAGGGCCGCTCTGCATGCTACTCAACTTTGGTTACGTATAAGTTCTTGTCATTGTAAATACACGCATATCATAGAGAACCGCCAACGGGGTACCCCTTGCACATGATACAGGAGTTATACCGTGGTCAAAATGACAAGGCAAGCAGACAATGAGCATCTCAGTAATCTTTTTATTTACTATGTGCATAGCTTTTTATTGGGGATGCTTTATAGAATGCTCATTATGGTGATGCTGCAAGTTTCCACCATGATTAGGCATGGCTTAGGCTATCGGCCTAGGCGTTTCTCTAACACAATGTATAAACTCCATGAACTCACAAGCTCCCCTTTTATTTCACATTGTCGACATCCGTAAACAAAAGAGCAAAGTATCAACTGGATAGGATATCCAAAAAAGTGTTGAAAGAGTTCCCCATGAAAACACGGTTCTGCTGACTCCCAGCATATAATTTGCAAGCATATAACTTTCATGGAAAAGTCACAATGGTTCAGGATTGTTAAGTGCAAGGAATAAAGTGTGCCATCAAGTTCGTGAGAGCTTTACTAACTAACTTTCTCAAAATAGACAAACATTTTATTTGTAAGAAAACAAGGCATATTGAATATGCACTGAAATAGCAAACGATGTTAATAGGTAGGTATGGTGGACTCAGTTGGCAATATTGGTTTTGGGGAGTTGGAAGCACAGGTAGAGCTCATGCTCAGTGGAAGTGAAGGCTATAAAAAGAGAGCGAGCGACAAACGAGAGAGCAATAATTGTCATAATCATGCTTGCAACAAAACGGGACTAATTATGGCATGAAAATGATACAAGAACTCTGAGGCAAAATAAATCATCGAGGCTTACTGACTATTGATTAGTCATATGCATGCGTGAGCATGTGCCAAGTCGATTCACATGAAACTTTCATAGGAGGATACCACAATTTCATACCAAAATATGAATAAAACAATACAAGCAAACATTCATATGACATGCTACAAACTATTAGCAAGCTGGAGCTAATCATAGATAAGCAAAAACTACTAAGCATCTATCAGTAACACACTCCTTACCATGAACAGACTAAGCATGCTCACAATGATGAGTATATGTACAAAAATGAAACAAATAGAGTTCGTTACCAGCCTCTTACCACTCCTCAAGTTGTCTTAATATTCATTATTGCCCTTCACTTGTGTGACTTGAATAATAACATGAAACCCAAAATCCACTAAGGATGGCTGAACCCTGCAAAGAACTCACAAAACCAAAGAAGAACAAAAAATATTTTTGGTGTTTTCGATTTTTTTAAAGAAGCCAACAAAGCAAAAACAAGCAAAGCAAAAACAAACCAAGCAAAGCAAAATCTTTTTGGATTTTTCTTTTAAGGCAAACCAAAGCAAAGAAACAAATAAACAAACCAAGATAAACAACGAAAATATTTTTGATATTTTTGTGTTTTTGAGAAAGAAGCAACAAGAACCAAAAAGAAAGTGAAACAATGGATATACAAAGAACCGACCGAACATGATATATATATATATATATGAGTGTGATGTCGGTATACCTCCCCCCAAGCTTAGGCTTTTGGCCTAAGTGGGGCTCAATCCCATGGTGCCCAAGTAGGTGCACCTCCGTAGTACGACGAGGAGGCTCCCTCGTCCTGGTACGAGCTCGAGGACTCTCCTGTGTAGTATACCACGGGGTCGTAAGAGGGCGATTCCTCCTGATAGTGCCCATGGAAGGCAAGAGAGCGCAACATCTCATCCATCTCCTCCTTGGAGCATGACAAAGGTCCCTGAGAAATACTAAAAAAAGTGGTTTGGGGGAGAGGGATCTCTCTCTCTTCCCCGTCAATAAACAACATTTTATAGACCAAGTTCTCAAGGGCAGAGCCACTAGTGACAAAGTGGTGCGCCTTTATGGCAGCAAGATCAAGCCTCTGAGGAGCCAAAACTGTATCATTTGGATCAACAGCAATGTCTAAGGCAGTAACAACACGCATAGCAATAACTCCCCCATAAATGGGTCCCTTAGCTGTTAAGCGGCAAGCGATGAGAGAACCAAGATTATACTTGGTTTCATTGTTGAGCCCAGCAGCTAAGAAAGCCAAATGATAACTGGAAATATTACTAGTGTTCTCCCTACCAAGAACACTAGTGCCGAGATAGTAAGTGAAGTACCTGATGGCTAGAAGCTGAATGTTTCTTATCTTTCCCCATTGAGCTCTACAGTTATCATCGTTGGTTATTCCGCGATAGAGCTCCAACAAATTAGCGGGTTGAGCTGGAATCTTCTTTGCTGACCTAGATGTACCAAGTCTGAGAGCTTCACAAAATTTCTTCAATGTCATATGGTAAGACCTGCCATAAACTTTGAAAAAACATCTGGGTGGAACAAGCTGCTGGTGAAGGAGAAGCTCTCCACAAATGTTTTAGTGAGCATAGCATATTGCACGCTCTCATCCTGCATAAGACTTGTTGGACCAGCCCTCCGAACCAAGGTCATAAAATCATCAAGAATCCCAGCAGCCCGCAAGAAGGTTTGGCAAGGAAAGGCGGAGGGATGCGCATCCCCCTCATCTCCCTCGTCACCAAATCGCAGAGTGATGAGATCCTCATTGTATGATGGCCTGACACTGGTGGATGATCTTGAAAGCCTTGTCCTTCTAGGTGCATCAGCCTCAAATATCTCTCCAAATGCATGGTTATCCATGACCACTCTATTCTGAATTTTTTAGACAAACATCAAACCAAGTGATTTCCAAGTTGATAAATGATGAGCAACTACTATAAGAACTTGCTAGAGGACTACACATGCATCAAAATGAAATCTCTAAGCATAGAACAAGCATGAAAGCTCAAACAATCTGTCACCTATAGCAGCAAAATACTCAAGATACAATCTACCAATCACAAATCTAATTGGACAAGTGGAGGAGGCACATACCAAGGAGCAATCCCTCCAAAAATCAGCAACAAAGATGGGCTGAGCAAGGAGATCAAAAATCGCGATCAAGAACAGCAAGAACTCGAGCTTGATCAAGTTTTCCAGTGTTTTTCGGGGGAGAGAAAGAAGATGGCTGTGAGGGGGCACCTTAAAGGGGCCGAGGTGGGCCAGACCCTCCTAGGCGCCACCCACAGGTAGGACGCGCCTACCATGGGTGTGGTGGTCTGGGGTGGCTCCCTGGGTCACTTTAGGTGTCCCTCTGTCCCTTTTTTCGAGGAAATATTTATTTTGAATTTTCTGGGAATTTTCGGGAAACTTTATTTTTGGCCTAATTTTCAGGGTATGAAAATTGATTTTCTCGCAGAAACAGTTTTTTTAGAAGAAGCAAAAGCAAACCAAAAACCAAATTACAGAAGTTCTAAGTCACCCTAACAAGCAAACAACTAGCAAAAGAAAACCAAAGACTAGGAAGGATAAAAGTAAAAGAAAGCAAGTATAACCACAGTGAAAACATTATTTTGTTTATAAAAATCCTTTTGTTAACAAGGTTGATCAAGTCTTGTTACCAAAACAATCTTATATGAAATAAAAATTTGCAATCCACAAGGTGATTATGTTACCTCATATTTGATAGCAATGGTCCCAATCATAATAGTTTCAAAATTTTCTTGTGGAATGGGACAATATATTTCTCCAACGTTGATGCTCTCATTATTTTCAGTGGAATTGAGGCAATAGCTTCTAACAACCTTCTTGGGGAAATAAACAGTATGCTCTTTGTCGTCAATATCGAATGTTACTTTTCCTTGATTACAATTAATGACAGCACCTGCAGTATTAAGAAAAGGTCTCCCAAGAATAATATACATATTATCATCTTCAGGCATCTCAAGCACAATAAAATCAGTTAAAACCAAGCAATTATGATCCACTTGAACAGGAACATCCTCACATATACCAACAGGAATAGTAGTTGACTTATCAGCCATTTGCAAAGATATATCAGTTGGTATTAACTTTTCTAGCTAGAGTCTCTTGTAGTGAGAAAAGGTCATAACACTAATTCCAGCTCCCAAATCACATAAAGCGGTTCTAGCATAATTGTTCTTAATAGAGCAAGGAATAGTTGGTACACCTGGATCACCAAGTTTCTTTGGAACCTTACCATTGAAGGAGTAATTATCAAGCAAAGTAGAAATTTCCTCATTAGGAATCTTCCTTTTATTAGAGACAATATCCTTCATATACTTTGAATAAGGAGGCAATTTAATAGCATCAGTCAAAGGAATTTGCAAAAATAAAGGTTTCATCCACTCAGAAAACTTCTCGTAGTGTTCTTCCTCCTTTGACTTGTGTTTCTTACCTGGAAAAGGCACAGGTTTCTGCACCCAAGGTTCTCTCTCTTTACCATGTTTATTAGCAATAAAATCTTCCTTAGTGTACCTAGTGTTCTTAGTGTGCTTCTCAGGTTCTTCCTCAACTTCCTCCTTATCAGGAGCATCATTATTATCACCACTCTCGGTTTCAGCATCAGAGACAAATATACTATTAAGATCTACATCAGGTTCAAGTGGTTCGTCAACTATCTTATCTTTCTTTTTCTTTCTCTTACGAGGACTACCACTACTCTCACCTTGTTGAGAATCCTGCTCAATTCTTTTAGGGTGCCCTTCGGGATATAAAGGATCTTGAGTAGCTATACCACTCCTAGTTCTAATTCCATAAGCATGTTTATTTCCTGAGGCATTAACTAGCATATCCTTTTGTACCTTAGCAAGTTGATCAAGTTGAGTTTGAACCATTTGAAAGTGTTTACAAAGTATTTTAATATCATTAGAAGTTCTTTCCATAATATATTTTAACTCATGGATAGCTCTAGAGTTTTCCAATAAATGATTCTGAACTTGTTTATTAAAATTACCTTGTTTAACAATAAATGTGTCAAGTTCCTCTAAGCATTCATCAGGAGGCTTACCATAAGGAATATCACCTTCATTAAAGTGGAGAGAGTGTACCTCAATAGTAGATGAGTGGGGAATTGGCTTACATAATTCTTCTATAGGAGGTAAATTCTTCACAGCTTCAGCTGTAATACCTTTATCCTTTAGACACTTCTTAGCTTCCTTCATCACTTCATCATTTAATGCAATAATTCCCCTCTTATTTGGTGTTGGTGTTGGAACTGGTTCAGGCACAATTGGTTTAGGAGTAATAGGCTCAGGTGTGTTTAGCTCAGTTGAAGTCCAATCATCATAATTCTTGCTTATCTTTGCCATTAATTCTTCAACATCTGTAGGAGTTCTTTTCCTGAAAACACAATCAGCAAAGCTATCTAGGTATGTCCTAGAATCATCAGTTAGTCCATTATAATAAATATCAAGAAGCTCATTCTTAGGCAATGGACATCCAGGATGTGCATGAATCAAGACACAGAACCTTGTCCATGACTCGGGTAATTTCTCTTCTTCTCCCTGTTTAAAATCAAAAACTCTCTGCAAAGCAGCATGTCTAGCACTGGGAGGAAAATATTTCTAGAAGAAAGAAGCAATCAAGAAATCAGGGCTATCAATGGAACCAGGAGGTAATCTATTAAACCAAGCCCTAGCTTATCCTTTTAGTGAAAAATGGATGATCTTAGTAACAAAGTACTTGCGCATCTTAAAATCATCAGAGAATAAAGCACTCATAGTAGAAAGCTCATTCATATGAGCCACAACACTCTCATTTCCAGTCCTACAAAAAGGTTCTTTCTCAACAATGTCCAAGTAGGATAAATCAAGAGAGAAATCATAATCTTTATCTTTAATATCTATGGGAGAGGTGGCAAACTTAGGATCAGATGATAGTTTAGGCATAATAGTACGTCTAGCAAGGAGACTCTTAATAGCACTAGTACCATGTGTGTTTCGGCACTCTTCAACAAATTCATCAGTGAACTCAATGTAACCATCATTAATATCATAACTCTCACTAGACTCAGGTGAGCTAACAGGTGTAACAGTGTATTCACTAGGAGTTTTGATATTTCCTAGGCTAGCCATAGTAGCATCTAAAAAAGGACCTAATGAACCACTCGCATCAAGCACAGTGAGATTCGAAGGCCGTAGGCATAGGGATGGATGGACGGGCGTTGCATGGACGAGTCTAAACATGTAACTTCAAGATCTAGGGCATTGCAGATAAATAATAACAAGCATCCAAGTACTAAACAATCCTAGGCATATGCTCCAAATATAGTCATACATGCTCGCAATGAGAACTTGCACAACATCTTACATCCAGCCGGCCAAATGGGCCTCTAGGGAACTACTGGCAATTAAGGTGCTCCTTTTAATAGAGCACCCGAGCAAAGCATTAACACTCTCTGAACACATGTGATCCTCACACCACAGCCATCCCCTCTGGTTGTTCCAATTATTGTCACTTTGGGGCTTTTGGATCCGAACAATGATATGTGTACACGACTTGCAGATAAGATCACAAACAATACTATCATAATGATTCAATAATAAGTTCAGATCTGAGATCATGGCACTTGGGCCTTAGTGACAAGCATTAAGCACAACAAGTTGCAACAAAGTCAAATAGCACTAATAGAGATAATAGGCACTATGCCCTAACATATCTTATTCGATTACATGATAGAACTCATCCAATCCCTACCATCCCCAAGCCTACAGCGGGGGATTACTCACTCATGGATGAGGGAAACATCGATGGTTGATGGAGAGGCGTTGGTGATGACGATGGCGATGATCCTCTCCAAATTCCCCGTCCCGGCAGGGTGCCAGAACGGAGTTTCTCAATCCAAATCTTGGTTTCTGGTGGCGGCGGTGGAGCGGAACTCTTTCTAGAAAACTATCGAACCCCCCTCGGTTTTTAGGTCGAAAGGCAACTTATAGGCGCAGAGGGAAGCCGAGGGGGTGCCTAGGGTGGCTGCACCCCCTAGGCGCGACCAGAGGTGGGCCCGCGCCTGGCAGGGGTGTGGGCCCCCAGACCCCTTCTTCGTCTCTTCTTATGGCTCCGTGGGTCTTCTGGTGAAATATATTTTTTTGCATATTTTTCGGGATTTTTCCTGATAGTTGATTTTCTGCACAAAATAAAGGCACCAAGGTAATTCTGCTGAAAACAACGCCAGTCCGTGTTAGTTGTATCCAAATCACACAAGTTTAGAGGAGAAACAATAGCAAAAGTATTCGGGAAAGTAGATACGTTTTGGACGTATCACCAATGCCCCCCGCTTATTTCATGAACCTCATGAATAAGATTTTTTTATGGACTTCCTGGATAAGTTTGTCATTGTTTTTATCGATGACATTCTGATCTATTCCAAATCAGAAGAAGACATGAGCTACATCTAAGGACCATCCTTGGAACCCTTAGGAAGCATCAGTTGTATGCCAAGTTTAGCAAATGTGAATTCTGGTTGCCGGAAGTAGGATTCCTCGGACATATTGTATCAGCCGGAGGAATTGCTGTTGACCCTGCAAAGGTGAAGGATGTTGAAGATTGGCAAGCCCCAACCACTCAAACCCAAGTTCATGCATTTCTCGGATTGGCGGGATATTACCGCAAGTTCGCAGAAGTATTATCGAGTATTGCAAGACCCATGACCCAATTGTTGAAGAAGGATAAGAAGTTCGAATGGGCTAACAAATGTGAAGCGAGTTTTCAAGAACTCAAGAGGAGATTGATTTCAGCCCCAATATTGATCATGCCGGATATCACGAAGCCTTTTGATGTGTATTGTGACGCATCCAAGATCGGTCTCGGATGTGTGTTGATGCAAGAAGGCAAAGTTATATCTTATATATCCCGACAACTGAAGCAACATGAGCAGAACTATCCTACCCATGACCTTGAACTAGCAACCGTAGTTCTAGCCCTGAAGACATGGAGGCATTACCTGATGGGAAACTGTTGTGAGATTTATTCGGATCACAAGAGCCTGAAGTATATATTCACTTAGAAGGAGCTGAATATGAGGCAGAGAAGATGGATCAAGCTAATCAAGGACTATGATATGGACATTCACTATCACCCCGGTAAAGCCAATGTGGTAGCAGATGCCCTTAGCAGATTGCCATGCCGCTTGAACTCCGTGATTATGAAGGAGCAACCAAGTTTGCACAAGGAGATGGAAGATTTTAGAATGGAATTAGTAAGTGAAGATTTTTGGCTAGCATAGAGCTTCAACCCACTTTGATCAGTCCGATCAAGGAGGCACAGAAAGGAAATGCCAGTATCGACGGAATGAAACGTCCCATCGGTACAGGCAAAGTATCCGGATTCACCGAAGATGAAGAAGGAGTTTTGTGCTACAAAGGACGTCTCTATACACCAGCAGATTCAGAGTTGAAGGAAGTTATTTTGAAATAAGTCCTTGATACTCTTTATTCTATCCACTCCGGAGGAACGAAGATCTATCAGGATCTGAAGGATCAATTTTGGTGGCATAAGATGAAGAGAGAAATCGGGAGCTACATCGCCAAGTGTGATATTTGTCAGAGATTCAAGGCGGGACATCAGAGACCCATAGGACTGTTGCAACTACTGCAGATTCCAGAATGGAAATGGGATTCAGTTAGAATGGACTTTATCACCGGATTGCCTACTTCTAGTAGGGGAAATGACTCTATTTGGGTCATAGTTGATAGACTGTCCAAAGTAGCCCATTTCTTACCAGTCAAGACCACTTACCAGAGCTCGAAACTAGCGGAGTTGTACATCGCTAGAATCGTCAGTTTGCACGGAGTCCCCAAGAACACTGTGTGAGATCGAGAAACTCAGTTTACCTCGAGATTCTAGAAGAAAGTCCAAGAAGGATTGGGAGCAAGATTGGATTTTAGCACAGCTTATCACCCTCAGACCGATGGACAAACGGAGCGAGTAAATCAAATACTCGAAGATATGTTGAGAGCCTGTGTGATAGAGTATGGATCTAAATGGGAAGACTGTCTGCCTTTCACATAATTTTCTTACAACAACAGTTATCAAGCTAGTTTGCAAATGGACCCATTTGAATTCCTGTATGGAAGAAAGTGCCGTACCCCTCTGAATTGGTCGGAAGTAGGAGAGAGTCAGATTTTTGGACCCGACATCCTACGAGAAGCAGAAGAGAAAGTTCACAAGATCCGTGAGCACATCAAGACTGCCTAGTCCAGACAGAAGAGTTATGCCTACAAGAGAGGTCGAGACCTCGCCTTCAATATCAGAGATTTTGTGTATCTAAAAGTGTCGCCTTTGAAAGGAATGCAACATTTCTAGCTCAAAGGAAAGTTAGCCCCCAGATATGTCGGACATTTCAAGATTTTGAATTGTCGAGGAGAAGTATCGTATCAACTGGAACAGCCAGAGGAGATGTCAGCAGTGCATAATGTGTTCCATATATTGTTACTTCGCAAATGCCTACAAGTCCCAGAGAAAACTGAAGTTTTCAAGAACATTGATCACCGAACCATAGAGATCTACGATGACCTGACGTATCCCGAAGTACCCATCCATATTTTGGAAGAAGCATTCAGAACCACCAGGACCCGACGCATCAAGTTTCTCAAGATTCAGTGGAGTAACCACACTGAAGAAGAAGCTACCTGGGAACAAGAAGACTACATCAAGACGGAGTTTCCCAATCTCTTTAAATCCTAGTTTTCTTCTTCTTTCTCAAATCTCGGGCCGAGATTTTGTTTAAGGAGGGAAGGTTTGTAACATCCCAAAAATATTGAACAATGATTATCAAATTCCAATCACTCAAATTTAGGGTTAACAAAAACTTTTGTTAATCAACATCATATGAATGCATGTGTGTATATGATGAATGTATGAATGCATGGATGGACTTGTTTGATTGTTGTAAATAGCAAGGAATGGTTCAAAGATGAAAACAACATCATCTAAAACTTTTCCAAGCAGAAACAAATCAAGAGAAATAAAAAACAAACAAAACAAGCAAATGGTCATTTTTGCCAATCTTGCTCACTAGGCCACTTTGAGTGTTTCTAGTCCAAGATTTAACATAGAAACAATTCCGTTTCTTTTCACCCCTTGCTAGACCAAGTAAAAGTGAACCCAAGCCCACCTTTCAAACTTACAGAAACATTTGGCAACTTGATTCAAATGACAATTCAAAATTGAATCTTTAACACATGTGAAGATCACCCATTTTCAAAAATCAACCAAACCAGTACACCTTGACCTTTCCAGCTAACCAGAGACTACCTAGTACGTAACTAGTGCACCCACCAAGTTTGAACCAAAAATCCAAATTCAAATCTCTTTCGGCCATTTCATCAAACACATTGCAAACACAAAACAAACAAACAATAGACACTATTGTGAGCAGTGATTTGGCCAACCTTGTTCCTGCTCTAGCTCACATCACCCTCTTAGTAGATCATCTAGCTCAATTAACCAGCCTTAGCTCACTGTGAGCTTTCCATTGCCATCAATGGTGAGCATGCCGAGCCTCACCTTGC
This sequence comes from Avena longiglumis, assembly GCA_030063025.1. Taxonomy (NCBI): domain Eukaryota; kingdom Viridiplantae; phylum Streptophyta; class Magnoliopsida; order Poales; family Poaceae; genus Avena; species Avena longiglumis. Next base: position 472,238,375 of record CP125974.1, on the reverse strand, counting down.
CACCCCATGGTGGACAGCATGCTAGGAGCAGCACCAAGCCTAGCCACCTTGTCTGGGACATTGACCACCCTCCACTGCCACCCCCTGTCCAACGCCAATGCCCTACCAGCCACTGGACCACTCTAGAACCGCTACGCCCTACACCTCTATGCCATGCCGAGAGCGTGCCAGAGCGCTGCACTCTACACGCGCCCACAGACCGCGCACCGCCCTCGCCGCTTGCTAGTGTGATCACCACCGTCTCAGGAGACCGCCAGACAACCCCGTTCGCTGTCGCGCGACCCGTAGCCGCGGTGCGCCATTAAAATTCCCGTCGGACCTGCCCAGAGCACCGTAGCGTTCCGACCGTTTCACACCGCCCCACGCTTTGAGACCACGCCGTTGAGCTTCGCTAGGGAGCAAAACACCGCCCCTACCGTCGCCCATGCCATTAGCCCACTGTGCCGACGACCACGACGAGATCCACCAGTGTCCTTCGGTCCCCTCTTAGCACTATAAAGAGATGCCACCCCCGCTCGATTTCTTCACACCAACACCCTCCCCTCTCTCTCAGAACCACCCCCACTCATTCCTGGAGCAAGGCGAGCAGCAGGTCGCCGGAATTTGGCCAGAGTCTGCCACGGAGGAGTAAGAAAGGAGCCATCGATTGGAGCCTCACCAAGAGAAGCCACCGGTACCAGGAGGTTCGCCGTCATCGACTTGCCGTTTCTCCCCATCACTGACCCTACTTTGAGCCCCAGTGAACCCGTAGACCCCACCCGCCGCTTAGGTTACATCTCACTGAGTTGCCGAAGGAGACGATAAGTCACAGTCGTTCGATTACATGTTGATCATGTGGTTTAGATTGCCCCACCGCTTCGCACCCCCTGTCTCGCTGACTGGTGGGGAAAACCACTTAAACTCACCCCCGCGTGCACTGTGTGCCATGGGCCAGCCCATGTACATTCCCGCGTGACCCAACAATTTGAATTTAGGTTTATTCTTTTAGTTTCAAACTCAGTTATGTACCTAGATTCAAAAATCAACCCGGGTCGATTCACTAAACCAAAATGCATGAAACTATTTTTTTTAGAAAGGTACTAGAATTCTTAATCCAAGCCCATTTGATTCAATTCATTTGGAATTGTAGATCACCTATAGTAAAATTAACAAGGCAAAAGCTTTTCTGCATTCAAACATTTTTCAAAATTCAACCACAAAAGCTTTTGAGTTGATTCCAACTCTCAAAAATCACATTTAACTAGACATTTCTGAATATATAAAAATATATAGGTTTACTTGCAGAAATAATGAACAAGTAATAAAAGAATGCCTCATAGGCATTTCTAGTCACTTTTCCAAAGTACTGAAATATGTCGGGATGACATGTGTCAACATGATCCCATGTTTTAGTTGGAGAATATTAAATCTTAAGTAGTTTTTCAATGAGTAGAAATTACTTTTCCAAAATAAAATAATTATGACAAGTGCTTTGATGATTGTAATGTTTGTGATGATGCTAGATCATCTAGTGAAAACCTTGGTGTGATAAATAAAAGTATTAAGTATTGTTTTTTGATTGTGCACCTCGTATTTATTTATAGATGCTAGTACCGACCAAGGATACGAGGAGGAAGGATAATACTACGAGGAAGAGGCCGAGGAGAACTTCAACCACTGCTCTACATAAGGCAAGCTTATACTAATATCTTAGCAAGCTAAGCTAAACCATGCAAGTTTTACTTGCAAGCTTACACCACTTGATACCCAATCCTAGTTTTATTTGCAGGCTTAGTTATTTTATTTCCTTATCAAAACTTTCTATTGAATTTTACTTAGTGCTTTGTAGATTTTGGAAAGATATTTAAAGGTAGCATAAAGAGCATAAAACTTGGCCTAAGTTAGTTAATCTTGATGTCATCCTGAGGCATAAGATTGAACTTAGACCATTCCTACTTGTTTACCACCCCTCGTTAGTGTTTATCCCCCACTTGTAGATGCTAGTGCTAAGCATAAAACTTGACCACTTTAGATGGGAATACTTGGTGAAAATGGTTATGAAAACCTTAGAATGATGAGTCATTCTACTAAAATGTTTTGACATGTGTTCTTGAACACCAGATGATTTTGATGATGAAAATGTTAAGGCATGAGCCTTAGCCCTTTATAAAATTGATGGTTGTCTAGAAGCAATACCATTCAAATTTTACCGTACATCCACAATACCCGAAATTTGGGTAGGGCTTGACTGGAAATTTATATACCTTAGTATGGGTTCCCTTGTGGCCAAGGTTTGAGCTAAGTCTACCTTGTGAAGATTGTCCACATGTGCAGTTCCCAAGATGACAGTTGGTCATGGTTGGGAGGCCAAATCATAGGAGAGGTGCCTATACTAGGGCGTGTAATTGAAAGGTTAGGATTGATTATCCGCATACTGAGTATGGTGAATTCAGGATTGTTCCTGACGGATGTTTCGAATGTTGTGGTGAAAGTGTACCACCTATGTAGTGTGTCAAACTATTCGAATAGTCGCGTCCACGTTTATGGACAGTTAGAGTGGCCATATTGTTTCATCGTCAGATGTTTTCAAAATGACTTATGAAATGATTCATGACCTTTGACTTGACCACAACAGGGTTGTGTTACGAAAATTCAAGTTCCCATTTAGGTGCTATAAAACTTCCAGCTAGCTTTATTTGCTTCTGAACTCAGTAGAGATAAATCCGCCTTTTTGCAAAACGACCTAGAACTTAGTATTTCCTACTCAAACCCACTTCACGGGTTACTATTAGTTTGCGAGCACTTAAAGAGTACTCATGGCTTTTTCCCTGTCTATTCCCGTGGCCAAACTATGAAGAGGGCTATCAGAAGGATGGACCATAGGAAGGTTACGACAACTAGGATCATCTCTCATCGTCAGCATTGCCTGTGACCATGAAGCTGGAGCCTCGCCTACGCTACCGTTATTATTACGTTATTCCGCTGCTTGAATTGTATTAAGGCTGGATCATGCGATCCTATATTTGTTGTAAGACCTTATGTATGGTTTGTAATGGATGATGTACTGTGATATCCAATCAGTTATGTCTCGCAAAAATGGTAATCCTGGGATTGCGATGTATGGCATAACAACATCTGGGATTAAAAATCCGGGTGTTTGCAATCTTGCTCGGCTCCGAGGTGTCAAGATAAGCACACCGAGGTCCTCCCTGAGCTTTTGCATGTCTCCAAGCCACCCCACCGCGTTGGCTTGCCCCGTTGGACATCGCAGTTGGCCATGTCGTCGCGAGGAAGATGCAGCAGGCCGGCAATGCCATGGAAGACGAGGTGAGCCGCTCTCCTGCGTGGGAGGTGGGGACACACGACAGTGTGTTCCACCGGCGGTGGTGGTGCTAGAAGTTTTTTTTGGCGGCGGCGACGGTGGAGCAGAGACAGGACCAGAGAAGAGACAACGATTATACAAAAAAACCTCGTATTGGTGATTACCTTTTCGTATATATTAAGTCACCTGACAGTGGGGCCTCATCTCGCCACGTCATCAAATGTATCTCCACAACACGAGAGGTGACCGCGAATAACACTCTGATGCGTCTTTAGTGACCGTAAACTCGTATTCTTATTATACAATGACCATTTTGACTTTGCTAAGAAAGTTCAGTGACTAATGATGGATTTAAATCTTTTCTAAATAAAGTAGACATTATTTTTATTTATCTCTTCCAACTCATTAATCATGCTACGATGATACTGCTAAAATGAGACTATTATACATGCCTTAAGCATGCTATAGTTATCTGTATTGGTAACAACTACTCCCACTACTCCCTCCGTTTTAAAATATAAGATGTTTTAGTTTTGTGAAGTAAATATATCTAGATTATTTTTTAGTGTGTAGGTTTATTCTAAACCCGAGTGAACCTACACACTAAAATAAGTCTAGATACATTTGCTTTACAAAACTAAAACATCTTATATTTTGAAACAGAGGGAATATATGTCTCGCCGCATATTTAATATGGTGCTAAAGATAAGACTAAAAATAACCTATTATATATCATATTTTGTGCATCCTCCATTTCGAAAAAATATCATATTTTGTTATTATATAAAAATCACAAGATAAGACTGTCTTAAGAGTCATTGTACATTAGGTTGTGATTTATGGTAGTATGTAGGTTGTTCCAACTAATATTTTTCAACCATTGTACATGCCGTTAGGTCATGATTTATGCTAGCACATAGATTGTTCCAACTGATTTTTTTAACCACTCTGAACAGGATTACTCTCCAGGACGCTTAACATGCCCATCCTTAAAAAGGCAGAAGAAATCACATACATGGTCTGAACAACTCCCCTACATCTCCTCCTCGTCAAGGAAGCTAGGGTTTCGTTGGCTCCCATCGTCGTGGTCGATCTACCTCACTTCTATGGCCTTCGGGCCATGGAGGTGCGGTGTATATTTCCCTGATGGTGCTGGTTAGCACTTCGTTGGGAACCCCAAGAGGAAGGTGTGAAGCAGCACAACAACAGTTTTCCCTCAGTAAGAAACCAAGGTTATTGAACCAGTAGGAGGAAGTAAACGTCACACAGGTGTTGCAAGCAACACGCAGACCTTCACAACACAAACTCGAGACTTTGCCTCAACTAGACATTGAGGTTGTCAAGCTCACCGGTTTGCTGTAACAAAGGATTAAATGTACGGTGTGGAAGGTAATGATGGTTTGCACCAAGTAAACAAGTAACGGTGGAAGATGTATCAATGGTAAAGATTGGAACGGGGTCCATAGTTCACTAGAGGTGCTCTCCTTAGATAAATAACATGGCATGAAGGGTAAACAAATTACAGCAGGGCAATTGACAGGAACTGAGCAAGGCATAATAATGCAATACTAGTCAGAAAGATCCTATGAGATTCGATTGGACAATACAACAAGATACATAGCCCGCCATCCAACTTCATCTATGACTAGAAGTCCACCTTTAGGTTATCATCCGAACCCCCTCTAGTATTAACTTGCAAGCAACAGACAACTGCTTTAAGCAAAGTGTGTAACGTAAATAGTCCACATGTTCTATGAACAAGAGACCATTGTTTCCTCTCTAGTAGCAACAACACATCTACAACCGAAGATATTTCTGTCACTTCCCTTGGAAACTAGAGGCATGAACCCACTATCGAGCATAAATACCCCCTCTTGGAGTCACTAGCAACTACTTGGCCAAGATAGCTACTAACAACGGAGAGCATGCAAGATCACAAACAACACAGACATGATAGAATCATAAAGACAAAACTATTAATCAAACTAACATAATAATCTCAATATCCATCGAATCCCCGCAAACACAACATGCATGATTACAAATAGATTAGATCTTGATCATGAACGGAGCTCACAAGATCTATACATGAAAGCATAAAGGAGGAGATACAACCATCTAGCTACTACATGGACCCATAGTCCAAGGTGGAACTACTCACGCATCATACCAGAGAGAAGGCCTCTGGGATGATCTCCCCTCTGGCAGGGTGCCGGGAAGAAATTCAGATCCCCTCCGATCTAGGGACGACGGTGGCGGCGGCTACAGAAGGTTTTGTGGAATATTGATCGGGTACTTAGGGTTTCTGCAATAGGGGTTCTTATAGGTGAAGAGGCGAGGCTGGGAGGCGGCCAAGGGCCACACACCCTACCCAGGCGCGGGGCAGCGCCCACCCGCGCCTAGGGGGGTCTGGCCGCCTTGGCTTGCGTCTCTGTCTCGTCTTCTGGATTCTTGTTCCCCATGGAAAGTTATTGACTTTGGCTTTTGTCCCGTCCAATTCTGAGAATATTGATTTTCTGTCTTTCTAGAACCAAAAACAGAAGAAAACAGGCAACTGACACTGTGGCAACTTGTTAATAGGTTAGTTCTAGAAAATATATAAAAACACCTCAAAGTGTAGACAAAGCAAAGCAAAGTAGATACTAAACAAGCATGGAGCATAAAAAATTATAGATATGTTCCCGACGTATCAAGCATCCCCAAGCTTAACGCCCGCTCGTCCTTGAGTAGGTCAGCGATAAAAAGAATAATTTTTTAGGTGACATGCACCATCAAAACCAAGATCAAACCATTTGCAAGCATTGAAAGCTGGGATCAAATAACTCTAAACATGTGCATGAAAGATGGAGTTCTAACAATAGGACATAGTAACTATGCATGCAACATGAAAGACTACAAACAAAGATCATGAATAGCATGCATTGACAAACATTTGTTTGTTTCACATACAGAAAACATGGCATAGTGGCAATCAGCTTGTCCCTCATAGAGCAGCAAATAGATGCATAGGACACCTTCAAAGTTCACAAGGGTGACTAGAAACAAGTAGCACAAGAACAAGTAATATACCAATATGCATCAATCAATAAACTTTGGAACACTGCACACAGAATGACAACTATGCTCTCTTAATGGTGTCTAAAGGTAGAAGGTGGAGACTCATATAATGGTGGAAGAGAAGTCTTTTATAAAGGAAGCAGGGATTTCAAGTTTCAAAAAGAGCTTCCAAAAATTATGGTACTTGTTACCTTTTAGCCCTCATTGCCCCTACCATAAGCATCTTGAAGTGATTAAGGTTAAAGTGAACAAAGATGGAGTATATGCTTGACAAAGTATAAGTTGGCAATCTCAGGTCCCTTGAATACATGGGCGACACCTCATGCTAATCAACTTCAGTCACCTGGAAGTTATTGTCATTGTAAGTATTTGCATACCATAGAGAACCGCCAATGGGGTACCCCTTGCACATGGTACGGGACAGGAGCTATCCCATAACCAAAATGACAAGGCAAGCAGACAATGAGCATCTCAGCAATCTTTTTATTTACCATATGCATAGATTTTTATTGAGGATGCTTCATAGATAGCTCACTATGGTGATGCTGCAAGTTTCCACCATGATTAGGCATGGCTTAGGCTAGCGGCCCAGGCATTTCTCTAACACAAAATACAAACTCCATGGACTTACAAGTTCCCTCTTTATTTCACACCGGTGACATCCATAGACAAAAGATCATGATATCAACTGAGTACAAAATTTCTTTCATGCTTTGAGATTAGGTATAGTCTTGGAGGATGATTGTTATAGACTTTGATATGATCTTTGTGGATTAGTGTGTTTTGGGAAATGAAATTTGAATTTAAACTTGAGTGTTGGATTTATAATGTAGAAGGATTTAGAATTAGGTTTGAGTGATTTGATTTGATCAAGAGTTAACAATTAATAACTCAAACTTTAAATAAAATAAATTAATCAATAGAATGAATATTTATTCCATAATTTTATTCAATAAATAAGTTACAAAATGTAACTTATGGAATTGATCAAGAATCTTTACAATAGTAATGAAATAAAAGAAGAATCTTTATATATTGAGTAATAGTACAAACTTTATTACAAAAGAATAAAATAAAAATTACAAAATAATAAAAGAATATTACAAGTGACTATTCTATAAAGAAAAAGAAAACATAAACTAAAGTCTTGATCTTCAAGTCTGGTACCTGCAAAGCAAACACAAACTAAAAGAAAGAAAGTGAAGGATTAAAAAATGTTTTACTCTCAGAATTGACAGTGAGTTGCACTGTGCAAAATTTCATCATCGAGTAATCTTTAAAGGGGCAAGTTTCACCAATATGAAAGAATTATATCTTTCATAATTTTAAGCCATAAGTCAAATAAACAGTAAGGAGGGGAAAGTTTCACCAGACAAGTAAGAGTAACCAGATAAAAGTAACTTTCATATCCAGAGCATATCCACAAGGTGCAGTAGACACACAAGCAGCACACACACAAAACTGCATGGTGTGTGCTGTCAGCACAACATCAACATGCCACACACACAAAACTACTCAGCACAGTCGTGGGAGGCATCTCCAACACCATTCTCTGGTGCATACACACCAAGCACATCAGCCCAGCTAAACCAAACCAAACCAGAGTACACCAACCAAACTCTTGATTATCTCACCAAGATGGTGACATAAGGAGGGGGTAGATCAGGTCGATAGCAAGCACAAGATCAAGCCACCAGGACCAGGAGGTGGAGAGCTAGATCAAGGACAAGTCCAGGAGCTGGAAGTATCAGGAGGAGCACCAGGTCAAGCTAGCCACAAGATCAACAACTTGCAACCCCAACAACAACCAAGTGTGGTGAGTAGAAAAGACCATCACATGATGTATCTGTCTAAGTTAGACAAGCATCCATGAGTTGTCTCATACTCAAATTCTCAGAAAAGCACCCAAGTGGGTTGACTCCATCATTGAAGTTTTAAACACTAAAAGCAATCAAAAAACTATAAATATCCAATTAGGATCTCAGGACAACATCATTGATCCTAGCTATCAAGCTATATATAAATTCTAGGAATGAATATAGCCAAGATCTGGACTTCTAGGCATATCTCTAAAACAGGAGTAGCACCTTAGAATTTAATCTTATGGATCCATATAAGTTATCAAGCCTATAATCATTTTCCCCCAACTTTGATTCAAGAAGCAGTAGCTGGTATCACTACCAGAACCAATCCATGAGAAATAACAAGATAAGGACCTAGATCCTAAACCTCAGACCAACATCATAGGTTTTAGTAATTCAGGGAAATAAGTTCCACTTATCTCTGATGCCAAGTTAAGCTTAAGCAAAAGCAAGCTAAGTCATAGAACCTAATCTTGTGTGCCATACTAGGATGGTGTCACAACAACAGCTTCTAAACTAAGCAGGTTAAGCATTCAACTTTCACAGTTACACTCACAGCCAAATATAAATCATTTTCCTGATACTAATCACAGGAATCATTTCTAAGAATATCCATATATATATATCATCACTGTAAGAGACCATTGGATCTCAAGCTATATATGCATTCATAAGCCAACAACTACAGATAAAATGATTTCATCACTCAATAATCACTGTCAGTTGTTGGGAATATGCCCTAGAGGCAATCATGTATGATGATATTTCCCATTGTATTCATAAAGATATTAAGTTGTCCTTGTATAAACATCTGATGTGTATCATTGAATATGTGATTCGATTGTGGAACTATACATTCATGTTGTTTGTACTAAATATCCTTGGTCATTGAGGTTATGCTGGACACACAACTTAGACCAATGTGAAAGTTGGCTTAATGACTCGGTTCCACTTGTCATGGGCAGGGAGATGCTATTCCAACTTACACAGATCCGGCTAAAGAGTTTAGCGAGTCGGATTGACCCATATTGAGGTACAACGAACAAGTTTTCATTTGTATATCTCAATCAATGCAATACTTAGACCTGAGGTTATTGCATAGTCCGAGTTGAGGATCACCGACTTAGTCAAACGCTGATCTGTAACTTGGCAGTTATAAAGGTAGAGTTTGGGTCAATTGAGAATCAAGCTGCGTGATGTGAATAACCAATATGGAATTTTGCCCCTCCACTCGAAGAGATATTCTCTGGGCCCTCTCGGAAGATATGATTCGGAAATCATGGCCATGCACGACTCGATTAAGTGTTAACCGAGGCGATCGACTAAGAGTTAGTCGGGTGAATCACTTATCTCGGATCGAGAAGAGAGTTGGACTATTTAAGGGATGACAAGTATTCGCCTATAGTCTGACACGGTATATCATGAGGCAAAAGGGACTCGGACTTAAGTCGCACTGGAAAGGCAAGTCGCCATGACTCTTTGGTATTTGGGAGTCGGCACATTCTGCTAGGAGCCGCTACCGACTGATCGATTTGGAGTCGGACTCTAACCGTGTCCAAGTAGCCATGAGCCTGCGGGGTCACACACTTAAGAGCGGGAGAAAGTTTGGATTGGATTTGAACTGGAAATATGGTTGGGTTGGACCCGAGCCTAATTTGGACTGAGTCAGTGAGTCGGACTCACATGGACTAACATTATATGGGCTTTAGTGAATGGGCCGCGCGAGCAGAGCCCACGTTCACTCCCTATATATAGTGGAGCACACCAACCCTGAAGGGTTAATCGTTGTTCGGTTAGGTCATTCCATGTGTTGGAAACCCTAGCTCCACAGCAGTCCTGCCGCCATAACGAATCTAGCAGTTCGCCGCCGGCGCTCCTCCTTGTACATGTGGATACCAGCAGAGGTGTTGTACGACCAGCACCAGGACGATTGGATCGCAAAGGACTGCACTACATCAACTAACGCACATCAGTAATCCACAACTGCGCGTCTAGTGGTAAACCTCGTGGCCTTCTACCTCAGCTGGATCTTGGGATCACCACGTTAGAGGAATTTTTTTGTTTTATCACCGCGTGGCCCAACAGTGGTATCCGAGCGATAGCTTCTGGTTTTAGGCTCGAGATCTCGCATATGTGATATGCAGTAGGCTGTAGATGAGATCTATATGCTATTTTGGTGGTCGATCTATGAGATAGGTCGGTTTTGTACGAGGTTGATTGGATCAACTGTACTCGGGGAATGGTAGATCTGATTTCCGTGATCATACTGCTGAGGTCGTGGAACGACATACCCCTACCGGTCGGCTTCCGCCATCGCAGACCGTGACACGTAAATCCAGATGCGGTGATCGAAGATCAAAGAGTTTGATCAGTCGGAACAATGGTGGAATCCATGTCCGGATCGTAGATGAGATCTACGTTCGGAAAAATCGTCGCGCCGCCTTCGATCCCCGCCCGCTATCCGGCTAAGCGGGACCGCCATACATCATAGCGCCTTAGATGTCGTTGCGAGTTTCGCAACGCCGGTAGATATTGTATCTATGCATAACTTGTTTTTTCAGGAAGTTGTGAATGGTATGGTTCATGTGCATGTGATGTATGTGTGTAATCTATACGTGATCTGCGAATCACGGTTTTTGTCAGCCGACTGGAGCCTAGGTGCTGTCATTTTATTGTATAACGACCTGCGTGTCGGATTCTCCTTGTAATTCACTTTACTAAGCTAGTGTAGCTGTTTGGAGAACCCGAAAGGCATGCAAGGCATTGTACATGTCAGCGACATGGAGTAAGACGGCAAGTGACAAGAGTTGGCACGAGTCGGATTACGGGCTTTGTGGAGATGGAGATCGCCATGAAGAGAGCCATACCATTTCACATTATAAATGCTTTATTTTGTGTTATTGTTATGTCTCTGTTTTACCTCTATTAGATAGTCGGTAAAATTTAATCCCTCAAAAAAGGTCTAGTCGGTTTTCCCGCCAGTGTTTGCACCATCACAAGTCGGACATTTTTGGTAGTGGGCTCATAAAATTGTGCTGCCAATTCTTTCCGACTAGGTGGGTTCGAGTCGGACTCTTACTGCAGAAACACTCGGTAAGCTAGACGGGTCTATCACAACGGTTGTGGGACTCGGGGAAAGGTCGGACGGGATCTGGGGCATGTGATGCCACCCGTCCAACAGGAGTCGTATGAGATACGATTGACAAGGAGTTGCCTACCTAGATCACTTGGCGGCTAGCGGTGATGCTAAAGCTCACTAGCCGACTTGCTTATTTAGGATCCTGAATCACTAAGTAACCATCGAAGGGGTGTAGGTTCTAGTGGGAGCATAAAATATTAAAATGTTTAATATGCTTGCTCTTTTATGAATACATGTCTTAAGTGTTTTGCATATTTTCTATTGTAGATCATGGCACCAAGTAGCAGTCACTCTCAGATATCCGGTTTTGCGTTGAGAACTATCCTTGAGAAAGATAAACCGAATGACACTAATTTTACCAACTGGTATCGAAATCTGAGAATTGTTCTCAAACAAGAAAAAAAGGACCATGTCCTAGACAACCCACTTCCAGATGAGCCGAATGAGAATGTGTCGCTGCCACCAATGCCTACCGTCGGGCTAAGGATGATTCCACAGATATTAGCTGTCTTATGCTTGCTCACATGGAACCGGACTTGCAAAAGCAGTTCAAGCATGTTGAGGCCTACGATATGATCGAAAGCCTCAAAAGTATGTTCCAGGCTCAAACGAAGACTGAGAGGTATCAAGTCTCTCAGGCTTTGCTGAGTTGCAAGCTTAAGGATGGTGATCTACTGAGTCCACATGTGATCAAAATGGTTGGTTACGTGCGGTCTCTAGAGAGGCTTGGCTACTCTATTAGCGAAGAGTTCGCTACGGATATAATTCTGAACTCTCTTCCTAGTGCATATGGGCAGTTCATTTCGAACTACCACATGCATGGTATGGATAAGAAGCTCACTGAATTGCATGGGATGCTCAAGCAGGCAGAGACGGATCTCAAAAAGGGCGCCAGTCAAGTGTTAATGGTGCAGAATAAGGCTAAGTTCAGGAAGAGTTCTTGGACTAAGAAGAAGGCTAAGTCAGGAGGAAAGCAGGCTTGGGACCCGGTCCCAAGCGCTTCCTCAGGGACTAAGCCATCTCCTTCAGTCGGATCCACTTGCTTCAACTGTAAGGCGGATGGCCACTGGAAAAGGAACTGCATCAAGTACTTGGCCGACAAAGCCAAGAGTGGAGGTATGACTTCCGACTCAGGTACACTTGTTTGCAATGTTATAGACATATATATTGCTAATGCACCTAATAGTTCTTGGGTATATGATACCGGATCAGTTATTCACATCTGCAACTCTTTGTAGGGACTGGTAAGAACTAGGAGCATAGCAAGAGGCGAGGTTGATATTCGAGTCAGCAAAAAAACAAGAGTTGCTGCGTTGGAAATCGGCACGATGCAACTTTATTTACCTTTCGGATTCATCATGGAACTGAATAATTGTTATTATGTTCCAGTGCTCGGTCGAAACATTATTTCTGCTTCATGTTTGATGAGGCAAGGCTATGAGTCGAATATCAAGAATAATGGTTGTTCCTTGTATTTGAATGATATGTTTCACAGCTTTGCACTTGTCTAGGACGGGTTATTTATTTTGAATCTTGATGGTGAGTCGGTTTATAACATAAATGTTAAAAGGTTGAAACCAAATGATCTGAATATGACTTACTTTTGGCACTGTCGGCTTGGTCATATAAGTTGGAAACGCATGAAGAAGCTCCATGATGATGGACTCCTAACTTAGTTCGACTTGGAGTCGTTCGAGACATGCGAATCTTGCCTACTCGGCAAAATGACCAAGACACCTTTTGCAAAGAGTTGCAAAAGGGCGTCCGACTTGTTGGGACTAGTACATAGTGATGTATGTGGACCAATGAGCACGACAGCCAAGGGTGGTTATGAGTACTTCATTACCTTCACTAATGATTTGAGTAGGTATGGATATATCTACTTGATGAAACATAAGTCGGAAGCCTTTGAAAAGTTCAAAGAATTCCAGAATGAAGCACAAAATCAACTCGGCAAGAAAAAAAAGTTTCTTCGGTTAGACCGAGGAGGCGAGTACATGAGCCATGAGTTTGATGACCATCTGAAAAGTTGTGGAATAGTCCCTCAACTTACTCCGCCAGGAACGCCACAAAGGAATGGTGTTTCGGAAAGGCGGAATCAGACCTTGTTGGATATGGTACGATCAATGATGAGTCAGACAGATATGCCTTTATCATTTTGGGGATATTGTCTAGAAACAGCGGCGTTCACACTAAACAGAGTACCATCAAAATCGGTAGAGAAGACACTGCATGAGATGTGGACAGGCAAAAGACCGAGTTTGTCTTTTCTTAAGATTTGTGGTTGTGAAGCATTTTTCAAGCGACTTCAGTCACACAAGCTTACAGCCAAGTCGGATAAGTGTATTTTCGTGGGGTATCCGATGGAAACCTTGGGTTACTACTTCTACAACCGAGAAGAGGGCAAATTGTTTGTCGCTCGGAACGTGTCTTCCTTGAGAAAGAGTTTCTCAGTCAGGGAGTAAGTGGGAGAACGGTGCAGCTCGAAGAAATTCGAGAGGAACCGGCTAGTAGAGAGTCGGCAAAAACCTTGGAGGTTGAGCCGGTCGTGGTAGCTGAGCCAGCAGCAGCACCTGTACTACGAAGATCGGCAAGATTACGAAGTGTTCGTGATGTATTACTATTAGACAGTGATGAGCCAGCAAATTATTCGGAAGCGATGGTGGCATCTGATTCTGATTCATGGCTTGGAGCCATGAGATCCGAGTTAAAGTCCATGGATGAAAATCAAGTTTGGAACTTGGTTGATCTGCCAGACGGTGCAAGACCCGTCGAGTGCAAATGGGTCTTTAAGAAGAAAACTGATATGGATGGAAATGTTTCCGTCTATAAAGCACGCCTTGTCGCGAAGGGGTTCCAACAAGTTCAAGGAGTTGATTACGACGAGACTTTCTCGCCCGTAGCGATGCTTAAATCAATTCGGATCATGTTAGCTATAGCAGCCTATTTCGACTATGAGATATGGCAGATGGATGTCAAAACGGCTTTCCTTATCTTAAATTTAACCGAGGACGTGTATATGATACAGCCCGAGGGTTTTGTTGATCCGGCTAATGCTGACAAGGTATGCAAACTTCAGAAATCCATTTACGGGTTGAAGCAAGCATCTCAGAGTTGGAATATTCGCTTTGATGAGGTAGTCAAATCGTTTGGCTTCATCAAGAGTGATCATGATTCTTGTTTATACAAGAAGTTTAGTGGGAGCAAATTAAACTTTCTAATCTTATATGTGGATGACATATTATTGATTGGAAATGATGTCCAGATGTTGCAAGAAACCAAGGAATCATTGGAAAAGAGTTTCTCAATGAAAGACTTGGGTGATGCAACATATATTCTCGGAATCCGGATCTATAGAGATAGATCAAGGAGGCTCATTGGATTGAGTCAGAGTACTTATTTGGACAAAGTGTTGAAGAAGTTCAACATGGAATCGTATAAGAATGGGTTCTTACCGATGTCCCATGGTGTAAAACTTAGCAAGACTCGGTGTCCTTCGACAACTAATGAGCGAAGTCGGATGAGTGCGATTCCATATGCTTCTGCAGTCGGATCCATCATGTATGCCATGATTTGTACTAGGCCGGATGTTTCCTATGCTCTAAGTGTTGTGAGCAGACCGGTGATCTGGAGAAATCCACTAGACAGCGGCTAAAAATATCCTAAAGTACTTGAGAAGGACTAAGGATATGTTCTTGGTTTATGGTGGTGAATATGAACTCTGTAAAGGGTTACACGGATGCGAGTTATCTTACCGACTCTGATGATTCTCGTTCGCAATCCGGATACATGTTTATTATAAACGGAGGTGATGTGAGCTAGAAGAGTTCCAAGCAAGAGACTGTGTCTGCATCTACAACATAGGCTGAGTATATTGCCGCCTCGGAGGCAGCAAAGGAAGCTGTTTGGACATGGATCTTGGTGTGGTTCAGGGCTCGTCCAATCCGTTAGACGTGTATTTTGACAACAATGGTGCTATTGCACAAGCCAAGGAACCTAGACAACATCAGAAGAACAAGCACATACTCATGCGGTACCACCTGATTCGCCAGTTCGTGGATCAGGGTGATATAAAGTTATGCAAGGTACACACGGATGCAAATATTGTGGATCCGTTGACAAAGCCGTTACCACAACCAAAGCATGAGGCGCACCTGAGAGCCATGGGCATTAGATGCTTAGACATGTGATGTCGGAAGATTGACTCTAGTGCAAGTGGGAGACTGTTGGGAATATGCCCTAGAGGCAATCATGTATGATGATATTTCCCATTGTATTCATAAAGATATTAAGTTGTCCTTGTATAAACATCTGATGTGTATCATTAAATATGTGATTCGGTTGTGGAACTATACATTCATGTTGTTTGTACTAAATATCCTTGGTCATTGAGGTTATGCTGGACACACAACTTAGACCAATGTGAAAGTTGGCTTGATGACTCGGTTCCACTTGTCATGGGAAGGGAGATGCTATTCCAACTTACATAGATTCGGCTAAAGAGTTTAGCGAGTCGGATTGACCCATATTGAGGTACAACGAACAAGTTATCATTTGTATATCTCAATCAATGTAATCCTTAGACCTGAGGTTATTGCATAGTCCGAGTTGAGGATCACCGACTTAGGTTCGGTCAAACGCTGATCCGTAACTGGGCAGTTTTAAAGGCAGAGTTCGGGTCGACTGAGAATCAAGCTGCGTGATGTGAATAACCAAGATGGAATTTTGCCCCTCCACTCGGAGAGATATTCTCTGGGCCCTCTCGGAAGATATGATTCGGAAAGCATGGCCATGCACGACTCGGTTAAGTGTTAACCGAGGTGATCGACTAAGAGTTAGTCGGGTGAATCACTTATCTCGGATCGAGAAGAGAGTTGGACTATTTAAGGGATGACAAGTATTCGCCTATATTCTGACAAGGTATATCATGAGGCAAAAGGGACTTGGACTTAAGTCGCATTCGAAAGGCAAGTCGTCATGACTCTTTGGTATTTGGGAGTCGGCACGTTCTGCTAGGAGCCGCTACCGACTGATCGATTTGGAGTCGGACTCTAATCGTGTCCAAGTATCCATGAGCCTGCGGGGTCACACACTTAAGAGCGGGAGCAAGTTTGGATTGGATCTGAACTGGAAATCTGGTTGGGTTGGACCCGAGCCTGATTTGATCGAGTCGAGTCGGACTCACAGGGACTAACATTATATGGGCTTTAGTGAATGGGCCGCGCGAGCAGAGCCTACGTTCACTCCCTATATATAGTGGAGCACACCAACCCTGAAGGGTTAATCTTTGTTCGATTAGGTCATTCCATGTGTTGGAAACCCTAGCTCCACAATAGTCCTGCCGCCGTAACGAATCTAGCAGTTCGCCGCCGGCGCTCCTCCTTGTGGCATCCCGCAAAACCACTACTAGAAAATCGCGTTGTTTTTGTGCATTGCATCGTCATTACCGCATGCTCATGTCATCATGCCACATTGCATTTGAGCATTGTCATCATCTTGCATCTGGTCGCATAAAACTATTTTGGAAAAAGCCTGGTTTTGTTTTCTAAACGCCCCATCTTAATTCAAACGCAAAACCCGGGTCTCCGGATTATTTTGTTTTGGCTGCTATCGGTTTGCAAACAGCCCGTTTAAAACAAATAAAATCTTTAATTATTTTAGTGGGGCGGTCGAACGGGCCGAATGACCCGAACGACCACCCCAGAAAATATATCGGTCCACCCCTTATTCCTAAACCTACCAACCTATCTACCCACACACCCCCTCCACCTCACCCCCACCAATAGTCTCTCGCCACCTCACCTCTCCCCAAAGCCCCACCCACTCACACGCTGCCACCTCACCCCAACCCTCCCTCTCTCTCTCACCCCCACTCCCCACCACACAGCACACACGCACGCAACACGCCTGCCTTCCCCCCTGGGTCCCACCACCCGGCCCCACCAGAGCAGCCCCGTTCCCCTGTTCTTCTTCCTCCAGCCCTCTCTCGCGTGCCGCCTGCAACCTCTCTTCCCAGCGCCTCTGCCTCGCTCGCCTGCGCTTAAGCCCGCCTCCCGCCGCCTCCGCCGCTCAAGCGCCCCGACGCCAGCTGTCACGCCCGTGGTCGCGGCTGGCGCGCCGCTCTGCAAGCCTCTGCCCGCCCTCGGCCGCCTCCGAGCTCCACCGCCCGACCGCACCCGCCGCCAGCCGACCTCGCCACCTTCCGCCTCCTTCGAGCGAGCCGCCCGCTGAGCTCCCGTGGCTGGCGCCGGTCCTCCGCCCGCCTCGGCCGAACCAGCAGCGCCGCCTCCGCGACGGCCGAAGCCGCCGACCGCGCCAGCCCCCGCCGCCACAGGGGCCGCGCCTCGCGTCCTCGCCAACAACCGCTCGCGCCACGCTTTCGGGCTCGCCGCAGCGCAGACCACCGCCTCCGCCTGCGCGCGCCATCACCGCTGGCCTCCGTCCGCCCCCGAGCCCCACCTGGCCCCACCTAACCCTGCCCCACCACACACACCATACACACCACACAACGACACCGCGACGCCACATCAGCCCGCCTTCCTCTCCACCCGCCGCCCATGCCGCTCCTCCGGTGCCGCCTCGCCTCCGCCACGGCCGCATGAGCTCCACAGCCCGCTGCCCGGGCTCCTCCTCTCGCGACGATGCGTCCGGAGCCGCCGGTGCTCGTCCTTTCCGCCATGGCCGCGTCCTGAGCCCCGCGTCGCCTCCTCGCCTGGCCAGCGGCCGCCGGGCGTGAGCTCATCCCCGACGTCCTCGCGAGCTCCCATGAGCAGCCCACAGGCGCGTCTGACGCCCTCCCGCCGCCGTCATCTCCAACACCCCGTGGCCTCCCGAGCTTCTCCGAGCCCGACACCGGCATCCAACCCCGAAGCCCCAAGTTCCCCATCGATGACCAAGCCGGAACCGCAAGTGTGTCGATAGGGAGCCGAAGATCCCCGGACGCCAAGACCGCCACACGGAACCCGATCCTGGACGCCAAGCTCTTCTTCCCGAACGACAAGACCGACACGAGTCGAGAACCGGGGAAACATGCCAGACCAAGGCGTCGGAACCGGAAAACCGAACCTCGAGACGCCAAGTTCGCCGAGACCCCGTACCCGTGGGCCTTTGACGCGGCACCCCAAGATTTTCTCCTGGAGCGACGAGATCTTCTTCACGGAACGCCAAGACCGACCCGATACAACGGCCCGACAAGACCCTCGCAACTGCAAGATCGACCCCGTGGAACCCGACAAGATCTTCACAACGACAAGCACGACACCGACCCGGGCGGGTCCGATGCGCCCCCGACGCCAACCAAGTGCTCCTTTCCGGACGCCGAGCTCGCCGAGAACCCTGATGCGACAAGATCTACCCCGATAATCCGAGAACGTTTCCGCCGAGACCGATTCGTCGAACCCTGGACCCTGTCGAACCCCGAACCCCCGGATCCCCAAGACCGTCGAGACCCCTCAATGTGTGAACCCCCTTCCGAGAACCCTATTTTATAAATGGTCAACTATATGAATTGTTGCATATTAATTGACATCTCGCATGCATATATGTGGTTTGGGGGCCTTACGCCGATTCATCTCATAATTAAATATGGGGCCCATATGCGGGCAAATCTAGCCTTATATTAGCCTCGTTTAATTTTGTTTAGCGAACCGGTGATATAATCTTGCCTTGTTAAGACAACATTTAATTTGCGGGGTATCTAAACAACTAGAACCATTTAATTAATTGTCGGGACCCCGGTTCCGCTTAATATGACCTAATTGCATCGCATGCTTGCCATGTCATACATCATACATGCATCATGCCCGATCTTCTGCCTTAGTATTAAATATTGCATCCGGTGTTTCTTCTAGTGTTTTGCTTCTTCGCGGATAAGGCCGTTGAGTTGATGTGAGCTTCGCCCCGATCTTCAGTTGAACCTTCGACAATGTTTTCAGGCGAGCATCTCCCCCTTTCTACCTATCTTACTTTTATAGTATTTATTCCCTCCTGTTGATCTATTGCTATCTGTGTTGCGATGCTCTAGATTCCGTACCCTTGATATCCCTTGCAGCCATATATTGCCTTGGACACATCCTATTCCTTGTTGTTTGGTAGATAGTTGGACTTGCGCGTCGTAGTCGCTTGCTCAAGTGCTGTTGCGTGTCGTCAAGTGCCACAGTTGTTGATGTATTGCCGCATGTCTGTTGCTGGAGATTATCATGGCTTTACTTACCGTTCACTTTAATTCCTGTTTAACAACTAAAATTGAAGCAGAGGCATCGGTGGGTGATAGAAAATATTTGGTTTCCGAACGCCCACTTGTGTCCCGTAGGACCCCGAGTACTTGATACCTGTTCCTTGATTTATCGCGCTATCCACATCCGGGAGGTATATGGGACCCCTGAGCGAGCTTGATTCATCTTATTTCTTGGGGCCACAAACTAGTTTGAGGTGTTATTTACGATCTGTACTTATGCCATGCTACTTACGTATTTACGTTTGTGCGAGGAGCACTTTATCTCGCTTAGGTAAGCGGAGTGTTAGCGGTATCGACAAGCCCAGCCACACTTCGGGTTCCCAGTCGTTCTGACCAGCAGCGCAAAACCTTGAGTCCGTCTCGAGTCGGCTAGCTCCGCTATGGTCTACTCAATGGGGTGGCCCCCTGAAATAATTCTGAATCCTGTGATTGCTTAGTCGTGAAGGCCTCGTTGGGTTTTGATTTGGTTTTTCCGAGGTTGATCGAGCGTGTGTTGCTATTGGTGCACCCCGGCCGGGTAAAACTTTCTGAAAGCCGTGTCCGCGGATATGGACGACTTGGAGCACAGTATCTCGACCATAGACAAGCATAACTAAAGTTTATCGCTATAAATTTGACTTATAATGACTAGTAATCAGCTTCACTGCAATGGAATGGCTAAATAATACTGCCCACAATTGCTTGTTTGGAGCGTCGTTTGCGACCATTGTACCTGACTAGTAAGTATTGCAACTACAACGGAATGGCTGAATAAAAGTACCAACAACTGCCGGGTTTTGGGTTTATCTCATGCTATCTGTATCTGATTAGTAATTGTTGCAACTATAACGGAATGGTTAACTAAAAGTGCCCACTGCTTATTTTATCAGGATGATTATCTATACTTGACTAGTAATTGCTGCAACGATAACCGAATAAGTAAAACTGCCAACGGTGTGAGTTCCTCGGTTGACTTCCTCGTTTGGTCTCGAGGGGAAAGCGCCAGATGGGTTTGTTTGATGATAGTATCGAGTTGGTTCGGATAGGTCCTCCTTACCCTCTCGATTGGCGCCTTGTATCGAGTCTCTATAGGTTGTTTAGTGCATCTTTGCCGCTTGATCCACCATACCTATGTAGCGAGGACCACAATTCTAGCCTCGCCGTGTCTTGGCCTCGATCTTGGCTCCTCTTTTCCTTTGCCCTTTGTCGGCACCCTTTTGTTTAAGCGGTTTTGGGATCGGCGTCGTTAGCGGGTTACCCTTCGGCTTGGCACAGGCAGGTTATGGGCGCCATTGGTTATTCTTGAGGCTCTTAGCCCCATTTGCATCTTGTCCGTAGTCGGACTCTATCATTTTCAAGGTGATTTGGATCTTTGTATATTATATCGTATTCTTGACTCTTGGAGTCGTGTTGTATATATCTCATTACGTGGGTCCCATCGAGGACTGTTGTGTAATGTTATTACCGTTTTCCACCGCACGAAAGTGCTGGTGGGCACCTTTGAATCGTTTCTATGCGGGTTTGGCGGGTTTCGCTAAAACTTGCATAGGTCCGATTCTGAGGGTTCTGAGTGGTATCGAGCTCGATGGTTGCGATACCCACAAGTCCAGCCTCAGAGGATAACCTAGCTAACGGCCGAAGTAGAGTGTCAAAACTATTTTTGCAAAATCGGTTGGATAGTTCTGGTTAGGTCTGATTTTACTCCTTACCCCTCTGCTATTCTCCTCTTATCTCTACGTGTTTTGAATCCGCTCTCGTCTATTTCTTTGAGTCCAGGAATTCTCGTGGTTGGGTTTCCGTCGCACCTTTAGGGTTTCGCTTCCTTCTTTGATAACGGTGTTCTACCCTCCGGTGATCAAGCTGCCTGATGAATCCGTCTACGGTGCTACCATTCTTTGTTCCTTGTTTGTGCCTTCCGGTGTTTTCCGACGCGACGACGTCATCTGCGCCAGATTCGATGCAGAGTCTGCATCACTCCGTTGTTCCGAACCTCGCTTGTCGAGATCTTCAGTCTAATTCCGAGAGTTGGTTGCATAATCCGCTTATTCGTGTGCAGAATAATGGTTTGGGTGCGCGATGGACTGATCACCATCCGACTACTCTTATCATTCGCTCTTGTACATCGAATCAGTGGATCCAGCAATTTTACTCCGTCCACGGAAGCTAGAGGTGGCTCTATATGTTGATACCTCTACCTTCGACCTTCTGTTCCCGGAGTGTCCTCTCGACGGTCACGGACAACGACCTCTTGTTAGTGGTGTCGCGAGGATCTATACGAAGCGCGAAGGATCAGACCGTCGGCCTTCTTCCCGGTACCATGAGGTGGATCTCGAGGGCGAGATCCTTTGTTAGTGGTGTCGAATTGTGGCATCCCGCAAAACCACTACTAGAAAATCGCGTTGTTTTTGTGCATTGCATCGTCATGACCGCATGCTCATGTCATCATGCCACATTGCATTTGAGCATTGTCATCATCTTGCATCTGGTCGCATAAAACTATTTTGGAAAAAGCCTAGTTTTGTTTTCTAAACGCCCCATCTTAATTCAAACGCAAAACCCGGGTCTCCGGATTTTTTTGTTTTGGCTGCTATCGGTTTGCAAACAGCCCGTTTAAAACAAATAAAATCTTTAATTATTTTAGTGGGGCAGTCGAACGGGCCGAATGACCCGAACGACCACCCCAGAAAATATATCGGTCCACCCCTTATTCCTAAACCTACCAACCTATCTACCCACACCCCCCCTCCACCTCACCCCCACCAATAGTCTCTCGCCACCTCACCTCTCCCCAAAGCCCCAACCACTCACACGCTGCCACCTCACCCCAACCCTCCCTCTCTCTCTCACCCCACCCCACCACACACACACACACGACCAACACGCCTGCCTTCCCCCTGGTCCCACCACCCGCCCCACCAGAGCAGCCGTTCCTGCTCTTCTTCCTCCTGGCCCTCTCTCTCGCGCCCGCCACCAACCTCTCTTCCCGCGCCTCGCTCCTTGTGGCGCCAAGCCCGCCTCCCCTCTCGCTCTCGCGCCTCCCATGAGCCCGTCTTGCGCCCGTGGTCGCGGCTTTGGCGCACCGCCCGTCTGCGAGCCTCTGCCGGCCCTCCGACGGCGCTTCGAGCTCCACCGCCCGCACCGCCGCTGCGATCGCCGACCTCGCGCGCCACCGTCGCCTCCGTTCGAAGCGCCCGCTGGAAACCCTCCCGCTGGCGCCAGTCCTCCCCGCCGCCTCGGCGAACCCAGCGCGCCGTCTCCTCGGCAGCCGCGAAACTCGCCGACCAGCGCCTCAGCCCCCGCGCCAGGGGCGGCGCGCGCCTCGCGCGTCCGTCCTCGCCAACAACCGCTCCCGCTAAGCTCGGGCGTCGCGGCAGCGCGGAGACCTCCGCCCTCGCGCGCCCGCCGCTGGCCTCGGTCCGCCCCACCCCGCCCCACCTGGCCCCACCTAACCCTGCCCACCACACACCACACACCACACACGACACGCCGCATGTGTGCGCCTTCTTCCTCTCCACCCCAGCGTCGCTCCTCCGGGCCGCCTGCCTCCCGGCCGCAGAGCTCAGCCCGCTGCCGGGCTCCCCTCCTCTGCGACGATCGTCGCCTGGAGCCACGGTTCTCGTCCTTTCCGCCATGGCTGCGCGTCAGCCCCGTCGCCTCTCGCTTGGCGGCCGGGCGTGAGCTCATCCGGCGTCTCGCGAGCTCCCATGAGCAGCCCACAGGCGTCGGCGCCCTCCCGCCGCCGTCATCTCCAACACCCCGTGGCCTCCCGAGCTTCTCCGAGCCCGACACCGGCATCCAACCCCGAAGCCCCAAGTTCCCCATCGATGACCAAGCCGGAACCGCAAGTGTGTCGATAGGGAGCCGAAGATCCCCGGACGCCAAGACCGCCACACGGAACCCGATCCTGGATGCCAAGATCTTCTTCCCGAACGACAAGACCGACACGAGTCGAGAACCGGGGAACCATGCCAGACCAAGGCGCAGGAACCGGAAAACCGAACCTCGAGACGCCAAGTTCGCCGAGACCCCGTACCCGTGGGCCTTCGACGCGGCACCCCAAGATTTTCTCCTGGAGCGACGAGATCTTCTTCATGGAACGCCAAGACCGACCCGATACAACGGCCCGACAAGACCCTCGCAACTGCAAGCTCGACCCCGTGGAACCCGGCAAGATCTTCACAACGACAAGCACGACACCGACCCGGGCGGGTCCGATGTGCCCCCGACGCCAACCAAGTGCTCCTTTCCGGACGCCGAGCTCGCCGAGAACCCTGATGCGACAAGATCTACCCCAGTAATCCGAGAACGTTTCCGCCGAGACCGATCCGTCGAACCCTGGACCCTGTCGAACCCCGAACCCCCGGATCCCCAAGACCGTCGATACCCCTCAATGTGTGAACCCCCTTCCGAGAACCCTATTTTATAAATGGTCAACTATATGAATTGTTGCATATTAATTGACATCACGCATGCATATCTGTGGTTTGGGGGCCTTACGCCGATTCATCTCATAATTAAATATGGGGCCCATATGCGGGCAAATCTAGCCTTATATTGGCCTCGTTTAATTTTGTGTAGCGAACCGGTGATATAATCTTGCCTTGTTAAGACAACATTTAATTTGCGGGGTATCTAAACAACTAGAACCATTTAATTAATTGTCGGGACCCCGGTTCCGCTTAATATGACCTAATTGCATCGCATGCTTGCCATGTCATACATCATACATGCATCATGCCCGATCTTACGCCTTAGTATTAAATATTGCATCCGTGTTTCTTCTAGTGTTTTGCTTCTTCGCGGATAAGGCCGTTGAGTTGATGTGAGCTTCGCCCGATCTTGGTTGAACCTTCGACAATGTTTTCAGCGAGCATCTACCTTTCTACCTATCTTACTTTTATAGTATTTATTCCCTCTGTTGATCTATTGCTATCTCGTGTTGCGATGCTCTAGATTCCGTACTTTGATATCCCTTGCAGCCATATATTGCCTTGGACACATCCTATTCCTTGTTGTTTGGTAGATAGTTGGACTTGCGGCGTCGTGATCGCTTGCTCAAATCTTGTGCGTGTCGTCAAGTGCCACATTGTTGATGTATTGCCGCATGCATTCTGGAGATTATCATGGCTTTACTTAGTTCACTTTAATTCTGTTTAACAACTAAAATTGAAGTAAGCAGAGGCATCGGTGGGTGATAGAAAATATTTGGTTTCGACGCCCACTTGTGTCCCAGGACCCAGTACTTGATACTCTTGATTTATCGCGCTATCCACATCCGGAGGTATATGGGACCCCGACAGCGAGCTTGATTCATCTTATTTCTTGGGGCCAAACTAGTTTGAGGTTTTATTTATGATCTGTACTTATGCCATGCTACTCAGTATTTACGTTTGTGCGAGGACACTTGTCTTTATTTAGGTAAGCGGAGTGTTTTCGCGTATCGACAAGCCCAGCCACACTTCGGGTTCCCATCGTTTCTGACCGACGCAAACCTTGAGTCCGTCTCGAGTCAGCTAGCTCTGCTTGGTCTACTCAATGGGCGGCCCCAAATAATTCTGAATCGTGATTGCTTAGTCGTGAAGGCCTCAGTAACACCCTCGAATCGGACCTATGCAAGTTTTAGCGAAACCCGCCAAACCCGCGAAAGCGATTCAAAGGTGCCACCAGCACTTTCGTGCGGTGGAAAGCAGTAATAACATTACACAAGTCCTCGATAGGACCCACGAGCAGATATATATAACGACTCAAAGAGTCAAGAATACGTATATAATATACAAAGATCCAAATCACCTTGAAAGCGATAGGCGTCCGGCTACGGACAAGATGCAAATGGGGCTAAGAGCCACGAAGAATAACCAATGGCGTCCATAACCCTGGAGCCAAGCGGAAGGTAACCACGCTAACGACGTCGATCTTAAACCCTTAAACAAAAGGGGTGCCGACAAAGGGCAAGGGAAAAGAGGAGGCGTCGATCGAGGCCGATGCAGCGAGGCTAGAATTGGCGGTCCTCGCCTACATAGGTATGGTGGTGAGCGGCGTGGCGGCATGCACTATACAACCTATAGAGACTCGATACAATCGGCGGCATCGAGAGAGGGTAAGATATACCTATCCGGATCCAACTCGAAGCTAACACCAAACAAACCCATCCCGTGTTTCCCCTCGAGACCAAACGGGGAAGTCAACCGAGGAACTCACACCGTTGGCAGTTTTATTTATTCGGTTATTGTTGCAGCAATTACTAGTCAGGTTTAGATAATCATCCGGATAAAAGTAAGCAGTGGGCACTTTTAGTTAACCATTCCGTTATAGTTGCATCAATTACTAATCAGATACCGATAGCATGAGATAAACCCAAAACCCAGCAGTGGTTGTTACTTTTATTTAGCCATTCCGTTGTAGTTGCAATACTTACTAGTCAGATACAATGGTCGCAAGCGACAATCCAAACAAGCAATTGTGAGCAGTATTATTTAGCCATTCCATTATAGTGAAGCTGATTACTAGTCATTATAAAGACAAATTTATAGCAATAAACTTTAGTTATGCTTGTCTATGATCGAGATACTGTGCTCCAAGTCGTCCATATCCGCGGACACGGCTTTCAGAAAGTTTTACCCGGCGGGGTGCACCAATAGCAACACACGCCGATCAACCTCGGAAAAACCAAATCAAAACCCAACGAGGCTTTCACGATGAACAATCACGATTCAAAAATATTTCAGGCCACCCTTAAGTAGATCCATAGCAAGCGGTGACTCGAGAGACGGACTCAAGGTTTGGGTAGACGGCTGTGAACGACTGGGAACCCGAAAGTGTGGCTGGGCTTGTCGACACCGCGGAATCGTGTCCCGATCCTAAACAGTACAGTGTGCTCCTCGCACAATCGTAAATACATAAGTAGCATGGCATACGTACATGATCGTAAATAAAACCTCAAACTAGTTTGTGGCCCCAAGAAATAAGACGGAATCAAGCTCTGGCTCAGGGGGGTCCCATATACCTCCCGGATGTGGATAGCGCGATAAATCAAGGAACAGGTATCAAGTACTCGGGGTCCTACGGGACACAAGTGGGCGTTCGGAAACCAAATATTTTCTATCACCCACCGATGCCTCTGCTTATTTCAATTTTAGTTGTTAAATAGGAATTAAAGTGAACGATAAGTAAAACTATGATCGTCTCCAACATCAAGCATGCGGCATTACTCCAACAACTGTGGCATTTGACAACACGTAACAACACTTGGGCAAGCGACTACGACGCGCAAGTCCAACTATCTACCAAACAACAGGTAATAGGATGTGTCCAAGGCAATATATGGCTGCAAGGGATATTCCGGGTACGAAAACTAGCGCATCGCAACACAGATAGCAATAGATCAACAGGAGGGAATATAGACTATAAAAGTAAGATAGGTAGAAAGGGAGATGCTACTGAAAACATTGCGAAGGTTCAACCGAAGATCAGGGCGTAGCTCACATCAACTCAACGGCCTTATTCGCGAAGAAGCGAAAACACTAGAAGAACACCGAATGCAATATTTAATACAACGGCAGAAGATCGGCATGATGCATGCATGATGGATGACATGGCAAAGGTGCGATGCAATTAGGTCATATTAAGCGAAACCGGGGTCCCGACAATTAATTAGATGGTTCACGTTGTTTAGCTACCCCGCAATTTGCATGTTGTTATAACAAGGCAAGATAAGATACCGGTTCGCTACACAAGTTTAAATGAGGCCAATATAAGACTAGATTTGCCCGCATATGGGCCTCATATTTAATTATATGGTGAATCGGCATAAGGCCCCCAAACCACATGGATGTAAGCATGCAAGACAATTATTATGCGACAAGTTGTATTGTATTATAAAATAGGGTTTTCGGGAAGGGGTTCACACATTGAGGGGTCTCGACGGACTTGGGGTTCCGGGGTTCGGGGTCGGTCTCAGGGTTCAGGGTTCGACGGAAACGTTCGCGGCGGAAACAGCGTCCGGGAAGAAGAACTTGTCGTGCAATGTCCGGGGTAGACGGGCTTGGCGTTTTCGCATCGGCGATCTTGGCGTCCGGGTTCTCGGCGAGCGTCGGACTCGGGAAGGAGCACTGGCGTTCTCGAGTTCCGTGAGGACGAGCTCAGTTCCACGACGAGGTTACTAGCGGCCGTGTTGGAGATCCTGTCGGTCCCGGGCGGGCTCAAGCCGGAAGGAGTACTTGGCGTTCTTGTTTTCGAAGGCCTTGGGGTTCCGCATAGAAGGTTTTATCCGTGGACGAACTTGTTTGGCGGGGTTGTGCGAGGAGGTTCTTGTCGAAGATTGACCTTGGCTCTTGGATCCTTGAGATCGGGTCTTCGCCGAGGATCTTGGCGAACTTGTCGCACGAGCCGCGCAATGTAACAACACAAGGCACCTTCCCATTACGTAAAACCATCACCACACAAACATCATGCAGGTCGGTGTGAAGGAGGCCGAGGCCTTGCTGCTTGAACGGCTGATGTCGACTGGCGGCTCGGGCAACACCGCAAGGCGGACTCGTTCGGAGCGGAGGGCGGGCACTTGGCTGGGACGCCGCAGAGGAGGCACGGGCCGGGCAGTGCGAGGCGGGCTGACGGCGACGCGGGAGGACGGCGGCCGACGACGCCACGGCGCAGCGGCTGGCGGCGAGGCGAAGCAGGCGGCAGGCGGTGATGCTTGGCGGCAGTGGACCTCCGGCGAGGTCGGGAAGGCCTGAGCATGGCGGAAGGGCGGCCGGCGGGCGGCACGCGAGAGCGGGCTCGAGGCGAGAACGCGGCGGGGAGCCTGCAGTGGGGAGGACGTCCGGCGGAGAAGGCGACCCAGGTGGCGAGGCCGCTGGCTCGGCCGGAGAGGAGGCAGGCAGGCGACGGAGGGGCGTGGGCGGAGAGCTCAGCGCGGAGCAGGCGGGCAGCGTCTGGCCAAGGCGCGCAGCGGATCTGTGATGGGGTCTGGCCAAGGCGGGCGAGGTTGGAGGCGCGAGGCTCAGGTGGGCTCATGGGAAGGGTGGTGGCGTCGGGAAGGCTAGGAGGGAGAAGGAGGCGCCCGTGGCGCGGGCTTCATGAGGTGGCTGAGGAGGTCGGGCGTGAGCTGCGAGGGGGTAGGCGGAGGAAAGCGGCTCAGCGGGCAATGAGGTGGGGCTGCAAGGCAGGCGAGGGGTTATGGGAGGAGGAAGAAAGGAGGGAGCAAGCGGGGACAGGGGTGGGACCGGTGTGAGTCTTTGTGCTGGTCCAGTGGGGTGCAGGTCTGCGTATGCGTGTGTGGCTTGTGGCGTGCGTGGGTGTGGGGGGTGCGAGGTGAGAGGGATGGGGCTAGCTGAGGTGGCGGGCTGGGGTTGGGTAGAGGAGAGGGGGAGGGTGAGGTGTCACGAGGGGAGTGGTCGGGGTGAGGTGGAGAGGGGATGGGTAGGATAGGATTGGTAGTTGTAGGATTTTCTGGTGGACCGATTTTTAATCTGGGGTGGTCGATCGGGTCATTCGGCCCGTTCGACTGCCCCATAAAAATAATTAAACATTTTATTTAATTAAAACGGGGCGTTTGCAATTTGTGTTTAGACAAAACAAAATATTCCGGAGACCCGGGTTTGAATTTGAAAACAAGACGGGGCGTTTTAGAAAACAAAACGGGCTTTGCGAAAATAGTTTTAGACAAACAACATATGATGATGACAATGCAATGCACAAATTCAACGCGATTTTCTAGTAGTGGTTTTGCGGGATGCCACAATTCGACACCACTAACAAAGGATCTCGCCCTCGAGATCCGCCTCATGGTACTGGAAGAAAGGTCGGCGATCTGCGTCTTCTCGCTTCTGGTAGATCCTCTCGACACCACTAACAAGAGGTCGTTGTCCGTGATCGTCGAGAGAACACTCCGGAAACAAAAGGTCGAAGGCAGATGTATCAACAAATAAAGCCACCTCTAACTTCGATGGAGAGAGGGAACCGATGCATTCTCATCAACTTCAATGTACAAAAGCGAATAGAAAGGGTAGTCGGCATGGGGGTCAATCCATCACGCACCCAAACTATTACTCTGCACAATCAGTAGAAAAGAGTGCAACCATTCTCGGAATCAGACTGAAGATCTCGACAAACGAGGTTCGGAAACAGAGGAGGGATGCAGACTCTGCATCGGATCTGGCGTAGATGATGTCGTCGCGTCGGAAAACACCGGAAGGCTCGAGAAGGAACAAAGAGAAGTCCACCAGACGAAGGATTCCTTGGATAGCATGAAGACCAGATGTAGCAACACCGTTACCAAAGGAGGAAGCGAAACCCTGAAGGTACGATGGAACCCAACCACGAGAAATCCTGGACTCGAAGAGAGAGAAGAGAGCGGATTCAAAACACGCAGAGGTGAGAGGAGAGCAGCAGAGGGTAAGGAGTAAAATCAGACCTAGTCAGAACTATCCAACCGATTTTGCAAAAATAGTTTTGACACTCTACTTCGGCCGTTAGCTAGGTTATCCTACAGGCTGGACTTGTGGGGTATCATCGCCGAGCTCGATACCACTCAGTAACACCCTCGAATCGGACCTATGCAAGTTTTAGCGAAACCCGCCAAACCCGCGTGAAACGATTCAAAGGTGCCACCAGCACTTTCGTGGTGGAAAACAAAGTAATAACATTACACAAGGTCCTCGATGGGACCCATGAGCAGATATATATAACAAATGACTCAAAGAGTCAAGAATACGATATAATATACAAAGATCCAAATCACCTTGAAAATGATAGGCGTCCGGCCACGGACAAGATGCAAATGGGGCTAAGAGCCTGAAGAATAACCAATGGCGTCCATAACCCTGCCGAGCCAAGCGGAAGGGTAACCACCGCTAACGACGCCGATCTTAAACACCTTAAACAAAGGGGTGCCGACAAAGGGCAAGGAAAAAGAGGGCGTCGATCGAGGCCAAGACAGCGAGGCTAGAATTCGGCGGTCCTCGCCTACATAGGTATGGTGGACTGAAGCGGCAGCGGCAACATGCACTATACAACCTATAGAGACTCGATACAACTGGCGACAGTCAGAGAGGGGTAAGATATACCTATCCGGATCTAACTTGAAGCTAACACCAAACAAACCCATCCTGGTGTTTCCCCCTCGAGACCAAACGAGGAAGTCAACCGAGGAACTCACACCGTTGGCAGTTTTATTTATTCGGTTATTGTTGCAGCAATTACTAGTCAGGTTTAGATAATCATCCGGATAAAAGTAAGCAGTGGGCACTTTTAGTTAACCATTCCGTTATAGTTGCATCAATTACTAATCAGATACCGATAGCATGAGATAAACCCAAAACCCAGCAGTGGTTGTTACTTTTATTTAGCCATTCCGTTGTAGTTGCAATACTTACTAGTCAGATACAATGGTCGCAAGCGACAATCCAAACAAGCAATTGTGAGCAGTATTATTTAGCCATTCCATTATAGTGAAGCTGATTACTAGTCATTATAAAGACAAATTTATAGCAATAAACTTTAGTTATGCTTGTCTATGATCGAGATACTGTGCTCCAAGTCGTCCATATCCGCGGACACGGCTTTCAGAAAGTTTTACCCGGCCGGGGTGCACCAATAGCAACACACGCTCGATCAACCTCGGAAAAACCAAATCAAAACCCAACGAGGCTTTCACGACTGAACAATCACAGGATTCAAAAATATTTCAGGGGGCCACCCCTTAAGTAGATCCATAGCGAAGCCGTGACTCGAGACGGACTCAAGGTTTGGGTAGACGGTACGTGAACGGGAACCGAAAGTGTGGCTGGGCTTGTCGACACCGAATCGTGTCCCGATCCTAAGCGATCACTGTGCTCCTCGCTGTCGTAAATACATAAGTAGCATGGCATACGTACAGGATCGTAAATAAAACCTCAAACTAGTTTGTGGCCCCAAGAAATAAGACGGAATCAAGCTCTGGCTCAGGGGGGTCCCATATACCTCCCGGATGTGGATAGCGCGATAAATCAAGGAACAGGTATCAAGTACTCGGGGTCCTACGGGACACAAGTGGGCGTTCGGAAACCAAATATTTTCTATCACCCACCGATGCCTCTGCTTATTTCAATTTTAGTTGTTAAATAGGAATTAAAGTGAACGATAAGTAAAACTATGATCGTCTCCAACATCAAGCATGCGGCATTACTCCAACAACTGTGGCATTTGACAACACGTAACAGCACTTGGGCAAGCGACTACGACGCGCAAGTCCAACTATCTACCAAACAACAGGTAATAGGATGTGTCCAAGGCAATATATGGCTGCAAGGGATATTCCGGGTACGAAAACTAGCGCATCGCAACACAGATAGCAATAGATCAACAGGAGGGAATATAGACTATAAAAGTAAGATAGGTAGAAAGGGGGAGATGCTCGCCTGAAAACATTGCCGAAGGTTCAACCGAAGATCAGGGCGTAGCTCACATCAACTCAACGGCCTTATTCGCGAAGAAGCGAAAACACTAGAAGAACACCGAATGCAATATTTAATACAACGGCAGAAGATCGGCATGATGCATGCATGATGGATGACATGGCAAAGGTGCGATGCAATTAGGTCATATTAAGCGAAACCGGGGTCCCGACAATTAATTAGATGGTTCACGTTGTTTAGCTACCCCGCAATTTGCATGTTGTTATAACAAGGCAAGATAAGATACCGGTTCGCTACACAAGTTTAAATGAGGCCAATATAAGACTAGATTTGCCCGCATATGGGCCTCATATTTAATTATATGGTGAATCGGCATAAGGCCCCCAAACCACATGGATGTAAGCATGCAAGACAATTATTATCGACAAGTTGTATTGTATTATAAAATAGGGTTTCGGAAGGTTCACACATTGAGGGGTCTCGACGGACTTGGGGTTCCGGGGTTCGGGGCGGTCTCAGGGTTCAGGGTTCGACGGAAACGTTCGCGGCGGAAACAGCGTCCGGGAAGAAGAACTTGTCGTGCGATGTCCGGGGTAGACGGGCTTGGCGTTTTCGGGCGATCTTGGCGTCCGGTTCTCGGCGAGCGTCGCCGGACTCGGGAAGGAGCACTCGGCGTTCTCGAGTTCCGTGAGGACGAGCTCGAAGTTCCACGACGAGGTTACTAGCGGCCGTGTTGGAGATCCTGTCGGTCCCCGGGGCCGGGCTTCGAAGCCGGAAGGAGTACTTGGCGTTTCTTGTTTTGTCGAAGGCCTTGGGGTTCCGCATAGAAGGTTTTATCCGTGGACGAACTTGTTTGGCCGGGGTTGTGCGAGGAGGTTCTTGTCGAAGATTGACCTTGGCTCTTCGGATCCTTGAGATCGGGGTCTTCGCCTCGAGGATCTTGGCGAACTTGTCGTACCCGAGCCGCAACAGAACAACACAAGGCACCTTCCCATTACAGAAAACCATCACCACACAAACATCATGCAGGTCGGTGACGAAGGAGGCCGAGGCCTTGCTTGCGACAGTGATGTCGACACAGGCGGCTCGGGCAACACCGTGAGGCGGACTTCGTTCGGAGGACGGAGGCGGGCGCGACTTGGCTGGGACGCTGCAGCAGAGAGGCACGTGGCCGGGCAGTGCGGCAGGGCGGGCGACGCGGCGGAGGACGGCCGCAGACGGCACGGCGGCGCCCGGCGGCGACTGGGCGAGGCGGGCAGACGCGGGCGAGGCGGGCGGTGATGCTTTGGGCGGCAGTGGACCTCCATGGCGAGGTCGGGAAGGCCGGAAGGCGGGCGGCAGGCGGCGAGCCGGGCGGCGGCAGACTCAGCGCGAGGCGGAGAGCCTCTGTGCGGGGAGGACGTCCGGAGAAGCGACCTTGGTGGCGGCGGGCTCGGCCGGGCGGCGCGGGCAGGGGGCAGCGGAGGGGGCGGAGGGCGCTTGTGAGGGCTTCAGCGGCCGAGGCGAGCAGGGCAGCGAGGCGTCTGTGAGGCGACGCCTTGTGGGGCATGACGAGTCTGGCGGCGGGCGAGGTTGGAGGCGCGAGCGGTGCGGGGCTCGGGGGGGCTCGCGGGAAGGGTGGTGGCGTCGGGGAAGGCTAGGAGGGAGAAGGAGGGGCGCTGGCACGCCTGGCTCATGGGTGGCTGAGGAGGCCGGGCGTGAGCTGCGAGGGGAGGGTGGCGCGGAGGGAAAGCGGCTCATGGCGGAAGGGGTGGGGCTGCAGGCGAGAGGGGTTGCGGAGGAGGAAGAAAGGAGGGAGCAAGCGGGGGACAGGGTGGGACAGTGTGAGTCTGCTGTGGTCCAGTGGGTCTGCAGTGCGTGCGTGTGTGGCTTGTGGCGTGCGTGGGTGGGGTCGAGGTGAGAGGATGGGGCTAGCGAGGTGGCGGTGGGGTTGGGTAGAGGAGAGGGGAGGGTGAGGTGTCACGAGGGAGTGGTCGGGTGAGGTGGAGAGGTGATGGGTAGGATAGGATTGGTAGGTAGGATTTTCGGTGGACCGAATTTTTAATGGGGGTGGTCGATCGGGTCATTCGGCCCGTTCACTCGCCCATAAAAATAATTAAACATTTTATTTAATTAAAACGGGGCGTTTGCAATCTGTGTTTAGACAAAACAAAATATTCCGGAGACCCGGGTTTGAATTTGAAAACAAGACGGGGCGTTTTAGAAAACAAAACGGGCTTTGCGAAAATAGTTTTAGACAAACAACATATGATGCTGACGATGCAATGCACAAATTCAACGCGATCTTCTAGTAGTGGTTTTGCGGGATGCCACAGCCTCGTTGGGTTTTGATTTGGTTTTTCCGAGGTTGATCGAGCGTGTGTTGCTATTGGTGCACCCCGGCCGGGTAAAACTTTCTGAAAGCCGTGTCCGCGGATATGGACGACTTGGAGCACAGTATCTCGACCATAGACAAGCATAACTAAAGTTTATCGCTATAAATTTGACTTATAATGACTAGTAATCAGCTTCACTGCAATGGAATGGCTAAATAATACTGCCCACAATTGCTTGTTTGGAGCGTCGTTTGCGACCATTGTACCTGACTAGTAAGTATTGCAACTACAACGGAATGGCTGAATAAAAGTACCAACAACTGCCAGGTTTTGGGTTTATCCCATGCTATCTGTATCTGATTAGTAATTGTTGCAACTATAACGGAATGGTTAACTAAAAGTGCCCACTGCTTATTTTATCAGGATGATTATCTATACTTGACTAGTAATTGCTGCAACGATAACCGAATAAGTAAAACTGCCAACGGTGTGAGTTCCTCGGTTGACTTCCTCGTTTGGTCTCGAGGGGGGAAACGCCAGGATGGGTTTGTTTGATGATAGTATCAGGTTGGTTCCGGATAGGTCCTCCTTACCCCTCTCTGATTGACGCCAGTTGTATCGAGTCTCTATAGGTTGTTTAGTGCATCTTTGCCGCTTGCCATCCACCATACCTATGTAGGCGAGGACCGCCAATTCTAGCCTCGCCGTGTCTTGGCCTCGATCGACGCCTCTTTTCCTTTGCCCTTTGTCGGCACCCCTTTTGTTTAAGCAGGTTTTGGGATCGACGTCGTTAGCGAGGTTACCCTTCCGCTTGGCAGGGTTATGGACGCCATTGGTTATTCTTCGAGGCTCTTAGCCCCATTTGCATCTTGTCCGTAGTGGACGCTCTATCATTTTCAAGGTGATTTGGATCTTTGTATATTATATCGTATTCTTGACTCATGGAGTCGTGTTGTATATATATCATTAGTGGGTCCCATCGAGGACTGTTGTGTAATGTTATTACTTCGTTTTCCACCCGCACGAAAGTGCCTGGTGGGCACCTTTGAATCGTTTCTATGCGGATTTGGCGGGTTTTCGCTAAAACTTGCATAGGTCCGATTCTGAGGGTGTTACACTCCTTGTGCGTGTGGATACCAGCAGAGGTGTTGTACGATCAACACTAGGACGATTGGATCGCAAAGGACTGCACTGCATCAACTGACGTGCTTCATCAGTAATCCGCAACTGCGCGTCTAGTTGTAAACCTCTACCTCAGCTGGATCT
This sequence comes from Avena longiglumis, assembly GCA_030063025.1. Lineage (NCBI taxonomy): Eukaryota > Viridiplantae > Streptophyta > Magnoliopsida > Poales > Poaceae > Avena > Avena longiglumis. Next base: position 472,202,828 of record CP125974.1, on the reverse strand, counting down.
TGGGATTACCATGTTAGAGGATTTTTTTGTTTTATCTTCGCGTGGCCCAACATCAGTAACTAAGTAATGACAGTGGTGAGTTCTCAAACCACTAGAATATCCAAGTAATGATTCCAGAGCAACCTTATCATCTGAACCATATCAAGTTAACCAATGAAATCAATCTGGCAAGCCACTAGCATCATCAAAGCTAATCATAATCAGCAATCCACGGCAAACCACCACTCATCATGCTTTGGGATCATCAATACATGATCCAACTAGTCAGATATCTAATCCACGGAGGGATATGAACCCTAAGCAGAACAAACAATCCTAATACGAACATGTCACTAGCCAGGAGTGGCCACTACCAACACATGGCACATTGTGGCCTAGAACAGAGGACACGAGGGGGAGAAGGATTACTTACTGAAGGTTGTCGCTGTGGGCGAGAAGAGGAAGTAGAGGTCGACGACGAGCACGACGGCACGGGGAGCACCCCAAGGGGGCGCTGCGACCCACACCATGCCGAGGCAGCGACCATAGCCACGCCTGGAGGCGAGGAGCACCACCACAACACACGACAGTAGCGGCGGCGACAGCACCAGCGCCACCCCAAACCCTAGGGTTCGGGACGGAGCCGGTCTGGCCACAGGAAGGCTCCAGGTCTAAATCGAATTGGACAGGAGAATAGAGCATGGTCGACAACCTCGCCCTGCACCACGGCAGCGGCCATGGAGGACCATGGTGGTGAGCAGCACACGGCGGCGGCGCCATTGACCACGGGGTCGAAAGGGAGAAGAGAGAGGAGAACGAGAGAGTGACAAAGAGGGTGTGGGCTGAGTTGGGCCAGAACCCCTTCGGGGTGTCGTTTTGGTTCTGCCCTGTTGGGCCACAAGGGCCCAATAAACTAACACAGGCAACCCATTTACCCAAAGGCAGATTTTAAAAAATAGAAAAGACTAAAATGCCCCTGAACTTAAATAAATTCTAGAAAATAAACTAAAAATCCAAAAAATATAAATAAAATATTTTTGGATTCACAATAATCCAAACTATCCAAATAAATTAAGAAATAAAAATTTTAGGCATATAATTTTTATTAAGAATTTTTGAATATATATTCCTTATAGAATTTTATAAAATTATTGAAAGATGATAAAAATAAATAAAATGACTTTCATTATATATTAATATTGTAGTATTTTAGAAAAATACTAAACAAATATTTAATATCAATTTTTGTATTTAAATGATAATTCTTAAATGACTTATTACATAAATAAAATTCAAATAAAATAAAAGAATACAATATTCAATAAATATTAAAAATTAATATTTATAAATCCTTTATTATTAAAAAGAATTTTTATAATAATGGGGGGAAATATACACAAAGCTAAATGATGCATTACATTACTTTGCATAATCATTTTGCTTCTTTAAATATTGTCCTTACCGGGCAATAATGATGTTTTGTAGACATAGAAGCTCAAGGTCCAGTGCAAGCATCATACTTCACTACCTTTCAATCACAAGGCAAGTTCATCACTTGCTCATGTTCTTTGAAGAGTCTTTATCAAGTATTTACAAATTGTGTGTTATCATCTATATTCCAGAAAAAGGAAATATCATTTTCCCAAAATAAATAAATCTTAGATATCATCCTAAGTGATGATATGATGGGGCAACAGAACTTAGGTTTATATTTGCAATAATGATGAACCATTAGGGATTAATAACCCATGACATCAGTGATTCTAGCGCCGTATATTACGCGTTAGCCATGAGATTTGGAATGGGACAGAGAAGTCAGTTGTATCCTTTTCCTCTTGTATGGAGGCAAGACGACCTTAACGTGACGTTGTGATTCCTTGTGCGAATCCAACATATGGGTGGGCACCCTTACGCCCCACACTTTTGGTGTCTAGATTATCTATGAATGGTGTTTAGGGATATAGTCCATTCAAATGGTACTCGTCCGGGCATCACCAGGTCATAGATTCTTCGGGAACTCATCAGGGTTTTAGCCTGCCCAAAAGGAGGCTTAACGGAGGTGAGCCGGCCCCAAAGGATCGTGCATACATATGAGGTCGCGGAGAGGGCAGTGATTGGCTTGGACCAACTACTAGGCCCCACATCATGGAATTGTGGACGGGAAAGTACGTCCGGTTGTGCAACAAGAAGTTCATCTCTCATGGGTAAAGTAACGCACCTCTGCAGAGTGTAAGAACTATAACTTGTTACTCCCTGTTCCGGGAAGGAGCTACGAACACGGCAGTAAAGGAACTCCATAAAAGTTCTGGTCAACCTGTGAAGGCTGATGGTCATAGATTTTCATAATAAAATCAATCTTTGAAGAAAGATTTACGAAAATTGCATAGTGCCAAGGAATGCTAGTCTGAGGTGGTAGATAGAGCATCAAAATTCCTACCTTGCATATAATGAACTTGTTGGGTAACGCTGTTACTCATCCTTTCCTTTAAACCCTTGCTTAGACTCTGAGAATCCTGAAGATACTCCAATGTATGCAACTGAGAGCCAAGAGGAGGTATTCTATGAAGAGCCCAACCTGTATGGAGTCATAGAAGGGGAGGACTACGACATCGTCTACAGAGGAGAGTTCCAAGAGTCCGAATAATTACTATAGTTCTAATAGCCACTTGAGCCGAGCAACATGAACAATATATAGCAATAAGTTGTTGAGCTCAATTTGGAGTTTAAGTTTTAAATTTGAAACTTTTGCTAAAACACTTATATTTTGGTTTGTAAGTTGAATCTTTTGGAAGTCTTGAACTTCCGGTATTGATATAATAATAATGTGTGTATGTTTCTAATATGGACCCACAATGTTTCTGTTGTACCACTCTGAGGGATGTGATATTTACGGAACGGTGTTCTGTGGATGTCATGTCAAAGACTATAGTGTACTACACATGCAGTGGTATGCTGGGTCAACGCAGTAATGGTGGTTTGCAGCAAGTAAACAAGTAACAGTGGAAGATGTATCAATGGTAAACATTGGACCGGGGTCCATAGTTCACTAGAGGTGCTCTCCTTAGATAAACAACATGACATGAAGGGTAAACAAATTACAGCAGGACAATTGACATGAACTGAGCAAGGCATAACAATGTAATACTAGTCAGAAAGATCCTAGGAGATTCGATTGAGCAATACAACAAGATACATAAACTGCCATCCAACTTCATCTATGACTAGAAGTCCACCTTCAGGTTATCATCCGAACCCCCTCCAGTATTAAGTTGCAAGTAACAGACAACTGCTTTAAGCAAAGTGTATAAGGTAAACAATCCACATGTTTCATGAACAAGAGACCATTGTTTTCTCCCTATTAGCAACAACACATCTACAACGGAAGAGATTTCTGCCACTTCCCTTGGAAACTAGAGGCATGAACCCACTATCAAGCATAAATACCCCCTCTTGGAGTCACTAACAACTACTTGGCCAAGATAGCTACTAACAACGGAGAGCATGCAAGATCACAAACAACACATACATGATAGAATCATAAATACAAAACCATTAATCAAACCAACATATAATCTCAATATCCGTTGGATCCCCGCAAACACAACATGCATGATTACAAATAGATTAGATCTTGATCATGAACGGAGCTCACAAGATCTATACATGCTACTACATGGACCCATAGTCCAAGGTGGAACTACTCACGCATCATATCGGAGAGAAGGCCTCTAGAATGATCTCCTCTCCGGCAGGGTGCCGGGAAGAACTTCAGATTCCCCCGATCTAGGGACGACGGTGGCGGCGGCTACAGAAGGCTTCGTGGAATATTGATCGGATACTTAGGGTTTCTGCATCGTGGGCTTCTTATAGGCGAAGAGGCGGGGATGGGAGGCGGCCAGAGGCCCCACACCCTACCTAGGCGTGGGGCAGGGCCCACCCACGCCTAGGGGGGGTCTGGCCGCCCTGGCTTGCGTCTCCGTCTCGTCTTCTGGATTCTTGTTCCTCACGGAAAGTTCTTGACTTTGGCTTTTGTCCCGTCCAATTCCGAGACTATTGATTTTCTGCCTTTCTGGAACCAAAAACATAAGAAAACAGACAATTGACACTGTGGCAACTTGTTAATAGGTTAGTTTCAGAAAAGATATAAAACACCTCAAAGTGTAGACAAAGCAAAGCAAAATAGATACTAAACAAGCATGGAGCATCAAAAATTATAGATACGTTTTCGACGTATCATGCCCCCTCCCCCCGTGGGAGGGCTCCGTTTTACTGTTTTTAGGGTTCAAGTTTGGTGGGGCGACGCTCATGTGGTGGCAGCGACATCTCTTCCAATAAGTGTTTCCGGATTTAGTTCCATATCGACAGCGACAGCGAGTATGGAGCTTGTGGAGGTGGTGTGGTCCTTGAGGACTTCTTCTGGATGTGGGGATCTTCGGATCATCAAGGAGTTTCATCGGTAGTTCATTATTCTTTTTCGTCTCCGGGGCGGATGTGGTCTTTTTTTACCAGTTCAGCGACTTCCTCTCTGTAGACAACGCCAGACCTGCTTAGGGAGGAGCGGCAGCGACGACACGCTATCACACGGTCCGAAGGTTAAAGATGAAGGGCTTATCAATTTTTTTTGATTTAGTTTCCATTTTTATTGAGCTGTTTTGTATTGTTTGATTTTTTTAATCCTTGAGTCTTATATTTGAAAAAAATCACATTCTATCTCACCTTTTTTTAGAGGGTTACATTCTATCTCACCCAGAATCTTCTCCTTGGTGTACTTATTATTCCTTTCTTTCTTCTTCGGCCCATTATCTGTCGTTTTCTCGTTGCCCGGCCTTTTTGGCCCATCAAGGCTCGTCACAGTGGATTCAGCCGGGTAGAAACCACGCGAAGGGTTTCAGTCGAGCAAAATCTAGGCGCCGCCGTCGCCACTTCGCCTCACGCATTCGTCGCCCGCTGCTCCTCCCCAGATTTTCTTCGCGCTGCTCCTCCCCCGCGACGCCTCCGTGCCCGCTCGTCGTCTTCCTCCGCTTCCGTCGCTCCGTCCAAGCTCGTCACTATCCTCCCGTCTCGTGGCTCGCTACGTCGTCGTCGCAGCTCTACGGCCGGAGGTCCGCCGTGGTCCTGATCCTGCCGGTGTTGTTCGTCGACGTCGTTGTTCGTCTCCCCGGAAAAGGTACCGCTATTTTCCCCCTCGTGTTTTCCTCCTTTCTTACTCATCTAGCGAGGACCACGAGCTCCATCTGTCAAGCTAGGGTTGAGACATGAGCTCGGTCGTTAGAGGCGGTAATTGGTTGGGTCACTCGTCAAGTTGGCAGAGATTGCACCGGGGAGATCTAGAGTAGCTTTATCTGTCTTTGGTTCATCGATTCCTAGTTTCTCACAGGAAAAACGAAACTAGGGTACGTAAGCTGCTGTCGTACTTTCTTATGGGTTCATGGGTACATACTTTATCAGAGAAAGTTTCTCAGTTAGTGACCCGTCTTGCTGCTAATTTTGAAGTATTAGCTGTTTATGTATGTTATGCTAGTTGTCGCATACTTTTCCAGAAGAGATTTCTTGCAGGATTTTGATAAGCTAGTACTTGGAGTAGTTGGCCTTTGTGCTTTAGTTCTTCTAGATTTATGTTTGGGTAGCATGGTATTTTTTGTGCCGCTTAGTGCTTCAGTAGTTTTGATCTGACCCTTATTTCCAATGCACGTCAATGAAGTGTAGTAATTTGACCTACAACTTTATATTAAGCCATGCTTGTGAAGTATCGTGATTTGACATGCAAACTCAAAATATGAGAGGACAGGCAATATTATAAGAAAACTCTAAATAAATTCATATGGTACACAAAAATTGCTGTTCCACATAATTTAGCAAAAAGGTAAAGATATTCTTTTGTGAGCACACCAGCTTGGGAGCCATTGAGAGTTTTCCTTTGCATCAATATATATTTGAGTTGGCTGAACTTTATTCATACATTCTGATTAAATAATTCTTCTTGTTGTATAGAAATTCTCCTGCTTTAGCGGCTAGATAGCACCCATACGATTAATCATAGGGTTGCACGTATAACATGCATACTGCGATTTCTCTGGGTGACTTGTACTGAATATGCATGGCTTCTAGCTCTAGGAGATGCCTGTGCCGACACTGCATTGCAGGAAAAGATTTTTTTTTGCCCAGGCGCCAACATAAAACTTACCGTTTGATATGTTGTTATGTAAGGCAACATATGTTTTCCTTCATAAATCTTGTGGCGTCTTTAGTTCAAATGCCGGGTGAAGTTGGGAAAGTGTTTTTTATGTTTGTTTCGTCTAGTCACATGTGCAAGTGTCATAAAGTACTATATTAGGTTACTCATATCCTTGGTCTTTGGGCTAGCTTGGGCACCCTGTTTTTCTAGTATGTGAAATTAGAAACCATGAATCATGATTATATTGCAGAACAGACACCCCCCTCTCTCACACACACTCTTTAGCCTTTATGTTTTACTCAGATATAACAGTGAGCATCTTTCAACTTTCTTTGTTTATTTTTAAGTTTATTCTGTAGATTGTTGGTGCATTACAAAAAAGGGAACATGCATAATAATCGAAAAATGTGTTTAAACTATTATTGTCTGGGATGTTGCATGGTTACTTGTGCAAACTATTTTACTACTGTTCTCTTAGTTTCTTGTGATTTTCTTTTTAATTTCCAGGTACTCAAAGCCTGTAAGATGGCGGATGAGGAACACGCTCAATCCTCTAGGAAGAGGGTTGCAGATAAACAAATCAACAAGGACAATCCTGAGCCTGATGATGACTCAGCAGATGAAGAGACAGGAACATTTAAGAAAGCTAGTGAGGAAGTGATGGCGACCAGGAGGATTGTAAAGGTACGGCGCCAGCAGCCGGCGCCAGCTCCTTCTAATCCTTTCTCTGCAATTAGATTCACCCCCAGTGATTCTAGTGTTCAAGCAAGTATCCCTGTCTCAGTGCCTCCACCTTCTGTTGTCATGGTGACAAATGTAAAAGACAGTTGCTCAAGTGAGAAAGTTAACGAGGGCAGCAATGGTGCTGGGAAAGATGTTTTATCCACAAATGACGAGAACACAGATTCTACTGAGGTAGCAGAGATTCAAAAGGATGAAGCAGCCCTGAAAGAGTCAGATGGCAAGGAAGAAGACACGGTAGCTGGAACTGTTGAGGACAAAGTGGTTGTTGGAGAACCCACAGAAGATAACACCAAGGCATCTGGAATCGAGGGTAAAACAAAAGATGGAGATGCTGAAGAGAAGAAAGTAGTAGATGAAGCGGGAGTTGAAGATAAAATCAGCAAGGACGATGCTGATAAGAAAGATGAAGCTGAATCAGGGATCAAGGACGTATCAGCTGAGCAGAAGGATGCTGATAACAAAGGGCAGCAACCATCGGCGACACCTCTTTTCTCTTTTAAGAATCTTTCAAGTAGCCAGAATGCTTTCACAGGACTGTCTGGAACGGGCTTTTCAGGCTCATCATTTTCATTTGGCTCAGGTTCTAAAGAAAGCTCGGGTGCTCCCCTGTTTGGATTAAAGAGTGATGATGGCTCATCCTTCCCTTCTTTCAGTATTGGTGCTCTGAACAATGGAGGTTCTGTCCCAGCGCTTGCCGCTGCAGCAGATGCCCCGAAGAAATTTGCTATGCCAGAGGGCCCAGTTGAAACAGGCGAAGAGAACGAAGAGGCTGTTTTTACTGCTGACTCTGCAATTTATGAGTACCTCGACGGGGGCTGGAAAGAAAGGGGGAGAGGTGAACTGAAGCTCAACATCCCAGTTTCTGGTGGCGAGAGATCTCGGCTCGTCATGAGGGCCAAGGGCAACTACCGGCTGATCCTGAACGCAAGCCTCTATGACGACATGACGCTGAAGGACATGGACAAGAAGGGCGTGACATTTGCTTGCATCAACAGCATCGGCGAATCACCAAGCGCGCTTACTACGTTTGCTCTGAAGTTCAAGGACACTGGAATCAGGGAGGACTTCAAAGCCGCGGTGGAGACGCACAAGGCGAAGAAGGCTGCGGACGCGCTGAAGACACCTGAGAACTCCCCTAAGGCGTCTGACGTTTGAGACCACCCTGGTTGTGCGTCTTTTGGTCTGTATGTGTCAGAGTTAGGAGCTGAGATGCTCCCTGTTCTTCCGGAGTCTTGAGTTAAAACATATCGTTACACCTATGTCATTATAAGGCGTTTTTAAGGCACCTCTTACTATTACTGGAAGAGACTACTCCCTCCGGTCCATATTACTTGTCACTAAAATGGATGTATCTAGACATGTTTTAGTGCTAGATACATCCATTTCAATGACAAGTAATATGGATCGAAGGGAGTAGTAGAAAATCTAATCTAACCGTCAGCATTTTGGACCTTTTGCTGTCTATTTTTTCTCACTGACTTGTGGAGGGACGAGGCCTAGAGCCCAATGAGCATGGATAGGCATGAAAAAGACAATTGATACGTCGCTGCCGATACAGCTTACTGTGCTGTCCTCCAACAACTTGGACATTGATACCTCGCTGTAAGATTGTCAGCCGCTTCCATGAGAAGTCAATGGCACAGGGACGGTTGCTGTTGGTGGTGTGCCCATATTTGTTACGGAGTATAGTTGATCCATCTGAATTAGATATCTAATCCATCGCAGAGTCGATCCTTTGAATTGGGCAAAAAGTGTGGCACTTGCTTTTCCCTCTTTCCGATGCTTACGACTACGAGTCGCTTGATACTTAGCTAACTGTGAGAAAACTCAGAATCTTGCTAAGAGTTGGAACATTCCTATACAAAACAGTTACTTGTTGTTTGTGAATTTCAAATTTACACTACATGTTGTGAAAATTATTTCCAGCTCTATATAATCTTATTTTACAAGGTACCATCAGTATGGTGTATCAATTCAGTCAGACCTGCTTGCGAAGCTGCACATTCAGAAACAAACTCATTCCGTCGAACATATTGTCCATGCCAATATTTGAACACTCCAGTCTATTCCCATTTCCCATGCGCTTCTGAAGCTTCACATTCATTATTTATTTACTTCATGTAGGAAACAATTTAGTATATTTTTGTCACTTCACATTGAGTAAAAGCTAAAAGGAAACCCTTGAGGAACACTTGTGAATCTTCCTTGTTAACAAGGCACTTGACCATTTTGCTCATTTACCAGGAAGTTCATCTACTCATTTGAGGATTTAACATTTAATAGGAAAAACAACCGTACAAACAGAAAACAGGAAACATATTTATTTTCTCAATTAATATTCAGGAAATTCCAAGATTACCATTCACATAATGCATGAACAGGAATCTGCAGGCCATCAATCGCAATTTTCGTTCAAAATGAAAACTAAATCTTCGTTTCCGCGTGCACTTTCAGAATTGGAAAATCCAACACATGGACAAGATCACCGTTACTCTTTCCTATTTCTAGCGGCGCCACTATCAATCTAACTTCATCAGGTCGCGGTGAATCCGGAACATCAACAACATTTATCTTGCAGTAAAAACAGGAGGACTTCTATGGTACCCTTAATTGAATATGGACCATCCATTTTCTCCAATCCAATGGCCCATCTTGGTTTATACTAGTGGCTAAAACATGACTAGTAGAAATTATACTGAAGGGTCAGAATTGGAACCCTAAAAGTCTACTCCAAATCCCGTAAATTCACCCATGCGAATGGTGCGATGTTATAGGAGCGAGGTGGGTGAGAACGGCGGAAGCAGCCAGCTCGTCTGCGGACGAAGGTGATGGAGGGCGCCTAAGGATAGCAGCGACACCCAATTCATAGGCAACCGCTGGGGAAAAGGAGAGCATGGACACCTTGCCGGCGAGATGAGCATGGCGCGACAATGGCGAGGAAGTGTTCATGGTGGTGGCTAACATACTAGACCGATGGTGGGGGTTTACTGGGGTCACCAGGCCTCATATTGTACAGGAGTATATCCAATATTCCGTCCCCACAGTGTGACTTGAGTAGCCTTGGGGAGCCTTTTTCGAAAGAAGAGGCTAAGAGCGCGTTTTTTAAAACCGCAAGTGATAAGGCTCCGGGCCCGGGTGGCTTTACGGGGGCTTTCTTCAAAGCTTCTTGGGATACTATCAAAGTAGACATCATGGCGGTCATAAATAAGTTTTCCGGGCTTCAAACAAATGAGCTTCATTGGCTTAACTGCCGCAAATATAGCTCTCATTCCCAAGAAAGATGGAGCCGAGGATATCTCAGATTTTAGGCCTATTAGCCTAATTCACGCCATTGCCAAGCTCATCTCCAAAATGATGGCAGCTAGACTAGCTCCCCATATGAACAAGCTTGTCTCCAACTCACAAAGTGCTTTCATAAAGACTAGAAGCATCCATGACAACTTCCTCTATGTGAGGAACCTAGCAAGAAAACTTCATAAGGCTAAAACTCCGACGCTTCTCTCCAAGCTTGATATTAAAAAGGCTTTTGATTCGGTTCGTTGGGACTACTTGATGGAATTGCTTCAACATTTGGGTTTCCCGAGCAACTATAGAAATTGGGTGTTGGCCCTTCTCTCCACTTCAACCTCGAGGGTTCTCTTGAATGGTATCACCGGTGACCCGATAAATCATGGGAGGGGCCTTCGTCAAGGGGATCCCCTTTCGCCCCTTCATTTTGTGTTAGCTATTGACCCTCTACACCATCTTATCTCCAAAGCCACCGACCAAGGGCATCTTCATAAAATTCGTGGGAGACCTCCAACTATACGCACCTCTCTCTATGCCGATGATGTCGCCATCTTCGTCACCCCAAATAGAGATGACATCAACTTTTTGGCTTCTACTTTGGAGAGCTTCGGCGATGTCACCGGGATCGTTACAAATTGTGAGAAGAGCCAAGTTGCTCCTATTAAGTGTGATGGAATTGATCTTGATACCATCCTTCAAGCTTTTCCGGCTTCTTGTGTCAACTTCCCAATGAAATACCTTGGCCTTCCTTTGTCTGTGCATAGACTCAAGAGAATACACTTTCAACCTTTGGAGGACAAGGTTGCCGCTAAGCTTACACCTTGGATTGGGAAGCATGTTAACATGGCCGGTAGATCTACTCTTGTCAAGGCGGTCCTCACAAGCATTGTCATCTACTACATCACCGCCCTCGACGTGCCTTTGGAGGTCCTTATGAAGATTGATAGCATTTAAAGGGCCTTTCTTTGGGCGGCTTGTGATAAGGTTACCGGCGGTAAATGTAAGGTGGCGTGGGAAAAGGTTTGCAAGCCAAAAGAGGAGGCCTTGGGATCATCAACCTCAACAAGTTTGCTTCCGCCCTTAGAATGAGGTGGCTCTGGTATGAATGGAAAGGGGAAGATAAGCCTTGGGTGGGGCTTGGAAACCCATGCACTACACTTGACAAGGCTCTCTTCGCGGCAGCTACTAAGGTCACTATTGGTAGTGGGACTAAAGCTCTTTTTTGGGAATCCTCTTGGCTGAATGGCTTGAGGCCAAAAGATGTTGCCCCCCTTATTTTCGATCTCTCTAAGAAGAATAAAAGCACCATGGCCAAGGCCTTGACCGAGGACTTTTGGATTACCCAAATTAACATTCAAGATGGTCTCTCTACACAACACAAGGCCCAATTTGCAAGTCTTTGGGAGATGCTCCAAGAGGTCCAAGTTGAGCCCGACACTCCGGACACTATCGCTTGGAAGCTCACTGACAATGAGGAGTGTTCGGCTAGATCGGCTTATAGGATGCAATTCTTAGGGCATACTGATACCATGATGTCTAAGCTAGTTTGGAAACCGTGGGCAACACCAAAGTGCAAGTTTTTCACATGGCTAATCTTGCAAAATATAGTTTGGATGGCCGATAGATTAGAAAAAGAGGGTGGAAAAATTGTGGCCTTTGCAAGCTTTGCAACCAAGTGCAAGAATCGTCGGCGCACCTCTTTTTCAAGTGTCGTTTCACCATTAGAATTTGGATGTGCTTGAAGGAGTGGTTAGGCCTTCCCGAGCTTGAGCCAAGGGCGTGGAATCATTACTCAAGTGTCATGAAGTGGTGGAGCAATGCCATCAATAGAAGGGGTGATGCTAGAAGAGTGTTGGCGTCGTTGGTCATGCTGGTGGTTTGGGAGGTTTGTAAGGAGAGTAATGCACGGGTTTTTTGAAATAATTTTTCCACGATAAATATGTTGGTCGCTAAGATAAAGGAGGAGGCAAAGTTGTGGACTCTCGCGGGTGCTAAAGCGCTTTGTAATTTGATGCCGCGAGAGTAGTCTTTTCTTTGGTTTTTTCGCTCTTGGCTTTGTCCAAAAGCGGGTTTGTAAGACCTCTATTTAAACCTTTTCTCTATTAATGAAAACGGCAAGTCTTTTGCCGCGTTTTAAAAAAAAAAACACACCCATGAACTGTTAGATCAATTTATAATAGTCCTAGTCTAAGGAGTAGAAAAAGGTACCACAACTAGATAAGGATAAGAAAATTTGTACCGCGTAACATATATTACCAACACAATTTAATTACAACTTTATGTAATATTTCCATACAGTAGAAGTATATGGTGATTGTGGTACATTTGAATGATGGGTCTGTAATAGTAGCCTAGGCCGGATCGGTGGCACAATGGCATGAACTAAACCAAGGAGGGCGACGTTGTCGGTGGCGCGCGCCGGTGTGTAGAAAGTCGAGGTAGACGCTGACGGTACCACGTGTAGTGGTGTTGATACAGCCGAGGCGGGCGAGAGAGAAAGAGTAGATTGGCGAGCAGAAGTGACACCCATGGAGAAATATCCACTATAGATATTCTTTAATAAAAAAAATAGGGTTAGGCTAGACGAAAGAGCTCACCTTGGGGGAGTTTTCCGCTTTGGACGCAGGATTTGTTGAGTAAGTTCTTTCGTTTTTTGTCCTCCGCTTTAGACTAGTATGGATTGTACTAGTCAGGCCCCGCTTGTTTCCCTGGATTTTAGCCAGTAAATATTACGGATCAAGTTAGGTCCCGCTAAAACCCCGGTATGCTCCGTAATATTCGGATCTGATCGGTAAACGAAACGATAAAACAAGCGGGCCCTCACGAGTTTTTTACCACTAGTATGAACTCACATTGGCCTTTGGATCCACAAAAACGGGTGGATATTATTCATTTAGGGGTACCATAAAAGATGCCTTAAGACGCAATTGCATACCATTTCTGGCTTCCTGTCGCTGTTTTAGAAACGTGTGTAGTATCTTGAAATTTAAATTGATGTCGACAGTCTTAAGTAACTGAAGAGATGAGACTCTTTTCGGATATGGACGCGCGCAATCACCCCGTGTCCTATATTCACTAGTGTTTAGTATGAGGGTGTGTTTGGTAGCCCTGCTCCACACAGAATTTCCTACCTTATCCTAAATTCGGGTGTTTGTTAGGTCGGGTCCATAGTTCAGGCACTGCCCACCTCATACGAAAACGGCCTGGCATCGCCTGATTGCGGTTAAACGAAGCCATTGGGCAGGCCGAGCTCGCCGAAAATTTCGCCCCGCCTCGCACCTCGTGATGAGCCAACAGGGGTCAACCGTCCCCACGCTCATTTGCCTCTCTCTCTCTCTCTCTCTCTCTCTCTCTCTCTCAAAACGAGTCCCCGTCGCCTCCTCCTGGACGCCGGCCTCCGTCGCCTCATCCCGGACGCTGGGCTCCGCCACCGCCTCTCCTGGACGCCGGCCTCCCCCGTCCTCCGCTCCCGCCGATGAGAAGCACAAGTCGAGGCGCTCAAGCCTCCTCGACGAGCACGAACGGTCCTCAAGATGCACGCCTCGCCCCCTCCCTCCTCGCTGCCTCCTCTCGGGCTGCCCGCCTCTCGCCGGTAGCACTCCTCCGCGCCCGCCTCTCTCCCATCGACGAGATGCCCGCCTCCTCCTTGACGCCCAAGATCAGAACAGCCGACTCGCCACGTAGCGACGCGCCACGGGTTCGGTCTCCGATTTACTCAGCCACAACTTGTCTCCATACGCCATGGCTGGCCGACGAAAGCACAGCCACCAGGACCCGATTGCTTTCTATTTTAATTTACAGGGACCCGATTGCTTTTTTATTTTGTATATAGGGACAAGACCATGTTTCATTTTGGTATTCAGGGGGATCTATGCAAATATTAGCCCTCCTCAGCATCTCTTCTCCCATACGACCCACCAAACAACGACCCGACTCAACATATCTAAACCAACACGAGCTACCAAACAGATGGGATAATCTGAGCCATCCTAACAGGTCAACAGATGAAAGCAGATAAGAATTCCGCCTGCCAAAGAACACACCCTGAGTATCATGTCTGCGTGTTCTCCATGTTTGCGCTTTTTACATCCATCGACAGCTTGGGCTGCGCTGCACTGGCGCAGACTTGCCATTTTTTCAGAAACAAAGAAACAATCCTAACAAGCAACATAAGATGACATCCCACTCGTGTAACTTGTTATTACCTGAAAACTTGTGCCATCTTCGCAAGCCATGACTGGACATCTTATAGTATCAGATAACAATTCGAGCCGTTATCTCTCCAGTTTCACCTCGCCATTCACGCGTTCGCGTACCTAGATCGCCTTGCTGTGACGAGTTCATCATCCGGCGGAAAGCGAGACGGCGAGTGCGAGTGCGAGCGCGACGTGGACGGGAACCCAACCAACAGGTCGCAACAAACACGCGTACGTTGGCTGGACGGGAGGATAGGGATAGGGTTGGTGGAAAAGGACGACACGACAAAAGTTCGCCGCGGATATAAGCAACTTAGCAACACTACCATGCATGCAATTATTAAAGCTAGGCGCATGTCGCGTTCGCCCCCTACTGCTGCTACGATTAGCGTTCCTGATTTTCTGCTATCTGTTCTTTTCATCAGGAGCGAGCGACAAGGGGCTGATTATATTACTGCACGCACGAACCACGCGGTTGTTTCGGGGCGATACTAGCTTTCACCGGAAAACTCTGCTTGCTTGTGTTTTGGTGTGGTCGTCGATGACCTGTGTCTTTTTCGGGTTAAATTGCTTAACTATCGGGGGTAACGGTTTTGATAGCACCGCGTGGTACACAACCCTATCGATTTGTTAGCTGTTAAAAAAATATCGATTTTTTTAGAAAAATGTAAACAATAAAAAATATTGAGGTATCATCATGCGGACTGGACCATTGAGGCAATGTTTGATTCAAAGGAATTCTATAGAATTCCAATCCATAGGAATTTTTCCAATAGAGTGTGTTTGATTCAAAGGAATAAATCTTATAAAAATCCTATGCATTGTTTTCTTACACTATAATCCTATATGATTTCTAATAAGAGGTAAGACCTCTTGAAAAAAATTCTATGTGTCTATGACAACTATGATATGTATCTAAAACCTATAAAATTTCCTGTGTTTTTTCTGCGGTGCAATCAAACAGCTTATCTTATCAATTCATGCATTTTTCATTTCTATAGGATTCTAAGTGTCATGCCATTCTATTCCTACATTTTTTTTATTCCTGTGTTTTACAAATCCTTTGAATTAAACATGTCCTGGGTACCTGAAACTGCTTTAAAAACATGCTGCTACATGATGCGCAGTAGTACTACGCAGATTGCATGGTGAGATAAGTCCTGAAAAGAAAAACAAAAACTCGGAGGGAAATATCTTGAAAAAAAATGCAGAGGTCAGTTCGTGTGCAGCTCCTTTCCGGACCGAACACCGCAAGAATATATGTCTAGATTTTCGCAAGAGGAGCAGCAGAAAGCATCACGTGCTGTGTGGGTGCTGGAATACGTGGACGAGAACCACAGATCGCGGTATACGGAACAGCGTTGTTCATGGTTAGCCAGCAGCTTGGGTCGTGCTTCGGTTGGCTATAGGAGGCCGGCACGCATCGTTTCTACACGTGCCCTATATTGAGGCGATTGATTGAGATTGGGTCTCGCATATCTATTGCTTTCGCGTGGGCAGGTTTTATAGTGGAGGGACCCGACCAGATCCAACTGTCTCGTCTCGTCCCATTCAGCTAATCGATTTATTTGCTGCAATCCACGTAGTAGTAGTAGTAGTATTACATGTTATCATTATCTGAGAATAATATCTTTCAATGTGCCATTTAAAGGCGATGCTATATTTCATTTTGGAGGAGGAAAACCGGAGGTGAAAGAAAAAATTCATAGTTTGAAAAAAAAAGGAAAAAAATTCAAGATAAAATTTACTAATATAAGTGAGCGATGTGGCTTTTCACAACGTTTATATGTGGCTTTTTGTGGGCAGTGTCTTGCTAGAAAATTAAATAAAATCACTCCTTTACTTTCTCCCTTCTAGCTAACCAGCTTTATAGGATACTAATAAAGAGACCTATCTTGAGATGATTATCTCGACGTATCTTGCACTTCTAATTGTAGCATGCCTTGTGGATGCCACGGAAGCTACAAGCTTTTGGTTTCCTTTTCTTGCATATAACGAAAAGAGAATATTTATCTATTTTTTGTCTCTCCGCTTTTGTTCTTGGAACTCGCATAAAGTTAATTGGACGAAATATATATATGCGAACGACACACATCGTGATCCATGAAGTAATCTAGCCATCAACTAAAAATATCCTATATGAAAAGCATAATAGAAAAGTAGGAAAAAACCTTTGCTTAGATAATCTAGTTATACCTTTTGAGTGCATTGATAATTCCAAAAAAAAACTGATCATGCTATTATTATAGTATAATGATCATGAGCGGTTGTATATGACCTCATCGTCTAGTGATGCCCATATCGTCCGGTGGTTTAGGGCATCTCTTCTTCAATCGGATATTCAAATTTCGCCGCGGGTAGCCCATTAAGAATTTGATTCTCAAAAATTCTCATGGACAACAAACACACAACTTTGCATAGTTCATATTCCCACTTGTTTCATATGACTAACAACCGAATTGTTGCGCATCGGTTTATTATTTTGATGCTAAATGTCAAATATATGGTAAAGTTCATACCCTACGGATCTAAGATACGATGAGGAGGAATCATAATGGCTTGAGAGGAAGACGAAGAAGGCCAGGTTGGCACTATAGCGGGGCATCCAAGGTATGATGTTATATCCAAACATAACTAATGTGTATAAGGCAAGAATTTTCAAAACCCAAGAGTTCAGAAACTAGGGCTGTTGGAGATATGCCCTAGAGGCAATAATAAATGTAGTTATTATTATATCTTTGTGTTTATGATAAATGTTTACATTCATGCTATAACAGTATTAACCATAAACATTAATACTTGTGTTATTTTTAACTAAATTAGAGTCTCTAGTAAAGCATCTTCATAATACTAGCTTGTTGATTAATAGATGATCATGGTTTCTCGATCATGAACATTTGAGATGTTGTTAATAACAAGATCATATCATTAGGAGAATGATATGGTGGACATACTCCTATAGATAAGCGTAGCATAAAGATCAAGTCATTTTAATAGTTCAATTGATATAAGCTTTATGATACATAGTAACCTAATTCCTTCGACCATGAGATCATGCTTATCACCATCACCGCAAGGATGCTTTGATGACATCAAACACCACACCATAACTGGGTGGCTATAAAGGTGGCACTGAGTGTTCGGAAAGTATGGGTTGAGACACATGGATCAAGAGTGGGATTTGTCCATCCATATGACGGATAGATATACTCAGGGCCCTCTCGGTGGAATGTCATCCAATTAGCTCACAAGCATGTGACTGGCTCACAAGGGATCACATACCACGGGAACGAGAAAAGAGTACTTATCGGTAACGAGGTTGAACTAGGTATGCAGAGATACCGATGATCAAAACCTCGGATAAGTAAACTATCGTGAGACAAAGGGAAATTGGTATCGTATGTAAGTGGTTCATTCGATCGCAAAGTAATCGTAGAAATATGTGGGACCAAATGAATTTCCAGATTCCTCTATTGGTTATTGATCGGAGAAGTGTCTCGATCATGTCCGCATAATTCACGAACCGTAGGGAGACACACTTAAGGATTCGATGTTGTTGAGTAGTTATGGAATGATGAGTAAGAGACCGAATGTTGTTCGGAGTCTCGGATGGGATCCGGGATATCACGAGGAGATCCGGAATGGTCCGGAGAATAAGATTCATATAAGGAAAGTCCTGTTTCAGAGTTGGGGAATGATTCCGGTGTTTTCACCGGGAATGTTTTAGAAGGGTCCGGATGTTGGAGATATGCCCTAGAGGCAATAATAAATGTAGTTATTATTATATCTTTGTGTTTATGATAAATGTTTACATTCATGCTATAATAGTATTAACAAGGAAACATTGATACTTGTGTGATTTGTAAACTTAATTTGAAGTCCCTAGTATAGCCTCTATACATCACTAGCTTGTTGGTTGATAAATTATTGTGGTTTCCCTATCATGAACATTGAGATGTTATCAACAACAAGATCATATCGTTAGGAGAATGATATGGTGGACATACTCCTATAGATAAGCGTAGCATAAAGATCAAGTCATTTTAATAGTTCAATTGCTATATGCTTTCTGATACATAGTAACCTAATTCCTTCGACCATGAGATCATGCATATCACCTTTACCAGATGGATGCTTTGATGACATCAAACACCACACCATAACTGGGTGGCTATAAAGGTGGCATTGAGTGTTCGGAAAGTATTGGTTGAAACACATGGATCAAGAGTGGGATTTGTCCATCCATATGACGGATAGATATACTCTGGGCCCTCTCGGTGGAATGTCATCCAATTAGCTTGCAAGCATGTGACTGGCTCACAAGGGATCACATATCATGGGAACGATAAAATAGTACTTATCGATAACAAGGTTGAACTAGGTATGCAGATATACCGACGATCATAACCTCGGATAAGTAAACTATCGTGAGACAAAGGGGAATTGGTATCGTATGTAAGTGGTTCATTCGATCGCAAAGTAATCGTAGAAATATGTGGGAGCCATATGAATTTCCAGATTCCTCTATTGGTTATTGTTCGGAGAAGTGTCCCGATCATGTCCGCATAATTCACGAACCGTAGGGAGACACACTTAAGGATTCGACGTTGTTTGAGTAGTTATGGAATGAATGAGAAAGAGATCGAATGTTGTTCGGAGTCTCGGATGGGATCCGGGATATCACGATGAGATCCGGAATGGTCCGGAGAATAAGATTCATATAAGGAAAGTTCCGTTTCGGAGTTGGGGAATGATTCTGGTGTTTTCATCGGGAATGTTCTAGATGGTTCCTAATGTTCAAGACTCGGAGGAAGGGGTACATGAATGTGTCATTGCAAGTTGGAATGATTGCATCATGTACTAAGTGTATTCGCTGTCCAAAATAAAGGGTTTATTCAAATCCTAAATTGAAAAGTCAAACGGCTAGTTTGAAAGTCAAACAACAAGTTTTGGAAAGAGGAGGAGGAGGTTGAAACCGAGTTGGGGAGGGAGTCCCTCCTCCCCAAGCCGGCGCACCACCCAAGACGAGTTGGGGAGGGACTCCCCTCCCTCCCCTTGGCCGCCGGCCCCTCCACCTATATAAGGAGGGGCAGGGCTCCCTCCTAGCACACACAAGTACCTCTCCTCAAACCCTAGCTTGGCGCCTACCACCATAGCCGCCGCCGCCCCCTAGGGTTTTGCCCTAGCCGCCGACTTGGGTGTCCCTGGAACCCTAGCCGCCGGCTCTAGCCTCTCCTCCTTGGTGTGTCTAAAATCTAGATCGCCGAGGAGCTCTCTCATACTCCACCATACTCGCTCCGGCTTAAGGCGAAGCCCTGCGAGATCTCCCCTCTACTTCCTGCACACGCCACAGTCGCCGAGGAATCACGAGAGTGCTACAACCTCCGCCCTCTTTGGAACAAGGGAGAGGAAGGTCTTCATCGAGTATCGAACGTGACCGATCAAGGGAGCGCTGCGAACGCATGGGAAGGATCGTCTACACGATCTTGAGATCGGGAAGAGTACGACTACATCACCCACGAGAATCCGCTCTCGTTAAACACTTTGGAATCTTCGAGGGTAAGTTATTCCATCGACTCGTTGCTACAATCTAGTAGATAGATCTTGGTTTGTTTGTTTGTATGCGATAGAATTTTTTTGTTTTCCATGCTACGAAACCCTACAGTGGTATCAAAGCCGTGTCTATATGTAGATCACAGACGAGTAGAACACAATGGTCATTGGGCGTTGATGCTTTTATTGTCGATTGCTTCTTGTGTACTTTGCATCTTGCGGTATGTTGGGATGAAGCGTCCTGCTAACCTTACATGACATCGTTCATGAGACTTGCTCCACGCTTGACATGCAACTTGTATTGCATAAGTGGCTTTATGGTGCCTGCTTTCTCCTAGCATAGTTAAGATCCAATTTACAACGGGTGATCAACAATACTAGTATCAATGTTGTGGTTCTTGTTCGTAAGTTAGAACGACACTTATTGAAAGCCCCAAACCACGTAAAATATGCAAAGAAAGTAGAGGCGTCTAACTTTGTTTTGCGGTGGGTGTGATGTGATATGGCCATGATTGTGATTATATTTGATGTATGCAATGTTCCTTATTGTAAGTTGGCAACCGCGGAGCCATATGGTTGTCTTTAATTTATGTTAAGACCCACGTGTCTATTCAAAGTAGTTGTAATAGTTGAAGCGGTGGGCGACAACCATGGAGAGGGTTCATTGACCTTGATGCAATGCCGGTGATGATGGAGATCATGTTCGTGCTTGAAGATGGAGATCGGAAGCACAAAGAAGAAAGGCCATATCATATCACATATTTTGAATTGCATGTGATGTTAATCCTTTATGCATCTTGTATTGCTTAGTAGACGACGGTAGCATTATAAGATGATCCCTCATGCACATGAATTTCAAGTCATAAAGTGTTCACCCTTAGTTAGCACCGTTGCTAAAGCTTGTTGTTTCGAAACACCACGTGATGATCGGGTGTGTTAGATTCTGCAAGTGTATACAACGTGAGCAAGCCAGATTTGCTCATGCGGAAACTAAGGTTTGATCTTGACGAGCCTATCATGTACAGACATGGTCTCGGAACACGGATCACCGAAAGGTAAAGCATGAATCATATAGTAGATATGATGAACATGACGATTGTTCGCCATTGAAACTATATCAACTCTCGTGATGATCGGTGTTGATGTAGTGGATTTGGTTCGTGTGATCACTAAAACAATGTGAGGGATGTTGCTTTGAGTGGGAGTTCACCTAGATTAACTTTATTATTAATTTGAACTCAATTTGTCATAAACTTAGTCTAAACTATTGCAAATATGTTGTAGATCAATGGCAGCCCCTACCATCAATTTTAATGCGTTCCTAGAGAAAGAATTGTCCTCACAGCTGGTAATTTGACCTATGTGCTGGATGCACCGCTGGGTGACCCACCTTCAGCTGATGCTTCCGATGAAGTAAAGAATGTTTACCTCGCTCGGAAGAATCAGTACTCCATAGTTCAGTGTGCTATCTTGTATGGTTTGGAATCGGAGCTTCAGAAAAGGTTTGAGAATTCAGACCCATATGATATTGTCGAGGATCTCAAATTGATCTTTGAGACTCATGCGGCAATTGAAATATATGAGGCTTCTGAAAAGTTCTTTAACTGCAAGATGGAAGAGGGCAGCTCCGTCAGTGAGCATGTGCTTAATATGTCTGGGCACGCAAACAAACTTCAAAGCTTGGGTATAGTGATTCCTAATGCTTTGGGGATTTACCGTGTCCTCCAATCACTACCACCAAGTTACAAGAAATTTGTGATGAACTATAACATGCAGAACATGAACAAGCAGTTGCCAGAACTGTTTGCTATGTTAAAGTCTGCAGAAGTGGAGATCAAGAAAGAGCACCAAGTGTTGTTGGTCAATAAGACCACCAAATTCAAGAAAGGCAAGTCTAAGCAGAAGGGACACTTCAAGAAGGGTGGTAAGAAAGTTACCACGTCGGCGAAGAAGACCAAGGCTGGACCTAAGCACGATCTTGAGTGCTTTTTGCAAGGGAGAAGGTCCTCGAAGCGGAATTGCCCAAAGTACTTGGATTTGAAGAACGGCAACATCAAGAAGAAAGGTATATCCGATATACATGTTATTGATGTGTATCTCACTAGTACTGTAGTAGTGCTCGGTATTTAATCTTGGTTCGGTTGCTCATATTTGTAACTCAAAGCGGTGATGCAGAATAAACGGAAGCTAGCGAAGAACGAGGTGACGATGCGCGTGGGAAACGGATCAAAGGTTGATGTGATCGCGGTCGGCACGCTACCCCTTCATCTACCATCGGGATTAGTTTTATACTTAAATAATTGTTATTTGGTGCATGCGTTGAGCATGAACATTATATCGGGATCTTGTTTATTGCGAGACGGTTACTTGTTTAAGTCCGAGAATAATGGTTGTTCGATTTATATGAGTAATATGTTTTATGCACATGCACCTTTGATAGATGGTCTATTCTTGTTGAATCTCGATAGTGGAAATACACACATTAATAACATTAAGGCTAAACGTTTGAAATCAAGAGATAATTCGACCTATATGTGGCACTGTCGTCTTGGTCACATTGGAGTGAAGCGTATGAAGAAACTCCATTCCGATGGACTTATTGAATCACTTGATTTCGAATCACTTGATAGATGCGAAGCATGTCTGATGGGTAAAATGACCAAGACTCCATTTTCTGGTATGATGGAGCGAGCTACGGACTTATTAGAAATCATACATACCGATGTGTGTGGTCCAATGAGTGTAGCATCGCGCGGTGGTTATCGTTATGTTCTTACCTTCACGGATGATTTGAGTAGATATGGGTATATCTATTTCATGAAACATAAGTCCGAAACTTTCGAGAAGTTTAAGGAGTTTCAAAGTGAGGTAGAGAATCAACGTAACAAGAAGATTAAATTTCTACGTTCTGATCGTGGAGGTGAATATCTAAGTTACGAGTTTGGCGAGCATTTGAAGAAATGCGAATACTTTCACTGATGACACCTGGGAACACCACAGCGTAATGGTGTGTCCGAACGTCGTAATCGAACTCTCTTAGATATGGTTCGTTCTATGATGTCACTTACAGATTTACCGCTATCATTTTGGGGTTATGCATTAGAAACAGCCGCATTCACTTTAAATAGGGCACCATCTAAATCCATTGAAACGACACCGTATGAATTATGGTTTGGAAAGAAACCTAAATTGTCATTCCTTAAAGTTTGGGGTTGCGAAGCCTATGTAAAGAAGTTACAGCCGGACAAGCTTGAACCCAAAGCGGAAAAATGCGTCTTCATAGGATACCCGAAGGAAACTATTGGGTATACCTTCTATCATAGATCCGACGGCAACATCTTCGGTTAAGAATGGATCCTTTCTAGAGAAGGAATTTCTCTCGAAAGAAGTGACTGGAAGTAAAGTAGAACTCGACGAGGTTGTCGAACCTTGTCTCGAATTGCAGTAGCGCAACCGAAGAAGTTCTGTGGTGCTGCACCAATTAGAGAGGAAGCTAATGATGATGATCATGAAACTTCGGTTGAAGTTGCTATAGAGCCTCGGAGGTCAACGAGAACTCGTACCACTCCATATTGGTATGATCCCGTTATGAGTGTCATGTTGGTGGACAACACCGATGACCCTGAGACATATGAGGAAGCGATGATGAGCCCAGATTCCAATAAATGGCAAGAAGCCATGAAATTCGAGATTGGATCCATGTACGAAAACCAAGTATGGACTTTGGTGGACTTCTGGATGGCGGAAGGTCATCGAGAACAAATGGATCTTCAAGAAGAAAACAGATGCTGATGGTAATGTTACTGTCTATAAAGCTCGACTTGTCGCAAAAGGGTTTCGACAAATTCAAGGAGCTGACTACGATGAGACTTTCTCACCAGTAGCGAAGCTAAAGTCTGTGAGGATTATGTTAGCAATCGCTGCATATTATGATTATGAGATATGGCAGATGGATGTCAAAACAACATTCCTCAATGGAGATATTGATGAAGAGTTGTAGATGATGCAACCCAAAGGTTTTGTCGATCCTAAAGATGCTAACAAGGTATGCAAACTTCAACGATCCATCTATGGATTGAAGCAAGCATCCCGAAGTTGGAATCAACGTTTTGATAAGGTGATCAAAAGTTTTGGTTTTATACAAACTTATGGAGAAGCTTGTATTTACAAGAAAGTGAGTGGGAGCTCTGTAGCATTCTTAATACTATATGTGGATGACATATTATTGATTGGGAATGATGTAGACCTTCTTAATAGTGTCAAGGAATATTTGAATAATAGTTTTTCAATGAAGGATCTTGGCGAAGCAGCTTACATATTAGGCATAAAGATTTATAGAGATAGATCGAAACGCCAAATATCATTGTCACAAAGTACATATTTGGACAAAGTTCTAAAGAGATTTGGAATGGAAGATAGCAAGAAAGGGTTCTTGCCCATGTTGCCCAATACGACCTTGAGTAAAACTCAAAGTCCGACATCGAGAAGATAGAGAAAGGATGAGTAAGACTCCTATGCCTCAGCCATAGGATCTCTAATGTATGCCATGCTATGTACTAGACCCGACATTGCATATCTTGTTAGTTTGACTAGCAGATATCAAAGTGATCCAGAGTGGATCATTGACAATGATCAAAAACATCCTTAAGTACTTGAGAAGAACTAAGGATATGGTTCTTTCTTATGGAGGTGATGAACAGCTCGTTGTTAATGGTTACACCGATGCTAGTTGGAACACCGATCCGGATGATTCTAAATCACAACTGGATACGTATTTATTTTGAATGGTGCAGGTTATTGGAGGAGTGCAAAGCAAAGCGTTGTGGCGAGATCTTCAATGAATCGGAATACATGGTCGCCGGAGGCTTTACAAGAAGCGATATGGATGAAAGAGTTCATTACTGGTGTGGTTCCTAGTCTTGGACTCAATGTCTATCTCTGTGATAACATGGGCTCCATAGCCAATGCGCAAGAACCAAGGTCACACAAGAAGTCAAGCACATCAAGCTACGTTTTCACGCTATTCGAGAACATATCCAAGATGGGGATATAAAGATTTGCAAAGTACACAGATCTGAATGTGGCGGATCCGTTGACTAAACCTCTCCGAGGGCAAAACATGACCAAGACCAAAGCGCCATGGGTGTTCGGTATATTACCATGTAATCTAGATTAGATGACTCTAGTGCAAGTGGGAGACTGTTGGAGATATGCCCTAGAGGCAATAATAAATGTAGTTATTATTATATCTTTGTGTTTATGATAAATGTTTACATTCATGCTATAATAGTATTAACAAGGAAACATTGATACTTGTGTGATTTGTAAACTTAATTTGAAGTCCCTAGTATAGCCTCTATACATCACTAGCTTGTTGGTTGATAAATGATTGTGGTTTCCCTATCATGAACATTGAGATGTTATCAACAACAAGATCATATAGTTAGGAGAATGATATGGTGGACATACTCCTATAGATAAGCGTAGCATAAAGATCAAGTCATTTTAATAGTTCAATTGCTATATGCTTTCTGATACATAGTAATCTAATTCCTTCGACCATTAGATCATGCATATCACCTTTACCGGATGGATGCTTTGATGACATCAAACACCACACCGTAACTGGGTGGCTATAAAGGTGACATTGAGTGTTCAGAAAGTATTGGTTGAAACACATGGATCAAGAGTGGGATTTGTCCATCCATATGACGGATACATATACTCTGGGTCCTCTCGGTGGAATGTCATCCAATTAGCTTGCAAGCATGTGACTGGCTCACAAGGGATCACATATCACGGGAACGAGAAAAGAGTACTTATCGGTAACGAGGTTGAACTAGGTATGCAGAGATACCGACGATCATAACCTCGGATAAGTAAACTATCATGAGACAAAGGGAAATTGGTATCGTATGTAAGTGGTTCATTCGATCGCAAAGTAATCGTAGAAATATGTGGGAGCCATATGAATTTCCAGATTCCTCTATTGGTTATTGTTCGGAGAAGTGTCCCGATCATGTCCGCATAATTCACGAACCGTAGGGAGACACACTTAAGGATTCGACGTTGTTTGAGTAGTTATGGAATGAATGAGAAAGAGACCAAATGTTGTTCGGAGTCTCGGATGGGATCCGGGATATCACGAGGAGATCCGGAATGGTCCGGAGAATAATATTCATATAAGGAAAGTTCCGTTTCGGAGTTGGGGAATGATTCCGGTGTTTTCATCGGGAATGTTCTAGAAGGTTCCGGAATGTCCGACACTCCGGAGGGGAAGGGGTACATGAATGTGTCATTGAAAGTTGGAATGATTGCGTCATGTACTAAGTGTCTTCGCTGTCCAAAATAAAGGGTTTATTCAAATCCTAAATTGAAAAGTCAAACGGCTAGTTTGAAAGTCAAACGGCAAGTTTTGGAAAGAGGAGGAGGAGGTTGAAACCGAGTTGGGGAGGGAGTCCCTCCTCCCCAAGCCGGAGCACCACCCAAGCCAAGTTGGGGCGGGACTCCCCTCCCCCCCCTTGGCCGCCGGCCCCTCCACCTATATAAGGAGGGGCAGGGCTCCCTCCTAGCACACACAAGTACATCTCCTCAAACCCTAGCTTGGCGCCTACCACCATAGCCGCCGCCCCCTAGGGTTTTGCCCTAGCCGCCGACTTGGGGGTCCCCGGAACCCTAGCCGCCGGCTCTAGACTTTCCTCCTTGGTGTGTCTAAAACCTAGATCGCCGAGGAGCTCTCTCATACTCCACCATACTCGCTCCGGCTTAAGGCGAAGCCCTGCGAGATCTCCCCTCTACTTAGGTACCACGTTGTCTTTGCCGGAATCACGAGGAGAGTGCTACAACCTCCATTTTCTTTGGAACAAGGGAGAGGAAGGTCTTCGTCAGTACGAACGTGTGACCGATTGTGGGGCGCTAGGAGCCTTGGCCGGAAGGATCGTCTACGCGATCTTGAGATCGGGAAGAGTACGACTACATCACCCACGAGAACCCGCTCTCGTTAAACACTTTGGAATCTTCGAGGGTAAGTTATTCCATCGACTCGTTGCTACAATCTAGTAGATAGATCTTGGCTTGTTTGTTTGTATGCGATAGAAATTTTTTGTTTTCCATGCTACGAAACCCTACACCGGAAGGTCCGGCACTCCGGAGGGGAAGGGTACATGAATGTGTCATGACAATATGGAATGGTTGCATCATGTACTAGGTAACATGGCTGGGCAAAATAAAGGGAGAAATCAAATCCTAGTTTGAAAGTCAAACGTCAATTTGAAAAAGTCAAACGACAAGTTTGCTTGGTGGAGGGAGAATAGGAAACCTACTTGGGGAGGAGTTCCTCTCCCTCCACTCGCCGGCAAAGGAGGCCGACTTGGGGGAGGACTCCCTCCTCCCAAGCCGCGCCCTCCCACCTATAAAATGAGGGGTAGGGATGCCCCTTTCCCTCACACCCAACACACCCCAAAACCCTAACCCTAGCCGCCGGCCACCTCCAAGTCGCCGTCGCCCTAGGGTTTCACCTAACTGCCGACCTGGGGATTCCCCAAGCCCTAGTCGCCGGCCAAGCTCCGCCCCTTGGTGCCCTTTAAACCCTAGATCGCCAAGGCCTCTCTCATAGTCCACCATACTCGATCCGACTTAAGGCGAAGCCCTGCGGGATCTCCCCTCTACTTCCGGCATCACGCCGTCGTGCTGCCGGAATCGCGAGGAGAGTGCTACAACCTCCGTTGCCTGCTGGAACAAGGGAGAGGAAGGTCTTCATCGAGTACCGAACGTGTGACCGATCGCAGCTTTAACGCAGCCACTGGAAGGATCGTCTACACGATCTTGAGATCGGCAAGAGTACGACTACATCACCCACGAGAATCTGCTCTCGTTAACCGCTTTGGAATCTTCAAGGGTGAGTTCCTCTATCGACTCGTTGCTACAATCTAGTAGATAGATCTTGGATTGTTTGTTTGCATGCGGTAGAATTTTTTTGTTTTCCATGCTACGAACCCCTACAGTGGTATCAAAGCCGTGTCTATATGTAGATATGTTGCACGAGTAGAACACAATGGTCATTGTGGGTGGTGGTGCTTTTATTATCAATTGCTTCTTGTGTACTTTGCATCTTGCGGTATGATGGGATGAAGCGGCCCGGGCTAACCTTACATGACATCGTTCATGAGACTTGCTCCACGCTCAACATGTAACTTGTATTGCATAAGTGGCTTTGCGGGTGCCTGTCTCTCCCATCATAGTATAGATCCAATTTACAACAGGCACTTGATAGTTCAAGCATCAACGTTGTGGTTCTTGTTCGTAAGTTAGAGCGACACTTATTGAAAGCCCCAAACCACGTAAAATATGCAAAGAAATTAGAGGCGTCTAACTTTGTTTTGCAGGGGTGTGCTGTGATGTGATATGGCCATGATTGTGATTATATTTGATGTATGCAATGTTCCTTATTGTAAGTTGGCAACCGGCAGGAGCCATATGGTTGTCTTTAAATTCTGTTAAGACTCGCGTGTCTATTCAAAGTAGTTGTAATAGTTGAAGCTGGTGGACGACAACCATGGAACGGCGCCATTGACCTTGACGCAATGCCGGTGATGATGGAGATCATGTTCGTGCTTGAAGATGGAGATCGGAAGCTCAAGAAGAAAGGCCATATAATATCACATATTATGAATTGCATGTGATGTTAATCCTTTATGCATCTTGTATTGCTTAGTTAACTACGGTAGCATTATAAGATGATCCCTCAAGCACACAAAATTTCAAGTTTTAAAGTGTTCATACTTAGTAAGCGTCGTTGCTAAAGCTCGTTGTTTTG
This sequence comes from Avena longiglumis, assembly GCA_030063025.1. NCBI lineage: Eukaryota > Viridiplantae > Streptophyta > Magnoliopsida > Poales > Poaceae > Avena > Avena longiglumis. Next base: position 472,174,078 of record CP125974.1, on the reverse strand, counting down.
AAGCACCACGTGATGATCGGGTGTGTTAGATTCTGCGAGTGTATACAATGTGAGCAAGCCAGATTTGCTCATGCAGAAGCTAAGGTTTGATCTTGACGAGCCTAGCATGTATAGACATGGTCTCGGAACACGGATCACCGAAAGGTAAAGCATGAGTCATATAGTAGATATGATGAACATGTTGATTGTTCGCCATTGAAGCTACATCAACTCTCGTGATGATCGGTTTTGATGTGGTGGATTTGGTTCGTGTGATCACTAAAACAATGTGAGGGATATTGTTTTGAGTAGGAGTTCACCTAGATTAATTTAACTATTAATTAGAACTCAATTTGTCATAAACTTAGTCTAAACTATTGCAAATATGTTGTAGATCAATGGCGGCCCCTACCATCAATTTTAATGCGTTCCTAGAGAAAGAAAAGTTGAAAAACAATGGAAGCAACTTCGCGGATTGGTTCCGCAATTTGAGGATTGTCCTCAATGCTGGTAATTTGACCTATGTCTTTGGATGCACTTGGGTGACCGCTGCGGTGATGCTACCGATGAGGTAAATAATGTTTTCCTCGCTCGGAAGAATCAGTACTCCACAGTTCAGTGTGCTATCTTGTATGGTTTGGAATTGGAGCTTCAGAAAAGGTTTGAGAACCATGACCCACATGATATTGTCCGTGAACTCAAAATGATATTTGAGGCTCATGCGGCAGTTGAGAGTTATGAGGCTTCTGAAAAGTTCTTTAACTGCAAGATGGAAGAGGGCAGCTCCGTCAGTGAGCATGTGCTTAAGATGTCTAGGAACGCAAACAAACTCCAAAGTTTGGGTATAGTGATTCCTAATTCTTTGGGGATTCACCGTTTCCTCCAATCACTACCACCAAGTTACAAGAACTTTGTGATGAACTACAGTATGCAAAACATGGACAAGACGTTGCCAGAACTCTTCTCCATGTTGAAATCTGCGGAAGTGGAGATCAAGAAAGAGCACCAAGTGTTGTTGGTCAATAAGACCACCAAATTCAAGAAAGGCAAGTCTAAGCAAAAGGGAAACTTCAAGAAGGGCGGTAAGAAAGTTGCTGCACCGGCAAAGAAGACCAGGGTTGGACCTAAGCCTGATACTGAGTGCTTTTACTGCAAGGGAGAAGGTCACTGGAAGCGAAATTGCCCAAAGTACTTGGCGGATTTGAAGAACGGCAACATCAAGAAGAAAGGTATATCTGATATACATGTTATTGATGTGTATCTCACTAGTACTCATAGTAGTGCCTAGGTATTTGATACTGGTTCGATTGCTCATATTTGTAACTCGAAACAGGTGCTGCAGAATAAACGGAAGCTAGCGAAGAACGAGGCGACGATGCGCATTGGAAATGGATCAAAGGTTGATGTGATCGCGGTCGGCATGCTACCTCTTCATCTACCATCGGGATTAGTTTTATACTTAAATAATTGCTATTTGGTGCCTGCATTGAGCATGAACATTATATCAGGATCTTGTTTATTGCGAGACGGTTACTTGTTTAAGTCCGAGATAATGGTTCTTCGATTTATATGAGTAATATGTTTTATGCACATGCACCTTTGATAGATGGTCTATTCTTATTGAATCTCGATTGTAGTAATACACACATAAATAACATTGAGGCTAAACGTTTGAAATTGAGCGATAACTCGACCTTGTGGCACTATCGTCTTGGTCATATCGGAGTGAAGCGTATGAAGAAACTCCAATCCGATGGACTTCTTGAATCACTTGATTTCGAATCACTTGAAAGATGCGAAGCATGTCTGATGGGTAAAATAACTAAGGCTCCATTTTCTGGTATGATGGAGCGAGCTACGGACTTGTTGGAAATCATACATACCGATGTGTGTGGTCCAATGAGTGTAGCATCGCGCGGTGGTTATCGTTATGTTCTTACCTTCACGGATGACTTGAGTAGATATGTGTATATCTATTTCATGAAACATAAGTCCGAAACTTTCGAGAAGTTTAAGGAATTTCAAAGTGAGGTAGAGAATCAACGTAACAAGAAGATTAAATTTATACGTTCTGATCGTGGAGGTGAATATCTAAGTTACGAGTTTGACGAGCATTTGAATAAATGAGGAATACTTTCACAATTGACACCGCCGGGAACACCACATCGTAATGGTGTGTCCGAACGTCGTAATCGAACTCTCTTAGATATGGTTCATTCTATGATGTCACTTACATATTTACCGCTACCGTTTTGGGGTTATGCATTAGAAACAACCGCATTCACTTTAAATAGGGCACCATCTAAATCCGTAGAAACGACACCGTATGAATTATGGTTTGGGAACAAACCTAAATTGTCGTTCCTTAAAGTTTGGGGTTGCGAAGCCTATGTAAATAAGTTACAGACGGACTGAAAGGATACGGATGTCACCTAGAGGGGGGGGGTGAATAGGCGATTAAAACTTTTCCTTGAGTGGCTCAACAAAGGCGGAATAAAACTAGTGTTTACTTTGTTAAGCACAACCTAGAACAACTAAGGTTCACCTATGTGCACCAACAACTTATGCTAAGCAATACAAGCAACAAAGTGATAGCAAGATATATATTACTTCAAGCATGAAGGCTATCACAATGTAAAGTACATAAGTAAAGAGCTCGAGTATAGAGATAACCGAGGCACGCGGGGACACCGATATTTTACCGAGTTCCTCCCAACATGGAGTACGTCTCGTTTGGAGAAGGGGTGGTATCAAACCACCAACGCCACAAAAGGCCTCCCTTATTCTCCGGTGAATCTCACCCCAACGGGATCGATCCACACTTCCACTATCGGTGCACTTGTCGGTGGCAACCGGAACCTCTCACAAGGTTGGGGCACTTCTCCACAACTTAATTGGAGGCTCCCAACAAATGCCACAAAAGGCCACAATGTCACCAAGGCCACAAAACCGTCGAGGGTTCCAAGAACCCAAGAGGGAGAAGCTCCGATGAGTCACTCAAACCAAATCCTCCGAGGAGAACACAAACCGATGCACCAAATGCAAATGGCAAGAACACCACAAAGGTGTTCAAATCCTTCTCTCCCAAATTCCACCAAAGCTACAAAATCTTATGGGGAATAAGAGAGGAAGAACAATGGAGGAAATCCACAAAAGACTCCAAGATCTAGATCCCAATATGTTCCCCTCACTTAGAGGAGAGATTGATTGGTGGGATTGTAGATCTAGATCTCCTCTTTCAAATCCCTCAAGAATAAGCAAGAATCATCGGAGGGATTGAGAGAAATCAAGCTCAAGAAGGTCAACAATGGAGGGGAAAACTTGCAAGAATGGTTGGGGAACTATTGGGGAAGAAGGCCTTTTAAATAGGTCCCCCCAAAATCCAACCGTTGAAGCCCAAAAACGCGAATCCAGATTACGGACTTTTTCCCAGATTACCGGACATTCCTGGGATCCTGTGTCGCCAAACCTTATTCTTATTCAGACCGACCGGTACTAAGGGTACTACGACCAGACCTCGACTCTGGTCCGGTACTACCGGTCATCCCTGAACGAAAAGACCATAACTTTTGCATCCGGACTCCGATTTTGATGATCTTGGGCTTGTTTCGAAGAGGACAACAAGCTATAAAATATCATTCAAAGAAACATTATAGTCCAGCAAGGGAGGATAGATCCAAATGACTAAAGGTTTAACCTCTATCAAAAAGACGAACCGATAAAACCTCCAACATAAAAAACGTAATAGAAAATGCATATGAAATCCGTTTTCGATGAACTAGAGCTTGTCATGGAGATTAACACAAGCTGAGTAAGAACCAAATAATGGAAGGTTTTACCTATCTCTAAAATACAAACCGGTAAAACCTCCATGATCAAAATGCAATAAGATATAAAAGGGAAATCCGTTTTTGATGAACTACAGCTTGTTATGGAGATTACCACAAGCTCTATATCCTCACATGGATAGGACCAAATAACAACCAAATATGATGATGCAAGTATGCAAAGGTTTGATCTCTCTCCGAACGATGTGACCGATTTACTCATTCGAGAGCCCCTCTTGATAGTACGGTTATCTATCCTAAACCCGGTCTCCCAACAAACATGAGACCGGCAAAAGGGAAAACTTATCAATATTATACCTTTGCCTTGAGCAATCCATTTGAGCTCGATGTAGACGATCTTGTCCTTCTGAAGATGGACACCTTTCTTGATTCCTCATCATCGATCCATGATCACCGAGGATGGCAAGCATCAAACATGACATCTTCTATAGATGGCGCATTTTGAGCTTGCACAACACATCTTCTTATCATCTCATCTATCTTGAAGTCAACACATGCTCCAAGCAATGCCAATGGACAATTCCTACAAGTACAACTTAATACACACATTAGTCCATAAAGATTGTCATTAATTACCAAAACCACACATGGGGGCCCACATGTTCTTTCAATCTCCCTCATTTTGGTAATTGATGATAATCCCTTTAAGAGGGTTTATATAAGGATTTTTAATGAACAAACTGGTAACACCAATATCAAATACTACATAAGTATGTGATATTGGTACCACCATATATAGAGCAAACTCCCCCACAATATATGCATGTGTGATGAACTTGAATTTCATTGCATATATTGCCAATCATTATCATTGGTGGAGTTTCCACTATATATACCACATGCTAAGCAACGAAAAAGATGCAAGAGCATGAGAGGCAAATGCACAAGAACAAACTCAATGCATAAACTAACTTCCCTTAAACCCTCTAAAACTTCTCCCCCATTGGCATCGATTGCCGAAATGGGTGACAAGTTCTAGAAGGCAAATATAATAATAATTCCTCCAAAGGTGTGCCTTCACACATATCCAATGATGAATACTTGGGAGGGAGTAGAACTATATCAAGGACCCGAAGATTGCCAAAATAAATAAAGTCAAATGATGCAAGCAATTACAAGGTCCCACAAACCAATTGAAAACAACAAATGAGTTCAAATGGAACCTACAAGATATTATGATATGAGCAAGAGAGTGCTTTAAATAACAAATAGAGAAGCTCCCCAAGATTTGTGCACTATTCAACATAAATGCATTAGAATACATATTGCACAAATATGGAATCCTTGCTCCCCCATAAGCATTTCAAGCACAACAAATGAGAGATCAAATAAATGCTTAAATAAAATAGAGAAGCTCCCCAAGATTTGTGTGCGCTTTAGAATCGTTGTATTTCAATACAAAAATGCACAAATATGGAATCCTCACTTCCCCATAAAAATTTAAGACGAAATAAATGAGAAAAAGATAAATGAGCATTATTAAATGAATTAGATGAGCTCCCCAAAGATAATGCACCAATTATGATAATTGCACTTGGGAACAAGGTGCATAATCATGGAATCCTCACTCATCCAAGTTCATTTAACAATACAAGGCATGAGAGAACAAATATGAGTGCCCAAAGATGCAAACAAGAGGAATAAGCACTCATAGGCAATTAAATTTGGAAGCCACCGAAGAATCAAAAGAAAGAGAAAGGTGGTCTCCAAGGATTAAAAATCAACTAAAATTATCTCCTCATATGTGTATATGTATCTAAATGGAAAACATCACAAAGACATATGCCAAAAAATAAATATGCACACATAAAGAAGATTATACAAGAAAGCACATGAAAGGCAAAAATGAAGTCATAACATATATCAATAAGATTTTTTGCTTCAAAGCATGGCCAAAGGCTCACATATGTCTTATTATACATTAATGGACTTCAAACACCAACACACTACATATATTACAACTTTGACCAAGGGAAGAGGAGAAAGTTGGAATATATGGAGAAAGGAAACAAGTATCACAAGAAAATTTTAACTAGCAAAGTCTCACTATTGCACATGAGAGAAGTTGAGGAAAAGATAGGCAATAAAATTGCTAGATTGACATATTTGGGATTGGAGGATCATATGCATGATTTTGTATAGTCCCAATTATATATACTCATCTCAACTTATACACATATACAATAGAGAGTTCTCTTAATACCATGGCTAGAGATACAACAATTACAAATACATGAATTCATGCCAGAAGGCAACCGACAAACGGTTGGAATCAAGATATATGAGCATGAGAAAGAGATACATGTTACCGAGATATTATTGGTAGGATGTAGAGGATATGAATTCATTGATCATCCTACAGCTTCCCTCCAATTTTCATTAATGCACCACTTCTTCAAGATTGAGAGACAAGCATCCAATATATCTCCAATGTACCTAAAACATATTTAAGTACAAAAATGGTCCCCAAACTTATTGGGTCCAAATAAGTTAGTGAAACTACAATACATAGGTGAGACTCCACATAATTATGTGCATATTGATATGAAATTGAATTTCATGCACAACTTAGCCGATGGGAATTGGTGGAGTTTCCCCTATATATTGGATTAAAGAAAGCAAGCATGCCATAATATAAACATATAGTAAATATGCATGCATAAACCTTTCAAGAAACAAAAAGGAGATACAATTTGAACAAAAACACCAAGTAAATCGATATTGCACACACAGGAGTGTGACATGACAAACGATGTCCAAATTGTATCAAAGAACCAATTCAACACTTGAAAGATCACAAGTTCAACAAATGAACTAGGATAAAACCAAAAGAGCAAAAGATAGATATAAATAAAAATGCTCAAGGATTTATCTCATTCTAAAATGGTAAAATCATGAAACAAGGAATGAGACAAAACCAACTCCCAAAAAGAGCAAGGTTCCAATAAGAAACCAAACTCCCCAAACTTCTCATGATGGCACAAAGTACCAAAACAAAAAGATTGAGGTTCCAAGCACAAAAAACCTGATATGGATCAAACAAAGAAGCATAAATACGAGTGTTCTAAATAATATAGGAGAGCTCACCCATAAGTAGTACATTATATAGAATTTTGCTTTTGAATGCAAAATGCACACGAATGAGATCATCACTACTACCTACATTAAATAAAACACAAGAGGATACCAATAAAATAAGAAGATCCAAAAGTAGCAAGGAATACATGGGAGAACACAAAACATTTACTTGGCCAAAGATAGGATGATATTAAGCAAGGTCCAAAGTGAATATGATCAATCAATTCTACCATAAATTGGGTACTCATTGTCCAAGGACAAGAAATATTGGGAATAATTTTTTCAAGGTAGATTGCATGGATATCCAAGATCATAGTCACAACAAGAACCATATAACAAAATATAAGAATTAAGCATGATAATTCGAACAAGATTCTTGGTAGGTTCCAATAGTCACGCAATCACTACTGATTAGAGTAACTTGAAGCAAATGGTTTCCATGATGATATAGAGATCTAAATATGAGGAAACACATACCAAGAAACACTCTCATATACAAGATCCAAAATATGATCAACAACAACATTCAAGCAAATTGGAATTGTATGAGCAAATGTGTCACATAGGTGCTAGATAATTATCAATATCAATTCTAAGTGACACAACCTCGAATATTCACATTTTCTAGGATTGTAATATGCACTAAGCATATGACTCCCCCATAATGTGATGCTACCATAACACCAACACGAGGCAAAATGATACAAATAGAGGTAATTAATGGACATTATAAAATTAAATTTCTCATGATAATTATACCACATAGAGACTAGACAATAATCCAATATAAATACTAGGTGGTATTACTCATGTACACACAATTTTTAGGATTGTGGAATGCCCAAGCATAACATTCCCCCAAAGTGGGATAATCCATTAATCTCTCAAAAGAGCCAAATGTAAGATTCATCCTTTATAAAGGAAAAGGATCCATGTGATTGCAATGCTAGTCCCTGGATAAATAGCTAGCATCCACAGTTAAGATGTAATATCAAGAAACAAAGGTTATAATACAACTTTATAACCAGGAATCAAATAATTTATTACATCTTACATAGCTCATTTGGCTATCTCATTACAATGCAACAGAATATAACAATAGCATGGGGTCCTTCATCTTCAAAGTGCCACAGGCAGACATGTTGGTTGTAGACTTGTAATCCTAATCATTAAACTTCACTAATAACAATCAAACCTGCAACATAACAAGTTACAGCCACAAGGGTCAATACATTTGAATTGTATTGGCAAGTGATACTATGGTAGTATAGTGGATTCTATCATCTATATGCATTTGGCTAAGTGGATCTTAGGCTTGCTTTGCTCAAAATAGTTTTTCCTTATCATTTGAAAACACTAAGTTTTTGCTTGACAAAATCTTTCCCAAGGCATCTCCCAATAGAAATTGGTGATCCTTCAATCCCTTGTTCACCCACAAGATTTTAACTTAGAAATTGGGATGAGGAGATTCTTGATAGCTTCCATGTCTTGATGCTCAAATTGTCCTTTGCCAGGGACATGGTTAACTACTTAGATTTTACACTCTGCAGAGGTGGTGCACTTTCCCCACAAGACTTGGTTTCACCAAGACAAGATCTTTCAGAAGCCTTCCCTTAGACCAGAATGGACGCGTTCCAACCTATCATACCCCTACCACCAACTGTCCATTTGGCTAAGTTCTTGCAACCTATATGATCCAGGCAGAGCCCATAATGCCAAGTGGCTGCACTTGAAGCTTCTCAACATTTGACATCTCAAATCTCTTTGTTCCTGGGTGGCCATCCACAAGTGAGACACCAAGTTTTCCCCAGCATACTGGACTTGCATGACCACTCAACACAAACCATTCCTTCCATTCCACCTAGGTGATTCATTCACTTAGTTGTTTTATTAAACAAAACACAAGTCCTCAGACTTAGAAATTTCCATAGCATGATTATATATTCCACCCTTGTTTTCTAATAGCTAAGATAAGCATGATAGTAGTAGGAATCTTAACTTAGGAAATTTGTACTAAGGTTTCATCTACTAGGATTTCCCATGGCATATTTTATACTTAGCAAAAATTCCATGCAAGTCCTACTTAGAAATATCACTAATGCATAGTGAAAATAATGAGACAAAAGTATGAAGCATCACTTGCCTTTTTGGTAGAGAATATAAGTTCACTCCTTGTCTTTGCAATGATCACACTCTTCAAATCACTACAATTCAATCAAGCAAGGCACAATTTCAATCTACCATTCAAGCAACATCACATCAAATAATAGAAACAAAACAATGCATGCAAGCATGCCAATCTTTGTTTTATTTACAAAAGTGGTTTATAATAGGTTATAAACATTCTAAAACACTTATTGGTCATTTTATAAAGTGGCAAATCCATTTGCAAAAGATTCTATCTCCAAACCATTTTTAAACCAAATCATTATTTCATGTGGTTGAAAATGCTTTTAGCAAAGTAATAATCTTTGTAGGGTTGTCCAAATACATTTTAAAATCATAATACTTGGTGTTTGGGGTCAGACAGTTTATTCCAAAACATTTCCCAAAGATTTTCTCCCAAAAGCATTTTTAATAAATAAACATTATTTTTATTTGACTAGAAATGGTTTAAATCAAGAGTTTATTATTTTGCTTCGCCAAATACATTTTTGAAACCACCAGTTGATTCCTAAGGTCAGTAGGTTCAAAATAATTCCTTTGCCAAAGGTTTCATCTCAAAAATCATTTTAGAACAATTTTTATATTCTAAACATGCATACACAAGTTTCTGCAAAAACAATCAATTTAACAGAAGCATTTTACTAAAAAAAGTTCATGGTCAGAAAGTACTTGTTTTGCTGAATCCATTGATATAAAATTTGCAAAATTTGGACGTGTGGTTTGAAATTTATGGATTTTAGAAAATTGAATCATAAATAGATCAAATCTTGTTTTTAAATCAGACTCTGTGACACGCAGCGCGGTTTTATTCGTCGGTACCGCTTCGGCCGGATCGCGCTCTCAGGTGCGTTGGATCTAAACAGATCGAGCGGCTCAGGTTGCTACTTACCCCTTCGCTTAGTTTCTATCCTAGCCATTGGATCTTAATCGCACGGCGCACAACACGCTTGCCAGAGATGGACGGCGCTAGCGGCGGCAGGTGGCGGCGCGGGCTCTGGCTACGGCGTCGCCGGTGATAGAGAAAGCGAGGGAGGAAGGGGATTGGCTCACCGGGTTCGCTGTGGCGTGGGGAAGCTCAAGCTGCCTTCTGTTTGTTGAGGAGCGCGCTGGAGTTGCAGGGATTGCTCGCCGGAGAGGTGTCTGGCGACGGGCACGCGCTGTCGTCGTTGAGGGCGACGCTACGGGACACGAGGGAGCAAACGGAAGACACGGTTAGATGCGCAAGGATGTGGCAATGATGCGTGCATGAAGGAGAAAGAGAGGGGCGGTCTGGTTCTTACCCGAGGCTTCGCCGGAGAGGAAACAGACAACGGCGGTGACGGTCTTGGTCGTTGCCGAGGTTCTGGGGCGCGCGGGGGTGACCTAGTGCTATGGGGAGATGCGCCTGGAGGTGGGGAGCATGTGAGCGTGGTCGAGGAGGCAAGGGGCAGCAGGGTTCGGCCGTAATTGTTGCCAGAGTGTCGTCGGACAGGGGTGCTTCGAGGTAACAATTTTAGCGGCCTGGTGGCTCCGGGGAAACGGGGACTGAGGGGAAACAGAGAGGAGGCGAGGGCATTTAAGATAGCATGGTCGCGGGGTGGAGTAACGCTGGCAGTAACGAGTATTGACGCGAGCGTTTAACGGCAGAAACCGCCGGCGAAGTTTGCGCGCGGGTGAGGAAGAAGAGAGCTGGCGGTGGGGTCTGGCGTCAGTGAGAGAAGGAGAGGGAGAGTGGGGTCCATTGGTCAGCGACCTTGCGGGTTTATAAGTGGGTGTGAATCGTTTTTCTGCGAGAGAGAAGGAGAGGTGGGCTGTTGGGCCTTAGTGGGCTGGCCGTTTGGTTCATTTTTTTGTACTGCTTTGTTTTTCTTTTTCTGTTTCTATTATTCTGTTTTGATTTGGTTTAATTATTTCAAGCATCAATTTGAATTCAATTTTCTCACCAACTTTGTGAGGATTCAAACATTGATTAACAACGCATTCTGAATTAAAATTTTGAATAAATCTTTTATTCTTTCTAGGTTTTTTAATTATTTAATTAGGCCCTTGTTTTAAATCAAATAGGATTTAATAATATTTCAAACACCATTTAAATTCTTAAACCTTCCAAATCTTTTCAGTAGGTTTTTATTTGATCATTTGGGTGTCAAATAATTCATCTTGAATTATTTGGAAAGTATTTGATATGATTCACAAATCATTTGAATTGGGTATTTGTTTTAATTCCAATGGAATTTAATATAGTTTAATTCCAATGGAATTTAATATAGTTTAATTCCCTAAATTTTATTTGGAAGATTTATTTTATTTTATTAATTTAAAAAACTTTTATTCACTTGAGTAAATTCCAGATTATTATTTTCTCGTGAGTTATATAATTATTCTTATTAGAGATTTGTCTTTATTAAAATAGGGATAGAATGGTTAATGCCATTTTATTTTATTTTGGAAATTCTTTATCCTTTTATTTTATTTGGATTTGGATTCTATTCATTCCATTTGCTTAATAGATTAGGCCAAGATTTAATTTGTTCTTTAAAAATATTCTTTATTTAATATTTCTATCTTTGTCTTATAAAATCCATATCTTTTTATTTAGATATCCAAACTTGGTGATTCTAATTTTGTAAAATCTTGTTTAATAATTGTTTATCCTTTTAAATATCTTTAGGATTATTTGCTCACCATTTGGTATGGATTTATTTATAGATGCTTTATTGACTTTGGAAATTTAATTTCCTTATCTTTATTAAATTCATAAGATTTTATCTATGGCTCCAAATTAAGTGAAACCAATTTCTATGGCTTTATATCATTTCCATTTGTCTTTCTTGATCATTTGTAAATGTTTGTTGACAAATTTTATATGGATCAAATCCATAAGTTTGGAGATAACTTGGAAATGATTTTTATTCCATTAGGGTTTAGGGTTTGGATTTATTTTCCAGGTGTTTAAATTTCCAGATACACTCATTGAGGAATGCATTTCTCTTGATTTGGATTTTTGTTGGATTCAAACTTTTACCAAAGTTTGTTCTAGATGGGATTTTAAGTTTCCATTTAGAAACAAAGTTTCTTTTCACCCTGATTTTCAACCATAATTTATTTTGTTTATTTATTTTTCACATTACAAGATTTGGAAAATCTTGGGATGTGACAGGCTACCACCCTTAAAATAAATCTCGTCCCGAGATTTGGGGAGGCTAGGGGTTACAAATTGGCTCAAAACAACTAGGGTACTACCACCCTTAAAAAAATTCCAACTAGATTACATCTTGCTTTGCTTAGGTTCTTGTGGAAATCTCTTTGGGCAAACATATGCATAGTGTCCTTTGTTTCCACACTTGAAACATGTGACTAGGTTGAGATCATTCATAAGCTTTATCTTGTGCTTCATCTTTTCTGGACAATTACTTGCATAATGTCCTTGGTTACCACAATTGTAACATGTGATAAGATTGAGTTCTTCACGTATCTTCTATGGACAAGTTGCTACATAATGACCTAGCTCTTTGAAGTTGTTGCACCACACTTGGCTAATCTCCTTATACTTCTTCTTCTCTGGACATTCATTGGCATAGTGTCCCATTTCTTTGCAATGACCACATTGCACATGGCTTTTGTCCTTCTTTTTCTTGGGTTTCTCCAAAGCTAAGAGTGCTTCTAATTCATGTTCTTCATATGTTATCTCAAAGGTAGGAACAATTCCTGGTCTCCTTGACCTTCTATTATTCCTTGGATAATACGTATGTCTCCTTTTTGGTCCTTTAAATTGAGTCATCTTGCATGGAGGTGAAAGCTGAGATTTTCCTTTGTCTTCATCATTCTTGGTAGACTTGGCTCTCTCATGGTAGTCTGCAATAAGTTGTTTTACTCCACCTTGTTTCCTTTGTTGAACTATGGAATATATGGGGCATTGGATAGGGACATGATTATTTCCTTCACACAAGTAACAATTAGCTTGGGTTGTGGGGCATTGGTCAACTGGATGTTTCTCTTCACAATTAGGGCATTGATCTTCATGCTCTTTGGAAGTGTGATCCTTGTCTCCACAAATATTGCAAGCTTGGGTTCCTTCTAAAATATCATCTTTGTCATCCTTGTTGTCACAAACTCCTTTGGAAGAGTTGTCTCCCATGTTGATCATTTGAGTGGCCATCCCTTGCAACAATTGGGCTTGAGTTTCCAAAACTTTTTGCATGGTTGGGTCTAACTCATTGTTGTTGGCTAAAAACTGAGTTGTCACTTGGTTCAACTGGTTTTGTCTTGCAAGCAGTTGGTCTCTCATGTTGACCTCTTGGTTGTTGTTGTTGCCATCCTTGATGTTGGAGTCTCTTGGAGTAGTCATCTGTTTGGGTTGGATTGGAATTAGAATAGGCAAAAGATTTTCTAGGAATCAATTCTAATCACACACATCACAATTCACTCAAGCAATGTGCAAGCAATCACAAACAAACATTCCACTCAAACAACAAGTTCAAGCACATTTTTAGGCAACCAAAAATATTTTTGTTACACCACATAGGTTGGTGTGTTTAATTTAAACTAAACATGGTGGTCCAACTATATGGTTCACTTGAGATCTTTCCACCCTTATTAGTTGATTCTTCATGAACAAGATCTTTGTATCCTTGGAGAATTTCTTGAATCTTGGTCACAAAATTTCAAAGTGATGATGGTTCCTTCTAAGTTGTGTTTCCTTAGTCTTCAAATCTTGAGTAATATTTCTTGTCTCACTTGTAGTCCTTAGTGATATCCAAGTTGATGTCCTTGGTGAAAATGTTGAAGATGTTGAAGTCATTAGAGTTGAAGATGTTGAATTCATTAGAGTTGATGAAGTCCTTATCTCATGGTGAAGTCTTTGGCCATGGAGTAGGTTTTGTCCATCAAGTTGAAATAGAAAAGATGTAGAATCAAAACCAAAATGGTTGAGGAAAGAGTTTACAAGATTGTTTGTAAATAAGTTTTGGAACAATTCCAACTCCTATTTTATTAAGGGTTTTGTCCAATCCTAGGGTTACAAATCCTACAGGCAACACAATGCTCTGATACCATCTGTAAGATCCCTCCTTTATAAAGGAAAAGGATCCCTGTGATTGTAATGCTAGTCCCTGGATCAATAGCTAGCATCCACAATTAAGATGTAATATCAAGAAACAAAGGTCATAATACAACTTTATAACCAAGAATCAAATAATTTATTACATCTTACATACCTCATTTGGCTATCTCATTACAATGCAGCAGAATATAACAATAGCATGGGGTCCTTCATCTTCAAAGTGCCACAGGCAGACATGTTGGTTGTAGACTTGTAATCCTAATCATTAAACTTCACTAATAACAATCAAACCTGCAACATAACAAGTTACAGCCACAAGGGTCAATACATTTGAATTGTATTGGCAAGTGATACTATGGTAGTATAGTGGAGTCTATCATCTATATGCATTTGGCTAAGTGGAGCTTAGGCTTGATTTTCTCAAAATAGTTTTTCCTTATCATTTGAAAACACTAAGTTTTTGCTTGAAAAAATCTTTCCCAAGGCATCTCCCAATAGAAATTGGTGATCCTTCAATCCCTTGTTCACCCACAAGATTTTAACTTAGAAATTGGGATGAGGAGATTCTTGATAGCTTCCATGTCTTGATGCTCAAATTCTCCTTTGCCAGGGACATGGCTAAGTACTTAGATTTTACACTCTGCAGAGGTGGTGCACTTTCCCCACAAGACTTGGTTTCACCAAGATAAGATATTTCATAAGCCTTCCCTTAGACCAGAATGGACGCGTTCTAACCTATCATACCCCTACCACCAACTGTCCATTTGGCTAAGTTCTTGCAACCTATATGATCCAGGCAGATCCCATAATGCCAAGTGGCTGCACTTGAAGCTTCTCAACATTTGACATCTCAAATCTCTTTGTTCCTGGGTGGCCATCCACAAGTGAGACACCAAGTTTTCCCCAGCATACTGGACTTGGTGATGCCCAAGTTTTCCCCAGCATACTGGACTTGCATGACCACTCAACACAAACCATTCCTTCCATTCCACCCAGGTGATTCATTCACTCAGTTGTTTTATTAAACAAAACACAAGTCCTCAGACTTAGAAATTTCCATAACATGATTATATATTCCACCCTTGTTTTCTAATAGATAAGCTAAGCATGATAGTGGTAGGAATCTTAACTTAGGAAATTTGTACTAAGGTTTCATCTACTAGGATTTCCCATGGCATAGTTTATACTTAGCAAAAATTCCATGCAAGTCCTACTTAGAAATATCACTAATGCATAGTGAAAATAATGAGACAAAAGTATGAAGCATCACTTGCCTTTTTGGTAGAGAATATAAGTTCACTCCTTGTCTTTGCAATGATCACACTCTTCAAATCACTACAATTCAATCAAGCAAGGCACAATTTCAATCTACCATTCAAGCAACATCACATCAAATAATAGAAACAAAACAATGCATGCAAGCATGCCAATCTTTGTTTTATTTAAAAAAGTGGTTTATAATAGGTTATAAACATTCTAAAACACTTATTGGTCATTTTATAAAGTGGCAAATCCATTTGCAAAAGATTCTATCTCCAAACCATTTTTAAACCAAATCATTATTTCATGTGGTTAAAAATGCTTCTAGCAAAGTAATAATCTTTGTAGGATGTCCAAATACATTTTCAAATCATAATACTTGGTGTTTGGGGTCAGAGAGTTTATTCCAAAACATTTCCCAAAGATTTTCTCCCAAAAGCATTTTTAATAAATAAACATTATTTTTATTTGACTAGAAATGGTTTAAATCAAGAGTTTATTCTTTTCTTCACCAAATACATTTTTGAAACCACCAATTGATTCCTAAGGTCAGTAGGTTCAAAATAATTCCTTTGCCAAAGGTTTCATATCAAAAATCATTTTAGAACAATTTTTATATTCTAAACATGCATACACAAGTTTCTGCAAAAACAATCAATTTAACAGAAGCATTTTACTAAACAAAGTTCATGTTCAGAAAGTACTTGTTTTGCTGAATCCATTGATATAAAATTTGCAAAATTTGGACGTGTGGTTTGAAAGTTATGGATTTTACAAAATTGAATCACAAATAGATCAAATCTTGTTTTTAAATCAGACTCTGTGACACGCGGCGCGTTTTTATTCGTCGGTACCGCTTCGGCTGGATCGCGCTCTCAGGTGTGTTGGATCTAAACAGATTGAGCGGCTCAGGTTGCTACTTACCCCTTCGCTTAGTTTCTATCCTAGCCATTGGATCTTAATCGCACGGTGCACATCACGCTTGCCAGAGATGGGCGGCGCTGGCGGCGACAGGTGGCGGCGCGGGCTCTGGATGCGGCGTCGCCGGTGATAGAGGAAGCGAGGGAGGAAGGGGATTGGCTCACCAGGTTCGTCGTGGCGTGGGGAAGCTCAAGATGCCTTCTGTTTGTCGAGGGGCGCGCTGGAGTTGCAGGGATTGCTCGCCGGAGAGGTGTCTGGCAACGGGCATGCGCTGTCGTCGTTGAGGGTGACGCGACGGGACACGAGGGAGCAAACGGAAGACGCGGTTAGATGCGCAAGGACGTGGTGATGATGCGTGCGTGAAGGAGAAAGAGAGGGGCGGTCTGGTTCTTACCCGAGGCTTCACGGAGAGAAGCAGAACGGTGATTTGGTCTTAGTCCGAGGTTCTGGGGCGTGCGGGGGCGAGCTGGTGCTACGGGGAGATGCGCCTGGAGGTGGGGAGCATGTGAGCGTGGTCGAGGAGGCAAGGGGCGGTAGGGTTCAGCCGGAATTGTCGCCGGAGTGTCGTCGGACAGGGGAGCTTCGAGGTAACAATTTCAGCGGCCTGGTGGCTCCGGGGAAACGGGGACTGAGGGGAAACAGAGAGGAGGCGAGGGCGTTTAAGATAGCATGGTCGCGGTGTGGAGTAACGCTGGCAGTAACGAGTATTGATGCGAGCATTTAACGGCAGAAACCGCCTGCGAAGTTTGCGCGCGGGTGAGGAAGAAGAGAGCTGGCAGTGGGGTCTGGCGTCAGTGAGAGAAGGAGAGGGAGAGTGGGGTCCATCGGTCAGCGACCTTGCGGGTTTATAAGTGGGTGTGAATCGTTTTTCTGCGAGAGAGAAGGAGAGGTGGGCTGTTGGGCCTTAGTGGGCTGGCCGTTTGGTTCATTTTTTGTACTGCTTTGTTTTTCTTTTTCTGTTTCTATTATTCTGTTTTGATTTGGTTTAATTATTTCAAGCATCAATTTGAATTCAATTTTCTCACCAACTTTGTGAGGATTCAAACATTGATTAACAACACATTCTGAATTAAAATTTTGAATAAATCTTTTATTCTTTCTAGGGTTTTTAATTATTTAATTAGGCCCTTGTTTTAAATCAAATAGGATTTAATAATATTTCAAACACCATTTAAATTCTTAAACCTTCCAAATCTTTTCAGTAGGTTTTTATTTGATTATTTGGGTGTCAAATAATTCATCTTGAATTATTTGGAAAGTATTTGATATGATTCATAAATCATTTGAATTGGGTATTTGTTTTAATTCCAATGGAATTTAATATAGTTTAATTCCCTAAATTTTATTTGGAAGATTTATTTTATTTTATTAATTTAAACAACTTTTATTCACTTGAGTAAATTCCATATTACTATCTTCTCATGAGTTATATAATTATTCTTATTAGAGATTTGTCTTTATTAAAATAGGGATAGAATGGTTAATGCCATTTTATTTTATTTTGGAAATTCTTTATCCTTTTATTTTATTTGGATTTGGATTCTATTCATTCCATTTGCTTAATAGATTAGGCCAAGATTTAATTTGGTCTTTAAAAATATTCTTTATTTAATATTTCTATCTTTGTCTTATAAAATCCATATCTTTTTATTTAGAGATCCAAACTTGGTGATTCTAATTTTGTAAAATATTGTTTAATAATTGTTTATCCTTTTAAATCTCTTTAGGATTATTTGCTCACCATTTGGTATGGATTTATTGATAGATGCTTTATTGACTTTGGAAATTTAATTTCCTTATCTTTATTAAATTCATAAGATTTTATCTATGGCTCCAAATTAAGTGAAACCAATTTCTATGGCTTTATATCATTTCCATTTGTCTTTCTTGATCATTTGTAAATGTTTGTTGACAAATTTTATATGGATCAAATCCATAGGTTTGGAGATAACTTGGAAATGATTTTTATTCCATTAGGGTTTAGGGTTTGGATTTATTTTCCAGGTGTTTAAATTTCCAGATACACTCATTGAGGAATTCATTTCTCTTGATTTGGATTTTTGTTGGATTCAAACTTTTACCAAAGTTTGTTCAAGATGGTATTTTAAGTTTCCATTTAGAAACAAAGTTTCTTTTCACCCTGATTTTCAACCATAATTTATTTTGTTTATTTATTTTTCACATTACAAGATTTGGAAAATCTTGGGATGTGACACCAAACAAGACACCAAATATAACCAAGTAAGGCTCAAACACAAGAAACCCACATACATGGTGTGCCACCTAATCATACACAAATATGCTTGATACCTCAAGATAGTTAAGTGGAAAGCACAACATGTACAAAAGCATGGAAGATACAAAACCAACATGTGCACAAGGGGGCGTGTAACTTTTAATGTAAAGAGTTTAGCATATGTTACCGCAAGGAGGAACATTGGAAATATAATATAATCATGATAGTCCAAATGGCTTGGCTTGACAATAATAATTGATGAAGATCCCTTAATTCTTCATAATGTAACCAAGTCTCCAATGCCTTCCAACAACACCTATTGATCAAGTTTTGGCTTGTTGGTCCCCAACCAAGTTGGGTCCTAAGAGGTTAGTCACAATAGGCTTGGCAACCCAAATGGTTCTTTTCTTGAACCCACATTGAGCACAAACAAATTCGGCAAACACATTGCCAACCTCATCCTTACAAAGAGAATAAGCATCATCAATAATGATAGGGTTGGATGAGGAGATACCGATAGTGCATGAGGAAGAAATATGCCCCTTCTCACGGCATATGTAGCAAGTTCTACTCTTGCCATCTTTCTTCTTAGGTGAAGCCACAACTCGAGGAAGAGCTCGAGTAGTCCTCTTAGGAAGTGGCCATTAATGACTTGAGGTGGAGCTTGAGGCCTCTTCCCTTGTTGCTTCACACTAAGAGGATTTTTCTTCAATGGGCAAGATCTAACATGGTGCCCTTCTTCCTTGCACTTGAAGCAAACAATGTTGGACGGATTCTTGACTTGATCTTGTCCATTCTTGTTATTGTCCTTATGCTTCAACTTGATAGTGGACTTGTTCTTGACATGGGAGTTGAATCCAAGCCCACTCTTGTCATTGGGGGATTTTTGCACACTCAAGATTTTGTTGAGTGCGGCCTTCCCTTGATGACCCTTTTTCAAGTCATTTCTCAAAGAAGTGACTTGAGCCTTGAGCTCTTTTATTTCCTCTACATGGTTAGTTTCAACAAAAGTACTAGAGGAAGTAGATGGTACATTGTTAGAGCAACAAGGCACAAAATTTAATTCATCACGAGATATAGCATGGTTGTGAGAGGATGAATTACAAGGACTAGCACATGGCAATATAACATTTGGAGTAGATATAGTGCTAATGTCCACATGAGGCCCACTAGATGTTACCTTTGGCACGATGGCCTCATGAGCTAACTTTAGCCTACCATGGGAGACTAGAACAGCCTCATGCGAGATCGAGAGCTTAGCATGACTTTCTTCTAATTTCCCATAGTTGCTAGTTATCAAAGCAAGTTGAGCCTTTAGCTCAACATTCTCCTTCAAAATAGATGCTTCACAAGAAATAGAGTTAGTAGCACAAGCATCATTATTATTAGCAAGAGGTGAGGGCAACTTGTCAAGCTCTTTTGAATATGAAGCTTTAAGTTGCTCATGCGACTCGGTGAGTTTGATGAGCTCCCTCTTAACGACCCGAGAGCCATTTTTGAGGTGCTCAAAATCCTCAAGGAGTTTAGCATAAGCAACTTGAGTCTCATCATTTTTACTTTTGAGATCACTTGCCACCTCAAGATATCTATCATGAGATTCCTTTACTCTAGATAGCTCTAAAGCAAAGGTCTCCTCAAGAGATTCCTTAGTGGTTTGTTCCTCTTCAAGAACTTTATTTAAGTTTGCAATTATATTAGCATACTCACGCTCAAGACTACACATTTTATCAATGTTGTTATCATGCACCTCAATTTGTGTTTCTAACTTATCAATATGTTCTTTGCTCTTAATAGCAAAGTCCAAGACTTCAACAAAGTTAGAGCAAGCAATATCCTTTTTAACAAGGTCACAATAAACAATCTCACCCTTTTCATATAAATCATCAATGTCAAGCTCTTCTTCCACATTATCCACATCCTCCTCATCACAAGAGGTAATGGGTTCCAAAGTAGCGGTTACCTTAGAATCCCTAGCCATAAGGCATAGGTGGGTACCAGAAGAAGGTGAAGATGAGATTGCATTTGTGGCTTCATTCAAAACCATGTCTTGGCCCATAGAATCTTTGGTTTCCTCTACATGGTTAGCAACAAAAGTACTAGAGGAAATGGAAGCATTTTTATCATGGCAACAAGACAACACAAGCATATCATCATGAGATTTATCCAAGTCATTTCTACATGATATGCAAGGACTATTAACACAAGCATGTAAGAAGTTTGTAGTGCTAGAAGTGTTAAAGTCCAAAGATATATCATTGCAACTAGTTAGAGATGAGGGATTACAAATAGTAAGCACACTATCCAAATTGCAATTTCTATCACCACTCACCATATCATTACCTAGTGAAAAGTCACATATTGGTGAAGTGGTAGAGGATGAGAACTCTTCTCGACCAGAAGTGGAAGCAACACAATCATCCTCAATAATGTTGGACACAACATATTTATCTTGAAGTTTTGTCCATAACTCATGAGCGCTCCAAAAAGGAATGATTGAAGAGGTAACTACATAGCTCAAAGCATTAATAAGCACATTAGAAGCTTGAGCATCGAGATATAAGTTTTTCTCATCCTCACAAGATATATTTTTGAAATCCATAGGAGGAGAAAAACCTATATCTACAATACGCTCCAAATTTGGGTCCATGTCCCGAAAATGAATGAGCATGCGATTTTTCCATATACCATAATTTGTGCCATCGAATGTGAACATGTCATTGTGCACTAATCCTCTAGCCGACATCTTTACTCTCAAGGCGGTGAAGCCTAAAATGAGAGACCGGGCTCTGATACCAATTGAAAGGATATAGATGTCGCCTAGAGGGGGGTGAATAGGCGATTAAAACTTTTCCTGGAGTGGCTCAACAAAGGCAGAATAAAACTAGTGTTTACTTTGTTAAGCACAACCTAGAATAACTAAGGTTCACCTATGTGCACCAACAACTTATGCTAAGCAATACAAGCAACAAAGTGATAGCAAGATATATATTACTTCAAGCACGAAGGCTATCACAATGTAAAGTGCATAAGTAAAGAGCTCGGGTATAGAGATAACCGAGGCACGCGGGGACACCGATATTTTACCGAGTTCCTCCCAACATGGAGTACGTCTAGTTTGGATAGGGGGTGGTATCAAACCACCAACGCCACAAAAGGCCTCCCTTATTCTCCAGTGAATCTCACCCCAACGGGATCGATCCATGCTTCCACTATCGGTGCACTTGTCGGTGGCAACCGGAACCTCTCACAAGGTTGGGGAACTTCTCCACAACTTAATTGGAGGCTTCTAACAAATGCCACAAAAGGCCACAATGCCACCAAGGCCACAAAACCGTCTAGGGTTCCAAGAACCCAAGAGGGACAAGCTCCAATGAGTCACTCAAACCAAATCCTCTGAGGAGAACACAAACCGATGCACCAAATACAAATGGCAAGAACACCACAAAGATGTTCAAATCCTTCTCTCCCAAATTCCACCAAAGCTACAAAATCTTATGGGGAATAAGAGAGGAAGAACAATGGAGGAAATCCACAAAATACTCCAAGATTTAGATCCCAATATGTTCCCCTCACTTAGAGGAGAGATTGATTGGTGGGATTGTAGATCTAGATCTCCTCTTTCAAATCCCTCAAGAATATGCAAGAATCATCGGAGGGATTGAGAGAAAGCAAGCTCAAGAAGGTCAACAATGGAGGGGAAAACTTGCAAGAATGGTTGGGGAACTATTGGGGAAGAAGTCCTTTTAAATAGGTCCCCCCAAAATCCAACCGTTGAAGCCCAAAAACGCGAATCCCGATACTAGCGGACTTTTTCCCGGTACTACCGGACATTCCCGGTACTACCGGACATTCCCTGGGGATCCCAGGTCGCCAAACACACCTTATTCTGTACCGACCGGTACTAAGGGGCGGTACTACCGGACCTCCGGTACTACCGGACCCTGGTCCGGTACTACCGGTCATCCCTGAACGAAAACGGCCATAACTTTTGCATCCGGACTCCGATTTTGATGATCTTGGGCTCGTTTCGAAGAGGACAACAAGCTATAAAATATCATTCAAAGAAACATTATAGTCCAGCAATTGAGGATAGATCCAAATGACGAAAGGTTTAACATCTATCAAAAAGACGAACCGATAAAACCTCCAACATCAAAAACGTAATAGAAAATGCATATGAAATCCGTTTTCGATGAACTAGAGCTTGTCATGGAGATTAACACAAGCTCTAAATACTCACATGAGTAAGAACCAAATAATGGAAGGTTTTACCTATCTTTAAAATACAAACCGGTAAAACCTCCATGATCAAAACGCAATAAGATATAAAAGGGAAATCCGTTTTTGATGAACTAGAGCTTGTTATGGAGATTACCACAAGCTCTATATCCTCAGATGGATAAGACCAAATAACAACCAAATATGATGATGCAAGTATGCAAAGGTTTGATCTCTCTCCGAACGATGTGACCGAGTTACTCATTCGAGAGCCCCTCTTGATAGTACGGTTATCTATCCTAAACCCGGTCTCCCAACAAACATGAGACCGGCAAAAGGGAAAACCTATCAATATTATACCTTTGCCTTGAGCAATCCATTTGAGCTCGATGTAGACGATCTTGTCCTTCTGAAGATGGACACCTTTCTTGATTCCTCATCATCGATCCATGATCACAGAGGATGGCAAGCATCAAACATGAGATCTTCTATAGATGGCGCATTTTGAGCTTGCACAACACATCTTATTCTCATTTCATCTATCTTGAAGTCAACACATGCTCCAAGCAATACCAATAGACAATTCCTACAAGTACAAATTAATACACACATTAGTCCATAAAGATTGTCATTAATTACCAAAACCACACATGGGAGCCCACATGTTCTTTCACGGACAAGCTTGAACCCAAAGCGGAAAAATGCGTCTTCATAGGATACCCGAAGGAAACTATTGGGTATACCTTCTATCATAGATCCGAGGGCAAAATCTTCGTTGCCAAGAATGGATCCTTTCTAGAGAAGGAATTTCTCTCGAAAGAAGTGACTAGAAGGAAAGTAGAACTCGACGAGGTTGTTGAACCTTCTCTCGAACTTGCGAGTAGCGCAACACCGGAAGTAGTTCCTGTGGCGCCTACACCAATAAGAGAGGAAGCTAATGATGATGATCATGAAACTTCGGTTGAAGTTGCTACAGAGCCTCGTAGGTCAACGAGAACTCGTACCACTCCTGATTGGTATGATCCCGTTATGAGTGTCATGTTGGTGGACAACACCGATGACCCTGCGACATATGAGGAAGCGATGATGAGCCCAGATTCCAACAAATGGCAAGAAGCCGTGAAATCCGAGATTGGATCCATGTTTCGAAAAATTCAAGGATTTGACTACGATGAGACTTTCCCACCAGTAGCGAAGCTAAAGTTTGTGAGGATTATGTTAGCAATCGCTGCATATTAAGATTATGAAATATGGCAGATGGATGTCAAAACAGCATTCCTTAATGGAGACATTGATGAAGAGTTGTATATGATGCAACCCAAAGGTTTTGTAGATCCTAAAGATGCTGACAAGGTATGCAAACTTCAACGGTCCATATATGTATTGAATCAAGCATCCCGAAGTTGGAATCAACATTTTGATAAGGTAATCAAAAGTTTTGATTTTATACAAACTTATGGAGAAGCTTGTATTTACAAGAAAGTGAGTGGGAGCTCTGTAGCATTCTTAATACTATATGTAGATGACATATTGTTGATTGGGAATTATGTAGACCTTCTTAACAGTGTCAAGGAATATTTGAATAATAGTTTTTCAATGAAAGATCTTGGAGAAGCAGCTTACATATTAGGCATAAAAATTTATAGAGATAGATCGAGACGCCTAATATCATTGTCACAAAGTACATATTTGGACAAAGTTCTAAAGAGGTTTGGAATGGAAGATAGCAAGAAAGAGTTCTTGCCCATGTTGCCCAATACGACCTTGAGTAAAACTCAAAGTCCAGCAACGACAGAAGATAGAGAAAGGATGAGTAAGACTCCCTATGCCTCAGCCATAGGATCTCTAATGTATGCCATGCTATGTACTAGACCCGACATTGCATATGTTGTTAGTTTGACTAGCAGATATCAAAGTGATCCAGGAGTGGACCATTGGACAGCGGTCAAAAACATCCTTAAGTACTTGAGAAGAACTAAGGATATGGTTCTTTCTTATGTAGGTGATGAACAACTCGTTGTTAATGGTTACACCGATGCTAGTTGGAACACCGATCCAGATGATTCTAAATCTCAATCTGGATACGTATTTACTTTGAATGGTGCAGCAGTTAGCTGGAAGAGTGCAAAGCAAAGTGTTGTGGCGAGATCTTCAACTGAATCGGAATACATAGCTGCTTCAGAGGCTTCACAAGAAGCGATATGGATGAAGGAGTTCATTACAGAGCTCGGTGTGGTTCCAAGTGCGCTGGACCCAATGTTTATCTATTGTGATAACATGGGAGCCATAGACAATGCGCAAGAACCAAGGTCACACAAGAAGCTGAAGCACATCAAGCTACGTTTTCACGCTATTCGAGAACATTTCCAAGATGGTGACATAAAGATTTGCAAAGTACACATAGATCTGAATGTGTCGGATCCGTTGACTAAACCTCTCCCGAGGGCAAAACATGACCAACACCAAACTGCCATGGGTGTTTGGTATATTACCATGTAATCTAGATTAGTTAACTCTAGTGCAAGTGGGAGACTGTTGGAGATATGCCCTAGAGGCAATAAAAAATATAGTTATTATTATATCTTTGTGTTTATGATAAATGTTTACATTCATGCTATAACAATATTAACTAGAAACATTAATACTTGTGTGATTTGTAAACTAAATTAGAGTCCCTAGTAAAGCCTCTTCATAATACTAGCTTGTTGATTAATAGATGATCATGGTTTCTTGATCATGAACATTTGAGATGTTGTTAATAACAAGATCATATCATTAGGAGAATGATATGGTGGACATACTCCTATAGATAAGCGTAGCATAAAGATCAAGTCATTTTAATAGTTCAATTGCTATAAGTTTTCTGTTACATAGTAACCTAATTCCTTCGACCATGAGATAATGATTATCACCATCACCGGAAGGATGCTTTGATGACATCAAACACCACACCGTAACTGGGTAGCTATAAAGGTGGCACTGAGTGTTCGGAATGAAGGGTTTCGCAGCATAGTAAATCAAAAAAATTCTACGGATGCAAACGGGAAAGCCAAGATCTAATCTAGGAGATGCAAACAACAGGGGGAATAGATGAGATCTTCATACCCTTGAAGATTCGCACAACGGAACGTTCGTCGGAACGTGGGTGATGTAGTCGTACTCGCTTCTCCTCCTCGCGATCCGATCTGATCTAACACCGCAAGTGGCGATGCCTCCGAGAGATGCACACGTGCGGCACCTCGACGTCTCCTCCTTCCTCGGTCCACCAAGTATGGTAGAGAGACGGATTGGATATACAACGCGACGGCGCGGTGCAAGTGGTGGAGAGTTTCTGCAGCAGGGCTTCGCCTACGTGCAGTCGGGAGGGAGAGAGAGAGGAGGGCAGCAGGGCGGCTAGGGCTTGAGGAGGAGGTGTAGGAGGGGGTGCGCCCCCAGCCCTCTTTATATAGAGGGGTGGGCAGCCAGCCCTTGCCCCTCCCCAAAACTCTAGGGCCGGCGGCCAAGGAGGGAGGAGTGGGGGCAAGTTCCCCCCTTCTAGAAGCTCTCCTAGGGTTTAGCCCTAGGTTGGCCGGCTGGGCCCTATGAGGCCTTGTGCCCCTGGCACAATGAGGCCAGGGCACTCCCTCATAGGCCCATGCCCCCTCCCGGCAGGTGGGGCCACGTTGTTCCCCCTCCGGAAGGTTCTAGAAGCTTCCGGTACAATACCGATTAACCCGAAACAATTTCGAACTCCAAAAACTGCATTGCCTTATATGAATCTTATTCTCCGGACCATTCCGGAACCTCTAGTGATGTCCCGGATCCCATCCGAGACTCCGAACAAAAACTCATAAACCAATTATCCAATCTATCCTAGCGTCGAGACACGTTAAGTGTGTGACCCTTCGGGTTCGAGAACATGCAGACATGATCTTCTATCAATAATCAACAGCGGGGTCTGTAAACCCATATTGACTCCCACACATTCATCGATGATCATATCGGATGAAACACGATGCCATGATTCAATCAATCCCATTTATATATATATATTCCCTTTGTCTCGCGATATTTTACTTGCCCGAGATTTGATCGTCGGTACCGTCATACCTAGTTCAATCTCGTTCACATCAAGTACTTTACTCGTTCCGTAATCCGACATCACTTTGTGATTAACTTTAACCACATGCTTGCAAGCGGTGTTGATATCGATTATCGAGTGGGCCCGAAGTATATCTCTCCGACTTGGGAGGGACAAATCCCATCTCGATACATACAACCTAACAGGTACTTTCCGATCACTTGAGAGACACCTTTATGATCACCCTCTCATAGGATGACGTTTGATGACCTCAAAGCTTTCTTCCGATACCAGGGAGTTGTATTATCTCATGGTCTAAGGAATACAATATTTGACATAAGAAAAGCTTCGCAAAGATGAACACGATGACACGATCTAATTTCCCCACTTAGTTTGGGTATGTCCATCATATCATTCTCCCAATGATATGATCTCATTATTAATCGACAACTCATGTCCATGGTTAGGAAACCTTAGCCATCATTAATCAATGAGCTAGTCCATAGAGGCATACTAGGGACACAGTGTTGTTCATAAACCACACAAGTATTAAAGTTTCCGCTTAATACAATTCTAGCATGGAATATAAACTTTATCATGAACAAGAATAATAATAACATCTTTATTATTGCCTCTAGGGCATAATTCCATCAGTCTCCCACCTGCACTAGAGTCAATAATCTAGTTTACATTTGGCAACAATTTCACACCCATGGCACTAAGGTGCTGATCATGTTTTGCACGTGGAAGAGGTTTAGTCAATGGATATGCGACATTCAGATCTGTATGTACTTTGCTAATCTTCAGATCTCCATCTGCTATATAATCTCGGATTATATGAAACTTGTGGTTGATATGCTTGTTCTTTGGATGATATCTTGGTTCCTTAGCGAGTGCTATGGCGCTAGTGTTGTCACACAATATCTCCAGTGGGTCCAATGCACTTGGAACCACGCCAAGCTCAGTGATGAAGTTCCTGATCCAAACTCCTTTACTAGACGCTTCTGCAGCAGCCATGTAATTCCGCTTCTACTGTAGATCCCGCGATCACGCTTTGCTTGCAGCTTCTCCAGCTCACAACTCCTCCATTCAAAATATAAACGTATCCTGTCTGAGATTTAGAATCATCCTTGTCGGTGTTGAAACTAGCGTCGATGTAACCTTTTACGACGAGCTGTTCATCACCTCCATAGACTAAGAACATTTCTTTAGTCCTATTTAGGTACTTTAGGATGTTCTTCACGGCTGTCCAGTGTTCCACTCCTGGATCACTTTGATATCTGCTCGTCAAACTAAGAGAATTGGACACATCCGGTCTAGTACACAACATGGCATACATGATAGAACCTATGGCCGAGGCATAAGGAACTTTGCTCATAGCTTCTCTATCATTTACGGTAGCTGGACACTGAGCCTTGCTCAATATCTTACCTGACAACATAGGCACTGAACCTTTCTTTGCCTTATCCATTCTGAACCTTTTCAGAACTTTGTCAAGGTATGTACTCTAGCTTAAAGCTACCAGGCGTGTTTGTCTATCTCTATAGATTTTGATGCCCAATATATAAGCAGCTTCACCTAGGTCTTTCATTGAAAAAAACTTGTTCAAATAACTCTTCACATCGTTAAGCATGTTAATGTCATTTCCAATAATCAATATGTCATCCACATATAGTACCAGAAATGTCACCGAGCTCCCACTCACTTTCTTGTAGATACAAGCTTCATAGCAATTTGGAACAAATCCAAAGATCTTGATCACTTGATCAAAACGAAGGTTCCAACTCCGAGATGCTTGCTTCAGTCCATAAATGGAACGCTGAAGTTTGCACACTTTATCAGCATCCTTAGGATCGACAAAACCTTCGGGTTGCATCATATACAACTCTTCATCAATGTTTCCATTGAGGAAAGCAGTCTTGACATCCATCTGCCATATTTCATAATCATGAAACGCAGCAATTGCTAATAAAATCCGAATGGACTTAAACATCGCTACGGGAGAGAAAGTCTCATCATAGTCAACACCTTGAACTTGTCGAAAACCTTTTGCGACAAGTCTTGCTTTATAGACAGTAACATTACCATCCGCGTCCGTTTTCTTCTTGAAGATCCATTTGCACTCAACGGCCTTTCGGTCACTAGGAGGGTCCATCAAAGTCCATACTTGGTTTTCACTCATGGATCCCAATTCGTATTTCATGGCTTCTAGCCATTTCTCAGAGTCTGGGCTCATCATCGCTTCCTCATAGTTCGTAGGTTCACTGTCTTCTACCAACTAGACAGTCAAGACAGGGTTGCCGTACCACTCAGGAGGGGCACGCGACCTTGTCGACCTGCGATGTTCAGTAGCAGCATCGTCCGAAGCTTCATGATCCCTGTCATTAGCTTCCTCTATTGTTGGTGCAGGCGGCACTGGAACAATTTCAGGTGTTGCGCTACTCTCCAACTCAAGAGAAGGTTCAACAACCTCGTCTAGCTCTACTTTCCTCCCACTCACTTATTTCGAGAGAAACTCCTTCTCAAGTAAGGAACCGTTCTTTGTGACAAACACTTTGCCTTCGGTTCTGTGATAGAAGGTATACCCAATATTTTCCTTAGGGTATCCTATGAAGACGCATTTCTCCGCTTTGGGTTCGAGCTTGTCCGGCATCAACTTCTTGACGTAAGCTTCGCATCCCCAAACTTTAAGAAACGACAACTTAGGTTTAGCACCAAACCACAGTTCATACGGTGTCGTCTCAACGGATTTAGATGGTGCCCTATTTAAAGTGAATGCAGCGGTTTCTAATGCATAACCCCAAAATGATAACAGCAAATCAGTAAGAGACATCATCGACCGGACCATATCTAATAGATTTCGATTCCGGCGTTCAGACACACCATTGCGCTGTGGTGTTCCGGGTGGCGTGAGTTGCGAAACGATTCTACTTGCTTTAAGATGCGTGAGAAAATCATAACTCAAATATTCACCTCCATGATCGGATCGTAGAAACTTAATCTTTCTGTTACGATGGTTCTCCACTTCATTCTGAAATTCCTTGAACTTTTCAAATGTTTGAGATTTATGTTTCATTAAATAGATATACCCATATCTACTTAAGTCATCGGTAAAAGTGAGAAAATAGCGATATCCACCGCGCGTCGAAACACTCATCGGTCCGCATACATCAGTATGTATGATTTCCAACAAGTCCGTTGCTCGCTCCATCATACCGGAGAACGGGGTTTTGATGATCTTGCCCATGAGGCATGGTTCACATGTATCAAATGATTCAAAATCAAGAGACTCCAAAAGTCCATCAGATGGGAGTTTCTTCATGCGCTTTACACCAATATGACCTAGACAACAGTGCCACAAATAAGTAGTATTATCACTATCTACTTTGCATCTCTTAGCCTCAATGTTATGGATGTGTGTTTCATCCCTTTCGAGATTCAGAAGAAATAAACCATTCACAGCAGGTGCATGACCATAAAAGATGTTTAAATGAATAACCGTCTTGCAATAAACACGATCCAGAAATAATGTTCATGCTCAACGCAGGCACATAATAACATTTATTAAGGTTTAAAACTAATCCCGAAGGTAAAACTAAGGAGAGCGTGCCAACGACCATCACATCAAGTCTTGATCTATTGCCAACGCGCATCGTCACCTCATCCCTCGCAAGCCGCCGTCTATTCCGTAGCTCCTGTTTCGAGTTACAAATATTAGCAACTGAACCAGTATCAAATACCCAGGCACTACAACGAGGGATAGTAAGGAAAACATCAATAACATGTATATCAAATATACCTTTGATGGTGCCAGCCTTCTTGTCCGCTAAGTACTTCGGACATTTGCGCTTCCAGTGACCCTTGTCCTTGCAATAGAAGCACTTAGTGTCCGGCTTGGTTCCAGACTTGAGCTTCTTCTCAGCAGGGGCAACGCGCTTGCCGCCGCCTTTTTTGAAGGGCTTCTTTGCACCCTTACCTTTCTTGAAGGTGGGGGGCTTGTTGACCATCAACACATGATTATCCTTTTTGATGTCCACCTCCGCAGCCTTTAGCTTTGCGAAGAGCTCGGTGATCGTATCAGTGGAACCAATCTGATTATGAGTCACTACAAAACTTTTGTAGCTGGAAGGGAGTGATTGAAGAACTCTGTCAATCTTGAGCTCCTCTGGAATCTTGCAGTCCAGTTGCTCAAGGCGTTGAGTGTAGCCCAACATCTTTATGGCGCGCTCACTAACGAAACTCCCTTCCTCCATCTTGCAGTTAAAGAATTTCTTAGAGATCTCATATCTCTCAGAACGGGCCTCAGTCTGAAACATAGTTTTCAGCTCCTCAAGAATCTCAAAGGGCTCGGGATAGTATTCAAAACAATTTTGAAGGTCCGATTCCATAGCAAACAACATGGTGCTCTTAATCACACCATAATCATCTTTGCGCTTGATGACAGAGCTTTCTCATCACCATGGCATCTGAAGAGGGCCACCTAGCATTCTCAAGGACATAGTCCTTTGACCGCCAGAGAATGATTCTCAGATTGCGGAACCAGTTGGTGAAGTTATACCCATTGTTTCTAAGCTTTTCCTTCTCAGCAAAAACGTTGAAGTTGAAGTTGGACTTAGCCATTTGATCTACAATGTTTGCAAGTACAAATTAGACTATGTTCATGATAGTTAGTTCAACTTTAATCAAATTACTAGATGAACTCCCACTAAATTCAACATCCCTCAAGTTGTTTAGTGAACATGATCCAAATTCACCACACCTAATCCGATCTTCACGAGAAGAGATGTGGTTTCAATGGTGGACAACGAAGTGTCGATCATATCATTCATATGACTCATGCTTAACCTTTCGGTTCATGTGTTCCGAGTCCATGTCTGTACATGCTAGGCTCGTCAAGTCAAACCCAAGTATTTCACAGTGCAAAACTGGCTTGCACCCGTTGTATGTGAACGTAGAGTCTATAGCACCCGATCATCACGTGATGCTTGGACACGACGAACTTTCGCAAAGGTGCATACATGGGGAGAACACAGTTTTATCTTGATCTTTAAGTGAGGAATCATCTTATAATTGTAGGGGTTCGTAGCATGGAAAACAAAAAATTTCTATCGCATACAAACAAACAAGCCAAGATCTATCTACTAGATTGTAGCAACGAGTCGATGGAATAACTCACCCTCGAAGATTCTAAAGCGGTTAACGAGAGCAGATTCTCGTGGGTGATGTAGTTGTACTCTTTCCGATCTCAAGATCGTGTAGACGATCCTTCCGGCGCCACGCTCGGCAGCGCCTCATGATCGGTCACATCGTTGGTACTGACGAAGACCTTCCTCTCCCTTGTTCTAGCAGGCAGCGGAGGTTGTAGCACTCTCCTCGCGCTTCCGACAAAGACAACTGTGGTACCGCAGAGGGAGATCCCGCAGGGCTTCGCCTTAAGCCGGAGCGAGTATGGTGGAGTATGAGAGAGAGCTATTAGTGGTCTAGAGATTATACACACCAATTAGAAGGCTCTAAACCGAAGGCTAGGGCAATTAAAATCTCTAAACCAAAACGGCTCTAAACCGGAGATTAGAGGATAGGAACTTGTGTGTCTAGAGGAGGAGGCCCCGCCTCCTTTTATAGGTGGGAGGCGGCCAAGGGAGGGATTCCTCCCAAGTCGGCCTTGGTTGGCACGCTTGAGGGACTCCTCCCAAGTCGGTTCCAACCACCTCTTGCTTGTTTCCCACAGTTTCTGCTTTTCCACGCTCGCTTTTAGCCGTTGACTTTCAAACTGTCGTTTGACTTTTCATTTTGGAACAGCAAGAACACTTAGTACATGATGCAATCATTCAATATGTAATGACACATTCATGTACCTCCCCGGAGTGCCGGACAATCCGAACCTTCTAGAACATTCCCGATGAAAACACCGAATCATTCCCGAACTCAAACGGACTTTCCTTATATGAATCTTATTCTCCGGACCATTCCGGATCACCTCGTGATATCCCGGATCCCATCCGAGACTCAACAACATTCGGTCTCTTTCTCATAATACCATAACTACTCAAAACAACGTCAATCCTTAAGTGTGTCTCCACGGTTCGTGAATTATGCGGACATGATCGAGACACTTCTCCTAACAATAACCAATAGAGGAATCTAGAAATTCATATGGCTCCACATATTTCTACGATTACTTTGATCGAATGAACCACTTACATACGATACCAATTTCCCTTTGTCTCACGATAGTTTACTTATCCGAGGTTATGATCGTCGGTATCTCCGCATACCTAGTTCAACCTCGCATCGATAAGTACTCTTTCTCGTTCCGTGATATGTGATCCCTTGTGAGCCAGTCACATGCTTGCAAGCTAATTGGATGACATTTCACCGAGAGGGCCCAGAGTATATCTATCCGTCATATGGATGGACAAATCCCACTCTTGATCCATGTGTTTCAACCAATACTTTCTGAACACTCAATGCCACCTTTATAGCCACCCTGTTACGGTGTGGTGTTTGATGACATCAAAGCATCCATCCGGAAAAGGTGATATGCATGATCTCATGGTCGAAGGAATTAAGTTACTATGTATCAGAAAGCATATAGCAATTGAACTATTGAAATGACTTGATCTTTATGCTACACTTATCTATAGGAGTATGTCCATCACATCATTCTCCTAATGATATGATCCTGTTGTTAATAACATCTCTATGTTCATGATCAGGAAACCATGATCATATATTAACCAACAAGCTAGTTTAACAAGAGGCTTTACTAGGGACTCTTATTTTAGTTTACAAATCACACAAGTATTAATGTTTCCGGTTAATACAATTATAGCATGGTATGTAAACATTTATCATAAGTGTGAAGATATGATAATAACCACTTTATTATTGCCTCTTGGGCATATCTCCAACAATAATGCTACCGTCGCGATATAAGTAAAATAAGATACATAAAAGGATAAACATCACATGCATATAACTTTATGTGACATGGTATAGCCAATCTTCGCGCAATGATATCCATCTTGTGCGTGCCGGCATGATCTCCATCACTCCACCATGATTGCCTCCACCATGAATAGCAACTACAACTATTGCTAACTACTTAGCGATAAGTAAAGCTATTACATGGCGTATAAGAAGTTGACACACAGGTCATACACAATTATAAAGACAACCATATGGCTCCTGCCGGTTGTGTACTCATCGACATGCAAGTCGTGAAATATTACAAAACATGATCATTGCATACAACAAACACATCACATCTTGGGCCATACCATATCACAGAAAACACTCCCCGCAAAAACAAGTTAGACGCCTCTACTTTGTTGTTGCATGTTTTACGTGGCTTATGGGAGTAGCAAGCTAAGGACGATTCTTACCTACGGAAAGCCACAACGGTGATATTATGGTTGCCAAACTCCGGTGTAAATCCCATGACAACTATAGTGAGAGAAACTGGCATCCACCAGCCGCATGTGTGGAACAAGCCACACGCCAAGTGCGGAGCCGGTCACGTGAACGACGTCGCGTAAAGTTGGCCTGGACCGCTTCGATCTCACTATCCCGCGTCATAAGAAGAACACAAACAAGAGGCTTGCAACAGAAAACATCAACGCCCGCAACAACCATGTTGTGTTCTACTCGTGAATCACATCTACGCATAGATCTAGCTCTGATACCACTGAAGGGTTTCGCAGCATAGTAAATCAAAAAAAATCTACGGATGCGAACGGGAAAGCCAAGATCTATTCTAGGAGATGCAAAAAACGAGGGGTAATAGATGAGATCTTCATACCCTTGAAGATTCAAGATACGGAAGCGTTAACGTGGGTGATGTAGTCGTACTCGCTTCTCCTCCTCGCGATCTGATCCGATCCGATCTAACACCGCAAGTGGCGATGCCTCCGAGAGATGCACACGTGCGGCACCTCGAAGTCTCCTCCTTCCTCGGTCCAGCAAGTATGGTGGAGATACGGATTGGATCTACAACGCGACGGCGCGGTGCAAGTGGTGGAGAGTTTCTGCAGCAGGGCTTCGCCTACGTGCAGTCGGGAGGGAGAGAGAGAGGAGGGCAGCAGGGCGGCTAGGGATTGAGGAGGAGGTGCAGGAGGGGGTGCGCCCCCAGACCTCTTTATATAGAGGTGTGGGCGGCCAGCCCTTGCCCCTCCCCAAAACCCTAGGGCCGACGGCCAAGGAGGGAGGAGTGGGGGGCAAGTTTCCCCCCTTCTAGAAGCTCTCCTAGGGTTTAGCCCTAGGTTGGCCGGCTGGGCCCTATGGGGCCTTGTGCCCCTGGCCCAATGCGGCCAGGACACTCCCTCATAGGCCCATGCCCCCTCCCGGCAGGTGGGGCCACGTTGGTCCCCCTCCAGAAGGTTCTAGAAGCTTCCGGTACAATACCGATTAACCCGAAACAATTCCGAACTCCAAAAACTGTAGGGGTTCATAGCATGGAAAACAAAAATTTTCTACCGCATGAACACACAGTCAAGATCTAATCTATGATCAAGCCAAGATCTATCTACTACATTGTAGCAACGATTCAATAGAGTACTAACCCTCGAAGATCCAAAGCGGTTAACGAGAGAAGATTCTCGTGGATGATGTAGTCGTTCACTTCCGATCTCAAGATCGTGTAGACGATCCTTCCGGCACTGCGTTCCGGCAGCGCTTCCGCAGTCGGTCACACGTTCGGTACTCGATGAAGACCTTCCTCTCCCTTGTTCCATCAGGCAGCGGAGGTTGTAGCACTCCTCGCGATTCCGGCAGCACGACGGCGTGATACCGGAAGTAGAGGGGAGATCCCGCAGGGCTTCGCCTTAAGCCGGAGCGAGTATGGTGGACTATGAGAGAGGCCTTGGCGATCTAGGGTTTAGAGGCACCAAGGAGAGAGAGCTAGGCCAGCGTTTAGGGAAAGGGGAGGGCCCCAACTCGGCGGCTAGGCAAACCCTAGGGGCGACGGCGACTTGGTGGAGGCCGGCGGCTAGGGCTATGGGATAGAGGAGAGAGGTGTAGGGAAAAGGGGCACCCCTGCCCCTCCTTTTATAGGTGGGAGGGAGGCGCGGTTGGGAGGAGGGAGTCCTCCTCCAACTCCTCCTCCTTGGCCGGCGGGTGGAGGGAGTAGGACTTCCTCCCTAAGTAGGTTTCCTACTCTCCCTCCACCAAGCAAACTTGTCGTCTGACTTTTCAAATTGGCGTTTGACTTTTCAAACTAGGATTTGATTTATCCCTTTATTTTGCTCAGCGATGACACCTAGTACATGATTCAACCATTCCAACTTGTTATGACACATTCATGTACCCTTCCCTTCCGGAGTGCCGGACCTTCCGGACCCTTCTAGAACATTCCCGATGAAAACACCGGAATCATTCCCCAACTCCAAAATAGGACTTTCCTTATATGAATCTTATTCTCCGGACCATTCCGGATCTCCTCGTGATATCCCGGATCCCATCCGAGACTCCGAACAACATTCGGTCTCTTACTCATCATTCCATAACTACTCAACATCGAATCCTTAAGTGTGTCTCCCTATGGTTCGTGAATTATGCGGACATGACTGAGACACTTCTACGATCAATAACCAATAGAGGAATCTGGAAATTCATATGGCTCCCACATATTTCTACGATTACTTTGCGATCGAATGAACCACTTACATACGATACCAATTTCCCTTTGTCTCACGATAGTTTACTTATCCGAGGTTTTGATCGTCGGTATCTCTGCATACCTAGTTCAACCTCGTTACCGATAAGTACTATTTTCTCGTTCCCGTGATATGTGATCCCTTGTGAGCCAGTCACATGCTTGCAAGCTAATTGGATGACATTCCACCGAGAGGGCCCGGAGTATATCTATCCGTCATATGGATGGACAAATCCCACTCTTGATCCATGTGTCTCAACCCATACTTTCCAAACACTCAATGCCACCTTTATAGCCACCCAATTACGATGTGGTGTTTGATGTCATCAAAGCATCCTTCCGGTGATGGTGATTAACATGATCTCATGGTCGAAGGAATTAGATTACTATGTATCAGAAAGCTTATAGCAAATGAACTATATTAAATGACTTGATCTTTATGCTACACTTAACTATAGGAGTATGTCCATCACATCATTCTCCTAATGATATGACCCTATTGTTAATAACATCTCTATGTTCATGATCAGGAAACCATGATCATATATTAACCAACAAGCTAGTTTAACAAGAGGCTTTACTAGGGACTCTTTTATGTTTACAAATCACACAAGTATTAATGTTTCCGGTTAATACAATTATAGCATGGTATGTAAACATTTATCATAAGTATGAAGATATGATAATAACCTACTTTATTATTGCCTCTTGGGCATATCTCCAACAAAAACTGCATTGCCTTATATGAATCTTATTCTCTGGACCATTCCGCAACCTCTAGTGATGTCCCGGATCCCATCCGAGACTCCAAACAAAAACTCATAAACCAATTATCCAATCTATCCTAGCGTCGAGACACGTTAAGTGTGTGACCCTTCGGGTTCGAGAACATGCAGACATGATCTTCTATCAATAATCAACAGCGGGGTCTGTAAACCCATATTGACTCCCACACATTCATCGATGGTCATATCGGATGAACCACGATGCCAGGATTCAATCAATCCCATGTAGGGATTCGTAGCATGGAAAACAAAAAATTTCTATCGCATACAAACAAACAAGCCAAGATCTATCTACTAGATTGTAGCAACGAGTCGATGGAATAACTCACCCTCGAAGATTCCAAAGTGTTTAACGAGAGCGGATTCTCGTGGGTGATGTAGTCGATTTCTTCCGATCTCAAGATCGCAGACGATCCTTCCGGGTCTGCTCGTAGCTCCTTGATCGGTCACACGCCTGCTTTCGAAGACCTTCCAATCCCTTGTTCCAGCAGCAGACGGAGGTTGTATCACTCTCCTCGTGATTCCCAAAGACAACGCGTGGTACCTAAGTAGAGGGGAGATCTCGCAGGGCTTCGCCTTAAGCCGGAGCGAGTATGGTGGAGTATGAGAGAGTCCCTCAACGATCTAGGGTTTAGAAACGCCGAGGAGGGGGCTAGGACGGCGGCTAGGGTTTCACCTAGGCGGCGGCGACGAGTACCCTAGGTCCGGCGGCGGCTATGGAGGCGGCGGCGGCTTGGTACT
Organism: Avena longiglumis; assembly: GCA_030063025.1. Lineage (NCBI taxonomy): Eukaryota > Viridiplantae > Streptophyta > Magnoliopsida > Poales > Poaceae > Avena > Avena longiglumis. Next base: position 472,136,093 of record CP125974.1, on the reverse strand, counting down.
AGGGTTTAGAGGTAGGAACTTGTGTGTCTAGGAGGGGAGCCCTGCCCCTCCTTTTATAGATGGAGGGGCCGACCAAGGGGAGGGGAGTCCCTCCCCTACTCGGCTTGGTGTTGCGCCGGCGGTGGGGAGGAGGGACTCCTCCCCAACTCGGTTTCCTCCTCCTTTTCTACTTCCCAAAAATAGCCGTTTGACTTTCAAACTTGGCGTTTGACTTTTCAAACAAGGATTTGATTTAATCCTATATTTTGTTTAGCGATGACACTTAGTACATGATGCAATCATACCAACTTGATATAACACATTCATGTACCCTTCCCCTCCGGAGTGCCGGACATTCCGGAACCTTCTAGAACATTCCCGATGAAAACACCGGAATCATTCTCCAACTCAGAAACGGGACTTTCCTTATATGAATCTTATTCTCCGGACCATTCCGGATCTCCTCGTGATATCCTGAATCCCATTCGAGACTCCGAACAACATTCAGACTCTTTCTCATCATTCCATAACTACTCAAACAACGTCGAATCCTTAAGTGTCTCCTCATGCGTGAACTATGCGACATGATCGAGACACTTCTCCGATCAATAACCAATAGAGGAATCTGGAAATTCATATGGCTCCCACATATTTCTCGATTACTTTGATCGAATGAACCACTTACATACGATATCAATTTCCCTTTGTCTCACGATAGTTTACTTATCCGAGGTTATGATCGTCGGTATCTCGCATACCTAGTTCAACCTCACATCGATAAGTAATCTTTTATCGTTCCGTGATATGTGATCCCTTGTGAGCCAGTCACATGCTTGCAAGCTAATTGGATGACATTTCACCGAGAGGCCCAGAGTATATCTATCCGTCATATGGATGGACAAATCCCACTCTTGATCCATGTGTCTCAACCAATACTTTACGAACACTCAATGCCACCTTTATAGCCACCCGATTACTGTGGTGTTTGATGTCATCAAAGCATCCATCAGAAAGGTGATATGCATGATCTCATGGTCGAAGGAATTAGATTACTATGTATCAGAAAGCATATAGCAATTGAACTATTAAAATGACTTGATCTTTATGCTACGCTTATCTATAGGAGTATGTCCACCATATCATTCTCCTAACGATATGATCTTGTTGTTAATAACATCTCAATGTTCATGATAGGGAAACCACAATCATCTATTAACCAACAAGCTAGTATTATATAGAGGCTTTACTAGGGACTCTTATTTTAGTCTACAAATCACACAAGTATTAATGTTTCCTTGTTAATACTATTATAGCATGAATGTAAACATTTATCATAAACACAAAGATATAACAATAACTATATTTATTATTGCCTCTAGGGCATATCTCCAACATCCCATATATATTTTCCCTTTGTCTCGCGATATTTTACTTGCCCGAGATTTGATCGTCGATACCGTCATACCTAGTTCAATCTCATTCACAACAAGTACTTTACTCGTTCCGTAATCCGACATCACTTTGTGATTAACTCCTTAACCACATGCTTGCAAGCGGTGTTGATATCGATTACCGAGTGGGCCCGAAGTATATCTCTCCGACTTGGGGGGGGGGGGACAAATCCCATCTCGATACATACAACCCAACAGGTACTTTCCGATCACCCGAGAGACACCTTTATGATCACCCTCTCATAGGATGACGTTTGATGACCTCAAAGCTTTCTTCCGATACCAGGGAGTTGTATTATCTCATGGTCTCAGGAATACAATATTTGACATAAGAAAAGCTTCGCAAAGATGAACACGATGACACGATCTAATTGCCCCACTTAGTTTGGGTATGTCCATCATATCATTCTCCCAATGATATGATCTCATTATTAATCGACAACTCATGTCCATGGTTAGGAAACCTTAGCCATCATTAATCAATGAGCTAGTCCATAGAGGCATACTAGGGACACGGTGTTGTTCATAAACCACACAAGTATTAAAGTTTCTGCTTAATACAATTCTAGCATGGAATATAAACTTTATCATGAAAAAGAATAATAATAACATATTTATTATTGCCTCTAGGGCATAATTCCAACACGGAAAGTATGGGTTGAGACACATGGATCAAGAGTGGGATTTGTCCATCCATATGACGGATAGATATACTCAGGGCCCTCTCGGTGGAATGTCATCCAATTAGCTTGCAAGCATGTGACTGGCTCACAAGGGATCACATACCACGGGAACTAGAAAAGAGTACTTATCGGTAACGAGGTTGAACTAGGTATGCAGAGATACCGACGATCAAAACCTCGGATAAGTAAACTATCGTGAGACAAAGGGAAATTGGTATCGTATGTAAGTGGTTCATTCGATCGCAAAGTAATCATAGAAATATGTGGGAGCCATATGAATTTCCATATTCCTCTATTGGTTATTGATCGGAGAAGTGTCTCGATCATGTCCGCATAATTCACGAACCGTAGGGAGACACACTTAAGGATTCGATGTTGTTGAGTAGTTATGGAATGATGAGTAAGAGACCTAATGTTGTTCGGAGTCTCAGACGGGATCCGGGATATCACGAGGAGATCCGTAATGGTCCGGAGAATAAGATTCATATAAGGAAAGTCCTGTTTCGGAGTTGGGGAATGATTCCGGTGTTTTCACCGGGAATGTTCTAGAAGGGTCCGGAAGGTCCGACACTCTGGAGGGGAAGGGTACATGAATGTGTCATGAAAATATGTAATGGTTGCATCATGTATTAGGTAGCATGGCTGGGCAAAATAAAGGGAGAAATCAAATCCTAGTTTGAAAGTCAAACGCCAATTTGAAAAAGTCAAACAAGTTTGCTTGGTGCCCGCCGGCCAAGGAGGCCGACTTGGGGGAGGACTCCCTCCTCCCAAGCCGCGCCCTCCCACCTATAAAAGGAGGGGCAGGGCTGCCCCTTTCCCTCACACCCAACACACCCCAAAACCCTAACCCTAGCCGCCAGCCACCTCCAAGTCGCCGCCGCCCCTAGGGTTTCTCCTAGCCGCCGAATTGGGGCTTCCCCAAGCCCCTGCCACCGGCCAAGCTCCGCCCCTTGGTGCCCTCTAAACCGTGGATCGCCAAGGCCTCTCTCATAGTCCACCATACTCGCTCCGGCTTAAGGCGAACCCCTGCGGGATCTCCCCTCTACTTCCGGTATCACGCCGTCGTGCTGCCGGAATCGCGAGGAGAGTGCTACAACCTCCGCTGCCTGCTGGAACAAGGGAGAGGAAGGTCTTCATCGAAAATTTAACGCAGCGATGTGAAAGCGCCATTTAACGAGCACTTGGGAAGGATCGTCTACGCGATCTTGAGATCGACAAGAGTACTACTACATCACCCACGAGAATCTTCTCTCGTTAACCGCTTTGGAATCTTCGAGGGTGAGTTCCTCTATCGACTCGTTGCTACAATCTAGTAGATAGATCTTGGCTTGTTTGTTTGCATGCGGTAGAATTTTTTGTTTTCCATGCTACGAACCCCTACAAGGGAAACTTATGAAGTGACAAATATATATGTACAATTTTTTATGAAGTTAATTAGGAAAAGAAAATAGATATTTCTTTCGGCCGCATGGATCACTTTGCCTTGGATACCACTACTTAAACCTTAAATTTTTTGCTTTTCACTTCCATATTTAAAAACAATAAGTACAAACAGATTCCCGCCATAGATGTGTAGGGTGTGTATCAACCCATATGCAAATGGTTATCCTCTGAGGCGATCACACACAACCACCGAACCGTATCCACTGACGTGAGGCAAGGTTCACAACGTTTGAAAAGGGCTGCGTTTGGTAAAGAAAGGAACTTATGACCGCCCGAGCACATCAAAATGTCTTGAACAAGAAAATCAGATGATATGCACTCGGGTGTATTCATAAGTTGTTCATATGGAATTGAAAGCGTGACCAGATCCAGAGCTTTTTAGGGTTCCTCTTCCTTTCTCGTTGCTCCTTCGGTCGGAGCTGGTGGAGAAGGAGGGGAACGCCTTCTCCCTGAATAAGTTAGAGGTCGTTGACCATGGTGTGGCATGGGTGCTATGCTTCTGGGTTTCTCTTGGCTTGCCGTGGAGGCGAGGGAGAGAGATTCAGAGGTGTGGTGTGCGAGGCTCTGCTATTTCTCTTGGCCGGCCGTGGAGGCGAGGAGGAGATGTGGTGGAGGGCGTCTTCCCCTACCATGGCAAGATGGTGGTCCAGTTGCTGTGCGGTGAATCGGAGCTCGGCGATGCCCTCCCTCTTCTCCTGCCAACATGGTGTTGGCGGACGAGTGGGTGAGTTCGCCTCTCCTGATGCGGCCTCGTAGCGGGTGTTGGAATCTGCGCCCTCTTCTATAGCTCCCAAGCGTCAGCGATGTGCTGCCGCTATCCTTGGCCATGGCGTTGGCCCTGCAGAGCCTGAGAACAAAGCTTGTTCGGGCATCTTCTACCTCCTAAAGAGAAGGATCTTCGTGGTTCCAGTCACGGCGGAGAACGCGGCTGCTCCTCCAAGTAGTTTCGTCCACGGCTGGCCGTCAAAGTTTGTCGGCGGTGTGATTGGACCCGATTGCTTTTGTCTTTCTTTGTAGGGTGTTGTTTGTAAGGATGCGGGGTGGGCTTGTAATTTTCCTTTTCTCCACGAACCCCCTTGTAATTGTACACCCGTAATGAAGCAGATTCCAGGCCCTTCGGGGTCTTTATCTTTCAGAAAAATGACATCTCTCGGTTGAGGCGAAGCCAATCCTGAATTTCTAGTTGCATGGGGGAATCGAATTGATGTCACACTTGACTGAATATGAATATATATGGTACATGTTGATGCGTATCCTGGACCATATATATGCACCATGCTTTTTAAGGAACATATGCTGCTTTCAATTTTGATATGAACAGGGGGAAACTTGTTTATTCGAATTTCAATTTTAAGGAATATGGATGTGGAATTCGTAAACCTTTGCATGTATTCTTTTGGCAAAATTCCACGAATTCATTAATAATCATCAATAATAGTATAAAAAGGCTAAAAGTATTCGACGGCTGATAGTAGCAAACTAGAAATCTCCCTAGCTTAAACACCTACATCGGGCGAGAAAAATGGTGGACAATTTTCCGAGTATAAAAACTGATTTCTAAAAATGAAAGAAAGTATACTTTCTCGGTCTAAAAAAGATGTCGAAGATTTGTCTAGATTTACGTGGACCTATATACTAAAACGTGTTTAGATACATTACTAATTTTGATAAATCTTCGACATCCTTTTTCCGACGAAGAGAGTATGTTTTTTACACAAAAACTTCAAAGTTCCAATCACATCTTTTTGCGGGGAAAAGTTCTTATCACATTAGCCATAAGTAGAATTTTGCTACCAAACTGTACCGCAGAAAGCACTTATCTAGAGTGGTGTGACCGTGTGAGCACTCCCCTACTGAAAACTTTAGTTAAGAGCTTTGATTTGTTCTGGAAATTCGCTTTTGATCTCACGTGTATATCCTCCCTTTAGCAAATATATACATTTTAAATTGTTTAAGTTTTAAAGAAATATTCACGTGTACATCTCTACATTCTATATGTTCAGGTAAAGTTTCACGAAAAACCTAGAAATTTTAGTGCTGTGTGAATTTTTTTTTTTGACAAGCCTTATTTTTATCACGCTAAAGTAATAGAAAAGGAATGTCTGAAGCTTCCTTAACTGGAAAAGCCTCTTTTCAGAGTGGGTTTAATGGGAGCAAGCGACCTGTTTCTTCACGCTAGTTGTCTTTATTGAACCTCCCAATTTAAGTTGGCGTCCCCGTTTCCCTAGTTAACTTGGTTTCTGCTACGTACTCAAGCGTACCATGTGCTTGTGAATACCATAATGGTGATATTCTTACTCCTTTTTCCTTTAAGTAGTGTGTACTTTCCTCCATAAAATACTAGGATCAAACAAAAATAAAAAGCATGACCAGATATCTGATAACATGGATAGCATACACACCGTGTTATATGTATCATACGTTCCCTTCCACAAATATGATTTATGAGGCGGCATCTTTATCAATTCAACATCTTTGTTTCTTGCGGGTATCAATTCAACATCCTGATCCTTCTATTTGTCCATATCCGCTTTAGTTAAATGAAGGGCCACGCTCAGATTAGGAAGAAGTAACAAAAACTTTTCCATGAACTCTGACGAGGCTCCGACTAAGATCCGGTTGAGGGAGATGGCCCTAGATTTTACCCCTAGCTAGGCGCGCAGTTGCACAAGTCGGTGTAACACGTCGGACAGTGAAGTCCTTGTACCATTTGTCTCCCACGTCTGGCTCCGGTGAGGTCCTCTCCGGCGTCGGCCCGTTCCCCTTCAATGGCTCTGGTAGCTCTGCCGCCTAACATCGTCGTAGCACCTCAAACGCAATTCCTCTATTGGATCACACACATACAAAGGTGGAGCATCTGTGGTGAGGTGAGAGCCTTAGTTCCGCATCCCTGATGAGGAAAAAAAGGTGGCTAGTGATGAAGTGTTCCGATGCCCTCTGCCGCCATACCACCCTCCTATATATAAGGAGTAGGTGAGGCGACACAAGACCTTGTGTCCTTCAGTTCACAACCCTAACCCTAGTCTAAGTGGGTCTAACTCATTGACATGTGTCCCTGTCTAGTTAGGACTCCACTTAGCAAACTCATGTTAGTCGAATTATTATCCACCTATCTTCGCTCTCTTGCCCTGTGGGATCAAGGCAAGCCATACATGGTTCAGTGAGTCATACTCATAACCGATAATACGATAGTGACTTCTAGCAAAGCATGTCGTCTCCCAGATACCCATGAGTGCCCTCAATGTTTCGGTTTGTCCAATTTCCTTTGCCTCGCGATATTGGTGGTAAGCCACAGGGGAGATAACGCCATTTGCTTAAGTCTCTTTTCTTACATCCGTGATAAGATACTTCTCCCGGCTAACTCCTTAGTCAGACTACCTCAGTTAACACTTAACCGAGTAGCGCATGACCGTGCTTTATAAATCATATCACACGAGAGTGCCCACAGAATATCTCTTCATGGTGAATGAGCAAATCCTGTCTTGGTCGATCCACATCACGCGACTTACTTCTTAGCTGGCTCAAGAGCTGACTTTATAGCTACCAGTTACAGACGATGTTTGGCGGCCTTAAAGCCGAAGCTAGTCCATTACCTAGATCATTCGATCACCTCAGGTCTAAGGATTCCATTGCATTAGGTTATTTCGGCTAGCATAGCTCTTTTGCACAACCAGTGTATGTCGACTAGCATCTCCATGCACATGTCAGGTGGAACCTAGATATTGGCTGTCTTACACATTAGTCTCGACAATTTGTGTCCAACACAAACTCAAACGACAAAGGACAAAACTTGCCTAAACTAAATTAAGTACAAGGTTTTATAATCAAATCACATATTCGATGATAAGTACGACCGGTTCATAGATGACTACTTATGAATACAAGGCGGAAAGTGATGCCTCTAGAGCACCATTCCTAACCGTAAAAATTGTATCGTACAATTGGCTTATATCTTTATTGGAATCTTCCTATTTATATATATACCACAATATCTTCTCTAGGCTCCCAACATATAGGTTCCTCATAATCATACATCTGTTAAGATAACCCTAATTTCTTTAGGGTAACCTAAGGTCGTTTAGTTGTTCATCCATGTGGAATTGGCATTATATGGCCTTTTTATTTTACTTTCTTACTTCTTATTTGATCTTTGTAGCTATCCTCCAACCTTGTAATACTCAGTGTCTTAATACATATACATGCAACTCTCCTACATGATAAAAGAAGTATCACCGCCCTTGCTCTTTTAATGGAATGCAACTAATTAAATTATCATTTTCACCATTTGTATTTTAAAAGGACACACATTATTAGGCAAGTAGTTCAATTAATTAGGTTTCCTTGTGTAAAATAATAATAAAAATGAATTAACCGAAAGAAAACCCATGTGCCAAACTAAAGCTCAAACTTTCACATAGCTTGTTTTCCTAAGGGCTCCTTTAATTTGTAGGATTGTCAAAAGACTTTGTAGGATTCAGATCCTATGAAAAAAAATTCTGCAACAATTGTTTGATTCAAAGGATCGTATTCTATAGTAAATAATCTCATAAGAATCTTGTAATATAACATAGAAAAAAACTTTAGGTTGGACTTCACGAAAAATTTCTTCACCACAATCAAAGAAAATTGTTCTTTCCATAAGATTCAAGTGGTCACGGCATTGCCAATTCTATGAATTTTCTGTTTCTACATTTTTCCTATCCTACGAACCAAACACCATATTTCACCCATTGGATTCCCTCAATATTTCACCCATTGGATTCCCTCAATAGCCCCACACCACATGCTCTTAAACTGTTGGCATCAAAAATTGCATTTCTTTGTTTAGACGGGAGAAACTAGACATCTACAGCCACATAGACATAGGTCAGCTAACCAGAGTGAATCAGTACTGACTCACATCGTGGCTCACGTGACCAAAACCCCACGAGTCCCCCTCACCTGGCGTCTCCGTCACCATCCGCACAGCCCCCTATAAATACACTCCCCACCATTCCGCCCTCATTGATTACCCCTTCCTAAATTCCTTCTGCTAAACCCGCCGCGCCCAGCCCCCACTCCCCCCCCGAAACCCGCACACATGGACTCCGCCTCCGCCTCCTCCTACAAGCTGCAGCTCGCCGTCGCGGCGCTCGTGGGCGCCTCCGCGGCCGCTGCCTCCGCATACTACCTGCACTGCCGCGCCGTCGCGCAGCTCAGCGGCGACATCATCCGCTCCTCCTCCGCCGCCGCCAAAAGCGGCCGCCAGCAGCGGCGCCACCGCGACGCCGGGAGCAAGCCTCCTCCCCCGCGCCGCGCGGCCCCCGGCTCCTCCTCGCTCCCCGACCTCTCCTCCATCTACGCCGGCGGTGGCGTCGCCAGGGGGTACCCCGTGGGGGAGGACTACGACGACGATGAGGAAGGGGTGGGGCCGTACGGTGACGACGCACTCGCCGCCGCCGCCGACTGCATGCAGATCCCCCAGGGCTTGCCGAGGCTGCAAGTGGGGCCCGAGGGTACGTTTGTCTGTACCTATTTACAATTGCTACACGCGTGGGCATGTGGCGGCTGCTGGGTGTGGAGCGGATAGGATTGGGGATGAGTTGGCTTGTGCTTGGATCTAAGCTAGGCAATGGCTTCTGATTGGGGGCAGTTCGTGTGGTTTCTTACTTGAAGACGAAAACCTTTTTGTAACTTGGTGCGCTTATCCCCTTTGTGAAAAGGCAACTTGCTATCCTTATTAAGTGCTCCTGCGGTGAACACTCAGTGACTTAGTGCTGCAGATTATATGTTCTTAGAACTTGCAGCGCTAGAATCAGTTTAAGCTTTCCGGTTCCTCACAAAAAAAATCAAGCTCTCGGTGCCATGAATACGGTGTGTACCCTGTACCGGAACTGCTTCAGATATAGAATGAGAATTAAGGATACTAGTATCTATGGAGTGATCCAACGTGGGGATGTCACTAGTGATTGCTTATACAGAGAGATGTATTTATATCTTCAGGGTTTGATGTCAGAGTGAGTAGTTATTTATTTCTTTATATAACCTAGGAAGCTCAGACTAGTACACCTCCAGCTATGCATTCAGTATATATTTCTAGTTTCCTATAAACAAGTGGGTGCCATTTATGGAGGGAGAATTTCCCCATGATGCAATAACATTTGTTTCTGATTGACAAAGGAACCTTTGGTCAAAGGAATTGGTATGCCTTAACCTTGACCAACCTCTTGGTCCTTTGTTAATGTTTCAACTAGTATGTTGATAAGGTCAGTCGGTTGTGCAATGTGCACAGCTGCTCATCTTTACATTTTCTTTCGAATCAATGATGAGAGTCCAAACTTTTAAGTCCTTACCCAGAGATATTGTCCCTTCTTACATAAGGGTGCTTAATCATCAGGAGATAGACCTGTAAATGTGTTGCAACATCTTGCTCCTTTGTCTTTGATATTTATGGTAATGCAGTAACAACTAATGATCACTGCAGGCAATAAAAAAATCGTTCGTTCAAGTTCAAGCAGGCGTGTTGGATTAATCAGACCAAATTCACCCAAGTCCCCTGTTGCTAGTGCAAGTACTTTTGAGAGTGTAGAAGGGTCAGATGAGGATCTCACTACCAAGGTCAATGGCAAACTTGATAATGGCCACCTTAACACAAATGGAAATCTAGTAAGTTCCAGTCACCCAGTTGCCATCTATTTCTACCTTTTTGTGTTATACTTGTAGCCACTTACTTCAATGTCCGTCCTTTATATTTTTTTTTTATGTTACAGTTGACGTAAACTTTCATACTGGAAGTTCTGGAGATCATGCGCATGCAATATAAGTGAATTTATGACTTAACGTTGTTTAGTACTGTTGACCATCAAGTTTTTTTATTGTTTCATCTGCTCATATCATTAGGAATACACTAGCAAGTATTGTTTGCTGATATGAATAAGTTCTATTCAAGGCATATATTATTCACTTTCCTTTTGTATGCCAACTGGAAGCCTGGAACTGATTCTGAAAAAAGTTAAAATAATCCATTTAATCATAAATATTATTTTGAGCAGGAGGGAGAACACAAAGGAAATGGAATTGTAGAAAATGGGTCTGCAAAAATCATGGCTCGGTCTCATAGTATATCCAATGATCTTCATGGGGTTCAACCTGATCCAGTTGCTGCAGATATTCTTCGAAAAGAACCTGAGCAAGAATCATTTATCCAGCTATTAACTGCTCCACATGGTATGGCATTTGAGTGTATACATCATTGTTCAAAATTGTATGCAAGGAATGAAACAGGCGACATTAGTTATATTTACAAGCTTGACTGGTGCAGTTTGTATTTTGCAAGTACCATTCGTTCTTCTAACAGAATATTCACATGCTATACCCCTATACGGATATCAGGATATGTAAGCTTCCCATTCCTTTTGAGTATGATGTGTAAGTAAGGAACATTGTTAATTGTGTGAATGCCATATTATTGTTTCCCTTGGTTATTTGCTAGTGATACGTTGAAGATTCTCTGTTATTCACATGAGTAGAAACCCTGCGGACTAATCATTTATTTGTTGCTTTCTCTCCAAGAAATTCTGGTCCACTGGGTTGACTTTGATACCATATGGTTGGAAGGTTATTAAATGTTATTTCATATTTGATTCCAGAGATTCCATCTCCTGATGAAATAGAGGTCTACAAAATCCTTCAGAAGTGTCTTGAGTTAAGAGATTGTTACCTTTTTAGAGAAGAGATCGCTCCATGGGAGAAGGAGGTCATAAATGATCCCTGTACACCAAAACCTAATCCAAATCCATTCACTTTTGTGCCTGAACCAAAATCAGAGGTACCCTACTTTGGCTTATTTGAACACATTTTTTTGGTCTGTTTTGCTGCCATGATTTCAAATGTTGATTGTGCTTTTTCAGCATGTTTTCCAAATGGTTGATGGTGTTGTCCAGGTCTATGCGGATAAAGACTGTAAGGACTCCTGCTAGCTTGTTTTTTCCTTAACTAGGCTATTCCAGCGTCCTATGACTCATTTATTTCCTTCTTGTATTGTGTCTCAGTTACGGAAAGGATTTATCCTGTTGCTGACGCCACAACCTTTTTCACTGACTTGCATTATGTTCTCCGGATGACTGCGGCGGGAAACACAAGAACTGTCTGCCATAACCGGTTGAATCTTCTAGAGCATGTAATCATGTAGTCACATATTTTTTGGCCTGCATAACTAATTGCAATTGTTGGAAGCTCTCCTATCGGTCTTTTTGTGTGATGTTGCTTTTTATTCCATTGCAGAAGTTCAAATTTCATCTGATGTTAAACGCGGACAGGGAGTTTCTTGCCCAGAAGACTGCACCACATCGTGATTTTTACAATGTTAGGAAGGTCGACACTCATGTTCACCACTCAGCATGCATGAATCAGAAACACTTGCTAAGATTCATAAAGTCCAAACTGAGAAAAGAACCTGATGAGGTATATTTATGAACGAATTGTTGTGAAGACTGTTCGTACCTTTTTTAATATGGTTGTCGACTTATAATCACAATATATATGCTATGTCATTTAGGTTGTAATTTTCAGAGATGGTACTTATATGACTTTGAAGGAGGTTTTTGAGAGCTTGGACTTGACTGGGTGCGTTTTGGATTTTATCCTATGTATATGTAATGCTGATTCCACTGTCAGCGGGTTAATCTTTTTTTTTGTTTTTCTTAGGTATGACTTGAATGTTGATTTGCTAGACGTCCATGCAGACAAAAGTACGTTTCATCGTTTTGACAAATTCAACCTTAAGTACAATCCATGCGGCCAAAGTAGGCTCCGGGAGATTTTCCTTAAACAGGACAATCTAATTCAAGGTATTATTTTGTTCTGGGTCGCATTCTTTCCTGGGGGGCTTATTTATGTTATTGGCACTGTGGAAGTCATATGGAATGTATTTTTATGTAAAAGCCAGGGACATTTGTCTTGATTTATACACGATCACATCCAAACTATTGCATTTATTGACTGTTATGCATGTATAGTACGTATGTATGTAGGTTCTGAGGAAATCTGACCAATTTTTTGATAAATACTTTTATATTAATCACTGAGCCTTTAAAAACTATGGTATCAGCTTGGGTGCAATTTCACAAATTGAGTAATTGTTGGGCTTGTAAGCATACGTTTAGCACTTAGCACACAGTGTGGGAACCTATGAATTAAATGATTTATGTTGTAAGCTCAATAAGTGTAAATTGATATACTTGCTAGTCTTCTTTATTATTTCCAAAAACTAACAACGGTAGATGTAGCATTTAAGCTGATGAGTGGCATAGTGGTGCAGTTACCACTTAATGCTTACCTAGTGCAAACAGTGTTTGGTGCCTCAGAAGGACATAGACATGAAAACATGATGATATAAAAAAACATGATGAGATTAGTACATCATTGGATGCCCTTATTTTGTTGCAAAAATGCTGATGTGTCAGTGTACATTCAGACTACAAAATAACATGTATATATTTTTTCCAGCACACACTGTTATTGTTCCATCAGTATCACGCATATTACTGGACACCACAATGGTGTTTGCGATAATAGATCCCATTAAGGGATAACCTAACCAGTTAGCCCTTCAACAGATTGTTGTAAATCTACTTCCCTTCAACAGATTGTTGAAATCTACTATCTTTTGCATTTGTGCATCAGAAAACTGGCCTAGTCTCACATGTCTGGAGATACGTGTTGGAACTATATTTACATGTTAGAAACTGTATTTGATTTGGCATGCCATGGATACACTTGAGAGGCATGATGGTGTACAACATGGTCACGCTACAAAGATAGAAGGCCAGGGAGACTTTTCAACATTGATGGTTCACAGGGGCAGGTCTAGGGAAATCAGATGACCAGATTGGCAAGTCATCGAGGGAACAGGAAGTGCCCCATAGCCAATTTAGTATTAACTGGTTGGATAGTAATTGATGTGGAGAAACAAAGGAGGCAAAATGAAACTTCTTGGAAAACCATGTCTGTGATGAATAGCTACCAAATAAAGCTGAAATATTTCTGCACAGAAGTGCCTGCTATATTATTTGTGCCATAGTGGTTTGCGTGTCCTTTTTGCCCTGCATCTTCAGATAGTATTGTCGACACTTTGAGTGGCCATAACACATGCTTGCTGTAATGACGCTATAGCACCATATTTGAAACACTGGGTCAAACCCTTGGGTGCTTGGACGTTTAAGTTAGTCCACTTAACTGCAGGTGGATAAGTCCTTTTTGGTGTCCATTCTTCTTTTCTTTCAATCATATCATTCACAAGGGTCTCTGGCCTAAAGCAGGTTTGGTGTGAGCTGATTTATTGGGCTTAATTAATTAGCTTCCAAGATAAACTCAGCTTATGAGCTCCTTTGCTTTATGTTAAGCAATCAACCTTAGCTTCAGCCTGTGGTTTGTTGAATCTTACTGCTTTTGCTTTTTTTATGATGATATTTCTAAGCTTACAGTGAATCAGGACAAAAGATTATCATTTTGACTAAACAGGTGGACATTGGTATATGTTCGTGATATTAATTAAATTTTTTTTAGGGAAATGATGTGATTTTTTCTTATGATCATTTTATCACGCATTTCTGTTTCCAAGACGCTATCATGGTAATTTTTTGAGATATTTATATTGCTATTTGATTTCAACTAGGTCGTTTTCTTGCTGAGCTGACCATGCAAGTTTTCTCTGACCTTAATGCAAGCAAATATCAGGTAAAACTATCTGCTGGATTATTTATTTTTCATGTTTATTATGCAAACACAACTCTTTTTTGTGATCCTTAACTTTGTCCACTGTAATTTGCTTCACCAGATGGCTGAGTATAGGATTTCAATCTACGGGAGGAAGCAAAGTGAGTGGGACCAACTTGCGAGTTGGATAGTAAACAATGAGTTGTATAGTGAAAATGTTGTTTGGCTGATTCAGGTACCCTTTCTCCATTTTCTGTGGTATTTATCATACATACAACATAAAGTTCCTATGATGCCTTGCAATTGTGGAGCTATACACGCAGACCGTTGTTTCTGTATAATGACTTCCCATGGCAATCTAGTACTCCCTCTGTCCCGAATTAGATGTCACAGATTTGTCTAGATTTGCGTCTAGATACACGTATCTTCGACAAGTAATTCGGGACAGAGGGTGTAGTTTATATAAGTTGTCTATCCTTCTTCTCTTGGTAGTGTCATACTACCTCCGTCCCAAAGTTTAAGGCTTATATTTTTTTGAAAAGTCAAGCTACGGAAAGTTTGACCAAACTTTTAGAAAAAACTATAAAGAACTATGATATTATATACTCCTAGATACTATGTGAAAATATGTTTCATGATATATCAAAGGGTATGGATTTCGTATTGTAAATATTAATATTTTTCTCTAGAAACTTGGTCAAACTTTACATAGTTTGACTTTTGGAAAAAAATAAAGCTTTGGGAGAGAGGTAGTAGTATATTTCAGATATCTTCTTTTGTTTGTTCTTTGTACTCCCTCCGTCTCAAAATAGATGTCGCAGGTTTGTCAAAATTTAAATGAATCTATATACTAAATAGTGTCTAGATTCATCCAAAATTTGACAAATCTGCGACATCTATTTTGAGATGGAGAGGAATAACTAATATTTACATTGAAACATACTGTTGAGTGCCTAATTATGCTGTCCCTCGGTTTATGAACTAGCGACTGCAGTAAACAAATTATTCTTTCTACTTGATTAAAGTTCAAAATGGCTATTGATGCAAAGTTGATATTTTATTCAATGTTTTGATATGAAGTATCCATGCAGATAATTATTTTTTGGTACTGTTTTGCAGATTCCGCGCTTATATAATGTGTACAAGCAAATGGGCATTGTTACATCATTTCAAAATCTTCTTGACAACATTTTCCTTCCTCTGTTTGAGGTTACTGTTGATCCAGCTTCACATCCGCAGCTTCATGTCTTCCTAAAGCAGGTGCAGAAATTATGTTCTCATTACTTTGATTTGAATGTTTATCGTATCCCTGGCACGGTTCTTATCCCCACAGGCGTCTGCCTTTTCTATCTACAGGCTTCTGTTTATCTACATTTTATATAAACTCAAGATTGCTTGCTAGTCACTAATGAGTTCTAAAATAATTTCATGAAATTTCCATTTAAAAATAAGATGAATCTTTAGAGTGATGGATTTTACGAAATAAAACTATGGGAAGCCCCTACAGTATACGAAGTAACCCAAATTCGCATTTGTGTGGACCTGAACTTAAGTAATTGGCTTGTACATCCACTTTCCCAACCAAGCGAGCAAGGCTCAATTGCTGTGAATGCGATGGATGACCTTTAGCCACCGGTTACTGGTATTAGTTTGAAATTCACATGGCATTCCTAGAATGACCATATTTATCTGAAGCATACATTTAATTTGCAACATCTGGGAATCACCTAAACTGGCCCGATTACCTTATTTTTCTGCATAAAATATCACCGATTAAGATTGAGAGGCTATTCTTCTGTGTAATCATGTGTTAGAGTTGGTTGCAACACAGCCATCATAATCCAGAATCTGTTGCAACTATGAACTATATAAACTTTTGATTCTTCAGAATATACTTGGTTCGTCGAACAACTGAGTCGTATGTGGGTGTCTCAGGTTGAGCTAAGGAAGTACTGCTAACAAGTTGATTCTCACCATTAACTAGGTGAATATGTTGATATGGAATTTCTTCTTCTTTTGGACCTTGCAGGTTGTAGGGTTGGATTTGGTTGATGATGAAAGTAAACCTGAAAGGCGTCCAACTAAGCACATGCCTACACCTGAACAATGGACGAATGTCTTTAACCCTGCATTTTCATACTATGCATACTACTGCTATGCTAACTTATACACATTGAACAAGGTAGACATATTGTTCTTGTAATACATGTTACTGGTAAGTAATACATTTGTTCAATATTTCAAGTAATACATTTGTTCAATATTTTCAACTTTCAGCTGCGTGAGTCAAAGGGATTGAACACTATCAAGTTCCGTCCACACGCTGGTGAGGTAAAATCTCTTCAATGTTCCAGTGTTCAACTCCGACATTCTGGTTTTGTGTTTCCTCTAATTGGTATGGTTTCACAGGCTGGAGACGTTGACCACTTGGCAGCCACATTTCTTCTTTGTCACAGTATATCACATGGAATCAATTTAAGGAAGTCTCCTGTGCTTCAATATCTGTACTATCTTGGTCAGGTAAATACTCCTGTTTTGGTATTTCCATAATCAGTGTAATTTTGAGCAGTATATGTAGTTGCATTTTTCTCATAATGCGAACTTCGTATTTTAATGTTTAGCTGAGAGTGTTATTACTTTTTAACATGTTGCTTTTATATTTTATCAGATTGGTCTGGCAATGTCCCCATTAAGTAACAACTCATTGTTTCTTGATTACCATCGGAACCCCTTTCCTATGTTTTTCCAACGAGGGCTGAATGTGTCACTATCCACGGATGATCCATTGCAAATTCACCTGACAAAAGAACCATTGGTGGAAGAATACAGCATTGCTGCTTCGGTACCTGCTCTTTCAATATCTTTCATTTTCATATCATGCCATAGCACATGTTTATGTTCTCCTGCATATAAGTGTGTAAAGTCAGTATGCACATACGCCCGTGTACATGGACTCGTAATATGGTACAAAACCACTGCATTCACGCGCTAAAAGCATCAGGAGCTCATAATCATTTTGGTATTATTTCAGCTGTGGAAGCTCAGTTCTTGTGATTTATGTGAAATTGCGAGAAATTCTGTGTATCAATCAGGGTTTTCACATGCTCTCAAGGTAAGCAAGCCTTCTTTTGGAAGCATTGTTGGTGGTGGTTGTGATCAACTGATCATTTTACGTTCTTGCAGGCACATTGGATTGGCAGGAACTACTACAAGAGAGGCCCTTCAGGAAACGATATCCACAGAACGAATGTGCCCACCATCCGGCTTGAATTTAGAGACCTGGTGTGTACATCTTTTTCCTTCCCTCTTAGAACACAGATCAAGATCGCCTTACTAGACCTTTTCGTAAATCTGAGCTAATATTCTGGCTATAAAAAAATGCTGCATGATTTTCAGATCTGGAGAGACGAAATGCAGCTAGTCTACCTTAACAACGTCATCTTGCCTGACGAGGTGGACCAGTAAGAGGCACCTAGGTGTGTATATGCTGCACTCATCTGTGGGGAAGAATCATACTTTTTCAGGTGCACTTCATGATTCCACATGGAGCTGGAGCTCCAGCAGTCAAAACCTACAACTGAATATCGTCCCCAAGAATCACCACCAAAGTGGAAGAAACCTACAAAATAATGTCGGATCACAGCTGTGGAGCGACAGAGCGGCTTACATTTGTGCTAGATTAGCTGTTACAGGGAGGCAAGTGCACAAGTGCTTGGTGTAACTGTCGCCCTTCTTGTCTGTAAAGATTGTAATTAGCAAACCATGTTGTACTCTGACTGTTATGACACCGCTGCGAATAAAGTGATCCTGTTTTGCTCCAATAATAAATATACCGACAGAGCTTGTTATTGCTGGTCATGTTGCTGAACGATCAAACACTTGTATAGATAAATAGTTGGTATAGTCACGAACTCAAACCTTGGCTAGTAGAGTGGAGTCCTCAATGAATCAGCTGGAAATGTAGTCCTATATTAAGGTGCAAACAGGCTTTGTTGGCATTTGCCTTTCAACATGGGTGTCGTCAATTCTTTATGGGTTTTGCCTAGTTAGTCGGAAGTTATCAGGTGCAAACTTTAGCGTGGACTGTGGTGCAAATTTGTTAATTAGAGCTCCGAAGAACCAAGCATTACTCCTCCGCCGAGGACCTCCGGTAATTGCTGAGCAAACCTGGGAACACAAGATCTTGTTTTGGATCTTTGCTCTCATTAATTTCACAAATGGAATTCATGACCCCCCCCCCCCCCCCCCTCATGTTAGGGTAACCTTTCTCGCGACGCCCCAGGCAATGTCGAGCCAACCGCCGCCGTCCGTCTCTGATGGTTCAAGCCCCCAAGCGCAGCCCCGTTACGTTTGGCCTCGATGACCTGGCTGCCGGTGTGTCGGGAACCTTTCCCATCTATGAAGACTAGGGTTTAGCAGATGGATACGAGTGGATCGAGTCAGACAGGTTCTGATGGAGATTTGGATGCGATGATAAAAAGGCTGGGCATCAATGAGGATGATCTTGATGATGTTGTTTTTGAGGAACAGGAACCCTGCCGACGGAGACTACTCGCTGGCTCGCAATTGCGAGAGTATGCACCGAACGCGAGTACATCGACTTCTGGTTCTACAAAACACGTGTTCTGCATGGGATCTTGCGCAAGAGGTTAAGTTCTGTTCGCTCGATAATAATCTGTACACACTGAAATTTTCCTGTTTGGGAGATTGGGATAAAGTGATGGAAGGAGGGCCATGGACCTTCAGAGGTCACCCGGTGATTATCTCCCCTTATGATGGATTCACTAGGCCATTCGATGTTCCGTTGTTCAAGTTCAAAATTTGGATACAGATCCATGACCTACCTGATGGGTTTGAGCCGACGACCAGTGCCTTGGCAACAAAGGTTGGTGAATTTGTGGCTATGGATCCTTCCTCGGGTGATTTCAGTGGGAACTTTTTTGAGTACAAGTTTGGATAGATGTTCGAAAGCCACTAAAAAACCATGTTTCACTTATCAAGGAAAAAAACAAGAGGCAAATATATCTTGTGAAGTATGAGTGTCTTCCAGATTGGTGTGCTCTCTGCGGAATGATCGGCTATCTCGATACTAAACATGGTGATGGTGTGCATCCACCGGAATTGTTGGTATTTGAGGGTTTAAGAGCAGGTTGGGCTATTAGGCCGACTGGGGGTGGCAGAGGCAGATGTGGTTTTGGGTCTGGCCAAGGAAGAGGCAGTGGTGGCCAATCCTTTGGCCCTGACAGAAGAGATATACCTCCAGGTACAAATACATATGACGAAGATGATGATATGGATACTAAACTGAGCAAGAAATGTGCCATGGGTCTGGATCCAAATGCAGATGGGAAGACATTGGCACTAACAGGAAGTCAAGTTGTTGGCAATCTCGTCAATCAATTCCAGGCAGTTGGTGGTACAGTCCATGCAAGCCCGTCGTTGATTAGAGATCCAAAGGGGCACAGATCTATGGAGGCGGAAAATACCACAACCAATGATATCCCCACATCAGCGGGCTCCAACTTGGAGTGCCGCCTGGGGAAATGAATCTCTTTAGTATGAATTGTCGGGGGGACCTCGCAGTTTGTGAGATTGCAACTCTCATTCAGTCACATTCTCCTGTTGTGGTCTTTTTGTGTGAGACTAGACAAAAGAAAGAAAAGATGAGAAGCTTTAGAAGGAGGTTTGGTCTTAAAGGTTTCTATGGAATAGATAGCATCGACATGAGTGGAGGTTTAGCACTATACTGGCATGAAAATCTGAATGTTCAAGTGCATACTGTTACTACCAGGTTTATTGATGTGGTGGTAAAGGACACAAATAACACCCCTATCTGGAGATTTACTCGCGTTTATGGTGCTCCTTGGGTGGAGGATAGACTAAACTTTTGGAGCTCTATTTGTGATTTGAATCAATTAATGGATCTGCCTTGGATTATGATAGGCGATTTTAATGAATGCCTCTGAAGTTTTGATTACTATCTACTCCAAGGGCGGAACCGCAAATGGCAGCTTTTCGAGACACCATGGAATTATGTGGACTTGCCAATCTAGGTTTCTGAGGAGTGTCTCATACATACGATAATAAACATGTGGGATCGACAAATGTTAGAGTGTGTATAGATCGTGCTATGGCCTCGATCGCTTGGCGGAATCTGTTTTCGTATGTGACGGGTATAGCACATAGTGACGCCATATGGCTTTGATTGTTAGAGGGGAAGCCGAGGAGCCACGTAATAGGAGGGAGCAGTGTCATTAGTTCAAGGTGATGTGGGAGCATGATCATGCTCTACTTGACGTAATACAACATGCATGGGTGTTGGCTGGTGAGGTTCGTCATTTAGGCGACGTGGGAAGGGCTCTGGTGCATACAATGAGCAACTATATGAATGGAGCAAAGTAAAATTTGGTAGTGTTAATGAGGAGATAAAAAAATCTAAAAGTGCAGTTGGAGAAACTAACACATATGAACGCGGACATAGTGGAGATACGTCGAGTGACTGATAAAATAAATGAACTTTTATATCGTGAAGAGATGATGTGGCTCCAACGCTCCAGACTGACGTGGCTGAAAGAAGGGGATAGAAACACCAAATATTTCCATAGCAAGGCAGTTTGGAGGGTGGGAAAAAATAAAATACATAGGCTAGTTGGAGATGATGGTATTGTTTATGAGATGTGGAGTCCATGCAACAGATTGCTAATGCGCATTTTAAGAAGTTGTTCATGGCTACTAACCTGGATCCGACCCCTGTCATCAACCTCATTAACCCATGCATTAGTGATGACACAAATGAGAAATTATGTGCATATTTTTCGAAGAAAGAAATCTCTAATGCTCTGTTCCAAATTGGCCCCTTAAAGGCGCCAGGACCAGATGGTTTTCTAGCCATATTCTTTCAACATAACTAGAGCGAGCTAAAATATAAGATTATTGCATCTGTAAAGGAATTCTTTTGGACGGGAATCATGCCAGAAGGTGTAAATACTATCTCCATTGTGTTAATACCAAAAGTACCTATTTCGAGTAAGATCACTTATTATAGACCTATTAGTATTTTCAATATTGTGTACAAAATTGTTTCCAAATGTCTTCGTGAATAGACTCAGACGTCTACTAGATGACATCATCTTGCCATTTTAGAGTGCCTTTGTACCGGGCAGCATTATCACTGATAATGCTCTCTTGGCCTTTGAGTGTATTCATCATATTAAACAGGAGAAGAATCCAACAAAAAGCTTCTGTGCTTATAAACTGGATCTTTAAAAGGCATATGATAGAGTTGATTGGATCTTCTTGAGGCAACTGATGCAAAAGATGGGTTTTCTCACCGTTTACTATATTGGATTATGACGTGTGTTACTTCGGTGAGATATTCAATAAAGTTTAACAGAAACGTCTTGGATTTATTTGCACCGACGCGTGGGATTCGGCAAGGTGATCCATTGTCTCCATTCTTATTCCTTTTTGTTGTTGACGGTCTTTCGGCTATTTTACATAAAAACATTCAGGACAATTTAGTCTCCCCAATTAAAGTGTATCATCGGGCGCCTGGTGTTTCACATTTATTATTTATGGATGGCACACTGCTATTCTTTAAAGAAACTCCGGACCAAGCATCCCAAGTCAAGGACGCGATTGATGTGTATGCACCACACTAGGCAGCTTATCAACCCTAAAAAGTGTTCTCTTTTATTCGGCGATGCTTGCTCGAAGGAGGTGAAGGAGGACATCCGAACATGATTGGGGGTGTGACATCTCTGATATTTGAGGATAAGTACTTGGGTATTCCAACACCATATGGTCCTATGTCGAGGGGAAAGCTCCAAAATCTGATGTCTCGGTTAACTAAAAGATTGATAATGTGGGGTGAAGGACACATGGGTGATGGACACTTGGCCCAGGCTGGAAGGGAAGTATTCATCGAGTGAGTATCTCAGGCACTACCTACCTATATCATGGGGGTTTTCAAACTTCCCTACTCGGTGTGTGATGATTTTACCAAGCTATTAAGGAATTTTTATTGGGGATCAAAGGATGAAAAAAGAAAGGTTCGCTAGCGATCTTGGAAACGATTACAGAGGCCGAAAAAACAAGGAGGATTGGGATTACGAGACTTCTCAGTCCTTAACCAGACACTCATCACACGCCAAGCATGGCGTTTAATCACAAAACTAGGCTGTTTGCATGCGTGGGTTTTGAAGGCCAAATATTATTCCAACGGGCCGTCTCGGGGATACGGTATTCACGGGCAATGCATCCTGTATGTTTCAGGCAATCGAACATGGTCTCAAGCTACTAAATAAAGGTCTAATTTGGCGAGTGGTTATGGTGAGAGTATTAGGATGTGGAGGGATTCCTGGATTCCAAAACCTCCAACTTTCAAACCCATGTCGCCAAGAAGAAGGTGCGGGCTTCGATTTTCTTAGAGATAATCGAGCACGGTTCCTGGAAGGTGGATGTGTTACAGCGGTATTTCATGTAGACAGACATTGCCGAGATCCTGAAGCTTAAACCATCGGTCGGGCTACAAGAGGATCATCTAGCTTGTGCACCTGAAAAGCATGGTATCTTTACGGTTAAGAGTGCATACAGGCTTGGCATGGAAGAACTCTGGAGGTCGACGACTGAATCTTCCAGCTTGGCTCCGAACGGCGATAGGAAAGTTTGGGAATGCATTTGGAATTCTAATGTGTTAGGAATAATAATCCCGATAGGACACGGAATGGTGTCGTGTGTGTGTGTGTGTTCCGAGTAGGACTAGTAGTCCAACACCTATTCGTATTGACGTTGCGTCTTGCCGGGTATATATACACCCATATAGTAGCCTTGTAAGACAACTGTGAGATTCAATACAAACAACAGGACCGAGAGGGCCCTGTAGCCATCACATTGTTTTTTCCCGTACGTACTCGTGTGAGTTGAGAGAGCTAGTTCTTTTGATCAGGCTAGATATCTAGCTTGCTGATCGTTGTTAGCTGGTTCTTATACGTGCGCGCAACTCGCCGGAATACTTCGTTGTCGTCACGCCGGACTACACTCGGCATTTGGGGCTGGGCCAACAATTGGTATCAGAGCCTCGAGGAGGATCTTCTAGTAACGGGAGGTCATGACGGGCAAGGAGCAAGGCGAGTACTCCGGTGCGGCTGCGGGTGCATCGGTGTCGTCGCAGTACCCGCGGTATGATCGCGGCAACTACACGACGTGGGCGAAACAGATGGAGTGGGCCATGGAGGGCAACGACATCTGGGAGGCTGTCGATCCCGGCGGCGACGAGTTCAAGAAGGGCGTCTGGTACCGCAAGGACCGACAGGCACTCACGACCATCGGCTCCGTGGTGCCGGCGGACGTGATGCAGCACCTGATCTCGAAGGATTCTGCAAAGGCGGCGTGGAGACACTCAAGACGTTGAATCTTGGGCACGAGCGCGTCCGCAGGGCGACCCTAGAAACCTTGCAGAAGAAGTACGAGAACCTGGAGATGGAAGGAGATGAGACGCTGGACGCTTTTGCCTCGAGGGTAGCCACAATTGTCAACGGGATTCGCGCGCAAGGTGAGAAGCTGGAAGATATCTCAGTCGTAATGCGTTTCCTTCGCGCGACGCCGCCGCGGTACATATCTGTGGTGTCGACAATCGAGCAATGCGTTAATCTCACCACCCTCACGATGGATGACCTGGTTGGACGGTTCAAGGCGCATGACGAGCGGATGAAGGTCACCTACGGCGACGCGAATCAAGATGAGCACCTCATGCTTACACGTGCCCAGTGGAAGGCAATGGTCGCCAAGGAGAGGAGCGATAAAGCATCTGGCAGTGGCGATGGTTCGGTCCTGGCGAAGAAGTCGGACAGCAAGCCGAAGAAGCCAAAGAAAAAATTCGACAAGAAGAATCTTCGCTGCCATAAGTGCAATCAGCTCGGGCACTTCAAATCGGAGTGTCCTAACCGTTCAAAGGAGAAGGCTCTCATGGAGAAGAAAGGAGATGATGGACCGATGATGCTCATGCTCGAAGCTTGCGAGTTAATGACCACCAAGGAATCAACTCCTCAGGAGTCCGCTACGGAGATCGTCACGCTCGTGGAAGAGAAGGTCTTCCCGCGGAGGATGCAGACGGCTCACGACGTTTGGTACCTCGACACAGGCGCTAGCAACCACATGACCGGCGACAAGGCTCAGTTTTCTAAGTTGAACCTCACGGTTGGAGGCTCCGTTCGATTCGGCGATGGGTCGAAGGTGGAGATTGCAGCACGAGGCACTGCCATGTTTGAGTTAAAGGATGGAGGTCACAAGGTACTCACTGACGTGTACTATATTCCTAAGCTTAAGACCAACATTATCAGTCTTGGTCAGCTCGCGGAGCGTGGATGCAAGATCGTGTTGGAGGACGAGTTCCTGTGGGGATATGACCGCCAAAGGCAGCTCATCATGAAGGTGGAGAGGTCGAAGAATAGACTCTATATCCTCAATCTCAATCGGGCGGATCCAGTATGTTTGATGACAAGCATGGAAGACTCGGCGTGGAAGTGGCATGCTCGCTACGGACATCTAAATTTCCAAGCTCTACGACAACTTGGACAGAAGGAGATGGTACGTGGCTTACCGTGTGTTGATCATGTTGAGCAGGTGTGCGACGGTTGTCTCATTGGGAAGCAAAGGCGAGCCCCGTTTCCAAGGGAGGGACAATATCGAGCAAGTAAGGTTCTTGAGTTGGTGCATGGAGACTTATGCGGACCAATCACGCCGGCGACCCCCGCCGGGAACAAGTACTTTTTGCTCATCGTCGACGACTTCAGTAGATACATGTGGGTTATGCTGCTGAAGAGTAAGGATCAAGCTTTGCAAGCGTTCATGATTGTGAAGATGGCAGCCGAGGTGGAGTCCGAGGCAAAGTTGAAGGCCCTCCGTACCGATCGAGGTGGGGAGTTCAAATCCAATGAATTCAAGGAGTTTTGCGAAGCTCATGGAATCCGGCGGTATCTCACCGCACCATATTCACCGCAGCAAAACGGTGTTGTGGAAAGAAGGAACCAAACCGTGGTGGCCATGGCACGCAGCATGATGAAGAGCAAAGGCATGCCAGGCAGGTTTTGGGGTGAGGCAGTTAGTACAGCTGTCTATTTGCTGAACATGGCGCCAACTAAGAGTGTAGTTGGTATGACGCCGTACGAAGCATGGTACGGGCGCAAGCCCTCGGTTGATCATCTTCGCACTTTCGCGCGTATGATGTGAAGACGGTGACCGGACATACTAGCAAGTTGGCGATCAAGTACTCCAATGGTCATGATCGGCTATAATACGGTTCAAGGCGTATCGCGTGCATAATCCAATGAAAAACAGGTGGTGGTGACACGACGCCGTCTTCGAGGAGGAGAAATCATGGAATTGGGGCTCTGTGGAACCGGTACAATCAATTTCTGATGAAATATTTACTGTAGTCTACAGTGATTCGCATGCAGATGATCAAGAAATGGCGTCCCGTGGTGTTACGGATTTAGGCGCTAGTTCAGAAGATGAAAGTACGGAAGTGAGCAGCAGCAGCGCTACGCCTAGAGAGGTATCTCCGCGTGGGAGTCCCGGCACGAGCAGCAGCTCACGCGCTGCACCTGGAGGCTCGGCGTCGCCATCCAGTCCACGCGTGACAGAGCCCGGCGCAAGTGGCCCATCAGCTGCACTCCCATCCAGGAGGGACTAGCGGCAGTCCGAAGTGGACACGGCGATGTCACGTCGCCAACATGCAAGACAATCGGCGAAATCGCAGGAAATTCAGTAGACACTGAAACAAGTACTACGTCAGCTTCCACGTCTCCTCCAAGTGCACGGGAAGAAAGGAGACGAACACCTACTCCAGAAAAATTCCGAAGTGTACTGGAGTTGTATCCGCCGGAGACCCTTCGTACAACGTGTGCGTGTCGTGGTGGTATCACGGCATATGCCATGGGTAGGCTAAAGTTGGGGCCGATAGACGTGGAGGAATCCGGGGAGGGATGATGCAGTGAAGACCGCACTCGTATGAACAAAGAGAAATACAATGTATATTGGATTGAAGCTCTCAAGTAAGATAGCACCTCATTCTATACATCTGATCTCTTATAATCTTGCCATACTTGTGGCTACAATCATGCTCCTTGAGCTGTTTCCCCTATGCTTCTATCTAGATCTCACTATGAGAGTGCAGGAAGAGGAAGAAGGAGAGCTCCTTGTGAGCAGAGAGGGGAGGAGCCCTTCGGGGGCCCTCTCTTGGAACGATCCCCCTGGTGCTCCTTATAAAGGGGAGCCCAGGGGACAAAGCTTGCTCTATACGCTTGGCATCTATGCAGCATATTCTCAGCATCTTCTGGAGATGCTCAGCATATACCTTGGCATCTTTGGAGATGCCAGGCATATTCCCTAGCATTATCTTGGATGCCAAAGGCGTATTCCACACGCCACGTGCCAGTCTGAGCCAGGCGTGTCCCAATACTGGCACGGAACTTGAATAACTAGTTCTGGTTCTCCGGTACTTTGATGTAGAGTCTAGAGGGGCGTCTGGAAAATAACTGGGACAAGATGATTCAGCCCAGGGGTAATTCCTGATATAATTCGGCCTGGGCTGAGCTAATTCGGCTCGGGATGCGTTTGGTTCGGCCTGCGGTGGAAGAAGCCCAGCCGAGCTTCCTCTAGCTCGGCCCAGGCGTGGAGTCCAATAGAAGCCGGCGGTGGAGGAAGCCCAGCCAGGGATCTCCGTTGTTTCGGCCCAGCAGGAGAAGATAGGTCCGGTGGCGTCGAACCCCGTGGTGGGCCGAACTAAGCCACATTCGGCCCACCCGGGCGAGGAGGTGAGGGAGCAGACGCGGCGCCGGTGGGAGTTGACGACGCGCAGGGTTGCTGGCGACGCTTAGCGGGAGACCGCTCGACGTGGGAGTGGTTTGGCCGAGGCAGTGTGCCCGCGGTGGGCCGACTAAGGCTTAGGTCGGCCCACCCGGGGAGAGTGGCTTGAGGATTCGGCGGGGCAGACAGAACCCGCGATGGGCCGAGGTCCTCCTGACTCGGCCCATCCGGGAGATGACGGCGCGGTGCAGCAGGGCGGTGAGGCAGAGTTCGGCTGGGCCGAGGTTAGATCGATTCGGCCCATGCGGGGAATTGGCCTGGTTCAGTTCCTGCTGCTTTGATTCTGTTTGGACCGAGTTTTCCCTGATTCGGCCCAAGTGCAGTTGTCTTCTCCTTTTCTTTATTCTATTAATATTTCCCGTCTCTTAATCTGTTAATTTAGCACTTTATCGAATAACTTGAGGCACCAACTCTGGGGTACCTGGGGGTACACCCCCGACAGTGCGCGAGGGAGAGGACAAGGTCGGTGTTTACTCACCGAGGAGCCGACGAAATTCGAGGATGCTAATACGGAGGAGTGTTGGCGTCGGGCTATGGATGAGGAGTTGGGGTCGATCCGCGACAACGATACATGGGAGCTTGTCGATCTACCCAACAATCACAAGGCCATAGGGCTCAAGTGGGTGTACAAGATCAAGAAGGATGCCGAAGGGAAGTTGGTGAAACACAAAGCTCGGCTAGTGGCCAAGGGATACGTGCAAGAGCAAGGTGTGGATTTCGAAGAAGTGTTTGCTCCCGTTGCAAGGATGGAATCGGTGAGATTACTTATCGCTCTCGCAGCTCAAGAATCTTGGAAATTGCATCACATGGATGTGAAATCCGCGTTTTTGAATGGGGAGTTAGAAGAAGAAGTTTATGTGAAGCAACCACCGGGATACATCAAAGAGGGAGAAGAACACAAGGTTTTGAAGCTACACAAGGCGTTGTACGGGCTACGGCAAGCCCCTCGGGCGTGGAACATCAAGCTTGATCGTACATTGATCTCTCTCGGATTCGAGAAGAGCCCACTGGAGCATGCGATGTATAAGCGAGGTAAAGGAAGGGATCATCTACTAGTTGGCATCTATGTTGATGATCTATTGATAACTGGAGCGGATGAGAAGGAGATTGCAAAGTTCAAGCTACAAATGAAGGAGTTATTCAAGATGAGTGATCTAGGCTTGTTGAGCTACTACCTTGGGATCGAGGTGCATCAAAAGCTGGGTGTGATCACGCTATGCCAAGAGGCATATGCAAAAAAGATACTCGAGAAATGTGGCATGGAAGAGTGCAATCCAACTCATGTTCCGATGGAACCTCGTCTTAAACTGAGCAAAAGGAGTGAAGCACCTGTGGTTGATGCAACGGAGTATAGGAGTGTGGTCGGAAGTTTGAGGTATCTCATTAACACAAGACCCGACTTGGCCTATTCCGTTGGCTATGTGAGTCGCTTCATGGAAGCACCCACAATGGAGCATTGGACAGCCGTGAAGCATATACTCAGGTATATCAAAGGTACTACAAACTTTGGTAGTGTCTACTTGAAAGAGAAGGAGGAGGTGAAGCTACTTGGCTACAGTGATAGCGACATGGTAGGAGATATTGACGACCGTAAGAGTACCTCGGGCGTGGCATATTTCTTGGGAAGAAGCATAGTAAGTTGGCTATCACAAAAGCAAAAAGTGGTGGCACAGTCATCGTGTGAAGCTGAGTATATTGCGGCTTCAACTGCGGCGTGTCAAGGTGTGTGACTAAGAAGTCTACTCGGTGATCTTACCAATCAAGAGGCGGAACAAGTGGTGCTCAATATTGACAACAAGTCTGCAATTTCATTGTGCAAGAATCCGGTGCATCATGACAGGAGTAAGCACATTGATACGAAGTATCACTACATACGGCAGTGTATAGAGGAGAGCAAGATTGAAGTCAACTATATTTGCACCGATGATCAGCTTGCGGATATCCTAACTAAATCTTTGGGACGAGTGAAGTTCGCGGAGATGCGAGGAAGGATCGGCGTTCAAGCTGTGAAGAGCGGCACATCGTGCTTAGGGGGGTGATTGTTAGGAATAATAATCCCGATAGGACACGGAACGGTGTCGCGTGCGTGTGTGTGTTCCGAGTAGGACTAGTAGTCCAACACCTATTCGTATTGACGTTGCGTCTTGCCGGGTATATATACACCCATATAGTAGCCTTGTAAGACAACTGTGAGATTCAATACAAACAACAGGACCGAGAGGGCCCTGTAGCCATCACATTGTTTTTCCCCGTACGTACTCGTGTGAGTTGAGAGAGCTAGTTCTTTTGATCAGGCTAGATAGCTAGCTTGCTGATTGTTGTTAGCTGGTTCTTATACGTGCGCGCAACTCGCCGGAATACTTCGTTGTCGTCACGCCGGACTGCACTCGGCATTTGGGGCTGGGCCAACATAATGTGCCACCAAAGGTCCAACACTTCGCATGACGCCTTGTGACTAATGCATTGCCAACGTGGTTGAACAAACATAGGAGAAGTCTAGAGACCTCGAGCTTGTGCCCTATTTTTGTGACCAAAACTACGAACAATTATCACCCTTTCTTTAGGTGTCCAATGGGTAAAGCGTTCTAGAACTATATGGTGGAGAGGAGGAATTTGCCTGATATATCATCAATACAGAGTTCGAGTATGGACTGGTTGTTGAATCTAGTTGGGATCTTGCCAAGAGAGGTTGTTAATAAGGTTCTCATGACACTAGAGAATTTGGCATGTCTGTAACAAGGTTGTTCACGATAAAAAATCGCCTCCCATGGAAGCTTCCCTCAAAATTTTGCTCAGTTATATGCAATCTTTGATGCAAATCAACACCACCCTGGTGAGGACATTGTCAAAGGGAATTTCGTCGTGGAAAATGCCTCGTTTCATAAATGTAAGGTGATCAAGGACGCTAGGCCTAATCCATGGATGGAACCTCCTCTCCGATGGCACAATCTAAATACTGATGGATTATTTAGCTCTGTAGGAACAACGGGAGCTGGGAGCATACCGAGAGACGACATGGGGTAATCATCTTCCCATCATGTAGACAGATTTTTCATGCTAATGATGCATTGGAAGCCAAGCTAATCGCATTGAAGGAGGGACTATTGTCCTTGTCCTTGCACTGGAGTACATCGCCACTTCTACTGGAGGTCGATAGCCTGGAGATCGTCAAGCTGCTGAAGAAAGAAGACATGGACCATTCTGTCCATATGTCCCTGATTGAGGAGATTAAGCCTCTAATGAAGACCCGACAGACGAGCATTGCCCATATTAGGAGATATCAAAATATTAGTATCCATTTTATGGAAAATTATGCTAGAATATGGCGGTATGGTTAGCATTTGGTTCAGATGGCCTAACTGACACTTGCCAGAACATTGTACTTCATGTTTCTCTCTGAGTAATGCAAGTTTGATTCCACACAAAAATCACAAATGGAGTTCATGTGTAGATCTAAAGTTCATAAAAAGTTTTTAGATTCAAATAAGTCCCCTCTCGACCTTCAAAATTTTCTTGGAAGTCCGCGTTTGACCCTCGAACTTTAGAATGGGTCCAAAATTGAATATTTTACATGACAAAAATCAGTGGTTAAAATTGTATTTCAAATACTTTATTGATGCTAAAGAACCGGCCTTTTGAGAGTTGAAAACTTTATATTGGGTCATGTTTTGCCACATATTATATAGTTTATTATCGTATCATTATATTCTTATATTAGCATACCCTCAAGAAAAAAGGTTCTTATATTAGCAACATTAGACACTGGATCTCCCTGTTGCTGCACATCACATATTATGTTTTTCATCTTGGTGCTTCTGTTCCTGCGGATGTAGGATTTGGTGGGCATCTTCTACAAAGAAGTGGCATCAGATAACTATTCGTCCTGTCATGTATGGTAAATTTTTTAGATGTGTATAATACTTTCTAACGAGGAGAACAAAGGAGGGTAAGAAAGACAGTTAGCCAAACCTGTTTACCCTTTGTAGACAGATATACTACAGCTGATCCCATCTTTCGTAGATGTCTTTGGTGACACAAAACATGATGTCAAATATGACTCACCTCATAACGCTCATGTTGTGCACAATTCATCAGACATTGTTCTAGGGCATGTTAGGCTCAACATTTTTCTATCTTTGCAATTATATTTGTAGAATTGCATTCATCAAACCAATTCGCCTAAAATGTCAAGTTGGTGGGAAATGAAGGGCAATGCATTTATATTTGAACACTCCCCTCATGTGGCTCCCTCGAGCCTAGCTAGTGAAATGTAGACAATATAAATAATAACCCCATTATGAGTTTTATGAAACGCACACACGACCGCTAGAGTATGATGAAAGTAGAATTTACAAATATCCCATGTCAACTATTAAATCATGGACTATAAGCTAGAATATTCGCACCTTCTTAATATTTTAGCATTTCTTGGAATTTTGAAAACATAAGAACGAGAAGAAAACAAAATAAGTTTTGAGCAAAATTAGATAATATATCGAGATTATAAAAGCAACGTGTCTTTGTAAGGGCTTATAAGAAAAAGAAAGAAAAGAAAAGGTAGAAGTAGCAAAAGACTGATCTTTGCCAAGGTTAGTTCGTGCAGTGGCATGGGAAGCACTCCTGTGCTAGCACGTTTGATGTACGAAGCTCTGCGCGTGAGACTATTTTTTTACTACTCATTGCAGTGCGCATGAATTGTGCATGTACTTCATAGCTTAGTATTACTAGCAAATCTGGTAAAAAAAAATTAGACCTAATATTCAAGGATAGTAGTTGGTCTTAAATTTACACAAAACAAATTGAGAAGTTAGTAAGGTTGGCGGCAACGGCAAACTGCTAGCTCGATAATCTTTATCCCCAAAATCTATACCTAATATTAATGCCTGTATGTTGTTACAAATCGTAGAAATATTTTTGACCTAAAAAGTTCAAAATAGTGCACCTCATATTATTTTTGTTTAAATATTGATTTTTCTAAATTCTCTTTCTACACAGGTAACGATGACGGCAAGAAACTCTAGATAGTTGTGTGACTTGTGAGTTGTGACAGAGAACCTTGCAAAATCATCAGAGAACTTTTCTATGTTTTATTTGCTATATCAAACACGTAGCAGAACAACAGGTCCTCTCTGCTCTCTCATGCAGGTACCGCAAGCACACGCATTGAAAATAAATCTGACATCTTCACTCAATCTATGTGTCATGCGGGCAAAAGCATATAGAATCTCTGTACCCTTTGGTTGTCTGCTCTCCAACAAAGAAGTGCCTCACACAGAAAAAGTACCCTCGGCCCTCATTCTCTCCGCTCTTGCCTCCCACATCAAGATAATAGTACTACAACAACAGCGTCTCATAATCCTACCTCATTCTGTCCAGTCTCCACTCGTGCTCTCTATCTCAAGAGAAATAGTAGTACAACAACAGCTGTCTCATAATCCTTCCACACAATCTCTCGATCTCCACCAATCTTGACATATAATAGCTTCAATCTCCTCCGATTTACTCAACTCTAATCTCCG
This sequence comes from Avena longiglumis, assembly GCA_030063025.1. NCBI lineage: Eukaryota > Viridiplantae > Streptophyta > Magnoliopsida > Poales > Poaceae > Avena > Avena longiglumis. The sequence goes on along the minus strand of CP125974.1, from coordinate 472,103,456 downwards.
AGCTCTCTCAAGAATCGAGCACATGGACACATCTTCTCTCTCGTCTCTGTTAGAAATATGTCGTTGCCTTCCCACAGCCCGCCACCAGACTCCATCTTCTCCATGCCATGGGTGCCGAACGATGGAGCTTGGTAGCCAGCAGATCAAATACCAGTGGCCCCTTCACGGCTTCACCCGTCTTTCCAGACGACCCACATACGGCCATACCCCTCGTTTTACTTGGAGCCTACGAAGTGTACCCGATGGAGGAAACAGTACGACCAACTATTTGAGGAAGGAACGGGTGATTGGGTAAATCTGAAATCGAGTCTGGTTCAAAAGTTTTATTACTTGCGGGTGGCATGGTGGGTAATTTGCTATTTGGTGGATGGACAAAATGGTCTAAAAAAATGTTGGACCGGAAGAAACACTTCGTCCTTTATTATTATTAGGTAGGTATAGATTAAGAAACGAAGTGCACTTATACTAAAAGTTCGAGTACATTGTGTGTACTTCGCAGTGCACCGCCCCTAGACTAAAACTCTAATATATCTCAGATTAGAAAACAAATTACACATACACTAAAGAACAAATTTCCAAATACACTATTAAAAGGAATACACATACACTAAATGACAAAGTATTACCTCGTGTACTTCACGATAAACTATGCAGAGCACTAACAAACGAAGTAAACATACACTAAATAAATAGTAAAGTAAACATGCAATTAAAAACAGAGTACATGTATGCTAGTTATGAAGTACATAAAAAAGTTTGTCGAAATATAGGAATACAAGATCTAGTTTCAAAGTCTCAACACATGAAGCACAAGGGGTTTAGTTTTGATGCACAACTAAAAATATATTTCATTTTGAATTTACAATTCTTAAATAAATGCAAAAATATAATTTCCGTATTTCTGTGTGAAAGTGCAGCCACCATGTGTGGTTTTATTAGTTAGTAATAGTTCCTATGGACTAATGCTTTCACTTAGTTATATTTAATAGGTTTTCCATAGGTAATGTGTGAAGATCTTATATTGGATTCAAGGTAAATAGGAATAAAGTAAAATAAGATGGAGTTCTCGTGTGGAACTAAAAGAAGTCATGCTCTAATTTATGTGTTAAGCCATGGAGGATCAACATCCTGGGAGTTTATTTTTAAGAGAAGAATTCTTTATGTATCTCAGCGATTGTAAGAAATCCTGAGAAGATACAAGGTTGGCCAAGTCATAGAGAAAAGCATGGATTCAATTTGGTCAACACACAAAGAATAGAGGATGTGCCACTTGAGTGAGATCACTAATATCGTGGTATGGTAAGCATGTATCAATTGTGCTTTGTGATCTAATCCGACTATGATATGTGTGATTCGTGCTTTAGTGATGGTTATGTGTATTTCCATAGGCGTTCACCAAAAGGAAGATTTCATAGAGCCCATGATATGATGCCAAGTGTTGATGGTCAGCAAGGTCGAGAACCGCAAGTTTAATATGAGCATCTAAAGGAGATCATATGCTTGACGCTTCCGTCCATTTGGTGTTAATGGACATATGGATATGTGGTTTAACGAAGCTATCCAATAATATTTACGGGGTGAGAAAATTTTGTGTACTCACTAAGGTGGACCAGCACATCATTACATGTTGTAGTGCGTAAATTGTTGATATAACACTCACAAAACATCGCTCTGTAAATATTACATCCCTAGAGTGGTACAACAAAAACATTGCAGGTCATGTTTCTCACAAAAAAATTGTACAAAACCTTCGAGATCCTCCTTGGTGCAATGAGGATTCATGATTAAATTCATATTTACTAGCTTTAAGATTAATGGAACTACTAAGTTTGGCAAAATTGAAGCTCGGCAACTTATTTAGTAATTTTTTACGCTGCTTGGCTCATCTAACCCATGCTAGCTTTAACTAAGTTTCTATGTCTATATCTTAATCTTTAGTTCCATAGACTATGTCATAGTCTACATCTTCTATGTCTCTAGAAAGTTCTGATTCCTCATTGTAGATTTCTCCCTCTTCGAGTTTCTTAGGAGTTGCTTATTAGATCTTCTCACAATCTAAGCAAGGGTTAAAGAAGGTATAGTTGAGCACGAGCGTAATCAGAAAGTTTTAGATAAGGTGTGTGTTTGATGCACTAACTATAGCCCTGGATCATAGATCCTAGGCATATGCAAGTTTTCAAAATAAAAATTCCTAAAGAGTTAAGTTTTATTTTAAAAAACCATGTTTGTCGGTCTTCAAGGGTTGTTAGGTATTCATAGAGTCCCTTTTCCGTTGCGATCGTAGTTCAACTCTCAAAATAGAGAGTGATAAGACACATTTATTACACTCTACAGAGGTGTGCTACTTTTCCAAAATATGTCCTTGGCCTTGTTGAAATTTTAACACTTCCTTAGGTATGAGTCTCACACCTAGTATATCTGAGTCATGTCAAGTCCTTCTCCACTACCCTATTGTCCACCATTGTAAGAAAGCCTACACCCAATTACCCTCATTTCAAAGACACTCAAGTCATTACCCTGCAGCACATGATGGGGATGTTATGGGCTCCCACTGGTTGCTCTCCTCTTTGGATTAAAACCTGACATAGCATATGAAGACATACGAAAGTAAGAATGAACTTATGACTCGCTCGCCCCATAAAAATAGTTGTGGTTAGCGCTGTCCATACGATGCAAGAATGACTCACTACATTTGTTATTAATCATATATGCACTTTCTCGGTAGGATGGAAACTCCACCATAATTTTCCTAGCATGCATTCCAACCATAGTTCCATTTCCCATCGCATCACAGTTCATTTCTCATTCATTAAACTATATTTTTTATTTTGAATGTAGTTGGTAATACTTTTTAAAAGTAGCTTGTATAAAAAATTCAAAAGGCATGAAAGATTGAACTTGCCTGGTAACTGCGAGATAATGCAGTTTGAAAGTTCGACTTGACCCTGGACCTCGAGTTCCAAAATAGCTGTTGGGGGAATGCGCTACGCAAAAAAAATCTAGCATGCATAAAACCACTATCATATGCGAGGAGAGAGGCAATGGATCATACCCTCGAAGATCGAACTAGCAGAAGTTTATCGATGTCGAGGTTTATGAAGACATGATCGCCGCAAAAATACTTGTCTATTCTCGAGGAGATGTGTTATCCCTCGAACAGCTCAACGATTGTCGGTTCCTGCAGCTAGTTGATTAGTCGCGAGAAGATTCCCCTTGCGAAGATTTGCATGATCAAGTTTCAAAAGTGCAACACCTCCATGGTATCCACACATATGGGTGTAGCATCACCACGTTGGCTTGTGATCAAGTACACATACAGAGTGGAAGAATCAAGTCGATGAACATCTAGTGCTCTCGCGATTGCCATCTAGGTTAGATCTAAATTGAGTAGATGATCCGAAGGCGCTCCCGCGTGATAGATGGGATAGCACCTAGTGTTGGCATACCATAGGGTTTTGGCCCATGCCATGTAGGTGATGGAGCCATGAGAGCGACAATGTCAGTGAGCCGGGTGGCGACGCAGGGCAGCGACTAGTATTTGGAGATCGATGGAGGTGTTGTGTGTAGGGATGCCTCTATGTATCCCCTAGCCTCCTTTTGTAGGTGGACAAGGCCCTTGGTTCGTCCCATACATGCCCCCAAGTTTGGGTTTTCGTCAAACTAAACCTACTAGAATGCTTCCTCCTATGCGGAATATGAATTTCCATATGGTACAACTTCTTGACCCTCAAGGAAACAGGGATGCACCTATTATGGAACCTTATGGACCTCCTAAGATATCCAGGGTCGTCATGTATCCTTCTAGAACCTTGTGTACCCTTCCAGTCCTTCCATAACCTTCTATATATGTCTAGGACCATTTTTGGACACTTCTGGGGTCATCTGAGACCTCTCAAAACCATTTTGAGACCATCTCATACACTCACGTAACCCTTCGCTCTTACCTTCATATAGCACTTGCATTCCAAAATATCGCTACCCTTTAAGTGTGTGACCCAATGGGTTTGGATATGTGTGGATATGCCCGAAACACCTTCCACGACAATGACCAATGTCGTGTGCTCGATAACCGCATTGATCCTCACACATAACATGAAGATATTTATCATGTGAACCTTTTGTATTATTTATCGAAACATTTCACATTGTTTCTTGATACTTTACATAACATGAGGTGAAATTTGTTATGTTATCTTTGCTAGCCATTGTGTACTTCTTCTACTCATCTTGTATCTGTAGGGGTACGTAGCATGGAAAACAAAATTTTCTATCGCATACAAACAAAACAAGCCAAGATCTATCTACTAGATTGTAGCAACGAGTCGATAGAGGAACTCACCCTCGAAGATTCCAAAGCGGTTAACGAGAGCAGATTCTCGTGGGTGATGTAGTCGTACACTTGCCGATCTCAAGATCGCGTAGACGATCCTTCCGCGCTGCTCCGCAGCGCTTCCGATCGGTCACACGCTCAAGATTCGACGAAGACCTTCCTCTCCCTTGTTCCAAAGAAAATGAGGTTGTAGCACTCTCCTCGCGATTCCGGCAGCACAACGACGTGGTACCGGAAGTAGAGGGGAGATCTCGCAGGGCTTCGCCTTAAGCCGAAGCGAGTATGGTGGAGTATGAGAGATCTATTAGTGGTCTAGGGTTTAGACACACCAATTAGAAGGCTCTAAACCGAAGGCTAGGGCAATTAGAAGCTCTAAACCAAAACGGCTCTAAACCGGAGGCTGTGGCTAGGGTTTAGGTTTAGAGGATAGGAACTTGTGTGTCTAGAGGAGGAGGCCCTGCCCCTCCTCTTATAGGTGGAGGAGGGCCGGTGGCCAAGGGGAGAGAGGGGAGTCCCTCCCCAACTCGGCCTAGGTGGTGCGCCGGCTTGGAGAGGAGGGACTCCTCCCCCAAGTCGGTTTCAACCTTGTGGCATCCCGCAAAACCACTACTAAAAAATCGCGTTGTTTTGTGCATTGCATCGTCATCATCATGCATTGTTTGTCTGCATTATTTTGAAAAGCCTAGTTTTGATTTATATAAATACCCCTCTTATTTTCAAACACAAAACCCCGATCGCATCGGAGATTTTATTTGTCTAAAAACTGTTTGCAAAATGGCCTTGTTTTAAATTAGACAAGACAGAACAAACACACCTTTTAAAACCAGCCCCCTCTAAATCCTATCCCCACCCAAATCTATCCTACCCACCAACCGCAGGCCGCCACCTCACCCTCTCACCCACTTCCTACCCACCTGCCACCTCACCGATCCACCAGCCCACCCTCTCCCCTTTTCTCACCCTAGCCATCCTACCCACTCTCCTAATCTCTCCCTTACCGCTGGGGCCCTCACCGCCCCTGGCCCCACCCGCAGACCACACCCCCACTCCACTCCCTCTTCCACCTGACCCCGCAGACCCCTAGGCCCCACCTCCCTGGGACCACCCGCAGCCCCTCCTTTCTCTCCCTTCCTGCATCGACCCACCCCATCCGCCCCACTGCCGGCCCCCACGCCCACGCCCACGCCCCTCAGGGCCCCACGCGCCCACGCTCCCCACGCGGCCCCCGCGGGCCCCACGCGCAGCTCCCCTGGCCCCGCACCGTCCTTCCCCATCTCTTTCTGCCTCGATCCTCCCCTCCCCCGACATCCTCCTCTCCCTCACCATCCCGCTCGCCGTCAACCTCCCTCGCCCTCCTTCCACGCCTCTGCTCCCCCCTCTCCCCGGCGCCGGCGTCCCCTCCGACCTCCGCTCCACCACCGGCCTTCCCCACCTTCGCTCCCCTCTCTCCCGCACCGCCTCCAACCTCCTCCGTGAGCAGCCCCGCCTCGTCGCCGGCGACCTCCTCCACGCCCAGCTCCTCCCCGCCCGCCTCCTCCTCCGCCCCGCTGGGCCGCCAGCGGCCTCAACCTCGCCCCTTAAGACCGACCACGCTGCGACCCTCTCGCCGAGGCCCACGCCGCCACCACCCGACGCGAGCCGCCTCGCCTCCGTCTAGGGCTCGCTCACGCCTCCTCATGAACCCGCCGCCATGCCCTCCTCCCAACCCGAGCCCGACCAATCGGCGCCTCACTGCCCCTCGCCGAGCCCGTGGCCTTCTCCTCGGCCTCCCATCGCCGGTCGCTTCGCTGCCTCAGCTCCGGCCGCCTCCGGCTCCTCCAGACGCTGAAGCGCCGCAACAGCCCGCCCCTGCCCTCGCCTCGCCGTCCTCAGCAGAGCTGCGTTTTCTAGCTCGGTCGGCCGACGTGTTGTTCATCGTCCTTGCGTCAAGCCCCTCGCGTGAGGAGGTGCTGATATGGTGGTAGCATGATGACTGCATGTGGCATCCCGCAAAACCACTACTAGAAAATCGCGTTGAATTTGTGCATTGCATCGTCATCATCATATGTTGTTTGTCAAAACTATTTTCGCAAAGCCGTTTTGTTTTCTAAACGCCCCACCTTTGTTCTAATGCAAACCCCGGGTCTCCTGATTATTTTGTTTTGTCGCTATCGGGTTACAAACGGTCCGATCAAATTAAATAAAATTTTAAGTTATTTTAGCGGGGGCAGTCGAACGGGCCGTTTCGACCCGAACGACCACCCCCAGATTTTACAAACGGTCCAACCTGCCACCCCATCTAAATCCTACATCTACCTAATATTCTACCCACCCCTACCTGGCCACCTCACCCCCTCCACTAGCATGCCGCCACCTCAGCGCCTCTCTCCCCTCTATCCAATCCCCACCTGCCACATGGCCTCTCTCCCTCCCTCCTCTCAACCCACTCTCCCAACCGGTCCCACTTCCCGCCTCGGCCGCCTGCCTCCCTCACACCACACTGGCACCCCTCTCACTGTCCTGGCCCCAGACCCCACCCGTCCCAGCGCCTGCTGTCGGCCTCGGCCCACGCCTGGGACCCACCCACCTACCACGCTCCTCCCTCCCCCGAGGCTCTTCCTCCTCTCCGCTCATGGCTGCCCCGCCTCTGCGCCTCAACTCGCCTCCATCGCCACCGCTCTCCACTGCCTCCGCCTGCGCCTCCCAGCGCCTCAGCGCGGGCGCCCGCCTCCGCCAGATCGCCTCACAGACGCCAGACCCGCCGCCTCCCTCCAACCACGCCAGCAGCCACCGCCCCACCTCTCCGCCGCTTAGCTCTCGCCTCAGGCCACCGCCACCGACGCTGCTTACCCGCCCACCGCTGCTTCCGCCTCGCCAGCCGGCGCCCGCCCGTGGCTCCGCTCGCCCGCCACAAGCGGTTTCGACGCTGTCCGCTCGCCGCCCAACCGGACCCGCACCACCACCCTCGGCCCACCGCTCGCTGCAGCTCGCCGCGCCGCCTTCGCTCCGCCTCCCGCGTCCTCCATCCGCGGCGACCACCCCACAGCACCAGCGGCCGCGCCAGGCCTGCCGCTGCCTCGCCTGCCCTCGCCACTGCAGGGCCACGCCTCGCCTCTGCGCTGTCCCCGCCGTTGCCTCGCTGAACCGCTTACCACCGCCGGCGGGCGCCTCCTGCCGCCCCTGCCCCGCCGCCCCGCCTGTGCAGAGACGCCGCAGGCGCCCGTTCTCAGCCGTCCTCCTCCAGGCGTGCACCGTCCCCCGAGGCTTGAACCTGCTCCTGTGTTGGTGCTGTGGTAACGGGTGCAGGGATACAACGACGATGGACAAGTGAAGATGGTACCTAGCCGCTCTACTTCAGCTCCAGGGCTGCAAGATGGCCTCCTTCCCGGAACCCGAAGGAAAACCGAGACCCCCGGGCGCGACGACATGGATCCGAAGAGCGATCACACCGAATACCGAGACCCTCAACACGCCTAGGTCGCCACCCGGAACGACAAGTTCTCCTTCCCGGAGTTGGACTCCGAAGACCGAACCCGGGCGCGCCAAGTTCCTCGACCCGAGGCGACAAGTAATCCGTCCCGGACACCAGGCTCGGCAACCCGAACGCCAAGACATCCGTCGAACCCCGAAGACCGGACCCTGCGGACCGAAAGGATCTCCTCCACGGTTACGACAAGAACTTCCCCGGTGCGACAAGTGCGTCATCCCGAACAACAAGAACGACCCCCGATATCCGATAACGCTCCCGCCGAGACCGAACCGTCGAACCCTGGACCCCGAACCCCGGAACCCCAAGATCGTCGCGACCCCTGATGTGTGAACCCCTTCCCGAAACCCTATTTTATCACATAATAACAATTTGTTGCACATTAAATTGTCATTCCCGCATGCATAGCATTGGTTTGGGGGCCTTTTGCCGATTCACCTAATAACTAAATATGGGGCCCGTATGCGGGCAAATCTAGCCTTATATTGGCCTCATTTAAACGTGTGTAGCAAACCAGTACTATCGTTTGCCATGCTAAACAACATTTAATATGCGGGGGTTTAAACAACTTGAACCATATAGTAATTGTCAGGACCTCGGTTCCACTTAATATGACCTAATTGCATCGCACCTTTGCCATGCCATCCATCATACATGCATCATGCCGATCTTCTGCCGTTGTATTAAATGGTGCATCCGGTGTTTCTTCTAGTGTTTTGGTTCTTCGCGGATAAGGCCGTTGAGTTGATGTGAGCTTCGCCCCGATCTTCGGTTGAACCTTCGACAATGTTTTCAGGCGAGCATCTTCCCCCTTTCTACCTATCTTACTTTTATAGTCTTTATTCCCTCCTGTTGATCTATTGCTATCTGTGTTGCGATGCTTTAGTTCCGTACCTGTGATATTCCCTTGCATCCCTATATTGCCTTGGACACATCCTATTACCTGTTGTTTGGTAGCTAGTTGGACTTGCGCGTCGTAGTTGCTTGCTCAAGTGCTGATGTGTGCCGTCAGATGCCACAGTTGCTTATGTATTGCCGCATGTTGATGTTGGAGATGATTCTAGTTTTACTTATCGTCACTTTAATTTCTGTTTAACAACTAAAATTGAAATAAGCAGAGGCATTGGTGGGTGATAGAAAATATTTGGTTTCCGAACGCCCACTTGTGTCCCGTAAGACCCCGAGTACTTGATACCTGTTCCTTGATTTTTGCGCGCTATCCACATCCGGGAGGTATATGGGACCCCCCTGAGCCAGAGCTTGATTCATTCTTATTTCTTGGGGCCACAAACTAGTTTGAGGTTTTATTTACGATCCTGTACTTATGCCATGCTACTTTCTGTATTTAAATTGTGCGACAGATAGCACACTGTACTGTTTAGGTAAGCGGGATGTTTTCGCGGTATCGACAGCCCCCGATTGGGGACCTGCTGTCGTTTACAGCCATCGACGCAAACCTTGAGTCCGCTCGAGCTTGCTTACTGCTATGGTGTACTCCAAGGTGGCCCTGAAATATTACTGAATCCTGATTGTTCAACGTGAAAGCCTCGGGTTTTGTTTTGGTTTTTCCGAGGTTGATCGGCGTGTGTTGCTATTGGTGCACCCCGCCGGTAAAACTTTCTCGAAAGCCGTGTCGCGGATATGGACGACTTGGAGCACAAGATCTCGATCATAGACAAGCATAAATAAAGTTTATCGCTATTAATTTGACTTATAATGACTAGTAATCAGCTTCACTATAACGGAATGGCTAATTAATACCGCCCACCATTGCTTGTTTGGTTGTCGCCACATAAATGTATCTGACTAGTAAGTATTGCAACTACAACGAATTGGCTGAATAAAAGTACCAACAACTGCTGGGTTTTGGGTTTATCTCATGCTATCTGTATCTGATTAGTAATTGTTGCAACTATCACGGAATGATTAACTAAAAGTGCCCACTGTTTACTTTACCAGGACGATTATCTAAACCTGACTAGTAAAGTGCCGCAACTATAACTAAGTAAATAAAACTGCCAACTGTGTGAGTTCCTCGGTTGACTTCCTCGATTGGTCTTGAGGGGGAAACGCCAGGATGGGTTTGTTTGGTGTTAATTTCAGGTTGGATCCGGATAGGTCATGCTTACCCCTCTCTGATAACCGCCAGTTGTATCGAGTCTCTATAGGTTGTTTAGTGCATGCTGCCGCTGCCACTCAGTCCACCATACCTATGTAGGCGAGGACCGCCGAATTCTAGCCTCGCTGCATCGCCTCGATCGACGCTCCTCTTTTTCCTTTGCCCTTTGTCGGCACCCCTTTTGTTTAAGCAGGTTTGAGATCGACGTTAGTGGTTACCCTTCCGGCTTGGCCTGGGCAGGGTTATGGACGCCATTGGTTATTCTTCAGGGCTCTTAGCCCCATTTGCTTCTTGTCCGTAGTCGGACGCTCTACCGTTTTCAAGGTGATTTGGATCTTTGTATATTTTATCTGTATTCTTGACTCTTTGAGTCGCTGTTATATATATCTGTTCTGTGGGTCCCATCGAGGACTGTTGTGTAATGTTATTACTTCGTTTTCCACCCGCACGAAAGTGCCTGGTGGGCACCTTTGAATCGTTTCTATGCGGGTTTGGCGAATTTTGCTCAAACTTGCATAGGTCCGATTCTGAGGGTGTTACAGAGTGGTATCGAGCTCGAAGCTATGATACCCCAAGTCCAAGTCCTGTAGGATAACCTAGCTAACGGCCGAAGTAGAGTGTCAAAACTATTTTCCAAAATCGGTTGGATAGTTCTGAATAGGTCTGATTTTACTCCTTACCCCTCTGCTGTTCTCCTCTTTCCTCTACGTGTTTTGAATCCGCTCTCTTCTCTTTCTTCGAGTCCAGGATCTCTCGTGGTTGGGTTTCCGTCGTACCTTCAGGGTTTCGCTTTCTTCCTTTTTGTAACGGAGGTGCTACGATCATCAATCTGCAACTTGTCTGTTGTACCTTCATCCGATCTTTTGTTCTTGAGCTCTTTATCCAGATGTGTTCCTTGCTGGATATCCGTATCGTTGAAAAACATATGAGAAGGACGAGCAATGGTGAAGTTGGAGTATACCTTGAGCATGTGTTGTTCATGCCAATGGAACCATCGCGGAACCTAATCATTGTGTCTTTCAGACGATTTCTGTTGGCATCATCCCTTTGTTCCGGATACCGCCTATGAAGATCTGCAGTCTAAATCTAGAGAGTTGAGTTGCCTGATTCTCCTACCCATGTATAGAGTTGATAGTTGGATCCGGGATGGACTGATCACCCTACCCGACTCTTACTGTTCGCTCTGTACATCGAACTGGTGGATCAATGTAACTTTTCCCTCTTCTAACGGAAGTTAGAGGTGGCCTTATCGTTTGATACCTCTACCTTCGTCCTTCGTTCTCCGGAGTGCTCTCTCGTCGATCAGGATCAACGGCCCTTTGTTGGTGGTGTTGCCGATTTCAAGATGGAGGATGAACCCTCGTTAGTGGTGTCGCGAGGATCTACACGAAGCGCGAAGGATCAGATCGCCGACCTTCTTTCCGGTACCATGAGGCGGATCTCGAGGGCGAGATCCATTGTTAGTGGTGTCGAATTGTGGCATCCCGCAAAACCACTACTAGAAAATCGCGTTGAATTTGTGCATTGCATCGTCATCATCATATGTTGTTTGTCAAAACTATTTTCGCAAAGCCGTTTTGTTTTCTAAACGCCCCACCTTTGTTCTAATGCAAACCCCGGGTCTCCGGATTATTTTGTTTTGTCGCTATCGGGTTACAAACGGTCCGATCAAATTAAATAAAATTTTAAGTTATTTTAGCGGGGGCAGTCGAACGGGCCGTTTCGACCCGAACGACCACCCCCAGATTTTACAAACGGTCCAACCTGCCACCCCATCTAAATCCTACATCTACCTAATATTCTACCCACCCCTACCCCGCCACCACCCCTCCACTAGCATGCCGCCACCTCTCCTCCCTCTATCCAATCCCCACCGCCACATGGCCTCTCCTCCCTCCTCTCAACCCACTCTCCCAACCGGTCCCACTTCCCGCCTCGCCTCCTCACACCACACTGCCAAGACATTCTCCCCTGTCCTGGCCCCGCACCACCCGCCCCAGCCTGCCCATGGTCGGCCTCGGCCCACGCCTGGGACCCACCCACCTACCACGCCCTCCCTCCCGAGGCTCTCTTCCTCCTCTCACAAGATGGCCAAGCCCCGCCTGCGCCTCAACCTCGCTCTCCATCGCCACCGCCTCCACTGCCTCCGCCTGCCCTCCCCAGCGCCTCGCAGCGCGGGCGCCCGCCTCCGCCAGATCGCTCACAGATCGCCAGGACCCCGCCTCCAACCACGCCAGCAGCCACCCACCTCCTCCGCTAGCTCCCCGCCCAGTGCCACCACCGACGCTGCTTCACCCGCCCACTGCTTCTTCCGCCCGAGCCGGCGCCGCCCGGTGGCTCCTGCCGCTCATGCCAAGGCTTCGACGCTGGTCCGCCACGCCGCTGACCGCACCACCTCGCCGACCTCGCTTCACTGCCAGAAGCCGCCTACGCCGCCTCAAGCTGCTCCTCCATCCGCGGCGATTACCACCGCCAAGGCTCCGCCGCCTGGCTCGCCTGCCTCGCCACCTGCAGGCCACGCCTCGCCGCCGCTGCCCCGCTGTTTGCCTCGCCGGAACCGCTTACCACCGCCGGGCGTCGCTTCCTGCCGCCTCCTCAAGCCCGCCGCCGCCCAGTAGAGGCCAGGCGCTGCTCCTCCTGCGTGCACCGCCTCCGAGGCTTCAACCTGCCTGTGTTGGTGCTGTGGTAACGGTGGATACAACGACGATGGACAAGTGAAGATGGTACCTAGCTCTACTTCAGCTCTGTGGCTGCAAGATGGCCTCCTTCCCGAACCGGCGAAAACCGAGACCCCGGGCGACATGGATCCAAGAGCGATCACACCAATACCGAGACCTCAACACGCCTAGGTCGCCACCCGAACGACAAGTTCTCCTTCCGAGTTGGACTCAAGACCGAACCGCACGCCAAGTTCGACCCGAGTCCCCGAGGCGAAGTACTCCGTCCGGACACCAGCTCGCAACCCAACGCCAAGACATCCGTCGAACTCAAGACCGGACCGCGACGAAAGGATCTCCTCCACGTTACGAACAAGAACTTCCCGTGCGATAAGTGCATCCCGAACAACAAGAACGACCCCGATATCCGATAACGCTCCGCCGAGACCGAACTGTCGAACCTGGACCTCAACCCCGAACCCCAAGATCGTCACGACTTCGATGTGAACCCTTCCAAACCCTATTTTATCACATAATAACAATTTGTTGCACATTAAATTGTCATTCCCGCATGCATAGCATTGGTTTGGGGGCCTTTTGCCGATTCACCTAATAACTAAATATGGGGCCCGTATGCGGGCAAATCTAGCCTTATATTGGCCTCATTTAAACGTGTGTAGCAAACCAGTACTATCGTTTGCCATGCTAAACAACATTTAATATGCGGGGGTTTAAACAACTTGAACCATATAGTAATTGTCGGGACCCCGGTTCCACTTAATATGACCTAATTGCATCGCACCTTTGCCATGCCATCCATCATACATGCATCATGCCGATCTTCTGCCGTTGTATTAAATGGTGCATCCGGTGTTTCTTCTAGTGTTTTGGTTCTTCGCGGATAAGGCCGTTGAGTTGATGTGAGCTTCGCCCCGATCTTCGGTTGAACCTTCGACAATGTTTTCAGGCGAGCATCTTCCCCCTTTCTACCTATCTTACTTTTATAGTCTTTATTCCCTCCTGTTGATCTATTGCTATCTGTGTTGCGATGCTTTAGTTCCGTACCTGTGATATTCCCTTGCAGCCCTATATTGCCTTGGACACATCCTATTACCTGTTGTTTGGTAGCTAGTTGGACTTGCGCGTCGTAGTTGCTTGCTCAAGTGCTGATGTGTGCCGTCAGATGCCATAGTTGCTTATGTATTGCCGCATGTTGATGTTGGAGATGATTCTAGTTTTACTTATCGTCACTTTAATTTCTGTTTAACAACTAAAATTGAAATAAGCAGAGGCATCGGTGGGTGATAGAAAATATTTGGTTTCCGAACGCCCACTTGTGTCCCGTAAGACCCCGAGTACTTGATAATTGTTCTTGATTTATCGTATATCCACATCCGGGAGGTATATGGGACCCCCCCTGAGCCAGAGCTTGATTCATTCTTATTTCTTGGGGCCACAAACTAGTTTGAGGTTTTATTTACGATCCTGTACTTATGCCATGCTACTTTCTGTATTTAAATTGTGCGACAGATAGCACACTGTACTGTTTAGGTAAGCGGGATGTTTTCGCGGTATCGGCCCCCGATTGGGGACCTCATTGCTTACGCCATCGACGCAAACCTTGAGTCCGTTTCGAGCTTGCTTACTGCTATGGTGTACTCAAGGGTGGCCTGAAATATTATCAATCCTGTGATTGTTCAGTGAAAGCCTCGTTGGGTTTTGTTTTGGTTTTTCCGAGGTTGATCGAGCGTGTTGCTATTGGTGCACCCCGGCCGGTAAAACTTTCAAAGCCGTGTTCATGGATATGGACGACTTGGAGCATGATTCGATCATAGACAAGCATAACTAAAGTTTATCGCTATTAATTTGACTTATAATGACTAGTAATCCGCTTCACTATAACGGAATGGCTAATTAATACTGCCCACCATTGTTGTTTGGTTGTCGCCATACAAATGTATCTCGACTAGTAAGTATTGCAACTACAACGAATTGGTTGAATAAAAGTACCAACAAGCTGGGTTTTGGGTTTATCTCATGCTATCTCAGATCCGATTAGTAATTGTTGCAACTATCACGGAATGATTAACTAAAAGTGCCCATCGCTTACTTTACCAGGACGATTATCTAAACCTGACTAGTAAAGTGCCGCAACTATAACTAAGTAAATAAAACTGCCAACTGTGTGAGTTCCTCGGTTGACTTCCTCGATTGGTCTCGAGGGGGAAACGCCAGGATGGGTTTGTTTGGTGTTAGTTTCAGGTTGGATCCGGATAGGTCATGCTTACCCCTCTCTGATAACCGCCAGTTGTATTGAGTCTCTATAGGTTGTTTAGTGCATGCTGCCGCTGCCACTCAGTCCACCATACCTATGTAGGCGAGGACCGCCGAATTCTAGCCTCGCTGCATCGGCCTCAAGATCGACGCCTTTTTCCTTTGCCCTTTGTCGGCACCCCTTTGTTTAAGCAGGTTTGAGATCGACGTCGAAGGGTGGTTACCCTTCCGCTTGGCCTGCAGGGTTATGGACGCCATTGGTTATTCTTCGTGGCTCTTAGCCCCATTTGCTTCTTGTCCGTAGCCTGGACGCCTACCGCTTTTCAAGGTGATTTGGATCTTTGTATATTATATCTGTATTCTTGACTCTTTGGGTCGCTGTTATATATCTGCTCTGTGGGTCCCATCGAGGACTGTTGTGTAATGTTATTACTTCGTTTTCCACCCGCACGAAAGTGCCTGGTGGGCACCTTTGAATCGTTTCTATGCGGGTTTGGCGAATTTTGCTCAAACTTGCATAGGTCCGATTCTGAGGGTGTTACACTGCACAACCCCAACAAGAACTTCAGAGCACATCGACAACTAGGTCGACACCCACCCGGTGGACCCCGACGAGAACCGTCCCCATGCCGAGATCTTCCGAAGACCGATCCCCGGAAACCCGCGGAACCCGGAAGCCGTCGACACGGAGCCCCGAGTTCGCCATCACGGGCATGCGGCGCCACCCCCAAGATCTCCAATAAGGAACAACAAGACCTCGAACACCAAGATCTCCAAGACCGACCCGAGTCCGACAATCGATAATCGGAAACCGCGAACCGATAAGTTCGCTTACCCGGACACCGGCGAAAAGATCTTCGAACCGAGGACCAACAAGTACTTCCACTGGACGCCCACGGACTCGGAGGAACCTCGACGCCAAGATCGAACTCGAGTGTCAAGTTCTTCACCCGACGGCCACCGATGCGACAAGTACTCCTTTCCGGACGCCGAGTCCGCCGAGAACCCGATTGCGACAAGATCTACCCCAGTAAATCCGAGAACGCTTTCGTCGAGACCGAAGACGCCGAACCCTAAACCCTGAGACCAACCCCGAACCCCGAACCCCGGAACCCCAAGTCCGCGAGACCCTCAATTGTTTTGGTTCTTCATGGATAAGACCGTTGAGTTGATGTGAGCTTCACCGATCTTCGCTTTGAACCTTCGACAATGTTTTCAGCGAGCATCTCCCTTTCTACCTATCTTACTTTTATAGTCTTTATTCCTCCTGTTGATCTATTGCTATCGTGTTGCGATGCTTTAGTTTCCGACTGTGATATTCCCTGCAGCCCTATATTGCCTTGGACACTTCCTATTACCGTTGTTTGGTAGATAGATGGACTTGCGTCGTAGTTGCTTGCTCAAGTCTATGCGTGTCATCCGAAAGGCCATTGTTGATGTATTGCCGCATGTTGATGTTGGAGATGATTATAGTTTTACTTATCGTCACTTTAATTTCTGTTTAACAACTAAAATTGAAATAAGCAGAGGCATCGGTGGGTGATAGATAATATTTGGTTTCCGAACGCCCACTTGTGTCCCGTAAGACCCCGAGTACTTGATACCTGTTCCTTGAATTATCGCGCTATCCACATCCGGGAGGTATATGGGACCCCCCTGAGCCAGAGCTTGATTCATTCTTATTTCTTGGGGCCACAAACTAGTTTGAGGTTTTATTTACTATCCTGTACTTATGCCATGCTACTTCTGTATTTAAATTGTGCGAGGAGCACACTGTACTGTTTAGGATTGTGGCACGATTCCGCGGTGTCGACAAGCCCAGCCACACTTTCGGGTTCCCAGTTCATACCATCCCCACAACCTTAAGTCCGTCTGAGCCGGCTTGCTATGGTGTACTTTAAGGGTGGCCCCTGAAATATTTCTGAATCCTGATTGCTTTGTCGTGAAAGCCTCGTTGGGTTTTGATTTGGTTTTTCCGAGGTTGATCGAGCGTGTTGCTATTGGTGCACCCCGCCGGGTAAAACTTTCTCAAGCCGTGTCCGCGGATATGGACGACTTGGAGCACAGTCTCTCGATCATAGACAAGCATAACTAAAGTTTATTGCTATAAATTTGACTTATAATGACTAGTAATCAGCTTCACTATAATGGAATGGCTAATTAATACTGCCCACAATTGCTTGTTTGGTTGTCGCTTGCATTGTACTGACTAGTAATTATCGCAACTACAACGGAATCTGAATAAAAGTACCAACAAGCTTTGGGTTTTGTGGTTATCTCATGTTATTTGTATCGATTAGTAAGTGTTGCAACTACAATGGAATGATTAACTAAAGGTGCCCACGCTTACTTTATCGATGATTATCTAAACCTGACTAGTAAAGTGCCGCAACTATAACTAATTAAATAAAACTGCCAACTGTGTGAGTTCCTCGGTTGACTTCCTCGATTGGTCTCGAGGGGGAAACGCCAGGATGGGTTTGTTTGGTGTTAGTTTCAGGTTGGATCCGGATAGGTCATGCTTACCCCTCTCTGATAACCGCCAGTTGTATCGAGTCTCTATAGGTTGTTTAGTGCATGCTGCCGCTGCCGCTCAGTCCACCATACCTATGTAGGCGAGGACCGCCGAATTCTAGCCTCGCCGTGTACTGGCCTCGATCGACGCTCCTCTTTTCCTTTGCCCTTTGTCGGCACCCTTTTGTTTAAGCAGGTTTGAGATCGACGTCGTTAGCGTGGTTACCCTTCCGGCTTGGCTGGGTGGTTATGGACGCCATTGGTTATTCTTCGTGGCTCTTAGCCCCATTTGCTTCTTGTCCGTAGTGGACGCTCTATCATTTTCAAGGTGATTTGGATCTTTGTATATTTTATCTGTATTCTTGACTCTTTGAGTCGTTATATATATCTGCTCGTGGGTCCCATCGAGGACTGTTGTGTAATGTTATTACCGTTTTCCACCATACGAAAGTGCTGGTGGCACCTTTGAATCGTTTCTGCGGGTTTGGCGAATTTTGCTCAAACTTGCATAGGTCCGATCGAGGGTGTTCTAACGCACAACCCCAACAAGAACTTGAGCACATCGACAACTAGGTCGACACCCACCCGTGGACCCCGACGAACCGTCCCCATGCCGAGATCTTCCAAGACCGATCCCGGAAACCGCTGAACCGAAGCCGTCGACGGAGCCCGAGTTCGCCATCACGGGCATGCGGCGCCACCCCAAGATCTCCAATAAGGAACAACAAGACCCTCGGAACACCAAGATCTCCCGATCGAGACCCGAGTCCGACACCGACAATCGGAAACCGCGGAACCGACAAGTTCGCCTACCCGGACACCGTGCGAAAAGATCTTCTCGGAACCGAGGACCAACAAGTACTTCCACTCGGACGCCCCACGGACTCGGAGGAACCCTCGGACGCCAAGATCGAACCCTGGAGTGTCAAGTTCTTCGACCCGACGGCCACCGATGCGACAAGTACTCCTTTCCGGACGCCGAGTCCGCCGAGAACCCGATTGCGACAAGATCTACCCCAGTAAATCCGAGAACGCTTTCGTCGAGACCGAAGACGCCGAACCCTAAACCCTGAGACCAACCCCGAACCCCGAACCCCGGAACCCCAAGTCTGTCGAGACCCCTCAATTGTTTTGCTTCTTCGCGGATAAGACCGTTGAGTTGATGTGAGCTTCGCCCCGATCTTCGTTTGAACCTTCGGCAATGTTTTCAGGCGAGCATCTCCCCCTTTCTACCTATCTTACTTTTATAGTATTTATTCCCTCCTGTTGATCTATTGCTATCTGTGTTGCGATGCTTTAGTTTCCGTACCTGTGATATACCGTGCAGCCCTATATTGCCTTGGACACTTCCTATTACCTGTTGTTTGGTAGATAGATGGACTTGCGCGTCGTAGTCGCTTGCTCAAGTGCTGTTGCGTGTCATCCAGTGCCACAGTTGTTGATGTATTGCCGCATGTTGATGTTGGAGATGATTATAGTTTTACTTACCGTTCACTTTAATTCCTGTTTAACAACTAAAATTGAAGCAAGCAGAGGCATCGGTGGGTGATAGATAATATTTGGTTTCCGAACGCCCACTTGTGTCCCGTAGGACCCCGAGTACTTGATACCTGTTCCTTGAATTATCGCGCTATCCACATCCGGGAGGTATATGGGACCCCCGAGCGAGCTTGATTGTCTTATTTCTTGGGGCCACAAACTAGTTTGAGGTTTTATTTACTATCCATGCTTATGCCATGCTACTTACGTATTTACGATTGTGCGAGGAGCACATCATTTAGGATCGTGGCACGATTCCGGTGTCGACAAGCCCAGCCACACTTCGGGTTCCCTCGTTCACGTACCGTCCCCACAACCTTAAGTCCGTCTCGAGCCGGCGGCTTCTTGGTCTACTTTAAGGGTGGCCCCTGAAATATTTCTGAATCCTGTGATTGCTTTGTCGTGAAAGCCTCGTTGGGTTTTGATTTGGTTTTCCGAGGTTGATCGGCGTGTGTTGCTATTGGTGCACCCGGCGGGTAAAACTTTACGAAGCCGTGTCGCGGTTATGGACGACTTGGAGCACAGATCTCGACCATAGACAAGCATAACTAAAGTTTATTGCTATAAATTTGACCTTATAATGACTAGTAATCAGCTTCACTATAATGGAATGGCTAAATACTGCCCACAATTGCTTGTTCGGTGTAAACTGCGACATTGTACTGACTAGTAATTATCGCAACTACAACGGAATGGCTGAATAAAAGTACCAACAACTGCTGGGTTTTGTGGTTATCTCATGTTATTTGTATCTGACTAGTAAGTGTTGCAACTACAATGGAATGGTTAAATAAAGGTGCCCACTGCTTACTTTATCAGGATGATTATCTAAACCTGACTAGTAATTGCTGCAACGATAACCGAATAACTAAAACTGCCAACCATGTGAGTTCCTCGGTTGACTTCCTCGTTTGGTCTCGAGGGGGAAATACCAGGATGGGTTTGTTTGGCGTTAGGATCAGGTTGGTTTCGGAGAGGTCATTCTTACCCTCTCGATAACCGGTTGTATCGAGTCTCTATAGGTTGTTTAGTGCATCTTTGCCGCTTGATCCACCATACCTATGTAGGCGAGGACCGCAATTCTAGCCTCGCTGCATCGGCCTCGATCGACGCTCCTCTTTTTCCTTTGCCCTTTGTCGGCACCCCTTTTGTTTAAGCAGGTTTTGAGATCGACGCCGTTAGCAGGGTTACCCTTCCGGCTTGGCCTGGGCAGGATTATGGACGCCATTGGTTATTCTTCAGGGCTCTTAGCCCCATTTGCATCTTGTCCGTAGCCGGACGTTCTATCATTTTCCAGGTGATTTGGATCTTTATATTATATCTGTATTCTTGACTCATTGAGTCGCTGTTATATATATCTGTTCTGTGGGTCCCATCGAGGACTGTTGTGTAATGTTATTACTTCGTTTTCCACCCGCACGAAAGTGCCTGGTGGGCACCTTTGAATCGTTTCTATGCGGGTTTGGCGGGTTTCGCTGAAACTTGCATAGGTCCGATTCTGAGGGTGTTACAAACCTCCTCTTGCTTGTTTCCCTCACTTTCCTGTTTTAGCCGTTTGACTTTCAAACTGGCCATTTGACTTTTCAGTTTTAGGATTCAATTTAATCCTTTATTTGGAACAGCGAGAACACTTAGTACATGATGCAATCATTCCAATATGTAATGACACATTCATGTACCCTTCCCCGAGTGCGGACATTCCGAACCTTCTAGAACATTCCCGAAAACACGGAATCATTTCCGAACTCCAAACGGACTTTCCTTATATGAATCTTATTCTCCGGACCATTCGGATCACCTCGTGATATCCGGATCCCATCCGAGACTCGAACAACATTCGGTCTCTTTCTCATAATACCATAACTACTCAAACAACGTCGAATCCTTAAGTGTGTCTCCCACGGTTCGTGAATTATGCGGACATGATCGAGACACTTCTCGAACAATAACCAATAGAGGAATCTGAAATTCATATGGCTCCACATATTTCTCGATTACTTTGCGATCGAATGAACCACTTACATACGACACCAATTTCCCTTTGTCTCACGATAGTTTACTTATCCGAGGTTATGATCGTCGGTATCTCGCATACCTAGTTCAACCTCGTTCGATAAGTACTCTTTTGTCGTTCCCGTGATATGTGATCCCTTGTGAGCTACCACATGCTTGCAAGCTAATTGGATGACATTCCACCGAGAGCCGGAGTATATCTATCCGTCATATGGATGGACAAATCCACTCTTGATCCATGTGTTTCAACCAATACTTTCGAACACTCAATGCCACCTTTATAGCCACCCGATTCACGGTGTGGTGTTTGATGTCATCAAAGCATCCATCCGGTAAAGGTGATATGCATGATCTCATGGTCGAAGGAATTAGGTTACTATGTATCAGAAAGCATATAGCAATTTGAACTAATGAAATGACTTGATCTTTATGCTACGCTTATCTATAGGAGTATGTCCATCACATCATTCTCCTAATGATATGATCCTGTTGTTAATAACATCTCTATGTTCATGATCAGGAAACCATGATCATATATTAACCAACAAGCTAGTTTAACAAGAGGCTTTACTAGGGACTCTTATTTTAGTTTACAAATCACACAAGTATTAATGTTTCCGGTTAATACAATTATAGCATGGTATGTAAACATTTATCATAAGTGTGAAGATATGATAATAACCACTTTATTATTGCCTCTTGGGCATATCTCCAACAGTATCATCGATGTTCATGTGACATAACATCTTAGTCACTTGTATTAACAAATGATGGTTTCAACATCATGATACTTGAGTGGGTCCTCGGAGTGTATCTCTGCGTTGTCTGTAGCGATTCCCATAACTACAACATGTGAAACTCTGCATTGTCGGATTAGCAATTCACATAACTACAACATGTGGAATAGTGGAATACCATCTAGCATTAACAGATATCACCTTTATAGTTACTAGGTTACATTTCATGATCTTGTGACATGTATATCGTATCCAAGTCCACATAAGTCTTATGTTCTAACAATCTTAGTAATGTTAATACTTTTCATTGACAAATTACTGCTAATAATATTGACGATTTGTTTCATGGTTTATCAATCATGGTCTATCAAATATCATTGTTCCACTAACAATGTTGTTCTCACATATCACCTAAAAAATCGTAACAAATTTATATTTTAGGAAACTAGAACTATCAATGATACATAAACTAGTCATAGAGGCGACACTAGGGATATCTTTATAGTGTTTATAATTCCTCACATGTATTAGGTTTTTTATCCAATTACTCATTACTTAGAACAATTGTAATTATAACACGAAACAATATACTTAATCATGCACATGAAATATAAAATAATACAAATTTATTATTGGCTCTAGGACAACATTTAAAGTACCAATTGTAGGGTTCGCAACATAGAAAACAAAAAAATTCCTATGATGTGAACTATGTACCAAGATCTATCTATTAGATACAAACAACGGGCGGATGTATATCCGTAGAGAACATACCCTTGAAGACCGACAAAGCTTAACGAGTTCAACTCGTGGTTGATGTAGACGATCTCTTGCCGATCTCAAGATCGAGAGGAAGTCCTAGCGCCGCAAATCAGCAGCGCATTCGTGCTCGCACACACGTTCGAGGCACCGAGCAACCTCCTCCTCCTCGCTCCAGTGATGCATCGGAAGCACAACTCTTTCTTTCCGAATAGCCACCGGGAACATGTATCTCGCTAGTCCGAGACCATTGGGGATAAATTCTAGAGGGGGAGAGAGATCCTTCACGAGGAGGTATGAATGAGAAGTGAGAGGAGGGGCTCCTTTGATAGGAGGAGGGGGAAACCCCAAGGGGGTGGCCGGCGCATGGGGGCTGCCCCCTTGCCCTCCCCTCTTCATGTGGGTGGACACTCCACTCACAAAAATCCATTCATATGCCTCCACTCAAAATCCCACTCAAACTTGCCATTAAATTTCCACCAAATTTAATGCAAACTCTCATTAAATAAAACTCTTTTATTTTATTCAGAATTTTGTAAATTACTTTAATGACAAACATTCACAAATAACCCCTTGCTAGAATTCTATTTCACATGCATAACCACTTTATGCAATTTCACCCGAAAACCTGTTTCGGTATGTAGTGAAATAAATTCCTGCGCTTGTTCATTCTTTCGGCATGAAACTTTTGCTCCAATTGGATGTCGGTGTCTCTTAAGTGTGTCACCCTACGGTTCGTGAATAATGCGGACATGATCGAGACCCCTCTCGGATCAATAATCAGAAGCGGGATCTGGAGACCCATACTGACTCCCACACATTCAACGATGATTTTATTGTGATCGTCGGAACCTTTTACGCTAGTATCTTAATCCCTTTGTTTCACGATATATTACATGTCCGAGATTCGATCATCGGTATCTCCATACCTAGTTTGATCTCGTTACTGACATGCACTCTTTTCTCGTTCCCGTGATATAACATTCTAGTGATCAAATCACTTGCTTGCAAGCTAATCAATGTGATATCACCAAGAGGGCCCAGAGTATATATATCCGTCATCGGGATGAACAAATTCCACTCTCGATCCATGAGCCTCAATATAACACTTTATTAGTTCTGAATCCATCTTTATAATCACCCTGTTACGGTGTGATGTTTGATGTTATCAAGAAACTCTTCCGATGTTAGTGATTGACATGATCTCATGGTCTAAGGATTAGGATCACTTCGTAAGTTGTTATAGCAATATAAACTCAATGACTTTGATCGTAATGCTATACTTCGGATGAATGTTCATCACACCATTACACTAATGTTGTGATCCCGTTATTAACAACATCCAATGTCCATGATCAGGAAACCTTGATCATCTTGTTAATCAACGAGCTAGTTTATGAGAGAGGCATAACTAGGAACTTTCTGTTTGTTTATTAAACACACATGTATTAATGTTTCCTTATTAATACAATTATAGCATACAAAATAAACATCTATCATATACTTGGAATACACATAATAAACACTTTATTATTGCCTCTCAGGGCATATTCCTTGATCTCCCACTTGCACTAGTAGCGGTAATCTAGTTACATAGTGATAAATCTAACACCCATTGAGTTCTGTTGTTGATCATGTTTTTCTCTAGGGAGAGTTTTAGTCAACGGATCTGCTACATTGAGATCCGTATGTACTTTACAAATCTTTATGTCTCCATCCTTGACATGCTCGTGGATGGAGTGAAAACGGCGCTTAATATGCTTGGAATGCTTGTGAGACCTTGGCTCTTTGGCATTGGAAATGGCACCATTGTCGTCACAATAGATCACCATTGGGTCCAACGCGTTTGCAACCACTCCTAGTTCGGATATGAACTCCTTCATCCAAACTGCTTCCTGAGCCGCTTCTGAAGCAGCAACATATTCGGCCTCCGTTGTTGATCCCGCTACCACAGGTTGTTTGGAGCTCCTCCAACTAACCGCTCCGCCATTCATGAGAAATACGTATCCGGATTGAGACTTAGAGTCATCCGGATCGGTGTCAAATCTAGCGTCAACATAACACTTAGCGACGAGCTCTTCTTCACCTCCGTATACAAGAAACATATCCTTAGTTCTTCGTAAGTACTTAAGGATATTCTTGACCGCTATCCAGTGTTCCGAACCTGGATCCGATTGGTACCTACTAGTCAAACTAATAGAATGTGCCACATCTGGTCTTGTACATAGCATGGCGTACATTATAGAGCCTATGGCTGAAGCATAGGGGACTTTGTCCATTATCTCTCTTTCTTCCGCCGAAGCCGGACTTTGAGTCTTACTCAATGTCTTTCCTTGCAACATAGGTAAGAACCCCTTCTTACTTCCGTCCATTTTAAACTTCTTTAAAATCTTATCAAGGTATGTACTTTGCGATAGCCCTATTAGGCGCCTTGATCTATCTCTATAGATCTTTATGCCTAATATGTATGACGCTTCACTTAGGTCCTTCATTGAAAATTTGCTGTTTATATAACTTTTAACACTGTTTAAAAGATCTATATCATTTCCGATCAATAATATGTCATCCACATATAATATCAGAAATGCCACATTGCTCCCACTCACTTTCTTGTAAATACAAGCTTCTCCAGAAGTTTGGACAAATCCAAACTCTTTGATCACCTCATCAAAGCGGAGATTCCAACTTCGTGATGCTTGCTTCAATCCATAGATGGATCGCTGAAGCTTGCACACCTTGTTAGCATCCTTAGGATCGACAAAACCCTTTGGTTGTATCATATACAACTCTTCTTCAATATTACCATTGAGAAACGCGGTTTTGACATCCATCTACCATATCTCATAATCGAAATATGCAGCAATTGCTAACATAATCCTAACTGACTTTAGCATCGCTACGGGAGAGGAAGTCTCATCGTAGTCAACTCCTTGAATTTGTCGAAACCCCTTTGCGACAAGTCGAGCTTTATAGACGGTCACATTACCATCAGCATCAGTTTTCCTTTTGAAAATCCATTTGTTCTCCACAGCCTTTCGGTCGTGAGGTAATTCCACCAAGTTCCAAACTTGATTTTCATATATCGATTCCATCTCGGATTTCATGGCTTCTAACCATTTGTTGGAATCCGGGCTCATCATCGCTTCTTCATACGTCGCAGGGTCATCATTTTCATCAACCATGAAATTCATGACAGGATTTCCGTCACTCGGGGCTGCAGCGTCTGCTTGACCTGCGAGGTTCGGTAGTACTCTCTTTCGGAGTTTCATGATCATTATCATTAGTTCCCTCTTCAACAGGTGGAGCCAACTCCGGAACAACTTCCGGCGCTGCGCTACTCGCCATACTTTGAAGAGAAGGTTCAATAACCTCTTCGAGTTCTACCTTCCGACTACTCACACCATTCGCGAGAAACTCTTCCTCTAGAAAGGATCCATTCTTGGCAACAAAAACCTTGCCCTCGGATCTATGATAGAAGGAATACCCAATAGTTTCCTTAGGGTATCCTATGAAGACGCATTTTTCCGCTTTGGGTTCGAGTTTATCCGGTTGAAGTTTCTTCACATAAACATCGCATCCCCAAACTTTAAGAAATGACATCTTAGGTTTGTTTCCAAACCACAATTCATACGGTGTCTTTTCAACGGATTTAGATGGTTCCCGATTTAAAGTGAATGCAGCAGTTTCTAGTGCATAACCCCAAAATGACAACGGCAAGTCCGTCAGAGACATCATAGATCGAACCATATCTAATAAAGTACGATTACGACGTTCCGACACACCATTTCTCTGTGGTGTTCCGGCAGGCGTGAGTTGTGAAATAATTCCACACTCTTTCATGTGAGTGCTAAACTCGTAACTTAGATACTCACCTCCGCGGTCGGACCGTAGAAATTTGATCTTTCTATTACGATTATTTTCCACTTCATTCTGAAATTTCTTCATCTTTTCAAAGGTTTCAGACTTGTGTTTCATCAAGTAGATATAACCGTATCTACTCAAATCATCCGTGAAAGTAACAAAATAACGATATCCACCTCACGCCGACACACTCATTGGACCACATACATCAGAATGTATGATTTCCAATAAATCTGTCGCCCGTTCCATTGAACCGGAAAACAGCGTTCTAGTCATCTTGCACATAAGGCATGGCTCACATGTATCAAATGATTCAAAATCAAGTGATTCCAAAATTCCATCTGAATGGAGCTTTTTCATGCGTTTAACGCCAATATGACCTAGACGGTAGTGCCACATATATGCGGATATATCATCATTAAGTTTAATCCTTTTAGCATCAACATTATGAATATGTGTAACATTATCATCGAGATCTAATAGAAATAAACCATTCATCTTCGGTGCATGGCCATAAAAGATTTCATTTATATAAATGGAACAACCATTGTTCTCGGATTTAAATGAATAACCACTTTGCATCAAACACGATCCAGATACAATGTTCATGCTCAGTGCAGGCACCAGATAACAATTATTCAAGTTTATAACTAATCCCGACGGCAAATGGAGAGGAAGCGTTCCGACGGCGATCACATCAACGCTTGATCCATTGCCGACACGCATCTTGACCTCACCCCTTGCTAGCGGTCGCTTGTTCCGCAGCCCCTGATTCGAGTTACAAATATTAGCAACTGAACCGGTATCAAATATCCAGGTGCTACTGCGAGCACTAGTCAAGTACACATCAATAACATGTATATCATATATACCTTTGTTTGCCTTGCCGGCCTTCTTGTCTGCCAAATAATTGGGGCAGTTGCGCTTCCAGTGGCCAGTCCCCTTACAATAGTAGCACTCGGTATCAGACTTAGGTCCAACTCGGGGTTTCTTTTTAGGCACGGCAACAGGCTTGCCGCCCTTACTTCCCTTCCGTTTTACCTTCTTGTCTTTCTTGAAACCAGTGTTCCTATTGATCATCAACACTTGATGTTCCTTTTTGATCTCCACTTCTGCAGTTTTAAGCATTGACAGAAGCTCGGGGAGAGACTTCTTCATGCCTTGCATATTATAGTTCATCACAAAGCTCTTATAGCTAGGTGGCAGAGACTGCATAACACGATGGATGCCTAAGTTAATGGGAATCATTATTCCCAAGGACACAAGCTTATCGGCGTAACCCGACATCTTGAGTACATGCTCACTAACGGAGCTGTGCTCTTCCATCATGCATCTAAAGAACTTTTCTGAAGCGTTGTAGCTCTCTACAGCAGCATGTGTGTCGAAAATCATTTTCAACTCACCCATTGTATCAAATGCATTGCCGTTATCGAAACGCTTTCGAAGTTCCGGCTCTAGCCCATACAATATGCCGCAATGAACTAAGTTGTGGTCCTCCTGACGAGTCTGATAGACATTCTTCTCCTCGTCAGGGGCATCCTCTAAAGGTGTGGGGCCTAGTGGTGCTTCTAGCACGTATTGCTTTTGTGCAGCAGAGAGGAGAATCCTCAAATTCATGGCCCATTCGGTAAAGTTGCTACCGTTCGTTGCGAGTTTCTCTTTCTCCATGAACACATTGAAATTAAAAGCAGGTGGTGCCATCTACAACAGAATTTGCAAAGTTTAGACTAAGTGTATGATAGATTGAGTTCAACTATTCCATATTACGAATGAACTCCCACTCAAAAACGACATCCCTCGTGCCTTTTTGGTGATTACATGAACCAAATCCACTATACCAAGTCCGATCATCACGTGAGTCGGTATAGCTTCAAAGGCGAGCATCAAATGGGCATCATATCTACTATATGACTCACGCTTAACCTTTCGGTCCGTGTTCCGAGGCCATGTCTGTACATGCTAGGATCGCCAAGTTAGAACCTTAGTATTCGCGTGTGTAACTGTTTTACACCCGAAATATGGTCGTGGATCCAAGAACACCCGATCATCACGTGATGTCTTGGAGCGACGAAAACATAATCGGTGCATACTAAAGGAAGAACACATTCTTATCTTGATATTTAAATGAGGGATCATCTTATTATGCTAACAAAGCGCTAAACAAGCAATATAAGATGCAATCAAACATCACATGTTTATTAGTGAAATGTTATGGTTTCCGCAGATGATCTCTATCATGCGCATCGTGGTATGATCACTATCATACCTATATGTGTAAATCCAAGGTCTAAGGAGTTTACACGCTATGTGTGTTGTAAGAGTATCATCCCATACTTCTACTTACAACATCACCATATCATAACACTAGCCCAACAACAATCTAAACTAGACGCCTCTAATTTATCCATTGCAAGTTTTACGTGGCTTAGGGCTTTCGAGATAGAATCGTTCTTACCTACGAACATAAACCACAACGAGGATAACCAAATTGTTGACAACTCGTTGCAAAATAGATATTGACTATAATAGGAGAGACAGACACCCGCTAGCCACTTATGCAAACTAGTTGCATGTCAAGCGTGGAACAGGTCTCATGTGCGAGGACATGTAAAGTTTGTCCGGGCCGCTTCATCCCACTATGCCACCAATATCAAAAATTACAACAAAGGAGCAACAACATGATCATCATCGCCCACATACTCATATGTGTACTACCCGTGTAAAGCATCTACGCATAGATCCGGCTCTGATACCACTGTTGGGTTCGCAGCATAGAAAACAAAAAAATTCCTACGATGTGAACTATGTACCAAGATCAATCTATTAGATACAAACAACGGGCGGATGCATATCCGTAGAGAACATACCCTTGAAGACCGACAAAGCTTAACGACTTCAACTCGTGGTTGATGTATGTAACATCCCTAAATTCGTATTCCAAAACTCATTCATATCATTCTTGCATTCATCATCATTTAGGGCTTTTCTCAAGATCATTTCAGAAAACAGGAGCAATTGTGGCTCATTATTTTATGTATGAAAACCCTAGCCTTTGTGCTACATGCTATTGATAAAGATGTTGTTATTCATCCAGGATGATTTGAATTCAAACTTAAGAGGTATCAAAAACTTAAGCAAAGTCTCAAAGCAAATTATAAAACAAATTATATGCCTATTATCATAAAGGCATAGTTTTAATTTATTTTCAAAAGGACCCAAGTGTTCTGAAGTGTTCATATGTGTTTGACACTTATTTAAGAACAAAATTTATTGTGTAAAAGTCCTGTAAAGCTTTGGATTGAAACATATTTTAATTTGGGTTTAAAAACCATTTCTAGAAATCCAATCAGAAAAAGAAAAGGAATAAATAAGAAAAAAATAGCCAAACCAGCCAATCTGGCCGACCCAGCCCAACATGGCCCAGCTAGCCCAGCAGCTCCCACCCATGAATCGTTCTTTCACCCACTCTCGCCCCACTCAGCGAAGGACCGCTCCCACTCCCCTCTCTCGCTGACAACCGCGGCCCACTCGAGCATCGTCGTCTCCACCCGCACGACCAGTTCATCCCCAAATCAACGCGGCCGTTTCCTGTTGATTCACGGCTTCAATTCGTATCAATGTCCGAGTAATTCTCGCTCACGACCAGGCTATTTAAACCCCCTCTGTTCCCTCTCTCTTCTTCCCCAAACCCCAAGCCCAGAGCGCCCCCAGGCTGCACAAATTGCTCTCTGCAAACCCGCCGTCTCCGACGAGCTGCCGCAGCAATTCCGGCCACCTCCGACCACCCCTCTGCCTCTGCTTCACACGAACAGCCTCCGCTTGACCTCACGCATCTCCTAGCACTCCTGGTTTGCCCGCGGGTGACCCAAAACGTCGGCTACGCAAACGTCTAACCGCCACCGCCTCCAGCTTCAACTCCGGCGAGCTCCAGCGGTAAGTCCAGACCGCCCCGAACCTTGTCTTTCACGCACGCATCTTCGCCGTGGTATTCTGCATCTAACCACATCCTCCGTTTGCCTCCTAGTGATCTACAACGTCGCCTTCGACCTTGAACGGAACCACCTGTCGCCAAACTCAACTCCGGCGAGCAATCATCGCCGTATCTGCGCGCCCCTTACAAACCAGAGCCACCTCGAGCTTCATCACGCCACCGCGGTCCTGGTAAGCGCCTTCTTGCTTCCTGGGGCGATCTAGAACGCCGGCACCACCATAGTCAGACGCGCCACCGCCAGTCAACGCCGCTAGCGCCGCCAGTTTGTGGCTTGATGGTTGTGTCCGTTGGATCCAGATCGTAAGGCTAGGATAGATTATAAACGAAGGGGTAAGCGCGCATCTGAGCCGCCAGATCCCACTTAGATCCTACGGTCCGCAGAGCGCGATCCAACCGAATCGGTATGCGCCAGTAAGGCTGCGACACGTGGCTAGTGTTTAAAACAAAAACAGAATTTAAACCAGATTTAGATCCAAACTTCAAACAGCTATAACTTTTGATTGCCACGTTGGATTTTTACAAACTTTATACCGTTGGATTCAGTGAAACAAGACCTTTCTGAATATCCAATGTGTTTAACAA
Source organism: Avena longiglumis (assembly GCA_030063025.1). Lineage (NCBI taxonomy): Eukaryota > Viridiplantae > Streptophyta > Magnoliopsida > Poales > Poaceae > Avena > Avena longiglumis. The sequence continues at coordinate 472,072,614 of CP125974.1, read as the reverse complement.
ATAGTAACAGTTAAAATGACTTCATTTGCAGAAACATATTTAAAATTTGTTTTAAATATAGATTTGATTTGGTAAATTGTATTAGTGCCAAATAAGTGAAGTTGGCAAACTTGTGACTTGTTAAGTTTCTGTAAACATGTGCATGCTTGGTAGAGTTTTCAAAATCACCACTTAGTAAGTTCTTGCATGCATGCATTCATATTATTTTTGATTGTATATAATTGTTTGTAATTCTATGCTATAATTTTTGTGTAGATTTTGCTAGTGATTGTGATTGTGAAGAGTGCTACTCTCCCCACTACCAAGGCAAGTGATATTTTCATGAATATTTCTATCCTATGTTTTGTACTAGCATTAGATATTTTGCTAAGTCTTGCATGCTATTTTTGCCTAGTGCTAAGTTGGGAAGTCCTAAGTAGTGTAGAATTGTAGAATTTCTAGGGAATTTCCCTAAGTTAAGTTATCCTACCATGCTTAGCCTAGCTATATAGCAAACAAGGGTTGGTGAAAATCTATACTTACTATGATGAAAATATTTCTAAGTCATGAGACTTATACTTTCCTAATAAAACAACTAAGTCAAATAAACCTCCTGGGTGGAATGGAAGGATTGGGTTATGTTGAGTGGTTACACAAGGCCATGGACTTGGGTTGTGTATCTCACTTGTGGTATGCCACCCAGGCACAAAGGGATTTGGAGGCCAAGTGTTGAGAAAGCTTACAGTGCAACCACTTGGCAATATGGGCTCTGCCATGATCATATAGGTTGCTAGAACTTAGTCATTTGGACAGTTGGTGGCAGTTGGGATGATAGGTTGGAGCGCGTCCATTTGACAAAGGAAAAGCTTTTGAAGGTTCCTGTCTTGGGAAACCAAGTCTGGTGGGGAAAGTGCACAACCTCTGCAGATGGAAAACCTAAGTACTTAGCCTAGTCCAAGGCAATGGACAACTTGAGCATCAAGACATGGAAGCTACAAGAATCTCATCACTCCAACTTCTAAGTAAAATTTGTGGGTGAACAAGGGTGAAGGACCCCAATGTCTATTGGTGGTTTCTTGGGAATGTTTTGACAAAGAAAAACTTAGTGTTTTCAACTAATAGGGAAAAACCTATTTTCAAGCAAAGCAAGCCAAGCTACACTTAGCCAAAATGCATATAGTAATATAGTACACTTAAAATTTACTAAGGTATCACTTGCCAATACTATTCCAAAGTATTGACCCTCTGTGGCTGTAACTTGTGATGTTGCAGGTTACTCCGATGATGAGTAGGAGTCATGAGTCTACACTCAACATGCTTGCCTGTGGCACATGAAGATGAAGACTTATGTTTATTTACTTATTCCTTAAACTCTTGTATTAGGCCTATGGCCCCGAGTTGTAAAAGACTATGTTTTATCTCTAGAATGAATGTAATAAACGACCTTTGTATCTGTGTACTTCATCTTAAACTGTGGATGCTAGCATTGATCCAGGGACTAGCATTGCAATCACAGGGATCCTTTCCTTTACAAAGGAGGGGTCTAACAGATGGTATCAGAGCACTGTGTTGCCTGTAGGATTATGACCCTAGGATTGGAAAACCACTAAGGAAAAGTTTTCAACTACTTATACACTTGTCTATTCTTCTCGTAAAAGTTTTCTAATCTTTTCATTCCCAACTCCATTTGTAGATGAACTCCATTAACGAAGCCGTGAAGAAAGGACCATTCATGACCATGACCTTGGAGTGTGGAACTGAGTTTACCAATATTCTCAAGGACCTCATGATGGCAATGGAAGCACATGGTGCAGCTGTGTACAAGGGCTTTCCAGTGATGGATGAAGGAGTGGAGTATTGGTGGGTGCAACTTCACTTGTACAAAAACAAGGAAGACAACCACAAAGAAAGGGGATTCTGCATGTACACCAACACTGTAATGCACACCACATTCTTTGAGTCGACGGAGATGCAGCTTGAGGACTATCAAAGAACTAAGTGCTAGAGTCAAGTGCGGGATGCTCAACCTCCAAAAAGACTTAGAGAAAGAGAAGGAACTTACCCAAGAGTTGGAAGCCACCAACCAAGAGTTACGGAGACATAATAGACTTAGTGATGGAATCATGTGAACAAGATAGGTGGATTGCCTCTAGGAACATTGTGATAGCCACAGATCCAGTGAGATAGGATTGTGAGAACACACTTCGTTAGTTGGACACCATCTATCACCTTATTTTCCAAAATGATACCTTAAATAAGTATGGACCTTGATTGATGTAATGGACTCATGTATGCATGACATGTGTGATGTTTGTGTTCCATGGATATGTATGAAATGTTTGTCTTGTTTTATCTTAAATTGTGTTGATCTAACTTTTAATCTTATAAATAGATGCCTATTACCATCAAGACCGTTGAGGAGTTACTGGTTACCCGTTTTGGTCCCGTATCGTTGAGCTTACCACTTTGCTCGATCTCCCTTCCCACCATCACGATGTACCCACTCACCAAGTTCGAGAGGAAGGACCTGCAGGGCTTCAAGGTGAACCAGCCGGACGCAGACGAGCCGACTACAAAGGCCATCGTCTTCAAGCCGATGCCGACGGCGGGAGAGAGGCATGGAGGTAGTCATGCAGGACTGATAGGGACGTCTGTTAGGCCGTCACTCCCGGAGTTAGGGCACCCATTTTCACGTCTTGGAAGACGTGATGTTGATGGAGAGTCCATCGACTTTGAGGACGACTCGAGGGACGCAGAGCCGTCTCTATCTCCAGGACTTAGAGTCTCTCCTCAGGCACGTGGACACGGACAGGACAAACATCATGCTCAGCAATGACGAGCTCCAGGTGAAGCTTCGCGAGAAGGACAAGCTTTTCGCACAGCAGGATGAGATGATCAAGGAAATGGAGACAAAGTTCGAGGCCCATGACCGCAAGTTCAAGAGTCAGGAGAAACGTGTCCAGGATAGGAACAAGAAGATCCGGGACATGACCGAGGAACTGAAGTCCAAGGATTTTGAGCTAGAACAGCAGCAGATGGTTATTGAGAGGCTTCGCTCACAGAAGAGGGCTCTCAAGACCAAAGTTGATTCCTTGACCACTACGATTGAGGAGAACAAGACCGCGATGGAGAACGCAGGTCTTACCTTCGTCGAGGAGGAGATTGATGTTGATGAGTAGACTTGACTACTCGTTTATCTTTCATATTCGTACTTGTTATTTGTGAACTTATTATTGGACCATCTGACATGTGGATGGCTTGCCACTTGTGTGTTTTATTTCTAGAACTTTGTTATTCCGATGTTGAGTTTTTATCCTTGAGTTGCATGTTATGTGTTTGCTTGTGATGTACTGTGCATAAAACATCTATGGGTATCTCATTCTTATCTATTTGAACAAACCACAGATGCCTCCCCGTCGTGCAAACCCCAACCCCAATAACATCACCCCGGAAATGCAACAAATGATGAATGCGCAAACACATCTTATGCAGATGATGACAACTTTCATCCAAAACCAGAATAACAACAACAACAACCCCAATAACAAAAACAACAACCCCAACAACAACAACAACAACCCTCCGGGTTTTGATATGCTCACCAGATTTCTGCATTTGAGGCCAGCAAAGTTTTCGGGGACGACTGATCCCATGGTGGCCAATGGTAGCTACGTTCGTGAACAAAGATTTAGTGACCGTGGGCTGCACGGATCTTTGAAAAGTCAGTTCGCAAGACATCTGTTGGAAGGACCAGCCACATGGTGGGACAACTTCCAAATCACCACTCCTATTGATGAGGTGACTTGGGCTATCTTTGAAGATGGATTTCGCACTGCTCATATCTCATCAGGAATGATGAGGCTGAAAAAGAAAGAGTTTCACAACCTGAAACAGCGCCACCGTAGCGTGGCTGAATACATAGAAGAGTTCAACAATCTGCACGCTATGCACCGGATGAGGTTGACACAGATGCCAAAAGAAAGGAAAAGTTTCGGAAGGCTTGAATGATGAGTTGAACCTACGGTTATGCATGGCATATGTTCCAACTTACCGGTCTTTGTGTGACAAGGCTGCTATTTTGGAGAGTAAAATGAAACAAGTCGAGAGTAGGAAGAGGAAACACTCCGACAAGCACAGCTCGGATCGTCTCACAAACGATCTCACTATGATGACATGGCCTCGGGATCACATAAGCATGGGAAATTCAACAAGAACCACAACCACAACCGTCATGACAACAAGCATCATCGCATGATCATGACAATGATAAGTACAAGAACCACAAGAGTGGACATAAGAGCCACCACGGTGGGAATGGTAGTGGAAGTGGAAGTCGATGCTAAAAGGACATCGGTCGGTTGAGTGCTTCAAATGCAAGAAACTGGGCATTATGCTAATGAGTGCCCCGAGAAGAAAGTTGAAGGACCTAACAAGCCCAATCCTTTTCAGAAGGACAGGTTAACCACATCAATGTGGAGGAGGTCTATGAGGAGCCCGATGCCATTGCTTTGGTAAGTTCAGACTCAATTCCATTCCGCATTTGTACTCTTTGACCTTTGGTGCATCTCATTCATTCATATCAAAAGCATTTGTTGATAGAAATGGGTTTGCATCTGAAAACATTGGTTGTCCAATAAAAGTTAGTTCTCCAGGTGGAGACATGATAGTAAGTCTTGGATGTCGGGATCTTGTCATAGAGTTTGGAAAGCATAAGTTTCCAGTGAGCCTGATAATCCTAGATTCCCAAGGACTAGACGTAATTTTGGGAATGGATTGGATGGCTAAGTATGAAGGAGTACTAGATTGTGCTAATCGTACTGTTGCACTCACAACCCCAGAAGGGAAAAGAATAAAATTCAGGTCAAACTTTCAAAGTAAGTAAGCTGAATTCTCTTAAGGGGGTTAACATGGATAGTGTGCCAATTGTGTGTGAGTATCCGGATGTATTTCCGAAAGAATTACCAAGAATGCCACCAGATAGAGATGTGGAGTTTCTGATAGATTTGGTACCAGGTTCTGGACCAATAGCAAAAAGACCGTACAAAATGTCAGTTGATGAACTGAAGGAGCTCAAGAAGCAACTAGGGAAGCGATTGCGAAAGGATTTATTCAACCAAGTTCTTCATCTTGGGGAGCCCCAGTTTTGTTCGTGGAGAAGAAAGATAGAAGCCAAAGGTTATGCATAGATTACCGTTCTCTCAACGAGGTAACTATCAAGAACAAATATCCTTTGCCTAGAATAAATGACTTGTTTGATCATCTAGAGGGAGCATGTGTGTTCTCAAAGATTGATCTTCGGTCAGGCTATTTTCAACTCAAGATAAGAGAGCAAGACATACCTAAGACAACATTCACCACAAGGTATGGATTGTATGAGTACACTGTAATGCCCTTTGGTTTAACCAACGCTCCAGCGTACTTCATGAATATGATGAACAAGGTGTTCATGGAATTCCTAGACAAGTTTGTTGTCGTTTTCATCGATGACATCTTAGTCTACTCCAAGAGCAAGGAAGAACATGAAAGACACTTACGCTTGATACTTGAAAAATTAAGAGAGCATAAACTTTATGCCAAATTCAGCAAGTGTGAGTTTTGGTTAGAGGAAGTTGGTTTTCTTGGTCATGTTATGACAAAGGATGGTGTGGCAGTTGATCCTGCTAAAGTTTCAGCTGTGACTGAATGGGAATCTCCTAAGAACGTAAAAGAAGTTTGCAGTTTCCTTGGTTTAGCAGGTTACTACAGAAGGTTCATTGAGAATTTCTCAAAGGTTGCTAAGCCAATGACTGAATTGTTAAAGAAGGACAAGAAATTTGCTTGGTCTGAAGGTTGTGAAGTCAGCTTCCAAGAATTGAAGAAGAGACTTGTGACAACACCAGTTCTATGTCTGCCAGATTTGGAAAAAGATTTCCAAGTATATTGTGATGTGTCTCATCAAGGTTTGGGTGCCGTACTTATGCAAGATGGTAAAGTTGTGGCCTATGCCTCGAGACAACTCAAAACTCATGAAGTAAACTATCCTACTCATGATTTGGAGTTAGCCTCTGTCGTCCATGCACTCAAAACATGGAGACATTACCTTTTGGGAAAGCGATGTGAAGTGTTCACCGATCATAAGAGTTTGAAGTATATCTTCACCCAGAAGGAAATTAACATGAGACAAAGGAGATGGCTAGAACTTATCAAGGATTACGACTTGAGTTTGCAATACCACCCCGGTAAAGCAAATGTAGTAGCAGATGCTCTAAGTCGTAAGGCATTCGTAAATGGCCTTACCAATGGTGAATTGCCAGATGACTTGTGTAAGCAATTCAAAGAACTCAGATTGGAGATTGTGCCTGAAGGACATCTCATGTCCTTAGATGTTCAACCCACTTTATTGAACAAGATCCGAGAAGCTCAGAAGACTGATAAGGAAATCGAAAAGATTAAGGAAAATATTAGTCTAGGGAAAGCTAAGAGTTTCCATATAGACGAACAAGGTACTTTATGGCACGGGAAACGTATTTACGTTCCACAAGACCCGGAATTGCGGAAACTGATTTTACAGGAAGCCCACAACTCTCTGTATTCTATTCACCCGGGTAACACCAAAATGTACATGGACATGAAAGAAAGATTTTGGTGGAACAATCTCAAAAGGGACATCGCCGAACATATTGCTTTGTGTGATGTGTGTAGCAGAGTGAAAGCGGAGCATCAGAAACCAGCAGGTTTGCTTCAACCACTGCCTATTCCTGAGTGGAAGTGGGAAAATATAGGTATGGATTTCATTACCGGATTACCAAGGACCAAGTCAGGGTATGATTCCATATGGGTAGTAGTGGATCGCCTAACTAAAGTGGCTCATTTTATACCCGTGAAGACAACTTATACAAGTGCCAAGTTAGCAAAGATCTACATGAGCAGAATTATATGCCTTCACGGTGTGCCTAAGAGAATCGTGTCAGATAGAGGAACTCAGTTCACTTCTCACTTTTGGAGACAGCTTCATGAATCTTTGGGAACGAGGTTGGAATTCAGCACTGCTTTTCATCCTCAAACTGATGGACAAACAGAAAGGACTAATCAGATTCTTGAAGACATGTTGAGGGCGTGTGCCCTAGACTATGGAGCAAGTTGGGATGAAAGTTTGCCTTACGCAGAGTTCTCTTACAATAACAATTACCAATCTAGCATTGGGATGGCACCATTTGAGCTTCTCTATGGAAGGAAGTGTACCACCCCATTGCTATGGAATGGTGTGGGAGAAAGGAGTTTGTTTGGACCCGATCTCATCGAAGACGCTGAAGAGAAAGTCAAATTGGTTAAGGACAGGTTGAAGATAGCACAGTCCCGACAGAAAAGTTACGCGGATTCTAAGCGTAGAGAAGTCACCTACGAAGTTGGGGATAGAGCTTATCTTAGAGTATCACCACTTCGTGGAGTGAAAAGATTTGGAGTCAAAGGAAAGTTGGCACCAAGATATGTTGGGCCATTCAAGATTCTAAGTCATGAGGAGAAGTTGCATATGAGGTTGAATTTCCGAGTCTCATCATTTGTCCATAATGTGTTTCATGTGAGTCAGCTTAAGAAATGTCACCCAGAGATGGAAGAATCATCTTTGAAACATACCATACCCTTGGAAGAAGTTCAACTAGAAAGTGATCTCACCTATGAGGAAAAGCCTGTCAAGATTCTTGAGACCGCATAAAGAGTCACAAGGACAAAAACTATCAAGTTTTGCAAGGTGCAATGGAATCATCATTCCGAAGAGGAAGCAACATGGGAAAGAGAAGATGATCTTCGGAAAGACCACCCTCACCTATTTGCTAGCCAATCCGAATCTCGAGGGCGAGATTCACCTTAAGGGGGTTAGATTTGTAACATCCCTAAATTCATATTCCAAAACTCATTCATACCATTCTTGCATTCATCATCATTTAGGGCTTTTCTCAAGATCATTTCAGAAAACAAGAGCAATTGTGGCTCATTATTTTATGTATGAAAACCCTAGCCTTTGTGCTACATGGTATTGAGAAAGATGTTGTTATTCATCCAGGATGATTTGAATTCAAACTTAAGAGGTCTCAAAAACTTAAGCAAAGTCTCAAAGCAAATTATAAAACAAATTATATGCCTATTATCATAAAGGCATAGTTTTAATTTATTTTCAAAAGGACCCAAGTGTTCTGAAGTGTTCAGATGTGTTTGACACTTATTTAAGAACAAAATTTATTATGTAAAAGTCCTGTAAAGCTTTGGATTCAAACAGATTTGAATTTGGGTTTAAAAACCATTTCTAGAAATCCAATCAGAAAAATAAAATGAATAAATAAGAAAAAAATAGCCAAACCAGCCAATCTGGCCGACCACCAAATTAACCGCCCGCCTAGCCCAAGCAGCTCCACCCATGAATCGTTTTCTTTCACCCACTCGCACGCAGCTCAGATGGAAGGGACCCGCTCCCACTCCTCTCTCTCGCTGACAACCGCGGCCCACTCGAGCATCGTCGTCTCCACCCGCACGACCAGTTCATCCCCAAATCAACGCGGCCGTTTCCTGTTGATTCGTGGATTCAATTCGTATCAATGCCCGAGTAATTCTCGCTCACGACCAGGCTATTTAAACCCCTTCTGTTCCCTCTCTCTTCTTCCCCAAACCCCAAGCCAAGAGCGCCCCCAGGCTGCACAAATTGCTCTCTGCAAACCCGCCGTCTCCGACGAGCTGCCACAGCAATTCCGGCCACCTCCGACCACCCCTCTGCCTCTGCTTCACACGAACAGCCTCCGCTTGACCTCACGCATCTCCTAGCACTCCTGGTTTGCCCGCGGGTGACCCAGAACGTCGGCTCATAAGCGTCGACCGCCACCGCCTCCGGCTTCAACTCCGTGAGCTCCGGTAAGTCCGCCCCGAACCTTGTCTTTCACGCACGCATCTTCGCCGTGGTATTCTGCATCTGACCACATCCTCCGTTTGCCTCCTAGTGATCTACAATGTCGCCTTCGACCTTGAACGGAACCACCTGTCGCCGGACTCAACTCCGGCGAGCAATCATCGCCGTATCTGCGCGCCCCTTGACAAACCAGAGCCACCTCGAGCTTCAGCACACCACCGCGGTCCTGGTAAGCGCCTTCTTGCTTCCTGGGGCGATCTAGAACGCCGGCACCACCGTAGTCAGACGCGCCGCCGCCAGTCAACGCCGCTAGCGCCGCCAGTTTGTGGCTTGATGGTTGTGTCCAGATCGTAAGGCTAGGATAGATTGTAAGCGAAGGTAAGAGCGCATCGAGCCGCCAGATCCCACTTAGATCCTACGGTCCGCGAGCGCGATCCAACGAATCGGTATCGCCCGATGAAGGCTGCGACACGTGGCTAGTGTTTAAAACAAAAACAGAATTTAAACCAGATTTAGATCCAAACTTCAAACAGCTATAACTTTTGATTGCCACGTTGGATTTTTACAAACTTTATACCGTTGGATTCAGTGAAACAAGACCTTTCTAAATATCCAACGTGTTTAACAAATAGTAACAGTTAAAATGACTTCATTTGTATAAACATATTTAAGGCTATTTTAAATATAGATTTGATTTGGTAAATTGTATTAGTGCCAAATAAGTGTAGTTGGCAAACTTGTGACTTGTTAAGTTTCTGTAAACATGTGCATGCTTGGTAGAGTTTTCAAAATCACCACTTAGTAAGTTCTTGCATGCATGCATTCATATTATTTTTGATTGTATATAATTGTTTGTAATTCTATGCTATAATTTTTGTGTAGATTTTGCTAGTGATTGTGATTGTGAAGAGTGCTACTCTACCCACTACCAAGGCAAGTGATATTTTCATGAATATTTCTATCCTATGTTTTGTACTAGCATTAGATATTTTGCTAAGTCTTGCATGCTATTTTTTCCTAGTGCTAAGTTGGGAAATCCTAAGTAGTGTAGAATTATAGAATTTCTAGGGAATTTCCCTAAGTTAAGTTATCCTACCATGCTTAGCCTAGCTATATAGCAAACAAGGGTTGGTGAAAATCTATACTTACTATGATGAAAATATTTCTAAGTCATGAGACTTATACTTTCCTAATAAAACAACTAAGTCAAATAAACCTCCTGGGTGGAATGGAAGGATTGGGTTATGTTGAGTGGTTACACAAGGCAATGGACTTGGGTTGTGTATCTCACTTGTGGTATGACACCCAGGCACAAAGGGATTTGGAGGCCAAGTGTTGAGAAAGCTTACAGTGCAACCACTTGGCAATATGGGCTCTGCCATGATCATATAGGTTGCTAGAACTTAGTCATTTGGACAATTGGTGGTAGTTGGGATGATAGGTTGGAGCGCGTCCATTTGACTAAGGAAAAGCTTCTGAAGGGTCCTGTCTTGGGAAACCAAGTCTGGTGGGGAAAGTGCACAACCTCTGCAGATGGAAAACCTAAGTACTTAGCCTAGTCCAAGGCAATGGACAACTTGAGCATCAAGACATGGAAGCTACAAGAATCTCATCACTCCAACTTCTAAGTAAAATTTGTGGGTGAACAAGGGTGAAGGACCCCAATGTCTATTGGTGGTTTCTTGGGAATGTTTTGACAAAGAAAAACTTAGTGTTTTCAACTAATAGGGAAAAACCTATTTTCAAGCAAAGCAAGCCAAGCTACACTTAGCCAAAATGCATATAGTAATATAGTACACTTAAAATTTACTAAGGTCACTTGCCAATACTATTCCAAAGTATTGACCCTGTGGCTGTAACTTGTGATGTTGCGAGTTACTCCGATGATGAGTAGGAGTCATGAGTCTACACTCAACATGCTTGCCTGTGGCACATGAAGATGAAGACTTATGTTTATTTACTTATTCCTTAAACTCTTGTATTAGGCCTATGGCCCCGAGTTGTAAAAGACTATGTTTTATCTCTGGAATGAATGTAATAAACGACCTTTGTATCTGTGTACTTCATCTTAAACTGTGGATGCTAGCATTGATCCAGGGACTAGCATTGCAATCACAGGGATCCTTTCCTTTACAAAGGAGGGGTCTAACAATGTAGACGATCTCTTGCCGATCTCAAGATCGAGAGGAAATCCTAGCGCCGCAAATCAGCCGCGCATCCGTGCTCACACACACGTTTGAGGCACCGAGCAACCTCCGCCTCCTCGCTCCAGTGATGCAGCGGAAGCACAACTCTTTCTTGCCGAATAGCCACCGGGAACATGTATCTCGCTAGTCCGAGACCACGGGGGATAAATTCTAGAGGGGGAGAGAGATCCTTCACGAGGAGGTGTGAGTGAGAAGTGAGAGGAGGGGATCCTTTTATAGGAGGAGGGGGGAACCCCAAGGGGGTGTCCGTCGCATGGGGGCTGCCCCCTTGACCTCCCCTCGTCATGTGGGTGGACACTCCACTCACATAAATCCATTCATATGCCTCCACTCAAAATCCCACTCAAACTTGCCATTAAATTTCCACCAAATTTAATGCAAACTCTCATTAAATAAAACTCTTTTATTTTATTCAGAATTTTGTCAATTACTTTAATGACAAACATTCAGAAATAACCCCTTGCTAGAATTATATTTCACATGCATAACCACTTTATGCAATTTCACCTGAAAACCTGTTTCAGTATCTAGTGAAATAAATTCCTACACTTGTTCATTCTTTTGGCATGAAACTTTTGCTCCAATTGGATGTCGGTGTCTCTTAAGTGTGTCACCCTATGGTTCGTGAATAATGCGGACATGATCGAGACCCCTCTCGGATCAATAATCGAAGCGTGTCTGGAGACCCATCGACTCCACACATTCAACGATGACTTTCTTGTGATCGTCGGAACCTTTTACGCTAGTATCTTAATCCCTTTGTTTCACGATATATTACATGTCCGAGATTCGATCATCGGTATCTCCATACCTAGTTTGATCTCGTTACTGACATGCACTCTTCTCTCGTTCCCGTGATATAACATTCTAGTGATCAAATCACTTGCTTGCAAGGTAATCAATGTGATAACACCGAGAGGGCCCAGAGTATATCTATCCGTCATCGGGATGAAAAAATTCCACTCTCGATCCATGAGCCTCAACGTAACACTTTATTAGTTCTGAATCCATCTTTATAATCACCCTGTTATGGTGTGACGTTTGATGTTATCAGAAACTCTTCCGGTGTTAGTGATTGACACGATCTCATGGTCTAAGGATTAGGATCACTTCGTAAGTTGTTATAGCAATATAAACTCAATGACTTTGATCGTATTGCTATACTTCGGATGAATGTTCATCACACCATTACACCAATGTTGTGATCTCGTTATTAACAACATCCAATGTCCATGATCAGGAAACCTTGATCATCTTGTTAATCAACGAGCTAGTTTATGAGAGAGGCATAACTAGGAACTTTCTATTTGTTTATTAAACACACATGTATTAATGTTTCCGTATTAATACAATTATAGCATGCAAAATAAACATCTATCATATACTTGGAATACACATAATAAACACTTTATTATTGCCTATCAGGGCATATTCCCTTCACCAATTAATGCTATTATGCACATATATGGGATGGATTTTTGTTGTATTATCAAAACCCCGTTGACTTGGATTTCTTCTTGTTTTATAATTTATTTACCAAATTGTCCTTATAAGATTTATGCGTATTTATAATATTCAAAATTGATGTATTGTTTTTGAGTGAATTTTGCTTTAATTAATATTCTGAAAATTTTAATAATATTATTTAGATAATATTTATGATTTTTTGTCATTTTTATGGAATATTTGGATTTACCTTTTTTAATTTTTGTAGTTAAAATACTTTTTTTATTCATTCAAATATATTTTTAACAATTCCACAAAAAAGGATTTGGATTCCTCATAATATTTTCTACTTGGAATTTTTATTTTAGGTGTATTTCTTGACAGATATTTAATTATAACATTCTAATTAAATTTATGAAAATACTAAAGTGCCCCTAGGACCATCGAGAAGTCCAACTGGTTAGGTTGGACTAAACCATTTGGTCCTGCCAAACTAGCTCACATGCTCATTTGAACTCTCTCTCTTCTCCCATGATCTCCTTGAAGGGAATATGCCCTAGAGGATAATAATAAATGGTTTATTATTGTCATATCCCAATAAGTTTATAATAGTTTCATATTATGCTACAATTGTATCAGTGGAAACATTGATATAGGTGTGATATAAAATATAAGTATCTAGTAGCCTCTATTAATACTAGTTCATTGGTCAATAGCTGACCAAGGTTTCCTGATCATGTTGGTTCTTCGGCACCAGTTTACAACGAGGTAATATCATTGGTGAATGATGTGATGGACATTTTTCAAAGATTTCGATACGACCAAGTCACAAAGTTCATCGTTGCAATTGTTAGAAACAAAGTCTCCTTCTCCTTAGACCGTGAGATCGTATTAATCACTGTATCCTGAGGCTGATTTTACTACATCAAACGTCACTTAGTAAAATGGTGATTATAAAGGTGTATGTTGGGTATTCCAAAGGTACAGATTGAGGCCTATGCATCAAGACCAGTATTTATTCACCCAGTGATGGGTAAAATACAGTTAGGCCGACTTTGTGAGACTACATCCATAATATTGCAACATATGACTAGGTCACGGGGATGTAATATGGCGGTAACAAGTGAACAGTACTTGTCGGTAACGAGATTGAACAAGGTATGGAGATACCTAACGATCGGATCTTGCACAAGTAGAATTGAAGAAACAAAGGGAATTGGACTCGACGTTTATGGTTCAAATGACAACGTCATCTGGAATGTACAGGGGTCATTGATGCGGCCCAGTTACTGTAGAGCCTGTTGGGAAACCCCAAGAGCAAGGTGTGATGAGCACAGTAGCAAGTTACCCTCAGTTATGAAACCAAGGTTATCGAACCAATAGGAGTAAGGAAACAACTCCAAGGTGTTGCTAGCAACTTGGAATCTGCACAACACAACCTCAGAACTTTGCCCCAACTTACAGTGAGGTTGTCAACCTCACTAGTTTGCTGAAAACAAAGGATTAAACATATAGTGTGGAAGATAGTAATTACTTGCAGAAAGTAAACAGTAGATGGAATATCAATGGTAAAAGAATGGACTGGGGTCCATAGTTCACTAGAGGTGTTTCTCCTTAAGATAAATAGCATGTTGGGTGAACAAATTATAGTTGGGAAATTGATAGATTGAAGATGCATAAATATGCATGTACAAGTCATGATGATTCCTATAAGATTTGTTTGGGCATTACAACATAATACATAGACCGTAATCCAACTACATATATGACTAATAATCTACCTTCAGGATACCATCTGAACCCCTTCCAGTATTAAGTTGCAAGCAACGGATAATTGCATTAAGCAAAGTGTGTAAAGTAACAATACAATTGCCCTTGGACAAAGGATATTGTTTTCTCTCTAGTAGAAACAACACATCTACAACCTTAGAGATTTCTGTCACTTCCCCAAATTACTAGAGGCATGAACCTACTATCGAGCATAAATACTCCCTCTTGGAGTTGCAAGCATCTACTTGGCCAAAGCATCTACGAACAATGGAGAGCATGCAAGATTACAAATAACACAGACATGATAGAATCAATAATCAATCTTGAACATAGTACTCAATATCCATCGGATCCTAACAAACACAACATGTAGGATCACATAAATAGATGATCTTGATCATGAACAGAGCTGACAAGATCTAAACATGATAACACAAAGGAGGAGAATCAACCATATACCTACTGTATGGACCCATAGTCCAAGGGTGAACTACTCACGCATCACTCCGGAGGCTCGCATGGTGATGAAGAAGGCCTCCGGGATGATCTCTCCCCCCGGCAGGGTACCGGGAAGAACTTTGGATCCCCCAATCTAGGGATGGACATGGTGGCAGCTACGGACTTTTTCATGGAGATCTGATCGGGTACTTAGGGTTTCTGCATCGGGGTGCTTTTATAGGCGAAGGGGCAAGGTCGGTGGGCACCCGTGGGGCCCACACCTGGTGCTGGCGCCCCCCCTAGGCCACGCTGCCACCAGGTGTGGCCACCTCATGGACCAACTTTGGCTGCCCTTCGGACTATGTGTTCCTTCTGGTAAAATATTGACTTTGACTTTTGTCCCGTCCAATTCCGAGAATATTTCCTTACTAGATTTTCTGTAACCAAAAATAGCAGAAAACAGGCAACTAGCACTGCGACATCTTGTCAATAGGTTAGTTCTGGAAAATGTATAAAAATACCTCAAAGTGTAGACAAAACATAAGAAATTTGATACAAAACAAGCATGGAGCATCAAAAATTATATATACGTTTACGACATATCAGTCATCATGGGTATCCCGGTCCTGCTGTTGATCATTGAGAGAGATCATGTATGTGCCATTCCTGAGCCATGAGTTGATCCACTTAAGGGTACGATGAGCTTGATATCATCCGTAAGTTGGAAACATAGTAAAGAAAGAGAAAGCCGGAATTGTTTTGTGAAGAGAGATCCGAAGTTGTTCGGAGAAAGAAGGGAAACCGAAAAAGTTCCGTGAGGGGACCGGTATTGTTCCGGGAAGTTTCGAAGCTATTTAGAGTATATCAAAAGGTAACCGAAAGGTGCTTCCGGTCAAATCCAATATGGTAATATGCATTTACATATTAATTAATGCAATTAATAATAAATATATTATTAAAATCTAATTTGAAAGGTTGTTCCACTAATGGGCCAAACTTCCTAGGGAAAAAGGGCCCATGAAGGAAACCAAATGTGGGAGGGACATGCGCCTAGGTTTTGGGGCGCCTAGGGATGCCCCCTCCCTTGGTCGGCGGCTATGGTTATGGTTTGGGGCGCCCTAGGGAAGCCCCCTCCCTGTCCGCCACCCCTTGCCCCCTCTTGGCGCCCTAGGGTTGCCTTGGTGGGGGTAAGGGTTCCCCCTTACCCTATATAAATCCCCCCTTGGAGGAGGAGAAACACACATCAAACAACGGATTCCATGAGTTGGGAGCTCTCCTCCTCCTCTCCAATCCCTCTCTAGTTATCTCCATGCATTGGCACGACCCAGGGCTGTTCGCGCAAGAGACGAAGCACCCGTAGCATGTCGTTGCGCTGCAGGGATTCCAAGAGCCGGAGATCTACTTCCGCACTCCCGGCAGGGATCAAGGGAGATGGAGGTCTCATCGTACACCGTATTGGAGTCATACTGGCAGAAATGATAAAACCCCAAAAAGAAAACTTAGTTGATTCACAAGATGATAATGAACTCGAATCATAGAGAAAAAAAAGCAACAACAAGACTCCGAGGATGACAATGAAGATAATATAGAGGATCAAGGTAAGACTTACGATTTTGGTGCTGAGACAGTGGATCCAATAGAAGGAGATGAACTTAGTCATGAACAAAAAGAAGAAGCTATAATAGTAAAAGAAAAGCAAGCTAAGAAGCAATAGTAGAATAAAGAGGCAAAGAACCCTGAGCCACCTCCAAAGGTAAAAGAGAAATCTAAGAACATACGTTATCCTAATAATAGACAAAAGATAAAATCTAAAAAATATATATATAATTCTTTTGTAGAAGTCTTAGGAAATCTTTGTTTAGATATTACAATAGCTAATGCCATACAGGTGCCTAATTCTAAAAATCCTTCGAGATATTCTTAGTAGTAGGAAAAATAAAATACATGATACAATTGCGGTAGTGACAAGTTATGTCTTTTTTTTGCATGTCCACCATGACCACTCAGAGAGTCAGACTGGTAACTCGCGAAAGAGCTTTGCCTTAATTTAGTTCCAACTTGTTTCTTCTTCCTCTCATCTGAAGCACACAGCCTAGGACCATGGTATGGAAGATATCCTTCTTCATCCTGCTCACCCAGTGTAGGGAAAACTAAGGAGGAATGCCCCACCTTTCCATAGGAAAATAAAAAGATAGGCGGTCTCTCATACATCACCTGGTACACATCTGTAACCCGCCTCTTCTGCGAGAACGCGGAGACACATCTCATAAGGGGTTCGAGCATATTGATCAACACCCTAACATGCAGAAAATTATCCCATGCTCAGTGTGAATTATCCACATACATATTCTTAACCTTTCCCAAATTCCTAGCCAATTCTTCCTCGTGTATCATTCTTGATTCCAAAGGGCAATGTCAGAGATTGTCCAGACAGGGTATCTCGTGAAGTAGGAAGAATTGAACACAGGGGGCAAACACGATATCTCCAAGCTATCTTGGTGACCTTAGCGAGGAATAGTGGAATCATGACAAGGTTGACATAGTGAGTTTACCCATGCATGTCTAGGCCACGGTGCGGTGTAAAACCCTACTCCTACTTTGTTATATTGCTTGTATCGCTTGGCGAGGTTACAAATAAAAGAGGCTGATCATGCGATCAGAACTAGAGCTCCTGGGAGGAGAAGGTTAGGGTTTTCTGAGGTGGAAGAATAGTCCCCTTCCTATGGGGCCTTACCCCTCCTTTTATAGGCGCCCGATCCTCTTCCCGCCAATGTGGTGGGAAGGGTTTCCACATGGCGTCAAGAGCGGGAGTGGTTGAGTCAAAGATGTTGCTTCCATCACACTCTTCATGTCTTCGCCGAGAGGAGGGTGGTCCTCCATGTTGTGGCCTTGTCGGCCACTTCTGGCTTGGAGAAGGGGAAAGCCCCTTGCTTGGAGGTGAAGTTGATGACTTCCCGCTGAGAGGTAGCTTCTATTCTTCCCTTGGAGCGCAAGTGTCCTTGCGCCTCTTCGGTGCCCCGAGTGTTGGAGCACGGGTGCGCCCTATGCTGGGAATTCGCCGAGGTGCTTCTGCTTTCACGAGGGTATCCTTGAATAAAGGCTTTATCTAGAGGCCTCATGGAGGCAGATGCTCGATGCCTGTTGGGGGTGCCTCCTTGAGGCTTTAACGACTGCCTTCACTATAGGGGTCCAACAACAGATGGACTAGTGTACCGATGAGTCCAAAATTGGATCATATTTAAGTATATAAATTATTCATATTGTCACTCATTATATGCTACATCTAGTTACAACTATGCCTATTATGTATGATTACTAGTTTTTATTAATTTTCACATGGGCTTTACACAATAGTAGGATTTTATTACCTTTTTCTTGTCTTTGACTTGTGTGTAGGTGCTATGAAGAATCGTGGATAAAAGGAGCCAAGAGGATTCAATATGGAGGAGTTGCAGGCACCATACTTAGCCATTTGAAGGAAGGAAGAAGTGGATTTTTCCATCAACTCCAAATGAATATTCAATGCCATGGTTTTGTAGCCTCGACCATATGAATCCAACGAGCCAAATAACACCTCAATCGGAGTCCATATGAAGAAATGGCGGTCGAAACACTGCGGGGTACCGTACGCGTAATGACCACTTGTACGAGTGGAGCCCGCCCATACTGTACGGTCGTATCGCCCTCCCGATGGCTTTATTTCATCAAACGGAACACCATTTGTGAAGGCCTAATGGGAATATTTGGCCCTAGCTCCGTCGATTCGCAAAATCGACCTCCAGATGCCTATTTAAAGAGGGGAAAACCCTAGAACAAGTAGAAGAGTCCATACACGCCATTGGGGCGGAGCCCTACCGCTCCGCCGCCTCCATAGACGCCACCCAGAAGATCTACATCACCACACGTACCACTCAAGGGAGATAGGATACTTGCATCTTGAAGGGCTACGCATCGTTCTTCATAAATATCTTCATTAACAACGTCTCCAACTTTGATACCCTTTGTTTACTTTGTTGTGATCCAATCTCTATTAAGGATTTGCACTTGTATTCAATTGTACCTTCATATTTCATTCATGTTAATGCCATGATGTTGATCCCCTTCATGTATGAGTAGTTTCCTTGTTCTTGGGGAGAGATTGTGAAACCCTAGCACTATTATGAACTTGCAATAAAGATGATATATTATTGTGTCCATATGACTTTCCGGTCTATGATAAATTTATGATTTGTGTTTGATCTCTCTCTTTAGATGGTACGTGTATTCATTCATATATCATTTTCCCTTGGGACTAAAGGGAGGGAGAAATTCTTTGGAAGTGTTTTTGGAGCATACCCGGAATTTCCCCGTGACAGATTGGCACCGACTCGTAACCTACATGGTCAAAGGAGGATAAAGAGGGACTCCCTAAGCTAATTACGATATCCACGGGGAAACCCTTAATTGCGGTGATTTGTATGGATGACTTCTCTCATACATCGAAGTGGTTATTTAGAGGTGACCTCACTCTTGGATCAACAAAGTTGCCTCCTACGAGCCTTGTAGTAAACGTATTATTATGGAGCTCTCTCCACACATGTCATGACACAAGTATATTATCTTAATTATGATTAATGGTATCATGCTAGAGGTGAATCCTACACTCCCTTAGAACCCCTCAAATCATATTACACAACACTCCGTAGATAAACTCTTGCTTTAGTTTACTTTTGTTATTTACTTTGTTTCTTACTACTTCAAATCTCTCTTGTTTACTACTCTTGAAACTTATAGTGTTGACTATTTACAAACACCATTTTGGGGCAAACGTGGCCTCACTGACAACGTGGCTGCGGGGTTGTGTTGATTGCCATCCTCAAAGCTTCCAAGGGACGAACTTATAATATTTGTTGCTACAAGTACCACAATAACCCTGTTATAGATCAGAGGAAAACCCATGCATCAAATTGGCGCCATTGTCAGGGAGCATAGCGCTTGGTTATTACCTACCCACTCACACATAGTTTATTTCCGTTTGTTGCTATTTACTGCTTTTAATTATTTGAATAGAACAAAGAAATTATAAAACCAAAAATCAATAAAAATTCATAAACCAAAAATTTTAAAAACATTTGCTACTAATCATCTCTTTCCAGATTGCTATTTTTGAACAGATGAAGCTCGCAATGGAGGAGAAGAATTTTGGAACTTTTGGATACTATGTTATGAGGCAATACACATCATAAGAATGGTTGGAATGGTTGAAACGTTATTCCTCCATGTGATGTGCCTCATACAAATTTGTTTGTGGAAATTGTGGATCCATAGATCATATTAATTATCAATGTGAGTGTAGCATTGATACCACATTAGCATCTTACAACAAAAGTAATGAAGGCTTTGTTGATGTGGAGGTTTTTAGAATATGTGCTTTTTACTGGTTGTTGTGAGTTGCTAGCTCACATGAGAAATATAAATGAATAAAATAAATAACTAGATAGAATCTATGGAGTAGTACCCATATATAATCTTATTGTTTTGATAACTTTAGTAGTAATGCATTATTAACCACTTCTGTTGTGGAAGAGACTAACCTTTTGTAGGACTCACAGAAGAAAGAAGAAAAGGATGTACACCACAATGAACAACTGCCGCTGGTATGGGTTTGTTTAACTTGTATGACCTAATAGATGGTTTTGCAAAATTGTTTTTTTAATTCGTATCATGAGATTTGTGATAAATGTATGGCAGTTGGCCACCTTAGTTTTTAATGTTCCATTACTCTTGAAGAATCCCTGGTATCTTACACTAGAGTTGAAGTCTTAGAGTATTTGGTTTATACGGGTGTCCATGATCTACTCTCAAAATATTTAATTATGATAAAGAGTAGTGATAATATGCTTCATATGAAACTTCCTGATACATCGGAAACATATCTATAATTTTTTATGCTCCATGCTTGTTTAGTATCTACTTTGCTATGTTTTGTCTACACTTTGAGGTATTTTTATACACTTTCTGGTACTAACCTATTAACAAGATGCCACAGTGCCAGTTGCCTGTTTTCTTCTTTTTTTGGTTCCAGAAAGGCAGAAAATCAATATTCTCGGAATTGGATGGGACAAAAGCCAAAGTCATTATGTTTTCCAGACCAACATGGAACCACGAAGCAGAGACAGAGTAGGGCACCAGGGTGGCCACACCCCCCCAGGCGCGGGCAAGCCCTGGTGGCGCCTGCAGGGGGTGTGGGCCCCTGGCTCCCCACCGACCTTGCCTCCTTCGCCTATAAGAAGCCCCCGGGGAGAAAACCCTAAATAATCCATCATACTTCCAGAAAAAGTTCTGCTGCGCTGCTGCCACCAAAGGGGAGATTCGGGGGATAGAAAGTCTCTGTTCCGGCACCTTGCTGGGACGGGGAAGTGCCCCTAGAGCCATCTCCATCAATCACCACCACCATCTCCATCACCATTGTTGATTCCCATGATGAGGAGGGAGTAGTTCTCCTTCGAGGCTAAGGGCTCTACCGGTAGCTATGTGTTCATCTCTCTCTATGCATGATCTTGTGGCCATGAGCTTTGTAATCAAGTAGATCTACCTTGCTACTCAAGTGCTTCATTAGATCTCTGCTCTCCCCATGTGTGTGAAAGTGACAGCGTGCACGCCATGGTGGCACTTAGGCTTGAGTCTACATAAATACTCTTTGAGCTTTAATAGATCTATGTTTCCCCACGTGTGTGAAAGTGACAGCGGGCATACCGTGTGTGGCACTTTGGCTAGATTGAATATTTGTTATGAGTTATATTTGGAGTTGGATGTCTCTATGAAATTGTGGTGTTTGTTGGAACCTTCTAGCGCTCAAGGTGATAGTGTGGGGTTATCTAGATTGGGGAAGGCTGACTTTGAGGTGTGTTGTTATAGCCCTACTATGGATTAGAGTGTCCAACCAGAGAGTAGTTAAGAGTAGTATCATGAAGAGAGGATATTTATATGAGAGAGTGCTCTAGTGAAAGTATGATCCCTAGGCCTTGTTTCTAAACATTGAAACACCGTTCAGAACTAGATATGTTTCTTGTTTGCCTGCTTTAGTCTTTACCTCACCGTCAAGCTATTTTCTAGCACCGTTACCACTTGTATTTCACTATCTCTTCGCCGAACTAGTGCACCTATATTGGGTGTGCTGGGGACACAAGAGACTTCTTGTATCTTGATTGCATGGTTGCTTGAGAGGGAATATCTTTGACCACTTCCTCCCTGAGTTCGATAAACCTTAGGTGATCCACTTAAGGGAAACTTGTTGTTGTTCTACAAACCTCAACACTTGGAGGCCCAACAAATGTCTACAAGAATAGAAGTGCGTAGACATCACTTCCCAACTTGTTACCAATGTTATAATCTTATTGCCACAAACGTCTTAGTGATAATCCACTTATGGTAGAGAGTAAGGCATGATCTAAAACCTTAGTGCTCGAAGATAACCATTTGTAGGAACCGCAAGATAAATAGGAGAAACAACAAAAAAGGTGAGGTTGACAAATATTGGCACACTACAAATACTACATTTTTTTATGATGTATCTCTGTCAAGTAATGTTTCTTATAATGCTAAAACCGATTGTAATTTATCTGCAGAGGCCTTGTGCCTATACACCCATGAGGAGAGCATTACTAATGATGAACTATAGATATAACCTATGAATCTTTTGATGCTAATATGCATGGACCTGATTTACTCCATGTTGCAAACGAAGAATATTATGAAGTGTTCCCCTACAATGGTAACCAAGGTAAAAATTTAATAATCATAAATAAACATCTAATCCTCTCGTTGCAGCTATATAAGGAGGCATGCTCACCACACTTGGTGCATCCACGCTCGCTTGGAAGCGAGAACTTATTCATCTATATGATGCTGATGCACCGCAAGAGGGTACGACTTCGACCATACTCTACTATGAGATGCTCCAAACCTTTAATAGAGGTAAGTACCATTATACCTCGAGTTGATATCTCCTGGGATTCAGCTGGATGATTTAATGGAGCATCTAAGCCTATCTTTATGGCTTTAAAGAAAGCGCTTCCCGAGAGGCAACCTAGAAGTTTTTAGGTGTCTTTCTTAATTTTGTGTCTTGAGTTTAGTTGCATTCATGTTGCATTGGCACTTGTATATATTTGCATGATTCTCTATTTGAGTTGGCTTTGGAGAATTTTCAAAAGGTAGAATTATTTGTTGCTCTAATCATGTGTTGCATATCTTGGTTAAATCTTCTAAAAAAAATAAGTTTGCTTTGTTTGGTTGTTGGACTAACGTTTCAGGTCTATAATAAAATCTCCGGAGAAAAGTAACTTGTTCCAGATCTCACAGTGAGCTTAACGAGCAGCAGTATGGGCGGATCCATCTGTACCGTGCACCCATACCATTCCTGTGACAAATCGGAAGAAGCAGACAATTCTTCACGAAGGTGATAGTAATCTTAACGAGCATCGGTATGGTGGGACGCGTCCGTACCGTCTGCCCGTGTCAACCTTGTTACCATGCAAAGAAAACATGAAGGCGACCCAGAAGACATAATGTCCACCCGTACCACCTGGTGACGAGGGTTTGACTCGTCAATGCTCATTGTTATGGACTTGAGTTTTGGATAAGATGGGGATGCTGGAAGTCACGAGATGGTTAACAGACACGCAGTAAGGGGACACGTGGTTTACCCAGGTTCAGTCCCCCAGAGGGAAAACCCTACTCCTGCTTGTATGTTCTTGATTACGGCAGAACTGAAGGTTACAAGGGTGCACAAATGCAATCTGGCGTGTGGTGTGTGTATGAGTTGGGAGAGATCCTCCTTGCCATGCCCTCCTGGCCTTTATATAGATAATCTAGGTCCCGAGGGTAGGTCGAGTCGGTTACAAGTTAGGGTTTTACCCTTGAATATTCTATCTACAGCTTGACCGTGTTCTCCAAGGAGTTGAACTTCTATAGGGCTTGGGCCACCCGGAGTCTCCTTGGGTAGAAAGTCTTCACGTGGGCCTTCACCAGGCTGGATCGGGTATACCAATGTGAGGTACCCATAGGGTATATCCATGTCAGTAGCCCCCGACTGCTTCTCATTTGAACTTGTCTTTTAAATAAGCTTGTTAGTTCATAGGGATTGTTGATATGTGTGCCTAACTCACACGATGGATCAGGGTCAGTTAACTGTCATTTGGACAAAACAACACGATCTTCTTCAGACTCGAGTCCCTAGAATCGAATTTGGAACGATGCTGGTGTAATTCGACTCAGGCCGTTGGGGTCTTACATGAGTCAAATCCAGTGGCTTAAGTTTGATACCCAACGCGTACATCAGGATTTTTCATCGTGCCTGTCGTCACGGTATGTTTCTGGCAGAGTGCAGTCTGGTGCGCTACCAGGCCGTCAGATGATATCTGTAGGACTTATCTTTGCGTCGTAGACACAACATCCGAAGGTTTATCAGCACGGAGGTGTTTCGGGTGACCAAGGAGACTGCTTCTCACTTAGCGTTAATTCGGGGAAAGTTGCCAAAAAGATTTCTTATCGTACTTGATCGGAAGGATCTCATTCGAATAATTCATAAGGTGCGCGACTAGCGCTCCCTATGGGAGTAGCCCCCGAGTGTCTGTTCGAGTCGTAGACTCAAGCGAAGACTTTAGTTCATGCGTTTGCGGACGTTCGATTGTTTGTCACAAGGACATATATTTTTTCAAATGCGCGACTTGCGCTCCCTATGGGAGTAGCTATAACACCCTAAGATCGGCCCTATGCAAGTTTCAACGATTCCCGCCAAACCCGCATAGAAATGATTTAAAGATGCCCACCAGGCACTTTCGTGTAGGTGGAAAACGAAGTAATATCATTAAACAATAGTCCATGATGGAACCCATATAACAGATATATACACAATGACTCAAAGAGTCAAAAATACAGATATACAATACAAAGAGCCAAATCACCTTTAAACCGATACAGCGTCCGAGTATGGACAAGATGCAAATTGGACTAAGAGCCCTGAAGAATAACCAGTGGCGTCCATAACCCTGCTCAGGCCAAGCCGGAAGGTAACCCTGCTAACGATGTCAATCTCAAAACCTGCTTAAACAAAAGTGGTGCCGACAAAGGGCAAAGGAAAAAGAGGGCGGTCAGTACTGAGGCCAGTACACGGCGAGACTAGAATTTGGCGGTCCTCGCCTACATAGGTATGGTGGACTGAAGCGGCAGCACAACATGCACTAAACAACCTATAGAGACTCAATATAACTGGTGGCTATCAGATAGGGATAAGAAAGACCTATTTGGATCCAACCTGATGCTAACACCAAACATAACCATCCTGGTGTTTCCCCCTCGAAACCTATCGAGGAAGTCAACCGAGGAACTCACACAGTTGGCAATTTTATCATTACATTAAAGTTGCAGCAATTACTAGTCAGATATAGATAGCATGAGTCATCCTGATGTAGTAAGCAATGGGCACTTTTAGTTAACTATTCCGTTGTAGCTGGGATACTTACTAGTCAGATACAATTGTAACAGGTGAGAACCCAAATTCAGCAGTTGTGGGCACTTTTATTTAGCCATTCCATTATAGCGAGGCTGATTACTAGTCATTATAAAGTCAAATTTATAGCACTACTTTATTTATAGGTCTATGATCGAGATACTGTGCTCCAAGTCGTCCATAACCGCGGACACGGTTTTCAGAAAGTTTTACCCTGCAGGGGAGCACAAATAGCAACACACGCACTATCAACCTCAGAAAAAATCAAATGAAAACCCAACGAGGCATCACGACAGAGCAATTGCAAGATTAATATAATATTTCAGGGGGCCACCCCACCAAGCTACCCGCGACGAAGTTGGCCGGCTCCGGAATGGACCCAGAGGTTTGCGTCAATGGTTGTAAACGACTAGGAACCCGAAAGTGTTTTGGGCTTGTCGATACCGCGAAAACATTCCGCTTACCTAAACAGTACAGGCGCTCCACGCGCAATCGTAAATAAAGCAGTAAAGCATGGAATATGTACAGGATAGTAATAAAGCCCCAAACTACTTTGTGGCCCCAAGAAATAATATATGACTCAAGCTCTGGCTAAGGGGATTCATGGTCCCACATGCGGATAGTGCAAATATTCAAAGAACAAGTATCAAGTACTCGGGGTCCTACATGACACAAGTGGACGGTTAAAAACCAAATAACATCTATTGCCCACCTGTGCCTCTGCATTATTTACCTACTTCAATTTTAGTTATTAAACGGTAATTAAAGCCATGATCATCTCCAACATTAAACATGCGACATTTCTCCAACAAATGTGGAACATCGACGGTGCGAAGCAACACCTGTGCAAGCAACTACGACTTGCAAGGATGACTATCTACCAAACAACAGGTAATAGGATGTGTCCAAGTTAATATAATGGCTGCAAGGGATATCACGGGTACGAAAACTAGAGCATCGCAACACATGTAGCAATAGATAAACAGGAGGAACTAAAGACTATAAATCTAAAATAGGTAGAAAGAGGGAGAATGCTCGCCTGAAAACAATGCCGAAGATTCATCCAAAGATCGGGTCGACACTCGCATCAACTCATCGGCCTAATCCGTGAAGAAGCAAAGCACTAGAAGAAACACCAGATACACTATTTATTACTACGGCAGAAAATCGGGCATGATGCATGTATGATGTATGACATGGAAAAGATGCGATGCAATTAGGCCATATTAAGCGGAACCGGGTCCCGACAATTAATTATTAAGTTCATATTGTTTAGATACCCTGCAATTTAAACGTTGTCTTAACATGGAAAAATATATCCCCGGTTCGCTACACAATTTTAAATGGGGCCAATATAAGTCTAGAAAAGCCCGCATATGGTCTCCATATTGAATTATGAGGTGAAACAACTAAAAGCCCCCAAACCACAAAATATGTGTGCAAGCATGATAATTTAATATGCAACAAGTTTATATTTCATTTTACAAAATAGCTCTTAGGAAGGAATCACACATTGAGGGAGTTTTTGGATCCGGGGTCTTGGGGTTCGGCGATATCGATCTTCAGATCCATGTCGCCGCACCCAGGGGTCTCGGTGTCTTCGGGTTCCGGGAAAGAGGCCTTGACGTCCGTGAAGGAGTTCATGGCATCCCAAGATCGGTCTTCGGGTACCGCGAAGGAGAGCTTGGGTTTCGAGGCTTCGATTGTCGATGGCAAACTTGGACTTAGCACCGAATGTTGGGTGGCTTCTCGGGGTACTTGTCCAGCTTGCATCTCTTGTTCACCGGAAGGATTTTAGGCAGTGTTACCATCTTGCAGTACCATCAACGCCACCGCAGGACCCATGTCGGTGTCACTAGGTACACGGGGAACCTCACATTGCAAACAGACGGTGCCACAATCACATCATCGTAAACCACCATAGCACACTAAGGAAAAAACAGGGTAAGCAGCTGGAAAAAGACGGTCAAACTCGCGTTGGAGACCAGAGAGGAACGTCATCACACCAAACAAACGGCAGAACACCTTACCTTCTAACCAAAAACATGGAGCCGAGCTGGAGCGGCGAGGAGGAACTTAGCAGCGGCAGAGCAGAAGGTTGAGGTCGGGGCAGTGGTTCGTGGCAACGATGGCGGGTGTGGCTGTAACACCCTCAGAATCGGCCCTATGCAAGTTTCAGCGCTTCCCGCCAAACCCGCATAGAAACGATTCGAAGGTGCCCACCAGGCACTTGCGTGCGGGTGGAAAACAAAGTAATATCATTACACAATAGTCCTCGATAGAACCCACAAATAAGATATATACAACAGCGACTCAAAGAGTCAAGAATACAGATATACAATACAAAGATCCAAATCACCTTTAAAACGATATAGCGTCCGAGTACGGACAAGATGCAAATTGAGCTAAGAGCCCTGAAGAATAACCAATGGCGTCCATAACCCTGCCCAGGCCAAGCCGGAAGGGTAACCCTGCTAACGACGTCGATCTCAAAACCTGCTTAAACAAAAGGGGTGCCGACAAAGGGCAAAGGAAAAATAGAGAGCGGTCAGTACTGAGGCCAGTACACGGCGAGGCTAGAATTCGGCGGTCCTCGCCTACATAGGTATGGTGGACTGAAGCGGCAGCGCAACATGCACTAAACAACCTATAGAGACTCAATATAACTGGCGACTATCAGATAGAGATAAGAAAGACCTATTCGGATCCAACCTTTAACTATCACTAAGCATACCCATCCTGGAATTTCCCCCTCGATACCAAACGAGGAAGTCAACCGAGGAACTCACACAGTTGGCAGTTTTATTCGTTCCGTTATAGTTGCGGCAATTACTAGTCAGGTATAGATAGTCATCCTGATATAATAAGCAGTGGGCAGTTTTAGTTAACCATTCCGTTGTAGTTGCAACACTTACTAGTCAGATACAATTAGCATGAGATATCCCAAAACCCAGCAGTTGTTGGTACTTTTATTTAGCCATTCCGTTGCAGTGAAGCTGATTACTAGTCATATCGGATACAAGTCAAATTATAGCAGTAAACTTTAGTTATAGTTGTCTATGATCGAGACCTGTGCTCCAAGTCGTCCATAACCGCAGACACGGCTTCTCGAAAAGATTTAACCCTGCAGGGGTGCACCAAAGTTTCCACACGCACCTACACCGTTGTTGTCGGATCAGGTAGGTACAAGATCACAAAAACATACACCCAACGGTATGTCGACGGGGTTTCGGACACGACGTTTCCCAGACCCAAAGCAAGTACATGGGGGCCACCCCACTAAGCTACCCGCAACGAAGTCGGCCGGTCTCCGAGACGGACTCAGGGTTTGCGTCAATGGCTGTAAACGACTGGGAACCCGAAAGTGTGACTGGGCTTGTCGACATGCGAAAACACTCCGCTTCCTAAACAAGACAGTGATCCTCGCACAATCTTAAATAAAGCAAGAAAGCATGGCATAAGTACGAATAGTAATAAATCCCCAAACTACTTGTGGCCCCAAAGACAAGACTTGGAATCAGGTACTAAATCGATGGGGGTGCCCATACACCCCACCTGTGGTTAGCGCGCTCGATCTCGGAACAGGTGTCAAGAACTCGGGGTCCTACGGGACACCAGTGAGCGGTTAAAATCCAAATATTTTCTATTACCCACCGGTGCCTCTGCATTTTACCTACTTCAATTTTAGTTATTAAACATTAATTAAAGTAAACGATAATTAAAGCCATGATCATCTCCAACCTTAAACATACGGCAATATTCCAACAACTGTGGTACTTGACGACACGCAACCGCACTTGAGCAAGCGACTACGACGCGCAAGTCCAACTATCTACCAAACAACAGGTAATAGGATGTATCCAAGGCAATATAAGGCTGCAAGGGATATCACGAGTACGAAAAACTAGAGCATCGCAACACAGATAGCAATAGATCAACAGGAGGGAATAAATACTATAAAAGCAAAATAGGTAGAAGGGGAAGGGATGCTCGCCTGAAAACATTGCCGAAGGTTCATCCGAAGATCGGGTCGACACTCGCATCAACTCATCGGCCTAATCCGTGAAGCAAAGCACTAGAAGAAACATCGAATGCACTATTTAATACTATGGCAGCAGATCGGCATGATGCATGTATGATGTATGTCATGGCAAGGATGCGATGCGACTAGGCAATATTAAGCGGAACCGGAGTCCCGACATTTATTGGATGGTTCATGTTGTTTAGCTACCCCGCAATTTAAATGTTGTCTTAACATGGCAAAAGATAGCACCGGTTCGCTACACCAATTTAAATGGAGTCCGGAATAAGACAAAGATATCCCGCATAAACACTCCATATTTAATTTAGGTGAATCGCCTAAATACCCCCAACAACCACATTATGTATGCGAGTATGACAATTAAATATGCAACAGTTTGATATTACATTTATAAAAATAGGGCTCGAGAAAGGGGTCACACATCGAATGGCGATCTTGGGGTTCACCGAGGGTTCGGGTTTTGGATCGGGCTCAGGGTCTTGGCGTCTTCGGGTCCCCGAGGATAGCTTGGTTTCCACGATGAGGTTACTAGCGGACCGTGTTGGAGATCATGTCGATCCTTTCTTCGTTTGTGGCGAACTTGGTCGATGGCCTTCGGATCACACCAATGGAGGGTCGATCTTGTCTAGCACCCATGGAAGAGACCTTGGCAGAATGCCAAGATAACAAACACGACAAAAGGTACACATGTCAAATTGTGCCATAACCAAATAGGTAATAGCACACGATGAACAGAGGCACGAGGCAGTGCCTGGCTTGAACGACGACCAGGGCGGCGGACGTGGAGCCAAAGAGGTGGGGTCGGCGCTGGCCAGAGCACCGCTGCGGCGACGGCTTGGTGAGGCGCGACCGGTGCAGGGGTCTGGAGAAGAGGCGGCTCGGCGAAGGCGAGCGGGCCGGACGCGGGCCCGGTGCTGGAGGCCGGAGGGGAAGCACAGAGAGGAGAGCGCGGTGACGTGACGGCGTCAGTGCAGAGGAGGTCGCAGTCGAGAGGAAGGGCGCAGGCCAGCGGACGGTGACGACGGGGATGAAACGGAGGAGGGGCCCGGCGGTCGGAGACGAACTCGGGAGAAAGGGGGGTCGCGGGAAGGAAGCTGCGGCCGAGGGAGAGGGGGTGCTCGGGTCGCAAGGAGCTCGATGGGCGGTTGCAGAGGGGCGCCGGTGGGCTCAGGCGGTGCTCCTGCCGATGGGGAAGGGCAATAGAGGGTCGGCCGACTCTGGCTCGAGAAGCTTGAGGGGGCGGCATCCGGCGAGGAGAGGGAGGGTCGCGGTCGGCGACGAGGTCCGTGCGGGACGGGACGGAGCCGGGGAGGAGAGCCGCGGAGCACCGGCGGCGGCGAGGCTGACGGAGGAGCGGCCGAAGAAGAGGGTGGAGGCGGCCGAGGTGGACTTCCGTCAGTGATGAGGCGCGCCGGGACGGCCATGGGCAAGGCGATGTGAAGGACGGAGCTCATGGAAGGAGAGAGGGCTGGCGCGGCCGATCGGAGAGGGGGAAGGAGGTGGCGTGCGGGACGGGATTAGGAGGTTGGGGACGAGGGGATCCCGTGTGGGGAGGCGTGCGTGCGGGCCAGGTGCGGGTCGGGACACGGGAGAGAGGCTGGCGGGATGGGGCCAGGCTGGTCGGTGCGTGGGGGATGGGGAGTGGTTGGTGGGCGGGAAGGAGTGGAGGGCAGGTGGGGGGCTGTGTGTGAGTGCGTGTGTGGTGTGCAGGTGGCGTTGGGGTGTGGGCAGGGGGTGTGGGCTAGTGAGGTGGCAAGACAGGGTTGGTCGGGATGAGGTGGAGGGGGGTTGGGTAGAATAGGGTTGGGTAGAATAGGACTAGATATTTTTAGACTAGGGTCTGGAGGTGGCCGGCCGGGCTTTCGGGCCTGGCAGGCTGCCTCCTAAAAATAAAATAAAAGTTTTATTATTTAAAACGGGGCATTTAAAATCCGTTGATAGACGAAACAAAATAATCCGGAGACCCGGGTTTTAATTTGAATAAGACGGTAATATTTAGAAAACAAAACTAGGCGTTTCGAAAATAGTTTAGACAAAAACCATGCATGATGATGACGATGCTCAAATGTAATGTGGCATGATGACATGAGCATGCGGTCATGATGATGCAATGCACAAAAACACAACGATTTTCTAGTAGTGGTTTTTTGCGGGGCGCCACAGTGGCCACGGGAAGGAGGAGGCCCGGCGGCGGCTCAGAGAGCCCGAGGAGACACCGACGGGATATGTCCAGGACAAGGAGGCACGACGGGGAGGGTCGGTTGATGGCGACGCGATGGGCTTGGGGCCGAGGAAGGGCGCGCGGTCGCGGGCTCGCAGGGAGGAGAACGCCCGGGTCAGCGGAGCTGGGAAAGGACCTACTCTGGGAGGTGCTCGAAGACGAGTGGCGCTCGGGAAGCCAGACAGAGAGAAAAGGGAGAAGAGGGCGCAGAGGATGGGGCCCCTGCGGTGGCGGACCGAGATTGGAGAGGGGCGGTCCAACGGCGAGAGGCGGCGGGGATGTCGTCCACGACGCTCGAGGAGAAGCTCCAGCAGGGGTGGCGCTACAGGAGGATACGAGGGAGGCGGCGGTTGTTGGGGATCGCGAGGGGAGACATGGGAGACACGGGGTTGTGAATATGGGGCAGGTCGTGGTGGGGCCTGTTGGAGATATGCCCAAGAGGCAATAATAAAGTGGTTATTATCATATCGTCATACTTATGATAAATGTTTACATACCATGCTATAATTGTATTAACATGAAACATTAATACTTGTGTGATTTGTAAACATAAAAGAGTCCCTAGTAAAGTGTGGCATCCCGCAAAACCACTACTAGAAAATCGCGTTGAATTTGTGCATTGCATCGTCATCATCATGCATTGTTTACCAAAACTATTTTCGCAAAGCCCGTTTTGTTTTCTAAAAACGCCCCATCTTTATTCACACGCCAAACCCGGGGCTCCGGAGTATTTTGTTTTGTTGCTATCGGTTTGCAAATGGTCCAATTAAACTAAATAAAAATATTAGATTATTTTAGTGGGGCAGTCGAACGGGCCGAGTAGACCCGAACGACCACCCCTGTTTTTAAAACGGTCCATCTAACCCGCCCTGTAAAACCTAGACCTACCCAATTATCTACCCACACCCAACCCTCCACCTCACCCTGGCCACTCCCCTTGCGCCACGTCAGCACTCCCCAAACCCCCACCAACCGTGGACTGCCACTTGGCTCACCCCTCCTCTCTCCCTCTCCCTTTTTCTCCCTCCACCTGGCCACGCAAGCACACACGCACTAAACGCCGGCCACACCCACCACCCACGCCCCAGTCCACTATCCGCCTGCACCCTGGGCCCCGCCCTGTCCCCTGGACCCACCGACGCGCCCCACCCCACGTTCTCTCCTTCCTCCCTGTTCCTCTTCAACCTCCCACCCCCCGCTCGCCGCACCGACCCACCGCTCCCTGCTCACAGCCTCACCCCGGCCCCGCCTCTCCCTCTCACCTTCCCTCCCGCCGACGCTCGCCTCACCACCGCAGCCCCCTGCCCCGCTCCGGCCTCCACCTGCAGCGCCCAGCACCGACCCCACCCGGCCCCACCTAACCGCGCGCCCTCGCCTCCCTAGCCAGCCTAGCTCGCCCAACCCGGCCGCCCGCTCCTCCGGCCTTCGCCCGCTCCGCCGCCGCCTCCCTCCACCGTCCGCGCCTTCCCGCCTCAGCAGCTCGTCTCCGCCCGCCCGCCCGCGGCGCGCCTCGCTCAGCTCGCCTCCGCCCGCGGCAGGCCGCCTTCGCCTCGGCCTCGCTGCCCCGCCGCCTTGTCGACCCGCGCCCGCCTCGCGCCAGGCCCCACCTCCGTCGACCCCTCTCCTCTCCGTGGCCGACGCGTCACCCGAAGCTCGTCGCGGCCCGCGTCGCCAACCGCCCACGCTCCTCGCCGCGTCCTCGGCCCCGCCGCCCGGCGACCCTCCGCTTCCGCCCGGCCCCGGCGTCCCTCCGCCGTCATGCGTCGCCTCCTCAACGCTGCCTCCGTTCTGCCTCGCCGGGTGCCCCCTTGGCCGCTAGACGCTGAGCGGGCTCGGTCCCTGCAGGCGTGCCCTCACCCGGCTCTCGTCCCGCGTGGCACAGGTGCCACATCCTCTGCCTCGGTGCAAACAACGGTCCAAAACAGAGCGAAGACATGGTGGTACAGTAAAAGGTTGCTGACCAAGGCCGGAGCAAGGGCTATATCTCGCACGAGGTTAAGATGCCAAGGCCGTCTCATCGATAAGATCTACACCGGCTCGATGCTGTGCCGTGGATGCCGACAAGATCGTCCGACACCGAACCCAGAATTGCTCCGAGACCCCGAGATCGTCATCTGCCGCGCGAACAGGGAAACGCCAAGACCTTCGACTCGTACCTGATGGTCGAGACTGCAAAGTGGAGACATCGCCGAGACCTTCCGATGACCCGAGGATCGACGCCGCGGATCGACAAGGACTCCTACATGGGACGCCAAGTACTTCGTCAGGGATCCGATTGAAGCAACCCCGAAGACCACAGATGCGACAAGCACTTTTTCCCGAATGCGATGCCCAAGAGCCCGGACGCCAATATCGCCGACGCCGAACCATAAGATCTTCTTCGCGGACCCCGTGCGTCAAGAACTACCCCGATATCCGAGAACGATCCCGCCGAGAACGGACCCGTCGAACCCTGAACCCCGAGACCGGACCCTGGACCCTGTGGAACCCCGGAACCCCAAGACCGTCGAGACCCTAATGTGTGAACCCTTTCCTCGAACCCGATTTCATAACATAATACAACTTGTCGCATATTTAATTGTCATCTCGCATGCATATCACGTGGTTTGGGGGCCTTATGCCGATTCACCTAATAATTAAATATGGGGCCCATATGCGGGCAAATCTAGCCTTATATTGGCCTCATTTAAACTTGTGTAGCGAACCGGAAACTCATCTTGTCATGTTAATACAACATTTAAATTGCGGGGTAGCTAAACAACTAGAACCATCTATTTAATTGTCGGGACCCCGGTTCCGCTTAATATGACCTAATTGCATCGCATCTTTGCCATGTCATTCATCATGCATGCATCATGCCGATCTTCTGCCGTGTATTAAATAGTGCATCCGGTGTTTCTTCTAGTGTTTTGGTTCTTCGCGGATAAGGCCGTTGAGTTGATGTGAGCTTCGCCCCGATCTTCGGATGAACCCTTCGACAATGTTTTCAGGCGAGCATCTCCCCCTTTCTACCTATCTTACTTTTATAGCCTTTATTCCCTCCTGTTGATCTATTGCTATCTGTGTTGCGATGCTTTAGTTTCCGTACCTGTGATATCCCTTGCAGCCTTATATTGCCTTGGACACACCCTATTACCTGTTGTTTGGTAGATAGTTGGACTTGCGCGTCGTAGATGCTTGCTCAAGTGCTGATGTGTGTCGTCATATGCCACGATTCTTGATGTTACGCATGTTGATGTTGGAAATGATTCTAGTTTTACTTATTGTCCACTTTAATTTCTTTTTAACAACTAAAATTGAAATAAGCAGAGGCATCGGTGGGTGATAGAAAATATTTGGTTTCCGAACGCCCACTTGTGTCCCGTAAGACCCAGTACTTGATACTGTTCCTTGATTTATCGCGCTATCCACATCCGGAGGTATATGGGACCCCCCGAGCCAGAGCTTGATTCATTCTTATTTCTTGGGGCCACAAACTAGTTTGAGGTGTTTTACTATCCTGTACTTATGCCATGCTACTTTCGTATTTAAATTGTGCGAGGAGCACCTCATCTTATTTAGGATCGGGACACGATTCCGCGGTGTCGACAAGCCCAGCCACACTTTCGGGTTCCCAGTCGTTCACAGCCGTATTACCCAAACCTTGAGCCCGTCTCGGAGTCAGCTGGCTTCGTTGCGGGATCTACTTAAGGGGTGGCCCCCTGAAATAATTCTGAATCATGTGATTGTTCAGTCGTGAAAGCCTCGTTGGGTTTTGATTTGGTTTTTCCGAGGTTGATCGAGCGTGTGTTTCTATTGGTGCACCCCGGCCGGGTAAAACTTTCTGAAAGCTGTGTCCGCGGATATGGACGACTTGGAGCACAGTATCTCGATCATAGACAAGCATAACTAAAGTTTATTGCTATAAATTTGACTTATAATGACTAGTAATCAGCTTCACTATAAAGGAATGGCTAATTAATACTGCCCACAACTGCTTGTTTGGCTTGTCGCTTGCGACCATTGTACCTGACTAGTAAGTCTTGCAACTACAACGGAATGGCTGAATAAAAGTACCAACAACTGCTGGGTTTTGGGATTAACTCATGCTATCTGTACCTGATTAGTAATTGTTGCAACTGTCACGGAATGGTTAACTAAAAGTGCCCACTGCTTACTTTATCAGGACGATTATCTAAACCTGACTAGTAAAGTGCCGCAACTATAACCGAATAAGTAATACTGCCAACCGTGTGAGTTCCTCGGTTGACTTCCTCGTTTGGTCTCGAGGGGAAATACCAGGATGGGTTTGTCTGGTGTTAGCTTCAGGTTGGATCCGGATAGGTCTTTCTCACCCCTCTCTGAAAAACCGCCAGTTGTATCGAGTCTCTATAGGTTGTTCAGTGCATGCCGCCGCTGCCGCTTCAGTCCACCATACCTTTGTAGGCGAGGACCGCCGAATTCTAGCCTCGCCGTGTACTGGCCTCGATCGGGCTCCTCTTTTCCTTTGCCCTTTGTCACCTTTTGTTTAAGAAGGTTTTGAGATCGACGCCGTTAGCGGTTACCCTTCCGCTTGGCACAGGCAGTTATGGACGCCATTGGTTATTCTTCAGGGCTCTTAGCCCCATTTGCATCTTGTCCGTAGCTGGACGCTCTATCGTTTTCAAGGTGATTTGGATCTTTGTATAATATATCTGTATTCTTGACTCATTGAGTCGCTGTTATATATATATCTGTTATGTGGGTCCCATCGAGGACTGTTGTGTAATGTTAATACTTCGTTTTCCACCCGCACGAAAGTGCCTGGTGGGCACCTTTGAATCGTTTCTATGCGGGTTTGGCGAATTTCGCTCAAACTTGCATAGGTCCGATATTGAGGGTGTTACAGAGTGGTATTAGAGCTCAGCAGTTGCGATACCCCACAAGTCCAGCCTGTAGGATAACCTAGCTAACGGCCGAAGTAGAGTGTCAAAACTATTTTGCAAAATCGGTTGGATAGTTCTGATTAGGTCTGATTTTACTCCTTACCCCTCTGCTATTCTCCTCTTACCTCTACGCGTTTTGAATCCACTCTCTTACCTTTCTTCAAGTCTAGGATTTCTCGTGGTTGGGTTTCCGTCGTACCTTCAGGGTTTCGCTTTCTTCCTTTTGTAACGGAGGTGCTACGATCATCAATCTGCAACTTGTCTGTTGTACCCTTCATCCAATCTTCTGTGTTTGAGCTCTTTATCCATATGTGTTCCTTGCCGGATATCTGTGTCGTTGAAAAACATATGAGAAGGACGAGCATTGGTGAAGTTGGAGTATACCTTGAGCATGTGTTGTTCATGCCAATGGAACCATCGCGAAACCTAATCATTGTGTCTTTCATAAGATTTCTGCTGGCATCATCCCTTTGTTCCGGATACTGCCTATGAAGATCTTCGGTCTAAATCTCGAGAGTTGAGTTGCCCGATTCTCCTACCCATGTATAGAGTTGATAGTTTGGGTCCGGGATGGACTGATCACCCTACTCGACTCTTACTGTTCGCTCTGTACATCGAACTGGTGGATCAATGTAACTTTTCCCTCTTCTAATGGAAGTTAGAGGTGGCCTTATCGTTTGATACCTCTACCTTCGTCCTTTGTTTCTCCGGAGTGTTCTCTCGACGATCAGGAACAACGACCCTTTGTTGGTGGTGTCGCCGATTCCCAGATGAAGAAGGAACCCTCGTTAGTGGTGTCGCTAAGATCTACATGATGCGAGAAGATTCAGATCGCCGACCCTTCCTTCCGGTACCATGAGGCGGATCTCGAGGGCGAGATCCCTTGTTAGTGGTGTCGAATTGTGGCATCCCGCAAAACCACTACTAGAAAATCGCGTGGAATTTGTGCATTGCATCGTCATCATCATGCATTGTTTTCCAAAACTATTTTCGCAAAGCCCGTTTTGTTTTCTAAAAACGCCCCATCTTTATTCACACGCCAAACCCGGGGCTCCGGAGTATTTTGTTTTGTTGCTATCGGTTTGCAAATGGTCCAATTAAACTAAATAAAAATATTAGATTATTTTAGTGGGGCAGTCGAACGGGCCGAGTAGACCCGAACGACCACCCCTGTTTTTAAAACGGTCCATCTAACCCGCCCTGTAAAACCTAGACCTACCCAATTATCTACCCACACCCAACCCTCCACCTCACCCTGGCCACTCCCCTTGCGCCACGTCAGCACTCCCCAAACCCCCACCAACCGTGGACTGCCACTTGGCTCACCCCTCCTCTCTCCCTCTCCCTTTTTCTCCCTCCACCTGGCCATGCAAGCACACACGCACTAAACGCCGGCCACACCCACCACCCACGCCCCAGTCCACTATCACTTTGCACCACAGGCCCGCCTGTCCCCTGGACCCACCAGCCGCCCCACCCCACGTTCTCTCCTTCCTCCTGTTCCTCTTCAACCTCCCACCCCTTCGCCACCCACCGCTCCCTCTCCACAGCCTCACCCCGGCCCCTCTCCCTCACCTTCCCTCCCTGGCCTTCGCCTCACCACCGCCCCCCCGCTCCGGCCTCCTCCACCAGCGCCAGCACCGACCCGGCCCCACCTAACCGCCCTCGCCTCCCCTAGCCCGGCCGCCTAGCTCCTCCGGCCTTCGCCCTCGCCGCCTCCTCCGCTGCGCGCCCCGCCTCCGGCTCGTCTCCGCCTCGCGCCCGCCCGGCCGCCTCTCGGCTCGCCTCGCCCCGCAGGCAGCGCCTTGCCTTCGCCCCAGCATGGCCCCGCCCGCCTCGCGCCCTCTCCGTCGCCCCTCTCCTCCTCCCGGCCGACGCCGCCGCCTTCGTCGCCCGCCGCGTCGCCCGCCCACGCTCCTCGCCCGCGTCCTCGGCCCCGCTGCCCGGCGGCCCTCCGCTTCCGCCCGGCCCCGGCGTCCCTCCGCCGTCATGCGTCGCCTCCTCAACGCTGCCTCCGTTCTGCCTCGCCGGGTGCCCCCTTGGCCGCTAGTCGCTGAGCGGGCTCGGTCCCTGCAGGCGTGCCCTCACCGGCTCGTCCCGTGCTGCGGGTGCCACATCCTCCGCCTCGGTGCAAACAACGGTCCAAAAGCAGGCGAAGACATGGTGGTACGGTAAAGGTTGTCGACCAAGGCGAGCAAGGGCTATATCTCGACGAGGTTAAGATGCCAAGGCCGTCTCATCGATAAGATCTACACCGGCTCGATGCTGTGCCGTGGATGCCGACAAGATCGTCCGACACCGAACCCAGAATTGCTCCGAGACCCCGAGATCGTCATACGCCGAACGAACGCTAAGAAGACCTTCGACTCGTACCTGATGGTCGAGACTGCAAAGTGGAGACATCGCCGAGACCTTCCGATGACCCGAGGATCGACGCCGCGGATCGACAAGGACTCCTACGTGGGACGCCAAGTACTTCGTCAGGGATCCGATTGAAGCAACCCCGAAGACCACATATGCGACAAGCACTTTTTCCCGAATGCGATGCCCAAGAGCCCGGACGCCAATATCGCCGACGCCGAACCATAAGATCTTCTTCGCGGACCTCGTGCGTCAAGAACTACCCCGATATCCGAGAACGATCCCGCCGAGAACGGACCCGTCGAACCCTGAACCCCGAGACCGGACCCTGGACCCTGTGGAACCCCGGAACCCCAAGACCGTCGAGACCCTAATGTGTGAACCCTTTCCTCGAACCCGATTTCATAACATAATACAACTTGTCGCATATTTAATTGTCATCTCGCATGCATATCACGTGGTTTGGGGGCCTTATGCCGATTCACCTAATAATTAAATATGGGGCCCATATGCGGGCAAATCTAGCCTTATATTGGCCTCATTTAAACTTGTGTAGCGAACCGGAAACTCATCTTGTCATGTTAATACAACATTTAAATTGCGGGGTAGCTAAACAACTAGAACCATCTATTTAATTGTCGGGACCCCGGTTCCGCTTAATATGACCTAATTGCATCGCATCTTTGCCATGTCATTCATCATGCATGCATCATGCCGATCTTCTGCCGTGTATTAAATAGTGCATCCGGTGTTTCTTCTAGTGTTTTGGTTCTTCGCGGATAAGGCCGTTGAGTTGATGTGAGCTTCGCCCCGATCTTCGGATGAACCCTTCGACAATGTTTTCAGGCGAGCATCTCCCCCTTTCTACCTATCTTACTTTTATAGCCTTTATTCCCTCCTGTTGATCTATTGCTATCTGTGTTGCGATGCTTTAGTTTCCGTACCTGTGATATCCCTTGCAGCCTTATATTGCCTTGGACACACCCTATTACCTGTTGTTTGGTAGATAGTTGGACTTGCGCGTCGTAGATGCTTGCTCAAGTGCTGATGTGTGTCGTCATATGCCACAGTTGCTGATGTTCTGCCGCATATTGATGTTGGAAATGATTCTAGTTTTACTTATTGTCCACTTTAATTTCTGTTTAACAACTAAAATTGAAATAAGCAGAGGCATCGGTGGGTGATAGAAAATATTTGGTTTCCGAACGCCCACTTGTGTCCCGTAAGACCCCGAGTACTTGATACCTGTTCCTTGATTTATCGCGCTATCCACATCCGGGAGGTATATGGGACCCCGAGCGAGCTTGATTCATTCTTATTTCTTGGGGCCACAAACTAGTTTGAGGTGTTTTTACTATCCTGTACTTATGCCATGCTACTTTACGTATTTAAATTGTACGAGGAGCACCTTTGTCTTGTTTAGGATCGGGACACGATTCATGGTGTCGACAAGCCCAGCCACACTTCGGGTTCCCGATCGTTCACACCGTATTACCCAAACCTTGAGCCCGTCTCGTAGTCAGCTGGCTTCGTTGCTGGATCTACTTAAGGGGTGGCCCCCTGAAATAATTCTGAATCCTGTGATTGTTCAGTCGTGAAAGCCTCGTTGGGTTTTGATTTGGTTTTTCGAGGTTGATCGAGCGTGTGTTGCTATTGGTGCACCCGGGTAAAACTTTACGAAAGCCGTGTCCGCGGATATGGACGACTTGGAGCACGATATCTCGATCATGACAAGCATAACTAAAGTTTATTGCTATAAATTTGACTTATAATGACTAGTAATCAGCTTCACTATAATGGAATGGCTAATTAATACTGCCCACAATTGCTTGTTTGGCTTGTAAACTGCGACCATTGTACTGACTAGTAAGTCTTGCAACTACTAGCGGAATGGCTGAATAAAAGTACCAACAAGCTGCTGGGTTTTGGGATTAACTCATGCTATCATGCACGATTAGTAATTGTTGCAAGCTATCACGGAATGGTTAACTAAAAGTGCCCATCGCTTACTTTATCGTGACGATTATCTAAACGACTAGTAAAGTGCCGCAACTATAACCGAATAAGTAATCGCCAACCGTGTGAGTTCCTCGGTTGACTTCCTCGTTGGTCTCGAGGGGAAATACCGGATGGGTTTGTGGTGTTAGCTTCAGGTTGGATCCGGATAGGTCTTTCTCACCCCTCTCGAAACCGCCGGTTATCGAGTCTCTATAGGTTGTTCGGTGCATGCCGCCGCTTGATCCACCATACCTTTGTGGCGAGGACGCGAATTCTAGCCTCGCCGTGTCTTGGCCTCAAGATCGACGCTCCTCTTTTTCCTTTGCCCTTTGTCGGCACCTTTTGTTTAAGCGGTTTTGAGATCGACGCCGTTAGCGAGGTTACCCTTCGGCGCTTGGCACAGGCAGGGTTATGGGCGCCATTGGTTATTCTTGAGGCTCTTAGCCCCATTTGCATCTTGTCCGTAGCTGGACGCCTATCGTTTTCAAGGTGATTTGGATCTTTGTATAATATATACGTATTCTTGACTCATTGAGTCATTTGTTATATATCTACATGGGTCCCATCGAGGACTGTTGTGTAATGTTAATACTTCGTTTTCCACCCGCACGAAAGTGCCTGGTGGGCACCTTTGAATCGTTTCTATGCGGGTTTGGCGAATTTCGCTCAAACTTGCATAGGTCCGATATTGAGGGGGTTACATAAAGCCTCTTGTTAAACTAGCTTGTTGGTTAATATATGATCATGGTTTCCTGATCATGAACATAGAGAT
Source organism: Avena longiglumis (assembly GCA_030063025.1). Lineage (NCBI taxonomy): Eukaryota > Viridiplantae > Streptophyta > Magnoliopsida > Poales > Poaceae > Avena > Avena longiglumis. The sequence goes on along the minus strand of CP125974.1, from coordinate 472,031,112 downwards.
GTTATTAACAGCAGGGTCATATCATTAGGAGAATGATATGATGGACATACTCCTATAGTTAAGCGTAGCATAAAAATCAAGTCATTTAATATAGTTCATTTGCTATAAGCTTTCTGATACATAGTAACCTAATTCCTTCGACCATGAGATCATGTTAATCACCATCACCGGAAGGATGCTTTGATGACATCAAACACCACACCGTGAATCGGGTGGCTATAAAGGTGGCATTGAGTGTTCGGAAAGTATGTGTTGAGGCACATGGATCAAGAGTGGGATTTGTCCATCCATATGACGGATAGATATACTCTAGGCCCTCTCGGTGGAATGTCATCCAATTAGCTTGCAAGCATGTGAGCTCACAAGGGATCACATACCACGGAACGAGAAAAGAGTGCTTATCGGTAACGAGGTTGAACTAGGTATGCAGAGATACCGACGATCATAACCTCGGATAAGTAAACTATCGTGAGACAAAGGGAAATTGGTATCGTATGTAAGTGGTTCATTCGATCGCAAAGTAATCAGAGAAATATGTAGAACCATATGAATTTCCAGATTCCTCTATTGGTTATTGATCGGAGAAGTGTCTCGATCATGTCCGCATAATTCACGAACCGTAGGGAGACACACTTAAGGATTCGATGTTGTTGAGTAGTTATGGAATGATGAGTAAGAGACCGAATGTTGTTTGGAGTCTCGGATGGGATCCGGGATATCACGAGGAGATCCGGAATGTTCCGGAGAATAAGATTCATATAAGGAAAGTCCTATTTCGGAGTTGGGGAATGATTCCGGTGTTTTCATCGGGAATGTTCTAGAAGGTTCCGGAATGTCCGGCACTCCGGAGGGGAAGGGTACATGAATGTGTTATATCAATTTGGTATGATTGCATTATGTACTTGGTGCCATCGCTGTACCAAATAGAGGGTTTATTCAAATCCTAGTTTGAAAAGTCAAACGGCTAGTTTGAAAGTCAAACGGCTAGTTTTGGGAAAGAGGAGAAGGAGGTTTGAAACCGACTTGGGGGAGGAGTTCCTCCTCCCACCGCCGGCCCACCTTGGGTCCGAGTTGGGGAGGGACTCCCCTCCCCAGTCGCGCCTCCCTCCACCTATAAGAGGAGGGGCAGGGCTCCCCTCCTAGACACACAATCTTGCCCCCTCTAAACCTAACCCTAGCCGCCGCCGGCCACCATAGCCGCCGCCCTAGGGTTTGCCCAAGCCGCCGACTTGGGGCAATCCCCTTGCCCTAGCCGTCGGCCTAGCTCCCTCTACTTGGTGCCTATAAACCCTAGATCACCAAAGCTCTCTCATAGTCCACCATACTCGCTTCGGCTTAAGGCGAAGCCCTGCGAGATCTCCCCTCTACTTCCGGTACCACGCCGTCGTGCTGCCGGAATCGCGAGGAGAGTGCTACAACCTCCGCTGCCTGCTGGAACAAGGGAGAGGAAGGTCTTCATCAAGTACCGAACGTGTGACCGACTGCGGAAGCGTTAGCGCATGGAAAGATCGCTCACGATCTTGAGATCGGAAGTGTACGACTACATCACCCACGAGAATTTGCTCTCGTTAACCGCTTTGGATCTTCGAGGGTTAGTACTCTATTGACTCGTTGCTACAATCTAGTAGATAGATCTTGGCTTGATCATAGATTAGATCTTGATTGTGTGTTCATGCGATAGAATTTTTTTGTTTTCCATGCTAAGAACCCCTACAGTGGTATCAGAGCCGTGTCTATATGTAGATCTGTTGCACGAGTAGAACACAATGGTCATTGTGGGCGTTGATGCTTTTATTGTCGATTGCTTCTTGTGTACTTTGCATCTTGCGGTATGTTGGGATGAAGCAGCCTGGGCTAACCTTACATGACATCGTTCATGAGACTTTCTCCACGCTTGACATGCAACTTGTATTGCATAAGTGGCTTTGCGGGTGCCTGTTTCTCCCAACATAGTTAAGATTCAATTTACAACGGGTGATTGACAATACTAGTATCAATGTTGTGGTTCTTGTTCATAAGTTAGAACGACACTTATTGAAAGCCCCAAACCACGTAAAACATGCAAAGAAAGTAGAGGCGTCTAAACTTTGTTTTGCAGGGGTGTGCTGTGATGTGATATGGCCATGATTATGATTATATTTGATGTATGCAATGTTCCTTATTGTAAGTTTGCAACCGGCAGGAGCCATATGGTTGTCTTTAAATTCTGTTAAGACCCGCTTGTCTGTTCAAAGTAGTTGTAATAGTTGAAGCTGGTGGACGACAACCATGGAGCGGCGTCATTGACCTTGATGCAATGCCGGTGATGATGGAGATCATGTTCGTGCTTGAAGATGGAGATCGGAAGCACAAGAAGAAAGGCCATATCATATCACATATTATGAATTGCATGTGATGTTAATCCTTTTATGCATCTTGTATTGCTTAGTTCACGAGGTAGCATTATAAGATGATCCCTCAAGCACACAATTTCAAGTATTAAAGTGTTCATCCTTAGTAAGCAACGTTGCTAAAGCTCGTTGTTTCGAAGCACCACGTGATGATCGGGTGTGTTAGATTCTGCGAGTGTATACAACGTGAGCAAGCCAGATTTGTTCATGCGGAAGCTAAGGTTGATCTTGACGAGCCTAGCATGTACAGACATGGTCTCGGAACACGGATCACCGAAAGGTAAAGCATGAGTCATATAGTAGATATGATGAACATGTTGATTGTTCGCCATTGAAGCTGCATCAACTCTCGTGATGATCGGTTTTGATGTGGTGGATTTGGTTCGTGTCACATCCCAAGATTTTCCAAATCTTGTAATGTGAAAATAAAATTAATAAAACAAAACTTTGTTAATTTTCAGAGCCAGAAGAAACTTTTTGAATACAATTGGAACTTCAAACTCATTTGAATTAAAATAAACCTCAAGAGATTTAAAAAGATAAATATTTAATAAAAGGAAATAAAAACATTTGGAAATACTATTTTGAAACAATTAAATGAAAAGATTTGTTTTCAAATGAAATAAAGAATTTTCCAAATAAAATAAAATGGAGATAACCATTCTATCCCTATTTTTAAATAAGGACAAATCTCTAAATAAAAATACATGAGAAAATGAGATTTGGAATTAAAACAATTACCCAATCTTATATGATTAATAAATCACTTTGGAATATTTTCCAAATAATTCAATATGAATTATTTGAACCAAATAAACAAATCCTAAATGGATTATTATCTAAGGACCATTTATCTAATTATAAATGGAACCTAAAATAAAAGGTTATTTTATTTAAAAAAACAAAATTTCCAAGCATCCTTATTTTCAAATAAAACCTACTGGTTTGATTATGAAAATAATTAGATTTTAAATGGAGATTTTATTAAATCAAACCAAATTTTACTAAATAACTAGATCCATCCTATTCTAATAATAAATGGGTCCTAAAATAAATAAAAATATTATTTTGAATTTGGATTATGTTACTAAACAGAACCAAAATACAAGTTCAAAGGTTGTTGAATGGTTGATTGGATTTAAGTGTGATTTGTTTGAATTGAAATATCAAATCAGGAAATAGAAACAGAAAAAGAAAAGAAATCAGAAACGGAAAAAAATAACAAAGAGGGCAACCCAACCCAGGCAGCCCAACAAAGCCCAGCAAGCCAGCCCAACTCTCCTTCCCCGCAGAAAACGATTCGAACCAACTAATCAAACCGCAAGGAGACTGGCAAGTGGACCCTTTCCCTTTTTCTTTCTCCAGCGATGTAGACCCACCTCCATCGTTTCTCCTTCTTCCTCGCTGACGACCACGCCTTCTCCCTCGTTGCTTTCGCTTTGATTTCATGGATTCAATACGCCTAATGCCGAGCCTTTACCTCGCTTTGATCACACGGATAGAAACGCCCAAGCCCCTCTATAAGTTTCCTCAAACCCCGGTGACACGCCTTAGACCGCTCCCAATTTCTCCCGAGCACCCTCTGCCCGACGAGCTTAGCTCTCAAATCCGCCACACACCTCCCTTGCTTCAACGACCAAGCACGACGTTCCCACTCCTAGACGATTCTTCCGTACCCTCCTTTCAACCGCGGGCGCCTGTAACGCGTTGCCTACGTCAAACTTCCGACGCCGCGTGCATCTTCAACTCCGGCGACAAATCTCGGTGAACTGATCGCCCGATCCCTCCCGTTCACGCACTCAAGACGCCTTGATTTCGCACATCTAACCGTGCTCCTGTCTTACCGTAGGGCAATCTGCAGCGACGACTCCTACCGCCACTAACGGTTTCTTTTCCGACAAGCTCCACAGGGTAATTCCGACCGCCCCGTACCTTCTAGTTCATGCACGTAACCTCTCCGAGACCTCCTCATCTAACCATGCCTTTGTTTTACCATAGGGTGATCAGAAGGCCGACTTCAACCAAAACCAGAGCCGACGCCGCTTCCAACTCCGGTGAGAAATTGTCGCAACCCTAGTGCGCCTGAGCCACGCCGACGACGACGTCGTCACCACAACCTCGCGACCTCGGTGAGCTTTCCTCCTGTTTTGCTTCTGTTTCGCCAAGACCGCCAGAATCGACCGCCGCCGTTAACCATCGCCGGCGCCGCTCGCAAATGGTCGAGCAAGCGAACACCGTAGGATCTCTATCCAACGCCCGAGATAGATCCACTTATTCTCGAAGGGGTATGTGCTCAGGACCATCCGATCTAACTTAATCCAGCGGCCCACGATGCCGATCCACGCGAAGCGGTACCCACGAGTAGAAACACGCCGCGTGTCGCCTGTTAGAATTAGAAACAGATTTGAATCTGATTTAAATTGCAAACTTCAAACCCTTATATCTTTTGATCCACACGTCCAAATTTGACAAATTTTATATCAATAAAATCAGGAGAACAAGCCCTAGCCAACCCTACCCTTAGTTTGTCAAATAGTATTTGTTAGCTTGTTTGAATTTGCAGATTCTTTTGTGTGCTTGCTAACATTAGAAAAATCATTTAAAAATGAATTTTGAGATCAAACCTTTACCAATTGGTTTATTGTGACCCTACTGACCCTAGGAACCAACCCATTTTGTTAAAAATGATTTTTGTGAAATTTAAGTGGAATTATTTAACTTAGCCATTATCTAGCCAAATAAACTCATTAAATTTTATGATGGAAAAGTTTGTGCAAGGAAAACTTTGGGAAAATGTTAGGAACCCAAACCTACTGACCCAAAACACCAAAACCTTGCCAAGATCAACTCACTTGGTGAAAAACCTAAAGTTTTACTTTAAAAAGAATGATTTTCACCACATAAAAGGTTGAATGGATTTTAAAATAGACTTTGGGCAAAACCCTTTAACCAATGACTTTGCCATTTTGGTGAATGACCAATGTGGACCTTACAAAGCTTATAAAACTAGTGGAGACCATCCTTGCAATAGAACCAACCTTTGCATAGTTATGCAAAGACTTAGAACCCATTACCTTGTGTGTGTGAAATATGGATTGAATATGGGTTTGGAATGTTAGTTGATTTGGTGTTTTGCTTGATTAACTTGTAGTGAAATTAGCAAAGTGTGAGACTAGCAAGATCAAGGAGTGAACTCTCATTCTCTACCCAAAAAGGCAAGTTACACTATCATCTAAAGTCCTAGTATTTTCATTATACTTAGTGAATTTTGAAAACATGCATGAAAAGAATTTTATACTTATGCTATGCTAAATCCTAATAGGATTCCCTATACACTCCTTAGAGAAAATATTGGAATTGTACATGCTTGGCCATGCTATGTTTTGAAAAGAGATACATGTTGTGATTTTACAAAGGATGAGAAAAGGACTTGTGTTTTTACATAATAAAACAAGGACTCAATGAACCACCTAGGTGGTGGCTACCTTAAGTTTTGGAGAAGGTGGCAACAAAAGGGAACCATGTCTATGGCAATCACTTTGTGTTGTGCTCCAAAAGAAAACCACCTAGGAAACTTAGAGATCAAACATGTTTCTCCAATTGTGGCTTCCATGTACAACCACATGCTATTATGGCTCTGGCTTAGTCAATTACATTAGGAAGACCCATACATTGTCTTTAGTTACTGGACATGGGGATCTGGAATGCTTCATGGGGGCTGAAGACAAAGCTAGCAATGATGTATGGGAGGACCTTTTGGAAAGACTTCGTCACATTCTCAATCTGCCAGTACTCCATCTTGGTGAGCACTAATCCAAGAGGGCCACTGGTGGCAACAAGATGGGATTGTGTCTGTGGGTAAAGTGTACTCCTTCTCAGAAGTAAATAAAATCTAAGTACTTAGCCGTGTCCCCGGTATGGACAATCTTGAGCAACTAAAGTTTGAACTATGGGAGATCTCGACATTCCAACTTCTAATATAAAACTTGATGCACTTGGGGTACCAAGGAATTCAAAGAGATTTTGTTAAGCTTGTTGCACTTGGGGTTACCAAGGTGCACAAGAGCATGATGTACTTGGGGATTACCAAGGAACTCATGAGGTTTTGATAAAACTTGTTGCACTTGGGAATTACCAAGTAGCTCAAGGATTTTGACAAGGACTTGAACACTTGAGTTTCTACCAAGTAATTCAAGGAACTTGGAAAAGAGATTTAAACAAAGGACTTAAAACCCTATTTGAAAAGATAGGATAAAATATGCTTCATGCAAATAAGCCTTAAACTCTACTCAAAGGATATGCATATAATGATAGAATCCAACCTTTATACATAAAAGTGAAACTTGCCAATACAATTCAAATGTATTGACCCTTGTGGCTGTAACTTGTAATGTTGCAGGTTGATTGTTTTAAAATGAAGATTGTTTGACTGACTAGGATTACAAAGTCTACAACCAACATCTGCCTGTGGCACTTTGATGATGAAGGACCCATACTTATAGTTATTCCGCTGCAATGTAATGAAATGGCCAAATGAGCCTTGTATGATGTAATAAAATTATGTTATTCATGGTTATAAGGTTATGTTATGACCATTGTTTCTTGATATTACATCTTAACTGTGGATGCTAGCTATTGATCCAGGGACTAGCATTGTAAAACACAGGAGGTATCTACCATATTGGGTAGGGACCTCTACAGTTCGTGTGATCACTAAAACAATGTGAGGGATATTGTTTTGAGTGGGAGTTCAACAGCAATATGATTAAAAGTTGAACACTATTTATCATAAATTAAATCAAAGTGAATTGCATAGTTGTTGTAGTCATTGGCATCCGTTTACCACCTTACGCTTAGTTATAATTGAGATGATAGAACTATAGAATTCTGGTTAGTTACTTTACGAACTGGTATCGTATTGTTTTGAAGTGTTAATCTAAAGTTTAAAAGTCCTATTGCAAACTTTCAGTAAGTTCCGGTTACTCCATGAAGTTTAATAATTGGTATTAAAACAAGAGTGACAATTCCAAGAGTTAGTGTATGAGTATCATGTTTGTTTCCATGATTCTTGATATTCAAAGGATTGTCTTAATATCAAGGTTATCTAGGATCTGAAAGAGTTGTTTCAGAAACCATGATATGTGGAAGATATTGTGATATCTGAAACGAAGTATTGGTTGCAACATGATAGAGTATAATATGGCAAAAGACATGTTCTCATATTTGATGAGAAGTTGCAAAAGGTTGGAGACACTAGTTGTCCTGAACCACCAAAAGGTTTTGGAGAGCAACATTATACTCGCGATTCATCTTTATAAGCTAAAAGTAGCTTGATCATGAATAATTCCATGATAAGGGTGAATATTTGATGTAGGTAAAATATTTACCACACCAAAAGATTACTAAAGAATGGAATTTGAAAGCACACCAAACATTTGATGATGGTGATCTACTTCAAAGTGCAAGTCCAAAGACATTGGTATTTAATTATACACGCTTTGGACTATGTGTCATATGTATGACTCCACTATTGATGTTGATAGATTCTTTCAAATGTAAAAGGAAATCTTGAAAGAGAATCTCATAAATATATGGTAGAAAAGAAAAGACTAGAATTGTTCGGTTTAAGTATATAGATGATATACATGTTATGGCTATATTCTTTGCTTATTAAACAACGGTTCTTAAGTATTTGATACTGAATTTGTTGGTGTGAATCGTCATACGAACAACACAATTCATGAACTACAATGGCCTAAGTAACTAGCAAAGAATATGTGATGATGTTCATCGAGAACAAATAAAGGGTTATTGTGTTGCTCGATAAACATCAAAGCTTGCCTTCAAGATTTGTTTTACTGTATTATGAGAACAAAAGGGTTGTTCAAATAATTGCCAGAATCCATAAAAGATGGATGATTTACAAATCTCGTTGGAGAAATCACATCCATAAAACTAGTGCTAAAATGTCAAAAGACAAATTGATTGAAAGATAACTTAGGAAGTGACATCGCCGTTTAAATTATATTGGAAAGAAAACATGAATAAACTCCATATGGATGGAATTTTGGAGTCTATTTGATTTTGATCAAATGACGCTTGTGAAACTTTCCTAGAGATAATTAAAACTTCGTTCATAGGCCAAAAGGGAGCGAATGACTAGCTTATTGGAAATTGTACATATTGTTGTACAAAGCCATCATGTGTAGTCAAGAGCGATGGATTTCAACTTCATGGGCTTTCTCCGAAAATTTGAGTGAATATATGAATATTTACTTAATAAGGATGAAGTATGAAACATTTGAAAAGTTCAAAGATTTTCAAGATGAAGTGCAAAATTATTGTAACAAGAATATAAATAGTTTATGATAAGATCATAAAGGAAGATATTTGAGTTACAAGTTTAGCATAATACCTAAGATTCAAGGAATCATTCCGTGGATTTGCATATCCCGAAACACCATAAGAGTATGGCGCATTCGAGATATGTAATTAAACCTTGTTTGACATGGTAAGATCGAAGGTGTAATTCAAAAACTGCCATTATATTTTAAAGTTTAAAAGCTTTAGAGACTACATTTTTCCACTGAAAAGAGCTTCATCATAATCCGTTGAGACGACACCATATAAAGTTATGGTTTGGGATTAAACCCAAGTTGTCCTTTCTTAAAACATTGGTATGCTATGTTTGCAACCAAAGTCGGGTGAACCTGTCTTTGTATGTTATTTCGAATAACTGTAAGTACTCCTCCATAACACCGGAGACAAAAGTGTTTGTCGCTTAGAACGTCAAGTTTCTTTGAGAAGGAATTTTTTTCGTGAAAAGTTAAGTGGGAGGATAATAGAACTTTGATAGGGTTAAAAGAACCTTAGCTATATGATCAGAGTTGCACAGCGCCGAAAAGTGTTCCGGAGGCAGCAATAATGCTCGTGGCTCACGTGCCTCAAAGGTTGTGGTCACGGAGATCTAAGTTCCTATTGAAACAAGTAGGTCAGGTAAACAATCAAATACCAAGATTTGAGAGTTAAATCATTATTTGATAATAATGATCTGACTACATGCAAAGAAGCGATGATGGGCCCTGAATCCGACAAATGGCTTGAAGCCATAAAATCCGTGATAGTTCCATATACGAGAGATCAAGCTTTGAACTTGAAAGACCCTCTGGAAAGGTACAAGACCTTACAATGTATTTGGATCTATAAAGAAATAGACATGGATGTTTCACATCTATGAAATATTCGACATGTTGGGAAAGAGTTCACAGCAATGTTCAAAGGTTGTATATGACAAGATTTGATCTTTCATAGCGATATTTAGTCTAGACGGATTTAAGTAGCAACCACTACATATAATTTTGTTATATGGCAGTTGAATAAACAAAACAAGTTCTTCTAATAGAATTGTTACCTAGGATGTGTGCATGACACGGTTCATAGGGTTTTGTTAATTCAAAGGATGCTAAAAGTATATGCAAACTTCAATGGTTGAAGTGAGCATCGCGGAGTTGGAATCTTCACAATGATGAAATTGTTAAAAGAGTTTAAATTCATCAGAGACGATGAAGATGCTTGCATTTGCAAGAAATTAAGTGGGAGCGCTAAGACATATTTCTAATACATTATGTGGAAGACATATTGTTGATTGGAAATGATGTATCTTTTATTAACACATATTAAGAATTTCATCTCGATGAAAGACTTAGGCAAAACCCAAATATTTGGCATCAGTAGACGCTAATATGGTTGTGCCGAAAGTACATAGATGATGTATTGAATGAGTTCAATATAGAAACTACAAGAAAGGTTCTTGTCACACAGAAAAGATTGAATGAGTTCAATATTGATGATATATTCAAGTGTATTGACACTGGGTGAGTGAAACAAAGATTCAAGTATAGATTGATACTTGATGTATGAAATCACAAAGAGTATTTATATCAATCATACTATGATATGTACAAATCCAGATATGTCCTATACTCTAAATTTTATGAGCATATACCAGAATGATTCATAAGTTGATCATTGGACAATAGTAAGGATATTCTTATGATCTTTTGGAAGAACTAAGAGTATATTATTTGTATAAGTGACAAATAGATGGTTAGTTCATTGTATAAGTACTACATTGATACTAGTTTTGTCGCAAAGTACAGATTAAGTTTATCTCAATCTAAACCAAGGGTGGCACAATATAATGGAAAGTAAGTTCCATAATGGATTTGGATGAGTTCCAAAGTTAAGACATTGTGACAGATACTACAACAAAAGGCAAAGTATATGACTGCTATAATAGCAGCTAAAGAGGGTGTTTGTGTCAAGTAGTTTGTTATCAAACTAGGTGTAGTTCACAGCGGGATAATACTATGAAAATATATTGTACGACAATATTATCAACATGTTTTAACCACCAAAGGACCAAAATTATACAAAGCCATCTCATTAGAGAATGAGTGATGCGTAGAGACGCAAAGACATGCAATTACACACGGACCTAGAAGTGTCAGATCCGGAGATCAGTTGACCACTAGCAATAGTGTACATACAACACCGGAAAGCCATAGGTGTTGAATACACAAAGGTTTGGAACTAGATTATTGACTCTAGTGCAAGTGGGAGACTGTTGGAGATATGCCCAAGAGGCAATAATAAAGTGGTTATTATCATATCTTCATACTTATGATAAATGTTTACATACCATGCTATAATTGTATTACAGGAAACATTAATACTTGTGTGATTTGTAAACATAAAAGAGTCCCTAGTAAAGCCTCTTGTTAAACTAGCTTGTTGGTTAATATATGATCATGGTTTCCTGATCATGAACATAGAGATGTTATTAACAGCAGGGTCATATCATTAGGAGAATGATATGATGGACATACTCCTATAGTTAAGCGTAGCATAAAAATCAAGTCATTTAATATAGTTCATTTGCTATAAGCTTTCTGATACATAGTAACCTAATTCCTTCGACCATGAGATCATGTTAATCACCATCACCGGAAGGATGCTTTGATGACATCAAACACCACACCGAATCGGGTGGCTATAAAGGTGGCATTGAGTGTTCGGAAAGTATGTGTTGAGGCACATGGATCAAGAGTGGGATTTGTCCATCCATATGACGGATAGATATACTCTGGGCCCTCTCGGTGGAATGTCATCCAATTAGCTTGCAAGCATGTGACTGGCTCACAAGGGATCACATACCACGGGAACGAGAAAAGAGTGCTTATTGGTAACGAGGTTGAACTAGGTATGCAGAGATACCGACGATCATAACCTCGGATAAGTAAACTATCGTGAGACAAAGGGAAATTGGTATCGTATGTAAGTGGTTCATTCGATCACAAAGTAATCGTAGAAATATGTGGGAGCCATATGAATTTCCAGATTCCTCTATTGGTTATTGATCGGAGAAGTGTCTCGATCATGTCTGCATAATTCACGAACCGTAGGGAGACACACTTAAGGATTCGATGTTGTTGAGTAGTTATGGAATGATGAGTAAGAGACCGAATGTTGTTCGGAGTCTCGTATGGGATCCGGGATATCACGAGGAGATCCGAATGGTCCGGAGAATAAGATTCATATAAGGAAAGTCCTGTTTGGAGTTGGAGAATGATTAGGTTTTCATCGGGAATGTTCTAGAAGGTTCCGGAATGTCCGGCACTCCGGAGGGGAAGGGTACATGAATGTGTTATATCAAGTTGGTATGATTGCATTATGTACTTGGTGTCATCGCTGTACCAAATAGAGGGTTTATTCAAATCCTAGTTTGAAAAGTCAAACGGCTAGTTTGAAAGTCAAACGACTAGTTTTGGGAAAGAGGAGAAGGAGGTTTGAAACCGACTTGGGGGAGGAGTTCCTCCTCCCACCGCCGGCCCACCTTGGGTCCGAGTTGGGGAGGGACTCCCCTCCCCAGGCGCGCCTCCCTCCACCTATAAGAGGAGGGGCAGGGCTCCCCTCCTAGACACACAATCTTGCCCCATCTAAACCTAACCCTAGCCGCCGCCCTAGGGTTTGCCCAAGCCCCCGACTTGGGGCAATCCCCTTGCCCTAGCCGCCGGCCTAGCTCCCTCTACTTGGTGCCTCTAAACCCTAGAATACCAAAGCTCTCTCGTAGTCCACCATACTCGCTTCAGCTTAAGGCGAAGCCCTGCGAGATCTCCCCTCTACTTCCGGTACCACGCCGTCGTGCTGCCGGAATCGCGAGGAGAGTGCTACAACCTCCATTTTCTTTGGAACAAGGGAGAGGAAGGTCTTCATCGAAAATCGAACGTGTGACCGATTGCTGAAGCGCTCTTGGAACGCAATGGAAAGATCGTCTACGCGATCTTGAGATCGGAAGTGTACGACTACATCACCCACGAGAATTTGCTCTCGTTAACCGCTTTGGATCTTCGAGGGTTAGTACTCTATTGACTCGTTGCTACAATCTAGTAGATAGATCTTGGCTTGATCATAGATTAGATCTTGATTGTGTGTTCATGCGATAGAATTTTTTTGTTTTCCATGCTAAGAACCCCTACAGTGGTATCAGAGCCGTGTCTATATGTAGATCTGTTGCACGAGTAGAACACAATGGTCATTGTGGGCATTGATGCTTTTATTGTCGATTGCTTATTGTGTACTTTGCATCTTGCGGTATGTTGGGATGAAGCGGCCTGGGCTAACCTTACATGACATCGTTCATGAGACTTTCTCCACGCTTGACATGCAACTTGTATTGCATAAGTGGCTTTGCGGGTGCCTGTTTCTCCCAACATAGTTAAGATTCAATTTACAACGGGTGATTGACAATACTAGTATCAATGTTGTGGTTCTTGTTCATAAGTTAGAACGACACTTATTGAAAGCCCCAAACCACGTAAAACATGCAAAGAAAGTAGAGGCGTCTAAACTTTGTTTTGCAGGGGTGTGCTGTGATGTGATATGGCCATGATTATGATTATATTTGATGTATGCAATGATCCTTATTGTAAGTTTGCAACCGGCAGGAGCCATATGGTTGTCTTTAAATTCTGTTAAGACCCGCTTGTCTGTTCAAAGTAGTTGTAATAGTTGAAGCCGGTGGACGACAACCATGGAGCGGCGTCATTGACCTTGATGCAATGCCGGTGATGATGGAGATCATGTTCGTGCTTGAAGATGGAGATCGGAAGCACAAGAAGAAAGGCCATATCATATCACATATTATGAATTGCATGTGATGTTAATCCTTTTATGCATCTTGTATTGCTTAGTTCACGAGGTAGCATTATAAGATGATCCCTCAAGCACACAATTTCAAGTATTAAAGTGTTCATCCTTAGTAAGCACCGTTGCTAAAGCTCGTTGTTTCGAAGCACCATGTGATGATCGGGTGTGTTAGATTCTGCGAGTGTATACAACGTGAGCAAGCCAGATTTGCTCATGCGGAAGCTAAGGTTGATCTTGACGAGCCTAGCATGTACAGACATGGTCTCGGAACACGGATCACCGAAAGGTAAAGCATGAGTCATATAGTAGATATGATGAACATGTTGATTGTTCGCCATTGAAGCTGCATCAACTCTCGTGATGATCGGTTTTGATGTGGTGGATTTGGTTCGTGTGATCACTAAAACAATGTGAGGGATATTGTTTTGAGTGGGAGTTCAACAGCAATATGATTAAAAGTTGAACACTATTTATCATAAATTAAATCAAAGTGAATTGCATAGTTGTTGTAGTCATTGGCATCCGTTTACCACCTTACGCTTAGTTATAATTGAGATGATAGAACTATAGAATTCGTTAGTTACTTTACTTAACTGGTATCGTATTGTTTTGAAGTGTTAATCTAAAGTTTAAAAGTCCTATTGCAAACTTTCAGTAAGTTCCGGTTACTCCATGAAGTTTAATAATTGGTATTAAAACAAGAGTGACAATTCCAAGAGTTAGTGTATGAGTATCATGTTTGTTTCCATGATTCTTGATATTCAAAGGATTGTCTTAATATCAAGGTTATCTAGGATCTGAAAGAGTTGTTTCAGAAACCGTGATATGTGGAAGATATTGTGATATCTGAAACGAAGTATTGGTTGCAACATTATAGAGTATAATATGGCAAAAGACATGTTCTCATATTTGATGAGAAGTTGCAAAAGGTTGGAGACACTAGTTGTCCTGAACCACCAAAAGGTTTTGGAGAGCAACATTATACTCGCGATTCATCTTTATAAGCTAAAAGTAGCTTGATCATGAATAATTCCATGATAAGGGTGAATATTTGATGTAGGTAAAATATTTACCACACCAAAAGATTACTAAAGAATGGAATTTGAAAGCACACCAAACATTTGATGATGGTGATCTACTTCAAAGTGCAAGTCCAAAGACATTGGTATTTAATTATACACGCTTTGGACTATGTGTCATATGTATGACTCCACTATTGATGTTGATAGATTCTTTCAAACAGAAAAGGAAATACTGAAAGAGAATCTCATAAATATATGGTAGAAAAGAAAAGACTAGAATTGTTCAGTTTAAGTATATAGATGATATACATGTTATGGCTATATTCTTTGCTTATTAAACAATCTGGTTCTTAAGTATTTGATACTGAATTTGTTGGTGTGAATCGTCATACGGAACAACACAATTCATGAACTACAATGGCCTAAGTAACTAGCAAAAGAATATGTGATGATGTTCATCGAGAACAAATAAAGGGTTATTGTGTTGCTCGATAAACATCAAAGCTTGCCTTCAAGATTTGTTTTACCAGGTATTATGAGAACAAAAGGGTTGTTCAAATAATTGCCGTAATCCATAAAAGATGGATGATTTACAAATCTCGTTGGAGAAATCACATCCATAAAACTAGTGCTAAAAATGTCAAAAGACAAATTGATTGAAAGATAACTTAGGAAGTGACATCGCCGTTTAAATTATATTGGAAAGAAAACATGAATAAACTCCATATGGATGGAATTTTGGAGTCTATTTGATTTTGATCAAATGACGCTTGTGAAACTTTCCTAGAGATAATTAAAACTTCGTTCATAGGCCAAAAGGGAGCGAATGACTAGCTTATTGGAAATTGTACATATTGTTGTACAAAGCCATCATGTGTAGTCAAGAGCGATGGATTTCAACTTCATGGGCTTTCTCCGAAAATTTGAGTGAATATATGAATATTTACTTAATAAGGATGAAGTATGAAACATTTGAAAAGTTCAAAGATTTTCAAGATGAAGTGCAAAATTATTGTAACAAGAATATAAATAGTTTATGATAAGATCATAAAGGAAGATATTTGAGTTACAAGTTTAGCATAATACCTAAGATTCAAGGAATCATTCCGTGGATTTTCATATCCCGAAACACCATAAGAGTATGGCGCATTCGAGATATGTAATTAAACCTTGTTTGACATGGTAAGATCGAAGGTGTAATTCAAAAACTGCCATTATATTTTAAAGTTTAAAAGCTTTAGAGACTACCGTTTTTCCACTGAAAAGAGCTTCATCATAATCCGTTGAGACGACACCATATAAAGTTATGGTTTGGGATTAAACCCAAGTTGTCCTTTCTTAGAACATTGGTATGCTATGTTTGCAACCAAAGTCGGGTGAACCTGTCTTTGTATGTTATTTCGAATAACTGTAAGTACTCCTCCATAACACCGGAGACAAAAGTGTTTGTCGCTTAGAACGTCAAGTTTCTTTGAGAAGGAATTTTTTTCGTGAAAAGTTAAGTGGGAGGACAATAGAACTTTGATAGGGTTAAAAGAACCTTAGCTATATGATCAGAGTTGCACAGCGCCGAAAAGTGTTCCGGAGGCAGCAATAATGCTCGTGGCTCACGTGCCTCAAAGGTTGTGGTCACGGAGATCTAAGTTCCTATTGAAACAAGTAGGTCAGGTAAACAATCAAATACCAAGATTTGAGAGTTAAATCATTATTTGATAATAATGATCTGACTACATGCAAAGAAGCGATGATGGGCCCTGACTCCGACAAATGGCTTGAAGCCATAAAATCCGTGATAGTTCCATATACGAGAGATCAAGCTTTGAACTTGAAAGACCCTCTGGAAAGGTACAAGACCTTACAGTCGTATTTGGATCTATAAAGAAATAGACATGGATGTTTCACATCTATGAAATATTCGACATGTTGGGAAAGAGTTCACAGCAATGTTCAAAGGTTGTATATGACAAGATTTGATCTTTCATAGCGATATTTAGTCTAGACGGATTTAAGTAGCAACCACTACATATAATTTTGTTATATGGCAGTTGAATAAACAAAACAAGTTCTTCTAATAGAATTGTTACCTAGGATGTGTGCATGACACGGTTCATAGGGTTTTGTTAATTCAAAGGATGCTAAAAGTATATGCAAACTTCAATGGTTGAAGTGAGCATCGCGGAGTTGGAATCTTCACAATGATGAAATTGTTAAAAGAGTTTAAATTCATCAGAGACGATGAAGATGCTTGCATTTGCAAGAAATTAAGTGGGAGCGCTAAGACATATTTCTAATACATTATGTGGAAGACATATTGTTGATTGGAAATGATGTATCTTTTATTAACACATATTAAGAATTTCATCTCGATGAAAGACTTAGGCAAAACCCAAATATTTGGCATCAATGAGACGCTAATATGGTTGTGCGAAAGTACATAGATGATGTATTGAATGAGTTCAATATAGAAACTACAAGAAAGGTTCTTGTCACACGTAAAAGATTGAATGAGTTCAATATTGATGATATATTCAAGTGTATTGACACTGGGTGAGTGAAACAAAGATTCAAGTATAGATTGATACTTGATGTATGAAATCACAAAGAGTATTTATATCAATCATACTATGATATGTACAAATCCAGATATGTCCTATACTCTAAATTTTATGAGCATATACCAGAATGATTCATAAGTTGATCATTGGACAATAGTAAGGATATTCTTATGATCTTTTGGAAGAACTAAGAGTATATTATTTGTATAAGTGACAAATAGATGGTTAGTTCATTGTATAAGTACTACATTGATACTAGTTTTGTCGCAAAGTACAGATTAAGTTTATCTCAATCTAAACCAAGGGTGGCACAATATAATGGAAAGTAAGTTCCATAATGGATTTGGATGAGTTCCAAAGTTAAGACATTGTGACAGATACTACAACAAAAGGCTAAGTATATGACTGCTATAATAGAAGCTAAAGAGGGTGTTTGTGTCAAGTAGTTTGTTATCAAACTAGGTGTAGTTCACAGCGGGATAATACTATGAAAATATATTGTACGACAATATTATCAACATGTTTTAACCACCAAAGGACCAAAATTATACAAAGCCATCTCATTAGAGAATGAGTGATGCGTAGAGACGCAAAGACATGCAATTACACACGGACCTAGAAGTGTCAGATCCGGAGATCAGTTGACCACTAGCAATAGTGTACATACAACACCGGAAAGCCATAGGTGTTGAATACACAAAGGTTTGGAACTAGATTATTGACTCTAGTGCAAGTGGGAGACTGTTGGAGATATGCCCAAGAGGCAATAATAAAGTGGTTATTATCATATCTTCATACTTATGATAAATGTTTACATACCATGCTATAATTGTATTACAGGAAACATTAATACTTGTGTGATTTGTAAACATAAAAGAGTCCCTAGTAAAGCCTCTTGTTAAACTAGCTTGTTGGTTAATATATGATCATGGTTTCCTGATCATGAACATAGAGATGTTATTAACAGCAGGGTCATATCATTAGGAGAATGATATGATGGACATACTCCTATAGTTAAGCGTAGCATAAAAATCAAGTCATTTAATATAGTTCATTTGCTATAAGCTTTCTGGTACATAGTAACCTAATTCCTTCGACCATGAGATCATGTTAATCACCATCACCGGAAGGATGCTTTGATGACATCAAACACCACACCGTAACTGGGTGGCTATAAAGGTGGCATTGAGTGTTCGGAAAGTATGTGTTGAGGCACATGGATCAAGAGTGGGATTTGTCCATCCATATGACGGATAGATATACTCTGGGCCCTCTCGGTGGAATGTCATCCAATTAGCTTGCAAGCATGTGACTGGCTCACAAGGGATCACATACCACGGGAACGAGAAAAGAGTGCTTATTGGTAACGAGGTTGAACTAGGTATGCAGAGATACCGACGATCATAACCTCGGATAAGTAAACTATCGTGAGACAAAGGGAAATTGGTATCATATGTAAGTGGTTCATTCGATCACAAAGTAATCGTAGAAATATGTGGGAGCCATATGAATTTCCAGATTCCTCTATTGGTTATTGATCGGAGAAGTGTCTCGATCATGTCTGCATAATTCACGAACCGTAGGGAGACACACTTAAGGATTCGATGTTGTTGAGTAGTTATGGAATGATGAGTAAGAGACCGAATGTTGTTCGGAGTCTCGTATGGGATCCGGGATATCACGAGGAGATCCGGAATGGTCCGGAGAATAAGATTCATATAAGGAAAGTCCTGTTTCGGAGTTGGAGAATGATTCCGGTGTTTTCATCGGGAATGTTCTAGAAGGTTCCGGAATGTCCGGCACTCCGGAGGGGAAGGGTACATGAATGTGTTATATCAAGTTGGTATGATTGCATTATGTACTTGGTGTCATCGCTGTACCAAATAGAGGGTTTATTCAAATCCTAGTTTGAAAAGTCAAGCGGCTAGTTTGAAAGTCAAACAACTAGTTTTGGGAAAGAGGAGAAGGAGGTTTGAAACCGACTTGGGGAGGAGTTCCTCCTCCACCGCCGGCCACCTTGGGTCCGAGTTGGCGAGGGACTCCCTCCTGGCGCGCTCCTCCCCACCTATAAGAGGAGGGGCTCCTCCTAGACACACAATCTTGCCCCATCTAAACCTAACCCTAGTCAGCCGCCTAGGGTTTGCCCAAGCCCCGACTTGGGGCAATCCCTTGCCCTAGCCATGGCCTAGCTCCCTCTACTTGGTGCCTCTAAACCCTAGAATACCAAAGCTCTCGTAGTCCACCATACTCGCCCAAGGCGAAGCCCTGCGAGATCTCCCCTCTACTTCCGGTACCACGCCGTCGTGCTGCCGGAATCGCGAGGAGAGTGCTACAACCTCCGCTGCCTGCTGGAACAAGGGAGAGGAAGGTCTTCATCGAGTACCGAACGTGTGACCGACTGCGGAAGCGCTGCTGGAACGCAGCGCCGGAAAGATCGTCTACGCGATCTTGAGATCGGAAGTGTACGACTACATCACCCACGAGAATCTGCTCTCGTTAACCGCTTTGGATCTTCGAGGGTTAGTACTCTATTGACTCGTTGCTACAATCTAGTAGATAGATCTTGGCTTGATCATAGATTAGATCTTGATTGTGTGTTCATGCGATAGAATTTTTTTGTTTTCCATGCTACGAACCCCTACAGGGCCTAGCGGGGGGGAGAAAGGAGCGTTGCGAGGTGGATTGGCGGGGTCCATCCAGGGAGAGGTGGCAGGGGAGAGGGAGTGGGGTTAGGGTTTAGGTACGGGTAGAATAGTATTAAGGTTTGTGGCCGTGGGCTGGGTTGCTGTCACGACCCGGGATCAGGGCTAGACAAATACCAGATCCTCATCTGATATAATCCTAACCTAAATTCCGAAACGCGTAGGGAAAGATCGGTAACATTACAGAACAAACAAACCATACATTAATAAGGTAAACTCTTAAGAGAGTTACAAACCAGTCATACAAGCCAGGGGTCACAGACCCATCATTACATCAAACAACGGGAGCAAACAAGTTGTTTTAAACAACTAACTTAGCAAAGGCCTAAGAGGCCATAACAAAAGTAGCGACCCTTCCATAGATCCTAGGCTGCTGCCTGGGAACCCCGACTACTCATCGACTTCGACGTAGAAACCACCTTCAGTTGGGGTAGCTTAATTTGTAGAAAAACATCAATGAAGCAAGGCTGAGTACAGGGTGTACTCCGCAAGACTTATGGCTAGTGGAGTTATTTTGCATAAAGCCATCTTTTGTTTTCAAAACAAGAGGGAGAAGAAACTCGTCTAGTCAGATCATTTTCAAAAGGGGATAAGAAGACTTCAACTCTTGCTCTTAGAATCATCTTTGATATCCATCAAGTATCATCATCAACTAAACCACTCTTCCGAGACTACCCCCTCAACAACCCCGAGGAAGTATTCCAGATCTTACCTTAGTTGGCAAGTTTTATCATTCGGTTATAGTTCTCTATGATCACAGAATCCGTTCCCAAGTCGTCCATAACCGTGGACACGGCTTTTCGAAAAGATTATAACCCTGCAGGGGTGCACAACTTTACCCACACGTACCAACCGATTATTAATGCCAAATTATTAGCACTCTTCCTTGGTAGGCCGGCAGAGAGTGGTTGACCACGACCTTTACCTTTCTTTCGCCAAGACCATGAGTCATGCACTAGGGAGATGCCGCCATAACGGGTCAAGTCCCGAATCCGGTCCCTAATGATGTGTGCGGGGTTCAAGATTACGGATGCCGGGCATCTCTTGTTCTCGGCCACGCTTACCTACCTGTTATGAACGCACCTCCTTCACCTCCATTCAAGAACAACCAAGATGCGTATGTCGAATGGAAATCCCAAACTATGTGACTCATGGAATCTACTAGGCAAGTTAGTTGGTCGAGGGGGTTTCCAGGCCCCCGTGTGGTTGTACGCTCGTCTTGGTTCAAGAGGCGAGAACATCAGATCCTAAGGGTGGCAAGTATGGGACTACAAAAACCACAACCCACGTGGCCTCCCATACAAACCTTAGCATGTTTATCATCCACTTTTGATCACATCACCACATCCATCCATACTAGATTCATTCGCATTTCCGGTGCATCACATGAGTGATTAGCATCAGACCACTAAGCATGGATTAGCTTGACTGAACTGGGCACTAGCGACGCTCATAAGCCAAACCCTAGTTATGCTAGGAGCGGTGGATTAGGTAACATAGTTCACAAAGGATAACATGCATCAGATAGGATTACTCTGTCTACTGATAAAAGACTGTTTGAACCGAATGCATATGACGAGAATGAAATACTTTATAATCATAGGATTCATATGTATGAGTGGGGCTTCGCTTGCCTTGTCCGTTGTTGGACTGATACTGCTCTTCGGTGGCGTTGACTTCATCTTCGGGTTCGGTTCCTATTCTCGAGAACCAATCACCGGAAAAGAGAAAGCAACACTCAACACATGGCATGTGCAATGCTCATACAATATGGATGATATGACAAGTTGAATAGTGTTGAATTGAACCCTAAAGCATGCTTGGTCACTTTAAAGGGGGTTCCGAAAGTCCAAACCCTAAAACAGGGGGATCATCGGAATCACCTATGGGGTTCAATTAGTTCTTCTAATTAAACTTGCTATCAAAGTTGATTAACAATGTATTATAGCTTAGTTAGATAGGTTTCATTTTTCTGAACATTTTGGTATATTATTTGTATTTTTTTGATTTAAAATGAATTAGTTATTAATTTCTCAAATTTTAATTCATTTAAAATTATTTTTGGAATATTTGAAATAATTTCCAACTTGGGCCCACATGTCAGTCTTTTATTAATTTCAGAAAATATTTATAGAAATGATTAAAACCCTGACAGATATGGCCCACATGTCATACATTTTCCATTTCAGAAATAATTACAGAAAAAGAAAAAGGAAGAATGACATCAGCATGCCATCATGTTGATGTCATCTAGGGCTTGATCCTCATATCGATGCTCGATCTGTCGATCGAGCACTTGCGAGGAAGCGGGGATGCATGCACTGGACTCAGCGCTTCGCGCTAAGCCAGAAAGTGGCGGCGTGGCGTGCAGGGGGTTGCCGGAGTGGCAGGAGCGACGGTGGCCGACGGCGGCTGCAGGTGGTCGACGGGGAGGGGGCTAGAGGCCGAGAGAGAGGAAAAAGAGTGGTCTGCAAGGACTAGAGGCTCACCCTGAGCACGATGGAGGTGGTGGCGAGGCGAGGCGAGCACGTGGGACACCGGAATCGAAGAAGAACGCGATGGCCGGAGCTGAGAGAGGTGAGGTCGAGGGCGACGATTCCGAGCGCCCGCGTCCGATTCCTTCGAGGAGAAGCACCAGGGAGACGAGGCGGAGCTCAAGGAGGGTTCGACGGGCACGGGGAGGCTTCAAACGGCGGCGACGCGAAGCTCTGGTTCGGACTAGGGTTCGGCCATGGAGCGGGAGAGATAGGGAGAGGAAGAAGTGGCGGTTTAGGGTTTATCGACAGCGGCCAGGGTTACTTGTAGACGCTCGGGGGCGGAGGCACGCATCGCGACGCTGGCGGGAATCATGGCGCAGACGAGCGTCGGCAGCGACTCCACGCAGCTACTTGTCGGCGACGGAAAATAAGGAAGGGGAGAGGCCAAGAATGCAGGCCTGGTTCTTTGGGCTTGGGCCCCGGTTGCTAATGTGGCTTGTACTTGGCGAGAGAGAGGAAGGAAAGATGGGCTCGGCCCAGATTAGGTTAGATAGATTTTTATTTGGAATTTCCTTTTTATATTTCTGTTTTCTATCTTCTTTTGTAATTTCCATTTGTAATTCTGTTTTTGAATAATTCAAATCATAGAAACTTTTATAAAATATATAAAATAGTTTGGGACCCTTTTATTCACTTTGGGTTCCATTCATGTAGATAGTTTTTCAAATACAAAACTCATTTGAATGGTTTTCAAATAGAGGGGGAAGTTAGGATTTAGGGTTTTGTTGGTTCTCTCTTAATTAAACCAAAATGCAAGTGTTATGCATGCATGCAATGCTCAAACATATCTTGTTTATATTACACAGAAGGGTGGTATGTTACAGTGGCCTCTGGTTGGGCCTTCGGGCCTAGCCGTTGGCTGCCTGGCCCCCCACAAAAATATTTATTTTTCTATTTAAAAACACTTTTGTAAAATGTTTTTAGACAAATAAAATATTTGGTCGAACCGAGGGCTTGATTTGAATTAGGAGAGAGGAATAAATTAGAAAACAAATTAGGCATTTAGGAAAATGGTTTTAGATTAAATGATGCATGATGTCATGATGATGCACATAATAAAAACAACAACAATTTTCTAGTACTAGATTTACCCGGGGTGCTACAGTAGCCCCCGAGTCCGTAGTAGAGTCGCGGAGTCGACATAGGACTCGAAGATTTCTTTGAGGCATTTTTACCATTGTAATTTCTTGTTTAATAAAAATATTTGAGCCGTTGCTAGATTTTATTTGATGATGTCATTGCTGACACTTGGTGAGCTCAACCGTCTGCGCATATGAGACGATGCGACGGGACAGTCGTGGGTCCCACCTTCTGACGTGAATTTGATTAGTTAATTGTAACATGGACGAAAATTATGGTGTCTCCTCGATTCGCGTGTTTAGTAGGCGGCGTGTTTGCGATGGTTCAGGCCGCTGTTGATACGTGTACAATGAGATGAGAGGCACACATTAGGACTTCTGCATAAACGCCTCCGCTTCGCCGTCCTCGTCCTTTTATACTGTGGGTAAAACAGAGGAAGTTTTTCGCCTTCGCCATTTGCATTCATCTTTCACCATTGCTGCCATTTCCAGAGCTCGTGCTTGTGCTACGCATTGGACATCCTCCGTGTGTTCCCTTTGTCTTTCCTCCGCTCACATCATCGCGCTTGCTGCACCACCAATATGGACAAGCCAAAGAATCCGCTGCAGCTGGCTCGAGCGTCGTCGGTGCCGCCGGCACCGCCAAGAAGGTTGCCGCTCCAAGCCGCACCACCGATGGCAGATGGCGGCGTACTGAGATGAGGGAGTCGGATTTGCGCAAGCTGCACGAGTCCAGCCTGATCTCCAAGAACAAGGGCGACACCATTCTTCCTGATCAGGAGGTAATCCCATGTGCACCCGAAGGATTTCGGGTTATGGTCTATGCTTTTGTTGTTCGTGGTCTATCTCTGCCCACCCATGAATTTATCCGTGGGCTTTTTTTCTCTATGGGCTTCAACTTCATCATTTGTCGCCCAATTCTCTTCTCCACATCGCCTTCTTTATCACACATTGCGAGTGCTGGCTCGGTATCGAGCCTCACTTCGGCCTCTTTCGGAGACTTTACTCCATGAAGAGGCAATCTGGCACCGGTGGCGTCAATCCACTAGGTGGGTGCGGGATTTCCATCTGCCCCAACGTCCAGTTCTTTTCCTTCTATCTTTTTGAGTCCGTCCAGCAGTGGCAGAAGAAGTGGTTCTACATCCGCGACGTCAAGCTGGACGGCCAGCTGTATGGGCTCGCTCCTTTCGACTCCACCCAGAAGATCATCCGAAAGCGCTCATGGTCAAACAACATCATGGAGGGTGAATCCGATGAGGTGGAGAAGTTCTATCAGCGGGTGGAGGCCCTTCAGCTGACTCCAGGCAAAGAAATCAACGGTGTTGATATTATTCGCACCTTCCTCAAGCATTAAGTGCAGTCGCTCCAAGCGAGGGCGCATCCGATGTTTTTGTATGGTGGCGCCAACGACCCAACGAGAGTCTTGTCGGATGAGATGTACTCGGCTGACCTCGACAGGGTGCTTCGGCCTCTGCTGAAGCACAAGGCCGAAGAGGATCTTCCGAGGAAGTCTCTGACTTCCACCTTTCATGCCAAGAAAGCGGTCCCTCGGGTGAAAACTGTAATTGCATGTAATTCGGTTTTTTTGGTATTTTTGCTTGACTCATTTCGCCTTTTGTCTTCAACTTGCAGGGCTATAAGGTACCGGGCATGATGCCGCCTCTGCCTGAAAAGTTCGAGGATGCACCAGATGGTGGGGACGCAGAGTCTGAATCCGAGATACCCCCTTCTCAATCGCCAACCACCGAAGCCCCCGAGCAGAGCGAAGGGCTATCTCGAAAGAGGTTCCGGAGCGAGAGTTCTGATGGGGCGATGCCACCAACACCGAAGGGTCCTGCCTTCCCTGAGCAGCATGGCGGGGATGAGGGTACGACCTCCCCTATTGCGGTCATGCCTGTTTGGGCCATGGCTCCTCAGCCGGCAGCTAAGAAGAAGGAGGAGGCTCATGTCTTCAACTTATCCGACATCCCCTCGTAAGTGTTTCTGATCGTATCTTATTGCGTTGTTGATATGCTAAGTATTAGCTTGTTGTTGATTTGGTTCCTCGTATATGCTAGAAGGAATCCTTCAGAAGAGTCCCTCAAGGAGGAGCTCGAAGAGATATACGGGGAGTCAAAGCCTGCTTCGTCGTTTCCTAAGATGGTGGCCAACTCCGACGATGATAACTCGAGCTCCCTGCGGCAAGGGGATCGTGCGATCGTTGCTCGGAAGACGCAAGCAAAACCTTCGGAGTCTTCATCTGACCATGTAAGTAGTCTTTTGTCCTTTGCGTGAGCGAGACCCCAAGCCTTTTATTCATCAGGTGTGTTGCTTCCCTTGCAGCCCTTTGTTCGTGACGCCAATCGCCTGGTCCAGCAGCATCTTGCTTTGGAGGGTGACCTCAAGCAACTCCAAGGTGCGTAGGTTTCTTCCGTTCGATTATGAGTGCTAATAGAATATTGCTTGTGTTGATCTTTATTTACCCACTACTGTAGATGAGAACAACGAGGCCCTCTGCAAGCTGAATCACTCGAAAAGAGTCTCGGCCAAGCGAAGACCAAGGTGAAAGAAGCTGCAGAGTCTCTCGAGCGCCAGCGAAAGGAGGCCCAAGACCGTGAGCAGCAGCTTGTGGCTGCCACGATGTCGCGAGAGAAGGCCATGGCGGAGAAGCTCATGGTTGCTGCCAAAGCGACATTCGCTAAGCCATCATGTTCCTATTTAGAGTGTTATATGCTTCAGGCGTGACTTCTTTTGTATCATCCGAAAAGTTTACCATTTCTTGCAGATGCTTCTAGGGTTACGTTTGATCGTAGCATCCTGGAGCATGGATATCCCCTGGCAGACGCCGTTGCGGCAATCGAAGATCGCTGCACCTCTGTTGTGGACTCGCTGGACAAGGCCAAGGATGTCCTTGCCCGCTTCTACAAGGAGATAAACCCGAAGGGCGTTGCCATTGATGATGTCGACTCCCTCGCAGAAGTTCTGACGGGTGATGCTCCTGCAAAGTATAAGCAAGCGTAGAAAGGGGTTGGTGCTGCTATGGGGTTGGAAATGGCGACGGCGTCTGGCGCACAACTGGATCTTTAGCAGATTACATCCAGGCTGCCGACGGCGACGGATGGTACCGAGGTAGTGTTTGCTTCCTTCGCCTCCTGCTGCAAGCATTTTGGTCCAAAGTTGATTGATCTCCTGGCCACGTACTCGCTGGAGCAGCAGCGAGTGGCCAAGTCTAAATAGTATGAATCTGAAGCTACTCTGGATGTTGCCGCCTAGGTCTTCTGCCGTGAAGCTTGCCTAGCTTAGTTTCTTTATCTTATGTGCCTGTAATGCTTTTGGGCCGAACAAATGTTACTCTGCCACGTAGTGGATTTATTGGTGTAAATATGAGCGCATATTTTTACTGTTGTCGAGTGTCGTGATTTTGATGTTTTGTTTCTTGTACACCCTTAGGGTCCTTCGAGTGTTGATCCAGTGGTTACGCCTTCTCTTGTGTTTGGCGATCGTCGCCACCGAGTGAGGCATCGCAGTTGCCATTTATGCGTGATCGCATCCGAAGCCTGGAGAAGGACATTCTAAGCATCCGTGATCATGCGGATGTTTGGAAGTCCAAGTCCGAACGACCCACTGCGAGGGAAGATTTCCTCCTTGAAGAATTTCGCCATGTTGGCGAGCAAATCCAGTGTAAGTTAACCTGAGTTTTGTCCTTTCGACTGCGCCAGGTGTTTATGCCATCTCACCTACTACTTTTGTGCAGTTGTGAATCTTCTTCCGAAGGAAGAGAAAGAGTGTGTTGCGATTCGGATGATTGCTTGACGCAACATGAGTTGGAGGCCAGCGGCTTATTTTGGATGGACCGTGACTGGGCGATTATTCTCGCAACGGTGCAAGATTGCGTCCACCAAGTGCTTCGGGTGCTGAAGCAAGCAAGGTCGTCACTCGCGGCGATCTAGGCCACGACGTTCCCTCTGGACTCTACACCTTCCAGCTTCCTGGGCTTGTTAGGAAAATTTCATGATACAAGCCACGTATAGAATCTGGTGCGCCATCAGTTGGTGCGGGTGTCAAGGCAGCCATGTCGCTTATCGACTACATCATTGCGATGTCAACCTTGCGGAGATAGCAGCTGGGCCACCTCCTCCTCCGGGTGGTATAGCGTGGGATATGCGTCTGCACTACGCAGCGGTGGCGCAATATGCTGAAGAGATTGTAGATGTGTTTGAGGAGCGGACGAACGTCCTTCTCCAGCATGGTTGAGTCATGTAAGTAGAAAATAAAATAATGTAAAGTCTGTATATTGTCGAGTGGTCTTTTAATGACCTTGTAAAGTTGTATGTATTGGCACGTAGTGCATTGTTTGATTATAGACTGTGCATGTCCTTTTTGTTAGCATGACGTAGTCAGCTACTCAGGTTATATGCGTTGTTGTCAATCGACGAAGTTATATAGTGAGGCGTAGCCCCTAGTGTATTTTAGCGATAAAAAAGTAAGGGACAAATTTTTGGGCCAAGAAACTTAGCTTCTATTCATCGTAATGTAGGAGGTATAGTGTTTAGCTAAGTAGCCTAGCTGAATAGCCTTATTGAAAGTAAAAGACAACTAAGGGTAGAAGCGTCGTATTTTTTGCGATGTTCCAGGGGTTGGAGTATTTGATTCCCGACTCGACCTCCTTTAGGCGGTAAGCGCCAACTAGGATTACTCCAGTGACTACGTAGGGTCCTTCCTAGGGTGACTCGAGCTTTAGGTGCCCTTCTTTCTTGAATCGTAGGACGAGGTCTCCTTCTACAAAGGAGCTTGGGCGTAGTCGACGGCTGTGGTAGTTGCGAAGACTTTGCTGATACACCGTTGAGCGAGTCGTGGCGATGTCACGAGCTTCGTCAAGCGTGTCGACAATGTCTTCGAGTGTTGCCAATGATTCGGCCTCGCTATAGGCGACGAACCATGGGGCGTTGTAGCGTACCTCAGCAGGGAACATGGCTTCGGCTCCGTGCACCATGAAGAATGGCGTGTAGCCAGTTGAGATGTTTGGCGTTGTGCGCAGGCTCCATAAGACAAATGGTAGCTCGTCTTCCCAGGCTCCTGCAAGCCTTTCGAGTGGGCGTAGCAGCCCCTTCTTGATGCCGTTTCCGATGAGAACGTTGGCCTTTTCAACCTATCCGTTGGTCTGCAGATGCGCCACAAAGGCGTATGTGAGGTTGATCCCGAGGTTTTCACAGAAGCCACAGAACTCCTTCGAGGTGAAGTTTGTGTCGTTGTCGGTGATGATGCTATGGGGCACTCTGAACCTGTAGACAATGGAATCGAAGAATTTTACGGCGGCACCAGACTGGTTAGTGACGGGCATGGCCTCGATCTACTTCGAGAATTTGTTGACTGCTACTAGGAGGAAGACGTGCCCTCCTGGCGAGGACTTTGGCTGCTTGCCGATCATGTCGAGCCCCCACTGGGCGAAGGGCCAGGCCACCGTTATTGGCTGCAGCTCCAATCCGGGCACGTGTGGCTTGTCTGCGTACCTATGATATGTGTTGCACCTCTGGACGATCTCCTTGGCGTCACTCATCACGGTTGGCCAGTAGAAGCCAGCTCATAGAGCCTTGGCGACTAGAGCGTGACTGCATGCGTGGTGGCCATAGATACCCTCATGGATGTCGAGGAGGATGCTTTTCCCATTTCTATTGGTGACACATCGCTGGAGCACACCCGAAATGTTGCGCTTGTACAACTCGCCATTTGATCGGCAAGCTATGCATCGGGCGTCTTTCGGGTCCTCAGGAAGCTGCTTGCTTATCAGGTAGCAGAGAAACGGTTGGGTCCACGTCTACTCAACCGCCATGCCTGCATAAGGCTCACTAGTTCGACCTCCGTGTCTAGATTTTCGAGTTCTTCAGGTCCCTCGGGTGGCGCAGCCCACGAGTGTCCTACGACTTCGGTTGTGACCTTCAGGAATTTTTGCTTTATGGAGGGACCATAGATTTTTTCGAGGAACATGCCTGGTGGCACTGGGGAGCAGGTGGATACGATGTTGGCGATCTTGTCTGCCTCTTCGTTGCTTTCCCTACCAACATGGCGGAGTTCACAACCGTGAAGTCCCCTTTGAGTGAGTTATAGAGCGCATGGTATGCGATCATGTTGACGCTGTGAGTGTCACACTCGTTCATTGTCTGCTGGACGACGAGGTTGGAGTCACCATAGATGACAAGGCGTGTAGCGGCACATACATTGGCCATCCTCATGCCATGTAGGAGTGCCTCGTATTCAGCCTCGTTGTTGGATGCGCGGAACTTCATCTGAAGGACGTACTTCATCTTGTCTCCTTGAGGGGACATCGAGATCACGTCGGCTCCTGCTCCGGCCTCACGCTTGGAGCCGTCGAAGTGCATTGTCCAAGACTGGGACATGTCCGGAGTGTCCGGCAGCTGAAGTTCCATCCAGTGGACAAAGAAGTCAGGGAGCACCTGAGACTTGATGGTGGTGCGTCGTTCATACATGATGTCTCGAGGAGACAGCTCGATGCCCCCACAAGGCTACTCGCCCCATAGCTTCGGGGTTTTTCAGGATGTTCAACAATGGGGCGTCGTTGACGACCATGATCTGGTGCTCCTGGAAGTAATGGCTCGATCGTCAAGCCGTCATGAATATGCCGTAGGCGAGCTTGTGGTAGTGGGGATACCTTTGCTTTGTTGGTGTTAGTACCTCGCTGAGGTAGTAGACTGGGCGTTGCACCCCGTGGGTCTTGCCTTCTTCGGGTCACTCGACCATGAGGGTTGTGCTGACCACCTGGTGCGTGGCTGCGATGTACAACAGCAAGGGCTCCCTCTCCTTTGGCGTGACCAGTACAGGAGATGTGGAGAGAAGGAGCCTGAGGTCCTCGAATGCTTCATCGGCTTTGGCCGTCCACTCGAATTTCTCGGCCTTACACATCAACTGGTAAAAGGGGAGGTCTTTCTCGCCCATGCGGCTGCTGAACCTGCTGATCGCCGCGATTCGCCCAGCCAACTGTTGGACCCCCTTGACGTTTTTGGGATTCTCCATGGCTAGTATAGCCCTGATTTTCTTCGGGTTAGCCTCGATGCCGTGCTGAGAGATGAAGTACCCGAGTAATTGGCAAGACGGGACACCGAAGGCGCACTTGTCCGGGTTCAGCTTGATATTGTAGCGATCAAGGTTATCAAACGTCTTGCGGAGATCGTCGATGAGCGGTCTGGCCTCCTTGGTCTTGATAACTATGTCGTTGACATAGACCTGCACATTGCGACCGATATGGCTCTTCAGGAAGGCCTGCATGCATCGTTGATATGTGGCGCCCGCGTTCTTCATCTCGAAGGGCATGGTGTTGTAGAAGAATACTCCGAACGATGTGATGAGCGCTATTTTCTCTTGATCTTCCACCTTCATTCAAATTTGGTGGTAGCCTGAGTAGGCATCAAGGAAGGAGAGTTTCTCGCAACCTGCTGTCGAATCGATGATTTGGTTGATCCGTGGTACGATGAAGTGGTGTCAACACCCGGATTTTTAATCCCAGATGCCTGTTATGCCATACATCGCAATCCTAGGGTTACCATTTTTGCGAGACATAACAGATTGGATATCACAGTACATCATCCATTACAAACCATACATAAGGTCTTACACAAATAAGGATCTCATGATCCAGTCTTAATACAACTGAATAACGTAATAATAACGATAGCGTGGGCGAAGCTCCATCTTCATGGTCACAGGCAATACTGACGATGGGACATGATCCTAGTTGTCATGACCTTCCTGATGTCCGTCTTCCTGATACTCCTCCTCATAGTCTGGCCACGGGAATAGCCAGGGACAAAGCCATGAGTACTCTTTAAGTACTCGCAAACTAGTACTAACAAGGGAAGTGGTTTTGGAATACGAAGTACTATGCTCCATGGTTATTTTGCAAAAAGCCAGGTTTACCTTAACTAAGTTCAGAAGAAAAGAAAGCTAATTGAAAGTTTTATAACACCTACGTGGGAACTTGAATTTCATATCACAACTTTGTTGTGGTCAAGTCAAAATCATAATTCATTTCATAGGTCATTTTGAAAACATATGACGATGCAATAGTATGGTCACTCCAACTGTCCATAACCGCGAACGCGGATATTCGAATAGTTTGACATTCTGCAGAGATTGTACACTTTCACCACAACATTAGATACATTCGTCAGGAACAATCCTGAATTTACCATACTCAGTATGCGGATAATCAATCTTAACCTTTCAATTACATTCCCTAGTATAGGCACCTATCCTGTGAGTTTGGCCTCCCAACCATGACCAACCGTCATCTTGGGTACTGCACAGGTGGACAATCTTCACAAGGTAGCCTCAGCTCAGACCTTGGCCACAAGGGAACCCATACTAAAGTATATAAATTTCCAGTCAAGCCCTACCCAGATTTCGGGTATTGTGGTTGTACGGTAAAATTGAAATGGTATCACATCCAGACAACCATCCGTTTTATAAAGGGCTAAGGCTCATGCCTTAACATTTTCATCATCAAAATCATCTGGTGTTCAAGAACACATGGAAAAATATTTCAATAGAATGACTCATCGTTCTAAGGTTTTCATAACCATTTTCACCAAGTATTCCCATCTAAGTTTATCAAGTTTTATGCTTAGCACTAGCAACTACAGGTGGGGGTAAATACTAATGAGGGGTGATAAGCAATTGGATCTTATCTAAGTTCAATCTCATGCCTCAGGATGACATCAAGATTTATCTAACTTAAGCCAAGTTTTATGCTCTTTATGCTACCTTTAAATATCTTTCTGAAATCTACAAGTCACTAAGTAACTCTAAGAGAAAGCTTTAATAAAGAAATAAAGTACTAAGCTTGCAAGTAAAACTAGGATGGGGTATCATCAAATGTATCTAACCAACCATGCTCAATGCATGGCATAGATTATCTAACTTTCATAGTTGCAAGGGTTAGCTTGCAAAGTCAATAGCTTGCCTTGTGCAGAGCATTGGTTGAAGTTCTCCTCGGCTTCTTCCTCGTAGTATCCTCCTTCCTCCTCGTATCCTTGGTCGGTACTAGCGTCTATAAATAAATACGAGGTACACAATCACCACACAATTCTTAACTACTCTATTTAGCACACAAAGGTTCACACTAGATGATCTAACATCATCACTATTATCACAAAGATTAAAGCACTTGTCTTATTTATTTTATTTTAAAAAATTAATTTCTACTCATTGAAAAACTACTTAACGATTCAATATTCTCCAACTCAAACATGGGATCATGTTGACACATATCATCACCATATATTTCAGTACATGGGAATGTGATTTAAAGTGGTGTCACAATTTAATAAAGTTTAACCTTTTTATTTTAATTAAATAAAATGACTAGAATGGCCTATGGGGCATTCTTTTATTACTTTCTCATTATTTCTTTAAGTAAACCTATATATTTTTATATATTCTGAAAGGTCTTGTTAATTATGATTTTTGAGATTTGGAATCAACTCAAAAGCTTTTATGGTTGAATTTTGAAAAATGTTTGAATGCAAAAAAAGCTTCTGCCTTGTTATTTTTACCATGGGTGATCTACAACTTCAATTGGTTTGAATCCAATGAACTTGGATTAAGCACTCCAGTACTTTTCTAACAAACTTGGTTTTATGCATTTTGGTTCAGTGAATCGAGCTGGGTTGATTTTTGAATCTAGGTACAGAACTGATTTTGAAACTAAATGAATAAACCTAAGTTTGAATTGTTGGGTCGCGCGGGAGGTTTAACTGGGCCGGCCCACTATGCACAGCGCGCGCGGGGGCTGGTTAAGTGACTGTCCCCACTCGTCAGTGAGACAGCAAGTGGCGAAGGGGTACGGGACAATCTAGGTCGTGCGATCTAGTTCTAATCCTACGGCTGTGGTTCATCGTCCACTCCTGAACAGGACACCGCAAGGCTGAACCCTAGCGCGGCCAGTGGGGGTCAGTGGGGGCTCACCGTGGCTCCGGCGATGGTCGGTGATGGGCGCGAACGACGAAGTCGATGACGGCGATCCTCCTGGTACCGACAGCTCCTCCTAGGGTGGCTCCAATCGACGGCGCCTCTCCTTCTCTACAACAGCGAACTCCGGTGCAATTTCGGCCACCTGGTGCTCGCCTTGCTCCAGGGGTGAGTGGGTGTGTTCAGTGAGAGGTGGGGAGTGAGATGGTGTGGATAATTCGTGTTGGGAAAGCCTCTATTTATAGTGCAGCGAGGGGACCGAATGGCGCGGGCTAAGATCATTGGTGTCGTTGTCACAGCGAGCTATTGGCATGGGAAAAGGTAGGGGACGGTGCGTTGCCAGCTTGATGGTGATGCGTGGGGTGGTGAGGAACGATCGGAACTTCGCGGCGCTCTGGGCGGGTCTGACAACCAGTTTAATGGTGCACAACGTCCATGGTCCGCGCGGCGGCGAACGGGGCTGTCTGCGGGGTTGCTGGGGTGCTGGCGACCACTCACGCAAGCGGCGAGGGTGGCGCGCGGTCTATGGGCTGGTGTCGCGTGCGGCGCTCTGGCGCGCTCTCGGCTCGCTCGCGGAGAGACTAGGCGCGAGCTTGTAGTGTGGTCCAGGGGCTGGCAATGCTTGGGGCTTGGACAGGGGGGTGGCGATGGACGGTGGTCAGTGCTCTAGACATGCTTGCTAGGTTTGTTGTTGCTCCTAGCTCTCTGTCGACTTGGAGGTGGCAAGTTAGGCTCGGCATGCTCACCATTGATGGCCATTGCATGCTCACAGTGGTGCTAAAGATTGTTAAAGGGGCTAGATGATCTACTAAGAGCTTGCTGCAAACCAGAGAGGGAACAAGGTTGGCCAAAATCACTGCTCCTAATAGTGTTTGATGTTTGTTTGTTTGCTGCTGACAAGGTGTTTGATGAAATGGCCGAAAGAATTTCAAATTTGAATTTTAGATTCAAACTTGGTGGGTTTGTTAGTTACATACTTGGGAGTCTCTGGTCAGTTGGATTGGTCAAGGGGCACTGGTTTAGTTGGATTTTGAAAATGTGGGATCTTCACATATGTTATAGATTCAATTTTAAATTATCATTTGAATGGGGTTGCCAAATGTTTCTGCAAGTTTGAAAGGTGGGCTTTGATTCACTTTTACTTGGTCTATCAAGGGGTGAAAAGAATTGAAAAAGTTTCTGTTTGAAATCTTGGACTAGAAACACTCAAAGTGGCCTAGTGAGCAAGATTGGAAAAAATGACCGTTTGCCTTATTTGATTTGTTTTTCATTTTCTCTTGATTTGTTTCTACTTGGAAATGTCTTAGATTATGTTGTATTCATATTTAAACCATTCCTTGCCATTTAGGCCAATCACACAAGTCCATCCATGCATTCATACAATCATCACATACACACATGCATTCATTTGGTTTTTATTTAATCAAAGTTTTTGTTAACCCTAATTTTAGTGATTTGAATTTGATAATCATGATCAAGATTTTTGGGATGTTACAAGTGGTCCTTAGGGCAGTGCTTGTTGAGCGACGTGAAGTCCACACACATCCGCATGATGTCTGTATCCTTTTTGGAGACCAGCACGGGGTTAGCTACCCAGGTGCTTTCTTTTATCTCCCTTATGAAGTTGGCGTCGAGGAGTCTATTGACTTTAGCACTAACGGCTTCGTCTCTTGGTTCATACAGTCGACGCATCGACTTCTTGACTGGCTTCGCATCCGGAAACACATTGAGTGCATGCTCGGCGAATTCCTTGGGGACTCCTGGCATGTCCGCAGGACATCAGGCGAAAATTTCCCAACACTCACGGAGGAATTCGACGAGCGCGCTTTCCTATACAGGACCCGGGTCATTGGCGATCAACGCCATCTTAGAGGCGTCCGTCGGGTGGACCTGCAACTTTTTAGTGTTGATAGTTGAGTCGAACGACATATCAGGTGCATTTTGCCTTGTAACTGGAGGCAAACCATTGTTCGTGACCTCCTTCAGCCTTGTGAGCTCCTCCTACATGCCGAAAGACTAGGAGATTCTGTTGAAGTCCATGTCGTAGCTATCAGACCCATGGAAAAAATAGCGCGCTATTTCTTCGCTATAGCTCCACTATAGCATATTTGGGACGCGAACGCTACGCTATGCAAAATCTGCTCGCTATGGCGCTAATTACGCTTTAGCGGTGCTAAATACGCTATAACGTCACAACCAAATAGCGCCGCTAAAAAATCTATGAATATAGCGTCACTCCATAAGCCCATTGAGACAACGACTCCAC
Organism: Avena longiglumis; assembly: GCA_030063025.1. NCBI lineage: Eukaryota > Viridiplantae > Streptophyta > Magnoliopsida > Poales > Poaceae > Avena > Avena longiglumis. The sequence continues at coordinate 471,995,393 of CP125974.1, read as the reverse complement.
CATGCCTAACACTAGACATCTAAATCTATGTCAACTCAACCCTATTTCCCAGTTCTCCCTCCTCACATGACGGTGGCGGCTGCTAACAGACTGCAACGCCCGTCTCCTCCAGGTCCAGCCACAGTGAAGAACCAGGAGGACGCGCATCTCAAGTTCTCGACTAGTGAGCTGAGCTAACGCAGGTCTTGTCCTCTAACTTGTCTTGCACGGGATGTCAAGCAAACTTTATCATTTGGCCACTATAGTTAATTGGTTATGCATGTATTACTCAAAAATAGCTGTTGAAATCCCTAGAAATACATGCTAGACCTTATTTGTAACATCCCTAAATTCATATTCCAAAAATCATTCATATCATCTAAGCATTCATCATCATTTAGGGTTCTTCTCAAAAACAGAAGCTTGTGCTATGATTTCATGTGAGTAAATTTCACTCATTAGGCCATCACCTTTTGAAACTTAAATGTTAAGGAACTTGTTTGCTTGCCCCACTATTGGAAAGATTAGGTGTAAAAGTTTAACCAAAATTTTCAAATTAGAAATAATTTCAAAACCTCTATTTTTAAACATTTGCAAAATAGTGCTAAGTCTCTGGTTGTTTGAAATCCAAGTCTGATCAAGCCTTTGCAAGGCAACCCCATGAGCTTTGACTTATTTCTGAGACCAATTCACCCCTGCAAAATCTCAGAAATATTTGAATTCAAATTGATTTTGAAACTATTTGAAAACCTAATCAGAAAATCGAATTAGAAAAGAAAAAGAACTAAACAAAGGAAAAGGGCCGAGCGCCAGATATCTGGCCCAGCAGAGGATCGAGCCCAACTAGCCCACCCGGGGATTTCTTTTTCTTCTCTCACGCGCAAGCGCATGCGTTCAGCCGCTGACAAACGGACCCCACCCTCATTTCGCACACATCGCTGATGAGCGGGCCTTGTCCACGCTGTCATCGTGTTCCCCAAACTGCGCCCGCGACCATGTCGCCGCTGCAGTCACTGCCGATAATGGCGCGGCTTAATTGGGCATTAAAACACGGGCGTTTCCTGTCGAGGCACCGGCTATAAGATCCCCACCTCCCCACAATCATTTCCCCCCAGTCAATTCCACACTCACGCCCCCAGGCTGCCCACGACTCGCTCAAAACCACCGCAGACAGAGCAACTCCGGCGATCGATTCAGGTGAGCTCCGTGCGCCCCTTCCCCTCTAGATTGTTCGAGACACTTCGTAATCCTCTTGCGCACCTCCTAACCACAACGGAGCATCCTGTACTGCCCAGTCGCCGTGTTCGCTGACACCGTGAGGCACCGGCGACCACCCCAACTCCGCGACCAATCTCAGAAGTCCCGCGGCGCCTTGCTTTCTTATTCACCCGGCGTGTTCGCAATTGTCCTGCGATCTCCTAAACCCGCTGGTTCGTGTTAGGTCAACGCAGAACCTCGCAACGACTCGACAACATCCACCCGACGCGACGCAACTCGACGAGATCTAGAGCCCATCTCCAGCGCCCGCAAGCCGACCACGCCGAGCTTTAGCAGCTCCGTGAACTGGTAAACCCTTCTTCCTTGCGGACGATCTAGAACGCCGCGCCACCGAAGTCGACGCGCCACCGCCAACACGCCGCCAGCCCGCCGCTCGTGGCTTGATGGTTTGGTCCGTTGGATCTGCATCGTAGGGCTAGGATAGATCTAGGCCGAAGAGGTACGCGCGCGTCTGGATCGTTAGATCTAAGTTAGATCCTACGGCCTGCGACCGCCGATCCGCGTGAAGCGGTACGCACCAGTAAGGTTGCGACGCGTGGCAAGATTTAATTCAAAAACAAAATTTAAAATCAGATTTAGATCCAAACTTCAAACTGCTATAACTTTTGAATGCCACGTTAGAATTTTACAAACTTTATACCGTTGGATTCAGTGAAACAACACCTTTCTCAATGTCCAATTGGTTTAACAAATAGTAACAGTTAAAATGACTTTATTTATGGAAACATGTTTAAGGCTATTTTGAGTATAGTTTTAGTATAGTAATTTGTTTTGGGGTAAATTAAGTTTAGTTGGCAAACTTGTGATTGGTTAAGTTTCTGTAAACATGTGCATGCTTGGTAGAATTTTCAAAATTCATGACTTAGTAAAATCTTGCATACATGCATTCATGTTATTTTTGATTGTATATAATTGTGTGTAATTGTATGCTATAATTTTTTGTGTAGATTTTGCTAGTGATTGTGATTGTGAAGAGTGCAACTCTCCCACTACCAAGGCAAGTGATATTTTCATGAATATTTCTAACCTATGTTTTGTACTAGCATTAGATATTTTGCTTGCATGCTATTTTGTCTAATGCTAATTTGGGAAATCCTATGTAGTTTAGAATAGTAGAATTGCTAAGGAATTTTCCCCTATGATAAGTTGCCATGCCTTGCTTAGCCTAGCCATATAGCAAACAAGGGTTGGTGAAAATCTACACTTACCATGATAAAAATATTTCTAAGTCATGAGACTTATACTTTCCTAATAAAACCACTAAGTCAAATGAACCTCCTGGGTGGAATGGAAAGAATGGGTTATGTTGAGTGGTTACACAAGGCCATGGACTTGGGTTGTGTATCTCACTTGTGGTAAGCCACCCAGGAACAAAGGGATTTGGAGGCCAAGTGTTGAGAAAGCTTACAGTGCAACCACTTGGCAATATGGGCTCGCTTGATCATATAGGTTGCTAGAACTTAGTCATTTGGACAGTCGTGGTAGATGGGATGATAGGTTGGAGCGTCCCATTTGACTAAAGAAAGGCTGAAAGGTCTGTCTTGGGAAACCAAGTCGTGGGAAAGTGCACAACCTCTCGTAGATGGAAAACCTAAGTACTTAGCCTAGTCCAAGGCAATGGACACTTTTGAGCATCAAGACATGGAAGCTACAAGAATCTCATCACTCCAACTTCTAAGTAAAATTTATGGGTGAACAAGGGTGAAGGACCCCAATGTCTATTGGTGGTTCCTTGGGAATGTTTTGACAAAGAAAAACTTAGTGATTTCAACTAATAGGTAAAACCTATTTTCAAGCAAAGCAAGCCAAGCTACACTTAGCCAAAATGCATATAGTAATATAGTCAACTTAAAATACACTAAGGTATCACTTGCCAATACTATTCCAAAGTATTGACCCTCTGTGGCTGTAACTTGTGATGTTGCAGGTTACTCCGATGATGAATAGGAGTCATGAGTCTACACTCAACATGCTTGCCTGTGGCACATGAAGATGAAGACTTGTGTTTATTTGATTATTCCTTAAACTCTTGTATTAGGCTTATGGCCATGAGTTGTAAAAGACTATGTTTTATCTCTGGAATGAATGTAATAAACGACCTTTGTATCTGTGTACTTCATCTTAAACTGTGGATGCTAGCATTGATCCAGGGACTAGCATTGCAATCACAGGGATCCTTTCCTTTATAAAGGAGGGGTCTAACAGATGGTATCAGAGCACTGTGTTGCCTGTAGGATTATGACCCTAGGATTGAAAACCACTAAGGAAAATTTTCAAATACTTCTACACTTGTCTATTCATCTCGTAAAAGTTTTCTGATCTTTTCATTCTCAACTCCATTTGTAGATGAACTCCATCAACGAAGCCGTGAACAAAGGACCACTCATGACCATGACCTTGGAGTGTGAAACTGAGTTTCCCAATATAATCAAGGACCTCATGGTGGCAATGGAAGCACATGGTGCAGCTGTGTACAAGGGCTTTCCAGTGATGGATGAAGGAGTGGAGTATTGGTGGGTGCAACTTCACTTGTACAAAAACAAGGAAGACAACCACAAAGAAAGGGGATTCTGCATGTACACCAACACTAAAATTCACACCACATTCTTTGAATCAGCCAGAGATGCAGCTTGGAGGACTATCAAAGAACTAAGTGCTAGAGTCAAGTGCAGAATGCTCAACCTCCAAAAAGACTTAGAGAAAGAGAAGGAACTTACCCAAGAGTTGGAAGCCACCAACCAAGAGTTAAGGGGGGATATAATAGACTTAGTGATGGAATCATGTGAACAAGATAGGTGGATTGCCTCTAGGAACATTGTGATAGCCACCAGATCCAGTGAGATAGGCCTATAAGCACACTTTGTTAGTGGACCACCATCTATCACTTTATTTTCCAAAATGATACCTTAAATAAGTTGGACCTTGTTTGATGTAATGGATTTATGTATGCATGACTTGTGTGATATTTGTGTTCCATGGTTATGTATGAGATGGTTGTCTTGTATTTATCTTAAAATTGTGTTGTTCTAACTTTTCAATCTTATAAATAGATGCCTATTACCATCAGCACCGTCGAGGAGCTCCAGGTTACCCGTTTCGGACCCCGTATCATTGAGCTTACCACTTTGCTCGATCTCTCTCTTCCCACCATCACGGTGTACCCACTCACCAAGTTCGAGAGGAAGGACCTCTGGGGCTTCAAGGTGAACCAGCCAGGACACCAGACTGAGCCTACTACAGAGGCCATCGTCTTCAAGCTGATGCACGACGGCAGGGAGAGAGGCATGGAGGTAGTCATGCAGGACCTGATAGGACGTTTGTTAGGCCGTCACTCCCGACAGGTTAGGGTCACCCACTTCCACGTCTTCGGAAGGCGTGATGTTGATGGAGAGTCCATCGACTTTGAGGACGACTCGAGGGACACGACAGAGCCGATACGTCTCTATCTCCAGGACTTAGAGACTCTCCTCAGGCACGTGGACACGGATAGGACGAACGTCATGCTTGGCAATGACGAGCTTCAGGTGCAGCTACGCGAGAAAGACAAGCTTTTCGCACAGCAGGATGAGATGATCAAGGATATGAAGACAAAGTTCGAGGCCCAGGACCGCAGGTTCAAGAGTCAAGAGAAACGCGTCCAGGATAGGAAGAAGAAAATCCGGGACATGACCGAGGAACTGAAGTCCAAGGATTTCGAGCTTGAGCAGCAGCAGATGGTTATTGAGAGGCTTCGCTCCCAGAAGAGGGCTCTCAAGGCCAAGGTCGATTCCTTGACCACTACGATTGAGGAGAACAAGACCGCGATGGAGAACGCAGGTCTTACCTTCGTCGAGGAGGAGATTGATGCTGATGAGTAGACTTGACTACTCGTTTATCTTTCATATTCATACTTGTTATTGTGAACTTATTATTGGACCATCCGACATGTGGATGGCTTGCCACTTGTGTGTCTTACTTCATGAGCTTATTATGTGGTTGTTGAACTTTTATTCTTATGTTGCTTGTTATGTGTTTGCTTATGATGTATTGTGCATAAAACATCTATGGGTATCTCATTCTTATCTATTTGAACAAACCACAGATGCCTCCCCGTCGCGCAAACCCCAACCCCAACAACATCACCCCGGAAATGCAACAAATGATGAATGCGCAAACACAGCTTATGCAAATGATGACAACATTCATCCAAAACCAGAATAACAACAACAACAACAACCCCAACAACAACAACAACAACAACAACAACAACAACAACAACAACAACAACAACAACAACAACAACAACAACAACAACAACAACAACAACAACAACAACAACAACCCTCCGGGATTTGATATGCTCACCAGATTTCTGCATCTGAGGCCAGCTAAGTTTTCGGGAACAACTGATCCCATGGTATCCAATGACTGGCTACGTTCTGTGAATAAGGACTTAGTGACCGTGGGCTGCACGGATGCTGAAAAAGTCAGGTTCGCAGCACGTCTGTTGGAAGGACCAGCCGCCACATGGTGGGACAACTTCCAAATCACTACTCCTATTGATGAGGTGACTTCGGCTATCTTTGAAGATGGCTTTCGCACTGCTCATATCTCATCAGGAATGATGAGTTTGAAAAAGAAGGAATTTCACAACTGGCAGCGCCACCGATGGCTGGTAGTACATAGAAGAGTTCAACAATCTAGCACGCTATGCACCGGATGAGGTTGACACAGATGCAAAAAGAAAGGAAAAATTTCTGGAGGGTTTGAATGATGAGCTGAACCTACAGTTGTCTGTGGCATATGTTCCAACTTATCAGTCTTTGTGTGACAAGGCTGCTATTTTGGAGAGTAAAATGAAGCAAGTCGAGAGTAGGAAGAGGAAACACTCCGACAAGCACAGCTCGGGATCGTCTCACAAACGATCTCACTATGATGACAGTGGCAGCTCAGGATCCCATAAGCATGGGAAATTCAACAAGCACCACAACCACAACCGTCATGACAACAAGCATCATCGCAGTCATGACAATGACAAGTATAAGAACCACAAGAGTGGACATAAGAGCCACCACAGTGGAAATGGTAGTGGAAGTGGAAGTCAGCATGTTAAAAAGGACATCAGTCAAGTTGAGTGCTTCAAATGCAAGAAGCTGGGGCATTATGCTAATGAGTTCCCTGAGAAGAAAGTGGAAGGACCTAACAAGCCAAATCCTTTCCAGAAAGGACAGGTTAACCACATCAATGTGGAAGAGGTCTATGAAGAGCCTGATGTCGTTGCTGGTAAGTTCAGACTCAATTCCATTCCAGCATTTGTACTCTTTGACACTGGTGCATCTCATTCATTCATATCAAAAGCATTTGTTGATAGAAATGGTTTTGCATCTGAAAACATTGGTTGTCCAATAAAAGTTAGTTCTCCGGGTGGGGACATGATAGTAAGTCTTGGATGTCGGGATCTTGTCATAGAGTTTGGAAAGCATAAGTTTCCAGTGAGCCTGATAATCCTAGATTCCCAAGAATTAGACGTAATTTTGGGAATGGATTGGATGGCTAAGTATGAAGGAGTACTAGATTGTGCTAATCGTACTGTTGCACTCACAACCCGTATGAAAAAAGAATAAAATTCAGATCTAACTTTGAATCCAAGGGAAGTAAACTGAATTCTCTTAAGGGGGTTAGCATGGACAGTGTGCCAATTGTGTGTGAGTATCCAGATGTATTTCCGGAAGAGTTACCAGGAATGCCACCGGATAGAGATGTGTAGTTTCGATAGATTTGGTACCGTGTTCGGACCAATAGCTAAGAGACCATACAAAATGTCTGATGAACCGAAAGAGCTCAAGAAGCGACTAGGAGAATGCAGTTGAAAGGGTTTATTCAACCAAGTTCTTCATCTTGGGGAGCCCCAGTATTGTTCGTAGAGAAGAAAGATAGAACACAAAGATTATGTATTGACTACCGTTCTCTCAACGAGGTGACCATCAAGAACAAATATCCTTTGCCAAGAATCAACGACTTGTTTGATCAGTTAGAAGGAGCATGTGTGTTCTCGAAGATTGATCTTCGTTCAGGCTATTTTCAACTCAAGATAAGAGAGCAAGACATACCTAAGACAACATTCACCACAAGGTATGGATTGTATGAGTACACTGTGATGCCTTTTGGTTTAACCAACGCTCCAGCGTACTTCATGAATATGATGAACAAGGTGTTCATGGAATTCCTAGACAAGTTCGTTGTCGTTTTCATCGATGACATCTTAGTCTACTCAAAGAGCAAGGAAGAACACGAAAGACACTTACGCTTGATACTTGAAAAATTAAGAGAGCATAAACTTTACGCCAAATTCAGCAAGTGTGAGTTTTGGTTAGAGGAAGTTGGTTTTCTTGGTCATGTTATGACAAAGGATGGTGTAGCAGTTGATCCTGTTAAGGTTTCAGCTGTGATAGAATGGGAATCTCCCAAGAATGTAAAAGAAGTTCGTAGTTTCCTCGGCTTAGCAGGTTACTACAGAAGGTTCATTGAAAATTTCTCGAAAGCTGCTAAGCCAATGACAGAATTGTTAAAGAAGGACAAGAAATTTGCTTGGACTGAAGGTTGTGAAGTCAGCTTCCAAGAATTGAAGAAGAGACTTGTAACAGACCAAGATTATATGCCAGATTTGGAAAAGGATTTCCAAGTATATTGTGATGCGTCTCATCAAGGTTTGGGTGCCGTACTTATGCAAGATGGTAAAGTCGTAGCCTATGCTTAGAGACAACTCAAAACTCATGAAGTAAACTATCCTACTCATGATTTGGAGTTAGCCTCTGTCGTCCATGCACTCAAAACATGGAGACATTACCTTTTGGGAAAGCGATGTGAAGTGTTCACCGATCATAAGAGTTTGAAGTATATCTTCACCCAGAAGGAAATCAACATGAGGCAAAGGAGATGGCTAGAACTTATCAAGGATTACGATTTAAGTTTGCAGTACCACCCTGGTAAGGCAAATGTAGTAGCAGATGCTCTAAGTCGTAAGACTTTTGTGAATGGCCTTACCAAAGGAGAATTGCCAGATGACTTGTGTAAGCAATTCAAAGAACTCAGATTGGAGATTGTGCCTGAAGGACATCTCATGTCCCTGGATGTTCAACCCACCTTATTGAACAAGATCCAAGAAGCTCAGAAAACTGATAAGGAAATTGAAAAGATTAAGGAAAATATAAGTCTGGGGAAAGCTAAGAGTTTTCATATAGACGAACAAGGTACCTTATGGCACGGGAAACGTATATGCGTTCCACAAGACCCGGAGTTGCGGAAACTGATTTTACAAGAAGGCCACAACTCTCCGTATTCTATTCACCCAGGAAACACCAAGATGTACATGGACATGAAAGAAATATTTTGGTGGAACAATCTCAAAAGAGACATCGCCGAACATATTGCTTTGTGTGATGTGTGTAGCAGAGTAAAAGCAGAACATCAGAAACCAGCAGGTTTGCTTCAACCACTGCCTATTCCTGAATGGAAGTGGGAAATATTGGTATGGATTTCATTACCGGATTACCAAGGACCAGGTCAGGGTATGATTCCATATGGGTGGTAGTGGATCGCCTAACTAAAGTGGCTCATTTTATACCCGTGAAGACAACTTATACAAGTGCCAAGTTAGCTAAAATCTACATGAGCAGAATTGTATGCCTTCACGGTGTGCCTAAGAGTATTGTGTCAGATAGAGGAACTCGGTTCACTTATCACTTTTGGAGACAGTTTCATGAATCTTTGGGAACAAGGTTGGAATTCAGTACTGCCTTTCATCCCCAAACTGATGGACAAACGGAAAGGACTAACCAAATTCTTGAAGACATGTTAAGGGCATGTGCCTTAGACTATGGAGCAAGTTGGGATGAAAGCTTGCCTTACGCAGAGTTCTCTTACAACAATAGTCATCAATCTAGTATTGGAATGGCACCATTTGAGTTACTCTACGGAAGGAAGTGTACCACCCCATTGTTATAATTAAATATTTTTATTTAATTTGCAATAAACTTTTGTAAATAGTTTTTAGACAAACAAAATATCCGGAAGCATCCGGGGGTTTAATTTGAAATTGAAGGAGGGCTAGTTTCAGAAAATAGTAGACTTTCGCGACATAGTTTCAAGTAAAATAATATGCATGATGATGACGATGCTCAAATGCAATGTGGCATGATGACATGAGCATGCGGTCATGATGATGCAATGCACAAAAACGACGCGATTTTCTAGTAGTGCTTTTTTTTGCGGGATGCCACAATTCGACACCACTAACAATGGATCTCGCCCTCGAGATCCGCCTCATGGTACCGGAAGGAAGGTCGGCGATCTGCGTCTTCTCGCTTCGTGTAGATCTTCGCGACACCACTAACAAGAGGTCGTTATCCGAGACCGCCGAGAGAACACTCCGGGAAAACAAAAGGTCGAGGTAGAGGTATCAACAAATAAAGCCACCTCTAGCTCCGATGGAAAGAGGGAACCGATGCATTCTCATCCACTTCAAAGTACACAAGCAAATAGAAGGGGTAGTCGGCATGGGGGCCAATCCATCACGCACCCAAACTATTACTCCGCACAATCAGTGGAAAAGCTTGCAACCATTCTCGGAATCAGACTGAAGATCTCGACAAGCGAGGTTCGGAAACAAAGGAGTGAGGCAGACTCTGTATCGGATCTGGCGTAGAGGATGTCGTCGCGTCGGAAAACACCGGAAGGCACAAACAAGGAACAAAGAATGGTACCACAGCAGACGGATTCCTCAAGCAGCATGAACACCGGATGGTAGAACACCGTTACCAAAGGAGGAAGCGAAACCCTGAAAGCACGACGGAAACCCAACCACGAGAATTCCTGGACTCGAAGAAAGAGACGAGAGCGGATTCAAAACACATAGAGGTAAGAAGAGGGGTAAGGAATAAAAATCAGACCTAATCAGACTATCCAACCGATTTTGTAAAAATAGTTTTGACACTCTACTGCGGCCGTTAGCTAGGTTATCCTACAGGATGGACTTGTGGGGTATCGCAACTGCTGAGCTCTGATACCACTCTGTAACACCCTCAGAATCGGACCTATGCAAGTTTTAGCGAAACCCGCCAAACCCGCATAGAAACGATTCAAAGGTGCCCACCAGGCACTTTCGTGCGGGTGGAAAACAAAGTAATAACATTACACAACAGTCCTCGATGGGACCCACAGAACAGATATATATACAACACGACTCCAAGAGTCAAGAATACAGATGTAATATACAAAGATCCAAAACACCTTGAAAATGATAGAGCGTCCGACTACGGACAAGATGCAAATGGGGCTAAGAGCCCTGAAGAATAACCGATGGCGTCCATAACCCTGCCCAGGCCAAGCCGGAAGGGTAACCCTGCTAACGACGTCGATCTCAAAACCTGCTTAAACAAAAGGGGTGCCGACAAAGGCAAAGGAAAAAGAGGAGCGTCGGTACTGAGGCCAGTACACGGCGAGTCTAGAATTCGGCGGTCCTCGCCTACATAGGTATGGTGGACTGAAGCGGCAGCAGCAGCATGCACTAAACAACCTATAGAGACTCGATACAACTGACGGCAATCAGAGAGGGGAAGAAAGACCTATTCGAACCAACCGATACTACCACCAATCAAACCCATCCCGAGTTTCCCCTCGAGACCAAGCGAGGAAGTCAACCGAGGAACTCACACGGTTGGCGCTTTATTTATTCGGTTATCGTTGCACCAATTACTAGTCGGTATAGATAGTCATCCCGATAAAAATAAGCAATGGGCACTTTTATTTAACCATTCCATTGTAGTTGCAACACTTACTAGTCGATACAATTAGCATGAGATATCCCAAAACCCAGCTTGTTGATACTTTTATTTAGCCATTCCGCTAGAAGCAATACTTACTAGTCAGTACAATGGTCGCAAGCGACACTCCAAACAAGCAATTGTGGGCGATTATTTAGCCATTCCATTATAGTGAAGCTGATTACTAGTCATTATAAAGTCAAATTTATAGCACTACTTTAGTTATGCTTGTCTATGATCGAGATACTATGCTCCAAGTCGTCCATAACATGACACGGCTTTGAGAAGTTTTAACGCCGGGTGCACAAATAGCAACACACACTGATCAACCTCGGAAAAACCAAATCAAACCCAACGAGGCCTTCACGACAAAGCAATCACAGATTCAGAATATTTCAGGCCACCCTTGAGTACACCGCAACGGCTAGCTGACTCGAGACGGACCCGAGGTTTGGGTGGACGGTCAGAACGACTGGGAACCCAAAACGGGCTTGTCGACAGCAGAATCGTGTCCCGATCCTAACAAGACAAAGTGTGCTCCTCGCACAAACGTAAATACAGTAGCATGGCATAAGTACAGGATAGTAAATAAAACCTCAAACTAGTTTGTGGCCCCAAGAAATAAGAATGAATCATGCTCGCCTCGGGGTCCCATAATCCTCCCGGATGTGGATAGCGCGATAAATCAAGGAACAGGTATCAAGTACTCGGGGTCCTACGGGACACAAGTGGGCGGTCGGAAACCAAATATTATCTATCACCCACCGATGCCTCTGCTTACTTACTTCAATTTTAGCTGTTAAACAGGAATTAAAGTGAACGATAAGTAAAGCCATGATCATCTCCGACAACAAACATGCGGCATACTCCAACAACTATGGCACTTGACAACACGCAACAGCACTTGAGCAAGCGACTACGACGCGCAGGTCCAACTAACTACCACACAACAGGTAATAGGAGGTGTCCAAGGCAATATAAGGCTGCAAGGGATATCACGGGTACGAAAGCTAGAGCATCGCAACACAGATAGCCATATATCAACAGGAGGGAATAAATACTATAAAGTAAGATAGGTAGAAAGGGGGAGATGCTCGCCTGAAAAACATTGTTGAAGGTTCAACCAAAGATCGGGTCGACACTCGCATCAACTCAACGGCCTTATCCACGAAGAACCAAAACACTAGAATAAACACCGGATGCAATATTTAATACTACGGCAAAAGATCGGGCATGATGCATGTATGATGCATGACATGGCAAAGGTGCGGTGCAATTAGATCATGTTAAGCGGAACCGGGGTCCCGACAATTAATTATGTTTTTCATGTTGTTTAGCTACCCCGCAATTTGAATGTTGCTTTATCAAGACAAAAGTTAGCATCGGTTCGCTACACAAATTTAAATGAGGCCAATATGAGACTAGATTTGCCCGCATATGGGCCCCATATTTAATTATGAGGTGTATCGGCCTAAGGCCCCCAAACCAATGATATGCATGCGAGTATGACAATTAATATGCAACAAGTTGCATTATATTATAAAATAGGGTTTTCGGGAAGGGGTTCACACATTAGGGGGGGTCTCGACGAACTTGGGGTTCCGGGGTTCGGGGTCGGTCTCAGGTTCTAGGGTTCGACGGGTCGGTCTCGACGGGAACGTTCTCGAACAACGGGGCAGATCTTGTCGTGCTTCAGGTTCGGGTGCGGTTCCCGGCGAACTGGTCGGTTCCCTGTCGGAGGTCTTGGCGCTTCGGATCGGTCTTCGGTTCAGGGCCTCAGGGTCTTGGGGTTCGCGTCCGTGTGGCGGTCTTGTTGTTCCGTGTAGGCGTTCTCGAGGTCGACGACGAACTTGTCCGCACCGCCTTGGATCCTTGAAGGGGGTCATGGCGTCCGTGAGGCGATCTTGGCGTTCACCGAGAGGGATTGACAGGTTCGGTCTTGACGCCGCGAGGAAGATCTTGAGGTACCGCGGTTCGAGTTCGATCTTGAGGTCCGTGCCGATCTTCGGTACAGAGTTCTCAAGGGGTAGATCTTGTAGGGTGGGCATGATCTGGTCTTGCAACATTCACTTCAGAGGCGTGGCCATCTCGTCATGTACTCGAACCGTAGCGAATCGAGCAACCAACGGCCATGGAGACGACCGAACGGGGACATGTGTCAAGGCGACGACGCCGCAAAGGAGCAAAAGGGGCGAGCTTCGGGCCGCATCGAGGCAGAGAACGGGCTGGCGGCGCGAACCGACGAGGTCGGCAGGCGCAGAGGCGCAGCGACCCGAGCAGCGACGGCCGGCCGGAGGGGGAGGTCGGCGTGCTGGGGCAGACGTCCGGCGACGCGAGCCCGAGCGGCGGGGAGGGAGGCGGTTGGACCACGGACGCGGCGAGGTGCGAGGCCGGTCCGGGCGGCGGGCGGCGGCTCGCCGGGCGCTGGCAGAGGCGGGCGGCCGACGGGACGGGCACGAGGCGGCCGGGAAGGAGGTCGTGGCCGAGCGTGGCAGCGACGGGCTTGGAGGTGAGCGGAGGCGCGGGGAAGGCGGAGGCGGCGCAGAGGCAGGCCGGGCGGGCAGACGCGGCGAGGGAGCTCGGGAGGTCGCAAGGCGGGAGGCCGCAAGGTCGGCGAGGAGGCCGATGGCGGCATCGGGTGCCTGGCCGGGAAGAGGGGCGAGGGCGAGGCGGCCGGAGGTCGGCGAGGGCACGGGAAGGTGAGAGTCGGTGGCGGGCGTGGGGAAGGCGGGTCGGTCGGAGAGGGCGCCGGCTCGGCTCAGCCTTCAGCGGTGGCCGAGGCCCGACGGGCCAGGGGCGGGAAGGGAGTGGCAGCAAGGCGCATGGGATGCAGAGAGAGGGAGCGAGGCGAGAGAGAGAGAACCGCGAGCGGGGAAGAAGGGAGAGGAGCGGGACGCAGGTCGCGGCTGGCTGGCTGCAAGGCGTGGTGGCGTGGTGGGGCCCAGGGTGCGTGGGTCCCGGTGGCAGGGGTGGGGAGAGTGGCGGGTGCGGTGTGCGGTGTGCGGTGTGTGTTTAAAGTGCGTGTGTGGGGTGGGGTGTGTGTTGGGTGATTCAGGAGAGAGAGGGAAAAGGAGAGGGGGTGTTTGGGGGGTGAGTTGGCAGCTTATGAGTGGTGGGGAGGGGGAAGAGAGGTGAGGTGGCGACATAGGATAGGTTGGGGTGAGGTGGAGGGGTTGTGGGTAGATTAGGTTTGGTAGCTTTAGGATTATGGGTGGACCGTTTTGAAAATGGGGGTGGTCGTTCGGGTCGAAGCGGCCCGTTCGACTGCCCCCACTAAAATAATTAAATATTTTTATTTAATTTGCAATAAACTTTTGTAAATAGTTTTTAGACAAACAAAATATCCGGAAGCATCCGGGGGTTTAATTTGAAATTGAAGGAGGGCTAGTTTCAGAAAATAGTAGACTTTCGCGACATAGTTTCAAGTAAAATAATATGCATGATGATGACGATGCTCAAATGCAATGTGGCATGATGACATGAGCATGCGGTCATGATGATGCAATGCACAAAAACGACGCGATTTTCTAGTAGTGGTTTTTTTTGCGGGATGCCACAATTCGACACCACTAACAATGGATCTCGCCCTCGAGATCCGCCTCATGGTACCGGAAGGAAGGTCGGCGATCTGCGTCTTCTCGCTTCGTGTAGATCTTCGCGACACCACTAACAAGAGGTCGTTGTCCGAGACCGCCGAGAGAACACTCCGGGAAAACAAAAGGTCGAGGTAGAGGTATCAACAAATAAAGCCACCTCTAGCTCCGATGGAAAGTGGGAACCGATGCATTCTCATCCACTTCAAAGTACACAAGCAAATAGAAGGGGTAGTCGGCATGGGGGCCAATCCATCACGCACCCAAACTATTACTCCGCACAATCAGTGGAAAAGCTTGCAACCATTCTCGGAATCAGACTGAAGATCTCGACAAGCGAGGTTCGGAAACAAAGGAGTGAGGCGCATCAGATCGGATCTGGCGAGAGGATGTCGTCATCGGAAAACACCGAAGGCACAAACAAGGAACAAAGAATGGTACCACAGACGGATTCTCAAGCGCATGAACAACGGATGGTAGAACACCGTTACCAAAGGAGGAAGCGAAACCCTGAAAGCACGACGGAAACCCAACCACGAGAATTCCTGGACTCGAAGAAAGAGACGAGAGCGGATTCAAAACACATAGAGGTAAGAAGAGGGGTAAGGAATAAAAATCAGACCTAATCAGACTATCCAACCGATTTTGTAAAAATAGTTTTGACACTCTACTGCGGCCGTTAGCTAGGTTATCCTACAGGATGGACTTGTGGGTATCGCAATCCGAGCTCGATACCACTCAGAACACCCTCAGAATCGGACCTATGCAAGTTTTAGCGAAACCCGCCAAACCCGCATAGAAACGATTCAAAGGTGCCCACCAGGCACTTTCGTGCGGGTGGAAAACAAAGTAATAACATTACACAACAGTCCTCGATGGGACCCACAGAACAGATATATATACAACACGACTCCAAGAGTCAAGAATACAGATGTAATATACAAAGATCCAAAACACCTTGAAAATGATAGAGCGTCCGACTACGGACAAGATGCAAATGGGGCTAAGAGCCCTGAAGAATAACCGATGGCGTCCATAACCCCGCCTGTGCCAAGGAAGGGTAACCTCGCTAACGACGCCGATCTCAAAACCTGCTTAAACAAAAGGGTGCCGACAAAGGCAAAGGAAAAAGAGGAGCGTCGATCGAGGCCGACACGGCGAGTCTAGAATTCGGCGGTCCTCGCCTACATAGGTATGGTGGACTGAAGCGGCAGCGGCAGCATGCACTAAACAACCTATAGAGACTCGATACAACTGACGGCAATCAGAGAGGGGGAAGAAAGACCTATTCGAAACCAACCTGATACTACCACCAATCAAACCCATCCTGGCGTTTCCCCCTTGAGACCAAACGAGGAAGTCAACCGAGGAACTCACACGGTTGGCAGTTTTATTTATTCGGTTATCATTGCACCAATTACTAGTCAGGTATAGATAGTCATCCTGATAAAAATAAGCAGTGGGCACTTCTATTTAACCATTCCATTGTAGTTGCAACACTTACTAGTCAGATACAATTAGCATGAGATATCCCAAAACCCAGCAGTTGTTGATACTTTTATTTAGCCATTCCGTTGTAGTTGCAATACTTACTAGTCAGGTACAATGGTCGCAAGCGACACTCCAAACAAGCAATTGTGGGCAGTATTATTTAGCCATTCCATTATAGTGAAGTTGATTACTAGTCATTATAAAGTCAAATTTATAGCACTACTTTAGTTATGCTTGTCTATGATCGAGATACTATGCTCCAAGTCGTCCATAACCGTGGACACGGCTTTCAGAAAGTTTTAACCCGGCCGGGGTGCACAAATAGCAACACACACTCGATCAACCTCGGAAAAACCAAATCAAAACCCAACAAGGCCTTCACGACAAAGCAATCACAGGATTCAGAAATATTTCAGGGGGCCACCCCTTGGAGTACACCCGCAACAAAGCTAGCTGACTCCGAGACGGACCCGAGGTTTGGGTGGACGGCTGTGAACGACTGGGAACCCAAAACTGGGCTTGTCGACACCGCGGAATCGTGTCCCGATCCTAAACAGTACAGTGTGCTCCTCGCACAAACGTAAATACAGTAGTAGCATGGCATAAGTACAGGATAGTAAATAAAACCTCAAACTAGTTTGTGGCCCCAAGAAATAAGAATGAATCATGCTCTGGCTCAGGGGGGTCCCATAATCCTCCCGGATGTGGATAGCGCGATAAATCAAGGAACAGGTATCAAGTACTCGGGGTCATACGGGACACAAGTGGGCGGTCGGAAACCAAATATTATCTATCACCCACCGATGCCTCTGCTTACTTCAATTTTAGCTGTTAAACAGGAATTAAAGTGAACGATAAGTAAAGCCATGATCATCTCCGACAACAAACATGCGGCATACTCCAACAACTATGGCACTTGACAACACGCAACAGCACTTGAGCAAGCGACTACGACGCGCAGGTCCAACTAACTACCACACAACAGGTAATAGGAGGTGTCCAAGGCAATATAAGGCTGCAAGGGATATCACGGGTACGAAAGCTAGAGCATCGCAACACAGATAGCAATAGATCAACAGGAGGGAATAAATACTATAAAGTAAGATAGGTAGAAAGGGGGAGATGCTCGCCTGAAAAACATTGCTGAAGGTTCAACCGAAGATCGGGTCGACACTCGCATCAACTCAACGGCCTTATCCGCGAAGAACCAAAACACTAGAATAAACACCGGATGCAATATTTAATAGTACGGCAAAAGATCGGGCATGATGCATGTATGATGCATGACATGGCAAAGGTGCGGTGCAATTAGATCATGTTAAGCGGAACCGGGGTCCCGACAATTAATTATGTTGTTCATGTTGTTTAGCTACCCCGCAATTTGAATGTTGCTTTATCAAGACAAAAGTTAGCACCGGTTCGCTACACAAATTTAAATGAGGCCAATATGAGACTAGATTTGCCCGCATATGGGCCCCATATTTAATTATGAGGTGTATCGGCCTAAGGCCCCCAAACCAATGATATGCATGCGAGTATGACAATTAATATGCAACAAGTTGCATTATATTATAAAATAGGGTTTTCGGGAAGGGGTTCACACATTAGGGGGGGTCTCGACGAACTTGGGGTTCCGGGGTTCGGGGTCGGTCTCAGGTTCTAGGGTTCGACGGGTCGGTCTCGACGGGAACGTTCTCGAACAACGGGGCAGATCTTGTCGTGCTTCGGTTGGTGCGGTTCGGCGAACTGTCGGTTCCTGTCGGAGGTCTTGGCGCGGATCGGTCTTGGTTGGGGCCTCGTGGTCTTGGGGTTCGCGTCCGTGTGGCGGTCTTGTTGTTCCGTGTAGGCGTTTCTCGAGGTCGAACGAACTTGTCGTCACGGGCCTTGGATCCTTGAAGGGGGTCATGGCGTCCGTGAGGCGATCTTGGCGTTCACCGAGAGGATTCGACAGGTTCGGTCTTGACGCGCGAGGAAGATCTTGAGGTACCGGCGGGTTCGAGTTCGATCTTGGTCCGTGCGATCTTCTGCACAGCAGGTTCTCGAAGGGGTAGATCTTGTAGGGGTGGGCATGAGCTGGGTCTTGCAACATTCACTTCACAGGAGGCGTGGCCATCTCGTCATGTACTCGAACCGGTAGCAGCAACCAACGGCCATGTAGCGGCCGAACGGGACATGTGTCCAAGCGACGCGCAAGGAGCAAAAGGGCCGGCCGAGCTCGAGGGCGAAGCAGGCCGGGCCTTGGCCGGCGGCAGCGATGACGGCGCAGCGGCAGACCAGCGGCGAGCGACGGCCGGAGGGGAGATCGGCGTCTTTGCAGAGCGTGGCGGACGCGAGCCCGAGCGGGGAGGCGGTTGGACCACTGGACGCCCAGGGAGGTGTGAGGCCGGGCAGCGGCGGCGGCGGGCGCTGGCCGGCGCTGGCAAGGCGAAGCAGGGGCCGACGGGACGGCACGAGGCCGGAAGCAGAGGTCGCAGCGGTGGCAGCGACGGCGATTGAGGTGAGTGGAGGGCGGCCGGGAAGGCGGAGGCGCAGAGCAGGCCATGCGGCGGCGTGACGCAGCGAGGGAGCTCGGGAGGTCGGGCTAAGCGGGAGGCAGCGAGGTGTGGAGGAGGCCGATGGCGGCGTCGAAGTGCGGGCAGGGAAGAGGCGAGGACGAGGGCGGAGGTCGGCGAGTGGCGGCAGGGAAGTCGGTGGCGGGCGTCGAGGCGGGGTCGTGGCGGTCGGAGAGGGCGCGGCTCGTCAGCGGCACTCTGGCGGGCAGCGAGGCTGAGGAAGGAGTGGTGTGGCGTGCAAGTGATGCAGAGAGAGCGAGGCGAGAGAGAGAACATGGAGGAAGAAGGGAGAGGAGCGGGCAGCAGTCGCGTCTGGCAAGGCGCGTGCAGGCGTGGCGTGGGTGGGGCCCAGGGTGCGTGGGTCCCGGTGGCAGGGGGTGGGGAGAGTGGCGGGTGCGGTGTGCGGTGTGCGTGTGTGGCTGGGTGTGTTTGTGTGCGTCGTGTGCTGCGTGTGTGGGGTGGGGTGTGTGTTGGGTGATTCAGGAGAGAGAGAGAGAGGGAAAAGGAGAGGGGGTGTTTGGGGGGTGAGTTGGCAGCTTATGAGTGGTGGGGAGGGGGAAGAGAGGTGAGGTGGCGACATAGGATAGGTTGGGGTGAGGTGGAGGGGTTGTGGGTAGATTAGGTTGGGTAGCTTTAGGATTATGGGTGGACCGTTTTGAAAATGGGGGTGGTCGTTCGGGTCGAAGCGGCCCGTTCGACTGCCCCCACTAAAATAATTAAATATTTTTATTTAATTTGCAATAAACTTTTGTAAATAGTTTTTAGACAAACAAAATATCCGGAAGCATCCGGGGGTTTAATTTGAAATTGAAGGAGGGCTAGTTTCAGAAAATAGTAGACTTTCGCGACATAGTTTCAAGTAAAATAATATGCATGATGATGACGATGCTCAAATGCAATGTGGCATGATGACATGAGCATGCCGTCATGATGATGCAATGCACAAAAACGACGCGATTTTCTAGTAGTGGTTTTTTTTGCGGGATGCCACAGCTTAAGAAATGTCACCCAGAAATGGAAGAAACTTCTCTGAAGGATACCATACATTTGGAAGAAGTCCAACTAGAAAGTGATCTCACCTATGAGGAAAAGCCTGTCAAGATTCTTGAGACCGCAGAAAGAGTCACAAGGACAAAAACTATCAAGTTTTGCAAAGTACAATGGAACCATCATTCCGAAGAGGAAGCAACATGGGAAAGAGAAGATGATCTTCGGAAAGACCACCCTCACCTATTTGCTAGCCAATCCGAATCTCGAGGGCGAGATTCATCTTAAGGGGGTTAGATTTGTAACATCCCTAAATTCATATTCCAAAACTCATTCATATCATCTAAGCATTCATCATCATTTAGGGTTCTTCTCAAAAACAGAAGCTTGTGCTATGATTTCATGTGAGTAAATTTCACTCATTAGGCCATCACCTTTTGAAACTTAAATGTTAAGGAACTTGTTTGCTTGCCCCACTATTGGAAAGATTAGGTGTAAAAGTTTAACCAAAATTTTAAAATTAGAAATAATTTCAAAACCTCTATTTTCAAACATTTGCAAAATAGTGCTAAGTCTCTGGTTGTTTGAAATCCAAGTCTGATCAAGCCTTTGCAAGGCAACCCCATGAGCTTTGACTTATTTCTGAGACCAATTCACCTCAAAATCTCGAAAGATTTGAATTCAAATTGATTTTGAAACTATTTGAAAACCTAATCGTAAAATCGAATTAGAAAAGAAAAGAACTAAACAAAGGAAAAGAGCCGAGCGGATATCTGGCCCAAGAGGATCGAGCCATAGCCCACCCGGGATTTCTTTCTTCTCTCACGCATAGCGCACGTTCAACCCGACAAACGGACCCCACCCTCATTTCACACATCGACGAAGCGGGCCCACATCCTGCTGTCATCGTCTTCCCCAAACTGCGCCCGCGACCACGTCGCCGCTGCAGTCACTGCCGATAATGGCGCGGCTTAATTGGGCATTAAAACATGGGTGTTTCCTGTCGAGGCACCGGCTATAAGATCCCCACCTCCCCACGATCATTTTCTCCCAGTCAATTCCACACTCACACCCCCAGGCTACCCACGACTCGCTCAAAACCACCGCAGACATAGCAACTCCGGCGATCGATTCAGGTGAGCTCCTGCGCCCCTTCCCCTCTAGATTGTTCGAGACACTTCGTAATCCTCTTGCGCACCTCCTAACCACAACAGAGCATCCTGTACTGCCCCAGGTCGCCGTGTTCGCTTGACGCCGTAGGCACCCGACGACCACCCCAACTCCGGCGACCAATCTCAGTAAGTCTCGTGCGCCCCTTGGTTTCTTATTCACCCGAGCGTGTTCGCAATTGTCCTGCGCATCTCCTAAACCCGCTGGTTCGTGTTAGGGCGACGCAGAACCTCGGCAACAGCTCTGACAACATCCACCCGACGCCAGACGCAACTCCGACGAGATCTAGAGCCCATCTCCGGCGCCCCGCAAGCCGCATTACCACGTCGAAGCTTCAGCCTCGGCGAACCTGGTAAGCCCTTCTTCCCTTGCGGACGATCTAGAACGTCGGCGCGCCACCGTAGTCTCGACGCCGCCGCCCGATCAACGCCGCCCGCCCGTTCGTGGCTTGATGGTTTGGTCCGTTGGATCTGCATCGTAGGGCTAGGATAGATCTAGGCCGAAGAGGTACGCGCGCGTCTGGATCGTTAGATCTAAGTTAGATCCTATGGCCTGCGACCGCCGATCCGCGCGAAGCGGTACGCACCAGTTAGGTTGCGACGCGTGGCAAGATTTAATTCAAAAATAGAATTTAAAACCAGATTTAGATCCAAACTTCAAACTGCTATAACTTTTGAATGCCACGTTAGAATTTTAAAAACTTTATACCGTTGGATTCAGTGAAACAAGACCTTTCTGAATTTCCAATTGGTTTAACAAATAGTAACAGTTAAAATGACTTTATTTATGGAAACATGTTTAAGGCTATTTTGAGTATAGTTTTAGTATAGTAATTTGTTTTGGGGTAAATTAAGTTTAGTTGGCAAACTTGTGATTGGTTAAGTTTCTGTAAACATGTGCATGCTTGGTAGAATTTTCAAAATTCATGACTTAGTAAAATCTTGCATACATGCATTCATGTTATTTTTGATTGTATATAATTGTGTGTAATTGTATGCTATAATTTTTTGTGTAGATTTTGCTAGTGATTGTGATTGTGAAGAGTGCAACTCTCCCCATTACCAAGGCAAGTGATATTTTCATGAATATTTCTAACCTATGTTTTGTACTAGCATTAGATATTTTGCTTGCATGCTATTTTGTCTAATGCTAATTTGGGAAATCCTATGTAGTTTAGAATAGTAGAATTGCTAAGGAATTTTCCCCTATGATAAGTTGCCATGCCTTGCTTAGCCTAGCCATATAGCAAACAAGGGTTGGTGAAAATCTACACTTACCATGATAAAAATATTTCTAAGTCATGAGACTTATACTTTCCTAATAAAACCACTAAGTCAAATGAACCTCCTGGGTGGAATGGAAAGAATGGGTTATGTTGAGTGGTTACACAAGGCCATGGACTTGGGTTGTGTATCTCACTTGTGGTAAGCCACCCAGGCACAAAGGGATTTGGAGGCAAAGTGTTGAGAAAGCTTACAGTGCAACCACTTGGCAATATGGGCTCTGCCTTGATCATATAGGTTGCTAGAACTTAGTCATTTGGACAGTTGGTGGTAGATGGGATGATAGGTTGGAGCGCGTCCATTTGAGTAAGGAAAGGCTTCTGAAAGGTCCTGTCTTGGGAAACCAAGTTTGGTGGGGAAAGTGCACAACCTCTGTAGATGGAAAACCTAAGTACTTAGCCTAGTCCAAGGCAATGGACACTTTTGAGCATCAAGACATGGAAGCTACAAGAATCTCATCACTCCAACTTCTAAGTAAAATTTATGGGTGAACAAGGGTGAAGGACCCCAATGTCTATTGGTGGTTCCTTGGGAATGTTTTGACAAAGAAAAACTTAGTGATTTCAACTAATAGGTAAAACCTATTTTCAAGCAAAGCAAGCCAAGCTACACTTAGCCAAAATGCATATAGTAATATAGTCAACTTAAAATACACTAAGGTATCACTTGCCAATACTATTCCAAAGTATTGACCCTCTGTGGCTGTAACTTGTGATGTTGCAGGTTACTCCGATGATGAATAGGAGTCATGAGTCTACACTCAACATGCTTGCCTGTGGCACATGAAGATGAAGACTTGTGTTTATTTGCTTATTCCTTAAACTCTTGTATTAGGCTTATGGCCATGAGTTGTAAAAGACTATGTTTTATCTCTGGAATGAATGTAATAAACGACCTTTGTATCTATGTACTTCATCTTAAACTGTGGATGCTAGCATTGATCCAGGGACTAGCATTGCAATCACAGGTATCCTTTCCTTTATAAAGGAGGGGTCTAACACAATCCCCGTCTAGATAACCCCACGGTGTAACCTTGAGCGCTAGATGGTTCCTTCAAACACCACAATTTCATAGAGACATCCAACTCCAAATATAACTCATGACAAGTATTTCTATAATCTTTAGCCTAAGTTCCACACGGTGTGCACACTGTCACTTTCACACACGTGGGGATAGCCGTAGATCTATTAAAGCACTTGAGTAACAGAGTATATCTACTTGATTACAAAGCTCATGATCACAATATAATCACGCATAGAGAGAGAGAGAGAGAGATGAACACATAGCTACCGGTAGAGCCCTTAGTCGTGAGGAATAACTACTCCCTCCTCATCATGGGAATTAGCAACGACGATGGAGATGGTGGTGGAGATCGATGGAGATGGCTACAGGGGCACTTCCATGTCCCAACAGGGTGCTGGAACAGAGACTTCTATCCCCGAATCTCCCCTTTGGTGGCGGCGATGCTGAGGAGGTTTTCGTGGCTTTATCCCAGATGATTTAGGGTTTCTGCATCGGAGGGTTCTTATAGGTGAAGAGGCAAGGCGAGGAGGCAGCCAGGGGGCCACACCCCTTGTGGCGTGATACGTCGGAAACGTATATATAATTTTTGATGGTCCATGCATGTTTAATATCTACTTTGCTTTGCTTTGTCTACACTTTGAGGTGTTTTTATATCTTTTCTGGAACTAACCTATTAATAAGTTGCCACGGTGCCAGTTGACTGTTTTCTTCTGTTTTTTGGTTCCAAAAAGGCATAAAATCAATATTCTTGAAATTGGCTGGGACAAAAGCCAAAGTCAATATTTTACTATGGGCGACATGAAGTCCAGAGGAGAGACGGAGGGGCGAGCTGTGGCCACACATGTGCGCCAATCACGCCTGCCTGGGCGGTGTGGCCTGGGCATCCCCCTCGCCTCCTCGCCTATAAGAAGCCCCGATCACGAAACCCTAGGCACCGATCAAAACTCCACGAAATTGTCTCAGAGCCGCCACCATCGTCCCTAGATCGGGGGTCGAGTTCTTCCCGGCACCACTCGAGGAGATCATCCCGGAGGCCTTCTTCTCCGGTATGATGCATGAGTAGTTCCACCTTGGACTACGGGTCCATGTAGTAGCTAGATGGTTGTATCTCCTCCTTGTGCTTTGATGTACAGATCTTGTGAGCTCCGTTCATGATCAAGATCTAATATATCTGTAATCATGCATGTTGTGTTTGCGGGGATCCGATGGATATTGAGATTACTATGTCAGATTGATTAATGGTTTTGTCTATATGATTCTATCATGTCTGTGTTGTTTGTGATCTTGCATGATCTCCGTTGTTAGTAGCTATCTTGGCCAAGTAGTTGCTAGTGACTCCAAGAGGGGGTATTTATGCTTGATAGTGTGTTCATGCCTCTAGTTTCCAAGGGAAGTGACAGAAATCTCTTCGGTTGTAGATGTGTTGTTGCCACTAGGGAGAAAACAACGGTCTCTTTCATGGAACAAGTGGATTGTTTACCTTATACACTTTGCTTAAAGCAGTTGTCTGTTGCTTGCAACTTAATACTGGAGGGGGTTCGGATGATAACCTGAAGGTGGACTACTAGTCATAGATGCAGTTGGATGGCGGTCTATGTATATTGATGTATTGCCCAATCGAATCTCATAGGATCTTTTTGTCTAGTATTGTATTGTTATGCCTTGCTCAGTTCCTGTCAATTGCCCTGCTGTAATCTGTTTACCCTTCATGCCATGTTGTTTATCTAAGGAGAGCACCTCTAGTGAACTATGGACCCCGGTCCAATCTTTACCATCGATACATCTTCCACTGTTTACTTGCTACAAACCATTCATCACCTTCCACACCATACAGTTAATCCTTTGTTACAGCAAATCGGTGAGCTTGACAACCTCACTAATTCGTTGGAGCAAAGTCTTGAGTTTGTATTGTGCGGGTTTCCACGTTGCTTGCAACACCTTTGAGACGTTTCCTTCCTCCTACTGGTTGGATAACCTTGGTTTCTTACTGCGGGAAAACTTAATGTTGTGCTTTTCACACCTTGCTCTTGGGGTTCCCAACGAAGCTCTCCTACATCAACTCTGCACTGCATCAAGATTTTTCTGGCGCCGTTGCCAGGGAGGCTAAGGACGTCTTCACAAGGGGAGTCCTCCACTTACTTTCTCTTTACTTTGTTTTTAGTTTGCTTCGTTTCTTTTGCTTGGTTTTGTTTGCCTTTTTTTTGTCAAAAACTCAAAAAAAATAGTTTAGTTTGGTTTGCTTTCTCTATTCAAAAACACACAAAAATTAGTTCCTGCTATAGCTGCTGCTGTTTTTGGCTTGCCCACCTTTGCCAAAATGAACTCTGTTGAGAACACCAAGTTGTGTGACTTCACTAGCACCAAAAACAATGATTTCATTAGCACTCCTATTGCTCCACCTGCTCTTGATGGTACCTTTTATGAAATTAAGCCTGCTTTGTTGAATCTTGTGATGAGAGAGCAATTTTCTGGTGCTAGTTCTGATGATGCTGCTGCTCATATCAATAACTTTGTTGAACTTTGTGAGATGCAGAAGTATAAGGATGTAGATGGAGATATTATTAAGCTCAAGCTTTTTCCTTTTTCCTTGAGAGGAAAAGCTAAAGAATGGTTGCTATCCTTGCCTAGAAATAGTATTGATTCTTGGACTAAGTGCAAAGATGCTTTTATTGGAAAGTACTACCCTCCTGCTAAGATTATATCTATGAGAAGTGAAATTATGAAATTTAAACAACTTGGTAATGAACATATTGCTCAACCTTTGGAAAGAATTAAACCTTTGGTTAAGAATTGTCCCACTCATGGACTCACTGCTTGGATGATTATCGAGACTTTTTATGCAGGTTTGAACTTCTCTTCAAGAAACCTATTGGATTCAGCTGCTGGAGGTACCTTTATGGGCATCACTTTGGGTGCTGCAACATAGCTCCTGGATAATATGATGGTTAACTACTCCAAATGGCACACTAAGAGAGCTCCACATGGTAAGAAGGTAAATTCTGTTGAAGGAACCTCCTCTTTGAGTGATAAGATTGATGTCATTATGGCTATGCTTGTTAATGGGAAAGCTCCTTTAGATCCAAATAATGTTCACTTAGCCTCTTTGGTTTCTCAAGAAGAGCAAACTGATGTGAACTTCATTAGAAACAACAACTTCAACAATAATGCCTATAGGAATAACTTTGGTGGTACAAACAATTATAGGCCTTATCCTCCTAATAATGGCAATACCTATGGAAACTCCTACAACAATGCTAGAAGTGCCCCCTCTGAACTTGAAGTTATGGTCAAAGACTTTATTAGTAAACAAACCACTTTAACAAGACTATAGAGGAAAAGCTTTTGAATGTTTAGAAAAATATTTCCTCTTTGTCTGAAGCACAGTCCCCCTTGATTATTAAAATGGCTGCTAAACCTGAAACCATGGAAAGTACCTTTGCTGCCACTCATGCCATACAAGTTACTATTGATGAAAATGTTAGACTGTTAGCTCAACTTCATGCTAAGTGGGAAAGGGAAGCTGAAATTGATAGAAACAAAAGTGTGTACACCATCACTAGAATGGATACCACTAAACCACAAGAAGTCCCTATTCCTCCTCCTACAGTGCCTAAGCCTAATGAGTCTACTACTAGTGATGCTAAGTTTGATTTTGATATAGATGGTTGCAATATTTCTGAAGTGATTATGTTCCTGCAAAAACTTGCTAGAAGTCCTCATGCTAGTGATATGCATGTTGCTTTCACTAAACATATTACAGATGCTCTTTTTAAGCTTAAGGAAGAGAAGTTAAAACACAAAGCTTCTATTCCTAGGAAAGTAGAAGATAGTTTGGAACCCATTATTAATATGCAAGTGAATGAATTTGATCTCAAAGATTCATGTGATCTTGGTTCTAGTGTCTCTATTATGCCTCGGAAGATTTATCAAATGCTTGATTTGCCACCTTTGGAAGATTGTTATTTGAATTTCCCACTTAATGATAATGCTAAGAAGAAACTCATGGGGAGTTTTAATGATGTTCTCATTATGGTTAATAATGCTTATGTCCCAGTGGAT
Source organism: Avena longiglumis (assembly GCA_030063025.1). Taxonomy (NCBI): domain Eukaryota; kingdom Viridiplantae; phylum Streptophyta; class Magnoliopsida; order Poales; family Poaceae; genus Avena; species Avena longiglumis. The sequence goes on along the minus strand of CP125974.1, from coordinate 471,968,178 downwards.
TTCTATGTTTTGGATGTTGAATACAATGCTTCTTGTCCTATTACTTTGGGAAGACCTTTTCTTAGAATTGTTGGTGCCATCATTGATATGAAAGAAGGCACCATTAAATATCAATTCACATTCAAGAAAGGTATTGAACACTTCCCTATGAGGAGAGAGAGGTTGCTTTTTGTTCCTCCTTTGGAAGCAAGTGTGGCATCCCGCAAAAACCACTACTAGAAAATCGCGTTGAATTTGTGCATTGCATCGACATCATCATGCATCGTTTGCTTAAAACTATTTTTGCAAAGCCCGATTTGTTTCCAAACGCCTCGTCTTTATTCAAACGCCAAAAATCCGGGTCGCCGGAATATTTTGTTTTGCCCGGTATCGGTTTGCAAAAGCCTTGTTTGAAATAAATAAAAATATTTATTATTTTTGCGGGGCAGTCGAACGGGCCGGATAGACCCGAACGACCGCCCCAGGATTTTAAATCGGTCCACCCCTTATTTTTCTAAACCCACCAACTAACCTACCCACACCCCCTGGCCACCTCACTCCCTCCAATAGACATGTGCCACCTCACCCTCTCCTCTCCTCCCACCCAACCAGATGCTGACAACTCACTCCATCTCTCTCATCTCTCCCTCTCTTCCTTCCCTCTCTCTCCCTCTCAGGCACAACACCACACACGCATACACCCACACGCCCAACGCACGCAACACACACCACGCACGCACACAACACGCAACAGCCCCGGATCCCACCCCACGCCACACACCCGGCCGGGTCCCACCTGAGGGACCCACCTCTCCCGCAACCTCCCTCCTCCTCCCTGGCTCTCTTCCCCCCACGCGAACCAACCGTCGAGGCCTCCCTCTGGCCGCGTCTCCCGTCGCCGCTCCGCCCCTGGTCTTCTCCCAGGCCCGCCCGCTGCCCGCCTTCTTCCTCGAGCCCGGCCCGCTTAACCGCCTCGCTCCGCGCTCCTCCCGCTCGCCCGGCGCCTCCCTTCTCCAGGCAGCGCCGGCAGCTCAACCTCCGCCGCCGCCCGCCGTCAGCAGCCACCTCCCTACCCCACTCGCTGCACCAGGTCCCCACCAACTCCGGCCACGGTGCTCCCACCGACTCCGACCTCCGCCCCCGGCCTCGCTCCGGCCACCGCGTCGCTGCCTCGGCCGCCGCACCGTGCCCGCGCTGCCTTCCCGACCCACATGCGCCTGCCCCACCTCCGCGCTGGCCTGCTCCGCCCTCCTCCGGCGAGCTCCGCCCGGCGCCGCCATGCCAGCGACCTCCCTCCTCGAGCCCGCCGCCGGTCGAACCGCCCGCCGGGCGTCCTCGACCTCGCCTCGCCCGCCCGTCGCCATCGTGCACGACCTCGGCGCCTCTGCCTCGGCTGGCGCCCGGCGAGCGCCCGGTCCTCCGTGCCCGTCTCGCCCGACGGCCGGCCTCCGTCGCGTCCCCTTGTTCCGCGTCACGCCTCCCGCGCCATGACCCCACCTTGTGGGTGCTCCGAGCCCCGCGACTCGAGCCTCGGCTGCCTGTCCAGTTCTTCGCCTAGGCTGGCCCTGTGCCTCTGCTGTCCGCTGCTTTCTCGCTGGACCAGCGTGTCACCGCGACCTCAGTCTTCTACGGCCTTGCTCCAGACGTCGCTAGCTACAAGTTCTTTTGTGTGGATCCACGACAATGTTCTTCTCTGGTTCAAGGCGACCAAGCGGACAAGTGGTCATATGACCCGAAGTGCTCAGACAAGGGCGGTCAAGATCTTCGTCTTGGGCATGAAGATCTACCTCATGGACTCGATGCCCCGTCGCCGTGACCGATGGTCAAACCCCGAAAACCGATCCGATAACGTCAAGTTCTTCCTCCTGTACCGTCAAGATCTCCGTCACCGAACCCTCGCGGCCTTCCTCACGGAACACCGGGAACTACTCCCCGAACGCCAAGGTGGTCGACGCGGATGCGACAAGATCGTTTCTCGGGCGCGCCAAGTTCTTCGACCCGAGACCCGAGGACCCGACAAGATCTTCGTGACAACAAGACCGGCACCGACCCGGAAGAGTCCGATACCCCGACACCGACCCGAGTCCTGCTTCCCGGATGCGACAAGACCTCCCTCTGTTATCCGAGAACGCTCCCGTCGAGACCGATCCCGTCGAACCCCGGACCAAGATCCGCCGAACCCTGGACCCCGAGACCAACCCCGGAACCCCCGGAACCCCAAGATCGTCGAGACCCCTAATGTGTGAACCCCTTCTCGAAACCCTATTTTTATAACATAATACAACTTGTCGCATAATAATTGTCTTGCATGCATACATTCATGTGGTTTGGGGGCCTTATGCCGATTCACCTCTAATTAAATATGGGGCCCATATGCGGGCAAATCTAGTCTCATATCGGCCTCATTCAAACTTGTGTAGCGAACCAATACTATAATCTTGCCTTGTTAAGACAACATTTAAATTGCGGGGGTTCTTAATAACTTGAACCATTTAATTAATTGTCGGAACCCCGGTTCCACTAAATATTGACCTAATTGCACCGCATATTTGCCATGTCATGCATCATACATGCATCATGCCGATCTTTCGCCGTAGTATTAAATACTGCATCCGGTGTTTCTTCTAGTGTTTTGCTTCTTCGCGGATAAGGCCGTTGAGTTGATGTGAGCTTCGCCCCGATCTTCGGATGAACCCTTCGACAATGTTTTCAGGCGAGCATCTTCCCCTTTCTACCTATATTACTTTTATAGTATTTATTCCCTCCTGTTGATCTATTGCTATCTGTGTTGCGATGCTCTAGTTTCCGTACCCGTGATATCCCTTGCAGCCATATATTGCCTTGGACACATCCTAATACCCGTTGTTTGGTAGATAGTTGGACTTGCGCGTCGTAGTCGCTTGCTCAAGTGCTGTTGCGTGTTGTCAAGTGCCACAGTTGCTGATGTATTGCCGCATGTTGATGTTGGAGATGATTCTAGTTTTACTTACCGTCCACTTTAACTTCTGTTTAACAACTAAAATTGAAATAAGCAGAGGCATCGGTGGGTGATAGAAAATATTTGGTTTCCGAACGCCCACTTGTGTCCCGTAAGACCCCGAGTACTTGATACATGTTCCTTGAATTATCGCGCTATCCACATCCGGGAGGTATATGGGGCCCCCCCTGAGCCAGAGCTTGATTCAGTCTTATTTCTTGGGGCCACAACTAGTTTGAGGTTTTATTTACGATCCTGTACTTATGCCATGCTACTTTCTGTATTTAAATTGTGCGACAGATAGCACACTGTACTGTTTAGGTCAGCGGAGTGATTACGCGGTATCGACACCCCGAGTTTTCGGGTTCCCAGTCGCTTACAGCCATTGACGCAAACCTTGAGTCCGTCTCGAAGCTAGCTTACTTCGTTGCGGGTCTACTCAATGGGGTGGCCCCCTGAAATATTTCTGAATCCTGTGATTGTTCAGTCGTGAAAGCCTCGTTGGGTTTTGATTTGGTTTTTCCGAGGTTGATCGAGCGTGTGTTGCTATTGGTGCACCCCGGCCGGGTAAAACTTTCTGAAAGCCGTGTCCGCGGATATGGACGACTTGGAGCACAGTATCTCGATCATAGACAAGCATAACTAAAGTTTATTGCTATAAATTTGACTTTATAATGACTAGTAATCAGCTTCACTATAACGGAATGGCTAATAATACTACCCACAATTGCTTGTTTGAAGTGTCGCTTGCGACCCTTGCATCTGACTAGTAAGTATTGCAACTACAACGGTATGGCTTAATAAACTTACCAACCACTGCTGGGTTTAAGGGTTATCTCATGCTATTCATATCTGATTAGTAAGTGTTACAACTATAACGGAATGGTTAATTAAAAGTGCCTACTGCTTACCTTATCAGGATGAATATCTAAACCTGACTAGTAAAGTGCCGCAACGATAACTGAATAAATAAAACTGCCAACTGTGTGAGTTCCTCGGTTGACTTCCTCGATTGGTCTCGAGGGGGGGAACGCCAGGATGGGTTTGTTTGATGATAGTATCAGGTTGAATCCGGATAGGTCTTTCTTACCCCTCGATTGGCCGATTGTATCGAGTCTCTATAGGGTGCTCGATGCATCCGCTGCCGCTTGATCCACCATACCTATGTAGGCGAGGACCGCGAATTCTAGCCTCGCTGTGTCTTGGCCTCGATCTTGGCTCCTTATTTTTCCTTTGCCCTTTGTCGGCACCCTTTTGTTTAAGCAGGTTTGAGATCGGCGTCGTTAGCGGGGTTACCCTTCCGGCCTGGCACAGGCGGTTATGGACGCCATTGGTTATTCTTCAGGGCTCTTAGCCCCATTTGCATCTTGTGCGTAGCTGGAAATATATATCGTTTCAAGGTGATTTGGATCTTTGTATATTATATCTGTATTCTTGACTCTTTGAGTCGTTGCTATATATATCTGTTCTGTGGGTCCCATCGAGGACTGTTGTGTAATGTTATTACGTTTTCCACCCATTTAAAGTGCTGGTGAGCACCTTTGAATCGTTTCTATGCGGGTTTGGCGAATTTTGCTCAAACTTGCATAGGTCCGATCGAGGGTGTTACTGAGTGCTATCGAGCTCGGCGATTCGATACCCCACAAGTCCAGCCTGTAGGATAACCTAGCTAACGGCCGAAGTAGAGTGTCAAAACTATTTTTGGAAATCGGTTGGATAGCTCTGATTAGGTCTGATTTTACTCCTTACCCCTCTGATATTCTCCCCTTACCTCTACGTGTTTTGAATCCGCTCTCTTCTCTCTCTTCGAGTCCAGGATTTCTCGTGGTTGGGTTTCCGTCGTACCTTCAGGGTTTCGCTTTCTCCCTTTTGCAACGGAGGTGCTACGATCATCAATCTGCAACTTGTCTGTTGTACCCTTCCTCCAATCTTTTGTTCTTGAGCTCTTTATCCATATGTGTTCCTTGCCGGATATCCGTATCGTTGAAAAACATATGAGAAGGACGAGCATTGGTGAAGTTGGAGTATACCTTGAGCATGTGTTGTTCATGCCAATGGAACCATCGCGAAACCTAATCGGTGTGTCTTTCATACGATTCTGTTGTATCTTCCGGTGCTTCCGATGTGATGACATCATCTACGCCAGATCCGATGCGAGTGCATCACTCCCTTGTTCGAACCTCGCTTGTCGAGATCTTCAGTCTAATTCCGAGAGTTGGTTGCATAATCCGTCTATTCGCGTGCAGAGTAATGGTTTGAGTGTGGGATGGAGTAGCTACCCTACCACTGCTCTTACCATTCGCTCTTGTACGTTGAATCAGTGGATCCTGCAGTTTTACTCCGTCCATGGAAGTTAGAGGTGGCCTTATTGTTTGATACCTCTACCTTCGTCCTTTGTTTCTCCGGAGTGTTCTCTCGACGATCAGGAACAACGAACCTTTGTTGGTGGTGTCGCCGATCTCCAGATGAAGAAGGAACCCTCGTTAGTGGTGTCGCGAGGATCTACGCGAAGCGAGAAGACGCAGATCGCCGACCTTCCTTCCGGTACCATGAGGCGGATCTCGAGGGCGAGATCCATTGTTAGTGGTGTCGAATTGTGGCATCCCGCAAAAACCACTACTAGAAAATCGCGTTGAATTTGTGCATTGCATCGACATCATCATGCATCGTTTGCTTAAAACTATTTTTGCAAAGCCCGATTTGTTTCCAAACGCCTCGTCTTTATTCAAACGCCAAAAATCCGGGTCGCCGGAATATTTTGTTTTGCCCGGTATCGGTTTGCAAAAGCCTTGTTTGAAATAAATAAAAATATTTATTATTTTTGCGGGGCAGTCGAACGGGCCGGATAGACCCGAACGACCGCCCCAGGATTTTAAATCGGTCCACCCCTTATTTTTCTAAACCCACCAACTAACCTACCCACACCCCCTGGCCACCTCACTCCCTCCAATAGACATGTGCCACCTCACCCTCTCCTCTCCTCCCACCCAACCAGATGCTGACAACTCACTCCATCTCTCTCATCTCTCCCTCTCTTCCTTCCCTCTCTCTCCCTCTCAGGCACAACACCACACACGCATACACCCACACGCCCAACGCACGCAACACACACCACGCACGCACACAACACGCAACAGCCCCGGATCCCACCCCACGCCACACACCCGGCCGGGTCCCACCTGAGGGACCCACCTCTCCCGCAACCTCCCTCCTCCTCCCTGGCTCTCTTCCCCCCACGCGAACCAACCGTCGAGGCCTCCCTCTGGCCGCGTCTCCCGTCGCCGCTCCGCCCCTGGTCTTCTCCCGCGCGCGCGCCCCGCGTCCGCCGCCTGCCGGCCTTCTTCCCCTCGAGCCCGGCCGCGCCCAACCGCCCTCGCTCCGCCGCTCCTCCCGCGCTCGCCCTCGCCGCCTCCCTTCTCCAGTGCGCGCCGCCGGCGAGCTCAACCTCCAAGGCCGCCGCCGCCCGTCGGCCACCTCCCTACCCCACTCGCTGCACCAGGTCCCCCCGCCAACTCCGGCCACCGCGGTGCTCCCCGCCGACTCCGACCTCCGCCCCGACCCGGCCTCGCTCCGGCCACCGCGTCGCTGCCTCGGCCGCCACGCGCCGTCAGCGCCTGCCCTTCCCGACCCACATGCGCTGCCCACCTCCGCGCCCGGCAGCCACTCCTCGCCCTCCTCCGTGAGCTCCGCCCGCGCCGCGCGGCCAAGCGACCTCCCTCCTCGAGCGCCGCCCGGTCGAACCGCCCCGCGGAGCCGTCCTCGACCTCTGCCTCGCCCGCCCGCCATCGTGCCTGACCCTCAGCGCCTCTGCCTCGGCTGGCCGCCGACGCGCCCGGCGAGCGCCGGTCCTCCCGTGCCCGTCTCTGCCCCGACGGCCGGCCTCCGTCGCGTCCCCTTGTTCCGCGTCGCTCACGCCTCCGCCGCGGACCCCACCTTGTGGGTCTGCTCCGAGCCCCGCGACTCAAGCCTGCAGCTGCCCTGTCCAGTTCTTTCGCCTAGGCTGGCCCCTGTGCCTCTGCTGTCCGCCTGCGCTTTCTCGCTGGACCCGCGTGTCACCGCATCGCCTCAGTCTTCTACACGGCACTGCTCCAGCACGTCGCTAGCTACAAGTTCTTTTGTGTGGATCCACGACAATGTTCTTCTCTGGTTCAAGGCGACCAAGCGGACAAGTGGTCATATGACCCGAAGTGCTCAGACAAGGGCGGTCAAGATCTTCGTCTTGGGCATGAAGATCTACCTCATGGACTCGATGCCCCGTCGCCGTGACCGATGGTCAAACCCCGAAAACCGATCCGATAACGTCAAGTTCTTCCTCCTGTACCGTCAAGATCTCCGTCACCGAACCCTCGCGGCCTTCCTCACGGAACACCGGGAACTACTCCCCGAACGCCAAGGTGGTCGACGCGGATGCGACAAGATCGTTTCTCGGGCGCGCCAAGTTCTTCGACCCGAGACCCGAGGACCCGACAAGATCTTCGTGACAACAAGACCGGCACCGACCCGGAAGAGTCCGATACCCCGACACCGACCCGAGTCCTGCTTCCCGGATGCGACAAGACCTCCCTCTGTTATCCGAGAACGCTCCCGTCGAGACCGATCCCGTCGAACCCCGGACCAAGATCCGCCGAACCCTGGACCCCGAGACCAACCCCGAACCCCCGGATCCCCAAGATCGTCGAGCCCCCTCTAATGTGTGAACCCCTTTCCGAAAACCCTATTTTATAATATAGTACAACTTGTCGCATAATAATTGTCTTGCATGCATACATTCATGTGGTTTGGGGGCCTTATGCCGATTCACCTCTAATTAAATATGGGGCCCATATGCGGGCAAATCTAGTCTCATATCGGCCTCATTCAAACTTGTGTAGCGAACCAATACTATAATCTTGCCTTGTTAAGACAACATTTAAATTGCGGGGGTTCTTAATAACTTGAACCATTTAATTAATTGTCGGAACCCCGGTTCCACTAAATATTGACCTAATTGCACCGCATATTTGCCATGTCATGCATCATACATGCATCATGCCGATCTTTCGCCGTAGTATTAAATACTGCATCCGGTGTTTCTTCTAGTGTTTTGCTTCTTCGCGGATAAGGCCGTTGAGTTGATGTGAGCTTCGCCCCGATCTTCGGATGAACCCTTCGACAATGTTTTCAGGCGAGCATCTTCCCCTTTCTACCTATATTACTTTTATAGTATTTATTCCCTCCTGTTGATCTATTGCTATCTGTGTTGCGATGCTCTAGTTTCCGTACCCGTGATATCCCTTGCAGCCATATATTGCCTTGGACACATCCTAATACCCGTTGTTTGGTAGATAGTTGGACTTGCGCGTCGTAGTCGCTTGCTCAAGTGCTGTTGCGTGTTGTCAAGTGCCACAGTTGCTGATGTATTGCCGCATGTTGATGTTGGAGATGATTCTAGTTTTACTTACCGTCCACTTTAACTTCTGTTTAACAACTAAAATTGAAATAAGCAGAGGCATCGGTGGGTGATAGAAAATATTTGGTTTCCGAACGCCCACTTGTGTCCGTGAAGACCCCGAGTACTTGATACATGTTCCTTGAATTATCGCGCTATCCACATCCGGAGGTATATGGGCCCCGAGCGAGCTTGATTGATCTTATTTCTTGGGGCCACAACTAGTTTGAGGTTTTATTTACGATCCTGTACTTATGCCATGCTACTTTACGTATTTAAATTGTGCGACGAGATAGCACCTTTGCATCGTTTAGGTCAGCGGAGTGATTACGCTGTATCGACACCCAGTTTCGGGTTCCCGATCGCTTCTGACCATTGACGCAAACCTTGAGTCCGTCTCGAAGCTAGCTTACTTCGTTGCGAGTCTACTCAATGGGGTGGCCCCCTGAAATATTTCTGAATCCTGTGATTGTTCAGTCGTGAAATCCTCGTTGGGTTTTGATTTGGTTTTTCCGAGGTTGATCGAGCGTGTGTTGCTATTGGTGCACCCCGGTAAAACTTTCGAAAGCCGTGTCCGCGGATATGGACGACTTGGAGCACAGTATCTCGATCATAGACAAGCATAACTAAAGTTTATTGCTATAAATTTGACTTTATAATGACTAGTAATCAGCTTCACTATAACGGAATGGCTAATAATACTACCCACAATTGCTTGTTTGAAGTGTCGCTTGCGACCCTTGCATCTGACTAGTAAGTATTGCAACTACAACGGTATGGCTTAATAAACTTACCAACCACTGCTGGGTTTAAGGGTTATCTCATGCTATTCATATCTGATTAGTAAGTGTTACAACTATAACGGAATGGTTAATTAAAAGTGCCTACCTTATCGGATGAATATCTAAACCGACTAGTAAAGTGCATAGCGATAATCGAATAAATAAAGCGCCAACTGTGAGTTCCTCGGTTGACTTCCTCGATTGGTCTCGAGGGGGGGGAACGCCAGGATGGGTTTGTTTGATGATAGTATCAGGTTGAATCCGGATAGGTCTTTCTTACCCCCTCTGATTGACGCCAGTTGTATCGAGTCTCTATAGGGTGCTCGATTGCATCTGCCTGCGCTTGATCCACCATACCTATGTAGGCGAGGACGCCGAATTCTAGCCTCGCTGTCTTGGCCTCGATCGACGCTCCTTATTTTTCCTTTGCCCTTTGTCGGCACCCCTTTTGTTTAAGCAGGTTTGAGATCGACGTCGTTAGCAGGGTTACCCTTCCGGCCTGGCCTGGGCAGGGTTATGGACGCCATTGGTTATTCTTCAGGGCTCTTAGCCCCATTTGCATCTTGTGCGTAGCTGGAAATATATATCGTTTCAAGGTGATTTGGATCTTTGTATATTATATCTGTATTCTTGACTCTTTGAGTCGTTGCTATATATATCTGTTCTGTGGGTCCCATCGAGGACTGTTGTGTAATGTTATTACTTCGTTTTCCACCCGCACGAAAGTGCCTGGTGGGCACCTTTGAATCGTTTCTATGCGGGTTTGGCGAATTTTGCTCAAACTTGCATAGGTCCGATTCTGAGGGTGTTACAGAGTGCTATCAGAGCTCAGCAGTTACGATACCCCACAAGTCCAGCCTGTAGGATAACCTAGCTAACGGCCGAAGTAGAGTGTCAAAACTATTTTGAAAATCGGTTGGATAGTTCTGATTAGGTCTGATTTTACTCCTTACCCCTCTGCTATTCTCCCCTTACCTCTACGTGTTTTGAATCCGCTCTCTTCTCTCTCTTCGAGTCGAGGATTTCTCGTGGTTGGGTTTCCGTCGTACCTTCAGGGTTTCGCTTTCTCCCTTTTTGCAACGGAGGTGCTACGATCATCAATCTGCAACTTGTCTGTTGTACCCTTCATCCAATCTTTTGTTCTTGAGCTCCTTATCCATATGTGTTCCTTGCCGGATATCAGTGTCGTTGAAAAACATATGAGAAGGACGAGCTTTGGTGAAGTTGGAGTATACCTTGAGCATGTGTTGTTCATGCCAATGGAACCATCGCGAAACCTAATCAGTGTGTCTTTCATACGATTCCTGTTGTATCTTCCGGTGCTTCCCGATGTGATGACATCATCTACGCCAGATCCGATGCAGAGTCTGCATCACTCCCTTGTTTCCGAACCTCGCTTGTCGAGATCTTCAGTCTAATTCCGAGAGTTGGTTGCATAATCCGTCTATTCGCGTGCAGAGTAATGGTTTGAGTGTGGGATGGAGTAGCTACCCTACCACTGCTCTTACCATTCGCTCTTGTACGTTGAATCAGTGGATCCTGCAGTTTTACTCCGTCCATGGAAGTTAGAGGTGGCCTTATTGTTTGATACCTCTACCTTCGTCCTTTGTTTCTCCGGAGTGTTCTCTCGACGATCAGGAACAACGAACCTTTGTTGGTGGTGTCGCCGATCTCCAGATGAAGAAGGAACCCTCGTTAGTGGTGTCGCGAGGATCTACGCGAAGCGAGAAGACGCAGATCGCCGACCTTCCTTCCGGTACCATGAGGCGGATCTCGAGGGCGAGATCCATTGTTAGTGGTGTCGAATTGTGGCATCCCGCAAAAACCACTACTAGAAAATCGCGTTGAATTTGTGCATTGCATCGACATCATCATGCATCGTTTGCTTAAAACTATTTTTGCAAAGCCCGATTTGTTTCCGCTACCGTCTTTATTCAACGCCAAAATCCGGTCGGAATATTTTGTTTTGCCGTATCGGTTTGCAAAAGCCTTGTTTGAAATAAATAAAATATTTATTATTTTTGCAGGCGGTCGAACGGGCGGATAGACCAAACGACCGCCCCAGGATTTTAAATCGGTCCACCCCTTATTTTTCTAAACCCACCAACTAACCTACCCACACCCCCTGGCCACCTCACTCCCTCCAATAGACATGTGCCACCTCACCCTCTCCTCTCCTCCCACCCAACCAGATGCTGACAACTCACTCCATCTCTCTCATCTCTCCCTCTCTTCCTTCCCTCTCTCTCCCTCTCAGGCACAACACCACACACGCATACACCCACACGCCCAACGCACGCAACACACACCACGCACGCACACAACACGCAACAGCCCCGGATCCCACCCCACGCCACACACCCGGCCGGGTCCCACCTGAGGGACCCACCTCTCCCGCAACCTCCCTCCTCCGCTCTCTCTTCCCCCACGAACCAACCGCCGAGGCCTCCCTCAGCGCGTCTCCGTCGCCCTCCGCCTGGTCTTCTCCGCGCGCCCGCGTCCGCCGCTGCCTTCTTCCCCTCGAGCCGGCCGCCCTCGCTCCGCCCGCTCGCCCTGGCGCCTCCCTTCTCCAGTCGCGCGCCATGAAGCTCAACCTCCCGCGCCGCCCGCCGTCGCTGCCCACCTCCCTACCCCACTCATGCACGTCCCCACTAACTCCGGCCATCGCGGTGCTCCCCGACTCGACCTCCGCCCGACCGCCTCGCTCCGGCCACTGCGTCGCCGCCTCGGCCACGCCGTCGCGCCTGCCCTTCCCGACCCACATGCGCCCCACCTCCGCGCCGCCCTGCTCCTCGCCCTCCTCCGTGCTCCGCTGGCGCCGCCCAGGCCAAGCGACCTCCCCTCCGAGCCGCCGCCGGTCGAACCGCCCCCGAGCCGTCCTCGACCTCTCGCCCCGCCCGTCGCCATCGTGCACGACCTCGGCGCCTCCGCCTCGGCAGCCGCCGCGCCAGCGGCGCCGGTCCTCCGTGCCGTCTGCGCCCGGCCGGCCTCCGTCGCGTCCTTGTTCCGCGTCGCTCACGCCTCCCGCGGACCCCACCTTGTGGGTCTGCCTTTCCGCCCGACTCAAGCCTGCAGCTGCCCTGTCCGATTCTTTCGCCTAGGCTGGCCCCTGTGCCTCTTTGTCGCCGCTTTCTCGCTGGACCAGCGTGTCACCGCATCGCCTCGTCTTCTACGGCACTCGGCCAAAGACGTCGCTAGCTACAAGTTCTTTTGTGGATCCACGACAATGTTCTTCTCTGGTTCAAGGCGACCAAGCGGACAAGTGGTCATATGACCCGAAGTGCTCGGACAAAGGCGGTCAAGATCTTCGTCTTGGGCATGAAGATCTACCTCATGGACTCGATGCCCGTCGGCTGACCGATGGTCAAACCCGAAACCGATCCGATAACGTCAAGTTCTTCCTCCTGCATCAAGATCTCCGTCATCAACCTCGCGCGGCCTTCCTCACGGAACACCGGAACTACTCCCGAACGCCAAGGTGGTCGACGGATGCGACAAGATCGTTCTCGGCGCGCCAAGTTCTTCGACCCGAGACCCGAGGACCCGACAAGATCTTCGTGACAACAAGACCGGCACCGACCCGGAAGAGTCCGATACCCCGACACCGACCCGAGTCCTGCTTCCCGGATGCGACAAGACCTCCCTCTGTTATCCGAGAATGCTCCCGTCGAGACCGATCCGTCGAACCCGGACCAAGATCCGAACCACGGACCCGAGACCAACCGAACCCGGAACCCCAAGATCGTCGAGACCCCTAATGTGAACCCCTTTTCCGAAACCCTATTTTTATAACATAATACAACTTGTCGCATAATAATTGTCTTGCATGCATACATTCATGTGGTTTGGGGGCCTTATGCCGATTCACCTCTAATTAAATATGGGGCCCATATGCGGGCAAATCTAGTCTCATATCGGCCTCATTCAAACTTGTGTAGCGAACCAATACTATAATCTTGCCTTGTTAAGACAACATTTAAATTGCGGGGGTTCTTAATAACTTGAACCATTTAATTAATTGTCGAACCCGGTTCCACTAAATATTGACCTAATTGCACGCATATTTGCCATGTCATGCATCATACATGCATCATGCCGATCTTCGCCGTAGTATTAAATACTGCATCCGGTGTTTCTTCTAGTGTTTTGCTTCTTCGCGGATAAGGCCGTTGAGTTGATGTGAGCTTCGCCCCGATCTTCGGATGAACCCTTCGACAATGTTTTCAGGCGAGCATCTTCCCCTTTCTACCTATATTACTTTTATAGTATTTATTCCCTCCTGTTGATCTATTGCTATCTGTGTTGCGATGCTCTAGTTTCCGTACCCGTGATATCCCTTGCAGCCATATATTGCCTTGGACACATCCTAATACCCGTTGTTTGGTAGATAGTTGGACTTGCGCGTCGTAGTCGCTTGCTCAAGTGTTGTTGCGTGTTGTCAAGTGCCACAGTTGCTGATGTATTGCCGCATGTTGATGTTGGAGATGATTCTAGTTTTACTTACCGTCCACTTTAACTTCTGTTTAACAACTAAAATTGAAATAAGCAGAGGCATCGGTGGGTGATAGAAAATATTTGGTTTCCGAACGCCCACTTGTGTCCCGTAAGACCCCGAGTACTTGATACATGTTCCTTGAATTATCGCGCTATCCACATCCGGGAGGTATATGGGGCCCCCCTGAGCCAGAGCTTGATTCAGTCTTATTTCTTGGGGCCACAACTAGTTTGAGGTTTTATTTACGATCCTGTACTTATGCCATGCTACTTTCTGTATTTAAATTGTGCGACAGATAGCACACTGCATCGCTTTAGGTCAGCGGAGTGATTACGCTGCATCGACACCCCGAGTTTTCGGTTCCCGCCATGTACCATTGATGCAAACCTTGAGTCCGTCTCGAGCTAGCTTACTGCTTGGTCTACTCAATGGGTGGCCCCAAATATTTCTGAATCCTGTGATTGTTCACCGTGAAAGCCTCGTTGGGTTTTGATTTGGTTTTTCCGAGGTTGATCGAGCGTGTGTTGCTATTGGTGCACCCGGCCGGTAAAACTTTCGAAAGCCGTGTCCGCGGATATGGACGACTTGGAGCACAGTATCTCGATCATAGACAAGCATAACTAAAGTTTATTGCTATAAATTTGACTTTATAATGACTAGTAATCAGCTTCACTATAACGGAATGGCTAATAATACTACCCACAATTGCTTGTTTGAAGTGTCGCTTGCGACCCTTGCATCTGACTAGTAAGTATTGCAACTACAACGGTATGGCTTAATAAACTTACCAACCACTGCTGGGTTTAAGGGTTATCTCATGCTATTCATATCTGATTAGTAAGTGTTACAACTATAACGGAATGGTTAATTAAAAGTGCCTACTGCTTACCTTATCAGGATGAATATCTAAACCTGACTAGTAAAGTGCCGCAACGATAACTGAATAAATAAAACTGCCAACTGTGTGAGTTCCTCGGTTGACTTCCTCGATTGGTCTCGAGGGGGGGGAACGCCAGGATGGGTTTGTTTGATGATAGTATCAGGTTGAATCCGGATAGGTCTTTCTTACCCCCTCTGATTGACGCCAGTTGTATCGAGTCTCTATAGGGTGCTCAGTGCATGCTGCCGCTGCCGCTTCAGTCCACCATACCTATGTAGGCGAGGACCGCCGAATTCTAGCCTCGCCGTATCGGCCTCGATCGACGCTCCTTATTTTTCCTTTGCCCTTTGTCGGCACCCTTTTGTTTAAGCGGTTTGAGATCGACGTCGTTAGCAGGTTACCCTTCCGGCCTGGCCCGGGTGGTTATGGACGCCATTGGTTATTCTTCAGGGCTCTTAGCCCCATTTGCATCTTGTCCGTAGCTGGACGCTATATCGTTTCAAGGTGATTTGGATCTTTGTATATTATATCTGTATTCTTGACTCTTTGAGTCGTTGCTATATATATATATCTGTTCTGTGGGTCCCATCGAGGACTGTTGTGTAATGTTATTACTTCGTTTTCCACCCGCACGAAAGTGCCTGGTGGGCACCTTTGAATCGTTTCTATGCGGGTTTGGCGAATTTTGCTCAAACTTGCATAGGTCCGATTCTGAGGGTGTTACAGCAAGGTTTGATGTTAATGCTTCTTCATTTGAAAATACTTGATTTTCTTGCTTCTTGTGCCTAACTTAAAGGCGTTAAAGAAAAGTACTTGTTGGGAGATAACCCAAGAGTTTCCTTGAGTCTTGGAAGTTATTACTTCAGTAATGACCTCTTCTTATCCTTTTTGTTTGCTTTTTGTGCCAAGAATGACCTCTAATGAGAGGGAAGTAAGATTTTGGGAGTTGCTGTCCCGAAACAGATTTTTGTCCTCCGCCATAAAAATTGATGAGGAGTCTCTATAAGTCTTATTGATATTAAAATTTACTAATAAATCCCCCAGTATGTTAGATAACTTTAGTTAATTCAACACTTTTTGATTTGAGCAACATAAGATTTAAAAAAAATCGGTTTTTACCTGCTGGTCTGTTTTGACAGATTTCTGCCATTATTTGCATTTGCTTCTTATTGATTCATTTTTTAGTTCTATTTTGAGGAATTGAGCTTTTTGAAGGAGTTGCGATAGTAGCTTGTGTTTTTAGTGAAAAGTTTTGCTGTTCTAAAGCTAAACCCAAAGGTCTATTATCTTTTGAATACACTAATGTTGCTAATGAAGATTGTGTGAAGTTTTGTGTGAAGGAAAACTTTCAGGTGTAGAGAGAGAATGATGTAATGAGATAAAGAATGTACAAAAGATCAAGCTTGGGGATGCCACCCCGGTGTCACCCCAAGATATAACCAAGAGGTACAAGCATCAAAGCTTGGGGATGCCTTGGGCATCCCCTTCTTCATCAATAAAAGCTCAGGTCTGTCTAGACACTTCGTTTTTATTGTTTCATGCACAATTGTGTTGTTCTTGGAGCGTCTTAGTTTTCGTTTGCTTTTCTTAGTTTGTTTACTTTGCTTGAATAAAGTAGTTTGGACCCCCGTTCTCGTTGTGTTGTTTCAAATAAGTCAATTGGTGTTGGAAAGGAATAGAAAGTTCTTGCTTGGAAGTGCAAGAGGAGCTTGCATTGACTGTGTCTTAGACTTTAGCATGACATGCTAGATGTTGTTTTGACCTTATTCTTAGTGATTATTGTTGTATCATGTCTTGTTCCAAACAATTGGGATTGCTTAATGTGCCTTGAAGAAATTATGCGTTGTTTTAGCATGCAAAAGCATAGTATTGTTGTATTCTCCTTTGATGCTTTGTTTAGGTTGACTTGGCACATGCTCACGCCATGTTATTACTATGACAAGTCACCTTAGCCTCTATGATCATTTAGTCCTTGACTTGTAGTACCACTTTATGCTTTGATTAGTAATGTTTTTATCGCTTTGCATGATTATGGCCATTATTACTCTCTTAGTTGGTTGCTCCCCCACTCTTTAGCTAGCCTCCACTTGTATGAGTAAGTTATACTCATGCTTCCAACTCCCAATAAACCAAGTTATTCCAAAGTGTCCACTATAAATTCCTATGCATGGTGTGTTACACCATTCCAAGATTATTCTTGTTTTCAGCTATCTTCCAATTAAAAAGTATTTTGTTATGTGAAAACTTAGTGATTAAAGCCCTCACAAACTTGACGACACACTTTATATTCTTTGCCCCTAATAAACTTGAACCATTGTGTCATCTATGTTGTATATGCTTGCACTTATATGTTGGAATTAGCAGAACCATGTTGTCTTGGGGAACGTTTTCAAAATTGCACTTGTACTTTGTACACAGTTGATACCATGCTCTTTTGTCTATGGATGTCACCGGTGTGAAATAAAGAGGGACCTTGTAAGTCCATGGAATTATGTATTTTGTGTTAGAGAAACGTCTGGGCCGCTAGCCTAAGCCATGCCTAATCATGGTGGAAACTTGCAGCATCACCATAGTGAGCTATCTGTGAAACATCCTCAATAAAAAACTATGCATATAGTAAATAAAAAGATCGATGAGATGCTCATTGTATGCTTGCCTTGTCATTTTGTTTATGGGAAAGCTCATGTACCATGTGCAAGGGGTACCCCATTGGCGGTTCTCTATGATACGCATGTACTTACTGCAGGTGACTGAAGTTGAGTAGCATGAGGTGTGTCCCTCGTATTCAAGGGACTTGAGATTGCCAACTTATACTTTGTCAAGCATATACTCCATAGTTTGTTCGCTTTAACCTTAATCCCTTCAAGATGCTTATGATAGGGGCAATGAGGGCTGAAAGCTAACAAGTACCATAATTTTTGGAAGCTCTTTTTGAAACTTGAAATCCCTGCTTCCCTTTATGAAGGGCCTTTCTTCCACTATTATGTTGAGTCTCCACCTTCTACCTTTAGGCACCATTAAGAGAGCATAGTTGCCATTCTTAGTTCTATGTGTAGTGTCCCAAAACTTATTGTTTGATGCATATTGTGATATTACTTGTTCTTGTGATACTTGTATCTAGTCACTATTATGAACTTTGAAGGTGTCCTATGCATCCATTTGCTACTCTATGAGGGACAAGATGATTGCCACTATGCCATGTTTTCTATATGTGAAACAAACAAACGTTTTTCAATGCATGATATTCATGATCTTTGTTTGTAGCCTTTCATGTCGCATGCATAGTTACTTGTCTTATTGTTAGAACTCCATCTTTCATGCACATGTTTAGAGTTCTTTGATCCCAGCTTTCAATGCTTGCAAATGGTTTGATCTTGGTTTTGATGGTGCATGTCACCTCAAAAATTATTATTTTTATCACTTACATACTCGAGGATGAGCAGGAGTTAAGCTTGGGGATGCTTGATACGTCGGAAACGTATCTATAATTATTTTTATTCCATGATTGTTTAGTATCTACTTTGCTTTCATTTGTCTACACTTTGAGGTGTTTTTATATCTTTCTAGAACTAACCTATTAACAAGTTGCCACAGTGCCAGTTGCATGTTTTCTTCTGTTTTTGGCTCCAGAAAGGCAGAAAATCAATATTCTCGAAATTGGACGGGACAAAATCCAAAGTCAATATTTTACCGTGGGCGACACAAAGTCTAGAGGAGAGACGGAGGGGCGAGCTAGGGCGGCCACACCCCCTAGGCACGCCCAAGCCTGTCCCGTGCCTGGGCAGGGTGTGGGCCCCCTGGGCACCCCCTGCCTCGCCTCCTCGCTTATAAGAAGCCCTCGATGTAGAAACCCTAGGCACCCGATCAAAACTCCATGAAATTGTTTGTAGCCGTTGAAGGGTTTCGTAGCATGGAAAACAAAAAAATTCTACCGCATACAAACAAACAAGCCAAGATCTATCTACTAGATTGTAGCAACGAGTCGATGGAATAACTCACCCTCGAAGATTCCAAAGTGTTTAACGAGAGCGGATTCTCGTGGGTGATGTAGTCGTACTCTTCCCGATCTCAAGATCGCAGAGCGATCCTTCCCAAGGCTGCGTTCCCGGCGCTCCCATCGGTCACACGTTCGGTACTCAAGAAGGCCTTCCTCCTTGTTCCAAGAAAATGGGCGGAGGTTGTAGCACTCTCCTCGCGATTCAAAGAAGATAACAGTGGTCTGGAAGTAGAGGGGAGATCTCGCAGGGCTTCGCCTTAAGCCGGAGCGAGTATCGTGGACTATGAGAGAGCCCTCGGTGATCTAGGGTTTAGACACACCAAGGAGGAGCTATGCCGGCGGCTAGGGTTTAGTTAGGCGGCGACGGCTTGCCCTAGTCGGCGGCGGCGGCAACAGGAGGTGGCGGTGCCGGGGCTAGGGTTTGCGGGTGGAGGTGTTGTGTGCTAGGAGGGGCAGCCATGTCCCTCCTTATATAGGTGGAGGGGGCGCGCCAGGGGAGGGGAGTCCCTCCCCAACTCGGTTTCCCAAGTGGGACGGCGGTGGAGGGGAGGAACTCCTCCCCAAGTAGGTTTCCTACTTCCCCTCCACCTTCCAAAATAGTCGTTTGACTTTTTCAAATTGGCGTTTGACTTTTCAAACTAGGATTTGATTAAACCCTTTATTTTGTTCAGCGATGACACCTAGTACATGATGCAATCATTCCAACTTGGTATGCCACATTCATGTACCCTTCCCCTCCGGAGTGCCGGACATTTCGGAACCTTCTAGAACATTCCCAATGAAAACACCGAAACTATTCTCCAACCCCGAAACAGGACTTTCCTTATATGAATCTTATTCTACGGACCATTCCGAATCTCCTCGTGATATCCCGGATCCCATCCGAGACTCCGAAAAACATTCGGTCTCTTACTCATCATTCCATAACTACTCAAACAACG
Source organism: Avena longiglumis (assembly GCA_030063025.1). Taxonomy (NCBI): domain Eukaryota; kingdom Viridiplantae; phylum Streptophyta; class Magnoliopsida; order Poales; family Poaceae; genus Avena; species Avena longiglumis. The sequence continues at coordinate 471,948,699 of CP125974.1, read as the reverse complement.
TCAAATCCTTAAGTGTGTCTCCCTACGGTTCGTGAATTATGCGGACATGATCGAGACACTTCTCCGAACAATAACCAATAGAGGAATCTGGAAATTCATATGGCTCCCACATATTTCTATGATTACTTTGCGATCGAATGAACCACTTACATACGATACCAATTTCCATTTGTCTCACGATAGTTTACTTATCCGAGGTTATGATCGTCGGTATCTCTGCATACCTAGTTCAACCTCATTACTGATAAGAACTCTTTTCTCATTCCCGTGATATGTGATCCCTTGTGAGCCAGTCACATGCTTGCAAGCTAATTGGATGACATTTCACCGAGAGGTCCCAGAGTATATCTATCCGGCATATGGATGGACAAATCCCACTCTTGATCCATGTGTCTCAACCAATACTTTCCGAACACTCAATGCCACCTTTATAGCCACCCAGTTACGGTGTGGTGTTTGATGTCATCAAAGCATCCTTCCGGTGAAGGTTATATGCATGATCTCATGGTCGAAGGAATTAGGTTACTATGTATCAGAAAGCATATAGCAATTGAACTATTAAAATGACTTGATCTCTATGCTACGCTTATCTATAGGAGTATGTCCACCATATCATTCTCCTAATGATATGATCTTGTTGTTAATAACATCTCAATGTTCATGATAGGGAAACCACAATCATTTATTAACCAACAAGCTAGTATTGTGAAGAGGCTTTACTAGGGACTTCAATTTAAGTTTACAATCACACAAGTATTAATGTTTCCATGTTAATACTATTATAGCATGAATGTAAACATTTATCATAAACACAAAGATATAATAATAACTACATTTATTATTGCCTCTAGGGCATATCTCCAACAATCGTCGCCACCATCGTCCCTAGATCAGGGGGGATTTGAAGTTCTTCTCGGCAACCTGCCGGAGGGGAGATCATCCCGGAGACCTTCTTCTCTGGTATGATGCATGAGTAGTTCCACCTTGGGCTACGGGTCCATGTAGTAGCTAGATGGTTGTATCTCCTCCTTGTGATTTCATGTATAAATCTTGTGAGCTTCATTCATGATCAAGATCTAATCTATTTATAATCATGCATGTTGTGTTTGTGCGGATCCGATGGATATTGAGATTACTATGTCAGATTGATTAATGGTTTTGTCTATATGATTCTATCATGTCTGTGTTGTTTGTGATCTTGCATGCTCTCCGTTGTTAGTAGCTATCTTGTCCAAGTAGTTGCCAGTGACTCCAAGAGGGAGTATTTATGCTCAATAGTGGGTTTATGCCTCTAGTTTCCAAGGGAAGTGACAATAGTATCTTTGGTTGTAGATGTGTTGTTGCTACTAGGGAGAAAACAACGGTCTCTTATGCATGGAACATGTGGACTGTTTACCTTACACACTTTGCTTAAAGCAGTTGTCTGTTGCTTGCAACTTAATACTGGAGGGGGTTCGGATGATAACTTAAAGGTGGACTACTAGTCATAGATGCAGTTGGATGCGGTTTATGTATATTGATGTATTGCCCAATCGAATATCATAGGATCTTTTTGTCTAGTATTGCATTGTTATGCCTTGCTCAGTTCCTGTCAATTGCCCTGCTGTAATTTGTTTACCCTTCATGCCATGTTGTTTATCTAAGGAGAGCACCTCTAGTGAACTATGGACCCCGGTCCAATCTTTACCATTGATACATCTTCCACTGTTTACTTGCTACAAACCATTCATCACCTTCCACACCATACAGTTAATCCTTTGTTACAGCAAATCGGTGAGCTTGACAACCTCACTAATTCGTTGGGGCAAAGTCTTGAGTTTGTGTTGTGCAGGTTTCCACGTTGCTTGCAACACCTTTGAGACATTTCCTTCCTCCTACTGGTTCGATAACCTCGGGTTCTTACTGAGGGAAAACTTGCTGCTGTGCTGCTTCACACCTTTATCTTGGGGTTCCCAACGAAGTCCTCTCTGTCAGGCGACAAGTTTTCTGGCGCCGTTCCGGGGAATAAAGAAAGAAGCTCCCACGTCAACTAGGCGCCATCAATAAGTTGGAAACCCCAAGAGCAAGGTGTGAAGCAGCACATCAGCAAGTTTTCCCTCGGTAATAAACCGAGGTTATCGAACCAGTAGGAGGAAGGAAACATCACACAGGTGTTGCTAGCAACACGGAGACCTACACAACACAAACTCAAGACTTTGCCCCAAAGAATCAATGAGGTTGTCAAGCTCACCGGTTTGCTGTAACAAAGGATTAAATGTATGGTGTGGAAGGTAATGGTTTGCAGCAAGTAAACAAGTAACAGTGGAAGATGTATCAACAGTAAAGATTGGACCGGGGTCCATAGTTCACTAGAGGTGCTCTCCTTAGATAAACAACATGGCATGAAGGGTAAACAAATTACAGCAGGGCAATTGACAGGAACTGAGCAAGGCATAACAATGCAATTAGTAGTCACAAAGATCCTGTGAGATCCGATTGGGCAATACAACAAGATACATAGTCCGCCATCCAACTGCATCTATGACTAGAAGTCCACCTTCAGGTTATCATATGAACCCCCTCCAGTATTAAGTTGCAAGCAACAGACAACTTCTTTAAGCAAAGTGTGTAAGGTAAACAGTCCACATGTTCCATGAATAAGAGACCGTTGTTTTCTCCCTAGTAGCAACAACACATCTACAACCAAAGATATTATTGTCACTTCCCTTGGAAACTAGAGGCATGAACCCACTATCGAGCATAAATACTCCCTCTTGGAGTCACTCGCATCTACTTGGCCAAGATAGCTACTAACAACGGAGAGCATGCAAGATCACAAACAACACAGACATGATAGAATCATAAAGACAAAACCATTAATCAAACCAACATAATAATCTCAATATCCATCGGATCCCCGCAAACACAACATGCATGATTACAAATAGATTAGATCTTGATCATGAACGGAGCTCACAAGATATATACATGAAAGCACAAAGGAGGAGATACAACCATCTAGCTACTACATGGAACCATAGTCCAAGGTGGAACTACTCACGTATCATACCAGAGAGAAGGCCTCCGAGATGATCTCCCCTCCGGCAGGGTGCCGGGAAGAACTTCAGATCCCCCGATCTAGGGACGATGGTGGCGGCGGCTATAGACGGTTTCATGGAGATTTGATCGGGTGCTTAGGGTTTCTGCATCGGGGGCTTCTTATAGGCAAAGGGGGAGGACGAGGAGGCGACAAGAGGGGCCACACCCCTCCTAGGCGCGGGCCCACCCCTGGATGCGCCTAGGAGGGTCCGGCTGCCCTGGCCCACTTCTCCGTCTCCCCTCTGGACTTCTTGTTCCCCACGGAAAGTAATTGACTTTGACGTTTGTCCCGTCCAATTCCGAGAATATTTCTTTACTAACTTTTTCTGGAACCAAAAACAGCAAAAAATAGGCAACTATCACTGTGGCAACTTGTTAATAGGTTAGTACCAGAAAACATGTAAAAAGCACCTCAAAGTGTAGACAAAGCAAAGCAAAGTAGATACTAACAAGCATGGAACATAAAAAATTAGAGATACATTTCCGACGTATCAAGCATCCCCAAGCTTAACTCCTGCTCGTCCTCGAGTAGGTAAGTGATAAAAGAATAATTTTTGAGGTGACATGCACCCTCACAATAAAATCCAACCATTTGCAAGCATAGAAAGCTGGGATCAAAGAACTCTAAACATGTGCATGAAAGATGGAGTTCTAACAGTAGGACATAGTAACTATGCATGCAACATGACAAGCTACAAACAAAGATCATGAATAACATGCATTGAAAAACGTTTGTTTGTTTCACATACGGAAAACATAGCATAGTGGTAATCAGCTTGTCCCTCATAAAGTAGCAAATAGATGCATAGGACACCTTAAAAGTTCACAAGGGTGACTAGAAAAAAATAGCACAAGAACAAGTAATATCACAATATGCATCAATCAATAAGCTTTGGAACAGTACACACAGAATGACAACTATGCTCTCTTAATGGTGCCTAAAGGTAGAAGGTGGAGACTCAAGTAATGGTCGAAGAAAATCCTTTTGTAAAGGAAGCAGGGATTTCAAGTTTCGGAAACAGCTTCCAAAAGTTATGGTACTTGTTAGCTTTCAGCCCTCATTGCCCCTATCATAAGCATCTTGAAGTGATTAAGGTTAAAGTGAACAAAGATGGAGTATATGCTTGACGAAGTATAAGTTGGAAATCTCAAGTCCCTTGAATACGAGGGGCCACACCTCATGCTACTCAACTTTAGTCACCTCTAAGTTCTTATCATTGTAAGTATTTGCATATCATAGAGAACCGCCAACAGGGTACCCCTTGCACATGGTATAGGAGCTATCCCATAACCAAAATGACAAGGCAAGCAGACAATGAGCATCTCAGCAATCTTCTTATTAGCCATGGGAAAATGGTGCTTTTTCTCTCTTTCCTCTTTTCTCAATGTTTCACTTTTTTTACAAGAAGAATGCTTCATAGATGTCACTATGGTGATGCTGCAAGTTTCCACCATGATTAGGCATGGCTTAGGCTAGCGGCCCATGCGTTTCTCTAACACAGGATACAAACTCCATGGACTTACAAGTTCCCTCGTTATTTCACACCGGTGACATCCATAGACAAAATAGCATGATATCAACTGAGTACAAAGTACAAGTGCAATGTTGAAAACGTTCCCCATGACAGCACGGTTCTGCTAATTCCAACGTATAAGTGCAAGCATATACAACATAGATGACACAATGGTTCAAGTTTATTAGGGGTAGAGAATATAAAGTGTGCCATCAAGTTTGTGAGGGCTTTAATCACTAAGTTTTCACATAACAAAATAGTTTTTAATTGGAAGATAGCTGAAAACAAGAATATACTTGAAATGGTGTAACACAAGAATATAGGAGTTTATAGTGGACACTTTGGAAAAACTTGGTTTCTTAGGAGTTGGAAGCATGAGTAGAACTTACTCATACAAGTGGAGGCTAGCAAAAGACTGGGAGCAACCAACTAAGAGAGCAATAATGGCCATAATCATGCAGTGCAACAAAGCATTACTAATCAAGTCATAGAGTGGTATTACAAGTCAAGGACTAAATGATCATAGAGGCTATGGTGACTTGTCATAGTCATAACATGGTGTGAGCATGTGCCAAGTCAACCCAAACAAAGCATCAAAGGAGAATACCACAATACTATGCTTTTTGCATGCTAAAACAACGCATAATTTCTTCAAGGCACACTAAGTAATCCCAATTGTTTGGAACAAGACATGCTACAGCAATAATCACTAAGCATAAGTTCAAAACAACACCTAGCATGTCATGCTAAAGTCTAAGTCACAGTCAATGCAAGCTCCTCTTGCACTTCAAGCAAGAACTTACTACTCCTTTCCAACACCAAGCAACTTATTAGCAAAACAACACAGGGAGAACAGGGTTCCAAACTACTTTATTCAAGCAAACTAAAGAACCTAAGCAAAGCAAACGAAAACTAAGACGCTCGAAGAACAACACAACTGTGCATGAAACAATAAAAACAAAGTGTCTAGGCAGACCTAAGCTTTTTATTGATGAAGAAGGGGATGCCTTAGGCATCCCCAAGCTTTGACGCTTGTTCCTCTTGGATATTTCTTGGGGTGACACCATGGTGGCATCCCCAAACTTGAGCTTTTGCCAATTCTTCATCTCATTGCATCATTCTCTCTCTACACCTGATTTTTTCCTTCATACAAAACTTCACACAATCTTCATTAGCAACATTAGTGTATTCAGAAGATATTAGACATCTGGCAAAGCTTTGGAATTGTAACATCCCTAAAATCATGTTTCAAACTCATGCATATCATCCATGCATCCATGATCATATAGAGTTCATTTCAAACAAATCAATTCAAAAACAGGAGCATATGAGCTCATTATTTTATGTGATCAGCATTTAAAACAAATACAAATCTCCAATGTGAGATAGGTGTTCAGTGAACCAAACCTTGTGTCTTATTGCTTTCAGAGTGTATTGCTAGATTGCAAGGATTTAAACCCAAGTTTCAAAACAAATATAATTTGAAAACCAATTTCAAAACCTATATAAAACTAGTGCTAAGTCACTGCTTATTTTATTTTATTCAAGTGACCAGGCCAATTCAAAGTGACCACTTGGTTTTATGCCCAGAATTGTGATTGTTGCACACTGTAAAAATCCTGAAAAGATTTGAATTCATATAGATTTTGAAATCATTTGAATTTGATTCCCAACGACGGATTCAGCCCACTAAGCCCACCCGGGTTACCCCTCTCTCTCTCACTCGCAGACGAACCCACCAAGTCACTGACCACCCGACCCCACCTCCTCTCTGTTTCACTCGCTGACAAGTGGACCCTGCGACCACGTCGTCGTCGTCAATCACGCAGCCACGACGCCTTTCGCTCCATGTTACCGCCGCCATCACTGGCTTAATTGCCATTGATACCGTGCGCGATCCTTGCCCCCGCTCTGGCTATAAGACCACCTCCCCCTCGCGGCCATTTCCCCCAACAAAGCGCCCAGAGCTGCCTGTGTCGCCCTTGCACCGCCAAGCAGACGCACTCCGGCGACCAATCTCGGTGAGTACTGACCGCCCCACTTTCTCTGGTTCAAACCATCGTGACAAGCATGTCCTTGCGCATTCACTGATGCCCTCTGTTTGCTTTCTCGTGACCCAGAGCGACGTCTTCGTTCACACCCGCGAACACCTGAGCCGCCGCTCGACTCCGACGTGCAATTCAGGTAAAACTAGACCGCCCCTTGCCTCCCCTTTGATACTGTTGTTGGAGATATGCCCAAGAGGCAATAATAAAGTGGTTATTATCATATCTTCACACTTATGATAAATGTTTACATACCATGCTATAATTGTATTAACCGGAAACATTAATACTTGTGTGATTTGTAAACTAAAATAAGAGTCCCTAGTATAGCCTCTTGTTAAACTAGCTTGTTGGTTAATATATGATCATGGTTTCCTGATCATGAACATAGAGATGTTATTAACAACAGGATCATATCATTAGGAGAATGATGTGATGGACATACTCCTATAGATAAGCGTAGCATAAAGATCAAGTCATTTCAATAGTTCAATTGCTATATGCTTTACGATACATAGTAACCTAATTCCTTCGACCATGAGATCATGCATATCACCTTTACGGATGGATGCTTTGATGACATCAAACACCACACCGTGGCGGGTGGCTATAAAGGTGGCATTAAGTGTTCGGAAAGTATTGGTTGAAACACATGGATCAAGAGTGGGATTTGTCCATCCTCATGACGGATAGATATACTGGGCCCTCTCGGTGGAATGTCATCCAATTAGCTTGCAAGCATGTGACTTGGTCACAAGGGATCACATATCACGGAACGAGAAAAGAGTACTTATCGAGAACGAGGTTGAACTAGGTATGCAGAGATCAAGCGATCATAACCTCGGATAAGTAACATATCGTGAGACAAAGGGAAATTGGTATCGTATGTAAGTGGTTCATTCGATCGCAAAGTAATCGTAGAAATATGTGGGAGCCATATGAATTTCCAGATTCCTCTATTGGTTATTGTTCGGAGAAGTGTCTCGATCATGTCCGCATAATTCACGAACCGTAGGGAGACACATAAGGATTCGACGTTGTTTTGAGTAGTTATGGTATTATGAAAGAGACCGAATGTTGTTGAGTCTCGGATGGGATCCGGATATCACGAGGTGATCCGGAATGGTCCGGAGAATAAGATTCATATAAGGAAAGTCCCGTTTGAGTTCGGGAATGATTCCGTGTTTTCATCGGAATGTTCTAGAAGGTTCGGATTGTCCGGCACTCCGGGGAAGGGTACATGAATGTGTCATTACTCATTGAATGATTGCATCATGTACTAAGTGTTATTGCTGTCCCAAATAAAGGATTAAATTGAATCCTAAAACAGAAAAGTCAAATGTCGTTTGAAAGTCAAACGCCAAAAACAAGAAACTGTGGAAACAAGCAAGAGGAGTTGGAATCAACTTTGGAGGAGGTAGGACTCCTCGGGCGCGCCAGCTCAAGCCGAGTTGGGGAGGACTCCCTCCCTCCTGGCCGCCATGACCTCCTCCCATAAAAGGAGGCGGGGCTCCTCCAATTGACATAACTTTCTACTCTAGATCTACGGTTTAGAGCTGTTTTGGTTTAGAGCTTCTAATTGCTTTAGCCAACAGTTTAGAGCCTTCTAATTGGTTTAGAGCCCTCTAATTGGTGTGTCTAATTACTAGGCCACTAATCCTCTCTCTCATAAGCTCCACCATACTGCACCGGCTTAAGGCGAAGCCTGCGGGATCTCCCTCTACTTAGGTACCACGCCGTTGTCTTGCCGGAATCGCGAGAGTGCTACAACCTCCATTTTCTTTGGAACAAGGAGAGGAAGGTCTTCGTCGAGTACCGAACGTGTGACCGATCATGGGCGCTGCGGAACGTGGCGCTGGAAGGATCGTCTCGCGATCTTGAGATCGAAGTGTACAACTACATCACCCACGAGAATCTGCTCTCGTTAACCACTTTGGAATCTTCGAGGGTGAGTTCCTCTATTGACTCGTTGCTACAATCTAGTAGATAGATCTTGGCTTGTTTGTTTGTATGCGATAGAAAATTTTTGTTTTCCATGCTACGAACCCCTCTGATGTATCGAGCCGTGTTTATATGTAGATCTGTTGCACGAGTAGAACACAATGGTCATTGTGGGCGTTGATGCTTTTATTGTAGATTGCTTTTTGTGTACTTTGCATCTTGCGGTATGTTGGGATGAAGCGGCCCGGGCTAACCTTACATGACATCGTTCATGAGACTTGCTCCACGCTTGACATGTAACTTGTATTGCATAAGTGGCTTTATGGGTGCATGTTTCTCCTAGCATAGTTAAGATCCAATTTACAACGGGTGATCAACAATGCTAGTATCAATGTTGTGGTTCTTGTTCGTAAGTTAGAACGACACTTATTGAAAGCCCCAAACCACGTAAAATATGCAAAGAAAGTAGAAGCGTCTAACTTTGTTTTGCAGGGTGTCGATGATGTGATATGGCCATGATTGTGATTATATATGATGTATGCAATGTTCCTTATTGTAAGTCGGCAACGGCGAGAGCCATATGGTTGTCTTTAATTTATGTTAAGACCGCGTGTCTATTCAAAGTAGTTGTAATAGTTGAAGCGGTGGGCGACAACCATGGAGTAGCGTCATTGACCTTGATGCAATGCGGTGATGATGGAGATCATGTTCGGTGCTTGAAGATGGAGATCGGAAGCACAAAGAAGAAAGGCCATATCATATCACATATTATGAATTGCATGTGATGTTAATCCTTTATGCATCTTGTATTGCTTAGTAGGCAGCGGTAGCATTATAAGATGATCCTCATGCACATGAATTTCAAATCATAAAGTGTTCACCCTTAGTTAGCACCGTTGCTAAAGCTTGTTGTTTGAAACACCACGTGATGATCGGTGTGCTAGATTCGCAAGTGTATACAACGTGAGCAAGCCAGATTTGCTCATGCGAAACTAAGGTTTGATCTTGACGAGCCTAGCATGTACAGACATGGCCTCAGGAACACGGATTACCGAAAGGTAGAGCATGAGTCATATAGTAGATATGATGAACATGTCGATTGTTCGCCATTGAAGCTATATCAACTCTCGTGATGATCGGTTTTGATATGGTGGATTTGGTTCGTGTGATCACTAAAACAATGTGAGGATATTGTTTTGAGTGGGAGTTCACCTAGATTAATTTAATTATTAATTAGAACTCAATTTATCATAAACTAAATCAAAGTGAATTTGCATAGTTGTTGTAGTCATTGGCATCCGTTTACCACCTTGCGCTTAGTTATAATTGAGATGATAGAACTATAGAATTCTGGTTAGTTACTTTCTGACTGGTATCGTATTGTTTTGAAGTGTTAATCTAAAGTTTAAAAGTCCTATTGCAAACGTTCAAGAAGTTCGGTTACTCCATGAAGTTTAATAATTGGTATTAAAACAAGAGTAACAATTCCAATGTTAGTATATAAGTATCATGTTTGTCTCCACGATTCTTGATATTCAAAGGATTCTCTTAATATCAAGGTTATCTAGGATCTGAAAGAGTTGTTTCAGAAACCATGATGTGTGGAAGATATTGTGATATCTGAAACGAAGTTTTGGTTGCAACATGATAGAGTATAATATGGCAAAAGTCATGTTCTCATATTTGATGAGAATTTGCAAAAGGTTGGAGACACTTGTTGTCCTGATCCTCCAAAAGGTTTTGGATAGCAACATTATACTCATAATTCATCGTTATAAGCTAAAAGTAGCTTGATCATGGACGATTTCATGTTAAGGGTGAATATTTGATGTAGGTAAAATGTTTACTACACCAAGAGATTACTAAATAAAGGAATTTGAAAGAACACCAAACATTTGATGATGGTGATCTACTTCAAAGTGCAAGTCCAAAGACATTGGTATTTAACTATACACGCTTGGACTATGTGTCATATGTATGACTCCACTATTGATATTGATAGATTCTTTCAAACAGAAAAGGAAATCTTGAAGAGAATCTCATAAATATATGGCAGAAAAGAAAAGATTAGAATTGTTCAATTTAAGTATATAGATGATATACATGTTATGGCTATATTCTTTGCTTATTAAACAATGTGGTTCTTAAGTATTTGATACTGAATTTGTTGGTATGAATCGTCATACATAACAACAGAATTCATGAACTACAGTGGCCTAAGTAACTAGCAAAAGAATATGTGATGATGTTCATCGAGAACAAAATAAAGGGTTATTGTGTTGCTCGTTAAAAGCTTGCCTTCAAGATTTGTTTTATCAGGTATTATGAGAACAAAAGGGTTGTTCAAATAATTACCGTAATCCATAAAAGATGGATGATTCACAAAAACTCGTTGGAGAAATCACATCCATAAAACTAGTGCTAAAAATGTTGAAAGACAAATTGATTGAAAGGTCACTTAGGAAGTGACATCGCCGTTTAAATTATATTGGAAAGAACACATGAAGAAACTCCATGTGGATGGAATTATGGAGTCTTTTGATTTTGATCAAATGACGCTTGTGAAACTTTCCTAGAGATAATTAAAACTTCGTTCATAGGCCAAAAGGGAACGAAAGACTAGCTTATTGGAATTTGTACATATTGTTGTACGAAGTCCATTATGTGTAGTCAAGAGCGATGGATTTCAACTTCATATGCTTTCTCCGAAAATTTGAGTGAATATATGAATATTTACTTAATAAGGATGAAGTGTGAAACATTTGAAAGGTTCAAGGACTTTCAAGATGAAGTGCAAAATCATTGTAACAAAAATATAAATAGTTTATGATAAGATCATAAAGGGAGATATTTGAGTTACAGAGTTTAGCATAATACCTAAGATTTAAGGAATTGTTCCGTGGATTTGCATTTCCCGAAACACCATAAGGGTATGGGGCGTTCGAGGTATGTAATTAAACCTTGTTTGACATGGTAAGATCAAAGGTATAATTCATAAAAACTGCCATTATATTTTAAAGATTAAAAGCTTTAGAGATTACCGTTTTTCCACTGAAAAGAGCTCCGTCATAATCCGTTGAAATGACACCATATAAAGTTATGGTTTGGGATTAAACCCAAGTCGTCATTTCTTAAACATTGGTATGCTTTGCATAAGAAAGATGTTTTGCAACCAAAGTCGGATAAACCTGTCTTTGTATGTTATTTCAAATAACTGTTAAGTATTCCTCCATAACACCAGAGACAAAAGTGTTTGTCACTTAAAACGTCAAGTTTCTTTGAGAAGGAATTTTTTCGTGAAAAGTTAAGTGGGAGGACAATAGAACTTTGATAAGGTTGAAAGAACCTTAGCTATATGTGCAGAAGTTGCAAGACCGAAAAGTGTTTGAGGCAAGACAACAATGCTCATAGCTCACGTGCCTCAAAAGGTTGTGGTCACGGAGATCTAAGTTCCTATTGAAACAAGTAGGTCGGATAAACAATCAAATACCAAGATTTGAGGTTGAACCATTATTTGAGAATAATGAACCGACTACATGCAAAGAAGCGATGATGGGCCTGACTCGTCAAATGGCTTGAAGCCATAAAATCCGTGATAGTTCCATACACGAAAAATCAAGTTTTGAACTTGAAGGACCCTCGAGAAAGGTGTAAGACCTTATAGTTGTGCGGATCTATAAAGAAATAGACATGGATGTTTCACATCTATGAAATAGTCGACATGTTGGGAAAGAGTTCACAACAATGTTCAAAGGTTGACTATGACAAGATCAGATCTTTCATAGTGATATTTAGTCTAGACGGATTAATGTAGCAATCACTACATATAATTTTGTTATATGGTAGTAGAATAAACAAAACAAGTTCTTCTAATAGAATCGTTACCTAGGACATGTGCATAACACGGTCCATAGGGTTTTGTTAATTCAAAGGATGCTAAAAGCATATGCAAACTTCAATGGTTGAAGTGAGCATCATGAGTTGGAATCTTCACTATGATGAAACTGTTAAAAGAGTTTAATTTCATCAGAGACAATGAAGATGCTTGCGTTTGCAAGAAATTAAGTGGGAGCGCTAAGACATATTTCTAATACATTATGTGGAGGACATATTGTTGATTAGAAAAGATGTATCTTTATTAAACACATATTAAGAATTTCATCCCGATGAAAGACTTAGGCAAAACCCAAATATTAGGCATCAATAGATGCTAATATGGTTGTGCCAGAAGTACATAGACGAGATATTGAATGAGTTCAATATAGAAACTACAAGAGAGGTTCTTGTCACACAGGAAGGATTGAATAAGTTCAATGTTGATGATATATTCAAGTGTATTGACATTTGGTAAAGTGAAACAAATAATCAAGTATAGATTGATACTTGATGTATGAAATCACAAAAGAGTATTTATATCAATCATACTGTGATATGTACAAATCCAGATATGTCCTATGCTCTAAATGTTGTGAGCATATACCAGAATGATTTGTAAGATGATCATTGGACAATAGTAAGGATATTCTTATGATCTTTTGGAAGAACTAAGAGTATATTATTTGTAAAAGTGACAAATAGATAGTTAGTTCATTGTAAGAGTACTACATTGATACTAGCTTTGTCGCAAAGTACAAATTAAGTTTATCTCAATCTAAACTAAGGGTGGCACAATATAATGGAAAGTGAGTTCCATAATGGATTTGGATGAGTTCCAAAGTTAAGACATTGTGACAGATACTACAACAAAAGGCTAAGTATATGACTGCTATTATAGCAGTAAAAGAGGGCATTTGTGTCAAGTAGTTTGTTATCAAACTAGGTGTAGTTCACAGAGGGATAATACTATGAAGATATATTGTGCGACAATATTATCAACATGTTTTAACCCCAAAGAACTAAAGGTCACACCGAAAGACCAAATTTATACAAAGCCATCTCATTAGAGAATGAGTGATGCGTGAAGACGCAAAGACATGCAATTAGACACGGACCTGGAAGTGTCAGATCCGGAGATCAGTTGACCACTAGCAATCGTGTACATACAACACCGTAAAGCCATAGGTGTTGAATACACAAAGGTTTGAAACTAGATTATTGACTCTAGTGCAAGTGGGAGACTGTTGGAGATATGCCCAAGAGGCAATAATAAAGTGGTTATTATCATATCTTCACACTTATGATAAATGTTTACATACCATGCTATAATTGTATTAACCGGAAACATTAATACTTGTGTGATTTGTAAACTAAAATAAGAGTCCCTAGTATAGCCTCTTGTTAAACTAGCTTGTTGGTTAATATATGATCATGGTTTCCTGATCATGAACATAGAGATGTTATTAACAACAGGATCATATCATTAGGAGAATGATGTGATGGACATACTCCTATAGATAAGCGTAGCATAAAGATCAAGTCATTTCAATAGTTCAATTGCTATATGCTTTCTGATACATAGTAACCTAATTCCTTCGACCATGAGATCATGCATATCACCTTTACCGGATGGATGCTTTGATGACATCAAACACCACACCGAATCGGGTGGCTATAAAGGTGGCATTAAGTGTTTGGAAAGTATTGGTTGAAACACATGGATCAAGAGTGGGATTTGTCCATCCTCATGACGGATAGATATACTCTGGGCCCTCTCGGTGGAATGTCATCCAATTAGCTTGCAAGCATGTGACTGGCTCACAAGGGATCACATATCACGGGAACGAGAAAAGAGTACTTATCAGAAACGAGGTTGAACTAGGTATGCAGAGATACCGACGATCATAACCTCGGATAAGTAACATATCGTGAGACAAAGGGAAATTGGTATCGTATGTAAGTGGTTCATTCGATCGCAAAGTAATCGTAGAAATATGTGGGAGCCATATGAATTTCCAGATTCCTCTATTGGTTATTGTTCGGAGAAGTGTCTCGATCATGTCCGCATAATTCACGAACCGTAGGGAGACACACTTAAGGATTCGACGTTGTTTTGAGTAGTTATGGTATTATGAGAAAGAGACCGAATGTTGTTCGGAGTCTCGGATGGGATCCGGGATATCACGAGGTGATCCGGAATGGTCCGGAGAATAAGATTCATATAAGGAAAGTCCCGTTTCGGAGTTCGGGAATGATTCCGGTGTTTTCATCGGAAATGTTCTAGAAGGTTCCGGATTGTCCGGCACTCCGGGGGGGGAAGGGTACATGAATGTGTCATTACTCATTGAATGATTGCATCATGTACTAAGTGTTATTGCTGTCCCAAATAAAGGATTAAATTGAATCCTAAAACAGAAAAGTCAAATGTCCAGTTTGAAAGTCAAACTGCCAAAACAAGAAACTGTGGGAAACAAGCAAGAGGAGTTGGAATCAACCTGGAGGAGGAGTAGGACTCCTCCAGGCCGGCGCCCAGCTCAAGCCGAGTTGGGGAGGGACTCCCTCCCTCCCCTGGCGCGCCATGACCTCCCTCCCATAAAAGGAGGGGCAGGGCTCCTCCAATTGACATAACTTTCTACTCTAGATCTCCGGTTTAGAGCTGTTTTGGTTTAGAGCTTCTAATTGCTTTAGCCAACAGTTTAGAGCCTTCTAATTGGTTTAGAGCCCTCTAATTGGTGTGTCTAATTACTAGGCCACTAATCCTCTCTCTCATAAGCTCCACCATACTCGCACCGGCTTAAGGCGAAGCCTGGGATCTCCCTCTACTTCGGTACCACGCCGTTGTCTTCGGAATCGCGAGAGTGCTACAACCTCCGTACTGCTGGAACAAGGGAGAGGAAGGTCTTCGAAATACCGAACGTGTGACCGACTGCGGGAGCGCTGCCGGAACGTGGCGCCGGAAGGATCGTCTACGCGATCTTGAGATCGGAAGTGTACAACTACATCACCCACGAGAATCTGCTCTCGTTAACCACTTTGGAATCTTCGAGGGTGAGTTCCTCTATTGACTCGTTGCTACAATCTAGTAGATAGATCTTGGCTTGTTTGTTTGTATGCGATAGAAAATTTTTGTTTTCCATGCTACGAACCCCTACAACTGTCTTGATCGCCAGGCCTTTGCGCATCTCCTAAACCATCTGGCTCGTGCTAGGTCGATGCAGAACCTCGGCAACATCTTCGACAGCAAGCATCTGACGCCGCCAGCAACTCCGACGAGCTCCCTCGGCCACTACAGCGCGCCCCTTGACCAGCCATCGCCACCTTGAGCTACAGAAACACACGGCGAGCTTGGTAAGCCTCTTCTCCCTCTCCCGCATGACCTGGAGCGCCGGTGGTAGCTCTGACAGAGGCGCCGCCGCCAGTCGCCGCCGCTAGCGGCGCCACTGGATGGTCAGGTTGCTTAGGATCGTTAGATCTAGATCCTGCGGGTACGATATATCCTAGGCAAAACGGTAAGATTAGATCTGGGCCACGCGTTTAAGTTAGATCTGACGGCTCACAGATGCGATCCTGAGCGAACCGGTACGCGCCAATTAGAACATGACGCGTGTCCAGGAATTAGATTTAAAATCATGATTTGAATCTATTAATTGTTTGAAATTGTTTTAGCCATAACTTTTGATTCCCACGTTCAAATTTGACAAATTTTATATCAATGGAATCAGGAGAACAAGCCCTTTCCAAATATGCAATGTTTTTAAAGTTTTGTTTCTGTTAAAATGGTTTTATTTACAGAAACATGTGTAGGCCTATTTTGTGTATATAAATTATTTGAGAAATGTTTTAAGGTTTAAATAAATGTTGTTTGGCAAGTTTTGAACTTATTTATGAACCAGTATTGTACACTTGTCTTGTTGAGTTTAGAAAATCATCACATATCATGTTGCATGCATCCATATATTTTTGCTTGTATCTATTTGTATGTGATTTGTTGCTATGATTCTATGTGTAGATTTTGGTGCCAATAGTGATTGTGATTGTGAGGAGTGTAGCTACTCTCCAAATTACCAAGGCAAGTGGTGCTTCAGGATATTTTTATCCCTATGTTTTCTACTAAGCATTAGAAATATTTTGCTAGTCTTGCATGTTATATTTTGCTTATATGCCATGTTTGGAAATCCTAGTAGTTATAGAATTGCTAGAAATTTCTAAGTTAAGATGCTTATCTATGCCATTCTTAGCCTAGCTAGTAGCAACCAAGGGTGGTGAAATATACATGCTATGATGAAAATATTTATAAGTCTTTGGACTTGTGTTTTACCTAATAAAACAACTAAGTGAATGAAACACCTGGGTGGAATGGAAGGAATGGTTTATGTTGAGTGGTTACACAAGGCCCATTTCTATGGTTTACCTTGTGTATCTCACTTGTGGAAAGCCACCCAGTAACAAAGGGATTTGAGAGGTCAAATGTTAAGAAGCTTCTAGTGCAGCCACTTGGCAATATGGGCTCTGCCTGGATCACATAGGTTGCTAGAACTTAGCCATTTGGACAGTTGGTGGTAGTTGGATGATAGGTTGGAACGCGTCCATTTGGTCTAAGGGAAGGCTTCTAAAAGGTCCTGTCTTGGTGAAAATCAAGTCTGGTGGCGAAAGTGCACAACCTCTGCAGATGGAAGAATCTAAGTACTTAGCCATGTCCCTGGAAAAGGACAACTTGAGCATCAAGACATGGAAGCTATCAAGAATCTCCTCATCCCAAATTCTAAGTAAAAACTTGTGGGTGAACAAGGGTGAAGGACCCCAATGTCTATTGGTGGTTCCTTGGGAAAAGATTTTGACAAAGAAAAACTTAGTGTTTTCAACTAATAGGCAAAACCTATTTTGAGCAAGCAAGCCTAAGCTACACTTAGACAAATTGCATATAGTATCTAGTCCACTAAAAAAATTATACTAAGGTATCACTTGCCAATACTATTCCAATGTATTGACCCATTGTGGCTGTAACTTGTGATGTTGCAGGTTACTCTGATGAGGATTAGGAGTCATGAGTCTACACTCAACATGTTTGCCTGTGGCACATGAAGATGAAGACTTTTATCTATTTACTTATTTAAACTCTTGTACTAGGCATGTGGCCTTGGAGTTGAAAAGACTATGTTTGTCTCTGGAATGACTGTAATAATGACCTTTGTTTCTGTGTACTTCATCTTAAACTGTGGATGCTAGCATTGATCCAGGGACTAGCATTACAATCATAGGGATCCTTTTCCATTATAAAGGAGGGATCTTACAGATGGTATGAGAGAACTGTGTTGCCTATAGGATTATGACCCTAGGATTGGAAACCACTAAGGAAAAAATTTCAACAACTTCTACACTTGTCTATTCTTCTCGTAAACTTTTCTAATCTTCTTTCTCATCTCTATTTGTAGATGAACTCATCAACGAAGCCGTAAGGAAAGGACCACTCATGACAATGACTTTGGAGTGTGAGACAGAATTCCCCAAGGCTCTCAAGGACCTCATGGTTGCAATGGAAATACATGGTGCAGCTGTGTACAAAGGTTTTCCTGTGATGGATGAAGGATATGAGTACTGGTGGGTGCAACTTCACTTGTATAAAAACAAGGAAGACAACCACAAGGAATCAGGATTCTGCATGTTAACCAATTCGATGGCCTTACTACATTCTTTGATTCAGCAAGGGATGCAGCTTGGAAGACCATCAAAGAACTTGGTGATAGAGTCAAGTGCAGAATGCTCAACATCCAAAATGACCTAAAGGAAGAGAAGAAACATACCCAAGAGTTGGAGGCTACCAACCAAACCTTAAGAGGAGACATTATAGACTTAGTAATGGAGTCATGTGATCAAGATAGAGTGATTGCTTCTAGAAATATTGTGTTAGCCAACATATCTAGTGAGTTGGGATTGTAACGTACTTCGTTAGTTGGACCACCACTTATCACCTTATTTTCCAAAAGTTGTTTAAAATAAGTTGAACCTTGGTTGTTGTAATGGATCCATGTATGCCATGACTTGTGTGTTTTGATTTCCAAAGATATGTATGTGATGTTTTGCCTTGTGTTTTATCTTAAATTGTGTTGTTTCTAACTTTTTATATCTTATAAATAGATGCCTAATGTTACCATCAGCACTGTTGAGGAGTTCTAGGGAACTCGCTTTGGTCCTCGTATTATTGAGCTCACTAGTTTGCTCAATATCCCTCTTCCTACCATCATGGTGGTTCCCCTCACCAAGTTTGAGAGGAAAGACCTTTGGGGCTTCAAGGTCAATCAGCCCGGACGCCAGACTGAGCCTACCACGAAGGCTATCATCTTCAAAGCTCATGCACGATGACAAGGAGAGAGGCCTAGAGGTAGTCATGCAGGACTTGATTGGACGTCTGTTAGGGAGACACTCTTGGAAGGTTAGAGGTACTCACTTCCACGTCTTCGGTAGACGTGATGAGGATGGAGAGGCCATCGACTTCGAGGACACTTCGAGGGAGACAGCAGAGCCGATTCGCCTATACCTCCATGAAGGGAATATGCCCTGAGAGGCAATAATAAAGTGTTTATTATGTGTATTCCAAGTATATGATACATGTTTATTTTGCATGCTATAATTGTATTAATACGAAAACGTTAATACATGTGTGTTTAATAAACAAACAGAAAGTTCCTAGTTATGCCTCTCTCATAAACTAGATCGTTGATTAACAAGATGATCAAGGTTTCCTGATCATGGACATTGGATGTTGTTAATAACGGGATCACAACATTAGTGTAATGGTGTGATGAACATTCATCTGAAGTATAGCATTATGATCAAAGTCATTGAGTTTATATTGCTATAACAACTTACGAAGTGATCCTAATCCTTAGACCATGAGATCATGTCAATCACTAACACCGGAAGAGTTTCTTGATAACATCAAACGTCACACCGTAACAGGGTGATTATAAAGATGGATTCAGAACTAATAAAGTGTTATGTTGAGGCTCATGAATCGAGAGTGGAATTTGTTCATCCCGATGACGGATAGATATACTCTGGGGCCTCTCGGTGATATCACATTGATTAGCTTGCAAGCAAGTGATTTGATCACTAGAATGTTATATCACAGGAACGAGAAAAGAGTGCATGTCGGTAACGAGATCAAACTAGGTATGGAGATACCGATGATCGAATCTCGTACATGTAATATATCGTGAAACAAAGGGATTAAGATACTAGCGTAAAAGGTTCCAACGATCACAAGAAAGTCATCGTTGAATGTGTGGGAGTCGGTATGGGTCTCCAGATCCCGCTTCTGATTATTGATCCGAGAGGGGTATCGATCATGTCCGCATTATTCACGAACCGTAGGGTGACACACTTAAGAGACACCGACATCCAATTGGAGCAAATGTTTCATGCCGAAAAAATGAACAAGCGCAGGAATTTATTTCACTAGATACCGAAACAGGTTTTCGGGTGAAATTGCATAAAGTGGTTATGCATGTGAAATAGAATTCTAGCAAGGGGTTATTTGTGAATGTTTGTCATTAAAGTAATTGACAAAATTCTGAATAAAATAAAAGAGTTTTATTTAATGAGAGTTTGCATTAAATTTGGTGGAAATTTAATGGGAATTTGAGTGGACTTTTGAGTGGAGGGAATTAAAGGAGATTTGTGAGTGGAGTGTCCACCCACATGAAGAGGGGAGGGCAAGGGGGCAGCCCCCATGCGTCGGCCACCCCCTTGGGGTTCCCCCCCCCCCCCCTCCTCCTATAAAAGGAGCCCCCCTCCTCACTTGTCTCTGCCACCTCCTTGTGAAGGATCTCTCTCCCCCTCTAGAATTTATCCCCCATGGTCTCGGACTAGCGAGATACATGTTCCCGGTGGCTATTCGGCAAGAAATAGTTGTGCTTCCGCTGCATCGCTGGAGCGAGGAGGCGGAGGTTGCTCGGTGCCTCGAACGTGTGTGCGAGCACGGATGCGCTGCTGATTTGCGGCGCTAGGACTTCCTCTCGATCTTGAGATCGGCAAGAGATCGTCTACATCAACCACGAGTTGAACTCGTTAAGCTTTGTCGGTCTTCAAGGGTATGTTCTCTACGGATATACATCCGCCTGTTGTTTGTATCTAGTAGATAGATCTTGGTATATAGTTCACATCGTAGGAAATTTTTTGTTTCCTATGTTGCGAACCCTACACTCCAGGACTTAGAGGTTCTTCTTAGGCACGTGGACACTGATAGGACCAACGTCATGCTTAGCAATGACGAACTCTAGGTGCAGCTTCGTGAGAAGGACAAGCTCTTCGCGGAGCAAGATGAGATAGTCAAGGAGATGGAGGCAAAGTTCGAGAGCCAGGACAGAAAGTTCAAGAGTAAAGAGAAGCGAGTCCAAGATAGGAACAAGAGGATTCGGGACATGACTGAAGAACTGCAGGCCAAGGACTTCGAGCTCGAGCATCAGCAGACTATGATTGAGAGGCTTCGTTCTCATAAGAGGGCTCTCAAAGCCAAAGTAGAGACCTTGACCACCAATGTCGAGGAATACAAGACCGCTATGGAGAATGCAGGTCTTACCTTTGTTGAGGAGGAGGTTGATGCCGAGGAGTAGTGTTGACTACTCATTTATCATTTATTTATCATACTTTATTTGTGTCGCAATGACCATCCAACATGTGGATGGCTTGTTATTGGTGTGTTTACTTTGCAAACTTGTCGTTTTTGTTGTTGAACTATTTTTATTATGATGCATACTTGGTGATTGTTTATGTGATGTATTGTGCATGATAGCATTTATGGGTATCTCATTCTTATCTCTATTGAACAAACCACAGATGCCTCCCCGTCGTGCCAATCCCAACCCCAACAACAACAACATCACCCCTGAGATGCAGCAAATGATGACAACAGACTCGGTGATGCAAATGATGACTACATTCATCCAATCGAACAACAACAACAACAACAACAACAACAACAACAACAACAACAACAACAACAACAACAACAACAACAACAACAACAACAACAACAACAACAACAACAACAACAACAACAACAACAACAACAACAACAACAACAACAACAACAACAACAACAACAACAACAACAACAACAACAACAACAACAACAACAACAACAACAACAACAACAACAACAACAACAACAACAACAACAACAACAACAACAACAACAACAACAACAACAACAACAACAACAACAACAACAACAACAACAACAACAACAACAACAACAACAACAACAACAACAACAACAACAACAACAACAACAACAACAAATAACAACAACAACAACAACAACAACAACAACAACAACAACAACAACAACAACAACAACAACAACAACAACAACAACAACAACAACAACAACAACAACAACAACAACAACAACAACAACAACAACAACAACAACAACAACAACAACAACAACAACAACAACAACAACAACCCACCGGGTTTTGACATGCTTACCAGGTTCTTGAGATTGAGGCCAGCAAAGTTCTCAGGAACAACTGATCCTATGGTGGCCAATGATTGGCTACGCTCTGTGAACAAGGACTTGGTAACAATTGGCTGTACTGATGAAGAGAAAGTCAGATTTGCAGCTCACTTATTGGAAGGACCAGCAACCACTTGGTGGGATAACTTCCAAATCACCACTCCCATTGCAGATGTGACATGGGCTATCTTTGAAGATGGTTTTCGTACTGCTCACATCTCATCCGGAGTGATGAGTTTGAAGAAGAAAAAGTTCCATAATCTGAAGCGGCGCCACCGCAGCGTGGCTCAATATATTGAGGAGTTCAATAATCTGGCGCGTTATGCACCGGATGAAGTTGACACTAATGCTAAGAGGAAGGAAAAGTTCCTTGAAGGGCTGAATGATGAACTGAACCTGCAGCTATCAGTGGCCTATGTTCCCACATACCAGTCTCTCTGTGACAAGGCTGCTATTTTGGAGAACAAAATGAAGCAAGTTGAGAGCAGGAAGAGAAAGCACTCGGACAAGCACAGCTCAGGATCGTCTCACAAACGTTCCCATTATGATGATAGTGGAAGCTCAGGATCCCACAAGCACGGGAAATTCAACAAGCACCACAACCACAACTGTCATCATGACAACAAACATCACCGTAGTCATGACAATGACAAGTACAAGAACCACAAAGGTGGATATAAGAGCCACCATAGTGGAAGTGGAAGTGGAAGTGGCAGTGGAAGCCAGCCTGTCAAGAAGGACATTAGTCAGATTGAGTGTTTCAAGTGCAAGAAGATGGGGCATTAGGCTAATGAATGCCCAGAAAAGAAAGTTGAAGGACCCAACAAGCCCAACCCTTTTCAAAAGGGACAAGTGAACCACATCAATGTGGAGGAAATTTATGAGGAGCCTGATGTTGTTGCTGGTAAGTTCAAACTCAATTCTGTTCCAGCATTTGTTCTCTTTGATACTGGTGCATCTCATTCATTCATATCAAGAGCATTTGTTGAAAGAAATGAACTACCAGTAGAAACTATTGGGTGTCCCATAAAAGTAAGTTCTCCTGGTGGAGAAATGATAGTGAATTCAGGATGTCATGATGTAGTCATAGAGTTTGGGAAGTATAAGTTTCCCGTTAACTTGATAATCCTAAATTCCCAAGGATTGGATGTCATTTTGGGAATGGACTGGATGACTAAGCACAAGGGAGTAATAGATTGTGCCAACCATATTGTCTCACTCACAACTCCAGAAAATAAAAGGATCAGGTTCAAGACCAACTTTGAAGCAAAAAGGGTATGCTAAATTCTCTTAAGGGGGTTAGCATAGATAGTGTGCCAATTGTGAGTGAATATCCGGATGTGTTTCCGGAAGAATTGCCTGGAATGCCACCAGATAGAGATGTGGAGTTCCTTATTGATTTGCTACCAGGATCTGGACCAATAGCAAAGAGACCGTACAAGATGTCAGTTGATGAACTGAAAGAACTCAAGAAACAACTTGGAGAGCAGTTGCAGAAAGGATTTATTCAACCAAGTTCTTCATCTTGGGGTGCTCCAGTTTTGTTTGTGGAGAAGAAAGACAGAAGTCAAAGGTTATGCATAGATTACCGTTCACTCAATGAGGTGACTATCAAGAACAAATACCCTTTGCCAAGAATCAATGACTTGTTTGATCAGCTAGAAGGAGCTTGTGTATTCTCAAAGATTGACCTTCGGTCAGGTTATTTCCAACTCAAGATAAGAGAACAAGACATACCTAAAACAGCTTTCACCACGAGGTATTGATTGTATGAGTATACCGTGATGCCATTTGGTTTGACCAATGCACCAGCATACTTCATGAATATGATGAACAAGGTGTTCATGGAATTTCTTGATAAGTTTGTTGTCGTTTTCATCGATGACATCTTGATCTACTCCAAGAGCAAAGAAGAACATGAAGGACATTTGTGATTGATACTTGAGAAGCTTAGAGAGCATAAACTTTATGCCAAATTCAGAAAGTGTGAATTCTGGTTGAATGAAGTTGGATTTCTTGGACACGTTGTGTCAGGAGATGGTGTTGCAGTTGATCCTGCTAAAGTTTCGGCTATAACTGAATGGGAATCTCCCAAGTCAGTGAAACAAGTTCATAGTTTCCTTGGCTTAGCAGGTTACTACAGAAGGTTCATTGAGAATTTCTCCAGGTAGCAAAACCTATGACAGAATTGCTAAAGAAAGACAAGAAATTTGCTTGGTCTGAGGGATGTGAACTCAGTTTTCAAGAATTGAAGAAGAGACTTGTGACAGCACCAGTCTTGTGTCTGCCAGATTTGGAAAAAGATTTCCAAGTGTATTGTGATGCATCTCATCATGGTTTAGGTGCAGTACTTATGCAAGAAGGGAAAGTTGTGGCTTATGCCTCGAGACAACTCAAAACTCATGAAGTGAACTATCCTACTCATGATTTGGAGTTAGCCTCTGTTGTCCATGCACTCAAAACATGGAGACATTATCTTTTGGGAAAGCGTTGTGAAGTGTTCACAGACCACAAGAGTCTGAAGTATATCTTCACCCAGAAGGAAATTAACATGAGACAAAGAAGATGGCTAGAACTCATCAAGGACTATGACTTAAGTTTGCAATACCACCCCGGTAAAGCAAATGTTGTAGCGGATGCTCTAAGCCGTAATGTTTTTGTGAATGGCCTTACTAAGGGAGAATTGCCAGATGATCTGTGTGCCCAATTTAGAGATCTCAGATTGGAGATTGTGCCTGAAGGACATCTCATGTCTTTGGATGTTCAACCCGCTTTGTTGGACAAGATCAAAGAAGCCCAGAAGAATGATAAGGAAATTGAAGAGATTAAGGAAAAGATTGGTAAAGGAAAAGCCAAAGGATTCCATGAAGGACGAACAGGGTACTTTATGGCATGGAAAACGTATCTGTGTTCCGCAAGATCCGGAGCTTCGGAAACTGATTTTGCAAGAAGCACACAACTCACCGTATTCCATTCATCCGGGTAACACCAAAATGTACATGGATATGAAGGAAAGATTTTGGTGGAATAATCTCAAGAAGGACATCGCCGAACATATTGCTTTGTGTGATGTGTGTAGTAGAGTAAAAGCGGAACATCAGAAACCAGCAGGTTTGCTTCAACCACTACCTATCCCTGATTGGAAGTGGGACAAGATTGGTATGGATTTCATTACCGGATTGCCAAGAACCCGGTCCGGATATGATTCTATTTGGGTAGTAGTGGATCGCCTAACTAAAGTGGCTCATTTCATACCCGTGAAGACAACCTACACTAGTGCTGAGTTGGCCAAGATATATATGAGTAGAATTGTATGTCTACATGGAGTACCCAAGAGTATTGTGTCAGATAGAGGAACCCAATTCACTTCCCATTTCTGGAGGCAATTACATGAGTCATTGGGAACGAGGTTGGAATTCAAGACTTTCATCCTCAAACCGATGGATGCAGAAAGGACTAATCAGATTCTTGAAGACATGTTGAGGGAATGTGCCCTAGACTATGGAGCCAGTTGGGATGAAAGTCTGCCTTACGCAGAATATTCTTATAACAACAGCTATCAAGCCAGCATTGAGATGGCACCATTTGAGTTTCTCTACGGGAGAAAATGTACCACCCCATTTTTATGGAATGGTGTGGGGGAAAGAAGTTTGTTTGGACTAGAACTTATCAAAGAAGCTGAAGAGAAAGTCAAGCTGGTTAAGGACAGATTAAAGATAGCACAATCCCGACAGAAAAGCTACACAGATCCTAAGCGTAGAGAAGTCACCTATGAAGTTGGTGATAGAGCTTATCTTAGAGTGTCACCACTTCGTGGAGTGAAGAGGTTTGGATTCAAAGGGAAGTTGGCCCCAAGATATGTTGGACCATTCAAGATTCTGAGTCGTAAAGGAGAAGTTGCTATGAAATTGAATTGCCAGAGTCTTTGTCAGCTGTTCATAATGTGTTTCATGTGAGTCAGCTTAAGAAATGTCATCCAGAAATGGAAGAAACTTCTTTGAAGGATACTATACCTTTGGAAGAGGTTCAATTGTAAAGTGATCTCACTTATGAAGAGAAACCTATCAAGATTCTTGAGACTACAGAAAGATTCACACGGACCAATACTATCAAGTTCTGCAAAGTTCAATGGAACCATCATTCCAAAGAAGAAGCAACATGGGAAAGAGAAGATGATCTTCGGAAAGACCACCCTCACCTATTTGCTAGCCAATCCGAATCTCGAGGGCGAGATTCACCTTAAGGGGTTTAGATTTGTAACATCCCTAAAATCATGTTTCAAACTCATGCATATCATCCATGCATCCATGATCATATAGAGTTCATTTCAAATAAATCAATTCAAAAAACATGAGCATATGAGCTCATTATTTTATGTGATCAGCATTTAAAACAAATACAAATCTCCAATGCGAGATAGGTGTTCAGTGAACCAAACCTTGTGTCTTATTGCTTTCAGAGTGTATTGCTAGATTGCAAGGATTTAAACCCAAGTTGCAAAACAAATATAATTTGAAAACCAATTTCAAAACCTATATAAAACTAGTGCTAAGTCACTGCTTATTTTATTTTATTCAAGTGACCAGGCCAATTCAAAGTGACCACTTGGTTTTATGCCCAGAATTGTGATTGTTGCACACTGCAAAAATCCTGAAAAGATTTGAATTCAAATAGATTTTGAAATCATTTGAATTTGATTCCCAACGACGGATTCAGCCCACTAAGCCCACCCGGGTTCCCCCTCTCTCTCTCTTACTCGCAGACGAACCCACCAAGTCAGTGACCACCCGACCCCACCTCCTCTCTGTTTCACTCGCTGACAAGTGGACCCTGCGACCACGTCGTCGCCGTCGTCAATCACGCGCGGCCGCGACGCTCGCTCCGCTGTTACCTCGCCGCAGTCACTACGGGCTTAATTGCCATTGATACCGCGCGCGATCCTCGCCCCCGCTCTGGCTATAAGACTACCTCCCCCTCGCGGCCATTTCCCCCAACAAAGCCAGACAGAAACGCCCCCAGGCTGCCCGCAATCGCTCTTGCACCGCCGCTGCACAGACGCACTCCGGCGACCAATCTCGGTGAGTACTGACCGCCCCACTGTCTCTGGTTCAAACCATCGTGGCCAGCATGTCCTTGCACGATCACTGATGCCCTCTGTTTGCTTTCTCGTGACCCAGAGCGACGTCTTCGTTCACACCCGCGAACACCTGAGCCGCCGCTCGACTCCGAGGTGCAATTCAGGTAAAACGAGACCGCCCCTTGCCTCCCCTTTGATACTGTCTTGATCGCCAGGCCTTTGCGCATATCCTAAACCATCTGGCTCGTGCTAGGTCGACGCAGAACCTCGGAAACGTCTTCGACAGCAAGCATCTGACGCCGCCAGCAACTCCGACGAGCTCCCTCGGCCACTACAGCGCGCCCCTTGACCAGCCATTGCCACCTTGAGCATCAGCAACACACGGCGAGCTTGGTAATCCTCTTATCCCTCTCCCACGTGACCTGGAGCGCCGGTGGTAGCTCTGACAGAGGCGCCGCCGCCAGTCGCCGCCGCTAGCTCCGCCACTGGATGGTCAGGTTGCTTAGGATCGTTAGATCTAGATCCTGCGAGTATGATAGATCCTAGGCGAAACGGTAAGATTAGATCTGGGCCGCGCGTTTAAGTTAGATCTGACGGCTCATAGATGCGATCCTGAGTGAACTGGTACGCGCCAATCAGAACGTGACGCGTGGCCAGGAATTAGATTTAAAATCAGGATTTTAATCTATTAGTTGTTTGAAATTGTTTTAGCCATAACTTTTGATTCCCACGTTCAAATTTGACAAATTTTATATCAATGGAATCAGGAGAACAAGCCCTTTCCAAATATGCAATGTGTTTAAAGTTTTGTTTCTGTTAAAATGGTTTTATTTACAAAAACATGTGTAGGCCTATTTTGTGTATATAAATTATTTGAGAAATGTTTTAAGGTTTAAATAAATGTTGTTTGGCAAGTTTTGAACTTATTTATGAACCAGTACTATACACTTGTCTTGTTGAGTTTAGAAAATCATCACATATCATGTTGCATGCATCCATATATTTTTGCTTGTATCTATTTGTATGTGATTTGTTGCTATGATTCTATGTGTAGATTTTGGTGCCAATAGTGATTGTGATTGTGAGGAGTGTAGCTACTCTACAAACTACCAAGGCAAGTGGTGCTTCATGATATTTTTATCCCTATGTTTTCTACTAAGCATTAGAAATATTTTGCTAGTCTTGCATGTTATATTTTGCTTATATGCCATGTTGGGAAATCCTAGTAGTTGTAGAATTGCTAGAATTTCTAAGTTAAGATGCTTATCTATGCCATGCTTAGCCTAGCTAGTAGCAACCAAGGGTGGTGAAATATACATGCTATGATGAAAATATTTCTAAGTCTTTGGACTTGTGTTTCTAAGACATGGAAGCTATCAAGAATCTCCTCATCCCAATTTCTAAGTAAAAACTTGTGGGTGAACAAGGGTGAAGGACCCCAATGTCTATTGGTGGTTCCTTGGGAAAAGATTTTGACAAAGAAAAACTTAGCATTTTCAACTAATAGGCAAAACCTATTTTGAGCAAGCAAGCCTAAGCTACACTTAGCCAAATTGCATATAGTATCTAGTACACTAAAAAAATTATACTAAGGTATCACTTGCCAATACTATTCCAATGTATTGACCCACTGTGACTGTAACTTGTGATGTTGCAGGTTACTCTGATGAGGATTAGGAGTCATGAGTCTACACTCAACATGTTTGTCTGTGGCACATGAAGATGAAGACTTTTATCTATTTAATTATTTAAACTCTTGTACTAGGACTGTGGCCTTGGAGTTATAAAGACTATGTTTGTCTCTGGAATGACTGTAATAATGACATTTGTTTCTGTGTACTTCATCTTAAACTGTGGATGCTAGTATTGATCCAGGGACTAGCATTGCAATCAGAGGGATCCTTTTCCTTTATAAAGGAGGGATCTTACAGGAATAGCAAGGCTTTTCAATAAAAACATAATCTACTATAGTGACTCCTTCAAAAATCTCAATTTCCCAAAAAGAACCCAAAAAGAAATCAATAAGAAGCAAATGCAAATAATGGCAGAAATCTGTCAAAACAGACCAGCAGGTAGAAACCAGTTTTTTCGAACACCTTATGTTGCTCAAATCAAAAAGTGTTGAACTAACTAAAGTTAGCTAACATACTGGGGGATTTATTACTAAATTTTGAGCTCAATCCGAGTTATAGAGACTCCTCACGAATGTTTTTGGTGGAGGATAAAAATCTGTTTCGGGACAGCAACTCCCCAAATCTTACTTCCCTATCATTAGAGGTCATTCTTGGCACAAAAGGCAAACAAAAAGGATAAGTAGAGCTCATTAGTGAATTAACGTCTTTAAGTTAGGCACAAGAAGCAAGAAGAATCAAGCATTTTCAAATGAATAAGCATTAACATCAAACCTTGCTTTCAAAGGAGGAGCAAAACTCAAATTCTCTCTCCTCACATGGAAGTGTTCAATACCTTTCTTGAATTGAAAATGGTATTTAATGGTGCCTTCTTTCATATCAATAATGGCACCAACTATTCTAAGAAAAGGTCTTCCCAAAGTAATAGGACAAGAATCATTGTATTCAACATCCAAAACATAGAAATCAATAGGGACATAAGCATTTTTAACCATAATGAGAACATCATTAATACTCCCCATGAGTTTCTTCTTAGCATTATCATTGAGTGGGACATCCAAATAACAATCTTCCAATGGTGGCAAATCAAGCATTTCATAAATCTTCCTAGGCATAATAGAGACACTAGAACCAAGATCACATGAAGCTTTGAGATCAAAGTCATTCACGTGTATATTAATAATGGGTTCCCAACTATCTTCTACTTTCCTAGGAATAGAAGCTTTGTGTTTTAGCTTCTCTTCCTTAATCTTAACAAGAGCATCTATAATGTGTTTGGTGAAAGCAACATGCATATCACTAGCATCAGGACTTCTAGCAAGCTTTTGTAGGAACATAATTACTTCAGAAATATTGCAACCATCAATATCAAAGTCAAACTTAGCATCACTAGTAGTAGGCTCAATATCCTTAGGCATAGTAGGATGAGGAACAGGGACTACTTGTGGTTTAGTGGTCATGGTGCACACACTATTGTTTCTATCAATTTCAGCTCCCCTTTCCCACTTAGCATGGAGTTGAGCTAACAACCTAACATTTTCATCAATAGTAACTTGTATGGCATTAGCAGTAGCAAAGGTGTTTTCCATATTTTCAGATTAGCAGCCATTTTATTAACCAAGGAAGACTGAGCTTTAGACAAAGAGGATAAATTTTTCTCAACAGTTAAAAGCTTTTCCTCTATAGTCTTATTGAAAGTGGTTTGTTTACTAATAAAGTCCTTGAGCATGACTTCAAGTTCAGAGGGGGCACTTCTAGCATTATTGTAAGAGTTTCCATAGGAATTGCCATTATTAGGAGGATAAGGCCTATAATTGTTGTTACCACCAAAATTATTCATATAGGCGTTGTTGTTGAAATTGTTGTTTCTAATGAAGTTCACATCAACTTGCTCTTCTTGAGCAACCAAAGAGGCTAAGGGAAAACTATTAGGATCTAGAGGAGCTTTCCCGTTAACAAGCATATCCATAAAAACATCAATCTTTTCACTCAAAGAGGAAGTTTCCTCAACAGAATTTACCTTCTTACCATGTGGAGCTCTCTCAACATGCCATTCAGAGTAGTTAACCATCATACTATCAAGGAGACTTGTTGCAACACCCAAAGTGAGGCCCATGAAGGTACCTCCTGTTGGGAATATGCCCTAGAGGCAATCATGTATGATGAGATTTCCCATTGTATTCATAAAGTTATTAAGTAGTCCTTGTATAAACATCTGATGTGTATCATTGAATATGTGATTCAATTGTGGAACTATGCATTCATGTTGTTTGTACTAAATATCCTTGGTCATTGAGGTTGTGCTGGACACACAACTTAGACCAATGTGAAAGTTGGCTTGATGACTCGGTTCCACTTGTCATGGGCATGGAGATGCTATTCTAACTTACACAGACTAGGCTAAAGAGTTTAGCGAGTCGGATTGACCCATATTGAGGTACAACGAACTAAGATGTCATTTGTATATCTCAATCAATGTAATCCTTAGACCTGAGGTTGTTGCATAGTCCGAGTTGAGGATCACCGACTTAGGTTACATCAACGCTGATCCGTAATCGGCGATTATAAAGGCGGGTTCGGGTCGATCGAGAATCAAGCTGCGTGATGTGAATAACCAAGATGGGATTTTGCCCTCCACTCGGAGAGATATTCTGGGCCCTCTCGTGAGATATGATTCGAAAGCATGGCCATGCACGAATCGGTTAAGTGTTAATCGAGGCGATCGACTAAGAGTTAGTCGGGTGAATCACTTATCTCGGATCGAGAAGAGTCGGACTATTTAAGGGATGACATATATTCGCCTATAGTCGACAAGGTATATCGTGAGGCAAAGGGACTCGGACGTAAGTCGCATTGGAAAGGCAAGTCGTCATGACTCTTTGGTACTTGGGAGTCGGCACGCTCGCTAGGAGCCACTACCGATCGATCGATTGTGAGTCGGACTCAATCGTGTCCAAGTAGCCATGAGCCTGGGGGTCACACACTTAAGAGCGAGCAAGTTCGGATTGGATCCGAACATATAATCTGTTGGGTTGGACCTAAACCGGATTAGGATCGAGTTAGTGAGTTGGACTCACGGTGACTAGTGTTATATGGGCTTTAGTGAATGGGTCGCCAGCAGAGCCCACGTTCACTACCTATATATAGTGGAGCACATAACCCGTAAAGGTTAATCGTTGTTCGGTTAGGTCATTCCATGTGTTGAAACCCTAGCTCCACAGTCCACCGGCCGTAACGAACCTAGCGATTCGCGGCGCTCCTCCTTGTACGTGGATACCAGAGGTGTTGTGCGATCGCACCGTGACGATCGGATCGTGAGGATCTGATCGCATCAACCGACGCTTCATCAGTAATCCGCAACCGCGTGTCTAGTGGTAAACCTCGTGGCCTTCTACCTCAGCTAGATCTTGGGATCACCACATTAGAGGAAAATTTTATTTTATCTCCGCGGCTCAACAAAGGGTATCGAGCGATAGCTTCTGATTTTAGGCTCGAGATCTCGCATATGTGATATGCGGTAGGCTATAGATGAGATCTATGTGCTGTTTTGTTGGTCGATCTATGAGATAGATCAGTTTTGTATGAAGTTGACTGGATCAACTGTACTCGGGGAATGGTAGATCTGATTTCCGTGATCATATTGCTGAGGTCGTGGAACGACATACCCCTACCGGTAGGCTTCCGCCATCGGGGTAGATTGTGACACATAAATCCAGAAGCGGTGATCGAAGATCAAAGAGTTTGATCGAATCGGAATGATGGTCGGAATCCATGTTCGGATCGTAGATGAGATCTACGTTTTCGGAAAAATCGTCGGGCGCTGCCCGCACCCGCGAGGGGCGCTGCCCCTTCGATCCCCGCCCGCTATCCGGCTAGCGGGACCGCCGGCTTCGCCCTGTCGTAGCGCCTTAGATGTCGTTGCGAGTTTCACAACGTCGGTAGATATTGTATCTATGCATAACTTGTTTTTGCAGGAAGTTGTGAATGGTATGGTTCATGTGCATGTGATGTATGTGTGTAATCCATACGTGATCTGCGAATCACGGTTTTTGTCAGCCGGCTGGAGCCTAGGTGCTGTCATTTTATTGTATAACGACCTGCGTATCGGATTCTCTATGTAATTTACTTTACTAAGCTAGTGTAGCTGTTTGAGAACCCGGAAGGCATGCAAGGCGTTGTACATGTCGGCGACATGGAGTAAGACGGCAAGTGACAAGAGTTGGCACGAGTCGGATTACAGGCTTTGTGGAGATGGAGATCGCCATGAAGAGAGCCATACCATTTCACATTATAATTGCTTTATTTTGTGTTATTGTTATGTCTCGGTTTTACCTCTATTAGATAGTCGAAAATTTAATCCCACAAAGAAGGTCTAGTCGGTTTTCCGCAATGATGTTTGCACCATCACAAGTCGGACATTTTTGGTAGTGGGCTCATAAAATTGAGGTGCTGCCAATTCTTTCCGACTAGGTGGGTCGAGTCGGACTCTTACGCAGAAACACTTGGTAAGCTAGACGGGTCTATCACAACGTTGTGGGACTCGGGAAAAGTCGGATGGGAGCCGGGCATGTGATGCCACCCGTCAACAGAGTCGACGAGATGCGATTGACAAGGAGTTGTCTACCTAGATCACTTGGCGGATAGCGGTGATGCTAAAGCTCACTAGCCGACTTGCTTATTTAGGATCTGGATCACTAAGTAACCATCGGAGGGTGTTGGTTCTAGTGGAGCATAAAATATTAAAATGTTTAATATTCTTGCTCTTTTATGAATACATGTCTTAAGTGTTTTTGCATATTTTACGTTGTAGATCATGGCACCAAGTAGCGATCACTCTCGGATATCCGGTTTTGCTGAGAACCATTCTTGAGAAAGATAAACTGACGACACTAATTTTACCAACTGGTATCGAAATCGAGAATTGTTCTCAAACAATAAAAGAAGGACCATGTCCTAGACAACCCACTTCCATATGAGCCGAATGAGAATGCGATCGTCAGCCCACCAATGCCTACCGTCGGGCTAAAGATGAGTCCACGGATATTAGCTGTCTTATGCTTGCTCACATGGAACCGGACTTGCAAAAGCAGTTGAGCATGTTGAGGCCTACGATATGATCGAAAGCCTCAAAAGTATGTTCGAGCTCAAAGTAAGACCGAGAGGTATCAAGTCTCTCGTGCTCGCTGAGTTGCAAGCTTAAGGATGGTGATCCACCGAGTCCGCATGTGATCAAAATGGTTGGTTACGCAGCCTCGGAGAGTCTTGGCTACCCCATAAGTTTAAGAGTTCGCTATGGATATAATTCAACTCTCTTCCTAGTGCATATGGGCAGTTCATTTGAACTACCACATGCATGGTATGGATAAGAAGCTCACGAATTGCATGGGATGCTCAAGGTGCAGAGGATCTCAAGAAGGGCACCAGTCAAGTGTTGATGGTGCAGAATAAGGCTAAGTTCAAGAAGAGTTCTTGGACTAAGAAGAAGGCTAAGTCAGGAGGAAAGCAGGCTCACGACCCTGTCCCAAGCGCTTCCTCAGGGACTAAGCCATCTCCTTCAGCCGGATCCACTTGCTTCTATTGCAAGGCGGATGGCCACTGGAAGAGGAACTGCAGCAAGTACTTGGCCGATAAAGCCAAGAGTGGAGGTATGACTTCCGACTCAGGTACACTTGTTTGCAATGTTATAGACATATATCTTGCTGATGCACCTAATAGTTCTTGGGTATATGATACCGGATCAGTTATTCACATCTGCAACTCGTTGCAGGGAATGGTAAGAACTAGGAGCGTAGCAAGAGGCGAGGTTGATATTCGAGTCGGCAACAAAGCAAGAGTTGCTGCGTTGGAAGTCGGCATGATGCAACTTCATTTACCTTTCGGATTCATTATGGAACTAAATAATTGTTATTATGTTCCAAAGGCTCATCGAAACATTATTTCGCTTCATGTTTGATGAGTCAAGGCTATGAGTCGAATATCAAGAATAATGGTTGTTCTTTGTATTTGAATGATATGTTTCACGGCTTTGCACCCGCCCGTGACGGTTATTTATTTTGAATCTTGATGGTGAGTCGGTTTATAACATAAATGTTAAAAGGTTGAAACCAAATGATCTGAATATGACTTACTTTTGGCACTGTCGGCTTGGTCATATAAGTTGGAAACGCATGAAGAAGCTCCATGATGATGGACTCTAACCCGTTCGAATTGGAGGCGTTCGAGACATGCGAATCTTGCCTACTCGGCAAAATGACCAAGACACCTTTTGCACAGAGTTGCGAAAGGGCGTCCGACTTGTTGGGACTAGTACATAGTGATGTATGTGGACCAATGAGCACGACAGCCAGGGGTGGTTATGAGTACTTCATTACCTTCACTGATGATTTGAGTAGGTATGGATATATCTACTTAATGAAACATAAGTCGGAAGCCTTTGAAAAGTTCAAAGAATTCCAGAATGAAGCACAGAATCAACTCGGCAAGAAAATAAAGTTTCTTCGGTCGGACCGAGGAGGCGAGTACATGAGCCATGAGTTTGATGACCATCTGAAAAGTTGTGGAATAGTTCCTCAACTTACTCCGCCAGGAACGCCACAAAGGAATGGTGTTTCGGAAAGGCGGAATCGGACCTTGTTGGACATGGTACGATCAATGATGAGTCAGACAGATCTGCCTTTATCATTTTGGGGTTATTGTCTAGAAATAGCGGCGTTCACACTAAACAAAGTACCATCAAAATCGGTAGAGAAGACACCGCATGAGATGTGGACAGCAAAAGCCGAGTTTGTCTTTTCTTAAGATTTGGGGTTGTGAAGCTTTTGTCAAGCGACTTGACGGACAAGCTTACGGCCAAGTCGGATAAATGTATATTCGTGGGGTATCCGAGGGAAACCTTGGGTTACTACTTCTACAACCGAGAAGATGGCAAAGTGTTTGTCGCTCGAAACGGTGTCTTCCTTGAGAAAGAGTTTCTCGGGAGTAAGTGGGAGCACGGTGCAACTCAAGAAATTCGAGAGGAACCGCTAGTAGCGAGTCGTCAAAAACCTTGGAGGTTGAGCGGTCGTGGCAGCCGAGCGGCGGAAGACCATACTACGAAGATCGGCAAGATTACGAAGTGTTCGTGATGTGTTCGTTAGACAATGATGAGCCGCAAATTATTCGGAAGCGATGGTGGGATCGATTCGAGTCATGGCTTGGAGCCATGAGATCCGAGATAAAGTCCATGGATGAAAATCAAGTTTGGAACTTGGTTGATCGCCAGACGGTGCAAGACCCGTCGAGTGCAAATGGGTCTTTAAGAAGAAAACCGATATGGATGGAAATGTTTCAATCTATAAAGCACGCCTTGTCGCGAAGGGGTTCCGAAGTTCAAGGAGTTGATTACGACGAGACTTTCTCGCCGTAGCGATGCTTAAATCAGTTCGGATCATGTTAGCTATAGCGCCTATTTCGACTATGAGATATGGCGATGGATGTCAAAACGGCTTTCCTTAACGGAAATTTAACCGAGGACGTGTATATGATACGCCCGAGGGTTTTGTCGATCCGGCTAATCTCGACAAGGTATGCAAACTTCTTAAATCCATTTATGGGTTGAAGCAAGCATCTCGGAGTTGGAATATTCGCTTTGATGAGGTAGTCAAATCGTTTGGCTTCATCAAGAGTGATCATGATTCTTGTTTGTACAAGAAGTTTAGTGGGAACAAAGTAAATTTTCTAATCTTATATGTGGATGACATATTACTGATTGGAAATGATGTCCAGATGTTGCAAGAAACCAAGGAATCATTGGAAAGGAGTTTCTCAATGAAAGACTTGGGTGAGGCAACATACATCCTCGGAATCCGGATCTATAGAGATATATCAAGGAGGCTCATTGGATTGAGTCAGAGTACTTATTTGGACAAAGTGTTGAAAAAGTTCAACATGGAATCGTCTAAGAAGGGGTTCTTACCGATGTCCCATGGTGTAAAATTTAGCAAGACTCAGTGTCCTTCGACAACTGATGAGCGAAGTCGGATGAGTGCGATTCCATATGCTTCATAGTTGGATCCATCATGTACGCCATGATTTGTACTAGGCGGATGTTTCCTATGCTCTAAGTGTTGTGGCGAGCGTATACAGTCGATCCTAGAGAGATCCATCGACAATGACTAAAAATATCCTAAAGTACTTGAGAAGGACTAAGGATATGTTCTTGGTATATGGTGAAGATGAACTTAGTGTAAAGGGTTACACGAATGCGAGTTATCTCACCGACTGATGATTCTCGCTCAATCCGGATACGTGTTTATTATAAACGAGGTGCTTGAGCTGGAAAAGTTCCAAGTAAGAGATGTGGTTCGCTTCACAATGTAGGTGAGTATATTGCCGCGGAGGCAACAAAGGAAGCTGTTTGGATGAGGAATTTCCTCATGGATCTTGGTGTGGTTCGGGCTCGTCCAATCCGTTGGACGTGTATTGTGACAACAATGGTGCTATTGCACAAGCCAAGGAACCTAGACAACACCGGAAGAACAGCACATACTCATGCGGTACCACCTAATTCGCCATTCGTGGATCAGTGATATCAAGTTATGCAAGGTACACACGGATGCAAATATTGCGATCCGTTGACAAAGCCGTTACCCACCAAGCATGAGGCACACGAGAGCCATGGGCATTAGATGCTTAGACATGTGATGTCGGAAGATTGACTCTAGTGCAAGTGGGAGACTGTGGGAATATGCCCAGAGGCAATCATGTATGATGAGATTTCCCATTGTATTCATAAAGTTATTAAGTAGTCCTTGTATAAACATCCGATGTGTATCATTGAATATGTGATTCAATTGTGGAACTATGCATTCATGTTGTTTGTACTAAATATCCTTGGTCATTGAGGTTGTCTTGGACACACAACTTAGACCAATGTGAAAGTTGGCTTGATGACTCGGTTCCACTTGTCATGGGCATGGAGATGCTATTCTAACTTACAGACTAGGCTAAAGAGTTTAGCGAGTCGGATTGACCCATATTGAGGTACAACGAACTAAGCTGTCATTTGTATATCTCAATCAAAGTAATCCTTAGACCGAGGTTGTTGCATAGTCCGAGTTGAGGATCACCGACTTAGGTTCTCAAAATGCTGATCCGTGAATCGGCGCTTATAAAGGCGGTTCGGTCGATCGAGAATCAAGCTGCGTGATGTGAATAACCAAGATGGGATTTTGCCCTCCACCGGAGAGATATTCTCTGGGCCCTCTCGTGAGATATGATTCGAAAGCATGGCCATGCACGACTCGGTTAAGTGTTAACCGAGGCGATCGACTAAGAGTCGGTGAATCACTTATCTCGGATCGAGAAGAGAGTTGGACTATTTAAGGGATGACATATATTCGCCTATAGTCGGGCAAGGTATATCGTGAGGCAAAAGGGATTCGGACGTAAGTCGCATTGGAAAGGCAAGTCGTCATGACTCTTTGGTACTTGGGAGTCGGCACGTTCTGCTAGGAGCCACTACCGACTGATCGATTGTGAGTCAGACTCCAATCGTGTCCAAGTAGCCATGAGCCTGTGGGGTCACACACTTAAGAGCGGGAGCAAGTTCGGATTGGATCTGAACATATAATCTGGTTGGGTTGGACCTAAACCGGATTAGGACTGAGTTAGTGAGTTGGACTCACGGTGACTAGTGTTATATGGGCTTTAGTTGTGGCATCCCGCAAAACCACTACTAGAAAATCGCGTTGTTTTTGTGCATTGCATCGTCATCATCATGTGTTGTTTGCCTAAAACTATTTTCGCAAAGCCCGTTTTGTTTTCTAAAATGCCCCATCTTTATTGAAAACCAAAACACCGGGTCTCCGGAATTATTTTGTTGTCGGCTATCGGTTTGCAACGGTGCAATTAAAATAAATAAAACTTCTAATTGTTTTTAGCGGGGGCAGTCGAACGGGCCGTACCGACCCGAACGACCACCCCTATTTTTCAAATCGGTCCGTCTCTAATCCTAAACCTACCAGATAATCTACCCACACCCTTTGGCCACATCACCCCGGCCAACCCCGTCGTGACACATCACCCTCCTCCCTCTCCCCTACCCAATCACCACTCGCCACGTCACCTCTCCCCTCCCCACCTAATCTCCCTCCTCTCTCTCTCTCAGCTCACCATACCCACCACACACCCTACACTACACGCACACAGCGCCCCTGGCCGCTCTGGCCCCACCTGGCCAGTACACAGCAGCACACACGCGCACTCCACGCGCAGCCCACACCCGCCAGCCCCAACCCACTGACCCTGGGCCCCACGTCCCCAAACCCCACCCGCAGACATCCCCTCCCTGGCCACACGCCTCTCACGCGGGACCCACGCGGAGTCGCCATGCCCTGCTCCCCACCCCACGCCGACGCCTCCTCCGCCTCAGCTCCGCCGGCGCTGCCACCTCCGCCGCTCGCTGTTTCTCCGCCTTTCTCCGCTTGCCGCCATCTGCCGCTTCTCGCCTGCTGCCTCGCCCAGAGCCTCGCTGCCCCGCCCCGACGCCTGAAGCCGCCCAGCCTCTCTCCACCGGCCGCGGCCGCGCCTCCTGCCGAGCATGCGCCGACCCCAGGCTCGCCCGCCCGACCAATCGCCGCGCCGCTCTCTCCTTCCCGTGGCTAAGCCCGCCGCTCGCCGCCCGCTGAAGCTCCTTCGCCTTCTCCGCTGCTCGCCTGGCTGCCCGCCCGGCTCAGCCTGGCCACACCTCCCGCTGCTCGCTTCGCCACCGCCGGCTGTGGTGCCTGTGGCTCGCCATGTCCTGCAGCCGCTTCGCCCCAACCGCTGCCGCGACCTCATGAAGCTCGCCGGCCCGGCCATGAAGCTCCGCCCGAGTTTCCTCCTCGACGTGTCGCCTCGAGCGCCGCTTCCCAGCTTGGCTCGCGACGCTGGCCGCCATAAAGCGCCACCGCTGCCCTCGCCTTGGCGCCAAGTTCCGCCCCCGAGCCCGCGTCCCCCGGGTCCGCTCCCGCCTCACGTACGCCATCGCCCCTTCGGTCACGTGGTGCCGTTCAAGATGCCAAGGCCGACACGGGATGAGAACCAAAGTCCACACAAGACCGTTCCCGTTGAGGACAGGAACCCTTCAAGTTAATTGCGACAACGAGCTCGACACCGACAACCGAGGGGAACCCCGAGTACTTCGCCGCGGAAACTAGGGGCGATGACGCCAAGACGACAAGATCCACCTCCCAGAGCGACGACCCCTGGACACCAAGAGCTACCGGCAACATGACCAAGACCCGGACCCCGATGACCATGATCCCCACTGCAGAACAACAAGGCCTTCGAGGTGGGACCGACAAGATCTTCTCCTCGGGACACCGGGAGCTCCCCTGAACGCCAAGCTCGTCGAGTGGGGACCTCAAGATCTCCGGACACACGACATGTACTTCCCTGGGACGCCATGACTGGGACCCCGGACCCGAAGGCCACATGGGACGACAAGTACTCCAACATGGACCCGATCGAAGCAAACCCGAAGACGGTAGATGCGACAAGTACTTCCCCGATCCGAAGACCCTCACCCCGGACGCCGAGACCGACTCGTCGAACCCTGGACCCTGAGCCCAACCCCGAACCCTCGGACCAAGATCGTCGAGAACCCTAAAGTGTGAACCCCTTCCCGAAACCCTATTTTATAACATAACAACAAACTATTGCATATTTAATTGTCATCTCGCATGCATATCTGTGGTTAGGGGGCCTTATGCCGATTCACCTAATAATTAAATATGGGGCCCATATGCGGGCAAATCTAGTCTCATATTGGCCTCATTTAAACTTGTGTAGCGAACCAGTACTATAATCTTGCCTTGTTAAAACAACATTTAAATTGCGGGGTAGCTAAATAACTTGAACCATCTAATTATTTGTCGGGACCCCGGTTCCACCTAATATGACCTAATTGCATCGCATCCTTGCCATGACATGCATCATACATGCATCATGCCGATCTTCTGCCGTTGTATTAAATATTGCATCCGGTGCTTCTTCTAGTGTTTGCTTCTTTGCGGATTGGGCCGTTGAGTTGATGCGAGTGCCGACCCGATCTTCGGTTGAACCTTCGGCAATATTTCCAGGCGAGCATCTCCCCCTTTCTACCTATCTTACTTTTCTAGTATTTATTCCCTCATGTTGATCTTTGCTATCTGTGTTGCGATGCTCTAGTTTCGTACCCGTGATACCCCTTGCAGCCATATATAGCCTTGGACACATCCTATTACCTGTGTTTGGTAGATAGCTGGACCCGCGTGTCGTAGTCGCTTGCTCAAGTGTTTGGCTTGTCGTCGAGTACCACAATTGTTGGAGAATTGCCGCATGTTGATGTTGGAGATGATCATGGCTTTAATTAATGTTTCACTTCAATTACTGTTTAACAACTAAAATTGAATTAAGCAGAGGCATCGGTGGGTGATAGGTAATGTTGGTTTTCCGAACGCCCACTTGTGTCCCGTAGGACCCGAGTTCTTGACACTGCTCCGAGATCGAGCGCTAACCACGTGGGGAGATATGGGCCCCCATCGATTATTACCGATTTCAAAGTATTGTCTTGGGGCCACAACTAGTTTGAGGATTTATTTACTATCCTGTACCTATGCCATGCTTTCTGCTTTATTTATGATTGTGTGAGGAGCACTGTGCATCGCTTAGGAAGCGGAATGTTTTCGTGATGTCAGCCCCCGATTGGGGATCTGCTTGTCGTTCTGACCATTGTCGCAAACCCTAAGTCCGTCTCGGAGACCGGCCGACTTCGTTGCGGTAGACTTAGTGGGGTGGCCCCGTGCTTGCTTTGGTGCAGGAACGCGTCGTGACTTAGGCCCCGCCGACATACCGATGGGTGTATGTTAATTGATCTGGCAAAAAGGGTCGAAGTGCCTGTGGATACTTTGGTGCACCCCTGCAGGGTTAAATCTTTTCGAGAAGCCGTGTCCGCGGTTATGGACGACTTGGAGCACAGTGCTTGATCATAGACAACTATAACTAAGGTTTATTGTTTTAAATTGATTTGTTTCCGATATGATTAGTAATCAGCTTCACTACAATGGAATGGCTAAGTAAAAGTACCAACAACTGCTGGGTTTTGGGTTATCTCATGCTAATCGAATCTGATTAGTAAGTGATGTAACTATAACGGAATGGTTAACTAAAAGTGCCCAATGCTTACTTTATCAGGACGATTATCTAAACCTGACTAGTAAAGTGCCGCAACTATAACTGAATAAGTAAAACTGCCAACTGTGTGAGTTCCTCGGTTGACTTCCTCGTTTGGTCTCGAGGGGGAAACGCCAGGAAGGATTTGTTTGATGCCAGTATCAGGTTGGATCCGATTAGGTCTTTCTCACCCCTCTCTGATAGCCGCCAGTTGTATCGAGTCTCTATAGGTTGTTTAGTGCATGCCGCCGCTGCCGCTCAGTCCACCATACCTATGTAGGCGAGGACCGCCGAATTCTAGTCTCGCCGTCTTGCCTCGATCGACGCCTCCTCTTTCTCCTTTGCCCTTTGTCGGCACCCCTTTTGTTTAAGCAGGTTTTGAGATCGACGCCGTTAGCAGGGTTACCCTTCCGGCTTGGCCTGGGTAGGGTTATGGACGCCATTGGTTATTCTTCAGGGCTCTTAGCCCCATTTGCATCTTGTCCGTAGACGGACGCTCTATCATTTTCAAGATGATTTGGATCTTTGTACATATATCTGTATTCTTGGCTCTTTGAGTCGCTGCTGTATATATATCTGTTCTGTGGGTCCCATCGAGGACTGTTGTGTAATGTTATTACTTTGCTTTCCATCCGCACGAAAGTGCCTGGTGGGCACCTTTGAATCGTTTCTATGCGGGTTTGGCGAGTTTCGCTAAAACTTGCATAGGGCCGATTCTGAGGGTGTTACAGAGTGGTATCAGAGCTCAGCAGTTGCGATACCCCACAAGTCCAGCCTGTAGGATAACCTAGCTAACGGCCGAAGTAGAGTGTCAAAACTATTTTTGAAAATCGGTTGGATAGTTCTGATTAGGTCTGATTTTACTCCTTACCCCTCTGCTATTCTCCTCTTACCTCTGCGAATTTTGAATCCGCTCTCTTCTCTCTCTTCGAGTCCAGGATTTCTCATGGTTGGGTTTCCGTCGTACCTTCAGGGTCTCGCTTCCTCCTTTGATAACGGTGTTGCTACATCCGGTCTTCATGCCATCCGAGGAATCCTTCGTCTGTGGTACCATTCTTTGTTCCTTGTTTGTGCCTTCCGGTGTTGGCCGACGCGACGACCTCGTCTACGCCAGATCCGATGCAGAGTCTGCATCACTCCCTTGATCCGAACCTCGCTTGCCGAGATCTTCAGTCTGAATCCTGAGAGTTGGTTGCATAATCCGTCTATTCGTGTACATAGTAATGCTTTGAGTGCGGGATGGAGTCGCGACCATACCACTACTCTTATCATTCGCTTATGTACATTGAATGGTGGATCGATGCAATTTTACTCCGTCCATGGAAGCTAGAGGTGGCTTATTTGTTGATACCTCTACCTTCGACCATGTTGTTCCGGAGTGTTCTCTCGACGACCAGGGACAACGACCTCTTGTTAGTGGCGTCGCGAGGAACTACACGAAGCGAGAAGACGCAGATCGCCGACCTTCTTTCCGGTACCATGAGGCGGATCTCGAGGGCGAGATCCATTGTTAGTGGTGTCGAATTGTGGCATCCTGCAAAACCACTACTAGAAAATCGCGTTGTTTTTGTGCATTGCATCGTCATCATCATGTGTTGTTTGCCTAAAACTATTTTCGCAAAGCCCGTTTTGTTTTCTAAAATGCCCCATCTTTATTGAAAACCAAAACACCGGGTCTCCGGAATTATTTTGTTGTCGGCTATCGGTTTGGAACGGTGCAATTAAAATAAATAAAACTTTTAATTGTTTTTAGCGGGGGCAGTCGAACGGGCCGTACCGACCCGAACGACCACCCCTATTTTTCAAATCGGTCCGTCTCTAATCCTAAACCTACCAGATAATCTACCCACACCCTTTGGCCACATCACCCCGGCCAACCCCGTCGTGACACATCACCCTCCTCCCTCTCCCCTACCCAATCACCACTCGCCACATCACCTCTCCCCTCCCCACCTAATCTCCCTCCTCTCTCTCTCTCAGCTCACCATACCCACCACACACCCCACACACCCTACACTACACGCACACAGCCGCTCTGGCCCCACAGCCAAGACACGAAGACACACGCCAGACTCCACGCCAGCCCGGCCCCAACCCACCCACTGGGCCCCACGCCCCAAACCCCACCCAGACATCCCTCCTGGCCACACGCCTCACGGGACCCACGCGAGTCGCCATGCCTGCCCCCACCCAGACGCCGACGCCCTCCACCTCACGCTCCGCCTGCTGCCCGCCTCGCCGCTCTCGCTTGCCTCCCGCTTCTCGCCTCACGGCCGCCTCCTGGCAGCCCCGCCGCTGGCTCTCTGCAGCCCTCGACGCCCAGCAAGCCGCCAGGCCGCCTCTCCTACGTGGCGCCCGCGATCCCGCCCGCCTCCGAGCATCGCGCCGCCTCAGCGTCGCCTCGACCAACCGCCAGCGCCCGCCGCCGCTCTCCTTCCCGGCTAAGCCAGCCCGCTTCGCCGCCGCCGCCCACGCGAAGCCTTCTCCTCCGCTGCCTCTGCTGCGTCGCTCCCGCGAAGCTCCGCCTCACCCTGCTGCCCCGCCACCGCTGGTCCGCGTGTGCCTGTGGCCCGCCCATGTCCTTGTCGCCTGCAGCCGCCCGCCTAACCGCTGCGACCCGCGAAGCCGGCCGTCCGCAGCGAGCTCGCCGCTTCGAGCTCCTCCCGACGTGTCGCCTCGAGCCGCCTGCCGCTTCCAGCCATCGCCGCCTCGGCTGGGCGACGCCGCTAAAGCGCCACCGCCGCCCTTGGCGCCAAGTTCCGCCGAGCCCGCGTCCGGTCGCCCGCCTCACGACGCCATCGCCTTCGGTCACGTGGTGCCGTTCAAGATGCCAAGGCCGACACGGATGAGAACCAAAGTCCACACAAGACCGTTCCGT
This sequence comes from Avena longiglumis, assembly GCA_030063025.1. NCBI lineage: Eukaryota > Viridiplantae > Streptophyta > Magnoliopsida > Poales > Poaceae > Avena > Avena longiglumis. The sequence goes on along the minus strand of CP125974.1, from coordinate 471,903,966 downwards.
TGAGGGGGAACCCTTCAAGTTAATTGCATAACGAGCTCGACACCGACAACCGAGGGAACCCGAGTACTCGCCGCTGAAACTAGGGGCGATGACGCCAAGACGACAAGATCCACCTCCCGAGCGACGACCGGACACCAAGAGCTACCGCAACATGACCAACACCGGACCCGATGACCATGATCCCCACTGCAGAACAACAAGGCCTTCGAGGTGGGACCGACAAGATCTTCTCCTCGGGACACCGGGAGCTCCCCTGAACGCCAAGCTCGTCGAGTTCAGGGACCCTCAAGATCTCCGTCACGGACACGACATGTACTTCCCTGGGACGCCATGACTGGGACCCCGGACCCGAAGGCCACATGGGACGACAAGTACTCCAACATGGACCCGATCGAAGCAAACCCGAAGACGGTAGATGCGACAAGTACTTCCCCGATCCGAAGACCCTAACCCCGGACGCCGAGACCGACCCGTCGAACCCTGGACCCTGAGCCCGACCCCGAACCCTCGGACCAAGATCGTCGAGAACCCTAAAGTGTGAACCCCTTCCCGAAACCCTATTTTATAACATAACAACAAACTATTGCATATTTAATTGTCATCTCGCATGCATATCTGTGGTTAGGGGGCCTTATGCCGATTCACCTAATAATTAAATATGGGGCCCATATGCGGGCAAATCTAGTCTCATATTGGCCTCATTTAAACTTGTGTAGCGAACCAGTACTATAATCTTGCCTTGTTAAAACAACATTTAAATTGCGGGGTAGCTACATAACTTGAACCATCTAATTATTTGTCGGGACCCCGGTTCCACCTAATATGACCTAATTGCATCGCATCCTTGCCATGACATGCATCATACATGCATCATGCCGATCTTCTGACGTTGTATTAAATATTGCATCCGGTGCTTCTTCTAGTGTTTGCTTCTTCGCGGATTGGGCCGTTGAGTTGATGCGAGTGCCGACCCGATCTTCGGTTGAACCTTCGGCAATGTTTTCAGGCGAGCATCTCCCCCTTTCTACCTATCTTACTTTTCTAGTATTTATTCCCTCCTGTTGATCTTTGCTATCTGTGTTGCGATGCTCTAGTTTTGTACCCGTGATACCCCTTGCAGCCATATATAGCCTTGGACACATCCTATTACCTGTGTTTGGTAGATAGCTGGACCCGCGTGTCGTAGTCGCTTGCTCAAGTGTTTTGCTTGTCGTCGAGTACCACAATTGTTGGAGAATTGCCGCATGTTGATGTTGGAGATGATCATGGCTTTAATTACTGTTTCACTTCAATTACTATTTAACAACTAAAATTGAATTAAGCAGAGGCATCGGTGGGTGATAGGTAATGTTGGTTTTCCGAACGCCCACTTGTGTCCCGTAGGACCCGAGTTCTTGACACCTGTTCCGAGATCGAGCGCGCTAACCACAGGTGGGGAGATATGGGCCCCCCATCGATTATTACCTGATTTCAAAGTATTGTACTGGGGGCCACAACTAGTTTGAGGATTTATTTACTATCCTGTACCTATGCCATGCTTTACTGCTTTATTTACGATTGTGAGGAGCACTGCATGTTTAGGAAGCGGAATGTTTTGTGTATCGACAATCCCGATTGGGGATCTGCATGATTCTGACCATTGTCGCAAACCCTAAGTCCGTCTCGGAGACCGCCGACTTCATTGCGGGTAGACTTAGTGGGGTGGCCCCCCGTGCTTGCTTTGGGTCTGGGAACGTCGTGACTTAGGCCCCGCCGACATACCGATGGGTGTATGTTACTTGATCCGCAAAAGGGTCAAGTGCTGTGGATACTTTGGTGCACCCTCAGGGTTAAATCTTTTCGAGAAGCCGTGTCCATGTTATGGACGACTTGGAGCACAGTGCTTGATCATAGACAACTATAACTAAGGTTTATTGTTTTAAATTGATTTGTTTCCGATATGATTAGTAATCAGCTTCACTACAATGGAATGGCTAAGTAAAAGTACCAACAACTGCTGGGTTTTGGGTTATCTCATGCTAATCAAATCTGATTAGTAAGTGATGTAACTATAACGGAATGGTTAACTAAAAGTGCCCAATGCTTACTTTATCAGGACGATTATCTAAACCTGACTAGTAAAGTGCCGCAACTATAACTGAATAAGTAAAACTGCCAACTGTGTGAGTTCCTCGGTTGACTTCCTCGTTTGGTCTCGAGGGGGAAACGCCAGGAAGGATTTGTTTGATGCCAGTATCAGGTTGGATCCGAATAGGTCTTTCTCACCCCTCTCTGATAGCCGCCAGTTGTATCGAGTCTCTATAGGTTGTTTAGTGCATGCCGCCGCTGCCGCTCAGTCCACCATACCTATGTAGGCGAGGACCGCCGAATTCTAGTCTCGCCGTGTACTGGCCTCGATCGACGCCTCTTTTCTCCTTTGCCCTTTGTCACCCTTTGTTTAAGCGGTGTTTTGAGATCGACGCCGTTAGCGGTTACCCTTCCGCTTGGCTCAAGGTGGTTATGGACGCCATTGGTTATTCTTCAGGCTCTTAGCCCCATTTGCATCTTGTCCGTAGACGACGCCTATCATTTTCAAGATGATTTGGATCTTTGTACATATATCGTATTCTTGGCTCTTTGAGTCGTCATTTGTATATATATCTGCTCGTGGGTCCCATCGAGGACTGTTGTGTAATGTTATTACTTTGCTTTCCATCCGCACGAAAGTGCTGGTGGCACCTTTGAATCGCTTCTATGCGGTTTGGCGAGTTTCGCTAAAACTTGCATAGGGCCGATTCGAGGGTGTTACATTAGTGAATGGGTCATGCAGCGAGCCCACGTCACTCCCTATATAGTGGAGCACAAGAACTTTAAAGGCTAATCGTTGTTCGGTTAGGTCATTCCATGTGTTGAAACCCTAGCTCCACAGTCCAGCCGTGAACGAACCTAGCAGTTCCGTCGACAATCCTCCTTGTACGTGGATACCAAGAGAGGTCTTTGCGATCAAGACTAGGACGATCGGATCGTGAGGACTGATCGCATCAATCGACGCTTCATCAGTAATCCGCAACCGCGTGTCTAGTGGTAAACCTCGTGGCCTTCTACCTCAGCTAGATCTTGGGATCACCACGTTAGAGGAAAATTTTATTTTATCTCCGCATGGCCCAACACCTCCAGCAGCTGAATCCAATAGATTTCTTGAGGATAAGTTCAAACCTGCATAAAAGTCTGGATAATCATCCAAGCAGTGAGTCCATGAGTGGGGCAATTCTTAACCAAAGACTTCATTCTTTCCCAAGCTGGAGCAACATGTTCACTATTAAGTTGTTTAAATTTCATAATGTCACTTCTCATAGATATAATCTTAGCAGGAGGATATTATTTTCCAATAAAAGCATCTTTGCACTTAGTCCAAGAATATAAACTATTTTTAGGCAAGGAAAGCAACCATTCTTTAGCTTTTCCTCTCAAGGAGAAAGGAAAAATCTTGAGCTTAATAATATCTCCATCTACATCCTTATATTTTTGCATCTCACAAAGTTCAACAAAGCTACTGAGATGGGCAGCAGGATCATCAGAACTAGCACCAGAAAATTGCTCTCTCATCACAAGATTCAACAAAGCAAGCTTAATTTCATTAAAGGTAGCATCAAGAGCAGGTGGAGCAATAGGAGTGCTAAGGAAATCCTTGTTGTTGGTGCTAGTGAAGTCACACAACTTGGTGTTTTCAGCAGGGTTCATTTTCGCAAAGGTGGGCAAGCCAAAAACAGCAGCAGCAGCTAGAGCAGGAACTAATTTTCTTGTGTTTTTTTAATAAAGCAAGCAAACCAAACTAGACTAATGTTTTTGGTTTTTTTGAAAAGAGGCAAACAAAACCAAGCAAAAGAAACAAAGCAAACTAAAAACAAAGTAAAGAGGACTCCCCTTGTGAAGACGTCCTTACCCTCCCCGGCAACGGCGCCAGAAAACTTGTTGATGTCGCCTAGTTGACATGGGGGCTTCTTTCTTTATTCCCCGACAACGACGCCAGAAAAATTGTCGCCGGATAGAGAGAACTTTGTTAGAAACCCTAAGAGCAAGGTGTGAAGCAGCACAGCGGCAAGTTTTCCCTCAGTAAGAAACCAAGGATATCGAACCAGTAGGAGGAAGGAAACGTCACACAGGTGTTGTAAGCAACACGGAGACCTGCACAACACAAACTCAAGACTTTGCCCCAATGAATCAGTGAGGTTGTCAAGCTCACCGGTTTGATATAACAAAGGATTAAACATATGGTGTGGAAGGTAATGGTTTGCAGCAAGTAAACAAGTAACAGTGGAAGATGTATCAATGGTAAAGATTGGACCGGGGTCCATAGTTCACTAGAGGTGCTCTCCTTAGATAAACAACATGGCATGAAGGGTAAACAAATTACAGATGGACAATTGACAGGAACTAAGCAAGGCATAACAATGCAATTACTAGTCACAAAGATCCTATGAGATTCGATTGGGAAATACAACAAGATACATAGAACGCCATCCAACTACATCTATGACTAGAAGTCCATCTTCAGGTTATCATCTGAACCCCCTCCAGTATTAAGTTGCAAGCAATAGACAACTGCTTTAAGCAAAGTGTGTAAGGTAAACAGTCCACATGTCCCATGAACAAGAGACCATTGTTTTCTCCCTAGTAGCAACAACACATCTACAACCGAAGAGATTATTGTCACTTCCCTTGGAAACTAGAGGCATGAACCCACTATTGAGCATAAATACTCCCTCTTGGAGTCACTAGCAACTACTTGGCCAAGATAGCTACTAACAACAGAGAACATGCAAGATCACAAACAACACAGACATGATAGAATCATGAAGACAAAACCATTAATCAAACCAACATAATAATCTCAATATCCATCGGATCCCCGCAAACACAACATGCATGATTACAAATAGATTAGATATTGATCATGAACGAAGCTCACAAGATCTATACATGAAAGCACAAAGGAGGAGATACAACCATCTAGCTACTACATGGACTCATAGTCTAAGGTGGAACTACTCAGGTATCATACCGGAGAGAAGGCCTCCGGGATAATCTCCCCTCCGGTAGGGTGCTGGAAAGAACTTCAGATCCCCCCGGTCTAGGGACGATGGTGGCGACGGCTAGAGACGGTTTCGTGGAGATTTGATCGGGTGCTTAAGCTTTCTTCATCAGGGGCTTCTTATAGGAAAAGGGGAGGCCGAGGAGGCGGCCAGAGGGGCCACACCCCTCCCAGGTGTGGGTCCACCCCTTGCCGTGCCTAGGGGGGTCTGGCTGCCCTGGCCTACTTCTCCGTCTCCCCTCTAGACTTATTGTTCCACATGGAAAGTAATTGACTTTGACGTTTGTCCCGTCCAATTCCGAAAATATTTCTTTACTAACTTTTCTGGGACCAAAAATAGCAGAAAACATGCAACTGGCACTGTGGCAACTTGTTAATAGGTTAGTACCAGAAAACATGTAAAAAGCACCTCAAAGTGTAGACAAAGCAAAGCAAAGTAGATACTAACAAGCATGGAACATCAAAAATTAGAGATACGTTTCTGACGTATCATATATCCATCCCTTTCTTACATCTCTGCCACCGCCGGTAGCTCTACATCGTGGTGGCGCCACTAGTCTTTAGGATCTCGCCTTTCCAAGAAAGGACCTTGGTCAACCGCTGTTGGACGCCTGATGGTGCCTCCCCCACCATGCCTTCACAATAGTGCGCCGCTGTGCAGGATGATCAGCCGCTACCACACCGACAGGGTCGGCCTTTGAGAGGAGTCCGAGAGGCTACTCACCCTGTCCCAAGCTGCAGCGCAAAGACCGAGCATTGGCTTTGCCTCATATCTCGAGCAGCGGCAGCGTCCCCGTCTAGCATAGCTGCTGCAACTTTTGCAGTCTTGAGCACCAGCAATGGCACATGTTCCTGTCCGAGCAGAAGCACCCACTCCTATGACACACACTTATTAACTAAATTAACATAGGCTGGATTGGCAGGAATGTAGCAAGCAAGATTGCGAAGTCAATTTATGAAGTTATACAACCAAACTAGTGAATTTTTGAGGATTTGAAGCATCATTGCTACTTCAGTTGGTTTGCCTCCCTGTCAGTCTACTTCAGTTACAACCTCTCGTCTCTAGCGCATGGTCTACTTCTGTTACAACCTCTCGTCTCTAGCGCATGGCTAAGCACTACCTGCGACTCTGCCATAGCCGACACATAGCTGGTCGGGAATTTTCCCCTTGCCAGCTAGACTTCAGCCAGTTCTTCAGGGTCGCCAAGATGAGATAGAGTGAGGTCTACAGGCGTGTGGTGGAGAGGAGTGCAAGCTGTCGCAACATTGGCTAGCCTGCGACAACGCGCTTGAGTTTGGCGTCCGTCAATGAGAGAAGTGGCGGGGGCGCAAGATGGGCTCATTCACCTAGCAGCGCCGCTGCCGCGAGCATCCTTCTTTTATTATTTTTATTTAATGTTAAAACAGTGATAGTGGGCCCAGTTAACAGTCTGGGGCTTGAACAATGCCACATCAGCGAATCCAGACTCAACCAACTGCAAGGTTTAAATTAGACCGGGATTAACAATTTTAGAGTGCCAATTTTAGGGACTAAGAGTTCAGGGTTCAATTTAGCTTTGGTCTATGATTTTAAGGTTTGTTTTGGACTTTTTCCTTTCATCAATAGTAACTTGTATAGCATGAGTAAAAGCAAAGGTAATTTCCAACGTTTCAGGTTTAGCAGCCATTTTATTAATCAAAGAGGATTGTGCTTCAGACAAAGGTGAAATATTTTTCTCAACATTCAAAAGCTTTGCCTCCACGGTTTTGTTGAAAGTGGTTTGTTTACTAATAAAGTCTTTGAGCATGACTTAAAGTTCAGAGGGAGCACTTCTAGTATTGTTGTAGGAGTTTCCAGAGGTATTACCATTATTAGGAGGATAAGGCCTATAATTGTTGTTACTACCAAAATTATTCCTATAGGCATTGTGTCAACACCCGGATTTTTAATCCCAGATGCCTGTTATGCCATACATCACAATCCCAGGATTACCATTTTTGCGAGACATAACAGATTTGGATATCACAGTACATCATCCATTACAAACCATACATAAGGTCTTACACAAATAAGGATATCGTGATCCAGTTCTTAATACAACTCAAGCAGCGGAATAACGTAATAGTAATGATAGCATAGGCGAAGCTCCATCTTTGGGGTCATAGGCAATGCTGACGATGGGAGATGATCCTAGTTGTCGTAACCTTCTTGCGGTCCGTCATCCTGATACTCCTCTTCATAGTCTGGCCACGGGAATATCCAGGGACAAGGCCATGAGTACTCTTTAAGTACTCGCAAACTAATACTAACAAGTTAAGGGGGTTTTGTAGTAGGATACTAAGCTCTGGGGTTGTTTTGCAAAAAGCCAGATTTACCTCTACTAAGTTCAGAAGCCAGAAAAACTAGTTGAAAGTTTTATAACACCTAAATGGGAATTTGAATTTCATATCACAACTCTGTTGTGGTCAAGTCAAAGTCACAATTCATTTCACAAGTCATTTTGGAAACATCTGACGGGAACAAGATGGCCATCTAATCGTCCATAATCATGACGCTGCTATTCGAATAGTTTGACACTCTGCAGAGATTGTACACTTTCACCACAACATTCGATACATCCGTCAGGAACAAATCCTGAATTCACCATACTCAGTATGCGGATAATCAATCCTAACCTTTCAGTTACACACCCTAGTATAGGCACCTCTCCTATGAGTTTGGCCTCCCAACCATGACCAACTATCATCTTGGATACTACACAGGTGGACAATCTTCACAAGGTAGCCTCAGCTCAGACCTTGGCCGCTAGGGAACCCATACTAAGGTATATAAATTTCTAGTCAAGCCCTACCTAAATTTCGGGTATTGTGGTTGTACAATAAAATTGGAATGGTATCGCATCTAGACAACCATCAGTTTTATAAAGGGCTAAGGCTCGTGCCTCAACATTTTCATCATCAAAATCATCTGGTGTTCGGAAACACATGTCAAAACATTTCAGTAGAATGCCTCATCATTCTAAGGTTTTCATAACCATTTTCACCAAGTATTCCCATCTAAAGTTGATCAAGTTTTATACTTAGTACTAGCATCTACAGGTGGTGGTAAATCCTAATGAGGGGTGGTACACAAGTGGAGATTTGCTAAGTTCAATCTCATGCCTTAGGATGACATCAAGATTATTTAACTTAGGCCAAATTTTATGCTCTTTATGCTACCTTCCAATATTCTTCTAGTATCTACAATTCACTATGTAAACTCTAAGAGAAAGATTTGATAAAGAAATAAAGTATAAAGCTTGCAAGTAAAACTAGGATTGGTTTATCAAGTGGGTATGATCACAGATGCTTAAGGCATATAGTGTTCATGGCAACAAGCAAGTATTAGCTTGCATAAGTAGGGTATCTTGCAAGTGTTAGGTTGCGTAAGTAGGGTATCTTGCAAGTGTTATCTTGCCTTGTGCAGAGCAGTGGTTGAAGCTCTCCTCGGCTTCCTCCTCGTAGTATCCTCCTTCCTCCTCGTATCCTGGTCGGTACTAGCGTCTATAAATAAATATGAGGTACACAATCACCAAACAATACTTAACTATTTTCAATCATCACACAAAGGTGTACTATAGATGATCTAGCATCATCACTAACATTACAAGGATTAAAGCATTTGTCTTATTTATTTTAATTTGAGAAAAGTAATTTCTACTCATGGAAAAACTACTTAAGATTTAATATCCTCCAACTCAAATATGGGATCATGTTGACACATGTCATCACCTCATATTTCAGTACATGGGAATGTGATTTAAAGTGGTGTCACAATTTAATAAGGATTAACCTTTTTATTTAAACTAAATAAAGTGACTAGAAATGCCTATGTGGCATTCTTTTATTACTTGGACATTATTTCTGCAAGTAAACCCATATGTTTTTATATATTCCGAAAGGTATGATCAAATGTGATTTTTGAGAGTTGGAATCAACTCAAAAGCTTTTATGGTTGAATTTTGAAAAATGTTTGAATGCAGAAAAGCTCCTGCCTTGTTATTTTTACCATGGTTGATCCACAAATCCAAATGATTTGAATCCAACAGGCTTGGATTAACATTTCAGTACCTTTCTAGCAAAATTGGTTTCATGCATTTTGGTTCAGTGAATCGAGCTAGGTTGAATTTTGAATATACGTACAGAACTGTGTTTGAAATTAAAAGAATAAAGCTTAATTTGAATTGTTGGATCGCGCGGGATGTTTTACTCGGCCGACCCATTACACACAGCGCATACGCGGGCTGGTTGAGTGGTTGTCCCCATGCGTCAGTGAGACGGGTAGGGGCGAAGCGGTATGGGGTGATCTAGGCCGTACGATCTAAATCTAATCGAACAACTACGGCTCATCATCCATATCGGGCAGCGCCGGCGAGACAGAACCCTAACGCGGCGGGTGGGGGTCGTGGGAGGCTCACCGGGGCTCAGGTGAGGGTCGGCGACGGGGGCGAACGACGAAGTCGACGATAGCGGTTCTCCTAGTACCGGCAGCTTCTCCTAGGGCGGCTCCAATCGACGGCTCCCTTCTTCTCCAGCAGCGGCGGGCTCCAGCCAAATTCCGGCGATGCGCTGCTCGCCTTGCTCCCGTAGTGAGGTAGGGCGGTTCTGGGTGAGAGGGGAGTGAACTGGTGTGGCGAAAACAAGTGGTGGAGGCCTCTATTTATAGTGGCGAGAGGGGACCGACGGGCGCGGGCTGAGCTCGTCGTGGTCGACGGCACAGGCAGCTATCGGCATGGGCGACGGTAGGAGGCGGTGCTATGTGCGCAATAGCGAGCGTGGGGCGGTGCTGATCGGTCGGAAATCTTCGACGCTCTAGGTGGGTCCGACGGAGGTTTTGATGGCGCACAGCGCGCGTGGTCCGCGTGGCGGCGAACGGGCATGTCTGGCGGGGGTGCTGGCGATCATCCCTGCAAGCGGCGAGGGCGGCGCGCGGTCTGTGGGTGTTGGTCGAGCGTGGCGCACGAGCGCGCTCTCGACATGGTCACGGAGAGGTTTGGCATGGGCGTGGCGTGTGGTCCAAGGGCTGGCAGTGCTCGGGGTTGGGACAGAGAGTGGCGGTAGACGGTGTTGCATGTTCCAGACAAGGTTGGCGAGGCTAGTGCGGCCTCTAGCTCGCTGGCGAGAGTGGGGTGGCAAGTTTGCTCTCGGCATCCTCACCATTGATGGCTAGGCTTGCTTATAGTAGTGCTAAAGATAGTTAAAGGGGCTAGATGATCTACTAAGGGCTAGTTGCAACCAGAGAGGGAACAAGTTAGGCCAATTTTACTGCACACTATAGTGTTTGTTGTTTGTTTGATTTGAATCTGCAAGGTGTTTGATGAAATGGCCACAAGAACTTTAAAATTGAATTTTGAATTCAAACTTTGTGGCTTTGCTAGGCACATGCTAGGGAGTGTCTGGTTAGTTGGATTAGTCAAGGGGCACTAGTTTGGTTGGGTTTTGAAAATGGATGATCTTCACATATGAATAACATTCTATTTTGAATTGTGATTTAAATGGGGATGCCAAATGGTTCTGCAAGTTTGAAAGGTGGGCCTTGATTCACTTTTGCTTGTTATATCAAGGGGTGAAAACAATTGTTAAAGTGTATGTTTGAAATCTTGGACTATAAACACTCAAAGTGACCTAGCGAACAAGATTGACAAAAATGACCATTTGCTTTATTTGGTTTGTTTTTGCTTTTCTCTTTATTTGTTTCTGTTTGGAAATGTTCTAGATGATGTTATAATTGTCTTTAAACTATTTCTTGCTAATTAAATTAATCACACAAGTCCATTCATACAATTGTCAAATCATTTCATTCACACATGCATTCATATGATTTTAATTAATCAAAGTTTTTGTTAGCCCTAATTTTAGTGATTAGAGTTTGATGATCCTTGTTTTATATTTTTAGGATGTTACAAACCTTCCCCCCTTAAACAAAATCTCATCCGAGATTTGAAAAAGGATGAAAAATATTACCTAGGATTTAAAGAGATCGGGAAACTTCGTCCTGATGTGATCTTCGTGCTCCCAGGTAGCTTCTTCTTCAGTGTGGTTGCTCCACTGAATCTTGAGAAACTTGATGCTTCAGGTCCTGGTTGTCCTGAAAGCTTCTTCCAAAATATGGATGGGTACTTCGGGATAGGTCAGGTCATCATTGATTTCTATGGTCTGGTGATGAATGTTCTTGAACACTTCAGTCTTCTCCGGAACTTCGAGGCATTTGCGAAGTAACGATATATGGAACACATTGTGCACGGCTGACATTTCTTCTGGCAGTTCCAATTGATATGATACTTATCTTCGACGATTCAGAATCTTGAAGGGTCCGATATATCTGGGGGCTAACTTTCCTTTCAGCTGAGAACGCTGCATTCCTTTCAATGGCGACACTTTAAGATACACAAAATCTCCGATATTGAAAGCGAGGTCTCGACGTCTCTTGTCGGGGTAACTCTTATGTCTTGACTGGGCGGTCTTGAGGTGCTTACGAATCTTGTGAACTTTCTATTCTGCTTCTCGTAGGATATCGGGTCCGAAAATCTGACTCTCTCCTACTTCCAACCAATTCAAAGGGGTGCGACATTTCCTTCCATACCTAAACTCAAACGGGGCCATTTGCAGACTAGCTTGATAAATGTTGTTGTAAGAAAATTCTGCGAAAGGCAGACAGTCTTCCCATTTAGATCCATACTCTAGCACACATGCTCTCAACATATCTTCGAGTATTTTATTTACTCGCTCCGTTTGTCCATCAGTCTGAGGGTGATACGCTATGCTGAAATCTAGTCGGGTTCCTAAACCTTCTTGGACTTTCTTCTAGAATCTCGACGTAAATTGAGTTCCTCGATCCGATACGATGTTCTTGGGGACTCCGTGCAAACTGAAGATCCTAGCGATGTATAACTCCGCTAGCTTCAAACTCTGGTATGTGGTATTGACTGGTAAGAAATGGGCGACTTTGGACAATCTGTCAACTATGACCCAGATAGAGTCATTTCCCCTACTAGAAGTAGGTAATCCGGTGATAAAGTCCATTCCAACTGAATCCCATTTCCATTCCGGAATCTATAGAGGTTGCAACAGTCCAGCGGGTCTTTGATGTCCCGCCTTGACTCTCTGACATATATCACACTTGGCGATATAGCTTCCGATTTCTCTCTTCATCTTATGCCACCAAAATTGTTCCTTCAAATCCTGATACATCTTCGTTCCTCCGGGGTGGATAGAATAAAGAGTATCATGGGCCTCTTTCAAAATCACTTCTTTCAATTCCGAATCTGCTGGTACACAAAGGCGTCCTTTGTACCACAGAACTCCTTCTTCATCTTCCGTGAATCCGGGTACTTTGCCTGTACCGATACGACGCTTGATTCTGTTGATACTAGCATTTCCTTTCTGCGCCTCTTTGATCTGACTGATCAAAGTGGGTTGAAGTTCTATGCTAGCCAAAAATCCTTCACTCACTAATTCCATTCGGAAATCTTCCATCTCTTTGTGCAAACTTGGTTGCTCCTTCAAAATCATGGAGTTCAAACGACACAACAATCTGCTTAGGGCATCTACTACTACATTGGCTTTATCGGGGTGATAGTGAATGTCCAGATCATAGTTCTTGATTATCTCAATCCATCTTCTCTGTCTCATATTCAGCTCCTTCTGAGTGAATATATACTTCAGGATCTTGTGATCCGAATAAATCTCACAACGGTTTCCCATGAGATAATGCCTCCATGTCTTCAGGGCTAGAACTACGGCTGCGAGTTCGAGGTCATGGCTTGGGTAGTTTTGTTCATGCTACTTCAGTTGTCGAGATAGATACAATATAAATTTTCCTTCTTGCTTTAGCACACATCCTAGACCGATCTTGGATGCGTCACAATACACGTCGAAGGGCTTCGTGATATCCGACATGATCAAGATGGGGGCTGAAATCAATCTTCTCTTGAGTTCTTGAAAACTCGCTTCACATTTGTCCGTCCATTCAAACTTCTTGTCCTTCTTCAGCAATTGGGTCATGGGTCTGGCGATACTCGAGAATCCCTCTACGAACTTGCGGTAGTATCCCGCTAATCCGAGAAAGGCATGAACTTGGGTTTGAGTGGTTGGGGCTTGCCAATATTCGACATCTTTCACCTTTGCAGGGTCAACGGCAATTCCTCCAGCTGATACGATATGTCCGAGGAATCCTACCTCCTGTAACCAGAATTCACATTTGCTAAACTTGGCATCCAACCGATGCTCTCTAAGGGTTCCAAGAATGGTCCTTAGGTGTAGCTCATGTTCTTCTTCTGATTTGGAATAAATCAGAATGTCATCGATGAAAACAACGACAAACTTATCCAGGAAGTCCATAAAAATCTTATTCATGAGATTCATGAAATAAGCGGGGGCATTGGTTAATACAAAAGACATGACAGTATACTCGTATAATCCATATCTGGTGGTAAAGGCAGTCTTTGGAATATTCTCTGCGCGAATCTTGAGTTGATGATAGCCAGTTCTAAGATCAATCTTAGAAAACAATTTGGCACCAGTCAATTGGTCAAACAAATCTTCTATCTTTGTCAACGGGCATTTGTTTTTGATAATGACATCATTCAACTTCCGGTAATCCGTACACAAACGGTTACCTCCATCTTTCTTGTCCACAAAAAAGACAGGTGATCTCCATGGTGACGCACTTGGTTGAATCAATCCAATTTCCAGCATGGCATCCAGTTGCTTCTTCGGTTCTGCTAGTTCAGACGGGTTCATACTATATGGTCTATGGGCTATGGGTCCGGTTCTAGGGATTAGTTCAATGATAAACTCGATATCGCGATTTGGGGGCATACCGGGCAAAACATCTGGAAATACATCGGGGTATTCACAGACTATCCGGACTTGGTCAATGGTAGGTTGGGCTATACTGTTTTTGCACTTGAATTGACGAGGCAAGGTTTCAGATACATGCTCGACCGATACTCCGGTTGTACTAGTCATGGTTATGGCTTTCTTGGCACAGTCAATTAATCCTTTGTGTTTGGACATCCAATCCATTCCTAGTACTACTTCCAAACCTTTAGTTCCGAGTACTATTAGATTAGCATAAAAATCTACGCCATGGATGCGGATAGGGACGGCTTTGCAAATTTGCCGATGGTGGTTGAACCGGGGATTTGAACAATCATAACATGCTTCAATTTGGTTGATTGAATCTTACTAGTGCATGCAAATTCTTCAGTGACAAATGAGTGCGATGCTCCAGAATCAAACAACACTCTTGCAAGTACCGAGTTAATGAAAAACATACCCAGCACGACGTCTGGCGCTTCCTGGGCTTCTTCAGCATGCATGAGAAAGAGATGACCGTTGCGGTTGAGCGAATTCCCTGGGGCAAACCTTCTTCCGGGCTGAACACGACGCTGCTGCTGAGCTAGGGCATTCTTCTTGGGGAACTCATCGGAGTAGTGACCCTTAGTTCCGCATTCATAACAAGTCACTTGCGACTTGTCCTTTGCTGCAACAGGAACAACATTGCTTCCAGTCCTTGGGGCAGTGTTGGTGTTGGTGGTGGCATTGTTGTTGTTGAACTAGGGTGGTGCACGGTTGAAATTGCTAGAGTTGTCGGGGTTGTTGTGGTTTCCTCCAGGCCTTGGGTTTCCACGGTTGGGATAGGTCGGACGGTTCATAGGGGGTCTGTTGGTTCTCGGGGCAAATCCTGAAGATGGGTTGGGGCGATACTTTGGGGTATGATGGGTTCCGGGCTGATGCATCATGCGGCGCTTGCGGTTCTCATTGGCTTGGTTGATCTTTCCTTCCATCTGAATGGCAGAGTCGACTAGGGCTTCAATATCAGCAAAGGGGATATTGACTAACACCGTCTGCATCTCATCGTGCAGACCGTTCAGGAATCTCTCTTTCTTCTTGGCTTCAGTGTCGATCTCATCCGGGGCATACCTAGCTAATGACAAGAATTTGTCATGGTATTCCACTATGGGTCATCCTTCCTTGCTTCAGTTCTCTGATTTCATCTCTCATCCTCTTGATTAAACCCGGTGGCACATGGGTTCTGCCAAACTTGACCTTGAATTCCTCCCAAGTCATCATCTGACCTCCGGTCATTGCACGAACGTTGTTCCACCATGCTATTGCATCTCCAGCTAGATAGTGGGTGGCGAACAGAACTTTCTTGTTATCTTCCACTCCTGCAACTTCCAGATTGTTCTCCATTGTTTGCAGCCAATCATCTGCATCTAGGGGTTCCTCTGACTTAGTGAAAATAGGTGGATTGGTGTTCTGGAAATTCTTGAGCTTAGATCCATGGTTGACCTGATTTCCTTGGCCTTGATTGTTGTTGGCCATCTGAGCTATGTGTTGAAGGGTGGCTAGGTTGTCTTGACATTCGGCTCTTTTAGCTTCGCGGTTAGAAACCAACATTTGCAAGATATGCAACATCGGGTCCGGGGATGAACCGCTTCCTCCGCGAGGCATCTGAATATTGATATAGATCATGAGAAAAGAGGGAAATTTCTAAGGTTCAGAGGTTGTTGAAAAGTTTTTAAAGTTTGACTCAGATTTTTCTAGCAACTTGCTTTTCATTCATTCATAGCACATGATACAACACACACCACAATAAAGAAAAACAAATGGTTTTAATAACCATTCTGGAATCTACGATACAGGGGGACCGAATACAATTCACTAACGCTAGTGCTCAAGTGTTACTAATCCTTGGAGTCAGTGTACTCATCATCCTCCTCCTCATCATCATCATCGTCATCGATGAAGGCGAAATCATCCTCATCGCTGAAGAAGTCCATGGCCCGATCTTCCAGAAAGTCATCATCATCGCTGAGATAGGAGTAGGGGTCTCCACGAAGGTCTTCTAACATGGCGAGGGTCTGATCCTTCTTCTTGGCGATGGCGTACTTGTGGTTGGCGTAGGCATGGGCATTGTCCAACTCCTTCTGACGACCGTACATCATGAAGCTGAGGTGGTCCACTTGACTCTTCAGCTCGGGATGATGTGGGGCCTCCAGTGGCTGTCCCATAACATCACGCCTTGGGTAGAACTCAAAACGGGTACCCTTGATCTGATGGATACTCTGCCCACACAGATGGGCAAGAGCTTCCTGCATTGCCCTGGCCAGTCCATCGAGCCAGTTGTTTTCTCTTAAGGTGAACTGAATTCCCTCGGCATTGGGAGGTTCAATTTTCCCTCAGAGACTTGCAACAACTAACCACTGTAGGTCTTCTCCTTCCTGATCATTGAGCTAAGCTCCGAAGAACTCGGGGTGCGGACACTCTAGTAGTTCCGAAAGCTGGTCCAAGTCAAGCTCAAAGATGAGGTCTCCTCCATTCCCCAACTGATAAAACTTGTTGTACTTCACGTCCATCTATAAGAATATAGGATGAGTAAGTTAGTAGAGTGATCAAGTGTGTCAAATTTTATGTATTTTGCAAGAATTTTTTAGGAACATGAATTTTCATGAAAGAATCCAAGTGATAAGAATGAGAATAATTTTTTTGTAAGTACTCATTTCCTTTGGTTTTGAAACTAAGTTTTTGATTCAAACGTCCATTCTAACTAGGGTCTCCTATGGTCAGGCTGACTCTGATACAACCTTGTCAACACCCGGATTTTTAATCCCAGATGCCTGTTATGCCATACATCGCAATCCCAGGATTACCATTTTTGCGAGACATAACAGATTTTGATATCACAGTACATCATTTATTACAAACCATACATAAGGTCTTACACAAATAAGGATCTCGTGATCCAGTTCTTAATACAACTCAAGCAGCGGAATAACGTAATAGTAAGATAGCGTAGGCGAAGATCCATCTTCAGGGTCACAGGCAATGCTGACGATGGGAGACGATCCTAGTTTTCGTAACCTTCTTGCGGTCTGTCATCCTGATACTCCTCTTCATAGTCTGGCCACGGGAATATCCAGGGACAAATCCATGAGTACTCTTTAAGTACTCGCAAACTAATACTAAAAAGTTAAGGGGGTTTTTGTAGTAGGATACTAAGCTCTGGGGTTGTTTTGCAAAAAGCCAGATTTACCTCTACTAAGTTCAGAAGCAAGATAAACTAGTTGAAAGTTTTATAACACCTAAGTGGGAATTTGAATTTCATATCACAACTTTGTTGTGGTCAAGTCAAAGTCACAATTCATATCACAAGTCATTTTAAAAACATCTGACGGGGGAACAGTATGGCCACTCCAATTGTCCATAACCGCGGACGCGGCTATTCGAATAGTTTGACACTCTGCAGAGATTGTAAACTTTCACCATAATATTCGATACATTCGTTAGGAACAAATCCTGAATTCACCATACTCAGTATGCGGATAATCAATCCTAACCTTTCAGTTACAAGCCCTAGTATAGGCACCTCTCCTGTGAGTTTGGCCTCCCAACGATGACCAACTGTCATCTTGGGTACTGCACAGGTGCCCAATCTTCACAAGGTAGCCTCAGCTCAGACGTTGGCCGCGAGGGAACCCATACTAAGGTATATAAATTTCTAGTCAAGCCCTACCCAAATTTCGAGTATTGTGGTTGTACGATAAAATTGGAATGGTATCGCATCGAGACAACCATCCGTTTTATAAAGGGCTAAGGCTCGTGCCTCAACATTTTCATCATCAAAATCATCTGGTATTCAGAAACACATGTCAAAACATTTCAGTAGAATGACTCATCATTCTAAGGTTTTCATAACCATTTTCACCAAGTATTCCCATCTAAAGTTGATCAAGTTTTATTCTTAGCACTAGCATCTACAAGTGGTGGTAAATCCTAATGAGGGGTGGTAAATCCTAATGAGGGGTGGTACACAAGTGGAGATTTGCTAAGTTCAATCTCATGCCTTAGGATGACATCAAGATTATCTAACTTAGGCCAAATTTTATGCTCTTTATGCTACCTTCCAATATTCTTCTAGTATCTACAATTCACTATGTAAACTCTAAGAGAAAGCTTTGATAAATAAATAAAGTATAAAGCTTGCAAGTAAAACTAGGATTGGGTTATCAAGTGGGTATGATCACATATGCTTAAGGCATATAGTGGTCATGGCAACAAGCAAGTATTAGCTTGCATAACTAGGGTATCTTGCAAGTGTTAGCTTGCATAAGTAGGGTATCTTGCAAGTGTTAGCTTGCCTTGTGCAGAGCAGTGGTTAAAGTTCTCCTCGACTTCCTCCTCGTAGTATCCTCCTTCCTCCTCGTATCTTTGGTCGGTACTAGCGTCTATAAATAAATACGAGGTACACAATCACCAAACAATACTTAACTATTTTCAATCATCACACAAAGGTGTACTATAGATGATCTAGCATCATCACTAACATTACAAGGATTAAAGTGTTTGTCTTATTTATTTTAATTTGAGAAAAGTAATTTCTACTCATTGAAACACTACTTAAGATTTAATATTCTCCAACTCAAACATGGTATCATACTGACACATGTCATCACCACAATTTAATAAGGTTTAACCTTTTTATTTTAATTAAATAAAGTGACTAGAAATGCCTATGTGGCATTCTTTTATTACTTGAACATTATTTCTGCAAGTAAACCCATATGTTTTTATATATTCTGAAAGGTATGATCAAATGTGATTTTTGAGAGTTGGAATCAAGTCAAAAGCTTTTATGGTTGAATTTTGAAAAATGTTTGAATGCAGAAAAGCTTCTGCTTTGTTATTTTTACCATGGTTGATCCACAGATCCAAATGATTTGAATCCAACGGGCTTGGATTAAGCATTTCAGTACCTTTCTAGCAAAATTGGTTTCATGCATTTTTGTTCAGTGAATCGAGCTGGGTTGATTTTTGAATATAGGTACATAAGTGTGTTTGAAATTAAAAGAATAAAGCTTAATTTGAATTGTTGGGTCGCGCGGGATGTTTTACTGGGCCGGCCCAATACACACAGCACGTACGCGGGCTGGTTGAGTGGTTGTCCCCACGCGTCAGTGAGACGGGGAGGGGCGAAGCGGTACGGGGTGATCTAGGCCGCACGATCTAAATCTAATTGATCGGCTATGACTCATCGTCCACATCGGGCAGCACCGGCGAGACAGAACCTTAACGCGGCAGGTGGGGGTCGTGGGAGGCTCACAGGGGCTCAGGCGAGGGTCGGCGACGGGGGCGAACGACAAAGTCGACAACGACGGTTCTCCTGGTACCGGCAGCTTATCCTAGGGCGGCTCCAATCGACGACTCCCTTCTTCTCCAGCAGCGGCGGGCTCCGGCCAAATTCCGGCGATGTGCTGCTCACCTTGATCCGGTAGTGAGGTGGGGTGGTTCTGGGTGAGAGAGGAGTGAACTGGTGTAGCGAAAATGAGCGATGGAGGCCTCTATTTATAGTGGCGAGAGGGGACCGACGGGCGCGGGCTGAGCTCATCGTGGTCGACAGCACAGGCAGCTATCGGCATGGGCGACGGTAGGACGCGGTGCTATGTTCCCTGGCTAAGCTCAATGGCGCAGTGGCGAGGCGTGGGGTGGTGCTGATCGGTCGAAATGCTTCGACGCTCTGGGCGGGTCCGACAGAGGTTTTGATGGCGCACATCGCTCGTGGTCCGCGCGGCGGCGAACGGGCATGTCTGGCGGGGTGCTGGGTTCGCAGCATAGAAAACAAAAATTTTCCTACGATGTGAACTATGTACCAAGATCTATCTATTAGATACAAACAACGGGCGGATGTATATCCGTAGAGAACATACCCTTGAAGACCGACAAAGCTTAACGAGTCCAACTTGTGGTTGATGTAGACGATCTCTTGCCGATCTCAAGATCGAGAGGAAGTCCTAGCGCCGCAAATCAGCAGCGCATCCGTGCTCGCACACACGTTCGAGGCACCGAGCAACCTCCGCCTCCTCGCTCCAGCGATGCAGCGGAAGCACAACTCTTTCTTGCCGAATAACCACCGGGAACATGTATCTCGCTAGTCCGAGACCATGGGGGATAAATTCTAGAGGGGGAGAGAGATCCTTCACGAGGAGGTGTATTGTGAGAGGAGGAGAGGGGGGCCTTTTATAGGGGAGAGGGGGGGCACCCAAGGGGCATGGAGCCCAGCCATGGGGCTGCCCACACCTCTTCCACATTCATGTGGGTGGAGCTCCCACTCAAAATGAAAAGCCTCCACTAAAAAATCCACTCACATGCATTAAATTTCCACCAAATTTAATGCAAGCTCTCATTTAAATAAAACTCTTTTATTTGTTTATTCAGAATTTTGTTAATTACTTTAATTAACAAAAATTCACATAAAACCCCTTGCTAGTATTCCATTTCACATGCGTAACTGGCCAATTTCAACCGAAAGCTTGATTGTCTAGTGAAATAAATTCCTGCGCTTTCCTTTTCTTTTCGGCATGAAACTTTTGCTCCAATTGGATGTCGGTGTCTCTTAAGTGTGCCTACGGTTCGCGAATAATGTGGACATGATCGAGACCCTCTCGATCAATAATCGAAGCGGATCTCGAGACCCATCGACTCCCACACATTCAACGATGACTTTCATGTGATCGTGAACCTTTACGCTAGTATCTTAATCCTTTGTTTCGCGATATATTACATGTCCAAGATTCGATCATCGATATCTCCATACCTAGTTTGATCTCGCATCTTGACATGCACTCTTTTCTCGTTCCGTGATATAACATTCTAGTGATCAAATCACTTGCTTGCAAGCTAACCAATGTGATATCACCGAGAGGGCCCAGAGTATATCTATCTCGTCATCGGATGAACAAATTCCACTCTCGATCCATGGGCCTCAACATAACACTTTAGTAGTTCGAATCCATCTTTATAATCACCGTTACGGTGACGTTTGATGTTATCAAGAAACTCTTAGGTGTTAGTGATTGACATGATCTCATGGTCTAAGGATTAGGATCACTCGTAAGATGTTATAGCAATATAAACTCAATGACTTTGATCGTAATGCTATACTTGATGAATGTTCATCACACCATTACACTAATGTTGTGACCTCGTTATTAACAACATCCAATGTCCATGATCGTGAAACCTATGATCATCTTGTTAATCAACGAGCTAGTTTATAAGAGAGGCATAACTAGGAACTTTCTTTTGTTTATTAAACACACATGTATTAACGTTTTCAGATTAATACAATTATAGCATGTAAAATAAACATTTATCATAAATAGGAATACGATAATAACCACTTTATTATTGCCTC
The DNA here is from genome assembly GCA_030063025.1 of Avena longiglumis. Classification (NCBI taxonomy): domain Eukaryota; kingdom Viridiplantae; phylum Streptophyta; class Magnoliopsida; order Poales; family Poaceae; genus Avena; species Avena longiglumis. The sequence goes on along the minus strand of CP125974.1, from coordinate 471,882,676 downwards.
TGCATATTCCTTGATCTCCCACTTGCACTAGAGACAATAATCTAGTTTGAAAAACTTTGCGTATTGAACACCTATGGCTTTCTGGTGTTCCATATACGCAACTGCAAGTGGTTAACATAATCTACGGATCTGACGCTCAGTCCGTGTATTTGCATGTCTTTATGCCTCCACGCATCACTCATTCTCCAATGAGATGGCATTGTATAAATTTGGTCTTTCGGTGAGACCTTTAGTTCCTTGGGGTTAAAACACGTCGATACTATTGTCATACAATATATCTTTAGTGTTAGCCCATTGCGAACCACACCTTAGTTTGATAAAAAACTTCTTGACACAAATTCCCTCCTTTGCTACTACTATAGCAGTCATATACTTAGCCTTTTTGTTGTAGTATTCACACTGTCTCAACTATGGATTTCATCCAAATCCATCATGGAATCTCCTTTCCATTACATTGTGCCACCCATAGTTTAAATTGAGATAAACTTAATTTGTATCTTGTGACAAAACTAGTATCAATGTAACACTTTACAATGAACTATTTGTAATTGTTTGTCACCTCTACACAAATATATTCTTAGTTCTTCCAAAAGATCATAAGAATATCCTCACTATCGTCCAATGATCATTTTATGATTCATTCTGGTATATGCTCATAACACATAGAGCATAGGACATATCTGGATGTGTACATATCATGGTATGATTGATCAAAGCATCCTTGTGATTTCACTCATCAAGTGTCAAAGCACTTGAATCTTGTTTCACTTATCAAGTGTCAATACACTTGAATCTTGATTCAATTACTTTCCATGCAACAAGAACTGTTTCTTGTCGTTTCTATATTGAACTCCTTCAATATCTCATATATGTATATTTGGCACAACCATATTGGCGTCACAGTCTATCCACTATAGATGTTCACGCTAAATATTCGGGTTTTGCCTAAGTATTTCATCGAAATGAAATTCTTAACCTTTGTCAATAAAAGATACATCATTTCCAATCAACAAGATGTCCTCCACATAATGTATTAGAAATATGTCTCAGCGCTCCCACTTAATTTCTTGCAAATGCAAGCATCTTCATTGTCTCCTGATGAAAAACTCATTTTTCATCATGGTGAAGATTCCAACTCCGCGATGCTTACTTCAACCATTGAAGTTTGCATGACCTTTTAGCATCCTTTGAATTTAACAAAACCCTTTGGACCGTGTCTTGTACACATCCTAGGTAACCATTCTATTAGAAGAACTTTGTTTTGTTTATTCATCTACCATATACCAAATTATATGTAGTGGTTGCTACTTTAATCCGTCCAGACTAAATATCGCTATGAAAGATCAAATCTTGTCATAGTCAACTCCTTGAACATTGTCGTAAAATACTTTACGACATGTCGACTATTTCATAGATGTGAAACATGCATGTCTGTTTCTTTATAGATCCAAATATGACCGATAGGTTTTTACACCTTTCCGGAGGGTCTTCCAAATTCAAAACTTGATTTCTCGTGTATGGAACTATCACGAATTTTATGGCTTCAAGCCATTTGACGGAGTCAGGGCCCATCATCGCTTCTTTGCATGTAGTCGGTTCATCATTGTCAAACAATAATGATTTACTCTCAAATCTTAGCATCTGATTGTTTAACCGACCTTCTTGGTTCAATAGGAACTTAGATCTCCGTGACCACAACCTTTGAGGCACATAAGCTATGAGCATTATGGAAGCCTTCGGAACGATTTCCGGCGCCGCGCAACTCAGCTCATATAGCTAAGGTTCGTTAACCTTATCAAAGTTCTATTGTCCTCCCACTTAACTTTTACGAAAAATTCCTTCTTCAAGAAACTTCATATTTCAAGCGACAAACCCCTTTGTCCTTGGTGTTATGGAGGAATAACCAATTGTTATTCGAAATAACCTACAAAGACATGCTCATCCGACTTCGGTTGTAAACATCTTACTTATGTTTAGCATACCAAAATTTAAGAAATGACAACTTGGGTTTTACCCCAAACCATAACTTCCATGGTGTCATTTCAACGGATCAATATGGAGCTCTTTTCGAGGTAAAAGTGGTAGTCTCTAAAGCTTTAATCTTTTAAAACATAATGGCAGTTTTATAAATAACACCTTTGATCCTACCATGTCAAACAAGGTTTCATTACAAATCTCAAACATTCCATACTCCTATGGTGTTTGGGATATGTAAATCTAGGTGTTTTGCTAAACTTGCAACTCAAATAAATCCTTCATGATAAAATCATAATTTATTTATTTTCTTGTTACACTTGTAACTCAAATAAATCCCTTACGATAAAATCATAAACCATTTATTTTCTTGTCACAATGATTTTCACTTCATCTTGAAATTCTTTGAAACGTTTTTCAAATATTTCATACTTCTTTCTCATTAAGTGAACATTCACTCAAATTTCCGGAGAAAGTATATGAAGTTGAAACCCATCGCCATTTACTATACATAATGGACAACATACATCAATATGTATAAATTCCAATATTTTAGTCGATCGTTCTTCTTTGGCCTTTGAACGAAGTTTTAATTATCCCGAGGAAAGTCTCACAAGCGTCACTTGATCAAATCAAAGACTCCAAAAATTCATGAAAATGGAGTTTCTTCATGTTTTATTTCCAATATAATTTAAACAGCGATGTCACTTCATAACTGATCTTTCAATCATTTGTCTTGCGACATTTTAGCATTAGGTTTTATGGATGTGATTTCTCCAATTAGATTTGTAAATCATCCATCTTATATGGAATACGGTAATTATTTGAACAACCTTTGTTCTCATAATACCAGATTTAAATAACAATTATTAAAACAAATCTTAAAGTCAAGCTTTGATATCAACGAGAAATACAAACAACACTTTGTTTGTTTTCAATGAACATCATCACATATTCTCTTGCTAGTTACTTAGGCCATTGTGGTTCATGAATTGCGTTGTTCTGTATGAAATTTCATACCAACCAATTCGGTATCCAATACCCAAGAACCACATTGTTTAACAAGCAAAGAATACAACCATAACATGTATATCATATATATACCTAAATTGGATATTTCCAATCTTTTCTTTTCTGCCAAATATATTTTATAGATTCTCTTTCAGCATTTCCTTTTCCTTTTTAAAAGAATCTATCAACATCAAAAGTGGCGCTATATACATGACACATAGTCCAAAGCGTGTATATTCAAATAATAATACCTTTGGACTTGCACTTTGAAGTAGATCACCATCATCAAAATGATCGGTATTCTTTCAAAATCCATTCTTTAGTAATCTTTTAGTGTAGTAAACATTTTACATACATATTCTATTCACCCTTATCATGACGACTTTCATGATCAAGCTACTGTAGCTTATAAAGGCGAATCGTGAGTATAACATTACTTTCCAAAACCCTTTTGGATGATTAGGATGTCTAGCATCTCCAACCTTCGTAAATTCTCATCCAATATGAGAACATATATTATACTCTATCATATTGCAACCAAAAAATTGTTTCAGATATCGTTATACCTGCCACACATGATGGTTTCTGAAACAATTCTTTTAGCTCCTAGATAAACTTGATATTAAAACAATCAAGAATCATGGATGCAAACATGATACTTAAGATACTAACACTGGAATTGTTACTCTCGATTTAATACCAACTATTAAATTTCACGAGTAAATAGAGTTTCTTTGAAAGTTTGCAATAGGACTTAAACTTTAGATTGACACTCAACACAATACGTTACCGGTTAAAAAGTATATATCCGAATTCTATAGTTCTATTATCTCAATTACAACTAAGCATAAGGTGGTGAGCGAATGCCAATAACTACAAGAAATTATGCAAATTCACTTTGATTTAATTTATGATAAATTGAGTTCTACTAATCCAAATTAGAAATGAACTCCCACTCAAAACGACATCCCTCGTGTCTTTTGGTGATTACATGAACCAAATCCACTACACCAAGTCCGATCATCACGTGAGTGATTGTAGCTTCAAAGGCGAGCATCCATATGGTCATCATATCAAAACATATGACTCATGCTTAACCTTTCGTCCGTGTTCCGAGGCCATATGCATACATGCTAGGCTCGCCAAGTAAGAACCTTAGTATTGGCGTGTAATCGCATCTTACACCCGAGATATGCTCGTGGATTCAAGTACACCCGATCATCACGTGATGTCTTGAAGCGACGAAACATTGTCGGTGCATACTTAAGGAAGAACACATTCTTATCTTGATATCTAAATGAGGGATCATCTTATTATTCTAATAAAACGCCAAACAAGCAATATAAGATGCAATCAAACATCACATGTTTATAAGTGAAATGATATGGTTCCCGCATATGATCTCCATCATGTGCACCATAATATGATCTCTATCATACCTTTATGTGTAAGGCCAAGGTCTATGGAACTTACACGCTATGTGTGTTGTAAGAGTATCATCTCATACTTCTACTTACAACATCACCATATCATAACACTAGCCCAGCAACAATCTAAACTAGACGCCTCTAATTTATCCATTGCAAGTTTTACGTGGCTTAGGGCTTTCGAAGATAGAACCGTTCTTACCTACGAACATGAACCACAACGAGGATAACCAAATTGTTGACAACTCGTTGCAAATTAGATATTGACTATAGTAGGAGAGACAGACACCCGCTAGCCACTTATGCAAAACTAGTTGCATGTCAAGCGTGGAACAGGTCTCATGTGCGAGGACATGTAAAGTTTGTCCGGGCCGCTTCATCCCATTATGCCACCAATATCCAAAGTACAACTAAGAAGCAAAAAAATGATCATCATCGCCCACATACTCATATGTGTACTACCCGTGCAAAGTATCTACGCATAGATCAAGCTCTCGATACCCTTTGTAGGGTTCGCAGCATAGAAAACAAAATTTTTCCTACGATGTGAACTATGTACCAAGATCTATCTATTAGATACAAACAACGGGCGGATGTATATCCGTAGAGGACATATCCTTGAAGACCGACAAAGCTTAACGAGTTCAACTCGTGGTTGATGTAGACGATCTCTTGCCGATCTCAAGATCGAGAGGAAGTCCTAGCGCCGCAAATCAGCCAGCATCCGTTGCTCGCACACGTTCGAGGCACCGAGCAACCTCCGCCTCCTCCCAGCGATGCGGAAGCACAACTCTTTCTTCTTAGAATAGCCACAGGAACATGTATCTCGCTAGTCCGAGACCATGGGGATAAATTCTAGAGGAGAGAGATCCTTCACGAGGAGGTGTGTTGTGAGAGGAGGAGGGGCCTTTTATAGGGAGAGGGGGCACCCAAGGGGCATGGCGCCCAGCCATGGGGCTGCCCCCACCTCTTCCACATTCATGTGGGTGGAGCTCCAACTCAAAATGAAAAGCCTCCACTCCCATTAAAAAGCCTCCACTAAAAAATCCACTCACATGCATTAAATTTTCACCAAATTTAATGCAAGCTCTCATTTAAATAAAACTCTTTTATTTATTTATTCAGAATTTTATTAATTACTTTAATTAAAAAACATTCACATAAAACCCCTTGCTAGTATTCCATTTCACATGCAGAACCAGTTTGACAATTTCAGCAAAAGCTTGATTTGTGTCTAGTGAAATAAATTCCTGCGCTTTCCTTTTCTTTTCGGCATGAAACTTTTGCTCCAATTGGATGTCGGTGTCTCTTAAGTGTGTCACCCTACGATTCGCGAATAATGTGGACATGATCGAGACCCTCTCAGATCAATAATCAGAAGCGGGATCTGGAGACCCATACCGACTCCCACACATTCAACGATGACTTTCTTGTGATCGTCGGAACCTTTTACGCTAGTATCTTAATCCTTTTGTTTCGCGATATATTACATGTCCAAGATTAGATCATCGGTATCTCCATACCTAGTTTGATCTCGTTACTGACATGCACTCTTTTCTCGTTCCCGTGATATAACATTCTAGTGATCAAATCACTTGCTTGCAAGCTAACCAATGTGATATCACCGAGAGGGCCCAGAGTATATCTATCCGTCATCGGGATGAACAAATTCCACTCTCGATCCATGGGCCTCAACATAACACTTTAGTAGTTCTGAATCCATCTTTATAATCACCCTGTTACGGTGTGACGTTTGATGTTATCAAGAAACTCTTCCGGTGTTAGTGATTGACATGATCTCATGGTCTAAGGATTAGGATCACTTTGTAAGATGGTATAGCAATATAAACTCAACGACTTTGATTGTAATGCTATACTTCGGATGAATGTTCATCACACCATTACACTAATGTTGTGACCTCGTTATTAACAACATCCAATGTCCATGATCAGGAAACCTATGATCATCTTGTTAATCAACGAGCTAGTTTAAAAGAGAGGCATAACTAGGAACTTTATTTTGTTTATTAAACACACATGTATTAATGTTTCCGTATTAATACAATTATAGCATGTAAAATAAACATTTATCATAAATAGGAATACGATAATAACCACTTTATTATTGCCTCTCGGGCATATTCCCTTCAAGATGATCTACTAAGGGCTAGTTGCAACCATAGAGAGAACAAGTTAGGCCAATTTTACTACACACTATAGTGTTTGCTGTTTGTTTGATTTGAATATGCAAGGTGTTTGATGAAATGGCCGCAAGAACTTTAAATTTGAATTTTGAATTCAAACTTTGTGGGTTTGCTAGGCACATGCTAGGGAGTGTCTGGTTAGTTGGATTAGTCAAGGGGCAATAGTTTGGTTGGGTTTTGAAAATGGATGATCTTCACATATGAATAACATTCAATTTTGAATTGTGATTTAAATGGGGTTGCCAAATGGTTCTGCAAGTTTGAAAGGTGGTCCTTGATTCACTTTTACTAGTTCTATCAAGGGGTGAAAAGAATTGGGAAAGTTTATGTTTGAAATCTTGGACTAGAAACACTCAAAGTGACCTAGTGAACAAGATTGGCAAAAATGACCATTTGCTTTATTTGGTTTGTTTTTGCTTTTCTTTTTATTTGTTTCTGTTTGGAAATGTTCTAGATGATGTTATAATGGTCTTTAAACCATTTATTGCTAATTAGATTAATCACACAAGTCCATTCATGCAATTGTCAAATCATTTCATTCACACATGCATTCATATGATTTTAATTAATCAAAGTTTTTGTTAACCCTAATTTTAGTGATTAGAGTTTGATGATCCTTGTTTTATATTTTTGGGATGTTACACATTGTTGCTGAAATTGTTGTTTCTAATGAAGTTCACATAAACTTGCTCTTCTTAAGCAACTAAAGAGGCTAAGGGAACATTATTTGGATCAATAGGAGCTTTTCCATTAACAGGCATAGTCATGATAACATCAATTTTATCACTCAAAGAGGAGGTTTCTTCAATAGAATTTACCTTGTTACCATGTGGAGCTCTCTTAGTGTGCTATTCAGAATATTTGACCATCATATTATCAAGGAGCTTTGTTGCAGCACCCAAAGTAATGGTCATAAAGGTACCTCCAGCAGCTGAATCCAACAGGTTTCTTGAGGAGAAGTTTAAACCTGCATAAAAAGTTTGGATAATCATCCAAGCAGTAAGTCCATGAGTCGGAAAATTCTTTACCAAAGATTTCATTCTTTCCCAAGCTTGAGCAACATGTTCATTATCAAGTTGTTTAATTCTCATTATTTCACTTCTCATAGATATAATCTTAGCAGGAGGATAGTATTTTCCAATAAAAGCATCTTTGCACTTAATCCAAGAATCAATACTATTTCTAGGCAAGGATAGCAACCATTCTTTAGCTTTTCCTCTCAAGGAGAAAGGAAACAACTTGAGCTTAATAATATCTACATCTACATCCTTATATTTTTGCATCTCACAAACTTCAATAAAGTTATTGAGGTGGGCAGCAGCATCATTAGAACTAGCACCAGAAAATTGCTCTCTCATCACAAGATTCAATAAAGTAGGCTTTATCTCAGAAAAGGTAGCATCGGGAGCAGGTGGAGCAATAGGAGTACTTAGGAAATCATTGTTGTTTTGTGCTAGTGAAGTCACACAACTTGGTGTTCTCAGCAGAGTTCATTTTGGCAAAATTGGAGCAAGCCAACAGCAGCAGCAACTAGAGGAGGAACTATTTTTTTTTGTATTTTTTATAAGAGAAAGCAAACCAAACTAAACTATTTTTTTTAGTTTTTGATAAAAAGAGGCAAACAAAATCAGGCAAAAGAAACTAAGCAAAACAAAAACAAAGTAAAGAGGAACTACTCATGCTTCATACCGGAGGCTGGCATGATGATGAAGAAGGCCTCCAGGATGATCTCCCCTCCGGCAGGGTGCCGGGAAGAGCTTCAGATCCCCCCGATCTAGGGACGATGGTGGCGGCAGTACAGACTGTTTCATGGAAGATTGATCGGGTACTTAGGGTTTTGATATCGGGGGCTTCTTATAGGCGAAGAGGCGAGGGGCACCGGGGTGGCGCACCCAGTGGGCTAGGCTGGCAGCTGTGACGGTGTGGCCTGGTGGCTCCCCTCCGTTTCGTATTCTGGCTCCGTGTTCCCCACGGTAAAATATTGACTTTGGCTTTTGTCCCGTCTAATTCCGAGAATATTGATTTTCTGCTTTTTTTGGAACCAAAAAACAGAAGAAAACAGGCAACTGGCACTATGGCATCTTGTTAATAGGTTAGTCCCAAAAAACATATAAAAATTCTTCAAAGTGTAGACAAAGCAAAGCAAAGTAGATACTAAACAAGCATGGAACATAAAAAATTATAGATACGTTTACGACGTATCAGGGACACGAGGTTTACCCAGGTTTAGGCCCCCGGAGAAAAAACCCTACTCCTGCTTGTATGTTCTTGATTACGGCGGAACCAAAGGTTACAAGGATGCGCAGATGCAATCTGGCGTGAGGTGTGTGTATGAGTTGGGAGAGATCCTCCTCGCTGTGCCCTCCTAGCCTTTATATAGATAAGCCAGGTCCCGAGGGTAGGTCGAGTCAGTTTCAAGTTAGGGTTTTACCCTTGAATATTCTATCTACATCTTGACCGTGTTCTCCAAGGAGTCGAACTTCTACTAGGCTTGGGCCACCCGTAGTCTCCTTGGGCATCAAGTCTTCACGTGGTCCTTCACCGGGCTGGAGCAGGTATACCAATGTAAGGTACCCATAGGGTATATCCATGTCACCCGGTCATACCAACTTCGACGGAACCCTTCAAAAAAAGAAAGAAATAAGAGAAGAGAAGAAGAAGACAAGGTGAAAGAAGAGAAGAAGAAGACAAGGTGCAGTATGGGCAGAGTCCGTTCGTACCACGCGCCCACACAAGAGGCAGCACGGTATAGTAAGGGCAATGACGAGTACAAAAAGGTTATATCCCTTTTAATATTTTTATTCTGACAACCTCAGGTTAGTGGGTTACCTTCTACATGTTCCATTGTACTTCATTTTCTTTTGCCTACCTTTGAAACTCCCAAACCTATAATTCTCTATAGTGTTTCATGTTTCTTTTATTTTTATTTTCATGGTTGGGTGAATGAACTCTGTTCGTACACCGAATTGTTTGCTTTTACTTCGTTTACTATTTTCGCGGGGACTTGAACCTTGTGTGATGACGTGCATGGTTTGTGCCAACCATGCAAATACTTGCATAGGCCACTTGGTTGTTTAAACTCAACACTTCAACAAGGAAGTATTCATTGAACCAAAAGTTCGTGTCCATCAAAAGTGAGGTTATGCGTACCTCAGCGGTAAAGTGTGTCACCCTTGCTTCATTCAAGCTTGGGGAGGTAACCACTTCTCACACTCTCTTTTGATAACTGTATTTTCTCTTTTCTTATGGTAACCTATTCAAGTTTGGTTCTTGCATAAGTTCTAGCCTGGGGAAGTTGCTTCTGCATGTGTAGAGTCTTGTGCAATGTTCTTGTTGGATTAAATTTTTGTGCAATCATATATCCCGCTGTTTTTGAATGCTTGCTTAGGTAAGTTGTGTTTCATGTTTATATAATGGATGCACTTGCTTTCGTTGGGATTCATAAGAGTTGAATTAGAGCTTTGATGCACTTTGTTAAAATCTTTATCCAGCTTGATAATAACTCTGTGATCCTCTAGAAAACATTGTCACGATTTCTACACTTGAAAGGAGTTGTTTGATTGAAATAAAGTCTAGTGGTAATTGTGATTTCATGCCAAAGCTAACCCTGTGTATCAAATCGTGATACTGTTTTCTATGTTTCCCATGCACACCTTTGGATGCCAACAACTACGCTAGCTTTTGAACAATCTATGGTATAACCCTGGATTTTGGCTATGAGCTGATGACATGGGTGACATACGTGTCACGTATGGGCAAAAGTATTGGTACTCTCAATGGTTGTGCAAACAAATATTTAAAAGAACCACTTAATGATCCTTGTTGATAATTAGCCTTGAAAGAAAAAAAGATCCACATAACAATTCCTTGGCATGGTCTCATTACTACTTTATGAATTTTCTTGAAAAACAATGATTGGATTAGAAGTGTTTTGATAGCCTTGATTTACTGATGTGGGTTTCAATAAGACACTTCACTGTTATGCTACTTAGTACATGAACTCTCTTACTCAATTTTGCTATTAAAACATCCTAATGTTCCTTGGCAATCCGAGAGTTAACTAGAAGGATTGGATTGATTGTTACACTTCTAGTTATTTATACTTATATTAAACTCTACTTTGATTGTCTTGATTTACCTAAGCTTGTATAGTGTTCTTGTCATCTCTCTAACTTTGATGAGCATTTAAAATGGATGAAGTGCTGAACGCATATGACTGCCAACCATAAGTGAATTCATATTCTTGTTGAAGCATTTTCTTTACAAAAGTAAGGAGATATAAAACATAAAAGACATCATAGGAGGATCACAAGTTTGCTTTCAAAGCTAGATTCACTCTTGATATGGAGCATTGAAGTTTTAATTGATCTTTTATGGATTGACATAACTAAGCTTGTGTTGCCTTGTATGAATATGTTCTTGTAGGGAAAATATGGATATAAGTCATCGATCTTCTACATCCGATATTGTACGTTTGTTTCAATTTTTGCCTCATTTATGTTATCGACTCGTGCCTCATGAACATGATGAACTCGTCCATAAGTCACCTTATTGCTCGGGAACAAGCAAGAGTCTAGCTTGGGGAAGTTGATGAGTCCAAAATTAGATCATATTTAAGTATATACATTATTCATATTGCCACTCACTCATTACATGCTACATCTAGTTGCAATTATGCCTATTATGTATGATTACTAGTTTTTATTTATTTTCACATGGGCTTTGCACAATAGTAGGATTTTATTATATTTTTCTTGTCTTTGGCTTGTGTGTAGGTGCTACGAAGAATCATGGATAAAAGGATCCAAGAGGATTCAATATGGAGAAGTTGCAGGCACCATACTTAGCCATTTGAAGGAAGGAAGAAGTGAGTTTTTCCATCAATTCCAAATGAAGATTCAAGGCCATGATGTTGTATCCCTCGTCCATATGAATCCAACGAGCCAAATATCACCTCAATCGGAGCCCATATAAAGAAATGGCGACCAAAACATTGCGGAGTACCGTACGCGTAACGACCACTAGTACAGGTGGATCCTGCCGGAACCGTACGGCCGTACCACTCACCGACGGCTTCGTTTCGTCAAACGGAACAACATTTGTGAAGGCCCAATGGGCATATTCGGCCCCTAGCTCAGTCGGTTCGCAAAACCGACCTCTAGATGCCTATTTAAAGAGGGGAAAACCCTAGCACAAGGGGGAGAGTCCACACATGCCATTGGGGCGGAGCCCTACCACTCCGCCGCCTCCATAGACGTCGCCCATAAGATCTACATCACCACCACTCAAGGGAGATAGGATACTTGCATCTTGAAGGGATACACATCGATCTTCGTCAACAGCGTCTCCAACTTCAATCCCCTTTGTTTACTATGTTGTGATCCAATCTCTAATGAGGATTTGCACTTGTATTCAATTGTACCTTCATATTTCATTCATGCTATGATGTTGATCCCCTTCATGTATGAGTAGTTTTCTTGTTCTTGGGAAGATATGGTGAAACCCTAGCACTATTATGAACTTGCAATAAAGATGATCTATTTTCGTGTCCATATGACTTGCCGGTCTATGATAGATTTATGATTTGTGTTTGATCTCTCTCTTTAAATGGTATGTGTAGTCAACCGCATATTATTTGCCCTTGGGACTAAAGAGAGGGAGAAATCCTTTGGACGTATTTTGGGAGTGTATCCGGAATCGCCCCGTGACAGATTGACTCCGGCTCGTAACCTACACGGTCAAAGGAGGATAAAGAGAAACTCCCTAAGCTAATTACGATATTCATGGGAAAACCCTTAATTGCGGTGATTTGTATGGGTGACATCACAATGGTTATTTAGAGGTGACCTCACTCTTGGCTCAACAAAATTGCCTCCTACGAGCCTTGTAGTAAACATCTTACTATGGAGCTCTCTCCACACATCTCATGACACAAGAAGTATATTATCTTAATTATGATTAATGGTATCATGCTAGAGGTGAATCCTACACTTCTTGAGAACCCCTCAACCATATTACATAACACTCAGTAGATACTCTCTTGCTTTAGTTTACTTTTGTTATTTACTTTTTTTGCTACTTCAAATCTCTTGTTTACCACTCTTGCAACTTATAGTGTAGACTATTTTCAAACACCATTTTGGGTGTGACAACGTGGCTGCGGGGTTGTGTTGATTGCCACCCGCAAAGCTTTCAATGAACAAACTTTATAAATAATATTTGCTGCTACAAGTACTGCAATAACCATGTTATTGATCACAGGAAAACCCACACATCAGGTACCCTGGTTACCAAAGGCCTGATAGGCAAGTTCATGATATGGGCCCAAAGAGAAAGGCGATCAAAGCAAACATCACCTGGTTTAATAGCTAGATCAAAATCCTTTAAGAGAATCCCGTTCCTGCTGATATTCCACGATGATCCACTCAGGATGCGGTCCTTATCTGCTTGACATGCGAACTCTTCCATAAAGAGATTGGTTCCCATTGGCCCGATGACCATACCTTTCAGATTGCCCCATGCAGGCAGGAGCACCGTCCGAATCGTCTTGAGGTGTGCAGCGGATTCAATGCCATAATCTTTCCCATCATAGCCCATTTCGAGCAGTCGAGGTGATCCTCCTCGTCATCATCTAGAACAAAAGCAACAAATTTCTATGATGTGAGGTTGAGATGACCCAACATCTTGGCTGGTCGCTGGCCATAGATGCTGACGTGCCAACCTCCTTGGATGATTTTCCCTTTCCAGTCAGACCCAGCCTACGGACCGACATCTCTCCACAGAGCTGCTGGAGCGCCAATAGGACCTTGGTTCATCCCCGCCGATCCCCATCCCGCCATCCGATCACCGATATGAAAAAACAGCTTGCCGCCAAGGGTGGGCAATGAACTAGGTTGTGGCGCCCCGCAAAAACCACTACTAGAAAATCGCGTTATTTTTGTGCATTGCATCATCATGACCGCATGCTCATTTCATCATGCCACATTGCATTTGGGCATCGTCATGTCATCTTGCATTTGTTGCATAAAACTATTTTCGAAAAGTCTGTTTTTGTTTTCTAAACGCTCCGTCTTTAATTCAAACACAAAACCCGGGTCTCCGGAATATTTTGTTTTGTCTGCCAACGGTTTGCAAAGGCCTCGTTTTGTTATAAATAAAATATTTATTTATTTTTGGGAGGCAGCCAGCCAGGCCCGAAAGCCTAGCCGGCCACCTCCAGACAAAAACCCTACCTACCCCAGAACACCCAAAACCTATGCTACCAGATAACCTACCCATCCTAATCTACCCATCCCCAACCACCTCACCCCAGCCTATCCCAGGCCGCCACATCATCCTGGCCCCAACCTCCACCCTCTTACCAGCCGCCACCTCACCAGAAATCCCTTCCACCCTGGCCCCACATGCACGCCTGCCCACCCCGACATCCTGGCCCCACCCCTCGCGAGCGACAGGCAACACCGTGAGCGGCCCGTCTCTCTCGCCCTGCTCCCTGATCCTCTTCCTCTTGAGCGTCCCCCCTCTGCCTTCAACCTCGCGTAACCCCCGCCTTTGATTCTGCTCGGCCGCGCCACCGCTGTGGCCTCTTCTCTGAACCCCGCCGCCTCACGGAGCTCGCGGCAGCGCGTCCCCGATCCACTCCTCCGCCAGAGTCGGACCGCATCTCGTCTACCTTGCCTCCTCGCCGTTAGGAGCACCTCTCCTTCCTCTGACGGCCGTGCCTCCCTATCACCGACGCCTTTCGCGACCCCCGCCATCGTCCATTGCCCGCTATCCCTCGTCCGCGTCCAGAGCACCGCTGTCGCCACCTCTCCCCAGGCGCCGACACCATCGCCCCTCCCCAGCGCGACCTTCCTCCTCCCACTCAGGTCACCGCCATCTCCGCTGCTTCCTTCCCTCTGCACCGACCACCTCTAGTGAGCTCCACCAAGCCGGTGTCCCGTGCTTCCCCTTTGTCGCCCTGCAAGCCACTGCCCTTCCTCCGCTCGACCCCACGGCCATGCCTCACCAAGTCGTCGCCGCCGTGGTGCTCCGCCGCCCGCCTCCGGCCAGCGCCGACCCCACCTCTCTGGATCCGCGCTCACGCCTCCATGCTCGCGCCTCTGCCTCTCGCCGAGCTCACCACGTCTGACGCCCCTGGTCGTCGTTCAAGCTAGGCACTGCCTCGTGCCCTCTGTTCGTCTTGTGCTGTTACCTGTTTGGATATGGCACAACTTGACATGTGTACCTTTTTGTCATGTTTGTTATCTTGGAATTGTGCAAGATTTCTTTCATGGGTACTAGACAAGATCGACCCTGTTTTGGTGTGACCGAAGACCATCGACCAAGTTCGCCCCAAACGCCAAGATCGCCCACACGGAGACCGATCCATCGGAACGACAAGATCACCTTCCCGGATCCGAAGCCCGATCTTGGAGTCCGAAGACTAAACCGAACCCCTCCGAACCCCCAAGATCGCCGGAACCATGTGTGACCCCTTACGTGAGACCCCCCATATTTTTGTAATATATATAATATACTTGTTGCATATTAAATTGTTCTTGCATGCATATCATGTGTTTGGGGGTGTTTCGACGATTCACCTAAATTAAATATGGAGGCCATATGCGGACGAATCTAGTCTAATATTGCCTCCATTTAAATTTGTGCATCGAACCGGTGATATATTTTGCCATGATAAGACAACATTTAAAGTGCGGGGTATCTAAACAACATGAAACCTCTAAGTAATTGTCGGGACCCCCGGTTCCGCTTAATATTGCTCAATTGCATCGCACCTTTGCCATGTCATACATCATACATGCATCATGCCCGATCTTCTGCCGTAGTATTAAATATTGCATCCGGTGTTTTTGCTAGTGCTTTGCTTCTTCACGGATTAGGCCGATGAGTTGATGCGAGTGTCGACCCGATCTTCGGATGAACCTTCGACAATGTTTTTCAGGCGAGCATCTCCCCCTTTCTACCCATCTTACTTTTATAGTATTTACTCCCTCTTGTTGATCTATTGCTATCTGTGTTGCGATGCTCTAGTTTTCGTGCCCGTGATATCCCTTGCAGCCTTATATTGCCTTGGACACATCCTATTACCTGTTGTTTGGTAGATAGTTGGACTGTTGGCGTAGTCGCTTGCTCAAGTCTTTGTGCGTCGTCAAGTACCACAGTTGTTGGAGTATTGCCGCATGTTTAATGTTGGAGACGATCATGGCTTTAATTATTGTTTAATAACTAAAATTGAAAGTAGGTAAATGCAGAGGCACAGGTGGGCAATATATGTTATTTGGTTGTTAACCGTCCACTTGTGTCCGTGGGACCCGAGTTCTTGACACTGTTCCGAGATCGAGCGCTAACCACAGTGGGGTGTATGGGCACCCCATCGATTTAGCACTTTTGATTCCAAATCTTGTCTTTGGGGCCACAAGTAGTTTGGGGCTTTATTACTATCCTACTTATGCCATGCTTTCTGCTTAATTTAAATTGTGCAATCTTGCACTGTCTTGTTTAGGTAAGCGAGTGTTTTGGATGTCGACAAGCCAGTCTCATTTTCGGGTTCCCATCGTTTCTGACCATTGGCAAACCACGAGTCCGTTTGAGACCGGCCGACTTCGTTGCGGGTAGCTTAGTGGGGTGGCCCCATGTACTTGCTTTGGTGCAGGAAGCGTCATGACTTAGGCCCAGCGACATACCGATGGGTGTATGTTAGCGATCGGCAAAAGGGTGAAGTGCGTGTGGATACTTTGGTGCACCCTAGGTTTAATCTTTTCGAAAAGCCGTGTCGCGGTTATGGACGACACAGACGCAGTTCTAGATCATAGACAACTATAACTAAAGTTTACTGCTATAATTTGACTTGTATCCGATATGACTAGTAATCAGCTTCACTGCAACGGAATGGCTAAATAAAAGTGCCAACAACTGCTGGGTTTTGGGATATCTCATGGCAATTGTATCTGACTAGTAAGTGTTGCAACTATAACAGAATGGTTAACTAAAAGTGCCCACTGCTTATTATATCAGGATGACTCATGCTATCCATATTTGACTAGTAATTGCCGCCACTATAACGGAATGAATAAAACTGCCAACTGTGTGAGTTCCTCGGTTGACTTCCTCGTTTGGTCTCGAGGAGGAAATACCAGGATGGGTATGTTTGGTGGTAGTATCAGGATGGTTCCGAATAGGTCTTTCTTATCCCCCTCTGATAGCCGACAGTTATCTCGATTCTCTATATGTTGTTTAGTGCATGTCGCGCTGCCGCTCAGTCCACCATACCTATGTAGGCGAGGACCGCCGAATTCTAGCCTCGCCGTGTGTGGCATCCCGCAAAACCACTACTAGAAAATCGCGTTGAATTTGTGCATTGCATCGTCATCATCATGAATTGTTTGTCACAAACTAATTTAGAAAACCTGTGTTTGAATTCCCTAACGCCTCGTCTCCATTCAAACGCCAAACCCCCGGATGTTCCGGATAATTTGTTTGTCTAAAACTTATTATAAAAGCTATTTGATAATAAATAAAAATTTAAAGTATTTTAATAGGGGCAGTCGAACGGGCCAGAGCGACCCGAACGACCGCCCCAGGAAAACTAAATCGGCCAACCTGCCAGCCCCATCTAATCCTAAACCCACCTAAAAAGCTACCCAACCTACCCCTCCACCTCACCCCAACCATTAGGCACGCGCCACCTCAGCTAACCCCTATCCCTCACCCAACCAGCAGCCGCCACGTCAGCCTCCCTCTCTCTCCTCTCAAACCTCTCAGACCACACGCCACCCCCCTTGGACCCACACGCGCGTATCCTCACAGCAGCACGCACCCGGCCTCCTGGCCTCTCGGCTCACCGGACTGGGGCCCCCAACCCCCTCTGGCCCACTCGCCAGCCGCCCCTCACTGTGTACCCAACCGCGCCAAGCCACCTGCCCACCCCCACACCCCGCGTGGCCCCCGGTCCCACCGGCCCCACCAACCACCCCGCACGCGCCGTCCCTGTGCATCTCCTTCCTCCAACCCCCACCTCTCCCCCAGGCCCGCCTCTCCCCTCTCAGGCGAGCCCGCCCGCCTCCCCTAGCCGCTTTGCCCCGCCCACCACCACCCGCCTCTCCCCTCGGCCCAGTGGCCGTCCCCCTCTCTCTGGCCTTGTGCCGCCTCCTTCTCGTCCGCCGTGCCGTTCTCCCAGCCCTTGGCCAGCCTCCCGCCCAGCGTAGCCTCGAAACCCGTCGCCGTGCGCCTGCAACCGCCAGCTGCCCGCTTCATGGCCGGGCCACCCGTTCAGCGCCGCTCGCCTCGACCGTCTCCGCCCCCGCCTCCGTCCACCGTCGCGGACCGCGCTCCACGGCACGCCGCCACGCCGCGCCCGCTCCTCGGCACCACCTCGCCCGGTGCGCCGCCGCTCCAGCCTTGAGCCTCGGCAGCCTGGCCCGACCCGCCCAGCTTCCCTCAGCCCTCGCCTCCAGAGCACCTCCAGGCCCGCCTGCCGCCGCCGTTGTGGTCGTCGCCGGCCGCCTCTGCCGGTAGCCTTCCTCAGCCTCCTCCGACCGTCCGCCGTCCGTCCGCCGCCTGCGCGTCGGTCTCGAAGCTCACCTCGCGAGCCGGCCCGTGCCGCCGACCGTCCCACGCTGCATCCGGCCATTGCTAAGCGCCTTGGCCGCGCAGCGTCCTTGCAAGACGTCTGAGTACCAACAAGGGCCACCAAGTTCTTGACCCGTGAAGCCACAGGCGGAGAGAACCTTGGCACCCGAAGATCCCCGGACCCGATAACCCGAGGGCTATGCCACTCAAGTGCTTCGCCTTGGAACCCGAAGACCCTCGACGAGATCTCCGACATGGAACCCGGATGACCCCGCTGTTGAACCCCGAGCACTCCGCCCGGACACCAAGTTCTTCACCCCGAAGCCGACTCCGGCGCCCGGAGCCGAGAACCCCGACAAGGACCACGCCAAGGATACGCCGAGATCGCCGACGCGGAGACGCCGGGTACTTCATCCCGGACACCAAGTACCGCTTCCCGGACGCCAAGACCCTAACCCCCGGAGTCCGAGAACGATCCCGCCAAGGCCGTCGAACCCTGAACCCTGGACCCCGTCCCCGAACCCCGTCGAACCCTAACCAAGATCGTCGAGCCCCCTCTGATGTGTGACCCCTTTTCCTCGAACCCTATTTTTATAACATAACAACTTGTCGCGTAATAATTGTTCATGCATGCATCTTATCATGTGGTTTGGGGGCCTTATGCCGATTCACCTAATAACTAAATATGGGGCCCATATGCGGGCAAATCTAGTCTCATATTGGCCTCATTTAAACTTGCGTAGCGAACCCGGTACTATCTCTTGCCTTGTTAAAACAACATTTAACTTGCGGGGGTTCTAAACAACTTGCACCATCTAATTAGCGCCGGGACCCGGTTCGCTTAATATGACCTAATTGCATCGTATCTTTGCCATGCCATCCATCATGCATGCATCATGCCGATCTTCTGCCGTTGTATTAAATATTGCATCCGGTGTTTCTTCTAGTGTTTTTGCTTCTTCGCGGATAAGGCCGTTGAGTTGATGTGAGCTTCGCCCCGATCTTCGGATGATCCTTTCGGCAATGTTTTCAGGCGAGCATCTCCCCCTTTCTACCTATCTTACTTTTATAGTATTTACTTCCCTCCTGTTGATCTTTGCTATCTGTGTTGCGATGCTCTAGTTTTCGTTCCCGTGTTATCCCCCGCAGCCATATACAGCCTTGGACACATCCTAATACCTGTTGTTTGGTAGATAGCTGGACCCGCATATCGTAGTCGCTTGCTCAACTGTTTTGCTTGTCGGCTAGTACCACCCTTGTTGGAGAATTGCCTCATGTTGACGATGAAGATGATCTTGGTTTAATTATTGTTTCACTTTAAATTCTGTTTAACAACTAAAATTGAATTAAGCAGAGGCATCGGTGGGTGATAGGTAAGATTTGGTTTCCGACCGCCCACTTGTGTCCCGTAGGACCCGAGTTCTTGACACCTGTTCCGAGATCGAGCGCGCTAACCACAGGTGGGGAGATATGGGCCCCCCATTGATAATTACCTGATTTCAAAGTATTGTACTGGGGGCCACAAACTAGTTTGGGGTTTTATTTACTATCCTGTACCTATGCCATGCTTCTTGCTTTATTTACGATTGTGCAGTCTTGCACTGTCTTGTTAGGAATTGTGACCCGTTCGTGGTATCGACAGTCCGTTTGGGGGCATCTTGTCGTTCTGCAAACCCACAAACCCTAAGTCCGTCTCGAGACCGGCCGACTTCGTTCTTGGTGTACTTAGTGGGGTGGCCCCGATGCTTTGGAGTGCAGGAACGTCGTGACTTAGGCCCCGCGACATCTGGATGGGTGTATGTTAAGCGATCCGCAAAAGGGTGAAGTGCTGTGGATACCTTGGTGCACCCTGCAGGTTTAATCTTTTCGAGAAGCCGTGTCGCGGTTATGGACGACTTGGAGCACGATTCGATCATAGACAACTATAACTAAAGTTCTTGTTTTAAATTGACTTGATTCCAATATGATTAGTAATCAGCTTCACTACAGGAATGGCTAAGTAAAAGTACCAACAAGCTGCTGGGTTTTGGGGTTTATCTCATGCTATCTGCACGATTAGTAATTGTTGCAACTATAACGGAATGGTTAACTAAAAGTGCCCACTGCTTATCTTTATCAGGATGAATATCTAAACCTGACTAGTAAAGTGCCGCAACTATAACCGAATAAGTAAAACTGCCAACTGTGTGAGTTCCTCGGTTGACTTCCTCGCACGGTCTCGAGGGAAACGCCAGGGTGGGTTTGTTTGATGATAGTATCAGTTTGGATCCGAATAGGTCTTTCTCATCCCTCTCTGACATCCGCCAGTTGTATCGAGTCTCTATAGGTCGTTTAGTGCATGCTGCCGCTGCCGCTCAGTCCACCATACCTATGTAGGCGAGGGACGCAATTCTAGCCTCGCCGTGTCTTGGCCTCGACGCTCCTTCTTTTTCCTTTGCCCTTTGTCGGCATCCCTTTTGTTTAAGCGGTTTTGAGATCGGCCGTTAGCGGTTACCCTTCGGCTTGGCACGGGCAGGGTTATGGACGCCATTGGTTATTCTTGAGGCTCTTAGCCCCATTTGCATCTTGTCCGTAGTCGGACGCCCATCGCTTTCAAGGTTATTTGGATCTTTGTACCGTGTATTTGTATTCTTGACTCTTTGAGTCATTGTTGTATATATCTCTACGTGGGTCCCATCGAGGACTGTTGTGTAATGTTATTACTTTGTTTTCCACCCGCACGAAAGTGCTGGTGAGCACCTTGAATCGTTTCTATGCGGGTTTGGCGAGTTTCGCTAAAACTTGCATAGGGCCGATTCGAGGGTGTTACACCGTGTCTTGGCCTCGATCGACCGCTCTCTTTTCCTTTGCCCTTTGTCGGCACCCTTTTGTGTAAGCGGGTTTGAGATCGGCGTCGTTAGCGGGGTTACCCTTCTTGGCACTTGGGCAGGGTTATGGACGCCATTGGTTATTCTTCAGGGCTCTTAGCCCCATTTGCATCTTGTCCGTAGTCGGACGCTGTATCATTTTAAGGTGATTTGGATCTTTGTACTGTATATCTGCATTCTTGACTCTTTGAGTCGTTGTTGTATATATATGTTTTGTGGGTTCCATCGAGGACTATTGTGTAACTAGTTGAATGTCCGTGCGTTGGTATGGTCCGGACCTCGTTAAAGACCCATAACCTTATTTATCGGCGATTCTTCCGAGCCCGGCTCAGAGCTCGCCGCCCTGAAGGCTCGCCCGGCTTCATGAGCTAAACGCAACAACACGGTGTCTCGCCATCGCTGCTGGAGTGCGCCAGGACGGACGCTGACCGCCGTCCTGGAGCATATCGCCGCAGGAAACCGCCGAGGCAGGGCTTTCCTCGCTCGTCTGGCTCTGCGTCTACATAGTCGCCGTGAGCCAGCGGTGAGGCGCTGCGTCCCGTGAAGTGGGAGGCC
Organism: Avena longiglumis; assembly: GCA_030063025.1. Classification (NCBI taxonomy): domain Eukaryota; kingdom Viridiplantae; phylum Streptophyta; class Magnoliopsida; order Poales; family Poaceae; genus Avena; species Avena longiglumis. The sequence goes on along the minus strand of CP125974.1, from coordinate 471,861,067 downwards.
GAGACGCCGATGCGCTCGCCGCCGAGGACGAGGTCACGAGGCATCGTCATCAACGCCCGCGTTTCATCGCCGCCGACCGGTCGGTTTCGCCTGCACCAGCCGAAGCCGGAGCCGGACGCCCTCGTCTGGTCCAGGGCCGACTGGGAGAACAAGGAGGCCAACCGGATTCGACGCCACCAGGAGGCGGCGAGGCGGTCGTGAAACTTCTGGAGCTTCGCTTACCGAGCGCACCACTCATCATCCTCGACGACAACGACGTCGGCCCCTCGTCTCAGCCGTGGCGTTACGGCGACGCCGGCCAGGGCAGCTTGTGCCCCCCACAGCCGCCGAGCGGCAACGGCAAGACGGACCCCAACTACACGGTGCTCTACCGTAACCTCGGCATGTGATCGGCGTTCAGCGGCATCGGCATCAGTTATCGGCTATTCCTAAGTTTTTTTAGCCTAATAAAATCAAAATTTGGGTGTTCGCCCGAATTTGATGTAATATGTATGAACTCGCCCAATATTAATGAAATCGCCTATATTCGCCGAATTTTTTCCTAGTTTAAATAAAATTTAGCCAAACCCAGAAACTCGTTTCGAGAACGCGATTGAGAAACTGACCGTTCCGTTTCCAGACCAAAAGTTATATTCGTTCGACACTATTTAGCGCCGGATTTTAGCCTGGTAACACCGAACAAGTGGAGGTGCTCTAAAACATGGAGAGAGTAGTTGTTAAGAGTATGACGCAGCCGTAAATTTGCCAATTTGAATAAGCAAGGGGTTCACATGCATAGTGAACTGAGCACGAAGAATAAAACTGTGTAGCCCCTCTTAAAAAGGGATAGGTCCTCTCCTCCAGGTCTTGTTTTTCTCCACCGAGAGTATATTTGCCAAATCCAGTGCCGCATGTCTTAAGCTCGTCACGAGCGAGGCTGTACCATTCGCCGATCGTGGGTCTCGCTGGGGCAGGCGTGGCGTCACCGCCGCTTTAGGCTCCAGGCCTCCAGCTCCCGGCCTCGATCGACCTCGACACCCTTGCCTCCTCTGTTTCGCGAGGCGCCACCCCAGCCCTCCTCCATGACATCTCGCTTCCTTTGCCCGTCTCGGCCTTGATCTCCTCCGTCTTTGCAGGCGTCCACCTCCTCCACGACCACGCTGCCACTGCTTGGGTGCTCTGGCCGTCACCCTCCTCCGCGAGTAGCCACATTTAAGGATTTTTCTATCCACGGACAAGACTGAACCGTACAGTTTCACTTTACCGGTGGCAGTGGTGTTATTTCACCAAATTACCAGGGGCAAAAGAGTCCAAAAGACGGACGGACGAAAAAAAAGTGACGAAAACCACCTTAACGTAAATTATATAGTAGAGATGATATTACTTCGTTTTCCACCCGCACGCAAGTGCCTGGTGGACACCTTTGAATCGTTTCTATGCGGGTTTGGCGGGTTTCGCTAAAACTTGCATAAGGCCGATTCTGAGGGTGTTACATATGTTCGCCCCTTGATCACCCCGAACAAGAGTGGGATCTCGAAACCAAACGGTCGAACGACCCTATGACAAGTCTAGGGCAGTCGAGACAGAGGAGGACAGAGGGTCCGGGAAAAAACCACCGTCAAACGGAGTCGAAAGAGACTAGGATTTCATTATCGCGAGAGAAGAGACTCTAACATAACCGACAATCTCGAAACAACACATGTTACCGCGATTTGCTGAGCATGTTTATGTTTAGCAATGGGAGGTTTTCCAGTTTTTTTTCAAATGTCCGCAACTCATTTCAGCTCAGAAGGATAACGGGCCTAGCCCAACTTAGATGCCCCGCGTGCAAAAGATTTTCCAACATTTCGTTCCCCCCACTACTGTTGATTGTTGAATGTTGAAAACGAAAAAAAAGAAGAGAACTCCGTTTCCCCACTAGGGTTCCTCTCTCGCCGCGGCAAATAATTTGGAGCCCCCGGCGAGCGGGACGACAGAGCTCAGTTCCCCTCAGGAGACGCCACATTTTGCCTCCCCATTCTTCTCCCTTCTCATCGATGCCGCCGCCGGCGAGAGAGATGGCTCCGCCTATCGGGTCACGACAGCTCACGGTGCTACGGGAGTTCCGCCCCCGCGGGCTCGCCGTCGAGGAGGCCGACGGCGGGGGCCCCGAGGCCCGGCCGCTGCAGGACTACGACTACTTCCTCTTCGACCCCTCCCTCGCAGCGTCCCCCCGTCATGCCCCAGAAGGCGAGGCCGCCTCATCCTCCGGCGCTGATGGCGACCACGAGCTCTTCATCCGCGGCAATCAGTACGCGTCACCCCCCTTGCCACTCCCCTCTGTCCCGTGACTGCACACTCTTGTGGAAACGCAATTTTTTCGAAGTTCCACCTACTACTGTTGCTACATAATCTGTTTAAGTAGTCGTAGTTCCACGTTTTTTTTTTACTTTCGAAATGTTTCTGTTATGGCTTCTTAAAAAACAGCAAATCCGTTCTTCTTTTAAATCTGGGGAACTCTGTCATTCACTAAAGGAGGAGATGTACATGCGTCTCCGAGAATTTCAACCTAGATTGGCGCAGGGGTTAAAGAGCCTGGACATCAGGACGCCAATTGCCTGTTCCCAACATCAAATCAGTTTCACCCACATAGGAAAATGCTGCAATGAGCTTATGTACACAACATAATGATACATTTCGTTGAAAAGTAAAGGCGGAAAAACAAGTTAATCCCTTTGATACCAAAGGATTTTCGTTTTCATATTTCTCAGTGAATTGTACGGAAATCCATGAAAATAATGTTTTATGGAACTCTGTTGTTATAAAGTCTTTGGCTCTATGCCAAACTTACTTGAACTTTGTTGTAGTTTTGGTCTTACATTTTGTATCTGCTGTATTCTTTAATAATCAATGAAATCTTCTTATACCTGTTATGTCTTGTAGGATTATATGGAGTACTGGTTCTCGAGTTCACTCTTATACCTGTTATGTCTTGTAGGATTATATGGAGTACTGGTTCTCGAGTTCACAAGCGATACACTTCTCCAAATACAGTCATAATGGTACCCCAGTTTTGCTGCCTTCCTTCTTAGCGAATAGCAAATTACAATCTCCCTAGAACTTTTGCATATTGTTTGTTATCTTAAAAGTACTTCTCTTTGAGTTAAAAGGGTGCTTAACTGAACAATGACTGACACCCCAGACTCTCTATTGGATGTGGTTCTCGTGGACTGTCCACTCCAATGTACTTCACCTGAGTTTCTTTTAGTTACCAGCATACTTAATATCCACCCCTTCTTCTGTACCTCCCTTTTTTTTCAATGTTAATCTGTCTGCAACTGAAGAATATATGGAGCGGCTCTTCCTTAAAGCTTACTATGCAGTTTCCTTCATTATATCATGCTTGTCATCTTCTTACAATAGGTGCTCATTTGCGCATGCTAATCTGAACTGTAGGCCAGCTGGTGTAGGATGGAGGCAATCCGTGATGCCCTTCTATGTGTTCTTCAAGTTGATACTTTATCTATATATAATGTAACTGGTGAGACTACCTTCCTTGTTCTATTATAACGCCAAATGACATCGTGCCAAAGTGTTTGACACTTTAGTGCTTATAACATAAACAATTTGTGTTGCAGGTGAGGTTGTTAGTATTCCACTACCATATTCTGTTTCATCAATATGGCCCCTTCCTTTTGGTATTCTCCTTCAGAAATCTGCTGATGGAGGCCGCATGGTATCATCCTCGATTCCGCTGCTAAATGCACGGGATTTAAATCGGCCTAATAAGGAATTTGGATTGAATTACAATCTTTCATGCCAATCCCATACACCGGAGGCGGTCAGTAAATCTGATGGGGCCATTATTTCTTCTCATCTCATTTGGAAACATCCACTTGAAGAGCCTCAGGTATATTTGTATTATATTTTTCGGACGGTGACATGAGTTTTTGTAAGATAGATATGAACTTATTTTCCCTTATACTTAATGTGCACTTGGTGGATTGTCAATGGATTGATCTCTCTCCCATAAGAGAAGGGATTGATTGCTAATTACAGTTACTGCAAGGGTGCACATATTTACTCATGCGATAGCATTTTAGCAGGGTTTTGTTGCCTGTCACATCTGGGCATGGGCAGACCATGGAAAGATACTACATGATTTCAGAAACTATTTGCTGGACAACTTTTCATATTTTTCATATAAAGCTATAAGATTATCATCAGTTTGACGCCAATGCTTTTTGATTACGTAATCGACCAACCACTTTCAGGCAACATATTTTGAAGAAAGGAGCAGATTGAGTATGATGAAAGATTTTGATGAAAAGACTATCTGGACAAGTGATATAATACCTCTAATGGCATCATATCATAAAGGTTCTGGTTTAGGCCTCTTGAGTTGTACATTTTCTATATTTTTTTGGCTGGATATGCATTTATCTTTTCTTGTGCAGGAAAATTTCAGCATTCTGTTTGGCAAGTCGATGATGCAACTTACCAAGAAGCAATGGATGACAATGCAATGCAATCAATTCCCTGTGATCGTTCTCTGCATAAGTTTGCATTTCGTAAGATATGGCAGGGGAAATGCTCCCAATCCGCTGCTAGTAAGGTTGCTCCATCCTAATTATATGTTCAAAAACTCCATTTGTGTCATGTTTCTATCTTAAGCATACCTTCATCTTCATTCTCCTTGTATTCTTTTTTGCATGCTGCTTAACCTTGCTTTGTCTCATCAGAGATCAGAATTTGCCCTTTTTTCTTTTCCTAAATAGGTGTATTTCCAGGCATGTTATCTCGTTTGTTTTCTGCGCAATTAAGCACACGAGTTGTTTATCCTTTTTGGTGCTGTTGCGATAGTCGATTTAAAAGGGGTACCTGTAGTTATTTTGGCATATACCAAATTAGTGCACACAGCGTACATGTCTTGACAAAATTTTATGATGAGCAAATTTAGAAGATCTGGACATGAAATATGATAATAATTGAAAATATAGTTCCTTTTTATTTTTCAAAGGTTTTTTCATCCTAGTTTTGGATTAATTAATCGAAGGTGCCAATAAAGTTAGAGAAAGTTAGGATATTACTGAAGTAGAGTTGTTCCTATACAAACGTTCTCACTTCAAAAAGGCTTTACCTTTGAACGTTTTAGTATTTAGGCATGTCAATGTCGTTTTGTTGTGTTATTTTATCATGTACTGCCTTACTTTCCATTTTTTTGCATTTTTGTTGCTTATTCATTTAGTTTTTGGCTATTAGTTATCTAATTATATTCTTATGAACATGGTTTTTAAGGCCTTAAGGCGTCATAAGGCGATTTAGGGGTGCTCTGACGCCTAGGCGGGCGCTTTGGATGCCTAGGCGCCTAAAGCGCCCATTTTTTCAAGGCGGAGGAGGGGCGCCTGGACGCCTAAGCGTCGCCTAGGCGACGCCTTTAAAACCATGCTTATGAACATATGTTGTTTTTAATGTAGCATGTAGGGCTAAGTAGAGAAATGTCTTAGTGTTTACTCATATGGACATATCCTTTTTTTTGTTGGTAGCTAGTTATGACAACTCAGATGTATAGGCCATCCATTTTCCTTGGTCTATAAAATTTAAATTAAAGAGAATCAGAGATATTCAAACCTGTTTATTTGATGGTTCATTTCTGTGTCCACAGTTTGCCTTTTATCCTTTGTTGTACTTCATTTTTTTTGCAGTAGCAACATCTTTTGTTTATAGTTCATAGAAATTAACTCCAGTTGCTCTCACCAGGTGTTCTTGGCAACTGATATTGATGGGGTGCCAATAATTTGTTTTTTACTTCATGAACAAAAAACATTGCTTGCTGTAAGGATTCAAGTAGATGAGACTAATGAAGAAATATTTAGCGATTTTAAATCTCACATGAGTTGGAACATCCCTGCATTTGCTGCTGCACCAGTTGTCGTGACTCGCCCAAGGTAGATTGACCAAGCACATGGTTTTGGATCCTCAATTAACCAGTATTAATATTTCTGATTTGTATCTTGCAGGGCACGGGTTGGAGTCCTTCCCTTTACGGACATCCTAATTCTCACTCCAGAGAATGATCTACTTCTTTATGTATGTTCTATTTTCTTAAAATTTCCTGTGTATGTATTTTCTGCGTGATCACACTGTAAGCATCGCACTTCTTTTAATCATATGGATATGATTATAAAGTCAATTTTTCTTCAATTTAGACTTCGGTCTTTAATAATGCCCAGCTGGCCTTGATTTTCATGCTGGTCTCCCGGACTACTACAGTTGTTGTCTATCATGTAGAAAACCCCCGTTGTCCTTTACTTTGCTCGATCAGTAAGTCAGTAACAGCAGTTGAGCTTTTCTGTTGCGTAGAGGATAATCATGATCAATCTTCTATGGTTCTATTTGAATTACTGCAATTATGTTGTCTATTTGTAGAAACGAACATTTCACACATTAGATATTTGGAGCTGATCCTTCTGGTATGAGATTAATGTGGAAATTTTTACTCAGTAAGCAAATGGTTATGGAAATCATCATGCATCATTTATTGATTATTGAACATAATGCCTTTTGATTGCTTCCCGGACAAAATAAAATACTTGCCACTGTAAATGTAACTTAGGCATAAATGTAATCAAGTAAGGGCATCACTAGGACTTCCATAGCTTCACTCTCCAGTCTTTTTTCAAGACGTAATTTTGAACATACTTATACTATTTCTAGATTGCATTGCCTTCTCAAATATTGCCATCGAGCTGCTGTTTGTCTATTAAAGTAATTCCCAACCCTGTTCTATGTGAAGTGCAGTCTGGAAAGCAGTGCCTCTGCAGTTACAATCTCCCTACTGAATTAGGAAAAGGCATCTTCTCAAACTATGGGCTAAACTCCGAGGTTACAGATTTGTACTCTAATGTGAAAATCACAAGCATAGCGGATGCTGTTGAAGATCGTGTAAATGTAACATGCAGCAATGGCCTGGTAGGTTATCCATATACCCCTCCCCACTGTACTTGGAACTCAAAATTAATCATTAGATTTGCGCCACACATACCAATATTATTTAGAACCTTATGTTCTATTGGCCGTGTGTTCATTCTATGTTCCGCAGAGCTTTCAGTTTTGTATGTTTATTTATGTGTATCTCAATATGATTTTTTGGTTTACTTAAATAGATAATCAATTTGGTAATCTTGCTTCTGATAGAAGCTTTGCTAGCTTCCACGCTAAGTCTTTAGGTGTGATATCCAAGATACTCAGATGTTTGTATAGTCGTGCTGCATTATGTAGTGGAGAAATAGTGATGCTATGTGTTTGGCATTGTGTGTTATTCATAATGGTTATATCATTTGTCTATGAGTAAACGGCGGTGTCTTTTTATGCTTATTATTTCTTGCTTTAGAGCAGGTTTCATGTGGAGGAATGTTCAGTTTGCGGTTGCTGAACTGTTCTTTTTTTGCTGCTGATAAGAATTTACGGAATTCTGTTCCTCTTTTTAAATCAAATTAGAAGCAGATAAATCCTGTCAACTAATCGTTGTCCTCTTACATTACATTGTATATCTTCTGCACTGAAAGACATATCAATTTATAAATAATAAAAAAATAGCGGTTAGCCAAACAGTCGATTTTAAAGCTATTCATTGCAACATAATCACCACAATGATTCTCAATGCCTCAAGAGTTTAAGTCAATAGGCAGTGATATTACCTGTGGTTTCTAAGCTCAACTTTTGTTTTTGGACAGAATTTCTAAGCTCAAGTTGTGTAGTTGATTGAGTTCTTTTTTTGTTCTTTGGGAAAACACGACAAGCTTTTGTTCCAAGGTATTGATTAAAAAAGTTTAAATGCAAGCCTAGAATTGACCTAAAATACATAGTACTCGTAAGACACACACACACATGACCAAGCTACAGAAATATTCTATGGCAGGACAAACTGCAAACTAGTTGTCCACTGTAACCGAGGATTAAGCTTGCATCTCAGGATGTTTGGTGCAAATGCCCATGCTTTACAATGCTTCCAGAACTGCTAGTTAACCATCCATGCCAGCCAATTGTGATGTTCTTATCAATACAGTTTTTTTAATTAATGCTTAAAGGTGACGTTCGTCTCACTGTTTTCCAGTTCTGTATGACTTTGAATTACTTCAGTTTATTTTATGGTTTATTTTATATATTTGGTTTCTGCAGATGCTCAGATGTTCGTTACGCAAAAATCCTTCGTCTTCTTTGGTTAGTGACTGCATAACTGCTATGGCAGAGGGCCTGCAGAGTTGCTTTTACAGTCATTTTGTTTCTCTTCTCTGGGGTGATAATGATGCTGCTTGCCTGTCTTTGAGCTCTCATGTGGATTCAGAATGGGAATCTTTTAGTTATGAAGTATCAAAAGCTTGTGCAAAATATGAACGAACTTCATCAACTGAATCATTCACACCGTCTAGTACAGCTTGGGACTTTTTGATCAACAGCAAATACCATGCCCAGTACTGTAAACAATCTTCCATCTCAGGGACGTCATTTTTGCCCATGTCATATAGTACTAGCAGCACAGGCTTTCATTCCTTCCTTCAAGATGAACATAATTCAGATGCGGCATTCTATATTCGGTTCATGAAAGAAACTTTAGACACACTGCATGCCCTCTATGAGAACCTGAAGCTGAATGTTTTGCGGAAACAGTAAGTCCCGTTTATTCTTTTTGTCTAAAGAAGCTGTTTCTTGATATTACTTATCTAAATGTCAACATGGTGATGCTTGCTTTGCTATACACATCTACTGGGACCGTAAGCGTTTATCCATATCTTTTGTTCCATGTATTTCATTCTCATAATCTGGCAGTTCAAATTTATATGGAGTACAACTGCTGGTTTTTATGTTCATTATTCTCTCCTGAAGCTAAAAATATAGTCAATACAGTTATGTTCAACAAAGGGTGTCTAGGTGCTTGCCTAGACTCGCGAAAGCGTTAGGCGACAGCAGAACACGTAGCCTTGGCCCTATGTGGTTGTTTAGGTGCCCGGCAAGGTATCAGGCTCACGGGTGAGGACTTGATGGGGAATGAGAAGGAGGTCGCGTAGGGAGAGAAGGCACAGTGGTTGCATGGAGGTCAGAAGCGCAGTAGCGATCCGCCTGCAAAGGCAGTTTGTTGCCGCCGACGGCGCTGCTGCTGTTGCTCATGCAGTCATGGTTGCTTCTCATGAAGCCATGCTTTTGACGGTGGCTGCATGATGTGGAGGCAGATCTAAACCGTGACCCAACCAAAGCAGCAGCTTAGTGTGCCAATGAACCTTTCCTTTCTTCCATTTTCCCTTCTCTATGTCCCTTTCACCCGCTGATTTCTGAACCCCTTGAGCTGTGCAGCCTGCAGCAGCTGCTGCTATCACGCACAATGCCTAGGCAAGCTAGGCTCTAGGTGACTGCAGAATGCCTGCCTAGTTCATCTGTGGACTCCTAGATATATGCATTACTAGTTCATTAGTACCTTGACCTGAGCTGGTTATTTGTTAAAAATAGTGGCATCTTCTAGGTCTGCTGCATGTTGTACTTTTGAGCATTTTTTTATTATAGCTTTGTATGTCAATTGCTATGTGAATGAGATCAAACCAGAATCTGTTCTAGCTGAACTGCTGAAGTTCAATCATTGAAACCACTTCTCAAATATTCTCAAAAACTTATGCTGTTCTCCAGCTAGTAATTTGCTTAGGCTTGTGGGTATCAGTGGTGTTATTTTGCTTAGTTTACTCTGCTGAGATTCAATGCAATCTTGAGTGGTTTGAGACTTCTTGGCATGCATGTCAGGGCTGTGTTGTTATCATGTATATTGCAATACTCTCGATGACAATTTTAACTTATCTTTGCTTCTCGGTTTATCTTTTCAGGGATCTAGGATGTCTTGCCTCCTTGTTATGTAGGGTTGCTTCATCCCTGGGTGAAAATTGTTATGTAGACTATTATTGCCGGGACTTTCCACACAACTTGGTTGAATTCCATTGCCTAGCTTCTGCTGCTGTTTTAAAAACTCCACCATGTCTGTTTCGTTGGTTTGAAAACTGTCTGCATCACGGTTGTCATTTGTCGAATTTAGATGACATTCCTGCTCTAATGCGCAAACAGAAGGGCTCTGCAGTGAGCTGGGGTAGGAAAGTGGTGTCGTTTTATAGTTTGTTATTAGGAGCAGAAAGGAAAGAGAGGAATCTCTCTTCTGGTGTATATTGTGAAGTTGCCAGTGGCTCAGCAAGAAATACGGAGGAACTTACTGTTCTGGCTATGGTTGGTGAAAACTTTGGACGGCAGCAACTGGACTTGCTGCCGATTGGTGTATCTCTCGTGCTTCGCCATGTGTGTGCACTATCTTTGCTGTTTCTCATATGCTGCTATGGAATTTCTTTTGATATATGGTTTCATGTTACAGGCACTGGACAAATGCCGCGAGTCTCCTCCTGATGACTGGCCTGCACCTGCTTTTGTTCTTGTTGGCAGGGAAGATCTAGCTACATCAAAGATGGGTTCAGCGAGGAAAGAAAATGGGTTTTCGAACAATGATAGTTTGTCATCAATTTCAGTCCCATATATGCTGCATTTGCAACCTGTAACTGTACCAACAACTGCATCTGGCGCCCCTACATCAGAGGTCTTGAACTCTGAGGATACAGATGCTGTCTATAGATCTGTTGAGGATGGCATGGAACACATCTTCACCTCAACAACACAACTGCGATATGGCCGTGATCTGCGTTTGAACGAGGTTTGTTCAGTTTTTACCTTTTCAATAACAAGGAGTTGTTTACTGTTGAGCAAATCAGTTTCTATAGTTCTTGTTCTGACGTATTCAACTCTTGGTATGGACTTTATCAATGTAAAACTAAAGATGGTGAAAATGTAAATAAATCTTGTAAAAATGGCCAGTATCTACCATAACTATATGATCCATATCCGTGTCAATGGTATATGTCTGTTGCTTTCGTATAGTTATATGGTTTATATATTTTTCACAACAGGAATGTTACCTAGCTTGTGTAAGTAAGTATTAGCCTGCTTCAACCTTCGGTAGTGCTATTCATATCGTCGTACGCGTTTTTCTTATTCTGTTATATTGTTTCAACTAGGTTAGACGTCTCTTATGCTCAGCAAGACCTGTGGCCATACAAACATCCACTAACCCTACTGCCTCCGATCAGGAACTACAACAGGTACTTCTCTTTTTTGATGTTTACTCGTGACTAGATGGATATCCTAGTAAATTCATGCAGGTGTAGAGTGGGGGTAGTGTGACAATTAATCGTTTGAATATTTTTAATGTTGTAGTATAGGACTATTTGGGGGGATGAGACCAACTTTAAATTACAGTCCCCAATCTAATGAATGGATGATCAGGATGTTCTGGATCTACCTTCCAATATACTAGCTTAAATTCAACCACATCATAACTCAACTTCAATGTTCTGAATCCTGCTCCCATTGCCACTGCAGCTTTAATCTCTTCCCTTGATGCTTGCCTGTGTACAGCTTTCTTTTTGTTATCACATTGTTTTATTTTTCTTAAGTATATCATGAGGAAAAGCAGACACAACCATTTTTATAAGGGTATTACATGTTACTTTTCTGGATATTGCTGGTCATGATTGTCTTTGCTGCGAACTTCTTTCCTGTGTTTCAGCAACAACTATGGAATTTTGCACAAAGGACAACAGCTTTACCTTTTGGGCGTGGTGCGTTTACTTTAGCTACAACTTACACTCTGTTGACAGAGGTACGAGTTCATACTGGTGTGCCATTATATCTGGGGTTGTTGATACTTGTATTTTGTCCAACATTTTAGCGCTCCTGGCGCTCTCAATGTCTTCATGTTATGTGAACATTTTCTTTGCCTGCAGGCTCTAGTTTTCCCAAAGATTATTTTGGCTGGTCGGTTGCCTGCACAGCAGAATGCCACAGTAACACTTCCCTTTTGTAATTTCAGTTTATTTGTCTGTTGTTTTTGTAGATGCAGCTACCTGCAGGGTTGATGTCACTTCCTAGCATCACGGCACTAACACCATTCTTTAAATAATTTCAATAATGCTGTTAATGCCACTTAGCAATTAGTACTGTGCTATAAGTCTATATGGCAACTCAACTTGTTTAGTTCCTTCAGCAACTTTTTTGTTAGAGAAGGAGATGAAAGCTATTCATAACACTTGTTTCTTATTCCATTGGCAACTGAGTGTATCAACACTATGACCTTTTGGGAAAAACCCTAGACTAGACGGGGCAAATGTGGCAAGCATATACATACACTTCACAACTTAAAGAGATTTATTAGTTATATGTCCTCTTGATTATTACCAAATTTGCAATTATTGATGTATATGTATAAGAATGATGAATAGCAAGGTCTACTATGGTTGAGATGAGTCAAATAACTTGTAACTTGCTTTATGGTAGCATCCTAATTCTCACTAATGTTTTTCTATGGTGTACTATTTTATATAGGTTAATCTTGACCTAAGTACAAGAAGTGTCTCAGAATTCAATTCTTGGGCTGAGTTTCACAATGGTGTAGCTGCTGGTCTGAGGCTTGCTCCTTTTCAGGTAAACTAGCACCCACAGAGACTATCCAGCTGTAGAAAAAACCGCAAAGTTTGTCCCTATTAAAAAAATACTGCACAATTTGCAGACTCATTCAAATGTTTGTTGCTCATTTGATTTTTTTTCCTTTAGTTGTTAATTAATCTTATTGTCATCGTTTTCAGGAGAAAATGTTGAGAACCTGGATACAATACAATAGACCTTCCGAACCAAATTTTACTCATGCTGGTCTGCTTCTAGCATTTGGTCTGCATGAGCATCTACGAGTTTTAACAATGACTGATGCTTATCGATATCTCTCCCAGGTTGTCCAGCCCAACAAGAAGATAATTAGCTTTACTTATCATTCTTTTTTTGCTATCCATTTCATCATGAAGATAATTAGCTTTACTCTTTCTCGTGTTCATGCATTCATTTTCTCCCTTGAAACATTTCATACCACTTGACACCTTCATTTACTCAATCAGCTGTCCTTTTGAAGTACTTATGTTCTTGACCTGTTAGGAGAAAAAGGGTCCATGCTATATTAAGCCCTTATTTGTTTTGTAGGAGTTATGGTAATAATTTGACCTAATATTTCACTGCAGGAGCATGACATAACTACTCTTGGTTTATTACTTGGTTTGGCAGCATCTCATAGGGGAACTATGCATCCTGCAATTTCGAAGGTACTAAATTCTATCTTTTGCATTTGTACATGCATTAGGTGGACTTAATTATCGTGGTTAGAAATAGACTTCATATATGCCTGGCGAGTAAAATGTCATTCAGATTTAAGCTGTGCTTCTGATCTGGGTTAACGTGGGGAAGTTGCTTTCCATTTCTTCAAGAATGTCATTCTGTTATGGTCCTTGTCTGCCCGGTTGGTGGTTAGACTTACAAGGCTGTTGATTGACACACCTAGGGGTGGTAGTGTCATGTGGTGCAGAGTACACGGACGCCACAGCAAGGATAAGAGAAAGGAGCTCACGGCTTGATCCTGTTGCTTTTTTAAGTCGTTTCGGTTGTCTTGTGTTTACTTTGTTGAAAGCTCAGGCGTGACCTGTGCTGTATGGTCATTTGAATTCTGGATAACTTGAATGATCTTTATTCATATGGTTTATGATAACTTTTCAGATGCTCTACTTTCATGTACCTTCTCGCCATCCATCTTCTACGCCAGAGTTGGAACTACCAACTCTTCTGCAGGTAACACTGTGACTGGTAATTCAACATCGCTTTTCAACTGTTAGTTTAAGAATTATGTATTAAAAACATTTGGTACTGGATATGTATGCTGGATATAACGTATGTTTATTGTGTGCAAGCTTGACATTAGATGTGATTTAGTTTTGAATATTGTCAACCCAATCACATGTAGAGCTGTACGTTTGTACCTCTGATTTTTAAAGATAACCAATATCTTATGACTGCAGCAAAAATAACCACTGTAGAGAATAGAGTTAAAATGGCATATGTGTCCTTGTTATGGAAGGCACTTGTGTTGAAGCAGCCCAGAGGGCATATACATAGTACAACATTCAAGAGAGAGACACACCCCAAACCCTAGAGACAAGTACAAAAAAATGAATACCCTTAACAACAACCCCTTTTAGATGCAAAAACATTGATTTTAAAAGGTTGATAAATATCTGGAATCTGAATCAGCATCATCATAGCTTGGAAACTTGAAAAACCTGTTGAATCAAGCCAAATAGAGAAAGATGGTGGCAAAGATCTCAGTCCAAAAGTTCATAGTGATCAGGGGCACATGGTGGCAATACCTCAAAGGGAAAGTAGGACGGCATTGTGGAGATTTCTAGGATTGGCAGCCATACAAAAGAAAAGAGAGGCCAAGAAGATATGAAAAAACGAATCAGGACTGGGAAAGCACAGCTGACAGAGAAAGGTTTTTGTGGTTTTGGATGATCTAGATGAGCTAGAGAGAACAGCAGGCCTTGCCGAACTTAGTAGTGTTAAGGAGTATTAGTATTGGTCTAGGAGTTTCGTATTTGTCTAGATTTACCTTCTTGCACCCCAAGTCAGATGTACTATATACTGTGACCTTTGGCCCCCTGGTAATACATGTTGCTTATTCCTAACATGGTATAAGAGACCCAGGTTTAGGGTTTTTTTCTGGACGATCTGTCAACGCTGGAATCAATGGTTGCTCCTGATCTTTTTCTCTTGCTGCTAGTGCTGCTGTCGATCTGCCTGGCTGATTCAAGATCAAGGTCCTCCCATGACTACCACGAGATGGATTTTGTCCACGACTTGTTTTCAATATCGATGCTGCCCATCCACGTCTGCTGGTTCTCGTCTCTGCCCCGCCATCCTCCAGGCCACGCCCGCCCGCCGGATTCTGACCGTTCGCCAGATCTGTGTGCCGGCTACCTCCGATTGGATTGCTCCTGCAGGCCTTCTGTTGACGTGGACGCAAGTTTCCATTGGGTTTGGCTGTTCCTCGTTCCATTGGGTTCGGCTGTTCCTCGTCGTGAGCTTCATCCAGATGGAATCGTAATAAAAAAAAGTGGGTTAGCTGCTTTGTTGTCTGCTGCTACTTTTCCATCTTAGCTTTATCTAGTCTGGCTATTGAAATAATGTCAGTCTTTCAGTTCCGTCTGTCTTCCCTCTTAGGTGACTCTCGATGGTGGCTGTTCCACCTGTGTCTTGCACGTGCACCTATCGTTGGCGCTTTGTGATCTATTTTTCCGCTGCGTCCACCAAGTCCGTTGTTCTCTTGTGTTTCTCTTGTCATGTGAGTTCACTATACCTTTGTCGTCAGCCTGCTTTCTGGTCCTCTTGTGGCCTCCCTTTGCGTTGCTGGTTGATCTACGCCCTTTGTCTTACCGTCTACTTCTTTCACCGACGGTTTTGTTTGGGCTATGATCTGTTGCGCAATGCTTGATTCTCTTGATGTGCCATCTTTTGACTACACATCTTCTCTTGATCCGGTGTGTGTGTCATTGATCTACGCACTATTTTGGGTAAGGAGTATTGGTCTAGGAGTCCGTATTTGTCTAGATTTACCTTCTTGTACCCCAAGTCAGATGTACTATATATCGTGGCCTTTGGCCCCTGGTAATACATGCTGCTTATTCCTAACAAGTAGTTCTCGAACCCTGCTGAAAGAGAGGCTGATGACAGTGAGTAACTACATGGTACGAAAAACACTTGTATGCTGAGAAATCACACTTATATACATAGGACAAGACTCAAGAGACACGCTTCCACACCCTAGGCAAGTACAAAGACATTTGTACCTTTAACAGTAAGGAGAGATGTCTTGTGTCAGCCTGCGGTCTTGTTGAGGTTTTTCAGAGTTTCATGATACACAACTTTACTTGATCTCTATGTAGTAATTTATTTTTGTACTGGGTCATTCAAAATGCCTTAGTTGAGCTAATTTTACATGGCCGCTAGCAGGCAATATTACATATCCATTTGTCTTTTATTCACACCATTGTCTATTGATCCAGTCAGCAGCAGTGATGGGTATTGGACTGCTATATGAAGGATCAGCTCATGCATTAACCATGAAGATACTTCTGGTAATTTGTCTGCATATTCTATTCAGTAAAGATTCTCTTTTGTTGTTGAAGTTCCTTTCTTATATTGGCAGCTTTATCTTTTCAATTAATTAGCCAAGGAGTAATTCAGTTTCGTTTGACTGCCACATTTATTTTTGAGGAAATTTGACTGTGACATTACCACATATATACTAGCCTCTTATCGGGAAACCACTGCGGATGAGTCAGCTAGGCTCGGTGCAGGAGGAAACACAATGGCTTCTGATGGCTGGAGTTGGTTTTAAGTCCGAGCCAGAGAAAAAAAAAGTCCGAACCAGAAAAGAGTTGGCTTGGTCTGATCCAGAGAGGGAGCTGGCTAGCTGTTAGACTGGCTAAGCCATTGAGTCAGTATGGCAGATAAGTATCTTGTTAGGAGTCCCAGGCCTTAGACAAGAGTTGATCCTTCAGAAAGGATCTAAGGTGCATTTTTTTGGTCAAGCAATGAATAATATTTTCCTACCCCTTGCTTCTTCTAGACTCTAATTCATCCAATCTGCCCGTGATACCCTTCTACAACTATGGTGCCCACACGCCAACATGCTGCATCCAGCAGTAAACTGCCCCTATAACCTCCACAGCCAATCCTGGCTAAAATATAAATGTTTAACCATGCCACTTTGATATTCTTTGACTTCTCCAGAGAAGAAACTATTGAAACATGCAGATCCTGTGTATCTCCAGTTGGATCCGCTCTAATTTCCATGTAGTTTGTCATCACAGCAGTTCGATGTGGGAGTATATATTTATTGTTATTTTGTGGTTTACTTGTGCTTTCGAAATTAATGAGATTGGAATTTGCCAGGAGTGAAGTGATTAAGTTTGTTGTTATTTCATGATATTTAACTATTATAAGGTCCTATATTTCCTACACTAAAGCATTTTTGTACCTAAGATGTACTTGTTACATGCAGGGTGAGATTGGCCGAAGAAGTGGTGGTGATAATGTGTTAGAAAGGGAAGGGTATGCTGTTGCTGCAGGTTCTGCACTCGGATTTGTTGCCTTAGGTGAACTACATTTTATTACAGTAATACGTGTTGCGTACCTTGAACTAGGGCGCTGATAAAAATAACACAAGTTTTTACTCCCAAGGTCGTGGAAGTGATGCATTTGGATTCATGGATACCTTTCTGGATCGGCTTTTTGAATACATTGGCAGTAAAGAAGTCTATCGTGTAAGACTATGTCGTAACTCTATACTGCAATCTTCATTTAAACTTATGATAAAACTTTTAATGTATGCAAAAAAAAAGTTGCAGTCACATCGTTCAGAAAATAAGTTGAATCTTTTGTCTGTTTTGTTCAAGGTATATTTGATTGTACTTCTGTGTGATTTTTGGTCGGCGTTCATGTTATAACATGTATGAACTTTTTAAGAATTTTTGAAGATGCACTTGCAGTTAAACCTTAAGCTCGAGCAGCATCTTTGCATGTAGAAAATTCAATCACGCAAAGGAAAAGCAAAAAAGAAAAGAAAAAGGTTACTTGTTAGTATTTGACGGAGTACTGGTAGATATATAGAATAAGATCTTCATATAAACTAGCCAATTTGGTGATGGCAGTGGCACTGAACACTCTCATAAAGACTTGACTACGTGGAGCCACTAAATGAATCTGGTCAATCTCTATTCACGTATGGCTGTAGATTCCATCACTACTGTTTCTCCGATGACTTTTACCTTTCTTTTTCTACTGTGTGCATCATGCACATTTTTTCTTTTATACCTTCATTGTTACGCCCTCTATTCCATAATTTGGAGTACTAGATTGAAGCTGAAGCAAGTTGTCTCATTATTTATTTATTTTAGTTTCTCTGTGGCATAGCTGAAAAACTACTTTTAAAGGATACTACTATTATATGTTGTCAGCCAAGTTTTTTTTTTGCTTGATCTGTAGTCACTTTTAAATTCGTGACCTAATTAATTTTGGCTAATGAATTACATATAATTATTGTTGTTAATTCTCAGGAAAAAATCCTAAATGCAACAATAGCCGCCGATGATCAAAGCGGAAACACTGGACAGGTCATATTCCACTCGTTTTGTCATGGACACATTCCATGGTTTATACCTGAACTATGCATTCATCTATATTGTTATGTTATCATGTGTACAGATGATGGATAGTACACAGATAAATGTTGATGTTACTGCACCTGGAGCAATAATTGCTCTAGCCTTAATATTTATGAAGGTTTGTTTTCTTACAGTAAAAATCTTTTGAATTATTTTAAGAACAGCCTACTGGATTGTACCATGTTTATATTTTACAGGCAGAGTCACAAGAAATTGCAGCTAGACTCAGTATTCCCGATACTTACTTTGATTTGCAATACGTGAGGCCTGATTTTGTTATGCTTCGCGTTATAGCCCGGAATTTAATATTATGGAGCCGGTAATGTTATTAATTTGATATGAAATCCAAGTATGGCTTTATGATAAATGTTAACAGACCTGCAGTAAATAGTAGCCTAACGCTAAATAGTGATGTGGTTTTGCAGAATACAACCTTCCATAGATTGGATTGGGTCTCAAGTTCCTGAATCTATCAAGTTTGGTGTTCTCAATATGGGTGAAGGGGCTATTGACTGTGACGACTTTGATGCTGAAGCCCTTTTTCAAGCTTATGTTAATATTGTGACTGGAGCATGCATAGCAATTGGTGAGTAATCAGTATCTGTTTTTGAATCCCTTTTTTCCCATGTCCCTGCTAGTATTACTGTACTGGTGGTCACTGACCCGCTAGTCCAGTAATACCCTTGCTAGCTGGTAATCTCATTGCCACGACTGACTGTATACCTGCATGTCCTGTGGTTCAGAATGCCATTTGCTGCTGAACTGATCCTTAGATGTTGATTATAGGTTAAACCTTCCTAGTTAATTTCTTTACTATTTCTGGTTGCATTACATGGTTATCCTCTTTGAATTTGGTTCAGTTCATTCCATGCAAAATCGTAATTGCCATCCGAAACTTTGTTTTTGCTGCCCTCTGGAGGAGAGATCTCTGCTCCCTGACGCATCACCGATCGACCGCACCTCCTTCTGTTGCTTCATCACCAAACACTTCTTCATCCATCGTAAGGCAGGCCATCTCCTCCAAGGATGCCAAGGACCTGTACCATGCGCTCGAGGAGATCATCCATACAGGACCTAATTCTGAGGGGTGGGTCGCAGCCGTGACTGTTTCAAGGAGAATGTCCACGTCAAGTTGAAGTCAAGTTCTTGGTCTCTGTATCTACTGTCACCAGCCTCCTGAATAATCCTGATCTGACACTGCGGGGACTTGTGACCCAGGCCCGTGTCGTCTACTCGTCTTAGTCCAAATCCACTTGTCCCAACTGGATTTGCTTTTCTCACATCAGATCCACATCCGGTTTCCCCAGATCCACTTGCCTCTGTCTGAACTTCTCACACAAGGGCTGTTACTGGAATACTGGATCCATCACCTTCCTCGCCAGTCTGCCTGTCTGTTGCATGTCACAGCCATTAGCAGAGTCACCCTAGTGGGAGGCAGGTGCGACCGTTCTCTTCTCCGGATGCCACCAACTTGGATGTGCTTACTAGTGACTATCATGTTGCAGCTGTGTCACACAGTGCGTCCATTGCTGCTCTTCGCTCTGTTGCCACTTGCCAGCTAATGCTTCTATCAAGTTCTCCATGGTTGTTGTACTGAACAAGTCTCCTCTCCTCCTACTCCTCTTGTTTGTGGGCTGCATTGCATCAATCGGCAAGTAGGCTCCTTGTCTGGTGCGAGTGCTGCTTGGTTGATAGCTGTGCGGTGTTGAGTTGTGCTTCTTTTTTGCTATGTTTGTCACTTGCTGTTTAGAGGAGAGTTGCTTTCTGTTTTCAGTTTGGTCTAATTTAGCTTCTCCTTCATCAACTCAATGGTTGCTTGCTCCCATCCTTCCAGTGAGTTTCTTTTCCACTGCTAGTAACCTCTCTGTTTTTCTGGCCACTGCCGCTCTGTCAGGATCTGCTCTTCCTCGCCCAGGCTTATGAGCTCTGTCGTCACTTACATGACCACTCATGACCTGTCTGTTCTGGCTGTAGTGGCTAGAATTTGTTCTTCCTCAACCAGGGCCACGAGCTCCGTTGAGTGCCTCCTCCCAAATTCAAAGCTCTTGCAGGCTTTAGGTCTCATGTGGTCTATATATTGGCTCTCTGAGCCTTTTTTTTGATAAAAACGCAAAGGACCTTTGCGTTTTATTTCATTGAAAAGGTAGATTGTTTACATCCTCCGAGGAGGTGGTTACAGGGATTACAGACATGCTAGTGAACATCCCAAGTGGTTGGGAGTACTACACGAAGACCTCTAGCGCCTGCTCGTGCCCAGAGCCTAGCTATACACACTTAGAGCATTTCCATTCATAATGAGGTTTGAACTCACTTAAAGTAGTCAGTGCAAGTTAATCATGACCAGAACACGACATTAAATATCGATACACACTTAGCATACTTTAGCTATCACTTACCAGCATTTCAACGGTTCCAGGACTCAAGTATGCAGGCAGCCGAAACGGTGATGCTCAAGAAATACTCTACAATTACACTGTCCATTTTCTCAATGAGGTACATAGATGGCTATTCAATCTTAATTCTCATATGGTACTCAAGTAGTATAGTTAATCTTTTCGTATGTAGATTAAACACATATCTGTTAGAACTCCAAGTATGCTGCCAAAGGGATTGCTGCAATATGTCGATCGTGGAACTCTTGAGCTCTGCTTGCATCTTATTGTTCTCTCTCTATCTCTGGTAAGTGACAACTCTGTTGTGATTTTACATAGAAACAGTGCATCCTCATAGTTGTTCTGAAGGCTTACAGCTTTGGTGATTTATATCTTTCCTTTTACAAGGTAATGGCGGGGTCTGGACATTTACAAACTTTTCGCTTGCTGCGCTATCTTAGGGGAAGAAGTTCTGCAGAGGGACAAGTGAATTATGGACTGCAGATGGCTGTGAGTATTGTTTACTAGTGTCATGAACTGTATTTCCTTCAAAAAGTGGCCACAAGACCAAGAACTTATATGTTATTTTATTACGTATTTGACAAGTCTAAAGGGGCAGCCTGCTGGCCTTTTCCTAGTTTCCCGGAAGTGGCAAATTTAAGTCCTCTAAAAATATGACGCATAAAGATACAAAAACCGAACGTCCAAAACTCCAAATTGAGTGCCCTAATTATCTAATGTTTTGAAAGACAAATAGATTCCATTTGATTGTGTTGATTCTGCTGAGGCCTTTTGGCAGATTTCCCACATCTAGTTAGATAGGTTCAAATTTTGCAAACTATAGGGATTATATCATATGGTTTGTGTGGAAACTAAATTAGAATTTCTGCTCATTGCAGAGAAATGTCATGCCCATTTTTTGATATGCTAATAGCTTGTTTTGTTAGTGCATTTGTGAATCCATGATATTCATCAGATGATTTACTTGGTTTATCTGGGATGTAGGTAAGCTTGGCTATAGGATTCTTATTCCTTGGAGGTGGCACACACACATTTTCAACTTCAAATAGTGCAATTGCCGCACTATTGATCACACTTTACCCACGTTTGCCTACTGGACCAAATGACAATCGCTGTCATCTCCAGGTAGCTTCTCTTTTACTTTCTGAGTTCTGGGCTTCTTGCTAGATAGTATCTTGTTGCAAACAAGTTAAAGTCCTTGCTATGATGGTGTAATAGGCCTTCAGACACCTGTATGTAATAGCTACAGAACCTCGACGGGTTCAAACTGTAGATGTCGACACAGGACTTCCGGTATATTGCCCACTTGAAGTGACAGTTGCTGAAACAGAGTATTATGATGAGACTTATTACTGCGAGGTGACACCTTGTCTTCTGCCAGAACGCTCAGTGGTATGTATTTTCAATTCCTGCAATATTTGTTTCTTGATTTGGTTTGCTGAATAGATTATAAATTTTTCACACAAATAAACCATAAGTTAACTGACTAATAAACTGTATTGGTATCTTGTAATGTGTACTAATTAATAAGTTGGAGCCAACCTACTGGTTTTTCAACCAACTAATTGCATGCGAGATAATCAGAAATAACTTTCTTCTGGTATTGTTGGTCAAGAGGAGCATCTTTTGGCGTCTCAAATTTGGGCTTGTGGGGATCCTTTGGAGATGAAATCTTCTCTTGCTGGCTTCGGTGAACCACTGTTGGACTGCAGATAGGCTTGCACGCCGTGGGTTGCCACACCCTGACCTTTGCCCTCTCTGTGTTCAAGATGATAAGACTGTCTCTCATCTGTTGATCCAGTTCCCTTTCGCTTAGGAAGTCTGGTTCAGAGTTTTCTGCCAGTACCAGGTCGAGAAAATGCCCCAATGGCGACAGAGGAGCTATGCACATGGCTAGAATTGGCTGCTGCTCAGGTGCAAAACAAGATGAAGGGTGTGAGAACACTGGTTCAGTTGAGGCTGTGGCGAATTTGGCGGATGCGCAATGATCGGATGTTTGAGAATGCGCAACCAGCTGTCTAGGCAGACCAATGGAAGCTGGTAGTGGCCAAGGAGCTAAGCAGGTTGCCGCAACACTGTCGCCCTCCTGACGGTGCATGGTTGCCGCAACAATATCTAAGTTTCATGCTGTTAATTATGATTTAGGTTATGTAGTTTAGCATTACATATAAGACATTTTTAGTTCTTATTATGGTTATATTTGTTTTCTTCGTATTCTAGGAGTAGTTTCATAGGATGAAAACTATTTTTAGCGAACTTAACTAGTACAACTTGTTTTTAGTTTTTTTTACCAAAATATCAACATCTTCATTTTTGTATGAATTGTCACACTTTGCTGAGTATCTTCCTCCACTCCTGCTCCTCTTGTTTGCATGCCCTCAAATTAACTGCTCTTCAGAGGTCATTTTGCTGTCTGTATGTCCAGTAAAAAGGAGGCTAATAAATGTTTCTAGTAACAAATAACTCCGGGATATCGGGTAGAAAGCTCTGTTATGCTGTAAACCTTCGTGGATCTGCACACACGATCCTTTCTCAAATACAAGTGTATTGTCCTGCTGGATAAAGGACATTTTTGTGATACGCCAGACTTCTATAATCAGCTTTATATTATCCCGGGGATAAAAAACAATTTATAAAATTGTATTTTACTGTTCAGAAACCCTTATATATTTTTATTCTATTAGGAATGCAGTTGATATTAATCAGGAATTGCAGTCTAAATGACTAATTATGTTGCAGCTGAAGAACGTCCGAGTTTGTGGGCCTAGATATTGGCCACAGGTGATAAAACTTAAGCCTGAAGGTGCATAACTCGTTCTGAGTACTTCACAGTTTTGAGAAAATATTTTATATAATATTTTCATTTCATGTCTCAAATAGACAAGCCATGGTGGAGATCTGGAGACAAGACCGATCCATTCAATGGTGGAGTTCTCTATATAAAGCGTAAAGTTGGATCGTGCTCCTACTCAGATGATCCAATTGGATGCCAGTCTTTGCTTTCAAGGGCAATGCATGAGGTTAATGTTTTGCTACAGTTCTGAGATGTTTCAGGAAAAGGATATATTGACATGTAAATTCTATCGATTTTCAGGTTTGTGATACACCATCTACAAGCTGCGTAACTCAACCAAACCGTTCAAGTCTTAGTTCATTCAGAGTTGATCAGTTAGTAAGCACATTCTCAGCCAATCCAAGCTTGATAGCTTTTGCAAAACTGTGTTGCGAATCATGGAAGGGCAAGTAAGTGGCAGTCTGTTTGATGTTTATTTACATATGCAATATAGATGCAAGTGGGTCACCATTAGGGTAACCTTTACCCTCTTTACTTCAAAAAAATGAACTAACTTTTTCAAAATGATGATGTCATCACAAAAGTTGGTTCATTTTGTCCAACTAAAGAGGGTAGAGGGTACCCTATTGACCCACTTGCATCATATTATGCAGTGAATCATGGAAGCATTGTATGCGTTCAGTTTGGCCAATTTTCTCTTGTGCTTTTTGTAATGTTATCTTCCCATTGCAGATGCAATGACAATTTTCAAGAGTTCTGCTCTCAAGTACTGTATGAATGTATGAGCAAAGATAGGCCAGCACTTCTACAGGTTTCTTGCAGTAACTTGTTTCCAATTTTGTTAACTCATTCTTGTGCTTTATTGTCTTTTGCGTATCCAGTCACTCTGATGTTTCATTTCCAGGTTTATATCAGCTTTTACACAATAATTGAGTCAATGTGGAAACATCTGAAGAGTGGGCATTTTCCTTTCTTCGACTCTCTTTTCCTTTCCAGCTTGAAGGTTTGCACTGAGTGCTCTTCAGTTTACCATATTATATTCTACCATAGCTAGTATTTTCGCATCATTTTTATTTCTGGTATCTGCTGTATGCCTGCACCTTTTACTCGGAAAATGACAGCTTTTTGTAATGTTAACATGTTTTTCCTTTCCAATAATCAGGTTGCCTTGGCCTACAATGGAGCATTAGTTGATGGTAGAATTTCGAGTGGAGGCATCGTTCAGTCCACGTTCTTGGAATCCCTCACGAAGCGTGTGGACAACATCTTCGCGGAACTGCCAAACCTGAAAGCGAGCTTTGTCAGTTACTTGGGCACAGGGAAATGGCCAGATGCTCAAAGCCACGCGGTGCTCCTCTCCTGGTATCTCCAGTGGTACAGCATCCCTCCTCCCCATGTTGTGGCATCTGCAGTTGAAAAGATAAGGCCCAGATCTCCTGCAGGCGTGTCCATGCTCCCGTTGCTTCGCCTCCTGCTGCCGACCACACACCTTGTGGGACTGATGGAGATCGAGAAACTTCAGATGCCCATGAGGCCCTAGGACCAGCGCTCGTAATGCAAAGGAACGTTTGTGCGGTTGATCCTTGTTCATGCAGTTTATCCTGGCTTATTTATTGATCGGTGCCATGTGTCTGGAGATTGAATCGAGCCTGGGTTTCGTTGTTCTGGTCTATAGCTAGGGTCGTGAAATGCGAAAGGCTGGAATGTTATTATTTGCGTTGCTAAAAATTCTCTGAAATTTTTGGAAGCCATTGTCGCTACAGAAAAAGAAAAGCCGTTGCCCCTAGAAGAAAATGGGAAATAACTCTTGCGCTTTAGTTTAGTAGCCACAGCTTTTGCAAATGCGCTGTGCTCTATATATTTATCAAACACCAACATTATCTAAAAAAAACCCAATAAAAGAAGGAAAATACAATCTAGCTGTTGGGAGCTCTTGGTCCTCTATCCTGCATCCAGCACATGCTGATTGTAGAATGATAAATAGGGATTGACGGAATATGATGGATGTATTACTTAGTCTGGAATATGATGAATGTATTAATGAGTCCCATGGACAAGTATATATAGACGTACATTGGATATCTTCGAGTACAGTCAAATTAGGCTAGAGTCCTAACTATCCTAAACTAACATAATAATTGTGTCTGTATAATACTCTAACATTCCCTTCGCAATCGTAGCGGTATCGTCGTTTTACGACGGTCAGACTGAAGATAACCGAAGTAAAACCAGTGGGCTGACATTCTCCTGCAGTCTGAGCGGGAATGTTGTGGACGGTGTTGCGTCGCGGTAGACTGTAGAGGAAGCTAATGATGCTCAAGCGAGGTGGTAGCCCTTGTGTCAATGTCGAGGGAATCGAGAGCGTTAGGCGGTGTCAAGGTCGAGGTAGCCGTTGCGAGGGATCGCCGTGGTCGATGTCTTGGTCGAGGATGCCGGTCTCGAGGTAGCCGCACGTGAAGCCGTAGGCGCAAAGAAGGTGTCGTGGTGATGATGACGAAGACGCGTCGAGGGTCCGCGGAGGCGTGCCGATGGTCGATGCAGTCTGAGCCGTTGAGGACAAGGTGCAACCATAGTTTTGCCAGAACTAGGCACACGTCAGGGACGAACGCATACTTTGGTTTTGCCAGGACCGAGTATGCAAAGAACTCATCGATGACGCGGTCAAGGCAGTCGTAGATGGGTCGATGCCGAAGAAGACGTTGTCCAAGCCGATGAAGACGAGACGCCGATCCGAGTTTGCCAGACTCGGAAACGCGTCGGGGACGAAGGCACTCCTAGTGTTGCTAGTACTAGGCATGCGAGGGGAAGAGACCATCATGAACTTGTCGCCATGTTAGAGAGACTAGCAGAGGAGGCCTCCAGAGCGGTTGCGAGGCGTAGAGCGGCGAAGGGAGAGATGCCGATGCTGTCCGCGGTTGTCGGAGTAGAGGAGAATGTGGTGTAGTCGGGGAAGAGATGATGATGCTGGCAGCGAAGTTGTAGTGGACGAAGACGTAGAGGGTGGCGAAAACAGCGAAAAGACATGGGGTGGTCATGTTGGATGCCTAGATTGGCGATGCGGTAGTCGGCGGGACTTGCGACAATGAGAGTTCGCCCTGCAGGTTACCTTGTGAAGTGCGACGGCGGTGCTCGAAGTAGGCGAGGAAGAACCCGACGGCGTGACGAAGACCATGCGGAGATGACGGTGATCCGCGCCGTAGGAGATGGCGCAGTGGAAACCGAGAACGTTGGTGCGCGGGGACGGCGTAGGCGGTGCGCTTCCACGACCCGAGGGAGCGCATACGCAAAGTCGGCAAGTCGGTCGGGAGACCACCAACGATGTACACGCCAAGGAAGACGCGTTGGAATCTGGTAGCATGGACCAAAGGCGACGACGCTGCGGCCCAAAGGGGCGACACTGCGACAACCCCTAGCTCGACTGATGGTGGGCGCGTGCTCGGGGACGTGCTTGGCGTAGACAGACGCGGGATCGGTTGATCAGACCGACGGTGCATTGTATGCGCCATGGCGTGGAGGATGCGTAGATCGGAGTCGATGGCATCATTGTCGGTGAAGTCTCGGACGATGACGATGAAGACGATCCGAGGGGGGAAGCCACGACAGCGTTCCAAGGAAGGTGTAGCAGCCGTCCATGGTGCGCGGCAGCCTGCCGTGAGACCGTAATAGCCTGCCGAGGCAGGCGGGGCAGTGGAGAGGGCATGCACACATGCGTGGTGTACATCATCGATGTCGATGGTCAGAGTAGAGGCGTGGTGATGATGACGACGGTGAGCGACTCAATCCGATCTAAGATCGATAAATAAAAAAATAAAACCAATCAAGAGATCGGAAAAGAGACTTACAGGGCAGCCGATCATGGATCGGCGGATAAACCCTGCGTATGGGTTGCGCAACCCCATGCAGAGATCATGGAGATAGACCTCCCCGGGGGCAGCGTGGCAGAAGCGTATTTCTCGGCTATCGCGGTGTCATAGGAGGGGGCAACACAAGGTTGGGGAGAGGCGGTGATGTCGCTAGGATTTTAGGATCGGTTTAGGCTGATACCATGTAGAACGATAGAGAGGGATTGACGGAATATGATGGATATATTATTGAGCCTCATGGGCGAGTATATATAGTCATACATGGGATCATCTTGGAGTACAAGTCAAATTAGTCTAGAGTCCTAACTATCCTAAACTATCATAACAACCGTGTCCGTACAATACTCTAACACTGATGGCGCGGTGATGTTGCCACCTATGTATTAGTTATGTGCCAATGCTGGAACCGTTGTTAAGTAATTGTTATTTGCTAGGAAGTGCCGACGATAGAGGAGCATGGTTCTACGAGAGAGCATGTCATTAAGATGACGGGCTACGTTTAACGTCTTGAGGCTATGGAATGTAAGATTTCGAAAGATCTCATGACAGATAGGATCCTGTAGTCATTGCCACCAAGTTACATACTGTTTATGCTGAACTATAACAAGACTGGGATGAGCAATTCGCTCTCTAACCTTGTTGCAATGTTGAAAACTGTGGAGGTAGATATCAAGCAAGATCATCAAGTGTTGATGGTCAAGAAGACCGTTGGTTTCAAGAAAGCTAAGCGAAAGAAGGGGAACTTCAAGAAGTGTGGAAAATCTCTTTGCTACTCCCGGGAAGAAGCCCAAGGCTGGACCAAAGCCGGACATCTTGTGCTTCTATTTTTATAAGTGAGAGTATCACTAAAAGCGCAACCGTCCAAAGTACTTGGCAGATAAGAAGGCTAACAACGTCAACAAAGGTACATGTGATATATATTATTGATGTGCACCTTCCTAGTGCTCGTAGTAGCGCCTGGATATTTGATACTGGTTTAGTTGCTAACATTTGTAACTCAAAATAGGAGGTGCAGAACAAACGACGCCTAGCAAGGGATGAGGTGATGATGCGTGTGGGGAATAGACCAAGAGTTGATGTGAGGGCCATCGGCATGCTCCCTCTCTGTCTACCTTCGGGATTAGTCTAAAACCTTAATAATTGTTATTTAGTGCCCGCTTTAAGCATGGACATTATATCTGGATATTATTTATTGCAACACGGTTATTCATTTAAGTATGATAATAAAGGGCGTTCCATTTATATGAATAATATCTTTTATGATCATGCACTGGATGTGAATGGTTTATTTTTATTAAATCTCGATAGTAGTGATATACATATTCATAATGTTAATGCCAAAATATATAAAGTTATGATGATAATACCACATACTTATGGCACTGCCGTTTGGGTCATATTGGTCAAAAGCGCATGAAAAGGCTCCATAGCGATGGACTTTTGGAATCACTTGATTTCGAATCATTTGAAACATGTGAACCATGTCTTATGGGCAAGATAACAAGAAATCCCTTCTTCGCCATGATGGAGAGGGCAATTGACTTGTTAGAAATCATACATACTGATGTGTGCGGTCCAATGAGCACTTCAACACGCGGTGGATATCGTTACTTCCTAATATTTATCGATAATTTGAGTATATATGTGTATATTTACTTAATGAAACACAAGTCTGAAACTTTTGAAAAGTTTAAGGTATTTCAGAGTGAGGTAGAGAATCATCGAAACAAGAAAATTAGATTATTAGAAATGTGAGGAGTATTTGAGTTTTGAGTTTGGTATGCATTTGAAAAAATGTGGAATTGTTCACAACTCATGCCACCTAGAACACCACAACATAATTGTGTGTCTGAACGCCATAATCAAAGTTTATTAGATATGGTGCGATCTATGATGACTCTTACAGATTTTCCATCGTCATTTTAGGGTTATGCGTTAGAGACCGCCGCATTCACATTTCATAGGGCGCCATCTAAATCCATTGAAACGACACCGTATGAATTATAGTTTGGAAAAAACCTAAGCTATCATTTCTTAAAGTTTGGGGATACGATGTTTATGTAAAAAGGCGACAACCTTATAAACTCGAGCCCAAATCAGAAAAAATGCGTCTTCATAGGATACTCAAAGGAAACTATTGGGTACACCTTCTATCACAAACCCGAAGGCAAAGTATTCGTCGCTAAGAATGAAACCTTTCTAGAGAAGGAGTTTCTCTCAAAGGAAGTGAGTGAAAGGAAGGTAGATCTCGATGAGGTTGTCAAACCTTCTCTTGAGATTGTGAGTGACGCAGCGCCGAAATTCATTCGAGTGCAGCCTTCACATCTTCAAGAGGAAGCAAATGATAATGATCATGAAGCTTCGGACGAAGCTACTATTGGAACTCGCAGGTCGACTAGGACACGTACTGCTCTTGAGTGGTACGGTAATCCTATCATGAATGTCATGTTAGACAACGATGGTCCTGCAAACTATGGAGAAGCGATGATGAGCCCGGACTTTGGTAAATGGTTGTATACCATTGAGGACAAATGGATATTCAATATGAAAACAAACGCTGATGGTAATGTTACCGTCTATAAAGAACGACTTGTCGCAAAGGGGTTTAAAAAAATTCAAGGAGTTAACTACGATGAGACTTTATCACCTCTAGTGATGTTAAAGTATGTACGTATTATGTTAGCAACTATTGCCTACTATGATTATGAGATGTGGCAGATGAATGTAAAAACGCGTTCCTAAATGGTCATATTAAGGAAAAGTTTTACATGGTACAACCCGAAGGTTTTATTGATCCTAAGAATGCTAACAAAGTATGCAAACTTTAGAGATCCATTATGGACTGAAGCAAGCATCCTGGAGTTGGAATCTCCACTTTCATGATGTGATCAAAGGGTTTAGATTTGTACAAAATAATGGAGAAGATTGTATTTACAAGAAAGTGAGTGGGATCTCTATTGTGTTTCTAATATTGTATGTAGATGACATATTGTTGATTGTAAACGATATAGAAGTACTTGAAAGTGTTAAGGATTATTTGAATAATAGTTTTTTAGTGAAATACCATAGTGAAGATGCATATATATTAGGCATCAAGATCTGGATTGGACTATCGTTGAGTACATACCTTGCCAAAGTTCTGAAGAAATTCAGAATGGATAATTCAAAGAAGGGGTTCTTGCCAATGTTGCAAGGTAAGACTTTGATTAAGTCTAGCTATGGTAGAAGATAGGGAAAAGATGAACAACATCCCCTATGCTTAAGCCATTGGTTCTATCATGTATGCCATGATGTGTACAAGATCAGATGTGTGCCATGCTATTAGTTTGACCAGGAGGTACAAAAGTAATCCAGGAGTGGAACACTGGACAACGGTCAAGAACATCCTCACGTTAGTTTGACCAGGAGGTGACCAAGAGCTTCTTGTAAAGAGTTGCGTCGATGCTAGTTGGGACACTGATTCAGATAAATCTTAAGTCTCAATCTAGATACGTGTTTATTTTGAATGGAGGAGCTTCTTGAATGGAGCAGTAAGCTAGAGGAGTTCCAAGTAGATCGTGGCAGCAACAACTTCAACGGAAGTGGAATACATTGCTTCTTGAGAAGCAGTGAGGGAATTTTTTTGGATGAAGGAGTTCCCATATGAGATGGGTGTGGTTCCTAGTGAATTGCGGTCACTGGCTCTATACTGTGACAATACAAACATCATTTACCTTGCCTAGGAACTACAGGCACACGGGAATACCAAGCATATCAAGCGTCGCTTTCCCATCCTATGTGAACATGTCCACGAAGGAGACATAGATATTTGCAAGATACACATGGATTTGAATGTAGTAGACCCTTTGACTAAACCTATTCTATGAGCAAAACATGATTAGCACCAATACTCCATGGGTGTTAGATATATACCAAATGTGAACTAGATTATTGACTCTAGTGCAAGTGGTACATTGTTGGAAATATGCCTAGAGGAATTAATAAGGTTGTTATTCATATTTCCTTGTTCATGATTAATGTTTATTGTCCATGTTATAATTGTATGTATTGGAAACTAAATACATGTGTGGATAAGTAAACAACAGAGTCCCTAGTAAGCCTCTTCTACTAGTTTGTTTGTTAAGCGATGGTTAAGGTTTCCTGACCATCAACATGATTGTCACTTGATAATAGGATCACATCATTATGAGAATGATGTGATGGACAAACCCAAATAATAACCATAATCGCATCATTTAGTTTGATTGATATTGCTTTCTGTAAATGTCAAGTATAGTTTCCTCAGACCATGAGATCATGTTATCCCTGGCATCGGAGGAATACTTTGTGGATATCAAACATCACTTCGTAACTGGGTGATTATAAAGGTGGCTTTCAGGTATTTCTGATGGTGCTTGTTGGGTTGCATGAATCAAGACTGGGATTTTTTCCTCTGTGTGATGGCTAGTGAGATATCTTTGGGCCCTCTCTGTAGTATAGCATCCAAGAGCTCAAGTGACTAATGTGTTTGGTCACGGGATCCTATACCATGGTACAAGTAAAGATAATTTGCCAGTAAGGAGATTGAAATAGGTATAGCGATACCTACAATCGAATCTTGGGAAAGTAATATATCATGAGACAAAAGGAATCATACACCGGATTGATTGAATCTTTGACACTGTATTTGAACCGAAAATAACTTCTCTAAATTTGTAGGAACCACTATGGACATCCATGGTCCCGCTAATGTTTGAATGTTCTCAAACCCGTAGGGTTGCACACTTAATGCTTCAGTGTCGCTAGTTTTCGTGCAGATTATAGATAGTGTAATAAAGTGTCGGTTTGGAGTCTCGGATAAGATCCTTGATAAGGAAAAGTATATAGCAAGGAAAAGTATATAGCAAGTTTATTTTAGGGTTTCGGGGAAAGTTTAGAATAATTTTGTTAGACGCAATGTTCTAGAAAGTTTCCGAGGGGTCCACCTACGAGGTGGGGCCACATGGTCCCTAGTGGGGCACCTCGACCCTAGTGATCCAAGGCGCCACAACCACCTAGGCCCATGCGGCCTAGGGTTTAGAAAACCCTAAAGGAGGCGCGTGGGAGGGGGGGATTCCCTCTCCCGGCTGCCACCAACTTGGAGGGGGAAAAGTTAGGACAACCCTCCACGCCTATAAAAAGAAGGGGCAGGCGCGTCGCACCCCATTTCTCTTGGCCGCCGCCTCCCCTCTCCCTACCCATACTCTCCTCCTAATCTGGAATAGAGTACGACGAAGCCTTACTGAATTCCTTCTCCACCATAGTTGCACTGTCGTTGTGCTGCCGGAATCTCGCGGAGATCTCTCTCTCTCTATATATATATATCTCTCTCTTGCAAGATTAAGAAGGAGACGCCGCCAAGCAGAACGTGTGGATACCACGGAGGTGATGCCGGATCGCAGGACTCCATTGGTTTTAACTGACGCAAGTGAACGAATATATCACCCACGGTCTATAGATCGTAAACCGCCGGTGTCCTTTGAGGGTAACTAGATTAGATCTATATTATTATTACTTGCATTTCCTAGATTATATCTTGTTGGGTTTCCTCTTGCCATTCTATAGATTTTTTTGTTTTCCATGCAACAAACTCATCATATCAACGGTGCAAAGGAGCATGCCCAGGAGTGTCAATATCCACTGGGCTGAGAATTCCTTGATGGCAATCTGAGATGATACAAACTTCCCTTAAAGGCAGTATAACCTTGGTTCTCAATAGAAAAAGGAACGACTCCCAAATATCGTTGTTCTCAACCTCAACTAAAGAAAAAGCCAAAGGCAATAACCGGTTATTGGAACCATTTGTTATATGCAACCAAGAGTGTGTTGGAAATATGACCAATTTACCATAGAATTTAATCAACAAAAATTAGAGTAAATAATAGTGCTAGATTGTTTCGTCTGAAACTGCTATCCATGTTGTCCCGATTCGTTTCAACCCTGGGATGTCAATGATCGATGGCTGAGAAACGTCGCCCTGACCCGCAATTTTAGTCCAATCCCGCGTCGAGTGATCTTTGGCGTCCGTTTTCGACCCAGAAGCACAATCAGAGCTGCTGACTGGTGGGCCTCGCAGAACCCTTTCTGGTCATATGGTGGAATACGTGCGCGCACTGGCCCCGCCATCAGCGTACACGGGCAGTAAAGCACTCGGTGAGAGGTGCATGGGGGACTGTGTGCATGCCTTGGGCCCGTCGTTAGTGTACACGGGTAGTAAAACGCTCGGTGAGAGGCATTCAAGCGGCCCACGGGTCGCTGTTATCATATGCAGGCAGGAAGGCACTCGGTGAGAGGCTATGGGCCCTTGATGGATGTGGGTTTTCACGAGGGAGAGGCGATATGGAAGGCAATGTGGCATCGGAAGGCATGGGCGGATGCTGGTTCTTGCGGCGGAGAGATGAGATGGCATCGTATACCGTAGGCATATGCGGTTTCTCGCATCGATATTGTACGATGGATCCTAGTGATAGAAGACTTGCAGTCGTAGGGCATAGGTGCCCGCGGTTTCCCGCGGCGATATCATATGGTGGAACCCGTCCAGAACCGTCGTGGCCAAGGAAACTCTTGCCGGACGCGGGTTCTCCTGGGCGAGAACAGCTGACTTGCTAGACTATAGGCGGCCACAGGTTATCGGGGTGGAGAGCCGAGCTGGCAGCATCCCAGGTTTTTGCGCCCACACATTGTCTATAAAACACCGTGCACCATATCCTTCCTCCTCAACACATTACATACACTTTATTATCTCCCACCTCGTCTCCCACCTCCGCCATGTTTTCTTTAGCTCCGGCATTCGTCTTCTGGTCTCGCCGATGAAGGGCGAACATGATGCATGCTTAGAACCACGTTAATGTACAGGACGAACGATCCAGCCACGAGACCAACGCGGTGGTTGTCTCGGTCCCGATCACTTCTTCTTTCATCCTGAACGCTGGTAATGTGCTCTTCTATCTCTCGTTTTTTGTGCTTTCATATTATCCTCGATCCATTTTTAGATTTTTACTTCTTTTTTGTCCATGCTCATAGATTCTTTAACTTTGGCGGCGAGGGTAGGAAGCAAAGATGGAGAGGACAAACGGTGTCGTCTCAAGAACCACACCAGGACCGTCTGCGCATCTCTCCCCGACTCTTATTTCTTGATGGCTACGGCCGTCTATGATTTAGGACGACAACCGACACTTCAGGACAATCAACACACCATCTGTGTGCCTAGTCACTTCTACGAACAGGTCTTCACGCGTGCGGTCATGGACAATGTTCTTCTACAGCTAGAGTAGGGGTAGCTAGGAATAGGGTTATGATGTCTGATATGACCCTTGGTGTGTTCGAATTATTGTATTTGTAATACTTATACTTATGTTTGCATAATCGACTCAATAAATAAATCACGTCTATTTATTTCTTCGCATGGTACTTTCAATTTTCGGATGCCGAGTTTTCGACAGTCAACCGATTTGACCTAGAGATGTCGCTTTGTAGGTTGGGTCGTGGGTATCGAATCATGTGTGAGACTCTCTCTTTTATCGTTGTAAGCGTTTTTTCGGACGCACGTCGTCTATGGTGACCCTACACAAGGAAACGGCTCTCATAATCGCCTGTTTGACCATCTATACATTTAGTCTTATCTCGACGGCCTAGAGCGGTCTCAAGCAGCGTATAGATCAATCTTGGGCATGTTTATTTTTAACCTTCATAATGGACATAGTCACATAAAACTATAAGAGTTTACTTTCTTTACTTCATCAGCATGCTGCTCGACAGATTTAAACGATTTGGTCATCAACTATTTTTCATCCACGTGTTTACTATGTCATGCTTCTCATTTTGTTGATTCAGACTTTTCTCTTGGGCTAACATATATCACGATCATATCATTAGGCATTCTGCTTAACGGCCGCGCCCCGGGGGCCGCAGAGAGAAGTCAACATTGTGATGCACGAATTTGGCATCGACTCGGCCATAGACTATGTGTTTCTGAAGACTCTCATTGGATTTACCAACGGATCGTCCATGGTAAACAACGACGCCTGTACAGCAAAATTGTGATGCATGGATTTGGCACCGACTAAAAAGTAGACTATGTGCTTCTGAAGACTCATAAGATTTAACGGTAAATCATCCGCGGTAAACAATGATGCATAGACCTTTGTTTAGAACTACTATCTTTCAATCAAGGCTAAACAATATTAATTAATAGCATCTCATTTGCATCATTGTATATCAAAAATAACACATGCAAAATGAACGTCCATTACCACTTCACTAAGTATTAATGAAGCCGTGCACAAGCACTTGCTATTATTAAATTAGACACATAAATATAGCAAAGGTGTCTGGTTTTGCTGAAAATAAAGGATTAAACGTATAGTGTGGAATATAGTAATTGCTTGTGGTAATTATAGAAAGTAAACAGTAAACAGTAGATGTAATATCAATGGGAATGAATGAACAAGGGCCACAATTCACTAGAGGTGTTTTCTTTATAAGATTTGGGTGAACAAATTACAGCGGGGCAATTGACAAATAGAGAATGCATAACAATGCATGTACATGACATGTTGATCACTATGAGATTCATTTGGTCATTACAACATGATTCATAGACCGTAATCCAACTGCATCTATGACTAATAATCTACCTCCGGGATGTCATCCAAACAACCCTCGGGTATTAAGTTGCAAGCAACACAAAATTGCATTAAGAAAAGTGTGTAATATAAAAAACACAATTTCCCTTGGGCAAAAGATTGTTGTTTTCTCCCAAGTAGCAACAACACATCTACAATCTTAAAAGTTTCCGCCACTCTCCCAGATTATTAGAGGCATAAACCTACTATCGAGCATAAATACCCCCTCTCGGAGTCATAAGCAAGTACTTGGCCAAAGTAACTACTAGCAACGGAGAGCATGCAAGATCACAAATAACATAGACATGATAGAACAATAATCAATCTGACATAATACTCAACATCCATCGGATCCCCGCAAACACAACATGTAGTATTACAATAAGATGATCTCGATCATGATAGGTAGCTCACAAGATCTAAACATGGTGGCACAAATAGGACATACAACCATCTAGCTACTGCTATGGACCCATAGTCCAAGGATGAACTACTCATGCATCACTCTGAGGCAGGCATGGTGATGAGGAAGGCCTCCAGGATAATCTCCCCCTTCGGCAGGATGCCAGGAAGATTTTCAGATCCTTCCCAATCTAGAGACGATGGTGGCAGCGGCTATAGACTTTTTCATGGCATTCTGATCAGGTCCTTAGGGTTTTTGCCTCGGAGGGTTTATATAGGCGAAGGGGCAAGGTCGGTGGACGCCCGAGGGGCCCACACCCTAGCCAGGCGCAACCAGGGGGTACCCGCGCCCAGGGATGGTGTGGCCGTCTCGGTGCCCTCCTCCGTCTCTGTTTTGGACTCCATGTCGTGTCGGAAAAAATAGGAACTTCTGCTTTTGTTTCATCCAATTTCGAGAATATTTCTTTACTAGTTTTTCTGAAACCAAAAACAGCAGAAAACAGGAAACTGGCTCTGTGGCACTTGTTAATAGGTAAGTTCTAGAAAATTCATAAAAATGCCACAAATTGTGGACAAAGCATAAATAAATTGGTGTAAAACAAGCATGGAGCATCAAAAATTATAGATACGTTTGAAACGTATCAGTGTCATACCTCTTTTATCAATTCATACATGCCAATTCATCATTGTTGTTTTTCCTCTCCCAACTTAAACTGCACAATATACTCACATATAGGATTGAGTCAAAAGAGTATAACTTGGTTTATTGACTTTGTTTTTAACAGTTTAATCAAATATACTGTAAGCTTTTCATCGAATACATCTTATAAAAGAGTGTGAAAATGATTTTTTTATAGTGGTTGCAATCCATATATCATAATTAATTTAATTGGGCATCATTCTTAAGTTAAATTAGCTAGTTTTAGTGATGAAAATAAAATCTTATAAAAAATTACAGCAGTGATGTAGCTCAGTTTTGCCTCACTTAAACATCCCAACAATTGTTGCCAATTTTTGTGCATGTGGGGAATATAAAGTTACATATGCTATTAAAATTTCAGCCTAATTGGAGTTACAGAAAAAAACATGAGAAATGAAACAGTGAACAACATCTTGAGATTTCTGCAACTCCATATAACAAGCTTATCAAAAACTAAAATCTTTTTGTGGTTTTCAATTTTTAGGCACTGAAACTAAAACTAAAACAAATAAACAAAACAAACATGTTATATACAATGAAATAAGAAGGGAGGAAATCTTACTCCCCTAAGCTTGTGTGAAAGCTAATAGCCCGGTATGAACCTCAGCCACTTGATCCATCACCGTAGTAGGGCGTCGACTCCCATGGCGCGTCCCCCTGAGGCGCTGTCTTGTTGCCCCATTGTGAGGAAGACCCTTCCCACATGGAGTTCTCAGGTGGTGTCCTAACACTCTCCCATGATGGGTACGAAAGCGGTGTGGGAGTATCACTCCATGAAGGCTCCTCAACTTCCGGCACTATCCACTTGTCCGAGTGCTTGTTAAAATAGTCAAGACGAGGAAGAATCATGGACTCAAACTAGCCACACTTAACAATAAATGTATACATATAGATATCATTTTTCCACCATCTTAATATTCCCATGTTATGAAACATATCCATATTCAAGAGATTAGTTTCCTGAATTTCAGTGCCAATGTTTTTAAATCCTCGTTCATCCTTAATATGCTCATAAATTAGAGTAGCTTTGGCTCCAGCAAATAAGGGTGTGCTACTATTATGTGACACAACAAATTAAAAACTTCTTGCATGTGACACCCTCGGGATCAGGGCTAAACAAATCCCATACCTCCGTCTGACATAAGCTTAACCTTGAGCTCGATAATATCCAGTGAAGAATCGGTAACACATCAGTGACCCTATGACACAAAAAAATTATTACATCAAGCTCATAACTAAGCGAAGATCCAAATTATTACAAGCAGAGGTCACTGACCACAAACATCAAACAACGGAAGGCAAATTATGTTATTAAGTATAGAAAACTTAAAAAATGGCCTAAGAGGCCTGAAGCATAATGATGACGTCCCAGCCCATAGATTCCAGGCTGCCGACCGGGAACCCCAAGCTACTCGTCAGTGTTGATGTCGTACAAACTAATCTTCAGGGAACACTTACTCTGCCAAAAGTATCAACAAAGCAAGGGTGAGTATAGGGTGTACTCTGCAAGACTTATGGCTGGTGGAGTTGTTTTGCATAAAGCCACTTTTGTTTATAAAACAAGAGGGAGAGAAGAAGCTCGTCTATTTAGAATATTTTTAAAGGGGATAAGGGAGCAACATCTCCGAAATATTGATCATCACCTTTTATATCCACCAAGTCCTCATCATCTGAACCCTATCTAGGATCACCCCCTCGTACCCATGAGAAAGCA
The DNA here is from genome assembly GCA_030063025.1 of Avena longiglumis. NCBI lineage: Eukaryota > Viridiplantae > Streptophyta > Magnoliopsida > Poales > Poaceae > Avena > Avena longiglumis. Next base: position 471,822,422 of record CP125974.1, on the reverse strand, counting down.
TACTTAAGCACACATTGATCTGCCAAGTTTTATGATTAGGTTCAAGTTCTCTATGATCTTGAGTCTGGTCACCAAGTCGTTCATAACCGTGAACACGGATTTTCGAAAAGATTATTACCCTGCAGGGGTGTACAACTTTACCCACATGTACTAACCTTCTCTTAATGCCACATGATTAGCCCTCTTACTTGGAAGGCCGGCACTCTTAATGCCACATGATTAGCCCTCTTAGTTGGAAGGCCGGCAGAGGGTGGTTAGACACGACCTTTACCTTGCTTTCGCCGAGACCATGAGTCACCCAATAAGTATGGTTCCGCTGTAACGGGTCAAATCCCAAAGCCGGTACTTAAAGATGTGAGGCGAGGTTGGTTTACCAGGGGCTCCATCGACCCCAAGCAACCCCGGCCACACTTACCTACCTGTTATGAATGCACCTCCTTCACCGCCTTCGAGAAGATCCAGAATGCATGTCGAATGGAACACTCGAACTATGTGACTCATGGAATCTACTAGGCAAATTAGTTAGTCATGAGGTTTTCCAGGCCCCGTGTGGTTGTACGCTCGTCTAGGTTCCAAAGGCAAGAAATCGGGTCCTAGTGGTGGCGAGCATGGGACTAGAAAAACCACATCCCACCGTGGCCTCCCATATAAGCCTTAGCATGTTTAATCTCATACCACATCTGATCTCACCTCATCACGTTCTCCTGTCATACTAGATTCTCTGCATCTGATACATCATCTTGATGGACCAGACTCAACAGCTATGCATGGCTAAGCAGGACACAGATATAAGCTCTAGCAGTGCACACAGGCCAAACCTAGTTATGCTAGGAGCAGTGGATCAGGTAATATAAGCTCAAAGGGAGTAATGCAACAGATAGGATACTCTATCTATCGGTGAAATACCATGGTAGAATCGTATGCATCATGGCAGGAATTGTAATGATTTTGAAACCATAGGATTGTATAATGGTGGGGCTATGCTTGCTGATGACCCACAAGTGTAGGGGATCGCAACAGCCTTCGCGGGTAGTATTACCCAATTTATTAATTCGACACAAAGGGAGCCAAAGAATACTTGCAAGCCTTAAAACTGAGTTGTCAGTTCAGCTGCACCTGGAAATAGTTCTTGCTCACAGAAGTTTATCAGTAGCAACAGTTTGTAGTAGCAACAACAAAGCAACAACAACAGTAACAGCAACATTGAAACAGTAGCAATAGTAACAGTAACAGTAACAGTAGGATTCGAGTGCGGTAGGCATAGGGATGGATGGACGGGCGTTGCATGGACGAGTCTAAACATGTAGCTTCAAGAACTAGGGCATTGCAGATAAATAATAATAAGCATCCAAGTACTAAATAATCCTAGGCATGCGCTCCATATATAGTCATACGTGCTCGCAATGAGAACTTGCACAACATCTTCTGTCTAGCCAACTGTGGCATCCCGCAAAACCACTACTAGAAAATCGCGTTGATTTTGTGCATTGCATCATCATGACCGCATGCTCATGTCATCATGCCACATTGCATTTGAGCATCGTCATCATCTTGCATTTGCTTGCATGAAACTAATTGCAGAAAAAACCTATTTTGTGTTTTCCAAAACGCTCCGTCTTTGTTCAAACGCAAAACCCGGGTCTCCGGATTATTTTGTTTTGTCTGCTATCGGTTTGCAAAATCCATGTTTGAAATAATAAAATATTTAATTATTTTAGGGGGGCAGTCGAACGGGCCGGTTCGACCCGAACGACCACCCCCAGAATAAAATCGGTCCAGCTTAGACCCCACCCCAACTCTTTTCTTACCCCAGTCCTACCTACCCAACCCTCCTCCACCTCACCCGGACCAACCCCTGGCTGCCACCTCACCCTCTCCCTCCCCTCTAACCAATCCCATGCCGCCACCTGCCCAACCCCTCTCTCTCCACTCACCCCACCGCCTGGCCACACACATAACACCCCACAGCCCCCAACCCGCCGCCCACCGGGCCCACCAGCGGCCCCACAGTGACGACACACACAACACACACAGACGCACGCACTCCCCGCCCCGGCCCCGCACCTGGCCCACCCCGCACGCGACTGCGTCCCCGTCATCCCTCCTGCCCGTCCCCGCACCTCTCCTTCTCCTTCCACCGCGCCCGCAGCCGACCCACCCCACTGCCTCGCCTCCGCTGCTCCTGCCCGCTGGCCTCCCCATCGCTGCCGACCTCGGTCCCCGCCCCAATCGCGCCCGCGCCCAGCCGCGACTCTCCTCCTCGCTCGAGCTCAGCCGCCGCTTATCCGGCTCAGCGCGCCTGGCGAGCCGCTGACGACTCCGCCGCCGCCTCACCACCGCTTCCCCGCTTAGCCGCGCCTCCCGGCCCGCCTTCGCCCGCTCAGACGCTGCGCCGTCTCCGCGGCCAGCTCCCGCCGGCCGCGGCCTCTCCTCCACCCGAGCCGCTTCGTCTTGCCCCGCCTTCTCCGCCGGCCACCAGCCCGCCGCCCTCTCCCGCCGGCGCCACGCCCCTGCTGACCGCGCGCTCGCGCGGCCGCCTCTGCGTCGTCACCGCCTGCGCCTCGCTGGCTGGCGCCGCCCTCGAGCCGCCCTCGCCGCATCTCCTGCCGTCGCGCCCGCTGCAGCGTCGCCCGCCGACCTCCCGGCGAGCCGCCTCGACCTCGCCCGCGTCGGCCTCCTCTGCGCGCGCGATGTCGCCGGCGTCCGTCCCGAGGAGTAGCCGCCAGCGCCGGCCGCGCGACCGCCCCTGCGAGCTCCTCCCCGGTGCTCCCCCGCCCACTCCCGGCGTCGCCAAGATCTTCGATGCGGAGACCCCCGTGTACCGGTACCGACGTACGAGGTGGAACCCGAAGGTCGCCATCATGGATCCACAAGCCCTCCTTCATGGACATCCGAAGACCCCGACCCACGGAACCCTGAAGACACAATTCCGAAGATCCGAAGACCGAACCTCGGGAAAAAACCCCCGGAACAACAAGATCGCCCACACGGACTTGAGTACCCCGAAGCCTTCGACACGGAGCACCGAGGATGCCTTCATGGGACGCCAAGACACCCGTCGAACCCCGAAGGCTGGACCCCGTGGACCGACATGATCGCCTTCACGGATACGACAAGTACTTCCCTCGGACGCCGAAACCCGAACCGAAAGGACGCCAAGAACGCCACAAGTACGACAAGTTCTACTTCCGAACGACAAGACCGGCCGATCCGTGGGCCCGACAAGATCGACCGCGTGGAACCAAGATCTCCGGCATGTCACGACAAGTTCTCCGTCTTGTATCCGCTCCTGCCGATCCCGTCGAGCCCTGAACCCCGAGACCTGACCCCGGACCCCCGGAACCCCAAGTTCGTCGAGACCCCCTAATGTGTGACCCTTACCCGAGAACCCTATTGTATAAATTGCCAACTAGATAAATTGATGCATATTTAATTGACATACTTGCATGCATATTTGTGTGGTTTGGGGCCTTATGCCGATTCACCTCATAATTAAATATGGGGCCCATATGCGGGCAAATCCAGTCTCATATCGGCCTCATTTAAACTTGTGTAGCGAACCGGTGATATATTCTGCCTTGTTAAACAACATTTAAATTGCGGGTTAGCTAAACAACATGAACCACCTAAATATTGTCGGGACCCCCGGTTCCGCTTAATATGACCTAATTGCACCGCACTTTTGCCATGCCATGCATCATATCATAAGCATGCATCATGCCGATCTTCTGCCGTTGTATTAAATATTGCATCCGGTGTTTATTCTAGTGTTTTGCTTCTTCGCGGATAAGGCCGTTGAGTTGATGTGAGCTTCGACCCGATCTTCGGCTGAACCTTCGACAATGTTTTCAGGCGAGCATCTCCCTCTTTCTACCTATCTTACTTTTATAGTATTTATTCCCTCCTGTTGATCTATTGCTATCTGTGTTGCGATGCTCTAGTTTTCATACCCGAGATATCCCTTGCCGCCTTATATTGCCTTGGACACATCCTATTACCTGTTGTTTGGTAGATAGTTGGACTTGCGCGTCGTAGTCGCTTGCTCAAGTGCTGTTGCGTGTTGTCAAGTGCCACAGTTGTTGGAGTAGTGCCGCATGTTTATTGTTGGAGATGATCATGGCTTTACTTTTCATTCACTTTAATTCCTGTTTAACCACTAAAATTGAAGTAAGTAAGCAGAGGCATCGGTGGGTGATAGGTAATTTTGGTTTCGATCGCCACTTGTGTCCGTGGGACCCGAGTTCTTGACACTGCCCGAGATCGAGCGCGCTAACCACAGGTGGGGAGATATGGGCCACCCATTGATTATTACCTGATTTCAAAGTATTGTACTGGGGGCCACAAACTAGTTTGAGGTTTTATTTACTATCCTGTACTTATGCCATGCTTTACTGCTTTATTTACGATTGTGCGAGGAGCACACTGTACTGTTTAGGAAGCGGAGTGTTTTCGCGGTATCGACAGTCCCAATTTTGGGATTTGCTGTCGTTTACAGCCACTGACGCAAACCCTAAGTCCATCTCGGAGACCGGCCGACTTCGTTGCGGGTAGACTTGGAGCACAGTGCTTGATCATAGACAACTATAACTAAAGTTTACTGTTATAATTGACTTGTATCCGAAATGACTAGTAATCAGCTTCACTATAACGGAATGGCTAAATGAAAGTACCAACAACTGCTGGGTTTTGGGGTTATCTCATGCTAATTGTATCTGACTAGTAAGTGTTGCAACTATCACGGAATGGTTAACTCAAAGTGCCCACTACTTACTTTATCAGGATGAATATCTAAACCTGACTAGTAATTGCTGCAACGATAACTGAGTAAATAAAACTGCCAACGGTGTGAGTTCCTCGGTTGACTTCCTCGTTTGGTCTCGAGGGGGAAACACCAGGATGGGTTTGTTTGATGATAGCATCAGGTTGGATCCGAATAGGTATTTCTTACCCCTCTCTAATAGCCGTCAGTTGTATCGAGTCTCTATAGGTTGTTTAGTGCATGCTGCTGCTGCCGCTTCAGTCCACCATACCTATGTAGGCGAGGACCGCCAAATTCTAGCCTCGCCGTGTCGGCCTCAAGATCGACGCCTCTTTTTCCTTTGCCCTTTGTCGGCACCCCTTTTGTTTAAGCAGGTTTTGAGATCGACGTCGTTAGCAGGGTTACCCTTCCGGCTTGGCCTGGGCAGGGTTATGGACGCCATTGGTTATTCTTCAGGGCTCTTAGCCCCCATTTGCATCTTGACCGTAGTCGGACGCTCCATCTTTTCAAGGTGATTTGGATCTTTGTACCGTATATCTGTATTCTTGACTCATTGAGTCGCTGCTGTATATATATATATCTGTTCTGTGGGTCCCATCGAGGACTGTTGTGTAATGTTATTACTTCGTTTTCCACCCGCACGAAAGTGCCTGGTGGGCACCTTTGAATCGTTTCTATGCGGGTTTGGCGGAAATCGCTGAAACTTGCATAGGTCCGATTCTGAGGGTGTTACACCAACCCGTGGCAGCGGGGCCTCTAGGGAACTACTGGCAATTAAGGTACTCATTTTAATAGAGCACCGGAGCAAAGCATTAACACTCCATGAACACATGTGATCCTCACACCACGGCCATCCCCTCCGGTTGTCCCAATTATTGTCACTTTGGGGCCTTTGGATCCGGACAATGATATGTGTACACAACTTGCAGATAAGATCACAAACAATACTATCATAATGATTCAATAATAAGTTCAGATCTGAGATCATGGCACTCGGGCCCTAGTGACAAGAATTAAGCACAACAAGTTGCAACAAAGTCAAATAGCACTAATAGAGATACTAGGCACTATGCCCCTAACAGATCTTATTCGATTACATGATAGAGCTCATCCAATCGCTACCATCCCCAATCCTACAGCGGGGCATTACTCACTCATGGATGAGGGAAAACATCGGTGGTTGATGGAGATGCGTTGGTGATGACGATGGCAACGATCCTCTCCAAATTCCCCGTCCCGGGAGGGTGCCATAACGGAGTTTCTGGATCCGAATCTTGGTTTCTCGTGGCGGCGGCGGAGCGGAACTCTTTCTGGAAAACTATCGAACTCCCCTATGTTTTTAGGTCAGAAGCAAACTTATAGGCGCAGAGGGAGGCCGAGGAGCTGCCTGGGTTGGCCAAACCTCCCCCAGGCGCGGGGTTAGTGGGCCCGCGCCTGTGGTGGGTCTGGCTCCCCTTCTGGCTCCGTGGATCTTCGGTGAGAAATAGTTTCTGGCATATTTTCCGGGATTCTTCCTGATAGTTCATTTTCTGCATAAAACAAGACACTAAGGTAATTCTGCTGAAAACAGCATCAGTCCGTGTTAGTTGCATCCAAATCACACAAGTTTATAGAAGAAACAATAGCAAAGCGTTCGAGAAAGTAGATACGTTTTGGACGTATCAACTCCCCCAATCTTAGCTTATTGCTTGTCCTCAAGCAATTCAGTTGAAAACTGAGTGCGATAAAAGAACTTTCACGAACACTTTGCTTCATATGATGTATATATTCTCAGCACAGGAGTAAATGTTAGACAATTCATAATAAAGAGTATGCAACTAAGTCTACTCAACAGTCATTGCAAGCTATAAAGAGAAACCAACTCAATAATAATAAGTAGCATGAAACATAAACACAAGCAACATTGCAATGCTCATAATAAGGTATGATAGAGTGGTATCTCTCTTGCCTTTGTTTGAAGAGCACAATATAAATGCCAAGGCACCTCTGAAGTTCACATGAAGACTAGAATTAAAGATATAAGAGATACAAGCATCAAAGTCATGACATAATTAACCAAGTTTTGGAACAAACACAAGAATGATAACTATGCTCTCAAGAAGATGCTCATAGAATAAGTGGTGACTCAACAAAGTTGTGAAAACGGTTTTGTGAAGGTTTGAAAGGCTTCCCAATGCTGAAAGGAAGGTACTCATTAGCTTTGTGCTCTCATTGCCCCTGTCATAGGCATCTTCATGTGGTTAAGGTGAAAGTGAGGTCCACTCTGAATCATATGCTTGACAGACCATAGGCTGAATATCCCAAGTCCCTTGAGTATGAGGGCCGCTCCGCATGCTACTCAACTTTGATCACCTAAAAGTTCTTGTCATTGTAAATACATGCATATCATCAAGAACCGCCAACGTGGTACCCCTTGCATATGGCACATGAGCTTTCCCATAACCAAAATGACAAGGCAAGCAGACAATGAGCATCTCAGCAATCTTTTTATTTACCATATGCATATTTTTATTGAGGACGCTTCATAGATGCTCATTATAGTGTTGCTGCAAGTTTCCACCATGATTAAGCATGGCTTAGGCTAGCGGCCCAGACGTTTCTCTAACACAATGTATAAACTCCATGAACTCACAACCTCCCCTTTTATTTCACATCGTCGACATCTGTAAACAAAAGATCAAGGAATCAACTGGATAAGATATCCCATAGGTGTTGAAAGTGTTCCCCGTGACAGCACGGTTTTGCTGACTCCCAGCATATAATAAGCAAGCATATAACTTTCATGGACTAGTCACAATGGTTCAAGATTATTAAGCGCAAGGAATAAAGTATGACATCAAGTTCGTGAGAGCTTTACTAAATAACTTTCTCAAAACATAAAAACATTTTATTTTGGAAGAAAACACGACATATATAAAATATGCACTGAAGTAGCAAATGATGCTAATAGGTAGGTATGGTGGACACAACTGGCAATATTGGTTTTGGGGAGTTGGAAGCACATGTAGAGCACATACTCAGTGCAAGTGAAGGCTAGCAATAGATAGGGAGCGACAAACGAGAGAGCAATAACTATCATAATCATGCTTGCAACAAAACAAGACTAATTATGGCATGAAAGTGATACAAGAACTCTGAGGCAAAATAAATCATCGAGGCTTACTGACTATTGATTAGTCATATGCATGCGTGAGCATGTGCCAAGTCGATTCACATGAACAGTCAGAGGAGGATACCACAATTTCATACCAAAATATGAATAAAACAATGCAAGCAAACATTCATATGACATGCCACAAACTATTAGCAAGTTGGAGCTGATCATAGACAAGCAAGAACTACTAAGCATCCACCTTACACAAACAGGCTAAGCATGCTCACAATGATGAGTATATGTACAAAAATGAAACAAATAGAGTTTGTTACCAGCCTCTCACCACACCTCGAGTTGTCTTAATATTTATTATTGCCCTTCACTTGTGTGACTTGAATATTAACATGAAACCAAAATTCACTGAGGACGGCTGAACCCTGCAAAGAACTCACAAAACCAAAGAAGAACAACAAATATTTTTGGTTTTTTCGATTTTTTAGAAACAAGGAAACAAACAAAAACCAAACAAAAACAAAGCAAACCAAACAAAGCAAAATCTTTTTGGATTTTCTTTTAAGGCAAACCAAAGAAAAGAAACAAAGAAACAAACCAAGAGAAACAACGAAAATATTTTTTTGGTATTTTTGTGTTTTTGAGAAAGAAGCAACAAGAACCAAAAAGAAAGCGAAACAATGGATATACAAATAACCGACCGAACATGATATATAGATGAGTGTGATGTTGGTACCTCCCCCCAAGCTTAGGCTTTTGGCCTAAGTGGGGCTCAATAACGCGGATAGTAACCCCATGCTGGTGGGTCATCATAGGAATGATCATAGTCAGGCACCTGCGATGAGGAAGAAGACGTGCCCCAATCAAAAGAGGGTTGTTGGTATGAAGACTCTCCCAAGTTGGAGGGCTGAACCGAATTGTCTTCAGAATCCTCTTCAATATTCTCCTCTTGCTGGGAGAGTTCCCCCACATAAGTGTCAACCTCCTCCTCCGTAAGTGACCATCCTTGCATGTTATCAAAGTTAAACAAAGCAGGTGCAGGCAAATAAACTATTTTCTCATTCCTACCCTTTCTCCGACCTTGCTGGGCAAAAGATAGTTCATATGGCAAACTTCTCACATTAGCTCCCAAAGAAACAAAACCATGTTGAATCATGGATTCAATATCAAGCCTCTCTATGGGAAACTGAAAATCTGAATAATGAGGCTCTAAACCATGGAAAGCTAGCAACCTATAAGCAATGAGACCTCCACAAATTCCACCCTTCTCACGGTTAGTGGTGAGACGGTGAGCTATCAAAGCACCCAAACTATAAGAACTATATTCAGAGCAACTGCAATAAAATCTAGATCAAAAGAAGACAACTTTCTAGCAGTCTTTCTAGCAAGAACACACTTGGTAATGAAATAGGCAAAGTATCTAATAGCTGAGAGCTGGATGTTCTGAATTTTACCACTTTCCTTTGAGAAGTCGAAACATTGGCAAATCTCAGCATACAAATCAACAAGTGACTTGGGCCTCTCCTTGATATTCTCACAAGATCCCCACTGAGGTACTCTAATTGCTGCACAGAAATCAGCAAAAGGCAAGTCGACAGGTATAATATATTTTGTAATGGACCATGGGATTAGAAGTAGACCAAGTGAACCGGAAGTCCTGCACAAAAGCCATGGTTAGCTTAACATATTGGATTGGTTCACCTTTAACAAAGTGCTCCAACCCTGCATTTGTAACCAAAGTTTGGAAATCTTGGAGGATCCCCGCAACTCTCATAAATTCATGGCATGGATATATGGAAGGAAAAACTGCCTCCTCACGATGAACCTTCATCGGCTCATGCACCATCAAGTCATATTGATTCAGTGGATAAGAACTCATCTTCCTTGCTGAAATTTTTAGACAACCATCAAACCAAGTGATTTCTAAGTTGATAAATGATGAGTAACTGCTATAGGAACTTGCTAGAGGACTACACATGCATCAAAACAAAGTTTCTAAGCATAGAACAAGCATTAAAGCTCAAACAACCTGTCACCTATAGTAGAAAAACTCAAGATACAATCTACCAATCACAAATCTAATTGGACAAGTGGAGGAGGCACATACCAAGGAGTAAACCCTCCAAAAATCAGCACTTGAGATGGGCTGAACAAGGAGATCGAAAATTGCGAGCAAGAACAGCAAGAACTCGAGCTTGAGCAAGTTTTCTGGTGTTTTTCGGGAGAGAGAAAGAAGGTGGCTTTGAGGAGGCAGCCTGGAGGGGCCTAGGTGGGTTAGACCCCCCTAGGCGCCACCACTAGGTAGGCCGCGCCTACCATGGGTGTGGGGCATATGGGTGGCCCCCTCGGTCATCTCAGGTGCCACTCTGCCTCTTTTTTCGAGGAAAAATTTATTTTGAATTTTCTGAGATTTTTCGGGAAACTTTATTTTTGGCCAATTTTCAGGGTATGAAAATTGATTTTCTCGCAGAAACAGTTTTTTCAGAAGAAGCAAAATCAAAACAAAAGCCAAACTACAGGAGCTCTAAGAAACTCAAACAAGCAAACAAGTGGCAAAACTAAAGCTAAAGCAAAGACTAGGAGGGATAAAGGAAAAAAGAAAGCAAGTATAACCATAGTGGAAACATTATTTTGTTCATTAAAATCCTTTTGTTAACAAGGTTGATCAAGTCTTGTTACCAAAACAATCTTATATAAAACAAAACTTTGCATTCTGCAAGGTGATTATGTTACCTCATACTTGATAGCAATTGTCCCAATCATAATAGTTTCAAAATTTTCTTGTGGGATGGGACAATATATTTCTCCAACCTTGATGCTCTCAATATTTTCAATGGAATTCAGGCAATAGCTTCTAACAACCTTCTTGGGGAAATAGACAGTGTACTCTTTGTCATTAATATTAAATGTTACTTTTCCTTGATTGCAATTGATGGCAGCACCTGCAGTATTAAGAAAAGGTCTCCCAAGAATAATAGACATATTATCATCTTTAGGCATTACAAGCACAACATAATCAGTTAGAACCATGCAATTATGAGCAACTTGAACAGGAACATCCTCACATATACCAACAGGAATAGTAGTTGACTTATCAGCCATTTGCAATGAAATATCAATTGGTATCAACTTTTCTAGCCGGAGCCTCTTGTAGAGAGAAAAATGCATAACACTAACTCCGGATCCCAAATCACATAAAGCAGTTCTAACATAATTATTCTTAATAGAGCAAGGAATAGTTGGTATACCTGGATCACCAAGTTTCTTTGGAACCTGACCATTGAAGGAGTAATTATCAAGCAAAATAGAAATTTCCTCATTAGGAATCTTCCTTTTATTAGAGACAATATCCTTCATATACTTTGAATAAGGAGGCAATTTAATAGCATCAGTCAAAGGAATTTGTAGAAATAAAGGCTTCATCCACTCACAAAACTTGTTGTAGTGTTCTTCCTCCTTTGACTTGTGTTTCTTACCTAAAAAAGGCATAGGTTTCTGCACCCAAGGTTCTCTCTCTTTACCATGTTTATTAGCAATAAAATCTTCTTTTGTGTACCTAGTGTTTTTAGTGTGCTTCTCAGGTTCTTCCTCACCTTCCTCCTTATCAGGAGACTCATCAATATTACCACTCTCAGTTTTAGCATCAGAGACAGATATACTATTAGGATCTACAACAGGTTCAAGTGGTTCCTCAACTACTTTATGTTTCTTTTTCTTCCTCTTACGAGGGCTACCACTATCTTCACCTTGTTGGGAATCTTGCTCTATTCTTTTAGGGTGTCCTTCAGGATATAAAGGATCTTGAGTAGCCGCACCACTCCTAGTTCTAATTCCATAAGCATGTTTATTTCCTGAAGCATTAACTAGCATATCCTTTTGTACCTTATCAAGTTGATCAAGTTGGGTTTGAACCATTTGAAAGTGTTTATAAAGCATTTTAATCTCATTAGAAGTTCTTTCCACAATATCTTTCAACTCATGGATAGCTCTAGAGTTTTCCAATAAATGATTCTGAACTTGTTTATTCAAATTACCTTGTTTAACAATAAATGTGTGAAGTTCCTCTAAACACTGATCAGGAGGCTTACCATAAGGAATATCACCTTCATTAAATTGGAGAGTGTACCTCAATAGTAGATGAGTGGGGAATTGGATTACATAATTCTTCTATAGGAGGTAGATTCTTCACATCTTTAGCTCTAATACCTTTCTCATTTAGACACTTCTTAGCTTCTTTCATCACTTCATCATTTAATGCAATAACTCCCCTCTTATTTGTTGTTGGTGTTGGAACTGGTTCAGGAACAATTGGTTCAAGAGTAATAGGCTCAGGTGTATTCAGCTCAGTTGAAGTCCAATCATCATAATTTTTGCTTATCTTGGTCATTAATTCTTCAGCATCTGTAGGAGTTCTTTTCCTGAAAATACAATCAGCAAAGCTATCTAGGTAGGTCCTAGAATCATCAGTTAGTCCATTATAATAAATATCAAGAAGCTCATTCTTAGGTAATGGACATCTAGGATGTGCATGAATCAAGGAACAAAATCTTTTCCATGACTCAGGCAATTTCTCTTCTTCTCCCTGTTTAAAAACAAAAAGTCTATGCAAAGCAGCATGTCTAGCACTGGGAGGAAAATATTTATGGAAGAAAGAAGCAATCAAGCAATCTAGGCTATCAATGCTAGCTTCTCCTTTTAATGAAAAAGGGAAGATCTTAGCAACAAAGTACTTATGCATCTTAACATCATCAGAGAACAAAGCACTCATAGTAGAAAGCTCATTCATATGAGCCACAACACTCTCATTTTCAGTCCCACAAAAAGGTTCTTTCTCAATAATATCTAAATAAGATAAATCAAGAGAGAAATCATAATCTTTATCTTAATATCTATGGGAGAAGTGGCAAACTTAGGATCATAGGACAACTTAGGCATAATAGTACGTCTAGCAAGGAGACTCTTCATAGCACTAGTACCATGTGTGTTTCGGCACTCTTCAACAAATTCATCAGTGAGCTCAATGTAACCATCATTAATATCATAACTCTCACTAGACTCAGGTGAGCTAACAGGTGTAACAGTGTATTCACTAGGAGTTTCGGTATTTCCTAGACTAGCCATAGTAGTATCTAGAAAAGGACCTAATGAACCACTCACATCAAGACAGTAGAAGTAACATCATGAGCATCAAAAGTAGTTTCATATTCAGCAGTAGTAGCAGTGTGTGTAGCATGAGTATGTGGTGGTGGTGTGACAAGCTAACTTATAACAGACGGTGAATCAAGAGCAACAGAGGTGTTTAGGACTGTACCTCTTCTTGTAGTGGATGGTAAAATAGGTAAATTTCCATCACGAGACTTTCCCATGATGAAAGGAGTAGCAGTGAAAAATAATAAATCCAAGTGAACTTACAAATAAAGCTATGCTCCCCGGCAACGGTGCCAGAAAATAGTCTTGATGACCCACAAGTGTAGGGGATCGCAACAGTCTTCGCGTGTAGTATTACCCAATTTATTGATTTTACATAAGGGGAGCCAAAGAATACTTGCAAGCCTTAAGAACTGAGTTGTCAGTTCAGCTGCACCTGGAAATAGTTCTTGCTCATGGAATTTTATTAGTAGCAAGACTTTGTAGTAGCAACAGAAAAGCAACAGCAGCAGTAATAGCAACAGTGAAACAGTAGCAATAGTAATAGTAACGGTAATAGTAGGATTCGAGTGTGGTAGGCATAGGGATGGATGGACGGGCGTTGCATGGACGAGTCTAAACATATAGCTTCAAGAACTAGGGCATTGCAGATAAATAATAATAAGCATCCAAGTACTAAACAATCCTAGGCATGTGCTCCTTATATAGTCATACATGCTTGCAATGAGAACTTGCACAACATATTCTGTCCAGCCAGCCCGTGGCAGCGGGGCCTCTAGGGAACTACAGGCAATTATGGTACTCCTTTTAATAGAGCACCGGAGCAAAGCATTAACACTCTGTGAACACATGTGATCCTCACACCACAACCATTCCCTCTGGTTGCCTCAATTATTGTCACTTTGGGGCCTTTGGATCCGGACAATGATATGTGTACACAACTTGCATATAAGATCACAAACAATACTATCATAATGATTCAATAATAAGTTCATATTTGAGATCATGGCACTCGGGCCCTAGTGACAAGCATTAAGCACAACAAGTTGCAACAAAGTCAAATAGCACTAATAGATATACTAGGCACTATGCCCCTAACAGATCTTATTCGATTACATGATAGAAATCATCTAATCCCTACCATCCCCAAGCCTACAGCGGGGGATTACTCACTCATGGATGAGGGAAAACATCGGTGGTTGATGGAGATGCGTTGGTGATGACGATGGCGACGATCCTCTCCAAATTCCCGTCCCGGGAGGGTGCCAGAACGGAGTTTCTGGATCCGAATCTTGGTTTCTCGTGGCAGCGGCGGAGCGGAACTCTTTCTGAAAAACTATCGACCCCCCCTCTGTTTTTAGGTCAGAAGGCAACTTATAGGCGCGGAGGGAGGCCGAGGAGCTGCCTGCGGTGGCCAAACCTCCCCCAGGCGCGGGGTTAGTGGGCCCGCGCCTGTGGTGGGTTTGTCCCCCCTAGGCCTCCTCTCTATCTATCTTCGGGTGAGAAATAGTTTTTGGCATATTTTCCAGGATTTTTCCTGATAGTTCATTTTCTGCACAAAAACAAGACACCAAGGTAATTCTGCTGAAAACAACGTCAGTCCGTGTTAGTTGCATCCAAATCACACAAGTTTAGAGAAGAAACAATAGCAAAGTGTTCGAGAAAGTAGATACGTTTTGGACGTATCACTTGCCTTTGCCAGTTGATAACAGATAAGCAGAGCTTCGGACATATGGTACTTAACTTAGTTACAGTTGGTCAAGTATTGTTCTTCAATCTTCGATCTTCGATGGCGTTGATCTCGGTCTTCAATCTCGATCTCGATATCGTATTCTACCAGGAAGAACCAAACACTGGAAAGAGAGGGAAACAATCAACACATGGCATTGGTGCAATGCTCAAGCAAGAATGATTATATGACAAGTTAAATTGTATTGAAAAGTAACCATAATACATGCTCGACCATTTAATCGGGGTTCCGAGGGGTACAAACCCTAACTCGGGGAAACACCGAATCACCTATGAGGGTTACTATGTTCTTCTAAAATAAACTTGATATGAAAGTTGTTGAACAATACATGATTATAGCTTAGATAATTAGATCTCATTTTTCTGAACATTTTGATATATTATTTGTATTTTTCTGACTTATAAATAATAAGTTATTGAATTTACAAGATTTAAATCATTTTCTGGAATTATTAAATCATTTTCTGGAATTATTAAACCACGCTAAAACTTTTCACACCGTAGGCATACCTATCCGTAGTGGTCGATGAGGGGCCTGAGCCACCTCACCGCCACGCAAGGTGGGACCTGCATCGGGTTTGACTGGGTCAGACCCGTGCTCGGCTGACGTCATGCTGACGCAAGCACGTCCGTGACCTTAGATCGGCGACGAGGACGACGTAGGAGGCGATGCGGGGCTATGGGATCTATCCCGTTTGAACCAGGGCATCAAGGCGAGTAGAACGATAGTGGAGCCGCTAGCTTAAGGCCTTTGTAATAGTAACCACGGCGAGGTTCCGTGGCGGCACACTGTGGTGCTCATCGGTAGGACGCTACAGAGTGGGAGCGAGGCAAGGAGAAGGTCCAGGAGGACGAGAATCTCACCAAGAATCGATTGACGGGGTCGGGGAAGCTTGGCATGGTCTGAGGGCGCCGAATCAACGGCGACAAATGTCGAGGAAGACAAGCTCGTCGGGAGGGAACTGAGGCTCAGCAGCTCGATTCCTTTGGTAGGGCGACGCGGTGCAGCACGGTGATCACAGTGGCAAGCTCATATGGGCAAGGGAGGCTCTGTAACGATGACGGCGAGCGACATCTACACGGGCTAGGGTTCGATCTCACGCGGGAAGAGAGAGGGAGGTCGGGAGAGAGGGACTACGAGGATGAGGAAGAGCAAGGGAATCACGACGCGACTCTTATCCATCTCCAAAGGCGGCGGATGGTGGAGAGCAGGCGGCGGGGATCGACGGTCGACGGCGCTCCAGGCAGCTGCTTGCCGCCGACGGGGAAGACGACAAAGAACATGAGTGCGGTGACCCAGCATACTACTGCATGATGTAGTATACTATAGTCATTGACATAACACCAATGAAACACTGTTCACTAGTATTACATCCCTCAGAATGGCACAACAGAAACACAGCGGGTCCAATACATGGCTAAAGGTTACAACTCACTCTTTACATAAGATCCGCAGAATACTCTAGGTTAAAGAGAGAGAAAGAACTTCTTACGAAAAAGAATCAAAGATAAATAACGCAAAACTATTATACTATTAAAACTAGTATTTAACTAAGGAATTGGCATTGCTGCTATTGCAACGCACTACAGAGATAGGTTCTTTGGATAGAGATTGTATTTCTATCTAATCAATAACTTTGTCTTCACTTGAGTTGAGGTATATGTTGACTTCCTTGTGATGTAGCCCGATCTACGGTCGTTACCACATCATGGTCTCCAACTTACGCCAAGTCGTCATGGACTCCAAAGGTGAACCCGTTCCTCTATGCGAGCCCACTTCCTACCCTATTGAATGGTATGCTACTTCATACTCCGTCACATATGCATGATAGGTTCACATTGACAAGTACGGAGGCAAGGGAGGAAGCCCGGGACATCAAGCCCGACAAGACGGAGGCTTGCAAGAGGAGACAGAAGAATCCACGGCTGAACCACCGGAGTCTCCGGTCCTGCTACACCGGAGTCTCCGATCCTGCTACACCGGAGTCTCCGGACCTACCTCCGGACCGACCCCAGCAACCACCCGAGGACAGTCAGAACGCCACTCCGGAGACGACACCGGAGACAGACCGGAGTCTCTGGCCTAGACCAGAGTCTCCGGACCCCACACCGGAGTCTCCGGCCTACACGATGGGCCTGCGCGCCGCCAGCTGGGCCTTCGGCCCATGTACCCCTCTAGCTCGTCCAAATCCTAGTTTTATCCCTAAACTACCCCTGTTTATGTGGCTGGCCTATAAATAGAGCCCCCACCCCTTCATGTATCCCTAGGCATAGATGATAGACTAAAGACACCCCCCATTGTGGAATCTCTAGTTTTGCCTCATCCCCTTACCCAAGGGGACCGAGTATCGTCACCAACCTCGATTGGACTTTGCATCACGCATCCATCATTGAAAAAGGCCTTGGAGTTCATTGTCTCGTATCCAAGTTGTCAAGACCCTCCCCAAGGTGTTCTTCCCTCTTCGATGTGGATTTGAGGGAGCACGTTGACCGATCTTTCCTTGCGAGGATTCTATCGGACCGGTGGCCGCCGTTCGGGAGCAATCGGCCTTGTATCATGTGAGTTTTGCGTGTGTTCATCGTGTTCTTCGCGAGGTGTGTGTTCGCTTCCACTACCTTCTCCATTTCCCCTCGCTTTCCCATCGATTTGACCACGAGATCCGTGAAGATCGGGCCACCCAAGAGGTTAACCCCTCCATCACCTTGTCTTCATTGAAGAGCTTTAGCTGGTTTTTATAAGTTCTGGAGCATAACTTGATGAAGACATCGTCTTAATGGCTTCAGAATCTAGCAAGGGTTAAGAAGATACTTTGAGTACGAGCGTACTCAGCAAATTCACTAGAAAAGGAGTGTTTGATGCACTATATCTACAGCCACAGACCGTAGGTCGTAGGCAATGCAAGTTTTCATAAACATTCCTTCAAAGGTAGCTTTTATTCTGAAAAGCTATGTCCTCCAGCCTTCACGTGTTTACCAGAACTTTCATGGAGTTCCTTTCCCGCCGCGTTCGCAGCTCCTTCCCGAAGCAGGGAGTAACAAGTTACAGTTCTTACACTCTGCAGAGGTGCGTTACTTTACCCATGAGAGATCAACTCTTTGTTGCACAACCGGGCAGCTTATTCCCGTCCACAATTCCATGATGTGGGGCCCAGAAGATGATCCAAGCCAATCACTTCCCCCTTCGTGACCTCGCATGCCTCCTTGGTGTACACCATGCCCACATAAAGAATTACGGCAATGGTTTGTACAAACCGTTAGATGTCAGAACTATCGTGGGACGTTGAGGGTTCCCACCCATATGCTGCATATTCTCTACGAATTACCAATTAATATGCACTCTACGAGGATAATAGCCACGACCTACACATCCGGCTTCATGCGAGAGGAAGAAGATACAACTGACTTCTCCGTCCCATTCCAAATCTCATGGTCAACACGTAATATACGGCGCAAGAATCACTGGCGACATTGGTTGTTAAGTCCTAGGTGATATAGTTCTAAACAGTAGTATTCCAACTGTCAGATTTAATAGATTAACTGATCACCCTGGATCAGTAATCAATAGTGCTCATTATTATTGAAAATAGTGTTTTCTGACCTTTTTCAAATGCAGGTGAAGACAGCACTGGATTTGTAAAATACTTTACAGAAAATAAACAAAGGACATGAGCAAGTGTGAACTTGCCTTTTGTGATTGCAAGATTATGCATTCACAGACTTCGAGTCGGTATAAGATCCAAAATCTGAAATCAACATCATTGGTCCGGTAAGGACTAATGTTTAAAGAAGCAATATGCTTTTATGCATAAGTAATGTGATGCACCCTCTACACGCAAATCCCGGGAATAACATTGTCCTAGGGTTTGGATTCCGAAAATGGTTACTTTAGAATGTGTGGTCCTTTTAGATAAGTTTCATAATTGTACTTTTATTAGGGTTTATGAGTGGTTGTAAACAACACATATGTAGGAGTAAAGTATAAATACTTATGACATACCAGTTAGGATTACTTATATAAGAGTTCTTATTTGAAGTGGCAAAAAGGATAACCTTCGAAGAAAAGGTTTCTCTTCTAAGGTCTAAACAAACTTTGGGGTTAGTTAGTGGTGGTTGATGTTATTTGTTTGCTCAGATGGTTTGGCTTGAGTTGCTTTATAATTTAACTTCTTCAGACCAAAGTTAACTATAAAACATATAGTAATGCTTATAGTGTTGTATTAAGATTCTGTAGACTAAAGTTAACTTTAAAACAAAGATGATTTTGAGAGTATAATACTTATAACACTTGTATCTAGTGTATCTGAGATGTTTCCTTTAGATTACTTAAGAATGGTCATTCTTTTTTACTTGGATAATGGTTTCTTGATTTTTATTATGGAGTAATATCATTTATCTTTTATAGATAAGTGAGTATAGTTTCTAGTCTAAAATATACTATTACTTAACTACTTATGAGTTTATATAATGTTGTGATAGTTTTTGTAATTTGGTAGTTAATATAGATAGAAAAAGTTTGGTGTATTCATAAGTTGTTATTTAAGGTTTTTATTATAAATGGGAATCTTTTTAGAATAAAATCTTCATTTATGGTTGCAGACAATTTTTTTTTAAAATAATGTTTTAAACCATTATGGTCTTATATTATTAATATTAAAGACTAATACTATTTATTAGATTTAATTGATTCTTTTAAGAAATATTAACAAATTTTTATTCATCCTTATATGAATTGTTAATAAAGTAAATAAGTTTAAATTTGAGTTATTAAATTATTTGAATTTTTATTTAACTCAAAAGTATAATATTATATTTTTATCATGTAGATATTATTTTTGTGATCATTTTAGTATATCAAATTTATTTTTGTGATTAATAAATAATAAGATATGATTTTTATAATTCTTATTATTTTATAATTACTAAATAGATATTAAGTATTTATTTAAGTGAAATAATAATACATAATTATAGTTTTATATTGAAATTATTAATTTTCCAAGATTTCTGGTATTATATTTTTTTTTTTAATATTTACCATTATTAAAATATGAATTATCAAAGCTTTATTACTTATAAAACTTTTATTAAATAACATTTATTTAAATAATCATTTATTTGATTTCTGATATATTATTAATTGGATTATAACATTTTATTTATTTCTAAACATAAAATTACTTATTACACCATGCCTAGAGCTAGCCCCAGTCAATGACTAGTGGGCCATTGTCCACCTCATCTCTCAGACAAAAGAAATGCATTAGTTATCGATCCAGTCTTTACCCCCTATCAATGATAAGTATAGGGTTGTTGGGCTGCGCCCAGGTTTGGTTTTTTATTTGTTTTATCCTTTTTTCTATTTTCTGTTTTCTTATTCAGATCTGAATTTGAGTTATATATTTTGAACTTTTCTTTGTATAATTTGTTTGCTGGATATTTACAACAATATAAAAATATACCTAGTCTCATTTGTGAATTTTTATTATATCCTCTTTTTGTATTTCTTGTATTTACTTAATGTGAACCCCCTTGTTAACATTTTATATAAACTTTTCTTATTATTTTTCTCTCCTTATTTTAGTTAGGGATCTCTTGAGTAATATATTCTTATTTGTTTATAACTCAATTTTTAGTGAGCTCATAGTTTGAATAGAAACTTTATATATATGTATAATGATCCTATACCATTATTTGATGCATGAAATATAAAGACATTGATATGGTGATTATTACTCCCATTAATTTGGAAAATGTCAATGTATGTGATAAACAAAGAAGTTTAGGGTTTTGAGTTATGAGTACTACCCTTGGCTTTAGGGTTTTGTATAAGCTTAGATTCCTTGTAAGAGTTAAGATTTAATAACTAAGCATATTGCCTTATGTATATAGTATTGGATGAAATCTCCCTTTTTAATAGAAAGTTATAATTAGAGTGTTTTATAGAAGTGAACTTATAAAAATATACTTAGGAACATATAGTTATGATGGCTGAAATTAACAGAGATATGCTTATGTAATTTGTTATAGGGAAATATTTCTATGAAGTGTTATAGACATCAGATGATGAATCAATAGTATGAGATGGATATTATGTTTGATTTGATATTTAGATTTGATTGCTTACCAAGATTTAATAGGAATATGATTTATAATATATAATTAGGGTTCACAATCTTGGATCTCTAATTAAGGAATTCCTTTCCTAGATATAATACTTCTTCCTATCCATCATCATGATTAACATGATGAGCTTTACTCATTTAAATCTTCTTATTCATATATCATTCTTCTAAACTCATGAATGAATACAATGAGTTTGATACTAAAATAGTTCATAACTTTCTCATATCCTTGCTTGGTTGTATTTATTGTTCTACTGTTGATAAACCTCCATCCAACCAGTAGTTCCTTCAATTTCACTCACAATCTTCCTTAACATTCCATCACTGATCTTTCTCTAAGATTGATTATCTTTTAAGATAAATAACACTACTTATAAACTCTATGCTATACTAGCTTTAATTGAATAATATCAGCCTATATTTACTTAACTCTCATGACTTACACTTTAATCCCTGAATTATATTTATGTGGTTTTCAAAGACTACTCTAGGATCACTTATCTCTACTAATGTTCCAATCGTGTTCCACCCACAAGTATTACTTATACTAAATATAAGCATTTAATATTGGTGGCCAAAGCATTACCATGATAATACACTAATCATTTATTACTGAAGTTCTTAGTTGGCTAAGCATGGCTTTATCAATCCTACCTATTATTGTCTGGAAATATCTTCTTCGTATCTTATATTAGATTAAAGTTATTAATGGATTATGCCCTCATTAGAAGATTTAAGTAGATGTTCTGATAAGATCAAGTAATAGATCAAAGATTAATAGTTAAAGAATTTGTGAATCAATGGGGAATTATCCAACAATGATGAACAACAGATATTGAAATAAGTTTTAGAAAGATTTTGTAGAAAGAAAGATATCTATATAGTGGATGATCTTGACTTAATCTCTGTCCAACTCCAACTCATCAAAGGAGTTTTTAAGATTAGATGTTACTATGATACTCAGGATGTATGCAGATGGAATTAAGATATAGTGGTTACATTCTTATTATTTGTTTTATATCTTTAACTTGGTACTTATGAATGATTATAATGAGTACTATAACATGATCACCTAATGATCAAATATAATTCACATTGTATTAAGGTTTAACTTACAGTACATTTGATCTACCCTTAGATCAAATCTCTCTTACCCAAAATGAGATTTTAACGAAGGTCGTATTGAAACTTATCGCAGTCAACTTGATGATCTACTTCAATTCCATCAAGCTAAGAGAAGCTTCAATCACTTTGACAAGTTTTGTTTAAAAGCGCGAAAATTATTCGGATTTTCAATACATGAATGCAATGCACACATCTGGGTTTAGCTTATTTCTAGGCTCTAATGCTGGGATGTTACAATGAGCGAAGGGGTACTAGGCCACAGGTGGGCTGCGAATGGGCTAGGTGGGCCGCGGGAAAGGAGAGAGGAGGGATGGCCGGCCTGGAGGCGCTGGTTTGCTTATTTTTTCTATCATTTTTTTTCCTTTTTCTGTTTTCATTTCTGTTTTGTATTTTATTCCAAATTCTGTTTTGAATAATTCAAAAATACTAGAGGGTTTATAAAATATGGAAAATATTGTATGGCCCTCGTAATCCATTTGGGATCCACATATTTTGATACTTTTCAAATTATTTCAGAACCATTTGAGTGGTTTTCAAATAGAGGAAGCGGGTAGGGTTTAGGGTTTTGTATATTTCTCTTTGCATGCATTTTAAAAGAATGATGCTCATGAATGCACAATCAACCCTAATTTAGGATTAACTAAAACTGGGGTGTTACATTGCAAGAATTACACCCAAATTATAATCAGGAGTTCTACCTTCCTTAGCACATTTCAACAAATATATTACAGGACTGGTGCAAGCAGTATTATTATTTCTAGCAAGAAATCCTCTAACAAGAAGCAATGCAAAATATCTAAGTACAGGGTGTTGAATATGTGAAAGCTTGCATCCATGAAGTTCTTCAAGCACATCTACACTTATAGTCTTCCAAAAGGCTCTAAGTCTAGCATCAGTATCACTAGGAATTTCTTCCCAACTACCAATATTAGGAAAACGCATTGTAGTGCAAAATTCATCCAAAGACATAACATAACTCTTGTCTTTCATCATTAATCTCACATTAAATGAGTTTGTGATACCCTTACATCTCTTTCCTACCTTCTCCTTTTGGTGACCAAAACCTGAAAGTGGTGAGGAATTCACGACGTATTTTAGCATAACTCTTTTGAGGGTGGCTTGCAAGCCTGAACAAGTTCATCTTAGTGGAAAAATGGTGTAAGTCATCCTATATGCCCAGACCCTTTAGCACCTCAGCATGTGGCCATCTTGTGGTACACACGACCAAGTCCTCCACCCTTTCAAGCATATCCGCCTCCCACTATTGGGCTTCATCAAGGTTGATGGAAACCTTAGAAGAGGCTCCATAGACCTTGGATTCAGAGCATCAAAGATGTCCTTGACCTTGTTCATGGTGGAAGGAACCTTGCAGTACTTTAACACAAACCACTAAATAATTAGATGTATCAAGTTATAACCACATAGGAATACTCATGGGGAGTCTACAAAGAAATACTATGCATCATTTTAGCTCAAAAATTTCAAATCCATGTATTTTTAATACATGAGAGGTGACATCCAAAGCATATCTCATAACATAAAGCATCAACTTAAAAATAAATTGGATGTGGGGAGGAGTTACATACCAAGGAGTAATCCCTCCAAAGGGATTTGAAAATGGGTGCTCAAACTTGGAGGTCGAAAATGGAGCAGCAAAAGAGCAAGAGAAATTTTTCCGAGTGGTACCTGGTTGGGTTCTGAGTGGAGAGGAAGAACCTAGGAGCTGGAATCCCACCTAACTCCACCTATGGGGCCCACAAGGGTAGGTGGCGCGTGCTACAGGGGTGCCCGCGCCACCTGTGCTCTTTTGGCCCATGTTTGCTTTCTGGCATTTACCTTTTGCATGGTGGATCTTATGTGCAAAAAATGACCTGGGAATTTTCTCGGAATTTTTGGAAAATATTTTCTATGTAGGATTTTTTAGAACTCAAAAACTGTCAAAACATGCATTAAATAATTATAGATACTTAAAAAATGAAGGATCAAATAGCCTTCAATACTACTATTGCAAAGATTCAATGAAAATCATCATCTTATCATTATCATGTTGATAATAAGGTTGATCAAGTCTCATTAGCACTATGATAAAGATAGAAACAATGGTTTAGTTACTATTATTAGAGAAATCTCCAGCATACTTCACAATGGATTGGCATGGTACCAGCTATTATTGTTCTATACTTTGGCTTTGGAGGAGGAATCGGTATTTCTATACTTTCAATTATAAGAACTCTTGGTTCAATGGCATTAACACTTCTCCTTATTGGCTTTCTGGAGTTCCTCTTTGGAAAATATAAAGTATGTTTTTCCCTTTTACATTGAAATGTTACTTTTCTTTCATTGCAATTAATAACAAGCCTATAGTGTTTAGAAAAGGTCTACCAAGAATAATGTACAAGTTATCATCTTCGGGAATTTCTAATATCACAAAGTCTATAGGAATCTACAAGTTAGCAATCATAATAGGAACATCTTCGCATATAACAGTAGGAATAGCAGTAGATTTATTAACCATTTGGAGAGAAACTTCAGTGGGAACTAACTTGTTTAAATTTAATTTCTTATATAAATAGAAATACATGGCACTTACACTAGCTTATAAATCACATTAGTCATATTTAACATATGTGTCTTTAATTCTACAAGGAACAGTAGGAATACCTGGATCTCCCTGCCTTTTAGGTAACTTTCCTTTAAAAGAATAGTCAACAAGCATGTAGGGTTCGCAGCATAGAAAACAAAATAATTCCTATGATGGGAACAACTATGTACCAAGATATATCTACTAGATACAAGCAACGTGCATATGTACATCCGTAGAGAACATACCCTTGAAGACTGACAAAGCTTAACGAGGTTGAACTCGTGGTTGATGTAGACGATCTCTTGCTGATCTCAAGATCGAGAGGAAGTCCTAGCGTCGCAAATCAGCGGCACATCCGTGCTCGCATACACGTCCGAGGCACCGAGCAACCTCCGCCTCCTCGCTCCAGCGATGCAGCAGAAGCACAACTCTTTCTTGCCGAATAGCCACCGGGAACATGTATCTCGCTAGTCCGAGACCATGGGGGATAAATACTAGAGGGGGAGAGAGATCCTTCACGAGTAGGTGTGAGTGAGAAGAGAGGAGGGGGGATCCTTTTATAGGAGGAGAAGGGGGGAACCGCAAGGGGCTGGCCGGTGCATGGGGCTGCCCCTTGCCCTCCCTCCATTGATGTGGGTGGACACTCCACCCACAAAAATGCCTTTCAATTTCCTCCACTCAAAACCCCACTCAAATTCCCATTAAATTTCCACCAAATTTAATGCAAACTCTCATTAAATAAAACTCCTTTTATTTATTCAGAATTTTCCAATTACTTTCATGAAAAACATTCACATATAACCCCTTTCTAGTATTTCATTTCACATGCAGAAACACTTTCTGTAATTTCACCCGAAAACCCGTTTTGGTGTCTAGTGAAATAAATTCCTGCGCTTGTTATTCTTTCCGACATGAAACTTTTGCTCCAAATGGTGTCGGTGTCTCTTAAGTGTGTCACCCTATGGTTCGCGAATAATGCGGACATGATCGAGACCCCTCTTAGATCAATAATCAGAAGCGGGACCTGGAGATCCATACTGACTCCCACACATTCAACGATGACTTTCTTGTGATCATGAGAACCTTTTACGCTAGTATCTTAATCCTTTTGTTTCGCGATATATTACATGTCCGAGATTCGATCATCGGTATCTCCATACCTAGTTTGATCTCGTTACTGACATGTACCCTTTTCTCGTTCCCGTGATATAACATTCTAGTGATCAATCACTTGCTTGCAAGCTAATCAATGTGATATCACCGAGAGGGGCCAGAGCATATCTATCCGTCATCGGGATGAACAAATTCCACTCTCGATCCATGGGCCTCAACATAACACTTTAGTAGTACTGAGCCCATCTTTATAATCACCTTATTACGGTGTGACATTTGATGTTATCAAGATACTCTTCCGGTGTTAGTGATTGACATGATCTCATGGTCTAAGGATTAGGATCACTTCGTATGATGTTATAGCAATATAAACTCAATGACTTTGATCGTAATGCTATACTTCAGATGAATGTTCATCACACCATTCCAATAATGTTGTGACCTCGTTATTAACAACATCCAATGTCCATGATCAGGAAACCTTGATCATCTTGTTAATCAACGAGCTAGTTTATGAGAGAGGTATAACTAGGAACTTTCTGTTTGTTTATTAAACACACGTGTATTAATGTTTCCGTATTAATACAATTATAGCATGCAAAATAAACATCTATGATATACTTGGAATATACATCATAACCACTTTATTATTGCCTCTCAGGGCATATTCCCTTCGAAGCATGGCAGTGATAACTTCATTAGGTATTTTTCTTTTATTGGTGACAATATCTTTCATATATTTGGAATAACGAGGTATTTTAATAGCATCAACTAAAGGAATTTTCATGTATAGACTTTTTATTAATTCAATAAACTTTTCAGACCTTGCATCATCTAAAGTTTTCATTGCCTCTTGGGGATATGGTATGGGTATTTGCACACATGGCTCCTTTTCTTTACCTTTTGGTTGAGGCATAGGTTTCTTATTTTTTACTTTTGTCTCTTGAAGATTGAGGATCTTCAATGTACTCAGATTTTTCATCATTTTCATTTCTCTGTTGCCCTTCATTAGATTGGGATGCTTCCACATCATCATCTTCATCATTATTATCTTATGTTTCAACATCATAAATATATACATTATTTTCCTATTCTTTAGAATTTCCATTAAATTCACTTCCATTGGGAGATTTTCCTACGAAAGACTTCTTTTTAAGATCATCTTTATCTTTTTCTCTTTGGATGTTCCTCGGGATAATCAGGGCCGTGAGTGCCAGAACTTCCCTTGGTATTAACTCCACATACTTGCCTCTTTTCAGCAAGAAGCTTCTCATATAATTTATTTTGAATAAATATCATTTGCTCAACTTGATTATTCATCATTTTACAATGCTTAATAGTCATTTTAATAGAATCCACACAAGAGTTTACTCTTTTATGAAGGAGTTTAATTTTATGAGAGTTCTTCCATAAGTTCCTTTTAATATCATGCTCCATTGCTTGTTAATGATAAGAAAATTCATTTGAATGATCAACATATGATATTTTTGTAGTAGATGATACCTTCCCATTACATTCAATAGAACATATAGCATGTACTTGAATAGGAAAACATGGTTCATAAATAGGGAATTTAACACCCATTTCAGATAGCTCCATCAAATAAGAAGTTTTAATACCCTTTTCTTCAATGCACTTTGAAGCCTCCTTCATAACTTCATTAGTTAACTTGAGAACACATCCCTTATTAGGAAGTATTTCAATTTTATCTTGCTCTTCAATGTGCCAATCATCATGGTTTTGAGAGATAATGTTTAACAATCCTTTGGCTTCATCAATAAACATGTGCCTGAAAACACAACCTGTAACACTATCCAGATCTTTCTGTTAGTCCATTATAAAATGTATCAAGCAGTTCATTATCTTTGAAACCATGAGATGGGCATCTCCTTTCAAGATTACAGTATCTCCCCAAGCTTGAGGAATACTCTCTTTCTTACTTTGTGCAAAGTTACTGATTTCATTAATCATAACATGTATTTTATCAGTAGGGAAGCACTTATTGTAGAACAAATATATGCATGCTTCTTTGCTAGTTATTGACTTAGGAGCTAACTAATTATACCAACCTTTTTCTTTTCCTCCTAAGGAGAAAGGGAACAATTTTAGGAAATAATAGCGTTGTTGGATTTCGCTTTTCCAAATAGACATGCTAGATCATTAAGGTTGATTAAATGTTCATAAGGAAATTCCTCATCCTTACCATATAACTTACATGCTTCAACTCTTTATATTATTCTAGAATCAACGTTGAATTCATAGTCTTTGTCTTTAATGTATATGGCAGGTGCATAAGTTTTACTAGCAACAGGAAATAACTCTCCTAGTGATGTATTCATGCTAGCATCAAAATTGTCCAAATCATCTAAATCAATGTTCATGAAAGCTTTAGTAAAAATACTATCCTCTTCAAAAAAAATTGACCTAGATCTAGATGCAAAATATTTCCCATCATAAAGTTCATCTTCATCATATTCAAATTCCATATCATCATTGGACAAAGTCTTAGATAAATCAGGCATCCCCTCTTTATCCTTGCCATCATCCAACTGATCATTTTACATATTAGTAGACATTCTAGATAGTGGTGAACTTGCTAGAGAAGTAGTTTTATTTCTAGTATTAGGAGTAGTAACAATATTAGGCGAAAAGTGTGACCTAGAAGGCAAGTTCATACATTTCCTCATAGTGGAAGGCAGCTTCTTAGAAGCATCCTTATCCTTTGCCATGATGAGAAACAAATAAGTATAACAAGTAAATGATAACAAGTGGTCTTAGCAATAAAGCTAGGTTTCCCACAACGGCGCCAGAAAATGTCTTGATGCCCACAAGTATAGGGGATCGCTAAATCTTCGATGGGAAGTATTGCCCAAATTTATAGTTTGACTCAAAGGGAACACAAGAATATCAATAAGACTTTAGCAGTTGATACGTCACTCTCAACCACACCTATGTATCAATATACTCAAGAAGCAAGTGGTGATTATAGTAGTTGAATCGGAATAGTAAAACAAACAGTAAACAATAGCAGCAGATTTCTAGTTTTCACCGAAAGTAGTAACTTGTAACTTTCAGTGGCTAAAAGCGTAAGCATGAGGTGTTAGCGGGGTGTTGCATGAATGATATTGATCATATAATATCATCCAAATAACATGGCATTCATCTCTAATTCAGTTGTGTGTAGGTATGTGTTCCAAACATAGTTATGCGTACCAACCAAGAGAATTTGCATAACATCTGTTGTCCTACCTGCCCATTTCACCGGGGCCAACTAGGAATCATAGGTAATTAAGGTCTATCCTTTCGAATATCCAAGAACAATGCTTAACGGTCCATGAACACACAATATCCTCAAACTATCAAATATTCCCCTTGTTTTCCCTAACTGTCACTTTAGGGTTCGCATGTTGAACATGATAATAGGCAATACACCTTGCAGACAGATACCAAACTCAAATATATGATGGGGCATTAAAAGTTCAGTAGTGAAATCATGTCACGCGGGCCCTAGTAACAAGCATTAAACATAGCAAAGGTGCATTAACACTCATACAAGAATATCCTCAAGATAAATACCCAAAATCTCAATACATATGGATGATTACATGATCAATCTAATCCAATCCCCATCCACCTCACATTCCTACAGAGAACTACTCACAATTGGTTGTTGGGGATGGCGTTGGTGATGGTGGTGATGAAGGAGGCCTAAAAATGCCCCTCTCCGGAGTGGAGAGCAGGACCAATCTGACTCCCGAAACGAAGATCATGGATGTGGTGGCGCTCTGTTTCGCAAAAAGCTCCGTGCTCCTAGATACCTAGGTTTTTTAGGTATATAAGGGGGTACGCGAAAGGAGGAGGCGAGGCGATTCTCTAGGGCCAAAAGGGTCTAGGTGACGCGGACAATAGTGGTGCACACTCCACCAGGTATCTTTTGGGCCTCTAGGCTCCAATTGATTGATTCCAAAGCCCCAGGGTCTTTATTCGAGTGAAAAACTTGCATGGTATTTTACTATGATTTTAGTTTCTACGAAAACAGCCAGAAAAAGACTTTTACTAAAAACAACGTTAGATTCAGTAGTTTATTAAAGTATGGTGAGATTTCAGATTAAATCATTGAGAAAAGTACTTGAAGAAGTAGATACATTTGGTATGTATCAACTAGTTCAAGTCAAAGTGCAAACCAGCATGAACCATTTTGGTGGCAAATAACTCGAGAGCCTTGTCTAGTGATTCGGCCACCATCTCCTTGTATGCAACCCAACGTTGTTCGGAGTTGTTGATACACATTGTCTTTCAATGGATGTGCCCTTCAAAACCCACATTACGCATTTCCTCCAACTCGACAACATCACTTGGGTCATTCCAATTTAAATCAATGCTAACTTGTTAGAAAACCTCGCCTTAGTTAGGACTACGCTCAAACACCAAGTCAATCTCATCTAGGTCTGGCTCGATATTGCCTTTCAAAAAAGCATCCTTGTCCACATGATGAATACGAAAAATTCTCGCCATCCCTTAAATAATTACAACAACACAAAATTAAATATATTCAATAAGTACTCATGCCAAGACTAACACAAAATCATAGTCACAAAACCAAACTCTAGGCCTAGCCTACAAATCTAACAAGAACCCTAACCTAACAAAAACCCTAGCCTACAAATCTTAAGCATAATGCTTCATATCCATCATAAAAGCCACCATTGGCCAATGCAACAAGAATCAACCATGCATTTTGGGTTGTTTGAAATGCTAGGTTTTCCAAGATTTGGAAAAATTCAACAAAAATACAAGATTTGAATTGGTCAAAACCAAGGGAAATGAGGGAGAATACCTATAGGCATTGGGGGGGTGAAATTCATAGAGAAAAGGCTTCGTATTTCGGGGATTTGGGAGAGGGGTTTGAGAGGGGAGCCGCTAGCTCGAACTCTAGATTTTCATATGTTCTTCTCAGGTGGAAATGGAGTGGCTGGGTCGGGCTAGGCCAGCTCGCGCATTATAAAGTGTATAGGAGCATAGCGCCTTTGGCAACAACGCTATGCTCCATAGGATAGCATCTAGCTGAATGGCGCCACATAACTGCGAGTGGGCCTAGTCTGGCCCCGCCACACCGGCAGGAATGTAGCGCATGTTAGAACGGCGCTACACTACTGACCATAGCGCCTTTGCATCAGACGCTACTCGAAAGGGTTAGTTTCATAAAATCCTTTCACCCAGAATTTATGTTTCAAATTTCTTTCGTCTCTAGGTTTTTTTTGTTCATTTTCACCTGATGCTTGGGCTTGGCTGTTTGCCCATCTCCCTCGTTGCCTGTATGTCCAAATGTCCAATAGCCTTACTGTTGACAGTCCATGTCTTTGAAGATGGTTTGCCCCCAAGCCGGAGCACGAGGAAAGGCTTGCTTGAGAGCATCCATCTCATCCCAGGTCGCCAGCTCCGGAAGAAAGTCACTCATTCAAATGGAACTTGAACAATAGAATATTGTGGCCCCTGCGGAACAGTAAATTTTGAGAGGAAGCTAGAGATGGGTATTTGTGTAGGAGCGAGATAATGCTTCAGCTGCGACACACAAGGTCCGGAGGAACTTGGCATCTCCAAACGGTACGCAATAGAGACGATCTTCTGTGAAATCTCATAAGGTCCGGAGGATGAAGCACTTAAGATTGCATATGTTTGCAGCTCGAAGAAGTGTTTGTTTGGATCGCAAGTTTGCAAACACCACTCCAATGCGACAGCCTAAATGGAATGGCTAGACGATTTAGAGAAGACTACTGCGCAAGTTGAAGAAAAATATCCTCAACTGTTACAGCCAAAAAGTTAAATATTCTCATGATAAGAGTTGGATAACAAATTATGTACATGTATCAGCTGAAATATGACCCCTCCAAATGAGAAGCATCAAAGCATTCCCCTTAAATAGCCACATTCAGATTGGTATGATAACTCGCAGGACATCTTGGTTGGGTATAACTACAATTTGCTATCCTTCGATGTACCTTCGAACAAATCCTAGGTGAACCAACAGACAACAGCATGGATTTCTAGACCTAGAAAAAATATATCATATGGCCTCAATAACCATCTTACCTCACTAACACGAGCTACCAGATTTCGGGTAGATTATACACTGTTATCTTTGAGACTGAACCTCAGTCTGCCTCTGATGAGGGCTCGACAAAATGTGGCCATAAATGAACTCATTCCATGTGTCTGGCACGCCAGGGAGGCACCAGTGGATGCAGTCTGCGAACTTGCGTGGGTTGGCCTGCTGCTCCTTTGTCAGGAGCTTGCCCTGTCGCAGGGTGTGCACAGATGTGTGAGCGTCCTTGCGGATCTCTGATAATGCAGTTATGTTGATGAAGTGCACAGGCACTTTCTTCATCGCCTTCGTCACTTCATTAGATGCTGAGAACAGATCCCAGTCAGTGCCGAGCTCCAATGTTTTGTTGTAATTTAACGCTGGCTGTGTCTCGGAGAAGCATTTTATGTGGTTAGGCTTACCCCAGCCTTCACTCCTGTACAAGTCAACAATTTGCATCAGCCCAGCATCCTTATACATAAAATTTGTGCCAGAAAAAATGGCACAATGTATAGATATAGACATATAGCCCAGCATCCACCCAACTAAGAACACCGCTGAGACTTGTTTGCATCAACGAACACATTCATGGAAATTAATTAAATATACTCCAGTCAGCTTCGTGATGCTCCAGTACCAACCGAAGAAAGCTGATGTAATTACAGAAGGTATTTGTTGAGTTTTAGTTGGAAGATGGTGAGCTTCATGATATTCTTGATGACCAGAGAATAGGCATGCAAGTGGGCGGTCCGGCGGACAAGGGGGGCAGCTCGCCGGATTGCATGCAAAGCTAGGAGACTGATTAGTTTAGGAAACGAACTGTTTTACTAAGTACCGTGGAAAAAAATTAGGCGGACAAGCATGCATGCTTTGGCGGACGCCCGCCTACATCCCTACCAGAGAACTTGATATAAGCAGATACGAGTATTGTGTGAGTGTGCAGGGGCAAAGAGAGCTTACTGCATATGTACGGGTGACACGCTCATGAATAAGACCATCTGTTTTTTGGGATCTACATGCTCTTCTACCCATCCAGACCATGTCTTCAGGATCTGTCGGTATGCAACCACACGATCCAATTCATCATACTTGACCGGCTTCCTTGAGAAGTCATGCCTGTAGTCAAATTAGCTTGTGTAAGAATATCATAATGTTACATGTTACTCACAAGGTGGGGTAGGACAAACTGGTTTCATGTTCATAAGGACTGGAGACTCTATTATAACAGTTACTCACACAATTTTCATCTTCGGAGTGTTCATCCACCAAATGTAAGTGTTGAAAATCAAGTAGTCCACCCCTATCCAGTTTGCTGCATGCTTGGTGATCGATGTTGGCATGATCATGCGGTTGGGGATGCTGTGAATGTCTGGATCATCTGAGTTCGACTCAACTAGGAAAGGAGCCCAATAGAACTCAATTGTTGCATTATACTCCTGAAATATTCGAAGTAATTATCTGCGTCAACACATACCACAAAGATTTGAAAGCCAATAGTCATCAAACCATGGCTGGGCAAAATAAATAGCACAGAAGAAATCATCCATTATCAATCATGATCTATGAAGTCAAGACTTAACATGGTGTCCTAATAGGACATCCAATAAAAAGTTCCAGCATATCTCTTGAAAACACTATGCATATCATAATGAACCTTTTCTTGAAAACACTATGCGTATCATAATGAACCTTTTCAAACAGGGGACAGTTTTGAATGAACTAGACTAGGCCAGGGTATTACGTATAAACCTCTTCCTACCAGATGTGTCAAATTTATCCTGGGTGTCCCCACCAGAAAGTCTACTGATACAAGAGCCTCGGTACCTATACCGGAATCTTAACCATTACCAGTTGGCCTTGTTCGAGTGCCTTGAGGAACCTATCCTATACCAGCCGCTACACCCACAATCCCATCCCTGTGACCTCACATAATCCCATCGATTATTTTTCTCTCCTCTCATGAACCCTTCTCGCTGTGCTTGAGCTCCCAGATGGTAATGCCACGAAGTAACCGCGCTACAGCACTGGCTACTATGATCACAAGAAGTGGACGGCACAAATCAGTGCACTATGCATCATCATCTAGTCTGCCACCACCTACAAGAGTCAAGTAAAGTTCTGTACCTCACACATGCACAAGAACATATTTCTACTGAACTCAGTTGCCTCTGATCTGCTTCTCCTTTTCTGTTTCAAACTAACTCTGATCAACTTTCTTGATCAAAATGAATTTGTTTCTGGAACTAGTCTACATGCTTGTGGGAGTAAGCAAAAAATTTCTGTGAAGATTGAATAAATCAAATTAACTGGTATTCGCAAAAATCAAATTAACTTGTAACACGTTTGAACATTCCTTTTCTTTTTGGAATAAGAAAGAGCAACCAGTTCATAAAGTGTTAATATGCATCCCACAACAGAAATTATGTGGTGACCTAGTGGCTTGGATGGTTCGATCATTGGTCCAACTTTAAATTATGTTGGTTATGGCCACTATTTTACTAAGCTGCTTCTAGCCATATCATTAGTACAGCAGTGCTGTCAACCGGGAAGAAAAACAAAGTCAGATCAGAAAGTAGATATTGTTCATATTACTTACAAAAAGGTGGAACACGTTTAGAGAACCATTCTTGACAAGCTTTTTCTTATCCCATGGAGCCTCAGCCTGGACTAAGCACACCATGGATTCCCACTGGTTCCGATTCAGTGAATCCCCCACAAACATCATCCTTTTGTTCCTTAGCTTCTCAAGGAGCAACTTAGCGTCGAACCTGATAGCAAAGTTGAAACAAGCCAATTAAGTACTAAGAAACCATCAATTTCTATAAATATTGAAGAAGAAACCGCTTTGATGTTTCTATCAGCAAATGTTCATTCAACAAGATTGTACAAGTCAGATTTGGTTGATTTAGTCACAGTTATGACTGTGTGCCTATGATTTTGCGAAATGCAGGGTCTTTGGTACACTTGAAAGTCACTTACAATGATAGAGCAACACATTCAGAAACCTGGAAGTACTACATAACTCTAAGCTGCTCCAGTTATGTACACAAAATTGTTACTAGAAGTTTGTAAAATGTAGAAGTTGATGTCATGTTAGACAACAGCTTCCATTTATTTTCAGGTTCCAAACCACTCATATCCTATCGCCCTCACCCAACAACTTTGTGTAACGAAGGGGGCTCCCCTACCAACCATTAAATTGCCTAATCTATTTAAAGAAGGACCATAGTTGGTCAAAGAGTGCAGTCTGTTTTCTTCTTCCACTATACTCCATCACCTAACCAATTAAAGAGCCCCTTATACCAATCTTAGTTACCAAGAAACATAGCTAATGAATCAGGTGCACCAAACGTCCCTATAATAAAAATTCAGGCAATCCTGCAAAGCCACTTGCCTTGATGAACCTTTGAGCTAACTGACAACAAGGACAGAACTCATGGCATGATGGTTTGGTACGAAATAATCTTGTCACCGTGTGAACACCCATTTGTAAAATGGAAATAAAACCACCATGTGTATTTCGGTGGCCTCCGATTTAAAGAAAGAGATGGAAAAGTGCAAGATATGATCTGGCCATTTCGAGCCCGCACATACGAAGCAGGAGTACACCCCACTTCCCACTAAACGAAAGCACACACCCACCCACCAGCGCCATGCGTGTATCCCATCAGGCACACACGCACACACACACACACACACACACACACACACACACACACACACACACATAGGCACGAATACGTGTTGAACGTACCTAGAAAAATCGACAAGACGTTGGGAGGAAACAAAATACTACTACTATACTACTGTGTTAAGGAAGGAGTACCTTGGCAGGTCGCACCCGTCAGGCTGCCACCGCCACTTCTGGTACTCGTCGCTGCGGCGGCCGTTGCGCATGCAGACGACCTGCTCCGTGAGGAACTCGCAGTCGTTCTCCTTGTAGAGCGGCGCGTTCGCTTCGTCGTACACCCACCGCCCCGTGTACATGTCGCAGCTCGCCGCGTCGCCGTGATCCCCGCCTGTCGACGCCACTTCCTTCACGACCGCCGCCGGCGACTCGTCGGCTTGCGCCCCGGGGTTAGACGCCTCCCCCGCATGTCCCTGCCCGTGCCGCGGGGGCGGGTCGCTCCGATCCGTGGCCCCCTCGGTCGATTCCACTCCCTGCGCCGGTGGAGCGCGCGGGCCATCCTCCGCCTCCTGCACAAAGGCATACGGAAGACGGAGCCGATTAAGACAGAGCCGGCGACAAAGGCATAGAGAAGAGCGGCCGCCTAGCTAGCTAGCTAGTATCGCTTACCCTGGCGGCGGAGGGCCCGCTGTTGTATCCGCTGTGGCGGCGCAGCGAGGCGGCGATGTGGGCGCTGTCGTAGAGGACGGAGACCCCCAGCAGCACGGCGAGCGCGAAGACCGCGGCGATCTGCGCCCGCCGGCTGGGCACGCCGATCGTCACCCCGGCCTTCCGCCGCGGGATCCGCATCGCCGCCGCCAGCCTCGGACTAGCCAGCTAGTCTGCCGGGGCAGGGCTTCCCCAATCTGGCTCGGCGCCCGCGGAGCCGAGGAAGGAAGGACAGGCGCGCAGAACAGAGCAGAGCGGCAGAGTTGGGCAATTGGGGAAATCTGAGGAGAGCGAGGCGCTCTGCCCTCTGCTTCCCAGAGAAGAGAAGAGAAGAGACGGGGAGCAGCAGAGCAGAGCAGAGGAGCAGAGAGACAGAAAGAGATAGAAAGGGAGAGAGAAACACGCGGCTGGGCACGCCCTTCTATGGGGCGAGGAGCGGGGAAGAGGACAAGGTGCGAGGGGGCTGCGTGGGCCCCCATCCGACGCGTGGGCCCTGGCTTTGATGCGACTACCTTAATTAGTTAGGAAGCATTGGAGATGGCCCCAAATGCACGGTAACCTCGAATCTTTTCTTTTTGTTTAGCGACGGTTACCTCGAATCTTTGGTTTAATCCTTCCTCACTCCGGAGACCGGGCGGTCTCGGCGTCTCGCCGACGGTCAGACCACAGGGACAAGTGGTGGTCCGTGGTGGTAAACTCTGGATCAGCTAGCACCTTCTCTTCCTTTTTCACCGGAGTCGGTTGAGCGCACCTGTCCATCAGTGCAACCGCACCTCATCAATCTGAGCATCTCCACTCCTCGGGGTTTTCATGCCAAAATCCACAAAAAAAATTAGCCGTTCCCACTTGCTTTCCCAGCCCAAGTTTTTCGGTCGGGTTTTTTCGCCGAAATTCAGCTGTCATTGTTGGCATAATATGAATACGTGGCAATATTCGACCTAGTTTTTTACATGCAAGGTTCACACAACAGTTCATCATTTTTCACATCTGATCTTTCGACCAGGTCATAGCAGAAAACCGGACAACTGCAAACATCTATTGGAACACACCAAATGTCCGCTCTACGTCCTTCCTGCAAGCTTCCTGATCCTTGGCAAACTGAGCATGTTTGGGGAGCATCGGATGTGGCGTCTGCACGTATATCCGGGCGAGAGAGGCGAGGATTGTGCTCTGCATCTTTGGCGGCAACGGGGTTCTCCTCCTCCAGCAACACGGCGAACATCACTTTTCACATCTGATCTTTCGACCAGGTCATAGCAGAAAACCGGACAACTGCAAACATCTATTGGAGCACACCAAATGTCCGCTCCACGTCCTTCGTGCAAGCTTCCTGATCCTTGGCAAACTGAGCATGTTTGGGGAGCATCGGATGTGGCGTCTGCACGTATATCCGGGCGAGAGAGGCGAGGATCTGTATGTGCTCTGCATCTTTGGCAGCAACGGGGTTCTCCTCCTCCAGCAACACGGCGAACATCTCCTCGTCGATGGAGTCCATGGCCGAACTGGCAAAACGCCGAACACTTGGCGGACGAGATAGTGGGAGCTCGTGGCGAAGCCGAGCTACGACAAAGTTGGGGCGGTGAAAGATGGCCTAGGCCGAGGGGAAAGGGGCGGCAACGGCGGTGAGCCTATCTAGATATGTGGATACGACTCGGCGTGGTGGAGCTTCGCCGGCAAAGCCATGGCGACAGGGGCTGCTCGGGGAGCTCTTCGCCGCAGGGGAGGCGAGTGAGTGTGGAGAAATGGGATTGTCTCGCCGACAGGGTTGGGCCACGCCTATTTTCGCTTTGTCGGGTGTTCTCATAGCGTTCCCGGCTCTCCGGGATCGGCCTGGGAACCCCAGACCAAAGTTGGCCCAAATTCGGATGAAATCGGATCCTAGGAACACGACTAAGCCAATTTTCGTCGTTCGGATGAAAAATTGCCCTGGGATCGACGTCCTGAGAACCAAGGTGAAGATGTTGTTAGGAAACAAAAATCCATCCTCGCTTAGTAACCATTTATTTTATTTTCCGGAGGAATTTAAACTTTCTTGCATCCATGGCATTTGTAGAAGCCCTTGCATGTACTATCCCGGGTCAGGTATAGCAACGAGACCTTGTTTTCTACTAGTGGTTTTTAGGGGATTTGTGGGTTTAATCTATAGGGGGATTGGGTTTCACCCAATCTCCTCAATTCCCCTCACTAAGAGCATCTCCACTCCATCTCCCAAAACGGTTTTGTGAGGACACCTGGGAGGAAAAACGCTTCCAGCTGTCCCTCTCAAATAAATATTTCATCCGACGGAGGCTCAAGATCATCCGACACCCCAGCCCAAAGGGAGCCAATCGGGAGCACCGGCTATCACTTTTGGACCCAAGGACTCACCCGACAACCTCTCCACTATCTATAGTATATTGGGAATGTGACTGGGTAGCATCGATCTACCCCCTATAAATAAAAATCATTCGGTGTTGGACCCCAAGTTGAGATGCTCTAACCTCTTTCGTGCCAATACCCTCTCTCCAACTATGTTGTTTGGCACAAACGTATGATCCCAATTCACTACTAGAAAGAAATAAAAATGCGACCTTTCCAAACTATTGGTTCCAATTATCACTTACCCAAATTACAAGGAACTGTCACACGTCATAGATTGGATAATGCAGAGTGTCGATTTTACGAACTAAAGGCACAAGGAGATGGAATTTATGGTGACAAGAGAATGGAGTTGCGGAAAGTGAAACCATCAACTAGTTGTAACGTGACTGTGTATACTTAATATGATGTGCACCACAATTTTACTACAAGTTAACAATTCTGGTACATCAAAAGAGATGCATCTTACATCTGCCATGAAATTGAAAACTATCATTGGCATAGACGCACTAGCAAACTAAACCCAAAGCAAATTGATCGCTCGCTTCAGTTGGTTTTGTCCAGCCGTTCTTGCTCAGGTATGGGGCGACGCTAGCAACAACAACACATGACGGACACTAAGGAAAAACCTCCACGGTGTGGTGTGCTCCGAGGAAGGCAACCTCCAACACAGTGGCGAGCATACCTCGGCTCGAGATCGAGAGAGATGGCGGAGTTGGGGCG
Source organism: Avena longiglumis (assembly GCA_030063025.1). NCBI lineage: Eukaryota > Viridiplantae > Streptophyta > Magnoliopsida > Poales > Poaceae > Avena > Avena longiglumis. Next base: position 471,783,217 of record CP125974.1, on the reverse strand, counting down.
TGGCCAGGGCACGCAACGCTTGGGGCCGGGGGAGGGGGGGCGGTAAAGAAGATAGTAGAGTAGGTGGAGGGGAGGAGAGGAGTGGACGGGCCAGCTAGACACGAGCCGCTGGCACCTCCAGAAGGAGACAGAGGCGAAGGCAACGATGGCCCGGTGCGTTTCTTGTCGCACGCCACTCTTGCTCAGAAAATACACGAGGCAGGGCCGCAGGGATCGTGGTTTAGCAATACCCACCATTTCATATTCAGCGCAGGTTTTCTCAGGGAACGTCGGGATAAAACCGGTTAAACCTCTAGTACACAACGATTTTCTTTGGCACAACGGGTTGGGGTTTGGTGTGGTTATTCCCTATTGAAAGGGCATGTATGCCCCCATGTGTGGTTTTGGTAATTAATGACAATCTCTATGGACTAATGTGTAAATTGAGTTTCACTTGTAGGTTTGTCCATTGGCATCGCTTAGGCCATGTGTTGGTCTCAAGGTTGGAAGATGAAGAAATGTCCAAGGGCTTTGTGCCCATTGGAATCATGAAGAAAGAAGGAGCTTGAAGGTCGATCAAGGCATGTGCAAAGAGTTGCATCAAAATGGATCAACCTCAAGTAAGGATGAAGAAGGACGAGCTCAAGATGTGCCATCTCTAGAAGATCTCATGCTTGAAGCTTGCCATCCTCGTGCTCATGGAATGATGAATACAAGTTCAAAGAAGAGGTTTCCCCATGGAATATGGGGGAGCATTTTGCAAGTCTTCATCAAGCAAGAGCGAGCAAGAGCAAACAAGAAAGGTGTTCCCACTATAGAAGAACAAGACAGTCTACATCAAGTTCAAGTGGGACGCTCAAGGCAAAGGTATGTTGATAGGGCTTCTCTTTTGCCGGTCTCGTGTTGTTAGTTGGGAGACCGGGTTTAGGATAGATAGCCGTACTATCAAGAGGGGCTCTCAAGCGGGTGTCTCGTTTGCATTGTTCGGAGAGAGCTCAAACCTTTGCATTCATAGTATCATCTTTCCTGGTTGTTATTTGGTTCTTTTCCATGAGAGGATCTAGAGCTTGTGGTCATCATCATAACAAGCTCTAGTTCATCATCTAAGGATTTCACTTGCATATCTTATTGCGGTTTTTGATCTTGCGAGTTTTCCGGCTCCACACCTTGGGGGATACTTCACATATATATTTATGATATTTTCTCCCAAGGTGATACCCAATATTTCGACTTTTTGTTGGATTCTATTCGTCGTTATCTTTCCAACAAAATTGGTTTCATCCCATTTGGAGTTCGGATGCAAAAGTTATTGCGTCGGTTTTCGGTTTCGGAATTTCTCGACGGAAGTTTCGCTTCCCATCGGAAGTTCCGCTAGGGCATCTTTGCCGAAAGTTCGGTGGAAGTTCGGGTCTTTCCGCCACGCCAAGAACCTTCTGTTTTGAAGCGTTCTATTTGCCGGAACTTTGTGAACTTGCTCGAAGTTCACCGAACTTCCGCTGCTTTGACCGGAACTTCCTGCGCTGCTCGAGAGGCGCCAACGGTCGATGACCGTTGGAGCTGCTGGGCGGAACTTCCGCCTGCAGGAAGTTCGCCATGTTTCGCTTTTTTCGCTCGCCTGGCTGCGTCCGCTATGGGTGCCACCGGAACTTCCGGCCTCCCACCGGAAGTTCCGGCCAGGTGTCGAGAATGCCCATAACGGGCAGATCTGGGAGCCCTTTAAAAGGGGCTCCTCTTCCCCTTCGTGGGTACTAGCTTTTCTTCTTGGTTCTTGGCTTTCTCTCTCTCCTCCATTGTCAACCTTGAAGAAGCTTTCCCTCTCCCTTTCCCTTCCTATGATTCTTGCATCTTTTTGAGGGATTTGAGAGATGAGATCTAGATGTACAATCCCCCCAAGTCAAATCCCTTCTTTGTGAAGGAATCATTGGGATCTAGATCTTGGAGAGTTTTGTGTTCTCCTCTTGTGTTCTTCCTCCCTTATTCCCCCAATAGCTTTTGTAGATTTGTTGCAATTTGGGAGAGAAGGACTTGCCCTTGCATTTGGTGCATAGGTTTAAGTTCTACTCTTGTGTTCTTCCTCCCTTATTCCCCCAATAGCTTTTGTAGCTTTGTTGGAATTTGAGGGAGAAGGACTTGCCCTTGCATTTGGTGCATAGGTTTGAGTTCTCCTCGGAGATTCGGCGAGTTCAAGCTTGTGAGCTTGTTTCTCTTGGGTTCCTTGGAACCCTAGACGGTTTTGTGGTTGGATTGTTGACCTTTTGTGGTCTTGTTGACCTTTTGTGGTCTTGTAGCCTTTTGTGGCGTTGTTGGCCTTTTGTGGCATTGTTGGCCTTTTGTGGCTTTGTTGTTGGGAGCCTCCAATTGAGTTGTGGAGTTAGCCCCAATCTTGTACGGGTTCGGTGACCGCCCTCAAGCGTCCCATAGTGGAGCAAGTGCCCGCCTTTTGTGGTGCGCACTTGGGAGAATAAGGTGAGCCTTTTGTGGCGTCGGTGAGTTGCGTGCTTCCGCATCCGGGGTGAGGCCTTGTGTGGCGTTGGGTGAACATCGAGCCACCACACCTCGAGGTGAGCCATTTGTGGCGTTCTGAGAGCATTGCGCCATCGCACCTCTCCAACGGAGACGTAACTTCTTTGGAAGTGAACTTCGGGAAACAAATCTTCGTCTCCGCGTCCATCGGTTATCTCTCAACCGAAACCTTTACTTATGCACTTTACATTGTAATAGCCATCGTGTTTGAAGTACTTATACCTTGATATCACCTTGTTGCTTGTATTGCTTAGCATAGGTTGTTGGTGCACCTAGGTGACCTTAGTGGCTAGGTTTTGTGCTCAATAAATTAAACGTTAGTTTTATTTCGCATTTACTTGAGCCTAAACCGTATATTTTTAAAAGCCTATTCACCTCCCTCTAGGCGACTTCCTTTGTACTTTCACCTACTAATTCTAAAAAATACTCTCTTACAAAACGAGGCCTATTGGTTTTCTGAATTGCGTGTACGTCCCTTGACTCCATCGCAGCATCGCATAGGGTAGGCTGGTTGCGAGACAGGAGTCATCTTCTCGTACTCCACTCCGGAGGAGTAGTATCATCACGTGTCCGCTCGCCAGGTGTGCGCAGCTTCCGTCGCTAATGACAATGATTTGGGTTAACGACCCGCACAAGCTGGGGAGGAAAGCTTAGCCTGCACGGCTCTCGAAGGAGTGGTAGTGGTACCCTTGCGTGGTGACCAACCGGTGACCCGTTGCACTCCGGTCAATGACAGGTGGCCCCCACCGCCGTGCGCTGTGGTCTGTGGGGGTTACTGTGGTCTTTTTTAGCTCTCTCGGATGAGTGATTGCTAACCGAGCACGCGCTTGGTACACGTTTATTACTAACTTGGGTCCGTGGGTACAGACAGGGTACCAGTACTACCAGGAGTTAAAAAGTTACGAGTTGTGGTTTATACAGCGGAATCTTGCGGAGATCCATGTGGTGATAGTACGCGATCACGTCGTCGCTTTAAGTATCTAGGCGGGGCCCTGGCTCTTTTATTACTCGAAGCTGTGGAAAATCAGCCGGCAGGGGTCCCGGTGAAACGCAGAGCCCTCCTGGATCATGGGTTTTTAATGGCGGAGGCACCCACCTACCAGTGACTCTGCTAAAAACCAAAGTCGTTTTGATTGTGGCAATGGGGCGCGCCGTGTTCCCTCCGCTTTGCTCACTCGTTTCGCCCATCTGGGGCGCATGCACAAGCAGGCAGGGCCAGGCGGCACGAGGAGTGTACGTGCCGATGCGACCCCATACCAATGTAGGGTTGTATCTATCTCTGTTTTTGCTATACGCTTGGATGCGAGCGTTGCGAGGGTGCACCGTACACGAACAGGATGTGCGGATGTGGGGCGAGCGAGGACGGCGTACACAATTCTCCAAGCATATGAAGATGATCATAGATTCATAGGCGTACAAAAGAAATTGAAACCGTTTCCTACCGTATGTTACCGTCCTGATTACGCATTTACCAACTATACTACCTGTGGCAACATTCCTCTCTACTACTCTCTCCGTTTCAGGACTTAAGGCGTCCTCGTTTTGCATGTTTTTTCTTTGACTAATAATTACTCTAAATACGTAAAGAGTTTTGGTATAAAACTAGTATCACTGAAAAGTATTTTTCAATACGAATCCAACGGTACTAATTATGTACAATATAATCAAGATTTTGTTGTTCAATTCTTTCGGTCAAACTTTGTTTTGAAAAGCGTGTGCGCCTTAAGCCATGAAACGGAGGTAGTAGTCAAAACCATTTTTTACTTCACGCGGCGAATGATTTTACCGCAATCTACTCACTGTCACGGACAAATCCACAATAGGACAGGGGTATACATGTACACCCAAGATACTCTGCAAAAAGTTCATGTCTCACTTGTGGTATATCCTAGCGGTATATGTCTCGTTTCCTCGTCAAAATTGAGCTGAAACCTCGAATTAACAAACCGCGGGGACTGATAAAAAGCTCATTCTCCATTTCTCGCCCTTATGTTTCGTATTGGTTGAAATTTGAACACCCAAAATTAATTTTCCGGAGCTGTCCATGTTCACCATTGATTCATGCTTGAGTACTTGCATGGTGAATGTAATCCCTTAGTAGAGGCCGTTCCTTTTTAGTATACGACATTTGGCACTTTAATTAAGCATGCTAAAACGCCTTATAAAAGGGAACATACCAAGTATGATATATAAATGTTAGAACATGAGTCAACGGTGAAAATCGAGCCAATAGGTAGCGGTTTTGATAAATTTTCTAGGTTACACATCACACCTTGTAGTATTATCATCTCGAGCAAATTTCATTTAGGAGGCATGAAAAAACCAAATTCAACAGTGAATAGTGATCAATATTACAACATGGAAATTTATGCATTATTTTGTTTGCTTACCTCTCACAACGAACACAAGTTTGAAGTTAAAATTCATATGGTCATGGAACATGACATTTCTAACATACTTTTTTGGAATTGTGGTAAAATTTCAAATCACTATGACATATTGAAGATGAGTGAGAAATATAAACCTATAATCTACGCCTACTCCTCGCGTGTTAAAATCACGTATATAGTGTTGTAACTCGAAAACAGAACGTTTTTGGTCTATTGTAGTGGTGGAGCTACGGGACCAACTGAGCTTGGCCCCCCTATGTCACTGTACAGAAGATTTGTGCGCGGAAGGCTAGCTGAGTTATGTAGCTTGTTTGCCTCCTCCTCTCCTCCCCCTCCCTATTTGAGATTTGCTATGTTTGGCCCACGCTAACCTCCAATCCCGCATCCGCCCCTGGTCTATTGTAAACACATCTTACATGGATGATCATGTTGGAATTTGAGACATATTTGATTTTGGGCTTTTGGCCCATAACAAATACAAATTCTGAAATTCTCTTTGGCCCATTATCATGGCAGCCCATGTGTGTGCTAGTGGCGCCAAAGTTTAGTCCCACATTGCTAGTAGAAGAGGAGTTGGACCACCTTATATAGTAGAGTGTTGCACCACTCACTAAGTTGTGAGAAGAAGAGAAGCCCTCGCGCACTCCTCCTCCGACGCCGCCCGCCTCGCCACGCCTCGTCACGACACGCGCGCCACGGGTTGCGGGTTGCAGGAATCTCGCCAAGCCGAGCTTTATTTTGCTCATTGGGAAAATTAATTATGTATTAATTATGATTCATTAATGCGTCATTACGGACGCGTTAATTAATCAGCCATTTCCATATCGTGGGCTGGCACTGACTCGGTCGTGGACTGTTGCCCCACGTCCTACCCGACCCGCACTATATAACAGGAAGACGCAAACCGTAGCAGTTACCAGCAATTAGATTGCATCTGTCTACCTGCGCATCGTCGTTCCATCTCTCTGTGCTGCCCTCTGCTACTCCATCCCGCCGGCTACGTGCACGGTCGTCCGGGAGAGCAGGCCTCCGGAACCCCGTCTCTCTGATCCTGAACCGGGAGAGAGGCGATAAGGTTTTTGGGGAGCGTCTAGACGCGACTGCTCAAGTTCTTTCTCGACTTCATCGCCATGTCTGACGACGCTGCTGCTGGTGGTGGCTCCACATCTTTTACGCCGTTGGTCATACCATCGACGAACTCGTACGTGTTCTTTGCCCTCCTGCTATTTCCTATGATGATCACTAGTATTGCACTATTCGTAGATGTGCTAGATTTTCACTTGCCTGTATGGTGCATGTCTACTATGCGTATGCTAGTTAGTCTTGGAAATTGTTTTGTCATGATTTATACTTGGATTAAATTAATGCGAAAACTGCTAATTATTTCGTCAATCCAAAAACCTTATTTTAGGTTGTTTTCGCGTCAAGGCTTTGCCGCTTGTCTGAAACCAAACCCGTTTACGGGTGCGCACTTTAAGCGCTGGCAAACCAAGTGTATCCTCTGGCTGATGGCTATGGACGCCTTCTGGGTATCGGCTGGTAATCCTGAAGGAACGATCACTCCTGAACAGGAGAAGACGTTCAAGGAGACCAGCATATTCTTTGTGGGCTGTGTCATAAGCGTCATTGGGGACAAGTTGGTGGATGCATATTTACATATGCGCAATGCCAAAGAACTGTGGGATGCACTCGAAGCAAAATTCGTGCTCGATGTCGGCAATGAACTGTATGCCATGGAGCAGTTTCATGACTATAGGATGATTGAAAACCGTTCTGTCGTTGAACAGGCTCATGAGATTCAGTGCATTGCAAAAGAACTTGATCTCCTGAAGTGTGCGTTGCCTGGAAAATTTGTTGCGGGATGCATCATTGCAAAGCTTCCTCAATCCTAGAGGAGTATTGCCACTAACCTCAAACACCAGAGGCAAGAGATGTCTGTTGAGAATCTCATTGGGTTTCTGGACCTTGAGGAAAAGGCAAAGGCAAAATACGCACACCCAAAGGGAGCCGAGGCACCCCAATCAAGCGCCAATGTGGTGCAGAAGAACTTCCACAACAAGTTTAAGGGGAAGACCAAGGCCATTCGTACTACCAACTTCAAAAAGAATAAGAAGAACAAGTCACAGGATCCCTGCTTTGTGTGCGGCGAGGTTGGACATTGGGCTCCAAACTGCAAGCAGCGCAAAGGGAGGAAGAATCCAAATGGACAGAACTCTAAGTCTGTTAACGTGACTATGAGCAACAATGATAAGGGTGCATCCGGGTATGGTAATTTACCTACTGTTTTGTCAATTTGTCAATCTACAGACTGGTGGATCGACACCGGTGCTAATATTCATGTGTGTGCTGATATCTCTTTGTTTTCTTCTTATCAGATCACAAGAGATCTCTCCGTCTTGATGGGAAACGGATCGCATGCTTCTGTTCGTGGTGTTGGCACGGTGGATCTAAAGTTTACTTCGGGAAAGATCGTGCAGCTGAAGAACGTGCAGCATGTTCCCTCAATAAATAAGAATCTCGTTAGTGGTTCCCTTCTTTGCAAAGAAGGTTTTAAGTTGGTATTTGAGTCCAATAAAGTAGTCATCTCTAAGTATGGACAATTTGGCAATGATATCGATATTTGGCATTCACGACTTTGTCACATTAATTTTGGTTGTATGACGCAACTAGCTAAGATGAATTTAATTCCGAGTTTCACTTTAGCCAAAGGCTCTAAATGTCAAGAGTGTGTTCAAGCTAAGCAACCGCGCAAGCCTCACAAGCCAGTGCAGGAAACAAGAAACTTGGCACCACTAGAGCTTATACATTCAGATCTATGTGAGATGAATTGTGTGTTAACCAAAGGTGGAAAGAAATACTTCATGACGTTGATTGATGATTCTACTAGATTTTGCTATGTATATCTTTTGAAAAATAAAGATGAGGCTCTACACCACTTTAAAAACTATAAGGCAGAAGTTGAAAATCAACTTGAGAGAAAGATTAAGAGAGTCCGGTCAGATCGTGGTGGAGAGTATTTCTCTAATGAGTTTGATTTTTTTTGTGCGGAACATGGTATTATTCATGAGAGGACGCCTCCCCATTATCCCCAGTCTAACGGAGTTGCCGAAAGGAAAAATCGTACTCTAACAGACTTGGTTAATGCCATGTTAGGTACTTCGGGTTTATCCAAGGCATGGTGGGGGGAGGCGATATTGACTTCATGTCATATCCTGAATAAAGTTCCCACAAAAGACAATGAAACTGCTCCCTGTGAATTATGGGAGAAGAGAAAACTAACACTCTCGTACTTACGTACTTGGGGCTGTTTGGCAAAGATGAATTTGCCAATTCCCAAAAAGCGTAAACTTGGACCAAAGACCGTAGACCGTGTCTTTCTTGGCTATGCTCATCATAGCGTTGGATACAAATTTCTAGTGGTGAAATCTGAGGTACCTGACATGAAGGTCGGTACAATTATGGAGTCTAAGGATGCTACATTCTTTGAGGATATTTTTCCGATGAAAGATATGCCTAGTACATCTAGACAGGAATCTGTTGAAACTCCTGAACCTGCTATTCCCATGGAATATTATGAACGAGCACATGATGAAATTCCTGAGGAGGTAGACAATGAAGTTCCTGTAAGAAACAAGAGACAGAGGATTGCAAAGTCCTTTGGTGATGATTTCATTGTCTATCTCGTGGATGATACTCCCACCTCTATTTCAGAGGTTTATGCATCCCGTGATACAAACTACTGGAAATAGGCTGTTCGTAGCGAGATGGATTCCATCATGGCAAACGAAACTTGGGAGATCACTGATCGTCCTTATAGGTGCAAACCTGTAGGATGTAAGCGGGTGTTCAAAAAGAAGCTTAGGCCTGATGGTACGATTGAAAAGTACAAGGCTCGGCTTGTTGCCAAGGGTTATACCCAAAAAGAAGGCGAAGACTTCTTTGATACTTATTCGCCTGTGGCTAGATTGACCACTATTCGAGTTCTACTCTCATTGGCTGCCTCACATGGTCTTATCGTTCATCAAATGGACGTCAAGACAGCTTTCCTTAATGGAGAGTTGGATGAAGAAATTTATATGGATCAGCCAGATGGTTTTGTAGTAGATGGTCAAAAAGGCAAGGTGTGCAAGCTATTGAAGTCTTTGTATGGACTGAAACAAGCACCTAAGCAATGGCATGAGAAGTTTGATCAAACTTTAACATCTGCTGGCTTTGTTGTAAATGAAGCCGACAAATGTGTGTACTATCGCCATGGGGGGGGGGCGAAGGAGTTATACTTTGTTTGTATGTTGATGACATACTGATTTTTGGGACAAATATGATTGTCATCGAACAGGTCAAGAGTTTGTTGTCTCAAAGTTTTGACATGAAAGACCTTAGAGAAGCTGATGTTATTCTAAACATTAAGCTGCTGAAAGATGAGAATGGCGGAATTACACTTCTGCAATCTCACTATGTGGACAAGGTGTTGAGTCGCTTTGGCTACTCAGGTTGTACTCCTTTACCGACTCCATATGATCCTAGTAAGATGCTTCGAAAGAACAAAAGAACAACTAGAGATCAGCTGAGATACTCTCAGATAATTGGCTCGTTAATGTATTTAGCTAGCGCAACAAGGCGTGACATCGCGTTTGCTGTGAGCAAACTTAGCCGGTTTGTTTCCAATCCAGGAGATGATCATTGGCATGCTCTTGAGAGAGTAATGCGCTATCTAAAGGGTACATCGAGTTATGGTATTCACTATACCGGAGTGTAGGGGTTCGTAGCATGGAAAACAAAAAAATTCTACCGCATGAACACACAATCAAGATCTAATCTATGATCAAGCCAAGATCTATCTACTAGATTGTAGCAACGAGTCGATAGAATACTAACCCTCGAAGATCCAAAGCGGTTAACGAGAGTAGATTCTCGTGGGTGATGTAGTCGTACACTTCCGATCTCAAGGTCGCGTAGACGATCCTTCCGGCCATGCTCCGTAGCTCAATGGGTCACACGCTCAAGATATGAAGACCTTCCTCTCCCTTCTTCCAGCAGGCAGCGGAGGTTGTAGCACTCTCCTCGCGATTCCGGCAGCAGGACGGTGTGGTAACGGAAGTATAGGGAGATCTCGCAGGGCTTCGCCTTAAGCCGGAGCGAGTAGGGTGGACTATGAGAGAGGCCTTGGCGATCTAGAGTTTAGAGTCACCAAGGAGAGAGGGCTAGGCCGGCGTCTAGGGCAAGGGTAGGGTCCCAACTCGGCGGCTAGGCAAACCCTAGGGGCGGCGGCTACTTGGTGGAGGCCGGCGGCTAGGGCTAGGGTTTAGAGGAGAGAGGTGTGTGTAGAGGGGGCACCCCTGCCCCTTCTTTTATAGGTGGGAGGGAGGCGGCCAGGAGGAGGGAGTCCTCCTCCAACTCCTCCTCCTTGGCCGGTGGAGTGAGGGACTTCCTCCCAAGTAGGTTTCCTACTCTCCTCCACCAAGCAAAGCTGCTTGACTTTTTCAAATTGGCGCTTGACTTTTCAAACTAGGATTTGATTTATCCCTTTATTTTGCCCAGCCATGATATCTAGTACATGATGCAACCATTCCAACTTGTTATGACACATTCATGTACCCTTCCTCCGGAGTGGACCTTTCGGACCCTTTTAGAACATTCCCGATGAAAACACCGGAATCATTCTCCAACTCCGAAATAGGACTTTCCTTATATGAATCTTATTCTCCGGACCATTACGGATATCCTCGTGATATCCCGGATCCCATCCGAGACTCCGAACAACATTCGGTCTCTTTCTCATCATTCCATAACTACTCAACAACATCAAATCCTTAAGTGTGTCTCCCTACGGTTCGTGAATTATGCGGACATGACCGAGACACTTCTCCGATCAATAACCAATAGAGGAATCTGGAAATTCATATGGCTCCCACATATTTCTATGATTACTTTGCGATCGAATGAACCACTTACATACGATACCAATTTCCCTTTGTCTCATGATAGTTTACTTATCCGAGGTTTTGATCATCGGTATCTCTGCATACCTAGTTCAACCTCGTTACCGATAATTACTCTTTTCTCGTTCCCGTGATATGTGATCCCTTGTGAGCCAGTCACATGCTTGCAAGCTAATTGGATGACATTCCACCGAGAGGGCCCAGAGTATATCTATCCGTCATATGGATGGACAAATCCCACTCTTGATCCATGAGCCTCAACCCATACTTTCTGAACACTCAATGCCACCTTTATAGCCACCTAGTTACGGTATGGTGTTTGATGTCATCAAAGCATCCTTCCGGTGATGGTGATTAACATGATCTCATGGTCGAAGGAATTAGGTTACTATGTATCAGAAAGCTTATAGCAAATGAACTATATTAAATGACTTGATCTTTATGCTACGCTTAACTATAGGAGTATGTCCATCACATCATTCTCCTAATGATATGACCCTGTTGTTAATAACATTTCTATGTTCATGATCAGGAAACCATGATCATATATTAACCAACAAGCTAGTTTAATAAGAGGCTTTACTAGGGACTCTTTTATGTTTACAAATCACACAAGTATTAATGTTTCCGGTTAATACAATTATAGCATGGTATGTAAACATTTATCATAAGTATGAAGATATGATAATAACCACTTTATTATTGCCTCCACTCCAACAGTCTCCGTTTGCACTAGAGTCAATAATCTAGTTTCAAACCTGTGTGCATTCCACACTTATGGCTTTCTGGTGTTGCATGTACACGGTTACTAGTGGTCAACTGATCTCCGGATCTGACACTTCCAGGTCCGTGTGTAATTGCATGTTTTTGCGTCTCTACGCATCACTCATTCTATAATGAGATGGCTCTGTATAAATTTGGTTCTTTGGTGAGACCTTTAGTTCTTTGGGGTAAAACATGTTGATAATATTGTCGTACAATATATATTCATAGTACTATCCCGCTGTGAACCACACCTAGTTTGATAACAAACTACTTGACACAAATGCCCTCTTTTGCTGCTATTATAGCAGTCATATACTTTAGCCTTTTGTTGTAGTATCTGTCACAATGTCTTAACTTTGGAACTCATCCAAATCCACTATGGAACTTACTTTCCATTATATTCTGCCACCCTTAGTTTAGACTGAGATAAACTTAATTTGTACTTTGTGACAAAACTAGTATCAATGTAGTACTTTTACAATGAACTAACCATCTATTTGTCACTTCTACAAAACAATATATTCTTAGTTCTTCCAAAAAATCATAAGAATATCCATACTATCGTCCAATGATCATCTTATGAATCATTCTGGTATATGCTCACATTATTTGGAGCATAGGACATATCTGGATTTGTACATATCACAGTATGATTGATATAAATACGCTTTGTGATTTCATACATCAAGTATCAATCTATACTTGAATCTTTGTTTCACTTACCAAGTGTCAATACACTTGAATATATCATCAATATTGAACTCATTCAATCCTTTCTGTGTGACAAGAACCTTTCTTGTAGTTTCTATATTGAACTCATTCAATATCTCATCTATGTACTTCTGGCATAACCATATTGGCGTCATAATTTATCCTTATAGACATTGATGCCAAATATTCGGGTTCTGCCTAAGCCTTTCATCTAGATGAAATTCTTACCTTGTGTTAATAAAAGGATACATCATTTCCAATCAACAATATGTCTTCCACATAATATATTAGAAACATGTCTTAGCGCTCCCACTTAATTTCTTGCAAATGCAAGCATCTTCATCGTCTCTGATGAATTTAAACTCTTTTAACAGTTTCATCATAGTGAAGATTCCAACTCCGCAATGCTTATTTCAACCATTGAAGTTTGCATATGCTTTTAGCATCCTTTAAATTAACAAAACCCTATGGACCGTGTTATGCACATGTCCTAGGTAACAATTCTATTAGAAGAACTTGTTTTGCTTATTCAACTACATAACAAAATTATATGTAGTGGTTGCTACATTAATCCGTCTAGACTAAATATCGCTATGAAAGATCAAATTTTTTCATAGTCAACCTTTGAACATTGTCGTGAACTTTTTCCCGACATGTCGATAATTTCATAGATGTGAAACATCCATGTCTATTTCTTTATAGATCCAAATATGACTGTAAGGTCTTGTACCTTTCCAGAGGGTCTTTCAAGCTCAAAGCTTGATTTCTTGTATATGGAACTATCACGGATTTTATGGCTTCAAGACATTTGACAGAGTCAGGGCCCATCATCGCTTCTTTGCATGTAGTCAGATCATTATTGTCAAATAATGATTTAACTCTCAAATCTTGGTATTTGATTGTTCATCCTACCTACTTGTTGCAATAGGAATTTAGATTTCCGTGACCACAGCCTTTTAGGCACGTGAGCCATGAGCATTGTTGCTGCCTCCGGAACACTTTTCGGCCCTGCGCAACTTTGCACATATAGCTAAGGTTCTTTTAACCTTATCAAAGTTCTATTGTCCTCCCACTTAACTTTTCACGAAAAATTTCTTTCTCAAAGAAATTTGACGTTCTAAGCGACAAACATTTTTGTCTTTGGTGTTATGGAGGAATACTCAACGATTATTCAAAATAACATACAAAGATATGTTCATCCGATTTTGGTTGCAAACATCTTTCGTATGCATAGAATACCAATGTTTAAGAAAGGACAACTTGGGTTTTATTCCAAACCATAACTTTATATGGTGTCAATTCAACGGATTATGATGGAGCTCTTTTCAGTGGAAAAACGGTAGTCTCTAAAGTTTTTAATCTTTAAAATATAATGGCAGTTTTATGAATTACACCTTTGATCTTACCATGTCAAACAAGGTTTAATTACATATCTCGAACGCTCCATACTCTTATGGTGTTTCGGGACATGCAAACCCACGGAACGATTCCTTAAATCTTAGGTATTATGCTAAACTTGTTACTCAAATATCTTCCTTTATAATCTTATCATAAACTATTTATATTCTTTTTTCAATGATTTTGCACTTCATCTTGAAAGTCTTTGAACTTTTCAAATGTTTCATACTTCATCCTTATTAAGTAAATATTCATATATTCACTCAAATTTTTGGAGAAAGCATATGAAGTTGAAATCCATCGCTCTAGACTACACATAATGGACTTCGTACAACAATATGTACAAGTTCCAATAAGCTAGTCATTCGTTCCCTTTTGGCCTATGAACGAAGTTTTAATTATCTCTAGGAAAGTTTCACAAGCGTCATTTGATCAAAAATCAAAAGACTCCAAAATTCCATCCACATGGAGTTTCTTCATGTTTTCTTTCCAATATAATTTAAACGGCGATGTCACTTCCTAAGTGATCTTTCAATCAATTTGTCTTTCGACATTTTTAGAACTAGTTTTATGGATGTGATTTCTCCAACGAGATTTGTGAATCATCCATCTTTTATGGATTACGGCAATTATTTGAACAACCCTTTTTGTTCTCATAATACCTGATAAAACAAATCTTGAATGAAAGCTTTGATGTTTAACAAGCAGCAAAATAACCCTTTATTTGTCCTCGATGAACATCATCACATATTCTTTTGCTAGTTACTTAGGCCATTGTAGTTCATGAATTGTGTTGTTTCGTATGACGATTCACACCAACAAATTCAGTATCAAATACTTAAGAACCACATTGTTTAATAAGCAAAGAATATATCCATAACATGTATATCATCTATATACTTAAGCTGAACAATTCTAGTATTTTCTTTTCTGCCATATATTTATGAGATTCTCTTTCAGTATTTCCTTTTCTGTTTGAAAGAATCTATCAACATCAATAGTGGAGCCATACACATGACACATAGTCCAAAGCGTGTATAGTTAAATACCAATGTCTTTGGACTTGCACTTTGAAGTAGATTACCATTATCAAATGTTTGGTGTTCTTTCAAATTCCTTTCTTTAGTAATCTCTTGGTGTAGTAAACATTTTACCTACATCAAATATTCACCCTTCTCATGGAATTATTCATGATCAAGCTACTTTAGCTTATAACGGTGAATCGCGAGTATAATGTTGCTTTCCAAAACCTTTTGGAGAATTAAGACGACCAACGTCTCCTACCTTTTGCAAATTCTCATCAAATATGAGAACATGACTTTAGCCATATTATACTCTATCATGTTATAACCAAAACTTCGTTTCAGATATCACAATATCTTCCACACATCATGGTTTCTGAAACAACTCTTTCAGATCCTAGATAACCTTAATATTAATACAATCCTTTGAATATCAAGAATCATGGAGATAAACATGATACTTATATACTAACACTGGAATTGTTACTCTTGATTTAGTACCAACTATTAAATTTCATGGAGTAACCGGAACTTACTGAAAGTTTGCAATGGGACTTCTAAACTTTTTAGATTAACACTTCAAAACAATACGATACCAGTTCGTAAAGTAACTAACCAGAAATATATAGTTCTATCATCTCAATTATAACTAAGCGCAAGGTGGTAAACGGATGCCAATGACTACAACAACTATGCAAATTCACTTTGATTTAATTTATGATAAATAGTGTTCAACTTTTAATCATATTGCTTGTTGAACTCCCACTCAAAACAATATCCCTCACATTGTTTTAATGATCACACGGACCAAATCCACCACATCAAAACCGATCATCACGAGAGTTGATGTAGCTTCAATGACGAACAATCAAAATGTTCATCATATCTACTATATGACTCATGCTTTACCTTTCGGTGATCCGTGTTCCGAGACCATGTCTGTACATGCTAGGCTCGTCAAGATCAAACCTTAGCTTCCGCATGAGCAAATCTGGCTTGCTCACGTTGTATACACTCGCAGAATCTAACACACCCGATCATCACGTGGTGCTTCGAAACAACGAGCTTTAGCAACGGTGCTTACTAAGGATGAACACTTTAAAACTTGAAATTGTGTGTTTGAGGGATCATCTTATAATGCTACTATCGTGAACTAAGCAATATAAGATGCCTAAAAGGATTAACATCACATGCAATTCATAATATGTGATATGATATGGTCTTTCTTCTTTGTGCTTCCGATCTCCATCTTCAAGAACGAACATGATCTCCATCATCACCGGCATTGCATCAAGGTCAATGACGCTGCTCCATGGTTGTCGTCCACCAGCTTCAACTATTACAACTACTTTGAATAGACACGCGAGTCTTAACAGAATTTAAAGACAACCATATGGCTCCTGCCGGTTGCCAACTTACGATAAGGAACATTGCATACATCAAATATAATCACAATCATGGCCATATCACATCACAGCACACCCCTGCAAAACAAAGTTAGACGCCTATAATTTTCTTTGCATTTTTACGTGGTTTGGGGCTTTCAATAAGTGATGTTCTAACTTACGAACAAGAACCACAACATTGATACTAGTATTGTCAATCACCCGTTGTAAGTTGAATCTTAACCATGTTGGGAGAAACAGGCACCCGCAAAGCCACTTATGCAATACAAGTTGCATGTCAAGCGTGGAGCAAGTCTCATGAACGATGTCATGTAAGGTTAGCCCGGGCCGCTTCATCCCACCATCCCGCAAGATGCAAAGTACACAAGAAGCAATCGACAACAAAAGCATCAACGCCCACAATGACCATTGTGTTCTACTCGTGCAACAGATCTACATATAGACACGGCTCTGATACCACTGTAGGGGTTCGTAGCATGGAAAACAAAAAATTTCTACCGCATGAACACACAATCAAGATCTAATATATGATCAATCCAAGATCTATCTACTAGATTGTAGCAACGAGTTGATAGAATACTAACCCTCGAAGATCCAAAGCGGTTAACGAGAGCAGATTCTCGTGGGTGATGTAGTCGTACACTTCCGATCTCAAGATCGCGTAGACGATCCTTCCGGCGCTGCGTTCCGGCAGCGCTTTCGCAGTCGGTCACACGTTCGGTACTCGATGAAGACCTTCCTCTCCCTTGTTCCAGCAGGCAGCGGAGGTTGTAGCACTCTCATGCGATCCGCAAAGACGACGGCATGGTACCGGAAGTAGAGGGGAGATCTCACAGGGCTTCGCCTTAAGCCGGAGCGAGTAGGGTGGACTATGAGAGAGGACTTGGCGATCTAGAGTTTAGAGTCACCAAGGAGAGAGGGCTAGGGCAAGGGTAGGGCCCCAACTCGGCGGCTAGGCAAACCCTAGGGGCGGCGGCGACTTGGTGGAGGCCGGCGGCTAGGGCTAGGGTTTAGAGGAGAGAGGTGTGTGTAGAGGGGGCACCCCTGCCCCTTCTTTTATAGGTGGGAGGGAGGCGGACAGGAGGAGGGAGTCCTCCTCCAACTCCTCCTCCTTGGCCGGCGGGTGGAGGGAGTGGGACTTCCTCCCCAAGTAGGTTTCCTACTCTCCCTCCACCAAGCAAAACTGTCGTTTGACTTTTTCAAATTGGCGTTTGACTTTTCAAACTAGGATTTGATTTATCCCTTTATTTTGCCCAGCCATGATATCTAGTACATGATGCAACCATTCCAACTTGTTATGACACATTCATGTACCCTTCCCCTCCGGAGTGCCGGACCTTTCGGACCCTTTTAGAACATTCCCGATGAAAACACCGGAATCATTCTCCAACTCCGAAATAGGACTTTCCTTATATGAATCTTATTCTACGGACCATTACGGATATCCTCGTGATATCCCGGATCCCATCCGAGACTCCGAACAACATTCGGTCTCTTTCTCATCATTCCATAACTACTCAACAACATCAAATCCTTAAGTGTGTCTCCCTACGGTTCGTGAATTATGCGGACATGACCGAGACACTTCTCCGATCAATAACCAATAGAGGAATCTGGAAATTCATATGGCTCCCACATACTTCTACAATTACTTTGCGATCGAATGAACCACTTACATACGATACCAATTTCCCTTTGTCTCACGATAGTTTACTTATCCGAGGTTTTGATCGTCGGTATCTCTGCATACCTAGTTCAACCTCGTTACCGATAAGTACTCTTTTCTCGTTCCTGTGATATGTGATCCCTTGTGAGCCAGTCACATGCTTGCAAGCTAATTGGATGACATTCCACCGAGAGGGCCCAGAGTATATCTATCCGTCATATGGATGGACAAATCCCACTCTTGATCCATGAGCCTCAACCCATACTTTCTGAACACTCAATGCCACCTTTATAGCCACCTAGTTACGGTATGGTGTTTGATGTCATCAAAGCATCCTTCCGGTGATGGTGATTAACATGATCTCATGGTCGAAGGAATTAGGTTACTATGTATCAGAAAGATTATAGCAAATGAACTATATTAAATGACTTGATCTTTATGCTACGCTTAACTATATGAGTATGTCCATAACATCATTCTCCTAATGATATGACCCTGTTGTTAATAACATCTCTATGTTCATGATCAGGAAACCATGATCATATATTAACCAACAAGCTAGTTTAACAAGAGGCTTTACTGGGGACTCTTTTATGTTTACAAATCACACAAGTATTAATGTTTCCGGTTAATACAATTATAGCATGGTATGTAAACATTTATCATAAGTATGAAGATATGATAATAACCACTTTATTATTGCCTCTTGGGCATATCTCCAACACGAAGATATGATAATAACCACTTTATTATTGCCTCTTGGGCATATCATAAGTATGAAGATATGATAATAAGTATGAAGATATGATAAACCTGTGCCGGCCATTCTTATGAACTGCGACAATCAAACTGTGATTGTCAAAGTGAGTAGTTGAAAGGATAATATGAAGTTATCAAGACATATAAAGAGAAGATTGGCATCTGTTAGGAAAATGAGAAACTCCGGAGTAATAGCATTGGATTATATCCAAACAGCTAAGAATCTAGCAGATCCTTTCACAAAAGGTGAAAGGATACAGATGTCGCCTAGAGGGGGGGTGAATAGGCGATTAAAAATTTTCCTAGAGTGGCTCAACAAAGGCGGAATAAAACTAGTGTTTACTTTGTAAAGCACAACCTAGAAACAACTAAGGTTTACCTATGTGCACCAACAACTTATGCTAAGCAATACAAGCAACAAAGTGATAGCAAGATATATAGTACTTCAAGCACGAAGGCTATCACAATGTGAAGTGCATAAGTAAAGAGCTCGGGTATAGAGATAACCGAGGCACGCGGGGACACCGATATTTTACCGAGTTCCTCCCAACATGGAGTACGTCTCGTTTGGAGAGGGGGTGGTATCAAACCACCAACGCCACAAAAGGCCTCCCTTATTCTCCGGTGAATCTCACCCCAATGGGATCGATCCACACTTCCACTATCGGTGCACCTGTCGGTGGCAACCAGAACCTCTCACAAGGTTGGGGCACTTCTCCACAACTTAATTGGAGGCTCCCAACAAATGCCACAAAAGGCCTCAACAAATGCCACCAAGGCCACAAAAACGTCTAGGGTTCCAAGAACTCAAGAGGGACAAGATCCAATGAGCAACTCAAACCAAATCCTCCGAGGAGAACTCAAACCGATGCACCAAATGCAAATGGCAAGAACACCACAAAGATGCTCAAATCCCTCACTCTCAAGTTCCAACAAAGCTACTAAAGCTATTGGGGGAACAAGAGAGGAGGAATCAAAGAGAGACACAAAATCCCCCAAAATCTAGATCCCCGAAGATACACTCACAAAGAGATGTTTTGGTTTGGTCAAAACGTAGATCTAGATCACCTCCAACAACCCCTCAAATATATGCAAGAATCAATGGAGGGGTGTGTAGAAATCAAGCTCAAAGAGTAAAGCAAATGGGGGCAAAGCTTGGACAAGAGGAGGAGGAAGAAGTAAACCTAAAAGACAAAGGAGCAAGGCTATTTAAAGGGCTAGGCAAAATATGGCCGTTGGAGCCTTAATGTAGCGGTAGTACCGGAAGTTCAAGCGGTACTACCGGAAGACTCCGGTACTACCGGACCAGGTACCGGACGTGGTACCGGAAGACCAAAATTCAAACTTCATAAGCCCTGACCATAACGGTACTACCATTGATGCTACCGTAAAGCGGTAGTACCGCAAATGGCAACCGGTACTACCGGACGTGAAGTGGAATCAGCAGTTTAGACGAAAAAACTCTCTGTCACGCCAGGTAGTAAAATGCGGTACCTAGGCAGACAGAAGCTTTTTGCCAACGTACAAAAGTCTCTGCCCCGTGCGGGCAGGTAGAAGCTTTTGACAAGTGGTCAAAAAGCTACTGTCGCGCTAGGTATTAAAATGTGGTACTACCGCTTTTTAGTACCTAGCCCGGCAGAGAACGGGCGTTTAAGGCGGGCGGTAGTACAAGCGGTACTACCGCCCGAAAACAGATTGCCAGACAAATATTCAAACGACAATAACTTTTGACTGGAAGCTCCGATTGACCCGATTCAAATTTCGTTGGATAGAGGACGACAAGGGCTTCCTAATAAAAAGTGGAGATATTGATTATCACCAAGTGAGAAAGTATCAAGTATAATCATGTGATATACCTCACTTGGTGAGAAACCAAAAATCCGCATAAATCAAAATCGCAACAAGAAACAAATGGGAGATCCGATTTTGATGAACAAGAGCTTGTTATGGAGATTACCACAAGCTCTATATCCTCACATGGATAATACCAAATAAAAACCAAATACAATGATGCAAGTATGCAAAGGCTTGAGCTCTCTCCGAACGATGTGACCAAATTACTCATACGAGAGCCCCTCTTGATAGTACGGTTATCTATCCTAAACCCGGTGTCCTACACACAACAAGAGACCGGAAAAAGGGAAAACCTATCAAGATTATACCTTTTACTTGAGCATTCCACTTGAGCTCGATGTAGACGATCTTGCCCTTCTCAAGATGGAACGCCTTTCTTAATTCCTCATCATCGACCTCGCATATTGAGCTTGCCCAACATATCTTCTTTGCATTTCATCGACATTGAAGCCAACACATGCTTCAAGCGATGCCAATGGACAAATCCTACAAGTATAACTTAATACACACATTAGTCCATAAAGATTGTCATTAATTACCAAAACCACACATGGGGGCCCAACATGTTCTTTCAAAAGGTCTATCAAGAAATATGATAGATATTGCATCAAAGGAGATGGGTTTGAGACCCACATGAGTTACCATGGTAGTAACCCAACCTATGTGATTGGAGATCCCGTGAATTAGGACCTGGGGAAACAAGCCAGTGGCTAACTAGAGGAGAGTAACTTTTATTAACCCACTCCACTGAAGATGCATTACTCTCACGATCTGTATGGCAGGTTGACTTATTCTTAATGTGTTCATAGGCTTGTATAAGCCAAGATGCTATCCTACAGAGCAGTCTTGAAAGAACGCACCTATGTGAGCCTGACTGCTGGTCACGGTCTATGAGATAGGGTAATCTATAGGAAGCTCATGAAAAAGGCCAGGAGTGTGACTTATATGCTCCACCCGAGGGGTAGCCTTCGACAGCCTAGTATCAGTATGACATTAGGTGAAACTCATTTACACAAAACTGGCAATTCAAGGCTTAGTCCATTGACAGTTGTTGATGAGCGTAGTCTAATGCTCTAGGTGGAAGTTCAACTTAACAGTCTCCACTGAAAAACGCTGGTATATCAAAACAGTGATTTGGAACAGAATGGTGTGATGTGCCAATGAGACTTTGTGGGGGATTGTTGGAATTTGAGGCATATTTGATGTTGGCTTTTGGCCCATAACAAATACAAATTCTGAAATTCTCTTTGGCCCATTATCATGGTAGCTCATGTGTGTGCTAGTGGTGCCGAAGTTTAGTCCCACATTGCTAGTGGAAGGGGAGTTGGACCACCTTATATAGTATAGTGTTGCACCACTCACTAAGGTGTGAGAAGAAGAGAAGCCCTCGCGCACTCCTCCTCCGACGCCGCCCGCCTCGTCTCGCCACGCCACGCCACGCCTCTCCTCTCCTCTCCTCTCCTCTCCTTGTCACGACGCACGCGCGCCGCGGGTTGCGGGTTGCGGGAATCTCGCCGAGCCAAGCTTTATTTTGCTCGTTGGGAAAATTAATTGTGTATTAATTATGAGTCATTAATGCGTCATTACAGACGCGTTAATTAATCGGCCGTTTCCATATCGTGGGCTGGCACTGGCTCGGTCGTGGACTATTGCCCCACGTCTTACCCGACCCGCACTATATAACAGGCAGACGCAAACCGTAGCAGTTACTAGCAATTAGATTGCATATGTCTACCTGTGCATCGCCGTTCCATCTCCCTGTGCTGCCCTCTGCTACTCCATCCTGCCGGCTGCGTGCACGGTCGTCCGAGAGAGCAGGCCTTCGGAACCCCGTCTCTCTGATCCTGCATCGGGAGAGAGGCGATAAGGTTTTTGGGGAGCGTCTAGACGCGACTGCTCAAGTTCTTCCTCGACTTCATCGCCATGTCTGACGCTGCTGCTGCTGGTGGTGGCTCCACATCTGTTGCGCCGTTGGTCATACCATCGACGAACTCGTACGTGTTCTTTGCCCTCCTGCTATTTCCTATGATGATCACTAGTATTGCAGTATGCGTAGATGTGCTAGATTTTCACTTGCATGTATGGTGCATATCTACTGTGTGTATGCTAGTTAGGCTTGGAAATTGTTTTGTCATGATTTATACTTGAATTAAATTAATACGAAAACTGCTAATTATTTCATCAGATCCATGCATGTGAACCTTCTCAAATAACATTTGTTTGGGGGCATGGAAAAACTAATTCAACGTCACAACAACATTTATGCATTATTTGTTTGTTTACCTCTCGAACTGACACGAGTTTCAGCTTCAAATTTTATATGTTCGTAGAACGTGGCCTTCCTAACATACCTTCTTTAGAATTGTAACTTTCAATTGACTACATAGTGAAGACAAAGGTGAGAAACGCAAACCCTTAAATCCATGCCTATTTCCCGCGCTGAAATCACGTACACTACGTACGGGTAACTCCAAAACCGAACGGTGTCGGTCCAACATTGTTAATTCGTTACACATGGATGATGCATGCACGGGAACCTTTTAGACACGAAGAAAAAAAAAGAGGCTGGTCAGGAGGAAAACGCCATGGAATGGAAGAAGAGGGTAGCAGCCTAGCAGGTGCTTTGCTTTCCTTCCTGGCTTCCTGCTGCTACCAACCGCACTCTGCCTCACATGGTCTAATTGCGAAAGCGTCCCACCTTCCGGCTTCCGGTGCCATGCAAGTACCAGTTCCCAACGAATTCCCATGGATAGTTAAATTAACCAACAAACTAAAGCTAGCGCGCGAAAAGGATTAGCGACCGAACGTTCTTTCCGTTGGTCACACGTCCCATATCTTTCTTTTCCATGAATCATTCATATCCAGGCTATATGGTATGGGGGGATAGTGTGTGGGATGGATATGCTGCTTCTTCTTTCTGGCGAGTGGAGAGCGATACATGCTTTTGGAGTTGGCAGAAAACAGGGAGGAAAATGTATAGCAGGAGGATTTGTTTTCCCTCGGAATCTCTGTCTCGTAGTTGTTTATGTCGATGGGCTATTTGTTTAGTTATAATTACAGGTCAATGGGTGAGGTAGAGCAGCATATTTAGTAGCAGTTCACCTGCTAGCAGCCCAGCGGTTAGGGTGTGCTATCTTGTTAGAGAAATACTAGACTTTTCTAGCACTTTTTTTTTGAATATTATGGAAATTGTCATCTTTGGTGGCTTTGTAGCGTTCTCACCTACTAGTATTGAAAAATTATTGCACGTATGATAATTGTTCACTGAGACGGTGTTGATTAAATATTCACATATTTTCTAAGCAAATGCAGAAAAAAAATGCCTCGTTCCATTAGAGGTAACAATAATTAATTTTTACAGAAGGAAAGAAAAAACTAGGTAGCTATACTTGGACTAACTTCATATACTCTCATAGACCTCACGGAGAGAAACAACTAATCACGACAGGAAACTATTATGCCATTTGGTAGCACATTTCTGTTGTATGCATTATGTTGGTAGTGCTTTTCTTTTTGCCTCAATAATACTCCGGTTACGCACTTTGACTGACAGAGCACCTACTTCTAACAAACTCGATTTCAATATCAGTTGCTAGCTTGACTTGGTTCCTAATTGTATATCATCATGGTGCTTTCAAGGACAACATATCATTGTTGAGGTAGTCTTGCCAAAGTGCGTGATCCTGGCGGTATCAAATGTACTCGTCCTCTACTCTTTGTCTCTTCAAACAAGTAGCTGTGTAATTTAACGACGGCACCACAAAGGAACATATGTGTGAATTTTTGTTGTTGGAATGCTAGGCTAGGTAAAGCAGCACAACATTGGAGGATTATTATATTACTGCTTAGAAATTTTTATCTATTGGTTGTTTGATATATAGAATTAAGAAATATACTGTCGATCCGTTTGCACTACATATTCACAAAAAATCTTTCATTTCTATCCACTCCAACCTCCTAGAAAATAAATGGTCTTTGGATGATGAAATCAAACATACTTGTGTTGTCCGCAAATATAAAACATCTAGCCTTTTCGTGAAAGCAGTAGGCGACACTTTTACTTCTATGCACTTGCTCATAGAGTTTCAATGAACTTATCATTGAAACTCTTCCTTAATTTTTGTCTAAGACCCAACACTCTAAACTTCTAAGATGTGAAATACCCTACGACATGAACATCTAATTATGTTTTTGTGAGAGGTTAGCTGTACATCTCATGTGATCTGCGATTTTGAGCCAAAAAAATGCAAGTAAAAAGTTGGTGTTCATCAAAACAACATGACGGGGAAATACCTAATAGGATAGGCCTAAGGCAAGGAGTCGCTGAGGAGACTACGAGTCTAGGAAAACCCGGCAAAGACATGGAGATTCTAGGAGGCCTAGACGAGTCGACTTGAGGTCGTGGCCCATTCGGCCTAGTAGGCGACTCCTGATGCATAACCGACTCGGATCTCATGTTGTAAACCCTAGCTGAGCTGTTCATATAAACCTCGGCTGCAAACCCTAGAGAGGAGAGACTTTGCACAGAAACATTCACCACCATAGCTCTAGTCGACACGCCGTATCATGCGCCGGCTCGTAATCGATTTAAGCCACCCATGTGGCATACCTCGTCTCAAACCCGTGACACGGCATTCTTTTCGAGTGTGAAACTGCATATCTTGCGCACGCAGGGTGCAAATTAAACCGCATATTCTCTCACATATATACATGTCTTACAATTTAACTTTTCGCCCTTGATCGGATCGCGCTTAACAGCCACACAAAAAGGGATCAAACCGACGCCCAGCCAGCCAGCCTTCGCGTGCCTCCAATCGAACAACCGTACGGTACGTTGTTTAATCCATGTTGAGGCTTGAATAATGGCGAAAATGGCACGTGAGCGGAACAACCGTCTCCCTCCCTTGCGTTCCTTTTCCAATTGGGGGTTGGTCTTGGTCCCGTGCCTCATCATTCGCGTTTTGCTTGACTATTAAGTATGGGAATATTGGATAGTTGCTCCGTTTCTTCTGTGACACTAGTACTAGTAGCTAGCTAACCGTATTTTATCGAGCGACCGCCGAGCTAACGATGTACAATTGAACACGTCCACTTTAAGAAAATTGATTTGCACAATTTTTAGACGAACGTGCCTTGGTTGTTTCCCCCTTTCGATCAAAATCGCTGAGTGACGGGTGTCTGGATGTTAGAACTGGACTAAGATTTTTTTTAAACATAAGGCCTTGGTCCTCCGTAAAATTAATAACGCCGAAAGCAACAGATATAAAGTGCGATTACAACAGCTCACAGTCCAAAGGAAACAAACAAACAAAAGATGAAAAAAGCATAGCTTAAAACACCTAAGCTGCTACTCGATGCCGAGAGCACCAGGGAGGCCAAGCTCAAGAAACAAACCACCACGAACCATCAACTGCGTCGATCGGACGCACCTAGACCCATCCTCCGCCGTCTTCGCCTCCGGAAAAGGGACCCCATGTCCCTCGCCGAGTCGCCCTGGATCTGAGGGCACCATACCGTCGGGAGGCGAAGAATTTCCCCTAGAACACGACGACACAACGGGACCTAGGTAGCCTGGGAGAAGATGAGGCCACCGAGAAGTTGCAATGAGACCATCACTACCAGAGGCGCCATTGCACCGTCACGAAGCTGCTGGGCGAAGGAGCACCAACGAAGAAACGACCAAAAATAAGCAACCATCCACCACTGATGAACATGACAACCGAAGCAGCGAGGTCGCACGCCGGCCAAGCACCGCTGTTGTCATAGAGGGGAACCCTTTCCCCTCTCGCCTAGGCTCGAGGGTGTCGACCCACCGGCAAGCAGGGGCCTTGGAGCAGCATAGCATCAGGCCAGGAACCTGCCAGACACACGGGCAATCGTCGTCGAACAAGACATGTCACCATGGCCACCACCAAACACACAACTCGAGCATCTCACTGCAGTCCCCAAGACGGCGCATCCAAGAAGGGGAACGACGGGCACCGCCGCCATGGTCCGAGCAGGAACCAGGGCTTTCACCCATGCAGTGGAGAGGTAGAGAGGGGCGATACCTTGAAGAAGCCTATGAGAAGGAGCACGGCGCCGGAGGCGTCGTCATCGTCGTGGCCCTCCGCGGCCAAGGGTTTCCTCCAATACCAGCCCCTGCACTACCCCACCTACCCATCACCGGGAACCGACGCCTCTTGGCTCCAGACTGGGATGGGTAGCCGAGCCACTCGCCCGAAGGGCTTCACCTTCAGATCTGGAGCCAGGGTTGGCAGTGGGCCCCGCATCACAACCTCCGAACGCCGCCTCCTCGCCACTCACGCGGCCGAGGAAGGTAGAGAGCACACACCCGACCGTCACTTGCCGCAGGTCGATGTCGTCCTCACCGTCCGAGGCTTCCGCCCCGCCATACCAACACCCTCAAGCGCGGGAGGTTCCCTTCCTCTACGCGAGAGCCGACGAGACGAATCCTTGCCGTCCCCTTCACCGGAGCCGCACACCTTCGATCGGCGGCCCTACAAGGGAGAAGAGGTGGGGAGAATGGAGGAGGGAAGGTTATAGCAGGGCTAGGTCCCCTCGGTCGCCTAGAGGAGGCGACGCGAGGGGCATATTTTTTTTAACTGGACTAAGGGAATCTCCACCGGGCCGACCCATCCGGTCGCCCAAAACGGTCCGTTTCTGTCCGTTTGGATTGGGTCGCGGTCGATTTGGGGAGGGAGTCCGGCCTGTGTGGCCAGCCGCGCCTAGCAACGCGACCCATTTGTATGACCTGAACGTGGCATTTTTTGCAAATTCAAACATAAACCAACGGTCAAAGTTCATACTTAATTTACATCCAAAATATAAAAATAGAATTTAAACTAGCCTACCCTTCTACCTATCTTCACTTGCTGGCGTCGCCTCGTCCATCTACGGGTCGAGGTCGATGTACTCTAACGGCGTCCAGAGGTTGGGCGGCGGCAGGGCCGGATCGGGAGCGGGCGCAGGTGGATTGATCACCTGTCCAGGTGAAATGGATCGTATGAGCACATAGAGGGGGTGAATAGGTGCTATCCAATTTTTAGTTCTTTTTCAATTTTAGGCTTGACACAAAGTAAATTCTCTAGATATGTATCTACGAGAATTTCCCTATATGCAAACCTAGCTACTAAGCACGTAAAGAGAGGAGAGAGGGAATCGTAGTGGAGCACGCGGAGACACAGGGATTTCTTTTACCGTAGTTCCTTCCTTGTTAAGGGAAGTACATCTGCGTTGGAGGGGTGGGCGGTTCTAAGACCACCACGCCACAATAGGCCTCACCCTATTCTCCGATGGATCTCGCCACGACAGGCCTGATCCACCTTCTCCACTATTGGTACCCTTCGAGGCGGGAACCGGTGCCTTTACAACTCTACCGGGGCACATACCCACAACTGAATTGGGGGCTCCCGAGATGACAACAAGCTGTCACAATAACAAGGTTTATCAATATAAACAAAACAAGGATCTAGGTATTTGCAAGAAATACTAGATCGGTGATTCTCCAAATGAATGGAGAGGAGATGAAGTACTTGATTGCAGTTGTTGAAGATCGAGTCCTCCTCCTTCGATTCCACAAGGGACGGGGCCTTTGGGTGGATCTAGGTGGAGCTCTCTTGGATGAAGGTTGCAGATAAGATCTTGACTTTTTCGAATGAACCAAGGAATCTGGCAGGAGGGGGAAGGCTGGCTTAAATACCCCTGCACAGATCTGGCCGTTGAACAAGTTTGGGGGCGGATTATCCGCCCCCACTAGGGGCGGACTATCCACCCCGGGGAAAACTCCGCCCCCAGGGCAGATACTCCGAGGTGAAAATTCGCCCCCTCTCTGGGGATGGCGCCTTGAAAAACTTAATGAAGATCTTGGGGGGGGATTATCTGGCCCCCTCCAGGGGCGGATTATCCGGTGTGGCCAGAAAATACGGCCGAAACTCCGCCCCCCCTCTGGGGCTTGCGCCTTGGCAAACTTCAAGATGAGCATGAGGGGCGGATTATCCTGCCCCCTTGAAGGGCGGATTATCCGACGGGGCCAGAAAATCCGGCTAAAACTCTGCCCCCCTTCTGGGGCTTGCACCTATCTGGGAAAAGGGTGGGCGGATTATCCGCCCCCAAAGGCAGATTCCTTTTCCTTTTTCCTTAGAGAGAACTGCAACACTTCAACACACATTAAATAATCCTTGATATTGTTATCTAACACACAAAACACTAGGGAGTATGAAATGTTCTTTCAATCTCCCCCTTTTTGGTGTTAGATGGCAATACTAGGATTTGCAATGAAACCTACTAACCACACCTTAAAAAATGAAAGAGGCTCCCCCTAGATGTGTGCAGATTTACAATTTGCATTTGAATACAAATACACACACGAGAGAGAACGCAACTTTCATAGCAAATATAATTGAAACAAGGTGGGTTAGGAAACAAGGTCATACCATCGGGATGTGATTATAGCCAAAGAAAATAATGATATTATCAGGCTTCAAGCACATCCCACAATATTGATGCATTTTTTTCCATACAATCCCCCAGAAAGAGGGATCGGGTTCCATTATCATCAGATAACGGAACAACAACCACACACAAACGTCATAGTACTGACCCACCTAGGGGGTCAAAAAGGAAACAACAGTTCAACTTACACACTAACCAAATTAGATAGAGAGATAGGAAGTAAGATGGAGACGCAAGAACACCGCCCGCAGGCTAGTGAGAAACTGTCCAAAACATAACATCCAGAAAGGAACTAAAGAGCTGAAAGCCACACCAACGCCAAGCTTTTATATTTTCTGCCAGTCCCCCATTTGCTTTTATCTTCCAGTCTTCCTTCTCTTCTCCCTCCCTCTTTCCAGTTCCGGAGCTTCACGACCACGATCTCCAGGAATTGCAGGCAGACCTAAGAAAGGAACAGGGGCCACATCCATAGCCACGCATCGATAGCGATTCTGAAGAGTGTCTGCTCCAGCTTGCAGCACCCCTCGGTCATCCTCCCCATGCAAACCTGCCCAATAACGAATGAATACACAAGCATATAAGATCAAATCCACAGGTGAGTTAATGAGCTTTTTTTCAAAGCAAGCTCTATTCCTAAGTTTCCACATAGCCCAGCAAATAGCCGCCACCACCGTAATCTGCACATTCCTACTAACCCCCACATCCGAGAAGCCCACCAAAAATCTTGGAAAAAGAACCAGGTCTATTTGCAACACCGACAGTTCTGGCAACCACCCCCCAAACATATTTGGCAGCCACACACGAAAAGAACAGGTGCCCAATGCTCTCATCCTTCCTACAAAACCGACAAGTAAAATCTCCAACCCACTTCTTTCTCCTCATATTGTCTTTGGTGAGAATCGCATTATGCCAAATAAGCCACAACCAAATCTTAATCTTCAAAGGGATTTTTGCTTTCCACAGATGTTTAAAACTTCTATCAATCCCCACATTCGACAGATGCGTATACATTGACTTAACAGAGAACTTGCCAGATTTACTCCACATCCACACTGGCCTGTCCTTTTCCAGATTCAGACACACCCCAGATAACAATTCTCGCAACTGCTCCTGATGATTCAACCCATCAATATCCAACCATCTCCTAAAAGAGAAACACCATCTTTTTTTTGCCATGTCTGCCACTGAGATTTTTTGGTTCTGACAAACATCAAATAAATCAGGAAACCTATCCTTCAAGGGTGAGTCTAGACACCACGCATCATGCCAGAAATCAGTCAATTCCCCATTACCAATCTTCATTCTCCTACCAGCCAAATAAAAGCCCCTAAGCTTAATCAAATCATGCCAACATGGAGAATCACTCTGCCTGTGTTTCACATTACTAATCCCACCTTTTTTCAAATATTTTCTTCTCACAAAAGCTTGCCAGGGACCTTCCTCAGCTTCAAGACGCCACCACCATTTACACAGCAAACAAATGTTAAAGAGCCTGATATTTTTAATCCCCAGTCCACCCTTTTTCCTGGGCCTACACACATACTTCCATTTCACCAGATGATATTTCTTCTTGCCCACTTTCCCATACCAAAAGAAGGCCCTAGTCTGTTTCTCAATTTCTTCCACATTCGACCTATGTAAGAGAAACATAGTCATAGGATACACAGCTACAATAGAAACACAAGCGTGATTTTAACATGTCTCCTCCCAAGGACAAAGCTCCCCCATCCAACCATCCAATTTTTTCTTCAACTTTGTCACCAACAAAGCCCATTTCACCCTTTGAACATCTCCTGCTAGAAACAGGCAAACCCAAATACTTAATAGGCCAGCTACCCTTCTGACAGTTAAACATCTCAGCATAATTGGACAATTTCTCCTCATCCTCTAACACCATCAGCACCTCACTCTTCTCAAAGTTAATCTTGAGACCAGACATGGATTCAAACAAATATAGCAGCAATTTTAAATTTCGAGCCCCCTCAGGATCTTCCTTAATAAACAGAATGGTATCATCAACATATTGTAGAATGGAAATTCCTTTATCAAACAAATTACCAACCAGACCTGTAAACAACCCACCAGCCTGAGCATTAGACACCATCTTAGCCAAACATTCCCCTGCCAAATTGAACAAAAAAGGAGAAAAGGGGTCCCCTTGCCTAACCCCCTTAAAACTGCCAAAGTAAGGACCAGTTTCCCCATTGACCTTAACACTGAGAGTACCCTGAGTCACATCACTTTTTAGCCAAATCATCCAATCATCACTAAAACCTTTCTGCTTACAACAATAGAACAAAAAATCCCAGTTGACTTTGTCATAAGCTTTCTCAAAGTCAATTTTCAAAACCACACCCTGTTGTTTCTGACTTTTCGACTCTTTCAAAATCTCATGCAATAAAGTCACACCATCTGCAATAAACCTCCCTTTAATAAAAGCAGTCTGACAAGTATCAATTAATTTCCCCATCACAGGCTCAGTTTTAACTGTCAGGGTCTTGGTAAAAATTTTAAACAACACCTGGAGCAGACAAATAGGCCTATACTTCTGAATCCTGTCAGCATCATCACCTTTTGGCAGCAGAGTAATCACCCCATAGTTAATACTTCTTAAATTAATCTTATGAGCAAAGAAATCATCAAACACAACCATAACATATGATTTAATAACTCCCCAACAATGCTGATAGAATTCAATAGGAATCCCATCAGGACCAGCAGCCTTATTTTTCTCCATCTGATCAATAACCTCCTTAATCTCTTTCTCAGTAAAAGGCACTCCCATTTTCTCCCTATCATCATCATTAAGTTTCTCCCCATCCTGCCAATTATCATCAGCAAGCCTAATAGAAAACCCACCAGCAGGCCCAAACAAAGATTTATAATAACTAGTGGCATGCTTCAGGAGATCATAGGTCCCCCGAATCTCATTTTCCCCATCTTTCATTGAAAAAATCATTTTCTTTCTCCTCACCCCATTAGCAATCCTATGAAAATACTCAGTATTATTATCACCCCTAAGCAACCAATTGTCCCTCGACCTTTGCTGCCAAAATCTCTCCTCATTTTCATATACCTCCAATAGCTCTTTCTGAATAACTGCCTTTCTTTGAAGTTGCTCAGCAGTAAGTAAAATCAGTTCCTCAATACTTTCAAGTTCCATCAGTTCATCTACCAACCTCTTCTTCCTTTTCTTTTCCTCCCCCCTTAAATGGACCCCCCAACCTTTCAAATCATTTCTGACATTTTTGAGCTTTTTCTGCAATCTATCCAGACTGTTCTTGCCATTCACATGTTTTTTCCAAACTTTCTCCACTCTGGCCAAAAAATCATCACACTGTAACCAACTTTTCTCAAACCTGAAATCTCTACCCCCAGGCTCTTGCCCTTCCATAGTATCCAGGATCAAAGGACTATGATCAGAAACCTCCCTGGACAACTTGTGTACTGTAGTAAGAGGAAATAACTTCTCCCATTCTCTACAAACTAAGATTCTATCCAATTTCTCCAAAGTCGGATTCTTCTGATTGTTAGACCAAGTAAATTGCCCACCAGACATACAGATCTCTCTTAACCCATGAGCATTGATAATTGAATTAAACATGTGTCCCCACTTGTTCAAAACATGACCTTTGTTCTTTTCAGAAACACACCTGATCACATTAAAATCACCTCCTACCAACAAAGGAATAGTTTGATCCTGACAAACCTCAGCTAATTCAACCAGAAATTCCTCTTTATTCTCCTCTTGGGCAGCCCCATACACAATCACCAGATGCCATTGAATCTGTTTCAAAACATCAAACACATTCAACTTAACATGAAACTTACCCACAGACACACCAACCTGAGTCAATTTAGAGGAACGTAGGCCCCCCAAAATGCCCCTAGATTTTCCAATAGATGGCAGCCAACTCCAGGAAAATTGATTCATAGGATCAATCCTCCTGAAAAAAAGCCTCAGAATAGTCCTTCTTAATAGTTTCCTGTAAACCAATAAAATCCACCCTCTCCTGCCTCAACAAATTATTCAAATAAGCACCTGCACCTTTCTTCCCCACACCCCTAATATTCAAAATAGCACCTATCATAAAACAGATTTTCTCTCCCTTGTTCCAGTCACAATACCACTCATAGGGTGGTAATTGTGAACCTTCACAGCAGCCTTTAACTTTCTCTCCCTCATAATGTAACCAATTCTCAACTTTTCTTTTGTCTCCTAGAAACCACAGAGTGAATTCTTCTTCATCATTACTAGCCTCCTTCCAATCCGAAACAAAACCTTCTCATTCATATCAGAGCACATTCATTCACCTTTTGCCTCCTATCCTGCAAACTATGCCTAGCAATCTCTAATTCTTTTAAAGAGTTAATATGTTCCAAACATATAGAAGAAGCATCTATCCCCATTTCCAACGCTCTATGCATAATAACATCATCATCCAGAACAGCAAAAGAATTATGTAAATTTAGATTTGTACCTGAAAGGTCTCTAGGATTCTGTTGAGCCAAATGTCCTTCAGCCAAGTTTCTAGCACCACCTTGATCAATCACCCTCGAGCTCCTTCTAATACCCTGCTGTTCTTCCACATCAACCACCGGATCAGATTGAGAATCCACACTTTCCTGGGTAGAACCATCAGGTTGAGACAAACCAATAGCCACTGTTTCCTGATCCTGATTGACAGCTTCCATGTCCTGAGCATACTCCAACCCAGAACCCCCAACAGCACCTTTTTTTCACAATATTGATGCATACATTAGATAATCCCATGATTCCATATGCCATCAAATAGACTCCATAGATAAATCCAGAATTCCATAAGAGTAGACCCACAATATAAATCCGGAATTCCAGAAGACCAAACAGAGTAAAGCACGACATAGTCTTACATAAACCAAACACAAATAACAAATAAGTTCACGCTAAAAGGGGCACAAGCAAGCAAATAAATGACTGAAAGACAAGTGCTTGCGCCCGACCCTTGCAAATCCACGAGACCTAATAGAACTACTTCTCCCCCTTTGGCATCAAAACGCCAAAAAGGAAGAAGAGCGATGCTAACGCCCTATAAGATCACGCCTCCTCATCCTCGTCGTATTCATCCCCGTCCCCTTCCTATTCATCATACTCATCATCATCGTCATCAGCTAGAGGAGTAGGTGCCCTCGGAGGTGGAGGAAACAGGAAACGCTCGAGCTCAGCATAGTTGATCCCTGAAGTGTTCCACTGAGCATATGGTTCCGGAGCAGTGGGAGGAGGTGGATGGACAGTGGCACCTGATACATGGTGAAGAATAGGCTGCTGAGTGTGAGCCCTCTCATGGCTCCTCCGGTACTCCTCATACTGGCCCTTGTGAGTGTCAATTCCCATGCAAAGGATGTTCCGCTGGAACCAAGTGAGCTGTTTAACCTCGCGTGCCATTGGGGACACCGCGGAACGACGACCACTAGCCCGTGCATCACACATGAAGGACTCAAGGGCAGTGGAAGGATGATGTGTCTTCTGAGCCTTGTTGTAGATTTTCTTGGGCTTGTGAACACCATCCAAATCAGTGCCAAAGTCCTCAAGAGGCAACATATGCTTGATGAGCATCATAATGAAAGGAGCATATGGGATAGAGAGCCTGTTGATCATAACATCCGTCATCTCATGATATATGTATTCCATGACATCCAGTTTGTAACCTGTAGCTGAACCAGAATTAGTGGCACACTCGTGAGCAAATGCAAGGAGAGGAACCAGGTGGCCGCGGATCTTGTGATTGTTGCCACCACTAGGAGATATGCTTTACCTAAATATGCCAACGAGGGAGGCATACAAGGGAGAGAGTCCAGCGAAATTACCAGAAATACCATCAGAAGAAAGACAAGGAGCGAGCAAGTGTCCTTGGATGGCTTCAGTGGAGAAATGATGCGGTGGCCAGAAGGAGTGTCACGGCCATGGAAAGCATACCCAAGAATCTTCCCAAAAATGCGGAAGTCCGACTGAATCATTGTTGTCCGGGTCATCTACTTCATGGTACGACGCTCATCACCGCAAATCACAAGTGTCGAGAAAAACTGCCTCACCACAGAAGAATCATAGTTGCATTGGAGAGTCATAAGGTGGTGAAGCCCCATCTTGTTAGTCACATCCAATGCTTCGAGGAGCCTTGCCTTAGATTGGGCCTCAGTCATATTGATGGGGTGCATGGGGCGAAGCTTGAGAGTGGCATACACATCATCATGAATAGCCCGAAAGTGTGCATTCCAAAACATAGAGTCCTCTGGGGGACCATCACTGTCAGCCTCATCATAGTTATAAGTTTTGCGAATAGAGGCATACTGAAGACTGTCCATAGCCTTGTATTTGGGTCGCGACTGTTTGCCCTTGCGAGATGTAGTCCTCTTGGTTTTCTTTGCTGCCTTTGCCATCCGTTCAGCCTCTCTTGCTACTCTGCTAACTTCTGTTTCGTCAATGAACGTCCCTTCTGAAGTGGGCTTGAGATAACGGGCACGGGGACGACGAGAGAAGGTCTTAGTAGCCTTGGAACCACCCGTGAAAAGCATGAGAGGTAAATCATGGAGATAAGAACACACACAAGTCCAGGAGAAATGGTAGAAATGGTAGAAAAGCAATCCATAAGCCAATGATGTGCATTGCGGAAATCAGGACCAAACCAGACCAGATGTTAATCTCCAGGCCGGATTATCCGGCCCTAGCAGGGGCGGATAATCTCCCTCCCCCCCCGCAGAAAAATTCTGGAATAACCCAGATTTACCATGGCAAAACCGATCGGGCATTAGGGTTGCAATACTACTGATTCTAGCAAGCAAGGAAAACACCAAGGATCTTCTACAACGAGATTTCCACCAAAAAAAAGAATCACATACAAAAGGAGAGAGATGAGGGAGTTACCCTCACTCATTGGAGGAAAATCACGAAGGAGAAGATACCCGGAGGCGAGGTGAAGAAGATCCGGGGAGGGCCCGAAGAATCCGGTGGTCAAATCGACTCCGGGGAGGGGCGGAAGCTCCGGCGATGGCTGGGGGCAGAGCTAGGGTTGAGGGAGGGAGGACTGCTCTGTTTGAGCCTGGCCACCCCGACCCAGCCCTTAAGAGGCAGAATTCGCCCGGGGCGGATAATCCGCCCCCCCACTTGAGGTGGATAATCCGCCCCCTCTGAATTTTCTGTAAAGACAGATTCAGGCCGGAGCATCCTTGCAAGACCCCTCGATGGTGTATAGAGGACTTGTGTGCAAGAATATATGGTTCAAGGAGGGAAAGAAGGCTTGGGTTTAGAGCAACAAACTGAGATGGTACTACACACCCAAAGTTGCAAGAACAAATCAAACAAAAACCAAAATTAAGTGTGTTTTCCATAAAACAAGAAATATGCAAGAAAATCCAAAGAGAGCCATTAGAAACCAACTCTTCTCAAGGAAGAGGGCGGTGGCTGAAGCCACCATGTTGGAGCGCATGGCATGACACCGCGAAGATGTATCTTGAGTTCAAAACCAATGCTCATCAATAACCCACATATCACTAAATGATATTAAGGGAAATGATTTTTCTTGCTTTCAGCATTATGGGGGGAGGGTTAGCCCAATCAATTAGGACCACACTCCCCCTATGTCTATGCCCGCATCTAAACCAAATACATGAAAAGATTAAGTGAGTGTGCAAGGGTAGTCAAGCCAAGCTCCTTGAATCTATGATATTTAGCTCATTCCTCAAATAACAAAATCTTGCTTCATCAAGAGGCTTCGTGAAAATATCAGCAAGTTGGTTCTTCGTGCTCACAAAGGATAGGGCAATATCGCCACGAGCAATATGATCCCGAATGAAATGGTTGCGAATCTCAATATGTTTTGTTCTTGTATGCTGCACGAGATTGTAAGCAATTTTGATAGCACTTTCATTGTCACATAAAAGAGGCACTTTGTCAAAATTGACACCATATTCCTTTAAAGTTTGCCTCATCCATAATAACTGTGTACAAGCACTTGCAGCAACAACATATTCAGCTTCGGCGGTTGAGAGTGATATGCAATTTTGTTTCTTTGAAAACCAACACACGAGAGACCTGCCCAAGAATTGACATGCACCAGAAGTTGATTTTCGATCATCTTTGTCGCCAGCCCAATATGAATCAGTGTAACCACATAGAGAGAAACTTGAACCTTTGGGATACCATAACCCAAAATTTGGGGAATGAACCAAATATCTGAAGATTCGTTTGACCGCCACTAAGTGGATTTCTTTAGGAGCGGCTTGGTACCTTGCACACACTCCTAAACTTAACATGATATCGGGCCTAGATGCACAAAGGTAAAGGAGAGAGCATGTCACATCCCAAATTTTAGATTTGGTCTTGCATATCATTCATATCATTGCATCATATTCTTTCCATGCAAAACCGTCGAGTAGAAAGGTTCGGCGAGACGCCACCATCAAAACCCTATTTTGTTTCGCTACGAGGTTCCCGCGGGAAGCTTTAGTAGGGCTTGCGACAACCACCCCTGTAGGTTCGAGGTTTTGCTCAAACCTTGATGAAAGGTTGTTCCCCTCGACGATACGAGGTTCCTGCACGCGCGCTGCGTTGCCGCTAGCGCATGATCGCATGCGATATAGCACGCATGCACGCCCGCATACGCGCACGTACGCGCGCCGCCTTGCGCGCGTATTTGTTTTTCTCGGACCCGTCCATTGACCGTGTACCTCCGTGCAGGAAGAACCCCGACGCCGGAACCGAACGTCACCGCCGTCCGGAACTCGCCGCACCGTCCGGAGTCCGTTTCGCCGCTTGTTTCCGGTAAGACAGCAGCCACCGTCAGATCTCAGATCGGCGGCTCAGATCATTAGTTGGCCGGTCAGACTCAGGCGTTGACTATTCAGATGCCCAGTCAGCGCCCAGTCAGCAGACGCTTTGACCAGTCAACAGACACAATTGACTGGTCAATTTCGTTAATCCTTTAGTTGGCAGATTTCGATAGAATCTTGTAAATTGCGTAGAAATTAAACCGCTTGGCCAAAAATTGCAAATAAAATATGTACGGGTTCAGTGAGTCGTGTAGAATCTTGATGTACCTTTGGTTCAGACTTTTACTGCCAGGTTTAGTGCAGTTTAATCAAACTAGTTAATGGCCTTTTTGGAGTAATAAATTCGTAGAAAAAGATCCGTAGCTCCAAAAATCGCGTATGATATGTCCCTGGATTCAGTGAAACGAGGGGAATCTCATCGTGAATTAAAAAGATGGGCTTACGGTAAAAACTTCTGCAGAAACTGTCTATTGGCTTTCTGCAGTGTTTTAATTACTCGGGGAGTTTTATAATTCCTTTTTGAGTAATTCCAATTGGTACTGTTTCTAATCAGTGATGCCCATACTGTAAAATTTTCCCAAGATTTTACGAACAGTATACTACCGGTAGTGAATTATTTAAGATCTAGCTCTAGTTTGGAGCATTACTTTTGTCTAGTAGTTTTCCTAGCGCTAAAACTATTTTCCATGCATACAATCGGTAGTGTTATGTTATAGGATGTTGTGGTGCAGCTGTAGCACCAATTCACTTGTCGTTCATGCATTCATGCATCATATTTGTTGCATATGCTTGTGCATTGTTTGTTTATGATTGCAATTGTATCGTGTAGATTGTGTTGAGTGCAACGCTTGCTCGTGCGAGGATTGTGCTCCAGACCGCTACAACCAAGGCAAGTAGATGCTACTTTGTTCATGATATCGTCCTACTATTTTCAATGCATTGTCGTGTATTTTGTAGATGCATGTGTAGGATGATACTATCGCTATGCTATGTTCTATTATGTGGTAGGGCTTTCCTTGTAGATGAACTACCGTTGGTAGATGTGCTTAGCCATGCTATGTTGAACGAGGGCTGGGTTACATCATGATACTTGTTTTCTCAAAGTATTGGTTTGTGAAAACTGAAAACAACTTAATCAATGAACCCCCTGGGTGTGATGGTATTGATAATTTTTGGTGGTTTCATTGCGGAAAGGCACCCAGGTATCAAGAGAGAATGATTGGCTTCTTTATTGTGTAGCTTACGTGTACAACCATGTGCCAATAATGAAATGGGCGGTTGGTTGGACTTAGTAGGTTGTGGTAACTCGAATCCGCGTATCCAGAGATGTAGAATTTTGGTAGGTTGGACCGGCGCGCGTCGGGATTGAGGAGCTACTTCCCGAACAGTCTCTTCTTGGACTTCTCCCTATCATCACCCAAAATGAGAGTTATGGTACGAGCTGGGCTGGACAAGTCACATGGGTAAAGTGTACTAACCTCTGCAGAGTGTATAATCTAATCGATTAGCCGTGTCCCCGGTTATGGACAACTGAGTTGCTAGATATTGATTACATGACATGTTTCTCGCTCATTCTAATTTCATAATTGCTTTAACATTGTTGGGTTAACTTAATTGGGATCTTTTCAAAGAAAATCAGAAACTGTTTATGAAAGTAGGACAAATGTATTTGCAAATGCAAGCCAGACACAGCTCCACTTGTCAAATATGCATGTAGATGTTAGTGCTATTGTCTCCTTTACTAGCTCTACTTGCCATACATTCCATGTATTGACCCTTCGGGGCTGCTACGTTTCATGTTGCAGGTTATTCCGATTCTGATTGATCGTTATAGGCCACGGTACTCCACTCGGCACTTGTTCACTTGTGGGCAATTTGAAGAATGGAGGATTTATTTGTTTATGTTGCTACCTGAATAATTTGAGCTAGCTTTGTGCTAAGCTTTTATTGTAATAATGGTACTCTGGATCTTTGTAGATCATGATACACGGATATTATGCTATGTTATCTATCTTACTCTATTGTGGGCCAATGAACCGATCCAGGGATTGGCATGTCACATAGAGGCCACGGTCTTTTCAGAACCGGGGTGTTACAGAGCCGATCATGGATCAGTATACCTTTTGGTCCACGTCTTTACCCTTGGGATTGAGCTCAAGATGACACTTTGTTTGCATTGGAGTAGCAACGCCATTGAGATCAGTCATCTTGAACCTCTTGAGAATGTCTTGGATGTACTTAGCTTGATTAATAAAAGTTCCCTCTCTAAGTTGTTTGATCTCGAATCCAAGAAAGAACCTCAATTCACGCATCATCGACATCTCAAACTTGTCAGTCATAAGATTTGAAAATTCATCGTTAAAAGCTTGGTTAGTAGAGCCAAAAATAATGTCGTCTACATATAGTTGGCATACAAAAAGCTCTCCATTAACCTTCTTAGTAAAAAGAGTGGGATAGATTTGCCCAACTTCGAATCCACGGTCTAACAAAAGCTCTTTAAGGTGCTCATACCACACACGTGGTGCTTTTTTAAGGCCATAGAGCGCCTTATCGAGTTTGTAGACATGGTTCGGAAATTTGGGGTCCTCAAAACCCGGGGGTTGCTTGACGTATACCAACTCATGTAGTGGACCATTAAGAAACGCACTCTTAACATCCATTTGCTGTAATTTAAAATTATGATGGGCGGCATAAGCAAGAAGGATACAGATGGACTCAAGACGAGCCATAGGAGCATAAGTCTCGCCAAAATCAATTCCTTCCACTTGAGAGAATCATTGATCCACGAGTCTTGCTTTGTTCCTCACAACAATGCCATTTTCATCTTGTTTGTTCTTGAAAATCCACTTGGCGTCGATAACATTGCGGCAATCCTTGGGTTTCTCTACAAGCTTCCAAACTTTGTTGCGCTCAAAGTTATTTAATTCTTCATGCATTGCAACAACCCAATCGGGATTTTCAAGAGCATCAAAGACCTTCTTCGGTTCAACCATATAAATGTGAGCTTGATGTTCACAGAAGCTTGCAAGTTCTCTTCTAGTATACACCCTTCTCTGAAGATAAACGACAACCTTGTCAAGAGTGTGTCCTCTAAGATCAAGGTTCCAATCAGCACGAGCCTTGCGACGAGTCTCAATATCCTTATTGTTTATAGGAGGAGTTGATTCAACATTGGTATCCTTGTCTTGTCCACTACCTTGCCCTTGATCTTGATCTTGCCCTTGATCATGTTCTGAGTTGACAACAGGAGCTTGCTGCTGAACATTTTCTTCAGGGCCGGATAATCCGCCCCTTGGTGTGGCTGGACTATCCGGCCTAGGTGAAGCAGCTGCAACATCCTCTTCTTGAGAGTGCCTGACAGAGCTGGGGAATCCAGGGCCGAATAATCCGCCCTCAGGGGCCGGAGAATCTGGCCTGGAGTCTTCTTGACTAATTTCTTCTTCTTCTGATCCCCTGGGACGATTTGGAGTACCAGGGGCGGACTGTCCTCCCCTTGGAGTGGGCGGATAATCCGGCCTGGGACTGCCATTTTGTCCAGGAGACTGAAGAGCTTCATAAAGATGTGGTGTTGATGCAGAGTTTTCTCCAGCAGTAGGAGCTTGTTGATCTTGTGAAGATGAGGGCTCCACTTGAATGGAGCATTGTCCTTCCCGATCCGCCACAAGGGGTTCCTCAATGGGGCGGAAAAATCCCACGCCCATTCTTCTTATGGCATCTTGGGGTATTTCAACATCTGCATCACAAACATCAACTTGCCCCACATAGGATCCGTTATTTTCATCGAACTCCACACTACAAGATTCTACAACAGTCCCGGTGATCTTGTTGTAGACTCTATAAGTGTGGGATTCGGCACCGTAACCAACAAAAATACCTTCTAAAGCCTTGGACTCAAATTTAGACAAGCGGACACCTTTAATAAGAAAGAAACACTTACAACCGAATACCCTTAAGTATGAGATGTTGGGCTTGTTACCGGTAAGTATTTCATATGGAGTCTTGTCCAAAATCTTTTGGAGGTAGAGCCGGTTAGATGAGTGACAAGCGGTGGATATGGCTTCAGCCCAAAAGTTGTAAGGAGACTTGAATTCAGCCAACATTGATCTTGCCATGTCCATCAAAGTCCGGTTCTTCCTATCGGCTACACCATTTTGTTGAGGGGTGTACGCAGTGGAATATTGATGTCTTATCCCCTCTTCGCTTAGAAACTCATTCAAAGTGTATTTCTTGAATTCGGAGCCGTTGTCACTTCTTATTGCCAAGATAGGAACATTGTGTTGACGTTGAACTTCATTGGCAAAGTCAATGACCGTTTGTTGAGTCTCACTCTTTAGCTTGAAGAAATAGACCAATGTATATCTTGAGTAATCATCGACAATGACCAAGCAATATTTCTTCCCACCAAGACTAGCATGAGATGGAGGACCAAATAAATCCACATGAAGTAATTCCAAGATTCTCTTTGAAGACACAATAGTCTTCCTCTTGTGGGGAGAGTCATGCATTTTGCCTTCAACACAAGGCCTGCAAACACGATCTTTGGCAAAGGAGACATTGTCTTTTATGTAGGGGTTCGTAGTATGGAAAACAAAAAATTTCTATCGCATACAAACAAACAAGCCAAGATCTATCTACTAGATTGTAGCAACGAGTCGTTTGGAATAACTTACCCTCGAAGATTCCAAAGCGGTTAACGAGAGCAGATTCTCGTGGGTGATGTAGTCGTACACTTCCGATCTCAAGATCGCGTAGACGATCCTTCCGGCCACGTTAAGCAGCGATCCTTGATCGGTCACACGTTCGGTACTCGGAAGACCTTCCTCTCCTTGTTCCAAGGCAGCGGAGGTTGTAGCACTCTCCTCGCGATTCGGCAAAGACAACGGCGTGGTACCTAAGTAGAGGGAAATCCTGAGGCTTCGCCTTAAGCCAAAGTAGTATGGTGGAGCTTATGAGAGAGGCTATTAGTGGTCTAGTAATTAGACACACCAATTAGAAGGCTCTAAACCAATTAGAAGGCTCTAAACCGCAGGCTAAAGCAATTAGAA
Source organism: Avena longiglumis (assembly GCA_030063025.1). NCBI lineage: Eukaryota > Viridiplantae > Streptophyta > Magnoliopsida > Poales > Poaceae > Avena > Avena longiglumis. The sequence goes on along the minus strand of CP125974.1, from coordinate 471,740,501 downwards.
GCTCTAAACCAAAACGGCTCTAAACCGGAGGTAGAAGATAGGAACTTGTGTGTTTCAAGGAGGAGCCCTGCCCCTCCTTTTATGGGTGGAGGGGCCTTGGCGCGCCAGGGAGGGAGGGAGTCCCTCCCCAACTCGGCCTAGGGCTTGGGCGCCGGCCTGGAGGAGTGGGACTCCTCCTCCAAGTTGGTTCCAACTCCTCTTGCTTGTTTCCCACAGTTTCCTGTTTCCCACAGTTTCCTGTTTTAGCCGTTTGACTTTCAAACTGGCAATTTGACTTTCATGTTTTTGGAACAGCAAGAACACTTAGTACATGATGCAATCATTCAATGACACACTCATGTACCCTCCCTGAGTCTTGGACAATCCGAACCTTCTAGAACATTCCGATGAAAACAGGAATCATTCCCGAACTCAAACAGGACTTTCCTTATATGAATCTTATTCTCCAGACCATTCCTGATCACTTCGTGATATCCCGGAGCCCATCCGAGACTCCGAACAACATTCGGTCTCTTTCTCATAATACCATAACTACTCAAACAACGTCGAATCCTTAAGTGTGTCTCCCTACGGTTCGTGAATTATGCGGACATGATCGAGACACTTCTCCGAACAATAACCAATAGAGGAATCTGGAAATTCATATGGCTCCCACATATTTCTACGATTACTTTGCGATCGAATGAACCACTTACATACGATACCAATTTCCCTTTGTCTCACGATATGTTACTTATCCGAGGTTATGATCGTCGGTATCTCTGCATACCTAGTTCAACCTCGTTACTGATAAGTACTCTTTTCTCGTTCCCATGATATGTGATCCCTTGTGACCAAGTCACATGCTTGCAAGCTAATTGGATGACATTCCACCGAGAGGGCCCAGAGTATATCTATCCGTCATATGGATGGACAAATCCCACTCTTGATCCATGTGTTTCAACCAATACTTTCCGAACACTTAATGCCACCTTTATAGCCACCCAGTTACGGTGTGGTGTTTGATGTCATCAAAGCATCCATCCGGTAAAGGTGATATGCATGATCTCATGGTCGAAGGAATTAGGTTACTATGTATCAGAAAGCATATAGCAATTGAACTATTGAAATGACTTGATCTTTATGCTACGCTTATCTATAGGAGTATGTCCATCACATCATTCTCCGATGATATGATCCTGTTGTTAATAACATCTCTATGTTCATGATCGAAACCATGATCATATATTAACCAACAAGCTAGTTTAACAAGAGGCTTTACTAGGGACTCTTATTTTAGTTTACAAATCACACAAGTATTAATGTTTCCGGTTAATACAATTTTAGCATGGTATGTAAACATTTATCATAAGTGTGAAGATATGATAATAACCACTTTATTATTGCCTCTTGGTCATATCTCCAGATCTCCCACTTGCACTAGAGTCAATAATCTAGTTTCAAACCTTTGTGTATATAACACCTATGGCTTTCCGGTGTTGTATGTACACGATTGCTAGTGGTCAACGATCTCGGATCGACACTTCGGTCCGTGTGTAATTTCATGTCTTTGCGTCTCTACGCATCACTCATTCTCTAATGAGATGGCTTTGTATAAATTTGGCCTTTCGGTGTGACCTTTAGTTCTTTGGGGTTAAAACATGTTGATAATATTGTCGCACAATATATCTTCATAGTATTATCCCTCTGTGAACTACACCTAGTTTGATAACAAACTTCTTGACACAAATGCCCTCTTTTCTGCTATAATAGCGATCATATACTTAGCCTTTTGTTGTAGTATCTGTCACAATGTCTTAACTTTGGAAATCATCCAAATCCATTATGGAACTCACTTTCCATTATATTGTGCCACCCTTAGTTTAGATTGAGATAAACTTAATTTGTACTTTGTGACAAAACTAGTATCAATGTAGTACTTTTACAATGAACTAACCATCTATTTGTCACTTCTACAAATATTATACTCTTAGTTCTTCCAAAAGATCATAATAATATCCTTACTATTGTCCAATGATCATCTTACGAATCATTCTGGTATATGCTCACAACATTTAGAGCATAGGACATATCTGGATTTGTACATATCACAGTATGATATAAATACTCTTTGTGATTTTATACATCAAGTATCAATCTATACTTGATTATTTGTTTCACTTTACCAAATGTCAATACACTTGAATATATCATCAACATTGAATTTATTCAATCATTTACGTCGACAAGAACCTCTCTTGTAGTTTCTATATTGAACTCATTCAATATCTTGTCTATGTATACTGCACAACCATATTAGCGTCTATTGATGCCAAATATTTAGGTTTTGCCTAAGTCTTTCATCGGGATGAAATTCTTAATATGTGTTAATAAAAGATACATTATTTCCAATCAACAATATGTCTTCCACATAATGTATTAGAAACATGTCTTAGCGCTCCCACTTAATTTCTTGCAAATGCAAGCATCTTCATTGTCTCTAATGAACTTTTAAACTCCTTTAACAGTTTCATCATAGTGAAGATTCCAACTCATGATGCTCACTTTAACCATTGAAGTTTGCATATGCTTTTAGCATCCTTTGAATTAACAAAACCCTATGGACCGTGTTATGCACATGTCCTAGGTAACGATTCTATTAGAAGAACTTGTTTTGTTTATTCAACTACCATATAACAAATTATATGTAGTGGTTGCTACATTAATCCGTAGACTAAATATCACTATGAGATCAAATCTTGTCATAGTCAACCTTTGAACATTGTTGTGAACTCTTTCCCAACATGTCGACTATTTCCTAGATGTGAAACATCCATGTCTATTTCTTTATAGATCCAGACACAACTATAAGGTCTTATACCTTTCTCGAGGGTCCTTCAAGTTCAAAACTTGATTTTCTCGTGTATGGAACTATCACGGATTTTATGGCTTCAAGCCATTCTCTGAGTCGGGCCCATCATCGCTTCTTTGCATGTAGTCGGTTCATTATTCTCAAATAATGATTCAACCCTCAAATCTTGGTATTTGATTGTTTATCCGACCTACTTGTTTCAATAGGAACTTGGATCTCCGTGACCACAACCTTTGAGGTACGTGAGCCATGAGCTTTGTTGCTCCGGAACACTTTTCGGTCTTTGCAACTCGGCACATATAGCTAAGGTTCTTTTAACCTTATCAAAATTCTATTGTCCTCCTACTTAACTTTTCACGAAAAATTCCTTCTCAAAGAAACTTGACGTTTTAAGTGACAAACACTTTTGTCTCCGATGTTATGGAGGATTACTTAACAGTTATTCAAAATAACATACAAAGACAGGTTCATCCGACTTTGGTTGCACACATCTTTCTTATGCATAGCATACCAATGTTTAAGAAAGGACAACTTGGGTTTTATCCCAAACCATAACCTTATATGGTGTCATTTCAACGGATTATGATGGAGCTCTTTTCAGTGGAAAAACGGTAATCTCTAAAGATTTTAATCTTTAAAATATAATGGCAGTTTTATGAATTATACCTTTGATCTTTACCATGTCAAACAAGGTTTAATTACATATCTCGAACGTTCCATACTCTTATGGTGTTTCGGAAATGCAAATCCACGGAACGATTCCTTAAATCTTAGGTATTATGCTAAACTTTGTAACTCAAATATCTTCCTTTATGATCTTTATCATAAACTGTTTATATTCTTGTTACAATGATTTTGCACTTCATCTTGAAAGTCTTTGAACTTTTCAAGTATTTCATACTTTATCCTTATTAAGTAAATATTCATATATTCACTCAAAATTTCGGAGAAAGCATATGAAGTTGAAATCCATCGCTTTTGACTACACATAATGGATTTTGTACAACAATATGTACAAGTTCCAATAAGCTAGTCATTCGTTCCCTTTTGGCCTATGAACGAAGTTTTAATTATCTCTAGAAAAGTTTCACAAGCGTCATTTGATCAAAAATCAGAAGACTCTAAAATTCCATCCATATGGAGTTTCTTCATGTTTTCTTTCCATTATAATTTAAACGGCGATGTCACTTCCTAAGTGATCTTTCAATCAATTTGTCTTTCAACATTTTAGCACTAGTTTTATGGATGTGATTTCTCCAACGAGATTTGTGAATCATCCATCTTTTATGGATTACGGAAATTATTTGAACAACCCTTTTGTTCTCATAATACCTGATAAAACAAATCTTTGAAGGCAAGCTTTGATGTTTAACGAGCAACACAATAACCCTTTATTTGTTCTCGATGAACATCATCACATATTCTTTTGCTAGTTACTTAGGCCATTGCAGTTCATGAATTGTGTTGTTTCGTATGACGATTCATACCAACAAATTCAGTATCAAATACTTGAGAACCACATTGTTTAATAAGCAAAGAATATAGCCATAACATGTATATCATCTATATACTTAAGCTGAACAATTCTAGTCTTTTCCTTTCTGCCATATATTTATGAGATTCTCTTTCAGTATTTCCTTTTCTGTTTGAAAGAATCTATCAACATCAATAGTGGAGTCATACATATGACATATAGTCCAAAGCGTGTATAATTAAATACCAATGTCTTTGGACTTGCACTTTGAAGTAGATCACCATCATCAAATATTTGGTGTTCTTTCAAATTCCTTTGTTTAGTAATCTCTTGGTGTAGTAAACATTTTACCTACATCAAATATTCACCTTTATCATGGAATCGTCCATGATCAAGCTACTATTAGCTTATAACGATGAATTGTGAGTATAATGTTGCTATCCAAAACCTTTTGGAGGATCAGGACAACAAGTGTCTCCAACCTTTTGCAAATTCTCATCAAATATGAGAACATGACTTTTGCCATATTATACTCTATCATGTTGCAACCAAAACTTTGTTTCAGATATCACAATATCTTCCACACATCATGGTTTCTGAAATAACTCTTTCAGATCCTAGATAACCTTGATATTAAGAGAATTCTTTGAATATCAAGAATCATGGAGACAAACATGATACTCTTATACTAACTCTTGGAATTGTCACTCTTGATTTAATACCAATTATTAAACTTCATGGAGTAACTGAACTTCTTGAAAGTTTGCAATAGGACTTTTAAACTTTATATTAACACTTCAAAACAATACGATACCGTTAAGTAAAGTAAATTAACCAGAATTCTATAGCTCTATCATCTCAATTATAACTAAGCGCAAGGTGGTAGCGGATGCCAATGACTACAACAACTATGCAAATTCACTTTGATTTAGTTTATGATAAATTGAGTTCTAATTAATAATTAAATTAATCTAGGTGAACTCCCACTCAAAACAATATCCCTCACATTGTTTTAGTGATCACACGAACCAAATCCACCACATCAAAACCGATCATCACGAGAGTTGATATAGCTTCAATGGCGAACAATCAACATGTTCATCATATCTACTATATGACTCATGCTCTACCTTTCGGTAATCCGTGTTCCCGAGACCATGTCCGTACATGCTAGGCTCGTCAAGATCAAACCTTAGCTTCCGCATGAGCAAATGGCTTGCCCACGTTGTATACACTTGCGAATCTAACACATCCGATCATCACGTGGTGCTTGAAACAACAAGCTTTAGCAACGGTGCCAACTAAGGGTGAACACTTTATGACTTGAAATTCATGTGCATGAGGATCATCTTATAATGCTACGTCGCCTACTAAGCAATACAAGATGCATAAAGGATTAACATCACATGAAATTCATAATATGTGATATGATATGGCCTTTCTTCTTTGTGCTTCCGATCTCCATCTTCCAAGACGAACATGATCTCCATCATCACCGCATTGCATCAAGGTCAATGACGCCTCTCCATGGTTGTCGATCCACCGACTTCAACTATTACAACTACTTTGAATAGACACGGGTCTTAACATAAATTAAAGACAACCATATGGCTCCCCGGTTGCCAACTTACAATAAGGTACATTGCATACATCATATATAATCACAATCATGGCCATATCACATCACAAGACACCCTCGCAAAACAAAGTTAGACACCTCTACTTTCTTTGCATATTTTACGTGGTTTGGGGCTTTCAATAAGTGTCGTTCTAACTTACGAACAAGAACCACAACATTGATACTAGTATTGTCAATCACCGTTGTAAATTGGATCTTAACTATGCTAGGAGAAACAGGCACCATAAAGCCACTTATGCAATACAAGTTGCATGTCAAGCGTGGAGCAAGTCTCATGAACGATGTCATGTAAGGTTAGCCCGCTTCATCCCAACATACCGCAAGATACAAAGTACACAAGAGGCAATCGACAATAAAAGCATCAACGCCCACAATGACCATTGTGTTCTACTCGTCTGCAATGATCTACATATAGACACGGCTCGATACCCTTGTAGGGGTTCGTAGTATGGAAAACAAAAATTTCTATCGCATACAAACAAACAAGCCAAGATCTATCTACTAGATTGTAGCAACGAGTCGCTTGGAATAACTTACCCTCGAAGATTCCAAAGCGGTTAACGAGAGCAGATTCTCGTGGGTGATGTAGTCGTACTTCCGATCTCAAGATCGCGAGACGATCCTTCGGCGCCACGTTCGGCGCTCCCATGATCGGTCACACGTTCGATTTTCGACGAAGACCTTCCTCTCCCTTGTTCCAAAGCGGAGGTTGTAGCACTCTCCTCGCGATTCCCAAGGCAGACCTGGCGTAATGCAGGAAGTAGAGGAAATCCCATGAGGCTTCGCCTTAAGCCGTGCAGTATGGTGGAGCTTATGAGAGAGGCTATTAGTGGTCTAGTAATTAGACACACCAATTAGAAGGCTCTAAACCAATTAGAAGGCTCTAAACCGCAGGCTAAAGCAATTAGAAGCTCTAAACCAAAACGGCTCTAAACAGGCGGTAGAAGATAGGAACTTGTGTGTTTCAAGGAGGAGCCCTGCCTCCTTTTATGGGTGGAGGGCCTTGGCGCCAGGAGGAGGAGTCCCTCCCCAACTCGCCTAGGGCTTGGGCCGCCTGGAGGAGTGGGACTCCTCCTCCAAGTTGGTTCCAACTCCTCTTGCTTGTTTCCCACAGTTTCCTGTTTCCCACAGTTTCCTGTTTTAGCCGTTTGACTTTCAAACTGGCAATTTGAATTTCATGTTTTTGGAACAGCAAGAACACTTAGTACATGATGCAATCATTCAATGACACACTCATGTACCTCCCCGGAGTCCGGACAATCCGGAACCTTCTAGAACATTCCCGATGAAAACACGGAATCATTCCCGAACTCAAAGCGGACTTTCCTTATATGAATCTTATTCTCCGGACCATTCCGGATCACCTCGTGATATCCCGGATCCCATCCGAGACTCGAACAACATTCGGTCTCTTTCTCATAATACCATAACTACTCAAACAACGTCGAATCCTTAAGTGTGTCTCCCTACGGTTCGTGAATTATGCGGACATGATCGAGACACTTCTCGAACAATAACCAATAGAGGAATCGGAAATTCATATGGCTCCCACATATTTCTCGATTACTTTGCGATCGAATGAACCACTTACATACGATACCAATTTCCCTTTGTCTCACGATATGTTACTTATCCGAGGTTATGATCGCTGGTATCTCTGCATACCTAGTTCAACCTCGTTTCGATAAGTACTCTTTTCTCGTTCCGTGATATGTGATCCCTTGTGACCAAGTCACATGCTTGCAAGCTAATTGGATGACATTCCACGAGAGGGCCCAGTATATCTATCCGTCATATGGATGGACAAATCCCACTCTTGATCCATGTGTTTCAACCAATACTTTCCGAACACTTAATGCCACCTTTATAGCCACCCAGTTACGGTGTGGTGTTTGATGTCATCAAAGCATCCATCCGGTAAAGGTGATATGCATGATCTCATGGTCGAAGGAATTAGGTTACTATGTATCAGAAAGCATATAGCAATTGAACTATTGAAATGACTTGATCTTTATGCTACACTTATCTATAGGAGTATGTCCATCACATCATTCTCCTGATGATATGATCCTGTTGTTAATAACATCTCTATGTTCATGATCAGGAAACCATGATCATATATTAACCAACAAGCTAGTTTAACAAGAGGCTTTACTAGGGACTCTTATTTTAGTTTACAAATCACACAAGTATTAATGTTTCCGGTTAATACAATTTTAGCATGGTATGTAAACATTTATCATAAGTGTGAAGATATGATAATAACCACTTTATTAGTGCCTCTTGGGCATATCTCCAACATTTTAGTCTAAGTATGTGGCCACCCTTGTGGAGACTTTGCAAAGTTCTCATGTTGACATGGGCCAAACGACGATGCCATAACCAGCCCACGTCGGCCTTTCCGAATAGGCACATAGGACCCGAAGTGGTTTTCCCCGAAAAGTCCACCACATACAGGTCATTTTCGACATACCCAACGAAAGCGACCTTTAGATACTTGCTCCACAAGAGTACCACCAAATCATCATCAATGAAAACAGCAAAACCCATCTTGCCAAGGGCACGAACAGAAAGAAGGTTGTAACTGAGGGTCTCAACAAGCATGACGTCCATGAAAGAGATATCGTGGGCAACCACAACCTTTCCAAGACCCAATACCTGAGATTTAGACTGATCACCATAGGAGACTGTAATATTATCATGATTGGGACGCATCTCCGTGATGATCTCCTTGCTTCCGTTCATATGACTAGTGCATCCACTATCCAGCACCCATTTCGACCCACCGAAAGCATAACCCTGCAAGAGAATTACTTCTTGGTTTTAGGTACCCATTTTTCAATGGGTCCTTTCATGTTAGTAACAAGGGTCTTTGGAACCCAAATAGACCAAGCAATATATTCATCAAAGGGACCGACATAATAAGCATAAACATCGCCATAATCATCACAAAAGAGGTCATAATTTGGATTATGAGACCCTGCAAAACCAATATTGTTAGTTTTGTCTTTTGTGACATTCTTCTCAGCGGTGCTTGTCTTTGATTGTACATTCTTGGTCTTGTTCTTCTTGTTTTTCTTTTTCTTGGACTTGGTGACATACCCAAGTCGCTCTTTACCATGATTTGACTTTTGCTTGCCAAGAACTTCATCAAGAACACCCTTATCTTTGGGAGTGATGTCCTTGACAAATTCTTCTTCCACACTAGCATTTTGCTTGTGACTATATGTTAAATTGGATGTGCTAGGAACATCATACTTGGCCAATCGAATTTGGAGCTGATCATGTGACTCATTGAGAATGGAGAAATCGCTTTTCAACGCCTTGTGAGCGATGTCAAGTTTCTCCAATTCCTCGGAGAGTCTATCATGAGCAGACCCAAAGTCAATCTTTTCCTTCTTTAACTTCTTTGCTTTGGCGACTGCATTGTCACATTCCTTAACAAGTTTAGCCACTATTTCTTCATGTGACTCCTCAATGGACTCAAGCCTCTCTTCAAGAGAAACCCAAGCCTCTTCTTCTTCTTCTAGAGCATTTTTTAAGGATGCAATTTCCATTGCATCCTTCCTTTCAATTCTGCCCTTTTCTTCGAGGAGAGCTTCATTTTGGGCCAGCTGGTCCATAAGAGCTTCAAAACGTATTTTGTGCTCACCTTGCAAGTTAGTGAAGAAATAGTCCAAAGCAATAATCTCTTCTTTAACCTTAAGACTAGTAGGATCATACATGTCAATCATAGCCTTAGGAAAAGAAGAGTTAGAAGTAGTTACCTCGGAACTTCTTGCCATGAGACAAGTAGCATTCTTGTTGACGACGTTTTCGTTCGGAGAGTCGAAGAGAGATGTTGATTTAGTTGTGGTGACTATATCAGCCACCTCTTGAGAGCTATCATCCTCGTCCTCATCTTCACTTCCCGAAGAATATTCTTTTTGAGCCACTAGAACAATCTTTGGTTGCTTCTTGAAAGGGGCAATCTTATTTACAAACTGTGTCTTGTGTGGAGCCTTTGACTTGTCTTTGAAAATAAGTCTTCCTCCATTATCTTCCCTACTTTGATATGGACACTCATCTACAAAGTGCATCCGGTCTCCACAGTTGAAACATGTTCTTAGCTTGGGACCATTTTCCTTTCTTCCATAAGCTCCACTCTTGCATTCTAGTTCAGCTTTAGCCTTGGCCGGGTCTTTCCAAAAGTTTCTAGCATAAAGAGCCAGGTATTGTCCGTGGATCCTTTTTATATCCTCGGGATAGTCCATACCTTCTATGGCATATTCATCATGATCAATCACACTAGTCTTCAAGGCCATGTTGACCCCCTTTTGCATCCCCATAGCTCGTGCACGAGCATCTTCAGTATTCTTGGCAGCCACTTTGAAAGCGGCCATTTCTTGCATTACCTCATTGGATGTCATAAGGTGGTAGGTATGCCTACCTTGGAGACTTTTCAAATCTATGGGCTCAAATGGCATAAGAGCACTGACATACTTGCGCTTGATCCATGCATCATCAACGTGAGAGGCACCATGATTCCTGAAAGTTGTGGCTATTGCCTTGAGCCTCATATACATGTCCCCGTGGTTTTATCCATCCAACATATAAAATCCTTCAGCTTCATTGCTCAAAGCATCATATCTATTCCTTCTCATACTTTCATTTCTGATGAAGAGCTCGATGAGAGAATCCCAAGCTTCCTTAGCTGTACTAAGATGCTGAATGTGTGGATATCTTTGTCACCCACACCGAGATCTATCATGTGTAGAGCTGTAGCGTTGAGTTGACTATCGACAACTTCTCTTCCTGTGAGATTGTTGGGATTTCCAACATGAAGACCATTCTCGATGATTTTCCACAACTCAATGGAGGAACTGCACACATGAGACTTCATCAAAAATTGCCATTGAGTAAAAGTAGATGCTGAAAGTTTGGGTGGATCACCCCTATTATGTATATGTGGGTGAGGGATAGGTGGATCAGGAGAATACACATGGGGAACCTCATTGTATCCTTCCTTACCACTATCCTTTTTCTAGGAGGATCTCTTGCTAGTGTCATCACAAACCACTTTGTTATCTTTGGAATCGGTTTTACCCGTTTCCTTGGACTGCGGAGTGGTAGCCTCAGAGTTAGATGGAGGTGATGTTACGGATGTGGAGAGACGCATTATCAGTTGACGCATCTCTTCCATCTTAGCCTCCATTGAACTCACCAAGGTTGTTTCCAACGTCTTGAGATCGTTCATGGTGACTACCTCCGGAGCATCACTCCCATCTACCTTGGAACCCATACTTCTCTTAGGTCATTAAGCCCGAAATAAGAGTCGGGGCTCTGATACCAATTGAAATGGATCGTACGGGCACATAGAGGGGGGTGAATATGTGCTATCAAATTTTTAGTTCTTTTTCAATTTTAGGCTTGACACAAAGTAAATTCTCTAGATACGTAGCTACGATAATTTCCCTATATGCAAACCTAGCTACTAAGCACGTAAAGAGAGGAGCGATGGAACCGTAGTGGAGCACGCGGAGACACATGGATTTGTTTTACTTCAGTTCCTTCCTTGTTAAGGGAAGTACATCTATGTTGGAGGGGTGGGCGGTTCTAAGACCACCACACAACAATAGGCCTCACCCTATTCTCCGATGGATCTCGCCACGACAGGTCTGATCCACCTTCTCCACTATTGGTACCCTTCGTGGCGGGAACCGGTGCCTTTACAACTCTACCGGGGCACACACCCACAACTGAATTGGGGGCTCCCGAGATGACAACAAGTTGTCACAATAACAAGGTTTATCAATATAAACAAAACAAGGATCTAGGTATTTGCAACAAATACTAGATTGGTGATTCTCCAAATGAATGGAGAGGAGATGAAGTGCTTGATTGCAGTTGTTGAAGATCGAGTCCTCCTCCTTCGATTCCACAAGGGATGGGGCCTTTGGGTGGATCTTGTTGGAATTATGCCCTAGAGGCAATAATAAAGATGTTATTATGATAATTCTTGTTCATGATAAAGTTTATATTCCATGCTAGAATTGTATTAAGCGAAAACTTTAATACTTGTGTGGTTTGTGAACAACCCCGTGTCCCTAGTATGCCTCTATGGACTAGCTCATTGATTAATGATGGTTAAGGTTTCCTAACCATAGACATGAGTTGTCGATTAATAATGAGATCATATCATTGGGAGAATGATATGATGGACAGACCCAAACTAAGCGGAGCAATTAGATCGTGTCATCGTGTTCATCTTTGCGAAGCTTTTCTTATGTCAAATATTGTATTTCTTAGACCATGAGATAATACAACTACCTGGTATCGGAAGAAAGCTTTGAGGTCATCAAACGTCATCCTATGAGAGGGTGATCATAAAGGTGTCTCTCAGGTGATCGGAAAGTACCTGTTGGGTTGTATATATCGAGATGGGATTTGTCCCTCCCAAGTCGGAGAGATATACTTTGGGCCCACTCGGTAATCGATATCAACACTGCTTGCAAGCATGTGGTTAAGGAGTTAATCACAAAGTGATATCGGATTACGGAACGAGTAAAGTACTTGCTGTGAACGAGATTGAACTAGGTATGACGGTACCGACGATCAAATCTCGGGCAAGTAAAATATCGTGAGACGAAGGGAATATATTTATGGGATTGATTGAATCCTGGCATCGTGGTTCATCCGATATGATCATCGATGGATGTGTGGGAGTCAATATGGGTTTCCAGACCCCGCTGTTGATTATTGATAGAAGATCATGTCTGCATATTCTCGAACCCGAAGGGTCACACACTTAATGTGTCTCGACGCTAGGATAGATTGGATAATTGGTTTATGAGTTTTTGTTTAGAGTCTAGGATGAGATCCAGGATGTCACGAGAGGTTCCGGAATGGTCCGGAGAATAAGATTCATATAAGGCAATGCAGTTTTTGGAGTTCGGAGTTGTTTCGGGTTATTCGGTATTGTACCGGAAGCTTCTAGAACCTTCCGGAGTGGGACCAACGTGGCCCCACTTGTCGGGAGGGGGCGTGGGCCTATGAGGGAGTGCCCTGGCCGCATTGGGCCAGGGGCACAAGGCCCCATAGGGCCCAGCCGGCCAAACCCTAGGGAAACCCTAGGGGAGCTTCTAGAAGGGGGGAAACTTGCCACCCCTACTCCTCCCTCCTTTGGCCCCCGGCCTAGGGATTGGGGGAGGGCAAGGGCCAGCCGCCCACCCCTCTATATAAAGAGGGCTGGGGGCGCACCCCTCCCACACCTCCTCCACAACCCTAGCCGCCCTGCTGCCCCTCCTCTCTCTCTCCCTCCCGGCTGCGCGTAGGCGAAGCCCTGCCGTAGAAACTCTCCACTGCTTGCACCACACCGTCGCGTTGTAGATCCAATCCATCTATCCAGCCTACTTGCTGGACCGAGGAAGGAGGAGACGTCGAGGTGCCGCACGTGTGCATATCTCAGAGGCATCGCCACTTGCGGTGTTAGATCGTATCGGATCGCGAGGAGGAGAAGCGAGTACGACTACATCACCCACGTTCCGTCGAACGTTCCGCTGTGCGAATCTTCAAGGGTATGAAGATCTCATCTATCCCCCTTGTTGTTTGCATCTCCTAGATTAGATCTTGGCTTTCCCGTTCGCATCCGTAGAATTTTTTTGATTTACTATGCCGTGAAACCCTTCAGTGGTATCAGAGCTAGACCTATGCGTAGATGTGTTTCACGAGTAGAACGCAACATGCTTATTGCGGGCGTTGATGTTTTCTGTTGCAAGCCTCTTGTTTGTGTACTTCTTATGACGCGGTATAGTGAGATCGAAGCGGTCCAGGCCAACCTTACGCGACCTCGTTCGCGAGACCGGCTCCGCACTTGACGTGTGGCTTGTTCCACACATGCGGCTGGTGCCAGTTTCTCTCACTATAGTTGTCATGGGATTTACATCGGAGATTGGCAACCATAATATCACCGTTGTGGCTTTCCGTAGGTAAGAATCGTTCTTAGCTTGCTACTCCCATAAGCCACGTAAAACATGCAACAATAAAGTAGAGGCGTCTAACTTGTTTTTGCAGGGAGTGTTTTATGTGATATGGTATGGCCCAAGATGTGATGTGTATGTTGTATGCGATGATCATGTTTTGTAATGTTTCATGAGTTCATGTCGATGAGTACACAACCGGCAGGAGCCATATGGTTGTCTTTATAATTGTGTATGACCTGTGTGTCAACTTCTTATACGCCATGTAATAGCTTTGCTTTATCGCTAAGTAGTTAGCAATAGTTGTAGTTGCTATTCATGGTGGAGGCAATCATGGTGGAGTGATGGAGATCATGCCGGCACGCACAAGATGGAGATCATTGCGCGAAGATTGGCTATACCATGTCACATAAAGTTATATGCATGTGATGTTTATCCTTTTATGTATCTTATTATGCTTAGATCGCGACGGTAGCATTATAAGATGATTCCTCACTTAAAGATCAAGATAAAACTGTGTTCTCCCCATGTATGCACCGTTGCGAAAGTTCGTCGTGTTCAAGCATCACGTGATGATCGGGTGCTATAAACTCTACGTTCACATACAACGGGTGCAAGCCAGTTTTGCACACGCGGAAATACTTGGGTTTGACTTGACGAGACTAGCATGTACAAACATGGCCTCGGAACACATGAACCGAAAGGTTAAGAATGAGTCATATGAATGATATGATCGACACTTCGTTGTCCACCATTGAAACCACATCTCTTCTCATGAAGATCGGATTAGGTGTGGTGAATTTGGATCATGTTCACTAAACAACTTGAGGGATGTTGAATTTAGTGGGAGTTCACCTAGTAATTTGATTAAGTTGAACTAGTTATCATGAAATAGTCTAAATTGTACTTACAAATTTTGTAGATCAAATGGCTAAGTCCAACTTCAACTTCAACGTTTTTGCTGAGAAAGAAAAGCTTAGAAACAATGAGTCTAACTTCACCAACTGGTTCCGCAATCTGAGAATCATTCTTGCTGGCGGACAAAAGGACTATGTCCTTGAGAATGCGCTAGGTGACGCCCCTGCTGTAGATGCGCCGGCTGATGAGAAAGATGTTTATCAGTCGCGCAAAGATGATTATGGTGTGATTAAGAGCACCTTGTTGTTTGCTATGGAATCGGACCTTCAAAATCTTTTTGAAGATTACCCCGGGCCCTTTGAGATTCTTGAGGAACTGAAAACTATGTTTCAGACTCAGACCCGTTCTGAGAGATATGAGATCTCTGAGAAATTCTTTAACTGCAAGATGGAGGAAGGGAGTTTCGTTAGTGAGCACGCCATAAAGATGTCGGGATACACTCAACGCCTTGAGCAACTGGACTGCAAGATTCCAGAGGAGCTCAAGATTGACAGGGTTCTGCAATCACTCCCTCCTAGCTACAAAAGTTTTGTAGTGACTCATAATCATATTGGTTCCACTGATATAATCATCGAGCTCTTCTCTAAGCTGAAAGCTACGGAGGTGGACATCAAAAAGGATAATCATGTGTTGATGGTCAACAAGCCCCCCAGCTTTAAGAAAGGTAAGGGTGCAAAGAAGCCCTTCAAGAAAGGCAGCGGCAAGCGCGTTGCCCCTGCTAAGAAGAAGCTCAAGTCTGGACCTAAGCCGGACACTGAGTGCTTCTATTGCAAGGACAAGGGTCACTGGAAGTGCAATTGTCCGAAGTACTTAGCGGACAAGAAGGCTGGCACCATCAAAGTTATATTTGATATACATGTTATTGATGTTTTCCTTACTAGCCCTCGTTGTAGTGCCTGGGTATTTGATATTGGTTCAGTTGCTAATATTTGTAACTCGAAACAGGAGCTACGGAATAGACGGTGGCTTGCGAGGGATGAGGTGACAATGCGCGTTGGCAACGGATCAAGAGTTGATGTGATGGCCGTCGGCACGCTCTCCTTAGTTTTACCTTCGGGATTAGTTTTAAACCTTAATAAATGTTATTATGTGCCTGCGTTGAGCATGAACATCATATCTAGATCGTGTTTATTGCAAGACGGTTATTCATTTAAATCTGAGAATAATGGTTGTTCTATTTATATGAGTAACATCTTTTATGGTCATGCACCTGCTGTGAATGGTTTATTTCTTCTGAATCTCGAAAGGGATGAAACACACATCCATAACATTGAGGCTAAGAGATGCAAGGTAGATAGTGATAATACTACTTATTTGTGGCAATCGTCTGCTCAGGTCATATTGTCAGAAACGCATGAAGAAACTCCATTCTGATGGACTTTTGGAGTCTCTTGATTTTGAATCATTTGACACATGTGAACCATGCCTCATCGGCAAGATGATCAAAACCCCGTTCTCCGGAATGATGGAGCGAGCAACGGACTTGTTGGAAATCATACATACCGATGTATGCGGACCGATGAGTGTTTCGACGCGCGGTGGATATCACTACCTTCTCACTTTTACGGATGACTTAAGTAGATATGGGTATATCTATTTAATGAAACATAAATATGAAACATTTGAAAAGTTCAAAGAATTTCAGAATGAAGTGGAAAACCATCGTAACAGAAAGATTAAGTTTCTATGATCCGATCGTGGAGGTGAATATTTGAGTTGTGATTTTCTCACGCATCTTAAAGCAAGCGGAATCGTTTCGCAACTCACGCCACCCGGAACACCACAGCGCAATGGTGTGTCTGAACGCCGGATCGAACTCTATTAGATATGGTCCGATCAATGATGTCTCTTACTGATTTGTCGTTATCATTTTGGGGTTATGCATTAGAAACCACTGCATTCACTTTAAATAGGGCACCATCTAAATCCGTTGAGACGACACCGTATGAACTATGGTTTGGTGCTAAACCTAAGTTGTCGTTTCTTAAAGTTTGGGGATGCGAAGCTTACGTCAAGAAGTTGATGCCGGACAAGCTCGAACCCAATGCGGAGAAATGCGTCTTCATAGGATACCCTAAGGAAACTATTGGGTATACCTTCTATCACATATCCGAAGGCAAAGTGTTTGTCGCAAAGAACGGATCCTTTCTTGAGAAGGAGTTTCTCTCGAAAGAAGTGAGTGGGAGGAAAGTAGAGCTAGACGAGGTTGTTGAACCTTCTCTTGAGTTGGAGAGTAGCACAGCACCTGAAATTGTTCCAGTTCCGCCTGCACCAACAATAGAGGAAGCTAATGACAAGGATCATGAAGCTTCGGACGATGCTACTACTGAACGTCGCAGGTCGACAAGGTCGTGTGCCCTCCTGAGTGGTACGGCAATCATGTCTTAACTGTCTTGTTAGTAGATGACAGTGAACCTGCGAACTATGAGGAAGCGATGATGAGCCCAGACTCTGAGAAATGGCTAGAGGCCATGAAATCCGAATTGGGATCCATGAGCGAAAACCAAGTATGGACTTTGGTGGACCCTCCTAGCGACCGAAAGGCCGTTGAGTGCAAATGGATCTTCAAGAAGAAAACGGACGCGGATGGTAATGTTACTGTCTATAAAGCTCGACTTGTCGCGAAAGGTTTTCGACAAGTTCAAGGTGTTGACTACGATGAGACTTTCTCTCCCGTAGCGATGTTAAAGTCCATTCGGATTTTATTAGCAATTGCTGCGTTTCATGATTATGAAATATGGCAGATGGATGTCAAGACTGTGTTCCTCAATGGCAACATTGATGAAGAGTTGCATATGATGCAACCCGAAGGTTTTGTCGATCCTAAGGATGCTGATAAAGTGTGCAAACTTCAGCGTTCCATTTATGGACTGAAGCAAGCATCTCGGAGTTGGAACCTTCGTTTTTATCAAGTGATCAAGAGCTTTGGATTTGTTCCAAATTGCTACGAAGCTTGTATCTACAAGAAAGTGAGTGGGAGCTCAGTGACATTTCTGGTACTATATGTGGATGACATATTGATTATTGAAAATGACATTGACATGCTTAACGATGTGAAGAGTTATTTGAACAAATGTTTTTCAATGAAAGACCTAGGGGAAGCTGCTTATATATTGGGCATCAAAATCTATAGAGATAGACAAAGACGCCTGATAGCTTTAAACCAGAGTACATACCTAGACAAAGTTCTGAAAGGGTTCAGAATGGATAAGGCAAAGAAAGGTTCAGTGCCTATGTTTTCAGGTAAGATATTGAGCAAGGCTCAGTGTCCAGCTACGGTAAATGATAGAGAAGCTATGAGCAAAGTGCCTTATGCCTCGGCCATAGGTTCTAAAATGTATGCCATGCTGTGTACTAGACCGGATGTGTCCAATGCTCTTAGTTTGATGAGTAGATACCAAAGTGATCCAGGAGTGGAACACAGGACAGCCGTGAAGAACATCCTAAAGTACCTAAAGAAATGTTCTTAGTCTATGGAGGTGATGAACAGCTCGTCGTAAAAGGTTACATCGACGCTAGTTTCGACACCGACAAGGATGATTCTAAATCTCAGACAGGATACGTTTATATTTTGAATGGAGGAGCTATGAGCTGGAGAAGCTGCAAGCAAAGCGTGATCGCGGGATCTACAGTAGAAGCGGAATACATGGCTGCTGTAGAAGCGTCAAGTGAAGGAGTTTGGATCAGGAACTTCATTACTGAGCTTGGCGTGGTTCCAAGTGCCTTAGACCCACTGGAGATATTGTGTGACAACACTGGCGCCATAGCACTAGCTAAGGAACCAAGATATCATCCAAAGACCAAGCATATCAACCGCAAGTTTCATATAATTCGAGATTATATAACAGATGGAGATCTGAAGATTAGCAAAGTACATACAAATCTGAATGTCGCAGATCCATTGACTAAACCTCTTCCATGTGCAAAACATGATCAGCACCTTAGTGCCATGGGTGTTAGATTGTTGCCAGATGTAAACTAGATTATTGACTCTAGTGCAAGTGGGAGACTATTGGAATTATGCCCTAGAGGTAATAATAAAGATTTTATTATTATAATTCTTGTCTGTGATAAAGTTTATATTCCATGCTAGAATTGTATTAAGCAGAAACATTAATACTTGTGTGGTTTGTGAACAACCCCGTGTCCCTAATATGCCTCTATGGACTAGCTCATTGATTAATGATGGTTAAGGTTTCCTAACCATAGACATGAGTTGTCGATTAATAATGAGATCATATCATTGGGAGAATGATATGATGGACAGACCCAAACTAAGCGGAGCAATTAGATCATGTCATCGTGTTCATCTTTGCAAAGCTTTTCTTATGTCAAATATTGTATTCCTTAGACCATGAGATAATACAACTCCCTGGTATCGGAAGAAAGCTTTGAGGTCATCAAACGTCATCCTATGAGAGGGTGATCATAAAGGTGTCTCTCAGGTGATCGGAAAGTACCTGTTGGGTTGTATGTATCGAGATGGGATTTGTCCCTCCCAAGTCGAAGAGATATACGTCGGGCCCACTCGGTAATCGATATCAACACCGCTTGCAAGAATGTGGTTAAGGAGTTAATCACAAAGTGATATCGGATTACGGAACGAGTAAAGTACTTGTTGTGAACGAGATTGAACTAGGTATGACGGTACCGACGATCAAATCTCGGGAAAGTAAAATATCGCGAGACGAAGGGAATATATATATATATGGGATTGATTGAATCCTGGCATCGTGGTTCATCCGATATGATCGTCGATGGATGTGTGGGAGTCAATATGGGTTTCCAGACCCCGCTGTTGATTATTGATAGAAGATCATGTCTGCATATTCTCGAACCCGAAGGGTCACACACTTAACGTGTCTCGACGCTAGGATAGATTGGATAATTGGTTTATGAGTTTTTGTTCGGAGTCTCGGATGAGATCCAGGACATCACGAGAGGTTCCGGAATGGTCCGGAGAATAAGATTCATATAAGGCAATGCAGTTTTTGGAGTTCGAAATTGTTTCGGGTTATTTGGTATTGTACCGGAAGCTTCTAGAACCTTCCGGAGTGGGACCAACGTGGCTCCACTTGTCGGGAGGGGGCGTGGGCCTATGAGGGAGTGCCCTGGCCGCAGTGGTCCAAGGGCACAAGGCCCCATAGGGCCCAGCCGGCCAAACCCTAGGGAAACCCTAGGGGAGCTTCTAGAAGGGGGGGACTTGCCCCCCACTCCTCCCTCCTTTGGCCGCCGGCCTAGGGATTGGGGGAGGGGCAAGGGCCATCCGCCCACCCCTCTATATAAAGAGGGCTGGGGGCGCACCCTTCCTACACCTCCTCCACAACCCTAGCCGCCCTGCTGCCCCTCCTTTCTCTCCCCTCCCGACTGCGCGTAGGCGAAGCCCTGCCGCAGAAACTCTCCACCGCTTGCACCGCGCCGTCGCGTTGTAGATCCAATCCATCTCTCCACCCTACTTGCTGGACCAAGGAAGGAGGAGACGTCGAGGTGCCGCACGTGTGCATCTCTCGGAGGCATCGCCACTTGCGGTGTTAGATCGGATCGGATCGCGAGGAGGAGAAGCGAGTACGACTACATCACCCACGTTCCGTCGAACGTTCCGCTGTGCGAATCTTCAAGGGTATGAAGATCTCATCTATCCCCCCTCGTTGTTTGCATCTCCTATATTAGATCTTGGCTTTCCCGTCCGCATCCGTAGAATTTTTTTGATTTACTATGCTGCGAAACCCTTCAGATCTAGGTGGAGCTCTCTTGGATGAAGGTTGCAGATCAGATCTTGAATTTTTGAATGAACCAAGGGATCTGGCAGGAGGGGGAAGGCTGGCTTAAATACCCCTGCACAAATCTCGCCGTTGAACACGTTTGGGGCCGATTATCCGCCCCCCACTAGGGGTGGACTATCCGCCCCGGGGAAAACCCCGCCCCCAGGGCGGATACTCTGGGGTGAAAATCCGCCCCCTCTATGGGGATGGAGCCTTGAAAAACTTGATGACGATCTTGGGGGGCGGATTATCCGCCCCCCTCCAGGGGCGGATTATCCGGTGTGGCCAGAAAATCCGGCCGAAACTCCGCCCCCCCCTCTGGGACTTAAGCCTTGGCAAACGTCAAGCTGAGCATGAGGGACGGATTATCCGCCCCCCTTGAAGGGCGGATTATCCGGCGGGGCCGAAAAATCCGGCCGAAACTCTGCCCCCTTCTGGGGCTTGCGCCTATCTGGGAAAAGGGTGGACGGATTATCTGCCCCCAAAGGCAGATTTCTTTTCCTTTTTCCTTATAGAGAACTGCAACACTTCAACACACATTAAATAATCCTTGATATTGTTATCTAACACACAAAACACTAGGGATTATGAAATGTTCTTTCACTAGGCCACGACGCCCAACCGTGCTGGAGGCGTGTTAGCTCCGTCCCTACCTCTGGCGCGATCGCTGGCGCCCATCCCAGCAACGGTGGCGGTGGAGGCAGCTGGGCGTTCGCCTGCGTCACCATGCAGGTCAGTTGGAGGGCCTCCTCGTAGCCGCGCCACAAGGCTTCCTCCTCGCGCGCTGGACGCAATGGCCTGCTCGGTGAAGGCGTCCTCGTCGTAGCCCCGCGACAGCACCTCGCGGTACTCCGGGGACAGGTTCATGGCAATGTCGTCCACCGCCTCCTGCTTGACGACGATGTTGTCGTCGTTGTTGCCGTCCTCGTTGCCGAGGTTGGCGTCGGAGTGGTTGTGGGCGCCCTCGTCGTCTGAGTCGATGTTGAGTCTCTGGTAGACCTCCCCCGGCTGCAGGTCGCGGTGGATGGTGGTGGCACGCAGCACCTTGTGCTCCCACTCGAGGAACTTGATCCAGTACGCCTCAGAGTGGTAGCCCCTCTCCCATCGTTGGGTATAGGGGAGGTTGTTGATCCGGCGACGGATCTCCTCCGCCAGCCCTCTGCCCACCTTGGGCGGCGGTGACATTGGGACACGGTCCCGGTTGAGGTGCCAGCCGGTAGGGTGGGAAACATCCGTGTGCTAGATGCCGCGAATCTCCCTCCACCAGCGCTCGCACTCCTCGACGCGGTAGTACCGCCGGGTGCGGCGGTCTTGCGGTGGCGGGTAATCCCCCATGGGCTGGCTTCGGAACTCCTATGGTCACAATGGAGGCGACAAGGACATGCCGCGGAGGAAGGCCGGCAGCCAAGAGCGCTGGCTGCTAGAGCCAGATGCCTCATGGTCGTTCTTGCTCCTCTTCAGCCATGACGACATCTTCATCGTTGATGGTGGTGGCGACGGCGACGGCTAGGGTTTGCGATGGCGAGAGGTGAGGAGGGCGGTACCGACAGGCACGGGGTTAAATAGCCCAGTCACCCATGAACACGCGCAGCTTTCCGCTCCTTCGCCATCAATGCCGGCGCGGGAACGCAGGCGGCGCCCAGTGGGTCAGCGTGTCGTCTCGTCGCCATTGATGGCGCAACTGCCGCCGGTCAGCCTTCCGCGCAGTGCCTCTGAATCGTTGTCGCGGTTGCGTTCGAATCCGTGCCGCTGACCGCATTTGAATCAATGCCACCAGTTAGCGGTAGCTGACGGGTGGCCAGTGGCACGCGCGGGCAGGACACGCGCCGTGTCCCCACGCGTCTAGCTGATGCAAATGTTGCCCAAATTAGGTGCACGTATAGGTCAAGCCGGATGCATTTGTCTG
The DNA here is from genome assembly GCA_030063025.1 of Avena longiglumis. Classification (NCBI taxonomy): domain Eukaryota; kingdom Viridiplantae; phylum Streptophyta; class Magnoliopsida; order Poales; family Poaceae; genus Avena; species Avena longiglumis. The sequence continues at coordinate 471,717,993 of CP125974.1, read as the reverse complement.
AATGGATCGGCCCACTAGGGTGTCGCACACGCCCCACACGTCCACGCGGACAAATGTGGACACGCTCGGATGGGATGCATCGGCCCGATGAAAATTCCCTAAGAGCATCTCCACTAGCATTCCCAGGACACCGATCCGAACGCCGAAATTAGGTCCGGAGGCCGAAATTCGGCCCAGTCGCGTTCCCAGGAACCTTTTTTTGTCTAAATTTGGGACAACTTTGGTCCGGACTTCCTAGGTCATTCCCAGGATCCCGGGAATGCCCTGGGAACACCGAACGAAGTGAATTCTCCGAGTAGACCAGCCTATCAGCGACAAAAGCCGAGTCTTCGTCATCCTTCCCCCCGATTCCCCTTTTCCCGCCCTCGCCGCTACACCCCTCCCGCCCTCGCCGGCGACCTCGACCTATAAAAGGCATACATCTCACCATCTCCCTTCACACTCTCTCACACCGCTCCCAACTCCGGCGAACTCCAGACGCTCGCACCTTTCCACCTCCACAACTCCGCCGAAAAGCCATGGCCGAGAGATTCCCCGGCGACATCGCGGCGGTGAACGGCCGCCGCACGCTGCAGACGTGGGAAGCCCGGCTGCTCCACGACGCGGGCTATACGGCGTCGCCGGACTTCTGTCTCACCGTCGGCTGGAATCTCAGCGCCGGCGGGATCCCTATTCCGCCGGTGACTACCGACGAGGACGTCGCCGGAGAGATCCAGGTGGCTATCGCCGCCATGGAAGACTCGGATCTCGTCGAGGATCCTAGCAACCTGGTCTTCACGAGGAAGTTCTTCGCCGACAGGCGCCTCCAGGATCTCGCCCGACACGAGGGACCGCCGGGCTCGCCGCCGACGCGTCACAATGCGGCGTTTCGCCGCCGCTGGTGGAGCGTTCTAGGGCGAACGCTCGCCGCCATGCTGGAGAGGCCGGCAACCACCCTACCTCAGCCTGTAGAAGCGGCATCCGGCATCGGCATCGGCCACGACGACTTTTTCCTAGTTTGAATTTAATATTTTTCTAGTTAAATTCGACGTAATATGTGCGTCCTAGCCCTAATTGATGAAATCCGCCTATATTCGTCCAAATTTCCATGTTTAACTGAATTTAGTCGAACGTGAAAACTCGAACTGGGACGCGAGTTTCGTTTTGGCCTGCCCAACCAGTGGAGATACTCTAAGATTGTACGCCAAAAGTGAATACTGCACGGAGGCAACATCAGACTGCCAGTGAAACGGCACGGGCAGGAGTCAACGAGGTTGTAGCGAAAACAATTGCTTTGGATGGGACCGGGAAGAAAGCATGGCGCGCGTCATCAGTCCAGGCGATGACGGAGACAGTGTAACAGGATTCGTTGGGGGGATGTTGACGCATGACGCGCGACCTGTTGTAGTGTTGTGTGCGCCAAATTACGCAGTGACCAGGCAGGCGCTAGCTGGTTGCGCGGGTCGGTATCACACGGACGCGGCATGACCCACACGCTGGGTCAAAGAAGAGTCGAGCTTGGGCTCTGCTCTGCGCGACTAGACAGAATGGACGAAAATAACCCAAAAAATAACGATTTTACGAAATGAACTCCGGCCAGAAGAAATTCACGGGACTAACCCTTTTTGCAACGCCATACGGCGTGGCGCGCTATGAAGAGCGCGCCATTACGCTGGCGCCGAACTGCCGCGTGGAGCCAGCGTCCGGTCCCGATAGTGCGGCGTCTTGTAGCGTGGCGCCGCACTTTAGGTCATGTACCAGCGCGGCGCCAGCCCTCCCTAGACCCTTCTCATTCCTCTCCCAGGACCGAACACACATGGCGGCTAGGGTTTGTCGCCGCTGGTGATTCTCCTCTCAAGAAATCGACAGATTTGAGCAATTTGGCCAAGGATCTTCCTCCTAATCCCTCCCCCAGGTATCTCCTCTCATTCCCATCCGAAAATCCTTTGCAATTTGTCTCCTTTTAGTCAAATTTCGGTGAAACACTAGTTTCAATTGGATTTGGAGGTTGATTTGAAGAAATGATATGTCTATTTGATGTTTAGGTTTAGAAATACTTGTAAGATGGATAGTGGTCTCCTAGGTTGCAATTTCTCTTTATATTATGAAGCATTGCCAATATATATTACCAATTGTATGGTTACATCTAGGTGTGTTGATTTTTGTTCAAGTAGGATGCCATTTTGGTTCATGGTAGAACTATAGTTAGAACTATTTGCAATATAGGTAGAGTAGGATGGAATTTTTGTTCATATTACCAACGCTAGATGCTAGAACTATAGGCCACTATAGGTAGAGTAGGATGAAATTTTTGTTCATATTACAATTATAGGTATAGTAGGGTAGGATTTTTTTCTTGTTACAATTATAGCTAGAGTAAGATGGAGTATATGTGACAACTATAGTTGGAATAAGATGGACATTTTGTAATTGTTCTTATTCTCTCTACTGTTTTGAATATGTAGGATGGCTCTAAACCCTCTTCTAAACAATGCTCACTATGATGTTCAACACCGTGCCTACAAGATGTCGGAGAAGAGACAGGTACTAAAAACTTCAATGCAAGTCGAACAAAATGCCATGTTTGTTTAGATGGAAATCTAACATTTTGCCATTGTATGTTTGCAGGAGCTTCAACCCCTTCGACTTAGGTACCACGAGGTCTCGTCCGGCAAGATGCGTTATGATGCGCGGTACACTCCGTACATCCAGCAGCTAGGACTCCTCCCCTTTATCCACATGGTCACTCGGTCCACACCGGCCTTCAACCCTGCTGCGATCACCGCGCTTGTGGACCGATGGAGGCCGGAGACGCACACGTTTCACCTTAGGACCGGTGAGACTACGATCACCTTGCAGGACATGAGCATGATCCTGGCACTCCCAATCGAGGGAAACCCTGTGTGTATGTCCTTGGATTCAGACGGGTGGCGTGAGGAGATGGTCTCCCTTATAGGGAAGGATCCACCCGAGGCTATAAACAAGAAGGGGGAAAAACTGAGGGTTGCTGCCGGGGCTACTTTTACTTGGATCATCCAGAATTTCAAGATTTGCCCCGAGGATGCCGATGAGGAGACGATCAAGACATACACTCGTGTGTATGTGTGGTACATTATCACGAGGAATCTGTTTCCTGACAGCAGTGGGGATCGTGCTCAGTGGCATTGGCTCAAGTTCTTTGGTTTTTCGACTCTACCTTGATTGGGGTTCTGCGTTGGCCTAGTTGTGCGTCGTGTAATGAGTTATTTACAAATGTTGTTGTATATTTCTGCACTATCTCAAAAAAAATTGTTCTTACCAAATGGTTGTTCACTTCATCCGCAATTTGGATGACGCTTGCCTTAGGAGCTCCGGATTCGTGGATTGGTGGTTGTTTGCTCCTTCTTTCGGTGTGGAGCTGGGAACGCTTCTCCATTGGACGGCCGAGATTGTTGTCATTCAATCCTTACATTGATAACGGCAACAACTACCTTCTCCCCACGTGGGCTTACAAGTGGGATGTGGTCTCCTAACCGCCAACGGACCCACTGGAGGCGTACAAGAGGTACACCAACGAGTTCGACACGATCACCATGGATCAGGTAATTTCAGCGACGGCGATCAATTATGTCTTGAACTTGTAATCTTTGACCCTGACATGACTGTGGTATGATGCAGGTGACGTGGGAGCCATACGGTCGAGGGGACCGCTTTGGTGTTCCGGAGGACTATCGCCTTAAACCTATTTGCCTCAGAGAATCTCGTCTATGGCTAATGCGTTGCCCCATGGTGTGCATGTGGGCTGTTGAGTATCACCAGCCTCACCGTGTCATGACCCAGTTTGGGTTATTTCAGATTGTACCACCTGAGTGGAAGGACACGGACATAGGGCTCCATAGGTAAGCTACTAACTGCCTTACCATGTGATGTGCTTATCATTCGCCAAATAACGCTTTTTGACTTGTTGTTGTTGTGTGCATCTTGGACAGGAAGAAGCAGAGGAAGGAGAAGGATTGGCCCAAGCTTCATAGGAAGCACCTTGAGAAATTCAGGAGGTGTGTGACCGAGGCTAGGAAAGCAAAAGGAGCACAGGATAGGCCCTTCAATCGGGATGCTTTCAACAACTACATCGCATGGTTCGTTGAGAACACGCGGGTGGAGATATACCCACGGGCATTTCGGGATTCGATCTTGGAGGATCCATTGGTGTCTGATGAGCTTTCAACCGAACAATACAACATCATGGTCAGAGAAGGGCGACAAACCGAGTTTGCTCCCTTGGTCAACTTTGTGGTAAAGTGTGTCGAATAATATTTTTTCCGTCCTTCTCACACCTTGCATGGATAACTTACTAGTTTCTTGTCTATGACAGCGCGATCATGTAAGGAAGTCCGCCGATCCATGCGAGGACGCTTTGGACACATACCCTCGCGGAGAGAAGGGAGAGGGTTTGTTTCGTGAGTTCGTTAAGAAGCAGGGCCAACGGTTAAGGAGGCTGTCGAACTTGCTAGGTTGCCGTGACCCTGAGGTGGCAACACCGTCCGCGTCACGGTCCAACACGCCCGAAGGTTACAATTCTGGCGATCATCACTCCACATCCGAGGACGAGGCGAACACACCCGAGGTAGTACAACCATTGCATCCCCCACACTCCCTTGCATTTCTCCTGAATTTGTCCTTACCAATCTTCTTTTGTTGTGACCGCAAGATGAGGAAAGCGTCCCCGACGAGATGACATTGGGCAACTACACTGCTACAAGGTACAATGGTCCGACTACATGTTCAAGCCAAGGCAACCCAAGAAGCCTTACACACCCAACCCTTCCACGACCAAGACAAAGAAGCCCAAGAATCCATATCGCTTAGAGGTGGAGGATGAAGAGGAACCGAGGAGAAGGAAGATGCGCACGAGAAGGGGCCGAGGGGCGAAGACCACCCGTGGGAAGTAGAGTAGATGGTTGTAGTCGTGAACTCAGTACTTATGGTTGTTATCGTGAACTTCGATGTTGTCGTGAATGGTTCTCGTGAACTTCGATGTTGTCGTGAATGGTTGTCGTGAACTTGGATGTTGTTGTCGTGAACTTGGATGTTGTTGTCATGAACTTGAATGGTTGTCGTGAACTTCAATGGTTGCTGTTTTTTTGGAACAAACATGCTCGAACAACATCGAAAAAACCTGCTCGAAAACCAACTCAAACAGACCAACAGGAACAGGCAGACAAGAGTCAGGAATGTGCGGCCCCATGACGTCTGGCGCCGCACATGGTGCAAGACAGCCCAGGAAACGTCTATTGTGCGGCGCCGTTACATGTGGCGCCGGACATGCACTAGAAAAAAGACAGAAGTTTCTGTCTATTTTCGAGTGCATGTGCGGCGCCACACGTAACGGCGCCGCACGGTGCGGCGCCACTAGACCGCGCGTTGCACATGCGCTAGAAAATAGACAGAACCTTTTGTCTATTTTCGAGCGCATGTGCGACACCACACGTAATGCGCCCGCACGCGTAACGCGATGCAGTGGCCGCACCGTGCGGCCGTTGCGTGTGGCGCCATGCGCTAGAAAATAGACAGAAGCTTCTGTCTATTTTCTAGCGCATGTGCGGCGCCACACGTAACGGCGCCGCACTTTGAAGATGGTGCCACAGCCAGGTTTTTATTTCGAGGGAAAATACAAGTTTGTTGACACATACGGAATAACACGAGTTTCTTGCCCTTAAAGTCTAGAACATACAAGTTCATGAAATAACAAGGTTCTCGAGCAAATCTTTGACACATACAAGTCCATGACTCCCTGTTACATACTCAAAGTCTAGAACATAGGCCATTTGCCCTTCCTCTTCTTCTCTTCCTCTTCCTCCATGGAACGCCATGCCGCTTGACGCAGCCTTTCCCTCTCGGCATCCCGAGACTTCTTAGCGGATTATTGTAATCCAAATGTCGTCTGCGAGACGCCACGAGCAAGTGCGAGCACGCAAGATGAAGCAATGATGGCCTTCCACATGTGCACTCATAGGTCTTGAGCGAGACCTTGAAAGCTCGGCCTCCGTGTTGGACACCATCAGCCGTAGTACCTCCGGGCTCCGTAACTTGGTAAATTAGCTCATCATTGTCATATTCCGTGACCAACTTGGGAATCCGCTTTCCTTGTCTGAAATTGCATCCAATCGTCAACCTTCGGAGGGAACTTGTATTTGTAGTTGTTCTTGTTGTCCCCCGCAATATGTCGGTCCGTTTCATGTGAGTATTTCAGAAAATACTCATTCATCATGTCGAATGTATATCGGATTATTGCCGTGACGGGCAATGCACGGACACCTTTTAGCAACTTCTTAAATGCCTCTGCCATGTTGCTTGTCATTTGGCCATACCTCCGGCCACCGTCATCAAAAGCTCGTGCCCACTTTCCCATATGTTCAATGTTCCTATTGAGCCACTCGCGACCACCGGCATTGAGTTCTTTGTTGACTAGCAATTTGTTGTACAAGTTAGAGAAACGACGTTCCGTGAAAGCGAGGCAACAATCCTGTTGATCATCGGACAAATCCTTGCTCTTGCATGCCCTATAGAAGTTTGAACAAAAGTGTCTCATGCACCAACGATGGTGCAATGGAGCATGGCCGGGAATATCAATCATCACAGCATTGAGAATTCCTTGATGATGGTCAGAGATGACACATATCTCCCTTTGAGGGGTTAATATCTTGGTTCTCAAAAGATAGAAGAACCACTCCCAATTATCATTGCTGTCTGCCTCCACCAAAGCAAACGCCAAAGGAATCAACCGGTTGTTCGCGTCATTGGCTATTGCAATCAAGATAGTGCCTTTGAATTGTCCGGTCATAAAGGTGCCATCAACAGAGATGACCGGTCTACAATGTTCAAAAGCCCGGACACATTGCTCAAAACCCCAAAATGCACGGCCAAATACTCGCACGGTTTTCCCGTTTACAACCCTTGTCTTGTTCCCATAAGGTTCAACCACATGAACCATGCCGGGGTTAGCATTGGCCATCGCTAACAACAACCTTGGGATTCGGTTATAAGATTCCTCCCAATCACCGTACAACATCTTGAATGCGGCTTGCTTAGCCTTCCATGCCTTCCCGTACTTCACCTCGTAGTGAAAGAGGGCTTTCACAAACTCTATAACCTGCTTGATGGTCATTATTGGAAACGACGCGATGTCATTGGAAAGCCTATAAGCGAGGAACTCGGAGGTGAGTTGCCGGTGCTCGTTCTTCGCATCCTTCCCATCCAACACCGGGCCTCGTCACATGTGAGTTGATACGCAACTAGATATGTGCCATTCAGGACCTCCCTTGAATGGTCTTGCACGCACTATCCAAGGACATCCTTCCTCCTCGCACTTCACCGTGTAACGCTTCTTGATGTCCGAGTGCACGACTGTGTAAGGACGATGATGCTTCACCGAGAAGTCCTTTATCCATTGCTTGAATTCCAACAAGGTCCTGAACCTTGATCCTTTGCAAAAGCCACTATTCACTTCATTGCCATCCCGGTAAGAACTTTTCCTTGGTCCGAGCACAATGCCTTTGACACCATCAACCGTGGCTTCATCCATGAGGCGAGATCACGAAACAAAGGCACCCGATGGTCCCGACCCAATACGGTATGGTGGATTTCGGCTCTCTAGCCGTGAACCCCTCCTCGTCAACTTCTTCTTCGGGACCATCATCATCCGAGTCCGATGCATAGCCTCGAGAATACGGGAGGTCATGGTCCATGTCATCTTGTGTGATATATTTCTCTAAATATCCAATATTGTTGTCGTGGAGTTCAACATCATCATTGTCATCTTCATCTTCACCCCCACAATCATCATCTTGGTGTCTTGAAATCGGGCTCAATGTTTGGGTCAAGGGAGGTTCACGCCTTAGCTCTTGGTCTACGGGTGGAGGACTCATAGTACGCAATGGGGATGCCATACGGTTCAAGTCCAAAGACAATGAACTACCAACTTTCTTGGTGGTAAATAGCTCTAGAGCCTTGTCTAGTGATTCGGCCACCACCTCCTTGTATGCAAGCCAACGGGCCTCGGAGAAGATACGCATGGTCTTCCAACGGACATGCATTCCCAAGCCAACATTATGTCTTCCCTCCAACTCAATATCATCCTTTGGGTCCATCCATTTCAATTCAATCCTCAATTGCTCCAAGGCCTCGGCATATGTTGGAGTACGTTCAAACACCAAATCGATCTCGTCCGGGTCCGGTTCTATGTTACCTCTCAAAAAAGCATCCTTGTCTACATGGTGAACATGAACAATTCTTGCATGCCTAACATAATCACAACAACAATACCATGGTCAACACACTCAATAGATACCCATGCTAACATTAACACAATACCAACCCATATGCCAATACAAGAACATTCTACCATGCATCTTACAAAACAAACTAGGGTTTACAAGATATGGACAAAAAACAAGAAATTAATGGGTCAAATCAAAGATGAAGGGGAAGAATACCTCAAGGCACTCGGGGGGATCGAACTCCACGGAGAGAGGCTTCCAATTTGGACACTAGGAGGGAGAAGGTGGAGGGGGGAGAAGAGCGCGCCGCCTGCAGCTCTATGTGTCCGAGAATGAGAAAGTGCAGGAGGGCTGGCTGTATTTGGTACATGACCTAAAGTGTGGCGCCAGCGCCACTACTGCTTGGCGCCACGCGCTAAGCGCCGCACTATCGGGACCGGGCCAGCGGGGCTCCTGTTGGCAGTTCGCGCCAGCGTAATGGCGCCGCTCTTCAAGGCGCCACGCCGTGTAAGCGTTAAAGGTTAGTCCCGTGAATTTTTTCTGGCCGGAGTTCATTTCATGAAATCGTTATTTTTTTGGGTTATTTTCGTCCATTCTGCCGCGCGACTGCGCCGTTTCGTGGCTGCCTGCCAGCCTCGTGCAATTGACGCTTCTTTCCTGCTGCCCAACGTGTTCTGTCAGGAAAAAAAAAGGTGTTCTCTCCTGTGTCCTGTCCGGCTGTCCCCGTTGCGTGCGCCGACTTGTTGTTGCTTTCTTCGCGCATGGTCCATCCATGATCCATCCCGCTTGCGCCAGCGAGGGGTGAGGCTTGGGCTGGCCGCTGGCGAGCTGCTCGGCCTGCCTAGCACGGTGTTAGCAGGCTGGGTCTGCGATTAAATTCGGCATTGCAATCCTATTTGCTGCTCGACGAGTGCTAACGGGAGATGCTCCTGCCTGAAGTGGTTTGATGGTGGGCCGGGCCTTAAGATACCTGGTTTTTTTCTTCAGTTCTTATCCCATGTTTTCTTCTATACTTCGGGGTAGTACTGACAGAAGGACAGCCTTCCGATAGGCTAGAGAAACTCTATTCCAGTAAAATGTCAGATTGTAAATATATATATACATGACATCACGTAAAACCTGTTTTACTGTTGCGTTTGGGCTCACGCGGAAGCAGATCCCGCAAACAATGGCACCATAAAACAGGTTACACATTTCAACATTTTGCACATCCAAAATAAATATGATACAAAATTGATATTGGAATTTTGTCTAATATATGGTTCGACCCATCCAAGATGGGATCAGGGGGATGTAGGGGCGTCAACTGAGTTCTATGCGATATGTCGCGTGGCGATGGAATGTTGCAAGAATTCATGAAGTGTTAGGATTGACGTGAAGTTTATGCATGTAAAGAGGTGGGACTAAAATTTGGTTTCACATTTCTAGTTGAGTGAAAGTTGAACCTCCATATAATGAAGACGACTGCTCTACCACTTGTACAAGCATGAGAAGAGAAGAGATCTACACATGCGTTCATCCTCTATCGCCGCCCGCCACGCCTCGCTTCATCATTACGCGCGTGCCGCGTGCCACGGAAATGAGTCGAGGACCCACCTATGCCTCGCATGCTTCCACACACGAATATGAAGGGTCGCAAAGAAGCTAAAACATTTTGCACTACACAACATTACAACCATCGCCTTCAGTTCCAGAGCACTAGGTGGTCACCGGGTTTTTCCCATGCCATCTTGTGGTGTGCACCGCAAGTCGAGGTAGCAGGCCTTCGAACCCCCGATGCTTCGAGTCCTATACTGGAGAAGAGCGATAAGGTTTTTACCTTTTTGGGGGAGCGCTACTGTGTGACTACTGACTTTATCACAGACACCTACGACTTCTTTCCCAGAATCGATGACCTCTTCGACATGGCTGACACCAACACCAACATCAACGCGAGTGGTTCCTTTTCTACACTATACTCAATCTTCCTTCAACTGGTTCAAATCGTGTTTCAATTCATCCTATTAGCAATATGTTTAGACTTGTTGTTTAGATACTCTCTATTAGATTGCATGGCTAGTTTATTTTCTATATCTTAGTTATCTACTGTTTATATTGATTAAATCATGTGGTAAATTGCTTATATTTCCAACAATCCAAAAAAATTATTATAGAAAATTTACTCCAAGTGGATTTGTTACGTATATGAGTTCACCAGGGTGTGCATTACAAGAGATGGCATATGAGAGCGGTCCTATGGTCTCAAACCATGAGTTGCTATACTATCATCTAAGGCAAACTTAAGGGAGAGCTTACTCCTATTCAGGAGGCAGGTTTTTAGAAAACTGATGCCCTTTTTAGGGCTACACTTCTCATTGTTCTTAGGAAAACATAGTTGCCATGTATATATAATTTCATCATGAAAAGGATGTGTGGGTTGCACACGAGGCCAGGTTTGGGGTCTCAAATATTGACAGTGAATTGTATATCATGAAATAATTTTATGACTAAGCTGGTTGATAACCGCCGTGTGGTTGAGTAGACTCATGAGATACAAACACTTGCCCAATTAACCTGAGCACTTCACTTATGTTACCGGAAAAGTTTGTTACAGGGGCATCATTGCCAACCTTCCTCCTTCATGGAGGAACTTTTGAAAGGGCATGTATGCCCCCGTGTGTGGTTTTGGTAATTAATGACAATCTCTATGGATTAATGTGTAAATTGAGTTTCACTTGTAGGTTTGTCCATTGGCATCGCTTGAGCCATGTGTTGGTCTCAAGGTTAAAAGATGAAGAAGTGTCCAAGGGCTTTGTGCCATTAGATTCATGAAGAAAGAAGGAGCTTGAAGGTTGATCAAGACAAGTGCAAAGAGTTGCATCAAGATGGATCAACCTCAGGAAGTGATGAAGAAGGGCATGCTCAAGATGCGCCATCTCTATAAGATCTCATGCTTGAAGCTTGTCATCCTCGTGATCATGGATTATGGGGTAGCAATTTGCAAGGATTCATCGAGCAAGAGCAAACAAGAAAGGTGTTCCCATTTGAAAAGAACAAGACGGTCTACATCAAGTTCAAGTGGAATGCTCAAGGAAAAGGTATGATCTTGATAGGGCTTCTCTTTTTCCGGTCCTGTGTTGTTAGTTGGGAGACCGGGTTTAGGATAGATAGCCGGTCTATCAAGAGGGGCTCTCAAGCGGGTGTTTCAATCGCATTGTTCGGAGAGAGCTCAAACCTTTGCATGCATAGCATCATATTTCTTGGTTGTTATTTGGTTCTTGTCCATGAGAGGATATAGATCTTGTGGTCATCATCATATATAACAAGCTCTAGTTTATCAAATAAGGATTTCACTTGCATATCTTATTGCGGTTTTTGATCTTGCGAGTTTCCGGATCCACACCTTGAGAAATATCTCACATATATATATATATATATTAATGATATTTTATTCCTTGGTGGTATCCAATATTTCACTTTTTGTTGGATTCTACTTGGTGTTATCTTTCCAACAATTGGTTTCATCCCAATCGGAGTTTCTAAGCTCAGCTTCTTGTGTTTTGGGTTTTGGAGGTTTTACCAGTTCATCGCTTCTAGAGAGGTCATACCTTTCTCAATTTGGTTTGTACTATGATGTTTCTTTGCATCACCTTGTAGATCTTTTAGTTCTCTTCAAAACGAGCCCAAGATCATCAAAAACAGAGTCCAGAATCAAAAGTTATTGAAGTTTTCATGCTATGCTCTCCAGCGTTTTTGCTTGAGCGGGAGTTCCGGCCGAAATTCCGACCCAAGTTCCAGAGAACGTCTGTTTTCTTCTGTATCTTGTGTCTCTATTTACCGGAAGTTCCGGTGGTTTACCGAAAGTTCCGGCGGTGCACGAATCTGGCCCGAACGGTCAGTTTTTCCTTGTCCTATTTAAGGGGGCTTCTTCCCCAATGGTTCCCCATCTTTTGAGCTCGTTTTTAACCACCATTGTTGACCTATTTGAGATTTCTTACTCCTTCTCCCTTCCATGATTCTTGCATCTTTTTGAGGGAAAAGTTAGAGGAGATCTAGATCTACAATCCCACCAAACCAAATCCCTTCTTTGTGAAGAAATCCTTGGGATCTAGATCTTGGAGAGTTTTGTGTTCTCCTCTTGTGTTCTTCCTCTCTTATTCCCCCAATAGCTTTTGTAGCTTTATTGGAATTTGGGAGAGAAGGACTTGTCCTTGCATTTGTTGCATAGGTTTGAGTTCTCCTCGGAGATTCGGCGAGTACAAGCTTGTGGTCTTGTTACTCTTGGGTTATTGGAACCCTAGATGGTTGTGTGGTTGGTTTGTTGACCTTTTGTGGTCTTGTAGCCTTTTGCGGCTTTGTTGGCCTTTTGTGGCATTGTAGCCTTTTGTGGCTTTGTTGTTGGGAGCCTCCAATTGAGTTGTGGAGGCAGACCCAATCTTGTACGGGTTCGGTGACCGTCCTCAAGTGTCCCATAGTGGAGCGAGTGCCCGCCTTTTGTGGTGCGCACTCGGGAGAATAGGGTGAGCCTTTTGTGGCATCGGTGAGTTGCATGCTTCCATATCCAGGGTGAGGCCTTGTGTGGCATTGGGTGAGCATCGAGCCACCACACCTCGAGGTGAGCCATTTGTGGTTGATGTCTACGCACTTCTATTCGTGTAGACAGTTGTTGGGCCTCCAAGTGCAGAGGTTTGTAGAACAACAACAAGTTTCCCTTAAGTGGATTACCCAAGGTTTATCGAACTCAAGGAGGAAGTGGTCAAAGGTATCCCTCTCAAAAAACCCTGCAATCAAGATACAAGAAGTCTCTTGTGTCCCCAACACACCCATTACACTTGTCAGGTGTATAGGTACAGTAGTTCGGCGAAGAGATAGCGAAATACAAGTGGTATGGATGATTATAAGACAACGGTGCCAGGAAAGAGCTTGACGGGGAGGAAAGACTAATGGCAATCTAGAATAAAGATAGCAGCAAGCAAACATGCAACAAATCTAGTTGTAAATGGTGTTTCACTGTTTAAAAACAAGGCCTAGGGATCATACTTTCACTAGTGGACACTCTCATATAAATATCTTCTCTTCATGATACTACTCTGAACTACTCTCCGGTTGGACAACTCTAATCCACGGTAGGGCTATAACAGCACTCCTTAAAGTTCGCCCTCCCCATCTAGATAACCCCACCCTGTCACCTTGAGCGCTAGATGGTTCCAACAAACACCACAATTTCATAGAGACAACCAACTCAAAATATAACTCATGATAAGTATTTATGTAATCTATAGCCCAAGTGCCACACGGTGTGCACGCTGTCACGTTCACACACGTGGGGATAACCGAAGAATAATTAAAGCACTTGAGTAGAAGTGTATATCAACTTGATTACAAAGCTCATGATCATAATAAGATCAAGCATAGAGAGAGATGAACACATAGTTGCCGGTAGAACCATTAGCCCTGAGGAAGAACTACTCCCTCCTCATCATGGGATCAGCAACAGTGATGGAGATGGTGGTGGAGATCGATGGAGATGGCTCTAGGGGAAATTCCCCGTCCCGCTAGGGTCCCGGAACACAGACTTATGTCCCCCTAATCTCCCCTTCGATGGCAGCGGTGTTGTGGGTCTTTTTGTGGATTTCCGCTCGCGTTAGGGTTTACGTCTCGGGGAGACATTTATATAGGCGAAAGGCAAGGTCGGTGGAGCCTCGAGGGGCCCACACCTAGGGCTGGCGTGGCCAGGGGACCCGCACCACCCTAGGGTGTGGCCACCTCCTGCCCCTCCCCCTTCGTCTGTCCTTCTGGCTCTGTGTTTGCTCCGGAAAATAGTAACTTTGGCTTTTGTCCCGTCCAATTCTGAGAATATTTATTTTTTAGCCTTTCTGAAGCCAAAAACATCAGAAAACAAGCATCTGGCATTGTAGCATCTTGTCAATAGGTTAGTTCCAGAAACTATATAAAAATACCTCAAAGTGTAGACAAAACATAACAAAGTTGATACAAAACAAGCATGGAGCATTAAAAATTATAGATACGTTTACGACGTATCAAGCATCCCCAAGCTTAACTCCTACTCGTCCTCGAGTAGGTAAGTGATAAAAAAGAATAATTTTTGAGGTGACATGCACCATCACAATCTTGATCAAACCATTTGCAAAGCATTGATAGCTAGGATCAAAGTACTCTAAACATGAGCATGAAAGATGAAGTTCTAACAATAAGACATAGCAACTATGTTGCAACATGAAAGGATACAAACAAAGATTCATGAATAATAATGCATCGAAAGACGTTTGTTTGTTTCACATATAGAAAACATAGCATAGTGGTATTTAGCTTGTCCCTCGTGGAGTAGCAAAACATAAATGCATAGGACACCTTCAAAGTTCATAAGGGTGACTAGATACAAATAGTTCAAGAACAAGCAATATCAACAATATGAATCAATCAATAAGTTTTGGGACAATGCACATAGAACTAAGAATGGCAACTATGCTCTCTTAATTGGTGCCTAAGGATAGAAGGTGGAGACTCAATATAAAAGTGGAAGATAGGCCCTTCAAAGGGAAGTAGGGATTTCAAGTCTCATAAAGAGCTTCCAAAAATTATGGTACTTTTTAGCTTTCAGCTCTCATTGCCCCTATCATAAGAATCTTGAAGTGATTAAGGTTAAAGTGAACAAAATATGGAGTATATGCTTGACAAAGTATAAGTTGGCAATCTCATATCCCTTGAGTACGAGGGCCGGTCCTCATGCTACTCAACTTTAGTCACCAGTAAGTTCTTCTCATAGTAAGTACATGTGTATCATAGAGAACCGCCAACGGGGTACCCCTTGCCCCATGATACATGCGCTAACCCATATCAAAATGACAAGGCAAGCAGACAATGAGCATCTCAGCAATCTTCTTATTTACCATGGAAATGGTGTTTTTTCTCTCTTTCCTCTTTTCTCATCTCTTTTTTTCTTTTTATCAATCTCTTTTTTCTATCTCATTTTTTTATAAGAAGAATGCTTCATAGATTGCTCACTATGGTGATGCTGCAAGTTTCCACCATGATTAGGCATGGCTTAGGCTAGCGGCCCAGGCGTTTATCTAAGACACATACATAACTCCATGGACTTACAGGCTCTCCTTTTATTTCACACCGATGGCATCCGCAAACAAAAGAGCATGATATCAACTGGGTACAATGTACAAGTGCAATGTTGAAA
Organism: Avena longiglumis; assembly: GCA_030063025.1. NCBI lineage: Eukaryota > Viridiplantae > Streptophyta > Magnoliopsida > Poales > Poaceae > Avena > Avena longiglumis. The sequence goes on along the minus strand of CP125974.1, from coordinate 471,702,570 downwards.
GCGTTCCCCATGACATCATGGTTCTGCTAATCCCAACTTATAAGTGTAAGCATATACAACATAGATGACACAATGGTTCAAGTTTATTAGGGACAAGAAAAATAAAGTGTGCCATCAAGTTTGTGAGAGCTTTAATCACTAACTTTCACATAACAAGTTTAATTTGGAAGATAGATAAAACAAGAATATACTTGGAATGGTGTAACACACCATGCATAGGAATTTATAGTGGACACTTTGTAATAACTTGGTTTCTTTGGAGTTGGATGCATGAGTAGAGCTTACTCAATACAAGTGGAGGCTAGCAAAAGACTGGGAGCGACCAACTAAGAGAGCAATAATAGCCATAATCATGCAGAGTGACAAAACATTATCAATCAAAGCATAAAGTGGTATCACAAGTCAAAAACTAATTGATCATAGATGCTAAGGTGAATGGTTCATAGTCATAGCATGGTGTGAGCATGTGCCAAGTCAACCCAAACAAAGCATCAAAGGATAATACCATAATATTATGCTTTTGTATGCTAAAACAACGCATGATTCTTTCAAGGCACATTAAGCATCTCAATTGTTTGGAACAAGTCATGATACAACAATAATCACTAAGCATAAGGTCAAAACAACATCTAGCATGACATGATAAAGTCTAAGTCATAGTCAAAGCAAGCTCCTTTTTGTACCACTTAAGCATGAAGCTTTCCTACTCTTTTCCAACACCAATCAGCTTATTTGAAACAACTCACAAAGATAATAATCAATAAACATCAGTGAGATTATCTCACAAATATTTAAAAAATAACTAAAAAGTTCTAAGCAAAAAGCATAAGAAACTAAAGCTAAACACGGTGCTAGCAAAAGTGAACACTCACAAAACAATAAGAGTGAAAACTAGAGTGTTCTAAATAATGAAAACAGAGCATGTCTCTCTCCAAAAGAAGTGTGTTGTGATCCAACCAACTTATTGCATCAAACAAAGCAAAATAAAACTAAAAACAAAAACTAAGACGCTCCAAGAACAACACAAAAGTGCATAAAACAATAAAAAACGAAGTGTCTAGAAAGAGACACGAGATTTTTATTAATGAAGAAGGGGATGCCTTGGGCATCCCCAAGCTTTGACGCTTGTACCTCCTGAATATTTCTTGGGGTGGCACGGGGTGGCATCCCTAATCTTGAGCTTTTGTCCATTCTTCACCTCATTAGATCATTCTTCCCCTACACCTGAAAATTTTCCTTCATACAAAACTTCACACAATCTTCATTAGCAACAATAGTGCATTCAAAAGTAATAAACCTTTGAATTTTAGTTTTGAAACAGAAAAAATTCCATTAAAAACACAAGCTACTGCAGAAATTCCCTTTAAAAATCTCAATTTACCAAAGAGAACCCAAAAAGAAATCGATAAAGAGGCAAATGCAATAAATGACAGAAATCTGTCAAAACAGACCGGCAGGTAAAAACCGATTTTTTCGAAGACCTTCTGTTGCTCAAATCAAAAAGTGTTGAACTAACGAAAGTTAGATAACAACCTGGGGGATTTATTCATAAAATTACAGCTCAATACGACATAGAGAGATTTTTCACTAAGTTTTATAGTGAAGCACAAAAATCTGTTTCGGGACAACAATTTTCCCAAATCTTACTTCTCTCTCATTAGAGGTTATTCTTGGCACAAAAATCAAATAAAAGGGATAAGGAGAGGTTATTACAGAAGTAATAACTTCCGAGACTCAAGAAAACTATTGGGTTATCTCCCAAGAAGTACTTTTCTTTAATGCTTTTAAGTTAGGCTTGATAGTTTGAGAAGATGCTCACATAAAAAATATGAATTGAAGTAAAAGAGAGCATCAAGAAGAAAATTCAAACACATTTAAGTCTAACCCACTTCCTATGCATAGGAATCTTTTAAATAAACAATTCATGAAAGCACAAAGCAACAAGTATAGGAAAGCAAAACAAGTGCAACTTCAAGATTTTCAACATAAAGAGGGGAAACTTAATATTGTTGAGATGCTTAAAACCATGTTTCCCTCTGTCATAATAACTTTTAGTAGCATCATGAATAAAATTAAAAATATAGATATCACATAAAATATTCTTATCATGAGCCACATGCATATAATAATTAGGGATTTCTATTTTTGTGCCCCTGGTTTGTTAGTTGTACTCACTTTTCCCCAGCCGCTTAGTTTTCCTAATTTTTGTCCATCTCCTTGTCCGAAACTCTCACATCGGTCTGAAACTCGCTCTCCGTCGGGTCCCATTAGTGGACCCTCGCCGTTACGTGTTGACAAGTGGGGCCGCATTCAGGTGGGTGCCGTAGTGGACCCTCGTTGTTATGTGCTGACAAGTAGGACCCACCCCCGTTACGTGATGACAGGTGGGGCCACGTCTAGTCAGGTCCCATAGTAGGACCCCCATGGTGTGGGGTCGGATTCTTGGGAACGCGTTTTGGGGATGTGATATGGGACCATGTGGGGCGCGTATGGTAGTTACATGCGCCCTGTCGCCTAAATTGGAAGATTTATTTTTTGTTATTTTTATGATTGGCCTTTTTAAGAGCGCTTTTCCCCTTTATGTTGCTAACAGTTGTTATTTTTGCCCAAAAAGGCAGCGAATCTAGAGCAGCTTCTCTCTTCATTCATGGTTTCTTTTGGCCCTCGTGTTTTCCCAATCTGGCAGCAAATCTAACCAGCACCATACGATGAACAGAGCAGATGTAGATAAAGCATCTAATAAAGGATTATATAGTAAGATATTTAAACCAGGTTCAACAATTAGGTGCTCAGCAACAACGGCTTACAAGTTCAACACAGACAACAAAACAAAAGAAGTTGCTTTACAGCAGCACCAGCACATGATCAGTGGACCGTCATGGCCTGCGCTAGGAGGGCCTCCGCCTCCTCCCTGTGGCGCTTCCTCCACTTCCTGCTGCCTAGTTCCTTCACCTTGGGCGCCTTGGGCTTGATCGAGGTCATGCGACCCTCCTCGATGGCCACCTTCTGGAGGTTGCGGAGGTGAAAACCGAGCGCCTTGTGTTGGGCTCTGAAGGCGTTGGCGTTCTTTGACGGGCCGCAGGTCTTCACGTCCTCGGCATGCATCACGAGGGAGTTGAAGTCGGTGGCGAGGCTCCTGGTGCAGAAGGGGCACCTGTAGACGTCGTCGGTGAAGAAGCCGCTGAACTGGCTGGACTTCATCTTCCTCGGCACCTTTCGAGTCTGGGTGTCCATGGACTCGTCGTTGCTATAGACGTCGCTGATATCCACCTATTACAAAAAAGAGTAGCGTACAATAAGAACATGATTGAGATACCGTGATTACGGGATTGATTACTTGTATAAATTAACCGATTGAGATCCCCTGATTATTCCCCAATCCCCAAATCTCAAACCAAATCAAATACTGATCCCAACTACAGATCGGTGATACTACTGATCCCAACTACAGATCGGTTCTTGTACTGATCCCAACTATAGATCGGTGCTAGTATTGATCCCAACTACAGATCGGTGATACTATTGATCCCAACTACAGATCGGTTCTTGTACTGATCCCAACTATAGATCGGTGCTAGTATTGATCCCAACTACATATCGGTGCTAGTACTAATTCCAACTAGGGGAATTCATCGAAATACAAGATCTAACACGAGAGGATTAGCTACTATAAAAATACCTAGCATCCACCAATTAGCCGAGCCCTAATAACACAAGATTTAGCATCCAACAATGGGAATGGGGGAAGAACAAAGGAAGGGGAGAAAACCCTAGTTACCTTCGACCATGGGTCGGCTAAGCTGGTGTTGAAGGGGTTCTCCGGCCTGATGTAATCATTGTCCTCGTAGGGGTCCCAGCCATGCGGGATCTACAGGAGAACGGCGGGGGCCTCAGACGGGACGGGGCTCCTCGTCGGCTACGGCTAAGCGGAAGGGACGGGTCCGACGGGGATGGAGGCTGCCTTCAATGCCTCGATAGGGGCCAGTACGGGGACTGGGGCCTCCTCGTCGGCCGCCTTGGAGGCGATGATGGCCACCGCACCGTTCTTCTCCATCGCCGACGTGGTTGGGGTTTTCTTGGGGGTTTGCAGAAGGTGATGGGACAGTGGAGATGGTTGCGTGAGTGAGTGATGAGTGAGAGTGAGGAGGCCTCTATAAAGGTGAAGGGAGGAGACATTTCGTTGCACCACCGTGCACCGCGTAACCGCGTGCGCTACTGCACCATGCACGGCCACACGCGTCCGCTACCGCCCCGTGCACCGCGACACGCGTACCGTGCATCACGTTTTCCCCCTCGTGTCTAACCTTGGCCACTTAGTTGTGCTCAGTTATACCCTCGAGTGTAGCACTGGCAGTTTGGTTGTACTCAATTTTTCCCTCCAGTACTAACACTCCCGTGTGCAATATACTCACTTTTACCCTCCGGTGGTTGGTCAACAAAGTCAACGAATGGGTTTTAGCTAGCTAATTGAGTCATTTTTTGCACAACAAATTCAGAAAAAATCAAAACATAGTGGCATCTACCCAGAGAGTCTTATTATGTGATCTGCCACCGTAAGAAATGTATATAAATCAAGTTTTAACCTAAATCACCACTTCTCAAATCACCTAGTATCTATGAAGGTTCATGGCTTTTTACTCAAGCCTATCCCCAAAACATCCCTCCCCAAAACATAATTTGTCTGAATGAGGCAATAATTGTCAAACTGATGTATATTTGAATTGCAAATAGTTTGATGCATGCCAATATGTATTTTATTGTATAAAAGAAGCATTTTCCATTTTTTAAATCTCTTTTTGTTTTATATTTGAACCCTCTTGTCAGTTTTGCCCTTGGTTTTTAAGTTCTACTCAGTTTTCCCCTCCCTCTTAGTGACAAACTCTCATACATGTGCTCATCTTGGATGCCATGCTCTGATTGGTCGAGATAGTTGTCACGCGGATCGTACCCACCAACCGTTAATCCTCTGTGATCTAGTGGACATGATAACCCCTATATCTATCGGGGGCACCCTCTATCCATGCAAAATAACGAGTTTGCCACCGATGATTTTGAATATAATTTGAAGGGAAAGTGTTCAAAGGTGTATAATTTTTGAATTATATTTCACTCCATGTCCTAAGTGCAATTTCAAAGATTTCAAAGGTGTATAATTTTTGCCATATGCAAGTTTATGCATTACATCCCTACATTCTATGAAAATGATAATCTCTCAAGATTTTCTTAGCACATCATTATCACCTATTAAGTGCGATTTCATAGTGTTCAAAGGTAAACACCCTTTTACTTTACATTAAGAGTTATATAATTTTTCAATTTGAAAGTTTTCAAGAGTAGTGTCAATTATAAACACTCTTTTACATTAAGAGTTGTATAATTTTTCAATTTGAAAGTGTTCAAGAGTAGTGTAAATTATAAACACTCTTTTACATTAAGAGCTGTATAAATTTTCGATTTGAAAGTGTTCAAGAGTAGTGTCAATTATAAACACTCTTTTACATTACGAGTTGTATAATTTTTTTAAATTTGAAAGTGTTCAAGAGTTGTGTCAATTATAAACACTCTTGTACATTAAGAGTTGTATATTTTTTTTTAATTTGAAAGTGTTCAAGAGTAGTGTCAATTGCAAATACTATTTTACATTAAGAGTTGTATAATTTTTTCAATTTGAAAGTGTTCAAGAGTTGTGTCAATTATAAACACTCTTTTACATTAAGAGTTGTATGGTTTTTTTAAATTTGAAAGTGTTCAAGAGTTGTGTCAATTATAAACACTCTTTTACATTAAGAGTTGTATAATTTTTTTACAATTTGAAATTGTTCAAGAGTTATGTCAATTATAAACACTCTTTTACATTAAGAGTTGTATATTTTTTTAATTTGAAAGTGTTCAAGAGTTGTGTCAATTATAAACACTCTTTTACATCAAGAGTTGTATAATTTTTTTAAATTTGAAAGTGTTCAAGAGTTGTGTCAATTATAAACACTCTTTTACATTAAGAGTTGTATATTTTTTTAATTTGAAAGTGTTCCAGAGTTGTGTCAATTATAAACACTCTTGTACATTAAGAGTTGTATAATTTTTTTAATTTGAAAGTGAATCGTAGCCATGCGAGAGTTGTGTCAATTATAGTTTCAGACCACGTGAGAGTTTCATAATTATAAACACTCTTGTAAACCAACTGAATGCTATAGGGAAATTTACAATAGATTTTAGGGAGATTTTATCTATCTCTGAGAGTTATGGAGGTTGAAACCACAGCTGGGAAGTAAAATCCAGAGAGATATTATTCATAATCACGAATTATGCCAGCACTGGATCAATCCTATTCGAAAATCAAGGCAGTTAGTTGAGCACCAGCGATTCACGTTCAAATACTGCGAATAATCAACCCACAAAAGGGAAACGATGCTTACCCATATGGAATCCATGCGTTAGATCCCTGCGATTCCGCCCAATCTTCTCCGTGCTCGACGGGGATGGACGGTGCACCAGCCGACGTTGCATAGTGTTCCGCTAAAGGGCGGGAGCATAGCCGGAGGTGGAGTGGGCTCCACGGCTAGGGGGATGGGGTGGCTCTAGGGCCGAGGACGACATAAGGTAGGAGGGCACGACGGCGGGGCAGCAGAGCGGCGGTGTGGGAGATGTTCCAGGCTCGGGGGAAGCGAATGCTTTGGGTGAACGAGAATGGCCGGTCCGACGTGTCTCCATGCGGCCCCACTCTTCACCATGTATGCAAGACCCGTCCCAACGCGGCCCCAACCTTCACCACGTATGCAGGACCCGTCCCAACGCGGCCCCACCGGTCAGGCATGTAACGGTCGAGGCCTCGTAACGTAACTCTCAACGCCCGACTCGCCCTAACGCGGTCCCACCAGTCAGCATGTAATAGTCAAGCCTTTGACCTGACGACATCCCTCCGTCCGAGCGCCTGCGAGCGCCCACGAGGGTTTCTTAACATGGCGAAGGGAAAAGTGAGGAAAAACTAAGCGGCTGGGGAAAACTGAGTACAACTAACGAACCAAGAGCACAAAAATAGAAATCCCTAATAATTATTACTCGCCACATAAGCATAGTCACTCTTATTAATTGTAGTGGGAACAAATTCAATAAAATTTCTATCATTGTTATTCTCATCACCATAATCATCAAATATAGGAGGCATATTGTAACCATAATTAATTTTCTCCTCAATAGTAGGTGGACTAAAAATATCATATTCATCATTGTAATCATCATATATTGGAGGTTTGGTATCATCATAAGCAATATAATAGCTATCTTCCAAAGCTGGGGAACTAAAAAGATCATTTTCATAAAAACTAGCTTCCCCAAGCTTAGTTGTTTCCATAGCATTAGCAACAATGGTGTTCAAAAAATTCATACTAATAACATTGCTATTAGCATGCAAACAAAGTTCCATAGGTTTTTTAATTTTCTCTTCAAACACTTCATGTCCTAACTCAAGATAAACACTATAAAGCTCTCTAATTTTGTTGTTGTTTTCCATTAAACCTAGCAAGTGAAAACAAGAAATAAAAAGACAAAATTGCAGAATCTAAAGGAAATAACTTTGAGCACTCACACCGGAGGATGTGAGTACCTTTTACCTTACCTCCCTGTCAACGGCTGATGGTGGCTCAGATCAATGTAGAGCTTCGTTGGGAATCCCCAAGAGGAAGGTGTGATGAGCACAGCAGCAAGTCTTCCCTCAGTAAGAAACCAAGGTTATCGAACCGGCAGGAGGAAGGAAACGACTCAAAGGTGTTGCTAGCAACTTGGAAACCTGCACAACACAAACTCAAGACTTTTCCCCAACGAACAGTGAGGTTGTCAATCTCACCGATTTGCTGAAAACAAAGGATTAACTGTATAGTGTGGAAGGTAATAGTGGTTTGTAGAAAGTAAAAAGTAACAGTGGAAGATGTATTAATGGTATATATTGGACCGGGGTCCATAGTTCACTAGAGGTGTTCTCCTTAAGATAAACAAACATGGCATGCTGGGTAAACAAATTACAGTAGGGAAATTGACAGGACCGAGCAAGGCATAACAATGCAATACTAGACATTCATGATCCTATGAGATTTCGATTGAGCAATACAACAAGATACACAGACCGCCATCCAACTACATCTATGACTAGTAATCCACCTGCAGGTTATCATCTTAACCCCCTACAATATTAAGTTTCAAGCAATGGATAACTGCTTTAAGCAAAGTGTGTAAGGTAAACAATCCACTTGTTCCATGAACAAGAGACCGTTGTTTTATCCCTAGTAGCTACAACACATCTACAACCTTAGAGATTTCTGTCACTTCCCTTAGATTAAATAGAGGCATGAACTCACTATTGAGCATAAATACTCCCTCTTAGAGTCACTAGAATCTACTTGGCCAAGTTAGCTACTAGAACGGAGATCATGCAAGATCACAAACAATACAGACATGATAGAATCAATAAGACAACACCATTAATCAATCTGACATTGTAATCTCAATATCCATCGGATCCCCGAAACACAACATGCATGATTACAAATAGATGATCTTGATCATGAACAGAGCTCACAAGATCTAAACATGGTAGCACAAAGGAGGAGAGACAACCATCTAGCTACTAAATGGACTTGTAGTCCAAGGTGGAACTACTCATGCTTCATACCAGAGGCTGGCATGATGATGAAGAATGACTCCAGGATGATGTCCCCTCCGGCAGGCTGCCGGGAAGAGCTTCAGATCCCCTCGATCTAGGGATGATGGTGGTGGCGGGTACGGACTATTTCATGGAAGATTGATCGGGTACTTTGGTTTTGGTATCGGAGGATTCTTATAGGCAAAGATGCGAGGCAGGGGGGCACCCAGGGTGGATGCACCCCCAGGCGCGGGGCCAGGGTGTGTGGCCCGTGGTGGCTTCCCTTTGTCTCATACTCTGGCTCTGTGTTCCCCACGGTAAAATATTAACTTTGGCTTTTGTCCCGTCCAATTCCGGGAATATTGATTTTCTGACTTTTCTCGAACCAAAAACAGAAGAAAACAGGGAGCTGGCATTGTGGCATATTGTTAATAGGTGAGTAACAGAAAACATATAGAAATACCTCAAAGTGTAGACAAAGCAAAGCAAAGTAGATACTAAACAAGCATGAAGCATCTTGATGTCTACGCACTTCTATTCTTGTAGACAGTTTTTGGGCCTCCAAGTGCATAGGTTTGTAGAACAGTTAAGTGGATTACCCAAGGTTTATCGAAATCAGGGAGGAAGTGGTCTAAGGTATCCCTCTCAAACAACCCTGGAATCAAGATACAAGAAGTCTCTTGTGTCCCCAACACACCCAATACACTTGTCAGGTGTATAAGTGTACTAGTTCGGCGAAGAGATAGCGAAATACAAGTGGTATGGATGATTATAAGACAACGGTGCCAGAAAAGATCTTGATGGGGAGAAAAGACTAAAGGCAATCTGAAATAAAGATAGCAGCAAGCAAACATGCAACAAATCTAGTTGTAAACGGTGTTTCACTGTTTAGAAACAAGGCCTAGGGATCATACTTTCACTAGTGGATACTCTCATATAAATATCTTCTCTTCATGATACTACTCTGAACTACTCTCCGGTTGGACAACTCTAATCCACGGTAGGGCTATAACAACACTCCTTAAAGTTCGCCTTCCCCATCTAGATAACCCCACACTGTCATCTTGAGCGCTAGATGGTTCCAACAAACACCACAATTTCATAGAGACAATCAACTCAAAATATAACTCATGATAAGTATTTATGTAATCTATAGCCCAAGTGCCACACGGTGTGCACGCTGTCACTTTAGCACACGTGGGGATAGCCGGAGATTAATTAAAGCACTTGAGTAATAGAGTTGATCTACTTGATTACAAAGCTCATGATCACAATAAGATCACGCATAGAGAGAGATGAACACATAGCTACCGGTATAACCCTTAGCCCTGAGGGAACTACTCCCTCCTCATCATGGGATCAGCAACGGTGATGGAGATGGTGGTGGAGATCGATGGAGATGGCTCCGGGGGCAATTCCCCATCCCGGCAGGGTGCCGGAACAGAGACTTCTGTCCCTGGAATCTCCCATTCGGTGGCGGCGGCGCTATGGTACTTTTTGTGGATTTCTGCCCGAGTTAGGGTTTACGTCTCAGGGAGACGTATATATAGGCGAAACGGAAGGTCGGTGGAGCCTCGAGGGGCCCACACCTAGGGTTGGCATGGCTAGGGGGACCCGTGCCACCCTAGGGTGTGGCCACCTCCTGGCTCCCCTTTGTCTGTCCTTCTGGATCCGTGTTCGCTCCAGAAAATAGTAACTTTGGCTTTTGTCCTGTCCAATTCCGAGAATATTTATTTTTTAGCCTTTCTGAAACCAAAAACAACAGAAAACAGACAAATGGCACTGTAGCATCTTGTCAATAGGTTAGTTCTAGAAAGTGTATAAAAATACCTCAAAGTGTAGACAAAACATAACAAAGTTGATACAAAACAAGCATGGATCATCAAAAATTATAGATACGTTAACGACCTATTAGTGGCGTTCGGAGAGCATTACGCCATCGCACCTCTCCAACGGAGACTTAGCTTCTTTGGAAGTGAACTTCGAGAAACAAATCTTTGTCTCCATGTCCATCGGTTATCTCTCAACCGAGCCCTTCACTTATGCACTTTACTTTGTGATAGCCATCGTGCTTGAAGTATTTATATCTTACTATCACCTTGTTGCTTGTATTGCTTAGCATAGGTTTTTGGTGCACTTAGGTGAACCTATTCGTTAGGTTTTGTGCTCAATAAATTAAAGGTTAGTTTTAGTCCGCATTTATTTGAGGCTAAACCATGATAATTTTAAAAGCCTATTCACCCTCCTCTAGGTGACGTCCATTGCACTTTCAATTTGTATCAGAGCGAGGTCTCTCGCTTGTTAGGTTTCAACGCCTTGAGAGTAAAGATGTCTCCTAGGGGTTTAGTGCACTCTCACACATTTACTTTTGTTGGCACTCATTTGTTTGGCGTACTCGCATGCTTAGTCATTTCCGGGCCATTGACCCAAATATTGAGGGAATTCTAGATATGGGCTTGTCTCCTCCTAAGGATCCCCAAAATCTATCTTTGGAGGAGGAGACAGACTCTTATCTCGAAGCTCAAGCATCTAATGTGCTTGTTAATGTTGTGAGATTTGCAGTTCTTTCTTCGATCACGCCTTTCTGGAATGCTCATGGTATTTGGACCAAGCTTCAAGCAAAATATGATGTGTCCAAGACCAATGAGGATGATTGTGTTCCCTCCACCTCCGGTCGTGATGAGTTCTCATCTTCTTCCACTTCACCAACCTATGATTTGTCTCAAGGTAATGATATGGTGAGTGGTGATAGAACTTGCAATGTAGATAGTGAGATTTCCATTCATGATCCTTTGTATCTATCTCATTACAATGTTGTATCTTTGGGCATGAACACTTGTAGGACCATATGTGATTTCCATCCTAGTGTTGATTGCCCTTGCATATCATGTAGAAATGACTTGAATGTGTGTCATGATGATATGCTTGCTTTGCCTTGTTGCCATGACAAATGTGATTTTATTTCCTCTAGTACTTGTGTTGCTAACCATGTAGAGGAAATTGAAGAATGTGTGGGCCAAGGCAAGGTTGCAATTGGAGCTTCATATGTTCCCCCATAACCACCTTCTCCCAATGTTCACTTGTGCCTCATGGCTAAGTGTTCAAAGGTAACCTCTCCTTTGGATGCCAATATACCTCATGATGATGTGAATGTCGATCATGTAGAAGTAGATGATGATGTTGCTTCTTTAAAAGAGAAGGGGGGCTAGTACTTTGTGCTCTTCATCCTAATAAAAATGCTTGCTCTACTTTCATTAAAATCTTGACTTGTGCTATTGAAAGTAAGCAACTAATATATGAGCATGAGGACACAATAGATAAAATAAGTAGTCTTGAGCGTGAGTATGTTAATGAAATTGAAAATATAAATGAAGCTCTTGAAGAGTAACAAACCACTAAGGAATCTCTTGAGGAAACCATTTCTCTAGAGCTATCTAGGGTAAAGAAATCTCATGATAGAGAGTTTGAGGTGGCAAGTTCCCTTCAAATTAAAAATGATGAACTTGAAGTTGCTTATGTTAAACTCCTTGAGGATTTTGAGCACCTCAACAATGGATCTAGGGTCATCAAGGGTGAACTCATCAAACTCACTGAGTCACATAGGCAACTTAAAGCTTCATATTATAAAGAGCTTTCAAAGTTGCCCTCACCTCTTGCATTAAATGATGATGTTTGTGCTACTAACTCTATTTCTTGTGAAGCATCTATCTTGAAGGAGAATGTTGAGCTAAAGGCTCAACTTGCTTTGCTAACTAGAAAATATGGGAAGTTAGAAGAAAGTCATGCCAAGCTCTCAAGCTCGCATGAGGATCTTCTAGTCTCCCATGGTAGGCTAAGGTTAGCTCATGAGGCCATTGTGTCAAAGGTAACATCTAGTGGGCCTGATATGGACATTAGCACTATATCTACTCCAAATGTTATATTGCCATGTGCTAGTCCTTGTAATTCATCCTCTCACAACCATGCTATATCTTGTGATGAATTGCATTCCTTGCCTTGTTGCTCTAACAATGAAGCATCTACTTCCTCTAGTATTGTTGTTGATACTAACCATGTAGAGGAAATCAAAGAGCTCAAGGCTCAAGTCACTTCTTTGAAGAATGAATTGAAAAGGTGTTATGAAGGGAAGACCACACTCAAGAACATGTTGAGTGTGCGATGACCCCCAAGTGACAAGAGTGGGCTTGGATTCAACTCCAACATCAAGAACAAGCCCACTAACAAGTTGAAGCACTGTCACATCCCAAGATTTTCCAAATCTTGTAATGTGAAAATAAATGAATAAAATAAAACTTTGTTTGATTTTCAGAGCCAGAAGAAACTTTTTGAATTCAATTGGAACTTCAAACCCATTTGAATTAAAATAAAACTTAAAGGGATTCATAAAGATAAACATTAAAATGTTTTGGAATTACTATTTTGGATCCTTTAATAAGAATTTTGGTTTTCAATAGAAATAAAAGTTTTATGAATAAAGATTATTTTATAAAGCCAAATTAAACCTTAGCCAAGCTTTGGAATTAAAACATTTTATTTTTAATAAAGGTTTATTTAAATAAATTAATAAGGATTTAATATCCAACTTTATTTAAATAAAAGGTTTTACCAATTTAATTGAAACATCAAAACTTATTAAATTGTTTAAAATAAGTTTTCCAAATATTTGATATTCACAAATAATACCTACTAAGTGTTTTGACTCTATTTTAGATTCCAAAATAAATATTTTAAATAAAATAAATCCTAGTTGTTTAATAACTAAGGTCCCTTCTATTTAATTATTAATGAATCCTAAAATAAAAAGTTATTTTGTTTTAAACAAGTTTTCAAGTATTATTTATTCCCAAATAAAACCTACTGATTTTGTTTTGAAAATATTTAGTTTTCAAATAAAGAATTTATTAATAAAATCAAACTCTATTTGATTTAATAACTAATGCCCATTTTATTTAATTATTAATGGACCCTATATAACAAAATGTTATTTTATTTTAAAACTTTCCAAATATTCCTTAATTTCAAATACAACCTACTGAATGGTTTAAAATTTATTTAGTTCTCAAGTGGAGCTTTGGATTAAAACAAAACCTATGGATTTAAAAATTGATACATCTATTTAGTTAATTAATAATGGACCCTATTATTAAAATTATTAATTTGAATTTGGATTTTGGTTCATGTTACTGAACAGAACTAATTTCAATGTTACAAAGTTTGGGTGTTGTTTGAATTGATTGAACCTTGTTTGATTATTTGGAAATTCAAAACAGAAATTAGATTCAGAAAAAGAAAAGGATTACAGGAAGAAAAAAAAATATGGAAACGGACTGGCCCAGCTAACCTAGCCCATCCCAGCCCAGTATCAGCCCAGCTCCCCCTCCCCGAAGCGTTTTCTTCTCCACTCAGAACCGCACCCACACAGAGTATGACTGGTGGACCTCCTCCTCTCTCCTTTCCCACTGACCGACCGGCCCCACTCCTCCTGTTCTTCCTCTTCACCCCGCACGACCTCTTCTCCCCCTCGCCGGCCGTTGTAGGCTATTGATTCGTGGCTTGAATTCGCCTTAACACGGCCACCATAACTCACCGCGATCAAGCACCCTTAAACGTCTGCCCCTCCTCTCTACTTTCCCTCTGACCCCTCCCTCAAGCACGCCCCCAGGCCGAGGAATTTTGCCCTGCACTCTCTCCACTCCGACGAGCTTTCTTCCCAAAATCCGGCCAGCACACGCCACCCCGAGCCTCCCTGAGCACGCTGACAACTTCCCCACAACCAGACGCATCTCCCAGCACCCTCCTCTCAACCGCGGGCCCCCAAAGCGTCGGCTACATCAAGCTTTCGAGCACCGCCGCGTCTGCCACCTCTCCGACGACCTCCCTGGTAAGCACTGACCGCCCCGCAACTTCCCGATCACGCAAGCATCTTTGCCATGGCCTTGCGCAGCTAACCCAGCCCTCCGTTTGTCTTCTCGTGGACCACAGCGTTGTCCTCGAACTCGACCGCGTGCGTCCGTCGCCAGAACCAACTCCGGCGAAGAATTCTGCCCGTCCCCGTACGCCCCTCCACCAACCAAGAGCACATTGAGTATCAGTGCTGCATTGCAAACTCGGTGAGCACCCTACCCTTCCTTCTTGCTTCCTGCTTCACCAGCTGCCCGTCGCCGTCGCCTTGGCAGCATACCGCCGCCAGTTAATGGCCGATTGTTTAGGTCCGTTAGATCCCGATCTGATGGATAGGATAGAATAACTTAAACGCCAAGGGGTATGCATTCTGGATCGCACGATCTGATTAGATCCTACGGTCTGCACCGTGATCCACCCCGAACCGGTACCGTCCAACCAGAGTGTGCCGCGTGTCACCTATTCAGTTTAAAAACAGATTTTAAAACAGAATTATTTGCAAACTTCAAACCTTTGTAACTTTCAAACCACACGTCCAAAAATTACAAATTTTATATCAATGGATTCAGGAGAGCAAGCCCTAGCCAACTGTGGAATTAGTTTAGCCAATAGTATCTGTTAGCTTGCTTGATTTTGCAGATTCTTTTGTGAGCTTGTTTAGAGTATAAAAATTGTTTAAAATTGAATTTAGGGGTAAAACTTTTGCAAAATGGTTTGGTGTGACCTTACTGACCCTAGGAACCAACCCTTGGTGTTAAAAATGATTTTGGTAAAATTTAGGTTGAATTATTTGACTTAGCCAATTTCTAGCCAAATAAAATTATTGATTTTATTATGAAAATGTTTATGGAAAGGAAACTTTGAGAAAATAGTTTGGACCAAACCTACTGACCCAAAAACACCAAGCTTTGCAATAACAACTCATTTGGTTAACAACTTAAGAGTTTTGCCTTAATAAAAACATTTTTCACCACATGAAATGATGAATGGATTTAAAAATAGTTTTTGGACAAAACCCTCTTGCTAATGACTTTGCCACTTTGGTAAAAGACCAATTTGGATCTTACAAAGTTTAGAAACCCCATAGAGACCCCTTTGCAAAATAAAACTATCTTGTGCATGCTCCCATGCATGAATTGGTTTCCATTGTCTTGTGTGTGTGAATTTGTTTGAGTGATTATTGGTTTGGAATGTAAATTGAATTGGTGTTTGCTTGATTGACTTGTAGCAAAGTGTGAGACTAGCAAGATCAAGGAGTGAACCACCATTCCCTACCAAAAAGGCAAGTGATGCTTCATACTTTTTGTCCCATTACTTTCTCTATGCATTAGTGATTTTTGCTAAGTAAAAATTGCATGGAATTTATGCTAAGTATAAACCTTACTATAGGAAAACTAGTAGATGAATCCTTAGTAGGATTTTCCTAAGTTAAGATTCCTACTACTATCAAGCTTAGCCTAGCTAATAGAAAACATGGGTGGAAAATATATTCACACTATGGAAAAATCTCTAAGTCTGAGGACTTATGTTTTTGTGTAATAAAACAACTAAGTTAATGAATCACCTGGGTGGAATGGGCTTGCTTGGTGGTTTTTGGTTGAGTGGTTCACAAGGCCATGGCCTTGGCTTGTGTATCTCACTTGTGGTATGCCACCCAGGCACAAAGAGATTGGAGATGTCAAATGTTGAGAAGCTTCAAGTGCAACCACTTGGCAATATGGGCTCTACCATGATCACATAGGTTGCAAGAACTTAGCCATTTGGACAGTTGGTGGTAGTGTTTGATAGGTTGGAGCGCGTCCATTTTGGTTTAAGGGAAAGCTTCTGAAACATTTTGTCTTGGGAAACAAAGTCTTGTGGGGAAAGTGCACCACCTCTGCAGAGTGTAAAATCTAAGTACTTAGCCATGTCCCTGGTAAAGGACAATTTGAGCATCAAGACATGGAAGCAATCAAGAATCTCATCATTCAAATTTCTAAGTTAAAATCTTGTGGATTGAACAAGGGTTGTTTGAAATCTTAAATCTTTGATTGATAGATGCCTTGGAAAGGATCTTCAATCTTTGATTGAGAAAAATGATTTTGTCAAGCAAAAACTTAGTATTTTCAAAATGATAAGAAAAATCTATTTTGAGCAATGCAAGCCTCAACTCCACTTAGCCAAATGCATATAGATGATAGATTCCACTATACTACCATAGTATCACTTGCCAATACAATTCAAATGTATTGACCCTTTGTGGCTGTAACTTGTATGTTGCAGGATTGATTGATTTTAGTGAAGAATGATTGTTTAGGATTACAAAGTATACAACCAACATCTGCCTGTGGCACCTTGAAGATGAAGGACCCATGCTTATAGTTATTCCGCTGCAATGTAATGTAATAGACAAATGAGTTATGGTTGATGTAATAAACTTATGTTATTCCTGGTTATAAAGTTATATTATGACCTTTGTTTCTTGATATTACATCTTAACTGTGGATGCTAGCTATTGATCCAGGGACTAGCATTGTAAACACATGAGGAATCTACCTTATCAGGTTGAGACCTCTACAAGCACAAGGGCAACAAGAAGAAGGGCCAAGGACAAATGAAGAATCCGACCAACATTATGTGCTTCAAGTGCAAGGGAGAAGGGCATCATGTGAGGGATTGCCCATTGAAGAATAAGCCTCTTAGTGTGAAGCAACGAGGGAAGCGGCCTCAAGCTCCTCCACAAGCTCAATATGGGCCACTTCCCAAGAAGCCTCAAGCTCTTCTTTATGGTGTAGCTCCTCCCAAGAAGAAAGATGGCAAGAGAAGAACTTGCTACATATGCCGTGAGAAGGGTCACCTTTCTTCCTAATGCACCATGGGTAACTCCTCATCCCATCCTATCTTTATTGATCATGCTTATTCACTTCATAAGGATGAGGGTGGCAATGTGTTTTCCAAATTTGTTGGTGCCCAAAGTGGTGTCAATAAAAGAACCATTTGGGAGGCCAAGCCTATTGTGACTAACTTCTTAGGACCCAACTTGTTTGGGGACCAACAAGCTAAAACTTGATCAATAGGTTTTGTTGAAGGGCATTAGAGACTTGGCTACCTTATGAACAATTGAGGGATATTCATCATTCTCTTGTTATCGAAGTCAAGTCATTGGTCATCATGCTTCTATTCCTTATCCAATGTTCCTCCTTCCGGTAACTTATGCTAAACTCCTTTACATTTATAGTTACTTGCTCCCTTGTGCATGTGTTGGTTTTGTACCTTGCATGTGTTTGTACATGTTGTGCTTCCCACTTACTTATATTGACCTATGAATTATATTTGTGTATGTTAGTTGGAACACCATGTATTTGTGTTTCTTGGTTTGGAGCCTTTATTGGTTCTAGTTGGTATCTTATTTGGCTCTTATGAGGGATTAATGGTTCCGTTTTGGGAGAGTGTCATGCTTGGGCATTCCACAATCCTAAAATGTGTGTACATGAGGAAAACCACTTAGTAGTTATATTGTATCTAGTCTC
Organism: Avena longiglumis; assembly: GCA_030063025.1. Classification (NCBI taxonomy): domain Eukaryota; kingdom Viridiplantae; phylum Streptophyta; class Magnoliopsida; order Poales; family Poaceae; genus Avena; species Avena longiglumis. The sequence goes on along the minus strand of CP125974.1, from coordinate 471,684,525 downwards.
TATGTGGTATGTATTTCTCATGAGAAACCCAAATTCATAATTTCCATTAATACATCTATTTGATTTTCTTGCCTCTTGTTGAGATTTCTTGGTTTATCACATTATGGGGTATTCATATGCTTTGTGCATATTTAAAACCTAGAAAATGTGGACATTTGAGGTAGTGCCACTTAGAATTGATATTGAAGATTATCTAGCTCCTATGTGGCACAATGGCTCATACAAGTTCCAATTTGCTGAATGTTTTTATTGCTCATATTTTGGATCTTGTTTGTGAGAGTGAGTCTTGGTATGTGTTTCCTCATATTTGGATCTATAAATTCTCATGGGAACCATTTGCTTCAAGTTACTCTAATCACTAGTGATTGTGTGACTATCTGAAGCTATCAAGAATCTCTTTCGAAGCATCAAGCTTAATTCTTGTATCTTGTTATATGCTTCTTTGTGTGGATATGATCTTGGATATCCTTACAAACTACCTCGGGAAAATTATCCCTATTACTTCATGTCCTTGGACAACTAGTACTTGATATATGGTAGAATTCATCAATCATATTCGTTTTGACATTTCTTATTTTCCTTATCTTTGGCCAAGAAAATGTTTTTCTTTTTGCTCCCAAGATTTCCTTGCCTCTTGTGGATCTTATTATTTTATTGGTATCCTCTTGTGTTTTATTTAATGTAGGTATTAGTGATGATCTCATTTGTGGGCATTTTTCTTCAAAAGAAAAATTATATATAATGCTCTACTTATTGGGGAGGTCTCCTATATCATCTAGAACTTTATGCTTCTTGATTCGATCCATTTTTTTTGCTTGAAAGCTCGATATTTTTGTGTTGGTACTTTATGTGCCATCATGAAAAGTGTGAAGAGTTTGTTTTGGTTGTTGGAACCTTGCTCTCTTTGGGAGTTGTTTTTATCTCATTCTTTGTCACTTGTTTTGATCTGTTAGGATGAGATAAATCCTTGAGCATTGGTATTTTTGTCTATCTTTTATGTCTTTTGCTCTTGCTAGTTCATTTGTTGAACTAGTGATCTTTCATGTTTTGATTTGGTTCTTTGATACAATTTGGATACCTTGTGTCAAGTCACACTTTTGTGTTGCCTTGTAGGTTTTCTTGGTGTTTTTGTTCAAATTGTATCTCCTTTTGGTTCTTGAAAGTCATATGCATGCATATTTACTATATGTATATATTACGACATTCTTGCTTTCTTTGATCCAATATATAGGGGAAACTCCACCAAATCCTATTGGGCTAAGATGTGCATGAAATTCAATTTCATATCAATATGCACATATTTGTGTGGAGGCTCTCCTATGTATTGTAGTTGCACTAACTACTTTGGACCCAATTTGTTTGGGGACCATAGTGTACTTATTTGTGTTTTAGGTACACTGGAGATATATATTGGGTGCTTGTATCTTGAACAAGGAAGAATCTTCATGTCAAATGGATGCAAGATAGGGTGATCAACAAATTCATATCTTCTTCATCCTACCAATTATATCTCGGTAACAAGTATCTCTCTCTCATGCATACTATCTTGTTCCCAACCTTTTGTAGGTTGCTTGTTAGCATGAATTTGTATATTGCATATGAAGGATTTCTTGCTTTGGCTTTGAAGAGTTCTCTATATTGCAAATGTGTGTATGTTGAGATGAGTGCATATAATGGGGACTATACAAAAATCATGCTCATGATTCACCATTCCCAAATATGTCGATCTAGCAATTTTGTTGCATATCCTTTCCTCAATATCTCTCATGTGCAATAGTGAGTATTTTTACAAAGTTGATTTCTATTTTGTGATACTTGTTGCCTTTCTCCATATATTCCTTCTATCCCCTTCTTCCCTTAGTAATAGTTGTGTTGTATGGAGTATGTTGGTGTTTGAAGCTCATTTATGTACAATAAGATATATTTTGTAACATCATAAAAATATTAATCAAGATTATCAAGTTCTAATCACCCAAGTTTAGGGTTAACAAAAACTTTTGCATTAAAATTAATATGAATTCATGTGTGTGTGATGAATGCATGAATGCTTGCAATGCCATGTTTGATTGCTATGAATGGCAAGGATTGGTTTAACTATGAAAACAACATCATCTAAATCATTTCCAAGCAGAATCAAAAGAAGAGAAATTCAAAAACAAAAGATATAAGCAAATGGTCATTTTGACCAAAGTTAACCACTAGACCACTTTGAGTGTTTCTAGTCCAAGTTTTCTAATAGAAAAAAATCCAATTTTATTCACCCCTTTCTAGACCAAGTGAAAGTGAACCCAAGCCCACTTTGCAAACCCAAAGAAACAGATTGCAAATCTATTCAAATGACAATTAAAAATTGAATCAAGTGTAGGTACTAAGATCACCATTTCTCAAAACCCAACCAAATGAGTGCACCTTGACAAATCCAAGCAACCAGATACTACCAAGTATGTGACCAGTACACTCACAAAAATTCATTCAAAATTTTCAAACTAACTTTCTTTCGGCCATTTTGTCAAACACTTGGTAGACACAAATCAAACTGCCTAACTTACACTATTTTGAGCAGTGTTTGATCAAACATTTGTCCTCAACTTACTCCCTTTGTCTCCCCCAGTGACCACACTGCATTGACACAAGCTAGCAAGCTACCCCTTTGCACCATGCCGTGCCACCTGAGCCTCCTCCTTGCCAGCCGACCATGGCTAGCTAGCAGGAGGCAACGCCACGCCTAGCCACCATGTCTAGGAGGCAGCTGACCGTCCACCGCCAACCCATGTCCAGCCCTCGCACGCAGCCAGGCCCTGAACTAAAGAGAACACGCCACGCCCATTCCTCTACGACCATGCCAAGAGCACGCTAGAGCACCGCGCCCGACACACACGTACACGCTGCGCCTCGCCTTCGTCGCCCGTGCCTGCAATCACCGCGACACCAGCAACCCCCCAGACATCCCCGTTCACCACCGTGCGACCCATAGCACCTGTGCATCGTCAAAACCACCGTCAGTGCCGCGCAGAGCGTCGAACGTTCCCGACCATTCTCGACCTCCCCTTGCCGCGCCATTATGTCCTTGAGCATCGCTAGGAGACCGTGCCCCGGCCTACGCCCTCCGCCATGCCATTAGATCGATGTGCTGTCGACCCCAGTTTGCCACACCATCTCACTCCCCACCTCTCACTGAACCTCCCACACCTCTCCCCAGAACAAGGCGAGCTCCACATCGCTGGAATTTCACCGGAGCCCACCGCTGCAGAAGGAGAAGAGGGCCATTGATTGGAGCATCCCCAGGAGCTGTCGTGACCACCGTTCGAACCGCCATCATCGATAATGTCATTCTCCCCCAACACTGACCCTAGCTGGAGCCCTGGTGAGCCTCACACGACCCCCACCGCCGTGTTAGGGTTTAGACCTCACCGGAGCTGTTTGTCGTTGACGATGAGCCTCGGCCGTTAGATTAGATTCTAATCGCACGGTCCAGATTGCCACTTACTGCTTCGCGTAGCCAGAGTCACTGACACGTGGGGTCATCACAAGTCAGCCCGCGGGGTGCGCTGTGCGCAGTGGGCCGACCCATTTAGTTCCCGTGTGACCTAGTAGATTCAAATATAGATTTTTTATTTTATTCAAACCCTAGTTCTGTCTGTAGTTTCAAAAATCAATTCAGAGAGATTCGCTGAACCAAATTGCATGCAACCAATTTTGTCAGAAAGGTATTGAAATTTTTAATCCAAGTCCGTTGGATTCAAACAATTTGGAATTATAGATCACCTATAGTAAAAATAACAAGGCAGAGACTTTTCCGCATTCAAACATTTTCGAAAAATCAACCATAAATTCTTTTGAGTTGATTCCAACTCTCAAAAATCACATTTGACAAGATCTTTCTGAATATGTAAAAATATCTAGGTTTACTTGTATTAATAATGGACAAGTATTAAAAGACTGCCCCATAGGGATTTCTAGTCACTTTAATTAATTAAAATAATAATGTTAAACATTATTAAATTGTGACACCACTTTAAATCACATTCCTAGGAATTAAAATATGTGGTGATGACATGGTCAATATGATCCCATATTTTAATTGGAGAATCTTAAATCTAATTTTCCAAAATAAAATAAATAAGACTAAGGCTTTAATCCTTGTGATGATTGTGATGATGCTAGATCATTTAGTGTGAACCTTTGTGTGCTAAATAAAAGTAGTTAAGTATTGTTTGGTGATTGTGTACCTCGTATTTATTTATGGACGCTAGTACCTACCAAGGATACGAAGAGGAAGGAGACTACTACGAAGAGGAAGCAGAGGAGAACTTCAACCACTGCACTACTCAAGGCAAGCTAAGCTAAACCATGCAATCCATCCTTGCAAGCCTAAACCTACCAGTTAACCTATGCAAGATGCATTAGGCATACTTTGGTTATGCAACCTTGATTATACCAAATCCCAGTTTTACTTGCAAGCTTTATTCTTTTATTTCTTTATCAAAGTTCTTTTATTACTTCTAGTTAGAATTTAGTGAGTTTTGGAAAGATATTATAGGTAGCATAAAGAGCATAAAACTTGGCCTAAGTTAGTTAGAGCTAGATGTCATTCTGAGGCATGAGATTAAACTTGGCTAAGTCACCCTTAATTAACACCCCTCATTAGTGATTACCCCCAATTTAGTGGCTAGTGCTAAGCATGAAACTTGATCACTTTAGATGGGAATACTTGGTGAAAATGATTATGAAAACCTTAGAATGACGAGTCATTATAATGAAATGTTTTGACATGTGTTATGAACACCAGATGATTTGATGATGAAAATGTTGAAGCATGATCCTTAGCCCTTTTTAAACTGATGGTTGGGTTTGGATGCGATACCATTCAAATGTTACCGTATAACCACAATACCCGAATTTGGGTAGGGCCCGACTAGAAGTTTATATATCCTAGTATGGGTTCCCTTGCGGCAGAGGTTTGATGTAACACCCTCAGAATCGGACCTATGCAAGTTTTAGCGAAACCCGCCAAACCCGCATAGAAACGATTCAAAGGTGCCCACCAGGCACTTTCGTGCGGGTGGAAAACGAAGTAATAACATTACACAACAGTCCTCGATGGGACCCACATAACAGATATATATATAACAGCGACTGAATGAGTCAAGAATACAGATATAATGTACAAAGATCCAAATCACCTTGAAAATGATACAGCGTCCGACTACGGACAAGATGCAAATGGGGCTAAGAGCCCTGAAGAATAACCAATGGCGTCCATAACCCTGTGCCAAGCGGAAGGGTAACCACGCTAACGACGTCGATCTCAAAACCCTTAAACAAAGGGTGCCGACAAATGGCAAAGGAAAAGAGGAGCGTCGATCGAGGCCAGACACGGCGAGGCTAGAATTCGGTCCTCGCCTACATAGGTATGGTGGATGAAGCGGCGGCAGCATGCACTAAACAACCTATAGAGACTCGATATAACTGGCGACTATCAGAGAGGGGTAAGAAAGACCTATTCGGAACCAACCTGATACTACCATCAAACAAACCCATCCTGGTGTTTCCCCCTCGAGAGCCAAACGAGCAAGTCAACCGAGGAACTCACACCGTTGGCAGTTTTATTTATTCAGTTCTCGTTGCAGCATTTACTAGTCAGGTTTAGATAATCATCCTGATAAAGTAAGCAGTGGGCACTTTTATTTAACCTTTCCATTGTAGTTGCAACACTTACTAATCAGATGCAATTAACATGAGATAACCCAAAACCCAGCAGTCGTTGGTACTTTTATTTAGCCATTCCGTTGTAGTTGCCATACTTACTAGTTAGGTACAATGGTCGCAAGCGACACTCCAAGCAAGCAATTGTGGGCAGTATTATTTAGCCATTCCATTATAGTGAAGCTGATTACTAGTCATTATAAAGTCAAATTTATAGTACTACTTTAGTTATGCTTGTCTATGATCGAGATACTGTGCTCCAAGTCGTCCATAACCGCGGACACGGCTTTCAGAAAGTTTTACCCGGCCGGGGTGCACAAATAGCAACACACACTCGATCAACCTCGGAAAAACCAAATCAAAACCCAACGAGGCTTTCACGACAAAGCAATCACGATTCATAAATATTTGAGGCCACCCTTAAAGTAGACCATAACAAAGGCCGGCTCAAGAGGCGGACTTAAGGTTGTGGGACATGAACATTGGGAACCGAAAGTGTGGCTGGGCTTGTCGACACCGCGGAATCGTGCCATGATCCTAAACAGTACAGTGTGCTCCTCGCACAATCGTAAATACAAAAGTAGCATGGCATAAGTACAGGATAGTAAATAAAACCTCAAACTAGTTTGTGGCCCCAAGAAATAAGACTGAGTCAAGCTCTGGCTCAGGGGGGTCCCATAATCCTCCCGGATGTGGATAGCGCGATAAATCAAGGAACAAGTATCAAGTACTCGGGGTCCTACGGGACACAAGTGGGCGTTCGGAAACCAAATATTATCTATCACCCACCGATGCCTCTGCTTACTTCAATTTTAGTTGTTAAACAGGAATTAAAGTGAACGATAAGTAAAGCCATAATCATCTCCAATTTCAACATGCGGCAAGGCTCCAACAACTGTGGCACTTGACGACTCGCAACAACACTTGAGCAAGCGACTACGACGCGCAGGTCCAACTACCTACCAAACAACAGGTAATAGGATGTGTCCAGGGCAATATAGGGCTGCAAGGGATATCACGGGTACGAAATCTAGAGCAACGCAACACAGATAGCAATAGATCAACAGGAGGGAATAAATACTATAAAAGTAAGATAGGTAGAAAGGGGGAGATGCTCGCCTGAAAACATTGTCGAAGGTTCAACCGAAGATCGGGGCGAAGCTCACATCAAATCAACGGCCTTATCCGCGAAGAAACAAACACTAGAAGAAACACCGGATGCACTATTTAATACAACGGCAGCAGATCGGCATGATGCATGTATGATGCATGACATGGCAAGGTGCAATGCAATTAGGTCATATTAAGTGGAACCGGGGTCCCGACATTACTTAGATGTTTCAAGTTAGTTAGAACCCCCACAATTTAAATGTTGTATTAGCAAGGTAAAAGATAGCACCGGTTCGCTACACAATTTAAATGAGGCCAATATAAGGCTAGATTTGCCCGCATATGGGCCCCATATTTAGTTAGGTGAATCGGCATAAGGCCCCCAAACCACAGACAAATATGCATGCGACATGACAATTTAATATGCGACAAGTTTGTTATCTTATAAAATAGGGTTTTCGGGAAGGGGTTCACACATTAGGGGGGTCTCGACGAACTTGGGGTTCCGGGGGTTCGGGGTTCGGCAGGGTCCAGGGTTCGACGGGTTCGTCTTGGCGGGAACGTTCTTGAACAACGGGGCAGATCTTGTCGTGCTTCAGGTTCGGTGCGGTTCTCGGCGAAATGGTCGGTTCCCTGTCGGAGGTCTTGGCGCTCGGGGCGAAGAACTTGGCGTCCGGGTTCTCGGTCATCGGTAGATCTTGTCATCGTCTTGGTCTTGGACACGACACATACGATGGAGATCTTGGGGTACCATCTTGATCATCGAGGCGAACTTGGGGCTCGACACCGGGGTCTTCCGGGCTCCGGCCATCGAATCCGTGAAGGAGAACTTGGCGATTCCGAGGGTCTTGGCCATCGGATCCGGCTCGGGGATCTTCGGTTCCGGATGTAAAACTTGGCGTCCGGCTTATGAATCTTGTGCACCGGCGTATCTAAAAAACATCCAGATGGTCATCAGTTTGGTGCAAGCTTTGCGCATACATCACTCTTTCACCATGCATCCTCTCCTAAACAACATTACCACCGTACCATCCCTTCTTTCCAGTACATCAGGGAGAGCCCAGCGGGTGTTGAGCTGCAAGGCATCCATGGCGATAGCCACAGCAGAGCTCGGCCAGGGGCGGCACTGCAGAGGCTCTGCGAGGCGGTCGCGTGGGCCCAGCGACGACGCGCGCTCGATGGAAACCAGGGGGGCGGCTTGCAGACGGAGGAGGGTAGAAGACCGTCGAAGGGGCCGGCGAGGTTGCTGCAGAGGGGGGGGGGCGGTGGAGAGCCGCCGAGGCGATGGCGCCGGCGAGGTCGAGCTTGGGCTGGCGGAGGGCGCCGGAAGGCCTCGGCTCGCGGGAGCAGGACGGCGAGAGGCGGCACGGAGGAGCGCGGAGGAGAGAGCGGAGCTTGGGCAGGCGAGGGAAAAGCGGGGGAGGATTCCCAGGCGGGCGTGAGGGCCGGGAGAAGGCGGGCAGAGGCGGAGGAGCGGAGGTGGTTGCGAAGAGGAGGGAGGGCGGCTCGGTGGGTGGCATCGGGAGGTGTGGCCAGCTGAGAGGGCGGTGCCGGGTCCGGGCGGGGCTCGGCCGGGGAAGGAGGAGGGAGAGGAGGGAGCGAACCAGGGGAGCGGGGGTGGAAGGATGGAGACGACGGGGTCGGGGCGAGGTTGGGGTCGGGTGAGCCAGAGAGGGTCGGGTCGGTTGGGGAGGTGGGGGCGCTGGGGTGCGTGGGTCTGGGTGGGCCAGGGTGTGTCGGTGGGGTGGGGGTTGAGGCAGGTGGGCGGGGCGACGTGGGCGAGTGGTGAGGCGGGGCGGTGGGGCCCGGGGATCTGTGAGAGGAGGGGAGGGGGTGTGCGTGTGTGCTGTGTGTGAGAAGTGGGCTGTGGGGAGTGGAGAGAGAGAGGGAGAGAGAGGGAGTGGCTGACGTGGCAGGGGGTGATTGGATGGGGAGGGAGGAGAGGTGAGGTGGCGAGAGGCCATTGGCTGGGGTGAGGTGGACGGGGTGTGGGTAGATTAGGATGGGTAGCTTTAGGAATTTAGGTGGGCCGTTTTGAACATGGGGGTGGTCGTTCGGGTCGGATCGGCCCGTTCGACTGCCCCCACTAAAATAGTTTAATATTTTATTTGTTTTAAACGAGCCGTTTGCAAACCGTAGTTGGTCAAAACAAAATATTCCGGAGTCCCGGTTTTGGTTTTGAATTAAAGACGGGGCGGTTAGAAAACACAAACAGGTTTTTCTGCAAATAGTTTTATGCAAGCAAATGCAAGATGATGACAATGCTCAAATGCAATGTGGCATGATGACATGAGCATGCGGTCATGATGATGCAATGCACAAAAACGACGCGATTTTCTAGTAGTGGTTTTACGGGATGCCACATTTGAGATGAGGCTACCTCATGATGATTGTCCACCTGTGCAGTTCCCAAGATGACAGATGGTCATGGTTGGGAGGCCAAACTCATAGGGGAGGTGCCTATACTAGGGTGTGTAATTGAAAGGTTAGGATTGATTATCCGCATACTGAGTATGGTGATTCAGGATTGTTCCTGACAGATGTATCAAATGTTGTGGTGAAAGTGTACCACCTCTGTAGAGTTTCAAACTATTCGAATAGCCGAGTCCGCGGTTATGGACAGTTGGAGTGGCCATATTGTTCCGTCGTCAGATGTTTTGAAAATTACTTGTGAAATGAATTATGACTTGACTTGATCACAACAGGGTTGTGAACATGAAAACTAAGTTCCCACTTAGGTGTTGTAAAACATTAAACTAGTTTTCTTTGCTTCTAAACTCAGTTAGAGATAAACCTAGATTTTTGCAAAACAACCTAGAGCATAGGATTCCTACTTGAACCATCTTACTTGTTAGTGATAGTTTGCGAGTACTTAAAGAGTACTCATGGATTTGTCCTTGGCTATTCCTATGGCCAGACTATGAGGAGGACTACCAGGATGATGGACAGCAGGAAGTCTATGAAAACTAGGATCATCTCCCATCGTCAGCATTGCCTGTAACCTGAATATGAAGCTTCGACCATGCTACTCTTATTATATTATTCCGCTGCGTTGATTGTATTAAGACTGGATCATGAGATCCTTTATTTGTAAGACCTTTATTATGGTTTGTAATGGATGATGAATTATGGTACCAATCTGTTATGTCTCGCAAAAATGGTAATCCTGGGATTACGATGTATGGCATAACAGGCATCTGGGATTAAAAATCCGGGTGTCGACAAGTTGGTTGATGGCGCCCAGTACTTGTCGTGGGACGCTTCGTTGGAAACCCCAAGAGAAAGGTATGAAGCAACACAGCAGCAAGTTTCCCTCAGTAAGAAACCGAGGTTATCGAACCAATAGGAGGAAGGAAAATTCACACAGGTGTTGCAAGCAACACGGAGACCTGCACAACACAAACTCAAGACTTTGCCCCAACGAATCAGTGAGGTTATCAAGCTCACCGATTTGCTGTAACAAATGATTAAACATATGGTGTGGATGGTAATGGTTTGCAGCAAGTAAATGTATCAATGATAAAGATTGGGTCAGGGTCCATAGTTCACTAGAGGTACTCTCCTTAGATAAACAACATGGCACGAAGGGTAAACAAATTACAGCGGGGCAATTGACAGGAACTGAGCAAGGCATAACAATGCAATTACTAGCTAGAAAGATCCTATGAGGTTGATTGGGCAATACAACAATATACATAGACCACCATCCAACTGCATCTATGACTAGAAGTCCACCTTTAGGTTATCATCCGACCCCCTCCAGTATTAAGTTGCAAGCAACAGACAACTGCTTTAAGCAAAGTGTGTAAGGTAAACAGTGCACATGTTCCATGAACAAGAGACCGTTGTTTTCTCCCTAGTAGCTACAGCACATCTACAACCAAAGAGATTTTTGTCACTTCCCTTGCAAACTAGAGGCATGAACCCACTATCGAGCATAAATACCCCCTCTTGGAGTCAATAGAAACTACTTGGCCAAGATAACCACTAGCAACGGAGAGCATGAAAGATCACAAACAACATAGACATGATAGAATCATAAAGATAAAACCATTAATCAAACCAACATAATAATCTCAATATCCATCGGATCCCCACAAACACAACATGCATGATTACAAATAGATTAGATCTTGATCATGAACGGAGCTCACAAGATCTATACATGAAAGCACAAAGGAGGATATACAACCATCTAGCTACTACATGGACCCATAGTCCAAGGTGGAACTACTCAGGAATCATACCGGAGAGAAGGCCTCCGGATGATCTCCCCTCCGGCAGGGTGCCGGGAAGAACTTCAGATCCCCCCGATCTAGGGACGATGGTGGCGGCGGCTACAGACGGTTTCGTGGATTTCTGATCGGGTACTCAGGGTTTCTGCATCAGGGGATTCTTATAGGCGAAGGGGCGAGACCGGGAGGCGGCCAGGGCCGCCAAACCCTAGCTAGGCGCGGGCCCACCTGCCCTCGTGCCTGGGGTGGGTCTGGCCCCCCTGGCCGCCCCTCCAGCTCTCCTCTAGACTTCTTGTTCCCCACAGAAAGTAATTGACTTTGGCGTTTGTCCCGTCCAATTCCGATAGTATTTCTTTACTAACTTTTCTGAAACCAAAAACAACAGAAAACAGGCATCTGGCACTGTTGCAACTTGTTAATAGGTTAGTACTAGAAAACATGTAAAAAGCACCTCAAAGTGTGGACGAGTAAAGCAAAGTAGATACTAAACAAGCATGGAGAATCAAAAATTATAGATACGTTTCCAACGTATCTGCATCCCCAAGCTTAACTCCTGCTCGTCCTCGAGTAGGTAAGTGATAAAAAGAATAATTTTTGAGGTGACATGCACCCTCACAATAAAGATCTAACCATTTGCAAACATTGAAAGTTGGGATCAAAGAACTCTAAACATGTGCATCAAAGATGGAGTTCTAACAATAGGACATAGTAACTATGCATGCAACATGGCAATCTACAAACAAAGATCATGAATAACATGCATTGAAAAATGTTTGTTTAGTTCACATGCAGAAAACATAGCATAGTGGCAATCAGATTGTCCTTCATAGAGTAGCAATATAATGCATAGGACACCTGCAAAGTTCACAAGGGTGACTAGAAACAAATTGCACAAGAACAAGTAATATCACAATATGCATCAATTAATAAGCTTTGGAACACTGCACACAGAATAACAACTAAGCTCTCTTAATGGTGCCTAAAGGTAGAAGGTGGAGACTCAATAATGGTGGAAGAAAGACATTTTTGTAAAGGAAGCAGTGATTACAAGTTTCAAAAAGAGCTTCCAAAAATTATGGTACTTTTTAGCTTTCAACCCTCATTGCCCATATCATAAGCATCTTGAAGTGGTTAAGGTTAAAGTGGCAAAGCTGGAGTATATGCTTGACAAAGTATAAGTTGGCAATCTCATGCCCCTTGAATACGAGGGCCACACCTCATGCATACTCAACTTTGGGTCCAGGTAAGTTCTTGCCACTGTAAGTATTTGCATATCATTGAGAACCGCCAACGGGGTATCCCTTGCACATGGTACAGGAGCGTTCCCATAACCAAAATGACAAGGCAAGCAGACAATGAGCATCTCAACAATTCTTCTTATGTACCATGGGAATATGGTGCTTTTTTCTCTCTTTCCTCTTTTCTCAATGTGTCTCTCTTTTTTATAAGAAGAATGCTTCATAGATGTCACTATGGTGATGCTGCAAGTTTCCACCATGATTAGGCATGGCTTAGGCTAGCGACCCAGGAGTTTCTCTAACAGAGGATACAAAGTCCATGGACTTCCAAGTTTCCTCTTTCTTTCACACCAGTGACATCCATAGACAAAAGAACATCATATCAACTGAGTACAACAAGGTACAAGTGCAATGTTGAAAACGTTCCTCGTGACAGCACGGTTCTGCTAATTCCAACTTATAAGTGCAACCATGTACAACAAAGTTGTCACAATGGTTCAAGTTTATTAGGGTCAAATAATAAAGTGTGCCATCAAGTTTGCGAGGGCTTTAATCACTAAGTTTTCACATAACAAAATAGTTTTCAATTGGTAGATGGTTGAAAACAAGAATATACTTGGAATGGTGTAACACACCATGCATAGGAGTTTATAGTGGACACTTTGGAATAACTTGGTTTCTTGGGAGTTGGAAGCATGATTAGAACTTACTCATACAAGTGGAGGCTAGACTGGGAGCAACAAACTAAGAGAGCAATAATGGCCAAAATCATGCAGTGCAACAAAGCAAACTAATCAAAGCAAAGACTGGTACTACAAGTCAAGGACTAAATTATAATAGAGGCTAATGGTGACTTGTCATAGTCATAACATGGTGTGAGCATGTGCCAAGTCAACCCAAGCAAAACATCAAAGGAGAATACCACAATACTATGCTTTTGCATGCTAAAACAACGCATAATTTCTTCAAGGCACACTAAGCAATCCTAATTGTTTGGAACAAGACATGCTACAGAAATAATCACTAAGCATAGTGCCAAAACAACACCTAGCATGTCATGCTAAAGTCTAAGTCACAGTCAATGCAAGCTCATCTTGCACTTCAAGCAAGAACTTACTACTCCTTTCCAAACACCAAGCAAACTTATTTGCAAAACAACACAGCGAGAACGGGGGTCCAAACTACTAAAGCAAACTAAACGAACTAAGCAAAGCAAACAAAAACTAAGACGCTCCAAGAACAACACAACTGTGCATGAAATAATAAAAACGAAGTGTCTAGACAGACGTGAGCTTTTTATTGATGAAGAAGGGGATGCCTTGGGCATCCCCAAGCTTTGACGCTTGTACCTGTTGGATATTTCTTGGGGTGACACCATGGTGGCATACCCAAGCTTGAGATTTGTCCATTCTTCATCTCATTGCATCATTCTCTCTCTACACCTGAAATGTTTCCTTCATACAAAACTTCACACAATCTTCATTAGCAACATTAGTGTATTCAAAAGATATTAGACCTCTGTCAAAGCTTTGGAACAGCAAGAATTTTCGCTAAAAACACAATCTACTATAGAAATCCTTCAAAGTAACTCAATTTACCTAAAGAGAGCTCAAAAAGGAATCAATAAGAAGCAAATGCAAATAATGGCAGAAATCTATGAAAATAGACCAGCAGGTAGAAACGATTTTTTTCGAACATCTTCTGTTGCTCAAATCAAAAAGTGTTGAACTAACTAAAGTTATCCAACATACTGTGGTATTTATTTGTAAATTTTGAGCTCAATCCGTGCTACAGAGCCTCCTCACGATTTTATTTGGTGAAGGAAAAAAATCTGTTTCGGGACAACAACTCCCCAAATCTTACTTCCCTCCCATTAGAGGTCATTCTTGGCACAAAAAGCAAACAAAAAGGATAAGGAGAGGTTATTAAATAAGTAGTAACTTCCAAGACTCAAGGAAACTCTTGGGTTATCTCCCAACAAGTACTTTTCTTTAACGCCTTTAAGTTAGGCACAAGAAGCAAGAAGAATCAAGTATTTTCAAATGAGGAAGCATTAACATCAAACCTTGCTTTCAAAGGAGGAGCAAATAGCAACTTCTCTCTCCTCATAGGGAAGTGTTCAATACCTTTCTTGAATGGAAAATGATATTTGATGGTGCTTTCTTTCATATCAATGATGGCACCAACTGTTCTAAGAAAAGTTCTTCCCAAAGTAATAGGACAAGAAGCATTGTATTCAACATCCAAAACATAGAAATCAATAGGGACATAAGCATTGTTAACCATAATGAGAACATCATTAATACTCCCCATGTGTTTCTTCTTAGCATTATCATTGAGTGGAGCATTCAAATAACAATCTTCTAATGGTGGCAAATCAAGCATTTCATAAATCTTCCTAGGCATAATAGAGACACTAGAACCAAGATCACATGAATATTTTAGATCAAAGTCATTCACTTGCATATTAATAATGGGTTCCCAACTATATTCTACTTTCCTAGGAATAGAAGCTTTGTGTTTTAGCTTCTCTTCCTTAATCTTAACAAGAGCATCTGTAATGTGTTTGGTAAAGGCGACATGCATATCACTAGCATCAGGACTTCTAGCAAGCTTTTGTAGGAACATAATCACTTCAGAAATATTGCAACCATCAATATCAAAGTCAAACTTAGCATCACTAGTGGTAGGCATAGTAGGAGGTGTTGGAGATATGCCCTAGAGGCAATAATAAATGTAGTTATTATTATATCTTTGTGTTTATGATAAATGTTTACATTCATGCTATAATAGTATTAACCAGGAAACATTAATACTTGTGTGATTTGTAAACTAAAATAGAGTCCCTAGTAAAGCCTCTTTATAATACTAGCTTGTTGGTTAATAGATGATCGTGGTTTCCTGATCATGAACATTGAGATGTTGTTAACAACAAGATCATATCATTAGGAGAATGGTATGATGGACATACTCCTATAGATAAGTGTAGCATAAAGATCAAGTCATTTTAATAGTTCAAATGTTATAAGATTTTCTGGTACATAGTAACCTAATTCCTTCGACCATGAGATCATGCTAATCACCATCACCGGAAGGATGCTTTGATGATATCAAACACCACACCGTAACTGGGTGGCTATAAAGGTGGCATTGAGTGTTCGGAAAGTATGGGTTGAGACACATGGATCAAGAGTGGGATTTGTCCATCCATATGACAGATAGATATACTCTGGGCCCTCTCGGTGGAATGTCATACAATTAGCTTGCAAGCATGTGACTGGCTCACAAGGGATCACATACCACGGGAACGAGAAAAGAGTACTTATCGGTAACGAGGTTGAACTAGGTATGCAGAGATACCGATGATCAAAACCTCGGATAAGTAAACTATCGTGAGACAAAGGGAAATTGGTATCGTATGTAAGTGGTTCATTAAATCGCAAAGTAATCGTATAAATATGTGGGAGCCATATGAATTTCCAGATTCCTCTATTGGTTATTGTTCGGAGAAGTGTCTCGATCATGTCCGCATAATTCACGAACCGTAGGGAGACACACTTAAGGATTCGATGTTGTTGAGTAGTTATGGAATGATGAGTAAGATACCGAATGTTGTTCGGAGTCCGGATTGGATCCGGGATATCACGAGGAGATCCGGAATGGTCCGGATAATAAGATTCATATAAGGAAAGTCTTGTTTCGGAGTTGGGGAATGATTCCGGTGTTTTCACCGGGAATGTTCTAGAAGGGTCCGGAAGGTACGACACTCCGGAGGGAAAGGGTACATGAATGTGTCATGACAATGTGTAATGGTTTCATCATGTACTAGGTCACTTGGCTGGGCAAAATAAAGGGATAAATCAAATCCTAGTTTGAAAGTCAAACGCCAATTTGAAAAAGTCAAACGGCAAGTTTGCTTGGTGGAGGGAGAGTAGGAAACCTACTTGGGGAGGAGTTCCTCTCCCTCCACCCGCCGGACAAGGAGGCCGACTTGGGGGAGGACTCCCTCCTCCCAAGCCGCGCCCTCCCACCTATATAAGGAGGGCTGCCTCCCCACACACCCAACACACCCAAAACCCTAGCCCTAGCCGCCGGCCTCCTCCAAGTCGCCGCCGCCTCCTAGGGTTTCTCCAAGTCGCCGACTTGGGGATTCCCCAAGCCCTAGCCGCCGGCCAAGCTCCCCCCTTGGTGCCTCTAAACCCTAGATCACCAAAACCTCTCTCATAGTCTACCATACTCGCTCCGGCTTAAGGCGAAGCCCTGCGATATCTCCCCTCTACTTCCGGTACCACGTCGTCGTGCTGCCGGAATCGCGAGGAGAGTGCTACAACCTCCGCTGCCTGCTGGAACAAGGGAGAGGAAGGTCTTCATCGAAATCTTGCGTGTGACCGATTATGGAAGCGTTCTTGAACGCATAGGAAGGATCGTCTACGCGATCTTGAGATCGGCAAGAGTACGACTACATCACCCACGAGCATCTTCTCTCGTTAACCGTTTTGGAATCTTCGAGGGTGAGTTCCTCTATCTGCTCGTTGCTACAATATAGTAGATAGATCTTGGCTTGTTTGTTTGCATGCGGTAGAAATTTTTCATTTTCCATGCTACGAACCCCTACAGTGGTATCAGAGCCGTGTCTATATGTAGATCTATTGCACGAGTAGAACACAATGGTCATTGTGGGCGGTGGTGCTTTAATTATCAATTGCTTCTTGTGTACTTTGCATCTTGCGGTATGATGGGATGAAGCGTCCCGGGCTAACCTTACATGACATCGTTCATGAGACTTGCTCCACGCTCAACATGCAACTTGTATTGCATAAGTGGCTTTGCGGGTGCCTGTCTCTCCCATTATAGTATAGATCCAATTTACAACGGGCACTTGATAGTTCAAGCATCAACGTTGTGGTTCTTGTTCGTAAGTTAGAGCATCACTTATTGAAATCCCCAAACCACGTAAAATATGCAAAAAAAATTAGAGGCATCTAACTTTGTTTTGCAGGGGTGTGCTGTGATGTGATATGGCCATGATTGTGATTATATTTGATCTATGCAATGTTCCTTATTATAAGTTGGCAACCGGCAGGAGCCATATGGTTGTCTTTAAATTTTGTTAAGACCCTCGTGTCTATTCAAAGTAGTTGTAATAGTTTAAGCTGGTGGACGACAACCATGAAACGACGTCATTGTCCTTGACGCTATATCGGTGATGATGGAGATCATGTTCATGCTTGAAGATGGAGATCGGAAGCACAAGAAGAAAGGCCATATCATATCACATATTATGAATTGCATGTGATGTTAAACCTTTATGCATCTTGTATTTCTTAGTTAATGACGGTAGCATTATAAGATGGTCCGTCAAGCACACAAATTTCAAGTTTTAAAGTGTTCATCCTTAGTAAGCATTGTTGCTAAAGCTCGTTGTTTCGAAGCACCACGTGATGATCGGGTGTGTTATATTCTGCGAGTGTATACAACGTGAGAAAGCCAGATTTGCTCATGCGGAAGCTAAGGTTTGATCTTGACGAGCCTAGCATGTACAAACATGGTCTCGGAACACGGATCACTGAAAGGTAAAGCACGAGTCATATAGTAGATATGATGAACATGTTGATTGTTCGCCATTGAAACTACATCAACTCTCGTGATGATCGGTTTTGATGTGGTGGAGTTGGTTCGTGTGATCACTAAAACAATGTGAGGGATATTATTTTGAGTGGGAGTTTACCTAGATTAATATAACTATTAATTAGAACTCAATTTGTCATAAACTTAGTCTAAACTATTGCAAATATGTTGTAGATCAATGGCGACCCCTACCATCAATTTTAATGCGTTCCTAGAGAAAGAAAATTTGAAAAACAATGGAAGCAACTTCGCGGATTGGTTCCGCAATTTGAGGATTGTCCTCAATGCTGGTAATTTGACCTATGTGCTGGATGCACCGCTGGGTGACCCGCTTGCGGCTACTGCTACCGATGAAGTAAAGAATGTTTTCCTCACTCGGAAGAATCAGTACTCCTTAGTTCAGTGTGCTATCTTGTATGGTTTGGAATCAGAGCTTCAGAAAAGGTTTGAGAACCATGACCCACATGATATTGTCCGTGAACTCAAAATGATATTTGAGCCTCACGCGACAGTTGAGAGTTATGAGGCTTCTGAAAAGTTCTTTAACTGCAAGATGGAAGAGGGCAACTCCGTCAGTGAGCATGTGCTTAAGATGTCTGGGCACGCAAACAAACTCCAAAGTTTGGGTATAATGATTCCTAATTCTTTGGGGATTCACCGTGTCCTCCAATCACTACCACCAAGTTACAAACTTTGTGATGAACTACAATATGCAAAACATGGACAAGACGTTGACAGAACTCTTCTCCATGTTGAAATCTGCAGAAGTGGAGATCAAGAAAGAACACCAAGTGTTGATGGTAAATAAGACCACCAAATTCAAGAAAAGGCAAGTCTAAGCAAAAGGGAAACTTCAAGAAGGGCGGTAAGAAAGTTGCCGCACCGGCGAATAAGACCAGGGCTGGACCTAAGCCCGATATTGAGTGTTTTTACTGCAAGGGAGAAGGTCACTGGAAGCGGAATTGCCCAAAGTACTTGGCGGATTTGAAGAACGGCAACATCAAGAAGAAAGGTATATCCAATATACATGTTATTGATGTGTATCTCACTAGTACTCGTAGTAGTGCCTGGGTATTTGATACTGGTTCGGTTGCTCATATTTGTAACTCGAAACAGGTGCTGCAGAATAAACGGAAGCTAGCGAAGAACGAGGTGACGATGCACGTAGGAAATGGATCAAAGGTTGATGTGATCGCGGTCGGCATGCTACCTCTTCATCTACCATCGGGATTAGTTTTATACTTAAATAATTGTTATTTGGTGCCTGCGTTGAGCATGAACATTATATTTGGATCTTGTTTATTGCGAGACGGTTACTTGTTTAAGTCCGAGAATAATGGTTGTTCAATTTATATGAGTAATATGTTTTATGCACATGCACCTTTGATAGATGGTCTATTCTTATTGAATCTCGATTGTAGTAATACACACATAAATAACATTGAGGCTAAACGTTTGAAATTGAGCGATAACTCGACCTATATGTGGCACTGTCGTCTTGGTCATATCGGAGTGAAGCGTATGAAGAAACTCTATTCCGATGGACTTCTTGAATCACTTGATTTCGAATCACTTGAAAGATGCGAAGCATGTATGATGGGTAAAATGACTAAGACTCCATTTTCTGGTATGATGGAGCGAGCTACGGACTTATTGGAAATCATACATACCGATGTGTGTGGACCAATGAGTGTAGCATCGCGCGGTGGTTATCGTTATGTTCTTACATTCACGGATGACTTGAGTAGATATAGGTATATCTATTTCATGAAACATAAGTCCGAAACCTTCGAGAAGTTTAAGGAATTTCAAAGTGAGGTAGAGAATCAACGTAACAAGAAGATTAAATTTCTACGATCTAATCGTGGAGGTGAATATCTAAGTTACGAGTTTGGCGAACATTTGAAGAAATGTGGAATAC
The DNA here is from genome assembly GCA_030063025.1 of Avena longiglumis. NCBI lineage: Eukaryota > Viridiplantae > Streptophyta > Magnoliopsida > Poales > Poaceae > Avena > Avena longiglumis. The sequence goes on along the minus strand of CP125974.1, from coordinate 471,664,687 downwards.
TTTCACAATTGACACCGCCGGGAACACCACAGTGTAATGGTGTGTCCGAACATCGTAATCGAACTCTCTTAGATATGGTTCGTTCTATGATGTCACTTACATATTTACCACTATCATTTTTGGGTTATGCATTAGAAACATCCGCATTCACTTTAAATAGGGCACCATCTAAATCCGTTGAAATGACACCATATGAATTATAGTTTGGGAAGAAACCTAAATTGTCGTTCCTTAAAGTTTGGGGTTGCGAAGCCTATGTAAAGAAGTTACAACCGGACAAGCTTGAACCCAAAGCGGAAAAATGCGTCTTCATAGGATACACGAAGGAAACTATTGGGTATACCTTCTATCATAGATCCGAGGGCAAAATCTTCGTTGCTAGGAATGGATCCTTTCTAGAGAAGGAATTTCTCTCGAAAGAAGTGACTGGAAGGAAAGTGTGTAGGGTTCGCAGCATAGAAAACAAAAATTTTCCTACGATGTGAACTATATAACAAGATCTATCTACTAGATACAAACAACGGGCGGATGTATATCCGTAGAGAACATACCCTTGAAGACCGACAAAGCTTAACGAGTTCAACTCGTGGTTGATGTAGACGATCTCTTGCCGATCTCAAGATCGAGAGGAAGTCCTAGCGCCGCAAATCAGCCAGATCCGTGCTCGCACACACGCTCGAGGCACCGAGCAACCTCCGCCTCCTCGCTCCAGCGATGCACGGAAGCACAACTCTTTCTTGCCGAATAGCCACTGAACATGTATCTCGCTAGTCCGAGACCATGGGGGATAAATTCTAGAGGGGGAGAGAGATCCTTCACGAGGAGGTGTGTGAGACAAGTGAGGAGGGGGGCTCCTTTTATAGGAGGAGGGGGGCACCCACGGGGGTGGCCGCCGGCCATGGGGGCTTCCCCCTCCCCTCCTTCATTCATGTGGGTGGACACTCCACTCACAAAATGCCCTTTAAAATCCCTCCACTCAAAAGTCCACTCAAATTCCCATTAAATTTCCACCAAATTTAATGCAAACTCTCATTAAATAAAACTCTTTTATTTTATTCAGAATTTTGTCAATTACTTTAATGACAAACATTCACAAATAACCCCTTGCTAGAATTCTATTTCACATGCATAACCACTTTATGCAATTTCACCATAAACCCGTTTCGGTATCTAGTGAAATAAATTCCTGCGCTTGTTCATTCTTTCGGCATGAAACATTTGATCCAATTGGATGTCGGTGTCTCTTAAGTGCGTTACCCTACGGTTCGTGAATAATGCGGACATGATCGAGACCCCTCTCGGATCAATAATCAGAAGCGGGATCTGGAGACCCATACTGACTCCCACACATTCAACGATGACTTTCTTGTGATCGTCGGAACCTTTTTACGCTAGTATCTTAATCCCTTTGTTTCACGATATATTACATGTCCGAGATTCGATCATCGGTATCTCCATACCTAGTTTGATCTCAATCGACATGCACTCTTTTCTCGTTCCTGTGATATAACATTCTAGTGATCAAATCACTTGCTTGCAAGCTAATCAATGTGATATCACCGAGAGGGCCCAGAGTATATCTATCCATCATCGGGATGAACAAATTCCACTCTCGATCCATGAGCCTCAACATAGCACTTTATTAGTTCTGAATCCATCTTTATAATCACCCTATTACGGTGTGATGTTTGATGTTATCAAGAAACTCTTCTGGTGTTAGTGATTGACATGATCTCATGGTCTAAGGATTAGGATCACTTCGTAAGTTGTTATAGCAATATAAACTCAATGACTTTGATCGTAATGCTATACTTCGGATGAATGTTCATCACACCATTACACTAATGTTGTGATCCCGTTATTAACAACATCCAATGTCCATGATCAGGAAACCTTGATCATCTTGTTAATCAACGAGCTAGTTTATGAGAGAGGCATAACTAGGAACTTTCTGTTTGTTTATTAAACACACATATATTAACTTTTCCGTATTAATACAATTATAGCATGCAAAATAAACATCTATCATATACTTGGAATACACATAATAAACACTTTATTATTGCCTCTCAGTGCATATTCCCTTCAGTCTCCCACTTGCACTAGAGACAATAATCTAGTTACATAGTGATAAATCTAACACCCATTGAGTTCTGGTGTTGATCATGTTTTGCTCTAGGGAGAGTTTTAGTCAACGGATCTGCTACAGTGAGATCCGTATGTACTTTACAAATCTTTATATCTCCATCCTTGACATGCTCGCGGATGGAGTGAAACCGGCGCTTAATATGCTTGGAATGCTTGTGAGACCTTGGCTCTTTGGCATTGGCAATGGCACCATTGTTGTCACAATAGATCACCATTGGGTCCAACGCGTTTGCCACCACTCCTAGTTCGGATATGAACTCCTTCATCCAAACTGCTTCCTGAGCCGCTTCTGAAGCAGCAACATATTCGGCCTCCGTTGTTGATCCCGCTACCACAGGTTGTTTGGAGATCCTCCAACTAACCGCTCCGCCATTCATGAGAAATACGTATCCGGATTGAGACTTAGAGTCATCCGGATCGGTGTCAAAGCTAGCGTCGACATAACACTTAGCAACGAGCTCTTCTTCACCTCCGTATACAAGAAACATATCCTTAGTTCTTCGTAAGTACTTAAGGATATTCTTGACCGCTATCGATGTTAGAACTCGGATCCGATTGGTACCTACTAGTCAAACTAATAGCATGTGCCACATCCGGTCTTGTACATAGCATGGCGTACATTATAGAGCCTATGGCTGAAGCATAGGGGACTTTGTCCATTATCTCTCTTTCTTCCGCCGAAGCCGGACTTTGAGTCTTACTCAATGTCTTGCCTTGCAACATAGGTAAGAACCCCTTCTTACTTCCGTCCATTTTAAACTTCTTTAAAATCTTATCAAGGTATGTACTTTGCGATAGCCCTATTAGGCGGCTAGATCTATCTCTATAGATCTTTATGCCTAATATGTATGACGCTTCACCTAGGTACTTCATTGAAAATTTGCTGTTTAGATAAATTTTAACACTGTTTAAAAGATCTATATCATTTTCGATCAATAATATGTCATCCACATATAATATCAGAAATGCCACATTGCTCCCACTCACTTTCTTGTCAATACAAGCTTCTCCATAAGTTTGGACAAATCCAAACTCTTTGATCACCTCATCAAAGCGGAGATTCCAACTTCGTGATGCTTGCTTCAATCCATAGATGGATCGCTGAAGCTTGCACACCTTGTTAGCATCCTTAGGATCGACAAAACCCTTTGGTTGTATCATATACAACTCTTCTTCAATATTACCATTGATAAACGCGGTTTTGACATCCATCTGCCATATCTCATAATCGAAATATGCAGCAATTGCTAACATAATCCTAACTGACTTTAGCATCGCTACGGGAGAGAAAGTCTCATCGTAGTCAACTCCTTGAATTTGTCGAAACCCCTTTGCGACAAGTCGAGCTTTATAGACGGTCACATTACCATCAGCATCAGTTTTCCTTTTGAAAATCCATTTGTTCTCCACGGCCTTTCGGTCGTGAGGTAATTCCACCAAGTTCCAAACTTGATTTTCATACATGGATTCCATCTCGGATTTCATGGATTCTAACCATTTGTTGGAATCCGGGCTCATCATCGCTTCTTCATACGTCAGTAGGTCATCATTTTCATCAACCATGAAATTCATGAGATTTCCGACATTCGGGAGCTGCAGCGTCTGCTTGACTGCGAGGTTCGGTAGTACTCTCTTCGAGTTTCATGATCATTATCATTATTTCCCTTCAACAGGTGGAGCCAACTCCGAACAACTTCCCGCTGTGCTACTCGCCATACTTTGAAGAGAAGTTTCCACAACCTCTTGAGTTCTACCTTCCGACTACTCACACCTTTCGCGAGAAACTCTTTCTCTAGAAAGGATCCATTCTTGGCAACAAAAACCTTGCCCTCGGATCTGTGATAGAAGGAATACCCAATAGTTTCTTTAGGGTATCCTATGAAGATGCATTTTTCCGCTTTGGGTTCGAGTTTATCCGGTTGAAGTTTCTTCACATAAACATCGCATCCCCAAACTTTAAGAAATGACAGCTTAGGTTTGTTTCCAAACCACAATTCATACGGTGTCTTTTCAACGGATTTAGATGGTGCCCGATTTAAAGTGAATGCAGCAGTTTCTAGTGCATAACCCCAAAATGACAACGGCAAGTCCGTCAGAGACATCATAGATCGAACCATATCTAATAAAGTACGATTACGACGTTCCGACACACCATTTAGCTGTGGTGTTCCGGCAGGTGTGAGTTGTGAAACAATTCCACACTCTTTCATGTGAGTGCTAAACTCGTAACTTAGATACTCACCTCCACGGTCGGACCGTAGAAATTTGATCTTTCTATTACGATGATTTTCCACTTCATTCTGAAATTCCTTGAACTTTTCAACGGTTTCAGACTTGTGTTTCATCAAGTAGATATAACCGTATCTACTCAAATCATCCGTGAAAGTAACAAAATAACGATATCCACCTCGCGCTGACACACTCATTGGACCACATACATCAGAATGTATGATTTAAATTAAATCTGTCGCCCATTCCATTGAACCGGAAAACGGCGTTCTAGTCATCTTGCCCATAAGGCATGGCTCACATGTATCAAATGATTCATAATCAAGTGATTCCAAAAGTCCATCCAAATGGAGCTTCTTCATGCGTTTAACGCCAATATGACCTAGATGGCAGTGCCACATATATGCGGATATATCATCATTAAGTTTAATCCTTTTAGCATCAACATTATGAATATGTATAATATTATCATCGAGATCTAATAGAAATAAACCATTCATCATCGGTGCATGACCATAAAATATTTCATTCATATAAATGGGATAACCATTGTTCTTGGATTTAAATGAATAACCACTTCGCATCAAACACGATCCAGATACAATGTTCATGCTCAGTGCAGGCACCAGATAACATTTATTCAAGTTTATAACTAATCCCGACGGCAAGTGGAGAGGCAGCGTTCCGACGGCGATCACATCAACACTTGATCCATTGCCGACATGCATCTTGACCTCACCCCTTGCTAGCGGTCGCTTGTTCCGCAGCCCCTGATTCGAGTTACAAATATTAGCAACTGAACCGGTATCAAATACCCAGGTGCTACTGCGAGCACTAGTCAAGTACACATCAATAACATGTATATCATATATACCTTTGTTTGCCTTGCCGGCCTTCTTGTCTGCCAGATACTTGGGGCGATTGCGCCGATGGCGATCCCTTACAATAGTAGCACTTTCGGAATCGACTTAGGTCCAACTCGGGTTTTTTCAGCGCGGCAACGACCTTTGCCTTACTTCCTTCCTTTTCCCTTCTTGTCTTTCTTGAAACCAGTGTTCCTATTGATCATCAACACTTGATGTTCCTTTTGATCTCCATACGTAGTTTTAAGCATTGTGAAGCTGGGAGAGACTTCTTCATGCCTTGCATATTATAGTTCATCACGAAGCTCTTATAGCTAGGTGGCGAGACTACGAACACGATGGATGCCTAAGTCAATGGGAATCGATATTCCCAAGGACACAAGCTTATTGGCGTAACCGACATCTTGAGTACATGCTCACTAACGGAGATGTGCTCTTCCATCATGCAGCTAAAGAACTTTTCGAGCGTTGTAGCTCTCTAAGCGACATGTGTGTCGAAAATCATTTTCAACTCACCCATTGTATCAAATGCATTGCCGTTGAAACTCTTTCAAGTTCTCTCTAGCCCATACAATATGCCGCAATGAACTAAGTTGTGGTCCTCCCGACGAGTCGATAGACATTCTTCTCCTCGTCGGGGAATCATCAAAGGTGGGGGCTAACGGCGCTTCTAGCACATATTGCTTTTGTGCGGCAGAGAGGAGAATCCTCAAATTCATGGCCCATTCGGTAAAGTTGCTCTTTAATTTGCTAGTTTCTCTTTCTCCATGAACACATTGAAATTAAAAGCAGGTGGTGCCATCTACAACAGAATTTGTAAAGTTTAGACTAAGTGTATAATAGATTGAGTTCAACTAATCTATATTACGAATGAACTCCCACTCAAAACGACATCCCTCGTGCCTTTTTGGTGATTACATGAACCAAATCCACTACACCAAGTCCGATCATCACGTGAGTCGGTATAGCTTCAAAGGCGAGCATCAAATGGGCATCATATCAACTATATGACTCATGCTTAACCTTTCGGTCCGTGTTCCGAGGCCATGTCGTACATGCTAGGCTCTCCAAGTTAGAACCTTAGTATTTGCGTAACTGCTTTTACACCGAAATATGGTCGTGGATCCAAGAACACCCGATCATCACGTGATGTCTTGGAGCGAAAAACATAATCGGTGCATACTAAAGGAAGAACACATTCTTATCTTGATATTTAAATGAGGATCATCTTATTATGCTAACAAAGCGCTAAACAAGCAATATAAGATGCTATCAAACATCATATGTTTATTAGTGAAATGATATGGTTCCCGCAGATGATCTCTATCATGTGCATCGTGGTATGATCACTATCATACCTATATGTGTAAATCCAAGGTCTATGGATTTTACACGCTATGTGTGTTGTAAGAGTATCATCTCATACTTCTACTTACAACACTACCATATCATAACACTAGCCCAAAGAACAATCTAAACTAGACGCCTCTAATTTATCCATTGCAAGTTTTACGTGGCTTAGGGCTTTCGAGATAGAACCGTTCTTACCTACGAACATGAACCACAACGAGGATAATCAAATTGTTGACAACTCGCTTGCAAAATAGATATTGACTATAGTAGGAGAGACAGACACCGGTAGCCACTTATGCAAACTAGTTGCATGTCAAGCGTGGAACAGTCTCATGCGAGGACATGTAAAGTTGGTCCGGGCCGCTTCATCCCACTATGCCACCAATATCCAAAATTACAACAAAGGAGCAACAACATGATCATCATCGCCACATACTCATATGTGTACTACCCGTAAAGTATCTACACATAAACTGGCTCGATACCTTTGTAGGGTTCACAAAGATAGAAAACAAAAATTTCCTACGATGTGAACTATATACCAAGATCTATCTACTAGATACAAACAACGGATGTATATCCGTAGAGAACATACCCTTGAAGACCGACAAAGCTTAACGAGTTCAACTCGTGGTTGATGTAGACGATCTCTTGCCGATCTCAAGATCGAGAGGAAGTCCTAGTGCCGCAAATCAGCAATAGATCCGTGCTCGCACACACGCTCGAGGCACGAGCAACCTCCGCCTCCTCGCTCCAAATGATGCAGCGAATCACAACTCTTTCTTGCCGAATAGCCACCGGAACATGTATCTTGCTAGTCCGAGACCATGGGGATAAATTCTAGAGGGGAGAGAGATCCTTCACGAGGAGGTGTGTGAGACAAGTGAGGAGGGGCTCCTTTTATAGGAGGAGGGGCACCCAAGGGGTGGCACGCCATGGGGCTGCCCTCCCTCCTTCATTCATGTGGGTGGACACTCCACTCACAAAATGCCCTTTAAAATCCCTCCACTCAAAAGTCCACTCAAATTCCCATTAAATTTCCACCAAATTTAATGCAAACTCTCATTAAATAAAACTCTTTTATTTTATTCAGAATTTTGTCAATTACTTTAATGACAAACATTCACAAATAACCCCTTGCTAGAATTCTATTTCACATGCATAACCACTTTATGCAATTTCACCATAAACCCGTTTCGGTATCTAGTGAAATAAATTCCTATTTGTTCATTCTTTCGGCATGAAACATTTGCTCCAATTGGATGTCGGTGTCTCTTAAGTGTGTCACCCTACGGTTCGTGAATAATGCGGACATGATCGAGACCCTCTCGGATCAATAATCGAAGCGGATCCGAGACCCATAACGACTCCCACACATTCAACGATGACTTTCTTGTGATCGTCGGAACCTTTTACGCTAGTATCTTAATCCCTTTGTTTCACGATATATTACATGTCCGAGATTAGATCATCGGTATCTCCATACCTAGTTTGATCTCATCGACATGCACTCTTTTCGTTCTGTGATATAACATTCTAGTGATCAAATCACTTGCTTGCAAGCTAATCAATGTGATATCACCGAGAGGGCCCAGAGTATATTTATCCGTCATCGGGATGAACAAATTCCACTCTCGATCCATGAGCCTCAACATAACACTTTATTAGTTCTGAATCCATCTTTATAATCACCCTGTTACGGTGTGACGTTTGATGTTACCAAGAAACTCTTCCGGTGTTAGTGATTGACATGATCTCATGGTCTAAGGATTAGGATCACTTCGTAAGTTGTTATAGCAATATAAACTCAATGACTTTGATCGTAATGCTATACTTCGGATGAATGTTCATCACACCATTACACTAATGTTGTGATCCCGTTATTAACAACATCCAATGTCCATGATCAGGAAACCTTGATCATCTTGTTAATCAACGAGCTAGTTTATGAGAGAGGGATAACTAGGAACTTTCTGTTTGTTTATTAAACACACATGTATTAACGTTTCCGTATTAATACAATTATAGCATGCAAAATAAACATCTATCATATACTTGGAATACACATAATAAACACTTTATTATTGCCTATCAGGGCATATTCCCTTCAAAGTAGAACTCAACGAGGTTGTTGAACCTTCTCTTGAACTTGCGAGTAGCGCAGCACCGAAAGTAGTTCCTGTGGCGCCTACACCAATAAGAGAGGAAGCTAATGATGAAGATCATGAGACTTCGGTTGAAGTTTCTACAAAGCCTCGCAGGTCAATGAGAACTCGTACCACTCTTGATTGGTATGGTCCCGTTATGAGTTTCATGTTGGTGGACAACACCGATGACCCTGCGACATATGAGGAAGCGATGACGAGCCCAGATTCCAACAAATGGCAAGAAGCCATGAAATCCGGGATTGGATCCATGTACGAGAACCAAGTATGGACTTTGGTGGACTTACCGGATGGCCGGAAGGCTGTCGAGAAGAAATGGATTTTCAAGAAGAAAACAGATGTTGATGGTAATGTTACTATCTATAAAGCTCGACTTGTCGCAAAAGGGTTTCGACAAATTCAAGGAGTTGACTACGATGATACTTTCTCACCAGTAGCGAAGCTAAAGCCTGTGAGGATTATGTTAGCAATCGCTGCATATTATGATTATGAGATATGGCAGATGGATGTCAAAACGGCGTTCCTCAATGGAGACATTGATGAAGAGTTGTATATGATTCAACCCAAAGGTTTTGTCGATCCCAAAGATGCTAACAAGGTGTGCAAACTTCAAAGGTCCATATATGGATTGAAGCAAGCATCCCGAAGTTGGAATCAACGTTTTGATAAGGTAATCAAAAGCCTTGATTTTATACAAACTTATGGAGAAGCTTGTATTTACAAGAAAGTGAGTGGGAGCTCTGTAGCATTCTTAATACTATATGTAGATGACATATTGTTGATTGGGAATGATGTAGATCTTCTTAATAGTGTCAAGGAATATTTTAATAATAGTTTTTCAATGAAAGATCTTGGCGAAGCAGCTTACATATTAGGCATAAAGATTTATAGAGATAGATCGAGACGCCTAATATCATTATCACAAAGTACATATTTGGACAAAGTTCTAAAGAGGTTTGGAATGGAAGATAGCAAGAAAGGGTTCTTGCCCATGTTGCCCAACACGACCTTGAGTAAAACTCAAAGTCTAGCAACGGCAGAAGATAGAGAAAGTATGAGTAAGACTCCCTATGCCTTAGCCATAGAATCTTTAATGTATGCCATGCTATGTACTAGACCCGACATTGCATATGTTGTTAGTTTAACTAGCAGATATCAAAGTGATCCAGGAGTGGATCATTGGACAGCGGTTAAAAACATCCTTAAGTACTTGAGAAGAACTAAGGATATGGTTCTTTCTTATGGAGGTGATGAACATCTCGTTGTTAATGGTTACGCCGATGCTAGTTGGAACGCCAATCCAGACGATTCTAAATCTCAATCTAGATACGTATTTACTTTGAATGGTGCAACAGTTGGCTGGAGGAGTGCAAAGCAAAGCGTTGTGGCAAGATCTTCAACTGAATCGGAATACATAGCTGCTTCGGAGGCTTCACAAGAAGTGATATGGATGAAGGAGTTCATTACAGAGCTCGGTGTGGTTCCAAGTGCGCTGGACCCAATGTCTATCTACTGTGATAACATGGGCGCCATAGCCAATGCACAAGAACTAAGGTCACACAAGAAGCTGAAGCACATCAAGCTACGTTTTCACGCTGTTCGAGAACATGTCCAAGATGGTGACATAAAGATTTGCAAAGTACACACAGATCTGAATGTGGTGGATCCGTTGACTAAACCTCTCCCGAGGGCAAAACATGACCAACACCAAACTGCCATGGGTGTTCGGTATATTACCATGTAATCTAGATTAGTTGACTCTAGTGCAAGTGGGAGACTGTTGGAGATATGCCCTAGAGGCAATAATAAATGTAGTTATTATTATATCTTTGTGTTTATGATAAATGTTTACATTCATGCTATAACAGTATTAACCAGGAAACATTAATACTTGTGTGATTTGTAAACTAAATTAGAGTCCCTAGTAAAGCTTCTTCATAATACTAGCTTGTTGGTTAATAGATGATTGTGGTTTCCCTATCATGAACATTGAGATGTTATTAACAACAAGATCATATCATTAGGAGAATGGTATGATGGACATACTCCTATAGATAAGTGTAGCATAAAGATCAAGTCATTTTAATAGTTCAATTGCTATAAGCTTTCTGATACATAGTAACCTAATTCCTTCGTACATGAGATCATGCTTATCACCATCACCGGAAGGATGCTTTGATGACATCAAACACCACACCGTAACTAGGTGGCTATAAAGGTGGCATTGAGTGTTCGGAAAGTATGGGTTGAGACACATGGATCAAGAGTGGGATTTGTCCATCCATATGACGGATAGATATACTCTGAGATCTCTTGGTGGAATGTCATCCAATTAGCTTGCAAGCATGTGACTGGCTCACAAGGGATCACATACCACGGGAACGATAAAAGAGTACTTATCGGTAACGAGGTTGAACTAGGTATGCAGAGATACCGACGATCAAAACCTCGGATAAGTAAACTATCGTGAGACAAAGGGAAATTGGTATCGTATGTAAGTGGTTCATTCGATCGCAAAGTAATCGTAGAAATATGTGGGAGCCATATGAATTTCCAGATTCCTCTATTGGTTATTGATCGGAGAAGTGTCTCGATCATGTCCGCATAATTCACGAACCGTAGGGAGACACACTTAAGGATTCGATGTTGTTGAGTAGTTATGGAATGATGAGTAAGAGACCGAATGTTGTTCGGAGTCTCGGATGGGATCCAGGATATCACGAGGAGATCCGGAATGGTCCGGAGAATAAGATTCATATAAGGAAAGTCCTGTTTAGGAGTTGGGGGAATGATTCCGGTGTTTTCACCGGGAATATTCTAGTAGGGTCCGGAAGGTCCGGCACTCCGGAGGGAAAGGGTACATGAATGTGTCATGACAATGTGGAATGGTTGCATCATGTACTAGGTCACTTGTCTGGGCAAAATAAAGGGAGAAATCAAATCCTAGTTTGAAAGTCAAACGCCAATTTGAAAAAGTCAAACGACAAGTTTGCTTGGTGGAGGGAGAGTAGGAAACCTACTTGGGGAGGAGTTCCTCTCCCTCCACCCGCCGGACAAGGAGGCCGACTTGGGGGAGGACTCCCTCCTCCCAAGCCGCGCCATCCCACCTATATAAGGAGGGGCAGGGCTGCCCCTCTCCCACACACCCAACACACCCAAAACCCTAGCCCTAGCTGCCGGCCTCCTCCAAGTCGCCGCCGCCTCCTAGGGTTTCTCCAAGTCGCCGACTTGGGGCTTCCCCAAGCCCTAGCCACCGGTAGAGCTCCCCCCCTTGGTGCCTCTAAACCCTAGATCACCAAGGCCTCTCTCATAGTCCACCATACTCCCGCTTAAGCATGGCGAGATCTCCCTCTACTTGCTGCGCCGTCCGGAATCGCAAGGAGAGTGCTACAACCTCCGCTGCCTACTGGAACAAGGGAGAGGAAGGTCTTCATCGAGTACCGAACGTGTGACCGACTAAGGAAGCGCTACCGGAACGCAGCACCGGAAGGATCGTCTACGCGATCTTGAGATCGGCAAGAGTACGACTACACCACCCACGAGAATCTGCTATTGTTAACCGCTTTGGAATCTTGGAGGGTGAGTTCCTCTGTCGACTCGTTGCTACAATCTAGTAGATAGATCTTGGCTTGTTTGTTTGCATGCGGTAGAAATTTTTTGTTTTCCATGCTACGAACCCCTACAGGAGGAGGAATATGGGCTACTTGTGGTTTAGTGGTGATAGTGCACACACTATTGTTTCTATCAATTTCAGCTTCCCTTTCTCACCTAGCATGAAGTTGAGATAACAGCCTAACATTGTCATCAATGATAACTTGTATGGCATGGGCAGTAGCAAAGGTGTTTTCCATAGTTTCAGGTTTAGCAACCATTTTATTAACTAAGGAAGTTTGAGCTTCAGACAAAGAGGATATATTTTTCTCAATAGTTAAAAGCTTTTCATCTATAGTCTTATTGAAAGTGGTTTGTTTACTAATAAAGTCCTTGAGCATTACTTCAAGTTCAGAGGGGGCACTTCTAGAATTATTGTAAGAGCTTCCATAAGAGTTTCCATTATTAGGAGGATAGGGCCTATAATTGTTGTTGCTACCAAAATTATTCCTATAGGCATTGTTGTTGAAATTGTTGTTTCTAATGAAGTTCACATCAACTTGCTTTTCTTGAGCAACCAAAGAGGCTAAGGGAACACTATTAGGATCTAGAGGATCTTTCCCATTAACAAGCATAGCCATAATAACATCAATCTTTTCACTCAAAGAGGAAGTTTCCTCAACAGAATTTACCTTCTTACCATGTGGAGCTCTCTCAACATGCCATTCAGAGTAATTAACCATCATATTATCAAGGAGTTTTGTTACAGCACCCAAAGTGAGTCCCATGAAGGTACCTCCAGCATCCGAATCCAGCAGGTTTCTTGAGGAGAAGTTCAAACCTGCATAAAAAGTTTGGATAATCATCCAAGTAGTGAGTCCATGAGTAGGGCAATTTTTAACCAAAGATTTCATTCTTTCCCAAGCAGGACCAACATCTTCACTATCAAGCTGTTTAAATTTCATAATGTCACTTCTCATAGCAATAATCTTAGCAGGAGGATAGTACTTTCCAATAAAAGCATCTTTGAACTTAGTCCAAGACTCAATACTATTTTTAGGCAAAGATAACAACCATTCTTTAGCTTTTCCCCTCAAGGAGAAAGGAAAAAGCCTGAGCTTAATAATATCTCCATCTACATCCTTATACTTTTGCATCTCACAAAGTTCAACAAAGCTATTAAGATGGGCAGCAGGATCATCAGAACCAGCACCAGAAAATTGCTCTCTCATCACAAGATTCAACAAAGCGGGCTTAATTTCATAAAAGCTAGCATCAGGAGCAGGTGGAGCAATAGGAGTGCTTAGGAAATCATTGTTGTTGGTGCTAGTTAAGTCACACAACTTGGTGTTCTCAGCAGAGTTCATTTTGGCAAAGGTGGGCAAGCCAAAAATAGCAGCAGCAGGAACTAATTTTTTTTAGGTTTTTGAATAAGGCAAGCAAACCAAACTAGACTAATTTTTTTTTGAAAAGAGGCAAACAAAACCAAGCAAAAGAAACAAATTAAACTAAAAATAAAGTAAAGTGAAAGGAAGTGAAGGACTCCCCTAGTGAAGACGTCCTTAGCTTCCCGGGCAATGGCGCCAGAAATTATTGGTATCAGAGCCATCCTGACCATAGGAGACCCTAGTTAGAATGGACGCTTGAATCAAAAACTTAGTTTCAAAACAAAAGAAGTGATTATCTATGAAAACTTATTATCATTCTTATCACTTAGATTCTTTCATGAAAATTCATGTTCCTCAAAAAAATTCTTGCAAACTTACATAAAATTGGACACACTTGATCACTCTACTAACTTACTCATCCTACATTCTTATAGATGGACGTCAAGTATAGAAAGTTCTACCAGTTGGGCAACGGAGGAGAGCTCATCTTTGAGTGTGATTTAGACCAACTCTCGGAACTTCTTGAGCGCTCGCACCCCGAGTTCTTCGGAGCACAGCTCAATGATCAGCAAGGAGGAGAATTACAGTGGCTGATTGTTGCAAGTCTCAGAGGAAAGATTGAGGCACCCACCTCAGAAGGAATCCAATTCACCTTAAGAGAGAACAACTGGCTAGACGGACTCGCCAGGGCCATGCAGGAAGCTCTTGCCCGTCTTGTTGGGAATATGCCCTCGAGGCAATCATGTATGATGATATTTCCCATTGTATTCATAAAGTTATTAAGTAGTCCTTGTATAAACATCTGATGTGTATCATTGAATATGTGATTCAGTTGTGGAACTATGCATTCATGTTGTTTGTACTAAATATCCTTGGTCATTGAGGTTGTGCTGGACACACAACTTAGACCAATGTGAAAGTTGGCTTGATGACTCGGTTCCACTTGTCATGGGCATGGAGATGCTATTCCAACTTACACAGACTAGGCTAAAGAGTTTAGCGAGTCGGATTGACCCATATTGAGGTACAACGAACTAGTTGTCATTTGTATATCTCAATCAATGTAATCCTTAGACCTGAGGTTGTTGCATAGTCCGAGTTGAGGATCACCGACTTAGGTTACAAACGCTGATCCGTGAATCGGGCGATTATAAAGGCAGTTCGGGTCGATCGAGAATCAAGCTGCGTGATGTGAATAACCAAGATGGGATTTTGCCCTCCACTCGGAGAGATATTCTCGGGCCCTCTCGTGAGATATGATTCGAAAGCATGGCCATGCACGACTCGGTTAAGTGTTAACCGAGGCGATCGGCTAAGAGTTAGTCGGTGAATCACTTATCTCGGATCGAGAAGAGAGTTGGACTATTTAAGGGATGACATATATTCGCCTATAGTCCGACAAGGTATATCGTGAGGCAAAAGGGACTCGGGCAAAGTCGCATTGGAAAGGCAAGTCGTCATGACTCTTTGGTACTTGGGAATCGGTATGTTCTGCTAGGAGCCGATGCCGATTGATCGATCGAGAGTTGGACTCAAATCGTGTCCAAGTAACCATGAGCCTGCGGGGTCACACACTTAAGAGCGGGAGCAGTTCGGATTGGATCTGAACATATAATCTGGTTGGGTTGGACCTAAACCAGATTAGGACTGAGTTAGTGAGTTGGACTCACGGTGACTAGTTTTATATGGGCTTTAGTGAATGGGTCGCGCGAGCAGAGCCCACGTTCACTCCCTATATATAGTGGAGCAAAGTAACCCAGAAATGTTAATCGTTAACCTAAAAAGGTGAATCGTTGTTCGGTTAGGTCATTCCATGTGTTGAAACCCTAGCTCCACGCAGTCCCACCGTAACGAACCTAGCGATTCGCCGGTGCTCCTCCTTATGCGTGGATACCAGAGAGGTGTCGGCGATCGCACCGTGACGATCGGATCGTGAGGACTGACTGCATCAACCGACGCCTTCATCGCAATCGCAATCCGCTGCGTCTAGTGGTAAACCTCGTGGCCTTCTACCTCAGCTAGGTCTTGGGATCACCACGTTAGAGAAGAAAAGTTTTGTTTTATCTCTGCGGCCCAACAAAGGGTATCGAGCAATAGCTTCGGTTTTAGGCTCGAGATCTACGCATATGTGATATGCGAGGCTATAGATGAGATCTATGTCCTGTTTTGGTGGTCGATCTATGAGATAGATCGGTTTTGTATGAAGTTGATTGGATCAACTGTATCGGGAATGGTAGATCGATTTCCGTGATCATCTGCCGAGGTCGTGGAACGACATACCCCTACCGTCGGCTTCCGCCATCGGGTAGACCGCCCGCCTGTCGTGGCGCCTTAGATGTCGTTCTGAGTTTCACAACGCCGTAGATATTGTATCTATGCATAACTTGTTTTTGGGAAGTTGTGAATGGTATGGTTCATGTGCATATGATGTATGTGTGTAATCCATACGTGATCTGCGAATCACGGTTTTTGTCACGGTTTGGAGCCTAGGTCTTTGTCATTTTATTGTATAACGACTGTGTCGGATTCTCTATGTAATTTACTTTACTAAGCTAGTGTAGCTGTTTGAGAACCCGGAAGGCATGCAAGGCGTTGTACATGTCGGCGACATGGAGTAAGACGGCAAGTGACAAGAGTTGGCACGAGTCGGATTACAAGCTTTATGGAGATGGAGATCGCCATGAAGAGAGCCATACCATTTCACATTATAATTGATTTATTTTGTGTTATTGTTATGTCTCTGTTTTACCTCTATTAGATAGTCGGTAAAATTTAATCCCTCAAAGAAGGTCTAGTCGGTTTTCCCGCCAGTGTTTGCACCATCACAAGTCGGACATTTTTGGTAGTGGGCTCATAAAATTGAGGTGCTGCCAATTCTTTTCGACTAGGTGGGTTCGAGTCGGACTCTTACTGCAGAAACACTTGGTAAGCTAGACGGGTCTATCACAACGGTTGTGGGACTCGGGGAAAAGTCGGATGGGAGCCGGGGCATGTGATGCCACCCGTCCAACAGGAGTCGCATGGGATGCGATTGACAAGGAGTTGTCTACCTAGATCACTTGACGGCTAGCGGTGATGCTAAAGCTCACTAGCCGACTTGCTTATTTAGGACCCTGAATCACTAAGTAACCATCGGAGGGGTGTTGGTTCTAGTGGGAGCATAAAATATTAAAATGTTTAATATGCTTGCTCTTTTATGAATACATGTCTTAAGTGTTTTTGCATATTTTCTGTTGTAGATCATGGCACCAAGTAGCAGTCACTCTCAGTTATCCGGTTTTGCGTTGAGAACCATTCTTGAGAAAGATAAACTGAACGACACTAATTTTACCAACTGGTATCGAAATCTGAGAATTGTTCTCAAACAAGAAAAGAAGGACCATGTCCTAGACAACCCACTTCCAGATGAGCCGAATAAGAATGCGGCTGTTACAGCCACCAATGCGTACCGCCGGGCTAAGGATGAGTCCACAGATATTAGCTGTCTTATGCTTGCTCACATGGAACCGGACTTGCAAAAGAAGTTCGAGCATGTTGAGGCCTACGAGATGATCGAAAGCCTCAAAAGTATGTTCGGTGCTCAAAGCGAAGACCGAGAGGTATCAAGTCTCTCAGTTTTTGAGTTGCAAGCTTAAGGATGGTGATCCAGAGTCCGCATGTGATCAAAATGGTTGGTTACGTGCGGTCTCGAGAGGCTTGGCTACCCCATAAGCGAAGAGTTCGCTACGGATATAATTCTGAACTCTCTTCCTAGTGCATATGGGCAGTTCATTTCGAACTACCACATGCATGGTATGGATAAGAAGCTCACTGAATTGCATGGGATGCTCAAGCAGGCAGAGGCGGATCTCAAGAAGGGCACCAGTCAAGTGTTGATGGTGCAGAATAAGGCTAAGTTCAAGAAGAGTTCTTGGACTAAGAAGAAGGCTAAGTCAGGAGGAAAGCAGGCTCAGGACCCTGTCCCAAGCGCTTCCTCAGGGACTAAACCATCTCCTTCAGCCGGATCCACTTGCTTCTACTGCAAGGCGGATGGCCACTGGAAGAGGAATTGCAGCAAGTACTTGGCCGACAAAGCCAAGAGTGGAGGTATGACTTCCGACTCAGGTACACTTGTTTGCAATGTTATAGACATATATCTTGCTGATGCACCTAATAGTTCTTGGGTATATGATACGGATCGTTATTCACATGCAACTCGTTGCGTGGACCGTAAGAACTAGGAGCGTAGCAAGAGGCGAGGTTGATATTCGAGTCGGCAACAAAGCAAGAGTTGCTGCGTTGGAAGTCGGCACGATGCAACTTCATTTACCTTCCGGATTCATTATGGAACTAAATAATTGTTATTATGTTCCGATTGCTCGAAACATTATTTCTGCTTCATGTTTGATGAGGCAAGGCTATGAGTCGAATATCAAGAATAATGGTTGTTCTTTGTATTTGAATGATATGTTTCACGGCTTTGCACCCGTTCAGAACGGGTTATTTATTTTGAATCTTGATGGTGAGTCGGTTTATAACATAAATGTTAAAAGGTTGAAACCAAATGATCTGAATATGACTTACTTTTGGCACCGTCGGCTTGGTCATATAAGTTGGAAACGCATGAAGAAGCTCCATGATGATGGACTCTAACCCGTTCGACTTGGAGTCGCTCGAGACATGCGAATCTTGCCTACTCGGCAAAATGACCAAGACACCTTTTGCAAAGAGTTGCGAAGGCGTCCGACTTGTTGGGACTAGTACATAGTGATGTATGTGGACCAATGAGCACGACCAGGTGGTTTTGAGTACTTCATTACCTTCACCGATGATTTGAGTAGGTATGGATATATCTACTTAATGAAACATAAGTCGGAAGCCTTTGAAAAGTTCAAAGAATTCGAATGAAGCACGAATCAACTCGGCAAGAAAATAAAGTTTCTTCGGCCGGACCGAGGAGGCGAGTACATGAGCCATGAGTTTGATGACCATCGAAAAGTTGTGGAATAGTTCCTCAACTTACTCCGCCAGAACGCCACAAAGGAATGGTGTTTGAAAGGCGGAATCGGACCTGTTGGACATGGTACGATCAATGATGAGTCAGACAGATCTGCCTTTATCATTTTGGGGTTATTGTCTAGAAACAATGGCGTTCACACTAAACAAAGTACCATCAAAATCGTAGAGAAGACACCGCATGAGATGTGGACAGCAAGAAGCCGAGTTTGTCTTTTCTTAAGATTTGGGGTTGTGAAGCTTTTGTCAAGTTTAATTCGGACAAGCTTACGGCCAAGTCGGATAAATGTATTTTCGGGGTATCCGAGAAACCTTGGGTTACTACTTCTACAACCGAGAAGAGGGCAAAGTGTTTGTCGCTCGGGCGGTGTCTTCCTTGAGAAAGAGTTTCTACCGGGAGTAAGTGGGAGCGGTGCAACTCGAAGAAATTCGAGAGGAATCGGCTTATAGCGAATCGGCAAAACCTTGGAGGTTGAGCCGATCGTGAGCCGATAGCAAAGACTGTACTACGAAGATCGGCAAGATTACGAAGTTCGTGATGTGTTCTTGTTAGATGTTGATGAGCCGCAAATTATTCTAAGCGATGGTGGGATCGATTCGAGTCATGGCTTGGAGCCATGAGATCCGAGATAAAGTCCATGGATGAAAATCAAGTTTGGAACTTGGTTGATCTGCCAGACGGTGCAAGACCCGTCGAGTGCAAATGGGTCTTTAAGAAGAAAACTGATATGGATGGAAATGTTTCAATCTATAAAGCACGCCTTGTCGCGAAGGGATTCCGACAAGTTCAAGGAGTTGATTACGACGAGACTTTCTCGCCCGTAGCGATGCTTAAATCAGTTCGGATCATGTTAGCTATAGCGGCCTATTTCGACTATGAGATATGGCAGATGGATGTCAAAACGGCTTTCCTTAATGAAATTTAACCGAGGACGTGTATATGATACACCCGAGGGTTTTGTCGATCCGCTAATCTTGACAAGGTATGCAAACTTAGAAATCCATTTATGGGTTGAAGCAAGCATCTCGGAGTTGGAATATTCGCTTTGATGAGGTAGTCAAATGCTTTGGCTTCATCAAGAGTGATCATGATTCTTGTTTGTACAAGAAGTTTAGTGGAACAAAGTAAATTTTCTAATCTTATATGTGGATGACATATTACTGATTGGAAATGATGTCCAGATGTTGCAAGAAACCAAGGAATCATTGGAAAGGAGTTTCTCAATGAAAGACTTGGGTGAGGCAACATACATCCTCGGAATCCGGATCTATAGAGATAGATCAAGGAGGCTCATTGGATTGAGTCAGAGTACTTATTTGGACAAAGTGTTGAAAAAGTTCAACATGGAATCGCCTAAGAAGGGGTTCTTACCGATGTCCCATGGTGTAAAACTTAGCAAGATTCAGTGTCCTTCGACAACTGATGAGCGAAGTAGGATGAGTGCGATTTCGTATGCTTCTGCAGTCGGATCCATCATGTACGCCATGATTTGTACTAGGCCGGATGTTTCCTATGCTCTAAGTGTTGTGAGCAGATACCAGGCTGATCCTGGAGAGATCCATCGATGCGGCTAAAAATATCCTAAAGTACTTGAGAAGGACTAAGGATATGTTCTTGGTTTATGGTGGTGAAGATGAACTCGGTGTAAAGGGTTACACGGATGCGAGTTATCTCACCGACTCGATGATTCTCGTCGCAATCCGGATACGTGTTTATTATAAACGGAGGTGCGTGAGCTGGAAAAGTTCCAAGCAAGAGGCGTATTCTGCTTCACAACAGAGGTTGAGTATATTCTTGCCTCGGAGGCAAAAGGAAGCTGTTGGATGAGGAATTTCCTCATGGATCTTGGTGTGGTTCAGGCTCGTCCAATCCGTTGGACGTGTATTGTGACAACAATGGTGCTATTGCACAAGCCAAGGAACCTTGACAGCACCAGAAGAACAAGCACATACTCATGCGGTACCACCTGATTCGCCAGTTCGTGGATCAAGGTGATATCAAGTTATGCAAGGTACACACGGATGCAAATATTGCGGATCCGTTGACAAAGCCGTTACCATAGCCGAAGCATGAGGCTCACCTGAGAGCCATGGGCATTAGATGCTTAGACATGTGATGTCGGAAGATTGACTCTAGTGCAAGTGGGAGATCTGGGAATATGCCCTAGAGGCAATCATGTATGATGATATTTCCCATTGTATTCATAAAGTTATTAAGTAGTCCTTGTATAAACATCGATGTGTATCATTGAATATGTGATTCAGTTGTGGAACTATGCATTCATGTTGTTTGTACTAAATATCCTTGGTCATTGAGGTTGTCTTTGGACACACAACTTAGACCAATGTGAAAGTTGGCTTGATGACTCGGTTCCACTTGTCATGGGCATGGAGATGCTATTCCAACTTACAGACTAGGCTAAAGAGTTTAGCGAGTCGGATTGACCCATATTGAGGTACAACGAACTAGTTGTCATTTGTATATCTCAATCAATGTAATCCTTAGACCGAGGTTGTTGCATAGTCCGAGTTGAGGATCACCGACTTAGGTTCACAAACGCTGATCCGTGAATCGCAGTTATAAAGGCGAGTTCGGGTCGATGAGAATCAAGCTGCGTGATGTGAATAACCAAGATGGGATTTTGCCCTCCACCGGAGAGATATTCTCCGGGCCTCTCGTGAGATATGATTCGAAAGCATGGCCATGCACGACTCGGTTAAGTGTTAACCGAGGCGATCGGCTAAGAGTTAGTCGGGTGAATCACTTATCTCGGATCGAGAAGAGAGTTGGACTATTTAAGGGATGACATATATTCGCCTATAGTCGACAAGGTATATCGTGAGGCAAAGGGACTCGACGTAAGTCGCATTGGAAAGGCAAGTCGTCATGACTCTTTGGTACTTGGAATCGGTATGTTACGCTAGGAGCCGATGCCGATTGATCGATCGAGAGTTGGACTCAAATCGTGTCCAAGTAACCATGAGCCTGGGGTCACACACTTAAGAGCGGAGCAGGTTGGATTGGATCCGAATCATATAATCTGGTTGGTTGGACCTAAACCAGATTAGGATCGAGTTAGTGAGTTGGACTCACGGTGACTAGTTTTATATGGGCTTTAGTGAATGGGTCATGAAGCGAGCCCACGTTCACTCCCTATATATAGTGGAGCAGAACCCGAAAGGTTAATCGTTAACCTAAAAGGTGAATCGTTGTTCGGTTAGGTCATTCCATGTGTTGGAAACCCTAGCTCCAGCCCAGCCGCCAGAACGAACCTAGCAGTTCGCCGTGCTCCTCCTTGTAATGTGGATACCACAGAGGTCTGTGCGATCGGCACCAGACGATCGGATCGTGAGGATCGATCGCATCAATCGACGCTTCATCAGTAATCCGCAACCGCGCGTCTAGTGGTAAACCTCGTGGCCTTCTACCTCAGCTAGGTCTTGGGATCACCACGTTAGAGAAGAAAAGTTTTGTTTTATCTCTGCGTGGCCCAACACGTCTATGTGGGCAAAGCATCAATCAGATCAAGGGTACTCACTTTCAGTACTATGCAAGGAGTGATGCTATGGGACAGCCATTGGAGGTGCCAGGACACCCGGAGCTGAATCATCAAGTGGATCATCTTGACTTGATGCTGTATGATAGGCAGAAGGAGTTGGACAACGTCCGCGCATACACCAACCACAACTATGCCATTGCAGTCAAGAAGGACCAGACTCTCGCCATCCTTGTGAAGGAGTGCAAGTCATTTCGCCGTACGCGTGACAAGAAGGATCGCATCATTGCCCGCCTTCATCACAGAGTATCAGACTTGGAGGAGACCATCCATGAGCGTAACATGCAGCTTGAGGAGAGGTAGAATGCAGGGGAAGATATCCGTGGAGATCCCTACTCCTACCTCAGCGATGATGATGACTACCTGGAGGACCAAGCCATGGACTTCCACACTGATGATGATGATAATTCCGCCTTCATTGATGATGATGAAGACACCGGTTCTGATGAGTAGTAGAACTTTAGTAGAACTCACACCTACGATAGAGATCACTATTTGTGAATTGTATCCGGTCCCACTGTATCATAGTTTCACAGAATGGTTCTTAAAACCATCTGTTACCTTGTGTGGTGTGTTTGTATTGTGTGTTATGAATGAATGAAAAACAAGTTGCTAGTTGGCAAAACCTGAGTCAAACTTAAAGTTTAAAAACTTTTCAAAAACAAATCCATGAACCTTAGAAATTTCCCTCTTATCTCATGATCTATCCCAATCTTCAGATGCCTCGCGGAGGAAGCAGCTCATCCCCGGACCCAATGCTGCAAATCTTGCAAATGTTGGTTTCTGACCGTGAAGCTGAAAGAGGCGAACGTCAAGCCAACTTAGCCACCCTTCAATAGATAGCTCAGATGACCCAGAATAATCAAGGCCATGGAAACCAGGACCACCATGGATCCAAGCTCAAGAACTTTCAGAACACCAATCCACCCATTTTTAGTAAGTCTGAAGAGCCATTAGATACGGATGACTTGATGGAGACCATGGAGAACAACTTAGAAGTCGCAGGAGTGGAGTCCAATGAGAAAGTACTATTTGCCACCCATTATCTGGCAGGAGATGCAAGAGCTTGGTGGAATAGTATTCGCACCATGAATGGAGGACATGTGATGACTTGGGATGAATTCAAACTCAAGTTTAGCAGAACCCATGTGCCACTGGGTTTAATCAAGAGGATGAGAGATGAATTCAGAGAGTTGAAGCAAGGGAGGATGACAGTAGTTGAGTACCATGACAAATTTTTGTCATTAGCTAGGTATGCACCGGATGAGATTGACACTGAAGCCAAGAATAAGGAGAGATTCTTGAATGGTCTGCATGATGAGATGCAGACAGTGTTGGTCAATATTCCGTTCGCGGACATTTAAGCCTTAGTGGATTCTGCAATCCATATGGAAGGCAAGATTAACCAACCCAATGAGAATCGCAAGCGTATGTTAGACCCCTCCTTTATAAAGGAAAGGATCCCTGTGATTGCAATGCTAGTCCCTGGATCAATGCTAGCATCCACAGTTTAAGATGAAGTACACAGATACAAAGGTCGTTTATTACATTCATTCCAGAGATAAAACATAGTCTTTTACAACTCAGGGCCATAGGCCTAATACAAGATTTAAGGAATAAGTAAATAAACATAAGTCTTCATCTTCATGTGCCACAGGCAAGCATGTTGAGTGTAGACTCATGACTCCTACTCATCATCGGAGTAACCTGCAACATCACAAGTTACAGCCACCGAGGGTCAATACTTTGGAATAGTATTGGCAAGTGATACCTTAGTATATTTTAAGTGGACTATATTACTATATGCATTTCGGCTAAGTGTAGCTTGGCTTGCTTTGCTTGAAAATAGGTTTTACCTATTAGTTGAAATCACTAAGTTTTTCTTTATCAAAAACTTCCCAAGAGACCACCAATAGACATTGGGGTCCTTCACCCTTGTTCACCCACAAATTTTACTTAGAAGTTGGAGTGATGAGATTCTTGTAGCTTCCATGTCTTGATGCTCAAGTTGTCCATTGCCTTGGACTAGGCTAAGTACTTAGGTTTTCCATCTGCAGAGGTTGTGCACTTTCCCCACCAGACTTGGTTTCCCAAGACAGGACCTTTCAGAAGCCTTTCCTTAGTCAAATGGACGCGTTCCAACCTATCAATCCCTTCTACCACCAACTGTCCAAAAGACTAAGTTCTAGCTACCTATATGATCAAGGCAGAGCCCATTTTGCCAAGTGGTTGCACTGTAAGCTTTCTCAACACTTGGCCTCCAAATCCCTTTGTGCCTGGGTGGCATACCACAAGTGAGATACACAACCCAAGTCCATGGCCTTGTGTAACCACTCAACATAACCCAATCCTTCCATTCCACCCAGGAGGTTCATTTGACTTAGTTGTTTTATTAGGAAAGCATAAGTCTCATGACTTAGAAATATTTTCATCGTAGTAAGTATAGATTTTCACTAACCCTTGTTTGCTAAATAGCTAGGCTAAGCATGGTATGATAACTTAGCTTAGGAAAATTCCCTAGCAATTCTACAATTCTACTCTACTTAGGATTTCCCAACTTAGCATTAGGCAAAAGTAGCATGCAAGACTTAGCAAAATATCTAATGCTAGTAAAAAACATAGGGTAGAAATATTCATGAAAATATCACTTGCCTTGGTAGTGGGGAGAGTAGCACTCTTCACAATCACAATCACTAGCAAAATCTACACAAAAATTATAGCATACAATTACACACAATTATATACAATCAAAAATATTATGAATGCATGCATGCAAGAATTTACTAAGTGGTGATTTTGAAAAATCTACCAAGCATGCACATGTTTGCAGAAACTTAACAAGTCACAAGTTTGCCAACTAAAATTATTTGTCACTAATACAATTTACCAAAATAAATCTATACTTAAAATAGCCTTAAACATGTTTCTACAAATAAAGTCATTTTAACTGTTACTATTTGTTAAACACATTGGATATTCAGAAAGGTCTTGTTTCACTGAATCCAACGGTATAAAGTTTGCGAAAATCCAACGTGGCAATCAAAAGTTATAAGCATTTGAAATTTGGATCAAATTCTGGTTTTAAATCTGTTTTTAGTTCTAATACTTGCCACGCGTCGTCCCTATTGGCGCCGCATCGCCGGTTGGATCGGTCTGCGACCGCACGATCTAAGTGAGATCTGGCGGCTCGACGCTGCTGCACCTCTTCGTCCTCTTTCTAATCTACGCCACAGGATCTAGATCCAACGTTCCTTATCAACCTAACCATACTCGGGCGGCGCTAGCGGCGTTAACTGGCGGCGGCGCGTCTGACTACGGTGGTGCCGGCGTTCTACATCACCCCAGGAGGCAAGTAGGTGCTTACCAGATCCGCAAAGGTGTGCTGAAGCTCGACGTGGTACTTGTTTGCGGAGGGGCGCTCGGATGTGGCTGAGAGAGCTCGTCGGAGTCGTGCACGGCGTCGGGTGGTTGTTATCTGCGTCGTTGCCGAGGTTCCGCGTCGCCCTAACACAAGCCAGGGGGTTTAGGAGATGCGCAAGAACGTGGCGAACAATCTCGTGTGAGTCAGAAGTGAAGGGGTGCACGGGACTTACGGATTTTGGTCGCCGGAGTCGAGGTGGTTGTCAGATGCTTGCGGCGTCGAGCGGGAACGGCGACCTGGAGCAGTACGGGATGAACTGGTGGGGTCAGGAGGTGCGCAAGGAGATTGCGAAATGGCTCGAACGAATCAGAGAGGGAGGGGCGCCCGGAATCGATCGCCGGAGTGAGATCTGTCTGCGGCGGTGTTGTGTGAGTCGTGGGCAGCCTAGTGGCGTGAAGGCAGAATTGACTGGGGGGAAATGGTCGCTAGGAAGTGGGGATCTTATAGCCGGAGCCTCGACAGGAAACGCTCGCGGATTAATGCCCAATTATGCCGTGCCATTACCGGCCATGACTGCAGCTGCGACGTGGTCGCGGGCGCGGTTTGGGGAAGACGAGGACAGCGTGGGCAGGGCCCGCTCGTCAGCGTTGTGCGCGAAGTGAGGGTGGTGTCCGATCGTCAGTGACCGTCGAGTCTTGGCGGCGAGAGGAAAAGAAACCCCGGTGGGCTTGTTGGGATCGATTCGATGCTGGGCCTAAAACCTGGCGCGTGGCCTTTTCCTTTGTTTATTTCTTTTTCCTTTTCTATTTTGATTTTCTGGGTAGATTTTCAAATGAAATCAAGTTCAATTTGAATTCAAATTTTCCTGGGATTTTTGTAGTGAGCAGTAGTCTCAAAAATGGTCATATAACCATGGGGTAGCTTTGTAAAGGATTGGTCAAGCTTGGAGATCAAAATATCAGAGGCTATGCACTTGGTTTAAAATTTGAAGATGGTTTTTGGAACCCATTTCCATTTGAAAAACTTGGTTTTAAATCTGCACTTAAATCCTATGCTCATAGAAGGCAACCTTCCTGGTTCACAACAATCAAACTTACAAGTGGTGTTGGCCATTTAAAATAAGTCTGTCCACATAAAATCATGATGCCATATGTTTACATTTTACGAAATGTTTTGAGAAAACCCTAAATGATGATGGATGCAAGGATGATATGAATGAGCTTTGAAACATGAATTTAGGGATGTTACAAATCTAACCCCCTTAAGATGAATCTCGCCCTCGAGATTCGGATTGGCTAGCAAATAGGTGAGGGTGGTCTTTCCGAAGATCATCTTCTCTTTCCCATGTTGCTTCCTCTTCGGAATGATTATTCCATTGCACCTTGCAAAACTTGATAGTTTTTGTCCTTGTGACTCTTTCTGTGGTCTCAAGAATCTTGACAGGCTTTTCCTCATAGGTGAGATCACTTTCTAGTTGGACTTCTTCCAAGGGTATGGTATCCTTCAAAGATGATTCTTCCATCTCTGGGTGACATTTCTTAAGCTGACTCACATGAAACACATTATGGACAGCTGACAGAGACTCTGGCAATTCAACCTCATATGCAACTTCTCCCTTGCGACTTAGAATCTTGGATGGCCCAACATATCTTGGTGCCAACTTTCCTTTGACTCCAAATCTTTTCACTCCACGAAGTGGTGATACTCTAAGATAAGCTCTATCCCCAACTTCGTAGGTGACTTCTCTACGCTTAGAATCCGCGTAGCTTTTCTGTCGGGACTGTGCTATCTTCAACCTGTCCTTAACCAATTTGACTTTCTCTTCAGCGTCTTTGATGAGATCGGGTCCAAACAAACTCCTTTCTCCCACACCATTCCATAGCAATAGGGTGGTACACTTCCTTCCGTAGAGAAACTCAAATGGTGCCATCCCAATGCTAGATTGGTAACTGTTATTGTAAGAGAACTCTGCGTAAGGCAAACTTTCTTCCCAACTTGCTCCATAGTCTAGGGCACACGCCCTCAACATGTCTTCAAGAATTTGGTTAGTCCTTTCCGTTTGTCCATCAGTTTGAGGATGAAAAGCAGTGCTGAATTCCAACCTCGTTCCTAAGGATTCATGAAGCTGTCTCCAAAAGTGAGAAGTGAACTGAGTTCCTCTATCTGACACAATACTCTTAGGCACACCGTGAAGGCATATAATTCTGCTCATGTAGATCTTTGCTAACTTGGCACTTGTATAAGTTGTCTTCACGGGTATAAAATGGGCCACTTTAGTTAGGCGATCCACTACTACCCATATGGAATCATACCCTGACCTGGTCCTTGGTAATCCGGTAATGAAATCCATACCAATATTTTCCCACTTCCACTCAGGAATAGGCAGTGGTTGAAGCAAACCTGCTGGTTTCTGATGCTCCGCTTTCACTCTGTTACACATATCACACAAAGCAATATGTTCGGCGATGTCCCTTTTGAGATTGTTCCACCAAAATCTTTCTTTCATGTCCATGTACATTTTGGTGTTACCTGGGTGAATAGAATATGGAGAGTTGTGGGCTTTCTGTAAAATTAGTTTCCGCAACTCCGTGTCTTGTGGAACACAAATACGTTTCCCGTGCCATAAAGTACCTTGTTCGTCAATATGGAAACTTTTAGCTTTCCCTTGGCTAATCCTTTCCTTAATCTCTTCGATTTCTTTATCCGTCTTCTAGGCTTCTTTAATCTTATCCAACAGAGTGGGTTGAACATCCAAAGTCATAAGATGTCCTTATGGTACAATCTCCAATCTGAGTTCTTTGAATTGCTTACACAAGTCATCTGGCAATTCACCATTGGTAAGGCCATTCACAAACGTCTTACGACTTAGAGCATCTGCTACTACATTTGCTTTACCGGGATGGTACTGCAAACTTAAGTCGTAATCTTTGATAAGTTCTAGCCATCTCCTTTGTCTCATATTGATTTCCTTCTGGGTGAAGATATACTTCAAACTCTTGTGATCGGTGAACACTTCACATCGCTTTCCCAAAAGGTAATGTCTCCATGTTTTGAGTGCATGGACGACAGAGGCTAACTCCAAATCATGAGTAGGATAGTTTACTTCATGAGTTTTGAGTTGTCTCGAGGCATAGGCTACGACTTTACCGTCTTGCATAAGTACGGCACCCAAACCTTGATGAGACGCATCACAATATACTTGGAAATCCTTTTCCAAATCTGGCAGACATAGTACCGGTGCTGTTACAAGTCTCTTCTTCAATTCTTGGAAGCTGACTTCACAACCTTCAGACCAAGCAAATTTCGTGTCCTTCTTTAACAATTCAGTCATTGGCTTAGCAACCTTTGAGAAATTCTCAATGAACCTTCTGTAGTAACCTGCTAAAACAAGGAAACTGCAAACTTCTTTTACGTTCTTAGGAGATTCCCATTCAGTCACAGCTGAAACTTTAGCAGGATCAACTGCCACACCATCCTTTGTCATAACATGACCAAGAAAACCAACTTCCTCCAACCAAAACTCACACTTGCTGAATTTGTCATAAAGTTTATGCTCTCTTAACTTTTCAAGTATCAAGCGTAAGTGTCTTTCATGTTCTTCCTTGCTCTTGGAGTAGACTAAGATGTCATCGATGAAAACGACAACAAACTTGTCAAGGAATTCCATGAACACCTTGTTCATCATATTCATGAAGTATGCTGGAGCATTGGTTAAACCAAAGGGCATCACAGTGTACTCATACAATCCATACCTTGTGGTGAATGCTGTCTTAGGTATGTCTTGCTCTCTTATCTTGAGTTGAAAATAGCCTGACCAAAGATCAATCTTTGAGAACACACATGCTGCCTTTAGCTGATCAAACAAGTCATTGATTCTAGGCAAAGGATATTTGTTCTTGATAGTTACCTCGTTGAGAGAACGGTAATCTATGCATAACCTTTGGCTTCTGTCTTTCTTCTCCACGAACAATACTGGGGCTCCCCAAGATGAAGAACTTGGTTGAATAAACCCTTTCTGCAACTTTTCTCCTATTTGCTTTTTGAGTTCCTTCAGTTCATCAACTGACATTTTGTATGGTCTCTTAGCTATTGGTCCAGAACCTGGTACCAAATCTATTAGAAACTCCACATCTCTATCCGGTGGCATTCCTGGCAACTCTTCCGAAAACACATCCGGATACTCACACACAATTGGCACACTGTCCATGCTAACCCCCTTAAGAGAATTCAGCTTACTTCCTTTGGATTCAAAGTTTGACCTGAATTTTATTCTTTTTCCTTCTGGGGTTGTGAGTGTAACTGTACGATTGGCACAATATAGTACTCCCTCATACTTAGCCATCCAATCCTTTCCCAAAATCACATCCAATCCTTGGGAATTCAGGATTATTAGGTTCACTGGAAACTTATGTTTTCCAAACTCTATGACTAAGTCATGACATCCTGAGTTTACTACCATTTCTCCACCCGGAGAACTTAATCTTATAGGACACCCAATGGTTTCTACCGGTAGTTCATTTCTTTCAACAAATGCTTTTGATATGAATGAATGAGATGCACCGGTATCAAAGAGTACAAATGCTGAAATTGAATTGAGTCTGAACTTACCAAAGCGGCATCAGGCTCCTCATAGACCTCCTCCACATTGATGTGGTTAACCTGTCCTTTCTGAAAAGGATTTGGCTTGTTAGGTCCTTCAACTTTCTTCTCAGGGCACTCATTAGCATAATGCCCCAGCTTCTTGCATTTGAAACATTCGACCTGACTGATGTCCTTTTTAGGCTGGTTTCCACTTCCACTTCCACTGTGGTGGCTCTTATGTCCACTCTTGTGGTTCTTGTACTTATCATTGTCATGACTGCGATGATGCTTGTTGTCATGACGGTTGGGGTTGTGGTGCTTGTTGAATTTCCCATGCTTATGGGATCCTGAGCTGCCACTGTCATCATAGTGAGATCGTTTGTGAGATGATCCCGAGCTGTGCTTGTCGGAGTGTTTCCTCTTCCTACTCTCGACTTGTTTCATTTTACTCTCCAAAATAGCAGCCTTGTCACACAAAGACTGGTAAGTTGGAACATATGCCACATACAACTGTAGGTTCAGCTCATCATTCAAGCCTTCCAGAAACTTTTCCTTTCTTTTGGCATCTGTCAACCTCATCCGGTGCATAGCGCTGATTGTTGAACTCTTCTATGTATTCACCACGCCATGGTGCTTTCAAGTTGTGAAACTCTTTCTTTTTCAGGCTCATCATTCCCGATGAGATATGAGCGATGAAAGCCATCTTCAAAGACAGCCCAAGTCACTTCATCAATAGGAGTGGTGATTTGGAAGTTGTCCCACCATGTGGCTGGTCCTTCCAATGATGTCTGCGAACTCGACTTTTTCAAAGATCCGTGCCCACGGTCACTAAATCTTTGTTCACAGAACGTAGCCAGTCATTGGCCACCATGGGATCAGTCGTCCCCGAAAACTTTGCTGGCCTTAATCGCAGAAATCTGGTGAGCATATCAAAACCCGGAGGGTTGTTGTTGTTGTTGTTGTTGTTGTTGTTGGGGTTGTTGTTGTTGTTGTTATTTTGGTTTTGGATGAATGTTGTCATCATTTGCATAAGCTGTGTTTGCGCATTCATCATTTGTTGCATTTCCGCGGTGATGTTGTTGGGGTTGGGGTTTGCGCGACGGGGAGGCATCTATGGTTTGTTCAAATAGATAAGAATGAGATACCCATAGATGTTTTATGCACAATAAATCACAAGCAAACACATAACATGCAACTCAAGGATAAAAGCTCAACAACGTAATAACAAAGTTCTCGAAATAAAACACACAAATGGCAAGCCATCCACATGTCGGATGGTCCAAAAACAAGTTCACAAATAACAAGTACGAATATGAAAGATAGACGAGTAGTCAAGTCTACTCATCAGCATCAATCTCCTCCTCGACGAAGGTAAGACCTGCGTTCTCCATCGCGGTCTTGTTCTCCTTAATAGTAGTGGTCAAGGAATCGACCTTGGCCTTGAGAACCCTCTTCTGGGAGCGAAGCCTCTCAATAACCATCTGCTGCTGCTCTAGCTCGAAATCCTTGGACTTCAGTTCCTCGGTCATGTCCCGGATCTTCTTGTTCCTATCCTGGACGCGTTTCTCCTGACTCTTGAACTTGCGGTCCTGGGCCTCGAATTTCGTCTCCATTTCCTTGATCATCTCATCCTGCTGTGCGAAAAGCTTGTCCTTCTCGCGAAGCTGCACCTGGAGCTCGTCATTGCTGAGCATGAAGTTCGTCCTGTCCGTGTCCACGTGCCTAAGGAGAGACTCTAAGTCCTGGAGATAGAGACATATCGGCTCTGCCGCGTCTCTCGAGTCGTCCTCAAAGTCGATGGACTCTCCATCAACATCACGTCTTCCGAAGACGTGAAAGTGGGTGCCCCTAACCTGTCGGGAGTGACGGCCTAACAGACGTCCTATCAGGTCCTGCATGACTACCTCCATGCCTCTCTCCCTGTCGTCGTGCATCAGCTTGAAGACGATGGCCTCTGTAGTCGGCTCTGTCTGGCGTCCGGGCTGGTTCACCTTGAAGCCCCAGAGGTCCTTCCTCTCGAACTTGGTGAGTGGGTACACCGTGATGGTGGGAAGAGGGAGATCGAGCAAAGTGGTAAGCTCAATGATACGGGGACCGAAATGGGTAACCTGGAACTCCTCAACGGTGCTGATGGTAATAGGCATCTATTTAAGATTGAAAAGTTAGAACAACACAATTTAAGATAAAAAAAAACAAGATAAACATTTCATACATATCCATGGAACACAAACATCACACAAGTCATGCTTACATAAATCCATTACATCAATCGAGGTCCAAACTTTTTTAGGGTATCATTTTGGAAAATAAGGTGATAGATGGTGGTCCAACTAACGAAGTGTGCTCACAATCCTATCTCACTGGATCTGGTGGCTATCACAATGTTCCTAGAGGCAATCCACCTATCTTGTTCACATGATTCCATCACTAAGTCTATTATATCTCCCCTTAACTCTTGGTTGGTGGCTTCCAACTCTTGGGTAAGTTCCTTCTCTTTCTCTAAGTCTTTTTGCATGTTGAGCATCCTGCACTTGACTCTAGCACTTAGTTCTTTGATAGTCCTCCAAGCTGTATCTCTGGCTGACTCAAAGAATGTGGTGTGCATTACAGTGTTGCTGTACATGCAGAATCCCCTTTCTTTGTGGTTGTCTTCCTTGTTTTTGTACAAGTGAAGTTGCACCCACCAATACTCCACTCCTTCATCCATCACTGGAAAGCCCTTGTACACAGCTGCACCATGTGCTTCCATTGCCACCATGAGGTCCTTGAGAATATTGGGAAACTCAGTTTCACACTCCAAGGTCATGGTCATGAGTGGTCCTTTCTTCACGGCTTCGTTGATGGAGTTCATCTACAAATGGAGTTGAGAATGAAAAGATTAGAAAAGTTTTACGAGAAGAATAGACAAGTGTAAAAGTAGTTGAAAACTTTTCCTTAGTGGTTTTCCAATCCTAGGGTCATAATCCTACAGGCAACACAAAGGTGCTCGATACCATCTGTAGACCCTCCTTTATAAAGGAAAGGATACCGTGATTGCAATGCTAGTCCACGGATCAATGCTAGCATCCACAGTTTAAGATGAAGTACACAGATACAAAGGTCGTTTATTACATTCATTCCAGAGATAAAACATAGTCTTTTACAACTCAGGGCCATAGGCCTAATACAAGAGTTTAAGGAATAAGTAGATAAACATAAGTCTTCATCTTCATGTGCCACAGGCAAGCATGTTGAGTGTAGACTCATGACTCCTACTCATCATCGGAGTAACCTGGAACATCACAAGTTACAGCCACAGAGGGTCAATACTTTGGAATAGTATTGGCAAGTGATACCTTAGTATATTTTAAGTGGACTATATTACTATATGCATTTCGGATAAGTGTAGCTTGGCTTGCTTTGCTTGAAAATAGGTTTTACCTATTAGTTGAAATCACTAAGTTTTTCTTTATCAAAAACTTCCCAAGAGACCACCAATAAACATTGGGGTCCTTCACCCTTGTTCACCCACAAATTTTACTTAGAAGTTGGAGTGATGAGATTCTTGTAGCTTCCATGTCTTGATGCTCAAGTTGTCCATTGCCTTGGACTAGGCTAAGTACTTAGGTTTTCCATCTGCAGAGGTTCTGCACTTTCCCACTGACTTGGTTTCCCAAGACAGACCTTTAGAAGCCTTTCCTTAGTCAAATGGACGCTGCTCCAACCTATCAATCCCTTCTACCACCAACTGTCCAAAAGACTAAGTTCTAGCTACCTATATGATCAAGGCAGAGCCCATTTTGCCAAGTGGTTGCACTGTAAGCTTTCTCAACACTTGGCCTCCAAATCCCTTTGTTCCTGGGTGGCATACCACAAGTGAGATACACAACCCAAGTCCATGGCCTTGTGTAACCACTCAACATAACCCAATCCTTCCATTCCACCCAGGAGGTTCATTTGACTTAGTTGTTTTATTAGGAAAGCATAAGTCTCATGACTTAGAAATATTTTCATCGTAGTAAGTATAGATTTTCACTAACCCTTGTTTGCTAAATAGCTAGGATAAGCATGGTATGATAACTTAACTTAGGAAAATTCCCTAGCAATTCTACAATTCTACTCTACTTAGGATTTCCCAACTTAGCATTAGGAAAAAGTAGCATGCAGGACTTAGCAAAATATCTAATGCTAGTACAAAACATAGGGTAGAAATATTCATGAAAATATCACTTGCCTTGGTAGTGGGGAGAGTAGCACTCTTCACAATCACAATCACTAGCAAAATCTACACAAAAATTATAGCATACAATTACACACAATTATATACAATCAAAAATATTATGAATGCATGCATGCAAGAATTTACTAAGTGGTGATTTTGAAAACTCTACCAAGCATGCACATGTTTGCAGAAACTTAACAAGTCACAAGTTTGCCAAATAAACTTATTTGGCACTAATACAATTTACCAAAATAAATCTATACTTAAAATAGCCTTAAACATGTTTCTACAAATAAAGTCATTTTAACTGTTACTATTTGTTAAACACATTGGATATTCAGAAAGGTCTTGTTTCACTGAATCCAACGGTATAAAGTTTGCGAAAATTCAACGTGGCAATCAAAAGTTATAAGCATTTGAAATTTGGATCAAATTCTGGTTTTAAATCTGTTTTTAGTTCTAATACTTGCCACGCGTCGCGTCCCTGTTGGCGCGTACCGCTTCGGTTGGATCGGGTCCTGCAGACCGCACGATCTAAGTGAGATCTGGCGGCTCAGACGCGCGCGTACCTCTTCGTCCTCTTTCTAATCTACGCCACAGGATCTAGATCCAACGTTCCTAATCAACCTAACCATACTCGGGCGGCGCTAGCGGCGTTAACTGGCGGCGGCGCGTCTGACTACGGTGGTGCCGGCGTTCTACATCGCCCCAGGAGGCAAGAAGGTGCTTACCAGATCCGCAAAGGCGTTCTGAAGCTCGACGTGGTACTGGTTTGCAGAGGGGCGCTCGGATGTGGCTGAGAGAGCTCGTCGGAGTCGTGCACGGCGTCGGGTGGTTGTTATCTGCGTCGTTGGCGAGGTTCCGCGTCGCCCTAACACAAGCCAGGGGGTTTAGGAGATGCGTAAGAACGTGGCGAACAATCTCGTGTGAGTCAGAAGTGAAGGGGTGCACGGGACTTACGGATTTTGGTCGCCGGAGTCGAGGTGGTTGTCAGATGCTTGCGGCGTCGAGCGGGAACGGCGACCTGGAGCAGTACAGGATGAACTGGTAGGGTCAGGAGGTGCGCAAGGAGATTGCGAAATGGCTCGAACGAATCAGAGAGGGAGGGGCGCCCGGAATCGATCGCCAGAGTGATCTTTGTCTGCGGCGGTGTTGTGTGAGTCATGGGCAGCCTGGTGGCGTGAAGGCAGAATTGACTGGGGGGAAATGGTCGCTAGGAAGTGGGGATCTTATAGTCGGAGCCTCGACAGGAAACGCTCGCGAATTAATGCCCAATTATGCCGCGCCATTACCGGCCATGACTGCAGCTGCGACGTGGTCGCGGGCGCGGTTTGGGGAAGACGAGGACACCGTGGGCAGGGGCCCGCCGGCGTAGCGCCAAGTGAGGTGGGGTCCGATCGTCGATGACCGTCTGGTGTGGCTCGGCGAGAGGAAAGAAAACCCCGGGTGGGCTTGTTGGGCTCGATTCGATCTTTGGGCCTAAAACTGGCGCGTGGCCTTTTCCTTTGTTTATTTCTTTTCCTTTTCTATTTTGATTTTCTGGGTAGATTTTCAAATGAAATCAAGTTCAATTTGAATTCAAATTTTCCTGGGATTTTTGTAGTGAGCAGTAGTCTCAAAAATGGTCATATAACCATGGGGTAGCTTTGTAAAGGATTGGTCAAGCTTGGAGATCAAAATATCAGAGGCTATGCACTTGGTTTAAAATTTGAAGATGGTTTTTGGAACCCATTTCCATTTGAAAAACTTGGTTTTAAATCTGCACTTAAATCCTATGCTCATAGAAGGCAACCTTCCTGGTTCACAACAATCAAACTTACAAGTGGTGTTGGCCATTTAAAATAAGTCTATCCACATAAAATCACGATACCATATGTTTCTGTTTTCTGAAATGTTTTGAGAAAACCCTAAATGATGATGGATGCAAGGATGATATGAATGAGCTTTGAAACATGAATTTAGGGATGTTACAGCGTAGAATGATGAATCAACTAGGATCCCACCATACCCCCAAAGTATCGCCCCAACCCGGCTACAGGATATGCCCAAGAAACAATAGACCCCCGATGACCCGTCTGAACTATCCCAACCATGGAGGAGGAAACCCAAGGCCCGGAGGAAACCACAACAATAACCCCGGCAACTCCAACAATTTCAACCGTGCACCGCCCAAGTTCAACAACAACGCCAACAACACCAATACTGCCCTAAGAACTGGAAGCAATGTTGTGCCTATTGTAGGAAAAAACAAGTCTCAGGTTACTTGTTATGAATGCGGAACCAAGGGTCACTATTCCAATGAGTGCCCTAAGAAGCTTGCAGCAGCTACCAATGTGAATGCCCGAGCTCAGCAGCAGCGCCGTGTTCAACCTGGAAGAATATTTGCCCTAGGGAACTCACTCAACCGCAACGGCCGTCTATTTCACATGAATGCTGAAGAAGCCCAGGAAGCGCCAGATGTTGTTCTGTGTATGTTTTTTGTTAACTCGGTACTTGCAAGAGTGTTGTTTGATTCTGGAGCATCGCACTCGTTTGTTATAGAAGAATTTGCATGCACTAGTAAGATCCAACCAACAAAATTGAAGCATGTTATGATAGTTCAAATACCCGGTTCAACCATCAAAGCTAGACAAATTTTCAAGGCCGTACCTATCAGAATCCATGGCATAGAATTTTATGCTAATCTTATAGTACTTGGAACCAAAGGTTTGGAAGTAGTACTAGGAATGGATTGGATGTCGAAACATAGAGGATTAATCGACTGTGCCAAGAAAGCCATAACCATGACTAGTACCACTAGAGTATCAGTAGAGCATGTATCTGAAACCTTGCCCCGTCAATTCAAGTGCAACAAGAGTCTAGCCCAACCAACCATTGACCAAGTCAGAGTAGTCTGTGAATACCCCAAGTATTCCTAGATGTATTGCCTGGTATGCCCCCAGATCGGGATATCGAGTTTATCACCGAACTAATCCCTGGAACTGGACCTATAATTCAGAGACCCTATAGTATTAACCCGTATGAATTAGTGGAGCTAAAGAAGCAACTGGATGCTATGATGGAGATAGGCCTGATTCAACCCAGTGCATCGCCATGGAGATCATCTGTCTTGTTTGTGGATAATAAAGATGGAGGTAACCGTTTGTGCATGGATTATCAGAAGTTGAATGATGTCACCATTAAGAACAAGTACCCACTGCCGAAGATAGAAGATCTGTTTGACCAGTTGAGCGGTGCCAAAGTATTTTCTAAGATTGATCTTAGAACTGGTTATCATCAACTCAAGATTCGCGTAGAGGATATTCCACATACTGCCTTTACCACCAGATATGGACTGTATGAGTACACTATCATGTATTTTGGATTAACCAATGCCCCCGCTTATTTCATGAACCTCATGAATAAGATTTTTATGAACTTCCTCGATAAGTTTGTCGTTGTTTTCATCGATGACATTCTGATCTATTCCAGATCAAAAGAAGAACATGAGCTACACCTAAGGACCATTCTTGAAACCCTTAGAGAGCATCAGGTGTATGCCAAGTTTAGAAAATGTGAGTTCTGGTTAAAGGAAGTAGGATTCCTCGGACATATCGTGTCGGCAGGAGGAATTACTGTCGACCCTGCCAAGGTTAAGGATGTTGAAGAATGGCAAGCCCCAACCACTCAAACCCAAGTTCGTGCATTTCTCAGATTAGCGGGATATTACCGCAAGTTTGTAGAAGGATTTTCGAGCATCGCAAGACCCATGACCCAATTGTTGAAGAAATATAAGAAGTTTGAATGGACGGACAAATGTGAAGCAAGTTTTAAAGAACTCAAGAAGAGATTGATTTCAGCCCCAATCTTGATTATGCCGGATATCACGAAGCCTTTTGATGTGTACTATGACGCATCCAAGATTGGTCTCGGATGTGTGCTGATGCAAGAAGGCAAAGTCATATCCTATCTGTCCCGACAACTGAAGCAACATAAGCAAAATTACCCTACCCATGACCTTGAACTAGCAGCCGTAGTTTTAGCCTTGAAGATATGGCGGCATTACCTCATGGGTAACCGCTGTGAGATTTATTCGGATCACAAGAGCCTGAAGTATATTTTCACTCAGAAGGAGCTGAATATGAGGCAACAGAGATGGATAAAGCTAATCAAGGATTATGACCTTGACATTCACTATCACCCCAACAAAGCCAATGTGGTAGCAGATGCGCTTACAGATTGTCGTGTCGCTTGAACACCATGATTCTGAAGGAGCAACCAAGTTTGCACAAGCAGTTGGAAGATTTCATAATGGAGCTAGTAAGTGAAGGATTTTTGGCTAGCATAGAACTTAAACCCACTTTGATCAGTCAGATCAAGGAGGCACAGAAAGGAAATGCTAGTATTGACGGAATAAAACGTCGTATCGGTACAGGGAAGGTACCCGGATTCACCGAAGATGAAGAAGAAGGAGTTTTGTGGTACAAAGGACGTATCCGTGTGCCAGCAAATTCAGAATTGAAACAAGCTATTTTGAAAGAAGCGCATGATACTCTTTATTCTATCCACCCCGGAGGATCAAAGATGTATCAGGATTTGAAGGGGCAATTTTGGTGGCATAAGATGAAGAGAGAAATCAGAAGCTACATAGACAAATTTGATATCTGTCAGAGAGTCAAAGCGAGACATCAGAGACCCGCAGGACTGTTGCAACCATTGCAGATTCCAGAATGGAAATGGGATTCTGTAGGAATGGATTTTATCACCGGTTTGCCTACATATAGTAGGGGAAATGACTCTATCTGGGTCATAGTGGATAGACTGTCCAAAGTTGCTCATTTCTTACCTGTCAAGACCACTTATCATAGTTCGAAGCTAGCAGAGTTGTACATTGCTAGAATAGTCAGTTTGCATGGAGTCCCCAAGAACATCGTGTCGGATCGAGGAACCCAGTTTACCTCGAGATTGTGGAAGAAAGTCCAAGAAGTATTAGGAACCAGACTGGATTTTAGCACAGCTTATCACCCTCAGACTAATGGACAAACGGAGCGAGTAAACCAAATACTCGAAGATATGTTGAGAGCTTGTGTGTTGGAATATGGATCGAAATGGGAAGACTGTCTGCCTTTCGCAGAATTCTCGTACAACAACAGTTACCAAGCCAGTTTGCAAATGGCCCCATTTGAGTTTATGGAAGGAAGTGTTGTACCCCGTTGAATTGGTCGGAAGTAGGAGAGAGTTAGAATTTTGGACCAGACATCCTACGAGAAGCCAAAGAGAAAGTTCACAAGATCCGTGAGCACCATAAGACCGCCCAATCCAGACAGAAAAGTTATGCCGATAAGAGACGTCGAGACCTAGCCTTCAATATCGGAGATTTTGTGTATCTAAAAGTGAAAGGGTATTTTACCCTATGCTATTTTTGGTTGACAATGACACCATGGTTAGAGTGGACTAATGCTATTTCTAGTGTCTTACACAGGTTCTAGTCCAATGCTGTGATGAAAGGTTATCGGAGACCCCCCATTTTGATAACGAAGCTTCGCACCGGAGTTTTCCCTTTTCATGTA
The DNA here is from genome assembly GCA_030063025.1 of Avena longiglumis. NCBI lineage: Eukaryota > Viridiplantae > Streptophyta > Magnoliopsida > Poales > Poaceae > Avena > Avena longiglumis. The sequence continues at coordinate 471,624,706 of CP125974.1, read as the reverse complement.
ATTTGAGTCCGGTTAGGAGCTTCGCACTATTAAGAGGGGTTCTCTCGATGAGCTTGTTGGGGATGATCACCTAATCCATATACACATCCCTCTCTCCTACCTAATCCATCACCAAAGAGAGAAGAGAAGAAATCCTATCCACCTGAGCCTTTTCTGCAGATCCGGTTGGACCGGCTCCCAGACCGGACTGTCCGGTGTTAGGATCGGAAATCCGGACTCAAACCAGGTTCTCCGGTTTTCTCACTCCGAAGTATATCCGAGTCTGGGTACTGAGAGCAGTTTCGGTCAGTCCGGTTTTCCGGGCTGTGGACCGGACTGTCCGGTGTGTGGGCCGGACCAACCGAACTTAAAACCGGACCTTGCGTTTTTGGATCAAAACGGCTAGTTTTTCTCCTTGAGTATAAATATCCCTTCTTCGAGCTTGAGTAGGTTAGGCATTCAGTTTATATAATTTCTTGAAGCTCTCTCTCTCCCCATTGTTGAAACACAAAAGCTTGAGGATCTCCCATTCTACCCAACCAAATCCAAATCCCTTTGGTAGAAAGGAAGAGGAGGTCCCGATCTACGTTTCCACCAAGCCAAAGTTCATCCCCCCTTGAGTTCATCGAGTTAGCTTGTTACTCTTGGGTTTGTGGGAAACCCTAGGCGGCTAGGGTCGCCCAGAGGCATTCGGCTTGTGATTTGCCCCGTGGAAAGTTTGTGAGGGTTTGGAGGCTACCCTAAAGTCTACCACGAGTAAGTGAGCTATTCCTTCGTTGGATAGGCTCGGAGAAGAAGGTGAGCCTTCGTGGTGCATGAGGAATCCTTCGTGGAACCTCACACCTCTCCAACGTGACGTAGCCCCCTTCCCAAAGGTGGTGAACACGGGAATACATCTTCGTCTCCGCGTGCTTCGGTTATTCCTTAACCGATCTCTTACTTGTGTTGCTTATCTTGTGATAGCCTTCGAGCTTGAAGTATCTTGTACATCATCTAGGTTGCCTCACCTAGTTTGCATTTAGGCTCACTTATATTCCGCAAAGCCTAAAACTTGCAAAAGATTATAAAGAATTTTGTAGAAACCTATTCACCCCCTCTAGGTTAACCATCTTACACTTTCAATTGGTATCAGAGCCAAGGGCTCTTTAAGGGCTTTACCCTAAGAGGAAAGATTGTTTTCTCCGATGACGAGGAAAAACTTATTCGGTCAAGGAGCTTCGTGAACTCTTAGCCAAGAGTGCCCTTGAAAAGGCCAAGGCGGATTCCGATCTCCTTGTTCGAATGAGTTACCTAGAAGGACAACTTAAGGCCATTGGCGATGGGGCTTTTCTTGGTAATCCATTGGTAGTACCTCAAGGGAGACCAATGGACATCGAGAAGGATAAGGATGCCGAGTCCGCTCATGAGGGCGGCTCGTCAAAAACTTCCACGCCCCCTAATCAATTCCCTTATGTTTATCCTAAGCAAAAGAACATCATGCCTCATATTAATGGTTCGGGCCCTGCACCTCATTATGATGGAACTCACTTCTCTCATTGGAAAGCTTCTATGGAATCTCATCTTCGCAGCTGCAGCGTCGAGCTTTGGGAGATTGTATGCACCGGCTTCCACCCTCATGATCCCAGCAACCTCACCCCGGGGGAGTACTACGACCGTCAACTAAATGCAACGGCTTGTGAGAAGATAAGGAGTGCCATTCACCGCACTCTCCATGATCAAGTCAGCGACATCCCCACCGCAAAGGATCTTTGGGATAGGATTGTCATTCTCCAAGAGGGAACCTCTATTATCCAAAAGTCCAAGTATGAAGCTGCCAAGTCTGAGATGAACATGTTCATGAACCATGATGGTGAAACTATCGCTGAATCATACAAGAGACTCGTTGCCCTCCGCGTAAAGATTGGTGGCCTAGGGTGTGAGAAGTATGATGATGGATTCAATTTGAATGATGAACTTATCAAGTCCAAGATTGTCTCCATGATCGCGGTCACCGACAAGAAGCTTGCCTTGAACTTGCAACTCCTCGATAGAGCTAATCAATTCACTCCTGATGATCTAGTCTATTATCTAGTTGCCACGGATAACTTGGCGGATGAAGGGCAAAAGATCAAGGAGATCAACCGTGCTATCGGGTATTCCCACTCTAGCTTTGAAGGCCAAGAAAGTGCAAGAAGATGTTGCTAGTGATGAAGATATCGATGGTGATGGAGTTGATGATATGCTCTCTCAACTTGCTCTCTTCACCAAGAATATGAAGTTCCAAAGAAGGAAAAGCTCAATGGGATCAAGTGAGAAGAAGAGGACGTGTGATGAGGCAACCCATTTTGTTGACAAGTGTCCTTATGAGAAGAGGCTTGACAAGCCTAAATATGAAGAAGGTGCCAAACCAAGATTGAAGCCCAACCCCATCAATGAAAGATACAAGAGGAACAATAGGCATCATGGTAAGGGCTTCCTAGGCCAAGAATACATATCCGACAATGAGGAAGAGGATGAAGAGAAGGTGGTTGGAGTGGCCGGTTTGGCCTTTGCCAAACCCGGGTCTCAATTCACCTATGACTACACCAAGTACTACACCGACGACTCTCCTAACCCCAAGGTCACTGCCACTTGCCTCATGGCAAGGAGCTCCAAGGACGAGTCCGACGTGGAGTGTGGGCATAAGGATAAAGTGGTGGGTGTGACCGGTTTGGCATATGTCGAATCCGGTTCACCTCTCACCTATGACTACTCCAAGGACTACATCGAGAGTTCTCCTATTCCCAAGATCACCGATTCTTGTCTTATGGCAAGAAGCTCCAAGGTAATTGTCTCTCCTCCATCCCTATCTAGTGTCTTGGATGATCTTGAGAGTGACCATGATAGTGATAGTGATAATGATGAATTTGGAAAAGAATATATAAAAGAAATGTATGTTATCATGAAGTCTCTTCCTCCCATTGCTCGTTCTAGAGTCAAGCAATTAATGGAACTTGTTAGCTCACGCGATGAGACCATTGATAGCTTGGAATCTCATATTGATGATGAGAAACGAAGATTCAATCTTCTTGAGCAAGAGCTTTGTGAGGAAAATAATACCAACTCTTTTCTTAAACTACAAATTGAAATCTTTGAAATTGATAAAGCAAAAGACATGGACACTATTGATAGGGCTAACTCATTGTCTCAAGAGCTCGATGTCTCAAAGAAAGAGCTTGAAGTTGCTCATGCTTCTCTTACCAAGGACCTTGAGCACCTTGAGAAGGCTAGTTTGCTTGTCAAGCGTGAGCTCATAAAACTTGGAGAGAATCATGATCAACTTCGGGTGTCCTATGAGAAAGCTCTTGGTACATTGAAGGATCCAATTATAGTTGAGAATGATTCTTGTACCTCTAACTCTACCTTTGATCAATCTCACCTCATTGAGGAAAATAAGAAGTTGAAAGAGAAACTTGATAAAGAGCATCGTGCACCTACCTCCAAGGGAAAGATCCTAGATGAGATTTTATCCCGTCAAAAGACGAGAGTTTCCAAGGAAGGTGTCGGTTTTGATCCAAAGAACAACACGAGCAATGCCATTCCACCGAAGAAGATAACCTTTGTGAAGGAAGGTGACAAGGTGGTTGACCGGGTCAAAAAGAATGTGGTGAATGGGGGAGCCATGAGGGGCAATCCCAATCACAAGTTTGCGGGAGAGTCTAATCCTTCCTATGTGTTGTGTAAGGGCACTCAAGGAAATGTATATGCCAAATATGTTGGCCCTCGAAATGGTTATGCTTATAGGTGGTACTCAATTTGGGTACCTAAGGATCTTGTTGATAATGCTAGGGGACCCATTACTCAATGGGTTCCTAAATCAAAGAATTGATTTTATAGGGTTATGCCTCCGGTGGATCAAAATGGGTGTTTGATAGTGGATGCACCAATCACATGACCGGAGGTAGGAGTGGGCTTGACCAATTCATTCACGATGTCAACTCAACGTCAAGCATCACTTTTGGAGATAACTCAAAAGGAAAGGTTCTTGGTTATGGTAAGTTGGTAATTTCCAAGGTTTTGACTCTTGAGACCGTCCTACATGTTGAAAACCTTGGTTACAACTTGCTTTCTATTAAACATCTCATGATGCCTATGACTCCTATTTCTCTAGAACTTTTGTGAAGGTCTTTAGGGGTGATGATCTCAGCTTGGTTCTCATTGGACACGTGGAAGACGACCTTTATGTGGTTGACCTCTCGAAAGAGAGCCAATCTCTTCCTACATGTCTAATGGCCAAGGCTGACAAGGGATGGCTTTGGCATCGTCGCCTAGGCCATGTCAACATGAGAAATCTCAATCTCCTCCTAAAAGGTGAACATATTATTGGACTAACCGGTATCTCCTTTAAGAAAGATCGTGTGTGTAGTGCTTGCATTTCAGGTAAGCAAATTGGAAAGCATCATCCTTCCGTTACCAAGGTGGACACGTCAAGACCCTTGGTTTGCTCCATATGGATCTCTTCGGGCCTTCGACATATGACTCTCTTGGAGGAAGAAGATATTGTCTTGTCATTGTTGATGATTACTCAAGGTATACTTGGGTCTTTCTTCTCAAGACGAAGGATGAGACTTTCAAGGAATTCATGATCTTCGCCAAGCAAGCTCAACGCACTCATGGTGTGGAGATCAAGACTATTAGAACCGACAACGGCACCGAGTTCAAGAATTACACCATGCAAGAATTTGTTGAAGATGAGGGGATCAAGCATGAATTCTCAGCTCCTTATACCCCTCAACAAAATGGTGTTGTTGAAAGGAAGAACCGGACAATCATTGAGATGGCAAGAACAATGTTGAGTGAATTCAAGTCTCCTCACAATTTTTGGGGAGAAGCTATTGCTACCGCGGTCCACTACACGAACCGGCTCTTCCTCCGTGCTCCCTTTGACATGACTCCATATGAGATTCTCACAAGTAAGAAGCCCAATGTCAACTACTTCCGTGTCTTTGGGTGCAAGTGTCTCGTCAAGAACAAAAAGGAAAAGCTCGGTAAATTCGAATCTAGAACTATAGAGGGTATTTTTGTTGGTTATGCGGAAAACTCTCATGCCTATAGATACTACAACAAGACTAATGGTTGTGTTGAAGTATCTTGTGACGTGGAGTTTTTGGAGAATAATGGTCCCCATGAGGGGCAAGTTTCTTCTCGTGATGTAGGAGATGGTGATTCTTCTCAAGTCATCAAGTTGATGGGTATTGGGCACATCTTGCCTACCGAGTCTCACATTCATGTTCAACAAGATAATGGGGGAGAATCAAGCTCAACTCAAGAAGAGCCAAGCTCTATCCAATTTGAGCCATCAAATGCATCACAAGATCAACATCTCTCTCATGATGCCTTGCAAACCGAAGAACCAGAACCAAGCCCTCAAACCTTCGAGCAAGACCAAGTAGAAGATCAACCTCCATCTCAAGGCCAAGCTCAAGATGGTGTCAACGATCAAGGCCCCTCAAAAGATGAATTTTTTGATCATGAAGGCACAATTCGGAAGATTAAGGCCGCCTCCATTGCAAGTGGACTTCAAGTCAACAATATCCTTAGAAGCATATCAAGAGGGATCGAGACCCGTGCCAAGAAGAAGAACCTCACAACCTTTTGTGGGCACCATGCTTTTGTGTCCAACTTCGAGCCCCTTAAGGTACATGAGGCTTTGGAGGATCCGGATTGGGTCATTGCCATGCAAGAAGAACTCGAGTGTTTCACCCGCAATGAAGTATGGTCTCTTGTGGAGAGGCCTAAAGATCATCACATCAATGTTATTGGGACCAAGTGGGTGTTCAAAAACAAGCAAGATGAGAACGGGGTCGTCACGAGGAACAAAGCAAGGTTAGTGGCGCAAGGGTATGCCCAAATATAAGGTATTGACTATAAGGACACCTTTGCGCCCGTTGCTCGTCTTGAAGCTATTCGTCTCTTGCTTGCTTATGCATCTTTCCATAACTTCAAGCTTTATCAAATGGATGTGAAAAGTGCTTTTCTTAATGGTCCCTTGAAAGAGGTTGCATATGTAGCTCAACCCCCGGGTTTCGAAAACACACGCTATCCCAACCATGTGTATCTACTCCATAAGGCTCTCTAGGGACTAAAGCAAGCTCCTCGTGCTTGGTATGAGCACCTTAGGGATTTTCTACTCATGGATGGGTTTAGCGTGGGTAAGGTCGATTCCACACTTTTCACCAAACGGGTTAAAGGGGGTGGCTTATTTATTGTTCAAATATATGTTGATGATATTATCTTTGGTGGAACTAATGAATCTCATAACAAAGCTTTTGCCGAGTTGATGACTATGAAATTTAGGATGTCCATGATGGGGGAGTTGAAGTTCTTTCTAGGCTTCATCATAAAGCAACTTCCTCATGGCACTTTCATCTCTCAAGAAAAGTACATTAAGGATATGCTCAATAAGTTCGAGATGGCCAAGGCTAATCCCATGAAGACACCCATGCCACTAAATGGACAACTTGGCCTTGGAGTAGGTGAGAAGGACGTGGATCAAAAGGTATATCGTTCTATGATTGGTTCCTTGCTCTACCTTTGTGCTTCTAGGCCGGATATCATGTTAAGTGTAGGAATGTGTGCTCGTTTTCAATCCGCTCCCAAGGAGTACCACTTGATGGCGGTCAAACGGATTTTTAGGTACCTTGTTCTCACTCCTACTCTCGGGCTTTGGTATCCAAAGGGGCCAACCTTTGAGCTTGTTGGCTATTCGGATGCCGATTGGGCAGGTGATAAGGTTGACCGGAAATCAACCTCTGGGGCTTGCCAATTTATTGGTCGGTCGTTGGTGAGTTGGTCTTCCAAGAAATAAAACTCCACAACCCTATCCACCGCCGAAGCCGAATACATATCCGCGGCATCTTGTTGTGCTCAATTGTTATGGATGAGGCAAACCTTGAAAGACTATGGTGTGTCTCTTGGTACGGTGCCTCTTCTATGTGACAATGAAAGCGCGATAAAGATCACCAACAACCTCGTCCAACATTGCCGCACCAAACATATTGACATTCGCCACCACTTCCTACGTGACCATGTCGCAAATGGTGATATCAATCTCACTCATGTGGGTACGATGTTCTAATTGGCCGATATCTTCACGAAGCCTTTGGATGAAGCCCGGTTTGTTATGTTGAGGCGAGAACTCGGTATCCTAGATCCCCAAAACTTGGATTGATTTGCTTCTTGCACTATATTCTTGCTCTTAACATGCTATGTAGACTAGTTGTGCCGCACATGTAGGGATAGCCATCTTACCATGTCTTGGTTTGATGCATACCTATGTGTGCAACATAAATTGATCTCGTGTCATGATATGAGTCCAAGCATCTATCTTTGAGGCGTCATGACACATGTGCTTAAACATAGGGGGAGAAATCCCCCACAACCTTCTAGCCTCCTTTGCTTTTCAATGTTTTCCATCTTGAGGCTCTCTGAGTTTGATCTTTCCTCTCGCTCTTGATATCATCGAATCATGCCTATTGTTGCTCTTTGTGAGGTTGAAATTGATTCTTTCCAATAGGCATGCCTAGATCACCTGCTTCCTCTACCCTTTTGGAGTCTACTATCTTCCTCTAATTGCACATGCCATCCTCGAAAAAAAGAAGAAGAATGTTCGGTCCTTGGCCCGGTCGAACCGGCTCCCAGACCGGATGGCCCGGTGCCAGCGTCGGAAAACCAGACCAGAACCAGAAAGTCCGGTTATACTATACCGGGTCTATCCGGATCTCGTATCTGAACCGTTTTTCGGTTCTACTCCGGTTTTCCAAGCTGTAGACCGGGTCCTCCGGTTTGGATCTCGGTTCAACCGAACTCAAAACCGAGTTTCAGATCTATTTTTTTTTCTTTTCTCCCTCTTCTCCCTGGTCCCCCCTCCTCCCACAGTTCCACTTCACTTCCCCTGACCTCTCCTTCTCCATTGTTGCCCCTCCCCACCCTCCCCTCCTCTCCTAGGGTGATTCCACCCCTAGGATCCATAGATCGGGCCACCATTTCGTAAGGAAGGACTTTTGGAGGCTTCTCACCAAAGGAATTTCTTCCTCTCGCGGTGGTTCGGGATCTTTTTGGTGTTCTCCTTCCTCAAGGGCTCCTTGGTGCTTTCCTTCACGGGAAGCCATGTCCTCGGGTACTCCTTTTCTCCCTCTCCTCTTGTCCTTCTCAAATCCCTATCTATACATTGTGTTGGATTTGAGAAATTAGGGGTCCACCCTCGTCCCTCCATGCCCTACCCACTCTGCTTAGAACTGTATTTGCGCAAGTACATGAGTCATTGGTACGATTTTTTACATTGCATAGTGGTCTCCGTGGATCTCGGTTTCAAACCCGGTTGTTAGGACTGCATCGGACCGTCTGCAGTCCGGTTTTCCGGCTCGACACCGGACCGTCGGTTCTGCGTTCCAGTCCAACTGCCTGCACCGACCATCCGGCTCGGTTTCGCTGTTCGCCCGGCACCGGACCTCTCTGCAATGTCTCTTATTTTACCATGCACTTTCCCAAATCCAAATTTCTTTTCCTTTCATCCTCTCCTTTGGCATGTGTACTTATCTCTGTGCTCCCCAATCTCTCTCTCTCTTTTTCACAGGTGAAGACGCTGATTCTGCTAGTGATGAGTATGTGCCTGATCAGGAGTTTGTGCCCGAAGTAGCTAACAGGAGCAAGCGGGCTCGTCGCAACCCTCAGTCTGTGCAGCTTGAGCCTGAGGGGAGCGCTCGCTCTGGGCGCATCAAACTCAAAGCTAACAGGGGTAAGCATCAAGCTTCTCAGGCCGAGGCTGAGGATGTGCCTTGTCAAAATCTGAAGGGTATGGATATTGGTCAGTACCGGGCTCTCCGCAAGCAGAATCCCTATCGCTTCAAGCAACGCACCTATAAAGGATCTGACAAGAAGTTTTGGACTGAGACTCAGGCTATGATGTGGGATCACATTTACACTCAGTTCTGGGTCACTCCTTGTGGCCACATTCAAGCTCTCAATCTGGAGTGGTTCAATATGTATGCAGCCTCTGATTACTTCTATGTTGATGAAGCTTTGAGGAAAATGGATCTGTTCGACCTCGTTTGTCTCAAGGAGGACTATTACCCCGACTTCATCCGTCAGTTCTTTTGCACAGTCTATTTTCATGATGATGAGGATCGCACTCTAACTTGGATGACTGGCACGAGGCGCTTTCAGGCTACTTATGCTGATTTGGTCGATGTCATGGGCTACACTGGTCGAGGCGGCGGCTTCTGTATTCACAGTGAGAAGGTCAAGCCTGCTGAGACTCTTGCTTTCTGCTATCCCAGTGATTCTCAGTGGAGTCCTCCATGCATGAGTGGCATGTATTACTACTATCATACCTTGGCCACTATCTTTCGTCAGTCCCTTGTTCCCCGTGTTGGCGATTCCACCAACTGCCATGAGTATTTTGCCAACTTGTTGTACTATTGTCACCCGGATCGGCTGAGGAAGATTGATGGATGTGACTTTGTGTAATGTGAGCTGCGGCGGGCTGCTTTGGACAAGATGACTCCCACCTTCTGCGCATATGTTCAGAAGCTGCTAAATCGGGTGGTGCCGCCTGGTGTGATGGTGGGCGAGCGTGAGGAACAAGAAATGCTTAATCTCTGTCTCCGTGCACACACTCCTGAGGTCCCTGGGATGCGGCCTCCTGAGCACCGCACCAAAGCTGCTCATGATCCTCGGCCTTCTTTTTCTACTCGGGCTGGTTCTCGTCGTCCTGTTGGTGAGTCCTCCTCTCACCCAAGGCCGAAGGGTGGTGCTGCCAAGTTTTTCAAGAGGCTATTCCAGATGTGCCGTTCTTCCTATGATGTGAGTCACAAGGCTTTGGAATTGAGCCAGGAGACTAGACGTCGCCACAATGAGTATCTTGCGACCCAGAATGTCACTCCTCCACCTGATGGTCCTGAGATGGCCCATGTTCCTTATGTCAACTATGAGATGCCGCCTCTTGATGATGCTATGTTCTATGGGTTCTTCCCTGGTCAGTTTGCTCCCAGTGGTCCTGGTGGTCCCTCTGCTCAGGGTCATATTGATGATGAGGACAATGATGATGTTGCTGATAGTGACGAGTACTCTGATGAGGAAGATGTCCCTCCTCCTCCTCCGTCGTTCTTCTAGTTGGGTTGCGTTAGTATCGCTCTCCTCCTCTTCCTTTTTTGGTGTCTCGATGCCAATGGGGGAGAAGAGTAGAGTTCTGTTAGTTATCTACGGGTTCCTTGCCGGGGTTTTTCGGGGTTTGCCGTTAGCACAATGCCCCTTGCGTTCTCATTGCTTCTCATGGCATTGTTCTTTCCCTTTCGCTTTATGTATGAACTATCTGCTTTCGTTCTGTTTGTTGAACAAGTTTTTGCTATGTGTGTGAACCTTGGATATTTATATTATGCTATGACTATGTCTTTTGTTGTTTATATTATCTTTGCAAACTCTAGCTCGGTTTGTCATTGCCAACCAAAAAGGGGAGATTGAAAGGGTATTTTACCCTATGCTATTTTTGGTTGACAATGACACCATGGTTAGAGTGGACTAATGCTATTTCTAGTGTCTTACACAGGTTCTAGTCCAATGCTGTGATGAAATGTTATCGGAGACCCCCCATTTTGATAATTAAGCTTCACACCGGAGTTTTCCCTTTTCATGTAATTTGAGTCCGGTTAGGAGCTCCGCACTATTAAGAGGGGTTCTCTCGATGAGCTTGTTGGGGATGATCACCTAAGCCATATACACATCCCTCTCTCCTACCTAATCCATCACCAAAGAGAGAAGAGAAGAAATCCTATCCACCTGAGCCTTTTCTGAAGATCCAGTTTTCAGACCGGTTGGACCGGCTCCCAGACCGGACCGTCCGGTGTCAGGATCGGAAATCCGGACTCAAACCGGGTTCTCTGGTTTTCTCACTCCGAAGTATATCCGAGTCTGGGTACTGAGAGCAGTTTCGGTTTCAGTCCGGTTTTCCGGGCTGTGGACCGGACTGTCCGGTGTGTGGGCCGGGCCAACCGAACTTAAAACCGGACCTTGCGTTTTTGGCTCAAAACGGCTAGTTTTTCTCCTTGAGTATAAATATCCCTTCTTCCATCTTGAGTAGGTTAGGCATTCAGTTTATATAATTTCTTGAAGCTCTCTCTCTCCCGATTGTTGAAACACAAAAGCTTGAGGATCTCCCATTCTACCCAACCAAATCCAAATCCCTTTGGTAGAAAGGAAGAGGAGGTCCCGATCTACGTTTCCACCAAGCCAAAGTTCATTCCCCCTTGAGTTCATCGAGTTAGCTTGTTACTCTTGGGTTTGTGGGAAACCCTAGGCGGCTAGGGTCGCACGGAGGCATTCGGCTTGTGATTTGCCCCGTGGAAAGTTTGTGAGGGTTTGGAGACTACCCTAAAGTTTACCACGAGTAAGTGAGCTATTCCTTCGTGGGATAGGCTCGGAGAAGAAGCTGAGCCTTCGTGGCGCGTGAGGAATCCTTCGTGGAACCTCACACCTCTCCAACGTGACGTAGCCCCCTTCCCAAAGGTGGTGAACACGGGAATACATCTTCGTCTCCGCGTGCTTCGGTTATTCCTTAACCGATCTCTTACTTGTGTTGCTTATCTTGTGATAGCCTTCGAGCTTGAAGTATCTTGTACATCATCTAGGTTGCCTCACCTAGTTTGCATTTAGGCTCACTTATATTCCGCAAAGCCTAAAACTTGCAAAAGACTATAAAGAATTTTGTAGAAACCTATTCACCCCCCTCTAGGTTAACCATCTTACACTTTCAAAAAGTATCACCCTTGAAAGGAATGCAACGTTTCTAACTCAAAGGAAAGTTAGCCCCAGATATATCGGACCCTTAAAGATTTTGAATCGCCTAGAAGAAGTATCATATCAACAGGAACCACCGGAGGAGATGTCAGCCATGCATAATGTGTTTCATATCTCGTTACTTCGCAAATGCCTAGAAGTCCCGGAGAAGACAAAAGTTTTCAAGAATATTGATCACAAAACCTTAGAGATCAATGAGGACCTAACTGTTGGAGATATGCCCTAGAGGCAATAATAAATGTAGTTATTATTATATCTTTGTGTTTATGATAAATGTTTACATTCATGCTATAATAGTATTAACAAGGAAACATTAATACTTGTGTGATTTGTAAACTTAATTTGAAGTCCCTAGTATAGCCTCTATACTTCACTAGCTTGTTGGTTGATTAATGATTGTGTTTTCCCTATCATGAACATTGAGATGTTATCAACAACAAGATCATATCGTTAGGAGAATGATATGGTGGACATACTCCTATAGATAAGCATAGCATAAAGATCAAGTCATTTCAATAGTTCAATTGCTATATGCTTTCTGATACATAGTAACCTAATTCCTTCGACCATGAGATCATGCATATCACCTTTACCGGATGGATGCTTTGATGACATCAAACACCACACCATAACTGGGTGGATATAAAGGTGGCATTGAGTGTTCGAAAAGTATTGGTTGAAACACATGGATCCAGAGTGGGATTTGTCCATCCATATGACGGATAGATATACTCTGGGCCCTCTCGGTGGAATGTCATCCAATTAGCTTGCAAGCATGTGACTGGCTCACAAGGGATCACATATCACGGGAACGAGAAAAGAGTACTTATCGGTAACGAGGTTGAACTAGGTATGCAGAGATACCGACGATCATAACCTCGGATAAGTAAACTATCGTGAGACAAAGGGAAATTGGTATCGTATGTAAGTGGTTCATTCGATCACAAAGTAATCGAGAAATATGTGGAGCCATATGAATTTCCGATTCCTCTATTGGTTATTGTTAGGAGAAGTGTCTCGATCATGTCCGCATAATTCACGAACCGTAGGGAGACACACTTAAGGATTCGACGTTGTTTGAGTAGTTATGGTATTATGAGAAAGAGACCGAATGTTGTTCGAGTCTCGGATGGGATCCGGATATCACGAGGTGATCTGGAATGGTCCGGAGAATAAGATTCATATAAGGAAAGTGCTTCGGAGTTCGGGAATGATTCCGTGTTTTCATCGGGAATGTTCTAGAAGGTTCCGGAATGTCCGCACTGGGGAAGGGGTACATGAATGTGTCATTACATATTGGAATGATTGCATCATGTACTAAGTGTTCTGCTGTTCCAAATAAAGGATTAAATTGAATCCTAAAACTGAAAAGTCAAATGGCCGCTTTGAAAGTCAAGCGGCTAAAACAGAAACGTGGGAAACAAGCAAGAGAAGGTAGAAACCGACTTGGGGAGGAGTCCTCCTCTCCAAGACGCGGCCACCTAGGCCGAGTTGGGAGGGACTCCCTCCTCCCTGGTGCGCCGCCCTCCACCTATAAAAGGGGCAGGGGCCTCCTCCTCTAGACACACAAGTTCCTATCCTCTAATCTAAATCCTAGCCCTAGACTCCGGTTTAGAGCCGCTTTGGTTTAGAGCTTCTAATTGCACTAGCCTTCGGATTAGAGCCTTCTAATTGGTGTGTCTAAACCCTAGACAACTAATAGCTCTCTCTCATACTCCACCATACTCGCTCCGGCTTAAGGCCTCGGGATCTCCCTCTACTTAGGTACCACACCGTTGTCGCCGGAATCGCGAGGAGAGTGCTACAACCTCCGCTCACTGGAACAAGGGAGAGGAAGGTCTTCGCCGAGTACCGAACGTGTGACCGATCAAGGAGCGCCTTCTTAACGCAGCGCCGGAAGGATCGCTCACGCGATCTTGAGATCGGGAAGAGTACGACTACATCACCCACGAGAATCCGCTCTCGTTAAACACTTTGGAATCTTCGAGGGTAAGTTATTCCATCGACTCGTTGCTACAATCTAGTAGATAGATCTTGGCTTGTTTGTTTGTATGCGATAGAAATTTTTTGTTTTCCATGCTACGAAACCCTACAGTGGTATCAGAGCCGTGTCTATATGTAGATCTGTTGCACGAGTAGAACACAATGGTCATTGTGGGCGTTAATGCCTTTATTGTCGATTGCTTTTTGTGTACTTTGCATCTTGCAGTATGTTGGGATGAAGCGGCCCGGGCTAACCTTACATGACATCGTTCATGAGACTTGCTCCACGCTTGACATGCAACTTGTATTGCATAAGTGGCTTTATGGGTGCTGTTTCTCCTAGCATAGTTAAGATCCAATTTACAACGGGTGATCAACAATGCTAGTATCAATGTTGTGGTTCTTGTTCGTAAGTTAGAACGACACTTATTGAAAGCCCCAAACCACGTAAAATATGCAAAGAAAGTAGAGGCGTCTAACTTTGTTTTGCGAGGTGTGCTGATGATGTGATATGGCCATGATTGTGACTATATTTGATGTATGCAATGTTCCTTATTGTAAGTTGGCAACCGGCAGGAGCCATATGGTTGTCTTTAAATTTATGTTAAGACCCACATGTCTATTCAAAGTAGTTGTAATAGTTGAAGCCGGTGTACGACAACCATGGAGAAGCGTCATTGACCTTGATGCAATGCCGGTGATGATGGAGATCATGTTCGTGCTTAAAGATGGAGATCGGAAGCACAAAGAAGAAAGGCCATATCATATCACATATTATTGAATTGCATGTGATGTTAATCCTTTATGCATCTTGTATTGCTTAGTAGACGACGGTAGCATTATAAGATGATCCCTCATGCACATGAATTTCAAGTCATAAAAGTGTTCACCCTTAGTTAGCACCGTTGCTAAAGCTTGTTGTTTCGAAGCACCACGTGATGATCGGGTGTGTTAGATTCTGCAAGTGTATACAACGTGAGCAAGCCAGATTTTCTCATGCAGAAACTAAGGTTTGATCTTGACGAGCCTAGCATGTACAGACATGGTCTCGGAACACGGATCACCGAAAGGTAAAGCATGAATCATATAGTAGATATGATGAACATGACGATTGTTCGCCATTGAAACTATATCAACTCTCGTGATGATCGGTGTTGATGTAGTGGATTTGGTTCATGTGATCACTAAAACAATGTGAGGGATGTTGTTTTGAGTGGGAGTTCACCTAGTTTAATTTCATTAATTAATTTGAACTCAATTTGTCATAAACTTAGTCTAAACTATTGCAAATATGTTGTAGATCAATGGCAGCCTACCATCAATTTTAATGCGTTCCTAGAGAAAGAAAAGTTGAAAACAATGGAAGCAACTCATGGATTGGTTCCGCAATTTGAGGATTGTCCTCACACCTGGTAATTTGACCTATGTCTTGGATGCACCGGGTGACCCACTGCGGTGATGCTCCGATGAAGTAAAGAATGTTTACCTTGCTCGGAAGAATCAAGATCTATAGTTCAAAGGTGCTATCTTGTATGGTTTGGAATCGAGCTTGTAAAAGGTTTGAAGAGTCGACCCATATGATATTGTCGAGGATCTCAAATTGATTTTTGAGACTCATGCGCAATTGAAAGCTATGAGGCTTCAAAAGTTCTTTAACCGCAAGATGGAAGAAGGCAGACTCTGCTGAGCATGTGCTTAAGATGTCCGCACGCAAACAAACTTCAAAGCTTGGGTATAGTGATTCCTAATGCTTTGGGGATTTACTGTCCTCCAATCACTACCACCAAGTTACAAGAACTTTGTGATGAACTACAACATGCGTAACATGAACAAGACGTTGCGTAACTCTTTGCCATGTTGAAATCAGAGAAGTGGAGATCAAGAAAGAGCACCAAGTGTTGTTGGTCAATAAGACCACCAAATTCAAGAAAGGCAAGTCTAAGCAGAAGGGACACTTCAAGAAGGGTGGTAAGAAAGTTGCCACGCCGGCGAAGAAGACCAAAGCTGGGCCCAAGCCTGATACTGAGTGCTTTTACTGCAAGGGAGAAGGTCACTGGAAGCGGAATTGCCCAAAGTACTTGGCGGATCTGAAGAACGGCAACATCAAGAAGAAAGGTATATCTGATATACATGTTAGTGATGTGTATCTCACTAGTACTCGTAGTAGTGCCTGGGTATTTGATACTGGTTCGGTTGCTCATATTTGTAACTCGAAACAGGTGCTGCAGAATAAACGGAAGCTAGCGAAGAACGACGTAACGATGCGCGTGGGAAACGGATCAAAGGTTGATGTGATCACGGTCGGCACGCTACCCCTTCATCTACCATCGGGATTAGTTTTATACTTAAATAATTGTTATTTAGTGCGTGTGTTGAGCATGAACATTATATCGGGATCTTGTTTATTGCGAGACGGTTACTTGTTTAAGTCAGAGAATAATGGTTGTTCGATTTATATGAGTAATATGTTTTATGCACATGCACCTTTGATAGATGGTCTATTCTTATTGAATCTCGATAGTGGAAATACACATATCAACAACATTGAGGCTAAACGTTTGAAATCAAGCGATAATTCAACCTATATGTGGCAATCGCTGCCTTGGTCACATTGGAGTGAAGCGTATGAAGAAACTCCATTCGATGGACTTCTTGAATCACTTGATTTTGAATCACTTGAAAGATGCGAAGCATGTCCGATGGGAAAAATGACTAAGACTCCATTTTCGGTATGATGGAGCGAGCTACGGACTTATTGGAAATCATACATACCGATGTGTGTGGTCCAATGAGTGTAGCATCGCTGTGGTTATCGTATGTTCTTACCTTCACGGATGACTTGAGTAGATATGGGTATATCTATTTCATGAAACATAAGTCCGAAACTTTCGAGAAGTTTAAGGAGTTTCAAAGTGAGGTAGAGAATCAACGTAACAAGAAGATTAAATTTCTACGTTCGATCGTGGAGGTGAATATCTAAGTTACGAGTTTGGCGAGCATTTGAAGAAATGCGGAATACTTTCACGATTGACACCGCCGAACACCACAACGTAATGGTGTGTCCGAACGTCGAATCGAACTCTTTTAGATATGGTTCGTTCTATGATGTCACTTACTGATTTACCGCTATCATTTTGGGGTTATGCATTAGAAACAGCCGCATTCACTTTAAATAGGGCACCTAAATCCGTTGAAACGACACCATATGAATTATGGTTTGGGAAGAAACCTAAATTGTCATTCCTTAAAGTTTGGGGATGCGAAGCCTATGTAAAGAAGTTACTGCGGACAAGCTTGAACCCAAAGCGGAAAATGCGTCTTCATAGGATACCGAAGGAAACTATTGGGTATACCTTCTATCATAGATCCAAGGCAAAATCTTCGTTAAGAATGGATCCTTTCTAGAGAAGGAATTTCTCTCAAAGAAGTGACTGAAGGAAAGTAGAACTCGACGAGGTTGTTGAACCTTCTCTCGAATTGCGAGTAGCGCAAAGACCGAAGAAGTTCTGTGGTGCTGCACCAATAAAAGAGGAAGCTAATGATGGTGATCATGAAACTTCGCTGAAGTTGCTACAGAGCCCTGAGGTCAACGAGAACTCGTACCACCTGCATTGGTATGATCCGTTATGAGTGTCATGTTGGTGGACAACACCGATGACCCCGAGACATATGAGGAAGCGATGATGAGCCGATTCCAATAAATGTCAAGAAGCCATGAAATCCGAGATTGGATCCATGTACGAAAACCAAGTATGGACTTTGGTGGACTTAGGATGGCGAAAGGCTGTCGAGAACTAATGGATTTTCAAGAAGAAAATAGATCTTGATGGTAATGTTATCGTCTATAAAGCTCGACTTGTCGCAAAGGTTTCGACAAATTCAAGGAGTTGACGATGAGACTTTCTCACCAGTAGCGAAGCTAAAGTCTGTGAGGATTATGTTAGCAATCGCTGCATATTATGATTATGAGATATGGCAGATGGATGTCAAAACAACATTCCTCAATGGAGATATTGATGAAGAGTTGTATATGATGCAACCCAAAGGTTTTGTCGATCCTAAGGATGCTAACAAGGTATGCAAACTTCAACGGTCCATCTATGGATTGAAGCAAGCATCCCGAAGTTGGAATCAACGTTTTGATAAGGTGATCAAAAGTTTTGGTTTTATACAAACTTATGGAGAAGCTTGTATTTACAAGAAAGTGAGTGGGAGCTCTGTAGCATTCTTAATACTATATGTGGATGACATATTGTTGATTGGGAATGATGTAGACCTTCTTAATAGTGTCAAGGAATATTTGAATAATAGTTTTTCAATGAAGGATCTTGGCGAAGCAGCTTACATATTAGGCATAAAGATTTATAGAGATAGATCGAACGCCAAATATCATTGTCACTGAGTACATATTTGGACAAAGTTCTAAAGAGGTTTGGAATGGAAGAAAGCAAGAAAGGGTTCTTGCCCATGTTTCTAATACGACCTTGAGTAAAACTCAAAGTCCGACATCGACGTAAGATAGAGAAAGGATGAGTAAGACTCCTATGCCTCGCCATAGGATCTCTAATGTATTCCATGCTATGTACTAGACCCGACATTGCATATGTTGTTAGTTTAACTAGCAGATATCAAAGTGATCCAGAGTGGATCATTGACATGATCAAAAACATCCTTAAGTACTTGAGAAGAACTAAGGATATGGTTCTTTCTTATGGAGGTGATGAACATCTCGTTGTTAATGGTTACACCGATGCTAGTTGGAACACCGATCCGGATGATTCTAAATCACAACTGGATCGTATTTATTTCGAATGGTGCAGCGATTAGTGGAGGAGTGAAAAGCAAAGCGTTGTGGCGAGATCTTCAACTGAATCGGAATACATGGCTGATTCGGAGGCTTCCCAAGAAGCGATATGGATGAAAGAGTTCATTACAGAGCTAGGTGGGGTTCCTAGTGCGCTGGACCCAATGTCTATCTCTTGTGATAACATGGGCGCCATAGCCAATGCGCAAGAACCAAGGTCACACAAGAAGTCACATCAAGCGTTTTCACGCTATTCGAGAACATATCCAGATGCGGATATAAAGATTTGCAAAGTACACACAGATCTGAATGTGGCGGATCCGTTGACTAAACCTCTCCCGAGGGAAAACATGACCAACACCAAACTGCCATGGGTGTTGGTATATTACCATGTAATCTAGATTAGATGACTCTAGTGCAAGTGGGAGGCTGTTGGAGATATGCCCTAGAGGCAATAATAAATGTAGTTCTTATTATATCTTTGTGTTTATGATAAATGTTTACATTCATGCTATAATAGTATTAACAAGGAAACATTAATACTTGTGTGATTTGTAAACTTAATTTGAAGTCCCTAGTATAGCCTCTATACTTCACTAGCTTGTTGGTTGATTAATGATTGTGTTTTCCTATCATGAACATTGAGATGTTATCAACAACAAGATCATATCGTTAGGAGAATGATATGGTGGACATACTCCTATAGATAAGCATAGCATAAAGATCAAGTCATTTCAATAGTTCAATTGCTATATGCTTTCGATACATAGTAACCTAATTCCTTCGACCATGAGATCATGCATATCACCTTTACCGGATGGATGCTTTGATGACATCAAACACCACACCGTGAATCGGGTGGCAATAAAGGTGGCATTGAGTGTTGGAAAGTATTGGTTGAAACACATGGATCAAGAGTGGGATTTGTCCATCCATATGACGGATAGATATACTGGGCCCTCTCGGTGGAATGTCATCCAATTAGCTTGCAAGCATGTGACTGGCTCACAAGGGATCACATATCACGGAGCGAGAAAAGAGTACTTATCGAACGAGGTTGAACTAGGTATGCGAGAGATACCGATCATAACCTCGGATAAGTAAACTATCGTGAGACAAAGGGAAATTGGTATCGTATGTAAGTGGTTCATTCGATCGCAAAGTAATCGTAGAAATATGTGGGAGCCATATGAATTTCTAGATTCCTCTATTGGTTATTGTTCAGAGAAGTGTCTCGATCATGTCCGCATAATTCACGAACCGTAGGGAGACACACTTAAGGATTCGACGTTGTTTGAGTAGTTATGGTATTATGAGAAAGAGACCGAATGTTGTTCAGAGTCTCGGATGGGATCCGGGATATCACAAGGTGATCCGGAATGGTCCGGAGAATAAGATTCATATAAGGAAAGTCCAGATTCGGGGTTCGGGAATGATTCCTGTTTTCATCAGAATGTTCTAGAAGGTTCGGAATGTCCCAAGCACTCGGGGAAGGGGTACATGAATGTGTCATTACATATTGGAATGATTGCATCATGTACTAAGTGTTCTTGCTGTTCCAAATAAAGGATTAAATTGAATCCTAAAACTGAAAAGTCAAATGGCCAGTTTGAAAGTCAAATGGCTAAAACAGGAAACTGTGGGAAACAAGCAAGAGAAGGTAGAAACCGACTTTGGGGAGGAGTCCCTCCTCTCCAAGCTGGCAGCCCACCTAGGCCGAGTTGGGGAGGGACTCCCCTCCCTCCCCTGGCGCGCCGGCCCCTCCACCTATAAAAGGAGGGGCAGGGCCTCCTCCTCTAGACACACAAGTTCCTATCCTCTAATCTAAATCCTAGCCCTAGACTCCGGTTTAGAGCCGCTTTGGTTTAGAGCTTCTAATTGCACTAGCCTTCGGATTAGAGCCTTCTAATTGGTGTGTCTAAACCCTAGACCACTAATAGCTCTCTCTCATACTCCACCATACTCGCTCCCGGCTTAAGCTGAAGCCTATGGGATCTCCCTCTACTTAGGTACCACCGTTGTCTTGCCGGAATCGCGAGAGAGTGCTACAACCTCCGTTTTCTTTGGAACAAGGAGAGGAAGGTCTTCGCCGAGTTTAACGATGTGACCGATCAAGGGAGGCGCTTAGGAACGCAGCCTGGGAAGGATCGTCTACGCGATCTTGAGATCGGGAAGAGTACGACTACATCACCCACGAGAATCCGCTCTCGTTAAACACTTTGGAATCTTCGAGGGTAAGTTATTCCATCGACTCGTTGCTACAATCTAGTAGATAGATCTTGGCTTGTTTGTTTGTATGCGATAGAAAATTTTTGTTTTCCATGCTACGAAACCCTACACTAACATATCCCGAAGTACCCATTCGTATTTTGGAAGAAGCCTTCAGAACCACCAGAACCCGGAGTATCAAGTTTCTCAAGATCCAGTGGAGTAACCACACTTAACAAGAAGCTACCTGCGAACGAGAAGATTACATTAGGACTGAGTTTCCAAATCTCTTTAAATCCTAGTTTTCTTTTTCTCAAATCTCAGGACGAGATTTTGTTTAAGGAGGGAAGGTTTGTAACATCCCAAAAATATTAATCAAGATTATCAAGTTCTAATCACCCAAGTTTAGGGTTAACAAAAACTTTTGCATTAAAATTATTATGAATGCATGTGTGTGTGATGAATGCATGAATGCTTGCAATGCCATGTTTTATTGCTATGAATGGCAAGGATTGGTTTAAAGATGAAAACAACATCATCTAAATCATTTCCAAGCAGAATCAAAAGAAGAGAAATTCAAAAACAAAAGATATAAGAAAATGGTCATTTTGACCAAAGTTAACCACTAGACCACTTTGAGTGTTTCTAGTCCAAGTTTTCTAACCGAAACAAATCCAATTCTTTTCACCCCTTGCTAGACCAAGTGAAAGTGAACCCAAGCCCACTTTGCAAACTCACAGAAACAGATTGCAAATCTATTCAAATGACAATTCAAAATTGAATCAAGTGTAGGTACTAAGATCACCATTACTCAAAACCCAACAAAACCAGTGCACCTTGACAAACCCAAGCAACCAGGTACTACCAAGTATGTGACCAGTACACTCACCAAAATTCATTCAAAATTTTCAAACTAATTTTTTTTCGGCCATTTTGTCAAACACTTGGCAGACACAAATCAAACTGCCTAACTTACACTGTTTTGATCAGTATTTGATCAAACATTTGTCCTCAACTTACTCCCCTTGTCTCCCCCAGTGACCACACTGCATTGACACAAGCTAGCAAGCTACCCCTTTGCACCATGTCGTGCCACCCGAGCCTCCTCCTTGCCAGCCGACCATGGCTAGCTAGCAGGAGGCAACGTCGCGCCTAGCCACCATGTCTAGGATGCAGCTGACCATCCACCGCCACCCCCTGTCCAATCCTCACACGTAGCTAGTCCCTGGACCACAGAGAACACGCCGCGCCCATTCCTCTGCGACCATGCCGAGAGCACGCCAGAGCGCCGCGCCCAACACGCACGTACACGCCACGCCTCGCCTTCGTCGCCCGTGCCTGCAATCACCGTGACACCAGCAACCCCCAGACATCCCCGTTCGCCGCCGTGCGACCCGTAGCACCCGTGCGTCGTCAAAACCACCGTCGGTGCCGCGCAGAGCAGCGACCATTCCCGACCATTCTAGACTGCCCCTTTCCACGCCATTACGTCCTTGATCATCGCCAGGAGACCGTGCACCGGCCTATGCCCTCCTACATGCCATTAGCTCGATGTGCCGTCGACCCCGACGAGCTCTGCCCATGCCGCACTGCATCTCTCGCTCGACTATAAAAGGAGGCCACCCCTGCCCCAATTCGCCACACCATCTCACTCCCCACCTCTCACTGAACCTCCCACACCTCTCCCCAGAGCAAGGCGAGCTCCACATCGCTGGAATTTTCCCTGAGCCCGTCGCTACAGAAGGAGAAGAGGGCCATTGATTGGAGCAGCCCCAGGAGCCACCTTGACCACCGTTCGAACCGCCGTCATCGACAATGTCATTCGCCCCCAAGGCCGACCCTAGCTGGAGCCCTAGTGAGCCTCACACGACCCCCACCGCCACGTTAGGGTTTAGACCTCGCCGGAGCTGTTCGTCGTCGATGATGAGCCTCGGCCGTTAGATTAGATTCTAATCGCACGGTCCAGATTGCCACTTACCGCTTCGCGTAGCCAGAGTCGCTGACGCGTGGGGTCATCACTTAAGTCGGCCCGCGCGCTGTGATGTGCGCAGTGGGTCGTCCCATTTAGTTCCCGCGCGACCCAGTATATTCAAATATAGATTTTTTATTTTATTCAAACCCTAGTTTTGTCTGTAGTTTCAAAAATAAATTTATAGAGATTCACTAAACCAAATTGCATGTAACCAATTTTGTCAGAAAGGTATTGAAATTGTTAATCCCATCCCGTTGGATTCAAACCATTTGGAATTATAGATCACCTATAGTAAAAAGAACAAGACAGAGACTTTTCTGCATTCAAACATTTTTCAAAAATCAACCACAAATGCTTTTGAGTTGATTCCAACTCTCAAAAATCACATTTGATAATATATTTCGGAATATGTATAAATATCTAGGTTTACTTGTAGTAATAATGGACAAGTATTACAAGAATGCCCCATAGGCATTTCTAGTCACTTTAATTAAAATAATAATGTTAAACCTTATTAAATTGTGACACCACTTTAAATCACATTCCAAAGTATTAAAATATATGGTGATGACATGGTCAATATGATCCCATATTTTAATTGGAGAATATTAAATCTTAAGTAGTCTTTTATTGAGTAGATATTACTTTTCCAAAATAAAATAAATAAGACTAAGGCTTTAATCCTTGTGATGATTGTGATGATGCTAGATCATCTAGTGTGAACCTTTGTGTGCTAAATAAAAGTAGTTAAGTATTGTTTGGTGATTGTGTACCTCGTATTTATTTATAGACGCTAGTCCGACCAAGGATACGAAGAGGAAGGAGACTACTACTAAGAGGAAGCAGAGGAGAACTTCAACCACTTCACTACTCAAGTCAAGCTAAGCTAAACCATGCAAGCCATCCTTGCAAGCCTAAACCTACCAGTTAACCTATGCAAGATGCATTAGGCATACTTTGGTTATGCAACCTTGATTATACCAAATCCCAGTTTTACTTGCTTGTAGTTAGAATTTAGTGAGTTTTGGAAAGATATTATAGGTAGCATAAAGAGTATAAAACTTGGCGTAAGTTAGTTAGAGCTAGATGTCATACTGAGGCATGAGATTAAACTTGGCTAAGTTACCCTTGATTAACACCCCTCATTAGTGATTACCCCAATTTAGTGGCTAGTGCTAAGCATAAAACTTGATCACTTTAGATGGGAATACTTGGTGAAAATGATTATGAAGAATGATGAGTCATTCTAATGAAATGTTTTGACATGTGTTATGAACACCAAATGATTTGATGATGAAAATGTTGAGGCATGAGCCTTAGCCCTTTTTAAAACTGATGGTTGGGTTCGGATGCGATAACATTCCAATGTTACCGTACAACTACAATACCCGAATTCGGGTAGGGCTTGACTGGAAGTTTATATATCCTAGCATGGGTTCCCTTCCGACAGAGGTTTGAGATGAGGCTACCTCGTGATGATTGTCCACCTATGTAGTTACCAAGATGATAGATGGTCATGGTTGGGAGGCGAAACTCATAGGGGAGGTCCCTACACTAGGGTGTGTAATTGAAAGTTTAGGATTGATTATCCGCATACTGAGTATGGCGATTCAGGATTGTTCCTGACGGATGTATCGAATGTTGTGATGAAAGTGTACCACCTATGTAGAGTGTCAAATTATTTGAATAGCCGCGTCCGCGGTTATGGACAGTTGGAGTGGCCATATTGTTCCATCGTCAGATGTTTTTAAAATTACTTGTGAAATGAATTATGACTTGACTTGATCACAACAGGGTTGTGAACATGAAAACTAAGTTCACACTTAGGTGTTGTAAAACATTAAAATAGTTTTCTTTGCTTCTAAACTCAGTTAGAGATAAACCTGGCTTTTTGCAAAATAACCTAGACCATAGGATTCCTACTTGAACCATCTTACTTGTTAGTGATAGTTTGCGAGTACTTAAAGAGTACTCATGGCTTTGTCCCTGGCTATTCCTATTGCCAGACTATGAGGAGGACTACCAGGATGATGGACATCAAAAAGTCTATGACAACTAGGATTATCTCCCATCGCCAGCATTGCCCGTGACCCTAAAGATGAAGCTTCGACCATGCTACTCTTATTATATTATTCCGCTGTGTTGATTGTATTAAGACTGGATCATGGGATCCTTTATTTGTAAGACCTTTATTATGGTTTGTAATGGATGATGAACTATGGTACCAATCTGTTATGTCTCGCAAAAATGGTAATCCTTGGATTACGATGTATGGCATAATAGGCATCTGGGATTAAAATCCGGTTGTTGACATATTTGAGCCCTTGGGCATGCTTTCAAGCAAAACATCTTATTGGTATATTCTATGACTTCCTTTTGTTTTTCATGTGTTTTCTTGAGTATCTATCTTGTTTGTGCATATTTCTTTGTGGGAATTTGTCTTTGTGACATTTACCACCTAGAAATTTATACACATAAGAGAAGATCATTCTTTGGTTGTTTTTACATTTCTTGGGAACCACCTCTTATTTATTTTTGATTCTTTGTTGGCTTCCATATTTATTGTCTTTTGTGTGCATAGTTAAATGAGTTTGGAGGAGTGAGGATTCCATGGTTGTACATGTTGTTTCCAAATACAATTACTATAATTGGTGCATAATCATTGGGGGGTTTCTCTAATTCATTTAAGAATGAACACTTGCCTTCTTTCTCATATTCTTGTTGTTTAAATGTTTATGGGGGAGCGAGGATTCTACATTTGTGCATTTTGTATTCAAATGCAATTATTCTAAGTTGTGCACAAATCTTAGGGATCATCCCTATTTTCATTCAAACATTTTTTTGTTGCCAATGGGGGAGAAGTTTTGGAGGGTTTAAGGGAAGTTGGCCTTTGCTTTGAGTGTGTTCTTGAGCATTTTCCTCTCATGCTCTTGCATCTTTGTGGTTTCTTTGCATGTTGAATATGTAGAGGAAACTCAACCAACGGTAATGGTTGGCAATCTATGCAATGAAATTCAAGTTCATCACACATGCATAGATTGTGGGGGAGTTTGCTTTATATATTGTGGTAGTACCAACATCACATACTTGTGTAGTATTTGATATTGGGGAAACCGCTTTGGTCATTAATTGTCATATTTTAACCCTCGCTAAGGGATTGTCATCAATTACCAAAATGGGGGAGATTGAAAGGGCATGTATGCCCCCATGTGTGGTTTTTGTAATTAATGACAAACTCTATGGACTAATGTGTAAATTGAGTTTCACTTGTAGGTTTGTCCATTGGCATCGCTTGGGCCATGTGTTGGTCTCAAGGTTGAAAGATGAAGAAATGTCCAAGGGCTTTGTGCCATTGGATTCATGAAGAAAGAAGGAGCTTGAAGGTTGATCAAGAAAAGTGCAAAGAGTTGCATCAAGATTGTAGAGGTCCCTACCCAATATGGTAGATACCTCCTGTGTTTTACAATGCTAGTCCCTGGATCAATAGCTAGCATCCACAGTTAAGATGTAATATCAAGAAACAATGGTCATAACATAACCTTATAACCATGAATAACATAATTTTATTACATCATACAAGGCTCATTTGGCCATTTCATTACATTGCAGCGGAATAACTATAAGTATGGGTCCTTCATCATCAAAGTGCCACAGGCAGATGTTGGTTGTAGACTTTGTAATCCTAGTCAGTCAAACAATCTTCATTTTAAAACAATCAACCTGCAACATTACAAGTTACAGCCACAAGGGTCAATACATTTGAATTGTATTGGCAAGTTTCACTTTTATGTATAAAGGTTGGATTCTATCATTATATGCATATCTGGCTGAGTAGAGTTTAAGGCTTATTTGCATGAAGCAGTATTTTATCCTATCTTTTCAAATAGGGTTTTAAGTCCTTTGTTTAAATCTCTTTTTCCAAGTTCCTTGAATTACTTGGTAGAAACTCAAGTGTTCAAGTCCTTGTCAAAATCCTTGAGCTACTTGGTAATTCCCCAAGTGCAACAAGTTTTATCAAAACCTCATGAGTTCCTTGGTAATCCCCAAGTACATCATGCTCTTGTGCACCTTGGTAACCCCAAGTGCAACAAGCTTAACAAAATCTCTTTGAATTCCTTGGTACCCCCAAGTGCATCAAGTTTTTATATTAGAAGTTGGAATGTCGAGATCTCCCATAGTTCAAACTTTAGTTGCTCAGTATTGTCCATAACCGGGGACACGGCTAAGTACTTAGATTTTATTTACTTCTGCAGAAGGAGTACACTTTACCCACAAGACACAATCCCATCTTGTTGCCACCAGTGGCCTACTGGATTAGTGCTCACCAAGATGGAGTACTGGCAGATTGAGAATGTGACGAAGTCTTTCCAAAAGGTCCTCCCATACATCATTGCTAGCTTTGTCTTCAGCCCCCATGAAGCATTCCAGATCCCCATGTCCAGTAACTAAAGACAATGTATGGGTCTTCCTAATGTAATTGACTAAGCGAGCCATAATAGCATGTGGTTGTACATGGAAGCCACAATTGGAGAAACATGTTTGATCTCTAAGTTTCCTAGGTGGTTTTCTTTTGGAGCACAACACAAAGTGATTGCCATAGACATGGTTCCCTTTTGTTGCCACCTTCTCCAAAACTTAAGGTAGCCACCACCTAGGTGGTTCATTGAGTCCTTGTTTTATTATGTAAAAACACAAGTCCTTTTCTCATCCTTTGTAAAATCACAACATGTATCTCTTTTCAAAACATAGCATGGCCAAGCATGTACAATTCCAATATTTTCTCTAAGGAGTGTATAGGGAATCCTATTAGGATTTAGCATAGCATAAGTATAAAATTCTTTTCATGCATGTTTTCAAAATTCACTAAGTATAATGAAAATACTAGGACTTTAGATGATAGTGTAACTTGCCTTTTTGGGTAGAGAATGAGAGTTCACTCCTTGATCTTGCTAGTCTCACACTTTGCTAATTTCACTACAAGTTAATCAAGCAAAACACCAAATCAACTAACATTCCAAACCCATATTCAATCCATATTTCACACACACAAGGTAATGGGTTCTAAGTCTTTGCATAAGTATGCAAAGGTTGGTTCTATTGCAAGGATGGTCTCCACTAGTTTTATAAGCTTTGTAAGGTCCACATTGGTCATTCACCAAAATGGCAAAGTCATTGGTTAAAGGGTTTTGCCCAAAGTCTATTTTAAAATCCATTCAACCTTTTATGTGGTGAAAATCATTCTTTTTAAAGTAAAACTTTAGGTTTTTCACCAAGTGAGTTGATCTTGGCAAGGTTTTGGTGTTTTGGGTCAGTAGGTTTGGGTTCCTAACATTTTCCCAAAGTTTTCCTTGCACAAACTTTTCCATCATAAAATTTAATGAGTTTATTTGGCTAGATAATGGCTAAGTTAAATAATTCCACTTAAATTTCACAAAAATCATTTTTAACAAAATGGGTTGGTTCCTAGGGTCGAGGGTCACAATAAACCAATTGGTAAAGGTTTGATCTCAAAATTCATTTTTAAATGATTTTTCTAATGTTAGCAAGCACACAAAAGAATCTGCAAATTCAAACAAGCTAACAAATACTATTTGACAAACTAAGGGTAGGGTTGGCTAGGGCTTGTTCTCCTGATTTTATTGATATAAAATTTGTCAAATTTGGACGTGTGGATCAAAAGATATAAGGGTTTGAAGTTTGCAATTTAAATCAGATTCAAATCTGTTTCTAATTCTAACAGGCGACACGCGGCGTGTTTCTACTCGTGGGTACCGCTTCGCGTGGATCGGCATCGTGGGCCGCTGGATTAAGTTAGATCGGATGGTCCTGAGCACATACCCCTTCGAGAATAAGTGGATCTATCTCGGGCGTTGGATAGAGATCCTACGGTGTTCGCTTGCTCGACCATTTGCGAGCGGCGCCGGCGATGGTTAACGGCGGCGACGGTCAGATTACGGCGGTGCTGGCGAAACAGGAAGCAAAACAGGGAGGGGGAAAGCTCACCGAGGTCGCGAGGCTGTGGTGACGCACGTCGTGCGGTCGGCGTGGCTCGGGGCGCACTAGGGTTGCGACAATTTCTCACCGGAGTTGGAAACGGCGTCGAGCGGCTCTGGTTTTGGTTGAAGTCGACGCTACAGATCACCCTATGGTAAAACAAAGGCATGGTTAGATGAGGGAGGTCTCGGAGAGGTTACGTGCATGAACTAGAAGGTACGGGGCGGTCGGAATTACCCTGTGGAGCTTGTCGGAAAAGAAACCGTTAGTGGCGGTAGGAGTCGTCGCTGCAGATTGCCCTACGGTAAGACAGGAGCACGGTTAGATGTGCGAAATCAAGGCGATGCTGAGTGCGTGAACGGGAGGGATCGGGGCGGTCTGGTTCACCTGAGATTTGTCGCCGGAGTTGAAGATGACGCGTCGGAAGTTTGACGTAGGCAACGCCTGGGCGCCCGCGTTGAAAGGAGGGTACGGGAAGAATCGTCTAGGAGTGGGAACGTGCGCTTGGTCGTTGAAGCAAGGGAGGCAGGTGTGGCGATTTGAGAGCTAAGCTCGTCGGAGCAGAGGTGCTCGGGAGAAATTGGGAGCGGTCTAAGGCGTGTCACCGGGGTTTGAGGAAAACTTATAGAGGGGCTTGGGCGTTTATCCGTGTGATCAAAGCGAGGTAAAGGCTCGGCATTAGGGCGTATTGAATCTGAAATCAAAGCAGCAACGAGGGAGAAGGCGTGGTCGTCGCGAGGAAGAAGGAGAACATGGAGGTGGGTCTACCCGGTGGAGAAAGAAAAGGGAAAGGGTCCACTTGCCGCCTCCTTGCGGTTTGATTAGTTGGTTGAATCGTTTCTGCGGGAAGGAGAGTTGGGGCAGCTTTGGGCTTTGTTGGGCTGCCTGGGTTGGGTTGCCCTCTTTGTTATTTTTTTCCGTTTCTGATTTCTTTTATTTTTCTGTTTCTATTTCCTGATTTGATATTTCAATTCAAACAAATCACACTTAAATCCAATCAACCATTCAACAACCTTTGAACTTGTATTTTGGTTCTGTTTAGTAACATAATCCAAATTCAAAATAATATTTTTATTTATTTTAGGACCCATTTATTATTAGAATAGGATGGATCTAGTTATTTAGTAAAATTTGGTTTGATTTAATAAAATCTCCATTTAAAATCTAATTATTTTCAAAATCAAACCAGTAGGTTTTATTTGAAAATAAGGATGCTTGGAAATTTTGTTTTTTTAAATAAAATAACCTTTTATTTTAGGTTCCATTTATAATTAGATAAATGGTCCTTAGATAATAATCCATTTAGGATTTGTTTATTTGGTTCAAATAATTCATATTGAATTATTTGGAAAATATTCCAAAGTGATTTATTAATCATATAAGATTGGGTAATTGTTTTAATTCCAAATCTCATTTTCTCATGTATTTTTATTTAGAGATTTGTCCTTATTTAAAAATAGGGATAGAATGGTTATCTCCATTTTATTTTATTTGGAAAATTCTTTATTTCATTTGAAAACAAATCTTTTCATTTAATTGTTTCAAAATAGTATTTCCAAATGTTTTTATTTCCTTTTATTAAATATTTATCTTTTTAAATCTCTTGAGGTTTATTTTAATTCAAATGAGTTTGAAGTTCCAATTGTATTCAAAAAGTTTCTTCTGGCTCTGAAAATTAACAAAGTTTTGTTTTATTAATTTTATTTTCACATTACAAGATTTGGAAAATCTTGGGATGTGACAAAGATGGATCAACCTCAAGAAGGGATGAAGGGCAAGCTCAAGATGCGCCATCTCTAGAAGATCTCATGCTTGAAGCTTGTCATCCTCGTGATCATGGATTATGGGGGAGAAAATACTATGAATATATATGTGAAGTATCCCCCAAGGTGTGGAGCCGGAAAACTCGCAAGATCAAAAACTGCAATAAGATATGCAAGTGAAATCCTTAGATGATGAACTAGAGCTTGTTATGATGATGACCACAAGCTATGGATCCTCTCATGGACAAGAACCAAATAATAACCAAGAAAGATGATGCTATGAATGCAA
This sequence comes from Avena longiglumis, assembly GCA_030063025.1. Taxonomy (NCBI): domain Eukaryota; kingdom Viridiplantae; phylum Streptophyta; class Magnoliopsida; order Poales; family Poaceae; genus Avena; species Avena longiglumis. The sequence continues at coordinate 471,593,903 of CP125974.1, read as the reverse complement.
AGGCTTGAGCTCTCTCCGAATGATGCAAACGAGACACCCGCTTGAGAGCCCCTCTTGATAGTACGGCTATCTATCCTAAACCCGGTCTCCCAACTAACAACACGAGACCGGCAAAAGAGAAGTCCTATCAAGAACATACCTTTGCCTTGAGCAACCCACTTGAACTTGATGTAGACCGTCTTGTTCTTCTATAGTGGGAACACCTTTCTTGGATGCTCTTGCTTGATGAAGATGAAGACTTGCAAATTGCTCCCCCATACTCCATGGGGAAACCTCTTCTTTGAACTTGTCTTCATCACTCCATGAGCACGAGGATGGCAAGCTTCAAGCATGAGATCTTCTAGAGATGGCGCATCTTGAGCTCGCCCTTCTTCATCCCTACTTGAGGTTGATCCATCTTGATGCAACTCTTTGCACATGCCTGGATCGACCTTCAAGCTCCTTCTTTCTTCATGTTTCCAATGGGCACAAAGCCCTTGGACATTTCTTCATCTTACAACCTGAAGACCAACACATGGCCCAAGCGATGCCAATGGACAAACCTACAAGTGAAACTCAATTTACACATTAGTCCATAGAGATTGTCATTAATTACCAAAACCACACATGGGGGCATACATGCCCTTTCAGTACCCCTTGCACATGGTACATGAGCTTTCCCATAACCAAAATGACAAGGCAAGCAGACAATGAGCATCTCAGCAATTCTTCTTATGTACCATGGTAATATGGTGCTTTTTTCTCTCTTTCCTATTTTATCAATGTCTCTCTCTTTTTTTATAAGAAGAATGCTTCATATATGTCACTATGGTGATGCTGCAAGTTTCCACCATGATTAGTCATGGATTAGGCTAGCGGCCCAGACGTTTCTCTAACACAGGATACAAACTCCATGGACTTACAAGTTCCCTTTTTATTTCACACCGGTGACATCCATAGACAAAAGAACATGATATCAACTGAGTACAACAAGGTACAAGTGCAATATTGAAAATGTTCCCTGTGACAGCACGGTTCTGCTAATTCCAACTTATAAGTGCAAGCATATGCAACAAAGTTGTCACAATGGTTCAAGTTTATTAGGGGCAAAGAATAAAGTGTGCCATCAAGTTCGTGGGGGCTTTAATCACTAAGTTTTCATATAACAAAATAGTTTTTAATTCGAAGATAGTTGAAAACAAGAATATACTTGGAATGGTGTAACACACCATGCATAGGAGTTTATAGTGGACACTTTGGAATAACTTGGTTTCTTGGGAGTTGGAAGCATGAGTAGAACTTAATCATACAAGTGGAGGCTAGCAAAAGACTGGGAGCAACCAACTAAGAGAGCAATAATGGCCAAAATCATGCGGTGCAACAAAGCAAACTAATCAAAGCAAAGACTGGTACTACAAGTCAAGGACTAAATTATCATAGAGGTTAATGGTGACTTGTCATAGTCATAACATGGTGTGAGCATGTGCCAAGTCAACCCAAGCAAAACATCAAAGGAGAATACCACAATACTATGCGTTTGCATGCTAAAACAACGCATAATTTCTTCAAGGCACACTAAGCAATCCCAATTGTTTGGAACAAGACATGTTACAACAATAATCACTAAGCATAGTGCCAAAATAACACCTAAGTCACAGTCAATGCAAGCTCCTCTTGCACTTCAAGCAAGAACTTACTACTCCTTTCCAAACACCAAGCAAACTTATTTGCAAAACAACACAGTGACAACGGGGGTACAAGCTACTAAAGAAAACTAAACAAACTAAGCAAAGCAAACAAAAACTAAGACGCTCCAAGAACAACACAACTATGCATGAAACAATAAAAACGAAGTGTCTAGACAGACCTGAGCTTTTTATTGATAAAGAAGGGGATGCCTTGGGCATCCCCAAGCTTTGACACTTGTACCTCTTGGATATTTCTTGGGGTGACACCATGGTGGCATCTCCAAGCTTGAGCTTTTGTCAATTATTCATCTCATTGCATCATTCTCTCTCTACACCTGAAATTTTTCCTTCATACAAAACTTCACACAATCTTCATTTGCAACATTAGTGTATTCAAAAGATATTAGACCTCTGGCAAATCTTTGGAACAGCAAGGATTTTCACTAAAAACACAAGCTATTTTATTAACTCCTCCAAAGAAACTCAATTTACCTGAAGAGAGCTCAAAAAGGAATCAATAAGAAGCAAATGCAAATAATGGCAGAAATCTGTCAAAACAGACCAGCGGGTAGAAACCAATTTTTTTCGAACATCTTATATTGCTCAAATCAAAAAGTGTTGAACTAACGAAAGTTAGCCAACATACTGGGGGATTTATTCATAAATTTTTAGCTCAATCCTAGTTAGAGAGCCTCCTCACGAATGTATTTGGTGGAGGACAGAAATCTGTTTCGGGACAGCAACTCCCCAAATCTTACTTCACTCTCATTAGAGGTCATTCTTGGCACAAAAAGCAAACAAAAAGGATAAGGAGAGGTTATTACAGAAGTAATAACTTCCAAGACTCAAGGAAACTCTTGGGTTATCTCCCAACAAGTACTTTTCTTTAACTCCTTTAAGTTAGGCACACGAAGTAAGAAGAATCAAGTATTTTCAAATGAAGAAGTGCCCCTCTTGTTCCTTCTTTTCTTACCTTTCTTTTTCTTCTTAGGGAAGATATGATTGCTTACCGGGGGAGTAAAGTGCATCATGCCTTCTCCCACATCTATTACTGCCCCAAGGTTCTTCAGTAGAGATCTTCCAAGTGTGATTTGTCCTTTGCCTACACATTTAATAACAAGATAATTAGTAGACATCATTTTTCCTGAGATTTTTGTAAACACAACATAAGCTATTCCAATGGGTAGTATAGTGGCATTTTTGGTGAGAGATATTTCCTCTCCTCCTTCAATAAGCCCCCAAAGACTCAAGGAATCAAAAATATCTTTAGGCATGAGACAAAATTCAGACATGATATCACAGCGAGCATCAAAAAATGTAGTGTTTATTGAGACTTTAATCATGGGAAACCAATTTGAAGGCTCGGAATTTATGGGAACATAATCATGGTAAGCCCTAAGAGTGTGATAGCAACTATTCATGGAATCAATACTGGTCTCAAGATGGTTCAACCTAGCAAAAATACTTGTGAAAGAGGAATCAGACTTGCCAGGTGTACCATAGATCATGATTAATTTTCTTATAGCATCATAAGCTTCATCCTCAGTACAAAGCAAAAAATCTTTTTCAGCCACAACATCCAAAGCATATCTATAACGAAGAGCAATACCGCGGTAGAAACTGTAGGGCCACACAGAGATAAAACAAAACTTTTTCCTCTAACGTGGTGATCCCAAGATCTAGCTGAGGTAGAAGGCCACGAGGTTTACCACTAGACGCGCAGTTGCGGATTATTGATGAAGCGCGTCAGTTGATGCAGTGCAGTCCTTTGCGATCCGATCATCCTGGTGTTGATCGTACAACACCTCTGCTGGTATCCACACGTGCAAGGAGGAGCACCGGCGGCAAACTGCTAGGTTCGAAACGACGACAGGACTGCTGTGGAGCTAGGGTTTCCAACACATTAAATGACCTAACCGAACAACGATTAACCTTTCTGGGTTATGGTGCTCCACTATATATAGGGAGTGAACGTGGGCTCTGCTCATGCCGACCATTCACTAAAGCCCATATAATATTAGTCCTTGTGAGTCCGACTCACTAACTCAGTCCAAATCAGGCTCGAGTCCAACCCAACCAGATTTCCAGTTCAGATCCAATCCGAACTTGCTCCCGCTCTTAAGTGTGTGACCCCGCAGGCTCATGGCTACTTGGACACGATTAGAGTCCGACTCTCAATCGATCAGTCGGTAGTGGCTCCTAGCAGAACGTGCTGACTCCCAAGTAACAAAGAGTCATGACGACTTGCCTTTCCAATGTGACTTGCGTCCAAGTCCCTTTTGCCTCACGATATACCTTATCAGACTATAGGCGAATATTTTTCATCCCTTAAATAGTCTGACTCTCTTCTCGATCCGAGATAAGTGATTCACCCGACTAACTCTTAGTCGATCGCCTCGGTTAACACTTAACCGAGTCGTGCATGGCCATGCTTTCTGAATCATATCATCTGAGAGGGCCCAGCGAATATCTCTCCAAGTGGAGGGGCAAAATCCCATCTTGGTTATTCACATCACGCATCTTGATTCTCAGTCGACCCGAACTCTGCCTTTATAACTGCCCAGTTATGGATCAGCATTTGACAGAACCTAAGTCGGTGATCCTCAACTCGAACTATGTAATAACCTCAGGTCTAAGGATTACATTGATTGACATATACAAATGACAACTTGTTCGTTGTACCTCAATATGGTTCAATCCGACTCGCTAAACTCTTTAGACGAATCTGTGTAAGTTGGAATAGCATCTCATGCCCATGAAAAGTGGAACCGAGTCATTAAGCCAACTTTCACATTGGTCTAAGTTGTGTGTCCAGCACAACCTCAATGACCAAGGATATTTAGTACAAACAACATGAATGTATAGTTCCACAACCGAATCACATATTTAATGATACACATCAGATGTTTATACAAGGCCAACTTAATATCTTTATGAATACAATGGGAAATATCATCATACATGATTGCCTCTAGGGCATATTCCTAACAGTCTCCCACTTGCACTAGACTCAATCTTCCTACATAGCATGTCTAAGCATCTAATGCCCATGGCTCTCAGGTGCGCCTCATGCTTCGGCTGTGGTAACGGATTTGTCAACGGATCCGCAATATTTGCATCCGTGTGTATCTTGCATAACTTGATATCACCCTGATCCACAAACTGGCGAATCAGGTGGTACTGCATGAGTATGTGCTTATTCTTCTGGTGTTGTCTAGGTTCCTTGGCTTGTGCAATAGCACCATTGTTGTCACAATATACGTCTAACGGATTGGACGAGCCCTGAACCACACCAAGATCCATGAGGAAATTCCTCATCCAAACAGCTTCCTTTGCTGCCTCCGAGGCGGCAATATACTCAGTATCTGTTGTAGATGCAGACACAGTCTCTTGCTTGGAACTCTTCTAGCTCACATCACCTCAGTTTATAATAAACACGTATCCGGATTGAGAACGAGAATCATCAGAGTCGGTAAATAACTCGCATCCGTGTAACCCTTTACACCGAGTTCATCTTCACCACCATAAACCAAAAACATATCCTTAGTCCTTCTCAAGTACTTTAAGATATTTTTAGCCGCTGTCTAGTGGATTTATCCAGGATCAGCCTGATATCTGCTCACAAAACTTAGAGCATATGAAACATCCGGCCTAGTACAAATCATGGAATACATGATGGATCCGACTGCAGAAGCATACGGGATCGCACTCATCCGACTTCGCTCATCAGTTGTCGAAGGACACCGAGTCTTGCTAAGTTTTACACCATGGGACATTGGTAAGAACCCCTTCTTAGACGATCCCATGTTGAACTTCTTCAACACTTTGTCCAAATAAGTACTCTGACTCAATCCAATGATCCTCCTTGATCTATCTCTATAGATCCGGATTCCGAGGATGTATGTTGCCTCACCCAAGTCTTTCATTGAGAAACTCCTTTCCAATGACTCCTTGGTTTCTTGCAACATCTGGACATAATTTCCAATCAGTAATATGTCATCCACATATAAGATTATAAAGTTTACTTTGCTCCCACTAAACTTCTTGTATAAACAAGAATCATGATCACTCTTGATGAAGCCAAACGATTTGACTACCTCATCAAAGCGAATATTCCAACTCCGAGATGCTTGCTTCAACCCATAAATGGATTTTTGAAGTTTACATACCTTGTCAGCATTATCCGGATCGACAAAACCCTCGGGTTGTATCATATACACGTCCTCGGTTAAATTTCCGTTAAGGAAAGCTGTTTTGACATCCATTTGCCATATCTCATAGTCAAAATAGGCTGCTATAGCTAACATGATCCGAACTGATTTAAGCATCGCTACGGGCGAGAAAGTCTTGTTGTAATCAACTCCTTGAACTTGTCGGAACCCCTTCGTGACAAGGCATGCTTTATAGACGGAAACATTTCCATCCATATCAGTTTTCTTCTTAAAGACCCACTTGCACTCGACGGGTCTTGTACCGTCTGGCAGATCAACCAAGTTCCAAACTTGATTTTCATCCATGTATTTTAACTCGGATCTCATGGCTCCAAGCCATGACTCGGAATCAGATCCCACCATCGCTTCCGAATAATTTGCCGGCTCATCACTGTCTACCAGTAATACATCACGAACACTTCGTAATCTTGCCGATCTTCGTAGTACAGGTGTTGTTTCCGGCTCAGCTACCACGACCGGCTCAACCTCCAAGGTTTTTGCCGACTCTCTACTGGCCGGTTCCTCTCAAATTTCTTCGAGCTGCACCGTGCTCCCACTTACTCCCCGATTGAGAAACTCTTTCTCATGGAAGACACCGTTCCGAGCTACAAACACTTTGCCCTCTTCTCGATTGTAGAAGTAGTAACCCAAGGTTTCCCTCGGATACCCCACGAAAATACACTTATCTGACTTGGCTGTAAGCTTGTCCGATTGAAGTCGCTTGACAAATGCTTCACAGCCCCAAATCTTAAGAAAAGACAAACTCGGCTTTTTGCCTGTCCACATCTCATGCGGTGTCTTCTCTACCGACTTTGATGGTACTCTGTTTAGTGTGAACACCGCTGTTTCTAGACAATAACCCCAAAATGATAAAGGCAGATTTGTCCGACTCATCATTGATCGTACCATGTCCAACAAGGTCTGATTCCGCCTTTTCGAAACATCGTTCCTTTGCAGCATTCCTAGTGGAGTAAGTTCAGGAACTATTCCACAACTTTTCAGATGGTCATCAAACTCATGGCTCATGTACTCGCCTCCTCGGTCCGACCAGAGAACTTTATTTTCTTGTCGAGTTGATTTTGTGCTTCATTCTGGAATTCTTTGAACTTTTGAAAGGCTTCCGACTTATGTTTCATCAAGTAGATATATCCATACCTACTCAAATCATCAGTGAAGGTAATGAAGTACTCATAACCACCTCTTGCTGTCGTACTCATTGGTCCACATACATCACTATGTACTACTCCCAACAAGTCGGACGCCCTTTCGCAACTCTTTTCAAAAGGTGTCTTGGTCATTTTGCCGAGTAAGCAAGATTCGCATGTCTCGAATGACTCCAAGTCGAACAAAGTTAGGAGTCCATCATCATGGAGCTTCTTCATGCGTTTCCAACTTATATGACCAAGCCGACAATGCCAAAAGTAAGTCATATTCAGATCATTTGGTTTCAACCTTTTAAAATTTATGTTATAAAGCGACTCACCATCAAGATTCAAAATAAATAACCCTTCCTGGACGGGTGCAAAGCCGTGAAACATATCATTCAAATACAAAGAACAACCATTATTCTTGATATTCGACTCATAACCTTATGTCAACACCCGGATTTTTAATCCCAGATGCCTGTTATGCCATACATCGCAATCCCAGGATTACCATTTTTACGACACATAACAGATTTGGATACCACAGTACAGCATCCATTACAAACCATACATAAGGTCTTACACAAATAAGGATCTCATGATCCAGTTCTTAATACAACTCAAGCAGCAGAAATACGTAATAATAAAGGTAGCGTAGGCGAAGCTCCATCTTCGGGGTCACAGGCAATGCAGACGATGGGAGATGATCCTAGTTGTCGTAACCTTCCTATGGTCCTTCGTCCTGGTACTCTTCTTCATAGTCTGGCCATGGGAATAGCCAGGGACAAAGCCATGAGTACTCTTTAAGTACTCGCAAACTAATACTAACAAGTTAAGGGGGTTTTTGTAGTAGGATACTAGGCTCTATGGTTGTTTTGCAAAAATCCAGATTTACCTCTACTAAGTTCAGAAGCAAAGAAAGCAGGTTGAAAGTTTATACACCTAAGTGGGAACTTGTATTTCATGTCACAACTCTGTTGTGGTAAAGTCAAAGTCTCAATTCATTTCACAAGTCATTTTCAAAACATCTGACGGGGGAACAGTATGGCCACTAATCGTCCATAATCATGACGCGGCTATTCGAATAGTTTGACACTCTGCAGAGATTGTACACTTTCACCACAATATTCGATACATCCATCAGGAACAAATCCTGAATTCACCATACTCAGTATGCAAATAATCAATCCTAACCTTTCCATTACACGCCCTAGTATAAGCACCTCTCCTGTTCGTTTGGCCTCCCAACCATGGCCAACTGTCATCTTGGGTACTGCATAGGTGGACAATTTTCACAAGGTAGCCTCAGCTCAGACCTTGGCCGTGAGGAAACCCATACTAAGGTATATAAGTTTCCAGTCAAGCCCTACCCAAATTTCGGGTATTATGTTGTACGGAAAAATTGGAATGGTATTGCATCCAGACAACCATCAGTTTTATAAAGGGCTAAGGCTCATGCCTCAACATTTTCATCATCAAAATCATCTGGTGTTCGGAAACACATGTCAAAACATCTCAGTAGAATGACTCATAATTCAAAGGTTTTCATAACCATTTTCCACCAAGTATTCCCATCTAAAGTTGATCAAGTTTTATGCTTAGCACTAGCATCTACAAGTGGGGGTAAGTACTAATGAGGGATGGTAAACAAGTGGGATTTAACTAAGTTCAATCTCATGCCTTAGGATGACATCAAGATTATCTAGCTTAGGCCAAATTTAATGCTCTTTATGCAACCTTCAATTATCCTCCTAGAATCTACAAGTCACTTAAGTAAACTCTAAGAAATAGCTTTGATAAAGAAATAAAGTAAAAAGCTTTCAAGTAAAACTAGGATTGGGTTATCAAGTGGGTATGATCACATATGCTTAAGGCATATAGTTGGCATGGTAACAAGCAAGTATTAGCTTGCATAGGTCAACTTGATTAGTAAGGCTTGCATAAGTATCAGTATAAGCTTGCCTTGTGCAGAGCAGTGGTTGAAGTTCTCCTCGGCTTATTCTTCGTAGTATCCTCCTTCCTCCTCGTATCCTTGGTCGGTACTAGCGTCTTTGAATAAATACGAGGTACACAATCACCAAACAATACTTAACTATTTTCAATCATCACACAAAGGTGTTCTATAGATGATCTAGCATCATCACTAACATTACAAGATTAAAGCACTTGCATTATTTATTTATTTTTAGAAAAGTAATTTCTACTCATTGAAAAACTACTTAAGATTTCATATTCTCCAAACCAAACATGGGATCATGTTGACACATGTCATCACCACATATTTCAGTACATGGGAATGTGATTTAAAGTGGTGTCACAATTTAATAAGGTTTTACCCTTTATTTTAAATAAATAAAATGACTAGAAATGCCTATGTGGCATTATTTTATTACTTGGACATTATTTCTATAAGTAAACCCATATGTTTTTATATATTCTGAAAGGTATGATCAAATGTGATTTTTGAGAGTTGGAATCAACTCAAAAGCTATTATGGTTGAAATTTGAAAAATGTTTGAATGCAGAAAATCTTCTGACTTGTTATTTTTACCAAGGTTGGTCTACAGATCCAAATGATTTGAATCCAATGGGCTTGGATTAAGCATTTCAGTACCTTTCTAACAAAATTGGTTTCATGCAATTTGGTTCACTGAATCGAGCTGGGTTGATATTTGAAACTAGGTACAGAACTGTGTTTGAATTAAAATAGAAAAATCTAAATTCAAACGCTTGGGCTGCACGGGAAGGGTTAATGGGCCGGCCTAGTGTCACTCCGCAGCGTGGGGCTCAGCTGACAGGGGGTTCCACCTGTCAGTGGCTCATAACACGCGAAGCGGTACGGGGCTATGTGGGTCATTGGATTAGAAGGGTGATCGACGGCTGAGGGTCGTCGTCGATGATGAAAATGTCGTCGGCGAGCTCGAACCCTAGCGGCTCAGTGGGGGTCATGGGAGGCTCACCGGGGCTCAGGCGAGGGTCGGCGATGCAGGCGAACGACGAAGTCGACGACGGCGAATCTCCTGGCACTGGCAGCTCCTCCTGGGGTGGCTCCAATCGACGGCTCCTCTCCTCCTCTGCAGCGACGAGCTCCGGCCAAATTCCGGCGATGCGCTGCCTTGCTCCGGGAGAGATGTGGGGAGTGATATGGTGTGAAGAAATCGAGTGGGGGTGGCCTCCTTTTATAGGCTCGACGGCGAGACCGAGAGGGATGGGCAGGCGACGGTGGCGACACGGCTACGGGCAGCTAGAGGCATGGCTGGGGTTGGCGATCAATGGGCGGTCTCTTGGCGATGCTCTAGAGATTAAATGCGCATGTAGGGGTGTTGGCAATCGGTCGGGAACGTGCGGTGCTCTGCGAGGCAGAGGCGGCGAACTCCGCGGCGAGCGGCGGCTACGGGGTACGGGCGGTGAAACGAACATGTCTGGTGGTCTCCTGGGACGGTGGGGTGCATGCTGGCGGGCGGCGAGGGCTCAAGGTGGTCGGGTTGAGTGGGAACGGCGCATGCACTGGGGTGCGCGTCATGATGGTCGACAGTGGTGCGGGCGCAACATTCCTGGCGGTTCTGGTTGCTGTTCTTGAGCTAGGGCTGGTCGAGAGGGGGCGGTGAGGTATGGGCTACATGCTAGACAAGGTGGGCACGGCTAGTTCTTCTCCTAGTTTGCTGTCCACACTGGGGTGACATGGTGAGGCTCGGCCTGCTCACCGTTGATGACAATGGCAAGGTCACAGTGGTGCTAGAGGTTAGTCAAGGGTGCTAGATGATCTATTAAGGCTAGTTGCATCCAGAGAGGGAACAAGGTTGGCCCTAAACACTCCTCAACATAGTGTTTTTGATTTTGTTGATTTGGATCTGCAACCTGTTTGATGAAATGGCCGCATGAACTTGAGTTTTGAATTTTGAAAAGATTTTTGGTGTGTGTGCTAGGCATGTGTTGAGGATCCTGTGGGTTCTTGGGTTTTGAAAATGGAGCTTGTTTGAGTGGTTTTTGAAATTGTGGGATCTTCCCGTTGAAATAGATTCAATTTTAAACTATCATTTAAACTCAGCATTTGAATGTTTTTAGATGATCACAAAGTGGGCCTTGGTACCTTATTATGAGTACTATCAAGGGGTGAAAAGATCCATACATGTTTCTGTTAAGTTCTGAAAGTTAGGGATAGCCAAAGTAGGCATGGGAGTTAATTTGGCCAAAGTGACCATTCACTTAATTTACTTGTTTTGGCTTGTTTGTCTTTGGGAAAAGTTTGGGGATTGTTTAGATGATGTTTATTTCACCTAAGAATCATTTTATAAGCAAATAAACACATAAGCATGGCAATTCAAAAGAATCCAAATTTTGAATACACACACATATGAAGGCTTTCATATTTTTAGTTGGGAAAGTTTTTGTTAACCCTAATTTTGATGATTAGAGTTTGATGATCCAAGTTTAATATTTTTGGGATTTTAAAAACCTTCCCCCCTTAAACAAAATCTCGTCCCAAGATTTGAAAAAGGACGAAAAAGATTACCTAGGATTTGAAGAGATTGGGAAACTCCGTCCTGATGTGGTCTTCGCGCTCCCAGGTAGCTTCCTCTTCTGTGTGGTTGCTCCACTGAATCTTGAGAAACTTGATGCTTCGGGTTCTGGTAGTTCTGAAAGATTCTTCCAAAATACGGATGGGCACTTCGGGATAGGTCAGGTCATCGTTGATCTCGATGGTCCGGTGATCAGTGTTCTTGAACACTTCAGTCTTCTCCGGGACTTCGAGACACTTGCGAAGTAATGAGATATGGAATACATTGTGCACGGCTGACATCTCCTCGGGTAGTTCCAATTGATATGACACTTCTCCTCGACGATTCAGAATCTTGAAGGGGCCGATATATCTGGGGGCTAACTTTCCTTTCAGTTGGAAACGCTACATTCCCTTCAATGGAGACACTTTCAGATACACAAAATCTTTGATGTTGAAGGCGAGGTCTCGACGTCTCTTGTCGGCGTAACTCTTTTGCCTTGACTGGGCTGTCTTGAGGTGCTCACGAATCTTGTGAACCTTCTCTTCTGCTTCTCGTAGGATGTCGGGTCCGAAAATCTGACTCTCTCCTACTTCCGACCAGTTCAAAGGGGTGCGACACTTTCTTCCGTACATGAATTCAAATGAGGCCATTTGCAAACTAGCTCGATAACTGTTGTTGTACGAAAATTCTGCAAACAACAGACAGTCTTCTCATTTAGATCCATACTTTAACACACATGCTCTCAACATGTCTTCGAGTATTTGATTTACTCGCTCTGTTTGTCCATCGGTCTGAGGGTGATAAGCGGTGCTGAAATCTAGGTGGGTTCCTAAACCTTCTTGTACTTTCTTCCAGAATCTCGAGGTAAACTGAGTTCCTCGATCAGATACGATGTTCTTGGGGACTCCATGCAAACTGACGATTCTAGCGATGTATAACTCTGCTAGCTTCGAACTCTGATATGTGGTCTTGACGGGTAAGAAATGGGCGACTTTGGACAGTCTGTCCACTATGACCCAGATAGAGTCATTTCCCCTACTAGAAGTAGGCAATACGGTGATAAAGTCCATTCCAACGGAATCCCATTTCCATTCCGGAATCTGCAATGGTTGCAACAATCCAGCGGGTCTTTGATGTCCCGCCTTGACTCTCTGACATATCACACTTGGCGATATAGCTTCTGATTTCTCTCTTCATCTTATGCCACCAAAATTGTTCTTTCAAGTCCTGATACATCTTCGTTCCTCCAGGGTGGATAGAATAAAGAGTATCATGAACTTCCTTCAGAATCACTTCTTTCAACTCAGAATCTGCTGGTTCACAAAGGCGTCCTTTGTACCACAGAACTCCTTCTTCGTCTTCGATGAATCCGGGTACTTTGCCTGTACCTATATGACGCTTGATTCCATCGATACTAGCATTTCCTTTCTGAGCCTCTTTGATCTGGCTGATCAAAGTGGGTTGAAGTTCTATGCTAGCCAAAAATCCTTCACTCACTAATTCCATTCGGAAATCTTCCATCTCTTTGTGCAGACTTGGTTGCTCCTTAAAAATCATGGAGTTCAAGCGGCACGGCAATCTTCTAAGGGCATCTGCTACCACGTTGGCTTTATCGGGGTGATAGTGAATGTCCAGATCATAATCCTTGATTAGATCAATCCATCTTCTTTATCTCATATTCAGCTCCTTTTGAGTGAATATATACTTCAGGCTCTTGTGATCCGAATAAATCTCACAACGGTTTCCCATCAGGTAATGCCTCCATGTCTTCAGGGCTAGAACTACGGCTGCGAGTTCGAGGTCATGGGTTGGGTAATTTTGCTCATGTTGTTTCAGTTGTCGAGATAGATAAGATATAACTTTGCCTTCTTGCATTAGCACATATCCGAGACCGATCTTGGATGCGTCACAATACACGTCAAAGGGCTTCGTGATATCCGGCATGATTAAGATTGGGGCTGAAATCAATCTTCTCTTGAGTTCTTGAAAACTCGCTTCACATTTGTCCGTCCATTCAAACTTCTTGTCCTTCTTCAGCAATTGGGTCATGGGTCTGGCAATACTCGAGAATCCTTCTACGAACTTGCGGTAGTATCCCGCCAATCCGAGAAATGCACGAACTTGGGTTTGAGTGGTTGGGGCTTGCAAATCTTTGACATATTTCACCTTTGCAGGGTCAACGGCAATTCCTCCGGCTGACACAATGTGGCCGAGGAATCCTACCTCCTGTAACCAGAATTCACATTTGCTAAACTTGGCATACAACTGATGCTCTCTAAGGGTTCCAAGAATGGTCCTTAGGTGTAGCTCATGTTCTTCTGATTTGGAATAAATTAGAATGTCATCGATGAAAACAACGATAAACTTATCCAGGAAGTCCATTAAAATCTTATTCATGAGATTCATGAAATAAGCGGGGGCATTGGTTAATCCAAAAGACATGACAGTATACTCGTATAATCCATATCTGGTGGTAAAGGCAGTCTTTGGAATATCCTCTATGCGAATCTTAAGTTGATGATAGCCAGTTCTAAGATCAATCTTAGAAAACACTTTGGCACCGGTCAACTGATAAAACATATCTTCTATCTTGGGCAGTGGGTACTTGTTCTTGATAGTGACATCATTCAACTTCCGATAATCTGTACACAAACGGTTACCTCCATCTTTCTTGTCCACAAACAAGACATGTGATCTCCATGGTGACGCACTTGGTTGAATCAATCCAATTTCCAGCATGGCATCCAGTTGCTTCTTCAGTTCTGCTAGTTCAGACGGGTTCATACTATATGGTATCTGGGCTATGGGTCCTGTTCCGGGGATTAGTTCAATGATAAACTCGATATCCCTATCTGGGGGCATACCGGGGAAAACATCTGGAAATACATCGGGGTATTCACAGAATATACGGACTTGGTGAATGGTAGGTTGGGCTATACTCTTGTTCACTTGAATTGACGCGGTAAGGTTTCAGATATATGCTCGACTGATATTCCGGCTGTACTGGTCATGGTTATGGCTTTCTTGGCACAGTCAATCAATCCTTTATGTTTGGACATCCAATCCATTCCTAGTACTACTTCCAAACCTTTAGTTCTGAGTACTATCAGATTAGCATAAAAATCTATGCCATGGATTCGGATAGGGACGACTTTGCAAATTTGCCTAGCTTTGGTGGTTAAACCGGGGATTTGAACAATCATAACATGCTTCAGTTTGGTGGGTTGAATCTTACTAGTGCATGCAAATTCTTCGGTGACAAATGAGTGCGATGCACCAAAATCAAACAACACTCTAGCAAGTACTGAATTAACAGAAAACATACCCAGCACGACGTCTGGCGCTTCCTGGGCTTCTTCAGCATGCATGAGAAAGACGGCCGTTGCGATTGAGCGAGTTCCCTGGGGCAAACCTTCTTCCGGGCTAAACACGACGCTGCTGCTGAGCTGGGGCATTTGCATTGGGGGCTGCGGCATTCTTCTTGGGGCACTCATTGGAGTAGTGACCCTTATTTCCACAGTCATAACAAGTCACTTGCGACTTGTCCTTTGCTGCAACAGGCACAACATTGCTTCCAGTCCTCGGGGCAGTGTTGGTGTTGGTGACAACATTGTTCTTGTTGAATTTGGGTGGTGCACGGTTGAAATTGCCAGAGTTGCCGGGGTTGTTGTGATTTCCTCCGGGCCTTGGGTTTCCACGGTTGGGATAGGTCGGACGGTTCATCGGGGGTCTGTTGGTTCTCGGGGCAAATCCTGGAGATGCGTTAGGGCGATACTTTGGGGTATGATGGGTTCCTGGCTAATGCATCATGCGACGCTTGCGATTCTCATTGGCTTGGTTGATATTTCCTTCCATCTAAATGGCAGAGTTGACAAGGGCTTCAATATCTGCAAAGGGGATATTGACCAACATAGTCTGCATCTCATCATGCAAACCATTTAGGAATCTCTCTTTCTTCTTGGCTTTAGTGTCGATCTCATCCGGGGCATACCTAGCTAATGACAAGAATTTGTAACGGTATTCCACTATGGTCATCCTTCCTTGCTTTAGTTCTCTGAACTCATCTCTCATTCTCTTGATCAAACCCGGTGGCACATGGGTTTTGCTGAACTTGACCTTGAATTCTTCCCAGGTCATCATCTGTCCTCCGGTCATTGCACGAACGCTGTTCCACCATGCTCTTGCATCTCCGGCTAGATAGTGGGTGGCAAAGAGAACTTTCTCGTTAACTTCCACTCCGGCGACTTCCAGGTTGTTTTCCATGGTCTGCAGCCAATCATTTGCGTCTAAGGGCTCTTCCGACTTAGTGAAAACAGGTGGGTTGGTTTCTGGAAATTCTTGAGCTTAGACCCATGGTTGTCCTGATTTCCTTGGCCTTGATTGTTGTGGGCCAGCTGAGCTGTCTGCTGAAGGGTGGATAGGTTGGCTTGACGTTCTGCTCTTTCAGCTTCGCGGTCAGAAACCAACATTTGCAGGATCTACAACATCGGGTCCGGGGATGAACCACTTCCTCCGCGTGGCATCTGAAGATTGAGATAGATCATGAGAAAAGAGGGAAATTTCTAAGGTTCAGGGACTTTGAAAAGCCTTTAAAGTTTGACTCATATTTTCTAGCAACTTGCTTTTGATTCATTCATCCATAGCACACGATACAACACACACCACAACAAGGTAAACAAATGGTTTTAAGAACCATTCTGTAAACTACGATACAGTGGGACCGAATACAACTCACTACGCTAGTGCTCAAGTGCTACTACTCCTTGGAGTCAGTGTAGTCGTCATCCTCATCATCCTCATCGTCATCGATAAAGGCGAAATCCTCCTCATCGGTGAAGAAGTCCATGGCTTGATCCTCCAGAAAATCATCATCATCGCTGAGATAGGAGTAGGGGTATCCACGAAGATCTTCTCCGGCATTCTCCCTTTCCTCCAACTGCATGTCTCTCTCGTGGATCATCTCCTCCAAATCCGAGATACGGTGGCGAAGACGGGCAATGATGCGCTCCTTCTTGTCAAGCTGACGGCGACGAGACTTGCGATCCTTCGCTAGCATAGTGATGGTCTGATCCTTTGTCCTGATGATGGCAGACTTGTGGTTGGAGTAGTCACGGCAATTTACCAATTCTTGCTGACGATCATACATCATGAAGCTAAGGTGGTCCAACTGAGTCTTCAGCTCGTGGTGGTATGGGGCTTCTAGTGGCTGTCCCATAGCATCACGCCTTGGACAAAACTCAAAGCGGGTACCCTTGATCTGGTTGATACTCTGCCCACACAAACAGGCAAGAGCTTCCTGCATGGCCCTGGCAAGTCCATCGAGCCAGTTGTTCTCTCTTAAGGTGAACTGAATTCCCTCGGCAGTGGGAGGTTCAATCTTTCCTCAGAGACTTGCAACAACTAGCCATTGCCGATCTTCTCCTTCCTGATCATTGAGCTGAGCTCTGAAGAACTCGGGGTGCGAACGCTCCAGAAGTTTCGAAAGCTGGTCCAAATCCCGCTCAAAGATGAGGTCTCCTCCATTCCCCAACTGATAAAACTTGTACTTCACGTCCATCTATTAAGAATACAGGATGAGTAAGTTAGTAGAGTGATCAAGTGTGTCAAATTTTTATGTATTTTGTAAGAGTTTTTTGAGGAACATGATTTTTTATGAAAGAATCAAAGTGATAAGAAATGGAATAAGTTTTTGTAAATACTCACTTTCCTGGGTTTTGAAACTAAGTTTTTGATTCAAACGTCCAGTCTAACTAGGGTCTCCTATGGTCAGGATGGCTCTGATACCAACTTGTCAACACCCGGATTTTTAATCCCAGATGTCTGTCATGCCATACATCGCAATCCCAGGATTACCATTTTTGCAATACATAACAGATTTGGATACCACGGTACATCATCCATTACAAACCATACATAAGGTATTACACAAATAAGGATCTCATGATCCAGTTCTTAATACAACTCAAGCAGCGGAAATACGTAATAATAAAGGTAGCGTAGGTGAAGCTCCATCTTCGGGGTCACAGGCAATGCTAACGATGGGAGATGATCCTATTTGTCGTAACCTTCCTGCGGTCCTTCATCCTGGTACTCTTCTTCATAGTCTGGCCACGAGAATAGCCAGGGACAAAGCCATGAGTACTCTTTAAGTACTCACAAACTAATACTAACAAGTTAAGGGGGTTTTTATAGTAGGATACTAAGCTCTAGGGTTGTTCTGCAAAGAGCCAGATTTACCTCTACTAGGTTCAAAAGCAAAGAAAGCAGGTTGAAAGTTTATACACCTAAGTGGGAACTTGTATTTCATGTCACAACTCTGTTGTGGTCAAGTCAAAGTCTCAATTCATTTCACAAGTCATTTTGAAAACATCTGACGGGGGAACAGTATGGCCACTCCAACTGTCCATAACCGTGGACGCGGCTATTCGAATAGTTTGACACTCTGCAGAGATTGTACACTTTCACCACAATATTCGATACATCCGTCAGGAACAAATCCTGAATTCACCATACTCAGTATGCGGATAATCAATCCTAACCTTTCCATTACACGCCCTAGTATAAGCACCTCTCCTGTGAGTTTGGCCTCCCAACCATGACCAACTGTCATCTTGGGTACTGCACAGGTGGACAATCTTCACAAGGTATCCTCATCTCAGACCTTGGCCGTGAGGGAACCCATACTAAGGTATATAAGTTTCCAGTCAAGCCCTACCCAAATTTCGGGTATTATGGTTGTACGGTAAAATTGGAATGGTATCGCATCCAGACAACCATCAGTTTTATAAAGGGCTAAGGCTCATGCCTCAACATTTTCATCATCAAAATCATCTGGTGTTCGGAAACACATGTCAAAACATCTTAGTAGAATGACTCATCATTCTAAGGTTTTCATAACCATTTTCCACCAAGTATTCCCATCTAAAGTTGATCAAGTTTTATGCTTAGCACTAGCATCTACAAGTGGGGGTAAGTACTAATGAGGGATGGTAAACAAGTGGGATTTAACTAAGTTCAATCTCATGCCTTAGGATGACATCAAGATTATCTAGCTTAGGCCAAATTTAATGCTCTTTATGCAACCTTCAATTATCCTCCTAGAATCTACAAGTCACTTAAGTAAACTCTAAGAAATAGCTTTCATAAAGAAATAAAGTAAAAAGCTTGCAAGTAAAACTAGGATTGGGTTATCAAGTGGGTATGATCACATATGCTTAAGGCATATAGTTGGCATGGTAACAAGCAAGTATTAGCTTGCATAGGTCAACTTGATTAGTAAGGCTTGCATAAGTATCAGTATAAGCTTGCCTTGTGCAGAGCAGTGGTTGAAGTTCTCCCCGGCTTCTTCTTCGTAGTATCCTCCTTCCTCCTCGTATCCTTGGTCGGTACTAGCGTCTCTGAATAAATACGAGGTACACAATCACCAAACAATACTTAACTATTTTCAATCATCACACAAAGGTGTTCTATAGATGATCTAGCATCATCACTAACATTACAAGATTAAAGCATTTGCATTATTTATTTATTTTTAGAAAAGTAATTTCTACTCATTGAAAAACTACTTAAGATTTAATATTCTCCAAACCAAACATGGGATCATGTTGACACATGTCATCACCATATATTTCAGTACATGGGAATGTGATTTAAAGTGGTGTCACAATTTAATAAGGTTTTACCCTTTATTTTAAATAAATAAAATGACTAGAAATGCCTATGTGGCATTCTTTTATTACTTGGACATTATTGCTGTAAGTAAACCCATATGTTTTATATATTCTGAAAGGTATGATCAAATGTGATTTTTGAGAGTTGGAATCAACTCAAAAGCTATTATGGTTGAAATTTGAAAAATGTTTGAATGCAGAAAAGCTTCTGACTTGTTATTTTTACCAAGGTTGATCTACAGATCCAAATAATTTGAATCCAACGGTCTTGGATTAAGAATTTCAGTACCTTTCTAACAAAATTTGTTTCATGCAATTTGGTTCACTGAATCGAGCTGGGTTGATTTTTGAAACTAGGTACATAACTGTGTTTGAATTAAAATAGAAAAATCTAAATTCAAACGCTTGGGCTGCACGGGAAGGGTTAATGGGCCGGCCCAGTGTCACTCCGCAGCGCGGGGCTTAGATGACAGGGGGTTCCACCCGTCAGTGGCTCTTAACACGTGAAGCGGTATGGGGCTGTGTGGGTCGTTGGATTAGAAGGGTGATCGACGACTGAGGGTCGTCGTTGACGATGAACATGTCGCCGGCGAGCTCGAACCCTAGCGGCTCAGTGGGGGTCGTGGGAGGCTCACCGGGGCTCAGGCGAGGGTCGGCGATGCGGGCAAACGACGAAGTCGACGACGGCGAATCTCCTGGCACCGACAGCTCCTCCTGGGGCGGCTCCAATCGACGGCTCCTCTCCTCCTCTGCAGCGGCGAGCTCCGGCCAAATTCCGGCGATGCGCTGCTCGCCTTGCTCCGGGAAGAAGTGGGAAGTATCAGTGAGAGGTGGGGTGTGAGATGGTGTGAAGAAATCGAGCGGGGGTGGCCTCCTTTTATAGGCTCGACGGCGAGACCGAGAGGGATGGGCAGGCGACGGTGGCGAAACGGCTACTGGCGGCTAGAGGCATGGCTAGGTTTGGCGATCGACGGGCGGTCTCCTGGCGATGCTCTAGAGCTTAAATGCGCGTGTAGGGACGGTGGTAATCGGTCGGGAACGTGCGGTGCTCTGCGAGGCAGAGGCGGCGAGCGGCGGCTACGGGGTACAGGCGGTGAAACGAACATGTCTGGTGGTCTCCTGGGATGGTGGGGTGCATGCTGGCGGGCGGCGAGGGCTCGAGGTGGTCGGGTTGAGTGGGAACAGCGCGTGCACTGGGTGCGCGTCGGCATGGTCGACAGTGGCGCAGGCGCGGCGTTCCTGGCGGTTCTGGTTGCTGTTCTTGAGCTAGGGCTGGTCAAGAGGGGGCGGTGAGGCATGGGCTGCATGCTAGACAAGATGGGCACGACTAGTTCTTCTCCTAGTTTGCTGTCCACACTGGGTTACATGGTGAGGCTCGGCCTGCTCACCATTGATGACAATGGCAAGGTCACAGTGGTGCTAGAGGTTAGTCAAGGGTGCTAGATGATCTATTAAGGCTAGTTGCATCCATAGAGGGAACAAGGTTGGCCCAAAACACTGCTCAACATAGTGTTTTTGATTTTGTTGATTTGGATCTGCAACCTGTTTGATGAAATGGCCGCATGAACTTGAGTTTTGAATTTTGAAAAGATTTTTGGTGGGTGTGCTAGGCATGTGTTGAGGATCCTGTGGGTGCTTGGGTTTTGAAAATGAAGCTTGTTTGAGTGGTTTTTGAAATAGTGGGATCTTCCCATATGAAATAGATTCAATTTTAAACTGTCATTTAAACTAAGCATTTGAATGTTTTTAGATGATCACAAAGTGGGACTTGGTACCTTATTATGAGTACTATCAAGGGGTGCAAAGATCCATACATGTTTCTGTTAAGTTCTGAAAGTTAGGGATAGCCAAAGTAGGCATGGGAGTTAATTTGGCCAAAGTGACCATTCACTTAATTTACTTGTTTTGACTTGTTTGTCTTTGGGAAAAGTTTGGGGATTGTTTAGATGATGTTTATTTCACCTAAGATTCATTTTACAAGCAAATAAACACATAAGCATGGCAATTCAAAAGAATCCAAATTTTGAATACACACACATATGAAGGCTTTCATATTTTTAGTTGGGAAAGTTTTTGTTAACCCTAATTTTGATGATTAGAGTTTGATGATCCAAGTTTAGTATTTTTGGAATGTTACACCTTGCCTCATCAAACATGAAGCAGAAATAATGTTTCGACTGAGCACTGGAACATAATAACAATTATTCAGTTCCATAATGAATCCGGAAGGTAAATGAAGCTGCATCATGCCGACTTCCAACGCAGCAACTCTTGCTTTGTTGCCGACTCGAATATCAACCTCGCCTCTTGCTACGCTCCTAGTTCTTACCAGTCCCTGCAACGATTTGCAGATGTGAATAACTGATCCGGTATCATATACCCAAGAACTATTAGGTGCATCAGCAAGATATATGTCTATAACATTGCAAACAAGTGTACCTGAGTCGGAAGTCATACCTCCACTCTTGGCTTTATCAGCCAAATAGTTGCTGCAGTTCCTCTTCCAGTGGTCATCCGCCTTGCAGTAGAAGCAAGTGGATCCGGCTGAAGGAGATGGCTTAGTCCCTAAGGAAGCGCTTGGGACCGGGTCCTGAGCCTGCTTTCCTCTTGACTTAGCCTTCTTCTTAGTCCAAGAACTCTTCTTGAACTTAGCCTTATTCTGCACCATCAACACTTGACTGGTGCCCTTCTTGAGATCCGCCTTTGCCTTCTTGATCATCCCATGTAATTCAGTGAGCTTATTATCCATACCATGCATGTGGTAGTTCGAAATGAACTGCCCATATGCACTAGGAAGAGAGTTCAGAATTATATCCGTAGCGAACTCTTCGCTAATGGGGTAGCCAAGCCTCTCCAGAGACTGCACATAACCAACCATTTTGATCACATGCGGACTCAGTGGATCACCATCCTTAAGCTTGCAACTCAGCAAAGCCTGAGAGACTTGATACCTCTCAGTCTTCTTTGAGCTCGAACATACTTTTGAGGCTTTCGATCATATCGTAGGCCTCAACATGCTCGAACTGCTTTTGAAAGTCCGGTTCCATGTGAGCAAGCATAAGACAACTAATATCCGTGGACTCATCCTTAGCCCGACGGTAGGCATTGGTGGCAGCGACAGTCGCATTCTCATTCGGCTCATCTAGAAGTGGGTTGTCTAGGACATGGTCCTTATTTTCTTGTTTGAGAAAAATTCTCAGATTTCGATACCAGTTGGTAAAATTAGTGTTGTTCAGTTTATATTTCTCAAGAATGATTCTCAACGCAAAACCGGATATCTAAGAGTGACTGCTACTTGGTGCCATGATCTATAATAGAAAATATGCAAAACACTTAAGACATGTATTCATAAAAGAGCAAGCATATTAAACTTTTTAATACTTTATGCTCCCACTAGAACCAACACTCCTCCGATGGTTACTTAGTGATTCGGGATCCTAAATAAGCAAGTCGGCTAGTGAGCTTTAGCATCACCGCTAGCCGCCAAGTGATCTAGGTAGACAACTCCTTGTCAATCACATCTCATACGACTCCTGTTGGACGGGTGGCATCACATGCCCCGGCTCCCATCCGACTTTTCCCCGAGCCCCACAACCGTTGTGATAAACCCGTCTAGCTTACCGAGTGTTTCCGCAGTAAGATTCCGACTCGAACCCACCTAGTCGGAAAGAATTGGCAGCACCTCAATTTTATGAGCCCACTATAAAAAATGTCCGACTTGTGATGGTGCAAACACTGGCGGGAAAACCGACTAGACCTTCCTTGAGGGATTAAATTTTATCGACTATCTAATAGAGGTAAAACAGAGACATAACAATAACACAAAATAAAGCAATTATAATGTGAAATGGTATGGCTCCCTTCATGGCGATCTCCATCTCCACAAAGCCTGTAATCCGACTCGTGCCAACTCTTGTCACTTGTCGTCTTACTCCATGTCGCCGACATGTACATCGCCTTGCATGCCATCCAAGTTCTCCAAATAGCTACACTAGCTTAGTAAAGTAAATTACATGGAGAATCCAACACGCAGGTCGTTATACAATAAAATAACAGCACCAAGGCTCCAGCCGGCTGACATAAACCGTGATTCGCAGATCACGTATGGATTACACACATACATCACATGCACATGAACCATACCATTCACAACTTCCTGCAAAAACAAGTTATGCATAGATACATTATCTACCGGTGTTTTGAAACTCGCAACGACATCTAAGGCGCTACGACAGGGCGAAGCCGACGGTCCCTGACGATTTTTCCGAAAACGTAGATCTCATCTACGATCCGGACATGGATTCTGACCATTATTCCGATTCGATAAAACTCTTTGATCTTCGATCCCCGCTTTCAGATTTACGTGTCACATTCTACCCTGATGGCGGAAGCCGACCGGTAGGGGTATGTCGTTCCACGACCTTAGCAGTATGATCACGGAAATCAGATCTACCATTCCTCGAGTACAGTTGATCCAATCAACCTCGTACAAAACCGATCTATCTCATAGATCGACCACCAAAACAGCACATAGATCTCATCTACAGCCAACCACACATCACATATGCGAGATCTCGAGCCTAAAATCAGAAGCTATCGCTCTAATACCACAGTTGGGCCACGCAGAGATAAAACAAAACCTTTTCCTCTAACGTGATGATCCCAAGATCTAGCTGAGGTAGAAGGCCACGAGGTTTACCACTAGACGCGCAGTTGCGGATTACTGATGAAGCCGTCAGTTGATGCAGTGCAGTCCTTTGCGATCCGATCGTCCTGGTGCTGATCGTACAACACCTCTGTTTGTATCCACACGTGCAAGGAGGAGCACCGGCGAATGACGCTAGGTTCAAACAACGGGGATGGCTTTGAGCTAGGGTTTCCAACACATGGAATGACCTAACCGAACAACGATTAACCTTTCTCGGTTACGGTGCTCCACTATATATAGGGAGTGAACGTGGGCTCTGCTCGCGTGGCCCATTCACTAAAGCCCATATAATATTAGTCCCTATGAGTCCGACTCACTAACTCAGTCCAAATCAGGCTCGGGTCCAACCCAACCAGATTTCCAGTTCAGATCCAATTCGAACTTGCTCCTGCTCTTAAGTGTGTGACCCCGCAGGATCATGGCTACTTGGACGCGATTAGAGTCCAACTCTCAATCGATCAGTCGGTAGCGGCTCCTAGCAGAACGTGCCGACTCCCAAGTACCAAAGAGTCATGACGACTTGCCTTTCCAATATGACTTGCGTCCGAGTCCCTTTTGCCTCACGATATACATTGTCAGACTATAGGCGAATATTTGTCATCCCTTAAATAGTCCAACTCTTCTCGATCCGAGATAAGTGATTCACCCGACTAACTCTTAGTCGATCGCCTCGGTTAACACTTAACCGAGTCGTGCATGGCCATGCTTTCCGAATCATATCATCCGAGAGGGCCCAGAGAATATATCTCCAAGTGGAGGGGCAAAATCCCATCTTGGTTATTCACATCACGCAGCTTGATTCTCAGTCGACCCGAACTCTGCCTTTATAACTGCCCAGTTACGGATCAGCTTTTGATAGAACCTAAGTCGGTGATCCTCAACTCGGACTATGCAATAACCTCAGGTCTAAGGATTACATTGATTAAGATATATAAATGACAACTTGTTCGTTGTACCTCAATATGGGTCAATCCAACTCGCTAAACTCTTTAGACGAATCTGTGTAAGTTGGAATAGCATCTCATGCCCATGATAAGTGGAACCGAGTCATCAAGCCAACTTTCACATTGGTCTAAGTTGCGTGTCCAGCACAACCTCAATGACCAAGGATATTTAGTACAAACAACATGAATGTGTAGTTCCACAACCAAATCACATATTCAATGATACACATCAAATGTTTATACAAGGACAACTTAATATCTTTATGAATACAATGGGAAATATCATCATACATGATTGCCTCTAGGGCATATTCCTAACAGAAACTATCAATAACCAAGCCGAGGCTTACCTCAGGCTCAGTTTCCCTCTGGAAAGCTGAGATTATAGACCAAGCTTCCTTAAAACTTTCTTCACCTTTTTGCTTAAAGGTGGAGATTTCTACCATAGGGGAAATAAAGGCAGACCCCGACATGGCAGCAACTAGAGCAAGAACTAATTTTGTTATGTTTTTGAATAAGGCAAGCAAACCAAACTAGACTAATTTTCTTAGTTTTTTTTGTTGAAAAGAGGCAAACAAAACCAAGCAAAAGAAACAAAGCAAACTAAAAACAAAGTAAAGGGAAAGAAAGTGAAGGAATCCCCTAGTGAAGACAACCTTAGCCTCCCCGTCAATGGCGCCAGAAATTAGCTTGATGGCGCCCAGTACTTGTCGTGGGACGCTTCGTTGGAAACCCCAAGAGCAAGGTATGAAGCAGCACAACAGCAAGTTTCCCCTCAGTAAGAAACCGAGGTTATCGAACCAGTAGGAGGAAGGAAACATCACACAGGTGTTGCAAGCAACGCGGAGACCTGCATAACACAAACTCAAGACTTTGCCCCCAACGGATCAGTGAGGTTGTGAAGCTCACCGGTTTGCTGTAACAAAGGATTAAACGTACGGTGTGGAATAATGGTTTGCAGCAAGTAAACAGGTAACAGTGGAAGATGTATCAATGGTAAAGATTCGACCGGGCATGGCATGAAGGGTAAAAAAATTACGTTGGCATGAATAGAGGTGCTCTCCTTAGATAAATAACATGGCATGAAGGGTAAAAAAATTACAGCGGGGCAATTGAGAGGAACTGAGAAAGGCATAACAATGCAATTACTAGCCAGAAAGATCCTATGAGGTTGATTGGGCAATACAACAATATACATAGACCGTCATCCAACTGCATCTATGACTAGAAGTCCACCTTCAGGTTATCATCCGAACCCCCTCCAGTATTAAGTTGCAAGCAACAGACAACTTCTTTAAGCAAAGTGTGTAAGGTAAACAGTCCACATGTTCCATGAACAAGAGACCGCTGTTTTCTCCCTAGTAGCAACAACACATCTACAATCGAAGAGATTTCTTTCACTTCCCTTGGAAACTAGAGGCATGAACCCACTATCGAGCATAAATACCCCCTCTTGGAGTCACTAGCAACTACTTGGCCAAGATAACCACTAGAAACAGAGAGCATGCAAGATCACAAACAACACAGACATGATAGAATCATAAAGATAAAACCATTAGTCAAACCAACATAATAATCTCAATATCCATCAGATCCCCGCAAACACAACATAGATTAGATCTTGATCATGAACGGAGCTCACAAGATCTATACATGAATGCACAAAGGAGGAGATATAACCATCTAGCTACTACATGGACCCATAGTCCAACGTGGAACTACTCACGAATCATACCGGAGAGAAGGCCTCCGGGATGATCTCCCCTCCGGCAGGGTGCCGATAAGAACTTCAGATCCCCCCGATCTAGGAACGATGGTGGCGGCGGCTACATACGGTTTCATGGATTTCTGATCGGGTACTCAGGGTTTCTGCATCGGGGGCTTCAAATAGGCAAAGGGGGAGGCCGAGGAGGCGGCCAGGGATGGCAAACCCTATCTAGGCGTGGGCTAGGTCCCACCTGCGCCTAGGGTGGGTCTAGCCCCCTTGGATGGCCTCCCAGGCTCCCCTCTGGACTTCTTGTTCCCCACGGAAAGTAATTGACTTTGGCATTTGTCCCGTCCAATTTCGAGAATATTTATTTACTAACTTTTCTGAAACCAAAAACAGAAAACAGGCATATGGCACTGTTGCAACTTGTTAATAGGTTAGTACTAGAAAACATGTAAAAAGCACCTCAAAGTGTGGACAAGTAAAGCAAAGTAGATACTAAACAAGCATGGAGCATCAAAAATTATAGATATGTTTCCAACGTATCAATAACCTCTAGCCTAAGTGCCACCACGGCATGCACGCTGTCACTTACACACACGTAGGGAGAGCTAGAGATCTATTAAAGCACTTGAGTAGCAAGGTAGATCTACTTGATTACAAATCTCATGACCACAACAAGATCATGCATAGAGAGAGAGAGATGAACACATAGCTACCGGTAGAGCCCTTAGCCTCGAGGAAGAACTACTCCCTCCTCATCATGGGAATCGACAACGGTGATGAAGATGGTGGTGGAGATCGATGGATATGGATCCGGGGGCACTTCCCCTTCCCGGCAGGGTCTGGATCAGAGACTTTCTATCCCCCGAATCTCCCCTTCGGTGGCGGCGGCGCAACAGAACTTTTTGTGGATTTATGGTCGATGATTTAGGGTTTCTGGGTCGGGAGCTTCTTATAGGCGAAGGAGGCAAGGTCGATAGAGGGCCAGGGGGCCCACACCCCCTATGGGCGCGACCAGGGTGGGCCCGTGCCCACCTAGGGTGTGGCCACCCTGGTGTCCTCCTTCGTCTCGTCTTCGATTTTCCGTATCGTTCAGGATAAAATATGAACTTTGGCTTTTGTCCCGTCCAATTCCGAGAATATTCATTTTTAGCTTTCTGAAACCAAAAACAGCAGAAAACAGGCAACTGACACTGTGGCATCTTGTCAATAGGTTAGTTCCATAAAGTGTATAAAAATACCTCAAAGTGTAGACAAAATATAGCAAAGTTGATACAAAACAAGCATGTAGCATCAAAAATTATAGATACGTTTACGACGTATCACACCTCTCCAATGGAGACGTAGCTTCTTTGGAATTGAACTTCGGAAAACAAATCTTCGTCTCCGCGTCTATCAATTATCTCTCAACCGAGCCCTTTACTTATGCACTTTACTTTGTGATAGCCATCGTGCTTAAAGTATTTATATCTTGCTATCACCTTGTTGCTTGTATTGCTTAGCATAGGTTGTTGGTGCACTTAACTGAACCTAGTGGTTAGGTTTTATGCTCAATAAATTAAACGTTAGTTTTAGTCCGCATTTATTTGAGCCTAAACCATAATAATTTTAAAATCCTATTCACCCCCTCTAGGCGACATCCATTGCACTTTCAAATTTGCGACTTCACTCAAACACGAGCAACAAGTGTTTTTCGTCACAGATCTCATTGGATCTCTTGATGTGGAAGAAAGTCAATAACAAAAGATACACAATGTTCGAGGTTTTGATGGAGGTTCTAGTGCAATCTTGGTATACAAGAACAACTTTTAGTTCCACGAGTTCAAGAACAAGCGCAAGTTTGATGGCAAATAAAGTTTGATAAGAAGAATGAAATATCACAATCTACCAACTTTAAGAAAAAACAGATAAGAAGAAAGACGCTTTTCATGTGTGTTGTGATTTTAATCATTGGGTGCCTATCTGCCCTAAGCGCGTTGACACGATCTTAGCATGAGAAGAACGGCAAGATTTCAAATGTTGCCATTGTTGATACTGAGATAAAAATGTTAGGTACGGTATATTTCCTACTATTCTTTTAGTATGTCATTATCTTTATTGCTGAATTGGCACGGGTGCCAATATACACGTTTGTTCTGACGTTTTCATGTTTTCTTTATATCAGATAGTAGGGGCTTCCTCCACCAATGTCTCATATGCTTCTGTTTGTGATGTTGGTTCGGTCCATCTAAAGTTCACTATAGGAAAGACCATGCGCCTGAAGAACATGCATCATGTTACCTCCATCAATAAAAATCTTGTTAATGGATCTCTTTTATATCGAGATGGCTATAGGGTTGTATTCTGAGTCCAATAAATTTGTAGTGTCCAAGTTTGAAACTTTTGTTGGTAAAAGCTATGAGTATAGAGTTTTGTTCTTTGTAATAAAGTCATTAATCAAGTTTGCACAAATCTTGAATCAAACATATAACATTCACATCTTTATTATATTAACTTTGGTTGCATGACGTGACTAGCTAAAATAAATATAACACTAATTTTACGGCTGAGCGTCAAGTTTGCGCAAATCAGCCTTTTCTAACGATTTCTGACCGATTTCACCCACAACATAAACATAGCCCAACTTACGGAATACTTCCTCCATCCTGACTTAAGTGACTTGAATTTTTCTAAATTTAGATATAGCTATTTTTTTGAGGTAAAAATTAGATATAGCTAAATACTAAAATATGTATGCATAAATGTGAATCTAGACAAATTTAATTTCAGGATCGAGGAGTACAAATAGTGGCTAACTGTTAGGCCACAGAATGAAGTAATGGGCCCAGCCCAGTGGAGATGTCCACAAAACCGAACCACGCAAGTGCTCTCCCGACACTATCCCATGGCCGTTAAGCCCAAATCCGCCACCTCCGCTTGTCTCGCCGCCGCCGCCGCCGCCGCACATGGAGACCTCCAAATCGCCGGCGCGGCCCTTCTCGCCTCCGCGGGAGCCATCCGCGGCGACTGTGCTGCTGTGCCCTTGCCTGGTGTTTCTCATCCTCGCCCTCATCGCCATCTCCATCGCCCTTACGGTCCACTTCCGCCTCTACTGCCACTCCCCCGTCGGCCACCTCATTTCCCCCCACAGCTGCCCGAGCCACACCTGAGCTCTGGCGCAAGCAACCCCTGGGGCGAGGGATCAGGCGCGGGCCTGCTCCGCAGCCGCGCACTACCTGTACTTTCAGCGAGATCCCACTCCCTCCCCGCCGCGTCGCTGGCACGGGGATGCAGCGCGACGTTCTGTTTCGCCGGGTCGAGATGCCTTTCTACCTCCACGTCCTCCGCCTCTGAAAACGAAGGTGAAGGGGACTTGCCGCCGCAGGCGCCGTCGAGCGACCCAGAGCTCGTGGGCCGCGTCTGCGACGCCATCGCGGACGTCATCGCCGCTGGCGCCGACGCTAACCTGGAGGCAGCCCTCTCCGCGCTGTCGCTGCCGCTCTCCGAGGCACTCGTGCTTGCTGTCCTCGACCGCTTCAAGCACGCGCACAAACCATCACGCCGCTTCTTCCAGTGGGCAGCTGCATCTGGGTTCGCTCACACCCCAATCACCTACTGCAAGATGCTCCACATCCTTGGCAAGGCGAGGCAGTTCGAGACGATGGTTGCACTAGTCCAGGAAATGGGGAAGGCGGGCGCCCTTTGCATGGACGCGTTCAAGATCTCCATTAAGTCGTTCGCTGCTGCTGGTGAGATCAAGAATGCAGTTGGCGTATTCGAGATGATGAGGGTGCACGGATTTGATGATGGGGTGGAGTCATTCAATTGCTTGCTAGTCGCTTTGGCCCAGGAGGGACTGGGGAAGGAGGCTGCACAGGTGTTCAGCAGAATGCATGGCCGTTACACTCCGGACCTGCGCTCATATACAGCACTGATGCTAGCATGGTGCAACGCAAGGAACCTGGTGGAGGCTGGGCGGGTTTGGAATGAGATGCTGGAGAAGGGTATGAAGCCAGATGTTGTCGTGCACAACACAATGATTGAGGGTTTGCTTCATGGGCAGAGGCGGCCTGAGGCTGTGAAGATGTTCGAGCTGATGAAGGCAAAGGGGCCTCCCCCAAATGTGCGGACTTACACAATGTTGATTCGAGATCATTGTAAGCGGGGAAAGATGGACATGGCAATGCGGTGCTTTGAGGACATGCAGGAGGGTGGTTGCCAGCCAGAAGTCGCTACCTATACGTGCTTGCTTGTGGGATATGGAAATGCAAAGCGAATGGATAGAGTGACGGCGATGTTGGAGGAAATGACACGGAAGGGGTGCCCTCCTGATGGCCGAACGTATAATGCTCTGATTAAGCTGCTCACAAATAGGAAAATGCCAGATGATGCAGTAAGGATATACAAAAAGATGATAAGTAAGGGGCTTGAGCCCACGTTCCATACATACAACATGATGATGAAGTCATATTTCGTTGGTGGGAGGAACTATGCAATGGGTTGCGCTGTGTGGGATGAGATGCATCGGAAGGGGATTTGTCCTGATGTGAACTTGTACACAGTGTTCATTAATGGTCATATACGACATGGCAGACCTGAGGAAGCATGTAAGTTTATCGAAGAGATGATTCAAAAAGGGATGGAGGCTCCACAGATAGACTACAATAAATTTGCCGCAGATTTCTCCAAGGCTGGGAAGCCGGACATATTGTTTGAATTGGCTCAGAAGGTGAGGTTTACAGGGAAAGTTGATGAATCTAATGTGTTCCATCAGTGGGGAGAGAGAATGAGAAGTCGGGTCAAGCAGACTGTCCCAAATGAGACTAGGGGCAGGACATTCTAAGATTACGATGTTGTTTGTAACGATGCTTGGAACATTAGACTGTGCTCCTGCTATTTAGGAAAGAGGTGCTATAGTTTCTCTGATGCTGTATAGTAACACTTCATTAAAGATTATGTCTCTTATTTGTTTGACCCAACAATATGCAGTCAATAATGGTTAAGTGCTTCAGTTCTAGATTATGTGAAACCAAGGTGTATTGCACATTGGATCAATTGTAGGTATCGCTAGTATGGATCTTCCATTGGATCAATTGTATGTTTACATCTTCAGATGCTCAATCATATCTTTAACTATCTTAGATGATTATGGTTGTTAATGCTGATTTGTTGGATTAGACATTCGAGCTAGCTGGAACCTAAGGGCTACATACACTGTTTGATGTCTGCAGGCCATTTATTCTCTCTTGAGTTTGAAGTTAACAAAAACCATCAAACGAATTTTTCTTGCTGTTTTGGGTGCTTAATTTATTATGCAGAGAAATGTATAACCAAGTTATGTTTAGTGGATGGCTGCACACAAGCCCGTAGGAAGTTAGCAACAATGCATGCGTAAGTTGTCATGTTGTTAGCTGAATTTCTCTCATCAGTGCTATCTTGCAGCAAATATGAGCCTCCGTACACATGTTCATATTCATTGATTTCTATTCTAGATTGATGATTTGATTCTCATGATCACTCATGTAAGTAAAATACTCATACTTTTCTGCATATATCTATTCAGGGAGTTTTCTGCATGACTATATCTTATCATAAGTTTCTATCGGAATACTATCGATAGTTATTCTTTACCTTTTGCAAAGTAAAGCACCCAGACATACCTCTGGTCTTTGCTGACAGGAACTGTTTCACATTACATGCTATCAAGAATTTCAGATAGGAGTAATAGTCTATTCACCAACCTTCAGCATGCAGAAGCATTCTTACACATCAACCCATATTGTATCAGCCTTTCAGGTCAACCTGTCATGTACTTATGGTGTACATGTCAAAGAGTTGTCCAAGTTATGCGTTTATTGACTGCCCAACTATAGAGGATGCCCTTTGACCATTCTTCAGAACAGACTATTACAAATTGGTAAATTCATGATTGTCATATTCTTGAAATCAGGAAAAAGGTTGTCAATCATATTGATTGCTCCTTGGCTTTTCCAGCCATCTACAGCTTGGGAAGTGGATGATCACCTCCTACTTTATGTGCAGACTGCTGTTGGTATTGCAATATGGCAAACTGCTGACATTGTGATCTGAGACGACTCCTTTGTGGTGGTTTTATAATTAGATGTTGGTGTTTCAGCATTATACCTGTATTATTCTGTTCTCTACTAAATGCTATGCTGCAGATTAGCTGGCTTTACACGAGTCCTTATATATTAATATGTCCCACCACACATTCTAGCCCTATTGGTCTACCACATGTGGTGAGTGGTTCCAACTTGGCACTTGGTTGGTATGAGGCACTATCTAACATCTACTATTGAGTTTGTTAGCTCCCATGAGTACTGTTGCACATTTATGTTTGGTAAACTCAGTTTATTCTGATTCCTTTCCCATAAGAAAACTTTAAACCCGACATATGTGACATGCTCGCTTTTCTGTCATGGTGTAGATCTTGTTTTCTGTTCATATACTCCCAGATTAATCTTTTCAGGACCATTTGGTTGGTAAGAAAATACTGTGACATGACTCTAGCCATTGGTTCAAATCTTTGCTGAACTCGTATTATCATTTTGCATTTGCTGACATTGACTGTTACTCCTACAATTTATATGTTCAGATTTTTGTACTACTACCATCGTTGAAAAAACTGTGATATAGGGCAATTATTTTCAAGTAAATAAATACATCTGGTGGAGAAGGCTAACTCTGGAATAGTAGATTGTCTTTACCTAACCTGGATTAGTGGATTGTCTCTTACATTAAGTCATATCAAGATAGTGTGACAGGTTCATGCAGGCTACTACGTCTTAGTTCTCAACTCAGATATTGTGTGTGGGAGAGCGAATGCAATACATTGATGTTTTCCTGCTTTATTTGTAACAAATATCCCTTTCGATACTCCTTTTCATGTATTTGAAGTGTTACACGGTGGTGCCTTTTTATGAATTTCTTACTTGGAGCAATTGCCTGTGGATATGAAATGAATTCTTGAACAAGAACATGACCCTGTTTTTCCTATTGTTTTAATCTCCACTCTTATTGTGAGCCTTTATTCCGAGGCTTCCACGGAACATGAAACTAGCTAGATTGCATCTGCTGTACAAATTTATACTATTTAAATATTTTATATAATAGTTTACAAAAGATGTTCTGGTTGAAGATTCCCCCTTGCAATACACTGTGTGCATTGTTCAGTGAATACTAATTACAAGCTGCTGCTGCTCCTGGCTACGCCTACTGTGCATGTTTGATGCATTCCTTCTTCTTTGCTCCTGCAGAAGCAGAGGAACAGGAAAAATAATTATGGCAGCACGTTCTCAGCCAACATCATACTCCTGGGAATCACATATGACTTATGAGAAGCCAAGACTAACCTGTAGCAGCTGCAGCTGATACTGGCGCCGCCCATGTTGAATCATGCTGATCACCCTCATGACAGCGTAGAACGGCAGCAAAATCCCAGCAGCTCGAAGTAAGTACATCTGCA
This sequence comes from Avena longiglumis, assembly GCA_030063025.1. Classification (NCBI taxonomy): domain Eukaryota; kingdom Viridiplantae; phylum Streptophyta; class Magnoliopsida; order Poales; family Poaceae; genus Avena; species Avena longiglumis. The sequence goes on along the minus strand of CP125974.1, from coordinate 471,559,880 downwards.
AAGCAACACCCCAGCTGTTAAGTTTCATCGGATGATGTTACAGTTCGTTACTCTTAATCTCTTTCTTCAGCTTGAAGCATATGCCAGCGAATGGACTCACCGTGAGGAGGCTGAACGCGCAGTGCTCCGCGGCTTCGATCGTCACCACAGCGATGAGATGCCACACCAGGAGTATAATGGTGAACTGCATATCCACATGAAATTTCGGGGATCAGAATCCGCAGGACCGGAAATTAACGGACAATGCGCTTTGGTTTAGTGCCAAGGCAACAGCTCGTACCGTTATCGTCAGAGACTGGCACCAGGAGCAATTAGCACGATCTGGGCCGTCCATAGCCCCGTCGGACACTGCGGATTGCATTCCCTGACGTTCATCATCATCCTCCTCCTCGTCTCTGCATGAGAATGAATTGACAAGTACGTACACACCATCAGGCAAATGTTACAGTTGATGGATGATACGTCCATCCCGGTGGTTGTGGATGCAGCATTCTGCTCTGCCGTGCGGGCAAGATGACTGACGACGTGGTGGCCACATGGGCCAGAGCATATTAGCTGGGGACGGGAGGTGGATCTGCATTGACATATATGGTTTGGTGTGATTTGGAGCTTGGGCACACGCTTTTGACAGGACAGGAGACCTCTCACCAACGCAATGAAACAGCCCACATGTACAGGTCAGTAGTATATCGTTGTATGCAGCTGTCTGTCTTTTCTCTTCGTTTTTCGCATCAAAATCGGTGGGATAACAGAACATCAAATGGTGTTCACCACCTATGCATTGTCGGGGGTAATTGTACGAAAACATCGCGATCGATGGACGCATTCTTGCATTTTTTTTCTTGGTGCTATTGCTATCGCGTTATTTTCCGTTATAGCAATCAGTGGTCTTTTCTTTTCCTACAGTGGTGTCGCTTGGATCTTACACACTGATGGGAGCTGCTCCAAAACCCCGTGGTCCCTAAAAAGCCTAGATCCGAAGGTTTACTTGCCTCGTGGGGCCTGGGATTGAAATTAAACTCATAGGACGACCTGGGGCTGGGGCATGTCTACCTGGCCGACCATTAAAAATGATCAATGGCGACAGATCTCATCCCCGGTGGTTAGCATCCTAATCATTTTGCATGATTAGTTGCTGTTCTGAAAAGAATGTGGTACCTAATCATATATATGCCCTGTTCAAAATAAAATAAAATAATGTACAGTACTATATGCCTTGGTTGGACGGCAACCAGGGTTGCTGGAGATAAGACCGCTGCATCATACCGGCCAGCTAAGGCGTTGATGGGATGAGCCTTATCCTAGAGTATTTATCTGATCTATCTATCTATCATCAGCCTCTAAGTGCAGAATTGACAATGCAACAGCTTCCTGTTTGCTTTGTTTTGTACACTCTATGTGTGTGTGAGAGGGGAGTGGGGCCTACCTGACAGTAACGAGCACTTCGACGACCGGAGCTTTCTTGGGAGGGATCGTGTAGCCTGGCTCGAAGCTCTGTCAAACAAAAGCATAACTTAATAAAATACTACTAAGTGGAGTAGCATGAAGAGGCTTTATGTGTATGGAGTGTGCTATAAATAATTGACAACACGGCCGTTTGCTGAAAAAGTTGGGCAGAAGATGATGATAGTATACACGAGGACATTGCACTTGCTAGCCGTTGATTGCACAAAAAGGCTAGAGCTACTTTGTTCGTGCTCCAAGATTTCTATTGCTTCGCTTGTACACAAAAAAAATCGTGTACATGTGGACACTTGATTAGGAATCATAAAAAGGGGTTTCGGAGGAAGTGGCTAGTTGACACCTTCCCCGCAAGACTACACCTTTACTTTTTTGTTACTTCTAAGATCACAGTTCATCCACAGACTAGCAACAACAAATGATTACGATTGCCTGACGATCGCAATTAGCCTATGAACAATACTATTCCTAGAAGAAAGAAAGCATGCAAACCAACCTGAAGACAAATCTCACAGAGGGTGCTTCCCTTCTCGTCACACCACCTCTGCACACATCCCCTGTGAGCATACTGCATGCATGAACAACAGAGCTGTTAGTTAACTAGAAGCAAAAAAGAAAAAGAAAAACCCACCAACATGGATGATAGACCATGCAAGAAATTAGCATCCAAGCAATCAGTTAACACAAGGCAAGAAATTGATGATGATCCGTATGTGTAGTATGTACCTTGAGAGAGCCAGAGCATGCGCAAGGAGACTCCATTGCTGCACACCTTTCTTCCTCCTCCTCATGGCAAATCCTGCACTGCCTCAAGGAGCAGAAAGAGGAGGAGGAAGAAGAAAGATCGTCTTCTCTATTGTCCATCCGTTCATCTCCTCCTTCGAATACGATTGCCATGGCTCTCCCGGCCGCTCTGTTGCTTTCTCCCTCCCTTTCCGTGCTTGTCGATGGACTAATGGTGGTGGTGGTTTAAATAGCCCACCAAAAAGCGAAGAGGAAAATCCAAATGCTGTGACGTGGGCACCACCACCTACAGCTACCAACCACTGTTAAAAGAGGAGAGATGGCCCTTTTGTTCCTTTGGTGAACCAACTACTATCAGCCTATCGTGGGCCATTATGAGAACCTAACTAATTGGCTCTTGTTAGGCGCGTAATCTCTGGCTTTTAAAATCTGCTACCCACTGGATTCCACCAGCCACCATCCCACCGAATTAAGTACCAACGCATGCCGGCAGCAGCAGCAGCAGCTAACATTTTGATGCTATCTTTGTAATGTCATACTTTGATATTTTTTAGAGGAATTTCAATCGTAGTATGAGGAAGCAGAAATTCCCTATATAGCCCTTGGAGCAAGCAGAAGAGCCTAATAGTATTCGTGTAACATTCCCACACAAGGGATTAATCCTAGCCGCATCTTTGATTTTATTTATGGAGGTTCAAAAACACAAAAGAGTAAAAAAATGTTGCAATGCTTCGTAGTTCTAAACATTTGATTATATAAGAGAAGATTCCATCTGCGGAAGGATAGAGAAGGATTGGCGGAATATGTTGGATGTATTATTGAGCCACGTGGATGAGTATATAGACGTATAGGAGATCATCTTAAAATACAAGTCAAGTTAGGCTATAGTCCTAGCTATCCTAAACTATCATAATAACCGTGTTCGTACAATACTCTAACACCCCCGCAGTCGTAGCGGTAGCGTCGTGCATAATTGAAACGTCTCGGACGGTCAGACTTTAGATAAACCGAAATAGAATCCAGTAGGCTGACATTCCCCGCAGTCCGAGCGGGAACGTCGTGGACGGTGTCGCGTCGCGGTAGCTTGGACTATGGAGGAAGCTGATGATGCTCATGTTGGAATTATGCCCTAGAGGCAATAATAAAGATGTTATTATTATAATTCTTGTTCATGATAAAGTTTATATTCCATGCTAGAATTGTATTAAGCGGAAACATTAATACTTGTGTGGTTTGTGAACAACACCGTGTCCCTGGTACGCCTCTAAGGACTAGCTCATTGATCAATAATGGTTAAGGTTTCCTAACCATAGACATGAGTTGTCAATTGATAATGAGATCATATCATTGGGAGAATGATATGATGGATGACCAAACGAAGCGAATCAATTAGATCGTTTCATCGTGTTCATCTTTGCGAAGCTTTTCCTATGTCAAATATTGTATTCCTTAGACCATGAGATAATGCAACTCCCTGATGGAAGAAATCTTTGAGGTCATCAAACGTCATCCTATGAGAGGGTGATCATAAAGGTGTCTCTCGGTGATCGGAAAGTATCATTGGGTTGTATGTATCGAGATGGAATTTGTCCCTCCCAAGTCGGAGAGATATACTTGGGCCCACTCGTGTCGATATCAACACCGCTTGCAAGCATTTGGTTTAAGGAGTTAATCACAAAGTGATATCGGATTCTGAACGAGTAAAGTACTTCGTGAACGAGATTGAACTAGGTATGACTGCATCAGCGATCGAATCCGGGCAAGTAAAATATCGCGAGACGAAGGGAATATATATATGGGATTGATTGAATCCGGCATCGTGGTTCATCCGATATGATCATCGATGAATGTGTGGAGTCAATATGGGTGCCCGCTGTTGATTATTGATAGAAGATCATGTTTGCATATTCTCGAACCCGAGGTCACACATAACGTATCTCGACGCTAGGATAGATTGGATAATTGGTTTATGAATTTTTGTTGAGTCTCGGATGGAATCCGGGACATCACGAGAGGTTCGAGAATGGTCGGAGAATAAGATTCATATAAGGCAAAGCAGTTTTGGAGTTGAATTGTTAGGGTTAATCGGTATTGTCGGAAGCTTCTAGAACCTTCGGAAGGGACCAACGTGGCCCCACCTTCCGGAGGGGCATGGGCCTATGAGGGAGTGTCCTGGCCGCATTGGGCCAGGGGCACAAGGCCCCATAGGGCCCAGCCGATCCTAGAGAGTTTAAATCGTTTAAACTAGAGATAGGGTTTCTAGAAGAGGGGAGAGTCCATGCCCCCCACTCCTTATCCTTTAGGCTTGGGGGAGGGGCTAGGGCTGCGCCCTCTATATAAAGAGGGTGGGCACCAACCCCACACACCTCCTCCAAACCCTAGCCGCCTTGCTAGCTTTCCTCTCTCCCTCCCGACTGTTTGTAGGCGAAGCCCTGCTGCAGAAATTCTCCACCATATACACCACGCCGTCATGTTGTAGATCCAATCTATCTCTCCACCATACTTGTTGGTCCGAGGAAGGAGGAGACGTCGAGGTGCTGCGTGTGCATCTCACGAGGCACCGCCACTTGTGGGCTAGATCGGATCGGATCGCGAGGAGGAGGCGAGTGCGACTACATCACCCACGTTCGGCGTAACGTTCATTGTCGAATCTTCAAGGGTATGAAGATCTAATCCAATCTCTCTCGTTGATTGCATCTCCTAGATTAGATCTTGGCTTTCCCTCTGTTGCATCCGTAGAAAATTTTGATTTACTATGCCGCGAAACCCTTGAAGGGTATCGAGCTAGATCTATGCGTAGATGTGTTTCACGAGTAGACGCAACATGGTTGTTGCGGCGTTGATGTTTTCTGTTGCAAGCCTCTTGTTTGTGTTCTTCTTATGACGGGATAGTGAGATTGAAGCGGTCCAGCCAACCTTACGGCGTCGTTCATGACCGCTCAGACTTGACGTGTGGCTTGTACCACACATGCGGCTAGTGGATGTCGGTTCTCTCACTATAATTGTCATGGGATTAACACGGAGTTTGGCAACCATAATATCACCGTTGTGGCTTTCCGTAGGTAAGAATCGTTCTTAGCATCTACTCCCATAAGCCACGTAAAACATGCAACAACAAAGTAGAGGCGTCTAACTTGTTTTTGCAGGAGTGTTTTCGTGATATGGTATGGCCCAAGATGTGATGTGTATATTGTCGATGATCATGTTTTGTAATGTTTCACGACTTGCATGTCGATGAGTACACAAGGAAGGAGCCATATGGTTGTCTTTATAATTGTGTATGACCCAGTCAACTTCTTATACGCCATGTAATAGCTTTACTTTATCGCTAAGTAGTTAGCAATAGTTGTAGTTGCTATTCGTGGTGGAGGCAATCATGGTGGAGTGATGGAGATCATGCGGAACACACAAGATGGAGATCATTGCGAGGATTGGCTATACCATGTCACATAAAGTTATATGCATGTGATGTTTATCCCTTTATGTATCTTATTATGCTTAGATCGTGACGGTAGCATTATAAGATGATTCCTCACTTAAAGATCAAGATAAAACTGTTCTCCCCAAGTATGCACCGTTGCGAAAGTTCGTCGTGTCCAAGCATCACGTGATGATCGGGTGCTATAGACTCTCGCTCACATACAACGGGTGCAAGCCAGTTTTTACTGCAGAAATACTTGGGTCTAGCTTGACGAGCCTAGCATGTACAGACATGGCCTCGGAACACAAGAACCGAAAGGTTAAGCATGAGTCATATGAGTGATATGATCGACACTTTGTTGTCCACCATTGAAACCACATCTCTTCTCGTGATGATCGGATTAGGTGTGGTGAATTTGGATCATGTTCACTAAACAACTTGAGGGATGTTGAATTTAGTGGGAGTTCATCTAGTAATTTGATTAAGTTGAACTATTTATCATGAACATATTCTAAGTTGTACTTGCAAATTCTGTAGATCACATGGCCAAGTCCAACTTCAACTTCAACGTTTTTGCTAAGAAGGAAAAGCTTAGAAACAATGGGTCTAACTTCACTAATTGGTTCCGCAATCTAAGAATCATTCTGTCTGGCGGACAAAAGGACTATGTCCTTGGGAAAGCGTTAGGTGACCCCCCTGCTACAAGCTAGGCCGGTGATGAAAGTCATCATCGATCAGCAAAATGATTATGGTGTGATTAAGAGCACCATGTTGTTTGCTATGGAACCGAGCTTCAAAATCGTTTTGAAGAGTATCCGGGCCCTTGAGATTCTCGAGAGCCGAAAACCATGTTTGAGACTCAGGCCGCTCGAGAGATATGAGATCTCCGAGAAGTTCTTTAACTGCAAGATGGAGGAAGGGAGTTCCGTTAGTGAGCACGCCATAAAGATGTCGGGCTACACTCAACGTCTTGAGCAACTGGAATGCACGATTCCAGAGGAGCTCAAGATTGACAGGGTTCTGCAATCACTCCCTCACAGCTACAAATGTTTTGTAGTGACTCATAATCAGATTGGCTCCACTGATACGATCACCGAGCTCTTCGCAAAGCTGAAGGCTGCGGAGGTGGACATCAAGAAGGATAATCATGTGTTGATGGTCAACAAGCCCTCCTTTAAGAAAGGTAAGGGAGCAAAGAAGCCCTTCAAGAAGGCGGCAAGCGCAATCCTCTGGCGAGAAGAAGCTCAAGTCGGTCCTAAGCCGGACCAGTGCTTCTATTGCAAGGACAAGGGTCCTTTGGGCATATTGTCCAAAGTACTTAGCGGACAAGAAGGTGGCACCATCAAAGGTATATTTGATATACATGTTATTGATGTTTTCCTTACTAGCCCTCGTTGTAGTGCACGGGTATTTGATACAGTTCGATTGCTAATATTTGTAACTCGAAGCAGGAGCTACGGAATAGAGCGGCTGCGAGGATGAGGTGACGATACGCGTTGGCAACGGATCAAGAGTTGATGTGATGGCCGTCGGCATGCTCTCCTTAGTTTTACCTTCGGGATTAGTTTTAAACCTTAATAAGTGTTATTATGTGCCTGCGTTGAGCATGAACATTATTTCTGGATCGTGTTTATTGCAAGACGGTTATTCATTTAAATCGGAGAATAATGGTTGTTCTATTTATATGAGTAACATATTTTATGGTCATGCACCTCTTGTAAATGGTTTATTTCTTCTAAATCTCGAAAGGTATGAAACACACATCCATAACATTGAGGCTAAGAGATGCAAAGTAGATAGTGATAATACTACTTATTTGTGGCACTGTCGTCTAGGTCATATTGGTATAAAGCGCATGAAGAAACTCCATTCTGATGGACTTTTGGAGTCTCTTGATTTTGAATCATTTGACACATGCGGACCATGCCTCATGGGCAAGATGATCAAAACCCCGTTCTCTGGTATGATGGAGCGAGCAATGGACTTGTTGGAAATCATACATACCGATGTATGCGGACCGATGAGTGTTTCGACGAGCGGTGGATATCGCTATTTTCTCACTTTTACCGATGACTTAAGTAGATATGGGTATATCTATTTAATGAAACATAAATCTGAAACATTTGAAAAGTTCAAGGAATTTCAGAATGAAGTGGAGAACCATCGTAACAGAAAGATTAAGTTTCTACGATCCGATCGTGGAGGTGAATATTTGAGTTACGATTTTCTCACGCATCTTAAAGCAAGTGGAATCGTTTCACAACTCACGCCAACCGGAACAACAAAGCGCAATGGTGTGTCTGACGAATCGCAATCGAACCCTATTAGATATGGTCCGATCAATGATGTCTCTTACTGATTTGCCGTTATCATTTTGGGGTTATGCATTAGAAACCGCTGCATTCACTTTAAATAGGGCTCCATCTAAATCCGTTGAGACGACACCGTATGAACTGTGGTTTGGTGCTAAACCTAAGTTGTCGTTTCTTAAAGTTTGGGGATGCGAAGCTTACGTCAAGAAGTTGATGCCGGACAAGCTCGAACCCAAAGCGGAGAAATGCGTCTTCATAGGATACCCTAAGGAAACTATTGGGTATACCTTCTACCACAGAACCGAAGGCAAAGTGTTTGTCGCAAAGAACGGTTCCTTTCTTGAGAAGGAGTTTCTCTCGAAAGAAGTGAGTGGGAGGAAAGTAGAGCTTGACGAGGTTATTGAACCTTCTCTTGAATTGGAGTAGCGCAGCACCTGAAATTGTTCCAGTGCCGCCTGCGCCAACAATAGAGGAAGCTAATGACAAGGATCATGAAGCTTCGGACGATGCTGCTCTTGAACGTCGCAGTCGACAAGGTCGCGTGCCCTCTGAGGTATGCGGCAACCCTGTCTTGACTATCTTGTTAGTAGAAGGCGGTGAACCTACGAACTATGAGGAAGCGATGATGAGCCCAGACTCGAGAAATGGTGGAAGCCATGAAATCGAATTGGGATCCATGAGCGAAAACCAAGTATGGACTTTGGTGGATCCTCCTAGCGACCGAAAGGTCGTTGAGTGCAAATGGATATTCAAGAAGAAAGCGGACGGATGGTAATGTTACCGTCTATAAAGCACGCTTGTCGCAAAGGTTTTCGACAAGTTCAAGGTGTTGACTACGATGAGACTTTCTCTCCGTAGCGATGTTTAAGTCCATTCGGATTTTATTAGCAATTGCTGCGTTTCATGATTATGAAATATGGCATATGGATGTCAAGATCGCTTTCCTCAATGGGAACATTGATGAAGAGTTGTATATGATGCAACGAAGGTTTTGTCGATCCTAAGGATGCTAGTAAAGTATGCAAACTTCAGCGTTCCATTTATGGATGAAGCAAGCATCTCGGAGTTGGAACCTTCGTTTTGATCAAGTGATCAAGAGTTTTGGATTTGTTCCAAATTGCTCTGAAGCTTGTATCTACAAGAAAGTGAGTGGGAGCTCGGTGGCGTTTCGATGCATGTATGTGGATGACATATTGATTATCGGAAATGACATCAACATGCTTAACGATGCGAAGAGTTATTTGAACAAGTGTTTTCAATGAAAGACCTAGGTGAAGCTGCTTATATATTGGGCATCAAAATCTATAGAGATGACAAAGACGCTCGATAGCTTTAAGCTAGAGTACATACCTAGACAAAGTTACGAAAAGGTTCGAATGGATAAGGCAAAGAAAGGTTCGGTGCCTATGTTGTCGGTAAGATATTGAGCAAGGCTCGGTGTCCGGCTACGGTAAATGATAGGAAGCTATGAGCAAAGTGCCTTATGCCTCGGCCATAGGTTCCATCATGTATGCCATCTTTGTGTACTAGACCGGATGTGTCCAATGCTCTTAGTTTGACGAGATATCAAAGTGATCCGTGAGTGGAACATTTGGACAGCGTGAAGAACATCCTAAAGTACCTAAATAGAACTAAAGAAATGTTCTTAGTCTATGGGGTGATGAACGACTTGTCGTAAAGGTTACGTCGATGCTAGTTTCGACACCGACAAGGATGATTCCAAATCTCAGACAGGATACGTTTATATTTTGAATGGAGCTGTGAGCTGGAGAAGCTGCAAGCAAAGCGTGATCGCGGGATCTACAGTGGAAGCGGAATACATGGCTGCTGCAGAAGCGTCAAGTGAAGGAGTTTGGATCAGAAACTTCATCACTGAGCTTGGCGTGGTTCCAAGTGCATTGGACCCACTGGAGATATTGTGTGACAACACTAGCGCCATAGCACTCGCTAAGGAACCAAGATATCATCCAAATACCAAGCATATCAACCGCAAGTTTCATTTAATCCGAGATTATATAGCAGATGGAGATCTGAAGATTAGCAAAGTACATACGGATCTAAATGTCGCAGATCCATTGACTAAACCTCTTCCACGTGTAAAACATGATCAACACCTCAGTGTCATGGGTGTGAGATTGTTGCCATATGTAAACTAGATTATTGACTCTAGTGCAAGTGGGAGACTGTTGGAATTATGCCCTAGAGGCAATAATAAAGATGTTATTATTATAATTCTTGTTCATGATAAAGTTTATATTCCATGCTAGAATTGTATTAAGCGGAAACATTAATACTTGTGTGGTTTGTGAACAACACCGTGTCCCTGGTACGCCTCTAAGTACTAGCTCATTGATCAATGATGGTTAAGGTTTCCTAACCATAGACATGAGTTGTCAATTGATAATGAGATCATATCATTGGGAGAATGATATGATGGATGACCAAACTAAGCGAAGCAATTAGATCGTTTCATCGTGTTCATCTTTGAAGCTTTTCCTATGTCAAATATTGTATTCCTTAGACCATGAGATAATGCAACTCCTGGTACCGGAAGAAAGCTTTGAGGTCATCAAACGTCATCCTATGAGAGGGTGATCATAAAGGTGTCTCTCGTGTGATCGGAAAGTATCTCATGGTTGTATGTATCGAGATGGAATTTGTCCCTCCCAAGTCGGAGAGATATACTTGGCCCACTCGAATCGATATCAACACCGCTTGCAAGCATGTGGTTAAGGAGTTAATCACAAAGTGATATCGGATTACGAACGAGTAAAGTACTTGCCGTGAACGAGATTGAACTAGGTATGACGGCATCGACGATCGAATCTCGCAAGTAAAATATCGCGAGACGAAGGGAATATATATATGGGATTGATTGAATCCGGCATCGTGGTTCATCCGATATGATCATCGATGAATGTGTGGAGTCAATATGGGTGCCTGACCGCTGTTGATTATTGATAGAAGATCATGTACGCATATTCTCGAACCCGCAGGTCACACACTTAACGATCTCGACGCTAGGATAGATTGGATAATTGGTTTATGAATTTTTGTTCGAGTCTCGGATGGGATCCGGGACATCACGAGAGGTTCGGAATGGTCCGGAGAATAAGATTCATATAAGGCGGCAGTTTTTGGAGTTCGGAATTGGTCGGTTAATCGGTATTGTCGGAAGCTTCTAGAACCTTCGGAAGGGGACCAACGTGGCCCCACCTTCCGGGAGGGGCATGGGCCTATGAGGGAGTGTCCTGGCCTCATTGGGCCAGGGCACAAGGCCCCATAGGGCCCAGCCGATCCTAGAGAGTTTAAATCGTTTAAACTAGAGATAGGGTTTCTAGAAGAGAGAGTCCATGCCCCCACTCCTTATCCTTTGGGCTTGGGGAGGGCTGGGCTGCGCCTCTATATAAAGAGGGTGGGCGCACCAACCCCACACACCTCTCCTCCAAACCCTAGCCGCCTTGCTAGCTTTCCTCTCCCTCCCGATTGTTTGTAGGCGAAGCCTCCGCAAAGATACACCACGCCGTGTTGTAGATCCAATCTATCTCTCCACCATACTTGCTGGTCCGAGGAAGGAGGAGACGCCGAGGTGCTGCGTGTGCATCTCACGGAGGCACCGCCACTTGTGGTGCTAGATCGGATCGGATCGCGAGGAGGAGAAGCGAGCGACTACATCACCCACGCTCGACGAACGTTCATGGCTTGAATCTTCAAGGGTATGAAGATCTAATCCAATCTCTCTCGTTGATTGCATCTCCTAGATTAGATCTTGGCTTTCCCTCTGTTCGCATCCGTAGAAAATTTTGATTTACTATGCCGCGAAACCCTTCAGCTCAAGCGAAGTGGTAGCCCTTGTGCCGATGTCGAGGGAGCCGAGAGCGTGAGGCGGTGCCGAGGTCGGCGTAGCCGTTGCGAGGGGTCGCCATGGTCGATGTCATGGTCAGGGATACCGGTGTCGAGGTAGCCGCACATGAAGCCGCATGTGCATAGTGCGCGAGGAGGATGACAGAGACGCGTCGAGGGCTTGCCAAGGATCCACGGAGGTGTCGAGGGTCCATGGAGGCTTGCCGAGGGTCGATGCAGTCTGAGCCATCGAGGACGAGGTGCAACCATAGTTTTGCCAGAACTAGGCGCATGCCGGAACGAACGCACACTCCGGTTTTGCTAGAAGTGAGTATGCAAACTAACATTTTGATGCTCCCTTTGTAATGTCATACTTTGATATTTTTTAGAGGAATTTCAATCATAGTATGAGGAAGCAGAAATTCCCTATATAGCCTTTGGAGCAAGAAGAAGGGCCTAAGTATCCGTGTAATATTCCCACACAAGGGATTAATCCTCGCCGCATCTTTGATTTGATTTATGGAGGTTCAAAAACATTAAAGAGTGAAAAAAATGTTGCAATTCTACGCAGTTCTAAACATTTGATTACAAGAGAAGATTCCATCAAAGGGTCTTTAGCACAGTATAGGAGAAACATTGGAATTCTTCTATAGTATAAAGATTGGAGTGGATTTTTTTGTATGAAATGCACTACAAAGGATATCTTATTCTATATTTTGCATCCTTACACACGTAATACAACTTTTGTGAGGAAAATTCTAAAAATATATATCCGATGAGTAAACTCCTCTATATGACTAAATAGACATTCAAACAACATCGGCAAATTTGAGCCTTATAATTATACTAACAAGACGGTATTTGGAGCATATATAACAAGTTGATCAAATAGAACTACTTATGTTTGACACAATTAACTCATCCAAAGTCACGGAATCAGGCATGAAAAGGGGATGTGTGATGTGAATGGGCCTGACGGTCCTCTCCACATCCAACACCATGTCGAGCTCTCCAACACACATCAAGTCACTTGGACATCAAACAAAAAAGCATATCCTCTATATGAGTCCAATTCCTTTCCTATTGAATGGTATGCTACTTTATATCCCGTCCCATGGATATGCTAGGTTGATAAGGAGGAGTACGGGAATGTGGGAGAAAGACAGACGTGCAAGCGGACTCAAGTCGGGTATCATAAAGGCTTGGAAAGAGAAGGTGGAAGAAGTGCACAGAGCAACAACATCGGTACTATCACCCCACAACAGCGGTACTGCCGCCCCCACATGGAGAAGCCGAAAGAGCTCCAGGAGCGGAACTACTGCTCCCACTACCGCCGCTACTACTGCTTCGATGCCCTCGGATCGACCTGAAGCGGTACTATCGCCATCACTCGGCGGTAGTGCCGCCACGAGCGTGCAACGCTGCTGAAGTAAGTGCCCACGATACTACCGCTGGTGCCGGTAGTACTACCGCCGCTTGTGTGCAGAAATGGCCCTTGGGCATGTAACCTTACCTATCCAACTTACCTATTCATGGCTGGCTATATATATATGCTTCCACCTCCATATGTGAACCCTAGATAAAGCTAAGATGATAATGTAGATCTTTGCCCTCATCCCCTTCGAATCTATAAAATATTGGACCACCCTTGAGGTTAGATTCTTATCAGGCCCAGCCCTGAGCCCGTGCAGCCGGTGCAACTGCACTGGGCCATGAGCGTGGAGGGCCCAGCACAGGTATAAGTTAGTCTACTTGTAGCCTATTTAGTTCAGAAAAATAGCGTGAGAAATTATGGAGGAGGGATCAAGATCTGATTCCAGACATGCTCGTCCCCGTCAAATTTCCATGGTCTGTACAATCACGTATGTTCATCTGATTTCCTTCGTTTTAGTTCAAGTCCATCAAATCATCAAATCTCCTTAGGCTTGAGTTCCCTCTCTAATGTTTCTGTCTTTTGGAAATATGAACTACAGAGTAGTATTTTTCTTGAATTGTGCGTTGTTACCATTAAGAAGAATGAGTATCTTCTTGTGTCTATCAGAGCTTAGAGAAAATGTCTATCAAGAATATAAAAAATAGTTTTTTCTATAATTATCTGTGTATAAAGGGCGCGTATTTTGGACTTGCATCAGGCCCCTTACACTTCGGGGTCGACCCTGATCCTTATCAATGTGTAGCCCTAAAAACTTGGATGTCGCGAAGAATTAGAGCAGCTATGGACATAATTAGGGAAGGGCAAATTAGAGCAGATATGGACATATTTTTTTAAGGAGCATATATTAATATATCGCGAAGATACCAATTACACCTAGTCTCTGAATCAGCATATTGCCGTAACGGCATTATGGATGCACACAACCAACAAAAAAAGAAGAAATATAAAAAAGAAAAGTCCCGCTATAATGATCTATACCTTGAAACAGCAGCACTAGCACCACCAAGACAGCACCAGAAGTCCAGCTTCTCCAAAAGCGGCGCCTTCAGGAAGGGAACAGTGCACAAGAGCCGTCGTCGCCCGATCAAATATCTTAGCTTTTCACCCTGAAGAAAGTCCTCACTCTCAAACCATGCCTTCAGCAAGGACATTGCCAGGGACAATCAATTAAGGCCAGACCTTGGATTTTCACCTTGAAATGCAAGACAACAAACTTCTCATGTGCAGCCGCCCCCACTAGCATGTCGTTGCTGCAAGTCACAAATCAACCAAGCCAATTCCCCATCGCAGCCCATAATCGAATCACCATTGCTAGTCCTCATATCTTGGCTTTCATGACCTTCTTTGCCAGCACTATAGGACGAGAACATGCCCCATGATATTAACAGCCAGCAGAGCTTCGAACCGCTCCCGCTGAAACCAAATGACCAGACAAGAACATGGGTGCGCACGACCGAATCTCTACCAAATCAACAATCTCCAGGCATGATACGTCCATGGGAGCTCGCCGGGAGCCTTCCGGAAAAGACACTTCGACCTGATCAACGAGAACATGCATCCGGAAAATCTTCATCTCGGTGCCAAGAAGGAACCCTAGGACCACCTCCTTTATTAAAACCGAGCAAGCAGCCCCCACGCCACCCGCTGGCAACCTGAGGAATCTACCTCCCCGATCCCAACCGACAACCATGGTCATCGGTGCGAACTGAGAAGACAGTGCAGGGAAGATCACCACCGGAACCGGCCGAGACACAGTGGGAAGATGGGAAGGCGGCATGACCACCCCGATCAAAAGATCTGGGTTTGTCCACAGGAGGATGTAGAAAACCACCCCGATCCAAAGATCTAAGATCGTCCCTGCCCAACCCGACCCGGCCTAGTTCCAACCACCACCACCGATCAAGCGCCGCCGGGAGGACCTCCACCACCACCCCGGCCGGGGGTGCCGCCTTGGCCACTGCATGTCGACGCGTCGCCAATCTCTGCCCCAGCAGACCACAGTGACGATCTCCAACGTCCGCCCCCAAGACCACCTTAGGCGGCTAGGCCCGCCACCACCGCGGCGAGGGCCGGCGGTAGCGACGGCAAGATAGACTCCTGTGGCGGCTAGGTTAGCCCCCGGCGTCTCCTGATGCAGCTCAGATCACAGTAGAGCTTCGTTGGAAACCCCAAGAGGAAGGTATGGTGAGCACATCAGTAAGTATTCCCTCGGTATGAAACCAAGGTTATCGAACCAGTAGGAGGAAGGAAACGACTCCAAGGTGTTGCTAACAACTTGGAATCCTGCACAACACAAACTCAAGACTTTACCCCAACAAACAGTGAGGTTGTCAATCTCACCGGTTTGCTGAAAACAAATAATTAAACGTATGGTGTTAAAGGTAATGATTTCTTGCAGAAAGTAAACAATAACAGTGGATGAAGTATCAATGGTAAAGATTGGACCGGAGTCCACAGTTCACTAGAGGTGTTCTCCTTAAGGTAAATAACATAACATGCTGGATAAACAAATTACAGCGGGGCAATTGACAGGACAGAGCAAGGCATAACAATGCAATACTAGACATTCATGATCCTATGAGATTTGATTGGGCATTACAACAATATACATAGACCGCCATCCAACTGCATCTATGACCAGTAATCCACCTTCAGGTTATCATCCGAACCCCCTCCAGTATTAAGTTGCAAGCAACGGACAACTGCTTTAAGCAATGTGTGTAAAGTAAACAATACAATTGTTCCATGAACAAAAGATTGTTGTTTTCTCCCTAGTAGCAATAGCACATCTACAACCTTAGAGATTTCGGTCACTTCCCAGATTCAATAGAGGCATGAACCCACTATCGAGCATAAATACTCCCTCTTGGAGTCACTAGCATCTACTTGGCCAAGATAGCTACTAGAAACGGAGAGCATGCAAGATCTCAAACAATACAAACATGATAGAATCAACAAGATAGAATCATTAATCATCTGACATAGTAATCTCAATATCCATCGGATCCCCGCAAACACAACATGCATGATTACAAATAGATGATCTTGATCATGAACGAAGCTCACAAGATCTAAACATGGTAGACAAAAGGAGGAGAAACAACCATCTAGCTACTATATGGACTATAGTCCAAGGTGGAAGTACTCACACATCATACCGAAGGCTGGCATGGTGATGAAGAAGGCCTCCGGGATGATCTCTCCCCTCCGGCAGGGTGCCGAGAAGAGATTTAGATCCCCCGATCTAGGGACGATGGTGGCGGCGGCTACGGACTGTTTCGTGGAGACCTGATCGGGTCCTTAGGGTTTTGGCATCGTGGGGATTATATAGGCGAAGAGGCGAGGCAGGAGGGCGGCCAGGGGGCCCACACCCTGTATGCACGGCCCAAGGTGGGCCCGCATGTGTGTGTGGGGGGTGGCCACCTAGTGGCTCCCCTCCGGTAGCCCTTCGGCCTCTGTGTTTGTCCCGGTGAAATATTGACTTTGGCTTTTGTCTCGTCCAATTCCGAGAATATTTCCTTACTAGCTTTTTTGAAACCAAAAACAGCGAAAACAGGCAACTGATACCGTGGCATCTTAATATGTTAGTTCCAAAAAACATATAAAAATACCTCAAAGTGTAGACAAAGCATAGCAAAGTGGATACTAAACAAGCATGGAACATAAAAAATTATAGATACCTTTACGACGTATCAAGCATCCCCAAGCTTAACTCCTGCTCGTCCTTGAGTAGGTAAGTGATAAAAAGAATATTTTTTAAGGTGACATGCACCATCACAATCAAGATCAAACCATTTGCAAGCATTGAAAGTTGGGATCAAAGTACTCTAAACACGAGCATGAAAAATGAAGTTATAACAATAAGACAAAGCAACTATGTGATACGTCCAATTTGCATCACTATTCTATATCATAATTTGCCTTTATTCATTGATATATTTTATATTAATAGGTGATACTTATGTCTTTTCATCTGTTTTTGCATGTTGGATAATTCTTGTAGGATGAACTGCCGGAGTTAGGATTCTGATGGAAAAAGAGGTGTTTTGATGCAATTTCGCGAAGATCAGAAAAATACCAGAAAAATATTGGAAAATTATATTTTCCCAGAAGATGAATGAAGCCAGAAGGGGAGCCGGAGATGGGCCACAGGGGGCCCACACCCCCAGGCGCGGGCCACCCCTGCCCCGCGCCTACACGGGGTGTGGCCCAACTGGACGGCCTCCGACTCCACCCTCTTGCCTATATCTTCTACTTGAAACCTTAAGACACGTGGAGCGATCACAGAAAGATTCTACCGCCTCTGCGGGGTGGAAAACACCGAGAGAGAAAGAACTCTCCGACAGACAGATTTATGTCGGGGAAATTCCTTCCCAGAGAGGGGAGATCGTCGCCATCAACACCGTCATCAAGCTAGACTTCATCGGGATCATCATCATCCACACCATCATCTCCACCAGCACCATCATCACCACTCCGTCCTGCTGTAACAATCATGTTGAATACTTGCATAGTTCTTAGGGGAAACTTTCCTAGTGTTGATTACTATTGTAGTTGATGTTTGTGAGTGGAACCATCGGATTATTGTTTATGTTCAGATTGTTATCCATTACCATATCATCTTTGATCTTGATCCATATAATGTCTTGTGAGTAGTTCGTTTAGTTCTTGAGGACATGGGAGAAGTCATGTTGTTAGTAGTGGATTTGTGTTGAGATATTATTCAATGGTTTAGTATTTAAGTTGTGGTGCTATTCTTCAAGTGGTGTCATGTGAACGTCGACTACATGATACTTCACCATTTATGGTCCTAGGGGAATGCATTGTGTATTTGGCTACTAATTGTGGGGTTGCCGGAGTGACAGAAACCCAAACCCCCGTTAGGACACCATTGCACAAGGGAGCATAGGATCTCAGAATTTAAGGTTGTGGTTACGTTTATATCTTAATTACTTTCCTGTAGTTGCGGATGCTTGCAGGGGGTTTAATCACAAGTATGTATTAGTCCAAGTAAGGTCGGTACATTAGCACAGGTTCACCCACACAACACTTACAACACCAAAGAAGACTACTCATCTATTTGAAGCGAAATCACTTAACAGAATTCCCATGTGTCCTCGAGAACGTTTGGTCCTTATAAGTATTTCCACCGGCTTGTCCTTTGATAAGAAAGAATTAGGCCACTTGCTGCAGTTGTTCGTTGTCTTTATTACTTGCACTTTGTTTCTTTGCTTTATCAGAAAACCCCTAAAAATTCGTTTCTTAAGTATTTACAGAGATTTTCTGCTCCATACCACTAGTCAACACCTTCTGCTCCTCGTTGGGATCGACACTCCTATTTACCGAAAGTACTACGATACACCCCATATACTTGTGGGTCATCAAGACTATTTTCTTGCGCCATTTCTGGAGAGTGAAGCGCTATTGAAGAGTGGAACTGGTAAAGTAAATTTCTACTATGAGTATTGCTTTTTATTTCTATTTGTTACTTTGTTTCCAATATGAATAACACACTTGGTTTTCTGTTTGGGAAAAATAGTACCACTATTAGGGTAGTAGATGAACCACCACCAGTTGAGATAGATCCTTTTAAGATACCTACAAGTATTGTTGATCGTGTTATGGATAATTATTATTTAGGGGATAGCACTGTCCATCCTGGTGATCACTTGATTTTTATCCATGAATTATACGCGTTGTTTAAGTGTGCAGGTATCACAAATGAATAGGTGAAGAAGAAGTTACTCTCTATATCCTTGAAAGGGAGAGCTGAAGAATGGTATAAGCTGCTGAAGAATGGACAATCCATGGAATGGGAGGAAATAGTGCCTCACTTTTATTCTAAATTCTATCCTCCCAGTGAAATTCATAAGGATAGGAATATGATATATAAATTTTGGCCTCGTGATGGAGAGAGTACAACTCAAGCTTGGGGGATATTGAAGTTACTAATGCTTAAATGTCCTATTCATGAACTCCCTAACAATATTATTATCAATAACTTTTATGATAGGCTTTCTCTTTGTGATAAAGATTTACTAGATGCTTCCTGTGCTGGATCATTCACACGTATGAAGGAAGAAGCTAAATGGTATCTCCTAGACCGTATTCAAGAGAACACTGAAGCTTGGGAGAATGACAAAGGGAGAAAGTCAGGGATCTCCTAGACCGTATTCAAGAGAACACTGAAGGTTGGGAGGATGACAAAGGGAGAAAGTCAGGGATCTCCTAGACCGTATTTAAGAGAACACTGAAGCTTGAGAGAATGACAGAGGCAAGGTGCATGGCATGTGCATATCAGATTGCCGTAGCAGCAGCCATAACCATGATCCGAGAACAAAAATCCCAAGATCTAGAAGGTAGTAGTCATAGAGCATGAGTTAGATCACTCTACTTTAGTCCAAACTGAACCTACTCTAGCCGTAGAGTATATGGATCGTTATCGGTCTTTGTTAAACACTTATCATAACACTCACCAAGTCTTAGTTCAGGAACTGGATACGATCATTGAGGATTTTACTGATCCTGATAAGGCAATGGCACGTAGGAAGAAGTTAGATAAAGAATCTAGGCATCCCAAATACATACCTTCAGGATAAGTGTATGAGGAAACTGAGTTTGATGATCCACACTCAAAAAACTATGCCTACTACCAGAATGAGTTCAAACCACCTGAAGATCTATGGACCAAGTACAACTCCGAACAACAGGAATGGGCTGTAGTTATTCCAACTAACCCTGAGCCAAACAAGTATGGATGGGGAGAAGAATCTCAAGGTGGAACCATAGGAAATCCTATACCTTATGATACAGGTATCGGAGAAGAGACCAACTATAACCATAGAGAGCCTTATGGACCATATGGGGGTGATACTAATCCAATCGACTTAGAAGAGTATTCCGATAGCTACTATACCAATATGTACGACTGGATCCAAGAAAAGTCTAAGGAGCCAACTTACTTTGAGGAAGCGTTGCCGAAAAACCAGGAATATCCTGCAGAAGATTACGCCAACTCTAGTCATTTTTCAATGACTAATCCCAGTCTCGGTGCTTCTAATCAAGAATACGCATCTCCTGGATGCTCTTCGCTCCAGAAGGCAGTCGTAGGACTTCACGTCATCATGGACGGAACTCCAGGAAGCACTAGAGGAAGATGAAAGTAAGAAAGGAACGACATCCCAAGGGATGAGTGCTTGAATAATGTACATAGAGGGTAATACGTATTGTAGTTTGAAAGGTTTGCCGAAATAAGTGAGGATATACTCACAAGAATAGGAAGTTATTATAAGATAGTTGTGTAATATACGTGAGGATAAAACTGTTGGAACGTCTAGTAAATTTGTAAATTATTTAAAACCTATGTATAACATATGGTATATGTTTTGTTGTTTATCGACTTTTGAATTTTCTTGAATCTTCTTGATTGGCTAGATCTATACATGAAGTTAATTAGGTGTGGAAATGCATGATGTAACACCCAGTTATTACTTGATGTCATAGACCTAGATAGGAATGGGAATTCGTGTAAAGGAGTGGCGAGTTCCAAAGACCAAGATGGAGACTTCTATGAAGGATAAAGCAAAATATAAGGAGTATTAGTGCAGTTTGAAGGATAGATCAAGTTTAGGTTATTCTTAGCCAGATTTAAGAAGGAAGTTTAGTGTAGAAGATATATGCAGCAACAAGAAGTAATAAACTTAAAGCTCATTCAAAGTAGGCAACGTTGCTAAGGAATTAATGAAATAGTAATACCTAGTTCATGGAAGCGTCATGAATTAGTACAAAGAAGAAGCTTTGGAGCAAAATGGTATTTAAGCTCTGGAAATTCATAGAGAATGCCAGTAGTAGGTCGGAAACCGTAAGGTAATACCTACCACCCAGGATGACCCGCCGCTGGTATTTAATCCATAGTCGACATTCTGATCCACAGTTGGTATCTTGTTCGCAGCCGGTGTTGGTTGACATAGTTAACCAGGTCATCTTAATGGTTGCATAAAGAGCATAAAATTAGGCCTAATCTAAAGAGGTAATAGGTGCACCCCCATGGGCACCTCACAGCGATTTGAGGCTCTGGGCCGTCAGATGGGGTCCTGGGAACATACCAGCCATCCCTTGGTGCTAGTCCAAGTTATGTAACGACGTTGATCTACCCGCTGCGACTTTCAGTGGGTCCTCTATTTGTCTGGTCCACCTTGTCAGTCATATGGGGTGGTTTTTTGGGTGGGTCGCGTGGATGTGTGTTCATGTGGGACAAAAAGCAACACCCCATGAGAACCTAGAGCCAATCCCGCACGGTGAAGAACCCTAGCCCCCAATCCTCACATGGCTCGCTTCCTCCCTGCCCCCTGCACTCCCCCGACCCCAGCACAGCTGGCCTCCTCCTCTTCCTCCCCCGACTCGCCTCCTCCCCTTCCTTCCCGCCTAACAAGGACGAGAGAGATAGAGAAGGAGGCGGTCCTCTTAGCCCCTCGACGCCCTGGCCGCTTCACTACTAGCGGGCGAGTAGCAGGAGCACGCCATGGGGCGAGGAGAAGCTATAGAGACGGAGGCGGGCATGCGCTTGACCCTAGTCGACGCGTCCTTGACTTCATGGCGAACGGCGGCCGCAAGGTCTGGTCGTCGGCACAGCTCCAACCGCATCTTGAAGTGATTTTAAGTTTTCAGTGGGTCCTCTGTTTGTCTGGTCCACCTTGTCAGTCATATGGGGTGGTTTTTCGGGTGGGTCGTGTGGATGTGTGTTCATGTGGGACAAAAAGCAACACCCCATGAGAACCTAGAGCCAATCCTGCAAGGTGAAGAACCCTAGCCCCCAATCCTCACATGGCTCGCTTCCTCCCTGCCCCCTGCACTCCCCTGACCCTAGCACGGCTGGCCTCCTCCTCTTCCTCCCCCGGCTCGCCTCCTCCCCTTCCTCCCCCGTCTCGCCTCCTCCTCTTCCTCCCCGCCTAACAAGGACGAGAGAGACAGAGAAGGAGGCGGTCCTCTTAGCCCCTCGACGCCCTGGCCGCTTCACTACCAGCGGGCGAGTGGCAGGAGCACGCCATGGGGCGAGGAGAAGCTATAGAGACGGAGGAGGGCATGCGCTTGACCCTCGCCGACGCGTCCTTGACTCCATGGAGAACGGCGGCCGCGAGGTCTGGTCGTCGGCACAGCTCCGACCGCATCTTGAAGTGATTCCAGGTTGTTGCAGCTCTGCTTTTTCATTCAACTCTTTTCTTCCTCCCATATTTGACTCCTCTTTTTCTATGATTTTTTGCAGCAACCATCCAAATGCGAGAAATAATCCTTCAGCTCCACCGCAACAACCAGGTGATTCCTCAACTCAATTCATCTCATCTCCTAGATCAGCCTCTTCCTAATTTTGTGTTGGGAGATTGATCTGTTTTGTTCAGTTTTTTTTGGTCTAGGTTTTCCTCTCTAGGCTCTAGCAGAAAAGAGAGTTTTATGTAGATGGTTGACATTTTGTTCTGGCATGCTACACTTT
Source organism: Avena longiglumis (assembly GCA_030063025.1). Taxonomy (NCBI): domain Eukaryota; kingdom Viridiplantae; phylum Streptophyta; class Magnoliopsida; order Poales; family Poaceae; genus Avena; species Avena longiglumis. The sequence continues at coordinate 471,537,177 of CP125974.1, read as the reverse complement.
TTGCAGTTTGTATATGGATCTATGTGATAAAAGTCACAAGAGGGTATTTATAGGAGGAAGCCGACCATGGCCAAATGGATGATTTTGTATGTAATAAGGATGCTCTTTATTTCCTTTTCTCCATACCTTTTTATGCATCTTGGTCATCATGGCGATTCTATGGAGTTTGTTGAATGGGTACATGTAAGGGGAGCTGTCAAGTTTACTAATATTGTATTTCTAGCAATAAAGGTGACACCACAGCTCATGTAGTCCCGGTTTTTTATGTAGACGCTCCTGGAGTACCACGGGAGCATGTGATTACCAAAAGCATGCACCATGGGCAGTAGCAACAGCCGGTGTGAATGGGAAGCTCTTTTGCAGGTTTAGTGTTACTTTTGATTCAAGTAAAGTGTATACTTCCACCTAATAATTTGTTGTTATTTTTTTGAATATTTTAACAAGTGGTGTTCAGTTCATTTGAAACAAAATAGTTGATAGTAGAACCTTGAGAAAGAAGTTGATACATGTACAGAACAAATGGGCAGTATTGAGTTCACATTCTGTTAGTCTGGCTATCTGTTAGTCTGGCTATTTAAATGTTATTTTTTTCCTTACTACTATGATTTGTTTTTGCAGATTATGATGGCCTATTTTGGGTGGGGTGCTGAGGTTGTCGCTGCATGGACGCCAAGAAGGCCTATTTTCTCTGCATCTAATCTGCCATAATTGGAATGGTCCGAATTATAAATGTAAGTTTCCTTATACATTATCTCTTCTCTCTTAAAGCACCTCTCACCATTTTCATAGCTCAAATGGGTTACTGGTAAACCTATCACCGTTCTCATTGCAAACTTTTTGGCTGGGAGCAGAAGGTATACATAAGGTCTCCAATCTCTCTCTCCATGCATCCTTGGTTATCATATCAAGGAGAAAGTTGAGGCGTATATTTTAGTTTTCAAAGGAAGCACAGTATGTGTCTCTTTGGACAATTCTTTCTTATTTTTGAATGTATTGTCGCATACTTGTGACTCTTATGGTTTAGAAACTTTGAATGAAAAATGATGGATTTACTGCTTGATGTTTGAGTTTATTGGGACATGTAATTTGTGAGCTGGTTTGTATTTAGTCGGCATTATTTTCTTTATGCTTACATGGTTACTAATTTTGGAATTTTTCAGCATTTGTTTTTTAGATCAAATTATTATTGGCCTCCGACATTCCCTCCAGGGAATAATCTGAGGGAAAGTTCGAAGGAGTTTTAGATTATATTGACGATGATTCCTACGGTCAAGTGCATGCTCAGAGGTATATAGAGTCTATACAAATCTTGGGTAATTTTTTAGTATTATCTTTGGGTGATTCTTTTCTCTTATCCGATTATGTTATTAAAAGAATAAATATTAAGATTTTTAATGATGGCACAATGGTTCATAATTGTGCTTTACGTTGATGCATTCTCGACTATACTCTTTCGATCATCGTATCCTATTTTGTTTTTGACATTTTTAAGTACCCTTCTTGTTATCCATGTGCTCAATCCCTCTATATTTTGTGTTTGTTTTGTCTCACAGATTATGATGATGAATTCATGATTGCAAGCAATGAGCTGCACTCACGTGAGTTACTTTATTTTCTCAATCTGATCACTATTAGATTGCAAGTTTACGTTTTATTTGAATGTCAAGTTATTGCTCTAAGTTCAGGTTTATGCATCTTTTCCAATTTGGAATGAGCTCATCCAATATAGAATGGTGGATTAGGTTAGTGAATAACCTAAATGGAATATCTAGGTACATATAACATCTAAAGGGGCTGCTAGCTGATCCCACTGGTGATGGTAGCCTGGGCAACGGTGTTGATGTCTGCTGGCAGTGTTACCTATGTGTGTATTACAGAAATATAGAAGTATCCTGACATAATTTATTGTGTAGTTATATATTTTTCAACATTGGTCTTCCCTTCAGTGAACATGTGTTCAAGAGCTTCCCTTTCACGAACATGTGTTAAAAAATGGTAGTGCTAGCTAAAATTTTAGCTGGGACAGTTGCTCATATTACACAAAACTACCTCTACTTAATTTGCTTAATTTATCTTACCTGACAAGATGTGCACATGTCCAGAACAATAAGACTCAAACTTTATTAAGAAATATACACAACATAAACCTAACCCTTTCTTGGACAACGTTTATATATATTATAGGTTCAAACAGCATTGCTTAATACTTAGATAGGTTGCTCATAGTTTCACATCCAACAAAAATACATCTTTGTTCTGCTCCAGGCTTTGTATTACACATATATATGCTAGAGATGAGTGACATGAGACACTTACATGGAAAAAATTCTGCACTTCACTTATTTGTTGGTCCATGTACCCGCATTGATGGATTGACGCCTTGCGAGTTGTAGGTCAGGTAGGCAAGTTTTATGCAGACGATCAATAGCTATCATGCACTCATGTTCTACATTGTACACTTCGTCACATAGTTTCTTCTCTGGTTGTTCTGCCACTAGACCTTGACAGTATTCTTTACATCTGTGGACACCATTGACCATTATCTCCCATTCAGCAAGTATCTTATTACCCATGGAAAGGGCGGCCTACACTACATCATCAGCCTCTGAAACATAAAGCTATGCATGTGATTTATTATTGTAGTTCAGGTCTACCAAACGCTTCTGGACCAACAATCTTGATCTTGCTGGTTGCGTCGGCTGTGTAATTCTGACTTAGGAAGATTGTAACACCCTCAGAATCGGCCCTATGCAAGTTTTAGCGAAACCCGCCAAACCCGCATAGAAACGATTCGAAGGTGCCCACCAGGCACTTTCGTGCGGGTGGTAAACGAAGTAATAACATTACACAACAGTCCTCGATGGGACCCACAGAGCAGATATATATACAACACGACTCCATGAGTCAAGAATACATATATAATATACAAAGAGCCGAATCACCTTGAAAATGATACAGCGTCCGACTATGGACAAGAAGCAAATGGGGCTAAGAGCCCTGAAGAATAACCAATGGCGTCCATAACCCTGCCCAGGCCAAGCCGGAAGGGTAACCCTGCTAACGACGTCGTTCTCAAAACCTGCTTAAACAAAAGGGGTGCCGACAAAGGGCAAAGGAAAAAGAGGAGCGTCAGTACTAAGGCCAATACACGGCGAGACTAGAATTCGGCGGTCCTCGCCTACATAGGTATGGTGGACTGAAGCGGCAGCGGCAGCATGCACTAAACAACCTATAGAGACTCGATACAACTGGCGACTATCAGAGAGGGGTAAGAAAGACCTATTCGGAACCAGACTGATACTAACACCAAACAATCCCTTCCTGGTATTCCCCCTCGAGACCAAACGAGGAAGTCCGCCGAGGAACTCACACCGTTGGCAGTTTTATTTATTCGGTTATCGTTGCAGCAATTACTAGTCAGGTTTAGATAATCATCCTGATTAAGTAAGCAGTGGGCACTTTTAGTTAACCATTCCGCGATAGTTGCAACACTTACTAGTCAGATACAATTCGCATGAGATAACCCCAAAACCCAGCAGTAGTTGGTACTTTCATTTAGCCATTCCATTGTAGTGAAGCTGATTACTAGGCATATCGGATGCAAGTCAAATTATAACAGTAAACTTTAGTTATAGTTGTCTATGATCAAGCACTGTGCTCCAAGTCTTCCATAACCGCGGACACGGCTTCTCGAAAAGATTTAACCCTGCAGGGGTGCACCAAAGTATCCACAAGCACTTCGACCCTTTTTGCCAGATCAGTTAACATACACCCATCGGTATGTCGGCGGGGCCTAAGTCATGACGTTCCCAGACCCAAAGCAAGCATCGGGGCCACCCCACTAAGTACACCATAGCGAAGTCGGCGGTCTCCGAGACGGACTTAGGGTTTGCGTCGATGGTACATGTGACGACAAATCCCAAACCGAGACTGATCGATACCGCGAAAACACTCCGCTTCCTAAGCGATGCGTGTGCTCCTCGCTGTCGTAAATCTGATAGTAGCATGGCATAAGTATAGGATAGTAAATAAAACCTCAAACTAGTTTGTGGCCCCCAGTACAATACTTTGAAATCAGGTAATAATCAATGGGGGGCCCATATCTCCCCACCTGTGGTTAGCGCGCTCGATCTCGGAACAGGTGTCAAGAACTCGGGGTCCTACGGGACACAAGTGGGCGGTCGGAAACCAACATTATCTATCACCCACCGATGCCTCTGCTTACTTACTTCAATTTTAGTTGTTAAACAGTAATTAAAGTGAACGAAAAGTAAAGCCATGATCATCTCCAACATAAACATGCGGCAATTACTCCAACACTGTGGTTCTTGGCGACACCAACAGCACTTGAGCAAGCGGCTACGACGCGCAAGTCCAACTATCTACCAAACAACAGGTAATAGGATGTGTCCAAGGCAATATACGGCTGCAAGGGATTTCACGGGTACGGAAACTAGAGCATCGCAACACAGATAGCAATAGATCAACAGGAGGGAATAAATACTATAAAAGTAAGATAGGTAGAAAGGGGGAGATGCTCGCCTGAAAACATTGCCGAAGGTACAACCGAAGATCGGGGCGAAGCTCACATCAACTCAACGGCCTTATCCGCGAAGAAGAAAAACACTAGAAGAAACACCGGATGCAATATTTAATGCTACGGCAAAAGATCGGGCATGCTTATGATATGATGCATGGCATGGCAAAGGTGCAATGCAATTAGGTCATATTAAGTGGAACCGAGGTCCCGACAGTTAATTAATAGGTTCGAGTTATTTGACTACCCCGCCATTTAAATGTTGCACTAACATGGCAAGATAAGTTACCGGTTCGCTACACAAGTTTAAATGAGGCCAATATAAGGCTAGATTTGCCCGCATATGGGCCCCATATTTAATTATATGGTGAATCGGCATAAGGCCCCCAAACCACACAATATGCATGCGAGATGAACAATTAATATGCGACAAGTTGTATTATATTATAAAATAGGGTTTCGAGAAAGGGTCACACATTAGGGTTCGGCGATCTTGGGGTTCCGGGGTTCGGGGTTCGGTCCCAGGGTCCGGATCTGGGGTTCGGACTCCGGGGTTCGACGGGTGTCTTGGCGTCCCATGGAGGCGAGCTTGGCGTTAGGCGGTAGATCTTGTCAGATCCGGGTTCTTCCGGGACGGTGTCGTTCTTATCGTCACGAAGATCTTGTCGGGTCCGCGCTTCGGATTCCGTGAGGCGGTCTTGACGCTCCGTGTCGAAGTCCTTGAGGTTTTCTCCTTATTCACCTGTGGCGAACTTGGAAACGGCGTCAGGGTCCTCGGCATCAGACCCGGGAAGAAGTACTTGGCGACATACTTCCATGTTGCTGTTCTTTTCGACGGGATCGGGGCTTGGATCCAGGCCTTGGTGTTCATGAAGGGGCCTTGGTGCTCCGTGTAGAAGATCTTGTTCGGTCCGTTGTCGTTGGCGTTGTGGTACTTTTTGGGGCACCGATCCGGTAAAACACCGAGAGCTGGGATTCAAGCGGATCTCCTGCAGCAGGGCCAAACAAACATGCTCGTCTGACGGACAAGGAGATGATCTTGGGGCCTGCAGCCTAGGGGAGCTTCGCCTGTGAGACAAAGGGACCAGAAGCCGCGACACGAGGAAGCAGAGAGAGGCGCCATGGAAAGGCGGGGCGCCACGACACGCGTCGGCGAGCAAGGGGTCGGCCCATGGGAGGCGACGGGAACCGGGCGGGGTAAGCGGAGCGGCGGCGTCTGGCGGCTTCGAGCAGCGTGGCTCGGCGAAGGTTGGAGAGGAGGAACGCCGGGCGGGAGCTCTTGGCGGCGGTGGCGGTGGCGATAAAGCGGCGAACGGCAATGAAACGCCCGCGAAGGGCGGAAGCATGCGCGGTGCAGGCGGCGAAGCGCGGAGCTGGACGGAGAGGCTGGCGCGAAGCAGCGGCCGAGGCGGCGGTGGTTGTTGGCGTGGTCGTGAGGCGGGGCGAGCTGCATGGGCGAGAGGAGGCGCGGGAGGACGGCGGGCGAAGCGCCGCCGGAGACGGGAGGTCGACGGGTTGGCGGCTAGGGAAGGATGGCGCGCGGTTGAGGGCAGCGAACGGAGGAGGGACTGACGGCAGCCATGGAAGGAGGCGCCGCGGCCGTCATGGGAGACGGCAGCGCCGGGCATGGAGAGGGGGCGGCGGCACGCGGCCGTGGCGGAGACGAGCTTCGGGCGAGCGGGGAGGCAAAGGGGAAGGAGCAGAGACGGGAGAGGCGAGGGAGGCGGCGGGGAAGAAGAGGAGGGAGGTTGGGGAACGCGGGCGCGCCACGCGGGAGAGGGTGGGGCCGAGCTGCAGGGATCGGGTGGAGAGGCCAGGCGGGTGGGGCTGCTGCGGGCCTGCGGTGGGACCCAGGGGCGGGGTGAGTGGGGAGTGGGCTGGAGGGAGAGAGAGGAGAGAGAGGGGGTGGAGGAGGAGGTGGCCAAGTGGCGGCATCTGGTTGGGTGGGGATTGGGATGAGGTGAGGTGGCAGCCAGGGATTGGTCCGGGTGATGTGGAGGAGGGTGGGTAGATTAGGTTGGGGTAAGAAAAGATTTGGGGTGGGGTCTAAGCTGGACCGATTTTTATTCTGGGGGTGGTCGTTCGGGTCGAATCGGCCCGTTCGACTGCCCCACTAAAAATAATTAAATATTTTCTTTATTTCAAACCGGGCTTTTGCAAACCGATATCAGACAAAACAAAATATTCCGGCGACCCGGATTTTTGCGTTTGAACAGAGACGGGGCGTTTAGAAAACAAAACCAGACTTTTTCAAAAAAATAGTTTTATGCGAACAGATGCAAGATGATGACGATGCTCAAATGCAATGTGGCATGATGACATGAGCATGTGGTCATGATGATGCAATGCACAAAAACAACGTGATTTTCTAGTAGTGGTTTTGCGGGATGCCACAAAGATATGGATTTCACAAACATATGTACAGGTCACGATAAAAGTCAGGCCACCCAATTGGATTCAATGATCTCCTGCAGAATGATCTTAATGGAGAGGCCCATCTCACTTGGAAGATCGCCTTTGCACTTACCGACCTATAGAAAGAACTTAAATCCATTAGTTTGATATAGATAAATGATAGATACATTTCATAGTGCGCGGGATAGATTAAATCAATGTTGCCAAAAGGTTAGCAATACTCTATAGCTGTTATGTCTCTGTATCTCAAATAGTATGAACTACATGGCGGTAAACCCTTAGATAAATCCAAAGGCCATTCTGGGATTTGTAGGAAAATATCGAGTCTATATTCTAAAACATTTTACTGTTAGCTAATTTATCTTTTCATCTGCAGCTATGAACTTTTGATGGTGACTATTAGGTGTCTGTTTCATATGTCTTGCAGCCTCTAAAGACCATGCCGTGACAATGCCCATATGAAGCTTATGTAGATATTACATTTGTAGTTTCCTTCCTTGCTTTTGCTACCTTGAACTGATATATATCCTCCAATTTCCCTGATTGTATATAAACGTTAGTTACATTTCATTTTGTCGCCCTATTTTTTTGTTGCCACTATACCAAAAGAAAATTGTCGTGCGTTCAACGGGATCGTGCGCCAAGGCGCACCACAAAATCTAGTTTAAGTAAGACCTAAGGGAGTATAAAATTTAAAGCGATCGTCTTTCGAGATGCTTCGCAAAGTCAGACTTATCCAAGCGAAAATGTCCAATAGTAAGTAAGACATATAATGCTGAAAGATTCGTTTCGGAGATCCACAATTGTAGGGATACACCGTACAATCTTTCATAAGACCCTAATTAGGTAAAGTATAAGCTAAACAGAGACCAACATTCTAGTTAAAAACCCAATGGTTACTATATATGCAGTTTAGAGACTATTAGTAAACCCTAAGGGGGAGAGTAAAACAGTAAAAAGAAGTACTGTTATATGAATCCTAGAGTAAAGGCTAGGAAATAAATATTAACCTATGACAACTTAAGCCTTATTTTCCTAGGGTTAAAAGAAGCCATCATTATGAAAGTACTCCTAGAAGAATGTAAGATAACAATAAAAGAAATTTAAAACCTGTTTTAGTGAGACTTCCTAGACCTTATATAATATAGTAAGAAAGCTCAATAATTAAATAAAAAGAGTTAGATTAGGATACCTAATCAGGATATAGAATACTACAATTATTTCCATTTAAGGTTACCATGGAGTTGAGAAATACCGTAACCCCACACAAGTCAATTCCTTACTCCGAAACATGAGAGTTTGCGAACTTCGAGGACGAAGTTTATTTTAAGGGGGGGAGTCTGTAACATCCTAGCATTAGAGCCTAGAAATAAGCTGAACCATATGTGTGCATTGCATTCATGCATAGAAAATCCGAATAATTTTCGCGCTTTTGAACAAAACCTGTTACAATGATTGAAGCTTCTCTCAACTTGATGGAATTGAGGTAGATCATCAAGTTGACTGTGATAAGTTTCAATATGACTTTGCTAAAATCTTATTTTTGGGTAATCATAATTTGATCTAAGGGTAGATCAAATATAATAACAATTAAATCATAATGCATTGCTTAAATGACTAATATCCGATCCTTAAGGGATCATGTCATACTATGTTGGAATTATGCCCTAGAGGCAATAATAAAGATGTTATTATTATAATTCTTGTTCATGATAAAGTTTATATTCCATGCTAGAATTGTATTAAGCGGAAACTTTAATACTTGTGTATGGACTAGCTCATTGATTAATGATGGTTAAGGTTTCCTAACCATAGACATGAGTTGTCGATTAATAATGAGATCATATCATTGGGAGAATGATATGATGGACATACCCAAACTAAGCGGAGCAATTAGATCGTGTCATCGTGTTCATCTTTGCGAAGCTTTTCTTATGTCAAATATTGTATTCCTTAGACCATGAGATAATACAACTCCCTGGTATCGGAAGAAAGCTTTGAGGTCATCAAGCATCATCCTATGAGAGTGTGATCATAAAGGTGTCTCTCAGGTGATCGGAAAGTACCTGTTGGGTTGTATGTATCGAGATGGGATTTTTCCCTCCCAAGTAGGAGAGATATACTTCGGGCCCACTCGGTAATCAATATCAACACTGCTTGCAAGCATGTGGTTAAGGAGTTAATCACAAAGTGATATCGGATTACGGAACGAGTAAAGTACTTGCTGTGAACGATATTGAACTAGGTATGGCATCATGATCAAATCTCGCAAGTAAAATATCGACACGAAGGGAATATATACATGGGATTGATTGAATCTGGCATCGTGGTTCATCCGATATGATCATTGATGAATGTGTGGGAGTCAATATGGGTTTCTAGACCATTTGTTGATTATTGATATAAGATCACGTGCGCATTCTCGAACCCGAAGGGTCACACACTTAACGTGTCTCGACGCTAGGATAGATTGGATAATTGGTTTATGAGTTTTTGTTCGGAGTCTCGGATGAGATCCAGGACATCACGAGAGGTTCCGGAATGGTCCGGAGAATAAGATTCATATAAGGCAATGCAGTTTTTGGAGTTCGGAATTGTTTCGGGTTAATCGGTATTGTACCGGAAGCTTCTAGAACCTTCCGGAGGGGGACCAACGTGGCCCCACCTGCCGGCATAGTAAATCCAGGAGAAGGGTTTCGCAGCATAGTAAATCTAGGAGAAGGGTTTCGCAGCATAGTAAATCTAGGAGAAGTGAGAAGGGTTTCGCAGCATAGTAAATCAAAAAAATTCTACGGATGCGAACGGGGAAGCCAAGATCTAATCTAGGAGATACAAACAACGAGGGGGGATAGATCAGATCTTCATACCCTTGAATATTCGCACAACGGAATGTTCGACGGAACGTGGTTGATGTAGTCGTACTCGCTTCTCTTCCTCGTGATCCGATCTGATCCAACACAGCAAGTGGCGATGCCTCCGAGAGATGCACACGTATGGCACCTCGACGTCTCCTCCTTCCTCGGTCCAGCAAGTGGGGTGGAGAGATAGGTTGGATCTACAACACGACGGCGTGGTGCAAACGGTGGAGAGTTTCATGACAGGCTTCGCCACGCTGCAATGGGAGGGAGAGAGAGAGGAGGGCAGCAGGGCGGCTAGGGCTTGAGGAGGTGTGTGGGGAGGGTGCGCCCCCAGCCATCTTTATATAGAGGGGTGGGCGGCTGCCCCTTGCCCCTCCTCCAAGCCTAGGTCCGGCGGCCAAGGGGGAGGAGTGGGGGGGGCAAGTTTCCCCCCTCCTTCTAGAAGCTCTCCCTAGGGTTTCCCCTAGGGCTTGGCCGGATGGGCCTATGGGGCCTTGTGCCCCTAGCCCAATGCGGCCAGGGCACTCCCTCGTAGGCCCACTCCCCCTCCCGACAAGTGGGGCCACGTTGGTCCCACTCCGAAAGGTTCTAGAAGCTTCCGGTACAATACCGAACAATCCGAAACAATTCCGAACTCCAAAAACTGCTTTGCCTTATATGAATCTTATTCTCCGGACCATTCCGGAACCTCTCGTGATGTCCTGGATCCCATCCGAGACTCCGAACAAAAACTCATAAACCAATTATCCAATCTATCCTAGCGTCGAGACACGTTAAGTGTGTGACCCTGCGGGTTCGAGAATATGCAGACATGATCTTCTATCAATAATCAACAGCGGGGTCTGGAAACCCATATTGACTCTCACATACTCATCGATGATCATATCAGATGAACCACGATGCCAGGATTCGATTAATCCCATATACATATTCCCTTCGTCACGCGATATTTACTTGCCCGAGATTCGATCGTCGGTATCGACATACCTAGTTCAATCTCGTTCACAGCAAGTACTTTACTCGTTCTGTAATCTGATATCACTTTGTGATAAACTCCTTAACCACGTGCTTGCAAGCGGTGTTGATATCGATTACCGAGTGGGCCCGAAGTATATCTCCGACTTGGGAGGGACAAATCCCATCTCGATACATACAACCCAACAGATACTTTCCGATCACCTGAGAGACACCTTTATGATCACCCTCTCATAGGATGACGTTTGATGACCTCAAAGCTTTCTTCCGATACCAGGGAGTTGTATTATGTCATGGTCTAAGGAATACAATATTTGACATAAGAAAGAGCTTCGCAAAGATGAACACGATGACACGATCTAATTTCTCTGCTTGATTTGGGTCTGTCCATCATACCATTCTCCCAATGATGTGATCTCATTATTAATCGACAACTCATGTCTATGGTTAGGAAACCTTAACCATCATTAATCAACGAGCTAGTCCATAGAGGCGTACTAGGGACACGGTGTTGTTCATAAACCACACAAGTATTAAAGTTTCCGCTTAATACAATTCTAGCATGTTATATAAACTTTATCATGAACATCTTTATTATTGCCTCTAGGGCATAATTCCAACAGTCTCCCACTTGCACTAGAGTCAATAATCTAGTTTACACCTGGCAACAATCTAACACCCATGGCAATAAGGTGCTGATCATGTTTTGCTCTTGGAAGAGGTTTAGTCAATGGGTCTGCGACATTCAGATCCGTATGTACTTTGCTAATCTTTAGATCTCCATCTGTTATATAATCTCGAATTATATGAAACTTGCGGTTGATATTCTTGGTCTTTGGATGATATCTTGTTTCCTTAGCCAGTGCTATGGCGCCAGTGTTGTCACACAATATCTCCAGTGGGTCCAAGGCACTTGGAACCACACCAAGCTCAGTGATGAAGTTCCTGATCCAAACTCCTTCACTTGACGCTTCTACAGCAGCCATGTATTCCGCTTCTACTGTAGATCCCGCGATCACGCTTTGCTTGCAGATTTTCCAGCTCACAGCTCCTCCATTCAAAATATAAACGTATCATGTCTGAGATTTAGAATCATCCTTGTAGTTGTCGAAACTAGCATCGACGTAACCTTTTACGACGAGATGTTCATCACCTCCATAGACTAAGAACATTTATTTAGTCCTATTTAAGTACTTTAGGATGTTCTTCACGGTTGTCCAGTGTTCCACTCCTGGATCACTTTTGTATCTGCTCGTCAAACTAAGAGCATTGGACACATCCGGTCTACTACACAGCATGGCATACATGGTAGAACCTATGGCCGAGGCATAAGGCACTTTGCTCATAGCTTCTCTATCGTTTACCATAGCTAGACACTGTGCCTTGCTCAATATCTTACCTGACAACATAGGCACTGAACCTTTCTTTGCCTTATCCATTCTGAACCTTTTCAGAACTTTGTCTAGGTATGTACTTTGGCTTAAAGCTATCAGGCGTCTTTGTCTATCTCTATAGATTTTGATGCCCAATATATAAGAAGCTTCCCCTAGGTCTTTCATTGAAAAACATTTGTTCAAATAACTCTTCACATCGTTAAGCATGTCAATGTCATTTCCGATAATCAATATGTCATCCACATATAGTACCAAAAATGTCACTGATCTCCCACTCACTTTCTTGTAGATACAAGCTTCGTAGAAATTTGGAACAAATCCAAAGCTCTTGATCACTTGATCAAAAGGAAGGTTCCAACTCCGAGATGCTTGCTTTAGTCCATAAATGGAACGCTGAAGTTTGCACAACTTATCAGCATCCTTAGGATCAACAAAACCTTCGGGTTGCATCATATACAACTCTTCATCAATGTTGCCATTGAGGAACGCAGTCTTGACATCCATCTGCCATATTTAATAATCATGAAACGCAGCAATTGCTAATAAAATCCGAATGGACTTAAACATCGCTACGAGAGAGAAAGTCTCATCGTAGTCTACACCTTGAACTTGTCGAAAACCTTTCGCGACAAGCCGTGCTTTATAGATAGTAACATTACCATCCATGTCCGTTTTCTTCTTGAAAATCCATTTGCACTCAACGGCCTTTTGGTCGCTAGGAGGGTCCACCAAAGTCCATACTTGGTTTTCGCTCATGGATCCCAATTCGGATTTCATGGCCTCTAGCCATTTCTCAGAGTTTGGGCTCATCATCGCTTCCTCATAGTTCGCAGGTTCACTGTCGTCTACTAACAAGATAGTTAAGACAGGGTTGCCGTACCACTCAGGAGGGGCACGCGACCTTGTCGACCTGCGACGTTCAGTAGTAGCATCGTCCGAAGCTTCATGATCCTTGTCATTAGCTTCCTCTATTGTTGGTGCAGACGGCACTGGAACAATTTCAGGTGTTGCGCTACTCTCCAACTCAAGAGAAGGTTCAATAACCTCATCTAGCTCTACTTTCCTCCCACTCACTTCTTTCGAGAGAAACTCCTTCTCAAGAAAGGATCCGTTCTTTGCGACAAAAACTTTGCCTTCGGATCTGTGATAGAAGGTATACCCAATAGTTTCCTTAGGGTATCCTATGAAGACGCATTTCTCCGCTTTGGGTTCGAGCTTGTCCGGCATCAACTTCTTGACGTAAGCTTCGCATCCCCAAACTTTAAGAAATGACAACTTAGGTTTAGCACGAAACCACAGTTCATACGGTGTCGTCTCAACGGATTTAGATGGTGCCCTATTTAAAGTGAATGCAGCGGTTTCTAATGCATAACCCCAAAATGATAACGGCAAATCTATAAGAGACATCATTGATCGCACCATATATAATAGAGTTCGATTCCGGCGTTCAGACACACCATTGCGTTGTGGTGTTCCGGGTGGCGTGAGTTGCGAAACTATTCCGCTTGCTTTAAGATGCGTGAGAAAATCATAACTCAAATATTCACCTCCACGATCGGATCGTAGAAATTTAATTTTTTTGTTACGATGGTTTTCCACTTCATTCTGAAATTCTTTTAACTTTTCAAATGTTTCAGATTTATGTTTCATTAAATAGATATACCCATATCTACTTAAGTCTTTAATAATAGTGAGAAAATAGCGATAACCACCACGCGTCGAAACACTCATTGGTCCGCATACATCGGTATGTATGATTTCCAACAAGACCGTTGCTCGCTCCATCATTCCGGAGAACGGGGTTTTGATCATCTTGCCTATGAGGCACTGCTCGCACGTGTCAAATGATTCAAAATCAAGAGACTCCTAAAGTCCATCAGAATGGATTTTCTTCATGTGTTTTACACCAATATGACCTAGACGACAGTGCAAAAAATAAGTCGTATTATCACTATCTACCTTGCATCTCTTAGCCTCAATGTTATGGATGTGTGTTTCATTGCTTTTGAGATTCAGAAGAAATAAACCATTCACAGCAGGTGCATGACCATAAAAGATGTTACTCATATAAATAGAACAACCATTATTCTCTGATTTAAATGAATAACCGTCTTGCAATAAACACGATCCAGATATGATGTTCATGCTCAACGCAGGCACATAATAACATTTATTGAGGTTTAAAACTAATCCCGAAGGTAAAACTAAGGAGAGCGTGCCGACGGCCATCACATCAACTCTTTATCTGTTGCCAACGCGCATCATGACCTCATCCCTCGCTAGCCGCCTTCTATTCCGTAGCTCCTGTTTCGAGTTACAAATATTAGCAACTGAACCGGTATCAAATACCCAGGCACTACAACGAGGGCTAGTAAGGAAAACATCAATAACATGTATATCAAATATACCTTTGATGGTGCCAGCCTTCTTGTCCGCTAAGTACTTGGACGATGCTTCCAAAGGACCCTTGTTCTTGCAATAGAAGCACTCGTTTCGGCTTAGGTCCATACTTGAGCTTCTTCTGCGAGGGCAACGCTGCTTGCCCTTCTTGAAGGGCTTCTTTGCACCCTTACCTTTCTTAAAGCTGGGGGGCTTGTTGACCATCAACACATGATTATCTTTCTTGATGTCCACCTCCACAGCTTTCATCTTAGCGAAGAGGTCGGTGATTGTATCAGTGGAACCAATCTGATTATGAGTAACTACAAAACCTTTGTAGCTAGGAGGGAGTGATTGCAGAACTCTGTCAATCTTGAGCTCCTCTGGAATCTTGCAGTCCAGTTGCTCAAGGCGTTGAGTGTAGCCCGACATCTTAATGGCATGCTCACTAACGGAACTCCCTTCCTCCATCTTGCAGTTAAAGAATTTCTCAGAGATCTCATATCTCTCAGAACGGGCCTGAGTCTGAAACATAGTTTTCAGTTCCTCAAGGATCTCAAAGGGCCCGGGGAAATCTTCAAAACGATTTTGAAGGTCCAAATCCATAGAAAACAACATGGTGCTCTTAATCACACCATAATCATCCTTGCGCGACTGATAAACAGCATTCTCATCAGCTGGCGCATCTACAGCAGGGGCGTCACCTAGCGCTTTCTCAAGGACATAGTCCTTTTGTCCGCCAAAGAGAATGATTATCAGATTGCGAAACCAGTTGGTGAAGTTAGACCCATTGTTCTTAAGCTTTTCTTTCTCAGCAAAAACGTTGAAGTTGAAGTTGGACTTATCCATTTGATCTACAAAATTTGCAAGTACAATTTAGACTATGTTCATGATAACTAGTTCAACTTAATCATATTACTAGATGAACTCCCACTAAATTCAACATCCCTCAAGTTGTTTAGTGAACACGATCCAAATTTACCACACCTAATCCGATCTTCACGAGAAGAGATGTGGTTTCAATGGTGGACAACAAAGTGTCAATCATATCATTCATATGACTCATGCCTAACCTTTCGGTTCATGTGTTCCGAGGCCATGTCTGTACATGCTAGGCTCGTCAAGTCAAACCCAAGTATTTCCGCGTGTGCAAAACTGGCTTGCACCCGTTGTATGTGAACGTAGAGTTTATAGCACCCGATCATCACGTGATGCTTGAACACGACGAACTTTCGCAACGGTGCATACATGGGGAGAACACAGTTTTATCTTGATCTTTAAGTGAGGAATCATCTTATAATGCTAACGTCGCGATCTAAGCATAATAATATACATAAAAGGATAAACATCACATGCATATAATTTTATGTGACATGGTATAGCCAATCCTCGTGCAATGATCTCCATCTTGTGCGTGCCAGCATGATCTCCATCATTCCACCATGATTGCCTTCACCACGAATAGAAACTATAACTATTGCTAACTACTTAGCGATAAAGTAAAGCTATTACATGGCGTATAAGAAGTTGACACACAGGTCATACACAATTATAAAGACAACCATATGGCTCCTGCCGGTTGTGAAATCATCGACATGCAAGTCGTGAAACATTACAAAACATGATCATTGCATACAACATACACATCACATCTTGGGACATACCATATCATAGAAACACTCCCTGTAAAAACAAGTTAGACGCCTCTACTTTGTTGTTGCATGTTTTACGTGGCTTATGGGAGTAACAAGCTAAGAACGATTCTTACCTACGGAAAGCCACAACGGTGATATTATGGTTGCCAACATCCGGTGTAAATCCCATGACAACTATAGTGAGATAAACTGGCATCCACCAGCTGCATATGTGGAACAAGCCACACGTCAAGTGCGGAGCCGGTCTCGCGAACGAGGTCGCGTAAAGTTGGCCTGGACCGCTTTGATCTCACTATCCCGCGTCATAAGAAGTACACAAACAAGAGGCTTGCAATTTAAAACATCAACGCCCGCAACAAGCATGTTGCGTTCTACTCGTGAAACACATCTACGCATAGATCTAGCTCTGATACCACTGAAGAGTTTCGCAACATAGTAAATCAAAAAATTTCTACGGATGCGAACGGGGAAGCCAAGATCGAATCTAGGAGATGCAAACAACGAGGGGGGATAGATGAGATCTTCATACCCTTGAATATTCGCACCGCGGAACGTTCGACAGAACGTGGTTGATGTAGTCGTACTCGCTTCTCCTCCTCGCGATCCGATCCGATCCAACACCGCAAGTGGCGATGCCTCCGAGAGATGCACACATACGGCACCTCGACATCTCCTCCTTCCTCGGTCCATCAAGTGGGGTGGAGAGATAGGTTGGATCTACAACACGACAGCGTGGTGCAAACGGTGGAGAGTTTCTGCGGCAGGGCTTCGCCTACGTGCAGTCGGGAGGGAGAGAGAGAGGAGGGCAGCAGGGCGGCTAGGGCTTGAAGAGGTGTGTGGGGAGGGTGCACCCCAGCCCTCTTTATATAGAGGGGTGGGCGGCTGCCCCTTGCCCCTCCTCCAATCCTAGGGCCGGCGGCCAAGGGGGAGTAGTGGGGGGCAAGTTTCCCCCTCCTTCTAGAAGCTCTCCCTAGGGTTTCCCCTAGGGATTGGCCGGCTGGGACTATGGGGCCTTGTGCCCCTGGACCAATGCGGCCAGGGCACTCCCTCGTAGGACCACTCCCCCTCCCGACAAGTGGGGCCACATTGGTCCCACTCCGAAAGGTTTTAGAAGCTTTCGGTACAATACCGAACAATCCGAAACAATTCTGAACTCCAAAAACTGCTTTGCCTTATATGAATCTTATTCTCCGGACCATTCCGGAACCTCTCGTGATGTCCTGGATCCCATCCGAGACTCCGAACAAAAACTCATAAACCAATTATCCAATCTATACTAGCGTCGAGACACGTTAAGTGTGTGACCCTGCGGGTTCGAGAATATGCAGACATGATCTTCTATCAATAATCAACAGCGGGGTCTGGAAACCCATATTGACTCCCACATACTCATCGATGATCATATCGGATGAACCACGATGCCAGGATTCAATTAATCCCATATACATATTCCCTTCGTCATGCGATATTTTACTTGCCCGAGATTCGATCGTCGGTATCGGCATACCTAGTTCAATCTCGTTCACAACAAGTACTTTACTCGTTCCGTAATCCGATATCACTTTGTGATCAACTCCTTAACCACGTGCTTGCAAGCGGTGTTGATATCGATTATCGAGTGGGCCCGAAGTATATATCTCCGACTTGGGAGGGACAAATCCCATCTCGATACATACAACCCAACAGATACTTTCCGATCACCTAAGAGACACCTTTATGATCACCCTCTCATAGGATGACGTTTGATGACCTCAAAGCTTTCTTCCGAAACCAGGGAGTTGCATTATATCATGGTCTAAGGAATACAATATTTGACATAAGAAAGAGCTTCGCAAAGATGAACACGATGACACGATCTAATTTCTCTGCTTGATTTGGGTCTGTCCATCATACCATTCTCCCAATGATGTGATCTTATTATTAATCGACAACTCATGTCTATGGTTAGGAAACCTTAACCATCATTAATCAATGAGCTAGTCCATAGAGGCGTACTAGGGACACGGTGTTGTTCATAAACCACACAAGTATTAAAGTTTTCGCTTAATACAATTCTAGCATGGAATATAAACTTTATCATGAACAAGAATTATAATAATAACATCTTTATTATTGCCTCTAGGGCATAATTCCAACACATAGGCCCACATGTCAGTGACCTCGGGTAGGCTTAGCCCCGGTACAAAAGGTTATTTTCTGTTTAAGAAATAAAGAAAGAATATAAACCCAAGTTTAAATATTCTAGAAATAAAATAAAATCATTAAATCTTATTAAATCCATAACTTTTGTTTTATAATTTAGAAAAATATGTTTTATATATGAAAATGTTTAGAAAAATAAAATCTATAACATTAATCCATTATAAAAATTTGCTATGTTGGAAATTTAAATAGTTGTTATTTAATAAAGATTTTATAAGTATTAATACTTTGAAAATATTTAAACTTTCTTAGAAAATATATAAATAAAATCTTAAAAATATATAAATAAAATACCAAAAATCTTAGAAAATAAAAACAGTACTTTAAAACTATAATAATGCATTATTAATTCACTTAAATAAGTATTTATAAAGTAATAAATCTTATAAAAATCATATCTTATTATTTATGAATCACAAAAATAAATGTAATATATCAAAATGATCACAAAAATAATGTCTACTTGTTAAAAATATAATACTCCACTTTTAAAGTAAAAAAACTTAATACTCTAATTTAAACTTATTTCCTTAGTTAAAAATTCATATAAGGCTAAATAAAATTTGTTAATATTTCTAAAAATTAGTCAATTGAGTCTAATAAATAGTATTAGTCTTAAATATTCATATTATGAAGTCATAATGGTTCAAAACATTATAAATACAATTTTATTGAATTATCCTTCAACCAAATGAGTAATTATTTTCTAAAAAGGTCCTAAACAATTATAAAACCCCAAGAATAATTGTAACTAAATCCAATCTTTTCCATATACTTCAACCATCAGTTTACAAAACTATCACAACACTATAGTGAATCCATAAGTAGTTAAGTAATATTATTTCTTTGTTTATAAACTATAACCACTCATCTATAAAAAGGTCAATGATACTATTCCATTATAAAATCAAGAAACCACTACACCAAGTAAAATTATAACCATTCTTAAGTAACCTTAAGGAAACATTACCAAGTACACAAGGTACAAATGTCATAAACATTACACTTTCAAACCATCTATGTTTTAAAGTTAACTTTCGTCTACAAGACTCTAAATATAATACTAAAGACATTGTTATATGTTTTATAGTTAACTTTGGTCTGTTATAGTTAAGTCATAATGCCTCATAAGTACAAACTATTCAAGCAAGCACAAATAACATCGACCAGACTCAACTAACCACAAAGATTGTTTAGACCTTAGAAAAGAAATGTTTTCTTCAAATGTTATTCTTTTTGCCACTTCAAACAACAAATCTTAAGACAATACTCCCAAATCTTAACAACTAAACTTAAGAACTTTCATCATAGTCAATAGATGACAATTAATCATAATCACATTGCTTTAAACCTTACTTATACATTAGGATTGTTAATACTTAAAGTTTCTTCTAAATTCCTATACTTGTAAAGCAAGATTTAAAGATAAGGCAATTCTTATATAAGTAATCTTTGAATAGCATTCCACAATTTTGTATCTTAATGTTGTATGATAGTATAATTACATATTGTTTCACACGCACTCACAAGCTCTAATAAGAAGCACAAGTGTAAAACTTATCTAAAAGAACAACACATTTCAAAGACATCATTTCTAGTATCCAAACCCTAGAACAATGTTATCCCAGGGATTTGCGTTCATAAAGTGCATCACATTACTTATGCATAAGAGCATATTTCTTCTTTAAACATTAGTCCTTACCGAACCAATGATGCTGATTTCAGATATTGGAACTTATATTGTCTTGAAGACCGTGAGTGCATAATCTTGAAATCACAAAAGGCAAGTTCACACTTGATCATGTCCTTTGATTATTTTCTGTAAAGTATTTTGCAAATCTAGTGTTGTTATCACCTGCATTTGAAAAGATCCGAAAACACAATTTTAATAATAATGTGATTATTGGTTATTTACCATGAGGTAATAACCTACTATGAAAGTTCCGGTGGTAAAGGAACATATTATCTAGGACTTAACTACCAATGTCGCCAATGATTATTGCGCCGTATATCACGCGTTAACCATGATATTTGGAATGGGACGGAGAAGTCAGATGTATCTTCTTCCTCTCGCATGTAGCCGGATGTGCAGGTCGTGGTTGTTATCCTTGTAGCATGCATATTAATTGGTAATTCATAGAGGATATGCAGCATATGGGTGGGAACCCTCAACGTCCCACGATAGTTCTGGCATCTAACGGTCTATACAAATCATTGCCGTAATTCAATATGTGGGCATGGTGTACACCAAGGAGGCATGCGAGGTCACAAAGGGGGGCAGTGATTGGCTTGGATCATCTTCTGGGCCCCACATCATGGAATTGTGGATGGTAATAAGCTGCCCGGTTGTGCAACAAAGAGTTGACCTCTCATGGGTAAAGTAACGCACCTCTGCAGAGTGTAAGAACTGTAACTTGTTACTCCCTGTTCCGGGAAGGAGCATGAACGCGGAAAGGAACTCCATGAAAGTTCGTAAACCCGTGAAGGCCGACGGACATAGCTTTTCGAATAAAAGGAACCTTTTAAGAAATGTTTAAACTTGCATTGCCTACCTACCACTGATTGGCTATAGTTATAGTGCGTCAAACACTCCTTTTATAGTGAACTTGTTGAGTACGCTCGTACTCAAAGTATCTTCTTAACCCTTGCTAGATTCTTAAGCCAATACAGACAACGTGTACATCAAGTTATGCTCCAGGAATCATCATCAAAAGCTAAAGCTCTTTAATGCAGTCAAGAAAGTCAACATATACATCAACTCAATTGAAGACGAAGTTACTGATTAGATAGGAATATAAGATCTAGCCATAGAACCTATTTCTATAGTGTATTGCAATAGCAGCAATGCCAGACAAATAGTTAAGATACTAGTCTTACTAGTATGATAGTTTTGAGTTGTTTATCCCTGATTCTTTTTTGTAAGAAGTTTCTTTGTCTCTCTTTAACCGAGAGTGTTCTCTGGATCTTGTGTAAAGAGTTGAGTTGTAACCTTTAGCCATGTATTGGACCTGCTGTGTTTCTGTTGTACCACTCTAAGGGATGTAATACTAGTGAATAGTGTTTCATTGGTATTATGTCAACGACTATAGTATACTACATCATGCAGTGGTATGTTGGGTCACCGCAAGATCCTAATAGTATATCTGTCTCTGATGCTGAAACTGAGAGTGGCAATATTGATGAATCTCCTGATAAGGAGGAAGTTGAGGAAGAACCTGAAAAACACACTAAGAACACTAGGTACACAAAGGAAGATTTTATTGGTAATAAACATGGTAAAGAGAGATAACCTTGGGTGCAGAAACCTATGCCTTTTCCAGGTAAGAAACACAAGTCAAAGGAGGAGGAACGCTACAACAAGTTTTGTGAGTGGATGAAACCTTTATTCTTGCAAATTCCTTTGACTGGTGCTATTAAATTGCCTCCTTATTCAAAGTATATGAAGGATATTGTCTCTGATAAAAGGAAGATTCCTAATGAGGAGATTTCTACTTTGCTTGCTAATTATTCCTTCAATGGTAAGGTTCCAAAGAAACTTGGTGATCCAGGTATACCAAATATTCCTTGCTCCATTAAGAATAATTATGTTAGAACTGCTTTATGTGATTTGGGAGCTTGAGTTAGTGTTATGCCTTTTTCTCTCTATAAGAGGCTCCAGCTAGAAAAGTTGATACCAACTGATATATCTTTGCAAATGGCTGATAAGTCAACTACTGTTCATGTTGGTATATGTGAGGATGTTCATGTTCAAGTAGCTCATAATTGCATGGCCTTAACTGATTTTGTTGTGCTTGAAATGCCTGTAGATGATAATATGTCTATTATTCTTGGGAGACCTTTTCTTAATACTGCAGGTGCTGTCATCAATTACAATCAAGGAAAAGTAACATTCAATATTAATGACAAAGAGCACACTGTCTATTTCCCCAAGAAGGTTGTTAAGAGCTATTGCTTGAATTCTATTGAAAATATTGAAGGAATCAAGGTTGGAGAAATATATTGTCCCATTCCACAAGAAAATTTTGAAACTATTATGATTAGGACCATTGATATCAAGTATGACGTAACATAATCACCTTGTGGAATGCAAAGTTTTGTTTCATATAAGATTGTTTTGGTAACAAGACCTGATCAACCTTGTTAACAAAAGGATTTTAATGAACAAGATAATGTTTCCACTACGGTAATACTTGCTTTCCTTTTCCTTTCTCCTTCCTAGTCTTTGCTTTAGCTTTAGTTTTGCTAGTTGTTTGCTTGTTTGAGTTTCTTAGAGCTCCTGTAGTTTGGCTTTTGGTTTGCTTTTGCTTCTTTTGAAAAAACTGTTTCTGCGAGAAAATCAATTTTCATACCCTGAAAATTGGCCAAAAATAAAGTTTTCTGAAAAATCCCAGAAAATTCAAAATAATTTTTTCCTCGAAAAAGGGGCAGAGAGGTACCAGAGGTGACCCAGGGGGCCACCCTAGGCCCCACACCTGTGGTAGGCGTGGGCCCACCACTGGTGGCGCCTAGGGGGTCTGGCCCACCTAGTCCCCTCCAGGCTGCCTCCTCAAATCCACCTTCTTTGTCTCTCCCGAAAAACACCGAAAAACTTGCTCAAGCTCGAGTTCTTGCTGTTCTTGCTCGCGATTTTAGATCTCCTTGTTTAGCCCATCTCAAGTGCTGATTTTTGGAGGGATTGTTCCTTGGTATGTGCCTCCTCCACTTGTCCAATTAGATTTGTGATTGGTAGATTGTATCTTGAGTATTTTGCTGTTGTAGGTGACAGGTTGTTTGAGCTTGCATGCTTGTTCTATGCTTAGAAACTTTGTTTTGATTCATATGTAGTCCTCTAGCAAGTTCCTATAGTAGTTGCTCATCATTTATCAACTTAGAAATCACTTGGTTTGATGGTTGTCTACAAATTTTAGCAAAGAAGATGAGTGCTTATTCACTGAATCAATATGACTTGATGGTGCATGAGCCAATGAAGGTTCATCGTGAGGAGGCAGTTTTTCCCTCCATATATCCATGCCATGAATTTATGAGAGCTGCGGGGATTCTCCAAGATTTTCAAACTTTGGTTACAAATGCAGGGTTGGAGCACTTTGTTGAAGGTGAACCAATCCAATATGTTAAGCTAACCATGGCTTTTGTGCAGGACTTCCGGTTCACTTAGTCTACTTCTAATCCCATGGTCCATTACAAAATATATAATATGCATTCCAACCTGCCTTTTGCTGATTTCTGTGCAGCAATTAGAGTACCTCGGTGGGGATCTTGTGAGAAGATCAAGGAGAGGCCCAAGTCACTTGTTGATTTGTATGCTAAGATTTGCCAAGGTTTCGACTTCTCAAAGGAAAGTGGTAAAATTCAGAACATCCAGCTCCCAGCTATTAGATACTTTTACTATTTCATTACCAAGTGTGTTCTTGCTAGAAAGACTGCTAGAAAGTTGTCTTCTTTTGATCTAGCTTTTATTGCAGCTGCTCTGAATAGGAATAGTTCTTATAGTTTGGGTGCTTTGATAGCTCACCGTCTCACCACCAACCGTGAGAAGGGTGGAATTTTTGGAGGTCTCATTGCTTCTAGGTTGCTCGCTTTCCATGGTTTAGAGCCTCATTATTCAGATTTTTAGTTTTCCATAGAGAGGCTTGATATTGAATCCATGATTTAGCATGGTTTTGTTTATTTGGGGGCTAATGTGAGAAGTTTGCCTTATGAACTATCTTTTGTCCAGCAAGGTCGGAGAAAAGGTAGGAGTGAGAAAATAGTTTATTTGCCTGCACCTTCTTTGTTTAACTTTGATAACAGGCAAGGATGGTCACTTACAGAGGAGGAGGTTGACACATTTGTTGGGGAACTCTCCCAGCAAGAAGAGAATGTTGAAGAGGATGCCGAAGACAATTCAGTTCAGCCCTCCAACTTGGGAGAGTCTTCATACCAGCATCCCTCATTTGATTGAGGTGCGTCTTCTTCTTCATCACAGGTGCCTGACTATGATCATTCCTATGATGACCCACCAGCATGGGGTTACTATCCGCGTTATTGAGCCCCGCTTAGGCCAAAATCCTAAGATTGGGGGGGAGGTACACCGACATCACACACACATCTACATATCATGTTCAGTCAGTTCTTTGTATATCTATTGTTTCGCTTTCTTTTTAGTTTTTGTTGCTTCTTTCTCAAAAAACCAAAAATACCAAAAATATTTTCGTTGTTTCTCTTGGTTTGTTTCTTTGCTTTGGTTTGCATTAAAAGAAAAACCCCAAAAGATTTTGCTTTGTTTGGTTTGCTTTTTCTTTGTTTGCTTGTTTCTAAAAAAAATCGAAAACACCAAAAATATTTGTTGTTCTTCTTTGGTTTTGTGAGTTCTTCGCAGGGTTCAGCCATCCTCAGTGGATATTGGTTTTCATGTTAATTATTCAAGTCACACAAGTGAATAGCAATAATGAATATTAAGACAACTCGAGGTGTGGTAAGAGGCTGGTAACGAACTCTATTTGTTTCATTTTTGTACATATACTCATCATTGTGAGCATGCTTAGCCTGTTTGTGTAAGGTGTATGTCATTATGGATGCTTAGTAGTTCTTGCTTGTCTATGATTAGCTCCAACTTGCTAATAGTTTGTAGCATGTAATATGAATGTTTGCTTGCATTGTTTTATTCATACTTTGGTATGACATTGTGGTATCCTCCTCTGACTGTTCATGTGAATCGACTTGGCACATGTTAACGCATGCATATGACTAATCAATAGTCAGTAAGCCTCGATGATTTATTTTGCCTCAGAGTTCTTGTATCACTTTCATGCCATAGTTAGTCTTGTTTTGTTGCAAGCATGATTATGACAGTTATTACTCTCTCGTTTGTCGCTCCCTCTCTATTGCTAGCCTTCACTTGCACTGAGTATGTGCTCTACATGTGCTTCCAACTCCCCAAAACCAATATTGCCAGCTTGTCCACTTTACCTACCTATTAGCACCATTTGCTATTTCAGTGCATATTCCATATGACGTGTTTTCTTCCAAAATAAAATGTTTGTCTGTTTTGAGAAAGTTAGTTAGTAAAGCTCTCACGAACTTGATGGCACACTTTATTCCTTGCGCTTAATAATTTTGAACCATTGTGACTAGTCCATGAAAGTTATATGCTTGCTTATTATATACTGGGAGTTAGCAGAACCGTGCTGTCACGGGGAACGCTTTCAACACCTGTTGGATATCTCATCCAGTTTATTATTTTCTCTCTTGTTTATGGATGTCGGCGATGTGAAATAAAAGGGGAAGTTGTTAGTTCATGGAGTCTATACATTGTGTTAGATAAACGTCTGGGCCGCTAGCCTAAGCCATGCTTAATCATGGTGGAAACTTGCAGCATCACTATAATGAGCATCTATAAAGTGTAACATCCCAAAAATACTAAACTTGGATCATCAAACTCTAATCATCAAAATTAGGGTTAACAAAAACTTTTCTAAATAAAATTATGAAAGCATGCATGTGAGTATGCATTTCATTTTGAATTCTTTTGAACCACCTTGTTTGTGTGTTTCTTTGCTTGTAAAATGTTGCTTAGGTGAAATAAACATCATCTAAACAATTCCCAAACATTTCTCAAAGACAAATAAATCAAAACAAAGCTAAATGAGTGAATGGTCATTTTGACCAATTTAGCTCCCATGCCTACTTTGGCTGTCTCAAACTTTCAGAACCTAACAGAAACTTTTCTGGATCTTTGCACCCCTTGATTTTACTCATAACAAAGTATCAAGGCCCACTTTGTGATCATCCAGAAACTTTCAAATGCATAGTTTAAATGACAAATCAAAATTGAATCTTTATCATATGGGAAGATCCCACTTTTTCAAAAACCACTCAAACAAGCTCAACTTTCAAAACCTAAGCATCTGTAGACTCACCAGCACCAACCTAGCACACCCACCAAAAATCTTTTCAAAATTCAAAACTTGAATTCATGCGGCCATTTCATCAAACACTTGGCAGACACAAATCAAAAACAAAACCAAAACACTATAGTGTGCAGTGTTTTGAGCCTAACTGGTTCCCTATCTAGCACACAACCAACTCAGTAGATCATCTAGCAAGATTAACCAAGCACTAGGCACCACTGTAAGCTTGCCAATATCATCAATGGTGAACAGCCGAAGCCACCCTTGCCACCCACATGTCGACAACAAGCTAGTGAGGAAACTAGCCATGCCAACCTTGTCTGGGAGATCACCCATGCCTCACCGCCCCCTCTAGACCAGCCTTGCCTCGAAGACACCGACCAGAGCACCAGAACGCGCGCGTGCCTGCCGCCAACCGTCTGCGAGCATGCGCAAGAGCGCCACCCTCGACAAAGCCCACGCATGGCCGCCCTCGCCGCTGCGGCATACACGATCGCCACCGACCCAGAGACCGCCAGACATCCCGTCACGCCCCATGCCGCATGACCACCGCCGCCGTTGAAGACGCTGCCTGCACGCCTTGAGCGTGTTCTAGACCAACCCGCACCGCCCCACGTCTCGCCACCGTATCGTTGAGCACCGCCAGGGAACACCGCACCGTCCCCTACCTTCGCCCATGCCAATAGCCGTCAGTACCATCGCCCCCGACGAGCTCACCGTGCGCCCCGTCGGTCCCCTCGCTCGACTATAAATAGAGGCCACCCCCAGCCTAATTGAGCACACCATTCTACTCCCCTCTCATCACTGATCATGCCACACCGTTCCCGGAGCAAGGCGAGCAGCGCATCACCGGAATTTCACCGGAGCCCGCCGCCTCTGGAGAAGAAGGAAGCTGATTGAGCCGCCCGAGGAGCCACCGGTACCGGGAGATTCGTCGTCGTCGACTTCGTTGCCGCCCTCGCCGACCCTGCACCCGGTGAGCCCCCAACAACCCCACCGGCTGCGCTAGGTTTCATCGCCGGCGCCCAACGTCGATGATGACTCGGTAGTTGGATTAGAACCAGATCGAACGTGCCACATCGCCCCATACCGCTTCGCACCCCCTGTCTCACTGACGAGTGGGGACAGCCACTTAAATAGCCCGCGGAAGCGCTACGCTTAGCAGGCCGGCCGTTAACTTTTCCCGCGCAGCCCAGTTATTTGAATTAAACCTTTTCCATTTTATTTCAAACACACTTCTGTACCCAGTTTCAAAAATCAACCCAGATTGATTCAGTGCACTAAATTGACTGAAACCAATTGTGTTAGAAAGGTCTGGGAATGCTGAATCCAAGCCCGTTCGATTCAAGTCATTTGGGTCTATAGATCACCCATGGTAAAAATAACAAGGCAGAAGCTTTTCTGCATTCAAACATTTTTCAAATTTAAACCATAATAGCTTTTGAGTTGATTCCAACTCTCAAAAATCACATTTAACCATACCTTTCAGAATATATAAAAATATATAGGTTTAGTTACAAAAAGAATGTTCAAGTAATAAAAGAATGCCCCATAGGCATTTCTAGCCACTTTAATTAATTAAAATAAAAGGGTACAACCTTATTAAATTGTGACACCACTTTAAAACACATTCCCATGAACTACAATATGTGGTGATGACATGTGTCAACATGATCCCATATTTGGTTTGGAGAATATTAAATCTTAAGTAGTTTTTCAATGAGTAGAAATTACTTTTCTAAAAATAAAAAGGAATTAAACCAAGCTTTAATCTTGTAATGTTAGTGATGATGTTAGATCATCTATAGGACCCTTGTGTGTGATGATTGCAAGTAGTTAAGTATTGTTTGGTGATTGTGTACATCGTATTTATTTATAGACGCTAGTACCGACCAAGGATACGAGGAGGAAGGAGGATTCTACGAAGAAGAAGCCGAGGAGAACTTCAACCACTGCTCTGCTCAAGGATAGCTATTAACCTTGCAAGCTAACACTTGCAATTTAGCAAGCTTATACTGATAGTGTGCAAGCCAATACTTGCAAGCCTTACTAATCAAGTTGACCTATGCAAGCCAATACTTGCTTGTTACCATGTCAACTATATGCCTTAAAGCATATATGATCATAACCACTTGATAAACCAATCCTAGTTTTATTTGCAAGTTTATTACTTTATTTCTTTATCAAAGCTCTTACTTAGAGTGTACTGAAATAAATGGTAGATACTAGAAAGATACTGGAAGGTTGCATAAAGAGCATTAAACCTAGCCTAAGCTAGATAATCTTGATGTCATCTTAGGGCATGAGATTAAACTTAGTTAAAACTCCACTAGTTTACCACCCCTCATTAATGCTTGACCCCACCTGTAGATGCTAGTGCTAAGCATAAAACTTGACCAACTTTAGATGGGAATACTTGGTGGAAAAATGGTTATGAAAACCTTGGAATGAATGGATCATTCTATTGAAATGTTTTGGACATGTGTTTTCCGAACCCCTGATGATTTTGGTGATAAAAATGTTGAGGCATGAGCCTTAGCCCTTTATAAAACTGATGGTTGTCTGGATGCGATACCATTCCAATTCTATCGTACAACCACAATACCCGAAGATTGGGTAGGGCTTGACTGGAAACTTATATACCTTAGTATTAGTTCCCTCACGGCCAAGGTCTGAGCTGAGGCTACCTTGTGAAGATTGTCCACCTGTGCAGTACACAAGATGACAGTTGGTCATGGTTGGGAGGCCAAACTCACGGGAGAGGTGCTTATACTAAGGCATGTAATTGAAAGGTTAGGATTGATTATCCGCATACTGAGTATGGTGAATTCAGGATTTGTTCCTGACGGATGTATCTAATGTTATGGTGAAAGTGTACAATCTTTGCAGAGTGTCAAACTATTCGAATAGCCGCGTCATGATTATGGACGATTAGAGTGGCCATCTTTCCCCGTCAGATGTTTTCAAAAGACTTGTGAAATAAATTGAGATCTTGACTTGACCACAACAGGGTTGTGATTCGAAATACAAGTTCCCACTTAGGTGTTATAAAACTTTAATTAGCATTCATTGCTTCTAAACTTAGTAGAGATAAATCTGGCTTTTGCAAATCAACCCTAGAGCCTAGTGCCCTATTATCAAAAACCCCTTTCACTTGTTAGTATTAGTTTGCGAGTACTTAAAGAGTACTCATGGCTTTGTCCCTGGTTATTCCCATGACCAGACTATGAAGAGGAGTACTTGGAGGATGGACCCCAGGAAGGTTACAACAACTAGGATCATCTCCCATCGTCAGCATTGCCTGTGAACCCGAAGATGGAGCTTCGCTTACACTACCGTTATTATTACATATTCCGCTGCTTGATGTTGTATTAAGAACTGGATCATGAGATCCCTATTTGTGTAAGAACTTATGTACGGTTTGTAATGGATGATGTACTATGGTATCCAATTCTGTTATATCTCGCAAAAATGGTAATCCTGGGATTGCGATGTATGGCATAACATGCATCTGGGATTAAAAATCCGGGTGTTGACATAAAGCTTCCTCAATAAAAAGCTATGCATATGGTAAATAAAAAGATTGCTGAGATGCTCATTGCCTGCTTGCCTTGTCATTATGGTTATGGGAAAGCTCTTGTACCATGAGCAAGGGGTACCCCGTTGGCGGTTCTTGATGATATGCATGTATTTACAATGACAAGAACTTTCAGGTGACCAAAGTTGAGTAGCATGCGGAGCGACCCTCGTACTCAAGGGACTTGGGATTTCCAGTCTATGGTCTGTCAAGCATATAATTCAGAGTGGACCTCATTTTCTCCTTAACCACATGAAGATGCCTATGATAGGGGCAATGAGAGCTCAAAGCTAATGAGTACCTTCCTTTCAGCATTAGGAAGCCTTTCAAACCTTCACAAAAACCGTTTTCACAATTTTGTTGAGTCACCACTCATTCTATGAGCACCTTATTGAGAGCATAGTTGTCATTCTTGTGTTTGTTCCAAAACTTGGTTAATTATGTCATGACTTTGATGCTTGTATCTCTGATATCTTTACTTCTAGTCTTCATATGAACTTCAGAGGTGCCTTAGCATTTATATTGTGCTCTTCAAACAAAGGCAAGCGAGATACCACTCTATCATTCCTTATTATGAGCATTGCAATGTTGCTCATGTTTATGTTTCAAGCTACTTATTATTATTCAGTTGGTTTCTCTTCATAGCTTGCAATGACTATTGAGTAGACTTAGTTGCATACTCTTTATTATGAATTTTCTAAGCATCTACTCCTGTGCTGAGAATATATACATCATATGAAGTAAAGTGTTCGTGAAAGTTCTTTTATCGCGCTCAGTTTTCAACTGAATTGCTTGAGGACAAGCAATAATCTAAGCTTGGGGGGAGTTGATACGTCCAAAACGTATCTACTTTCTCGAACACTTTGCTATTGTTTTTCCTCTATACTTGTGTGATTTGGATACAACTAACACGGACTAACGCTGTTTTCAGCAGAATTACCTTGGTGTCTTGTTTTTGTGCAGAAAATGAACTACCAGGAAAAATCCTGGAAAATATGCCAAAAACTATTTCTCACCAGAAGATACACGGAGCCGAAGGGAGGCGGAGGGAGGCACAGGGGCTAGACCCACCCCAGGCGCGGGCCCACTGACCCCGTGCATGGGGGAGGTTTGGCCACCCTAGGCAGCTTCTCAGCCTCCCTCCGTGTCTATAAGTTGCCTTCTCACCTAAAAACAGAGGGGGGTTCGATAGTTTTCTAGAAAGAGTTCCGCTCCACCACCGCCACGAGAAACCAAGATTCGGATCCAGAAACTCCGTTCTGGCACCCTGCCGGGACGGGGAATTTGGAGAGGATCATCGTCATCGTCATCACCAACGCATCTCCATCAACCACCGATGTTTCCCTCATCCATGAGTGAGTAATCCCCCGCTGTAGGCTTGGGGATGGTAGGGATTGGATGTGTTCTGTCATGTAATCGAATAAGAATTGTTAGGGCATAGTTCCTAGTATCTCTATTAGTGCTATTTGACTTTGTTGCAACTTGTTGTGCTTAATGTTTGTCACTAGGGCCCGAGTGCCATGATCTCAGATCTGAACCTATTATTGAATCATTATGATAGTATTGTTTATGATATTATCTGCAAGTTGTGTACACATATCATTGTCTGGATCCAAAGCCCCCAAAGTGATAATAATTGGGACAACCGGAGGGGATGGCTGTGGTGTGAGGATCACATGTGTTCATGGAGTGTTAATGCTTTGCTCCGGTGCTCTATTAAAAGGAGCAACTTAATTGCCAGTAGTTCCCTAGAGGCCCCGCTGCCACGGGCTGGCTGGAGAGAAGATGTTGTGCAAGTTCTCATTGCAAGCACGTATGACTATATTTGGAGCACATGCCTAGGATTGTTTAGTACTTGGATGCTTGTTATTATTTATCTGCAATGCCCTAGTTCTTTGAAGTTACATGTTTAGACTCGTCCATGCAACGCCCGTCCATCCATCTCTATGCCTACCACACTCGAATCCTACTGTTATCGTTATTGTTACTATTGCTTTTGTTTCACTATTGCTGTTACTCTGCCGTTGCTTTGTTGTTGCTACTACAAACTGTTGCTACTGATAAACTTCTGTGAGCAAGAACTATTTCCAGGTGCAGCTGAACTGACAACTCAGTTGTTAAGTCTTGAAAGTATTCTTTGTCTCCCCTTGTGTCGAATCAATAAATTAGGTAATACTACCCACGAAGACTGTTGCGATCCCCTACACTTGTGGGTCATCACATGCTCCTTATAAAGACATTGTCACCCATGTTCCTGCTAGCATAGAAGTTTGTACCATTGATCCTATTTTGACTGAACCATATGTTGATAAAATCCCTTTTCCTGCTAAGGTAAAGGAACATTCTATCATAGCTAATGTGGTTAGCAAAAGTACAAAGAAAACTATGGAACCCGGTGAGCAAATAAATATTGAGCCTGCGGTAGCTATTGTGAAAGATCTTGTCACTAGAAATATAGAGGATGAACATATTGTCTTCTATGAAGACGCTTCTAATATTATCTCTCATCCTAGAAAAGCTAGTGTCTCTGTGCTTTCTGTTAAAATTGGCGATCATTGCTACTATGGTTTATGTGATATTGGTGCTAGTTCTAGTGCTATTCCTTATGAGCTTTACAAGGAAATTATGCATGAGATTGGTCCTTGTGAGCTTGAGGACATTGATGTGGTTACTCACCTTGCTAATAAGGAAACCATTTGCCCTATTGGTATTGTAAGAGATGTGGAGGTTCTTTGCGATAAGATTAAGTATCCTGCTGATTTTCTAGTGCTTAATTCAGCAGCTAGTAAAACTTGTCATATCATCTTTGGTAGACCTTTCTTGAACACTTGTGGAGCTATTATAGATTGTAAGAAGGAGAAAGTTTTAACTAAGTTTGATGGAGATTCTTATGAGTTTAACTTTTCCAAATTTGCTAAAGCTCCTTGTGAAAACAGCTTGCCTAATAAAGATTTCACGATGGAACAACTTGCTTCTATTGATCCGTTTATGACCTTGGACCTCTTTTTGGTGATTGTAAGTATGCTCATTCTGATTATAAAGTTGTTTTTTGTGACAGTTATATTGTCAACTTTATTCAAGGTGCTACTGAAAGTTATTATTAGAGAGGTAAACATGGTTTTATGCATCTCAATAATGTTAAGTTTTCCCGTTTTATGTTGAAAGCTTTGAAGTTGCATTTGTTTTGTCTTCCTATGCTGGTGGCTTTTTGTTTCAACAATTTGATTTCTCATGATACCCCGATGCATAGGAAGTGGGTTAGACTCAAATGCATTGGATATTTGCTTCTTGATGCTCTCTTTCACTTCAAATATCTGTCTCCTATGTGAGCATCTTTGAAATTATCAAGCCTAAGTTAAAGGCATTAAAGGAAAGTACTTCCTGGGAGATAACCCAACAGTTTGGTTGAGTCTTGGAAGTTATTACCTCAGTAATAACCGCTCCTTATCCTTTTTGTTTTGGTTTTTGAGTCAAGTTCAACTACTTTTGAGAAGTAGAGGAGTTGTGAAAAGTGGTTGTCCCAGGACAGATTTTTTTGCTGCATTGTAAGAATTCATGAGGGAGCTCAGTATTTTGGATGGAGTTGTATTTTTCTGTGCTTGTTCTCCAAGTTGTTACCCTGCTTTCATTAGTTTTGCACTTTTTGATTTGAGCAATAGAAGGTTTTCGAAAAAATCAATCTTTACCTGCTGGTCTGTTTTGACTCAAGATAACGATGGGGACGGGGATCACCGGGGGACACACCACCATCCCCGCCCCGATCCCCGCCAATACCCGTCCCCGCCAGACCCGCGAATATTCGCGGGGAATAAACAGGCCCCATCCCCGCTAATAGCGGGTACCCGATCCCCATGGATATCCCCATGGAGACTAACAACAGGAAAACAAATATATTGGCAGTACATACTAAGACAAAAGTTGGCACTACATATAGCATCAGCAGTATATCATAGAACTGATAATCTCAAGTCCAAGCCATCGCAAGTATATTGGCAGTACATACCAAGACAAAAGTTGACACTACATATAGTATCAGTTCAAGGCATCAACATAGATTCATAGTTTCATACAACTGATATACCGAGTCTCAACATCAACAAACGAAAATACTTGGTATGATTATTACAAACTAAAAATCTCAAGGTTTTTCATGGTAGGCACTAGGCATAATGAATGAAATGAAGACTTGAAGAAATTGGTGACTACATTCTTCACGGTCTTCAATTTTCCTCATTCTCGACTCAATGGAGCTCAATGCAACAAGCCTAGTAATAGTTGCACGTGGACAACTCCTCATCCTGAAAATAGCAAAGCAATAATGCAAGATAGTTTAGAAAGTTCCAACTGACATATTAGGTAGAAAGAAAATAAGCAATAGTGCAAGATAGTTTAGCAAACCATTGGCTCGTCTTCATCATCAAGACAAGTCTGAAACTCACTAGAGAGTGTTGAATGGTTCTGGCCTGAAATTTTAACCAATGTAAATTTAGATGACAACAATACAACATAGACATATTAGGTGTATATTGCAGTAAAGTATCTAATTATAAATATCTGTCTAACAAGCTTGCATACTAGTCTAATTATTGATGAAATGTAGTGTATTACCTAGCATGTCAGCATTAGACCAAGCTTACATACACATTATAGATTCAACCATCTTTGGTGCAATCCTACTACTGTGAGGGATGAGGATTCTACCACTTGTAGAGAATGCAGATTCTAATGCTACCATTGTGACCGGAATAGGCAAGATGTCATAAGCAATAAGATGTAGAGTAGGATATTTGATCCCTCCAAACTTCCACCAATTGATGATATCAAAATATTTAGTTCTAGGCAAAGTTGGCTCTTCTAAATACAAATATAGCTCAGTATGAACCAACAAAGATGAAGCAGCAGGCTGTGAAGACATGTATCGTTCAAATATGTCAAACACTTCATCCTGTGAAGATGAAGGAGTAGATTGTGATACACTAGAAGCATTTGATGTTCCTATATAAGAGGCATCTTGGTATTCAACCAATAACTCACGAAGCAATTGCTTAACTCGTGCGACCTCCACACTAGCAGCCTCAGGTCCATAGAGAGAACCGTACAGAGCCTGCACCATATGGAGTTTGTATCTTGGGTCAAGAACAGTGGCAATAGCCGATATCTGTCCAATACTTCCGAAACTTCTTTTTCATCTCCTCGGAAATTTGTTGCATCAGTTCATACTTTGATTTCATCTAACATTATTTGCAACAACTCATAATCAGGTGTACTCCATTTGCGAATTGCCAACTGAATACCACAAACCTTAGGGAAGAATAAATTTGCTATAACATAACTAGTTCCTGACCATAAGGTAGTGACCTCATAGAATAATTTGAGCCTATCTATCATCTCCATGGCAAAATCCCAATCAACAGTTGTTGGACAGCAATTAAAATTCTTCTCACGCAGACTAAGACGATCAAAAACATCCATATATAGCACAACAATACTAAGCATTATGTATGTGGAGTTCCACCTAGTTTTGCAATCAAGATTTAACCTCCTAGAGTACTCAATGTTCATCAAGCGACGTGTTTTTTCAAACTTCTGATGTCTTTTTCCAGTTGCTGACCAAAACCCAACACTTTCACGCACCCTCTCAGTACCATCATGCAAAACAGCAAACCCATCTTTCACAATTAGATTTAATATGTGAGCACAACACCTCATATGCAACAATTTACCACCTAGCATAAGAGAGGAGGAGTCTAACTTATCTAGGAGATCGTCCACTGCCTTGTCATTGGTTGTGAAATTATCAAGTGTAATAGTTGATTTCTTCCTCTCAAGATGGAACTCTACAAGAACTTCATGTAGAACATCACAAAGCACTGAGCTGTATGTGGTGCTGGTACATAAGCAAACCTACAACATTATAAATTATTGGGTTAGTAAGCATGAACAAGAAAACCAAATTCAAACATGCAATAAGAGAAAATCATTCAAATTTTAGATTCTACCTCAAAAGGAATGACTTCAAATTCCAAGAAGCATCAATGTAATGAGCTGTTACAGCCATGTATCCTCTCCTTTGATGTCCAACAGTCCACATATCTGAAGTCAAAGCAACTCTATTATTAAAGTTAGCAAAGTACTTGATCAACTTATCCTTTTGTCCTTCATGCATCTCTAAAATATCTTTACTGATGGTATTCCTACTCACAACCTTAAACAAAGGTTATAGCATAGCACAAAACTTTCTAAAACCTACATGATCAACCATAGAAAGTGTGTACTCATGACAACAGATCATCAAAGAAAGTTCTTTCCTGCAAAGTTCTTGATCAAATATGTAGTTCTCCATATTCACTCTCCCATCTTCTCACTTGGTCAACTTCAGCTTGGCCTGCTTCCAGGCTATTGTGGTCTGCCTAGTAGGACATTTCGCCAAATGAGCATGCAGATGTGAGGTTCCATCCTTCGTTTCTCCTACAAGCTTATTATGACACCATTGACATTCAGCCTTCCATTTACCATTTAAAATCACCCTCTCAAATTCATCCCAGACTTTAGACTTTAGCTTTCTCCTCACACCAGCCAACTTGTGTGGATCTTGCGGTTCAGTGGCAATACTAGAGCTTGGTGTGGGATCTACACTTGTGTTAGGTGTATCAACTGGTCTCTCTCCATTAGCAGCACTAGCATCAGATTGTGTTAGACTTGATGCCATTGTAGATCCAACCAAGCAATCCTAAAATAGACAAGCATCAACAATTTAGTTAGAGAAGTAGAACAATCAATTAATTACACACTATATCCTAGTCTGCAATAGCTGCTCCATACTACACGAGCACACATATTGCTCCATACTACACTAACATTCAGATGAATATTCAGATGCAATATTCAGTCTAATACCAACAGTAGTACTAACAGTAGTATTTTCAGATTAACAGTAGTACTTTCAGACTAATATTTAGACTAACAGTAGTACTTTCAGACTACAGTACCATCAGACTAATATTCAGCACTAAGTAAGGAGAAGGCAGTGGAAGATTAGTGAACAAATCCTACACATTTGTCATTCTACCATGAGTATCATCGGACTAATATTCAACACTAGGTAAAAACAAGACAGTGGACGGTCAATTACACGGGAAAACCACAATATAGCAACCTGAATTTGAGTCCATTGCAAATCCTACCATAGTCCATATAGCGACATCAATTACACGGGAAAAACGACAATAGCCTAATTCAAAGACGTGTATGTACAAGGATTGACCAAAACCTGTACATCTAATTCACAATAGCCATACACGTTTCTGACTACAAGGATTGAAATTTTATGCTTCACCTTGATGTCGTCGTTTGCATGTGCGCCGCTGCGTGCTTGGCTGCTTCATGTAGTCGTCTGCGTCGCTGCTGTCATTTGCTGCGTCATACATGCTCACGGCGCTACGGCTGCGTTGCGTTCTCTTGGCTGCGCTGTCGCCTGACTGCTGCAAGGTCGCGGTCTGCATCATGCCGTCTGTCTGCTCGCTATCGTCGAAAGCAGCCTCCAACCTACACCCGCCGGTGGTGTTCCTCAAGCTCCTGGTGGTGGCAATCTGGCCATGTGGGGATTGGGGAATTAGGGATTGGGGTCTTGGGGAGTGGCGGCTGAGGGAGTGAGGGTGGAGGGCTGAGGGGAAAATGGGTGGAGCGGGTGCGGGTGGTCTAGGGTTATCGTTTATATATATATTGTGTAGTCTATTTGACTGACACGTAGGGTCCCGGGTATCCGTGGAGGCTCCATGGGGCCAGTTTGCCCCCATCCCCGCCCCGCTAGCTAATCGGGTACCCGCCCCATTATACCCATGGGGAAATTGCCCTCCATCACCGTTTCTTAGCGGGTAAATCCCCGTGGATACCCGCCCCCACGGGGAAAATCGGCATCTTGAGTTTTGGCAGATTTCTGTCATCATTTGTATTTGCCTCCTATATCGATTCCAATGCAGATTCTTTTGGGTTTTTGGAAAGGAGTTGCTACAACAGCTTTTGTTTTGATGGATTTCAGTTGAAGTGTGAAACTTAAGGTTTATTGTTTTTGCTTACACTAATGTTGCCATGAAGTTTGTGTATTGCCTTGTGAGAAAAGGAATTTCCAGGAGAAGGAGAAAAGGAGTCTGCAGAGTTCGTCTTTGAATAGGTAAAAGTGGTGAAAACAGAAGGTTCGTGAAAGCCTAATCTTTTTATATTTTTGATGTTTTTAATACATACGGAAGGTTACAAAATGAAACGGTGGAGGAAATGAAGGCCGGGGTGGCCACACCCACCCTGGATCTCCCGAGGTTCGTATATCGTGTTCTCGTCGTGTTTTCTTTTCGATCTGTTTCTGTCAGGAATCTTCTCAAGTTTAGAGCATCATGGTCTCCGCCAACGACAAAGGCAAGAAGCCCGAGGAAGATGATCCTGACAATCCCAAGGAGGAGAAGATTTTGGTAGGGAATGAAGAACACATGGAGGAGGACGAGCATCCGGACACCCGCGCTACCGTGCAAGCATTGGAGTGGTGAAACCTACCAAGCTTAAGAGGACAACACGAATGTCTACAGGAGGAAAACCTCCACGTCTTGTCTTTGTTCCACGGTCACCTCCTCCACGTACCAAGAATCCCTTCCATACTCTTATACATGAGCAACAATATCAACATGTGCCCAAAGGGAACTTGCCCTCAGTTTGGGATCTGCCTCACTCTAACCATGCAGGGAAGGAACACACTAAGAAGGAAGAGTGGGGAAAGAATAGCAAGGACTGGGACTCTTAGTCCTATATGATCATGAACCGCATTGAGAAAAATTCGGAGTTGATTTGTACTCTGACCTTTGAGATTGAAGATTTGAGGAAACTGATTGAGGAGCTTATCAAGAGAACACCACCACCGAAGGAGTAATTCGTCATCAGGTTTGGCATCCCCTTGGCTTGTTCCAAGCTTGGGGGAGTGCCGCGGTATCACATCATTATCTTTTATCTTTTACCTTTTTAGTGGATTCATATCTTTGGTAGAGAAGTTATCTTATAGGTTGGTTTGCATTGAGGAAGTATCTCTCCTTTAGTTGATTATCTATGTATCCCTTGGTGTGAGTGCCTTTATGGAGTATTAATGAGAAGTTTCATCTTTTACTTTTTGCACTTCTTGTTTTAGTTTGCAATATCTATTATATGATTGATCTTGTTGATCAGTATTGGTACCACTTTGGGAGCATCAAGTAGATCTAAATTGGTTTTGGAAAACCGAGCTCTGGTCAGTAGCAACACTTTTTGAGGTTTGAAAGGAAAAGAGAAAAAGCTTACAAGTATTTTGTATCATTTATTTTCTTCCTTGATTGGCTCATAAGCTTAGTATTCTTTATTTAAGATATTTTTTGTATTCAAGGAAGATTGCATGTTTGGCTTTATCACTTGTAGGTTTAATTGTTTCCTTCAACTCTTTTGCTTGCTACCCAGCCTTGCTAGCCAAAAACCTGTTTTGAGAAGGCATACTTCTCATGCTTCCAACCCCTTTGAACCGAACATGTGCCATTTGTGTCCACCATATATACCTATTAGCACTATTGCTATTCCAAGAAAATTCTCAAGTTTCATCTATCTTTCAAATTAAAAACTATTTTGTTATGAGAAAGCTAGTTAGTAAAGCTCTCACGAACTTGATGGCACACCTTATTTCCTTGTCCCTAATAAACTTGAACCATTGTGTCATCGAAGTTGTATATGCTTGCATCTATACGTTGGGATTAGTAGAACCGTGTTGTCACGGGGAACGCTTTCAACACTTATGGATACATATCCAGTTGATATCATGCTCTTTTGTTTGCGGATATCGTCGATGTGAAATAAAAAGGGAGCTTGTAAGTCCATGGAGTTATGTATGTGTGTTAGAGAAACGCCTGGGCCGCTAGCATAAGCCATGCCTAATCATGGTGGAAACTTGCAGCATAACCATAGTGAGCAATCTATGAAGCATCCTCAATAAAAACTTATGCAAATAG
Source organism: Avena longiglumis (assembly GCA_030063025.1). Lineage (NCBI taxonomy): Eukaryota > Viridiplantae > Streptophyta > Magnoliopsida > Poales > Poaceae > Avena > Avena longiglumis. Next base: position 471,497,286 of record CP125974.1, on the reverse strand, counting down.
GAGATAAAAAGACCGCTGAAGGACCTTTCTCCTATTTCTAAATTGAGTCAGTAACCCTTTTTCCTCTCCATCTTCAGCAAGCATTTGAGTTGTTGTGTTTCAAGCATTCATATGATGATTTATTCAATCATGTTCTCTATCTTCCTTGTTTGCACAAAACTCTTATCTATTGAGTATTACTTTGAAAGCCGTCATTGTGAAAAACCTTTTATGTTTGAGAAAAGAGTACTCTTGTTGTGAAACTTCTTCAAAAGCTTTTTGTCAAACTGTTTGACAACTGTTCTCTGACCAAGAACAAAAGTTTGCCAATTCCAATTATGATTTATCTTTATGCATCCCTATTGTGATTCCTGTACTTGTTGCAAGCTAGGTTATATAATGGTGAGTTGCCTTCTTCTATGAGTCGTGTAATGGTAAGTGTGATGCTTCTTGTCCGTATTCTTTTATCGACACTTCACTCCATAAACCTATGGACATGTTTACTGAGCTTAGTTTTCGCTTGGGGACAAGCGAAGGTCTAAGCTTGGGGGTAGTTGATATGTCCAATTTGCATCACCATTCTATATCATAATTTGCCTCTATTCATTGATATATTTCATATTAAGAGGTGATACTTATGTCTTTTCATCTGTTTTTGCATCTTGGATGATTCTTGGAGGATGAATTGTCGGAGTCAGGGTTCTGATGGAAAAAGAGGTGTTTTGATGCAATTTCGTGAAGATCAGAAAAATACCAGAAAAATATTGGAAAATTATATTTTCCCAGAAGATGAAGGAAGTCGGAAGGGGGCGGAGATGGGCCACACGGGGGCCACACCCCCCAGGCGCGGGCCACCCCTGCCCCGCGCCTACAGGGGGTGTGGCCCACCTGGCCGGCCTCTGACTCTACCCTCTCGCCTATATCTTCTCCACGAAATCTCTCGCCTATATCTTCTCCTCGAAACCCTAAGACACGGGGAACGACCACAGAAAGATTCTGCCACCTCTGTGAGGCGGAAAACACCGATAGAGAGAAAGAGCTCTCCGACAGACAGATTTCTGCCGGGGAAATTCCTTCCCAGAGAGGGGAAATCGTCGCCATCAATATCCACCAAGTATATAAGCTAGACTTCATCGGGATCATCATCATCTAGACTCTGTGGATGATGCAAGTATTCAAGCTAGACTTCATCGGGATCATCATCATCCACACCATCATCTCCACCAGCACCATCATCACCACTCCGTCCTGCTGTAACAATCGTGTTGAATACTTGCATAGTTCTTAGGGGAAACTTTCCCGGTGTTGATTACTATTATAGTTGATGCTTGTGAGTGGAACCATTGGATTATTGTTTATGTTCAGATTGTTATCCATTACCATATCATATTTTGAAAGTACCGACTTGATAAAACTAGAGGGGGGTGAATAGGCGTCTACCCAATTTTAATTTGCTTCTCACTTTTAGGCTTAACGAGAAAGGAAGTTATCTAGAGATGCAACTAAGTGAACAACCTAAATGCAAGAAAACAACCACCAACAACAAAAACAGTAAATATCAAGGAGTAAAGGAAGGGAACGAAGTAACCGGAGAGGGGACACGGAGATGTAATTCCCGTAGTTCACTCCCAAGGAGCTACGTCTACGTTGGAGAGGTGTCGAGGCCACACAAGGTCACCTGAGCACCACAAAGGCCTCACCTTCTTCTCCGATGAGCTCCCCCACAAAGGAGGCCACACAAGTTCAGGTTTATGCATCTTTTCCAATTTGGAATGAGCTCATCCAATATAGAATGGTGGATTAGGTTAGTGAATAACCTAAATGGAATATCTAGGTACATATAACATCTAAAGGGGCTGCTAGCTGATCCCACTGGTGATGGTAGCCTGGGCAACGGTGTTGATGCCTGCTGGCAGTGTTACCTATGTGTGTATTACAGAAATATAGAAGTATCCTGACATAATTTATTGTGTAGTTATATATTTTTCAACATTGGTCTTCCCTTCAGTGAACATGTGTTCAAGAGCTTCCCTTTCACGAACATGTGTTAAAAAATGGTAGTGCTAGCTAAAATTTTAGCTGGGACAGTTGCTCATATTACACAAAACTACCTCTACTTAATTTGCTTAATTTATCTTACCTGACAAGATGTGCACATGTCCAGAACAATAAGACTCAAACTTTATTAAGAAATATACACAACATAAACCTAACCCTTTCTTGGACAACGTTTATATATATTATAGGTTCAAACAACATTGCTTAATACTTAGATAGGTTGCTCATAGTTTCACATCCAACAAAAATACATCTTTGTTCTGCTCCAGGCTTTGTATTACACATATATATGCTAGAGATGAGTGACATGAGACACTTACTCGCCGGAAAAAAATTCTGCACTTCACTTATTTGTTGGTCCATGTACCCGCATTGATGGATTGACGCCTTGCGAGTTGTAGGTCAGGTAGGCAAGTTTTATGCAGACGATCAATAGCTATCATGCACTCATGTTCTACATTGTACACTTCGTCACATAGTTTCTTCTCTGGTTGTTCTGCCACTAGACCTTGACAGTATTCTTTACATCTGTGGACACCATTGACCATTATCTCCCATTCAGCAAGTATCTTATTACCCATGGAAAGGGCGGCCTACACTACATCATCAGCCTCTGAAACATAAAGCTATGCATGTGATTTATTATTGTAGTTCAGGTCTACCAAACGCTTCTGGACCAACAATCTTGATCTTGCTGGTTGCGTCGGCTGTGTAATTCTGACTTAGGAAGATTGTAACACCCTCAGAATCGGCCCTATGCAAGTTTTAGCGAAACCCGCCAAACCCGCATAGAAACGATTCGAAGGTGCCCACCACTTTAAATGCGGGTGGTAAAAAGTAATAACATTACACAACAGTCCTCGATGGGACCCAGAGCGATATATATATACAACGACTCCATGAGTCAAGAATACATATATAATATACAAAGAGCCGAATCACCTTGAAAATGATACAGCGTCCGACTATGGACAAGAAGCAAATGGGGCTAAGAGCCCTGAAGAATAACCAATGGCGTCCATAACCCTGCCCAAGCGGAAGGGTAACCACTAACGACGTCGTTCTCAAAACCTGCTTAAACAAAGGGTGCCGACAAAGGGCAAAGGAAAAAGGGCGTCGGTACTAAGGCCAATACAGCGAGACTAGAATTGGCGGTCCTCGCCTACATAGGTATGGTGGATCAAGCGGCAGCAAGATGCACTAAACAACCTATAGAGACTCGATACAATGGCGACTATCGAGAGAGGGTAAGAAAGACCTATTCGAACGGTGATACTAACACCAAACAATCCTTCTGGTATTCCCTCGAGACCAAACGAGGAAGTCCGCGAGGAACTCACCGTTGGCGCTTTTATTTATTGGTTATCGTTGCGAATTACTAGTCGTTTAGATAATCATCCCGATTAAAGCGATGGGCACTTTTAGTTAACCATTCCGTGATAGTGGCAACACTTACTAGTCAGATACAATTAGCATGAGATAACCCTTAAACCCAGCCGTTGTTGGTACTTTTATTCAGCCATTCCGTGGTAGTTGCAACACTTACTAGTCAGGTACAATGGTGCATGGCGACACTCAATCAAGCAATTGTGGGCGTATTATTTAGCCATTCCATTGTAGTGAAGCTGATTACTAGTCATTATAAAGTCAAATTTATAGCGATAAACTTTAGTTATGCTTGTCTATGATCGAGAATCGTGCTCCAAGTCGTCCATATCCATGGACACGGCTTTGAGAAAGTTTTACCCGTCGGGTGCACCAATAGCAACACACGCCGATCAACCTCGGAAAAACCAAAACAAAACCCAACGAGGCTTTCCCGACTGAACAATCACAGGATTCAGAAATATTTCAGGCCACCCATTGAGTAGATCCATAGCGGAGTAAGCAAGCTCGAGACGGACTCAAGGTTTTGACAATGGCTGTGGCGGGAACCCGAAAGTGTGGCTGGGCTTGTCGATACCGCGTAATCACTCCGCATACCTAAACAGTACAGTGTGCTCCTCGCACAATTTAAATACATAAGTAGCATGGCATAAGTACAGGATCGTAAATAAAACCTCAAACTAGTTTGTGGCCCCAAGAAATAAGACTGAATCAAGCTCCTGTGGGGTCCCATATACCTCCCGGATGTGGATAGCGCGATAAATCAAGGAACAGGTATCAAGTACTCGGGGTCCTACGGGACACAAGTGGGCGTTCGGAAACCAAATATTATCTATCACCCACCGATGCCTCTGCTTACTTCAATTTTAGTTGTTAAACAGGAATTTAAGTGAACGATAAGTAAAACTAGGATCATCTCCAACATCAACATGCGGCAATACATCAACAACTGTGGCACTTGACGACACGCAACAGCACTTGAGCAAGCGACTACGACGCGCAAGTCCAACTATCTACCAAACAACAGGTAATAGGATATGTCCAAGGCAATATAGGTCTGCCCGGTATATCACAGGTACGGAAACTAAAGCATCGCAACACAGATAGCAATAGATCAACAGGAGGGAAGTAAATACTATAAAAGTAAGATAGGTAGAAAGGGGAAGATGCTCGCCTGAAAACATTGTCGAAGGGTTCAACCGAAGATCGGGGCGAAGCTCACATCAACTCAACGGCCTTATCCGCGAAGAAGCAAAACACTAGAAGAAACACCGGATGCACTATTTAATACACGGCAGAAGATCGGCATGATGCATGCATGATGTAGGACATGGCAAAAGTGCGATGCAATTAGGTCATATTAAGCGGAACCGGGGTCCCGACAATTAATTAATAGGTTCAAGTTGTTTAGCTACCCCACAAATTAAATGTTGCATTGGCAAGACAAAAGGTGGCATCGGTTCGCTACACAAGTTTAAATGAGGCCAATATAAGGCTAGATTTGCCCGCATATGGGCCCCATATTTAATTATTAGGTGAATCGACAAAAGGCCCCCAAACCACAGATATGCATGCGAGATGGCAATTAAATATGCAACAATTCATATAGTTGACCATTTATAAAATAGGGTTCTCGGAAAAGGGGTTCACACATTAGGGTTCTCGACGGTCTTGGGGTTCCGGGGTTCGGGGTCGGTCTCAGGGTTCAGGGTTCGGCGAGGTCGTTCTCGGACTCAGGGGTAGGTCTTGGCGCATCCGGGGTCTTCGGGTCATGTTGTCGGTCATGGCGTTCGGGACGAAGCACTTGTCGCATCGGGGTTCTCGGCGGACTCGGTGTCCGGGGTGAAATACTTGACGTTCTCGAGGGAGTACTTGTCGCACATGTGTTCTTCGGGTTCTCTGTCGATGATCTTGTCGTCGAGAAGAACTTGTCGGGTCCGCGTATCGGGTCGGTTCTGGCATCCGGGATGGAGAACTTGGCGTCCTGGGAACGATCCTGTCGCATCTGCGGACGTCGGGTAGTGCCGAAGGTCTTGGCGTCTCACGGCGAAGATCTTGGGGGTCCGGGGTCTTGGCGAACTTGGCGTGCCAGAGTTCGGTCTGGGGATCGGTCTCCGGATTCCCGAGAAGTAGATCTGGAGGCCCGAGGAGAGGGTCATGTTGTCCCATGACGGTCTTGCGGTGCCATCTTGGTTTGCCGGTGTCGGGATCGGGTCCGCGTCGTGGTTCGAGGCAGCACCCGCATCTAACATCAAGCATGCACCACAGTCCTGGAGGCCTCCTAGCCGCAGCACATGGGCGCAGGGTCACCTAAAGACGTGGCGCCGGAGACGAATGGCGACGGGACAGGAAAAGCCGGGTTGCAGGTACGGTGGCCGGAGGACGTTGGGCTCGCGGAGGCCGGTGCAGAGCTCGGTAGAGGTGGCCGGCGACACGGCTCAGAGGCGAGCTCCAGAGGGAGGCTCGTCGGCCTTGCTTCATGAGGCGGCGTCGAGGCGGGGACGTCTTGTGGCGGCGCGAAGATGGTCGGGCGGGCGTCATGGCGGAGGGAGGTCGGTAGAGGCGTATGGCGCTCAGCGTGGGGCGAGATGGTGGCGCGGAGCGAAGGCCAGGAGCATGAGGCGCAGAGGAGGCCGGGAGAGTAGGGAGGAGGAAGATCTTGAGGCGGGGCGCTCGCGGCGGTGGCAGCCGAGGAGGCGGCGAGGAGCTGGGCGGGCAAGGCTGGCGCAGCAGCGGAGGGGAGGAGGTTGCGGGCTTGGCGAAGGAGGAACCTGGCACGGGTCATGGCGAGGCGGGAGGCGGTGGAGGGAGGAGGCAGGCGGTGAGGGCGAGGCGTTGGGGCCGGGGAGAGCAGGCGCGGTGATGGGGGAAGAAGAACAGTGGCAGCAGGTGGGGCTCGGTGGGGTCAGGTGGGTCCCAGGCTGAGGCGGAGGCGGTGTGGCAGTGTGCGGGTGCAGGGTGTGCGTGTGTGTGTGGGAGAGAGAGGAGTGGGGGGTGATGTGGTTTAGCCTAGGTGGCAGGATTTGGTTGGCTAAGGGGAGGGAGATGGTGGCAGCTGCCATTGGGTGAGGTGGTGTGGAGGGTGGGTAGAAATAGGTTGGGTAGGTCTAGGTTTAATAGAGTGGGTCAGGTGGACCGATTTAAAACCTGGGGCGGTCGTTCGGGTCGAATCGGCCCGTTCGACTGCCCCGCTAAAAATTAATTTAATATTTTATTTAGTTTTAAATGCACCGTTTGCAAATCATCGTTGGTCAAACAAAATATTCCGGAGTCCCGGTTTTTGGGTTTGATTTAAAGACGGGGCGTTTTAGAAAACAAAATCGGTTTGCGAAACCAGTTTTAGACAAACAACATATGATGATGACGATGCAATGCACAAATTCAACGCGATTTTCTAGTAGTGGTTTTGCGGGATGCCACAATTCGACACCACTAACAATGGATCTCGCCCTCGAGATCCGCCTCATGATACCGGAAGGGAGGTCGGCGATCTGCATCTTCTCGCTTCGTGTAGACCCTCGCGACACCACTAACAAGAGGTCGTAGTCCGTGATCGTCGAGGGAACACTCCGGGAACAAAAGGTCGAAGGTAGAGGTATCACAAATAAAGCCACCTCTAACCCCGATGGAGAAAGGGAACCGATGCATTCTCATCCACTTCAATGTACAAAAGCGAATAGAAAGGGTAGTCGGCATGGGGGCCAATCCATCACGCACCCAAACTATTACTCTGCACAATCAGTAGAAAAGAGTACAACCATTCACGGAATCAGACTGAAGATCTCGACAAACGAGGTTCGGAACAAAGGAGTGATGCAGACTCGGCATCGGATCTGGCGTAGAGGATGTCGTCGCGTCGGAAAACACTGGAAGGCACAAACAAGGAACGAAGAATGGTACCACAGCAGACGGATTCCTCAGGCAACTTGAACACCGGATGGTAGAACACCGTTATCAAAGAAGGAAGCGAAACCCTGAAGGTACGATGGAACCCAACCACGAGAATTCCTGGACTCGAAGAAAGGGACGAGAGAGGATTCAAAACACGTAGAGGTAAGAGGAGAACAGCAGAGGGGTAAGGAGTAAAATCAGACCTAATCAGAACTATCCAACCGATTTTGCAAAAATAGTTTTGACACTCTACTTCGGCCGTTAGCTAGGTTATCCTACAGGCTGGACTTGTGGGGTATCGCAACTGCTGAGCTCTGATACCACTCTGTAACACCCTCAAAATCGGACCTATGCAAGTTTTAGCGAAACTCGCCCAACCCGCATAGAAACGATTCAAAGGTGCCCACCAGGCACTTTCGTGCGGGTGGAAACGAAGTAATAACATTACACAACAGTCCTCGATGGGACCCACAGAACAGATATATATACAACAGCGACTCAAAGAGTCAAGAATACAGATATAATATACAAAGATCCAAATCACCTTGAAAACGAGAGAGCGTCCTACTACGGACAAGATGCAAATGGGGCTAAGAGCCCTGAAGATTAACCAATGGCGTCCATAACCCCCGAGCCAAGCGGAAGGGTAACCACGCTAACAACGTCGATCTCAAACACCTTAACAAAGGGTGCCGACAAAGGGCAAAGGAAAAAGAGGCGTCGATCGAGGCCAAGACACGGCGAGACTAGAATTCGGTCCTCGCTACATAGGTATGGTGGATCGGCGGCGGCAAAGATGCACTAAACAACCTATAGAGACTCGATACAACTGGCGGATATCAGAGGGGGGATAAGAAAAATCTATTCGGAGGTAACCTGATTCTACCAGCAAGCAAACCCTTCCTGGCGTTTCCCCCTCGAGACCAAACGAGGAAGTCAACCGAGGAACTCACACAGTTGGCAGTTTTACTTATTCGATTATCGTTGCAGCAATTACTAGTCAAGTATAGATAATCATCCTGATAAAATAAGCAGTGGGCACTTTTAGTTAACCATTCCGTGATAGTGGCAACACTTACTAGTCAGATACAATTAGCATGAGATAACCCTTAAACCCAGCCGTTGTTGGTACTTTTATTCAGCCATTCCGTGGTAGTTGCAACACTTACTAGTCAGGTACAATGGTCGCAAGCGACACTCCAATCAAGCAATTGTGGGCAGTATTATTTAGCCATTCCATTGTAGTGAAGCTGATTACTAGTCATTATAAAGTCAAATTTATAGCAGTAAACTTTAGTTATGCTTGTCTATGATCGAGATACTGTGCTCCAAGTCGTCCATATCCGCGGACACGGCTTTCAGAAAGTTTTACCCGTCCGGGGTGCACCAATAGCAACACACGCTCGATCAACCTCGGAAAAACCAAAACAAAACCCAACGAGGCTTTCACGACTGAACAATCACAGGATTCAGAAATATTTCAGGCCACCCATTGAGTAGATCATAGCGGAGTAAGCAAGCTCGACGGACTCAAGGTTTCGACAATGGTTGAAGCGGCGGGAACCCGAAAGTGTGGCTGGGCTTGTCGATACCGCGTAATCACTCCGCATACCTAAGCGATATGTGCTCCTCGCACAATTTAAATACATAAGTAGCATGGCATAATGCAGGATCGTAAATAAAACCTCAAACTAGTTTGTGGCCCCAAGAAATAAGAGAATCAAGCTCGGCTCGGGGTCCCATATACCTCCCGGATGTGGATAGCGCGATAAATCAAGGAACAGTATCAAGTACTCGGGGTCCCACGGGACACAAGTGGGCGTTCGAAACCAAATATTATCTATCACCCACGATGCCTCGCTTACTTCAATTTTAGTTGTTAAACAGAATTTAAGTGAGCGATAAGTAAAACTAGGATCATCTCCAACATCAACATGCGGCAATACATCAACAATCGTGGCACTTGACGACACGCATAGACTTGAGCAAGCGACTACGACGCATAAGTCCAACTATCTACCAAACAACGGGTAATAGGATATGTCCAAGGCAATATAGGTGCCTTGTATATCACAGTGCGGAAACTAAAGCATCGCAACACGATAGCAATAGATCAACGGAGGAAGTAAATACTATAAAAGTAAGATAGGTAGAAAGGGAAGATGCTGCTTTGAAAACATTGTCGAAGGGTTCAACCAAGATCGGCGAAGCTCACATCAACTCAACGGCCTTATCATGAAGAAGCAAAACACTAGAAGAAACACCGGATGCACTATTTAATACACGGCAGAAGATCGGCATGATGCATGCATGATGTAGGACATGGCAAAAGTGCGATGCAATTAGGTCATATTAAGCGGAACCGGGGTCCCGACAATTAATTAATAGGTTCAAGTTGTTTAGCTACCCCACAAATTAAATGTTGCATTGGCAAGACAAAAGGTGGCATCGGTTCGCTACACAAGTTTAAATGAGGCCAATATAAGGCTAGATTTGCCCGCATATGGGCCCCATATTTAATTATTAGGTGAATCGACAAAAGGCCCCCAAACCACAGATATGCATGCGAGATGGCAATTAAATATGCAACAATTCATATAGTTGACCATTTATAAAATAGGGTTCTCGGAAAAGGGGTTCACACATTAGGGTTCTCGACGGTCTTGGGGTTCCGGGTTGGGTCGTCTCGGGGTTCGAGGTTCGAGGTCGTTCTCGGACTCAGGGGTAAGTCTTGGTGCATCCGGGGTCGTCGGGTCATGTTGTCGGTCATGGCGTTCGGGACGAAGCACTTGTCGCATCCGGGTTCTCGGCGGACTCGGTGTCCGGGGCGAAATACTTGACGTTCTCGAGGGGGTACTTGTCGCACATGTGTTCCTCGGGTTCTCTGTCGATGATCTTGTCGTCGAGAAGAACTTGTCGGGTCCGCGTATCGGGTCGGTCCTGGCATCCGGGATGGAGAACTTGGCGTCCTGGGAACGATCCTGTCGCATCTGCGGCCGTCGGGTAGTGCCGAAGGTCTTGGCGTTTCACGGCGAAGATCTTCGGGGGTCCGGGGTCTTGTCGAACTTGGCGTGCCAGAGTTCGGTCTGGGGATCGGTCTCCGGATTCCCGAGAAGTAGATCTTGAGGCCCGAGGAGAGGGTCATGTTGTCCCGTGACGGTCTTGCGGTGCCATCTTGGTTTGCCGGTGTCGGGATCGGGTCCGCGTCGTGGTTCGGCGGCACCGCATCTAACATCAAGCATGCACCACAGCCTGGAGGCCTCCTAGCCGCAGCACATGGGCGCAGGTCACTGAAGACGTGGCCGGAGACGAATGGCGGCAGGGGGAAAAGCCGGGTTGCAGTGCGGTGGCGGAGGGCGTTGGGCTCATGCGAGGCGGTCTGAGCTCGGTAGAGGTGGCGGCGACACGGCTCGAGGCGAGCTCAGAGGAGGCTCGTCGGCCTTGCTTCGCGGAGGCGGCGAGGCGGGGGGCGTCTTTGGCGGCAGAGATGGTCGGCAGCGGCGTCGCGGAGGGAGGTCACTGGGAGGCGGCAGGCCTTGTCTGGGGCGAGATGGTGGCGCTGAGCAGCCATGGGAGCAGCGGAGGGCGAGGAGGCGGGAGAGCAGGGAGGAGGAAGAGCTTGGAGGCGCCTGAAGGAAGACGGCCAGGGCGAGCCGGGAGGCGGCGAGGCTGGCAGCCGGCGGCATGGCCGCGCAAGGGAGGAGGTTGCGGGCTTGGCCGAAGGAGGAGCACGGGCCTTGGTCATGGCGAGGCGGGCGGCAGCGGAGGCCCATGGAGGAGGGCAGGCGGTGAGGCGGCCAGGCGTTGGGCAGAGGAGAGCAGTGATGGGGAAGAACAGTGGCGCGGTGGGGCTCGGTGGGTCAGGTGGGTCCCAGGCGAGGGGAGGCGGGTGCGCGGTGGCAGGCGGGTCTTGGCGGAGTCTGGGTGCGTGTGTGTGGGAGAGAGAGGAGTGGGGTGATGTGGTTTAGCCTAGGTGGGATTTGGTTGGCTAAGGGGAGGGAGATGACGTGGCAGCTGCCATTGGCTGGGGTGAGGTGGCGGAGGGTGGGTAGAAATAGGTTGGGTAGGTCTAGGTTTAATAGAGTGGGTCGGTGGACCGATTTAAAACCTGGGCGGTCGTTGGTCGAATCGGCCCGTTCATTTCCAGCTAAAAATTAATTTAATATTTTATTTAGTTTTAAATGCACCGTTTGCAAATCATCGTTGGTCAAACAAAATATTCCGGAGTCCCGGTTTTTGGGTTTGATTTAAAGACGGGGCGTTTTAGAAAACAAAATCGGTTTGCGAAACCAGTTTTAGACAAACAACATATGATGATGACGATGCAATGCACAAATTCAACGCGATTTTCTAGTAGTGGTTTTGCGGGATGCCACACCGGAGCACCTTCGTGGAGAGGTCCTGGCCGGCGGCGCTCCAAATAGAAGATGGGTCTTGGGGGAAAAAAGGAAGAAGATCCCTTTTTCCCCCAGGGCCCACCTTATATAGGACAGGGAGCACCACCGGAAGTTCCGGTGGACCGGAACTTCCGGTCGACCCAGGAAGTTCCGCTGACGCCAGGAAGACCATCTCAGGTTAGGAAGACAATAAGGAAGAACTTTTGCAGGGAATAGAGAGGGCTTGAGGTAAGGAAAGGCTTAGGATAGATAGCTCAAACTGTGAAGAACCAAAACCAACGAAAACCAAGAACAACAAAAAGGTCAAAGACACAAATAAAAAACGAGTCGGTGGCCGAAGCCACCTTATATAAGAGTAAATGGCTTGACACCACGAAGATATATCTTGGGTTCATTACCAACACTCATCATGAAGCTCAAATGTTCTCCTTTAGAGACTATAGAGTATGAAAACTTTAATGTGCGCATAATAGGGATAGTGTTTGTTCATAAGAGGAACTACACTCCCCCTAAATCCATGCCTACATCCAAACAAGATACATATTGATACGCGGGTAGGTGTGCAAGGTGCTCAAGCAACATTGCTCGAGTCAATGATGTTTAGCTCATGCCTTAACTCTCGGAACCTTGCTTCATCAAGAGGCTTCGTGAATAGATCCGCAAGATTTTCCTTGGTGGGAACATACTCCAAAGAAATGTCTCCTCTAGCAACATGATCCCGAATGAAATGATGACGAATCTCAATGTGCTTCGTCCGGTTGTGTTGCACGGGATTGTGAGCAATAGCAATGGCACTCTCATTGTCGCAAAGAAGAGGCACCTTGTCAAAAGATAGTCCAAGATCCTTCAAAGTTTGCTTCATCCATAGCAATTGAGCACAGCAGCTTGCGGCAGAGATGTACTCAGCTTCGGCAGTGGACATAGACACACAGTTTTTCTTCTTCGAGGACCAACAAACCAAAGATCTTCCGAGAAACTGACAAGCTCCGGAGGTTGAATTTCTTCCCACTTTGTCACCAGCCCAGTCCGAGTCCGTGTAACCAATGAGATAAAAGCTGGCTCCCTTGGGGTACCACAACCCAAAGTTTGGGGTATGAACTAAGTATCGAAAGATCCTCTTGACAGCCACCATGTGACTTTCCTTTGGTGCAGCTTGAAATCTTGCACACATACCCACACTCAACATAATATCCGGTCGGGATGCACAAAGATAGAGCAAAGAACCAATCAACGATCGATAGAGTTTTTGATCCACCTCCTTACCCTTGGGATCGAGATCAAGATTAACCTTATTTGGCATGGGAGTCTTGGCACCTTTGACTTGATCAAACTTGAACTTCTTGAGCATGTCTTGGATGTACTTGGCTTGGTTGATGAAAGTCCCTTTCCTCAATTGCTTGACTTCAAATCCAAGGAAAAACTTCAACTCCCCCATCATGGACATCTCGAAGCGGTCGGTCATGAGCTTGGCAAAATCCTCATTAAAAGTTTTGTTAATAGATCCAAAGATAATGTCATCAACATAGATTTGGCATACGAATAAGTGGCCTCCAACTTTCTTAGTAAAAAGAGTGGGATCAATGATGCCCACTTTGAAGCCACGGTCTAACAAGAGCTCCCTAAGGCAATCATACCACGCACGTGGGGCTTGCTTGAGGCCATAGAGTGCCTTATTGAGCTTGTAGACATGGTTCAGAAAAAGTGGATCCTCAAAACCTGGAGGTTGCTTGACGTATACCAACTCTTTCAAAGGACCATTAAGAAAAGCACTCTTAACATCCATTTGATGCAATTTAAAGTTATGATGGTTAGCGAAGGCAAGAAGCATACGAATGGATTCAAGGCGAGCGACGGGGGCGTAAGTCTCACCGTAGTCGATGCCCTCAACTTGTGAGTATCCTTGGGCAACTAACCTTGCCTTGTTGCGCACGACAATTCCATTCGCATCGCACTTGTTCTTGAAGACCCACTTGGTTCCAATGACGTTTTGACAGTCTTTAGGTCGCTCAACCAATGTCCAAACATTGTTCCTCTTGAAGTTGTGAAGTTCCTCGTTCATAGCATCAAGCCAATCATCATCTTCAAGAGCTTCGAAGACTTTCTGTGGTTCCACAAGAGAGATAAATGCATGGTGAGAGCAAAAGGAAGCTAGTTGCCTCCTAGTAGTGGAACCTTTATTGAAATCTCCATAGACATTATCAAGGATATGGCCATCTCGAACAAGCTTGGCGAGACGATAGGCTTGACGGCGGGCTTGTGCTTCAATTCGAGATTCTTGAGCTACCACTTGGTCATTTCCACCAATTGAGCCGCCCCCTTGACTATAAGCACGAACACGAGGGTCATCTTCATCAATTTCCACTTCGGGGGAGTCATCACTTGGAGAGGATCCTTGAGGATCATTGACTTGCTCTTGATCTCGACGAGCTTGACCTTGGGGAGAACCGTGACCTTGAGGAGGAGCCCCATCTTGGGGAGGTTGATGAGGTTGATGAAGAGCTTGTCCGTGGGAGGTGCCTTGAGGAGGAGCCCCATCGTGGGGAGGTTGATGTTGTTGATGAAGAGCTTGTTCTTTAGAGCTTGGAGAGTCATGAGTATGGGAAGCTTCGGAAGAGCTTGAGGGATCTTGCTCTAAGAAAGTAGGTCCTTGAGGTGCAAGATGATCTTGTGAGAGTGAGGGCTCCACTTGAGTAGAGCTTGGTCCTTCTCCTTCGTCCATAAGGGGATCCTCAATGGGGAGGTGGAAACCCACACCCATTATTCCTATGGCCTTGGGAGGAATTTCATCACTTGGATCACAAACACCATCTTGCCTAACAAGAGACTCATGATTTTCATCAAACTTCACGTTGCTCGTCTCTTCAACTCTTCCATTGGCTTTGTTGTATACTCTATAAGCATGGGACTGATTTGAGTAGCCAACGAAAATTCCTTCTTGAGCCTTGGATTCAAACTTGGACAACCGAACTCCTTTCTTGAGAATGTAGCACTTGCAACCAAACACCCGAAAGTAGCTAACATTAGGCTTTTTCCCGGTGAGAAGTTCATAGGGGGTCTTGTTCTTATTATTGCGGAGATAAAGCCGGTTGGTTGCATGGCAAGCGGTGGAGATGGCCTCGGCCCAAAAGTTGTATGGAGACTTGAACTCAGCTAGCATAGACCTAGCCGCATCCATCAATGTGTGATTCTTTCTTTCGGCAACTCCGTTTTGTTGAGGGGTGTAGGGAGTGGAGTATTGATGCTTGATTCCTTCATCACCGAGAAACTCATCCAAGGTATAGTTTTTGAACTCGGTGCCATTGTCACTTCGAATTGAGAGAATAGTTGCATTGTGCTTCCGTTGAACCTCATTAGCAAAGTCAATGACGGTTTGTTGAGTCTCACTCTTGTATTTGAAAAAGAACACCCAAGTGTATCTTGAGAAATCATCCACAATAACCAAGCAATACTTCTTGCCTCCAAGGCTATCATGAGAGGGAGGACCAAAGAGATCCATATGCAAGAGCTCCAAACACCTCTCGGTAGTGATTTGATTGAGCTCTTTGTGAGGAGTTTCATGCATCTTCCCTTCAATACAAGCCCATGCAAACACGATCTTTGGCAAAAGAAACATCGTTAATTCCAAGGATGTGGCCCTCGGAGTGAAGTCTTTGCAAAGTCCTCATGTTAACATGGGCAAGGCGGCGATGCCACAACCAGCCCTTGTCGGCTTTAGCATAGAGACATAGAGCATGAGGAGTAGTGGTCCCTGAAAAGTCCGCCACATACAAGTCATGTTCTACATATCCTACAAAAGCCACCTTGAGAGACTTGCTCCACATGAGGAACACGGAATGAGAATTAATGAAAGAAGAAAGACCCATAAGAGCAAGAGCACGAACTGAGAGTAAGTTGTAACCAAGAGTTTTGACAAGCATGACGTCAACCAAGGATACATCCGGGGTTACCACCACTTTGCCAAAACCCAAAACCTGAGAGCTTGTTTTGTCACCGTAGGAGACCATGTTGTTGGCAATATTGGGTCTCAATTCGGTCATGATAGACTTGCTTCCGGTCATATGACTCGTGGCACCACTATCAAGCACCCATTTTGATCCGCCGGAAGCATAGTCCTACAAGAAAATCAAGCCTTGGTTTTAGGTACCCATTTTGCAATGGGTCCCCTTTTGTTAGTGATAAGAACCTTTGGCACCCAAATGGCCCAATGATAATCATGCGTGTAAGATGTTCCCACATATCTAGCATATACATGACCATCATAAGATTTGCAAAGAATATAAGAGGGATTGTTCTTTCCGGCAAAGTTGTCACTTTGCAAGAGGGTTAGGCCATTTGGTACTCCTTGGGCCATGCCCTTGTTTTTTTTCTTCTTCTTGTTCTTCTTCTTCTTAGTCTTGGCAAGTTGATCCTTCAAAACCTTGACTTCCTCTATGAGATGCTCATGCTTGCAACAAGGGTTAGGAGAGCTAGACAAGTCTATAATTTGCACAGCGGAAGACTTAGAAAGATCACACGTTAATTGAGTTTGAAGCTGTTCATGAGCTTCAAAAAGATTTGAGAATTTACTCTCCAAGGCTTTGTGTTCCTCTTTGAGTTTCTCAAGATCCTTTTGAGTCCTATCATGACCACCCACAAACTCAGCATTTTCTTTCTTGAGAACCTTAATCAAAGCAATAGCATGGTCACGTTCTTTAATTGTAGAGGTCAAAGTGTTGTTATGATCATCTACAAGCTTAGACACATTTTCTTCGAGATTAATTCTCATATTTTGTTCATCCTCAAGACTTTGAGTGAGAGAGGCAATTTCATCGGCGACATCTCTTTCATTTTTACTTAGCAAGTCAATAAGTTCTTCCTTTTCATCTAAGGCATCTCTAGCATTGTCAAGTTGTGCAAGTAAGGACTCAAAGCAGTTTTTAGTTTCTTCATCTAAGGTAGCAAAAAATTCACACATGTCAATCATCTCTTTCTTCACCTCTAGACCAACAAGATCAAGAGAGGAAGGCTCACTAGAGATAGGTTGAGGAGTGGGTTTTGGTGATACCTCGGTGGCCTTGGCCATGAAGCACTTTTGGTTGGAGGAGATGACATTTTCATTTGGCGAGTCGAAGAGGGATAGATGTGGAGTTGAGGTAGTGGCAATAGCAGCAACCCCCACAATCTCTCCACCATGAACTTCATCATCATCTTCATCCGTGCCCGAAAGATATTCTTCATGGACCACAATTGCCCGTTCCTTGTTAGTGGCGTTCTTGACGGCGTAGTTCTTGTTCAAGGGATGAGGAGGTCTTGACTTGACCTTGCGAATGAGACGACCACCATTGTCTTCACGGTTCTCAAAGGGACACTTGGCCACGAAGTGACTCTTGTCGTTGCAATTGTAGCATGACCTTGCTTTGGGAGACTTGTTGGGTGAGTTGAATCTTGAGTTGTCCCTTGATCTTGACGTGAATCTGGACTTGTTCCAAAAGGCCCTTGAAGCGAGAGCAAGATGTTCGTTGAAGGCACATTTGAGATCCTCTTGAGACCACTCACTTGATGTATCATCATCATCAACTTCAATAGCCTTGGCCTTCAAAGCAAGGTTCACTTTTGTTGATCCAATGGCTCTAGCTCGAGCGGACTCCGCATTCTTCTTAGCAATAGTCATGGCAATTACTTCACTCAAGACTTCTTGGGAGGTCATTAAGTGAAAGTTGGTTCTTCCCTTGATAGAGTTGAGCTTTTGTTCTTCAAATGGGAGAAGAGCTTGAATGAACTTCCTCTTCATAAACTTGTAATCAACATAGTGAGCCCCAAGGTCCCTCATAGTGGAACAAAGGACCTTAAGGCGCCTATACATGTCTTCAGGGGTCTCATCATCTTGCATTGCGAAACCATCGCACTCGTTGTTGAACTCATCAAACTTGGAGCTTTGGATGCTAGCATTCCCAACAAAGAGCTCGGTGAGTTGATCCCAAGCTCCCTTGGCAGTATCAAATTGGCGAATGTGAGCAAAATCCTTTGGAGTCAAGGCCTTTTGAATCATTCCCAAAGCTGTGGCATTGAGTTGCTTGTCCACCACTTCACCTCGTGTCAACTTCTTTGGGTCAAATGGAGAGAATCCATCCTACACAATCCTCATTAACTCAATGGATGAGCTGGAAATATGTGAGCGCATTAGATATTGCCAATTGGCGAAATTTGACGTATCTAGCATGGGTGGTGCTCCTTGAGGTATAATGTGTGGCATGGGGATGGGTGGATCCGAGTGTACCGGGTGGGGGTACCGCCGAGTAGTCCTTTCCTCCATTTTCCTATTTGGAAGTTGGGTTCTCGGGCTCCTCGATGTTCTCACTTGGAACCTTGGTAGAGGTTTGGGCAACAAAACCAAGTCCCAAGTGAGTGGTGGAAGCCACGGGAGTTACCCCGGGGGCGGACACCGTAACGGTGGGAGGAACCTCGTTGGGTTGGGGTGTGTCAATAGCAACCATGGGGTTTGGCTTGAGAGACTGCAAGAGAGTCATCATTTCCTCGAACTTGGACATCATGTATGACTCCAATTGCTTGAGGTCATCCATAGTGGCCAAGTTCTTGGATTTTTCGGTTTCACTACCCCCTTCGTCGGCCATAGTCTCTTAGGCGGTAAAGCCCAAAATAAGAGCCTGTGCTCTGATACCAATTGAAAGTACCGACTTGATACGACTAGAGGGGGGTGAATAGGCGTCTACCCAATTTTAATTTGTTTCTCACTTTTAGGCTCAACGAGAAAGGAAGTTATCTAGAGATGCAACTAAGTGAACAACCTAAATGTAAGAAAACAACCACCAACAACAAAAACAGTAAATAGCAAGGAGTAAAGGAAGGGAACGAAGTAACCGGAGAGGGAACACGGAGATGTAATTCCCGTAGTTCACTCCCAAGGAGCTACGTCTACGTTGGAGAGGTGTCGAGGCCACACAAGGTCACCTGAGCACCACAAAGGCCTCACCTTCTTCTCCGATGAGCTCCCCCACAAAGGAGGCCTCACAATCCACTAACCGGTGACCTTGAAGGCGCCAACCGAAACCTTTACACCAAGGTTGAGGGGGAGGCTCCACAACTGAATTGGAGGCCCTCAACGACACCTCGAAGCTTTACAACACACGCCTTAGCTCCGAGGATGCCCTACACCGTCTAGGGTTCCAAGAAACCCAAGAGCAACAAGATCCACAAAGGATGGGTGGGGGAAATCAAATCTTCTTTGGTGGAAGTGTAGATCTAGGTCACCTCCCTCACCTCTCAAAAGATCAAGTCATTTGAGTGGCTAGAGAGAGAGATCTAGTGAGGTGAAGCTCAAGCATTAATGGAGGAGAGAGAAAAATTCGAGAGAGAGAGAGTGGGAGGAAGAAGGGGGTGCCTTAAATAGCCCCCCACCCTCGCGCTGAACTGTTACAGCCCCCGCGACCTCACCGGAAGTTCTGGTGAGAGGCCGGAAGTTCCGCCCAGCCTGGCTCCAACGATCATTAGACCGTTGACGCCCGCTCTAGAAGCGCAACCGGAAGTTCCGGTCAAAACAGACTGAAAGTTCCGGTGAACTTCCGAGCAAGTTCCGACCAAGTTCCGGCAAATAGCACACTTCGACTACGAAGGTTCTTGGCCACACCGGAACTTGGGGCGGACATGAGGCGAACTTTGGGTCGCTGAATCGACCGGAAGTTCCGCTCACGGAAGTTCCGCTCAGAACTTTAGCAGACAAGTTCGATGCAAGTTCCGCCAAGTTAGCAAATAGCACACTTCAACAGAAGTTCTTGAGCCGCCACGGAACTTGGGGCGGAACTAGCGTCGGAACAAATCGTAGAACAGCCCAGAAAAAGTTTGAGCGGAACTTCGGCCTATGACGGAAGTTCCGTGAGACAAAAGGCTCCAACGAGCAGAACACGCTCTCTCACGGGAAAATGGGATGGCTGTGGCGGTGCATATAGGTTTGTGCAAGAACAAGTGATTTCCCACAGCCTTCCAAAATGGACCCCCTCTTAATAGTACGGTGACCTAAAAACAACAACCGGAAAGAAACTAGGAGAAGACTAAAAGGCCACCGTCTTCAAAAGATCACAAGAGAGCATCCATCACAATAGAAGGAGACATCAACGACGTTTCCCCTGAAACTCAAGAGCACAATTAAAAACACGGTTGGGATTGTCATTTAACACCAAAAACATCATGGGAAGATATAGTCCTTTCATCTTTGATCTTGATCCATGTGATGTCTTGTGAGTAGTTCGTTTAGTTCTTGAGGACATGGGAGAAGTCATGTTGTTAGTAGTGGATTTGTGTTGAGATATTATTCAATGGTTTAGTATTTAAGTTGTGGTGATATTATTCTAGTGGTGTCACGTGAACGTCGACTACATGATACTTCACCATTTATGGGCCTAGGGGAATGCATTAGGTATTTGGATACTAATTATGGGGTTTCCGGAGTGACAGAAACCTGAACCCCCGTTAGGACACCATTGCAAAGGGAGTGTAGGATCTCAGAGTTTAAGGTTGTGGTTAGGTTTATATCTTAATTACTTTCCTATGGTTGCGGATGCTTGCAGGGGGTTTAATCACAAGTATGTATTAGTCCAAGTAAGGTCGGTACATTAGCACAAGTTCACCCACACACCACTTACAACACCAAAGAATACTACTTAGCTATTTGAAGCGAAAGCACTTGACAGAATTCCCATGTATCCTCGAGAACGTTTGGTCCTTATAAGTATTTCCACCGGCTTGTCCTTTGCTAAGAAAGGATTGGGCCACTTGCTGCAGTTGTTCGTTGTCTTTATTACTTGCACTTTGTTTCTTTGCTTTATCAGAAAAACCCTAAAAATCTGTTTGCTAAGTATTTATAGGTATTTCCTGCTCCATACCACTAGTCAACACCTTCTGCCCCTCGTTGGGATCGACACTCCTATTTATCGAAAGTACTATGATACACCCCCTATACTTGTGGGTCATCACTATGTTGCAACATTAAATCATACAAAACAAAGTTTCATGAATAACAATGCATTGAAAGACGTTTGTTTGTTTCACACAATGAAAACATAGCATAGTGGCATTCAGCTTGTCCCTCATGGAGTAGCAAAACATAAATGCATAGGACACCTTAAAAGTTCACAAGGGTGACTAGATACAAATAGTTTAAGAGCAAGCAATATCAACAATATGAATCAATCAATAAGTTTTGGGACAATGCACATAGAACTAAGAATGGCAACTATGCTCTCTTAATTGGTGCCTAAGGATAGAAGGTGGAGACTTAATGTAAAAGTGGAAGAAAGGACCTTCATAAAGGGAAGCAGGGATTTCAAGTTTCATAAAGAGCTTCCAAAAATTATGGTACTTGTTAGCTTTTAGCTCTCATTGCCCCTATCATAAGCATCTTGAAGTGATTAAGGTTAAAGTGAACAAAATATGGAGTATATGCTTAAAAAGTATAAGTTGGCAATCTCATGTCCCTTGAGTACGAGGGACGCTCATCATGCTACTCAACTTTAGTTACCGGTAAGTTCTTGCCATAGTAAATACATGTGTATCATAGAGAACCACCAACGGGGTACCCCTTGCCCCATGATACATGAGATATCCCATATCAAAATGATAAGGCAAGCAGACAATGAGCATCTCAACAATCTTCTTATTACCATGGGAAAATGGTGCTTTTTTCTCTTCTTTCCTCTTTTCTATATCTCTCTTTTTTTATAAGAAGAATGCTTCATAGATTGCTCACTATGGTGACGCTGCAAGTTTCCACCATGATTAGGCATGGCTTAGGCTAGCAGCCCAGGCATTTCTCCAACACATATACATAACTCCATGGACTTACAAGCTCCCCTTTTATTTCACACCGACAACATCCATAAACAAAAGATCATGATATCAACTGGGTAGATATTTACAGGTGTTGAAAGTGTTCCTCGTGACAACATGGTTCTGCTAATTCCCAACTTATAAGTGCAAGCATATATAACATATATGACACAATGGTTCAAGTTTATTAGGGCCAAGAAAAATAAAGTGTGCCATCAAGTTTGTGAGAGCTTTAATCACTAATTTTCACATAACAAGTTTAATTTGGAAGATAGATAAACCAAGAATATACTTGGAATGGTGTAACACACCATGCATAAGAATTTATAGTGGACACTTTGGAATAACTTGGTTTCTTGGGAGTTGGATGCATGAGTAGAGCTTACTCAATACAAGTGGAGGCTAGCAAAAGACTCGGAGCGACCAACTAAGAGAGCAATAATGGCCATAATCATGCAGAGAGACAAAACATTACTAATCAAAGCATAAAGTGGTACCATAAGTCAAAAACTAAATGATCATAGAAGCTAAGGTGACTGGTTCATAGTCATAACATGGTGTTATAGCATGTGCCAAGTCAACCCAAATAAACCATCAAAGGAGAATACCACAATACTATGCTTTTGTATGCTAAAACAACGCATGATTCTTTCAAGTCACATTAAGCAATCCTAATTGTTTGGAACAAGTCATGCTACAACAATAATCACTAAGCATAAGGTCAAAACAACATCTAGCATTACATGATAGAGTCTAGGCCACAGTCAAAGCAAGCTCCCTTTTGTACTACAAAAGCAAGAACTTCCTACTCCTTTCCAACACCAATCAACTTATTTGAAACAACACGGCGAAAGTGGGGTCACTAGTTTATTCAAGCAAACTAAGCTAACGAAAACCAAAAATGAAAACTAAGACGCTCCAAGAACAACATAACTATGCATGAAACAATAAAAACGAAGTGTCTAAAAAGACCTGAGATTTTTATTGATGAAGAAGGGGATGCCTTGGGCATCCCCAAGCTTTGACGCTTGTACCTCTTGAATATTTCTTGGGGTGACACGGGGTGGCATCCCCAAGCTTTATCTTTTGTCCATTCTTCATCTCATTACATCATTCTTCCCTTACACCTAATTTTTTTTCCTTCATACAAAACTTCACACAATCTTCATTAGCAACATTAGTGCATTCAAAAGATAATAGACCTTTGGGTTTAGTTTCAAAACAACAAAACTTTCATTAAAAACACAAGCTAATGTAGAAATTCCCTCAAAAATCTCAATTTACCAATGAGAACCCAAAAAAATCGATAAAGAGGCAAATACAAATAATGGCAGAAATCTGTCAAAACATACCAGCAGGTGAAAACCGATTTTTTCGAAGACCTTCTATTGCTCAAATAAAAAAGTGTTGAACTAACGAAAGTTATCTAACAACCTGGGGATTTATTCAGAAAATTACAGCTCAAACCGATTTACAGATATTTTTCACGAATTTTTACAGTGAAGCACACAAATCTGTTTCGGGACAACACTTCCCCAAATCTTACTTCCCTCTTATTAGAGGTTATTCTTGGCACAAAAATCAAACAAAAAAGGATAAGAAGAGGTTATTACAGAAGTAATAACTTCCAATACTCAAGAAAACTATTGGGTTATCTCCCAAGAAGTACTTTTCTTTAATGCCTTTAAGTTAGGCATAAGAAGCAAGAATCAAGTATTTTCAAATGAAGAAGCATTAACATCAAATTTTGCTTTAAAGGGAGGAGCAAGAGGTAACTTCTCTCTCCTCATAGGGAAGTGTTCAATACCTTTCTTGAATGGAAATTGATATTTAATGGTACCTTCTTTCATATCAATGATGGCACCAACAATTCTAAGAAAAGGTATTTCCAAAGTGATAGGACAAGAAGCATTGCATTCAACATCCAAAACATAGAAATCAACAGGCGCATAGGCATTGTTAACCATAATAAGAACATCATTAACACTCCCTATGAGTTTCTTTTTGGCATTATCATCAAGTGGGACATCCAAATAGCAATCTTCCAAAGGTGGCAAATCAAGCATTTCATAAATCTTTCTAGGCATAATAGAGACACTAGAACCAAGGTCACATGAAGCTTTTAGATCAAAGTCATTCACTTGCATAATAATGATGGGTTCCCAACTATCTTCTACTTTCCTAGGAATAGAATCTTTGTGTTTTAATTTTTCTTCCTTAATTTTAATGAGAGCATCTGTAATGTGTTTGGTGAAATCCATATTCATATCACTAGCATTAGGACTTCTAGCAAGCTTTTGTAGGAACATAATCACTTCAGAAATATTGCAACCATCAAGATCAAAATCAAACTTAGCATCACAGGTAGTAGACTTATTGGGTTTAGGCATTGTTGTAGGAGGAATAGGAACTTCTTGTGGTTTGCTAGCATCCATATTGGTGGTGGTAATAGTACAAACACTATTGTTTCTAGCAATTTCACCTTCTCTTTACCACTTAGCATGTAGTTTAGCTAACAATCTAACATTTTCATCAGTAGTAACTTGTATGACATGAGTAGCAACAAAGGTAATTTCCAAGGTTTTAGGTTTAGAAGCCATTTTATTATTCAAAGAGGACTGTGCTTCAGACAAGGTTGAAATATTTTTCTCAGCATTCAAAATTTTGGACTGCAAACTAGGAATTTCCCTGTTCAAATTCTCAAGTTGATGACTAATATTTTTCAAAATAGTAGATTGTTCTTCCATAGTTTTAGTGAATATTTTGTTCTGCTCATATTGCATTTGCATAAAGTTTTTAGTGAATCTTTCAACTTCTAGAATCCTATCTTCACTAGGCATTCCATATCTACCATGATAAATATTGCTATTATTAGGAGGATAATGCCTATAGTTATTACCATAAGCATTGTTGCCAAAATTATTATTCCTAATGAAGTTCACATCAACTTAATCTTGTTGAGCAACCAAAGAGGCTAAAGGAACATTATTTGGATCAATATGAGCTTTTCCATTAACAAGCATAGTCATGATAACATCAATTTTATCACTCAAGGAGGAGGTTTTTTCAACAGAATTTACCTTCTTACCATGTGGAGCTCTCTCAGTGTGCCATTCAGAATAATTAACCATCATATTACCAAGGAGCTTTGTTGCAGCACCCAAAGTAATGGTCATAAAGGTATCTCCAGCAGCATAATCCAACATATTTCTTGAAGAGAAGTTTAATCCTGCATAAAAAGTTTGGATAATCATCCAAGCAGTCAGTCCATGAGTGGGACAATTCTTTACCAAAGATTTCATTCTTTCCCAAGCTTGAGCAACATGTTCATTATAAAGTTGTTTAAATTTCATTATTTCACTTCTCATAGATATAATCTTAGTAGGAGGATAGTATTTTCCAATAAAAGCATCTTTGCACTTAATTCAAGAATCAATACTATTTCTAGGCAAGGATAGCAACCATTCTTTAGCTTTTCCTCTCAAGGAGAAAGGAAACAATTTGAGCTTAATAATATCTCCATCTACATCCTTATATTTTTACATTTCACAAAGTTCAACAAAGTTATTAAGGTGGACAGCAGCATCATCAGAACTAGCACCAGAAAATTGCTCTTTCATCACAAGATTCAATAAAGCAGGCTTAATTTCATAAAAGGTAGCATCAGGAGCAGGTGGAGCAATAGGTGTACTCAGGAAATCATTGTTGTTTGTGCTAGTGAAGTCACACAACTTGGTGTTCTCAGCAAAATTCATTTTCGCAAAGGTGGAGCAAGCCAACAGCAGTAGCAACTAGAGTAGGAACTATTTTTTGTGTTTTTGATAAGAAAAAGTAAACCAAACGAAACTTTTTTTCTAATTTTTGATAAAAAGAAGAAAACCTGAAAAGAAACTAAGCAAAACAAAAACAAAGTAAAGAGAAAGGTTGTGAAGGACTCCCCTTGTGAAGCCGTCCTTAACTCTCCAGCAACGGCGCCAGAAAACGTCTTGATGCAGCTCAGATCACTATAGAGCTTCGTTGGGAAACCCCAAGAGGAAGATATGATAAGCACATCAGTAAGTCTTCGCTCAATATGAAACCAAGGTTATCGAACCAGTAGGAGGAAGAAAACGACTCCAAGGTGTTGCTAACAACTTGGAATCCTGCACAACACAAACTTAAGACTTTGCCCCAACAAACAGTAAGGTTGTCAATCTCACTAGTTTGCTGAAAACAAATGATTAAACATATGGTTTGAAAGGTAATGATTGCTTGCAGAAAGTAAACAGTAGCAGCGGATGAAGTATCAATGGTAAAGTTGGACCGGGGTTCACAATTCACTAGAGGTGTTCTTCTTAAGGTAAATAACATAACATGCTGGGTAAACAAATTACAGCGGGACAATTGACAGGACAGATCAAGGCATAACAATGCAATACTGTTCTAAAAAAAACAATGCAATACTAGACATTCATGATACTATGAGATTTGATTGGGCATTACAACAATATACATAGACCGCCATCCAATTGCATCTATGACCAGTAATCTACCTTCATGATCCTATGAGATTCGATTGGGCAATACAACAAGATGTATAGACCGTCATCCAACTGCATCTATGACTAGAAGTCCATCTTTGGGTTATCATCCGAACCCCCTCCAGTATTAAGTTGCAAGCAACGGATAACTGCTTCAAGCAATGTGTGTAAAGTAAAAATACAATTGTTCCATGAACAAAAGATTGTTGTTTTCTCTCTAGTAGAAATAGCACATCTACAACCTTAGAGATTTCTGTCACTTCTCTAGATTCAATAGAGGCATGAACCCACTATCGAGCATAAATACTCCCTCTTGGAGTCACTAGCATCTACTTGGCCAAGATAGCTACTAAAAATGGAGAGCATGCAAGATCTCAAACAACACAGACATGATATAATGAACAAGATAGAATCATTAATCAATCTGAAATAGTAATCTCAATATCCATCGGATCCCCGCAAACACAACATGCATGATTACAAATAGATGATCTTGATCATAAACGGAGATCACAAGATTTAAAAATGGTAGCACAAAGGAGGAGAAATAACCATCTAGATACTGTATGGACCCATAGTCTAAGGTGGAACTACTCATGCATCATACCGGAGGCTGGCATGGTGATAAAGAAGACCTCCGGGATGATATCTCCCCTCCGGGAGGGTGCCGGGAAGAGTTTCAGATCCCCCGATCTAGGGACGATGGTGGCGGCGGCTACAGACTGTTTTGTGAAGATCTGATCGGGTCCTTAGGGTTTTGGCATCGGGGGGATTATATAGGCGAAGAGGCGAGGCAGGAGGGTGGCCAGGGGGCCCACACCCTGCCCAGGCGCGGCCCAAGGTGGGCCCGCGCGTGTGTGTGTGTGGGGGAGTGTGTGGCCACCCCGTGGCTCCCCTCCGGTCGCCCTTCGGTCTGAGTGTTCGTCCCGGTGAAATATTGACTTTGGCTTTTGTCCCGTCTAATTCCGAGAATATTTTCTTACTAGCTTTTCTAAAATCAAAAACAGCAGAAAACAGACAACTGACACTGTGACATCTTGTTAATAGATTAGTTCTGAAAAACGTATAAAAATACCTTAAAATGTAGACAAAGCATAACAAAGTGGATACTAAACAAGCATGAAACATTAAAAATTATAGATACGTTTACGACGTATCACCTCTCTGAGAAGAGACGCGAGAGGTATTTTTTTCTCGCGGGAGATTGCAAGAACTAAAAACCGGACATACATTGCTATTCTCATATTCTAGAACATATTCTTTTCTCTTATTCAGACACAAGTAGTGCAAGGTACTATTAAGAGCGCATGTAATGTCAATTAAAAATATTGAGTGGAGACAAATACGGACATCCTTGGTCAATTTATAAGAATGTTACCTCAAAGTAAAGATCAATAAGCAATACACGGTCTTTTTAGAACTTCAACATTTGTAGCCTAGTTGTTAAAATAATCAAAAAAATCAAAAATTACACTTCAAGAAATTCTAAAAATACATATAAATATCTAGTATATCTTCCACAGTTTCATTGTCAAATGTGATCTACACAAAAAAAGAAAATTGTGAATACCAAAAAGTCGAGTTTTTGAATGCCTATTTAGAGCCACATTTTTGTAACCTTTGTGTAGCCCAAAATACATTAAAAAATCTTAAACGTTCATAGAAATCATATTTTTGTACCTATGTGAAGAAATCACATTTTTAAAATTTTATATATACATTTTATTTTCAAAATTAGAAACTTGCAATAACTCCAATTGTAGGCTTTATTTTTTATCGACACAGGGCACCGCCAGTATCCGCTTGAGCCCAGAACCACGGCGATTTCTTTTGCAGGATACGAGGCCTCAGTCTATCTAATTTGTTCGTTGCTTGCGCTTGGGCCAATCCCAGAAGCCCACCTTGGGTTCGGCCCACCTTCTTCATCTATCCTTCTGGAGGAAAAAAACAACTCTTCTTTATCCATCGCCGGATCGCGCTATCCACAAACATCCATCCTCGTGGCACGGCGCGACGGAACCGTCACGGAAACAGACTGAACCACGAGAACGCAGTGCTGGCCGTGACTCGTGAGGTGGCGGATCTCCGGTGCTCTGCCACACCCACTCCTCCGGCCATCGGCAAGCCTCAGTCCTCCCGCTTCTCCAGGCCTTTGAGTAAGAGAGGCACCCGATCAGCAAGACTTGGAGCACTGCTGCGCCGGACGCGATGAATCTTGGTCTACCACTACGGTACGAGTAGCCGAATTCTTAGCTGAATGCCTGAATCTACGATCTGAGTCTCTGCCGGGCCTGATCTACTCTTTTCTTGGAAGGAATTGAAGTTTGTCTGGCACCATCAAGCAGGATCCATCCGGAAGACCAGAGTAAGAGAGGCACCCGATCGGCAAGACTTGGAGCACGCGCTGAATCTTGGCCTACATGATCCATAGCAGACTCCTGGGCAGAAGTGCTTGCTTCCTCTGTTCGATCCATGCAAGTAAGTAATCGTGAATCTAGCCTCTGGTTATCATAAACCGATAAGATTCAGGCAAGTTCGTTGACTCTGGATCTAAGGGAAGCATAAGTTGTTTTAATCCACTCGGCTAGCAGCCTTTCAACATGCCCGTCTAGCTCAGTTGGTAGAGCGCAAGGCTCTTAACCTTGTGGTCGTGGGTTCGAGCCCCACGGTGGGCGTGTCCTTTTTTGTAGTGTCTGAGTACAGGCGAACTCTGAGTCTTTGCTGCCAATGGAATTATTATAGCTTGTTGGCATCACCATGCATGATCCATCCAACTTGGGAACGAGATTGTTTGCTTTGTCACTTCTATCCATATCTCCACTAATAGAATGCAGCAGTTTTTGAATTCAAATTTCAATCCACTCTCGATCCCCACCAGGCAATGAAGAACCACTTCTCACTGTTAATCTCAATTCGCCGAGCCTGCTACTCTCCGTGATAGGTCAAGCGCACCATCTGTGCAGATCGACACCCACCCCTCCGGCGATGGTTTCCATACAATCCTTTTCTTCTTCTCAAGAACAGCTTGTTCATCTCGGCTGTAGTATAGGGATTTTGATATTCCTCTGTTCATCCACTGCATCCCAAAAGAGCTTAGCGTGATCACACTCAATCATAGCATGAAAGAGTGTTTCTTCTGCAAGACCACACAATTTACATGATGTCGTGTCCACGATATGTCTCTTGGCAAGAATACTATAGCACGGAAGTGATTCTTTTATCACACGCTACCAGAAAATTCTGATTTTTGGCATCACATTCAGTTTCCATAGTTTCTTCCAAACACCACCATAATCACTATTTGAACAACTTGCAGAATCACTTCCTACATCCTTGTTCCTTAGCAGCATTCTGTAGGCAGATTTAATCGAGTACATTGCCTGTTTTTTCTTCAGACCAAACCCAAATATCATCAACGCTGCCTCTAGGACGAAGTAAGCATAGAACTGCATTTGCATCAGCAGTAAATAAGTGCTTCCGAATTTTCGCCTCGTCCCAAGGTCCCCTGGAGTCCTGGACTCATCGATTAAGTCCGAGACCAGTTCCGGCTCAACATCATCATCGGCCACATCATGTTTACCCATTGGTAAAGTTGATGGCATATTTGTAATCCACTTATCTGCCCAGATAGAAGTTTTCTACCCATTTCCAATACGTCTTACCAAGCCCTGGTACAGAATGTTTCGTCCACAAATGATCGCCTTCCAGGTTCTGGACGCGCTCTTCGGACAGTCGGCTGATAGGACATCTCTATAAGGAAAATACCTACCCTTCAGAACTCGAACACAAGCTCTCCGGGTTTACAAGTAACCTCCATGCTTGCTTACCAAGCATTGCATCATTGAACAGTAAGAAATCCCAAACCGCCTGCGCACTTTGGAATAGACATATTTTGCCAAGACTTCCAATGCACCCCTTTCTTATTATCGAGCGATCCACTCCACCAGAATTTAGACGCAGTGGTCATTAATTTGGAGCACAACCCCTTTATGAGTTTAAAGCAACTCATAGGATAGGTTGGAAGAGACTGAATCACCGACTTCAACAAGGGTTCTTTACCACCATATGATACCAATCTTGGGCACCAGCCTTGTACACTTGATCTTGCTCTTTCCACTATATGATCAAAGTTACATTCTTTTAGGCACCCCGAAGCAGTCAGAAGCCCTAAATATTTCTTGGAAGGAATTGAAGTTTGTCTGGCACCATCAAGCAGGATCCATCCGGAAGACCAGAGTAAGAGAGGCACCCGATCGGCAAGACTTGGAGCACACGCTGAATCTTGGCCTACATGATCCATCCAGACTCCTGGGCAGAAGTGCTTGCTTCCTCTGCTCGATCCATGCAAGTAAGTAATCGTGAATCTACCCTCTGGTTATCATAAACCGATAAGATTCAGGCAAGTTCGTTGACTCTGGATCTAAGGGAAGCAGAAGTTGTTTTAATCCACTCGGCTAGCAGTCTTTCACATGCCCGTCTAGCTCAGTTGGTAGAGCGCAAGGCTCTTAACCTTGTGGTCGTGGGTTCGAGCCCCACGGTGGGCGTGTCATTTTTTGTAGTGTCTGAGTACAGGTGAATTCTGAGTCTTTGCTGCCAATGGAATTATTATAGCTTGTTGGCATCACCATGCATGATCCATCCAACTTGGGAACGAGATTGTTTGCTTTGTAGCTTCTATCCATATCTCCACTAATAGAATGCAGCAGTTTTTGAATTCAAATTTCAATCCACTCTGGATCCCCACCATGCAATGAAGTCTATGAGTTTAGACAATTCATTTACGTCAGGTTGCTGCACATATGATGCTTCTTGTTAATCCTGACAATGGAATTAGTTGGTTATCCTATGTGTGTTACCTCCATTATTTTTGTTGTACACAAGGTGTTTGTCTTTTTTGCCCAGTCAAGTTCAGTGTCAGTTACAGATACATGATGTAAACTACAAAAAGCCACTAAGTATTGGGATAAGCGTGTCATGGGAAGTGATTTGATTCATGTCTTGAATTATTTTTAATTATGGTTTTTGTTATATTATTTGTTCACATTTATATATTTATTTTATAAAAAGGAAATATGATTATTGTTCATCTTTGAGGCCTCTTTAGAAGACGTGTGCTCCTCATTTTGGTTCATCTTTGTGACCTCTTTATAGGATTACTCATCATTATTGTTCACCTTAAGACATCTTTCAACATGGATACTCATCGTCGATGGATATTTAACCGGAACAATGACACCATAATTTTTAACCATTCATAAAAAAAGTGATTGTTGGTAAGCTTTAAGTTACTCCCTAAATACTAATTACATCATGAAAATTAATGGTTCGGCATATTTGCCATAATACCTGAGGGCACCTACTTTTTAACTTCCATAGCGTTTATACTATTCTTTTTGTTTTTCATAAATAGGAAAATATAGTATGTTTGTCAATCTAGTAATGTTTTTTACTACACAAGCTATTAATGTTGTTCCTCTTTGTTGTGTTTGAACTATTGATATTGAAGAATGGAATCGTCACTTAGTTTAACTAAGCGATGCAACATCAATGTATTCTTCTTAACGTAAACATCACCATGATTGGGTTAAGTACATGCAGATGACACTACAACAACGAGAAATTTATTTGCAAAGGAATCAAGCGCACAAATGAATGAAGAGAGATGACAGTACAATTAGTAGAAATGGACAATCAATGACAGCGGGAATCTGGATGCTTTTGTAAAAAATCTGAAGCGGGCACGATGCCTTCCCACCTCTGGGCGCTCCTACGCGACGCCTTAAAAACCATGGTACAAATAGTGACCTAAGTTCTATACCATTCTGCAGGTATGTACAAAGAGCTAATGATTCGTAATAACATGTAAGACAAATTATAATAATGCAATAAAAGACCGTATGCATCAATTAATACAGAGGCCGGGGTTTTCCTCATTTCACAAAAAACATAGAGTTGCTGATGCCTGTTCTAAAAAATATGTTAAGAGCTAATGATGTGCACATAAGTGAATGCAATAGAAAATGAGTTGGTAGGCCCTGTATTTAAGGAACAGGAGGTGTTAGTTTTCTAGAAAAATCCCATTTGCAGAAGAAAACCTAGGCTAATCAGATCAGAAAGAAAATTAAAGATTATGTACATTGGGATTTGTAAAAAATCCATTTATTCTTCAGGTAGTTTGTTTGTATTATCTGATTAGCACAATAAGTTCGAGCTCTTAATTATGAGATAACTATATATTTTCCAAACACGAGAAGGACAAATATTTTTCATCATGTTCTTTTAACAAATGTGTCAAAAAGATGATATCTTAGACAGCACATATTTTGTTCTTCATCCAATCTTTCTTAAAGGTAATCATCTATTATATTGATTTACTTCCCGGAATTATAACCTTTGATTTATGATGTTGCTTTAGATGCACAAAGCCAATCTTTCTTAAGTAAGTCCCCTGTAAAAATAGAGAATTCGGGCTATGGTTTTCCTTCCTGCACGGTGATAAAATTGATAAGAATTAAGCAAGTTCGTTCACTCTGACCTTAGAAGATAATCCTTGTTTTCTGGCGGCAAACAGCCTCACAAAAGGCCCGTCTAGCTCAGTTGGTAGAGCGCAAGGCTCTTAACCTTGTGGTCGTGGGTTCGAGCCCCACGGTGGGCGCATCCCTTTTTTTAGCTGTCACCACTGTTTACTAAAAGTATTTATTCTTTTCAGTCATGAATTTTATATTTTCCTCTTTGGGGTAGCTATGATCATTCGAATTTCTGAACACCACTGTTTACCAAAAGGGTTTAATAAATACAGAGCATTGCAGAGTATTTATTCTTTCAGTCATGGATTTTATACTTTTCCCTCTATATATGATCATTTGAACTTCGAGTTTCTGAAACAACTTCCAAAGCACCTATCTTTTTCCCTGAGTTTTGCAGTCCATATCTTCAATGATTCAGGAACATGTCTCAGGTTCGATAAGGGAAGCCAAACGTGCTCCATTTCTAGAAAGGAAGAAATTATTTGAGTAAATAGCTTGCAGTTAGATTCATAAGTCCATTTGATTGACATGAACAACATTCCAAATGGTGATAAGAATCTACGTCTACGGTTCGAGTAAGCGAATTCTTAGCTGCATCTGTGTCTTTACCAGTCCTGATCTACTCTTTTCTTGGAAGGAATTGAAGCTTGTTTGGCACCATCATGCAGGATGCATCCGGAACACCAGAACTCCAGACTCCGGCTGGAAGTGTTTGCTTCCTTTGTTAGATCCATGGCAGTAAGTAATCGTCATGTAGAAACCGTTTATTTAGGCTTTGATTATCATAACCCGATAAGAATCAAGCAAGTTTCTTGACTCTGGATCTAAGGGAAGCATTAGTGTTTTAATCCACTCGGCAAGCAGTCTTTCAAGATTGCCTGTCTAGCTCAGTTTGTAGAGCGCAAGGCCGTGGGTTTGAGCCCCACGGTGGGCGATTCCTTTTTTAACCTGCTTGCCACGGTGGGCGATTCCTTTTTTAACCTGCTTGCCACGGTGTGCTCTGCCAACAGCCAACTCCACGCTGGCTTTGGCTGACGTGCTAAATCTCGGCCTACCACATTACGGTATAAGCGAATTCTTACTCTACTATCTGAGTCTTTGCTGCCATTGGAATTATAGCTTGTTTGCCATCACCATGCAGGATCCATCAAACTTGGGAACGAGATTGCTCTGTCGCCATGGTGTGTGCTCTGCTACACCCATTCCTCTCTCTCTCTCTGGCTGCTGTGGCTGACGCGCTGAACCTCTGCCTGCGAATTCTTAGCTGCAGATCTACGATTGCTTGCTTCGTCCATTCCATCCACACAAGTAAGTAATCCCCTTGTAGAAATCGAGAATTCGGGCTATGGTTTTCCTGCACGGTGATAAAACTGATAACAGTCAAGAACTTGTCGACTCTGGACCTTACGAGATATAAAGAACTGCTGAAGGGAGAACGAACTTTGTTTCAAATTGACCGTCTAGCCAGTTGGTAGAGCGCAAGGCTCTTAAACTTGTGGTCGTTGGTTCGAGCCCCACGGTGGGCGATTTAATTTTAAATACCTGTCACCACTTTTTACCGTCATGAATTTTCATTTTCCCCCTCTTTGGGTAGCTATGATCATTTGAACATTGAGTTTCTGAACACCACTGTTTACCAAAATAAAATAAAAAATACAGAGCATTGTAGTGTATTTAACCTTGTGGTCGTGGGTTTGAGCCCCACGGTGGGTGCTTTAGTTTTTTTACCTGTCACCACTGTTTACTAAAAGCATTTTTTTTTCAGTCTTGAATTTATATTTTGCCCCTCTTTGGGTAACTATGGCCATTTGAACTTCGAGTTTCTGAACACCACTGTTTACCAAAAAAAAAAGATTTAATAAATACAGACCATTGTAGTGTATTTCTTCTTTCAGTCATGAATTTTATACTTTTTTCCCTCTTTGGGTAAATATGATCATTTGAACTTCGAGTTTCTGAAACAACTTCCAAAGCACCTATCTTTTGCCCTGAGTTTTGCAACTAATCATTTATAAAGTTGCAGTCCATATCTTCAATGATTCAGGAACATGTCTCAGCTTCTATAAGGATGGAAGAAGTTATTTGAGTAAATAGCTTGCAGCGAGATTCATAAGTTCATTTTATTGACATGAACAACACTCCAAACGGTGATAAGAATCTTGGTCTACATCTACGGTCCGAATAAGCGAATTCTTAGCTGCACATACGATCTGAGTCTTTACCGGGCCTGATCTACTCTTTTCTTGGAAGGAATTGAAGCTTGTTTGGCACCATCATGCAGGATCCATCCGGAAGACCAGAACTCCAACTCCAGGGCGGAAGTGCTTGCTTCCTATGTTCGATCCATGCCAGTGGCATTTAATCCGGTGGGCAAGCAGTCTTTCAAATGCCCGTCTAGCTCAGTGGCATTTACCTGGTTGCCAAGGTGTGTGCTCTACCAACACAACTCCACGCTGGCTGTGGCTGACGCGCTAAATCTCGGCCTACCACTACGGTATAAGCAAATTCTTAGTCTACTACTTCCTCCGTTTTAAAATATAAGATGTTTTAACTTTATGAAGCAAATGTATTTAGACTAATTTTACTGTGTAGGTTCACTTAGGTTTGGAGTGAATCTAGACACTAAAACAATCTAGATACATTTTCTTCATAAAACTAAAACATCTTATATTTTGAAACAGAGGGAGTATCTGAGTATTTGCTGCCATTGGAATCAGAGCGGTATCACCATGCAGTTCTTGGTCTACTATCCAAGTCTTCGCTGCCATTGGAATCAGAGCGGCATCACCATCCCAACTTGGGAACGAGATTTCTTGCTTCGTCAGCACTATCCATATAAGTAAATCCCTTGTAGAAATCGAGAATTCGGGCAATGGTTTTGATAAGATTGGTAAGAATCAAGCATTGTTCTATAGGCGGCAAGCATTCTCACAAAAAGCCCGTCTAGCTCAGTTGGTAGAGCGCAAGGCTCTTAACCTTGTGGTCGTGGGTTCGAGCCCCACGGTGGGCGCATCTATTTTCACCAAAATGATTTAGTAAAATCGTTTGGATTTTTGGGTAAGATCATTTGAACTTCCAAAACGTCCATCTTTTGCCCTGAGTTTTGCAACTAATCATTTCATAAATTTGCAGTTTGCCCCGAGTTCTGCAACTAATCCTTTCATAAATTCGTAGTCCACATATATCTTCAATAGTTCAGTAACATGTCTCAGGTTCTACAAGGGGAAGATATTATTAGAGTAAACAGCTTGCGATTAGATTCATAAATCCACTTGACATGAACAACATTCCAAAGAATGATAAGAAGCTTTTGTTTCTAAATTAGACATATGCCTTGCGAAGATCAAATGTTCTCCATTTCACATGAACAACATTCCAAACGGTGATAAGAAACTTTTGTTTCCAAACCGGATATATATGCCTTGCGAAGATTAGATATTCTCCCTTGCACAGATTAGCTACTTCTTATTAGCTTGCCATGTTAGGACAAGTTTCTAAGGATTTCCTCAAATAAGTATGTTTAAGGATTTGATGTATTCTTCTTTACCGCAAAAGCATAAATTTTTCGATGTGTACTGAAACAAATGATCGGCTTCTATACTCTTGACTCAGATGTCATACTATATTGTTGGCTCTCAAAACACCTGAAACAGGCAGGTTGGCACTTGTCCTATTGGCAATTGTCACAGGAAAGTAAGTATTCTTGTGTAGTAATTGTATTGATAATTACTTATATCTGCATAAGAATAATGGAAGCATCGCAATGTCGTCGTCTTCAACAGATTCTACCGACAATAATAGAAACCTCCTTGACACGATTTGATCGATCATGGGCTACCGCTAGAGCAGTTGGCATACCTTCCCTAATCTCATGTGTCTCTTGGCTCTAGTGGTTGTGTTGTATCGTGCGGTGTTGACTCGTTCTCAAGCTTGTGCAAAGCTTTTATGTTTTCGCCAAAATAAAGTTATGGCTAATGATCAAGACTGCTATGTAAAAAGATCTCCATTATTCTTATGCGCATTTCTTAAACCAATCATTATGCATTGGAAATACCACCAATTATTTGCAAAAAAAATAGGAAATACTACTAATTGCTTGGTGGTACACACACCTAACGACAGAAATGGGAGCTCATAGTTAATGAGCTCACATAGTTATATAATCAATGCTACAGTAACCAGTATTTGACATGTAATTTATGTAACTACCCTGTTATTGGATTTATCCATTACAACGTATACCTTTTCAAAGTACATTCATACCTACAAAATACAACCTACCATGTAGATGTGGAGTAGATCACTAAATACAAAGTTCTTGTGCTCCCGTACTTCTGTTAATAATAAAAAATACAACTATTATCGACAAAAAGAACTCTCATCCTAAATATAATAAAAGCGTGGGGATCTCTATCTACTCCAGAAGAATTTGGGATTACAATGGGGCCATGAGAATTACACTAAGAATGGGATCACATGATGTGAGATGAAATGATGTTTATAGTTCTAGCCGACAGACATGCCTTTTATAATATACGAGGAGTCGCATGTCTCCTTGTCCCCTCCAACCGGCTTGTCTGATGTCAACCATTGTGTCGTCTAACGATTATCCCGCCCATTTAACGCAAATGATAACCACAAATGTTTGTCATCCACATGGAATTTCTCGGTATGTTTGAATTAAGCTCATGCCTGCTTTTGTTATATGTTTGCCTAGTCAAAATGCGACCAAGGTTTTGTTGTCCTATGAGTTGGCCAATGTTGGCAAGAAAAGAGTGTCCCGAGAAATTCACATTCTTCTAAAAAAATTATTTTGGTCATAACCGGAAAAATTGGCAAGACAAATTGATGCTAGCATCAAAACATACACATGTGGCCATGCGGAGAACTACTCCATGGGACCTTTTTAGGGTGAGAGCTTCTATGCGACCAAAATTTGTTCGATGTAGACCCGTGACCCTTCGAAGGCATCATATCACTAACGTGGTCGGATGGATGGCTGTGTCGGACAAGAACCTTCAGGAAGCAAACTCTCATGGCCCACTTTTATTCGTTTGGATGATTTTGGGTTGGGGGCAAGCCTAGTAAATGGCTAATTAATTGGACTAGCACAATACCCGTGCGTTGCAACGGAAAGAAAAGGTCTACATTATGGAGGTGCGTAAGGCTTTCTATAGTATAAACATAATTCATGAGCATAGAATATCCATAATATCTGAAAATTAAACACGCATGTAATATAGTGCAAACTATAGGAATAATATATTTTTAATGTCTAGCTGAGACTATTAGAAGGCCAATTTTAATTACAAGTAAGAACAAAAAAGTGGCTCAGATATGTCTGAGAAAAATTACCAGAGAGTAGTTGATTTTGTCAGGATTCAGATCAAGATGCATCGCAAACAAAGCAATCACAATTTAAAAGTAAGTTGAACATCAGCCATTGCTCACTCAAGCCTGTTGTCGAGGCGAGCAAGCACTATGCCACGATGTTTCCAGTGGTTTATGGCCTGCTCCAACCATCCATCGCATAGGTTCATGGACGCGCCGAGGCTGATGAAGAGATGAACCCTGGCATGGCACCGGAGAAGAATGGCACCCAGCCTCCCGCAACAGCGCGGTGAGCCATGTTTTTTCGGTCCCGTGTAGGTCAACGAGAAGGCGCCAGGCACTCCTTGCCCTCTACGTTATTGAGGAAATTGATGACCTCCTGGAGCTCGATCTTGGCCTGCACCTAACTCGCTGCCGTCTAGCTGTCCACGGGCATATAGTCACTATCGCTCCAGTCGCAGAAGCTTGCGTAGATGGGGTTTAGGATTAGATGCAAGACGTCACCGCCTAGATCGGCGGTGCTTCTTCTTCAAGCACACGTATCAGGGACACCGACGGGAACGCTGCGACATGCTAATGGCAATGCACCAAGTATTTTCCAGCAAGGCGGACATGGAAGAGACGTGGATACAGTAGCAAAGCTCAAACAAACCCGCATGTTTGGTCGACCGATTGATCTGGTGCTCAGCTAGCTAGATGGGCTAGGGAAAGCTGGATGGATAGCAACATCCATCAACTGAAATTGTTAGATTACTTTTTCAGGCGCAGCCAGCCAGAACCTGCAGCGGTGGTGCATCCCGATCGGCAGAGGATTTGAGAGGCTTTATTTTCTGCCTGGACAAACTCGCTGCCACCAAATCGATATTAAGGAAGCCGAGTCATGCGGGAGAGAGAGAGAAGTCTCGTTGTTAATCGTACATCAGGTGTATCGGTAATTCGGTATTTGATCCCATGCTAGCTTGCCACGATGTTTATGTTACTGCTCCTAGACTAATCCACCACACATACTGCAGCAGTCTTTCTCCCCTGATGTTTTAAAACATGATTCAGATTAATACCTGTGGTGAAGGTCGCGCTCGCCTCCTGTTAGAGGAGGAAAGATGTGCATATCTGTCTTCTGCTGCCATGGTAGTTGCTTTGCTCGCTGCCTCCCGGCCGGATGCCAGCGACGGCTGAATCTGCATCAAACTGAACTCCTCAACTGCAGCTGCAATACCATCGTGGGAGATTCATCTGCTAGATTGCAGCGAACATGGAAGATGGGAAGAATCAGAGGTTAAATAGGAAAGGGATTTGGGATATGCGGAGCTTGATGGATTGGATTTTACCTTTGAAGCTATGAGTATGATGGCATGGAGAGGAGGCCGACGGCGAGGCCAGGGGCGGACGATGAGGAAGGCCGGTGCTGGTCGCTCGACGACACGCAATCTTGTTCTTGCTGTGAATTTCGTTCCGTAATCTTGCCGGAGAGTTCAGAAAGGCAGCGTGCGCCGAGAAAATAGCTATGACATTGCGAGACATAGATCCAACGGCTACAAATCTCTATTAGGAAAAT
The DNA here is from genome assembly GCA_030063025.1 of Avena longiglumis. Lineage (NCBI taxonomy): Eukaryota > Viridiplantae > Streptophyta > Magnoliopsida > Poales > Poaceae > Avena > Avena longiglumis. Next base: position 471,457,823 of record CP125974.1, on the reverse strand, counting down.
CAGACGAATCGTTATCTTAGTTTACCAGGAGTAACGTGGAGGCTCGTGAATCGTTTTTTTTTTGTGAATCATTTTTTTTGTTGGTGGTGGCAACTTCTTAATTTGGGTTTTGGTGGGCGGGCAAAGTCGTTCAAAAAAGTATTGGACCGGGAGAAACACTTCGTGCTTTATTATTAGGTATAGATAAGGAAAAACACAAATATGAAAACATTTGAATTGTAAATGATCTTGCTTGAATATATTGATGTTGTTTCCATCACGGTAAAACTATAGGTTGCATTGTAGTTTCACACTTCGTAAATTTATAGCAATAAAACTCTTCTTTATCTGAAAGTACTAGTTCATCTGACGCACACAAAAAATGATAATGACCAACAAAGAAGGCCCATTTCTTGCCGGGAGGCGGTTGCCATAGTCAATAGATATAAAATTGACTTGAAATGTTCTAATCTTACTAGGCCCTTAAATTGTTAACTAATTAATCAACTAACGTGTTGCATAGTTAGGAAGGAAGGAAAGTCAACTACGCATTGTAGCTTTAGCAGAAAGCAAACCATACATATCACAACACAATATTTTTTTTCCAACCGGGCTTTCACCACTTTCTCATAAAAACGGAAATAACAGAGTTCGAGAACATTACAGTCCAAAGAAAGGGTAGGGAAATAGAAAGCGAGTTGGTGCAGTATCAGAAAACTTACTGTAGATATTCGTCATTCACCGTGGGGTGAAAACCCGATACCACAACTATAATTTTAAGACCAACTACATTATTACAGCTCCATAAGAACTTCAAAGCTTCCAGACATCAAAATGTTGCCAACACAAAGTTGTCGCAAACGAAGATCAAGGCCCAGTGATCATCAGGAGGGGCTGCGTTCGAGCTCCAGGCGTCCTCCGAGAGTATATCTCAACACAATATACTTTGAAATTAACATAGTATTGAATTTAGAAAGTGACATTGGAGAGGGAAGATAACTAGTAACAACTTGCTCTCTTCATTTTAAGATATAAGATGTTTTAGGTTTATGAATGTAATGTATTTAGATACCTTTTAGTGTGTAGATTCGGAGTAAACCTCTCCGAATCTCCACACTAAAAACGTCTAGATACATTATCTTCACAAATCTAAAACATCTTATATTATAAAACAGATAGAGTAGTAATCTAGACATCTAGTAAATCCTTTGTGTAGGTATGGTGTACACGCCACAACGTCCTTTCTTCTATAAATAGCGGTGCAGAAGTAGAGACTATGCATTGTGCTCACCATCTCAAAGCCCTTCTTACGCTTTCATAATCTTAAGCAGTTGAGCTTACAGAAAATTTAAGGATGTCTTGCAGCTGCGGATCCAGCTGCGGCTGCGGCTCAAACTGCAACTGCGGGTATGCACCCATGCTTCTTTCTTGCGAATTCAACTATTTCTACTACTCCCTCCGATCCATATTAATCGATTTTGATTTGTCGAAATTTGGATAAACCTATATACTAAATAGTGTCTAGATTCATTCAAATTTAGATAAATTAGAATCAATTAATATGGGCCAAAGGGAGTAGGTACAGTTAGATACTGTTGAAGAAATTCTTGAAATGATTACATATTTGTTCCTACTGTAATTTATTTGCCTGTTGCAGTAAGATGTACCCTGACTTGGAAGAGAAGAGCCGCGCCACCGTGCAGGCGACCGTCGTCGTCCTCGGCGCCGGGCCTGCGAAGATGCAGTTTGAGGAGGCCGCGGAGTCCGGCGAGTCCGGCCATGGCTGCAGCTGCGGCGCCAACTGCAAGTGCGACCCTTGCAACTGCTAAGATTCACGCAAGCGACCGATGCTTCTTTGATGATTGTGCCTTGTGTGAGTGTAATCGAGTATGAATAATGAAACCGGCGCCGGCCATCTGGTTGGCGTTGTGTCGTGGTTTGCTATTGGTATCCTACGTTGTGATTTCTGTCACGTAAACTGTGTTCGTGTGTGCGAGCCTGTGTGATGTGTGCATGTATCTTTGTAATGGTCCATCTGAAGTGAATATGACAAACATGTTCGTGTAAACTTCTGCAGGCCCAGGTTTCTCAAACAGATGATTCTATCCTCTTTATTGATCATATGTTTGTTCTTGTAAACATGTAAGTGAATATGACAAATAGGTTCGTGTAAACTTCTGCAGGCCCAAGTATTTGCATTGATATCTTCATTTGGATCTCTATCAATTTCACAATGGCCTCTGTTCCAGTACAACCCCTTCCACCTAAACTCGTACAAATACTTTTATGTACATATTTGAACTCGTATCCAAATCATGTATTGTCTATGTATTGGGATATAAAAAGGATCTGTAGATGTACGCTTGACCCAGCTTGCCCTACGATCGTCCCGGGCCGACCGCAACCGCCCTAGGCCATCTAGACAACAGCCGCCGCTGCTGGCCATCACCGCCGCCGACACCAGCCACCTGAACAATGGCCGCCGTGTAACATCCCAACATTAGAGCCTAGAAATAAGCTGAACCCAAATGTGTGCATTTCATTCATGCATAGAAAATCCGAATAATTTTCGCGCTTTTAAACAAAACTTGTCAAAGTGATTAAGCTTCTCTTAACTTGATGGAATTGAAGTAGATCATCAAGTTAATTGTGATAAGTTCTAATATGACCTTTGCTAAAACTTTATTTGGTTAAACATGATTTGGCCTAAGGGTAGACCAGATATAATAAATGTCACTCATAATACCTTGCTTAAATAATTCATATATGATCCTTAAGGGATCATACCATACTATTCATCATACCAACCTATGAATACTAAGTTAAGATGACCACTAGAATAATAAAAATGCAATGTTTAGTGCTGACCTATCTTATTTTTATCTATTCATATTATGAGTACCATAGTAATACATAACCATGAACTCCTAAATGAGTTGGAGTTGGAAAGAGATTAAGACAAGATCATCCACTATATGTATATATCTTTCTTTCTATACAATCTTTATGGAACTTATCTCAATATCTGTTGTTCATCAATGTGGGATAATTTCCCATTGATTCACAAATTCTTTAACCATTAGACTTTGACCTCTTATTTGATCCTATCAGAACATCTACTTAAATCTTCTAATGAGGGCATAATCCATTAATAACCTTAACCCAATATACAATACTAAGAAGATAATTTTCAAACAATAAAAGGTAGGATTGATAGAGTCCTGTTTAGCCAATTAAGAACTTCAGCAATAAATGATTAAAGTATTATAATGGTAATGCTTTGACCACCAATATTGAATGCTTATATTTAGTACAGGTAATACTGGTGGGTAGAACATGATTGGAACCCTAGTAGAGATAAGTGATCCTAGAGAAGTCTTTACAAACTACATAAATTTAATTTAGGGTTGAAGTGTAAGTCATGAGAGTTAAGTAAATATAAGATGGTGTTAATCAACTAAATGCTAGTATAGCATAGAGTTTAGAAGCAGTGTTATTCATTTTAAAAGATAAACAACCTTAGAGATAGCCCAGTGATGGAATATTAAGGAAAATTGTAAGTGAAATTTAAGGAACTACTGGTAGGATGGAAGTTTATCAACAGTAGAATAGTAATACAACCAAGCAAGGATATGATAAAATTATGAGATACTTTTGTATCAAACTCATTGGATTCATTCATAAGCTTAGAAGAATGATATATGGATAAGAGTATTTAAATGAGTAAAGCTCACTATACTAACTATGATGATGGATAGGAAGAAGTATTATATCTAGGAAAGGAATTCCTTAATTAGAGATCTAAGATTGTGAAAAATAGTTATATGTTATAAATCATTTTCCTATTTAATCTTGGTAAACAATCAACTCTAAATCTCAACTCAAACATAATATCCATCTTATACCATTGATCCATCATATGATGTCTATAACACTTTATAGAAATATTTTCCTATAGCAAATTACATAAGCACATCTCTGTTAATTCCAACCATCATAACTATATGTGCTTAAGTATATTCACTTCTATAAAACACTCTAATTACAACTTCCTATTAAAATGGAAGATTTCATCAAATACTATATATATAAGGCAATATGCTCAGCCATTAAATCTTGACTCTTAAAAGGAATCTAAGCTTATACAAAACCCTAAAGCCAAGAGTAGTAATCATAATTTGAAATCCTAAACCTCCTTACTTATCATAATAAAATAGATACATTGATATTTTCTAAATTAATGGGGGTAGTAACAACTATATCAATGTCTTTTATACATTAAATAAAGATATAGGATCATTACACGTATAAAAGTTCTATTCAAAATATGAGCTAACTAAAATTAAGTTGGTAAGCAAATAAGAATATATCATTCAATAAATCCATAACTAAAAGAGGAAAGTAAAATAATAGGAAGAGCTTTTACAAATATTAAAAAGGGGTTCATATATTAAGAAAATAATAGGAATACACTAAGATATATTTAATAAAGAAATTCACCCATAATACTAACTATGCTTAGTGTTATTGAAATAGTCCAGCAAAGAAATCCTGCAAAGAAAAGTTCAAAATGTATAAATCAAATTCAAATCTGAATATGAAAACAGAAAAGAGAAAAAGGATAAAACAAAAAAAGTCCAAACCTGGCCGCAGCCCAACACCCTATACCTATCTGACGCCTATGCATCACAATGCCCGATAACCAGCCCAGATCTTTTTCTTCTATGACTGACAAGTGGGGACAACAAAGGACTGCGGGTTGAGAAACAAAGATCGTCAGGGGGTTATCCGCAAAACGGTCATCGTCCTCATCGTCACGCACGCAAGCAGCTCGCTGGCGGAGCTCGCCGCCGCCCGATGCCATCATCGCCGTTATTGCGCCAAGATACTCGCCGTTGTTGCCAGGAGGGGATAAGAAGGCCACCGCGATGCGTTGCCTCCATCTCTATCTCCAATTTCTCCTTATCCTCTCAGATACGAACGAGACCGAAACCCTAGCTCACCGGAGCCACCTCTCGCCGTCGAACCACGTCTCCCCACACCATTCTGAGCCGTCATGGAGAAGCGCCTTCCTCCGTAGATCCTCTGGGTAGAAGCTTGCATCAAGGGGAGCCCCAGAGCGGGTGAATTTGGTCGTTTCCCTTCTCAGCAGATCATCGGAATCCTCGTCGGAAAGCTCGATTCCGACCGTGCCTGTCCTCGTCGACTACTCTATCGTCATCAGGGTAAGCATACACATCTCTAGACCCTAGTTTCGTTTGCGGATTCGCACAGTAGGTCTAGTTTTGTTGAGCATCGTCGCTGGCCGCCGTAGTAGCTCGTCGTCGATGACCCTCCGATGACCATTTCCGAGCGGCGCTGCCACTATTAGGTTCAGTAGGTCGCGCTGATTCGAACTAGATCTATTTCGCTTGCTGGGGTGCCGTAGATCGTCGCCGGTGACCACTCACCGATGGCGGCGGTGATGCTGACGCCATGCTTACCTCATGATCGATCCACGTCAGCTCGTTTGACTGGTATTTGCCTCGCGTGGTGGATGACATGGCCCAGGGCCCGCATGTCATCGATAGTGAGTAGAGATGAGGTCAGTAGCAAAAGCATTTCTAGACCTGGGAGCTGAGGTGGAGAATGGCCCACAGGTCAGTGACTGGGGCTAGCTCTTAGTGTGGTGTAAAAAGTAATTTTCTGTTTAGAAATAAATAAAATGTGATAATTCAATTAATAATATTCCAGAAATCAAATAAATGATTAAATCTTGTTTAATTAATAACTTTTGATTTATAATTCAGAAAAATGTGTATAATATATGAAAATTTGTAGAAAATAAAATCTAAAACTTAAACTTATTATCAAATATTATTATGATGAATATTTAAATAAATATTATTTAATAAAAGTTTTATAAGTAATAAAATTTTAATAATTCATATTCCTATAACGATAGATGTTTATAATATAAGAAAAATACTAAAAATCTTAGGAAAATAAGAATTCCAATTTAAAACTATAATCATGTATTATTATTTCACTTAATTAAATATTTATTATTTATTAAGTAATAAGAATTATAAAAATCATATCTTATTATTTATAAATCACAAAAATAAATATGATATACCATAATAATCACAAAAATATTATTTATATGTTAAAAATCTAATAATCTCCTTGTGAGTTAAATAAAAAAATTAAATATTTAATAACTCAAATTTAAACTTATTTGCTTCATTAATAATTCATATAAAGATCAATAAAATTTATTAATATTCCTAAAATGAGTTAAATAAGTCTAATAAATAGTATTAGTCTTAAATATTAATAATCTAATACCATAATGGTTTAAAACATTATAAATGTTCTTGTTTCAGAAGGATCTACAACCTTAAATGAAGATTATCTCTAAAAAGAATTCCACTAATAATAAAGTCCTTAAAGAACAACTTGTGAACAATCAAATCTTCTCTAAACCATATTAATTACCAAATTACAAAAACTACTACAACACTATACAAATCCATTAGTAGTTAAGTAACATTATGTTGGGTTTATAAACTATACTCACTTATCTATAAAAGATAAATGATATTACTCCATACTCAAATCAAGAAACCATTACTCAAGGAACAGAATAAACATTCTTAAGTAACTTAAAGAACACATCTCAGATATACAAGATACCAATGTATAAGAACGATACTTTCAAAACTATATATACTTTAAAGTTAACTTTAGTCTACAGAATCTTAATATAACACTATAAACATTATTATATGTTTTATAGTTAACTTTGGTCCGAAGTATTTAAACTGTAAAGCAATTCAAGCCAAACCATTTGAGCAAACAAATAACATCAACCACCACTAACTAACCACAAAGTTTGTTTAGACCTTAGAAGAGAAACCTTTTCTTTGAAGGTTATCCTTTTTGCCACTTTAAATAAGAAACCTTGTATAAGTAATCCTAACTAGTATGTCATAAGTATGTATACTTTACTCCTACATATGTGTTGTTTACAACCACTCATAAACTCTAATAAAAGTACAACTATTAAACATATCTAAAAGGACCACACATTCCAAAGTAACCATTTTCGGAATCCAAACCCTAGGACAACATTATTCCCAGGATTTGCGTTTAGAACGTGCATCACATTATTTATGCATAAAATCATATTGCTTCTTTAAACATTATTCCTTACCGGACCAGTGATGCTAATTTCAGACTTTGGATCTTATACACTGACTCGAAGACCGTGAGTGCATAATCTTGCAATCACAAAAGGCAAGTTCACACTTGCTCATGTCCTTTGTTTATTTTCTGTAAAGTATTTTACAAATCCAGTGTTTTCGTCACCTGCATTTGAAAAAGGTCCGAAAACACTATTTTCCATAATAATGAGCACTATTGATTACTGATCCAGGGTGATCAATTAATCTATTAAGTCTAACAGTTGGAATACCACTGTTCAGAACTATATCACCTAGGACTTAACAACCAATGTCGCCACTGATTCTTGCGCCGTATATTACGCATTAACCATGAGATTTGGAATGGGACGAAGAAGTCAGCTGTATCTTCTTCCTCTCGCATGAAGCCGGATGTGCAGGTCATGGCTGTTATCCTCGTAGCGTGCATATTAATTGGTAATTCGTAGAGGATATGCAGCATATGGGTGGGAACCCTCATCGTCCCACGATAGTTCTGGCATCTAACGGTTTGTACAAACCATTGCCATAATTCTTTATGTGGGCATGGTGTACACCAAGGAAGCATGCGAGGTCGCGAAGGGGTTAGTGATTGGCTTGGATCATCTTATGGGCCCCACATCATGGAATTGTGGATGGGAATAAGCTGCCCAGTTGTGCAACAAAGAGTTGATCTCTCATGGGTAAAGTGACGCACCTCTACAGAGTGTAAGAACTGTAACTTGTTACTCCCTGTTCCGGGAAGGAGCTGTGAACGAGGCGGGAAAGGAACTCCATGAAAGTTCTGGTAAACCCGCGAAGGCTGACGGACATAGCTTTTCAGAATAAAAGCAATCTTTGAAGAAATGTTTATGAAAACTTGCATTGCCTACGACCTACGGTCTGTGGCTGTAGTTATAGTGCATCAAACACTCCTTTTCTAGTGAATTTGCTGAGTACGCTCGTACTCAAAGTATCTTCTTAACCCTTGCTTGATTCTGAAGCCATTAAAACGATGTCTGCATCAAGATATGCTCAAGGACTTATCAAGACCAGCTAAAGCTCTTCAATGAAGACAAGGAAGACAACATATACCTCAACTCAAGTGAAGACGAAGGTACTGATTAGATAGAAATAAAATCTCTAACCAAAGAACCTATCTCTGTAGTGCGTTGCAATAGGAGCAATGCCAATTACTTAATTAAATACCAGGTTTAATAGTATAATAGTTTTGCGTTATTTATCTTTGATTCTCCTTCGTAAATAAGTTCTCTCTCTCTTAAACCTAGAGTGTTCTCTGGATCTTATGTAAAGAGTGAGTTGTAACCTTTAGCCATGTATTGGACCCGCTGTGTTTCTGTTGTGCCATTCTGAGGGATGTAATACCCGTGAACGGTGTTTCATTGGTGTTATGTAAACGATTATAGTATACTACATCATGCAGTGGTATGCTGGGTCACCGCAGTTGGTATCAGAGCATATGCTTTGACCTTAGGTTGGAAACCTAGTAAATGGGTAGAACTTGTAGGACACATCCTAGCAATAATGAAGAGTTCTCTAGTGATATGAGGGATATTCACTTGAGAATAATCTTGTTATGTTACTAGTGCGATAACTCTTTTATATGATTGCAATTCCAATCATTCCCCAAGAGTTTTAACTCTATGTGACTGATGATAATTTCTTATCCACGGTTCCACATGGCACCTCGGTATCCACCCCGGAATGTTCAAGTGATGAACATGACGTTGGATGACTACGGAGGGGATTGGACAGACAATCTCCGACAACTTCTATGGAGTTTGGAATGTGAATCAAGACTTTTGGTCAAGATTTACAGCTACTATGATGGGCAGGTATTAGCTAAATACCGTGTCATGATCATGTTACCCAAGAAGTTAGGACTTAAGGGAGAAATGCCAGCAGGAGAGGCAAGGTGCATGGCATCTGCATATCAGATTGCCGTAGCAGCAGCCATAACCATGATCCGAGAGCATAAATCTCAAGCTCTAGAAGGTAGTACTCACACCATTATACCACATGAAACCTACAACTCAGAGCATGAGTTAGATCACTCTACCTTAGTCCAAGATGAACCTACTCTAGATGTAGAGTATATGGATCGTTATCGATATTTGCTAAACACTTATCATAACACTCACCAAGTCTTAGTTCAGGAGCTGGATATGGCCATTGAGGATTTTACTGATCCTGATAAAGCAATGACACGTAGGAAAAAGTTAGATAAAGAAGCTAGGCATCCCAAATACATACCTTCAGGAGAGGTGTTTGAATAAACTGAGTTTGATGACCCAAACTCAGAAAATTATGCCTATTACCAGAATGACTTCAAGCCACCTGAAGACCTATGGACCAAGTACAATTCCGAACAACAGGAATGGAATAAAGTTATTCCAAATAAACTTGAGCCTAACAAGTATGGATGGGAAATAGAATCTCAAGGTAAAACCATAGGGAATCCTATACCTTGTGATGTAGTTATTGAAGAAGAGACCAATTATAACCATAGAGAGGCTTATGGACCATATGGGGGTAATACAAATCCAATCAACTTAGAAGAGTACTCCAATAGCTACTATACCAATATATATGACTAGATCCAAGAAAAAGCTAAGGAACCAACTTACTATGAGGAAGCGTTGCCGGAAAACCCAAACTATTTGGTGGAAGATTACGCCAACTCTAGTCATTTTTCAATGACTAATCTCAGTCTCGGTACTTCTAATCAAGATTACGCACCTCGTGGATTCTCTTACGCTCCAGAATGCAGTCGTAGGACTTCACGTCATCATGGACGGAACTCCAGGAAGCACTAGAGGAAAATGAAAGTGAGAGAGAAACAACATCCCAAGGGATGCGGGCTTGAATAATGTATATAGAGGGTAATGCGTGTTGTAGTTTGAAGAGTTTGCCGAAATAAGTGAGGATATATCCACAAGAGCAAGAAGTTCTTGTAAGATAGTTGTGTAAATAGGTTTGGAGCAAACCGTGGGAACATCCAGTACATTTGTAAATTATCCAAAACCTATGAATGATACAGGGTATATGTTTTGTTGTTTATTGACTTTTGGATCTTTTTGATTCTTCTTGATTGACTAGATCTGTACATGAAGTTTAATTAGGTGTGCAAATGCATGATGTTACACCCAGTTATTACTTGATGATATAGACCTAGATAGAAACGGGAATTCGTGTAAGGGAGTGACGAGTTTCAAAGATCATAAGGAAGATTAACTTGAATGATGTAGCATGATAGAAGGGGTATTTACACCATCTGGAGAATAGATAGAACATAAGTCACATTCTTGGCCAGTTTAGGAAGAAAGCATGGTGGAGGAGATTTAAGGAGTACAAGATATGATAAATTGAAAGTTCATTCAAAGTAGGTAAGACGCTAAGAAGTCAATGGAGATTTGTATCAAGTTCATGGAAGTAACATGAAAAAGTACCAAGAAGATGCCTTAGAACCAAAAGGGTATTCAAGCTCTGACAATTCAGAGAGAATGTAACTCGTAGGTCGGAAACTGTAAGATAATACCTACCACTCAGAATGTTCCACCTTGGGTACCTAATCCCATGCCGGCTGTAACTACCTCGGTGAACTACGCTCCTAGATACAAGCCTGGATGAGTGATAGCGGTTGAAATAGTACGGTGGGGCCCCAAAAGCCACTCACTGGTAGTCCTTTCAGACGTCCCAACCGCTACCCTCTCAACGGGACACAGACGGGGCGTGGTCGGCGAAGGATCAACTACGACACAAGTGGGTATGTACATAGCCACCATACAAGAGTACATCAAAGCCATACCATCTAGAAAGAAAGGAAATATATAGCAACGGCAAGATTCAAATGACCTAGATAGATCTATATTTTAGGATAACTCCTCATACAACACACATCGAGTATCATGCGGCAAGCGAGAATCCGAAATGCGGATAAGAAGCAAATCGGCATAAGATGCCATAGAAATAAGCACATCCCAACTCTGGTCTCACGGATCCCGTTCCCGAATCTCTACACCATACGATCGTTGCCCACATCTTGGCTTCTTCCACCCAAAGATCCGTCACGAGAAGGTACTGTTCATCCGAACCAAGAATTTATCGTGTGAGACCCTAAGGTACTCAAGAAGTCTTAATGCCTCTAAAGGGACACAACACAGGGTGACGCAATTGCAGCGAAAGATAAGCCCTAGCAGTTCTACAGATAAACGCTAACCATCCGCCTAACCAATGATAGACGGATGTCCGTGAATTTAAGAACAGCAGTTATAATGGTAATCTCATCCGATCCATCCTCCTCCTTGCTTACCAACAAGGAAGCGGACGAACAACCCCCCATCCGTTGGCAGTTTTATTAACCATTCCATGAGTGTTGCGCTATTTACTAGTCAAGTTACTTAGTCAAATTAAGGCGGTACTTTAGTTATGCTTGTCTATGATCGAGAAACTGTGCTCCAAGTCGTCCATATCCGCGGACACGGCTTTCAGAAAGTTTTACCCGGCCGGGGTGCACCAATAGCAACACACGCTCGATCAGCCTCGGAAAAACCAAATCAAAACCCAACGAGGCTTTCACGACTGAACAATCACAGGATTCAGAAATATTTCAGGGGGCCACCCCTTAAGTAGATCCCGCAATGGAGATAGCTGACTCCGAGACGGGCTCAAGGTTTGCGTCAGTGGCTGTAAACGACTGGGAACCCGAAAGTGTGGCTGGGCTTGTCGATACCGCGAAAACACTCCGCCTTCCTAAACAGTACAGTGTGCTCCTCGCACAAATGAAATACAGAAAGTAGCATGGCATAAGTACAGGATAGTAAATAAACCTCAAACTAGTTTGTGGCCCCAAGAAATAGACGGAATCAAGCTCTGGCCCAGGGGGGTCCCATATACCTCCCGGATGTGGATAGCGCGATAAATCAAGGAACAGGAATCAAGTACTCGGGGTCTTCTGGGACACAAGTGAGGAAAAACCAAATAGCAGATGTTGCTCACCGGTGCCACTTTCTTTAGTTATCCCGAACTACTCGGGTTAAGTTGTTTAGGTACCTCGTTATTCATCGGACTCTCACAAACCCTACATCTTTGTTCTCGACTCGCATGGCTCAAACAACTCCTATAGTAATGGCTCATGGGATGGAGGAACAAGCTTGGTGGAGTTTAAAAGTAAAGGCTATGCATACTTGGGATTCAATTTAATGCAATCGCGACTCAATGATGCAAGAATAAGATAGAGGCAATAGGTCGTATGTATGCAAGCATGTGGAAGTTCTTGCCAGTATCTCGGTTGTAGCAAGGGACGGTCAGGTAGTGCTCTGGTTCTCTTGATACACCCACTCGATGTCTATCCAGAAAAACCAAACAAACAAGGCCAACATGAATATAGAGCACAAGCATATGGATAAGATGCGTCAAACAAACAATCATGCCATGATGAATGATGCACAATTTACATGGCAAGAAAGGTAGCATGGCATGGTGAGGTGTGGAGAACAAGAAAGTAACATTTAATTGGGTTTTAGTCACCTTTTGTTGTCATAACAGTTGTTGTTCAATATATATTTATATGATGCATGCTGCAATTGAAGTCATGGATAGCATAAACAGAAAGGTCTCGTCGAGCTGATCAATTTAGACTCATCATTTGCTTAATTTGGAATAGTAAAACAAAAGTTATTAAATTATTAAATTCTAGTGGCATTTGGTGTAATTAAACTAAACTTGGAATTTTACTTATGCAAAAGTCAAAATAGATGGCATATTTGAATTCCTGGCATTTTTCTGAATCAGAAACATATATTATTTGCCCAATTTGGATTTAGTATGACAAAGTTATTAAAAATCTGAATTAGATTTGAATTTTGAATTTTATTAAACAGGATTTGAAATTTAAACAGCCTCTGAATCGTTTTCTACTCTTCATACTCATTCCTGAGTCGCGGACAGGTGGGGTCAGATGGTTCTGTGGCCCACGCGCCAGCGTCTGGTAGCAAACGGGACCGCGGGTTTATTTTAGCAAATGCCAGGAGCCTTTTTGCAAAGTTTCCTAGACACAGACTAGTGGGCCGTCTGGACTGCGGGTTGGCAAAACAAAAACTGGGGGGGGTTCGCAAAAGGGACGCGGTGCACTGTGGATCTTCCTCTGAACCTGAACCGCGCGTGTGCAGACGCGCGCGCGTCGCCTGGCCTTGAGAGTTCGAACCAGCGCCCTGCGCGCTTAGCGGGCCCGGCTACTGCAGCCGGGCTTAGGTTAGGTGCCAGGGAGGCGGGCGCGCGCTAGATAGGTAGGCCGCGCCTGGGAGCTCGCAGGCACGAACGCGCCCGCCCGACGCGGAGGCCGTTCGACGGAATGTTCGCTGCGTCCAGAAGCGGCAGGAGAGGATGTCTGGAGGTCCGTGTGCTCACCGCTGGCGACGGTGACGGTGGCGGCGCGGTGCAGATCGGCGACGCGGCTCATGATCCGAGGGCTAGGGTTTCAAGGCGTCGGCGTGGGGCAGGCAGCCTTCTCCTCCTGCTGGCGTCGTCCAGAGGCTCGCAGAGGCTCCTCGACACCGCATGACCACGCCACGGCTAGATCGTCGGGGGACGGGAGGTGAGCGGGGGGTGTGAGGGAAGCGGTGGAGAGGATGGGTAGAGGAGGGGGCGAAGCAGGGCTGCGGGGATGGGATCCGGGGAGGCCAGAGAGGGGGAGGAAGAGGATAAGAAGGGGGGAGGCGCAGGTGGTTGCGTGGGGAGAGGCGGCTCGGCACCTTTGCCCTCCTCACGTGCTTGTCATGGCTGGGCAAGGCCGGCACTAGGAGGAGGGTGGTGGCAGGTGGGGTAGAGGGGACAATGAGGTGGAGGCTCGGTGGACTGGGGCGCAAGGTGAGGAAAAGAGGGGAGAGGGGGATGGTCGGGCTAGGGCTAGGGTGAGGGGTGCCTTGGTCGCATGGGGGTAGCTAGGTGGGTGCTGGGTGGGGCCTGCATGGCAGAGGGCAAGGGCGAGCTGGGGTGGGGTGTAGATGATCATGTATGGGAGCCAGAAGGAAGAGGAGAGAGGTTTGTTTAGGGTAAAGGGTAGTTTAGGTTTTGTGTAGAGTAGATGTAGATTAGGGTTTAGTTTAGGGTGGAAAGGGAAAAGAGGAAGCACTTGGTTTTGCATAGACTAGGTGGGGCCTTGATTTAGCAAGTATGGGGTTTGGGGGTGGTTTAGGGTTTAGGTTTAGCTAGGTAGTGCTTAAGGTTTTGATTTAGAGAGGCAAGGAAAGAGATGGTCATGTGATGATAGGGCTCTTCTTTAGTTCATGCATGATCCAAAATAATGGCCAAGCAAGATCCAAGAGAGAGAGGGGGTTTAGAGGTTGCATGCCACATTAGCACAAGTGGGTGCATGGGACATGAGGTAGGGTTTTTGCTAAAGGTTGAAGAGAGAGAGAAGATAAAGAGAAACAAACTACAAGCTAACACATGATTTAAACAGAGGAAGGAGATCCAACTAAGATTCAAACAAAAGCCAAAATCTAGAGAAAGTGGTACTTGCATGGCCCATGCAAGATAATTAATGCCAAGTTATCCTTGTGAAAACAATATCATAATCATGGCATTATCCATATGCATTCACAATAGGTGGGCAAGGCCAAGCAAAGGTTATGGGTGGATCCAACCAACAACATGGGCTAGAGATAACTCAATAAAATGCCAAGCCCATATTATTGGATGGTGGAATTAAAAGGTGGTGAAAGATAAGGTGGTGGATTCAAAAGAGAGATGCCCCCAACTCAACTTGGGCATGTAACAATTTATTAAGACCCAAATACAATATCAAGAGGCAAATACAATTAATCATGCACATGAGATAAGACCCAAACAAGAAAAAGGGTTTTATATGATGCACAAATGCAAGGTGGTATGATGACATGAGCATGATATGATGATGATGCAACAATTATATGTTGGAAGTGACCCATTTTATTATTATAACTAGTAGCATTACAGGGGTTAGACAACTGGGATGCTACAACTCTCCCCCACTAAACAGGAATCTCGCTTGAGATTCTAGGAAGAAGAAGAAGACACAAAGAGAGAAGGATGGTTGGCACGGAGTTCATCTTCACGCTCCCATGTTGCTTCATCAATGAATGGTGTGACCACTTGCACCTTGCAAAACTTGATGGACTTGTTGCGAGTCCTACGCTACTGGTCTCAAGGATTTTGGTGGGGTGTTCACGATAAGAGATCTTCTTGGAGGTCGATTAGCTCATGATCCACGGTCTTGCCGGGGTCTTTGAAGCACTTCTTGAGCTGAGAGATATGGAAAACATCATGGACTTTGAGTTTTTCCGGAAGCTCAAGTGCATAAGCAACTTCTCCTCTTCTACCACGTATCTTGAAAGGACCGATGTATCTAGGAGCCAACTTTCCTTTGATACCGAAGCGGTGTGTTCCTCTCATGGGGGTGACACGAAGGTAGACGAGATCACCAGGGGCATATACCATATCTGTGTGCTTCCTGTCATAGTTGCTCTTCTGCCGACTCTGAGCAATCTTCAGGTTCTCCAGAATGATATGCACCTTCTCCTCTGCCTGAGTCACTATGTCAGGGCCAAACCAGATTCTTTCTCCTGCACCTGACCAACCAATCGGAGTTCTGCACTTCCGACCATAGAGAGCCTCGAATGGTGCCATCTTCAGACTCTTCTGGAAGCTGTTGTTGTAGGAGAATTCAGCATATGGAAGGCATTCCTCCCACTTCATGCCAAAAGAGATGACGCAAGCTCTAAGCATGTCCTCGAGAATCTGATTGATCCTCTCCACTTGTCCTTGCGACTGAGGGTGGTAAGCAGTGCTGAAGTTCAACTTTGTTCCCAAAGCTTTTTGGAAACTCTCCCAGAACTTTGAGGTGAAGATGCTCCCACGGTCTGAACTGATTTCAAGTGGAACCCCATACAAAGAGACAATCCTGTTGATATAGAGCTCAGCCAACTGAATTCCAGAAATTGTTTCTTTGACTGGGAAGAAGTGTGCCACTTTAGAAAGCCTGTCGATGACAACAAAGATTGCATTGTTGCCCTTCTGCGACCTAGGAAAACCCGTGATGAAGTCCATCTCTACTTTCTCCCATTTCCATTCCGGAGGTTTCAATGGCTGTAGAAGACCAAATGGTTTCTGATGAACAGCCTTGACTCTGCGGCAGACATCACATTCTGAGACGTACTTGGCACAATACCTTTTCAACCTGTGCCACCAAGTATTGTGTTTTCAAGTCCATGTACATCTTTGTGCCGGGATGGATAGAAAGAACCGAATCATGTGCCTCCTTGAGAACTTGGTCTCTCAGACCCGGGTAGTTTGGAACAAACATCCGGTGTTCAAAGAAGAGCGTGCCTTGATCATCGACATGAAAGGACTCATACTTCGGAGTGCCAAGCTTAGAGATGAGCTTTCTAGTGTGCGGATCACCAAGCTGACGAGAACGAATCTGTTCTTCCAAGAGAGGAGTAGCCAGAAGGTTCAGAAGATGCCCTTGTTCCACAATTTCCAGGTTGAGCTGACGGAATTCCTCGCACAAGAGAGGCTGCTGCTCTTCCACCATGAGGTTGTTGACATAAGCTTTACGGCTAAGCGCATCTGCCATGACGTTTGCTTTGCCTGGGGTGTAGTTGATGGTCACATCAAAGTCATTGATGGCTTCAATCCATCTCCTTTGCCGAAGGTTGAGATCCGGTTGAGTGAAGATATACTTCAAACTCTTGTGGTCCGAGAAGATCTCACAACGGTTCCCAAGCAAGTAGTGCCTCCATAGCTTCAAGGCAAAGACCACTGCTGCTAGCTCAAGGTCATGTGTGGGATAGTTGACCTCATGCGTCTTCAACTGACGAGAGGCATAAGCAACCACCTGTCTCTCTTGCATAAGGACCGCTCCCAATCCTTGCAAAGAGGCATCGCAAAATATCTGGAAAGGCTTAGATGTATCCGGAGGCACCAAGACTGGCGTGGAAGTGAGCTTCTCTTTGAGTGTCTCAAAACTTTCTTGACAAGCAGGAGTCCACATGTACTTCTTGCCTTTTTTGAGGAGATCGGTGAGAGGCTTTGCGATCTTCGAGAAGTTACACAAAGCGGCGACAATAGCTAGCCAAGCCGAGAAAACTCCGCACTTCCTTGACATTAGCGAGGAAGCCATTCAACTATTGTCTTCACGGTTTCGGGTTGGCAATGCCCTTGGCGAGATAACGTGACCCGATATGTTACTTGCAACCGAACTCACACTTTGAGAACTTTGCATACAAGCGGTTCTCACGAAGCTTGTTCAGACACACCGCAGTGCTCTTCATGGTCCTCCTTGGACTTGGAATAGACCAGAATGTCATCCAGATATACCACCACAAACTTGTCCGGTACTCCATGAAAGCGGAGTTCATCCCTCGAGAAGGTAGCAGTGCATTGGTGAGACCGAAAGACATGACCGTGTACTCATACAGGCCATAGCGGGTGGTGAAAGCTGTCTTGGGCACATCCTCTTTGCGAATTTTGATTTGGTGATAACCACTTCTCAAGTCCAGCTTAGAGAACACCACAGCTCCTGCCGGTGATCAAAGATCATTTATCCGAGGAGAGGATATTTGTTCTTGATGGTCTTAGCATTTAGAGCCGGTAGTCAACACATAGCCTATCGGTTACACGCTTCTTCACAAAGATTGTTGGGCTACCCCAAGAAGGAGTCTTGTGTTGAATGAAACCCAATTTCTCTTGTTCATCAAGTTGTCGTTTGAGTTCACCAACTCGGAAGGACCCATTTTATATGGCCTCTTGGAGATAGGAGCCGTTCGAGTTCAAGCTCAATCACGAATTCAACTTCGCGATCCGGAGGCATACAGCAACTCTTCAGAAAGACATCCGGAACTCACGGACCATTTGGTACACCGAATAGCTTCCATAGCATCATTATTGAGCAGCCAAGGAATAGAGCCGGACAGAGTCGAGACTTGGAGAAGACTATGTGGCCTTGAGGATCTTCGAGAGACCGGCGTCAAAGACAATCAATCACAGCTGCATTTGCTGTCAACCAATCCATGCCCAGGGTGACATCAATGTCAGAGTTGCCCAGAAGAATTAAAGAAGCCAAGAATGAGGAACCACCAATCTCGATCTGGTTGCCATGACTGAGCTTAGAAGCTGCCATCTTCTCTCCAGGAGAAAGGACCATTAACTTCTTTTGAGAGGAACCAGGACTAACTCATTCTCATTTGCAAACTTGTGAGACACAAATGAATGCGATGCACGTAATCAAATAGAACTCGTCAGGGGATGAGTTAATCGAAAGCATACCCATGATAACTCCAAAGTGCGAGCTCGGCTTGAGAGGCGTTAGCGATTGGTCCGAACAACCCGAACCCGGGCTTAGTGTTGATGTTGAGAGCCCGAGGCGGTGGTGCACGGACCGAAGGAGAGCTTGATGCAGATCTTGGCGGGGGTTGAGGGAGAGCTTTGTTCTTCATTGGGCAGTTCCAGCTTGGATGTCCATGATCTCCACATGTGTAACAAGCACCGTGAGGACGTGGAGCAGAGTAGCCAGGGACTCCGCCAGGCGCTCCAGGGTAAGGGTTGTTGTAGCCCCTGGGAGCCGCAGTGGTGAAGTTTGGTGGCCTTGACGTGAAACTCGCAGGTCTTGGTGGGAGGGCACGGTGGGGTGTTAGGAACCCAGACACGCCGCTTAGAAGGAGCTGCCATAACTGCAGAGCTTGATGCATCCCTGTTATGTTTCTTGGACTCCTCGAACATCTGCCTACTTGCCTCCTCTTGCAGTGCCATATGCTGCAGTTCCAGGAAGGTTGTCGGTCTTGCATGCGTGAGTGCATACTTGATCGACGCATTGAGCCCTGCTGAATCTTTTACGCTTTTCTTGTCATCGGATACCTCATCACCACCATAGCGAGACAGGTTCATAAAGTTCTGATAGGTGTTGACGTTATCATTTCCACCTTGAGTTGAGGAAGGCCTCCTTCATCCTTTCCATCACAATCTCTGAGAGAAACTGCTCCTTGAAAGCTGCAGTGAACCTCTCCCAAGTAGGCTGGAACCCAGTGCAGCTTGCCTTCAAGTAGTTTTCCCACCATAGAGCTGCATCTCCCTTGAGAAGGTGGGTAGCACACTTGACCCACTCCTGTTCTGGAACATCAGCAGTCTCGAGCAACCTTGAGATCTCACGCAGCCAATCATCCGCATCAAGAGGTCGGTCAGACACATCAAACTGACGAGGGTTGAACTTGAGGAAGCTCTTGATGTCACCACGCTTGGGAGGTGGAGGAAGTGGAGCAAACTCGTTCCTTCTGACGCTCTCCTCAAAGCGCTGCTGGTTCTCTTGCATTGCCGCCAAAGCATTAGCTATGCTTGACAGCGCTGAGCCCAGTTCCGGAGGGATATCCTCTTCAGTCCGGCGTGGGGGAGCCATCCTGTCATTGATATAAAACTCAAGTCAGTACTATAATGGAAGATGATAATAATCCAAAATAGTACCAAGATGGAATTAACCAAGATTAAAGGATACAATTTACTGAGATGATATTAAAATATCAACAAAGTTCATAGCACCTAAAAGATATTAAGCATATCGCACACGACTGAAAAGGAGTGTGGTACACAAACATATCAAAGAAAAATTTTCCACAAATTTCGGCATTAGAATACCAATAGATCATAAAATTACTTAACGAATCAAGATTAGTGACTCTACCGATTCAATATACAAAAGCGAATGATACAAGTAGTGGTATGGTCGCGACTCCATCCCGCACTCAAATCATTACTCCGCACATGAACAAGTGGAACACATATCCTAACCCCTTCTTCTCACGACGAAACCTAAGATTGGTACTACGGAAACGAACACCCCAAACAAGATAGCGTCGGATACCAAGAGGAAGATAGATTGCGTCGGTTTACAAAAGCCTGCCGATATGGAATGTACCAACAGTTGATAACCAAAGGCAGATAAGATAACAACTTGGATGCAACAGATAGACAAGGGATTACACACACACACACACACACACATCCTATGGTACTACGGAAACCCCGAACACGTGAATCCTAGTTTGAATCTTGAGAAGAGGATTGAAAACGTTGCACTTCCTTACCAGAAAAGGGTGGGTGGGAGGGTAAGAAGAAAAAGTGGAAGCAGTCCTACTCTCGCGTTTTGTTTTTCCCTAATATACATAACTACCAAAATATTTGCTAGACTGACAACGACCGTTTGGCTGAAACCCTGAAGGTCGGGATGGCTCTGATACCAATTGTAACTACCTCGGTGAACTACGCTCCTAGATACAAGCCTGGATGAGTGATAGCGGTTGAAATAGTACGGTGGGGCCCCAAAGCCACTCCTTGGTAGTCCTTTCAGACGTCCCAACCGCTACCCTCTCAACGGGACCTGCAGGCGGCGTGGTCAGCGAAGGATCAACTACGTACACAAGTGGGTATGTACGCAAGCCACCATACAAGAGTACATCAAAGCCATACCATCTAGAAAGAAAGGAAATATATAGCACCATACGGCAAGATTCAAATGACCTAGATAGATCTATATTTTAGGATAACTCCTCATACAACACACATCGAGTATCATGCGGAGGCGCAAATCCGAGTACGGATAAGAAGCAAATCGGCATAAGATGCCATAGAAATAAGCACATCCCAACTACAGGTCTCACGGATCCCCGTTCCCGGAATCTCTACACCATACGATCGTTGCCCACATCTTCGGCTTCTTCCACCCAGTATCCGTCCTGAGAAGGTACCTGTTCATCTGAACCAAGAATTTATCGTGTGAGACCCTAAGGGTACTCAGCAAGTCTTAATGCCTCTAAAGGGACACAACCTGGGGTGACGCAATTGCAGCGAAAGATAAGCCCTAGCAGTTCTACAGATAAACGCTAACCATCCGCCTAACCAATGATAGACGGATGTCCGTGAATTTAAGAACAGCAGTTATAATGGTAATCTCATCCGATCCATCCTCCTCCTTGCTTACCAACAAGGAAGCGGACGAACAACCCCCCATCCGTTGGCAGTTTTATTAACCATTCCATGAGTGTTGCGCTATTTACTAGTCAAGTTACTTAGTCAAATTAAGGCGGTACTTTAGTTATGCTTGTCTATGATCGAGAAACTGTGCTCCAAGTCGTCCATATCCGCGGACACGGCTTTCAGAAAGTTTTACCCGGCCGGGGTGCGCCAATAGCAACACACGCTCGATCAGCCTCGGAAAAACCAAATCAAAACCCAACGAGGCTTTCACGGTGAACAATCACGATTCAGAAATATTTGAGGCCACCTTAAGTAGATCCCGCAATGGAGATAGCTGACTCCGAGACGGGCTCAAGGTTTGCGTCAGTGGCTGTAAACGACTGGGAACCCGAAAGTGTGGCTGGGCTTGTCGATACCGCGAAAACACTCCGCCTTCCTAAACAGTACAGTGTGCTCCTCGCACAAATGAAATACAGAAAGTAGCATGGCATAAGTACAGGATAGTAAATAAACCTCAAACTAGTTTGTGGCCCCAAGAAATAGACGGAATCAAGCTCTGGCCCAGGGGGGTCCCATATACCTCCCGGATGTGGATAGCGCGATAAATCAAGGAACAGGAATCAAGTACTCGGGGTCTTACGGGACACAAGTGAGCAGGAAAAACCAAATAGCAGATGTTGCTCACCGGTGCCACTTTCTTTAGTTATCCCAGAACTACTCAGGTTAAGTTGTTTAGGTACCTCGTTATTCATCAGACTCTCACAAACCCTACATCTTTGTTCTCGACTCGCATGGCTCAAACAACTCCTATAGTAATGGCTCATGGGATGGAGGAACAAGCTTGGTGGAGTTTAAAAGTAAAGGCTATGCATACTTGGGATTCAATTTAATGCAATCGCGACTCAATGATGCAAGAATAAGATAGAGGCAATAGGTACTGTATGTATGCAAGCATGTGGAAGTTCTTGCCTGGTATCTCAGTTGAAGCAAGGGCGGATGCAGGTAGTGCTCTGGTTCTCTTGATACCTTTCGTGTCTATCCGAGAAAAACCAAACAAACAAGGCCAACATGAATATAGAGCACAAGCATATGGATAAGATGCGTCAAACAAACAATCATGCCATGATGAATGATGCACAATTTACATGGCAAGAAAGGTAGCATGGCATGGTGAGGTGTGGAGAACAAGAAAGTAACATTTAATTGGGTTTTAGTCACCTTTTGTTGTCATAACAGTTGTTGTTCAATATATATTTATATGATGCATGCTGCAATTGAAGTCATGGATAGCATAAACAGAAAGGTCTCGTCGAGCTGATCAATTTAGACTCATCATTTGCTTAATTTGGAATAGTAAAACAAAAGTTATTAAATTATTAAATTCTAGTGGCATTTGGTGTAATTAAACTAAACTTGGAATTTTACTTATGCAAAAGTCAAAATAGATGGCATATTTGAATTCCTGGCATTTTTCTGAATCAGAAACATATATTATTTGCCCAATTTGGATTTAGTATGACAAAGTTATTAAAAATCTGAATTAGATTTGAATTTTGAATTTTATTAAACAGGATTTGAAATTTAAACAGCCTCTGAATCGTTTTCTACTCTTCATACTCATTCCTGAGTCGCGGACAGGTGGGGTCAGATGGTTCTGTGGCCCACGCGCCAGCGTCTGGTAGCAAACGGGACCGCGGGTTTATTTTAGCAAATGCCAGAGCCTTTTGCAAAGTTTCCTGACACAGAGACTAGTGGGCCGTCTGACCGCGGGTTGGCAAAACAAAAACTGGGGGTTCGCAAAGGACGGTGCCTCGTGGATCTTCCTCTCGAACCTGAACCGCAGCGTGTCGGCAGCGCGCGCTGCCGCACGCGAGAGGGGTTGAACTCAGCGCTGGCGCTTAGCGGTTGCCTACTGCAGCGGGCTTAGGTTAGGTGCCAGGGAGGCGGGCGCGCGCTAGATAGGTAGGCCGCGCCTGGGAGCTCGCAGACACGAACGCGCCGCCGACGCACGGAGGCCGTTCGACGGAATGTTCGCTGCGTCCAGGAAGCGACGGGGAGAGAGAGGATGTCTGGGAGGTCCGTGTGCTCACCGCGGGGCTGACGGTGACGGTGGCGAGGCGCGGGGTGCAGACGATCGGCGACGCGGCTCGCGGTCTGAGGGCTAGGGTTTCCGGCGCGGCGTCGACGTGCAGGGACGGGCAGGCCTTCTCCTCCTCGCTGGCGCGGTCCAGGGGCGTCGCAGAGGCTCCGCGACATCAAGCACCACGCCGCCCGGCTAGATCGTCGGGGAGGTGAGCAGGGGTGGCGAGGGGAAGCTGTGGCGGTGGAGAGGATGGGTAGAGGAGGGGGCGAAGCAGGGCTGCTGGGATGGGATCTGGGGAGGCCAGAGAGGGGGAGGAAGAGGATAAGAAGGGGGGAGGCGCGGTGGTTGCGTGGGGGAGGCAGATCGGCTCGGCACCTTTGCCCTCCCTCACGTGCTTGTCATGGCCAGGCTGCAAGGCTGGCACTAGGAGGAGGGGGTGGCTGGCAGGTGGGGTAGAGGGGGACAGCGAGGTGGAGGCTCGGTGGACCTGGGGGCGTGGCAGGTGAGGAAAAGAGGGGAGAGGGGGATGGTCGGGCTAGGGCTAGGGTGAGGGGTGCCTTGGTCGCATGGGGGTAGCTAGGTGGGTGCTGGGTGGGGCCTGCATGGCAGAGGGCAAGGGCGAGCTGGGGTGGGGTGTAGATGATCATGTATGGGAGCTAGAAGGGAAGAGGGAGAGAGGTTTGTTTAGGGTAAAGGGTAGTTTAGGTTTTTGTGTAGAGTAGATGTAGATTAGGGTTTAGTTTAGGGTGGAAAGGGAAAAGAGGAAGCACTTGGTTTTGCATAGACTAGGTGGGGCCTTGATTTAGCAAGTATGGGGTTTGGGGGTGGTTTAGGGTTTAGGTTTAGCTAGGTAGTGCTTAAGGTTTTGATTTAGAGGCAAGGAAAGAGATGGTCATGTGATGATAGGGCTCTTCTTTAGTTCATGCATGATCCAAAATAATGGCCAAGCAAGATCCAAGAGAGAGAGGGGGTTTAGAGGTTGCATGCCACATTAGCACAAGTGGGTGCATGGGACATGAGGTAGGGTTTTTGCTAAAGGTTGAAGAGAGAGAGAAGATAAAGAGAAACAAACTACAAGCTAACACATGATTTAAACAGAGGAAGGAGATCCAACTAAGATTCAAACAAAAGCCAAAATCTAGAGAAAGTGGTACTTGCATGGCCCATGCAAGATAATTAATGCCAAGTTATCCTTGTGAAAACAATATCATAATCATGGCATTATCCATATGCATTCACAATAGGTGGGCAAGGCCAAGCAAAGGTTATGGGTGGATCCAACCAACAACATGGGCTAGAGATAACTCAATAAAATGCCAAGCCCATATTATTGGATGGTGGAATTAAAAGGTGGTGAAAGATAAGGTGGTGGATTCAAAAGAGATGCCCCAACTCAACTTGGGCATGTAACAATTTATTAAGACCCAAATACAATATCAAGAGGCAAATACAATTAATCATGCACATGAGATAAGACCCAAACAAGAAAAGGGTTTTATATGATGCACAAATGCAAGGTGGTATGATGACATGAGCATGATATGATGATGATGCAACAATTATATGTTGGAAGTGGCCCATTTTATTATTATAACTAGTAGCATTACAGGGGTTAGACAACTGGGATGCTACAACTCTCCCCCACTAAACAGGAATCTCGCCCCGAGATTCTAGGAAGAAGAAGAAGACACAAAGAGAGAAGGATGGTTGGCACGGAGTTCATCTTCACGCTCCCATGTTGCTTCATCAACAGAATGGTGTGACCACTGCACCTTGCAAAACTTGATGGACTTGTTGCGAGTCCTACGTTCTGCGGTCTCAAGGATTTTGGTGGGGTGTTCCTGATAAGAGAGATCTTCTTGGAGGTCGATTAGCTCATGATCCACGGTCTTGCCGGGGTCTTTGAAGCACTTCTTGAGCTGAGAGATATGGAAAACATCATGGACTTTGAGTTTTTCCGGAAGCTCAAGTGCATAAGCAACTTCTCCTCTTCTACCACGTATCTTGAAAGGACCGATGTATCTAGGAGCCAACTTTCCTTTGATACCAGGCGGTGTGTTCCTCTCATGGGGTGACACGAAGGTGACGAGATCACCAGGGCATATACCATATCTGTGCTTCTGTCATAGTTGCTCTTCCGCCGACTCGAGCAATCTTGAGTTCTCGAATGATATGCACCTTCTCCTCTGCCTGAGTCACTATGTCAGGGCCAAACCAGATTCTTTCTCCTGCACCTGACCAACCAATCGGAGTTCTGCACTTCCGACCATAGAGAGCCTCGAATGGTGCCATCTTCAGACTCTTCTGGAAGCTGTTGTTGTAGGAGAATTCAGCATATGGAAGGCATTCCTCCCACTTCATGCCAAAAGAGATGACGCAAGCTCTAAGCATGTCCTCGAGAATCTGATTGATCCTCTCCACTTGTCCTTGCGACTGAGGGTGGTAAGCAGTCTTTGAAGTTCAACTTTGTTCCCAAAGCTTTTGGAAACTCTCCCGAACTTTGAGGTGAAGATGCTCCCACGGTCCGAACTGATTTCAAGTGGAACCCCATACAAAGAGACAATCTGTTGATATAGAGCTCACCAACTGAATTCCGTAAATTGTTTCTTTGATGGGAAGAAGTGTGCCACTTTAGAAAGCCTCGATGACAACAAAGATTGCATTGTTGCCCTTTGCGACCTAGGAAACCGTGATGAAGTCCATCTCTACTTTCTCCCATTTCCATTAGGAGGTTTCAATGGCTGTAGAAGACCAAATGGTTTCGATGAACAGCCTTGACTCTGGCAGAACATCACATTCGAGACGTACTTGGCACAATACCTTTTCAACCTGTGCCACCAGTATTGTGTTTTCAAGTCCATGTACATCTTTGTCTGCCGGGATGGATAGAAAGAACCGACTCATGTGCCTCCTTGAGAACTTGGTCTCTCAGACCCGGGTAGTTTGGAACAAACATCCGGTGTTCAAAGAAGAGCGTGCCTTGATCATCGACATGAAAGGACTCATACTTCGAAAGGCCAAGCTTAGAGATGAGCTTTCTGGTGTGCGGATCACTGGTGGCGAGAACGAATCTGTTCTTCCAAGAGAGGAGTAGCGGAAGGTTGAAGATGCCCTTGTTCCACAATTTCCGAGTTGGTGGCGGAATTCCTCGCACAAGAGAGGCTTTGCTCTTCCACCATGAGGTTGTTGACATAAGCTTTACGGCTAAGCGCATCGCCATGACGTTTGCTTTGCTCGGGTGTAGTTGATGGTCACATCAAAGTCATTGATGGCTTCAATCCATCTCCTTTGCGAAAGGTTGAGATCCGTTGAGTGAAGATATACTTCAAACTCTTGTGGTCCGAGAAGATCTCACAACGGTTCCCAAGCAAGTAGTGCCTCCATAGCTTCAAGGCAAAGACCACTGCTGCTAGCTCAAGGTCATGTGTGGGATAGTTGACCTCATGCGTCTTCAACTGACGAGAGGCATAAGCAACCACCTGTCTCTCTTGCATAAGGACCGCTCCCAATCCTTGCAAAGAGGCATCGCAAAATATCTGGAAAGGCTTAGATGTATCCGGAGGCACCAAGACTGGCGTGGAAGTGAGCTTCTCTTTGAGTGTCTCAAAACTTTCTTGACAAGCAGGAGTCCACATGTACTTCTTGCCTTTTTTGAGGAGATCGGTGAGAGGCTTTGCGATCTTCGAGAAGTTCTGCACAAAGCGACGACAATAGCTAGCCAAGCCGAGAAAACTCCGCACTTCCTTGACATTAGCAGGAGGAAGCCATTCAACTATTGTCTTCACGGTTTCCGGGTTGACTGCAATGCCCTTGGCAGAGATAACGTGACCCAGATATGTTACTTCAGGCAACCAGAACTCACACTTTGAGAACTTTGCATACAAGCGGTTCTCACGAAGCTTGTTCAGGACACACCGCAGGTGCTCTTCATGGTCCTCCTTGGACTTGGAATAGACCAGAATGTCATCCAGATATACCACCACAAACTTGTCCAGGTACTCCATGAAAACGGAGTTCATCAGCCTCGAGAAGGTAGCAGGTGCATTGGTGAGACCGAAAGACATGACCGTGTACTCATACAGGCCATAGCGGGTGGTGAAAGCTGTCTTGGGCACATCCTCTTTGCGAATTTTGATTTGGTGATAACCACTTCTCAAGTCCAGCTTAGAGAACACCACAGCTCCACCGGTGATCAAAGATCATTTATCCGAGGAGAGGATATTTGTTCTTGATGGTCTTAGCATTTAGAGCCCGGTAGTCAACACATAGCCTATCGGTTACATCACGCTTCTTCACAAAGATTGTTGGGCTACCCCAAGAAGGAGTCTTGTGTTGAATGAAACCCAATTTCTCTTGTTCATCAAGTTGTCGTTTGAGTTCACCAACTCGGAAGGACCCATTTTATATGGCCTCTTGGAGATAGGAGCCGTTCGGGTTCAAGCTCAATCACGAATTCAACCGCGATCCGGAGGCATACAGCAACTCTTCAGAAAGACATCCGAACTCACGGACCTTTGGTACACCTGAATAGCTTCCATAGCATCATTATTGAGCAGCCAAGGAATAGAGCTGGGCCAGGAGTCGGACTTGGAGAGAAGACTATGTGGCCTTGAGGATCTTGAGAGACACCGGCGTTCACAATCAATCACAGCTGCATTTGCTGTCAACCAATCCATGCCCAGGATGACATCAATGTCAGAGTTGCCCAGAAGAATTAAAGAAGCCAAGAATGAGGAACCACCAATCTCGATCTGGTTGCCATGACTGATCTTAGAAGCTGCCATCTTCTCTCCAGGAGAAAGGACCATTAACTTCTTTTGGAGAGGAACCAGGACTAACTCATTCTCATTTGCAAACTTGTGAGACACAAATGAATGCGATGCACCAGAATCAAATAGAACTCGTGCAGGGACTGAGTTAACTGAAAGCATACCCATGATAACTCCAGGTGCGAGCTCAGCTTGAGAGGCGTTGACGCAGTTGGCCCGAACAACCGCAGACCCGGGCTTAGTGTTGATGTTGAGAGCCCGAGGCGGTGGTGGACGGACCGAAGGAGAGCTTGATGCAGATCTTGGCGGGGGTTGAGGGAGAGCTTTGTTCTTCATTGGGCAGTTCCAGCTTGGATGTCCATGATCTCCACATGTGTAACAAGCACCGTGAGGACGTGGAGCAGAGTAGCCAGGGACTCCGCCAGGCGCTCCAGGGTAAGGGTTGTTGTAGCCCCTGGGAGCCGCAGTGGTGAAGTTTGGTGGCCTTGACGTGAAACTCGCAGTTCTTGGTGGAGCCGGGAGCGACGGTGGGGTGTTAGGAACCCAGACACGCCGCTTAGAAGGAGCTGCCATAACTGCAGAGCTTGATGCATCCCTGTTATGTTTCTTGGACTCCTCGAACATCTGCCTACTTGCCTCCTCTTGCAGTGCCATATGCTGCAGTTCCAGGAAGGTTGTCGGTCTTGCATGCGTGAGTGCATACTTGATCGACGCATTGAGCCCTTGCCTGAATCTTTTCTGCTTTTTCTTGTCATCAGATACCTCATCACCACCATAGCGAGACAGGTTCATAAAGTTCCTGATATAGGTGTTGACGTTATCATTTCCCTGCTTCAGGTTGAGGAAGGCCTCCTTCATCCTTTCCATCACAATCTCTGAGAGAAACTGCTCCTTGAAAGCTGCAGTGAACCTCTCCCAAGTAGGCTGGAACCCAGTGCAGCTTGCCTTCAAGTAGTTTTCCCACCATAGAGCTGCATCTCCCTTGAGAAGGTGGGTAGCACACTTGACCCACTCCTGTTCTGGAACATCAGCAGTCTCGAGCAACCTTGAGATCTCACGCAGCCAATCATCCGCATCAAGAGGTCGGTCAGACACATCAAACTGACGAGGGTTGAACTTGAGGAAGCTCTTGATGTCACCACGCTTGGGAGGTGGAGGAAGTGGAGCAAACTCGTTCCTTCTGACGCTCTCCTCAAAGCGCTGCTGGTTCTCTTGCATTGCCGCCAAAGCATTAGCTATGCTTAAATGAGCCCAGTTCAGGAGGATATCCTCTTGATCCGTGGGGAGCCATCCTGTCATTGATATAAAACTCAAGTCAGTACTATAATGGAAGATGATAATAATCCAAAATAGTACCAAGATGGAATTAACCAAGATTAAAGGATACAATTTACTGAGATGATATTAAAATATCAACAAAGTTCATAGCACCTAAAAGATATTAAGCATATCGCACACGACTGAAAAGGAGTGTGGTACACAAACATATCAAAGAAAAATTTTCCACAAATTTCGGCATTAAAATACCAATAGATGCGCAAAATTACTTAACGAATCAAGATTAGTGACTCTACCGATTCAATATACAAAAGCGAATGATACAAGTAGTGGTATGGTCGCGACTCCATCCCGCACTCAAATCATTACTCCGCACATGAACAAGTGGAACACATATCCTAACCCCTTCTTCTCACGACGAAACCTAAGATTGGTACTACGGAAACGAACACCCCAAACAAGATAGCGTCGGATACCAAGAGGAAGATAGATTGCGTCGGTTTACAAAAGCCTGCCGATATGGAATGTACCAACAGTTGATAACCAAAGGCAGATAAGATAACAACTTGGATGCAACAGATAGACAAGGGATTACACACACACACACACACACACACATCCTATGGTACTACGGAAACCCAGAACACGTGAATCCTAGTTTGAATCTTGAGAAGAGGATTGAAAACGTTGCACTTCCTTACCAGAAAAGGGTGGGTGGGAGGGTAAGAAGAAAAAGTGGAAGCAGTCCTACTCTCGCGTTTTGTTTTTCCCTAATATACATAACTACCAAAATATTTGCTAGACTGACAACGACCGTTTGCTGAAACCCTGAAGGTCGGGATGGCTCTGATACCAATTGTAACTACCTCGGTGAACTACGCTCCTAGATACAAGCCTGGATGAGTGATAGCGGTTGAAATAGTACGGTGGGGCCCCAAAAGCCACTCACTGGTAGTCCTTTCAGACGTCCCAACCGCTACCCTCTCAACGGGACTGTCAGGCGGGCGTGGTCGGCGAAGGATCAACTACGACACAAGTGGGTATGTCAAGCCACCATACAAGACTACATCAAAGCCATACCATCTAGAAAAAAAGGAAATATATAGCAACGCCATACGGTAACATTCAAATGACCAAGATAGATCTATATTTTAGGATAACTCCTCATACAACACACATCAGAGTATCATGCAGGCGGCAAATGTAATCCAGTACGGATAAGAAGCAAATCGGCATAAGATGCCATAGAAATAAGCACATCCCAACTACAGGTCTCACGGATCCCGTTCCGGAATCTCTACACCATACGATCGTTGCCCACATCTTGGCTTCTTCCACCCAAAGATCCGATCCCGAGAAGGTACCTTCATCCGAACCAAGAATTTATCGTGTGAGACCCTAAGGGTACTCGGCAAGTCTTAATGCCTCTAAAGGGACACAACACAGGGTGACGCAATTGCAGCGAAAGATAAGCCCTAGCAGTTCTACAGATAAACGCTAACCATCCGCCTAACCAATGATAGACGGATGTCCGTGAATTTAAGAACAGCAGTTATAATGGTAATCTCATCCGATCCATCCTCCTCCTTGCTTACCAACAAGGAAGCGGACGACCACCCCCCCATCCGTTGGCAGTTTTCTTAACCATTCCATGAGTGTTGCGCTATTTACTAGTCAAGTTACTTAGTCAAATTAAGGCGGTACTTTAGTTATGCTTGTCTATGATCGAGAAACTGCTCCAAGTCGTCCATATCCGCGGACACGGCTTTCGAAAGTTTTACCGGCGGGGTGCGCCAATAGCAACACACGCCGATCAGCCTCGGAAAAACCAAATCAAAACCCAACGAGGCTTTCACTGAACAATCACAGATTGAAATATTTCAGGCCACCCTTAAGTAGATCCCAGAATGGAGATAGCGACTCAGACGGGCTCAAGGTTTGCGCTGGTCATGTAAGCTGGGAACCCGAAAGTGTGGCTGGGCTTGTCGATACCGCGAAAACACTCCGCCTTCCTAAACAGTACAGTGTGCTCCTCGCACAAATGAAATACAGAAAGTAGCATGGCATAAGTACAGGATAGTAAATAAACCTCAAACTAGTTTGTGGCCCCAAGAAATAGACGGAATCAAGCTCTGGCCCAGGGGGGTCCCATATACCTCCCGGATGTGGATAGCGCGATAAATCAAGGAACAGGAATCAAGTACTCGGGGTCTTACGGGACACAAGTGAGCAGGAAAAACCAAATAGCAGATGTTGCTCACCGGTGCCACTTTCTTTAGTTATCCCAGAACTACTCAGGTTAAGTTGTTTAGGTACCTCGTTATTCATCAGACTCTCACAAACCCTACACATGCTGTTCTACGACTCGCATGGCTCAAACAACTCCTATAGTAATGGCTCATGGGATGGAGGAACAAGCTTGGTGGAGTTTAAAAGTAAAGGCTATGCATACTTGGGATTCAATTTAATGCAATCGCGACTCAATGATGCAAGAATAAGATAGAGGCAATAGGTACTGTATGTATGCAAGCATGTGGAAGTTCTTGCCTGGTATCTCAGTTGTAGCAAGGGACGGGTCTGGGTAGTGCTCCTGGTTCTCTTGATACAGCCCCTGCTCAGTGTCTATCCGAGAAAAACCAAACAAACAAGGCCAACATGAATATAGAGCACAAGCATATGGATAAGATGCGTCAAACAAACAATCATGCCATGATGAATGATGCACAATTTACATGGCAAGAAAGGTAGCATGGCATGGTGAGGTGTGGAGAACAAGAAAGTAACATTTAATTGGGTTTTAGTCACCTTTTGTTGTCATAACAGTTGTTGTTCAATATATATTTATATGATGCATGCTGCAATTGAAGTCATGGATAGCATAAACAGAAAGGTCTCGTCGAGCTGATCAATTTAGACTCATCATTTGCTTAATTTGGAATAGTAAAACAAAAGTTATTAAATTATTAAATTCTAGTGGCATTTGGTGTAATTAAACTAAACTTGGAATTTTACTTATGCAAAAGTCAAAATAGATGGCATATTTGAATTCCTGGCATTTTCTGAATCAAACATATATTATTTGCCCAATTTGGATTTAGTATGACAAAGTTATTAAAAATCAATTAGATTTGAATTTTGAATTTTATTAAACAGATTTGAAATTTAAACAGCCTGAATCGTTTCTACTCTTCATACTCATTCCCGAGTCGCGGACGGTGGTCGATGGTTCAGGCCCACGCCTGCCAGCCGTCTGTAGCAAACGGACCGCGGGTTTATTTTAGCAAATGCCGAGCCTTTTGCAAAGTTTCCTAGACACAGACTAGTGGGCCGTCTGGACTGCGGGTTGGCAAAACAAAAACTGGGGGGTTCGCAAAGGGGCGGTGCATCTGTGGATCTTCCTTCGAACCTGAACCGCGTGTGCAGACGCTGCCTGTGGGCGCAGAGGGTTCGAACCAGCGCCCGGGCGCAGCGAAGGCTTCACAGCTGGGCTTAGGTTAGGTGCCAGGGAGGCGGGCGCGCGCTAGATAGGTAGGCCGCGCCTGGGAGCTCGCAGGCACGAACGCCGCCGACGCACGGAGGCCGTTCGACGGAATGTTCGCTGCGTCCAGGAAGCGACGGGGAGAGAGAGGATGTCTGGGAGGTCCGTGTGCTCCGCGGGGTGATGTGATGGCGAGGCGCTGGTGCAGACGGCGACGCTCATGGCCCGAGGGCTAGGGTTTCCGGCGCGGCGTCGACGTGCAGGGACGGCAGGCCTTCTCCTCCTCTGGCGTCCGGGCGTATGCCGCAGAGGCTCCTGGGCTCCTCGACACCAAGAGCCACGCCACGGCTAGATCGTCGGGACGGGGAGGTAGGCGGGGGTGTGAGGGCGTGGCGGTGGAGAGGATGGTTAGAGGAGGGGCGAAGCAGGGCTGCTGGGATGGGATCTGGGGAGGCCAGAGAGGGGGAGGAAGAGGATAAGAAGGGGGAGGCGCAGGTGGTTGCGTGGGGGAGAGGCGGCTCGGCACCTTTGCCCTCCCTCACGTGCTTGTCATGGCCGGCTGGCAAGGCTGGCACTAGGAGGAGGGGTGGTGGCGGTGGGGTAGGGGGACAACGAGGTGGAGGCTCGGTGGACTGGGGCGGCAGTGTGAGGAAAAGAGGGAGGGGATGGTCGGGGCTGGGGCTAGGGGGAGGGGTGCCTTGGTCGCAGGGGGGTGGCTAGGGGGGTGCTGGGTGGGGCCTGCATGGCAGAGGGCAAGGGCGAGCGGGGGTGGGGTGTAGATGATCATGTATGGGAGCTAGAAGGGAAGAGGGAGAGAGGTGTGTTTAGTGTAAGGGGTAGGGTAGTGTGTGGTGTAGAGTAGATGTAGATTAGGGTTTAGTTTAGGGTGGAAAGGGAAAAGAGGAAGCACTTGGTTTTGCATAGACTAGGTGGGGCCTTGATTTAGCAAGTATGGGGTTTGGGGGTGGTTTAGGGTTTAGGTTTAGCTAGGTAGTGCTTAAGGTTTTGATTTAGAGAGGCAAGGAAAGAGATGGTCATGTGATGATAGGGCTCTTCTTTAGTTCATGCATGATCCAAAATAATGGCCAAGCAAGATCCAAGAGAGAGAGGGGGTTTAGAGGTTGCATGCCACATTAGCACAAGTGGGTGCATGGGACATGAGGTAGGGTTTTTGCTAAAGGTTGAAGAGAGAGAGAAGATAAAGAGAAACAAACTACAAGCCAACACATGATTTAAACAGAGGAAGGAGATCCAACTAAGATTCAAACAAAAGCCAAAATCTAGAGAAAGTGGTACTTGCATGGCCCATGCAAGATAATTAATGCCAAGTTATCCTTGTGAAAACAATATCATAATCATGTCATTATCCATATGCATTCCCAATAGGTGGGCAAGGCCAAGCAAAGGTTATGGGTGGATCCAACCAACAACATGGGCTAGAGATAACTCAATAAAATGCCAAGCCCATATTATTGGATGGTGGAATTAAAAGGTGGTGAAAGATAAGGTGGTGGATTCAAAAGAGAGATGCCCCCAACTCAACTTGGGCATGTAACAATTTATTAAGACCCAAATACAATATCAAGAGGCAAATACAATTAATCATGCACATGAGATAAGACCCAAACAAGAAAAAGGGTTTTATATGATGCACAAATGCAAGGTGGTATGATGACATGAGCATGATATGATGATGATGCAACAATTATATGTTGGAAGTGACCCATTTTATTATTATAACTAGTAGCATTACAGGGGTTAGACAACTGGGATGCTACACCGGCATTCTAATCCGCAGTCGGTATTCTGTCCGCGGTTGATATTGGTTGACATAGTTAATCAAATTATCATAAAGGTTGCATAAAGAGCATTAAATTTGGCCTAAGTTAAGAAAAACCTTAGGAAGTATAAATTTTTAAGGTGATCGTCTCTCAAGAGGCTTCGCAAAGTTAGACCTACCCAGCAAAAATATCCGATAGTAAGTACGGTATATAGTGCTGAAAGATTTGCCTCGGAGATCCACAATTGTGTGGATACACCGTATAATCTTTCATCAGACCTTAAACTGGTAGAATCTAAGCTGAATCGAGATCAATATTCGAGTTTAAGAACCAATGGTCTCTATGTATGTAATTTAAAGACTATTAGTAAAATTTAAGGGGGAGAGAAGACATTATAAATAAAGAATGAAGAAAGTACTGTAGGTAATAATAAAATATTAGCAAAAATTCGTGAGAAGGTTCGAAGGTGATAAAGGATATATTTAACCAATCAATTTTAAAAGAAACAACTCTTAAGTAAACCTTAAGTAGTATTAAAGCACACCCAACAGGACAAGTATTGAGAATAAGAAATTCCAATGTGTATGGACAAAATGTGTTCAGATCCAATATTGGAGGGAATACCAGTATCAACTATACTATGATAAGAAAAGAAAGATAGTCTTTTGGCTACTACCATGGGTTCATAGAAACATCAAACTTGTTTTAGTGAGAACCTCTAAACTATATTTAAGATAGGAATAAAGTTTAGTGATGAAATAAGAAGTATTGGATTAAGATACCTAATTAGGTTATAGAATACTCCAATTAATTCCAATTAAGGTCATTATGAAGTAGAGAATATAGCAACCACTGCAAGACAATTTCTTACTCCAAAACATGAGAGTTTGCGAACTTCGAGGACAAAGTTTATTTTAAGGGGGAGAGTCTGTAACATCCCAGCATTAGAGCCTAGAAATAAGCTGAACCCAGATGTGTGCATTGCATTCATGCATAGAAAATCCGAATAATTTTCGCGCTTTTAAACAAAACTTGTCAAAGTGATTAAGCTTCTCTTAACTTGATGGAATTGAAGTACATCATCAAGTTAACTGTGATAAGTTCTAATATGACCTTTGCTAAAACTTTATTTGGTTAAACATGATTTGGCCTAAGGGTAGACCAGATATAATAAATGTCACCCATAATACCTTGCTTAAATAATTCATATATGATCCTTAAGGGATCATACCATACTATTCATCATACCAACCTATGAATACTAAGTTAAGATGACCACTAGAATAATAAAAATGCAATGTTTAGTGCTGACCTATCTTATTTTTATCTATTCATATTATGAGTACCATAGTAATACATAACCATGAACTCCTAAATGAGTTGGAGTTGGAAATAGATTAATACAAGATCATCAACTATATATATATATATCTTTCTTTCTATACAATATTTATGGAACTTATCTCAATATCTGTTGTTCATCAATGTGGGATAATTTCCCATTGATTCACAAATTCTTTAACCATTAGACTTTGACCTCTTATTTGATCCTATCAGAACATCTACTTAAATCTTCTAATGAGGGCATAATCCATTAATAACCTTAACCCAATATACAATACTAAGAAGATAATTTTAAAACAATAAAAGGTAGGATTGATAGAGTCCTGTTTAGCCAATTAAGAACTTCAGCAATAAATGATTAAAGTATTATAATGGTAATGCTTTGACCACCAATATTGAATGCTTATATTTAGTACAGGTAATACTGGTGGGTAGAACATGATTGGAACCCTAGTAGAGATAAGTGATCCTAGAGAAGTCTTTACAAACTACATAAATTTAATTTAGGGTTGAAGTGTAAGTCATGAGAGTTAAGTAAATATAAGATGGTGTTAATCAACTAAATGCTAGTATAGCATAGAGTTTAGAAGCAGTGTTATTCATTTTAAAAGATAATCAACCTTAGAGATAGCCCAGTGATGGAATATTAAGGAAAATTGTAAGTGAAATTTAAGGAACTACTGGTAGGATGGAAGTTTATCAACAGTAGAATAGTAATACAACCAAGCAAGGATATGAGAAAATTATGAAATACTTTTGTATCAAACTCATTGGATTCATTCATAAGCTTAGAAGAATGATATATGGATAAGAGTATTTAAATGAGTAAAGCTCATTATACTAACTATGATGATGGATAGGAAGAAGTATTATATCTAGGAAAGGAATTCCTTAATTAGAGATCCAAGATTGTGAAAATAGTTATATGTTATAAATCATTTTCCTATTTAATCTTGGTAAACAATCAACTCTAAATCTCAACTCAAACATAATATCCATCTTATACCATTGATCCATCATCAGATGTCTATAACACTTTATAGAAATATTTTCCTATAGCAAATTACATAAGCACATCTCTGTTAATTCCAACCAACATAACTATATGTGCTTAAGTATATTCACTTCTATAAAACACTCTAATTACAACTTCCTATTAAAATGGAAGATTTCATCAAATACTATATATATAAGGCAATATGCTCAGCCATTAAATCTTGACTCTTAAAAGGAATCTAAGCTTATAACCCTAAAGCCAAGAGTAGTAATCATAATTTGAAATCCTAAACCTCCTTACTTATCATAATAAAATAGATACATTGACATTTTCTAAATTAATGGGGATAGTAACAACTATATCAATGTCTTTTATACATTAAACAAAGATATAGGATCATTACACATATAAAAGTTCTATTAAAAATATGATCTAACTAAAATTAAGTTGATAAGCAAATAAGAATATATCATTCAATAAATCCATAACTAAAAGAGGAAAGTAAAATAATAGGAAGAGCTTTTACAAATATTAAAAAGGGGTTCATATATTAAGAAAATACTAGGAATACACTAAGATATATTTAATAAAGAAATTCACCCATAATACTAACTATGCTTAGTGTTATTGAAATAGTCCAGCAAAGAAATCCTGCAAAGAAAAGTTCAAAATGTAGGGGTTCGTAGCATGGAAAACAAAAAAAAACTACCGCATGCACACAAACAAGCCAAGATCTATCTACTAGATTGGAGCAGCGGAGGTTGTAGTTCTCCCTCGCGATTCCGGCAGCACGACGGCGTGGTGTCGGAAGTAGAGGGAAGATCCCGCAGGGCTTCGCCTAATCCGGATGCGAGTTATGGTGGATTAGGGTTTAGAGATCCGGGAGAAGGAGGTGTCGGCGGCGGCTAGGGCGGTGGCGACGGACCGGCGGCGGCGCAAGGCGGCGACGGCTCGTGGAGAGGGCTTGGAACTTATGTTGTTTGGGGCAGCCCTCCCCTTCTATTTATGAGAGGGAGGGGCAGCCTTGGAAGGGGTGGGTTTGAATCCAAACCCAAACCCATGTTGGATTGAGAGAAGGACTTGTTTCTTCTCCCACTAGGAAACCATTGTTCCAGTTTGACTTTTCAAACTTCCCGTTTGACTTTCAATTTAGAGCTTTATTTCTCTCTTGCATATGCCAACACCAAGTGACCTTGGACATGATCCAATCATTCCACTTACCCATGACACATTCATGGACCATTCTCCTTTCGGACCGGTGAACCTTCTAGACCTTTCTAGAACCTCTCCGATGAAATCATCGGAAACTTTCCCGAACTCCGAAATAGGACTTTCCTTATATGAATCTTATTATCCAGACCATTACGGATCTCCTCGTGATATCCCGGATCCCATCCGAGACTCCGAACAACATTCGGTATCCCTGTTAACATTCCATATCTACTAAACAACATCGAATCTTTAAGTGTGTCTCCCTACGGTTCGTGAATTATGCGGACATGACCGAGACACTTCTCCGATCAATAACCAATAGAGGAATCTGGAAATTCATATGGCTCCCACATATTTCTACGATTACTTTGCGATCGAATGAACCACTTACATACGATACCAATTTCCCTTTGTCTCACGATAGTTTACTTATCCGAGGTTTTGATCGTCGGTATCTCTGCATACCTAGTTCAACCTCGTTACCGATAAGTACTCTTTTCGCGTTCCCGTGGTATGTGATCCCTTGTGAGCCAGTCATATGCTTGCAAGCTAATTGGATTACATTCCACCGAGTGGGCCCATAGTATATCTATCCGTCATATGGATGGACAAATCCCACTCTTGATCCATGTGCCTCAACCCATACTTTCCGAACACTCAATTCCATCTTTATAGCCACCCAGTTACGGTATGGTGTTTGACGTCATCAAAGCATCCTTCCGGTGATGGTGATTAGCATGATCTCATGGTCGAAGGAATTAGGTTACTATGTACCAGAAAGCTTATAGCAATTGAACTATTAAAATGACTTGATCTTTATGCTACGCTTATCTATAGGAGTATGTCCATCATACCATTCTCCTAATGATATGATCTTGTTGTTAACAACATCTCAATGTTCATGATCAGGAAACCATGCTCATCTATTAACCAACAAGCTAGTATTATAAAGAGGCTTTACTAGGGACTCTATTTTAGTTTACAAATCACACAAGTATTAATGTTTCCGGTTAATACTGTTATAGCATGAATGTAAACATTTATCATAAACACAAAGATATAATAATAACTAAATTTATTATTACCTCTAGGGCATATCTCCAACAATCTCCCACTTGCACAAGAGCAACTAATCTAGATTACATGGTAATATACCGAACACCCATGGTGGTTTGGTGCTGGTCATGTTTGGTCCTCGGGAGAGGTTTAGTCAACGGATCCGCCACATTCAGATTTGTGTGTACTTTGCAAATCTTTATGTCACCATCTTGGACATGCTCTTGAATAGCGTGAAAACGTAGCTTGATGTGCTTCAGCTTCTAGTGTGACCTTGGTTCTTGCGCACTGGCTATGGCGCCCATGTTATCACAGTAGATAGACATTGGGTCCAGCGCACTTGGAACCACACCGAGCTCTGTAATGAACTCCTTCATCCATATTGCCTCTTGTGAAGCCTCTGAAGCAGCTATGTATTCAGATTCAGTTGAAGATCTCGCCACAACGCTTTGCTTTGCACTCCTCCAGCTAACTGCTGCACCATTCAAAGTAAATACGTATCCAGATTGAGATTTAGAATCATCTGGATCGGTGTTCCAACTAGCATCGGTGTAACCGTTAACAACGAGTTGTTCATCACCTCCATAAGAAAGAACCATATCCTTAGTTATTCTCAAGTACTTCAGGATGTTTTTGACTGCTGTCCAATGATCCACTCCTGGATCACTTTGATATCTACTAGTCAAACTAACAACATATGCAATATCGGTTCTAGTACATAGCATGGCATACATTAGAGACCCTATGGCTGAGGCATAGGGAGTCTTACTCGTCCTTTCTCTATCTTCTGGCGTTACTGGACTTTGAGTTTTACTCAAGGTCGTATTGGGCAACATGGGCAAGAACCCTTTCTTGCTATCTTTCATTCCAAACCTCTTTAGAATTTTGTCCAAATATGTACTTTGTGACAATGATATTAGGCGTCTCAATCTATCTCTATAAATCTTTATGCCTAATATGTAAGCTGCTTCGCCAAGATCTTTCATTGAAAAACTATTATTCAAATAATCCTTGACACTATTAAAAAGGTCTACATCATTCCCAATCAACAATATGTCATCTACATATAGTATTAAGAATTCTACAGAACTCCCACTCACTTTATTGTAAATACAAGCTTCTCCATAAGTTTGTATAAAACCAAAGCTTTTGATTACCTTATCAAAACGTTGATTCCAACTTCGGGATGCTTCCTTCAATCCATATATGGACCATTGAAGTTTGCATACCTTGTTAGAATCTTTAGGATCGACAAAACCTTTGGGTTGCATCATATACAACTCTTCATCAATGTCTCCATTGAGGAACGCCGTTTTGACATCCATCTGCCATATCTCATAATCATAATATGCAGCGATTGCTAACATAATCCTCACAGACTTCAGCTTTGCTACTGGTGAGAAAGTCTCATCGTAGTCAACTCCTTGAATTTGTCGAAACCCTTTTGCGACAAGTCGAGCTTTATAGACAATAACATTACCATCAGCATCTGTTTTCTTCTTGAAAATCCATTTGTTCTCGACAGCCTTCCAGCCATTCGGTAAGTCCACCAAAGTCTATACTTGGTTTTCGTACATGAATCCAATCTCGGATTTCATGGCATCTTGCCATTTATTGGAATCTAGGCTCATCATAGCTTCCTCATATGTCGCAGGGTCATGGGTGTTGTCCACCAACATGACACTCATAACGGGATCATACCAATCAGGAGTGGTACGAGTTCTCGTTGATGTCAACACCCGGATTTTTCAATCCTAGATGCATGTTATGCCATATATCGCAATCCCAGGATTACCATTTTTGCGAGACATAACAGAATTGGATACCATAGTACTTCATCCATTACAAACGATACATAAGTTCGTACACAAATAGGGATCTCATGATCCAGTTCTTAATACAACATCAA
This sequence comes from Avena longiglumis, assembly GCA_030063025.1. Classification (NCBI taxonomy): domain Eukaryota; kingdom Viridiplantae; phylum Streptophyta; class Magnoliopsida; order Poales; family Poaceae; genus Avena; species Avena longiglumis. The sequence goes on along the minus strand of CP125974.1, from coordinate 471,416,728 downwards.
GCAGCGGAATACGTGATCATAACGGTAGCGTAGGCGAAGCTCCATCTTCGGGGTCACAGGCAATGCTGACGATGGGAGATGATCCTAGTTGTCGTAACCTTCCTGGGGTCCATCTTCGAGGTACTCGCAAACTAATACTAACAGGTAAGGGGTTTTTGGATAATAGGACACTAGGCTCTAGGGTTGTTTTGCAAAAATCCAGGTTTATCTCTACTAAGTTCCAAAGCTATTCACCATTTTATAACTCCTAAGTGGGATCTTGTAATTCAGGTCACAACTCTGTTGTGGTCAAGTCAAAGTCTCAATTCATTTCACAAGTCATTTTGAAAAAGTCTGACGGGGGAACAATATGGCCACTCCAACTATCCATAACCGCGGACACGGCTATTCGAATAGTTTGACACTCTGCAGAGATTGTACACTTTCACCACAACATTCGATACATCCGTCAGGAACAATCCTGAATTCACCATACTCAGTATGCGGATAATCAATCCTAACCTTTCAATTACACGCCCTAGTATAAGCACCTCTCCTGTGAGTTTGGCCGACCAACCATGACCACTGTCATCTTGGATACTGCACAGGTGGACAATCTTCACAAGGTAGCCTCATCTCAGACCTTGGCCGTGAGGGAACTAATACTAAGGAATATAAGTTTCCAGTCAAGCCCTACCCAATATTAGGGTATTGTGGTTGTACGCTAAAATTGGAATGGTATCGCATCCAGACAACCATCAGTTTTATAAAGGGCTAAGGCTCATGCCTCAACATTTTTATCACCAGAATCATCAAGTGTTTGGAAACACATGTCCAAAACATTTCAATAGAATGATCCATCATTCCAAGGTTTTCATAACCATTTTCCCACCAAGTATTCCCATATAAAGTTGATCAAGTTTTATGCTTAGCACTAGCATCTACAGGTGGGGGTAGTACTGATGAGGGGTGGTAACTAGTGGGGTTTTACTAAGTCCAACCTAATATCTTAGGCTGATGTCAAGGTTTCTAACTTAGGCCAAATTTTATGCTCTTTATGCAACCTTCAGCACAACTGTCTAGTATCTACCAAACTCTTAGGTAGACTCTAAGTAAGCTTTGATAAAGAAATAAAGTAAGAAGCTTGCACATAAAACTAGGATTGGTTTATCAAGTGGGTATGATCACATATGCTTAAGGCATATAGTAGTCATATCACAAGTATGGGTTTGTGGCAACAGTAGGGTATCTGGCAAGGGTTAGCTTGCATCAATATGAGTATAAGATTGCATAGGTATAGTATCTTGCAAGTGTTAGCTTGCATTGGTATAATATCAGCTTGCCTTGTGCAGAGCAGTGGTTGAAGTTCTCCTCGGCTTCTTCTTCGTAGTATCCTCCTTCCTCCTCGTATCCTTGGTCGGTACTAGCGTTTATGAATAAATACGAGGTAGACAATCACCAAACAATACTTAACTACTTGCAATCATCACACACAAGGGTCCTATAGATGATCTAGCATCATCTCTAACATTACAAGGTTAAGGCTTGGGTTAAATCTTTTATTTTAGAAAAGTAATTTCTACTCATTGAAAAACTATTTAAGATTTAATATTCTCCAAACTAAACATGGTATCATGTTGACACATGTCATCACCACATATTCTAGTCCATGGGAATGTGATTTAAAGTGGTGTCACAATTTAATAAGGTTTTACCCTTTTATTTTAATTAATTAAAGTGGCTAGAAATGCCTATGTAGCATTCTTTTATTCCTTGAACATTATTTCTGCAAGTAAACCTATATATTTTTATATATTCTGAAAGGTATGGTGAAATATGATTTTTGAGAGTTGGAATCAACTCAAAAGCTTTTATGGTTTAAATTTGAAAAATATTTGAATGCAGAAAATCTTCTGTCTTGTTATTTTTACTATGGGTGATCTACAGATCCAAATGACTTGAATCCAACGGGCTTGGATTAAGCATTCACAGACCTTTCCAACAAAATTGGTTTCATTCAAATTGGTGCACTGAATCGATCTGGGTTGATTTTTGAAGTTGGTACAAGTGTGTTTGAATTTAAAAGAAAAGGTTTAATTTGAATTGTCTTTGGGCTGAGGAAATGTTATCTTGGGCCTGCTAAGCGCAGTGCTCCTGGGCTGCTTCAGTGGGTGTCCCCACTCGTCGGTGACACGGGCGGTATGGGGCAACATGGATCGTTCGATCTAGTTCTAATCCAACGGCTGTGGGTCATCGTCGACGCGAGACAGCTCCGGCGAGAATGAAACCTAGCGCGGCCAGTGAGGGGTGCTAGGGGCTCACCGGGGTACGGGCGAGGGTCGACGAGGTGGGCGAACGACGAAGTCCACGACGGCTAACCTCCTGGTACCGGTGGCTTCTCCTGGGGCGGCTCCAATCGCTGGCTCCCTTCTTCTCCAAAGGCGGCGGGCTCCGGTGAAATTCCGGCGAGGTGGTGCTCTCCTTGCTCTAAGAACGGTGTGGCACGATTAGTGAGGAGAGGGGAGTGAGATGGTGTGAAGAAATCGTGCGGGGTGGCCTCTATTTATAGTTGAGTGAGGGGACCGTCGGGGCACACGGTGAGCTCGTCGGGGGCGACGTTACAGGCGGCTAATGGCATGGGCAAGGGTAGGGGACGGTGTTGTGTCTCCTGGCGATGCTCAACGACATGGTCGTGAGGCATGGGGCAGTGTGGTTTGATGGACGCTGGTCGCGGGTGGCGCTCTGGCGCACGCTCGGCATGGTCTGGGCGCGGCTTGTGCGCGTGGTCCAGGGCTTGGCAACGCTCGCGGCTGGGACAGTAAGTGGCGGTGGACGGTGGGCTTCCTCCCAGACAAGGTTGGCACGGCTAGTTCTTCCTCTAGCCTGCTGTCGACTATGGGGTGGCATTGAGGTGATCGGCTGTTCACCATTAATGGCAATGGCAAGCTCACAGGGGTGCTAGTGTTGGGCTAATCTTTCTAGACGATCTACTGAGTTGTGTGTGAGCTAACTAGGGAACAAGTTAGGCAAGAATCACCGCACACTATAGTGTTTGTTGTTTTGTTTGATTTGTGTCTGCAACCTGTTTGATGAAATGGCCGCATGAAATCAAGTTTTGAATTTTGAAATGAATTTTGGTGGGTTTGCTTGATTGGTGCTGGTGAGTCTGCAGATGCTTGGGTTTTGAAAGTTGAGCTTGTTTGAGTGGTTTTTGAAAAAGTGGGATCTTCCCATATGAAGAAGATTCAATTTTGAATTGTCATTTAAACTATGCATTTGAAAGTTTCTAGATGATCACAAAGTGGGCTTTGATACTTTGTTATGAGTACATTCAAGGGGTGCAAAGATCCAGAAAAGTTTCTGTTAGGTTCTGAAAGTTTGAGACAGCCAAAGTAAGCATGGGAGTTAAATTGGTCAAAATGACCATTCACTTAATATATTTCTTTTGATTTACTTGTCTTTAGTAAAAGTGTGGGAAATGTTTTAGATGATGTTCATTTCACCTAAGAAACATTTTACAAGCAATGGATCACTCAAACAAGGCGGTTTTTAAAGAAATTCAAAATCCATGCATACACATATACATGCATTCATGGGTTTACTTAGAAAATTTTTTGTTAGCCCTAATCTTGATGATTAGTGTTTGATGATCTAAGTTTGGTATTTTTAGGATGTTACAAACCTTCCCCCCTTAAACAAAATCTCGTCCCGAGATTTGAAAAAGGACGAAAAGATTACCTAGGATTTGAAGAGATCGGGAAACTCCGTCCTGATGTGATCTTCGCGTTCCCAGGTAGCTTCCTCTTCTGTATGGTTGCTCCACTGAATCTTGAGAAACTTGATGCTTAGGGTTCTGGTAGTTCTAAAGGCTTCCTACAAAATTCGGATGGGTACTTCGGGATAGGTCAGGTCATCGTTGATCTCTATGGTCCGGTGATCGATATTCTTGAACACTTCGGTCTTCTCGGGGACTTCGAGACACTTGCGAAGTAACGAGATATGGAACACATTGTGCACAACTGACATCTCTTCTGGGAGCTCCAGTTGATACGATACTTCTCCTCGACGGTTCAAAATTTTGAAAGGTCCGATATATCTGGGGGATAACTTTCCTTTGAGTTGGAAACGATGCATTCCCTTCAATGGCGACACTTTCAGATAAACAAAATCTCCTATGTTGAAGGCGAGGTATCGACGTCTCTTGTCGGCGTAACTCTTCTGTCGGGATTGGGCGCTCTTGAGGTGCTCATGAATCTTGTGAACCTTCTCTTCTGCTTCTCGTAGGATGTCGGGTCCGAAGATCTGACTCTCTCCTACTTCCGACCAGTTCAAAGGGGTGTGGCACTTTCTTCCGTACATAAATTCAAATGGGTCCATTTGCAAACTGGCTTGATAACTGTTGTTGTATGAAAATTCTGCAAAAGGCAGACAGTCTTCCCATTTGGATCCATATTCTAACACACATTCTCTCAGCATATCTTCGAGTATCTGGTTTACTCGCTCCATTTGTCCATTGGTCTGAGGGTGATACGCGGTACTGAAATCTAGGCGGGTTCCTAAACCTTCTTGGACTTTCTTCCAGAATATCGAGGTAAACTGAGTTCCTCGATCCGATACTATGTTCTTGGGGACTCCATGCAAACTAACGATTCTAGCGATGTACAACTCTGCTAGCTTCGAACTCTGATAGGTGGTTTTGACGGGCAAGAAATGGGCGACTTTGGACAATCTGTCCACTATAACCCATATAGAGTCATTTCCCCTACTAGAAGTAGGTAGTCCAGTGATAAAGTCCATTCCTACAGAATCCCATTTCCATTTCAGAATTTGCAAAGGTTGCAACAATCCAGCGGGTCTTTGATGTCCTGCCTTGACTCGCTGGCATATATCACATTTAGCGATATAGCTTCCGATTTCTCTCTTCATCTTATGCCACCAAAATTGCTCTTTCAAATCTTGATACATCTTCGTTCCTCCGGGATGGATAGAATAAAGAGTATCATGATCCTCCTTCAAGATAACTTCTTTTAACTCAGAATCTGATGGTACACAAAGGCGTCCTTTGTACCACAAAACTCCTTCTTCGTCCTCGGTGAATCCGGGTACTTTGCCTGTACCGATACGACGCTTGATTCCGTCGATACTGGCATTTCCTTTCTACGCCTATTTAATCTGACTGATCAAAGTGGGCTGAAGTTCTATGCTAGCCAAAAATCCTTCACTTACTAATTCTATTCGAAAATCTTCCATCTCCTTGTGCAAACTTGGTTGCTCCTTCAAAATCATGGAGTTCAAGCGGCATGGCAATCTGCTAAGGGCATCGGCTACCACGTTGGCTTTACCAGGGTGATAGTGAATGTCCAGGTCGTAATCCTTGATTAGCTCAATCCATCTTCTCTGCCTCATATTCAGCTCCTTCTGAGTGAATATATACTTTAAGCTCTTGTGATCCGAATAAATCTCACAACAGTTTCCCATCAGGTAGTGTCTCCATGTCTTCAGGGCTAGAACTACGGCTGCGATTTCGAGGTCATGGGCTGGGTAATTTTGCTCGTGTTGCTTCAATTGTTGCGATAGATAAGATATAACTTTGCCTTCTTGCATTAGCACACATCCGAGACCAATCTTGGATGCGTCACAATACACATCGAAGGGCTTCGTGATATCCGGCATGATCAAGATTGGGGCTGAAATCAATCTCCTTTTGAGTTCTTGAAAACTCGCTTCACATTTGTCTATCCATTCAAACTTCTTGTCCTTCTTCAGCAATTGGGTCATGGGTCGGGCGATACTAGAGAATCCTTCTACGAATTTGCGGTAATATCCCGCCAATCCGAGAAAAGCACGAACTTGGGTTTGAGTGGTTGGGGCTTGCCAATCTTCTACATCTTTCACTTTGGCAGGGTCAACGGCAATTCCTCCGGCTGATACAATGTGACCGAGGAATCCTACTTCCTGTAACCAGAATTCACATTTGCTAAACTTTGCATACAGCTGATGCTCTCTAAGGGTTCCAAGAATGGTCCTTAGGTGTAGCTCATGTTCTTCTTCTGATTTGGAATAAATCAGAATGTCATCGATGAAAACAACGACAAACTTATCCAGGAAGTCCATAAAAATCTTATTCATGAGATTCATGAAATAAGCGGGGGCATTGGTTAATCCAAAAGACATGACTGTATACTCGTATAATCCATATCTGGTGGTAAAGGCAGTCTTTGGAATATCCTCTGCACGAATTTTGAGTTTATGATAGCCAGTCCTAAGATCAATCTTAGAAAACACTTGGGCATCGGTCAACTGATCAAACAAATCTTCTATCTTAGGCAAGGGGTACTTGTTCTTGATGGTGACATCATTCAACTTCCGATAATCCGTACATAAACGGTTACCTCCATCTTTCTTGTCCACAAACAAGACAGGTGATCTCCATGGGGACGCACTTGGTTGAATCAATCCGATATCCAACATGGAATCGAGCTGCTTCTTCAGTTCTTCTAGTTTTGACGGGTTCATACTATAGGTTCTCTGGGCTATGGGTCCTGTTCTGGGGATGAGTTCGATGATAAACTCGATATCCCGATCTGGGGGCATACCGGGCAAAACATCTGGAAATACATCGGGGTATTCGCAGACTATCCGAACTTGGTCAATGGTAGGTTGGGCTAGACTCTTGTTACACTTGAATTGGCGAGGTAAGGTTTCAGATATATGCTCGTCGATCGATATCCTTGGTACTGGTCATGGTGATGGCTTTCTTAGCACAGTCAATCAATCCTTTATGTTTGGACATCCAATCCATTCCTAGTACTACTTCCAAACCTTTAGTTCCGAGTACTATTAGGTTAGCATAAAAATCTATGCCATGGATTCGGATAGGGACGGCCTTGCAAATTTGCCTAGCCTTGGTGGTTGATCCGGGAATTTGTACAATCATCACATGCTTCAGTTTGGTTGGTTGAATTTTACTAGTGCCGGCAAATTCTTCGGTGACCAATGAATGCGATGCACGAATCAAACAACACTCTTGCAAGTCTTGAATTAAGAAAACATACCCAGCACGATGTCTGGCGCTTCCTGAGCTTCTTCAGCATGCATGAGAAAAAGACGGCCATTGCGGTTGAGTGAATTCCCTGGGGCAAATCTTCTCCCTGGCTGGACATGACGCTGCCGCTGAGCTGGGACATTGGCGTTGGGGGTTGTAGCATTCTTCTTGTTGGGGCACTCGTTGGAATAGTGGCCTTTATTTCCATAGTCATAACAGGTCACTTGTGACTTGTCCTTGGCTGCGACAGGCACAACATTGCTTCCAGTCCTCGGGGCAGTGTTAGGGTTGGCGGTAGCATTGTTTGTGTTGAACTTGGGTGGGGCACGGGTGAAATTGCTAGAGTTGCCGGGGTTGTTGTGATTTCCTCCGGGTCTAGGGTTTCCACGGTTGGGATAGGTCGGACGGGTCATAGGGGGTCTGTTGGTTCTTTGGGCAAATCCTGGAGATGGGTTGGGACGATACTTTGGGGTCTGATGGGTTCCTGGTTGATGCATCATGCGACGCTTGCGGTTCTCATTGGCCTGGTTGATCTTTCCTTCCATCTGGATAGCAGAGTCAACAAGGGCTTCAATATCAACAAAGGGGATATTGACTAACACCGTCGCATCTCGTCATGCGTACTATTCAGAATCTTTCTTCTTCTTGGCTTTGGTGTCTATCTCGTCCGGCATACCTAGCTAATGACAAAAATTTGTCACGGTATTCCACTACATCATCCTTCCTTGCTTCAACTCCCGAACTCGCCTCTCATTCTCTTGATCAAACACAGGGGCACATGGGTTCTGCTAAACTTGACCTTGAATTCCTCCCAGGTCATCATCTGGCCTCCGGTCATTGCACGAACACTGTTCCACCATGCCCTGGCATCTCCGGCTACATAATGGGTGGCGAACAGGACTTTCTCGTTGGCTTCGACTCCTGCTACTTCTAAGTTGTTTTCCATGGTTTGCAGCCAATCATCGGCATCTAGGGGTTCTTCTGACTTGGTGAAAATGGGTGGGTTGGTATTCTGGAAATTCTTGAGCTTTGATCCGTGGTTGTCCTGATTTCCATGGCCTTAGTTGTTACGGGCTAGCTGGGCTATCTGTTGCAGAGTGGCTAGGTTGGCTTGACGTTCCGCTCTTTCAGCTTCGCGGTCAGAAGTCAACATTTGCAGGATCTGAAACATCGGGTCCGGGGCTGAACCACTTCCTCCACGTGGCATCTGAAGATTGATATAGATCATGAGAAAAGAGGGAAATTTCTAAGGTTTTGGGCTTTTGAAAAATTTTAAATGTTTGACTCAGATTTTTCAAGCAACTTGCTTTTTCATTCATTCATTCATTCATAGCACACAGTACAACACACACCACAACAAGGAAAAACAGATGGTTTTAAGAACCATTCTGAATCTACGGTACAGTGGGACCGACTACTACTCACTACGCTAGTGCTCAGTGCTACTACTCCTCGGAGTCTGTGGCTTCATCATCTTCAGCATCATCGATGAAGGCGAAATCATCCTCATCGGTGAAGAAGTCCATGGCCTGATCCTCCAGAAAATCATCATCATCGCTGAGATAGGTGTAAAGGTCTCCACGAAGATCCTTTCCGGCATTCTCCCTTTCTTCTAACTGCATGTCTCTCTCATGGATGTTCTCTTCCAGAGATGAGATGCGGTGGCGAAGACGGGCAATAATGCGCTCCTTCTTGTCAAGCTGACGACGACGATACTTGCGATCCTTTGCTAGCATGGTGATGGTCTGATCCTTCGTCTTGATGATGGCAAACTTGTGGTTGTAATAGTCACGGCAGTTGTCCAATTCCTGCTGACGATCATAAATCATGAAGCTAAGGTGGTCCAATTGAGTCTTCAGCTCGGGGTGGTATGGGGCTTCCAGTGGTTGTCCATTTGCATCACGCCTTGGGCAAAACTCAAAGCGAGTACCCTTGATCTGAGTGATGCTCTGCCCACACAGACGCGAAAGAGTTTCATGCATTGCTCTGGCAAGTCCATCGAGCCAGTTGTTTTCCGTCAAGGTAAACTGAATTCCCTCCGCAGTGGAAGGTTCAATCTTTCCTCGGAGACTTGCAACAATTAGCCACTGCAGATCTTCTCCTCCTTGATCATTGAGCTGAGCTCCGAAGAACTCGGGATGCGGATGCTCCAGAAGTTCCGAAAGCTGATCCAGATCCCTCTCAAAGATAAGGTCTCCTCCATTCCCAAGTTGGTAAAACTTGTTGTACTTCACGTCCATCTATTAAAATAGAGGATGAGTAGGTTAGCAGAGTGATCAAGTGTGTCAAAATTTTAGGTATTTTGCAAGAGTTTTTTAGGAACATGAATTTTTATGAAAGAATCAAAGAGATAATAATGAGAATAGGTTTTTGTAAATATTTGTTTTTCATTGGTTTTGAAACTAAGTTTTTGGTTCAACGTCCAGTCTAACTAGGGTCTCCTATGGTCAGGATGGCTCTGATACCAACTTGTCAACACCCGGATTTTTCAATCCTAGATGCATGTTATGCCATACATCGCAATCCCAGGATTACCATTTTTGCGAGACATAACAGAATTGGATACCATAGTGCTTCATCCATTACAAACGATACATAAGTTCGTACACAAATAGGGATCTCATGATCCAGTTCTTAATACAACATCAAGCAGCGGAATACGTAATCATAACGGTAGCATAGGCGAAGCTCCATCTTCGGGGTCCTGAGGCAATCTTGTGATGGGAGAAGATCCTAGTTGTCGTAACCTTCCTGGGGTCCATCTTCGAGGTACTCCTCTTCATAGTCTGGCCATGGGAATAGCCAGGGACAAATCCATGAGTACTCTTTAAGTACTCGCAAACTAATACTAACAGGTAAGGGGTTTTTGGATAATAGGACACTAGGCTCTAGGGTTGTTTTGCAAAAAGCCAGGTTTATCTCTACTAAGTTCCAAAGCTAGTCACCATTTTATAACTCCTAAGTGGGATCTTGTAATTCAGGTCACAACTCTGTTGTGGTCAAGTCAAAGTCTCAATTCATTTCACAAGTCATTTTGAAAAGTCGGCGGGGAACAAGATGTACTCCAACTGTCCATAATCATGGACGCGGCTATTCGAATAGTTTGACACTCTGCAGAGATTGTACACTTTCACCACAACATTCGATACATCCGTCAGGAACAATCCTGAATTCACCATACTCAGTATGCGGATAATCAATCCTAACCTTTCAATTACACGCCCTAGTATAAGCACCTCTCCTGAGTTTGGCCTCCCAACCATGACCATGTCATCTTGGGTACTACAGTTGGACAATCTTCACAAGGTAGCCTCACTCAGACCTTGGCCGTGAGGGAACTAATACTAAGGAATATAAGTTTCAATAAGCCCTACCCAATATTCGGGTATTGTGGTTTATGCGCTAAAATTGGAATGGTATCGCATCCGACAACCATCAGTTTTATAAAGGGCTAAGGCTCATGCCTCAACATTTTTATCACCAGAATCATCAAGTGTTTGGAAACACATGTCCAAAACATTTCAATAGAATGATCCATCATTTCAAGGTTTTCATAACCATTTTTCCACCAAGTATTCCCATCTAAAGTTGATCAAGTTTTATGCTTAGCACTAGCATCTACAGGTGGGGGTAATCTGATGAGGTGTGGTAACTAGTGGGGTTTTACTAAGTCCAACCTAATATCTTAGGCTGATGTCAAGGTTTCTAACTTAGGCCAAATTTTATGCTCTTTATGCAACCTTCAGCACAACTGTCTAGTATCTACCAAACTCTTAGGTAGACTCTAAGTAAGCTTTGATAAAGAAATAAAGTAAGAAGCTTGCACATAAAACTAGGATTGGTTTATCAAGTGGGTATGATCACATATGCTTAAGGCATATAGTAGTCATATCACAAGTATGGGTTTGTGGCAACAGTAGGGTATCTGGCAAGGGTTAGCTTGCATCAATATGAGTATAAGATTGCATAGGTATAGTATCTTGCAAGTGTTAGCTTGCATTGGTATAATATCAGCTTGCCTTGTGCAGAGCAGTGGTTGAAGTTCTCCTCGGCTTCTTCTTCGTAGTATCCTCCTTCCTCCTCGTATCCTTGGTCGGTACTAGCGTTTATGAATAAATACGAGGTAGACAATCACCAAACAATACTTAACTACTTGCAATCATCACACACAAGGGTCCTATAGATGATCTAGCATCATCTCTAACATTACAAGGTTAAGGCTTGGGTTAAATCTTTTTATTTTTAGAAAAGTAATTTCTACTCATTGAAAAACTATTTAAGATTTAATATTCTCCAAACTAAACATGGTATCATGTTGACACATGTCATCACCACATATTCTAGTCCATGGGAATGTGATTTAAAGTGGTGTCACAATTTAATAAGGTTTTACCCTTTTATTTTAATTAATTAAAGTGGCTAGAAATGCCTATGTAGCATTCTTTTATTCCTTGAACATTATTTCTGCAAGTAAACCTATATATTTTTATATATTCTGAAAGGTATGGTGAAATGTGATTTTTGAGAGTTGGAATCAACTCAAAAGCTTTTATGGTTTAAATTTGAAAAATGTTTGAATGCAGAAAAGCTTCTACCTTGTTATTTTTACTATGGGTGATCTACAGATCCAAATGACTTGAATCCAACGGGCTTGGATTAAGCATTCACAGACCTTTCCAACAAAATTGGTTTCATTCAAATTGGTGCACTGAATCGATCTGGGTTGATTTTTGAAGTTGGGTACAGAAGTGTGTTTGAATTTAAAAAGAAAAGGTTTAATTTGAATTGCTGGGCTGCGCGGGAAATGTTACTGGGCCGGCCTGCTAAGCGCAGTGCTCCCGCGGGCTGCTTAAGTGGGTGTCCCCACTCGTCAGTGACACGGGGCTGGGCGAAGCGGTATGGGGCAACGTGGATCGTTCGATCTAGTTCTAATCCAACGGCTGTGGGTCATCGTCGACGCGAGACAGCTCCGGCGAGAATGAAACCTAGCGCGGCCAGTGAGGGGTGCTGGGGGCTCACCGGGGTACGGGCGAGGGTCGGCGAGGCGGGCGAACGACAAAGTCGACGACGGCGAACCTCCTGGTACCGGTGGCTTCTCCTGGGGCGGCTCCAATCGCTGTCTCCCTTCTTCTCCAGAGGCCGCGGGCTCCGGTGAAATTCCGGCGAGATGGTGCTCGCCTTGCTCTAAGAACGGTGTGGCACGATCAGTGAGGAGAGGGGAGTGAGATGGTGTGAAGAAATCGTGCGGGGGTGGCCTCTATTTATAGTCGAGTGAGGGGACCGTCTGGGCGCACGGTGAGCTCGTCGGGGGCGACGTTACAGGCGGCTAATGGCATGGGCAAGGGTAGGGGACGGTGCTGTGTCTCCTGGCGATGCTCAATGACATGGTCGCGAGGCATGGGGCGGTGTGGTTTGGTCTGGAACGGCCGATGCTCTGCGCGGCAGAGGCGGCGTCTTCGACGGCGGGCGGTTGTTGTATGGCACGGGGCGGCAAACGGGGATGTCTGGCGGTCTCCTGGGTCGGTGGTGATCGTGTGTGCGCGCGGTGAGGGCGGCGCGCGGTCTATGGACGCTGGTCGCGGGTGGCGCTCTGGCGCACGCTCGGCATTGTCTGGGCGCGGCTTGTGCGCGTGGTCCAGGGCTTGGCAACGCTCGCGGCTAGGACAGTGAGTGGCGGTGGACGGTGGGCTGCCTCCCAGACAAGGTTGGCACGGCTAGTTCTTCCTCTAGCCTACTGTCGACTATGGGGTGGCATTGAGGTGCTCGGCTGTTCACCATTAATGGCAATGGCAAGCTCACAGGGGTGCTAGTGTTGGGCTAATCTTTCTAGATGATCTACTGAGTTGTGTGTGAGCTAACTAGGGAACAAGTTAGTCAAGAATCACTGCACACTATAGTGGTTGTTGTTTTGTTTGATTTGTGTCTGCAACCTGTTTGATGAAATGGCCGCATGAAATCAAGTTTTGAATTTTGAAATGAATTTTGGTGGGTTTGCTTGATTGGTGCTGGTGAGTCTGCAGATGCTTGGGTTTTGAAAGTTGAGCTTGTTTGAGTGGTTTTTGAAAAAGTGGGATCTTCCCATATAAAGAAGATTCAATTTTGAATTGTCATTTGAACTATGCATTTGAAAGTTTTTGGATGATCACAAAGTGGGCCTTGATACTTTGTTATGAGTACATTCAAGGGGTGCAAAGATTCAGAAAAGTTTCTGTTAGGTTCTGAAAGTTTGAGACAGCCAAAGTAGGCATGGGAGTTAAATTGGTCAAAATGACCATTCACTTAATATATTTGTTTTGATTTACTTGTCTTTAGGAAAAGTGTGGGAAATGTTTTAGATGATGTTCATTTCACCTAAGAAACATTTTACAAGCAATGGATCACTCAAACAAGGTGGTTTTTAAAGAAATTCAAAATCCATGCATACACATATAGATGCATTCATGGGTTTACTTAGAAAAGTTTTTGTTAGCCCTAATCTTGATGATTAGTGTTTGATGATCTAAGTTTGGTATTTTTGGGATGTTACAGTTGACCTGCGAGGTTCTGTAGCAACTTCAACTGAAGTTTCATGATCATCATCATTAGCTTCCTCTCTTATTGGTGTAGGCGCCACAGGAACTACTTCCGATGCTGCGCTACTCGCAAGTTCGAGAGAAGGTTCAACAACCTCGTCGAGTTCTACTTTCCTTCTAGTCACTTCTTTCGAGAGAAATTCCTTCTCTAGAAAGGATCCATTCTTGGCAACAAAGATTTTGCCCTCGGATCTATGATAGAAGGTATACCCAATAGTTTCCTTCGAAAACCCAAACTTTAAGGAACGACAATTTAGGTTTCTTCCCAAACCATAATTCATACGGTGTCATTTCAACGGATTTAGATGGCGCCCTATTTAAAGTGAATGCGGTTGTTTCTAATGCATAACCCCAAAACGATAGCGGTAAATCTGTAAGTGACATCATAGAACGAACTATATCTAAGAGAGTTCGACATTTACGCTCGACACACCATTGCGCTGTGGTGTTCCCGGCGGTGTCAATTGCGAAAGTATTCCGCATTTCTTCAAATGCTCGCCAAACTCGTAAATTAGATATTCACCTCCACGATCAGAACGTAGAAATTTAATCTTCTTGTTACGTTGATTCTCTACCTCACTTTGAAATTCCTTAAACTTCTCGAAAGTTTCGGACTTCTGTTTCATGAAATAGATACACCCATATCTACTCAAGTCATCTGTGAAGGTAAGAACATAACGATAACCACCGCGTGATGCTACACTCATTGGACCACACACATCGGTATGTATGATTTCCAATAAGTCCGTAGCTCGCTCCATCATACTAGAAAATGGAGTCTTAGTCATTTTACCCATCAGACATGCTTCGCATCTTTCAAGTGATTCGAAATCAAGTGATTCAAGAAGTCCATCAGAATGGAGTTTCTTTATACGTTTCACTCCAATGTGACCAAGACGACAGTGCCACATATAGGTCGAGTTATCGCTCAATTTCAAACGTTTAGCTTCAATGTTATTAATATGTGTATTTCCACTATCGAGATTCAATAAGAATAGACCATCTATCAAAGGTGCATGTGCATAAAACATATTACTCATATAAATCGAAAAACCATTATTCTCGGACTTAAACAAGTAACCATCTCGCAATAAACATGATCCAGATATAATGTTCATGCTCAACACAGGCACCAAATAACAATTATTTAAGTATAAAACTAATCCCGATGGTAGATGAAGAGGTAGCGTGCCGACCGTGATCACATCAACCTTTGATCCATTTCCAACGCGCATCATCACCTCGTTCTTCGCTAGCTTCTGTTTACTCTGCAGTACCTGTTTTGAGTTATAAATATGAGCAACCGAACCAGTATCAAATACCTAGGCACTACTACGAGTACTAGTGAGATAGACATCAATAACATGTATATCGAATATACCTTTCTTCTTGATGTTGTCGTTCTTCAAATCCGCCAAGTACTTTGGGCAATTCCGCTTCCAGTGACCTTCTCCCTTGCAGTAAAAGCACTCAGTATCAGGCTTAGGCCCAGCCTTGGTCTTCTTCGCCAGCTCGGTAACTTTCTTACCGCCCTTCTTGAAGTTTCCCTTTTTCTTAGACTTGCCTTGCTTCTTGAATTTGGTGGTCTTATTGACCAACAACACTTGGTGATCTTTCTTGATCTCCACTTTTGCAGATTTCAACATGGAGAAGAGTTCTGGCAACATCTTGTCATGTTTTGCATATTGTAGTTCATCACAAAGTTCTTGTAACTTGGTGGTAGTGATTGGTGGACACGGTGAATCCCCAAAGAATTAGGAATCACTATACCCAAACTTTGGAGCTTGTTTGCGTGCCCAGACATCTTAAGCACATGCTCACTGACGGAGCTGCCCTCTTCCATCTTGCAGTTAAAGAACTTTTCAGAAGCCTCATAACTCTCAACTACCGCGTGAGCCTCAAATATCATTTTGAGTTCACGGACAATATCATGTGGGTCATGGTTCTCAAACCTTTTCTGAAGCTCCGATTCCAAACCATACAAGATAGCACACTGAACTGTGGAGTACTGATTCTTCCGAGTGAGGTAAACATTCTTTACTTCATCGGTAGCAGTAGCTGCAGGCGGGTCACCAGCGGTGCATCCAGCACATAGGTCAAATTACCAGCATTGAGGACAATCCTTAAATTGCGGAACCAATCCGCGAAGTTGCTTCCATTGTTTTTCAACTTTTCTTTCTCTAGGAACGCATTAAAATTGATGGTAGGGGCCGCCATTGATCTACAACATATTTGCAATAGTTTAGACTAAGTTTATGACAAATTGAGTTCTAATTAATAGTTAAATTAATCTAGGTGAACTCCCACTCAAAACAATATCCCTCAAATTGTTTTAGTGATCACACGAACCAAATCCACCACATCAAAACCGATCATCATGAGAGTTGATGTAGCTTCAATGGCGAACAATCAACATGTTCATCATATCTACTATATGACTCATGCTTTACCTTTCGGTGATCCGTGTTCCGAGACCATGTTTGTACATGCTAGGCTCGTCAAGATCAAACCTTAGCTTCTGCATGAGCAAATCTGGCTTGCTCACGTTGTATACACTCGCAGAATCTAACACACCCGATCATCACGTGGTCTTTCAAAACAACGAGCTTTAGCAATGGTGCTTACTAAGGGTGAACACTTAAAACTTGAAATTTGTGTGCTTGAGGGATCATCCTATAATGCTATCGTCGTTAACAAAGCAATACAAGATGCATAAAGGATTAACATGTAGGGTTTCGTAGCATGGAAAACGAAAATTTTCTATCGCATACAAACAAACAAGCCAAGATCTATCTACTAGATTGTAGCAACGAGTCGATGGAATAACTCACCCTCGAAGATTCCAAAGTGTTTAACGAGAGCAGATTCTCGTGGGTGATGTAGTCGTACTCTTCCCGATCTCAAGATCGCGTGAGCGATCCTTCGGTAGCTGCGTTAAAGCGCTCCCTTGATCGGTCACACGTTCGATTTCGTGAAGACCTTCCTCTCCCTTGTTCCAGCAGGCATCGAAGGTTGTAGCACTCTCCTCGCGATTCCGGCAGCACAACGGCGTGGTACCGGAAGCAGAGGGGAGATCTCGCAGCGCTTCGCCTTAAGTCGGAGCGAGTATGGTGGATTATGAGAGAGCTCCTCGGTGATCTAGGGTTTAGACACACCAAGGAGGGGACAAGCTGGCGGCTAGGGTTTAGCTAGGCGGCGGCGGCTTGGGGCTAGGGTTTGGAGGAGTAGGAGTTGTGTATCAAGGAGGGGAGCCCTGCCCCTCCTTATATAGGTGGAGGGGGCCGGCCGGCCAAGGGGAGGGAGAGGAGTCCCTCCCCAACTTGGCTTGGAGGTGGGCCGCCGGTTGGAGGAGGGAACTCCTCCCCAACTCGGTTTCCACCTCTCCTCCTCTTTCCAAAAACTGCCGTTTGACTTTTCAAACTAGTTGTTTGACTTTTCAAACTAGGATTTGAATAAACCCTTTATTTTGGACAGCGATGACACTTAGTACATGATGCAATCATTCCAACTTGCAATGACACATTCATGTACCCCTTCCCCTCCGGAGTGCCGGACATTCCGGAACCTTCTAGAACATTCCCGATGAAAACACCGGAATCATTCCCCAACTCCGAAACGAGACTTTCCTTATATAAATCTTATTCTCTGGACCATTCCGGATCTCCTCGTGATATCCCGGATCCCATCCGAGACTCCGAACAACATTCGGTATCTTTCTCATCATACCATAACTACTCAAACAACGTCGAATCCTTAAGTGTGTCTCCCTACGGTTCGTGAATTATGCGGACATGATCGAGACACTTCTCCGAACAATAACCAATAGAGGAATCTGGAAATTCATATGGCTCCCACATATTTCTACGATTACTTTGCGATCGAATGAACCACTTACATACGATACCAATTTCCCTTTGTCTCACGATAGTTTACTTATCCGAGGTCATGATCGTCGGTATCTCTGCATACCTAGTTCAACCTCGTTACTGATAAGTACTCTTTTCTCGTTCCCGTGATATGTGATCCCTTGTGAGCCAGTCACATGCTTGCAAGCTAATTGGATGACATTCCACCGAGAGGGCCCAGAGTATATCTATCCGTCATATGGATGGACAAATCCCACTCTTGATCCATGTGTTTTCAACCAATACTTTCCGAACACTCAATGCCACCTTTATAGCCACCCAGTTACGGTGTGGTGCTTGATGTCATCAAAGCATCCATCCGGTAAAGGTGATATGCATGATCTCATGGTCGAAGGAATTAGGTTACTATGTATCAGAAAGCATATAGCAATTGAACTATTGAAATGACTTGATCTTTATGCTACGCTTATCTATAGGAGTATGTCCACCATATCATTCTCCTAACGATATGATCTTGTTGTTGATAACATATCAATGTTCATGATAGGGAAACCACAATAATTTATCAACCAACAAGCTAGTGATGTATAGAGGCTATACTAGGGACTTCAAATTAAGTTTACAAATCACACAAGTATCAATGTTTCCTTGTTAATACTATTATAGCATGAATGTAAACATTTATCATAAACACAAAGATATAATAATAACTACATTTATTATTGCCTCTAGGGCATATCTCCAACAGTCTCCCACTTGCACTAGAGTCATCTAATCTAGATTACATAGTAATATACCGAACACCCATGGCAGTTTGGTGTTTGTCATGTTTTGCCCTCGGGAGAGGTTTAGTCAACGGATCCGCCACATTCAGATATGTGTGTACTTTGCAAATCTTTATATCCCCATCTTGGATATGTTCTCGAATAGCGTGAAAACTTAGCTTGATATGCTTCAGCTTCTTGTGTGACCTTGGTTCTTGCGCATTGGCTATGGCGCCCATGTTATCACAATAGATAGATATTGGGTCCAGCGCACTAGGAACCACACCCAGCTCTGTAATGAACTTTTTCATCCATATCGCTTCTTGTGAAGCCTCCGAAGCAGCCATGTATTCCGATTCAGTTGAAGATCTCGCCACAACGCTTTGCTTTGCACTCCTCCAGCTAATTGCTGCACCATTCAAAATAAATACGTATCCAGATTGTGATTTAGAATCATCCGGATCGGTGTTCCAACTAGCATCGGTGTAACCATTAACAACGAGCTGTTCATCACCTCCATAAGAAAGAACCATATCCTTAGTTCTTCTCAAGTACTTAAGGATGTTTTTGACCGCTGTCCAATGATCCACTCCTGGATCACTTTGATATCTGCTAGTTAAACTAACAGCATATGCAATGTCGGGTTTAGTACATAGCATGGCATACATTAGAGATCCCATGGCTGAGGCATAGGGAGTCTTACTCATCCTTTCTCTATCTTCTGCCGATGTCAGACTTTGAGTTTTACTCAAGGTCGTATTGGGCAACATGGGCAAGAACCCTTTCTTGCTATCTTACATTCCAAACCTTTTTAGAATTTTGTCCAAATATGTACTTTGTGACAATGATATTTGGTGTTTTGATCTATCTCTATAAATCTTTATGCCTAATATGTAAGCTGCTTCGCCAAGATCCTTCATTGAAAAACTATTATTAAAATATTCCTTGACACTATTAAGAAGGTCTACATCATTCCCAATCAACAATATGTCATCCACATATAGTATTAAGAATGCTACAGAGCTCCCACTCACTTTCTTGTAAATACAAGCTTCTCCATAAGTTTGTATAAAACCAAAAATTTTGATCACCTTATCAAAATGTTGATTCCAACTTCGGGATGCTTGCTTCAATCCATAGATGGACCGTTGAAGCTTGCATACCTTGTTAGCATCTTTAGGATCGACAAAACCTTTGGGTTGCATCATATACAACTCTTCATCAATGTCTCCATTGAGGAATGCTGTTTTGACATCCATCTGCCATATCTCATAATCATAATATGCAGCGATTGCTAACATAATCCTCACAGACTTTAGCTCTTGGTGAGAAAGTCTCATCGTAGTCAACTCCTTGAATTTGTCGAAACCCTTTGCGACAAGTCGAGCTTTATAGACGATAACATTACCATCGCATCTGTTTTCTTCTTGAAAATCCATTTGTTCTCGATGACCTTCGCCATCCGGTAAGTCCACCAAAGTCCACACTTGGTTTTATACATGGATCCAATCTCGGATTTCATGGCTTCTTGCCATTTATTGGAATCTGGGCTCATCATCGCTTCCTCATATGTCTCGGGGTCATCGGTGTTATCCACCAACATGACACTCATAACGGATCATACCAATGGAGGTACGAGTTCTCATTGACTGCGAGGCTCTGTAGCAACTTCAACCAAGTTTCATGATCATCATCATTAGCTTCCTCTCTAATTGGTGCAGAACCACAGAACATCTTCCGGTCTTGCGCTACTCGCAATTCGAGAGAAGGTTCGACAACCTCGTCGAGTTCTACTTTCCTTCCAGTCACTTCTTTTCGAGAGAAATTCCTTCTCTAGAAAGGATCCATCTTAACAGAATATTTTGCCTTGGATCTATGATAGAAGGTATACCCAATAGTTTCCTTTGGGTATCCTATGAAGATGCATTTTTCGCTTTGGGTTCAAGCTTGTCCGGTGTAACTTCTTTACATAGGCTTCGCATCCCCAAACTTTAAGCGACAATCTTGGTTTCTTCCCAAACCATAATTCATACGGTGTCGTTTCAACGGATTTAGACGGTGCCCTATTTAAAGTGAATGCGGCTGTTTCTAATGCATAACCCCAAAATGATAGCGGTAAATCTGTAAGTGACATCATAGAACGAACCATATCTAAGAGAGTTCGATTCTGACGTTCGGACACACCATTACGCTGTGGTGTTCGGCGGTGTCAATCATGAAAGTATTCCGCATTTCTTCAAATGCTCGCCAAACTCGTAACTTAGATATTCACCTCCACGATCAGAACGTAGAAATTTAATCTTCTTGTTACGTTGATTCTCTACCTCACTTTGAAATTCCTTAAACTTCTCGAAAGTTTCGGACTTATGTTTATACCCATATCTACTCAAGTCATCCGTGAAGGTAAGAACATAACGATAACCACCACGCGATGCTACACTTATTGGACCACACACATCAGTATGTATGATTTCCAATAAGTCCGTAGCTCGCTCCATCATACCAGAAAATGGAGCCTTAGTCATTTTACCCATCAGACTTGCTTCGCATGTTTCAAGTGATTCGAAATCAAGTGATTCAAGAAGTCCAGCGGAATGGAGTTTCTTCATACGCTTCACTCCAATATGACCAAGACGACAGTGCCACATATAGGTCGAGTTATCGCTCAATTTCAAATGTTTAGCTTCAATGTTATTAATGTGTGTATTTCCACAATCGAGATTCAATAAAAATAGACCATCTATCAAAGGTGCATGTGCATAAAACATATTACTCATATAAATCGAACAACTATTATTCTCGGACTTAAACAAGTAACCGTCTTGCAATAAACAAGATCCCGATATAATGTTCATGCTCAACGCAGGCACCAAATAACAATTATTTAAGTATAAAACTAATCCCGATGGTAGATGAAGGGGTAGTGTGCCGACCGCGATCACATTAACCTTTGATCTGTTTCCCACGCGCATCGTCACCTCGTTCTTCGCTAGCTTCCGTTTATTCTGCAGCACCTGTTTCGAGTTACAAATATGAGCAACCGAACCAGTATCAAATACCTAGGCACTACTACGAGTACTAGTGAGATACACATCAATAACATGTATATCATATATACCTTTCTTCTTGATGTTGCCGTTCTTCAAATCCGCCAAGTACTTTGGGCAATTCCTTCGATGACCTTCTCCTTGCGGTAAAAGCACTCAAGATCGGGCTTAGGTCCAGCCTTGGTCTTCTTCATTCGGTAACTTTCTTACCACCCTTCTTGAAGTGTCCTTCGCTTAGACTTGCCTTTCTTGAATTTGGTGGTCTTATTGACCAACAACACTTGGTGCTCTTTCTTGATCTCCACTTCGCAGACTTCAACATGGCAAAGAGTTCGCAACGTCTTGTTCATGTTACGCATGTAGTTCATCACAAAGTTCTTGTAACTTGGTGGTAGTGATTGGAGGACACGGTAAATCCCCAAAGCATTAGGAATCACTATACCCAAGCTTTGAAGTTTGTTTGCGTGCCCAGACATCTTAAGCACATGCTCACTGACGGAGCTGCCCTCTTCCATCTTGCAGTTAAAGAACTTTTCAGAATCCTCATATCTTTCAATTGCCGCATGAGTCTCAAAAATCAATTTGAGATCCTCGACAATATCATATGGGTCTGAATTCTCAAACCTTTTCTGAAGCTCCGATTCTAAACCATACAACATAGCACACTGAACTATGGAGTACTGATTCTTTCGAGCGAGGTAAACATTCTTTACTTCATCGGTATCATGCAGGTGGGTCACCAATGTGAATCCAGCACATAGGTCAAATTACCAGCTGTGAGGACAATCCTCAAATTGCGGAACCAATCCGCGAAGTTGCTTCCATTGTTTTCCAACTTTTCTTTCTCTAGGAACGCATTAAAATTGATGGTAGGAGCTGCCATTGATCTACAACATATTTGCAATAGTTTAGACTAAGTTTATGACAAATTGAGTTCATATTAATAATAAGATTATTCTAGGTGAACTCCCACTCAAAACAACATCCCTCACATTGTTTTAGTGATCACACGAACCAAATCCACTACATCAACACCGATCATCACGAGAGTTGATATAGTTTCAATGGCGAACAATCGACATGTTCATCATATCTACTATATGATTCATGCTTTACCTTTCAGTGATCCGTGTCCCGAGACCATGTATGTACATGCTAGGCTCGTCAAGATCAAACCTTAGTTTCCGCATGAGCAAATCTGGCTTGCTTACGTTGTATACACTTGCAGAATCTAACACACCCGATCATCACGTGGTGCTTCGAAACAACAAGCTTTAGCAACGGTGCTAACTAAGGGTGAACACTTTATGACTTGAAATTCATGTGCATGAGGTATCATCTTATAATGCTACCGTCGTCTACTAAGAAATACAAGATGCATAAAGGATTAACATCACATGCAATTCATAATATGTGATATGATATGGCCTTTCTTCTTTGTGCTTCTGATATCCATCTTCTAGCATGAACATGATCTCCATCATCACCGGCATTGCATCAAGGTCAATGACGCTTCTCCATGGTTGTCGTCCACCGGCTTCAACTATTACAACTACTTTGAATAGACACGCGGGTCTTAACATAAATTAAAGACAACCATATGGCTCCTGCCGGTTGCCAACTTACAATAAGGAACATTGCATACATCAAATATAATCACAATCATGGCCATAACACATCACTGCACACCCCTTCAAAACAAAGTTAGACGCCTCTACTTTCTTTGCATGTTTTACGTGGTTTGGGGCTTTCAATAAGTTTCGTTCTAACTTACGAACAAGAACCACAACATTGATACTAGTATTGTTAATCACCCGTTGTAAATTGGATCTTCACTATGCTAGGAGAAACAGCACCATAAAGCCACTTATGCAATACAAGTTGCATGTCAAGCGTGGAGCAAGTCTCATGAACGATGTCATGTAAGGTTAGCGGGCCTTCATCCCAACATACCGCAAGATGCAAAGTACACAAGAAGAAATCGACAATAAAAGCATCAACGCCACAATGGCCATTGTGTTCTACTCTGTGCAACAGATCTACATATAGACACGGCTCACGATACCCTCAGAGGGTTTGTAGCATGGAAAACGAAAATTTTCTATCGCATACAAACAAACAAGCCAAGATCTATCTACTAGATTGTAGCAACGAGTCGATGGAATAACTCACCCTCGAAGATTCCAAAGTGTTTAACGAGCAGATTCTCGTGGGTGATGTAGTACTCTTCCCGATCTCAAGATCGCGTGACGATCCTTCCGGCTTGCGTTCGGCGCTCCGATCGATCACACATGTTCGACAAAGACCTTCCTCTCCCTTGTTCCAGCAGGCAGCAGAGGTTGTAGCACTCTCCTCGCGATTCCGGCAGCACAACGGCGTGGTACCGGAAGCAGAGGGGAGATCTCGCAGGGCTTCGCCTTAAGCCGGAGCGAGTATGGTGGATTATGAGAGAGCTCCTCGGCGATCTAGGGTTTATACACACCAAGGATGGGACAAGCCGGCGGCTAGGGTTTAGCTAGGCGGCGGCGATTTGGTGCCCTAGGGGCCGACGGCGGCTTGGAGGCGGCGACGGCTTGGGGCTAGGGTTTGGAGGAGTAGGAGTTGTGTATCAAGGAGGGGAGCCCTGCCCCTTCTTATATAGGTGGAGGGGGCCGGCCGGCCAAGGGGGGGGGAGAGGAGTCCCTCCCCAACTCGTCTTGGAGGTGGGCCGCCGGTTGGAGGAGGGAACTCCTCCCCAACTCGGTTTCCACCTCTCCTCCTCTTTCCAAAAACTGCTGTTTGACTTTTCAAACTAGCCGTTTGACTTTTCAAACTAGGATTTGAATAAACCCTTTATTTTGGACAGCGATGACACTTAGTACATGATGCAATCATTCCAACTTGCAATGACACATTCATGTACCCTTCCCTCGAGTGGGACATTCGGAACCTTCTAGAACATTCCCGATGAAAACACGGAATCATTCCCAACTCAAACGAGACTTTCCTTATATGAATCTTATTCTCCGGACCATTCCGGATCTCCTCGTGATATCCCGGATCCCATCCGAGACTCCGAACAACATTCGGTCTCTTTCTCATCATACCATAACTACTCAAACAACGTCGAATCCTTAAGTGTGTCTCCCTATGGTTCGTGAATTATGCGGACATGATCGAGACACTTCTCCGAACAATAACCAATAGAGGATTCTGGAAATTCATATGGCTCCCACATATTTCTACGATTAATTTGCGATCGAATGAACCACTTACATACGATACCAATTTCCCTTTGTGTCACGATAGTTTACTTATCCGAGGTCATGATCGTCGGTATCTCTGCATACCTAGTTCAACCTCGTTACTGATAAGTACTCTTTTCTCGTTCCCTTGATATGTGATCCCTTGTGAGCCAGTCACATGCTTGCAAGCTAATTGGATGACATTCCACCAAGAGGGCCCAGAGTATATCTATCCGTCATATGGATGGACAAATCCCACTCTTGATCCATGTCTTTTCAACCAATACTTTCCGAACACTCAATGCCACCTTTATAGCCACCCAGTTACGGTGTGGTGTTTGATGTCATCAAAGCATCCATCCGGTAAAGGTGATATGCATGATCTCATGGTCGAAGGAATTAGGTTACTATGTATCAGAAAGCATATAGCAATTGAACTATTAAAATGACTTGATCTTTATGCTACGCTTATCTATAGGAGTATGTCCACCATATCATTCTCCTAACGATATGATCTTGTTGTTGATAACATCTCAATGTTCATGATAGGGAAACCACAATCATTTATCAACCAACAAGCTAGTGATGTATAGAGTCTATACTAGGGACTTCAAATTAAGTTTACAAATCACACAAGTATCAATGTTTCCTTGTTAATACTATTATAGCATGAATGTAAACATTTATCATAAACACAAAGATATAATAATAACTACATTTATTATTGCCTCTAGGGCATATCTCCAACATAACATCACATGCAATTCATAATATGTGATATGATATGGCCTTTCTTCTTGTGCTTCCAATCTCCATCTTCAAGCACGAACATGATCTCCATCATCACCGGTATGGCGTCAAGGTCAATGGCACCGTTTCATGGTTGTCGTCCACCAGCTTCAACTATTACAACTACTTTGAATAGACACGCGGGTCTTAACAGAATTTAAAGACAACCATATGGATCCTGCCGGTTGCCAACTTACAATAAGGAACATTGCATACATCATATATAATCACAATCATGGCCATATCACATCACAACACACCCCTGCAAAACAAAGTTAGACGCCTCTAATTTTCTTTGCATATTTTACGTGGTTTGGGGCTTTCAATAAGTGTCGATCTAACTTACGAACAAGAACCACAACGTTGATGCTTGAACTATCAAGTGCCCGTTGTAAATTGGATCTATACTATGATGGGAGAGACAGGCACCCGCAAAGCCACTTATGCAATACAAGTTGCATGTTGAGCATGGAGCAAGTCTCATGAACGATGTTATGTAAGGTTAGCCCGGGCCGCTTCATCCCATCATACCACAAGATGCAAAGTACACAAAAAGCAATTGATAATAAAAGCACCACCGCCCATAATGACCATTGTGTTCTACTCGTGCAACAGATCTACATATAGACACGCCATAGGGGGGAGGGGTTCATGGAAAAAAAAAAAAAAAATTCACATGCCACACACAACAAGCAACATCTATCTCTCTCTATATACAGCAACTATGAGAGAAAGACTTACCCCGAAGATTCCAAAGCTTACCCCAGGGGGGGGGTTCAGCAAAAAAAAAAAAAAATTCAAAGCATGCACACAAAACAAGCCAGATCTTATCTACTAGATATTAGCGAGTCGATGAGAGAACTTACCCTCGAAGATTCCAGCGGTTAACGAGAAGATTCTCATGGGTGATGTAGTCGTACACTTGCCGATCTCAAGATCGCGTAGACGATCCTTCCCAAGACTGCGTTCGGCGAGCTACCATGATCGGTCACGTCACGTTGCTCGATGAAGACCTTCCTCTCCCTTGTTCCAGCAGGTAGCGGAGGTTGTAGTTCTCCCTCGCGATTCTGGCAGCACGACGGCGTGGTGTCGGAAGTAGAGGGAAGATCCCGCAGGGCTTCGCCTAAGCCGGATGCGAGTTATGGTGGATTATGGTTTCCCAGAAAACTAGGGTTTAGAGATCCGGGAGGAGGAGGAGGTGTCGGCGGCGGCTACGGTGGAGGCGGCGCGCGGCGGCGGCGGTGGCTCGTGGAGAGGGCTTGGAACTTGTGTTGTTTGGGGCAGCCCTCCCCCTCTATTTATGAGTGGGAGGGGCAGCCTTGGGAGGGGTGGGTTTGAATCCAAACCCAAACCCAAACCCAAGTTGGATTGAGAGAAGGACTTTTTTCTTCTCCCACTAGGAAACCATTGTTCCAGTTTGACTTTTCAAACTTCCCGTTTGACTTTCAATTTAGAGCTTTATTTCTCTCTTGCATATGCCAACACCAAGTGACCTTGGACATGATCCAATCATTCCACTTACCCATGACACATTGATGGACCATTCTCCTTTCGGACCGGTGAACCTTCTAGACCCTTCTAGAACCTCTCCGATGAAATCATCGGAAACTTTCTCGAACTCCGAAATAGGACTTTCCTTATATGAATCTTATTATCCGGACCATTCCGGATCTCCTCATGATATCCCAGATCCCATCCGAGACTCCGAACAACATTTGGTATCCCTGTTAACATTCCATATCTACTAAACAACATCGAATCTTTAAGTGTGTCTCCCTACGGTTCGTAAATTATGCGGACATGACCGAGACACTTCTCCGATCAATAACCAATAGAGGAATCTGTAAATTCATATGGCTCCCACATATTTCTACGATTACTTTGCGATCGAATGAACCACTTACATACGATACCAATTTACCTTTATCTCATGATAGTTTACTTATCCGAGATTTTGATCGTCGGTATCTCTGCATACCTAGTTCAACCTCGTTACCAATAAGTACTCTTTTCTCGTTCCCGTGGTATGTGATCCCTTTTGAGCCAGTCACATGCTTGCAAGCTAATTGGATGACATTCCACCGAGAGGGCCCAGTGAAAGGATACGGATGTCGCCTAGAGGGGGGGTGAATAGGCGATTAAACTTTTCCTAGAGTGGCTCAACAAAGGCGGAATAAAACTAGCGTTTTACTTTGTCAAGCACAACCTAGAACAACTAGGGTTCACCTATGTGCACCAACAACTTATGCTAAGCAATACAAGTAACGAAGTGATAGCAAGATATAGATTACTTCAAGCACGAAGGCTATCACAATGTAAAGTGCATAAGTAAAAGCTCGGGTATAGAGATAACCGAGGCACGCGGGGACGACGATATTTTACCGAGTTCCTCCCAACATGGAGTACGTCTCGTTTGGAGAGGGGGTGGTATCAAACCACCAATGGCACAAAATGCCTCCCTTATTCTCCGATGAATCTCACCCCAACGGGGTCGATTCACTCTTCCACTATTGGTGCACTTGTCGGTGGCAACCGGAACCTCTCACAAGGTTGGGGCACTTCTACACAACTTAATTGGAGGCTCCCAACAAACGCCACAAAAGGCCACAATGCCACCAAGGCCACAAACCGTCTAGGGTTCCAAGAACCCAAGAGGGACAAGCTCCAATGAGTAAATCAAACCAAATCCTCCGAGGAGAACTCAAACCGATGCACCAAATGCAAATGTCAAGAACACCACAAAGATGCCCAAATCCCTCACTCTCAAGTTCCAACAAAGCTACTAAAGCTATTGGGGGAACAAGAGAGGAGGAATCAAAGAGAGACACAAAATCCCTCAAAATCTAGATCCCCAAAGATGCACTCACAAAGAGATGAATAGGTTAGGTCAAAACATGGGCTAGATCTCCTCTCTCTTCCACTCTAATATGGGCAAGAATCATCGGAGGGAAAAGATTAGGGAAGCTTCAAGATCTAGAGCAAGTGTGGACAAAGTTTAGCCTAGTAGATAATAGAGGAGATATCCAAACTGAAAATGGGCAAGATGGTTAAATAGTAGCCCCAGAAAATCTAGCAGTTGGGGCAGTATTTCGGTCAGGACCGGTAGTACCGGAACGGACCGGTACTACCGGACCGAAAAACCACACCACACAGCAAGCGAGCGAGCGCAGAAATTGGAAGAAGCTAACAATGGCTGAAGCATAGCACAAGATGCAAAGTAGCAGAAGCAGGCAACAGCAGAGCTAGCGCTGGGTGAAAGCAGCAAGAAGCGGTGAGCCGACGCTGGTCACACAGGCGTGCAAGGCCAGCAGCGAGCGAAGCATTGGCGGCGCGCGCAGAAGCAAAGGAGAAAAACGGGCCATGACAAACGCAGCTAGCAGATCTAGCAAGGGAGTGTGCTGGGGATTTTTGGGCAAATAAACTGGGCCGACCAGTAGTACCGGCCCACCCAGGCGGTACTACCGGACCGGTCCGGTAGGACCGGAAATTGGTACCGGGCCAGACCGAAGTAGGCTGCGCGTGCCAGGCACGAGCGGTACTGGGCTGCGGTAGTACCGCTCGGCCCAGTTTTTCTTTTTCTTTTTTCAATTAAAATGGAAAATATTCAAATGGTCATAACTTTTAAACGGTAGATCCTATTGACCCGATTCCAATTGCGTTGGATAGAGGACGACAAGTGCTACCCTATAAAAAAGTGGAAATATTGGTTATCACCAAGTGAGAATTTATCAAGTAATATAATGTGAGATACCTCACTTGGTGAGAAACCGAAAGGCCGCATAAATCAAAATCGCAACAAGATACAAACGAAAGATCCGATTTTGATGAACAAGAGCTTGTTATGGAGATTACCACAAGCTCTATATCCTCACATGGATAAGACCAAATAACAACCAAGTACGATGATGCAAGTATGCAAAGGTTTGAGCTCTCTCTGAAGGATGTGACCGAATTACTCATCTGAGAGCCCCTCTTGATAGTACGGTTATCTATCCTAAACCAGGTCTCATACACACAACATGAGACCGGTAAAAGGGAAAACCTATCAAGATTATACCTTTGCCTTGAGCAATCCACTTGAGCTCGATGTAGACGGTCTTGCCCTTCTCAATATGGAACGCCTTTCTTAATTCCTCATCATCGACCTCGCATATTGAGCTTGCACAACATATCTTCTTTACATTTCATCGACCTTGAAGTCAACACATGCTCCAAGCAATGCCAATGGACAATTCCTACAAGTACAACTTAATACACACATTAGTCTATAAAGATTGTCATTAATTACCAAAACCACACATGGGGGCCCAACATGTTCTTTCACCCAGAGTATATCTATCTGTCATATGGATGGACAAATCTCACTCTTGATCCATGTGCCTCAACCCATACTTTCCGAACACTCAATGCCATCTTTATAGCCACCCAGTTATGGTATGGTGTTCGACGTCATCAAAGCATCCTTCCGGTGATGGTGATTAGCATGATCTCATGGTCGAAGGAATTAGGTTACTATGTATCAGAAAGCTTATAGCAATTGAACTATTAAAATGACTTGATCTTTATGCTACGCTTATCTATAGGCGTATGTCCATCATACCATTTTCCTAATGATATGATCTTGTTGTTAACAACATCTCAATGTTCATGGTCAGGAAACCACGATCATCTATTAACCAACAAGCTAGTATTATAAAGAGGCTTTACTAGGGACTCTATTTTAGTTTACAAATCACACAAGTATTAATGTTTCCGGTTAATACTGTTATAGCATGAATGTAAACATTTATTATTGCCTCTAGGGCATATCTCCAACACAAAATATATAAATCAAATTCAAATCTGAATATGAAAACAGAAAAGAGAAAAAGGATAAAACAAATAAAAGTCCAAACCTGGCCGCAGCCCAACACCCTATACCTATCTGATGCCCCTGTGCAGCCCACAATAGCCCAGTAACCAGCCCAGATCTTTTTCTTCTATGACTGACAAGTGGGGACAGCAAAGGGCTGCGGGTTGAGAAACAAAGATCGCCAGGGGGTTATCCGCAAAACGGTCATCGTCCTCATCGTCACGCACGCAAGCAGCTCGCTGGCGGAGCTCTCCGCCACCCGATGTCGTCATCGCCGTCATTGCGCCAAGATACTCGCCGCCATTGCCAGGAGGGGATAAGAAGGCCACCGCGATGCGTTGCCTCCATCTCTATCTCCAATTTCTCCTTATCCTCTCAGATAAGAACGAGACTGAAACCCTAGCTCACCGGAGCCACCTCTCGCCGTCGAACCACGTCTCCCCACACCATTCTGAGCCGTCATGGAGAAGAGCCTTCCTTCGTAGATCCTCTGGGTAGAAGCTTGCATCAAGGGGAGCACCAGAGCGGGTGAATTTGGTCGTTTCCCTTCGCAGCAGATCGTCGGAATCCTTGTCGGAAAGCTCGATTCCGACCGCGCCTGTCCTCGTCGACCACTCTATCGTCATCAGGGTAAGCATACGCATCTCTGGACCCTAGTTTCGTTTGCGGATTCGAACCGTAGGTCTAGTTTTGTTGAGCACCGCCGCTGGCCGCCACGGTAGCTCGTCGTCGATGACCCTCCGATGACCATTTTCGAGCGACACTGCCACTATTAGGTTCAGTAGGTCGCGCTGATTCGAACTAGATCTATTTCGCTTGCTGGAGTGTCGTAGATCGTCGCCGGTGACCACTCACCAACGGCGGTGGTGATGTTGACGCCATGCTTACCTCATGATCGAGACACGTCAGCTTGTTTGACTGGTCTTTGCCTCGCGTGGTGGATGACATGGCCCAGGGCCCGCATGTCATCGATAGTGAGTAGAGATGAGGTCAGTAGCAAAAGCATTTCTAGACCTGGGAGCTGAGGTGGAGAATGGCCCATGTGTCGCTGATGGCTAGCTCTTAGTGTGGTGTAAAAAGTAATTTTCTGTTTAGAAATAAATAAAATGTGATAATTCAATTAATAATATTAAAGAAATCAAATAAATGATTAAATCTTGTTTAATTAATAACTTTTGATTTATAATTCAGAAAAATGTGTATAATATATGAAAATTTGTAGAAAAATAAAATCTACAACTTAAACTTATTATCAAATATTATTATGATGAATATTTAAATAAATATTATTTAATAAAAGTTTTATAAGTAATAAAATTTTAATAATTCATATTCCTATAATGATAAATGTTTATAATATAAGAAAAATACCAAAAATCTTAGGAAAATAAGAATTCCAATTTAAAACTATAATCATGTATTATTATTTCACTTAATTAAATATTTATTATTTATTAAGTAATTATAAAGTAATAAGAATTATAAAAAACATATCTTATTATTTATAAATCACAAAAATAAATATGATATACCATAATGATCACAAAAATATTATTTATATGTTAAAAATCTAATAATCTCCTTGCGAGTTAAATAAAAAATATTTTAGTAACTCAAATTTAAACTTATTTACTTCATTAATAATTCATATAAAGATCAATAAAATTTATTAATATTCCTAAAGATCAATAAAATAAGTCTAATAAATAGTATTAGTCTTAAATATTAATAATCTAATACCATAATGGTTTAAAACATTATAAATGTTCTTATTTCAGAAGGATCTACAACCTTAAATGAAGATTATCTCTAAAAAGAATTCCACTAATAATAAAGTCCTTAAAGAACAACTTGTGAACAATCAAATCTTCTCTAAACCATATTAATTACCAAATTACAAAAACTACTACAACACTATATAAATCCATTAGTAGTTAAGTAACATTATGTTGGGTTTATAAATTATACTCACTTATCTATAAAAGATAAACGATATTACTCCAT
Source organism: Avena longiglumis (assembly GCA_030063025.1). Classification (NCBI taxonomy): domain Eukaryota; kingdom Viridiplantae; phylum Streptophyta; class Magnoliopsida; order Poales; family Poaceae; genus Avena; species Avena longiglumis. Next base: position 471,384,586 of record CP125974.1, on the reverse strand, counting down.
ACTCAAATCAAGAAACCATTACTCAAGGAACAAAATAAACATTCTTAAGTAACTTAAAGAACACATCTCAGATATACAAGATACCAATGTATAAGAACGATACTTTCAAAACTATATATACTTTAAAGTTAACTTTAGTCTACAGAATCTTAATATAACACTATAAACATTATTATATGTTTTATAGTTAACTTTGGTCTGAAGTATTTAAACTGTAAAGCAATTCAAGACAAACCATTTGAGCAAAAAAATAACGTCAACCACCACTAACTAACCACAAAGTTTGTTTAGACCTTAGAAGAGAAACCTTTTCTTCGAAGGTTATCCTTTTTGCCACTTTAAATAAGAAACCTTGTATAAGTAATCCTAACTAGTATGTCATAAGTATGTATACTTTACTCCTACATATGTGTTGTTTACAACCACTCATAAACTCTAATAAAAGTACAACTATTAAACATATCTAAAAGGACCACACATTCCAAAGTAACCATTTTCGGAATCCAAACCCTAGGACAACATTATTCCAAGGATTTGCGCTTAGAACGTGCATCACATTATTTATTCATAAAAACATATTGCTTCTTTAAACATTAGTCCTTACCGGACCAGTGATGCTGATTTCAGACTTTGGATCTTATACACTGACTCGAAGACCGTGAGTGCATAATCTTGCAATCACAAAAGGCAAGTTCACACTTGCTCATGTCCTTTGTTTATTTTTTGTAAAGTATTTTACAAATCCAGTGTTTTCGTCACCTGCATTTGAAAAAGGTCCGAAAACACTATTTTCCATAATAATAAGCACTATTGATTACTGATCCAGGGTGATCAATTAATCTATTAAGTCTAACAGTTGGAATACCACTGTTCAGGACTATATCACCTAGGACTTAATAACCAATGTCGCCAGTGATTCTTGCGTCGTATATTACCCGTAAACCATGAGATTTGGAATGGGACGAAGAAGTCAGCTGTATTTTCTTCCTCTCGCATGAAGCCGGATGTGCAGGTCATGGCTGTTATCCTCGTAGCATGCATATTAATTGGTAATTGTGAGAGATATGCAAGGCATATGGGTGGGAACCTCATCGTCCCATGATAGTTCTAGCATCTAACGGTTTGTACAAACCATTGTCATAATTCATTATGTGGGCATGGTGTACACCAAGGAGGCATCTCGCGAAGGGCAATGATTGGCTTGGATCATCTTGGGCCCCACATCATGGAATTATGGATCGAATAAGCTGCGGTTGTGCAACAAAGAGTTGATCTCTCATGGGTAAAGTGACGCACCTCACAGTGTAAGAATCAGAACTTGTTACTCCCTGTTCCGGGAAGGAGCTGCGAACGCGGCGGGAAAGGAACTCCATGAAAGTTCTGGTAAACCCGTGAAGGCTGACGGACATAGATTTTCAGAATAAAAGCAATATTTGAAGAAATGTTTATGAAAACTTGAATTGCCTACGACCTACGGTTTGTGGCTATAGTTATAGTGCATCAAACACTCCTTTTCTAGTGAATTTGCTGAGTACGCCCGTACTCAAAGTATCTTCTTAACCATTGCTAGATTCTGAAGCCATTAAAACGATGTCTGTATCAAGATATGCTCCAGGACTTATCAATACCAGCTAAAGCTCTTCAATGAAGACAAGGAAGACAACATATACCTCAACTCAAGTGAAGACGAAGTTACTGATTAGATATAAATCAAATCTCTAACCAAAGAACCTATCTCTGTAGTGTGTTGCAATAGCAGCAAGGCCAATTCCTTAATTAAATACCAGGTTTAATAGTATAATAGTTTTGCGTTATTTATCTTTGATTCTCCTTCGTAAAGAAGTTCTCTCTCTCTCTCTTAAACCTAGAGTGTTCTCTGGATCTTACGTAAAGAGTGAGTTGTAACCTTTATCCATATATTGGACCCGCTGTGTTTCTGTTGTGCCATTCTGAGGGATGTAATACCCGTGAACGGTGTTTCATTGGTGTTATGTCAACGACTATAGTATACTATATCATGAAGTGGTATGCTGAGTCGCCGCACGCCGCTGCCGGCTGACAACAATTGCGGCCCTGACCAGCTTGGACAGTACGCCGGACTGACCGACTTGAAGAGGACTGGACAGTCCGGCAGTATGACATCTCAAAAACTGGAACGATTAGTATCTGCAGCTTATGAGCATGCAACAATTTTGGTTTCAACTTGACATTAGCCACTCCTAGACATAAACCACAATTGATATCCTACAAATTTAAATAGTATGTCAAATTTGACAACAAAGGATCTTGCCGGAAACGGGGAATTATTTTGACACTGGACAAGTCTGGCATATTGTCCAAAGACATGTCCGGCAAAACCCTTAGTTGATGTTGTCGCGAATTATATTGACGCCAGACTAGTGAACCGAACTGTCTAGTCGGGTGCCGGACATTACGCCAGACTGTCCGGTCTTCCTCCTAGCTTCCGCTCGCAGCCGCGGCCACCAAGTTCTTGCGCCTCCGCCAATCTGCACGCCGTCGCGCCGCGCTTGGCTGCCGGCACACACACCTACAAGGCCGAGGCGTGCGTCGGCAAGGACGAGTAACCGACTCACCAAACCTCCCAAACGCCACCCGCCGCTACCACCGCGCAGGAACACGGCCGTCGCCGACGATGATCCGTAGAGTGGTGTTTTTTCTGTTAGCATAGAGCTCGTACTAGTACACATACAGCTAAAAAGGTATTATTTAATTAAGTTATACAAGGTTTTGTATAGGCTTACGTATATTTGTATATACTAATTACGAAGAGGTATCGAGCGATCTGAGTCGTCCTTGTGTTTATACGAGTTTAGGTGGGAGGGGGTTGTATTGGATCAGAGGCCTTTCACAATATGATTATATTCTTTATTACCAATCTTTTTTCCGTAGTTCTTTACTTTATGTATCTTTTACGTGGATTCTATTTGGTTGGTGATTCAGGCCAACAAGAGCAAACCGGATTTGGGTGTGATGTGTGTTTGTATCTTCGATTTCCACTCGCATGTTCAACATGTTCTCCATTCCCTCCTCCAAATCCCCCTCGGATCTATAAAGATCGGGCCATCCTTGAGGTTGAATCCTTCTCAGTGTGCATTCTTAAAAACTAGGATGTCAAAATCTCATACACTCTATATCGAAGTAGGGAAGAACAAAATCAGAGCACATATGGACATATATTGCTACTCCCATATTCTAGAATATATTCTTTTCTCTGATTCAGGCATAAATAGTGCAAGTACTATTAAGAGCACATATAGTGTCAGTTACAAATATTAAGAGGATATGCATATGGACATCCTTGGTGTCGGGGGGGATTATCCGGGTAGGCTGAGCCGGTTTAGTCCGGCTAGACCAGTCCCCGGATGGCCACCAAGCATCAAGACTAGGCCGGCTGGCCCCGTCTAGCTGGTGAACTCTAAAATCATTCTCGGTTGGCCCAGTCTGACCGGTCAACCTCAAAGACCAGGCCTGCTAGCCCGTTCAGCCGTTCACCTCATAATCAGCAGCGGAGATCCGGAGAGCATGATGATGGCTATAGTACCACACCTCTGTATCGACAAGACAGAAGACGAATCCCATATCGGAGACTTTGGTAATGCGTTAGCTACAATGTCAACTGCTCCGTACTGTTTGATAGGACGTATGTTTGGTACAGGCCTATGCTCATTCGGTTGGGGCCATTATAGAGTTGACTATACATCTGGGTCCCACTGGCTGGGCCCCACTAGCCGGCCACCCCTTGTAATCCGCACCCTAGCCAGTATATAAGGGATATGAAGGCCTCCCTAAAGAGGTTGATCTCTTTTGGTTCCAGTTCCCCTAGTTCATCCTTGATACAGCTCAAGGAACGTTTGTACTGCGTGTGTTGCTCTCGATAGATAGATCTTGCAGAAGTAGAGGTGGTACCTCACCACGAGGGTCGTGAACCTAAGTACATCGTTATGTTCATCGATGCTTGTTCCTAATCCCGTCTGTGGAAGCCTCCGCTTGCCCCTAATTGCTCCCCTCTAAATCATCCCTGATGGCACTATCGTGTTCCACACCACGATAATTTATAGCCTAATTGTTAAAAGATAAAAAAATCATTACACTAGAAATTCTAAACACATATACAAGTACATATAAGTGTCTAGTATGTCGATCACAGTTTCATCGAATTATCTTTGTCAAATGTGGTCTACACAAAAAAGAAAATTGTGAATACTAAAGTCGAGTTTTTTAATGCCTATTGTCACATCCCAAAAATTTCCAAATTTTGTAATGTGAAAAATAAATAAACAAAATAAATAATTGTTGAAATTTAGGGTGAAAATAAACTTTTGATTCCAAATGGAAACTTAAAATCCCATCTTGAACAAACTTTGATTAATGTTTGAATCCAACTAAATTCAAATCAAGTGGAATGCTTCCTTCATAAAATCATCTTGAAAATTTAAACACTTGGAAAATAAACCAAAACCCTAAAACCCTAATGGAAGAAAAACATTTCCAAGTTATCTCTAAGCCTATGGATTTGATCCATATAAAAATTTGTCAACAAACATTTAAAAATGATCAAGAATGACAAATAGAAATAATATAAAACCATATGAATTGGTTTCACTTAATTTGGAACCATAAATAAAATCTTATGAATTTAATAAGATAAGGGAATTGAATTTCCAAAGCTAATATAGCACCTATCTAGAAACCCATACCAAATGGTGAGTAAATAATCCTAAAGATATTTAGAAGGATAAATAAATATTAAATAAGATTTTACAAATTAGAATCACCAAGTTTGGATCTATAAAGAAAAAGATATGGATTTTTATAAGATAAAGAAAGAAATATTAAATAAGGAATATTTAAAAGACCAAATTAAATCTTGACCTAATCCATAAACAAATGGAATGAATATAATCCAAATCCAAGTAAAATAAAAGGATAAAGAATTTTCAAATAAAGAAAAATGGCATTAACCAAATTCTTTTTCCATTTGAATAAAGACAAAATCCCTAATGGAATTAATAAATTAAATCAGGGGAAAATAATTGGAATATACCCAAGAGGGATAAAAGTTATTTAATTAACTTAAATAAAAGAATCATTTAAATAAAGTTTTATGGAATTGAAACCCATATTTAATTTCAGTGGAATAAAGACAAATACCCAATTTTAAATGATTAATAAATCATATTAAAAATATTCAAAATAATTAAAAGTGAATTATTTGACACCCTAATAAATAAATAAAACCTACTGAAAAGATTTGGAATGATTTAGAATTCAAATGGATTTTTAAAATATTATTAAATCTTATTTGAATTAATACAAGGGCCTATCTTAATTAATTAATATTCCCTAAAAAGAATAAATATATTATTCTAAATTTGACTTTAGAATGTATTATTAATCAGTATTAAAATCTACACAAAGTTTGGCAAAGGTTTGAATTTAAAAGGAGTTTGAATGATTTGAATAAATATCAAAACAGATAAATAGAAAAGGAAAAAGAAAAACAATTCTGAACAAAAAAACGAGCTAAGCTAGCCCAGCCCAGCGAAGCCCAGCTATGCCAATCCAGTCCACTCCCTCACTCCCCGCAGTGAAACGTTTTTCACACAGAAGGACACCCACCCAATCACTGACTAAGTGGACCCACCTCACCTCTCTCTATCTCTCTCTCTCTCTCTCTCTCTCTCTCTCGCTGTCAAACAGGCCCCATCTGCCAGGCTTCTTCCTCACCCCCCGCTGACCTCGCCGGCCATTGCTGCCGATTGATTGCCGGCGTAATTCGCAGTAACACCGCGATTAAACAGCCCCGTGATCACGCGTACTGAATCTCCTGCGCCCCCTCTCTCGCCCGGCCCTCTCTGCCCCCAGGCCGTCCCCATTTCAGCTTGCACCGCCGCGACCCGGCGACGATTCCGGCCAAACCCCATCGCCCCTCGCCTCCTCGACCACACGAGCATGTTCCCCAGACCCCTGCGCACCTCCCAGTACTCCCCACTCGCCAGCACGCGTTCCCTAGGCTCGGCAACGACCAAGACCGTCAGCGCCGCCGTTTGTTTCCACTCCGGCGACACCCCCTGGTAACTCCTGACCATCCCATCCCCTATGATCGATACTCTCATGCTCGCTTTTCTCGCGGTGTGGTGTGGACTGAATACTCGCCTTCGATGACGACAGAGAGCAACCGACGGCGTCTTGAACTCCGGTGAAAGATTGACAGCAGCCCCGTGCACCCCCTGCCTCCGCTTGAACACGTTGAGCATCGCAACGATCCCCTGAACCCGGTGAGCCACCCCTCTCTCTCTAACCCCCTGTATCATCGGCAACCTCGCTTGCCGAGCGCGCGCCGCCAGTCGTCGCCGCCAGCGCCGCCCATTCGTGGTCACTCGCACCACGGCCGTTGGATCTTGATCTTGTGGCATAGATAGAATCATTAAAATGAACCGGTACGCTCCATCTGCACCGTGCGATTTCAGTAATATCCAACGCTCCACAGATCTCAATCCTCGCGAACCGTTTTTGACCAATCAAAACACAACACGTGGCCAGCCTTTTGATTTAAAAACAAAAACTAATCTATTAGATGTTTAATTTTGTAAATTGCATAATTTTTGATCTACACGTCCAAATTTTGAAAATTTTAAATCAATGGAATCATCAAGACAAGTAATTTCCAACCATGCACTTTGTTTAGTAAATTGCTTCTGGTAAAATGGTTGTTTTTGCAGAAACTTGTGTAAGCATAATATGAATATAAAATTCTTTCTAAAATTATTTTTGTGATAAAACCTTTGGGAAAATGGATTGTTTGAACCTACTGACCATATAAACCAACTTTTGATTTCAAAAACATATTTTGTAAAGCAAAAGAATAAATCTTTGATTTAGAACATTTCTAGTCAAATAAAAAAATGTTTATTTATTAAAAAATGCTTTTTGAGGAAACCCTTTGGGAAAATTTTTTGATTTAAACCCTTTGACCCTAAACACAAGGTTTTATGAATTAAAAACATATTTGGTGGACTTCACAAAAATCTTTACATTGCTAAAGGCATTTTCAACCACATAAAATATTGATTTGGTTTAAAAATGGTTTATAAGTAAAATCTTTTGCAAATGGTTTTGCCACTTTTATAAAATGATCAATAGGTGTTTTATAATGTTTATAACCTATTAGAAACCACTTTTCCAAATAAAACAATATTTGGCATGCTTGCATGCATTGCTTTGTTTCTATTATTTTATGTGATGTTTGCTTGAATGGTAGATTGAATCTTTGCTTGCTTGATTCAATTGTAGTGGAATTTGAAGAGTGTGATCATTGCAAGATCAAGGAGTGAACTTATATTCTCTACCAAAAAGGCAAGTGATTCTTCATGCTTTTGTCCCATTATTTTCACTATGCATTAGTGATATTTCTAAAGTAGGACTTGCATGGAATTTTTGCTAAGTATAAACTGTGCCATGGGAAATCCTAGTAGATGAAACCTTAGTAGAAATTTCCTAAGTTAATATTCCTACTACTATCATGCTTAGCTTAGCTAGTAGAAAACAAGGTTGGAATATATTCATACTATGGAATATTTCTAAGTCAAGGACTTGTGTTTTGTTTAATAAAACAACTAAGTGAATGAATCACCTGGGTGGAATGGCAGGAATGGTTTGTGTTGAGTGGTTACACAAGGCCCTTTTCTATGGTTTACCTTATGTATCTCACTTGTGGATGGCCACCCAGGAACAAGAGATTTGAGATGTCAAATGTTGAGAAGCTTCAAGCGCAGCCACTTGGCATTATGGGCTCTGCCTGGATCATATAGGTTGCAATAACTTAGCCAAATGGACAGTTGGTGGTAGGGGATGATAGGTTGGAACGCGTCCATTCTGGTCTAAGGGAAGGCTTCTGAAAGATCTTGTCTTGGTGAAACCAAGTATTGTGGGGAAAGTGCACCACCTCTGCAAAGTGTAAAATCTAAGTACTTAGCCATGTCCCTGGTAAAGGACAATTTGAGCATCAAGACATGGAAGCTATCAAGAATCTCCTCATCCCAATTTCTAAGTTAAAATTTTGTGGTTGAACAAGGGTTGAAGGATCACCAATTTCTATTGGGAGATGCCTTGGGTGATTTTGTCAAGCAAAAACTTAGTGTTTTCAAATGATAAGGAAAAATCTATTTTGAGCAAAGCAAGCCTAAGCTCCACTTAGCCAAATGCATATAGATGATAGACTCCACTATACTACCATAGTATCACTTGCCAATACAATTCAAATGTATTGACCCTTGTGGCTATAACTTATTATGTTGCAGGTTTGTTTGATGTTAGTGAAGTTTATTGATTAGGATTACAAGTCTACAACCAACATGACTGCCTGTGGCACTTTGAAGATGAAGGACCCCATGCTATTGTTATATTCTGCTGCATTGTAATGAGATAGCCAAATGAGCTATGTAAGATGTAATAAATTATGTTATTCCTGGTTATAAAGTTGTACTATGACCTTTGTTTCTTGATATTACATCTTAATTGTGGATGCTAGCTATTGATCCAGTGACTAGCATTGTAAACACAGGGATCTCTACCTTATTAAAGGTTGGGACCTCTACAGATGGTATCAGAGCATTGTGTTGCCTGTAGGATTGTAACCCTAGGATTGGACAAAACCCCTTAGAAAAATAGGAGCTGTATTTGTTCCAAAACTTATTTACAAACAATCTTGGAAAATCTTTCCTCAACCTTTTGGTTTTAACTCTACATCTCTTCTATTTCAAACTTGATGGTTAAAGCCTTCAACATGAGCAAAGACTTCATGAGCAAAGGATTCCACCAACTCAAATGACTTCAACATCATCAAGGACTACAAGTGAGACAAGAAATTTTACTCAAGAATTGAAGACTAAGGAAACACAACTTAGAAGGAACCGTCATCACCTTTGAAGTTTTGTGACCAAGATTCAAGGAATTCTCCAAGGATACAAATATAATGATCAAGAAGAACCAACTAATAAGGATGGAATGCTCTCAAATGAACCATATAGTTGGACCACCATATTAATATTAAATCAAACACACCAACTTATGTGGTGTAACAAAAATATTTTATTGCCTATAAATGTGCTTAAAACTTGTTGTTTGGGTGGAATGTTTGTTTGTGATTGTTTGCACATTGCTTGTGTGAATTGTGTTGTGTGTGATTAGAACTATTTCCTTAGAGATCTTTTGCCTTTTCTAACCCCAATCCAACCCAAACAAATGACTACTCCAAAAAACTCCAACATCAAGAATGGTGACAACAATAACAACCAAGAGGTCAACATGAGAGAAATCATAGTAACCCAAACCCAGTTGAACCAAGTGACAACTCAATTTTGGGCCAACAACAATGATTTAGACCCAACTATGCAAAGGTTTTTGGAAACCCAAACCCAACTATTGCATAGGATGACAAGTCAAATAATCAACATGGGAGACAATCCTTCCCAAGGAGTTTATGACAACAAGGATGTCAAGGATGATATTATAGAAGGAACTCAAGCTTGCAATATTTGTGGAGACAAGGATCACACTTCCCAAGAGCATGAAGGTCAATGCCCCAATTGTGAAGAGAAACATCCAACTAATCAATGCCCCACATCTCAAGCTACTTGTTTCCTATGTGAAGGAAATAATCATGTCCCTATCCAATGCCCCATCTATTCCATAGTTCAACAAAGGAAACAAGGTGGAGTGCAACAACAGATTGTAGACTTCCATGAGGGAACAACTTCTACCAAGAAGGGTGAAGACAAAGGAAAATCTCAGCTTGCACCTCCATGAAATATGACTCAATTTGATGGACCAAAGAGGAGACATATGTATTATCCAAGGAAAAGATCAAGGAGACCAGGAAACTTTCCCACCTTTGAGATAAGATATGAAGAACATGAACTAGAAGCACTCTTAGCTTTGGAGAAGCCCAAGAAGAAGAAGGACAAAAGCCAAGTGCAATGTTGCCATTGCAAAGAAATGGGACACTATGCCAATGAATGTCTTGAGAAGAAACAAAAATATAAGGAGATTAACCAACTGTGGTGCAACAACTGCAAAGAGCTAGGCCATTATGTGTCAACTTGTCCACAGAAGATACGTGAAGAACTCAATTTTGTCACATGTTACAATTGTGGTGATCAAGGACATTATGCAAGCAATTGTCCAGAAAAGATGAAGCACAAGATAAATCCTATGAAGGATCTCAGCCTTGTCACATGTTTCAAGTGTGGAAACAAAGGACACTATGCAGATGTTTGCCCAGAGAGGTTTCATCAAGATCCCAAGCAAGCCAAGAAGTAATCTAGTTGGAAAAAATTTAAGGGTGGTAGTACCCTAGTTGTTTTGAACCAACTTGTAACCCCTATCTTCCCCAAATCTCGGGACGAGATTTATTTTAAGGGTGGTAGCCTGTCACATCCCAAAATTTTCCAAATTTTGTAATGTGAAAAATAAATAAACAAAATAAATAATTGTTGAAATTTAGGGTGAAAAGAAACTTTTTGATTCCAAATGGAAAATTAAAATACCATCTTGAACAAACTTTGATTAATGTTTGAATCCAACTAAATTCAAATCAAGTGGAATGCTTCCTTCATAAAAGCATCTTGAAAATTTAAACACTTGGAAAATAAACCAAAACCCTAAAACCCTAATGGAAGAAAAACATTTCCAAGTTATCTCTAAGCCTATGGATTTGATCCATATAAAAATTTGTCAACAAACATTTCAAAATGATCAAGAATGACAAATAGAAATAATATAAAACCATATGAATTGGTTTCACTTAATTTGGAACCATAAATAAAATCTTATGAATTTAATAAGATAAGGGAATTGAATTTCCAAAGCTAATATAACACCTATCTAGAAATCCATACCAAATGGTGAGCAAATAATCCTAAAGATATTTAGAAGTATAAATAAATATTAAATAAGATTTTACAAATTAGAATCACCAAGTTTGGATATATAAATAAAAAGATATGGATTTTTATAAGATAAAGAAAGAAATATTAAATAAGGAATATTTAAAAGACCAAATTAAATCTTGACCTAATCCATAAACAAATGGAATGAATATAATCCAAATCCAAGTAAAATAAAAGGATAAAGAATTTTCAAATAAAGAAAAATGGCATTAACCAAATTCTATTTCCATTTGAATAAAGACAAAATCCCTAATGGAATTAATAAATTAAATCAGGGGAAAATAATTGGAATATACCCAACAGGGATAAAAGTTATTTAATTAACTTAAATAAAAGAATCATTTAAATAAAGTTTTATGGAATTGAAACCCATATTTAATTTCAGTGGAATAAAGACAAATACCCAATTTTAAATGATTAATAAATCATATTAAAAATATTCCAAATAATTCAAAGTGAATTATTTGACACCCTAATAAATAAATAAATAAATAAATAAATAAAACCTACTGAAAAGACTTGGAATGATTTAGAATTCAAATGGATTTTTAAAACATTATTAAATCTTATTTGAATTAATACAAGGTCCTATCTTAATTAATTAATATTCGATAAAAAGAATAAATATATTATTCTAAATTTGACTTTAGAATGTATTATTAATCAGTATTAAAATCTACACAAAGTTTTGCAAAGGTTTGAATTTAAAAGGAGTGTGAATGATTTGAATAAATATCAAAACAGATAAATGGAAAAGGAAAAAGAAAAACAATTCTGAACAAAAAAAAATGAGCTAAGCCAGCCCAGCTAAGCCAGTCCAGCCCACTCCCTCACTCCCCGCAGTGAAACGTTTTTCACTCAGAAGGACACCCACCCAAACGCTGACTAACTGGACCCACCTCACCCCTCTCTCTCTCGCTGTCAAACAGGCCCCATCTGTCAGGCTTCTTCCTCACCCCCCGCTGACCTTGCCGGCCGTTGCTACCGATTGATTGCCGGCATAATTCACAGTAACACCGCGATTAAACAGCCCCCTGATCACGCATACTAAGTCGCTTGCGCCCCCTCTCCCTTTCCCCTCTCTCGCCCGGCCCTCTGTGCCCCCAGGCCGTCCCCATTTCAGCTTGCACCGCCGCGACCCTGACGACCTTCCGGCGACGATTCCGGCCAAACCCCGTCGCCCCTCGCCTCCTCGACCACATGAGCATGTTCCCCAGACCCTGCGCACCTCCCAGTACTCCCCACTCGCTAGCGCGCATTCCCTAGGCTCGACAACGACCAAGACCGTCAGCGCCGCCGTCTGTTTCCACTCCGGTGACACCCCCTGGTAACTCCTGACCATCCCATCCCCTCTGATCGATACTCTCATTCTCGCTTTTCTCGCGCAAACCTGACAGCATCATTTGTTTGTTGTGGTGTGCACTGAATACTCGCCTTCGACGACGACAGAGAGCAACCGACGTCGTCTTGAACTCCAGCAAAAGATTGACAGCAGCCCCGTGCGCCCCTGCCTCCGCTTGAACACGTTGAGCATCGCAATGATCCCCTGAACCCAGTGAGCTACCCCTCTCTCTCTGCCCCCCCTGTATTGCCGGCAACCTCGCTTGCCGAGCGCGCGCCGTCAGTCACCCTGCCAGCTCCGCCCATTCGTGGTCACTCGCACCGCGGCCATTGGATCTTGATCATGTGGCATAGATAGAATCATTAAAACGAACCGGTACGCTCCATCTGCACCGTGCGATTTCAGTAAGATCCAACGCTCCACAGAGCTCAATCCTCGCGAACCGTTTTTGACCAATCAAAACATAACACGTGGCCATCCTTTTGATTTAAAAACAGAAACTAATCTATTAGATGTTTAATTTTGTAAATTGCATAACTTTTGATCTACACGTCCAAATTTTGCAAATTTTATATCAATGGAATCATCAAGACAAGTAATTTCCAACCATGCACTTTGTTTAGTAAATTGGTTCTGGTAAAATGGTTGTTTTTGCAGAAACTTGTGTAAGCATAATATGAATATAAAATTCTTTCTAGAATTATTTTTGTGATAAAACCTTTGGGCAAATGGATTGTTTGAACCTACTGGCCATCTAAACCAACTTGTGATTTCAAAAACATATTTTGTAAAGCAAAAGAATAAATCTTTGATTTAGAACATTTCTAGTCAAATAAAAATAATGTTTATTTATTAAAAAATGCTTTTTGAGGAAACCCTTTGGGAAAATGTTTTGATTTAAATCCTTTGACCCTAAACACAAGGTTTTATGAATTAAAAACATATTTGGTGGACTTCACAAAAATCATTACATTGCTAAAGGCATTTTCAACCAGATAAAATATTGATTTGGTTTAAAAATGGTTTATAAGTAAAATCTTTTGCAAATGGTTTTGCCACTTTTATAAAATGATCAATATGTGTTTGAGAATGTTTATAACCTATTAGAAACCACTTTTCCAAATAAAACAATCTTTGGCATGCTTGCATGCATTGCTTTGTTTCTATTATTTTATGTGATGTTTGCTTGAATGGTAGATTGAATCTTTGCTTGCTTGATTGAATTGTAGTGGAATTTGAAGAGTGTGATCATTGCAAGATCAAGGAGTGAACTTATATTCTCTACCAAAAAGGCAAGTGATTCTTCATGCTTTTGTCCCATTATTTTCACTATGCATTAGTGATATTTCTAAAGTAGGACTTGCATGGAATTTTTGCTAAGTATAAACTGTGCCATGGGAAATCCTAGTAGATGAAACCTTAGTAGAAATTTCCTAAGTTAATATTCCTACTACTATCATGCTTAGCTTAGCTAGTAGAAAACAAGGTTGGAATATATTCATACTATGGAATATTTCTAAGTCAAGGACTTGTGTTTTGTTTAATAAAACAACTAAGTGAATGAATCACCCAGGTGGAATGGAAGGAATGGTTTGTGTTGAGTGGTTACACAAGGCCCATTTTTATGGTTTACCTTATGTATCTCACTTGTGGATGGCCACCCAGGAACAAAGAGATTTGAGATGTCAAATGTTGAGAAGCTTCAAGTGCAGCCACTTGGCATTATGGGCTCTGCCTGGATCATATAGGTTGCAATAACTTAGCCAAATGGACAGTTGGTGGTAGGGGATGATAGGTTGGAACGCGTCCATTCTGGTCTAAGGGAAGGCTTCTGAAAGATCTTGTCTTGGTGAAACCAAGTCTTGTGGGGAAAGTGCACCACCTCTATAGAGTGTAAGATCTAAGTACTTAGCCATGTCCCTGGTAAAGGACAATTTGAGCATCAAGACACGGAAGCTATCAAGAATCTCCTCATCCCAATTTCTAAGTTAAAATTTTGTGGTTGAACAAGGGTTAAAGGATCACCAATTTCTATTGGGAGATGCCTTGGGTGATTTTGTCAAGTAAAAACTTAGTGTTTTCAAATGATAAGGAAAAATCTATTTTGAGCAAAGAAAGCCTAATCTCCACTTAGCCAAATGCATATAGATGATAGACTCCACTATACTACCATAGTATCACTTGCCAATACAATTCGAATGTATTGACCCTTGTGGCTGTAACTTATTATGTTGCAGGTTTGTTTGATGTTAGTGAAGTTTATTGATTAGGATTACAAGTCTACAACCAACATGACTGTCTGTGGCACTTTGAAGATGAAGGACCCCATGTTATTGTTATATTCTGCTGCATTGTAATGAGATAGCCAAATGAGCTATGTAAGATGTAATAAATTATGGTATTCCTGGTTATAAAGTTATACTATGACCTTTGTTTCTTGATATTACATCTTAACTGTGGATGCTAGCTATTGATCCAGGGACTAGCATTGTAAACATAGGGATCTCTACCTTATTAAAGGTTGGGACCTCTATACCTATTTAGAGCCACATTTTTGTAACCTTTGTGTAGCCCAAAATACATTAAAAATATTACATGTTCATAGAAACCTTATTTTTAAAATTTTATATTTTTTTTCAAAATTAGAAACTCACTTGAACTCCATTTGCGACATGTGCTGGCTAACTCTTTTTTCTTTTAGTGATACAGGGCACCGCCAGTATCCGCTAGAGCCCAGAATAAGGGTGATTCCTTTTGCAGGACACGACAGGCCTCAGCCCATCCAATTTGTTCATTGCTTGCGCTTGGTCCAATCCCATAAGCTATTCGAGACTCCCTAAAAAAACAAAAACAAAAAACTCCGCAAATCGTTGTTCTTTTGCCCAAAAAGGATGGGGCAGAAGATGTTGGTGATTACCGTCCCATAAGCTTGATCCACGCCATTGCAAAGATCATCGCCAAGATGTTGGCCTCCCGTCTTGGACCTTTCATGAATGAGTTGCTCTCCAATGCGCAAAGTGCTTTCATTAAGAAGAGAAGCATTCATGACAATTTCCTCTATGTTAAAAACCTTGCGACGAGATTTCAAAAGGGGAGGATTCCGGCGCTCTTGTTCAAACTTGACATTCAGAAAGCTTTTGACTCGGTGCGATGGGAATACATCATTGACCTCCTCCATCGCTGGGGTTTCCTTAGTCGGTTCCGAGATTGGATCACCGCCCTCTTTACAACTTCAACATCTAGGGTGCTCCTCAATGGCATAGCGGGCTCCCCAATATATCATGGGAGAGGGTTGAGGCAAGGGGACCCTCTCTCTCCGCTCCTTTTTGTGCTTGCTATTGATCCACTTTCTCAACTCTTAGAGAGAGCCACTTCTTGTGGGCTTCTCCACAAGCTTCGGGGAAGGGGGACCATTTTGAGAACCTCCCTCTATGCCGATGACGCGGCCATTTTTGTGGCTCCAATAAAAGAGGACGTTAGCAAGCTTGTCATAATCCTTGAAAGCTTTGGTGAGGTCACAGGGCTTTGCACCAACTTCCATAAGAGCAATTTCGTCACCATTAGATGTGCAAATATCAACATGGACGACATCCTTGGTGGGATGACGATGACTAGAGCCCACTTCCCCTTGAAGTACCTTGGCCTACCTCTCTCGGTTTGGAAGCTTAGAAGGGTGGACTTTCAACACCTCGAGGATAAATGCGCCGGGAAGCTCCCAACTTGGAATGGCAAGTTCATCACTATGGCCAGGCGCAATGAGCTCGTGAATTCGGTGCTAAATTCACAATCAACCTACTACCTTACGTCTCTTGTTGTCCCTACCGAAACCTTAAAGTTCATAAACAAAGTTGAAAGGGCTTTTCTATGGGAGGCTAAGGATAAGACCACCGGGGCGAAGTGCAATGTTAATTGGGAGACGGTGTGTAGGCCTAAGAAGCTTGGTGGGCTGGGGATAAAAAACTTGGACAAATTTGCGATGGCACTACGCTTGAGGTGGCCTTGGTTTGAATGGAAGAACCTCGACAAAATTTGGGTTGGATCCGGCAATCCCTGTTCCCGCGAGGATATGTCCATTTTCTATGCCACCACGACCATTACCATTGGGAATGGCCATAAAACTCCTTTTTGGCATGCGCCATAGCTACATGGGAGGAAGCCCGTGGACATTGCGCCCCTCATCTTCAGAATTTCCCTCGGAAAGAACTGGAAGGTGCACCAAGCCATGCACGAGAATGCGTGGATCCGCATGATAAACCTGGGAAATGACTTCTCTATCGAGCACCTTAGGAAGTGCGTTGAGCTTTGGTCTCTCCTCCAAGATGTGCAACTAAACGAGGACGTTGAGGATGACATACTATGGAAGCTTACGAACAATGGTGAGTACACGACTAAATCGACCTACGAGATGCAATTTTTGGGTTCCACCGTCTCAAGCATGCACAAACTGGTTTGAGAAAGCTTGGGCGCCGCCGAAAGTAAAGTTCTTCGCTTGGCTTCTCACTCAAAACGGGATTTGGACCGCGGACCGTTTGGCCAAGAGGGGATGGCAAACTTATGGGAATTACCCGCTTTGCAACCAAACAATGGAGACGGTCGACCCTCTTTTTATCGAATGTCGGTTTACTAAAAGAGTTTGGGCAGGCATCAAGGATTGGAACGGGATCCCTGAGATGGACCAAGCCCGATGGGTGGGCCTGCACACAAAGGAATGGTGGGAGATGATGACGGAGGGTCCAATTCCGAGCCGCAAAGCAATGACGTCCCTCATGCTAGTTGTCACTTGGGAGATATGGAACGAGCAAAATGACAGGGTCTTCTGAAAAAGCTCGTGCCGCCACTTGTAGTTCTAGAGAGGGTCAAGCGCGAAGTCCGCATGTGGGTAAGCGCGGACGCTAAGCGTTTGGATGAATTCGTGCCATGAGAGTAATTGTTTTCTAACCTCAAAATTTACTATAAAACTTCTTCTTAATTAATTGATTGGAGCAAAGCTTTTATCTTTTTTGGAAAAAAAAACTGTTCGAGACCAGCCTGAACTCTTCTTTATCCATTGCGCTATCCACAAGCACCGATCCGTCGTCTCCTGGCACGACGCGATGAAACTTCACGGAAACCGGTAGAACCAGGAAAACGCAGTGCTTGGCCATGACTCCTCCGCAGGTGGCGGATCTCCGGTTCTCTGCCACACCCACACTCCTCCGGCCATCGGCAAGCCTCCTCCCGCTCCTCCAGGCCAGAGTAAGAGAGGCGCCCGATCGGCAAGACTTGGAGCACTGCTACGGCGGACGCGCTTGAATCTTGGTCAGACTACGGTTCGAGTAAGCGAATTCTTAGCTTCATCTACGATCTGAGTCTTTACCGGGCCTGATCTACTCTTTTCTTCGAAGGAATTGAAGCATTTGGCACCATCATGCAGGATCCATCCGGACGACCAGAACTCCAGACTCCGGGGCGGAAGTGCTTGCTTCCTTTGTTCGATCCATCTCAGTAAGTAATCGTCTTGTAGAAATCGTGAATTTGGGAAAACCGATAGGAATCAAGAAGCTTCGTTGACTTCGGATCTTAGAGAGGCATTTTCTACCTACTCGGCAATCTTACTTTCAAAATGCCCGTCTAGCTCAGTTGGTAGAGCGCAAGGCTCTTAACCTTGTGGTCGTGGGTTCGAGCCCCACGGTGGGCGCAACAGTTTTTTTTTACTGCCGCCAGGGTGTGTGCTCTGCTACACCCATTCCTCTCGCTGACGCGCTGAACCTGCAGGGTGATATGAATCAAGAACTTGTTGACTTTTTTTTCATACGAAGCTTAAAAGCTCCGGGTTCCACTATCAAAGATAACGGAACAGAGTTTTTGTTGTTATTCTTTTTTCAAATCCGGCCTGGGGTTTGAAACATATCACCTAGAATAAAACCTACAGCAACAGACGCAAAAGGAAACTAAATCCACACACACAGCTCATCCCAGAAGAACAGCTGATCACTGCTCAGCATCCTCTTCCAGCTTCAGTGATTTGCAGTCTTCCGGTCCTCTTCGATTCCCTGTGTGTCACCAGGGTTGTATTCTGCAGAGCCTGAGCACCTTCCAAAATAATTTCTTCATACCTTTCTTTTGTAACCCTGCCTAGTATTTCAAAAAGACACAGGAATAGCAAATAATCTCAGCTCGTGTCTTAATCAAAATTTTCTCAAAACATGCTCTATTTCTCAGTTTCCACAAAGCCCGGTAAAGAGCAGCTACTCCTACCACATGCAGAGTTAACCCTCTGACATAACAAGTTATACATCTAAAATACTGGGTGAAATTGCCCGGTCTATCAGGAGCCCCAATAGTTAAACTTACTACACTCCACATGTATTAGCTGCAGGGCATGCAAAGAACAGATATTTGATGGTTTCATTCTCATCACAGAAACAACACTTGATATCTCATCTCCAGCCTCTCCTATACATATTGTCTTTTGTAGCAAACGAATTATGCCAAATTAACCACAATTTTTTTATTTTAGGTGGAACCTTAGCTTTCCGCAGATACTTAAAGTTCCTACTCAGCCAAACTCATACTAACTTGTTGTACATAGATTTTACCGTGAAATTTCCAGACCCATTCAGAAGCCCACTGGTTTATCTCTCCCCACGCCTTTTGGCATAGTCACCAAATTATCCATCAACCTTGACTGTTGCATTTGTTGAATCTCATCTAACCATCTTCTATATGGGAACCTCCATCTCATATCAGAATTAGTTTTAACAGAAATATAAATTGATTCTTGCAGACATCATATAATTCAGGGGAAATGTTTTTCAGAGGGTGTGATGTGCACCAAACATCATCTCAGAAGCTTGTTTCCATACCTGCTACAACCACCATCTTTCTATTTTGTGCATATAGTTCTTTTACTTTCATAATATCTGCCCAACAAGAAGAGTCCCCTTGTTTTGGTTGAACCAGAGCCAAAGGTAACCATTTGATATATTTTTCCTTGACTAAAGTTTGCCATAAACCATCCTTGTTTTCTAGCTTCCACCACGCACCATTTACATAACAGGCTAGTATTCATTTTTTTTATAAAATTTTCATACCCAGACCTCCTTTCTCTTTAACTAAATTATATTTTCTCAAAGAACTACCTCCATCCCAGAAAAATCTTCTCTGAATTTTAACCAACTTTCCATTAAAAGTTTTATGGAACCTGAACAAAAACATTAGGTAGATCAAAGTACTATTCAAAGAATAATCTATCAAAACTTTCCTTCCAGCTAAGGACATAGACCCCCTTGCCAGTAGTCTAATTTCTTACTCTGTTTTTCCTCAATGAATTGTAAGAACTTGTTGACTTTAGACCTTATCAGATAATGAAGTGTTTATGGGCGAGGGCATTATGATCCCAAAAGCCCGTCTAGCTCAGTTGGTAGAGCGCAAGGCTCTTAACCTTGTGGTCGTGGGTTCGAGCCCCACGGTGGGCGCATCAGTTTTTTTTACCTTCCGCCTGGGTGTGCTCTGCTACAACAATTCCTCTCTGGCTGCCGCGCTGAATCTCGGACTGTGAATTCTTAGCTGCAGATCCACGATTGCTTGCTTATTTGGCATCACCATGCAGGATCCATCTAAGTTCGGCGTGGGATTGCTTGCTTCATCCGTTCCATCCACACAAGTAAGTAAAATCCCCTTGTAGAAATCGAGAGTTCGGGCTATGGTTTTTACCTGCATGGTGATAAAACTGATAAGAATCAAGAACTTGTTGACTTTTTTTGTTCATACGAAGCTTAAAAGCTCCGGGTTCCACTATTAACGATAATGGGAAAGAGTTTTTGTTGTTATTCTTTTTTCAAATCCTGTGTGGGGTTTGAAAAGAGAACTGAAAAAAGGAGAACAAGAGAAAACCAAAGGTTGCTCAAAACTACCAAATATCACCTATATTAAAACCTCCAGCAACAGCCTCTCCTAAACATGTTATCTTCTGTAGCAATGGAATTATGCCAAATTAACCACAAACAAAAAAAAATTAGGTGGAACCTTAGCTTTCCACAAATATTTAAAGTTCCTACTCACCCAAACTTGTACTAACTTGTTGTACATAGATTTTACAGTGAAATTTCCAGACCCATTCAGAGGCCAAACTGGTTTACCTCTCCCCGCACCTAGTGGCATAGTCACCAAATTATCTATCAACCTTGACTGTTGCATTTGTTGAATCTCATCTAACCGAGAACCTCCATCTCATGTCAGAAGTAGTTTTAACAGAAATAAATTGATTCTCGCAGACATCATATAATTCAGGGAGAATGTTTTCCAGAGGGTGTGGTGTGCACCAAACATCATCCCAGAAGCTTGTTTCCATACCTGCCCCAACCACCATCTTTCTATTTTGTGTATATAGTTCTTTTACTTTCATTATATCTGCCAACAAGCAGAGTCCCCTTGTTTTGGTTGAACCAGAGCCAAAGGTAACCATTTGATGTATTTTGCCTTAACTAAAGTTTGCCATAAACCATCCTTGTTTTCTAGCTTCCACCACCATCTTCCACCACCATCTTTCATACCCAAACCTCCTTTCTCTTTAGGTCTACTAAATAGTTCCATTTAACTAAATTATATTTTCTCAAAGAACTACCTCCATCCCAGAATTTTTTTTTCTGAATTTTAACCAACTTTCCATTAAAACTTTTATGGAACCTGAACAAAAACATTAGGTGATCAAAGTACTAGTCAAAAAGAATCTATCAAAACTTTCCTTCCAGCTAAGAACATAGACCCCCTTGCCAGCAGTCTAATTTCTTGTCTGTTTTTCCTCAATGAATTGTAAGAACTTGTTGACTTTGGACCTTAGAAGATAATGAACTGTCTATGGGCGAGCAATTTTTGATTCAGAAGACCGTCTAGCTCAGTTGGTAGAGCGCAAGGCTCTTAACCTTGTGGTCGTGGGTTCGAGCCCCACGGTGGGCGCTTTACCTTTTTTACCCGTCACCACTGTTTACTAAAAGTTTATTCTTTTCAGTCATGAATTTTGTACTTTTCTCTCTTTAGGTAGCTATGATTATTTGAACTTCGAGTTTCTGAACACCACCGTTTACCAAAAAAAGGGTTTAACCACGGTGGGCGCTTTACTTTTTTTACCCGTCACCACTGTTTACTAAAAGTTTATTCTTTTCAGTCATGAATTTTGTACTTTTCCCTCTTTGGGTAGCTATGATTATTGTTTACTAAAAATTTATCCTTTTCAGTCATGAATTTTGTACTTTTCCCTCTTTGGGTAGCTATGATTATTTGAACTTCGAGTTTCTGAACACCACCGTTTACCAAAAACAGGGTTTAGTAAATACAGGGCATTGTAGGGTATTTATTCTCAGTCATGGTTTTTATACTTTTCCCTTTTGGGTAAATATGATCATTTGAACTTCGAGTTTCTGCAACAACCTCCAAAGCACCTATCTTTTCCCGTGAGTTTTGCGATTAATCATTTAATAAATTCGCAGTCCATATCTTCAATGGTTCAGGAACATGTCTCAGGTTCTATAAGGGAAGCCAAACGTGCTCCAGTTCTAGAAGGGGAGAAATTATTTGAGTAAATAGCTTGCAGCTAGATTCATAGTCCATTTTGATTGACATGAACAACACTCCAAACGGTGAAAAGAATCTTGGTCTACGTCTACGGTTCGAGTAAAACTTTACCGGGCCTGATCCATTCTTTTCTTGGAAGGAATTGAAGCTTGTTTGGCACCAGCATGCAGGATCCATCCGGAACGGAACACCAGAACTTGTTTGGCATCAGCATGCAGGATCCATCCAACTTGGGAACGAGATTGCTTGCTTCGTCAGTTCTATCCGTATAAGTAAGTAATTCCCTATGGTTTTTCTTCCTGCAGCGTGATAAAATTGATAAGAATCAAGCAAGTTCGTTCGTTTTGGACCTTAGAAGATGATGCATTTGCCTATGGACGGCAAAAAGCGTCAAGCCCGTCTAGCTCAGTTGGTAGAGCGCAAGGCTCTTAACCTTGTGGTCGTGGGTTCGAGCCCCACGGTGGGCGCATCTGTTTTTTTACCTGTCATCACTGTTTACCAAGAACTGTAGGGTATTTATTCTTTCAGTCATTAAATATATGTATTTTCCTTCTTTGGTTAGCTATGATCAGCAGTTCTTTTACCTGTCATCACTGTTTACCTGTAGAGTATTTATTCTTTCAGTCATTAATCATCTTTACTATTAAAACCGAGTTGGTGGCTCACTTTGGGGTCAAACATTCAATACATCACGACCGTTAAATCGCTCTAAAGAATGCCCACCAAACATCAGATGAATCTTAGCCGTTCGCTGCGCTCCGCTATCCATGGGCATCCGTAATTGTTAGCGCTATCCATGGGCATCCGTAATTGTTAGCGTTAAACACATTCCAAAAAGCCTCCTGCCCTCCTCATTATCATAAACGGTTACCAAAATTCAAGCCGCTAATCACGTTAGAAAATCCAATCCGCTAATCACGTCATCAATACTTGGTACGTGGCGGCCGCCTCTTTTCATATAGCGCACACGGGCCAATATGCTAGGCAAATCACCTCCGTCCTGCCCGCTTTTCTAGCTTTAACCGCTCCCTGCCGCCGCCTCGATCTTCTTGGCCTTGCCGTCGTGCCGCCTCCGCCTCTCCCTCCGCCTACACCGCGTGTTCTCACATCTGACGGCCAGCAACGATGGACGGGTGGCTGGGTAATCAATAGGGAAGAAGAGAGGTTGGGAGGAAGAGGAGATCGCCGGTTACGCGGGCGCTCATTACACATCGGCTGGTCCAGGCGCATCGACGCCGCACGCGGTGGGCGCACCACACGTTTGCCGGAGTCGACGCTGCCGGCGTCGGCAGCGGTGGCTCTTTCCCTCACCCCGTTCTTCCGGCCCAGCTCTCTTCCGTCTCCATTGACATAGATTTTGCAATGGGTGCAACATTGACCTGCACGCGCCGCGGAAATATTGACACCCGTTGCTGGCATCTACAAGGAGATCGGTTTGTACTTGCAAATTTTATTGTTGTTCTTTCTTTGTGCAGCTTAGTTCACGAGAAAAACAGTGAGGTCAGCCTCAGCTAGAACAGTGTATTCGTTTCTAAGAGAAGGAGCTCCTGGGGTTAATTAATTAAGTTTATGATCTGTGTTTTGTTCTTCAGGTACGTGGTCATTACCTCGAAAAAAAAGGTATGTGGTCAGTGAGGTCAGATTCAGCTATATCAGGGGTTAGTTAATTAAGTTTATGATTTGTGTGTTTCTTTCTTCAAGCATGTGGTCGCATCCCTTGTCACGCCCTAGGAAGGATCAGTAGTCAGTAGAGGAAGATTTCAAATCCTGGTCACTCTGCACCAAGGTTTGTATGCCTTCCTACCCTCGCTCCCCATCGTCATTGCGTCTATAATATATGAATGGATGAATGATATCATCTCAATGGGCCACAATGTACATGTCGTTTGGGACTCTTGGTATGTTTGTTGTTGTTGATGAGTAAAGAACAAAAGTTCTCTCCAATCCATACACAAATACAGGGTGTACAACCCAAGATAGGAACATGTACACATATATATTTTGCATACGTTTGGGTCTGCTTAACCTTGTATAGAAGTATGACAAGTCTATTTTATTATATTTTATATTTGGTGTGGCCAAGATGATCAGGTAACTACCCAGTACATTTTTTAATAATATAATGACCTGTGAAATCTAATGTAGGTAGAGCATCTCTAACAGTAATCGAAAAAGTCCGGCAACAATACGGGTTCAGGCCGAAAGTGGGCCAGAACGGAGCCCGAACTCGCGGCCTGACCCGTAAAACGAGTTCAGGGGCCCAAAAAACTTGGCGGCCGACCCGTATTAAAATGGGCCGCTGAGGGGAGTTCGGTCTCCAAACCCCACTCCCCTCCGTCGCTACCACTCCGCCGTCGCCGCCTGCCCCCTCCGGCGAGCAATCCATCTCGCAGCAGCCCCCCATTCGCCCCAGCTCCGCGACACGATGGCCTCTCGTGGTGGCTCAGCAGGGCGCATCGCGGGATTGGGCGGCGGGGACTCGCCGCCGCGGCCCCCCGTGTTCCGCACGGACGTGGAACGCCGGAAGTTCAACTGCCGGTCGCGCAAGCGCGCCCGCCGGTGGACGAACCAGGGCTCATGCCCTGTGGAAGCTCGCTGGCACGGCAGGCTCGCCTCAGCGGTTCGAGTCGCCCATCATGCCACCCGCTCACGACGGCTCCGACGAGAAGGAGCTCGTCCCCACGCAGGAGCCCACGTCCTCCGCGGGAGATTACGTGCACGGCTCCGACTCAGAGGATGCCACGGTCGCGCAGACGGCTGCGATCTCGGAGGAGGAGGCCCCCGCGCGCTTCCGCCGCGAGGAGGCGGACGCCTCCGCCAAGTTTGTGAGTACGAGGTGTCTTGCCGGGAGGACCGTGTCCGTCGCGTCAAGCTCGAGATAGTCGATCTTGACGAGGAGGAGTGAAGCTCTTCACCCGCGTCGACGTCGTTGTCCGCCTCGACGCTCCGCCACCACCGGCACCGCCGCGCGCAGAGGCTAAATTGGCCGCATTTTGCTTCAAATTAGTTAGTGCGGTTAGGTGTAATATGTAATTTAGGTTTGCTAATCCGATTATGTAATTATGATGCTGAATCATTGCATCAAATGCCATCTATATATATGATCATCGACGGATTTCCCTGCGATATTTGAAATGCATTTTTTCAGTTCGTGTTTTACGGGTTCTGTTCTGCGCCAGCTGCAAAATCTTCGTCCCCCACGATTTCGGAAGACTGAATTCATGTTTTTCGGTTCCGACATTTTCAGTTACGGTTAGAGATGCTCTTATAGACTACAACATTTGGAAGTTACCTTGCTCACAGGATTGCATAGTTTTTCATCAAGTTGTTCATTTATATTTAAGCAAATTAGAATGTTATGCCCTTTATTTTCCACAAGATTTATTTGATTTATGGTTCTTTGTTCCAACCGCAACTTGCAGGAATATTTATCCATAGTAGTATAACACTGCAGAATAACCCTGGCCAGTCTCATGTATGAATTGCTGGAGCAGTAAATTTTTTATTTCGTCGTGCAGATGTATCAAGGACTTTCCCTGCATTGTCTAGCTTGCGTTTGGTACAGCAAGTGAGTTACAGGTTCAGTTTGTGGAGAACATTCAGATCTGGAGTTATTAATCAAAGATCGGTCCACCTTTTTTTGCAATCTCATGTAAAATTGGATTTATTCTTTACTTTCAATGGACTTCAATTTTTAGCTTTCTATCTTTCAAAATATGTTTTAATTTCACTGATTTATTTCATATTTTAAATTTTCAGAGGTTCATATTCATGTGGTTATTTTCAAAAATCCAAGCATTCTGTCAGCTGCATGAGTAGGTAATTCTCTTTGAATTTCAGCTAATTTATGTTGTTGATGCGGGTGA
The DNA here is from genome assembly GCA_030063025.1 of Avena longiglumis. Lineage (NCBI taxonomy): Eukaryota > Viridiplantae > Streptophyta > Magnoliopsida > Poales > Poaceae > Avena > Avena longiglumis. The sequence goes on along the minus strand of CP125974.1, from coordinate 471,358,856 downwards.
TTTCTGTTACTTAGATATAAATGAAGGTTTTATCTCCGGTCCTTATGAATTTCTTTAGCATGTAGCATTTTTTACTGAATTCAGAATATGTCACTTGTTAGGTATTATATTGATGATAAAGTTTTGTAGTCTGATGAGATTAAGTGTACGGAAAATGACAATACTCTCATATGTGGTCTTTTCGGACTTCTTGGCAGGACAACCCGGAGCAAACAAAAAATAATAGATGTATATACCATACTAGCATAAATTGTTTATAAATCTAAATTCTAGATACATAAGATAGTGCGACATGTGTTGCTAGATGATTTCCTCTCATATCCAAAAGAAAAAAAGATCCTTCTTATGGAGTTCCGTTTGGTCCTGGTCTTGGTTATTTGTTAACATAAAAAAACCGATGTAGATTTTGGGGCATGGTAAATAGAGAGTCCATCATAGTGTTAGTTACTTGATAATGTTTATAAAGGTAAAAATACAATCCATCATATTGTTCTAAATATCTGGGCCCAGAGAAGATGAACAATGTAACTTCTAGCAAAGTTCAAAAGAAGTGTGTCATCAAACTTATCTATCAAGCAAATTGAATACTTGTGTTGGTGCCATGCCCCTGCAGTCCAACCCGGTGTTGGGGACAAGAGAGACTACATGATTATTGCATGCAAGAATTTCCTTAAGAGAAACTGATGCTCGTCGGGAAGGTTTGATGTCGAAACCCCTTCATATTCTACATGTCAACAGACGGTTAACATGTTACTCTTTTTATATGAAATATCCTACCTACTTATTGAAACAAACTGAATATACTTTTCATTAGAATTCTGATTGTTTACACATGTGTGATTCATTTTTCCTTCCTTCCTTTATGGCAATAATAAAACCAATGCACTGAGATAATAATTTGTAGTTTCCTTGAATATGCTTTCCATGTTTAATTCAGATGCCATATACAGGAGATAACACACCATATTTTTATTCAGTAAGGAACTCAATGAGTTTAACAGAGGAGTAGCAGTCTGCATCTTAAATGTTTCCATAACTATAAGCAAGCCTTCTATTTGACCATGTTCATCTTTTCAAGGCTGAACTGATGTTGAATATACTTTCTTGGCCATGTACGCTCTCAAATATTTAATTATGCTGATTATTTTTCTCTTGATGGAACATTATGTATTATGTATCCTTAATCTTGTAGTTCATGATAGAGTTCTATTTTATGGTATCGGAGATTTGAAAATTTTGACAAAATGTAGATGAAAAATAGAGCAAGCAGATCTATCGTGTTTCCGCACTATGCTTCTTGTACTTGATGAAGAATATCTTCTCTTTATGCTGCCGTGACAATTAAGAGGCACCAAACCTACTAGACATGGTATTAAGAATTGATGAATGCCCGCAAAACTAACTACAAGACGCAGGTCACTGTCTAGCGATTACAATTGCTCTCCATAGTGCAAGACTATACATATCTCCTATTTTTATTTTTATGTATGTGTGCATATAATAGCTTGTACGTGATAATTAGATTTATGTACAAAAAATGTTATTCCTATTTGAGAAAATTTTGGAACTTGGAAGTATATTAAGAAGTGATGATGAGTTTTCTGTATTGGTTAAATAATATCCATCAGGGTCCAAGAAAAGGAGAGGCGACAAGGTGAAATAAACATGCATGTTGTTTCAATATATTGCACAACTAATATTATTTTTCTATACTTAAATTGATGATAAAATATTTCAAAAATTACTTTTATTTCTGGTGGTGTGATACATATATGGAACCTTTCATATATTCCCACATCATAATGCTTCAAAGTAGACGAGTTACAGAATAATATCTCCAACAATCCCACACATAGGTGTGGATGTAGAAGTAAATTAAACTTGAGAGCCGTAGCAACGCACGGGCATTCAACTAGTATTATATAATCAGCAGTTAACTATAGTGCTTGCCTTGAAAATTACTTATATGTGCATAAGAATAATGGAAGCATGGCAACGTGGTCGTCTTCAACAACGTGCTACCTAGCACCTCTAGCCTCCTCGTCCTCGACACAATTTGATGCAGGGCTTGATCATGGGCTACCGCTAGAGCTGTCGGCATATGTTCCCTGATCTCCTCTGCTGCTTGACTCTAGCGGTTGTGTTGTATGGTGTGGTGTTGGCTCGTTTTTGAGCTTGTAAATAAATGCATCAAAATGCAAAGATTTTACTTTTTTCCAGAAGAAAGTTGTAATGATCAGGACCGCTATGTAAAAAAAAATTCCATTATTCTTATGCGCATTTCTTAAACTAAGCATTATGCCTTGGAGTGGAGATACTACTAATTGCTTCGTGGTACACTACCTAGAGACATAATTGAGAGATCATAAGTTAACTAGCACTCTCACATCGTTATGAATAATCAATGCTACATTACAGTATTTCACATGCAATTTACATAAATAGCCCTGTCATTAGACTTATCCATTACATCATATACCTTTTCAAAGTACACTTATACTTACAAAATACAACCTACCCTGTAGATATGGAGTAGATCATCAAATACAAAGTTCTTGTGCTTCCCTACTTCTGCTAGTAATAAAATACAACTATTATCAACAAAAAGAGCTCTCATCCTAAATATAATAGAAGTGCGAAGATCGCTATCTATACTCAAGAAGAAGAATTTGGGATTACAATGGGAGCATGAGAAGTACACTAAGAATGGGATTACATGATGTGAGATGAAATGATGTTTATAGTTCTAGTTGACAGACATGCCTTTTATAATATGCGAGAGCGACTCCCGTTGGAGTCGAATGTCTCCTTGCCCCCTCCAACCGGCTTGTTTGATTTCTCGGTATGTTTGAATTGAGCTCATGTCTGCTTTTGCTATATGCTTGTCTGACACACACAAAAATGATAATGACAAGCAAAGAAGGCCCATTTCTTGCCGGGAGGCAGTTGCCATAGTCAATAGATATAAAAATGACTTAGAATGATCTAATCTTACTTGGCCCTTAAATTTTAACTAATTAGTAATTAACTAACGTGTTGCATAGTCAGAAAAGAAGGGAAGTCAACTATGCATTGTTGCTTTAGCAGAAAGCAATCCATATATGTCTCAACAAAATATACTTTGAAATTAACATATTGAATTTAGAAAGTGTCATTGGGGAAAGAAGATAACTAAGTAGTAACGACCTAGTAATCTAGTAAAGCCTTTGTGTAGATATGGCGTACACGCCACAACGTCCTTTCTCCTATAAATAGCGGTGCAGAAGTCGAGACTATGCACTGTGCTCACCATCCCAAAGCTCTTCTTACACTTTCATCATCTTATACAGCAAACTTAAGGATGTCTTGCAGTTGTGGATCCAGCTGCGGCTGCGGCTCAAACTGCAACTGCGGGTATGCACTCATGCTTCTTTCTTGCGAACTCAAATATTTCTACTAGCTACAGTTGGATGCTGCTGAAGGAAATTCTTGTGCTGATCACATATTTTGTTACTGTAATGTGTTTGCGTGTTGCAGCAAGATGTACCCTGACTTGGAAGAGAAGAGCGGCGCCACCGTGCAGGCCATCGTCGTCGGGGCTGCGAAGGCGCAGTTCGAGAAGGCCGCGGAGTCTGGCGAGGCCGGCCATGGCTGCAGCTGCGGCGCCAACTGCAAGTGCGACCCTTGCAACTGCTAAGATTCACGCAGGCGACGGATGCGCTTGTGGTGATTGTGCCGTGTGTGATCGAGTGTGAATAATGGAACCGGCGCCGGCCATCTGGTTTATTGTTTGTGCCGCGGTGTGGTTTGCTATTGGTGTCGTATCTCGGTGTGATGTCTGACACGTGAATTGTGAGACTATTGCTACGTTGTGTTTGTGTGTGTGTCTTTGTAACGGTCCCATCTGGAGTGAATATGTATGAAAAACAGGTTCGTGCAAAACGTGTCCAGGGATGGAATAGATTGGCCCATAGCTTATCAGCTACACCAGCAAGAGTACATTTAGCTAAGCTTGTTTAGCTGTGGCAATCATCTGCATCCTTAATCCGGGATTGATTTGATTGGCACTATCCCAAAAACACATAAAAGATGGATTAACGCAGAAAATATTGCACCGTCTTTATTTAACGTCGACGCATAATATTTGCTGTCATAATTGTAGGGCTGCATCGGGGAAAAAACTGAATTTGCACAAAGAACTGTAGGACTGCATCGCGGCACTGCTGATTGCAAACTCCTTGTCGATTAAAATAAACAACTGTACCATGATCAGAAACATAGAACTTGTGTATCATGATCACAGACCTAGAACTTCAATCTAAAGGCAAACCAGGAGCAGTCACAGGGCATCACAGCCACACCAGTGCACCCCAACCCCAGTCCCGGATAAATCACTTAGTGAAAAAACACATCAAATAAAATGCTTAACATAAAAACATTGCAGGTAGAGACGACAGGATCAAACATAGATAAAACAAATTAGCTGACAAAACTTGTACAAACTTAGACATACCATACAAAATATTGGATTAATGCAGTCTTGATCAACTAGGTGATCAGACCATACAAAACCAAGTAACAAAGCTTGGACGAGTGCTCATTTTGGTCTTAAAACTTGAGCAGTCAGCAGTCTGACCAACTAGGTGCAACCCACTACTACTACAGACTAGTCAATATACTAAAGATGAGTATTGATTTGATTCGCACAGTCCAAAATAACATAAGATATATGAACTGATTTGATCCTGGATTTCTTTGCACCGAAAGGAGTATGTTGTATTTCATCTTGACAAAACTAGATTTATTTCTGTTAGTAACTTGAAAATGTATAACAAAAAGTAGTGCAAAGGAATACGGGATGTTTTCTAAAAAACCACAGGGACCTATGGAAAATTTAGCAGTCGAGGACAACATCCATTTATAGACACACACAGTCCAAGGATCAAAAAACACACTACTGATTGCAAACTCTAGCACGATCAGACCTCGACAGCAGACAAGTGTCAAGAATACACCACTTCACTTAGAAACCAAAACATCAATGAACATGAGCAACAAAAACAGATTGCAGACAGACTACAGGATCACACGTAGATAAAGCAATTATCATAAAGCTGCAAATATCATTTTCAATCCAGCAGCATGACAAAACTTAGGTACCAACATAGATATTCTTGACCATACATAACACTGGATTGGATTAAAGTTCAAAACGGTTTATCCTAGCGATACAGGAGACATCCATCAACAGAAACTGGTCCAGCTTACTCCTCAACCTCCTCCTCACCAACCTTCTTGTTGTGCTTCCTGGAGTACCTCAGGTTCCTCAGGAACTTCGGGTCCATCTAAGGAAAGAGTAACATAGGAACAGATCAGAATGCATGAACAAACAAACATCATCAAATGTAATCATAAGGGCTTGATAAAACTATTTAAGAATACAGTACAAAATTTGTAGATCCTAATGCACACAATTAGGAAACAAACAAGAAAGCATTACAAGCTAAAAAAAACATGAAAAGGTATTCCATTTTTTCTTTCATAATGAGGAACAGATACCAGCTTTAACAGAATCAAAGCATTTACACATATTAGAGCAGATTGAACAGCAGCAGTGGAACTGCGTCCGAAAATTAGAGCAGATGGCCTAGCAATTTACACATATTACAGTATCACCCAACCAACCATGGCACATTTTGGCATAGGCCTAACAACTGAATCCAGCAGTTGCCTACGAGAACGGCATGCTTTGTCATAGATTATCACATTCCCTAGAGTACAACATAAGTAAATATAATGCGTTTACCACCGATATTAGGTTAATTGTATGATTAAAATCGTCCTCAATAATATCGCATTCCTAGAATACCTAAAGATATTTGCAGGCAAACAAACTAAAGACTATGATAAAAATTTCGCCCCAGAGATTAATCTTTCAAAGAAACAGCAAATTTGAACTAGCAAGTAACGAAGCACAGATCAGGACAGTGTCAGATCTCGGGAAATTGGGGGCAAAGCAGAAGGAACGTACCCCCTTGGTGGAGGCCTGGCGCTGGCGCTTTGGCTTCTTGATGCCGTTCCTGTGCGCCTTGTACGACTGGTTGTGCGCCGTGTGGTTCTTCGACTTGGCCATCTCCGATCCCTCCTGCTGCTGCTCCTGCGAGTCACAAGAGGAACAGAACACGGCGAGCGATTCAGAACAGGAGGAAGAGGGGATGAGAGAGGGAACGAGGAGAAGCAGATGGCTAGGGTTCCTCACCGGTGCGCTGGGGTCTCGGCGGCGGCGGAAGAAGGGTTAGGGTTTGGAGTGATGGCTCCCCTCGATGCCTCATTTTATATAGACGAGGGGCTGGTTGTGAGAAGCCCGCGTCTTGATGGGCTGGAATTCCCGTCCATTCCTGACTACAGGTCTGTGGCCCATATCAAAGAGCTCAAATGCAATATTCAGCTTCCAGTCAAAAAGTTTGCAACATTCAGCCCAAGTCCATCCGTTAGTTCCCACAGACCACAGGAAAATATTCCATATCAAGCCCGCATTTGAACTCTCGAATAAAAAATCAAACCCTGGATTTGTTGTCTTAACAAAAAATCAACCCCTCTCTTTCAAAAAAAATCAACCCCTCATTGAGTTTTTATAGATTACTAGCAAAATGCCCGCGCGTTGCAGCGGAAGGGAAAACAATATGCTTATATACCTTTTCTCTTAGCAAACACATATCCATCGTGGGCTAAAGGGACCTGAAAATTTCGTATCTACTTTTCGCGCCACGGCCAGCTCTTGATGACCTTTAGATGACCATTGTTGTCCCATGGCTGCTCATAAAAAATATAGAAACGACAAAAAAACACTCATTCTTTATTATTAGATATATATAGATATATAGGATAGAAAACAAGCCCGTGCGTTGTAACGGGAGGAAAAAATCCGAGAACATACCTTCTACCATGTGACATCGTCGGCCGCGGGCAGTTGATAAGTGTGTGATCACCAAGGTGATGATCGCCGCCATGACATCTAGGTCGTACTCCGCTTAGCTACTATTTGTGTCGTTAGCTGCCGACTCCCAGGTATCCTTCTGATCGGCATGGTTGTGACCTCGTAGTCCCTCAAGATAAGATATAGAGAAAACAAAAAGAAAGTCATGCATGGAGCTAGGCTAGTACATCACTCGTTGATCAATCTAGAGATTGGAAATTGTCCAAGCTACGACGGAAATCTTGGTGCGGAGGTTAGCATGTCGCGCTAACTACAGAGCGTGTGTCCTGCATGCACATTGCCACCAGTGTCCAACTTGCTACGTCACGGTCCTATCTGAGCTATTGTCCTCGGTTGGACTTTGTAGGTCTCCACATCATATTAGTGGCGGCTGTCACGCCCCATGTATGACAAATGACGGCTCCCTCATTGCTCGCTTGGGAACAATGGGTCCTTTCTTTTGGGACTCGAGGGCACAATGAGGACCAATTACACGGGTAGGCATGCAAGTGGACGCGGTCTTTTATGTTTGATCGCTCTATGTCCTCAGCTCACGAAAACAATCGCTACGCACCTCGGTCACGCCTATTTTTTCCGGATTTGCTAGATTGTGAACTCCCTAATCCCTGAACTCCCTAATCCCCGCTACCTAGGCGGCCAAGTGAAGACATGGAATTGTTCATCGACGGCTTATTCCCTTCCACCGGGCGAACAGTTTTTTTTTACAATGGGCGAATAGTTTTTTTTATTTACTTACCGGTGGTTGTCTAGCACTATGGGGTTTGGTGGGAGGTAAATCTGTCGAGAAAAGTGTAGGTACTACAAAACACTCCTTCCTTTATTATTTTCATCGACGGCTTATTCCTTCCACCGGTAATGCTTTTTTTTACAATGGGCGAATAGTTTTTTTTATTTACTTACCGGTGGTTTGCTAGCAATATGAGGTTTGGTGGGAGGGTAAATCTGTCCAGAAAAGTATAGGTACTACAAGAAACACTCCTTCCTTTATTATTAGGTATAGATGATGGGCCACTAGCAATTTTATTTTATTTTTCAAAAAAAAAGTTTGCTAGTGACCCATCATAATTTTGACTGACATCATGTTCTGATGTGATACACCCCTTAGAAGAACACAACCAAATATGTGTTGTTGGTTCAAATGGCCAAATACACACGTATGGTTTATGACATGTGTTACCACGGTAAAATACTCGGTCAAAAATATATAATAGGATTAATTAGCACTTTTTGAAGAGTACAGTGCTAAAGATGGGCTTCTCTCGCCGGTGGGTACAATGGATTATGACTTACTACGGTGGAATACTCGGTCAAATTTAATAGAACTCTATTGGAAGCATTTTCTCCTTTTCGAGGTCTCAGACAAGGGGATCCTTCATGCCCCTTTCTACTCCTTTTTGTTGCGGATGGTTTATCTACTTTATTGAAGAATGAAGTGGATCAAAATAGATTGACTCCCTTTAAGATATGTCTGAATGCCCCTTGTACTTCACACCTATTGTTTGTTGATAACATTCTGGTGTTCTTCAAAGCTACGGAAGAACAAGCATCTTGTATGAAGAAAACCCTAAAGGTTTATGCTACATGTACTGGCCAAGTGTTAAACCCTGCAAAGAGTTCCATATTATTCTCAGATTCTTGTCATGGAGGTACACAACAAGCTATTCGGGCGATGTTACAGGCGGCTAATGGCATGAGCAAGGGTAGGGGACGGTGCGGTGTCTCCTGGCGATGCTCAACGACATGGTTTCGATGCATGGGGCAGTGCGGCTTGGTCTGGAACGGGTGATGCTCTGCGCGGCAGAGGCGGCGTCTTCGACAGCGGGCGGTGGTTGTCTTGACGCAGGCGTAAACGGGATGTCTGGCGGTCTCACAGGTCGGTGGCGATCGTGTGTGCACACAATGAGGCGCGCGCGGTGGCGCCGGTCGAGGGTGGTGCTTTGGCACGCCGCATGGTCTCTGGCGGTCTGGGCGCGGTTCGTGCGTGTGGTCCAGGGCTTGGCAACGCTCGCGGCTGGGATAGTGAGTGGCGGTGGATGGTGGGCTGCCTCCCAGACATGCTGGCTAGGCTTGCTGCTGCTCCTAGCTTGTTGTCGACTATAGGGTGGCAAGGGTGTGCTCGGCTGTTCACCATTGATGGCAATGGCAAGCTCACAGTGGTGCTAGTGCTTGGCTAATCTTCCTAGATGATCTACTGAGCTGGTTGTGAGCTAACTAGGGAACAAGTTAGGCAAGAATCACTGCTCACAATAGTGTTTGATGTTTGTTTGATTTGTGTCTGCAACCTGTTTGATGAAAGCCGCATGAAATCAAGTTTTGAATTTTGAAAAGATTTTTGGTGGGTTTGCTAGATTGGTGCTGGTGAGTCTGCAGATGCTTGGGTTTTGAAAGTTGAGCTTCTTTGGGTGGTTTTTGAAAAAGTGGGATCTTCCCATATGATAAAGATTCAATTTTGAATTGTCATTTAAACTATGCATTTGAAAGTTTCTGGATGATCACAAAGTGGGCCTTGATACTTTGTTATGAGTAAATTCAAAGGATGCAAAGATCCAGAAAAGTTTCTGTTAGGTTCTGAAAGTTTGAGACAGCCAAAGTAGGCATGAGAGTTAAATTGGTCAAAGTGACCATTCATTTAATATATGTGTTTTGATTTACTTGTCTTTAGGAAAAGTGTGGGAAATGTTTTAGATGATGCTTATTTCACCTAAGAAACATTTTACAAGCAATGAAACAAACAAACAAGGTGGTTTTAAAAGAATTCAAAATCCATGCATACACATATGCATGCATTCATAATTTTATTTAGAAAAGTTTTTGTTAACCCTAATTTTGATGATTAGAGCTTGATGATCCAAGCTTAGTATTTCTGGGATGTTACAAACCTTCCCCCCTTAAACAAAATCTCGTCCCGAGATTTGAAAAAGGACGAAAAGATTACCTAGGATTTGAAGAGATCGGGAAACTCCGTCCTGATGTGATCTTCGCGCTCCCAGGTAGCTTCCTCTTCTGTGTGGTTGCTCCACTGAATCTTGAGAAACTTGATGCTTCGGGTTCGGGTAGTTCGAAAAGCTTCTTCCAAAATGCGGATGGGTACTTCGGGATAGGTCAGGTCATCGTTTATCTCTATGGTCCGATGGTCGATATTCTTGAACACTTCGGTCTTCTCGGGGACTTCGAGACACTTGTGAAGTAACGAGATATGGAACACATTGTGCACGGCTGACATCTCTTCAGGTAGCTCCAATTGATACGATACTTCTCCTCGACGGTTTAGAATTTTGAAAGGTCTGATATATCTGGGGGCTAACTTTCCTTTAAGTTGGAAACGCTGCATTCCCTTCAATGGCGACACTTTCAGATAAACAAAATCTCCTATACTGAAGGCGAGGTCTCCACGTCTCTTTTTGGTGTAACTCTTCTGTCCGGATTGGGCGGTCTTGAGGTGCTCACGAATCTTGTGAACCTTCTCTTCTGCTTCTCGTAGGATGTCGGGTCCGAAAATATGACTCCCTCCTACTTCCGACCAGTTCAAAGGGGTGCGACACTTTCTTCCGTACATGAATTCAAATGGGGCCATTTGCAGACTGGCTTGATAACTATTGTTGTAAGAAAATTCTGCGAGCATGCGGTCTTCCCACTTGGATCCATATTCTAACACATGCTCTGCATATCTTGAGTATTTGATTTACTCCACGTTTGTCCATCGATGCGAGGGTGATACGCGATCTTGAAATCTAGGCGGGTTCCTAAACCTTCTTGGACTTTCTTCCAGAATCTCGAGGTAAACTGAGTTCCTCGATCCGATACTATGTTCTTGGGGACTCCATGCAAACTGACGATTCTAGCGATGTATAACTCCGCTAGTTTCGAACTCTGATATGTGGTCTTGACGGGCAAGAAATGGGGAGACTTTGGACAATCTGTCCACTATGACCCAGATAGAGTCATTTCCCCTACTAGAAGTAGGTAGTCCAGTGATAAAGTCCATTCCTACAGAATCCCATTTCCATTCCGAAATCTGCAAAGGTTGCAGCAATCCAGCAGGTCTTTGATGTCCTGCCTTGACTTGTTGACATATATCACACTTGGCGATATAGCTTGCTATTTCTCTCTTCATCTTATGCCACCAAAATTGCTCTTTCAAATCTTGATACATCTTAGTTCCCCCGGGATGGATAGAATAAAGAGTATCATGAGCCTCCTTCAAAATAACTTCTTTCAACTCAGAATCTGCTGGTACACAAAGGCGTCCTTTGTACCACAACACTCCTTCTTCGTCCTCGGTGAATCCGGGTACTTTGCCTGTACCGATACGACGCTTGATTCCGTCGATACTAGCATTTTCCTTCTGCGCCTCCTTAATCTGACTGATCAAAGTGGGCTGGAGTTCTATGCTAGCCAAAAATCCTTCACTTACTAATTCCATTCGAAAATCTTCCATCTCCTTGTGCAAACTTGGTTGCTCCTTCAAAATCATGGAGTTCAAGCGGCACGGCAATCTGCTAAGGGCATCGGCTACCACGTAGGCTTTACCAGGGTGATAGTGAATGTCCAGGTCATAATCCTTGATTAGCTCAATCCATCTTCTCTACATCATATTCATCTCCTTCTGAGTGAATACATACTTTAGGCTCTTGTGATCCGAATAAATATCACAACGATTTCCCATCAGGTAATGTCTCCATGTTTTCAGGGCTAGAACTACGGCTGCGAGTTCGAGGTCATGGGTTGGGTAGTTTTGCTCATGTTGCTTCAGTTGTCGGGATAGATAAGATATAACTTTGCCTTCTTGCATTAGCACACATCCGAGACCGATCTTGGATGCGTCACAATACACATCGAAGGGCTTCGTGATATCCGGCATGATCAAGATTGGGGCTGAAATCAATCTCCTTTTGAGTTCTTGAAATCTTGCTTCACACTTGTCTGTCCATTCAAACTTCTTGTCCTTCTTCAGCAATTGGGTCATGGGTCTGGCGATACTCGAGAATCCTTCTATGAATTTGCAGTAATATACCGCCAATCCGAGAAAAGCACGAACTTGGGTTTGAGTGGTTGGGCCTTGCCAATTTTCTACATCTTTCACTTTGGCAGGGTCAACGACAATTCCTCCGGCGGATACAATGTGACCGAGGAATCCTACCTCCTATAACCAGAATTCACATTTGCTAAACTTGGCATACAACTGATGATATCTAAGGGTTCCAAGAATGGTCCTTAGGTGTAGCTCATGTTCTTCTTCTGATTTGGAATAAATCAGAATGTCATCGATGAAAACAACGACAAACTTATCCAGGAAGTCCATAAAAATCTTATTCATGAGGTTCATGAAATAAGCGGGGGCATTAGTTAATCCGAAAGACATGACCGTATACTCATACAATCCATATCTGGTGGTAAAGGCAGTCTTTAGAGTATCCTCTGCAGGAATTTTGAGTTGATGATAGACAGTTCTAAGATCAACCTTAGAAAACACTTTGGCACCGGTCAACTGATCAAACAAATCTTATATCTTGGGCAAGGGGTACTTGTTCTTGATGGTGACATCATTCAACTTCCGATAATCCGTACACAAACGGTTACCTCCATCCTTCTTGTCCACAAGCAAGACAGGTGATCTCCATGGGGACGCACTTGGTTGAATCAATCCGATTTCCAACATGGAATCCAGTTGCTTCTTCAGTTCTGCGAGCTCTGACGGGTTCATACTATAGGGTTTCTAGGCTATGGGTCCGGTTCCGGGGATTAGTTCAATGATAAACTCGATATCCCGATCTGGGGGCATACCGGGCAAAACATCTGGAAATACATCGGGGTATTCACAGACTATCCGGACTTGGTCAATGGTAGGTTGGGCTATACTCTTGTTGCATTTAAATTGACGAGGTAAGGTTTCAGATATATGCTCGACTGATATTCCAGCTATACTGGTCATGGTGATGGCTTTCTTGGCACAGTCAATCAATCCTTTATGTTTGGACATCCAATCCATTCCTAGTCTTCCAAACCTTTAGTTCCGAGTACTATCAGATTAGCATAAAAATATATGCCATGGATTCGGATAGGGACGGCTTTGCAAATTTGCCTAGCCTTGGTGGTTGATCCGGGAATTTGCACAATCATCACATGCTTCAATTTGGTTGGTTGAATTTTACTAGTGCATGCAAATTCTTCGGTGACAAATGAATGCGATGCACCAGAATCAAACAACACTCTTGCAAGTACTGAATTAACAGAAAACATACCCAGCACGACGTCTGGCGCTTCCTGAGCTTCTTCAGCATGCATGAGAAAAAGACGGCCATTGCGGTTGAGTGAATTACCTAGGGCAAATCTTCTTCCGGGCTGAACACGACGCTGCTGTTGAGCTGGGGCATTTGCATTGGGGGTTGTAGCATTCTTCTTGTTGGGGCACTCGTTAGAATAGTGGCCTTTATTTCCACAGTGATAACAAGTCACTTGCGACTTGTCCTTGGCTGCTGCAGGCACAACATTGCTTCCAGTCCTCGGGGCAGTATTGGTGTTGGAGGTAGCATTGTTGGTGTTGAACTTGGGTGGGGCACGGGTGAAATTGCTAGAGTTGTCAGGGTTGTTGTGATTTCCTCCGGGTCTAGGGTTTCCACGGTTAGGATAGGTCGGACGGTTCATCGGGGGTCTGTTGGTTCTTGGGGCAAGTCCTGGAGATGGGTTGGGGCGGTACTTTGGGGTCTGATGGGTTCCTGGCTGATGCTTCATACGACGCTTGCAGTTCTCATTGGCTTGGTTGATCTTTCCTTCCATATGGATGGCAGAGTCGACAAGGGATTCAATATCTGCAAAGGGGATATTGACTAACACCGTCTACATCTCGTCATGCAGACCATTCAGGAATCTTTCTTTCTTCTTGGCTTCGGTGTCTATCTCGTCCGGGGCATACCTAGCTAATGACAAAAATTTGTCACGGTATTCCACTACATACATCCTTCATTGCTTCAGCTCTCTGAACTTGTCTCTCATTCTCTTGATCAAACCTGGTGGTACATGGGTTCTGCTAAACTTGACCTTGAATTCCTCCCAGGTCATCATCTGGCCTCCGGTCATTGCGCGAACACTGTTCCACCATGCCCTGGCATCTCCGGCTAGATAATGGGTGGCGAACAGGACTTTCTCGTTGGCTTCCACTCCAGCGACTTCTTGGTTTGCAGCCAATCATCGGCGTCTAGGGGCTCTTCTGACTTAGTGAAAACAGGTGGGTTGGTGTTCTGGAAATTCTTGAGCTTAGATCCATGGTGGTCCTGATTTCCGTGGCCTTGGTTGTTGTGGGCTAGCTGGGCTATTTGTTGCAGACTGGCTAGGTTGGCTTGACGTTCCGCTCTTTCAGCTTCGCGGTCAGAAGTTAACAGTTGCAGGATCTGCAACATCGGGTCCGGGGCTGAACCACTTCCTCCACATGGCATCTGAAGATTTTGATCGATAATAAGAAAAGAGGGAAATTTCTAAGGTTTTGGGTCTTTAAAAAGTTTTTAAAGTTTGACTCAGGTTTTTCTAGCAACTTGCTTTTTCATTCATTCATTCATAGCACACAGTACAACACACACCACAACAAAAAAAAACAGATGGTTTTAAGAACCATTCTGGAAACTACGATACAGTGGGATCGAATACTACTCACTACGCTAGTGCTCAAGTGCTACTACTCCTCGGAGTCTGTGGCTTCATCATCTTCATCATCATCGATGACGGCGAAATCATCCTCATCGGTGAAGAAGTCCATGGCCTGATCCTCCAGAAAATCATCGTCATCGCTGAGATAGGAGTAAGGGTCTCCACGAAGATCCTCTCCGGCATTCTCCCTTTCCTCCAACTTCATGTCTCTCGTGGATGGTCTCCTCCAAAGATGAGATGCGTGGCGAAGACGGGCAATAATGCGCTCCTTCTTGTCGGTGGCGGCGAGACTTGCGATCCCTTGCTAGCATGGCGATGGTCTGGTCCTTTGTCTTGATGATGGCAGACTTGTGGTTGCAGTAGTCACGGCAGTTGTCCAACTCCTGCTGACGATCATACATCATGAAGCTAAGGTGGTCCAATTGAGTCTTCAGCTCGGGGTGGTATGGGGCTTCCAGTGGTTGTCTATTTGCATCACGCCTTGGGCAAAACTCAAAGCGAATACCCTTGATCTGATTGATGCTCTGCCCACACAGACGGGAAAGATATTCCTGCATTGCTCTGGCAAGTCCATCGAGCCAGTTGTTTTCCCTCAAGGTAAACTGAATTCCCTCCGCAGTGGGAGGTTCAATCTTTCCTCAGAGACTTGCAACAATTAGCCACTGCAGATCTTCTCCTCCTTGATCATTGAGCTGAGCTCCGAAGAACTCGGGGTGTGGACGCTCCAGAAGTTCGGAAAGCTGGTCCAAATCCCTCTTAAAGATAAGGTCTCCTCCATTCCCAAGTTGGTAAAACTTGTTGTACTTCACGTCCATCTATAAAAATAGAGGATGAGTAGATTAGCAGGGTGATCAAGTGTGTCAAAATTTTATGTATTTTGCAAGAGTTTTTGAGGAACATGAATTTTTAGGAAAGAAATAAAGAGATAAGAATGAGAATAAGTTTTTGTAAATATTTATTTTCTTTGGTTTTGAAACTAAGTTTTTGGGTTCAAACGTCCAGTCTAACTAGGGTCTCCTATGGTCAGGATGGCTCTGATACCAACTTGTCAACACCCGGATTTTTCAATCCTAGATGCTTGTTATGCCATACATCGCAATCCCAGGATTACCATTTTTGCGAGACATAGTAATTGGATACCATAGTACATCATCCATTACAAACGATACATAAGTTCTTACACAAATAGGGATCTCATGATCCAGTTCTTAATACAACTTCAAGCAGCGGAATACGTAATAATAACGGTAGCTTAGGCGAAGCTCCATCTTCGGGGTCACAGGCAATGCTGACGATGGGAGATGATCCTAGTTGTCGTAACCTTCCTGGGGTCCATCTTCCAGGTACTCCTCTTCATAGTCTGGCCATGGGAATAGCCAGGGACAAAGCCATGAGTACTCTTTAAGTACTCGCAAACTAATACTAACAGGTAAAAGGGGTTTTTGGATAATAGGACACTAGGCTCTAGGGTTGTTTTGCAAAAGCCAGATTTATCTCTACTGGGTTCCAAAGCTGGTCACAATTTTATAACCCCTAAGTGGGAACTTGTATTTCATATCACAACTCTGTTGTGGTCAAGGCAAAGTCTCAATTCAGTTCACAAGTCATTTTAAAAAAATCTGACGGGGGAACAGTATGGCCACTCCAACTGTCCATAACCGCGGACGCGGCTATTCGAATAGTTTGACACTCTGCAGAGATTATACACTTTCACCACAACATTCGATACATCCGTCAGGAACAAATCCTGAATTCACCATACTCAGTATGCGGAAAATCAATCCTAACCTTTCAATTACACGCCCTAGTATAAGCACCTCTCCTGTGAGTTTGGCCTCCCAACCATGACCAACTGTCATCTTGGGTCTGCCGCAGTGGACAATCTTCACAAGGTAGCCTCGGCTCAGACCTTGGCCATGAGGTAACTAATACTAAGGGATATAAGTTTCCAGTCAAGCCCTACCCAATATTCGGGTATTGTGGTTGTACGATAAAATTGGAATGGTATCGCATCCAGGCAACCATCAGTTTTTATAAAGGGCTAAGGCTCATGCCTCAACATTTTCATCACCAAGATCATCACGTGTTCGGAAACACATGTCCAAAACATTTCAATAGAATGAACCATCATTCCAAGGTTTTCATAACCATTTTTCCACCAAGTATTCCCATCTAAAGTTGATCAAGTTTTATGCTTAGCACCAGCATCTACAAGTGGGGGTAAGTACTGATGAGGGGTGGTAAACTAGTGGAGTTCAACTAAGTACAACCTTACATCTTAGGATGATATCAAGGTTTCTAACTTAGGCCAAATTTTATGCTCTTCATACAACCTTCAGAATCTTTCTAGTATCTGCAAGTCACTTAAGTCAACTCTAAGTTAAAGCTTTGATAAAGAATTAAAGTAAGAAGCTTGCAAATAAAACTAGGATTGGTTTATCAAGTGGGTATGATCACATATGCTTAAGGCATATAGTAGGCATAGTAACAAGTAGGGGTTTGTTGCATCAGTAGGGTATCTTGCAAGTGTTAGCTTGCATAGGTCAACTTGATTAGTATGGCTTGCTAAAGTAGAGTGTCTTGCAGGTTTTAGCTTGCATTGGTATAGTATCAGCTTGCCTTGTGCAGAGCAGTGGTTGAAGTTCTCCTCGGCTTCTTCGTAGAATCCTCCTTCCTCCTCGTATCCTTGGTCGGTACTAGCGTATATGAATAAATACGAGGTAAACAATCACCAAACAATACTTAACTACTTGCAATCATCACACACAAGGGTCCTATAGATGATCTAGCATCATCTCTAACATTAAAAGGTTAAGACTTGATTTAATTCCTTTCATTTTTAGAAAAGTAATTTCTACTCATTGAAAAACTACTTAAGATTTACTATTCTCCAAACCAAACATGGATCATGTTGACACATGTCATCACCACATATTGTAGTCCATGGGAATGTGATTTAAAGTGGTGTCACAATTTAATAAGGTTTTACCCTTTTATTTTAATTAATTAAAGTGGCTAGTAATGCCTATGGGGCATTCTTTTATTACTTGAACATTATTTCTGCAAGTAAACCTATATATTTTTTTTATTCTGAAAGGTATGGTTAAATGTGTTTTTCGAGAGTTGGAATCAACTCAAAAGCTATTATGGTTTAAATTTGAAAAATGTTTGAATGCAGAAAAGCTTCTGCCTTGTTATTTTTACCATGGGTGATCTAAATATCCAAATGACTTGAATCCAACGGGCTTGGATTCAGCATTCACAGACCTTTCCAACAAAATTGGTTTCATTCAATTTGGTGCACTGAATCGATCTGGGTTGATTTTTGAAGTTGGGTACAGAAGTGTGTTTGAATTGAAATGGAAAATGTTTAATTTGAATAACTGGGCTGCGTGGGAAAAGTTAACGGGCCGGCCTGCTAAGCGCAGTGCTCCCGCGGGCTGCTTAAGTGGGTGTCCCCACTCGTCAGTGACACGGGGCTAGGCGAAGCGGTATGGGGCAACGTGGATCGTTCGGTCTAGTTCTAATCCAACGGCTGGGAGTCATCGTCGACGCGAGACAACGCCGCGACAACGAAACCTAAGCGGCGTGAGGGGTCTTGGGGCTCACTGGGGTATGGGTGAGGTCGGAGGCGGGCGAGCAGCGAAGTCGGACAGCGAACTTCGGGTGGTGGCGGCTCTGGGATGGACGAAATCGATGGCTCCCTTCTTCTCCAGGCGGCGGGCTCGGTGAAATTCCGGCGGGTGGTGCTCGCCTTGCTCGAGAAGTGTGTACGATCGGTGAGAGAGAGTGAGATGGTGTGAAGAAATCGGCGGGGTGGCCTCTATTTATAGTCGGCGAGGGACCGTCGGGGCGCACGGTGAGCTCGTCGGGGGCGATGTTACAGGCGGCTAATGGCATGGGCAAGGGTAGGGGACGGTGCGGTGTCTCCTGGCGATGCTCAACGCCATGGTTTCGAGGCACGGGGCGATGCAGCTTGGTCAGAGCAGGTGATGCTCTGGCGGCGGCGTCTTCGACAGCGGGCGGTGGCTGTGCGGCACGGGGCGGAAAACGGGGATGTCTGGCGGTCTCCTGGGTCAGTGGCGATCGTGTGTGCACGCGGTGAGGGCGGCGCGCGGTCTGTGGGCGCTGGTCGAGGGTGGTGCTCTGGCGCACGCTCGGCATGGTCTCTAGCGGTCTGGGCGCGGTTCGTGCGCGTGGTCCAGGGCTTGGCAACGCTCGCGGCTGGGACAGTGAGTGGCGGTGGACGGTGGGCTGCCTCCCAGACATGCTGGCTAGGCTTGCTGCTGCTCCTAGCTTGCTGTCGACTATGGGGTGGCAAGGGTGTGCTCGGCTGTTCACCATTGATGGCAATGGCAAGCTCACAGTGGTGCTAGTGCTTGGCTAATCTTCCTAGATGATCTACTGAGCTGGTTGTGAGCTAACTAGGGAACAAGTTAGGCAAGAATCACTGCTCACAATAGTGTTTGATGTTTGTTTGATTTGTGTCTGCAACCTGTTTGATGAAATGGCCGCATGAAATCAAGTTTTTAATTTTGAAAAGATTTTTGGTGGGTTTGCTAGATTGGTGTTGGTGAGTCTGCAGATGCGTGGGTTTTGAAAGTTGAGCTTGTTTGAGTGGTTTTTGAAAAAGTGGGATCTTCCCATATGATAAAGATTCAATTTTGAATTGTCATTTAAACTATGCATTTGAAAGTTTCTGGATGATCACAAAGTGGGCCTTGATACTTTGTTATGAGTAAATTCAAGGGGTGCAAAGATCTAGAAAATTTTCTGTTAGGTTCTGAAAGTTTGAGACATCCAAAGTAGGCATGAGAGTTAAATTGGTCAAAGTGACCATTCATTTAATATATGTGTTTTGATTTACTTGTCTTTAGGAAAAGTGTGGGAAATGTTTTAGATGATGCTTATTTCACCTAAGAAACATTTTACAAGCAATGAAACAAACAAACAAGGTGGTTTTAAAAGAATTCAAAATCCATGCATACACATATGCATGCATTCATAATTTTATTTAGAAAAGTTTTTGTTAACCCTAATTTTGATGATTAGAGTTTGATGATCCAAGCTTAGTATTTTTGGGATGTTACACACGAGGGATTTCGTTTTTGAATGGGAGTTCATTTCTAATTTGGATTAGTAGAACTCAATTTATCATAAATTAAATCAAAGTGAATTTGCATAATTTGTTGTAGTCATTGGCATTCGTTCACCACCTTATGCATAGTTGTAATTGAGATAATAGAACTATAGAATTCTGGATATTTACTTTACGAACTGGTATCGTATTGTGTTGAGTGTCAATCTAAAGTTTAAAGTCCTATTGCAAACTTTCGGCAAACTCTGTTTACTCCGTGAAATTTAATAATTGGTATTAAATCAAGAGTAACAATTCCAGTGTTAGTATCTTAAGTATCATGTTTGCCTCCATGATTCTTGATTGTTTTAATATCAAGTTTATCTAGGAGCTGAAAGAATTGTTTCAGAAACCATCATGTGTGACAGATATAACGATATTTGAGACAATGTTTTGGTTGCAATATGATAGAGTATAATATATGTTCTAATATTGGATGAGAATTTGCGAAGGTTGGAGATGTTAGACATCCTAATCATCCAAACAGGGTTTTGAAAAGTAATGTTATACTCACGATTCGCCTTTATAAGCTACAGTAGCTTGATCATGAAAGTCGTCATGATAAGGGTGAATAGAAGATGTATGTAAAGTGTTTACTACACTAAAAGATTACTAAAGAATGGATTTTGGAAGAATGCCGATCATTTTGATGATGGTGATCTACTTCAAAGTGCAAGTCCAAAGGTATTATTATTTGAATATACATGCTTTGGACTATGTGTTATGTATATGGCGCCACTTTTGATGTTGATAGATTCTTTTAAAAGGAAAAAGGAAAAAGGAAATGCTGAAAGAGAATTTATAAAAATATATTTGGCAGAAAAGAAAAGATTGGAAATATCCAATTTAGGTATATGGATGATATACATGTTATGGTTATATTCTTTGCTTGTTAAACAATGTGGTTCTTGGGTATTGGATACCGAATTAGTTGGTATGAAATTTCATACGGAACGACGCAATTTATGAACCACAATGGCCTAATAAGTAACTAGCAAGAGAATATGTGACGATGTTCATTGAAAATAAACAAACCATTTTTTGTATTTCTCATTGACATCAAAGCTTGACTTCAAGATTTGTTTTAATAATTTGTATTTAAATCAGGTATTATGAGAACAAAGGTTGTTCAAATAATTACCGTATTCCATATAAGATGGATGATTTACAAATCTAGTTGGAGAAATCACATCCATAAAGCTAATGCTAAAATGTCGCAAGACAAATGATTGGAAGATCACTTACGAAGTGACATCGCCGTTTAAATGATATTGGAAAAAACATAAAGAAACTCCATTTTCATGGAGTTTTGGAGTTTTTTATTTGATCAAGTGACGCTTGTAAGAATTTCCTCGGGATAATTAAAACTTCGTTCAAAGGCCAAAGAAGAACGATCGACTAAAATTATTGGAATTTATACATATCGATGTATGTAGTCCATTATGTGTAGTCGTAAGCGATGGACTTCAACTTTATATGCGTTCTCCAGAAATTTGAGTGAATACTCACTCAATGAGAAAGAAGTATGAAATATTTCAAACGTCTCAAAGACTTTCAAGATGAAGTGGAAAATCATTGTAACAGGAAAATAAATGATTTATGATTTTATCATAAAGGGATTTATTTGAGTTACAAGTGTAACAAGAAAATAAATGAATTATGATTTTATCATAAAGGGATTTATTTGAGTTGCAAGTTTAGCAAAACACCTAGATTTACATCTCCCGAAACACCATAGGAGTATGGAGTGTTTGAGATTTGTAATAAAACCTTGTTTGACATGGTTGGATCAAAGGTTTTATTTATAAAACTGCCATTATGTTTTAAAAGATCAAAGCTTTAGAGACTACCGCTTTTACACTGAAAAGAGCTCCATCTTGATCCGTTGATGACACCATGGAAGTTATGGTTTGGGGTAAAATCCAAGTTGTCATTTCTTAAATTTTGGTATGCTAAACATAAGTAAGATGTTTACAACCAAAGTCGGATGAGCATGTCTTTGTAGGTTATTTCGAATAACAATTGGTTATTCCTCCATAACACCAAGGACAAAAGGGTTTGTCGCTTGAAACGTGAAGTTTCTTGAAGAAGAAATTTTTTATAAATATTAAGTGGGAGGACAATAGAACTTTGATAAGGTTAACGAACCTTAGCTATATGTGTTGAGTTGCCAGTGCCGGAAAATGTTCCGGAGGCAGCCAGAATGCTCATGGCTCATGTGCCTCAAAGGTTGTGGTCATGGAGGTCTAAGTTCTTATTGAACCAAGTCGGTCGGATAAACAATCAAATACTGATATTTGAGAGTAAATCATTATTGTTTGACAATGATGAACCGACTACATGCAAAGAAGCGATGATGGGCCCTGACTCCATAAAATGGCTTGAAGCCATAAAATCCGTGATAGTTCCATACACGATAATTCAAGTTTTGAACTTGGAAGACCCTCCGGAAAGGTGTAAAAACCTATCGGTCATATTTGGATCTATAAAGAAACAGACATGGATGTTTTACATCTATGAAGTGGTCGACATGTCATAAAGTATTTTACGACAATGTTCAAGGAGTTGACTATGACAAGATTTGATCTTTCATAGCGATATTTAGTTTAGACAGATTAAAGTAGCAACCACTACATATAATTTGGTATATGGTAGATGAATAAACAAAACAAAGTTCTTCTAATAGAATGGTTACCTAGGACGTATACATGACATGATCCAAAGGGTTTTTGTTAATTCAATGGATGCTAAAAGGGACATGCAAACTTCAATGGTTGAAGTAAGCATCGCGGAGTTGGAATCTTCACCGTGATGAAAAAAAGGAGTTTTCATCTGGAGACGATGAAGATGCTTGCATTTGCAAGAAATTAAGTGGGAGCGTTGAGACATATTTTTAATACATTATGTGGAGGACATCTTGTTAATTAGAAATGATGTAATTTTTATTGATAAAGGTTAAGAATTTCATTTCGATGAAAGACTTAGGGAAAACCCGAATATTTAGCATGAATGTCTATAGTGGATAGACTGTGACGCTAATATGGTTGTGCCAAACGTACATATATGAGATATTGAAAGAGTTCAATATAGAAACGACAAGAAAAGGTTCTTGTCACATGGAAAGGAATTGAATCAAGATGCAAGTGTATCGACACTTGATAAGTGAAACAAGATTCAAGTGCTTTGACACTTGATGAGTGAAATCACAAGGATGTTTTGATCAATCATAACCATGATATGTACACATCCAGATATGTCCTATGCTCTAAGTGTCATGAGCATATACCAGAATGAATCATAAAATGATCATTGGACGATAGTGAGGATATTCTTATGATCTTTTGGAAGAACTAAGAATATATTTGTGTAGAGGTAACAAACAATTACAAATAGTTCATTGTAAAGCATTACATTGATACAAGTTTTGTCACAAGATACAAAATTAATTTTATCTCAATTTAAACTATGGGTGGCACAATGTAATGGAAAGGAGATTCCATGACGGATTTGGATGAATTCCAAAGTTAAGATATTGTGACGGATACTACACCAAAAGGGCTAAGTATATGACTGCTATAGTAGCAACAAAGGAGGGCATTTGTGTCAAGTAGTTTGTTATCAAACTAAGGTGTGGTTCGCAATGGGCTAACATTAAAGATATATTGTATGATAATAGTATCAACATTTTTTAACCCCAAGGAACTAAAGGTCTCACCAAAAGACCAAATTTATACAATGTCATCTCATTGGAGAATGAGTGATGCGTGAAGACGCAAAGACATGCAAATACACACGGACCTGAAAGTCTCAGATCTGTAGATTATGTTAACCACTTGCAATTTCGTATATGGAACACCATAAAGCCATAGGTGTTCAATACGCAAAGTTTTCAAACTAGATTACTGTCTCTAGTGCAAGTGGGAGACTGAAGGGAATATGCCCGAGAGGCAATAATAAAGTGGTTATTATCGTATTCCTTATTTATGATAAATGTTTTTTTTGCATGCTATAATTATATTAATACGGAAACGTTAATACATGTGTGTTTATAATAAACAAAAAGGAAGTTCCTAGTTATGCCTCTCTTATAAACTAGCTCGTTGATTAACAAGATGATCAAAGGTTTCCTGATCATGGACATTGGATGTTGTTAATAACGAGGTCACAACATTAGTGTAATGATGTGATGAACATTCATCTGAAGTATAGCAATATGATCAAAGTCATTGAGTTTATATTGCTATATCAACTTACGAAGTTATCCTAATCCTTAGACCATGAGATCATGTCAATCACTAACACCGAAAGAGTTTATTGATGACATCAAATGTCACACCTTAACTGGGTGATTATAAAGATGGCTTCAGAACTACTAAAGTATTATGTTGAGGCTCATGGATCGAGAGTGGAATTTGTTCATCCTGATTACGGATAGATATACTCTGGGCCCTCTCGGTGATATCACATTGATTAGCTTGCAGGCAAGTGATTTGATCACTTGAATATTATATCACGGGAACTAGAAAATAGTGCATGTCAGTAACGAGATCAAACTAGGTATGGAGATAACAATTATAGAATATCGGACATGTAATATATCGTGAAACAAAGGGATTAAGATACTAGCGTAAAAGGTTCCGACAATCACAGGAAAGTCATTGTTGAATGTGTGGGAGTCAGTATGGATCTCCAGGTCCCGCTTCTGATTATTGATCGGAGAAGGGTCTCGATCATGTCCGCATTATTTGCGAACCATATTGTGGCACACTTAAGGGACACTGACATCCAATTGGAGCAAAAGTTTCAAGCCGAAAAGAATAACAAGCGCAGGAATTTATTTCACTGGATACCGAAACAGGTTTTCGGGTGAAATTGCAGAAAGTGTTTTTATATGTGAAATGAAATACTAGCAAGTTGTTATATGTGAATGTTTGTCATTAAAGTAATTGACAAAATTCTGAATAAATAAAAGGAGTCTTATTTAATGAGAGTTTGCATTAAATTTGGTGGAAATTTAATGGAATTTTGAGTGGGTTTTTGAGTGGAGGGAATTGAAAGGCATTTGAGTGAGTGGAGTGTCCACCCAAATGAATGTGGAAGAGGTGGGGGCAGCCTGTAACACCCTCAGAATCGGACCTATGCAAGTTCGGGCAAAATTCACCAAACCCGCATAGAAACGATTCAAAGGTGCCCACCAGGCACTTTCGTGCGGGTGGAAAACGAAGTAATAACATTACACAACAGTCCTCGATGGGACCCACAGAACAGATATATATATAACAGCGACTCAAGAGTCAAGAATACGAATATCTGGTGCAAAGATCCAAATCACCTTGAAAGCGATAGGCGTCCGCTACGGACAAGATGCAAATGGGGCTAAGAGCACGAAGAATAACCAATGGCGTCCATAACCCTGCGGGCCAAGCGGAAGGGTAACCACCGCTAACGTCGATCTCAAAACCTGCTTAACAAAAGGGGTGCCGACAAAGGGCAAAGCAGAAAACAAAGAAGGAGCGTCGATCGAGGCGATTACGGCGAGGCTAGAATTGGCGGTCCTCGCCTACAAAGGTATAGTGATTTGGCGGCGTGACGGCATGCACTAAACAATCTCTGAGACTCGATACATGGCGGCGGTTATCGAGAGGGTAAGAAAGACCTATCCGGATCCAACACGAGACTAGCACCAAACAAACCCATCACGTGTTTCCCCTCGAGACCAAACGAGGAAGTCGAGGAACTCACAGTTGGCGCTTTATTCATTCGATTATAGTTGCGGCTTTACTAGTCGTTTAAGTAATCATCACGATAAAATAAGCGGTGGGTCATTTTAGTTAATCATTACGTGATAGTGGCAACAATTACTAATCGTCTGAGATAGCATGAGATAAACCCAAAACCCAGAAGTGGTTGTTACTTTTATTCACCAATGATTGTAGTTGCAATACTTACTAGTCATATACAATTGTCATGGCGACAACCAAACAAGCAATTGTGGGCAGAATTAATTAGCCATTCCGTTGTAGTGGAGCTGATTACTAGTCATTATAAGTCAAATTTATAGCATAAACTTTAGTTATGCTTGTCTATGATCGAATCATGCTCCAAGTCGTCCATATCCATGGACACGGCTTTGAAAGTTTTACCGGCGGTGCACCAATAGCAACACACGCTCGATCAACCTCGGAAAAACCAAATCAAAACCCAACGAGGCTTTCACATGAACAATCACGAGATTCAGAAATATTTGAGGGCCACCCTTGAGTATACCATAGCAGTAAGCAAGCTCGAGACGGACTCAAGGTTTACGTCGATGGTACGTAACGGCAGCAGTCCCCAATCGGGGGCTTGTCGATACATGAAAACATCCGTTTACCTAGCGATGCGATTATGCGTTACCTGCACAATCGTAAATAAAGCGATAAAGCATGGCATAAGTACAGGATCGTAATAAAACCTCAAACTAGTTTGTGGCCCCAAGAAATAAGAATGAATCAAGCTCGGCTCGGGGGTCCCATATACCTCCCGGATGTGGATAGCGCGCAAAATCAAGGAACAGGTATCAAGTACTCGGGGTCTTACGGGACACAAGTGGGCGTTCGGAAACCAAATATTATCTATCACCCACCGATGCCTCTGCTTATTCAATTTTTAGTTGTTAAACAGAAAGTAAAGTGAACAATAAGTAAAACTAGAATTCATCTCCAACATCAGCATGCGGCAATACATCAGCAACTGTGGCATATGGCGACACACATCGGCACTTGAGCAAGCAACTACGACGCGCAAGTCCAACTATCTACCAAACAACAGGTAATAGGGTGTGTCCAAGGCAATATAAGGCTGCAAGGGATATCACAGGTACGGAAACTAAAGCATCGCAACACAGATAGCAATAGATCAACAGGAGGGAAGTAAATACTAGAAAGTAAGATAGGTAGAAAGGGGGAGATGCTCGCCTGAAAACATTGCCGAAGGGTTCAACCGAAGGTCGGGGCGAAGCTCACATCAACTCAACGGCCTTATCCGCGAAGAAGCAAAACACTAGAAGAAACACCGGATGCAATATTTAATACTACGGCAAAAGATCGGCATGATGCATGTATGATGCATGGCATGGCGAAGGTGCGATCTTGATTAAGTCATATTAAGCGGAACCGGGGTCCCGACAATTAATTAGTAGGTTCAAGTTATTTAGAAACCCCGCAATTTTAAATGTTGTTATAACAAGGCAAGATAAGATACCGGTTCGCTACACAAGTTTAAATGAGGCCAATATGAGACTAGATTTGCCCGCATATGGGCCCCATATTTAATTATTAGGTGAATCGGCCTAAGGCCCCCAAACCAATGAGATGCATGCGAGATGACAATTTAATATGCAACAAGTAGTATTATGTTATAAAATAGGGTTCGAGGAAAAAGGGGTCACACATTAGAGGGGGCTCGACGAACTTGGGAATCGGGTTGGGTCGGTCTAGGGGTCCAGGGTTCGACGAGGTCGCTTCCGGCGGGTTCGTTCTCTCGTTCTCGGTACGGGGTAGTTCTTGGCGTTCCGGATCCGGACTTGGTTCGGTGTCGGGGTTCATCGGATCTTCCGGGTCGGTGCCGTTCTTGTCGTCGCGCAGATCTTGCCGGGTTCCACGGTTGATCTTGCCGTCACGAGGATCTTGTCGGGACCGTGTACCGGGTCGGTCTTGGCGTTCACGAGGAGTACTTGTCGCCTGAGTTTTCTTGGTGCTCTTCGATGATCTTGTCGTCGAGGGGAACTTGACGGGTCCGCAGCGAAGATCTTGTGGATCCAGCGTCTCGGTATCCGGTAGGCGTACTCGTCGGCACGGGGGTCGGTTTTCGGTCCGGATCTTGGCGTCCTGGATCTCGTTGAGCTTGGCGTGTCGAGGTCGGTCCGTTCACCGGGATCGGTCTTCGGGGAACTTTTCGCTCCATGCCGGAGATCTTGGTAGCAGGCACCGTCACGTCGAGGCCTCAGGGTTTGGTCCTTAACTTGAGTGGTGGCGAAGATCTTGCCGAGATTAACTCGGGTCCGCGACTGTTCTCTGGCGATCTCGTGTTGTTCTTCACGCCGCCAGCGATCTTGGGTTCTGAAGGGCCGCCACTGCAACGCACCCACGGGGCCGGGTCAACGCGACGGTGCTCGGGCGGCAGTACGAACAGAGAGCTTGGCCTGGCGGGAGCCTTGGCGGTGCGTCCGCCCAAGGTCGGACGGCCGGCCGGGTCTTCGGGAGCTCGGCCTGGGCAGGCGGCCGGGCGGGTCCGGGCAACAGCGGAGCGACCACGGACGGCGAAGCAGCGGCGGCAGCAGGTTGGGGAGACCAGAGAGGCGACGGGCGGCACGGCCTGGCTGACGGGGCGACGCTGCAGAGGTGGTTTGGCGGCGCCGGCAGCGAGGAGCTGGGGACAGCGGGGAGATGGCGTCTGCGCGAGAGGCGAGGCGAGCGGGTTGAGGCAGCGGAGGCAGGGGCGGGCGGCGCCGCACGGGCTGGCGTGGCGCTCGTGGGCGGAGGAAGCCGACGCTGGCGGAGAAAAGCGGTCAGCGCGGATGCTGGCCTTCGAAGCGGAGGAGCGCGAGGCGGGCGCGGACGCTTGGCGGAGGTCAGGCCGGTGCGGGCGAGCCGCGGCGAGCGGGCTTGAGGGAGGCGAGGAGGTTGGGAGGCGGGGCAGGCTGGGCGGAGTGAGGCCGGGGTGGCGGGCACGTGGGGAGTGTGAGAAGAACGAGGGGAGGAGGAAGATGGTGGGAGTGGCGGGCCCGGGGGTGGGCCAGAGGCGCGTGTAGTGTGTGCGTCTGGTGTGCGTGCGTGCGTGGGTGTGTTTGGGTGGGGGGTGGGACCGGGTGAGTGGGGTCCTGGGGGCTGTGTGGCGCGCTGAGAGGGGAGAGGAGGGAGGAGGGAGTTGGGGGCTGGACACGTGGCGAGTTCTGAGTGGGTGAGGGAGAGAGAGGCAGCGAGGTGGCGAGGGCTGATTGGCCCGGGTGATGTGGCTAGGGTGGGTTGGGTAGACTAGTTGGTGGGTTTAGGATTAGAAGGGCAGGGGTAGGTGGACCGATTTAGAAAACTGGGGCGGTCGTTCGGGTCGGTTGGCCCGTTCGACTGCTCCGGCCAAAATAAATATCTATTTTATTCGATTTAAACGGGCCGTCTGCAAACCGATAGCGGCCAAAACAAAATATTCCGGGGACCCGGTTTTGATGTTTGAAATGAGAGGGGGAGTTTTGAAAACAACACGGGCTTTGCAAACATATTTTTAGCAAACAATGCATGATGATGACGATGCAATGCACAAATTCAACGCGATTTTCTAGTAGTGGTTTTGCGGGATGCCACAATTCGACACCACTAACAAGGGATCTCGCCCTCGAGATCCGCCTCATGGTACCGGAAGGAAGGTCGGCGTTCTCTGTCTTCTCGCTTCGTGTAGATCCTCGCGACACCACTACCGAGGGTTCCTTCTTCATCTGGGAATCGGCGACACCACCAACAAAGGGTCGTTGTTCCTGATCGTCGAGAGAACACTCCGGATAAACAAAGGACGAAGATAGAGGCATCAAACGATAGAGCCACCTCTAACTTCCATGGACGGAGTAAAACTGCCGGATCCCCTGATTCGACGTACAAGAGCGAATGATAAGAGAAGTGGTAGGGTAGCTAATCCATCCCGCACTCAAACCATTACTCTGCACACGAATAGGCGGATTAAGCATCCAACTCTCGGAATTAGACTGAAGATCCTCTTAGATGGTATCCGGAACAAAGGAATGTTGCCAGCAGAAATCGTATGAAAGACACAACGATTAGGTTTCGCGATGGTTCCATTGGCAAGAACAACACATGCTCAAGGTCGACTCCAACTTCACCAAAGCTCGTCCTTCTCAGATGTTTTTCAACGACACTGACATCCGGCAAGGAACACATAGGGATAAAGGTTTCAGGAACAAAAGATCGAAGGAAGGGTACAACAGACAAGTTGCAGATTGATGATCGTAGCACCTCCGTTACAAAAGGAAGAAGCGAAACCCTAGAGGTACGACGGATACCCAACCACGAGAAATCCTGGACTTGAAGAGAGAGAAGAGAGCGGGTTCAAAACACGTCGAGATAAGAGGAGAATAGCAGAGGGGTAAGGAGTAAAATCAGACCTAGTCAGAACTATCCAACCGATTTGCAAAAATAGTTTTGACACTCTACTTCGGCCGTTAGCTAGGTTATCCTCTGAAATTTGGACTTGTGGGTATCGCAACTGCTGAGCTCTGATACCACTCTGTAACACCCTCAGAATCGGACCTATGCAAGTTCGGGCAAAATTCACCAAACCCGCATAGAAACGATTCAAAGGTGCCACCAGCACTTTCGTGCGGTGGAAAACGTAATAACATTACACAACAGTCCTCGATGGGACCCACGAGCAGATATATATATAACAATGACTCAAAGAGTCAAGAATACAGATATATATGCAAAGATCCAAATCACCTTGAAAGCGATAGGCGTCCGCCACGGACAAGATGCAAATGGGGCTAAGAGCCTGAAGAATAACCAATGGCGTCCATAACCTGCCTGTGCCAAGCCGGAAGGGTAACCACGCTAACGACGCCGATCTCGAAACCTGCTTAACAAAGGGGTGCCGACAAAGGGCAAAGCGTAAAACAAAGAAGGAGCGTCAAGATCGAGGCGATGCAGCGAGGCTAGAATTGGCGGTCCTCGCCTACAAAGGTATAGTGGGCTGAGCGGCGTGAAGATGCACTAAACAATCTACAGAGACTCGATACAACCGGCGGTTATCGAGAGGGTAAGAAAGACCTATCCGGATCCAACACGAGACTAGCACCAAACAAACCCATCCCGGTGTTTCCCCTCGAGACCAAACGAGGAAGTCAACCGAGGAACTCACACAGTTGGCAGTTTTATTTGTTCAGTTATAGTTGCGGCACTTTACTAGTCAGGTTTAAATAATCATCCTGATAAAATAAGCAGTGGGTCATTTTAGTTAATCATTCAGTGATAGTGGCAACACTTACTAATCGTGCGAGATAGCATGAGATAAACCCAAAACCCAACAGTGGTTGTTACTTTTATTCAGCCAATTCGTTGTAGTTGCAATACTTACTAGTCATATACAATTGTCGCAAGCGACAACCAAACAAGCAATTGTGGGCAGAATTAATTAGCCATTCCGTTGTAGTGGAGCTGGTTACTAGTCATTAGAAGTCAAATTTATAGCAGTAAACTTTAGTTATGCTTGTCTATGATCGAGATACTGTGCTCCAAGTCGTCCATATCCGCGGACACGGCTTTCAGAAAGTTTTACCGGCGGGTGCACCAATAGCAACACACGCTCGATCAACCTCGGAAAAACCAAATCAAAACCCAACGAGGCTTTCACGTGAACAATCACAGGATTCGAAATATTTGAGGCCACCCTTGAGTATACCATAGCGGAGTAAGCAAGCTCGAGACGGACTCAAGGTTTACGTCGATGGCAGAACGACAGCAGTCCCCAATCGGGACCTGCCGATACCGCGAAAACATCCGTTTACCTATGATGCAGGTGCGATTACCTCGCACAATCGTAAATAAAGCGATAAAGCATGGCATAAGTACAGGATCGTAATAAAACCTCAAACTAGTTTGTGGCCCCAAGAAATAAGAATGAATCAAGCTCGGCTCGGGGGTCCCATATACCTCCGGATGTGGATAGCGCCAAAATCAAGGAAATGTATCAAGTACTCGGGGTCTTACGGGACACAAGTGGGCGTTCGAAACCAAATATTATCTATCACCCACCGATGCCTCCGCTTATTCAATTTTTAGTTGTTAAACGAAAGTAAAGTGAACAATAAGTAAAACTAGAATTCATCTCCAACATCAACATGCGGCAATACATCAACAATCTGGCATATGGCGACACATCGGCACTTGAGCAAGCAACTACGACGCCAAGTCCAACTATCTACCAAACAAGGTAATAGGGTGTCCAAGGCAATATAAGGCTGCAAGGGATATCACAGGTACGGAAACTAAAGCATCGCAACACAGATAGCAATAGATCAACAGGAGGGAAGTAAATACTAGAAAGTAAGATAGGTAGAAAGGGGGAGATGCTCGCCTGAAAACATTGCCGAAGGGTTCAACCGAAGGTCGGGGCGAAGCTCACATCAACTCAACGGCCTTATCCGCGAAGAAGCAAAACACTAGAAGAAACACCGGATGCAATATTTAATACTACGGCAAAAGATCGGCATGATGCATGTATGATGCATGGCATGGCGAAGGTGCGATGCGATTAAGTCATATTAAGCGGAACCGGGGTCCCGACAATTAATTAGTAGGTTCAAGTTATTTAGAAACCCCGCAATTTTAAATGTTGTTATAACAAGGCAAGATAAGATACCGGTTCGCTACACAAGTTTAAATGAGGCCAATATGAGACTAGATTTGCCCGCATATGGGCCCCATATTTAATTATTAGGTGAATCGGCCTAAGGCCCCCAAACCAATGAGATGCATGCGAGATGACAATTTAATATGCAACAAGTAGTATTATGTTATAAAATAGGGTTCGAGGAAAAAGGGGTCACACATTAGAGGGGGCTCGACGAACTTGGGAATCCGGGGTTCGGGGTCGGTCTAGGGGTCCAGGGTTCGACGAGGTCGCTTCCGGCGGGTTCGTTCTCTCGTTCTCGGTACGGGGTAGTTCTTGGCGTGCCGGATCCGGACTTGGTTCGATGCCGGGGTTCATCGGATCTTCCGGGTCGGTGCCGTTCTTGTCGTCGCGCAGATTTTGTCGGGTCCCACGGTTGATCTTGCCGTCACGCGGATCTTGTCGGGACCGTGTACCGGGTCGGTCTTGGCGTTCACGAGGGAGTACTTGTCGCACAGGTTTTCTTCGGGTGCTCTTTCGATGATCTTGTCGTCGAGGGGAACTTGACGGGTCCGCAGCGAAGATCTTGTGGATCCAGCGTCTCGGTATCCGGTAGGCGTACTCGTCGGCACGGGGTTCGGTTTTCGGTCCGGATCTTGGCGTCCTGGATCTCGTTGAGCTTGGCGTGTCGAGGGTCCGGTCTTCGGTTCACCGGGATCGGTCTTCGGGGAACTTTTCGCTCCATGCCGGAGATCTTGGTAGCAGGCACCGTCACGTCGAGGCCTCAGGGTTTGGTCCTTAACTTGAGTGGTGGCGAAGATCTTGCCGAGATTAACTCGGGTCCGCGACTGTTCTCTGGCGATCTCGTGTTGTTCTTCACGTCAGCAGGCGATCTTGGGGTTCCTGAAGGGGCCGCCACTAACACGCGCACCCACGGGACGGGGTCAACGCGTACGGTGCTCGGGGCGACGCGGTACCGAGAGCTTGGCCTTGGCGGGGACGCTGGCGTGGCGTCCGCCCAAGGTCGGACGGGCGCGGCCGGTCTTGAGGGAGCTCGGCTCGCGGCGCAGAAGCGGCGGCCGAGGCGGGTCCGCCGCAACGCAGCGGAGCGACCACAGACGGCGACGGCGGGCGACGCGGGTTGGGGACGAGAGACCCGAAGCGGCGACGGCGGCTTGACGGGAGGGCGGCGACGCGCTGAGGAGGGTTTGGCGGCGCGGCGAGGAGCTGGGGACAGCGGCAGGGAGATGGCGTCTGCGAGGGAGGCGAGCGGCGGGTTGAGGCAGGAGGCGGGGACGGGCGGCGGCGCGGAACTGGCGTGGCGCTCGTGGGCGGAGCCGGCAATGGCGGCGGAGAAGGGCGGTCCGCGGCGGATGCTGGCGCCGGGCGGAGGGCACTGGGCGCGACGCTTGGCGGCGGCGGAGGTCAGCGTCTTGGCGCAGGCCAGCGAAGCGGGTGTTCCGGGCGAGGCGGCGCGGCCTTGCCGCTCGGAGAAGGCGAGGAGGAGGCGCCTGGGAGGTTGCGGGGCGGGCGTCGGGCGGGAGCTAGGCGGAAGCGCCGTGGCGGGGTTGAGCGGCAGCACGGGCAGTGAGAAGAACGAGGGGAGGAGGAAGATGGTGGGAGTGGCGGGCCCGGGGGTGGGCCAGAGGCGCGTGTAGTGTGTGCGTCTGGTGTGCGTGCGTGCGTGGGTGTGTTTGGGTGGGGGGTGGGACCGGGGGAGTGGGGGCCTGGGGGCTGTGTGGCGCTGAGAGGGGAGAGGGAGGAGGGAGTTGGGGGCTGGACACGTGGCGAGTTCTGAGTGGGTGAGGGAGAGAGAGGCAGCGAGGTGGCGAGGGCTGATTGGCCCGGGTGATGTGGCTAGGGTGGGTTGGGTAGACTAGTTGGTGGGTTTAGGATTAGAAGGGCAGGGGTAGGTGGACCGATTTAGAAAACTGGGGCGGTCGTTCGGGTCGGTTGGCCCGTTCGACTGCTCCGGCCAAAATAAATATCTATTTTATTCGATTTAAACGGGCCGTCTGCAAACCGATAGCGGCCAAAACAAAATATTCCGGGGACCCGGTTTTGATGTTTGAAATGAGAGGGGGAGTTTTGAAAACAACACGGGCTTTGCAAACATATTTTTAGCAAACAATGCATGATGATGACGATGCAATGCACAAATTCAACGCGATTTTCTAGTAGTGGTTTTGCGGGATGCCACACAGCCCCATGGCTGGGCGCCATGCCCCTTGGGTGCCCCCTCTCCCCTATAAAAGGCACCCCTCTCATCCTCTCAAAACACACCTCCTCGTGAAGGATCTCTCTCCCCCTCTAGAAATTATCCCCATGGTCTCGGACTAGCGAGATACATGTTCTCGGTGGCTATTCGGCAAGAAAGAGTTGTGCTTCCGCTGCATCGCTGGAGCGAGGAGGCGGAGGTTGCTCGGTGTATTGTACGTGTGTGCGAGCACGAATGCGCTGCTGTTTTGCGGCGCTAGGAGTTCCTCTCGATCTTGAGATCGACAAGAGATCGTCTACATCAACCACGAGTTTGGACTCGTTAAGCTTTGTCGGTCTTCAAGGGTATGTTCTCTACGGATGTATATCCACCCGTTGCTTATATCTAGTATATAGATCTTGGTACATACTTGTTTCCATCATAGGAATTTTTTTGTTTTCTATGCTGCGAACCCTACAGCCGCGCCATTGAGCCAGCGACGACCGCCAGGGAACACCGCACCGGCCTACGCCCTTATCCATGCCCGTATCTCGTTGTGCCGACGTCGCCAGAGGAGACTGGCCATGCCGCACTGCCCCTTTCGCCTGTGTATAAATAGAGCCCACCCCCGGCTCAATTCTTTACACCACCCACTCCCCTCTCTCTTAGAACCACCCCTGACCCTTCACTGGAGCAACGAGCACCAGCCCACCGGAATTTCACCGGAGTCTCCGCTGCAGAGGAGGAGCAGAGCCGTTGATTGGAGCCGCCACGACCACCGTTCGAACCACCATTGTCGACAGCATCATTCACCCCCATTGCCAACCCTAGATGGAGCCCAGGTGAGCCACCGCGTACCCTCCACCGTCACCATTAGGGTTCGGTCTCGTCGGAGTTGTTCGACGGAGACGACAAACATGAGCCGTAGATCTTGTTCTAATCGTAGGGCCCAGACTAAAACATACCGCTTTGTTTAGACTGAGCCGCTGACTAGTAGGACCCCCTGTCAGTAGCCCGTTGCGCGCACGCTGTGCAGCTAGGCCGGTCCAGTAACTTTCCCGTGCGTAGCCCAGATATTTAAACAATCTTTTTCCATTTAATTCAAACTCTAGTTCAATCAATAGATTCAAAAATCAATTCAAAGAGTTTTACTGAACCAAATTACATGAAACCAATTTTGCTAGAAAGGTACTGAAATTATTAATTCAAGCCCGTTGGATTCAAACCAATTGAAATTATAGATCATCTATAGTAAAAATAACAAGACAGAGACTTTTCCACATTCAAACATTTTTAAAAAATCAACCATAAATGCTTTTGAGTTGATTCCAACTCTCAAAAATCACATTTGACAAGGTCTATCTGAATATGTAAATATATTTAGGTTTACTTGCAATGATCTTGGACTAGTATTAAAAGAATGCTACATAGGAATTTCTAGTCCCTTTAATTATTTAAAAAAGTAATGTTAAACTTTATAAAATGTGACCACCACTTTAAATCACATCCCCAAGTATTAGAATATATGGTGATGACATGTGCCAACATGATCCCATATTTTAATTGGAGAATATTAAATCTTAAGTAGTTTTCAATGAGTAGAAATTACTTTTCTAAAATAAAATAAATAAGACTAGGTCTTAATTTCATGTGATGATGCTAGATCATCTAGTGTGAACCTTTGAGTGCCAAATAGAGGTAGTTAAGTATTGTTTGGTGATTGTGTACTTCGTATTTATTTATATACACTAGTACCGACCAAGGCTACGAGGAGGAGGAGTATTACGAATAAGAAGAAGAAGAGCACTTCAACCACTTCAACAATCAAGGCAAGCTAACACTTGCAACTTGGCAAGCAAGATAACTTATGCAATGCATTAGGCATCCTTTGGTTATGCAACCTTGACTATACCAAATCCCAGTTTTATTTGCAAGCTTTACTCTTTTATTTCTTTATCAAAGTTCTTTACCTTCCCTTAGTAACTTGTGAATTTTGGAAAGTTAGTAGAGGTAACATAAAGAGCATAAAACTTGGCCTAAGTAGTTAGAACTAGATGTCATACTAAGGCATGCGACTAGATTTGGATAGTCACACTTGATTAGTACCCTTCATTAGTGAATACCCTCAATTTTAGTGGCTAGTGCTAAGCATAAAAGTTGATCACTCTAGATGGGAATACTTGGTGAAAATGATTATGGAAACCTTGTAATGATGAGTCATTCTAATGAAATGTTTTGACATGTGTGATGAACACCATATGATTTGATGATGAAAATGTTGAGGCATGAGCCTTAGCCCTTTTATAAAAGCTGATGGTTGGGTTTGGATGCGATACTATTCCAATTTTACCGTATAACCACAATACCCAAATTTGGGTAGGGCTTGACTGGAAGTTTATATATCTTAGTATGAGTTCCCTTGCGGAAGAGGTTTGAGCCGAGGCTACCTCGTGATGAATGTCCACATGTGCAGCTCCCAAGATGGCAAATGGTCATGGTTGGGAGGCCAAACTCATAGGGGAGGTACATATACTAGGGTGTGTAATTGAAAGGTTAGGATTGATTATCCGCATACTAAGTATGATGATTCAGGGTTATCCTTGACGGATGTATCGAATGTTGTGGTGAAAGTGTACAATCTCTGCAGAGTGTCAAACTATTAGAATAGCCGGGTCCGCGGTTATGGACATTTGGAGTGGCCATACTGTTCCGTCGTCAGATGTTTTCAAAATGACTTGTGAAATGAATGATGACTTTGACTTGACCATAATAGGGTTGTGAACATGAAAACTAAGTTCCCACTTAGGTTTTATAGAACATTAAACTAGTTTTATTTACTTCTAAACTCAGTATGAATAAACCTGACTTTTTGCAAATAAACCTAGAGCTCAGGATTCCTACTTGAACTACTTTACTTGCTAGTGATAGTTTGCGAGTACTTAAATAGTACTCATGGCTTTGTCCATGGCTATTTCTATGGCCAGACTATGAGGAGGACTACCAAGATGATGGACAACAGGAAGTCTATGACAACTAGGATCATCTCCCATCGTCTGCATTGCCTGTGACCCTGAAGATGGAGCCGTGACCATGCTACCCTTATTATTATTCTGCTGTGTTGATTGTATTAAGACTAGATCATGAGATCCTATAATTGTAAGACCTTTATTATGGTTGGTAATGGATGATGAACTATGGTACCAATCTGTTATGTCTCACAAAAATGGTAATCCTGGGATTGTGATGTATGGCATAACAGGCATCTGGGATTAAAAATCCGGGTGTTGACAATTTGCGTCTTCAAGTATAGCTGGTGGAGGATAATTCGTGCTTGCATAAAATATGGAGTTCTTTAGTCCCTCCAAAAGTCAAGATGTTTGCTTGGAGAGCGGCTGCAGATGGCCTAGCTACTGAATCAAGTAAGCCAAAGAGGAATATACTTGTTATAGGCACATGCAATACCTGTTGTGTGACTTCTGAAACTGTTGCACATGCGTTAATGGAGTGCACGCATGCAGCCCACCTTTGGGAGGAAATGAGGTCGTTTTCGAGTGTGCCCTCGGCAAAAGAGATGAGGAAACCATGTAATAATCGGTTCAAAGATGTCCTGATAGATTTACAAGATCATATGGTTGAGAGCACTCTATTGATTGCTTGGCGGAACTGGTATGCTCGCAATGAAATCACTCATGATAAGCCTTTTGTTGTTAGTAGTTAGTTCAAGGAAGTTCCTTTGCAGTTACATGTGGTGACCCAGCATACCACTGCATGATGTAGTATAATATAGTCGTGGGCATAACACCAATGAAACACCGTTCACTGGTATTACATCCCTCAGAGTGGTACAACAGAAACACAACGGATCAAATACATGGCTAAAGGTTACAACTCGACTCTTTACATAAGATCCAAAGAATAATCTAGGTTAAAGAGAGAGAAATAAACTTCTTTCAAAGAAGAATCAACAATGGATAACTCAAAACTAATATGCTAATAAGGTTAGCACCAAACTATTTGGATGGTATTGCTGCTAATGCAACACTCTACAGAAGTAGGTTCTATGGCTAGAGATTAAATTTCTATCTAATCCTTAACTTCATCTTCATTTGAGTTGATGTATTTGTTGACTTTCTTGACTTCATTGAAGACTTGAGCTTTTGATTATGACTCCTGGAGCATAACTGGATGTAGACGTCATCTTAATGGCTTTAGAATCTAGTAAGGATTAAGAAGATACGTTGAGTACGAGCGTACTCAACAAGTTCACTAGAAAAGGAGTGTTTGATGCACTATATCTACAGCCACAGACCATAGGTCGTAGGCAATGCAGGTTTTCACAAACATTTCTTCAAATCTTGCTTTTATTCTGAAAAGCTATGTTCGTCAGCCTTCACGGGTTTACAAGAACTTTCATGGAGTTCATTTCCCGCCGCGTTCGCAGCTCCTTCCCGGAACAGGGAGTAACAAGTTACAATTCTTACACTCTGCAGAGGTGCGTTACTTTACCCATGAGAGATCAACTCTTTGTTGCACAACCGGGCAGCTTATTCCCGTCCACAATTCCATTATGTGGGGCCCAGAATATGATCCAAGCCAATCATTGCCCCCTTCGTGACCTCGCATGCCTCCTTGGTGTACACCATGCCGACCCATTGAATTACGGCAATGGTTTGTACAGACCCTTAGATGCCAGAACTATCGTGGGACGATGAGGGTTCCCACCCATATGCTGCATATACTCTACGAATTACCAATTAATATGCACGCTACGAGTGATAACAACAATGACCTGCACATCCGGCTACATGCGAGAGGAAGAAGATATAGTTGACTTCTCCGTCCATTCCAAATCTCATGGTTAACGCGTGATATACGGCACAAGAATCACCGGCGACATTGGTTGTTAAGTCCTAGATAATATGTTCCTTTACCACCGAAACTTTCATAGTTGGTTATTACCTCATGGTAAATAACTTATAATCATATTATTATGAAAATAGTGTTTTCTGAACTTTTTCAAATGCAGGTGATGACAACACTAGATTTGCAAAATACTTTACAGAAAATAATCAAAGGACATGAGCAAGTGTGAACTTGCCTTTTGTGATTGCAAGGTTATGCACTCATGGTCTTCGAGACAACATAAGATCTAATATCTGAAATCAACATCATTGGTCCGGTAAGGACTAATGTTTAAAGAAGCAGGATGCTATTATGCATAAGTAATGTAATGCAATTGGGATAAGTTCGTATCCTCGAATAAGTGTTGGTCTAAGGTTTGGATAATGGAAAGGTTTCTTTAGAATGTGTCATGCTTTTAGATGAGATTCACATTTGTGCTTCTTATTAAGGTTGGTGAGGCTGTGTGAGACAATGTGTAATTAAAATATCATACAACCCATAGGGTATTTAAATGAGGAATGCTATGCAAGGTTGCTCATATAAGAATTGTTTTATCTTTAAATTTTTATGTTGTAACAATGATATTTATGAGAAACTTAGGTGTTAACAATCCGAAGTATATAAGTGAAGTTTCAAACAATGTGTTTATGACCATTTGTAGATTATGATGATAGCCCTTGAGTTTAGTTGTTAAGTGTGGAAAATATTAGTTTACAACTTGTTGTTTGAAGTGGCAAAAAGAATAACATTTGAAGAAAAGATTACTTTGCTAAGGTTTAAGCAACCTTGATGGCTTTTAGAATATGATTGATGGAATGTGATTGCTGTTATTTATGCTTGCTTGAATAGTCTAGACTTGAGATGCTTTAGAACTTCATTAAAATAGACCAAAGTTAACTATAAAGCATATAATAAAGTCTTCAACATTTTATTTAAAGTCTTGTAGAGTAAAGTTAACTTTAAGAACATATATGGGTTTAAGATGTAATGCTTATGATAATTTTACTTTGTTCACTTCATAAGGTTTATTTAGAGTTAACTAGGGATGGTACTACTTTTATTTGAGCAGTGGTTTTTTCCATATTATAATGGAATAGAATCATTTATCTTTTTATAAATTAGTGGTTAAAGTTTGTAAACAAGGAAATGACATTACTTAACTACTTAAGGATTCACTATAGTGTTTTGATATGTTTATAAACTTGTGGTTGAAGTAATGGAAAATATTTAATTTAGTCACAAATTATTCTTGAAGATTCTATATTGGATAAGGATCTTTTTAGAAAATAATCTACATTTATGGCTGAATGATAATTTAATAAAATTGCATTTAAATGTGTTGAACCATTTCGACTTCATATTATCAATATTTAATACTAATACTGTTTATTAGACTCAATTGGCCAATTTTAGAAATGTTAGCAATTTTTATTTACCCTTATATGAATTATTAAATTAAGGAAATAGGTTTAAATTCAAGTTATTAAAGTGTTTACATTTTTATTTACCTCAAAAGTGGAATATTATATTTTTAACATATAGGAACTATTTTTGTGATTATTTTGGTATATTACATTTATTTTTGTGATTTATAAATAATAAGATATGATTTCTATAAAATTTAATATTGTATAAACACTTAATAAATAATAAATATTTAATTAAGTGGAATAATAATACATTTAGTTCTTATTTTTCTAAGAATTTTAGTTTATTATTTATACTTTTATCATTTACCATTATTAAAATATGAATTATCAAAGCTTTATTACTTATCAAATCTTTATTAAATAATAATTATTTAAATAACTAACATAATAATGTTTGATAATAGTTTTAAGTTATATATTTTATTTTTCTAAACATTTTCATATATTACACATATTTTTCTGAATTATAAAACAAAAGTTATTGATTTAACAATATTTAATGATTTTATTTAATTTCTGAAATATTTAAATTTGGACTTATAACATTTTATTTATTTCCTAAACAGAAAATAACTTTTTACACCACATCCAGAGCTACCCTAGGTCACTGTCCATTGGGGTCAAGGCCATGTCAATATGCCACCTAGGCGTGGACTGGGTCAAGGGTGACGCGAGCAGGGCGTCAGGATGACGTCAGCGCGGCCACCACCGCCAGTTGATGGTCACCAGCGACGATCTACGACGCCCATCAAGCAAAACTGATGAAGGGGTTAACCTCTTGGGTGGCCCGATCTTCACGGATCTCGTGGTCAAATCGATGGGAAAGCGAGGGGAAAGGGAGAAGGTAGCGAAAGCGAACACACACCTCGCGAAGAAAACGATGAACACACGCAAAACTCACACGATACAAGGCCGATTGCTCCCGAACGGCGGCCACCGGTCCGATAGAATCCTCGCAAGGAAAGATCGGTCAACGTGCTCCCTGAAATCCACATCGGAGAGGGAAGAACACCTTGGGGAGGGTCTTGACAACTTGGAGACGAGACATCGAACTCCAAGGCCCTGTTCAACGATGGATGCGTGATGCAAAGTCCAATCGAGGTTGGTGACGATAGTCGATCCCCTTGGTAAAGGGGATGATGCAAAACTAGAGATTCCACACAAGGGGGTTGTCTTTAGTCTATCATCTATGCCTAAGGGGTACATGAGGGGTGGGGGCTCTATTTATAGGCTAGCCACTAAACAATGGGGTAGTTTGGGAATAAACTAGGCAAATGGGTAAGTAAAGGGAATATTACAGGGCATCAAAACCAGATCCGCGCAGACGGGAAGTTCCGGCCGTAAGTCCGGCGGCGCCGGAGCTGGCGCCGGATATTCCGGTCGCGCGCCGAAAGGACTCTCTGTAAGCGGTTCCGGCCGTGATTCTGGTCGACCGGTCTTGGCGTCGAGGATTCCGGCTGTGAGCTCGGTTCGCCGGGGCTGTCACCGGAGATTCCGGTGGTGGCTCCGGTTCACCGGTCATGTCACCGGTTCCAGCTGGAGCTTCTTCCGTCTCCTCTTCCAAGCCTCCGTCTTGTCGGGCGCGAGTCCTCGGGCTTCCTCCCTCGTCTACGTACTCGTTGGTGTGAACCTATCATGGTCATAGGATGGAGAATGAAGTAGTATACCATTCAATAGGGTAGGAAGTGGGATCTCAAAGAGGATAGGATTCACCATTGGAGTCCATGACGACTTGGCATAAGTTGGAGACCTTGATGGGTAAACGACCGTAGGTCGGGCTACATCAGCTCCCTCCCTTCAAAAAGAGTCGTCCTCGACTCTACATGCTCATCACAAAGTAGAAGAGGTCGAGAGACCTTCTTGATCGTGGAGTTCACCATATTGTCGTCCTCGGGAAGATTGACTTGACAACACTTCAATGTTCCTTCACCTTCCATGAAGCCTACAAAGCTCGCGACAAAAGCGAAGCAACACTCAAAGCGTAGCCAATTCATGAAGATTATAGCATGAGTCCTCAAGTAGAAGGAAGTCACCTTAGCTTGTAGAGATAGCTCGATGAAGGGTGGCCATAGGTAACTCTCTTCGATTCTTCTTGTCAACACATGGTCCATGTAGGTTGACGTGTATGCATTTGTACCTTCATACAACAAATACCAAGCAACATATGTTTGTGTGTGTGATAGAGGAGCATGTCATTTGTGGCATGTCCATTCTTGTTCACAACACTATTAGCACAACTCAAGTATAGCAAACGGGATGCATATGCAAGGTCAAAGTGCATGGAAATCTTTGAAAAATCATCCAAATGTAGGAAATCAAAAACTCCATATAACATCTTATTGTGGCACTCAAAGCAATCGAATAGAAATTTCATCAATATCTTTGATGCAAAGCTAGGAGAATTTGGCAAAAACACAAAAGGAAGAATGTCCAAAACAACATCATTATGTGTGCAAACCAACCATTGGAAAGAGAAATTGTTCGACATGTTGGATGTCACACACAAATCATCGATAGCAAATATCATGGGAATATGAGTGTCCCAAGCGGAAGCAAAAACAACATGTTTAACAAACCAAATGAAAGAGCAAGTGGTCCTTATGTTCGTTGCAACAACAAGACGCGATTCTTGGAAGCTCTCATGACAATACATGCTCTCAATGGCATTATGGTTGCACACAAAACATCAGAAGTGGAAATTGTTCAACAATTTGTTGCAACACACAAAGCATCAAAATCAAATAGCAACGAAACATGATTGTCATAAGGTGAGATAATACCATAAACATGCTTGCAAGCAAACCATAGGAAAGACCAATTTGTCAACATGAAAGATGCAAAGCATGCAAAAGGTATCAGAGCTGGGTTCTATCTTGAACTCACTTGTGGAATGCTCTCTAGAGCTCTTTTTGTCAACTCGTGCTCAACCTAGGTTGACATTCTCGTACGTGTACCTACACACATCATATGTAAAAGGAAGAACGTGTGTGCATGGTAGAGATACACATCATCCATCATGACGTATCTCTTCTTGTGCACATCACCATTAATGGCAATCAAGTATGAAATAGATGCATGGTGAGTATGCAAGTGGGGAACATGCTTATCATGGCAATCATCAAAATCTCCAAAATTTGAGAAAGCTATGGGGGCCATCTCATTATAATGCATATAATCAATATTGTTGCAAGCAAAACAAGTGAAATAGCAAGCATTCATCTTATCGCAAGCAACGGGAGAAATTGAATGACTAGCATGACAAGGCAAGTCCGAAGCAATTGGAGGATACACACAAGATGCATAGCGTGGCATGTTTAGGGCAATGATATCGCAATCAAACAATTCCACATGATCAATGTTATGCAAAGGCAAAGCATCACATGGGAATGTGGATGAAGCATATGTAATGTCACAAGTATCATCCATATCATGCATATCCTCATAATTCATCATTTCCACTAGTGGGATCATGGCATCATCAACACCCTTACATTTACCTTGTTTATACCTCTCGTATGAAGTGGGTGTTGTGGAAGTAGTGGTCTCCTTGTGGACGACTTCGTATTCTTGATGTAGCCATGGCGTAGTCATCTTCTTCCACCATGTACGTCTTCTCCATTCGAGGCATCATTGCTTCATGGCTTGGAGCGTCTTCATTCATGGAACCTAGCACAACATAAGAGAACACAATAGATGTAGAGGGTAAGTCGTTAGAAATAGGAATGGTATCACTTAACCTATCAACTACCACTCTCAACTCACTCGGTGTATCACTCATGCCCTTAAAGTTGAAGCACTCAATCTCACATAAGGTGGAGTCACTCATCTCACTCTTGTTCTCACTCAAGTGGGCTAAGTGGCTCTCATACTCACATGGGATTGGTACCACATCATCACTCAAGCATATGTGGATAGGCTTGGTTTCCTCAACTCCAAGTGCCTCCTTTGGTGAAGGGAAAATCCCATGCTCACCATCCTTGACCTTATCAACTTCAAGGTTGTATGCCATAAGATGGGCATCATCGCTCTCCTCCATGGTCGAAGGGAAAATCCCATGCTCGACTGTCTTGTGGCCATCTCGTAGTAATGGTGGAAGTAGGCTCATGGTGTTATCGAGAGCGGTTCTCGGATCGACTTCATCACATATGTGGCCTTGGCTTCCTTGATCATGGAGTGTAGACATCCTCTTGCCGAACTCAGCCAACTTGGCGAAGTAGAGGTCTTTATTTTCCTCGTTCGCGAGGTCACGGAAATCAAGCGTAGGCGTTGAAGCTTGATGGCATGGGGGAAGGCTTGCTCTTGATTCCA
The DNA here is from genome assembly GCA_030063025.1 of Avena longiglumis. Classification (NCBI taxonomy): domain Eukaryota; kingdom Viridiplantae; phylum Streptophyta; class Magnoliopsida; order Poales; family Poaceae; genus Avena; species Avena longiglumis. The sequence goes on along the minus strand of CP125974.1, from coordinate 471,313,893 downwards.
TTGTGGTGGTGGCACGAGTAGTTGAAGGTGCGCTAGGATGGTGTCGACGGAGGTCATTGGCGTGCCTTGCCGATGGTTGATGTAGGTGGCGCACTTGGTCGTCCACATGACACTCATGACGATGATCACTTGCCTTGGCACTCTTATTGTGCTTGTGGTGCCTTATTGATCTTGATTGAGCATTATGGATGGTGCTCATCAAGAATTCTTCGTCTTGGTGGCGAAGATGCCTTTGACGATGTCTTGTATCCTCTTTATGGTGGCGATGCTCATGAGAGTATGTTTGTCGATGAACATTCTTGTTTCTTGGCGCCTCTTGATGTATATGATGTTTGGACGCCACTCTTGTTTGGATAGGAGGTGGAGCTTGGCGCCTTGGAGGTGATGGAGCTTGGCGCCTTGGATATGGTGGAGCTTGACGCCATCTAGGTGGTGGCACTAGATGCCTTGTCGATGGTGGCGCTTGACGCCTTGGAGGTGGTGGGGCTTGTCGCCTTGGAGGTGGATCATCGAAGTAGGTGGTGCCCTTTGGTGTGGCACGCTTGGCCTTGAAGGTCATGGAATCTTGATGATGCGCCTCCGCTTGCTTGGCGTAGTAGGCTTCCATCTCCACACGGTGGAGGAATTCTTCATGGCTCATGGAGGAGCCATCAAACTCGATGAAGTTCTCCGTTTCCTCCATGCTTGGCGAGGCGTCGTCGATGTCGCACTCGAAGTCGTCCATGCTTGGGGAGTAATTGTTGGTGCAGTACTCCATATCACCCAAGCATGTGGAGCGATTGTCGGTGTAGTGCTCCATATTCTCCATGCATGAGGAGCCATTGTCGATGTAGAGCTCCAAGTCTTCCATGCATGTGGAGACGTTGTCGGTGTAGTGCTCCGGGTCCTCAAAGCATGCGGAGCCATTGTCGGTGTTGTGCTCCGTCATGTCCTATATACTTGTGGAGTCGTAGTCATGGTGGCTCATCATGGATTCTTCATAGATATCACCCTCGATTTCGGAGTCCCTAGACACAAGTCACAAGACCAAGTGTTGTATATGGAAGTGGTATAGGGTGTTGGGGATGCAACGCCAAACCTTACTTTACCTTGGAAGATAGTATTGTGCAAGTGGCCACACTTGAGAGCAATAAACCAAGCAAAGTGAAGTTCACGCGGAACACCAAAACCAACTACTAACGAAAACACACACACACACAAGGCCTATGGTGGATAGGTCTGGAAAGTGGCATATCAAGAACCAATCCGAAATCAAGATGTTGTAATGGCAAGTAAAGAACCACAATTATTACAAAGCAAAACAAGTCAACTGTAACACCCTCAGAATCGGACCTATGCAAGTTTGGACAAAATTCACCAAACCCGCATAGAAACGATTCAAAGGTGCCCACCAGGCACTTTCGTGCGGGTGGAAAACGAAGTAATAACATTACACAACAGTCCTCGATGGGACCCAGTAGCAGATATATATAACGGCGACTCCATGAGTCAAGAATGCAGATATAATATACAAAGATCCAAATCACCTTGAAAACAGTAGAGCGTCCGACTACGGACAAGAAGCAAATGGGGCTAAGAGCCACAAGAATAACCAATGGCGCCCATAACCCCGCCAGTGCCAAGCCGGAAGGGTAACCACGCTAACGGCGTCGATCTCAAAACCTGCTTAACAAAGGGTGCCGAGCAAGGGCAAGGTAAAACAAAGAAGGAGCGCCAAGATCGAGGCCAGTACACGGCGAGGCTAGAATTCGGCGGTCCTCGCCTACATAGATATGGTGGACTGAAGCGGCAGCGGCAGCACGCACTAAACAACCTATAGAGACTCGATACAACTAGCGGTAGATCAGAGAGGGGTAAGAATGACCTATCCGAATCCAACCTGAAGCTAACACCAAACAAACCCATCCTGGTGTTTCCCCCTCGAGACCAAACGAGGAAGTCAACCGAGGAACTCACACAGTTGGCAGTTTTATTTATTCAGTTATAGTAGCGGCACTTTACTAGTCAAGTTTACATAGTCGTCCTGATAAAGTAAGCAGTGGGCACTTTTAGTTAATCATTCCGTTATAGTTGCAACAATTACTAATCGACATGAGATAGCATAATATAATCCCAAAACCCAGCAGTTGTTGGTACTTTTATTCAGCCATGTCGTTGTAGTTGCAATACTTACTAGTCAGATACAATTGTCGCAAGCGACAACCAAACAAGCAATTGTGGGCAGTATTATTAGCCATTCCGTTGTAGTGGAGCTGATTACTAGTCATTATAAGTCAAATTTATAGCAAGAACTTTAGTTATGCTTGTCTATGATCGAGATATCGTGCTCCAAGTCGTCCATATCCGCGACACGGCTTTGAGAAAGTTTTAACCCGCCGGGTGCACCAATAGCAACACACGCTCGATCAACCTCGAAAACCAAATCAAAACCCAACGAGGCTTTCACGATTGAACAATCACAGATTCAGAATATTTCAGGGGCCACCCTTGAAGTATACCAAGAACGGAGTAAGCAAGCTCCGAGACGGACCCAAGGTTTGCGACAATGGTCAGAACGGCAGGTCCCCAATCGGGACGCCGATACGCGAAAACATTACGCTTACCTAAGCGATGACAAGGTGCTCTGCTCTGACAATCGTAAATAAAGCGGTAAAACATGGCATAAGTACAGGATCGTAAATAAAACCTCAAACTAGTTTGTGGCCCCAAGAAATAAGAATGAATCAAGCTCTGGCTCAGGGGGGTCCCATATACCTCCCGGATGTGGATAGCGCGCAAAATCAAGGAACAGGTATCAAGTACTCGGGGTCTTACGGGACACAAGTGGGCGTTCGGAAACCAAATATTATCTATCACCCACCGATGCCTCTGCTTATTCAATTTTAGTTGTTAAACAGAAATTAAAGTGACGATAAGTAAAACTAGAACCATCTCCAACATCAACATGCGGCAATACATCGAATCGTGGCATATGACGCACTTTAGCACTTGAGCAAGCAACTACGACGCATAAGTCCAACTATATACCAAACAACAGGTAATAGGATGTGTCCAAGGCAATATAAGGCTGCAGGAACATCACGAATGCGAAACTAAAGCATCGCATAACCACGTATAGCAATAGATCAACAAGAGGAAATAAAGACTATAAAAGTAAGATAGGTAGAAAGGGAGATGCTGCTTTGAAAACATTGTCGAAGGGTTTTATCCGAAGATCGGGCGAAGCTCACATCAACTCAACGGCCTTATCCGCGAAGAAGCAAATCACTAGAAGAAACACCGGATGCAACATTTAATACACGGCAGAAGATCGGCATGATGCATGCATGATGTATGGCATGGCAAAGGTGCGGTGCAATTAGGTCAGATTAAGTGGAACCGGGGTCCCGACAATTAATTAGGTGGTTCATGTTATTTATCTACCCCGCAATTTTAAATGTTGTTTAACAAGGCAAAAGATAGCACCGGTTCGCTACACAAATTTTAAATGAGGCCGATATGAGACTAGATTTGCCCGCATATGGGCCCCATATTTAGTTATTAGGTGAATCGGCAGAAGGCCCCCAAACCACATGAATGTATGCATGCAAGACAATCATTATGCGACAAGTTGTATTATGTTGTAAAATAGGGTTCGGGAGAAAGGTTCACACATTTAGGGGTCTCGACGATCTTGGGGTTTCCGGGGTTCAGGGTTCGACGAGGTCGTTCTCGGACTCCGGGGTCGTGCTCGGATATCGGAGTAGGTCTTGGCGCATCTGGGTGCGGGACTTGGTTCGAGTCGGGGCGCGTCGGATTCTTCCGGGTCGGACTTGGCGTTCGGGGAAAGTACTTGTCGTATCCACTAAGGGGATCATGTCGATTGGCATCCGTGTAGGAGAACTCGAGGTAGATGGCGAACTTGTCCGGTACCAGGGTCCGGAAAGGAGCACTCGTCGCGTCGGGGTCTCGGCCATCGGATCTCGACGGAGGTCATGGCGTTCGTGAGGTGATCTAGGCGTCATATGCCGGGGTTGTCGGATGTCGGACTCGGGGTGACGTCGATGGTTCCATGTAGGAGATTCCGGGGTTCGCGGCGGGATCCTCGGGGTCTTTGTCGAAGATCTTGGCGAGGGGTGCGGGGTCGGGGTGCCGGGATCGGTCTTCGGTCCGCGAAGGAGATCTTGGTTCGGAGCTTCGGATCCTCGTGGCCGAGTCCGCGTTCCCTCTCGACAATCTGGTCACACACGCGTTCCCACGACACATACACGAGCACACACATGGCGGCCTGAGGCCACGGTGGCGGGCCAGGCGTGGAGGGGCCGGACCGGGCTCCGGCGGAGCGAGCTCGGCGGCGAAGGTCGGCGTCGGCGGGCGAGGTGGTGCGGAGGCGGGTCGGGGGCCGGGCGCGGCCGGGCGAAGGGGAGGCCGACGCAGGCTCGAACGGAGGTTGCTCTGGCGTGTCTGCGAGCCGTGGGCGAGTCCGCGGCGGTGGCCGCGGAGCTCGTCGGAGCGGAGGCCGGCGACGCGAGACGGAGGCGGCTCCGGCGACGGGCGAGCTCGCGCAGGGGCTGGCGGAGGCAGGGCTCGGGCCGGCCGACGGTGGCGGGTAGGCGTCATGGGCGCGGAGGGCGGCTAGGCGCAGCGCATAGGCGGTCTGGCCGGAGGTCGAGGCGGAGGGCGGCGCAGCGTGGCCAGGGTTCACGGGCGGGGGGCATGGACGGCGGAGGCCCGAGGGGCGCAGCGTGGCCGGGCGAGGGTAGGCGGCGAGGAGGGCAGGAGGTAGGAGGAGGCGGGCTGTGAGGTGGAAGCCCGAGGCGGCGGAGCAGCCGAGGCCGAGCGGGCAGCTGGCTCGCCGGAGGTGAGGCGTCGGGCGGTCTCAGTGGCGGTTAGAGGAGAGGGTGTCTTTGCCGAGGAGCTCGAGGAGGGCGCCGAAGCGGAGGCGGCGCAGTTAGCGAGAGCGAGGCTCATGGGTTGGGAAGGGGTCCGGGGAAGGTGGGTTCGGGGAAGGTGGGTTCGGGGCCGCGCGTGGTGGGCGTGTCTGCCACGCGTGGGTCCCAAGGTGGGCAGGCGCGTGGGAGGTGGGATCTGGGGCGTGGACCGGTCCAAGGGCGGCAGGTGGGGAGTTTGGGGGTTGGGTGTGAGGTTGACGAGTGGGTCCAGGTGGAAGGGGCCCGCGGGGCAGAGGGGGTGGGTCGGACGCGCTGGGTGCGTTTGGTGGGCAGAGGGCGCGGGCCAGGGGAGGTGGGTGGCTGGCTGGGCCAGGTTGGCGAGCGGATGGGCCCCGGTTGGCAGAGGGAGAGGGGTGGGGAGGTTTAGGTGAGAAAAGGGGGAGGGGAAAAAGGGTGGATAGGTGAGGTGGCAGGGTGGGTATATTTTAGGTGAGAGGGGGAGGTGTCACGTTTTGGTTGGAGGGTAGAGATAGATTGGGTGAGACTAGGATTTAGAGGGGGGCTGATTTTGTTTTTGTGTTTGTTTGCTTCCGTTCAAATTAAAACACAGACACTTTGCACAACGGTTTTTAGGCAAATAAAATATCCGATGCTATCGGGTTTTTGTGTTTGAAACTAAGAGGGGTTTTATACAATTCAAAACTAGGCTTTGCAAATAATGCGGTCAAACAATGCATGATGATGACGATGCTATGCACAAATTCAACGCGATTTTCTAGTAGTGGTTTTGCGGGATGCCACAATTCGACACCACTAACAATGGATCTCGCCCTCGAGATCCGCCTCATGGTACCGGAAGGAAGGTCGGCGATCTGCGTCTTCTCGCTTCGTGTAGATCCTCGCGACACCACTAACAAGAGGTCGTTGTTCCTGATCGTCGAGAGAGCACTCCGGATAAACAACGGGCGAAGTTAAAGGTAAGGTCACCTCTAACTTCCATGGATGGAGTAAATTGCATCGATCCACCATTCAATGTACATAAGCGAATGATAAGAGTAGTGGTATGGTCGCGACTCCATCCCGCACTCAAAGCGTTACTATGTACACGAATAGACAGGTTATGCAACCAACTCTCGGAGTCAGACTGAAGATCTCGACAAGCGAGTTTCGGAACAAAGGAGTGATGCGGACTCTGCATCGGATCTGGCGTAGAGGATGTCGCGTCGTAACACGGAAGGCACAAACAAGGAATACAGGATGGTAACACCGTGACGGATTCATCAGCAGCTTGAACACGGATGGTGGATCACCGTTATCAAAGGAGGCGAAACCCTAAAGGTACGACGGAAACCCAACCACGAGAATTCCTGGACTCGAAGAAAGATAAGTGAGCAGAATCAAAACACGTCGAGATAAGAGGAGATCAGCAGAGGGGTAAGGAGTAAAATCAGACCTAATCAGAACTATCCAACCGATTTTGCAAAATAGTTTTGACACTCTACTTCGGCCGTTAGCTAGGTTATCCTACAGGCTGGACTTGTGGGGTATCGTAACTGCTGAGCTCTGATACCACTCTGTAACACCCTCAGAATCGGACCTATGCAAGTTTGGACAAAATTCACCAAACCCGCATAGAAACGATTCAAAGGTGCCCACCAGGCACTTTCGTGCGGGTGGAAAACGAAGTAATAACATTACACAACAGTCCTCGATGGGACCCACAGAACAGATATATATAACGGCGACTCCATGAGTCAAGAATGCAGATATAATATACAAAGATCCAAATCACCTTGAAAACAGTAGAGCGTCCGACTACGGACAAGAAGCAAATGGGGCTAAGAGCCCTGAAGAATAACCAATGGCGTCCATAACCACCTGCCAGGCCAAGGAAGGGTAACCCTGCTAACGGCGTCGATCTCAAAACCTGCTTAACAAAAGGGGTGCCGACAAAGGGCAAGCAGAAAACAAAGAAGGAGCGTCAGTACTGAGGCCAGTACACGGCGAGGCTAGAATTCGGCGGTCCTCGCCTACATAGATATGGTGGACTGAAGCGGCAGCGGCAGCACGCACTAAACAACCTATAGAGACTCGATACAACTAGCGGTAGATCAGAGAGGGGTAAGAATGACCTATCCGAATCCAACCTGAAGCTAACACCAAACAAACCCATCCTGGTGTTTCCCCCTCGAGACCAAACGAGGAAGTCAACCGAGGAACTCACACAGTTGGCAGTTTTATTTATTCAGTTATAGTAGCGGCACTTTACTAGTCAAGTTTACATAGTCGTCCTGATAAAGTAAGCAGTGGGCACTTTTAGTTAATCATTCCGTTATAGTTGCAACAATTACTAATCAGATACAGATAGCATAATATAATCCCAAAACCCAGCAGTTGTTGGTACTTTTATTCAGCCATGTCGTTGTAGTTGCAATACTTACTAGTCAGATACAATTGTCGCAAGCGACAACCAAACAAGCAATTGTGGGCAGTATTATTAGCCATTCCGTTGTAGTGGAGCTGATTACTAGTCATTATAAGTCAAATTTATAGCAGTAAACTTTAGTTATGCTTGTCTATGATCGAGATACTGTGCTCCAAGTCGTCCATATCCGCGGACACGGCTTTCAGAAAGTTTTAACCCGGCCGGGGTGCACCAATAGCAACACACGCTCGATCAACCTCGGAAAAACCAAATCAAAACCCAACGAGGCTTTCACATTGAACAATCACAGATTCAGAAATATTTCAGGGGCCACCCTTGAAGTATACCATAGCAGTAAGCAAGCTCGAGACGGACCCAAGGTTTGCGACAATGGTCAGAACGACGGAGGTCCCCAATCGGGACGTCGATCTGCTGAAAACATTACGCTTACCTAAACAGTACAGTGTGCTCTTCGCACAATCGTAAATAAAGCGGTAAAACATGGCATAAGTACAGGATCGTAAATAAAACCTCAAACTAGTTTGTGGCCCCAAGAAATAAGAATGAATCAAGCTCTGGCTCAGGGGGGTCCCATATACCTTCCGGATGTGGATAGCGCGCAAAATCAAGGAACAGGTATCAAGTACTCGGGGTCTTACGGGACACAAGTGGGCGTTCGGAAACCAAATATTATCTATCACCCACCGATGCCTCTGCTTATTCAATTTTAGTTGTTAAACAGAAATTAAAGTGACGATAAGTAAAACTAGAACCATCTCCAACATCAACATGCGGCAATACATCAGCAACTGTGGCATATGACGACGCACTTTAGCACTTGAGCAAGCAACTACGACGCGCAAGTCCAACTATATACCAAACAACAGGTAATAGGATGTGTCCAAGGCAATATAAGGCTGCAGGGAACATCACGGGTACGGAAACTAAAGCATCGCAACACAGATAGCAATAGATCAACAAGAGGGAAATAAAGACTATAAAAGTAAGATAGGTAGAAAGGGGGAGATGCTCGCCTGAAAACATTGTCGAAAGGTTCCACCGAAGATCGGGGCAAAGCTCACATCAACTCAACGGCCTTATCCGAAGAAGCAAAACACTAGAAGAAACACGGATGCAACATTTAATACACGGCAGAAGATCGGCATGATGCATGCATGATGTATGGTATGGCATGGCAAAGGTGCGGTGCAATTAGGTCGATTAAGTGGAACCGGGTCCCGACAATTAATTAGGTGGTTCATGTTATTTATCTACCCCGCAATTTTAAATGTTGTTTAACAAGGCAAAAGATAGCACCGGTTCGCTACACAAATTTTAAATGAGGCCGATATGAGACTAGATTTGCCCGCATATGGGCCCCATATTTAGTTATTAGGTGAATCGTGAAGGCCCCAAACCACATGAATGTATGCATGCAAGACAATCATTATCGACAAGTTGTATTATGTTGTAAAATAGGGTTCGGGACAAAGGTTCACACATTTAGGGGTCTCGACGATCTTGGGGTTTCCGGGGTTCAGGGTTCGACGAGGTCGTTCTCGGACTCCGGGGTCGTGCTCGGATATCGGAGTAGGTCTTGGCGCATCTGGGTGCGGGACTTGGTTCGAGTCGGGGCGCGTCGGATTCTTCCGGGTCGGACTTGGCGTTCGGGGAAAGTACTTGTCGTATCCACTAAGGGGATCATGTCGATTGGCATCCGTGTAGGAGAACTCGAGGTAGATGGCGAACTTGTCCGGTACCAGGGTCCGGAAAGGAGCACTCGTCGCGTCGGGGTCTCGGCCATCGGATCTCGACGGAGGTCATGGCGTTCGTGAGGTGATCTAGGCGTCATATGCCGGGGTTGTCGGATGTCGGACTCGGGGTGACGTCGATGGTTCCATGTAGGAGATTCCGGGGTTCGCGGCGGGATTCTCGGGGTCTTTGTCGAAGATCTTGGCGAGGGGTGCGGGGTCGGGGCGCCGGGATCGGTCTTCGGTACGCGAAGGAGATCTTGGTTCGGAGCTTCGGATTCTCGTGGCCGAGTCCGCGTTCCCTCTCGACAATCTGGTCACACACGCGTTCCCACGACACATACACGAGCACACACATACAGCGGGCCCACAGGGCCACGGTGGCGGGCCAGGCGTGGAGGGGCCGGACCGGGCTCCGGCGGAGCGAGCTCGGCGGCGAAGGTCGGCGTCGGCGGGCGAGGCGGGTGCGGGGCCGGGCGCGGCCGGGCGAAGGGGAGGCCGACGCGGGCTCAGGGGGCGAACGGAGGTTGCTCTGGGCGTGTCTGCGAGCCGTGCGGCGAGGTCCGGCGGTGGCCGCGTGGCGGAGCTCGTCGGAGCGGAGACCGGCGACGCGAGAGAGGCGGCTCGGCGACAAGCGGCAGGGCCGGAGGCGAGGCAGGGCCGGCCGACGGCGGGTAGGCGTCGCGGGGCGCGGAGGGCGGCTAGGCGCAGCGCATAGGCGGTCTGGCGGGCGACGGCGGAGGTCGAGGCGGGCGAGGCGAGCCGGCGGCGGGTTCACGGGCGGGCATGGACGGCGAGGCCCGAGGGCGGCAGTGGCCGGGCGAGGGTAGCTGGAGCGCGAGGAGGACGGCAGGAGGTAGGAGGAGGCGGGCGTGAGGTGGAAGCTTCGAGGCGGCGGAGCCGAGGCCGAGCGGAGGGGGCTACTGCTCGGCTGAGGTGAGGCGCCGTCTGGGCGGCGGTCTCCGTGAGCGGCAAGTTAGAGGAGAGGTGTCTGCGGCTGGAGGAGCTGAGGAGGCGCTGAAGCGGAGGGCGGCGCGGTTAGCAGCGAGAGCAGGGGCTCGCGCGGGTTGGGAAGGGGTCCGGGGAAGGTGGGTTCGGGGAAGGTGGGTTCGGGGCCGCGCGTGGTGGGCGTGTCTGCCACGCGTGGGTCCCGCGGGGGTGGGCCAGGGCGCGTGGGAGGTGGGATCTGGGGCGTGGACCGGTCCAAGGGCGGCAGGTGGGGAGTTTGGGGGTTGGGTGTGAGGTTGACGAGTGGGTCCAGGTGGAAGGGGCCCGCGGGCAGAGGGGGTGGGTCGGACGCGCTGGGTGCGTTTGGTGGGCAGAGGGCGCGGGCCAGGGGAGGTGGGTGGCTGGCTGAGCCAGGTTGGCGAGCGGATGGGCCCCGGTTGGCAGAGGGAGAGGGGTGGGGAGGTTTAGGTGAGAAAAGGGGGAGGGGAAAAAGGGTGGATAGGTGAGGTGGCAGGGTGGGTATATTTTAGGTGAGAGGGGGAGGTGTCACGTTTTGGTTGGAGGGTAGAGATAGATTGGGTGAGACTAGGATTTAGAGGGGGGCTGATTTTGTTTTTGTGTTTGTTTGCTTCCGTTCAAATTAAAACACAGACACTTTGCACAACGGTTTTTAGGCAATTAAAATATCCGATGCTATCGGGTTTTTGTGTTTGAAACTAAGAGGGGTTTTTATACAATTCAAAACTAGGCTTTGCAAATAATGCGGTCAAACAATGCATGATGATGACGATGCTATGCACAAATTCAACGCGATTTTCTAGTAGTGGTTTTTGCGGGATGCCACATCAACCCACAAGATAGTAAATATGTACAAGGAAACACACACGATGGGATAAATGGGGCTTGTGCGACGGAGAAAGTGAGCTAAGAACCAAATGATTACCTAGCGAATACTATAAGCTCGTGTCACACAAGTACAAGGAGAGACGCTAGTTCGATTGCACAAAATTGGTGGGCTACAAGATATGCACAATAAGTACCACCTATATGATGTTCATCGAGCTTGCGCTTCCTATTTTATGAGGCATATGTATATTTATTTCTTTTCTTTTTTCTATTTCTTTTCTTTTTTTATCACTCTTTTATTTTATTTTTCACTTACCTCTTCCTTGTTCCAACAACTATACAAGATAACTATATGAGATAACGCTCACTACATTTGCTCGAAATCTACAAGGTATCAAATGTGTATATCCCAAGCAATCATAATAGGAACTAGTCTCAATAGGCGTTTGTTGCTCGCAAAGATAGTGGGGTTCACAAAGGAATGCAAGTGGGGAGAAGTCACAAAATGTTTATACCTTTCGTCGATGATCTTCACCTTTATTATTAAATTCCGCCTTGCTCATGGAATTTGGATGGAGTAGATAGCATGAACAACGTGGATGATGATGTAGAGCTCCTTCTCCTCTTTGAAACGAGCTAAAGAACACCAAAATCCGAGTTCGAATGCAAAAGTTATGCTCAAAACCATGCGAAGCTGAAACTGTTGGCGACCAGGTCGGCGGGACCGGAATTCTTGCCGGAATTTCCGGCGGTGGGTCCGGTTTGACCGGAAATTTGACCAGAATTTCCGGCGGGAACTCCGGTTCACCGGATCTGGCGCCGGAACGAGTTCGGGAACGCAAAAACTCGATTTTCTGCGGAAAAACTCAATGGGAAACTTCAGATCGGAGGGGGAAATCAAGGAATTAGACCATGGGAACGCATAGGAAGGTAGATCAACAAGTTTAGCAAGTAATCCGTGGATCAAAACCTACCAAAACTCACTCAAATCACAGATCGATCCAAAACATGAATTGGGGCTGTTTTTAGTGGAATTTTCGAATTTATGGGGAAAAGACCAAATCGATGAGAAATCCGTGGCAACCAAAAGCTGCTGGTACCAGATGATGAAGGGGTTAACCTCTTGGGTGGCCCGATCTTCACGGATCTCGTGGTCAAATCGATGGGAAAGCGAGGGGAAAGGGAGAAGGTAGCGGAAGCGAACACACACCTCGCGAAGAACACGATGAACACACGCAAAACTCACACGATGCAAGGCCAATTGCTCCCGAACGGCGGCCACAGGTCCAATAGAATCCTCGCAAGGAAGGTACGTTCAACGTGCTCCCTCAAATCCACATCGGAGAGGGAAGAACACCTTGGGGAGGGTCCTGGCAACTTGGAGACGAGACATCGAACTCCAAGGCCTTGTTCAACGATGGATGCGTGATGCAAAGTCCAATCGAGGTTGGTGACGATAGTCGGTCCCCTTGGTAAAGGGGATGAGGCAAAACTAGATATTCCACACAAGGGGGTTGTCTTTAGTCTATCATCTATGCCTAAGGGGTATATGAGGGGTGGGGGCTCTATTTATAGGCCAGACACTAAACAAGGGGGTAGTTTGGGAATAAACTAGGCAAATGGGTAAGTAAAGGGAATATTCCAGGGCATCAAACCCAGATCCGTGCGCAGACGGGAAGTTCCGGCGGTAAGTCCTGCGGCGCTGGATCTGGCGCCAAGATTTCCGGTCGTCGCCGGATATTCCGGTTGCACGCCGAAAGGACTCTCTGTAAGCGGTTTCGGCCGTGGTTCCGCCGACCGTCTGGCGCCGGGATTCTTGTGAGCTCGTTCCGGGCTGTCGCCGGAGATTCCGGCGGTGGCTCCGGTTCGCCGGTCCTGTCGCCGGTTCCAGCTGGAGCTTCTTCCGTCTCCTCTTCCAAGCCTCCGTCTTGTCGGGCGCGAGTCCTCGGGCTTCCTCCCTCGTCTCCGTACTCGTCGGTGTGAACCTATCATGGTCATAGGATGGAGAATTAAGTAGTATACCATTCAATATGGTAGGAAGTGGGATCTCAAAGAGGATAGGACTCACCTTTGGAGTCCATTATGACTTGGCATAAGTTGGAGACCTTGATGGGGCAACGACCGTAGGTCGGGCTACATCAAAAACTAGTCTAGTTTGTATCAGCGCAACATGTTGAACCATATAGTGGCGGCGCTGCTCAAAAATGGTCATCTGAGCTACTGGAACAACGATGAATGACGGCGGCGTGCGGCGGTGCTACGATGCGAGCATGCTAGAGAGTGTGATAGGAATAGAGGGAATATGATTAAGCATCAGTGACTCACCCTGGTTGCAGCGGTGGTGTCGGTGAGGACTGGTGCGGCCGAAGACGAGGATTCCGACGAACCTCCACAGACAGGAATGACCAAATTCACCTTCCCCAGTGCTTCCCTTGATGCTGGACTCCACCCAGAGGATCTACAGAGCATGGGGCTTCTCCATGGCTACTTGGAAAGGAGTGTGGAGGTGCGGCACGGCGACGAGGTTAGCTAGGGTTTCAGCCCTGAGGAAGGAATCGAGAGAGAGAGATTCAGAGGGAGAGGGAGTGGATGAGGACGAGGCAGAGCGGCTTCGTCGTGGCCTCCTTATCCTCTCTGGCGGTCGGCGGCACGAATCTCCACGCCGGCGAGCGGCAGCTCTAGCGCCAGCGAGCTGCTTTGGTGGCTGCATGAGGTGGATGATGACGATAGAATGGACAAAGGGGTACATGGGCCTGGGCCGGTGTTGGGATTCGATGAATCGAGCGAAGAGAGAGCTGGCTGTGGCCTGTGAGCGACGAATAAGGAGAGGAAATGCTGGGCCGGCCTGCTGCTCGAGCCAGATCCTTCTTTTCTTTCTATTTATTTTTTCTATTTTTTTTTTGATTTCATATTTGAATTTTCTCATTTAATTTGTATTTTCTTTATAGGATTTATTTGCTGATGGTCGCGGCAATAATAAAGTGTAGTTAGGGTTCTTTTATGATCTTTTTAATATAATGATATCATTCCTTTTTTTCTTAATATAAGTATTCTTTTTGTTTTTTTGAATAATTCTACTGCAGGGGAGTCCCCCACAGTCCAGAGTTTACTTACACACATATGTACATAAGAAAGAAGAAAACAAATATAGGACAAACTATCAAGCCATAATGACAGTAAATCCTTATGTCTATCCTTTAGCCTATGAAGAAGCATAGTAATATCATAGACAAAACCGGCCTTCCATCCTCTGAAAGTCGGTTTTGTATTCTTGAAAACCCAATCATTCCTTTGCTTCCAGATATTCCAACATGCCAGGATTGTAACTCTAAGAAGCTGGGCCCTTTGAAAGATTTAGAGGCTCGACAAAAACTTTCTCTATGGGACACATCTGTCCATTATATTTGAATATAATTCCACACTCTAGTGCTAAAGTTGCACTGGAAGAAAAGATGTTTCCAGTCCTCAATGACTCTGAAAGAACATGTGGGCCCCCATGTGTGGTTTTGGTAATTAATAACAATCTTTATGGACTAATGTGTGTATTAATTTATACTTGTAGGAATTGTCCATTGGCATCGCTTGGAGCTTGTGTCGGCTTCAAGGTCGATGAAATGAGAAGAAGATATGTTGTGCAATCTCAAAATGCGCCATCTATAGAAGATCTCATGTTTGATGCTTGCCATCCTCGGTGATCATGGATCGATGATGAGGAATTAAGAAAGGCATTCCATCTTGAGAAGGGCAAGATCGTCTACATCGAGCTCAAGTGGAATGCTCAAGGCAAAGGTATAATCTTGATAGGTTTTCCATTTTGCCGGTCTCATGTTGTGTGTGGAAGACCGGGTTTAGGATATATAATCGTACTATCAAGAGGGGCTCTCGAATGAGTAACTCGATCACATTGTTCGAAGAGAGCTCAAACCTTTGCATACCTGCATCATTGTATTTGCGTGTTATTTGGTCTTATCCACGTGACGATATAGAGCTTGTGTTAATCTCCATAACAAGCTCTTGTCTATCAATATCAGATCTTCCGTTTATATCTTGTTGAGAGTTTGTTCTTGGAGGTTTTCCGGATTATCACTAAGTAAGGTATATCACTATAAAATACATGAAGTATTCTCACTTGGTGATAACCAATATTTCCACTTTTTATTAGGAAGCTCTTGTCGTCCTCTTTCCAACGCAATTGGAATCGGGTCAATCGGAGTTTCCTAGCCAAAGTTATGAATATTTGAAGTTTGCTTTAATCTTAGTTAAAAAGAAAAGGAATCAGGTTTCTGGGCCGAGAGGTAGTACCGCCCAGACGGACGGTACCGCCCGCCCCTGGGCGCCCCCCAATTATCTTCTGCCTCGCTAGGTAGTCAAATCCGGCACTACCGGCCGGCCCGTAGTACCCGCCCGGGTGGGCCGGTAGTACCGGCCGGCCCAGGTAGGCCGAATCCATCTCGCCCAGCTTTGTTTTCCTGCCGTCCGCCGCACGCCTGCTTGGCCCCACGCGCCACAGCGGCTTCCGCGCGTTGACTCATCGCATCGCCAGATCCTGCTGCCGCTCGCGCGCGCTTGCTCCCGCCTCGCATCCCGCGTGCGCCACGCCCGCATGCTCGCCGCCGCCGCTAGGCCCGACGACGCTTCGCTTGCCCACCCCGCGCGGTGCCCCACTCGGTTCCGCCATGCTCAAGACGCCTTCGCTGCTACTTGCGTTGACCAGCTGCAGCCGGCTGCCCACACAAGGCCGCCGCCGCCAATCTCGTCTCCCGCGTGCTGCGCTCCTGCTGGCCCCACATCTCGCATGCGCTGTTCCCTACCTCTGTTTGGTCCAGTAGTACCGGTACCGGTCTGTCCAGAAAATCGCCCCAACGGGCAGAATCTGTCCGTTTCTTTAAATAACTTTGCCCTTTCATCTTTTGGTGAGTAACTTCTCTCTCTCTTCTTGCTCAAGCTTTGCCCCATATTCTTATTCCCTCTTGAGCTTGATTCTATGATTTCTCTCCATTGATTCGTGTCAATATTTGAGAGGAATGTAGAGGAGATCTAGATCTACGTTTTGACCTAACCGATTCATCTCTTTGTGAGTGTATCTCTGGGGATCTAGATTTTGGGGGATTTTGTGTCCCTCTTTGATTCCTCCTCTCTTGTTCCCCCAATAGCTTTAGTAGCATTGTTGAAACTTGAGAGTGAGGGATTGGAGCATCTTTGTGGTGTTCTTGCCATTTGCATTCGGTGCATCGGTTTGTGTTCTCCTCGGAGGATTTGGTTTGAGTTACTCATTGGAGCTTGTCCCTCTTGGGTTCTTGGAACCCTAGACAGTTTTGTGGCCTTGGTGGCGTTTGTTGGGAGCCTCCAATTAAGTTGTGGAGAAGTGCCCCAACCTTGTGAGAGGTTCCGGTTGCCACCGACAAGTGCACCGATAGTGGAAGCGTGGATAGATCCCATTAGGGTGAGATTCACCGGAGAATAAGGGAGGCCTTTTGTGGCGTTGGTGGTTTGATACCACCCCCTCTCCAAACGAGACGTACTCCATGTTGGGAGGAACTCGGTATCGTCGTCCCCGCGTGCCTCAGTTATCTCTATACCCGAGCTCTTTACTTATGTACTTTACATTGTGATAGCCTTTGTGCTTGAAGTAATCTATATCTCGCTATCACATTGTTGCTTGTATTGCTTAGCATAAGTTGTTGGTGCACATAGGTGAACCCTAGTTGTTCTAGGTTGTGCTTGACAAAGTAAATGCTAGTTTAATTCCGCCTTTGTCGAGCCACCCTCGGAAAAGTTTTAATCGCCTATTCCCCCCCCCCCCCCCTCTAGGCAACATTTGTATCCTTTCAGACTCCAATAGGACAAAGCACACAACCATGATTTTCAGTTACCTTCCAGTTCCTTCTAAGCAGCATGTCGAGCCTCTAAATCAATATTGTTATGAATCTATATTTTTTTGTTATGAATCTATATTTTCATATATAACTTAATTGTATTATTAAATATGTTTTAAAATTTCTTGTTTTAAGATTCGAATTTATTATAGAATTAAGGACCTAAGAATGGCATTTTAGTAATGGAAAACAATTAACCAATATTTTTGGGAGAAAACAATTAAGGCACTTATATGTCTTCTTCATGGTTATCCTATATTTCTATGATTTTTATCAAGGCATACCATTGATGGGAATGGTTCCTTCTAGGGTTTATATTAGTGTTTTATAAATGTGTATGATCATTATGGCTGAAGACATATTTCCCTCATATTAGTGATCATAAATGATATCCCCTTTTATCTTAGTAAAGTTATTCTTTGGAATCACTTAGGAGATAGAATTTCTCAATATGGTTCCTAAGCACATGTGATTATGATAGTTGAAAAGGAAAAAGATATGCTTAAGTGATTTTCTATAGGAAAATTATTCCTATAAAGGATTGTGGAAATAGGATGATAAATCAACCAGATCAGATGGCTATTATGTTTGGTTAAGGATTTAAAGTGGAGTCTTTATCAAGAATTCTTAGCTTCCATATTTCATAAATTTGTACTCCTAATTAAGGAATTCCTTTCCTAGATATCTTACTTCTCCTTATACACCATCATGATGAACATGCTAAGCTTTACTTCACAAGAACATTATTACCAACTCTTCCACCTTCTAAATCCCTTTGTAATTCAATGAGCTTGACACTAAGATTAGCATGATCTTCCCATAGGGATCATCCTCTTCTCTAAAATGTTTCTTATGAATCTATTTCCACTTGAATGACCATCCTCTAATTCATTTAATATTTGCTTCTAATTCCCATTATTTGCTTCCTCTATCCTTCATCAGTAACCTTACTCAATTAGGTGTATCTACCAAAACTTACATTCCTTAAGTTTCTAATATCTTAATAAAAGAATAACACTACTTTAATAACTACATGCTACTCTAGCTTCAGCTTGGCCAGACTATTTTATGTCTACTTAACTCCAGTACCTTATTTTCAAACTTCACATCTTGATATGGTGACTTGCCATGACTAACCTAAGATGATATATCTATACTAGGATTTAATCATGTTCTATCCACCAATGATCCTTATACATGATTTAATCAATCACTCTTAGTGACTTAAACATGATCAATATAATCCTTTGATCATTTATGGCTTAGGTTTCTAGTTGGCTAATCAAGGCCTTCATCAATACAACATTATAGTTGTATTATAATTATCTTCTCTGTATCTCTTACTAAGTAGAAGATATTATTCATTGACTACACCTTCTTATTCCAATAGGATTCCTCCTTGTAGCTATCTTCAATATTCATCCTTATAATCCTTGTTGTTACCACCTATACCATTATTTCAAATAATTCTTCTATCCATTTAGAAGTGAGTTAACTCCATCAATTAACATATTGATTTGATGCTCTTAAGTCACTCCCATCCTATAGAGAGTAACTTAAACTAGCATTACTACTTCCTAATCTTACTTATTTCTTTATAGACCTTAAGTGAATGGTATGATATGGACAAGAGTTGATAGATCAAGAATTAATCAGTTAATAATTGGTGAATCAATAGTTGATTACTCAACATTTGATGAACAACGGGTATTAGAATATGATTCAATAGAAATGATAAGGATTGATGTGGAAAAGAAAGATATATGGTGAATGATCTTGTTTTAGTTTCTTTCCTACTAAATCTCACTTAAAAGTTAAGGTTATGTGTTACCATGATACTCATGTTAGAATCATATAAGAATAAGATGAGTCAAGATATAATTAGTAAATTCTTGTTACTTGAGTTATATTCATAACTTGGTATTTATAGATTGTTGTGATGAATACTCTAATATGATCTCTTAAAGATCTGATATTAATCATTAAACAATGTATTGTGGTTTAATGTTATTATATTTGATCTATCCTTAGATCAAATCATGTTTACCCAAAATAAGGTTCTAGCAAAGGTCATATTGAAACTTATCGTAGTCAACTTGATGATCTACTTTAACTCCATCAAGTTAAGAGAAGCTTCAATCACTTTGATAAGTTTTTTATTTAAAAGCGCAATTTTTTTCGGATTTTCTATGCATGAATGCAATGCACACATCTGAGTTCAGCTTATTTCTAAGCTCTAATGCTGGGATGTTACATTACATGAATCTGATCAACCAATGTGATTGTGGGTCTACTGATGCCATTCCGAAGGGGGAGCCACCCATGTTTGTCGATGGTTCCCTGCCCCCTCCCATTTCGGTGAATAAGGGACTAGACAAATCCTGGGGTGTGCCTCCAAATGGCAGTGTAAAGCTCACCATTGATGGCTCTTGGAAAGCTGCAGACCGCACTGCAGGCCTAGGCATGGTCTTACTAGATGAGATTGGCCATCCTATTTTTACTGCTTGCCCGTTTCCTAGAAGATTGCGCTTTCGATGCTGGAAGAAGAATTACGAGTGTGCATCGAGGGGCTAGACCTTGCTCTCCACCGTACTACCATATCCATCATCGTGGAGACGGATTGTGTTCAGTTGGTGAAGGCTACCAAGGATTCTTCTCGGGATAGACCGTCTTGATGTTTTCTAATAGATGAGCTCCGCGCTTTAGCTAACCAGGATTTAGCTTGCTCTTTTATAAAAGTGGAACATTCTCAGGTTAGAGTTAGTCATGTCCTTGCAAATTATGCATGGGCTAAACGCCGCACTACAACTTGGTTAGGATCAGGGCCTGAAGTTGTTGTTCAGTTGCTCGATCAGGACCGTATTGTAACTCCACATGATGAATAAAGTTCCTATTTACCCGAAAAAAAACACATATGGTAAGAGCATTTCCAAGAGCCTTTCTATAATTGAACCCCTAAAAGTTTTTGGCAAGCCTCCTAGAAATTATTGACAACTTCCAAAAGTGGTCCTCTTTGTCCGTGTGTCTCTTTGACATGTGGGTCATGCATGTGTCTGTTATAATATGTACATGTGTGTGTGATGTGTTGTGTGGGTTGTGCATGCATGTGTGTGCGTGCGGGTGTGTGCATGCATGCGTGTGTGCTTGTGCGTGCGTGTGTATGTGTGTGTGATCCGCTTGTTTGTTGTGTAGCCAAATGTGTGTGATTTGTGTGTCATTGAAAGATTGTCTCCAATGTCATTATGTGTATTATGCAAATATAGCAATTCATTGTATTACCTTCGCTCTCCTCTGTATAATGTTTTGACAATCAAAAAGCAGAAAGCCTTTTGGAGATGCTCTAGGCAAATGTCGACGCGGAGTGGCGCAGCAAAGACAATGATATGATGGTCTTGACGATGTCAATACTACTAGACTAAACTGCAAACTCAAATGTCCAATCCCATCAAGAACTCCTAATAAACTCTGGTTCTTAGCCAAATGACCTCAAACAAACTCTACAACAACGGTGTCCATCCATGGGGTGGCCACAATTGCTCAAGTTGTATGACCACATCAGCCACCCACCAACTATGGGTTCGCCTTGCGATTTGGTCGAGGTCGACACTGTAGAGCCAACTGCATTCTTAGTCAGCTGGGCCCGAGGGAGTAGCCAATTTGTCAAAGTGAGTTTCTTTTGTCGAAACAGAACTTTTGGTAACCATTTCACTGAATTATACTGCAAGTTTGGTGATGTTTGACCTCGACCACCAACTTTTCATCCAAACATTCCACTATTGCGCTTGCAAGACCAATTCTCAGAAAGGAAAAAAAAAACAGAATATAAAGTTCAGAATGTGAAACAGTCACCGTGCCTTGGCATTAACACTCGGGCTAGTGAAACAGTCACCGTGCCTCACTAAAATAGCAAGACAACCTACCATCTCAAGTTCTCAATGAGACCAACGAGGGCTTAAGCCTAGACGCCTAGACAAGTGGAGTACAACTGTACAAACGGATAAACATGCTGCGAACTTATCGTAGTACCACAACAAATAGAGGCAATGACATGATAAAACATCACATGTCCTCAAAAAACAACAGGATAAAACATCCCAGGTACCTGATGAAAAGTACATGCAGATAAATTTACGAGAAGTCTGCATTCGACAGAAACTTCAGATATTGCAATGTATGATAAGACTTGTTAGTGTCAAGGTAAACAAAACCAATCATATCAGCCAATGTTTCATATGTATCCACAGAAATGCATTGAGATCAGTCATTAACAGAATATTCTCTAATTATATCCCAGGGCCATGTTTTCTCCGGTATTTGCTCTTCCATCAAGGCATCAACTGACACAAATAGGATCACTATTTCTACTGTTTTGTGTTTCTGAACTGTCAAGTATGGTGGACATTGGTACAAAATTCGTAATGATGACTATTCATCTGTTGTGTCCGAAAAAAATGAAGATACTACAACTCACGGACCTAAATATGGCAATAGCAGCCCAGCGCATCTCATCTCATCTCAAGGTAGCCTTCAAGGTGAGGGCTTCAAACTTCAGCCACTGAATCTGCACAATTCTGCGTATTCATTCTGCTATAATGGTGGTGGTACAACAACCGAATGGAGCTCGGACTTCCAAAAGTATACATCTAATCATGTGAAAAATGTGACAACATCTCTTCTGTATCCCCTAACTATCAACATGCGTGGGACGTTCTCTACAAGAAGATCCATGTACTCCATGTAGAAATATGCAGGGTGATTCAGCGGTGGTGGAGGGAGGCTCACTAGCACCACAGCTGCCATTCTGGAGTACCTGAGTATCGTGGAGTTCAACTTCAACATTGTATAGAGGAATTTATCGACCTTTTGTTCGTTCACAACAACTTGCTTCCCATGCTCCATTTGTGGCCGCCCTTCTCTTTGTGTGGTTTCCTTCATCTCCGAAAGGTATGTGCTGATCCTTTGCTGTGCACTAGTGTAAGCCTCTTGGGAATCATCTGGCTGAGCACCACTGCTACTGCTCTCCAAGTGAGATTCCCATGATTTCATAGTCACGACTATGACCTCCGCATGCATCCTAAGATCATACAAGAACTTTTTGACATCAGTCTTCAGCTCTTCAGCATCAGTGTCCTCTTCAGCTATGCAAAAGACTTGGATCTTGCAGCTCTCAAAGGTCTCTTTTGTGAGCAGGAGCTGAGACAGAAGAAGCATCAGTCCTCCATCTCTCACAATCCAGTAGAGGTCAATAGTCCCATACTGTCTCTGGAACTCATTAGGCCACTCATCAAGGCCCTTCACAATAACAACTGCCTTGTTAGCAATGATGCAATCATTTATGATACTGACAAATGTTGATGGTATCTCTGTCAGATTCTCACGGCGCCAGATCTCAGGGTACCGCACCACAACGATATTTGGCTTCAAGTTACCTAGCCCCATCGTCTGAACAATGCTGCGGAAACCCTCACTCATTGAAGGTGCTACAATGATCTCCGCAACACCCTCACATCGTTTGTACTCAATGTAGGCTTCCAGCTGATGACAGGCAGTCTTAGCATCCTCAGCCAGTTCATGGTAATCACCATCAATTGTTGAGACAAATATTGACATACCACGGCCCTTTTTCTTCATACAATTGGCAAAATCTGCAAGCTTTGGATGACAAGGGACATTTTCTGGAAGTTTACCCCAAGGGCGGCATAATATCAGAGGAATGGGGTACCAATTCTTAGGATGAACTTGGTTTGCTGCAAGAAGAACAATGAGAGTTAGAACAGTGGGGGTTCGTGTAGTTTACTTACAACTATTTCTTATTCCCTGCAGGAAGTCATACCTCCTAGCGATCTGAGACTTCGCAGTGCCAACTGAAAATATGCACTCTTGAACCCATCTCCCCAGTCTCCAGCCTTCCCTTTTATACTCACATAGTAATAGATGAGGCTTGCAAGGGCAAGGGAGATGACAGTGAAAGACCAAGAGATCAAAAACATGATAACTGCAATTTGAGAGAGAGATTCATGTAAGTGGAAAGCACTAGTATAATAAACACAATGCGAGGATGCATTCTAACTAGCTGTCGGCCACAAGAAATACAAAGTAAACAATACTTCAGTGCAGGTTAGGAGAAGTTGGTTGCATGAAAAGCACACATGTGAACAGAATTCATCAATCAAAGTACTGTCTAAGTCAAGTAACTACAGTAACCAGTAGATATCCAGTAAAAGTATTACAGGAAACTCGGGATGGATGTCATGATGACAAAATAAAGTGGTAACAGTCAAAAGGCATACCAATGCAAAGCAATGCACCAACAAGTGAAAGACTCCAGTGGTGAAATTTCCATCGAGGGCGCCAACTAGGAGCATCGAGTAAGTCAAGCAGAAAGCAAGACAGGTTCACACCAGCATAGCACAGCAGAAAAAACATAGTGATGGTGGGTGTAATTAAATCTAAGTTCCCAATAATCACACATCCAATACAGATAAATGCTGTGAACAAAGTTGCCGCATGAGGCTCGGCCCCTTCAGAAACCTTGAAGTAATTAAGAACTGGAAGGATGTCATCATTTGCTATTGCTGCTAGCAACCTTGGAGCCCCTGTCAAACTCTGCAGCGCTGCACCTAAAGTGGACAGGATAATACCAATGTAAATCACTACTGGAGCAGGCCATGCCACTGTAGCAGTAAGAAGCCTGCAAGTATTAAGGAAATTAATGAGCTTACACACACAATAACTCAGTAATGCAGCAGCTTATGGGACTAAGATAGAACTACACGGTAGCCTACAGCTACGCTGTATGAATGTAGTTGTTCAATAAAACAATACGAGACAAAACAGATTTTCATGGAATATGTGCCCTCAAATAGGACTCCTACCAGGAAGATGCACTAACAAGAAAAATAACATTATTGCCACCTGCCCATAACAGCGACAACAATAACTGTGACAGTGAGACTATAATCAACGCAAGGAATCAATATTTCTCTACTGATAGAACAAATAATCATGCCCTGGTGACATCATGCATATATAACCTAAAGAAATAAATTATTCAAAACCCTAGAGAAGGCACTATCTACAATTTTGTAGTGGGAGCAATGACAATTTGCAGCATTAAAAGGCACTTACCTATCAGTTAGAAGCTCTTCTCTTGTGGACAAGGCTCCAAACAGAAGCACAGAAAACAAGTACATAGCAGTTGTTGTAAGAGTTGCGAATAATGTTCCGATTGGTATTGAACGTTGTGTATCTTTCAGTGATGCAGATCGGTTTGAGCCAGCCATAATTCCAGTGACTGCTGGGAAAAAGAGGCCCACCAAAGCACTGAAAAGTACACAAAATGTGTTGACAAGTTGCATTTGCACAGAGATAAAAAAAATGAATAAATTGTCCTGCAGGACCATAAACCCTTTGGTTTCACTAATAGAGTTTGATTCATCTCTAGCCTTCAAGCTCACGAAGTTAGACAACAGGTCTCAAAACTCATTCAGAAGTTTCGCTTAGGCCCTTTTAAGCTTGGATTTATCAAGAACTAAAACTGTAGATATATATTACGTCCCATTGTACACATGTGTAAATTTATTCAGATTCTTTCAAATATGTTTTTTCTACAGGATCTGGTGCAAACTGCAAAGTGTAAAATTATTGTGCCAGACCTAGTGCAAAGTGAAAACTATTGCAAAATGTGGTGCGGAGTGAAATAAATGGCAGTGTAATGGTTGCAAACTGTAATTTTACTCTAAATTTATTGGGACACTCAAGCCCCTTACCGCTCGTCATATTAGCAACAAATAATGGAAGTGGGGCTATTGTCATGATTAGTCAAAGGGTCAAGTGAAAATTGTGTATAGTGACTAAAGTATGCTTGCGATTCCTCATAAATTTATATGGAGTGATAAGAGAATTTTAAAATTTTGGAGAAGTTATAAGCTTACTTGAAATCCCAATATATAGAACCATTTGGATCAGGAACTCCAGCATTGTTTGTACGTTGATATTCTGAGCCCCAGTTATCTCTGAGTGAAGTTAGACTCAACCCGGTGATCCCCTCTAGGTAGTAAAGCCAACATTACAATTGAACACATAAATGCATAATGATGATCATTCAATATATAAGCCACATGGTACTTACTTGGAGCATTGTGTCTCGGTGCAATAAAGACACCAAGATAAATGCATAACAGTGAAAAGAGTACTGGTATTAAGAAGGCAGGCGCAACCTTGTTGATGATTTTGACACCACCAAACACAATAAAACAGAGCAGTATGGTCACAATAACACCATATACTTGAAGGTCATGCAAGCTGGGTGTCGATATAGTTGCTGTGCCGGCAATTGCTGTACCGTTTAATAATGTATTGTTGACCACTGTTACACTCTCTGTGTTATAAAAAGTTATTAGTTAGTAAAATAAAAGGAGAAACTGACATTACAAGTTAAGAAAATAGTAGGTAAAGTCAAGTTGTCTCGTGCAGATCTGCTTCCTCTACTCAATTTCTCACGAAGCATGCACCTGAGCTAGCAAGGAAAATCAAATTAAATGAAATTGACCCAATTAAATATAGGTATTCTCTATACCCTAAGAAAAGGTTTGAAGTACAGGTTAGTGTTCCCTCTCTGTTCTCTCTTTTGAGTAAAAGCAGAAAATGAGGGGCTAACACTACAAAGGAGAACACACAGAAGTTTCAGGCAACAAATGCCCTTTTCTATTAGCTTTTGCAGCAACGGATGCTACACTACTCAACAACAAATGCCTACAGAACTTAGCAACCCATGCTTACACACATACATATGTGCTTCAATCTGACACACAGGCTATCTACTACATCTTGGCTTGCAACTTATGCTAGCCCAAAGCAACCTATGCTTACCCCAACAACCTATGCTAGGACCTATTTATACTTGTACATGACCCTTTAGATTGTTGCCATGTGGCACAATCTAAACCCTACACCATATTTCTAGAATACTCTACAAACTCTAGACATTTCATACTACTACTACTATAGAACATTCCTAATTCTAGAGTTCTCCTGCATACCCTGGATACTTCATGACCTAGCTAGCTCCTTCTACTAGCCAACTACATTGACAAGAGACACACTGCAGCATGCCTATCTATTCAGTACACAACCTATGTGCACTGTTTACTCACACAGGACCCAACTCATGTGCCATGTTCACACACAGCAAGCACACAACCTATGTGTGCTATTGACACTGCACACAACCTATGTGTGCAGATCACACCATGACAAGATTACATTCAGG
This sequence comes from Avena longiglumis, assembly GCA_030063025.1. Lineage (NCBI taxonomy): Eukaryota > Viridiplantae > Streptophyta > Magnoliopsida > Poales > Poaceae > Avena > Avena longiglumis. Next base: position 471,287,905 of record CP125974.1, on the reverse strand, counting down.
CTAACAGTACAAGAGTCTACGCTTTGGACATTTTGGAAATGATTCAACATTTCTACTCGGCACTCACAAACATAAACAAAACTTACTGACTAGTATCACTTGTATCGTACCTTTAAACAATCCTGCAGAAGGAACGGCGTCCAGAAAAGTTTCTACAGCACCCAGAACATACCTGAAATGACAGGTAAGTTGGGGAGGGAGTGTTGGGGAGCAACCAACATACATGGATACATGTCAAACTAACACGTAATAACAAACTAAAAATTGTATCATCTGAAATGCAGTGGGATGAAGAATTCAGAGTTTACAGTACTAATTCAGCTGTTTCTATCATTATCCAACACAGACATTTTCTTTCTAACATAATGGTTTTAGTGTAGATATATGAAAAAAAAATATAACCAACTTTTGGAACATCTGCAAACCAATCATTCATTGGTAGCAGGACAGACTACAAAAACATACCAGCAGAGAGAGGAGCCCATATGGCAATATATTAAGGAGAAGCAACTCAGACGCAATCCTGCAGAGCCAAGGCTCGAAAGCAGGTCACGGGCTATGCACAAACTGGTTGACGCCCAGTTCCCAGGACAGGCTAATAAGTATTAATGTATAGCACAAAACCCTTCAATTTCACCCCTTTTATATTCTAATTCTAATATAACCCATTCTGCTCATTACATACTAACTTAAAAAACTCACATGGCGCCACTCATACGCTGCCAGCTTCCAGGCAGCAGGTGCACTAATATCCTCATAACTTCTCCACAAGCAAACAAAAGATAAAGGAGTTCAAATGGGAACTACAAGTACTTGACTATTGCAGTGTATACTCACATGGATCCAGCAACAGCGTTTCCAAGAAAGAAACACAATCCAATACTAACTCCAACTTCAGGACCAAGCGCACGACCAATGAGATAATATGGTCCACCACCCTATGGATCATATACAAAATGTACATCAGCTACCTGGTATTTAAGTTTATTGAGGTAGCAGCACCGAATATCAAGCAAAGCTCTCAAAGTATTCCCAGCAATGAGTCTAGATGAACTTTAACCATACAAATGGAATTTAACCATAATATCTGGCACCAGGTTTCACATATGAAATGAAGACAATCAGCAAGCAAAAATAAGGCATATCAGGTACCAACCCTATTATACACGAAATCGTCACTAGCAGTTCATACCTTCATTGCCCCGTTCGTTGCAATGGCACTTAATGATAAGCCGGTTAAAAATGTACATGCACCACAGAATGAGACCAAAACAAGCGACTGCCATATGCCTGCCATACCTACAATCCTACAGAAAGGAAAACGTATTTGTCAGTGTTGAATAATCCAAAATGAACCAGGACCGTGAAGAAAGACATGCATCACAATTCCTGAAATACCACTTCCAACCAGGGTAAAAAGTGTTCAGGGTACCGAAGGGATTAATATTGCAAGAGTAGTCAAATATGTCCACACAAGGACAACAATACCTTTACAGGCTTTGCAGTTACTTTAACTTGGTTCTACCATGGGGAAAGCTCATACAACTAGGAATTGAAATATTAGAGGTGGCCTTCTGCCAAGAATGACAACAGCTCTATGGGACCAGCATGGTGGCGTAGCAAATTTGTTGTGCAGAAACCAAATAGGAATGAAACATGCAGCAGCAAAAACAAGTGCACACAATACCAATACTCACCAGGTAAAACGGATATAATAAATGATTCCCAAGATATTCTGCAAGCACGGCACAAAGACCCCCATCATTGTACCAAACTTAGGTCCAGTTTCCTGCTAACCATATAAAAGTAATGGAGTAAATAATATAGTTTAACAAATACTCGGATATTAAAATCACAAACCATATAAACAGAAAAAATAACTGGTCAATTAAAATCAATGAAAAACTCTATGATTTTGGAGATCAGGCATGAAAACTCAATTGTACAAATCAGCAACTTATAGTAGAGTAAATATATTTAGGGATGTAACAAATCGTCGATAATGATAGGTGAAGGCATCAGCAAATGAATTAAGTCCAAGTTCTAACTGAAGTACTACTCTTTCCTATTAACTAAGTCCAAGTATACTAACTCATAGTTTCACCATTAACTAGGAAAAGTGTGATGAAGTATCAAGCCAGTGGCACTCATCCTAAATGCTAGAACTGGAGACAACCTTCGGACGTCCGATGGTAATTGCTACATCCTCCCCCTCTCTAGGACTCGAAGGAGCTTGAACCTGTTCTCCTGTCATGCTGTTCAGATTCAATCAGATGATTAAGTCATGAAGTACACTCAAGTATTTCTTTGGAGAGCACATGCTTAACATATTTGGCAAAAACTATGTTTGCTTAACAAATCAAGATGAATCTCAAGTTTATAATCAACCTAGAATCATAAAAAGATGGATCGTACCTCTTGAGGCCCAAAATATTTACAAGTGAATCAAAGCCAAAAAGCTCTAGCTTTGAATCCCTTTGAGGTCCACTGGATGTAGCATGATCACTAGAACCTTGTTGCATGCTTGGATCAATAGTTAGATTAGCACCAGGATTAAGGTTCCTATAATATATATAGGAGAAAACATGAGTTCACAAACTTGCAGCTATTAAGTTTCGTAATTATAATGACCATTGAAAGAAATACATGAAAGGAAATCTGGAGAAATTACGGCTAATTATGTGTCCTGGAATATGCCAAAATAGCAAATGGAGCAGGGAAGCCAGTAAGGTACAAAATAAAGATGTACATTCATGACGCAGATCAGTAACCTAATGTCAAGTAATATCCCAACCAAATTACCAAGATCAGGAATAAGACCTGATAGTCGAAAGGAAACATTAATTATTTCAAGTACTAATAGCTTTGGCATCCATAGACTAGCACTATAACTATAGAAGCTCGGCATCAAATATCGACATATGAATACATACAAAAAAAATCCTACTGCTCACAGTCATTCAAATTTCCTCAAATCCAAGGAAATCACAGGATCATCACCAAATTTTAAAAGTGGAGGTGATGCCCTTACATTGCAGATATTTTACTACCACACAGAACTTGTGTGAATTTCACAACCTTGCTCCTAATGCCCTGAGCTCTAAATGGAAGAAGCAAGCCCAACAGGTTATATGCCAAAAATAGTAATGCCAACTCCAGAACAGTCCACAGCCAGTACGTAGTTAAGAACTTCAAATTAACCTCCCAGGTGTCCTTACTGTTTCTCGTTAGTTCCTACACCAAGACTACCCTCCAATCGGACTGTTCAATTCATTTGGCTAAATAAGTCATGGTCAAGACAATGCACAAGCGAATAGGCAGCAACTATGCTAGTAGTGACTCGTGCAGAAATGTAATCTGTACTGAACGCGAAACCCTTATATATACTGGGCAGAAATTTGAGGCGAAGCCTGCATCACCTTGGTGGCTGGGGCGTTATGCCATCGACGGCGGTGGCAGAGGTGGATGAGCCTTCCATGGAGGTCATTTGGATGACGGCGATGTCTTCCGATCCCACGGGTCGGTACCGTCGTCCGTTGGGCGGTGCTGGCACCGGCAGCCCGTCTTCGGCGGCCTCGATCTCCCCATTCTCCATCACGCAGAGCTGCAGCACAGATATAAGAAGGGGGCGCCGTGAGATCTACGTTTTAGAGTACATGCTTGACTGGAGCACTCCCGACTAGCGGCGGAGCAGTGGCCGTGGATCTGGATCCGAGGACGGGTGCGGGGAGAAGGTGCGGTGCAGGAGGGGGCGGGGGCGAGGGGAGAAGGGTGAAGCTTACCGGTTTCGATGAAGAGTAGGATGCGGTGGAAGTCGGCGCTACGGCGAGAGACCGGTCGCCGGCGGCGAGGAGGCGGAGGAGTTAACGGGGAAGGTGTGCAACGGTCGGAGCAGAGTTTTTTGAGGCAACTGCGTCCCTCATTTTTTGCGCTCAGCACCTTGGAAAGTTGTTCCAGCTTTGAGTTGAGGACACGGCTTGCAAGTGGGGGATTGCTTCTCCACGAGGTTCCTACGTGTTGACTTTTGACTTTGTAGAAAATGCACTCAACTAAGCGATTAGAGTAACTCGAGCAAACTTCAAAAGCGGCACTAAGTCCTTGTTGTGCTTGTTTCATAGCTTATCATCACTAAAAGTTAGCAACAAGAAATTCAAGTTATTGACAATAACTCTACATCTATGTTGGAGAGGCGAAGTCACATGGATTTCAACATTTTCTCCTTGCGCTAACTTCATGTAAAACTTGCCAAATCATGTATGGTGTATTTCAGAGTGATCTCCAGACCTTACAAACCTGTTAAGATAGTACCGCCGCATAGTAGGATAAGATATGTTAAATTATTGGGAGTAAAATCTCAAAATCTTTAGGCTCGAATGTGCTCTTGCTCGGCCAAGATGAATCATAAACACTAAGATTTTCTTTTTAGAGATAGAACTCAAGAACAAGATGAGGATTTCACACAAAGTGTATGAGTGTAGATATGAGATCTGAAAGGTGTATCCTAGACCGAGGGGGTATGTCCCTTATAGGAACCCAGCAAAAAATGTCATTGGTCAATCTTTTTGGCTGCACCTGTCATATCGAGATTCAAATCAAAGATCAAATCTTTGAAGTCACAAGGTGAACGACATACCGATGCTTCGATCAAAGTTGGTACTTCCAAAAGAACACTATCACACCTCAAATCGTGGCACACTCCAAAGGGACAACTCAAAAGCACTTCTCGGTGATGTGGACTTGAAACTCGAACAACTCAGATTTTAAACTATGTGGTTGCGATGTGAACACATAAAAAACACGGCTACACCAAAATCAAAAGTACTCATGTTGAGTTGAACACATGCAATACATGCTAATGATACACACATCCAAAGAGCAAAACCATTACCACCAAAGTGATACTTGGTAGCGCTGAACATGAAAACTAGGACTTGATGTGATCAACACATGAGTGGGTTCTTGTTATCGCCATATTTTGGCCAAAGAAGAAGATGGGCCGTGATCAAGATGGGCTTGGAAGATACATATATTCAACGTGTTGTTGGATCGGCCTAGTGCGTGGATTTGGGCTAAATTGCCCGTGTATCTTGTATCATAGTAGGTTTCGTTTCAGTTTAGGTTCCATTTCAGTTTAGGTAAAGATAGAGTTGTAGAGTTATTCCAAAGGTAGAAAGTCTCCGGACTATAAATATGTACCTAAGGTTATCGAGAAAAGGAGGACAATCACGTTCACAACAAACACAATCTCGCAAGATCGCCACCCCTTGTTTTCGAGGGTTTCTTCGGTAGTAATATGTCGCCTAGATCGCATCTTACGATCTAGGCGATTTTTACTTATCGTTATTTAGTGTTACTCGCATCAAGCCTTGTTGATGGCGAGTAACACTACTATCATAGATTTTGTTGAGGCTAGCATCTGCTTTTCGCTATAATTGTTTAAAGTTATGCCGCCTAGTTACCTCGCTACCTTTGCAATCGCTTTCCCAAGTGCGAGGGTAGCATCTTGCTTGATCTTTATTTAATGATTCGATCTGTTATGGTTGGGCCTTGCTCACCAAGGTTTAGTTTGATATCTACGTAGTCGGGCCTTACAACGGGTTGAACGATCCAAAGAGTACGTGGACGTGGCTTACTCGTTCTAGAGAAGATTGTTCCGAATTGACTTTTCGCTGGTTATTAGGCCTCCTCTAGGGTTAGTATTCTTCATCTTTGTATATACCAGCTCAATTACGTGTAGGACGCGTTCGATTACGTGGTAAAAACATTAAACCGTCAGAGATCGATTTAACTTGTAATGATAAAGCAAAACCCCATGTTATCGTAAATCTAATGCGTAACCATGGGATAATCGGCTCTAAGAGCCGATTCACTGTGAAACTCGAGAGCCACGGCTCGAATTTTACGATACTTGTTTACCATGCAGAAATCAATCGAGCATCCTTCACCTTCCGACGGTATAGGTGGTGGCACGAACCAAGCCGTGACGTGTCCGGAGTTTTGCGGGCGTTGCCGAGGGACCGTGGCCCACCAGTTACGGGAGCCTCCCGGCTCTTCGTGTTGCTCGTCGCTGCTCGCCGGTGAGTTTTGGCAGGCAACACATTCTGGCACGCTCGGTGGGACATTCAACAACGTCTACATCAATGTAACACCCTCAGAATCGGCCCTATGCAAGTTTAGCGAAACTCGCCAAACCCGCATAGGAACGATTCGAAGGTGCCCACCAGGCACTTTCGTGCGGGTGGAAAGCAAAGTAATAACATTACACAACAGTCCTCGATGGGACCCACAGAACAGATATATATACATCAGCGACTCAAAGAGTCAAGAATACAAATATAAGGTACAAAGATCCAAATCACCTTGAAAACGATAAAGCGTCCAGCTACGGACAAGATGCAAATGGGGCTAAGAGCCCTGAAGAATAACCGATGGCGTCCATAACCCTGCCCAGGCCAAGCCGGAAGGGTAACCCTGCTAACGGCGTCGATCCCAAAACCTGCTTAAACAAAAGGGGTGCCGACAAAGGGCAAAGGAAAAGAAGGAGCGCCAAGATCGAGGCCAAGACACGGCGAGGCTAGAATTCGGTCCTCGCCTACATAGGTATGGTGGATCAAGCGGCGTGGCAAGATGCACTAAACAACCTATAGAGACTCGATACAACTGGCGGATATCAGAGAGGGATAAGAATGACCTAACCGGATCCAACCTGAAGCTATCACCAAACAAACCCATCCTGGTGTTTCCCCCTCGAGACCAAACGAGGAAGTCAACCGAGGAACTCACACAGTTGGGAGTTTTACTTATTCGGTTATAGTTGCGGCACTTTACTAGTCAGGTTTAGATAATCGTTCTGATAAAGTAAGCAGTGGGCACTTTTGGTTAACCATTCCGTTATAGTTACAATACTTACTAATCAGATACAATTAGCATGAGACAACCCCAAAACCCAGCAGTTGTTGGTACTCTTATATTGCCATTCCGTTGTAGTGAAGCTGATTACTAGTCAAATCGGATACAAGGCAGTTTATAACAGTAAACTTTAGTTGTAGTTGTCTATGATCAAGCACTGTTCTCCAAGTCGTCCATAACCGCGGACACGGCTTCTCGGAAAGATTTAACCCTGCAGGGGTGCACCAAAGTATCCACAGGCACTTCGACCCTTTTGCCGATCGCTTAACATACACCCATCGGTATGTCGGCGGGGCCTAAGTCACGACGTTCCCAGACACAAAGCAAGTACATGAGGGCCACCCCACGGAGTCGAAACCCCCAACGGAGTCGGCCGGTCTCCGAGACGGACTCAGGGTTTGGGTGACGGCGGTGAGCGACAAAGAATCCCCAATCGGGACCGCCGACACCGCCAAAACGTGTCCCGATCCTAAAAGACAGTGTGCTCCTCGCACAAACGTAAATACATAAGTAGCATGGCATAAGTACAGGATAGTAAATAAATCCTCAAACTAGTTGTGGCCCCCAGTACAATACTTTGAAATCAGGTAATTATCAATGGGGGGCCCATATCTCCCCACCGTGGTTAGCGCTCGATCTCTAACAGTGTCAAGAACTCGGGTCCCACGGACACAAGTGGTGATCGAAACCAAATATTACCTATCACCCACCGATGCCTCTGTTTAATTCAATTTTAGTTGTTAAACAGTAATTAAAGTGAACGATAAGTAAAACCATGATCATCTCCACATTGGACATGCGGCACTTCTCCAACAATTGTGGTACTTGACGACAAGCAAAACACTTGAGCAAGCGACTACGACACGCGGGTCCAACTATCTACCAAACAACAGGTAATAGGATGTGTCCAAGGCTATATATGGCTGCAAGGGATATCACGGGTACGAAAGAATAGAGCATTGCAACACAGGTAGCAATAGATCAACAGGAGGGAAGTAAATACTATAAAAGTAAGATAGGTAGAAAGAGGGAGATGCTCGCCTGAAAACATTGTCGAAGGTTCAACCGAAGATCGGGGCGAAGCTCACATCAACTCAACGGCCCAATCCGCGAAGAAGCAAAACACTAGAAGGAACACCGGATGCAATATTTAATACAACGGCAGAAGATCGGCATGATGCATGACATGGCAAGGTGCGATGCAAATAGGTCATATTAAGCGGAACCAGGGGTCCCGACAATTAATTAGGCGGTTCAAGTTGTTTAGATACCCCACAGTTTAAATGTTGTATTACATGGCAAAAGATAATACGGGTTCGCTACACAAGTTTAGATGAGGCCAATATGAGACTAGATTTGCCCGCATATGGGCCCCATATTTACTTATTAGGTGAATCGGCATAAGGCCCCCAAACCACAGATATGCATGCGAGATGACAATTAAATATGCAACAAGTTGTTATGTTATAAAATAGGGTTCGAGGAAAAGGGGTCACACATTAGGGGTCTCGACGATCTTGGGATTCCGGGGTTCGGGGTCGGTCTCAGGGTCCAGGGTTTGACGGAACGTTCTCGGCTCCGGGGTCGTCCTCGAATTACGGGGGTAGATCTTGTCGCATGGTATCCGTGAAGTGGAACTGGTAGTCCGTCTTTTGTCGGTGGTGAACCTGACCGATGGTCTTCTAGTTCGGGAAGAAGAGCTTGGTGTTCTGAGGCCTTGACGTCCCTGACGATGATCTTGTAGTTCCGTGTCCGGGGTTCTTGTCGTACCATGTAAGAAGATCTTGTTGTCCAAGAAGGGGTACTCGGCGTTCCGGGGACTTCGGTTCCGGGTTGGCGTTCGAGCTCCGGGAGAACTCGGTTTCGCATCTGGTGGTTGAGGGTGCCATCGCTGCCGACTTGTCGTCGAGCCGCAGATACTATCCGCGCTTATCCTCTTCGCATCCGCCATCGACATGAGTACTACCTAAGTAATACACGGATCACACACCGGCAGCACATGTGGCATGGCTCGCGCTGGCCCGACGCAGAGATAACCAGGGGCGGGGACGCAGCCCGGCGAGGCGACGCCGACGGCCAAGACGCAGGGCGACCGAACCGCATGGCGGAGGTTGATGGCGACGCGGCGTCCCGGGACGGGGCAGTGGCAGGCGACGGGCCGGAGGTAGAAGCTTCTGGCGGGCGGCGCGGGCCGGCAGCTCGAAACCGGCCGACGCCAAGGTGGAGGAGAAAGGTGGCGCGACGGGTGATGCGGCGGCGAGGTCGGGGCGACGACGGCTGGTGGCGGTGGCTGCTGGGAGCACGCGGCGGGCGGTCGCCAAGCTGCCTCGGGCGAGCGGGCGCGTGAGGTGAGGCGGTTGGCGAGGCTGAGGCGAGGTTCCTTGGCCATGGCGGTTGCCAGGAGGAAGGGCGGAGAGGCTCGGCTAGCCGCAGGGCGGCGGCGCAGCCCCGGGAGGAGGTCGGCAGCAGCAGAGGCGAGGGAGGAGGAGGAGCGGCGCCAAGGACGGTGGGGCGACGGAGCACCGGAGGGAGGCGCCTTGGGTCGAGCGCTGGTCGGGAGGAGGCAGCGGGCGGGGCGGAGCTCGCAGCTGGTGGGCGGCTGACAAGGCCGCGGCATGGGAAGACGGGAGGAGCCGCGGGTGGTTGCCGGGTGGTTCTCGAGCGGGCAGAGCCTTGGGAGAGGAGGAGAGAGGCGCGACGCTGCAAGTGTGGCGTGGGATCGAGGGGACAGGGCTGTGGTGGGCGGGGCCAGTGGGGTGGACCGCGTGGGGGTGGGATCCGGTGGGGGAGGCTGTGGTGTGTGTGTGGTGTGTTGGGGAGAGAGGAGAGAGGAGGGGTGATGTGGCATGGTGGGATTGGTAGAGGGAGGCGGGGTGACGTGGCGGTGATAGGTGGGAGTGAGGTGGAGGTTGGTGGGTAGAGTTTTAGGTAGTCAGAGGATTTCGGTGGACCGATTTAACTGGGGTGGTCGTTGGTCGGGACGGCCGCTCGACCGCCGCTAAAATAAAATAAATTTTATTTGTTTTGCGTACACCGTGCGCAAAACCGATATCAGACACACAAAAATAATCCGGGGACCCGGGATTTGATATTTGAATAAAGAGGGGGCGTTTTAGAAAACAACACGGGCTTTGCAAACATAGTTTTATGCAAACAATGCATGATGAAGACGATGCAATGCACAAATTCAACGCGATTTTCTAGTAGTGGTTTTGCGGGATGCCACAATTCGACACCACTAACAAGGGATCTCGCCCTCGTGATCCGCCTCATGGTACCGGAAGGAAAGGTCGGCGATCTGAATCTTCTCGCTTCGTGCAGATCTTCGCGACACCACTAACAAGACGTCGTTGATCCCGTTCGTCAACACTCCGGATAAACAACGGACGAAGTTAAAGGTAAGGCCACCTCTAACTTCCATGGAAGGAGTAGAGTTGCATCGATCCACCATTCAATGTACATAAGCGAATGATAAGAGTAGTGGTATGGTCGCGACTCCATCCCGCACTCAAAGCATTACCCTGTACACGAACAGGTAGATTATGCAACCAACCCTCGGATTCACACTGAAGATCTCGACAAGCGAGGTTCGGAACAAGGGAGTGATGCAGACTCTGCATCGGATCTGGCATAGAGGATGTCGTTGCGGCGGAAAACACCGGAAGGCGCAAACAAGGAACAAGAATGATAACACCGTAGACGGATTCATCAGGCAGCTCAAACACCGGACGGTAGAACACCGTTAACAAAGGAGGAAGCGAAACCCTGAAGGTACGACGGAACCCAACCACGAGAAATCCTGGACTCGAAGAAAGGTAAGAGAGTGGATTCAAACACGCTGAGGTGAGAGGAGAGCAGCAGAGGGGTAAGGAATAAAATCAGACCTAATCGTAACTATCCAACCGATTTTTGCAAAATAGTTTTGACACTCTACTTGACCGTTAGCTAGGTTATCCCACAGTGGACTTGTGGGTATCGCAACTGGGCTCGATACCACTCAGTAACACCCTCGAGAATCGGCCCTATGCAAGTTTAGCGAAACTCGCCAAACCCGCATAGAAACGATTCGAAGGTGCTCACCAGCACTTTAAATGCGGGTGGAAAGCAAAGTAATAACATTACACAGTCCTCGATGTGACCCACGCAGATATATACAACAATGACTCAAAGAGTCAAGAATACAAATATAAGGTACAAAGATCCAAATCACCTTGAAAACGATAAAGCGCCCGACTACGGACAAGATGCAAATGGGGCTAAGAGCCACAAGAATAACCGATGGCGTCCATAACCCCGCCCAAGCGGAAGGGTAACCGCTATGGCGCCGATCCCAAAACCTGCTTAAACAAAAGGGTGCCGACAAAGGGCAAAGGAAAAGAAGGAGCGTCGATCGAGGCCAAGACAGCGAGGCTAGAATTGGCGGTCCTCGCCACATAGGTATGGTGGATCAAGCGGCGGCAAGATGCACTAAACAACCTATAGAGACTCGATACAATGGCGGATATCGAGAGAGGATAAGAATGACCTAACGGATCCAACTGAAGCTATCACCAAACAAACCCATCTGGTGTTTCCTCGAGACCAAACGAGGAAGTCAACCGAGGAACTCACGCTTGGGAGTTTTACTTATTCGGTTATAGTTGCTGACTTTACTAGTCGTTTAGATAATCGCTCGATAAAGTGGCGAAGGGCACTTTTGGTTAACCATTCCGTTATAGTTACAATACTTACTAATCAGATACAATTAGCATGAGACAACCCCAAAACCCAGCAGTTGTTGGTACTCTTATATTGCCATTCCGTTGTAGTGAAGCTGATTACTAGTCAAATCGGATACAAGGCAGTTTATAAAGAAACTTTAGTTGTAGTTGTCTATGATCAAGCTTATTCTCCAAGTCGTCCATAACCGGACACGGCTTCTGAAGATTTAACCTGCAGGGTGCACCAAAGTATCCACAGCACTTGACCCTTTTGCCGATCGCTTAACATACACCCATCGGTATGTCGGCGGGCCTAAGTCACGACGTTCCTGCATCCAAAGCAAGTACATGGGGCCACCCACCAAGTCGACACCATAACGGAGTCACCGGTCTCGAGACGGACTTAGGGTTTTGGGTGGCGGCGACAAATCCCCAATCGGGGGCCGACACCGCCAAAACGTGTCCCGATCCTAACGACAAAGGTGCTCCTCGCACAAACGTAAATACATAAGTAGCATGGCATAAGTACAGGATAGTAAATAAATCCTCAAACTAGTTGTGGCCCCCAGTACAATACTTTGAAATCAGGTAATTATCAATGGGGGGCCCATATCTCCCCACCTGTGGTTAGCGCGCTCGATCTCGGAACAGGTGTCAAGAACTCGGGTCCTACGGGACACAAGTGGGCGGTCGGAAACCAAATATTACCTATCACCCACCGATGCCTCTGTTTAATTCAATTTTAGTTGTTAAACAGTAATTAAAGTGAACGATAAGTAAAACCATGATCATCTCCACATTGGACACGCGACACTTCTCCAACAATTGTGGTACTTGACGACAAGCAAAACACTTGAGCAAGCGACTACGACACGCGAGTCCAACTATCTACCAAACAACAGGTAATAGGATGTGTCCAAGGCTATATATGGCTGCAAGGGATATCACGGGTACGAAAGAATAGAGCATCGCAACACAGGTAGCAATAGATCAACAGGAGGGAAGTAAATACTATAAAAGTAAGATAGGTAGAAAGAGGGAGATGCTCGCCTGAAAACATTGTCGAAGGTTCAACCGAAGATCGGGGCGAAGCTCACATCAACTCAACGACCCAATCCGCGAAGAAGCAAAACACTAGAAGGAACACCGGATGCAATATTTAATACAACGGCAGAAGATCGGCATGATGCATGACATGGCAAGGTGCGATGCAATTAGGTCATATTAAGCGGAACCAGGGGTCCCGACAATTAATTAGGCGGTTCAAGTTGTTTAGATACCCCGCAGTTTAAATGTTGTATTACATGGCAAAAGATAATACGGGTTCGCTACACAAGTTTAGATGAGGCCAATATGAGACTAGATTTGCCCGCATATGGGCCCCATATTTACTTATTAGGTGAATCGGCATAAGGCCCCCAAACCACAGATATGCATGCGAGATGACAATTAAATATGCAACAAGTTGTTATGTTATAAAATAGGGTTCGAGGAAAAGGGGTCACACATTAGGGGTCTCACGATCTTGGGATTCCGGGTTCGGGTCGGTCTCGTGGTCCAGGTTTGACGGAACATTCTCGCCCGGTCGCCCCGAATTACGGGTAGATCTTGTCGCATGGTATCCGTGAAGTGGAACGTAGTCCGTCTTTTGTTGGTGAACCCGACCGATGGTCTTCTAGTTCGGAAGAAGAGCTTGGTGTTCGAGGCCTTGACGCCCCGACGATGATCTTGTAGTTCCGTGTCCGGTTCTTGTCGTACCATGTAAGAAGATCTTGTTGTCCAAGAAGGGTACTTTGCCCGGGGACTTCGGTTCCGGTTGGCGCTCGAGCTCGGAGAACTCGGTTTCGCATCCGTGGTTGAGGGTGCCATCGCCGCCGGTGCCGACTTGTCGCATTCGAGCCGCCAAGACTATCGCCGCTTATCCTCTTCGCATCCGCCATCGACATGAGTACTACCTAAGTAATACACGGATCACACATCGAGCAGCATGTGGCATGGCTCGCGCGGGCCGACGCGCAGAGGATAACCAGGGGCGCGGACGCAGTTGGCGAGGCGCCGGCGGCCAAGACGCAGTGAAGCCGCACTGCCGGGCGAGGTTGATGGCGACGGGCGCCCGGGACGGGGGCAGAATGGGCGACGCGGAGGCGAGAAGGCCTGGCGCGGACGCTGCCGGGCGCAGCTGTGGCACTGGCCGACGCCGAGGTGGAGGAGAAAGGTGGGCGCGACGGGGTGATGCAAAGGCGAGGTCGGGAGGACGCGGCTCGGTGGCGGTGGTCTGGGAGCACGCGGAGGCGCTCGCATGGGCGAAGGGGGCGAGGCGGCGGGCGCGAGGTCTGAGGCGGTTGGCCAGGCGCGAGGCGAGGTTCTTCGCCAGGTTGCCGTGGAAGGAAGCGGCGAGGGGCTCGCGGCCGCAGGGCGCGGCGGCGCAGCCCCGGAGGAGGTCGGCGAGCAGAGGTGGGGGCGAGAGGAAGGCGGGGAGGAGGCGGAGTGGGGCGACGGAGCACCGGAGGGCGGCGCGGCTGGTCGGGGTAGCCGGCTGGTCGGGAGGAGACGGCAACGGAGCGGCGGGCGGAGCTCGCAGGCGGTTGACCGGGCGTCAAGGGAAGACGGAGGGAGCCATGGCTGGTTGCCGGTGGTTCTCGAGCGGGGCAGAGCGCAGCGGGAGAGGAGAGAGGAGCGCGCGACGCGTGCGGGTGGCGTGGGGATCGAGGCGGGACAGGGCCAGGTGGTGGGCCAGGGCCAGGGTGGGGTGGACCGCGTGGGGGAGGTGGGATCCGGTGGGGGGGAGGCTGTGTGGTGTGTGGTGTGTGTTGGGGAGAGAGAGGAGAGAGAGAGGAGGGGGTGATGTGGCATGGTGGGATTGGTAGAGGGGAGAGGCAGGGTGACGTGGCAGACGGTGATAGGTGGGAGTGAGGTGGAGGGTTGGACTGGGTAGAGTTTTAGGTAGCTGTAGGATTTCAGGGGTGGACCGATTTAATCTGGGGGTGGTCGTTCGGGTCGGGACGGCCCGTTCGACTGCCCCCGCTAAAAATAAAATAAATTTTATTTGTTTTGCAGACACCGTCTGCAAACCGACATCAGACACACAAAAATAATCCGGAGACCCGGGATTTGATATTTGAATAAAGAGGGGGCATTTTAGAAAACAACACGGGCTTTGCAAACATAGTTTTATGCAAACAATGCATGATGAAGACGATGCAATGCACAAATTCAACGCGATTTTCTAGTAGTGGTTTTGCGGGATGCCACAATCAACATCCGACGCTGCGATGGAGAACAGACCAGTCACGTACGACGAGCTGCCTGAGGAGCACAAGGCGAAGTATGATGACATCAAAGCTCTCTTCGAAGCCGATCTCATCGGCTCTTTTGAGAGGACTCGTAAGCATGGAATCAGGTGGAAAGGGTTCTCACCCGAGGGTGCTCTTGATGAGGTGGATCTGCTTCCTTCACGGAGCGCACTGCAGCTCGCGACAGAAGTCAATTACATGGTGGCTCATTCTCTTCACCGCCATTCGAGAGCTCGTGAACGCTTTCGAACGGATTGCGATCGTAGTTCGGGAGATCATGAAACATCGATTTCCATCGGGCCTACTCGGGAATCACTGGGAAAGACCGCTCAGATTAGGCCGTCGCGCCGTTCACACTTGCAGCCCGAGCCACCAGGCAGCGACACGCCGCCTATAAGGTCTGAGGCGACCCAGCGATTGCAGCCTCGTTTGAACCACCTAAAGAAATCCCACATGGATACGTGCACTTACGCGTCGGATCGCAATGCTTGACGCCAAGACGAACCAGATTGCAACCGCAGGGATTGCTCAGGCGGAGTTGCCGAGCAAAGGCTTCGGGTGTGTTTTGAGCAGAATCTACAGGATGGACGCCGACAAATGTGCATGGTTAGCCAAGTATGTCACCGAACGAGTCATGAGAATCTAGCCCCTACAAACAACGGAACAAATCCGTACCATCTTGAGAGACCAGTTCGCTTTGTCAAGAGAAGGACAATCGGCTATTCAAAGCCGTACAACGAAGTTTGACTGATCCGCGCCACCCAAGTATCGGCTCCGAGTTATCAAGGTTCAGGATCGAAGGATCGAGCTCGATCGAGCACGTGAGCCGATACCGCACAATGGGCATGATTTCAAAGATCGATCACCAGGTAAGGTTCTTTGCGCAATCTCCGACAGACCAGCTTTTGGATGGTACACCGCCGCCACCGATTCGATTCGCACTGGAAGCAACCGGAAGAGCAGCCCACATTCGGTATCATTCAGAGGCTACCGAGGTCGGCATTGCACCGGGCGCATGCAGTAAGCGGGAGAAACTATAGCCGAGTACATCCAGCCGCTTCAGACCGTCAAGAACCGATGTTACTCACTCGCTTAATCGAGAAAGAAGCGGCCGTGATAGTGTTGGGTCTCAAAGACCCATCAAGGATCCGCTTTCCAGAGTACAACTCATTGGCGACATGGCCCGTAAACTAACGATGTATGAACAGCGCCACCGAGTTGTACCAAGACAAGTTCAAACGTCCGATAGGTCCGGTCGATCTGAAGAAGATGATCCTACACAAGACCGTGGAGGTGGCCGTGGCCGAATGGGCTCGGGCGCACTGTCTGCAAATGGGTAAAGCAACAGGGCTCTAAAAGGGTTCGACTTCGTGAGCAAAGCCGAGCAGATATTCGATTCCTTGAAGGAGAAGCGGTGAGGTTACCAAGGCCACAAAATCCCTACCAGAAATGAACGAGAGACCATACGCAAGTGGCATCACTGCTCACCCACACCACAAATGATTGCAAAGAGCTACGCCGCCAAATCCAAACGGCGATAGAACAAGGCCGTCGATCCTTGGGCTTCGCCATGAAAGTGGACACAAACCCATTTCCGGCCAACATGGTAGAACTCGCCGCTCCACGAGGCGTCACCGGATTTTTCGCTCGTGTTAATATGGCGGTCAGGTACCACCATGACACGTACAAGGAGGAAGGTGGTCGCCTCGGGCAAAGAAAGAAAGGAGGCTGGTCCATGCGACCCAGCCACAATGACAAAGTGATTACTTAGAGGAACAGTGAGGAGAGTGCGGTATCGAAGCCACATTCCACGCATCTCCTTAACAAGTATGAGCGTCAGTATGACCAACGGCGCCGGCGCAATGGAGATGATGAGGGATATGAGCACCTCGCTAGGGGACCGTCAAAAGAAAAGGAAGGCGCAGACAAACATTGGGATTGTCCCTTCTTCAAGTATTGCTTGGGACGCTGAATGAGCCGATTACCTAATGACAACCGCCGGAATGCGGATGCGTAAGGAGGACACGAGGCTTCGGTGTTCAAACGTCTAGGGCCTCCCACCTCGTAGTCGCATAGGAGTCCGCCGAGCAAAGGACCTCGAGAAGCCAAGGGATGACAAAGAAGAAGACATATATCACCGTCCAAGGTGGTGTCCCGACTCGGACATACCCAAAAGCGAGAGTGCAGCGCCGCAGAACTTGGAGGAAGTCAAGCGCAGATTCCACGCTTTAAAGAAAGCGCGCCCGATCCGCCGTCAAAATTAGGCAAACCTCGAAACGGAGACCGCCCGATAAGGAAAGAGTGGCGCCCCAAACCAGTAAAAGCCGATGCACAGACATCGACTGGCACAAACATGGTGTTCATACTTCCGTCAGAATTCTGCGCGCCAAGAACCAATGAGCTACCAGGGCACGATCGATCGCGCCACGGTTATCTTTGAGAAGCCACGTGAGAAGGGTTACAAACATCTGAAAGCCCTGTACCTACGAGGTTACATCAATGGGCAACCTGTCAGCAAGATGTTGTTGGACACCGGAGCGGCAGTCAATATCATGCCATACTCCATGCTACGACGTTTGGGACGCTCCACTGCAGATCTGCTCAAAACCAACGTCACGTTGAGCGACTTCAACGTCGACTTGAAACGCAAGGCGATCGAACGTGATCCGATAAAGGCAGGAAAACCATACCCACGTCATTTTTCGTCAGGACAGAAAAGCACCTACGCTGTCTTGCTAGGGAGAGATTGGATTCACGCTAATCGCTGCATTCCGCCCACAATGCACCGTGCCTAATACAATGGGATGGAGATGAAGTGGAGGTCATCCATGCAGATGATTCTATCGAGATCTCCATAGCTGGCATGAACGTCGGGAAGCGTAAGACCAAGAGCCGATCTCCGAATCAGTCTAGACGGCGAGCGCATTGAAGCTACAAAAACGGGTGAGGCTGGTCTTATCCATCGGCTCGACAGAGTAGAAAATACCACAATCATCCAGGTACGGCCGATCCTCGCGATCGCCAAAAAATAAAAAGCAGCAATCATACGACAAGCGATCACGTAGTCGTAAGGTGGAGATGCCCTGCCATTGTAAAACAATAAGGTGTAAACCATCCTTGACTAATGCAATCAAAAAGGGGGCCGATTCAGGCAATCGGCCCAAATTATTTTTGTTATCCTCACCTACTGCTTGCCCTGTGTTTAGCATCGATTTGACAGGTGGCGGAAAGATAGGATATGGGTTTACATCCGCTGATGAACTAGAAGAAATCGACATTGGTCCTGGGGATAAGCCACGGCCAACATTTATCAGCAAGAAGTTAGATCCGAGTCTGCGGGGTCCGATGATAGCCCTGTTAAAAAAGTATCCAGACTGCTTCGCCTGGGACTACACGGAGATGCCTGGGTTAGACAGGAGCATTATTGAGCATCGACTCCCGCTTAAAAAAGGGTTTCGGCCATTCCAGCAGCGAGCACGACAGATGAAGGCCGAAATTTTGGAGGAAGTCAAGAAGGAGGTCGAGAAAATGTTGATAGCCAAGTTAATCAGGCCATGCAGGTATGCCGAGTGGATTTCTAGTATCGCACTGAGAGAAAAGGATGGCCGTTGGCGTGTTGCCATAGATTTTCGGGATCTCAACAGAGCTACCCCAAAGGATGAGTATCCGATGCCGCGTGTAGACGTTAATCAACGCATCGGCCGGTCATAAGATCTTGAGCTTCATGGATGGCAATGCCATACAACCAAATTTTTATGGCTCCTAAGACATACACAAGACTGCGTTCGAGTCCTGTGTTCGTGGGGTTGTTCGAGTATGTAGTCATGACGTTTGGATCAAAGAATGCCGCGCCACGCATCAAAGAGCCATGAATTATATTTTCCATGATCCGATTGGCAAGTCGGTGGAAATTTACATCGATGATGTGGTGGTCAAGTCCGCTTCAGCAAGGACATTTGGACGACCGCAACGCCCCGGACCGAACAAGAAAATTCGCTACGGATGAATCCAAAGAAGTGCCTTCGGGTGACGGCCGATCGCTTCTTGGGTTTTGGTCCATGAACGAGGAATTGAGATCGGCCGAAAAGTCGAGGCAAGACTGAACAATGAAGCCACCTACCACAAAGAAAGAACTGCAGTCTCTCATCGGCAAGATCAACTTCGTCAGAAGATTCATCTCCAATCTGTCAGGAAGAATAGAACCGTTCATGGGACTGGTGAAAATTAAATCTGATGAGGAATTCCGCTGGGGAGCAGAACAACAACGAGCCTTCGACGATATCAAAGAATATCTGACAAAACCGCCAGTGTTGGTTCCACCCCAGCCGAACAGACCGTTCTACATTTACTTGTCAGTAGCCGACACGTCCATCGCCTCGGTGGTGGTGCAAGTTTATGATGGGCTGGAGCGAGTCGTATTTTACATAAGCGGAAGGATGCCGACGCAGAGACAAGGTATCCCGATATCGATAAGTTGTGCCTCCGCTCGTTTTTCACCGCACTAAGCGCGCCACATTTTGCTATCACGGAGATCATCATCATATGCAAATCGACGTCATAAAGCACATGTCCGCTCCTATGTTGAAAGGCCGATCGGGCAAATGGATGTTTGCATTATCGAGTTTGACATCCGTATCAACCCGCGAAAGCGCTTATGGACGCGCTGCCGACCTTATCGCTGAAAGGATCAACACTAACATAGCAAAGACCGCTATAAGAGCGTGGGCTATGTTTTTGATGGATCGGTTTGTGACGATGGTTGCGGCATCGACATTTTACTCGTGTCGCCTGGGCAACATTTTCCTTCTCCATCGATTGTCTACCTCTCGCACCAACAATGTCGCCGAGCACGAGGCGATATGCAAGGGAATGGAGTTACTCCTCGGCCGAGCGTAAGGTGGAAATTTTTGAGACTCCAAGTTGGTGATTTCAACTCACGGGAGTACAAGTGTGAGAGCGAGTCCCTCTTCCCATTATGGTTGCACCGCCGTGAGCCGATGGCGCAGCTTCAGACATAAACTTCACCGGATCCCGCGGTCACAATCTGAGGCAAATGATCTTGCACAATGGCTTGTGCTACAAGGATGTAGCAGAGGGAGCCGTTCGTGCAATTCACGGAAGTCGACGATCGGAGAGCCGATATCTTCAATTACTTGAAGGATTCGCTGGGGCAACTAAACGGATAAGGTACAAGGCCATGAAGTATGTGCTTATTGGGGATGACATGTTTTACAGGACTGGAAGGGTTATTGCTCAAATGTCCGGGGACACCGAGGCCAATCGGCTCCTACACGAGGTACACGGCGCTGTGGAACTCACCAATCGGCTCACAAGATGAAATGGTTGATCAGAGATCGTGGTTTTATTGGCCCACCATGCTTGAGGACTGTTTCAAGTACTACAAAGGGTGTCAAGCATGTCGAAATTTGGGAAAATTCAGATGGTACCAGCGAATGAACCCCATCATCAAGCCTTGGCCATTCCGAGGTTGGGGCATGGATATGATCGAAAATCAATCCTCCATCAAGCAAAGGCCACATGTGGATTTTGGCCATCACCGATTATTTCACTAAATGGATGGAGGCTGTCACGATGAAATCAAGAACTCAAAGGATGTTATCAACTTCGTGAAAGAACATGTCATCCATAGATTCGGATTCCCCAAACTATCACGACCGATGGAGGTTCGGTCTTTATTTCTCAAGAGTTTAGAAAGTTCCGCGAGGACACGAGGATTAAGTCGATCGATCATCTCCATACTATGCTCAGCGAATGGGCAAGTCAAGCATCCAACGAGCCTCATCAAGTCGATCAAGAGAAAAGTCGATGAGCACCCTAGGCGTTGTACGAGGTTTTGTCGAGGCATTGTGGGCTTATCGCATGTCATGCCATGGGGCGATTAAAACCTCGCCATACCATCTAGTATATGGACAAGAAGCCGACAGTTCGGGAAATTACGGCCGGATCGAGACGTCACTTTTCGACAATCTAACAACTGAAGAATATGCAACCACGATGAGTGACGGTGTTGAGGATGTAATCGAGCTCAGTTGTGGTCGCTTGAGAAAATCAAAGAGAACAAGGCCAAGGTAGCTCGTGCATATAACAAGAAAGTGAGGCCAAAGGAGTTCCACGTTGGTGATCCGGTATGGGAAGTGGTTGCCATTAGGGACTAAGGATGCAACATATGGTAAATGGTCTCCAAATTGGCACGCAGACAGGTCGATCAAGTTTTAAGAGGAAACGATACATGCTTGAGGAGCCGGCGTGAAATTCCCAAGGTCAACGGTCAACATCTCAAGAAATATTTCCCAAGCATGTGGGATGATGGACAAGAACATGGGGCCGATACATGAAATCGGCCAAGTAAAAGCACGTGAGACGTTGGATGTAAAAATGTGGGGGCCGATCGGAAATCGGCGAATAAAAGCAAAATGTATAGCCGATGCACGATCATCGACTCTAGAGGTTCACACATGTTACAAACAGTGCCATACATACGAAGCCTTGAAGAAATGCTTCAAGGCGTGAGCGCGCCAAAGACGGACACGATCCACCTCGACGATCTCGGCTCATCTTCATCCTTTCCCGTCACCACCGCTTGTTCAGGCACGATTTCGCCGGATCGGTCTTGATTGGGCTTTGAGGCTTTCGCCTCGTCTTGGGAGCGGGCGATGGATTCTTCCTTGTCGCGATGAGCTGTTTAGTCGCCGGACCTTCTCTTCAAGATCTTCCAACTCCGTTTCAAGGATGCGAGCTCGGCACTGACAGAGGTGTCAGTTTTGGCATCCAGAGACGCCTTTTTCTCGTTGAGCTGCTGACATCTGTCGGCGATATTGGCTTTCAGTGGGAGTTGGGCGGTGCGGTGATCCTCTCGCGAGCTAACTTCACCCTTGGCCCGTAGAAAGACAGGGTCACAACTGGCCAAAGCTTCACCTGCAAAGCTACTGGGAGATGGTCTTTTATTTCAGCCAGAACGCTCTTCACCTCCTCAGAACCCTCGATCAACTCTTCGATTGGGGAGGACAACAGGGCTTTAAGACATTGGAATTGAGGTGGAACAACCCTGGCTCGTGGTTCATCAACAGCAACGGAGGGAGTTGGTTCAATGGATTCAGGGTCGAACGTCAGCAAACCTGAAATATCACAACTCTGGCAGCCCGAAAAGGCGTCAGCATGCATCCAAACATGTAAGGATGAGCCGAAAGGAGCTAACGTACCTCTCCTAAGATCGGGGGGAGAGCCGATGAGGAGGCGATCGGCTTGTGTATGGTTGCTGGGGGATTGGCCGGAGCGGTAGCCGTTTCATCTGCACCTTCGGGGATTGCTAGGTCCGGTTTGGCTAAAGGCATCAGATCGCTTCAAATTTTCCCACTAGAAACATCGGTCATCTGCGTGGAAGGTGTTTAGCCGATGGAAATAAGGATTAATCGGCGGATCAAAAGAAACAAGTAGTAAGAGCGTAAGGATGATGATTTTGAAACCTCCGGCTCGGAAGAAGCTTGCAGTCCTTTGCGAGCTCTCTTAGGACCTGATACCGCCCCGCCGACCGGTGCTCTGGGCGATGGGTTCAGGAAAAGACCTTTTCCTGGAAGCCGATGGTGATGAATCTGGCTTGCTCGGTGTGATGGTCCTCTCAGAATCTGTTGGGTCCAGTTCTCCTCGATTGGTCCGAGTGTTCTCTGGAGGTGTCTTCGACGGGCTGTAAAAAGGAGAACCAGGTGAGCACAGGCAGTGCAAAGATGGAAGAATTAGAAGGATCGACCAAGGCATAGATCACCCTACATGCGAGCTTTACGGAGAAGGGCTCCGCCTCAAAGGTCTTCTCGGCAGCTACCTTCCTCGTCGTCGTTCTTGTTTTAGTTGGAACTCGAGGCATTTGGCTTAGAGGTTCTTGGTTCTTGGAAGCCGATTGTGGTGATATCATGTTTACGCATTATGACCTTTTTTAGAGTTGCGAGTTTTTGCGTAAAAGAACCACGGGAGCTGGCGGAAAGAACTTCGAAGGGAGCCATCACTGCGTGAGGCTCGGTCATCTTGTTCTGCAGAGAAAGAATGGATTAATAAAAGGATCAATTGCAAGCTGCATCAAGAAAATTTGCAAGTAGTGGTACATTCCACGGGGATGTCATAGTCGTCGAAATTTCAAAGAACGGTCCCGAGCTCTCCTGAAGGCGTGAGTCTTCCACATCGACCACCAGTCTTCAAAGCCATCGATTGATGAGGCAAAGGTGAGGTCGTTGGGAATTGGGATGGTTAGAGCATCAAAAAAGGAATAACACCTTTGGCTGGTGAGAGGATCAGGCAGGTCGGCTCTGCTCTCTGTAAGGTGATGGAGAAAGAAGTAGGGAGCTACTTGTCCAAGGCCAAATTGGCGGCCACTACGATGGTGGTAGAATTCATACCAGGTTTGATTATTACATTGGACGTACTCATGCCAACCGGAAGGAAACAGGACGAATCACGGTGGAAAAGAGGCGAAAGTGCTAGTGTCATCGGCAAATTGTCCGACTGAAGGAGAGTGGATTTTCAAAGTGTTCAGATTCCTCCATGTAAGGGAAGAAGGTAGGGTTGTCGGGCCTTGGAAGAAAGTCTTGAACCATTTGGATGCCTCTGAGGGGTTCATCGCTGGCGGTCGATACAAAGCTTGGCCATAGCTGGTGCATCGGATCGCTTCCCTTTACATCCGGAAAGGTGCAGCCGCCAAAAGGGGAAGTTTGGGATGTGATTTTGAAAATACTTGAGCCCATAGCTGAATAAACCACCAAGGACCACTTGTTTTGTTGCTACACGGAGAACAACAGCGGACATCAATGGAGGTATCGATAGACTTCTCCAAGGAGCAGTTCCGAGGCCAAGTTGAGTACCTTTGGCGTTCATGGGCTAAGGAGAGATAGTTTTGGTTGGAGCAAGGGAAGGGCCACAAAATATGAAATGCTCCACGGAAGTTGAGAAAGGCTGTGTTCTTTTTACGACAGGGCCCTTTGTTTTCCTATGGCGTTGGAGGTAGGCACCCAGTTTATGCGATCTGTTTTAGAAGAGCTTGTAGGGGACTTTGTCAGTTTAAAGCGGATATTTGGTGATGTAACATCCAGACCAGTAATCATCACCACGTCCAACAGAGTTGGTGACATGGGGCCATGACCAAACATGAAGCAGTTCAGAGCGTCAGACCAGAAATAGCCGATGGTTTTGAGAAGATTCTCGTGTTTCTCAAGAGGAGACAATGATAGATGCAAGGCATCTATTCCGTAGTTTCCCATTGGGATTGGTAAGCTCTAGCTACCCTACTGAACCAAGAAACCCAATGTTCAGGGGGATTAGGCCAGGCTCGCAAGCAGTCGGCCCAAGAGTTCAGATCTAGGTCTTGGCTTACGAAGGGGATTCTATTTGCTTCGCAAGAAATCAGATGGGCAGGACTAGAATCTGTACGAGGGCCAAGACAGAGGGAATTTGGGAGAGAAGGATGCGGCGTGAGATGTCTCAAACCTAGAAAGTTTAATGGTGGAATAAAGGCATTAATTCGTGTGTTCGCCATTAAATTCTAACATCGCTCAGATCAGGCTGCGAGGTAGGCGTACCTTGACCGAGACCTCTGGATTGGTGTTGGACGATTCCGCCATCTAGTTTGCCGGAGATGGATCTATGCAGTTGAGGATTGAGGGTTCTTGTTCTTGTGAGCTCGATCTGGTGGCGGGCAATTGGAGATCTAGGTCGCCTTTTGAAGAGGGTCGCAGTTACCGTTTGAAACTAAGAAGTGGTCGTTTAGGTTTGCCTAAGTATGCGACCAAGTTTGACCTTGTCAACGTTTTGGGAAAGCCGATGTGCATCGGCTCTTTGAGCTGTGGTTGGTATGTGAACGTAACAAGGTGAAAGCCGATACGTTGCTATCTCGGAGCATCGACCTATTGTGGCTATCGGCAAAATTGGCGAAAAGACAATCTTGAAACGGATTTTCATTCATTCATTCGGCTGAGTGCTTACAAAAGATTGATTACAAAGGGAGCTTACTACTACTACTACGGTTCCTAATCTAAAGGCCGAGATCGCCGCCGCCGCCGTCTTGTTCATTGTCTTCGTAGCTTCTGCGTCGTCTTATTCTTCTTCTTTGAAGAAGCTGAGGCCTCCTCGTCCTCGTCGTCTTGGTGTCCTCATTTGGACCCGGCGGAAGCGCTTCGTCACGGGTACTCGTCGGAGGTGTCCTCCTCGATTCCTCCTCCTCGTCGGAGGACTCGCCGCCCCAAGACCAGGCGTCGTCGCTGCTCGCCTCCGGTTCCCGTCAACGAGGATCAGAGGCTCTCCTCGCCGTCGAGGACGCATCGTCCTCCGACGGCGAAATCGATCCTTCGTCCCACCATCGTGGGCGAAAATCTTATCAGACGCCGTGGGCGGTGCTCGCGTCGTCTCGGTCACCGATGTCATGGAAGACTTGGAGGAGCAGGCGGAAGAGGAAGAGGCCATGGCGGAGGAGGAGGGTTTTCGGCGGAGGAAGAGGGTTTTCAGCTACTGGAAGAAGATGGGATCGCTCGTATTTCAGGCGAATTTAAATAAGGGAATAGTGGAGAGACGGTTCAATGCCATAGCGGTTTCCCGAATGTCCGCCAAAATCGTCAAATCATGCACTGCGAAGGAGTTGAGAAGACAGGGCATCATGATGAAGGGGTAGCGTGACGATCCTGTTCTGCAACGCATTCTGTCAACGCGCAACCCGATACAAAAAAAAAGAGGGGTAAGAAGAAAAAAAAAACATCATCAGAGTGGTTTTGGAATTATTATTGCCAAAACCAGGGGGGCATGTGTTATCGCCATATTTTGGCCAAAGAAGGAGATGGGCCGTGATCAAGATGGGCTTGGAAGATACATATATTCAACGTGTTGTTGGATCGGCCTAGTGCGTGGATTTGGGCTAAATTGCCCGTGTATCTTGTATCATAGTAGGTTTCGTTTCAGTTTAGGTAAAGATAGAGTTGTAGAGTTATTCCAAAGGTAGAAAGTCTCCGGACTATAAATATGTACCTAAGGTTATCGAGAAAAGGAGGACAATCACGTTCACAACAAACACAATCTCGGCGCGCCACCCTTGTTTTCGAGGGTTTCTTTCGGGTAAGTGTCATGCCTAGATCGCATCTTACGATCTAGGCGATTTTTACTATCGTTATTTAGTGTTACTCGTCAAGCCTTGTTGATGGCGAGTAACACTACTATCATAGATTTTGTTGAGGCTAGCATCGGTGCTTTTCGCTATAATTGTTTAAAGTTATGCCGCCTCTAGTTACCTCGCTACCTTTGCACTGTTTCCCAAGTGCGAGGGTAGCATCTTGCTTGATCTTTATTTAGCTGATTCGATCTGTTATGGTTGTGCCTTGCTCATCAAGGTTTAGTTTGATATCTACGTAGTCAGGCCTTACAAACGGGTTGAACGATCCAGTAGTACGTAAGGACGTGGCTTACTCGTTCTAGAGAAGATTGTTCCGGTAATTGACTTTTCGTTGGTTATTAGGCCTCCTCTAGGGTTAGTATTCTTCATCTTTTGTATATACCAGGCTCAATTACGTGTAGGACGTTCCAGTTACGTGGTGAAAACATTAAACTGTCGTAGATCGATTTAACTTGTAATGATAAAGAAAAACCCCATGTTGTCGTAAATCTAATGCAGAACCATGGGATAATCGGCTCTAGGAGCCGATTCACGGGGAAACCTGGGAGCCGGTCACGGCTCGAATTTTACGTATACTTGTTTACCATGCAGGAAATCAATCGGAGCAATCCTTCACCTTCGACGGTATAGGTCGTGGCATCTCGAACCAAGCCAGGACGTGTGCCGGAGTTTTGCGGGCCGTTGCCCGAGGGACCAGGGCCCACCAGCAGTTCTGGGAGCCTCCCGGCTCTTCGTGTTGCTCGTTGCTGCTCGCCGGTGAGTTTTGGCAGGCAACAGTTCTAGAAGTACCGGTTTCAAAAACCAGTTGCACCGATTTCTAAATCAGATTACTGTAACCCTTAGGCCTTGTTTGGTACTAGATCATTTATGGGGATTAGAGGGTAATCCCCATCAAATCCCAAATTTCCACTTGTTTTAAAAGCATGTTTGGTTCTAGAGTATTAGGCTATTCAATTCCTGTTTCCAACCAATTCTTAGTGTTTTTTCTATATCCAATATACTACCCCTACCTAGTGGATTGGGGATTGGGTTTTTATGGGGATTAGTAGGGTTTGAGTGAAGGTAAGGGTTTTACCCAATCCCCCCACTTGTCCCCAATGAAGTGGTACCAAATGGTGTAGTCCATCAGAATATACACATTGGAAGGGTACTGCTACCTGACAACTCGCAGCCTGATCCTATCATTGCTCTCTCTAAGGAAGGATCTACTGCTTGGAAAGCCTTCTTTAAGCCTATCAGTGTAGCTTCTGTAATTGTTGATGTTTCTCTAGAATGGGTTGATTTCCTCACTCTAACTTAATGAGCCCTGATGATTTTTAGTGGACTAAGAACTTGCTACAATCTAATGGTTGGGGCATTATCACTAAGAATTCTTATGTAGTCACTAAGCAATTTCAGCTTTCGATTTCTTGCCCAGCAAAAAGTGCACATGTCTATAGCTTTGTTCTGGCCTCCAAGAACTTAACCCAAGGCTTCTCCACCCCCACAAGCCCCCAAGAAGACAACTATAATTGTTCCTACACCATCCACTTCTTCCATTCATCTGAAGAAAAGGAACAGGTCCACCCCCTATTGGTTGTAGCTATTAGAAGGAGTAATAGAATCAAAGCAAAATCCAAGGGTTTTAAAGCTGATACTTGTTTTGATAGGAACTATTTGGCATGTTCTCCCCCAGTCACTAAATTCAAAAAGAAAGTGGTTCAAAATCTTTATCATAAATTTGGCTTGGTTGTTCAAGACCTAGTAAATGAAGATTATAATGAGCATAGTGGTGATCAAGAAGCATCCTCCAGTGATGATGAATAGCCTCCTGCAATCTAGCCTCTCCATGGAGAGCTCCTTCTCTATCTTAAGTGCTTTACTAATGTCTCAGGTGTGTTAAACATCGTGTCTTATTTCTTGTATGTGTGGTTTTCCTGGACCTGGTTGCCTATGAGGCATTGTATCTTTCTCTGGACTGCTATGTTTTATGTTTATTCTTTGTGTGCTGTTATTTCCTAGTCCCTCTCAGGCAAAGGTATCATGTTTGTGCTCCTATGTGATGTGTTATGCAAAAGGGTTGGTTATATGATGGGTCTTATGGTGCCCATCAAAGCAAGGGAGCTCTTAAACATTGTCTATTATGAGTAAATAGTGTTGGAAAGTTCTAAATTGGAACACAAGGAGTCTTAATGACAAAGATAAGTGGACTATCATTTTCAATAAAATCAAAGAAAGTGGATGTCATGCGATCTGTTTTCAAGAAGCCAAAAGAGAGGAAATTGATATTACCTTCATTGGACAATTTTGCCTAATAAACTTTGATGCTTTTGCATTTCATGCATTAATTAGCAGATGAGGTGGCATCCTTACTATTGGGATAGCTCTGTCTTTTCAGGCACCATTGTATTTCAGAAAAATTATGCTATTTCAGTTGATTTTGTCTCCAAAAAAGATGATTGTTGTTGGACTCTCACCAACATTTATGCCCCTGCCAGAATACACAACAATTATAGTTCCTCTCATGGTTCCACAATGTACAAACCGGTCCTAATGTTTACTATCTTGTTGTGGGTGATTTTAACCTGATCAGATCACCTGAGGATAGAAACATGGATGGTGGCAACCTCAATGAGATGTTGTTGTTCAATGATGCTATAAGTAATTTGGGCATGATTGACATTCCTCAAGGGGAGGAAATTCACTTGGAGTAATATACAGTTAGCCCCTCTTCTGCTTGATTGGTTCTTCACCTCTCTTTCCTGGACTAGTGATGAGTGCACAATTGAAGCATTTTTACCTAATTTTTTGCATGTGTAGTGGTAGGATTTTGCCATTTTAGCGCTAGGGCGCATCTTTTATGCTTGTTTTCGCAGGATCCTGAAATATTAAGTAAATGATGACATATTAATAAGAACTATCATATTATGTGTTAATATGATATTTTGACGTGATAAAATTCATCTAAATAAGTTTCCACGCAACTAGGTAAAAGGAGGATGCAAGGATAAGCATCAGAGGCCATAACGAGCATCGGTACGGGCGAAGCCCACCCATACCGTGCGCCTATACGGGCCTCTGTCAGCCTAGCCTTGTCAAATACTTTCACTAGGTGTAGATGGATCTGAGATCCGATATTAACAGACACTAGAAACACCAAAAGTTCACCTCTGGAAGGGATCTGGAGGAGGAACTCACAAGAAGGCATCATCCTCGCTGCTATACGGATCATTGAAGGACAAGACAACACCCCCTTCATCATTAACCGCTAAATCTACATCATTCTCGCATCTTACTTATCTCAATTAGTTGTACCTGCAATTGATATTGCGGATTTGTACTCAAATTTATCCATACACTTTCATTCCATATGCATGATTATGATGATTTTGTTGATTGTCTCCATGTGTGAGTACTTTACCTTGTTCTTGGGGAGATGGAGAAACCCTAGCAATACTATAATATGAAATGAATATGATCTATAACTTCGTGCTATGAATATGTGTTAATTCTTTCTTTAGATACTATATGAAGTTGACCATGTAATATTTGCCTTCGACGTTAGAGAGGGAATTTGTCAACACCCGGATTTTTAATCCCAGATGCCTGTCATGCCATACATCGCAATCCCAGGATTACCATTTTTGCGAGACATAGCAGAATTGGATACCACAGTACATCATCCATTACAAACCATTCATAATGTCTTACACAAATAGGGATCTCATTGATCCAGTTCTTAATACAACTTCAAGCAGCGGAATACGTAATAATAATGGTAGCGTAGGCGAAGCTCTATCTTCGGGGTCACAGGCAATGCTGACGATGGGAGATGATCCTAGTTGTCGTAACCTTCCTGGGGTCCATCCTCCAGGTACTCCTCTTCATAGTCTGGCCATGGGAATAGCCAGGGACAAAGCCATGAGTACTCTTTAAGTACTCGCAAACTAATACCAACAAGTGAAGGGGTTTTTTGATAATAGGACACTAGGCTCTAGGGTTGTTTTGCAAAAGCCAGATTTAACTCTACTAAGTTTGGAATCAACGAATGCTAGTTAAGGTTTTATAACACCTAAGTGGGAACTTGTATCTCATGCCACAACCCTGCTGTGGTCAAGTCAAAGTCTCAATTCATTTCACAAGTCATTTTGGAAAAGTCTGACGGGGGAACAGTATGGCCACTCCAACTGTCCATAACCGCGGACGCGGCAATTCGAATAGTTTGACACTCTACAGAGATTGTACACTTTCACCACAATATTCGATACATCCGTCAGGAACAAATCCTGAATTCACCATACTCAGTATGCGGATAATCAATCCTAACCTTTCAATTACACGCCCTAGTATAAGCACCTCTCCTGTGAGTTTGGCCTCCCAACCATGACCAACTGTCATCTTGGGTACTACACAGATGGACAATCTTCACAAGGTAGCCTCAGCTCAGACCTTGGCCGTGAGGGAACCAATACTAAGGTATATAGTTTCCAGTCAAGCCCTACCCAATCTTCGGGTATTGTGGTTGTACGATAAAATTGGAATGGTATCGCATCCAGACAACCATCAGTTTTATAAAGGGCTAAGGCTCCTGCCTCAACATTTTCATCACTAAAATCATCAGGTGTTCGGAAAAACATGTCAAAACATCTCAGTAGAATGATCCATCATTCTAAGGTTTTCATAACCATTTTCACCAAGTATTCCCATCTAATGTTGATCGAGTTTTATGCTTAGCACTAGCATCTATAAGTGGGGGTAAGCACTAATGAGTGGTGGTAAACTATTGGAGTTTAACTGAGTTTAATCTCATGCCTTAGGATGACATCAAGATTATCTAGCATAGGCCAAATTTTATGCTCTTTATGCAACCTTCAATTATCCTTCTAGTATCTACCATTTATTCCAGTAAACTCTAAGTAGGAGCTTTGATAAAGAAATAAAGTAATAAGCTTGCAAGTAAAACTAGGATTGGGTATCATCAAATGTATCTAACCAAGCATGCTTAGTGCATTGCATAGGTTATTTAACTCTCCTAATTGCAAGTGTTAGCTTGCACATTCAACTAGTAGTATTAGGCTTGCTAAAGTAGAGTATATTGCAAGTGTTAGCTTGCAGGTATAATAGTATCTTTACATTGGTCCACTTGGTTAGTAAAGCTTGCCTTGTGGAGAGCAGTGGTTGAAGTTCTCCTTGGCTTCTTCTTCGTAGTATCCTCCTTCCTCCTCGTATCCTTGGTCGGTACTAGCGTCTATAAATAAATATGATGTACACAATCACCAAACAATACTTAACTACTTGCAATCATCACACCAAAGGGTCCTATATATGATCTAGCATCATCACTAACATTACAAGATTAAAGCTTGGATTATTTCCTTTTATTTTTAAAAAAGTAATTTCTACTCATTGAAAAATTACTTAAGATTTAATATTCTCCAAACTAAACATGGGATCATGTTGATACATGTCATCACCACATATTTTAGTCCATGGTAAGGTGATTTAAAGTGGTGTCACAATTTAATAAGGTTTTACCCTTTTATTTTAATTAAATAAAGTGACTAGAAATGCCTATGTAGCATTCTTTTATTACTTGAACATTATTTCTGTAAGTAAACCTATATATTTTTATATATTCTGAAAGGTATGGTTAAATGTGATCTTTGAGAGTTGGAATCAACTCAAAAGCTATTATGGGTTTAATTTGAAAAATGTTTGAATGCAGAAAAGCTTCTGCCTTGTTATTTTTACCAAGGATGATCTACAGATCCAAATGACTTGAATCCAACGGGCTTGGATTCACCATTCCCAGACCTTTCTAGCAAAATTGGTTTCATTCAATTTGGTTCACTGAATCGATCTGGGTTGATTTTTGAATCTAGGTGCAGAAGGTTGTTTGAAATAAAATGGAAAAGGTTAATTTCAAATGACTGGGCTGCGCGGGAAGCGATACTGGGACGGCCTGCTAAGCACAGCGCTTACGCGGGCTGGTTAAGTGGCTGTCCCCCAGCGTCGATGAGACGAGGTGCGGCGGTATGGGCGATATGGTGCGTTCGATCTGGTTCTAATCCAACAGCTGAGAGTCATCGTCGACGTTGGGCAACGCCGGCGAGACAGAAACCTAGCGCGGCCAGTGGGGGTCGTTGGGGGCTCACCGGGGTTCAGGCGAGGGTCGGCGAGGCGGGCGAACGATGAAGTCGACGACGGCGAACCTCCTGGTACCGGCAGCTTCTCCTAGGGCGGCTCCAATCGCTGGCCCCTTCTTCTCTAGCAGCGTCAGACTCCGGTGAAATTCCGGCGAAGTGCTGCTCGCCTTGCTCCGGGAATGGGGTGTCACGATCAGTGAGGAGAGGGGAGTGAGATGGTGTGCTCCCTGGCTATGCTTAACGACACGGTGGCGAGACGTGGGGCGGTGCAGTTTGGTCGGAACGCGACGGTGCTTTGCGCGTGCCCGAAGGAAGATTTAATGGCGCACATCGTGCGTGGTCTGTGCGGCGGCGAACGAGCGTGTCTGCGGGGTTGCTAGGATGGTGGTGATCACGTATGCACGCGGCGAGGGCGGCGCGCGGTCTGTGTGCGTCGGTCGAGCGTGGCGCACGGGGCATGCTCTCGGCATGGTTGCTGGCGAGGTTGGCATGGTTCGTGTGGTCGATGGTGGCAACGTTCGAGCGCTGGACAGGGAGTGGCGGTGGGATGTTGGCATGCTCCCAGACATGCTGGCTAGGCTTGTTTCTCCTCCTAGCTTGTTGTCGACATGGGGGTGACAAGGGTGCATTCGGCCTGCTCACCATTGATGGTAATGCCCAGCTTACAGTGATGCTAAGGGTGTGCAATTGAGCTAGATGATCTACTAAAACCTAGTTGTAACCAGAGAGGGAACAAGTTAGGCTTCAATCACTGCTCACAATAGTGTTTAAGATTTTGATGATTTGTGTCTGCAATGTGTTTGATGAAATGGCCGCAAGAATTCAAGTTTTGAATTTTGAAAAGATTTTTGGTGGGTGTGCTAGGTTGGTGCTGGTGAGTCTGCAGATGCTTGGGTTTTGAAAGTTGAGCTTGTTTGAGTGGTTTGTGAAAAAAGTGGGATCTTCTCATATGATAAAGATTCAATTTTGAATTGTCATTTAAACTATGCATTTGAAAGTTTCTGGATGATCACAAAGTGGGCCTTGATACTTTGTTATGAGTACAATCAAGGGGTGCAAAGATCCAAACAAGTTTCTGTTAAGTTCTAAAAGTTTGGGACAGCCAAAGTAGGCATGGGAGTTAAATTGGTCAAAATGGCCATTCATCCAATTTGGTTTGTTTTGATTTGTTTGTCTTTGGGAAAAGTGTGGGGATTGTTTAGATGATGTTTTTTTCACCTAAGAAACATTTTACAAGCAAATAAACACATAAACGAGGCAATTCAAAAGAATTCAAAATGGGATGCATACACACATGCATGCTTTCATATTTTTTATTTAGAAAAGTTTTTGTTAACCCTAATTTTGATGATTAGAGTTTGATGATCCAAGTTTAGTATTTTTGGGATGTTACAAACCTTCCCCCTTTAAACAAAATCTCGTCCCGAGATTTGAAAAAGGACGAAAAGAGATTACCTAGGATTTGAAGAGATCGGGAAACTCTGTCCTGATGTGATCTTCGCGCTCCCAGGTAGCTTCCTCTTCTGTGTGGTTGCTCCACTGAATCTTGAGAAACTTGATGCTTCGGGTTCGGGTAGTTCGGCAGGCTTCTTCCAAAATACGGATGGGTACTTCAGGATAGGTCAGGTCATCGTTGATCTCTATGGTCCGGTGATCGATATTTTTGAACAGTTTGATCTTCTCGGGGACTTCGAGACACTTGCGAAGTAATGAGACATGGAACACCTTGTGCACATATGACATCTCTTCGGGTAGTTCCAATTGATACGACACTTCTCCTCGACGGTTCAGAATCTTGAAAGGTCCGATATATCTGGGAGCTAACTTTCCTTTGAGTTGGAAACGCTGCATTCCCTTCAATGGTGACACTTTTAGATAAACAAAATCTCCTATGTTGAAGGCGAGGTCTCTACGTCTCTTGTCGGCGTAACTCTTCTGTCTGGACTGGGCGGTCTTAAGGTGCTCACGAATCTTGTGAACCTTCTCTTCTGCTTCTCGTAGGATGTCGGGTCCGAAAATCTGACTCTCTCCTACTTCCGACCAGTTCAAAGGGGTGCGACACTTTCTTCCGTACATGAATTCAAAGGGGTCCATTTGCAAACTGGCTTGATAACTGTTATTGTATGAGAATTCTGCAAACGGCAGACAGTCTTCCCACTTGGATCCATATTCTAACACACATGCTCTCAACATATCTTCGAGTATTTGGTTTACTCGCTTCGTTTGTCCATCGGTCTGAGGGTGATATGCGGTGCTGAAATCTAGTCGGGTTCCTAAACCTTCTTGGACTTTCTTCCAAAATCTCGAGGTAAACTGAGTTCCTCGATCAGATACGATGTTCTTGGGGACTCCATGCAAACTAACTATCCTAGCGATGTACAACTCCGCTAGCTTCGAACTCTGAAATGTGGTCTTGACGGGCAAGAAATGGGAGACTTTGGACAATCGGTCCACTATGACCCAGATGGAGTCATTTCCCCTACTAGAAGTAGGCAGTCCGGTGATAAAGTCCATTCCAACGGAATCCCATTTCCATTCCGGAATCTGCAAGGGTTGCAACAATCCAGCGGATCTTTGATGTCCTGCCTTGACTCGCTGACAAATATCACACTTGGATATATAGCTTCCGATTTCTCTCTTCATCTTATGCCACCAAAATTGCTCCTTTTTAAATCTTGATACATCTTAGTTCCTCCGGGATGGATAGAATAAAGAGTATCATGATCCTCCTTCAGAATCACTTCTTTCAACTCAGAATCTGCTGGTACACAAAGGCGTCCTTTGTACCACAAAACTCCTTCTTCGTCTTCGGTGAATCCAGGTACTTTGCCTGTACCGATACGACGCTTGATTCCGTCAATACTAGCATTTCCCTTCTGCTCCTATTTAATCTGACTGATCAAAGTGGGCTGAAGTTCTATGCTAGCCAAAAATCCTTCACTTACTAATTCTATTCGAAAATCTTCCATCTCTTTGTGCAGGCTTGGTTGATCCTTCAAAATCATGGAGTTCAAGCGGCACGACAATCTGCTAAGGGCATCGTCTACCACATTGGCTTTACCAGGGTGATAGTGAATGTCCAGATCGTAATCCTTGATTAGCTCAATCCATCTTCTCTGTCTCATATTCAGCTCCTTCTGAGTGAATATATACTTCAGACTCTTGTGATCCGTATAGATCTCACAACGGTTTCCCATCACGTAATGCCTCCATGTCTTCAGGGCTAGAACTACGGTTGTGAGTTCGAGGTCATGGGTTGGGTAATTTTGCTCATGTTGCTTCAGTTGTCGAGATAGATAAGATATAACTTTGCCTTCTTGCATTAGCACACATTCGAGACCGATCTTGGATGCATCACAATACACATCGAAGGGCTTCGTGATATCCGGCATGATCAAGATTGGGGCTGAAATCAATCTCCTCTTGAGTTCTTGAAAACTCGCTTCACATTTGTCGGTCCATTCAAACTTCTTGTCCTTCTTCAGCAATTGGGTCATGGGTCTGGCGATACTCGAGAATCCTTCTACGAATTTGCGGTAATATCCCGCCAATCCGAGAAATGCACACACTTGGGTTTGAGTGGTTGGGGCTTGCCAATCTTTGACATCTTTCACTTTGGCAGGGTCAACGGCAATTCCTCCGGCTGATACAATGTGACCGAGGAATCCTACCTGCTGTAACCAGAATTCACATTTGCTAAACTTTGCATACAACTGATGCTCTCTAAGGGTTCCAAGAATGGTCCTTAGGTGTAGCTCATGTTCTTCTTCCGATTTGGAATAAATCAGAATGTCATCAATGAAAACAACGACAAACTTATCCAGGAATTCCATAAAAATCTTATTCATGAGATTCATGAAATAAGCAGGGGCATTGGTTAATCCAAAAGACATGACTGTATACTCATACAATCCATATCTGGTGGTAAAGGCAGTCTTTGGAATATCCTCTGCACGAATTTTGAGTTGATGATAGACTGTTCTAAGATCAATCTTAGAAAACACTTTGGCACCGGTCAACTGATCAAACAAATCTTCTATCTTGGGCAAGGGGTACTTGTTCTTGATAGTGACATCATTCAACTTACGATAATCCATACACAAACGGTTACCTCCATCCTTCTTGTCCACAAACAAGACAGGTGACCTCCATGGTGACGCACTTGGTTGAATCAATCCAATTTCCAACATGGAATCCAGTTGCTTCTTTAGTTCTGCTAGCTCAGATGGGTTCATACTATATGGTCTCTGGGCTATGGGTCTGGTTCCGGGGATTAGTTCAATGATAAACTCGGTATCCCGATCTGGGGGCATACCAGGCAAAACATCTAGAAATACATCGGGGTATTCACAGACTATCCGAATTGGTCAATGGTAGGTAGGGCTATACTCTTGTTACACTTGAATTGGCGAGGTAAGGTTTCAGATATATGCTCGACTGATATTCCGGCTGTACTGGTCATGGTTATGGCTTTCTTGGCACAATCAATCAATCCTTTATGTTTGGACATCCAATCCATTCCTAGTACTACTTCCAAACCTTTAGTTCTGAGTACTATCAGATTAGCATAAAAATCTATGTCATGGATTCGGATAGGGACGACTTTGCAAATTTGCCTAGCCTTGGTGGTTGATCCGGGAATTTGAACAATCATAACATGCTTCAGTTTGGTTGGTTGAATTTTACTAGTGCAGGCAAATTCTTCAGTGACAAATGAGTGCGATGCACCAGAATCAAACAACACTCGTGCAAGTACTGAATTAACAGAAAACATACCCGGCCAAGTCTGGCGCTTCTGAGCTTCTTGACATGCATGAAAAAAGACGGCCATTGCGGTTGAGCGAATTCCACAGGGCAAATCTTCTTCCAGTGAACACGACGCTGCTTCTTTGGCATTGGCATTGGGTGCTGCGGCATTCTTCTTGTTGGGGCACTCGTTGGAGTAGTGATCCTTATTTCCACAGTCATAACAAGTCACTTGCGACTTGTCCTTTGCTGCTACAGGCACAACATTGCTTCTAGTCCTCGGGGCAGTGTTGGTGTTGGCGGTAGCATTGTTGTTGTTGAACTTGGGTGGGGCACGATTGAAATTGCTAGCGTTGCCGGGGTTGTTGTGATTTCCTCCGGGCCTAGGGTTTCCACGGTTGGGGTAGGTCGAACGGTTCATCGGGGGTCTGTTGGTTCTTTGGGCAAATCCGGGAGATGGGTTAGGGCGATACTTTGGGGTCTGATGGGTTCTGGGCTGATGCATCATGCGACGCTTGCGGTTATCATTGGCTTGGTTGATCTTTCCTTCCATCTGGATAGCAGAGTCGACAAGGGCTTCAATATCAGTAAAGGGGATATTGACTAACACTGTCTGCATCTCATCGTGCAGACCATTCAGGAATCTTTCTATCTTCTTGGCTTCGGTGTCGATCTCATCCGGGGCATACCTAGCTAATGACAAAATTTGTCACGGTATTCCACTACGATCATCCTTCCTTGCTTCAGCTCTCTGAAGTCGTCTCTCATTCTCTTGATCAAACCTGGTGGCACATGGGTTCTGCTAAACTTGACCTTGAATTCCTCCCAGGTCATCATCTGGCCGCCGGTCATTGCGCGAACACTGTTCCACCATGCTCTGGCATCTCCGGCTAGATAATGGGTGGCGAACAACACTTTCTCGTTGGCTTCCACTCCGGCGACTTCTAGGTTGTTTTCCATGGTTTGCAGCCAATCATCGGCGTCTAGGGGTTCTTCTGACTTTAGGTGGATTGGTATTCTGGAAATTCTTGAGCTTAGATCCATGGTTGTCCTGATTTCCGTGGCCTTGGTTGTTGTGGGCTAGCTGCTGCAGGGTGGCTAGGTTGGCTTGACGTTCCGCTCTTTCAGCTTTGCGGTGAGAAGTCAACATTTGCAGAATCTGCAACATCGGGTCCGGGGCTGAACCACTTCCTCCACGTGGCATCTGAAGATTGAGATGGATCATGAGAAAAGACGGAAATTTCTAAGGTTTTGGGTCTTTGAAAAGTTTTTAAAGTTTGACTTAGATTTTTCTAGCAACTTGCTTTTTCATTCATTCATAGCACACGATACAACACACACCACAACAAAGAAAAACAGATGGTTTTAAGAACCATTCTGAAAACTACGATATAGTGGGACCGAATACTACTCACTACGCTAGTGCTCAAGTGATACTCCTCCTCGAAATCTGTGGCTTCATCATCCTCATCATCATCGTTGAAGGCGAAATCATCCTCATCGGTGAAGAAGTCCATAGCCCGATCCTCCAGAAAATCATCGTCATTGCTGAGATAGGAGTAGGGGTCTCCTCGAAGATCCTCTCCGGCATTCTCCCTTTCCTCCAACTTCATGTCTCTCTCGTGGATGGTCTCCTCCAAAGATGGGATACGATGGCGAAGACGGGCAATAATGCGCTCCTTCTTGTCGAGCTGACGGCGGCGAGACTTGCGATCCTTTGTTAGCATGGCGATGGTTTGATCCTTCGTTTTGATGATGGCAGACTTGTGGTTGGAGTAGTCACGACAGTTATCCAACTCCTGTTGACGATCGTACATCATGAAGCTAAGGTGGTCCACTTGGGTCTTCAGCTTAGGGTGGTATGGGGCTTCCAGTGGTTGTCCATTAGCATCACGCCTTGGGCAAAACTCAAAGCGGGTTCCCTTGATCTGATTGATGCTCTGCCCACACAGACGGGAAAGAGCTTCCTACATTGCCCTGGCAAGTCCGTCGAGCCAGTTGTTCTCTCTTAAGGTAAACTGAATTCCCTCAGCAGTGGAAGGTTCAATCTTTTCTCGAAGACTTGCAACAATTAGCCACTACAGATCTTCTCCTCCTTGATCATTGAGCTGAGCTCCGAAGAACTCGGGGTGCGGATGCTCCAGAAGTTCCAAAAGCTGGTCCAAATCCCTCTCAAAGATAAGGTCTCCTCCATTCCCCAACTGATAAAACTTGCTGTACTTCACGTCCATCTATAAGAATATAGGATGAGTAAGTTAGTAGAGTGGTCAAGTGTGTCAAAATTTTATGTATTTTTGCAAGAGTTTTTGAGGAACATGAATTTTCATGAAAGAATCAAAGGGATAAGAATGAGAATAAGTATTTGTAAATATTTGTTTTCTTTGGTTTTGAAACTAAGTATTTGATTCAAACGTCCAGTCTAACTAGGGTCTCCTATGGTCAGGATGGCTCTGATACCAACTTGTCAACACCCGGATTTTTAATCCCAGATGCATGTTATGCCATACATCGCAATCCCAGGATTACCATTTTTGCGAGACATAACAGAATTGGATACCACAGTACATCATCCATTACAAACCATTCATAATGTATTACACAAATAGGGATCTCATTGATCCAGTTCTTAATACAACTTCAAGTAGCGGAATACGTAATAATAATGGTAGCGTAGGCGAAGCTCCATCTTCGGGGTCACATGCAATGTTGATGATGGGAGATGATCCTAGTTGTCGTAACCTTCCTGGGGTCCATCCTCCAGGTACTCCTCTTCATAGTCTGGCCATGGGAATAGCAAGGGACAAAGCCATGAGTACTCTTTAAGTACTCACAAACTAATACTAACAAGTGAAAGGGGTTTTTGATAATAGGACACTAGGCTCTAGGGTTGTTTTGCAAAAGCCAGATTTATCTCTACTAAGTTTGGAAGCAACGAATGCTAGTTAAGGTTTTATAACACCTAAGTGGGAACTTGTATCTCATGCCACAACCCTATTATGGTCAAGTCAAAGTCTCAATTCATTTCACAAGTCATTTTGGAAAAGTCTGACGGGGGAACAGTATGGCCACTCCAACTGTCCATAACCGCGGATGTGGCTATTCGAATAGTTTGACACTCTGCAGAGATTGTACACTTTCACCACAATATTCGATACATCCGTTAGGAACAAATCCTGAATTCACCATACTCAGTATGCGGATAATCAATCCTAACCTTTCAATTACACGCCCTAGTATAAGCACCTCTCCTGTGAGTTTGGCCTCCCAACCATGACCAACTGTCATCTTGGGTACTGCACAGGTGGACAATCTTCACAAGGTAGCCTCAGCTCAGACCTTGGCCGTGAGGGAACCAATACTAAGGTATATAAGTTTCCAGTCAAGCCCTACCCAA
Source organism: Avena longiglumis (assembly GCA_030063025.1). Lineage (NCBI taxonomy): Eukaryota > Viridiplantae > Streptophyta > Magnoliopsida > Poales > Poaceae > Avena > Avena longiglumis. The sequence continues at coordinate 471,247,580 of CP125974.1, read as the reverse complement.
TCTTCGGGTATTGTGGTTGTACTATAAAATTGGAATGGTATCGCATCCAGACAACCATCAGTTTTATAAAGGGCTATGGCTCCTGCCTCAACATTTTCATCACCAAAATCATCAAGTGTTCGGAAACACATGTCAAAACATCTCAGTAGAATGATCCATCATTCTAAGGTTTTCATAACCATTTTCACCAAGTATTCCCATCTAATGTTGATCAAGTTTTATGCTTAGCACTAGCATCTACAAGTGGGGGTAAGCACTAATGAGTGGTGGTAAACTATTGGAGTTTAACTTAGTTTACATGCCTTAGGATGACATCAAGATTATCTAGCTTAGGCCAAATTTTATGCTCTTTATGCAACCTTCAATTATCCTTCTAGTATCTACCATTTATTCCAGTAAACTCTAAGTAGGAGCTTTGATAAAGAAATAAAGTAATAAGCTTGCAAGTAAAACTAGGATTGGGTATCATCAAATGTATCTAACCAAGCATGCTTAGTGCATTGCATAGGTTATTTAACTCTCCTAATTGCAAGTGTTAGCTTACACATTCAACTAGTAGTATTAGGCTTGCTAAAGTAGAGTATATTGCAAGTGTTAGCTTGCATAGGTATAGTATCAGCTTACATTGGTCCACTTGGTTAGTAAAGCTTGCCTTGTGGAGAGCAGTGGTTGAAGTTCTCCTCGGCTTCTTCTTCGTAGTATCCTCCTTCCTCCTCGTATCCTTGGTCGGTACTAGCGTCTATAAATAAATACGATGTACACAATCACCAAACATTATTTAACTACTTGTAATCATCACACCAAAGGGTCCTATAGATGATCTAGCATCATCACTAACATTACAAGATTAAAGCTTGGTTTAATTCCTTTTATTTTTAGAAAAGTAATTTCTACTCATTGAAAAATTACTTAAGATTTAATATTCTCCAAACCAAACATGGGATCATGTTGAAACATGTCATCACCACATATTTTAGTCCATGGGAAGGTGATTTAAAGTGGTGTCACAATTTAATAAGGTTTTACCCTTTTATTTTAATTAAATAAAGTGACTAGAAATGCCTATGTATCATTCTTTTATTACTTGAACATTATTTCTGTAAGTAAACCTATATATTTTTATATATTCTGAAAGGTATGGTTAAATGTGATTTTTGAGAGTTGGAATCAACTCAAAATCTATTATGGGTTTAATTTGAAAAATGTTTGAATGCAGAAAAGCTTCTGCCTTGTTATTTTTACCAAGGATGATCTACAGATCCAAATGACTTGAATCCAACGGTCTTGGATTCAGCATTCCCAGACCTTTCTAACAAAATTGGTTTCATTCAATTTGGTTCACTGAATTGATCTGGGTTGATTTTTGAATCTAGGTGCAGAAGTATGTTTGAAATAAAATGGAAAAAGGTTAATTTCAAATGATTAGGCTGCTGGAAGCGATCTTCGGGCTGCTAAGCCTGGCGCTTCTGGCTGATTAAGTGGCATCCCCACGCGTTAGTGAGACGAGGTGCGGCCGTATGGGGCGATGTGGTGCGTTCGATCTAGTTCTAATCCAGCGTGAGAGTCATCGTCGACGTTGGGCAACGCGAGCAGAAACCTAGCGGCAGTGGGTCGTTGGGGGCTCACGGGTTCAGCGAGGTCGAAGAGGCGAACGAAGAAGTCGACGACGGCAAACCTCCTGGTACCGGCAGCTTCTCCTAGGCGGCTCAATCGGCCCCTTCTTCTCCAGCCGGAGACTCGGTGAAATTCAGATCTTGCTCGCCTTGCTCCGGGAACGGGGTGGCACGATCAGTGAGGAGAGGGGAGTGATATGGTGTGCTCAATTCAGCTAGGGGTGGCTTCTATTTATAGTGGAGCGAGGGGACGACTATCGGCGTGGGCGGTAAATGATGCGGTGCTCCCTGGCGATGCTTAACGACACGGTGGCGAAACGTGGGGCGGTGCGGTTTGGTCGGAACACGACGGTGCTCTGTGTGTGCCCGACGGAAGATTTAATGGCGCACAGCGCGCGTGGTCCGTGCGGCGGCGAACGAGCGTGTCTGCGGGGTTGCTGGGATGGTGGTGATCACGTATGCACGCGGCAAGGGCGGCGCGCGGTCTGTGGGTGTCGGTCGAGCGTGGCACACGGGGCATGCTCTCGGCATGGTTGCTAGCGAGGTTGGCATGGTTCGTGCGTGTGGTCAAGTGGCTGGCAACGTTCGAGCGCTGGACAGGGAGTTGAAGGGTTTCGCGGCATAGTAAATCAAAATTTTCTATGGATGCGAACAGAGGGAAAGCCAAGATCTAATATTGGAGATGCAAACAACGAGAGAGATTGGATTAGATCTTCATACCCTTGAATATTCGCACAGCGGAACGTTCGTCGGAACGTGGGTGATGTAGTCGTACTCGCTTCTCCTCTTCGCGATCCGATCCGATCTAGCACCACAAGTGGTGCTGCCTCCATGAGATGTAGACGTGCAGCACCTCGACGTCTCCTCCTTCCTCGGTCCAGCAAGTATGGTGGAGAGACGGATTGGATCTACAACATGACGGCATGGTGTATATGGTGGAGAGTTTCTGCAGCAGGGCTTCGCCTACACGTAGTCGGGAGGGAGAGAGAGAGGAGGGCAGCAAGGCGACTAGGCTTGGAGGGGAAGGTGTGAGGGGTGGTGCGCTGACCCTCTTTATATAGAGGGTGGGCGTGCCTAGCCCTCCCAAGCCCAAACCGCGGCCACAAGGAGGAGTGGGGGCAAGAAACCCCTCTTCTAGAAGGTCTAGTTAGGGTTTTACCCTAGCTGGCGGTTGGGCCCTATGGGGCCTTGTGCCCTGGCCCAATGCGGCAGGCACTCCCTCATAGGCCCATGCCCCTCCCGGAAGGTGTGGCCACGTTGGTCCCCTTAGGAAGGTTCTAGAAGCTTCGGTACAATACCGATTAACCCGGAACAATTCCGAACTCCAAAAACCGCACTGCCTTATATGAATCTTATTCTTCGGACCACTCCGGAACCTCTCGTGATGTACCGGATCCCATCCGAGACTCCCAACAAAAACTCATAAACCAATTATCCAATCTATCCTAGCGTCGAGACACGTTAAGTGTGTGACCCTGCGGGTTCGAGAATATGAAGATATGATCTTCTATCAATAATCAACAGCGGGGTCTGGAAACCCATATTGACTCCCACACATTCATAGATGATCATATCGGATGAACCATAATGCCAGGATTCAATCAATCCCATATATATATATATTCCCTTCGTCTCGTGATATTTTACTTACCCGAGATTTGATCGTCGGTACCGTCATACCTAGTTCAATCTCGTTCACAGCAAGTACTTTACTCATTCCGTAATCCGATATCACTTTGTGATTAACTCCTTAACCACATGCTTGCAAGCGGTGTTGATATCGATTACCGAGTGGGCCCGAAGTATATATCTCCGACTTGGGAGGGACAAATCCCATCTCGATACATACAACCCAACAGATACTTTCTGATCACCTGAGAGACACCTTTATGATCACCCTCTCATAGGATGACGTTTGATGACCTCAAAGCTTTCTTCCAATACCAGGGAGTTGTATTATCTAATGGTCTAAGGAATACAATATTTGACATAAGAAAAGCTTCGCAAAGATGAACACGATGACACGATCTAATTGCTTCTCTTAGTTTAGGTCTGTCCATCAAATCATTCTCCCAATAATATGATCTCATTATTAATTGACAACTCATGTCCATGGTTAGGAAACCTCAACCATCATTAATCAATGAGCTAGTCCATAGAGGCGTACTAGGGACACAGTGTTGTTCACAAACCACACAAGTATTAAAGTTTCCGCTTAATACAATTCTAGCATGGAATATAAACATTATCATGAACAAGAATTATAATAATAACATCTTTATTATTGCCTCTAGGGCATAATTCCAGTCTCCCACTTGCACTAGAGTCAATAATCTAGTTTACATCTGGCAACAATCTCACACCCATGGCGAGGTCTTGATCATGTTTTACACGTGGAAGAGGTTTAGTCAATGGATCTGCGACATTCGGATCTGTATGTACTTTGCTAATCTTGGATCTCCATACGCTATATAATCTCGGATTATATGAAACTTGCGTTGATATGCTTGGTCTTTGGATGATATCTTGGTTCCTTAGCAAGTGCTATGGCGCCGGTGTTGTCACACAATATCTCCATGGGTCCAATGCACTTGGAACCGCCAAGCTCGATGATGAAGTTCTGATCCAAACTCCTTCACTTGGCGCTTCTGCAGCCATGTATTCCGCTTCATTGTAGATCCCGATCACGCTTTGCTTGCGACTTCTCCATCTCAGCTCCTCCATTCAAAATATACACGTATCCTGTCTGAGATTTAGAATCATCCTTGTCGGTGTCAAAACTAGCGTCGACGTAACCTTTTACGACAAGCTGTTCATCACCGCCATAGACTAAGAACATTTCTTTAGTCCTATTTAGGTATTTTAGGATGTTCTTCATGGCTGTCCAGTGTTCCACTCCTGGATCACTTTGATATCTGCTCGTCAAACTAAGAGCATTGGACACATCCGGTCTAGTACACAGCATGGCATACATGATAGAACCTATGGCTGAGGCATAAGGCACTTTGCTCATAGCTTCCCTATCATTTACCGTAGCTGGACACTGAGCCTTGCTCAATATCTTACCTGACAACATAGGCACTGAACCTTTCTTTGCCTTACCCATTCTGAACCTTTTCAAAACTTTGTCTAGGTATGTACTCTGGCTTAAAGCTATCAGGCGTCTTTGTCTATCTCTATAGATTTTGATGCCCAATATATAAGCAGCTTCACCTAGGTCTTTCATTGAAAAACACTTGTTCAAAAAACTCTTCACATCGTTAAGCATGTTAATGTCATTTCCAATAATCAATATGTCATCCACATATAGTACTAGAAATGTCACCGAGCTCCTACTCACGTTCTTGTAGATACAAGCTTCGTAGCAATTTGGAACAAATCCAAAGCTCTTGATCACTTGATCAAAACGAAGGTTCCAACTCCGAGATGCTTGCTTCAGTCCATAAATAGAACGCTGAAGTTTGCATATTTTATCAGCATCCTTAGGATCGACAAAACCTTCGGGTTGCATCGTATACAACTCTTCATCAATGTTGCCATTGATGAACGCAGTCTTGACATCCATTTGCCATATTTCATAATCATGAAACGCAGCAATTGCTAATAAAATCTGAATGGACTTAAACATCGCTACGGGAGAGAAAGTCTCATCGTAGTCAACACCTTGAACTTGTCGAAAACCTTTCGCGACAAGCCGTGCTTTATAGACGGTAACATTACCATCCGCGTCCGTTTTCTTCTTGAAGATCCATTTGCACTCAACGGCCTTACGGTCGCTAGGAGGGTCCACCAAAGTCCATACTTGGTTTTCGCTCATGGATCCTAGTTCGGATTTCATGGCTTCTAGCCATTTATCAGAGTCTGGGCTCATCATCGCTTCCTCATAGTTCGTAGGTTCACTGTCTTCTACCAACAAGACAGTCAAGACAGGGTTGACGTACCACTCAGGAGGGGCACGCGACCTTGTCGACCTGCGACGTTCGATGTGACATCGTCCAAGCTTCATGATCCTTGTCATTAGCTTCCTCTATTGTTGGTGCGGTGACCTTGGAACAATTTCAGGTCTGCGCTACTCTCCAATTCAAGAGAAGGTTCAATAACCTCGTCTAGCTCTACTTTCCTCCCACTCACTTCTTTCGAGAAAACTCCTTCTCAAGAAAGGAACCGTTCTTCGACAAACACTTTGCCTTGGTTACGTGATAGAAGGTATACCCAATAGTTTCCTTAGGGTATCCTATGAAGACGCATTTCTCCGCTTTGGGTTCGAGCTTGTCCGGCATCAACTTCTTGATGTAAGCTTCGCATCCCCAAACTTTAAGAAACGACAACTTAGGTTTAGCACCAAACCACAGTTCATATGGTGTCGTCTCAACATATTTAGATGGAGCCCTATTTAAAGTGAATGCAGCGGTTTCTAATGCATAACCCCAAAATGATAACGGCAAATCAGTAAGAGACATCATTGACCGGACCATATCTAATAAGGTTCGATTCCGGCGTTCAGACACACCATTGCGCTATGGTGTTCCGGGTGGCGTGAGTTGCGAAACGATTCCACTTGCTTTAAGATGCGTGAGAAAATCATAACTCAAATATTCACCTCCACGATCGGATCGTAGAAATTTAATCTTTCTGTTACGATGGTTCTCCACTTCATTCTGAAATTCTTTGAACTTTTCAAACGTTTCAGATTTATGTTTCATCAAATAGATATACCCATATCTACTTAAGTCATCGGTAAAAGTGAGAAAATATCGATATCCACCGCGCGTCGAAACACTCATCGGTCCGCATACATCGGTATGTATGATTTCCAACAAGTCCGTTGCTCGCTCCATCATACCGGAGAACGGGGTTTTGATCATCTTGCCCATGAGGCATGGTTCGCATGTGTCAAATGATTCAAAATCAAGAGACTCCAAAAGTCCATCAGAATGGAGTTTCTTCATGCGCTTTACACCAATATGACCTAGGCAGCGATTGCCACAAATAAGTAGTATTATCACTATCTACTTTGCATCTATTAGCCTCAATGTTATGGATGTGTGTTTCATCCCTTTCGAGATTTAGAAGAAATAAACCATTCACAATAGGTGCATGACCATAAAAGATGTTACTCATATAAATAGAACAACCATTATTCTCCGATTTAAATGAATAACCGTCTTGCAATAAACAAGATCCAGAAATAATGTTCATGCTCAACGCAGGCACATAATAACATTTATTGAGGTTTAAAACTAATCCCGAAGGTAAAACTAAGGAGAGCGTGCCGACGGCCATCACATCAACTCTTGATACGTTGCCAACGTGCATCGTCACCTCATCCCTCGCAAGCCGCCGTCTATTTCGTAGCTCCTGTTTCGAGTTACAAATATTAGAACTGAACCAGTATCAAATACCCAGGCACTACAACGAGGGCTAGTAAGGAAAACATCAATAACATGTATATCAAATATACCTTTGATGGTGCCAGCCTTCTTGTCCGCTAAGTACTTCGGACAGTTGCGCTTCCAGTGACCCTTGTCCTTGCAATAGAAGCACTCAGTGTCCGGCTTAGGACCAGACTTGAGCTTCTTCTCAGCAGGGACAGTGCGCTTGCCGCCGCCCTTCTTGAAGGGCTTCTTTGCTCCCTTACCTTTCTTGAAGGTGGGCTTGTTGACCATCAACACATGATTATCCTTTTTGATGTCCACCTCCGCAGCCTTCAGTTTTGCGAAGAGCTCGGTGATCGTATTAGTGGGACCAATCTGATTGTGAGTCACTACAAAACTTTTGTAGCTAGGAGGGAGTGATTGCAGAACCCTGTTAATCTTGAGCTCCTCTGGAATCGTGCATTCCAGTTTCTCAAGGCGTTGAGTGTAGCCCGTCATCTTAATGGCGTGCTCACTAACGGAACTCCCTTCCTCCATCTTGCAGTTAAAGAACTTCTCAGAGATCTCATATCTCTCAGAACGGGCCTGAGTCTGAAACATTGTTTTCAGATCTTCAAGAATCTCAAAGGGCCCGGGATAGTCTTCAAAACGATTTTGAAGTTCCGGTTCCATAGCAAACAACATGGTGCTCTTAATCACACCAGAATCATCTTTGCGCGACTGATAGACAACTTTCTCATCAGCCGGCGCAGTTGCAGCAGGGGGGTCACCTAACGCTTTCCCAAGGACATAGTCCTTTTGACAAACAGAGAGAATGATTCTTAGATTGCGGAACCAATTGGTGAAGGTAGACCCATTGTTTCTAAGCTTTTCCTTCTCAGCAAAAACATTGAAGTTGAAGTTGGACTTAGCCATTTGATCTACAATATTTGCAAGTACAAATTAGACTATGTTCATGATAACTAGTTCAACTTTTAATCAAATTACTAGATGAACTCCCACTGAATTCAACATCCCTCAAGTTGTTTAGTGAACACGATCCAAATTCACCACACCTAATCCGATCTTCACGAGAAGAGATGTGGTTTCAATGGTGGACAACGAAGTGTCGATCATATCATTCATATGACTCATGCTTAACCTTTAGGTTCATGTGTTCCGAGGCCATGTCTGTACATGCTAGGCTCATCAAGTTAGACCCAAGTATTTCCGCGTGTGCAAAACTGGCTTGCACCCGTTGTATGTGAGCGTAGAGTCTATAGCACCCGATCATCACGTGATGCTTGGACACGACGAACTTTCGCAACGGTGCATACTTGGGGAGAACACAGTTTTATCTTGATCTTTAAGTGAGGAATCATCTTATAATGCTACCGTCGCGATCTAAGCATAATAAGATACATAAAAGGATAAACATCACATGCATATAACTTTATGTGACATGGTATAGCCAATCTTCGCGCAATGATCTCCATCTTGTGCGTGCCGGCATGATCTCCATCACTCCACCATGATTGCCTCCACCATGAATAGCAACTACAACTATTGCTAACTACTTAGCGATAAAGTGAAACTATTACATGGCGTATAAGAAGTTGACACACAGGTCATACACAATTATAAAAACAACCATATGGCTCTTGCCGGTTGTGTACTCATCGACATGCAAGCCGTGAAATTTAACAAAACATGATCATCGCATACATTATACACATCACATCTTGGGCCATACCATATCACAGAAAACACTCCCTGCAAAAACAAGTTAGACGCCTCTACTTTGTTGTTGCATGTTTTACGTGGCTTATGGGAGTAGATGCTAAGAACGATTCTTACCTACGGAAAGCCACAACGGTGATATTATGGTTGCCAACTCCGGTGTTAATCCCATGACAACTATAGTGAGAGAAACTGGCATCCACCAGCCGCATGTGTGGAACAAGCCACACATCAAGTGCGGAGCCGGTCTCGCGAACGACGTCGCGTAAGGTTGGCCTGGACCGCTTCAATCTCACTATCCCGCGTCATAAGAAGAACACAAACAAGAGGCTTCCAACAGAAAACATCAACGCCCGCAACAACCATGTTGCGTTCTACTCGTGAAACACATCTATGCATAGATCTAGCTCTGATACCACTGAAGGGTTTCGCGGCATAGTAAATAAAAATTTTCTACAGATGCGAACAGAGGGAAAGCCAAGATCTAATCTAGGAGATGCAAACAACGAGAGAGATTGGATTAGATATTCATAACCTTGAAGATTCGCACAGCGGAACGTTCGTCGGAACGTAGGTGATGTAGTTGTACTCGCTTCTCCTCCTCGCGATCCGATCCGATCTAGCACCACAAGTGGCGGTGCCTCCGTGAGATGCACACGTGCAGCACCTCGACGTCTCCTCCTTCCTCGGTCCAGCAAGTATGGTGGAGAGACGGATTGGATCTACAACACGACAGCGTGGTGTATATGGTGGAGAGTTTCTGCAGCAGGGCTTCGCCTACACGCAGTCGGGAGGGAGAGAGAGAGGAGGGCAGCAGGGCGACTGGGCTAGGAGGGAATGGTGTGAGGGGTGGTGCGCCCACCTCTTTATAGAGGTGGGCGGCTTCAGCCCCTCCCCAAGCACAAACCGGCCACAAGGAGGAGTGGGGGCAAGGAAACCCCTTCTAGAAGGTCTAGTTAGGGTTTTACCCTAGCTGGCAGTTGCCCCTATGGGCCCTTGTGCCCTGGCCCAATGCGCGTGGCACTCCCTCATAGGCCCATGCCCCTCCTGGAAGGTGTGGCCACGTTGGTCCCTTCCGGAAGGTTCTAGAAGCTTCGTACAATACCGATTAACTTGGAACAATTGAACTCCAAAACTGCACCGCTTATATGAATCTTATTCTCCGGACCACTCCGGAACCTCTCGTGATGTCCCGGACCATCCGAGACTCAACAGAAACTCATAAACCAATTATCCAATCTATCCTAGCGTCGAGACACGTTATGTGTGACCTGCGGGTTCGAGAATATGCACATGATCTTCTATCAATAATCAACAATGGGTGCGAAACCCATATTGACTCCCACACATTCATCGATGATCATATCGGATGAACCACGATGCCAGGATTCAATCAATCCCATATATATATATTCCTTTCGTCTCGCGATATTTTACTTGCCTGAGATTTGATCGTCGGTACCGTCATACCTAGTTCAATCTCGTTCACAGCAAGTACTTTACTGCCGTAATCCGATATCACTTTGTGATTAACTCCTTAACCACATGCTTGCAATCGGTGTTGATATCGATTACCGAGTGGGCCCGAAGTATATCTCTCCGACTTGGGAGGGACAAATCCCATCTCGATACATACAACCCAACAGATACTTTCCGATCACCTTTATGATCACCCTCTCATAGGATGACGTTTGATGACCTCAAAGCTTTCTTCCGATACCAGGGAGTTGTATTATCTCATGGTCTAAGGAATACAATATTTGACATAAGAAAAGCTTCGCAAAGATGAACACGATGACACGATCTAATTGCTTCGCTTAGTTTGGGTCTGTCCATCATATCATTCTCCCAATGATATGATCTCATTATTAATTGACAACTCATGTCCATGGTTAGGAAACCTCAACCATCATTAATCAATGAGCTAGTCCATAGAGGCGTACTAGGGACACGGTGTTGTTCACAAAACACACAAGTATTAAAGTTTCCGCTTAATACAATTCTATCATGGAATATAAACATTATCATGAACAAGAATTATAATAATAACATCTTTATTATTTCCTCTAGGGCATAATTCCAACAGGAGTGGCGGTGGGATGTTGGCTTGCTCCCAGACATGCTGGCTAGGCTTGTGTTTCCTCCTAGCTTGCTGTCGACATGGGGGTGACAAGGGTGCATTCGTCCTGCTCACCATTGATGGCAATGCCCAGCTTACAGTGATGCTAAGGGTGTGCAATTGAGCTAGATGATCTACTAAAACCTAGTTGTAACCAGAGAGGGAACAAGTTAGGCTTCAATCACTGCTCACAATAGTGTTTAAGATTTTGATGATTTGTGTCTGCAATGTGTTTGATGAAATGGCCGCAAGAATTCAAGTTTTGAATTTTGAAAAGATTTTTGGTGGGTGTGCTAGGTTGGTGCTGGTGAGTCTGCAGATGCTTGGGTTTTGAAAGTTGAGCTTGTTTGAGTGGTTTGTGAAAAAAGTGGGATCTTCTCATATGATAAAGATTCAATTTTGAATTGTCATTTAAACTATGCATTTGAAAGTTTCTGGATGATCACAAAGTGGGCCTTGATACTTTGTTATGAGTACAATCAAGGGGTGCAAAGATCCAAACAAGTTTCTGTTAAGTTCTGAAAGTTTGGGACAGCCAAAGTAGGCATGGGAGTTAAATTGGTCAAAATGACCATTCATCCAATTTGGATTGTTTTGATTTGTTTGTCTTTGGGAAAAGTGTGGGGATTGTTTAGATGATGTTTATTTCACCTAAGAACATTTTACAAGCAAAGAAACACATAAACAAGGCAATTCAAAAGAATTCAAAATGGGATGCATACACACATGCATGCTTTCATATTTTGTTATTTAGAAAAGTTTTTGTTAACCCTAATTTTGATGATTAGAGTTTGATGATCCAAGTTTAGTATTTTTGGGATGTTACAGAATTACCCTTGGAAGTATGGAATTGCGTACGGGGGAGTCACATACCATATTTGGTGCTTTACCATATATAAAATAGGAATAAAGAGGGATTCACTAAGCTCATATCGATATTCATGGGGTAATCCTTAATTGCAATGGATCCATAGGTGGTTGCCTAAGATCATTGCAATGGTTATTTAGAGTTGTGATGACCGATGGTTTTCTTGGCACATCTTATTGTGGAGCTCTCACCACACATATCATAATATAAGATATAGATTTATCCTACTCATAATTAATACCAATGCTAGTGGTGGATCCTAAAACCCCGAGAACATTTAGCCTTATTGAAGTTCCATTACAGTTCTCACCGCTCTTGTTTACTTCACTTCATTCTTTACTCTTTTGCAAACAAACCAAACTCTCTTAAAACGCTCTTACTTGAGATCAAGGACAACTCTAAGTATCCCTTGATAGATAGTGATGAGGGGCATAAAGACCTTAACCAAATAACTCTTTATGGTTCGATGCTCTTACTTCTGAATCTACCTACAATTTATCTATGCACTTATAGTCATCAAGCTATTTTCTAGCGATGTTGCTGGGAAGCTAACCACTTTTGGTCTGTGTCCTTATTTGTTAATTATTAATAGTTATACTAAAGTTTTTTACTTATTTTAGGTAAAACATCATGGGTGACTATCAACATGAAATACAGATTCAAGTCACAAGAATCCAGGTCCGCCCATGGATGCCTATTTAAAGGTGAATCCACATGTCAACCCCGGGGGTTATGATATTAATCCCATATTGTTGGATGTGCTGCACGCTAAGAAATTTTTAGGAGATGGTATGGAACACCCATACGAGTGTGTGGAATTCTTTGAAGATGTCTATCAAACCTTTTGTTTTAATATCTTTACCGAGGATAGGTCAAATTTAGACTTTTTGGTCAAACTCTTATTGATAAAGCTCATTTTTGGTATAATAATTGTCCCACAGAACTTACTGATGTCTGGGAGGTCCTATCTGTAGGGGTTCGTAGCATGGAAAACAAAAAAATCGATCGCATTAACACACAGAAGCCAACGAGTTTATAGAGTACTAACCCTCGTAGATCCAAAGCGTTTTAACAATATCGGATTCTCGTGGTTGATGTAGTCATTCACTTGCCGATCTGAAAATCGTGCAGACGATCCTTCTGGCACCATGTTCCGACAGCGCTTTCATAGTCGGTCATACGTTTGGTACTCTATAAAGACCTTCCTCTCCCTTGTTCCAGCAGGCAACAGATTCCAGCAGCATGACGGTGTGGTGGTGGAGGTGGAGGAATAGATCCTGCAGGGCTTCGCCTAAGCCGGTGCAGGTATGGTGGAGGAGAGAGGGCCTCGGCGGGTAGGGCGTAGGCGCCGAGGGGAGGAGGCGCTGGCGGCATGGGGTGTAGGCGGCGGCTTGGAGGGCTAGGGCGTCGGCGGCTTGGGGAAAGGCGGCGACCTAGGGTTTTTCAGGTGGAGGGGTGGGGCGCTCTCCTCCTTATATGGGTGGGGGAGGCGGCAAGGGGAGGCCGAGTCCTCCCCCAACTCCCTCTTGGCTGGTTCCCTCTCCTTCCTCCACTAGGACTTTGACTTTTCAAACTAGAGTTTGACTATTCAAACCAGAGTTTGATTATCTCTTCCATATCCTTGGCCTACTTGAACTTAGTGGTCTATGCCCCTGCCCCATTAGGGTATGGTGCATTCCGTGTACCCCCTCCGGAGTGGTGTACCTTCTAGAATATTCTAGAAGCTTCCGGTTAAAACACGGAAAACATTTCCGAACCCTAGAAATTGACCTTCCTTATATGAATCTTATTCTTCAGACCATTTCGGAACTCCTCATGATGTCCTGGATCCAATCCGAGACTCCGAACAACATTTAGTCTCCAACTCATATTCCATATCTACTAAACAACATTGAATCCTTAAGTGTGTCTCCCTACGGTTCGTGAACTATGTAGACATGATCGAGACACCTCTCCAATCAATAACCATTAGAGGAATCTAGAAATCCATTATGGCTACCTGTTGGGGAGTAACCCCGGATAGGGTAAAGACGGGGAAAGACAAGGGTATAATCCCCGTCTGGTTTCCGAGTTATGGCCTAGGTCGGCCGAATCTCGTAGAAGTCGGCCGAGATATGAAGAGGAGAGACCCATGTATTTACGCTAAGACATTACCCGGCCGAGATATTGCGTAAGTCGGCCGGGTTAGCCCGAGTGATCTTGATGCAGGTAAAGGACGATCCGAGTTATGCGAGGAGGGACCGAATGATATGAAGCTTGCAGGAGAAGGAGAAGCCTAAAGTCAAACCCTAGCAGCAAGCTAAGGAGAATCTGAGCGGAGCCAAGCGCTAGGGACAAAGGCGCAGAGCGACAGAGAGGCAGAAGGAGGTCACGGAGGTGACAGTACAGAAGCCCGAGGCGCACAGGAGGGGCCCTCGGGAACCTTGCCATCATTAGGGGAGCGACAGGGAAAGGGGGGCACCGAACTACTATATTGGGACAAGCATATTCCTCAAATATGCTTGCCGCGTCAGCCCTAGTGGAACCCAAGGACCTCCTTTATAAGGAGAGGCATGAACTCTGAAGGGGGCATCGAAGAAATTTAGAGCCGTTAGGCTGGTAAAGTTCTCTTCTCCCTGTATACAGCTCAAGGAGCACTTGTAGCCCAAGGAAGAAGAAATAAAGATCTTTGCCTTGGTCTTACGTCGTAGAATCAACTACATCTTCCCTCCCCAGATCCCTCTAGCATCCATTGGCCCCATACTTTAGCCTACCCATGGCATCTGCCGTGATACCACCACGACAGTTGGCGCCCACCGTGGGGGCAGCATCGGTGCTAGCTGGAGTTATGATCCGGACGGGAAACTTCATCAACACGGGGAGCGCGTTGTTTCTGGCTCGGTCCAGAGATTTGGTCTCTGTGACTACGTCGGTGACAATGCGGGCAGCTTCAGGGGAAAAACTCCCCTGCGCAACAGCGTCTTCATCAACCTGGGCGGGCACAAGGTCTACGTCGGCATCGACACCTCCAGCGTTTATCCTCACAAAGTTGTTGTTGCAGGGGAGCCACCTCTTAACACTGCGAGCCGTCCGCCCGGAGCACATCCTACAGGCAGCGTCGAGGTGATGGTCACGGCCGAAGTGCAAGGTGGAGTAGCAGCTGCCGGGTCAACCAGAGAACCCGCCACCAGTGTACAGGGCGTACCCAGGCAGACGACACCATTACCCACCGAGGTAATCCCTCTAGCGACCAACCCGACCGAGGTGCAGGACACCACCCCAAAGGCACCAAGAGTAAGGGGGCCACCTCTGGAAAGGCCAGAGAACATTCTTCAGGCGACCATAGAAAACTTGACTACGCCTGTAGCGCCAATACTTGATCCGGCAAATGCTCAGGCAGAATTAGAGGAAACCAGGCAAAAGGTGCTGGTAGAGGCCAAAAAAGTGTCGGCCTTTATGAGTCCTTAAACAGGACCTCATGGAATATGCCGAGCTAATAAGCGACGTCGGCCCGAACGGGTGGACGAATTAAGATTGAGAGGAAATCCTCATAGATGATATCAACAGAGCATGATGCTCAAAGCGTAATCGGATTTGGGATTGCCGAGGTGCAGTGCCGACAAAGAACCTAAGAGCGGCAAATGCCGCAGCATTAGAATTGGAAGGGTTGACCGACGAAGCCCGGCAAAAACAACAAGAAAGAGTGAACGAGCTGGTGCGCATCGTGAACCAGCAAAACGAAGAAATGCTCAGGGCAGACCCGGCGATGCCAGGGGCCTCGCGAATGGTTCACTCGGCAGGAGCAACACCTGCCTTGTCAGTAGCAGCAGCATCTTCACCCGGAAATAATGCGAGAAGGGACAAAGTAGTAACCTCAGGAAAGAGAAACAAGCAAATTGTTTCGTATGATCCGGTGATGGCCGGAAAGGCAAATGAGAACAGAGGCAATGCAAGCCGAGGTAACAGTGGGGAGAGGAACCCCGGCCATATCGAGAAAGAGGGCGGAAGCCGAGGCAATGGAGACCTCGGCAGAAGAGAACCTGGAAGAGGCAATCATGAGAACAATACCCCGGTCGAAGTGAGGAGAGAACTGCCACTCAACCCGCAACCAAGGCATGAACCTCGGCAGGAAAGAGAAACGAGGCCAGCTCGCCACAATCAAGTTAATGAAAGATATAATGATGGTTACTCCGAGATGGAACATGCGATCCATGGCGGAAACAACCACTATGGAATACAAGACAGAGTTCAGTACAGAGATTTGCCATCAAATGATGCAAGAGTGAAGCTGGACCGGCTATACCGGTCCGAGTTGTTGGAAGAACAGGGTCTGCCAGGGCCAACGTGCTTTGGACCACGGATCATGGGTGAACCACCTGTGCCGATCTTTCAGCTGGCAAGGGGCACGGAAACATATAATGGGAGTACCAAACCACAAGACTGGTTGATTGACTATGCCACTGCTGTGAAAATAGCGGGTGGAAACTTACGATGGGCAGTACGGTATGTCCCGCAGATGCTGGAAGGACCAGCCAGGGTGTGGCTGAATAATCTACCAGCGGGCAGTATCAACTGTTGGTTGGATTTTGAGGAAATGTTTGTCAGCAACTTTACCAGCACATACAAGAGGCCAAACATGCCACAACAGTTAGCCATGTGCAAGCAGAGG
The DNA here is from genome assembly GCA_030063025.1 of Avena longiglumis. NCBI lineage: Eukaryota > Viridiplantae > Streptophyta > Magnoliopsida > Poales > Poaceae > Avena > Avena longiglumis. The sequence continues at coordinate 471,231,238 of CP125974.1, read as the reverse complement.
CCAAATGAAACAGATAGGGAATTTTTAACTCGGTGGTGCAACCTGAGAAACTCATGCGAAGGAGTTATAGAATCGCAAGCAATAGCTTGGTTTGCACAAGGATGCCGTTATGGCGTATTGGCAACGCCTGCAAAGAGATATGCCACCACCTGGCGGAAACTATCAGAATAGCGGACTCCTACGCATTAGGAGACCCAACGCAACCAGAATTGATGTCGGCGGATCATCGCGAGCAACATGACCATTATGCAAGAGATTTGGCCGGGTCATCCAGGCGCAACGACTTCAGAGGGAGAAGAAGAGAGGAAAGGCCGGATTATAGATACAATTCGGCCCAAGTGGCGGCAGTAGCGCAAGATCCGCCGAGTCACAGAGCAACACAACGACAAAAGAATGGTCCTCAGCAATGGACACCAAGGAATGAAGGAAAAAGGCAGTGGACCCCAGAGCAAAAGAAATAGTGGCAGGAGAGGCCGAAGTACACGTTCAAATCTATGTTAGATCAGCCATGAAAATTTCACACGTCAAACCCATCCAGGCCAGCCAACCATATGACCCGCCAATGTGCATGGATGAAAAATGCAATGGGGAACCCCGCAGGAATTCAGGCGCCACATCAAGTGCATCGTGAAGATCGCCACGCTTGATGGAGCAAATGCAAAGAATCGATGTTACCGCCCCCACCCCCGAGGTACGATAATTCGGATCGGAGAGACGCGGTACATCAAGTGATGAACCAGGTCCAGGATGGAAGAACAAATCCGGTGAATACCGGACGCAATGATTACAGAGAACATCATCAGTCTTATTGCGTATTCACAACGGAACAGCAAGACAAGCAGAGTGTGCAGCGCCGGCATATGGAAGTGAATGCAGTTATGCCGGCAGTACCAAGATATGTGCCTTGGTCGGATCAGGAGGTAACTTGGAGCATAAAGGATCATCCCAAGATAATGTCGAATCCCGGATCATATGCGCTCGTGTTGGATCCAACATTTGTTGGACCGAGCATCAATGTGAAATTCTCAAAGGTACTCATTGACAATGGAAGCAGTATCAACATCATGTACAAAGATACCATGCATAAACTCGGAATATCACAGAACATGTTGCAATCCACGAGGACCACCTTCCATGGGATAGTGTTGGGGCTTTCATGTGAACCCATTGGTAAGGTCCGAGTGGATGTGTTATTCGGCACAAGAGATAACTGCAGAGCAGAAAATTTAGAGTTTGAAGTGGTGGATCTAGAGAGTTGTTATCATGCTTTACTCGGACGGCCAGCATTGGCCAAATTCATGGGCAGCTGTCATATAAGTTATCTGAAAATGAAGCTACCCGTGTTGGGAATATGCCCTAGAGGCAATCATGTATGATGATATTTCCCATTGTATTCATAAAGTTATTAAGTAGTCCTTGTATAAACATCTGATGTGTATCATTGAATATGTGATTCAGTTGTGGAACTATGCATTCATGTTGTTTGTACTAAATATCCTTGGTCATTGAGGTTGTGCTGGACACACAACTTAGACCAATGTGAAAGTTGGCTTGATGACTCGGTTCCACTTGTCATGGGCATGGAGATGCTATTCCAACTTACACAGACTAGGCTAAAGAGTTTAGCGAGTCGGATTGACCCATATTGAGGTACAACGAACTAGTTGTCATTTGTATATCTCAATCAATGTAATCCTTAGACACGAGGTTGTTGCATAGTCCGAGTTGAGGATCACCGACTTAGGTTCTCAAACGCTGATCCGAATCGGCGCTTATAAAGGCGAGTTCGGATCGAGAATCAAGCTGCGTGATGTGAATAACCAAGATGGGATTTTGCCCCTCCACTCGGAGAGATATTCTCTGGGCCCTCTCGTGAGATATGATTCGGAAAGCATGGCCATGCACGACTCGGTTAAGTGTTAACCGAGGCGATCGGCTAAGAGTTAGTCGGGTGAATCACTTATCTCGGATCGAGAAGAGAGTTGGACTATTTAAGGGATGACATATATTCGCCTATAGTCTGACAAGGTATATCGTGAGGCAAAAGGGACTCAGACGTAAGTCGCATTGGAAAGGCAAGTCGTCATGACTCTTTGGTACTTGGGAATCGGTATGTTCTGCTAGGAGCCGATGCCGATTGATCGATCGAGAGTTGGACTCAAATCGTGTCCAAGTAACCATGAGCCTGCGGGGTCACACACTTAAGAGCGGGAGCAGGTTCGGATTGGATCCGAATCATATAATCTGGTTGGGTTGGACCTAAACCAGATTAGGACTGAGTTAGTGAGTTGGACTCACGGTGACTAGTTTTATATGGGCTTTAGTGAATGGGTCGCGCGAGCAGAGCCCACGTTCACTCCCTATATATAGTGGAGCACAGTAACCCAGAAAGGTTAATCGTTAACCTAAAAAGGTGAATCGTTGTTCGGTTAGGTCATTCCATGTGTTGGAAACCCTAGCTCCACAGCAGTCCAGCCGCCGTAACGAACCTAGCAGTTCGCCGCCGGTGCTCCTCCTTGTACGTGTGGATACCAGCAGAGGTGCTGTGCGATCAGCACCAGGACGATCGGATCGTGAGGACTGCACTGCATCAACTGACGCGCTTCATCAGTAATCCGCAACTGCGCGTCTAGTGGTAAACCTCGTGGCCTTCTACCTCAGCTAGGTCTTGGGATCACCACGTTAGAGAAGAAAAGTTTTTTTTTATCTCTGCGTGGCCCAACAAAGGGTATCGAGCAATAGCTTCGGTTTTAGGCTCGAGATCTCGCATATGTGATATGCGGTAGGCTATAGATGAGATCTATGTCCTGTTTTGGTGGTCGATCTATGAGATAGATCGGTTTTGTATGAAGTTGATTGGATCAAGTACTCGGGAATGGTAGATCCGATTTACGTGATCATCACTTTGAGGTCGTGGAACGACATACCCCTACCGGTCGGCTTCCGCCATCGGGGTAGACTGTGACACGTAAATCCAGAAGCGGTGATCGAAGATCAAAGAGTTTGATCGAATCGGGACCGCCGGCTTCGCCCTGTCGTAGCGCCTTAGATGTCGTTGCGAGTTTCACAACGCCGGTAGATATTGTATCTATGCATAACTTGTTTTTGCAGGAAGTTGTGAATGGTATGGTTCATGTGCATATGATGTATGTGTGTAATCCATACGTGATCTGCGAATCACGGTTTTTGTCATACCTGGAGCCTAGGTGCTGTCATTTTATTGTATAACGACCTGCGTGTCGGATTCTCTATGTAATTTACTTTACTAAGCTAGTGTAGCTGTTTGAGAACCCGGAAGGCATGCAAGGCGTTGTACATGTTGGCGACATGGAGTAAGACGGCAAGTGACAAGAGTTGGCACGAGTCGGATTACAAGCTTTATGGAGATGGAGATCGCCATGAAGAGAGCCATACCATTTCACATTATAATTGATTTATTTTGTGTTATTGTTATGTCTCTGTTTTACCTCTATTAGATAGTCGGTAAAAATTTAATCCCTCAAAGAAGGTCTAGTCGGTTTTCCCGCCAGTGTTTGCACCATCACAAGTCGGACATTTTTGGTAGTGGGCTCATAAAATTGAGGTGCTGCCAATTCTTTTCGACTAGGTGGGTTCGAGTCGGACTCTTCTTGCAGAAACACTTGGTAAGCTAGACGGTCTATCACAACGGTTGTGGGACTCGGGGAAAAGTCGGATGGGAGCCGGGCATGTGATGCCACCCGTCCAATGAGTCGCATGGGATGCGATTGACAAGGAGTTGTCTACCTAGATCACTTGACGGCTAGCGGTGATGCTAAAGCTCACTAGCCGACTTGCTTATTTAGGATCTGAATCACTAAGTAACCATCGGAGGGTGTTAGTTCTAGTGGGAGCATAAAATATTAAAATGTTTAATATGCTTGCTCTTTTATGAATACATGTCTTAAGTGTTTTTGCATATTTTCATTGTAGATCATGGCACCAAGTAGCAGTCACTCTCAGTTATCCGGTTTTGCGTTGAGAACCATTCTTGAGAAAGATAAACTGAACGACACTAATTTTACTAACTGGTATCAAAATCTGAGAATTGTTCTCAAACAAGAAAAGAAGGACCATGTCCTAGACAACCCACTTCGAGATGAGCCGAATGAGAATGCAACTGTTGCTGCCACCAATGCCTACCGTCGGGCTAAGGATGAGTCCACGGATATTATGTCTTATGCTTGCTCACATGGAACCGGACTTGCAAAAGCAGTTCGAGCATGTTGAGGCCTACGATATGATCAAAAGCCTCAAAAGTATGTTCCAGGCTCAGGCGAAGACTGAGAGGTATCAAGTCTCTCAGGCTTTCTTTGAGTTGCAAGTTTAAGGATGGTGATCCACCGAGTCCGCATGTGATCAAAATGGTTGGTTACGCAGTCTCTGGAGAGGCTTGGCTACCCCATAAGCGAAGAGTTCGCTACGGATATAATTCTGAACTCTCTTCCTAGTGCATATGGGCAGTTCATTTGAACTACCACATGCATGGTATGGATAAGAAGCTCTTTGAATTGCATGGGATGCTCAAGCAGGCGGAGGCGATCTCAAGAAGGGCACCGGTCAAGTGTTGATGGTGCGAGAATAAGGCTAAGTTCAAGAAGAGTTCTTGGACTAAGAAGAAGGCTAAGTCGAGGAAAGGGGCTCGGGACCTGTCCCAAGCGCCTCGTGGACTAAACCATCTCCTTCCGGATCCACTTGCTTCTACCGCAAGGCGGATGGCCATTGGAAGAGGAATTGCAAGTACTTGGCCGACAAAGCCAAGAGTGGAGGTATGACTTCGACTCAGGTACACTTGTTTGCAATGTTATAGACATATATCTTCCGATGCACCTAATAGTTCTTGGGTATATGATCTGGGATCGATTATTCACATACGCAACTCGTTGTGGACCGGTAAGAACTAGGAGCGTAGCAAGAGGCGAGGTTGATATTCGAGTCGGCAACAAAGCAAGAGTTCTGCGTTGGAAGTCGACGATGCAACTTCATTTACCTTCGATTCATTATGGAACTAAATAATTGTTATTATGTTCCGTGCTCGATCGAAACATTATTTCGCTTCATGTTTGATGAGGCAAGGCTATGAGTCGAATATCAAGAATAATGGTTGTTCTTTGTATTTGAATGATATGTTTCACGGCTTTGCACCCGTTCAGAACGGGTTATTTATTTTGAATCTTGATGGTGAGTCGGTTTATAACATAAATGTTAAAAGGTTGAAACCAAATGATCTGAATATGACTTACTTTTGGCACTGTCGGCTTGGTCATATAAGTTGGAAACGCATGAAGAAGCTCCATGATGATGGACTCCTAACTCCGTTCGACTTGGAGTCGTTCGAGACATGCGAATCTTGCCTACTCGGCAAAATGACCAAGACACCTTTTGCAAAGAGTTGCGAAAGGGCGTCCGACTTGTTGGGACTAGTACATAGTGATGTATGTGGACCAATGAGCACGACAGCCAGGGTGGTTATGAGTACTTCATTACCTTCACGATGATTTGAGTAGGTATGGATATATCTACTTAATGAAACATAAGTCGGAAGCCTTTGAAAAGTTCAAAGAATTCCGAATGAAGCACGTAATCAACTCGGCAAGAAAATAAAGTTTCTTCGGACCGAGGAGGCGAGTACATGAGCCATGAGTTTGATGACCATCGAAAAGTTGTGGAATAGTTCCTCAACTTACTCCGCCAGAACGCCACAAAGGAATGGTGTTTGGAAAGGCGGAATCGGACCTGTTGGACATGGTACGATCAATGATGAGTCCGATGACCGCTTTATCATTTTGGGGTTATTGTCTAGAAACAATGGCGTTCACACTAAACAAAGTACCATCAAAATCGGTAGAGAAGACACCGCATGAGATGTGGACAGGCAAGAAGCAGTTTGTCTTTTCTTAAGATTTGGGGTTGTGAAGCTTTTGTCAAGCGAATTGATCCGGACAAGCTTACGGCCAAGTCGGATAAATGTATTTTCGTGGGTATCCGAGGAAACCTTGGGTTACTACTTCTACAACCGAGAAGAGGGCAAAGTGTTTGTCGCTCGAACGGTGTCTTCCTTGAGAAAGAGTTTCGGTCGGGGAGTAAGTGGAGCACGGTGCAACTCGAAGAAATTCGAGAGGAATCGCTTATAGCGAATCGGCAAAAACCTTGGAGGTTGAGCCGATCGTGGCAATGAGCCGATAGCAAAGACCTGTACTACGAAGATCGGCAAGATTACGTGTTCGTGATGTGTTACCGTTAGGCGGTGATGAGCCGGCAAATTATTGAGCGATGGTGGGATCGATTCGAGTCATGGCTTGGAGCCATGAGATCCGAGATAAAGTCCATGGATGAAAATCAAGTTTGGAACTTGGTTGATCGCGAGACGGTGCAAGACCCGTCGAGTGCAAATGGGTCTTTAAGAAGAAAACGATATGGATGGAAATGTTTCAATCTATAAAGCACGCCTTGTCGAAGGGATTCCGACAAGTTCAAGGAGTTGATTACGACGAGACTTTCTCGCCAGAAGCGATGCTTAAATCAGTTCGGATCATGTTAGCTATAGCGGCCTATTTCGACTATGAGATATGGCGATGGATGTCAAAACGGCTTTCCTTAACGAAATTTAACCGAGGGCGTGTATATGATACAGCCGAGGGTTTTGTCGATCCGACTAATCTTGACAAGGTATGCAAACTTCAGAAATCCATTTATGGGTTGAAGCAAGCATCTCGGAGTTGGAATATTCGCTTTGATGAGGTAGTCAAATCGTTTGGCTTCATCAAGAGTGATCATGATTCTTGTTTGTACAAGAAGTTTAGTGGGAACAAAGTAAATTTTCTAATCTTATATGTGGATGACATATTACTGATTGAAATGATGTCCAGATGTTGCAAGAAACCAAGGAATCATTGGAAAGGAGTTTCTCAATGAAAGACTTGGGTGAGGCAACATACATCCTCGAATCCGGATCTATAGAGATAGATCAAGGAGGCTCATTGGATTGAGTCGAGTACTTATTTGGACAAAGTGTTGAAAAAGTTCAACATGGAATCGTCTAAGAAGGGTTCTTACCGATGTCCCATGGTGTAAAACTTAGCAAGACTCGGTGTCCTTCGACAACCGATGAGCGAAGTAGGATGAGTGCGATTCCATATGCTTAGCAGTTGGATCCATCATATACGCCATGATTTGTACTAGGCGGATGTTTCCTATGCTCTAAGTGTTGTGAGCGATACTGCTGATCTCGAGAGATCCATCGACAGTGCTAAAAATATCCTAAAGTACTTGAGAAGGACTAAGGATATGTTCTTGGTTTATGGTGGTGAAGATGAACTCAGTGTAAAGGGTTACACGGATGCGAGTTATCTCACCGACTATGATGATTCTCGTTCGCAATCCGGATACGTGTTTATTATAAACGGAGGTGCTGTGAGCTGGAAAAGTTCCAAGCAAGAGCGTATTCTGCGTCACAACAGAGGTGAGTATATTGCTGCCTCGAGGCAAAGAAGGAAGGCTTGGATGAGGAATTTCCTCATGGATCTTGGTGGTTCAGGCTCGTCCAATCCGTTGGGCGTGTATTGTGACAACAATGGTGCTATTGCACAAGCCAAGGAACCTAGACAACACCGTAAGAACAAGCACATACTCATGCGGTACCACCGATTCGCCATGTGGATCGGGGTGATATCAAGTTATGCAAGGTACACACGGATGCAAATATTGCGGATCCGTTGACAAAGCCGTTACCCCACCAAGCATGAGGCGCACACGAGAGCCATGGGCATTAGATGCTTAGACATGTGATGTCGGAAGATTGACTCTAGTGCAAGTGGGAGATTGGGAATATGCCCTAGAGGCAATCATGTATGATGATATTTCCCATTGTATTCATAAAGTTATTAAGTAGTCCTTGTATAAACATCGATGTGTATCATTGAATATGTGATTCAGTTGTGGAACTATGCATTCATGTTGTTTGTACTAAATATCCTTGGTCATTGAGGTTGTCTTTGGACACAACTTAGACCAATGTGAAAGTTGGCTTGATGACTCGGTTCCACTTGTCATGGGCATGGAGATGCTATTCCAACTTACAGACTAGGCTAAAGAGTTTAGCGAGTCGGATTGACCCATATTGAGGTACAACGAACTAGTTGTCATTTGTATATCTCAATCAATGTAATCCTTAGACCGAGGTTGTTGCATAGTCCGAGTTGAGGATCACCGACTTAGGTTACATCAAATGCTGATCCGAATCGGCGATTATAAAGGCGAGTTCGGTCGATCGAGAATCAAGCTGCGTGATGTGAATAACCAAGATGGGATTTTGCCCTCCACCGGAGAGATATTCTCTGGCCCTCTCGTGAGATATGATTTGGAAAGCATGGCCATGCACGACTCGGTTAAGTGTTAACCGAGGCGTTCGGCTAAGAGTTAGTCGGGTGAATCACTTATCTCGGATCGAGAAGAGAGTTGGACTATTTAAGGGATGACATATATTCGCCTATAGTCTGACAAGGTATATCGTGAGGCAAAAGGGACTCAGACGTAAGTCGCATTGGAAAGGCAAGTCGTCATGACTCTTTGGTTCTTGGGAATCGGTATGTTACGCTAGGAGCCGATGCCGATTGATCGATCGAGTTGGACTCAAATCGTGTCCAAGTAACCATGAGCCTGGGGTCACACACTTAAGAGCGGAGCAGGTTCGGATTGATCCGAATCATATAATCTGGTTGGGTTGGACCTAAACCAGATTAGGAGATTAGTGAGTTGGACTCACGGTGACTAGTTTTATATGGGCTTTAGTGAATGGGTCGTGAAAGAGCCCACGTTCACTCCCTATATATAGTGGAGCACAGTAACCGTAAAGGTTAATCGTTAACCTAAAAGGTGAATCGTTGTTCGGTTAGGTCATTCCATGTGTTGAAACCCTAGCTCCACAAGAGTCCGGCCGTAATGTGAACCTAGCGATTCGCCGGTGCTCCTCCTTATGCGATGTGGATACCACGGAGGTGTCTGCGATCGACCAGAGACGATCGGATCGTGAGGACTGACCGCATCAATCGGCGCTTCATCAGTAATCCGCAACCGCGCGTCTAGTGGTAAACCTCGTGGCCTTCTACCTCAGCTAGGTCTTGGGATCACCACGTTAGAGAAGAAAAGTTTTGTTTTATCTCTGCGTGGCCCAACAACCCGGACCACAAGGAGTGATAACAATAGCAGGGGATTACAAGAAGTCAATGGAGTGTGCTTCAGCCGGGTCAAATTTGGCCGAATCATTGGTTATAGCAAGAGAAAAAAGAAGAATTCAGGAGGTAGCAGCCCTCGCTCAGTCCTGGCAATTTGAACATGCCGACACTAGCCAACCCACATGGCAGTGTCTCTTTTCAGTCGACTAAAGAAACGAAGAAGTTTCAGATAGATGAGCAATTCCCGGAGCGTACTGTTACTATTGGTGCAGGCCTGGACGCTAAATAGGAAAGTGAGCTCACCAACTTCCTCCATGAGAATCGGGACATATTTGCATGGTCAACTCAGGATCTGCAAGGTGTTTCGAGGGAGTTGGCTGAGCACTCTGTGAATGGAAGACCAGGAGCAAGGCCGGTGAAGCAACCTCTCCGCCGCTTCTCCGAAGACATGAGAAAAATAATAGGGGATGAAATAGCTCGGCTCCTCGCAGCCGGGTTCATCATGGAGGTGCTGTATCCGGATTGGTTGTCAAATCCGGTGCTAGTAGAAAAGAAGAAAGATGATCCCAATGTGGCCATTGTGTGGCGAATGTGTATCGATTACGAACTGAACATGGCGTGTCCAAAAGATCCTTTTCCATTACTTAGAATAGACCAAGTCATTGATTCGACCGCTGGTTGCGAGTTATTGTCATTTGTAGACGCCAGTATTCGGTTTCCACCAGATACCGTTAAATCCCCGATCAAATAAAGACTGCGTTTATTACCCCAGACGGGCTTATTGCTATCGCACAATGCCATCTGACTTCTGAAACGCAGGAGCAACATATCAGAGATGCATGCAAAAATGTCTACACGATCAAATAGGAAAAAATGTACAAGTATACGTAGATGACATAGTCATCAAAACCAAGGAAAGCAAAACGTTACTAGAAGATATACGGCAGACTTTCGCGAACCTGAGAAGGTTCCGAATGAAGCTTAATCCGGAAAAATGCACGTTTGGCGTGCCGGCAGGAAAACTACTCGGTTTTCTTGTATCTAGCCGAGGTATAGAGGCTAACCTAACAAAGATAAAGGCAGTAGAAAGAATGGAATTGCCAAGATGTTTAAATGATGTACAAAAATTCACGGGTTGTCTAGCCTCCCTCAGCTGGTTTGTATGTCGGCTGGGAGAGAAGGCACTACGACTATATCAGCTGATGAAGAAATCAGATAAATTCATTTGGAATCCACAAGCGGACAGCGCATTTCATGAGTTGAAAAAGATGTTGGTCACAGCACCCATTTTGGCTTCTCCACTATCAAAGGAGTCTATGTTGCTCTATATATCGGCTACCATGAGTAGTAAGTCTTTGTAGTTGTAGTAGAACGACTTGAAGATAATAGGTCGCACAGAGGCGGTGTATTATTTAAGTGAGGTGTTATCCACTTCAAAAGAATTACCCACATTATTAGAAGATGGCTTATGGAGTGTATATCGGCAAAAAGCTTAAACATTACTTTGAAGAGCATCCCATCAAAGTGATCGTGAAGCCCATAAGCCGACATATTGAGCAACAAAGATGCAAGTGGGCGAATAGCAAAATGGGCAATCGAGTTGTCACCATACGCTCCACAATTTGATAGGAGAGATGCAATCAAATCTCAAGCGGTTGCCGACTTCTTCAGAGATCGGGTCAAGTGCGATGAGCCACCATTACCAGACCCGAATTATTGGACGATGCATTTCGATGGTTCCAAATTAAGAAATGGTTTGGGGGCAGGAATAGTGTTAACCTCGCCTAAAAGAGATCAGCTGAAATATGTGCTACAAATACATTTTGCCGCATCCAACAACATAGCCTAATATGAAGCACTGGTCCATGGACTGAAAGTAGCAAAAGAGATTGGCATACGCCGAATCTTATGCTATGGGGATTCAGATCTAGTAGTACAGCAAGTCTCAGGCAATTGGGATGCATTAGATGCCAATATGGCTTTATACAGATTTCATGTGCAAAAGATCAGTGGATACTTCGAAGGATGTGAATTTCACCACATACCTCGGGCAGAAAATGATGCCGCAGACACGTTGTCAAAACTCGGATCAACCCGGCAGTCAATTCCCCCGGGTATTGCCCTGGAACACCTCAGGAAACCATCAATAATCCCATCACCAGAATCCGAATCCATCTTTATTCCGGCAAACTCAGCAGAAGATAATGCGCCGATGGAAGTAGACCAGCAATATGACTCGGAACCCCCCAAGAGGAGGACAGCAGAAGTAAGCACAATTATGGAGGAGGCCGAGGTAGGTATGTCGGCAGGAAACATGGAAATATACAGTGAGATCACACCAGAAAAAGTCACACCGCTATGGGCGCAACCCATATTCTCTTACCTTAAAGACGGGATGTTGCCGAGTAATGAAATATTAGCAAGACAAACTGTAAGGAGAGCAAAGCTTACACGATCATAAACAATGAGCTGTATAAAAGAAGTGTCACAAGCGTATTGCAAAAGTGTGTGAGTTCGGCAGAAGGCCAGGAGATCCTCCTAGATATACATCAAGGAGAATGTGGACACCATGCCTCATCTCGTGCCTTGGTAGCAAAAGCATTCAGACATGGATTTTATTGGACCTGAAAGAAGCCAAAGAGTTGGTTGAAAAATGCAATGGTTGTCAGAGATATGCAACCAAAATACATATGCCGTCGGCCGAGTTGAAAACAATACCCATCACTTGGCCATTTTCTGTGTGGGGCTTAGATATGGTGGGACCATTTAAGCCGGCACGAGGGGGAATGACCCACATATTGGTTATGGTGGACAAGTTCACAAAATGGATTGAAGTAAAACCAATAAAAAAATGCGATGGGCCCTCAGCAGTGAAATTTCTCAAAGATATTATTTTAAGATATGGGTATCCGCACAGTATTATTACAGATAATGGCACAAACTTTGCAGAAGGAGCTTTCGCCAGATTTTGCAGAGAGAAACACATAAGACTAGATGTTGCCTCCGTGGCTCACCCAGCATCTAATGGGCAAGTGGAAAGGTCTAATGGCCTAGTATTGTCAGGAATAAAACTACGACTTATTGAACCGCTGCAAAGGTCGGCAGGATGTTGGATTGAGGAACTCCCAGCCGTATTATGGAGTCTCAGGACTACCCCGAATAGATCGACAGGTTATACACCATTCTTTCTGGTATATACGGGGCAGAGGTCGTGCTTCCAGCCAACATAATACATGACTCGCCAAGAGTTACTCAATATACAACCTCAGAGGTGAATGAAATAGCTCAGCAAGATACTGTAGACCTGCTAGAAGAAGCTAGAGAACTGGCACTATCACGATTAGCTATTTATCAGCAGAACTTGCGACGATATCACAGCAAGAAGGTGAATCCAAGGGTGTTCAAAGAAGGGGATTTAGTCCTTCGACTGGTACAACGCACGGCCGGCATGCACAAGCTGTCACCCCCATGGGAGGGACCATTCATCGTGAGCAAAGCATTGCATAACGATGCTTATTATCTAATCGACGCTCAATCCTCCGGAAGGAACAAGGCAGACAAAGCTGGCGAAGAAACGAAGCGGACATGGAATGTAGCTTTGCTTCGTCCATTTTACTCATAGCATAGTATCTCGAGGTCAAGAACCAATGATGTATTAAACCTCGGTATCCGAGCGATGACTGGGACTGCCATATGTTATTTCAGTTTCATGTTATGTATTTGAACCTCGGCACCCAGAGCAGTGACTCGGGGACTGCCGTATGTTATTTCAATATCATCTTATGTATTAAACCTCGACAGCCAGAGCAGTGACTCGAAAACTGCCATATGTTATTTCAGTTTCATGTTATGTATTTGAACCTCGGCACCCAGAGCAGTAACTCTGGGACTGCCGTATGTTATTTCAATATCACTTTATGTATTAAACCTCGGCACTCAGAGCAGTGACTCGGGGACTGCCATATGATACCCAGTGTTATGTTGAGCATTAGAACTCGACACCCTGGGCAGCACCTCAATAACGGTCTTACAATATTTCTGAAATTTGCTTTACACATTAGACTTCGGCGCAATAGGCAGTAACTCAGGATAAGAGCAGAGCAATGTGGTATGATATTCGAGGCTCACACCCATATTACTCGGCTAAACCACGAGAAAACAAAGACAAAGATACATCCTAAAAACAGGAAATTGCGGGTCACCAAAGCAAGAATTTGGATGAAAACCACTTAAACAAAATTATAGCAACTGCAAACATATGTCGCAGCAGTACACGACAAAAGAAATTTAGGTCATACAGGAAATGGTAACTTGTTCCACGTAAATCATACGCCCGGCATGCCAGGGATAAGGAATAACTTAAGAGGCAGTAACTTGGCCAGGCGCTGGATGCTCCGGTAAGTGAGCCTCGCCGAGGTTGCCTCCTAGAGACCTGTGTGCAACTTCAGCAGAAGCCCGGGATGCTCAGAGCATCGTTGTGCGATTGAATGCCCAAGACTTTGGAGGAGGACCGCATCATCGCCACATCGTCGAGCTTGAACTGGAGCTCCCAGATGTGGCCGAGTCATCCTCACCCTCCCCTTGCTCAGCTGAATTGTTATCCGAGGCATCTTCAACTATAACCTCGTCGTCCGGGTTTGGAAGGAAACTCGGACCTTCATTCCAGGTATGCACATCGGCATACTCAACAAGCTGGAAGACGCGAGCTTGCCGAAGAGCAACAAAAGTGGGGTCCTCAACCCAGCGGGAACCAGTGCGCAAATTTCTCAGGATATCAAGAGAAATGTCTTCATACCATGACATGATGACAGTAAGGGCCATATCGGGCCCGGTAGCGCCGTGATTCCCTCCAGAGACTTAGTTGCCTCTCAGATGCCATCAGTATTTTTACCAGTAATTCGACCTTGTTGATATCAGGAGTCCCAGAAGTGTTTGGCCAAAGAACGTGGTAAGCTCGAATAGCTGCTTGCACCAAATCCCGGCCCATAATCTTCATTGGACCAACTGCAGCACCAACAGCAACCAGGAAATCCTCCATTGAATACTCCGAGACAACAGAACACCTCAAGCACACAAGCTGCAAGAATCTCTTTAGAACTCACAGGCTTAGCTTCGGGAAAATGATCTGCGCAAAACACGAATGTGTCAGGTGGCAGCAGGGACAAAAAAGAAAAATATAATTCGGCCGTGCTAAGAAGCTTACGATGAATGTAACTCATCATTATCTGAAGGTCTTTGGCCCAATCGATCTTGCTCTTCTCAAAACGAGCAATTTCCTCGCTCAATCCTTGAGTTTTCAGTTCGAGCCTCGAGGAGTTCTTTATTCTTCGCAGCTCCAAAGCTAGTGATTCTTCTCCTCGGAAAATTCCTGTCGACCTTTTCTAGTTCGGATTTACGAGAGATCTTAAGGGTATCCACCTCGGCCTTGAGCTATTTCATCATCTTTTTCTTGTAGCTGCGCCAAATGAATAGCGCTTTGTTCTAAAAAATGCAGCATCACGTCAGGCATGGGCGTGCAATCTTGGTGGGACGCTGCAAAGGTTTGCAACTCGGCTTTACCAAAGCCAAACGAAATAAAAAAGCTTAGCACACATGTTAAAGGGGAAAAGGTGTAAGATAAAAGGGAAACTAACCTTCCAAGCGCTTGACTTTCTTCTCAAGACGAATGTTGAGGTTATTAATATTACCTGTTCACCAAAAAAGTGAGCCGACATCTCGCGGACAAATCAATAAGAACGTCGAGAATAACGAAAAGGAACTATCGACTTACCAGCCTTTTTTACCACATGAAGGATTTTCTCATACTTTTCCTCCAGTTTGCGGTGCGAAAAAAGCAACATCTGAAATTCGGCAGTTCGCCGGTCATGTGCAACCTGAGCAATGGAGCAAAACGATAAATGAATACTCAAAGCTAAACCAGATCCGAGTCAAGCGAAACTTAACTCGGATCTAGGTGGCTGGATATTCGAAGCTAAACCAGATCCGAGTCAAGCAAAACTTAACTCGGATCTAGGTGGCTGGATATTCGAAACCAGATCCGAGTCAAGCGAAACTTAACTTGGATCTAGGTGGCTGGATATAAAACAAATCTAGTCGGATATAAATTCGAACTCTAGAAATGAAGTTAGATTAAGTAAAGCATTATTAAACTTCCAAGCATATAACAAGTTATTTCCTTGCAAGTTTCGGGGACTAGAGCATATAGTAACATATGGGCAACTAATCTAAAAACTACGCATAACAGCAATTACCTCATTCATCTTGTTGGTATCAAGGATGAACTTGGCAGCTTGATCGAAACGACCACTGATGTCGGAAAGCTGAAAGGGCTGATTGGATTACCCTCAAACCGATCGTGACATTCCAATTATTGGCGTACTCCACCAGCCGAGATCGTTTCACCGGCCGTCCGAGTTAGGACTTTACCCCGAGTATGTTGTGTAACCACTGCGGCCGCAGGGCTTTTATGAAGAGCAAGTTGGGTGCTGACAGCCGAGGTAACGGAGGCTTTGGTAGGCGCAGTTCCTTTGCGCAGCACGTCGGCAATACTCGGCTGAGAAGAGCCGACAAGACCTTTCTGGGAAGAGGGGGCTTGGTGGCAACAGTTTTCCTTGCCTTAGAAGAGGCATCAGCCGGAGCCGATATCTCGGTAATGGGAACGATGTCTTTAGGAGCAGCAGGAGACACGGTCGCAGAAGGCACCGAGATAATGACCACTTCGGCCAGGGCTGGAGTTGATGTAGAGATTGCTGGGGCAGATAGAGGCTCAGTAGAGGCGCTCGGACCCACAGAGGCGGCAACGGGTTCGACGGGAGTCTCGGAGGGCTGAATGGAATCAATGTCGACAAAAGGACTTTTAGGCACATCGCGACGAGGGGGCGACTGATTCGGAGCTGAAGGAGAGGCAGCACGAGCAGGACTGGGAATCCTAGTATCTTCAACGGGCGGAGGAGACGGCGGCCGAATCGGACGGCTGGTCATGCTAGGACCACCGGGCTTAACAGAAAGCGGAACGCTGCGAAAATAAAAAAGAAAAAAGGGTGTCAGGATGAAAAACAGAAAGAGAGAAACAAGAAATACGAGCAAAAGGAACTTACCCTGTGACCCCAGGCATGGTCTTGCGTCTGGGAGGATTCGGAGCAGATTTCTTCATTCGTTTCTTGGGGACCGCCTCTGAGGCACTAGCAGAAGCCCCGCGTTTCCCCGAGATGACAGGAGGTCGGGAAGCAATAGGCTCGGCGTCGTGAACCTGACCGGCCGGATTAGCTGGGAACGTAGAAGCCGGAAATGCATAAGAAATAGGCATTGCGGCAACTACCTCAAGAACTTGGACCTCGTCTGAATCACCTTCCTCCTCGTGGGCCGAGGTCTTGCCACGAGCTCGAGCCGGGGCAGGATCCGACTTAGGGACGAACTCCTCCGAGTCCGGCTCACCAGTATCCGGGTGCTCCGTCCGCAGCCACGGAAGCAACAAAACTTCGCATCCTCATTCTTACGCTCTGCGAACCTCTGCAAGACAAGAAAAAAGAAAATTAGCGAAAACTGTTACGAAAACAATTGAATAGCAGAGCGTTATTGATTAAGCTTACTTCGGGAGGCAGACGATCGCGGGTGAACGGTTTCAATCCCCAAGCCCAATCCTCAGGCATCTCCGTCTTGAAGATAGCTCGGACACGCTTATAGATAAGATAATTGTCCAGCTCCACGGTCGAGACTCGGTTAGGGTCAAGAGGACCGCTCATGTAGCACAGTTTGTGAGTCCGCTCGAATGGGCGATTGACTCCGATAAAGGTAGCCATCAGGTCTTCGCCGCATAACCCGGCACGGATCAGCTCTTTAAGCCGAATCTCAAAGGCCTCGGCCAAGGCATGACTTTTCCTCGGATTGTAAGTCCAATTCACCTTAGAAGGCGGACCAATGGAGAAGGCAGGGAGCCGAATCTTGTCCTCCGTCCCTCTGTTCTTGACGTAAAAGAAGGATTTGTGCCACTTCTTGCACGACTCTAGCCCGGTGACACGAGGAAATACAGATTTCCTCCGAGGTGTAATGGACGCTGCCCCACATTGAGTAAGCAGTTTCTCGGAAGGGTTCAAAGACTTGTCAGGGACTACGTTAGAACGAATCTGGAAGAACTTTGACCAGATGTGCACGGACGGCCATAGGCCGAAGTATCCCTCCGAGGCGGAGATAAAAGCAGAAAGAGAAGCGATGGCATTCGCAGGAAGATGATGCGGCTGAAGGCCGAAGTAGTCGATAAACTCTCTAGCAAAATCACTGAGAGGAATACCAAAGCCACGCGCGAAGTGCGACATAAAAACTACATAATCGCCCTCCCCAACATCCGGAGAGGACTCGCTGCCGGGTAAGCGACAGGAGACCTCGGCGGGAATCCTCCGAGTTCAGATAAGCCACTCAATCTCGCGGCGTGTAATAGAGGAGCCTTGCCACGAGCCTCGCTCGGGCCCAGAGCCAGCATCATCATCCTCTACCAGAGCACCACTAAAGGAGCTAGACATGGGTTCGCCGGAAATATCGATGGAGGAAGAGCTGGCGGTGGAGGAAAGTTTAGAGCTACGAGGCCCCGTCGTGATTTTGCACGGGAGCGGCTGCGGAGGAACAGAGGAACCGCCGCACGAATACAAAATCGAAACAGAGAAATCTAGGATAAAACCTAGGCAATGCGGCCGGGAAGAACTTACCGGCGACGGCGCCGGAGCTGGCGAGCGCGGACAAGGCGAACAGAACAACACGGCGGAGTCCTCGCCGTCGGAAGTTCTGATGAGCGCGCGGCGGCGGAGCTGCAAGAGGGCGCGGAAGAGAGGAAGAAGGCAAAGTAACGAGAAGGGGAAAAGTGAATTCCCAGACACCCCCTCTTTATAATCGAGCCACAAACGAGGTAGTGGGATCGTGGGTGCGGCGGTTGACCGTGTAAATCGTGGGTGCGGCACAAACGCACGTCATTAAGTGGAACCGCACCAAGGGCCACACAGTAGCGAAGAAGGTCGCGATACCCAAGGGAAGCGGCACGAGGCGTCAGAAGGCACGACAGCACGATGTTAATCGTAGCACATCGTAAATACTGAAGAGGAACAAAAAACTAGAGAAACAATGATGGGGGTGACACGTAGGACAAGGCGTACGAGAGAAGGAACGTGGGTACCTCGAACGAGAGAGAGATACCTCGGAAACCATATAGAAAGAATGTGATGACACTGATACGGCCCGGCCGAGGTTATCGGCAGGCCACACCAGCTTTCGGGACTAATGTTGGGAGGTAACCCGGATAGGGTAAAGACGGGAAAGACAAGAGTATAATCCCCTGGTTTCCGAAGTTCTGACCTAGGTCGGCCGAATCCCGTAGAAGTCGGCCGAGATATGAAGAGGAGAGACCCATGTATTTACGCTAAGACATTACCCGGCTGAGATATTGCGTAAGTCGGCCGGGTTAGCCCGAGTGATCTTGATGCAGGTAAAGGACGATCCGAGTTATGCGAGGAGGGACCGAATGATATGAAGCTTGCAGGAGAAGGAGAAGCCTAAAGTCAAACCCTAGCAGCAAGCTAGGGAGAATCTGAGCGGAGCCAAGCACTAGGGACAAAGGCGCAGAGCGACAGAGAGGCAGAAGGAGGTCACGGAGGTGACAGTCCAGAAGCCCGAGGCGCACAGGAGGGCCCCTCAGGAACCTTGCCGTCATTAGGGGAGCGACAGGGAAAGGGGGGCACCGAACTACTATATTGGGACAAGCATATTCCTCGAATATGCTTGCCGCGTTAGCCCTAGAGGAACCCAAGGCCCTCCTTTATAAGGAGAGGCATGAAATCTGAAGGGGGCATCGAAGAAAGTTAGAGCCGTTAGGCTGGTAAAGTTCTCTTCTCCCTGTATACATCTCAAGGAGCACTTGTAGCCCAAGGAAGAAGAAATAAAGATCTTTGCCTTGGTCTTCTGTGCGTAGAATCAACTACATCTTCCCTCCCCAGATCCCTCTAGCATCCATTGGCCCCATACTTTAGCCTACCCATGGCATCTGTCGTGATACCACCACGACACTACCACATATTTCTATGATTAGATTGTGATCTAACGAACCATTTACATACGATACCGATTCCCTTTGTCACGTGAAACTTTACTTATTTGAGGTTTGATTGTTGGTATCTCTATACCTAGTTCAACCTCGTTACCGATAAGTACTCTTTACTCATTCCATGATATGACATCCCTTGTGACCAAGTCACATGCTTGCAAGCCAATTGGATGACATTCCACCGAGAGGGCCTAGAGTATATCTATCTGTCATATGGATGGACAAATCCCACTCTTGATCCATGTGCTTCAACACATACTTTCAAATTATCTAATGCCACCATTATAACCACCCAATTACGAAGTGGTGTTTAATGCCATCAAAGCATCCATCTGGTGATTAACATGATATCATGGTCGAAGGATTAGGTTACTATGTATTTGAAAGCTTGTAGCAAACAAACTCTAAATGACTTGATCTTACTCTACGCTTACTATAGGAGTGTGTCCATCATATCATTCTCCTAATGACATGATCTTGTTATTAATAACATCTAATGTCCATGATTAGGAAACCATGATCATCTATTAATCAACAAGCTAGTTCTACAAGAGGCTGACTAGGGACTACTTTTATGTTTACAAAACACACAAGTATTAATGTTTCCGATTAATACAATTATAGCATGTGATGTAAACATTTATCATAAACACAAAGATATACTAATAATAATTTTATTATTGCCTCTTGGGCATATCTCCAACAGTCTCCCACTTGCACTAGAGTCAATAATCTAGATTACATTATGATGTACCTAACACCCATGGAGTTCTAGTGTTGGTCATGTTTTGCCCTAGGGAGAGGTTTAGTCAATGGATCTGCCACATTCAGATCTGTGTGTACTTTGCAAATCTTTATGACACCATATTGGACATGCTCACGAATAGCATGAAAACGTAGCTTGATATGCTTCAGCTTCTTATGTGACCGTGGCTCCTGTGCATTGGCTATGGCATCCATGTTGTCACAGTAGATGGCCATTGGGTCCAACGCACTAGGAACCACACCAAGCTCTGTAATGAACTCCTTCATCCATATCGCCTCTTGTAAAGCCTCTGAAGCAGCTATGTATTCCGATTCGGTTGAAGATCTCACCACAACGCTTTCCTTAGCACTCCTCCAGCTCACTGCTGCACCATCAAAGTAAATACGCATCCATATTGCGACTTAGAATCATCCGGGTTGGTGTTCCAACTAGCATCAGTGTAACCGTTTACAACGAGTTGTTCGTCACCTCCATAAGAAAAAAACATATCCTTAGTCCTTCTCAAGTATTTTAGGATATTTTTGACTTCTATCCAGTGATCTACTCCTGGATCACTTTGATATCTGCTAGTCAAACTAACAACATATGCAATATCAGGTCTTGTACACAGCATGACATACATGATAGATCCTATGTCTAAGGCATAGGGAATTTTGCTCATCCCCTCTCTATCTTCTACCGTAGCTGGACTTTGAGTTTTACTCAATGTCATATTGGGAAAAATGGGCAAGAACCCTTTCTTGCAATCTTCCATTCCAAACCCCTTTAGAACCTTGTCCAAATATGTACTTTGTGAAAGCGCTATTAAGTGTCTTGATCTATCTCTATAAATATTGATGCCTAAAATGTATGCAGCTTCGCCAAGATCCTTCATTGAAAAACTATTATTCAAATAGTCTTTGACACTCTTAAGAAGTTCTATATCATTCCCAATCAACAATATGACATACACATATAGTACTTGGAATGCTACAGAGCTCCCGCTAACTTTCTTGTAAATACAAGATTCTCCATAAGTTTGAATAAATCCAAAGCTTTTGATCACCTTATCAAAACGTTGATTCCAACTCCGGGATGCATACCTTGTTAGAATCTTTAGGATCGACAAAACCTTTGGGTTGTATCATATACAATTATTCATCAATGTCACCATTGAGGAACGTTGTTTTGACATCCATCTGCCATATCTCATAATCATAATATGCAGCGATTGCTAACAAAATCCTCACAGACTTTAGCTGCACTACTGGTGAGAAAGTCTCATCGTAGTCAACTCCTTGAATTTGTCAGAACCCTTTTACGACAAGTCGAGCTCTATAGATGGTTACATTACCATCAACATCGGTTTTCTTCTTAAAAAACATTTGTTCTCGACAGCCTTCCGGCCATCTGGTAAGTCCACCAAAGTCCACACTTGGTTTTCATACATGGATCCAATCTCTGATTTCATGGCTTCATGCCATTTGTTGGAATCTGGGCTCATCATTGCTTCCGCATATGTCGCAGGTTCATCGGTGTTGTCTACCAACATGACATTCATAACAAGATCATACCAATCAGGAGTGGTACAAATCCTCATTGATCTGCGAGGTTCCGTAGTAACTTTGTTTGAAGTTTCATGATATTTATCATTAGCTTCCCCTCTTTTTGGTGCAGGCGTCACATGAACATCTTTCGGCGCTGTGCTATTCTCAAATCCGAGAGAGGGTTCGACAACCTCATCGAGTTCTACTTTCCTTCCAGTCACTTCTTTCGAGAGAAACTCCTTCTCTAGAAAGGATCCATTCTTGGCAACAAAAACTTTGCCCTCGGATCTATGATAGAAGGTATACCCAATTGTTTCTTTAGGGTATCCTATGAAGACGCATTTTTCCGCTTTGGGTTCAAGCTTTTTGGGCTGTAACTTCTGTACATAAGCTTCGCATCCCCACACTTTAAGGAACGACAACTTAGGTTTCTTCCCAAACCACAATTCATACGGTGTTGTTTCAACATATTTATATGGTGCCCTATTTAAAGTGAATGCGGTTGTTTCTAATGCATAACCCCAAAATGATAATGGTAAATCTGTAAGAGACATCATAGAACGAACCATATCTAAGAGAGTTTGATTATGACGTTTGGACACACCATTACATTGTGGTGTTCATGACGGTGTCATTGTGAAAGTATTCCGCATTTCTTTAAATGCTCGCCAAACTCATAACTTAGATACTCACCTCCATGATCAGATCGCAGAAATTTAATCTTCTTGTTATGTTGATTCTCTACTTCACTTTGAAATTCCTTAAACTTCTTGAAAGTTTCAGACTTATGTTTCATGAAATAGATATACCCATATCTACTCAAGTCATCCGTGAAAGTAAGAACATAACGATATCCACCGCGCGATGCCACACTCATCGGGCCACACACATCGGTATGTATGATTTCCAATAAGTCCGTAGCTTGCTCCATTATGCCAGAGAATGGAGTCTTAGTCATTTTTTCCCATAAGACATGCTTCACATCTTTCAAGTGATTCAAAATCAAGCGATTCAAGAAGTCCATCGAAATGGAGTTTCTTCATACGCTTCACTACAATGTGACCAAGACGACATTGCCACATGTATGTAGAATTATCATTCAATTTCAATTGTTTAGCATCATTATTATGAACATGTGTATCACTACTATCGAGATTCAATAAGAATATACCATCTATCATAGGCGCATGACCATAAAAGATATTACTCATATAAATCGAGCAACCATTATTCTTGGACTTAAACAAGTAACCGTCTCGCAATAAACAAGATCTAGATATAATGTTCATGCTTAACGCATGCACCAAATAACAATTATTTTAGTATAAAACTAATCCTGATGGTAGATGAAGAGGGAGCATGCCGACAGCGATCACATAAACCTTGGAGCCATTTCCAACGCGCATCGTCACCTTGTCTCTCGCTAGTCTTCGCTTATTTTGCAGCACATGTTTCGAGTTACAAATATGAGCAACCGAACCAGTATCAAATACCCATGCACTACTACGACTACTAGTAAGATACACATCAATAACATGTATATCGAATATACCTTTTTCTTGATGTTGCCGTTCTTCAGATCTGCCAGGTACTTGGGGAAATTCCGCTTCCAATGACCTTCTCCCTTGCAGTAAAAGCACTCAGCATCAGGCTTAGGATCAGCCTTGGGTTTCTTTGCATGCGCGAAAACTCTCTTGCCGCCCTTCTTGAAGTTATCCTTCTTATTAGGCCTGCCTTGCTTCTTGAAATTGGTGGTATTATTAACCATCAACAATTGGTGCTCTTTCTTGATCTCCACTTCCACAGACTTCAACATGGAGAAGAGTTTAGGCAACGACTTATCCATGTGCTGCATGTTGTAGTTCATCATGAAATTCTTATAACTAGGTGGTAGTGATTGGAGGACACGATGAATACCCAATGCATTAGGAATCATTATTCCCAGATCTGCGAGTTTATTCGTGTGCCTAGACATCTTAAGCACTCGCTAATGGAGCTGCCCTCTTCCATGTTGCAGTTAAAGAACTTCTCGGAGGCTCCATACCTTTCAACAGCCGCATGAGTCTCAAATGTCATTTTGAGCTCACGGACAATATCATAACGCTCACGGTTCTCAAATCGCTTCTGAAGCTCTGATTCCAAACCGTACAAGATGGCACACTGAACTGTGGAGTATTGATTCTTCCGAGTGAGGAAACCATTCTTCACCTCATTGGTAGCATCATCTGTAGGAGGGTCACCCAGCGGTGCATCCAGCACATAGGTCAACTGACCAGCATTGAGGACAATCCTCAAGTTGTGGAACCAGTCCGCGAAGTTACTTCCATTTTTTTCAACTTTTCTTTCTCTAGGAACGCAATAAAATTGATGGTAGGGCCGCCATGATCTACAACATATTTATAGAGAGTTTAGACTAAGTTTATGACAAGTTGAGTTCATATTTAATACTTAAATCAACTAGGTGAACTCCCATTCAAAACAACATCCCTCACATTGTTTTAGTGATCACATGAACCAAATCCACTACACCAAGTCCGATCATCACGAGAGATGATGTAGTTTCAAAGGCGAAAAATCAACATGTTCATCATATCAGTCATATGACTCATGCTTTACCTTTCGGTATTCCGTGTTCTGAGACCATGTTTGTACATGCTAGGGTCGTCAAGGTTAACCTTAGTATATGCATGTCCAAATCTTGCTTGCACCCATTGTATGCGCACGTAGAATCTATCACACCCGATCATCACGTGGTGCTTCGAAGCGACGAGTCTTAGCAACAGTGCCTACTAAGAACGAAAACTTTAACACTTGATATTTAGTGAGAGGGATCATCTTATAATGCTACCGTCACAATCTAAGCAATACAAGATGCATAAAAGGATTAACATCACATGCAATTCATAATATGTGATATGATATGGCATTTCTTCTTGTGCCTTCGATTTCCATCTCCAGGAATGAACATGATCTCCATTGATGGCGCCCACCACTTGTCGTGGGACACTTCGTTGGAAACCCCAAGAGCAAGGTATGAAGCAGCACAACAGCAAGTTTCCCTGAGTAACAAACCGAGGTTATCGAACCAGTAGGAGGAAGGAAACGTCACACAGGTGTTGCAAGCAACGTGGAGACCTGCATAACACAAACTCAAGACTTTGCCCCAACGAATTAGTGAGGTTGTCAAGCTCACCGGTTTGTTGTAACAAAGGATTAAATGTATGGTGTGGAAGGTAATGGTTTGCAGCAAGTAAACAAGTAACAGTGGAAGATGTATCAATGGTAAAGATTGGACCGGGGTCCATAGTTCACTAGAGGTGCTCTCCTTAGATAAACAACATGGCATGAAGGGTAAACAAATTACAACAGGGCAATTGACAGGAACTGAGCAAGGCATAACAATGCAATTACTAGTCAGAAAGATCCTATGAGATTCGATTGGGAAATACAACAAGATACATAGGCCGCCATCCAAATGCATCTATGACTAGAATTCCACCTTCAGGTTATCATCCAAACCCCCTCCAGTATTAAGTTGCAAGCAACAGACAACTTCTTTAAGCAAAGTGTGTAAGGTAAACAGTCCACATGTTCCATGAACAAGAGACCGTTGTTTTCTCCCTAGTGGCAAAACACATCTACAACCGAAGAGATTTCCGTCACTTCCCTTGGAAACTAGAGGCATGAACCCATTATCGATCATAAATACCCCCTCTTGGAGTCACTAGCAACTACTTGGCCAAGATAGCTACTAACAACGAAGAGCATGCAAGATCACAAACAACACAGACATGATAGAATCATAAAGACAAAACCATTAATCAAACCAACATAATAATCTCAATATCCATCGGATCCCCGCAAACACAACATGCATGATTACAAATAGATTAGATCTTGATCATGAACGGAGCTCACAAGATCTATACATGAAGCACAAAGGAGGAGATACAACCATCTAGCCACTACATGGACCCATAGTCCAAGGTGGAACTACTCACGCATCATACCGGAGAGAAGGCCTCCAGGATGATCTCCCCTCCGGCAGGGTGCCAGGAAGAACTTCAGATCCCCCCGATCTAGGGACGATGGTGGCGGCTACAGACTGTTTCGTGGAGATTTGATCGGGTTCTTAGGGTTTCTACATCGGGGGCTTCTTATAGGCGAAGGGGGAGGCCGAGGAGGCGGCCAGGGGCCCCAAACCCTAGCAAGGCGCGGGGCAGGGCCCACCAGCGCCTAGGGTGGGCCTGGCCCCCTGGCTGGCCCCTCCGTCTCCCCTCTGGACTTCTTGTTCCCCACGGAAAGTAATTGACTTTGACGTTTGTCCCATCCAATTCCGAGAATATTTCTTCACTAACTTTTCTGAAACCAAAAACAGCAGAAAACAGGCATCTGGCACTGTTGTTACTTGTTAATAGGTTAGTACCAGAAAGCATGTAAAAATCACCTCAAAGTGTAGACAAGTAAAGCAAAGTAGATACTAAACAAGCATGGAGCATAAAAAATTATAGATATGTTTCCAACGTATCATCCATCATCACCGGCATGGCGTCAAGGTCAATGGACCGCTTCATGGTTCTCCAGGTTGGAGATATGCCCTAGAGGCAATAATAAATGTAGTTATTATTATATCTTTGTGTTTATGGTAAATGTTTACATTCATGCTATAACAGTATTAACCGTAAACATTAATACTTGTGTGATTTGTAAACTAAATTAGAGTCCCTAGTAAAGCCTCTTAATAATACTAGCTTGTTGGTTAATAGATGATTATGGTTTCCTGATCATGAACATTGAGATGTTGTTAACAATAAGATCATATCATTAGGAGAATGGTATGATGAATATACTCCTATAGATAAGCGTAGCATAAAGATCAAGTCATTTTAAAGTTCAATTGCTATAAGCTTTCTGATACATAGTAACCTAATTCCTTCGACCATGAGATCATGCTTATCACCATCACCGGAAGGATGCTTTGATGACAATAAACACCACACCGTAACTAGGTGGCTATAAAGATGACATTGAGTGTTCGGGAAGTATGGGTTGAGACACATGGATCAAGAATGGGATTTGTCCATCCATATGACGAATAGATATACTCTGGGCCCTCTCGGTGGAATGTCATCCAATTAGCTTCCAAGCATGTGACTGGCTCACAAGGGATCACATATCACGGGAACGAGAAAAGAGTACTTATCGATAACGAGGTTGAACTAGGTATGCAGAGATACCGACGATCAAAACCTTGGATAAGTAAACTATCGTGAGACAAAGGGAAATTGGTATCGTATGTAAGTGGTTCATTCGATCGCAAAGTAATCGTAGAAATATGTGGGAGCCATATGAATTTCTAGATTCCTCTATTGGTTATTGATCGGAGAAGTGTCTCGATCATGTCCGCATAATTCACGAACCGTAGGGAGACACACTTAAGGATTCTATGTTGTTGAGTAGTTATGGAATGATCAGTAAGAGACCGAATGTTGTTCGGAGTCTCGGATGGGATCCGGGATATCACGAGGAGATCCGGAATGGTCCGGAGAATGAGATTCATATAAGTAAATTCCTGTTTCGGAGTTCGGGAATGATTCCGGTGTTTTAACCAGGAATGTTCTAGAAGGGTCTGGAAGGTCCGACACTCCGGAGGGGGAAGGGTACATGAATGTGTCATGACAATTTGGAATGGTTGCATCATGTACTAGGTCACTTTGCTGGGCAAAATAAAGAGAGAAATCGAATCCTAGTTTGAAAGTCAAACGCCAATTTGAAAAAGTCAAATCTCAAGTTTGCTTGGTGGAGGGAGAGTAGGAAACCTACTCGGGGAGGAAGTCCCCTCCCTACACCCGCCGGCCAAGGAGGCCGAGTTGGGGGAGGACTCCCTCCTCCCAACCGGCCACCCTCCACCTATATAAGGAGGGGTAGGGCGCCCCTACCCCTCACACCTCAAACCCTAGCCCCAAGCCGCCGGCCTCCTCCTAGGGCCTCCTCTAACTCGGCGAGTTAGGGTTTCCCAAACCCTAGCCGTCGGCCAGCCCCTTGGTGCCCTATAAACCCTAGATCACCAAGGCCTCTCTCAGTCCACCATACTCGCTCGGCTTAAGGCGAAGCCTGCGATCTCCTCTACTTGAGCACCACGCCGTCGTGCTGCCGGAATCGCGAGGAGAGTGCTACAACCTCCGCTGCCTGCTGGAACAAGGGAGAGGAAGGTATTCATCGAGTACCGAACGTGTGACCGACTTTGGAAGTGCTGCCGAAACGCAGCGCCGGAAGGATCGTCTACGCGATCTTGAGATCAGCAAGAGTACGACTACATCACCCACGAGAATCTGCTCTCGTTAACCGCTTTGGAATCTTCGAGGATGAGTTCCTCTATGGACTCGTTGCTACAATCTAGTAGATAGATCTTGTCACATCCCAAATTTTTCCAAATTTTGTAATGTGAAAAATAAATAAACAAAATAAATAATTATTGAAATTTAGGGTGAAAAGAAACTTTTGTTTCTAAATGGAAACTTAAAATCCCATCTTGAACAAACTTGAGTAATGTTTGAATCCAACTAAATTCAAATCAAGTGGAATGCATTCTTCATAAATGCATCTGGAAATTTAAACACTTGGGAAATAAACCCAAACCCTAAAAACCCTAATAGAAGAAAAACAATTCCAAGTTATCTCTAAGCCTATGGTTTTGATCCATATAAAAATTTGTCAACAAGCATTTATAAATGATCAAGAATGACAAATAGAAATATTATAAAACCATAGAAATTGGTTTCACTTAATTTGGAGCCATAGATAAAATCTTATGAATTTAATAAGATAAGGAAATTGAATTTCCAAAGCTAATAAAGCACCTATCTAAAAATCTACACCAAATGGTGAGCAAATAATCCTAAAGACATATAAAAGGATAAACAAATATTAAATAAGATTTTACAAATTTGAATCACCAAGTTTGAATCTTTAAATAAAAGGATATGGATTTTATAAGGTAAAGAAAGAAATAATTAATAGGGAATATTTAAAAGCCAAATTAAAACTTGGCCAAGACCATAAACAAATGGAATAATCATAATCCAAGTTAAAATAAAAAAATGGATAAATAATATGGAAATAAAATAATATGGCCTTAACCAAATTATATTCTATTGGATTAAGACAAATTCCCTAATAAGAATGATTAATTAAATCATGAGAAAATAGTATTTGGAATTTACTCAAGTGGATTTAAAAGTTATTTAATTAACTTAAATGGAATCAAGGAAATCACCTAAATAAAATTTATGGAATTAAAACTATAATTGATTTCATTGGAATAAAAACAAATACCCAATTTAAATGATTTATAAATCATATTAAAAATATTCCAAATAATTCAAAGTGAATCATTTGACACCATAATAAATAAATAAAACCTACTGAAAAAGGTTTGGTTAAAATTTGAATTCAAATAAGAGTTGAAAATTATATTTAAAATCTTGTTTTAATTAAGACAAAGGCCTTTTTTTAATTAATATACCCTAAAAAGAATAAATATATTATTCTAAATTTGACTTCAGAATGAATTATTAATCAATATTTGAATATACATAAAGATTGGTTGAAGTTTGAATTCAAATGGTTGTTTGAAATATTTAAATAAAATCAAAACAAAATATTGGAAACAGAACAAGAAAAATGAATCTGTAAAAAAAAATGAAAACAACCAGCCCAACCCAACCAGGCCCACTAAGCCCAGCACCAGCCCATACCTCTCACCCCCGCAGGAAAACGTTCACCGAAAAGGAACCCATGTGATCCTTGTGAAGACCCCACCTCTCCTCTCTCATTCTCGCTGACCGCTGAGCCCCACCTGTCAGCCATCGTCTTCAACCCCCGCGATGACCACACCCTCTCCTTGCTGCCGTTTCTAGACGTAAATTCCTCACGTTAATCCGCTTCAATGCGGGAATAAACCTCGACCTCGACTGTGCCCTCATAGTCGCCTGTCCCTCCTCTCCATTTCCCCTCTCTCGCTCACACTAGATCGCCCACAGGCTGCTCCAATTCTTCTCAGCACCGCCACTGCCTCCGACGCACTCCAGCGACAATTCCGGCCACTCCCCTCCGCTCCTTGCTCCCTGGCGCATACCAGCAGACTCCCTGGCCTCTGGCGCACCTCCGAGTGTCGCCCGTTCATCCGGGCGTGCTCTGCTTCATCGACAACATCATCACTGAGCAAGCGTCGCCGTCTGCTTCAACTCCGGCGACGCCTCCCTATAAGCCACGTCCCCCCTCCATCTCTGGATGACCCTCCTACACTCTCCTCTCTCTCGCGCTTCTAACGGATTCATTGCTTCGCTCTTCCGTGTCATGTAGCGACGTCCCCGACGACGCCAGAGCGTGTCGTCGCCAGTAGAAACTCCGGTGAGCAATTCCCCAGGAGCACGTGCGCCCCTTGGCCGACAAAAACCACGTTGATCATCGCACGGTATTCTGCGAACTCGGTGAGCCTCTCTCTCTTTCTCGCATCTGCATCGCCGGCAACGACCACGCCAGCGCCGCCGCCCGCAGCGCGGCCGCTCATTCTAGGTCAAGCTCGCAGGCCGTTGGATTTGGATCGGCGTGTGCGATAGAATCACTAACCGAAGAGGTATCGAGCATTGCGAGCCGTGCGATGCACATTAGATCTGAAGCTCCACGATAGCCGATCCGCGTGAACCATTTTTGGCCAATCAAAACACTCCATGTGGCCCAGTTTGTTTTATAAAAACCAGAAATGATCTATTAGATGTTCAAGTTTGTAAAATTCATAACTTACAATCCACACACCCAGATTTTGCAAATTTTATATCAATGGAATCAGCAGACCAAGTACTTTCCAACCATGCACTTTGTTTAGTAATTTGCTTCTAGTAAAATGGTTGTTTTTGCAGAAACTTGTGTAGGCATAAATTGAATACAAAATTCTTTCTAAAATTATTTTTGTGATAAAATCTTTGGCAAATGGATTGTTTTGAACCTATTGACCATGAAAACCAACTTGTGGATTCAAAAACATATTTTGTGAAGCAAAATAATAAATCTTTGAATTAAAGCATTTCTAGTCAAATAAAAATATTGTTTATATGTTAAAAATACTTTTTGGAGAAAAATCTTTGGGAAAAATTTGGATTAAACTCTCTGACCCCAAACACCAAGTTTTAGAATTAAAAATGTATTTGGTGAACCCTATAAAGATTATTGCTTTGCTAAAGGCATTTTCAACCACATAAAATAATGCTTTGGTTTAAAAAGGGTTTATAGGTAAAATATTTTGCAAATGGTTTTGCCACTTTTATAAAATGACCAATAGGTGTTTTCAAATGTTTATAACCCATTAGAAACCACTTTTCCAAATAAACAATCTTTTGCATGCTTGCAAGCATTGCTTTGTTTCTATTATTTTATGTGATGTTTGCTTGAATGGTAGATTGAAATTGTGCCTTGCTTGATTGAACTGTAGTGGAATTTGAAGACTGTGAATATTGCAAGATCAAGGAGTGAACTTATATTCTATACCAAAAAGGCAAGTGATGCTCCATACTTTTGTCCCATTATTTTCACTATGCATTAGTGATATTTCTAAGTAGGACTTGCATGGAATTTTTGCTAAGTATAAACTATGCCATGGGAAATCCTAGTAATGAAACCTTAGTAGAAATTTCCTAAGTTAAGATTCCTACTACTATCATGCTTAGCTTAGCTAGTAGAAAACAAGGGTGGATTATATTCATGCTATGGAATATTTCTAAGTCAAGGACTTGTGTTTTATTTAATAAAACAACTAAGTGAATGAAACACCTGGGTGGAATGGAAGGAATGGTTTGTGTTGAGTGGTTACACAAGGCCCATTTCTATGGTTTACCTTGTGTATATCACTTGTGGATGGCCACCCAGGAACAAAGAGATTTTAGATGTCAAATGTTGAGAAGCTTCAAGTGCAGCCACTTGGCATTATGGGCTCTGCCTGGATCATATAGGTTGCAATAACTTAGCCAAATAGACAGTTGGTGGTAGGGGAATGATAGGTTGGAACGCGTCCATTCTGGTCTAAGGAAGGCTTCGAAGATCTTGTCTTGGTGAAACCAAGTCTTGTGGGAAAGTGCACCACCTCTACAGTGTAAAATCTAAGTACTTAGCCATGTCCCTGGTAAAGGACAATTTGAGCATCAAGACATGGAAGCTATCAAGAATCTCCTCATCCCATTTTCTAAGTTAAAATTTTGTGGTTGAACAAGGGTTGAAGGATCACCAATTTCTATTGGGAGATGCCTTGGGTGATTTTTGACAAGCAAAAACTTAGTGTTTTCAAATGATAAGGAAAATCTATTTTGAGCAAAGGAAGCCTAAGCTCCACTTAGCCAAATGCATATAGATGATAGACTCCACTATACTACCATAGTATCACTTGCCAATACAATTCAAATGTATTGAACCTTGTGGCTGTAACTTGTTATGTTGCAGGTTTGTTTGATATTAGTGAAGTGTGTTGATTAGGATTACAAGTCTACAACCAACATGTTTGCCTGTGGCATTTTGAAGATGAAGGACTCCATGCTATAGTTATTTCTGCTGCATTGTAATGAGATAGCCAAATGAGCCATGTAAGATGTAATAAATTATTTTATTCCTGGTTATAAAGTTGTATTATGACCTTTGTTTCTGGATATTACATCTTAACTGTGGATGCTAGCTATTGATCCAGGGACTAGCATTGTAAACACAGGTATCTCTACCTTATTAAAGGTTGGGACCTCTGAGAACTTGGCTTGTTTGTGTGCATGCGGTAGAATTTTTTTGTTTTCCCTGCTACGAACCCCTACACTCCACCACCAACAGCAACTATTACAACTACTTTGATGAATAGACACGCATGTATTAAACAAAATTTGAAGACAACCATATGGATCCTTCCGGTTGCCAACTTAAAATAAGGATCATTGCATACATCATATATAATCACAATCATGGCCATATCACATCACAACACAATCCCTTCAAAAACAAGTTAGACGCCTCTAATTTTCTTTGCATGTTTTACGTGCCTGGCGATTTCGAATAAGAACCCTTCTAACTTACAAACATGAACCACAACTTTGATACAAGTATTGTCAAGTGCCCATTGTAAACTAAATCTTCGCTATGGTGGGAGAGACAGACAACCCCAAAGCCACTTGTGTAATGCAAGTTGCACGTTGAGCGTGGAGCAAGTCTCATGTACGATGACATGTAAGGTTAGCCCGGGCCGCTTCATCCCACCATCCCGCAAGATGCAAAGTACACAAAAAGCAATCGACAACAAAAGAATCAATGCCCACAAAACCATTATGTTCTACTCGTGCAACGGATCTACGCATCGGGGGCTTATTATAGGCGAAGGGGGAGGACGAGGCGGCGGCCATGGGCCCCAAACCCTAGCCAGGCACGGGGCAGGGCCCACCCGCGCCTAGGGTGGGTCTGTCCCCCCTGGCTGGCCCCTCCGGCTCTTCTTGTTCCCCACGGAAAGTAATTGAATTTGATGTTTGTCCCGTCCAATTCCGAGAATATTTCTTTACTAACTTTTCTGAAACCAAAAAAGCAGAAAATATGCATCTGACACTGTTGCAACTTGTTAATAGGTTAGTACCTGAAAACACGTAAAAAGCACCTCAGAGTGTAGACAAGTAAAGCAAAGTAGATACTAAACAAGCATGGAGCATAAAAAATTATAGATACGTTTCCAACATATCAACATCCCCAAGCTTAACTCCTGCTCGTCCTCGAGTAGGTAAGTGATAAAAGAATAATTTTTGAGGTGACATGCACCCTCACAATAAAGATTCAACCATTTGCAAGCATTGAAAGCTGGAATCAAAGAACTCTAAAGATGTGCATGAAAGACGGAGTTCTAACAATAGGACATAGTAACTACACATGCAACATGATAAGCTACAAATAAAGATCATGAATAACATGCATTGAAAAATGTTTGTTTGTTTCACATACAGAAAACATAGCATAGTGGCAATCAGCTTGTCCCTCATAGAGTATCAATATAGATGCATAGGACACCTTCAAACTTCACAAGCGTGACTAGAAACAAATGGCACAAGAACAAGTAATATCACAATATGCATCAATTAATAAGCTTTGGAACACTGCACATAGAATGACAACTATGCTCTCTTAATGGTGCCTAAAGGTAGAAGGTGGAGACTCAAATAATGGTGGAAGAAAGGCCTTTTGTAAAGGAAGCAGGGATTACAAGTTTCAAAAAGAGCTTCCAAAAATTATGGTACTTGTTAGCTTTTGGCCCTCATTGCCCCTATCATAAGCATCTTGAAGTGGTTAAGGTTAAAGTGGCAAAGTTGGAGTATATGCTTTACGAAGTATAAGTTGGCAATCTCAAGTCCCTTGAATACGAGGGCCACACCTCATGCATACTCAACTTCGGGTCCAGGTAAGTTCTTGTCATTGTAAGTATTTGCATATCATTGAGAACCGCCAACGGGGTACCCCTTGCACATGGTACATGAGTTTTCCCATAACCAAAATGACAAGGCAAGCAGACAATGAGCATCTCAGCAATCTTTTTTATTTACCATATGCATAGATTTTTATTGAGGATGCTTAATAGATAGCTCATTATGGTGATGCTGCAAGTTTCCACCATGATTAGGCATGGCTTAGGCTAGCGGCCCAGGCGTTTCTCTAACACAGGATACAAATTCCATGGACTTACAAGTTCCCTCTTTATTTCACACTGGTGACATCCATAGACAAAATAACATGATATCAACTGAGTACAAAGTACAAGTGCAATGTTGAAAACGTTCCCCGTGACAACACGGTTCTGCTAATTCCAACTTATAGGTGCAAGCATGTACAACAAAGTTGTCACAATGGTTCAAGTTTATTAGGGCAAAGAATATAAAGTGTGCCATCAAGTTCGTGAGGGCTTTAATCACTAAGTTTTCACATAACAAAATAGTTTTTAATTGGAATATAGATGAAAACAAGAATATACTTGGAATGGTGTAACACACCATGCATAGGAGTTTATAGTGGACACTTTGGAATAACTTAGTTTCTTGGGGTGACACCATGGTGGCATCCCCAAGCTTGAGCTTTTGTCCATTCTTCATCTCAGTACATCATTCTGTCCCTACACCTGAAAATTTTCTTTTATACAAAACTTCACACAATCTTCATTAGCAACATTAGTGTATTCAAAAGATATTATACCTCTGGCAAAGCTTTGAAACAGCAGGCCTTTTCACTAAAAACACAAGCTACTATAGTAACTCCTTAAAAAAGCTCAATTCACCCAAAGAGAACTCAAAAAGGAATCAATAAGAAGCAAATGCAAATAATGGCAGAAATCTGTCAAAATAGACCAACAAGTAGAAACCTATTTTTTCGAACATCTTATGTTGCTCAAATATAAAAGTGTTGAACTAAATGAAGTTAGG
Source organism: Avena longiglumis (assembly GCA_030063025.1). Lineage (NCBI taxonomy): Eukaryota > Viridiplantae > Streptophyta > Magnoliopsida > Poales > Poaceae > Avena > Avena longiglumis. Next base: position 471,196,193 of record CP125974.1, on the reverse strand, counting down.
TAACATACTGAGGGATTTGTTCGTAAATTTTGAGCTCAATACGAGTTACAGAGACTCCTCACGAGTTTTTTTGGTGGAGGACGGAAATCTATTTCAGGACAGCAACTCTCCAAATCTTACTTCCCTCTCATTAGAGCTCATTCTTGGCACAAAAAGCAAACAAAAATTATAAGGAGAGGTAATTACCGAAGTAATAACTTCCAATACCCAAGGAAACTCTTGGGTTATCTTCCAACAAGTACTTTTCTTTAACGCCTTTAAGTTAGGCACAAGAAGCAAGAAGAATCAATTATTTTCAAATGAGAAAGCAACCTTCTTGTTCTTTCCTTTATTACCTTTCTTCTTTTCCTTAGGGAATATGATTGCTTAGGAGGAGAAAAATGCACGATGCCTTTTCCACATCTATCACTGCCCCAAGGTTTTTTAGTAGAGACCTTCCGAGTGTGATCTGTCCCTTGCCTACACATTCAATAACAAGATAATCAGTAGTCACCATTTTTCCTGAGATTTTTGTAAACACACCTTCAACTATTCCAATGGGAAATATAGTGGCATTGTTGGTAAGAGAGATTTCCTCTCCTCCTTCAATAATCCCCCAAAGACTCAAGGAATCATAAATATCTTTAGGCATGAGACAAAATTCAGACATGATATCACAACGAGCATCAAAAAGTGTAGTGTTTATTGAGACTTTGATTGTGGGAAACCACTTTGAAGGCTCGAAATTTATGGGAACATAATCATGGTAAGACCTAAGCGTGTGATAGCAACTATTCATAGCAGCAATACTAGTCTCAAAAGTGTTCAACCTGGCAAAAATATTTGTTAAATAGGAATCAGACTTGCCAGGTGTATTATAAATTGCAATCAACTTTTTTATGGCATCAAAAGCTTCATCCTCAATACATAGCAAAATATCTTTCTCAGCCACAACATCCAAAGCATATCTATAACGAAGAGCAATACCGCGGTAGAAACTATTAATAACCAAGCTAAGACTCATCTCAAGCCCAGTTTCCCTTTGTAAAGCGGAAATTCTAGACCAAGATTCTTTAAAACTCTCTTCACTTTTTTTTGCTTAAAAGTGGAGATCTCTAACATAGGGGAGATAAAGGTTGGTCCAAAACCAGACATGGTGGCAACTAGAGAAGGAACTAATTTTTGTGTGTTTTTGAATAAAGCAAGCAAAACAAACTAGACTATTTTTTGGGTTTTTTGAAAAGAGGCAAACAAAACCAAACAAAAAAACAAAGCAAACTAAAAAACAAAGTAAAGATAAAGTAAGTGAAGGACTCCCCTAGTTAAGAAGTCCTTAGCCTCCCCGGCAACGGCGCCAGAAAATAGCTTGATGGCACCCACCACTTGTCGTGGGACGCTTCGTTGGAAACCCCAAGAGCAAGGTATGAAGCAGCACAACAGGAAGTTTCCCTCAGTAAGAAACCGAGGTTATCGAACCAGTAGGAGGAAGGAAACGTCACACAGGTGTTGCAAGCAACGCGGAGACCTGCACAACACAAACTCAAGACTTTGCCCCAATGAATCAGTGAGGTTGTCAAGCTCACTGGTTTGCTGTAACAAAGGATTAAACATATGGTGTGGGAGGTAATGGTTTGCAGCAAGTAAACAAGTAACAGTGGAAGATGTATCAATGGTAAAGATTGTATCGGGGTCCATAGTTCACTAGAGGTGCTCTCCTTAGATAAACAACATGGCATGAAGGGTAAACAAATTATAGCAGGGCAATTGACAGGAACTGAGCAAGGCATAACAATGCGATTACTTGTTAGAAAGATCCTATGAGATTCGATTGGGCAATACAACAAGATACATAGACTGCCATCCAACTGCATCTATGACTAGAAGTCCACCTTCAGGTTATCATCCGAACCTCCTCCAGTATTAAGTTGGAAGCAACAGACAACTACTTTAAGCAAAGTGTGTAAGGTAAACAATCCACATGTTCCATGAACAAGACACCATTGTTTTCTCCCTAGTGGCAATAGCACATCTACAAGCGAAGAGATTTACGTCACTTCCCTTGGAAACTAGAGGCATGAACCCACTATCGAGCATAAATACCCCATCTTGGAGTCACTAGCAACTACTTGGCCAAGATAGCTACTAACAACGGAGAGCATGCAAGATCACAAACAACACAGACATGATAGAATCATAAAGATAAAACCATTAATCAAACCAAAATAATAATCTCAATATCCATCGGATCCCCGCAAACACAACATGCATGATTACAAATAGATTAGATCTTGATCATGAACGGAGCTCACAAGATCTATACATGAAAGCACAAAGGAGGAGATACTACCATCTAGCCACTACATGGACCCATAGTCCAAGGTGGAACTACTCACGCATCATACCGGAGAGAAGGCCTCCAGGATGATCTCCCCTCCGGCAGGGTGCTGGGAAGAACTTCAGATCCCCCTGATCTAGGGACGATGGTGGCGGCAGCTACAGAAGGTTTCGTGGAGATTTGATCGGCTGCTTAGGGTTTCTGCATCGAGGGCTTCTTATAGGCGAAGGGGGAGGCTGAGGCGGCGGCCAGGGGCCCCAAACCCTAGCAAGGCGTAGGGCAGGGCCCACCCGCGCCTAGGGTGGGTCTGGCCCCTCTGGACTTCTTGTTCCCCACGGAAAGTAATTGACTTTGACGTTTGGCCCGTCCAATTTCGAGAATATTTCTTTACTAACTTTTCTGAAACCAAAAACAGCAGAAAATAGGCATCTGGCACCATTGCAACTTGTTAATAGGTTAGTACCAGAAAACATGTAAAAATCACCTCAAAGTGTAGACAAGTAAAGCAAAGTAGATACTAAACAAGCATGGAGCATAAAAAATTATAGATATGTTTCCAACGTATCATCCATCATCACCGGCATGGCGTCAAGGTCAATGGCACCGCTTCATGGTTGTCCACCACCAAGAGCAACTATTACAACTACTTTGATGAATAGACACACATGTCTTAAACAAAATTTGAATACAACCATAAGGCTCCTGCCGGTTGCCAACTTACAATAAGGATCATTGCATACACCATATATAATCACAATCATGGCCATATCACATCACAACACAAGCCCTTCAAAAACAGGTTAGACGCCTCTAATTTTCTTTGCATGTTTTACGTGGCTGGGGCTTTCGAATAAGAACCGTTCTAACTTACGAACATGAACCACAACGTTGATACAAGTATTGTCAAGTGCGTTGTAAACTAAATCTACCCTATGGTGGGAGAGACACACAACCCCAATGCCACTTGTGTAATGCAAGTTGCACGTCGAGCGTGGAGCAAGTCTCATGTACGATGACATGTAAGGTTAGACCGGGCCGCTTCATCCCACCATCCTGCAAGATGCAAAGTACACAAAAAGCAATCGACAACAAAATAATCAATGCCCACAAAACCATTGTGTTCTCCTCGTGCAACGGATCTATGCATAGACATGACTCTGATACCACTGTAGGGGTTCGTAGCATGGAAAACAAAAAAATTCTATCACATGAACACACAAAAGCCAAGATCTAATCTACGAGATTGGTGCAACGAGTTTATAGAGTACTAACCCTCATAGATCGAAAGCGTTTTAACAAGATCAGATTCTCGTGGTTGATGTAGTCGTTCACTTGCCGATCTCAAGATCGTGTAGACGATCCTTTCGGCGCCACGTTTCGGCAGCGCTTCCGTAGTTGGTCACACGTTCGGTACTCGATGAATACCTTCCTCTCCCTTGTTCCAGCAGGCAGTGGAGGTTGTAGATCTCCTCGCGATTCTAGTAGCACGACGGTGTGGTGGTGGAGGTGGAGGAATAGATCATGAAGTGCTTCGCCTAAGATAGAGCAAGTATGGTGGAGGAGAGAGGTCCTCAACAGCTAGGGAGTAGGCACCGAGGGGAGGAGGCGTTGGCGGCTTGGGGTGTAGGCGGCTTGGAGGGCTAGGGCGGTGGCGGCTTGGGGAAAGGCGGCAGCGGCCTAGGGCTTTTTGGGTGGAGGGGTGGGGCGCCCCCTCCCCTCCTTATATGGGTGGGGGAGGCGGCAAGGGGAGACCGAGTCCTTCCCCAACTCCCTCTTGGCCGGCGGATTGGGAAGGGAGAGGGAAATCTCTACCTTCTAGGTTTCCTGTCCTTCCTCCACTAGGACTTTGACTTTTCAAATTGGACTTTGACTTTTCAAACTAGAGTTTGACTATTCAAACTAGAGTTTGTTTATCTCTTTCATATCGTTGGCCGACTTGACCTAGTGGTCTATGCCCCTACCCCATTATGGTATGGTGCATTCCAGGTACCCCCTCCGGAGTGGTGGATCCTCCAGAACATTCTAGAAGCTTCCGTCTAAAACACCGAAAACATTTCTAAATCCCAGAAATTGACTTCACATATATGAATCTACGGACCATTCCGGAAATTCTCATGATGTCCTGGATCCAATCTGAGACTCCGAACAACATTTGATATCCAACTCATATTCCATATCTACTAAACAACATCGAATCCTTAAGTGTGTCTCCCTACAGTTCGTGAACTATGTAGACATGATCGAGACACCTCTTTGATCAATAACCATTAGAGGAATCTAGAAATCCATTATGACTCCCACATATTTCTACAATAACATTGTGATCGAATGAATCGTTTACATACGATACCGATTCCTTTGTCGCGTGATACTTACTTATCCGAGGTTTGATCTCCTATCCATACCTATTTCAACCTCGTTAACGATAAGTACCCTTTACTCGTTCCGTGATATGACATCCCTTGTGACCTAGTCACATGCTTGCAAGCTAAATGGATGACATTCCACCGAGAGGCCCAGAGTATATCTATCCGTCATATGGATGGACAAATCCCACTCTTGATCCATGTGCCTCAACTCATACTTTACGAATACCTAATGCCACCTTAATAACCACCCAATTACGAAGTGGTGTTTGATGTCATCAAAGAATCCATCCGGTGATGGTGATTAACATGATCTCATGGTCAAAGGATTAGGTTACTATATATTTGAAAGCTTGTAGCAAACGAACTCTAAATGACTTGATCTTACGCTACATTTACTATAGGAGTGTGTCCATCATATCATTCTCCTAATGACATGATCTTGTTATTAATAACATCTAATGTACATGATCAGGAAACCATGATCATCTATTAATCAACAAGCTAGTTCTACAAGAGGCTTACTAGGGACTACTTTTATGTTTATAAAACACACAAGTATTAATGTTTCCGGTTATTACAATTATATCATGGGATGTAAACATTTATCATAAACACAATAATAACAATCATATTATTGCCTCTTGGACATATCTCCAACACTATCCTCTGAGTTTTTACCACTTTCTTTCCATAAACTAGGTACATTGGAGCAAGGCGTATGATCACTAATTCAAGAAAGCTCAGGTGAAAGTTTATATCAAGGGTACTCAAGGTTTAGGGAAACCCTCTGTAATTGCCCTCACCATGAGTTCCCACCTTGGTTAATAATGCATACCTTTTATGCAGGAATCCATGGACAAAATAGAAATGAATTAGATATAATTTATAATGGGTCGTTCACTGAGTATAGCATCAATAAGGCCTGGGACTTATTAGAAACTATGCATAAAATCAAAGTGCATATTCATGGTATGTAACTTAATGAGGAGGAAACTCCTATTGAATATAATTGTGTTAGGAAATTATTGCATTCTGGTAAACTAGAAGGTTTGCGTAAGGATTTTAATCTTGAATGAAAGGGCATGTGTGCCCCATGTGTGGTTTTGGTAATTAATGGCAATCTTTATGGACTTTATTTGCATTGAGTTTTACTTGTAGGATTTGTGCGTAGGCAATGCTTGAACCATATGCTGGCTTCAAGGTTGGAAGAATAAGAAAGTGAAGAAGATCAAGTGTTGACCAAAGTTTCAAGGAATGATCTTGAGATTAGTCAAGTGGAAGTTGAGCCTATGGCAACTATGTATTGAAGAATAAGATGGAGTGATATCTCAAGTGTACCTTCAAGACACCAACATAATAAAGAAAGAAGAAATGAAGTGCAAGTTCAGTTCTGAGCCATATCGAAGATATCATATGCTTGAAGCCTGCCATCCATATGGTAATCATGGATATGTGAAGATATCCTAAGATAGAGACTCTCCCGTATTGGAATATGGGGAGAAAATTACAAGTCTTCACCAAGCTAGTGCAATCAAGAAAGGTATTCCACCTTGAGGTGCACAAGATCATCATCGTCAAGCTCAAGTGGAATATGCGCAAGGCAAAGGTATGTTCTTGAAAGGGTTTCTTTCTTACCAGTCTCATGGTGTTAGTTTGGGAGACCGGTTTATAGGATAGATAACCGTACTATCAAGAGCGGCTCTCGTGTTAGTAACTTGATCATATACCCCGGAGAGAGCTCAAACATTTATATGCTTGGCATCATCTTTCTTGGTTATTATTTGGTTCTTATCCATGAGAGTATTTATAGCTTGTGTTAATCCCCATGACAAGATCAAGTTTATCGAAAAAAGGATTTCATATGCATTCTCTATTGCATTTTATAGGAATTTCTATTTTTGTGCCCCTGGTTCGTTAGTTATACTCAGTTTTCCCCAGCCACTTAACTTTTTCTCACTTTTCCCTCGCCATGTTAAGAAACCCTCATGGCGTCAGAGGCCTTCAGACGGAGGGATGTCATCAGTCAAAGGCTTGACCGTTACATCTTGTTGGTGGGACCGCATTGGCGGGTGGGCCTTGAGCGTTACGTTACGTGGCCTCGACTGCTACATGCTGATGGGTGGGGTCGTGTGTGGGTCAGGTCCTGCATACGTGGTGAAGGGTGGGGCAGCGTTGGGACAGGTCTTGCATACATGGTGAAGGTGGGCCACATGAAGACACGTCGGACCGCCATTCTCACTCAGCCAAGCATTCGCTTCCCGAGCTGGAACAACTCCTACACCTCCTCCGATGCCCCTCGTCGTGCACTCCTACCTTATGTCGTCCTTGTCCCAAGAGCCACCCCTCTCTCTAGCCATGAGCCCACTCCACCTCCGACTCCCCTTCTAGATCTACCACTTCATGGAACAGTATGCAACGCCGGCTGGTGCACCGTCCATCCGCATCGAGCAAGGAGAAGATTGGGTGAAATTGCAGGGATCTAACACATGGATTCCATCTAGGTAAGCATCCTTTCCCTTTTATGATTATTGGCGGTATTTGAGCGCGAATCTCTGGTGCTCAACTAACTGCCTTGCTTTTCTAATAGGATTGTGAAGGGTTTCGCGGCATAGTAAATCAAAATTTTCTACGGATGCGAACAGAGGAAAGCCAAGATCTAATCTAGGAGATGCAAACAACGAGAGAGATTAGATGAGATCTTCATACCCTTGAAGATTCGCACAGCGGAACGTTCGTCGGAACATGGGTGATGTAGTCGTACTCGCTTCTCCTCCTCGCGACCCGATCCGATCTAGCACCGCAAGTGGCGATGCCTCCGGGAGATGCACACGTGCAGCACCTCGACGTCTCCTCGTTCCTCGGTCCAGCAAGTATGGCGGAGAGACGGATTGGATCTACAACGCGACGGCACGGTGCAAGTGGTGGAGAGTTTCTGCAGCAGGGCTTCGCCTACACGCAGTCGGGAGGGAGAGAGAGAGGAGGGCAGCAGGGCAGCTAGGCTTGAGGGGAAGGTGTGTGTGTGTGGGGGGGGTGCGCCCCAGCCCTCTATATATAGAGGGGTGGGCGCCTGCCCTAACCCCTCCCCCAAGCCCTAGGCCGGCGGCCAAGGAGGGAGGAGTGGGGGGCAAGTAATCCCCCCCTTCTAGAAGCTCCAAACTAGGGTTTCCCCTTGTTTGGCCGGCTGGGCCCTATGGGGCCTTGTGCCCCTGGCCCAATGCGGCCAGGGCACTCCCTCATAGGCCCATGCCCCCTCCCGGGAGGTGGGGCCACGTTGGTCCCCCTCCGGAAGGTTCTAGAAGCTTAGGTACAATACCGATTAACCAAACAATTTGAACTCCAAAACTGCATTGCCCTATATGAATCTTATTCTCGGACCATTAGGAACTCTCGTGATGTCCCGAATCCCATCCGAGACTAGAACAAAAACTCATAAACCAATTATCCAATCTATACTAGCGTCGAGACACGTTAAGTGTGTGACCCTTGAGTTCGAGAACATGCGACATGATCTTCTATCAATAATCAACACCGGTGCGAAACCCATATTGACTCCCACACATTCATCGATGATCATATCGGATGAACCACGATGCCAGGATTCAATCAATCCCATATATATATTCCCTTCATCTCGCGATATTTTACTTGCCCGAGATTTGATCGTCGGTAGCGTCATACCTAGTTCAATCTCGTTCACAGCAAGTACTTTACTCGTTCCGTAATCCTATATCACTTTGTGATTAACTCCTTAACCACATGATTGCAAGCGGTGTTGATATAGATTACCGAGTGGGCCCGAAGTATATCTCTCCGACTTGGGAGGGACAAATCCCATCTCGATACATACAACCCAACAGGTACTTTCCGATCACCTGAGAGACACCTTTATGATCACCCTCTCATAGGATGATGTTTGATGACCTCAAAGCTTTCTTCCGATACCAGGGAGTTGTATTATCTCATGGTATAAGGAATACAATATTTGACATAAGAAAAGCTTCGCAAAGATGAACATGATGACACGATCTAATTGCTTCGCTTAGTTTGAGTCTGTCCATCATATCATTCTCCCAATGATATGATCTCATTATTAATCGACAACTCATGTCTATGGTTAGGAAACCTTAACCATCATTAATCAATGAGCTAGTCCATAGAGGCATACTAGGGACACGGTGTTGTTTACAAACCACACAAGTATTAAAGTTTCCGCTTAATACAATTCTAGCATGGAATATAAACTTTATCATGAACAAGAATTATAATAATAACATCTTTATTATTGCCTCTAGGGCATAATTCCATGATCTCCACTTGCACTAGATTCAATAATCTAGTTTAGATTTGGCAACAATCTCACACCCATGGCACTAAGGTGCGATCATGTTTTACGTGGAAGAGGTTTAGTCAATGGATCTGCGACATTCGGATCTGTATACTTTGCTAATCTTGATCTCCATCCGCTATATAATCTCAGATTATATGAAACTTGCGGTTGATATACTTGGTCTTTGGATGATATCTTGGTTCCTTAGCGAGTGCTATGGCGCCGATGTTGTCACACAATATCTCGGTCGTCCAATGCACTTGGAACCACGCCAAGCTCGTGATGAAATTCTGATCCAAACTCCTTCACTTGGCCAACCTGCAGCCATGTATTCCGCTTCTCATGTAGATCCCGCGATCACGCTTTGCTTGCAGCTTCTCCGACTCACAGCTCCTCCATTCAAAATATAAACGTATCTGTCTAAGATTTAGAATCATCCTTGTCGATTGTCTAAACTAGCGTCGGCGTAACCTTTTCTGACGAGTTGTTCATCACCCCATAGACTAAGAACATTTCTTTAGTCCTATTTAGGTACTTTACGATGTTCTTCACGGCTGTCCGATGTTCCTCTGGATCACTTTGATATCTGCGTCAAACTAAGAGCATTGGACACATCGGTCTAGTACACATGGCATACATGATAGAACCTATGGCGAGGCATAAGGCACTTTGCTCATAACTTCTCTATCATTTACCGTAGCGTACACTAAGCCTTGCTCAATATCTTACGACAACATAGGCCTGAACCTTTCTTTGCCTTATCCATTACGAACCTTTTGAACTTTGTCTAGTTATGTACTCGGCTTAAAGCTATCAGCGTCTTTGTCTATCTCTATATATTTTGATGCCCAATATATAAGCAGCTTCACCTAGGTCTTTCATTGAAAAACTTGTTCAAATAACTCTTCACATCGTTAAGCATGTTACTGTCATTTCCAATAATCAATATGTCATCCACATATAGTACCAGAAATGTCACTGAGCTCCCACTCACTTTCTTGTAGATACAAGCTTCGTAGCAATTTGGAACAAATCCAAAACTCTTGATCACTTGATCAAAACGAAGGTTCCAACTCGAGATGCTTGCTTGGTCCATAAATAGAACGCTGAAGTTTGCATACTTTATCGACATCCTTAGGATCGACAAAACCTCGGGTTGCATCATATACAACTCTTCATCAATGTTGCCATTGAGGAAAGCGATCTTGACATCCATCGCCATATTTCATAATCATGAAACGCAGCAATTGCTAATAAAATCCGAATGGACTTAAACATCGCTACGGAGAGAAAGTCTCATCGTAGTCAACACCTTGAACTTGTCGAAAACATTTCGCGACAAGCGTGCTTTATAGAGTAACATTACCATCCGCGTACGTTTTCTTCTTGAAGATCCATTTGCACTCAACGGCCTTTCGGTCGCTAGGAGGGTCCACCAAAGTCCATACTTGGTTTTCGCTCATGGATCCCAATTCGGATTTCATGGCTTCTAGCCATTTCTCAGAGTCTGGGCTCATCGCTTCCTCATAGTTCGTAGGTTCACTGTCTTCTACTAACAAGACAGTCAAGACAGGGTTGCCGTACCACTCAGGAGGGGCACGCGACCTTGTCGACCTGCGACGTTCAGTAGCAGCATCGTCCGAAGCTTCATGATCCTTGTCATTAGCTTCCTCTATTGTTGGTGTAGGCGGCACTGGAACAATTTCAGGTGCTGCGCTACTCTCCAACTCAAGAGAAGGTTCAATAACCTCGTCTAGCTCTACTTTCCTCCCACTCACTTCTTTCGAGAGAAACTCCTTCTCAAGAAAGGAACCGTTCTTTGCGACAAATACTTTGCCTTCGGTTCTGTGATAGAAGGTATACCCAATAGTTTCCTTAGGGTATCCTATGAAGACGCATTTCTCCGCTTTGGGTTCGAGCTTGTCCGGCATCAACTTCTTGACGTAGGCTTCTCATCCCCAAACTTTAAGAAACGACAACTTAGGTTTAGCACCAAACCATAGTTCATACGGTGTCCTCTCAACGGATTTAGATGGTGCCCTATTTAAAGTGAATGCAGCGGTTTCTAATGCATAACCCCAAAACGATAACGGCAAATCAGTAAGAGACATTATTGATCGAACCATATCTAATAAGGTTCGATTCCGGCGTTCAGACACACCATTGCGTTGTGGTGTTCCGGGTGGCGTGAGTTGCTAAACGATTCTTCTTGCTTTAAGATGCGTGAGAAAATCATAACTCAAATATTCACCTCCACGATCAGATCGTAGAAACTTAATCTTTCTGTTATGATGGTTCTCCATTTCATTCTCAAATTCCTTGAACTTTTCAAATGTTTCAGATTTATGTTTCATTAAATAGATATACCCATATCTACTTAAGTCATCGGTAAAAGTGAGAAAATAGCGATATCCACCGCGTCGAAACACTCATCGGTCGCATACATCGGTATGTATGATTTCCAACAAGTCCGTTGCTCGCTCCATCATCTAGGAGAACAGGGTTTTGATCATCTTGCCCATGAGGCATGGTTCGCATATGTCAAATGATTCAAAATCAAGAGACTCCAAAAGTCCATCGAATGGAGTTTCTTCATCGCTTTATACCAATATGACCTAGGCAGCGATTGCCACAAATAAGTAGTATTATCACTATCTACTTTGCATCTCTTAGCCTCAATGTTATGGATGTGTGTTTCATCCCTTTCGAGATTTAGAAGAAATAAACCATTCACAATAGGTGCATGACCATAAAAGATGTTACTCATATAAATAGAACAACCATTATTCTCTGATTTAAATGAATAACCGTCTTGCAATAAACAAGATCCAGAAATAATGTTCATGCTCAACGCAGGCACAAAATAACATTTATTGAGGTTTAAAACTAATCCCGAAGGTAAAACTAAGGAGAGCGTGCCGACGGCCATCACACCAACTCTTGATCAGTTGCCAACGCGCACGTCACCTCATCCCTCGCAAGCCGCCGTCTATTCCGTAGCTCTTGTTTCGAGTTACAAATATTAGCAACTTAACCAGTATCAAATACCCAGGCACTACAACGAGGGCTAGTAAGGAAAAGTTCAATAACATGTATATCAAATATACCTTTGATGGTGCCAGCCTTATGCGCTAAGTACTTTGGACGATTCGCTTCGGTGACCCTTGTCCTTGCAATAGAAGCACTCGATTGTCGGCTTAGGACGGACTTGAGCTTCTTCTCAGCAGGGGCAACACGCTTGCCGCCGCCTTTCTTGAAGGGCTTCTTTGCACCCTTACCTTTCTTGAAGGTGGGGGGCTTGTTGACCATCAACACATGATTATCCTTTTTGATGTCCACCTCGCAGCCTTGACTGCGAAGAGCTCGGTGATCGTATCGATGGAACCAATCGATTGTGAGTCACTACAAAACTTTTGTAGCTGGGAGGAGTGATTGCGAGAACCTGTCAATCTTGAGCTCCTCTCGAATCTTGATCCAGTTGCTCAGGTGTTGAGTATAGCCCGACATCTTAATGGCGTGCTCACTAGAACTCCATTCCTCCATCTTGCGGTTAAAGAACTTCGGAGATCTCATATCTCTCGAGCGGGCCTGAGTAAAACATGGTTTTCAGCTCCTCGAGAATCTCAAAGGGCGGGATAGTCTTCAAAACGATTTTGAAGGTCCGATTCCATAGCAAACAACATGGTGCTCTTAATCACACCATAATCATCTTTCTTGTGATCGATAGATGCTTTCTCATCAGGTAGCATCTCTGAGGCATCACCTAGCGCATTTTCAAGGACATAGTCCTTTTGACCGCCAGAGAGAATGATTCTCAGATTGCGGAACCAATTGGTGAAGTTAGACCCATTGTTTCTAAGCTTTTCCTTCTCAGCAAAAACGTTGAAGTTGAAGTTGGACTTTGCCATTTGATCTACAATATTTGCAAGTACAAATTAGACTATGTTCATGATAACTAGTTCAACTTTTAATCAAATTACTAGATGAACTCCCACTAAATTCAACATCCCTCAAGTTGTTTAGTGAACATGATCCAAATTCACCACACCTAATCCGATCTTCACGAGAAGATATGTGGTTTCAATTGTGGACAACGAAGTGTCGATCATATCATTCATATGACTCATGCTTAACCTTTTGGTTCATGTGTTCCGAGGCCATGTCTGTACATGCTAGGCTCGTCAAGTTAGACCCAAGTATTTCCGCGTGTGCAAAACTGGCTTGCACCCGTTGTACGTGAACGTTGAGTCTATAGCACCCGATCATCACGTGATACTTGGACACGACGAACTTTCGCAACGGTGCATACTTGGGGAGAACACAGTTTTATCTTGATCTTTAAGTGAGGAATCATCTTATAATGCTACCATCGCGATCTAAGCATAATAAGATACATAAAAGGATAAACATCACATGCATATAACTTTATGTGACATGGTATAGCCAATCTTCGCGCAATGATCTCCATCTTGTGCGTGCCGACATGATCTCCATCACTCCACCATGATTGCCTCCACCACGAATAGCAACTACAACTATTGCTAACTATTTAGCGATAAAGTGAAACTATTACATGGCGTATAAGAAGTTGACACACAGGTCATACACAATTATAAAGACAACCATATGGCTCCTGCCGGTTGTGTACTCATCGACATGCAAGTCGTGAAACATTACAAAACATGATCATCGCATACAATATACACATCACATCTTGGGCCATACCATATCACAGAAAACACTCCCTGCAAAAACAAGTTAGACGCCTCTACTTTGTTGTTGCATGTTTTACGTGGCTTATGGGAGTAGAAGCTAAGAACGATTCTTACCTACGGAAAGCCACAACGGTGATATTATGGTTGCCAAACTCCGGTGTAAATCCCATGACAACTATAGTGAAAGAAACTGGCATCCACCAGCCGCATGTGTGGAACAAGCCACACGTCAAGCACGAGCGGTCTCACGAACGACGTCGCGTAAGGTTGGCCTGGACCACTTCAATCTCACTATGCCGCATCATAAGAAGAACACAAACAAGAGGCTTGCAATAGAAAACATCAACGCCCCCAACAACCATGTTGCGTTCTACTCGTAAAACACATCTACGCATAGATCTAGCTCTGATACCACTGAAGGGTTTCGCGGCATAGTAAATCAAAATTTTCTATGGATGCGAACAGAGGAAAGCCAAGATCTAATCTAGGAGATGCAAACAACGAGAGATATTAGATGAGACTTCATACCCTTGAAGATTCGCACAGCGGAATGTTCGTCGGAACGTGGGTGATGTAGGCGTACTCGCTTCTCCTCCTCGCGATCCGATCCGATCTAGCACCACAAGTGGCGATGCCTCGGAGATGCACATGTGGCACCTCGGCGTCTCCTCCTTCCTCGGTCCAGCAAGTATGGCGGATAGCGGATTGGATCTACAACGCGACGACGGTGCAAGTGGTGGAGAGTTTCAGCAGGCTTCGCCTACACGCAGTCGGGAGGGAGAGAGAGAGGAGGGCAGCAGGGCGGCTAGGCTTGAGGGGAAGGTGTGGGTGTTGGAATTATGCCCTAGAGGCAATAATAAAGATGTTATTATTATAATTCTTTTTCATGATAATGTTTATATTCCATGCTAGAATTGTATTAAGCGGAAACTTTAATACTTGTGTGGTTTGTGAACAACACCGTGTCCCTAGTACGCCTCTATGGACTAGCTCATTGATTAATGATGGTTAAAGTTTCCTAACCATGGACATGAGTTGTCGATTAATAATGAGATCATATCATTGGGAGAATGATATGGTGGACAGACCTAAACTAAGCGAAGCAATTAGATCGTATCATCGTGTTCATCTTTGCGAAGCTTTTTTTATGTAAAATATTGTATTCCTTAGACCATGAGATAATACAACTCCCTGGTATCGGAAGAAAGCTTTGAGGTCATCAAACGTCATCCTATGAGAGGGTGATCATAAAGGTGTCTCTCAGGTGATCGGAAAGTATCTGTTGGGTTGTATGTATCGAGATGGGATTTGTCCCTCCCAAGTCGGAGAGATATACTTCGGGCCCACTCGGTAATCGATATCAACACCGCTTGCAAGCATGTGTTTAAGGAGTTAATCACAAAGTGATATCGGATTACGGAACGAGTAAAGTACTTGCTATGAACGAGATTGAACTAGGTATGACGGTACCGACGATCAAATCTCGGGCAAGTAAAATATCGCGAGACGGAGGAATATATATATGGGATTGATTGAATCTGGCATCGTGGTTCATCCGATATGATCATCGATGAATGTGTGGAGTCGATATGGGTGCCTGACCCGCTGTTGATTATTGATAGAAGATCATGTGCATATTCTCGAACCCAGAGGTCACACACTTAACGTGTCTCGACGCTAGGATAGATTGGATAATTGGTTTATGAGTTTTGTCCGAGTCTCGGATGGGATCCGGGACATCACGAGAGGTTCAGGAGTGGTCCGGAGAATAAGATTCATATAAAGGATTGCAATTTTGGAGTTGAATTGTTCGGGTTAATCGGTATTGTCTGGAAGCTTCTAGAACCTTCCGGAAGGGGACCAACATGGCCCCACCTTCCGGGAGGGGCATGGGCCTATGAGGGAGTGCCTGGCGCATTGGGCCAGGGCACAAGGCCCCATAGGGCCCAGCCGGCCAAGGGGGTTTTAAACTCGAGATAGACCTTCTAGAAGGGGGGTTTCCTTGCCCCCCACTCCTTCTCCTTGGGGCCGCCGGTTTGGCTTGGGTGAGGGGGCTAGGGTTGTAGCCGCCCACCCCTCTATATAAAGAGGTCTGGGGGCGCCCCACCCCCTCACACCTTCCCCTCCAAGAGCTAGCCGTCCTGCTGCCCTCCTCTCTCCCTCCCGACTGTTTGTAGGCGAAGCCCTGCTGCAGAAATTCTCCACCATATACACCACGTCGTCGTGTTGTAGATCCAATCCGTCTCTCCATCATACTTGCTGGACCGAGGAAGGAGGAGACATCGAGGTGCTGCATGTGTGCATCTCACGGAGGCACCTCCACTAGTGGTGCTAGATCGGATCGGATCGCGAGGAGGAGAAGCGAGTACGACTACATCACCCACGTTCCGACGAACGTTCCGCTGTTCGAATCTTCAAGGGTATGAAGATCTAATCCAATCTCTCTCGTTGATTGCATCTTCTAGATTATATCTTGGCTTCCGTCTGTTCGCATCCGTAGAAAATTTTGATTACTATGCCGCGAAACCCTTCAGGGGTATCAGAGCTAGATCTATGTGTAGATGTGTTTCACGAGTAGAACGCAACATGGTTATTGTGGGCGTTGATGTTTTCTGTTGCAAGCCTCTTGTTTTTGTTCTTCTTATGACGCGGGATAGTTAGATTGAAGCGGTGCAGGCCAACCTTACGCGACGTCGTTCACGAGACCGGCTCCGCACTTGACGTGTGGCTTGTTCCACACATGCGGCTGGTGAATGCCAGTTTCTCTCACTATAGTTGTCATGGGATTTACACCGGAGTTTGGCAACCATAATATCACCGTTGTGGCTTTCCGTAGGTAAGAATCGTTCTTAGCTTCTACTCCCATAAGCCACATAAAACATGCAACAACAAAGTAGAGGCGCCTAACTTGTTTTTGCAGGGAGTGTTTTCTGTGATATGGTATGGCCCAAGATGTGATGTGTATATTGTATGCGATGATCATGTTTTGTAATGTTTCACGACTTGCATGTCGATGAGTACACAACCGGCAGGAGCCATATGGTTGTCTTGATAATTGTGTATGACCTGTGTGTCAACTTCTTATACGCCATGTAATAGTTTCACTTTATCGCTAAGTAGTTAGAAATAGTTGTAGTTGCTATTCGTGGTGGAGGCAATCATGGTGGAGTGATGGAGATCATGCCGGCACGCACAAGATGGAGATCATTGCGCGAAGATTGGCTATACCATGTCACATAAAGTTATATGCATGTGATGTTTATACTTTTATGTATCTTATTATGCTTAGATCGCGACGGTAGCATTATAAGATGATTCCTCACTTAAAGATCAAGATAAAACTGTGTTCTCCCAAAGTATGTACCGTTGCGAAAGTTCGTCGTGTCCAAGCATCACGTAATGATCGGGTGCTATAGACTCAACGTTCACGTACAACGGGTGCAAGCCAGTTTTGCACACGCGGAAATACTTGGGTCTAACTTAACGAGCCTAGCATGTACAGACATGGCCTCGGAACACAAGAACCGAAAGGTTAAGCATGAGTCATATGAATGATATGATCGACACTTTGTTGTCCACCATTGAAACCACATCTCTTCTCGTGATGATCGGATTAGGTGTGGTGAATTTGGATCGTGTTCACTAAACAACTTGAGGGATGTTGAATTTAGTGGGAGTTCATCTAGTAATTTGATTAAGTTGAACTATTTATCATGAACATAGTCTAAATTGTACTTGCAAATACTGTAGATCACATGGCCAAGTCCAACTTCAGTTTCAACATTTTTGCTGAGAAGGAAAAGCTTAGAAACAATGGGTCTAACTTCACCAATTGGTTCCGTAATCTAAGAATCATTCTCTCTGGCGATCAAAAGGACTATGTCCTTGGGAAAGCGTTAGGTGACCCCTCAAGAATTACTGCCCGATGAGAAAGCTGTCTATCAGTCGCGCAAAGATGATTATGGTGTGATTAAGAGCACCATGTTGTTTGATATGGAACCGGAACTTCAAAATCGTTTTGAAGACTATCCCGGGCCCTTTGAGATTCTCGAAGAGCTGAAAACCATGTTTCAGACTCAGGCCCGTTCTGAGAGATATGAGATCTCTGAGAAGTTCTTTAACTGCAAGATGGAGGAAGGGAGTTCCGTTAGTGAGCACGCCATTAAGATGACGGGCTACACTCAACGCCTTGAGCAACTGGAATGCACGATTCCAGAGGAGCTCAAGATTGACAGGTTTCTGCAATCACTCCCTCCCAGCTACAAAAGTTTTGTAGTGACTCATAATCAGATTGGTTCCACTGATACGATCACCGAGCTCTTCGCAAAGCTGAAGGCCGCGGAAGTGAACATCAAAAAGGATAATCATGTGTTCATGGTTAACAAGCCCACCTTTAAGAAAGGTAAGGGAGCAAAGAAGCCCTTCGAGAAGGGCGGCGGCAAGCGCATTGCCCCTGCTGAGAAGAAGCTCAGGTCTGGTCCTAAGCCAGACACTGAGTCCTTCTATTGCAAGGACAAGGGTCACTGGAAGCACAACTGTCCGAAGTACTTAGCGGACAAGAAGGCTGGCACCATCAAAGGTATATTTGATATACATGTTATTGATGTTTTCCTTACTAGCCCTCGTTGTAGTGCCTGGTATTTGAAACCGGTTCAGTTGCTAATATTTGTAACTCAAAACAGGAGCTACGGAATAGACGGCGGCTTGCGAGGGATGAGGTGACGATGCGCGTTGGCAACGGATCAAGAGTTGATGTGATGGCCGTCGGCACGCTCTCCTTAGTTTTACCTTCGGGATTAGTTTTAAACCTTAATAAGTGTTATTATGTGCCTGCGTTGAGCATGAACATTATTTCTGGATCTTGTTTATTGCAAGACGGTTATTCATTTAAATCGGAGAATAATGGTTGTTCTATTTATATGAGTAACATCTTTTATGGTCATGCACCTCTTGTAAATGGTTTATTTCTTCTAAATCTCGAAAGGGATGAAACGCACATCCATAACATTGAGGCTAAGAGATGCAAAGTAGATAGTGATAATACTAATTATTTGTGGCACTGTCGTCTAGGTCATATTGGTGTAAAGCGCATGAAGAAACTCCATTCTGATGGACTTTTGGAGTCTCTTGATTTTGAATCATTTGACACATGCGAACCATGCCTCATGGGCAAGATGATAAAAACCCCGTTCTCCGGTATGATGGAGCGACCAACGGACTTGTTGGAAATCATACATACCGATGTATGCGGACCGATCAGTGTTTCGACGCGCGGTGGATATCACTATTTTCTCACTTTTACCGATGACTTAAGTAGATATGGGTATATCTATTTAATGAAACATAAATCTGAAACATTTGAAAAGTTCAAAGAATTTCAGAATGAAGTGGAGAACCATCGTAACAGAAAGATTAAGTTTCTACGATCCGATCGTGGAGGTGAATATTTGAGTTATGATTTTCTCACGCATCTTAAAGCAAGGAATCGCTTTCGCAACTCACGCCACCCGAACACCACAGCAATGGTGTGTCTCCGAACGCCAAATCAAACCTTATTAGATATGGTCCGATCAATGATGTCTCTTATCGATTCCGTTATCATTTTGGGGTTATGCATTAGAAACCGCTGCATTCACTTTAAATAGGGCACCATCTAAACTGCTGAGACGACACCGTATGAACTATGGTTTGGTGCTGAACCTAAGTTGTCGCTTTAAAGTTTGGAGATGAAGCTTACGCCAAGAAGTTGATGCCGACAAGCTCGAACCCAAAGCGGAGAAATGCGTCTTCATAGGATACCCTAAGGAAACTATTGGGTATACCTTCATCACGTAACCAAGGCAAAGTGTTTGTCAAAGAACGGTTCCTTTCTTGAGAAGGAGTTTCTCTCAAATAAGTGAGTGGGAGGAAAGTAGAGCTAGACAAGGTTGTTGAACCTTCTCTTGAGTTGGAGAGTAAAGCACCTGAAATTGTTCTAGTCACCGCACTAACAATAGAGGAAGCTAATGACAAGGATCATGAAGCTTTGGACGATGTCAGCATCGAACGTCGCAGGTCGACAAGGTCGCGTGCCCTCCCGAGTGGTATGGCAACCCCTTGACTGCCTTGTTAGTAGAAGACTGAACCCACGAACTATGAGGAAGCGATGATGAGCCCAGACTCGAGAAATGGCTAGAAGCCATGAACCGAATTGGGATCCATGAGCGAAAACCAAGTATGGACTTTGGTGGACCCTCCTAGCGACCGAAAGGCCGTTGAGTGCAAATGGATCTTCAAGAAGAAAACGGACGCGATGGTAATGTTACCGCCTTATAAAGCACGCTTGTCGCGAAATGTTTTCGACAAGTTCAAGGTGTTGACTACGATGAGACTTTCTCTCCCGTAGCGATGTTTAAGTCCATTCGGATTTTATTAGCAATTGCTGCGCTTTCATGATTATGAAATATGGCGATGGATGTCAAGATCGCTTTCCTCAATGGCAACATTGATGAAGAGTTGTATATGATGCAACCCAAGGTTTTGTCGATCCTAAGGATGCCGATAAAGTATGCAAACTTCAGCGTTCTATTTATGGATCAAGCAAGCATCTCGGAGTTGGAACCTTCGCTTTGATCAAGTGATCAAGAGCTTTGATTTGTTCCAAATTGCTACGAAGCTTGCATCTACAAGAAAGTGAGGGAGCTCGTGACGCTTACGTACTATATGTGGATGACATATTGATTATTGGAAATGACATTAACATGCTTAACGATGTGAAGAGTTCTTTGAACAAGTGTTTTCAATGAAAGACCTAGGTGAAGTCGCTTATATATTGGGCATCAAAATCTATAGAGATAGACAAAGAGGCGATAGCTTTAAGCCGAGTACATACTTAGACAAAGTTCAAAAGGTTCGTAATGGATAAGGCAAAGAAAGGTTCAAAGGCCTATGTTGTCGTGTAATATATTGAGCAAGGCTCAAAGGTCCAAATACTGAAATGATAGGGAAGCTATGAGCAAAGTGCCTTATGCCTCGGCCATAGGTTCGATCATGTATGCCATGTCGTACTAGACCGGATGTGTCCAATGCTCTTAGTTTGACGAGTGATATCAAAGTGATCCAGGAGTGGAACACTGGACAGCCGTGAAGAACATCCTAAAGTACCTAAATAGGACTAAAGAAATGTTCTTAGTCTATGGGGGTGATGAACATCTCGTCGTAAAAGGTTACGTCGACGCTAGTTTTGACACCGACAAGGATGATTCTAAATCTCAGATAGGATACGTGTATATTTTGAATTGAGGAGCTGTGAGCTGGAGAAGCTGCAAGCAAAGCGTGATCGCGGGATCTACAGTAGAAGCGGAATACATGGCTGCTGCAGAAGCGTCAAGTGCAGGAGTTTGGATCAGAAACTTAATCACTAAGCTTGGCGTGGTTCCAACTGCATTGGACCCACTGGAGATATTGTGTGACAACACTGGCGCCATAGCACTCGCTAAGGAACCAAGATATCATCCAAAGACCAAGCATATCAACCGCAAGTTTCATATAATCTGAGATTATATAGCAGATGGAGATCTGAAGATTAGCAAAGTAAATACAGATCTGAATGTCGCAGATCCATTGACTAAACCTCTTCCACGTGTAAAACATGACCAGCACCTCAGTGCCATGGGTGTGAGATTGTTGCCAAATGTAAACTATATTATTGACTCTAGTGCAAGTGGGAGACTGTTGGAATTATGCCCTAGAGGCAATAATAAAGATGTTATTATTATAATTCTTGTTCATGATAATGTTTATATTCCATGCTAGAATTGTATTAAGCGGAAACTTTAATACTTGTGTGGTTTGTGAACAACACCGTGTCCCTAGTACGCCTCTATGGAATAGCTCATTGATTAATGATGGTTAAGGTTTCCTAACCATGGACATGTGTTGTTGATTAATAATGAGATCATATCATTGGGAGAATGATATGGTGGACAGACCCAAACTAAGCGAAGCAATTAGATCGTATCATCGTGTTCATCTTTGCGAAGCTTTTCTTATGTCAAATATTGTATTCCTTAGACCATGATATAATACAACCCGGTATCGAAGAAAGCTTTGAGGTCATCAAACGTCATCCTATGAGAGGTGATCATAAAGGTGTCTCGGTGATCGGAAATCATTGGGTTGTATGTATCGAGATGGGATTTGTCCTCCCAAGTCGAGAGATATACTTCGCCCACTCGTTAATCAATATCAACACCGCTTGCAAGCATGTGGTGAGTTAATCACAAAGTGATATCGGATTGAACGAGTAAAGTACTTTACGTGAACGAGATTGAACTAGGTATGACGCATCGACGATCAAATCTCCGCAAGTAAAATATCGCGAGACGGCGAAGGAATATATATGGGATTGATTGAATCCGCATCGTGGTTCATCCGATATGATCATCGATGAATGTGGGGAGTCAATATGGGTGCCTGCACCACTGTTGATTATTGATAGAAGATCATGCTCGCATATTCTCGAACCCGCAGGTCACACACTTAACGTGTCTCGACGCTAGGATAGATTGGATAATTGGTTTATGAATTTTGTTCGAGTCTCGGATGGGATCCGGGACACGAGAGGTTCGGAGTGGTCAGGAGAATAAGATTCATATAAGGCAGTTTTGGAGTTCGAATTGTTCCGGTTAATTGCATCGAAGCTTCTAGAACCTTCCGGAAGGGGACCAACGTGGCCACACCTTCCGGGAGGGGGCAGGGGCCTATGAGGGAGTGCCCTGACCGCATTGGGCCAGGGGCACAAGCCCCATAGGGCCCAGCCGGCCAAGGGGGTTTTAAACTCGAGATAGACCTTCTAGAAGGGGGGGTTTCCTTGTCCCCCACTCCTTCTCCTAGGGTCCGCCGGTTTGGCTTGGGGGAGGGGGCTAGGGTTGCATCCGCCCACCCCTCTATATAAAGAGGGCTGGGGGCGCCCCACCCCCTCACACCTTCCCCTCCAAGAGCTAGCCGTCCTGCTGCCCTCCTCTCTCCCTCCCGACTGTTTGTAGGCGAAGCCTCCGCAGTAAATTCTCCACCATATACACCACGCCGTGTTGTAGATCCAACTGCCTCTCCACCATACTTGCTGGACCGAGGAAGAAGGAGACGCCGAGGTGCCGCGTGTGCATCTCACGGAGGCACCGCCACTTGTGGTGCTAGATCGGATCGGATCGCGAGGAGGAGAAGCGTACGACTACATCACGCACGCTCGACGAACATTCACTGCATGAATCTTCAAGGGTATGAAGATGTAATCCAATCTCTCGTTGATTGCATCTCCTAGATTAGATCTTGGCTTCCTCTGCTCGCATCCGTAGAAAATTTTGATTTACTATGCCGCGAAACCCTTCAAGGGTGGTGGTGCGCCTAGCCCTCTATATAGAGGGGGCGCCTCAACCCTCCCCAAGCCCTAGGCCAAGGCCCAAGGAGGGAGGAGTGGGGCAAGTAATCCCCCTTCTAGAAGCTCCAAACTAGGGTTTCCCTTGTTTGGCCGGGCGGCCCTATGGGGTTTGTGCCCCGGCCCAATGCGCGGACACTCCTCATAGGCCCATGCCCTCCCCGGAAGGTGGGGCCATGTTGGTCGCCTCCGAAGGTTCTAGAAGCTTCCTACAATATCGATTAACCCAAAACAATTCAACTCCAAAACTGCATTTCCTTATATGAATCTTATTCTACGGACTATTCCGAACCTCTCGTGATGTCCCGGATCCCATTCGAGACTCAACAAAAACTCATAAACCAATTATCCAATCTATCCTAGCCGATACACGTTATGTGTGACCCTTCGGGTTCGAGAACATGCGTATGATCTTCTATCAATAATCAACAGGGTCCGAAACCCATATTGACTCCCACACATTCATCGATGGTCATATCCGATGAACCACGATGCCAGGATTCAATCAATCCCATATATATATTCCTTCGCTCGCGATATTTTACTTGCCGAGATTTGATCGCTTGCATCGCCATACCTAGTTCAATCTCGCTCACAACAAGTACTTTACTCGTTCGTAATCCGATATCACTTTGTGATTAACTCCTTAACCACATGCTTGCGGTGTTGATATCGACACCGAGTGGGCCCGAAGTATATCTCTCCGACTTGGGAGGGACAAATCCCATCTCGATACATACAACCCAACAGGTACTTTCCGATCACCTGAGAGACACCTTTATGATCACCCTCTCATAGGATGACGTTTGATGACCTCAAAGCTTTCTTACGATACTAGGGAGTTGTATTATCTCATGGTCTAAGGAATACAATATTTGACATAAGAAAAGCTTCGCAAAGATGAACACGATGACACGATCTAATTGCTTTGCTTAGTTTGGGTCTGTCCATCATATCATTCTCCCAATGATATGATCTCATTATTAATCGACAACTCATGCCTATGGTTAGGAAACCTTAACCATCATTAATCAATGAGCTAGTCCATAGAGGCATACTAGGGACACGGTGTTGTTTACAAACCACACAAGTATTGAAGTTTCCGCTTAATACAATTCTAGCATGGAATATAAAATTTATCATGAACAAGAATTATAATAATAACATCTTTATTATTGCCTCTAGGGCATAATTCCAACAGATTGATATAGTGCTGGCATTTCGGCTGGCGATTAGACTAGATACTAGCGTAATTCGTGGTTGTGAACAATATCTCTCTAGATTTTACTTCCCGGCGGTGGTTGCAAACTCCTTAACTCGTAGAGATTTGATAGATAAAATATATTATAAATTCCCCTAGAGAAGTGGCGATTCAGTTGATTTGTAATATTTCAACATTAGCGAGAAAAGATTGCTCTCACTAACTAGAGAAGATGATATGGCAATGCTTTTCTCTTTGAATGCTGCCAAACGTTTTGGTCGAATTCGTCTCCATGTGCAACCTAAAGTTGAGCACATGGGAAAGAGTGTTAAATCACCATCTGATGGTCACGCATCATCAGGTGGACGGGCATCATGTGTCTCTGCTGTCTCTGCTAATAGTGTGCGCCCGGGCGATCCTTGTAGGTCCAAAACAGTACCATTTGTTCGCACTACGAGTGTAAGCCAAACTGCTCGTGTGGCCGATGTGGAGGACGAGGCAGAGCCTGACGAGGGAGCGTCTCCACTAGATGATGAGGATGAGTTGATGTTTCCTGAATTTGTAGATAGATCCCGTAAACAGGCACTAGAGGATCAATACATGGATGAAATTGCCCAGGGTGCCAGATTTGATGACACTGATGACGAAGAGAACAAGGAGAACAATGACAACCTCTTTTTAGCCGAGTACGATGGTGAGGACTTGCCAGTAATTGAGTGGGACAGGGACGATCCTAAGATTTTAGAAGGAACCGTATTTGAAACGATGCGAGACTGTCGTAATGCCCTTACTACATATTGCATTCGCACCAATAATGATTATGATGTTATTAAGAGTGAGCCAGCAAGGTTCACAGTGAAGTTCCCATACAAGAGGTGTAGGATGCATGCATCCACTATGCTTAGGAGCAGTTTGGTTCAGGTATCACAACCACTTGTGTATTTTAGATCATTGTGTAGAGTTTGTTAGATGTACCAGATATTTTAATTATGTTTTAGATAAAAATTAACCGGTTCGAACATTATTGTCCACCTCAAGGGGGACAACCAAAGGACAAAACAAAACTAGCAAATACTAGGTGGTTGGCAGATGCAATCATGGATTGGATGAGAGCGAACCTATCACTTGGTTCAACAGCGCTCATAAAAGAAGTTTCTAAAAAGTTTAATATTACAGTACCCTAAATGAGGATGTTATATGCAAAGGAAATGGCTCTTGTGAGGATCAATTGTCCATGGAATGAAAGTTTTTAGTTGCTTTACAGCTTCGAAGCTGAAGTGGAGATGGCTACTCCAGGTAGTGTTGTACAGATAGACAAGCATAAAGTTCATTACAAAATAAGAGGGAAGACAATGGAGAAAGAGTGCTTTAGAAGGGATTTTGTTTGTTTCAAAGCTTGCTGGCAAGGGTTTCTGGATGGTTGCAAGCCTTATTTGGCCATGGATGCAACAACTCTTCATGGCAGAATTAAAGGACAACTAGTAGTCATCGCAGTTTATGGCTACAATTGGATGTTCCCTGTTTCTTATGGAGTTTTGGAGATTGAGTCAGAGGAAATTTGGACTTGGTTTCTGGAGAATTTGCGCGACCTTATAGGTCATCCACTAGGACTTACTATCCACACGGGCGCTTGCAAAGGTTTGGAGAAAGTCAGTAGAAGATTCCCTAGAGTGGAGCATAGGGAATGTATACACTTAGTGCATAATTTTACAAAGAAATTCAAGGGTAAAGTTTATCGACAACATATGGCCAACTTCATACACATCCAGTTTAGGAAGCATCCAGATAATTTGGAAGTGTTGTATAAACAAAACCTGTGGTGAAGGAGTACTTGGATGCACATCATGGAACAAAGGTGGTCAAGAAGCCAATTCAATGAAATTTGCAAGGTAGACTATGGAACAAGTAACCTTGCATATAGTTTCAATGCAAAGGTCAAGCCACGAAAGGGCTTATGCTTTGGCAAATATTTGATAATATTTGGCGATGATCATGATAAATATCGATTTGCGCCAAAGAATTGTATCAATAGTATATGTTGGCCATCTCATCCTCCCATCTTTGATTAAGGCTTTGCATGCCAGGCAAAACAATTGAAGATGAAATGCATTAGAAGAGGAATGGAGGCCGAGGTAACGACAATCGATAGTAAAGATAGGCAATAGAGGTATCCAAAGTGAGTTTGGTTGGTAGGACATGCCATTGCAGGCAATGGCAGCTCTGGGAAACCTGCTGCATATAGATGCATTGTTTTTCATGGGTGTTCTAGGAGGTGAAGAGGGTGAAGTTGATTAGTACGTGTCGAGTATTTCCGTTGCCAAATTTAGGGCACACATGCTCATAATGTTCCAGCCTTGTTGGGAAAAGACTAATGGATGGAAGTGTATCCAAAGCTTCAATCTATACCTCCGCTTTTACTAGACCAATGTAGGCCAAGGAAGAATAGGATAAGAGCTAGTGCATAGGGTGGTGCACCACCTCGACATAAGTGCAAATGTTGTGGGATCCTAGGGCACATTGCTAGGCTTTGTAAAAATGCAGTGGGCCTAGCTTATGGAATGGATGATCAGGCGGGAGCAGCAAATGCAGATGAGAATGAAGCAATGGATACATTACAGATTGAACCAATGGTCTGAGAGGAGATTAAACCAAATGCAGAGGAGATTGAACCAAATGCAGGGGAGATTGAACCAATGGATAAAGAGGATATTGAACCAAATTCAGGGGAGAATGAACCAATGGACTGAGAGGAGATTGAACCAAATGCAGGAGAGATTTAACAAGTCGATTGAGAGGAGATTGAACCAAATGCATGGGAGATTGAACCATCTGATCAAGATGATATTACATCAACTGTGTGGGAGATTGAAGCAGAGTTCAAGCGTAAAGGAATTACATGAGCGGATATGGAAGAAATGGGGACGATGCTTTTTGAACCGTATGAACCAGAGGATCAAAACGTGATTGAACCAATTGTATGACAGACTAAAGCACTTGATTCATTGGATGCAGAGAAAAAGAACAAAGGGAAATAACGGAAGAAGCTAATGGCAGACTCCGAGAATATTCCAGCTAAGATCACCAGGAGCAAGGTGGTGAACCCAGCGAAAAACACTAGGAGCAAGAAAAAAATGGATTTGAATTATTAATTTGAATTTGTATTATAAATTTGAACTACTATCAATATTTGTATTTAATTCGAACTAGTGTGACGCTCCCAGGTCTGTATGTTGGATAATCCCATAATGTATGTGTTATTGCAAGTTTCTAGGGCTATGCACCTAGTTGCTTAGAACTGCTCAGTTTTTCCCTCGACATGTGGTCAACACATGGGGTTGAGCTAGTTCATGGCTTAAACATTAACCAATTGATCCAAAATTTGGCACACTTGTTTATCTTGGATTGATTACCATATGAAATTGGAAATTTTGGATTAACTTGTAATTAGTCACATTTTTATTTTTCTAAGTGATTAAATTCAAAAAATGGTTTTAGGGTTAGTTTAATTCAAAAAAAGTCAAAACATAATGCAACCTTCAAATGGAGTCTTGTTATGTTGCCTACAACCTAACATGAATAATAAAGGAAATGGAAATAAAGAGAAATGGACTTATCCCCTAAACCACTTCTTAAACCCTTATTGGAATGAGCTACTAGATATGAAGATGCATGGCTTTCTACTCGATCAACCTCCAAAATAACCCATCCCAAAACATACTTTGTCTAAATGAGGCAAATTTGGAACAATTGTGTATATTCGAGTTGCAAACAATATAATGTCAGCCAAGAAGAATTATTTTGTTCAAATAACACATTTTCCATTTTTATGCCAAAAGCTTGAATTTACCTTACTTATTTTTTTATCTGAGTGCCCTTGTTTTCGTTAGCTCTACTCAGTTTTCCTCTCCCTCTAAAGTTTTCCTCACTTTTCCCCTCCCGCTGAAGTTTTCCTCACTTTTCCCCTCTCTACTAACTCAAACCCTCACAACATCTCAACTTGCTTAGTTTGGCTATTGCGCTCTGATTGGTAGAGATGTATGTCATACAGATCTTGGCTAACCACCGTTGGATACATCATGATCCGATGGGTGAT
The DNA here is from genome assembly GCA_030063025.1 of Avena longiglumis. Taxonomy (NCBI): domain Eukaryota; kingdom Viridiplantae; phylum Streptophyta; class Magnoliopsida; order Poales; family Poaceae; genus Avena; species Avena longiglumis. The sequence continues at coordinate 471,167,759 of CP125974.1, read as the reverse complement.
GACCCACAAGTGTAGGGGATCGCAACAGTCTTCGCGGGTGTATTACCCAATTTATTGATTCGACACAAGGGGAGCCAAAGAATACTTGCAAGCCTTAACAACTGAGTTGTCAGTTCAGCTGCACCTGGAAATAGTTCTTGCTCACATAAGTTTATCAGTAGCAACAGTTTTGTAGTAGCAACAGCAAAGCAACAGTAGCAGTAACAGCAACAGTGAAACATGAGCAATAGTAACAGTAACGATGACAGTAGGATTCGAGTGCGGTAGGCATAGGGATGGATTGACGGGCGTTGCATAGACGGGTCTAAACATGTAACTTCGAGGTATAGGGCATTGCAGATAAATAATAATAAGCATCCAAGTACTAAACAATCCTAGGCATGTGCTCCAAATATAGTCATACGTGCTCGCAATGAGAACTTGCACAACATCTTCTGTCCAGCCAGCCCGTGGCAGCGGGGCCTCTAGGGAACTACTGGCAATTAAGGTGCTCCTTTTAATAGAGCACCGGAGCAAAGCATTAACACTCCATGAACACATGTGATCCTCACACCACAACCATCCCCTCCGGTTGTCCCAATTATTGTCACTTTGGGGCCTTTGGATCCGGACAATGATATGTGTACACAACTTGCAGATAAGATCACAAACAATACTATCATAATGATTCAATAATAAGTTCAGATCTAAGATCATGGCACTCGGGCCCTAGTGACAAGCATTAAGCACAACAAGTTGCAACAAAGTCAAATAGCACTAATAGAGATACTAGGCACTATGCCCCTAACAGATCTTATTCGCTTACATGATAGAACTCATCCAATCCCTACCATCCCCAAGCCTACAGCGGGGGATTACTCACTCATGGCTGAGGGAAACATCGGTGGTTGATGGATATGCGTTGGTGATGACGATGGCGATGATCCTCTCCAAATTCCTTGTCCCAACAGGGTGCCAGAATGGAGTTTCTGGATCCAAATCTTGGTTTCTCGTGGCGGCGGCGGAGCGGAACTCTTTCTGGAAAACTATCGAACCCCTCTGCTTTTAGGTCGAGGCAACTTATAGGCGGGAGGGAGGCCGAGGAGCTGCAGGGTGGCTGACCTCCCTAGGTGCGGGTCGGGTCCGCGCCTAGGTGGGTCCGCCCCTGTGCCCCTCCGCCTCCCTTCCGCCCGTGGATCTTCTGGTGAAATATAATTTTTGGCATATTTTCCGGGATTTTTCCTGATAGTTCATTTTCTGCACAAAAACAAGACACCAAGGTAATTCCGCTGAAAACAATGTCAGTCCGTGTTAGTTGTATCCAAATCACACAAGTTTAGAGAAGAAACAATAGCAAAGTGTTCGAGAAAGTATATACGTTTTGGACGTATCAACTCCCCCAAGCTTAGCTTATTGCTTGTCCTCAAGCAATTCAGTTGAAAACTGAGTGCGATAAAAGAACTTTCACGAACACTTTGCTTCATATGATGTAAATATTCTCAACACATGAGTATATGCTTAGAAAATTCATAATAAGGAGTATGCAACTAAGTCTACTCAATAGTCATTGCAAGCTATGAAGAGAAACCAACTCAATAATAAGTACCATGAAACATAAACATAAGCAACATTGCAATGCTCATAATAAGGTATGATATAGTGGTATCTAGCTTGCCTTTGTTTGAAGAGCATAATATAAATGCCAAGGCACCTCTGAAGTTAGCATGAAGACTAGAGATAAAGATATAAGAGATACAAGCATCAAAGTCATGACATAATTAACCAAGTTTTGGAACAAACACAAGAATGACAACTATGCTCTCAAGAAGGTGCTCACAGAATAAGTGGCGACTCAACAAAGTTGTGAAAATGGTTTGTGAAGGTTTGAAAGGCTTCCAAATGCTGAAAGGGAGGTACTCATTAGCTTTGATCTCTCATTGCCCCTATCATAGGCATCTTCATGTGGTTAAGGTAAAAGTGAGGTCCACTCTGAATCATATGCTTGACAGACCATAGACTGGAAATCCCAAGTCCCTTGAGTACGAGGGTCGCTCCGCATGCTACTCAACTTTGGTCACTTGAAAGTTCTTGTCATTGTAAATACATACATATCATCGAGAACTGCCAACGGGGTAGCCCTTGCACATGGTACATGAGCTTTCCCATAACCAAAATGACAAGGCAAGCAGACAATAAGCATCTCAGCAATCTTTTTATTTACCATATGCATAGCTTTTTATTGAGGAAGCTTCATAGATGCTCATTATAGTGATGCTGCAAGTTTCCACCATGATTAAGCATGGCTTATGCTAGCGGCCCAGACGTTTCTCTAACACAATGTATAAACTCCATGAACTAACAACTTCCCCTTTTATTTCACATTGTCGACATCCATAAACAAAAGAGCAAAGAATCATCTGGATGAGATATCCAACAGGTGTTGAAAGCGTTCCCTGTGACAATACGGTTCTGCTGACTCCCAGGATATAATAAGCAAGCATATAACTTTCATGGACTAGTCATAATGGTTCAAGATTATTAAGCGCAAGGAATAAAGTGTGCCATCAAGTTCGTGAGAGCTTTACTAACTAACTCTCTCAAAACAGACAAACATTTTATTTTGAAAGAAAATACGACATATATAAAATATGCACTGAAGTAGCAAATTTTGCTAATAGGTAGGTAAGGTGGACACGCTGGCAATATTGGTTTTGGGGAGTTGGAAGCACGGGTAGAGCACGTACTCAGTGCAAGTGAAGGCTAGCAATAGAGAGGGAGCAACAAACGGAGAGCAATAACTGTCATAATCATCCTTGCAACAAAACAGGACTAACTATGGCATGAAAGTGATACAAGAACTCTGAGGCAAAATAAATCATCGAGGCTTGCTGACTATTGATTAGTCATATGCAGGCGTGAGCATGTGCCAAGTCGATTCACATGAACAGTCAGAGGAGGATACCGCCATGTCATACCAAAGTATGAATAAAACAATGCGAGCAAACATTCATATGACATGCTACAAACTATTATCAAGCTAGAGCTAATCATAGACAAGCAAGAACTACTAAGCATCCATAATGACATACACCTTACACAAACAGGCTAAGCATGCTCACAATGATGAGTATATGTACAAAAACGAAACAAATATAGTTCGTTACTAGCCTCTTACCACACCTTGAGTTGTCTTAATCTTCATTATTGCCCTTCACTTGTGTGACTTGAATAATTAACATGAAACCAGAATCCAGAATCCACTGAGGATGGGTGAACCCTGCAAAGAACTCACAAAACCAAAGAAGAACAACAAATATTTTTTGGTGTTTTCAATTTTTTTAGAAGGCAACCAACGCAAAATCAAACGAAGCAAAGCAAAATAAAACCAAAAACAAAAACTAAGACGCTCCAAGAATAACACAACTGTGCATGAAACAAAAAAACGAAGTGTCTAGAAAGACCTGAGATTTTTATTGATGAAGAAGGAGATGCCTTGGGCACCCCCAAGCTTTGACGCTTGTACCTCTTGAGTAATTATTGGGGTGACACGGAGTGTCTCCCCCCAAGCTTGAGCTTTTGTCCATTCTTCATCTTATTACATCATCCTCTCTCTACATCTGAAATTTTTCTTGCATACAAAACTTCACACAATCTTCATTAGCAACATTAGTTTATTCAAAAGATATTAGACCTCTGGCAAAGCTTTGGAACATCAAGACTTTTCATTAAAAACACAAGCTCAGTAGAAACTCCTTCAAAAATCTCAATTTCCCAAAAAGAACTGTAACATCCCAAAATATTCCTAATTTTGGGATGTTAAAATAACATTAATAAGATAATTGAATTGTTTGATCTTGTTGAAATTTTTTGAATAAAAAGAAGCTTAGTCACATTAAAAAAATGATGAGTGGATTAACATGACTATCCAAAATATAACTATTGGTTGAGAAACTTTTATAAAATCCACTAAAGTATTGCCTTGCATCTTATTCGAAATAGTTTTGATTTTTATTTGAATATTTTCTTATCACTTGTTTCATTTTCACAAAAAAGGAAACCATATGATGTTCCCAAAAATAAAATAAAACATGTTGGAAATATCATTGGTATTAATTGTTTTTTTACTGTTGAGAATATTAAAAATAGTTTCTGAGTTCAAAGAAAAAAACAACCGAGAGAATATAATATGACTTCTCCCTAATGTTATATTTGAAAATGATTTTGTAATATTCTATTCGAATTATGGAGTTATAAAATATTTATGAGAATATTTGAGACCCTAATTAAATGAATCCAAAATAGAGTATACGAAAAGGAAATAAAATTTAAAGCATGTATCAAGCTAGGAATACATTTTATAGACCCTATATACTTATTCTTATTTTTAAGGAAAATAAAATAAAATAAGCAAATAAATTAATAGAAGAGAGAGTGAAGCATACCTGCAATAGTCCGGCCCACTTCCCCGAACGTGTGCGTGTCAAACTGGCCAGAAGAAGACCAACCAATCCAGCTAGACCTCTTCCTCACGTTCTTCTATTCTTTTTTCCTCCCTTCATTTTTAATGGTGCCGGCCCACATGTCATCAGCATCCTCTCGACAAGATACATACACGACACTAGTTCGTTCTGTACACGCAAAATACCGGAAAAATCTCTACGATTCACCCGATTTCCTTGCCCCTCGAAAAATACCCCATAAATACCCCTTTCCCCGCTCCGTTTTCCGCGAATCGCTCAACTCAAGTCCCCATGATCAAAACCGATCTCGCCGGAATTTTGCGGTATCAAGCTCCGACCAGAGAGTTTTCCTGGTGCCCGAAAACCTCTGCCCTCTTCTTCCTATATTTTCTGTTTTGCCGCCCCTCCATGACCTTTTCTTCTCTGCATAGGTGCTGTTAAAGATCGTCGGAGTTCACCACGGTTGCACAGATCCAGCCGATCTTCATGTACGCCGGAGGAAAGTCCTAGACTAGAGACCACGTCCACATAGCTGTCTCGTCGTTGTAAACGGCGCGCACTTCTCACATAACCGCATGGATTGCCAGAGCATCACGTCCACGCCGGCGGCCGCGATCGAGGTCGTCTCCATCCCTCACGTTTTGCAATCGCTGGTATGCTATCCTCGTGTAGTGTTTATTACGTCTTAAGCAAACCATGTATCGAAATCATTATTAATACAACGTGACACTTTTTCTCTAATTAACGTGTACCGTGTTAGAATTTTTTTTCTAGGTCTAGATTAGATCATCTATATAATGATATCAAACTAATATAAGCCCCCATGCCTTGCCACGTGTCCTTTTTTTTAGCGTTGTAATCATCTACGATGGATCCGATTTAGTACTAGTTCAAAACAACTTAGAAAATTACATATCTTTAGATTTGTATGTCGAAATTATATTATTCTGGTGGCATTAGACTTGAAATTAAAGTACCTATTCAGTGATACTAAATTTTCTAATTATCAAATTTTTGAATTTGTCATGTTTAAATTCACTATTTTTGTCATAACTTCATATCTATAACTCAGTTTTATTCGAATCTTTTGTGTTGGGTTCATAATTAAAATATATATCTACCAGTAATCTCAAAACCCCAAAATACATATTTAGATCAGTTCCTTCACAAGGTGAATCTATTTTGACCATAATATGAAAGAAAATCCGAACTAATCCTTTGCAATTGGCCCTAATCACACACTCTACAAATTAGAACAATATAACTATATATTGTATATTAAACAAATAATTTGGAGTGTTCCATGATTTATTTTGTTCACGTGGTGCATGTTTTGGTATTTGTTTACCTGCCACATATTTATTTTGGCTCTTTATTTGCAATGGTTGTTTATTAGTGTAATGTTTTTTTATACGTTAGATTGTTCGGAGAGTGCGATTGCTGCGGAGTAATACAATCATCACTCATATTATCAACATAAGGCAAGTTACACCACTTGTTCATAACTTTTGTCCCAGTTTTGATTCTATGCATGTGATCCTCAAAATTCTGTAGTATGCATGTGTAGGATGTTCTAGTAGAGTTTTTCCTTAGTATTATTTTGCAAGTGCGATGATTTTGTAGTATGCCATGAGTAGATCTATACTTAGGATTTTCCCTCCTAATAGGTTCCCCTGTTTTGCTAAGTATTGCTTGCTATGCTATATATATGAAAAGTACCGTTGGGGGGTTCGAAAGACAATGAATTTTTCTAAGTAAAAAGGCTCTCTTGAGCAAACTTTTCTTCTCAAATCCACTTCAAAATAAAACTAAGTTTTCTTCTGGGCGGAATGGTTGTCGGGTCAAAGAGTGAGATTTTGGTGGAGGACGGCCGCCCAGGAATCAAAGAAGTCTGCCATGTTTCAGAATTCAGAAGCTTCCAGTGCAACCACAATACATATGGGCTCTGTCTTGGCCTAGTACTTAGTGGGAAACCTCACCTGGGTACCAACATTTGGAGGTTCTTGGCACGGTTGGATCCAGAAGGTAGAGGGGCTACTAAGGGAAAGCCTCGCCATGGTCTTGTCTGTAATAGGACTTGATCGTGGATTGTGGGTAAAGTGCATCAACTCTCGAGAGTATTGCAATCTGATCGACCAGCCGTGTTCACGGAAATGAACAACATTGAGCATCCGAAGGATGGAGCCTCAAGGATCTTCCTCTCTATTTTCTAAACGAGTTTTGAAACCCCATGGCGTGCGTAATATCGCCAATGGGTGGGATTTTGGGAACTTGGTGCGTAATATCCAAGTGTTTGGTTGTTTGGACACTTGGTGAGTAATATCCTCGTGTGCCATTCGACCCTATTTTATCTAAGCAAATGTTTACAAAGTAGGGTAAAACTCTCTCTCCCTTTTCTCTCCATACTTAGTGAAAATTAGCTTTATGCAAATGAACTCCAAAGCCTAAACTAGCCTTGCATGTAGAGTTAGTCTTTCCTTCCTTGGTGTAATTTGCCAATACATTCAAAGTATTGACCCAACTTGTTGGCTGCACGTTTCATGTGCAGAATTTCGGAGATCGTTGAAAGGTGCGCTAGGATCACGGGTCTTCACTCAACCTGCCTGTGGCATTGATGGGACTCATGTTGTATATTTTTCGCTTTTCTTGTAATAATGTAAACTCTGGATTATTCGATTCATGTAATAAAGACTTGTGTTTTACATGATATTTCATCGACTGTGAGTGCTAGCTATTGATCCAGGGACTAGCATGTTAATCACAGGGACTTAGGATCCTTACCAATCCGAGGTCACTACAAGAACCCAAAAAGGAATCAATAAGAAGCAAATGCAAATAATGGCAGAAATCTGTCAAAACAGACCAGCCGGTAGAAACCGATTTTTTCGAAAATCTTATTTTACTAAAATCAAAAAGTTTTGAACTAACAAAAGTTATCTAACATACTGGGGGATTTATTCGTAAAATTTAAGCTCAATCCGACTTACAGAGACTCCTCACGAATTTTTATGGTGGAGGACAGAAATCTGTTTTGGGACAGCAACTCCCCAAATCTTTCTTACCTCTCATTAGAGGTCATTCTTGGCACAAAAAGCAAACAAAAATGATAATGATAGGTCATTAATGAAGTAATAACTTTCAAGACTCAAGGAAACTCTTGGGTTATCGCCCAACAAGTACTTTTCTTTAACGCCTTTAAGTTAGGCACGGCGAAGAGCAAAGATTGGAAAGGAGAAAAATAAAAGTGAGCAAGTATAACCACTATGAAAACATTATTTTGTTCATTAAAATCCTTTTGTTAACAAGGTTGATCAAGTATTTTTACCAAAACAATATTATATGAATCAAAATTGCATTCCACAAGGTGATTATGTTACCTCATACTTGATAGCAATGGTCCCAATCATAATAGTTTCAAAATTTTCTTGTAGAATGGGACAATATATTTCTCCAACCTTAATACCTTCAATGTTTTCAATAGAATTCAGGCAATAGCTCTTAACAACCTTCTTGGGGAAGTAGATAGTGTGCTCTTTGTCATTAATATTGAATGTTACTTTTCCTTGATTACAATTGATGACAGCACCTGCAGTATTAAGAAAAGGTCTCCCAAGAATAATAGACATATTATCATCTTCAGGTATTTTAAGCACAACAAAATCAGTTAAGACCATGCAATTATGAGCAACTTGAACAGGAACATCCTCACATATACCAACGGGAATTGTAGTTGACTTATCACCATTCAGAGAAATATCAGTTGGTATCAACTTTTCTAACTGGAGTCTCTTGTAGAGAGAAAAGGCATAACACTAAATCCAGCTCCTAAATCACATAAAGCAGTTCTAACATAATTATTCTTAATGGAGCAAGGAATAGTTGGTATAGCTGGATCACCAAGTTTCTTTGGAACCTTACCATTGAAGGAGTAATTAGCAAGTAGAGTAGAAATATCCTCATTAGGAATCTTCCTTTTATTAGAGACAATATCCTTCATATACTTTGAATAAGGAGGCAACTTAATAGCATCAGTCAAAGGAATTTGCAAGAATAAAGGTTTCATCCACTCACAAAACTTGTTGTAGTGTTCTTCCTCCTTTGACTTGTGTTTCTTACCTGGAAAAGGCATAGGTTTCTGCACCCAAGGTTCTCTCTTTACCATGTTTATTAGCAATAAAATCTTCCTTTGTGTACCTAGTGTTCTTAGTGTGTTTTTCATGTTCTTCCTCAACTTCCTCCTTATCAGGAGACTCATTATTATTGCCACTCTCAGTTTCAACATCAGAGACAGATATACTATTAGTATCTACAACAGGTTCAAGTGGTTCCTCAACTTTCTTATGTTTCTTTTTCTTCCTCTTACGAGGACTACCACTATCCTCACCTTGTTGGGAATCCTTCTCTATTCTTTTAGGGTGTCCTTCAGGATATAAAGGATCTTGAGTAGCTGCACCACTCCTAGTTCTAATTCATAAGCATGTTTATTTCCTGAAGCATTAACTATCATATCCTTTTGCACCTTAGCAAGTTGATCAAGTTGGGTTTGAACCATTTGAAAGTGTTTACAAAGCATTTTAATATCATTAGAAGTTCTTTCCACAATATCTTTCAACTCATGGATAGCTCTAGAGTTTTCCAATAAATGATTCTGAACTTGTTTATTAAAGTGACCTTGTTTAACAATAAAAATGTCAAGTTCCTCTAAGCATTGATCAGGAGGCTTACCATAAGGAATATCACCTTCATCAAAGTGTTGGAGAGAGTATACCTCAATAGTAGATGAGTGGGGAATTGGATTACATAATTCTTCTATAAGAGGTAGATTCTTCACATCTTAAGCTCTAATACCTTTCTCCTTTAGACACGTTTTAGCTTCCTTCATCACTTTATCATTTAATGCAATAACTCCCCTCTTATTTGTTGTTGGTGTTGGAGCTGGTTCAGGAACATTTGGTTCAAGAGTAATAGGCTCAGGTGTATTCAGCTCAGTTGAAGTCCAATCATCATAATTCTTGCTTATCTTGTTCATTAATTCTTCAGCATCTGTAGGAGTCCTTTTCCTAAAAACACAATCAGCAAAGCTATCTAGGTAGGTCCTAGAATCATTAGTTAGTCCATTATAATAAATATCAAGAAGATCATTCTAAGGTAATGGAAATCCAGGATATGCATGACTCAAGGAACATAATCTTTTCCATGACTCAGGCAATTTCTCTTCTTCTCCCTGTTTAAAATAGAAAAGTCTCTACAAAGCAGCATGTCTAGCACTGTGAGGAAAATATTTATGGAAGAAATAAGCAATCAAGCAATCAGGGCTATCAATGGAACCACGAGGTAATCTATTAAACCAAGCCCTAGCTTCTCCTTTTAGTGAAAAGGAAGATCTTAGCAACAACGTACTTGTGCATTTTAAAATCATCAGAGAACAAAGCACTCATAGTAGAAAGCTCATTCATATGAGCCACAACACTCTCATTTTCAGTACCACAAAAAGGTTCTTTCTCAACGATATCTAAATAAGATAAATCAAGAGAGAAATCATAATCTTTATCTTTAATATCTATGGGAGAGGTGGCAAACTTAGGATCATAGGACTTATTGGACATAATAGTACGTCTAGCAAGGAGACTTTTAATATCACTAGCACCATGTGTGTTTTGGCACTCTTCAACAAAGTCATCAGTGAGCTCTATGTAACCATCATTAATATCAAAACTCTCACTAGAAGGTGAGCTAACACGTGTAACAGTGTCTTCACTAGGATTTTGGTATTTCCTAGACTATCCATAGTAGCATCTAGAAAAAGGACCTAATGAACCACTCGCATCAAGCATAGTAGAAGTAACATCATGAGTATCAAAAGAAGTTTCAGATTCAGCAGTAGTAGCAATGTGTGTAGCATGAGTATGTGGTGGTGGTGTGACAAGCTTACTTATAATAGACGATGAATCAAGAGCAACAAAGGTGTTTAGGACTGTACCTCTTCTTGAAGTGGATGGTAAAATAGGGAACTTTCCATCACAAGACTTCCCCATGATGAAAGAAGTAACAGTGAACAATAATACATCCAAGTGAACTTACAAATAAAGCTATGTTCCCCGTCAACAAATTTTAAAATAGTCTTGATGACCCACAAGTGTAGGGGATCGCAGGTCTTCATGAGTAGTATTTCCCAATTTATTGATTCGACACAAGGGGAGCCAAAGAATACTTGCAAGCCTTAACAACTGAGTTGTCAGTTTAGCTGCACTTGGAAATAGTTCTTGCTCACAGAAGTTTATCAGTAGCAACAGTTTTGTAGTAGCAATAGCAAAGCAAACAGCAGCAGTAACAGCAACAGTGAAACATGAGCAATAGTAACAGTAATGGTAACAGTAGGATTCAATTGCGGTAGGCATAGGGATGGATGGACGGGAATTGCATGGACGAGTCTAAACATGTAACTTCAAGATATAGGGCATTGCATATAGGCAATAATAAGCATCCAAGTACTAAACAATCCTAGGCATGTGCTCCAAATATAGTCATACGTGCTCGCAATGAGAACTTGCAGAACATCTTCTGTCCAGCCGGCCCGTGGCAGCAAGGCCTCTAGGGAACTACTGGCAATTAAGGTGCTCCTTTTAATATAGCACCGAAGCAAAGCATTAACACTCCATGAACACATGTGATCCTCACACCATAGCCATCCCCTCCGGTTGTCCCAATTATTGTCACTTTGGGGCCTTTGGGTCCGGACAATGATATGTGTACACAACTTGCATATAAGATCACAAACACTACTATCATAATGATTCAATAATAAGTTCAGATCTGAGATCATGGCACTCGGGCCCTAGTGACAAGAATTAAGCACAACAAGTTGCAACAAAGTCAAATAGCACTAATAGAGATACTAGGCACTATGCCCCTAACCACTATTATTAGATTACATGATAGAACTCATTCAATCCCTACCATCCCCAAGCCTACAGCGGGGGGTTACTCACTCATGGATGAGGGAAACATCGGTGGTTGATGGAGATGCATTGGTGATGACGATGGCGATGATCCTCTCCAAATTCCCGTAGGTGCCAGAACGGATTTTCTGGATCCGAATCTTGGTTTCTCGTGGCAGCGGAGCGGAACTCTTTCTGAAAAACTATCGAACCCCCTCTATTTTTAGGTCAGAAGGCAACTAATAGGCGCAGAGGGAGGCCGAGGAGCTGCCTGGGGTGGCCAGACCTCCCATAGGGGCAGGGTCAGTGGGCCCGCGCCTAGGGTGGGTCTAGGCCCCGTGCCTCCCTCTGCCTCCTTCCGCTCCGTGGATCTTCGGTGAAATATAATTTTGGCATATTTTGGGATTTTTCACGATAGTTCATTTTCGCACAAAACAAGACACCAAGGTAATTCGTTGAAAACAACGTTAGTCCGTTAGTTGTATCCAAATCACACAAGTTTAGAGAAGAAACAATAGCAAAGTGTTCGAGAATGTAGATACGTTTTGGACGTATCAATGGGGTGGAGGTCTGTCTCTCCGATGGGCACCTACCTTGTATGCAGAGGAGAGCCCGACAGTGGATGTCCGCCTCTTTCTCGCCGCACCTATACCGGCCGCATCAGTTTGGCTGCGCTCTGATAGGTCGAGATGTATGTCACACGGATCTTGGCCAACCACCATTGGATACATAATGACCCGACGGGCTGGAGGTCTCTCTCTCCCGATGGGCGCACCTACCCCATACATAGAGGAGAGCCCGATGGGCTGGATGTCTTTCCCTACCTTTCCTTGTTGCACGTATACTAGCCGCATCTCCCTCCCCTCCTATCGACGTACGACGGCGCGGTTCTAAGCGTGGCGGTCCAAATGGCATGCGGCAGTGCGGACCTAAGCTTGGCGGTCCGAACGGCGTGCGCCGCCGTGGATCCAAGCGTGGTGGCTGGAACGGCGTGCGGCGGTGAGGAACCGCGGATGTGGCTATTCGAATAGTTTGACACTCTGCAGAGATTGTACACTTTCACCACAATATTCGATACATCCGTTAGGAACAAATCCTGAATTCACCATACTCAGTATGCGGATAATCAATCCTAACCTTTCAATTACACGCCCTAGTATAAGCACCTCTCCTGTGAGTTTGGCCTCCCAACCATGACCAACTGTCATCTTGGAGTACCGCAGTGTGGACAATCTTCACAAGGTAGCCTCATCGATCTTGGCCGTGAGGGAACCAATACTAAGGTATATAAGTTTCCAAATAAGCCCTACCCAATCTTCGGTATTGTGGTTGTACTATAAAATTGGAATGGTATCGCATCCGACAACCATCAGTTTTATAAAGGGCTATGGCTCCTGCCTCAACATTTTCATCACCAAAATCATCAAGTGTTAAACACATGTCAAAACATCTCAAGAGAATGATCCATCATTCTAAGGTTTTCATAACCATTTTCACCAAGTATTCCCATCTAATGTTGATCAAGTTTTATGCTTAGCACTAGCATCTACAAGTGGGGGTAAGCACTAATGAGTGGTGGTAAACTATTGGAGTTTAACTTAGTTTACATGCCTTAGGATGACATCAAGATTATCTAGCTTAGGCCAAATTTTATGCTCTTTATGCAACCTTCAATTATCCTTCTAGTATCTACCATTTATTCCAGTAAACTCTAAGTAGGAGCTTTGATAAAGAAATAAAGTAATAAGCTTGCAAGTAAAACTAGGATTGGGTATCATCAAATGTATCTAACCAAGCATGCTTAGTGCATTGCATAGGTTATTTAACTCTCCTAATTGCAAGTGTTAGCTTACACATTCAACTAGTAGTATTAGGCTTGCTAAAGTAGAGTATATTGCAAGTGTTAGCTTGCATAGGTATAGTATCAGCTTACATTGGTCCACTTGGTTAGTAAAGCTTGCCTTGTGGAGAGCAGTGGTTGAAGTTCTCCTCGGCTTCTTCTTCGTAGTATCCTCCTTCCTCCTCGTATCCTTGGTCGGTACTAGCGTCTATAAATAAATACGATGTACACAATCACCAAACATTATTTAACTACTTGTAATCATCACACCAAAGGGTCCTATAGATGATCTAGCATCATCACTAACATTACAAGATTAAAGCTTGGTTTAATTCCTTTTATTTTTAGAAAAGTAATTTCTACTCATTGAAAAATTACTTAAGATTTAATATTCTCCAAACCAAACATGGGATCATGTTGAAACATGTCATCACCACATATTTTAGTCCATGGGAAGGTGATTTAAAGTGGTGTCACAATTTAATAAGGTTTTACCCTTTTATTTTAATTAAATAAAGTGACTAGAAATGCCTATGTATCATTCTTTTATTACTTGAACATTATTTCTGTAAGTAAACCTATATATTTTTATATATTCTGAAAGGTATGGTTAAATGTGATTTTTGAGAGTTGGAATCAACTCAAAATCTATTATGGGTTTAATTTGAAAAATGTTTGAATGCAGAAAAGCTTCTGCCTTGTTATTTTTACCAAGGATGATCTACAGATCCAAATGACTTGAATCCAACGGTCTTGGATTCAGCATTCCCAGACCTTTCTAACAAAATTGGTTTCATTCAATTTGGTTCACTGAATTGATCTGGGTTGATTTTTGAATCTAGGTGCAGAAGTATGTTTGAAATAAAATGGAAAAAGGTTAATTTCAAATGATTAGGCTGCGCGGGAAGCGATACTGGGCCGGCCTGCTAAGCACAGCGCTTACGCGGGCTGATTAAGTGGCTGTCCCCACGCGTTAGTGAGACGAGGGGGTGCGAAGCCGTATGGGGCGATGTGGTGCGTTCGATCTAGTTCTAATCCAACGGCTGAGAGTCATCGTCGACGTTGGGCAACGCCGGCGAGACAGAAACCTAGCGCGGCCAGTGGGGGTCGTTGGGGGCTCACCGGGGTTCAGGCGAGGGTCGAAGAGGCGGGCGAACGAAGAAGTCGACGACGGCAAACCTCCTGGTACCGGCAGCTTCTCCTAGGGCGGCTCCAATCGCTGGCCCCCTTCTTCTCCAGCAGCGGCAGACTCCGGTGAAATTCCGGCGAAGTGCTGCTCGCCTTGCTCCGGGAACGGGGTGGCACGATCAGTGAGGAGAGGGGAGTGATATGGTGTGCTCAATTCAGCTAGGGGTGGCTTCTATTTATAGTGGAGCGAGGGGACGACTATCGGCGTGGGCGACGGTAGGGGCGGTGCGGTGCTCCCTGGCGATGCTTAACGACACGGTGGCGAGACGTGGGGCGGTGCGGTTTGGTCGGAACACGACGGTGCTCTGTGTGTGCCCGACGGAAGATTTAATGGCGCAGCCGCTGCGGGTCTGTGGCGGGCGGCGAACGAGCGGGTTCTGGGTTGGGATGGTGGTGATCACGTATGCACGCGCAAGGGCGGCGCTGATGTGGGTGTCCGAGCGTGGCACGGGCATGCTCTCGGCATGGTTGCTAGCGAGGTTGGCATGGTTCGCGTGTGGTCAAGTGGCCGCAACGCTCGAAAGGCCGACAGGGAGTTGAAGGGTTTCGCGGCATAGTAAATCAAAATTTTCTACGGATGCGAACAGAGGGAAAGCCAAGATCTAATATAGGAGATGCAAACAACGAGAGAGATTGGATTATATCTTCATACCCTTGAATATTCGCACAGCGGAACGTTCGTCGGAACGTGGGTGATGTAGTCGTACTCGCTTCTCCTCTTCGCGATCCGATCCGATCTAGCACCACAAGTGGCGGTGCCTCCATGAGATGTACACGTGCAGAACCTCGACGTCTCCTCCTTCCTCGGTCCAGCAAGTATGGTGGAGAGACGGATTGGATCTACAACACGACGGCATGGTGTATATGGTGGAGAGTTTCTGCAGCAGGGCTTCGCCTACACGTAGTCGGGAGGGAGAGAGAGAGGAGGGCAGCAAGGCGACTAGGCTTGGAGGGGAAGGTGTGAGGGGTGGTGCGCCCCCAGCCCTCTTTATATAGAGGGGTGGGCGGGTGCCCTAGCCCCTCCCCCAAGCCCAAACCGGCGGCCACAAGGAGGAGTGGGGGGGCAAGGAAACCCCCTCTTCTAGAAGGTCTAGTTAGGGTTTTACCCTAGCTGGCCGGTTGGGCCCTATGGGGCCTTGTGCCCCTGGCCCAATGCGGCCAGGGCACTCCCTCATAGGCCCATGCCCCCTCCCGGAAGGTGTGGCCACGTTGGTCCCCTTCCGGAAGGTTCTAGAAGCTTCCGATACAATACCGATTAACCCGGAACAATTCCGAACTCCAAAAACTGCACTGCCTTATATGAATCTTATTCTTCGGACCACTCCGGAACCTCTCGTGATGTACCGGATCCCATCCGAGACTCCCAACAAAAACTCATAAACCAATTATCCAATCTATCCTAGCGTCGAGACACGTTAAGTGTGTGACCCTGCGGGTTCGAGAATATGCAGATATGATCTTCTATCAATAATCAACAGCGGGGTCTGGAAACCCATATTGACTCCCACACATTCATAGATGATCATATCGGATGAACCATAATGCCAGGATTCAATCAATCCCATATATATATATTCCCTTCGTCTCGTGATATTTTACTTACCCGAGATTTGATCGTCGGTACCGTCATACCTAGTTCAATCTCGTTCACAGCAAGTACTTTACTCATTCCGTAATCCGATATCACTTTGTGATTAACTCCTTAACCACATGCTTGCAAGAGGTGTTGATATCGACACGAAAGGGGCCAAGTATATATCTCCGACTTGGGAGGGACAAATCCCATCTCGATACATACAACCCAACAGATACTTTCTGATCACCTGAGAGACACCTTTATGATCACCCTCTCATAGGATGACGTTTGATGACCTCAAAGCTTTCTTCCAATACCAGGGAGTTGTATTATCTAATGGTCTAAGGAATACAATATTTGACATAAGAAAAGCTTCGCAAATATGAACACGATGACACGATCTAATTGCTTCGCTTAGTTTAGGTCTGTCCATCAAATCATTCTCCCAATAATATGATCTCATTATTAATTGACAACTCATGTCCATGGTTAGGAAACCTCAACCATCATTAATCAATGAGCTAGTCCATAGAGGCGTACTAGGGACACAGTGTTGTTCACAAACCACACAAGTATTAAAGTTTCCGCTTAATACAATTCTAGCATGGAATATAAACATTATCATGAACAAGAATTATAATAATAACATCTTTATTATTGCCTCTAGGGCATAATTCCAACAGTCTCCCACTTGCACTAGAGTCAATAATCTAGTTTACATCTGGCAACAATCTCACACCCATGGCACTGAGGTGCTGATCATGTTTTACACGTGGAAGAGGTTTAGTCAATGGATCTGCGACATTCAGATCTGTATGTACTTTGCTAATCTTCAGATCTCCATCTGCTATATAATCTCGGATTATATGAAACTTGCGGTTGATATGCTTGGTCTTTGGATGATATCTTGGTTCCTTAGCAAGTGCTATGGCGCCAGTGTTGTCACACAATATCTCCAGTGGGTCCAATGCACTTGGAACCACGCCAAGCTCAGTGATGAAGTTCCTGATCCAAACTCCTTCACTTGACGCTTCTGCAGGCCCATGTATTCCGCTTTCATAGATCCCGCGATCACGCTTTGCTTGCAGCTTCTCCACTCACAGCTCCTCCATTCAAAATATACACGTATCCCGTCCGAGATTTAGAATCATCCTTGTCGGTGTCAAACTAGCGCCGACGTAACCTTTACGACAAGTCGTTCATCACCGCCATAGACTAAGAACATTTCTTTAGTCCTATTTAGGTATTTTAGGATGTTCTTCACGGCTGTCCAAAGGTTCCACTCTGGATCACTTTGATATCTCGTCAAACTAAGAGCATTGGACACATCCGTCTAGTACACAAGATGACATACATGATAGAACCTATGGCCGAGGCATAAGGCACTTTGCTCATAGCTTCCTATCATTTATCAGAATGGACACTCGAGCCTTGCTCAATATCTTACCCGACAACATAGGCACGAACCTTTCTTTGCCTTACCCATTCGAACCTTTTCGAACTTTGTCTAGGTATGTACTCGCTTAAAGCTATCAGCGCCTTTGTCTATCTCTATAGATTTTGATGCCCAATATATAAGCAGCTTCACCTAGGTCTTTCATTGAAAAACACTTGTTCAAAAAACTCTTCACATCGTTAAGCATGTTAATGTCATTTCCAATAATCAATATGTCATCCACATATAGTACTAGAAATGTCACCGAGCTCCTACTCACGTTCTTGTAGATACAAGCTTCGTAGCAATTTGGAACAAATCCAAAGCTCTTGATCACTTGATCAAAACGAAGGTTCCAACTCCGAGATGCTTGCTTCAGTCCATAAATAGAACGCTGAAGTTTGCATATTTTATCAACATCCTTAGGATCGACAAAACCTTCGGGTTGCATCATATACAACTCTTCATCAATGTTGCCATTGATGAACGCAGTCTTGACATCCATTTGCCATATTTCATAATCATGAAACGCAGCAATTGCTAATAAAATCTGAATGGACTTAAACATCGCTACGGGAGAGAAAGTCTCATCGTAGTCAACACCTTGAACTTGTCGAAAACCTTTCGCGACAAGCCGTGCTTTATAGACGGTAACATTACCATCCGCGTCCGTTTTCTTCTTGAAGATCCATTTGCACTCAACGGCCTTACGGTCGCTAGGAGGGTCCACCAAAGTCCATACTTGGTTTTCGCTCATGGATCCTAGTTCGGATTTCATGGCTTCTAGCCATTTATCGTAGTCCGGCTCATCATCGCTTCCTCATAGTTCGTGAGGTTCACCGCCTTCTACCAACAAGACAACCAAGACAGTTGACGTACCACTCGTGAGGGGCACGCGACCTTGTCGACCGCGACGCTCAAGAGCAAGATCGTCCAAGCTTCATGATCCTTGTCATTAGCTTCCTCTATTGTTGGTGCAAAGCAATCGAACAATTTCGTGTGCGCGCTACTCCAATTCAAGAGAAGGTTCAATAACCTCGTCTAGCTCTACTTTCCTCCCACTCACTTCTTTCGAGAGAAACTCCTTCTCAAGAAAGGAACCGCTTCATGACAAACACTTTGCCTTCGGTTCTGTGATAGAAGGTATACCCAATAGTTTCCTTAGGGTATCCTATGAAGACGCATTTCTCCGTTTTGGGTTCGAGCTTGTCCGGAATCAACTTCTTGATGTAAGCCTCACATCCCCAAACCTTAAGAAACGACAACTTAGGTTTAGCACCAAACCACAGTTCATATGGTGTCGTCTCAACATATTTAGATGGAGCCCTATTTAAAGTGAATGCAGCGGTTTCTAATGCATAACCCCAAAATGATAACGGCAAATCAGTAAGAGACATCATTGACCGGACCATATCTAATAAGGTTCGATTCCTGCTCGACACACCATTGCGCTATGGTGTTCCGGTGGCATGAGTTGCTAAACGATTCCACTTGCTTTAAGATGCGTGAGAAAATCATAACTCAAATATTCACCTCCACGATCGGATCGTAGAAATTTAATCTTACTTTTACGATTGTTCTCCACTTCATTCTGAAATTCTATGAACTTTACAAACGTTTCAGATTTATGTTTCATCAAATAGATATACCCATATCTACTTAAGTCATCGGTAAAAGTGAGAAAATAGCGATATCCACCGCGTCGAAACACTCATCGTCCGCATACATCGGTATGTATGATTTCCAACAAGTCCGTTGCTCGCTCCATCATACCGGAACGGGTTTTGATCATCTTGCCCATGAGGCATGGTTCGCATGTGTCAAATGATTCAAAATCAAGAGACTCCAAAAGTCCATCGAATGGAGTTTCTTCATGCGCTTTACACCAATATGACCTAGACGACAAAGGCCACAAATAAGTAGTATTATCACTATCTACTTTGCATCTCTTAGCCTCAATGTTATGGATGTGTGTTTCATCCCTTCCGAGATTTAGAAGAAATAAACCATTCACAATAGGTGCATGACCATAAAAGATGTTACTCATATAAATAGAACAACCATTATTCTCCGATTTAAATGAATAACCTTCTTGCAATAAACAAGATCCAGAAATAATGTTCATGCTCAACGCACGCACATAATAACATTTATTGAGGTTTAAAACTAACCCCGAAGGTAAAACTAAGGAGAGCGTCGACGCCATCACATCAACTCTTGATCCGCTGCCAACGTGCATCGTCACCTCATCCCTCGCAAGCCTTGCGTCTATTTCGTAGCTCTGCTTCGAGTTACAAATATTAGAACGAACCAAGATCAAATACCCAGCACTACAACGAGGGCTAGTAAGGAAAACATCAATAACATGTATATCAAATATACCTTTGATGGTGCCACCTTCTTGTCCGCTAAGTACTTCGGACAGTTGCCCAAAGGACCCTTGTCCTTGCAATAGAAGCACTCAAAGGTCCGCTTAGGACCAGACTTGAGCTTCTTCTCGTAGGACAAGGCTTGCCGCCCTTCTTGAAGGGCTTCTTTGCTCCCTTACCTTTCTTGAAGGTGGGCTTGTTGACCATCAACACATGATTATCCTTTTTGATGTCCACCTCCGCAGCCTTCAGTTTTGCGAAGAGCTCGGTGATCGTATTAGTGGGACCAATCTGATTGTGAGTCACTACAAAACTTTTGTAGCTAGGAGGGAGTGATTGCAGAACCCTATCAATCTTGAGCTCCTCTGGAATCGTGCATTCCAGTTGCTCAAGGCGTTGAGTGTAGCCCGTCATCTTAATGGCGTGCTCACTAACGGAACTCCCTTCCTCCATCTTGCAGTTAAAGAACTTCTCAGAGATCTCATATCTCTCAGAACGGGCCTAAGTCTGAAACATTGTTTTCAGATCTTCAAGAATCTCAAAGGGCCCGGGATAGTCTTCAAAACGATTTTGAAGTTCCGGTTCCATAGCAAACAACATGGTGCTCTTAATCACACCAGAATCATCTTTGCGCGACTGATAGACAACTTTCTCATCAGCCGGCGCAGTTGCAGCAGGGGGGTCACCTAACGCTTTCCCAAGGACATAGTCCTTTTGACAAACAGAGAGAATGATTCTTAGATTGCGGAACCAATTGGTGAAGGTAGACCCATTGTTTCTAAGCTTTTCCTTCTCAGCAAAAACATTGAAGTTGAAGTTGGACTTAGCCATTTGATCTACAATATTTGCAAGTACAAATTAGACTATGTTCATGATAACTAGTTCAACTTTTAATCAAATTACTAGATGAACTCCCACTGAATTCAACATCCCTCAAGTTGTTTAGTGAACACGATCCAAATTCACCACACCTAATCCGATCTTCACGAGAAGAGATGTGGTTTCAATGGTGGACAACGAAGTGTCGATCATATCATTCATATGACTCATGCTTAACCTTTCGGTTCATGTGTTCCGAGGCCATGTATGTACATGCTAGGCTCGTCAAGTTAGACTCAAGTATTTCCGCGTGTGCAAAACTGGCTTGCACCCATTGTATGTGAGTGTAGAGTCTATAGCACCCGATCATCACGTGATGCTTGGACACGACGAACTTTCGCAACGGTGCATACTTGGGGAGAACACAGTTTTATCTTGATCTTTAAGTGAGGAATCATCTTATAATGCTACCGTCGCGATCTAAGCATAATAAGATACATAAAAGGATAAACATCACATGCATATAACTTTATGTGACATGGTATAGCCAATCTTCGCGCAATGATCTCCATCTTGTGCGTGCCGGCATGATCTCCATCACTCCACCATGATTGCCTCCACCATGAATAGCAACTACAACTATTGCTAACTACTTAGCGATAAAGTGAAACTATTACATGGTGTATAAGAAGTTGACACACAGGTCATACACAATTATAAAGACAACCATATGGCTCTTGCCGGTTGTGTACTCATCGACATGCAAGCCGTGAAACATAACAAAACATGATCATCGCATACATTATACACATCACATCTTGGGCCATACCATATCACAGAAAACACTCCCTGCAAAAACAAGTTAGACGCCTCTACTTTGTTGTTGCATGTTTTACGTGGCTTATGGGAGTAGATGCTAAGAACGATTCTTACCTACGGAAAGCCACAACGGTGATATTATGGTTGCCAACTCCGGTGTTAATCCCATGACAACTATAGTGAGAGAAACTGGCATCCACCAGCCGCATGTGTGGAACAAGCCACACATCAAGTGCGGAGCCGGTCTCGAACGACGCCGCCAGAAGGTTGGCCTGGACCGCTTCAATCTCACTATCCCGCGTCATAAGAAGAACACAAACAAGAGGCTTCCAACAGAAAACATCAACGCCCGCAACAACCATGTTGCGTTCTACTCGTGAAACACATCTATGCATAGATCTAGCTCTGATACCACTGAAGGGTTTCGTGGCATAGTAAATAAAAATTTTCTACAGATGCGAACAGAGGGAAAGCCAAGATCTAATCTAGGAGATGCAAACAACGAGAGAGATTGGATTAGAGATTCATAACCTTGAAGATTCGCAATGTGAACGCTCTCGGAACGTGGGTGATGTAGTTGTACTCGCTTCTCCTCCTCGCGATCCGATCCGATCTAGCACCACAAGTGGCGGTGCCTCCGTGAGATGCACACGCAAAGACCTCGACGTCTCCTCCTTCCTCGGTCCAGCAAGTATGGTGGAGAGACGGATTGGATCTACAACACGACAGCGTGGTGTATATGGTGGAGAGTTTCTGCAGCAGGGCTTCGCCTACACGCAGTCGGGAGGGAGAGAGAGAGGAGGGCAGCAGGGCGACTGGGCTAGGAGGGAATGGTGTGAGGGGTGGTGCGCCCCCAGCCCTCTTTATATAGAGGGGTGGGCGGCTTCCCTAGCCCCTCCCCCAAGCACAAACCGGCGGCCACAAGGAGGAGTGGGGGGCAAGGAAACCCCCCCTTCTAGAAGGTCTAGTTAGGGTTTTACCCTAGCTGGCCGGTTGGGCCCTATGGGCCCTTGTGCCCCTGGCCCAATGCGGCCAGGGCACTCCCTCATAGGCCCATGCCCCCTCCTGGAAGGTGTGGCCACGTTGGTCCCCTTCCGGAAGGTTCTAGAAGCTTCCGGTACAATACCGATTAACCCGGAACAATTCAGAACTCCAAAAACTGCACTGCCTTATATGAATCTTATTCTCCGGACCACTCCGGAACCTCTCGTGATGTCCCGGACCATCCGAGACTCCGAACAGAAACTCATAAACCAATTATCCAATCTATCCTAGCGTCGAGACACGTTAAGTGTGTGACCCTGCGGGTTCGAGAATATGTAGACATGATCTTCTATCAATAATCAACAACGGGGTCTGGACACCCATATTGACTCCCACACATTCATCGATGATCATATCGGATGAACCACGATGCCAGGATTCAGTCAATCCCATATATATATTCCCTTTGTCTCGCGATATTTTACTTGCCCGAGATTTGATCGCTTGCACCGTCATACCTAGTTCAATCTCGCTCACAAGTACTTTACTCGCTCGTAATCCGATATCACTTTGTGATTAACTCCTTAACCACATGCTTGCAATCGGTGTTGATATCGACACGAAAGGGCCCAAGTATATCTCTCCGACTTGGGAGGGACAAATCCCATCTCGATACATACAACCCAACAGATACTTTCCGATCACCTTTATGATCACCCTCTCATAGGATGACGTTTGATGACCTCAAAGCTTTCTTCCGATACCAGGGAGTTGTATTATCTCATGGTCTAAGGAATACAATATTTGACATAAGAAAAGCTTCGCAAAGATGAACACGATGACACGATCTAATTGCTTCGCTTAGTTTGGGTCTGTCCATCATATCATTCTCCCAATGATATGATCTCATTATTAATTGACAACTCATGTCCATGGTTAGGAAACCTCAACCATCATTAATCAATGAGCTAGTCCATAGAGGCGTACTAGGGACACGGTGTTGTTCACAAACCACACAAGTATTAAAGTTTCCGCTTAATACAATTCTATCATGGAATATAAACATTATCATGAACAAGAATTATAATAATAACATCTTTATTATTTCCTCTAGGGCATAATTCCAACAGGAGTGGCGGTGGGATGTTGGCTTGCTCCCAGACATGCTGGCTAGGCTTGTGTTTCCTCCTAGCTTGCTGTCGACATGGGGGTGACAAGGGTGCATTCGTCCTGCTCACCATTGATGGCAATGCCCAGCTTACAGTGATGCTAAGGGTGTGCAATTGAGCTAGATGATCTACTAAAACCTAGTTGTAACCAGAGAGGGAACAAGTTAGGCTTCAATCACTGCTCACAATAGTGTTTAAGATTTTGATGATTTGTGTCTGCAATGTGTTTGATGAAATGGCCGCAAGAATTCAAGTTTTGAATTTTGAAAAGATTTTTGGTGGGTGTGCTAGGTTGGTGCTGGTGAGTCTGCAGATGCTTGGGTTTTGAAAGTTGAGCTTGTTTGAGTGGTTTGTGAAAAAAGTGGGATCTTCTCATATGATAAAGATTCAATTTTGAATTGTCATTTAAACTATGCATTTGAAAGTTTCTGGATGATCACAAAGTGGGCCTTGATACTTTGTTATGAGTACAATCAAGGGGTGCAAAGATCCAAACAAGTTTCTGTTAAGTTCTGAAAGTTTGGGACAGCCAAAGTAGGCATGGGAGTTAAATTGGTCAAAATGACCATTCATCCAATTTGGATTGTTTTGATTTGTTTGTCTTTGGGAAAAGTGTGGGGATTGTTTAGATGATGTTTATTTCACCTAAGAACATTTTACAAGCAAAGAAACACATAAACAAGGCAATTCAAAAGAATTCAAAATGGGATGCATACACACATGCATGCTTTCATATTTTGTTATTTAGAAAAGTTTTTGTTAACCCTAATTTTGATGATTAGAGTTTGATGATCCAAGTTTAGTATTTTTGGGATGTTACAGAATTACCCTTGGAAGTATGGAATTGCGTACGGGGGAGTCACATACCATATTTGGTGCTTTACCATATATAAAATAGGAATAAAGAGGGATTCACTAAGCTCATATCGATATTCATGGGTAATCCTTAATTGCAATGGATCCATAGGTGGTTGCCTAAGATCATTGCAATGGTTATTTAGAGTTGTGATGACCGATGGTTTTCTTGGCACATCTTATTGTGGAGCTCTCACCACACATATCATAATATAAGATATAGATTTATCCTACTCATAATTAATACCAATGCTAGTGGTGGATCCTAAAACCCCGAGAACATTTAGCCTTATTGAAGTTCCATTACAGTTCTCACCGCTCTTGTTTACTTCACTTCATTCTTTACTCTTTTGCAAACAAACCAAACTCTCTTAAAACGCTCTTACTTGAGATCAAGGACAACTCTAAGTATCCCTTGATAGATAGTGATGAGGGGCATAAAGACCTTAACCAAATAACTCTTTATGGTTCGATGCTCTTACTTTTGAATCTACCTACAATTTATCTATGCACTTATAGTCATCAAGCTATTTTCTAGCGATGTTGCTGGGAAGCTAACCACTTTTGGTCTGTGTCCTTATTTGTTAATTATTAATAGTTATACTAAAGTTTTTTACTTATTTTAGGTAAAACATCATGGGTGACTATCAACATGAAATACAGATTCAAGCTGTCAAGAATCCAGGTCCGCCCATGGATGCCTATTTAAAGGTGAATCCACATGTCAACCCCGGGGGTTATGATATTAATCCCATATTGTTGGATGTGCTGCACGCTAAGAAATTTTTAGGAGATGGTATGGAACACCCATACGAGTGTATGGAATTCTTTGAAGATGTCTATCAAACCTTTTGTTTTAATATCTTTACCGAGGATAGGTCAAATTTAGACTTTTTGGTCAAACTCTTATTGATAAAGCTCATTTTTGGTATAATAATTGTCCCACAGAACTTACTGATGTCTGGGAGGTCCTATCTGTAGGGGTTCGTAGCATGGAAAACAAAAAAATCGATCGCATTAACACATAGAAGCCAACGAGTTTATAGAGTACTAACCCTCGTAGATCCAAAGCGTTTTAACAATATCGGATTCTCGTGGTTGATGTAGTCATTCACTTGCCGATCTAAAAATCGTGCAGACGATCCTTCTGGCACCATGTTCCGACAGCGCTTTCATAGTCGGTCATACGTTTGGTACTCTATAAAGACCTTCCTCTCCCTTGTTCCAGCAGGCAACAGAGGTTGTAGATCTCCTCGTGATTCCAGCAGCATGACGGTGTGGTGGTGGAGGTGGAGGAATAGATCCTGCAGGGCTTCGCCTAAGCCGGTGCAGGTATGGTGGAGGAGAGAGGGCCTCGGCGGGTAGGGCGTAGGCGCCGAGGGGAGGAGGCGCTGGCGGCTTGGGGTGTAGGCGGCGGCTTGGAGGGCTAGGGCGTCGGCGGCTTGGGGAAAGGCGGCGACCTAGGGTTTTTCGGGTGGAGGGGTGGGGCGCTCTCCTCCTTATATGGGTGGGGGAGGCGGCAAGGGGAGGCCGAGTCCTCCCCCAACTCCCTCTTGGCTGGTTCCCTCTCCTTCCTCCACTAGGACTTTGACTTTTCAAACTAGAGTTTGACTATTCAAACCAGAGTTTGATTATCTCTTCCATATCCTTGGCCTACTTGAACTTAGTGGTCTATGCCCCTGCCCCATTAGGGTATGGTGCATTCCGTGTACCCCCTCCGGAGTGGTGTACCTTCTAGAATATTCTAGAAGCTTCCGGTTAAAACACGGAAAACATTTCCGAACCCTAGAAATTGACCTTCCTTATATGAATCTTATTCTTTAGACCATTTCGGAACTCCTCATGATGTCCTGGATCCAATCCGAGACTCCGAACAACATTTAGTCTCCAACTCATATTCCATATCTACTAAACAACATTGAATCCTTAAGTGTGTCTCCCTACGGTTCGTGAACTATGTAGACATGATCGAGACACCTCTCCAATCAATAACCATTAGAGGAATCTAGAAATCCATTATGGCTACCTGTTGGGGAGTAACCCCGGATAGGGTAAAGACGGGGAAAGACAAGGGTATAATCCCCGTCTGGTTTCCGAGTTACGGCCTAGGTCGGCCGAATCCCGTAGAAGTCGGCCGAGATATGAAGAGGAGAGACCCATGTATTTACGCTAAGACATTACCCGGCCGAGATATTGCGTAAGTCGGCCGGGTTAGCCCGAGTGATCTTGATGCAGGTAAAGGACGATCCGAGTTATGCAAGGAGGGACCGAATGATATGAAGCTTGCAGGAGAAGGAGAAGCCTAAAGTCAAACCCTAGCAGCAAGCTAAGGAGAATCTGAGCGGAGCCAAGCGCTAGGGACAAAGGCGCAGAGCGACAGAGAGGCAGAAGGAGGTCACGGAGGTGACAGTCCAGAAGCCCGAGGCGCACAGGAGGGGCCCTCGGGAACCTTGCCATCATTAGGGGAGCGACAGGGAAAGGGGGGCACCGAACTACTATATTGGGACAAGCATATTCCTCAAATATGCTTGCCGCGTCAGCCGTAGTGGAACCCAAGGACCTCCTTTATAAGGAGAGGCATGAACTCTGAAGGGGGCATCGAAGAAATTTAGAGCCGTTAGGATGGTAAAGTTCTCTTCTCCCTGTATACAGCTCAAGGAGCACTTGTAGCCCAAGGAAGAAGAAATAAAGATCTTTGCCTTGGTCTTCTGTGCGTAGAATCAACTACATCTTCCCTCCCCAGATCCCTCTAGCATCCATTGGCCCCATACTTTAGCCTACCCATGGCATCTGCCGTGATACCACCACGACAGTTGGCGCCCACCGTGGGGGCAGCATCGGTGCTAGCTGGAGTTATGATCCGGACGGGAAACTTCATCAACACGGGGAGCGCGTTGTTTCTGGCTCGGTCCAGAGATTTGGTCTCTGTGACTACGTCGGTGACAATGCGGGCAGCTTCAGGGGAAAAACTCCCCTGCGCAACAGCGTCTTCATCAACCTGGGCGGGCACAAGGTCTACGTCAGCATCGACACCTCCAGCGTTTATCCTCACAAAGTTGTTGTTGCAGGGGAGCCACCTCTTAACACTGCGAGCCGTCCGCCCGGAGCACATCCTACAGGCAGCGTCGAGGTGATGGTCGCGGCCGAAGTGCAAGGTGGAGTAGCAGCTGCCGGGTCAATCAGAACCCGCCACCAGGCTGTATGCATGCCAGTGCATTTACACCATTACCCACCGAGGTAATCCCTCCAGCGACCAACCCGACCGAGGTGCAGGACACCACCCCAAAGGCACCAAGAGTAAGGGGGCCACCTCTGGAAAGGCCAGAGAACATTCTTCAGGCGACCATAGAAAACTTGACTACGCCTGTAGCGCCAATACTTGATCCGGCAAATGCTCAGGCAGAATTAGAGGAAACCAGGCAAAAGGTGCTGGTAGAGGCCAAAAAAGTGTCGGCCTTGCGGGAGTCCTTAAACAGGACCCTGCGGGAATATGCCAGAGCTAATAAGCTTGACGTCGCGCCCGAACGGGTGGACGAATTAAGATTGAGAGGGAAATCCCTCATAGATGATATCAACAGAGAGCATGATGCTCATAAAGCAGAATCAGTGGATTTGGGATTGCCGAGGTACAGTACCCCGACAAAGAACCTAAGAGCGGCAAATGCCGCAGCATTAGAATTGGAAGGGTTGACCGACGAAGCCCGGCAAAAACAACAAGAAAGAGTGAACGAGCTGGTGCGCATCGTGAACCAGCAAAACGAAGAAATGCTCAGGGCAGACCCGGCGAGGCCAGGGGCCTCGCGAATGGTTCACTCGGCAGGAGCAACACCTGCCTTGTCAGTAGCAGCAGCATCTTCACCCGGAAATAATGCGAGAAGGGACAAAGCAGTAACCTCAGGAAAGAGAAACAAGCAAATTGTTCCGTATGATCCGGTGATGGCCGGAAAGGCAAATGAGAACAGAGGCAATGCAAGCCGAGGTAACAGTGGGGAGAGGAACCCCGGCCGTATCGAGAAAGACGGCGGAAGCCGAGGCAATGGAGACCTCGGCAGAAGAGAACCTGGAAGAGGCAATCATGAGAACAATACCCCGGTCGAAGTGAGGAGAGAACTGCCACTCAACCCGCAACCGAGGCATGAACCTCGGCAGGAAAGAGAAACGAGGCCAGCTCGCCACAATCAAGTTAATGAAAGATATAATGATGGTTACTCCGAGATGGAATATGCGATCCATGGCGGAAACAACCACTATGGAATACAAGACAGAGTTCAGTACAGAGATTTGCCATCAAATGATGCAAGAGTGAAGCTGGACCGGCTATACCGGTCCGAGTTGTTGGAAGAACAGGGTCTGCCAGGGCCAACGTGCTTTGGACCACGAATCATGGGCGAACCACCTGTGCCGAACTTTCAGCTGGCAAGGGGCACGAAAACATATAATGGGAGTACCAAACCACAAGACTGGTTGATTGACTATGCCACTGCTGTGAAAATAGCGGGTGGAAACTTACGATGGGCAGTACGGTATGTCCCACAGATGCTGGAAGGACCAGCCAGGGTGTGGCTGAATAATCTACCAGCGGGCAGTATCAACTGTTGGTTGGATTTTGAGGAAATGTTTGTCAGCAACTTTACCAGCACATACAAGAGGCCAAACATGCCACAACAGTTAGCCATGTGCAAGCAGAGGCCAAATGAAACAGATAGGGAATTTTTAACTCGGTGGTGCAACCTGAGAAACTCATGCGAAGGAGTTATAGAATCGCAAGCAATAGCTTGGTTTGCACAAGGATGCCGTTATGGCAGCGTATTGTGGCAACGCCTGCAAAGAGATATGCCGACCACCCTGGCGGAAACTATCAGAATAGCGGACTCCTACGCATTAGGAGACCCAACGCAACCAGAATTGATGTCGGCGGATCATCGCGAGCAACAGGACCATTATGCAAGAGATTTGGCCGGGTCATCCAGGCGCAACGACTTCAGAGGGAGAAGAAGAGAGGAAAGGCCGGATTATAGATACAATTCGGCCCAAGTGGCGGCAGTAGCGCAAGATCCGCCGAGTCACGGAGCAACACAACGACAAAAGAATGGTCCTCA
This sequence comes from Avena longiglumis, assembly GCA_030063025.1. NCBI lineage: Eukaryota > Viridiplantae > Streptophyta > Magnoliopsida > Poales > Poaceae > Avena > Avena longiglumis. The sequence continues at coordinate 471,138,229 of CP125974.1, read as the reverse complement.
GCAATGGACACCAAGGAATGAAGGAAAAAGGCAGTGGACCCCAGAGCAAAAGAAATAGTGGCAGGAGAGGCCGAAGTACACGTTCGAATCTATGTTAGATCAGCCATGAAAATTTCACACGTCAAACCCATCCAGGCCAGCCAACCATATGACCCGCCAATGTGCATGGATGAAAAATGCAATGGGGAACCCCGCAGGAATTCAGGCGCGACATCAAGTGCATCAGCAACATCAGCCACAGTTGACTGGAGCAAATGCACAGCAACTGATGTTACCGCCCCCACCCCCGAGGTACGATAATTCGGATCGGAGAGACGCGGTACATCAAGTGATGAACCAGGTCCAGGATGGAAGAACAAATCCGGTGAATACCGGACGCAATGATTACAGAGAACATCATCAGTCTTATTGCGTGTTCACAACGGAATAGCAAGACAAGCAGAGTGTGCAGCGCCGGCATATGGAAGTGAATGCAGTTATGCCGGCAGTACCAAGATATGTGCCTTGGTCGGATCAGGAGGTAACTTGGAGCATAAAGGATCATCCCAAGATAATGTCGAATCCCGGATCATATGCGCTCGTGTTGGATCCAACATTTGTTGGACCGAGCATCAATGTGAAATTCTCAAAGGTACTCATTGACAATGGAAGCAGTATCAACATCATGTACAAAGATACCATGCATAAACTCGGAATATCACAGAACATGTTGCAATCCACGAGGACCACCTTCCATGGGATAATGCTGGGGCTTTCATGTGAACCCATTGGTAAGGTCCGAGTGGATGTGTTATTCGGCACAAGAGATAACTGCAGAGTAGAAAATTTAGAGTTTGAAGTGGTGGATCTAGAGAGTTGTTATCATGCTTTACTCGGACGGCCAGCATTGGCCAAATTCATGGGCAGCTGTCATATAAGTTATCTGAAAATGAAGCTACCCAGACCACAAGGAGTGATAACAATAGCAGGGGATTACAAGAAGTCAATGGAGTGTGCTTCAGCCGGGTCAAATTTGGCCGAATCATTGGTTATAGCAAGAGAAAAAAGAAGAATTCAGGAGGTAGCAGCCCTCGCTCAGTCGGCACAGCTGAACATGCCGACACTAGCCAACCCACATGGCAGTGTCTCTTTTCAGTCGACTAAAGAAACGAAGAAGTTTCAGATAGATGAGCAATTCCCGGAGCGTACTGTTACTATTGGTGCAGGCCTGGACGCTAAATAGGAAAGTGAGCTCACCAACTTCCTCCGTGAGAATCGGGACATATTTGCATGGTCAACTCAGGATCTGCAAGGTGTTTCGAGGGAGTTGGCTGAGCACTCTGTGAATGTAAGACCAGGAGCAAGGCCGGTGAAGCAACCTCTCCGCCGCTTCTCCGAAGACATGAGAAAAATAATAGGGGATGAAATAGCTCGGCTCCTTGCAGCCGAGTTCATCATGGAGGTGCTGTATCCGGATTGGTTGTCAAATCCGGTGCTAGTAGAAAAGAAGAAAGATGATCCCAATGTGGCCATTGTGTGGCGAATGTGTATCGATTACACGAACCTGAACATGGCGTGTCCAAAAGATCCTTTTCCATTACTTAGAATAGACCAAGTCATTGATTCGACCGCTGGTTGCGAGTTATTGTCATTTGTAGACGCCAGATTCGTTTCCACCGATACCGTTAAATCCGCCGATCAAATAAAGATCGTTTATTACCCCAGACGGGCTTATTGCTATCGCACAATGTTATCTGACTGTAAACGCAGGAGCAACATATCGAGATGCATGCAAAAATGTCTACACGATCAAATAGGAAAAATGTACAAGTATACGTAGATGACATAGTCATCAAAACCAAGGAAAGCAAAACGTTACTAGAAGATATACGGCAGACTTTTCGCGAACTCGAGAAGGTTCGAATGAAGCTTAATCCGAAAATGCACGCTTACGGCAGGAAAACTACTCGGTTTTCTTGTATCTAGCCGAGGTATAGAGGCTAACCTAACAAAGATAAAGGCGAGAAAGAATGGAATTGCCAAGATGTTTAAATGATGTACAAAAATTCACGGGTTGTCTAGCCTCCTCAATTTGGTTTGTATACCGGGAGAGAAGGCACTACGACTATATCAGCTGATGAAGAAATCAGATAAATTCATTTGGAATCCACAAGCGGACAGCGCATTTCATGAGTTGAAAAAGATGTTGGTCACAGCACCCATTTTGGCTTCTCCACTATCAAAGGAGTCTATGTTGCTCTATATATCGGCTACCAACAGAGTAGTAAGTGCTGTAGTTGTAGTAGAACGACTTGAAGATAATAGGTCGGTACAGAGGCCGGTGTATTATTTAAGTGAGGTGTTATCCACTTCAAAACAGAATTACCCACATTATTAGAAGATGGCTTATGGAGTGTATATGTCGGCAAAAAAGCTTAAACATTACTTTGAAGAGCATCCCATCAAAGTGATCTGTGAAGCGCCCATAGCCGACATATTGAGCAACAAAGATGCAAGTGGCCGAATAGCAAAATGGGCAATCGAGTTGTCACCGTACGCTCCACAATTTGATAGGAGAGATGCAATCAAATCTCAAGCGGTTGCCGACTTCTTCGTAGACTGGGCCGAAGTGCAGTATGAGCCACCATTACCAGACCCGAATTATTGGACGATGCATTTCGATGGTTCCAAATTAAGAAATGGTTTGGGGGCAGGAATAGTGTTAACCTCGCCTAAAAGAGATCAGCTGAAATATGTGCTACAAATACATTTTGCCGCATCCAACAACATAGCCTAATATGAAGCACTGGTCCATGGACTGAAAGTAGCAAAAGAGATTGGCATACGCCGAATCTTATGCTATGGGGATTCAGATCTAGTAGTACAGCAAGTCTCAGGCAATTGGGATGCATTAGATGCCAATATGGCTTTATACAGATTTCATGTGCAAAAGATCAGTGGATACTTCGAAGGATGTGAATTTCACCACATACCTCGGGCAGAAAATGATGCCGCATGACACGTTGTCAAAACTCGGATCAACCCCGATCAATTCCCCGGTATTGCCTCGAACACCTCAGAAACCATCAATAATCCCATCACCAGAATCCGAATCCATCTTTATTCCGGCAAACTCAGCAGAAGATAATGCGCCGATGGAAGTAGACCAGCAATATGACTCGGAACCCCCCAAGAGGAGGACAGTAGAAGTAAGCACAATTATGGAGGAGGCCGAGGTAGGTATGTCGGCAGGAAACATGGAAATATACAGTGAGATCACACCAGAAAAAGTCACACCGCTATGGGCGCAACCCATATTCTCTTACCTTAAAGACGGGATGTTGCCGAGTAATGAAATATTAGCAAGACAAACTGTAAGGAGAGCAAAAGCTTACACGATCATAAACAATGAGCTGTATAAAAGAAGTGTCACAAGCGTATTGCAAAAGTGTGTGAGTTCGGCAGAAGGCCAGGAGATCCTCCTAGATATACATCAAGGAGAATGTGGACACCATGCCTCATCTCGTGCCTTGGTAGCAAAAGCATTCAGACATGGATTTTATTGGCCGACGAACCTGAAAGAAGCCAAAGAGTTGGTTGAAAAATGCAATGGTTGTCAGAGATATGCAACCAAAATACATATGCCGTCGGCCGAGTTGAAAACAATACCCATCACTTGGCCATTTTCTATGTGGGGCTTAGATATGGTGGGACCATTTAAGCCGACACGAGGGGGAATGACCCACATATTGGTTATGGTGGACAAGTTCACAAAATGGATTGAAGTAAAACCAATAAAAAAATGCGATGGGCCCTCAGCAGTGAAATTTCTCAAAGATATTATTTTAAGATATGGGTATCCGCACAGTATTATTACAGATAATGGCACAAACTTTGCAGAAGGAGCTTTCGCCAGATTTTGCAGAGAGAAACACATAAGACTAGATGTTGCCTCCGTGGCTCACCCAGCATCTAATGGGCAAGTGGAAAGGTCTAATGGACTAGTATTGTCAGGAATAAAACTACGACTTATTGAACCGCTGCAAAGGTCGGCAGGATGTTGGATTGAGGAACTCCCAGCCGTATTATGGAGTCTCAGGACTACCCCGAATAGATCGACAGGTTATACACCATTCTTTCTGGTATATACGGGGCAGAGGTCGTGCTTCCAGCCAACATAATACATGACTCGCCAAGAGTTACTCAATATACAACCTCAGAGGTGAATGAAATAGCTCAGCAAGATACTGTAGACCTGCTAGAAGAAGCCAGAGAACTGGCACTATCACGATCAGCTATTTATCAGCAGAACTTGCGACGATATCACAGCAAGAAGGTGAATCCAAGGGTGTCCAAAGAAGGGGATTTAGTCCTTCGACTGGTACAACGCACGGCCGGCATGCACAAGCTGTCACCCCCATGGGAGGGACCATTCATCGTGAGCAAAGCATTGCATAATGATGCTTATTATCTAATCGACGCTCAATCCTCCGGAAGGAACAAGGCAGACAAAGCTGGCGAAGAAACGAAGCGGACATGGAATGTAGCTTTGCTTCGTCCATTTTACTCATAGCATAGTATCTCGAGGTCAAGAACCAATGATGTATTAAACCTCGGTATCCAGAGCAGTGACTCGGGGACTGCCATATGTTATTTCAGTTTCATGTTATGTATTTGAACCTCGGCACCCAGAGCAGTGACTCGGGGACTTCCGTATGTTATTTCAATATCATCTTATGTATTAAACCTCGGCAGCCAGAGCAGTGACTCGAAAACTGCCATATGTTATTTCAGTTTCATGTTATGTATTTGAACCTCGGCACCCAGAGCAGTAACTCGGGGACTGCCGTATGTTATTTCAATATCACTTTATGTATTAAACCTCGGCACTCAGAGCAGTGACTCGGGGACTGCCATATGATACCCAGTGTTATGTTGAGCATTAGAACTCGACACCCTGGGCAGCACCTCAATAACGGTCTTACAATATTTCTGAAATTTGCTTTACACATTAGACTTCGGCGCAATAGGCAGTAACTCAGGATAAGAGCAGAGCAATGTGGTATGATATTCGAGGCTCACACCCAGATTACTCGGCTAAACCACGAGAAAACAAAGACAAAGATACATCCTAAAAACAGGAAATCGCGGGTCACCAAAGCAAGAATTTGGATGAAAACCACTTAAACAAAATTATAGCAACTGCAAACATATGTCGCAGCAGTACACGACAAAAGAAATTCAGGTCATACAGGAAATGGTAACTTGTTCCACGTAAATCATACGCCCGGCATGCCAGGGATAAGGAATAACTTAAGAGCAAGAACTTGGCGGTATTGGATGCTCCGAAGTAGGCGGAGCCTCGGCCGAGGTTGCCTCGCCCTCCGTAGACCCAGGTGCAACTTCAGCAGAAGCCCGGGGATGCTCAGGAGCATCAGTTTGTGCAGTTGAATGCCTAGTACCCTTGGAGGAGGACCGCGCATCACTGTCACTGTCCGAGCTTGAACTGGAGCTCCCAGATGTGGCCGAGTCATCCTCACCCTCCCCTTGCTCAGCTGAATTGTTATCCGAGGCATCTTCAACTATAACCTCGTCGTCCGGGTTTGGAAGGAAACTCGGACCTTCATTCCAGGTATGCACATCGGCATACTCAACAAGCTGGAAGACGCGAGCTTGCCGAAGAGCAACAAAAGTGGGGTCCTCAACCCAGCGGGAACCAGTGCGCAAATTTCTCAGGATATCAAGAGAAATGTCTTCATACCATGACATGATGACAGTAAGGGCCATATCAGTACGGTGCGCTGATTCCCTCCAGAGACTTAGTTGCCTCTCAGATGCCATCAGTATTTTTACCAGTAATTCGACCTTGTTGATATCAGGAGTCCCAGAAGTGTTTGGCCAAAGAACGTGGTAAGCTCGAATAGCTGCTTGCACCAAATCCCGGCCCATAATCTTCATTGGACCAACTGCAGCACCAACAGCAACCAGGAAATCCTCCATTGAATACTCCGAGTCAGCGACAACAGGAACACCTCGGTGCACACAAGCTGCAAGAATCGCTTTAGAACTCACAGGCTTAGCTTCGGGAAAATGATCTGCGCAAAACACGAACGTGTCAGGTGGCAACAGGGACAAAAAAGAAAAATATAATTCGGCCGTGCTAAGAAGCTTACGATGAATGTAACTCATCATTATCTGAAGGTCTTTGGCCCAATCGATCTTGCTCTTCTCAAAACGAGCAATTTCCTCGCTCAATCCTTGAGTTTTCAGTTCGGCAGCCTCGAGGAGTTCTTTATTCTTCTGCAGCTCCAAAGCTAGCCGATTCTTCTCCTCGGAAAATTCCTGGTCGACCTTTTCTAGTTCGGATTTCTGAGAGAGCTTAAGGGTATCCACCTCGGCTCGCAGGCGAGCTATTTCATCATCTTTTTCTTGTAGCTGCGCCAAATGAATAGCGCTTTGTTCTAAAAAATGCAGCATCACGTCAGGCATGGGTGTGCAATATTGGTGGGACGCTGCAAAGGTTTGCAACTCGGCTTTACCAAAGCCAAACGAAATAAAAAAGCTTAGCACACATGTTAAAGGGGAAAAGGTGTAAGATAAAAGGGAAACTAACCTTCCAAGCGCTTGACTTTCTTCTCAAGACGAATGTTGAGGTTATTAATATTACCTGTTCACCAAAAAAGTGAGCCGGCATCTCGCGGACAAATCAATAAGAACGTCGAGAATAACGAAAAGGAACTATCGACTTACCAGCCTTTTTTACCACATGAAGGATTTTCTCATACTTTTCCTCCAGTTTGCGGTGCGAAAAAAGCAACATCTGAAATTCGGCAGTTCGCCGGTCATGTGCAACCTGAGCAATGGAGCAAAACGATAAATGAATACTCAAAGCTAAACCAGATCCGAGTCAAGCGAAACTTAACTCGGATCTAGGTGGCTGGATATTCGAAGCTAAACCAGATCCGAGTCAAGCAAAACTTAACTCGGATCTAGGTGGCTGGATATTCGAAGCTAAACCAGATCCGAGTCAAGCGAAACTTAACTTGGATCTAGGTGGCTGGATATAAAACAAATCTAGTCGGATATAAATTCGAACTCTAGAAATGAAGTTAGATTAAGTAAAGCATTATTAAACTTCCAAGCATATAACAAGTTATTTCCTTGCAAGTTTCGGGGACTAGAGCATATAGTAACATATGGGCAACTAATCTAAAAACTACGCATAACAGCAATTACCTCATTCATCTTGTTGGTATCAAGGATGAACTTGGCAGCTTGATCAAAACGACCACTGATGTCGGAAAGCTGAAAGGGCTGGCTGATTGGATTACCCTCAAACTGATCAGCAGCATTCCAATTATTGGCGTACTCCACCAGCGAGCCGAGACTGTTCCCACTGGCCGTCCGAGTTAGGACTTTACCCCGAGTATGTTGTGTAACCACTGCGGCCGCAGGGCTTTTATGAAGAGCAAGTTGGGTGCTGACAGCCGAGGTAACGGAGGCTTTGGTAGGCGCAGTTCCTTTGCGCAGCACGTCGGCAATACTCGGCTGAGAAGAGCCGACAAGACCTTTCTGGGAAGAGGGGCTTGGTGGCAGCTTTTCCTTGCCTTAGAAGAGGCATCAGCCGGAGCCGATATCTCGGTAATGGGAACGATGTCTTTAGGAGCAGCAGGAGACACGGTCGCAGAAGGCACCGAGATAATGACCACTTCGGCCAGGGCTGGAGTTGATGTAGAGATTGCTGGGGCAGATAGAGGCTCAGTAGAGGCGCTCGGACCCACAGAGGCGGCAACGGGTTCGACGGGAGTCTCGGAGGGCTGAATGGAATCAATGTCGACAAAAGGACTTTTAGGCACATCGCGACGAGGGGGCGACTGATTCGGAGCTGAAGGAGAGGCAGCACGAGCAGGACTGAGAATCCTAGTATCTTCAACGGGCGGAGGAGACGGCAGCCGAATCGGACGGCTGGTCATGCTAGGACCACCAGGCTTAACAGAAAGCGGAACGCTGCGAAAATAAAAAAGAAAAAAGGGTGTCAGGATGAAAAACAGAAAGAGAGAAACAAGAAATACGAGCAAAAGGAACTTACCCTGTGACCCCAGGCATGGTCTTGCGTCTGGGAGGATTCGGAGCAGATTTCTTCATTCGTTTCTTGGGGACCGCCTCTGAGGCACTAGCAGAAGCCCCGCATTTCCCCGAGATAACAGGAGGTCGGGAAGAAATAGGCTCGGCGTCGTGAACCTGACCGGCCGGATTAGCTGGGAACGTAGAAGCCGGAAATGCATAAGAAATAGGCATTGCGGCAACTACCTCAAGAACTTGGACCTCGTCTGAATCACCTTCCTCCTCGTGGGCCGAGGTCTTGCCACGAGCTCGAGCCGGGGCAGGATCCGACTTAGGGACGAACTCCTCCGAGTCCGGCTCACCAGTATCCGGGGTGCTCCGGTCCGCAGGCCACGGAAGCAACAAAACTTCGGCATCCTCATTCTTCTGCTCTGCGAACCTCTGCAAGACAAGAAAAAAGAAAATTAGCGAAAACTGTTACGAAAACAATTGAATAGCAGAGCGTTATTGATTAAGCTTACTTCGGGAGGCAGACGATCGCGGGTGAACGGTTTCAATCCCCAAGCCCAATCCTCAGGCATCTCCGTCTTGAAGATAGCTCGGACACGCTTATAGATAAGATAATTGTCCAGCTCCACGGTCGAGACTCGGTTAGGGTCAAGAGGACCGCTCATGTAGCACAGTTTGTGAGTCCGCTTCTGGAATGGGCAGATTCGGCTACTGATAAAGGTAGCCATCAGGTCTTCGCCGCATAACCCGGCACGGATCAGCTCTTTAAGCCGAATCTCAAAGGCCTCGGCCAAGGCATGACTTTTCCTCGGATTGTAAGTCCAATTCACCTTAGAAGGCGGACCAATGGAGAAGGCAGGGAGCCGAATCTTGTCCTCCGTCCCTCTGTTCTTGACGTAAAAGAAGGATTTGTGCCACTTCTTGCACGACTCTAGCCCGGTGACACGAGGAAATACGGATTTCCTCCGAGGTGTAATGTGAAGGGAATATGCCCTGAGAGGCAATAATAAATTGTTTATTATGTGTATTCCAAGTATATGATAGATGTTTATTTTGCATGCTATAATTGTATTAATACGGAAACGTTAATACATGTGTGTTTAATAAACAAACAGAAAGTTCCTAGTTAAGCCTCTCTCATAAACTAGCTCGTTGATTAACAAGATGATCAAGGTTTCCTGATCATGGACATTGGATGTTGTTAATAACGGGATCACAACATTAGTGTAATGATGTGATGAACATTCATCCGAAGTATAGCATTACGATCAAAGTCATTGAGTTTATATTGCTATAACAACTTACGAAGTGATCCTAATCCTTAGACCATGAGATCATGTCAATCACTAACACCGGAAGAGTTTCTTGATAACATCAAACGTCACACCGTAATGTGGTGATTATAAAGATGGGTTCGTAACTAATAAAGTGTTATGTTGAGGCTCATGGATCGAGAGGAATTTGTTCATCCCGATGACGGATAGATATACTGGGCCCTCTCGGTGATATCACATTGATTAGCTTGCAAGCAAGTGATTTGATCACTAGAATGTTATATCACGGGAACGAGAAAAGAGTGCATGTCGGTAACGAGATCAAACTAGGTATGGAGATACCGATGATCGAATCTCGGACATGTAATATATCGTGAGACAAAGGGATTAAGATACTAGCGTAAAAGGTTCCGCGATCACAAGAAAGTCATCGTTGAATGTGGGAGTCGATGGGTCTCCAGATACCGCTTCTGATTATTGATCCGAGAGGGGTCTCGATCATGTCCGCATTATTCGCGAACCGTAGGGTGACACACTTAAGAGACACCGACATCCATTTGGAGCAAAAGTTTCATGCCGAAAAGAATAAACAAGCGCAGGAATTTATTTCACTAGATACCGAAACAGGTTTTCGGGTGAAATTGCATAAAGTGGTTATGCATGTGAAATAGAATTCTAGCAAGGGGTTATTTGTGAATGTTTGTCATTAAAGTAATTGACAAAATTCTGAATAAAATAAAAGAGTTTTATTTAATGAGAGTTTGCATTAAATTTGGTGGAAATTTAATGGGATCTTTGAGTGGGATTTTGAGTGGAGGAATTTGGAGGAGTTTTGTGAGTGGAGTGTCCACCCACATGAAGAGGGGAGGGCAAGGGGGCAGCCCCCATGCGCCGGCCACCCCCTTGGGGTTCCCCCCCCTCCTCCTATAAAAGGAGCCCCTCCTCTCACTTCTCACTCACACCTCCTCGTGAAGGATCTCTCCCTTCTAGAATTTATCCCCATGGTCTCGGACTAGCGAGATACATGTTCCAGTGGCTATTCGGCAAGAAAGAGTTGTGCTTCCGCTGCATCGCTGGAGCGAGGAGGCGGAGGTTGCTCGGTGCCTCAACGTGTGTGCGAGCACGGATGCGCTGATTTGCGCTAGGACTTCCTCTCGATCTTGAGATCGGCAAGAGATCGTCTACATCAACCACGAGTGGGACTCGTTAAACTTTGTCGGTCTTCAAGGGTATGTTCTCACGGATATACATCCGCCCGTTGTTTGTATCTAGTATAAATAGATCTTGGTATATAGTTCACATCGTAGGAAAAATTTTGTTTTCTATCTGCGAACCCTACAAAGGGTATCGAGCCGGATCTATGCGTAGATACTTTACACGGGTAGTACACATATGAGTATGTGGGCGATGATGATCATGTTGTTGCTCCTTTCTTGTGATTTTGGATATTGGTGGCATAGTGGGATGAAGCGGCCCGGACAAACTTTACATGTCCTCGCACATGAGACCTGTTCCACGCTTGACATGCAACTAGTTTGCATAAGTGGCTAGAGGGTGTCTGTCTCTCCTACTATAGTAAATATCTATTTTGCAAGCAAGTTGTCAACAATTTGATTATCCTCGTTGTGGTTCATGTTCGTAGGTAAGAACGGTTCTATCTCGAAATCCCTAAGCCACGTAAAACTTGCAATGGATAAATTAGAGGCGTCTAGTTTAGATTGTTGCTGGGCTAGTGTTATGATATGGTAGTGTTGTAAGTAGAAGTATGAGATGATACTCAACACACACATAGCGTAAAATCCATAGACGTGGATTTTACATATAGGTATGATAGTGATCATACCACGATGCACATGATAGAGATCATCTGCGGGAACCATATAATTTCACTAATAAACATATGATGTTTGATTGCATCTTATATTGCTTGTTTTAGCGCTTTGTTAAGCATAATAAGATGATCCCTCATTTAAATATCAAGATAAAAATGTGTTCTTCCTTTAGTATGCACCGATTATGTTTTCGTCGCTCCAAGACATCACGTGATGATCGGGTGTTCTTGGATCCTCGACCATACTTGGTGTAAAACGATTACACACGCAAATACTAAGGTTCTAACTTGGCGAGCCTAGCATGTAGACATGGCCTCGGAACACGTAACCGAAAGGTTAAGCATGAGTCATATAGTTGATATGATGCCCATTTGATGCTCGCCTTTGAAGCTATACCGACTCACGTGATGATCGGACTTGGTGTAGTGGATTTGGTTCATGTAATCACCAAAAGGACACGAGGGATGTCACTTTTGAGTGGGAGTTCATTCGTAATATAGATTAGTTGAACTCAATCTATCATACACTTAGTCTAAACTTTACAAATTCATTGTAGATGGCACCACCGCTTTTAATTTCAATGCGTTCATGGAGAAAGAGAAACTAGCAATGAACGGTAGCAACTTCTTGAATGGGCCATGAATTTGAGGATTCTCCTCTCACGCACAAAAGCAATATGTGCTAGAAGCGCGTTAGGCCCCCACCTTGACGATGCCTGACGAGGAGAAGAATGTCTATCTCGACTCGTCGGGAGGACCACAACTTAGTTCATTGCGGCATATTGTATGGGCTAGAGTCGAACTTGAAAGCATTTCAAAACGGCAATGCTTTTGATACAATGGGTGAGTTGAAAATGATTTTCGACACACATGTCAGAGAGAGCTACAATGCTTGTAAAAGTTCTTTAGCTGCATGATGGAAGAGGACAGCTCCGTTAGTGAGCATGTACTCAAGATGTCGGTTACGCCGATAAGCTTGTGTCCTTGGGAATAACGATTCCCATTGACTTAGGCATCCATCGTGTTCTGCAGTCTCGCCACCTAGCTATAAGAGCTTCGTGATGAACTATAATATGCAAGGCATGAAGAAGTCTCTCCCGAGCTTATCAATGCTTAAAACCGCAGTAAGTGGAGATCAAAAGGAACATCAAGTGTTGATGATCAATAGGAACACTGGTTTCAAGAAAGACAAGAAGGAAAACGGAAGGGAAGTAAGGCAAACCTGTTGCCGCTGAAAAGAAACCCCGAGTTGGACCTAAGTCCGATACCGAGTGCTACTATTGTAAGGGATCGCCATCGAAGCGCAATCGCCCCAAGTATCGCGCATAAGAAGGCCGGCAAGGCAAACAAAGGTATATATGATATACATGTTATTGATGTGTACTTGACTAGTGCTCGCAGAGCACCAGGTATTTGATACCGCCGGTTGCTAATATTTGTAACTCGAATCGTGGGTCATGAACAGCGACCGCTAGCAAGGGTGAGGTCAAGATGCATGTCGGCAATGGATCAAACGTTGATGTGATCGCCGAACGCTACCTCTCCACTTACCGTCGGGATTAGTCATAAACTTAAATAATCATTATTTGGTGCCCGACCGAGCATGAACATTGTATCCGGATCATGTTTGATGCAAAGTGGTTATTCATTCAAATCTGAGAACAATGGTTGTTCCATTTATATGAATGAAATCTTTTATGGTCATGCACCAATGTTGAATGGTTTATTTCATTGGATCTCGATGATAATGTTACACATATTCATAATGTTGATGCTAAAAGGATTAAACTTAATGATGATATATCCGCATATATGTGGCAATCGCCGTCAGGTCATATTGGCATTAAACGCATGAAGAAGCTCCATTCGGATGGACTTTTGGAATCACTTGATTATGAATCATTTGATACATGTGAGCCATGCCTTATGGGCAAGATGACTAGAACGCCGCTTTCGGTTCAATGGAGCAGGCATGATTTATTGGAAATCATACATTCGATGTATGTGGTCCAATGAGTGTGTTTGCCGAGGTGGATATCGTTATTTTGTTACTTTCACGGATGATTTGAGTAGATACGGTTATATCTACTTGATGAAACACAAGTCCGAAACCTTTGAAAAGTTCAAGGAATTTCGAATGAAGTGGAAAATCATCGTAATAGAAAGATCAAATTTCTTCTACGACCGTGTGGAGGTGAGTATCTAAGTTACGAGTTTAGCACTCACATGAAAGAGTGTGGAATTGTTTCACAACTCACACTGCCGAACACCACAAATAAATGGTGTGTCAACGTAATCGCATTTTATTAGATATGGTTCGATCTATGATGTCTCCGACGGACTTGCCGTTGTCTTTTGGGGTTATGCACTAGAAACTGCATTCACTTTAAATCGGGAACCATCTAAATCCGCTGAAAAGACACCGTATGAATTGTGGTTTGGAAACAAACCTAAGTCATTTCTTAAAGTTTGGGGTTGCGATGTTTATGTGAAGAAACTTCAACCGGATAAACTCGAACCCAAAGCGGAAAAATGCGTCTTCATAGGATACCCTAAAGAAACTATTGGGTATTCCTTCTATCACAGATCCGAGGGCAAGGTTTTTGTTGCCAAGAATGGATCCTTTCTAGAGAAAGAGTTTCTCGCGAAAGGTGTGAGTAGTCGGAAGGTAGAACTCGAAGAGATTGTGGAACCTTCTCTTCAAAGTATGGCGAGTAGCGCAGCCGGGAAGTCGCTCCGAGTTGGCTCCACTGTTAAAGAGGGAACTAATGATAATGATCATGAAACTCCGAAAGAGAGTACTCCGAACCTCGCAGTCAAACAGACGCTGCAGCTCCCGAGTCAGACGGAAATCCTGTCATAAATTTCATGGTTGATGAAAATAATGACCCTGCGACGTATGAAGAAGAGATGATGAGCCCGGATTCCAACAAATGGTTAGAAGCCATGAAATCCGAGATGGAATCCATGTATGAAAATCAAGTTTGGAACTTGGTGGAATTACCTCACGACCGAAAGGCCGTGGAGAACAAATGGATTTTCAAAAGGAAAATTGATGCTGATGGTAATGTGACCATCTATAAAGCTCGACTTGTCGCAAAGGGGTTTCGACAAATTCAAGGAGTTGACTACGATGAGACTTTCTCTCCCGTAGCGATGCTAAAGTCAGTTAGGATTATGTTAGCAATTGCTGCATATTTCGATTATGAAATATGGCAGATGGATGCAATGGTAATATTGAAGAAGAGTTGTATATGATACAACCAAAGGGTTTTGTCGATCCTAAGGATGCTAACAAGGTGTGCAAGCTTCAGCGATCCATCTATGGATTGAAGCAAGCATCACGAAGTTGGAATCTCCGCTTTGATGAGGTGATCAAAGAGTTTGGATTTGTCCAAACTTATGGAGAAGCTTGTATTTACAAGAAAGTGAGTGGGAGCAATGTGGCATTTCGATATTATATGTGGATGACATATTATTGATCGGAATGATATAGAACTTTAAACAAGGTTAAAAGTTATCTAAACAAAGAAATTTTCAATGAAGGACCTAGGTGAAGCGTCATACATATTAGGCATAAAGATCTATAGAGATAGATCTAGGCGCCTAATAGGGCTATCGCAAAGTACATACCTTGATAAGATTTTAAAGAAGTTTAAAATGGACGGAAGTAAGAAGGGTTCTTACCTATGTTGCAAGGCAAGACATTGAGTAAGACTCAAAGTCCGCCGCGGAAGAAAGAGAGATAATGGACAAAGTCCCTATGCTTCACCATAGGCTCTATAATGTACGCCATGCTATGTACAAGACCGGATGTGGCACACGCTATTAGTTTGACTAGTAGGTACCAATCGGATCCGTGTTCGAACATCGATAGCGGTCAAGAATATCCTTAAGTACTTACGAAGAACTAAGGATATGTTTCTTGTATACGGAGGTGAATAAGAGCTCGTCGCTAAGTGTTATGTCGACGCTTAGCTTTGACACGATCCGGATGACTCTAAGTCTCAATCCGGATACGTATTTCTCATGAATGGCGAGCGGTTAGTTGGAGGAGCTCCAAACAACCTGTGGTAGCGGATCAACAACGGAGGCCGAATATGTTCTTTGCCGAGCGGCTCAGAAGCGCTTTGGATGAAGGAGTTCATATCCGAACTAGGAGTTGTGGCAAGCGTTGGACCCAATGGTGATCTATTGTGACAACAATGGGGCCATTGCCAATGCCAAAGAGCCAAGGTCTCACAAGCATTCCAAGCATATTAAGCGCCGTTTCACTCCATCCGCGAGCATGTCAAGGATGGAGATATAAAGATTTGAAGTACATACGGATCTCAATGTAGCGATCCGTTGACTAAAACTCTCCCTAGAGAAAACATGATCAACACCGTAACTCAATGGGTGTTAGATATATCACTATGTAACTAGATTATTGTCTCTAGTGCAAGTGGGAGATCAAGGAATATGCCCTGAGAGGCAATAATAAATTGTTTATTATGTGTATTCCAAGTATATGATAGATGTTTATTTTGCATGCTATAATTGTATTAATACGGAAACGTTAATACATGTGTGTTTAATAAACAAAAAGAAAGTTCCTAGTTAAGCCTCTCTCATAAACTAGCTCGTTGATTAACAAGATGATCAAGGTTTCCTGATCATGGACATTGGATGTTGTTAATAACAGGATCACAACATTAGTGTAATGATGTGATGAACATTCATCCGAAGTATAGCATTACGATCAAAGTCATTGAGTTTATATTGCTATAACAACTTACGAAGTGATCCTAATCCTTAGACCATGAGATCATGTCAATCACTAACACCGGAAGAGTTTCTTGATAACATCAAACGTCACACCGTAATGTGGTGATTATAAAGATGGGTTCAGAACTAATAAAGTGTTATGTTGAGGCTCATGGATCGAGAGTGGAATTTGTTCATCCCGATGACGGATAGATATACTCTGGGCCCTCTCGGTGATATCACATTGATTAGCTTGCAAGCAAGTGATTTGATCACTAGAATGTTATATCACGGGAACGAGAAAAGAGTGCATGTCGGTAACGAGATCAAACTAGGTATGGAGATACCGATGATCGAATCTCGGACATGTAATATATCGTGAGACAAAGGGATTAAGATACTAGCGTAAAAGGTTCCGACGATCACAAGAAAGTCATCGTTGAATGTGTGGGAGTCAGTATGGGTCTCCAGATCCCGCTTCTGATTATTGATCTGAGAGGGGTCTCGATCATGTACGCATTATTCACGAACTGTAGGGTGACACACTTAAGAGACACCGACACCCAATAGGAGCAAAAGTTTCATGCCGAAAGAATAAACAAGCGCAGGAATTTATTTCACTAGATACCGAAACAGGTTTTCGGGTGAAATTGCATAAAGTGGTTATGCATGTGAAATAGAATTCTAGCAAGGGGTTATTTGTGAATGTTTGTCATTAAAGTAATTGACAAAATTCTGAATAAAATAAAAGAGTTTTATTTAATGAGAGTTTGCATTAAATTTGGTGGAAATTTAATGGGATCTTTGAGTGGGATTTTGAGTGGAGGAATTTGGAGGAGTTTTGTGAGTGGAGTGTCCACCCACATGAAGAGGGGAGGGCAGCCCCATGCGCCACCCCTTGGGGTTCCCTCCTCCTATAAAAGGCGCCCTCCTCTCACTTCTCACTCACACCTCCTCGTGAAGGATCTCTCTCCCCCTCTAGAATTTATCCCCCATGGTCTCGGACTAGCGAGATACATGTTCCCGGTGGCTATTCGGCAAGAAAGAGTTGTGCTTCCGCTGCATCGCTGGAGCGAGGAGGCAGAGGTTGCTCGGTGCCTCGAACGTGTGTGCGAGCACGGATGCGCACCTGGCGCTTAGGACTTCCTCTCGATCTTGAGATCGGCAAGAGATCGTCTACATCAACCACGAGTGGGACTCGTTAAACTTTGTCGGTCTTCAAGGGTATGTTCTCTACGGATATACATCCGCCCGTTGTTTGTATCTAGTATAAATAGATCTTGGTATATAGTTCACATCGTAGGAAAATTTTTGTTTTCTATGCTGCGAACCCTACATAATGGACGCTGCCCCACATTGAGTAAGCAGTTTCTCGGAAGGGTTCAAAGACTTGTCAGGGACTACGTTAGAACGAATCTGGAAGAACTTTGACCAGATGTGCACGGACGGCCATAGGCCGAAGTATCCCTCCGAGGCGGAGATAAAAGCAGAAAGAGAAGCGATGGCATTCGCAGGAAGATGATGCGGCTGAAGGCCGAAGTAGTCGATAAACTCTCTAGAAAAATCACTGAGAGGAATACCAAAGCCACGCGCGAAGTGCGACATAAAAACTACATACTCGCCCTCCCCAACATCCGGAGAGGACTCGCTGCCGGGTAAGCGACAGGAGACCTCGGCGGGAATCCTCCGAGTTCAGATAAGCCACTCAATCTCGCGGCGTGTAATAGAGGAGCCTTGCCACGAGCCTCGCTCGGGCCCAGAGCCAGCATCATCATCCTCTACCAGAGCACCACTAAAGGAGCTAGACATGGGTTCGCCGGAAAGATCGATGGAGGAAGAGCTGGCGGTGGAGGAAAGTTTAGAGCTACGAGGCCCCGTCGTGATTTTGCACGGGAGCGGCTGAGGAACAGAGGAACCGCATTTAATACAAAATCGAAACAGAGAAATCTAGGATAAAACCTAGGCAATGCGGCCGGGAAGAACTTACCGGCGACGGCGCCGGAGCTGGCGAGCGCGGACAAGGCGAACAGAACAACACGGCGGAGTCCTCGCCGTCGGAAGTTCTGATGAGCGCGCGGCGGCGGAGCTGCAAGAGGGCGCGGAAGAGAGGAAGAAGAAGGGCACAAGCGAACGAGAAGGGGAAAAGTGAATTCCCAGACACCGCGCCCCCTCTTTATAATCGAGCCACAAACGAGGTAGTGGGATCGTGGGTGCGGCGGTTGACCGTGTAAATCGTGGGTGCGGCACAAACGCACGTCATTAAGTGGAACCGCACCAAGGGCCACACAGTAGCGAAGAAGGTCGCGATCCCCAAGGGAAGCGGCACACGAGGCGTCGTAGCGCCGGCACGACAGGCACAGTGTTAACTGTAGCCTGTCTGTAAATACAGAAGAGGAACAAAAAACTAGAGGAACAATGATGGGGGTGACACGTAGGACAAGGCGTACGAGAGAAGGAACGTGGGTACCTCGAACGAGAGAGAGATAACTCGGAAACAATATAGAAAGAATGTGATGAAACTGATACGGCCCGGCCGAGGTTATCGGCAGGGCCACACCAGCTTCGGGGACTAATGTTGGGGAGGTAACCCCGGATAGGGTAAAGACGGGGAAAGACAAGAGTATAATCCCCGTCTGGTTCCGAAGATTCTGACCTAGGTCGGCCGAATCCGTAGAAGTCGGCCGAGATATGAAGAGGAGAGACCCATGTATTTACGCTAAGACATTACCCGGCCGAGATATTGCGTAAGTCGTCCGGGTTAGCCCGAGTGATCTTGATGCAGGTAAAGGACGATCCGAGTTATGCGAGGAGGGACCGAATGATATGAAGCTTGCAGGAGAAGGAGAAGCCTAAAGTCAAACCCTAGCAGCAAGCTAGGGAGAATCTGAGGAGCCAAGCACTAGGGACAAAGGCGAGCGGCGAGAGGCAGAAGGAGGTCACGGAGGTGACAGTCCAGAAGCCCGAGGCGCACAGGAGGGGCCCTCAGGAACCTTGCCGTCATTAGGGGAGCGACAGGGAAAGGGGGGCACCGAACTACTATATTGGGACAAGCATATTCCTCGAATATGCTTGCCGCGTTAGCCCTAGAGGAACCCAAGGCCCTCCTTTATAAGGAGAGGCATGAAATCTGAAGGGGGCATCGAAGAAAGTTAGAGCCGTTAGGCTGGTAAAGTTCTCTTCTCCCTGTATACATCTCAAGGAGCACTTGTAGCCCAAGGAAGAAGAAATAAAGATCTTTGCCTTGGTCTTCTGTGCGTAGAATCAACTACATCTTCCCTCCCCAGATCCCTCTAGCATCCATTGGCCCCATACTTTAGCCTACCCATGGCATCTGTCGTGATACCACCACGACACTACCACATATTTCTATGATTATATTGTGATCTAACGAACCATTTACATACGATACTGATTCCCTTTGTCACGTGAAACTTTACTTATTTGAGGTTTGATTGTTGGTATCTCTATACCTAGTTCAACCTCGTTACCGATAAGTACTCTTTACTCATTCCATGATATGACATCCCTTGTGACCAAGTCACATGCTTGCAAGCCAATTGGATGACATTCCACCGAGAGGGCCCAGAGTATATCTATCTGTCATATGGATGGACAAATCCCACTCTTGATCCATGTGCTTCAACACATACTTTCAAATTATCTAATGCCACCATTATAACCACCCAATTACGAAGTGGTGTTTAATGCCATCAAAGCATCCATCTGGTGATTAACATGATATCATGGTCGAAGGATTAGGTTACTATGTATTTGAAAGCTTGTAGCAAACAAACTCTAAATGACTTGATCTTACTCTACGCTTACTATAGGAGTGTGTCCATCATATCATTCTCCTAATGACATGATCTTGTTATTAATAACATCTAATGTCCATGATTAGGAAACCATGATCATCTATTAATCAACAAGCTAGTTCTACAAGAGGTCGACTAGGGACTACTTTTATGTTTACAAAACACACAAGTATTAATGTTTCCGATTAATACAATTATAGCATGTGATGTAAACATTTATCATAAACACAAAGATATACTAATAATAATTTTATTATTGCCTCTTGGGCATATCTCCAACAGTCTCCCACTTGCACTAGAGTCAATAATCTAGATTACATTATGATGTACCTAACACCCATGGAGTTCTAGTGTTGGTCATGTTTTGCCCTAGGGAGAGGTTTAGTCAATGGATCTGCCACATTCAGATTTGTGTGTACTTTGCAAATCTTTATGACACCATATTGGACATGCTCACGAATAGCATGAAAACGTAGCTTGATATGCTTCAGCTTCTTATGTGACCGTGGCTCCTGTGCATTGGCTATGGCATCCATGTTGTCACAGTAGATGGCCATTGGGTCCAACGCACTAGGAACCACACCAAGCTCTGTAATGAACTCCTTCATCCATATCGCCTCTTGTAAAGCCTCTGAAGCAGCTATGTATTCCGATTCGGTTGAAGATCTCACCACAACGCTTTGCTTAGCACTCCTCCAGCTCACTGCTGCACCATCAAAGTAAATACGCATCCATATTGCGACTTAGAATCATCCGGGTTGGTGTTCCAACTAGCATCAGTGTAACCGTTTACAACGAGTTGTTCGTCACCTCCATAAGAAAAAAAATATCCTTAGTCCTTCTCAAGTATTTTAGGATATTTTTGACTTCTATCCAGTGATCTACTCCTGGATCACTTTGATATCTGCTAGTCAAACTAACAGCATATGCAATATCAGGTCTTGTACACAGCATGGCATACATGATAGATCCTATGTCTAAGGCATAGGGAATTTTGCTCATCCCCTCTCTATCTTCTACCGTAGCTGGACTTTGAGTTTTACTCAATGTCATATTGGGAAAAATGGGCAAGAACCCTTTCTTGCAATCTTCCATTCCAAACCCCTTTAGAACCTTGTCCAAATATGTACTTTGTGAAAGCGCTATTAAGTGTCTTGATCTATCTCTATAAATATTGATGCCTAAAATGTATGCAGCTTCGCCAAGATCCTTCATTGAAAAACTATTATTCAAATAGTCTTTGACACTCTTAAGAAGTTCTATATCATTCCCAATCAACAATATGACATCCACATATAGTACTTGGAATGCTACAGAGCTCCCGCTAACTTTCTTGTAAATACAAGATTCTCCATAAGTTTGAATAAATCCAAAGCTTTTGATCACCTTATCAAAACGTTGATTCCAACTCCGGGATGCATACCTTGTTAGCATCTTTAGGATCGACAAAACCTTTGGGTTGTATCATATACAATTCTTCATCAATGTCACCATTGAGGAACGTTGTTTTGACATCCATCTGCCATATCTCATAATCATAATATGCAGCGATTGCTAACAAAATCCTCACAGACTTTAGCTGCAGTACTGGTGAGAAAGTCTCATCGTAGTCAACTCCTTGAATTTGTCAGAACCCTTTTACGACAAGTCGAGCTCTATAGATGGTTACATTACCATCAACATCGGTTTTCTTCTTAAAAAACATTTGTTCTCGACAGCCTTCCGGCCATCTGGTAAGTCCACCAAAGTCCACACTTGGTTTTCATACATGGATCCAATCTCTGATTTCATGGATTCATGCCATTTGTTGGAATCTGGGCTCATCATTGCTTCCGCATATGTCGCAGGTTCATCAGTGTTGTCTACCAACATGACATTCATAACAAGATCATACCAATCAGGAGTGGTACAAATCCTCATTGATCTGCGAGGTTCCGTAGTAACTTTGTTTGAAGTTTCATGATATTTATCATTAGCTTCCCCTCTTTTTGGTGCAGGCGTCACATGAACATCTTTCGGCGCTGTGCTATTCTGAAATCCGAGAGAGGGTTCGACAACCTCATCGAGTTCTACTTTCCTTCCAGTCACTTCTTTCGAGAGAAACTCCTTCTCTAGAAAGGATCCATTCTTGGCAACAAAAACTTTGCCCTCGGATCTATGATAGAAGGTATACCCAATTGTTTCTTTAGGGTATCCTATGAAGACGCATTTTTCCGCTTTGGGTTCAAGCTTTTTGGCTGTAACTTCGTACATAAGCTTCAAGATCCCACACTTTAAGGAACGACAACTTAGGTTTCTTCCCAAACCACAATTCATACGGTGTCGTTTCAACATATTTATATGGTGCCCTATTTAAAGTGAATGGTTGTTTCTAATGCATAACCCCAAAATGATAATGGTAACTGTAAGAGACATCATAGAACGAACCATATCTAAGAGAGTTTGATTATGACGTTTGGACACACCATTACATTGTGGTGTTCATGACGGTGTCATTGTGAAAGTATTCCGCATTTCTTTAAATGCTCGCCAAACTCATAACTTAGATACTCACCTCCATGATCAGATCGCAGAAATTTAATCTTCTTGTTATGTTGATTCTCTACTTCACTTTGAAATTCCTTAAACTTCTTGAAAGTTTCAGAATTATGTTTCATGAAATAGATATACCCATATCTACTCAAGTCATCCGTGAAAGTAAGAACATAACGATATCCACCGCGCGATGCCACACTCATCGGGCCACACACATCGGTATGTATGATTTCCAATAAGTCCGTAGCTTGCTCCATTATGCCAGAGAATGGAGTCTTAGTCATTTTTTCCCATAAGACATGCTTCACATCTTTCAAGTGATTCAAAATCAAGCGATTCAAGAAGTCCATCGAAATGGAGTTTCTTCATATGCTTCACTACAATGTGACCAAGACGACATTGCCACATGTATGTAGAATTATCATTCAATTTCAATTGTTTAGCATCATTATTATGAACATGTGTATCACTACTATCGAGATTCAATAAGAATATACCATCTATCATAGGCGCATGACCATAAAAGATATTACTCATATAAATCGAGCAACCATTATTCTTGGACTTAAACAAGTAACCGTCTCGCAATAAACAAGATCTAGATATAATGTTCATGCTTAACGCATGCACCAAATAACAATTATCTTAGTATAAAACTAATCCTGATGGTAGATGAAGAGGGAGCATGCCGACAGCGATCACATAAACCTTGGAGCCATTTCCAACGCGCATCGTCACCTTGTCTCTCGCTAGTATTCGCTTATTTTGCAGCACATGTTTCGAGTTACAAATATGAGCAACCGAACCAGTATCAAATACCCATGCACTACTACGACTACTAGTAAGATACACATCAATAACATGTATATCGAATATACCTTTTTCTTGATGTTGCCGTTCTTCAGATCTGCCAGGTACTTGGGGAAATTCCGCTTCCAATGACCTTCTCCCTTGCAGTAAAAGCACTCAGCATCAGGCTTAGGATCAGCCTTGGGTTTCTTTGCATCTTGAAAACTCTCTTGCCGCCCTTCTTGAAGTTATCCTTCTTATTAGGCCTTGCTTCTTGAAATTGGTGGTATTATTAACCATCAACAATTGGTGCTCTTTCTTGATCTCCACTTCCACAGACTTCAACATGGAGAAGAGTTTAGGCAACGACTTATCCATGTGCATGTTGTAGTTCATCATGAAATTCTTATAACTAGGTGGTAGTGATTGGAGGACACGATGAATACCCAATGCATTAGGAATCATTATTCCCATCTGAGTTTATTCGTGTGCCTAGACATCTTAAGCACTCGCTAATGGAGCTGCCTCTTCCATGTTGCGCTTAAAGAACTTCTGGAGGCTCCATACCTTTCAACAGCCGCATGAGTCTCAAATGTCATTTTGAGCTCACGGACAATATCATAACGCCACGGTTCTCAAATCGCTCAAGCTCGATTCCAAACCGCATAAGATGGCACATCGAACTGGAGTATTGATTCTTCCGAGTGAGGAAACCATTCTTCACCTCATTGGTAGCATCATCTGTAGGGAGGGTCACCCAATGGTGCATCCAAAGACATAGGTCAATCGACCAGACCAGCATTGAGGACAATCCTCAAGTTGTGGAACCAGTCCGCGAAGTTACTTCCATTTTTTTCAACTTTTCTTTCTCTAGGAACGCAATAAAATTGATGGTAGGGCCGCCATGATCTACAACATATTTATAGAGAGTTTAGACTAAGTTTATGACAAGTTGAGTTCATATTTAATACTTAAATCAACTAGGTGAACTCCCATTCAAAACAACATCCCTCACATTGTTTTAGTGATCACATGAACCAAATCCACTACACCAAGTCCGATCATCACGAGAGATGATGTAGTTTCAAAGGCGAAAAATCAACATGTTCATCATATCAGTCATATGACTCATGCTTTACCTTTCGGTATTCCGTGTTCCGAGACCATGTTTGTACATGCTAGGGTCGTCAAGGTTAACCTTAGTATATGCATGTCCAAATCTTGCTTGCACCCATTGTATGCGCACGTAGAATCTATCACACCCGATCATCACGTGGTGCTTCGAAGCGACGAGTCTTAGCAACAGTGCCTACTAAGAACGAAAACTTTAACACTTGATATTTAGTGAGAGGGATCATCTTATAATGCTACCGTCACAATCTAAGAAATACAAGATGCATAAAAGGATTAACATCACATGCAATTCATAATATGTGATATGATATGGCATTTCTTCTTGTGCCTTCGATTTCCATCTCCAGGAATGAACATGATCTCCATTGATGGCGCCCACCACTTGTCGGGACACTTCGTTGGAAACCCCAAGAGCAAGGTATGAAGCAAGACAACAAAGAAGTTTCCCTGAGTAACAAACCGAGGTTATCGAACCAGTAGGAGGAAGGAAACGTCACACAGGTGTTGCAAGCAACGTGGAGACCTGCATAACACAAACTCAAGACTTTGCCCCAACGAATTAGTGAGGTTGTCAAGCTCACCGATTTGTTGTAACAAAGGATTAAATGTATGGTGTGGAAGGTAATGGTTTCCAGCAAGTAAACAAGTAACAGTGGAAGATGTATCAATGGTAAAGATTGGACCGGGGTCCATAGTTCACTAGAGGTGCTCTCCTTAGATAAACAACATGGCATGAAGGGTAAACAAATTACAACAGGCAATTGATGTGAATCGAGCAAGGCATAACAATGCAATTACTAGTCAGAAAGATCCTATGAGATTCGATTGGGAAATACAACAAGATACATAGACCGCCATCCAAATGCATCTATGACTAGAATTCCACCTTCAGGTTATCATCCAAACCCCCTCCAGTATTAAGTTGCAAGCAACAGACAACTTCTTTAAGCAAAGTGTGTAAGGTAAACAGTCCACATGTTCCATGAACAAGAGACCGTTGTTTTCTCCCTAGTGGCAAAACACATCTACAACCGAAGAGATTTCCGTCACTTCCCTTGGAAACTAGAGGCATGAACCCATTATCGATCATAAATACCCCCTCTTGGAGTCACTAGCAACTACTTGGCCAAGATAGCTACTAACAACGAAGAGCATGCAAGATCACAAACAACACAGACATGATAGAATCATAAAGACAAAACCATTAATCAAACCAACATAATAATCTCAATATCCATCGGATCCCCGCAAACACAACATGCATGATTACAAATAGATTAGATCTTGATCATGAACGGAGCTCACAAGATCTATACATGAAGCACAAAGGAGGAGATACAACCATCTAGCCACTACATGGACCCATAGTCCAAGGTGGAACTACTCACGCATCATACCGGAGAGAAGGCCTCCAGGATGATCTCCCCTCCGGCAGGGTGCCAGGAAGAACTTCAGATCCCCCCGATCTAGGGACGACGGTGGCGCCATGACTGATCGCTTTCGTGGAGATTTGATCGGGTTCTTAGGGTTTCTACATCGGGGCTTCTTATAGGCGAAGGGGAGGCCGAGGAGGCGGGGCCCCAGCAAGGCGGGCAGGGCCCACCAGCGCCTAGGGTGGGCCTGGCCCCCCTGTCTGGCCCCTCCGTCTCCCCTCTGGACTTCTTGTTCCCCACGGAAAGTAATTGACTTTGACGTTTGTCCCATCCAATTCCGAGAATATTTCTTCACTAACTTTTCTGAAACCAAAAACAGCAGAAAACAGGCATCTGGCACTGTTGTTACTTGTTAATAGGTTAGTACCAGAAAGCATGTAAAAATCACCTCAAAGTGTAGACAAGTAAAGCAAAGTAGATACTAAACAAGCATGGAGCATAAAAAATTATAGATATGTTTCCAACGTATCATCCATCATCACCGGCATGGCGTCAAGGTCAATGGACCGCTTCATGGTTCTCCAGGTTGGAGATATGCCCTAGAGGCAATAATAAATGTAGTTATTATTATATCTTTGTGTTTATGGTAAATGTTTACATTCATGCTATAATGATTAACCGTAAACATTAATACTTGTGTGATTTGTAAACTAAATTAGAGTCCCTAGTAAAGCCTCTTAATAATACTAGCTTGTTGGTTAATAGATGATTATGGTTTCCTGATCATGAACATTGAGATGTTGTTAACAATAAGATCATATCATTAGGAGAATGGTATGATGAATATACTCCTATAGATAAGCGTAGCATAAAGATCAAGTCATTTTAAAGTTCAATTGCTATAAGCTTTCTGATACATAGTAACCTAATTCCTTCGACCATGAGATCATGCTTATCACCATCACCGGAAGGATGCTTTGATGACAATAAACACCACACCGTAACTAGGTGGCTATAAAGATGACATTGAGTGTTCGGGAAGTATGGGTTGAGACACATGGATCAAGAATGGGATTTGTCCATCCATATGACGAATAGATATACTCTGGGCCCTCTCGGTGGAATGTCATCCAATTAGCTTCCAAGCATGTGATTGGCTCACAAGGGATCACATATCACGGGAACGAGAAAATAGTACTTATCGATAACGAGGTTGAACTAGGTATGCAGAGATACCGACGATCAAAACCTTGGATAAGTAAACTATCGTGAGACAAAGGGAAATTGGTATCGTATGTAAGTGGTTCATTCGATCGCAAAGTAATCGTAGAAATATGTGGGAGCCATATGAATTTCTAGATTCCTCTATTGGTTATTGATCGGAGAAGTGTCTCGATCATGTCCGCATAATTCACGAACCGTAGGGAGACACACTTAAGGATTCGATGTTGTTGTGTAGCTATGGAATGATGAGTAAGAGAGCGAATGTTGTTCGGAGTCTCAGATGGGATCCGGGATATCACAAGGAGATCCGGAATGGTCCGGAGAATAAGATTCATATAAGGAAAGTCCTGTTTCGGAGTGCGGGAATGATTCCGGTGTTTTCACCAGGAATGTTCTAGAAGGGTCCGGAAGGTCCGAAACTCCAGAGGGGAAGGGTACATGAATGTGTCATGACAATGTGGAATGGTTGCATCATGTACTAGGTCACTTGGCTGGGAAAAATAAAGAGAGAAATCGAATCCTAGTTTGAAAGTCAAACGCCAATTTGAAAAAGTCAAATCTCAAGTTTGCTTGGTGGAGGGAGAGTAGGAAACCTACTCGGGGAGGAAGTCCCTCCTACACTGCCGGCCAAGGAGGCCGAGTTGGGGGAGGACTCCCTCCTCCCAACCGGCCACCCTCCACCTATATAAGGAGGGGTAGGGCGCCCCTACCCCTCACACCTCAAACCCTAGCCCCAAGCCGCCGGCCTCCTCCAAGTCGCCGCCGCCTAGGGCCTCCTCTAACTCGGCGAGTTAGGGTTTCCCCAAACCCTAGCCGTCGGCCAAGCCCCCCTTGGTGCCCTATAAACCCTAGATCACCAAGGCCTCTCTCATAGTCCACCATACTCGCTCCGGCTTAAGGCGAAGCCCTGCGAGATCTCCCCTCTACTTCCGACACCACGCCGCAGGCCGAATCGCGAGGAGAGTGCTACAACCTCCGCTCACTGGAACAAGGGAGAGGAAGGTATTCATCGAAAACCGAACGCAGACCGACTTTGAAGTGCTGCCGAAGCCTTGCCGGAAGGATCGTCACGCGATCTTGAGATCGACAAGAGTACTACATCACCCACGAGAATCTGCTCTCGTTAACCGCTTTGGAATCTTCGAGGGTGAGTTCCTCTATGGACTCGTTGCTACAATCTAGTAGATAGATCTTGTCACATCCCAAATTTTTCCAAATTTTGTAATGTGAAAAATAAATAAACAAAACAAATAATTATTGAAATTTAGGGTGAAAAGAAACTTTTGTTTCTAAATGGAAACTTAAAATCCCATCTTGAACAAACTTGAGTAATGTTTGAATCCAACTAAATTCAAATCAAGTGGAATGCATTCTTCATAAATGCATCTGGAAATTTAAACACTTGGGAAATAAACCCAAACCCTAAAAACCCTAATAGAAGAAAAACAATTCCAAGTTATCTCTAAGCCTATGGTTTTGATCCATATAAAAATTTGTCAACAAGCATTTATAAATGATCAAGAATGACAAATAGAAATATTATAAAACCATAGAAATTGGTTTCACTTAATTTGGAGCCATAGATAAAATCTTATGAATTTAATAAGATAAGGAAATTTAATTTCCAAAGCTAATAAAGCACCTATCTAAAAATCTACACCAAATGGTGAGCAAATAATCCTAAAGACATATAAAAGGATAAACAAATATTAAATAAGATTTTACAAATTTGAATCACCAAGTTTGAATCTTTAAATAAAAGGATATGGATTTTATAAGGTAAAGAAAGAAATAATTAATAGGGAATATTTAAAAGCCAAATTAAAACTTGGCCAAGACCATAAACAAATGGAATAATCATAATCCAAGTTAAAATAAAAAAATGGATAAATAATATGGAAATAAAATAATATGGCCTTAACCAAATTATATTCTATTGGATTAAGACAAATTCCCTAATAAGAATGATTAATTAAATCATGAGAAAATAGTATTTGGAATTTACTCAAGTGGATTTAAAAGTTATTTAATTAACTTAAATGGAATCAAGGAAATCACCTAAATAAAATTTATGGAATTAAAACTATAATTGATTTCATTGGAATAAAAACAAATACCCAATTTAAATGATTTATAAATCATATTAAAAATATTCCAAATAATTCAAAGTGAATCATTTGACACCATAATAAATAAATAAAACCTACTGAAAAAGGTTTGGTTAAAATTTGAATTCAAATAAGAGTTGAAAATTATATTTAAAATCTTGTTTGAATTAAGACAAAGGCCTTTTTTTAATTAATATACCCTAAAAAGAATAAATATATTATTCTAAATTTGACTTCAGAATGAATTATTAATCAATATTTGAATATACATAAAGATTGGTTGAAGTTTGAATTCAAATGGTTGTTTGAAATATTTAAATAAAATCAAAACAAAATATTGGAAACAGAACAAGAAAAATGAATCTGTAAAAAAAAATGAAAACAACCAGCCCAACCCAACCAGGCCCACTAAGCCCAGCACCAGCCCATCCCTCTCACCCCCGCAGGAAAACGTTTCGCACCCGAAAAGGAACCCGCGCAGTCACTGACAGAAGACCCCACCTCTCCTCTCTCATTCTCGCTGACCGCTGAGCCCCACCTGTCAGCCATCGTCTTCAACCCCCGCGATGACCACACCCTCTCCTTGCTGCCGTTTCTAGACGTAAATTCCTCACGTTAATCCGCTTCAATGCGGGAATAAACCTCGACCTCGACTGTGCCCTCATAGTCGCCTGTCCCTCCTCTCCATTTCCCCTCTCTCGCTCACACTAGATCGCCCACAGGCTGCTCCAATTCTTCTCAGCACCGCCACTGCCTCCGACGCACTCCAGCGACAATTCCGGCCACTCCCCTCCGCTCCTTGCTCCCTGGCGCATACCAGCAGACTCCCTGGCCTCTGGCGCACCTCCGAGTGTCGCCCGTTCGTCCGGGCGTGCTCTGCTTCATCGACAACATCATCACTGAGCAAGCGTCGCCGTCTGCTTCAACTCCGGCGACGCCTCCCTATAAGCCACGTCCCCCCTCCATCTCTGGATGACCCTCCTACACTCTCCTCTCTCTCGCGCTTCTAACGGATTCATTGCTTCGCTCTTCCGTGTCCTGTAGCGACGTCCCCGACGACGCCAGAGCGTGTCGTCGCCAGTAGAAACTCCGGTGAGCAATTCCCCAGGAGCACGTGCGCCCCTTGGCCGACAAAAACCACGTTGATCATCAGCAGTATTCTGCGAACTCGGTGAGCCCCCTCTCTCTCTTTCTCGCATCCTGCATCGTCGGCAACGACCACGCCAGAGCGCCGCCGCCGCACAGCCGCCGCCAGCGCCGCTCATTCTAGGTCAAGCTCGCAGGAGCCGTTGGATTTGGATCTGACGTGTGCGATAGAATCACTAACCGAAGAGGTATCGAGCATTGCGAGCCGTGCGATGCACATTAGATCTGAAGCTCCACGATAGCCGATCCGCGTGAACCATTTTTGGCCAATCAAAACACTCCATGTGGCCCAGTTTGTTTTATAAAAACCAGAAATGATCTATTAGATGTTCAAGTTTGTAAAATTCATAACTTACAATCCACACACCCAGATTTTGCAAATTTTATATCAATGGAATCAGCAGACCAAGTACTTTCCAACCATGCACTTTGTTTAGTAATTTGCTTCTAGTAAAATGGTTGTTTTTGCAGAAACTTGTGTAGGCATAAATTGAATACAAAATTCTTTCTAAAATTATTTTTGTGATAAAATCTTTGGCAAATGGATTGTTTTGAACCTATTGACCATGAAAACCAACTTGTGGATTCAAAAACATATTTTGTGAAGCAAAATAATAAATCTTTGAATTAAAGCATTTCTAGTCAAATAAAAATATTGTTTATATGTTAAAAATACTTTTTGGAGAAAAATCTTTGGGAAAAATTTGGATTAAACTCTCTGACCCCAAACACCAAGTTTTAGAATAAAAAATGTATTTGGTGAACCCTATAAAGATTATTGCTTTGCTAAAGGAATTTTCAACCACATAAAATAATGCTTTGGTTTAAAAAGGGTTTATAGGTAAAATATTTTGCAAATGGTTTTGCCACTTTTATAAAATGACCAATAGGTGTTTTCAAATGTTTATAACCCATTAGAAACCACTTTTCCAAATAAACAATCTTTTGCATGCTTGCAAGCATTGCTTTGTTTCTATTATTTTATGTGATGTTTGCTTGAATGGTAGATTGAAATTGTGCCTTGCTTGATTGAACTGTAGTGGAATTTGAAGACTGTGAATATTGCAAGATCAAGGAGTGAACTTATATTCTATACCAAAAAGGCAAGTGATGCTCCATACTTTTGTCCCATTATTTTCAATATGCATTAGTGATATTTCTAAGTAGGACTTGCATGGAATTTTTGCTAAGTATAAACTATGCCATGGGAAATCCTAGTAATGAAACCTTAGTAGAAATTTCCTAAGTTAAGATTCCTACTACTATCATGCTTAGCTTAGCTAGTAGAAAACAAGGGTGGATTATATTCATGCTATGGAATATTTCTAAGTCAAGGACTTGTGTTTTATTTAATAAAACAACTAAGTGAATGAAACACCTGGGTGGAATGGAAGGAATGGTTTGTGTTGAGTGGTTACACAAGGCCCATTTCTATGGTTTACCTTGTGTATATCACTTGTGGATGGCCACCCAGGAACAAAGAGATTTTAGATGTCAAATGTTGAGAAGCTTCAAGTGCAGCCACTTGCATTATGGGCTCTGCCTGGATCATATAGGTTGCAATAACTTAGCCAAATAGACAGTTGGTGGTAGGGGAACGATAGGTTGGAACGCGTCCATTCTGGTCTAAGGGAAGGCTTCTGAAAGATCTTGTCTTGGTGAAACCAAGTCTTGTGGGGAAAGTGCACCACCTCTACAGAGTGTAAAATCTAAGTACTTAGCCATGTCCCTGGTAAAGGACAATTTGAGCATCAAGACATGGAAGCTATCAAGAATCTCCTCATCCCATTTTCTAAGTTAAAATTTTGTGGTTGAACAAGGGTTGAAGGATCACCAATTTCTATTGGGAGATGCCTTGGGTGATTTTTGACAAGCAAAAACTTAGTGTTTTCAAATGATAAGGAAAATCTATTTTGAGCAAAGGAAGCCTAAGCTCCACTTAGCCAAATGCATATAGATGATAGACTCCACTATACTACCATAGTATCACTTGCCAATACAATTCAAATGTATTGACCCTTGTGGCTGTAACTTGTTATGTTGCAGGTTTGTTTGATATTAGTGAAGTGTGTTGATTAGGATTACAAGTCTACAACCAACATGTTTGCCTGTGGCATTTTGAAGATGAAGGACTCCATGCTATAGTTATTTCTGCTGCATTGTAATGAGATAGCCAAATGAGCCATGTAAGATGTAATAAATTATTTTATTCCTGGTTATAAAGTTGTATTATGACCTTTGTTTCTGGATATTACATCTTAACTGTGGATGCTAGCTATTGATCCAGGGACTAGCATTGTAAACACAGGTATCTCTACCTTATTAAAGGTTGGGACCTCTACAGAACTTGGCTTGTTTGTGTGCATGCGGTAGAATTTTTTTGTTTTCCCTGCTACGAACCCCTACACTCCACCACCAACAGCAACTATTACAACTACTTTGATGAATAGACACGCATGTATTAAACAAAATTTGAAGACAACCATATGGATCCTTCCGGTTGCCAACTTACAATAAGGATCATTGCATACATCATATATAATCACAATCATGGCCATATCACATCACAACACAATCCCTTCAAAAACAAGTTAGACGCCTCTAATTTTCTTTGCATGTTTTACGTGCCTGGCGATTTCGAATAAGAACCCTTCTAACTTACAAACATGAACCACAACTTTGATACAAGTATTGTCAAGTGCCCATTGTAAACTAAATCTTCGCTATGGTGGGGGAGACAGACAACCCCAAAGCCACTTGTGTAATGCAAGTTGCACGTTGAGCGTGGAGCAAGTCTCATGTACGATGACATGTAAGGTTAGCCCGGGCCGCTTCATCCCACCATCCCGCAAGATGCAAAGTACACAAAAAGCAATCGACAACAAAAGAATCAATGCCCACAAAACCATTGTGTTCTACTCGTGCAACGGATCTACGCATCGGGGGCTTATTATAGGCGAAGGGGGAGGACGAGGCGGCGGCCATGGGCCCCAAACCCTAGCTGTGCACGGGCAGGGCCACCCGCCTAGGGTGGGTCTCCCTCCCCCTGGCCCTCCGGCTCTTCTTGTTCCCCACGGAAAGTAATTGAATTTGATGTTTGTCCCGTCAATTCGAGAATATTTCTTTACTAACTTTTCGAAACCAAAAAGGTAAAATATGCATCGACATCATTGCAACTTGTTAATAGGTTAGTACCGAAAACACGTAAAAGCACCTGAGTGTAGACAAGTAAAGCAAAGTAGATACTAAACAAGCATGGAGCATAAAAATTATAGATACGTTTCCAACATATCAACATCCCCAAGCTTAACTCCTGCTCCTCGAGTAGGTAAGTGATAAAGAATAATTTTGAGGTGACATGCACCTCACAATAAAGATTCAACCATTTGCAAGCATTGAAAGCTGGAATCAAAGAACTCTAAAGATGTGCATGAAAGACGGAGTTCTAACAATAGGACATAGTAACTACACATGCAACATGATAAGCTACAAATAAAGATCATGAATAACATGCATTGAAAAATGTTTGTTTGTTTCACATACAGAAAACATAGCATAGTGGCAATCAGCTTGTCCCTCATAGAGTATCAATATAGATGCATAGGAAACCTTCAAACTTCACAAGCGTGACTAGAAACAAATGGCACAAGAACAAGTAATATCACAATATGCATCAATTAATAAGCTTTGGAACACTGCACATAGAATGACAACTATGCTCTCTTAATGGTGCCTAAAGGTAGAAGGTGGAGACTCAAATAATGGTGGAAGAAAGGCCTTTTGTAAAGGAAGCAGGGATTACAAGTTTCAAAAAGAGCTTCCAAAAATTATGGTACTTGTTAGCTTTCGGCCCTCATTGCCCCTATCATAAGCATCTTGAAGTGGTTAAGGTTAAAGTGGCAAAGTTGGAGTATATGCTTTACGAAGTATAAGTTGGCAATCTCAAGTCCCTTGAATACGAGGGCCACACCTCATGCATACTCAACTTCGGGTCCAGGTAAGTTCTTGTCATTGTAAGTATTTGCATATCATTGAGAACCGCAACGGGGTACCCCTTGCACATGGTACATGAGTTTTCCCATAACCAAAATGACAAGGCAAGCAGACAATGAGCATCTCAGCAATCTTTTTATTTACCATATGCATAGATTTTTATTGAGGATGCTTAATAGATAGCTCATTATGGTGATGCTGCAAGTTTCCACCATGATTAGGCATGGCTTAGGCTAGCGCCCGGCTTTCTCTAACATGGATACAAATTCCATGGACTTACAAGTTCCCTCTTTATTTCACACTGGTGACATCCATAGACAAAATAACATGATATCAACTGAGTACAAAGTACAAGTGCAATGTTGAAAACGTTCCCCGTGACAACACGGTTCTGCTAATTCCAACTTATAGGTGCAAGCATGTACAACAAAGTTGTCACAATGGTTCAAGTTTATTAGGGCAAAGAATATAAAGTGTGCCATCAAGTTCGTGAGGGCTTTAATCACTAAGTTTTCACATAACAAAATAGTTTTTAATTGGAATATAGATGAAAACAAGAATATACTTGGAATGGTGTAACACACCATGCATAGGAGTTTATAGTGGACACTTTGGAATAACTTAGTTTCTTGGGAGTTGGAAGCATGAGTAGAGCTAATCTCATACAAGTGGAGGCTAGCAAAATACTGAGAGCAACCAACTAAGAGAGCAATAATGGCCATAATCATTTAGTGCAACAAAGCATACTAATCAAAGCAAAGAGTGGTACTACAAGTCAAGTACTAAATGATCATAGAGGCTAATGGTGACTTGTTCATAGTCATAACATGGTGTAAGCATGTGCCAAGTCAACCCAAGCAAAGCATCAAAGGAGAATACCACAATACTATGTTTTTTCATGCTAAAACAACGCATAATTTCTTCAAGGCACACTAAGCAATCCCAATTGTTTGGAACAAGACATGCTACAGTAATAATCACTAAGCATAAGGTCAAAACAACACCTAGCATGTCATGCTAAAGTCTAAGTCACAGTCAATGCAAGCTCATCTTGCACTTCAAGTAAGAACCTACTACTCCTTTCCAACACCAAGCAACTTATTTGCAAAACAACACAACGAGAACAGGGGTCCAAACCACTTTATTCAAGCAAACTAAACAACCTAAGCAAAGCAAACAAAAACTAAGACACTCCAAGAACAACACAATTGTGCATGAAACAATAAAAACGAAGTGTCTAGACAGACCTGAGCTTTTTATTTATGAAGAAGGGGATGCCTTGGGCATCCCCAAGTTTTGACGCTTGTAACTCTTGGATATTTCTTGGGGTGACACCATGGTGGCATCCCCAAGCTTGAGCTTTTGTCCATTCTTCATCTCAGTACATCATTCTGTCCCTACACCTGAAAATTTTCTTTTATACAAAACTTCACACAATCTTCATTAGCAACATTAGTGTATTCAAAAGATATTATACCTCTGGCAAAGCTTTGAAACAGCAGGCCTTTTCACTAAAAACACAAGCTACTGTAGTAACTCCTTCAAAAAGCTCAATTCACCCAAAGAGAACTCAAAAAGGAATCAATAAGAAGCAAATGCAAATAATGGCAGAAATCTGTCAAAATAGACCAACAAGTAGAAACCTATTTTTTCGAACATCTTATGTTGCTCAAATATAAAAGTGTTGAACTAACTGAAGTTAGGTAACATACTGAGGGATTTGTTCGTAAATTTTGAGCTCAATACGAGTTACAGAGACTCCTCACGAGTTTTTTTGGTGGAGGACGGAAATCTATTTCAGGACAGCAACTCTCCAAATCTTACTTCCCTCTCATTAGAGCTCATTCTTGGCACAAAAAGCAAACAAAAATTATAAGGAGAGGTAATTACCGAAGTAATAACTTCCAATACCCAAGGAAACTCTTGGGTTATCTTCCAACAAGTACTTTTCTTTAACGCCTTTAAGTTAGGCACAAGAAGCAAGAAGAATCAATTATTTTCAAATGAGAAAGCAACCTTCTTGTTCTTTCCTTTATTACCTTTCTTCTTTTCCTTAGGGAATATGATTGCTTACCGGAGGAGAAAAATGCACGATGCCTTTTCCACATCTATCACTGCCCCAAGGTTTTTTAGTAGAGACCTTCCGAGTGTGATCTGTCCCTTGCCTACACATTCAATAACAAGATAATCAGTAGTCACCATTTTTCCTGAGATTTTTGTAAACACACCTTCAACTATTCCAATGGGAAATATAGTGGCATTGTTGGTAAGAGAGATTTCCTCTCCTCCTTCAATAATCCCCCAAAGACTCAAGGAATCATAAATATCTTTAGGCATGAGACAAAATTCAGACATGATATCACAACGAGCATCAAAAAGTGTAGTGTTTATTGAGACTTTGATTGTGGGAAACCACTTTGAAGGCTCGAAATTTATGGGAACATAATCATGGTAAGACCTAAGCGTGTGATAGCAACTATTCATAGCAGCAATACTAGTCTCAAAAGTGTTCAACCTGGCAAAAATATTTGTTAAATAGGAATCAGACTTGCCAGGTGTATTATAAATTGCAATCAACTTTTTTATGGCATCAAAAGCTTCATCCTCAATACATAGCAAAATATCTTTCTCAGCCACAACATCCAAAGCATATCTATAACGAAGAGCAATACTGTAGAAACTATTAATAACCAAGCTAAGACTCATCTCAAGCCCAGTTTCCCTTTGTAAAGCGGAAATTCTAGACCAAGATTCTTTAAAACTCTCTTCACTTTTTTTTGCTTAAAAGTGGAGATCTCTAACATAGGGGAGATAAAGGTTGGTCCAAAACCAGACATGGTGGCAACTAGAGAAGGAACTAATTTTTGTGTGTTTTTGAATAAAGCAAGCAAAACAAACTAGACTATTTTTTGGGTTTTTTGAAAAGAGGCAAACAAAACCAAACAAAAAAACAAAGCAAACTAAAAAACAAAGTAAAGAGAAAGTAAGTGAAGGACTCCCCTAGTTAAGAAGTCCTTAGCCTCCCCGGCAACGGCGCCAGAAAATAGCTTGATGGCACCCACCACTTGTCGTGGGACGCTTCGTTGGAAACCCCAAGAGCAAGGTATGAAGCAGCACAACAGGAAGTTTCTGTTAGGGGGTCCCAACCTAATAAGGTAGAGTCCTCCTGTGTTTTACAATGCTAGTCCCTGGATCAATAGCTAGCATCCACAGTAAGATGTAATATCAAGAAACAAAGGTCATAATATAACTTTATAACCAGGAATAACATAATTTTATTACATCATACATAGCTCATATGGCTATTACATTACATTGCAGCGGAATAAATATAGTCATGGGTCCTTCATCTTCAAAGTGCCACAGGCAGATGTTGGTTGTAGACTTTGTAATCCTAATCAAACAATCTTCACTAAAATCAATCAAACCTGCAACATACAAGTTCTGACCACAAAGGATCAATACATTTGAATTGTATTGGCAAGTGATACTATGTAGTATAGTGGAATCTCTCATTTACATGCATTTGGCTAAGTGGAGTTGAGGCTTGCATTGCTCAAAATAGATTTTTCTTATCATTTTGTAAATACTAAGTTTTTGTTTGGCAAAAACTTTCCAAGACATCTACTAATCAAAGACTGGAGATCCACTCAGGGCATCTACCAATCAAAGATCAAGATTTGCTTGGCAAAACAATTTTCTTCAATCTAAGATTTTGAGATCCTTATATCAAGCCATCTTTCCATCAAAGATTGAAGAATACACACATCCCTTGTTCACCCACAAGTTTTTATTTAGAAATTGGAATGATGAGATTCTTGATTGCTTCCATGTCTTGATGCTCAAATTGTCCTTTACTGTGGACATGGCTAAGTACTTAGGTTTTACACTCTGCAGAGGTGGTGCACTTTACCCACAAGACTTGGTTTCCCAAGACAAAATCTTTGAAGCCTTCCCTTAGACCAAAATGGACGCGTTCCAACCTATCAAAACACTACCACCCACTGTCCATTTGGCTAAGTTCTTGCAACCTATATGATCATGGCAGAGCCCATATTGCCAAGTGGTTGCACTTGAAGCTTCTCAACATTTGACATCTCAAATCCCTTTGTTTCCTGGGTGGCCATCCACAAGTGAGATACACGAGGTTAACCATAAATATGGGCCTTGTGAACCACTCAACATAACCCAATCTTTCCATTCCACCCAGGTGATCTATTAACTTAGTTGTTTTATTAAACAAAACAAAAAGTCCTTTAGACTTAGATTATTTTTCCATAGTGTGAATATATATTCCACCCATGTTTTCTATTAGCTAGGCTAAGCTTGGTAGTGGCAGAAATCTCTAACTTAGGAAATCCTACTAAGGATTTATCTACTAGGTTTTCCTATAGCAAGATCTATACTTAGCAAAATCCATGCAAGTTTTACTTAACAAAATCACTAATGCATAGTGAAAGTAATAGGACAGAAAGTATGAAGCATCACTTGCCTTTTTGGTAGAGTATAGGTTCACTTCTTGATCTTTGCAACAATCACACTCTTCAAGTCTCTACAAATCAATCAAGCAAGGTACAAACTCAATCTACCAATTAAGCAAAACAACACACATAAATAACAAAGTCAAAGAAATGCATGCAAGCATGCCAAACTTTGTTTTGTTTGAAAAAGTGGTTTCTAGTGGGTCATAGTCATTTGGGTACATCTAATGGTCATTCTCTAAAGTGGCCAAGTCATTTGCAAAAGATTTCACTTTAAAACCATTTTCAAAACAAAGTGTTATTTTATGTGGTGTAGAAATATTTTTACTAAGCCATTTTCCCATAGGGTTCACCAAATGAGTTGCTATTGCAAAACTTGGTGTTTTTGGGTCAGTAGGTTTGGTCCAAACCATCTTCTCAAAGTTTTCTTCCTTTAAACATTTCCATAATAAAATCACTAATTTTATTTGGTTAGAAATGGACTAAACTAATTAATCCATTCCAAACTTTTCCAAATTCATTTTCCAAACCATGGGTTGGTTCCTAGGGTCAGTAGGGTCACATTAAACCAATTGGCAAAGGTTTGATCTCAAAATTCATTTTTAAATGATTTTTCTAATGTTAGCAAGCACACAAAAGAATCTGCAAAATCAAACAATTTATCAAATACTATTTGCTAAACTAAGGATAGGGTTGGTTAGGTCTTGTTCTCCTGAATCTTTTGATATAAAATTTGCCAAATTTGGACGTGTGGTTTGAAAGTTACAAGTGTTTGAAAATTGCATATCAATTTGATTTCAAAATTCTGTTTTAACTAAACTACTGACACGCGTCGCATTCTAATTCGCCGAAAACGGTTCGCATGGATCACGTTACGTCGTTGGATCTAGTTAAATCGTGTGGCTCAGATCGAGTACCCCTTCGCGTATAAGTGAATCTATCCAAGCCTCAGGATCAAGATCCAACGGTCTGGATCCAATGACCTAAGATCGGGCGGGCGCTGCAGGCGCGACGGGCAGACGGCGGCGGTGTTTGGCGAAGCAGGAAGCGAGGAAGAGAGAGATGAAGCTCACCGAGTTCGTGGCGCGACGCCGATGCTCAACGAGGTTTCGAGGAGGCGAGGTGTTGGGCGATACCAATTGCTCACGGAGTTCGCTCGGCGTCGGGCTCTGTTTATCGTCGGAGGTGTCGACACAAGCCACGGAAAAGCAAAATAACAAATGCGTTAGTTGCATACGGGGTCAGTGATCGTGTGTGCATCAACGAGACAGAAGGGGTGGTCAGATGCTACTGCGGCTTCACGGAGAAGAAAACAAAGGCGGCTCGGTGGTTTGCTAGAGACGGCGTTAAGGCGCCATGGGTAAAGGAAAAGTGCCTGGAGATGCTCCTGGGAGTGGAGAAGGTGTGAGGTTGGTCGGGGAGAAGAGGGGCGGCGAGGGGCTGCCGGATTTGGCGTCGGAGCGTCGTCGGAGACAGTGTAGTCGAAGAGAAATTGAGAGGGACCGAGGCGTGCTCGGAAAGGGAACAGAGGGAAATGGAGGAGAGGGAGTGGCGATTTATCACGCGTGCTTCGCGGCTTTTACTCGTGGCATTAAAGTGAATTAAGTCCGATAAATTACGTCTGCAGAACGGCTAAGGGAGGAGGAAGAACATTCATGGCGGGGGTGGGGAAGAAGAGTGTGGTGGTGGGGTCCTTTGATCAGTGGGAAAAGAAAATGAGGGGTCCACTTGTCGAGGCTTGTGGGTTGTTTCATGGTGAGGAAAACAGTTCGGGAGGGGAGAAGGAAGTTGGCTGACTGATGGGCTTAGTTGGGTCAGCTGTTGTTTTTCCCCTTTTTTTTTGTACAGAAACATTTTCCTTTTTCCATTTTATTTACTGATTTGAATTTCATTTTCACAATTCAACAAGACAATCATTCAAATAATTCAAACTATTGAAATGAGTTTTTGGTTCTGTTTAACATCATAATTTACATTCTAAAATAAAATATTATTTTAAATCTTTTTTAGGTTCCATTTATTAATTAAATAAATGGACCATTAGTTATTTAATAAAATAGGGTTTGTTTTTATTTAATAAAAACTTCTTTTAAAATCCAAATATTTTCAAAACCCAATCAGTAGGTTTTATTTGGAAATAAATAATACTTGGATACTTGTTTAAATCAAAATATTATTTTGCTTTAGGGTCCAATAATAATTATATATAATGGGCCTTAGTTATTAAATCAAATAGAGTTTAATTTTATTAATAAAATCTTTATTTGAAACTAAATATCTTCAAAACTAAATTAGTGGGTTTTATTTGGGAAATATAGAATACTTGGAGATTTGTTTAAAAATAGAATAACATTTTATTTTAGGGTTCATTATTTAATTAATATAATAGACCTTCATTATTATTTCAAATAGGATTTATTTTATTTGATATATTTATTTTGAATCTAAAGAAAAAAAAACACTTTAGTAGGTTTTATTAGAGAATATAAAATACTTGTAAAACTTATTTTAAACAATTTAATAATTCTTGATGTTTTAATTAAAGTAGTAAAACCTTTCATAATAAATTTTGATATTAATTCCTTATTATTTTATTTTAAATAAACCTTTGTTATTTCTATTCAAACTAAATGTTTTTAATTCCCAAAGTTTGGTCAAGGTTTAAATTGGCCTTTATTAAATAATCTTTATTTATAAAACTTCTATTTCATTTGAAAACAAATCTTTTCATTTAATTGTTTCAAATTAGTATTTCCAAATGTTTTTATTTTCCTTTTATTAAATGTTTATCTTTTGAGGTTTATTTTAATTCAAATGGGTTTGAAGTTCCAATTGAACTCAAAAAGTTTCTTCTGGCTCTAAAAATTATTTTATTAATTTATTTTCACATTACAAGATTTGGAAAATCTTGGGATGTGACAGGCTACCACCCTTAAAATAAATCTCGTCCCGAGATTTGGGGAGGCTGGGGTTACAAGCAAGTTCAAAACAACTAGGGTACTACCACCCTTAAAATTTTTCAAACAAAAATTACATATTGGCCTTCTTGGGATCCTGGGAAAACTTCCTCTTGGAAAACTTTTGCATAGTGTCCATTGTTTCCATAATTGACTTATGGTCCAAGGTTGAGTTTCTCCATAGGCTTGATCAACTTGTTCTTCATCTTTTCTGGACAGCTGCTTGCATAGTGTCCTGGGTTCTTGCAATTGTAACATATCACTTGGCTG
This sequence comes from Avena longiglumis, assembly GCA_030063025.1. Classification (NCBI taxonomy): domain Eukaryota; kingdom Viridiplantae; phylum Streptophyta; class Magnoliopsida; order Poales; family Poaceae; genus Avena; species Avena longiglumis. The sequence continues at coordinate 471,096,501 of CP125974.1, read as the reverse complement.
ATATCTCTCAAAGGCTGGTTTATCTTATGTTTTATATTTTACGGATGAGTTTGCATAATGTCCAAACTCTTGCAATATTTGCACATCACTTGGCTAAAATTCTTCCTTATCTTGGGTTTCACTAGCTTTTGTTTGTCTTCTTGTCTCTTCTTCTTTTCTGGGCATTCATTGGCATAGTGTCCCATCTCTTTGCAAGTGTAACATTGCTCTTGAGTAATATCCTTCTTGCTAGTGTTGGGAAATTTCTTTTCTTCTTGGGTCTCTCCAAAGCTAGGAGTTCTTCTAGTTCATGTTCTTCATGAGTGGGAGATCTTTCTCTCTTCTTGAGGCATTGATCTTCATGTTCCTTGGATGAATGATCATTATCTCTAAAAATATTGCTAGTTTTGGTTCCTTCTAGTATAACATCTTTGTCATCCTTGTTGTCATTAGCTCCTTGGGAAAAGTTTTCTCTCATGTTGATCATTTGAGTAACTATTCCTTGCAACAATTGGGATTGAAGTTTGAAAATCCTTTGTATAGCTGGGTCTAGTCCATTGTTGTTGGCTAAAAGCTGAGTTGTCTCTTGGCTCAATTGGTTTTGGGTTGCTATAATATCTTTCATGCTGTCCACTTGGTTGTTGTTGTCATCAACTTTGATGTTGGAGTTTCTTGGAGAAGTCATCTGTTTGGGTTTGAATTGGGATTAGAATAGGAAAGATATTTTTAAGGAATCAATTCTAATTACACACATCACAATTCACCCAACAAGGTGCATGCAGTCACAAATCAAACATTCACAAACAACTTTGCACTCAAACAACAGGGTTCAAGCACATACTTAGGCAACAAAATATTTTTTGTTACACCACATAAGTTGGTGTTTTTGACTTTACTAAAATATGGTGGTCCATCTATATGGTTCATTTGTGATCTTTCCTCCCTTTGCATGAGATCATGGCTTCCTTGAGAAAAACTCTTGGTTACAGTACTTCAAACTTGTTGATAGCTTCTTCTTATTTTGCATTCCCTCAGTCTCTAATTTCTTATGTAAGATTTCTTTATCTTATTTGTGGTCCTTAGTGATATCCAAGTTGGAAGTCCTTGGTGATGTGACTGAAGATGTTGAAGTCATTAGAGTTGAAGAAGTTGAAGAAGTCCTTGCACATGGTGTAGTCTTTGGTCATGGGGTGGGTTTTTATCCATCAAGTTGAAATAGAAGAGAAGTAGAGTTGAAACCAAAATGGTTGAGGAAAGAGTTTACAAGTGTTTTGTAAATAAGTTTTTGGAACAAAACAACTCCTATTTTTCTAAGGGTTTTTGTCCAATCCTAGGGTTTACAAATCCTACAGGCAACACAATGCTCTGATACCATCTGTTAGGGGGTCCCAACCTAATAAGGTAGAGTCCTCCTGTGTTTTACAATGCTAGTCCCTGGATCAATAGCTAGCATCCACAGTAAGATGTAATATCAAGAAACAAAGGTCATAATATAACTTTATAACCAGGAATAACATAATTTTATTACATCATACATAGCTCATATGGCTATTACATTACATTGCAGCGGAATAAATATAGTCATGGGTCCTTCATCTTCAAAGTGCCACAGGCAGATGTTGGTTGTAGACTTTGTAATCCTAATCAAACAATCTTCACTAAAATCAATCAAACCTGCAACATACAAGTTACAGCCACAAAGGATCAATACATTTGAATTGTATTGGCAAGTGATACTATGTAGTATAGTGGAATCTCTCATTTACATGCATTTGGCTAAGTGGAGTTGAGGCTTGCATTGCTCAAAATAGATTTTTCTTATCATTTTGTAAATACTAAGTTTTTGTTTGGCAAAAACTTTCCAAGACATCTACTAATCAAAGACTGGAGATCCACTCAGGGCATCTACCAATCAAAGACTGAAGATTTGCTTGGCAAAACAATTTTCTTCAATCTAAGATTTTGAGATCCTTATATCAAGCCATCTTTCCATCAAAGATTGAAGAATACACACAATCCCTTGTTCACCCACAAGTTTTTATTTAGAAATTGGAATGATGAGATTCTTGATTGCTTCCATGTCTTGATGCTCAAATTGTCCTTTACCAGGGACATGGCTAAGTACTTAGGTTTTACACTGCAGAGGTGGTGCACTTTACCCACAAGACTTGGTTTCCCAAGACAAAATCTTTCAGAAGCCTTCCCTTAGACCAAAATGGACGCGTTCCAACCTATCAAAACACTACCACCCACTGTCCATTTGGCTAAGTTCTTGCAACCTATATGATCATGGCAGAGCCCATATTGCCAAGTGGTTGCACTTGAAGCTTCTCAACATTTGACATCTCAAATCCTTTGTTTCTGGGTGGCCATCCACAAGTGAGATACACGAGGTTAACCATAAATATGGGCCTTGTGAACCACTCAACATAACCCAATCTTTCCATTCCACCCAGGTGATCTATTAACTTAGTTGTTTTATTAAACAAAACAAAAAGTCCTTTAGACTTAGATTATTTTTCCATAGTGTGAATATATATTCCACCCATGTTTTCTATTAGCTAGGCTAAGCTTGGTAGTGGCAGAAATCTCTAACTTAGGAAATCCTACTAAGGATTTATCTACTAGGTTTTCCTATAGCAAGATCTATACTTAGCAAAATCCATGCAAGTTTTACTTAACAAAATCACTAATGCATAGTGAAAGTAATAGGACAGAAAGTATGAAGCATCACTTGCCTTTTTGGTAGAGTATAGGTTCACTTCTTGATCTTTGCAACAATCACACTCTTCAAGTCTCTACAAATCAATCAAGCAAGGTACAAACTCAATCTACCAATTAAGCAAAACAACACATAAATAACAAAGTCAAAGAAATGCATGCAAGCATGCCAAACTTTGTTTTGTTTGAAAAAGTGGTTTCTAGTGGGTCATAGTCATTTGGGTACATCTAATGGTCATTCTCTAAAGTGGCCAAGTCATTTGCAAAAGATTTCACTTTAAAACCATTTTCAAAACAAAGTGTTATTTTATGTGGTGTAGAAATATTTTTACTAAGCCATTTTCCCATAGGGTTCACCAAATGAGTTGCTATTGCAAAACTTGGTGTTTTTGGGTCAGTAGGTTTGGTCCAAACCATCTTCTCAAAGTTTTCTTCCTTTAAACATTTCCATAATAAAATCACTAATTTTATTTGGTTAGAAATGGACTAAACTAATTAATCCATTCCAAACTTTTCCAAATTCATTTTCCAAACCATGGGTTGGTTCCTAGGGTCAGTAGGGTCACATTAAACCAATTGGCAAAGGTTTGATCTCAAAATTCATTTTTAAATGATTTTTCTAATGTTAGCAAGCACACAAAAGAATCTGCAAAATCAAACAATTTATCAAATACTATTTGCTAAACTAAGGATAGGGTTGGTTAGGTCTTGTTCTCCTGAATCTTTTGATATAAAATTTGCCAAATTTGGACGTGTGGTTTGAAAGTTACAAGTGTTTGAAAATTGCATATCAATTTGATTTCAAAATTCTGTTTTAACTAAACTACTGACACGCGTCGCATTCTAATTCGCCGAAAACGGTTCGCTGCGGATCACGTTCTGATGCGTTGGATCTAGTTAAATCGTGTGGCTCAGATCGAGTACCCCTTCGCGTATAAGTGAATCTATCCAAGCCTCAGGATCAAGATCCAACGGTCTGGATCCAATGACCTAAGACTGGCGGCGCTTCGCGGCAGCGCGCGGCGGCGACGGGCAGACGGCGGCGGTGTTTGGCGAAGCAGGAAGCGAGGAAGAGAGAGATGAAGCTCACCGAGTTCGTGGCGCGACGCCGATGCTCAACGAGGTTTCGAGGAGGCGAGGGGTGTACTGGGGCGATACCAATTGCTCGCCGGAGTTCGCTCGGCGTCGGGCTTCTCTGTTTATCGTCGGAGGTGTCGACACAAGCCACGGAAAAGCAAAATAACAAATGCGTTAGTTGCATACGGGGTCAGTGATCGTGTGTGCATCAACGAGACAGAAGGGGTGGTCAGATGCTACCTGCGGGCCACGAGAAGAAAACAAAGCGCTCGGTGGTTTGCTAGAGACGGCGCCTGGCGCCCAAGGGTAAAGGAAAAGTGCCCGAGATGCTCCCGGGAGTGGAGAAGGTGTGAGGTTGGTCGGGAGAAGAGGGCGCGAGGGCTGCCGGATTTGCGTCGGGCGTCGTCGGAGACAGTAGTCGAAGAGAAATTGAGAGGGATGGAGGCGTGCTCGGAAAGGAAGAGGGAAATGGAGGAGAGGGAGGGCGATTTATCACGTGCTTCTGCGGCTTTTACTCGTGGCATTAAAGTGAATTAAGTCCGATAAATTACGTCTGCAACGGCTAAGGAGGAGGAAGAACAGGTGGGGTGGGGAAGAAGAGTGTGGTGGGGTCCTTTGATCGGTGGGGAAAAGAAAATGAGGGGTCCACTTGTCGAGAGGCTTGTGGGTTGTTTCATGGTGAGGAAAACAGTTCGGAGGGAGAAGGAAGGCTGGACTGATGGGCTTCGTGGCTGGGGTAGTTGGGCTGTTGTTTTCCCTTTTTTTTGTCGTAAACATTTTCCTTTTTCCATTTTATTTACTGATTTGAATTTCATTTTCACAATTCAACAAGACAATCATTCAAATAATTCAAACTATTGAAATGAGTTTTTGGTTCTGTTTAACATCATAATTTACATTCTAAAATAAAATATTATTTTAAATCTTTTTTAGGTTCCATTTATTAATTAAATAAATGGACCATTAGTTATTTAATAAAATAGGGTTTGTTTTTATTTAATAAAAACTTCTTTTAAAATCCAAATATTTTCAAAACCCAATCAGTAGGTTTTATTTGGAAATAAATAATACTTGGATACTTGTTTAAATCAAAATATTATTTTGCTTTAGGGTCCAATAATAATTATATATAATGGGCCTTAGTTATTAAATCAAATAGAGTTTAATTTTATTAATAAAATCTTTATTTGAAACTAAATATCTTCAAAACTAAATTAGTGGGTTTTATTTGGGAAATATAGAATACTTGGAGATTTGTTTAAAAATAGAATAACATTTTATTTTAGGGTTCATTATTTAATTAATATAATAGACCTTCATTATTATTTCAAATAGGATTTATTTTATTTGATATATTTATTTTGAATCTAAAGAAAAAAAAAAACACTTTAGTAGGTTTTATTAGAGAATATAAAATACTTGTAAAACTTATTTTAAACAATTTAATAATTCTTGATGTTTTAATTAAAGTAGTAAAACCTTTCATAATAAATTTTGATATTAATTCCTTATTATTTTATTTTAAATAAACCTTTGTTATTTCTATTCAAACTAAATGTTTTTAATTCCCAAAGTTTGGTCAAGGTTTAAATTGGCCTTTATTAAATAATCTTTATTTATAAAACTTCTATTTCATTTGAAAACAAATCTTTTCATTTAATTGTTTCAAATTAGTATTTCCAAATGTTTTTATTTTCCTTTTATTAAATGTTTATCTTTTGAGGTTTATTTTAATTCAAATGGGTTTGAAGTTCCAATTGAACTCAAAAAGTTTCTTCTGGCTCTAAAAATTATTTTATTAATTTATTTTCACATTACAAGATTTGGAAAATCTTGGGATGTGACAGTTTCCCTCAGTAAGAAACCGAGGTTATCGAACCAGTAGGAGGAAGGAACGTCACTGTGTGTTGCAAGCAACGCGAGACACACAACACAAACTCAAGACTTTGCCCCAATGAATCGGTGAGGTTGTCAAGCTCACTTGGTTTCTTGTAACAAAGGATTAAACATATGGTGTGGAGGTAATGGTTTTGACAAGTAAACAAGTAACAATGGAAGATGTATCAATGGTAAAGATTGTACCGGGGTCCATAGTTCACTAGAGGTGCTCTCCTTAGATAAACAACATGGCATGAAGGGTAAACAAATTATAGCAGGGCAATTGACAGGAACTGAGCAAGGCATAACAATGCGATTACTTGTTAGAAAGATCCTATGAGATTCGATTGGGCAATACAACAAGATACATAGACTGCCATCCAACTGCATCTATGACTAGAAGTCCACCTTCAGGTTATCATCCGAACCTCCTCCAGTATTAAGTTGGAATCAACAGACAACTACTTTAAGCAAAGTGTGTAAGGTAAACAATCCACATGTTCCATGAACAAGACACCATTGTTTTCTCCCTAGTGGCAATAGCACATCTACAACCGAAGATATTTACGTCACTTCCCTTGGAAACTAGAGGCATGAACCCACTATCGAGCATAAATACCCCATCTTGGAGTCACTAGCAACTACTTGGCCAAGATATCTACTAACAACGGAGAGCATGCAAGATCACAAACAACACAGACATGATAGAATCATAAAGATAAAACCATTAATCAAACCAAAATAATAATCTCAATATCCATCGGATCCCCGCAAACACAACATGCATGATTACAAATAGATTAGATCTTGATCATGAACGGAGCTCACAAGATCTATACATGAAAGCACAAAGGAGGAGATACTACCATCTAGCCACTACATGGACCCATAGTCCAAGGTGGAACTACTCACGCATCATACCGGAGAGAAGGCCTCCAGGATGATCTCCCCTCGGCGGTGCCGGAAGAACTCAGATCCCCCTGATCTAGGGACGATGGTGGCGGCAGCTACAGAAGGTTTCGTGGAGATTTGATCGGCTGCTTAGGGTTTCTGCATCGAGGGCTTCTTATAGGCGAAGGGGGAGGCTGAGGCGGCGGCCAGGGGCCCCAAACCCTAGCAAGGCGTAGGGCAGGGCCCACCCGCGCCTAGGGTGGGTCTGGCCCCTCTAGACTTCTTGTTCCCCACGGAAAGTAATTGACTTTGACGTTTGGCCCGTCCAATTTCGAGAATATTTCTTTACTAACTTTTCTGAAACCAAAAACAGCAGAAAATAGGCATCTGGCACCATTGCAACTTGTTAATAGGTTAGTACCAGAAAACATGTAAAAATCACCTCAAAGTGTAGACAAGTAAAGCAAAGTAGATACTAAACAAGCATGGAGCATAAAAAATTATAGATATGTTTCCAATGTATCATCCATCATCACCGGCATGGCGTCAAGGTCAATGGCACCGCTTCATGGTTGTCCACCACCAAGAGCAACTATTACAACTACTTTGATGAATAGACACACATGTCTTAAACAAAATTTGAATACAACCATAAGGCTCCTGCCGGTTGCCAACTTACAATAAGGATCATTGCATACACCATATATAATCACAATCATGGCCATATCACATCACAACACAAGCCCTTCAAAAACAGGTTAGACGCCTCTAATTTTCTTTGCATGTTTTACGTGGCTGGGGCTTTCGAATAAGAACCGTTCTAACTTACGAACATGAACCACAACGTTGATACAAGTATTGTCAAGTGCCCGTTGTAAACTAAATCTACCCTATGGTGGGAGAGACACACAACCCCAATGCCACTTGTGTAATGCAAGTTGCACGTCGAGCGTGGAGCAAGTCTCATGTACGATGACATGTAAGGTTAGACCGGGCCGCTTCATCCCACCATCCTGCAAGATGCAAAGTACACAAAAAGCAATCGACAACAAAAGAATCAATGCCCACAAAACCATTGTGTTCTCCTCGTGCAACGGATCTATGCATAGACATGACTCTGATACCACTGTAGGGGTTCGTAGCATGGAAAACAAAAAAATTCTATCACATGAACACACAAAAGCCAAGATCTAATCTACAAGATTGGTGCAACGAGTTTATAGAGTACTAACCCTCATAGATCGAAAGCGTTTTAACAAGATCAGATTCTCGTGGTTGATGTAGTCGTTCACTTGCCGATCTCAAGATCGTGTAGACGATCCTTTCGGCGCCACGTTCCGGCAGCGCTTCCGTAGTTGGTCACACGTTCGGTACTCGATGAATACCTTCCTCTCCCTTGTTCCAGCAGGCAGTGGAGGTTGTAGATCTCCTCGTGATTCTAGTAGCACGACGGTGTGGTGGTGGAGGTGGAGGAATAGATCATGAAGTGCTTCGCCTAAGATAGAGCAAGTATGGTGGAGGAGAGAGGTCCTCAACGGCTAGGGAGTAGGCACCGAGGGGAGGAGGCGCTGGCGGCTTGGGGTGTAGGCGGCTTGGAGGGCTAGGGCGGTGGCGGCTTGGGGAAAGGCGGCAGCGGCCTAGGGTTTTTTGGGTGGAGGGGTGGGGCGCCCCCTCCCCTCCTTATATGGGTGGGGGAGGCGGCAAGGGGAGACTGAGTCCTTCCCCAACTCCCTCTTGGCCGGCGGATTGGGAAGGGAGAGGGAAATCTCTACCTTCTAGGTTTCCTGTCCTTCCTCCACTAGGACTTTGACTTTTCAAATTGGACTTTGACTTTTCAAACTAGAGTTTGACTATTCAAACTAGAGTTTGTTTATCTCTTTCATATCTGTAAGGGGTCCCTACCTGATATGGTAGATCCTCCTGTGTTTACAATGCTAGTCCCTGGATCAATAGCTAGCATCCACAGTTAAGATGTAATATCAAGAAACAAAGGTCATAATATGACTTTATAACCAGGAATAACATAATTTTATTACATCACACATAGCTCATATGGCTATTACATTACATTGCAGCGGAATAACAATAAGTATGGGTCCATCATCTTCAAAGTGTCACAGGAAGATGTTGGTTGTAGACTTTGTAATCCTAAACAATCAATCTTCACTAAAATCAATCAAACCTGCAACATACAAGTTACAGCCACAAGGGTCAATACATTTGAATTGTATTGGCAAGTGATACTATGTAGTATAGTGGAATCTATCATCTACATGCATTTGGCTAAGTGGAGTTGAGGCTTGCATTGCTCAAGTAGATTTTTTTTCTATTATTTTGAAAATACTAAGTTTTTGCTTGACAAAATCATTTCTCCTCAATCAAAGATTTCAAGATCCTTGTACCAAGCCATCTCTCCATCAATGATTGAAGAATTCAAACAACCCTTGTTCAAACCACAAGATTTTAATTTATAAATTGGAATGATGAGATTCTTGATTGCTTCCATGTCTTGATGCTCAAATTGTCCTTTACCAGGGACATGGCTAAGTACTTAGGTTTTACACTCTGCAGAGGTGGTGCACTTTACCCACAAGACTTGGTTTCCCAAGACAAAATCTTTCAGAAGCCTTCCCTTAGACCAAAATGGACGCGTTCCAACCTATCAAACACTACCACCCACTGTCCATTTGGCTAAGTTCTTGCAACCTATATGATCATGGCAGAGCCCATATTGCCAAGTGGTTGCACTTGAAGCTTCTCAACATTTGACATCTCAAATCCCTTTGTTTCCTGGGTGGCCATCCACAAGTGTGATACACAAGGTTCACCAGTCCCCTGGCCTTGTGTAACCACTCAACATATCCCAATCTTTCCATTCCACCCAGGTGATTCATTAACTTAGTTGTTTTATTAAACAAAACATAAGTCCTTTAGACTTAGATTATTTTTCCATAGTGTGAATATATATTCCACCCATGTTTTCTATTAGCTAGGCTAAGCTTGGTAGTAGTAGGAATCTCTAACTTAGGAAAATCCTACTAAGGATTCATCTACTAGATTTTCCTATAGCAAGATCTATACTTAGCAAAATCCATGCAAGTTTTACTTAACAAAATCACTAATGCATAGAAAAAGTAATAGGGCAAAAAGTATGAAGCATCACTTGCCTTTTTGGTAGAGTATAGGTTCACTTCTTGATCTTTGCAACAATCACTCTCTTCAAGTCACTACAAATCAATCAAGCAAGGCACAAACTCAATCTACCAATCAAGCAAAACAACACACATAAATAACAAAGTCAAAGAAATGCATGCAAGCATGCCAAGCTTTGTTTTGTTTGAAAAAGTGATTCCTATTGGGTCATAGACATTTGGGCACATCTAATGGTCATTCTCTAAAGTGGCCAAGTCATTTGCAAAAGGTTTCACCTTAAAACCATTTTCAAAACAAAGTGTTATTTTATGTGGTGTAGAAATATTTTTACTAAGCCATTTTCCCATAGGGTTCACCAAATGAGTTGCTATTGCAAAACTTGGTGTTTTTGGGTCAGTAGGTTTGGTTCAAAACATTTCCTCCAAAGTTTTCCATTCAAAACCATTTTTCATAATCAAATCAATAGTTTTATTTAGCTAGAAAGGGACTAAATCAAGTAATCCATTCTAAATCTTTCCAAAAACATTTATAAGGGCATGGTTTGGTTCCTAGGGTCAGTAAGGTCACAACTAAACATTTTGCAAAGGTTTTACTCCTAAATTCAATTTTACACAATTTTATACTCTAAACAAGCTCACAAAAGTTTCTGCAAATTCAAACAATTTATCAAATACTATTTGCTAAACTAAGGGTAGGGTTGGCTAGGGCTTGTTCTCCTGAATCTTTTGATATAAAATTTACAAAATTTGGTCGTGTGGTTTGAAAGTTACAGAGGTTTGAAAATTGAATCTATATGATTCAAATCTGTTTTAAAACTGAATCGCCACGTGTCGACTACGATTCGTCTATACGCTTCGCGTGGATTGATGATAGGGCCGTTGGATTTTAGTTGCATCGCACGGTCCAGAGATGTTACTTACCCTTCACTCTGATCTATCCTAGTCGCCGATCTAGATCGGATGGTCGAGATGTTTGCCGAGGCTGGCGGCGCGAAGTTCATCGGCGGCGGCGGAGCGATCGATTGGCGGCTGGCGATGGCGAGAAGCGAGGAGAGGAGGAAGCTCACTGTTCGTCGTGGCACGGGATGCTCAAGGTGGTGCAGTCTAGTCGGGCGCCCGAGGCGGGCTTGATTGCTCGCCGGAGTGGGCTGCGCCTGCCTTGCTCGGTCGTCGAGGATAGCGCTGGGATCACCGGAGACAAACAAGATGCAGTCGGACAGCGCAAGGATAAGGCGAACGTGTTTGCGTGAGCGAGAGGGGTCGGGGTAGTCTAGTTTACCCGTGGGCGTCGTCGGAGTTGAGGAAGACGGCGGCGGTACTGAAGTTTGTTGTTGGCGAGGCTCAGGGGTTCCCGCGGTTAAAGAAAAAGTGCAGAGATGCTCACGGAGTGGAGAAGGTGTGAGGTTGGTCGGGGAGAAGAGGGCGGCGAGGCAGCCGTAATCGGCGTCGGTGAGTCGGTGTAGTCGAAGAAATTGAGAGGACCGAGGCGGGATTGGGGAAGGCGAGGAAATGGAGGAGAGGTCGTGGGCGATTAAGACAGCATGACTGCAGCGAGTTAAGGCGGCCGCGTTATGGCGTGTTGATGCGTGAAATCAAGCACCTGGCGATGAGAAGGGGTCTTGGTTGGGGAAGAAGCGAGGTCGGGGGTCCGCTGATCAGTGGGCAAATGAATCTAGGAAAGGTCCACGAGTCATTTGCTGCGTGGGTTGTTTCAGCGGTGAGGAAGACGGTTCGGGGAGGGGAGAGGGGAGCTGGGCTGGATTGGCTTAGTGGGCTGGGGTAGTTGGGCTGGGCCGGCTGGGCTGCTTTATTTTTATTTCCTGTCTGTTTTCTTTTTCCTTTTCTAATTTCAATTTCTGTTTTGAATTTCCAAACAAACAATTCACACTCAAATCAAATCCAAACAATCATTCAGTTTGTAAATTTGAATTTGATTTTGTTTATCAACATAAACCAAATCTCAAAATAAAATAAAATAATATCCTTATTTATTTTAGGATCCATTTAATAGTTAAATAAAATGGATCACTAGTTATTTAATAAAATAGGGTTTAATTTTTATTAATAAAACTTCCATTTGAAATCTAATTATTTTCATAATCAAACCAGTAGGTTTTATTTGAAAATAAGGATGCTTGGAAATCTTGTTTTAAAATAAAATAACCTTTTATTTTAGGTTCCATTTATAATTAAATAAATGGTCCTTAGATAATAATCCATTTAGGATTTGTTTATTTGGTTCAAATAATTCATATTGAATTATTTGGAAAGTATTCCAAAGTGATTTATTAATCATATAAGATTGGGTAATTGTTTTAATTTCCAAATATCATTTTCTCATGTATTTTTATTTAGAGATTTGTCCTTATTTAAAATAGGGATAGAATGGTTATTTCCATTTTATTTTATTTGGAATATTCTTTATTTCATATTTTTATTTGAATTGGGAGTAATCATCACTCCATTTACTTCATGGATTAGGCCAAGATTTGATTTGGTCTGTAAATATTCTTTATTAATATTTTCATCTTTGTCTTATGAAATCCATATCTTTTTATTTAGAGATCCAAACTTGGTGATTCCAATTTATGAAAACTTATTTATTATTTGTTTATACTTTTGATTCCTTTTAGGATCTATTGTACTCCACTTGGTATGGGTTTTTGGTAAGGCTTTAATAGCTTTGGAAATTCAATTCACTTATCTTTTTTTTTTATATTCATAAGATTTTGTTTATGGTTCCATCTATAATATAAAATGGACCATGGTTTATTAATCAAAATAGGGTTTGGTTCATTTAATAAAATCCTCATTTGAAATCCTAATGCTTTCAAAATCCAATCAGTAGGTTTTAATTAAGAGAATTAAATACTCAGAAAACTTATTTTATTAAAAATAATTTAACAAGCTTTGATGTTTAAATTAAATTGGTAAAACTTCTTATTTAAATAAAATTTGGATATTAAATCCTTATTAATTTATTTTAAATAAACCTTTGCTAAATTTATTTAGAATAAAATGTTTTAATTCCAAAAGTTTGGTCAAGGTTTAATTTTCCTTTATTTAATAATCTTTATTTATAAACTTCTATTTCATTTGAAAACAAATCTTTTCATTTAATTGTTTCAAAATAGTATTTCCCAAATGTTTTTATTTTCCTTTTATTATATGTTTATCTTTTTTAAATCTCTTGAGGTTTATTTTAATTCAAATGGGTTTGAAGTTCCAATTGTATTCAAAAAGTTTCTTCTGGCTCTGAAAATTAACAGAGTTTTGTTTTATTAATTTTATTTTCACATAACAAGATTTGGAAAATCTTGGGATGTGACAGGCTACCACCCTTAAAATAAATCTCGTCCCGAGATTTGGGGAGGCTGGGGTACATGCAAGTTCAAAACAACTAGGGTACTACCACCCTTAAAATTTTTCAAACAAAAAATTACATATTGGCCTTCTTGGGTCTTGGAATTTCTCTATGTTAAACTTTTGCTTTATTCCCATGTTTGACTCATGGACCAAGGTTGAGATCCTTCATAGACTTGTTTAACTTGTTCTCCATCCTTTCTGGACAATTGTTTGCATAGTGGCCTAGTTCCTTGCATTTGAAACATGTGACAAGGCTGAGATCCCTCATAGGCTGGTTTATCTTATGCTTCATCTTTTCTGGACAGTAGTTTGCATAATGTCCTAACTCTTTGCAGTATTTGCACATCACTTGGCTAAAATTCTTCCTTATCTTGGGTTTCACTAGCTTTTGTTTGTCTTCTTGTCTCTTCTTCTTTTCTGGGCATTCACCGGCATAGTGGCCCATCTCTTTGCAATTGTAACATTGCACTTGACTTATGTCCCTTTTCTTCTTTTTGGGTCTCTCCAAAGCTAGGAGTTCTTCTAGTTCATGTTCTTCATAGGTGGGAGATCTTTCTCTTTTCTTGAGGCATTGATCTTCATGTTCCTTGGATGCATGATCCTTGTCTCTAAAAACATTGCTAGCTTGGGTTCCTTCTGGATTAACATCTTTGTCATCCTTGTTGTCATTAGCTCTTTGGGAAGAGTTTTCTCCCATGTTGATCATTTGAGTAACTAATCCTTGCAACAATTGAGATTGAAGTTTCAAAATCCTTTGTATGGCTGGGTCTAATCCATTGTTGTTGGCTAAAAGCTGAGTTGTCTCTTGGCTCAACAGGTTTTGGGTTACTATAAGTTCTCTCATGTTATCTTCTTGGTTGTCATCAACCTTGATGTTGGAGTTTCTTGGAGTAGTCATCTGTTTGGGTTGAAGGGAGATTAGAATAGGCAAAATATTTCTAAGGAATTATTTCTAATCACACTCATCACAATTCACACAAGCAATGTGCAAGCAATCACAAACAAACATTTCACTCAAACAAGGTTCAAGCACATACTTAGACAACAAAATATTTTTGTTACACCACATAAGTTGGTGGTTTGACTTGACTAAAATATGGTGGTCCATCTATATGGTTCACTTGTGATCTTTCCTTCCTTCTTGATTCTTCTTGAATGAGATCTTGGTTTCCTTGAGAAAAGCTCTTGGTCACAATACTTTAAAGTTGTTGATGGCTCCTTCTTATTTTGCATTCCCTTAGTCTCTAATTTCTTAAGTAAGATTTCTTTATCTTATTCGTGGTCCTTAGTAGTTTCCATGTTGGAAGTCCTTGGTGATTATGTTGAAGATGTTGAAGTCATTAGAGTTGAAGGAGTTGAAGAAGTCCTTGTACATGGTGTAGTCTTTGGTCATGGTTTAGGCTTTTCCATCAAGTTGAAGTGGAAGAGAAGTAGAGTTGAAACTAAAATGGTTAAGGAAAGAGTTTACAAGATTGTTTTGTAAATAAGTTTTGGAACAAAATACAATTCCTATTTTTCTAAGGGTTTTTGTCCAATCCTAGGGTTTACAAATTCTACAGGCAACACAATGCTCTGATACCATCTGTAAGGGGTCCCTACCTGATATGGTAGATCCTCCTGTGTTTACAATGCTAGTCCCTGGATCAATAGCTAGCATCCACAGTTAAGATGTAATATCAAGAAACAAAGGTCATAATATGACTTTATAACCAGGAATAACATAATTTTATTACATCACACATAGCTCATATGGCTATTACATTACATTGCAGCGGAATAACAATAAGTATGGGTCCATCATCTTCAAAGTGTCACAGGCAGATGTTGGTTGTAGACTTTGTAATCCTAAACAATCAATCTTCACTAAAATCAATCAAACCTGCAACATACAAGTTACAGCCACAAGGGTCAATACATTTGAATTGTATTGGCAAGTGATACTATGTAGTATAGTGGAATCTATCATCTACATGCATTTGGCTAAGTGGAGTTGAGGCTTGCATTGCTCAAGTAGATTTTTTTTCTATTATTTTGAAAATACTAAGTTTTTGCTTGACAAAATCATTTCTCCTCAATCAAAGATTTCAAGATCCTTGTACCAAGCCATCTCTCCATCAATGATTGAAGAATTCAAACAACCCTTGTTCAAACCACAAGATTTTAATTTATAAATTGGAATGATGAGATTCTTGATTGCTTCCATGTCTTGATGCTCAAATTGTCCTTTACCAGGGACATGGCTAAGTACTTAGGTTTTACACTCTGCAGAGGTGGTGCACTTTACCCACAAGACTTGGTTTCCCAAGACAAAATCTTTCAGAAGCCTTCCCTTAGACCAAAATGGACGCGTTCCAACCTATCAAACACTACCACCCACTGTCCATTTGGCTAAGTTCTTGCAACCTATATGATCATGGCAGAGCCCATATTGCCAAGTGGTTGCACTTGAAGCTTCTCAACATTTGACATCTCAAATCCCTTTGTTTCCTGGGTGGCCATCCACAAGTGTGATACACAAGGTTCACCAGTCCCCTAGCCTTGTGTAACCACTCAACATATCCCAATCTTTCCATTCCACCCAGGTGATTCATTAACTTAGTTGTTTTATTAAACAAAACATAAGTCCTTTAGACTTAGATTATTTTTCCATAGTGTGAATATATATTCCACCCATGTTTTCTATTAGCTAGGCTAAGCTTGGTAGTAGTAGGAATCTCTAACTTAGGAAAATCCTACTAAGGATTCATCTACTAGATTTTCCTATAGCAAGATCTATACTTAGCAAAATCCATGCAAGTTTTACTTAACAAAATCACTAATGCATAGAAAAAGTAATAGGGCAAAAAGTATGAAGCATCACTTGCCTTTTTGGTAGAGTATAGGTTCACTTCTTGATCTTTGCAACAATCACTCTCTTCAAGTCACTACAAATCAATCAAGCAAGGCACAAACTCAATCTACCAATCAAGCAAAACAACACACATAAATAACAAAGTCAAAGAAATGCATGCAAGCATTCCAAGCTTTGTTTTGTTTGAAAAAGTGATTCCTATTGGGTCATAGACATTTGGGCACATCTAATGGTCATTCTCTAAAGTGGCCAAGTCATTTGCAAAAGGTTTCACCTTAAAACCATTTTCAAAACAAAGTGTTATTTTATGTGGTGTAGAAATATTTTTACTAAGCCATTTTCCCATAGGGTTCACCAAATGAGTTGCTATTGCAAAACTTGGTGTTTTTGGGTCAGTAGGTTTGGTTCAAAACATTTCCTCAAAGTTTTCCATTCAAAACCATTTTCATAATCAAATCAATAGTTTTATTTAGCTAGAAGGGACTAAATCAAGTAATCCATTCTAAATCTTTCCAAAAACATTTATAAGGGCATGGTTTGGTTCCTAGGGTCAGTAAGGTCACAACTAAACATTTTGCAAAGGTTTTACTCCTAAATTCAATTTTACACAATTTTTATACTCTAAACAAGCTCACAAAAGTTTCTGCAAATTCAAACAATTTATCAAATACTATTTGCTAAACTAAGGGTAGGGTTGGCTAGGGCTTGTTCTCCTGAATCTTTTGATATAAAATTTACAAAATTTGGTCGTGTGGTTTGAAAGTTACAGAGGTTTGAAAATTGAATCTATAACAGATTCAAATCTGTTTTTAAAACTGAATCTGGCCACGTGTCTGACTCTGATTCGTCTATACCGCTTCGCGTGGATTGATGAGATAGGGCGTTGGATTTTAGTTGCATCGCACGGTCCGAGATGTTACTTACCCTTCACTCTGATCTATCCTAGTCGTCGAGATCTAGATCGGATGGCTGCGAGATGTTTGCCGAGGCTGGCGCGAAGTTCATCGGCGGCGGCGAGCGATCGATTGGCGGCGGCTGGCGATGAAGCGAGGAGAGGAGGAAGCTCACGTGGTTCGTGGCACGGGATGCTCAAGGTGGTGCGATCTAGTCGAGGCGCCTTTGGGCTTGATTGCTCGCCGTGGAGCTGCGCCTCGGCCTTGCTCGATCGTCGTCGAGGATAGCTGGGGATCACCCGGAGACAAACAAGATGCACGGTCGACGCAGCAAGGATAAGGCGAACGTGTTTGCGAGCGAGAGGGTCGGGTAGTCTAGTTTACCGTGGGCGTCGTCGGAGTTGAGGAAGACGGGCAGATCTGAAGTTTGTTGTTGGCGAGGCTCGGGGTTCCCGGTTAAAGAAAAAGTGCTGAGATGCTCCCGGGAGTGGAGAAGGTGTGAGGTTGGTCGGGAGAAGAGGCGGCGAGGCAGCCTTAATCGTCGTCGAGTCGGTGTAGTCAAGAGAAGAAATTGAGAGGGGAGGCGGATTGGGGAAGGCAGAGGAAATGGAGGAGAGGTCGTGGGCGATTAAGACAGCATGACTGCGCGAGTTAAGGCGTTATGGCGATTTGATGCGCGAAATCAAGCACCTGTGAACGTGCCGAGAAGGTCAAGGTTGGGGAAGAAGGGCGAGGTGTGGGGTCCTGATCGGTGGGAAATGAATCGAGGAAAGGTCCACGATCGGTTGCCGTGGGTTGTTTCAGCGGTGAGAAAAGCAGTTCGAGGGGAGAGAGGGCTGGGCTGGATTGGCTTAGTGGGCTGGGGTAGTTAATTTGGTCAGGCTGCTTTATTTTATTTCTGTCATTTTCTTTTCCTTTTCTAATTTCAATTTCTGTTTTGAATTTCCAAACAAACAATTCACACTCAAATCAAATCCAAACAATCATTCAGTTTGTAAATTTGAATTTGATTTTGTTTATCAACATAAACCAAATCTCAAAATAAAATAAAATAATATCCTTATTTATTTTAGGATCCATTTAATAGTTAAATAAAATGGATCACTAGTTATTTAATAAAATAGGGTTTAATTTTTATTAATAAAACTTCCATTTGAAATCTAATTATTTTCATAATCAAACCAGTAGGTTTTATTTGAAAATAAGGATGCTTGGAAATCTTGTTTTAAAATAAAATAACCTTTTATTTTAGGTTCCATTTATAATTAAATAAATGGTCCTTAGATAATAATCCATTTAGGATTTGTTTATTTGGTTCAAATAATTCATATTGAATTATTTGGAAAGTATTCCAAAGTGATTTATTAATCATATAAGATTGGGTAATTGTTTTAATTTCCAAATATCATTTTCTCATGTATTTTTATTTAGAGATTTGTCCTTATTTAAAATAGGGATAGAATGGTTATTTCCATTTTATTTTATTTGGAATATTCTTTATTTCATATTTTTATTTGAATTGGGAGTAATCATCACTCCATTTACTTCATGGATTAGGCCAAGATTTGATTTGGTCTGTAAATATTCTTTATTAATATTTTCATCTTTGTCTTATGAAATCCATATCTTTTTATTTAGAGATCCAAACTTGGTGATTCCAATTTATGAAAACTTATTTATTATTTGTTTATACTTTTGATTCCTTTTAGGATCTATTGTACTCCACTTGGTATGGGTTTTTGGTAAGGCTTTAATAGCTTTGGAAATTCAATTCACTTATCTTTTTTTTTTTATATTCATAAGATTTTGTTTATGGTTCCATCTATAATATAAAATGGACCATGGTTTATTAATCAAAATAGGGTTTGGTTCATTTAATAAAATCCTCATTTGAAATCCTAATGCTTTCAAAATCCAATCAGTAGGTTTTAATTAAGAGAATTAAATACTCGTAAAACTTATTTTATTAAAAATAATTTAACAAGCTTTGATGTTTAAATTAAATTGGTAAAACTTCTTATTTAAATAAAATTGGATATTAAATCCTTATTAATTTATTTTAAATAAACCTTTGCTAAATTTATTTAGAATAAAATGTTTTAATTCCAAAAGTTTGGTCAAGGTTTAATTTTCCTTTATTTAATAATCTTTATTTATAAACTTCTATTTCATTTGAAAACAAATCTTTTCATTTAATTGTTTCAAAATAGTATTTCCCAAATGTTTTTATTTTCCTTTTATTATATGTTTATCTTTTTTAAATCTCTTGAGGTTTATTTTAATTCAAATGGGTTTGAAGTTCCAATTGTATTCAAAAAGTTTCTTCTGGCTCTGAAAATTAACAGAGTTTTGTTTTATTAATTTTATTTTCACATAACAAGATTTGGAAAATCTTGGGATGTGACAATATCCTTGGCCGACTTGACCTAGTGGTCTATGCCCCTACCCCATTATGGTATGGTGCATTCCAGGTACCCCCTCCGGAGTGGTGGATCCTCCAGAACATTCTAGAAGCTTCCGGCTAAAACACCGAAAACATTTCTAAATCCCAGAAATTGACTTCACATATATGAATCTACGGACCATTCCGGAAATTCTCATGATGTCCTGGATCCAATCTGAGACTCCGAACAACATTTTATATCTAACTCATATTCCATATCTACTAAACAACATCGAATCCTTAAGTGTGTCTCCCTACAGTTCGTGAACTATGTAGACATGATCGAGACACCTCTTTGATCAATAACCATTAGAGGAATCTGGAAATCCATTATGACTCCCACATATTTCTACAATAACATTGTGATCGAATGAATCGTTTACATACGATACCGATTCCTTTGTCGCGTGATACTTTACTTATCCGAGGTTTGATCTCCTATCCATACCTATTTCAACCTCGTTAACGATAAGTACCCTTTACTCGTTCCGTGATATGACATCCCTTGTGACCTAGTCACATGCTTGCAAGCTAAATGGATGACATTCCACCGAGAGGCCCAGAGTATATCTATCCGTCATATGGATAAATCCCACTCTTGATCCATGTGCCTCAACTCATACTTTACGAATACCTAATGCCACCTTAATAACCACCCAATTACGAAGTGGTGTTTGATGTCATCAAAGAATCCATCCGGTGATGGTGATTAACATGATCTCATGGTCAAAGGATTAGGTTACTATATATTTGAAAGCTTGTAGCAAACGAACTCTAAATGACTTGATCTTACGCTACATTTACTATAGGAGTGTGTCCATCATATCATTCTCCTAATGACATGATCTTGTTATTAATAACATCTAATGTACATGAGCAGGAAACCATGATCATCTATTAATCAACAAGCTAGTTCTACAAGAGGCTTACCAGGGACTACTTTTATGTTTATAAAACACACAAGTATTAATGTTTCCGGTTATTACAATTATAGCATGGGATGTAAACATTTATCATAAACACAATAATAACAATCATATTATTGCCTCTTGGACATATCTCCAACACTATCCTCTGAGTTTTTACCACTTTCTTTCCATAAACTAGGTACATTGGAGCAAGGCGTATGATCACTAATTCAAGAAAGCTCAGGTGAAAGTTTATATCAAGGGTACTCAAGGTTTAGGGAAACCCTCTGTAATTGCCCTCACCATGAGTTCCCACCTTGGTTAATAATGCATACCTTTTATGCAGGAATCCATGCACAAAATAGAAATGAATTAGATATAATTTATAATGGGTCGTTCACTGAGTATAGCATCAATAAGGCCTGGGACTTATTAGAAACTATGCATAAAATCAAAGTGCATATTCATGGTATGTAACTTAATGAGGAGGAAACTCCTATTGAATATAATTGTGTTAGGAAATTATTGCATTCTGGTAAACTAGAAGGTTTGCGTAAGGATTTTAATCTTGAATGAAAGGGCATGTGTGCCCCATGTGTGGTTTTGGTAATTAATGGCAATCTTTATGGACTTTATTTGCATTGAGTTTTACTTGTAGGATTTGTGCGTAGGCAATGCTTGAACCATATGCTGGCTTCAAGGTTGGAAGAATAAGAAAGTGAAGAAGATCAAGTGTTGACCAAAGTTTCAAGGAATGATCTTGAGATTAGTCAAGTGGAAGTTGAGCCTATGGCAACTATGTATTGAAGAATAAGATGGAGTGATATCTCAAGTGTACCTTCAAGACACCAACATAATAAAGAAAGAAGAAATGAAGTGCAAGTTCAGTTCTGAGCCATATCGAAGATATCATATGCTTGAAGCCTGCCATCCATATGGTAATCATGGATATGTGAAGATATCCTAAGATAGAGACTCTCCCGTATTGGAATATGGGGAGAAAATTACAAGTCTTCACCAAGCTAGTGCAATCAAGAAAGGTATTCCACCTTGAGGTGCACAAGATCATCATCGTCAAGCTCAAGTGGAATATGCGCAAGGCAAAGGTATGTTCTTGAAAGGGTTTCTTTCTTACCAGTCTCATGGTGTTAGTTTGGGAGACCGGTTTATAGGATAGATAACCGTACTATCAAGAGCGGCTCTCGTGTTAGTAACTTGATCATATACCCCGGAGAGAGCTCAAACATTTATATGCTTGGCATCATCTTTCTTGGTTATTATTTGGTTCTTATCCATGAGAGTATTTATAGCTTGTGTTAATCCCCATAACAAGATCAAGTTTATCGAAAAAAGGATTTCATATGCATTCTCTATTGCATTTTATAGGAATTTCTATTTTTGTGCCCCTGGTTCGTTAGTTATACTCAGTTTTCCCCAGCCACTTAACTTTTTCTCACTTTTCCCCTCGCCATGTTAAGAAACCCTCGCGGGCGCTCGTAGGCGCTCGGACAGAGGGATGTCATCAGGTCAAAGGCTTGACCGTTACATGCTGACTGGTGGGACCGCATTGGGGCGGGTCGGGCCTTGAGCGTTATGTTACGAGGACTCGACCGTTACATGTTGATGGGTGGGGCCGTGTGTGGGTCAGGTCCTGCATACGTGGTGAAGGGTGGGGCCGCGTTGGGACAGGTCTTGCATACATGGTGAAGGGTGGGGCCACATGAAGACACGTCGGACCGGCCATTCTCACTCAGCCAAAGCATTCGCTTCCCCCGAGCCTGGAACAACTCCTACACCTCCCCTCCGATGCCCCTCCGTCGTGCACTCCTACCTTATGTCGTCCTTGTCCCAAGAGCCACCCCTCTCTCTAGCCGCGGAGCCCACTCCACCTCCGACTCTGCTCCCCCTTCTAGATCTACCACTTCCGCGGAACAGTATGTAACGCCGGCTGGTGCACCGTCCATCCGCATCGAGCAAGGAGAAGATTGGGTGAAATTGCAGGGATCTAACACATGGATTCCATCTAGGTAAGCATCCTTTCCCTTTTATGATTATTGGCGGTATTTGAGCGCGAATCTCTGGTGCTCAACTAACTGCCTTGCTTTTCGAATAGGATTGTGAAGGGTTTCGCGGCATAGTAAATCAAAATTTTCTACGTATGCGAACAGAGGAAAGCCAAGATCTAATCTAGGAGATGCAAACAACGAGAGAGATTAGATGAGATCTTCATACCCTTGAAGATTCGCACAGCGGAACGTTCGTCGGAACATGGGTGATGTAGTCGTACTCGCTTCTCCTCCTCGCGACCCGATCCGATCTAGCACCGCAAGTGGCGATGCCTCCGGGAGATGCACACGTGCAGCACCTCGACGTCTCCTCGTTCCTCGGTCCAGCAAGTATGGCGGAGAGACGGATTGGATCTACAACGCGACGGCACGGTGCAAGTGGTGGAGAGTTTCTGCAGCAGGGCTTCGCCTACACGCAGTCGGGAGGGAGAGAGAGAGGAGGGCAGCAGGGCGGCTAGGCTTGAGGGGAAGGTGTGTGTGTGTGGGGGGGTGCGCCCCAGCCCTCTATATATAGAGGGGTGGGCGCCTGCCCTAACCCCTCCCCCAAGCCCTAGGCCGGCAGCCAAGGAGGGAGGAGTGGGGGCAAGTAATCCCCCCCCTTCTAGAAGCTCCAAACTAGGGTTTCCCCTTGTTTGGCCGGCTGGGCCCTATGGGGCCTTGTGCCCCTGGCACAATGCGGCCAGGGCACTCCCTCATAGGCCCATGCCCCCTCCCGGAAGGTGGGGCCACGTTGGTCCCCTTCCGGAAGGTTCTAGAAGCTTCCGGTACAATACCGATTAACCCGAAACAATTTCGAACTCCAAAAACTGCATTGCCTTATATGAATCTTATTCTCCGGACCATTCCGGAACCTCTCGTGATGTCCCGGATCCCATCCGAGACTCCGAACAAAAACTCATAAACCAATTATCCAATCTATCCTAGCGTCGAGACACGTTAAGTGTGTGACCCTTCGGGTTCGAGAACATGCAGACATGATCTTCTATCAATAATCAACAGCGGGGTCTGGAAACCCATATTGACTCCCACACATTCATCGATGATCATATCGGATGAACCACGATGCCAGGATTCAATCAATCCCATATATATATTCCCTTCATCTCGCGATATTTTACTTGCCCGAGATTTGATCGTCGGTACCGTCATACCTAGTTCAATCTCGTTCACAGCAAGTACTTTACTCGTTCCGTAATCCTATATCACTTTGTTATTAACTCCTTAACCACATGATTGCAAGCGGTGTTGATATAGATTACCGAGTGGGCCCGAAGTATATCTCTCCGACTTGGGAGGGACAAATCCCATCTCGATACATACAACCCAACAGGTACTTTCCGATCACCTGAGAGACACCATTATGATCACCCTCTCATAGGATGATGTTTGATGACCTCAAAGCTTTCTTCCGATTCCAGGGAGTTGTATTATCTCATGGTATAAGGAATACAATATTTGACATAAGAAAAGCTTCGCAAAGATGAACACGATGACACGATCTAATTGCTTCGCTTAGTTTGGGTCTGTCCATCATATCATTCTCCCAATGATATGATCTCATTATTAATCGACAACTCATGTCTATGGTTAGGAAACCTTAACCATCATTAATCAATGAGCTAGTCCATAGAGGCATACTAGGGACACGGTGTTGTTTACAAACCACACAAGTATTAAAGTTTCCGCTTAATACAATTCTAGCATGGAATATAAACTTTATCATGAACAAGAATTATAATAATAACATCTTTATTATTGCCTCTAGGGCATAATTCCAACAGTCTCCCACTTGCACTAGATTCAATAATCTAGTTTAGATTTGGCAACAATCTCACACCCATGGCACTAAGGTGCTGATCATGTTTTACACGTGGAAGAGGTTTAGTCAATGGATCTGCGACATTCAGATCTGTATGTACTTTGCTAATCTTCAGATCTCCATCTGCTATATAATCTCAGATTATATGAAACTTGCGGTTGATATACTTGGTCTTTGGATGATATCTTGGTTCCTTAGCGAGTGCTATGGCGCCAGTGTTGTCACACAATATCTCCAGTGCGTCCAATGCACTTGGAACCACGCCAAGCTCTGTGATGAAATTCCTGATCCAAACTCCTTCACTTGACGCTTCTGCAGCAGCCATGTATTCCGCTTTCATCAGTAGATCCCGCGATCACGCTTTGCTTGCAGCTTCTCCACTCACAGCTCCTCCATTCAAAATATAAACGTATCTGCCTAAGATTTAGAATCATCCTTGTCGATTGTCTAAACTAGCGTCGACGTAACCTTTACGACGAGTTGTTCATCACCCCATAGACTAAGAACATTTCTTTAGTCCTATTTAGGTACTTTTACGATGTTCTTCACGGCTGTCAAAGGTTCCACTCTGGATCACTTTGATATCTCGCCGTCAAACTAAGAGCATTGGACACATCCGGTCTAGTACACAAGATGGCATACATGATAGAACCTATGGCGAGGCATAAGGCACTTTGCTCATAACTTCTATCATTTACCGTAGTACACTAAGCCTTGCTCAATATCTTACCTGACAACATAGGCACTGAACCTTTCTTTGCCTTATCCATTCTGAACCTTTTCAGAACTTTGTCTAGTTATGTACTCTGGCTTAAAGCTATCAGGCGTCTTTGTCTATCTCTATAGATTTTGATGCCCAATATATAAGCAGCTTCACCTAGGTCTTTCATTGAAAAACACTTGTTCAAATAACTCTTCACATCGTTAAGCATGTTAATGTCATTTCCAATAATCAATATGTCATCCACATATAGTACCAGAAATGTCACCGAGCTCCCACTCACTTTCTTGTAGATACAAGCTTCGTAGCAATTTGGAACAAATCCAAAGCTCTTGATCACTTGATCAAAACGAAGGTTCCAACTCCGAGATGCTTGCTTCAGTCCATAAATAGAACGCTGAAGTTTGCATACTTTATCAGCATCCTTAGGATCGACAAAACCTCCGGGTTGCATAATATACAACTCTTCATCAATGTTGCCATTGAGGAAAGTAGTCTTGACATCCATCTGCCATATTTCATAATCATGAAACGCAGCAATTGCTAATAAAATCCGAATGGACTTAAACATCGCTACGGGAGAGAAAGTCTCATCGTAGTCAACACCTTGAACTTGTCGAAAACATTTCGCGACAAGCCGTGCTTTATAGACGGTAACATTACCATCCGCGTCCGTTTTCTTCTTGAAGATCCATTTGCACTCAACGGCCTTTCGGTCGCTAGGAGGGTCCACCAAAGTCCATACTTGGTTTTCGCTCATGGATCCCAATTCGGATTTCATGGCTTCTAGCCATTTCTCAGAGTCTGGGCTCATCATCGCTTCCTCATAGTTCGTAGGTTCACTGTCTTCTATTAACAAGACAGTCAAGACAGGGTTGCCGTACCACTCAGGAGGGGCACGCGACCTTGTCGACCTGCGACGTTCAGTAGCAGCATCGTCCGAAGCTTCATGATCCTTGTCATTAGCTTCCTCTATTGTTGGTGCAGGCGGCACTGGAACAATTTCAGGTGCTGCGCTACTCTCCAACTCAAGAGAAGGTTCAATAACCTCGTCTAGCTCTACTTTCCTCCCACTCACTTCTTTCGAGAGAAACTCCTTCTCAAGAAAGGAACCGTTCTTTGCGACAAACACTTTGCCTTGGTTCGTGATAGAAGGTATACCCAATAGTTTCCTTAGGGTATCCTATGAAGACATTTCTCGCTTTGGGTTCGAGCTTGTCCGGCATCAACTTCTTGACGTAGGCTTCGCATCCCCAAACTTTAAGAAACGACAACTTAGGTTTAGCACCAAACCACAGTTCATACGGTGTCGTCTCAACGGATTTAGATGGTGCCCTATTTAAAGTGAATGCAGCGGTTTCTAATGCATAACCCCAAAACGATAACGGCAAATCAGTAAGAGACATCATTGATCGGACCATATCTAATAAGGTTCGATTCCGGCGTTCAGACACACCATTGCGTTGTGGTGTTCCGGGTGGCGTGAGTTGCTAAACGATTCTTCTTGCTTTAAGATGCGTGAGAAAATCATAACTCAAATATTCACCTCCACGATCGGATCGTAGAAACTTAATCTTTCTGTTATGATGGTTCTCCATTTCATTCTCAAATTCCTTGAACTTTTCAAATGTTTCAGATTTATGTTTCATTAAATAGATATACCCATATCTACTTAAGTCATCGGTAAAAGTGAGAAAATAGCGATATCCACCGCGCGTCGAAACACTCATCGGTCCGCATACATCGGTATGTATGATTTCCAACAAGTCCGTTGCTCGCTCCATCATACCGGAGAACGGGGTTTTGATCATCTTGCCCATGAGGCATGGTTCGCATATGTCAAATGATTCAAAATCAAGAGACTCCAAAAGTCCATCAGAATGGAGTTTCTTCATGCGCTTTATACCAATATGACCTAGACGACAGTGCCACAAATAAGTAGTATTATCACTATCTACTTTGCATCTCTTAGCCTCAATGTTATGGATGTGTGTTTCATCCCTTTCGAGATTTAGAAGAAATAAACCATTCACAATAGGTGCATGACCATAAAAGATGTTACTCATATAAATAGAACAACCATTATTCTCCGATTTAAATGAATAACCGTCTTGCAATAAACAAGATCCAGAAATAATGTTCATGCTCAACGCAGGCACAAAATAACATTTATTGAGGTTTAAAACTAATCCCGAAGGTAAAACTAAGGAGAGCGTGCCGACGGCCATCACACCAACTCTTGATCAGTTGCCAACGCGCACGTCACCTCATCCCTCGCAAGCCGCCGTCTATTCCGTAGCTCCTGTTTCGAGTTACAAATATTAGCAACTTAACCAGTATCAAATACCCAGGCACTACAACGAGGGCTAGTAAGGAAAAGTTCAATAACATGTATATCAAATATACCTTTGATGGTGCCAGCCTTCTTGTCCGCTAAGTACTTTGGACAGTTGCGCTTCCAGTGACCCTTGTCCTTGCAATAGAAGCACTCAGTGTCCGGCTTAGGACCAGACTTGAGCTTCTTCTCAGCAGGGGCAACACGCTTGCCGCCGCCTTTCTTGAAGGGCTTCTTTGCACCCTTACCTTTCTTGAAGGTGGGGGGCTTGTTGACCATCAACACATGATTATCCTTTTTGATGTCCACCTCCGCAGCCTTCAGCTTTGCGAAGAGCTCGGTGATCATATCAGTGGAACCAATCTGATTGTGAGTCACTACAAAACTTTTGTAGCTGGGAGGGAGTGATTGCAGAACCCTGTCAATCTTGAGCTCCTCTCGAATCTTGCAGTCCAGTTGCTCAAGGTGTTGAGTATAGCCCGACATCTTAATGGCGTGCTCACTAACGGAACTCCATTCCTCCATCTTGCAGTTAAAGAACTTCTCAGAGATCTCATATCTCTCAGAACGGGCCTGAGTCTGAAACATGGTTTTCAGCTCCTCGAGAATCTCAAAGGGCCCGGGATAGTCTTCAAAACGATTTTGAAGGTCCGATTCCATAGCAAACAACATGGTGCTCTTAATCACACCATAATCATCTTTGCGCGACTGATAGACAGCTTTCTCATCGGTAGGTAGCATCTACAACAGGGCATCTAAGCGCATCCTAGCGCATTTTCAAGGACATAGTCCTTTTGACCGCCAGAGAGAATGATTCTCGATTATCATGGAACCAATTGGTGAAGTTAGACCCATTGTTTCTAAGCTTTTCCTTCTCAGCAAAAACGTTGAAGTTGAAGTTGGACTTTGCCATTTGATCTACAATATTTGCAAGTACAAATTAGACTATGTTCATGATAACTAGTTCAACTTTTAATCAAATTACTAGATGAACTCCCACTAAATTCAACATCCCTCAAGTTGTTTAGTGAACATGATCCAAATTCACCACACCTAATCCGATCTTCACGAGAAGATATGTGGTTTCAATGGTGGACAACGAAGTGTCGATCATATCATTCATATGACTCATGCTTAACCTTTCGGTTCATGTGTTCCGAGGCCATGTCTGTACATGCTAGGCTCGTCAAGTTAGACCCAAGTATTTCCGCGTGTGCAAAACTGGCTTGCACCCGTTGTACGTGAACGTTGAGTCTATAGCACCCGATCATCACGTGATGCTTGGACACGACGAACTTTCGCAACGGTGCATACTTGGGGAGAACACAGTTTTATCTTGATCTTTAAGTGAGGAATCATCTTATAATGCTACCATCGCGATCTAAGCATAATAAGATACATAAAAGGATAAACATCACATGCATATAACTTTATGTGACATGGTATAGCCAATCTTCGCGCAATGATCTCCATCTTGTGCGTGCCGACATGATCTCCATCACTCCACCATGATTGCCTCCACCACGAATAGCAACTACAACTATTGCTAACTACTTAGCGATAAAGTGAAACTATTACATGGCGTATAAGAAGTTGACACACAGGTCATACACAATTATAAAGACAACCATATGGCTCCTGCCGGTTGTGTACTCACCGACATGCAAGTCGTGAAACATTACAAAACATGATCATCGCATACAATATACACATCACATCTTGGGCCACACCATATCACAGAAAACACTCCCTGCAAAAACAAGTTAGACGCCTCTACTTTGTTGTTGCATGTTTTACGTGGCTTATGGGAGTAGAAGCTAAGAACGATTCTTACCTACGGAAAGCCACAACGGTGATATTATGGTTGCCAAACTCCGGTGTAAATCCCATGACAACTATAGTGAAAGAAACTGGCATCCACCAGCCGCATGTGTGGAACAAGCCACACGTCAAGTACGGAGCCGGTCTCACGAACGACGTCGCGTAAGGTTGGCCTGGACCACTTCAATCTCACTATGCCGCATCATAAGAAGAACACAAACAAGAGGCTTGCAATAGAAAACATCAACGCCCCCAACAACCATGTTGCGTTCTACTCGTAAAACACATCTACGCATAGATCTAGCTCTGATACCACTGAAGGGTTTCGCGGCATAGTAAATCAAAATTTTCTATGGATGCGAACAGAGGAAAGCCAAGATCTAATCTAGGAGATGCAAACAACGAGAGATATTAGATGAGACTTCATACCCTTGAAGATTCGCACAGCGGAATGTTCGTCGGAACGTGGGTGATGTAGGCGTACTCGCTTCTCCTCCTCGCGATCCGATCCGATCTAGCACCACAAGTGGCGATGCCTCCGGGAGATGCACATGTGCAGCACCTCGACGTCTCCTCCTTCCTCGGTCCAGCAAGTATGGCGGATAGACGGATTGGATCTACAACGCGACGACGCGGTGCAAGTGGTGGAGAGTTTCTGCAGCAGGGCTTCGCCTACACGCAGTCGGGAGGGAGAGAGAGAGGAGGGCAGCAGGGCGGCTAGGCTTGAGGGGAAGGTGTGGGTGTTGGAATTATGCCCTAGAGGCAATAATAAAGATGTTATTATTATAATTCTTGTTCATGATAATGTTTATATTCCATGCTAGAATTGTATTAAGCGGAAACTTTAATACTTGTGTGGTTTGTGAACAACACCGTGTCCCTAGTACGCCTCTATGGACTAGCTCATTGATTAATGATGGTTAAAGTTTCCTAACCATGGACATGAGTTGTCGATTAATAATGAGATCATATCATTGGGAGAATGATATGGTGGACAGACCCAAACTAAGCGAAGCAATTAGATCGTATCATCGTCTTCATCTTTGCGAAGCTTTTCTTATGTAAAATATTGTATTCCTTAGACCATGAGATAATACAACTCCCTGGTATCGGAAGAAAGCTTTGAGGTCATCAAACGTCATCCTATGAGAGGGTGATCATAAAGGTGTCTCTCAGGTGATCGGAAAGTATCTGTTGGGTTGTATGTATCGAGATGGGATTTGTCCCTCCCAAGTCGGAGAGATATACTTCGGGCCCACTCAGTAATCGATATCAACACCGCTTGCAAGCATGTGTTTAAGGAGTTAATCACAAAGTGATATCGGATTACGGAACGAGTAAAGTACTTGCTGTGAACGAGATTGAACTAGGTATGACATGCAAGCGATCAAATCTCGGGCAAGTAAAATATCGCGAGACGAAGGGAATATATATATGGGATTGATTGAATCCTGGCATCGTGGTTCATCCGATATGATCATCGATGAATGTGTGGGAGTCGATATGGGTGCCTGCACCCGTTGATTATTGATAGAAGATCATGTGCATATTCTCGAACCCGCAGGTCACACACTTAACGTATCTCGACGCTAGGATAGATTGGATAATTGGTTTATGAATTTTTGTTGAGTCTCGGATGGAATCCGGGACATCACGAGAGGTTCGAGAATGGTCGGAGAATAAGATTCATATAAGGCGATGCAGTTTTGGAGTTCGAATTGTTCCGTTAATCGGTATTGTCGGAAGCTTCTAGAACCTTCCGGAAGGGGACCAACGTGGCCCCACCTTCCGGGAGGGGGCATGGGCCTATGAGGGAGTGTCCTGGCCGCATTGGGCCAGGGGCACAAGGCCCCATAGGGCCCAGCCGATCCTAGAGAGTTTAAATCGTTTAAACTAGAGATAGGGTTTCTAGAAGAGGGGAGAGTCCATGCCCCCCACTCCTTATCCTTTAGGCTTGGGGGAGGGGCTAGGGCTGCGCCCCCCTCTATATAAAGAGGGGTGGGGGCGCACCAACCCCACACACCTCTCCTCCAAACCCTAGCCGCCTTGCTAGCTTTCCTCTCTCCCTCCTCCGATGCTTGTAGGAAGCCTGCAGAAATTCTCCACCATATACACCACGCCGTCATGTTGTAGATCCAATCTATCTCTCCACCATACTTGTTGGTCCGAGGAAGGAGGAGACGTCGAGGTGCTGCACGTGTGCATCTCACGGAGGCACCGCCACTTGTGGGCTAGATCGGATCGGATCGCGAGGAGGAGAAGCGAGTACGACTACATCACCCACGTTCCGACGAACGTTCCGCTGTGCGAATCTTCAAGGGTATGAAGATCTAATCCAATCTCTCTCGTTGATTGCATCTCCTAGATTAGATCTTGGCTTTCCCTCTGTTCGCATCCGTAGAAAATTTTGATTACTATGCCGCGAAACCCTTCAGGGGTATCAGAGCTAGATCTATGTGTAGATGTGTTTCACGAGTAGAACGCAACATGGTTGTTGTGGGCGTTGATGTTTTCTGTTGCAAGCCTCTTGTTTTTGTTCTTCTTATGACGCGGGATAGTTAGATTGAAGCGGTGCAGGCCAACCTTACGCGACGTCGTTCACGAGACCGGCTCCGCACTTGACGTGTGGCTTGTTCCACACATGCGGCTGGTGAATGCCAGTTTCTCTCACTATAGTTGTCATGGGATTTACACCGGAGTTTGGCAACCATAATATCACCGTTGTGGCTTTCCGTAGGTAAGAATCGTTCTTAGCTTCTACTCCCATAAGCCACATAAAACATGCAACAACAAAGTAGAGGCGTCTAACTTGTTTTTGCAGGGAGTGTTTTCTGTGATATGGTATGGCCCAAGATGTGATGTGTATATTGTGTGCGATGATCATGTTTTGTAATGTTTCACGACTTGCATGTCGATGAGTACACAACCGGCAGGAGCCATATGGTTGTCTTGATAATTGTGTATGACCTGTGTGTCAACTTCTTATACGCCATGTAATAGTTTCACTTTATCGCTAAGTAGTTAGAAATAGTTGTAGTTGCTATTCGTGGTGGAGGCAATCATGGTGGAGTGATGGAGATCATGCCGGCACGCACAAGATGGAGATCATTGCGCGAAGATTGGCTATACCATGTCACATAAAGTTATATGCATGTGATGTTTATACTTTTATGTATCTTATTATGCTTAGATCGCGACGGTAGCATTATAAGATGATTCCTCACTTAAAGATCAAGATAAAACTGTGTTCTCCCAAAGTATGTACCGTTGCGAAAGTTCGTCGTGTCCAAGCATCACGTAATGATCGGGTGCTATAGACTCAACGTTCACGTACAACGGGTGCAAGCCAGTTTTGCACACGCGGAAATACTTGGGTCTAACTTAACGAGCCTAGCATGTACAGACATGGCCTCGGAACACAAGAACCGAAAGGTTAAGCATGAGTCATATGAATGATATGATCGACACTTCGTTGTCCACCATTGAAACCACATCTTTTCTCGTGATGATCGGATTAGGTGTGGTGAATTTGGATCGTGTTCACTAAACAACTTGAGGGATGTTGAATTTAGTGGGAGTTCATCTAGTAATTTGATTAAGTTGAACTATTTATCATGAACATAGTCTAAATTGTACTTGCAAATACTGTAGATCACATGGCCAAGTCCAACTTCAGTTTCAACATTTTTGCTGAGAAGGAAAAGCTTAGAAACAATGGGTCTAACTTCACCAATTGGTTCCGTAATCTAAGAATCATTCTCTCTGGCGATCAAAAGGACTATGTCCTTGGGAAAGCGTTAGGTGACCCCACAATCGCTAGCGCGGTGATGAGAAAGCTGTCTATCAACAAAGATGATTATGGTGTGATTAAGAGCACCATGTTGTTTGATATGGAACGGAACTTCAAAATCGTTTTGAAGACTATCCTGCCCTTTGAGATTCTCGAGAGCTGAAAACCATGTTTCAGACTCGGGCCCGAGAGATATGAGATCTCAGAAGTTCTTTAAGCGCAAGATGGAGGAAGGAGTTCCGTTAGTGAGCACGCCATTAAGATGACGGGCTACACTCAACGCCTTGAGCAAGCTGAAATGCACGATTCCGGAGGAGCTCAAGATTGACAGGTTCTGCAATCACTCCTCCCAGCTACAAAAGTTTTGTAGTGACTCATAATCAGATTGGTTCCATCGATCACCGAGCTCTTCGCAAAGTGAAGGCATGAAGTGAACATCAAAAGGATAATCATGTGTTCATGGTTAACAAGCCCACCTTTAAGAAAGGTAAGGAGCAAAGAAGCCCTTCGAGAAGAGGCGGCAGCGCATTGCCCTCGCTGAGAAGAAGCTCAGTCGGTCCTAAGCCGGACAATCGAGTCCTTCTATTGCAAGGACAAGGGTCCTTTGGAAGCTTCGTCCAAGTACTTAGCGGACAAGAAGGCTGGCACCATCAAAGGTATATTTGATATACATGTTATTGATGTTTTCCTTACTAGCCCTCGTTGTAGTGCCCGTATTTGAAACCGGTTCGGTTGCTAATATTTGTAACTCAAAAGAGCTACGGAATACGGCGACTGCGAGGGATGAGGTGACGATGCGCGTTGGCAGCGGATCAAGAGTTGATGTGATGGCCGTCGGCACGCTCTCCTTAGTTTTACCTTGGGATTAGTTTTAAACCTTAATAAGTGTTATTATGTGCGCATTGAGCATGAACATTATTTCGGATCTTGTTTATTGCAAGACGGTTATTCATTTAAATCGGAGAATAATGGTTGTTCTATTTATATGAGTAACA
Organism: Avena longiglumis; assembly: GCA_030063025.1. Classification (NCBI taxonomy): domain Eukaryota; kingdom Viridiplantae; phylum Streptophyta; class Magnoliopsida; order Poales; family Poaceae; genus Avena; species Avena longiglumis. Next base: position 471,062,795 of record CP125974.1, on the reverse strand, counting down.
TCTTTTATGGTCATGCACCTCTTGTGAATGGTTTATTTCTTCTAAATCTCGAAGGGATGAAAGCACATCCATAACATTGAGGCTAAGAGATGCAAAGTAGATAGTGATAATACTAATTATTTGTGGCACTGTCGTCTAGGTCATATTGGTGTAAAGCGCATGAAGAAACTCCATTCTGATGGACTTTTGGAGTCTCTTGATTTTGAATCATTTGACACATGCGAACCATGCCTCATGGGCAAGATGATAAAAACCCCGTTCTCCGGTATGATGGAGCGACCAACGGACTTGTTGGAAATCATACATACCGATGTATGCGGACCGATGAGTGTTTCGACGCGCGGTGGATATCACTATTTTCTCACTTTTACCGATGACTTAAGTAGATATGGGTATATCTATTTAATGAAACATAAATCTGAAACATTTGAAAAGTTCAAAGAATTTGAATGAAGTGGAGAACCATCGTAATGAAGATTAAGTTTCTACGATCCGATCGTGGAGGTGAATATTTGAGTTATGATTTTCTCACGCATCTTAAAGCAAGCGGAATCGTTTCGCAACTCACGCCACCGGAACACCACAAACAATGGTGTGTCGAGCGAAATCAAACCTTATTAGATATGGTCCGATCAATGATGTCTCTTACTGATTTGCCGTTATCATTTTGGGGTTATGCATTAGAAACCGATGCATTCACTTTAAATAGGGCACCATATAAATCCGTTGAGACGACACCGTATGAACTATGGTTTGGTGCTGAACCTAAGTTGTCGTTTCTTAAAGTTTGGAGATGCGAAGCTTACGTCAAGAAGTTGATGCCGGACAAGCTCGAACCCAAAGCGGAGAAATGCGTCTTCATAGGATACCCTAAGGAAACTATTGGGTATACCTTCTATCACAGAACCGAAGGCAAAGTGTTTGTCGCAAAGAACGGTTCCTTTCTTGAGAAGGAGTTTCTCTCGAAAGAAGTGAGTGGGAGGAAAGTAGAGCTAGACAAGGTTGTTGAACCTTCTCTTGAGTTGGAGAGTAGTGCAGCACCTGAAATTGTTCTAGTGCCGCCTGCACCAACAATAGAGGAAGCTAATGACAAGGATCATGAAGCTTCGGACGATGCTGCTACTGAACGTCGCAGGTCGACAAGGTCGCGTGCCCCTCCTGAGTGGTACGGCAACCCTGTCTTGACTGTCTTGTTAGTAGAAGACGGTGAACCTACGAACTATGAGGCGATGATGAGCCCAGACTCGAGAAATGGCTAGAAGCCATGAAATCCGAATTGGGATCCATGAGCGAAAACCAAGTATGGACTTTGGTGGACCCTCCTAGCGATCAAAGGCGTTGAGTGAAAATGGATCTTCAAGAAGAAACGGACGCGGATGGTAATGTTACCGTCTATAAAGCACGGCTTGTCGCGAAATGTTTTCGACAAGTTCAAGGTGTTGACTACGATGAGACTTTCTCTCCGTGGCGATGTTTAAGTCCATTCGGATTTTATTAGCAATTGCGTTTCATGATTATGAAATATGGCGGATGGATGTCAAGATCGCTTTCCTCAATGGCAACATTGATGAAGAGTTGTATGATGCAACCCGAAGGTTTTGTCGATCCTAAGGATCTTGATAAAGTATGCAAACTTCAGCGTTCTATTTATGGATGAAGCAAGCATCTCGGAGTTGGAACCTTCGTTTTGATCAAGTGATCAAGAGCTTTGGATTTGTTCCAAATTGCTCTGAGCTTGCATCTACAAGAAAGTGAGTGGGAGCTCGGTGGCGTTTACGGTACTATATGTGGATGACATATTGATTATTGGAAATGACATTAACATGCTTAACGATGTGAAGAGTTCTTTGAACAAGTGTTTTCAATGAAAGACCTAGGTGAAGCTGCTTATATATTGGGCATAAAAATCTATAGAGATAGACAAAGAGGCACGATAGCTTTAAGCCGAGTACATACTTAGACAAAGTTAAAAGGTTCGGAATGGATAAGGCAAAGAAAGGTTGATGCCTATGTTGTCGTAATATATTGAGCAAGGCTCGGTGTCCATCTACGAAATGATAGGAAGCTATGAGCAAAGTGCCTTATGCCTCGCCATAGGTTCGATCATGTATGCCATCTTTGTGTACTAGACCGGATGTGTCCAATGCTCTTAGTTTGACGAGATATCAAAGAGCATTGGACACATCCTTCTAGTACACAACATGATACATGATGTAACCTTTGCTCATAACTCTCTATCATTCTGCTCAATAGCCTTGCTCAATATCTTACACAACATAGGCGAACCTTTCTTTGCTATCTCTATAGATTTTGATGCCCAATATATAAGCAGCTTCAGGTCTTTCATTGAAAACACTTGTTCAAAGAACTCTTCACATCGTTAAGCATGTTAATGTCATTTCCAATAATCAATATGTCATCCACATATAGTACCGTAAATGTCACCGAGCTCCACTCACTTTCTTGTAGATACAAGTCGTGCAATTTGGAACAAATCCAAAGCTCTTGATCACTTGATCAAACGAAGGTTCCAACTCCGAGATGCTTGCTTATCCATAAATAGAACGAAGTTTGCATACTTTATCGCATCCTTAGGATCGAAAACCTCGGGTTGCATAATATACAACTCTTCATCAATGTTGCCATTGAGGAAAGTAGTCTTGACATCCATCGCCATATTTCATAATCATGAAACGCAGCAATTGCTAATAAAATCGAATGGACTTAAACATCGCTACGGAGAGAAAGTCTCATCGTAGTCAACACCTTGAACTTGTCGAAAACATTTGACAAGCGTGCTTTATAGGCGTAACATTACCATCCGCGTCCGTTTTCTTCTTGAAGATCCATTTGCACTCAACGGCCTTTCGGTCGCTAGGAGGGTCCACCAAAGTCCATACTTGGTTTTCGCTCATGGATCCCAATTCGGATTTCATGGCTTCTAGCCATTTCTCAGAGTCTGGGCTCATCATCGCTTCCTCATAGTTCGTAGGTTCACTGTCTTCTACTAACAAGACAGTCAAGACAGTCAAGACAGGGTTGCCGTACCACTCAGGAGGGGCACGCGACCTTGTCGACCTGCGACGTTTAGTAGCAGCATCGTCCGAAGCTTCATGATCCTTGTCATTAGCTTCCTCTATTGTTGGTGCAGGCGGCACTGGAACAATTTCAGGTGCTGCGCTACTCTCCAACTCAAGAGAAGGTTCAATAACCTCGTCTAGCTCTACTTTCCTCCCACTCACTTCTTTCGAGAGAAACTCCTTCTCAAGAAAGGAACCGTTCTTCACGACAAACACTTTGCCTTGGTTCGTGATAGAAGGTATACCCAATAGTTTCCTTAGGGTATCCTATGAAGCGCATTTCTCCGCTTTGGGTTCGAGCTTGTCGGCATCAACTTCTTGGCGTGACCATCCCCAAACTTTAAGAAACGACAACTTAGGTTTAGCACCAAACCACAGTTCATACGGTGTCGTCTCAACGGTTTAGATGGTGCCCTATTTAAAGTGAATGCCGGTTTCTAATGCATAACCCCAAAACGATAACGAATCAAGAAGAGACATCATTGATCGAACCATATCTAATAAGGTTCGATTCCGGCGTTCAGACACACCATTGCGTTGTGGTGTTCCGGGTGGCGTGAGTTGCTAAACGATTCTTCTTGCTTTAAGATGCGTGAGAAAATCATAACTCAAATATTCACCTCCACGATCAGATCGTAGAAACTTAATCTTTCTGTTATGATGGTTCTCCATCTCATTCTCAAATGCCTTGAACTTTTCAAATGTTTCAGATTTATGTTTCATTAAATAGATATACCCATATCTACTTAAGTCATCGGTAAAAGTGAGAAAATAGCGATATCCACCGCGCGTCGAAACACTCATCGGTCCGCATACATCGGTATGTATGATTTCCAACAAGTCCGTTGCTCGCTCCATCATACCGGAGAACGGGTTTTGATCATCTTGCCCATGAGGCATGGTTCGCATATGTCAAATGATTCAAAATCAAGAGACTCAAAGTCCATCGAATGGAGTTTCTTCATCGCTTTATACCAATATGACCTAGCAGCGGTGCCACAAATAAGTAGTATTATCACTATCTACTTTGCATCTCTTAGCCTCAATGTTATGGATGTGTGTTTCATCCCTTTCGAGATTTAGAAGAAATAAACCATTCACAATAGGTGCATGACCATAAAGATGTTACTCATATAAATAGAACAACCATTATTCTCCGATTTAAATGAATAACCGTCTTGCAATAAACAAGATCCGAAATAATGTTCATGCTCAACGGCACAAAATAACATTTATTGAGGTTTAAAACTAATCCGAAGGTAAAACTAAGGAGAGCGTACGGCCATCACACCAACTCTTGATCGGTTGCCAACGCGACGTCACCTCATCCCTAGTTGGCCGTCATTAGTAGCTCCTTCGAGTTACAAATATTAGCAACTTAACCAAGATCAAATACCGGGCACTACAACGAGGGCTAGTAAGGAAAAGTTCAATAACATGTATATCAAATATACCTTTGATGGTGCCGGCCTTCTTGTCCGCTAAGTACTTTGGACAGTTGCGCTTCCAATGACCCTTGTCCTTGCAATAGAAGCACTCGGTGTCCGGCTTAGGACCAGACTTGAGCTTCTTCTCGGGGGCAACACGCTTGCCGCCTTTCTTGAAGGGCTTCTTTACCCTTACCTTTCTTGAAGGTGGGGGCTTGTTGACCATCAACACATGATTATCCTTTTGATGTCCACCTCCGACCTTGACTGCGAAGAGCTCGGTGATCATATCGATGGAACCAATCGATTGTGAGTCACTACAAAACTTTTGTAGCTGGGAGGAGTGATTGCGAGAACCACATCAATCTTGAGCTCCTCTCGAATCTTGCATCCAGTTGCTCAAGGTGTTGAGTATAGCCCGACATCTTAATGGCGTGCTCACTAACGGAACTCCATTCCTCCATCTTGCGTTAAAGAACTTCTCGGAGATCTCATATCTCTCGAGCAGACTGAGTGAAACATGGTTTCGGCTCCTCGAGAATCTCAAAGGGCAGGATAGTCTTCAAAACGATTTTGAAGGTCCGATTCCATAGCAAACAACATGGTGCTCTTAATCACACCATAATCATCTTTCTTGTGATAGACAGCTTTCTCATCGGTACCGCATCTACAACAGGGCATCACCTAGCGCATTTTCAAGGACATAGTCCTTTTGACCTTGAGAGAGAATGATTCTCAGATTGCGGAACCAATTGGTGAAGTTAGACCCATTGTTTCTAAGCTTTTCCTTCTCAGCAAAAACGTTGAAGTTGAAGTTGGACTTTGCCATTTGATCTACAATATTTGCAAGTACAAATTAGACTATGTTCATGATAACTAGTTCAACTTTTAATCAAATTACTAGATGAACTCCCACTAAATTCAACATCCCTCAAGTTGTTTAGTGAACATGATCCAAATTCACCACACCTAATCCGATCTTCACGAGAAGATATGTGGTTTCAATGGTGGACAACGAAGTGTCGATCATATCATTCATATGACTCATGCTTAACCTTTCGGTTCATGTGTTAGGCCATGTACGTACATGCTAGGCTCGTCAAGTTAGACCCAAGTATTTCGCGTGTGCAAAACTGGCTTGCACCCGTTATGCGTGAACGTTGAGTCTATAGCACCCGATCATCACGTGATGCTTGGACACGACGAACTTCGCAGCGGTGCATACTTGGGAGAACACGTTTTATCTTGATCTTTAAGTGAGGAATCATCTTATAATGCTACCATCGCGATCTAAGCATAATAAGATACATAAAAGGATAAACATCACATGCATATAACTTTATGTGACATGGTATAGCCAATCTTCGCGCAATGATCTCCATCTTGTGCGTGCCGACATGATCTCCATCACTCCACCATGATTGCCTCCACCACGAATAGCAACTACAACTATTGCTAACTACTTAGCGATAAAGTGAAACTATTACATGGCGTATAAGAAGTTGACACACAGGTCATACACAATTATAAAGACAACCATATGGCTCCTGCCGGTTGTGTACTCACCGACATGCAAGTCGTGAAACATTACAAAACATGATCATCGCATACAATATACACATCACATCTTGGGCCACACCATATCACAGAAAACACTCCCTGCAAAAACAAGTTAGACGCCTCTACTTTGTTGTTGCATGTTTTACGTGGCTTATGGGAGTAGAAGCTAAGAACGATTCTTACCTACGGAAAGCCACAGCGGTGATATTATGGTTGCCAAACTCGGTGTAAATCCCATGACAACTATAGTGAAAAGCTGGCATCCACCGCCGCATGTGTGGAACAAGCCACACGTCAAGTGCGGGCCGGTCTCACGAGCGGCGTCGCGTAAGGTTGGCCTGGACCACTTCAATCTCACTATGCCGCATCATAAGAAGAACACAAACAAGAGGCTTGCAATAGAAAACATCAACGCCCCCAACAACCATGTTGCGTTCTACTCGTAAAACACATCTACGCATAGATCTAGCTCGATACCCTTTGAAGGGTTTGGGCATAGTAAATCAAAATTTTCTATGGATGCGAACAGAGGAAAGCCAAGATCTAATCTAGGAGATGCAAACAACGAGAGATATTAGATGAGACTTCATACCCTTGAAGATTCGCACAGCGGAATGTTCGTCGGAACGTGGGTGATGTAGGCGATCGCTTCTCCTCCTCGCGATCCGATCGATCTAGCACCACAAGTGGCGATGCCTCGGAGATGCACATGCGGCACCTCGGCGTCTCCTCCTTCCTCGGTCCAGCAAGTATGGCGGATGACGGATTGGATCTACAACGACGGCGGTGCAAGTGGTGGAGAGTTTACGTGAGGGGCTTCGCCTACACGCGATCGGGAGGAGAGAGAGAGAGGGCAGGCGGCTAGGCTTGAGGGGAAGGTGTGGGTGTTGGAATTATGCCCTAGAGGCAATAATAAAGATGTTATTATTATAATTCTTGTTCATGATAATGTTTATATTCCATGCTAGAATTGTATTAAGCGGAAACTTTAATACTTGTGTGGTTTGTGAACAACACCGTGTCCCTAGTACGCCTCTATGGACTAGCTCATTGATTAATGATGGTTAAAGTTTCCTAACCATGGACATGAGTTGTCGATTAATAATGAGATCATATCATTGGGAGAATGATATGGTGGACAGACCCAAACTAAGCGAAGCAATTAGATCGTATCATCGTCTTCATCTTTGCGAAGCTTTTCTTATGTAAAATATTGTATTCCTTAGACCATGAGATAATACAACTCCCTGGTATCGGAAGAAAGCTTTGAGGTCATCAAACGTCATCCTATCCTATGAGAGGGTGATCATAAAGGTGTCTCTCAGGTGATCGGAAAGTATCTGTTGGGTTGTATGTATCGAGATGGGATTTGTCCCTCCCAAGTCGGAGAGATATACTTCGGGCCCCTTTCGATGTCGATATCAACACCGCTTGCAAGCATGTGTTTAAGGAGTTAATCACAAAGTGATATCGGATTCTGAGCAGTAAAGTACTTCGTGAGCGAGATTGAACTAGGTATGGATGCAAGCGATCAAATCTCGGGCAAGTAAAATATCGCGAGGCGAAGGGAATATATATATGGGATTGATTGAATCTGGCATCGTGGTTCATCCGATATGATCATCGATGAATGTGTGGGAGTCGATATGGGTGCCAGACCCGCTGTTGATTATTGATAGAAGATCATATGCGCATATTCTCGAACCAGCAGGTCACACATAACGTATCTCGGCGCTAGGATAGATTGGATAATTGGTTTATGAATTTTTGTTGGTCTCGGATGGAATCCGGGACATCACGAAGGTTCGAATGGTCAGGAGAATAAGATTCATATAAAGCGGTGCAGTTTTGGAGTTGGAATTGTTAGGGTTAATCGGTATTGTGCGGAAGCTTCTAGAACCTTCGGAAGGGACCAACGTGGCCCCACCTTCCGGGAGGGCATGGGCCTATGAGGGAGTGTCCTGGCGCATTGGGCCAGGGCACAAGGCCCCATAGGGCCCAGCCGATCCTAGAGTTTAAATCGTTTAAACTAGAGATAGGGGTTTCTAGAAGAGGGAGTCCATGCCCCCCACTCCTTATCCTTTAGGCTTGGGGGAGGGGCTAGGGCTGCGCCCCCCCTCTATATAAAGAGGGGTGGGGGAACACCAACCCCCTACACCTCTCCTCCAAACCCTAGCCGCCTTGCTATCTTTCCTCTCTCCCTCCCGACTGTTTGTAGGCGAAGCCCTGCTGCAGAAATTCTCCACCATATACACCATAGTCATGTTGTAGATCCAATCTATCTCTCCACCATACTTGTTGGTCCGAGGAAGGAGGAGGCGTCGAGGTGCTGCGTGTGCATCTCACGGAGGCACCGCCACTTGTGGGCTAGATCGGATCGGATCGCGAGGAGGAGAAGCGACTACATCACCCACGCGTTAAACGAGCGTTCATTGTCTTGAATCTTCAAGGGTATGAAGATCTAATCCAATCTCTCTCGTTGATTGCATCTCCTAGATTAGATCTTGGCTTTCCCTCTGTTCGCATCCGTAGAAAATTTTGATTACTATGCCTTGAAACCCTTGAGGTATCGAGCTAGATCTATGTGTAGATGTGTTTCACGAGTAGAGCCTAACATGGTTGTTGTGGGCGTTGATGTTTTCTTGCAAGCCTCTTGTTTTTGTTCTTCTTATGACGCGGGATAGTTAGATTGAGCGGTGCAGGCCAACCTTCTGACGTCGTTCACGAGACCGGCTCCGCACTTGGCGTGTGGCTTGTTCCACACATGCGGTGGTGAATGGGTTCTCTCACTATAGTTGTCATGGGATTTACACGGAGTTTGGCAACCATAATATCACCGTTGTGGCTTTCCGTAGGTAAGAATCGTTCTTAGCTTCTACTCCCATAAGCCACATAAAACATGCAACAACAAAGTAGGCGTCTAACTTGTTTTTGCGAGTGTTTCTGATATGGTATGGCCCAAGATGTGATGTGTATATTGTGTGCGATGATCATGTTTTGTAATGTTTCACGACTTGCATGTCGATGAGTACACAACGGCGAGAACCATATGGTTGTCTTGATAATTGTGTATGACCTGTGTGTCAACTTCTTATCGCCATGTAATAGTTTCACTTTATCGCTAAGTAGTTAGAAATAGTTGTAGTTGCTATTAGTGGTGGAGGCAATCATGGTGGAGTGATGGAGATCATCTTGCACGCACAAGATGGAGATCATTCTTGAAGATTGGCTATACCATGTCACATAAAGTTATATGCATGTGATGTTTATACTTTTATGTATCTTATTATGCTTAGATGTGACGGTAGCATTATAAGATGATTCCTCACTTAAAGATCAAGATAAAACTGTGTTCTCCCAAAGTATGTACCGTTGCGAAAGTTCGTGTCCAAGCATCACGTAATGATCGGGTGCTATAGACTCAACGTTCACGTACAACGGGTGCAAGCCAGTTTTGCACACGCGGAAATACTTGGGTCTAACTTAACGAGCCTAGCATGTACAGACATGGCCTCGGAACACAAGAACCGAAAGGTTAAGCATGAGTCATATGAATGATATGATCGACACTTCGTTGTCCACCATTGAAACCACATCTTTTCTCGTGATGATCGGATTAGGTGTGGTGAATTTGGATCGTGTTCACTAAACAACTTGAGGGATGTTGAATTTAGTGGGAGTTCATCTAGTAATTTGATTAAGTTGAACTATTTATCATGAACATAGTCTAAATTGTACTTGCAAATACTGTAGATCACATGGCCAAGTCCAACTTCAGTTTCAACATTTTTGCTGAGAAGGAAAAGCTTAGAAACAATGGGTCTAACTTCACCAATTGGTTAGTAATCTAAGAATCATTCTCTCTGGCGATCAAAGGACTATGTCCTTGGGAAAGCGTTAGGTGACCCCACTGCAAGCTGCGCGGTGATGAAAGCTGTCTATCGATCGCAAAGATGATTATGGTGTGATTAAGAGCACCATGTTGTTTGATATGGAACGGAACTTCAAAATCGTTTTGAAGACTATCCGGCCCTTTGAGATTCTCGAGAGCTGAAAACCATGTTTGAGACTCGGGCCGTTCGAGAGATATGAGATCTCGAGAAGTTCTTTAAGCGCAAGATGGAGGAAGGGAGTTCCGTTAGTGAGCACGCCATTAAGATGACGGGCTACACTCAACGCCTTGAGCAAGCTGGAATGCTGCGATTCGGAGGAGCTCAAGATTGTGAGGTTCTGCAATCACTCCTCCCGGCTACAAAAGTTTTGTAGTGACTCATAATCAGTTGGTTCCAGATCGATCACGAGCTCTTCGCAAAAGTGAAGGCCGCGAGTGAACATCAAAAGGATAATCATGTGTTCATGGTTAACAAGCCCACCTTTAAGAAAGGTAAGGAGCAAAGAAGCCCTTGAAGAGGCGGCGCAAGCGCATTGCCCTGCTGAGAAGAAGCTCAGTCGGTCCTAAGCGGACCTTTGAGTCCTTCTATTGCAAGGACAAGGGTCCTTTGGAAGCACAACTGTCCAAGTACTTAGCGGACAAGAGGCTGGCACCATCAAAGGTATATTTGATATACATGTTATTGATGTTTTCCTTACTAGCCCTCGTTGTAGTGCACGGTATTTGAAACCGGTTGATTGCTAATATTTGTAACTCAAAGCAGAGCTACGGAATGAGGCGGCTTGCGAGGGATGAGGTGACGATGCGCGTTGGCAACGGATCAAGAGTTGATGTGATGGCCGTCGGCACGCTCTCCTTAGTTTTACCTTCGGGATTAGTTTTAAACCTTAATAAGTGTTATTATGTGCCTGCATTGAGCATGAACATTATTTCTGGATCTTGTTTATTGCAAGACGGTTATTCATTTAAATCGGAGAATAATGGTTGTTCTATTTATATGAGTAACATCTTTTATGGTCATGCACCTCTTGTGAATGGTTTATTTCTTCTAAATCTCGAAAGGGATGAAACGCACATCCATAACATTGAGGCTAAGAGATGCAAAGTAGATAGTGATAATACTAATTATTTGTACTTGTCGTCTAGGTCATATTGGTGTAAAGCGCATGAAGAAACTCCATTCTGATGGACTTTTGGAGTCTCTTGATTTTGAATCATTTGACACATGCGAACCATGCCTCATGGGCAAGATGATAAAAACCCCGTTCTCCGGTATGATGGAGCGACCAACGGACTTGTTGGAAATCATACATACCGATGTATGCGGACCGATGAGTGTTTCGACGCGCGGTGGATATCACTATTTTCTCACTTTTACCGATGACTTAAGTAGATATGGGTATATCTATTTAATGAAACATAAATCTGAAACATTTGAAAAGTTCAAAGAATTTCAGAATGAAGTGGAGAACCATCGTAACAGAAATATTAAGTTTCTACGATCCGATCGTGGAGGTGAATATTTGAGTTATGATTTTCTCACGCATCTTAAAGCAAGCGGAATCGTTTCGCAACTCACGCCACCCGGAACACCACAGCAATGGTGTGTACGAGCGAAATCAAACCTTATTAGATATGGTCCGATCAATGATGTCTCTTACTGATTTGCCGTTATCATTTTGGGGTTATGCATTAGAAACCGATGCATTCACTTTAAATAGGGCACCATATAAATCCGTTGAGACGACACCGTATGAACTATGGTTTGGTCTTTGAACCTAAGTTGTCGTTTCTTAAAGTTTGGAGATCTGAAGCTTCGTCAAGAAGTTGATGCTGGGACAAGCTCGAACCCAAAGCGAATCGTCTTCATAGGATACCCTAAGGAAACTATTGGGTATACCTTCTATCCAGAACCGAAGGCAAAGTGTTTGTATGAAAACGGTTCCTTTCTTGAGAAGGAGTTTCTCTCGAAAGAAGTGAGTGGGAGGAAAGTAGAGCTAGACAAGGTTGTTGAACCTTCTCTTGAGTTGGAGAGTAGTGCAGCACCTGAAATTGTTCTAGTGCCGCCTGCACCAACAATAGAGGAAGCTAATGACAAGGATCATGAAGCTTGGACGATCTGCTCTTGAGCGTCGCGGTCGACAAGGTCGCGTGCCCCTCCCGAGTGGTGCAGCAACCTGTCTTCTTGTCTTGTTAGTAGAAGGCGGTGAACCTACGAACTATGAGGCGATGATGAGCCGGACTACGAGAAATGGCTAGAAGCCATGAAATCCGAATTGGGATCCATGGCGAAAACCAAGTATGGACTTTGGTGGACCCTCCTAGCGACCGAAGGCCGTTGAGTGAAAATGGATCTTCAAGAAGAAGCAGGGCGGATGGTAATGTTACCGTCTATAAAGCACGGCTTGTCGCGAAATGTTTTCGACAAGTTCAAGGTGTTGACTACGATGAGACTTTCTCTCCGTGGCGATGTTTAAGTCCATTCGGATTTTATTAGCAATTGCTGCGTTTCATGATTATGAAATATGGCAGATGGATGTCAAGACTGCTTTCCTCAATGGCAACATTGATGAAGAGTTGTATATGATGCAACCCGAAGGTTTTGTCGATCCTAAGGATGCTGATAAAGTATGCAAACTTCAGCGTTCTATTTATGGACTGAAGCAAGCATCTCGGAGTTGGAACCTTCGTTTTGATCAAGTGATCAAGAGCTTTGGATTTGTTCCAAATTGCTATGAAGCTTGCATCTACAAGAAAGTGAGTGGGAGCTCAGTGACGTTTCTGGTACTATATGTGGATGACATATTGATTATTGGAAATGACATTAACATGCTTAACGATGTGAAGAGTTCTTTGAACAAGTGTTTTTCAATGAAAGACCTAGGTGAAGCTGCTTATATATTGGGCATAAAAATCTATAGAGATAGACAAAGAGGCCTGATAGCTTTAAGCCAGAGTACATACTTAGACAAAGTTCTGAAAAGGTTCAGAATGGATAAGGCAAAGAAAGGTTCAGTGCCTATGTTGTCAGGTAATATATTGAGCAAGGCTCAGTGTCCAGCTACGGTAAATGATAGGGAAGCTATGAGCAAAGTGCCTTATGCCTCGGCCATAGGTTCGATCATGTATGCCATGCTGTGTACTAGACCGGATGTGTCCAATGCTCTTAGTTTGACGAGCAGATATCAAAGTGATCCGAGGGTGGAACCTTTGGACAGCCGTGAAGAACATCCTAAAGTACCTAAATAGGACTAAAGAAATGTTCTTAGTCTATGGGGTGATGAACATCTCGTCGTAAAGGTTACGTCGGCTAGTTTTGACACCGACAAGGATGATTCTAAATCTCGGATAGGATACGTGTATATTTTGAATTGAGGCTGTGGCTGGAGAAGCTGCAAGCAAAGCGTGATCGCGGGATCTCTGATGAAAGCGGAATACATGGCTGCTTCGAGCGTCAAGTGCAGGAGTTTGGATCGAAAACTTAATCACTAAGCTTGGCGTGGTTCCAAGTGCATTGGACCTTTGGAGATATTGTGTGACAACCTTGGCGCCATAACTTTTCGCTAAGGAACCAAGATATCATCCAAAGACCAAGCATATCAACCGCAAGTTTCATATAATCTGAGATTATATAGCGGATGGAGATCGAAGATTAGCAAAGTAAATACGGATCTGAATGTCGCGGATCCATTGACTAAACCTCTTCCACGTGTAAAACATGACCAGCACCTCAGTGCCATGGGTGTGAGATTGTTGCCAAATGTAAACTATATTATTGACTCTAGTGCAAGTGGGAGACTGTTGGAATTATGCCCTAGAGGCAATAATAAAGATTTTATTATTATAATTCTTGTTCATGATAATGTTTATATTCCATGCTAGAATTGTATTAAGCGGAAACTTTAATACTTGTGTGGTTTGTGAACAACACCGTGTCCCTAGTACGCCTCTATGGAATAGCTCATTGATTAATGATGGTTAAGGTTTCCTAACCATGGACATGAGTTGTTGATTAATAATGAGATCATATCATTGGGAGAATGATATGGTGGACAGACCCAAACTAAGCGAAGCAATTAGATCGTATCATCGTGTTCATCTTTGCGAAGCTTTTCTTATGTCAAATATTGTATTCCTTAGACCATGAGATAATACAACTCCCTGGTATCGGAAGAAAGCTTTGAGGTCATCAAACGTCATCCTATGAGAGGGTGATCATAAAGGTGTCTCTCAGGTGATCGGAAAGTATCATTGGGTTGTATGTATCGATATGGGTTGTCCCTCCCAAGTCGGAGATATACTTGGCCCACTCGGTAATCAATATCAACACGCTTGCAAGCATGTGGTTAAGGAGTTAATCACAAAGTGATATCGGATTACGGAGCAGTAAAGTACTTTACGTGAGCGAGATTGAACTAGGTATGGCGGTGCAAGCGATCAAATCTCGGCAAGTAAAATATCGCGAGGCAGAGGAATATATATATGGGATTGATTGAATCCTGGCATCGTGGTTCATCCGATATGATCATCGATGAATGTGTGGGAGTCAATATGGGTGCCCAGACCCATTGTTGATTATTGATAGAAGATCATGCGCATATTCTCGAACCCGCGGTCACACACTTAACGTGTCTCGACGCTAGGATAGATTGGATAATTGGTTTATGAGTTTTTGTTCGGAGTCTCGGATGGGATCCGGGACATCACGAGAGGTTCCGGAGTGGTCCGGAGAATAAGATTCATATAAGGCAGTGCAGTTTTTGGAGTTCGGAATTGTTCCGGGTTAATCGGTATTGTACTGGAAGCTTCTAGAACCTTCCGTAAGGGGACCAACGTGGCCACACCTTCCGGGAGGGGGCAGGGGCCTATGAGGGAGTGCCCTGACCGCATTGGGCCAGGGGCACAAGCCCCATAGGGCCCAGCCGGCCAAGGGGGTTTTAAACTCGAGATAGACCTTCTAGAAGGGGGGGTTTCCTTGTCCCCCACTCCTTCTCCTTGGGTCCGCCGGTTTGGCTTGGGGGAGGGGGCTAGGGTTGCATCCGCCCACCCCTCTATATAAAGAGGGCTGGGGGCGCCCCACCCCTCACCTTCCCTCAAGAGCTAGCCGTCCTGCCCTCCTCTCTCCCTCCCATTGTTTGTGGCGAAGCCTGCTGAAATTCTCCACCATATACACTGCCGCGTCGTGTTGTAGATCCAATCTGTCTCTCCACCATACTTGCTGGACCGAAGAAGGAGGCGTCGAGGTCTTTGCGTGTGCATCTCACGGAGGCACCGCCACTTGCGGTGCTAGATCGGATCGGATCGCGAGGAGGAGAAGCGATGCGACTACATCACCCACGTTAGCGAGCGTTCATTTGTCTTGAATCTTCAAGGGTATGAAGATGTAATCCAATCTCTCTCGTTGATTGCATCTCCTAGATTAGATCTTGGCTTCCCTCTGTTCGCATCCGTAGAAAATTTTGATTTACTATGCCGCGAAACCCTTCAGTGGGTGGTGGTGCGCCCTAGCCCTCTATATATAGAGGGGTGGGCGCCTGCCCTAACCCCTCCCCCAAGCCCTAGGCCGGCGTCCAAGGAGGGAGGAGTGGGGGGCAAGTAATCCCCCCTTCTAGAAGCTCCAAACTAGGGTTTCCCCTTGTTTGGCCGGCTGGGCCCTATGGGGCCTTGTGCCCCTGGCCCAATGCGGCCAGGACACTCCCTCATAGGCCCATGCCCCCTCCCGGAAGGTGGGGCCATGTTGGTCGCCCTCCGGAAGGTTCTAGAAGCTTCCGGTATAATATCGATTAACCCGAAACAATTCCGAACTCCAAAAACTGCATTTCCTTATATGAATCTTATTCTACGGACTATTCCGGAACCTCTCGTGATGTCCCGGATCCCATCCGAGACTCCGAACAAAAACTCATAAACCAATTATCCAATCTATCCTAGCGTCGATACACGTTAAGTGTGTGACCCTTCGGGTTCGAGAACATGCAGACATGATCTTCTATCAATAATCAACAGCGGGGTCTGGAAACCCATATTGACTCCCACACATTCATCGATGGTCATATCTGATGAACCACGATGCCAGGATTCAATCAATCCCATATATATATTCCCTTCGTCTCGCGATATTTTACTTGCCCGAGATTTGATCGTCGGTACCGTCATACCTAGTTCAATCTCGTTAACAACAAGTACTTTACTCGTTCCGTAATCCGATATCACTTTGTGATTAACTCCTTAACCACATGCTTGCAAGCGGTGTTGATATCGATTACCGAGTGGGCCCGAAGTATATCTCTCCGACTTGGGAGGGACAAATCCCATCTCGATACATACAACCCAACAGGTACTTTCCGATCACACGAGACACCTTTATGATCACCCTCTCATAGGATGACGTTTGATGACCTCAAAGCTTTCTTCCGATACTAGGGAGTTGTATTATCTCATGGTCTAAGGAATACAATATTTGACATAAGAAAAGCTTCGCAAAGATGAACACGATGACACGATCTAATTGCTTTGCTTAGTTTGGGTGCATCCATCATATCATTCTCCCAATGATATGATCTCATTATTAATCGACAACTCATGTCTATGGTTAGGAAACCTTAACCATCATTAATCAATGAGCTAGTCCATAGAGGCATACTAGGGACACGGTGTTGTTTACAAACCACACAAGTATTGAAGTTTCCGCTTAATACAATTCTAGCATGGAATATAAAATTTATCATGAACAAGAATTATAATAATAACATCTTTATTATTGCCTCTAGGGCATAATTCCAACAGATTGATATAGTGCTGGCATTTCGGCTGGCGATTAGACTAGATACTAGCGTAATTCGTGGTTGTGAACAATATCTCTCTGGATTTTACTTCCCAGCGGTGGTTGCAAACTCCTTAACTCGCAGAGATTTGATAGATAAAATATATTATAAATTCCCCTAGAGAAGTGGCGATTCAGTTGATTTGTAATATTTCAACATTAGCGAGAAAAGATTGCTCTCACTAACTAGAGAAGATGATATGGCAATGCTTTTCTCTTTGAATGCTGCCAAACGTTTTGGTCGAATTCGTCTCCATGTGCAACCTAAAGTTGAGCACATGGGAAAGAGTGTTAAATCACCATCTGATGGTCACGCATCATCAGGTGGACGGGCATCATGTGTCTCTGCTGTCTCTGCTAATAGTGTGCGCCCGGGCGATCCTTGTAGGTCCAAAACAGTACCATTTGTTCGCACTACGAGTGTAAGCCAAACTGCTCGTGTGGCCGATGTGGAGGACGAGGCGAGCGGCGAGGGCGTCTCCACTAGATGATGAGGATGAGTTGATGTTTCCTGAATTTGTAGATAGATCCGTAACAGGCACTAGAGGATCAATACATGGATGAAATTGCCCAGGTGCGGATTTGATGACAACGATGACGAAGAGAACAAGGAGAACAATGACAACCTCTTTTAGCCGAAATGCGATGGTGAGGACTTGCCAGTAATTGAGTGGGACAGGGACGATCCTAAGATTTTAGAAGGAACCGTATTTGAAACGATGCGAGACTGTCGTAATGCCCTTACTACATATTGCATTCGCACCAATAATGATTATGATGTTATTAAGAGTGAGCCAGCAAGGTTCACAGTGAAGTTCCCATACAAGAGGTGTAGGATGCATGCATCCACTATGCTTAGGAGCAGTTTGGTTCAGGTATCACAACCACTTGTGTATTTTAGATCATTGTGTAGAGTTTGTTAGATGTACCAGATATTTTAATTATGTTTTAGATAAAAATTAACCGGTTCGAACATTATTGTCCACCTCAAGGGGGACAACCAAAGGACAAAACAAAACTAGCAAATACTAGGTGGTTGGCAGATGCAATCATGGATTGGATGAGAGCGAACCTATCACTTGGTTCAACAGCGCTCATAAAAGAAGTTTCTAAAAAGTTTAATATTACAGTACCCTAAATGAGGATGTTATATGCAAAGGAAATGGCTCTTGTGAGGATCAATTGTCCATGGAATGAAAGTTTTTAGTTGCTTTACAGCTTCAAAGCTGAAGTGGAGATGGCTACTCCAGGTAGTGTTGTACAGATAGACAAGCATAAAGTTCATTACAAAATAAGAGGGAAGACAATGGAGAAAGAGTGCTTTAGAAGGGATTTTGTTTGTTTCAAAGCTTGCTGGCAAGGGTTTCTGGATGGTTGCAAGCCTTATTTGGCCATGGATGCAACAACTCTTCATGGCAGAATTAAAGGACAACTAGTAGCTGCTACTGCAGTTTATGGCTACAATTGGATGTTCCCTGTTTCTTATGGAGTTTTGGAGATTGAGTCAGAGGAAATTTGGACTTGGTTTCTGGAGAATTTGCGCGACCTTATAGGTCATCCACTAGGACTTACTATCCACACGGGCGCTTGCAAAGGTTTGGAGAAAGCTGTAGAAGCAGTATTCCCTAGAGTGGAGCATAGGGAATGTATGCGACACTTAGTGCATAATTTTACAAAGAAATTCAAGGGTAAAGTTTATACTGACAACATATGGCCAACTTCATACACATCCAGTTTTAGGAAGCATTTGTATCATTTGGAAGTGTTGTATAAACAAAAACCTGTGGTGAAGGAGTACTTGGATGCACATCATGGAACAGTGTGGTCAAGAAGCCAATTCAATGAAATTTGCAAGGTAGACTATGTAACAAGTAACCTTGCATATAGTTTCAATGCAAAGGTCAAGCCACTGAAAGGGCTTATGCTTTGGCAAATATTTGATAATATTTGGCAGATGATCATGATAAATATCGATTTGCGTCAAAGAATTGTATCAATAGTATATGTTGGCCATCTCATCCTCCCATCTTTGATTAAGGCTTTGCATGCCAGGGCAAAACAATTGAAGATGAAATGCATTAGAAGAGGAATGGAGGCTGAGGTAACGTACACTGATAGTAAAGATAGGCAATAGAGGTATCCAGTGAGTTTGGTTGGTAGGACATGCCATTGCAGGCAATGGCAGCTCCGTGGGAAACCTGCATAGATGCATTGTTTTTCATGGGTGTTCTAGGAGGTGAAGAGGGTGAAGTTGATTAGTACGTGTCAGAGTATTTCCCCGTTGCCAAATTTAGGGCAGCACATGCTCATAATGTTCCAGCCTTGTTGGGAAAAGACTAATGGATGGAAGTGTATCCAGGCTTCAATCTATACCCTCCAGTTTTTACTAGACCAACAGGTAGGCCAAGGAAGAATAGGATAAGAGCTAGTGCATAGGGTGGTGCACCACCTCAACATAAGTGCAAATGTTGTGGGATCCTAGGGCACATTGCTAGGCTTTGTAAAAATGCAGTGGGCCTAGCTTATGGAATGGATGATCAGGCGGGAGCAGCAAATGCAGATGAGAATGAAGCAATGGATACATTACAGATTGAACCAATGGTCTGAGAGGAGATTGAACCAAATGCAGAGGAGATTGAACCAAATGCAGGGGAGATTGAACCAATGGATCAAGAGGATATTGAACCAAATTCAGGGGAGAATGAACCAATGGACTGAGAGGAGATTGAACCAAATGCAGGAGAGATTTAACAAGTCGATTGAGAGGAGATTGAACCAAATGCATGGGAGATTGAACCATCTGATCAAGATGATATTACATCAACTGTGTGGGAGATTGAAGCAGAGTTCAAGCGTAAAGGAATTACATGAGCGGATATGGAAGAAATGGGGACGATGCTTTTTGAACCGTATGAACCAGAGGATCAAAACGTGATTGAACCAATTGTATGACAGACTAAAGCACTTGATTCATTGGATGCAGAGAAAAAGAACAAAGGGAAATAACGGAAGAAGCTGATGGCGGACTCCGAGAATATTCCAGCTAAGATCACCAGGAGCAAGGTGGTGAACCCAGCGAAAAACACTAGGAGCAAGAAAAAAATGGATTTGAATTATTAATTTGAATTTGTATTATAAATTTGAACTACTATCAATATTTTTATTTAATTCGAACTAGTGTGACGCTCCCAGGTCTGTATGTTGGATAATCCCATAATGTATGTGTTATTGCAAGTTTCTAGGGCTATGCACCTAGTTGCTTAGAACTGCTCAGTTTTTCCCTCGACATGTGGTCAACACATGGGGTTGAGCTAGTTCATGGCTTAAACATTAACCAATTGATCCAAAATTTGGCACACTTGTGTATCTTGGATTGATTACCATATGAAATTGGAAATTTTGGATTAACTTGTAATTAGTCACATTTTTATTTTTCTAAGTGATTAAATTCAAAAAATGGTTTTAGGGTTAGTTTAATTCAAAAAAAGTCAAAACATAATGCAACCTTCAAATGGAGTCTTGTTATGTTGCCTACAACCTAACATGAATAATAAAGGAAAAGGAAATAAAGAGAAATGGACTTATCCCCTAAACCACTTCTTAAACCCTTATTGGAATGAGCTACTAGATATGAAGATGCATGGCTTTCTACTCGATCAACCTCCAAAATAACCCATCCCAAAACATACTTTGTCTAAATGAGGCAAATTTGGAACAATTGTGTATATTCGAGTTGCAAACAATATAATGTCAGCCAAGAAGAATTATTTTGTTCAAATAACACATTTTCCATTTTTATGCCAAAAGCTTGAATTTACCTTACTTATTTTTTTATTTGAGTGCCCTTGTTTTCGTTAGCTCTACTCAGTTTTCCTCTCCCTCTAAAGTTTTCCTCACTTTTCCCCTCCCGCTAAAGTTTTCCTCACTTTTCCCCTCTCTACTAACTCAAACCCTCACAACATCTCAACTTGCTTAGTTTGGCTATTGCGCTCTGATTGGTAGAGATGTATGTCACACAGATCTTGGCTAACCACCGTTGGATACATCATGATCCGATGGGTGATGACCCATAAGTGTAGGGGATCGCAACAGTCTTCGCGGGTGTATTACCCAATTTATTGATTCGACACAAGGGGAGCCAAAGAATACTTGCAAGCCTTAACAACTGAGTTGTCAGTTCAGCTGCACCTGGAAATAGTTCTTGCTCACATAAGTTTATCAGTAGCAACAGTTTTGTAGTAGCAACAGCAACAATGAGTGATATAACAACAGTGAAACATGAGCAATAATGTGATAACGATGATGGGATTCGAGTCGGTAGGCATAGGGATGGATTGACAGGCGTTGCATAGACGGGTCTAAACATGTAACCGAGGTATAGGGCATTGCGGATAAATAATAATAAGCATCCAAGTACTAAACAATCCTAGGCATGTGCTCCAAATATAGTCATACGTGCTCGCAATGAGAACTTGCACAACATCTTACTGTCCAGCCCGTGGCAGTGGCCTCTAGGAACTCTTGGCAATTAAGGTGCTCCTTTTAATAGAGCACGAGCAAAGCATTAACACTCCATGAACACATGTGATCCTCACACCACAACCATCCCCTCCGGTTGTCCCAATTATTGTCACTTTGGGGCCTTTGGATCCGGACAATGATATGTGTACACAACTTGCAGATAAGATCACAAGCAATACTATCATAATGATTCAATAATAAGTTCAGATCTAAGATCATGGCACTCGGGCCCTAGTGACAAGCATTAAGCACAACAAGTTGCAACAAAGTCAAATAGCACTAATAGAGATACTAGGCACTATGCCCCTAACAGATCTTATTCGCTTACATGATAGAACTCATCCAATCCCTACCATCCCCAAGCCTACAGCGGGGGATTACTCACTCATGGCTGAGGGAAACATCGGTGGTTGATGGAGATGCGTTGGTGATGACGATGGCGATGATCCTCTCCAAATTCCTTGTCCCAACAGGGTGCCAGAATGGAGTTTCTGGATCCAAATCTTGGTTTCTCGTGGCGGCGGCGGAGCGGAACTCTTTCTGGAAAACTATCGAACCCCCCCTCTATTTTTAGGTCAGAGGCAACTTATAGGCGCGGAGGGAGGCCGAGGAGCTGCCTGGGGTGGCCAGACCTCCCAGTCTTGAGGTCGATGGGTCGCGCCTAGGGTGGGTCGGCCCCCTGTGCCCCCTCTGTCTCCTTAAGCTCCGTGGATCTTCTGGTGAAATATAATTTTTGGCATATTTTCCGGGATTTTTCCTGATAGTTCATTTTCTGCACAAAAACAAGACACCAAGGTAATTCCGCTGAAAACAATGTCAGTCCGTGTTAGTTGTATCCAAATCACACAAGTTTAGAGAAGAAACAATAGCAAAGTGTTCGAGAAAGTATATACGTTTTGGACGTATCAACTCCCCCCAAGCTTAGCTTATTGCTTGTCCTCAAGCAATTCAGTTGAAAACTGAGTGCGATAAAAGAACTTTCACGAACACTTTTCTTCATATGATGTAAATATTCTCAACACATGAGTATATGCTTAGAAAATTCATAATAAGGAGTATGCAACTAAGTCTACTCAATAGTCATTGCAAGCTATGAAGAGAAACCAACTCAATAATAATAAGTACCATGAAACATAAACATAAGTAACATTGCAATGCTCATAATAAGGTATGATATAGTGGTATCTAGCTTGCCTTTGTTTGAAGAGCATAATATAAATGCCAAGGCACCTCTGAAGTTTGCATGAAGACTAGAGATAAAGATATAAGAGATACAAGTTTTGGAACAAACACAAGTTTTGGAACAAACACAAGAATGACAACTATGCTCTCAAGAAGGTGCTCACAGAATAAGTGGCGACTCAACAAAGTTGTGAAAATGGTTTGTGAAGTTTTGAAAGGCTTCCAAATGCTGAAAGGGAGGTACTCATTAGCTTTGATCTCTCATTGCCCCTATCATAGGCATCTTCATGTGGTTAAGGTAAAAGTGAGGTCCACTCTGAATCATATGCTTGACAGACCATAGACTGGAAATCCCAAGTCCCTTGAGTACGAGGGTCGCTCCGCATGCTACTCAACTTTGGTCACTTGAAAGTTCTTGTCATTGTAAATACATACATATCATCGAGAACTGCCAACGGGGTAGCCCTTGCACATGGTACATGAGCTTTCCCATAACCAAAATGACAAGGCAAGCAGACAATGAGCATCTCAGCAATCTTTTTATTTACCATATGCATAGCTTTTTATTGAGGAAGCTTCATAGATGCTCATTATAGTGATGCTGCAAGTTTCCACCATGATTAAGCATGGCTTAGGCTAGCGGCCCAGACGTTTCTCTAACACAATGTATAAACTCCATGAACTAACAACTTCCCCTTTTATTTCACATTGTCGACATCCATAAACAAAAGAGCAAAGAATCATCTGGATGAGATATCCAACAGGTGTTGAAAGCGTTCCCTGTGACAATACGGTTCTGCTGACTCCCAGGATATAATAAGCAAGCATATAACTTTCATGGACTAGTCATAATGGTTCAAGATTATTAAGCGCAAGGAATAAAGTGTGCCATCAAGTTCGTGAGAGCTTTACTAACTAACTCTCTCAAAACAGACAAACATTTTATTTTGAAAGAAAATACGACATATATAAAATATGCACGGAAGTAGCAAATTTTGCTAATAGGTAGGTAAGGTGGACACGCTGGCAATATTGGTTTTGGGGAGTTGGAAGCACGGGTAGAGCACGT
Source organism: Avena longiglumis (assembly GCA_030063025.1). Classification (NCBI taxonomy): domain Eukaryota; kingdom Viridiplantae; phylum Streptophyta; class Magnoliopsida; order Poales; family Poaceae; genus Avena; species Avena longiglumis. The sequence goes on along the minus strand of CP125974.1, from coordinate 471,039,241 downwards.
ACTCAGTGCAAGTGAAGGCTAGCAATAGAGAGGGAGCAACAAACGAAGAGCAATAACTATCATAATCATGCTTGCAACAAAACAGGACTAACTATGGCATGAAAGTGATACAAGAACTCTGAGGCAAAATAAATCATCGAAGCTTGCTGACTATTGATTAGTCATATGCAGGCGTGAGCATGTGCCAAGTCGATTCACATGAACAGTCAGAGGAGGATACCGCCATGTCATACCAAAGTATGAATAAAACAATGCGAGAAAACATTCATATGACATGCTACAAACTATTATCAAGCTAGAGCTAATCATAGACAAGCAAGAACTACTAAGCATCCATAATGACATACACCTTACACAAACAGGCTAAGCATGCTCACAATGATGAGTATATGTACAAAAACGAAACAAATATAGTTCGTTACTAGCCTCTTACCACACCTTGAGTTGTCTTAATCTTCATTATTGCCCTTCACTTGTGTGACTTGAATAATTAACATGAAACCAGAATCCAGAATCCACTGAGGATGGGTGAACCCTGCAAAGAACTCACAAAACCAAAGAAGAACAACAAATATTTTTTGGTGTTTTCGATTTTTTTAGAAGGCAACCAACGCAAAATCAAACGAAGCAAAGCAAAATAAAACCAAAAACAAAAACTAAGACGCTCCAAGAATAACACAACTGTGCATGAAACAAAAAAACGAAGTGTCTAGAAAGACCTGAGATTTTTATTGATGAAGAAGGAGATGCCTTGGGCACCCCCAAGCTTTGACGCTTGTACCTCTTGAGTAATTATTGGGGTGACACGGAGTGTCTCCCCCCAAGCTTGAGCTTTTGTCCATTCTTCATCTTATTACATCATCCTCTCTCTACATCTGAAATTTTTCTTGCATACAAAACTTCACACAATCTTCATTAGCAACATTAGTTTATTCAAAAGATATTAGACCTCTGGCAAAGCTTTGGAACATCAAGACTTTTCATTAAAAACACAAGCTACTGTAGAAACTCCTTCAAAAATCTCAATTTCCCAAAAAGAACTGTAACATCCCAAAATATTCCTAATTTTGGGATGTTAAAATAACATTAATAAGATAATTGAATTGTTTGATCTTGTTGAAATTTTTTGAATAAAAAGAAGCTTAGTCACATTAAAAAAATGATGAGTGGATTAACATGACTATCCAAAATATAACTATTGGTTGAGAAACTTTTATAAAATCCACTAAAGTATTGCCTTGCATCTTATTCGAAATATTTTTGATTTTTATTTGAATATTTTCTTATCACTTGTTTCATTTTCACAAAAAAGGAAACCATATGATGTTCCCAAAAATAAAATAAAACATGTTGGAAATATCATTGGTATTAATTGTTTTTTTACTGTTGAGAATATTAAAAATAGTTTCTGAGTTCAAAGAAAAAAACAACCGAGAGAATATAATATGACTTCTCCCTAATGTTATATTTGAAAATGATTTTGTAATATTCTATTCGAATTATGGAGTTATAAAATATTTATGAGAATATTTGAGACCCTAATTAAATGAATCCAAAATAGAGTATACGAAAAGGAAATAAAATTTAAAGCATGTATCAAGCTAGGAATACATTTTATAGACCCTATATACTTATTCTTATTTTTAAGGAAAATAAAATAAAATAAGCAAATAAATTAATAGAAGAGAGAGTGAAGCATACCTGCAATAGTCCGGCCCACTTCCCCGAACGTGTGCGTGTCAAACTGGCCAGAAGAAGACCAACCAATCCAGCTAGACCTCTTCCTCACGTTCTTCTATTCTTTTTTCCTCCCTTCATTTTTAATGGTGCCGGCCCACATGTCATCAGCATCCTCTCGACAAGATACATACACGACACTAGTTCGTTCTGTACACGCAAAATACCGGAAAAATCTCTACGATTCACCCGATTTCCTTGCCCCTCGGCCACGAAAAATACCCCATAAATACCCCTTTCCCCTGCCGCTCCGTTTTTCCGCGAATCGCTCAACTCCGAAGTCCCCCATGATCAAAACCGATCTCGCCGGAATTTTGCGGTATCAAGCTCCGACCAGAGAGTTTTCCTGGTGCCCGAAAACCTCTGCCCTCTTCTTCCTATATTTTCTGTTTTGCCGCCCCTCCATGACCTTTTCTTCTCTGCATAGGTGCTGTTAAAGATCGCCGGAGTTCACCACGGTTGCACAGCTCCAGCCGATCTTCATGTACGCCGGAGGAAAGTCCTAGACTAGAGACCACGTCCACATAGCTGTCTCGTCGTTGTAAACGGCGCGCACTTCTCACATAACCGCATGGATTGCCAGAGCATCACATCCACGCCGGCGGCCGCGATCGAGGTCGTCTCCATCCCTCACGTTTTGCAATCGCTGGTATGCTATCCTCGTGTAGTGTTTATTACGTCTTAAGCAAACCATGTATCGAAATCATTATTAATACAACGTGACACTTTTTCTCTAATTAACGTGTACCGTGTTAGAATTTTTTTTCTAGGTCTAGATTAGATCAGCTATATAATGATATCAAACTAATATAAGCCCCCATGCCTTGCCACGTGTCCTTTTTTTTAGCTTTGTAATCATCTACGATGGATCCGATTTAGTACTAGTTCAAAACAACTTAGAAAATTACATATCTTTAGATTTGTATGTCGAAATTATATTATTCTGGTGGCATTAGACTTGAAATTAAAGTACCTATTCAGTGATACTAAATTTTCTAATTATCAAATTTTTGAATTTGTCATGTTTAAATTCACTATTTTTGTCATAACTTCATATCTATAACTCAGTTTTATTCGAATCTTTTGTGTTGGGTTCATAATTAAAATATATATCTACCAGTAATCTCAAAACCCCAAAATACATATTTAGATCAGTTCCTTCACAAGGTGAATCTATTTTGACCATAATATGAAAGAAAATCCGAACTAATCCTTTGCAATTGGCCCTAATCACACACACTACAAATTAGAACAATATAACTATATATTGTATATTAAACAAATAATTTGGAGTGTTCCATGATTTATTTTGTTCACGTGGTGCATGTTTTGGTTTTTGTTTACCTGCCACATATTTATTTTGGCTCTTTATTTGCAATGGTTGTTTATTAGTGTAATGTTTTTTTATACGTTAGATTCTTCGGAGAGTGCGATTGCTGCGGAGTAATACAATCATCACTCATATTATCAACATAAGGCAAGTTACACCACTTGTTCATAACTTTTGTCCCAGTTTTGATTCTATGCATGTGATCCTCAAAATTCTGTAGTATGCATGTGTAGGATGTTCTAGTAGAGTTTTTCCTTAGTATTATTTTGCAAGTGCGATGATTTTGTAGTATGCCATGAGTAGATCTATACTTAGGATTTTCCCTCCTAATAGGTTCCCCTGTTTTGCTAAGTATTGCTTGCTATGCTATATATATGAAAAGTACCGTTGGGGGGTTCGAAAGACAATGAATTTTTCTAAGTAAAAGGCTCTCTTGAGCAAACTTTTCTTCTCAAATCCACTTCAAAATAAAACTAAGTTTTCTTAAGGCGGAATGGTTGTCGGGTCAACGAGTGAGATTTTGGTGGAGGACGCCCAGGAATCAAAGAAGTCGCCATGTTTGTAATTCAGAAGCTTCCAGTGCAACCACAATACATATGGGCTCTGTCTTGGCCTAGTACTTAGTGGGAAACCTCACCTGGGTACCAACATTTGGAGGTTCTTGGCACGGTTGGATCCAGAAGGTAGAGGGGCTACTAAGGGAAAGCCTCGCCATGGTCTTGTCTGTAATAGGACTTGATCGTGGATTGTGGGTAAAGTGCATCAACTCTCGAGAGTATTGCAATCTGATCGACCAGCCGTGTTCACGGAAACAGAACAACATTGAGCATCTGAAGGATGGAGCCTCTGAAGGATCTTCCTCTCTATTTTCTAAACGAAGTTTTGAAACCCCATGGCGTGCGTAATATCGCCAATGGGTGGGATTTTGGGAACTTGGTGCGTAATATCCAAGTGTTTGGTTGTTTGGACACTTGGTGAGTAATATCCTCGTGTGCCATTCGACCCTATTTTATCTAAGAAAATGTTTACAAAGTAGGGTAAAACTCTCTCTCCCTTTTCTCTCCATACTTAGTGAAAATTAGCTTTATGCAAATGAACTCCAAAGCCTAAACTAGCCTTGCATGTAGAGTTAGTCTTTCCTTCCTTGGTTTAATTTGCCAATACATTCAAAGTATTGACCCAACTTGTTGGCTGCACGTTTCATGTGCAGAATTTCGGAGATCGTTGAAAGGTGCGCTAGGATCGCGGGTCTTCACTCAACCTGCCTGTGGCATTGATGGGACTCATGTTGTATATTTTTCGCTTTTCTTGTAATAATGTAAACTCTGGATTATTCGATTCATGTAATAAAGACTTGTGTTTTACATGATATTTCATCGATTGTGAGTGCTAGCTATTGATCCAGGGACTAGCATGTTAATCACAGGGACTTAGGATCCTTACCAATCCGAGGTCACTACAAGAACCCAAAAAGGAATCAATAAGAAGCAAATGCAAATAATGGCAGAAATCTGTCAAAACAGACCAGCCGGTAGAAACCGATTTTTTCGAAAATCTTATTTTACTAAAATCAAAAAGTTTTGAACTAACAAAAGTTATCTAACATACTGGGGGATTTATTCGTAAAATTTAAGCTCAATCCGACTTACAGAGACTCCTCACGAATTTTTATGGTGGAGGACAGAAATCTGTTTTGGGACAGCAACTCCCCAAATCTTTCTTACCTCTCATTAGAGGTCATTCTTGGCACAAAAAGCAAACAAAAATGATAAGGATAGGTCATTACTGAAGTAATAACTTTCAAGACTCAAGGAAACTCTTGGGTTATCGCCCAACAAGTACTTTTCTTTAACGCCTTTAAGTTAGGCACGGCGAAGAGCAAAGATTGGAAAGGAGAAAAATAAAAGTGAGCAAGTATAACCACTATGAAAACATTATTTTGTTCATTAAAATCCTTTTGTTAACAAGGTTGATCAAGTATTTTTACCAAAACAATATTATATGAATCAAAATTGCATTCCACAAGGTGATTATGTTACCTCATACTTGATAGCAATGGTCCCAATCATAATAGTTTCAAAATTTTCTTGTAGAATGGGACAATATATTTCTCCAACCTTAATACCTTCAATGTTTTCAATAGAATTCAGGCAATAGCTCTTAACAACCTTCTTGGGGAAGTAGATAGTGTGCTCTTTGTCATTAATATTGAATGTTACTTTTACTTGATTACAATTGATGACAGCACCTGCAGTATTAAGAAAAGGTCTCCCAAGAATAATAGACATATTATCATCTTCAGGTATTTTAAGCACAACAAAATCAGTTAAGACCATGCAATTATGAGCAACTTGAACAGGAACATCCTCACATATACCAACGGGAATTGTAGTTGACTTATCAGCCATTCGTAGAGAAATATCAGTTGGTATCAACTTTTCTAACTGGAGTCTCTTGTAGAGAGAAAAGGCATAACACTAAATCCAGCTCCTAAATCACATAAAGAAGTTCTAACATAATTATTCTTAATGGAGCAAGGAATAGTTGGTATAGCTGGATCACCAAGTTTCTTTGGAACCTTACCATTGAAGGAGTAATTAGCAAGTAGAGTAGAAATATCCTCATTAGGAATCTTCCTTTTATTAGAGACAATATCCTTCATATACTTTGAATAAGGAGGCAACTTAATAGCATCAGTCAAAGGAATTTGCAAGAATAAAGGTTTCATCCACTCACAAAACTTGTTGTAGTGTTCTTCCTCCTTTGACTTGTGTTTCTTACCTGGAAAAGGCATAGGTTTCTGCACCCAAGGTTCTCTCTCTTTACCATGTTTATTAGCAATAAAATCTTCCTTTGTGTACCTAGTGTTCTTAGTGTGTTTTTCATGTTCTTCCTCAACTTCCTCCTTATCAGGAGACTCATTATTATTGCCACTCTCAGTTTCAACATCAGAGACAGATATACTATTAGTATCTACAACAGGTTCAAGTGGTTCCTCAACTTTCTTATGTTTCTTTTTCTTCCTCTTACGAGGACTACCACTATCCTCACCTTGTTGGGAATCCTTCTCTATTCTTTTAGGGTGTCCTTCAGGATATAAAGGATCTTGAGTAGCTGCACCACTCCTAGTTCTAATTCATAAGCATGTTTATTTCCTGAAGCATTAACTATCATATCCTTTTGCACCTTAGCAAGTTGATCAAGTTGGGTTTGAACCATTTGAAAGTGTTTACAAAGCATTTTAATATCATTAGAAGTTCTTTCCACAATATCTTTCAACTCATGGATAGCTCTAGAGTTTTCCAATAAATGATTCTGAACTTGTTTATTAAAGTGACCTTGTTTAACAATAAAAATGTCAAGTTCCTCTAAGCATTGATCAGGAGGCTTACCATAAGGAATATCACCTTCATCAAAGTGTTGGAGAGAGTATACCTCAATAGTAGATGAGTGGGGAATTGGATTACATAATTCTTCTATAGGAGGTAGATTCTTCACATCTTAAGCTCTAATACCTTTCTCCTTTAGACACGTTTTAGCTTCCTTCATCACTTTATCATTTAATGCAATAACTCCCCTCTTATTTGTTGTTGGTGTTGGAGCTGGTTCAGGAACATTTGGTTCAAGAGTAATAGGCTCAGGTGTATTCAGCTCAGTTGAAGTCCAATCATCATAATTCTTGCTTATCTTGTTCATTAATTCTTCAGCATCTGTAGGAGTCCTTTTCCTAAAAACACAATCAGCAAAGCTATCTAGGTAGGTCCTAGAATCATTAGTTAGTCCATTATAATAAATATCAAGAAGATCATTCTAAGGTAATGGACATCCAGGATATGCATGACTCAAGGAACATAATCTTTTCCATGACTCAGGCAATTTCTCTTCTTCTCCCTGTTTAAAATAGAAAAGTCTCTACAAAGCAGCATGTCTAGCACTGTGAGGAAAATATTTATGGAAGAAATAAGCAATCAAGCAATCAGGGCTATCAATGGAACCACGAGGTAATCTATTAAACCAAGCCCTAGCTTCTCCTTTTAGTGAAAAAGGGAAGATCTTAGCAACAACGTACTTGTGCATTTTAAAATCATCAGAGAACAAAGCACTCATAGTAGAAAGCTCATTCATATGAGCCACAACACTCTCATTTTCAGTACCACAAAAAGGTTCTTTCTCAACGATATCTAAATAAGATAAATCAAGAGAGAAATCATAATCTTTATCTTTAATATCTATGGGAGAGGTGACAAACTTAGGATCATAGGACTTATTGGACATAATAGTACGTCTAGCAAGGAGACTTTTAATATCACTAGCACCATGTGTGTTTTGGCACTCTTCAACAAAGTCATCAGTGAGCTCTATGTAACCATCATTAATATCAAAACTCTCACTAGAAGGTGAGCTAACACGTGTAACAGTGTCTTCACTAGGATTTTGGTATTTCCTAGACTATCCATAGTAGCATCTAGAAAAGGACCTAATGAACCACTCGCATCAAGCATAGTAGAAGTAACATCATGAGTATCAAAAGAAGTTTCAGATTCAGCAGTAGTAGCAATGTGTGTAGCATGAGTATGTGGTGGTGGTGTGACAAGCTTACTTATAATAGACGATGAATCAAGAGCAACAAAGGTGTTTAGGACTGTACCTCTTCTTGAAGTGGATGGTAAAATAGGGAACTTTCCATCACAAGACTTCCCCATGATGAAAGAAGTAACAGTGAACAATAATACATCCAAGTGAACTTACAAATAAAGCTATGTTCCCCGTCAACAGCGCCAGAAAATAGTCTTGATGACCCACAAGTGTAGGGGATCGCAACAGTCTTCGCGAGTAGTATTTCCCAATTTATTGATTCGACACAAGGGGAGCCAAAGAATACTTGCAAGCCTTAACAACTGAGTTGTCAGTTTAGCTGCACTTGGAAATAGTTCTTGCTCACAGAAGTTTATCAGTAGCAACAGTTTTGTAGTAGCAATAGCAAAGCAAACAGCAGCAGTAACAGCAACAGTGAAACATGAGCAATAGTAACAGTAATGGTAACAGTAGGATTCAATTGCGGTAGGCATAGGGATGGATGGACGGGAATTGCATGGACGAGTCTAAACATGTAACTTCAAGATATAGGGCATTGCAGATAGGCAATAATAAGCATCCAAGTACTAAACAATCCTAGGCATGTGCTCCAAATATAGTCATACGTGCTCGCAATGAGAACTTGTAGAACATCTTCTGTCCAGCCGGCCCGTGGCAGCAAGGCCTCTAGGGAACTACTGGCAATTAAGGTGCTCCTTCTAATATAGCACCGAAGCAAAGCATTAACACTCCATGAACACATGTGATCCTCACACCATAGCCATCCCCTCCGGTTGTCCCAATTATTGTCACTTTGGGGCCTTTGGGTCCGGACAATGATATGTGTACACAACTTGCATATAAGATCACAAACACTACTATCATAATGATTCAATAATAAGTTCAGATCTGAGATCATGGCACTCGGGCCCTAGTGACAAGAATTAAGCACAACAAGTTGCAACAAAGTCAAATAGCACTAATAGAGATACTAGGCACTATGCCCCTAACAGATCTTATTAGATTACATGATAGAACTCATTCAATCCCTACCATCCCCAAGCCTACAGCGGGGGGTTACTCACTCATGGATGAGGGAAACATCGGTGGTTGATGGAGATGCATTGGTGATGACGATGGCGATGATCCTCTCCAAATTCCCCGTCCCGGCAGGGTGCCAGAACGGATTTTCTGGATCCGAATCTTGGTTTCTCGTGGCAGCGGAGCGGAACTCTTTCTGAAAAACTATCGAACCCCCTCTATTTTTAGGTCAGAAGGCAACTAATAGGCGCAGAGGGAGGCCGAGGAGCTGCCTGGGGTGGCCAGACCTCCCATAGGGGCAGGGTCAGTGGGCCCGCGCCTAGGGTGGGTCTAGGCCCCCCAGGCCTCCCCTCTGTCTCTCCTTCTGGCTCCGTGGATCTTCTGGTGAAATATAATTTTTGGCATATTTTCTGGGATTTTTCCTGATAGTTCATTTTCTGCACAAAAACAAGACACCAAGGTAATTCTGTTGAAAACAACGTTAGTCCGTGTTAGTTGTATCCAAATCACACAAGTTTAGAGAAGAAACAATAGCAAAGTGTTCGAGAATGTAGATACGTTTTGGACGTATCAATGGGGTGGAGGTCTGTCTCTCCCGATGGGCGCACCTACCTTGTACAGAGAGGAGAGCCCGACAGGCTGGATGTCTGCCCCTCTCTTTCCCTGCCGCACCTATACCGGCCGCATCAGTTTGGCTGCGCTCTGATAGGTCGAGATGTATGTCACACGGATCTTGGCCAACCACCATTGGATACATAATGACCCGACGGGCTGGAGGTCTCTCTCTCCCGATGGGCGCACCTACCCCATACATAGAGGAGAGCCCGATGGGCTGGATGTCTTTCCCTACCTTTCCTTGTTGCACGTATACTAGCCGCATCTCCCTCCCCTCCTATCGACGTACGACGGCGCGGTTCTAAGCGTGGCGGTCCAAATGGCATGCTGCAGTGCGGACCTAAGCTTGGCGGTCCGAACGGCGTGCGCCGACGTGGATCCAAGCGTGGTGGCTGGAACGGCGTGCGGCGGTGAGGAACTAAGTGTATTAAATTTCTGTCTCTATCTGTCTCACTCATGCTCACCTCCTCAGATCTGTTGCTGATGAAAGACACCGAGGCGACGGCGGTGGTGGTGCCGACAGTGGTCATTGATGCGATGACAATTGAAGCCATCATCCGCAACATCGCCGCTACGATGCAGATCAAGCCCCCGTGAACCGATTTGAATAAATTTGATACTCCCTCCAACCCATATTAGTTGACTTCGATTCATCTAGATATGAAACATATGTAGTCAAGTTTTACTGCTAATATGGGTCGTAGGGAGTATGTATTTGAGCCGTGAGACCGGTGGATATTGTCAACACCCGGATTTTTAATCCCAGATGCCTGTTATGCCATACATCGCAATCCCAGGATTACCATTTTTGTGAGACATAAAAGATTTGGATATCACAGTACATCATCCATTACAAACCATACATAAGGTATTACACAAATAAGGATCTCATGATCCGTTCTTATCTGATTCAAGCGGAATAACGTAATAGTAACGATAGCGTAGGCGAAGCTCCATCTTCGGGGTCACAGGCAATGCTGACGATGGGAGATGATCCTAGTTGTCGTAACCTTCCTGCGGTCCGTCATCCTGATACTCCTGTTCATAGTCTGGCCACGGGAATAGCCAGAGACAAAGCCATAAGTAATCTTTAAGTACTCGCAAACTAATACTAATAAGTTAAGGGGGGGGGGGTTGTAGTAGGATACTAAGCTCTATGGTTGTTTTGCAAAAAGCCAGATTTACCTCTACTAAGTTCAAAAGCAAAGAAAACTAGTTGAAAGTTTTATAACACCTAAGTGGGAATTTGAATTTCATATCACAACTCTGTTATGGTCAAGTCAAAGTAACAAATCATTTCACAAGTCATTTTGAAAACATCTGATAGGGGAACAGTATGGCCACTCCAACTGTCCATAACCGCGGACGCGGCTATTTGAATAGTTTGACACTCCGCCGAGATTGTACACTTTCACCACAACATTCGACACATCCGTCAGGAACAAATCCTGAATTCACCATACTCAGTATGCGGATAATCAATCCTAACCTTTCAATTACACGCCCTAGTATAGGCACCTCTCCTGTGAGTTTGGCCTCCCAACCATGACCAGCTGTCATCTTGAGTACTGCATAGGTGGACAATCTTCACAAGGTAGCCTCCGCTCAGACCTTGGCCGCGAGGGAACCCATACTAAGGTATATAAATTTCCAGTCAAGCCCTACCCAATTTTTGGGTATTGTGTTTGTACGGTAAAATTGGAATGGTATCGCATCCAGACAATCATCAGTTTTATAAAGGGTTAAGGCTCGTGCCTCAACATTTTCATCATCAAAATCATCTGGTTTTCGGAAACACATGTCAAAACATTTCAGTAGAATGACTCATCATTCTAAGGTTTTCATAACCGTTTTCACCAAGTATTCCCATCTAAAGTTGATCAAGTTTTATACTTAGCACTAGCATCTACAAGTGGGGGTGAATACTAATGAGGGGTGGTAAACAATTGGAGATTTACTAAGTTCAATCTCATGCCTTAGGATGACATCAAGATTATCTAACTTAGGCCAAATTTTATGCTCTTTATGCTACCTTTAGTTATCTTTCTAGAATCTACAAGTCACCATGGAAACTCTAAGAGAAAGCTTTGATAAAGAAAATAAAGTATTAAGCTTGCAAGTAAAACTAGGATGGGGTTATCAAGTGGGTATGATCACATATTCTTAAGGCATATAGTTGGCATAGTAACAAGGAAGGAGTAGCTTGCACAAGTATAAGCTTGCTAAAGTAGGGTATCTTGCAAGTGTTAGCTTGCCTTCTGCAGAGAAGTGGTTGAAGTTCTCCTCGGCTTGCTCCTCGTAGTATCCTCCTTCCTCCTCGTATCCTTGGTCGGTACTAGCGTCTATAAATAAATACGAGGTACACATTCACCAAACAATACTTAACTATTTTCAATCATCACACAAAGGTGCACTATAGATGATCCAGCATCATCACTAACATCACAAGGATTAAAGCATTTGTCTTATTTATTTTAATTTGAGAAAAGTAATTTCTACTCATTGAAAAACTACTTAAGATTTAATATTCTCCAACTCAAACATGGGATCATGTTGACACATGTCATCACCACATATTTCAATACATGGAAATGTGATTTAAAGTGGTGTCACAATTTAATAAGGTTTAACCTTTTTATTTTAATTAAATAAAGTGACTAGAAATGCCTATGTGGCATTCTTTTATTACATGAACATTATTTCTGCAAGTAAACACATATGTTTTTATATATTCTGAAAGGTATGATCAAATGTGATTTTTGAGAGTTGGAATCAACTCAAAAGCTTTTATGGTTGAATTTTGAAAACTGTTTGAATGCAGAAAAGCTTCTGCCTTGTTATTTTTACCATGGTTGATCCACATATCCAGTCGATTTGAATCCAACGGGCTTGGATTAAGCATTTCAGTACCTTTCTATCAAAATTGGTTTCATGCATTTTTGTTCAGTGAATCGAGCTGGGTTGATTTTTGAATCTAGGTACATAACTATGTTTGAAATTAAAATAATAAAGCTTAATTTGAATTGTTGGGTCGCGCGGGATGTTTTACTGGGCCGGCCCATTACACACAGCGCGTACGCGGGCTGGTTAAGTGACTGTCCCCACGCGTCAGTGAGACGGGGAGGGGCGAAGCGGTACGGGATAGTGTGCACCGCACGATGTAAATCTAATCGAACGACTACGGTTCATCGTCCATGTTGGGCAGCGCCGGCGAGACAGAACCCTAACGCGGCAGGTGGGGGTCGTGGGAGGCTCATCGGGGCTCAGGCGAGGGTCGACGACGGGGGAGAACGACGAAGTCGACGACGTCGATTCTCCTGGTACCGGCAGCTCCTCCTGGGGCGGCTCCAATCGATAGCTCCCTTCTTCTCCAGCAGCGGCGGGCTCCGGGCAAATTCCGGCGATGCGCTGCTCGCCTTGCTCCGATAGTGAGGTGCGGTTGTTCTGGGTGAGAGGGGAGTGAACTTGTGTGGAGAAAACAAGCGGTGGAGGCCTCTATTTATAGTGGCGAGAGGGGACCGACGGGCACGGGCTGAGCTCGTCGTGGTCGACGGCACATGCAACTATTGGCATGGGCGACGGTAGGGGGCGGTGCTATGTTCCCTGGCGAAGCTCAACAACATGGTGGCGAGGCGTGGGGCGGTGCTGATCAGTCGGAACGCTTCGATGCTCTGGGCGGGTCCGACGGAGGTTTTGATGGCGAACAACGTGCGTGGTCCGCGCGGCGGCGAACGGGCATGTCTGGCGGGGTGCTGGGTGAAGGGAATATGCCCGAGAGGCAATAATAAAGTGGTTATTATCGTATTCCTTATTTATGATAAATGTTTATTTTGCATGCTATAATTGTATTAATACGGAAACGTTAATACATGTGTGTTTAATAAACAAATAGAAAGTTCCTAGTTATGCCTCTCTTATAAACTAGCTCGTTGATTAACAAGATGATCATAGGTTTCCTGATCATGGACATTGGATGTTGTTAATAACGAGGTCACAACATTAGTGTAATGGTGTGATGAACATTCATCCGAAGTATAGCATTACGATCAAAGTCATTGAGTTTATATTGCTATAACAACTTACGAAGTGATCCTAATCCTTAGACCATGAGATCATGTCAATCACTAACACCTGGAAGAGTTTCTTGATAACATCAAACGTCACACCGTAACAGGGTGATTATAAAGATGGGTTCGTAACTACTAAAGTGTTATGTTGAGGCCCATGGATCGAGAGTGGAATTTGTTCATCCCGATGACGGATAGATATACTGGGCCCTCTCGGTGATATCACATTGATTAGCTTGCAAGCAAGTGATTTGATCACTAGAATGTTATATCACGGGAACGAGAAAAGAGTGCATGTCGGTAACGAGATTAAACTAGGTATGGAGATACCGATGATCGAATCTCGGACATGTAATATATCGCGAAACAAAAGGATTAAGATACTAGCGTAAAAGGTTCCGACGATCACAAGAAAGTCATCGTTGAATGTGTGGGAGTCAGTATGGGTCTCCAGATCCCGCTTCGATTATTGATCCGAGAGGGGTCTCGATCATGTCCGCATTATTCGCGAACCGTAGGGTGACACACTTAAGAGACACCGACATCCAATTGGAGCAAAAGTTTCATGCCGAAAAGAAAAGGAAAGCGCAGGAATTTATTTCACTAGACACCGAAACTGTTTCGGTTGAAATTGCTGAAACTGGTTCTGCATGTGAAATGGAATACTAGCAAGGGGTTTTATGTGAATGTTTGTTAATTAAAGTAATTAACAAAATTCTGAATAAATAAATAAAAGAGTTTTATTTAAATGAGAGCTTGCATTAAATTTGGTGGAAATTTAATGCATGTGAGTGGATTTATGAGTGGAGGCTTTTAATGGGAGTGGAGGCTTTTCATTTTTTGAGTGGGAGCTCCACCCACATGAATGTGGAAGAGGTGGGGGCAGCCCCATGGCTGGGCGCATGGCCCCTTGGGTGCCCCCTCTCCCTATAAAGGCCCCCTCTCCTCCTCTCACACCACACCTCCTCGTGAAGGATCTCTCTCCCCTCTAGATTTTATCCCCATGGTCTCGGACTAGCGAGATACATGTTCCCGTGGCTTTTCGGCAAGAAAGAGTTGTGCTTCCGCTGCATCGGAGCGAGGAGGCGGAGGTTGCTCGGTGCCTCGAACGTGTGTGCGAGCACGGATGCGGCTGTTTGCTTGGCGCTTAGGACTTCTCTCGATCTTGAGATCGGCAAGAGATCGTCTACATCAACCACGAGTTTGGACTCGTTAAGCTTTGTCGGTCTTCAAGGGTATGTTCTCTACGGATATACATCCGCCCGTTGTTTGTATCTAGTAGATAGATCTTGGTACATAGTTGTTCCCATCGTAGGAAAATTTTTGTTTTCTATGTCGCGAACCCTTCAAAGGGTATCGAGCCGGATCTATGCGTAGATACTTTGCGGGTAGTACACATATGAGTATGTGGGCGATGATGATCATTTTATTGCTTCTTAGTTGTACTTTGGATATTGGTGGCATAGTGGGATGAAGCGGCCGGACAAACTTTACATGTCCTCAAGCACATGAGACCTGTTCCATGCTTGACATGCAACTAGTTTTGCATAAGTGGCTAGCGGGTGTCTGCTCTCCTACTATAGTCAATATCTAATTTGCAACGAGTTGTCAACAATTTGGTTATCCTCGTTGTGGTTCATGTTCGAGGTAAGAACGGTTCTATCTTGAAAGCCCTAAGCCACGTAAAATTTGCAATGGATAAATTAGAGGCGTCTAGTTTAGATTGTTCTTTGGGCTAGTGTTATGATATGGTGATGTTGTAAGTAGAAGTATGAGATGATACTCTTACAACACACATAACGTATAATCTCCATAGACCTTGGACTTACACATAAAGGTATGATAGTGATCATACCACGGTGCACATGATAGAGATCATATGCGGGAACCATATCATTCCACTAATAAACATGTGATGTTTGATTACATCTTATATTGCTTATTTAGCGCTTTGTTAAGCATAATAAGATGTTCCCTCATTTAAATATCAAGATAAGAATGTGTTCTTCCTTTAGTATGCACCGATTATGTTTTTGTCGCTCCAAGACATCACGTGATGATCGGGTGTTCTTGGATCCTCGACCATACTTCGGGTGTAAAACAGTTACACACGCAAAATACTAAGGTTCTTACTTGGCGAGCCTAGCATGTACAGACATGGCCTCGGAACACGGACCGAAAGGTTAAGCATGAGTCATATAGTAGATATGATGCCCATTTGATGCTCGCCTTTGAAGCTACACCGACTCACGTGATGATCGGACTTGGTGTAGTGGATTTGGTTCATGTAACCACCAAAAAGGCACGAGGGATGTCGTTTTTGAGTGGGAGTTCATTTCTAATTTGGATTAGTAGAACTCAATTTATCATAAATTAAATCGAAGTGAATTTGCATAATTTGTTGTAGTCATTGGCATTCGTTCACCACCTTATGCATAGTTGTAATTGAGATAATAGAACTATAGAATTCTGGATATATACTTTACGAACTGGTATCGTATTGTGTTGAGTGTCAATCTAAAGTTTAAAGTCCTATTGCAAACTTTCAGCAAAATTCTATTTACTCCATGAAATTTAATAATTGGTATTAAATTGAGAGTAACAATTCCAGTGTTAGTATCTTAAGTATCATGTTTGCCTCCATGATTCTTGATTTAAACATCAAGTTTATCTAGGAGCTGAAAGAATTGTTTCAGAAACCATCATGTGTGGCAGATATAACGATATATGAAACAATGTTTTGGTTGCAATATGATAGAGTATAATATATGTTCTCATATTGGATGAGAATTTACAAAGGTTGGAGATGCTAGACATCCTAATCATCCAAAAGGGTTTTGGAAAGTAATGTTATACTCACGATTCGCCTTTATAAGCTAAAGTAGCTTGATCATGAAAGTCATCATGATAAGGGTGAATAGAATATGTATGTAAAATGTTTACTACACTAAAAGATTACTAAAGAATGGATTTTGAAAGAATACCGATCATTTTAATGATGGTGATCTACTTCAAAGTGCAAGTCCAAAGGTATTATTATTTGAATATACACGCTTTGGACTATGTGTCATGTGTATGGCGCCACTGTTGATATTGATAGTTTCTTTTAAAAGGAAAAGGAAATGCTGAAAGAGAATCTATAAAATATATTTGGCAAAAAGAAAAGATTGGAAATATCCAATTTAGGTATATATATGATATACATGTTATGGTTGTATTCTTTGCTTGTTAAACAATGTGGTTCTTGGTATTGGATACCGAATTGGTTGGTATGAAATGTCATACGAACAACGCAATTGTGAACCACAATGGCCTAAGTTACTAGCAAGAGAAAATGTGATGATGTTCATCGAAAACAAACAAACCGTTGTTTGTATTTCGTTGACATCAAAGCTTGACTTCAAGATTTGTTTTAATAATTGTTATTTGAATCGTATTATAAGAACAAAGGTTGTTCAAATAATTACCGTATTCCATATAAGATGGATGATTTACAAATCTAGTTGAAGAAAGACTTCAAGATTTGTTTTAATAATTGTTATTTGAATCGGTATTATAAGAACAAAGGTTGTTCAAATAATTACCAGATTCCATATAAGATGGATGATTTACAAATCTAGTTGAAGAAATCACATCCATAAATCCTAATGCTAAAATGTTGCAAGACAAATGATTGAAAGATCACTTATGAAGTGACATCGCTGTTTAAATTATATTGGAAAGAAAACATGAAGAATCTCCATTTTCATGGATTTTTGGAGTCTTTGATTTGATCAAGTGACGCTTGTGAGACTTTCCTCGGGATAATTAAAACTTCGCTCAAAGGCCAAAGAAGAACGAACGACTAAAATATTGGAATTTATACATATCGATGTATGTAGTCCATTATGTGCAAATGAAGTTTATGGGTTTCAACTTCATATGCTTTCTCCGAAATTTTGAGTGAATATTCACTTAATGAGAAAGAAGTATGAAATATTTGAAAACGTTTCAAAGACTTTCAAGATGAAGTGCAAAATCATTTTAACAAGAAAAATAAATGCATTATGATTTGATCATAAACGGATTTATTTGACTTACAAGTGTAACAAGAAAATAAATGAATTATGATTTTATCATAAAGGGATTTATTTGAGTTGCAAGTTTAGCAAAACACCTAGATTTACATCTCCCGAAACACCATAGGAGTATGGAGTGTTTGAGATTTGTAATGAAACCTTGTGAGACATGGTTGGATCAAAGGTGTTGTTTATAAAACTGCCATTATGTTTTAAAAGATTAAAGCTTTAGAGACTACCGCTTTTAATCGAAAAAGAGCTCCATCTAGATCCGTTGAAATGACACCATGGAAGTTATGGTTTGGGGTAAAACCCAAGTTGTCATTTCTTAAATTTTGGTATACTAAACATAAGAAAGATGTTTACAACCAAAGTCGGATGAGCATGTCTTTGTAGGTTATTTCGAATAACAATTGGTTATTCCTCCATAACACCGAGGACAAAAGGGTTTGTCGCTTGAAATATAAAGTTTCTTGAAGAAGGAATTTTTCATAAATGTTAAGTGGGAGGACAATAGAACTTTGATAAGGTTAACGAACCTTAGCTAAATGTGCTGAGTTGCGCAGCGCCGGAAATGGTTCTGGAGGCTGCCATAATGCTCATAGCTTATGTGCCTCAAAGGTTGTGGTCACGGAGATCTAAGTTCCTATTGAACCAAGTAGGTCGGTTAAACAATCAAATGCAAGATTTGAGAGTAAATCATTATTGTTTGACAATGATGAACCGAATATATGCAAAGAAGCGATGATGGGCCCTGACTCCGTCAAATGGCTTGAAGCCATAAAATCCGTGATAGTTCCATACACGAGAAATCAAGTTTTGAACTTGGAAGACCCTCCGGAAAGGTGTAAAAACCTATCGGTCGTATTTGGATCTATAAATAAACAGACATGGATGTCTCACATCTAGGAAATATTCGACATGTTGTAAAGTATTTTATGACAATGTTCAAAGAGTTGACTATGACAAGATTTGATCTTTCATAGCGATATTTAGTCTGGACGGATTAAAGTAGCAACCACTACATATAATTTGGTATATGGTAGATGAATAAACAAAACAAAGTTCTTCTAATAGAATGGTTACCTAGGACGTGTACATGACACGATCCAAAGGGTTTTGTTAATTCAAAGGATGCTAAAAAGGGCATGCAAACTTCAATGGTTGAAGTAAGCATCGCGGAGTTGGAATCTTCACCATGATGAAAAGGAGTTTTTCATCAGGAGACGATGAAGATGCTTGCATTTGCAAGAAATTAAGTGGGAGCGCTGAGACATATTTCTAATACATTATGTGAAGGACATCTTGTTGATTAGAAATGATGTATCTTTTATTGACAAAGGTTAAGAATTTCATTTCGATGAAAGACTTAGGCAAAACCCGAATATTTAGCGTGAATGTCTATAGTGGATAGACTGTAACGCCAATATGGTTGTGCCAAACGTATATATATGAGATATTGAAGGAGTTCAATATAGAATCAACAAGAAACGGTTCTTGTTGCATGGAAAGGAATTGAATCAAGATTCAAGTGTATCGACACTTGATAAGTGAAACAAGATTCAAGTGCTTTGACACTTGATGAGTGCAATCACGAGAATGTTTTGATCAATCATACCATCATATGTACACATCCAGATATGTCCTATGCTCTAAGTGTTATGAGCATATACCAGAATGAATCATAAAATGATCATTGGACGATAGTGAGGATATTCTTATGATTTTTTGGAAGAACTAAGAATATATTTGTGTAGAGGTGACAAACAATTACAAATAGTTCATTGTAAAGCGTTACATTGATACTAGTTTTGTCACAAGATACAAATTAAGTTTATCTCAATTTAAACTATGGGTGGCACAATGTAATGGAAAGAGATTCCATGATGGATTTGGAAGAGTTCCAAAGTTAAGACATTGTGACGAATACTACAACAAAAGGATAAGTATATGACTGCTATAGTAGCAGCAAAGGAGGGGATTTGTGTCAAGTAGTTTGTTATCAAACTAAGGTGTGGTTCGCAACGGGCTAACACTAAAGATATATTGTATGACAATAGTATCGATGTGTTTTAACCCCAAGGAACTAAAGGTCTCACCAAAAGACCAAATTTATACAATGCCATCTCATTGGAGAATGAGTGATGCGTGAGACGCAAAGACATGCAAATACACACGACTGGCGCCGATCCAGAGATTATGTTAACCGCTTGCAATTGTGTATATGGAACACCGGAAAAGCCATAGGTGTTCAATACGCAGAAGTTTTCAAACTAGATTATTGTCTCTAGTGCAAGTGGGAGATCAAGGAATATGCCCGAGAGGCAATAATAAATTGTTTATTATCGTTTTCCTTATTTATGATAAATGTTTATTTTGCATGCTATAATTGTATTAATACGGAAACGTTAATACATGTGTGTTTAATAAACAAATAGAAAGTTCCTAGTTATGCCTCTCTTATAAACTAGCTCGTTGATTAACAAGATGATCATAGGTTTCGATCATGGACATTGGATGTTGTTAATAACGAGGTCACAACATTAGTGTAATGGTGTGATGAACATTCATCCAAGTATAGCATTACGATCAAAGTCATTGAGTTTATATTGCTATAACAACTTAAAGTGATCCTAATCCTTAGACCATGAGATCATGTCAATCACTAACACCTTGGAAGAGTTTCTTGATAACATCAAACGTCACACCGTAACAGGTGATTATAAAGATGGGTTCGTAACTACTAAAGTGTTATGTTGAGGCCCATGGATCGAGAGTGGAATTTGTTCATCCCGATGACGGATAGATATACTGGGGCCCTCTCGGTGATATCACATTGATTAGCTTGCAAGCAAGTGATTTGATCACTAGAATGTTATATCACGGGAACGAGAAAAGAGTGCATGTCGGTAACGAGATTAAACTAGGTATGGAGATACCGATGATCGAATCTCGGACATGTAATATATCGCGAAACAAAAGGATTAAGATACTAGCGTAAAAGGTTCCGACGATCACAAGAAAGTCATCGTTGAATGTGTGGGAGTCAGTATGGGTCTCCAGATCCCGCTTCTGATTATTGATCTGAGAGGGGTCTCGATCATGTCCGCATTATTCGCGAACCGTAGGGTGACACACTTAAGAGACACCGACATCCAATTGGAGCAAAAGTTTCATGCCGAAAAGAAAAGGAAAGCGCAGGAATTTATTTCACTAGACACCAAATCAAGCTGGTTGAAATTGTCAAACTGGTTCGCATGTGAAATGGAATACTAGCAAGGGTTTTTATGTGAATGTTTGTTAATTAAAGTAATTAACAAAATTCTGAATAAATAAATAAAAGAGTTTTATTTAATGAGAGCTTGCATTAAATTTGGTGGAAATTTAATGCATGTGAGTGGATTTATGAGTGGAGGCTTTTTAATGGGAGTGGAGGCTTTTCATTTTGAGTGGGAGCTCCACCCACATGAATGTGGAAGAGGGGGCAGCCCCATGGCTGGGCATGGCCCTTGGGTGCCCCCTCTCCCTATAAAGGCCCCTCTCCTCCTCTCTCACACCACACCTCCTCGTGAAGGATCTCTCTCCCTCTAGATTTTATCCCCATGGTCTCGGACTAGCGAGATACATGTTCCCGGTGGCTTTTCGGCAAGAAAGAGTTGTGCTTCCGCTGCATCGCTGGAGCGAGGAGGCGGAGGTTGCTCGGTGCCTCGAACGTGTGTGCGAGCACGGATGCGCTGCTGTTTTGCGGCGCTAGGACTTCCTCTCGATCTTGAGATCGGCAAGAGATCGTCTACATCAACCACGAGTTTGGACTCGTTAAGCTTTGTCGGTCTTCAAGGGTATGTTCTCTACGGATATACATCCGCCCGTTGTTTGTATCTAGTAGATAGATCTTGGTACATAGTTGTTCCCATCGTAGGAAAATTTTTGTTTTCTATGCTGCGAACCCTTCACTGGGGTGCTGGTGATCATCCCTGCAAGCGGCGAGGGAGGCGTGCGATCTGTGGGTGCTGGTCGAGCATGGCGCACGGGCGCGCTCTCGGTATGGTCGCAGAGAGGTTTGGCATGGACGTGTGTGTGGTCCAGGGACTGTCATTGCTCGGGGCTGGGACAGAGAGTGGCGGTGGACTGTGCTGCATGTCCCAGACAAGGTTGGTGAGGCTAGTGCGGCCTCTAGCTCGCTGGCGACAATGGGGTGGCAAGTTTGCTCTCGGCATGCTCACCATTGATGGCTAGGCTTGCTCACAGTGATGCTAAAGATAGTTAAAGGGGCTAGATGATCTACTAAGGGCTGGTTGCAACCAGAGAGGGAACAAGTTAGGCCAATTTTACTGCACACTATAGTGTTTGTTGTTTGTTTGATTTGAATCTGCAAGGTGTTTGATGAAATGTCCGCAAGAACTTTAAATTTGAATTTTGAATTCAAACTTTGTGGGTTTGATAGGCACATGCTAGGGAGTATCTGGTTGGTTGGATTAGTCAAGGGGCATTGGTTTGGTTGGGTTTTGAAAATGGATGATCTTCACATATGGATAACATTCAATTTTGAATTCTGATTTAAATGGGGTTGCCAAATGTTTCTGCAAGTTTGAAAGGTGGGCCTTCACTTTTACTAGTTCTATCAAGGGGTGAAAAGAATTGGGAAAGTTTCTGTTTGAAATCTTTGACTAGAAACACTCAAAGTGACCTAGTGAGCAAGATAGGCAAAAATGACCATTTGCTTTATTTGCTTTGTTTTTTATTTTATTTTGATTTGTTTCTGCATGGAAATGTTTTATATGATGTTGTTTTCACCTTTAAAGCATTTCTTGCTATTTAGACTAATCACACAAGTCCATTCAAGCATTTGTCAAATCATTTCATTCACACATGCATTCATACGATTTTAATTAATGAAAGTTTTTGTTAACCCTAATTTTAGTGATTAGAGTTTGATGATCCTTGTTTTATATTTTTGGGATGTTACAAATATGCTCTAAAGCTGATTCATAAGTAGCAGTACTTGATTTGACAATCTCTGGTGGGCTTGTATTAGTTGATTTAGATTTGTCTAGATTCAATTGTAGCTAGACATGAATTAGTATTAGATTCATCCGTATCTTTATGAATTTGAATCCACTAAATTGGATCGGAGGCATTAGTACTTTCTTTGACAGATCGCCTCTCTAGAGAAGAAGAATGGGGCGTCAGGAAGAACGGGGAATGGATGTTGCCGTCAACGCTGCAAGTCTACATGAAATTTGGCACGCCAACTATGGGCAGCTAGATCCAATGGCAAGCAACTCGGGCCCCGCAATGCATTCTCATGACAACTTTGGGACCGCAAAGTGACTAAATTAGCAGGAAGTCACAACCATCCATGGAATAATAATTCAACTCTCTAAATTAGCTATCAATTCAACTAATCATTACATGTGCCACCTTCACCACAACCCCATAGTGTAACTGTTAGGATGGGGATGACAACTACTAAAACTGCCCACATAAATCTACTATTCTCCTCCCCTTCACTTGAAGTTCATGTTTTAGATTTTCTACCCTTGAATAGATATGGCAAGATCAGCCTCAAGTGTCAACTTCTGTTTCCGAATAAGCTCTGAGTTCTTCTTTTCTTCCTTGACACTACGCTTTAGCTCTAATATCAACAGGTTTTTACGGGCCAATTCATCACCTAAATTGGCAAACATCTTCTCCAAATCCATCCTCTGTCTAGACCACTGGGTTGATTCATCTTGGTATGCAATGTACCATGGATCATCGGCCTGCATAGCACACTATAACGATCCCAAAACAAACCCAATTAAAACCAGTCCGACAGGACATGCCGACACTTCAAATTCAACGGTAGTACAAAGAGAAGGAGCTACCTGCACTTCCAACATGGTAGGAGAAGGAGAACATGGACATGACATAATCGAATCCCCACCCTCGCCGGTGTACCCACTACGACCAGACATTGAAGACTAATTTACCCCTGCAATATCGAGGAAATTACGGGAACCGAATTGATTAGGGTGGGCGGACCAGGAGCGAAGGTATTACCAAGCACTACTAGAAATTGCTGCGACAGTGCGTCGAGCTATGGCGGTGGAACAAAATACCGGTCGTCGTGGGTGGCAGACCTGCCTGCGGTCGGTGATGCCTCAACGTACAATGCATGCGAACGAAATAGGTGCTTGAGCCGTGGTTGAGGTGCAGCGCGCCAGTCCATCCGACGCCACCGTAGGACGGAGCCTCCGACGCGCTGACAATGGCTGCTCTGACCGCCGGTGGGGTAGGAGCGCTCGGGGCTGGGGGCTAGGATCGGATGAGAGAGATAGACGACCTCACATGTGTCATACACAACCCCACCTGTCGATGTTTGGGGGAGTAGCTGCTCCGGGATTTTTGCATATTTGACAATTTTTCATATTTGCCAAACTTTTTCTTTGTAATTTGCATATTTTCCATATGACCACCACATGTCAGCGACACACAAAATGGAAAATATGCAAGTTGCAATCTAAAACATGGAAAATATGCAAATCCTCCTCCAGCCCCACATCATGGCCCCATCGGTCATTGGCTTCGACGGCCCGACATGACGGCCCCATCGTTCATTGGCTTCGATGGCCCCACAGAACGAACCTTTTCTTTGAAATTTGCATATTTTCCACATGATCACCACATGTCAGCGACACACAAAATGGAAAATATGCAAGTTGCAATCTAAAACGTGGAAAGTATGCAAATCCCCCTCCATCCCCACATCACTGCCCCATCGGTAATTGTCTTTGATGACCCGATATGATGGCCCCATCGTTCATTGGCTTCGATGGCCCCACAGAACGAACCTTTTCTTTGAAATTTGCATATTTGCCACATGACCACCACATGTCAGCGACACACAAAATGACAAATATGCAAGTTGCAATCTTAAACATGGAAAATATGCAAATCCCCCCTCCAGCACCACATCACGGCCCCATCGGTAATTGTCTTCGATGACTCCATATGACGGCCCAATCGTTCATTGGCTTCGATGGCCCCACAAGATGAACCTTTTCTTTGAAATTTGCATATTTGCCACATGACCACCACATGTTAGCGACACACAAAATGGAAAATATGCAAGTTGCAATCTAAAACGTGTCAAATATGCAAATCCCCACTCCATACCCACATCACGGCCCATCGGTCATTGGCTTCGACGGCCCCACATGACGACCACATCGTTCATTGGCTTCGATGGACCCACAGAACGAATCTTTTCTTTGAAATTTGCATATTTGCCACATGACCATCACATGTCAGCGACACACAAAATGGCAAATATGCAAGTTGCAACGTAAAACGTGGCGAATATGCAAATTCCCCTCCAGCTCTGCATCACGGCCCCATCAGTCATTGGCTTCGACGGCCCCACATGACGGCCCCATCATTTATTGGCTTCGATGGCCCCACGGAACGACCCCATTTGTCATTGCCTGCACCAGCCACCCAATTAGGAAAAAAGCGGCACACAAGGCAGTGAGAGATGGATGGCGGGTCCGACGTGTATCCTGGCCCCCACCCGTCAGCATGTATCGACCACGGCAGGACCCGCCCCAACATGGCCCAACCGGTCGGCATGTAACGGTCGAGGCCACGCAACGTAACGCTCAACGCTCGACCCGCCCCAACGCGGTCCCACCAGTCAGCATATAATGGTCAAGCCTTTGACTGATGACATCCCTCTGTCCGAGCGCCTGCGAGTGCTCGCGAGGGTTTCTTAACATGGCGAGGGGAAAATTGAGGAAAATTTAAGCGGCTGGGGAAAACTAAGTACAACTAACGAACTAGGGGCACAAAAATAGAAATCCCTTTTTTATATTGGAGGTTTTACCGGTTTGTATTGTATAGATAGGTTAAACCTTTCATCATTTGGTTCTATCCTTCCTTTCTTGAATATGATGGATCCCTGCATTATCTTCTGTATCTTGTGAATATCTTTGAAACAAGCTCAATATCATCAAAATCGAAGCCCGGATGCAAAAGTTATGATCGTCTTGGTTTTGTTGTTTCTGCCAATTTTTGGAGGGGGGATTATCCAGCCCTGATTGTTGGGGTTCGCATCAGAAAACAAAAAAATTCTAGCTACACGAACACGACAACCAAGATCTATACTATATAGACATAAGTAACTAAGATGGAGATCGGTGTTCATACCCTTGAAGACCGTGGCACGCCTTATGCAGGAAGGCGTATAGCGATGAAGATAACACCCCAAGTGTTACGCCTCGAAGCTCTACACACGTCCGGTGTAGAGATGTCTCCAGGGATCCGATCCAGTAGAGCAGTGGAAGAAGATGGAAGCCGGGCCATCATGCACATGACGGTAGTGCGGAGGTGGAGATCTAATCCCAATAGCTAGATCCAATATAATGGAGAGAGCTCTAGGGTTTAGAGGGAGAGGAGAGAACTTGTTGTTGTGGTGCAAATAGAGGGGATGGGGGCTCCTCTATTTATAGTAGGGAGGGGTAGTGTCAAACCCTAGGGCTAGGGGGTGGGAACCCCCATGCCACCGTCGCTAGGGGGCAGCCGCCACCAGCCCTGGGCCCCACCCCGTGGGTGGAAAACCCTTAGGGTTTTGGCTAGCCCCTTTCTCCCTTCCTCCTTTGGCGCCTAGCCTATGGGCCCTTCCACCCGAAAGCGTCCCAGTAGCAAAAAGGCTACCCATAAATATAAAATAAAATATGTTTTAATATTAATTCAACTAATTAATATAAAACACATATATTACTATATTTCATACTCCGAACTCCTTTCGGACCCACCCCTTCTGATCATCATCGGATATTACTCGGAACCTTTCTGATCTCTCTCTTATTTTTCTGTGGTGCCGGTTCGATCCCAATGTGTCCCCACCCTTAAGTGTGCCACCCTTCGGCTCGAAGATGCTACAGACATGACCAAGACTCCTCTTGCATCAATGATCAACAACGGGACATGGATGCCCATAATGACCACCCATGCATTCACGAATCTCATCGCTTGAACCTTAAATGTGTAGTCCTATTACGTTTGCCATGCAATACAAGGGTCATCCGAGATTTGATCTCAAGCATCTCCATGCTTGTGTTCGATCTCGTTACCGATGAGCTCGTTTACTCCTTCATGTCCAGTTGCTTTCCATGATCCAATCATATGCTTGCAAGCTTCGTTAATGCAATGTCACCGAGTTGGCCACGTGTATCTATCTGTTACTTGGACCTGGTCTTGATAAAAACTCCTCAACCCATTTCTTCGGAAAACCCAACGATACCTTTATGATCACCCTTTCACAGCTTGATACTTGATATCATCAAAGTCTCCTTCCAAAACAGAGGTTATGTATTTACTCCCTCTGTTTCACAATATAAGATGTTTTAGGATTTTTTTCAACCAGGTGAAAATAGATCAAAAGTACAAGTCTGACCCTATTTGAAAACATCGGGATCTCTTCTTCCTCCCGTCACCACCCACCTTCCCCGTGTCGCTGCCCAGGTTTTGCTTGTCTTCCCGTGGCACTGCCCAGGATCTGTCGTCTTCCCGCCTCGCTTCCCTTCCCTGCGCCCAGGACCGCTTCCCTTCCTCCCCGCGTCGCCACCCAGGAGCAGCCTCACCCATCACGTCGCCTCCCTTCTACGCGCTTCCTAGAACCATGCCTCCTTTCTTTCCCACGTCTCCGCCCAGGAGCAACCTCGCCCAGCATGCTGCCTTCCTTCCCGGCGCCACCCTGGACGAGCCTTGCACAAGACCAGCTCTTGCCAGGGCCAGGGAGAGCTTCTCCAGGATCTTGGGGCACCTCTAGCCTTGGTGTTCCTTGCCAGCTTCTCCTTGTAGGGGTTCGTAGCATGCAAAACAAAAAAATTCTACCGCCTGAACACATACAAGCCAAGATGTATCTACTAGATTGTAGCAACTAGTCGATGGAGTACTCACCCTCGAAGATTCCAAAGCGGTTAATGAAAGCAGATTCTCGTGGGTGATGTAGTCGTTCACTTACCGATCTCAATATCATGTAGACGATCCTTCCGGCGCCGCATTCCGACAGCGCTCCCGCAGTCGGTCACAAGTTAGGTACTCGATGAAGACCTTCCTCTCCCTTGTTACAGCAGGCATCGGAGGTTGTATCTCTCTCCTCGCGATTCCGACAGCATGATGGCGTGGTGTCAGAAGTAGAGGGGAGATCCCGCAGGGCTTCGCCTAAGCTGGAGCAAGTATGGTGGAGTAGAAGAGGGCCTCGACGATCTAGGGTTTTAGAGGGCATCGAGGAGGTGGTGTGGCCTGCGGATAGGGCAAGGGCCTTGCCCTAGTTGGCGACTTGGGAGGAGCTCCCTAGATGGCGGCGGTTAGAGAGGGGGTGGCGGCTAGCTAGGGTTTGTTGTGAGGGGTAGGGGAACCCTATCCCTCCTTTTATAGGTGGGAAGGCGGAAAGGGGGAGGGAGTCCTCCCCCAACTCCACTTCATGTGGCCGGCGCAACGAAGAGGGAGGAATCCTCCCTTAGGTAGGATTCCTTCCCTCCCTCCACTTGGAAACCAAAGTCCCACTTTGACTTTTTCAAACTGCCTTATTTTGACTTTAAAACTAGAGTTTGATTTCTCTCTTCCAAGTGCCCAACCAAGTAACCTAGGACATGATGTAACCATTCCACTTTGTCATGACACATCCATGTACCCTTCTCCTTCCGGATCGTTGAACCTTCTAGACCCTTCTAGAATATTCCGGTGAAACACCCAAACCATTCCCGAACTCCAGAATTGGACTTTCCTTATATGAATCTTATTCTCCGGAGCATTCCAGATCTCCTCATGATATCCCAGATCCAATCCGAGACTCCTAACTACATTTGGTCTCTTTACTCACTTTCCATATCTACTAAACAAAATCGAATCCTTAAGTGTGTCTCCCTATGGTTCATGAATTATGCAGACATGACCGAGACTCTTCTCCGATCAATAACCAATAAAGGAATCTGGAAATTCATATGGCTCCCACATATTTCTATGATTACTTCGTGATCGAATGAACCATTTACATATGATACCAATTTCCCTTTGTCTGGCGATACTTTACTTATCCGAGGTTTGATCGTCAGTATCTCTGCATACCTAGTTCAACCTCATTACAGATAAGTACTCTTTACTCGTTCCTGTGATATGTGATCCCTTGTGAGCCAGTCACATGATTGCAAGCTAATTGGATGACATTCCACCGAGAGAGCCTAGAGTATATCTATCTATCATATGGATGGACAAATCCCACTCTGGATCCATGTGCCTCAACACATACTTTCCAAACACTCAATGCCACCTTTATAACCACCCAGTTACGAAGTGGTGTTTGATGTCATCAAAGCATCCATCCGGTGATGGTGATTAACATGATCTAATGGTCGAAGGATTTAGGTTACTATGTATCTGAAATCATATAGCAAACAAACTATTGAAATGACTTTACCTTTATGTTATGCTTAACTATAGGAGTATGTCCATCACACCATTCTCCTAATGATATGATCTTTTTGTTAATAACATCTCAATTTTCATGATCAGGAAACCATGATCATCTATTAACCAACAAGCTAGTATTACAAAGAGGCTTTACTAGGGACTCTAAAAAGTTTACAAATCACACAAGTATTAATGTTTCCGATTAATACAATTATAGCATGAATGTAAACAGTTATCATAAACACAAAGATATAATAATAACTACTTTTAGTATTGCCACTTGGGCATATCTCCAACAGTCTCCCACTTGCACTAGAGTCAATAATATAGATTACATGGTAATATACCGAACACCCATGGTGGTTTGGTGATGGTCATGTTTTTCCCTCATGAGAGGTTTAGTCAACGGATCCGCCACATTCAGATCTGTGTGTACTTTTCAAATCTTTATGTCACCATCTTGGACATACTCTCGAATAGCGTGAAAAAGCATCTTGATATGCTTCAGCTTCTTGTGTGACCTTGGCTCCTATGCATTGGCTATGGAATCCATGTTATCATAGTAGATATACATTGGGCCCAGCGCACTAGGAACCACGCCAATCTCTGTAATGAACTCCTTCATCCATATCACCTCTTGTGAAGCTTACGAAGCAGCTATGTGTTGGGGATATGCTATATGGGTATCCTCATAGCATGTCTCTTATCCGGATAACCCGGGTGTCCCACAAATGGTAGCAAGGCCCATGGCCTGATTGGTGGCCTAGTTAGATGGATCTAGAAGGGAGGCCCATGTCGTATAAAGGAAGGCTATGGAGGAATCACCGACGTACCCGGAGCCTTGGAGTGCAAGACACGTTAGACTGATTGTATACTGTGTAGGACTCTATAACCTGTCTGGCTAGGACTTTCCCTGTAACCCTAGGACCTGGCGACTATATAAGTCAGGCCTATGGGAGCCTTTAGGGCATAACTCAACTCATACCTCGCACAGCGAACCGATCCCTGTAACTTGGCGTATTGCCATTATTGTGATTTATAGCAGGAGTAGGATTCCGCCACCGTCGTGGGATCTGAACCTGGGTAAGCTGTGTTACCTCGTACCCGTCAACCATCCGCCTTACCCCACGTCTATAAACACGCACTGTGAGGACCCCTCCATGGTGTATTTGTCGGCAATACCACGACAGTTGGCGCCCACCGTGGGGCAAGAGGCGCTTCAGGCTCTATAGCGGGCGAGGTCCAAGATATTCGCAGGAATCGGCGAAACTGTAGCCCTCAGCCGTGTTCTCTTCCCCGTCAATGTTCAAATCGTCCCTCCTGACGAGTTCTAGATCTCCGCGAAGACCAAACCCTACCCGCTGCTCGATCATCCCCATCGGAGATAGCCAACTCTTCATCGACAAAACCGACTCGGGCACTAGTTCCCTGGAAGTCGGAGGAACGTCAACACCTGCACGGACCGCTTACGGGCAGAATAAGTTGGCGGAAGGATCGATGTCGGATATCTCTTCAGAGTTTGCCGGCAAAGATCGGAAAAATTCAAGGCCCACCTAAACCGCCCCTGTGCAGGATATAACAGTGGAAGATCGTTGCAAGTCCGCCGGCTTCGCCCGTGCGTATGGACAACAGAGATCCAAGTTCGTCGGAGTGGTGACCATCTTTGATCTGGTGCGTTACATGTAGAGAGAGGGTGAAAACCCCCGCGATTACCTTGCCAGGTGGCTCCGTATACGGGCCGACCTGGCGCATTACCCCAATGATGATGCCATGTATCACTTTGTGGAAGGACTAGACCAAGGCACGCTTCTCCGACATACGCTAAGGCGGTAGCAGGCTTCAAGATGCCTCACTTTCGAAGGCATGGTGAACACCGTCAACAACTACGCGGAAGCTGAGGAGGCAACTCAGACAGCGCTCGTGCTCCTTGACGGCGCACCTCCGCCTTAGCCACCGCCACCGCCGCCTCCGGTCGTCGTCGCTGCAGCTGCACCACCACCTCCAGTCATTGTCGCTGCTGTCGCACCACCACCGCCCATCATCGAGGAAGCCGCAGAACCCTTCGATTCCGTGCTTGAGGCGCTCTACGCCGACATCAGCGCTGACTCAGAGGAGATAGACTTCAGCCCGGAGGAGCTAGACTCTCCTATGCAGGAGATGGAGGAGGACTATAAACGCGATGAGTAGGCCAACAACACCGTCACGTCCCAAGAGGTGTTCGTCGCCATTGGGACCATGATGGATGAAGATCAACCCGGACAAGATCCACCTAAAGCGCTGGACAAGGGGAAGGGACCACATGTTGCTGCCGACAATGATCGCGCAAAGACCATGCCCCCTGCACCTAAACCAGTGCAGCAGCAGGAACTTGGCACCTGTCTGAGTAATAACAACACCGCAAACCCGTCGCCTCCGGCATCTGTTGGGCCACGCAGAGATAAAATAAAAAAACTTTTCCTCTAACGTGGTGATCCCAAGACCTAGCTGAGGTAGAAGGCCACGAGGTTTACCACTAGACGCGTGGTTGCGGATTACTGATGAAGCGCGTCAGTTGATGCAGTGCAGTCCTCACGATCCGATCGTCCTGGTGCTGATCGACAGACCTCTGCAGTATCCACACGCATAAGGAGGAGCGCCGGCGAATCGCTAGATTCGTTACGGCGCCGGACTGTGGAGCTAGGGTTTCAACACATGGAATTACCTAACGAACAACGATTAACCTTTCCAGTTCTGTGCTCCACTATATATAGGGAGTGAACGTGGGCTCGCCGCGACCCATTCACTAAAGCCCATATAAAACTAGTCACCGTGAGTCCAACTCACTAACTCAGTCCTAATCCGGTTTAGGTCCAACCCAACCAGATTATATGATTCGGATCCAATCCGAACCTGCTCCCGCCTTAAGTGTGTGACCTGAGGCTCATGGTTACTTGGACACGATTAGAGTCCAACTCACAATCGATCAATCGGCATCGGCTCCTAGCGTAACATACCGATTCCCAAGTACCAAAGAGTCATGACGACTTGCCTTTCCAATGCGACTTACGCCCCGAGTCCCTTTTGCCTCACGATATACCTTGTCGACTATAGGCGAATATATGTCATCCCTTAAATAGTCCAACTCTCTTCTCGATCCGAGATAAGTGATTCACCCGACTAACTTAGCCGATCGCCTCGGTTAACACTTAACCGAGTCGTGCATGGCCATGCTTTCGAATCATATCTCACGAGAGGGCCCAGAGAATATCTCTCCGAGTGGAGGGCAAAATCCCATCTTGGTTATTCACATCACGCAGCTTGATTCTCACGACCAACTCGCCTTTATAAGCCCGCCATTCGGATCAGCTTAATGTAACCTAAGTCGGTGATCCTCAACTCGGACTATGCAACAACCTCAGTCTAAGGATTACATTGATTGAGATATACAAATGACAACTAGTTCGTTGTACCTCAATATGGGTCAATCCGACTCGCTAAACTCTTTAGCCTAGTCCGTGTAAGTTGGAATAGCATCTCCATGCCCATGACAAGTGGAACCGAGTCATCAAGCCAACTTTCACATTGGTCTAAGTTGTGTGTCCAAAGACAACCTCAATGACCAAGGATATTTAGTACAAACAACATGAATGCATAGTTCCACAACTGAATCACATATTCAATGATACACATCGATGTTTATACAAGGACTACTTAATAACTTTATGAATACAATGGGAAATATCATCATACATGATTGCCTCTAGGGCATATTCCCAATCTCCCACTTGCACTAGAGTCAATCTTCCGACATCACATGTCTAAGCATCTAATGCCCATGGTTTCAGTGCGCCTCATGCTTCGCTGGGTAACGGCTTTGTCAACGGATCCGCAATATTTGCATCCGTGTGTACCTTGCATAACTTGATATCACCGATCCACTTAACCGCTAATCGTGGTACCGCATGAGTATGTGCTTGTTCTTCGGTGTTGTCTAGGTTCCTTGGCTTGTGCAATAGCACCATTGTTGTCACAATACACGCCCAACGGATTAGACGAGCCCTGAACCACACCAAGATCCATGAGGAAATTCCTCATCCAAACAGCTTCCTTTGTTGCCTCCGAGGCAATATACTCAACCTGTTGTAGACGCATACGCCTCTTGCTTGGAACTTTTCCAGCTCACAAGACCTCCGCTTATAATAAACACGATCCAGATTGTGAACGAGAATCATCAGAGTCGGTGAGATAACTCGCATCCGTGTAACCCTTTACACTGAGTTCATCTTCACCACCATAAACCAAGAACATATCCTTAGTCCTTCTCAAGTACTTTAGGATATTTTTAGCCGCTGTCCAGTGGATCTCTCCAGGATCAGCCTGGTATCTGCTCACAACACTTAGAGCATAGGAAACATCCGTCCTAGTACAAATCATGGCGTACATGATGGATCCAACTGCAGAAGCATATGGAATCGCACTCATCCTACTTCGCTCATCAGTTGTCGAAGGACACTGAGTCTTGCTAAGTTTTACACCATGGGACATCGGTAAGAACCCCTTCTTAGACGATTCCATGTTGAACTTTTTCAACACTTTGTCCAAATAAGTACTCTGACTCAATCCAATGAGCCTCCTTGATCTATCTCTATAGATCCGGATTCCGAGGATGTATGTTGCCTCACCCAAGTCTTTCATTGAGAAACTCCTTTCCAATGATTCCTTGGTTTCTTGCAACATCTCGACATCATTTCCAATCAGTAATATGTCATCCACATATAAGATTAGAAAATTTACTTTGTTCCCACTAAACTTCTTGTACAAACAAGAATCATGATCACTCTTGATGAAGCCAAACGATTTGACTACCTCATCAAAGCGAATATTCCAACTCCGAGATGCTTGCTTCAACCCATAAATGGATTTCTGAAGTTTGCATACCTTGTCAGCATTAGCCGGATCGACAAAACCCTCGGGCTGTATCATATACACGCCCTCGGTTAAATTTCCGTTAAGGAAAGCCGTTTTGACATCCATCTGCCATATCTCATAGTCGAAATAGGCCGCTATAGCTAACATGATCCGAACTGATTTAAGCATCGCTACGGGCGAGAAAGTCTCGTCATAATCAACTCCTTGAACTTGTCGGAACCCCTTCGCGACAAGGCGTGCTTATAGATTGAAACATTTCCATCCATATCAGTTTTCTTCTTAAAGACCCATTTGCACTCGACGGGTCTTGCACCGTCTGGCAGATCAACCAAGTTCCAAACTTGATTTTCATCCATGGACTTTATCTCGGATCTCATGGCTCCAAGCCATGACTCGGAATCAGATCCCACCATCGCTTCCGAATAATTTGCCGGCTCATCACTGTCTAACAGTAACACATCACGAACACTTCGTAATCTTGCCGATCTTCGTAGTACAGGTGCTGCTGTCGGCTCAGCTACCACGATCGGCTCAACCTCCAAGGTTTTTGCCGATTCGCTATTAGCCGATTCGCTATTAGCCGATTCCTCTCGAATTTCTTCGAGTTGCACCGGTTCTCACTTACTCCCGACGAGAAACTCTTTCTCAAGGAAGACACCGCCCGAGCGACAAACACTTTGCCCTCTTCTCGGTTGTAGAAGTAGTAACCCAAGGTTTCCTCGGATACCCCAATAAAATACATTTATCCGACTTGTCAGTAAGCTTGTCCGATCAAGTCGCTGACAAAGCTTCACAACCCCAAATCTTAAGAAAAGACAGACTCGGCTTTTGCCTGTCCACATCTCATGCGGTGTCTTCTACCGATTTTGATGGTACTTTGTTTAGTGTGAACGCCACTGTTTCTAGACAATAACCCCAAAATGATAAAGGCAGATCTGTCTGACTCATCATTGATCGTACCATGTCCAACAAGGTCCGATTCCGCCTTTCCAAACACACCATTCCTTTGTGGCGTTCTGGCGGAGTAAGTTGAGGAACTATTCCACAACTTTTCAGATGGTCATTAAACTCATGGCTCATGTACTCGCCTCCTCGGTCAATCAAGAAACTTTATTTTCTTGCCGAGTTGATTCTAGGCTTCATTCGAATTCTTTGAACTTTTCAAAGGCTTCCGACTTATGTTTCATCAAGTAGATATATCCATACCTACTCAAATCATCGGTGAAGGTAATGAAGTACTCATAACCACCTCGGTCGTCGTGCTCATTGGTCCACATACATCACTATGTACTAGTCCCAACAAGTCGACGCCTTTCGTAACTCTTTGCAAAAGGTGTCTTGGTCATTTTGCCGAGTAGGCAAGATTCGCATGTCTCGAACGACTCCAAGTCGAACGGGTTAGGAGTCCATCATCATGGAGCTTCTTCATGCTTTCCAACTTATATGACCAAGCCGAATTGCCAAAAGTAAGTCATATTCAGATCATTTGGTTTCAACCTTTTAACATTTATGTTATAAACCGACTCACCATCAAGATTCAAAATAAATAACCCGTCACGGACGGGTGCAAAGTCAATGAAACATATCATTCAAATACAAAGAACAACCATTATTCTTGATATTCGACTCATAGCCTTGCCTCATCAAACATGAAGCGTAAATAATGTTTCGACTAATCGGAACATAATAACAATTATTTAGTTCCATAATGAATCCGGAAGGTAAATGAAGTTGCATCGTCGACTTCCAACGCAGCAACTCTTGCTTTGTTGCCGACTCGAATATCAACCTCGCCTCTTGCTACGCCCTAGTTCTTACAGTCCCTCGCAACGAGTTGCAGATGTGAATAACTGATCCGTATCATATACCCAAGAACTATTAGGTGCATCAGCAAGATATATGTCTATAACATTGCAAACAAGTGTACCTGAGTCGGAAGTCATACCTCCACTCTTGGCTTTGTCGGCCAAGTACTTGCTGCAGTTCCTCTTCCAATGGCCATCCGCCTTGCAATAGAAGCAAGTGGATCCGGCTGAAGGAGATGGCTTAGTCCCCGAGGAAGCGCTTGGTACCGGGTCCTGAGCCTTCTTTCCTCCTGACTTAGCCTTCTTATTAGTCCAAGAACTCTTCTTGAACTTAGCCTTATTCTGCACCATCAGCACTTGACTGGCGCCCTTCTTGAGATCCGCCTTTGCCTGCTTGAGCATCCCATGCAATTCAGTGAGCTTCTTATCCATACCATGCATGTGGTAGTTCGAAATGAACTGCCCATATGCACTAGGAAGAGAGTTCAGAATTATATCCGCGAACTCTTCGCTTATGGGGTAGCCAAGCCTTTCCGAGACTGCACGTAACCAACCATTTTGATCACATGCGGGCTCGTGGATCACCATCCTTAAGCTTGCAACTCAGAAAGCACGAGAGACTTGATACCTCTCGGTCTTACTTTGAGCTCGAACATACTTTTGAGGCTTTCGATCATATCGTAGGCCTCAACATGCTCGAACGCTTTTGCAAGTCCGGTTCCATGTGAGCAAGCATAAGACAGCTAATATCCGTGGACTCATCCTTAGCCCGACGGTAGGCATTGGTGGTTGCGACGATCGCATTCTCATTCGGCTCATCCGGAAGTGGGTTGTCTAGGACATGGTCCTTCTTTTCTTGTTTGAGAACAATTCTCGATTTCGATACCGTTGGTAAAATTAGTGTCGTTCAGTTTATCTTTCTCAAGAATGGTTCTCAACGCAAAACCGGATAACCGAGAGTGACGCTACTTGGTGCCATGATCTACAATGAAAATATGCAAAACACTTAAGACATGTATTCATAAAAGAGCAAGCATATTAAACATTTTAATATTTTATGCTCCCACTAGAACCAACACCCCTCCGATGGTTACTTAGTGATTCAGGATCCTAAATAAGCAAGTCGGCTAGTGAGCTTTAGCATCACCGCTAGCCGCCAAGTGATCTAGGTAGACAACTCCTTGTCAATCGCATCTCATGCGACTCCTCTTGGACGGGTGGCATCACATGCCCCGGCTCCCATCCGACCTTTCCCCGAGTCCCACAACCGTTGTGATAGACCCGTCTAGCTTACCAAGTGTTTCTGCAGTAAGAGTCCGACTCGAACCCACCTAGTCGGAAAGAATTGGCAGCACCTCAATTTTATGAGCCCACTACCAAAAATGTCCGACTTGTGATGGTGCAAACATCAAGGGAAAACCGACTAGACCTTCTTTGAGGGATTAAATTTTACCGACTATCTAATAGAGGTAAAACTGAGACATAACAATAACACAAAATAAAGCAATTATAATGTGAAATGGTATGGCTCTCTTCATGGCGATCTCCATCTCCACAAAGCCTGTAATCCGACTCGTGCCAACTCTTGTCACTTGCCGTCTTACTCCATGTCGCCGACATGTACAACGCCTTGCATGCCTTCCGGGTTCTCAAACAGCTACACTAGCTTAGTAAAGTAAATTACATAGAGAATCCGACACGCAGGTCGCTATACAATAAAATGACAGCACCTAGGCTCCAGCCGGCTGACAAAAACCGTGATTCGCAGATCACGTATGGATTACACACATACATCACATGCACATGAACCATACCATTCACAACTTCCTGTAAAAACAAGTTATGCATAGATACAATATCTACCGGGGTTGTGAAACTCGCAACGACATCTAAGGCGCTACGACAGGGCGAAGCCGGCGGTCCCGCTAGCCGGATAGCGGGTGGGGATCGAAGGGGCAGCGTCATGGGCAGCACCGATTTTTCCGAAAACGTAGATCTCATCTACGATCCGAACATGGATTCCACCATCGTCCGATTCGATCAAACCTTTTTGATCTTCGATCACCGCTTCTGGATTTACGTGTCACAGTCTACCCCGATGGCGGAAGCCGACCGGTAGGGGTATGTCGTTCCACGACCTCAGCAGTATGATCACGGAAATCAGATCTACCATACCCCGAGTACAGTTGATCCAATCAACCTCGTACAAAACCGATCTATCTCATAGATCGACCACCAAAACAGCACATAGATCTCATCTATAGCCTACCGCATATCACATATGCGAGATCTCGAGCCTAAAACCAGAAGCTATCGCTCTGATACCACTGTTGGGCCACGCAGAGATAAAACAAAAACTTTTCCTCTAACGTGGTGATCCCAAGACCTAGCTGAGGTAGAAGGCCACGAGGTTTACCACTAGACGCGCGGTTGCGGATTACTGATGAAGCGCGTCAGTTGATGCAGTGTAGTCCTCACGATCCGATCGTCCTGGTGCTGATCGTACAGCACCTCTGCTGGTATCCACACGTACAAGGAGGAGCGCCGGCGGCGAACTGCTAGATTCGTTACGGCGGCTGGACTGCTGTGGAGCTAGGGTTTCCAACACATGGAATTACCTAACCGAACAACGATTAACCTTTCCAGGTTACTGTGCTCCACTATATATAGGGAGTGAACGTGGGCTCTGCTCGCGCGACCCATTCACTAAAGCCCATATAAAACTAGTCACCGTGAGTCCAACTCACTAACTCAGTCCTAATCCGGTTTAGGTCCAACCCAACCAGATTATATGATTCGGATCCAATCCGAACCTGCTCCCGCTCTTAAGTGTGTGACCCCGCAGGCTCATGGTTACTTGGACACGATTAGAGTCCAACTCACAATCGATCAATCGGCATCGGCTCCTAGCAGAACATACCGATTCCCAAGTACCAAAGAGTCATGACGACTTGTTTTCCAATGCGACTTACGCCCGAGTCCCTTTTGCCTCACGATATACCTTGTCGACTATAGGCGAATATATGTCATCCCTTAAATAGTCCAACTCTCTTCTCGATCCGAGATAAGTGATTCACCCGACGATTGCTTAGCCGATCGCCTCGGTTAACACTTAACCGAGTCGTGCATGGCCATGCTTTCCGAATCATATCTCATGAGAGGGCCCAGAGAATATCTCTCCGAGTGGAGGGGCAAAATCCCATCTTGGTTATTCACATCAAGCAGCTTGATTCTCACGACCGAACTCGCCTTTATAAGCGCGATTCACGGATCAGCGTTTAATGTAACCTAAGTCGGTGATCCTCAACTCGGACTATGCAACAACCTCAGGTCTAAGGATTACATTGATTGAGATATACAAATGACAACTAGTTCGTTGTACCTCAATATGGGTCAATCCGACTCGCTAAACTCTTTAGCCTAGTCTGTGTAAGTTGGAATAGCATCTCCATGCCCATGACAAGTGGAACCGAGTCATCAAGCCAACTTTCACATTGGTCTAAGTTGTGTGTCCAGCACAACCTCAATGACCAAGGATATTTAGTACAAACAACATGAATGCATAGTTCCACAACTGAATCACATATTCAATGATACACATCAGATGTTTATACAAGGACTACTTAATAACTTTATGAATACAATGGGAAATATCATCATACATGATTGCCTCTAGGGCATATTCCCAACAGCATCTACGTCTGCTGCTGCCCAAATCACTCCAGATGATAGAGTCATGTACGGAAACCTACTCGCTGAGCCCATGACCATGGACCATATTCGGAACGTAGTCCAGCTTGACGAGAAGCGCCAGCAGCTGCTAGAGGAAGCGCAGGCCATCGTGGAGCAAGGCGCAAAGCTGGATCGAGATCTGGCCCACACGCAGAATTCAATAGAGAAAGCTAGAGCCATGGAGGTTGGGTACAAGACTCTGCTCTAGCAGCAGAAGACTAAGAAATCTCCGGCTCGCGTCATCAACGATCCTGGTGTACGGCGAAATCTAGGATGGTCTCCCTTGAAGCCGCCACAAGAAAAGCCATACATTGACAGCGAAGGCAGGCAGGTGATGCCCACTCCTCTTCTCAACCTTGCTGTCACCAAGACCCTTCTGGAGTAGGATAGATCACCCGCAGCTGTGGAACAGGTCTATGACCTTGTGGCCAAGGCGGTGAAACATCAGGAAAAGGCCACCTCTCAGAGGATTGAGTCTAACCCAACATTTTGCCAGTCTAGCCAGCCTATGTTAATTTACATGGCGGCCACCAACCGGGTAATCATCATCGTCGTCGTGGTAGAGAGGAAAGAACCAGGGCATGAGTATGGAGTTCAACGACCAGTTTACTATGTAAGCGAGGTCTTGATGGAGTCCAAGCAGCGTTACCCGCACTACCAAAAGATAGCTTATGGAGTGTTCCTTGCTTCCCGGAAGCTAAGGCATTACTTCCAGGAGCACCCTATCACAGTGGTGAGCAAGGCTCCACTGTCCGACATCATCAACAACAGTGACGCTATAGGAAGGGTAGCGAAGTGGGGCATTGAACTTGCCGCCTTTGAGATCACCTACAAGAGACGCCACGCTATCAATTCATAGGACTTGGTGGATTTCATCGCATATTGCATGGAGATGCCAGATGCTACCCCTATGCCAGAGCTAGAATACTGGGTGATGCACTTTGACAGATCAAATCTACTCAATGACTTGGGGGCTGGTGTACTATTACAGTCACCAACCGGGGAAAATCTACACTACGTTCTGCAGATCCACTTCGAGGCTACGAACAACATGGCGGAGTATGAAGCACTCATTCACGGACTACGCGTAGCCAAGGATATTGGCATCAAGCGCATAGTTTGTTGTGGAGATTCCGACTTGGTTGCCCAGCAGGTGGCTGGCACCTGGAACACGCAGAACCCTATGATGGCGGCATATCGAGACGAACTGGATGAGATAGACAAGAGCTTCTTAGGCTAAAAGTCAAGTATGTCCCAAGAGAGCAAAATGAGGCGGCTGATCTATTGTCAAAGCTTGGATCAGAGCGCAAACAAATTCCGCTTGGCGTTTTCCTGGAGCATCTACGGACACCATCCGTGAAGGGAGCGGATACCGAGAACCCAGATAGAGTTGACTCTTTCGTTCACACAGTGAAAAAGGTCCCTCCCGCTTGGACATAACCGTTCATGGAATATCTCGTACACGGAACTTTGCCCATCGACGAGGTCAAAAGTTGGAAGATAGTACACCGAGTAAAGGGATATACCATAATCAACGGACAACTCTACAAAAGAAGCACTACCGGTGTATACCTTAAGTGTGTTTCCCAGCAGGAGGGTATTTAAATCCTTCGTGAGATCCATATCGGAGATTGTGGGCATCACGCCGCTCCTCGATCGTTGGTCTCCAAAGATTTCCGGTAAGGATTCTACTGGCTGACCGCGAAGGCGGACGCCGACAAGATGTTCGAGACATGCATGGGATGCCAGTACTATGCCTGACAACCACATGTTCCAGCTGAAGAATTGCGAACAATACCAATAACTTGGCCGTTTGCAGCCTGGGGTCTAGTCATGGTTGGTCCATTACAGACGGCACCATGTGCGTTTACGCATCTGCTAGTAGCAGTTGATAAATTCACCAAATGTATAGAAGCTAAACCCATTAGAAAGCTTGATGGGGCAACTGCCCTTAGGTTTGTCCGGGATCTAGTGGTGAGATTTGGCCTCCCACATAGCATTATCACCGACAACAGCAACAACTTGTCACTCGGAGAATTGAAATCTTATTGTTGGGAGAAGGGCATCCGACTTGACCTAGCATCTGTGGCACACCAATAGTCCAATGGGAAAGTTGAGCGAGCCAATGGATTAATTATGT
This sequence comes from Avena longiglumis, assembly GCA_030063025.1. Taxonomy (NCBI): domain Eukaryota; kingdom Viridiplantae; phylum Streptophyta; class Magnoliopsida; order Poales; family Poaceae; genus Avena; species Avena longiglumis. The sequence goes on along the minus strand of CP125974.1, from coordinate 470,997,779 downwards.
AGGGAATCAAGCCACATCTTGAGGCACAGCTACATAGAGCAGCTGGAGCCTGGGCAGAGGAATTACCATCTGTGTTGTGGAGTTTACGAACTACACCCAACAGATCCACCGGCTACACCCCTTACTTCATGGTATATGGAGCAGGAGTCATCCTACCTTCCGACATCCTTCACGATTCACCAAGAGTTGCCGCCTACAACGAAGATGACGCTGAAGAATCCAGACGCCTAGATGTGGACCTTCTCGAGGAAGAGCGTGTTTTGGCATGCCAAAGATCCGCCATCTACCAGCAGAAGCTACGCAGCTACCATAGTCGCCGAGTTCAGCATCGCTCGTTTAAAGAGGGGGATTAGGTGCTCTGACTTAAGCAGAAGAAGTCACCCAAATTATCCCTGCCATGGGAAGGACGGTTCATCATAAGCAAGGCGCTGCTCAATGGGTCTTACTACCTCGTTGACAATCGTGAGCTTGAGGATAGACCCAGCGATGATCATAAGCGTAAGTGACGTGACCCGGATGATGACTACCCGGAGCTTGATCGGCCATGGAACATAGCACAACTACGTCATTTTTACACTTATCATATTTATTTATATACTATATACCTCTTATATGATCAATGAAATAAAGCTCTTTGGTTCACTCATATTTATGAGTCTTTTCCCTCCTTTAGTGTTCATTTTTGGATCGTATAAAACCTTTATGCTCAAGCTTTGCATTTTCACTTGTGAAAATTCTGTCTACTGGCGTTAGCTTAAGTTTTTTGGTCTACACGTTCTTTGTTGTTTTTATGTGGATTTTGGAGTAGTGACTTTTGGCACTTGAAGTCGGCGATTTTGGTCTTAGGTTTTTTACGGTACCATTGGGTATCATCACCTGAGCGCATGGTTCCGACTACAAGTCTTTCGACTCACGAAAGGTCAAGCATAAAAACCAGAGTAATGGATAAGCCAACACTTGCTTAAAAAATATTTACATGCTGGAACCAGTACTTGAGTAGCAGGAAATTACAGCTATTGTTTTTCCGCCTTAAGTTAACATAGTAGTTTTTCCGCATACACCAAACCAGAGGAAACAAATATTACAAAGTGTTTTTTATTACTCTGGCGTAGGAGACTTTGATGCAGCATCGTTGGCAGCAGGAGAGCCATCCTCTTCGAAGTCGGTGGTCGATACGTCGGAAACGTATCTATAATTTTTGATGCTCCATGCTTGTTTAGTATCTACTTTGGTTTGCTTTGTCTAAACTTTGAGGTGCTTTTTACATGTTTTCTGGTACTAACCTATTAACAAGTTTCTACAGTGCCAGTTGCCTGTTTTCTATTGTTTTTGGTTCTAGAAAAATTAGTAAAGGAATATTCTCGGAATTGGACGGGACAAACGTCAAAGTCAATAACTTTCCGTGGGGAACAAGAAGTTCATAGGGGAGCCGAAGAGGCGGCTAGGGCGCCCAGACCCCCCCCCTAGGCGCGGGCGGGCCCTGCCCCGCGCCTAGGCAGGGTGTGGGGCCCCTGGCCACCGCCTCGGCCTCCCCATTCTCCTATAAGAAGCCCCCGATGGAGAAACCCTAAGTACACGATCAAATATCCACGAAACCTTCTGTAGCCGCCGCCATCGTCGTCCCTAGATCGGGGGGATCTGAAGTTCTTCCCGGCACCCTGCCAGAGGGGAGATCATCCCGGAGGCCTTCTCTCCAGTATGATACGTGAGTAGTTCCACCTTGGACTATGGGTCCATGTAGTAGCTAGATGGTTGTATCTCCTCCTTGTGCTTTCATGTATAGATCTTGTGAGCTCCGTTCATGATCAAGATCTAGTCTATTTGTAAGCATGCATGTTGTGTTTGTGGGGATCTGATGGATATTGAGACTATTATGTTGGTTTGATTAATGGTTTTGTCTTGATGATTCTATCATGTCTGTGTTATTTGTGATCTTGTGTGCTCTCCTTGTTAGTAGCTATCTTGGACAAGTAGTTGCTAGTGACTCTAAGAGGGGGTATTTATGCTTGTTAGTGGGTTCATGCCTCTAGTTTCCAAGGGAAGTGACAGAAATCTCTTTGGTTGTAGATGTTTTGTTGCTACTAGGGAGAAGACAACGGTCTCTTGTTCATGGAACATGTGGACTGTTTACCTTACGCACTTTGCTTATAGCAGTTGTCTGTTTCTTGCAACTTAATACTAGAGGGGGTTCGGATGATAACCTGAAGGTGGACTTCTAGTCATAGATGAAGTTGGATGGTGGTCTATGTATATTGTTGTATTGCCCAATCGAATCTCATAGGATCTTTCTGACTAGTAATTGCATTGTTATGCCTTGCTCAGGTCCTATTAATTGCCCTGTTGTAATTTGTTTACCCTTCATGCCATGTTGTTTATCTAAGGAGAGCACCTCTAGTGAACTATGGACCCTGGTCCAATCTTTACCATTGATATACCTTCCACTGCTACTTGTTTACTTGATGCAAACCATTACCTTCCACACCATACGTTTAATCCTTTGTTACAGCAAACCGGTGAGCTTGACAACCTCACTGATTCGTTGGGGCAAAGTCTTGAGTTTGTGTTGTGCAGGTCTCCGTGTTGCTAGCAACACTTGTGTGACGTTTCCTTCCTCCTACTAGTTTGATAACCTCGGTTTCTTATTGAGGGAAAACTTGTTGTTGTGCTGCTTCACACCTTGCTCTTGGGGTTCCCAACGAAGCGCTCCTACATCAACTCAGCGTTGCATCAAGCTTTTCTAGCGCCGTTGTTGGGGAGGCTAAGGACGTCTTCACTAGGGGAGTCCTCCACTTCCTTTCTCTTTACTTTTTTTAGTTTGCTTTGTTTATTTTGCTTGGTTTTTTTTCCTCTTTACAAAAAATGCAAAAAAATCAGTCTAGCTTAGTTTGCTTTCTTTATTCAAAGACACAAAAAATTAGTTCCTGCTCTAGCTGCTGCTGCTGTTTTTGGCTTACCCACCTTTGCCAAAATGAACTCTGCTGAGAACACCAAGTTGTGTGACTTCACTAGCACCAACAACAATGATTTCCTTAGCACACCTATTGCTCCACCTTCTCCCGATGCTACCTTTTATGAAATTAAGTCTGCTTTGTTGAATCTTGTGATGAGAGAGAAATTTTCTGGTGCTAGTTCTGATGATCCTGCTGCCCATCTCAATAGCTTTTTTGAACTTTGTGAGATGCAAAAGTATAAGGATGTAGATGGATATATTATTAAGCTCAAGTTTTTTCCTTTCTCCTTGAGAGGAAAAGCTAAAGAATGGTTGCTACCTTTGCCTAAAAATAGTATTGATTCTTGGACTAAGTGCAAAGATGCTTTTATTGGAAAATATTATCCTCCTGCTAAGATTATATCTATGAGAAGTGACATTATGAAATTTAAACAACTTGATAGTGAACATGTTGCTCCAGCTTGGGAAAGAATGAAATATTTGGTTAATAACTTCCCCACTCATGGACTCACTGCTTGGATGATTATCCAGACTTTTTATGCAGGTTTGAACTTCTCCTCAAGAAATTTATTGGATTCTGCTGCTGGAGGTACCTTCACGGGCCTCACTTTGGGTGCTGCAACAAGGCTCCTTGATAATATGATGGTTAACTACTCTGAATGGCATGTTGAGAGAGCTCCACATGGTAAGAAGGTAAATTATGTTGAGGAAACTTCCTCTTTGAGTGAAAAGATTGATGTTATTATGGATATGATTGTTAATGGGAAAGCTCCTCTAGCTCCTAATAGTGTTCCTTAGCCTCCTTGGTTGCTCAAGAAGAGAAAGTTGATGTGAACTTCATTAGAAACAACAATTTCAACAACAATGCCTATAGGAATAATTTTGGTGGTAACAACAATTATAGGCCTTATCCTCCTAATAATGGCAATTCCTATGGAAACTCCTACAACAATGCTAGAAGTGACCCCTCTGAACTTGAAGTCATGCTGAAATACTTTATTAGTAAACAAACCACCTTCAATAAGGCTATAGAGGAAAAGCTTTTAAATGTTGAGAAAAATATATCCTCTTTGTCTGAAGCTCAAACTTCCTTGGTTAATAAAATGGCTGCTAAACCTGAAACTATGGAGAATACCTTTGCTACTACTCATGTCATACAAGTTACTATTGATGAAAATGTTAGGTTGTTAGCTTAACTTCATGCTACGTGGGAAAGGGAAGCTGAAATTGATAGAAACAATAGTGTGTGCACTATCACCACTAAACCACAAGTAGTCCCTGTTCCTTCTCCTACTATACCTAAGCCTATTGATCCTACTACTAGTGATGCTAAGTTTGATTTTGATATTAATGGTTGCAATATTTCTGAAGTGATTATGTTCCTACAAAAGCTTGCTAGAAGTCCTGATGCTAGCGATATGCATGTTGCTTTCACCAAACACATTACAGATGCTCTTGTTAAGATTAAGGAAGAGAAGCTAAAACACAAAGCTTCTATTCCTAGGAAAGTAGAAGATATTTGGGAACCCATTATTAATATACAAGTGAATGACTTTGATCTCAAAGCTTCATGTGATCTTGGTTCTAGCGTCTCTATTATGCCTAGGAAGATTTATGAAATGCTTGATTTGCCACCATTGGAAGATTGTTATTTGGATGTCCCACTCAATGATAATGGTAAGAAGAAACTCATGGGGAGTATTAATGATGTTCTCATTATTGTTAACAATGCTTATGTCCCTGTTGATTTCTATGTTTTGGATGTTGAATACAATGCTTCTTGTCCTATTACTTTGGGAAGACCTTTTCTTAGAACAGTTGGTGGCATTATTGATATGAAAGAAGGCACCATTAAATATTATTTTCCATTCAAGAAAGGTATGGAACACTTCCCTATGAGGAGAGAGAATTTTCTTTTTGCTCCTCCTTTGAAAGCAAGGATTGATGTTAATGCTTCTTCATTTGAAAATACTTGATTCTTCTTGCTTGTTGTGCCTAACTTAAAGACGGTAAAGGAAAGTACTTGTTGGGAGATAACCCAAGAGTTTCCTTGAGTCTTGGAAGTTTTTACTTCGAGTAATGACCTCTCCTTATCCTTTTTGTTTGCTTTTTGTGCCAAGAATGACCTCTAATGAGAGGGAAGTAAGATTTGGGGAGTTGCTGTCCCAAAACAGATTTCTATCCTCCACCAAAAAATTTTGTGAGGAGTCTCTGTAACTTGGATTGAGCTCAAACTTTACAAATAAACCCCCCAGTATGTTTTCTAACATTCATTAGTTCAACAATTTTTTATTTGAGCAACAGGAGATGTTCGAAAAAATCGGTTTCTACCTGCTAGTCTGTTTTGACAGATTTCTGCCATTATTTGCATTTGCTTCTTATTGATTCCTTTTTTAGTTCTATTTAGGTGAATTGAGCTTTTTGAAGGAGTTACTACAGTAGCTTGTGTTTTTAGTGAAAAGCCTTGCTGTTACAAAGATTTGCCAGAGGTCTAATATCTTTTGGATACACTAATGTTGCTAATGAAATTTGTGTGAAGTTTTGTATGAAGAAAAGATTTTAGGTGTAGAGAGAGAATGATGCAATGAGATGAAGAATGGACAAAAGCTCAAGCTTGGGGATGCCACCCCGGTGTTATCCCAAGAAATATCCAAGAGGTACAAGCTTCAAAGCTTGGGGATGCCCAAGGCATCCCATTCTTCATCAATAAAAAGAACAGGTATGTCTAGACACTTCGTTTTTATTGTTTCATGCACAATTGTGTTGTTCTTGGAGCGTCTTAGTTTTCATTTGCTTTGATTAGTTTGTTTAGTTTGATTGAGTACTTTGGACCCCCGTTCTTGCTGTGTTGTTTTGCAAATAAGTTGCTTGGTGTTGGAAAGGAGTAGTAAGTTCTTGCTTGTAAGTGCAAGAGGAGCTTGCATTGACTGTGACTTAGACTTTAGCATGACATGCTAGGTGTTTTTTTGACCTTATGCTTAGTGATTATTGCTGTAGCATGTCTTGTTCCAAACAATTGGGATTGCTTAGTGTGCCTTGAAGAAATTATGCGTTGTTTTAGCATGCAAAAGCATAGTATTTTGGTATTCTTCCTTGAGGTTTGTTTGGGTTGACTTGGCACGTGCTCACACCATGTTATGACTTTCACAAGTCACCATAGCCTCTTGATCATTTAGTCCTTGACTTGTAGTACCACTATATGCTTTGATTAGTAATGCTTTGTTGCACTGCATGATTATGTCCATTATTGCTCTCTTAGTTGGTTGCTCCCAGTCTTTTGCTAGCCTACACTTGTATGCGTAAGTTCTACTCATGGTTCCAACTCCCAAGAAATCAAGTTATTCCAAAGTGTCCACTATAAACTCCTATGCATGGTGTGTTACACCATTCCAAGTATATTCTTGTTTTCAGCTATCTTCCAGTTAAAAAGTCTCTTTGTTATGTGAAAACTTAGTGATTAAAGACCTCACAAACTTGATGGCACGCTTTATATTCCTTGCCCCTAATAAACTTGGACCATTGTGTCATCTATGTTGTATATGCTTGCACTTATACGTTGGAATTAGCAGAACCGTGCTGTCATGGGGAACGTTTTCAACATTGCACTTGTACTTTGTACTCAGTTGATATCATGCTCTTTTGTCTATGGATGTCACCGATGTGAAATAAAGAGGGAACTTGTAAGTCCATGGAGTTTGTGTCCTATGTTAGAGAAACGCCTGGGCCGCTAGCCTAAGCCATGCCTAATCATGGTGGGAACTTGCAGCATCACCATAGTGACATCTATGAAGCATTCTTCTTATAAAAAAGACACATTGAGAAAATAGGAAAGAGAGAAAAAATCACCATATTCCCATGGTAAATAAGAAGATTGCTTAGATGCTCATTGTCTGCTTGCCTTGTCATTTTGGTTATGGGATAGCTCCTGTACCATGTGCAAGGGGTACCCCGTTGGCGGTTCTCAATGATATGCAAATACTTACAATGACAAGAACTTACAGGTTACTAAAGTTGAGTAGCATGAGGTGTGGCCCTTGTATTCAAGGGACTTGAGATTGCCAACTTATACTTCGTCAAGCATATACTCCATCTTTGTTCACTTTAACCTTAATCACTTCAAGATGATTATGATAGGGGCAATGAGGGCTGAAAGCTAACAAGTACCATAATTTTTGGAAGCTCTTGTTGAAACTTGAAATCCCTGCTTCCTTTATAAAATGGCTTTCTTCCACCACTATTGAGTCTCCACCTTCTACCTTTAGGCACCATTAAGAGAGCATAGTTGTCATTCCGTGTGCAGAGTTCCAAAGCTTATTGATTGATGCATATTGTGATATTACTTGTTCTTGTGCTATTTGTTTCTAGTCACCCTTATGAACTTTGAAGGTGTCCTATGCATCTATTTGTTACTCTATGAGGGACAAGCCGATTGCCACTATGCTATGTTTTCTGTATGTGAAACAAACAAATGATTTTCAATGCATGTTATTCATGATCTTTGTTTGTAGCTTGTCATGTTGCATGCATAGTTACTATGTCCTATTGTTAGAACTCCATCTTTCATGCACATGTTTAGAGTTCTATGATCCCAGCTTTCAATGCTTGCATTTGGTTGGATCTTTATTGTAAGGGTGCATGTCACCTAAAAAATTATTCTTTTTATTACTTACCTACTCAAGGACGAGCATGAGTTAAGCTTGGGGATGCTTGATACGTCAGAAACGTATCTATAATTTTTGATGCTCCATGCTTGTTTAGTATCCACTTTGCTTTGCTTTGTCTACACTTTGAGGTTCTTTTTACATGTTTTCTGGTACTAACCTATTAACAAGTTGCCACAGTGCCAGTTGCCTGTTTTCTGCTGTTTTTGGTTCCAGAAAAGTTAGTAATGAAATATTCTCAGAATTGTCAGGACAAACGTCAAAGTCAATAACTTTCCATGGGGAACAAGAAATCGAGAGGGGAGCTGAAGAGGCGGGCTAGGGTGCCTAGACCCCCCTAGATGCGGGTGGGCACTGCCCCGCGCCTAGGTAGGGTGTGGGGCCCCTGGCCACCGCCTCGGCCTTCCCCTTCGCCTATAAGAAGCCCCCGATGCAGAAACCCTAAGTACCCGATCAAATCTCCATGAAACCTTCTGTAGCCGCAGCCACCGTCGTCCCTAGATCGGGGGGATCTGAAGTTCTTCCCAGCACCCTGTCGGAGGGGATATCATCCCGGAGGCCTTCTCTCCAGTATGATGCGTGAGTAGTTCCACCTTGGACTATGGGTCCATGAAGTATCTAGATGGTTGTGTCTCCTCCTTGTGCTTTCATGTATAGATCTTGTGAGCTCCGTTCATGATCAAGATCTAATCTATTTGTAATCATGCATGTTGTGTTTGCGGGGATCTGATGGATATTGAGATTATTATGTTGGTTTGATTAATGGTTTTGTCTTTATGATTCTATCATGTCTGTGTTGTTTGTGATCTTGCATGCTCTCTGTTGTTAGTATCTATCTTGGCCAAGTAGTTGCTAGTGACTCCAAGAGGGGTATTTATGCTCGATAATGGGTTCATGCCTCTAGTTTCCAAGGGAAGTGACATAAATCTCTTCGGTTGTAGATGTGATGTTGCTACTAGGGAGAAAACAACGGTCTCTTGTTCATGGAACATGTGGACTATTTACCTTACACACTTTTCTTAAAGAAGTTGTCTGTTGCTTGCAACTTAGTACTGGAGGGGGTTCGGATGATAACCTGAAGGTGGACTTCTAGTCATAGATTCAGTTGGATGGCAGTCTATGTATATTGTTGTATTGCCCAATAGAATCTCATAGGATCTTTCTGACTAGTAATTACATTGTTATGCCTTGCTCAGTTCCTGTCAATTGCCCTGCTGTAATTTGTTTACCCTTCATGCCATGTTGTTTATCTAAGGAGAGCACCTCTAGTGAACTATGGACCCCGGTCCAATCTTTACCATTGATACACCTTCCACTGTTACTTTTTTACTTGCTGCAAACCATTACCTTCCACACCATACGTTTAATGCTTTGTTACAGCAAACTTGTGAGCTTGACAACCTGACTGATTCGTTGGGTCAAAGTCTTGAGTTTGTGTTGTGCAGGTCTCCGCGTTGCTAGCAACACCTTTGTGATGTTTCCTTCCTCCTACTGGTTCGATAACCTCGGTTTCTTACTGAGGGAAACCTTGCTGCTATGCTGCTTCACACCTTGCTCTTGGGGTTCCCAATGAAGCGCTCCTACATCAACTCAGTGTTGCATCAGTGGTCTTGAGGGACTCAGAGGAGCTTTGGTTGTTGCCGTCAATGATCTCCAGAGGCACGAAGACGTTGTGTTCGACCAACTCAGCAACCCTGGTGTCAAAACCCGCGAGCGATGCCCAGATAGCCTTATGGTCAATCTTCTGGCCTTCATCGTCTACGTCGGGAAGACCTGAAGGTTACCATGGCAATGCCGGCGTTCTCGTAGTGGGCCTTGACCATTGCCAGCGACATCCTTGCACCAGCCCGGGTACATGAAGCTTTCCAGCTTACGATATGCTTGGGGGCTTGGAGCAAGATCTCCGAGTACTTCATCACGGAGTCTACCGCCTTAATATTGATGTTGAGGGGCTTGGCAATTTCCTTTGCTTGCTTGACGGTGGTGCTGATGAAGTTGCCGGTGAGGACCATGCATTACTTTGGCGGAGGAGGCGACTTGGTTAAACCAATAGGAGCTGCATTTCCGACAAAGGAGCACATGAGTTCAATAAACATAAAAGTTCAGAGTAACTGGTTTACAGAAGTACAAGACGGAGAATCTCTTACCAAATATGCTCGCCTCAGCTTGTTGGAGCATCTCCGCCATGGAGTCCCATTCTTGTCGGAGGATCTTATATGCTTCAAGATTGCGCTGATTTTGCTCATCGACAGCTTTCTTCTGCTCCTTGAGCATCGTTATCTCCTCCTTCAAGCGGCTCATCTCCGTATTGGCGGACTCCTGCAAGGCCTTCACGGATTCCTCGTGCATCTTCAGGGTATCAGTCCTCTCCTGCTTAAGGATCTTGTTCTTTCTATCCAGCAACTCAATGTGCTTGGATTGCTCGACAAAGTCCTTGGCCTTGGCGATAGCTTCTGCAAGTCAGAGAAAATACAACACAGAATGAGTAGTCGGAAAGGTGATGGCACAAGACCAAGCTTGAGTATGAAAACGAAAGGAAAAACAGACTCTTGCTCTTGGTGATTTGTTCCTTGAAGAAGGCAGTTTTACCCTTTTCGGCTTCCAGCAGCTTGTGGAACTTTCGCGTTGATGACGCCTCTCCAAGCATTCTCGTTCTGTGGAAAGAAGATCAAATTCACTTAGTCTACTTGGAGCATCTATCCGGATAAATATCCACCTAGAGGCTTGGGGGCTACAGCTAGAGTTTTTAACTCGGCAAAATGCTTAGTCTTTCTTTAAGCATCTAGTCGGAACTAATTCTGTTTCAACTAGAAGCTTGGGGGCTACAGTGAGAGTTTTTAATTCAGCAAATATGCTTAGTCTTTCTTTAAGCATCTAGTCGGAACTAATTCTGTTTCAACTAGAGGCTTGAGGGCTACAGTAATAAATTTTACAAACACTGCGTATGCTACTCTAAAAGTATCTAGTCGGAATAATTCATTCAAACTAAATACTTGGGGGCTACAGTGAGAAGTTTTCTAGCTTAGTCACTCTTAGAGCATTCAGATGCAAAGACCTATGGTTTTCCGTCTAAATCCTCGGGGGCTATAGTGGGATACTACTTATGAAAATAAAAATTTACCAGTGCGATGATCTTGAGGTTGGTGGCGCTCTCGGAAAATATCTTGCTGAAGGAAAGACTGTTTCCTTGCAGGATATCTGCTAGCTTGAGAAGCTCCGCAAGGCCGCAAGTTAGAGAAGTTGGACCCGCACCAGGATCTAGAGTTGAGATACTCGGCGTGATCGCCAGGTAGACTATCTTTGGAAGCTCTGTGGATATCCTGGGTGCAAAGGCGCCGCCTTCGACAGACGTTCCACCTACCACCATTGCCTTACCGCTACTAATGGCATACTTAGCCGGAGCTTCAGCCATTTTGGTTACGGTGCTTTCTTGTGTCACCTGTTCGCTGGCAACGATGAGCTCCGCAGAGACAGTTGGGTCCATTTTCATGGCGGAAAGGCCAGATGCATCCTTAGCCGGAGAGCTTGTCGGAGCAGTGGCAGGCTGCGCGCTGGGAGTGGCAGGGGCGATGGTGGGAGATGCTTGGTGCGACACATCTCGGTGCAACATTGAAGGGAATATGCCCTGAGAGGCAATAATAAATTGTTTATTATGTGTATTCCAAGTATATGATAGATGTTTATTTTGCATGCTATAATTGTATTAATACGGAAACGTTAATACATGTGTGTTTAATAAACAAACAGATAGTTCCTAGTTAAGCCTCTCTCATAAACTAGCTCGTTGATTAACAAGATGATCAAGGTTTCCTGATCATGGACATTGGATGTTGTTAATAACGGGATCACAACATTAGTGTAATGATGTGATGAACATTCATCCGAAGTATAGCATTACGATCAAAGTCATTGAGTTTATATTGCTATAACAACTTACGAAGTGATCCTAATCCTTAGACCATGAGATCATGTCAATCACTAACACCGGAAGAGTTTCTTGATAACATCAAACGTCACACCGTAATGTGGGTGATTATAAAGATGGGTTCAGAACTAATAAAGTGTTATGTTGAGGCTCATGGATCGAGAGTGGAATTTGTTCATCCCGATGACGGATAGATATACTCTAGGCCCTCTCGGTGATATCACATTGATTAGCTTGCAAGCAAGTGATTTGATCACTAGAATGTTATATCACGGGAACGAGAAAAGAGTGCATGTCGGTAACGAGATCAAACTAGGTATGGAGATACCGATGATCGAATCTTGGACATGTAATATATCGTGAGACAAAGGGATTAAGATACTAGCGTAAAAGGTTCCGACGATCACGAGAAAGTCATCGTTGAATGTGTGGGAGTCAGTATGGGTCTCCAGATCCCGCTTCTGATTATTGATCTGAGAGGGGTCTCGATCATGTCCGCATTATTCACGAACCGTAGGGTGACACACTTAAGAGACACCGACATCCAATTGGAGCAAAAGTTTCATGCCGAAAGAATGAACAAGCGCAGGAATTTATTTCACTAGATACCGAAACAGGTTTTCGGGTGAAATTGCATAAAGTGGTTATGCATGTGAAATAGAATTCTAGCAAGGGGTTATTTGTGAATTTTTGTCATTAAAGTAATTGACAAAATTCTGAATAAAATAAAAGAGTTTTATTTAATGAGAGATTGCATTAAATTTGGTGGAAATTTAATGGGATTTTTGAGTGGACTTTTGAGTGGAGGGAATTTGGAGGAGTTTTGTGAGTGGAGTGTCCACCCACATGAAGAGGGAGGCAAGGGCAGCCCCATGCGCTGCCACCCCTTGGGGTTCCCCCTCCTCCTATAAAAGGAGCCCTCCTCTCACTTCTCACTCACACCTCCTCGTGAAGGATCTCTCTCCTCTAGAATTTATCCCCATGGTCTCGGACTAGCGAGATACATGTTCCAGTGGCTATTCGGCAAGAAAGAGTTGTGCTTCCGCTGCATCGCTGGAGCGAGGAGGCGGAGGTTGCTCGGTGCCTCGAACGTGTGCGAGCACGGATGCGCCGCTGATTTGCGGGCGCTAGGACTTCCTCTCGATCTTGAGATCGGCAAGAGATCGTCTACATCAACCACGAGTTTGGACTCGTTAAGCTTTGTCGGTCTTCAAGGGTATGTTCTCTACGGATATACATCCCGTTGTTTGTATCTAGTATAAATAGATCTTGGTATATAGTTCACATCGTAGGAAATTTTTGTTTTCTATCTGCGAACCCTACAAAGGGTATCGAGCGGATCTATGCGTAGATACTTTACACGTGTAGTACACATATGAGTATGTGGGCGATGATGATCATGTTGTTGCTCCTTTCTTGTGATTTTGGATATTGGTGGCATAGTGGGATGAAGGCCCGGACAAACTTTACATGTCCTCACATGAGACCTGTTCCACGCTTGACATGCAACTAGTTTGCATAAGTGGCTAGCGGTGTCATCTCTCCTACTATAGTCACTATATATTTTGCAAGCGAGTTGTCAACAATTTGATTATCCTCGTTGTGGTTCATGTTCGTAGGTAAGAACGGTTCTATCTCGAAAGCCCTAAGCCACGTAAAACTTGCAATGGATAAATTAGAGGCGTCTAGTTTAGATTGTTGCGGCTAGTGTTATGATATGGTAGTGTTGTAAGTAGAAGTATGAGATGATACTCTTACAACACACATAGCGTAAAATCCATAGACGTGGATTTACACATATAGGTATGATAGTGATCATACCACGATGCACATGATAGAGATCATCTGCGGGAACCATATAATTTCACTAATAAACATATGATGTTTGATTGCATCTTATATTGCGTGTTTAGCGCTTTGTTAAGCATAATAAGATGATCCCTCATTTAAATATCAAGATAAGAATGTGTTCTTCCTTTAGTATGCACCGATTATGTTTTCCGCTCCAAGACATCACGTGATGATCGGGTGTTCTTGGATCCACGACCATACTTGGTGTAAAACAGTTACACACGCAAATACTAAGGTTCTAACTTGACGAGCCTAGCATATGAGACATGGCCTCGGAACACAGACCGAAAGGTTAAGCATGAGTCATATAGTTGATATGATGCCCATTTGATGCTCGCCTTTGAAGCTATACCGACTCACGTGATGATCGGACTTGGTGTAGCGGATTTGGTTCATGTAATCACCAAAAGGACACGAGGGATGTCGCTTTTGAGTGGGAGTTCATTCGTAATATAGATTAGTTGAAATCAATCTATCATACACTTAGTCTAAACTTTACAAATTCTGTTGTAGATGGCACCACCTGCTTTTAATTTCAATGCGTTCATGGAGAAAGAGAAACTAGCAACGAACGGTAGCAACTTTACTGAATGGGCCATGAATTTGAGGATTCTCCTCTCACGCACAAAAGCATTATTTGCGAGAAGCGCCTTTAGTCCCCCCACCTTTTGATGATGCCCCCGACGAGGAGAAGAATGTCTATCTGACTCGTCAGGAGGACCACAACTTAGTTCATTGCGGCATATTGTATGGGCTAGAGCGGAACTTGAAAGCGTTCAAAACGGCAATGCATTTGATACAATGGGTGAGTTGAAAATGATTTTCGACACACATGCTGTCAGAGAGCTACAATGCTTCGTAAAAGTTCTTTAGCTGCATGATGGAAGAGCACTCGTTAGTGAGCATGTACTCAAGATGTCGGATTACGCCGATAAGCTTGTGTCCTTGGGAATAACGATTCCCATTGACTTAGGCATCCATCGGTTTCTGCCTCTACCACCTAGCTATAAGAGCTTCGTGATGAACTATAATATGCAAGGCATGAAGAAGTCTCTCCCGAGCTTCATCAATGCTTAAAACCGCAAGTGGAGATCAAAAGGAACATCAAGTGTTGATGATCAATAGGAACACTGGTTTCAAGAAAGACAAGAAGGGAAAGCGGAAGGAAGTAAGGGCGGCAAGCGGTTGCCGCTGAAAAGAAACCCCGAGTTGGACCTAAGTCCGATACCGAGTGCTACTATTGTAAGGGGATCGCCATCGAAGCGCAATCGCCCCAAGTATCCGCGGACATAAGAAGGCGGCAAGGCAAACAAAGGTATATATGATATACATGTTATTGATGTGTACTTGACTAGTGCTCGCAGTAGCACCGGGTATTTGATACCGTTCGGTTGCTAATATTTGTAACTCGAATCGTGGTCGGAACAAAGCGACGCTAGCAAGGGTGAGGTCAAGATGCGTGTCGGCAATGGATCAAACGTTGATGTGATCGCCGTCAACGCTACCTCCACTTACCGTCGGGATTAGTCATAAACTTAAATAATCTGTTATCCGGTGTGCTGACCGAGCATGAACATTGTATCCGGATCATGTTTGATGCAAAGTGGTTATTCATTCAAATCGAGAACAATGGTTGTTCCATTTATATGAATGAAATCTTTTATGGTCATGCACCAATGATGAATGGTTTATTTCTGTTGGATCTCGATGATAATGTTACACATATTCATAATGTTGATGCTAAAAGGATTAAACTTAATGATGATATATCCGCATATATGTGCAATCGCCGTCTAGGTCATATTGGCATTAAACGCATGAAGAAACTCCATTCGATGGACTTTTGGAATCACTTGATTATGAATCATTTGATACATGTGAGCCATGCCTTATGGGCAAGATGACTAGAACGCCGCTTTTCGGTTCAATGGAGCAGGCATGATTTATTGGAAATCATACATTCGATGTATGTGGTCCAATGAGTGTGTCGCCGAGGTGGATATCGTTATTTTGTTACTTTCACGGATGATTTGAGTAGATATGGTTATATCTACTTGATGAAACACAAGTCCGAAACCTTTGAAAAGTTCAAGGAATTTCGAATGAAGTGGAAAATCATCGTAATAGAAAGATCAAATTTCTACTATTCGACCGTGGAGGTAAGTATCTAAGTTACGAGTTTAGCACTCACATGAAAGAGTGTGGAATTGTTTCACAACTCACACTGCCGAACACCACAATGAAATGGTGTGTCGAACGTCGTAATCGTATTTTATTAGATATGGTTCGATCTATGATGTCTCCGACGGACTTGCCGTTGTCATTTTGGGGTTATGCACTTTAAACGCTACATTCACTTTAAATCGGGCACCATCTAAATCCGTTGAAAAGACACCAGATGAATTGTGGTTTGAAACAAACCAAAGCTGTCATTTCTTAAAGTTTGGGGTTGCGATGTTTATGTGAAGAAACTTCAACCGATAAACTCGAACCCAAAGCGGAAAAATGCGTCTTCATAGGATACCCTAAAGAAACTATTGGGTATTCCTTCTATCACAGATCCGAGGGCAAGGTTTTGTTGCCAAGAATGGATCCTTCTAGAGAAAGAGTTTCTGCGAGCGAAGGTGTGAGTAGTCGGAAGGTAGAACTCAAGAGGTTGTGGAACCTTCTCTTCAAAGTATGGCGAGTAGCGAGACCGAAGTTGTTCCGGAGTTGGCTCCACCTGTTGAAGAGGGAACTAATGATAATGATCATGAAACTCCGAAGAGAGTACTACAACCTCGCAGGTCAAACAGACGCGGCAGCTCTCAGACGGAAATCTGTCATAAATTTCATGGTTGATGAAAATAATGACCTGCGACGTATGAAGAAGCGATGATGAGCCCGGATTCCAACAAATGGTTAGAAGCCATGAAATCCGAGATGGAATCCATGTATGAAAATCAAGTTTGGAACTTGGTGGAATTACCTCACGACCGAAAGGCCGTGGAGAACAAATGGATTTTCAAAAGGAAAACTGATGTCGATGGTAATGTGACCATCTATAAAGCTCGACTTGTCGCAAAGGGTTTCGACAAATTCAAGGAGTTGACTACGATGAGACTTTCTCTCCGTAGCGATGCTAAAGTCGTTAGGATTATGTTAGCAATTGCTGCATATTTCGATTATGAAATATGGCGTATGGATGTCAAAACCGCTTTCTCAATGGTAATATTGAAGAAGATTTGTATATGATACAACCAAAGGGTTTTGTCGATCCTAAGGATGCTAACAAGGTGTGCAAGCTTCAGCGATCCATCTATGGATTGAAGCAAGCATCACGAAGTTGGAATCTCCGCTTTGATGAGGTGATCAAAGAGTTTGGATTTGTCCAAACTTATGGAGAAGCTTGTATTTACAAGAAAGTGAGTGGGAGCAATGTGGCATTTCGATATTATATGTGGATGACATATTATTGATCGAATGATATAGAACTTTTAAACAGTGTTAAAAGTTATCTAAACAAAGAAATTTTCAATGAAGGACCTAGGTGAAGGTCATACATATTAGGCATAAAGATCTATAGAGATAGATCTAGGCGCCTAATAGGGCTATCGCAGTACATACCTTGATAAGATTTTAAAGAAGTTTAAAATGGACGGAAGTAAGAAGGGTTCTTACCTATGTTGCAAGGCAAGACATTGAGTAAGACTCAAAGTCCGGCTTCGGAAGAAAGAGAGATAATGGACAAAGTCCCTATGCTTCAGCCATAGGCTCTATAATGTACGCCATGCTATGTACAAGACCGGATGTGGCACGCTATTAGTTTGACTAGTAGGTACCAATCGGATCCGTGTTCGAACATCGGATAGCGGTCAAGAATATCCTTAAGTACTTACGAAGAACTAAGGATATGTTTCTTGTATACGGAGGTGAAGAAGAGCTCGTCGCTAAGTGTTATGTCGACGCTAGTTTGACACCGATCCGGATGACTCTAAGTCTCAATCCGGATACGTATTTCTCATGAATGGCGGAGCGGTTAGTTGGAGGAGCTCCAAACAACCTATGGTAGCGGATCAACAACGAGGCCGAATATGTTCTCGCTGAAGCGGCTCAGAAGCGATTTGGATGAAGGAGTTCATATCCGAACTAGGAGTTGTGGCAAACGCGTTGGACCCAATGGTGATCTATTGTGACAACAATGGTGCCATTGCCAATGCCAAAGAACCAAGGTCTCACAAGCATTCCAAGCATATTAAGCGCGGTTTCACTCCATCCGCGAGCATGTCAAGGATGGAGATATAAAGATTTAGAAGTACATACGGATCTCAATGTAGCAGATCCGTTGACTAAAACTCTCCCTAGAGCAAAACATGATCAACACCGAACTCAATGGGTGTTAGATATATCACTATGTAACTAGATTATTGTCTCTAGTGCAAGTGGAGATGAAGGGAATATGCCCGAGAGGCAATAATAAATTGTTTATTATGTGTATTCCAAGTATATGATAGATGTTTATTTTGCATGCTATAATTGTATTAATACGAAACGTTAATACATGTGTGTTTAATAAACAAACAGATAGTTCCTAGTTAAGCCTCTCTCATAAACTAGCTCGTTGATTAACAAGATGATCAAGGTTTCGATCATGGACATTGGATGTTGTTAATAACGGGATCACAACATTAGTGTAATGATGTGATGAACATTCATCCAAGTATAGCATTACGATCAAAGTCATTGAGTTTATATTGCTATAACAACTTACGAAGTGATCCTAATCCTTAGACCATGAGATCATGTCAATCACTAACACCGGAAGAGTTTCTTGATAACATCAAACGTCACACCGTAACAGGGTGATTATAAAGATGGGTTCAGAACTAATAAAGTGTTATGTTGAGGCTCATGGATCGAGAGTGGAATTTGTTCATCCCGATGACGGATAGATATACTCTGGGCCCTCTCGGTGATATCACATTGATTAGCTTGCAAGCAAGTGATTTGATCACTAGAATGTTATATCACGGGAACGAGAAAAGAGTGCATGTCGGTAACGAGATCAAACTAGGTATGGAGATACCGATGATCGAATCTTGGACATGTAATATATCGTGAGACAAAGGGATTAAGATACTAGCGTAAAAGGTTCCGACGATCACGAGAAAGTCATCGTTGAATGTGTGGGAGTCAGTATGGGTCTCGGATCCCGCCGATTATTGATCTGAGAGGGGTCTCGATCATGTCCGCATTATTCACGAACCGTAGGGTGACACACTTAAGAGACACCGACATCCAATTGGAGCAAAAGTTTCATGCCGAAAGAATGAACAAGCGCAGGAATTTATTTCACTAGATACCGAAACAGGTTTTCGGGTGAAATTGCATAAAGTGGTTATGCATGTGAAATAGAATTCTAGCAAGGGGTTATCTGTGAATGTTTGTCATTAAAGTAATTGACAAAATTCTGAATAAAATAAAAGAGTTTTATTTAATGAGAGATTGCATTAAATTTGGTGGAAATTTAATGGGATTTTTGAGTGGACTTTTGAGTGGAGGGAATTTGGAGGAGTTTTGTGAGTGGAGTGTCCACCCACATGAAGAGGGGAGGGCAAGGGGCAGACCCCATGCGCCACCACCCCTTGGGGTTCCCCCTCCTCCTATAAAAGGAGCCCTCCTCTCACTTCTCACTCACACCTCCTCGTGAAGGATCTCTCCCCTCTAGAATTTATCCCCATGGTCTCGGACTAGCGAGATACATGTTCCCGTGGCTATTCGCAAGAAAGAGTTGTGCTTCCTGCATCGCTGGAGCGAGGAGGCGGAGGTTGCTCGTGCCTCGAACGTGTGCGAAAGCACGGATGCGCTGCTGATTTGCGGCGCTAGGACTTCCTCTCGATCTTGAGATCGGCAAGAGATCGTCTACATCAACCACGAGTTTGGACTCGTTAAGCTTTGTCGGTCTTCAAGGGTATGTTCTCTACGGATATACATCCGCCCGTTGTTTGTATCTAGTATAAATAGATCTTGGTATATAGTTCACATCGTAGGAAAATTTTTGTTTTCTATGCTGCGAACCCTACAGTGGTATCAGAGCCGGATCTATGCGTAGATACTTTACACGTGTAGTACACATATGAGTATGTGGGCGATGATGATCATGTTGTTGCTCCTTTCTTGTGATTTTGGATATTGGTGGCATAGTGGGATGAAGCGTCCCGGACAAACTTTACATGTCCTCGCACATGAGACCTGTTCCACGCTTGACATGCAACTAGTTTGCATAAGTGGCTAGCGGGTGTCTGTCTCTCCTACTATAGTCAATATATATTTTGCAAGCGAGTTGTCAACAATTTGATTATCCTCGTTGTGGTTCATGTTCGTAGGTAAGAACGGTTCTATCTCGAAAGCCCTAAGCCACGTAAAACTTGCAATGGATAAATTAGAGGCGTCTAGTTTAGATTGTTGCTGGGCTAGTGTTATGATATGGTAGTGTTGTAAGTAGAAGTATGAGATGATACTCTTACAACACACATAGCGTGTAAAATCCATAGATTGTGGATTTACACATATAGGTATGATAGTGATCATACCACGATGCACATGATAGAGATCATCTGCGGGAACCATATAATTTCACTAATAAACATATGATGTTTGATTGCATCTTATATTGCTTGTTTAGCGCTTTGTTAAGCATAATAAGATGATCCCTCATTTAAATATCAAGATAAGAATGTGTTCTTCCTTTAGTATGCACCGATTATGTTTTCGTCGCTCCAAGACATCACGTGATGATCGGGTGTTCTTGGATCCACGACCATACTTCGGGTGTAAAACAGTTACACACGCAAATACTAAGGTTCTAACTTGACGAGCCTAGCATGTACGCACATGGCCTCGAACACGACCAAAGGTTAAGCATGAGTCATATAGTTGATATGATGCCCATTTGATGCTCGCCTTTGAAGCTATACCGACTCACGTGATGATCGGACTTGGTGTAGCGGATTTGGTTCATGTAATCACCAAAAGGACACGAGGGATGTCGCTTTTGAGTGGGAGTTCATTCGTAATATAGATTAGTTGAAATCAATCTATCATACACTTAGTCTAAACTTTACAAATTCTGTTGTAGATGGCACCACACCTTTTAATTTCAATGCGTTCATGGAGAAAGAGAAACTAGCAACGGTAGCAACTTTCTTGAATGGGCCATGAATTTGAGGATTCTCCTCTCTTTGCACAAAAGCAATATGTGCTAGAAGCGCCGTTAGGCCCCACCTTTGATGATGCCCACGAGGAGAAGAATGTCTATCGACTCGTCGGAGGACCACAACTTAGTTCATTGCGGCATATTGTATGGGCTAGAGCGGAACTTGAAAGCGTTTCAAACGGCAATGCATTTGATACAATGGGTGAGTTGAAAATGATTTTCGACACACATGCTTTGTCAGAGAGCTACAATGCTTGAAAAGTTCTTTAGCTGCATGATGGAAGAGCACAGCTCCGTTAGTGAGCATGTACTCAAGATGTCGGATTCGCCGATAAGCTTGTGTCCTTGGGAATAACGATTCCCATTGACTTAGGCATCCATCGGTTCTGGTCTCTACCACCTAGCTATAAGAGCTTCGTGATGAACTATAATATGCAAGGCATGAAGAAGTCTCTCCCGAGCTTACATCGTCAATGCTTAAAAGCTGCAGAAGTGGAGATCAAAAGGAACATCAAGTGTTGATGATCAATAGGAACCTTGGTTTCAAGAAAGACAAGAAGGAAAGCGGAAGGAAGTAAGGCGGCAAGCGGTTGCAGCGCTGAAAAAAACCCGAGTTGGACCTAAGTCGATACCGAAAGTGCTACTATTGTAAGGGGATCGCCAGCGCATAAGCGCCCCAAGTATCCGCGCAGAAGAAGGCGGCAAGGCAAACAAAGGTATATATGATATACATGTTATTGATGTGTACTTGACTAGTGCTCGCGTAGCACCTGGGTATTTGATACGGTTCGGTTGCTAATATTTGTAACTTTCGAATCGGGGCTGAACAAAGCGACCGCTAGCAAGGGGTGAGGTCAAGATGCGTGTCGGCAATGGATCAAACGTTGATGTGATCGCCGTCGAACGCTACCTCTCCACTTACCGTCGGGATTAGTCATAAACTTAAATAATCATGTTATCCGGTGCACCGCGAGCATGAACATTGTATGGATCATGTTTGATGCAAAGTGGTTATTCATTCAAATCGAGAACAATGGTTGTTCCATTTATATGAATGAAATCTTTTATGGTCATGCACCAATGATGAATGGTTTATTTCTGTTGGATCTCGATGATAATGTTACACATATTCATAATGTTGATGCTAAAAGGATTAAACTTAATGATGATATATCCGCATATATGTGGCAATCGCCGTCTAGGTCATATTGGCATTAAGCATGAAGAAACTCCATTCGGATGGACTTTTGGAATCACTTGATTATGAATCATTTGATACATGTGAGCCATGCCTTATGGGCAAGATGACTAGAACGCCGTTTTCGGTTCAATGGAGCAGGCGATGATTTATTGGAAATCATACATTCTGATGTATGTGGTCCAATGAGTGTGTCGGCGCGAGGTGGATATCGTTATTTTGTTACTTTCACGGATGATTTGAGTAGATATGGTTATATCTACTTGATGAAACACAAGTCTGAAACCTTTGAAAAGTTCAAGGAATTTCAGAATGAAGTGGAAAATCATCGTAATAGAAAGATCAAATTTCTACGGTCTGACCGTGGAGGTAAGTATCTAAGTTACGAGTTTAGCACTCACATGAAAGAGTGTGGAATTGTTTCACAACTCACACCTGCCGGAACACCACAGCGAAATGGTGTGTCAGAACGTCGTAATCGTACTTTATTAGATATGGTTCGATCTATGATGTCTCTGACGGACTTGCCGTTGTCATTTTGGGGTTATGCACTTTAAACTGCTACATTCACTTTAAATCGGGCACCATCTAAATCCGTTGAAAAGACACCGTATGAATTGTGGTTTGGAAACAAACCAAAGCTGTCATTTCTTAAAGTTTGGGGTTGCGATGTTTATGTGAAGAAACTTCAACCGGATAAACTCGAACCCAAAGCGGAAAAATGCGTCTTCATAGGATACCCTAAAGAAACTATTGGGTATTCCTTCTATCACAGATCCGAGGGCAAGGTTTTTGTTGCCAAGAATGGATCCCTTCTAGAGAAAGAGTTTCTCGCGAAAGGTGTGAGTAGTCGGAAGGTAGAACTCGAAGAGGTTGTGGAACCTTCTCTTCAAAGTATGGCGAGTAGCGACACGGAAGTTGTTCGGAGTTGGCTCCACTGTTGAAGAGGAACTAATGATAATGATCATGAAACTCGAAAGAGTACTACCGAACCTCGCAGGTCAAACAGGGCGTGCAGCTCCCGACAGACGGAAATCTGTCATAAATTTCATGGTTGATGAAAATAATGACCTGCGACGTATGAAGAAGCGATGATGAGCCAGTTCCAACAAATGGTTAGAAGCCATGAAATCCGAGATGGAATCCATGTATGAAAATCAAGTTTGGAACTTGGTGGAATTACCTCACACCGAAAGGCCGTGGAGAACAAATGGATTTTCAAAAGGAAAAGCGATCTTGATGGTAATGTGACCATCTATAAAGCTCGACTTGTCGCAAAGGGTTTCGACAAATTCAAGGAGTTGACTACGATGAGACTTTCTCTCCGTAGCGATGCTAAAGTCGATTAGGATTATGTTAGCAATTGCATATTTCGATTATGAAATATGGCAGATGGATGTCAAAACCGCGTTTCTCAATGGTAATATTGAAGAAGATTTGTATATGATACAACCAAAGGGTTTTGTCGATCCTAAGGATGCTAACAAGGTGTGCAAGCTTCAGCGATCCATCTATGGATTGAAGCAAGCATCACGAAGTTGGAATCTCCGCTTTGATGAGGTGATCAAAGAGTTTGGATTTGTCCAAACTTATGGAGAAGCTTGTATTTACAAGAAAGTGAGTGGGAGCAATGTGGCATTTCTGATATTATATGTGGATGACATATTATTGATCGGAAATGATATAGAACTTTAAACAGTGTTAAAAGTTATCTAAACGACAAATTTTCAATGAAGGACCTAGGTGAGCGTCATACATATTAGGCATAAAGATCTATAGAGATAGATCTAGGCGCCTAATAGGGCTATCATAAAGTACATACCTTGATAAGATTTTAAAGAAGTTTAAAATGGACGGAGTAAGAAGGGTTCTTACCTATGTTGCAAGGCAAGACATTGAGTAAGACTCAAAGTCCCGCTCGGCGGAAGAAAGAGAGATAATGGACAAAGTCCCTATGCTTCAGCCATAGGCTCTATAATGTACGCCATGCTATGTACAAGACCGGATGTGGCACACGCTATTAGTTTGACTAGTAGGTACCAATCGGATCCAGGTTCTAACATCGATAGCGGTCAAGAATATCCTTAAGTACTTACGAAGAACTAAGGATATGTTTCTTGTATCTGGAGGTGAAGAAGAGCTCGTCGCTAAGTGTTATGTCGACGCTTAGTTGACACCGATCCGGATGACTCTAAGTCTCAATCCGGATCGTATTTCTCATGAATGGCGGAGCGGTTAGTTGGAGGAGCTCCAAACAACCTATGGTAGCGGATCAACAACGGAGGCCGAATATGTTGCTTAAGCGGCTCGAAGCGATTTGGATGAAGGAGTTCATATCCGAACTAGGAGTTGTGGCAAACGTTGGACCCAATGGTGATCTATTGTGACAACAATGGTGCCATTGCCAATGCCAAAGAGCCAAGGTCTCACAAGCATTCCAAGCATATTAAGCGCGGTTTCACTCCATCCGCGAGCATGTCAAGGATGGAGATATAAAGATTTGTAGAAGTACATACGGATCTCAATGTAGCAGATCCGTTGACTAAAACTCTCCCTAGAGCAAAACATGATCAACACGAGAACTCAATGGGTGTTAGATATATCACTATGTAACTAGATTATTGTCTCTAGTGCAAGTGGGAGATGAAGGAATATGCCCCGAGAGGCAATAATAAATTGTTTATTATGTGTATTCCAAGTATATGATAGATGTTTATTTTGCATGCTATAATTGTATTAATACGGAAGCGTTAATACATGTGTGTTTAATAAACAAGCAGATAGTTCCTAGTTAAGCCTCTCTCATAAACTAGCTCGTTGATTAACAAGATGATCAAGGTTTCACGATCATGGACATTGGATGTTGTTAATAACGGGATCACAACATTAGTGTAATGATGTGATGAACATTCATCCAGTATAGCATTACGATCAAAGTCATTGAGTTTATATTGCTATAACAACTTACAGTGATCCTAATCCTTAGACCATGAGATCATGTCAATCACTAACACCGGAAGAGTTTCTTGATAACATCAAACGTCACACCGTACGAGGTGATTATAAAGATGGGTTGAGAACTAATAAAGTGTTATGTTGAGGCTCATGGATCGAGTGGAATTTGTTCATCCCGATGACGGATAGATATACTCTGGGCCCTCTCGGTGATATCACATTGATTAGCTTGCAAGCAAGTGATTTGATCACTAGAATGTTATATCAGGGAACGAGAAAAGAGTGCATGTCGATAGAGATCAAACTAGGTATGGAGATACCGATGATCGAATCTTGGACATGTAATATATCGTGAGACAAAGGATTAAGATACTAGCGTAAAGGTTCCGGCGATCACGAAAGTCATCGTTGAATGTGTGGGAGTCGGTATGGGTCTCCAGATCCCGCTTCGATTATTGATCGAGAGGGTCTCGATCATGTCCGCATTATTCACGAACCGTAGGGTGACACACTTAAGAGACACCGACATCCAATTGGAGCAAAAGTTTCATGCCGAAAGAATGAACAAAGCAGGGGAATTTATTTCACTAGATACCAAACAGGTTTTGGGTGAAATTGCATAAAGTGGTTATGCATGTGAAATAGAATTCTAGCAAGGGGTTATTGTGAATGTTTGTCATTAAAGTAATTGACAAAATTCTGAATAAAATAAAAGTTTTATTTAATGAGAGATTGCATTAAATTTGGTGGAAATTTAATGGGATTTTTGAGTGGACTTTTGAGTGGAGGAATTTGGAGGAGTTTTGTGAGTGGAGTGTCCACCCACATGAAGAGGGGAGGGCAAGGGCAGCCCCATGCATGCCACCCCTTGGGTTCCCCCTCCTCCTATAAAGGAGCCCTCCTCTCACTTCTCACTCACACCTCCTCGTGAAGGATCTCTCTCCCCTAGAATTTATCCCCCATGGTCTCGGACTAGCGAGATACATGTTCCCGGTGGCTATTCGGCAAGAAAGAGTTGTGCTTCATTGCATCGGCTGGGCGAGGAGACGGAGGTTGCTCGGTGCCTCGAGCGTGTGTGCGAGCGGATCTTGCTGATTCTTGGCGCTAGGACTTCCTCTCGATCTTGAGATCGGCAAGAGATCGTCTACATCAACCACGAGTTTGGACTCGTTAAGCTTTGTCGGTCTTCAAGGGTATGTTCTCTACGGATATACATCCGCCCGTTGTTTGTATCTAGTATAAATAGATCTTGGTATATAGTTCACATCGTAGGAAAATTTTTGTTTTCTATGCTGCGAACCCTACAAACATATCTCTAAGGTTTTTAGAATCCCCCGATGTTTTGGAGGTCTTCTTCAAACTTATACTGACCTTCTTCCTGAAACGTGCAAAAGTATAAGTACAGGAATAAGATGAGCAAGATACAATGTCGGAGGATAAGAAGCTTACACAATAGTGGGTGCTTTGGTGAAAGGGATCCCAATAATTCTTATTTTCTCCGCCTCTAGGATGGCGATAGTCTTCTTCGAGGCTCCACCCTCTGTCTTCTTCTTCTTGCCTCCGTCGGCAGCGTCAGAGGTGGAGCTCTTCCGCTTAAGCGCCAACGGCACATCGTCGTTGGACACGACGGTGACTTCCTTCATCTTAGGGCCATTGATTTGGACAGCCATGCTATCCTCTTCTAGACTTTTGAGCTATTAAGTGAAATCCCAAAGTGTTAGATGAGATGATAATGGCTAGACGAAAGAACTGGAGTACATGTCATACACGGAAAATAGACAGGTACCTTTGGGCACTTGCCCTCCTCGAACATGTCATAGGTGATGGTGAAGCCGCGCTTCTTGTCCTTCACCTTGACGATGTTCTTGAGGTGGAGCTTGATGGAGTCACTCGAGAAATTGTCCCCGGAGATGCGGAGGCTATCTTTCCTATTCTTGGTGTACTGGTGCATCAGCTTCGAGTGGTGCTGCAGAGGCTGCATCTGCCTGACGAACCAGCACATGGCTAGGTCCAACCCGGTCAGACCCGTATCTATGAACCACTCAATCCACCTTATAGCGTGAGAAGCATCATTGTCGGAAGGAAGGGTGGCCTGGGACCTCCATGTCAGGGCTTCGGCAGCGGCTCCATCGACGAAGTCCGGGTACGTTTCTTCTCGGCCAGCCAGAGGGATATCTGGGCCATAGAAGTACGCGCGCTGCCAGTTCTTCCAAGACTCGTGGCCGACGATGTCGGGGAACCGCCGGCCAGGCCGAATCTTGAAGCTAATTGTTCCGCAATTCCTGAGCTCGTCCTTGCTAGCTCTGGCTAATAAATAAACAGATCTAACCTAGTCCTAATCCCTAGGTAACCCTCACAAAGTGCCGCGTAGTTGCTAAGCGCGAGGATGCTATTGGGGGATATGTTTTGAGGTTGAACCCAGTAGTGGCTAAGGACATAAAGGAAGAAATTAGAGATCGGGAGGGATATGCCACATACCAATTGTGCTCTGAGGTACACCTTCTCTTCGGATTGGGGAGAAGGGGTGACCTCGCCGTCCGGCGCCGCCCACCAGACAAGCCCCTCCGTCGCAGGGAGGTATCCTTCGGCGAGCAGTTCCTTGATATCACCATCGGTGATATCAGAAACGCGCCAATCCCCCTTGTGGGAATCTCTTTTCTCCTCCAACGGCTCCATCCCCGCTGGGATATGGTCGTCACCGGTGGCTTCCACCACCACGTACTGAGGCAGCATCACGCCCTCTAGGGGCACATGGACGGAGCCTTCCGGCTTAGCCGTGGCCTCGTTCATCGCCTCCATGGATGGGGTGGAGCTACTGCTTGCCATTGGAGTAGAGGAGAGGTGACTGGGAGATTGGAAGGGGTTAGGGTTTTTCGCGTGCGCGCGGATTGCTCGAGGAGGTGCTCGTAGGAGGAAGACGAAGGCGCAGGGGAAGAATGAGGTGAAGATATAAAAATCTACCACAGTTGAAATTTATAACCCCCAGCGTCAAGATTCGTGCAAAGTGATCGAATGGTTGCTGCATGGACGACGTGTGCGTGCGCGTGCGTGGAAATTTCTCCATGTTCCCAATTGCCGCCGCCAATGGTTCGTATCCTTCACGTGGGAAAAACGGACATGATTGTGTTCTCTACATGTGTGACTTACGAGGCGTAACTGACCTATGGTCTACATTGCTCTAGCTGACACAGGCACGTGAACCATCCCATCGGAAGATTCCGGCATGGACGGATCCATTCCGGCTACGACAAGAGTACGATGGAAGATTCAGCATTTCTCTGACTTACAAGTTGAAGATGGAGAATATTGCAGGGTTCTTGGGAGGACTACAAGATATTGCTTGACGATTTGCCGACATCCATCTAGACAGAGCATTCAACCTGAAGAGGCAAGACGGCGCAAGATCTCGGAGTTCTTAGAGGGCTACTGTTGGGGATATGCTATATGGGTATCCTAAAAGCATATCTCTTATCTGGATAACCCGGGTGGCCCACAGTTGGTAGCAAGGCCCATGGCCTGTTGGGCGGCCCAGTTAGATGGATCCAGAAGGGAGGCCCATGCCGGATAAAGGAAGGCTACAGAGGAGTCACCGACATACCCGGAGCCTTGGAGTGCAAGACATGTTAGACTGATTGTATACTGTGTAGGACTCTATAACCTGTACTGCTAGGACTTTCCCTGTAACCCTAGGACCTGGCAACTATATAAGTCGGGCCTATGGGAGCCTTTAGGGCATAACTCAACTCATACCCCGCACAACGAATTGATCCCTGTAACTCGGCATCTTGCCATTATAGTGATTTATAACAGGAGTAGGATTCCGCCACTGTCGTGGGATCTGAACCTAGGTAAGATGTGTTACCTCGTACCCGTCAACCGTCTGCCTTACCCCACGTCTCTAAACACGCATTATGAAGACCCCTCCATGGCGTACTCGTCGGCAATACCGCGATACTATGTACTCCGATTCAGTTGAAGATCTCGCCACAACACTTTGCTTTGCACTCCTCCAGCTCACTGCTGCACCATTCAATGTAAATACGTATCCAGATTGAGATTTAGAATCATCCGGATCGGTGTTCTAACTAGCATCGGTATAACCATTAACAACGAGTTGTTCATCACCTCCATATGAAAGAACCATATCCTTAGTTCTTCTCAAGTACTTAAGGATATTTTTGACCGCTGTCCAATGATCCACCCCGGGATCACTTTGATATCTGCTAGTCAAACTAACAGCATATACAATGTCGGGTCTAGTACATAGCATGGCATACATAATAGATCATATGGCTGAGGCATAATCATCCTCTCTCTATCTTCTGCCGTAGCGGGACTTTGAGTTTTACTCAAGGTCATATTGGGCAACATGGGAAAGAACCCTTTCTTGCTATCTT
Source organism: Avena longiglumis (assembly GCA_030063025.1). NCBI lineage: Eukaryota > Viridiplantae > Streptophyta > Magnoliopsida > Poales > Poaceae > Avena > Avena longiglumis. The sequence continues at coordinate 470,968,647 of CP125974.1, read as the reverse complement.
CCATTCCAAACCTCTTTAGAACTTTTTCCAAATATCTACTTTGTGAAAGCGATATTAGGCATCTCGATCTATCTCTATAAATCTTTATGCCTAATAAGCAGCTTCGCCAAGATCCTTCATTGAAAAACTATTATTCAATTAATATTTAACACTTTTAAGAAGGTCTACATCATTCACAATCAACAATATGTCGTCCACATATAGTACTAGGAATGCTACAGAGCTCCCATTCACTTTCTTGTAAATACAAGCTTCTCCATAAGTTTGTATAAAACCAAAACTTATGATGATGGTAAGTATGCAAAGGTTTGAGCTCTCTCCGAACGATATGATAGAGTTACTCACTCGAGAGCCCCTCTTAATAGTACAACTATCTATCCTAAACCCCGTCTCCCAACTAACAACATGAGACCGGCAAAAGGAAAAACCTATCAAGATTATACCTTTGCCTTGAGCATTTCCACTTGAGCTCAATATAGTTGATCTTGTCCTTATCAATATGGAATGCCTTTCTTGATCGCTATTCATCGCTCCATGACCACCAAGGATGGCAAGAATCAAGCATGAGATCTTGTAGAGATGTCGCATTTTGAGCTTGCACCACACTTCTTCTTATTCTTCTTCTTCATTTCATCTACCTTGAAGCCAACACATGCTCCAAACGATGCCAATGGACAATTCCTACAAGTGCAACTTAATACACACATTAGTCCATAAAGATTATCATTAATTACCAAAACCACACATAAGGGGCCCACATGCTCTTTCACATGGTATTATCATCATCATTCTTGTGACGCTTGGCATCAATGTTATGGATGTGTGTACTGTCATCAAGATCTAGTAAGAATAAACCATTGCATATACGCGCATGAACATAAAGGACATCATTCATATAAATAGAACAACCACTTGTTCCAGATTTAAACGAATAATGATCTCGCAATAATAAAGATCCACTCACAATATTCATGCTCAAAGCGGGTACAAAATAGCACTTATTCAAAACTAATATTAATCCTGAAGGCAGATGTAGAGACAATTCACCGACGACCTTGACATCAAACTTCAATATGTTGCCGATGCACATCATCACTTCATCCTTCCCCAGACACCGCTTATTTCGTAGGTCCTGCTGGGAGTTACAAATATGAGCAACAAAAATAGTATCAAATACCCAAGTGTTGCTCCTAGTTCTTGTAAGGACACATCAATAACATGTATATCACATATACCTTTGTCTTTTGCTGGAAACTTGCCGACTTTCTTGTCCTCGAGGTACTTGGGTAAGTTGCGCTTCCAGTGCTCGTCTCCCTTGCAGTAGTAGCACGTGACGCCGGCGTTTGGCTTTGGGGACTTACGGGAATGGGCAACTGATACCTTCGATCTGGATTCACAGATGTAGTATAACAGCTTTTTCCCTAGAAGACCTAGGTTTAATCGAACCTTGGAAAGCAATGCTAAAAGTAAATAAATAAGAACACGTCTACAAGACTTTGTTGTTCCGTTTTACCTTAGTTTACTGGACCAATCTAGTTTACTTTTTATAGTGGGTTGAATCAATAGATGGAGATAGGCCAGGGTTGAAGATCCACCTATAGCTGCACATCATATGGGATAAAAGATAATAATAAGCATAGTCATGTGTAATGTTTGAATGGAGATAATCTCTTGTGAGCAACACATCCTAGTATATTAAAGCCCCCGTGATGCAGCGGGCATAGAGCTATCCTTTTAATCTAACCGATTGCACACCGAAGCCACATGCTACAAACGATTATTAAGTGAAGAACACAGATTGTTGGGGATATGCTATATGGGTATCCTCATAGCATGTCCTGTATCCGGATAACCCGGGTGGCCCACAGTTAGTAGCATGGCCCATGGCCTGCTGGGCGGCCCAGTTAGATGGATCCAGAAGGGAGGACCATGCCGGATAAAGGAAGGCTACGGAGGAGTCACCGACGTACCCGGAGCCTTGGAGTGCAAGATACGCTAGACTAGTAATAGGCAGTGTAGGACTCTGTAACCTGTTCGGCTAGGACTTTTCCCTGTAACCCTAGGACATGGCGACTATATAAGTCGGGCCTATGGGAGCCTTTAGGGCACAACTTCACATAACCTCGCACAGCGAACCAATCCTTGTAACTTGGCGTATTGCCATTATAGTGATTTATAGCAGGAGTAGGATTCCGCCACCGTCGTGGGATCTGAACCTGGGTAAGCTGTGTTACCTCATACCCATCAACCGTCCGCCTTCCCCCACGTCTCTAAACACGCACTATGAGGACCCCTCCATGGCGTACTCGTCGGCAATACCACGACAGTTGGCGCCCACCGTGGGGCGAGAGGTACTTCAGGCTCTTCAGCGGGCGATGACCAAGATCTTTGCGGGAATCGGCGAAACCGTAGCCATCGGTCTTGTTCTCTTCTCTGGCAACGTTCCGATTGTCCCTCCCAACGAGTTCTGGATCCCAGCAAAGACGAACCCTACTCTATGCTCGATCATCCCCATCGGAGACATCCACCTCTTCATTGGCAAAACCGACTCGGGCACTAGTCCCCTGGGAGTCGGAGGAGTGTCAAGACCCACACGGACCGCCTACGATCAGGATACGTTTGCGGAAGGATCGATGTCGGATCTCTCTTTGGAGTTTGTCAGCAAAGATCGGAAAAATTCAAGACCCGCGCGGACCGCCTACGGGCAGGATACGTTCGCGGAAGGATCAATGTCGGATCTCTCTTCGGAGTTTGCCGGCAAAGATCGCAAAAATTCAAGGCCCACCCAAACCTCCCTTGTGCAGGATATAACGGTGGAAGATCACTGCAAGTCCACCGGCTTCGCTCGTGCGTCTGGACAACACATATCCAAGTTCATCGGCGTGGTTACCATCTTCGATCTGGCGCGTTGTGTTCAGAGAGAGGGCGAAAACCCCCGCGATTACCTTGCCAGGTGGCTCCGTATACGGGCCGATCTGGCGCACTACCCCAATGATGATGCCATGTATCACTTTGTGGAAGAACTGGACCAGGGTACGCTTCTCCGGCATTCTCTAAGGTGGCAGCAGGCTTCAGGATGCCTCACTTTCGAAAGCATGGTGAAGACCGTCAACAACTACGTGGAGGCTGAAGAGGTAGCTCAGGCATATCCTGCGCTTGTTGACGGAGCGCCACCGATTCAGCCACCGCCACCACCACCTCCGAACGCCATCACCGTAGCTGAGCCACCACTTCCAGTCATCATCGCACCTGTTGCACCTCCACCCCCGTCATCGAGGAAGCCCCGGCACGCTCCGACTTTGTGATTGATGCGCTTTACGCCGACTTCAGTGCAGATTTAGAGGAGATAGATTTCAGCCCGGAGGAGCTAGACTCTGCCATGCAGGAGATGGAGGAGGATTAACAGCGTGACGAGCAAACTAACAATGTCGTCGTGTCCCGAGAGGTGTTCGTCGCCATTGGGACGACGATGGATGAAGATCAACCCGGACGAGCTCCGCCTATAGCTCTGGACAAAGGGAAGGGACCACATGTTGCTACCGACAATGATCATGCAAAGGTCATGCCCCCTCTGCCTAACCCAGTGCAACATCCGCAGGAACTCAGCACCGGACCGAGAAACAACAACACCGCAAACCTGCCGCCTCCGGCATCTACGTCTGCTGCTGCCCAAGTTACTCCAACTGATAGAGTGATATACGACAATCTCCTCGTCGAGCCACTGACCGTAGCTCATATCCGGAACGTGACCCAGCTTGACGAGAAGCGCCAACAGCTGCTGGAGGAAGCGCAGGCCATCGCGGAGCAAGGCGCAAAGCTAGATCGAGATCTGGTCAACGAGCAGAAATCCATAGAGAAAGCTAGAGCAATGGAGGTCGAGTACAAGACTCTGCTGCAGCAGCAGAAGGCCAAGAAAGCTCCAGCCCGCGTCATCAACGATACTGATGTATGGTGAAACCTAGGATGGTCTCCCCCGAAGCCGGCACAAGCCAAGCCATACATTGATAGTGAAGGCAGGTCGGTGATGCCCACTCCTCTCCTCAACCTCACTGTCGCCAAGACCCTTCTGGAGTAGGATAGATCGCCTGAGGCGGTGGACCAGGTCTATGACCTAGTGGCCAAGGCGGTGAAACAGAAATAAAAGGCCACCTCTCAGAGGCTTGAGTCTGACCCAGCGTTTTGCCAGTCTAGCCAGCATAAGCCGCCAAGGGACAGATCACCTCTTGATGTTGGGTCTCAGACGGGTTCATCAGAACAAAGACGCAGGGATGCACGCAACAGGAAGGATTCTATCCCCATATCCTCCGACCATGGAGGTAAGGCCCAACCTCATCGCACATCGCCACCGCCCCGCTCACCCCGACATCGCGAAGACACCAAGGCTCACCGTCGTATGGATATGCCCCCGCCAAGGCAGAGCGGCATTGTCATCCGCGACAATGCGGAGCAGACCCGCCATGACGGAGAGTGCAACCATGGACACAAGAGCAGGTCACGCCATGACCCTCCGCGTCCGACAATCAACCGCGACAAGCGTGAGGCATCTTAGGAGGGTAACAGCAAGAAGGCTAACCCACCTCCACCTCCGCCTCTGTCGCCACCTAGCATCCACCATGGCAGAGGGGGCCCGTGTCGTTCACGCAGCCCATCCCCTGTTGGCAAGAAGAAAATAAGCCCGAAGCCATATGACTTACATTCGCGTATAGACAATATCCGCAAGGCCCGGGAAGAACCATACCTAGGACCACGTTGCTTTGGACCTGTGATACGGTCCGCAACTTACCCCAAAGGTTTTCGGATTGACAAGACCATCAAGCCCTATAACGGCACCGCCAAGACAGCTACATGGTTGCAGGATTACGGCAACACGGTGGAGATCGCTGGGGGTAACCCCAACGTCGCTGTCAAGTACCTCCCTTTGATTTTGGCGGGCACATTCCGTCAATGGATTGATGACTTGCCGGAAAGATCCATCTGCAATTGGTTGGACATGCAAGAAGCGTTCACCAAGAACTTTGAGGGTACGTACAAACGTCCCTGCACGTTGGCCGGATATGAAGAATTCCTGCGTAGGAGTGCACGCTCAGACTGCCATGGCCGCCTTCATCGATGGGTTGTAAAGGGTAACGTTGCTCCGACATAAGCTGAAGCGCTTGCAGGACAATCACCAGCTAGACTTGAATCAGATGATTCAGTTAGATAGTGAGTTCGTAGCTGCCGATGACGATGCTCGCGGCTCTCTGCCGGCAACGGCCGTTCCAACTCAAGCTCGGAGGAACAACAGCATAGAGCGGAAAACCGCACCAGAAGAAAAGAAAACTCCCGACATGGTCGCTATGACCTTCGCAGGACGAGGTGATGGTGGACAACGTGGCCGAGGACAGGGAGTTCATTGCAGCGAGGAAGTGTAACTACCTCGGCAGCGCTCCACGTTCCCCAAACCTACGAGGAGTACCGCGATATGCCATGCTTCGTACACCTCGATGCCAACGGCAAGGCCATCCACACCAATCGCCACTACAAGTTCGTCAACGACCTCAAGGAGGACCCGGAGTCCGGCTACAAGCAAAGTCGGAAGAACAGACCGCGAGGAAAGGGCAAGGGGAAGAAGAAGGAGGAGGAGTCCAAGGATTCAAGTGACATGGACAAGGACATTGACACTAAGAACGCCACCAAGAGCGACGGCAAAGGCAAGAACCCCTTCGAGAACAAGGCGGCAGTTTTCCACACTTTCCTTGGTAACCCCACCGTCCGACAATAGGAGACCTCTATGAGGATACTGATGGCTACTCTCCCCCAGTTCCACAATTCCTGGGCCGGTCGGAGATTCCAATTACTTGGGATAGGAAGGATCACCCAGACCTCATCCCTACGGAGAACCATTACGTCATGGTCATCAACCCCTTGATTGACGGCAATGATTTCACCAAATGTATGGTGGATAGTGGAAGCATCATCAACATCATGTACCTGGATACACTGCAAAAGCTGAACTTGACGGAGGCAAACCTAAGGCGGACCAACACCATCTTCGACGGCGTAGTTCCTGGTCGGGAGGCTCGGTCCCTTGGGTGCATCACACTTCAGGTAGCCTTTGGCGATGTTAATAATTACCGTCAAGAGCGCATGAACTTCTAGGTGGTCCCCTTCAAGAGCTTGTACCACGTCATATTCGGCCGTGACATATTCCACACCTTCATGGCTAAGCCATGCTTCGTCTACAACAAACTCAAGATACCCGGACCAAACGGTGTCATCATCGTATCCGGAAGCTTTGCCTAAGCTAGGGACTGCGAGATTGGAGAAGCAGCCTACGCGGAAGCTGTCCTCTATAGCGAAGAATTCAAGGGGATCCAGAGCAAGGTCGATGCCTCGGAGATGCCCGCGTCGAAGAAACAGATTTCCGACTCTGCTCCAGCACTCAAGGCCGCCATCGAGACCAAGCCGATGGATCTTGTGGTAGGCGATGCCTCCAAGACCATCGCCATTGGGACGAAACTGGATCCCAAATAGGAAAGCACGCTCGTCGAGTTCCTCCGTGAGAATAGGGACATCTTTGACTGGCAACCTGCCGACATGAAAGGTGTACCTAGGGAACTTTCCGAGCACAGCTTGAACATTGATCCAAAATGCAAACCAGTGAAACAACCTCTACGACACTTTGGAGATGAGAAGAGACACGCCATAGGCAAAGAGATAGCTAGGTTACTTAAGGCTAGTTTTATCCGAGAAGTCCTTCACACCCAATGGGTGGCCAATCCTGTACTTGTCCCCAAAAAGGGAACCAAAGAATTAAGAATGGGTATTGATTACACCGGCTTGAACAAAGCATGCCCCAAAGATCAGTTTGCTTTGCCTCGCATTGACCAAATCATTGACTCAACGGCTGTCTCGGAACTTTTGTGTTTTCTCGATGCATACTCAGGATACCACCAGATCAAGATGAGGAAGTCGGACCAATTGGCCACTTCGTTCACTACACCCTACGACACATTTTTCTATGTCACAATGCCCTTTGGGCTAAAAAACGCAGGTGCTATGTACCAGCGGACAATGCAACATTTCCTACACGATCAGATTGGCCGGAACGTTCACGCCTATGTGGACGACATAGCGGTGATGTCTAAAATATTAGATGACTTAATCTCCAACTTAAAAGAAACCTTTGATAATCTCTGGAAATACAACATGATGCTTAACCCTAAGAAGTGCGTCTTCGGGGTTCTAGCCGGCAAATTGTTGGCCTTGATCGTTTCCCAGCGTGGAATCGAGGTCAACCCGGAGAAAATCAAGGCCATCTTAAACATAAACCGTCCGACATGCCTAAAAGACATACAACAGCTAACAGGTTGCGTTGCAGCAGTTAGTCGGTTCATCAGCCGACTTGGAGAGAAGGCACTGCCGCTGTACAAGTTGCTGAAGAAGGCAGACAAATTCACGTGGACGGACGAGGCAGATGCAACATTGAAGCATCTCAAGGAGATTCTTTCCTCAGCGCCTATCCTTGCAGCACCCGAGCCTGGAGAACCCATGTTAATTTACATGGCGGCCACCAACCGGGTAATCAGCATCGTCGTCGTGGTAGAGCGGAAGGAACCAGCCTATGAGCACGGAGTTCAACGACCAGTTTACTATGTAAGAAAGGTATTTACGGAGTCCAAGCACTGTTACCCGCACTACCAAAAGATAGCTTATGGAGTATTCCTTGCTTCTCAGAAGCTGAGGCACTATTTCTAGGAGCATCCCATCACAGTGGTGAGAAAGACTCCACTGTCCGACATCATCAACAACAGTGACGCTACATGAAGGGTCGCGAAGTGGGTCATTGAACTTGCCGCCTTTGAGATCACCTATAAGAGACGCGACGCTATCAAGTCACAAGCCTTGGCGGATTTTATCGCAGATTGGACGGAGATGCCATATGCTACCCCATTGCAGGAGTCAGAATACTGGGTGATGCACTTTGACGGATCAAAGCTACTCAACGGCTCGGGGGCTGGTGTATTGCTACAGTCACCAACTGGAGACAAGCTACACTATGTTCTGTAAATCCACTTCGAGGCTACGAACAACATGGTGGAGTATGAAGCACTCATTCACGGATTACGCGTAGCCAAGGATATTGGCATCAAGCACATAGTTTGCTGTGGAGATTCCGACTTGGTTGACCAATAGGTGGGTGGAAGCTGGAATGCGCGGAAACCTATGATGGCGGCATATCGAGACGAAGTGGACGAGATAGCCCAGAGCTTCTTGGGCTACGAGGTCAATTATGTACCTAGGGAGCAAAATGAGGCGACTGATCTACTGTCTAAGCTTGGATTAGGGCGCAAACGAATTCCGCCTAGGGTTTTCTTGGAGCATCTATGGACACCATCCCTGAAGGGAGTAGACATCGACAACCCGGATATAGTAGATTCTTTCGTCCACATGGTGGCAAAGGTCCCTCCGGCTTGGACAAAACCGTTCATGGAGTATCTCGAACACGGAACTTTTCCTGACGACAAAGTCGAAAGATGGCAAATAGTACGTCGAGCAAAGGGCTATACCATAATCAATGGACAGCTCTACAAATGAAGCACTACTGGTGTATACCTTAAGTTTGTTTCCCAGCAAGAAGGTATTGAAATCCTACGCGAAATCCATCTCGGAGATTGCGGGCATCACGCCGCTCCCCGATCTTTGGTCGCGAAAGACTTCCGGCAAGGATTCTACGGGCTGACCACGAAGGCGGACGCCGACAAGCTGGTGGAGACGTGCATGGTATGCCAGTATTATGCCCGACAACCACATGTCCCTGCTAAAGAATTGCGAACAATACCAATAACTTGGTCGTTTGCAGTCTGGGGGCTAGACATGGTTGGACCGTTACAAACGACACCATGTGAATTTACGCATCTGCTAGTAGCAGTTGATAAATTCACTAAATGGATAGAAGCTAAACCCATTAGAAAGCTCGATGGGGAAACTGCCCTTAGGTTTATCCGGGATCTAGTGGTGAGATTTGGTCTCCCACATAGCATAATCACCGACAACGGCAGCAACTTGTCACTCGGAGAAGTGGAGGCTTATTGTTGGGACAAAGGCATCTGACTTGACCCTGTGGCACACCCATAGTCGTCCAATGGTCAGGTTGAGTGAGACAATGGATTAATTCTGCAGGGAATCAAGACACATCTTGAGGCACCACTACATAGAGCAGCTGGAGCCTGGGCGGAAGAATTTCCATCTGTGCTGTGGAGTTTACGAACTACACCCAACAGATCCACCGGCTACACCCCTTACTTCATGGTATATGGAGCAGAAGCCATCCTTCCTTCCGACATCCTTCACGATGCACCAAGAGTTGCCGCCTACGATGAAGATGACGCTGAAGAATCCAGACGCCTAGATGTGGACCTTCTCGAGGAGGAGCGCGTTTTGGCATGCCAAAGATCCGCCATCTACCAGCAGAAGCTACACAGCTACCATAGTCGTTGCATCTAGCATCGCTCGTTTAAAGAGGGGGATTTGGTGCTCCGACTTTAGCAGAAGAAGTCACAAATTATCCCCGCCATGGGAAGGACCGTTCATCATAAGCAAGGCACTGCTCAATGGGTCTTCCACTACTAGGAAAACAGCTATAGGTAATCAGCACATCCGTGGCGCACATGACTATAGTGCGCCACAGATGTGTGTGGTCCAGGGACCTGTTGGACGCTCGCCAAACATCTGTAGCGCACTATAGTCATGTGCGCCACGGTTGTTAGTGTCATCTGTGGCGCACATGGGGGGGGTGCGCTACGCCTAAGCGCACGCCCCCTCTGCTATGGAACGGCCACAAACATCTGTGGCGCACATGGCATAGTGCGCCACAGATGTATAAACTTAGCCGTAGGGCACTCTGCCCTAGTGCCCTACGCCTAAGTGGCATGCACCAACTCCACCCCCCCCCCTTGGATCGCCTTTTTAGGGTTTGCAAAAAATTAAACGAAAATGATAAACACTTCAAAAAATTAAATCCTTTCATATTTAGGTAGGTAATGTGGTATAGCTTCTAGTAAAATTAACAAAAATGAGTTTCGACTTTATTTGCAAAAAAGTTATGCCACGGTAAAAGGTCGTAACTTTTGCATACGATGTCGAAAAAATCGTATAATATACCAAAATAGCGAGCGAGATTCCAGATCCGCTTGCAACACCTTTAGGTCGTTTAGCGATTTTTTAGAATCTCAAAATTCGAAAAGAGTAAAAAGTTATGGCAAAAACAAGATTTTTTGCTGCAGAAAAAAAAATTGAGGCAACTTACCCGTAGCGCACTACCACCTAGTGCGCCACGGATAATCTTGGCGGGATTCAAATTTGAATCACCACCCCCCCCTACCCCTATTCCCTCCCTCTTCTCTTTTTCCTTCTCCTCCCTCCTCCTTTTCCTTCTCTCTTCTCCTCCTCCTTTTCCTTCTCTCTTCTCCTCCTCCTCCTCCTCCTCCTCCTTTACTTCTCCTCCTTCCCTTGCCATGGCAGTGACGATGGCGATGGCGGCGGCGACCTTCTCCTCCTCCTTGCAGTCATGACGGCGACGACCTCCTTCCTTGCGGCCTCCTCCTCGCCTCCTACTTCCTTGCGGCCTCCTCCTCGCCTCCTCCTTCCTTGCGGCCTCCTCCTCGCCTCCTACTTCCTTGCGGCCTCCTCCTCGCCTCCTCCTCCTTGCAGTCATGAAGAGCGACGACGAGCTCCGACGACCGCCGAAGACCTCCTTCTCCTTGCGGCAACCTCCTCCCTTCTCCAGCCACACCTCATTGCCTCTCTTCCTCGATGCCGGCGAGAGTAGCAAGTCCACGGCCTCCCGCACCTCCCTGCGGTGGTAGGTCATGGACACGGCCACCTCCCTGCCGGCGAGGCGACACGACGGCGGCGATGCGGACCCGATTGCTTTTGCAGTTCAAAACGAGGGCGGTTTTTGCATTTTTTATTTTGAAAAAACATCCGTGGCGCACATGTACCCCTACCCGTGGCGCACCTGGTAGTGCGCCACGCCTATCTCGATATAACCGTGGCGCACCATGCAGTGCGCCACGGCTACGAGATAGCCGTAGCGCGAGGCCCGTGGCGCACTGCTAGTGCGCCACACAAGGCCTTTTCATGTGCGCCACGAATAGGCGTTTTTCTAGTAGTGTTCCTACCTCATTGATAATCGTGAACTAAAGGATAGACCCAACGAGGATCATAAGCGTAAGCGACGTGACCTGGATGATGACTACCCGGAGCTTGATCGGCCATGGAACATAGCACAGCTACGTCCTTTCTACACTTAGCATTTTTTATCTATTGTGTACCTTTTATATGATCAATGAATTAAAGCTATCTGGTTCACTCATATTTCTGGGTCTTTTACCTCCTTTAGTGTTCATTTTTGGATCGTATAAAACCTTTATGCACAAGCTTTGCGATTGCACTTGTGAAAATTCCGCCTACGGGCGTTAGCTTAAGTTTTCTGGTCTACACGTTCTTTGTCGTTTTTATGTGGATTCTGGAGTAGTGACTTTCAGCACTTATTGTCGGCGATTTTGTGCTTAGGTTTCTGATGGTGCCATTGGGTATCATCGCTTGATCGCATGGTTCTGACAACGAGTCTTCCGACTCACGAAAATTCAAGCATAAAAACCAGATTAATGGATAAGCCAGCACTTGCTTAAAAAATATATACATGCTGGAACCAGTTCTTGAGTAGCAGGAAATAACAACCATTGTTTTCCGCTTTAAGTTAACAAGTAGTTTTTTCCACATACACATTACAGAGGAAACAAATATTACAAATTGTTTTTTCATTCCTCTGGCGCAGGCGACTTGGAAGCAACATCGTCGGTAACAGGAGAGTCACCTTCCTCGAAGTCGACAGTGTTGAGGGACTCGGAGGAGCTTTGGTTGCCGCCATCGATGGTTTTCATGGGCACAAAGACATTAACGTTGACCAACTCAGCAACTCTGGTGTCATAACCCGCGAGCGATGCCAAGATATACTCGTGGTTTATCTTTTGGCCTTCTGTTATCGCCATATTTTGGCCAAAGAAGGAGATGGGCCGTGATCAAGATGGGCTTGGAAAATGCATATATTCAACGTGTTGCTGGATCGGCCTAGTGCGTGGATTTGGGCTAAATTGCTCGTGTATCTTGTATCATAGTAGGTTTCGTGTTAGTATAGGTTTCGTTTCAGTTTAGGTAAAGATAGAGTTGTAGAGTTATTCCAAAAGTAGAGAGTCTCCGGACTATAAATATGTACCTAAGGTTATCGAGACAAGGAGGACAATCACGTTCACAACAAACACAATCTCGGCGCATCGCCACCCCTTGTTCTAGGGTTTCTTTCGGGTAAGTGTCATGCTGCCTAGATCGCATCTCGCGATCTAGGCAGTATTTTTACTTACGCGTTATTTAGTGTTACTCGTACTGAAGCCTTGTTGATGGCGAGTAACACTACTATCATGGATTTATTGAGGCTAGCATCGGTGTTTTTCGTTATAATTCTTTGATTTATGCTGCCTCTAGTTATCTCACTACCTTTGCACCTTTTCCCAAGTGCGAGGGTAGCATCTTGCTTCATCTTTATTTAGTTGTTTCGATCTGTTATGGTTATGCCTTGTTCGCCAAGGTTTAGTTTGATATCTACGTAGTCAGGCCTTACAGACGGGTTGAACGATGCAGTAGTGCATAAAGACGTGGCTTACTCGTTTTAGAGAAGTTGTTCCGGTAATTAACTTTACGTTGGTTATTAGGCCTTGTAGCATCCCAGTTGTCTAACCCCTGTAATGCTACATGTCATAATAATAAAATGGGCCACTTCCAACATATAATTGTTGCATCATCATCATATCATGCTCATGTCATCATGTCCCCTTGCATTTGAGCATCATATAAAACCCTTTTCCTGTTTGGTTCTTATCTCATGGCATGATTAATTGTAGTTGCCTCTTGATATTGTATTTGGGTCTTAATAAATTGTTCAATGCCCAAGTTGAGTTGGGGGCATCTCTCTTTTTGACTTCACCACCTTTTATTCCACCATCCAAATAATATGAGCTTGGCATTTTAGTTTTGAGTATCTCTAGCTCATGTTGTTGGTTGGATCCACCCATCATCTTTTGCTTGGCCTTTACCCACTTTTTGGGAATGCAAGGATTAAAGCCACATGAAATAATGTTGTTTTCACAATATAACCATTGGGCATTAATCATCTTGCATGGGCCATGCAAGTTGCACCTTTTCCAGTTTTGGTTTATTTGAATTTTTAAATGAATCCCTTCTTCATTGCTTGATCTTGTTTTGTGAGTATAAAACCCTAGCTCTCTCCCTCTCTTTTTCCCCTTTAGCAAGGTCCCCTCCCCATGGTCCATGCACCCACATGTGCTAATGGGCATGCACAACCAGAAAACCCTCCCCTCTCATGGCTCTTGCTTGGTTTGTTTGAATCATGCATGGGCCATTTAGCACCACCCCATCACCTCTCACCTCTCCCTATCTTTCCCTTTCTCTTTTGCTTGAACATGTGTGTTTGTATGGAAGCATGCATGATCAACCTTAGTACCATCCTCTCTTCTCTCCCCTCTCTTTTAGCCACCCAAAAATCCTACCTTGCCATCCCCTCTTTTTCCCCCTAAACTAAACCCTAGTCTACATCTACCTCTAAACAAAACCCAAAAACCCTACCTCTCCTCTCCCCCCTATCTAGCATGACCCCATACCCCATGTCCCTCTCCTTTCCCTACCCTCTCTCTTCATGCAGGCCCCACCTCCATGCCCTAGCTACCCCCCACACGCCCAAGGACACACCCCCTCACCCTAGCCTAGCCGAGCCGGCCCCTCCCTGCCCCTGTTTCTCTTCTCCCTCTCTCTCACGTGCCCTGCCCCGAGCTACCCCTGGCCCACCTGTCCTCGACCTCCCCCTGGTCTACCTGCCCGCGTCCCCTGGCCCACCTGGCAGCCGGCCAGCTCGAGGCCACCTGCCAGCGCACCATGCACGTGAGGTGCAACACCACCCCCTCCCCCACGCCATCTACCACCCCTCCCTCGATCTTATCTGTTCCCCTTCGTCCTAGCCTCCTCCCAGATCCCCCGGAAGCCCCCAGGCCCCTCTGCTTCCCCCCTATCTCCCTTCTTCCTCCCCCAGCTCGCCATGTCGCTCAAACCCTAGATCGGCGTCCACCTCTGCAGCCTCTTCGATCCCGAAGCGCCAGGCAGCCCAGTACCGAGCATCGACGACCTTCCTCGCCCGAGACACGAGGACCCCTGGGAGCCTCGCCCAGCAACAGCGCCGTCGCCGTGCGAAGCGATCTGCCGCTTCTCGAGCCCGCCGGACCGGACCCCGATCCTCGCCAACCACGCTGGCGAGATGCTGGTGAGTCCCTCATCTCCCCAGACAAGCTCCCCTCTCCTCTCGCGCGCCGTAGCCTCGCCGCGCTCCGTCATACGCCTGCGCTGCCTTGGCGACAAGTGACGGCTGCAGCGGCGATCAATCTGCTCAAATTCAGAGCCATGCCCCGCACGCCACAGGCCGCCTCCGCGCTAGCATCCTGCATCAAAGTTGTAGGCCCCTCTATCGTCGACGCTTTTCGTTTTGGAGCCGTGTGGTTTGGACCAGCAGCGGCGTCGCCATCGACGGCCAAAGGTTGACCAGGCGCGGCAGCCAGCCCGCCGCTGCCGTCCGACAATAGCTGATCGTTTTGCGTTAGGCCCTTCGCGTTTTCCGCCTCACGCATGATCCACCAGCCCGCTTGCCGTCCGTGGAAAACTTGCAAAAGGCTCCCCGTTTGGCGTATCAACCCGCGGTCCATCCCGATGCCACCTCGCCGCCTCGTTAAGCTAAGCGTTCGCGTGTTCTTTTCGCAAATAGCCCCCCCTTTTGGTTCACCAACCATGATCCCTTCCGGTCCATTGTCGTCTGTTGGATTTTGGTAAAAAGAGTCCTTAGGTTTTGACTAATCAACCCGCGGTCCCTCCTGTCCCCAGACACTGGCGTGTGGGCCAGAGAATCCCCTGGCCCCACCTGTCATGAAGTCGCTAGCTTAATTGTGTAGAAAACGTTTCAGAGTGTTTCAAATTCAATCCTGTTAAATAATTTGCAAATTCAAAATTCTAATTCAGATTTTTAATAACTTTTCCATACTAATCCCAAATTTGACAAATGATATATGTTTGGATATCAGAAAAATGAGAGGAATTCAAATATGCCATCTATTTTGACTTTTGCACCAGTAAAATTCTAAGTTTAGTTTAATTACCAAATTGCCACTAGGATTTAAATAATTCATAACTTTTAATTCCTAAACCCAAATTTAGCAAATAAGTAGTCTAAATTGATCAGCTCGACGAGACCTTTTTGTTTATGCTATCCATGACTTGAATTGCAGCATGCATCATATAAAAATATATTGAACAACAACTGTTATGGCAACAAATGTGATTCTAAAACCCAACTAAATGTTATTTTCTTGTCCTCCACACCTCACCCATGCCATGCTACTTTACTTGCCATGTAAATTGTGCATCATTCATCATGGCATGATTGTTTGCTTGACGCATCTTATTCATATGCTTGTGCTCTATATTCATGTTGGCCTTGTTTGTTTGGTTTTTCTCGGATAGACCTTGGCGGGGGTTGTATCAAGAGAACCAGGAGCACTACCCAGAACCGTCCTTTGCTTCAACAGAGATACCAGGCAAGCACTATCACATGCTTGCATACATATAGTACCTATTGCCTCTATCTTATTCTTGCATCATTGAGTCGCGATTGCATTAAATTGAATCCCAAGTAGGCATAGCCTTTACTTTTAAACCCCACCAAGCTTGTTTCCTCCATCCCATGAGCCACTACTGTAGGAGTTGTTTGAGCCATGCGAGTCGTAGAACAGCATGTGTAGGGTATGTGAGTGTCTGATGGATAACGAGGTACCTAAACAACTTAACTCGAGTAGTTACGGGATAACTAAAGAAAGTGGCACCGGTGAGCAACATACGCTATTTGGTTTTTCCTGCTCACTTGTGTCCGTAAGACCCAAAGTACTTGATTCCTGTTCCTTGATTTATCGCGCTATCCACATCCGGAGGTATATGGGACCCCCAGGCGGAGCTTGATTAGTCTTATTTCTTGGGGCCACAACTAGTTTGCGGATTTATTACTATCTGTACTTATGCCATGTTACTTTCAGTAATTAAAATTGTGCGAGGAGCACCTTTGTCTTTTTAGGTATGCGGTGATTACGCGGTATCGACAAGCCTAGCCACACTTCGGGTTCCCATCGCTTCTGACCATTGGCGCAACCTTGAGTCCGTCTCGAGCTTGCTTACTCCGTTCGGGATCTACTCAAAGGGTGGCCCCTGAAATATTCTGAATCTTGTGATTGTTCGGTCATGAAAGCCTCGTTGGGTTTTGATTTGGTTTTCGAGGTTGATCGGCGTGTGTTGCTATTGGTGCACCCGGTCGGGTAAAACTTTCGAAAGCCGTGTCCGCGGTTATGGACGACTTGGAGCAGTTTCTTGATCATAGACAAGCATAACTAAAGTACCGCTTTAATCGACCAAAGTAACTTGACTAGTAAATAGTGCAATACTCATGGAATGGTTAATAAAGCGCCAGCGGATGGGGTTGTTCGTCCGCTTCCTTGTTGGTAAGCAGGGAGGAGGATGGATCGGATGAGATTACCATTATAACTGTTGTACTTAATTTCACGGTCATCCGTCTATCATTGGTTGGGCGGATGGTTAGCGTTTATCTGTAGAATTGCTAGGGTTTATCTTTATTGCAATTCGTCACCCTGGTTGTGTCCCCTTTAGAGGCATTAAGACTTGTTGAGTACCCTTAGGGTCTCACACGATAAATTCTTGATTCAGATGAACAGGTACCTTCTCAGGACGGATACTGGGTGGAAGAAGCCGATGATGTGGGCAACGATCGTTCGGTGTAGAGATTCCGGGAACGGGGATCCATGAGACCTGTAGTTGGGATGTGCTTATTTCTCTGGCATCTTATGCCGATTTGCTTCTTATCCGTACTCGGATCTTGTTTGCCGCTTCCGCATGATACTCTGATGTGTGTTGTATGAGGAGTTATCCTAAAATATAGTTTATCCAGGTCATTTGAATCTTGCCGTATGGCGTTGGTATATTTCCTTTCTTTCTAGATGGTGTGGCTCTGATGTACTCTTGTATGGTGGCTTGCGTACATACCCACTTGTGTCGTAGTTGATCCTTCACGCCGACCACGCCTCAGACAGGTCCCGTTGAGAGGGTAGTGGTTGGGACGTCTGAAAGGACTACCAGTGAGTGGCTTTTGGGGCCCCACCGTACTATTTCAACCACTATCACTCAACCAGGCTTGTATCTAGGAGCGTAGTTCACCGAGGTAGTTACAGGCCTCCTCTAGGGTTAGTATTCTTCATCTTTTGTATATACCAGGCTCAATTACGTGTAGGACGTTCCAGTTACGTGGTGAAAACGTCAAACTGTCGTAGATCGAGTTAACTTGTAACGATAAAGCAAAACCCCATGTTATCATAAGATCTAATGCAGAATCATGGGATAATCGGCTCTAGGAGCCGATTCACGGGGAAACCTGGGAGCCGGTCACGGCTCGAATTTTACGTATACTTGTTTACCATGCAGGAAATCAATCGGAGCAATCCTTCACCTTCCTGACCAGGTATAGGTCAGGTGGCACGCCCTCGAACCAAGCCAGGGCGCGTGCCGGAGTTTTGCGCCGTTGCCCGAGGGACGAGGCCCACCAGCGATTACAGGAGCCTCCGGCTCTTCGTGTTGCTCGTCGCTGCCCGCTGTGAGTTTTGAGCAACACATTACAACGCCGGTGGGACCTTCAACAACGTCTACATCAACATCCGACGCTGCAATGGAGAATGACCGATCACGTCTGAGCTTCAAGAGCACAAAGGCGAGTATGACGAGATCGAAATCTCTTGAAGCCGATCTCATCGGCTCTTTTGAGAGGACCCGTAAGCATGGCATCAAGTGGAGGGTTCTCCCAGGGTGCTCTTGATGAGGTGGATCTGCATTTCCTTCGGAGGAGCACACGAGCTCTCTGACGTGAAGTCAACTACATGGTGGCTCATTCTGCACCGCCATTACGAGAGCCGGTGAACGCTTTCGGCGGGTCGCGGTTCGCGTAGTTCAAGAAATCATGAAACATCGACTCTCCGTCGGGGCCTACTTTAGGGACTCACCGGGGAGAAAGACCGCTCAGACTAGGCGCGGCTGCCATTCACGCTCGCAGCTCCAGAGCCACCGAGCAGCGCGTGACGTCGTCTATAAGGTGGAGGCGACCAGCGATTGCCAATTCTGTTCGAGCCACCTAAGGAAATCCCACACGGATACATATGTGCCTACGTGCGGACGCAACAACACGCGCACCAACCAGATTGCAACCGCGGGAGTTTTGCGGGGGGTTCTGGGGCAGCTCAGGAACAGGCGTTTGGGCGGCGATATGCAGGGTGGGCCGACAAACAAAGCGTGGCTAGCCAAGTATGCCCTGGAACAAGCCATGAGAATCTAGCCCTGCGGCTCAAGCGATGGAGCAAATCCGTACCATCTTGAGAGACCGGTTTGGCTTCGTGCGAAGAAGGACAATGGGCTATTCAAAGCCGTACTAACGAGTTTGATCGATCCGCCGCCACCCAAGTATCGACTCCACGAGTTCTCGAGGTTTAGCGGGTCGGAAGGTCGAGCTCAATCGAGCACGTAAGCGATACCGCACAGCTAGGCATAATTTGACATCGGATCGGATGCGTAAGGTTTTCGCAATCTCGGCGGACCAGCTTTTGGGTGGTACACCTCGCGCCACGATTCGATTCGGACACGGAAGCAAGCGGAAGAGCAGTTCCACATCCAATATCATTCGAGGCTACCGAGGTGGCATTGTAGACCGCAAAGTGCGGCGGCTGGGAAAGCGATGGCAGTACATCCAGCGCAGGACCGTCAAGAACCGATGTTACTCGGCTCGTTTAAGCGAGAAGGAAGCGGTCGGCTGGCG
The DNA here is from genome assembly GCA_030063025.1 of Avena longiglumis. NCBI lineage: Eukaryota > Viridiplantae > Streptophyta > Magnoliopsida > Poales > Poaceae > Avena > Avena longiglumis. The sequence goes on along the minus strand of CP125974.1, from coordinate 470,949,632 downwards.
GTGTTGGGTCTCGGCACCCATCAAGGATCGCTTTCGGTGAGTACAACTCATTGGCGCACATGGCCCGGAAACCGGCGATGTATGAACAGCTCCACCACGAGTTATACCAAGACAAGTTCAAGCGTCCGATAGGCCTGGTCGTCTGTAAGAAGGTGATCCTACACAAGACCGGGGAGGTGGCCGTGGCTGAATGGGCTCGGGGGAGACCCGTGTCCTGCAAATGGGTGAAACAAGGGCACGCAAAAGGGTTCGACTTGACGTGAGCAAAGCTGAGCAGATTTTCGATTCTTTTGAAAGAAGCGGTGAGGTTACCGGCGGCCATAAAATCCCAGCTCGAGAAATGAGCAGGAGACCATACTGCAAGTGGCATCACTCGTTCACCCACACCACCAATGACTGCAAAGAGCTACGTCGCCAAATCCAAATGGCGATAGAGCAAGGCCGTCTGATCCTTGGACAGTTCGCCATGAAAGTGGACACAAACCCATTTCCTGGCGTCAACATGATAGAACTTCGATGCGCTCGCGGCGTCAGCTGGATTTTTCGTTCGGTGTTAATATGGCAGGGTCTGGGTACCACCATGACATGTACAAGGAGGAAGGTGGTCGCTCTCGGGGCAAAGAAAGAGAAGAGGCTGGTCCATGCGACCGGCCCGGCCATAACGACTGGCGGTACTTAACAGAGGAACAGGTGAGGAGAGTGCGGTATCAGAAGCCGCATTCCACGCATCTCCTTAACAAGTATGAGCGTCAGTATGACCAACGGCGCTAGCGCGATGGAGACGATAAAGGATATGAGCACCTCGCTAGGGGACCGTCAAAGGAAAAGGAAGGCGCAGACAAACATTGGGATTGTCCTTTCTTCAAGTATTGCTGGGACGCGGGAATGAGCCGATTGCCTACAGTCGACAACTGCCCGGAGTGTGGACAGCAGAAGGAGGACACGAGGCCAGTTTCAGTATTCAAACATTTAGGGCCTCTCCCACCTCAGAGCCGTCACAGGGAGTACGCTTGAGCAAAGGACCTCGAGAAGCCAAGGGATGACAATGAAGAAGACAGATATCACCGTCCAAGGTGGTGTCCAGACGGACTCAGACATACCCAAAAGCGTAGAGTGCAGCGGCTGCATAACTTGGAGGAATCTGAAGCGCGGTATCTCCATGCTTTAAAGAAAGCGCGGCCCGATCTAGCCGTCAAAATCAGGCAGACCTTGGAAACGGGAGACCGCCCGACAAGGAAAGAGTGGCGCCCCAAACCAATAAAAGCCGATGCATAGACATCGGCTGGTACAAACATGGTGTTCATACTTCCGTCAGAGTTCTGCGCGCCAAGAACCAATGAGCTACCGATGTACCGATTCATTGCGCCCACGGCCGGTTATTTTTGAGAAGCCACGTGAGAAGGGTTACAAACATCTGAAAGCCCTGTACCTACGAGGTTACATCAATGGGCAACCTGTCAGCAAGATGTTGGTAGACACCGGGGCGGCAGTCAATATCATGCCATACGCCATGCTACGACGTTTGGGACGCTCCACTGCAGATCTGATCAAAACCAACGTCACGTTAAGCGACTTCAACGGCCAATCTTCGGAAACGCAAGGCGTACTGAACGTGGATCTGACAGTGGGCAGGAAAACCATACCCACGTCATTTTTAAATCGTAGACAGCAAAAGTACATCTGTTGTCTTGCTAGGTAGAGATTGGATTCACGCTAATTGCGCATTCCATCCACGATGCACGATGCCTATCTGATGGGACGGAGATGAAGTGGAGGTCATCCATGCAGATGATTCTATCGAGATTTCCATAGCTGGCATGAACGTCTGGGAAGCAGAAGACCAAGAGCCGATCTCTAGAATCAGTTTAGACGGCTGTGAGCGCATTGAAGCTACAAAAAACGGGGTGAGGCTGGTCTTATCCACTGGCCTGACAGAGTAGGAAAGTCCACAACCATACATGGTACGGCCGATCCTCGCGATCGGCCACAAAAAATGAAAAGCACCAATCGCACGACAAGCGGATCACGTAGTCGTAGCAGGGAGATGCCCTGCCATTGTAAAACAATAAGGTGTAAACCATCCTTGACTAATGCAAGCAAAAAGGGGGTCGATTCAGGCAATCGGCCCAAATTATTTTTGTTACCCTCACCTACTGTTTGCCCTGTGTTTACCATCGATTTGACAGGTGACGAAAAGCTAGGGTATGGGTTTACATCTGCTGATGAGCTAGAAGAGATCGACATTGGTCCTGGGGATAAGCCACGACCAACATTTGTCAGCAAGAAGTTAGACCCGAGTCTGCGGGGTCCGATGATAGCCCTGTTGAAAAGATATCCGATACCGCTGGGACTACAGAAATGCAGGTTAGGCAGGAGCATCATTGAGCATCGACTCCGCTTAAAAAAGTTTCGCCATTTCAGAATGAGCACGACAAATGAAGGCGAAATTGCGGAAGAAGTCAAGAAAGAGGTCGAGAAAATGTTGACCAAGTTAATTAGGCCATGCGGTATCTTGAGTGGATTTCTAGTATAGTACCTGTAGAGAAAAAGGATGGCCGGTGGCGTGTTGCCATAGATTTTCGGGATCTAAATAGAGCTACCCCAAAGGATGAGTATCCGATGCCGGTGGCAGAGACGTTAATTAACGCAGCGGCTGGTCATAAGATCCTGAGCTTCATGGATGGCAATGCCGGTTACAACCAAATTTTTATGGCTCTAGAAGATATACACAAGACGGCGTTCAGAGTCCCAGGTTCAGTGGGGTTGTTCGAGTATGTGGTCATGACGTTCGGACTGAAGAATGCCGGCGCCACTTATCAAAGGGCCGTGAATTACATTTTCCATGATCTGATCGGCAAGTTGGTGGAAATTTACATCGATGACGTGGTGGTCAAGTCTGCTTCAGTGCACGGACACTTGGACGATCTTCAGCGCGTTCTGGACCGAACAAGAAAATTCGGGCTACGGATGAATCCAAAGAAGTGTGCCTTCGGTCACGGCGGTCGGTTCTTGGGTTTTTGGTCCATGAGCGAGGATTGAGATCGGCCGAAAAGTCGAGGCGATACGGACAATGAAGCCACCTACCACAAAGAAAGAGCTGCGATCTCTAATCGGCAAGATCAACCGTCGGAAGATTCATCTCAATCATCGGGAAGAATAGAACCGTTCATGGGATGGCGAAAACTAAATCTGGCGAGGAATTTTCTTTGGGGCGTAGCGACAACGAGCCTTCGACGAGATCAAAGAATATCGCGAAGCCGCGGTGTTGGTTCCGCCCGGCCGGACGACCGTTCTACATTTACTTGTCGATGGCTGCCGTCCATCGCCTCGGTGGTGGTACAAGTTTATGATGAATTTGGGCGAGTCGTATTTTACATAAGCGAAGGATCTTTGGGCGTAGAGACAAGGTATCCGATATCGATAAGTTGTGCCTCTGCCTGTTTTTCACCTGCACCAAGCTGCGCCACATTTTGCTATCGGCAGAGATCATCATCATATGCAAATCAGACGTCATAAAGCACATGTTGTCGGCTCCTATGTTGAAAGGCCGTCTGGGCAAATGGATGTTCGCATTATCAGAGTTTGACATCCGGTATCAACCCGCAAAAAAGCGATTAAGGGACGCGTTGGCCGACCTTATCGCTGAAAGGATCAACACTAACATAGCAAAGCATCTATAAGGCGTGGGCTATGTTCTTTGATGGATCGGTTTGTGGCGATGGCTGCATCGGCATTTTACTTGTGTCGCCTCGGCAACATTTTCCTTCTCCATCAGATTATCTACCTCTCGCACCAACAATGTCGCTGATGCAGGCGTCTGCAGGGAATGGAGTTACTCCTCGGCGGGCGAAGCGGTGGAAATTTTGGAGATTCCAAGTTGGTGATTTCCCAACTCACGAGGAGTACAAGTGTGAGCGAGTCCCTCTTCCCATTATGGTTTAATGCCGTGAGCTGATGACACGATTCGGTACATAAACTTCACTGGATCCATGATCGCATGAACATAGAGGCAAATGATCTTGCACAATGGCTTGGGCTACAAGGATGTAGCAGAGGAGCCGATATTCGTGCAGTTCGGAAACGACTGGAGAGCCGATATCTTCAATTACTTGAAGGATTCGGCTCGGGGGGCACCTAAACGGATAAGGTACAAGGCCATGAAGTATGTACTTATTGGGGATGACATGTTTTACAGGACTCTGGAAGGGTTATTGCTCAAATGTCTGGGGACAGCCGAGGCTAATCGGCTCCTGCACGAGGTACACGAAGGCGCCTGTGGAACTCACCAATCGGCTCACAAGATGAAATGGTTGATCAGGCGATCAGGGTTTTATTGGCCCACCATGCTTGAGGACTGTTTCAACTACTACAAAGGGTGTCAAGCATGTCAGAAATTTGGAAAAATTCAGATGGTACCCGCGTCAGCAATGAACCCCATCATCAAGCCTTGGCCGTTCCGAGGTTGGGGCATGGATATGATCGGCAAAATCAATCCTCCATCAAGCAAAGGCCACATGTGGATTTTGGCCATCACTGATTATTTCACTAAATGGGTGGAAGTTGTCCCGATGAAATCAGTAAACTCAAAGGATGTTATCAACTTTGTGAAAGAGCATGTTATCCATAGATTCGGGATTCCCCAAACTATCACGATCGATGGAGGTTCGGTCTTTATTTCTCAGGAGTTTAGAAAGTTCTGCGAGGACATGGGGATTAAGTTGATCAGATCATCTCCATACTATGCTCAGGCTAATGGGCAAGCTGAAGCATCCAACCAGAGCCTCATCAAGCTGATCAAGAGAAAAGTCGATGAGCACCCTAGGCGTTGGCACGAGGTTTTGTCAGAGGCATTGTGGGCTTATCGCATGTCATGCCATGGGGCGATTAAAACTTCGCCATACCATCTAGTATATGGACAAGAAGCCGTATTTCCCTGGGAAGTTACGGCTGGATTGAGACGTGTCACTTTTCAGGACAATCTAACAACTGAAGAATATGCAACCCTGATGAGTGACAGTGTTGAGGATTTAACTGAGCTCAGGCTGTGGTCGCTTGAGAAGATCAAAGAGAATAAGGCCAAGGTAGCTCGTGCATACAACAAGAAAGTGAGGCCAAAGGAGTTCCACGTTGGTGATCTGGTATGGGAAGCTGTGTTGCCATTAGGGACTAAGGATGCAACATATGGTAAATGGTCTCCAAATTGGCACGGGCCGTACAGGGTTGATCAAGTTTTAAGAGGAAATGCATACATGCTTGAGGAGCTGGACGGCGTGAAATTCCCGGTGGCGGTCAACGGTCAACATCTCAAGAAATATTTCCCAAGCATGTGGGATGATGGACAGTAAAACATGGGGGCCGATACATGAAATCAGCCAGGTAAAAAAGCACGTGAGATGTTGGACAGTAAAGTGTGTGGGGGGGGCGATACTGAAAATCGGCCGAATAAAAAAGAAAATATATAGCCGATGCATGGTCATCGACTCTAGAGGTTCACATATGTTACAAACAGGTGCCAGTATCCACATACAAGCTACTGAAGAAATCTTCATCCTTGCCCGTCATTAGCTGTTTGTTCAGGGCACGTATTTCGATGGGCAATTGGAGATCTAGGTCGCCCTTTTTGAAGAGGGTCACAGGTTACCGTTTGAGACTAAGAAGTGACCGTTTAGGTTTGCCTGAGCATGTGACCAAGTCGGACTTTGTTAACGTTTTTGGGAAAATCGATATGCATCGACTCTTTGAGCTATGGCTTGGTTGACTGAGTAAACGTAACAAGGGGAAAGCCGATGCGTTGCTATCGGCTTCTGAAGCATCGACCTATTTTGATTATCGGCAAAAATTGGGGCGACAAGAGCAATCTTCGAGAGAACGGATTTTTTATTTCATTCAGAAGCTGGTTGCTTACAAAAGGGCTGATCGATTACAAAAGGGGGCTTATTGCTACTATTACCATCTTTGGTTCCTAATCTAGGCCGAGGTAAATGCTGTCGTCGCCGCCGTCTTGTGCGCTATCCTCGGGCTGCTACGGCGTCGTCTTATTTCTTCTTCTTTGAAGAAGCCAGAGGCCTCCTCGTCTTCGTCGTCGTCGGTGTCCTCGCTGGACCCGGTGCGGAAGTACTTCACCGGCTGGTACTCCTCGGAGGAGGTGTCCTCCTCTTCCTCCTCCTCCTCGGAGGAGTCGAAGCCATCCCAGGACATGGCGTCGTCGCTGCTGTCTGCCTTCAGTTCCCCATCAGCAAGGAACTGCAGGTCTTCTTCGCCGTCGTCAAGGGGCGTCGTCCTCCCAAACCAAGCGAAATCCCAACCTCTCGTCCTACCATTGTGGGGCGAGTGTTATCTGCCGCCATCGGCGGTGCTCGGCGTCGGCTCTCGGCCGCTTATTGAGTTGGGCGTGGGAGGACAGCGAGGAAGCAGAGGAGGCCATGGCGAAAGCAGGTTTTTTCCCGGAGGAAGAAGGGTTTTTGGCTGTTGGAGGAAGATGGGGATTGCGAACTGCTTAGGTGGATTTAAATAAGGGAATAGTGGAGAGACGGTTCAATGCCATAGCGGCTTCCCGAATGTCTGCCAAAATCGTCAAATCATGCCTTGCGAAGGAGTTGAGAAAGGTGGTGTCATGATGAAGGGGTGGCGTGGCGATCCTGTTCGCGCGCGATACATCAACGCAACCCGATACAAAAAAAAGAGAGGGGGAAGAAAAAAATATATATATCAGCAGAATGGTTTTGGAATTATCATTGCCAAAACCAGGGGGGCATGTGTTATCGCCATATTTTGGCCAAAGAAGGAGATGGGCCGTGATCAAGATGGGCTTGGAAAATGCATATATTCAACGTGTTGCTGGATCGGCCTAGTGCGTGGATTTGGGCTAAATTGCCCGTGTATCTTGTATCATAGTAGGTTTCGTGTTAGTATAGGTTTCGTTTCAGTTTAGGTAAAGATAGAGTTGTAGAGTTATTCCAAAAGTAGAGAGTCTCCGGACTATAAATATGTACCTAAGGTTATCGAGACAAGGAGGACAATCACGTTCACAACAAACACAATCTAGGGTTTCTTTCGGGTAAGTGTCATGCTGCCTAGATCGCATCTCGCGATCTAGGCAGTATTTTTACTTACGCGTTATTTAGTGTTACTCGTACTGAAGCCTTGTTGATGGCGAGTAACACTACTATCATGGATTTATTGAGGCTAGCATCGGTGTTTTTCGTTATAATTCTTTGATTTATGCTGCCTCTAGTTATCTCACTACCTTTGCACCTTTTCCCAAGTGCGAGGGTAGCATCTTGCTTCATCTTTATTTAGTTGTTTCGATCTGTTATGGTTATGCCTTGTTCGCCAAGGTTTAGTTTGATATCTACGTAGTCAGGCCTTACAGACGGGTTGAACGATGCAGTAGTGCATAAAGACGTGGCTTACTCGTTTTAGAGAAGTTGTTCCGGTAATTAACTTTACGTTGGTTATTAGGCCTCCTCTAGGGTTAGTATTCTTCATCTTTTGTATATACCAGGCTCAATTACGTGTAGGACGTTCCAGTTACGTGGTGAAAACGTCAAACTGTCGTAGATCGAGTTAACTTGTAACGATAAAGCAAAACCCCATGTTATCATAAGATCTAATGCAGAATCATGGGATAATCGGCTCTAGGAGCCGATTCACGGGGAAACCTGGGAGCCGGTCACGGCTCTAATTTTACGTATACTTGTTTACCATGCAGGAAATCAATCGGAGCAATCCTTCACCTTCCTGACCAGGTATAGGTCAGGTGGCACGCCCTCGAACCAAGCCAGGGCGCGTGCCGGAGTTTTGCGAGCCGTTGCCCGAGGGACCAGGGCCCACCAGCAGTTCTGGGAGCCTCCCGGCTCTTCGTGTTGCTCGTCGCTGCCCGCCGGTGAGTTTTGACAGGCAACACCTTCGTCGTCTACGTTGGGGATACCGGAGGTCATCGTGTCGATGTCGGCATTTTCGTAATATGCCTTGACCATGGACAGCGCCATCCTTGCACCGGCCCGTGCACATGAAGCTTTCCAGCTTGAGACACGCTCGGGGGCTCGGAACAGGATCTCCGAGAACTTCGCCACAGAGTCCGATGCCTTGATATTAATTTGGAGGGGTTGGGCTATCTCCTTGACCTGCTTGGTGGCGGTGTTCATAAAGTTGCCGGCAAGGACCATGCATTCCTTTGGTGGAGGAGGCGACCGGGTTAAACCCATAGGAGCTGCAAATTTCCGACAAAGGAGCGCATGAGTTCAAAAATTCAGAGTATTCAGCTCACAGAAGTCCAAGATGGAGAATCACTTACTGAAGATGCTTATCTCAGCTTGCTGGAGAGTCTCCGCCATGGAGTCCCGTTCTTGTCGGAGGATCTTGTACGCTTCATGATGGCGTTGATTTTGCTCATCAACCGCTTTCTTATGATCTTTTAAGATCTTGATTTCCTCCTTCAAGCGGTTCATATCCTCACCGGCGGAGTCTTGCAGAGCTCATTGAGTCTTCGTGCATCTTCAACATGTCCTTCCTCTCCTGCTTAAGGATCTTGTTTTCGCTATCCAGCTGCTGAATGTGCTTGGATTGCTTGACAATATCCTTAGACTTGGAAATGGTTTCTGCAGGTTGAAGAAAGAACAGTACATAGTAAGTACTCGGAGAATGTTGGAACAAGACCAAGCCGGAATACGAAAAAGAAAGGAAAAACAGACGCTTGCTCTTGATGATCTGTTCCTTCAAGAAGGCAGTTTTACCCTTTTTAGCTTCCAAGTCCGCGCGCATCTTCTGGTACTTATCGTTGGCGACACCCCTCTGAGCATTCTCATTCTGTGGAAAGAAGAAAGTTATACGTTGTTTGGTCTACTTGGAGCATCTAGCCGGAAAATTTCCACCTAGAAGCTCGGGGGTTACAGCGAGAGTTTTTAACTTAACAACATGCTTGGTCTTTCTTTAAGCATCTAGTCGGAACTAATTCAGTTACAACTAGAAGCTTGGGGGCTACAGTATAAAGTTTTTAACTCAGTCATATGCTTAGCTTCTCTTTAAGAATCTAGTTGGAACTAATTCAGTTACAACTAGAATCTTGGGGGCTACAGTATTGAAACCTATAAACACTGCGGATGCTACTCTAAAAGCATCTAGTCGGAATAATTCATTCAAACTATATGCTTGGGGGCCACAGTGAGAAGTTTTCTAGCTTAGTCACTCTTAGAGCATTTAGATGCAAAAGCCTATGGTTTTCCGTCTAAATCCTTGGGGGCTACAGTGGGATACTCATATGAAAAGAAAAAGGCAAATAGAACTTACAAGTGCGATGATCTTGAGGTTTGTAGCACTCTCAGCAAGCAACTTGACAAAGGACAAAATGTTTCCTTGAAAGATTTCTGCTTGTCAGAGAAGCTCCTCAAGGCCACACGTTGGAGATGTCAGCGCCGCACCAGGAACCAGAGAAGTGCTACCCGGCGTAAGCACCGGATAGAGTATCTTCGGGAACTCTATGGTCTTCTTGGGTGCGGAGGTACCGCCTTCGACAGACATACCACCTACCACCACTGCCTTACAGCTACCAATGGCATCCTTAGCCGGAGCTTCAGCCGTTGGGTTTGCGGCACTTTCCTGCATCGCCTGTTTGCCGACAACAGCAAGCTCGGTGGAGGCACCTGAGTCCACTTCCATGGCGGAAGGGCCAGATGCTTCTTTGGCTTGAGATCTTGTCGGAGCGGACGAAGGCTGGACGCTAGGGGTGACAGGGGCGATGGCGGGAGATGTGTGGGGAGAAACGTCACGATGCAACATATCCTTAATTTTTTTAGAAGCCCCCAAAGTCTTGGAGGTCTTCTTCAAACTGGTTGTGGCTTTCTTCCTGAAACGCACAAAAAGTATAAGTATAGAAATAAGACAAACAATGGACAATGTCGGAGAGAAATAAGCTTACACAAGAGGGGGTGCTTTGGCAAAGGGGATCCCTGTAACCTTTATTTTCTCCGCCTCCAAGGCGGCGGTAGTCTTCTTCGAGGCTCCACCTTCCGTCTTCTTCTTCTTGCCTCCGTTGGCAGCATCAGAGGTGGAGCTCTTCCGCTTTCGCGCCAACGGAGCATCATCGTCGAACATGACGGTGACTTCCGTCATCTTTGGATCATAGATTTGAGGAGCCATGTTGTCCTCATCTATGTCGCTGAGCTTTTAAGTAAAGAATCACCATGTTAGATGAGATGGTAATGGCTAGACAGAAGAACTGGAGTATATGTCATACACGGAAAATAAACAGGTACCTTTGGGTACTTGCTCTCTATGAACATGTCGTAGGTGATGGTGAAGCCATGCTTCCTATACTTCACCTTGACGATGTCCTTGAGGCAGAGCTTGACGGAGTCGCTCGAGAAGTTGTCCTCGGAGATGCGAAGGCTATCCTTCCTCTCGTTGGTATACTCGTGCATCAACTTCAAGCGGTGCTGCAGAGGCTGGATCCGCCTGACGAACCAGCACATGGCTAGGTCCAATCTGGTCAGACCCGTATCTACGAACCACTCTATCCGCCTTATAGCGTGGGAATGTTCGATGTCGGAGGGAAGGGAGGCCTGGGATCTCCATGTCGGGGCTTCGGCGGTAGCTCCATCGACGAAGTCCGGGTACGTTACTTCTCGGTCGTCCAGAGGGATATCTGGGCCGTAGAAGTACGTTTGTTGCTAGTTCTTGCAGGACTCGTGGCCGACGATGTAGGGGAACCGCCGGCCAGGCCGGATCTTAAAACTAATGGTGCCACAATTCCTAAGCTCGTCCTTGCTGGCTCCGGCTTCGCGCTTGACGGTGAAGAAATAGATGAAGAGATCTAGCCTAGGCCTAATCCCTAAATAACCCTCGCAAAGCGCCGCGTAGTTGATAAGAGCTAAGATGCTATTGGGGGACAGGTTCTGAGGCTGTACTCGGTAATGGTTGAGGACAGCAAGGAAAAAGTTGGAGATGGGCAGGGAGACGCCGCGTACCCGTTTTGCTTTGAGGTACACCTTTTCTACGGCTTGGGGAGAAGGTGTGACCTCGCCGGCCGGCGTCGGCCGCCAAGCGAGCCCCTCCGTCGCAGGGAGGTAGCCCTTGATGATCAATTCCTTGATATCGCGGTCCGTAATATCTGAACCACGCCAGTCACCCTTGTGGGAGTCATACTCCTCATCCAGCAGCTCCAGCGCCGCTGGGTTATGGTCGCCGTCGGTGGTCTCAACCACCGCGGATTTGGGAATAACCAATCCCTCTGGTGGCACGATGATGGCGCTTGCCGGCTTTGTCGCGGCATCGCCTGACGCTGCCATGGAGGGGGTGGAGCTGCTGCTGGCCATTGCGAGTTTTTCGGTGGTGACTAGAAGAGATTAAGGAGATAGGGTTTTTCGCACAGTGCGCGGAGAGCTCGAGGAGGCGCTCGCTGGAGGAAGAAGATGATGCAGAGGGAATGAGGTGAAAAGTAAAATTTCCATCGTTGTTATAATTTATAACCTCCGACCTCAAGATTCATGTGGAATGATCGTACGGTTGACGCGTGGAAGACGTGTGCGGGCGCGTGCGTGGAAATTTTGCCACGATGCCAACTGTCGCCGCCAACAGTTCGTATCGCTCGCGTGGGAAAATCAGACATTGTTGTGTTTTCTGCATGTGTGAGTTATGAGGCGTTGCTGACCTATGTCTACGTCACCCTAACTGTCACTAGCAGGTGAACCATCACATCGGAAGATTCCGGCATGGACGGATCCAATCCGGCTATGGAAGAGTACGATAGAAGATTCAGCAATTCTCTGACTTACAAGTTGAAGATGGAGAAAACCTTGCAGGGTTCTTTAGGAGGATTACAAGATGTTGCTTGATGATTTGCCGACATCCATCTAGACGGAGCATTCAACGTGAAGAGGCAAGACGGCGCAAGATCTCGGAGTTCTCCGGGGGCTACTGTTGGGGATATGCTATATGGGTATCCTCATAGCATGTCCTCTATCCGGATAACCCGGGTGGCCCACATTTGGTAGCATGGCCCATGGCCTGCTGGGCGGCCCAGTTAGATGGATCCAGAAGGGAGGCCCATGCCGGATAAAGGAAGGCTACGGAGGAGTCACCGACGTACCCGGAGCCTTGGAGTGCAAGATACGCTAGACTAGTAATAGGCAGTGTAGGACTCTGTAACCTGTCCGGCTAGAAATTTTCCCTGTAACCCTAGGACATGGCGACTATATAAGTCAGGCCTATTGGAGCCTTTAGGGCACAACTTCACATAACCTCGCACAGCGAACCAATCCCTGTAACTCGGCGTATTGCCATTATAGTGATTTATAGCAGGAGTAGGATTCTGCCACCGTCGTGGGATCTGAACCTGGGTAAGTTGTGTTACCTCGTACCCGTCAACCGTCCGCCTTTCCCCACATCTCTAAACACGCACTGTGAGGACCCCTCCATGGCGTACTCGTCGGCAATACCACGACACAGATTAAAGCATTAAGTGGTGATGTTGTTGTGATCCCGAATGGGTCGCCAATTGAAGACTGTACTACCCTTTATGTCACTGGGGTTCCTATGAGATCGTCGCTAGCAAAGTATCTCCCCTTAAGCCTTTATCAATCTACGAGATCTTGGGTACCTACAAGTCCACAGATCAAGACACGAGACAAAGAAACAAAAGATACAAATCTCAATTGCAGACAAAATACAATACTCCCATGATTAGATGCACATAATTGCTGTGAGGTTTCTCCCCAACCCATAGCCCGTGAGGACTACTCACTCATAACAAATAGATCAAGGATAGAAACCATTGTGCAAAATACTTAGATTGAAATTGAATATTCTTACAATGGTCGCCAAATCACAAGATCTAAAGTACAAAGAAATGGCTATGGATAGTGGAGGGATGGATGGTGGAATGGATGAACAATGGTGCGGATCTCCTTTGGTGGTGTTGTGATGAAATCTGAGAATGGTGGCTCTCCGGGCGGCAGCTGGAGCCTCAAAATATATAGGCGTATTCACAAAAGTCATAGGGTTTCACGAGATGAAGCCGCCGACACCCTATATGGGCAGGCCCCGCCCGTACCACTGGTTGTTACGCGCACTGGTGCCTAGAAATTGCTCCCCAATTACTTGGACATGTGGATTTCCTCTAATTCCTTCATTATGACTCCTGATTTCGCATTAAAACCCGTGATTTCCTGCACAACATAATTCAAAGCAAGGTTTTGCATATCTTTGCAATTATTAGTCATTAGTGGCAAGGATTGAGAGTTTCTTGTAAATTTGTTGACTAAAAACAATGTTTAAATGCAGATAAAGATGGCAAATTTCAGAGCCATCAACTTCCCCAAAGCTCAAACCTTGATCGCCCTTGAGCAAGAAGAAACAAAAGAACTATAAGGAATTCAACATTTAAACTTGAAACAACGAGAATAAGAATTCACTTACATGGTTGGTAGTCATATGTGCATAACACTTCATTCATTTGCGAGGATTATCAAAGTTAGAGAGATGACAAGAGTACTCTACAGGACTTGGAAATTTAAGACAATCAAAGTAGAGTTTAATATCAATATGAATAACTAGTAGTGTATCAATCAATTCAATTCTTCTAGTTAACTATCAACTTGCCAAGGAACACTAGGATGTTTAAATAGCATAATTGAGTAAGAGATTTTCATGTCCTAAGTAATATAACAATGAAGTGTCTTATCTACACACACATCAATGAATCAAGTCTATCAAAAACACTTCTAATCCAATCATTATTTTTCAAGAAAAAATCGTAGAGTAGTAATGAGACAATGCCAAGGACTTGTTATGTGGATCTTCAAGAGATATCTTTTTTTCTTTTCATACTCCTTTTTTCTTTTCAAGGATTGCTGGCTGTTTCTTTTTGCAAGTGTTTACACAACCTTTGAGAATACCAGTACTTTTGCCCATACATTGATAGTGATTCCAATCATGTCATCAACTCATAGCCGAAATCCGGGGTTATACCATAGATCGTTCAAAATCTAGCGGAGTTGCTGGCATCCCAAAGGTGTGCACTAGGATCATAAATAGCAGAATTTTTCTTTATTTCTTTTTTCATGAGCTAGTACCATGGTTTGATCCACAAGGTTATCTTTGGCATGTATCACAATTACTAATAGACTTTATTTCAATCAAACAACTCCTTTCATGAGTGTCGTCAAGACTATCAAAATATCTATTCGGTTAAGTATCTTCAAGGGTATATTCTTAAGATAATCATTCATCAAACAAGTCGTAAATTTCAGACTTTTTCTTATTGTACTTGTTTGGCATTATTAATTCCAAGGCAAGAATCAGTTAGCTAAAAGAACTAGATCAAGAGCTCTAACAAATAACCATCATAATAATAAAAAGCTTTACTTTAACTAAATTAAATTACTCCCACATGCATAACATCTTAGCAAACCGACCAACTAAGATAATCAACTCAAATTTCAAAAGTGGGAGACATAGGACATACCTCTCATAAGTGACTTCATGATTCTCTTCCTTATAGGGATGTGTTCCTTCAAAACTCAAACACGATTACTCTCATAATAATATAAAAGCAAAGAGGCAAAGTGCGAATCCACACTTACAAAAAAAGGAAAAACGGAAAAAATCTTTTTGTATTTTTGAGGAAGGGGATTAAAGAATAGAAAGGATCTTGCGAACAAGCAAGGGTTCTAAGAAAATAAAATCAAACAAAAATAAAATAAAATCAAGGAAAAAAGCAAAGTGTTGGAACAAGCCAACACAAGTGTTTCAAAGCTCCCAAGGAGCTAGAGTACAACCTCATTATTACATAAATAAATTTGCAACGAGAACACATCCCCTTTGTTGCTCAGTGTGGTGGTGGTGGATAATCTCCCAAGTTCCATTGTCCATGCCAATTCTGGAACTGGGCGTTGAGGCTTGCGGTAGCATCTCGAAGGTTGATGGAGAGGTTGTTCATTTTTTTTGAATATTTCCTTCAAGTGCGTGGATATCTTCATAGGTGGTGTAGTAGTTTGGTGGCTGCTCATCTTGTTCGGGCTCTTCTTGTTCTACTTCTTCATATTATCCTCCTCTTATGGGCATCTCTTGTTGGGTAGATTAGCCTCAACATGCGTGTCATAACGCAAACGTCCCTCCTTGATAGAGAAGAGACCATTCGGCAAAGGAGCTAGGATCAAGTGATCCGCTCTAGGTATAAAATATCTACCATGAGTTTTAGAGACCATACCACATGCTCTCAGAGTAGAGAGACCGAGACGATTACTTCCTACCAATGGTTGGATATTACCTAGGTTGACGTGAAGTGCACGTGCAAGGACGGTCACAACTCCTCCTCCACATATGGGTCCACGAGTTTGAAGAGCCTGTTGCTTAAGGTAAAACACAAGCAAAGCGCACAAATTTGGCATTAAGTTATAATTAACAATAGCAGCCCTAGGATGAAACGAGGGCAACACCCTATCAATTACAAGCTCGTCTAGGATTTTGCAATCTAGGGCGTTCAAGCGTTGAACGTAGACAGAAAGTTTTACTACATGCTCGCTCACATTGCTATGCTCTTCCATCCTAGCATAGAAGAAGAGCTCAGAAGATTCATACCTCTCTGCCCAAGCCTTTGGAGGAAAGACGGCTTTGAGATCCTCAAGGATCGCAAATGCAGCCATATTCTCAAAACGCCTTTGACGCTCCGGCTCCATGGCATAGAGCATTCCACTCTAGATGAGGGAGGAATCATCTGCCTTGGAATGCCATACATTCTTTTCGTCCTCGGTGGCGGTGCATGCGGGTTTGGTAGGTGATGTTGGCTCAGTTGATGTAGCACCTTGTTGGGAACCCCAAGAGGAATGTATGATTAGCACAACAACAAGTTTTCCCTCAGTTATAGAACCAAAGTTATCGAACCAGTAGGAGAAAGAAACCACTTCAGAAGGTGTTGCTAGAAACGTGGAACCTGCACACAACACAACCACACTAGTTTTCCCCAAATTATCAATGAGGTTGTTGATACGTCAAAAATGTATCTACTTTCTCAAACACTTTGCTATTGTTTTTCCTCTAAACTTGTGTGATTTGGATACAACTAACACGGACTGACGTTGTTTTCAGCAGAATTACTTTGGTGTCTTGTTTTTGTGCAGAAAATGAACTATCAGGAAAAATTCCGGAAAATATGCCAAAAACTATTTCTCACCAGAAGATCCATGGAGTCAGAAGGGGAGACAGAGAGGAGGCCTAGGGGGCCCAGACCCACCCCAGGCGCGGGCCCACTAACCCCGTGCCTGGGGGAGGTTTGGCCACCCCAGGCAGCTCCTCGGCCTCCCTCCACGCCTATAAGTTGCCTTCTGACCTAAAAACTCGAGGGGGGCGATATTTTTCCAGAAAGAGTTCCGCTCCTCCGCCTCCACTAGAAACCAAGATTCGGATCCAGAAACTCCGTTCTGGAACCCTGCCGGGACGGGGAATTTGGAGAGGATCATCGCCATCGTCGTCACCAACACATCTCCATCAACCACCGATGTTTCCCTCATCCATGAGTGAGTAATCCCCCGCTGTAGGCTTAGGGATGGTAGGGATTGGATGAGTTCTATCATGTAATCGAATATTATTGTTAGGGCATAGTGCTTAGTATCTCTATTAGTGTTATTTGACTTTGTTGCAACTAGTTATGCTTAATGCTTGTCACTAGGGCCCGAGTGCCATGATCTCATATCTGAACTTATTATTGAATCATTATGATAGTATTGTTTATGATCTTATCTGCAAGTTGTGTACACATATCATTGTCCGGATCCAAAGGCCCCAAAGTGACAATAATTGGGACAACCGGAGGGGATGGCTGTGGTGTGAGGATCACATGTGTTCATGGAGTGTTAATGCTTTGCTCCGGTGCTCTATTAAAAGGAGCACCTTAATTGCCAGTAGTTCCCTAGAGGCCCTGCTGCCACGGGCTGCTGGACAGAAGATGTTGTGCAAGTTCTCATTGCAAGCACGTATGGCTATATTTGGAGCACATGCCTATGATTTTTTAGTACTTGTATGCTTGTTATTTGTAGCACATGCCTACACTTGTGGGTCATCAAGACTATTTTCTGGTGCAAGTTGTCGGGGAGCACATGCCTACACTTGTGGGTCATCAAGACTATTTTCTAGCATCGTTGCCGGGGAGCATAGCTTTATTTGTAATTTCACTTGGATCTATTATTGTTCACTGCTAATGCTTTCATCATGGGGAAGTCTCGTGATGGAAAGTTCCCTATTTTACCATCAACTACAAGAATAGGTACAGTCCTAAACACCTCTGCTGCTCTTGATTCACCGTATGTTATAAGTAATCTTGTCACACCACCACCACATGCTCATGCTACACACACTGCTACTACTGCTGAATCTGAAACTGCTTTTGATACTCATGATGTTACTTCTACTGTGCTTGATGCGAGTGGTTCATTAGGTCCTTTTCTAGATGCCACTATGGCCAGTCTAGGAAATACCAAAACTCCTAGTGAATACACTGTTACACCTGTTAGCTCACCTGCTAGTGAGAGTTTTGATATTAATGATGGTTACATAGAGCTCACTGATGAATTTGTTGAAGAGTGCCGAAACACACATGGTGCTAGTGCTATTAAGAGTATCCTTGCTAGACATACTATTATACCCAAGAAGTCATATGATCCTAAGTTTGCCACCTCTCCCATAGATATTAAAGATAAAGATTATGATTTCTCTCTTGATTTATCTTATTTAGATATTGTTGAGAAAGAACCTTTTTGTGGTACTGAAAATGAGAGTGTTGTGGCTCATATGAATGAGCTTTCTACTATGAGTGCTTTGTTCTCTGATGATTTTAATATGCGCAAGTACTTTGTTGCTAAGATCTTCCCTTTTTCACTAAAAGGAGAAGCTAGGGCTTGGTTTAATACATTACCTCATGGTTCCACTGATAGCCCTGATTGCTTCTTTCTTCCATAAATATTTTCCTCCCAGTGCTAGACATGCTACTTTGCAGAGACTTTTTGATTTTAAACAGGAAGAAGAAGAGAAATTGCCTGAGTCATGGAAATGATTATGTTCCTTGATTCATGCATATCTTGGATGTCCATTACCTAAGAATGAGTTGCTTGATATTTATTATAATGGACTAACTGATGATTCTAGGACCTACCTAGATAGCTTTGTTGATTGTGTTTTTAGGAAAAGGACTCCTACAGATGCTGAAGAATTAATGAACAAGATAAGCAAGAATTATGATGATTGGACTTCAACTGAGCTGAATACACCTGAGCCTACTCCTGAACCAGTTGTTCATGAGCCAGTTCCAATACCAACAACAAAGAAGAGGGGAGTTATTGCATTAAATGATGAAGTGATGAAGGAAGCTAAAAAGTGTCTAAAGGAGAAAGGTACTAGAGCTAAAGATGTGAATAATCTACCTCCTATAGAAGAATTATGTAAGCCAATTCCCCACTCATCTACTATTGAGGTACACTCTCTCCAACACTTTGATGAAGGTGATATTCCTTATGGTAAGCCTCCTGATCAATGCTTAGAGGAACTTGACATTTTTATTGTTAAACAAGGTCATTTTAATAATCAGATTCGGAATCATTTATTGGAAAACTCTAGAGCTATCCATGAATTGAAATATATTGTGGAAATAATTTCAAATGATATTAAAATGCTTTGTAAACACTTTCAAATGGTTCAAACCCAACTTGATCAACTTGCTAAGGTACAAAAGGATATGTTAGTTAATTCTTTAGGTAATAAACATGCTTATGGAATTAAAACTAGGAGTGGTGTAACTACTCAAGATCCTTTATATCCTAAAGGACACCCTAAAAGAATAGAAAAGGATTCCCAACAAGGTGAGGATAGTGGTAGTCCTTGTAAGATAAAGAAAAAGAAACATAAGGAAGTTGAGGAACCACTTGAACCTGTTGTAGATCCTAGTAGTATATCTGTATCTGATGTTGAAACTGAGAGCAGTAATATTGATGAGTCTCCTGATAAGGAGGAAGTTGAGGAAGAACCTGAGAAACACACTAAGAATAGTAGGTACACTAGGGAAGATTTTATTGCTAATAAACATGGTAAAGAGAGAGAACCTTGGGTGCAGAAACCTATGCCTTTTCCAGGTAAGAAACACAAGTCAAAGGAGGAAGAACACTACAACAAGTTTTCTGAGTGGATGAAACCTTTATTCCTGCAAATTCCTTTGACTGATGCTATTAAGTTGCCTCCTTATTCAAAGTATATGAAGGATATTGTCTCTAATAAAAGGAATATTCCTAATGAGGAGATTTCTACTTTGCTTGCTAATTACTCCTTCAATGGTAAGTTTCCAAAGAAACTTGGTGATCCAAGTATACCAACTATTCCTTGCTCCATTAAGAATAATTATATTAGAACCGCTTTATGTGATTTGGGAGCTGAGGTTAGTGTTATGCCTTTTTCTCTTTACAAGAGACTCTAACTAGAAAAGTTGATACCAACTGATATATCTTTGCAAATGGCTGATAAGTCAACTACTATTCCTGTTGGTATATGTGATGATGTTCCTGTTCAAGTAACTCATAATTTCATGGTCCTAACTGATTTTGTTGTGCTTGAAATGCCTGAAGATGATAATATGTCTATTATTCTTGGAAGACCTTTTCTTAATACTGCAGGTGCTGTCATCAATTGTAATCAAGAAAAAGTAACATTCAATATTAATGACAAAGAGCACACTGTCTATTTCCCCAAGAAGGTTGCTAAGAGCTATTGCCTGAATTCTATTGAAAATATTGAAGGCATCAAGGTTGGAGAAATATATTGTCCCATTCCACAAGAAAATATTGAAACTATTATGATTGGGACCATTGCTATCAAGTATGAGGTAACATAATCACTTAGAAGAATACAAAGTTTTGTCTCATTTAAGATTGTTTTGGTAACAAGACTTGATCAACCTTGTTAACAAAAGGATTTTTATGAACAAAATAATGTTTCCACTGTGGTTATACTTGCTTTCCTTTTCCTCTCTCCTTCCTAGTCTTTGCTTTAGCTTTAGTTTTGCTAGTTGTTTGCTTGTTTGAGTTTCTTAGAGCTCCTGTAGTTCGGCTTTTGGTTTGCTTTTGCTTCTTCTGAAAAAACTGTTTATGCGAGAAAATCAATTTTCATACCCTGAAAATTGGCCAAAAATAAAGTTTCCTGAAAAATCGCAGAAAATTCAAAATAAATTTTTCCTCGAAAAAGGGGCAGAGTGGCACCTGAGATGACCCAGGGGCCACCCCTAGGCCCCACACCCATGGTAGGCGCGACCTACCTAAGGGTGGCACCTAGGGGGTCTAGCCCACCTGGGCCCCCTCTAGGCTGCCTCCTCAAAGCCACCTTCTTTCTCTCTCCCGAAAAACACCGGAAAACTTGCTCAAGGTCGAGTTCTTGCTGTTCTTGCTCGCGATTTTCGATCTCCTTGTTCAGCCCATCTCAAGTGCTGATTTTTGGAGGGATTGTTCCTTGGTATGTGCCTCCTCCACTTGTCCAATTAGATTTGTGATTGGTAGATTGTATCTTGAGTATTTTTCTACTGTAGGTGACAGGTTGTTTGAGCTTGCATGCTTTTTCTATGCTTAGAAACTTTATTTTGATGCATGTGTAGTCCTCTAGCAAGTTCCTATAGTAGTTGCTCATCATTTATCAACTTAGAAATTGTCAGGGTCCCAACCTTTAAATAAGGTAGAGTCCCATGTGTTTACAATGCTAGTCCCTGGATCAATAGCTAGCATCCACAGTTAAGATGTAATATCAAGAAACAAAGGTCATAATACAACTTTATAACCAGGAATAACATAATTTTATTACATCTTACATAGCTCATTTGGCTATTACATTACATTGCACCAGAATATCTATAGCATGGGGTCCTTCATCTTCAAAGTGCCACAGGCAGACATGTTGGTTGTAGACTTTGTAATCCTAATCAATCAACTTCACTAATATCAATCAAACCTGCAACATTACAAGTTACAGCCACAAGGGTCAATACATTTGAATTGTATTGGCAAGTTTCACTACTATGTTGAATATAAGTGGATCCTATCATTACATGCATTTCTGGCTAAGTAGGGTTTAAGGCTCATTTGCAGAAGCAAAATTTATCCTATCTTTTCAAAATGGTTTTGATCTTTTGTCAAATCTCCTTTTCAAAATCCCTTGAACTCCTTGGTAAATTCCCAAGTGTTCAAGTCCTTGTCAAAAAAAAATCTCTTGAGCTCCTTGGTACCCCCAAGTGCATCAAGTTTTATCAAAATCTCTTGAGCTCCTTGGTACCCCAAGTGCATCAAGTCTTTTGTTGTCACTTAAAAGTTTTTCTTTTAGAAATTGGAATGTCGAGATTTCCCATAGCTTCAAGATTTAGTTGCTCAGTATTGTCCATAACCGGGGACACGGCTAAGTACTTAGATTTTATTTTCTTCTGCAGAAGTTGTACACTTTACCCACATGTCACACTCTCATCTTGTTGCCACCAGTGGCCGCTGGATTGTTACTCACCAAGATGGAGTACTAGCAGATTGAGAATGTGACGAAGTCTTTCCAGAGGGTCCTCCCATACACCATTGCTAGCTTGTCTTCAGTACCCATGTAGGATTCCAAGTTCCTATTTTCAGTAACCTGAAGACAATGCATGGGTCTTCCCAATGTAGTTGACTAAGCCAGAGCCATAAGTAGCATGTGGTTGTACACGAAAGCCACAATTGGAGAAACATGTTCAATCTCTAAGTTCCTGGGTGGTTTTATTTTTGAGCACAACACAAAGAGATTGCCATAGACATGGTTCCTTTTGTTGCCACCTTCTCCAAAACTCATAGTATCCTTGTCCACCCAGGTGGTTCATTGAGTCCTTGTTTTAAAAAAACACAAGTCCTTTTCTCAACTTCATAAAATCTCAACATGTATCTCTTTTCAAAATATAGCATGGCTAAGCATGTAACAACTACATTGTTTTTACTAAGGAATGTTTAAGGGTATCCTATTAGGATTTAGCATAACATAAGTATAAAATTCTTTTCATGCATGTTTCCAAAATCCACTAAGTATAATGAAAATAATAGGACTTTAGATGATAGTGTAACTTGCCTTTTTGGTAGGGAATGATGGTTCACTTCTTGATCTTGCTAGTTTCACACTTTTCTAACTTCACTACAAATCAATCAAGCAAACACAATATCAACTAGCATTCCAACCAATACTCAAACAATCAAACACACATAAAATCATAGGAACTAAGTCATGCATGCAAGCATGAAAAAGATGGTTTTATTTGCAAATATGGTTTCCACTAGGCTCTAAATTTTGTAAGGTTCAAGGTGGTCACTTCCTAAAGTGGCAAAGTCATTTGCAAAAGGGTTTTATTCATAAACCATTTTTAAATCCATTCATCATTTTATGTGGTGGAAAATGTTTTTATCAAATCAAAAACTTTATGTCTTTCACCAAATAAGTTGCTAATTCTCAGAACTTGGTGCTTAGGGTCAGTAGGTTTGATTCAAATCATTTTCCCAAAGTTTTTACTCCAAAAACATTTTCATAACAAAACCAATATTTTTATTTGGCTAGAAATGGGCTAAATTAATTAATCCATCCTAAACTTCACCAAATCCATTTTGAAAACCATGGGTTGGTTCCTAGGGTCAGTAAGTTCACCACAAACCAATTTGCAAAGATTTCATTCTTGAAAACATTTTGGAATATTTTTTCTAATCTAAACAAGCACACAAATGTTTCTGCAAAAACAAACATTTTACCAGAGTCTTTTTACTAAACAAAATGCATGGTTGGATAGGGCTTGTTCCACTGATTCCATTGATATAAAGTTTGTAATTTTTGGACGTGTGGATCAAAAGTTACAAGGGTTTCCAATTTGCATCTAAATCTGTTTTCAAATTCTGTTTTTAAAACGTCTGGTGCCACGCGGCGTAATCTTACTGGCTGGTACCGCTTCGGTCGGATCGTGCTCTGCGAGGCGTTGGATCTAAACAGATCGCACGGTTCTGGTTGCGTACCCCTTTGGCGTTTAAGTGATCTATCGCGTTCGTCCGATCTAGATCCTACGGACACTACTGCTTGGTCAACAACGGGCGGCGCTGCGCGGCGGCAGACGGCGGCGACGGTCGGACGAGGTGCTAACGGCGGTTACAGGAATCAAGGGAGGAAACGAGAATGCTCACCATGTTCGCGAGGTCGAGGTGGTGCTCAACGTGTGGTCGGCTTGGCAAGGGGTGCTCAGGGACAGCAGCGATTCCTCGCCGGAGTGGAAAACGGCGTCGGGTGGCTCTGGTCGTTGTCGAGGGCGGTGCTGCGGTTCGCTCCGAGGCAAAATGAGGATGCGGTTAGAAGCGCAATACCAAGGCGAAGTTGTGTGCGTGAAGGAGAGAGCGCGGGGTGGTCGGTTCTTACCATGGAACGTCGCCGGAGAAGGAAGCAGACGCGGCGGCGCTCGGGAGTTGTCGAAGCCGATGCTCTGGGGCGCCCGCGGTTGAACGGAGGGCACATGCAGGTGCGCCTGGGAGTGGGGATCTCGACAGTGTGCTCAGGGAGGCAAGGGGTGGCGAGGTTGGGCTGGAATTGGAGCAAAGGCTCGTCGGAGCAGTGAGTGGTCTATGGCGAAATTAGCGTAGCTTGGTGGCGTGTTGGTTATGGCGACAGAGGGGAAATGGGGAGGAGAGGGAGACGTTTAAGGGGGCGTGGTCGCCGGGGGAGTAATGGCTGTTAATCACGCGAATTGATCGCCGGCGTAAAGGGCAGGAAACGGCTGGGCGTCGTCTGCGCGAGGAAGAAGGAGGTGAGCTGGCGGTGGGGTCCGGGCGTCAGCGGGGAAGCAAGAGAGAAAGAGGGCCACCGGTCAGTTGCTCTGCGGGTCAGTTAACAGGTGTGAAACGTTCCCTTCGGGAGATAGGGAGTGGGCTAGCTGGGCTCGTTGGGCTTGGCCAGTTGGGCTGAGTCCATTTCTATATTTTTTTCTTCGGAATGCTTTTTCCTTTTCTGATTCTATTTCCTGTTTTGAAATTCAAACAACAATCAAACATTCAAAACCATTCAAACATTCATCACACTTTGCAATTGAATTTGGTTTTGTTTAACAACATAAACCAAAGTCCAAAGGTCAAAATAATATTTTTACTTTAGGGTCCATCATTATTTAAATAAATAGACCTTGTTTAATAAATCAAAATAGGGTTTGATTTATTTAAAATTCCATTTGAAATCTAAAATGGTGTCAAAACCATTCAGTAGGTTTTATTTGAAATTATAAAACACTTGGTAAACCTGTTTTAAAATAAATAAATAATCTTTTAATGTTTAATTAAATTAGCAAAACCTTTATTTTTAATAAACTTGGATATTAAATCCTTTTCAATTTATTTTAAATAAAACTTTACTAATTTTTATCCAATAGAAATATTTTTATTTCAAAGGCTTTGGCCAAGTTTTAATTTGGCTTATAAAATAATCCTTATTTATATTTCTTCCTTCTTATTTTAAAACCAAATCTTTTATTAAAAGGTTTCAAAATAGTAGTTCCAAATATTTACAACTTCATTATTTATTTTATCTTTTTAAATCCCTTTAGGATTTTATTTGATCCAAATAGGTTTTGAAAGTTTCCAATTGGAATCAAAAGTTTCTTCTCACCCTGAAAATCAACAAAGTTTTTATTTTATTCATTTATTTTTTTCACATTACAAGATTTGGAAAATCTTGGGATGTGACAGGCTACCACCCTTAAAATAAATCTCGTCCCGAGATTTGGGAAGGCTAGTGTTACAAGTAGGCTCAAAGGCATCTAGGGTACTACCACCCTTAAAATATTTCAAACAAAATTACATATTGGCTTGCTTGGGATCTTGGGGAAACTTCTCTGGGCAACATCTGCATGGTGTCCTTTGTTTCCACACTTGACTCATGGGCCAAGGTTGAGATCCTTCATAGGCTTGTTTAACTTGTTCTTCATCTTTTCTGGACAATTGCTTGCATAATTTCCTGGTTCTTTGCAATTGAAACAGTTGATATCTTTGAGTTCTTTACGTGTCTCTTGTGGACAAGTTGCTGCATAATGGCCTAACTGTTTGCAGTTGTTGCACCTCACTTGGCCAATTTCCTTATACTTCTGGTTCTCTGGGCATTCACTGGAATAGTGTCCCATTTCTTTACAATTATGACATTGCACATGGCTTTTGTCCTTCTTTTGCTTTTTGGATTTCTCCAAAGCTAGGAGTGCATCCAGTTCATGTTGTTCATATGTTATCTGGTAGGTAGGAATGTCCACATGTTTCTTGGACCTTCTATTGCTCTTTGGATAATTCATATGCCCTTTCTTTGGTCCTTTGAATTGGGTTGTTTTGCCTGGAGGTATAAGTGGACCTTTCCCTTTGTCATCAACCTTCTTGGTAGACTTGGATCCTTCTGGATGGTTTGCAATCATTTGTTGCACTCCACCTTGTTTCCTTTGTTCAACAATGGAATAGATGGGGCATTGGATAGGAACATGGTTGTTTCCTTCACATAGGTAGCAAGTAGCTTGAGAGGTGGAACATTGTCCAACTGGATGTTTCTCTTCACAGTTGGGGCATTGATCTCCATGCTCCTTAGAAGTATGATCCTTGTCTCCACAAATAATGCAAGCTGGGGCTCCATCTAAAATAACATTTCTGTCATCCTTGTTGTCACAAACTCTTTTGGAATAGTTGTCTTCCATGTTGATCATTTGATCAGTCACCTTAAGCATCAATTGGGCTTGAGTTTCCAAAATCCTTGTAGTGTTGGATCTTCCCCACTGGTGTTGTCTATGAATTGAGCTGTCATTTGGTTCAACTGGTGTTGGGTTGCTATGAGTTCTTTCATGTTGTCCTCTTGGTTGGTGTTGGTGTCATCAACCTTGATGTTGGAGTCTCTTGGAGTAGTCATCTGTTTGAGTTGAATGGAGATTAGAATAGACAAAATATTTCTAAGGAATCAATTCTAATCACACACATCACAATTCACTCAAGCAATGTGCAAGCATTCACAAACCAACCATTTCACTCAAACAACAAAGTCCAAGCACATCTTTAGGCAACAAAATATTTTTGTTACACCACATAAGTTGGTGTGTTTGATTTAACTATATATGGTGGTCCATCTATATGGTTCACTTATGATCTTTCCATCCTTCTTGGTTGATTCCCTTTGCATGAGATCATGGTTTCCTTAGGAAAAACTCTTAGTCACAAAAACTTCAAAGGTGATGTTGACTCCTTCTAACTTGTGTTTCCTTAGACTCCAAATCTTGAGCAAGATTTCCTTGTCTCACTTGTCCATAGTGTTATCCAAGGTTGAAGTCCTTGGTGAATATACTGAAGATGTTGAAGTCATTAGAGTTGAAGAAGTTGAAGTCATTAGAGTTGAAGATGTTGAAGAAGTCCTTTGCACATGGTGTAGTCCTTGGCCATGGGGTAGGTTTTTCCATTAAGTTGAAATAGAAGAGATGTAGAATCAAAACAAAAATGGTTAAGGAATGAGTTTACAATATTGTTTGTAAATAAGTTTTGGAACAAATACAACTCCTATTTTTCTAAGGGTTTTTGTCCAATCCTAGGTTTACAAATCCTACAGGAAACACAATGCTCTGATACCATCTGTCAGGGTCCCAACCTTTAAATAAGGTAGAGTCCCATGTGTTTACAATGCTAGTCCCTGGATCAATAGCTAGCATCCACAGTTAAGATGTAATATCAAGAAACAAAGTTCATAATACAACTTTATAACCAGGAATAACATAATTTTATTACATCTTACATAGCTCATTTGGCTATTACATTACATTGCAGCAGAATATCTATAGCATGGGGTCCTTCATCTTCAAAGTGCCACATGCAGACATGTTGGTTATAGACTTTGTAATCCTAATCAATCAACTTCACTAATATCAATCAAACCTGCAACATTACAAGTTACAGCCACAAGGGTCAATACATTTGACTTGTATTGGCAAGTTTCACTACTATGTTGAATATAAGTGGATCCTATCATTACATGCATTTTTGGCTAAGTAGGGTTTAAGGCTCATTTGCAGAAGCAAAATTTATCCTATCTTTTCAAAATGGTTTTGATCTTTTGTCAAATCTCCTTTTCAAAATCCCTTGAACTCCTTGGTAAATTCCCAAGTGTTCAAGTCCTTGTCAAAAAAAAATCTCTTGAGCTCCTTGGTACCCCCAAGTGCATCAAGTTTTATCAAAATCTCTTGAGCTCCTTGGTACCCCCAAGTGCATCAAGTCTTTTGTTGTCACTTAAAAGTTTTTCTTTTATAAATTGGAATGTCGAGATTTCCCATAGCTTCAAGCTTTAGTTGCTCAGTATTGTCCATAACCGAGGACACGGCTAAGTACTTAGATTTTATTTTCTTCTGCAGAAGTTGTACACTTTACCCACATGTCACACTCTCATCTTGTTGCCACTAGTGGCCGCTGGATTGGTACTCACCAAGATGGAGTACTAGAAGATTGAGAATGTGACGAAGTCTTTCCAGAGGGTCCTCACATACACCATTGCTAGCTTGTCTTCGGTACCCATGTAGGATTCCAAGTTCCTCATTTTCAGTAACCTGAAGACAATGCATGGGTCTTCCCAATGTAGTTGACTAAGCCAGAGCCATAAGTAGCATGTGGTTGTACACGAAAGCCACAATTGGAGAAACATGTCCAATCTCTAAGTTCCTGGGTGGTTTTCTTTTGGAGCACAACACAAAGAGATTGCCATAGACATGGTTCCTTTTGTTGCCACCTTCTCCAAAACTCATAGTATCCTTGTCCACCCAGGTGGTTCATTGAGTCCTTGTTTTAAAAAAAACACAAGTCCTTTTCTCAACTTCATAAAATCTCAACATGTATCTCTTTTCAAAATATAGCATGGCTAAGCATGTAATAACTACATTGTTTTTACTAAGGAATGTTTAAGGGTATCCTATTAGGATTTAGCATAGCATAAGTATAAAATTCTTTTCATGCATGTTTCCAAAATCCACTAAGTATAATGAAAATAGTAGGACTTTAGATGATAGTGTAACTTGCCTTTTTGGTAGGGAATGATGGTTCACTTCTTGATCTTGCTAGTTTCACACTTTTCTAACTTCACTACAAATCAATCAAGCAAACACAATATCAACTAGCATTCCAACCAATACTCAAACAATCAAACACACATAAAATCATAGGAACTAAGTCATGCATGCAAGCATGAAAAAGATAGTTTTATTTGCAAAGATGGTTTCCACTAGGCTCTAAATTTTGTAAGGTTCAAGGTGGTCACTTCCTAAAGTGGCAAAGTCATTTTAAAAAGGGTTTCATTCATAAACCATTTTTAAATCCATTCATCATTTTATGTGGTGGAAAATGTTTTTATCAAATCAAAAACTTTATGTCTTTCACCAAATAAGTTGCTAATTCTCAGAACTTGGTGTTTAGGGTCAGTAGGTTTGATTCAAATCATTTTCCCAAAG
Organism: Avena longiglumis; assembly: GCA_030063025.1. Taxonomy (NCBI): domain Eukaryota; kingdom Viridiplantae; phylum Streptophyta; class Magnoliopsida; order Poales; family Poaceae; genus Avena; species Avena longiglumis. The sequence goes on along the minus strand of CP125974.1, from coordinate 470,921,137 downwards.
TTTTTACTCCAAAAACATTTTCATAACAAAACCAATATTTTTATTTGGCTAGAAATGGGCTAAATTAATTAATCCATCCTAAACTTCACCAAATACATTTTCAAAACCATGGGTTGGTTCCTAGGGTCAGTAAGTTCACCAAAAACCAATTTGCAAAGATTTCATCCTTGAAAACATTTTGGAATAATTTTTCTAATCTAAACAAGCAAACAAATGTTTCTGCAAAAACAAACATTTTACGAGAGGCTTTTTACTAAACAAAATGCATGGTTGGATAGGGCTTGTTCCACTGATTCCATTGATGTAAAGTTTGTAATTTTTGGACGTGTGGATCAAAAGTTGCAAGGGTTTCAAATTTGCATCTAAATCTGTTTTCAAATTCTGTTTTTAAAACGTCTGGTGCCACGCGGCGTAATCTTACTGGCTGGTACCGCTTTGGTCAGATCGTGCTCTGCGGGGCGTTGGATCTAAACAGATCGCATGGTTCTGGTTGCGTACCCCTTCGGCGTTTAAGTGATCTATCGCGTTCGTCCGATCTATATCCTACGGACACTACTGCTTGGTCAACAACGGGCGGCGCTGTGCGGCGGCAGACGGCGGCGACGGTCGGACGAGGTGCTAACGGCGGTTACAGGAAGCAAGGGAGGAAACTAGAATGCTCACCATGTTCGCGAGGTCGAGGTGGTGCTCAACATGTGGTCGGCTTGGCAAGGGGCCCTCAGGGACAGCAGTGATTCCTCGCCGGAGTGGAAAACGGCGTCGGGTGGCTCTCGTCGTTGTCGAGGGCGGTGCTGCGGTTCGCTCCGAGGCAAAACGAGGATGCGGTTAGAAGCGCAATACCAAAGCGAAGTTGTGTGCGTGAAGGAGAGAGCGCGGGGTGGTCGGTTCTTACCATGGAACGTCGCCGGAGAAGGAAGCAGACGCGGCGGCGCTCGGGAGTTGTCAAAGCCGACGCTCTGGGGCGCCCGCGGTTGAACGGAGGGCACATGCAGGTGCGCCTGGGAGTGGGGATCTCGACAGTGTGCTCAGGGAGGCAAGGGGTGGCGAGGTTGGGCTGGAATTGGAGCAAAGGCTCGTCGAAGCAGTGAGTGCTCTCTGGAGAAATTAGCGTAGCCTGGTGGCGTGTTGGTTATGGCGACAGAGGGGAAATGGGGAGGAGAGGGAGACGTTTAAGGGGGCGTGGTCGCCGGGGGAGTAATGGCTGTTAATCACGCGAATTGATCGCCGACGTAAAGGGAAGGAAACGGCAGGGCGTCGTCTGCGCGAGGAAGAAGGAGGTGAGCTGGCGGTGGGGTCCGGGCGTCAGCGGGGAAGGAAGAGAGAAAGAGGGCCACCGGTCATTTTCTCTACGTGTCAGTTAACAGGTGTGAAACGTTCCCTTCGGGAGAGATGGAGTGGGCTAGCTGGGCTCGTTGGGCTTGGCCAGTTGGGCTGAGTCCATTTCTATATTTTTTTCTTCTGAATGCTTTTTCCTTTTCTGATTCTATTTCCTGTTTTGAAATTCAAACAACAATCAAACATTCAAAACCATTCAAACATTCATCACACTTTGCAATTGAATTTGGTTCTGTTTAACAACATAAACCAAAGTCCACAGGTCAAAATAATATTTTTACTTTAGGGTCCATCATTAATTAAATAAATAGACCTTGTTTAATAAATCAAAATAGGGTTTGATTTATTTAAAATTCCATTTGAAATCTAAAATGGTGTCAAAACCATTCAGTAGGTTTTATTTGAAATTATAAAACACTTGGTAAACCTATTTTAAAATAAATAAATAAGTTTTTAATGTTTAATTAACTTAGCAAAACCTTTATTTTTAATAAACTTGGATATTAAATCCTTTTCAATTTATTTTAAATAAACCTTTACTAATTTTTATCCAATAGAAATATTTTTATTTCAAAGGCTTTGGCCAAGTTTTAATTTGGCTTATAAAATAATCCTTATTTAAATTTCTTCCTTCTTATTTTAAAACCAAATCTTTTATTAAAAGGTTTCAAAATAGTAGTTCCAAATATTTACAACTTCATTATTTATTTTATCTTTTTAAATCCCTTTAGGATTTTATTTGATCCAAATAGGTTTTGAAAGTTTCCAATTGGAAACAAAAGTTTCTTCTCACCCTGAAAATCAACAAAGTTGTTATTTTATTCATTTATTTTTTTCACATTACAAGATTTGGAAAATCTTGGGATGTGACAGAAATCACTTGGTTTGATGGTTATCTTAAAATTTCAGCAAAGAAGACGAGTGCTTATCCATTGAATCAATATGACTTGATGGTGCATGAGCCAATGAAGGTTCATCATGAGGAGGCAGTTTTTTCCTTCCATATATCCATGCCATGAATTTATGAGAGCTGCGGGGATCCTCCAAGATTTCCAAACTTTAGTTACAAATGCAGAGTTGGAGCACTTTGTTGAAGGTGAACCAATCCAATATGTTAAGCTAACCATGGATTTTTTGCAGGACTTCCGGTTCACTTGGTCTACTTCTAATCCCATGGTCCATTACAAAATATATAATATACCTGTCGACCTGCCTTTTGCTGATTTCTGTGCAGCAATTAGAGCACCTCTGTGGGGATCCTGTGAGAAGATCAAGGAGAGGCCCAAGTCACTTGTTGATTCGTATGCTAAGGTTTGCCAAGGTTTCAACTTCTCAAAGGAAAGTGGTAAAATTCAGAACATCCAGCTCCCAGCTATTATATACTTTGCCTATTTCATTACCAAGTGTGTTCTTACTAGAAAGACTGTTAGAAAGTTGTCTTCTTTTGATCTAGCTTTTATTGCAGCTGCTCTGAATAGGAATAGTTCTTATAGTTTGGGTGCTTTGATAGCCCACCGTCTCACCACCAACCGTGAGAAGGGTGGAATTTGTGGAGGCCTCATTGCTTCTAGGTTGCTAGCTTTCCATGGTTTAGAGACTCATTATTCAGATTTTCAGCTCCCCATAGAGATGCTTGATATTGAATCTATGATTCATCATGGTTTCGTTTCCTTGGGGGCTAATGTGAGAAGTTTACCATATGAATTATCTTTTGCCCAGCAAGGTCGGAGAAAGGGTAGGACTGAGAAAATAGTTTATTTTCCTGTACCTGCTTTGTTTAATTTTGATAACAGGTAAGGATGGTCGCTTACGGAGGAAGAGGTTGACACATATGTGGGGGAACTCTCCCAGCAAGAACAGAATGTTGAAGAGGATGTCGAAGACAATTCAGTTCAGCCCTCCAACTTGGGAGAGTCTTCATACCAGTAGCCCTCATTTGATTGGGGCGCGTCATATTCATCATCGCAAGCGCCTGACTATGATCATTCCTATGATGACCCTCCATCATGGGGGTACTATCCGCGTTATTGATCCCCACTTAGGCCAAAAGCCTAAGCTTGGGGGGAGGTACACCGACATCACACTCATATATATCATGTTCGGTCGATTCTTTGTTTATCATTGTTTTCGCTTTCTTTTTGGTTCTTGTTGCCTCTTTCTCAAAAGCCCAAAAATACCAAAAATATTTTCATTGTTTCTCTTGGTTTGTTTTCTTTGCTTTGGTTTGCCTTAAAAGAAAAAATACAAAAAGATTTTGCTTTGTTTGGTTTGCTTTGTTTTTGTTTGGTTTTTCTTTGTTTGCTTGTTTCTAAAAATCGAAAACACCAAAATATTTGTTGTTCTTCTTTGGTTTTGTGAGTTCTTCGCAGGGTTTAGCCGTCCTCAGTGGATGTTGGTTTTCATGTTATCATTCAAGTCACACAAGTGAAGAGCAATAATGAAGATTAAGACAACTCGAGGAGTGGTAAGAGGCTGGTAACGAACTCTATTTGTTTTCATTTTTGTACATATACTCATCATTGTGAGCATGCTTAGCATGTTTGTATAAGGTGTATGTCATTATGGATGCTTAGTAGTTCTTGCTTGTCTATGATTAGCTCCAGCTTGGTAATAGTTTGCAGCATGTCATATGAATGTTTGCTTGCATTGTTTTATTCATACTTTGGTATGATATTGTGGTATCCTCCTCTGACTGTTCATGTGAATCAACTTGGCACATGCTCGCGCATGCATATGACTAAACAATAGTCAGTAAGCCTCGATGATTTATTTTTCCTCAGATTTCTTGTATCACTTCCATGCCATAATTGGTCTTGTTTTATTGCAAGCATGATTATGACAACTATTGATCTCTCGTTTGTCGCTCCCTCTCTATTGCTAGCCTTCACTTACACTGAGTATGTGCTCTACCTGTGCTTCCAACTCCCCAAAACCAATATTGCCAATTGTGTCCACCATACCTACCTATTAGCATCATTTGCTATTTCAGTGCATATCCTATATGTCGTGTTTTCTTCCAAAATAAAATGTCTGTCTGTGTTGAGAAAGTTACTTAGTAAATCTCTCACGAACTTGATGGCACACTTTATTCTGTGCACTTAATAATCCTGAACCATTGTGACTAGTCCATGAAAGTTATATGCTTGAAAATTATATGCTAGGAGTCAGCAGAACCGTGTTGTCACGGGGAACGCTTTCAACACCTTTTAGATACGTTTATATCTAGTTGATACCTTGCTCTTTTGTTTGTGGATGTTAACGATGTGAAATGAGAGGGGGACTTGTGAGTCCATGGAGTTTGTATTCTGTGTTAGAGAAACGCCTGGGCCGCTAGCCTAAGTCATGCCTAATCATGGTGGAAACTTGCAGTATCACCATAGTGAGTCATCTATGAAGCATCCTCAATAAAAAACTATGCATATAGTACATAAAAAGATTGCTGAAATGTTCATTGTCTGCTTGCCTTGTCATTTTGGTTATGGGAAAGCTCATGTACCATATGCAAGGGGTACCCCGTTGGCGGTTCTCAATGATACGCAAATACTTACAATGACAAGAACTTGCCTGGACCCAAAGTTGAGTAGTATGCGGAGTGGCCCTCGCACTCAAGGGACTCAGGATTTTCAGTATATGGTCTGTCAAGCATATAATTCAGAGTGGACCTCACTTTCACCTTAACCACATAAAGATGCTTATGATAGGGGCAATGAGAGCTCAAAGCTAATGAGTACCTTCCTTTCAGCATTTGGAAGCCTTTCAAACCTTTCAAAAACCGTTTTCACAACCTTGTTGAGTCACCACCTATTCTATGAGCACCTTCTTGAGAGCATAGTTGTCATTCTTGTGTTTGTCTCAAAACTTGGTTAATTATGTCATGACTTTGATGCTTGTATCTCTGATATCTTTATCTCTAGTCTTCATGTGAACTTCAGAGGTGCCTTGGCATTTATATTGTGCTCTTCAAACAAAGGAAAGCGAGATACCACTCTATCATACCTTATTATGAGCATTGCAATGTTGCTTTGTTATGTTTCATGCTACTTATTATTATTTGAGTTGGTTTCTCTTCATAGCTTGCAATGATTATTGAGTAGACTTAGTTGCATACTTCTTATTATGAATTGTCTAGGCATCTACTCCTGTGCTTAGAATATTTACATCATATGAAGCAATGTGTTCGTGAAAGTTCTTTTATCGCACTAAGTTTTCAACTGAATTGCTTGAGGACAATCAATAAGCTAAGCTTGGGGGAGTTGATACATCCAAAACGTATCTACTTTCTCAAACACCTTGCTATTGTTTTTCTCTAAACTTGTGTGATTTGGATACAACTAACACGGACTGACACTGTTTTCAGCAGAATTACTTTGGTGTCTTGTTTTTGTGCAGAAAATGAACTATCAGGAAAAATCCCGGAAAATATTCCAAAAACTATTTCTCACCAGAAGATCCACGGAGCAGAAGGAGAGAGGCACTGGGGCCCCACCCAAAGCGTGGCCCAGACCCCGCCCGGAGGTTTGGCCACCCCAGGCAACTCCTCGGCCTCCCTCCGTGCCTATAAGTTTCCTTCTGACCTGAAAACTCAGGGGGGTTCAATAGTTTTCCAGAAAGAGTTCCGCTCTGCCGCCGCCACCAGAAACCAAGATTCGGATCCAGAAACTCCGTTCTAGCACCCTGCCGGGATGGGGAATTTAGAGAGGATCATCGCCATCGTCATCACCAACGCATCTCCATCAACCACCGATGTTTCCCTCATCCATGAGTGAGTAATCCCCCATTGTAGGCTTGGGGATGGTAGGGATTGGATGAGTTCTATCATGTAATCGAATATTATTGTTAGGGCATAGTTCTTAGTATCTCTATTAGTGATATTTGACTTTGTTATAACTTGTTATGCTTAAAGCTTGTCACTAGGGCTCAAGTGCCATGATCTCAGATCTGAACTTATTATTGAATAATTATGATAGTATTGTTTATGATCTTATCTGCAAGTTGTGTACACATATCATTGTCCAGATCCAAAGGCCCCAAAGTGATAATAATTGGGACAACCGGAGGGGATGGCTATGGTGTGAGGATCACATGTGTTCACGGAGTGTTAATGCTTTGCTCCGGTGCTCTATTAAAAGGAGCACCTTAATTGCCAGTAGTTCCCTAGAGGCCTCGCTGCCACGGGCTGGCTGGACAGAAGATGTTGTGCAAGTTCTCATTGCGAGCATGTATGACTATATTTGGAGCACATGCCTAGGATTGTTTAGTACTTGGATGCTTGTTATCATTTATCTGCAATGCCCTAGATCTTGAAGTTACATGTTTAGACTCATCCATGCAACGCCCGTCCATCCATCCCTATGCCTACCGTTTCGAATCCTCATCATATCAAGTATTGTTACTATTGCTCTTGTTTCACTGTTGTTGTTGCTTTGCTGTTGCTACTACCAAACTGTTGCTACTGATAAACTTCTGTGAGCAAGAACTATTTCCAGGTGCAGCTGAACTGACAACTCACTTGTTAAGGCTTGCAAGTATTCTTTGGCTCCCCTTGTGTCGAATCAATAAATTGCGATCCCCTACACTTGTGGGTCATTAGTTGTCAAGCTCACTGGTTTTGCTGAAAACAAAGGATTAAACGTATAGCATGTAAGATAGTAATTGCTTGTGGTAATTGTAGAAAGTAAACAGTAGATGGAATATCAATGGGAAGGAATGGACCGGGGTCCACAGTTCACTAGAGGTGTTTTCTCCATAAGATAAATAACATGCTGGGTGAACAAATTACAACAGGGCAATTGACAAATAGAGAATGCATAACAATGCATGTACATGACATGATGATCACTATGATATTTACTTGGGAATTATAACATGATATATAGACCATAATCCAACTGCATCTATGACTAATAATCCACCTCCGGGATATCATCCGAACAACCCTCGGGTATTAAGTTGCAAACGACAGATAATTGCATTAAGCAAAGTGTGTAATGTAAACAATACAATTGCCCTTGGGCAAAGGATTGTTGTTTTCTCCCTAGTAGCAACAACACATCTACAATCTTAGAAGTTTCTGTCACTCTCCCAGATTACTAGAGGCATGAACCTACTATTGATCATAAATACTCCCTCTTGGAGTCACAAGCAAATACTTGGCCAAAGTAACTACTAGCAACGAAGAGCATGCAAGATCACAATTAACATAGACATGATAGAAAAATAATCAATCTAACATAATACTCAATATCCATGGAATCCCCGCAAACACAACATGTAGGATTAAAATAAGATGATCTTGATCATGATGGGCAGCTCACGCGATCTAAACATGGTAGCACAAATAGGAGTGCTATGGACTCGTAGTCCAAGGATGAACTACTCACACATCACTCCAGAGGCAGGCATGGTGATGAAGAAGGCCTTCGAGATGATCTCCCCTCTCCGGCAGGGTGCCAGGAAGAGCTTCAGATCCCTCCCGATCTAGGGACGATGGTAGGGCGGCTACATACTTTTTCGTGGAATTATGGTCGGGTACTTAGGGTTTTTGCATCGAGGAGGTTATATAGGCAAAGGGGCAAGGTCGGTGGAGCGCCAGGGGGCACACCCTAGGGCGGCGCGCCCCCTAGACGTGCCTGGGCTAGGTGTGGCCGCCCTGGAGTGCATTTCCCTCTGGCCTCCGGACTCCTTCTCGTGTCGGCAAAAATAGGAAATTTGGATTTTGTTTCGTCCAATTCCGAGAATATTTCTTTACTAGTATTTCTGAAACAAAAAATAGCAGAAAATAGGGAACTGGCTATGCGACACTTGTTAATATGTTAGTTCCATAAAATTCATAAAAATGCTATAAAGTGTAGACAAAACATAAAGCAAATTGGTGTAAAACAAGCATGGAGCATAAAAAATATGGTAAATCTCAATCAATGTCTCTAAGTATATGTTTGTGATAAGCCTTCTAAAAATAGGTTCATCTCTAGATGTGAGAGAGTCAAGTTTCATGCAATATCAAAAAAGAAAACCTTGAAAAGTATTTCCTTAATGTGTGCTCTTGTTTCAATGCTAGAACAGGCTAACCAAACTATCCAGTCCAAGGTAATTTACTGCGGAGGTAGAGCATGAAGATGTTTTCCGTAAGCCAGCTCTCCGGTGATTGCGCTCCATCTCAATATCTTCTGTATCCTAACTCCATGAAAACAACGGATTCACCTCCAGTCATATGTCAACAATCTTGTGGACGATGGTGAGATTCATCATACAACCCTTTATTTGAACCTAATCATGTGGATCTATTTCGGGATCTGGTCCGTCTTTACTGTATTTGGTCAAAAAATAGGTTTATTGATCCGATTAAATTTGGGCTTTATGCTGGACATGAAACTTTGCCTCGCATTAAGGAAGTTCGGAGAATAAATAATTGGTTCATGTCTATTTTGTTTGTAGCATGTAGATTTAGACATAAGATTTCTATGTCCTTCATGATGAGCTAATGTGAACATACATGTTTTTATGTCCTTTTGAGACATAAGATAGTAAGGCTCATTTTATGAAATTAAGCATCATTTATGGAAAATACTTACTATGTAGCTTGCATATACGGAGGTGCATCCTTTGAGTTGGAGAACATTTAAATTCATTCACTTGCAGCTATGTCATTTCTAGTAAAGAATGGAACAACCTCTGCTCGGTCACCCATGTCATCCCCTTTAGTTGGTCCGGTTCCTTGACTTTAATAGTGAGAACGCGCTGACCCGACATCTACGCCAGCCATTGCTTGATTCATTGAAGCTTGAGCAATTTTCTTAAACATGTCTGACATTTGTTGGCCCTCTGTTGGTCAACGAGTGTGTTGATGTTATGAAACAACAGATTGGAATCGCTGTCACTGAGCTGGGTTTTTTAATATCTTTTGCAATTGAATATGTCTCTTCTTGAAGCTCTGTTGGTAAATTATCTTCCCTTTTATTTCTGCTTGTTTTCGCTCTACTGAGCTTATGCATATTGTATTAATGTACATGACTGCAAGTTACTAGGTTTCATAGGCCTGGCAGCTGTTTACTTCAGAGAATCAACTAAGCAGCTGAAAGGGCATGTATGCCCCCATGTGTGGTTTTGGTAATTAATGACATTCCATATGGACTAATGTGTAAATTGAGTTTCGCTTGTAGGTTTGTCCATTGGCATCGCTTGGGCCATGTGTTGGTCTCAAGGTTGGAAGATGAAGAAATGTCCAAGGGATTTGTTCCCATTGGAATCATGAAGAAAGAATGAGCTTGAAGGTTGATCAAGACATGTGCAAAGAGTTGCATCAAGATGGATCAACCTCAAGTAGGGATGAAGAAGGGCGAGCTCAAGATGCGCCATCTCTAGAAGATATCATGCTTGATGCTTGCCATCCTTGTACTCATGGAATGATGAAGACAAGTTCAAAGAAGAGGTTTCCCCATGGAGTATGGGGGAGCAATTTGCAAGTCTTCATCTTCATCAAGCAAGAGCATCCAAGAAAGGTGTTCCCAGTATAGAAGAACAAGACGGTCTACATCAAGTTAAAGTGGGATGCTCAAGGCAAAGGTATGTTCTTGATAGGGCTTCTCTTTTGTCGGTCTCGTGTTGTTAGTTGGGAGACCCGGTTTAGGATAGATAGTCGTACTATCAAGAGGGGCTCTCAAGCGGGTGTCTCGTTTGCTTCGTTCGGAGAGAGCTCAAACCTTTGCATTCACAGCATCATCTTTCTTGGTTGTTATTTGGTTCTTGTCCATGAGAGGATCTAGAGCTTGTGGTCATCATCATAACAAGCTCTAGTTCATCATCTAAGGATTTCACTTGCATATCTTATCGCGTTTTTTTATCTTGCGAGTTTTTCGGCTCCACACCTTGGGGGATACTTCACATATATATTCACATATATATTCTATTCGTCGTTATCTTTCCAACAAAATTGGTTTCATCCTGTTTGGAGTTCGGATGCAAAAGTTATTGCGTTTCTAGTTTTCTGGTTTCTGGAATTTCCCTGACCGGAAGTTCCGGTGTTCCATCGGAAGTTCCGCTAGGGAATTTTTGCCGCCGTAAGTTTCGGTGAAAGTTCCGGGTCTTCTTCCGCTCACGTTCAGTAACCTTGTATTTTGGATGTGCTATTTGATGGAACTTCAGTCGGAATTTCAACCGGAAGTTCCTCTCCCACCGGAAGTTCCGGCCAGGGACCGGAAGTTCCGCTCAGGCCTAGTTGCCACCAAAAGTTCCGTTTGAACTTCCGGCTCTTGTTCTGCTCACGTTCAGTAACCTTCTGTCTTGGATATGTCTATTTGACGGAACTTCTGTCGGAACTTCCACCGGAAGTTTCGCTTCCACCGGAAGTTCCGGTGAACCAGCGGAAGTTCCGACCAGGATTCGCTTTTTCCGTTTCTCGCTCTGGAGTTTTTGACCGTTGGTTGTGTGCCACCGAAACTTCCGGCCTCCCACCGGAACTTCCGGCCAGGAGTCGCGAATGCCCATAACGGGCAGATCTGGGAGCCCTTTAAAAGGGGCTCCTCTTCCCCTTCGTGGCCACTAGCTTTTCTTCTTGGTTCTTGGCTTTCTCTCTCCTCCATTGTCAACCTTGAAGAAGCTTTCCCTCTCCCTTTCCCTTCCTATGATTCTTGCATCTTTTTGAGGGATTTGAGAGAGGAGATCTAGATCTACAATCCCCCAAGACAAATCCCTTCTTTGTGAAGGAATCATTGGGATCTAGATCTTGGAGAGTTTTGTATTCTCCTCTTGTGTTCTTCCTCCCTTATTCCCCCAATAGCTTTTGTAGCTTTGTTGGAATTTGGGAGAGAAGGACTTGCCCTTGCATTTGGTGCATAGGTTTGAGTTCTCCTTGGAGATTCGGCGAGTTCAAGCTTGTGAGCTTGTTTCTCTTGGGTTCCTTGGAACCCTAGACGGTTGTGTGGTTGGATTGTTGACCTTTTGTGGTCTTGTTGACCTTTTGTGGTCTTGTAGCCTTTTGTGGCGTTGTTGGCCTTTTGTGGCATTGTAGCCTTTTGTGGCTTTGTTGTTGGGAGCCTCCAATTGAGTTGTGGAGTTATCCCCAAACTTGTACGGGTTCGGTGACCGCCCTCAAGCGTCCCATAGTGGAGCGAATGTCCGCCTTTTGTGGTGCGCACTCGGGAGAATAGGGTGAGCCTTTTGTGGAGTCGGTGAGTTGCGTGCTTCCGCATCCGGGGTGAGGCCTTGTGTGGCATTGGGTGAGCATCGAGCCACCACACCTCGAGGTGAGCCATTTGTGGCGTTCGGAGAGCATTGCGCCATCACACCTCTCCAACGGAGACGTAGCTTCTTTGGAAGTGAACTTCGGGAAACAAATCTTCGTCTCCGCGTCCATCGGCTATCTCTCAACCGAACCCTTTACTTATGCACTTTACACTGTGATAGCCATCATGCTTGAAGTACTTATATCTTGCTATTACCTTGTTGCTTGTATTGCTTAGCATAGGTTGTTGGTGCACTTAGGTGAACTTAGTGGCTAGGTTTTATGCTCAATAAATTAAACGTTAGTTTTTATTCCGCATTTACTTGAGCCTAAACTGTAATTATTTTAAAAGCCTATTCACCCCCCCTCTAGGCGACTTCCTTTGTACTTTCAGCAGCATTCTAGCATTATTATAACTAAATTGCATACTTTCATATCTTCCATTGACCTTTTCATTGCTATATAGGAATGATACCAGTTAATTGATATCTCTATTAAGACTGGCTGATGTGTTTCTTACATCTCCATACATTCTTAGTTAGTCTGATTAAAATCATCTGGAAATTAGATGGAAAACCAATTATTGTTAGACTTTCTTTCTTGTTCACATATAAATATGTATATCCATTATGATGCTCCAGTTTATCGACACACAATATAGTCAAGAGCCAACTTTAAATTTTCCATGTTCAATTGCTCTCTATGCATAATTTAGTTCTCTTTGCTGCTCTTTTCTTATGATATTTTTGTTGCAACCCGACTAAAGTTATAGTAATTAGTAAGATAGTTTTTGCTCTTCCATACGGTTCAAATTTCTTCCATTCATATATTGTTGTATTATTATACTTCTCCTTAGTCCCTATAGTGGTTGATGAAAATTGTTGGAATTATGCCCTAGAGGCAATAATAAAGATGTTATTATTATAATTCTTGTTCATTATAATGTTTATATTCCATCCTATAATTGTATTAAGCGGAAACTTTAATACTTGTGTGGTTTGTAAACAACACCGTGTCCCTAGTACGCCTCTATGGACTAGCTCATTGATTAATGATGGTTAAGGTTTCCTAACCATGGACATGAGTTGTCGATTAATAATGAGATCATATCATTGGGAGAATGATGTGATGGACATACCCAAACTAAGCGAAGCAATTAGATCGTGTCATAGTGTTCATCTTTGCGAAGCTTTTCTTATGTCAAATATTGTATTCCTTACACCATGAGATAATACAACTTCCTGGTATCGGAAGAAAGCTTTGAGGTCATCAAACGTTATACTATGAGAGGGTGATCATAAAGGTGTCTCTCAGGTGATCGGAAGGTATCTGTTGGGTTGTATGTATCGAGATGGGATTTGTCCCTCCCAAGTCGGAGATATATACTTCGGGCCCACTCGGTAATCGATATCAACAACGCTTGCAAGTATATGGTTAAGGAGTTAATCACAAAGTGATATCGGATTACGGAACGAGTAAAGTACTTGTTGTGAACGAGATTGAACTAGGTATGATGGTACCAACGATCAAATCTCGGGAAAGTAAAATATCGCGAGACGAAGGGAATATATATATGGGATTGATTGAATCCTGGCATCGTGGTTCATCCGATATGATCATCGATGAATGTTTGGGATTCAATATGGGTTTCCAGACCCCGCTGTTGATTATTGATAGAAGATCATGTCTGCATATTCTCGAACCCGAAGGGTCACACACTTAACGTGTCTCGACGCTAGGATAGATTGGATAATTGGTTTATAAGTTTTTGTTCGGAGTCTCAGATGGGATCCAGGACATCACGAGAGGTTCCGGAATAGTCCGGAGAATAAGATTCATATAAGGCAGTGCAGTTTTTGGAGTTCGGAATTGTTCCGGGTTAATCGGTATTGTACCGGAAGCTTCTAGAACCTTTCGGAAGGGGACCAACGTGGCCCCACCTTCCGGGAGGGGGCATGGGCCTATGAGGGAGTGCCCTGGCCGCATTGGGCCAGGGGCACAAGGCCCCATAGGGCCCAGCCGGCCAACCAAGGGATAAACCCTAATTGGACCTTCTAGAAGGGGGGGGTTTCCTTGCCCCCCACTCCTCCCTCCTTTGGCCGCCGGCCTAGGGCTTGGGGGAGGGGTTAGGGCAGGCGCCCACCCCTCTATATATAGAGGGCTGGGGCGCACCACCCCCCACACCTTCCCCTCAAGCCTAGTCGCCCTGCTGCCCTCCTCTCTCTCCCTCCCGACTGCGTGTAGGCGAAGCCCTGCTGCAGAAACTCTCCACCACTTGCACCGCGCCGTCGCGTTGTAGATCCAATCCATCTCTCCACCATACTTGCTGGACCAAGGAAGGAGGAGACGTCGAGGTGCTGCACGTGTGCATCTCACGGAGGCATCGCCACTTGTGGTGCTAGATCGGATCAGATCGCGAGGAGGAGAAGCGAGTACGACTACATCACCCACGTTCCGAGGAATGTTCCCCTGTGCCAATCTTCAAGGGTATGAAGATCTAATCCAATCTCTCTCGTTGTTTGCATCTCCTAGATTAGATCTTGGCTTCCCTCTGTTCGCATCCGTAGAAAATTTTGATTTACTATGCCGTGAAACCCTTCAGTGGTATCAGAGCTAGATCTATGCGTAGATGTGTTTCACGAGTAGAACGCAACATGGTTGTTGCGGGAGTAGATGTTTTCTGTTGCAAGCCTCTTGTTTGTGTTCTTATTATGACGCGGGATAGTGAGATTGAAGCGGTCCAGGCCAACCTTACGCGATGTTGTTCGCGTGACCGGCTCCGCACTTGACGTGTGGCTTGTTCCACACATGCGGCTGGTGGATGCCAGTTTCTCTCACTATAGTTGTCATGGGATTAACACCGGAGTTTGGCAACCATAATATCACCGTTGTGGCTTTCCGTAGGTAAGAATCGTTCTTAGCATGCTACTCCCATAAGCCACGTAAAACATGCAACAACAAAGTAGAGACGTCTAACTTGTTTTTGCAGGGAGTGTTTTCTGTGATATGGTATGGCCCAAGATGTGATGTGTATAATGTATGCGATGATCATGTTTTGTAATGTTTCACGACTTGCATGTCGATGAGTACACAACCGACAGGAGCCATATGGTTGTCTTTATAATTGTGTATGACCTGTGTGTCAACTTCTTATACGCCATCTAATAGTTTCACTTTATCGCTAAGTAGTTAGCAATAGTTGTAGTTGCTATTCGTGGTGGAGGCAATCATGGTGGAGTGATGGAGATCATGCCGGCACGCACAAGATGGAGAGCATTGCGCGAATATTGGCTATACCATGTCACATGAAGTTATATGCATGTGATGTTTATCCTTTTATGTATCTTATTATGCTTAGATCGCGACGGTAGCATTATAAGATGATTCCTCACTTAAAGATCAAGATAAAATTGTGTTATCCCCAAGTATGCACCATTGCGAAAGTTCGTCGTGTCCAAGCATCACGTGATGATCGGGTGCTATAGACTCTACGTTCACATACAACGGGTGCAAGCCAGTTTTGCACACGCGGAAATACTTGGGTCTAACTTGACGAGCCTAGCATGTACAGACATGGCCTCGGAACACATGAACCGAAAGGTTAAGCATGAGTCATATGAATGATATGATCGACACTTCGTTGTCCACCATTGAAACCACATCTCTTCTCGTGAAGATCGGATTAGGTGTGGTGAATTTGGATCGTGTTCACTAAACAACTTGAGGGATGTTGAATTTAGTGGGAGTTCATCTAGTAATTTCATTAAAAGTTGAACTAGTTATCATGAACATAGTCTAATTTGTACTTGCAAATATTGTAGATCAAATGGCTAAGTCCAACTTCAACTTCAACGTTTTTGCTGAGAAGGAAAAGCTTAAAAACAATGGGTCTAACTTCACCAACTGGTTCCGCAATCGAGAATCATTCTCTCTCGGTCAAAAGGACTATGTCCTTGAGAATGCGTTGGTGACGCCCTGCCATCGCTACTTACCGATGAGAAAGCTGTCATCAACAAGAAAGATGATTATGGTGTGATTAAGAGCACCATGTTGTTTGCTATGGAATCGGACCTTCAAAATCGTTTTGAAGACTATCCCGGCCCTTTGAGATTCTCGAGGAGCCGAAAACCATGTTTCGACTCAGCCCGCTCGAGAGATATGAGATCTCCGAGAAGTTCTTTAACCGCAAGATGGAGGAAGGGAGTTCCGTAGTGAGCACGCCATTAAGATGTCGGGCTACACTCAACGCCTTGAGAAACCGGACTACAAGATTCCAGAGGAGCTCAAGATTGACAGGTTCGCAATCACTCCCTCCCAGCTACAAAGTTTTGTAGTGACTCACAATCGATTGGTTCCACTGATATGATCATCGAGCTCTTCGCAAAGTGAAGGCTGCGAGGTGGACATCAAAAGGATAATCATGTGTTGATGGTCAACAAGCCCCCACCTTCAAGAAAGGTAAGGGTGCAAAGAAGCCCTTCAAGAAAGGCGGCAAGCGCCTTGCCCCGCCGAGAAGAAGCTCGGTCCGGTCCTAAGCCGACACCGAGTGCTTCTATTGCAAGGACAAGGGTCATCGAAGCGCAATCGTCCAAGTACTTAGCGGACAAGAAGGCTGGCACCATCAAAGGTATATTTGATATACATGTTATTGATGTTTTCCTTACTAGCCCTCGTTGTAGTGCACGGGTATTTGATACTTGGTTCGCTAATATTTGTAACTCAAACAGAGCTACGGAATAGACGGCGAGGATGAGGTGACGATGCGCGTTGGCAACGGATCAAGAGTTGATGTGATGGTCGTCGGCACGCTCTCCTTAGTTTTACCTTCGGGATTAGTTTTAAATCTCAATAAATGTTATTATGTGCCTGCGTTGAGCATGAACATTATTTCTGGATCTTGTTTATTGCAAGACGGTTATTCATTTAAATCGGAGAATAATGGTTGTTCTATTTACATGAGTAACATCTTTTATGGTCATGCACCTATTGTGAATGGTTTATTTCTTCTAAATCTTGAAAGGGATGAAACGTACATCCACAACATTGAGGCTAAGAGATGCAAAGTAGATAGTGATAATACTACTTATTTGTGGCACTGTCGTCTAGGTCATATTGGTGTAAAACGCATGAAGAAACTCCATTCTGATGGACTTTTGGAGTCTCTTGATTTTGAATCATTTGACACATGCGAACCATGCCTCATGGGCAAGATGATCAAAACCCCGTTCTCCGGTATGATGGAGCGAGCAACGGACTTGTTGGAAATCATACATACCGATGTATGCGGACCGATGAGTGTTTCGACGCGCGGTGGATATCGCTATTTTCTCACTTTTACCGATGACTTAAGTAGATATGGGTATATCTATTTAATGAAACATAAATCTGAAACATTTGAAAAGTTCAAAGAATTTCAGAATGAAGTGGAGAACCATCGTAACAGAAAGATTAAGTTTCTACGATCCGATCGTGGAGGTGAATATTTGAGTTATGATTTTCTCACGCATCTTAAAGCAAGCGGAATCGTTTCGCAACTCACGCCACCCGGAACACCACAACGCAATGGTGTGTCTGAACGCCAAAATCGAACCCTATTAATTATGGTCCGATCAATGATGTCTCTTACTGATTTGTCGTTGTCATTTTGGGGTTATGCATTAGAAACCGCTACATTCACTTTAAATAGGGCACCATCTAAATCCGTTGAGACGACGCCATATGAACTGTGGTTTGATGCTAAACCTAAGTTGTCGTTTCTTAAAGTTTGGGGATGCGAAGCTTACGTCAAGAAGTTGATGCCGGACAAGCTCGAACCCAAAGCGGAGAAATGCGTCTTCATAGGATACCCTAAGGAAACTATTGGGTATACCTTCTATCACGTAACCAAGGCAAAGTGTTTGTCGTGAAGAACGGTTCCTTTCTTGAGAAGGAGTTTCTCTCGAAAGAAGTGAGTGGAGGAAAGTAGAGCTAGACGAGGTTATTGAACCTTCTCTTGAATTGGAGAGTAGCGCAGACCTGAAATTGTTCCAAAGGTCACCGCACCAACAATAGAGGAAGCTAATGACAAGGATCATGAAGCTCAGACGATGTCACATCGAACATCGCAGTCGACAAGGTCGTGTGCCCCTCCCGAGTGGTACGGCAACCTGTCTTGTCTTGTTGGTAGAAGACAGTGAACCTACGAACTATGAGGAAGAGATGATGAGCCCAGACTCTGAGAAATGGCTAGAAGCCATGAAATCCGAATTGGGATCCATGAGCAAAAACCAAGTATGGACTTTGGTGGACCCTCCTAGCGATCGAAAGGCCGTTGAGTGCAAATGGATCTTCAAGAAGAAAACGGACGCGGATGGTAATGTTACCGTCTATAAAGCACGGCTTGTCGCAAAATGTTTTCGACAAGTTCAAGGTGTTGACTACGATGAGACTTTCTCTCCCGTAGCGATGTTTAAGTCCATTCGGATTTTATTAGCAATTGCTGCGTTTCATGATTATGAAATATGGCAGATGGATGTCAAGACTGCTTTCCTCAATGGCAACATTGATGAAGAGTTGTATATGATGCAAACCGAAGGTTTTGTCGATCCTAAGGATGCTGATAAAGTATGCAAACTTCAGCGTTCTATTTATGGACTGAAGCAATCATCTCGGAGTTGGAACCTTCATTTTGATCAAGTGATCAAAAGCTTTGGATTTGTTCCAAATTGCTACGAAGCTTGTATCTACAAGAAATTGAGTGGAAGCTCGGTGACATTTCTGGTACTATATGTGGATGACATATTGATTATTGGAAATGACATTAACATGCTTAACGATGTGAAGAGTTATTTGAACAAGTGTTTTTCAATGAAAGACCTAGGTGAAGCTGCTTATATATTGGGCATCAAAATCTATAGAGATAGACAAAGACGCCTGATAGCTTTAAGCCAGAGTACATACCTAGACAAAGTTCTGAAAAGGTTCAGAATGGATAAGGCAAAGAAAGGTTCAGTGCCTATGTTGTCAGGTAAGATATTGAGCAAGGCTCAGTGTCCAGCTACGGTAAATGATAGGGAAGTTATGAGCAAAGTGCCTTATGCCTCGGCCGTAGGTTCTATCATGTATGCCATGCTGTGTACTAGACCGGATGTGTCCAATGCTCTTAGTTTGACGAGCAGATATCAAAGAGATCCAGGAGTGGAACACTGGACAGCCGTGAAAAACATCCTAAAGTACCGAAATAGGACTAAAGAAATGTTCTTAGTCTATGGGGGTGATGAACAGCTCGTCATAAAAGGTTACGTCGATGCTAGTTTTGACACCGACAAGGATGATTCTAAATCTCAGACAAGATACGTGTATATTTTGAATGGAGGAGCTGTGAGCTGGAGAAGCTGCAAGCAAAGCGTGATCGCGGGATCTACAGTAGAAGCGGAATACATGACTGCTGCAAAAGCGTCAAGTGAAGGAGTTTGGATCAGGAACTTCATCACTAAGCTTGGCGTGGTTCCAAGTGCATTGGACCCACTAGAGATATTGTGTGACAACACTGGCGCCATAGCACTCGCTAAGGAACCAAGATATCATCCAAAGACCAAGCATATCAACCGCAAGTTTCATATAATCCGAGATTATATAGCAGATGGAGATCTAAAGATTAGCAAAGTACATACAGATCTGAATGTCGCAGATCCATTGACTAAACCTCTTCCACGTGTAAAACATGATCAACACCTCAGTGCCATGGGTGTGAGATTGTTGCCAAATGTAAACTAGATTATTGACTCTAGTGCAAGTGGGAGACTGTTGGAATTATGCCCTAGAGGCAATAATAAAGATGTTATATTATAATTCTTGTTCATGATAATGTTTATATTCCATGCTAGAATTGTATTAAGCGGAAACTTTAATACTTGTGTGGTTTGTAAACAACACCGTGTCCCTAGTACGCCTCTATGGACTAGCTCATTGATTAATGATGGTTAAGGTTTCCTAACCATGGACATGAGTTGTCGATTAATAATGAGATCATATCATTGGGAGAATGATGTGATGGACATACCCAAACTAAGCGAAGCAATTAGATCGTGTCATAGTGTTCATCTTTGCGAAGCTTTTCTTATGTCAAATATTGTATTCCTTAGACCATGAGATAATACAACTCCCTGGTATCGGAAGAAAGCTTTGAGGTCATCAAACGTTATCCTATGAGAGGGTGATCATAAAGGTGTCTCTCAGGTGATCGGAAGGTATATGTTGGGTTGTATGTATCGAGATGGGATTTGTCCCTCCCAAGTCGGAGAGATATACTTCGGGCCCACTCGGTAATCGATATCAACAACGCTTGCAAGCATGTGGTTAAGGAGTTAATCACAAAGTGATATCGGATTACGGAACGAGTAAAGTACTTGTTGTGAACGAGATTGAACTAGGTATGACGGTACCAACGATCAAATCTCGGGAAAGTAAAATATCGCGAGATGAAGGGAATATATATATGGGATTGATTGAATCCTGGCATCGTGGTTCATCCAATATGATCATCGATGAATGTGTGGGAGTCAATATGGGTTTCCAGACCCCGCTGTTGATTATTGATAGAAGATCATGTCTGCATATTCTCGAACCCGAAGGGTCACACACTTAACGTGTCTCGACGCTAGGATAGATTGGATAATTGGTTTATGAGTTTTTGTTCGGAGTCTCAGATGGGATCCGGGACATCACGAGAGGTTCCGGAATGGTCCGGAGAATAAGATTCATATAAGGCAGTGCAGTTTTTGGAGTTCGGAATTGTTCCGGGTTAATCGGTATTGTACCGGAAGCTTCTAGAACCTTCCGAAAGGGGACCAACGTGGCCCCACCTTCTGGGAGGGGGCATGGGCCTATGAGGGAGTGCCCTGGCCGCATTGGTCCAGGGGCACAAGGCCCCATAGGGCCCAGCCGCCAACCAAGGATAAACCCTAATTGGACCTTCTAGAAGGGGGGTTTGCCCCCACCTCCTCTCCTTTGGCCGCCTAGGGCTTGGGGAGGGTTAGGCAGGCGCCCACCCTCTATATATAGAGGGCTGGGCGCACCACCCCCACACCTTCCCCTCAAGCCTAGTCGCCCTGCTGCCCTCCTCTCTCTCCCCCTCCCGACTGCGTGTAGGCGAAGCCCTGCTGCAGAAACTCTCCACCACTTGCACCGCGCCGTCGCGTTGTAGATCCAATCCATCTCTCCACCATACTTGCTGGACCAAGGAAGGAGGAGACGTCGAGGTGCTGCACGTGTGCATCTCACGGAGGCATCGCCACTTGTGGTGCTAGATCGGATCGGATCGCGAGGAGGAGAAGCGAGTACGACTACATCACCCACGTTCCGAGCGTTTAACGCTTGTCAGCGAATCTTCAAGGGTATGAAGATCTAATCCAATCTCTCTCGTTGTTTGCATCTCCTAGATTAGATCTTGGCTTCCCTCTGTTCGCATCCGTAGAAAATTTTGATTTACTATGCCGCGAAACCCTTCAAAAATAACTTGAATTTGGGTTGCAAGTTTTGTTTAACCATGAACTGAAGTTATTTTAGCACCAGTTTCTTGACATATATAGTCACTTGTGCCATATTTTTTCAGCTTTCCAAAAGATTTTGTAAGGAGGAGAAATCACAGCGAGCATCAAGAAGATCCTCAATTGCAAATAATTTGATTTCCTATTCAAGGTATGTATTTGTGAGTTTTTTTTTGCTTGTAGGATGCACTGCCTTCTGAAGTCATGTTAGTTTTATGAAAGTTAATTTTAGAATGTTTTCTGATGAAAGTTATTCTTAATCTACCTCCAATTATGAAATATTATTAGGAAATTTTATGATGAAAGTCATACTATATAATATATGTGGATAGACTATTGCTTGCTTGATCTCATATCCGTGGATAGCCCTATGGAGCTTAAAAACATGATGGCAACTTTAAAATTATGGGGAAAGTATATTTTTGGTAAATATTGAAATATATATGTGAATAATAATTTAACAAACTAAAATTCTTATTTAAGATCAATACTTTTTCAGGTTAGCTTCACCCTCTTCTTCATGTCCTACTATTATTACTCTATTAGCACCATGACCTTCGGTTCTAGCAAAAACTAAAACTGAAAAGATCACTGAAGGACAAGGGTTGTCACGCCGTGATATGTAAGGATTTGATTTGCAGTCTTACCTCCTTTGAGAATATGTTCATCATGTCTAATGATATACCTCTACCAGTTGTAGCTAAGAATGGATCAGGTAACATGCTTTTAGAGTAGATAAGAAAACATCAAAGGAACTGAATTGCATTCTTAAGTGCTTACCTCTGCTAGAAACTTGACTTAAAAATTGCAACTATTTGTTCACAAAAAATAAACTAAGTTTCTCCAAAAACTGCAACTCAGATGAAGATTAGCAAGACGACTGATGCAGCCCCAACTTGGTATTATTCTTTTCTAAAAACGTATACAAGTTTTTCCTAGATTCAAGTCCGTCATATCATATTTTACAGGCACACATCATGTTTCATTTCAATTAATAAATGGTTACTAGGTTCATTTACCTCATGTCCAGACTAAATGCTGAAAGTTCAATCTACAATCTACAACATTGTGCATCGATTTATTTTTTATGGTTCATACAGATCCTTGCTCTGGTGAGGAACTAAATTAGACCAAACTTGCATGGTTGAGCAGTAGTGCCGACCTCATATTCAATTCCTCATGGGCTAGGTTCACATGTGATTTGGAACTTAAATTGTTGGTTATCTTCACTCGATCCAATCTAACAGAAGTGGACATGTGGTTCAAATTTGACCCCGTGAAAATTTAGGTTGCCATGCGCTGGCTCTAGAGATAATGATCTGTTGAACCGGTGATGACTAAGGTCTAAAATCTAAAAACAGCCCAACACATGGGTCTTCTATTTCTGTTGCTTGTGGCGGCTACGAACAAGTTGTTTGGAGTATTGAAACAAGGATAGCAATACGAGCTGAGCACCTATGATTTTACACGATATGCTTTGGTGAGTTTGTGTATTAACTCATCTGCATCGTTGTCTTGTATTGCAGAGTTTAGATCTTTAGTAGCACATTTGGATTGGGTTTGTAATTGTGATATATTTGAGTACCGGCGAGGGAAACTTCCAACTCTAGTGGAAGGGGCCGCGGGGGCAGAGAGAGAAGGCAGATGGCTACGGTTGGTGAGGAAGGGAGGATCTGGTGGCGGCTCAATGCCTCTGACATTCGGCTTCCCAGTATATACTGATTATATGTGCCGCATCATATATGTTGATCTTGTAGGAGTCAAGGAGATGTGTGGTTTATATATTAATATTTCTCTATTAATCCATCAAAAAACAAAATTGTGTGTTATATACATCTTTATTCCCTGCTAATCATCTAATTGTTCTTTGAATTCATTTATAGTGAATTTTGAGTAGCATTGAGTTTGAAGCCACATGGTTGATTGTTTACTGAATTGTCAAAAAAAACCTGAATGATATTGAGAAAATCATGACTTCATTCGACGGATGGGTTCAACTATGTGCAGAGAGAAAAGGAATACGTAGAGTCCTGGTTTAAGCTGTTTTGCATGTCATACTTCATAAGTAAAGACCTAGCGAAGCCTACATTCCCATGATCGAGGTCTAAGCGTTGGAGCGAAAAATCCTTAGCGCAGGTAAGGACATTTTTGACCTGCTTTGAATCCTTTCCTGCCGCCGTCGAATCACGAACACGAATCACTAACCTTGGATCGTCTCCTTCGTTGATGACAAGATGGAGATCATTTATGAGCTTGACGAGCACAACCGTTTCACGCTCATCTGCACTATTGAAAATTTGACCCGTAGAAACGCACAGACTAGTTCTAGCTATAAAATCGCGTCTGACCAGGGACAAAGCTGTTGGCTTGGTGGGCCTTGAAGCTTGCTGTGCATGACGGGTAAAATAATAAGTCGTGAGTGACTAGATTCGTCTTTGGAAAAAAAAGGACGATCTGTTTTTTTACGTGCGCAATTGTTTTGTCCATATGGAAGGATGGACGGTAGATTAATTATAGCAGCCACATATCGATTGTATTATTTTAGGAAATTTTCTCAATTATTAATAATTATCAATAGTAGTATAAAAATTATAAATAGATCGATAGATCATCTAGCAATGATTATAAACACTAGTACGAGTCGAAGACGTGCCGCGATTCTCATCTTTCCATCACGGGAGCTGGACAAAGCTTGAGGTCGACTGTATATTTTACTTGTTCTATATAGCCTTTTTTCTCTTCTTATTTTTTTGTCAAAATAGCTTCATTGATCACCTAGCGACCACTGCTGACACTAGTGTAAGCCAAAGTCGTGTCGTCGTCCTCGCTACTCAATCACTGGAACCGGACACACCTTGACATAGTAAAACTTGTTATAGTAAAAAGATGAAAAGTTGTCGTGCTAAGTGTAACACCCTCAGAATCGGACCTATGCAAGTTTGAGCAAAATTCGCCAAACCCGCATAGAAACGATTCAAAGGTGCCCACCAGGCACTTTCGTGCGGGTGGAAAACGAAGTAATAACATTACACAACAGTCCTCGATGGGACCCACAGAACAGATATATATATAACAGCGACTCCAAGAGTCAAGAATACAGATATAATATACAAAGATCCAAATCACCTTGAAAACGATAGAGCGTCCAGCTACGGACAAGATGCAAATGGGGCTAAGAGCCCTGAAGAATAACCAATGGCGTCCATAACCCTGCCCAGGCCAAGCCGGAAGGGTAACCCTGCTAACGACGTCGATCTCAAAACCTGCTTAAACAAAAGGGGTGCCGACAAAGGGCAAAGGAAAAAGAGGAGCGTCAGTACTGAGGCCAGTACACGGCGAGGCTAGAATTCGGCGGTCCTCGCCTACATAGGTATGGTGGACTGAAGCGGCAGCGGCAGCATGCACTAAACAACCTATAGAGACTCGATACAACTGGCGGTTATCAGAGAGGGGTGAGAATGACCTATCCGGATCCAACCTGAAGCTAACACCAAACAAACCCATCCTGGTGTTTCCCCCTCGAGACCAAACGAGGAAGTCAACCGAGGAACTCACACCGTTGGCAGTTTTACTTATTCAGTTATCGTTGCAGCAATTACTAGTCAGGTTTAGATATTCATCCTGATAAAGTAAGCAGTAGGCACTTTTAATTAACCATTCCGTTATAGTTGTAACACTTACTAATCAGATATGAATAGCATGAGATAACCCTTAAACCCAGCAGTTGTTGGTACTTTTATTCAGCCATTCCGTTGTAGTTGCAATACTTACTAGTCAGGTACAATGGTCGCAAGCGACAATCCAAACAAGCAATTGTGGGCAGTATTATTTAGGCATTCCGTTATAGTGAAGCTGATTACTAGTCATTATAAAGTCAAATTTATAGCAATAAACTTTAGTTATGCTTGTCTATGATCGAGATACTGTGCTCCAAGTCGTCCATATCCGCGGACACGGCTTTCAGAAAGTTTTACCCGGCCGGGGTGCACCAATAGCAACACACGCTCGATCAACCTCGGAAAAACCAAAACAAAACCCAACGAGGCTTTCACGACTGAACAATCACAGGATTCAGAAATATTTCAGGGGGCCACCCCATTGAGTAGATCCCGCAACGGAGTAAGCAAGCTCCGAGACGGACTCAAGGTTTGCGTCAATGGCTGTAAGCGACTGGGAACCCGAAAGTGTGGCTGGGCTTGTCGATACCGCGTAATCACTCCGCTTACCTAAACAGTACAGTGTGCTCCTCGCACAATTTAAATACAGAAAGTAGCATGGCATAAGTACAGGATCGTAAATAAAACCTCAAACTAGTTTGTGGCCCCAAGAAATAAGACTGAATCAAGCTCTGGCTCAGGGGGGTCCCATATACCTCCCGGATGTGGATAGCGCGATAAATCAAGGAACAGGTATCAAGTACTCGGGGTCCTACGGGACACAAGTGGGCGTTCGGAAACCAAATATTTTCTATCACCCACCGATGCCTCTGCTTATTCCAATTTTAGTTGTTAAACAGGAATTAAAGTGGACGATAAGTAAATCTATGATCAACTCCAACATCAACATGCGGCAAATACATCAACAACTGTGGCACTTGACAACACGCAACAGCACTTGAGCAAGCGACTACGACGCGCAAGTCCAACTATCTACCAAACAACAGGTAATAGGATGTGTCCAAGGCAATATAGGGATGCACGGTATATCACAAGTACGGAATCTAGAGCATCGCAACACAGATAGCAATAGATCAACAGGAGGGAAGTAAACACTATAAAAGTAAGATAGGTAGAAAGGGGGAGATGCTCGCCTGAAAACATTGCCGAAGGTTTATCCGAAGATCGGGGCGAAGCTCACATCAACTCATCGGCCTTATCCGCGAAGAAGCAAAACACTAGAAGAAACACCGGGTGCAATATTTAATACAACGGCAGAAGATCGGCATGATGCATGTATGATGCATGACATGGCAATGGTGCAATGCAATTAGGTCATATTAGGCGGAACCGGGGTCCCGACAATTACTTAAATGGTTCAAGTTGTTTAGAACCCCGCCATTTAAATGTTGTTATAACAAGGCAAGATAAGATACCGGTTCGCTACACAAATTTAAATGAGGCCAATATGAGACTAGATTTGCCCGCATATGGGCCCCATATTTAGTTATTAGGTGAATCGGCATAAGGCCCCCAAACCACATGATTATGCATGCAAGAACAATTAAGATGCGACAAGTTGTATTATATTATAAAATAGGTTTCGGGAAGGGGTTCACACATTAGGGTTCGGCGATCTTGGGTTTCCGGGGTCGGGGTCCGGTCTCAGGGTCCAGGGTTCGACGGATCGGTCTCGACGGGATCGTTCTCTCGTTCTCGGTAACGGGGCAGATCTTGCGTTCCGGGAAGATGTACTTGGCGGTCTCCGGCTCCACCCAGGTCGGGGCCGATCTTGTCGGGCCCGCGCATCGGGTCGGTCTTGGCGTCCGCGATGAAGTACTCGGCACTCTTTGGTTCCACGTCGACGGCCTTGGTTTCCTCGATGGAGAACTCGGTGTGTCCGTGTTGGGGGTTCTTGTCGGGTCCTCGGCTTCGGGCGTCTGGCGTCAGTAGACCTTGGCGATTCCATGAAGGAGGCCCGGGTGCTCCAGTCTTGTGTCGATCCCCGGGTGTCGCGAAGTGGCCTGCGAATATGGCGACGCATGTCGAAGATCTTGTCGGTGGCCTTGTCAACGGGAAGATCTTGTCGCCTCGGACCTTTGTCGAATCATCTACGGAAGATCTCGGCATGGGCGATTCTCGTCGGGGTCATCCGGGTGGCATACAACAATCTCACTCGGGCGTCCCTTCTACACTGTCTCGCCATGTTTCCTCGACACGTGACCACACGTCCATCATCTGAACTTGGCTAGACAGACACATAGCAAAACGTATGGCCGGAAAGATCAGCACAAGCGGGGCAGAAGCAACAGAGGAGGTCGACCACGGATGAACAGGGCAAGCTCACAGGGCCGCGGCAGAGGCACGCGATGCGGCCGGAGGGGAAAAAGGAGGTGGGGCGGCGGCGCTAGCAGCGGTGGAGGGCGGCGCTGGTGGCGGTCCTGGGCGAGCGCGGCGGGGCTGCTCGAGCGGGCGCCGGCGGGCACGCGAGCGGGAGGATGCGGGAGGTTGGGGCGAGCGCGGGGCTCGGGGTCGCAGAGGCGGAGCGGCGCTGGCGAGGAGGAAACGGCGATGAGGCGCGGGCGGGGCGGAGGAGGACCGGAGGTCGCGCTTCCGCGAGCACGGGTGGAGCTCGAGGCGGAACCACGCGAGCCGCGTCGGCTCCGGCGGCCACGATCGAGGCGGACGCTGGGCGGGGTCCGGCGGCGTCTGGATCTGGGCGGGCCCGAGGAGACGCGGCGCGAGGAGCGTGAACGGCGGAGGGAGGCGGGCGGCGGGTCCCGGGCAAGGCAGGCGCTGCCGTGGGAGCACGGCGGTGAGGCGGGAGCACGGCGGTGAGGTGGGAGCACCCAAGGCTGAGGGTGGCAGTAGCGGAGAGGAGAGAGCGGCAAGCGGGGGCAAGGTGAGCGGCCGGGGGGGGAAGAGGACGGGTTGGTGGGGATCGTGGTGGGCCACGGGCAGGCGTGTGGCCACAGGGCAGCGTGTGCGTGTGTGTGAGTGTGGTTGTGTGGGGAGAGAGAGAGAAGGAGGCGGTGTGTGTGGGTTGTTCAGGGGTGACGTGGCAGATTTTAATTGGGGGAAGAGAGGGAGCCGAGGTGGCGTCACATCGGGTGGGGTGAGGTGGAGGAGGGTGTGGGTAGATAGGTGGGTAGCTGTAGGATTAATAGGATGGGTTAGGTGGACCGATTTTAAAAACACGGGGTGGTCGGGTCAAACGCCCGCTCGATCGCCCCACAAAATAATATAATTAAATTATCTATTCAACGCGCTTTTGCAATCCGACAATGACAAAAAATAATCCGGGACCGGTTTATGTTTGAATGTAGATGGGGCGTTTGGAAAACAAATCGGGCTTTGCGAAAATAGTTTTGACAAACAACATATGATGATGACGATGCAATGCACAAATTCAACGCGATTTTCTAGTACTGGTTTTGCGGGATGCCACAATTCGACACCACTAACAATGGATCTCGCCCTCGAGATCCGCCTCATGGTACCGGAAGGAAGGGTCGGTGTAGCATCCCAGTTGTCTAACCCCTGTAATGCTACATGTCATAATAATAAAAAGGGCCACTTCCAACATATAATTGTTGCATCATCATCATATCATGCTCATGTCATCATATCACCTTGCATTTGAGCATCATATAAAACCCTTTCTTGTTTGGTTCTTATCTCATGTGCATGATTAGTTGTATTTGCCTCTTGATATTGTATTTGGCTCTTGATACATTGTTATATGCCCAAGTTGAGTTGAGGGCATCTCTCTTTTTGACTCCACCACCTTTTCTTTCACCACCTTATAATTCCACCATCCAACTAATATGAGCTTGGCATTTTAGTTTTGAGTATCTCTAGCTCATGTTGTTGGTTGGATCCACCCATCATCTTTTGCTTGGCCTTTGCCCACTTTTTGGGAATGCAAGGATTAAAGCCACATGAAATAATGTTGTTTTCACAATATAACCATTGGGCATTAATTACGTTGCATGGGCCATGCAAGTGCCACCTAATCTAGTATTTGGTTTTATTTGAATCCTAGTTGGATCTTCTTCCTTGGTTTAAATCATGTGTTGGCTTGTAGTTTGTTTCTCCTTATCTTCTCTCTCTCTTCATCCTTTAGCTAAAACCCTACCCCATGTCCCATGCACACACTTGTGCTAATGTGGCATGCACCCTCTAAAACCCCCTCCCTTTGGATCTTGCTTGTTCTTGCTTGGATCATGCATGGGCCAAAGGAGGACCACATCATCACCTTGGCCATCTCTCTTCCTCTTCCTCTTTTCTTGCTTGATCTTGCTAAGTGTAGTTTGTAGCATGTTTGTTTAAGCCTAAGTACCCCCTCCATCTTTCTTACCTCTTTTAGAAAAAACCCTAATCCTACTCTTGCCATCTATCCTTCTAGCTAAACCTAAAACCCTAAGCTATCTTCCCCCTCTAATCAACATCCCCCTAAACCAAACCCTAAACCACCCTCTTATCCTAATCTACCTCTCCCCTAGCAAAAAACCCTAATACCCCTCCTCCTTTTAGCTTGGGCACCCCACCTAGCTCGACCCTTCCCCTTTCCATGCATGCCCCACCCCCAGCTCGCCACTCCCCTCTCTCTACCTGCCCCCACACGTGACCAGGACCACCCCAACCCTACCCTAGCCGAACCATGCCCCCCTCTTTCTCCTAACCTAGCTCCAAACCTATCTAGCCGAGCCTCTCTCTCTCTCTGCATGGGACCCCTCCACCGAACCTCCCCAGGGCCACCTGCCAGCCCCCTCTCACCTCCCAGCTCGACCACGCCACCTCAGCCCATGCTGTGCCCGTGAGGAAGGAGCATGGCCAGCTGACCGCCCTCCCACGCAAGCCCCACCTCGCCTCGCTCTTATCCCTCCCACACACTCTGTCCTCGCCTGCATCCCTCCCCTAAAGCACTATCCCTTCCTCCTCCTCCTTCTCCACCTCTTCCACACCGACGCCGGACCCGCCCACCTCGCCAAGACCCTCGCAGCAGGAGGTGCAGGCTGCAGCGCCGAGGAGGGCCTGAAGGACGCCCAGACGCCTCAGACACGCAGGCGGAGGAGAAGGACCGAGCCGCTGCATTAGCGCCGCCCGAGCCGGAACCCTAGCCTCGCCGTCCGCCTCGACGCTGTTCCTCCGCTCCCGCCACGATCCAAGCCTCCATCCGCTCGCAGAAGCCGCCAACCTCCTAGACATGCTCGAACCGCCGCTTCGCCGCGCTCGCTTCGCCAGCGCTCTCGGCGCGGGCGGCGAAGTTCTTTTTCGCTAGCTCCCGGATGCGCCACCACATCTAGCACGCGAGCTCCTCCGAACGCCAACCCGCACCACCGCAGCGGCTCTGCGCCGCAAGCGCCACCGGTCGCGGTTCGAGTCCCACTGCGCCGCTGGCACAAGGCCGCGTCGATGCACGCGTGGAAGAAGTACAGTGCACCGCGCCCTTTGCGAAACCCCCCTTTTTTTGTTTTGCAAACCCGCTCCAGACGCCCACTTGTGCAGGTCTGTATCTTTGCAAAAGGCTCTGGCGTTTGCAAAATAAACTCATGGGTCCTCTGTTCCCAAACTGGCGTGTGGGCTGAGAACCCCTGGCCCCACTGCCGTGACTGAGCTGGGTCTGAGTAGAAAACGTTCAGGACTGTTTAAATTCAAAACCTGTTAAATAAATTCAAAATTCAAATTCTATTCAGCTTTTAAATAACTTTTTATTTGTAAATCCAAATTGAACAAGTAATATATGTTTGGATATCAGAAAATGAGAGGATTACAAATATGCCATCTATTTTGACTTTTGCACAAGTAAAATTCCAAGTTTAGTTTAATTACCCAAATTGCCACTAGGATTTAAATAATTCATAACTTTTAATTCCTAAATCCAAATTTAGCAAATGATGAGTCTAAATTGATCAGCTCGACGAGACCTTTCTGTTTATGCTATCCATGACTTCAATTGCAGCATGCATCATATAAAAATATAGTGAACAACAACTGTTATGACAACAAAATGTGACTAAAACTCAATTCTAATGTTATTTTCTTGTCCTCCTCACCTCACCCATGCCATGCTACTTATTGCCATGCAACTTGTGCATCATTCATCATGGCATGATTGTTTGCTTGACGCATTTAATTCCAATGCTTGTGCTCTATATTCATGTTGGCCTTGTTTGTTTGGTTTTTCTCGGATAGACACTGAGCAGGGGTTGTATCAAGAGAACCAGGAGCACTACCCAGACCCGTCCCTTGCTACAACTGAGCTGACAGGCAAGCACTTCCACATGCTTGCATACATACAGTACCTATTGCCTCTATCTTATTCTTGCATCATTGAGTCGCGATTGCATTAAAATGAATCCCAAGTATGCATAGCCTTTACTTTTCAAACCCACTAAGCTTGTTCCTCCATCCCATGAGCCACTACTATAGGAGTTGTTTGAGCCATGCGAGTCGTAGAACAGCATGTGTAGGGTATGTGAGAGTCTGTTGAACAATGAGGTACCTAAACAACTTAACCTGAGTAGTTCTGGGATAACTAAAGAAAGTGGCACCGGTGAGCAACATCTGCTATTTGGTTTTTCCTGCTCACTTGTGTCCCGTAAGACCCCGAGTACTTGATTCATGTTCCTTGTTTTATCGCGCTATCCACATCCGGGAGGTATATGGGACCCCCCTGGGCCAGAGCTTGATTCCGTCTTATTTCTTGGGGCCACAAACTAGTTTGAGGTTTTATTTACTATCCTGTACTTATGCCATGCTACTTTCTGCATTTAAAATTGTGCGACAGATAGCACATCGCATCGTTTAGGATCGAACACGATTCCGCGGTGTCGACAAGCCCAGCTTTGGGTTCCCGAAATGCTCACACCGCCTAGCCAAACCTTGAGTCCGTCTCAAGCTTGCTTACTTGCTATGGATCTACTTAAGGGTGGCCTGAAATATTTCTGAATTCTGCGATTGTTCACCGTGAAAGCCTCGTTGGGTTTTGATTTGGTTTTCCGAGGTTGATCGGCGTGTGTTGCTATTGGTGCACCCCGGGTAAAACTTTCGAAAGTGTCCATGGATATGGACGACTTGGAGCACAGATTTCTTGATCATAGACAAGCATAACTAAAGTACCGCTTAATCGACTAAGTAACTTGACTAGTAAATAGTGCAACACTCATGGAATGGTTAATAAAATTGCCAACGGATGGGGTTGTTCGTCCGCTTCCTTGTTGGTAAGGGAGGAGGATGGATCGGATGAGATTACCATTATAACTGTTGTACTTAAAATTCACGACATCCATCTATCATTGGTTAGGCGGATGGTTAGCGCTTATCTCAGAGAATTGCTAGGGTTTATCTTTCACGCAATTGCGTCACCTGTTGTGTCCCTTTAGAGGCATTAAGACTTGCCGAAAATTCTTAGGGTCTCACACGATAAATTCTTGATTCAGATGAATGTACCTTCTCAGACGGATATTGGGTGGAAGAAGTCAAGATGTGGGCAACGATCGCTCGGTGTAGAGATTTCGGAACGGGATCCGTGAGACCTGTAGTTGGGATGTTCTTATTTCTATGGCATCTTATGCCGATTTGCTTCTTATCCGCATCAGATCTTGTTTGCCGCTTCGCATGATACTCGATGTGTGTTGTATGAGGAGTTATCCTAAAATATAGATTTATCTAGGTCATTTGAATCTTGCCGTATGTTGGTATATTTCCTTTCTTTCTAGATGGTGTGGCTCGATGTACTCTTGTATGGTGGCTTGCGTACATACCCACTTGTGTACGTAGTTGATCCCTTCGCCGACCACGCCGCCAGACAGTCCCGCTTGAGAGGGTAGTGGTTGGGACGTCAAAGGACTACCAAAGGAGTGGATTTTGGGGCCCCACCGTACTATTTCAACCACTATCACTCATCCAGGCTTGTATCTAGGAGCGTAGTTCACCGAGGTAGTTACAATTGGTATCAGAGCCATCCCGACCTTCAGGGTTTCAGCCAAATGGTCGTTGTCAGTCTAGCAAATATTTTGGTAGTTATGTATATTAGGGAAAAACAAAACGCGAGAGTAGGACTGCTTCCACTTTTCTTCTTACCCTCCCACCACCCTTTTCTGGTAAGGAAGTGCAACGTTTTCAATCCTCTTCTCAAAGTGCAAACTAGGATTCACGTGTTCTGGGTTTCCGTAGTACCATAGGTTGTGTGTGTGTGTCTGTGTTTAATCCTTGTCTATCTGTTGCATCCAAGTTGTTATCTTATCTGCCTTTGGTTATCAACTGTTGGTACATTCCATACCGGCAGGCTTTTGTAAACCGACGCAATCTATCTTCCTCTTGTATCCGACGCTATCTTGTTTGGGGTGTTCGTTTCCGTAGTTACCAATCTTTAGGTTTCGTCGTGAGAAGAAGGGGTTAGGATATGTGTTCCACTTGTTCATGTGCGGAGTAATGATTTGAGTGCGGGATGGAGTCGCGACCATACCACTACTTGTATCATTCGCTTTTGTATATTGAATCGGTAGAGTCACTAATCTTGATTCGTTAAGTAATTTTATGATCTATTGGTATTTTAATGCCGAAATTTGTGGAAAATTTTTCTTTGATATGTTTGTGTACCACACTCCTTTTCGATCGTGTGTATATGCTTAATATCTTTGAGGTGCTATGAACTTTGTTGATATTTTTATATCATCTCAAGAATTGTATCCTTTAATCATGGTTAATTCAATCTTGGTACTATTTTGGATTATTATCATCTTCCATTATAGTAATCGACTTGAGTTTTATATCAATGACAGATGGCTCCCCACGCCGGATGAAGAGGACATCCTCCGAATCGGGCTCGGCCATTGTCAAGCATAGCTAATGCTTTGGCAATGCAAGAGAACCAGCTGCGCTTTGAGGAGAGCGTCAGAAGGAATGAGTTTGCTCCACTTCCTCCACCTCCCAAGCGTGGTGACATCAAGAGCTTCCTCAAGTTCAACCCCCGTCAGTTTGATGTTTCTGACCGACCTCTTGACGCGGATGATTGGTGCGCGAGATCTCAAGGTTGCTCGAGACTGCCGATGTTCCGATCAGGAGTGGGTCAAGTGCTACCCACCTTCTCAAGGGAGACGCTCTTTGGTGGGAAAACTACTTGAAGGCAAGCTGACCTTGGGTTCCAGCCAACTTGGGAGAGGTTCACTGCAGCTTTCAAAGAACAGTTTCTCAGAGATTGTGATGGAAAGGATGAAGGAGGCTTTCCTCAACCTCAAGGTGGAAATGATAACGTCAACACCTATATCGTGAACTTCATGAACCTGTCTCGCTATGGTGGTGATGAGGTATCGATGACAAGAAAAGCGTAAAAGATTCGTGCAAGGGCTCAATGCGCCGTCGATCAAGTATGCAATCACGCATGCAAGACCGCAACCTTCCTGAACTACTGACACAAGACTGCAAGAGGAGGCAAGCAAATGTTCGAGGAGTCCAAGAAACATGACAGGATGCATCAAGCTCGCAGCTTATGGCAGCTCCTTCTAAGCGGCGTGTCCGGGTTCCTAACACCCCACCGCCTCCCGGCTCCACCAAGACCTGCGAGTTTCACGTCAAGGCCACCAAACTTCACCACTGGGGCTCACAGGCTACAACAACCTTACCTCGAGCGCTCAAGGAGTCCCCGGCTACTCGCTCCACGCCCGGTGGTGCTCGCTTCACATGTGGAGATCTTGGACATCCCCATCGAACTATCCAATGAAGAACCAAGCTCTCCTCAACCCCGCCAAGATCTGCATCAAGCTCTCCTTCGGTTCGTGGCGCCACCGGGCTCTCTCAACATCAACACCAAGCCCGGGTTCTGGTTGTTCGCCAATCAAGGCTAACGCCTAAAGTCGAGCTCGCACCTGGAGTTGTAATGGGTATGCTTTCAGTTAACTCAGTCCCTGCACGAGTTCTCTTTGATTCTGGTGCATCGCATTCTTTTGTGTCTCACAAGTTTGCATATGAGAATGAGTTAGACATGGTTCCTCTCAAAAAGCGGTTAATGGTTCTTTCTCCTGGGGCAAACATGAGGGCTGAGTATATCAGTCATGGCAATCAGATCGAGATTGGTGGTTCTTCCTTCTTGGCTTCTTTGATTGTTCTGGGCGACTCTGACATTGATGTCATCTTGGGCATGGATTGGTTGACAGCAAATGCAGCTGTGATTGATTGTGCTGAACGCTCAGTATCTCTGAAGATTCCTGAAGGCCACATAGTCTTTTCTCCAAGTCTGACTCCTGCGGTCCAGCTCTATTCCTTGGCTGCTCTGAATGACGATGCTATGGAAGCTATTCAGAGGGTACCAGTGGTCTGTGAGTTCCCGGACGTCTTTCCTGAAGAGTTGCCAGGTATGCCTCCGGATCGCGAGGTTGAATTCGTGATTGAGCTTGAACCTGGAATGGCTCCTATCTCCAAGAGGCCATACAAAATGGGTCCTTCTGAGTTGGCTGAACTCAAACGACAACTTGATGAACAAGAGAAATTGGGTTTCATTCAACACAGCACTTCTTCTTGGGGCAGCCCAACAATCTTTGTGAAGAAGCGTGACAGAACCGATAGGCTATGTGTTGACTACCGGGCTCTAAATGCTAAAACCATCAAGAACAAATATCCTCTCCCTCGGATAAATGATCTATTTGATCAGCTGGCAGGAGCTGTGGTGTTCTCTAAGCTGGACTTGAGAAGTGGTTATCACCAAATCAAAATTCGCAAAGAAGATGTGCCCAAGACAGCTTTCACCACCCGCTATGGCCTGTATGAGTACACGGTCATGTCTTTCGGTCTCACCAACGCACCTGCTACCTTCTCGAGGCTGATGAACTCCGTTTTCATGGAGTACTTGGACAAGTTTGTGGTGGTATATCTGGATGACATTCTGGTCTATTCCAAGTCTAAGGAGGAGCATGAAGAGCACCTGCGGTGTGTCCTGAACAAGCTTCGTGAGAATCGCTTGTATGCAAAGTTCTCTAAGTGTGAGTTTTGGCTGCCTGAAGTAACATACTTGGGTCATGTTATCTCTGCCAAGGGCATTGCAGTCAACCCGGAAACCGTGAAGACAATAGTTGAATGGCTTCCTCCTGCTAATGTCAAGGAAGTGCGGAGTTTTCTCGGCTTGGCTAGCTATTGCCGTCGTTTTGTTCAGAACTTCTCGAAAATAGCAAAGCCTCTTACCGACCTCCTCAAGAAAGGCAAGAAGTATCTGTGGACTCCTGCTTGTCAAGAAAGTTTTGAGACACTTAAAGAGAAGCTCACTTCCACGCCAGTCTTGGTTCCTCCGGATACATCTAAGCCATTCCAGATATTCTGCGATGCCTCTTTGCAAGGATTGGGTGCGGTCCTTATGCAAGAGAGACAGGTGGTTGCTTATGCCTCTCGTCAGTTGAAGACGCATGAGATCAACTATCCCACACATGACCTCGAGCTAGCAGCAGTTGTCTTTGCCTTGAAGCTATGGAGGCACTACTTGCTTGGTAACCGTTGTGAGATCTTCTCGGACCACAAGAGTTTGAAGTATATCTTCACTCAACCGGATCTCAACCTTCGGCAGAGGAGATGGATTGAAGCAATCAATGACTTTGATGTGACCATCAACTACACTCGAGCAAAGCAAATGTCATGGCAGATGCGCTTAGCGTAAAGCTTATGTCAACAACCTCATGGTGGAAGAGTGACCTCTCTTGTGCGAGGAATTCCGTCACCGAACTCGAAATTGTGGAACAAGGGCATCTCCTGAACCTTCTGGCTACTCCTCTCTTGGAAGAACAGATTCGCTCTCGTCAGCTTGGTGATCCGCACACTAAAAAGCTCATCGCTAAGCTTGACCTTCCGAAGTATGAGTCCTTTCATGTTGATGATCAAGGCACACTCTTCCTTGAACACCGGATGTTTGTTCCAAACTATCCGGGTCTGAGAGACCAAGTTCTCAAGGAGGCACATGAGTCGGTCCTTTCTATCCATCCTGGCAGGACAAAGATGTACATGGACTTGAAAACACAATACTGGTGGCCTGGGTTGAAACGGTATTGTGCCAAGTATGTCTCGAGAATGTGATGTTCACAGAGTCAAGGCATCCATCGAAACCATTGGGTCTTTACAGCCATTGAAACCTCCGGAATGGAAATGGGAGAAAGTTGAGATGGACTTCATCACTGGCTTTCCAAGGTCACGAAGGGCAACAATGCAATCTTTGTTGTCATCGATGTGCTTTCTAAAGTGGCTCATTTCTTCCCGATCAAAGAAACAATTTACGGAATTCATTGGCTGAGCTCTATATCAACAGATTGTCTCTTTGTATGGGGTTCCACTTGAAATCAGTTCTGCACCGTGGAGCATCTTCACCTCAAAGTTCGGAGAGTTTCCAAAAGCTTTGGGAACAAAGTTGAACTTCAAAGACCTTTACCACCCTCGACCGCAAGGACAAGTGGAGAGGATCAATCAGATTCTCGAGGACATGCTTAGAGCTTGCGTCATCTCTTTTGGCATGAAGTGGGAGGAATGCCTTCCATATGCCAAATTCTCCTACAACAACGACTTCGGAAGAGTCTGAAGATGGCACCATTCGAGGCTCTCTATGGTCGCAAGTGCAGAACTCCTATTGGTTGGTCAGGTGCAGGAGAAAGAATCTGGTTTGGCCCTGACATTGTGACCCAAGCAGAGGAGAAGGTGCATATCATTCTGGAGAACCTGAAGATTGCTCAAAGTCGTCAGAAGAGCAACTATGATAGGAAACACACGGATATGGTATATGCCCCTGGTGATCTAGTCTACCTTCGTGTCACTCCCATGAGAGGAACACACCGCTTCGGTATCAAAGGAAAGTTGGCTCCTAGATACATCGGTCCTTTCAAGATACATGGTAGAAGAGGAGAAGTTGCTTATGCACTAGAGCTTCCGGAAAAACTCAAAGTCCATGATGTTTTCCACATCTCTCAGCTCAAGAAGTGCTTCAAAGATCCCGGCAAGACCGTGGATCATGAGCTAATCGACCTCCAAGAAGATCTGTCTTATCAAGAACACCCCACCAAAATCCTTGAGACCGTAGAGCGAAGGACTCGCAACAAGTCCATCAAGTTTTGCAAGGTGCAGTGGTCACACCATTCATTGCTGATGAAGCCACATGGGAGCGTGAAGATGAACTCCGTGCCAACCATCCTTCTCTCTTTGTATCTTCTTCTTCTTCTTCCTAGAATCTCGGCGAGATTCCTGTTTAGTGGAGAGTTGTAGCATCCCGGTTGTTCAACCCTGTAATGCTACATGTCATAATAATAAAAAGGGCCACTTCCAACATATAATTGTTGCATCATCATCATATCATGCTCATGTCATCATATCACCTTGCATTTGAGCATCATATAAAACCCTTTCTTGTTTGGTTCTTATCTCATGTGCATGATTAGTTGTATTTGCCTCTTGATATTGTATTTGGCTCTTGATACATTGTTATATGCCCAAGTTGAGTTGAGGGCATCTCTCTTTTTGACTCCACCACCTTTTCTTTCACCACCTTATAATTCCACCATCCAACTAATATGAGCTTGGCATTTTAGTTTTGAGTATCTCTAGCTCATGTTGTTGGTTGGATCCACCCATCATCTTTTGCTTGGCCTTTGCCCACTTTTTGGGAATGCAAGGATTAAAGCCACATGAAATAATGTTGTTTTCACAATATAACCATTGGGCATTAATTACGTTGCATGGGCCATGCAAGTGCCACCTAATCTAGTATTTGGTTTTATTTGAATCCTAGTTGGATCTTCTTCCTTGGTTTAAATCATGTGTTGGCTTGTAGTTTGTTTCTCCTTATCTTCTCTCTCTCTTCATCCTTTAGCTAAAACCCTACCCCATGTCCCATGCACACACTTGTGCTAATGTGGCATGCACCCTCTAAAACCCCCTCCCTTTGGATCTTGCTTGTTCTTGCTTGGATCATGCATGGGCCAAAGGAGGACCACATCATCACCTTGGCCATCTCTCTCTTCCTCTTCCTCTTTTCTTGCTTGATCTTGCTAAGTGTAGTTTGTAGCATGTTTGTTTAAGCCTAAGTACCCCCTCCATCTTTCTTACCTCTTTTAGCAAAAACCCTAATCCTACTCTTGGCATCTATCCTTCTAGCTAAACCTAAAACCCTAAGCTATCTTCCCCCTCTAATCAACATCCCCCTAAACCAAACCCTAAACCACCCTCTTATCCTAATCTACCTCTCCCCTAGCAAAAAAAACCCTAATACCCCTCCTCCTTTTAGCTTGGGCACCCCACCTAGCTCGACCCTTCCCCTTTCCATGCATGCCCCACCCCCAGCTCACCACTCCCCTCTCTCTACCTGCCCCCACACGTGACCAGGGACCCTACCCTAGCCCTAGAAACCATGCCCCCTCTTTCTCCTAACCTAGCTCCAAACCTATCTAGCCGAGCCTCTCTCTCTCTGCATGGGACCCTCCACCGAACCTCCCGGGCCACCAGCCCCCCTCTCACCTCCCAGCTGACCACGCCACCCCTGCCCCATGCTGCGTCGTGAGGAAGGAGCAAAGCAAGCCGAGCTGACCGCCTCCCCACGCAAGCCCCACCGCCTCGTTCTTATCCCTCCCACACACTGTCCTCGCCCCAGATCCCTCCCTAAAGCGCTATCCCTTCCTCCTCCTTCTCCACCTCTTCCACACCGACGCCCGGCCCACCTCGCCAAGACTCGCAGCAGGAGGCAGCAGGCTGCAGCGTCGAGGAGGCTGAAGGACGTCCGCACGCCCGACACGTGAAGCGGAGGAGAAGGACGAGCCGCCGTGCCAGCGCCGCCGGAACCCTAGCCTCGCCGTCTGCTCGCCTCGGCTGTTCCTCTGCTCCCGCCACGATCCAAGCCTCCATCCGTCTCGCGGTAAGCCGCCAACCCTCCTAGACATGCTCGAACCGCCTCGCTTCCTGCGGGCGTTCGTTGCCGAAGCGCTCTCGGTGCGGCGGCGAAGTTCTTTCTGCTAGCTCCGATGCGCCACCACATCTAGCACGCGAGCTCCCTCGACGCCAACCCTGACCAGCGCGGCTGCGTCCGCAAGCGTCACGGTCGCGTTCGAGTCCCACTGCTGGCCGCGCGTCGGTCTGCAGCGTGGGAAGAAGTACAGTGCACCGCGTCCCTTTTGCGAACCCCGCCAGCTTTTGTTTTGCAAACCCGCAGTCCAGACGGCCCACTTGTGTGTGTCCAGGTATCTTTGCAAAAAGGCTCCTGGCGTTTGCTAAAATAAACCCGCGGTCCCTCTGTCCCGAGCAACTGGCGTGTGGGCTGAGAACCCCAGCCCACTGTCGGTGACGAGCTGGGTCGGTCTGAGTAGAAAACGTTCAGGACTGTTTAAATTCAAAACTGTTTAAATAAATTCAAAATTCAAATTCTATTCAGTTTTAAATAACTTTTTATTTGTAAATCCAAATTGAACAAGTAATATATGTTTGGATATCAGAAAAATGAGAGGATTCCAAATATGCCATCTATTTTGACTTTTGCACAAGTAAAATTCCAAGTTTAGTTTAATTACCCAAATTGCCACTAGGATTTAAATAATTCATAACTTTTAATTCCTAAATCCAAATTTAGCAAATGATGAGTCTAAATTGATCAGCTCGACGAGACCTTTCTGTTTATGCTATCCATGACTTCAATTGCAGCATGCATCATATAAAAATATAGTGAACAACAACTGTTATGACAACAAAATGTGACTAAAACTCAATTCTAATGTTATTTTCTTGTCCTCCTCACCTCACCCATGCCATGCTACTTATTGCCATGCAACTTGTGCATCATTCATCATGGCATGATTGTTTGCTTGACGCATTTAATTCCAATGCTTGTGCTCTATATTCATGTTGGCCTTGTTTGTTTGGTTTTTCTCGGATAGACACTGAGCAGGGGTTGTATCAAGAGAACCAGAGCACTACCTGCACCGTCCCTTGCTACAACCGAGTGACAGGCAAGCACTTCCACATGCTTGCATACATACAGTACCTATTGCCTCTATCTTATTCTTGCATCATTGAGTCGCGATTGCATTAAAATGAATCCCAAGTATGCATAGCCTTTACTTTTCAAACCCACTAAGCTTGTTCCTCCATCCCATGAGCCACTACTATAGGAGTTGTTTGAGCCATGCGAGTCGTAGAACAGCATGTGTAGGGTATGTGAGAGTCTGTTGAACAATGAGGTACCTAAACAACTTAACTTCGAGTAGTTCGGGATAACTAAAGAAAGTGGCACCGGTGAGCAACATCTGCTATTTGGTTTTCCTGCTCACTTGTGTCCGTAAGACCCAGTACTTGATTCATGTTCCTTGTTTTATCGCGCTATCCACATCCGGAGGTATATGGGACCCCACAGGCGAGCTTGATTCCGTCTTATTTCTTGGGGCCACAAACTAGTTTGAGGTTTTATTTACTATCCTGTACTTATGCCATGCTACTTTCGCATTTAAAATTGTGCGACAGATAGCACCTTTATCTTGTTTAGGATCGAACACGATTCAGCGGTGTCGACAAGCCCAGTTTGGGTTCCCGATCGTTCACGGCCGTCTAGCCAAACCTTGAGTCCGTCTCAAGCTTGCTTGCCGTTCGGGATCTACTTAAGGGTGGCCCCTGAAATATTTCTGAATTCTGATTGTTCATCGTGAAAGCCTCGTTGGGTTTTGATTTGGTTTTTCCGAGGTTGATCGGCGTGTGTTGCTATTGGTGCACCCGGCGGGTAAAACTTTCTGAAAGCCGTGTCGCGGATATGGACGACTTGGAGCACAGTTTCTTGATCATAGACAAGCATAACTAAAGTACCGCTTAATCGACTAAGTAACTTGACTAGTAAATAGTGCAACACTCATGGAATGGTTAATAAAATTGCCAGCGGATGGGGTTGTTCGTCCGCTTCCTTGTTGGTAGCGAGGAGGAGGATGGATCGGATGAGATTACCATTATAAGCTGTTGTACTTAAATTCACGGACATCCGTCTATCATTGGTTAGGCGGATGGTTAGCGCTATCTGTAGAATTGCTAGGGTTTATCTTTTTTGCAATTGCATCACCCCAGTTGTGTCCCCTTTAGAGGCATTAAGACTTCTTGAGTACCCTTAGGGTCTCACACGATAAATTCTTGATTCGGATGAGCAGTACCTTCTCGGAACGGATCTTTGGGTGGAAGAAGTCGAAGATGTGGGCATCGTTCGGTGTAGAGATTAGAACGGGATCCGTGAGACCTGTAGTTGGGATGTGCTTATTTCTATGGCATCTTATGCCGATTTGCTTCTTATCCGTACTCGGATCTTGTTTGCCTTCGCATGATACTCGATGTGTGTTGTATGAGGAGTTATCCTAAAATATAGATTTATCTAGGTCATTTGAATCTTGCCGTATGGCGTTGGTATATTTCCTTTCTTTCTAGATGGTGTGGCTCGATGTACTCTTGTATGGTGGCTTGCGTACATACCCACTTGTGCACGTAGTTGATCCCTTCGCTGCGACCACGCCGTCTGAGTCCCGTTGAGAGGGTAGTGGTTGGGACGTCTGAAAGGACTACCGGTGAGTGGATTTTGGGGCCCCACCGTACTATTTCAACCACTATCACTCATCCAGGCTTGTATCTAGGGCGTAGTTCACCGAGGTAGTTACAATTGGTATCGAGCCATCCCGACCTTGAGGTTTTAGCCAAACGGTCGTTGTCGATCTAGCAAATATTTTGGTAGTTATGTATATTAGGGAAAAACAAAAGCGAGAGTAGGACTGCTTCCACTTTTCTTCTTACCCTCCCACCACCCTTTTCTGGTAAGGAAGTGCAACGTTTTCAATCCTCTTCTCAAAGTGCAAACTAGGATTCACGTGTTCTGGGTTTCCGTAGTACCATAGGTTGTGTGTGTGTGTCTGTGTTTAATCCTTGTCTATCTGTTGCATCCAAGTTGTTATCTTATCTGCCTTTGGTTATCAACTGTTGGTACATTCCATACCGGCAGGCTTTTGTAAACCGACGCAATCTATCTTCCTCTTGTATCCGACGCTATCTTGTTTGGGGTGTTCGTTTCCGTAGTTACCAATCTTTAGGTTCAACGTGAGAAGAAGGGGTTAGGATATGTGTTCCACTTGTTCATGTGCGGAGTAATGATTTGAGTGCGGGATGGAGTCGCGACCATACCACTACTTGTATCATTCGCTTTTGTATATTGAATCGGTAGAGTCACTAATCTTGATTCGTTAAGTAATTTTGCGCATCTATTGGTATTTTAATGCCGAAATTTGTGGAAAATTTTTCTTTGATATGTTTGTGTACCACACTCCTTTTCAGTCGTGTGCGATATGCTTAATATCTTTGAGGTGCTATGAACTTTGTTGATATTTTTATATCATCTCAGTAAATTGTATCCTTTAATCATGGTTAATTCAATCTTGGTACTATTTTGGATTATTATCATCTTCCATTATAGTACTGACTTGAGTTTTATATCAATGACAGGATGGCTCCCCCACGCCGGACTGAAGAGGACATCCCTCGGAATCGGGCTCGTATGTCAAGCATAGCTAATGCTTTGGCAATGCAAGAGAACCAGCAGCGCTTTGAGGAGAGCGTCAGAAGGAATGAGTTTGCTCCAC
This sequence comes from Avena longiglumis, assembly GCA_030063025.1. Classification (NCBI taxonomy): domain Eukaryota; kingdom Viridiplantae; phylum Streptophyta; class Magnoliopsida; order Poales; family Poaceae; genus Avena; species Avena longiglumis. The sequence continues at coordinate 470,877,792 of CP125974.1, read as the reverse complement.
TTCCTCCACCTCCCAAGCGTGGTGACATCAAGAGCTTCCTCAAGTTCAACCCCCGTCAGTTTGATGTTTCTGACCGACCTCTTGACGCGGATGATTGGCTGCGAGATATCAAGGTTGCTCGAGGCTGCGATGTTCGAGCAGTGGGTCAAGTGTGCTACCCACCTTCTCAAGGGAGACGCAGCTCTTTGGTGGGAAAACTACTTGAAGGCAAGCTGCACTGGTTCCGACCAACTTGGGAGAGGTTCACTGCAGCTTTCAAAACAGTTTCTCTCGAGATTGTGATGGAAAGGATGAAGGAGGCTTTCCTCAACTGAAGCGGAAATGATAACGTCAACACCTATATCAGAACTTCATGAACCTGTCTCGCTATGGTGGTGATGAGTGTCGATGACAAGAAAAAGCGAGAAAAAGATTGAGGCAAGGGCTCAATGCGTCGATCAAGTATGCAATCACGCATGCAAGACCGCAACCTTCTGGAACTACTGACACAAGACCTTTGCAAGAGGAGGCAAGCGGGCAAATGTTCGAGAGTCCAAGAAACATGACGAGGATGCATCAAGCTCTGCAGTTATGGCAGCTCCTTCTAAGCGGCGTGTCTGGGTTCCTAACACCCCACCGTCGCTCCCGGCTCCACCAAGACCTGCGAGTTTCACGTCAAGGCCACCAAACTTCACCACTGGGGCTCACAGGGGCTACAACAACCCTTACCAGGCGCTGGCGGAGTCACAGCTACTCGCCCGTCCGGTGGTGCACGCTTCACATGTGGAGATCTTGGACATCCCCATGGAACTATCCAATGAAGAACCAAGCTCTCCCTCCCCGCCAAGATGCATCAAGCTCTCCCGGTTCGTGCGCCACCTCGGGCTCTCAACATCAACACCAAGCCGGGTCTGCGGTTGTTCGCGCCAAACGTCAACGCCTCTAAAGTGAGCTCGCACTTTGGAGTTGTAATGGGTATGCTTTGATTAACTCGGTCCTGCGAGTTCTCTTTGATTCTGGTGCATCGCATTCTTTTGTGTCTCACAAGTTTGCATATGAGAATGAGTTAGACATGGTTCCTCTCAAAAAGCGGTTAATGGTTCTTTCTCCTGGGGCAAACATGAGGGCTGAGTATATCAGTCATGGCAATCAGATCGAGATTGGTGGTTCTTCCTTCTTGGCTTCTTTGATTGTTTTGGGCGACTCTGACATTGATGTCATCTTGGGCATGGATTGGTTGACAGCAAATGGAGCTGTGATTGATTGTCTTTGAACGCTTTCGGTATCTCGAAGATTCTGAAGGCCACATAGTCTTTTCTCCAAGTCGACTCTGCGGTCCACTCTATTCCTTGGCTGCTCACGAATGACGATGCTATGGAAGCTATTCAGAGGGTACCAATGGTCCTGTGAGTTCTGACGTCTTTCTGAAGAGTTGCTGGGTATGCCTCCGGATCGCGAGGTTGAATTCGTGATTGAGCTTGAACTGAATGGCTCCTATCTCCAAGAGGCCATACAAAATGGGTCCTTCCGAGTTGGTGAACTCAAGCGACAACTTGATGAACAAGAGAAATTGGGTTTCATTCAACACAGCACTTCTTCTTGGGGCAGCCCAACAATCTTTGTGAAGAAGCGTGACAGAACCGATAGGCTATGTGTTGACTACTGGGCTCTAAATGCTAAAACCATCAAGAACAAATATCCTCTCCCTCGGATAAATGATCTATTTGATCAGCTGGCAGGAGCTGTGGTGTTCTCTAAGCTGGACTTGAGAAGTGGTTATCACCAAATCAAAATTCGCAAAGAAGATGTGCCCAAGACAGCTTTCACCACCCGCTATGGCCTGTATGAGTACACGTCATGTCTTTCGGTCTCACCAACGCACCTGCTACCTTCTCGAGGCTGATGAACTCCGTTTTCATGGAGTACTTGGACAAGTTTGTTGTGGTATATCCGGATGACATTCTGGTCTATTCCAAGTCTAAGGAGGAGCATGAAGAGCACTGGTGTGTCTGAACAAGCTTCGTGAGAATCGCTTGTATGCAAAGTTCTCTAAGTGTGAGTTTTGGCTGCCTGAAGTAACATACTTGGGTCATGTTATCTCTGCCAAGGGCATTGCAGTCAACCCGGAAACCGTGAAGACAATAGTTGAATGGCTTCCTCCTGCTAATGTCAAGGAAGTGCGGAGTTTTCTCGGCTTGGCTAGCTATTGCCGTCGTTTTGTTCAGAACTTCTCGAAAATAGCAAAGCCTCTTACCGACCTCCTCAAGAAAGGCAAGAAGTATCTGTGGACTCCTGCTTGTCAAGAAAGTTTTGAGACACTTAAAGAGAAGCTCACTTCCACGCCAGTCTTGGTTCCTCCGGATACATCTAAGCCATTCCAGATATTCTGCGATGCCTCTTTGCAAGGATTGGGTGCGGTCCTTATGCAAGAGAGACAGGTGGTTGCTTATGCCTCTCGTCAGTTGAAGACGCATGAGATCAACTATCCCACACATGACCTCGAGCTAGCAGATTGTCTTTGCCTTGAAGCTATGGAGGCACTACTTGCTTGGTAACGTTGTAGAGATCTTCTCGACCACAAGAGTTTGAAGTATATCTTCACTCAACGGATCTCAACCTTGGCGAGAGGAGATGGATTGAAGCAATCAATGACTTTGATGTGACCATCAACTACACCTGCAAAGCAAATGTCATGGCAGATGCGCTTAGTAAAAGCTTATGTCAACAACCTCATGGTGGAAGAGCACCTCTTGTGCCTCTCTTGAGGAATTCGTCGGTGAACCAGAAATTGTGGAACAAGGGCATCTCCTGAACCTTCTGGCTACTCCTCTCTTGGAAGAACAGATTCGCTCTCGTCAGCTTGGTGATCCGCACACTAAAAAGCTCATCGCTAAGCTTGACCTTCCGAAGTATGAGTCCTTTCATGTTGATGATCAAGGCACACTCTTCCTTGAACACCGGATGTTTGTTCCAAACTATCCGGGTCTGAGAGACCAAGTTCTCAAGGAGGCACATGAGTCGGTCCTTTCTATCCATCCTGGCAGGACAAAGATGTACATGGACTTGAAAACACAATACTGGTGGCCTGGGTTGAAACGGTATTGTGCCAAGTATGTCTCAGAATGTGATGTCTGCCGCAGAGTCAAGGCTGTCCATCAGAAACCATTGGGTCTTTTACAGCCATTGAAACCTCCGGAATGGAAATGGGAGAAAGTTGAGATGGACTTCATCACTGGCTTTCCAAGGTCACAGAAGGGCAACAATGCAATCTTTGTTGTCATCGACAGGCTTTCTAAAGTGGCTCATTTCTTCCCAGTCAAAGAAACAATTTCTGGAATTCAGTTGGCTGAGCTCTATATCAACAGGATTGTCTCTTTGTATGGGGTTCCACTTGAAATCAGTTCAGACCGTGGGAGCATCTTCACCTCAAAGTTCTGGGAGAGTTTCCAAAAAGCTTTGGGAACAAAGTTGAACTTCAGCACTGCTTACCACCCTCAGTCGCAAGGACAAGTGGAGAGGATCAATCAGATTCTCGAGGACATGCTTAGAGCTTGCGTCATCTCTTTTGGCATGAAGTGGGAGGAATGCCTTCCATATGCCAAATTCTCCTACAACAACAGCTTCCAGAAGAGTCTGAAGATGGCACCATTCGAGGCTCTCTATGGTCGCAAGTGCAGAACTCCTATTGGTTGGTCAGGTGCAGGAGAAAGAATCTGGTTTGGCCCTGACATTGTGACCCAAGCAGAGGAGAAGGTGCATATCATTCTGGAGAACCTGAAGATTGCTCAAAGTCGTCAGAAGAGCAACTATGACAGGAAACACACGGATATGGTATATGCCCCTGGTGATCTAGTCTACCTTCGTGTCACTCCCATGAGAGGAACACACCGCCGTATCAAAGGAAAGTTGGCTCCTAGATACATCGGTCCTTTCAAGATCGTGGTAGAAGAGGAGAAGTTGCTTATGCACTAGAGCTTAGGAAAACTCAAAGTCCATGATGTTTTCCACATCTCTCAGCTCAAGAAGTGCTTCAAAGATCCTGGCAGACCGTGGATCATGAGCTAATCGACCTCCAAGAAGATCTGTCTTATCAAGAACACCCCACCAAAATCCTTGAGACCGCAGAACGAAGGACTCGCAACAAGTCCATCAAGTTTTGCAAGGTGCAGTGGTCACACCATTCTGTTGATGAAGCCACATGGGAGCGTGAAGATGAACTCCGTGCCAACCATCCTTCTCTCTTTGTATCTTCTTCTTCTTCTTCCTAGAATCTCGGGGCGAGATTCCTGTTTAGTGGGGGAGAGTTGTAGCATCCCAGTTGTCTAACCCCTGTAATGCTACATGTCATAATAATAAAAAGGGCCACTTCCAACATATAATTGTTGCATCATCATCATATCATGCTCATGTCATCATATCACCTTGCATTTGAGCATCATATAAAACCCTTTCTTGTTTGGTTCTTATCTCATGTGCATGATTAGTTGTATTTGCCTCTTGATATTGTATTTGGCTCTTGATACATTGTTATATGCCCAAGTTGAGTTGAGGGCATCTCTCTTTTTGACTCCACCACCTTTTCTTTCACCACCTTATAATTCCACCATCCAACTAATATGAGCTTGGCATTTTAGTTTTGAGTATCTCTAGCTCATGTTGTTGGTTGGATCCACCCATCATCTTTTGCTTGGCCTTTGCCCACTTTTTGGGAATGCAAGGATTAAAGCCACATGAAATAATGTTGTTTTCACAATATAACCATTGGGCATTAATTACGTTGCATGGGCCATGCAAGTGCCACCTAATCTAGTATTTGGTTTTATTTGAATCCTAGTTGGATCTTCTTCCTTGTTTAAATCATGTGTTGGCTTGTAGTTTGTTTCTCCTTATCTTCTCTCTCTCTTCATCCTTTAGCTAAAACCCTACCCCATGTCCCATGCACACACTTGTGCTAATGTGGCATGCACCCTCTAAAACCCCCTCCCTTTGGATCTTGCTTGTTCTTGCTTGGATCATGCATGGGCCAAAGGAGGACCACATCATCACCTTGGCCATCTCTCTCTTCCTCTTCCTCTTTTCTTGCTTGATCTTGCTAAGTGTAGTTTGTAGCATGTTTGTTTAAGCCTAAGTACCCCCTCCATCTTTCTTACCTCTTTTAGCAAAAACCCTAATCCTACTCTTGGCATCTATCCTTCTAGCTAAACCTAAAACCCTAAGCTATCTTCCCCCTCTAATCAACATCCCCCTAAACCAAACCCTAAACCACCCTCTTATCCTAATCTACCTCTCCCCTAGCAAAAAAAACCCTAATACCCCTCCTCCTTTTAGCTTGGGCACCCCACCTAGCTCGACCCTTCCCCTTTCCATGCATGCCCCACCCCCAGCTCGCCACTCCCCTCTCTCTACCTGCCCCCACACGTGACCAGGACCACCCCAACCCTACCCTAGCCGAACCATGCCCCCCTCTTTCTCCTAACCTAGCTCCAAACCTATCTAGCCGAGCCTCTCTCTCTCTCTGCATGGGACCCCTCCACCGAACCTCCCCAGGGCCACCTGCCAGCCCCCTCTCACCTCCCCAGCTCGACCACGCCACCCTGGCCCATGCCGTGCCCGTGAGGAAGGAGCAAAAGCGGCCGAGCCACCCCCTCCCCACGCAAGCCCCACCGCCTCGTTCTTATCCCTCCCACACACTGTCCCGCCCCAGATCCCTCCCTAAAGCGCTATCCCTTCCTCCTCCTTCTCCACCTCTTCCACAAGCCGACGGACCCGTCCACCTCGCCCCACCCTCGCAGCAGGAGGCAGGCGCGGAGCTGCAGGCGTCGAGGAGGGCCTGAAGGACGTCCGCATCGCCCCCGTACACGCAGAAGCGGAGGAGAAGGACCGGAGCCGCCGTACCAGCGCCGCCCGAGCCGGAACCCTAGCCTCGCCGTCCGTCTGCCTCGACGCTGTTCCTCTGCTCCCCGCCACGATCCAAGCCCTCCATCCGTCTCGCGTAATGCCGCCAACCCTCCTAGACATGCTCGAACCGCCGCTTCCTGCCGCCGGGCGTTTCGTCGGCGCTCTCGGTGCGGCGGCGAGTTCTTCTGCTAGCTCCCGCACGCCACCACATCTAGCACGCTCCTCTCGAACGCCAACCCGCCTACCGCAGCCGCTCAAGGCCCGCAAAGCGCCACCGTCGCGGGTTCGAGTCCCACTGTTGCGCCGCGCGCCGCCGCTGCCGATGCAGCGTGGGAAGAAGTACAGTGCACCGCCCTTTGCGAAACCCCCAGCTTTTGTTTTGCAAACCCGCGATCGACGGCCCACTTATGCGTGTCCGGTATCTTTGCAAAAGGCTCTGGCGTTTGCTAAAATAAACCGCGTCCCTCTGTTCCCGGCAGCGGCAGGGCCGAGAACCCCGCCCCACTGTCGTTGACCAGAGCTGGGTCGATCTGAGTAGAAAACGTTCAGGACTGTTAAATTCAAAACCTGTTTAAATAAATTCAAAATTCAAATTCTATTCAGCTTTTAAATAACTTTTATTTGTAAATCCAAATTGAACAAGTAATATATGTTTGGATATCAGAAAATGAGAGGATTCCAAATATGCCATCTATTTTGACTTTTGCACAAGTAAAATTCCAAGTTTAGTTTAATTACCCAAATTGCCACTAGGATTTAAATAATTCATAACTTTTAATTCCTAAATCCAAATTTAGCAAATGATGAGTCTAAATTGATCAGCTCGAGACCTTTCTGTTTATGCTATCCATGACTTCAATTGCATGCATCATATAAAAATATAGTGAACAACAAGCATTATGACAACAAATGTGACTAAAACTCAATTCTAATGTTATTTTCTTGTCCTCCTCACCACCCATGCCATGCTACTTATTGCCATGCAACTTGTGCATCATTCATCATGGCATGATTGTTTGCTTGACGCATTTAATTCCAATGCTTGTGCTCTATATTCATGTTGGCCTTGTTTGTTTGGTTTTCTCGGATAGACATCGAAAGGAATTTGTATCAAGAGAACCGTGAGGGCACTACCTGGACCCTTGCTACAAGCGGGCTGACAGGCAAGCACTTCCACATGCTTGCATACATACGATTACCTATTGCCTCTATCTTGTTCTTGCATCATTGAGTCGCGATTGCATTAAAATGAATCCCAAGTATGCATAGCCTTTACTTTTCAAACCCACGAAGCTTGTTCCTCCATCCCATGAGCCACTACTATAGGCGTTGTTTGAGCCATGCGAGTCGTAGAACAGCATGTGTAGGGTATGTGAGAGTCATTGAACAATGAGGTACCTAAACAACTTAACCTGAGTAGTTCTGGGATAACTAAAGAAAGTGGCACCGGTGAGCAACATCTGCTATTTGGTTTTTCCTGCTCACTTGTGTCCCGTAAGACCCCGAGTACTTGATTCATGTTCCTTGTTTTATCGCGCTATCCACATCCGGGAGGTATATGGGACCCCCCTGGGCCAGAGCTTGATTCCGTCTTATTTCTTGGGGCCACAAACTAGTTTGAGGTTTTATTTACTATCCTGTACTTATGCCATGCTACTTTCTGCATTTAAAATTGTGCGACAGATAGCACACTGTACTGTTTAGGATCGGAACACGATTCCGCGGTGTCGACAAGCCCAGTTTTGGGTTCCCAGTCGTTCACAGCCGTCTAGCCAAACCTTGAGTCCGTCTCGAAGCTTGCTTACTTCGTTGCGGGATCTACTTAAGGGGTGGCCCCCTGAAATATTCTGGTCTGCGATTGTTCAGTCGTGAAAGCCTCGTTGGGTTTTGATTTGGTTTTCCGAGGTTGATCGGCGTGTGTTGCTATTGGTGCACCCGGCCGGTAAAACTTCAAAGCCGTGTCATGGATATGGACGACTTGGAGCACGTTTCTTGATCATAGACAAGCATAACTAAAGTACCGCCTTAATCGACTAAGTAACTTGACTAGTAAATAGTGCAACACTCATGGAATGGTTAATAAAATTGCCAACGGATGGGGTTGTTCGTCGCTTCCTTGTTGGTAAGGGAGGAGGATGGATCGGATGAGATTACCATTATAACTGTTGTACTTAAAATTCACGGACATCCGTCTATCATTGGTTAGGCGGATGGTTAGCGCTATCTGTAGAATTGCTAGGGTTTATCTTTCGCAATTGCATCACCCGAGTTGTGTCCCTTTAGAGGCATTAAGACTTGCTGAAATTTAGGGTCTCACACGATAAATTCTTGATTCAGATGAGCAGTACCTTCTCGGACGGATCTTTGGGTGGAAGAAGCCGAAGATGTGGGCAGCGATCGTTCGGTGTAGAGATTCCGGGAACGGGGATCCGTGAGACCTGTAGTTGGGATGTGCTTATTTCTATGGCATCTTATGCCGATTTGCTTCTTATACGTATCGGATCTTGTTTGCCGCCCGCATGATACTACGATGTGTGTTGTATGAGGAGTTATCCTAAAATATAGATTTATCTAGGTCATTTGAATCTTGCCGTATGGCGTTGGTATATTCCTTTCTTTCTAGATGGTGTGGCTCGATGTACTCTTGTATGGTGGCTTGCGTACATACCCACTTGTGTACGTAGTTGATCCCTTCGCCGCCGACCACGCCGTACAGGTCCCGTTGAGAGGGTAGTGGTTGGGACGTCTGAAAGGACTACCAGTGAGTGGCTTTTGGGGCCCCACCGTACTATTTCAACCACTATCACTCATCCAGGCTTGTATCTAGGAGCGTAGTTCACCGAGGTAGTTACAGTCGGCGATCTGATCCTTCGCGCTTCGTGTAGATCCCCGCGACACCACTAACAAGAGGTCGTTGTCCGTGATCGTCGAGAGAACACTCCGGGAACAAAAGGTCGAAGGTAGAGGTATCAACAAATAAAGCCACCCCTAACTTCCGTGGACGGAGTAAAACTGCTGGATCCACTGATTCGATGTACAAGAGCGAATGATAAGAGTAGTCGGATGGTGATCAGTCCATCGCGCACCCAAACCATTACTCTGCACACGAATAGGCGGATTATGCAACCAACTCTCGGAATCAGACTGAAGATCTCGACAAGCGAGGTTCGGAAACAAAGGAGTGATGCAGACTCGGCATCGGATCTGGCGTAGAGGATGTCGTCGCGTCGGAAAACACCGGAAGGCACAAACAAGGAACAAAGAACGGTACCACAGACGAAGGATTCCTCGGATAGCATGAAGACCAGATGTAGCAACACCGTTACCAAAGGAGGAAGCGAAACCCTGAAGGTACGACGGAAACCCAACCACGAGAATTCCTGGACTCGAAGAAAGAGAAGAGAGCGGTGTAACTACCTCGGTGAACTACGCTCCTAGATACAAGCCTGGATGAGTGGTAGTGGTTGAAATAGTACGGTGGGGCCCCAAAAGCCACTCACTGGTAGTCCTTTCAGACGTCCCAACCACTACCCTCTCAACGGGACACAGACGGCGCGAGTCGGCAGCGAAGGGATCAACTACGACACAAGTGGGTATGTACGCAAGCCACCATACAAGAGTACATCGAGCCATACCATCTAGAAAGAAAGGAATATATAACGCATACGGCAAGATTCAAATGACCTAGATAGATCTATATTTTAGGATACTTCCTCATACAACACACATCGAGTATCATGCGAAGCGAGACAAAATCCAGTACGGATAAGAAGCAAATCGGCATAAGATGCCATAGAAATAAGCACATCCCAACTACAGGTCTCACGGATCCCGTTCCGGAATCTCTACACCGAACGATCGTTGCCCACATCTTCGGCTTCTTCCACCCAAGATCCGTCTGTGAAGGTACTGTTCATCTGAATCAAGAATTTATCGTGTGAGACCCTAAGGGTACTCAAGAAGTCTTAATGCCTCTAAAGGGGACACAACACAGGGTGACGCAATTGCAGAAAAGATAAACCCTAGCAGTTCACAGATATCGCTAACCATCCGCCTAACCAATGATAGACGGATGTCCGTGAATTAAGTACAACAGATTATAATGGTAATCTCATCCGATCCATCCTCCTCGCTACCAACAAGGAAGCGACGAACAAACCCCTTCCGTTGGCAATTTTATTAACCATTCCATGAGTGTTGCACTATTTACTAGTCAAATTACTTAGTCGGTTTAAGGCGGTACTTTAGTTATGCTTGTCTATGATCGAGAAACTGGCTCCAAGTCGTCCATATCCGGACACGGCTTTGAGAAAGTTTTACCCGCCGGGTGCACCAATAGCAACACACGCCGATCAACCGGAAAACCAAATCAAAACCCAACGAGGCTTTCACCGAACAATCACGAAATTCAGAAATATTTCAGGGGCCACCCTTGAAGTACACCAACGGTAAGCAAGCTCCGAGACGGACTCAAGGTTTTGGTGGACGGCCAGAACGATCGGAACCCACAACTGCTTGTCGACACCGCGAATCGTGTCCCGATCCTAACAAAGACAAAGGTGCTCCTCGCACAATTTAAATTCATAAAGTAGCATGGCATAAGTACAGGATAGTAAATAAAACCTCAAACTAGTTTGTGGCCCCAAGAAATAAGACGAATCAAGCTCGCTCGGGGTCCCATATACCTCCGGATGTGGATAGCGATAAATCAAGGAACAGGAATCAAGTACTCGGGGTCTTACGGGACACAAGTGAGCAGGAAAAACCAAATAGCAGATGTTGCTCACCGGTGCCACTTTCTTTAGTTATCCCAGAACTACTCAGGTTAAGTTGTTTAGGTACCTCGTTATCCAACAGACACTCACATACCCTACACGTGCTGTTCTACGACTCGCATGGCTCAAACAACTCCTATAGTAATGGCTCATGGGACGGAGGAACAAGCTTGGTGGAGTTTGAAAGTAAAGGCTATGCATACTTGGGATTCAATTTAATGCAATCGCGACTCAATGATGCAAGAATAAGATAGAGGCAATAGGTACTGTATGTATGCAAGCATGTGGAAGTGCTTGCCTGTCAACTCAGTTGTAGCAAGGGACGGATCTGGGTAGTGCTCCTGGTTCTCTTGATATAACCCCTCGATTCATCCGAGAAAACCAAACAAACAAGGCTAACATGAATATAGAGCACAAGCATATGAATAAGATGCGTCAAGCAAACAATCATGCCATGATGAATGATGCACAATTTACATGGCAAGTAAGGTAGCATGGCATGGTGAGGTGTGGAAGACAAGTAATAACATTTTTAATGGGGTTTTGGAATCACATTTGTTGTCATAAAACTTGCTGTACCCTATATTTTTATATGATGCATGCTGCAATTGAAGTCATGGATAGCATAAACAGAAAGGTCTCGTCGAGCTGATCATTTTAGACCTATCATTTGCTAAATTTGGAATTATAAAACAAAAGTTATTAATTATTGAAATTCTAGTGGCAATTGGGGTAATTTAAATAAACTTGGAATTTTAATTGTGCAAAAGGCAATATGGATGGCATATTTGGAATCCTCTCATTTTTCTGATATCCAAACATATATTATTTGTCAAGTTTGGATTTATATTTTGAAAATTATTTGAAAACAGATTTCATTTTGAATTTTGAATTAATTTGAAAAGATTTAAAATAAAAACAGATAAGCAGACAGCCTTTTTGTACCCAGCCTAACGTACCTACAGACACTTACAGGTGGGGGCCAGGGACTTGCGGCCCACACGACAGTGTCTGGGAGACCGGGGGGACTGCGGGTTGGTATACGAAAACTCCAGGAGCCTTTTTGCAAAACTACCATGACACAGACAAATGGGCCCGGCTGGACCGCGGGTTGGCCAAAAAGGTTTTGCAGGGGGTTATTCGCAAAGCAGCGCGGCGGTACTGTACTTCTTCTCTGCACCTGACGGAACAGAGCACAGCGCGCGATGTAGGTGGGTCGAACGCGCGACCGCGAGGGCGCTTGTGCGGACGCGGAGCCGCTGCGGTGGCTGCGGGTTGATGTTAGGGGGTAGCTCGCGTGCTAGATAGGCTAAACGGCGCGCGGTGTTAGCGGCAGACGTCGACGACTCAGGCGCACGGAGGGCGCTCGACAAAACGAACACCGCGCCCAGGAAGCGGCTACGAACGGGAGGTTGTCTGGGAGGGCTAGGAGCTCACCGCGAATCTGTCGGTGACGGTGGCGAGGCTCGGGGTGCAGGCGATCAACGGCGAGGCTGACGTCGGGCGAAGCTAGGGTTTCCGGCGGAGCGGCGACGTGCAGGGCTGCTGGGGGCGTCTCCTCCTCGCGTCTGGGTCCAGGGCGTCGCAGACGAGCCTCCGAGGCTTCCTCGACACCCTCTACTCCGCGCCCGCCTCCTGGATGTGTGTGTGCTGGCGAGGTGGACGGCGAGAAGGAGCTGAGCGGTGGAGAAGGAGGCCAGAGGAGGGGAGCGAGGCAGGCCTCTGGGGTGGATCTGGGAGAGGCTAGGAGGGGAAGGGGGAGGATAAGAACGAGGGCGAGGAGGTGGCGTGGGGGAGGGGTAGATGTCCAGGGTGGCGTCGGTGTCGGGCTTCCTTTTCACGTGCTGGGCATGGGGGGCCAGGGGGTGCAAGGCAGGGCAGGTGGGTGTCTTCCAGGTGGGGTAGGCGAGGCCAGGGGGCAGGCAGGTGGACCTGGGGGCGTGGGCAGGTGAGGCTAGAGGGAGAGGAAAAGAGGAGAGGGGAGAGGGGCCGGCTCGGGCTAGGGCTAGGGTTAGGGGGTCCCTGGTCGCGTGGGGGGGGGAAGGGTAGCTGGTAGGGTGCTGGGGTGGGGCCTGCATGGAAGAGAGAGGGGAGAGATGGAGTAGGACATGGTGATCAAGCTAGAAGCTAGAAAGGGAAAAGGGGTACTTAGGGTTTTTGCTAAGGGGAGATGTAGAGTAGGGAAAAGGTGGCTTAGGGTTTAGGTGTAAGAGAGGATTAGGGTAGATGGGGAGGGGTAGATAGATGGAGGTGGGGTAACTTGATCATGCCTCACAAAGCACACAAGATCAAGAAAAAGAGAAAAGAGGGAAGATAGGGAGAGATGATCATGATGATGGGGTGGTTTCTTTGGTCCATGCATGATCCAACAATGACCAAGCAAGATCCAAGAAAGGGTGGTTTGTGTTGTGCATGCCACATAGCACATGTGTGTGCATGGAGCAAGGGATAGAGGTTAAGCTAAAGGGGGAGATAGATGGATGATATGGTGAAGAACAACTACAAGCCAACAAAAGATTTAAACAAAGGAAGATGATCTACTTAGAATTCAAGCAAAAACCAAATACTAGAAAAGGTGGCACTTGCATGGCCCATGCAAAATAATTAATGCCAATTTATCCTTGTGAAAACAATAATATTAACATGGCATTATCCATATGCATTCCCAAAAGATGGGCAAGGCCAAGCAAAGATTAGGGGTGGAATCCACCCAACCAACATGAGCTAGAGATAACCCAAATTAAAATGCCAAGCTCATATTAATTGGATGGTGGAATATAAGGTGGTGAAAGAAAAAGGTGGTGGAGTCAATAAGAGAGATGCCCTCAACTCAACTTGGGCATTTAACAATATATCAAGAACCAAATACAATATCAAGAGGCAACTACAATTAATCATGCACATGAGATAAGAACCAAACAAGAAAGGGTTTTATACGATGCTCAAATGCAAGGTGACATGATGACATGAGCATGATATGATGATGATGCAACAATTATATGTTGGAAGTGGCCCTTTTTATTATTATAACATGTAGCATTACAGGGGTTAGACAACTGGGATGCTACAAGCGGATTCAAAACACGTAGAGGTAAGAGGAGAACATCAGAGGGGTAAGAAGTAAAATCAGACCTAATCAGAACTATCCAACCGATTTTGCAAAAATAGTTTTGACACTCTACTTCGGCTGTTAGCTAGGTTATCCTACAGGATGGACTTGTGGGGTATCGTAACTGCTGAGCTCTGATACCACTCTGTAACACCCTCAGAATCGGACCTATGCAAGTTTGAGCAAAATTCGCCAAACCCGCATAGAAACGATTCAAAGGTGCCCACCAGGCACTTTCGTGCGGGTGGAAAACGAAGTAATAACATTACACAACAGTCCTCGATGGGACCCATGTAAGATATATATATATGGCGACTCCAAGAGTCAAGAATACAAATATAATATACAAAGATCCAAATCACCTTGAAAGCGATAGAGCGTCCGGCTACGGACAAGATGCAAATGGGGCTAAGAGCCCTGAAGAATAACCAATGGCGTCCATAACCCCGCCTAGGCCAAGCCAGAAGGGTAACCCTGCTAACGACGTCGATCTAAAAACCTGCTCAAACAAAAGGGGTGCCGACAAAGGGCAAAGGAAAAGAGGAGCGTCGATCGAGGCCAAGACAGGCGAGGCTAGAATTGGCGGTCCTCGCCTACATAGGTATGGTGGATCAAGCGGCGCAAAGATGCACTAAACAACCTATAGAGACTCGATACAATGGCGGTTATCGAGAGGGTGAGAATGACCTATCCGGATCCAACCTGAAGCTAACACCAAACAAACCCATCCTGGTGTTTCCTCGAGACCAAACGAGGAAGTCAACCGAGGAACTCACACCGCTGGCGCTTTTACTTATTCAATTATCGCAGCAATTACTAGTCGTTTAGATATTCATCCCGATAAAGTAAGCGTAGGCACTTTTAATTAACCATTCCGTTATAGTTGTAACACTTACTAATCGATATGAATAGCATGAGATAACCCTTAAACCCAAAGTTGTTGGTACTTTTATTCAGCCATTCCGTTAGAAGTTGCAATACTTACTAGTCGGTACAATGGTCGCGACAATCCAAACAAGCAATTGTGGGCGTATTATTTAGGCATTCCGTTATAGTGAAGCTGATTACTAGTCATTAAAAAGTCAAATTTATAGCAATAAACTTTAGTTATGCTTGTCTATGATCGAGATCTGTGCTCCAAGTCGTCCATATCCGCGACACGGCTTTCGGAAAGTTTTACCCGGCGGGTGCACCAATAGCAACACACGCTCGATCAACCTCGGAAAAACCAAAACAAAACCCAACGAGGCTTTCACGATGAACAATCACAGATTGAGAATATTTCGTGGGCCACCCATTGAGTAGATCCCGCAGCGGAGTAAGCAAGCTCGAGACGGACTCAAGGTTTGCGTCGTCAATGGTCATGAAGCGGGAACCCGAAAGTGTGGCTGGGCTTGTCGATACTGCGTAATCACTCCGCTTACCTAACAGAAAGTGTGCTCCTCGCACAATTTAAATACGTAAAGTAGCATGGCATAAGTACAGGATCGTAAATAAAACCTCAAACTAGTTTGTGGCCCCAAGAAATAAGATGAATCAAGCTCGCTCGGGGGGTCCCATATACCTCCGGATGTGGATAGCGCGATAAATCAAGGAACAGGTATCAAGTACTCGGGGTCCTACGGGACACAAGTGGGCGTTCGGAAACCAAATATTTTCTATCACCCACCGATGCCTCTGCTTATTCCAATTTTAGTTGTTAAACAGGAATTAAAGTGGACGATAAGTAAATCTATGATCAACTCCAACATCAACATGCGGCAAATACATCAACAACTGTGGCACTTGACAACACGCAACAGCACTTGAGCAAGCGACTACGACTCGCAAGTCCAACTATCTACCAAACAACAGGTAATAGGATGTGTCCAAGGCAATATAGGGCTGCACGATATATCACAGGTACGGAATCTAGAGCATCGCAACACAGATAGCAATAGATCAACAGGAGGGAAGTAAACACTATAAAAGTAAGATAGGTAGAAAGGGGGAGATGCTCGCCTGAAAACATTGCCGAAGGTTTATCCGAAGATCGGGGCGAAGCTCACATCAACTCATCGGCCTTATCCGCGAAGAAGCAAAACACTAGAAGAAACACCGGGTGCAATATTTAATACAACGGCAGAAGATCGGCATGATGCATGTATGATGCATGACATGGCAATGGTGCAATGCAATTAGGTCATATTAGGCGGAACCGGGGTCCCGACAATTACTTAAATGGTTCAAGTTGTTTAGAACCCCGCCATTTAAATGTTGTTATAACAAGGCAAGATAAGATACCGGTTCGCTACACAAATTTAAATGAGGCCAATATGAGACTAGATTTGCCCGCATATGGGCCCCATATTTAGTTATTAGGTGAATCGGCATAAGGCCCCCAAACCACATGATTATGCATGCAAGAACAATTAAGATGCGACAAGTTGTATTATATTATAAAATAGGTTTCGGGAAGGGGTTCACACATTAGGGTTCGGCGATCTTGGGTTTCCGGGGTCGGGGTCCGGTCTCAGGGTCCAGGGTTCGACGGATCGGTCTCGACGGGATCGTTCTCTCGTTCTCGGTAACGGGGCAGATCTTGCGTTCCGGGAAGATGTACTTGGCGGTCTCCGGCTCCACCCAGGTCGGGGCCGATCTTGTCGGGCCCGCGCATCGGGTCGGTCTTGGCGTCCGCGATGAAGTACTCGGCACTCTTTGGTTCCACGTCGACGGCCTTGGTTTCCTCGATGGAGAACTCGGTGTGTCCGTGTTGGGGGTTCTTGTCGGGTCCTCGGCTTCGGGCGTCTGGCGTCAGTAGACCTTGGCGATTCCATGAAGGAGGCCCGGGTGCTCCAGTCTTGTGTCGATCCCCGGGTGTCGCGAAGTGGCCTGCGAATATGGCGACGCATGTCGAAGATCTTGTCGGTGGCCTTGTCAACGGGAAGATCTTGTCGCCTCGGACCTTTGTCGAATCATCTACGGAAGATCTCGGCATGGGCGATTCTCGTCGGGGTCATCCGGGTGGCATACAACAATCTCACTCGGGCCCCTTCTACATCAGACGCCATGTTTCTCGACACGTGACCACCGTCCATCATCTCGAACTTGGCTAGACACATAGCAAAGCGTATGGCGGAAAGATCGGCAAGCGGGCGAAGCAACAGAGGAGGTCGACCACGGATGAACAGGGCAAGCTCACAGGCCCGCGGCAGAGGCACGCGATGCGGCCGGAGGGGAAAAAGGAGGTGGGGGCGGCAGCGCAGTGGAGGCGGCGCTGGTGGCGGTCTGGCGAAGGCGGGCTTGCCGAGCGGCGCCGGCGGCACGCGAGGGAGGATGCGGAGGTTGGGGCGGGGCCTGGGGTCGCAGAGGCGGAGCGCCGGCGAGGAGGAAGCGCGGCGATGAGGCGCGAGGAGGACCGGAGGTCGCGCGGCTCCGAGCACGGGGAGCTTCGGCGGAACCACGCGAGCCGGGCGGCCCGCGCCACGACCGGAGGCGGACGCGGGCGGCGTGGGGTCGGGCGCGGCGTCCTGGGGAGACTGGCGGGGCCCTGGGAGGAGGCGGCGGGCGGAGGAGCGTGAGCGAGGGGAGGCGGCTTGGCGGCGGGTCCCGGCGGGCGAGGAGGCGCGCGTGGGGGGAGCACGGCGGCGGTGAGGCGGGGAGCACGGCGGCGGTGAGGTGGGGAGCACGGCGGCGCGGAGGCGGGGGGCGGGCAGGAGAGGAGAGAAGGGCGGAGGCGACAAGGTGAGCGTGGCGTGGGGAGGAAGAGGACGGGGTTGGTGGGGATCGTGGTGGGCCCGCTGGGCTGGGGCGGGGCCACGGGGCAGGGGCGTGTGGGGTGCTGCCGCGCGCTGTGTGCGTGTGTGAGTGTGTGGTTGTGTGGGGGAGAGAGAGGAGAGAAGGAGGCAGGGGTGTGTGTGGGTTGTTCAGGGGTGACGTGGCAGATTTTAATTGGGGGGGAAGAGAGGGGAGCTGAGGTGGCGGGCTGTTACTGGGTGGGGTGAGGTGGAGGGAGGGTGTGGGTAGATAGGTGGGTAGCTGTAGGATTAATAGGATGGGTTAGGTGGACCGATTTTAAAAACCTGGGGGTGGTCGTTCGGGTCAAACGGCCCGTTCGACTGCCCCCACAAAAATAATATAATTAAATTATCTATTCAACCGGCGCTTTTGCAATCCGACAGCGGACAAAACAAAATAATCCGGGGACCCGGGTTTGCGTGTTTGAATGTAGATGGGGCGTTTGGAAAACAAATCGGGCTTTGCGAAAATAGTTTTGACAAACAACATATGATGATGACGATGCAATGCACAAATTCAACGCGATTTTCTAGTAGTGGTTTTGCGGGATGCCACACTAAGGCCTAAAAAACTAGCGTATCATAGGTGCAACTAACGCCAATGATGACAACCATAGATCGGAAAAGGCTGATCTAAAATCACACCAACAAATACAAAATTGTCGGACACATGACTCCACGCTTCCTTCGCTGACATTAGATGTAATACTAGCCCGTGAACACGACAAGAAGGATGTTATTCTAACTTCAGGATATAATCATTGTCTTACCATCTAGTAAATACACTAACAAACAAGCTAATCAAAGACGAAAACCCTCCCGATGACTGAACGTTTGGTAGCTTATCTTTATTTATCAAGTGGATTTACCTTGAATGAGGATTTCGCCCCTTTTTATAAATAAACGGTAGAACCGATACAAGTGATGAGGGAATCCTCTTACAAAGCAGACCAAAAATAAACCAAAAATACAAGAGAACCGAACTTTCCACTGAAGACAGTGGTACAAGACTGAAAGAAACCGGAGCACCACGACAACGCCTCACGCCGCCATCGTCGAGACCGAAAGTCAAAGGTTTTCACCCGGAGCTCTGATGTGGGGAAGGTACCCACAGTGGCGCTCCTAAGAGGGTTACAACACCCACAGTCATTGCCGCCGATGACGCTAGAGCGCTGGGCTTTCGCCTAGAAAAACCTTCGCATCACACCACACCCGGCATTTCGGGCCATCCAACATCACCGAGCTAGGTCTCTAGAACACAGTCTGGGAGTTGACTTTACCGAAGCGCCGCCAACACCATGATCCCCCGCAACCAACTCCTAGCCACCCACATCGCCAAAGGGTAAGACCATCACCACTGCCACATCACTCATCGTAGAGACACCCGTGCAGTCCACCTTCTGAGGCCGCCGCCTCGGCGTCCAAGATCTCACACCCGCGGCGTGGCAAACCACCATGACGACAAGTCCATCAAAACGAACCGGGGGAGACGAGGAAAAAACCAGCACTCGGACAGTGAGGTAGAACGAGCAGGATGCACCCGCACGTCGAACCCACAGAGCCTGAAAACAGGGATGCCAGGCGGCTGCCGGATCTAGGCCTTTCTGACCCGGATCTGACGCCCAAACCATGCCATGGCCAGGGGTGGGCTCCCAGGCGGAAGCCCCTGAAACCATGCAAACGACAGGGCCAAGCCAGCCAAGTTCAGGCCCTTAGGTCCCAGATCTAGGCCAAGGACATATGCCCCACTATCGCTGGCCAGCTCCACCAGCAGCCGTCCAAGCGCCCGCTGCAGCCAAGTCCACACCGTCGTAGACTCCGGTGCGACGTACCGCTGCTGTGTTGAACCACCTCCGTGGGCCAAGATCTCGTTGTCACCATGGTGCACCGTCGCCAGATCGCCTAGCCCCGCCTGGAGACCTGCGTGCCGGGTAGAAGGAAGGCCGCCGCCGCCGGCTCCGGCGGCGGTGACAGGGGAGGGGGGAGGGGGGAGGGGAGGTAGGGGACGTGAGAGGCTGGGCAGGGTTCGCTCTTGAGGCACCCGCGGGGGACAAGTGGATTTATCTAATGTTGACCGTGCTACCATTGTTTTTGTGCGTTTATATTTTGTAGGTATGGTCGTATAATTTACTAATACATCTTCCTTTTTATCTTGTAGAGTCTTTTCGTGGGTGTATTTGGACATTTCAACTTTTGTCGTTGACTGCTAGAGTTTTATTAGTCTTTTCAGAGTTTTCTTGGTAACTCCTATGTATTTGAATTTGTTGTGAACTAACATCAAAATGTGTAGCGAACATTTGAATATGTTGTCAACTTGTAATGTGTTTTGTGTTGTGAACATTTGAATATTTTGTGAACTTGTAATGTTTGTATTCATGTTTTCACAATAAAACAATTGTGGAAACAATATTTTTTCCATGTAAGACATATTAATTCAAGAAAATTTATAATTGCCTCCTTTTTCGCCGCTACGCGAGGAGCAGTTCCTGTGTTCTGTTCGGATTAATAGCTCTGCTCATCAAGACTTGTGCTTACTTGTGTCGAGAAATAACATGGAACCGAGCGGTCGGGGTTTTCCTCCACGCAAACGCAGGCATATGAGGAAAAACTCACATTAGGCTAGAAATTAATAACTTAATAACTAAAGGGACTGATCGACCTTTTAATTTCGCACCTAACAGTCCCTGATCTAGAACTCATTTTCACCAGCCCGATACGCATGATATAGAGCGTGTTGGTCTTATTCTTAGGTAAGCTCGATCTGGCGTGGTTAGCCATAAAAAAATAGACAAATTAAGTACGGACATCTCGCTCGATCAGCGCCTGCAAGCCAGTCAAGAGTGAGCTGAACGACATGTGGTCTAGAGCAGTGCAGTGCTCCGTCGAGCCAGGGCTCCAGTAGTACTCCTCGGCAAATCCATGCGCTACATTCGAACTAGATATGATAACATATGAATGTGCCGTTTCAAAAAAGAACAAAAGTAAAAATAGCATGTGAATGTTGGTAAAAATACAACTGCCATTCTTCCCAGTTCACTGGAATCCCTGGACTGAAGCATCAGAGTACAGAAGCAGGTCCAGCATAGTCAACAGAGCTAGGTCAGAACTAAACCCCGGCGCAGTTTAGGTATGATTTATGCACACTTCCGTGCGCAGGTAACAAGTCCAGGAAACAAGTGAGGAGTGGTTGGTTCTTGTATACCAAACACTGGCGCAGACCATCATCATTTGTCATACTATCACTGATGTCACGCAGCCACAAGCTCACAGCATATATATAGCACGTACCATCTCGTACGTTCTCCAAGAAGTAAGGAAGTAACAATCCCAGTATAGCCAGTTCAACTTAACTGCAGATATAATCTGCAAATATACAGGGAGTGCAGGTTAATTAGAAGCGTCAAGCTAGCTGTGAGAGCAGCAGGTTCTCTGTTGCCATGGCTTCTTCCTTCAAGCTGAGCTTCACGGCTGTGCTGCTCTGTGTCGCCTTCTCCTTCTGCAGAGGTAAAGCTCAGCTCTGCTGTTCTTGTTTGTGTTCTGAACTGCACCATGGCTTGTGTAACATGATAAGTTGATTTTTGTTTCAACAATGCAGGGCAAGGACAGGGTGGTGGCGGTGGTGGTGGAGCAGGGGCAGGGGCTGGGGCAGGAGGAGCTGGAGGGGGATCGGGCATTGGTGCGGTGGTACCAGGGACGCAGGATTCAGTCCAGATCGTGGCACAGGCTGCTCTCTGCTTCGACAATAAACCAGTAACAATCTCTCCTTTCTTCAAGAGTCATCAGGACTAAATGTAGTATCAGAGTAACTAAGCGATGCACTGTAACTGTGACGATCTTTTCTGATGAAGAAGAATAAACGTTGCGTGGCAGGTGCTCAACGGGTGCCTGCAAGCGATGGGTATCAACACCAGCGCCGGCGCCCGCCCGAGCATGCCGGCGCCTGGCGCGCAGGCGATCATGTGCAGCCCGCCGTGCTCCGGCCACGTTACGATGATGATGAGCTGCGTCAACGGCATCTTCGGCAACTTCGTGAGCTACAACCCCGGCCTCATGCAGGGCGTCCAGGCCGTCTTCCAAATGTCCTGCGGCAACGGCAATGGCCCCGGAGGTGCCGCTGGAGGAGCTGGTGGTGCCGCTGGCGGTGCTGGTGGTGCCGGAGCTGGAGGCACAGCAGGTGGTGCCGCTGGCGGAGCTGGAGGCGCGGCTGCTGGTGGTATGCCTAACAGCATCGGCGGTGCCGGTGGTGCTGGTACTGGCATTGTCGGCGGGGCCGGCGGTGGAGTTGGAGTGGGGCCTGCTGGGGGAGCTGCCGGTGCTATGCCCAACCAGATCGGCGGGGCTGCTGCTGGAGGAGGTGCTGGTGCCGGCGGTGCCGGCGGTCGAGGTGGTACTGTCAGCAGCGTTGGCGGGGCGGCGGGCGGTGCTAGCAGCGTCAGCGGAGGCGGCAATGACACCGCCACCGACGACGCCGTTGGTGCCATTACCAGCGGCAACGCTACAAATGTTGTTGCACTCCCACCCAAACCCAGTGCAGGTAGGAAAGATCGTAAGAGCAACATCAAATAGGCTCTGTGCGCTAAATCCACACTTGCACGCACTGGTCAGTCAACTAACATTTTTTGCTTACAGGCTCGCACGTGGCGGTCAGCAACCAAAGTCAGCCGACGACCAGCGGCGCGGACGGGCCCACTTTCAGCCTCAAAGGCGCCTGTGCCTCCGTGCTGCTAGTGACCTGGGCTGGCGCATGGCTGCCATTGCTGATCTAGCTTCGACTGGGACAACGGCGACGAGAACGTCGAGGCGATCTGTGGAGTACTAGTAGTACTAGTGTTGATCATATTACCATCGGGCGACGCCCTTTCGTGTAACCGCGAGATGTGATTCCATTACCATATTGATGAGCCATACATTTATGCACGTCTTGTTCTTGCAACGGCCGTTGTGCTTGAATCGAATCAGTTTTGTACGGCCAATCCCTTCATGATGCAACCGTCTGCCACCTCGCAATATATTGATATGAACATAGTTCGGTTCGCGCACAAGAAAAACAATTTGATGAAAAACCTCATAATAATCAACCAAGAATTGTTTAATCCACACAAATGTGCCGCATTGCGTTTATGAAGAGTTTTCCACGGTCGTTTTGGAAAAGAGCACGTTTCCTTTTTTTTTTTGGAAAAAAGCATATATTAATACAATTATACCCAGGCTCTGCAACAACGCATTGCTCTAGCGGCCACACGGATGCACACAGCCAAAAAATGAAAAAAAGAATTACAAAAAAGAAAAGTTTGGCTATAGTGACTCATTCATTGAAACAGCAGTACTACCACCACCAAGACAACACAGAAGTCCAGCTTCTCCAAAAACGACGCCTCTAAGAAGGAAACAGTGCACAAACACCGTTATCGTCCGATCAAAGATCTAGGTTTTCACCCTAAGAAAGTCCGCGCACTCAAAACAATATCTTCAACAAGGCCATTGTCAGGCACAACCAATTAAGACCAGATTCTGGGTTTTCACCCGGAGAGGTAGAACCATGAACCAACCTCTACCGAAGAGCACGTTACCTATCCACGTCGGTCTATAGGGTAGGACTCGGTTACGAGATAGCAACTCCATATCCGGGGATGATCATGTATTTGGACAATTTCGCTACGGCCCTTCGACTCCCATCATAGCCATGGCTTAAACGGAAGGATCCTGAAAAATATTAGGTGGGCTCCAGAAACCGATGCTCTAAAGAGGACATGAAGATCCTCTATGCCGTCACTTCTATCACGATTGGGAATGATTGCAAAACGTCTTTTTGCTCCGCATACTCGTCACCCCTCCTAAAAACATACTCCTCGGTCTCAAAATAAATGTTCGCAGGTTTGACAAAATTTAGATGAATCTAAATACTAAATTATATCTAGATTTATTTAAATTTTGACAAATCTAAGACATCTATTTTAAGATTAACGTAGTACTTATCACCATCCTCCATGAAAATCGTCAAAAACAATAGAGGTCCCCAACTCCAAGATGAAAAATCTCATCATAAATCAACCCCAGAATAGTTCATCCACACAAATGTGAGCGCGTTGCGTTGGATTGGCCATTGTGTGCAGTTTTCCACGATTATTTTCAAAACGAGCACATTACCTATCCCACGCCGGTGTGTATATAAGAAAATTTTATACTACTTTCGTCCAGAAATAACTGATTTAAGTTTGTCTAGACAAATATACCTATATACTAAATCACGTCTAGATATATTTAAATTTAAATAAATCTAAATCAGTTATTTTTAGACAGAGAAAGTAATTGAAGTTAGAATCAAACCCTGAGAAGATCTTTTAATTCCTAGCAGAAAAGAGTACCCTAGAACCATTGGAACCAAGCTCCCTCCAGAGCTACCAAGCTGCTCCCATGCATGGTCCATGGAGCCAGCAGACGCAACTTGAATATTCTCCATGTCCATAACCACCGGACCACACTTTCCGGAACCTACATACTACTGTACATTGACTGCAAACAATTGCGTTGGTCTACCAAGAGAGGTCGGATTAGACTAGAAAATACAAACTTGTTCCACACTTCTCATGTTTCCTTGGGCGCGGATCAAACTTTGAGGCAAAGCCTACTCTCTATAAAATGTTTATTTTAGTAGAATCTGTTGTACTTTCTCTGTTTTAAAATATAAGCAGCCTAAGAATTAGTCAAAAGTTAAATTTTAAACTTTGATCAAATATTTTTAAAAAAAATCTACTCGTCATCTCCAATATTGAATGGACACGTTAAGAAAATATATTTTATGATGAATCTATTGATATTGATTTGGTATTATAAATATTAATTTATATTTTTATGTATAATCTTGGTCAAACTTAGAAAACGGTGCACCTTATATTTTGGAACGGAGGGGGTACTATATAACTTACCAAATTACCATTTCATCTCTAGATAGAATTAGAAACATTCATCCCTTCAAAAAAGTGGAGACGTTATCAGAAACTCTTGAAAGCATAGCATTGAGCTCGGGGAAGGTGCTTTCGTTGCCTCGAGCAGGGTCACTAGGTCAGAAATGTTGTCATTTAGATGCATTTTTTGTAGTCTCCCTGGTCATCGGGAGAGGTTATGTCATGCTCGCTCTCCAATCGCTTGTGCTCCTTGCGAGCGAAGTTTTTCTCCATCTGTCCAGCCTTGTCATCCTTCCTCGACCCGGAGTTGACCTCAGGTTGTGGGCCATTGGTCGTTGTGTGTATCGGTTCCGCCTAGGTCCCCTTATGGGTGTTGCAAGGATTCCAATGCTAGCTCCAGTTCGCACTCCTCTTTGCAGTCCTAGTTTTCTCTACTGCACATGAAGCTCCTTCGGCTCGTTGTCGACCGCATCGAACAGGTATCTCGCCCCCTGCGTGAACATGTGGCAATAGTCAAGCTTTTGTTGGTGTGTGTTACTGGTTTTTCAGAGTGTCCAGACTTGTTTGCTTCCTATGAGTCCTCTGAGCATGAGTCGTGTGTGGTTGATGATGATGATGTGGTTGGTGGCATGGCGTCGAAGGATATTGATGAAGTCGTGGTTGGCAAGGCCCTGGAGGAGTTGTTTGTTGTTGAGAAGGAATGCATCTTTGGTTTTTTCTCACCTCGTCCTATGTCATGCTTGTCACCGAAGCCCGATGTGTGGATTGCCTCTGAGTGCGAGGATATCGATGAGATCAAGCCTCCGGTGTTATAGATCATGCCCGAGTTACATGAGCTGTGGGAGGAGCCCTCTCCTCCTCTATCGATGGTGCATCTGCAGGTGGACTTGTTTGGGACCTTGGCGGCGCCTTCTACACCACCTCCGGTGGAGCGAAACCACTGTGATAAAAAAGGTTAACAAGGAAATTGCATTGACACCTAGCTCTAATACTCTGTTTGCTAGTTTTGCAACTTGTTAGTTTGTAGGTTGCGAGCCCTGGATCTGGCAAGGAGATTGCTTGCCTCCTAGTAGAGAAGACTTTGAGGAACAAAATCCATAGGGTGAAGGAGTACCTCAAGAGGAAAAGCAAGAAGAGTGGCGCCACGAGGAAGGAATCGACAGCTGGTTGATGGTCGGTTCTCTTCTTTTTGTCATATTGTTTTCGAGATCTTTGCTCATGTGTTTTCGGTCGTTTTCTTTTGTGGTGTGATGATCAATGTGTCGAGAGTTTGTGGTCGTAGGTGTTGCATGTTTTGGAAGTAGTCCGCATGTGGTGTTGTTGTAACAGTTTTAGTTCGGCTTTCTATTAATTAATTAAACAATTCTCTTATTCTTAGTTAATATATTAGGGCAAAACTTTTGCCCCGTTTCATAAAAAACAAAATACCCTCGTCACCAAACCTACCCGGCCTGGCTGTTACAACATGGCCACAGAACATTGAACAAAGTTAGACATACCATGAGCATTTCTTGTGGGCAAACATAGCAAAGAGTGAGCAACTGGCCATCCTTTGGAGTAATGGTTGGACAAGGCAGGCACATAACTCCTTTTCTTTTATATTCGTAACATCAACTTGTCTGTATGTTCTCTGCTCGAACGGGCAAAGAAATTAACCCCGTATATATAGTGGATCAACCCACACCCCGATGTACAGACTACACTCGCCTGAAACAGCAATGGCGATACCTCACCCCTTTCGAAGCAGCTGGTGCTTAGCCCTGGCCGTTGCCCTTTGCATCTTACTCCCAGGCAGCTTCTCCAGTGAGTATATATCCGGCCATCTGCTGTTTTTCTGCTATCGAAGCTTGAAAAGGCAAAAAAGTTTGTGTGGAGATGGATCATCGGGATCTCGTGGAGTTCAGTAAACTCCTAAACTTAAACTGAAGCTTCTGTTTTGCAACAGACAAAATCTCACAGGAGCTCTTCGAGAGGGCATGCCAGTGCTTCGATGACCACAATGTAAGTCACGATCGATCACTACGACTGTTAACACTGATTGTATTGCTTCATACGAGTTGGTGTGGAGCTGTGAAATGTTGATGCGTGCTCATGGATCACAACTCTGCAAAACTGAAGGTGTACAAGGAGTGCGCGGAGGAGCTGCGGCTGGGCGTGGAGGGGGCGTTCCACGTCGGGAGCGAGAGCGTGGACGCCTACTGCGGCGGCGCGTGCCTCGTGGAGACCAAGATGGCGCTGCAGTGCGTGGAGGCGATCGCCGACGAGAGCTTCAGGTTCTCCAACGGCGCGTCCGTGCTGGCGGTCAGGGAGGCGCTGGGCACCGGCTGCAGCTACACGCCGGAGAGAGGTACGTGATCGCCAGGAGTTACGGCCATCATCGCCGGCCTAAATTGATCGGTACCCTCTCTCATGGATGTGTCATGACTCATGCGTGCGTGCAGGAACCTTCGAGATACGCCAGAGCAGGGCGTACTGCGGCGGCGAGTACTACGACAACACTGGGCACATGCAGGAGCAGCTCGGGTACGGCGAGGAGGGCGGCGAGCAGGAGCAGTTCCAGTACCAGGACCAGTACCAGGGAGGTGGGTTCAGCGACTACTGCTCCGGCGCCGCCGGCAGCTCGGTGCGGACGCTCTTCCTGATGATCTTCTATACCGTGTCCGCCATGTCCATGCTGCTTGTTGCCATCTGAGCGATGGTAGTAATTTTAACATGTGTACTACTGTGGTATCGGTTACTGGTTGAATTATATCATGATGATACATTGCAGTGAAGTGTGTCAAAATGTCTCTTGAAAAGGATTTCTTGGAACAACTACACACGATGTACAAGATATTGGATCCAGAAAACGACTGGGATATCTTCAGGACAGAGGTCACCCCAAAAACAATCCACTCGAGTGTTCATTCACACCGGGTCCTTCTGAAGCGAGATTTAGAGTATTACCGTAAGAGCATCTTCACTCGTTGGGCGAACCTAGGGCGAAATCCGGACTTTTTATCGGACGGAACTTGATTTCGACTGATGCAGCTTCATTCAGCGTCTGGGACCGAGTGCGAAAGCGAGCGGCGACATATTTGAATTTTTATCGTTCCCGCCGGCGAGTGCTCGGCCATAAAGTGTTCGACAGAATTAACGCCCACAAATTCGGCGACAGGTTATTACAGAACAGGGAAATGACTCAGCCATCTCTCAGTCGTCGATGGGATGGGCTCCTGCGGTGTGGTCGTCTGACGGGTTGGAGGAAGTGGAAGCAGAGCCCGGCGTGGGGGTGTTTGGCGCAGGGGCATTCGGCGCAGAGGAAGGGGAAGGCGTTGCGCCATGTACCAGGCCTTGATCGACGAGCTCATATTCGATGTGTCCATGCTGCTTGTTGCCATCTGAACGATAGTAGTACTATAGTAATTTTAACATGTATTTCTGTGGTATCGGTTTTTGGTTGAATTATAACATGATGATACATTGCAGTGAAGTGTGTATAACTGTCTACTGGAAAAGGATTTCTTGGAACAATTATACACGATGTACAAGATCATTTTGGTCCAGGAAACGACTACGATATCATCAAGAGAGGTTACCCAAAAAAAAAATCGACTAAGAGTGTTCATTCGCACCGGGCCCTTCTTCTGACACGAGATTTACAGTATACCGTTTAGTTCCCTCAATAATTAACAGAAGTTCACGCTTTTGAGAAAAAGAACTTTTTCGAACACCAGAATAGAAAAGGTAGAATTGGAATGTGACCTGTGGAATGCTTAAGAGAGGCAAGTTTTACTGTACCTTTTACTGGTCACATAGAGGGACAAGTATGATTCCATCCTACGGTTCAGAGAGATTAGGCCCAGCTGGCCCATTAGTCTTAACATAAAAAATACAGTTAGTTCTAGGCAAAAATAGTCAAAAGCCACCACCGAACAAGCTCGTCTTCTCCCGCACCACAACGCCGCCGCCGTCTGCACCTGCCGCTTCCACGGAGCCTCCAGCGCCTACTTCACCTCCACCCCGCCGCCTCCTCCACCCCTAACCCAGCCCGCCTCCTCCACTCCCCACCCGCCCACACGAGTATGGACGCCGCCGCCGCTTCGCCCAGCTCTGACACCCCCATGGGAGGAGGTTGCCATCGCTGCCTCCCCTAGATCCCATGCGCCCACAGGAGTAGGGGCAGCGCCGCCGCCTCCGCCTCGTATCACCTCCCACGCAGCCTGCCTGCAGGGAGCTGAAGTCACCCGCACGACGCCCTGTGCACCCAGATTGATGGAAGGTAGTTCGGTCAACTCCGATCCCTAGCGCGCGACGCGATTGCAAGTGTAATATAGTCGTCCTTGTCATCAGTACTGTATAATTTAGAATGCTATGTGTGTCTCATGTTCAGTTGTTTTGTGCTGCTGATATTCACTTATGTTTGATGAACAAAAACTGCTTCTGGATGCTGTTCAGCTCATCGGTCCGATGGTAATTTACGGTGTTAGTTTTCTAGGTAACTAGAGTATGTACTGATGAAAATGTTGTTGACGTACTAGAAGAGGCAGACACGTTGCTGTCAAATTCATGCAGAAATCTTGCCCAACTTTGTACCAGATTTTTGTCTATTTTTTGTTCAAATTTGTTGTTAAATTTATGAGCAAACAGTGTACCAAACTGCCAACATAATTGCTTTTTTTCCATGCGAACATACATTGTACATTGGATTTCTTTTACATTCATTTATCAGGTAGACATATCATTCCAAGATACAAAGCAAGAAAACTTACATGAAGCTCGGTTATTGGTATAAACTCTTTAGAATCATCGACTAAACTTACATCTTTAGACTGAAAGGGGACAAATAACCAGAAGTTGCTATTATAAATTAGTACTGAGATGGCAATTTTACTATGATGATTTAATTGAATAGTAGCATGAATCTTACTCTCATGATGTCAATTTTCAAACATGGATGGTGAAGGCGATGGCTTGGAGGAGAGTATTAGTACCGACTTCCACAGTGAGTTTGTAGCAAGACCAAAGTATTTCCTTCATTGTATCTATATTTTTCTACCAATTTTGTTTCTGGTATACTATATACATTATTTACTGTCTCTTTTTCTTTATATATCAGGCGGTTTGTGATTTGAGGAAACGCATCAATCAACTCTACGATGCTCTTCTCCGGCTGTTTAAAAAGACAAAACAAGTCTTGGCACTTGGCCCACCTTCAAAAGTGTTGGTTTCAGATGGCTCTCACAACTTCTTCCGAGTTTGTTCCAGATGGCCTTGGATTAGTCAAAGTGTGGCCGCAGGACCATGTAGAAGTCATGTACTACTATAAGTGAAGATTTGACCTCTAGTGGGTTCAAACCTAAGAGTCTATGTTCGACCTCTCAGCTGTTGATGAGCTCACGTATGTTCAGTTGTCTGAACCCTGAATGTAGTGTATTTGCTTGTCTGAACACAATTTTCGTAGGACGAACGATAAAGTTCAGACTGATGGGTTTCTCCTTTCAGTTTTAGTCCAAGAGATGTAGACAAACAAAGCAGGCATGGGCTATCTTCATTTCCACATTTCAGTTTTAGTCCAAGAGATGTAGCCTTGATGAAGATTTGGAAAGTAGGGATTGGCTATCTTCATTTCGACATTAGACGGCAGTTTTATTATACTTTTGTTGCATACTACATATTATATTGAAAGGAACTGATGGAAGGTAATGTATTGTGCCAGTTGTGTTCCTTGTGGAGAAGAAACTAAATTTTTATTCAGTGCTACTGTAATATTCTCCTTATTTCACTATCTAAATGTAAGATGAATTGGTCGAGTATTTTTACATGCTAATACAATAGATGGATCTAATCAGATGCTGTTGAGTGCATTATGTTCCGTCAAGACCATGAGCTACGTGCTTCTTGTCAACAGAGTCAAGTTTGTTCTCCAATTCTAAAATTTGTTCACGAGAAAATCGTTGAGTTGACGAAGAATAATATAGACATCATTTACAATCACAACACCCATGAACAAACACACAAAATTACAGCAAAAATAAAGAGGGAAAATAATACCA
This sequence comes from Avena longiglumis, assembly GCA_030063025.1. Classification (NCBI taxonomy): domain Eukaryota; kingdom Viridiplantae; phylum Streptophyta; class Magnoliopsida; order Poales; family Poaceae; genus Avena; species Avena longiglumis. The sequence goes on along the minus strand of CP125974.1, from coordinate 470,847,315 downwards.
GAGAAGGCTCAGGTACCCCCAGGCTATGATGGAGGGGAACATGTAGCCTCAGTCGGAGGTTGCGAAGGAGGTGTATAAGCGGAGGGTGTTGCCTGTCAAAACCCACCGGCGAGCAGCGACGAGCAACACGAAGAGCCGGGAGGCTCCCAGAACTGCTGGTGGGCCCTGGTCCCTCGGGCAACGGCCCGCAAAACTCCGGCACACGTCCTGGCTTGGTTCAAGGGCGTGCCACCTGACCTATACCTAGTCGGAAGGTGATGGATTGCTTGATCGGTTTCTGCATGGTAAACAAGTATCGTAAAATTCGAGCCGTGACCGGCTCCTGAGTTTTCTATGAATCGGCTCCTGGAGCCGATTGTCCCATGGTTCTGCATTAGATCTATGATAACATGGGGTTTTGCTTCATCAATACAAGTTAAATCGATCTCTGACGGTTTAACGTTTTCACCACGCAATTGGAGCGTCCTACACGTAATTGAGCCTGGTAGATACAAAGATAATGGAAAACTAACCCTAGAGAAGGCCTAACAACCGACGTAAAGTCAATTCCCGGAACAACTCCTCTCGAATTGGCAAACCATATCCTCACGTACTACTGGATCGTTCAACCCGTTTGCAAGGCCTGACTACGTGGATATCAAACTAAACTTTGGAAAACAAGGCAAAACTATAACAGATCAAATCGACTGAATAAAGATCAAGCAAGAGGCTGCCCTTACACCCGAAAAGGTGTAAAGGCAGCGAGATAACTAGAGGCAGCATAACTAAACAATAATAGTAAAAAGGTACCGATGCTAGCCTCAACAAATCTATGATAATAGTATTACTCGCCATCAACAAGGCTTCAGTACGAGTAACACCAAATAACGCATAAGCAGATACTGCCTAGATCGCAATCTAGGCAGCATGACACTTACCCGAAAGAAACCCTAGAAACAAGGGGTGGCGATGCGCCGAGATTGTGTTTGTTGTGAACGTGATTGTCCTCCTTTTCTCAATAACCTTAAGTATATATTTATAGTCCGGAGACTTTCTATCTTTGGAATAACTCTAACAACTCTATCTCTTACCTAAACCGAAACGTAACCTACTACAATATACAGATACACGGGCAATTTAGCCCAAATCCACGTACAAGGCCGATTCAGTAACATGTCGCATATATGTATCCTCCAAGCCCATCTTGATTACGGCCCATCTCCTCCTTTGGCCAAAATATGGCGATAACACATGCCCCCCTGGTTTTGGCAATAATAATTCCAAAACCACTCTGTTGATGTTTTTATATCGGGTTACGCGTTGCAGAGCAGAATCGTCACGCCACCCCCTCATCATGATGCCCTGTCTTCTCAACTTCTCCGCAGTGCATGATTTGACAATTTTGGCATCGCATTCTGGGAAACCGCTATGGCATTGAACCACCTCCCACTATTCCCTTTATTTAAATTCATCTGAGCAGTTTGCAGCCCCATCTTCCTCCAGTAGCCAAAAAACCCTCTTCCTCCGCCGAAAAAACCCTCTTCCTCCGCCATGGCCTCCTCTTCTTCCGCCTTTTCCTCCCAATCTTCCAACACGATTAGCGACCGGGAGCCGACGCCGGAGCACCCGCCAATGGCGGCGTACGAGGCTCTCGCCCCACAATGGTGGGACGAGAGGGATTGGAACTTCGCCGCCTGGTCGGAGGACGACGAGTCCCTGACCGACGGCGAGGAGGGCCTGCAGTTCCTTGTCGACGGGGAACTGGAGGCGGAGAGCACCGACGACGCCTGGTCCTGGGATGGCGTCGAATCCTCCGACGAGGAGGAGGAAGCGGAGGAGGACACCTCCTCCGACGAGTACCCGCCGGTGAAGCGCTTCCGCGCCGGGTCCAGCGAGGACACCGAAGACGAGGACGAGGACGAGGCCCAGGCATCTTCAAGAAGAAGGCGAAGACGACGCAGCGGCTGATGACAGCGAACAAGACGACGGCGAAGACAGCGGCGACGACACCGGCCTCTAGATTAGGAACTAGTAGTAGTAGTACTAGTAGTAGATTTCCTTTTGTAAGCAATCAGCTCCATTGTAAACAATCGTCTTTTGAATGAACAAAGATTGCTTTTTTCAACTCGAAGATTGCTTTTCCAACTCAATTTTGCCGATAGTCAAAATAGGTCGATGTTCCGTGGCGTAATGTATCGGCTTTCACCAGCTACGCTCATACAACAACCAAGTCAAAGCCCAAAGAGCCGATGGTAAAACATCGGCTTTCCCAAAACGTTGACAAGGTCAAATTTGGTCGCATACTTAGACAAATCTGAGCGCCACTTTCGATTTCAAGCGGTAGCTGCGACCCTCTTCAAAAAGGCGACCAGATCTCCAATTGCTCACCGACCAGATCGAGCTCATGACAAGAACCCTCGATCCCCAACTGCATAGATCCATCTCCGCCGGCAAACTAGATGGTGGAATCGTCCAACACCAACCCAGCGGTCTCTGGTCTGAAGGTACGCCTACTCCTCGCAGTCTGAACACGATGCTAGAATTAATGGCAAACACCTGAATTAATGCTTTATTCTACCATTAAAATTTTTTAGGTTTCAGACATTCTGCTGCCGCATCCTTCTCTCCCAAATTCTCTCTGTCTTGGCCCCCGTACAGAATCTAGTCCTGCCCATCTGATCTCTTGCGAAGCAAACAGAATCCCCTTCGTAAGCCAAGACCTTGATTTGAACTCTTGGGCCATTGCTTGAGCTGGCCTAATCCCCTGAACATTGGGTCTCTTGGTTCAAAGGTAGCTAGAGCTTACAAATCCCAATGGGAAACCACGGAATAGCCGATGCCTTGCATTTGTCATTGTCTCCCTTGAAAACACGAAAATCTTCTAAAACCATCGGCTATTTACGGTCCGATGCTCGAATCGCTTTATGTTCGGTCATGGCCCCATGACACCAACTCATTAGACGTGGTGATGATTCTCGGTGCGGATGTTACATCACCCACCCCTGCTTTTAAGTGACCAAGGTCCCCTACAATTGTCTTCCAAAACAGATCGCATTTGCCTGGGGTGCCTACCTCCAACGCCATATGAAAACTAAAGGCCACATCACGAGAAAGAACACGGCCTTTCTCAACTTCCGGCCGAACATTTCATATTCTGGCCCTTCCCTTGCTCCAACCAAGAATTATCTCTCCTTAGCCTCACGAGCTTGCCAAAGGCACTCAACTTGGCATCCAAACTGTTCCTTGGAGAGGTCTATCGATATCTCCAGTTGATGTCATCAAACTATTCTCTGGCATAGCAGTCAAAACAGGAGGTCCTTGGTGGTTCATTCAGCTATGGGCTCAGCTGTATTTTCAAAACCACATCCCAAACTTCCCCCTTTTGGCGAGTTGCACCTTTCCAGATGTCAAAGGGAAGCAGATCTGATGCACCAGCTACGGCCAAGCTTTGTATAGACTGCCAGGTAGTAAATTGATCCCTCAGGAAGCATCCAAGTGGTTCAGCACTTTCTTTCAAGGCCTGGACAATCCTATCTTCTTTCCTTACATGGAAGAATCGGAACATTTTGAAAATCCAATCTCCTTCAGGCTAGACAACTTTGCCGATGACACCAAAGACTTTCGGCGGTTCTTTTCCACTGTGATCCGTCCTGTTTCCTTCCGGTTGGCATGAGTACATCCAAGAATAATCAAGCTGGTATGAATTCTACCAGGTCGTAGTGGCTCGGCAATTTGGACTTGGACAAGTACCTCCCATTTCTTTCTCCACCATCTTATAGAGAGCGAGCCGACCTGCCCGATCCTCTCACCACCAAAGGTGTTATTCCTTCTTCGATGCTCGACCATCCCAATTCCTAACGACCTCACCTTCGCTTCATCAACCGATGGCTTTGAAAACGGTGGTCGATGTGGAAGACTCATGCCTTGAGAGAGCTCGGGACCGTTCTTTGAAACAGCTCGATCTTTGAATATGATATCCCGTAGAACAGTACCATTACTTGTAAAATTTCTTGAGGCATCTCACAAATGATTCTTCTAATAACTCGCTCTGTCTCCTTGCAGCAACAAGATGGTCCCGAACCTACACACGGTGATGGCTCCCCTTCAATTCTTCCCACTCCAGTGGTCCTTTTCTGCAAAAACTCGCCACCTTTGAAAAAGGTCGTGATGCAGAACCAGCCGATATCACCACAATCGGCTTCTAAGAACCAAGTAACTTCAAGGTCAGCTGCCCCTCGAGTTCCAATTAAAACAAGAACGGTGGTGAAGAAGGTAGCTGCCAGGAAGACTTTGAGGCGCCGGAGCCCTTCTCCAGGAAGTTCGCATGTACGCTGATCCATGCCTTGGTTGATATCTCTCATTCTTTCATTCTTGCAGACATGCTCGTGCTTACTAGCTCTCCTTCTCTTGCAGGCTTCCTTCGAAGACACCTCCCCCGAGGACACACAACCCAATCGAGGAGAATCGAGCCCAACAGACTCTGAGAGGACCACCACACCAAACCAGCCAGATTTTCCACCATCGGCTCCCAGGAAAAGGCCGGTTCCTGATCCTACTGCCCCCCGAGCATCAGTCGAGGCGGGGCCACCTGTGAGCCCCAAGCGAGCTCGCAAGGGACTGCAAACTTCTTCGTCGAGCCAAGAGGTTTCGAAAGTCATCACCCTTCATGCTCTTACCACTTGTTTCTTCATCTGCCGATTCATCACCATTTGCATCGGCTAAGCACCTTTCATGCAGACGACCGACGCTTCTAGTGGGAAGGCCGGGGCCGTGCCGATGCCTTTAGCCAAGCCGGACCTAGCAATCCCCGAAGGTGCAGATGAAACGGCTGCCACTTTGGCCAAGCCCCCAGCAACCACACACAAGCTGATTGTCTCGTCATCTGCTATCCCCTCGATCTTAGGAGAGGTACGTTAGCTTCTTTCGGCTCATCCTTACATGTTGGACGCATACTGACGCCTTTTCGGGCTGTCAGGGTTGTGATATTTCAGGCTTGCTGACGTTCGACTCGAATCCATCGAACCAACTCCTCTGCCAACGATGAACCACGAGCCAGGGCTGTTCTACCTCAATTCCAGCGTCTTAAAGCCTTGTTGTCCTCCCCGATCGAGGAGTTGATCGAGGGTTCTGAGGAGGTGAAGAGCGTTCTTGCCGAAATCAAGGACCAACTCCCAGTAGCATTGCAGGTGAAGCTTTGGCCAGTTGTAACTCTGTCTTTCTACGGGTCAAGGGTGAAGTTAGCTCGTGAAAGGATCAATCTGCGCCGCGCCCAACTTCCGCTGAAGGCCAATATTGCAGACAGATGTCAGCAGCTCAACGAGAAAAAGGCGTCTCTGGATGCCAAAACTGACACCTCTGTCAGTACCGCCGAGCTCGCATCCTTAAAAAGGGAGTTGGAAGATCTTGAAGAGAAGGTCCGGGCGACTAAACAGCTCATTCGCGACAAGGAAGCATCCATCGCCCGCTCCCAAGACGAAGCAGAAGGCCTCAAAGCTCAACTGAAGACCGATCTGGCAGAAATACGTGCCCTGAACAAGCAGCTAGTGACGGGCAAGGACGAAGATGACGAAGCCGAGATCGCCGAGGTGGATCGTGTCCGTGCTGACGCCCTCCACGCCTTGAGGCATTCCTTGATGGCTTCGTTCATGTGGCACTGCTTGTAACAGTTTGAACCTCTAGAGTCGATGACTGTGCATCGGCTATATATTTTGTTTTTATTTGGCGATTTCATGTATCGGCCCCACATTTCTTGTCCATCATCCCACATGCTTGGGAAATATTTCTTGAGATGTTGACCGTTGTGACCATCGGGAATTTCACGCCGTCCACTCCTCAAGCATGTACGTTCCTCTTAAAACTTGATCGACCTGTATGGCCCGTGCCAATTTGGAGACCATTTACCATATCTTGCATCCTTAGTCCCCAATGGCAATGACTTCCCATACCAGATCGCCAACGTGGAACTCCTTTGGTCTCACCTTCTTATTATATGCACGAGCTACCTTGGCCTTGTTCTCTTTGATTTTCTCGGCGACCACAGCCTAAGCTCGCTTAAATCCTCAACAACATCACTCATTAAAGCGCATATTCTTGAGTTGTTAGATCGTTCTGAAAAGTGACACGTCTCGATCCAGCCGTAACCTCCCAGGGCAATACGGCTTCTTGTCCATAGACTAGATGGTATGGCGAGGTTTTTATCGCTCCATGACATGACATGCGATAAGCCCATAAAGCCTCTGACAAAACCTCGTGCCAACGCCTAGGGTGCTCATCGACTTTCCTCTTGATCAGCTTGATAAGGCTCGGTTGGGCCTTGACTTGCCCATTTGCTTGAGCATAGTATGGAGATGATCGAATCAGCTTAATCCCCGTGTCCTCACAGAACTTTCTAAACTCGTGAGAAATGAAGTCCGAACCTCCATCGGTCGTGATAGTTTGGGGAATCCCGAATCTATGAATGACATGTTCTTTCACAAAATTGATAACATCCTTTGAGTTCACTGACTTCATAGGGACAGCTTCCACCCATTTAGTGAAATAATCAGTAATGGCCAAAATCCACATGTGGCCTTTGCTTGATGGAGGATTGATCTTGCCAATCATATCCATGCCCCAACCTCGAAATGGCCAAGGCTTGATGATGGGGTTCATTGCTGACGCGGATACCATCTGAATTTACCCAAATTTCTGACATGCTTGACACCCTTTGTAGTACTTGAAATAGTCCTCAAGCATGGTGGGCCAATAAAACCCTGATCGCCTGATCAACCATTTCATCTTGTGAGCCGATTGGTGAGTTCCACAGGCGCCTTCGTGTACCTCGTGTAGGAGCCGATTGGCCTCGGTTGGCCCCAGACATTTGAGCGATAACCCTCCAGTCTGTAAAACATGTCCCCAATAAGCACATACTTCATGGCCTTGTACCTTATCCGTTTAGGTGCCCTCGAGCGAATCCTTCAAGTAATTGAAGATATCGGCTCTCGATCGTTAGCCTCGAGGCGTGAACTGCACGAACATCAGCTCCTCTCACACGTCCTTGTAGCACAAGCCATTGTGCAAGATCATTCGCCTCGGTATTCTGCGATCGCGGGATCCAGGTGAAGTTTATGTACCGGAACTGTGCCATCAGCTCACGGCATTGCAGCCATAATGGGAAGAGCGACTCGCTCTCACACTTGTATTCCTCCGTGAGTTGGGAAATCACCAACTTGGAGTCTCCAAAATTTCCACGCTTACGCTCCACCGATGAGCAACTCCATTCCCTTGCGTATCGCCTCATACTCAGCGACGTTGTTGGTGCGAGGGGTAGATAACCTGATGGAGAAGGAAAATGTTGCCCCCCGAGGCGACACGAGTAGAATGCCGATGCCGCAACCATCGTCACAAACCGATCCATCGAAAAACATAGCCCACGCTCGTATAGACAGCGCTGCTATATCGGTGCTGATTCTTTCGGCAATAAGGTCGGCCAACGCCTGACCCTTAACCGCTTTCGCGGGTTGATACCGGATGTCAAATTCCGATAATGCAAACATCCATTTGCCCAGTCGGCCTTTCAACATAGGAGCCGACAAAGATATGTTTTATGACATCGACTTGCGATAATGATAGTCTCCGCGAGAGCAAGATGTGGCGCAGCTTAGTGCGGTGAAAACAGCGAGGCACAACTTATCGATCTCGGGATACCTTGTCTCGCATCCGGCATCCTTTTGCGATGTAAAATACAACTCGCTCGACCATCATAAACTTGCACCACCATCGAGGCGATGGGCGTGTCGTACCGACAAGTAAATGTAGAACGGCCTATCCGGTAGGCGGAACTAACACCTGGCGGCCGTTAGATATTCTTTCATCTCGTCAAGGCTCGTTGTTGTTCATCCCCCAGTGAACTCCTCATCGATTTAATTTTCACCGGTCCATGAACGGCTCTATTCTTCCCGACAGATTGAGATGAATCTTCCGAAGTTGATCTTGCCGATGAGAGATCGCAGTTCTTTCTTCGTGGTAGGTGGCTTCATAGTTCGCCTTGCCTCGACTTTTCAGCGGATCTCAATTCGCGTCGTGGACCAAGAAACCCGAACTGACCGCCGTCACACGAAGGCACACTTCTTTGGATTCATCCGTGGCAATTTCCTTGTTCGGTCCAGACTTTTGCAGATCGTCCAAGTGTCCTTGTCTTGAAGCACTTGACCACCACGTCATCGATATAAATTTCAACCAGCTTGCCGATCGGTCATGGAAAATGTAATTCATGGCTCTTTGGTATGTGGCGCGGCATTCTTCAAGATAAACGTCATGACTACATATTCAAACAACCCCACCGAACACGGGACTCGAATGCGTCTTGTGTATATCTCCGAGCCATAAAATTTGGTTGTAACCGCATTGCCATCCATGAAGCTCAAGATCTTATGACCAGCTGCGTTGATTAACGTCTACGCTACGGCATCGGATACTCATCCTTTGAGTAGCTCTATTGAGATCCCGAAAATCTATGGCAACACGCCCGTATCATCCTTTTTCTCTGTGCACGATACTAGAAATCCACTCGGCATACACGCATGGCTGATTAACTTGGTCAACATTTTCTCGACCTCTTTCTTGACTTCTTCCAAAATTTCGCCTTCATCCGTCGTGCTCGCTTTGGAATGGCGAAATCCTTTTTAGCGAGTCGATGCTCAATGATGCTCTGTCTAACCGGGCATCTCTATATAGTCCCAGCGGCGATCGGATATTCTTTCAACAGCTATCATCGGACCCCTTGATTCGGATCTAACTTCTTGGCGATAAATGTTGGTGGCTTATCCCGGGACCGATGTCGATCTCCTCTAGCTCATCGGCGGATGTAAACCCATACCCTAGCTTCCGTCACACGCTAAATCGATGCCAAACACGGGCAAACAGTTGGTGAGGATGACAAAGATAATTTGGGCGATTGGAATCGGCCCTTTTCGATGCATTAGTCAAGGAAGGTTTACAACTTATTTGTGCTCTACAATGGCGGGAATCTCCTACTACATGCATGACCCGCTTGCGTCGAAGATTCCGCTTTTATTTTTTTGTGGCCGATCGAGGATCGGCCATACCACTGATTGTGGACTTTGCTCTCTGCGGGCGATGGATAAGACCAGCCTCACCCGTTTTTGTAGCTTCAATGCGCTCACGGCCGTCTAGACTGATTCGAGAGATCGGCTCTTGGTCTTCGCTTCCCGGATGTTCGTGCGGCTATGGAGATCTCGATCGAATCATTTGCATGAATGACCTCCACTTCATCTCCATCCCATGTATTAGGCCTTTGGTGCATCGTGGATGGAATGCAGCGATTAGCGTGAATCAATCTCTCCCTAGCAAGACAGCGAGGTGCTTTTCTTGTCCTGACGAAGAATGACGAGGATGGTTTTTCTGCAGTCGGATCCACGTTCGATCGCCTATGCGTTTCAAGTTTGGCCGTTGAAGTCGCTTAACGTGGCGTTGGTTTTGATCGGATCTGCGGTGGGCGTCCCAAACGCCGTAGCATGGAGTATGGCATTATATTGACCGCCGCTCGGTGTCAATCAACATCTTGCCTTGACAGGTGCCCATTGATGTAACCTCGCAGTGCTGGGCTTTCGGATGTTTGTAGCCCTTCTCACGTGGCTTTTCAAAGATAACCGTGGGCGCGATCACTGCCCTTTGCTAGCTCGTTGGTTCTTGGGCGCAAAACTCGACGGCGAAGTATGAACACCATGTTTGTGCCGGCCGATGTCTTCGCGCCGGCTTTTACCGTTTAGGCGCCACTCTTTCCTTTTCGGGCGATCTTCCGTTTCAAGGTCTGCCGAATTTTAACGGCAGATCGGGCGTGCTTTCTTAAAGCGTGGAAGTCTTGCGCGGCTTCCTCCAAGTTACGCAGCTGAACTCTACGCTTTTGGGTGTGTCTGAGTCCATCGGGACACCACCTTGACGGTGATATCTGTCTTCTTCTTTGTCATCCATTGGCTCCTCGAAATCTTTTGCTCGAGCGGACTCCCTGTATCGGCTCTGAGGTGGGAGAGGCCCTAGACGCTGTAACACTGAAACTGGCCCCATGTCCTCCTTCTGCTGTCCACATTCCGGGCAGTTATCGATTGTAGGCAATCGGCTCATTCCGCATCCAGCAATACTTGAAGAAAGGAAAAATCCCAATGTTTGTCTCGCCTTCCTTTTCTTTTACGTTCCCCTAGCGAGGTGCTCATATCCTTCACCGTCTCTATCGCGGCGGCGTCGGTCATCTTGGCGCTCATACTTGTTAAGGAGATGCGTGGAGTGTGGCTCGATATCGCACGCTTCTCACGTGCTCCTCGATTAAATACGCTTTGTCATCGTGCGGGCGGTCACGTGGACCGCCTCCTCTTTCTTTGGCCGAGAGCGACCGCCTTCCTCCTTATATGTGCCATGGTGGTACAGGCCTGCCATGTTGACATCGAACGAGAAATCTAGCGGCGCCTCGTGGAGTGGCTGTGTTCTACCATGTTGACGCTGGGAGCGGGTTTGTGTCTACTTTCATAGCGATTGCCCTGATTAGGCGGCCTGTTCTATCGCCGTTTGGATCTGGCGACGTAGCTCTTTGCGGTCATTGGTGGTGTGGGTGAGCAGTGATGCCACTTGCGGTATGGTTTCCGTTCATCTCTTGAGCCGTAGGGATTTTATGGCCTTGGGTAACTTACCGCTTTTCCTTGAGAATCGAATATCTGCTCGCTTTGCTCACATCAGTCGAACCCTTTGCGGGCCCTTTTTGCTTCACCCATTTGCGGGACACGGATCGCCCGAGCCCATTCAGCCACGGCCACCTCCTGGTCTTGTGTAGGATCCTCTTCTTACAGTCGACCAGGCCTATCGGACGTTTGAACTTGTCTTGGTACAACTCGGGGTGGCGCTGTTCATACATGGTCAACACGGGCCATGTGCGCCAATGAGTTGTACTCTACTTGAAAGCGGATCCTTGATAGGTGCTGAGACCCAACACCGCCGGCTCATTGCTTCTTCCTCGATTAAGCAGCGAATAACATTGGTTCTTGACAGTCTGAACGCTGGATGTACTCGGCTACCGTCTCTCCCGCTTTTGCCGCTTTGTGCAGTCGCAATGCCGACCTCGGTAGCTTCGAATGATCTTGAATGTGGAACTGCTCTTCCGTTGCTTCCAGTGCGGATCGAATCAGTGGCGATGAGGTGTACCACCCAAAGCTGGTCTGTCGGAGATTGCGCAAAGAACCTTACGCGCAATCGATCCGATGCTGAAATCATGCCTAAGCGTGCCAAGTATCGGCTCACATGCTCGATCGAGCTCGACCTTCGATCCGCTAAACCTTGAGAACTCGGGGGCCGATACTTGGGCGGTAGCGAATCAGATCAAACTTCGTTAAGTGCGGCTTGGAATAGCCGATTGTCCTTCTCTTGACACGAACCGGTCTCTCAAGATGGTACGGATTTGTTCCTTGTTTGAGCTGCAGGCTAAATTCTCATGACTCGTTCGGTGGCATACTTGGCTATACGCCTTTGTTTGTCGTCCATCGAGACACCCTGCTCGAAATACCTGCTCCGAAGCCCCTGCCCAGAACTCCTGCGCAGAAATCCCGGTTGCAATCTGGTTCGTCGCGTCGAGTTATTGCGATCCGGCGTGGGTGCACACATATCCATGTGGGATTTCTTTAGGTGGTTCAAACAGAGGCGGCAATCGCTGGGTCACCTCGACCTTGTAGACGACGTCGCTGCCCTGGTGGCTCGGGCTGCAAGTGTGAATGGCGTTGTGGCCTGGTCTCGAGCGGTCTTTCTCCTGGTGAGTCCCTAGAGTAGGCCCCGACGGAGAAATCGATGTTTCATGATTTCTGGACTACGCGAACGCGATGCGCTCAGCGTTACTGTGCTCTCGAATGGCGGTGAAGAGAATGAGCCACCATGTAGTTGACTTCTGTCGCAGAGCTGCAGTGCGCTCTCGAAGGAGCGACAGATCCACCTCATCAAGAGCACCCTCGGGTGAGAACCCTTTCCACCTGATGCCATGCTTACGAGTCCTCTCAAAATAGCCGATGAGATCGGCTTCGAAGAGAGCTTTGATGTCATCATACTTCGCCTTGTGCTCCTCAGGCAGATTGTCGTACGTGACCGGTCCGTCCCCCATCGCAGCGTCGGATGTTGATGCAGATGTTGTTGAAGGTCCCACCGGGCGTGCCAGAATGTGTTGCCTGTCAAAACCCACCGTGACGAGCAACACGAGCCGGAGGCTCCAGAAGCTGGTGGGCCTGGTCCCTCGGGCAACGCCCGCAAAACTCCGACACGTCTGGCTTGGTTCAAGCGTGCCACCTATACCTGGTCGAAGGTGATGGATTGCTTGATCAGTTTCTGCATGGTAAACAAGTATCGTAAAATTCGAGCCGTGACCGGCTCCGGGTTTCCGTGAATCGGCTCCTGGAGCCGATTGTCCCATGGTTACGCATTAGATCTATGATAACATGGGGTTTTGCTTCATCAATACAAGTTAAATCGATCTCTGACGGTTTAACGTTTCACCACGCAATTGGAGCGTCCTACACGTAATTGAGCTGGTAGATACAAAGATAATGGAAAACTAACCCTAGAAGGCCTAACAACCGACGTAAAGTCAATTCCCGGAACAACTCCTCTCGAATTGGCAAACCATATCCTCACGTACTACTGGATCGTTCAACCCGTTTGCAAGGCCTGACTACGTGGATATCAAACTAAACCTTGGAAAACAAGGCAAAACTATAACAGATCAAATCGACTGAATAAAGATCAAGCAAGAGGCTGCCTTACACCCGAAAAGGTGTAAAGGCAGCGAGATAACTAGAGACAGCATAACTAAACAATCATAGTAAAAAGGTACCGATGCTAGCCTCAACAAATCTATGATAATAGTATTACTCGCCATCAACAAGGCTTCAGTACGAGTAACACCAAATAACGCATAAGCAGATACTGCCTAGATCGCAAGGCAGCATGACACTTACCCGAAAGAAACCCTAGAAACAAGGGGTGGCGATGCGCCGAGATTGTGTTTGTTGTGAACGTGATTGTCCTCCTTTTCTCAATAACCTTAAGTACATATTTATAGTCCGGAGACTTTCTATCTTTGGAATAACTCTAACAACTATATCTCTTACCTAAACCGAAACGTAACCTACTACAATATACAGATACACGGGCAATTTAGCCCAAATCCACGTACAAGGCCGATTCAGTAACATGTCGCATATATGTATCCTCCAAGCCCATCTTGATTACGGCCCATCTCCTCCTTTGGCCAAAATATGGCGATAACAGAGGGGAAGCGACCGTTCGGCAGAACCCTAATGTCTGGCGTTTCTTTGTTTGTTTCCAAAAGTTCTGCCTCATGGTACGTACGAGTTGTTTCCATGTAACAAACTTGTATCAATATAGTTAGACATTGCAACTAGCAATGATTTGTATTATATTTAATTAATTTGCAGCAATATAGCAGGTCCAAGGCAATAGTATCGAATCGACAATCAGTGGAACATATAGTAACTCTATCACTTGTATTACATGTAGCAAATTTGCAACAAGTCTAAAACTTAGAACTACGTAAATGATACTCAGAAGTTCAGAAGCACAAGCTAAATCTACATTGCATTGTTCTAGTTTAAATGGCCAAAATAGACTGGTAAAATTGGTGGAGAATGCGCATATATGGGTGCATGGATAGCATGAGCCTGATCCTTATTCAGAGTTGTGGCAGATTCATAGATAGCTCCAGTCTTTGACTTGTTCTTGGGCCTGAGCGCATGGATACTAGTATACAGTCTGCATATGGAGCACCAGTGGCTTGATCAGTGAGTAACTAGCTACAACTGCACCAGATGTTTCAGCAAGAGGTCTGGTGTAATTTTCCAGAAACAATAGCAATGGCATTCCAGGCATGTACTTTCTTTTGAATACAAAATCTTAGCACTGTAGTTTTGTAAATAAGAAAAGATTGATGGCACTGCTTATGACACATGCTGGCAAAATGAAGTTGGAGATTACCAACCTTGCATGGCGTGCAAAGTCCATATAGTTCTCAAGAAGCAACTTTCCATCTTGTTCATTGAGGGCAGATTCAGGAAATGGCTCTACTAGAAGACATCTCACTACCTACCATTAAGCAATGTACATCTTTAGCAAGTAAATGGGTTATTAATTCGAGAACACAATGTGACAGAGGAATTTACTCTGTGCAGCTAATCGCTAGCCCTTTTGTACAACGAAGATCCCTAGTTCATGTACGAAAAATATTTGCCTGTAGAATTCATCGTTCCTGTAGGGCATCAGACATCAGACTACTACTTTTTTTCGACATTTCCTGCATGCATGCACTTGGTCTCTGTTTATGCATCAACCAAGGAGCGTGCAATATAAAGCTTTGTGTAAATTCACATGGACAGTTTTTTTGCCTGGACCGAACCTGAAAAGTACTAAAGAGTATCTGAAGATTCTCAAGCAGGGTTAGGACCAAGCGTCGGGTGCAAACACTTAATTTTATGCCTCCCAGCTCAGGTGGTGAGCTGACCAAAAAACAGTATATGATCCATTGTGGCGCCGACAAGCCTTGCATCCCATACATGCCCTACCTATTTGACTTGTAATGTATAATGCAATTCTTCAATGGGGGTTACAAAGCCAAAAATGTATTCACTTCATTTAGAGCTCTTGTGGAGACATGGATTCAAATTTTGTTCTTTAATAATTTTTTGGTGGTACCAAGTTCTGAAATTAAATAAAAAGGATATGCACGTTTCTGTATGAAGTACTAATGATTCACTTGTTTTGTACACAGATGGACAATATCCTTCAATAGATCCAAACACACAATATCTACTCTCCTAAATTGGTTAAGTGCCATTTCCTTCAGAACGCTCAACAAATTTTCTTCGTTATTGTATTCTTCAGGTATTCTAAGTGGTTGTTTGTTCACTGTTGTATATAGTTGGGTTGGTTATCATCATTTTGAACTTTCTGACAAGATACTACTCCGTGATTGTTTCAACCAACAATGACAGAATGTTGTACTGACAAAGCCTCAGTATTTTATAGTGCAATTTCAGAATGTCATAGCACAAAACTTACATGGAGCCCGCCGGTGTCTTGTTAAGGACCTGGGACTCCCCGATGCTGGCCACCAGGCTCATGGCCTCGCCCCTTGCCATGCCGATCCGGGAGAACACCATCAGAACGTGTCGAAACTTCCTAGCCACCGTCATGGCCACCGAGCGCGACTATCCCTCACCTGCGACACCTGGACACCGCCCACATCGGTGTGTGTAGTTGGTGCCAGTAGAGGCGGCATCGGCCGACACCGGCGCCACCTTCTCGCCTAGAATATATCATTTGTGACGATGCATACATGCCGACGTTAAGTGCCGGGGCGGCGGTGGCGCCGGAGTTCCCCATCGGGAGATCGGCGGCGTGGAGGTGGGCGTGGATGTCGGGAAAGAAACTGAGGATTGTGTTTTTTTTTTGTGAATGGTATCACACGACCGGAAAAAGGAGTTGGGCTTTCTTGGACCGGGGCCGTCTATGGTCTGGTGCCAATTTTCCCTCTGAGAAGCCACCAGTACGAATCTTACTTGTCATGTTTTTAACACCGGTATGAATTAATACTAGCCTTTGGATGGACAAAAATAAATGGTCCTTATTAATTTGAGGGTACCTCAAAAGAGCTCAGAAGAGACATGCTGGGAAATGAAGCGTCTATACACGCTTCACTTCAAAAAAATACTCACCATATGTGGACCAACTCCAACATGGCTCATATATAGGAGTATTGCTTAGAACCAATTGGCACTCTATTCATGCGCATAGCGGCTAGGGCCCTCGCTTGTAGGAATTTCATAGCAAAATGTAGGGTTTTAATCCTTATGAATTTTTTTCTGTAGTAGTAGTTTAGATGATATATATATGAGGCTATCGAATTTTTAGATTGTTTTTTCATTCCTCCATTTTATAGAACCGCACAATTCAGGTAAAGATGCACACACAACTTCTATATGGTCCTTTGCCATCAGAAGTTCAGAACACGAAAAACCACACCGAACAGCAAAACTCAGCTAGATACCTTGGAGATGTGCCAGGTTAAAATGATAACTTGGTCCAGTTCTATTTCCACCTAGCTTCTTAGTAAAAGATTTTTCAGAGCAGTTACCAGATGTCAGGCAAGAGTATGCTATAAACCTCTGTAAAAATGCTAAAGATTAAACTCAATTGTATTCTCAGCATTCAAAAAGAGACCAGCACTTGCTGAGATAGTGCCCAACAATATGCTATTTCAGCAACCTCTTGACCTGGTCAGGAATGAATTTCAAGAGCTCCGCATATTATACAAGTATTAAGTAGAACCAAATCCAGTACAATGCTCCAAGATAAATGTCCACATTGTGGATCTCAAGTAAAACATGTTACAGAAACTATTATAAAAAATTCTCTTCTTTTCATCATCATCATCAGACACCAAACCAACCAATATCACTGTTCCCCCACACCCCGTATACCTCCACACTGCGTGCTATCAAAACTAATTCATACACGAGTGTTAATTCCTGTTCTACACTATTGTTTGTGCTTTGAATGGCAGCTACTTGTGATACCAAAATCTCGGTTAGGAGAGCCTGTCAAGGTAAATGGCGCCGCTGGATAGGTACTATTTCTAGTTGTTGGATTACAGCAGGGATAGGACACATGAATGGTACAGTCAATGCTTCAGGGGCTGGGGATGCTGCTCAGGTTCAGGAGGGGATAGATCGAGAAGGAACCTGTGAATCATCTCGAAGCTGGTGAATGTTATAACTGCAGCAGGAGTTGTCCGCAACAGATTTGTGGCACATCCACGGTAGAACCCAGCTATACCCTCTCCATGATAAACCTTTCTAACGCAGTCTATTACCCCTCGGTATCTCGTCACGGAGTGTGCTCCCTGCTCTTGCAACCTTGACCGAACAACCTATAATGGTTATCAGAAGTGAAAACAGTAACCAAGTCAAGAAATTAGGCAGACGATGTTCTCTGTGGAATTATATCCATTAACAAATAAATAGATTAGAGTAGAACATAATTGCAGAGATGGACTCAATACCTCATGAGGATATGTTAAGGTTGACGCGGCTAGTTTTGCCACAGATGAAGCAACAGCAACATCACCAAAACTTAATGCTTCAACGGTAGTGTTATCTGTGAAAGCATGATGCTGTCATACGTTGAATTACAGGAAAAAAGCCATCCAGTATGGCCTCTACAAATTTAGCAGCATTGATCATCCATATACATTTTTATGTGGCAGAACATTTGTTGAGAGTAATACCTCGCTCAGCCAGGTAAGCTTTTATCTTCTCATATGCAGGGAACTGAATGGCAACATGAGTGATACCAGCCAAGGCAGGGACAAGTCCACTTTTAGGGGGAAAATAGCGAGCATATCAAAACATAGAAATATGGAGTCACCAAAATACTCAAATTTAATCAACAACAGACTTTCATCATTCCATGGCGAGTTACCTGTATAGTCCACGGATGCCTTCCTCGTGTGCTATTCTTGTCAATGCAGCAACTGTACCCTTGTATGGGACCGTCACACCAGCTCTTATTCCTTGTGTCTACAAAACAAATCATATAGCTGTTGTTGACAGGAATCCTTGATATATATTTATTGGGTTAAGTGTTCTTGGAACAATACTAGGTATGGCCGCTAAATACAACGAGACCCAAGAAAGCGTGCTAGGTAAAGATGGCTCCTTAAAAAAATGGATACATTCAATCTATGTGCAATAGCACCTCAGTAAACTTTATGGAGCAACTCAAAATTGCTAAAACATTTTGGATAATCACATATGTATTGGCCGCTGAAAGTATTTTGGAACAGAAATATTCCAAGTGTAGTTATGTTGTCTTATCTCTTATGTTTAGTAGTCTACTACTCCCTCCGTTTCAAAATATATGTTTTAGGTTTGTGAAGAAAATGTATCTAGACTTCTTTTAGTGTGTAGATTCAGTCCAAACCCGAGTGAACCTATATACTAAAACAAGTCTAGATAAATTTTCTTTCACAAAGCTAAAACATCTTATATTTTGAAACGGAGGGAATACTGCTCAAGACAAGACATGCAGCATATCATACCTGAAATCTTGTCTTGACAACCCAAAGTGGATTTGTTACTATTGTAGTTGCAGCTCCAGCACATGATGCAGCAATAACATTTGCCCCTAGAGAGAGTTGATGGTTTCCTTCTACAATATTAATGTAAGGTACAACTTGAGAACTGTAATGATATGATCGTAAGTAAGGGGTACAATCCCCAAAACCAATACAATTCAAAAGGTAAAGCACTAACCACTGGAAGAAAGTGAAGTTTTAAGCTGCTCATATACAGTGAAGTAGACCTGCCATTCGTAATGGAACTGTTAGCTACACAACAGACTACAAGCATTTGTGTGATTAGTAGTAACAATATCATACAGGTGGAAGTAAAACACAACAGTAATCACTGTTGGTGTCTTTTTTTGTCCTTTTAGTAGTAATCAAGCTGCAAAAATAAGGTAAATACTCACTGCCCAGTTAGGCAAAAGCGCCAGAACAGTCGGGGAGAGACCGCGATACAATCCCCGAAAACCTTCCCGCCTAGCAATCTGTTCTAAGCTCCCAATAATGACACTACCTAGTCAAGATAGAACAGAGAACCCTGTCAAGAAAGATAGAACAGATAACTGAAGTGAAGTACTAAACCTCATCTTTTAAAGCAAGCTTAAAATATATAAGCAATAAGGATATCTTGGTACATTAAAAAAAGATGGGGACTTCAGCACACATTTTTATGCACATAAAAAATAATACGTGCTAAGCATCAAATTTCAAGATGCAAAGTCCATAATAATCAGCAGTATAAGAAAGAACATGCACACATGACTGTTCTCCGCATGCATGGGATTTGCTGACTGCTTTCTTTGGGAGGGTTGTTGGGCAGAGCTTTGCTCAAAAGCATCACTGCTGCATACCTAAAGTGATTTTATTAATTTCATTTTTTTGCATTCACAGCATGCAAGCCAGCAGAAGTTCTAGGAAATATAATTGTAAGCTCAGCACATTATAATTCCAGGATGGGAAGCCTTAGAAATTCTAGCCATGCTACGGTTTAACTATGCTGTATCCTGTGCAGTTGGCTTGTAGAACATGTTGTGCCCCTTTTCTTGAAAAGACTTTGAAGTGCACTGCTAAAAATACAACAGATATTGCTGTGTTCTTCAGTCTTGTCCAAAATCAACGCAATACTGGAATTTGAACTTGTTTGCTAAACAGATCTTCCCTAATCGCTAATGAGAAGACCTATTAAGGGATACACAGCCAGATTGGCACTAGATTCGTGAGAATAAAAAGGCAAACAAGATTGGACTGATGGATTGTGCAATGAATAAATAATTGACGAAGGTAGCAGTACTGGCAGGAACCCTGGAAGATTGGGAAAGAGGCAGGGGTAGGACAACTAAGCCTAGATTGTCTCCCAAGCATATTTTCGCCTGATAACTGGAATGCCCCTCTCACCTAGTTACAGTGTAATCCTCCTTTGAACTGAATACCAAACAAAAAATATTCAGCACTAAAGCAACCTATCAGCAGAAGGCATCCTCATGTATAGCTGGTTGCATTCTCCAAATGTTAATGTATTCATCATGCTTTTCTACTCAACGTGCAAGATTCCATAAGTCCGGCAATCCCAGGTCAACACATGATGCCTCCCATATGATTCGAGTAATAAGTGACTACACCTCGAGACGTGAATCAGTAAGCGGCTGATGATGACATAATAGGTCCCACAAGCGATTCAAACCATTAAAACATCACAACCAGATATCACTCCATTACCGAAATGGGTTCTCTCTCAACTCCCTGAATCTTGGACGGTCAAGAGACACAGCAAACTAATACTAGACAATCGTCCCTCTCCACGCAGACACTCCATGCCACGAGAACATGCATTCGATCCCAGCATACAAAAGAAGGGTCCATGACCATGTATTGTTCTAACACTAGAGCAACAAACTGAAGCGGAATTTGCAAAAGTTCTTCTGAAGAAACGCTCACCTCCGGCCGTGCCAGGTGCTAGCTTGGGCCAGCCGTGCACCTGGAACCTCGTCTTGATCACATCGAGCGGGCACACGAAGGTCGCCGCTATGACACCTGCGGACAAGCCCCCAAATCCAGCAATTATTACTTCCCCAACACACTTCCAATCCGAACAAACAAACAAGCGCAGAGAAATGGAAAGAGCCGTCGCGCCAAATTACCAGCGGAGGCGCCCGCGACAGCGTGAGAGAGGGCGCTGCGGGCGGAGGTGGAGGCGTGGTGATGGTGCGAAGAGCACGCGGTCGGCTGCGGCACCGCGGCCGTCGCCGGCGAGGTCGCGACGTCCCCGGGCATCTCGAACGCGCCTATACCCGATCTGCGCCTGCGAGCCGTGCGTCTAGGGATTCACCCTCTCCTGCAGCAGCAGCAGCAGCAGCAGCAGCGCCGCGGTAGAACGTCAACGAGGGCCGCGGCGGCGTCGCCGGATCGCATCGGCTGCCTGCCGGTCGCCGGGGCAAATGGGGCGGAGGATGCGGCGCCTAGGGCTACGGTTTGGGATCCGAGGAGGTGGGAGGGTTGGGCATTTGGATCAACGGAACGGGGGAATTCGTAAGCTGCTCGCTTACGTCCTCTCTGCAGCTCGCTCGCTCGCTTCGTTTCCTTCGTCAAAGACAACCTCGGCCTGCGCTTCTCTTCTCATATCCTCCCCCTCCCAGGCGAGGGGAAGGGGCAAGGGAAGTTGGGGGCGGGGACCGTACGGCCGAGGTCCGTCACTGACATGTGGGCCATGATTGCCTCACCGAGCCCACATGTCATCTACTGGTTGCCACTACTCTGCGTCTGGGCTCTCGTCGCCGCGAATGCACGTGCAGCTACTGTGGCCGACCTACGGGCCCACGCAGCCTGAAATGTCTGTGTGCGCGCGTGGCTTTGGACAGGCTGACATGGTGGGACCAACACGGTGTCATGGACAATTTCGTCACGTACACTTACGTGTGAATTTAAAACTTGTTCGTCTTTATCGTGACCTGCTTCGGCGCTTCCCGAGATACGACCACGTCCAGTGTTCAGGCCCCGTGCCCGTCCACGTCACTGTCTTGTGGGTCCGATGCACGTAATCACGGCCGGTCCCGGTGCCATGGACAGCGGAGTAGGCATGTGGTAGCTGCGCGTTCCCTCTCGGCTGGGTCCACGGCGATGTCAGGTCGCCGCCTACTGGTGGCGTGGCGCAACGCTGGCCATCCGCCGCGGCGAGCCGGAATTGATCGGACGGTCCCGATGGGTTCATGGGACCACGGCGCCGTCTCCCTAGAGCCTGCCATAGCCACATGAACATTTCGCTCTCCGTAGGAGGGAGGATAGGAAGCACTAGCTCCGTGCTTATCAATTGGGGCAAGAGGCTAAGAGCATCTAAAAAAAGATCACATTTGTGTTCTTTCAGACATGGTTAAAATCAATAACACTATTTTTTTTAAACATAGTATAAACACAGACGCTCATAATGTATACATATACTCACCCTGTGAACACACGCACACACACCCTACCCCTATGAGCACCTCCGAGAGACTGAGTTGGCGGGTCTTAAGATTGACGAAGTCACCACAGACGCCTCGTTGTCGACGGGAACGTCACCTTCCACTGAAAGAATATTTCATCTTTATAAGACACCAAAGCGTCAAATCTAAGGTTTAAACTCTGGTGGGTTGGGGGTACCACCGCCCTCCTAACCATCCAACCATGAGTTGGTTCTCCAATAACACTATTCATTAGGAGTCAAACTGGCTTTGGGGTTACATCTCGTTGATGCGTTAGAGGATATGGCACTTAGCTAGTAATACCAGATTGATTCATTTCTTGAAACGAAGGCCATGTAGTTGATTCTTTTAATTGGTGTGTTTCATCCAGGATCTTCTTGAGGATAACTATCAACGTTTGTACCGATCAACCTAACCTCGCAAGAAGGACATGATATTGATGCTGCTCTTGGCTGTGAAATTGCTTCTTTCCCTTAGACCTACTTGGTTTTGCCGCTCTCTGATTCTAAGCTGCCAAGGAAGGTCTTCCTGCCATACATTTCGGCGGTGAAAAAAAGAATTTGTTTTTCTCTAGACTTCATTACTCGTGGTGGAAGACTCACTTTAACCAAGTCTATCCTATCTGCTTTGCCGGCGTACCTCATGTCTTGTATCACGCTGCCACAATGGGTTATTGCTGAAATTGAAAGATTGTTGCGGGATTTTTTCTGGAAACGAAAAAGCACTATCAATGATTGCGAATGTCTTGTGGTTTGGGACTATGTGTGTCTAGATGTTTCTGAGGGAGGCTTGGGTATCAAGAACTTACAGATCCAAACACCTGCCTACTGACCAAGTTTGTCCATCGCTTTCTTTCTTAACCGGACTCACCTTGGGCTAGATGGGTCATGGCATCTCACTTGAATGGTACTGACTTTGGTGAAAATTCTAGGACTCACAGTAGAGCCTGGAAGCAAATCAGTGAGCTAATTGATATGTATAGAAATGCTACTTGTGTGCAAATCGGTAATGGGGTAACCAACTCCTTATGAAGATACAAATGGACCACTTCTGGACCTCTCTGTTACCAATTCCCAGCTCTTTTCTCCCACACTACCAGGCCTAACATTTCCATGGTGAACGGGGAATGGACTATTCCTCTAAATCATATTACTTCAGACCAAGCAGAGAGGGAGAAGGGTGCCCTTTTGTCCTTCATTGATACTTGTCAGCTCAACACGTCTAAAATTGATAAAAGAGGGTGGAGAATGGATTTGACTGACACGTTCTATGTCAAAAATCTCTATAGCATCATGAATTGGAGAGGGGTAAAGCACTTATGTGCTGATGCTGTTTGGAAGTGTGTAGCGCCAAAAAAAAGGTAAATTTTTTGCTTGGTTGCTGATTAGAGGGAGATTAAAGGTAAGATTGATGCTTTTCTAGCAAAATATTGTGGATGATGAAATCTGTCCCTTTGGGTGCAACACTAGGAAGACAGTTGAACACTTCGCGCTTGAGTGCAGCCGGACAAAACAAATCCTTTCATCTCTTGGGATTAATCTCGATGTTTAGGAACTCACAAGCATCTTTGATGAGGCTAAACAAATTTGTTGCATGCAAAAAAGGAAAGCTTGGGACCTAGTAATCATTGGATCACTATGGATCATATGGCTGTCAAGGAATAGGAAAGTTTTTTATGACATTAAAATCCCAGCTCACGTCGTTGTCAAACAATGTATGGATGCTTGTAAACTTTGGGCGCGTAGATCCAAGTTCGAAGAAAAGCTGGCATTTCTGTGTCGGGAGGATGGCTGGCCAGATTGATTGTTAGCACTTGTAGCGCTCTCCTCTTCTTTTTTCCTTTATGTTAGGCTTTCTTTTGTTTCGCGTCTTCTTTGCTTCTCCCCCCACTTGTAATCTCCAGACTGTTTTCTAGAGAGTTGCCTCAGCTCTTGGTTTTCAACAAAGTTTCAGGTAGGGGGTGAACCCCTCCCATTGATCGCCAAAAAAATAATTAAAATGCACATGTCTTCGCAAAGAGCTAATGCTAAAACAGTAGAAAATAAGACTTCATATTTACTTAATTATTAAACAATCAATGGAAAGATGAGAGAGAGCCGAAGGCGTGCCGCTGTTCTCGTTCCTCCCTCGCCGAAGCCGAGCAAAACTTGTCGTAGTTGAGTTT
This sequence comes from Avena longiglumis, assembly GCA_030063025.1. Lineage (NCBI taxonomy): Eukaryota > Viridiplantae > Streptophyta > Magnoliopsida > Poales > Poaceae > Avena > Avena longiglumis. Next base: position 470,823,554 of record CP125974.1, on the reverse strand, counting down.
GTTGTAGACAAACAAAATATCATTAAAAATCATTATGGATCCAAAAGAACCAACACAACATAGTCACAAACATCGTCAAAGATGAGAACCATAAATCGGCAGGGCCGAACATGCAACCACACCAACTGGCACAAACACTTATGGATTCAAGGAGATCCAGCTGGAAAAAAACTCCACAAGCCCTCCACCTGATGTAGGCTGATACGTCGCAAACGTATCTATAATTTTTGATGCTTCATGCTTGTTTTGTATCATTTATCTTATGTTTTGTCTACACTTTAAGGTATTTTTATACACTTTCTGGAACTAACCTATTGACAAGATGCCACAGTGCCAGTTGCATGTTTTCTGCTGTTTTTGGTTTCAGAAAAGCTAAAAAATAAATATTCTCGGAATTGGACGGGACAAAAGCCAAACTTCATATTTTTCCCGAAACGATACGGAAAATCGAAGCAGAGACGGAGTAGGGCACCAGGGTGGGCACACTCTAGGGTTGCGTGGACCCACCTAGGCCGCGCCACCAGGGGTGTGGCCCCTATGGCTGCCTCCTCACCTTGTGTTGCCTGTCAGAGAGGCCTTTGTTGGAAACCCCAAGAGCAAGGTTTGATGAGCACAACAGCAAGCTTTCCCTCAGTAGAGACCAAGGTTATCGAACTAGAAGGAGGAAAGAAACGTCACACAGGTGTTGCAAGCAACACGGAGACCTACACAACACAAACTCAAGACTTTGCCCCAACGAATCAGTGAGTTTGTCAAGCTCATCGGTTTGCTGTAACAAATGATTAAACGTATGGTGTGGAAGGTAATGGTTTGCAGCAAGTAAACAAGTAATAGTGGAAGATGTATCAATGGTAAGGATTGGACCGGGGTCCATAGTTCACTATAGGTGCTCTCCTTAGATAAACAACATGGCATGAAGGGTAAACAAATTATAGGAGGGCAATTGATAGGAACTAAGCAAGGCATAACAATGCAATTACTAGTCAGAAAGAACTTATGAGATTCGATTGGGCAATACAACAAGATACATAGACCGCCATCCAACTGCATCTATGACTAGAATTCCACCTTCAGGTTATCATCTGAACCCCCTCCAGTATTAAGTTGCAAGCAACAGACAACTTCTTTAAGCAAAGTGTGTAAGGTAAATAGTCCACATGTTCCATTAACAAGAGACCGTTGTTTTCTCCCTAGTAGCAACAACACATCTACAACCGAAGAGATTATTGTCACTTCGCTTGGAAACTAGAGGCATGAACCCACTAGCGAGCATAAATACCCCCTCTTGGAGTCACTAGCAACTACTTGGCCAAGATAGCTACTAACAACGGAGAGCATGCAAGATCACAAACAACACAAACATGATAGAATCATATAGACAAAACCATTAATCAAACCAACATAATAATCTCAATATCCATCGGATCCCCGCAAACACAACATGCATGATTACAAATAGATTAGATCTTGATCATGAACGGAGCTTACAAGATCTATATATGAAAGCACAAAGGAGGAGATAAAACCATATACCTACTACATGGACCCATAGTCCAAGGTGGAACTACTCACGCATCATACCGGAGAGAAGGCCTCCGGGATGATCTCCCCTCTGGCGGGGTGCCGGGAAGAACTTCAGATCCCCCTGATCTAGGGACGACGGTGGCGGAGGCTACAGAAGATTACGTGGAGATTTGATCAGGTACTGAGGGTTTCTGCATCGGGGGCTTCTTATGGGCGAAGGGGGAGGCCGAGGAGGCAGCCAGGGGGTCAAACCCTACCCAGGCGCGGGGCAGGGCCCACTCGCGCCTAGGGGGGTTTGGCTGCCCTGGCCCGCTTCTTCGTCTCCCCTATGGACTTCTTGTTCCCCATGGAAAGTAATTGACTTTGACGTTTGTCCCATCCAATTCCGAGAATATTTCTTTACTAGCTTTTCTGAAACCAAAAACAGTAGAAAACAGGCAACTTGTTAATAGGTTAGTACCAAAAAACATGTAAAAAGTACCTCAAAGTGTATACAAAGCAAAGCAAAGTAGATACTAAACAATCATGGAGCATCAAAAATTATAGATACATTTCCGACGTATCAAGCATCCCCAAACTTAACTCCTGCTCGTCCTCGAGTAGGTAAGTGATAAAAAGAATAATTTTTGAGGTGACATGCACCCTCACAATGAAGATCTAACCATTTGCAAGCATTGAAAGCTAGGATCAAAGAACTCTAAACATGTGCATGAAAAATAGAGTTCTAACAATAGGACAGAGTAGCTATGCATGCAACATGACAAGTTACAAACAAAGATCACGAATAACATGCATTGAAAAACGTTTGTTTGTTTCACATACAGAAAACATAGCATAGTGACAATCAGCTTGTCCCTCATAGAGTAGCAAATAGATGCATAGGACACCTTCAAAGTTCACAAGGGTGACTAGAAACAAATAGCACAAGAACAAGTAATATCACAATATGCATCAATCAATAAGCTTTGGAACATTGCACACAGAATGACAACTATACTCTCTTAATGGTGCCTAAAGGTAGAAGGTGGAGACTCAAATAATGGTGGAAGAAAAGGCCTTTTATAAAGGAAGTAGGGATTTCAAGTTTCAAAAAGAGCTTCCAAAAATATGGTACTTGTTAGCTTTCAGCCCTCATTGCCCCTATCATAAGCATCTTGAAGTGATTAAGTTTAAAGTGGCAAAGATGGAGTATATGCTTGACGAAATATAAGTTGGCAATCTTAAGTCCCGTGAATACGAGGGTCACACCTCATGCTACTCAACTTTGGTCACCTGTAAGTTCTTGTCTGAAAGGATACAGATGTCGCCTGGAGAGGGGGTGAATAGGCGATTAAAACTTTTCCTAGAGTGGCTCAACAAAGGCGGAATAAACTAGTGTTTACTTTGTTAAGCACAACCTAGAAACAACTAAGGTTCACCTATGTGCACCAACAACTTATGCTAAGCAATACAAGCAACAATGTGATAGCAAGATATATATTACTTCAAGCACGAAGGCTATCATAATGTAAAGTGCATAAGTAAATAGCTCGGGTATAGAGATAACTGAGGCACGCGGGGACACCGATATTTTACCGAGTTCCTCCCAACATGGAGTACGTCTCGTTTGGAGAGGGGGTGGTTGTAGGGGTTTGTAGCATGTAAAACAAAAAATTTCTACCGCATGCAAACAAACAAGCCAAGATCTATCTACTAGATTGTAGCAACGAGTCGATAGAGGAAATCACCCTTGAAGATTCTAAAGCGGTTAACGAGAGCAGATTCTCGTGGGTGATGTAGTCGTACTCTTGCCGATCTCAAGATCGTGTAGACGATCCTTCTGGCGCCGCGTTCCGGCAGCGCTTCCGCAGTCGGTCACACGTTCGGTACTCGATGAAGACCTTCCTCTCCCTTGTTCCAGCAGGCAGCGGAGGTTGTAGCACTCTCCTCGTGATTCCCAAGACGACGGCAGTGGTCTTTGGAAGTAGAGGGGAGATCTCGCAGGGCTTCGCCTTAAGCCGGAGCGAGTATGGTGGACTATGAGAGAGGCCTTGGTGATCTAGGATTTAGAGGGCACCAAGGGGGAAATCTTGGTCGGCGGCTAGGGCTTGGGGAAGACCAAGTCGGCGACTTTGGAGAAACCCTAGGGGAGGCGGCGACTAGGAGGTGGCCGGCGACTAGGGTTAGGGTTTTGGGTGAGTTGGGTGTAGGGAAGAGGGGCAGCCCTGCCCCTCCTTATATAGGTGGGAGGGCGCGGCTTGGGAGGAGGGATTCCTCCCCCAAGTCAGCCTCCTTGGCCGGCGGGTGGAGGGAGAGGAACTCCTCCCCAAGTAGGTTTCCTACTCTCTCTCTCCACCAAGCAAACTTGCCGTTTGACTTTTTCAAATTGGCGTTTGACTTTCAAATTAGGATTTGATTTCTCCCTTTATTTTGCCCAGCCATGTTACCTAGTACATGATGCAACCATTACACATTGTCATGACACATTCATGTACCCTACCCTCCGAGTCTTGGGACCTTAGGACCTTCTAGAACATTCCTGGTGAAAACACCGGAATCATTCCCCAACTCCGAAACAGGACTTTCCTTATATGAATCTTATTCTCCAGACCATTCCGGATCTCCTCGTGATATCCCGGATCCCATCTGAGACTCCGAACAACATTTGGTCTCTTACTCATCATTCCATAACTACTCAACAACATCGAATCCTTAAGTGTGTCTCCCTACAGTTCATGAATTATGTGGACATGATCGAGACACTTCTCCGATCAATAACCAATAGAGGAATCTGGGAATTCATATGGCTCCCACATATTTCTATGATTACTTTGCGATCGAATGAACCACTTACATACGATACCAATTTCCCTTTGTCTCATGATAGTTTACTTATCCGAGGTTTTGATCATCGGTATCTCTTCATACCTAGTTCAACCTCGTTACTGATAAGTACTCTTTTCTCGTTCCCGTGGTATGTGATACCTTGTGAGCCAGTCACATGCTTGCAAGCCAATTGGATGACATTCCACCGAGAGGGACCATAGTATATCTATCCGTCATATGGATGGACAAATCCCACTCTTGATCCATGTGCCACAACACATACTTTCCGAACACTCAATGCCACCTTTATAGCCACCCAGTTACAGTGTGGTGTTTGATGTCATCAAAGCATCCTTCCGGTGATGGTGATTAGCATGGTCTCATGGTCGAAGGAATTAGGTTACTATGTATCAGAAAGATTATAGCAATTGAACTATTAAAATGACTTGATCTTTATGCTACGGTTATCTATAGGAGTATGTCCATCACACCATTCTCCTAATGATATGACCTTGTTATTAACAACATCTCAAATGTTCATGATCAAGAAACCATGATCATCTATTAATCAACAAGCTAGTATTTTGAAGAGGCTTTACTAGGGACTCTAATTTAGTTTACAAATCACACAAGTATTAATGTTTCTGGTTAATATTGTTATAGCATGAGTGTAAACATTTATCATAAACACAAAGATATAATAATAACTAAATTTATTATTGCCTCTAGGGCATATCTCCAACAGTCTCCCACTTGCACTAGAGTCAACTAATCTAGATTATATGGTAATATACCGAACACCTATGGCGGTTTGGTGCTGGTCATGTTTTGCCCTCGGGAGAGGTTTAGTCAACGGATCCGCCACATTCAGATTTGTGTGTACTTTGCAAATCTTTATGTCACCATCTTGGACATGTTCTCGAATAGCGTGAAAACGTAGATTGATGTGCTTCAGCTTCTTGTGTGACCTTGGTTCTTGCGCATTGGCTATGGCGCCCATGTTATCACAGTAGATAGACATTGGGTCCAGCGCACTTGGAACCACACCGAGCTCTGTAATAAACTCCTTCATCCATATCGCTTCTTGTGAAGCCTTCTAAGCAACTATGTATTCCGATTCAGTTGAAGATCTCGCCACAACGCTTTGCTTTGCACTACTCCATCTAACTGCTGCACCATTCAAAGTAAATACGTATCCAGATTGAGATTTAGAATCATCTGGATCGGTGTTCCAACTAGCGTCGGTGTAACCATTAACAAGGAGCGTGACGAGGTTTGATCTCATCAATGCCCATTGTTATGGACTTGGGTTTTGGAGAAGATGGGGATGCTGGAGATCGTGGAACGGTTAGAAAACAAGCAACACGGGGACACAAGGTTTACCCAGGTTCAGGACCCTAGAGGGAAAACCCTACTCCTGCTTGTCTGCTCTTGATTACGGCAGAATCGAAGGTTACATGGGTGCGCAGATGCAATCTGGCGTGGAGGTGTGTATGCGAAAGTATGAGGAGGAGCTCTAGGTCGTGCCCTCCTAGCCTTTATATATACTTAGGCAGGTCCCGGGCATAGACCTATTAGGTTACAGGTTCTAGGGTTTTACCCCTTTGAATTTCCTATCTACTCTAGTCTTGCTCTCCAAGGATCCAAAAGCGTCATGGGCCTTGGCCACCCGAAAATCTTCATGGGCCGGCGTATAGTTGCCGTGGGCCTTCCTTGGGCTGGACGGTATCTTTGAGATCATGTACCGTGGGGTATAACCATGTCGGTAGCCAGAGTGTTCGGTCAGATCGTAGATCGGTGAGGCGCAATCTTGGTGCAACTATGTATTTCAATAGTTCATGTGTAGGGATTGTTGATGCGTGTGCACGACTCACCCGGTCGAGTCGATTAAGCATCTTCTGACAAAATAGCACGATCTTCTTGAGTTGAATCCTCAACTCGAACACGGAACCTATCTTGGCATAATTCGACTCGAGCGGAGGACTTACAAGAGTGGAATTCGGTGAATTTAATCGATGTACCCAACGCGTCTGGGATTTTTCATCGCACTGTTAGCACGGGTTTTACTAGCGAGGCCTTGATCGTGTACGTTGCCGGCCATCGGATGGTATCTGTAGGTCTTATCTTTGTGTCGCAGACACATCATCCGAATGTTTATCACCGCGGAGGTGTTTCGGGTGGCCAAGGAGGATGTTACTCACTTAGCGTTTAATTGGGGCAGAGTTGCCGAAAAGTTTTGCATGTTGATCCGAAGGATCGCAGTCGAAGAATTCATAGGGTGCGCGATCAGCGCTTCCTATGGGAGTAGCCCCCGAGTGTCTGTTCGAGTCGTAGACTCGAGCTGAGACTTTTATTTAGCCATTGTTCCGCTTCAGGTCCGTAGGACACAAAAATTTTCGGATGATTAAATTCGTCCTTACTATGGGAGTAGCCCCCGAGTCCATAGTGGAGTCGTAGACTCGACGAGGGACTTGAAGTAACAGTTCGCTTCTTTTTATCTTTCGGTGCGTGACGGTATCGATAGGAGTAGCCCCCGAGTAATTGGTCGAATCATAGATTCGAGTGAGTACTCTTAGCTTTGAAGCCGAAGAAATTGTAGTTGTTGCTAGTGTAGCTTTTGATGACGTTAGTGCTGACGATCGATGACCTCAAGCGTCTGTTGCGCCAGAGATGACTTGACTGGACGAACATGGGTCCCAATGTCTGACCTTGAATTGACCGGTCACGCGCGGCGTGGAGATAATTACGGCGTCGCCTCGATTTTCGCACGTAGTGGACGGCGTGTTAGAGACGGCTCGTTGTGATGCTGACACGTGTATGGCCAGATCCTGCGTTGGCGTTAGGTCTTCTCGATGGACGGCTGTCATGCATCGTCTTCGTCTTTATAATCATTGGGGAAAACTTTAGTTTGTTTTCACCGCATCGATTCTTGCTTTCACTGCTTCCTTGTGTTCTGAGAGCTCTTGCTGCGCGCTGGAATATTCCTTCACATTTCCTTCTGTAGGGTTCGCAGCATAGAAAACAAAATTTTTCCTATGATGGGAACAACTATGTACCAAGATCTATCTACTAGATACAAACAACGGGCGGATGTATATCCGTAGAGAACATACCCTTGAAGACCGACAAAGCTTAACGAGTCCAAACTCGTGGTTGATGTAGACGATCTCTTGCCGATCTCAAGATCGAGAGGAAGTCCTAGCGCCGCAAAACAGCAGAGCATCCGTGCTCGCACACACGTTCGAGGCACCGAGCAACCTCCGCCTCCTCGCTCCAGCGATGCAGCGGAAGCACAACTCTTTCTTGCCGAATAGCCACCGGGAACATGTATCTCGCTAGTCCGAGACCATGGGGGATAAATTCTAGAGGGGGAGAGAGATCCTTCACGATGAGGTGTGGTGTGAGAGGAGGGGGTCCTTTTATAGGAGAGAGGGGGGCACCCAAGGGCATGGCGCCCAGCCATGGGGCTGCCCCACCTCTTCCACATTCATGGTGGAGCTCCCACTCAAAATGAAAAGTCTCCACTCCCATTAAAAGCCTCCACTCATAAATCCACTCATGCATTAAATTTCCACCAAATTTAATGCAAGCTCTCATTAAATAAAACTCTTTTATTTATTTATTCAGAATTTTGTTAATTACTTTAATTAACAAACATTCACATAAAACCCCTTGCTAGTATTCCATTTCACATGCAGAACCAGTTTGACAATTTCAACAAAGCGATTTAGGTGTCTAGTGAAATAAATTCCTGCTTTCCTTTTCTTTTCGGCATGAAACTTTTGCTCCAAATGGATGTCGGTGTCTCTTAAGTGTGTCACCCTACGGTTCGCGAATAATGTGGACATGATCGAGACCCTCTCGGATCAATAATCGAAGCGGGATCTGAGACCCATCGACTCCCACACATTCAACGATGACTTTCTTGTGATCGTGGAACCTTTACGCTAGTATCTTAATCCTTTTGTTTAGCGATATATTACATGTCCGAGATTCGATCATCGGTATCTCCATACCTAGTTTGATCTCAATTCGACATGCACTCTTTTCTCGTTCGTGATATAACATTCTAGTGATCAAATCACTTGCTTGCAAGCTAACCAATGTGATATCACCGAGAGGGCCCAGAGTATATCTATCCGTCATCGGGATGAACAAATTCCACTCTCGATCCATGGGCCTCAACATAACACTTTAGTAGTTCGAATCCATCTTTATAATCACCTGTTATGGTGTGACGTTTGATGTTATCAAGAAACTCTTCCGGTGTTAGTGATTGACATGATCTCATGGTCTAAGGATTAGGATCACTTCGTAAGATGTTATAGAAATATAAACTCAATGACTTTGATCGTATTGCTATACTTCGGATGAATGTTCATCACACCATTACACTAATGTTGTGACCTCGTTATTAACAACATCCAATGTCCATGATCAGGAAACCTATGATCATCTTGTTAATCAACGAGCTAGTTTATAAGAGAGGCATAACTAGGAACTTTCTTTTGTTTATTAAACACACATGTATTAACGTTTCCGTATTAATACAATTATAGCATGTAAAATAAACATTTATCATAAATAAGGAATACGATAATAACCACTTTATTATTGCCTCTCGGGCATATTCCTTGATCTCCACTTGCACTAGAGACAATAATCTAGTTTGAGAACTTTGTGTATTGAACACCTATGGATTTCGGTGTTCCAAATCATAATTGCAAGTGGTTAACATAATCTACGGATCGGCCTGGTCCGTGTGTATTTGCATGTCTTTGCGTCTCCACGCATCACTCATTCTCTAATGAGATGGCATTGTATAAATTTGGTCTTTTGGTGAGACCTTTAGTTCCTTTGGGTTAAAACACATTGATACTATTGTCATACAATATATCTTTAGTGTTAGCCCGTTGTGAACCACACCTTAGTTTGATAACAAACTACTTGACACAAATTACCTCCTTTGCTGCTACTATAGCAGTCATATACTTAGCCTTTTGTTGTAGTATTCGTCACAATGTCTTAACTTTGGAACTCTTCCAAATCCATCATGGAATCTCCTTTCCATTACATTGTGCCACCCATAGTTTAAATTGAGATAAACTTAATTTGTATCTTGTGACAAAACTAGTATCAATGTAACGCTTTACAATGAACTATTTGTAATTGTTTGTCATCTCTACACAAATATATTCTTAGTTCTTCCAAAAGATCATAAGAATATCCTCACTATCGTCCAATGATCATTTTATGATTCATTACGGTATATGCTCATAACACTTAGAGCATAGGACATATCTCGATGTGTACATATCATGGTATGATTGATCAAAACATTCTCGTGATTGCACTCATCAAGTGTCAAAGCACTTGAATCTTGTTTCACTTATCAAGTGTCGATACACTTGAATCTTGATTCAATTCCTTTCCATGCAACAAGAACTGTTTCTTGTCGTTTCTATATTGAACTCCTTCAATATCTCATATATGTCGTTTGGCATAAACATATTAGCGTTCTGATCATCCACTATAGACATTCATGCTAAATATTCGGGTTTTGCCTAAGTCTTTCATCGAAATGAAATTCTTAACCTTTGTCAATAAAAGATACATCATTTCTAATCAACAAGATGTCTTTCACATAATGTATTAGAAATATGTCTCAAACTCCACTTAATTTCTTGCAAATGCAAGCATCTTCATCGTCTCCTGATGAAAAACTCTTTTTCATCATGGTGAAGATTCCAACTCCGCGATGCTTACTTCAACCATTGAAGTTTGCATGCCCTTTTAGCATCCTTTGAATTTAACAAAACCCTTTGGACCGTGTCATGTACACGTCCTAGGTAACCATTCTATTAGAAGAACTTTGTTTTGTTTATTCATCTACCATATACCAAATTATATGTAGTGGTTGCTACTTTAATCCGTCCAGACTAAATATCGCTATGAAAGATCAAATCTTGTCATAGTCAACTCCTTGAACATTGTCATAAAATACTTTACGACATGTCGACTATTTCATAGATGTGAAACATCCATGTCTGTTTCTTTATAGATCCAAATCGACGATAGGTTTTACACCTTTAGGAGGGTCTTCCAAGTTGAAACTTGATTTCTCGTGTATGGAACTATCACGGATTTTATGGCTTCAAGCCATTTGACCGAGCCGGGGCCCATCGTCAGCTTCTTTGCATATAGTCGGTTAATCATTGTCAAACAATGATGATTTACTCTCAAATCTTAGTATTTGATTGTTTATCCGACCTTGGTTCAATAGGAACTTTAGACCTCCGTGACCACAACCTTTGAGGCACATAAGCTATGAGCATTATGGCAGCCTCGAGCGATTTATTTGCGCAACTCAAGACATTTAGCTAAGGTTCGTTAACCTTATCAAAGTTCTATTGTCCTCCCACTTAACATTTATGAAAAATTCCTTCTTCAAGAAACTTTACATTTCAAGCGACAAACCCTTTTGTCCTCGGTGTTATGGAGGAATAACCAATTGTTATTCGAAATAACCTACAAAGACATGCTCATCCGACTTTGGTTGTAAACATCTTACTTATGTTTAGTATACCAAAATTTAAGAAATGACAACTTGGGTTTTACCCCAAACCATAACTTCCATGGTGTCATTTCAACGGATCTAGATGGAGCTCTTTTCAGTGTAAAAGCGGTAGTCTCTAAAGCTTTAATCTTTTAAAACATAATGGCAGTTTTATAAATAACACCTTTGATCCAACCATGTCAAACAAGGTTTCATTACAAATGTCAAACACTCCATACTCCTATGGTGTTTCGGGATATGTAAATCTAGGTGTTTTGCTAAACTTGCAACTCAAATAAATCCCTTTATGATAAAATCATAATTCATTTGTTTTCTTGTTACACTTGTAACTCAAATAAATCCCTTTATGATCAAATCATAACTCATTTATTTTTCTTGTTACAATGATTTTCCACTTCATCTTGAAAGTCTTTGAAAACGTTTTTCAAATATTTCATACTTCTTTCTCATTAAGTGAATATTCACTCAAATTTCCAGAGAAAGTATATGAAGTTGAAACCCATCGACTACACATAATGGACTACATACATCGATATGTATAAATTCCAATATTTTAGTCGTTCTTCTTCTGGCCTTTGAACGAAGTTTTAATTATCCCGAGGAAAGTCTCACAAGCGTCACTTGATCAAATCAAAGACTCCAAAAATCCATGAAAATGGAGTTTCTTCATGTTTTATTTCCAATATAATTTAAACAGCGATGTCACTTCATAAGTGATATTTCAATCATTTGTCTTGCGACATTTTAGCATTAGGTTTTATGGATGTGATTTCTCCAACTAGATTTGTAAATCATCCATCTTATATGGAATACGGTAATTATTTGAACAACCTTTGTTCTTATAATACCTGATTTAAATAACAATTATTAAAACAAATCTTGAAGTCAAGCTTTGATGTCAACGAGAAATACAAACAACGATTTGTTTGTTTTCGATGAACATAATCACATATTCTCTTGCTAGTTACTTAGGCCATTGTGGTTCATGAATTGCATTGTTCCGTATGAAATTTCATACCAACCAATTCGGTATCCAATACCCAAGAACCACATTGTTTAACAATCAAAGAATACAACCATAACATGTATATCATATATATACCTAAATTGGATATTTCCAATCTTTTCTTTTCTGCCAAATATATTTTATAGATTCTCTTTCAGCATTTCCTTTTCCTTTTAAAAGAATTTATCAACATCAATAGTGGCGCCATATACATGACACATAGTCCAAAGCGTGTATATTCAAATAATAATACCTTTGGACTTGCACTTTGAAGTAGATCACCATCATCAAAATGATCGGTATTCTTTTAAAATCCATTCTTTAGTAATCTTTTAGTGTAGTAAACATTTTACATACATATTCTATTCACCCTTATCATGACAACTTTCATGATCAAGCTACTTTAGCTTATAAAGGCGAATCGTGAGTATAACATTACTTTCCAAAACCCTTTTGGATGATTAGGATGTCTAGCATCTCCAACCTTCGTAAATTCTCATCCAATATGAGAACATATATTATACTCTATCATATTGCAACAAACATTGTTTCGTATATCGTTATATCGCCACACATGATGGTTTACGAAACAATTCTTTCGCTCCTAGATAATCTTGATATTAAAACAATCAAGAATCATGGAGGCAAACATGATACTTAAGATACTAACATGGAATTGTTACTCTCGATTTAATACCAACTATTAAATTTCACGAGTAAATAGAGTTTGCTGAAAGTTTGCAATAGGACTTTAAACTTTAGATTGACACTCAACACAATACGATACCAGTCGTAAAGTAAATATCCGAATTCTATAGTTCTATTATCTCAATTACAACTATGCATAAGGTGGTGAGCGAATGCCAATGACTACAACAAATTATGCAAATTCACTTTGATTTAATTTATGATAAATTGAGTTCTACTAATCCAAATTAGAAATGAACTCCCACTCAAAACGACATCCCTCGTGTCTTTTGGTGATTACATGAACCAAATCCACTACACCAAGTCCGATCATCACGTGAGTGGTAGACTTCAAAGGCGAGCATCCATATGGTCATCATATCAAAACATATGACTCATGCTTAACCTTTGGTCCGTGTTACGAGGCCATGTCGTACATGCTAGGCTCGCCAAGTAAGAACCTTAGTATTCGTGTGTAACTGTCTTACACGAGATATGCTCGTGGATTCAAGTACACCCGATCATCACGTGATGTCTTGAGCGACGAAACATTGTCGGTGCATACTTAAGGAAGAACACATTCTTATCTTGATATCTAAATCAGGATCATCTTATTTTGCTAATAAACGCCAAACAAGCAATATAAGATGCTATCAAACATCACATGTTTATTAGTGGAATGATATGGTTCCGCATATGATCTCTATCATGTGCACCGTGGTATGATCACTATCATACATATATGTAAGTCCAAGGTCTATGGAGATTACACGTTATGTGTGTTGTAAGAGTATCATCTCATACTTCTACTTACAACATCACCATATCATATCACTAGCCCACAACAATCTAAACTAGGCGCCTAATTTATCCATTGCAAGTTTTACGTGGCTTAGGGCTTCGAGATAGAACCGTTCTTACCTACGAACATGAACCACAACGAGGATAACCAAATTGTTGACAACTCGTTGCAAATTAGATATTGACTATAGTAGGAGAGACAGACACCCGCTAGCCACTTATGCAAACTAGTTGCATGTCAAGCGTGGAACAGGTCTCATGTGCGAGGACATGTAAAGTTTGTCCGGGCCGCTTCATCCCACTATGCCACCAATATCCAAAGTACAACTAAGAAGCAATAAGATGATCATCATCGCCCACATACTCATATGTGTACTACCCGTGCAAAGTATCTACGCATAGATCCGGCTCTGATACCACTGTAGGGTTCGCAGCATAGAAAACAAAATTTTTCCTATGATGGGAACAACTATGTACCAAGATCTATCTACTAGATACAAACAATGGGCGGATGTATATCCGTAGAGAACATACCCTTGAAGACCGACAAAGCTTAACGAGTCCAAACTCGTAGTTGATGTAGACGATCTCTTGCCGATCTCAAGATCGAGAGGAAGTCCTAAGCCGCCAAAAGCAATGCATCCGTGCTTTCACACGTTCGAGGCACCGAGCAACCTCCGCCTCCTCGCTCCAGCGATGCAGCGGAAGCACAACTCTTTCTTGCCGAATAGCCACCGGGAACATGTATCTCGCTAGTCCGAGACCATGGGGGATAAATTCTAGAGGGGGAGAGAGATCCTTCACGAGGAGGTGTGGTGTGAGAGGAGGAGAGGGGGGCCTTTTATAGGGGAGAGGGGGCACCCAAGGGCATGGCGCCCAGCCATGGGGCTGCCCACCTCTTCCACATTCATGTGGGTGGAGCTCCCACTCAAAATGAAAAGCCTCCACTCCCATTAAAAGCCTCCACTCATAAATCCACTCACATGCATTAAATTTCCACCAAATTTAATGCAAGCTCTCATTAAATAAAACTCTTTTATTTATTTATTCAGAATTTTGTTAATTACTTTAATTAACAAACATTCACATAAAACCCTTGCTAGTATTCCATTTCACATGAGAACCAGTTTGACAATTTCAGCAAAAAGTTTGATTGTCTAGTGAAATAAATTCCTGCGCTTTCCTTTTCTTTTCGGCATGAAACTTTTGCTCCAAATGGATGTCGGTGTCTCTTAAGTGTGTCACCCTACGGTTCGCGAATAATGTGGACATGATCGAGACCCCTCTGGATTAATAATCGAGCGGGATCCGAGACCCATCTTGACTCCGCACATTCAACGATGACTTTCTTGTGATCGTCGGAACCTTTACGCTAGTATCTTAATCCTTTGTTTAGCGATATATTACATGTCGAGATTGATCATCGGTATCTCCATACCTAGTTTGATCTCGTTCCGACATGCACTCTTTTCTCGTTCCGTGATATAACATTCTAGTGATCAAATCACTTGCTTGCAAGCTAACCAATGTGATATCACCGAGAGGGCCCAGAGTATATCTATCCGTCATCGGGATGAACAAATTCCTCTCGATCCATGGGCCTCAACATAACACTTTAGTAGTTACGAATCCATCTTTATAATCACCTGTTATGGTGTGACGTTTGATGTTATCAAGAAACTCTTAGGTGTTAGTGATTGACATGATCTCATGGTCTAAGGATTAGGATCACCGTAAGATGTTATAGCAATATAAACTCAATGACTTTGATCGTATTGCTATACTTGGATGAATGTTCATCACACCATTACACTAATGTTGTGACCTCGTTATTAACATCCAATGTCCATGATCGAAACCTATGATCATCTTGTTAATCAACGAGCTAGTTTATAAGAGAGGCATAACTAGGAACTTTCTTTTGTTTATTAAACACACATGTATTAACGTTTCCGTATTAATACAATTATAGCATGTAAAATAAACATTTATCATAAATAAGGAATACGATAATAACCACTTTATTATTGCCTCTCGGGCATATTCCCTTCACCTTATTCCATCCTGCGCTCTACTTGCGGCGCCTTGTACATGATAGGGAAGCCGAAGAAGTAAATCGTCTGCGGTTGGCACCGGCTTGTTGGAGGAAGAAAAGTGTCGCCGCTACTCGTGTCACCAATGGTGGCGGCGATCGGAACAGCGGGAGTGATCTCCGCGAGCTTTGGCGAGCACGATCCCGCAGGATAGGGAGGCCGTTAAACTCCCAGGCAATGAGGTAATCCCCCGTCCCCCCGTTGGGTATTGGGTTATGTTCCTTGCCTTTGTCTTGCGCGGATTTTCCTTCCCAGTCCACGACTTCCTTCGTGGACTGCTTTTTCTATACGGTGTCCAATTTCACCATCTTTCCCCCAATTCTCTTCTTCACATTGCTTGTTTTATCACTTTCTGCGAGTGCTGGCTCGATATTGAGCCACACTTTGGCCTCTTTCGGAAACTTTATTCCGTGAAGAGGCAATCTGGTTCGGATGGTGTTTATACCATTGGGGGTTGCATCATCTCCCTCAGGCCCAATCTGCTTTTCTTTTCTTTTTCCATGTCGAATCATCGATCTTGGCGGAGGCGATGGTTTTATATCCGCGACTCCGTAGTACAGCAAGATTTTAGTCTTGTTCCTTCGACCCCTCCCGGAGATCAAGCGAAAGGTCTTGGAAAAACAAGATCTTGGATGGCGGTGGCGGAGATAGAGGCTCTATATCGTCGGGTGGAGGATCTCCAGTTGATTAGGAGAAGGAAGTGAGCGGTGTGGATATCATCCGCACCTTTCTCGGCGTCGGTGCGACCACTCCGGGCTAGGGTGCACCCGATGTTACTATCTTTGGCGGCGTGATCAAGCGAGGGTTTGGTGAGAAAATCTCGAGGAGATCTTGATAGGCCCTTTGCTTCTTGCTGAAATTCAAGGCGGAGAGGATATCGAAGTCACGACTCCTCCGTTTTCTTCTTCGCTTCCTGTTCCATAGGTGTAGATCCGTGCGCGTAGCGCTATTTTTCGACTGCATTGTTTTGTGTTTGTTTGCTAACAAATTGTTCTTCTCCTGTGCAGAGCTTCAAAGTGCCGGGTATGTCGCCTCCATTACCTGAAGTATATCCGGATGCTCCGGATAATGATTTGGTGGATTCCATGTCTGAGCTGCCATCGGCGCTATCTCCGGCAGAAGATGCCAACGAGTCGAGCGAGGACCACACTCGTAAACGATCGTGGAGCTCCAGCGAGTCTTCGGATGCTTCGACTCCTCCGACTCATAGGAATCCTATGTGTCTTGAGCGCCATAGTGATGGGCATGGAGGCTCTTCCTCCCCTATTCCTGCTCTTCCTATGCGGGCTGTAGCGCCGCACCCGCCAGCGAAGCGGAAGAAGGAAGAAAAGAAGGAAGAGAAGAAGGAAGAGAAGAAAGAGGAGAAGAGGGTTCGAAGGACCCCTCCTGTCTTCAACCTTAGCGAGCTTGACTAGTAAGTTTCCTCTGTACTGCGCTTTCTTTTCTTTTTACTTTGTTCTTGTACTAATTTGTTCGTGTGCAGGCACTCTTCTAATGACTCCTCTAGCGACGGTGCTCGGGAGATGATGGGGGAGTCGAAAGTCGCGTCTCCTCCTCCTCAGACGGTGGCAACTTCTAAGGGCGCTGCTCTGAACCCTCCTCCGCCGGAGGTGCAGGTGGTTGCGCCTCAGAATTTCGCCAGCGGACCTTCGACGTCGCCATTGGATCATGTAAGTCTCACCTGCAGAAGCCCAGCGTTTGTAAAATATTTTCCTTGTTTTGTTCTTCGAGTCTCGGGAGCCCCGGCGTTTTAAATGTCGTCTTTTGTTCTTTTTCTGTTGGGCGTAGCCCCCGAGTCCTTTTTCTGACTGGTAGGTTTCTTCCTGCAGCCTTTTGTACAGGATGCCAAGCGACTGGTGCAGGAGCACCTGGTGCTGGAGGCCAGCCTCAAACAGCTTCAAGGTATTGTTATGCCTTTGATATTTGCTTCTTCGTGTATACTTGTCCTGTTATCTAACACCTGTATTTTTTGGATGCAGAGGAGCATAACACCTCCCTTCCTGAGATCGATGCTCTCAAAAGAGCCTTGGTCAGCGGAGAAGAAGGCCGAGGTCGCCCTTAGTGCGAAGGGCCTCGAGGTGGAGGCAGCTCTGCGGCCGAGGCTAAGGAGCGCCTACAGCGGGAGGCCACGGACCGCGAGGAGCAACTTTCCACTGCTGCGGCTGCGCGTGAAAGAGAGGTGGCAGGCAAGCTCATGGCTGCTGCCAAGGCTGTTTTGAGTGAGTATCTTCTTTTGCCCCTTTTGTTTTTCTTTTCTTTTTCCTGGGTGCTTTCTTCATTCCTTTTCTTTACAGCGCTCTGGAGCACGGGAGTGCTCTAGATGATGCTACTGCAGCGGTCGAAGATCGCTACAGCACCGTCGTCAGCTCACTTGCCAAGGCCAAGGAGGTCCTTGGCCGCTTCTACAAGGAGCTTGTCCCCAAGGGCGCGACCCTCGATGATGTTGACGCCTTAGCGGAGGCATTGTTAGCCGAAGCGCCTGTGGCGTACAAGCGCAAACAGAAGGGCATCAGCGTGTCCGTCGGGCTGGCGATGGCCTTGGCGGCTGGAGCGGAGCTGGACCTTCCCCAGATCACCTCCCGGATGCCGACGACCGCGGATGGATCCGAGGTAGCCTTCGCTACCTATTCTGCTCGCTGCAAGCGATATGGGCCAAAGCTGATTGATCTGGCGGCGATGCGCTTCTGACAGCGGGAAGCCAAAGCGAGGCAATCCGGCTCAGGCGACTCGGCGCCAGCGTCTTAAGTATTTATGTAGGATAGTTTGTAATTTTCTTTTGCTGTAATTATGTTGAGGAAACAAAATCCCTGTGCCACGTAGTGGCGTTTATCCACTTAATGAATTTTGATGACTTGTGTTCTTCATTGTATGAGTGTTTATGTCCTTTTCTTTTCTCCTGCTCTAGGTTCCTTCGGGTGCTGATCCCGTTGACACCCCGCCTGCAGCACAGCTG
Organism: Avena longiglumis; assembly: GCA_030063025.1. NCBI lineage: Eukaryota > Viridiplantae > Streptophyta > Magnoliopsida > Poales > Poaceae > Avena > Avena longiglumis. The sequence goes on along the minus strand of CP125974.1, from coordinate 470,805,108 downwards.
CGGCCATCTTTGGATGATTCGTCACAACTTGCTTTTCTTCGAGACCGTGTTCGTATACTTGAGAAGGAGTTGCTTGGGGTGCGTGGTCACGCAGATGTTTGGAAGTCCAAGGCAGATCGCGGTGCAGCCAGAGAGGAGTACTTGATGGCGGAATTGCTTCGACTATCTGAGCAACTTCAGTGTAATTTTTTTCGAGCTGCTGGTTATTTCTTCGGATGCGTATGCTGGCGTGTCATCTTACTTTTGTGCGAGTATCGCAGGTGCTAACCTTGCTCTAAGGGAGGAGAAGGAGCGTGTTGCTGTTCGGGTCAATTGTTTGACTCAGCAGGACATGGAAGCTGGCGGGTTCTTCTGGATGGATCGCGATCGTGCCATGGCTCGCAGCAGCAGTGCGGATCGCGTTCACCAAGTATCATGGTGCTTAGCCAAGTGCAGACTTCGCTCGTCGGTTACGCATGTGATGTTTCCCACGGATGTTGTGCCAACAACCTGTCCGATCTTGTCTAGATTTGGAGGCGTGACCGTGTCCGAGAATTGGTGAGGCAGCAGACTCGTCGCGGTGAAGGCTGTTGTCCCTTGTTAGGCTGCATCGTCACGATGTAGATCTTTCATTATGTGGTGGGCCACCTCTTGGCGGATGGTGGCGAGTGGGATATCGTCCGCATTATGCTGTCAGAAGCGATATGCGAACAATTAAATGATTTGTTTGAGCGTGCTCAAATTATTCTCGAATAGGTAGTACACGTAAAGAGATAGATGTAAAATTTGTATATTTATTTGGGCGTGTTGTGCCCTTTGTTATAAAGGTTTGTTTGTTGTTTGAGCACTTGATTACTTTGTTTAATCGTGTCCTTTTCGTTTGCACGGCGTTGTCGACTTCAGTGTACACATGTGATCCTCGGTCGATGAAATCGTGAGGTGGGGGAGCCCCCGAGTGCGTTTGTAGCATAAAGTAAAGTTGCAAATAGCGAACAAAATTTTGGGGCGAGACACTTAGCTTTATTTATATCGTAATGGAGGAAGTACATTGTTCGGCTGAATAGCCTTGGCTGAAAAGCCTTATTGAAAGTAAAGGGGTAGGTAGCTAGGGGTAGAATCCTTGCAAGTGTGCGATGTTCCACGGGTTGGAGTATGCGACTCCAGACTCCACGTGCTTGAGGCGTTAGGCGCCACCTGGGATGACTTCGGTGATGATGTAGGGCCCTTCCCATGGTGACTCGAAATTCTTCGGTCGCTCTTGCTTGAGTTGCAAGACGAGGTCTCCTTCGACGAAGGACCTTGGGCGATCGATGGCATGGTAGTTGCGGAGACTCTTTGGTACACCGTTGATCGAGTCTTTTCGTCTCTTGCCTCGTCGAGTGTGTCGACGGCGTCTTGAGTGTAGCGTGGATTCGGCTTCGTATAACGGCCGGGGGCCTGGCGTGCCGGTGGTAATGCGGCCCGGCTCCATGCACCATGAAGAACGGTGTGTAGCCGGTGGAGCTGTTTGGTGTGGTACGCAAACTCCATAGGACGGGTGGCAGCTCTTTCGTCCAGGCTCCGGCCTTTCGTTCGAGTGGGCTCATGAGGCGCTTCTTGATGCCAGCGCCGATTAGGCCGTTGGCCTTTTCGACCTGCCCATTCGTTTGCGAGTGAGCCACTGAGGCGTATGTGATGTTGATCCCGAGGCCTTCGCAGAAGTCTTGGAATTCTTTGGAGATGAAGTTCGATCCATTGTCGGTAATGATGATGTGCAGTATGCCGAACCTGTAGACAATGGATTTGAAGAACTTGACGGCGGTCTTGCCCTTTTGGTTGGTAACCGGCATGGCTTGGACCCACTTGGTGAATTTATCGACTGCGACCAGGAGGTAAATGTGCCCCCCTTTCGAGGACTTTGGCAGTTTGCCGATCATGTCGAGGCCCCATTGAGCAAAGGGCCAGGCTATAGGTATGGGTCTGAACTCTAACCCGGGTGCGTGCGGTTTGTCGGCGAACCTTTGGCACCCGTTGCATCTTCGGACGATGTCCTTTACATCGCTCATGGCCGTTGGCCAGTAGAATCCAGCTCGTAGAGCTTTGGCGACAAGGAAGCGGCTGCCTGCGTGATGACCGCAGATGCCCTCGTGGATGTCTTGGAGGATGGCTTTCCCGTCACCGATGGTGACGCACCTGTGTAGTACACCCATAATACTACGCTTGTACAGCTCGCCATTGATGATGGTGAAGGCTTTTGACTGACAAGATATGCGTCGAGCATCCGTCGGGTTGTCAGGCAGTTCTCCGTTTATCAAGAACTGGAGGTATGGTCGTGTCCAATTTCTTCGACTGTCATGACCTGCATCAGGTTGACCATAGCGACCTCTGTGTCCAGTTTCTCGGGTCCTTCGTGTCCTTCGGGAAGCGTAGCCCCCGAGTGTTCTGCTTCTTCGGGTGATCCCTTGGGGAATTTCCGCTTGATGGATGGCACGCAGATCTGTTCGAGGAACACACCCGGTGGCACCTTTGCGCAGGTGGATCCGATGTTGGCGAGTCTGTCGGCTTCCTCGTTGCTTTCTCTTCCAACGTGCCGAAGCTCGCAGCCGTCAAATTCTCCTTCGAGTGCGTTGTAGAGTGCGCGGTACACGATCATGTTTTCGGCGTGTGCGTCGCACTCGTTCATCGTCTGCTGGACGACGAGGTTGGAGTCACCGTAGATGACCAGGCGAGTTGCGCCGCAGATCTTTGCCATTCTCATGCCGTGGATGAGGGCGTCGTATTCGGCCTCATTGTTGGAAGCTCGGAATTTCATCCGGAGGATGTACTTCATCTAGTCGCCCTGCGGGGAGGTCAGTATGACCCCGGCTCCTGCTCCAGCTTCACGCTTGGAGTCGTCAAAGTGCATCGTCCATGACTGCGACATGTCTGGGGTGTCTGGCAGCTGTAGCTCCATCCAATGTACAAGGAAGTCCGGGAGGACTTGAGATTTGATTGCGAGTCGCTTCGTGAGCGATGTCGGGGTATGACTCGATGCCCCAGGGCCGCGTCCTATGGCCTCTGGGTTATTCGGGATCTTTCGGGGTGCCTCATTGACGACCATCACCTGGTGCTCCTGGAAGTAATGGCTCAGCCGTCGAGCCGTCATGAACACGCCGTAGGCGAGTTTCTGGTAGTGAGGGTACCTCTGATTTGTTGGCGTTAGTACCAGCTGGTAGAATGGTCGTAGCCGTCATGACCAGCACGGGCGAGGTGGAGAGTAGCCGTTTGAGGCTTTCGAACGCATCGTCGGCTTCGGGCGTCCACTCGAATTTATCTTGCGTAGAAGCTGGTAGAGTGGCAGGGCCTTCTCGCCCATGCGGCTGATGAATCTGCTCAACGCCGCTATTCGTCCTGCGAGCTCCTGGACACCCTTGAGGTTTTTCGGCTTCTCCATCGCCATGATGGCCCTGATTTTCTTCGGGTTCACCTCGATCCCTCGCTGAGAGATGAAGTACCCAAGCAGCTGACCCGATGGGACGCCGAAGGCGCACTTTTCGGGGTTGAGCTTGATCCTGTAGCGATCGAGGTTTTCGAACGTCTCGCGAAGATCGTCGATGAGTGTTCTTGCCTCCCTGGTTTTGATGACTATGTCGTCGACATAGACTTGAATGTTGCGACCGATCTGGTCCTTGAGGCATGCCTGCATGCATCGCTGGTACGTGGCACTTGCGTTCTTTATCCCGAAGGGCATTTTGTTGTAGCAGAACACTCCGAACGGTGTGATAAACGCCGTTTTCTCTTGATCTTCGACCTTGAGTCGAATCTGGTTGTAGCCTGAGTAGGCATCGAGGAAGGAGAGTTTCTCACATCCTGCGGTCGAATCGATGATCTGGTCGACCCGAGGAAGAGGGAAGTGGTCCTTTGGGCAGTGCTTGTTCAGTGACGTGAAGTCTACGCACATCCGCAGGATATCCGTGTCCTTCTTGGGGACCATCACTGTATTTGCGAGCCACTCGCTTTCTTTGATCTCCCTGATGAAGTCTGCAGCGAGTAACCTATTTATTTCCTTCCGATGGCTTCGCCGTGGCTCGGACAGTCTCTGGATGGACTGCGCCAGCGGGCTTGGTGTGCGGAAAGGCGTTGAGTGCGTGCTCGGCGAATTCCACAGGAACTCTGGCATGTCCAGGACACCGGTAATTTCCCAGTGCTCACGGAGGAATTCGACGAGCGCGCTTTCCTATGCGGGGCTGAGGTTGTTGGCGATTAGCGCCGTCTTGGAGGCATCCGTCGGATGGACCTGCACCTTCTTTGTGTTGACGGTGGAGTCGAAGGACATGTCAGGTGCGTTTTGTCGTGCGACTGGGGGCGCCCCATTGGCCGTCACCTCGCGGAGCCTTACGAGTTCTTCCTGCATGCCGAATGATTGGGAGATTCTGTTGAAATCCCTGTCGCATTGGTCCGATCGGGTGAAGCTCCCGTGGATTGTGATGACGCCCTTCGGCCCTGGCATCTTGAGTAGCAGGTATGCATAGTGTGGGACATCCAAGAACCTTGCGAATGCTACACGCCCGAGGATGGCGTGGTACTGTGATGGCCAGTCCACCACTTCGAGCCGTTCGGTCGGAATTGTCCGGCTTGCGAAGATGACATCGAGCCATATTTTGCCGAGGGAATATGCCCTTTCACGGGACAATGTCGTGGAGCGTTGTGTCTGGCTGTTCGAGCTGCCTGTGGGATCCGCATTCTTTGCGGAGTACTGCGAACATCAGTTGATGCCGTTGCCGCCGTCCATGAAGACGCGACTCATCTCGAAACCTCGATCTGTGCCTCCGGCACGGGGCAACATGACTGGGCGAGGATCTGGCAAGGTGATCCGAGCGGTGAGCGTGATGCGGGACTACGATCCATTGAGGTACTCGGGGATGGCGGGTGGAGTTGCCACGACCAGGTTGATCTGTCGGGTGATTTTCTTACGCACCCTATTCGTGGGGTGCCCTTACAGATCATCGATGCTCCTTTTCGGGGATACCCGTTCGTGTTGATACTGTCTTTGGCGTTGGTTGGTTCGGGCCTCCTACAGGTGGCGGTGGAGGAGCTCCATGCGCTATCTCACCTAGCGCGGGTACGTTCCTGAATCCAGGAAGTGGAGCTTGCTGCCTCATCTGGACCATGCTTTCGCTGAGTTTCTGGAACTCGCGGCAGTCCGTGAGCATGTGGCTTGTCTTCTTTTTGCCATCCTGCTTGTCGATGTAGAAGTGGATGGTGCATGGACCCGAAAGTTTTTCGTATGCTGGGGGTCCGTTATCGCGGTCGCGGCGCTGCCACGACTGTGTTGGGCGTCCTTCGTCGCGTAAGTTTCCTCCGCGGTACCCTCCGCTATTGCGGTTGGCGTCGTTGCGGCGATCGGCGTAGCCGGCCGCGACCATGTCGGGTCCATCGCGATCGTCGTAGACGCGCGATCTTCTCTTGCTACGGCGCTCTCGTCGTCGACCGTAGTCGTCCTCTTCTTCCGATTGTGCTCGGTGAATGGAATCTTCGCTGTCAGCCCACCTGTTAGCGATGTCCATGAGGTGGTCGAGTGTTTTGGGCTTGACGCGTCCGAGTTCCTCCTTGAAGTCTTGGCGCTTGGCGCCGTCCCTGAAGGCGTCGATGGCCCTCTCTTCGGAGATGTGCGCTGCGGAGTTCTTTGTGTTGGACCAGCGTAGTATGTACGAGCGAATGGATTCGCCCGTTCGTTGAGTGTAGGCTCGCAACTCTTCGATTGAGGCGGGCCTCTTGCTGGTTCCCTTGAAGTTTCGGATGAAGCTGTAAGCTAGCTCATCCCAACTTCGGATGGACCCTGAAGATAGGCTGCTGAGCCAGATCCGGGCCGCTCATTTGCGGTGAAGGCATTGCATGGCGGTTTCCTTGTTTCCGCCGTGCAATTTGACAGACGATAGGTGGTATTTGAGCCATGCCTTTGGGTCTTGTGTGCCATCGAACTTGAGTATCAGAAGGAAGCTTGAAATTGCAGCGACATCTTTGTTCGCCAACAGATCTGCTGAAGCATCGGCTCATGAGTTCTCCTTCGTCTTCGTCCATCTCGGATTGAGACGAGCATGCGCGCTTCGCGCTTTGTCGATTTTGCTGTGTGGCGTCTGCGCGTCGTCGCGGTTCGCGGTTGCGGTGGCGCGAACTCTTCTTCCTTCGAGGAAGGTCATGTTCGTCTTCTTCGAATGAAGGGGTGGGGCTGCGGTCGAACCTGACCGGAGCTTTCTTCTTCGGCTCCGTGGGAGTTTCCTGGTGGAGCGCAGCTCCGACGAGTCCGAGTCCGAGTCCGGTAAGTGCGGACTTGTGCATGGCCCTCTTTGGTTCCCCCTCTGGAGGTGGGTAGGCTGCGAGTCTGTGATGGCTGCCATGATCGCAGCTTGGCGTTCGGGATAGCGTTGCCGTCGGCGTCCATCTCCATGAAGGATGTGTGGAGGTTGAGTCACCTCACGGCGCTCCTTGGGATCCATGTTCTCCATCAAGGCGGTGCTTGTTGCCACAGTTGCCGTTCAGCTGGAGCCGATGCCCATGGCGGAGGCGCGGCTCGTCGTCTGGACTACGAGGCTGCTTGCGTTTGTCAAGCACCTCCTACATCTTGACCTTCTTGTGCTCCTCGATCGAGGAGCGGTGGTAAACCATCAGCAGATCCGGGAGGTCTGCGGCGACTATGTTGCCTGCCACGGCGTTGCGTGCCTGGGCCCATCCTTCTTTGCTAAGGCGGATGACATGGCCGTTGTTTTCCCCTTCGGGTGGGGGGACTGGCTTCTTCTATTCCCGTCGTTTCGATCTAGCGGGTTAGGTGTCGGGTTGGGCAGCGGGTTGGGCAGCGGGTTGGGTGTTTGCTGATCCCCGTCAGCCTGTATGACTATGGCGCATTGGTAGCGCTCGTAGATTGGTCCGCTGCTACCACAGCTTTCAGATCCGGAACCGTAGGTCCCTTCATCCGATGGCGGATCGCACAGATCGGAGTTGCAGCTGCTGCTGTAGTAGGAATCATCTGTTGATGATGTTGTGCGTAGCACGGGGTGTGGGGTTCATGAAGCGGGCCTGATTGATGGTAGGGGCACCCGCTCAGGGAGACGGAGGTGCGGTTTACCCACAGGCGAAGCTCTGAGCAGGATTTAGTCTGTCGCCTCTGGGTTGAAGTCCTTCATGGTGGCGTGAGTGGGCGGTGAAGTCGAAGCGCCTAAGGAGCGACTCTCCGTCGCCGAGTTGTAGATCGATCGGGTTGGGACCGTCAAGATCGCCTGATCAGCGTCCCGTTCCCACAGACGCCAATTGGCGAGGTTTGATCTCATCAATGCCCATTGTTATGGACTTGGGTTTTGGAGAAGATGGGGATCTTTGGAGATCGTGGAATGGTTAGCAAACAAGCAACACGGGACACAAGGTTTACCTAGGTTGAGGACCGGAGAAAACCCTACTCTGCTTATGCGCTCTTGATTACGGCGGAAGAGGTTCTGGTCTTGTGAATCTGTCTGGCATGGAGGTGTGTATGCGAAAGTATGAGGAGGAGCTCTAGGTCGTGCCCTCCTAGCCTTTATATAGACTCAGGCAGGTCTCGGGCATAGACCTAGTCGGTTACAGGTTCTAGGGTTTTACCCCTTTGAATTTCCTATCTACTCTAGTCTTGCTCTCGAAGCATCCAAAAGTGTCATGGGCCTTGGCCACCCGAAAATCTTCATGGGCCGGCGTATAGTTGCCGTGGGCCTTCCTTGGGCTGGACCAGGTATGCTGAGATCATGTACCCGTGGGGTATAACCATGTCGAGTGGCGTCGAGGCGGGCCAATGCGTGGCATCTAGCGAAGCGCATGCGCGTAGCCGTATGACAACCTGTGGGCCAGTGGTAACAAGACAGCGGGATCTGGCGATGCATGCGGGCAAGCATCGCGCGCGGTCAACACGGGCCCCAGCCTTGGAGTGTGGCCATGCAGGATGTGCAGCGGATCTGAGGCTGGCTGACAACCTGGTGCTGGCGGAAACAGGCCATCAATGAGCGTGGCGGCTAGGCTGGGATAGGGGTTTTGGGCGGCTGTCTATCGGCCCACCAGGCGGTACTCTGAGGCGACGATAGTACCAGATTTGACTACCTAGTGATGCAGTAAGATATTATGGGGCGCCCAGGGGAGGGCGGTAGTACCGGCCAGCCTGGGCGGTACTACCGCTCGGCCCAGAAACCCGATTCCTTTTCTTTATAATAAAAGAGCAGATATTCAAACGACAATAACTTTTGATTGGAAGCTCCGATTGACCCGATTCCAATTGTGTTGGATAGAGGACAACAAGGGCTTCCCAATGAATAATGTGAGATACCTCATTTGGTGAGAAAGTATCAAGTAGAATAATGTGAGATACCTCACTTGGTGAGAAACCGAAAAACCGCATAAATCAAAATCGCAACAAGATACAAACGGAAGATCTGATTTTGATGAATAAGAACTTTTATGGAGATTAACACAAGCTCTATATCCTCGCATGGGTAATACCAAATAACAACCAAATACGTTGATGCAAGTATGCAAAGGTTTGAGCTCTCTCCGAACGATGTGACCGAATTACTCATACGAGAGCCCCTCTTGATAGTACGGTTATCTATCCTAAACCCGGTCTCACATACACAACGTGAGACCGGCAAAAGGGAAAACCTATCAAGATTATACCTTTGCCTTGAGCATTCCACTTGAGCTCGATGTAGACGATCTTGCCCTTCTCAAGATGGAACGCCTTTCTTGATTCTTCATCATCGATCCATGATCACCGAGGATGGCAAGCCTCAAACATGAGATCTTCTATAGATGGCGCATTTTGAGCTTGCACATCACATCTTCTTCTCATTTCATCGACCTTGAATCCAACACATGCTCCAAGCGATGCTAATGGACAAATCCTACAAGTATAACTTAATATACACATTAGTCCATAAAGATTGTCATTAATTACCAAAACCACACATGGGGGCCCACGTGTTCTTTCATTGTCATTGTAAGTATTTTCATATCATTGAGAACCGCTAACGGGGTACCCCTTTGATGGGGATATGCCTACCGGGGTATACCTAGCAGGACGTTTCCGACTGGCCCAAGACCTGGCGAGTGGGCTGTGAGCAGCAGTGGATCAAAGCCCGGCCGAGTCGGCGAGTGGAAGGCGAAGGCCAGGTAGTAGATAGGCCCGGTCGGACTAGGTTAGCGACTCTGAAGCTGTAAGAATCGGTTGAGATATGTAAACCCTAGGGAGGTGAGCCTATATAAACCTCCCAATAGGCGAGTAGAGACACGTTCCCTCATACCCGGCGACTCGCCGCCTAGCCTTGAGCTCGCCCATTGTAACACCTCCATAATACAATCTAGCAGGAGTAGGTCTTTACCCTCCGGGGCGAACACAGGTAAACCCCGTGTCTTTGCCCTCATCTCGCCCATGAGATGGCTGGCGCCTTGCCCCTCGTTCTACTACTCGCCGATTGCGGCATCTGCGTGACAATTCCCACGGCGATGGCGGACACCGTGGGAGCCGGTCTGGCGGTGTTCTGCGGCGACCAATCTGCCCATCAACGAGGCGGTCGCCACCGGCGCATGATAGCGATCGGCGAGATGCTCCAGATCTTGCCAGCAGCTACGTCCGGCGGCGACCCGTCACGCATAAGCGTGATCCTGCCTATCGGCACGATCAGCCTCTTCGTCGGCCTCAGCGTCGCCGTCTCGGAGGACTTGGCTCGCATCCGCGAAGTCGCCACGCGATCGGCTCTCGAGCGGATCCGCACGATCCGCCTCGCCTCCGAGTACAACTTCGGCCACATCGACGTGGCGAAATTGATGCGCAGGATGCGGCCCTCACCGACGCCGACTCGGCGACCGGCGTCACTGCGGATCCATCACCTTGGCCTCATTCGCGGGCTCCATCGCCAGTCTCCAGCGGGAGATTTGAGGCCCTCCATCCTCGGGATCTTGAATTCGACTCAGGTCGGAGAACTCCGCCGACCTCCGGCGGAACCGATCGCGCCCGCGACCTACATGGCCACGGCGCCCGATCCGCGGAGGATCCTTTCTCCAATCCCTCCTAACGCCACGGCAGCGGAGGTCGAGAACTCACTGGCTGGCGGGCGATGCGCAAAAGCGGCCGAGCGAAAAATTTCGCCTCGGCGGTGGCGCAGAGGCATCACGCTACCACCAGCAGCGGATCAGGTCACGCTGAACCCCACCGTTGGCGCGCCTGAACCGACGACAAAAGCGACCCGGCCAGCGTGGCGGCGCGATCTGCGAGAACGCGCCACCGGGAAGCACCGGCCCCGCCAGATCAGCGGCGGGCGCCCCTCCACCGCGGCACCCCTCGAGGACCAGCGCGGATAGTAGTCTCCTCACGGGGCGAGGCGCGGCGGCCTCCCATGTTCTCCACCCCAATGGACAACCTCGTGGCGGGTCGAGCGGCCGACACCATCACCGCCACCGTGACGGCGCCTCTGATCCAATACGTCGGCCCTGCCGCAAAGGCGTCGAGCAGCAAAAGCGGCGCCGACTCGGCGGGCGTATACTCGCGTTCCTCGGAAGCGGCCTCCGGCGGCCAGCGGTGCAAACACCCTCAACGCCGCCACGGCCGCTGCGGCTCCAACACCGACCAGCGAGCGGCCTCTCCACCAACGACCCTAGGCGGCAACCAACCTTGTCGGCGCCAGCGGGCAACCCATCGGCGCCCGCACCCACATCATCAACAACCAAAGCTGGCGCGCCGCCGACCGACTGCAGCACACCCTAACTAATCGCCGCGACGGTGAGCCTATGGGGTCGCTCAGTCGACTCGGACCCAAGTGCTTTGGACGAATGATCCGAGGCGAGAAGTACCCGCCAAACTTCAAGGCGCCAAAAGAGATAGAAAAGTATGACTCCTCGTACGACCCCGTCGTCTGGCTCGACACATACCTCATGGCAATGGGGATAGCGGGTCACACTGACCTACTCGCCGCCCGTTACCTCCCCCTGATGATGGAGGGGACGTGCAGGCAGTGGATCAACACTCTCCCGGGGCGATGTCGACTCACAGGAGGAAATGCGCGACGCCGTTAGGCACTTGAGTGCTCCTACACGCGCCACCACTATTGAGGACCTGGCAGTGCGTCCGGGGACCCATGAAGTCGACCATAGCTGGGTCCAACGATGGCAAGAGCTTTGGTACAACGGTCGGCATCCACCGGACACCGCGATCCATTGCTTCAAGACCTCGTGCCGCTCTGAGCCTCTAGTCGCCAAGCTCAGCGACACTCCCGCACACTCGACAACATCCCGACCTCCTCGAGATCGCCAAGCGATGCCGAGGAAGATCCGAACCGAGGCGGCGGCAGTCGGAGGTCAACGCGCCGCGGGCAACGGCGGTGACGCCAACCGACCTACGCTTCTGGCACTCGCCTCACCGCAAGCGTCGCAATGAAGGGCGAGTCGACTTGCCGCCAACGCCGCACGCGCATGAGCCCAAGAGCTACCGCCATGACGGAGGGCAACGCCATGACGGCGGCAACTACAAGAACAAGCCAAGGTTCGATCCGGCCCTCCTTAACCAACCATGTGCGTTCCATAGCAGGGAAGGAAGCCAACGCACACCACCGCCATTGCCACACCCTCGGGAAATCGAGAAGGCGGCAAGCGTGGGAGGACCCGACAACGATCCGCCAAGCGGCTGAAAATTCGGCAAAAATGGCGCTCGCTCCACACCTTCAGGCTTCAACACGGCGAGAAGAAGGTCATCGCCCGTCGCCGTCAATGTCACGGTGGCCCAAGCAGGCGTCCCCAGTTCTGAACTGGTGGAGCAACCCATCACAGGCCGGCAATACCACTCGCCGCGCATCGAGTACCCAGGATGGGTCTCCTTGGTGGTCAAGCCCAAGGTTGGCGACTACTGGCTCCCTAAGACACTGATGGACGGCGGCAGCTCCATCAACATCCTCTACCTCGACACCTTCAGGAGGTTGCGGCTCCGATCGATGATCGAGACCCACACCACATTCCACGGCATCGTCCCGGTCGGAAGGCGTACCCGATCGGCAAGGTCACGCTGCGGTCACCTTCGACACGGCAAACTTCCGCACCGGCGGATCGTCTTGACTGGTGCCCTTCGACAGCCGCTGCGTCACAGGCGGGCGTTCGCTAAATTCATGGCGCGCCCCACTCGCGTACAGCGATGAAGCTCCGGGCCGCGGCGTCATCACCATCAACGGCGACCCGACATGGCCGGTGCGAGGCCAAAGGAGCGAGCTTCGCGGCGCCGTCATCGGCGGAGACCAACCACGCCGACGAGCTCGCCAAATGCGGCGGGGTCAACAACAACGACCCCATACTCAAGAAGCCTTTCGGGCGCGAGCACCTATACCATTGAGGCCACGGCCTTTACGCACCGTCGAGCTGGTACCAGCGACTCTAGCGAACGGTGACGATCGGGACGGGCATGAGCCCAGCGTGGGAAGCGCGCTCATCGAGTTCCTCCGTGAGAACAGGACATCTTCGCATGGAAACCCTCCGACATGCACGGTGTCCCTAGGGAGCTCTGAGCACAAGCTAACGCCGACCCCAAAGTGCGACATCAGCGATCGCTGACCCTTCAATGAAGAACGCCCGTCGAGCAATCGCCGAGGAAGTGCAGCGTTTACTGCTGCGGCTTCATCCGGCCAATCAAGTACTCAAGTGGCTGGCAAACCCAGTCTGGTCGAGAAAAGCAGGACACGGAGAATGTGTATCGACTACACAAACTGAACGGCGCGCCCAAAGGCGATTCGTCCTCCCGCGGATCGACCAGATAATCGATTCGACCGCGGGCTCGGAGTCGCTATGTTTCCTCGACGCCTACTCTGGGTACAACCAGATCAAAATGGCCGTCGAAGACGAGGAGAAGACGGCGTTCATCACGCCATTCAGAGCCTTCTGCTACACCACCATGACCTTCGGCCTCAAGAACGCCGGGGCGACCTACCATCGGTGCATGCAAGAATGCCTCGCAAGCCAAATTGGCCGCAACATCCATGTCTACATCGACGACGTAGTCATGAAATCCACTCGCCAAGGCGACCTACTCACCGACCTGGCGGAAACTTTCGCCAACCTGCAAAGATACAAGATAAAGCTCAACCCAGGCAAGTGCACCTTGTGTACCGCCCGGACAACTCTTGGGCGTCGTCTCCAAGCGAGGATCAAGGCGAACCCCACAAAGATCGACACGATCGCCCGGCTCGGCAAACCAGTGCTGCGCGATGTCGAAGCTGGCGGGCGATGGCGGCCCCTAGGCGCTTCATCCCCGCTTAAGGCGATGCCCTATACCGCTGATCGCTAAGAACCCCACCTTCGATTGGGACAAGGAGGCGGACGGCGTGCTCGCGACCTCAAAAGGTGCTACTCGCCGCACCACTACCGTCGCCCCGCCGACAAAGAACCCATGCTGGTTTACGTCGCGGCGTCCGAGCGTCGTCGCGCCGTGATGGTGAGAGCGACCAAAGGAAGAAAAGGCGCCCGGTTCAGGCGGTGTACTACATCAGCGAGGTCCTCACCTAATCGCGCCGGTATACCCGATACCAAAAGCTAGTATCGCGGTCTTCCGGGCTCAGCGTCGCCGCACTACTTCAGAACACCCGATCACGGTCGTCTCCTCGGCACCACTGCAAGACATCATCCGCAATCGCGGCGGCCGGCGAGTCGCCAAGTGGGCCGTCGAGATCGGCGTCCACAACATCAAGTATGAGCCACGAAGCGATCAAGTCAAGCAGCGGACTTCATCGCCCGGCGGAGGCCCAGGCCCGGAGAAGCCGTACCTCCACTCTGGAGCCTGCACTTTGACGGATCCAAACGCGGATGGCGCGGCGAGGATAGTGTTGACTTCACCAAAGGCGACAAGCTCCGCTACATCCTCTGCCTCGACTTCATGCCTGCACCAACAACATGGCTGAATCGAGGCCCTACTCTGACATGCGAGCCGCCAAGGAGATGAGCGTAAATCGCCTCCTCACGGAGATTTCGACCTTGTCGCGGGCAAGTCGCCGGCACCGCGACGCCGTCTCCCCTACCATGGCGGCGTCGCCAGCGGTGGATAAGTTGGCGGCCACTTCACGGCTACTCCGTCGAGTGGATCGGCGGAAAAAGCGAGGCCGGCGCCCTATCTCGCAGGTCGGCTCGACTCGCACCACCGCCGGCGTGTTCCTCGACACAATCTCAAGCCATCAGTCTCTCCCGAGGAGATCGACATGAGTCCCACTCCAACCAGAGGCAGCCAGTGCACTTTTCGTCACAGGCGAACAGCTGGACCAAGCCCTACATCGCCTACGAAGGCGGCACCACCTTATGAGGCAGACAGATGCTCGAATGATCACTTTCGTCGATGCAAGTCCTACACCATCATCGACGGCGAGCTCCTGGCGCGGCCCGGCGTGTTCAGCGCTGCGTCCAACCGGTGAAGGGCGAAAAATCCTCCGACATTCACTTTCGGTGTTGCGGCCTGCGCTTCCCCTGGTCGCCAAGGCTATGCGACACGGCTTCTCTTGGCCCGCACGCCGCTGTCGACATCGTCCAGCGATCGGGTGCCAGTATGCCAATCGGGCCGCGTCGAGCTCGGCGCTCAAAACAATCCCCATCACTGGCCATTATTTGTGTGGGGCATGGACATGGTAGGCCCCTTCAAGAAGGCCCCCTCTGGCTACACCCTGCTGGTCGCCGTCGACAAATTCACGAAGTGGGTGGAGGCCAAGCCAGTCGAAATGCGACGGGGAAGACGCCACTAAATTCCTATGCGAGCTCATATATCGCTACGGGTTCCCAACAGAATCATCACGGACAACGGCACCAACCGCCAAGGAGCCATGGCGAATTCTCTGAAGAGCACCATATCCGGCTCGACCTCGCGTCGATCGCCCACCGGAATCCAATGGCCAGGCGGGCAGGCCAACCAAAGCATCCTCCATGGCTGAAGCCGCGACTCCAAAGTACCACTCGGCGCCGGTGCTGGGTCGAGGAGTTCCCTCATCATCTGGGGATCCGGACCTCCGTCAGATCGACGGGATTCACCCCTTCTTCATGGTCTCTGGCGAAGCAGTCATGCCCACGACCTCGAACACGACTACGCGAGTCGTCCACTATCTGGAGGCTGCAAGCAGCTGGCCCGCCAAGATGGGGTCGACCAGCTCGGAGCACGCGACCTCGCTCGGTCACACACCGCCATCTACCAGCAAGGACTTCGCTACCACGGCCGGCGGGTGGCTCGCACCTTCCGGAAGGCGACTGGTGCTACGCCTCATCCGGGACAAGAAGGGATGCACAAGCTTTCCCTCCGTGGGAAGGCCCATTCGCTATAGGGCGTGCATTAGGCAGACGCCTACTACCTCATCGGCGTCGTGGGGACGGCGAACTTCGGCGTCAGCGACCATGGAATGTAAACCTCCTCCGGAAGTTCTACTCCTAGAACCCCACACATGTATTCTCCGGTTGCTATGAAATAAAAAGAAATGGTTACGCAACTTGCTTACTCTCCATGACTTGTGCCACTCGCTTTTCGTAAAAACGCATTATGCTAAGCGAAGTCAACCTTTGGTACAGCGATCGGTAGCGGCTAAGTAGTGCGGTGCAAAACCTGAATCACTTGGTCTTGCATCGTCCACGAATAATGCCAACGGAGCCCCATTGAGTCGCCTAGCTCATTGGTTCTCTGAGCCAAGACAAGCGCCTCGCTTCTCACGGCGACCCTGGTCCTCCGCATCCTCGGCATAGCGACTCGAGCGGCTAAGTACCACGCTCGGGGCGAAAGACCAGTTAAATCGTCGGCGAAACGCCAAGTAAAGAGCATGCCGGGACTCGCCGCGGCGGCCCCCACGGGCCAGGCGGGGTGACACGCTCACACCAGCGCTAAGTCCTCAACCACCCTTGAGTCGCACCTAGAACTACCAAGTACCACGCTCGGGGACTCGGCCACCCGACCTCGTTCGCGCGGGGAAAGCGGTAAAATCTGAGCACTCAAAGTCGCCTAGCTGGATCTTGAGCTCGGCGAGTCGACTAAAACATCAAAACACATAACAACAACACATACATCATATGAGGTAAACCCCACAAAAGGCGGACGCTGGGGACTCGTCAAAATCAATCAAAAGCACACAAACAAATATCAAAATTGACACGACGTCTCATTCAATCACATGTTGCATTGTTTCATGTTACAAAATATGCCGCGTGGCGAGCTGCTGCTAACGCCACAAGGCAAACTACTCTACTCTGCGGCTTGAAGGCGACTTCGCCGACATCCGGCGGCTGGATGAGCGCCGTGTATGGGATGGGCGGATCGTCGTCAGTTCACCCGCCATCGCCCGGCGAAAAGGCTGCTCGACCTTGAAGTCACGATCGGCGGCTCGGGTCGTTTAGCGCGACAACCGTCTCTGATGCGGAAGGTCGCCCATCGCCAGAGCGTTCGAGTATGTGGCGCGTTCTTGCAACTTGAGGACCTCGGACAGCTCCGCGCCCGATCGGCGATGGATACCCACTCGTCACATCGTCAATGTCGAAATCCTCGGGAAGTGGGCGAGTCAAGGCTCGATGCCGTCGGCGCTCCACGCTGACCGCGTCATGAACTCAACGACTGGCGCCTTCTCCAAGTACCTCCACACCTCAACGAGGTCGCTGGAATCACTTCCGTGGCGATATTTCTTGGAGGTAGGCGCGGATGCACGTCGCCGACAACGTCGCCGAATCGATGAGCATGCTTACGCACTGCCTTGCGTCGAGCGAGCTCGCCTCTTCTTCGCTATCAAGGATGCGACCTGCGAGTAGAAGACAATGATAAGTATGACGAACACCACAAAAACCACAACTATTATAAAGGGGAGATGCACTCACCAAATGCAGGCGTGAGTCCGTGATGAAGCTCTGAAGCGGCGTGTGGTCGTCACGAAGCCCAGCAATAAGGACTTCCGACACCTTGCGATCCTCTTGGTGACGCAATGGCGGCCTTAGCTTCGCCCATCCGAGCTCGCTTCTTCTCTCGCCTCTCGCGATTCGGCGATCCGATCGGCGGCACCAGGCAGAATCGCGCCACCAACTCACCCGGAGGACAAGCCTGGCGAGCTTCCTCTGCCTTCATAGCAGCAGCCTGAAGCCCCTTGTTCGCCTCCTGGATGATGGAGAGCTCCTTCTCCGCGCGCTGCTTCGCGGCCAATCGATCCGCCGACTCCAGCTGCAGACCCTGCACATCACCAAAAAAGTTAGGCAATCAAGAAATTCCTAAAGTGCCCACTCACTGAAATTCAGCGAGTGCGCACTCGGGGACTGGCGATCAATAAATTCCTAAGTGCCCACTCATTGAAATTCAGCGAGCGCGCACTCGGGGACTGGATACAAAAATAATAAAAAAAAACGAGAAATTACAAGAATCAAGCCACTGCAAAGCACCGACCTGATCCTCGGGGACTGGATGTACCTGGATGGCCGCGCCAAGCATGCCATGGAGTTGTATCGCATCCACGGACGCGAGCAACGCCGACGTATGCCCACGACGTTGGTCGACTTCAACCGGCGGTCGGGGCGTGGCTCGGCGTAGCCTCACTCGCCGTGGCCTCCTTAGTCACAGCGGGGAAGGTAGCGATAAGTACCAGCTCAAGGAGGTCGCCTCGCTGCGAGCAAGGAAGCACCCTCCTTCGTAGCGGCTGCCTCCGCGGGCGGCCCGGCGATCGTCGTCGTCGAAATCGTGGCGTCGCCATCGCTTGGCCTTCTTCTGCTGACCGTTGAGGCGTCGACCTCGTCCGCCTTCCTCTTGCGGGAAGGTCCTCCTCGCTTGTGGCGGAGGATACCTTAGCCAGTCGGGTGGCCCATCCTTTTCACTCGGTCCTGCATTAATCAAGTCAGCGAGGCAGTTGGAATAGTTATGGAAAATAAGAAAGGGTGGCGCACTCACTTGGCGGAGGATGAAACGCAGCCCGTCACGAAGGCCGGTTTTCGATTCGAGGCCTAGTCGGCGATCCCAGTTCGGACATCGCGTTCCCAAGACACGGGCGGCTTCTTCGTCGTTGAGGCATGGTGGCGCCTCAGGACATCCTCGGCGAGCCTCCTCGCGAGTTAGGGCGGCTGGCGGAGCCTCCTTGCGGCGAAGCCGCCCGATCGGAGCCCCTTGCGGCGAAGTCACCGTAGTGGAGCCTTCCCGGCCAGGCCGGGGCGAATGGCGAGGCATTGAGGCCAGCGGCACCTCCACGATCGCCGCCGTGTCCAGCGCGGTTGTTGTCGCTGAGGAAGCGTCGTCACCGGCTGGGCTGGGAGCATCAGAGCTGCTCGCCGAGTGTGGCGGTGAGGCCGTCCTCGATGGCCTCGTTTTCTTCTTCGGGGAGGCCCTTGCCTCCCGTTCCTTCTTCTTCTTCTTCTTTGGCGGGGTGGCTTGACGGTGCGAGGTGGTCTCTGGAAGCTCGTCGTCATCGTCATGACGTTCGAGGCTTCTGCTTGCCTTGATCTCGCGCTGTCGTTGCCCGTGGTCTTCGGACGATGGGCGACCTCCTCTTCGGACTCGTCCTCGTCGTCTTCGTTGCCCTTGGTAGGCGGCGATTCGCCTATGTCCGGGCCCAAGCTCTCATCATCCGAGGATGGGAGCCACCCTTCTACCACTTGGAATAGCTGCAACAAATACAAGACGAAATCAGAATTACATGCGCTTTTACGCTGCGAGCAAGGTAAATTACCGTGGGGCCGGGACTTCGCGGTATAGAGGCGACCCGACTGCGCATCCGGTACGCACTTTGGGTAATCTTTTTCAACGCTGGGAGATAATCCTCCAGCTTCCACTCATCGAGACAGGCCTTTATCGAGTCTCCCCGGCCTGTGTACTGGTACATGTAGTGGTCGCGATGGGCGAGTGGGACGAGCCGCCGCCCGAGCCAGCAATTGTACAAGTTTATGGTTTGAAGGCCCTTCTTTTTCAGACCGGATGGTGGAGCATCTCGTCGACGACCATCCTCTGTCGTGGGAGCTGCCGACTTGAAGATTGTGCGGCTCGGGCGATTAGCGAATCTGCGGGATCGCCGCCTCGCCCTCGGTCGCCTCGGCCACGTAGAACCACGACTTCTTCGATCGCTCGCTGCCTTGGCGGGTATCGGTCAAAGAAAGAGGCTTTGGACTTGGTGGAGCGTCAAGCCGCCCGGCAAGCATTCGACGCCGCCTCCTCGCGGTGATCCGTCCGTGGAGCAGATCTTGCCACAAGGGAAGTAGGGTCGGAGCCAAGTAGCATTCGCGAGCATACGAAGATGGCGAGCTGCTCGATGCTATGGGGACCCGGATCGAGGCTGGATCCGTAGTAAGCGCAGCGGAAGAATAGGGATGTGAAACCCTAGCCCCGCTCGAGATGGTGGTGAAACGGATGAATTCCTCTCTCGCGGGTTTGGGGTCGTTTCTCGGCTGAGGATACCAGCAAATGGCTCGAGGACCCGGCCTCCTCGAAGGAGGCAGCTGTGCTGTGCACTTGGACCTACCCATGGATCGGTGGAAAGGGACATGGCCGAGATATTGGTTGGAGATCGGAAGATTTGGTCAATTTGGATCGTGGGCGAAGGAAAGAAAATCGCGCACCGGAAGAAGTGGTGAGGAGTTGGCTCTCGATCGCTTGCCATTCCCTTATATAGCGGGAGTTACCCGCCAAATCGAGGCCGTTACAGCGGTGATTACGCAAAAAGTTACCGTTGGATTACCCAGCGGCTAGTTTGACCACGCTGACGGTCCAAGCTTGACCACTCGGCTCACCGACCCAATCACTAAGGCAGTGTTTCGGCTCGACTCGCCAAAGCTGCGACTGGTCATTGGTTGTTTCCTTTATCACGAGCCCGAAGCGATTATTTGGATGTCTACTCTGAAGCCGCATACTCCGGCGCGGCAGCCACTCACGCCTAATCGGCGGCGGCCTCGGGGACTCGATGGGGATATGCCTAGGGGTATACCTAGCGGGCGTTCGGCCAGCCCAAGACTTGGCGAGTGGGCTGTGAGCAGCGAGTGGATCAAAGCCCGGTCGAGTCGAGCGTCGAAGTCTGAAGGCCAGCGAGTAGATAGGCCCGGTCGGACTAGGTTAAGCGACTCTCAAGTAACCGAATCGGTTGAGATATGTAAACCCTAGGGGAGGTGAGCCTATATAAACCTCCCAATAGGGCGAGTAGAGACACGTTCCCTCATACACCCGAGCGACTCGCCGCCTAGCCGCCGAGCTCGCCCATTGTAACACCTCCATAATACAATCTAGCAGGAGTAGGTCTTTACCCTCCGGGGGGCCGAACCTGGGTAAACCCCTGTGTCTTTGCCCTCATCTCGCACCGCAGATGGCTGGCCGCCCTTGCCCCTCGTTCTACTACTCGCTGCCGATTGCAGCATCTGCCGTGACAATTCCCACGACACCCTTGCACATGGTATAGGAGATTTCCCATAACCAAAATGACAAGGCAAGCAGACAATGATCATCTCAGCAATCTTCTTATTTACCATGGGAATACTGTGCTTTTTCTCTCTTTCCTCTTTTCTCAATGTGTCTCTTTTTTATAAGAAGAATGCTTCATAGATGTCAGTATGGTGATGCTGCAAGTTTCCACCATGATTAGGCATGGCTTAGGCTAGCGGCCCAGGCGTTTCTCTAACATAGGATACAAACTCCATGGACTTACAAGTTCCCTCTTTATTTCATACTGGTGACATCCATAGACAAAAGAGCATGATATCAACTGAGCACAAAGTACAAGTGCAATGTTCAAAACGTTCCCCGTGACAGCACGGTTCTGCTAATTCCAACGTATAAGTGCAATCACATACAACATAGATGACACAATGGTTCAAGTTTATTAGAGGCAAAGAATATAAAGTGTGCCATCAAGTTTGTGAGGGCTTTAATCACTAAGTTTTCACATAACAAAATAGTTTTTAATTGGAAGATAGTTGAAAACAAGAATATACTTGGAATGGTGTAACACACCATGCATAGGGGTTTATAGTGGACACTTTGGAATAACTTGGTTTTAGGGGAGTTGGAAGCATGAGTAGAGCTTACTCACACAAGTGGAGGCTAGAAAAAGACTGGGAGCAACCAAATAAGAGAGCAATAATGGCCATAATCATGCAGTGCAACAAAGCATTACTAATCAAAGCAAAGAGTGGTACTACAAGTCAAGGACTAAATTATCATAGAGGCTAATGGTGACTTGTCATATTCATAACATGGTGTGAGCATGTGCCAAGTCAACCCAAGAAAATCATCAAAGGAGAATACCACAATACTATGTTTTTGCATGCTAAAACAACGCATAATTTCTTCAAGGCACACTAAGCAATCCCAATTATTTGGAACAAGAGATGCTACAACAATAATCACTAAGCATAAGGTCAAAAAAACACCTAGCATGTCATGCTAAAGTCTAAGTCACAGTCAATGCAAGCTCCTCTTGCACTTCAAGCAAGAACTTACTACTCCTTTCCAACACCAAGCAACTAATTTGCAAAACAACACAGCGAGAACAGGGGTCATGGATCTAATCTATTTGTAATCATGCATGTTCACTGCAGTTTGACTATGTATGGCTCTCTCCACCTCTCCTCTATTCCACCACCTCTCCACCTCTCTTCTCGGCGGCCATGGATCTCCATCTGATGATCTCTTCTAGACTTTTCTTCCTGGGTGTTTGTAGTAGTCATCATGGATTCACTACTCCTTTGGGATTTTTCGAATGGATCCAGGGTGGCTCATCAGGTACGTCGTCGTTTTAGATCATCTGTTCACTTTGATGGAGGTCCTTCGGCAGAATTCTATTTGGTGGTCAGATTTCTGGATTTCAACTTCTCTCTGTCCACTGTTAGTGTGGCTCTGGCCTTGGAATCATGTTTGGGTGGATCTGCTCAGAAATTCAAAGTCTGTTGGCTTGATGAAAGAAACTTTCGTTTCTCTGTGGCTTCAGATCGTGTGGGTCATTTTATTCATGCGTTAGAGTTCTTCAAATGTGAGGATTTTCACTGCTTGTTTCTGTTATATCATGGAAAATCCCCAACACAATCAACTGTTTTTGATCAGATTGAGGACTGTGTGTTTGATAATGATGATCATTGGAAGGTTGGTGTTAATGCCAGAGCTAGATCGGTTCCATTTTATGTTAGGAATATTCCTGGTAATCTCAGGGGGAGTTCTCTGGATTCATCAAAGAAAATGGTGATCAAAACGGATTTGAATTTCTTGAGAAGCTCTTCCAATCATTATAATAAGGATTTCAATTCTTCTCTTAAATTGGGATGTTTGGAATTTTCCTTTGATCCTGTCTCCAATCTGATATGGAATTCAAATTCAAATTCTATGCCGTTGAAGTTTGGTCATGGCCTCTCTGATACTAGGTTGTCTCGTGAGATTTTTACGCTCAGTCATATTGAAGATCATATCCAAGCGAAACTCACACCTTCAGAAATTATCGGGTACGTTCAAACTTTCAAACATGCATGCACACGTTGCCTTTCCTTATATCACGTGGTGTCGTTATGTCAGAGTCAACCGAGATGTCTGGGTTGTTTAAAACTGGGTCATGTTAAATCTGATTGTTCTTTTGCCCCTAAGTATCTGGAGTCCAATTCGGTTAAGAAAGATTTCTTGGTTGTTAAGGCCGATCAAGCTAGCTCTGAGGTGTCTCTATCCTCTTCGGTTTTCAAGCATCATGTTACAAAAATCTGGGTTCGGAAATCTGCTGGAGATTTTTGCATTAGGTGTCTGACAGAGGGGCATGTTTCAAATTTCTGTTTCAATGTCCCACGTTGTCAGTTTTGTTGGAGATATGGGCATTCAGTTACTGGATGTAAACAAGATAAACAGCGTTTGCGGAAAATCTGGGTGCCTAAGATAAAAACTGTGAAATCTGACGAAGTCTGTTTGCTTTCCACCTTCAACTCTCAGCTTTCGTTACCTCTTCATTCTCTCAAAATTGTTCCCGGACTGAACCTTGATCGCATCATGGCCAACTATCACTACAATCCACTGGCCTTTGTGCCAACTGGGTTGGCGATTGATAATGGCCCTTAGGGACGCAGAGTTCATGCTGATCTTGCTGTCAGCGCTGAGGCACCTTTGAACCACGACAACTTTGCAATCGCCGAGACAGATGTGCAAGTGCCAATCCAGCAAAGGTACCATGCTCGCAAAGAATTATGTCGTCGCTTAAATCGGTAGGGTTTTCATGTCAGTAGTATGGAGGATTACCCTATTGGGTTAGGACTGTTTAGCTTTGCAAATTCTTTTGTCAGAGATAGAGTTATTGGCAGAGCTTATACTATTGATGATTGGATAGGAATCACCTTTGTTAAGCATGATGAGGGTTTAATATGAGGGTTGCCTCTTTAGGTACAGAGAAGTGGGTTATGTTTCTGAATTTCCCTCTGGATTACCAAACTGAATATTGGATAGAAAAGGCAGTTTCTTTATTTGGGAAACTTCAGATTTGGTACAATATTAGTGAGGAAGACCATGCTTGCATTCTTGTCAAAGTTTGGATAATGAAAGATGCTTTAGTTCCAAAAAGTTTGGTTTTACGGAAATGGGTGGTCATAGAAGGGCTTGGGCTGTTCCTGTTTATTTACTTCGTAGTGATCAATGGAATGCACACATGCATATTATTCCTGAGGATACTGAAGATGAGCCACCTTCTGATGGCGAGCCTCACCCTTTTTATGGTGCACACACATCTGCTGAGCAACGCTTTCAACAACGGTTTCAGGGTTGGTTACAGAGGAATGGGATTTTTGCCCAGGGTAATGGAAACAATGCTGCTAATAATGGTAGAAATATTCACAGAGATGCCAGAGACTCAGTGAGGAGAAAACTGGGTTTTGATAATTCCAACTCAGCTCCATTGATGATTTTGCCAAGTAGGGGACAAGTGAATTATCAAGCCCTTGCAAGGGAACAGGGGGTTCACTTTTCTGCTGGAGTTCATCCTTCTCCCAATAGTTTGACTGACAGTCCTTTATCTGCATGGAATGATATGATTTCTGATTACAATAGTAGCTTAACTGAATCAATGCAAATTATAGTGAATGATTCTGATTTGGCTGAATCCTCATCCCAAGGAGCTGCTAGAGGGTCAATTCAGCAGGAGATACCTCCTTCTTTTATGATTGCAAGGACAGTCTTAATCAATTGGCAACAACCAGACATTTTCTGGGGAGCTAAGTCATTGTTTGGATCAATGTTTCCATCACCAAGTTTGATTAAAACAGACTTCTCTGCTGAAAAGATCATCTGTCATAGTGAGGTTGATGACAGCTTTAGGACCAGAAGGGTGGCTAGGAAGCTGTTTTTGGATGATTCTCCTAATCTTGGGGAGGAGTGTTTTATTTCTGAGGTGCAGAACAATGCTGGGAGACATTCTGATTCAGAGGATTCTGGGATGGTTGTGCAGAAATATTTGGGAAGGACAAAAGGAAAAGGGAAAAAATCTGTCTCTGTAATGGTGGCTGTGCGTAGGAGTCCAAGAAATAACATTTATAATGGATTCAAGGTTGATATGCCTATAGACTCAAGGAAAAGGAAATGCAAGGTCAAGGACAGAGTTGTTCCTGGATTCAGGAATAATAGTGTATTGGATGACAATAGCTCTGTTGATTCTGAACTTTCTGAAATCCATAACCCACCTTCTCCCATTCCTCCTGCCACTCCCATTTCAGTGCTTCAGAAGATTGGTGTTAACATTTGTGGCATTCCTCCAGAGGAACTTCAGGAGGACAAGCTTGAGAAGGACCATGATGATGAGGAATAAGCTTAACTGCTTTTATGTTCTTTCAAATAAACTTGCATCATCTGTTATTCAGAATCTATCTGTTATTGTAATAAGGATTCCCTTTAGGAATTATTCACAGGTGTGCCTACATGTTATTTGCTATTTGTTATGAATTACTATCTAAGACAGTGGAACATTCTCTGTTGGAATGTTAGAGGTTTAAATTCTGAGGGTAAACATAATGCTCTTAGAAATCATATTGATTCCTCAGGTTGGGCAATCATTTGTCTGCAGGAGACAAAAAGAGAACAATTTGATCATTCTTATATCAGGAAATTTTGTCCTAGAAGATTTGATAAATTTGTCTCTTATCCTTCAGTTGGAAATTCGAGATTCTTTGGTAATCTGGAATAGTGCAATTTTCAGTGGGCAAGTTAGTGAAAATTTAACTTGGGCAATAACTATTAGGTTCACTTCTTTGCAAACAAACTGTAGTTGGTTTCTATCAAATATTTATGGGCCATGTGATGGACTGGAGAGACAGGAATTTGTGAATTGGTTATATAATCTGCAAATTGATAGTCTGACCAATTGGATACTCATTGGGGACTATAATTTTTATAGATCACAAAATGATAGAAACAGACTGGGAGGTAACATTGATGACATGATACTTTTTAATGATATTATTAGAGCTCAAAATTTGGTTGATCTTCCTTTACAAGGTTCCTCTTATACCTGGAGTAACATGCAATCTGAACCTTTATGGGAGAGACTTGATTGGTTTTTCACTTCCAATAATTGGACTACTACATTTCCAAATACCACAGTTAGAGTTATGTCAAGACCAGTTTCTGATCATGTGCCCTGTCTTATTTCTATTCTGTCTTCAATCCCAAAATGTAGATTATTCAGGTTTGGAAATTTTTGGATTCATCATCCTGGATTCAGAGAAACTGTTATTGCTGCCTGGCAAGTTCCAGTCTATAGTAATAATCCTGTAGTGGTTCTGAATGGTAAATTAAAAAATACCAGAAGGGCCTTAAAATTGTGGAGTAAGAATATTTCCAAATTATCACTTCTCATTGAAAACTGTCAGAAAGTCTTAAAGCAAGTGGATGACTTGGAACAGATAAGAAGATTGACAAGGGCAGAGTGGAATTTTAGGATGATTCTTAAAAATCATATTGTTAGATTACTGTCTTATCAACAACAGTATTGGAAAAAGAGATGCACTGAAAGATGGATTAAGTATGGTGATGAAAATTCAAAGTTTTTTCATAGAGTGGCTACTGAAAGGAATAGGAAGAATTCCATTGAAGTGCTTCATTCTGAGAATGATTCAATCATTATTGATCATGATGGGAAAGCTCAGCTGCTCTTCCAAGCTTATAAATTGATATTGGGAATTTCTGAACCCCATGAGATGAAATTCAATCTGCAAAGTTTGTTCTCACCTTTAACTGATCTTCATGAGATTTGTTCACCTTTTTCAAAGAATGAGATTGATAAGGTGGTTAATAAAATACCTTTGGATAAAAGTCCTAGACCTAATGGCTTTAATGGATGCTTTCTTAGAACATGTTGGGATATTATGGCTGCTGATTTTTACAATCTGTGTGAGCAGTTTTATCAAGGAGAGGCCAATCGGGACTACAAAGCCTGTAATTACAGATTTATTACCTTTGGTTGACAAAATTGAGAGGAAAGTGACAAGTGCTACTCTTTTAATGTCTCATGCCGGGAAACTAGCTTATGTCAATGCAATTCTCTCTTCAATAGCTACATATTCAATGTGTACTATTGAAATCCATCCTAAGATTCTAGAATATGTGGAGAAGATCAGAAGAAGATGTTTATGGACAAAAAAAACTGATAATGGTATAAAGTGTGTTTCTTTGGCTACTTGGGAGATGGTTTGTAAGCCTAAAAATAAAGGAGGTTTAGGAGTCTTAAATATGAAGCTATAGAATCAAGCTCTACTGCTTAAATTTTTAAATAAGTTCTATAATCATCAGGACATTCCCTGGGTGAATCTGATCTGGTCAACTTACTGTCAACATTCAGTCTCTCATGCTACTAATCCAGTGGGATCTTTTTGGTGGAAATCCGTTCTGAAATTATCCCCTATTTTCAGAGGAATAACATCTTGCACAGTTAAACAAGGAAATAATGTGCTTTTTTGGAAGGACAAATGGAATGATGAGATTAAACAGCAGTCTTATGCAAGATTATTTTCTTATGCACTGAATGAGGATATTACTGTTAGATATTTTTGTTCTGCAGAGGATTATAAAAATCTGTTTCACAACCCACTTTCCTTACAAGCCTCACATGAGCTACATCAAGTTCAAATGGAAATTTCTAATCTGAGATTGACTGAACAATGTCAAGATGAATGGAAATTTATTTGGGGAGACAATTATACTTCACAGAAATATTATAAATTTTGCTTTAGACTGCTTCAACCACCTGTGCAATTTTCATGGATATGGAAATCTAAACTATGGCAAAAGCTGAAGGTGTTCTCCTGGTTATTGCTCTCAGACAGATTAAATACCAAGAATATGCTTCGAAGAAGAAATTTCAATGTGGGTCAAGGTCAAAATCACAATTGTCCTCTGTGCAACCTTAACACTGAAGAAACCATGGAGCATTTATTCTTTCACTGCCCATTCAGTATAGCTTGCTGGCTCAGATGTAATATCACTTGGATGGGTACAGGAAGCAGATTCCAATTACTAAATCAAGCTAAACAAAATTTTCACGAACATCTCTTCTTTGAACTGTTTGTTATTTCATCCTGGGGAATTTGGAAAGAAAGGAACAATCTTATATTTCAAGGAATTGCACCATCAATTCAAGCTTGGAGAGCTAGGTTGAAATCAGATTTACAATTGCTTAGGTTCAGGGTTAACCAAAACCAAAACCTGGAACAAACCATAGATTTTTTTATTGATACAATTTAGCTATTCTTGATTTTATATTTCTTTTGCTGCCATGGCTGCTCTTTCTATATATATGTAAACTTTTATCTGATCAATATAGTACCACAGTAGGAGCCTCTCCTGCTGTTTATGGTCAAAAAAAAGAACGGGGGTCCAAACTACTCAAGCAAACTAAACAAACTAAGCAAAGCAAACGAAAACTAAGACGCTCCAAGAACAACACAACTGTGTATGAAACAATAAAAATGAAGTGTCTAGACAGACCTGAGCATTTTATTGATGAAGAAGGGGATGCCTTGGGCATCCCCAAGCTTTTACGCTTGTACCTCTTGGATATTTCTTGGAGTGACACCATGGTGGCATCTCCAAGCTTGAGCTTTTGTCCATTCTTCATCTCATTGCATCATTCTCTCTTTACACCTAAAAATTTTCCTTCATACAAAACTTCACACAATCTTCATTAGCAACATTAGCTTATTCAAAAGATATTAGACCTCTGGCAAAGCTTTGAAACAACAAGGTTTTTCACTAGAAACACAAGCTACTGTAGTAACTCCTTCAAAAATCTCAATTCACCTAAAGAGAACTCAAAAAGGAATCAATAAGAAGCAAATGCAAATAATGGCAGAAATCTGTCAAAATAGACCAGCAGGTAGAAACCAATTTTATCAAACATCTTATGTTGCTCAAATTAAAAAGTGTTGAACTAAGAAATTTAGCTAACATACTGGGGGATTTATTCGTAAATTTTCAGCTCAATCCGAGTTACAGAGACTCCTCACGATTTTTTTTGGTGGAGGACAGAAATCTGTTTCGGGACAGCAATTCCCCAAATCTTACTTCCCTCTCATTAGAGGTCATTCTTGGCACAAAAAGCAAACAAAAAAGATAAGGAGAGGTAATTACTGAAGTAATAACTTCCAATACTCAAGGAAAATCTTGGGTTATCTCCCAACAAGTACTTTTCTTTAACGCCTTTAAGTTAGGCACAAGAAGCAAGAAGAATCAAGTATTTTCAAATGAAGAAGCATTAACATCAAACCTTGATTTCAAAGGAGGAGCAAAAAGCAACTTCTCTCTCCTCATAGGGAAGTGTTCAATACCTTTCTTGAATGGAAAATGATATTTAATGGTGCCTTCTTTCATATCAATGATGGCACCAACTGTTCTAAGAAAAGGTCTTCCCAAAGTGATAGGACAAGAAGCATTGTATTCAACATCCAAAACATAGAAATCAACAGGGAGATAAGCATTGTTAACTATAATGAGAACATCATTAATACTCCCCATGAGTTTCTTATTAGCATTATCATTGAGTGGGACATCCAAATAACAATCTTCCAAAGGTGGCAAATCAAGCATTTCATAAATCCTCCTAGGCATAATAGAGACACTAGAACCAAGATCACATGAATCTTTGAGATCAAAGTCATTCACTTGCATATTAATAATGGGTTCCCAACTATCTACTACTTACCTAGGAATAGAAGCTTTGTGTTTTAGATTCTCTTCCTTAATTTTCACAAGAGCATCTGTAATATGTTTGGTGAAAGCAACATGCATATCACTAGCATCAGGACTTTTAGCAAGCTTTTGTAGGAACATAATCACTTCAGAAATATTGCAACCATCAATATCAAAATCAAACTTAGCGTCACTAGTAGTAGGCATAGTAGGAGTAGGAATAGGGACTACTCGAGGTTTAGTGGTGATGGTGCACACACTATTGTTTCTATCAATTTCAGCTTCCCTTTCCCACTTCGCATGAAGTTGAGCTAACAGCCTAACATTTTCATCAATAGTAACTTGTATGGCATGAGAAGTAGCAAAGGTATTTTCCATAGTTTCAGGTTTAGCAGCCATTTTATTAACCAAGGAAGTTTGAGCTTCAAACAAAGAGGATATATTTTTCTCAGCACTCAAATTTTTTGACTGTAAACTAGGAATTTCTCTATTTAGATTCTCAAGTTGATGATTAATGTTTTTCAAAATAATAGATTGTTCC
The DNA here is from genome assembly GCA_030063025.1 of Avena longiglumis. Taxonomy (NCBI): domain Eukaryota; kingdom Viridiplantae; phylum Streptophyta; class Magnoliopsida; order Poales; family Poaceae; genus Avena; species Avena longiglumis. The sequence goes on along the minus strand of CP125974.1, from coordinate 470,775,487 downwards.
TCCATAGTTTTAGTGAAAATCTTGTTTTGCTCATATTGCATTTGCATAAAGTTTTTAGTGGATCTCTATACTTATAGAATCCTTTCTTCACTAGGCATTCCAGATCTACCCTGATAAGCATTTCCACTAGGAGGATAAGGCCTATAACTGTTGTTACTACCAAAATTATTCCTATAGGCATTGTTGTTGAAATTTTTGTTTCTAATGAAGTTCACATCAGCTTGCTCTTTTTGAGCAACCAAAGAGGCTAAGGGAACAATATTAGGATCTAGAGGAGCTTTCCCATTAACAAGCATAGCCATAATAACATCAATCTTTTCACTCAAAGAGGAAGTTTCCTCAACGGAATTTACCTTCTTACCATGTGGAGCTCTCTCAACATGCCATTTAGAGTAGTTAACCATCATATTATCAAGGAGACTTGTTGCAGCACCCAAAGTGAGGCCCATAAAGGTACCTCCAGCAGCAGAATCCAACGGATTTCTTGAGGAGAAGTTCAAACCTGCATAAAAAGTCTGGATAATCATCCAATCAGTGAGTCCATGAGTGGGGCAATTCTTAACCAAAGATTTCATTCTTTCCCAAGAAGGAGCAACATGTTCACTATCAAGTTGTTTAAATTTCATAATGTCACTTCTCATAGATATAATCTTAGCAGGAGGATAATATTTTCCAATAAAAGCATCTTTGCACTTAGTCCAAGAATCAATACTATTTTTAGGCAAGGATAGCAACCATTATTTAGCTTTCCCTCTCAAGGAGAAAGGGAAAATCTTGAGCTTAATAAAATATCCATCTATATCCTTATAATTTTGCATCACACAAAGTTCAACAAAGCTATTGAGATGGGCATCAGGATCATCAGAACTAGCACCAGAAATTTGCTCTCTCATAACAAGATTCAACAAAGCAGGGTTAATTTCATAAAAGGTAGCATCAGGAGCAGGTGGAGCAATAGGTGTGCTAAGGAAATCATTGTTGTTGGTGCTAGTAAAGTCACACAACTTGGTGTTATCAGCAGAGTTCATTTTGGCAAAGGTGGGCAAGCCAAAAACAGCAGCAACAGCTAGAGCAGGAACTAATTTTTTTGTGTTTTTGAATAAGACAAGCAAACCAAACTAGAATAATTTTTTGGTTTTTTTTTGAAAATAGGCAAACAAAACCAAACAAAATAAACAAAGCAAACTAAAAACAAATTAAAGATAAAGGAAGTGAAGGACTCCCCTAGTGAAGACGTCCTTAGCCTCCCTGGCAACGGCGCCAGAAAGCTTGTTGCCTGTTAGAGAGGCCTTTGTTGGGAACCCCAAGAGCAAGGTGTGATGAGCACAGCAGCAAGCTTTCCCTCAGTAGAGACCAAGGTTATCAAACCAGAAGGAGGAAGGAAACATCACACAGGTGTTGCAAGCAACACGGTGACCTGCACAACACAAACTCAAGACTTTGCCCCAACGAATCATTGAGGTTGTCAAGCTCGTCGGTTTGCTGTAACAAAGGATGAAACGTATGGTGTGGAAGGTAATGGTTTGCAACAAGTAAACAAGTAATAGTGGAAGATGTATCAATGGTAAAGATTGGACCGGGTCCATAGTTCACTAGAGGTGCTCTCCTTAGACAAACAACATGGCATGAAGGGTAAACAAATTACTGTAGGGTTTCGTAGCATGGAAAACAAAATTTTCTACCGCATACAAACAAACCAGCCAAGATCTATCTACTAGATTATAGCAACGAGTCGATGGAATAAGTCACCCTCGAAGATTCCAAAGTGTTTAACGAGAGCAGATTCTCGTGGGTGATGTAGTCGTACTCTTGCCGATCTCAAGATCGCGTAGACGATCCTTCCGGCGCTGCGTTCGGCGCTTCATGATCGGTCACACGTTCGGTACGACGAAGACCTTCCTATCCCTTGTTCCAAAGAAGCGGAGGTTGTAGCACTCTCTCCTCGCTATTCGGCGTGACTGACAACGTGGTACCGAAAGTAGAGGGGAGATCTCGCAGGGCTTCGCCTTAAGCCGGAGCGAGTATGGTGGACTATGAGAGAGATCCTCAGCGATCTAGGGTTTAGACGCACCAAGGAGGAGGGTCTAGGGCCGGCGGCTAGGGCTTGGAGCAGCCCAAGTCGGCGGCTAGAGGAGAAACCCTAGGCGGCGGCTATGGTGGGCGGCGGCTAGGGTTTAGGTTTAGAGGGGCGTGGTGTTGTGTCCTTGGAGGGGCAGCCCTGCCCCTCCTTATATAGGTGGAGGGGCGCGCCAAGGGGAGGGGAGTCCCTCCCCAACTCGGTCTCCAAGTGGGCCGGCGGTGGAGGGAGGGAAATCCTCCCCAAGTAGGTTTCCTACTTCCCCTCCACCTCCCAAAATAGCCGTTTGACTTTTCAAATTGGCGTTTGACTTTTCAAACTAGGATTTTATTAAACCCTTTATTTTGTTCAGCGATGACACTTAGTACATGATGCAATCATTCCAACTTGGTATGACACATTCATGTACCCTTCCCCTCTGGAGTGCCGGACATTCCAGAACCTTCTAGAACATTCCCGATGAAAACACCGGAACCATTCTCCAACCCCGAAACAGGACTTTCCTTATATGAATTGTAACACCGCGGTTCTGAAAAGACCGTGGCTTCTATGTGACATGCCAATCCCTGGATCGGTTCATTGGCCCACAATAGAATGAGATGAATAACATAGCAAATATCCGTGTATCATAAATATCGAAGATCCAGAGTACCATTATTACAATAAAAGCTTAGCCCAAAGCTAGCTCAAATTATTCAGGTAGCGACATAAATAAAGTAAATCCTCCATTCTTCAAATTGCCCACAAGTGAACAAGTGCCGAGTGGAGTACCGTGGCCTATATCGATTACTCAGAATCGGAATAACCCGCAACATGAAACGCAGCAGCCCCAAAGGGTCAATACATGGAATGTATGGCAAGTAGAGCTAGTAATGGAGATAATAGTACTAACATCTACATGCATATTTGGCAAGTGGAGCGTATTAAAACTGCGTTTGCAAATACATTTGTCCTAATTTCATAAACAGTTTTTGATTTTCTTTGAAAAGATCCCAATTAAGTTAACCCAACAATATTAAATCAATTATGAAATTAGAATGAGCGAGAAACATGTCATGGAATCAATATCAAGCAACTCAGTTGTCCATAACAGGGACACGGCTAATCGATTAGATTATACACCTGCAGAGGTTAGTACACTTTACCCATGTGACTTGGCCAGCCCACTCGTACCATCACTCTCATTTTGGGTGATGATAGGGAGAAGTCCAAGAAGAGACATTAGGAAGTAGCTCCTCAATCCCGACGCGCACTGGTCCAACCTACCAAAACTCTACATCTCTGGATACGCGGGTTCGAGTTACCACAACCTACTAAGTCCAACCAACCGCCCATTCCATTATTGGCACATGGTTGTACACGTAAGCTACACAATAAAGAATCCAATCATTCTCTCTTGATACCTGGGTGCCTTTCCGCAATGAAACCACCAAAAATTATCAATACCATCACACCCAGGAGATTCATTGATTAAGTTGTTTTAGTTTTCACAAACCAATACTTTTAGAAACAAGTCTCAATGATGTAACCCATCCCTCGTTCAACATAGCATGGCTAAGCACATCTACCAACGGTGGTTCATCTACAAGGAAGGTCCTACCACATAATAGGACTTAGCATAACGATAGTATCATCATACACATGCATCTACAAAATACACGACAATGCATTGAAAATAGTAGGACGATATCATGAACAAAGTAGCATCTACTTGCCTTGGTTGTAGCGGTCGGAAGAACAATACACACACGAGCAAGCGTTGCACTCGTCACAATCTACACGATACAATTGCATTCATAAACAAACAATTCCACAGGCATATGCAACAAAGATGATGCATGAAGGTATGCACGACAAGTGATTTGGTGCTACAGCTGCACCACATAATCCTAATCGATAATACTACTGATTGCATGCGTGGAAAATAGTTTTAGCGCAAGGAAAACTATTATGCAAAAATAATGCTCAAAACTAGACCTAGAACTCAAATAATTCACTACCGGTAGTATACTGTTTGTAAAATCTTGGGAAAATTCTACCACATAGGCATGGCTGATTAGAAACAGCACCACCTGGAATTACTCAAAAAGGAATTATAAAACTCCCCGAGTAATTAAAACACTGCAGAAAGCCACTAGACAGTTTCTGCAGAAGTTTTTACTGTAAGCCTACCTTTTTAATTCACGATGCGATTCCCCTCGTTCCACTGAATCCAAGGACATATCATACGCGATTTTTGGAGCTACGGATCTTTTTCTACGAATTTATTACTCCGAAAAGGCCATTAACCTATTTGATTAAACTATACTAAACCTTGCTGCAAAAGCCTGAACCAAAGGTACAGCGAGATTCTACACGACTCACTAAATCTGCACATATTTTATTTGCAATTTTTGAGCAAGCGGTTTAATTACTACGCAATTTACAAGTTTCTACCGAAATCTGTCAACTAAAAGGATTAACGAAATTAACGATCAGCGTATGCATTGATCGTCAACGCTCTATTTGGCGGCCCAGGCGTCTGACTAGTCAACGCCTGAATCTGACCGGTCAACGACTGATCTGAACTATCGAAAACGAACGGCGAAACGGACGGCGGCGAGTTCCGGACGGTGCGGCGATCGACTCCGGCGACGGTGCTACCTGCGCGAGAGGGAAAACGTTCAGCGCGCGGTTCAAGATCATCAACGCGGCGCGCAAGACAACACGTGCGTGCGTGCGTGCGTCGCGTAGCAGCGTGACAGCCTAGCGGCGCAGCAGCGGCGGCAACAGCGCAACAGGCAGCAGCATGTGGCGGCAACTTAGCAGCGGCGGCGGCCAGATGGCGGCGGCGCCGCGGCTTCATGGCTGCTGCAGGCGGGGTAAGCGCTGGCGGCGTGGCAGCGGCGTGGCGCAGGCGGGCGGTATGCTGATGTGTACTGGACAGGGGAGAAGGCGGCGGCGGTGGCGGGCGGAGGCGGGTCGGGCGATCGCGGGAGAGGAGGCGATGGCGGCGGGGTGCGGGCTCGGTTCCCGGGACGCGGGCACGGTTATCGAGGTGGGAGGCGGCGGCTCGGCCAGGTGGGGTCCTTTTGTGGGGCCCCACGCGGAATCCTAGGCTGATTCGGCGCGGATTTGGTTGCGGACTCGGAAATCGGCCCGGAAATTCGGACCGTTTTCCGATATATTAAACAAACGGCCGTAACTTCTTCGTACGAGCTCCGAATCGAGCGATTCTTGATCCTACGGTTTTGTAAAGTCGAGGGGAACAATCTAGGGTCAAGGTTCGCGCGAAACCACTAGGCAACAAGGGTGGAAAATGATAGTCCTACTGTAGCCTCCCGCAGGAGCCTCGTAGCAAAACAGAACAGGGTTTCGAAAATAGCGTTTCGCCGATTCATTTCGATCGACGGTTTTGTATGGAAAGGCATGATGTGATGATATGAATGATATGCAAGACCAAATCTAAAATTTGGGATGTGACAAGACTAACCCCCTTAAGATGAATATCGTCCTCGAGATTCGGCGCGGCTAGCAAATAGGTGTGGGTAGTCCTCTCGGATGTCATCCTCACGCTCCCAAGTGGCTTCCTCTTCGGTGTGGTGGCTCCACTGCACCTTGCAAAACCTGATCGTCTTGGTACGGGCAATCCTCTCTGCTGTCTCCAGAATCTTGACCGGTTTCTCCTCATAGGTCAAGTCATTCTCAAGCTGAACCTCCTCTAGCGGTACGGTGTCTCTCAATGGTGTATCCACCATCTCCGGATGGCACTTCTTCAGCTGGGATACGTGGAACACATTGTGAACAGCGGAAAGAGCTTCTGGCAACTCCAACTGATAAGCAACTTCTCCTTTGTGTGCTAAGACCCGATACGGTCCAATAAACTGAGGTGCCAGCTTACCCTTAATTCCAAATCTCTTGATTCCACGAAGTGGCAACACTCTGAGGTATGCTCTATCACCTATCTCATACACCACTTCCTTGCGCTTGGCGTCAGCGTAGCTCTTCTTGAAGGGAATATGCCCGAGAGGCAATAATAAAGTGGTTATTATCGTATTCCTTATTTATGATAAATGTTTATTTTGCATGCTATAATTGTATTAATACGGAAACGTTAATACATGTGTGTTTAATAAACAAATAGAAAGTTCCTAGTTATGCCTCTCTCATAAACTAGCTCGTTGATTAACAAGATGATCAAGGTTTCCTGATCATGGACATTGGATGTTGTTAATAACGGGGTCACAACATTAGTGTAATGGTGTGATGAACATTCATCCGAAGTATAGCATTACGATCAAAGTCATTGAGTTTATATTGCTATAACAACTTACGAAGTGATCCTAATCCTTAGACCATGAGATCATGTCAATCACTAACACCGGAAGAGTTTCTTGATAACATCAAACGTCACACCGTAACAGGGTGATTATAAAGATGGGTTCAGAACTAATAAAGTGTTATGTTGAGGCTCATGGATCAAGAGTGGAATTTGTTCATCCCGATGATGGATAGATATACTCTGGGCCCTCTCGGTGATATCACATTGATTAGCTTGCAAGCAAGTGATTTGATCACTAGAATGTTATATCACGGGAACGAGAAAAGAGTGCATGTCGATGCGAGATCAAACTAGGTATGGAGATACCGATGATCGAATCTCGGACATGTAATATATCGCGAAACAAAGGGATTAAGATACTAGCGTAAAGGTTCCGGCGATCACAAGAAAGTCATCGTTGAATGTGTGGGAGTCGATATGGGTCTCGGATCCCGCTTCGATTATTGATCCGAGAGGGTCTCGATCATGTCCGCATTATTCACGAACCGTAGGGTGACACACTTAAGAGACACCGACATCCAATTGGAGCAAAAGTTTCATGCCGAAAAGAAAAGGAAAGCGCAGAATTTATTTCACTAGACACAAACTGCTTTGGTTGAAATTCTGAAACTGGTTACGCATGTGAAATGGAATACTAGCAAGGGTTTTATGTGAATGTTTGTTAATTAAAGTAATTAACAAAATTCTGAATAAATAAATAAAAGAGTTTTATTTAAATGAGAGCTTGCATTAAATTTGGTGGAAATTTAATGCATGTGAGTGGATTTATGAGTGGAGGCTTTTTAATGGGAGTGGAGGCTTTTCATTTTGAGTGGGAGCTCCACCCACATGAATGTGGAAGAGGTGGGGGCAGCCCCATGGCTGGGCGCATGGCCCCTTGGGTGCCCCCTCTCCCCTATAAAAGGCCCCCCTCTCCTCCTCTCACAACACACCTCCTCGTGAAGGATCTCTCTCCCCCTCTAGAATTTATTCCCCATGGTCTCGGACTAGCGAGATACATGTTCCCGGTGGCTTTTCAGCAAGAAAGAGTTGTGCTTCCGCTGCATCGCTGGAGCGAGGAGGCGGAGGTTGCTCGGTGCCTCGAACGTGTGTGCGAGCACGGATCTTGCTGTTTTTCTTGCGCTAGGACTTCCTCTCGATCTTGAGATCGGTAAGAGATCGTCTACATCAACCACGAGTTTGGACTCGTTAAGCTTTGTCGGTCTTCAAGGGTATGTTATCTACGGATATACATCCGCCCGTTGTTTGTATCTAGTAGATAGATCTTGGTACATAGTTGTTCCCATCGTAGGAAAATTTTTGTTTTCTATGTTGCGAACCCTTCAGTGGTATCAGAGCCGGATCTATGCGTAGATACTTTGCACGGGTAGTACACATATGAGTATGTGGGCGATGATGATCATTTTATTGCTTCTTAGTTGTACTTTGGATATTGGTGGCATAGTGGGATGAAGCGGCCCGGACAAACTTTACATGTCCTCGCACATGAGACCTGTTCCACGCTTGACATGCAACTAGTTTTGAATAAGTGGCTAGCGGGTGTCTGTCTCTCCTACTATAGTCAATATCTAATTTGCAACGAGTTGTCAACAATTTGGTTATCCTCGTTGTGGTTCATGTTCGTAGGTAAGAACGGTTCTATCTTCGAAAGCCCTAAGCCACGTAAAATTTGCAATGGATAAATTAGAGGCGTCTAGTTTAGATTGTTGCTGGGCTAGTGTTATGATATGGTAGTATTGTAAGTAGAAGTATGAGATGATACTCTTACAACACACATGATGTGTAATCTCCATAGACCTTGGACTTACACATATAGGTATGATAGTGATCATACCACGGTGCACATGATAGAGATCATATGCGGGAACCATATCATTCCACTAATAAACATGTGATGTTTGATAGCATCTTATATTGCTTGTTTGGCATTTTATTAGCATAATAAGATGATCCCTCATTTAAATATCAAGATAAGAATGTGTTCTTCCTTTAGTATGCACCGATTATGTTCTCGTCGCTCCAAGACATCATGTGATGATCGGGTGTTTTTGGATCCACGACCATATTTCGGGTGTAAAGCGATTACACGCGAATACTAAGGTTCTTACTTGGCGAGCCTAGCATATGCAGACATGGCCTCGGAACACGGACCGAAAGGTTAAGCATGAGTCATATAAAAGATATGATGCCCATTTGATGCTCGCCTTTGAAGCTACACCGACTCACGTGATGATCGGACTTGGTGTAGTGGATCTGGTTCATGTAATCACCAAAAGCACGAGGGATGTCGTTTTTGAGTGGGAGTTCATTTCTAATTTGGATTAGTAGAACTCAATTTATCATAAATTAAATCAAAGTGAATTTGCATAATTTGTTGTAGTCATTGGCATTCGTTCACCACCTTATGCATAGTTGTAATTGAGATAATAGAACTATAGAATTACGGATATATACTTTACTGGTATCGTATTGTGTTGAGTGTCAATCTAAAGTTTAAAGTCCTATTGCAAACTTTCAGCAAATTTCTATTTACTCCGTGAAATTTAATAATTGGTATTAAATCGAGAGTAACAATTCCAGTGTTAGTATCTTAAGTATCATGTTTGCCTCCATGATTCTTGATTTAAACATCAAGTTTATCTAGGAGCTGAAAGAATTGTTTCAGAAACCATCATGTGTGGCAGATATAACGATATCTGAAACAATGTTTTGGTTGCAATATGATAGAGTATATATATATGTTCTCATATTGGATGAGAATTTACGAAGGTTGGAGATGCTAGACATCCTAATCATCCAAAAGGGTTTTGGAAAGTAATGTTATACTCACGATTCGCCTTTATAAGCTAAAGTAGCTTGATCATGAATGTCGTCATGATAAGGGTGAATATAATATGTATGTAAAATGTTTACTACACTAAAAGATTACTAAAGAATGGATTTTGAAAGAATACCGATCATTTGATGATGGTGATCTACTTCAAAGTGCAAATCCAAAGGTATTATTATTTGAATATACACGCTTTGGACTATGTGTCATGTGTATGGCGCCACTGTTGATGTTGATAATTTCTTTTAAAAAGGAAAAGGAAATGCTGAAAGAGAATCTATAAAATATATTTGGCAGAAAAGAAAAGATTGGAAATATCCAATTTAGGTATATATATGATATACATGTTATGGTTGTATTCTTTGCTTGTTAAACAATGTGGTTCTTGGGTATTGGATACCGAATTGGTTGGTATGAAATTTCATACGGAATGGCAATTCATGAACCACAATGGCCTAAGTAACTAGCAAGAGAAAATGTGATGATGTTCATCGAAAACAAACAAACCGTTGTTTGTATTTCTCGTTGACATCAAAGCTTGACTTCAAGATTTGTTTTAATAATTGTTATTTGAATCAGGTATTATAAGAACAAAGGTTGTTCAAATAATTACCGTATTCCATATAAGATGGATGATTTACAAATCTAGTTGAAGAAAGACTTCAAGATTTGTTTTAATAATTGTTATTTGAATCGGTATTAGAAGAACAAAGGTTGTTCAAATAATTACCGTATTCCATATAAGATGGATGATTTACAAATCTAGTTGAAGAAATCACATCCATAAATCCTAATGCTAAAATGTTGCAAGACAAATGATTGAAAGATCACTTACAGTGACATCGCTGTTTAAATTATATTGGAAAGAAAACATGAAGAATCTCCATATTCATGGATTTTTGGAGTCTTTGATTTGATCAAGTGGCTTGTGAGACTTTCCTCGGGATAATTAAAACTTCGTTCAAAGGCCAAAAGAAGCGAACGACTAAATTATTGGAATTTATACATATCGATGTATGTAGTGCATTATGTGCAAATGGCGATGGGTTTCAACTTCATATGCTTTCTCCGGAAATTTGAGTGAATATTCACTTAATGAGAAACAAGTATGAAATATTTGAAAATGTTTCAAAGACTTTCAAGATGAAGTGAAAAATCATTGTAACAAGAAAATAAATGAATTATGATTTGATCATAAAGGGATTTATTTGAGTTACAAGTGTAACAAGAAAATAAATGAATTATGATTTTATCATAAAGAGATTTATTTGAGTTGCAAGTTTAGCAAAACACCTAGATTTACATCTCCAAAACACCATAGGAGTATGGAGTGTTTGAGATTTGTAATGAAACCTTGTTTGACATGGTTGGATCAAAGGTGTTATTTATAAAACTGCCATTATGTTTTAAAGATTAAAGCTTTAGAGACTACCGCTTTTACCTGAAAAGAGCTCCATCTTGATCCGTTGAAATGACACCATGGGAGTTATGGTTTGGGTAAAACCAAGTTGTCATTTCTTAAATTTTGGTATACTAAACATAAGTAAGATGTTTACAACCAAAGTCGGATGAGCATGTCTTTGTAGGTTATTTGAATAACAATTGGTTATTCCTCCATAACACCGAGGATAAAAGGGTTTGTCGCTTGAAATGTAAAGTTTCTTGAAGAAGGAATTTTTCATAAATGTTAAGTGGGAGGACAATAGAACTTTGATAAGGTTAACGAACCTGAGCTAAATGTCTTTGAGTTCTTGGTAGGAAATCGATTCGAGGCTGCCATAATGCTCATAGCTTATGTGCCTCAAAGGTTGTGGTCACGGAGGTCTAAAGTTCCTATTGAACCAAGAAGGTCGGTTAAACAATCAAATGCTAAGGTTTGAGAGTAAATCATTATTGTTTGACAATGATGAACCGAATACATACAAAGAAGCGATGATGGGCCACGACTCGTCAAATGGCTTGAAGCCATAAAATCCGTGATAGTTCCATATCGAGAAATCAAGTTTTGAACTTGGAAGACCCTCCGGAAAGGTGTAAAAACCTATCGGTCGTATTTGGATCTATAAATAAACAGACATGGATGTTTCACATCTATGAAATAGTCGACATGTCGTAAAGTATTTTATGACAATGTTCAAAGAGTTGACTATGACAAGATTTGATCTTTCATAGCGATATTTAGTCTGGACGGATTAAAGTAGCAACCACTACATATAATCTGTTATATGATAGATGAATAAACAAAACAAAGTTCTTCTAATAGAATGGTTACCTAGGACGTGTACATGACACGATCCAAAGGGTTTTGTTAATTCAAAGGATGCTAAAAGGGCATGCAAACTTCAATGGTTGAAGTAAGCATCGCGGAGTTGGAATCTTCACCGTGATGAAAAGGAGTTTTCATCAGGAGACGATGAAGATGCTTGCATTTGCAAGAAATTAAGTGGGAGCGCTAAGACATATTTCTAATACATTATGTGAAGGACATCTTGTTGATTAGAAATGATGTATCTTTTATTGACAAAGGTTAAGAATTTCATTTTGATGAAAGACTTAGGCAAAACCCGAATATTTAGCGTGAATGTCTATAGTGGATGGTATGGCCAATATGTTTATGCCAAACATACATATATGAGATATTGAAGGAGTTCAATATAGAAACGACAAGAAACAGTTCTTGTTGCATGGAAAGGAATTGAATCAAGATTCAAGTGTATCGACACTTGATAAGTGAAACAAGATTCAAGTGCTTTGACACTTGATGAATGCAATCACGAGAATGTTTTGATCAATCATACCATGATATGTACACATCCAGATATGTCCTATGCTCTAAGTGTTATGAGCATATACGAATGAATCATAAAATGATCATTGGACGATAGTGAGGATATTCTTATGATCTTTTGGAAGAACTAAGAATATATTTGTGTAGAGGTGACAAACAATTACAAATAGTTCATTGTAAAGCGTTACATTGATACTAGTTTTGTCACAAGATACAAATTAAGTTTATCTCAATTTAAACTATGAGTGGCACAATGAAATGGAAAGAAAGTTTTCATGATGGATTTGGAAGAGTTCCAAAGTTAAGACATTGTGACGGATACTACAACAAAGGCTAAGTATATATTTGCTATAGTAGCGACAAAGGGAGAATTTGTGTCAAGTAGTTTGTTATCAAACTAAGGTGTGGTTAAATGCAGGCTAACACTAAAGATATATTGTATGACAATAGTATCGGCGTGTTTTAACCCCAAGGAACTAAAGGTCTCACCGAAGACCAAATTTATACAATGCCATCTCATTGGAGAATGAGTGATGCGTGAAGACGCAAAGACATTCAAATACACACTGACCTGAAATCGTCAGATCCGTAGATTATGTCAACCACTTGCAATTGCGTATTTGGAACACCAGAAAGCCATAGGTGTTAAATACACAAACTTTTCTACCTAGATTATTTTCTCTAGTGCAAGTGTTAGACTTAATGGAATATGCCCGAGAGGCAATAATAAAGTGGTTATTATCGTATTCCTTATTTATGATAAATGTTTATTTTGCATGCTATAATTGTATTAATCGGAAGCGTTAATACATGTGTGTTTAATAAACAAATAGAAAGTTCCTAGTTATGCCTCTCTCATAAACTAGCTCGTTGATTAACAAGATGATCAAGGTTTCACGATCATGGACATTGGATGTTGTTAATACGGGGTCACAACATTAGTGTAATGGTGTGATGAACATTCATCCAAGTATAGCATTACGATCAAAGTCATTGAGTTTATATTGCTATAACAACTTACAGTGATCCTAATCCTTAGACCATGAGATCATGTCAATCACTAACAGGAAGAGTTTCTTGATAACATCAAGCGTCACACCGTAACAGGTGATTATAAAGATGGGTTGAGAACTAATAAAGTGTTATGTTGAGGCTCATGGATCAAGAGTGGAATTTGTTCATCCCGATGGCGGATAGATATACTCTGGGCCCTCTCGGTGATATCACATTGATTAGCTTGCAAGCAAGTGATTTGATCACTAGAATGTTATATCACGGAGCGAGAAAAGAGTGCATGTCGATGCGAGATCAAACTAGGTATGGAGATCGATGATCGAATCTCGGACATGTAATATATCGCGAAACAAAGGGATTAAGATACTAGCGTAAAGGTTAACGATCACAAGAAAGTCATCGTTGAATGTGTGGAGTCGATATGGGTCTCCAGATCCCGCTCGATTATTGATCCGAGAGGGTCTCGATCATGTCCGCATTATTCACGAACCGTAGGGTGACACACTTAAGAGACACCGACATCCAATTGGAGCAAAAGTTTCATGCGAAAAGAAAAGGAAAGCGCAGGAATTTATTTCACTAGACAAAAGCTGTTTGTTGAAATTCTGGAAACTGGTTACGCATGTGAAATGGAATACTAGCAAGGGTTTTATGTGAATGTTTGTTAATTAAAGTAATTAACAAAATTCTGAATAAATAAATAAAAGAGTTTTATTTAAATGAGAGCTTGCATTAAATTTGGTGGAAATTTAATGCATGTGAGTGGATTTATGAGTGGAGGCTTTTAATGGGAGTGGAGGCTTTTCATTTTGGTGGGAGCTCCACCCACATGAATGTGGAAGAGGTGGGGCAGCCCCATGGCTGGCGCATGGCCCCTTGGGTGCCCCTCTCCCCTATAAAGGCCCCCTCTCCTCCTCTCACAACACACCTCCTCGTGAAGGATCTCTCTCCCTCTAGAATTTATTCCCCATGGTCTCGGACTAGCGAGATACATGTTCCGGTGGCTTTAGGCAAGAAAGAGTTGTGCTTGCTGCATCGCTGGGCGAGGGAGGCGGAGGTTGCTCGGTGCCTCGAGCGTGTGTCGAGCACGGATCATTGCTTTGCGGCGCTAGGACTTCCTCTCGATCTTGAGATCGGTAAGAGATCGTCTACATCAACCACGAGTTTGGACTCGTTAAGCTTTGTCGGTCTTCAAGGGTATGTTCTCTACGGATATACATCCGCCCGTTGTTTGTATCTAGTAGATAGATCTTGGTACATAGTTGTTCCCATCGTAGGAAAATTTTTGTTTTCTATGCTACGAACCCTTCACTTCTGCCTTGATTGTGCTACCTTCAGCCTGTCCCTAATCAAGGCGACCTTCTCCTCAGCGTCCTTGATCAAATCAGGTCCAAACAACTGACGTTCTCCTACTCCATCCCATAGCAATGGTGTCCGACACCGTTTCCCATACAGTACATTGAACGGTGACGTCTTGATGCTGGTTTGATAGCTGTTGTTGTAGGAAAACTCCGCATACGGCAAATTCTCATCCCAACTAGAGCCATGAGCCAAGGCGCAAGCTCTAAGCATGTCCTCCAAAATATGATTCACCCTCTCTGCATCCATCGATGCATGGGTGAAACGCATGCTAAACTCCAATCTAGTACCAAGTGACTCGTGTAGCTGGCGCCAGAAGTGTGAGGTAAATTGGGTGCCTCTATCAGATACGATACTCTTGGGAACTCCGTGTAGGCACACAATCCTGTCCATGTAAATCTTGGCCAACTTTGCACTCGTATAGGTCGTCTTCACCGGTATAAAGTGGGCTACCTTTGTTAAATGGTCGACCACTACCCAAATAGAGTCATAACCTGGCCTGGTCCTGGGCAATCCTGTGATAAAGTCCATTCCCACTCTATCCCACTTCCAATCCAGCACGGGCAATGGTAGCGATCCTGGCAACCACGGTGTTCCGCCTTCACTCGGTTGCACACATCACATAGGGCAATATGCTTGGCGATATCTCCCTTCATGTTGTTCCACCAAAATCTGCTCTTCAAATCCATATACATCTTTGTGTTTCCCGGATGTATGGAGTATGGCGAGTCATGAGCCTCCTGCAGAATCAACTCCCTTATCTCCTGTCAGCACACACAAACGATCTCCGTACCACAAGGTACCATGCTCATCCTCGCGAATATCCTTTTCCCGATTCTCCTTCATCTTTTCCTTTATCTCTTCTATTTCCTTGTCTCCTACCTGAGCCTTTATGATCCTGTCCTGTAGCGTCGGTTGGACTTCCATTGTAGCCAAGTATCCTTCAGACACTACTTCCAATCTAAGGTCCTTGAATTGCTTGCACAAATCCTCAGGCAATTCACCAACTATTAATCCATTGGCATAAACCTTCCGGCTCAGAGCATGTGCTACTACATTGGCCTTTCCTGGGTGGTACTGTAGATTCATATCATAGTCCTTGATAAGTTCCAACCATCTCCTTTGTCTCATATTCAGTTCCTTCTGTGTAAATATGTACTTCAGACTCTTGTGGTCGGTGTACACATCACAGTGTTTTCCCATTAAGTAATGCCTCCATACCTTGAGCGCATGAACCACTGACGCTAACTCCAAGTCGTGTGTGGGGTAATTCCGCTCATGGTGCTTGAGTTGTAGCGAGACATATGACACCACTCTCCCATCTTGCATCAGCACACTCTCAAGTCCCTGTCGAGAAGCATCGCAGTACACTTGGAAATCCTACGAAGATCGGTAAAGAGGCAGTAGCGGTCACTAGTCGACGCTTGCCATTCGAAGCTGGTTTCACATACGTCTGAGCATTCAAACTTCCTCTCCTTCTTCAGAAGTTCAGTCATCGGCTTAGCAATCTTGGAAAAGTTTTCAATGAACCTCCGGTAATATCCAGCAAGTCCCAAAAAGCTTCGTATCTCTCCTGCATTCTTGGGTGCTTCCCACTCAGTTACTGCAGTCACTTTGCTTGGATCAACAGCGACTCCTTCTCCTGACACTACGTGTCCAATAAATCGAACGGTGTCAAGCCAGAATTCACACTTGCTGAATTTGGCATACAGCTTGTGTTCCCTCGGCTTCTCCATAATCAGTCTCAGATGCTTCTCATGCTCAGCATCATCCTTGGAATATATCAGTATGTCATCAATAAACACCACCACGAACTTGTCCAAGTACTCCATAAATACCTTGTTCATCATGGTCATGAAATAGGCCGAGGCATTCGTTAGTCCAAAAGACATAATTGTATACTCATATAAACCATACCTAGTGGTGAAGGCGGTTTTTGGTATGTCCTCCTCCCGGATCTTCAATTGAAAGTAGCCTGATCGCAGATCAATCTTGTTGAACACCTTTGCTCCTTTCAATTGATCAAACAAATCATTTATGTTTGGCAGAGGGTACTTGTTCTTGATGGTTACTTCATTCAGCGAGCGATAGTCCACTACTAATCTCTTGCTGCTGTCTTTCTTCTCCACAAACAGAACAGGTGCACCCCATGACGACGAACTAGGCTGAATGAATCCCTTTTCCAGCTGCTCTTTCAACTGCTTCTTCAATTCCTTCAACTCATCCACATCCATCTTATATGGTTTCTTTGCTATTGGTCCTGTTCCCGGCATCAGGTCGATAAGAAACTCTACTTCCCTGTCAGGTGGCATCCCTGGCAGCTCTTCCGGAAACACGTCGGGGTAATCCCTAATCACTGGCACAGTATCCATGCTAACCCCCTTAAGTGAATTCAACTTACACCTTCTCGGTCGTGCATCCGACTTGAATCTAATCCTCTTACCATCCGGGGTTTTGAGTGAAACAGCTCGCTGTGCACAATCTATGTGTCCCCAATGCATAGACATCCAATCCATACCCAGAATAACGTCCAATCCCTGTGAATCCAACACTACCAAATGTGCAATGAAGTTGTGTGTTCCAATCCTCACAGTTAAGTCGCGGCATCCCGCGCTAGCTATCATATCTCCTCCAGGTGAACTCACTCTAATAGACCTTTTCATAGACTCAGTAGGTAACTTATACTTATCCACAAATGCCCTTGATATGAATGAATGCGATGCACCAGTATCGAAAAGTATAAGTGCAGGGTAAGTGTTGATTGGAAAATTACCAATCACAAGGTCAGGCTCATCTAGAATCTCCTCCACATTCATGTGGTTCACTGTGGCCTTATCGCCGTTGGTTGGCTTCAGTCCTTTCCTCTTCGGATAGTTGTCAGCATAGTGTCCCTTCTGCTTACACTTGAAGCACGTCACCTCACTCAGATCCTTCTTCACAAAGCTGCGATCACGGTTGCGGTCATGTCCACCGTGTCCTCCAGAGTGGTGAGAGTGTCCTCCCTTGTGGCTGTGGTGGGTTCTCCTATGGTTGTCATGACGATGCCCATCGCCTCCGTGGTGGTGGCGGTCATGGCTCCCATGGTCACTCCCTCCATGCTTGGAGTATCCATCATAAGAAGTGCGAGACTTGTGATGTGAACCAGAGTGGTGATTGTTGCTCTATTTCTTGCGGCTTTCCACCTGTTTGTGCTTCCCTTCCAAGATCCTGGCCTTGTCCATAAGCTCCTAGAAAGTGGGGCAATAAACCACCAGTAGCTGTACTGAAAGCTCATCACTGAGGCCATCCAGGAATCTCTCCCTCCTTTTTGCATCAGTGTCAACATCCTCAGGTGCATAACGGGACAGGTTGTTGAACTCCTCAATGTACTCGGCCACGGTGCGATTGGTTTGGTGCAAGTTGCGGAACTCCTTCCTCTTCAGGCTCAGAACTCCTGAAGACACGTGGTTGGTCCTGAAACCTTCCTCAAACATTGCCCAAGTCACGGTATCCAGCGGGTGGGTGATTTGAAATGTGTCCCACCAAGAAGCGGCTGGTCCCTCCAGTAGGTGAGCGGCAAACCTCACCTTCTCATCATCAGTGCATCCAACAGTTACCAGATCCTTGTTGACCGAACGCAACCAGTCGAGAGAAACCATTGGTTCCGTTGCAGTAGAGAACTTAGGTGGCCTTAACCTCAGAAATCTGGTGAGAGCATCTCCCTGAGGCTGATTGTTTCCATTGTTGTTGTTCTGATTTGCCATGAACTGAGTCATCACTTGGGTCAGCTGTGCCTGAGCTGCCATGAGCTGCTCCAACTCAGTGGGGTGACGGCGGGGAGGCATCTGCGGTTCAGCACAGGTAAGTTTAAAAACAATCGACTACGATAATAGGATTCTACCCATGCATATGATCAATCAACAACAAACAATAGCAGGCAATCACAAGAAAGCAACACATCAACAAACAAGCGATCCAGCAACATCCAGGGGGTTATCCTAGCAGTATATACCTACTGAAATAGTTTTGCAAAAGTTGGCAATGGTTAACTAAACAGTTGATCAACTAAACAACAAAACAACAATCTGCCAGAACAGTCCAACAGCGTTCACGAATTTTTCCGCCTGACTTAAACTCATCAGAAAATTTAGCTGATTTTTGCACATATAGTAGAGAGAGTTTCGCATCAGCCCAAGTGTTTTCAGATTTTTCCGAGTTACCAGAAAAATATGAAAAATCGCGCAGTACTGCTGTATCAGCAGAAAACTGCAGCGAAAATAACACAGATAGTAACCAAAATTGCCATAACTCTTTCATAAAATTCGCACAAATAATTCCTGGGATATTGGAGTACACAAATAAGCAACTAAACACTCTTAAACTAACATGAACTAAGCTTCACATCGATCGAGACTAATCCTAACGAATTTGCCTAACGTGGACTAATTGGTGGACTTCTATCTACTTCTTGAAGAGGTTGAGGTAGGTCCTTGCGGTCATGCGTTGGCGCTTCGGTTTGCGGTACAACCATGGCGGCGGAGTGTACACCTCTCCTGAATCATCACTTGAGATCTCAAACTCCACCTCTTCTGGATCCTCCTCTTCTTCTTCACTCTCAGCTGCAACTGCAACAGCTTCATCTCCTCCACCATCATCGTCTCCATCATCATCATCATCTTCGTCATCATCATCATCATCATCATCATCAGAGGGTGGATTTAGCTGTGCTTGGAGAGCGGCAATCTGGGCTGTCATAGCTTCAATAGTTTGATCCCTTTCCTGGACGGTCCCTTGCAACTGTTGTATGTTCTGGGTGTTCTCCTGCACCGTACCATGAAGATGAGCTATGGTTGCATCTCTGGCTATCAGGGCATTCTCCAGAACTCCCACAGCTTCATGCAGGGTGTCAATTTCCTGTCCTTGGACCACCATACCATTGCTAGCAAAGTCTGCAATCTCCTTTATCATCATCACTTCCTCAGCTAGAGCTCCATTCTCCTTTTCCATGTCCTATATGTGCCTCCGACGGGGCGGCATGTTGTTCCTGTCGCCCGAGGTAACCACAATGTGCCCATCTTCATCACGCCTCCCATAGTCACGGTAGGGTGAATCTGCTGGCAGTAGGTGTCGGACATGATGGCACTGGCGAGACAGGGCTTCATGTATGGCCAAGTTAATTCCAAGTCCCCAGTTGCAGTAGGTCTTGGTGTAGATCAGATGCACAAGATTTGGCAAGGCGGCATCTCTGAATATGAAGGTGGTGATCTCCCATGCATCCTCACCATATCCATAGGTGTACAGCCTTCTTCCCTTGAACATGGGCAGTGGCAATCCCAATGACTGCGGGAGCTGTGCTAACTGCCTTGCAAAGGGCCTTGGTGACTCCATGGTTGCATACTCAGTCCTGACTTCTCCCATCTATCAGGTAAAAGAGGAAAGTGTGAGAATAGCATATGGTAAGAATTTACGAGGGTGAAGGGCATAAGATGAAAGACAGAGTTAATATAGGCTTTAATAATTCTATGGCTTCCTAATCCAATCCTAGGTCACGATCCTACAGTCGACACACGGGCTCTGATACCATCCTGTAACACCGCGGTTCTGAAAAGACCGTGGCTTCTATATGACATGCCAATCCCTGGATCGGTTCATTGGCCCACAATAGAATGATATGAATAAGATAGCAAATATCCGTGTATCATGAATATAGAAGATCCAGAGTACCATTATTACAATAAAAGCTTAGCCCAAAGCTAGCTCAAATTATTAAGGTAGCGACATAAATAAAGTAAATCCTCCATTCTTCAAATTGCCCACAAGTGAACAAGTGCTGAGTGGAGTACCGTGGCCTATATCGATTACTCAGAATCGGAATAACCTGCAACATGAAACGTAGCAGCCCCGAAGGGTCAATACATGGAATGTATGGCAAGTAGAGCTAGTAATGGAGACAATAGTACTAACATCTACATGCATATTTGGCAAGTGGAACTGTGTCTGGCTGGCATTTGCAAATACATTTGTCCTACTTTCATAAACATTTTTTGATTTTCTTTGAAAAGATCCCAATTAAGTTAACCCAACAATATTAAATCAATTATGAAATTAGAATGAGCGAGAAACATGTCATGGAATCAATATCAAGCAACTCAGTTGTCCATAACCGGGGACACGGCTAATCGATTAGATTATACACCCTCAGAGGTTAGTACACTTTACCCATGTGACTTGGCCAGCCCAGCTCGTACCATCACTCTCATTTTGGGTGATGATAGGGAGAAGTCCAAGAAGAGACTGTTCGGGAAGTAGCTCCTCAATCCCGCACGGTCCAACCTACCAAAATTCTACATCTCTGGATACGCGGGTTCGAGTTACCACAACCTACTAAGTCCAACCAACCGCCCATTCCATTATTGGCACATGGTTGTACACGTAAGCTACACAATAAAGAAGCCAATCATTCTCTCTTGATACCTGGGTGCCTTTCCGCAATGAAACCACCAAAAATTATCAATACCATCACACCCAGGAGATTCATTGATTAAGTTGTTTTAGTTTTCATAAACCAATACTTTTAGAAACAAGTCTCAATGATGTAACCCAGCCCTCGTTCAACATAGCATGGCTAAGCACATCTACCAACGGTGGTTCATCTACAAGGAAGGTCCTACCACATAATAGGACTTAGCATAGCGATAGTATCATCCTACACATGCATCTACAAAATACACAACAATGCATTGAAAATAGTAGGACGATATCATGAACAAAGTAGCATCTACTTGCCTTGGTTGTAGCGGTCGGAAGAACAATCCACACACGAGCAAGCGTTGCACTCGTCACAATCTACACGATACAATTGCATTCATAAACAAACAATTCCACAGGCATATGCAACAAAGATGATGCATGAAGGTATGCACGACAAGTGATTTGGTGCTACAGCTGCACCACATAATCCTAATCAATAATACTACTGATTGCATGCATGGAAAATAGTTTTAGCGCAAGGAAAACTATTATGCAAAAATAATGCTCAAAACTAGAGCTAGAACTCAAATAATTCACTACCGATAGTATACTGTTTGTAAAATCTTGGGAAAATTCTACCGCATAGGCATCGCTGATTAGAAACATCACCAGCTGGAATTACTCAAAAAGGAATTATAAAACTCCCCGAGTAATTAAAACACTGCAGAAAGCCACTAGACAGTTTCTGCAGAAGTTTTTACTGTAAGCCTGCCTTTTTAATTCACGATGAGATTCCCCTCGTTCCACTGAATCCAGGGACATATCATACGCGATATTTGGAGCTACGGATATTTTTCTACGAATTTATTACTCCGAAAAGGCCATTAACCTATTTGATTAAACTGTACTAAACCTTGCTGCAAAAGCCTGAACAAAGGTACAACGAGATTCTACACGACTCACTGAATCTGCACATATTTTATTTGCAATTTTTGAGCAAGCAGTTTAATTACTACGCAATTTACAAGTTTCTACCGAAATCTGTCAACTAAAAGGATTAACGAAATTAACCGTGGTAAGCGTTGATCGTCTGGTCAACGATCTATTTGGGCGTCGACTAGTCAACGCCTGAATCTGAACGGCGATCTGAACCGCTGACTGAGATCCGACGGCGGTGGCTGCAGGCTTACCGGAAGCGAACGGCGAAGCGGGCGGCGAGTTCGGACGGTGCGATCGACTCGACGACGCGGTGCTACTGAGGGAAAAGCGTTCGGTAGCGGTTCAAGATCATCAACACGGCGGCAAGACGGCGTGTGCGTCGTCTTGAGACAGCGCGTGCGTGGCCAGCTGGCAGTAGCGCAGCGGCGTAGCGGCAGCAGCGGCAATGGCGGATGGCGGCAGCGGCGGCGGTGCAACGGATGCAGAGGCGGGGTAAGCGTATGGCGGCGGGCATGGCGCTGGCGGCGGGCGCAAGCGGCCGGGCGGCAGCAGTACCGGGCGACGGAGAAAGGTGACGATGGCGATCGCCGGGAGCGGCGGCGTGGCGGAGGCGGTCGGCAGCGATCGCGGGAGGCGATGGCGGCGGGGTGCGGGCTCGGTTCCCGGGACGCGGGCGCGGTTATCGAGGTCGGAGGCGGCGGCTCGGCCAGGTGGGGTCCTTTTGTGGGGCCCCACGCGGAATCCTAGGCTAATTCGGCGCGGAGTTGGTTGCGGACTCGGAAATCGGCCCGGAAATTCGGACCGTTTTCCGATCTATTAAACAAACGACCGTAACTTCTTCGTACGAGCTCCGAATCGAGCGATTCTTGCTCCTACGGTTTTGTAAAGTCGAGGGGAACAATCTAGGGTCAAGGTTCGGGCAAAACCACAAGGATACAAAGGTGGACAACGCTAGTACTACTGAAGCCTCCCGTAGGAGCCTCGTAGCAAAACAGAACAGGGTTTCGAAAATAGCGTTTCGCCGATTCATTTCGATCGACGGTTTTGTATGGAAAGGCATGATGCGATGATATGAATGATATGCAAGACCAAATCTAAAATTTGGGATGTGACATGAATCTTATTCTCCGGACCATTCCGGATCTCCTCGTGATATCCCGAATCCCATCCGAGACTCCGAACAACATTCGGTCTCTTTCTCGTCAATCCATAACTACTTAACAACATCGAATCCTTAAGTGTGTCTCCCTACGATTCGTGAATTATGCGGACATGACCGAGACACTTCTCCGATCAATAACCAATAGAGGAATCTGGAAATTCATATGTCTCCCACATATTTCTATGATTACTTTGCGATCGAATGAACCACTTACATACGATACCAATTTCCCTTTATCTCACGATAGTTTACTTATCCGAGGTTTTGATCGTCGGTATCTCTGCATACCTAGTTCAACCTCGTTACCGATAAGTACTCTTTTCTCGTTCCCGTGATATGTGATCCCTTGTGAGCCAGTCACATGCTTGCAAGCTAATTGGATGACATTCCACCGAGAGGGCCCAGAGTATATTTATCCGTCATATGGATGGACAAATCCCACTCTTGATCCATGTGTTCAACCCATACTTTCCGAACACTCAATGCCATCTTTATAGCCACCCAGTTACGGTGTGGTGTTTGATGTCATCAAAGCATCCTTCCGGTGATGGTGATAAGCATGATCTCATGGTCGAAGGAATTAGGTTACTATGTATCAGAAAGCTTATAGCAAATGAACTATATTAAATGACTTGATCTTTATTCTACGCTTAACTATAGGAGTATGTCCATCACATCATTCTCCTAATGATATGACCATGTTTGTTAATAACATCTCTATGTTCATGATCAGGAAACCATGATCATATATTAACCAACAAGCTAGTTTAACAAGAGGCTTTACTAAGGACTCTTTTATGTTTACAAATCACACAAGTATTAATGTTTCCGGTTAATACAATTATAGCATGGTATGTAAACATTTATCATAAACATGAAGATATGATAATAACCTACTTTATTATTGCCTCTTGGGCATATCTCCAACAGTCTCCCACTTGCACTAGAGTCAATAATCTAGTTTCAAACCTTTGTGTATTCAACACCTATGGCTTTCCGGTGTTGTAGGCACACGTTTGCTAGTGGTTAACTGATCTCCAGATCTTGACACTTCCAGGTCCGTGTGTAATTGCATGTCTTTGCGTCTCTACGCATCACTCATTCTCTAATGAGATGTCTTTGTATAAATTTGGTCCTTTGGTGAGACCTTTAGTTCTTTGGGGTTAAAACATGTTGATAATATTGTCGTACAATATATCTTTATAGTATTATCTCTCTGTGAACTACACCTAGATTGATAACAAACTACTTGACACAAATGCCCTCTTTAGCTGCTATAATAGCAGTCATATACTTAGCCTTTTGTTGTAGTATCTGTCACAATGTCTTAACTTTGGAACTCATCCAAATCCATTATGGAACTTACTTTCCATCACATTGTGCCACCCTTAGTTTAGATTGAGATAAACTTAATTTGTACTTTGTGACAAAACTAGTATCAATGTAATTCATTTACAATGAACTAACCATCTATTTGTCATTTCTACAAAATAATATATTCTTAGTTCTTTCACAAGATCATAAGAATATCTTTACTATCGTCCAATAATCATCTTATGAATTATTATGGTATATGCTCATAACATTTAGAGCATAGGACATATCTGGATTTGTACATATCACAACATGATTGATATAAATACTCTTTGTGATTTCATACATCAAGTATCAATCTATACTTGAATCTTTGTTTCACTGACCAAGTGTCAATACACTTGAATATATCATCAATATTGAACTCATTCAATCCTTTCTGTGTGACAAGAACCTTTCTTGTAGTTTCTATATTGAACTCATCCAATATCTCATCTATGTACTTCTGGCACAACCATATTGGCGTCTATTGATGCCAAATATTTGGGTTTTGCCTAAGTCTTTCATCGAGATGAAATTCTTATCTTGTGTTAATAAAAAGATACATCACTTCCAATCAACAATATGTCTTCTACATAATGTATTAGAAATATGTCTTAGCGCTCCCACTTAATTTCTTGCAAGTGCAAGCATCTTCATCGTCTCCGATGAAATTAAACTCTTTTAACAGTTTCATTACAGTGAAGATTCCAACTCCGCGATGCTTACTTCAACCATTGAAGTTTGCATATGCTTTTAGCATCCTTTGAATTAACAAAACCCTTTGGACCGTGTCATGCACACGTCCTTGGTAACCATTCTATTAGAAGAACTTGTTTTGTTTATTCAACTATCACATAACAAAATTATATGTAGTGGTTGCTACATTAATCCGTCTAGACTAAATATCGCTATGAAAGATCAAATCTTGTCATAGTCGACCTTTGAACATTGTTGTGAACTCTTTCCCAACATGTCGACTATTTCATAGATGTGCAACATCCATGTCTATTTATTTATAGATCCAAACACAACTGTAAGGTTTTACACCTTTCTCGAGGGTCCTTCAAGTTCAAAACTTGATTTCTCGTGTATGGAACTATCACGGATTTTATGGCTTCAAGCCATTTTACGGAGTCAGGGCCCATCATCGCTTCTTTGCATGTAGTTCATTCATTATTCTCAAATAATGATTCAACCCTCAAATCTTGGTATTTGATTGTTTACCCGACCTACTTGGTTCAATAGGATCTTAGATCTCCGTGACCACAACCTTTGAGGCACGTGAGCCATGAGCATTGTTGCTGCCTCCGGAACACTTTTCGGCGCTGCGCAACTTTGCACATATAGCTAAGGTTCTTTTAACCTTATCAAAGTTCTATTGTCCTCCCACTTATCTATTCACGAAAAATTCCTTCTCAATGAAACTTGACGTTCTAAGTGACAAACACTTTTGTCTCCAATGTTATGGAGGATTACTTAACAGTTATTCGAAATAACATACAAAGACAGGTTCATCCGACTTTGGTTGCAAACATATTTCTTATGCATAGCATACCAATGTTTAAGAAAGGACAACTTGGGTTTTATTCCAAACCATAACTTTATATGGTGTCATTTCAACGGATTATGATGGAGCTCTTTTCAGTGGAAAAAAGGTAGTCTCTAAAGCTTTTAATCTTTAAAATATAATGGCAGTTTTATGAATTACACCTTCGATCTTACCATGTCAAACAAGGTTTAATTACATATCTCGAACGCTCCATACTCTTATGGTGTTTCGGGACATGCAAATCCATGGAACGATTCCTTAAATGTTAGGTATTATGCTAAACTTGTAACTCAAATATCTTCCTTTATGATCTTATCATAAACTATTTATATTCTTGTTACAATGATCTTGCACTTCATCTTGAAAGTTTTTGAACTTTTCAAATGTTTCATACTTTATCCTTATTAAGTAAATATTCATATATTCACTCAAATTTTCAGAGAAAGCATATGAAGTTGAAATCCATCGCTCTTGACTACACATAATGGACTTCGTACACCAATATGTACAAGTTCCAGTAAGCTAGTCATTCGTTCCCTTTTGGCCTATGAACGAAGTTTTAATTATCTCTAGGAAAGTTTCACAAGCGTCATGTGATCAAAAATCAAAAGACTCCAAAATTCCATCCACATGGAGTTTCTTCATGTTTTATTTCCAATATAATTTAAACGGCAATGTCACTTCCTAAGTGATCTTTCAATCAATTTGTCTTTCGACATTTTTAGCACTAGTTTTATGGATGCGATTTCTCCAACGAGATTTGTGAATCATCCATCTTTTATGGGTTACGGCAATTATTTGAACAACCCTTTTGTTCTCATAATACCTGATAAAATCTTGAAGGCAAGCTTTGATGTTTAACAAGCAGCACAATAACCCTTTATTTGTTCTTGATGAACATCATCACATATTCTTTTTATAGTTACTTAGGCCATTGTAGTTCATGAATTGTGTTGTTTCGTATGACGATTCACACCAACAAATTCAGTATCAGATACTTAAGAACCACATTATTTAATAAGCAAAGAATATATCCATAACATGTATATCATTTATATACTTAAGCTGAACAATTCTAGTCTTTTCTTTTCTGCCATATACTTATGAGATTCTCTTCAAGATTTTCCTTTTACATTTGAAAGAATCTATCAACATCAATAGTGGAGCCATACACATGACACATAGTCCAAAGCGTGTATAGTAAAATACCAATGTCTTTGGACTTGCACTTTGAAGTAGATCACCATCATCAAATGTTTGGTGTTCTTTCAAATTCCTTTCTTTAGTAATTTCTTGGTGTAGTAAACATTTTATCTACATCAAATATTCACCCTTATCATGGAGTTATCCATGATCAAGCTACTTTTATCTTGTAACGGTGAATCGCGAGTATAATGTTGCTCTCCAAAACCTTTTGGAGGATTAGGACAACTAGTGTCTCCAACCTTTTGCAAATTCTCATCAAATATGAGAACATGACTTTTGCCGTATTATACTCTATCATGTTGCAACCAAAACTTCGTTTCAGATATCACAATATCTTCCACACATCATGGTTTCTGAAACAACTCTTTCAGATCCTACATAACCTTGATATTAAGACAATTCTTTGAATATCAAGAATCATGGAGACAAACCTGATACTCATACACTAACTCTTGGAATTTTCACTCTCGATTTAATACCAGTTATTAAACTCCATGGAGTAACTGGAACTTACTGAAAGTTTGCAATAGGGCTTTTAAACTTTAGATTAACACTTCAAAACAATACGATACCAGTTTGTAAAGTAACTAGCCAGAATTCTATAGTTCTATCATCTCAATTAAAACTAAGCGCGAGGTGGTAAACGGATGCCAATGACTACAACAACTATGCAAATTCACTTTGATTTAATTTATGATAAATAGTGTTCAACTTTTAATCATATTGCCATTGAACTCCCACTCAAATCAATATCCCTCACATTGTTTTAGTGATCACACGAACCAAATCCACCACATCAAAACCGATCATCACGAGAGTTGATGTAGCTTCAATGGCGAACAATCAACATGTTCATCATATCTACTATATGACTCATGCTTTACCTTTCGGTGATCCGTGTTCCGAGACCATGTATGTACATGCTAGGCTCATCAAGATCAAACCTTAGCTTCCGCATGAGCAAATCTGGCTTGCTCACGTTGTATACACTCGCAGAATCTAACACACTCGATCATCACGTGGTGCTTCAAAACAACGAGCTTTAGCAATGGTGCTTACTAAGGATGAACACTTTAAAACTTGAAATTGTGTGCTTGATGGATCATCTTATAATGCTACCGTCGTGAACTAAGCAATACAAGATGCATAAAAAGATTAACATCACATGCAATTCATAATATGTGATATGATATGGCCTTTCTTCTTTGTGCTTTCGATCTCCATATTCAAGCACGAACATGATCTCCATCATCACCGGCATTGCATCAAGGTCAATGATGCCGCTCCATGGTTGTCGTCCACCATCTTCAACTATTACAACTACTTTGAATAGACACGCGGGTCTTAAAAGAATTTAAAGCCAACCATATGGATCCTGCCGGTTGCCAACTTACAATAAGGAACATTGCATACATCATATAATCACAATCATGGCCATATCACATCACAGCACACCCCTGCAAAATAAAGTTAGACGCCTCTAATTTTCTTTGCATGTTTTACGTGGTTTGGGGCTTTCAATAAGTGTCGTTCTAACTTACGAACAAGAACCACAACATTGATACTAGTATTGTCAATCACCTGTTGTAAATTGAATCTTAACTATGTTGGGAGAAACAGGCACCCGCAAAGCCACTTATGCAATACAAGTTGCATGTCAAGCGTGGAGCGAGTCTCATGAACGATGTCATGTAAGGTTAGCCCGGGCCGCTTCATCCGACCATCCCGCAAGATGCAAAGTACACAAGAAGCAATCGACAACAAAAGCATCAACGCCCACAATGACCATTGTGTTCTACTCGTGCAACAGATCTACATATAGACACGGCTCTGATACCACTGTAGGGTTTCGTAGCATGGAAAACAAAATTTTCTACCGCATACAAACAAACCAGCCAAGATCTATCTACTAGATTGTAGCAACGAGTCGATGGAATAACTCACCCTCGAAGATTCCAAAGTGTTTAACGAGAGAAGATTCTCGTGGGTGATGTAGTCGTACTCTTGCCGATCTCAAGATCGCGTAGACGATCCTTCCCGCGCTGCGTTCCGGCAGCGCTTCCGCAGTCGGTCACACATTCAGTACTCGACAAAGACCTTCCTCTCCCTTGTTCCAGCAGTCAGCGGAGGTTGTAGCACTCTCCTCGCGATTCCGGCAGCACAACGGCGTGGTACCGGAAGTAGAGGGGAGATCTTGCAGGGCTTCGCCTTAAGCCGGAGCGAGTATGGTGGACTATGAGAGAGATCCTCGGCGATCTAGGGTTTAGACACACCAAGGAGGAGGGTCTAGGGCCGGCGGCTAGGGCTTGGAGCAGCCCAAGTCGGCGTCTAGAGGAGAAACCCTAGGCGACGGCTATGGTGGGCGGCGGCTAGGGTTTAGGTTTAGAGGGGCGTGGTGTTGTGTCCTTAGAGGGGCAGACCTGCCCCTCCTTATATAGGTGGAGGGGCGCGCCAAGGGGAGGGGAGTCCCTCCCCAACTCGGTCTCCAAGTGGGCCGGCGGTGGAGGGAGGGAACTCCTCCCCAAGTAGGTTTCCTACTTCCCCTCCACCTCCCAAAATAGTTGTTTGACTTTTCAAATTGGCGTTTGACTTTTCAAACTAGGATTTGATTAAACCCTTTATTTTGTTCAGCGATGACACTTAGTACATGATGCAATCATTCCAACTTGGTATGACACATTCATGTACCCTTCCCCTCCGGAGTGCCGGACATTCCGGAACCTTCTAGAACATTCCCGATGAAAACACCGGAACCATTCTCCAACCCCGAAACAGGACTTTCCTTATATGAATCTTATTCTCCGGACCATTCCGGATCTCCTCGTGATATCCCGAATCCCATCCGAGACTCCGAACAACATTCGGTCTCTTTCTCATCATTCCATAACTACTTAACAACATCGAATCCATAAGTGTGTCTCCCTACGGTTCGTGAATTATGCGGACATGACCGAGACACTTCTCCGATCAATAACCAATAGAGGAATCTGGAAATTCATATGGCTCCCACATATTTCTACGATTACTTTGCGATCGAATGAACCACTTACATACGATACCAATTTCCCTTTGGCTCACGATAGTTTACTTATCCAAGGTTTTGATCGTCGGTATCTCTGCATACCTAGTTCAACCTCGTTACCGATAAGTACTCTTTTCTCATTCCCGTGATATGTGATCCCTTGTGAGCCAGTCACATGCTTGCAAGCTAATTGGATGACATTCCACCGAGAGGGCCTAGAGTATATCTATCCGTCATATGGATGGACAAATCCCACTCTTGATCCATGTGTCTCAACCCATACTTTCTGAACACTCAATGCCATCTTTATAGCCACCCAGTTACGGTGTGGTGTTTGATGTCATCAAAGCATCCTTCCGGTGATGGTGATAAGCATGATCTCATGGTCGAAGGAATTAGGTTACTATGTATCAGAAAGCTTATAGCAAATGAACTATATTAAATGACTTTATCTTTATGCTACGCTTAACTATAGGAGTATGTCCATCACATCATTCTCCTAATGATATGACCATGTTTGTTAATAACATCTCTATGTTCATGATCAGGAAACCATGATCATATATTAACCAACAAGCTAGTTTAACAAGAGGCTTTACTAGGGACTCTTTTATGTTTACAAATCACACAAGTATTAATATTTCCGGTTAATACAATTATAGCATGGTATGTAAACATTTATCATAAGCATGAAGATATGATAATAACCTACTTTATTATTGCCTCTTGGGCATATCTCCAACAATTACAGCAGGGCAATTGATAGGAACTGAGCAAGGCATAACAATGCAATTACTAGTCAGAAAGATCCTATGAGATTCGATTGGGCAATACAACAAGATACATAGACCGCCATCCAACTGCATCTATGACTAGAATTCCACCTTGAGTTTATCATCCAACCCTCCAAAGATTAAGTTGCAAGCAACAGACAACTTCTTTAAGCAAAGTGTGTAAGGTAAACAGTACACATGTTCCATGAACAAGAGACCGTTGTTTTCTCCCTAGTAGCAACAACACATCTACAACCGAAGATATTATTGTCACTTCCCTTGGAAACTAGAGGCATGAACCCACTATCGAGCATAAATACCCCCTCTTGGAGTCACTAGCAACTACTTGGCCAAGATAGCTACTAATAACGGAGAGCATGCAAGATCACAAACAACACAGACATGATAGAATCATATAGACAAAACCACTAATCAAACCAACATAATAATCTCAATATCCATCGGATCCCCGCAAACACAACATGCATGACTACAAATAGATTAGATCTTGATCATGAACGGAGCTCACAAGATCTATACATGAAAGCACAAAGGAGGATATAAAAACATCTAGCTACTACATGGACCCATAGTCCAAGGTGGAACTACTCATGCATCATACCAGAGAGAAGGCCTCCGGGATGATCTCCCCTCCGGCAGGGTGTCGGGAAAAACTTCAGATCCCCCCATTCTAGGGACGACGGTGGCAGCGGCTACAGAAGGTTTCATGGATATTTGATCGGGTACTTAGGGTTTCTGCATTGGGGGCTTATTATAGGCAAAGGGGGAGGCCGAGGAGGCGGCCAGGGGGGTCAAACCCTAACCAGGCGTGGGGCAGGGCCCACCCGTGCCTAGGGGGGGTTTGGCCGCCCTGGCCCGCTTCTTCGTCTCCCCTCTAGACTTCTTGTTCCCCACGAAAAGTAATTAACTTTGACGTTTGTCCTGTCCAATTCCAAGAATATTTCTTTATTAGCTTTTCTGAAACCAAAAACAACAGAAAACAGGCAACTGGCAATGTGGCAACTTGTTAATAGGTTAGTACCAGAAAACATGTAAAAAGTACCTCAAAGTGTAGACAAAGCAAAGCAAAGTAGATACTAAACAAGCATGGAGCATCAAAAATTATAGATACGTTTCCGATGTATCACCTTGCCCCTTCGCCTATAAGAAGCCCCCGGGGAGAAAACCCTAAAGAATCCATCATCCATCTACGAAAAGTTTCACAGTGTCGACGCCACCGAAGGGGAGATTTGGGGGACAGAAGTCTCTGTTCTGGCACCCTGCCGGGACGGGGAAGTGCCCCCGGAGCCATCTCCTTCGATCTCCACCACCATCTCCATCGATCTCCATCGCCATCTCCATCACCATTAATGATTCCCATGATGAGGAGGGAGTAGTTCTTCCTCGAGGCTGAGGGCTCTACAGGTAGCTATGTGTCCATCTCTCTATCTTTATGCATGATCATATTGTGATCATGAGCTTTGTAATCAAGTAGATCTACTCTAATACTCAAGTGCTTCAATAGATCTCTGCTCTCCCCACATGTGTGAAAGTGACAGCGTTCATGCCGTGGTGGCACTTAGGCTAGAGTTCATAAATATTTATCATGAGTATATTTGGACTTGGATGTCGTTGTGAAATTGTGGTGTTTGTTGGAACCATCTAGCGCTCAAGGTGACAGTGTGGGGTTATCTAGATGGGGAAGGCGGACTTTGAGGAGTGCTGTTATAGCCCTACCATGGATTAGAGTGTCCAACCGGAGAGTAGTTCAGAGTAGTATCATGAAGAGAACATATTTATTGAGAGTGTTCACTAGTGAAAGTATGATCCCTAGGCCTTGTTTCTAAGCATTGAGACACCGTTCATAACTAAATCTGTTGCATGTTTGCTTGCTTCCATCTTTTTTCCTTTAGTCTTTTCCTCCCCGTCAGAAGCTATTTTCTGGCACCATTGTATAATAATCATCCATACCACTTGTATTTCACTATCTATTTCGCCGAACTAGTGCACCTATACATCTGATAAGTGTATTGGGTGTGTTGGGGACACAAGAGACTTCTTGTATCTTGATTGCATGGTTGCTTGAGAGGGATACCTTTGACCACTTCCTCCATGAGTTCAATAAACCTTGGGTAATCCACTTTAGGAAAACTTGCTGCTGTTCTACAAACCTCTGCACTTGGAGACCCAATAACTGTCTACAAGAATAGAAGTGCGTAGACATCAAGCTCTTTTCTGGCGCAGTTGCCGAGGAGGTAAGGTAAAAGGTACTCACATCCTCTTGGTGTGTGAGTGCTCGAAGTTATTTCCTTTAGATTCTGCAATTTTGTCTTTTTGTTTATTGTTTCACTAGTTAGGCTTAATGGAAAACAACAAAAAAATTAGAGAGCTTTATAGTATTTATCTTGAGTTAGGACATGAAGTGTTTGAAGAGAAAATTAAAAAACATATGGAGCTTTATTTGCATGCTAATAGCAATGTTATTAGTATGAATTCTTTGAACACAATTATTGCTAATGCTATGGAAACGTCTAAGCTTGGGGAAGCTAGTTTTTATGAAAATGATCTTTTTAGTTCCCCAGCTTTGGAAGATAGCTATTCTATTGCTTATGATGATACCAAACCTCCAATATATGATGATTACAATGATGAATATGATATTTTCAGTCCACCTACTATTGAGGAGAAAATTAATTGTGATTACAATATGTCTCCTATATTTTATGATTATGGTGATGAGAATATGAATGATAGCTATTTTGTTGAGTTTGCTCCCACTCCGATTAATAAGAATGACTATGCTTATGTGGAGAGAAATAATCATTTCATGCATGTGTCTCATGATAAGAATGCTTTATGTGATAGTTATATTGTTAATTGTATTCATGATGCTATTGAAAGTTATTATGAGAGAGGGAAACATGGTCTTATGTATCTCAACAATATTAAGTTTCGCCTCTTTATGTTGAAATTTTTGAAGTTGCACTTGTTTTGCTATCCTATGCTTGTTGCTTTGTGCTTTCATGACTTGTTTCTTTACAATATTCCTATGCATAGGAAGTGGGTTAGACTTAAATGTGTTTTGAATTTTCTTCTTTATGCTCTCTTTTACTTCAATTCATATTTCTTATGTGAGCATCTTCTCAAACTATCAAGCCTAACTTAAAGGCGTTCAAGAAAAGTACTTCTTGGAAGATAACCCAATAGTTTTATTGAGTATTGGAAGTTATTACTTATGTAATAACCTCTCCTTATCCTTTTTATTTGATTTTTGTGCCAAGAATAACCTCTAATGAGAGGGAAGTAAGATTTGGGGAAGTTGTTCTCCCGAAACAGATTTGTGTGCTTTACTGTAAAAATTCCTGAAAAATCTCTATAAGTAGGATTGAGCTGTAATTTTCTGAATAAATTCCCCA
Source organism: Avena longiglumis (assembly GCA_030063025.1). Lineage (NCBI taxonomy): Eukaryota > Viridiplantae > Streptophyta > Magnoliopsida > Poales > Poaceae > Avena > Avena longiglumis. Next base: position 470,741,225 of record CP125974.1, on the reverse strand, counting down.
GGTTGTTATATAACTTCTGTTAGTTCAACACTTTTTGATTTTAGCAATAGAAGGTCCTCGAAAAAATCGGTTTTTACCTGCTGGTCTGTTTTGACAGATTTCTACCATTATTTGCATTTGCCTCTTTATGGATTTACTTTTGAGTTCTCTTGGGCAAATTGAAATTTTTGAGGGAATTTCTATAGTAGCTTGTGTTTTTAATGAAAATTTTGATGTTTTGAAACTAAACCCAAAGGTCTATTATCTTTTGAATGCACTAATGTTGCTAATGAAGGTTGTGTGAAGTTTTGTATGAAGGAAATTTTCAGGTGTAAGGGAAGAATGATGTAATGAGATAAAGAATGTACAAAAGCTCAAGATTGGGGATGCCAACCCAAGAAATATTCAAGAGGTACAAGCGTCAAAGATTGGGGATGCCTAAGGCATCCCCTTCTTCATCAATAAAAATCTCAGGTCTCTTTCTAGACACTTTATTTTTATTGCTTCATGCACTATTGTCTTGTTCTTAGAGCGTCTTTGTTTTTTGTTTTTTGTTTTCTTTTGTTTTGCTTGCTGCAATAAGTTGGTTGGATCACAACACACTTATTTTGAAGAGAGACACACTCTGTTTTCATTGCTTAGAACACTCTAGTTTTTGTTCTTATTGTTCTGTGAGTGTTCACTTTTGCTAGCACTACGTTTAGCTTTAGTTTTCTCATGCTTTCAGCTTAGAACTTTTTAGTTCTTCTTTGTGGATTTGTGGGACTTTCTCACTGATATTTATTGATTATTATCTTTGTGATTTGTTTCAAATAAGTTAATTGGTGTTCGAAAAGGGTAGGAAGTTTCATGCTTATGGTGGTACAAAAGGGAGCTTGTTTTGACTGTGGCTTAGACTTTATCATGTCATGCTATATGTTGCTTTGACCTTATGCTTAGTGATTATTGGTTTAGCATGACTCGTTCCAAACAATTGAGATTGCTTAGTGTGCCTTGAAAGAATCATGCGTTGTTTTAGCATACAAAAGCATAATATTGTGGTATTCTCCTTTGATGCTTTATTTGGGTTGACTTGGTACATGCTCACACCATGTTATGACTATGAACCAGTCACCATAGCCTCTATGATCATTTAGTTTTTGACTTGTGATACCACTTTATGCTTTGATTAATAATGTTTTGTCGCTTTGCATGATTATGGCCATTATTGTTCTCTTAGTTGGTCGCTCCCAGTCTTTTGCTAGCCTCCACTTGTATTGAGTAAGCTCTACTCATGCATCCAACTCCCAAGAAACCAAGTTATTCCAAAGTGTCTACTATAAATTCCTATGTATGGTGTGTTACACCATTCCCAGTATATTCTTATTTTATCTATCTTCCAAATTAAACCTGATATGTGAAAATTAGTGATTAAAGCTCTCACAAACTTGATGGCACACTTTATTTTTCTTGCCCCTAATAAACTTGAACCATTGTGTCATCTATGTTGTATATGTTTGCACTTGTAAGTTGGGAATTAGTAGAACCGTGTTGTCACGGGGAACATTTTCAACACTTGTAAATATCTACCAACTGGCACAAACACTTACGAATTCAAGGAGATCCAGCGGGAAAACACATCCACAAGCCCTCCACCTGATGTAGGCTGATAAGTCGCAAACGTATCTATAATTTTTGATGCTCCATGCTTGTTTTGTATCCTTTGTCTTATGTTTTGTCTACACTTTGAGGTATTTTTATACACTTTCTGAAACTAACCTATTGACAAGATGCCACAGTGCCAGACGCCTGTTTTCTGCTATTTTTGGTTTCAGAAAAGCTAAAAAATGAATATTCTCGGAATTGGACGGGACAAAAGCCAAACTTCATATTTTTCCCGGAACAATACGGAAAATCGAAGCAGAGACGGAGTAGGGCACCAGGGTGGGCACACCCTAGGGTGGCGTGGGCCCACCTAGGCCGCGCCACCAGGGGGTGTGGCCTCCCTGGCTTTCTCCTCGCCTTGCCCCTTCACCTATAAGAAGCCCCGGGAAGACAATCCTAAATAATCCATCATCCATCCACGAAAAGTTCCACAGTGCCCCGCCACCGAAGGGGAGATTTGGGGGACAGAAGTCTCTATTCCGGCACCCTGCCGGGACGGGGAAGTGCTCCCGGAGCCATCTCCTTCAATCTTCACCACCATATCCATCGATCTCCATCGCCATCTCCATCATCATTGCTGATTCCCATGATGAGGAGAGACTAGTTCTTCCTCGAGGCTAAGGGCTCTAACGATAGCTATGTGTTCATCTCTCTCTCTATGCATGATCATATTGTGATCATGAGCTTTGTAATCAAGTAGATCTACTCTAATACTCAAGTGCTTCAATAGATCTCTGCTCTCCCTATGTGTGTGAAAGTGACAGCGTGCACGCCGTGATGGCACTTAGGCTAGAGTTCATAAATATTTATCATGAGTATATTTGGAGTTGGATGACTTTATGAAATTGTGGTGTTTGTTGGAACCATCTAGCGCTCAAGGTGACAGTGTGGGGTTATCTAGATGAGGAAGTGTAACACCCTCAGAATCGGACCTATGCAAGTTTGAGCAAAATTCGCCAAAATCCGCATAGAAACGATTCAAAGGTGCCCACCAGGCACTTTCGTGCGGGTGGAAAACGAAGTAATAACATTACACAACAGTCCTCGATGGGACCCACAAAACAAATATATATAACAGCGACTCAATGAGTCAAAAAATACAGATATAATATACAAAGATCCAAATCACCTTGAAAACGATAGAGCGTCCAGCTACGGACAAGATGCAAATGGGGCTAAGAGCCCTGAAGAATAACCAATGGCGTCCATAACCCTGCCCAGGCCGAGCCGGAAGGGTAACCCTGCTAACGACGTCGATCTCAAACCTGCTTAAACCAAAGGGGTGCCGACAAAGGGCAAAGGAAAAAGAGGAGTGTCAGTACTGAGGCCAGTACATGGCGAGGCTAGAATTCGGCGGTCCTCGCCTACATAGGTATGGTGGTGGCGGCGGCGGCGGACATGCACTAAACAACCTATAGAGACTCGATACAACTGGCGATTATCAGAGAGGGGTAAGAATGACCTATCCGGATCCAACCTGAAGCTAACACCAAACAAACCCATCCTGGTGTTTCCCCCTTCAGACCAAACGAGGAATTCAACCGAGGAACTCACACAGTTGGCAGTTTTATTTATTCAGTTATAGTTGCGGCACTTTACTAGTCAGGTTTAGATAATCGTCCTGATAAAGTAAGCGGTGGGCACTTTTAGTTAACCATTCCGTGATAGTGGCAACACTTACTAGTCAGATACATTTATCATGAGATAACCCAAAAACCCAGCAGTTGTTGGTACTTTTATTCAGCCATTCCGTTGTAGTTGCAGTATTTACTAGTCAGGCACAATGGTCGCAAGCGACAATCCAAACAAGCAATTGTGGGCAGTATTATTTAGACATTCCGTTATAGTGAAGCTGATTACTAGTCATTATAAAGTCAAATTTATAGCAATAAACTTTAGTTATGCTTGTCTATGATCGAGATACTGTGCTCCAAGTCGTCCATATTCGCGGACACGGCTTTCAGAAAGTTTTACCCGGCCGGGGTGCACCAATAGCAACACACGCTCGATCAACCTCGGAAAAACCAACTCAAAACCCAACGAGGCTTTCACGGTGAACAATCACGATTCAGAATTATTTGAGGGGCCACCCTTGGAGTACACCATAGCAGTAAGCAAGCTTCGAGACGGACTCAAGGTTTGTGGGGCCGGCGGTAAACGACAGCAGATCCCCAAACGGGGACTGTCGATACCACGTAAACGAGTCACAATTCCTAAACAGTACAGTGTGCTCCTCGCACAAACGTAGATAAACAGTAGCATGGCATAAGTACAGGATAGTAAATAAAACCTCAAACTAGTTTGTGGCCCCAAGAAATAAGACGGAATCAAGCTCTGGCTCAGGGGGGTCCCATATACCTCCCGGATGTGGATAGCGCGATAAATCAAGGAACAGGTATCAAGTACTCGGGGTCCTACGGGACACAAGTGGGCGTTCGGAAACCAAATATTTTCTATCACCCACCGATGCCTCTGCTTACTTCAATTTTTAGTTGTTAAACAGGAATTAAAGTGAACGGGAAGTAAAGCTATGATCATCTCCATCATCAACATGCGGCAATACATCAACAACTGTGGCACTTGACGACACGCAACAGCACTTGAGCAAGCGACTACGACGCGCAAGTCCAACTACCTACCAAACAACAGGTAATAGGATGTGTCCAAGGCAATATAGGGCTGCACGGTATATCACGGGTACGAAAACTAGAGCATCGCAACACAGATAGCAATAGATCAACAGGAAGGAGTAAAACACTATAAAGTAAGATAGGTAGAAAGGGGGAGATGCTCGCCTGAAAACATTGCCGAAGGTTCAACCGAAGATCGGGGCGAAGCTCACATCAACTCAACGGCCTTATCCGCGAAGAAGCAAAACACTAGAAGAAACACCGGATGCACTATTTAATACTACGGCAAAAGATCGGGCATGATGCATGTATGATGTATGACATGGCAAGGTGCAATGCAATTAGGTCATATTAAGCGGAACCGGGGTCCCGACAATTAATTAGGTGGTTCAAGTTATTTAGAACCCCCGCAATTTAAATGTTGTTTAAGCATGGCTAAAGATAGCACCGGTTCGCTACACAAATTTAAATGAGGCCAATATAAGGCTAGATTTGCCCGCATATGGGCCCCATATTTAATTATAAGGTGGATCGGCATAAGGCCCCCAAACCACAGGCAATGATGCATGCATGAACAATTTAATATGCGACAAGTTTATTATTATGGCATTTATAAAATAGGGTTCTCGGATAAGGGTCACACATTAGGGTTCGGCAGATCTTGGGGGTTCCGGGGTTCGGGGTCGGTCTCAGGGTCCAGGGTTCGACGGATCGTTCTCGGACTACTGGGGTAGATCTTGTCGGTTCCCACGGGGTCGATCTTGCCGCTCCGTGCCGAAGTCCTTGGGGTTTCCTTCTTGGTCACCGGTGGCGAACTTGGAACGGCGCCAGGGTTCGGGCTTGTCGAGGTTTGGGCTCCGGGGCCGGGAAGAAGCGCTTGGCGTTCCGAGATGGCGTTGTTCGATCATCGGATCCGAGGAGGGCACTTGTGGTTCGGGCTCCAAGGGTCCGTGGCGAGCTTGTGTTGGGGGTCCGATGGGGTTCAGGCTTCGGTTCCGGGACGGAGATCTTGGCGTGCCGACTTCCATCTTGTGGTTATGAGAGTACCATATTCATGTACACGTACGAAAACACCACTAGCACCTTCTCACAAGTCCTCGCGGTACAACCTGCTGAGGCAAACACATGGGCATAGGCAAAGCGTCGAGCACCTTGAAGGCGAGGGCAGAGACGCGGCGACTTCATGAGGCGGGCAGAAACCATGGCGCCGCGCTCGCCTGTGGCGACGCTGGCGGCGGCAGCAGCGAGGTCGAGGTGGTCGGCCGTCGCGAGGCGAGCTCGAAGGACAGGCGGCGGCAGACAGCCAAGGCGAGAGGCGGCGGCGCGAGCGGCGGCAGCGGCGGAGGCGAGGCAAGACGGCGGCGAGCAGCGGAGCGAGGAGGAGCTTCGGGCAGCGCTGCGAGACGCAGGCGAGCGAAAGGGCGGTAGTGGTAGCCAGCGTGGCGGAGAAGACCTGCTGGCGAAGCGGCAGCGCTCGAGGCGGTCCAGCGATCTGAAGGAAGGCGGCTCGCTGCTGAGGGCGGCGAGGCTGCAGGCGCGGAAAGCGGCTAAACGAAGGGCCGGAGAGCGCTCGAAACGCTGTCGGCAAGCGGCGAAACCTGCGAGCGAGGGCGTGGGCACGGTCGAGGCAGCGAAGCGATGCCAGCAGCCTGGCGAGGAGGAGGCGGCTTCAGCGGAGGAACGGAGGCGGGAAAGAGGACAGGCGGCGGTGCGGTGTCGAGCGTCGGGAGGTTGGGAAGAGAGGCAGTGGGGAGAGAGGCGGGCGGTGAGTGGGGCCGGCGTGGGGCCCAGGCGGAACGGGTGGTGTGAGTGTGTGCGCGCGCGCGTGTGTGGGCTGTGGCTTGTGTGGTGGGGTGTGTGCCCAGGTGAGGGAGTGGGGGGGTAGGTGGCAGTTTGGGGTTGGTTAGGGGGAGGGAGAGGGTGAGGTGGCGCATGGCGATTGGCCAGGGTGAGGTGGAGGCTGGCTGTGGGTAGGTAGATTGGGTAGGAATAGGATTTAGAGGTGGACCGTTTGAACATGGGGGTGGTCGTTCGGGTCGGGACGGCCCGTTCGACTGCCCCTGCTAAAATAATTAAATCTTTTATTTAATTTAAAAGCATCTTTTTGCAAACCGTTAGCATTCAAACAAAAATAATCCGGAGACCGGGTTTGCGTGTTTGAATGAAGGTGGGGCGTTTGGAAAACAAAACTGGGTTTTTCCGAAATAGTTTTATGCAAGCAATTGCAAGATGATGACGATGCTCAAATGCAATGTGGCATGATGACATGAGCATGCTGTCATGATGATGCAATGCACAAAAACAACGCGATTTTCTAGTAGTGGTTTTGCGGGATGCCACAGGAAGGCGGACTTTGATGAGTGATGTTATAGCCCTACCATGGATTAGAGTGTCCAACCGAAGAGTAGTTCAGAGTAATATCATGAAGAGAATATATTTATTGAGAGTGTTCACTAGTGAAAGTATGATCCTTAGGCCTTGTTTCTAAGCATTGAGACACCGTTCATAACTAAATCTGTTGCATGTTTGCTTGCTTCCATCTTTTTGCCTTTAGTCTTTTCCTCTCCATCAGAAGCTCTTTTCTGGCACCGTTGTCTTATAATCATCCATACCACTTGTATTTCACTATCTCTTCGCCAAACTAGTGCACCTATACACCTGACAAGTGTATTGAGTGAGTTAGGGACACAAGAGACTTCTTGTATCTTGATTGCAAGGTTGCTTGAGAGGGATACCTTTGACCACTTTCTTCCTGAGTTCGATAAACCTTGGGTAATTCACTTAAGGGAAACTTGCTACTGTTCTATAAATCTCTGCACTTGGAGGCCCAGCAACTGTCTACAAGAATAGAAGTGCATAGATATCATAGACGCACCGTCATAACGAGGGAGGGGGGCATGGAGGATCTTATTCTAACTTTAGTATGTCACCGCCATCTCACTATACTAAAGAAGACACTAAAAATACTTAGGAAAAGAAGAACGGGAACCATCCCGTCCGCGATAGTCTGCCACACCTCCAAGGCGCCAAGTCCACAGAAGGTGGGCGGACCAGTGGCGTTGCCGACGAGGGAAGAGGGGGACCTTAGATCGCTCCCTATCTCTCCCTTTGCGTCATACCGGTTCGCACAAATTTTATTTATCGTATATTCTTGTGTCTTTTTGCTTATAAAAAAGTAATGAAAGGAATAAAAATCTTCCTATTTTGCTTTTTCTATTCAGTATTTAGGATCATTCCCCTACTCTTCTTTAAGGAAAAGGGTTATGCTGCATATTCCTACTTAATGCTCTACAATTCTACTGAGAATAAAAATATGTTAGGAGTCATAGAATCCGTTTTTGACTCTATACACTTGATTTCACTATGATTATTGACAATAGTAGAATAATTCCTTTGTAGAAATATGAGACATAATTTAGATGGATATTTGTACTTGGACGATCTTGTGAATAAACCATCCTGAAATGAATATGCCCACTGTTGAAAGAAGCAAGCGCTGACCTATAGTATCATCTTCAGCCTATCATAGCTCGATAGGTACTCTGCTCCACACACAATACCATCCATACGGATATCTTCGAATCCTCGCAAGGAAGAGTGCAACAGGCAACTAGGAATGATTCTCGAATGGGATGAGGGGAATGGAAAGTGAGAGCAACAGTGTTATATTCTGGGAACGAAAGCTGGGAGAAAAGAGGAGAGTGATGGCCTCTCTTATCTAATACTGTCCTAGTCATTGCTTTTTTTCCAATGGATTCTGTAATGCCACGCCATAGCGAAAGACGACAGTGCAGATAGGGGAGTAAACCAGCGATTTTCTGTCCCTGTCTCGCGTAATGGCCAGTTTTGCCTTTATAAGCTGAGATCCCTGTCGTGTGATTTAAAATTCAGATGGCTAGCGTAGATTCGATGTAATAAAAAAAGATATACAGTAGCTGAAAGCAAAAAACAAAGCTGAAAAGGGATAGCGATGCTCAAGCAGGGTGCGGGATATTCAGGTGCCTAACCTGGGTCCGGCATGCCTGTTGTATTTTTAGTTGTCGCAACTCGACGTGCTAACAGAGAGCAAAAAAAGAACATTTTGAGTGCTATCAGCTACTTGTTGAATAATGCAGTGCAGTGCTAGTGTAGAATTTGTTCTCGTCAGACATAAGCAGGCAAGCTGCAGTAGTTTCAGTTAGCTATTTTGTCAATTTAGACTCAGTCTTAGCTAACCGTTGCATTGGATGCTCATGGGGATGAACATGTAGTAGATAGTGCAGCGTGGGTGTAGTGAAGATAAGCCACGAGCAGGAGTGGGATGACACTTCTAGTAGGCTCGGTCTTGATCCAGGTTTTTAGGATTTTCGGTTGTAACCTCTGAGATAAATAGAGAAGGAGAAAGTCAGGAAAGTTGCAAGTCAATACGCAACACAAACCACCTGTGTCATCTGTCCACTAACCTCTTGCTTGTGTTCTTCGATTTGTTCTGCTGATTGATCCTTACAGGATATCAATTGGTATGAGAGCCTTAAGGCAGAGCAATATCGAACGGTGGGCAGAACACCGGCAACACCCCACCACCAGCTCGATCCATCACTCCGGCGCAAGAGCAGCGACGGCGCTTACCGAGTCGTGGGCGTAGATGAGTTCGGCGCGGAGGATAAATCATGGTGCAGCGGGAGGTGGTGTGCGAGATGGGCGGCGGCGGCGCAGGCCTCGTCTTCCCGATGCTGAAGCGGGGGGAGTACACCAACTGGGCGATGGTGATGGAGGTGAACATGCAGGCCGCGTCGCTCTGGGACGCGATCGAGGACGACGGCGTCTCCCGGCGCGAGGACAAGCAGGCGCTCGCAGCGCTGCTCCGCTCCACGCCACCGGAGATGCACCCAATGCTGATCGGGAAGGGCAGCGCCAAGGCGGCGTGGGAGGCCATCCGCGTTCAGCACCAGGGCACCGATCACGTGTGTGACACTCGCGTGCGATGGCTCAGAACTGAGTTCGAGTCGATCATGTTCAAGCACGGTGAGCGGATCGAGGACTTCGGCATGCGCATCTCCAACCTGGCCTCGACGCTGCGCTCCCTCGGCGACGCATGCGACGACGAGAAGGTAGTACGCAAGTTCTTGTCTATTGTTCCAGGCCGTTTCGTCCAGATCGCGTTCTCCATGGAGACGATGATGGACCCAGCCTCCCTCACTGTCGAGGAGGTTGTGGGACACCTGCGTGCTATCGAGGAGTGCCTTGATGGCGAGCCGGGCGGCACAAACGTCGGCAGTCAGCTGCTGCTAATAGAGGAGCAGTGGGAGGCGTGCAAGAAGAGGCCCAGCGGTGGGAGTACCACTGCGGCGGTGGTGGGCGTGACCGCGGTCAGGGCTCTGGCGCGCGGAAGACCGGTCCACCTCCAAGAAGGGCACACCACCATCCGCCGGCGGCGATGATCCTGATCGCGACAAGTGTCGCTACTGCGGCAAGAAGGGGCAATGGGCCCGGGAGTGAAGAAAGAAGCAGCGCGATGAGGCGGCGTGTCAACACCCGGATTTTTAATCCTAGATGCCTGTTATCCATACATCGCAATCCCAGGATTACCATTTTTGCGAGACATAACAGAATTGGATACCACAGTACATCATCCATTACAAACCGTACATAAGTTCTTACACAAATAGGGATCTCATGATCCAGTTCTTAATACAATTTCAAGCAACGGAATACGTAATAATAACGGTAGCGTAGGCGAAGCTCCATCTTCGGGGTCACATGCAATGCTGACGACAATCTTCAGGTATATAAGTTCCATCTTCGAAGCACCTCTCCTGTGATTTGGCCTCCCAACCATGACCAACTGTCATCTTGGGTACTGCACAGGTGGACAATCTTCACAAGGTAGCCTCAGCTCAGACCTTGGCCGTGAGGGAACCAATACTAAGGTATATAAGTTTCCAGTCAAGCCCTACCCAATCTTCGGGTATTGTGGTTGTACGATAAAATTGGAATGGTATCGCATCCAGACAACCATCAGTTTTATAAAGGGCTAAGGCTCATGCCTCATCATTTTCATCACCAAAATCATCAAGTGTTCGAAAACACATGTACAAAACATTTCAATAGAATGATCCATCATTCCAAGGTTTTCATAACCATTTTCACCAAGTATTCCCATCTAAAGTTGGTCAAGTTTTATGCTTAGCACTAGCATCTATAAGTGGGGGTAAGCACTAATGAGGGGTGGTAAGCTAGTGGAGTTTAACTAAGTTTAATCTTAGGCCTTAGGATGACATCAAAATTATCTAGCTTAGGCCAAATTTTATGCTCTTTATGCAACCTTCAATTATCTTTCTAGTATCTATCATTTATTCCAGTAAACTCTAAGTAAGAGCTTTGATAAAGAAATAAAGTAATAAACTGGCAAATAAAACTAGGATTGGTTTATCAAGTGGTGATGATCATATATGCTTTAAGGCATATAGTGGCATGGTAGCAAGCAAGTAGTAGCTTGCATAGGTCAACTTGATTAGTAAGGCTTGGAAGTATTGGCTTGCACAATATCAGTATAAGCTTGCTAAATTGCAAGTGTTAGCTTGCCTTGTGCAGAGCAGTGGTTGATGTTTTCCTCGGCTTCTTCTTCGTAGAATCCTCCTTCCTCCTTGTATCCTTGGTCGGTACTAGCGTCTATAAATAAATACGATGTACACAATCACCAAAACAATACTTAACTACTTGCAATCATCACACAAAAGGGTCCTATAGATGATCTAGCATCATCACTAACATTACAAGATTAAAGTTTGGTTTTAATTCCTTTTATTTTTAGAAAAGTAATTTCTACTCATTGAAAAACTACTTAAGATTTAATATTCTCCAAACCAAACATGGGATCATGTTGACACATGTCATCACCACATATTTTAGTTCATGGGAATGTGATTTAAAGTGGTGTCATAATTTAATAAGGTTTTACCCTTTTATTTTAATTAATTAAAGTTCCTAGAAATGCCTATGGGGCATTCTTTTATTACTTGAACATTATTTCTGTAAGTAATCCTATATATTTTTATATATTCTGAAGGGTATGGTTAAATGTGAATTTTGAGAGTTGGAATCAACTCAAAAGCTATTATGGTTTTAATTTGAAAAATGTTTGAATGCAGAAAAGCTTCTGCCTTGTTATTTTTACCATGGATGATCTACAGATCCAAATGACTTGAATCTAACGGGCTTGGATTCAGCATTCCCAGAACTTTCTAATAAAATTGGTTTCATTCAATTTGGTTCACTGAATCGACCTGGATTGATTTTTGAAACTGGGTACAGAATTGAGTTTGAATCTAAATAGAAAAATCTAAATTCAAACGAATGGGCTGCGCGGGAACTGTTAACGGGCCGGCCCAGTGACACTCCACGGCGCGGGGCTCAGCTGACAGGGGGGTTCCACCAGTCAGTGGCTCTTTAAGCGCTGATGCAGAACAATATCGGCCACACGATCTAAGTCTAATCCAATGGTGAGGGGTCGTCCACGTCGGGCAACTCCGTGAGACTAAAACCTAACGCGGTGAGGGTCGTTGGGGGCTCACCGGGCTCAGGCGGTCGTGAGGCGAGGCGACGAAGTCGACGACGGCGAACTCAGGGGTGGTCGCGGCAGCTCCTGGGGTGGACGAAATCGACGGCGCCCTTCTTCTCCAGAGGCGGCCTGCTCCGGCGCAATTCCGGCGATGCGCTGCTCGCCTTGCTCCGGGACTGAGGTGGGGTGGTTCTGGGTGAGAGAGGAGTGCAATGGTATGAAGAATTCGAGCGGGGGAGGCCTCTATTTATAGTCACGACGGTGAGACCGAACGGCATGGGCAGGCGACGGTGGCGACACGGCTACGGGCGGCTAGAGGCATTGCCGGTGGTGGCGATCACTTGGTGGTCTCCTGGCGATGCTCTACGGCTTTAATGCGCACGTAGGGGTGGTGTGTTTTGGTCTGGAACACGCGACGCTCTGCGTGGCAGAGGCGGCGTCTTCGACGGCGAGCGGTGGCTGTGAGGCATGGGGCGGCGAACAGGATGTCTGGCGGTCTCCTGGGTCGGTGGCGATCATGTATGCACTGGCGAGGCGGCGATGCGCAGGCTTCGGTCGAGGTGGCGCTCTGGCGCATGCTCGGCATGGTTCTTTGGCAGCGGCCGGGCGTCGTGTGGTCGATGCTGGCGAGGTTCGGCGGGGAGTGGCGGTGGACGGTGGGCTGCCTCCCAGACATGCTGTCTAGGCTTGGTTCTCCTCCTAGCTTGCTGTCGACATGGGGGTGACATGGTGAGCTTCGACTGTTCACCATTGATGTCATTGCCCAGCTTACAGTGAGGCTAGTGCTTGGTTTAACTTGCTAGATGATCTACTGAGATGGTTGTGAGCTAGAGAGGGAACAAGTTAGGCTTCAATCACTGCTCACAATAGTGTTTAAGATTTTGATGATTTGTGTCTGCAATGTGTTTGATGAAATGGCCGCAAGAATTCAAGTTTTGAATTTTGAAAAGATTTTTGGTGGGGGTGCTAGGTTGGTGCTGGTGAGTCTGCAGATGCTTGGGTTTTGAAAGTTGAGCTTGTTTGAGTGGTTTTTGAAAAAGTGGGATCTTCCCATATGATAAAGATTCAATTTTGAATTGTCATTTAAACTATGCATTTGAAAGTTTCTGGATGATCACAAAGTGGGCCTTGATACTTTGTTATGAGTAAAATCAAGGGGTGCAAAGATCCAGAAAAGTTTCTGTTAGGTTCTGAAAGTTTGAGACAGCCAAAGTAGGCATGGGAGTTAAATTGGTCAAAATGACCATTCACTCATTTAGCTTTGTTTTGATTTATTTGTCTTTAGGAAAAGTTTGGGAAATGTTTAGATGATGTTTATTTCACCTAAGCAACATTTTACAAGCAAAGAAACACATAAACAAGGCAATTCAAAAGAATTCAAAATGGGATGCATACACACATGCATGCTTCCATAATTTTATTTAGAAAAGTTTTTGTTAACACTAATTTTGATGATTAGAGTTTGATGATCCAAGTTTAGTATTTTTGGGATGTTACACGGCGGCGGCAGCGCACCTCACACAACACAAGGACGACGAGGAGCCTGGCCTTCACATGGCCACAGTCGTCAAGATCGTCCACGCCACGGCAGTCAGGCCTGTCGTCCTTGTGGCTGCCTTGATGCTAACGGGGGAGCACGTCTTCCTCAACAAGGAGCGCACACGCGTCATGCTCCGACGTGCGCCGAGCGACGTCGACCCCGCCTGGTACCGCGACACGGGGGTCTCAAACCAGATGACTGGTGACGAGGCTGTCTTCGTTGAGTTGGACCGCGCCGTGTCAGGCAGGGTGCGGTTCGGGGACGGCTCCGTCGTCGACATCTGCGGCCGTGACACGGTCCTGTTCGCTATCAACGGCGAGCGGCATCACGAGCTCGCCAATGTCTACTGGATACCAAAGCTGAGATCCAGCATCTTCAGCATCGGCCAACTGGATGAGCTCGGCTTCCCCACCCACATCGAGCACGGCTACATGACGGTACGGGACCAGGACAAGCTGCTGATCGCCAAGGTACCTCACACCAAGAACAGGCTGTACATTGCACATCTGAAGATTGTGCAGCCTGTGTGCCTAGCGGCGCACACCGACGACAAGGCATGGCGTTGGCACTCGCGCTTCGTACACCAGAGCTTCGACAGCCTCCGGAAGATGTCTAGGACTGGCATGGTGCGCGGGCTCCCTATGGTTGACCACGTCGAGCAGCTGTGCGAGGCCTGCATCACCGGCAAGCACCGGCGCGCTCCATTCTCAGCGGCGGCAAAGGTCCGTGCCACGGCACCCCTCGAGCTCATGCACGGGGATCTGTGCGGACCCATCTCGCCACCAACGCACGGAGGGAAGAAGTACTTCCTCCTGCTTGTCGATGATTTCAGCCGCTTCATGTGGATGATTCTACTCAAGTCCAAGGACGAAGCGGCGGCGTCAATTCGTCGCTTCCAGGCAGAGGCGGAGAAGGAGTCGCGATAGCCGCTCCGAATGCTTCGCATGGACCGCGGCGGCGAATTCACTGCGGTGGATTTCGCTGAGTGGTGCGCCGAGCGTGGCGTCCAGCGGCACCTCATTGCCCCCTATTCTCCTCAACAGAACGGGGTAGTGGAGAGGAGGAACCAGACGGTCGGCGGCGCCACAAGGAGCATGCTCAAGGCCATGTCCGTGCCAGCTGAGTTCTGGGGAGAGGCTGCCATGGCTGCAGTGTTCATGCTGAACAGATCCCTGACGAGAAACCTCGATGGCATGACTCCATTCGAGGGCTGGTACGGCCGCAAGCCAAATGTACACTTCTTGCGTGTCTTTGGTTGCAGGGCCTACGTGAAGGAGACGAAGCCAGGGCTCAAGAAGCTCGACGACCGCTCACACCCAATGGTGATGATCGGCTACGAGCACGGAAGCTAGGCTTATCGCTTGTATGATCTAGCAAAGAAGAAGCTCGTCGTATCCAGGGATGTCATCTTCGATTTGAAGAGATCGGGAAACTCCGTCCTGATGTGATCTTCGTGCTCCCAGGTAGCTTCCTCTTCTGTGTGGTTGCTCCACTGAATCTTGAGAAACTTGATGCTTCGGGTTCGGGTAGTTCAAAAAGCTTCTTCCAAAATACAGATGGGTACTTCGAGATAGGTCAGGTCATCGTTGATCTCTATGGTCCGGTGGTCGATGTTCTTGAACACTTTGGTCTTATCTGGGACTTCGAGACACTTGCGCAGTAACGAGATATGGAACACATTGTGAACGGCTGACATCTCTTTGGGTAGTTCCAATTGATACGACACTTCTCCTCGACGGTTCAGAATCTTGAAAGGTCCGATATATCTGGGGCCTAACTTTCCTTTGAGTTGGAAACGCTGCATTCCCTTCAATGGCGACACTTTCAGATAAACAAAATCTCCTATGTTGAAGGCGAGGTCTCGACGTCTCTTGTCGGCGTAACTCTTCTGTCTGGATTGGGCAGTCTTGAGGTGCTCATGAATCTTGTGAACATTTTCTTCTGCTTCTCGTAGGATGCCGGGTCTTAGCATATCTTCGAGTATTTGATTTACTTGGTCCGTTTGTCCATCGGTCTGAGGGTGATACGCGGTTCTAAAATCTAGGCGGGTTCCTAAACCTTCTTGGACTTTCTTCCAGAATCTCGAGGTAAACTGAGTTCCTCGATCCGATACGATGTTCTTGGGGACTCCATGCAAACTAACTATCCTAGCGATGTACAACTCCGCTAGCTTCGAACTCTGATATGTGGTCTTGACGGGCAAGAAATGGGCGACTTTGGACAATCTGTCTACTATGACCCAGATAGAGTCATTTCCCCTACTAGAAGTAGGCAGTCTAGTGATAAAGTCCATTCCAACGGAATCCCATTTCCATTCCGGAATCTGTAAGGGTTGCAACAATCCAGCGGGTCTTTGATGTCCGGCCTTGACTCGCTGACATATATCACACTTGGCGATATAGCTTCCGATTTCTCTCTTCATCTTATACCACCAAAATCGCTCTTTTAAATCTTGATACATCTTAGTTCCTCCGTGATGGATAGAATAAAGAGTATCATGAGCCTCCTTCAGAATCACTTATTTCAACTCAGAATCTACTGGTACACAAAGGCGTCCTTTGTACCACAGAACTCCTTCTTCGTCTTCGGTGAATCCGGGTACTTTGCCTGTACCGATACGACGCTTGATTCCGTCGATACTAGCATTTCCCTTCTACGCCTCTTTAATTTGAATGATCAAAGTGGGCTGGAGTTCTATGCTAGCCAAAAATCCTTCACTCACTAATTCTATTCAAAAATCTTCCATCTCTTTGTGCAAGCTTGGTTGCTCCTTTAAAATCATGGAGTTCAAGCGGCACGGCAATCTGCTAAGGGCATCTGCTACCACGTTGGCTTTACCAGGGTGATAGTGAATGTCCAGATCGTAATCCTTGATTAGCTCAATCCATCTCCTCTGTCTCATATTCAGCTCCTTCTGAGTGAATATATACTTCAGACTCTTGTGATCCGTATAGATCTCACAACGGTTTCCCATCAGGTAATGTCTCCATGTCTTCAGGGCTAGAACTACGGCTGCGAGTTCGAGGTCATGGGTTGGATAATTTTGCTCGTGTTGCTTTAGTTGTCGAGATAGATAAGATATAACTTTGCCTTCTTGCATTAGCACACATCCGAGACCGATCTTGGATGCATCACAATACACATCGAAGGGCTTCGTGATATCTGGCATGATCAAGATTGGGGCTGAAATCAATCTCCTTTTGAGTTCTTGAAAACTCGCTTCACATTTGTCGGTCCATTCAAACTTCTTGTCCTTGTTCAGCAATTGGGTCATGGGTCTGGCTATACTCGACAATCCTTCTACGAATTTGCGGTAATATCTCGCCAATCTGAGAAATGCACGAACTTGGGTTTGAGTGGTTGGGGCTTGCCAATCTTCTACATCTTTCACTTTGGCAGGATCAACGGCAATTCCTCCGGCTGATATAATGTGACCGAGGAATCCTACCTCCTGTAACCAGAATTCACATTTGCTAAACTTTGCATACAGCTGATGCTCTCTAAGGGTTCCAAGAATGGTCCTTAGGTGTAGCTCATGTTCTTCTTCTTATTTGGAATAAATCAGAATGTCATCGATGAAAACAACGACAAACTTATCCAGCAAGTCCATAAAAATCTTATTCATGAGATTCATGAAATAAGCGGGGGCATTAGTTAATTCAAAAGACATGACTGTATACTCATACAATCCATATCTGGTGGTAAAGGCGGTCTTTGGAATATCCTCTGCACGAATTTTGAGTTGATGATAGCCAGTCCTAAGATCAATCTTAGAAAACACTTTGGCACCAGTCAACTGATCAAACAAATCTTCTATCTTAGGCAAGGGGTACTTGTTCTTGATGGTGACATCATTCAACTTCCGATAATCCGTACACAAACGGTTACCTCCATCCTTCTTGTCCACGAATAATATAAGTGATCTCCAAGGTGACGCACTTGGTTGAATCAATCCAATTTCCAACATGGCATCCAGTTGCTTCTTCAGTTCTGCTAGCTCTGACAGGTTCATACTATAGGGTCTCTGGGCTATGGGTCCAGTTCTGGGGATTAGTTCGATGATAAACTCGATATCCCGATCTGGGGGCATACCGGGCAAAACATCTGGAAATACATCGGGGTATTCACAGACTATCCGGACTTGATCAATGGTAGGTTGGGATATACTCTTGTTACACTTGAATTAGCGAGGTAAGGTTTTAGATATATGCTCGACTGATATTCCGGTTGTACTGGTCATGGTTATGGCTTTCTTGGCACAGTCAATCAATCCTTTATGTTTGGACATCCAATCCATTCCTAGTACTACTTCCAAACCTTTAGTTCCGAGTACTATCAGATTAGCATAAAAATCTATGCCATGGATTCGGATAGTGACGGCTTTGCAAATTTGCCTAGCCTTGGTGGTTGATCCGGGAATTTGAACAATCATGACATGCTTCAGTTTGGTTGGTTGAATTTTACTAGTGCATGCAAATTCTTCGGTGACAAATGAGTGCGATGCACCCGAATCAAACAACACTCGTGCAAGTACTGAATTAACATAAAACATACCCAGCATGACGTCTGGCGCTTCCTGAGCTTCTTCAGCATGCATGAGGAAAAGACGGCCATTGCGGTTGAGCGAATTCCCTGGGGCAAATCTTCTTCCGGGTTGAACACGACGTTGTGGCTGAGCTGGGACATTGGCATTGAGTGCTGTGGCATTCTTCTTGTTGGGGCACTTGTTGGAGTAGTGACCCTTATTTCCACAGTCATAACAAGTCACTTGCGACTTGTCCTTTGCTGCTACAAGCACAACATTGCTTCCAGTCCTCGAGGCAGTGTTGGAGTTGGTGGTAGCATTGTTGTTGTTGAACTTGGGTGGGGCACGGTTGAAATTGCTAGAGTTGCCGGTGTTGTTGTGATTTCCACTGGGCCTAGGGTTTCCACAGTTGGGATAGGTCGGACGGTTCATCAGGGGTCTGTTGGTTCTTGGGGCAAATCCTGGAGATGGGTTAGGGCGATACTTTGGGGTCTGATGGGTTCCTGGCTGATGCATCATGCGACGCTTGCGGTTCTCGTTGGCTTGGTTGATATTTCCTTCCATCTGGATAGCCGAGTTGACAAGGGCTTCAATATCAGCAAAGGGGATATTGACTAACACTGTCTGCATCTCATCATGCAGACCATTCAGGAATCTTTCTTTCTTCTTGGCTTCGGTGTCGATCTCATCCGGGGAATACCTAGATAATGACAAGAATTTGTCACGGTATTCCACTATAGTCATCCGTCCTTGCTTCAATTCTCGGAACTCGTCTCTCATTCTCTTGATCAAACCCGGCGGCACATGGGTTCTGCTAAACTTGAACTTGAATTCCTCCCAGGTCATCATCTGGCCTCCGGTCATTGCGCGAACACTGTTCCACCATGCCCTGGCATCTCCGGCTAGATAGTGGGTGGTGAACAGCACTTTCTCGTTGGCTTCCATTCCGGCGACTTCTAGGTTATTTTCCATGGTCTGCAGCCAATCATCGGCGTCTAGGGGCTCTTCTGACTTAGTGAAAATAGGTGGGTTGGTATTCTGGAAATTCTTGAGCTTAGGTCCATGGTTGTCCTGATTTCTGTGGCCTTGGTTGTTGTGGGCAAGCTGAGCTATCTGTTGCAGGGTGGCTAGGTTGGCTTGACATTCCGCTCTTTCAACTTCGCGGTCAGAAGTCAACATTTGCAAAATCTGCAACATCGGTGTCGTGGTATTGCCGACGAGTACGCCATGGAGGGGTCCTCACAGTGCGTGTTTAGAGACGTGGGGTAAGGCGGACGGTTGACGGGTACGAGGTAACACAGCTTACCCAGGTCTAGATCCCACAACGGTGGCGGAATCCTACTCCTGCTATAAATCACTATAATGGCAATCTGGCCGAGTTCTGAGATTAGGTTCATGCGAGGTGACTAGAAAGTCTAAGTTATCGTTGCCCTAAAGGCTCCCGTGGCCCGACTTATATAGTCGCCAGTCCTAGGGTTAGGGAAAAGTCCTAGCCGGACAGTTCTGAGTTCTACCGTCTATTACTAGTCTTGTGTATCTTGCACTCCAAGGCTCCGATGCAGCTGGTGACTCCACCGTAGCCTTCCTTTATCCGGCATGGGCCTCCCTTCTGGATCCACCTAACTGGGCCGCCCAGCAGGCCATAGGCCATGCTACCGACTATGGGCCACCCGGGTTAGTCGGATAAGAGACATGCTATGAGTATACCCATATAGCATATCCCCAACAGTAGCCCCCGGAGAACTCCGAGATCTTGCGCCGTCTTGCCTCTTCTCGTGGAATGCTCCGTCTAGATGGATGTCGGCAAATCGTCAAGCAATATCTTGTAGTCCTCCCAAAGAACCATGCAAAGGTTTTCTCCGTCTTCTATGAGTAAGTTGGAGAAATGCTGAATCTTCCATCGTACGCTCCTGTTGTCGGATTAAATCCGTCCATGCCGGAATATTCGATGGGACGGCTCATCTACCGTGTCAGTTATGATGACGTAGGCTGTAGGTCAGCGACGCCTCGTAACTCACACATGCAGAGAATGTAATCATATCCGATTTCCCCGCGCGAGCGATACGAACCGTTGGCGGCGACGGTTGGAGACGTGGTGAAATTACCGTGCACGTTCATGAACACGTCGTCTACGCGGCAACCGTCCGATTAGCTGCATGAATCTTGACACAGAGTAAGATAAATAGCGGCCGTAGGACACTTGCCACTTTTTCACCCCATTCTCCTGCGTCATCGTCTTCTTCCTCCAGCCGCGCGCCTCCTCGAGCTCTCCCCGAAAACCTCGAGAAACCCTAGCTTCTTGCCTGCACCAGTCGTGTCCTCTTCCTCCTCCATGGCTAGCAGCAGCTCATCCTCATCAATGGCGGCGTCGAGCGAAGCCGGCGAGCTCCATCGTCGTGCCCCCAGAGGGCCTGGTCATCCCCGCATCGGCGGTGATAGAAACCACCGGCGGCGACCATAACCTGGCGGCGCTGGAGCCCCTGGAAGAGGAGCCAGACTCGCACAAAGGCGACTGGCGCGGCTCGGACATCACCGGCCACGACCTCCAAGAGATGGTCGCTGAGGGTTACCTCCCTACGACGGAGGGGCTCGCCTGGCGGGCGGCGCCAGCCGGCGAGGTGACCCCCTATCCCCAAGCCGGAGAGAAAGTGTACCTCAAGGCGCAATTGGTGCGCGGCGTTTCTCTGCACATCTCCCACTTCTTCATGTCCGTCTTGAATCACTTCAAGGTTCAACCCCACAACCTTTCCCCCAATAGTATCCTAGTGCTTAGCAACTTCGCGGCACTTTGTGAGGGTTACCTAGGGATTAGGCCTAGGTTAGATTTGTTTGTGTACTTCTTCATCGTAAAACGTGAAGCCGGACACAGCAAGGAGGAGCTTAGAAACTGCGGCACCATAAGCTTCAAGATCCGTCCTGGCCGGCGGTTCCCCGACATCGTCGGCCACGAGTCATGCAAAAATTGGCAGCGGACGTACTTCTATGGCCCCGACATTCCTTTGTCGGGCCGATAAGCAACGTACCCGGACTTTGTGGACGGATCCGCCGCCGAAGTCCCCACATGGCGGTCCCATGCCTCCCTTCCCTCCAACCTCAACGCTTCTCGCGCAATAAGGCGGATCGAATGATTTATAGAGACGGGTCTGACCGGCTTGGACCTAGCCATGTGCTGGTTCATCAGGCGGATACAACCTCTGCAGCACCGTACGAAGCTTATGCACGAGTACACCGGCGACCGAAGGGATGCCCTCCGGATCTCCGAGGACAACTTCTCGAGCGACTCCGTCAAGTTCCGCCTTAAAGACATCGTCAAGGTGAAGGACAAGAAGCATGGCTTCACCCTCACCTACGACATGTTCGTAGACGGAAAGTGACCAAAGGTAGACATTTATTTTCCGTGTATGACATTGCTCCATTTTTTCCGTCTTGCTAATACCATATTGTCTAACACAATGATTTATCACTTGACAACTTAGCGATCTAGAGGAGGGAAACCTGGCCACCCAAATCTATGATCCCAAGATGAAGGAAGTCATGGTCGTGTCCGATGATGATGTCCCGTTGGCGCGAAAGCGGAAGAGATCCACCTCTGACGCTGCCGACAGAGGCAAGAAAAAGAAGACAGAGGGCGGAGCCTCCAAAAGAAATCTTGCCATACAGGCGGAAAAGAAGAAAGCCACCGGGATGTTTGCCAAAGCGCCCCCCTAGTGTAAGCTTCTTATTCTCCGACATTGTCTTGTTCATCTGTCTTATTCCTGTACTTATGCATTTTGCACATTTCAGGAAGAAAACCACAACCAGCCTCAAGAAGTCCTCCAAGACTCTTGGCGCCTCTACCGAACTCGCAGTTGTCGGCGAGCAGGCGACGTAGGAGAGCGCTGCCTTTCAAATGGCTAAAGCTCCGGCTAAGGATGCCATCGGTAGCGGCAAGGCGGTGGTGGGTGCTGGTACCTCTGCCGAAGGCGGCGCCTCTACTCCCCAGAAACCCTTGGAGCTGCCAAAGATTACTTTCCCGGTGCTTACGCCGGGTAGCACAACTACGGTTCCTGGAGGAGTGCCGTCATCTCCGACGTGCGGTCTTGAGGAGCTACTCCGTCAAGCAGACATCTTGCAAAGTAACAGCGTTTCCTTTGGCAAGTTGCTGGCCGAGAGTGCTACAAACCTCAATATCATCGCACTTGTAAGTCTTACTTTACCTTTTGCATTTCATATGAGTATCCCACTATAGCCCCCGAGGATGTAGACGGAAAACCATTGGCTTTGCATCTATATGCTCTAAGAGTTACTAAGTTAGAAAAACTCTCACTGTAGCCCCCAAGAATTTAGATGGAATGAATTATTCCGACTAGATGCTTTAAGAGTAGCAAACACAGTGTTCATAATTTTAAGTGTTATAGCCCCCAAGCCTCTAGTTGTAACTGAATTAGTTCCGACTAGATACTTAAAGAAAAGCTAAGCATTTTCCGAGTTAAAACTTTATACTGTAGCCCCCAAGATTCTAGTTGAGAACTGAATTAGCTCCGACTAGATGCTTAAAGAAATGCTAAGCATATTGCTAAGTTAAAAACTCTCGCTGTAGCCCCCGAGCACCTAGATGGAAAATCTCCGACTAGGGGCTCCAAATAGACTGAACAACGACTTGACTTTGTATTTGTTTCCACAGAACGAGAATGCTCGGAGGGACATGGCCAATGATAAGTACCAGAAGATGCGCGCGGACCTTGAAGCTAAAAAGGGTAAAACCGCCATCTTGAAGGAACAGATCATCAAAAACAAGAGTCTGTTTTCTTTTTGCGCATTTCTGTCTTACTTTTGTGCCTTCCTTCTTCGAGTACTCACTGTGTACTTTGTTTTCTCCGACTTGCAGAGCATGTAGCCAAGGCCAAGGATATTGTCGAGCAGTCCAAGCACATCCAGTAGCTGGACAGCGCAAACAAGATCCTTAAGAAGGAGAGGGAACAAATGTTGAAGATGCACGAGGATTCCATGAAAGCCCTGCAGGACTCCGCCTCCGCTGAGATCAATCGCTTGAAGGAGGAGCTTGCGATCCTAAAGGATCAGAAGCAAGCTGCCGATGAGCAAAACTTTCGCCATAGAGAGGCGTTTAAGCTCCTCCAACAAGAGAAGGAATCTTTGGCGGACGTCGTCTGGAAAGCTAAGGCTAGCATCTTCAGTAAGTGTCCTTCGTCTTGTAGCTTTGTAGTCTGGATACTTAGAATTTATTGAACTCATGCACCCCTTGTCGGAATTTTCAGCGCCTATGGGCTTACCCCGCTCGCCTCCTTCGGACAAGGAATGCATGATTCTTGCCAGCAACTTCATCAACACCGCCATCACCCAAGCCAAAGAGATCGCCAAGCCCCTCCAAATCTATATCAAAGCCTCTGACTCCGTTGTGAAGTACTCGGAGATTCTACGCCGAGCCCCCGAGCGTGTCGCAAGCTGGAAAGCTTCATGTGCACGGGCTGGCGCTAGGATGGCGTTGTCCATGGTGAAGGCACACTATGAAGGTGCCGACATCGACACGGTGACATCTGGTATCCCCGACGTGGATGATGACGGCAAGGAGATCGATCACGAAGCCATCCTGTCATCACTCGCGGGCTATGACACCAGGGTTGCCGAGTTGGTGGACGTCGACGGCTTCGTGCCCAGGAACTTTATTGAGAACACCGACCCTGAATCCTCCGAGTCTCCTCACAGTGGTGACGCTGAGGGTGAATCTCCGGCTGGTGATGATGCGGCCTCCAAGTCCCCTGCACCCAAGGAGTGAAAAACACTTTGTAATTCTTATTTCACCTCTGGAATGTGCATTGAAAAAACTTGGTGATGTAATCTTAAGGCGGAAAACAATGGTTGTCGTATCCTGCTACTTAAGAATTAATGCCCAGTATGTATATATTTTTTTAAGCAAGTGTTGGCTTATCCATTACTTTGGTTTTTATGCTTGAATTTTCGTGAGTCGGAACCATGCGCTTAGGTGATGATGCCCAATGGCACCGTCTATAACCTAAGCACAAAATCGCCGACAATAAGTGCCAAAAGTCACTACTCCAGAATCCACATAAAAACAACAAAAAACGTGTAGACCAGAAAACTTAAGATAACGCCCGTAGGCGGAATTTTTACAAGTGCAATCGCAAAGCTTGTGCATAAAGGTTTATATGATCCAAAAATGAACACTAAAGGAGGTAGAAGACTCAGCAATATGAGTGAACCAAAGAGCTTTATTTCATTGATCATATAAGAGGTACACGATTAGATAAAAAATGCTAAGTGTAGAAAGGACGTAGCTGTGCTATGTTCCATGGCCGATCAAGATCCGGGTAGTCATCATCTGGGTCACGTCGCTTACGCTTATGATCCTCGTTGGGCCTATCCTTGAGTTCACGATTGTCGACAAGGTAATAAGACCCATTGAGCAGCGCCTTTCTTATGATGAACGGTCCTTCCCATGGCGGGGATAGTTTGTGCGACTTCTTCTGCTTAAGTCGGAGCACTAAATCCCCCTCTTTAAACGAGCGATGCCGGACGCGGCGGCTATGGTAGCTTCATAGCTTCTGCTGGTAGATGGCGGATCTTTGGCATGCCAAAACGCGCTCCTCCTCGAGAAGGTCCACATCTAGGCGTCTGGATTCTTCAGCGTCATCTTCTTCATAGGCGGCAACTCTTGGTGCATCGTGGAGGATGTCGGAAGGTAGGATAGCTTCTGCTCCATATACCATGAAGTAAGGGGTGTAGCCGGTGGATCTGTTGGGTGTAGTTCGTAAACTCCACAGCACAGATGGCAATTCTTCCGCCCAGGCTCCAGCTGCTCTATGTAGCGGTGCCTTAATACGTGGCTTGATTCCCTGCAGAATTAATCCATTGGCTCGCTCAACTTGACCATTGGATTGTGGGTGTGCCACAGACGCAAGATCAAGTCGGATGCCTTTGTCCCAGCAGTAGGCCTCCACTTCTCCGAGTGACAAGTTGCTTCCATTGTCGGTGATGATGCTATGTGGGAGACCAAATCTCACCACTAGATCCCAGACAAATCTAAGGGCAGTTGCCCCATCAAGCTTTCTAATGGGTTTAGCTTCTATCCATTTGGTGAATTTGTCAACTGCTACAAGCAGATGCGTAAATCCAAACGGTGTCGTTTGTAACGGTCCCACCATGGCTAGCCCCCAGACTGCAAACGGCCAAGTTATTGGTATTGTTCGCAATTCTTCAGCAGGAACATGTGGTTGTCGGGCATAATACTGGCATCCTGTGCACGTCTCAACCAGCTTGTCGGCGTCCGCCTTCGCGGTCAGCCAGTAGAATCCTTGCCGGAAGGCTTTCGCGACCAATGATCGAGGAGCGGCGTGATGCCCGCAATCTCCGAGATGGATTTCGCGTAGGATTTCCATACCTTCTAGCTGGGAAACACACTTTAGGTATACACCAGTAGTGCTCCTTTTGTAGAGTTGCCCATTGATTATGGTATAACCCTTTGCTCGTCATACTATCTGCCGTCTTTCGACCTCGTCGTCGGGCAAAGTTCCGTGTTCGAGATATTCCATGAACGGTTTTGTCCAAGCCGGAGGGATCTTTGTCACCATGTTGATGAAAGAATCATCTCTATCTGGGTTGTCGATGTCGGCGCCCTTCACGGATGGTGTGCGTAGATGCTCTAGGAAAACGCCTGGCGGAATTTGCTTGCACCCTAATCCAAGTTTAGACAATAGATAATCCGCCTCGTTTTGCTCCCTAGGCACATACTTGACTTCGTAGCCCAAGAAGCTCTTGGCTATCTCGTCCACTTCGTTGCGATATGACACCATCATAGGGTTCCGCGCATTCCAGGTGCCAGCCACCTGCTGGGCAACCAAGTCAGAATCTCCACAGCAAACTATGCGCTTGATGCCAATATCCTTGGCTACACGCAATTCGTGAATGAGTGCTTCATACTCCGCCATGTTGTTTGTAGCCTCGAAGTGGATCTGCAGAACATAGTGTAGCTTGTCTCCTTTTGGTGACTGTAGCAATACACCAGCCCCCGAGCTGTTGAGCAGCTTTGATCCGTCAAAGTGCATCACCCAGTACTCTGGTTCTGGCAATGGAGTGGCATCTGGCATCTCCGTCCAATCTGCGATAAAATCCGCCAAGGCTTGTGACTTGATAGCGTCGCGTCTTTTGTAGGTGATCTCGAAGGCGGCAAGTTCAATGCCCCACTTCGTGACCCTTCATGTAGCATCGTTGTTGTTGATAATGTCGGACAGTGGAGTCTTGCTCACTACTGTGATTGGGTGCTCCTGAAAGTAATGCCTCAGCTTCCGCGAAGCAAGAAATACTCCATAAGCTATCTTTTGGTAGTGCGGGTAACGCTGCTTGGACTCCGTCAAGACCTCGCTTACATAGTAAACGGTCGTTGAACTCCGTGCTCATAACCTGGTTCATTCCGCTCTACCACGACGACGATGCTGATAACCCGGTTGGTTGCCGCCATGTAAATTAACAGGGGCTCGCTAGGCTCGGGTGCTGCAAGGATGGGCGCTGAGGAAAGAATCTCCTTGAGCTGCTTCAATGCTGCATCTGCCTCATCCGTCCATGTGAATTTGTCCGCCTTCTTTAGCAACTTGTACAGTGGCAGAGCCTTCTCTCCAAGTCGGCTGATGAACCGACTAACTGCTGCAACACAACCTATTAGTCGTTGGATATCCTTTAGGCATGTCGGACGGTTTATATTTAAGATGGCTTTGATTTTCTTCGGGTTGACCTCGATTCCGCGCTGGGAAACGATGAAGCCCAACAATTTGCCGGCTGGAACCCCGAAGACGCACTTCTTAGGGTTGAGCATCATGTTGTATTTCTAGAGAATGTCAAAGGTTTCTTTTAAGTCGGAGATTAAGTCATTTGACTTTTTAGACATCACCGCGATATCGTCCACATAGGCAGGGGCGGACCTGGGCCACGGGCAGCCCGGGCTATAGCACGGGTCGTGGCCCATGTAGGATAGGTAGATTCCTAATATATTTGTGTAAGATTTTAGGGCCCAGGCAGAACAGCCCGTGTCGTTGGCTGGTATGACCGGGGCTATTGCTTCAAGCCCACCAAGCTAGAGCTAGCGATTAGTTTCAGGAAAAAAAAGTAGTGGCAGCCATCGATTAGCTTGCTCGCGTTGATTCCGGCCGAACTTGCCTGTTCGTCTCCTTTTCTCACGCGAAGAAAAAACCGCCTGCTGCGATCCAAAATTCCAACACGCAGCCGCTGCCCTCCTGACTTGATCACGCCGCCACCACCGCCGCGACGGCCGACGCCAAGGACTGGCCGACGCGACACCAAGGAATACCTTCAAGACGGCGGCGAGAAAGATCGCCGCCTGTCTTGACCCACCAGCAAGCCAAGACCGCAAAGACAAGGTTTGATCTCTGAAAGGAAAATTTAACCCGTGGAACTGATTCAGTTATACTTACATACATGATTGCCTAATTGGGGATTAGCTAATTTACTCAGTCTGATTATGTAGATGAAGGGGACAAAGAGGTCAAAGCCTTATTCATCAAGACCTGTATCATCTTATTTTCAATCGGTTTCACAAACTGTCAATTTGAGTCAACCTTCTCCTGCTCAAGAATCTGATACGAATGTTGGTGGCAGTGGGACAGTCCCTCCCCAACAGCAACAGGTTAGTCCTCACGTTATATCTGACACTAGCAGCGATGACGAGAGTTCTAGCGCCGAGCTTAATCCAGATGACATTGTTGCGGATCCTGGTCTTCGGAAACCTATAGAGGAGCTAGATGTAAATATCAGAGATGCTGCGAGGATAGAGTATTTGATAATGGGTCCATGTCAACCAGTTGGTCATAAATTTCCTGGAAAATTAATTGCAAGCCAGATGCGGAGATTTCAGGATAAATGGTTTAAAAGATATGATTGGTTGGAATATAGTGTAGCTAAAGATGTTGCATTTTGTTTTTACTGTTTTATCTTCAAGCAACCACGAGTAGAAAATTTTGGCACGGAATCATTTACAAGGGTTGGTTTTAGTTATTGGAATAATGGAATTGAAGCTTGTGATCTTCATGTTGGTAAGGATATTAATAGTGCTCATAATAAAGCTAGGAGATATTGTGAGGCTTTTAGAAATCAGCGGCAAGGTGTGGATTATGTGTTGGCAGCTGCTACCAAGAAGGACGAGGAAGACTATAAAGCCCGCATTACAATTATGATAGGCATTGCAAAGTTTTTGCTATTGCAAGCTCTTGCTTTTCGTGGTCATGATGAGTCTTATCGCTCCAACAATAGAGGGAATTTTCTTGAGATGTTGAAATGGTATAAAGGGAAAGATGAGAAGGCTGCAAAATTGCTTGATAGTGCTCCTCGGAACCATCAAATGATCTCACCAAAAATACAAAAACAGATTTGCAAAGCTTGTGCTCATGTTACAACCAAAGCTATTATTGATGACATTAGAGATAAAAAGTATGCAGTACTTGTTGATGAGGCACGAGATGCATCTATTAAGGAACAAATGGCCATGGTTTTAAGGTTAGCTTCTATGATATTTATATTTCTCCTTTTTTGAGTGATTCAAAATTTATGCTAAGTAATGACTTTTATTTTTATATGTAGGTATGTCAACAATAAGGGACAAGTGATAGAGAGGTTTGTTGGTGTGAAGCATGTTCCAGACACGACATCCGCTTCACTAAAGATAGCTTTGGATGGCATGTTAAAATCTCTTGGTTTATCCATCTATAATGTGAGAGGTCAAGGTTACGATGGGGCATCAAATATGAGGGGACAATTTCATGGATTGCAAAGACGCATATTAGATGAAAATCCATATGCCTTTTATATCCATTGTTTTGCCCATCAGTTACAGCTAGTGGTTGTCTCTGTTGCCAAGTGTTGTTCCTCTGTCTTGGACTTCTTTAACTATGCTACCATGATTGTCAACACGGTTAACTCTTCGTGCCATAGAAAAGATAAACTATTGCAAAGTCAGCATGATGAACTTGTGAACAAAATTGAGGCCGGTGATATCTTCACTGGAAGAGGAAAGAACCAGGAAACTAATCTTGCAAGGCCGGGGGATACTCGTTGGGGCTCTCACCATAAAACCTTATGTCGCCTTGTTCACATGTGGAAATCTGTCCTACATGTATTAGAGAATCTGAGTGATGATGCCACTAATGCAACACAAAAAACCACAGCTTCGGGTTTGTTAGAAAAAATGGAAAGCTTTGAGTTTGTATTTATTATGCATCTTATGATCAGAATTCTTGGAAAGACTAATGATCTATCAACTTGCTTGCAAAGGAAAGATCAAAACATTGTGCGTGCTGTAGGTCTGATTGGTACTACATTGAAGGAAGTCGAGAAAATAAGGAACTCTGGCTGGAATGATATTTTGGAAGATACAAAGAGATTTTGTTCTGAGCATAATATTGTTGTGCCAAATATGGAAGATAAAATACCAGCTAGAGGCCGTTCAAGGGGTCGTGGCAGCCAGTTGGTAACTTATTATGACCATTTCCATCATGAAATATTTAATGTCGTACTTGATCAAATCATTGTTGAGTTCAATAACCGCTTTACTGAAAGGTCTACTCAGCTATTGAGGTGCATAGCTTGTCTTGATCCAAAGAACTCATTTGCTAATTTTGATATTGATAAGTTAATTGAACTTGCAAGAATGCATGCCGATGACTTCTCTTAGTATGAGTGTATAGTCCTTCGGGACCAACTTGGCACATTTATTGTTGATGCGAGAGAAGATCCAGACTTTGCAAATTGTAATGATCTTGGAAAGCTTGCTCTTAAGATGGTTCAAACAGATAGACACAAGACCTTTCCATTGGTATATCGTCTTATTGAGTTAGCCTTAATTTTTCCGGTTGCAACGGCGACCGTGGAAAGAGCATTCTCGGCAATGAAGATTATCAAGACAGATTTGAGGAACAAGATGAATGATGATTGGATGAATCATAGTATGTTATGCTATATTGAGCGAGACATATTTGCAAGCATCGAAGATGATACAATTTTGGAGTGTTTCCAAAGTATGAGGTCACGTAAGAGACAAATACCACATGTAGCTACTGGTAAGTTACTTTATTACCAATGAAATTATGTATCATATATTCATCAATACTATTTTCTGATTATCTTTTCTCGTACTTGTAGGTTCTAGTTCTTCTCCTATGATTGATGAGGAAATGATAGGCTAGGATGAGAGCAAACCTACGTTGTTTAGGTATTAAAATTGCTTCTTGAGTATGCGATTATGCCATTGCAACTTTTTTTGATTTTCTTATTATTATTTTTAAAGCATTGAGCTTATGTCTCACGTTAGAACTCCATCTACGTATTTTTAGTGTATTTTGGCTAAAATATTATGTTATTGAGAGGGGATTAGAAGATTTTTTTTGTTTTTGGAACGTTAAAAATTAGCCCCGGTCTTTCCCAAATCCTGGGTCCGCCACTGCACATAGGCATGAACGTTCTGACCAATTTGGTCGTGAAGGCAACGTTGCATTGTCCGCTGGTAGGTAGCACCTGCGTTTTTCAGCCCAAAGGGCATCGTGACATAGCAAAACGTGTCGTACGGGGTAGTGAACGAAGTGGCCAATTGGTCCGACTTCCTCATCTTGATCTGGTGGTATCCTGAGTATGCATCGAGAAAACACAAAAGTTCCGAGCCAGCCGTCGAGTCAATGACTTGGTCAATACGAGGCAAAGCAAACGGATCTTTGGGGCATGCTTTGTTCAAGCCGGTGTAATCAACGCACATTCTTAATTCATTGGTTCCCTTTTTGGGGACAAGTACAGGATTGGCCACCCATCGGGTGTGAAGGACTTCTCGGATAAACTCAACCTTAAGTAACCTAGCTATCTCTTTGCCAATGGCGCATCTCTTCTCATCTCCGAAGCGTCGTAGAGGTTGTTTCACTGGTTTACATTTTGGATCTATGTTTAAGCTGTGCTCGGCAAGTTCCCTAGGTACACATTTCATGTCGGTGGGTTGCTAGGCAAAGATGTCCCTATTCTCACGGAGGAACTCGACGAGAGCGCTTTCCTATTTGGGATCCAGGTTCGTCCCAATGGCGACGGTCTTGGAGGCATCGCCTACCACAAGTTCCACCGGATTGGTCTCGATAGCGGCCTTGAACGCAGGAGCGGAGTCGGAGATCTGCTTCGACGCTGGGCATCTCCGAGTCATTGACCTTGCTCGATCTTTTGAATTCTTCTGTCAGAGACAGCTTACGCAATGGCTGCTTCATTGATCTCATCCTGCCTTGGTAAAGCTTCCGGATACGGTGATGACACCGTTTGGTCCGGGTATCTTGAGCTTGTTGTAGACGAAGCATGGCTTGGCCATGAACGTGTGGAATATGTTGCGGCCGAATATGACGTGGTACACGCTCTTGAAGGGGACCATGTAACACCCTCAGAATCGGACCTATGCAAATTTGGGCAAAATTCACCAAAACCCGCATAGAAACGATTCAAAGGTGCCCACCAGGCACTTTCGTGCGGGTGGAAAACGAAGTAATAACATTACACAACAGTCCTCGATGGGACCCACAGAACAGATATATATAACAGCGAATCAAAGAGTCAAGTATACAAATATACGGTACAAAGATCCAAATCACCTTGAAAACGATGGGGCGTCCGACTACGGACAAGATGCAAATGGGGCTAAGAGCCACAAGAATAACCAATGCCCATAACCCCGCCTGCCAAGCGGAAGGGTAACCACGCTAACGACGTCGATCTCAAAACCTGCTTAAACAAAAGGTGCCGACAAAGGGCAAAGGAAAAAGAAGGAGCGTCGATCGAGGCCAACGTACAGCGAGGCTAGAATCGGCGGTCCTCGCCTACATAGGTATGGTGGATCGGCGGCAGCATGCACTAAACAACCTATAGAGACTCGATACAACTGGCGATTATCAGAGAGGGGTAAGAATGACCTATCCGGATCCAACCTGAGGCTAACACCAAACAAACCCATCCTGGTGTTTCCCCCTCGAGACCAAACGAGGAAGTCAACCGAGGAACTCACACCGTTGGCAGTTTTACTTATTCGGTTATCATTGCAGCGATTACTAGTCAGGTATAGATAATTGTCCTGATAAAAGAAGCAGTGGGCACTTTTAGTTGACCATTCTGTTATAGTTGCAGCAATTACTAATCAGATATAGATAGCATGATTTAATCCCAAAACCCAGCAGTTGTTGGTACTTTTATTCAGCCATTTCGTTGTAGTTGAAATACTTACTAGTCAGATACAATTGTCGCGTTTACAACCAAACAAGCAATTGTGGGCAGTATTAATTAGCCATTCCGTTGTAGTGGAGCTGATTACTAGTCATTATAAGTCAAATTTACAGCAATAAACTTTAGTTATGCTTGTCTATGATCGAGATACTGTGCTCCAAGTCGTCCATATCCGCGGACACGGCTTTCAGAAAGTTTTACCCGGCCGGGGTGCACCAATAGCAACACACACTCGATCAACCTCGGAAAAACCAAATCAAAACCCAACGAGGCTTTCACGACTGAACAATCACAGGATTCAGAAATATTTCAGGGGGCCACCCCTTTGAGTAGATCCCGCAACGGAGTAAGCAAGCTCCGAGACGGCCTCAAGGTTGCGACAATGGTCAGAAGCATCGGGAACCCGAAAGTGTGGCTGGGCTTGTCGATACCGCGTAAACATTCCGATCCTAAACAGTACAGTGTGCTCCTCGCACAATTTAAATACAGAAAGTAGCATGGCATAAGTACAGGATCGTAAATAAAACCTCAAACTAGTTGTGGCCCCAAGAAATAAGACTGAATCAAGCTCTGGCTCAGGGGGGTCCCATATACCTCCCGGATGTGGATAGCGCGATAAATCAAGGAACAGGTATCAAGTACTCGGGGTCTTACGGGACACAAGTGGGCGTTCGGAAACCAAATATTATCTATCACCCACCGATGCCTCTGCTTATTCAATTTTAGTTGTTAAACAGAAATTAAAGTGGCGATAAGTAAAACTAGGATCATCTCCAACATCAGCATGCGGCAATACATCAGCAACTGTGGCATATGACGACACACATCAGACTTGAGCAAGCAACTACGACGCCATAAGTCCAACTATCTACCAAACAACAGGTAATAGGGTGTGTCCAAGGCAATATAGGGCTGCACGGTATATCAAGGGTACGGAAACTAAAGCATCGCAACACGATAGCAAAAGATCAACAGAGGAAATAAAGACTATAAAAGTAAGATAGGTAGAAAGAGGAGATGCTACTTTGAAAACATTGTCGAAGGGTTCAACCGAAGATCGAGGCGAAGCTCACATCAACTCAACGGCCTTATCCGCGAAGAAGCAAAACACTAGAATAAACACCGGATGCAATATTTAATAAAACGACAGAAGATCGGCATGATGCATGTATGATGGATGACATGGCAAAGGTGCGATGCAATTAGGTCATATTAAGCGGAACCGGGGTCCCGACAATTATTTAGGTGGTTCATGTTATTTAGAAGCCCCGCAAGTTAAATGTTGTTTTAACAAGGCAAGATAAGATACCGGTTCGCTACACAAGTTTAAATGAGGCCGATATGAGACTAGATTTGCCCGCATATGGGCCCCATATTTAATTATTAGGTGAATCGGCATAAGGCCCCAACCCACATGATTATGCATGCAAGTATGGCAGTTAATATGCAACAAGTTGTTATTATGGCATAGAATAGGGTTCCGGAAAAAGGGTTCACACATTAGGGTTCGGCAGATCTTGGTTCCGGGGGTTCGGGGTTCGGGGTCGGTCTCAGGGTTCGGGGTTCGTCGAGTGCGTTCTCGGCGGGCATGTTCTCGAACATCGGAGGTAGACCTTGCCGCGTCCGAAAAGCAGGACTTGGGTCGGTGTCGGGATGCTTCGGATACTTCCGGGCCGATGCCGTTCTTGTCGTTGTGCCGGTCTTGTCGGGTCATGTTGTCGATCCTGGCGTTCTGAAAGCAGTACTCGGCGTTTCGTGAGGGAGAACATGGCATGTCGAGCTCGATCTCCGGGGTCCGGGAAGAAGCTCCTGGCGCTTCATGTCGACGTTCTTGGCGTTCGGGTTCGGACTTGGGACCCGGGAAAGCGTTCTTGATGTCCGTGTCGAAGGCCTTCGGGTACCACAATTTCTCGGTGTGGTTTTCCTCAGGTCGACGAAGATCTTGACGAGAGCTCTTCGGGGTTTCCGGTTCCGGGAAGCCGATCTCGCGGCTGCGGCTTCGAGAAGAACTTGTGGTTGCCATGTCCAACACCCCAGCGGACACCGGATCGAACACCTTACTGGCAGGACACGCATGGGGTTCGTCTAGGTGGGACCAGGCCGACGCAGCAGGAGGTCCTCGCCAGGCGGGCCACGCGGGGCTGGACGCGGCAGAGGAGGCGGTGACCGGCGGCGGCAGCAGCTTGAAGCGACGGGCGCAGCGGTCGGAGGGCGGCGCGCGGAGCTGCGGAGGGCGGCGATGGGCGAGCCGCGCGGCGCCGTGGCCGGAGGTGGAGAGGCTCTGGCAGGACGCGCGCCTGAGCTCGCAGGCGGAGGAGGACGGCGGGGCCGGTCGATGGGGTCACGGCGTGGCGGCGGTGGAGGCGCAGCTCGGGCAGCTGAAGAAGGAGGCGCTGGTCGGTCGAGGCGGCCGAGGCGCCGCGAAAGCGCGAGAGAGGTTGCGGCGAAAGACTGAGCGCTGCGGGCGGCGGGGCGGCGGCTGGTGAAGAGATGCGCGGAGGCGGCAGTGGAGGTTGCAGTGGCGGCGGCGCGCGGGCGGTCGCGGCTGGGTGCCGAGCGCTGGCGAGCTTATGGGTCCGGGCGGCGGCGGCTCTGCGACGGCGAGGCGGGTGAGGAGTGCCTGCGACGCGGCAGCGGGCCGGAGCTCGAGGCGAGGAGGAGCTTGGGGAGAGGTGGATGCGCCGGACGCGGGAGGAGAGGCGGCGAGGGTCTGGCGAGCGAGGGAGAGAGCGGAGGAGGAGAGCGGAGCGGGCGAGCGAGGAGGTGCCAGCGACAGCCTGCAATGAGGCCGAGAAGGGGAAGCCGGTGGTGGGGGCGGAGCAATGGGTCGGAAGGGAGGAGCAAGCTCGCAGTGAGCGAGGTGGCGGCGAGGTGAGGCGCGCAAGGCCATGAGGTTGAAGGTGGTGGCGCATGGGCAGAGAGGAGGAAGAAGGGGTGGGGCGACAAGGCGCTGGGAGGCAGGGGCTGTGGGTCAGTGGGACAGATGGCAGAGGCGGGTCCCGCGTGGGACCGGGGGTGGGAGTGGGTAAGGCTGGGTCAGAGGGGGTGTGGCCGCGGGTGTGTGGCGTGTGGGCTTGTGTGGCTGGGGTGAGTTTGGTGGTGGGGAGGTGAGAGAGAGAGGGAAGAGAGAGGGGTTAGAGTGATGTGGCAGTTTGTGAGTGGGTGAGGGGGAGAGGGTGAGAGGAGGTGGCACACACTGATTGGATGAAGTGAGGTGGAGGGGAGAGTTGGGTAGGAAGATGGGTAGGTTTAGGAATAAAGGGTGGGCTGGTTGGACCATTTATTATTTCCTGGGGTGGTCGATCGGGTCAATCGGCCCGTTCGACTGCCCCTATTAAAATAATTTAAAATTTTTATTTATTCTAATTGGGCCGTTTGCAACCCGATAGCAACAAACAATTAACTCCGGCGACCCGGGTCTTTGCGTTTGAATAAAGATGGGGCGTTTGGAAATTCAAAACAGGTTTTCGAAATTAGTTTTTGACAAACAATATATGATGATGACGATGCAATGCACAAATTCAACGCGATTTTCTAGTAGTGGTTTTGCGGGATGCCACAGACCACCTCAAAGGTCATGCGGTCTTGGCAGTAATTGTTAACGTCGCTAAAGGCTACCTGAAGTATGATGCACCCAAGGGACCGAGCCTCCCGACCAGGCACTACGTCATGGAACACGGTGTTGGTCCTCCTTAGGTTTTCCTCCGTCAAGTTCATCTTTTGCAGTGTATCCAGGTACATGATGTTGATGCTGCTTCCACTATCCACCATGCACTTGGTGAACTCCACGCCGTCAATCAATGGGTTGATGACCATGGCGTACTGGTTCTCCGTGGGCACAAGGTCTGGGTGGTCCGTCCTATCCCAAGTGATTGGAACCTCCGACCAGCGCAGGTATTGGGGAACTGGGGGGAGAGTAGCCATCAGGATCCTTAGAGAGGTCTTCTGTTGTCGGACGGTGGGGGTGCCAAGGAAAGTGTGGTAGACTGGGGCCTTCTTTGCGAAGGGGTTCTTGCCCTTGTCGTCTCTCTTGGATGCGTGCTTGGGGTCAACGTCCTCATCCATGTCACTTGAATCCTTGGACTCCTCCTCCTTCTTCTTCCCCTTGCCCTTGCCTCGCGGTCTGTTCTTCCGACTTTGCTTATAGCCGGACTCCGGGTCTTCCTTAAGGTCGTTGACGAACTTGCAGTGTCGATTGGTATGGGTGGCCTTGCCATTGGCGTCGAGGTGTACGAGGCACGGCATATCGCGGTACTCTTCGTAGGTTTGGGGAACGCGGAGTAGCGCCGAGTTGGTTTCACTTCCTCGCTGCTGCCCGCGGCCTGTTCCCCTTCCTCGGCCACGTTGTCCGCCTCCTGCTCGTCCTGCAAAGGTCATGGCGACCATGTCGGTAGATTGCTTTTCTTCTGGAGCGGTTTTCCGCTTTGTACTGTTGTTCCTCCGAGCTTGGGTTGGAACGGCCATTGCCGGCAAAGAGCCACGAGCATCGTCGTCGGCAGCTGCGAACTCA
The DNA here is from genome assembly GCA_030063025.1 of Avena longiglumis. Classification (NCBI taxonomy): domain Eukaryota; kingdom Viridiplantae; phylum Streptophyta; class Magnoliopsida; order Poales; family Poaceae; genus Avena; species Avena longiglumis. Next base: position 470,704,601 of record CP125974.1, on the reverse strand, counting down.
CTAGCTAACTGAATCATCTGATTCAAGTCAAGCTGATGATTGTCCTGCAAGTGCTTCAGCTTATGTCGGAGTAACGTGCCTCTTTCCAACCCATCGATGAAGGCATCCATGGCGGTCTGGGCGTGCACTCCTGCGCAGGAATTCTTCATATCCATCCAGCGGGAGAGGTAGGCGCGAGATGTCTCGTCTTTCTCTTGCACGCACCGCTCTAGATCGCCCACCGTGCAGGGACTCTTGTATGTACCCTCAAAGTTCTTGGTGAATGATTCTTGCATGTCCATCCAGTTGTAGATAGATTTCTCCGGTAAGTCGTCGATCCATTGACGGGCCGTGCCCGCCAACATTAATGGGAGGTACTTGACGGCGACGTTGGGATTGCCTCCGGCAATCTCCACCGCGTTGTCGTAGTCCTGCAACCATGTGGCAGGCTTTGGCGGTGCCGTCATAGGGCTTGATGGTCTTGTCAATCCGGAAACCTTTGGGGTAAGTTGCGGACCGTATTGCAGGTCCAAAGCAACGTGGTCCCAGTTATGGTCCTTCCCGAGCCTCGTGGATCTTATCGATCCGTGAACGTGCATCGTATGGATCCGGGTTCTTCTTCTTTTTGTCAACAGGGGATGGGCTGCATGAACGACGCAGGCCTCTTCCGTCATGGTGACTGCTTGGCGGCGACGGAGGCGGAGGTGGCGTTGGGTTAGCTTTCTTGCTGTTACCCTCCTGCGACGCTTCACGCCTGTCGCGGTTGCTTGTCGGACGCGGAGGGTCATGGCACGACCTGCTCTTATGTCCTTCGTGGTGCTCTCCATCATGACGGGTCTGTGCCGCGTTGTCGCGGATGACGATGCCGCACTGCTTTGGTGGGGGCATATCCGTACGATGGTGAGCCTTGTAGTCTTCCTGACGTCGGAGGGATCGAGGCGGTGGCGATGGGCGGCAAGGTTGGGCTCTTTATCCGTGGTCGGAGGATATGGGGATAGCATCCTTCCTGTTGCGCGCATCCCTCCGTCTTTGTTCTGATGAACCCGTCCGCGATCCGACATCCTAAGGAGATCTGTCCCTTGGCGGCTTGTACTGGCTAGATCAGCAGAGTGCTGGGTCAAACTCAAGCCTCTGAGAGGTGGCCTTTTCCTGCTGCTTTACCGCCTTGGCCACTAGGTCATAGACCTGCTCTACTGCCTCAGGCGATCTATCCTGCTCTAGAAGGGTCTTGGCGACGGCGAGGTTAAGGAGTGGGGTGGGCATCATCTGCTTGCCTTCACTGTCAATGTATGGCTTGGCCTGTGCCGGCTTCGAGGGGGCCCATCCTATGTTGCGCCGTACACCAGGATCGTTGATGACGCGAGCCGGAGCTTTCTTAGCCTTCTGCTGCTGCAGCAGAGTCTTGTACTCGGCCTCCATTGCTCTTGCTTTCTCTATGGACTTCTGCGCGTTGACCAGATCTCGATCTAGTTTAGCGCCTTGCTCCGCGATGGCTTGAGCCTCCTCCAGCAGCTGCTGGCGCTTATCGTCGAGCTGAGTCACGTTCCGGATATGATCAACAGTTAGTGTCTCAACGAGGAGATTGTCGTACATCACTCTATCAGCCGGAGTAACATGAGCTGCTGCCGATGTGGATGCTGGAGGCGGCAAGTTCGCGGTGTTGTTGTTGCTCGGACCGGTGCCGAGTTCCTGCGGCTGCTGCACTGGGTTAGACGGAGGCGGCATGACCTTTTCGCGATCAATGTCGTCAGCAATTAGTGGCCCCTTCCCCTTATCTAGTGTCGTAGGCGGAGCTTGCCCGGGCTGGTCTTCATCCATCGCTGTCCCAATGGTGACGAACACCCCTCGAGACACGACGGTGTTATTAGCTTGCTCATCGCGCGAGTACTCCTCCTCCATCTTCTGCATGGCGGAGTCTAGCTCTTCTGGACTGAAGTCTATTTCCTCTGAATCTGCACTGAAATCAGCATAAAGCGCGTCAATGACAGAGTCGGAGGGTGCCAGGACTTCCTAGAAGACGGGGGGTGGAGGTGCAACGGCCTCGACGATGACTGGAGGTGGTGGTGCTGCTACGACGATGGCGGCCGGAGGCGGTGGTGGTGGCTGAATCGGAGGGGCTCCGTCAATGAGCGCAAGCGCTGTCTGAGTTGCCGCTTCAGCCTCCGCGTAATTGTTGACGGTGTTCACCATGCCTTCGAAGGTAAGGCGTCCTGACGCCTGTTGCCGTCTTAGAGAGTGTCGGAGAAGCGTGCCATGGTCCAGTCCTTCCACAAAGTGATAGATGGCATCATCATTGGGGTAGTGGGCCAGATCGGCTCGTATACGGAGCCACCTGGCCAGGTAATCGCGGAGGTTTTCGCGCTCTCTCTGAACGCAGCGTGCCAGATCGAAGATGGTAACCACGCCGATAAACTTGGATCTCTGCTGTCCAGACGCATGGACAAAGCCGGCGGATTTACAGTGATCTTCCACCTTTATATCCTGCACAAGGGCGGTTTGGGTGGGTCTTCAATTTTTCCGATCTTTGCCGGCAAACTCCAAGGAGAGATCCGGCATCGATCCTTCCGCGAACGTATCCTGCCCGTAGGCGGTCCGTGCGGGTCTTGATGCTCCTCCGACTCCCAGGGAACTAGTGCTCGAGTCGGTTTCGCCGATGAAAAGGTGGATGTCTCCGATAGGAACGATCGAACACCGTGTAGGGTTCGTCTTCGCCGGGATCCAGAACTCGTCGGGAGGGACGATCGGAACGTTGCCGGAGAAGAGAACGCGACCGATGGCTACGGTTTTGCCGATTCCCGCGAAGATCTTGGTCCTCAACCACTTAAGAGCCTGAAGCGCCTCTTGCCCCATGGTGGGCGCCAACTGTCGTGGTATTGCCGACGAGTACGCCATGGAGGGGTCCTCATAGTGCGTGTTTAGAGATGTGGGGTAAGGCGGACGGTTGATGGGTACGAGGTAACACAGCTTACCCAGGTTTAGATCCCACAACGGTGGCGGAATCCTACTCCTGCTATAAATCACTATAATGGCAATACGCCGAGTTACAGAGATTAGGTTCGCTGTGCGAGGTGACTAGAAAGTCTAAGTTATCGTTGCCCTAAAGGCTCTCGTAGGCCCGACTTATATAGTCGCCAGGTCCTAGGGTTACAGGGAAAAGTCCTAGCCGGACAGGTTACAGAGTTCTACACCGTCTATTACTAGTCTTGTGTATCTTGCACTCCAAGGCTCAAGATGCTTGGTGACTCCACCGTAGCCTTCCTTTATCCGGCATGGGCCTCCCTTCTGGATCCACCTAACTGGGCCGCCCAGCAGGCCATAGGCCATGCTATCAACTATGGGCCACCCGGGTTAGTCGGTTAAGAGACATGCTATGAGGATACCCATATAGCATATCCCCAACAATCGGGTCCGGGGATGAACCACTTCCTCCACGTGGCATCTGAAGATTGAGATAGATCATGAGAAAAGAGGGAAATTTATAAGGTTCTGGGACTTTGAAAAGTTTTTAAAGTTTGACTCAGGTTTTTCTAGCAACTTGCTTTTTCATTCATTCATTCAGAGCACACGATACAACACACACAACAACAAAGAAAAACAGATGGTTTTAAGAACCATTCTGAAAACTACGATACAGTGGGACCAAATACTACTCACTACGCTAGTGCTCAAGTGCTACTACTCCTCGGAATCTGTGGCTTCATCATCCTCATCATCATCGATGAAGGCGAAATCATCCTCATCGGTGAAGAAATCCATAGCCTGATCCTCCAGAAAATCATCATCATCGCTGAGATAGGAGTAGGGGTCTCCATGAAGATCCTCTCCGGCATTCTCCCTTTCTTCTAACTGCATGTCTCTCTCATGGATGGTCTCCTCCAAAGATGAGATGCGGTGGCGAAGACGGGCAATGATGCGCTCCTTCTTGTTGAGCTGACGGCGACGAGACTTGCGATCCTTTGCTAACATGGCGATGGTCTGATCCTTCGTCTTGATGATGGCATACTTGTGGTTGGAGTAGTCACGGCAGTTGTCCAACTCCTGCTGACGATCATACATCATGAAGCTGAGGTGGTCCAATTGAGTCTTCAGCTCGGGGTGGTATGGGGCTTCCAGTGGTTGTCCATTAGCATCACGCCTTGGGAAAAACTCAAAGCGGGTTCCCTTGATCTGATTGATGCTCCGCCCACACGGACGGGAAAGAGCTTCCTGCATGGCACTGGCAAGTCCATCGAGCCAGTTGTTCTCTCTTAAGGTAAACTGAATTCCTTCAGCAGTAGTAGGTTCAATCTTTCCTTGGAGACTTGCAACAATTAGCTACTTCAGATCTTCTCCTCCTTGATCATTGAGCTGAGCTCCGAAGAACTCGGGGTGCGGACGCTCCAGAAGTTCCAAAAGCTGGTCCAAATCCCTCTCAAAGATAAGGTCTCCTCCATTCCCCAACCGATAAAACTTGTTGTACTTCACGTCCATCTATAAGAATATATGATGAGTAAGTTAGTAGAGTGATTAAGTGTGTCAATATTTTATGTATATTGCAACAGTTTCTGAGGAACATGATTTTTCATGAAAGAATCAAAGGGATAAGAATGAGAATAAGTTTTTGTAAATATTTGTTTTCTTTGGTTTTGAAACTAAGTTTTTGATTCAACGTCCAGTCTAACTAGGGTCTCCTATGGTCAGGATGGCTCTGATACCAACTTGTCAACACCCAGATTTTTAATCCCAGATGCCTGTTATGCCATACATCGCAATCCCAGGATTACCATTTTTGCGAGACATAACAGAATTGGATACCACAGTACATCATCCATTACAAACCGTACATAAGTTCTTACACAAATAGGGATCTCATGATCTAGTTCTTAATACAATTTCAAGCAGCGGAATACGTAATAATAACGGTAGCGTAGGCGAAGCTCCATCTTCAGGGTCACAAGCAATGCTGACAATGGGAGATGATCCTAGTTGTCGTAACCTTCCTGGGGTCCATCCTCCAGGTACTCCTCTTCATAGTCTGGCCACGGGAATAGCCAGGGACAAAGCCATGAGTACTCTTTAAGTACTCGCAAACTAATACTAACAAGTGAAAGGGGTTTTTGGTAATAGGACACTAGGCTCTAGGGTTATTTTGCAAAATCCATATTTATCTCTACTAAGTTTAGAAGCAACGAATGCTAGTTGAAGTTTTATAACACCTAAGTGGGAACTTGTATTTCATATCACAACCCTGTTGTGGTCAAGTCAAAATCTCAATTCATTTCACAAGTTCTTTCCAAAACATCTGACGGGGAAACAGTATGGCCACTCCAACTGTCCATAACCGCGGACGCGGCTATTCAAATAGTTTGACACTCTGCAGAGATTGTACACTTTCACCACAACATTCGATACATCCGTCAGGAACAAATCCTGAATTCACCATACTTAGTATGCGGATAATCAATCCTAACCTTTCAATTACATGCCCTAGTATAAGCACCTCTCCTGTGAGTTTGGCCTCCCAACCATGACCAACTGTCATCTTGGGTACTGCACAGGTGGACAATCTTCACAAGGTAGCCTCAGCTCATACCTTGGCCGTGAGGGAACTAATACTAAGGTATATAAGTTTCCAGTCAAGCCCTACCCAATCTTCGGATATTGTGGTTGTATGATAAAATTGGAATGGTATCGCATCCAGACAACCATCAGTTTTATAAAGGGCTAAGGCTCATGCCTCATCATTTTCATCACCAAAATCATCAAGTGTTCGGAAACACATGTACAAAACATTCCAATAGAATGATCCATCATTCCAAGGTTTTCATAACCATTTTCACCAAGTATTCCCATCTAAAGTTGGTCAAGTTTTATGCTTAGCACTAGCATCTACAAGTGGGGGTAAGCACTAATGAGGGGTGGTAAGCTAGTGGAGTTTAACTAAGTTTAATCTTAGGCCTTAGGATGACATCAAGATTATCTAGCTTAGGCCAAATTTTATGCTCTTTATGCAACCTTCAATTATCTTTCTAGTATCTATCATTTATTCCACTAAACTCTAAGTAAGAGCTTTGATAAAGAAATAAAGTAATAAACTGGCAAATAAAACTAGGATTGGTTTATCAAGTGGTTATGATCATATATGCTTTAAGGCATATAGTGGCATGGTAGCAAGCAAGTAGTAGCTTGCATAGGTCAACTTGATTAGTAAGGCTTGGAAGTATTGGCTTGCACAATATCAGTATAAGCTTGCTAAATTGCAAGTGTTAGCTTGCCTTGTGCAGAGCAGTGGTTAAAGTTCTCCTCAGCTTCTTCTTCGTAGAATCCTCCTTCCTCCTCGTATCCTTGGTCGGTACTAGCGTCTATAAATAAATACGATGTACACAATCACCAAACAATACTTAACTACTTGCAATCATCACACAAAAGGGTCCTATAGATGATCTAGAATCATCACTAACATTACAAGATTAAAGTTTGGTTTTAATTCCTTTTATTTTTAGAAAAGTAATTTCTACTCATTGAAAAACTACTTAAGATTTAATATTCTCCAAACCAAACATGGGATCATATTGACACATGTCATCACCACATATTTTAGTTCATGGGAATGTGATTTAAAGTGGTGTCACAATTTAATAAGGTTTTACCCTTCTATTTTAATTAATTAAAGTGGCTAGAAATGCCTATGGGGCATTCTTTTATTACTTCAACATTATTTCTGTAAGTAATCCTATATATTTTTATATATTCTGAAGGGTATGGTTAAATGTGATTTTTGAGAGTTGGAATCAACTCAAAAGCTACTATGGTTTTAATTTGAAAAATGTTCGAATGCAGAAAAGCTTCTGCCTTGTTATTTTTACCATGGATGATCTACAGATCCAAATGACTTGAATCCAACGGGCTTGGATTCAGCATTCCCAGACCTTTCTAACAAAATTGGTTTCATTCAATTTGGTTCAGTGATTCGACCTAGGTTGATTTTTGAAACTGGGTACAGAATTGAGTTTGAATCTAAATAGAAAAATCTAAATTCAAACGAGTGGGCTGCGCGGGAACTGTTAACGGGCCGTCCTAGTGACACTCCGCGGCGCGGGGCTCAGCTGATAGGGGGTTCCACCAGTCAATGGCTCTTTAAACGCGAAGCGGTACGGGGCAATATCGGCCACACGATCTAAGTCTAATCCAATGGCTGAGGGTCGTCGTCCACGTCGGGCAACTCTGGCGAGAATGAAACCTAACGCGGCAGGTGAGGGTCGTTGGGGGCTCACCGGGGCTCAGGCTAGGGTCGGCGAGGCGGGGGCGAAGTCGGCGAACTCGAGGTGGTCGCGCGGCTCTGGGTGGACGAAATCGACAACGCCCTTCTTCTCCAGAGGCGGCCTGCTCCGGCGCAATTCCGGCGATGTGCTGCTCGCCTTGCTCCGGGACTGAGGTGGGGTGGTTTTGGGTAAGAGAGGAGTGGAATGGTGTGAAGAATTCGAGCGAGGGAGGCCTCTATTTATAGTCGCGACGGTGAGACCGAACGGCATGGGCAGGCGACGGTGGCGACACGGCTACGGGCGGCTAGAGGCATGGCCGGTGGTGGCGTTCGCTTGGTGGTCTCCTGGCGATGCTCTACGGCTTTAATGCGCGCGTAGGGGCGGTGCGGTTTGGTCTGGAACACGCGACGCTCTACGCGGCAGAGGCGGCGTCTTCGACGGCGAGCGGTGGTTGTGAGGCATGGGGCGGCGAACGGGGATGTCTGGCGGTCTCCTGGGTCGGTGGCGATCATGTATGCACGCGGCGAGGGCGGCGCGCGGTCTGTCGGTCGAGTGTGGCGGTCTGGCGCATGCTCGGCATGGTTGCTGGCGGGCTAGGCGCGGTCCGTGCGTGTGGTCCAGTGCCTGGCAGGGTTTGAGCGCTGGACAGGGAGTGGCGACGGACGGTGGGCTGCCTCCCAGACATGCTGGCTATGCTTGGTTCTCCTCCTAGCTTGCTGTCGACATGGGGGTGACATGGTGAGATTCGACTGTTCACCATTGATGTCATTGCCCAGCTTACAGTGAGTCTAGTGCTTGGTTTAACTTGCTAGATGATCTACTGAGATGGTTGTGAGCTAGAGAGGGAACAAGTTAGGCTTCAATCACTGCTCAAAATATTGTTTAAGATTTTGATGATTTGTGTCTGCAATGTGTTTGATGAAATGGCCGCAAGAATTCAAGTTTTGAATTTTGAAAAGATTTTTGGTGGGGGTGCTAGGTTGGTGCTGGTGAGTCTGCAGATGCTTGGGTTTTGAAAGTTGAGCTTGTTTGAGTGGTTTTTGAAAAAATGGGATCTTCCCATATGATAAAGATTCAATTTTGAATTGTCATTTAAACTATGCATTTGAAAGTTTCTGGATGATCACAAAGTGGGCCTTGATACTTTGTTATGAGTATAATCAAGGGGTGCAAATATCCAGAAAAGTTTACATTGGGTTTAAAGTTTGAGACAGCCAAAGTAGGCATGGGAGTTAAATTGGTCAAAATGACCATTCACTCATTTAGCTTTGTTTTGATTTATTTGTCTTTGGGAAAAGTTTGGGAAATGTTTAGATGATGTTTATTTCACCTAAGCAACATTTTACAAGCAAAGAAACACATAAACAAGGCAATTCAAAAGAATTCAAAATGGGATGCATACACACATGCATGCTTCCATAATTTTATTTAGAAAAGTTTTTGTTAACCCTAATTTTTATGATTAGAGTTTGATGATCCAAGTTTAGTATTTTTGGGATGTTACACGGTGGCGGCAGCGCACCTCACACAACACAAGGACGACGAGGAGCCCGACCTTCACATGGCCACCGTCGTCGAGATCGTCCACGCCACGGCAGCCAGGCCTGTCGGCCGCCTTGCTGCTAACGGGGGAGCACGTCTTCCTCAACGAGGAGCGCGCACGCGTCGTGCTCCGACGTGCGCCGAGCGACGTCGACCCCGCCTGGTACCGCGACACGGGGGCCTCAAACCAGATGACTGGTGACGAGGCTGTCTTCGTTGAGCTGGACCGCGCCGTGTCAGGCAGGGTGCGGTTCGGGGACGGCTCCGTCGTCGACATCTACGGCCGTGACACGGTCCTGTTCGCCATCAACGGCGAGTGGCATCACGAGCTCGCCAATGTCTACTGGATACCAAAGCTGAGGTCCAGCATCATCAGCATCGGCCAGCTGGATGAGCTCGGCTTCCCCACCCACATCGAGCACGGCTACATGAAGGTACGGGACCAGGACAAGTTGTTGATCGCCAAGGTACCTCGCACCAACAACAGGCTGTACATTGCACATCTGAAGATTGTGCAGCCTGTGTGCCTGGCGGTGCACACCGACGACGAGGAATGGCGTTGGCACTCGCGCTTCGTACACCAGAGCTTCGACAGCCTCCAGAAGATGTCCAGGACTGGCATGGTCCGCGGGCTCCCTATGGTCGACCACGTCGAGCAGCTGTGCGAGGCCTGCATCACCGGCAAGCACTGGCGCGCTCCATTCTCAGCGGCAGCAAAGTTTCGTGCCACAGCACCCCTCGAGCTCATGCACGAGGATCTGTGCGGACTCATCTCGCCACCGACGCACGGAGGAATGAAGTACTTCCTCCTGCTTGTCGAGGATTTCAGCCGCTTCATGTGGATGATTCTGCTCAAGTCCAAGGACGAAGCAGCAACGGCAATTCGCCGCTTCCAGGCAGAGGTGGAGAGGAGTCGCGAAAGCCGCTCCGAGTGCTTCACACGGACCGCGGCGGCGAGTTCACTACGGTGGATTTCGCTGAGTGGTGCGCTGAGCGTGGCATCCAGCGGCACCTCACTGCCCCCTATTCTCCTCAACAGAACGAGGTACTGGAGAGGAGGAACCAGACGGTCGTCGGCGCCACAAGGAGCATGCTCAAGGCCATGTCCGTGCCAGCCGAGTTCTGGGGAGAGGCTGCCATGGCTGCAGTGTTCATGTTGAACAGATCCCTAATGAGAAACCTCGATAGCATGACTCCATTCGAGGGCTGGTACGGCCGCAAGCCAAATGTACACTTCTTGCGTGTCTTTGGTTGCAGGGCCTACGTGAAGGAGACGAAGCTAGGGCTCAAGAAGCTCGACGACCGCTCACACCCGATGGTGATGATCGGCTACGAGCACGGAAGCTAGGCTTATCGCCTGTATGATCTAGCAAAGAAGAAGCTCGTCGTATCCAGGGACGTCATCTTCGACGAGGACGCGAGCTGGAACTAGGGAGAGCACGGCGGCGGCGCGTCCACATTCACCGTCGAGAACTGGACCATGCCGATGCCGACATCAAGCGTGCCAGCCACGTCGCCGTCTCCGGCTCCAACTCCTCCATCTCGGGCCACATCTGTGGCTGATGGAACATCAATCCCAGTCAGGCCCACGACTGCGAGCGAGGCCCAGCCCATCCGTTTCGTGTCTCCACCAGCTGAGCAAAACGAGGATAACCTCGACGCTGGCGTTGACCCAGACGGCGTCCACCGCTATCGTCGTGTTCTCGATCTGGTTAATCCCGATGCGGAGAATCCAGGGCGGGTGGAGCGCCTCCTACTCACTCCCACTGGCGAGCCGACGATGCTCGCCGAGGCGGAGGCTGAAAGACTGGAGGCTGGCAATGGTTGACGAGCTGGCCTCGATCGAGCAGAACTCCACCTGGTCACTGGTGGATCTGCCTGCCGGCCACAGACACATCGGACTCAAGTGGGTCTACAAGCTAAAGCGTGACGCCGACGGTATCGTCCTCAAGCACAAGGCTAGGCTCGTCGCAAAGGGCTATGTCCAGCGGCCGGGGATTGACTTCGATGAGGTCTTTGCCCCTATCGCGCGCTTGGACTCCGTCAGGCTCCTGCTTGCCGTCGCTACTCAATTCCAGTGGCAGGTGCACCACATGGATGTGAAGACGGTGTTCCTAAACGAGGAATTGGGCGAGGAGGTGTACGTGAGCCAGCCGCCAGGGTTCATCGATGGCAAGAACATCAGCAAGGTGTTGCGCCTCCACAAGGCACTGTATGGACTCCGCCAGGCCCCTCGAGCCTGGAACGCCAAGATCCACGTTGTCCTGGTGTCGCTCGGGTTCGAACGGAGCGCCTCCGAGCACGCCGTGTACACCCGCGGTAGGGACAAGACACGACTGCTGCTAGGGGTCTACGTCGACGACCTCGTCATCACCGGCGCGTGCACCGCGGCAATATCAGAGTTCAAGCAGCAGATGTGCGACAGGTTCAAGATGAGTGATCTCGGCCTGCTCACTCGGTACCTGGGCATTGAGGTGACACAGAAGCCCGGCCACATCACTCTGAAGCAGAGTGCGTTCGCTGCCAAGATCCTCGAGAAGGTAGGAATGGCGGATTGCAATGGAGCGCACGTGCCGATGGAGCCAAGGCTGAAGCTGTCCAAGCAGAGCTCCAATCCAACGGTCGACGTCATGCTCTACCGCAGCATCGTCGGCAGCCTTCGGTACCTGGTACACACGAGGCCCGACATCAGCTTCGCCGTTGGCATGGTGAGCCGCTTCATGGAGGCGCCCACCACTGAGCACATGAGTGCTGTCAAGCACCTACTCCGCTACTCGCTCGGACGATTGACATCGGCTGCACCTACACCTCAGCGACCAGTCCAGCTCGTCTGATCGGCTACAGCGATGCGGACATAGCTGGCGACATCGACAACAGAAAGAGTACCTTAGGTACACTCTTCTTCTTCGGTGATTCTCCGGTGTCCTGGTAGAGCCATAAGCATAGGTTGGTGGCGATGTCATCCTGTTAATATGAGTACATCGCAGCAGCAACAGCAGCCTGTCAGGGAGTTTGGCTAGGCCGCCTGCTTGGTGATCTGCTTGGGACTAATCCTCTGGTTGCCGAGTTGCATGTGGACAACAAGTCTGCGATTCAACTGATCAAAAACCCTGTGTTCCACGACCGCAACAAGCATATTGAAGTGCGGTACCACTACATCAGGAACTGCACTGAGGATGGCACTGTCGTGGTTCAGTTTGTTGGCACTGAAGATCAGCTCGCAGATATCCTGACAAAGGCTCTGGGACGTGTGCGTCTCCAGCTGCTACGTGAGAAGATCAAGGTCGTCAAGGTTCAGTAATCACACTGCATCTGCCTTAGGGGAGATTGTTGAATAATGCAGTGCAGTGCTAGTGTAGAATTTGTTCTCGTCAGACATAAGCAGGCTAGCTGCAATAGTTTCAGTTAGCCATTTGTCAATTTAGACTCAGTCTTAGCTAACTGTTGCATTGGATGCTCATGGGGATGGACATGTAGTAGATAGTGCAGCGTGGGTGTACGAGCAGGAGTGGGATGGCACTTTAGTAGGCTCGATCTTGATCCAGGTTTTTAGGATTTTTAGTTATAACCTCTGAGATAAATAGAGAAGGAGAAAGCCAGAAAAGTTGCAAGTCAGTACGCAACACAAACCACCTGTGTCATTTGTTCACTAACCTCTTGCTTGTGTTCTTCGATTTGTTCTGTTGATTGATCCTTACAGGATATCACTACTTTAGTTTAGAGCGTCTCCAATAGCATTCCTAACTCCTAAGATGATCTTCTCGGGCTGATTTTTTATCCCAATGGTGAGTTTTCACCCAATAGTGGACGCCGTTTTTGTCGGATTTAGCCCAACTTTCATTCGGCGTTTCCAGACCAAACCCATGCCACCGAGTGTCGCCCGGGAACGCCAGATGTAAAGAAAAACGGGTGGGCCAACCTTGTCAGCAAGACATCCCATTCCTCACCGTGATTCGGCTATCCCGTGGCATAGAAACCTTCTCCCCACCTACCGCTTGCCGTGTCACCGTTGATGATGCCCCTCCCTGCCCAGCCGAATCCACGCCGATAGAAAGGTCCACCGCCGCTGCCGCATCCTCTCCTCACTGCTGGCCTTGTTTCGCCTTCTCTCGGCATCACCGGCAGCTTGACTCTGTTCCCAGCTGTTGCCCACCGCGCCCACGAAGTGTTCGGCGTTTTGCATGTTCGGCCATGGACTCCGATGGCAAGGAGATGTTCGCCCTGCTCTTGGAGGAAGAGAACGCCACGGCTGCCGAAGATGAAGAGCATATGCGGATCCTCGACTCTCTAGCCAGGCTATACACGCAGACTGCGGCGCCAAAGCGTGGAGGATCGGCGAAGGATCGCCGGAAGTGTAAAGCAAGGCAGCGGATGGAGGGATACTGCATGTTATACGCTGACTACTTCGCTGACAACCCGCTGCACGAAGAGGTCGTGTTTCGACGCCTTTTCAGGATGAGCCGAAAACTCTTCCTCGAGATCGTGTATGCCATCTGGGAGTACGACCCCTACTTCATATGCAAGAAGGACTACACCGACATGGTAGGGTTTTCCTCACTGCAAAAGTACACGGTGGCGATGAGGTATGGAGCTTCGGATCATAGTGCCGATGACTATCTCCGCATGGCCGAGTCCACCGCCATCGATTGTTTGTACATGTTCTGCTGGACAGTGATTGCAGTGTTTGGTCCACTATACTTGAGATCACCCATTATTGAAGACACTACCCGAATTCTCGCAGTCAATGAATGTAGAGGATTTCCTGGGATGCTTGGAAGCATCGACTACATGCATTGACACTAGAAGAACCGTCTATTTTGCTTGGCAGGGAATATACAAAGGTCATAAATAAGGTTGCACTATGATACTCGAGGTAGTTGTTACACATGATCTTTGAATTTGGGACTCCTTCTTTGGCATGACATGATCGAACAACGACATCAATATCCTCCAGTCCTCTACTGTCTTCGCCAAGCTTGTTGAGGTTCATGCTCCCCCGATGGATTTTGAAAACAATGGACATCACTACAACAAGGGATATTATCTCGTAGATGGCATCTATTCAAGATGGTCAATATTTGTGAAGACTATCTCAAGACCCATGCTCCCCAAGCATGCCTAGTTTGCCAAGGAACAAGAAGCTTGTAGGAAGGACGCGGAGCGGGCATTTAGTGTGCTTCAACAGAGATTTGATAAGTTGTCTGGTTCCCTACTATGACCTGGTCGAAAGATTAGATGTGGGAAGTGATGAACCGTTATGTGACCTTGCACATCATGATCACTGAGGACGAGCGGAAGCATTCGGTGGATTTGGTCGAGCAGGATGAGTCATACTACAGACATGGGCCTCTTGTAGAGCTTGATCACAAGATGCCGACATCGTGGACTGCCTTTATCGACATGCGTTAGAAGATCCGGCACCTGACAGTGCATCAACACTTAGCTGGTTGAGCACATATGGATACAAAGAGGCAACACTTCTATGCGAACATGATCTAGCCAAACTATGATGTGTTTCATTATATGACGAACTATGCCAAACTATGTTGTGTTTAATTTTATGCCGAACTATATCAAATAATGCTTTCTATTCATATTGTGCAAACTGTGCGAATTTGAGTCGAATAGGGACATAATTTGCCCCAAAAAGCCTGCCCAGTAACCCTATCTAGGAACGCGAGTGAAAATCCAACCATTGATAGGAACGCGAGTGAAAATCCAACCATTCTTACGCCGAACAAATGTAGATGCTCTTAAGGATCTGTCATTCCAAAATTTGTTCATTAGATTGATCTGAGTTTTGGAAGCAAAGCCTTGTTAGAAATGCACGGAAAGAAAGTAGCAGCAGTACAAGATGATAAATAATTTATTTTCATGGATATTTTTCCTGAGGTGACAATAGCGCTTTATTTTCCCTCTTTTCATGGATATTTTTTAGGGGAATCATGGATAAATAATTCGATCTCCCATATGGGCTCCTTGTGCGCACACCCTCATGGGCCTTTTGGGGCCAAATTTGAAGTGGATGTACCACACTCACACCCAGCAAGTTTGGTCAGACCGTGCCACTCAGGATTATCACAAGACAAACCCGTCACTACTTGCCACCACAAGACACCAACAAAATGATCTCCAAAACAAAAGGATAACACCAAAAGATGTAGGCTTCAAATGGCAGAGATCACATTATCAGAATGCAACAGACAAGAGAGCGCCCGACTCATACGCATGCAATATTTACAAGGGGAACTAGAGGGGAAATTGCTACCGAGTCGCAGCAAAAGCCACTGACATCAGCAAGGGTGCGACAAAACTACGGAATCCTATCAACAGTTTGGATTCTATATAAGATGAAGCTGACTGACCAGCAGGTGCTGTCAGAACTCCAGTACTTCGTTCCAAACAGTTACCTTCCGCAACCCTGGTGGTTTTAGAACCGTAATGGACTACGTGCGCGGTTCACTCGGGACACCTGTTAAAGGATGGTAACTCTATTACATAATGTTTACAGTCAACTTTTTTAGTCCATTGATGTTTGGACTGGCAACTTACAATGTGGGACTTCCATTCCGCTTGGCGTCCCTCGTTTACACCAAACTGAGGCTGCCCCCTGACATGATGGAATATATGAACAAGGACCGCGGCATCAAGGGCGGCATACTCTTTCTGCAAAAGGAGGGCATGCAGATTTCTGTATTAGCAGTGGCACTTTACATACTTGATAAACAAGGTAAAGCATATTTGACCTAGTTTGAACTCACGTTTCTGGCAGAAAAACTTTGCTTGTACATAATAAAAAAGGCACCTAGTTATCTCATTTTTCCAAGATTTTTTTTATTCGGCTTGTATCACAAGCTGTCCTGTTAGCCTTGAGATCCTACGAACTTACAGTAAAATGTATAAATTTTAATCTCCTTGAGGTTTTCCTGCTATTTATATTTTCTCCATGTAAATACAGTAAAGGTTACAGAGAGCAAATATTCACAATTATACAGTGTTACATTACCAATACAAGAGATATACAAGTCAAACCTAGACAAGATGGCCATCTAGGTAAACTCATCCAATACACAGGCCACATTCGACAAAAAAAAGTAGGAAAGCTCTGACAGGACTCTAAAACTTGAGCATGTCCAAATTATTGGAGATAATCATACACACACAAATGGGGGCGGCAGCTCCTAAGGATTAGCAACTCTACATGACTGCTTTGAAGGAAAATGAAAAAATAAAAGTGGGTGAATCACAGACCTGATTCGGGGTGAGAGGCCGCTGCTCCCAGTTGCTAATCCGCCGTGTCTTGTTCAAACCAGCTCCTAATATTTTCTGGCAGTATTTGCAAATATTAAAAGGGACATAACTTTTCATAGGCTCTATGCTAGAAAGATGTCAAAATCAGATGGATATCAGCTGAGTGTTAAAGATTTTTGCGATCATAAAATACCTTCGACAACCCAGAGAGGCCACCAGTAGTTTCTTTGAACAGCTTCTGGATATCAAGTAGCATTTCATAGGACTGGAAACATAACAATTCCCCATAGGATTGTGACAGTTGATGCAGATCGCATTGAAGGTTATAGCCTTTGGTTTGCAATGGTCAAAAGGTTAGTTATTGTCATGCACAATAAGGAAGCATTCTTATACAAGGAAAACAAGCATATGGGAGACATGTATTTGATCATATCAAACTAGTACCCAGCTTTAGTATGTTAGAAGAACACATGATTCGCCTGAAGCAGCAGTCCAATTCTTTAGGATCATCTTCATACAACTTAATCAGATCAAAGATGAAGGCTTTCTTATCTGACGCAATTTGGATGATAGAAACCTGGCCAACACGGATGAAACCTGTCAGTGGAAGAACTACAATATGCACAGTTTACAATGGAAATCTTCTTCCAGGGAAAACTCAAAATATCATGGAAACTATAATAAGATGGTAGTCCCAAAAAAGGTAACATTAGAAACTGATTAGCACCCAGATGAGTGCCTACGACTATTGGCACAACAGACGACAATACAAAATGTGGCATCCCGCAAAACCACTACTAGAAAATCGCGTTGAATTTGTGCATTGCATCGTCATCATCATGCATTGTTTGCTAAAACTATTTTCGCAACGCCCGTTCTGTTTATAAAACGCCCCAACTTTAATCAAATATCAAACCCGGGTCGCCGGACTATTTTGTTTTGTCTGTTATCGGGTTGCAAAAGACTTGTTCGAAAATAAATAAAAATTATAATTATTTTAGTGGGGCAGTCGAATGGGCTGAAGCGACCCGAACGACCACCCCAGGTTTTTAAATCGGTCCACCTCTTATTTTTTCTAAACCCACCAACTAACCTACCCACACCCCCTGGCCACCTCACTCCCTCCAATAGACATGTGCCACCTCACTCTCACCCTCCCCCCTAGCCAACCAGAACCTGACACCTCACCCCTCCAACTCCCACTCCCTCCACCCATCTCACACAGCCCACCCCGGCCCCACGCGGGACCCGCCTGTCCCCCTGGCCACCACGACCGCCTCCCCCACTCCCCCTGTCCCGTGGACCCGTCCCCACGCCCTGGGTCCCACCTCTCCCCCACCAGCTACCGCACCCAGGCACGCCTCCCCACGCACGTCCGCGCCCACCACCTCCTTCCTCCTCCCATCGTCTCCCGACGCCTCTTTCGCCGCCTCCTCGGCTGCCAGCCCGTCGCCGGATCCCGCCGTCTGTCCCCTACGCGCGGCCTTCTCCCTTCCACGCCTCCCTGGCCGCAGCCCTTCCCCCAAGCTCCTCCCGACCGCCATGCCGAAGCTCCTCCGTCGCGTCTACCCTCGCCCGCGACTACCTCCTCTCCAACAGCCGCGCCTCGAAGCCTCGCATAACCTCGGCGAAGTCCCGCCTCACTGAAGGCGCCGGCAAGGCCTCCAGCCAGCTCGGCTTCGCCTGACGCCGCCTCGGCCCAAGAAGCCTAGCATTTCAGAGCCCAGCGCCTCCACGCGCCGCCACCTCCGCCGCCAGTCGCTGGTACCGCCGCTGCCGCCATGACCGCCTCCTCCTGCGCCTGCCGCCAGTTCTCCTGTCGACCCAAGGCCGCGCTGCCTCCCCGCCGAGCTCCACGCCGAGCTCGCCTCCATCCGCGCCTCGCCACCTAAGCCCGCAGCGCGAGCCGATCCTCCGTCTCGCCATGAGCTGGGCCCGCCATCGCTGGCCTCACTCGGCCGTCCCACCGCCTCCCGCGTGCCACCCAGATTCGGGACCGCAAAGACTCGCCCCCGGCGGCCGCCACCACGCCAGCCCCATCCCGTCTGCCGTCGCCGGCGCCTCCAGCTCACCTGCCGAGCTCGCCCGTCGCCCAAGCCGAATCGGTGTTGCACATGCCGTGACGCCGGTGATACTTCTCAAGTTTCGGTGAGGTTGTACCCACGTGTGCACAGGTGCTAGTGCTTGAAGATGTCCGGTGGTGTGGCGATGATGTTTGTCTAGATGGCATGGTGTTGTGGCGATGCTAAGTGCTACCTCCCACGACAAGATCTTCTTAGCGGAACCGAAGACGGAACCCGAGTGCCAAGGTCGTCTCTTGGCAAGATCTCCTTCCGCACCGAAGGCGACCCACCGAGAACCTCGACGCCAAGATCTACTTCACGGTTCAAGATCCGGTCGTGGGATGCATCAAGTATTCAAGCCTATGGCGAATTCTTCAACGCCGACCATGTGATGTTTGAGGCGAAGTTGACATGAGGCCTCGACAACAAGTACTTCCTAACCACCAAGTTCTCCATCTGGCGCCTAAGACGCGGAACCCAAGATCGCCTCCGATTCAAAGGCCATTGCCCGAGGACGCCAAGACCCGAGTCTTGCCGACATGGATCCGGGACGCCAACACGCCAAGATCTACCACATGAAGACCGTGCATCAATCGGTGACCCTTGACGATCTCCGACGAGCTTCGACCGCCAAGATCTACCGCAACCGAGTCCCAGATCGACAAGTGCGAACCATCAAGCCTTCCTCGCGAACGACAAGACCTCCTCATTATCCGAGAACGTTTCCGTCGAACCCTGAACCCCGAGACCGACCCCGAACCTCGAACTCCCGGATCCCCCAAGATCGCCGAGAACCCTAATGTGTGAACCCCTTCCCGAAACCCTATTTTATGACACAATCCAACTTGTCGCATTTTAATTGTTCATGCATGCATATCACCAGGTGGTTTGGGGGCCTTATGCCGATTCACCTAATAATTAAATATGGGGCTCATATGCGGGCAAATCTAGTCTCATGTTGGCCTCATTTAAATTTGTGTAGCAAACCGATACTATCTTTTGCCATGCTAACACAACACTTAAATTGCGGGGGATGTAAACAACTTGAACCATCTAATTAAATGTCGGGACCCCGGTTCCGCTTAATCTTGACCTAATTGCATCGCACCTTGCCATGCCATACATCATACATGCATCATGCCGATCTTCTGCCGTGAATTAAATATTGCATCCGGTGTTTCTTCTAGTGTTTTGCTTCTTCGCGGATAAGGCCGTTGAGTTGATGTGAGCTTCACCGATCTTGGATGAACCCTTCAACAATGTTTTCAAAGAGCATCTCCCCTTTCTACCTATCTTACTTTTATAGTATTTATTCCTGTTGATCTATTGTTGTCGTGTTGCGATGCTCTAGTTTTCCGTTCCTCGGATATTCCTGTTTCTATATTGCCTTGGACACACCCTATTACCGTTGTTTGGTAGATAGTTGGACTTGCGTCGTAGTTGCTTGTTCAAGTCTTGATGTGTCGTCATATGCCACGATTCTCGATGTATTGCCGCATGTTGATGATGATTCTAGTTTTACTTATCGTCACTTTAATTTCTTAACAACTAAAATTGAAATAAGCGAAGCATCGGGTGATAGAAAATATTTGGTTTCGACGCCCACTTGTGTCCCGAAGACCCCGAGTACTTGATAATTTCCTTGATTTATCGCTATCCACATCCGGAGGTATATGGGACACCCGAGCCGAGCTCGATTCATTCTTATTTCTTGGGGCCACAAACTAGTTTGAGGTTTTATTTACGATCTGCTTATGCCATGCTACTTTCTGTATTTAAATTGTGCGAGAAGCACACTGTACTGTTTAGGTAAGCGGAATGTTTTCGCGGTATCGACACCCCGAGGTTTCGGGTTCCCAGTCGTTTACAGCCATTGTCGCAAACCTTGAGTCCGTCTTTGAGCTTGCTTACTTGCTATGGTAGACTCAAGGGGTGGCCTCAAATATTTCCTCAATCTGTGATTGTTCACGTGAAAGCCTCGTTGGGTTTTGTTTTGGTTTTTCCGAGGTTGATCGGCGTGTGTTGCTATTAGTGCACCCGGGTAAAACTTTCTCAAAAGCCGTGTCCGGATATGGACGACTTGGAGCAAGATCTCGATCATAGACAAGCATAACTAAAGTTTATTGCTCTAAATTTGACCTTATAATGACTAGTAATCAGCTTCACTATAATGGAATGGCTAATAATATCGCCCACAATTGCTTGTTTGGTTTGTCGCCATACCATTGTACTGACTAGTAAATCTTGCAACTACAACGGAATGGTCAATAAAAGTACCAACAACACTGGGTTTTGGGTTTATCTCATGCTATCTGCACGATTAGTAATTGTTGCAACTATAACGGAATGCTTAACTAAAAGCGCCATCGCTTACTTTATCGTGACGATTATCTAAACTCGACTAGTAAAGTGCCGCAACTATAACTAATTAAATAAACGCCAACCGTGGTGAGTTCCGGTTGACTTCCTCGATTGGTCTCGAGGGGAAACGCCAGATGGGTTTGTTTGATGATAGTATCGTTGGATCCGAATAGGTCATTCTTACCCCTCGATAACCGCTTGATTGTATCGAGTCTCTATAGGTTGTTTAGTGCATGCCGTCACGCCGCCACCACCATACCTATGTAGGCGAGGACCGCGAATTCTAGCCTCGCTGCAATCGCCTCAAGATCTTGATGCTCCTTCTTTTCCTTTGCCCTTTGTCGGCACCCTTTGTTTAAGGTGTTTGAGAACCACGTTAGCGTGGTTATCCTTCCGCTTGGCCTCGGCAGTGGTTATGGACGCCATTGGTTATTCTTCGGTTCTTAGCCCCATTTGCATCTTGTCCGTAGTGACGCTCTATCGTTTTCAAGGTGATTTGGATCTTTGTATATTATATCTGTATTCTTGACTCTTTGAGTCGCTGTTATCTATATCTGTTCTGTGGGTCCCATCGAGGACTGTTGTGTAATGTTATTACTTCGTTTTCCACCCACACGAAAGTGCCTGGTGGGCACCTTTGAATCGTTTCTATGCGGGTTTGGCGAATTTTGCTCAAACTTGCATAGGTCCGATTCAGAGGGTGTTACACAAAATTACCCCGCTTTATTCAGAGATTCTTTTCTAGTAGAGGATTTTTTTAACGCATACTACAACAATACTAAATTGTACCATAAGTTTAAAATAGTTAGGGAGATCACGGTTATACTAGAAAACCAAGCAAACATGGAGGTCGACAGCAATTTGAACTGAAGTGTCACTTACCTTGTTCTGTTTGCTGCCTTTTTCATAATTAGGTTTCCATTCGCAATCCACGCCAATAACTTTACAAGCTTCTATATAACTTGTTGCATTAAGTAGTCCCTTGATCTCATCAACCCAGACAATTTCTTCTAAAATCAATTTCTTCAGATCTAAGTAGTCAGACCGACAGAAGACTTCTTCTGGGACTGTGTCAGGCATAACAAATACACATCAAGCAGAAAAATGGAACTGTGTCTAGCATATCAAGTGTACTCTGTCTCTTTCTATAATCACTATTCAGATTAGGTCAATAAATTAGTGTGAGGGTGTGATGTTACACAATGGGATGCCATCGAACTGAATTAAAAAAGTTATGCCTGTGACATTCAATCAACTGAATTGGACGGCTCAACTCCGACCAGTCGACCGCATTCACATAATTATCATATGCCAGGATCCATGAGATAGATAGTATTATCCGAAATTAGGATGCATGAAGTTCAAAGACTATATCATCTTCCTTTTGATAACTTGTATGCTAACTTTGCATCCACCCGTCAGCATGCATTCAAGTTATTATCCAGGATTGTGCTGCCTCCTCATTTCTTTGTACTGGTAAAAAATGGTAATTATAAATATTTGTTGTTCTTTAATACAGCTCTTATAAGATAAACTAGTTAAGATGAATTGAATAATAAACCAGCGTGCCAAATTTCTAAGTCTATATCATCTATGAATCAATAGTTTTGTGTTTAAACTGTCCATCAATTTGTATATCTCTGAATTGACCCTCAAATCTGTAGTTTTGTGGAAATTTGTACATTGAACCTGTAGTTCAATCATTCTACTGAGTAAATGAGTATTATATGACCCAAAGGAAATACGGGCAGGGTGTCTTTTAAATAGATAAGTGTAAAACCTGTCCGGAAAGGTGTTCAATACCACAAAGAGAATGAATAGTAAATAGACAGAATATAGCTATATAGCTTAATGTTGGATCAATAACATCATAGGTGTTAGCTTACCCAAAGAATTGACATAACCTTCAAGAGAGTATCGTTCACAAAGCTCGTCAACCTTCTCCATATAGCCAGCTTCCATAGCAAGATATACCTGTGCAGAAAAAGACTATGATAAATTTGCCTATTACAATGCACAAAGATTATCAGCGAAAAAATATATTCATCCTATAGTAGATGAGGATCAGCTTCGCAAGAATCTTCATAAATGTCCCACATAAAGAAAGAGGCATTCTCCCACCCACTTTATCCCATGAAAAAAAGTAATGGTGTATAGGAAGCTATACTTAATCAAATGAAGACCTACTGATCCAAATAACATCATGACTAGGGCATGTATAAGCAGCAAACACGTGCATAAACTTGATTGTGATAATGTGGATGCAAGTTACCAGGTATTCCATCAGCTTTGTTTCCTTCTTGGCACGGACTTCTGCAACATCCCAGCACCCTTTCTCTGCCAGCTTCTTCAGTGAACTGCAAATTCAAAAGATTTCATAATAATTATAGATAATACTAAACAATATATCCATAATCAATTCCCATTGAGTAACTGGAAAGTCACCTCTCTTTATACAAATAATTAACATCTGGGAACTCTTCTGCAAGATCATATTGTTTCACCAACTTATTCGCGTTCTTTAGCATTTTAATATCTAGATACTTCTGAATTATCAAAACTATCATTTCTTTCCCCATGAAAGCTGCCCACTCCTCTGCTGCCGTGAGTTGATTACTTCCAATTAGTTTTATGAGAAAGGACTCGTCGCAACATTGAATGGAGAAACGCGTTATCAGGGCCACAGCAGTCACATAGGATTCTGATTTCATAAAGTGCTGCAAGTACTGCTTAAGATGTTCTCTTGTTTTTGCTAGATCTTCATCACCCAACTCTGGACCACACAAAGCATGGGCCATATCCTTCAACTCGATATCAAATGTCTCAAGAACCTTCACCAGTATGCGTTCTTCATGGGATACAACAGAAGCAAGGATATCGAGAACAAGTCGTGCAGCAAGACACTTTGCGTCAATGAAATCCTTCTGTACCGACTCCACGGATTTCAAATGCCTTAGAGAAGATATCAACAAATGGCTGAACCCTTCAGCATTACTTTGGCCCAACAAAGGTATAATATACATGCATTGAACAATGTATGTGAATGGGCCTGGCTGAGGAGCATTATGTAGTGCCCCTTTAACCTGCTGCTGAAGGACCCTGAACTTTGACGTTGCTTTGAGAGTTCCTAAATTAAAGCTTAGTAAAGGTTAGAGGTATGAACTTGAAAAGCATAACAAAGTACATAAACAAGAAGATCAGGGATCAAATAAACATGAAAGGAAAAGGCAATAGTACATCTGTGACAGAGTGGATAACTACAGCTTTTACTCGGCCAAGCATAAATTGCAAGAAGTTTGAGAAGCAAGGGATTCAATACCCTGTGCTACATTTTGATGGTAAAGTTTACCTCATCCCAGTCATACAAATTGCACAGGCACTATGCCTTCTAATGTAAGTTCTGTTTGTTTGGAAGATTCTGTTTTCATTAGTCCAACAAGACTAGTTGCTGGAGGGCTCAGAAGAGACATTTCAATAAATAAGCAATGAAATAGACGATAACAGAAGCACCACATAGATGTAAATCTAAAGAAAACATGAAGGAAATAAGTATACCATATGTGTAGCAGTCCTTCAAAAGATACATAAAAGTAGCTGCGGAAACATGTGACAGATCAGAAAATGAGTGTAAGCATATGGAGCGATCTTCATTCTCTGGCTTGCTTTCAGAGCCCTCCTGCGTCCCCGCCTTGAAACGGCCCATACTTCAATAAATCATGCCCAGCCTGTGCACGAAAACAACAAACATGCCAGCTTAAACAACACAGAATGAACTACTACCAAGACCGAAATAGAGTAGAACACACCACAGGTCCCCTGAACTTGAGAATTGCACACTTAGGACTCCACAACTTGAGAATTGTACACTTAGGCCTCCACAACCTGAGAGTTGCACACTTAGACCTCCATTAACCAAGAGTGTTAAATTTCTTCACTCGGTTATACAGGTTTACCTAAATGTGAAAATTTCAAGTCCAGGGGGCCAAGTGACATGCTGATGCAAACATTGGTACATCTTCAGTAAACAAGGACGGCACAACAGAATACTGTTTTAGATCCCCGGCCTAAATATCAAAATTCGTGCAACAGGATAAAATCATCCTAAGCAAGAAACATGTGGAGCCGAGAGCAAAGAGCATGTTATCAGTTTCCTAGTAAATCGCATGCGAACAAACGAAGAAAATCCTGCTAAATCAGCAACAACATGAACCACTCGGATGGTATACATTCTTCTGTCCTTTAAAGATCCGCAATCCCCGATCCGAAAACCATTTTTTCTACTACTAGACTAGAAGCACATAATCAGCACGCTGCCGCTAATAATGGCTTGCCACGGGAAATCGGGACGAGTTCACGGGGGGACGCTCGCAGCAAGAGTGGGAACTAACAGCGAAAGAGAGGCGAGTTTCGTTTCTAACGCCGCCGGGGTTGCATAGGAAGAAAGAACACATAATCTCACCCCCAAAATAGAGAAAACGGAACAAAGAAAATGCGATACCTCGCGGATTCCGGTCAAACTTCGTCTCTAGCCTATGCCGATACTACGAGATTCTAGGGTTTGCGGCTTTTGGAGGGGAGAGGAGGGAGAGGGCAGAAGCTGAATCACGAGGAGGACTTGGGGGAAAACGCCAGCACGGGAGCAGCACCCCGCCACCTCAGGTTTCCGTTTCCGGCTCTCCTCCTCCTCCTGCGCGTCATTAAAAAAACAAATCTGTTTATTTGTTTACGCTTTTGGCCCTCGAGTTTTTTTTTTACTACTTCCTTGGTGCCAAATAAAAAAAAATTGACATGTTGGTGCCAAATAATTTTGTCTGGCTCCTGTTTATTAGACTTTTGATGAAATTTTTTAGATGAAAATATATTAATATCGCGAAGATTCCAATTACACACAACCTCTGTAACAAGCAAATGTCCTAATAGCACTACATATGCACACGATTAAAAAAAAGAAAGGTTTCCTACAGATATGTTTCTTGTACCAGTAGTAATGGCACCACCAAGATAACATCAGAAGTCCAACTTCTCCAAAAGCGTCGTCTCCAAAGAGTAAATAGTGCACAAGCATCGTCGTCGTTCGATCATAGATCATATTTTTTCATCCTGAAGACAAGTCCTTGCTTACAAAACAATATCTTCAACAAGGTCATTGTCAGACATAACCAATTAAGGTCATACCTTGGATTTTTATCCTGAAAGGTAAGAGTGTGAACTTCTCCTATGATAATGCCCCTACTTTTTATGCTGCAACGAGTCACAAATCACAAAGCAAGTTCCACATCATCATAAAGACTCGAACCACCATTGCTAGTCCTTGGATGTCGGCTTGCATGCCATTCTTCGCTTCTGAATTCACCATGGACCAAAAGATATGTATCATGATGGTAACATATAGCAGAGCGATCAGAAAAAACACGGATGAACACGACAAAATTCCATCCGATCTAGCAATCTCTAGGCACGAAGCGCCCATGAGATTTCACTAACAGAGCATTCTGGAACTCGACAATCTGGCCTGATCAACGAGGGCAGGCATCAAGATGATCTTCATCTTGGCGCGACAGGAACCCTAAGACTGCCTCCACCTTTATTCAGAGCGAGCAGGCCCCCAAACCACGGGAGAGGCCGGAGAATCTGTTACCCCTAGCACCGACCACAGCTAAACGCCGCAATGCAATGTGCATGAGCCGAGGCATCGTGAGGCCGCCTGTAGCCATGCATGCACACACTAGTGCATCCGGCCGCTAGGGCCACGACCTAGGCCGACTTAGATCAGACATGCCATCCTGCTAGGCGCGGTCACCACCGAACATCCACCCCGCCACCGCTGACACCAGTACTGGGCTGCCACCGTGAATCCCACCAGCCCCACTTGATGAGTAAGGAATCAAGGCCACAAAGCCACCATGGGGATTCCCCAACCTCTAGTAGGAGCCTGCGTAGGAGGGATCCTGGTGCCGCCAGATCCGTCCGGAATTTTCCCCAGAGATAGAGTAGGCGGCAAGAGGGAGGGCGATAAGACGCACCGGCAAATGACCCCGAGTTGCCCGTGGGGGAAGACGACGTGTGGGCCTCCTCAAAACAAAGTTGAAAGTATGGGATGAAAAAATTATATATCCTCAAGATGCTCTTTTTGATACTAAGGCCTAGTTTGGCATCTTGGTTTTTGTTAAACCGAAGTTGTCGGGGGGACAACCCCCGGTAGGGTCACGAAAGGTGAAACATAGCGCAGCTTGGCTAGCTCCGGGTAAAGAAAGAACCAGGTCGGGTAAGAACGGTCGGGTAAGAGAAGCATGAGCGGCCGACATATAAACTATGTCGGCCCGCATGAGACAAGGTTGCAATTCTTGCAGGAACCAACGAGCCAAGTCTACCGAGGAAGGGACGAGTCGAGTAGGACGCGTGGCACCTTTCCGAGTAAGGTTCAGGAGGGACCATGGTAAAGCGTGGTCAAAAGAGAAGGGCGACGCCGGGTGATACAAAAGGAGTCGGGTGATGCCCAAAGCATACGCTGACGTACAAAGTAACATCATGACGCCAAAAGGAACAGGAAGAAGCATACCAGAAGACCGTTAGCTGTCAAGCTTTATGGACTGGGCCATTGGGCCTAGGGAAAGCCCATGACCCGGCCCATATTGTAGGGACCAAGATCCAAACAGTAAACCCTAGAACCCAAAAGGGTATTAGCTAGCTAGCACTGCCTATATAAGGGAGGGCATATCAGTAGTAGAAGGAGGTTGGACCAAGTAGTGAACTAGTGCACTGAACCCTAGCTTATACAGCTCAAGGAGCACTTGTAATCCTTGGGTATCAATCAAATTGCTAAGTCTGGAGAGTTTTTCTTGTTCTTCGTGCATGGCTCGACCGTGCACTCCCTTCCCGGTGACCACAAGCACCCATTCGGCCCCCAACTTAAGCCTACCCATGGCATCTGCCGTGCCACCACCACGACAGTTGGCGCCCACCGTGGGGCAGAAGCAGGTGCTTGATGGAGTCTTCATCCGGACGGGCAACATCATCGCCAAGACCGGCGAGCGCGTCTACTCCATCCTCATCCAGAGGTTTGGAGCGCTCAACTTCGTCAGCAACAACGCGGGCTGCTTCGGGACCCAGCCGTTCCCTAGAGGCGGACGCTTCATCAAGTTCGGCGAGCACCAGGTATACGTTGCGGTGCGCGTGGAACGCATGTATCCTGAGCGCGTCGTCCTGGCTCCGGATCCGCTAGCGATTCCTGTCACTGGGAAGCTTCACCAACTCGTCTCCATGGAGGTAATGATGACAGCCCCAAACCCCGCAGCTCCCCCAGTAGTTCCAGTAGTGAATGAGAACGCAGAGGGAGGAAATCATGAGGAGACGCCAAGGGCTGCAAGGACAGCAAAGGCACCACTGAAAAACCAGAAAACGTAGCTAGGAGTAAAAGGGCTAAGGAACTGCAGGAAGCGATAGACAAGTTGGCAGAGCCAGTGGCACAGGCGATTGACCCGGACGTGTGCAAGCCGAGTTGGAGGAAGCCAAGATAAAGGTTTTGGAGAAAGCAAAGGAATTAGCACAGTTACAACAGGACGTGGATATCACCATCCGAGAGCTCAACTCGGCAAATCGAGTCAAGGGCGCAAAGACACGGCTTGATGCAACGAGATTGAGAGGAAGGAACCTCAACGAGGAGCTGGCAGATGCGACGTCAAAAATAACGCCAGAGAAGAGCAACGAAACAGCCATGCGGCCAACATATAACACAGCAGCAACTAATCTACAAGCAGCAGAAGCAGCAATGGTAGAATTACCTCACTTGGAGGGAGAAGCAAAGAAAAGGCAACAAGAACGAGTCAATGAACTAGTAAAAGCAGCTATCATGCTGAATGAGGTGTATTACAGAGCAAATCCGGGTATAGCAGGAAGGTCACAACTCGTTCACTCGGCGACTCCTGTCCCGACAAGATCGGCTAGGCACACGGCATCATCACCCGGAGCGGCACCTAGGCCGAGAAAAGAAAAGAGTGTGGATTCTGGAAGAAACAAGCAGATGGTCACCTATGATCCGGCAGTGGTTCAAGGAAACCCGGCACATGCGAAGGGGCGAGAAGGAATAATGCCCAAGAAAATGAAAACCAGGAGAATACAGGTCGAGAAAGGAAAGCAGGGCAAAGAAATGACAACGGAGGGCAGAATTTTGCGCCTAATGCTAGGCATGGAACTCACTCGGAAGAAGGAGGAAATCCAGCGCCGAATAACGCACCAGCTCAGCCTGAAAGAAGACAATAAAGCGCGGGAAAGGCAGCTCAACAACCTGCTGACCCCGAACGCAAATAAGTATAATGATGGTTACTCGGCTATGGTAAATGACGGATATAAATTGCCGGATCACGCATATCAAGCAATGGGAGCAAGACTCGGAGGCAGGAACCTTCAGCCGGATGATGCAAGGCTGAAGCTTGACCGAATAAAAATGGCAGAGATAATTGAATCGCAAGGTCTGCAGGGTCCACCGTGCTTTGGCCTAAGGATCACGAAGGAGCCACCGGTGCCAAATTTCTAGCTGGCCAGAGGGACAAAAACGTACGATGGAAGCACTAAGCCAGAGGACTGTCTCATAGATTATGGAACTGCTGTGAAGATCGCGCAGGGAAATTTGAGATGGGCAGTACGTTATGTGCCGCAGATGCTGGAAGGACCAGCTCGGGTATGATTGAATAATTTGCCACCAGGAAGCATTAACAGCTGGATCGATTTTCACGACGCTTTTGTGAGCAATTTCACGAGCACTTACAAGAGGCCGAATCGCCCACAACAACTGACGATGTGCAAGCAAAGACCGAATGAAACAGACAGGGAATTCCTCACAAGGTGGTGTACGATGCATAACTCTTGCGAAGGGGTAATCGAGTCACAGGCAATCGCATGGCTTGCACAAGGGTGTAGACATGGAAGTGTGATGTGGCAAAGGTTACAAAGAGATATGCCAGCAAGCCTGGCAGAGACGATAAGAATCGCTGATTCGTATGCGTTAGGAGATCCGACTCAGTCGCTGCTCATGTCGGCAGACAGGATGACTGAGACTCAGATCTATGATGTTGCCGGGTCGCAAAGGCGCCAGGAAAGGTCTGAATACAGAAGCAAGAGAAGAGACAAAAGGCCAGATTACAGGTATGGTTCGACTCAGGTTATGGCCGTGATTCAGGATCATCCAGATGCTGGAAGTAGTCAGCGTCAAAGGACAAGTGGGCAACAACAATCGGTGCCAAAGAATGATGGCAAAAGGCCATACGAACAGAGGAAGCAATATCAGGACCAGCAGAAATATACCTATGAGATGATGCTGGACCAGCCGTGTAAGTTTCACACGCCTAGTCCGAGTAAACCAGCCAATCACACAACAAGGCAATGCACTTGGTTTCAGAAAGGAGATAGAGTGGATTCGCTGAATAAGCAGCTTCCACCACCTCCACCTCCACCACTTACCGGAGGAAATGCTCAGGCAGTGGGAGCAGACAACAGATATGAAAACAGGCAGCCGAGGTATCAAAATCAAGAAAGAAGAGAAGTTGTGCACCAGGTGCACAATCCAAGATGTGACGACGCTCATGTCGGTCACGGAACTAGAAATGAGTACATAGAACATCACCAGAGCTATGTTGTCTTTGTCACATAGCCAAATGACAAAAAGAGCCAGTAGCAACGAATAATGGAGGTGAATGCCACGATGTCGGCAATCCCCAAGTACATGCATTGGTCTGAGCAAGAAATAACTTGGAGTATAAAAGATCACCCCAAGATCATGCCAACCCCAGGGGGATATGCTCTAGTTTTGGATCCAACATTCATGGGCCCAGGTATCAACGTCAAGTTTTCAAAAGTACTGATTGATGGTGGCAGTAGCATCAACATCATGAACAAGGATACAATGCTCAAGTTAGGCATTACCATGAACATGCTGGAGCCGACTAAGACCACTTTCCATGGTATTGTGTCGGGATTGTCTTGTGAGCCAATTGGCAAGCTCTGGATCGATGTCTTATTCGGCAACAGAGAGAACTGTCGCACTGAGGCCATAGAGTTTGAGGTAGTGGATTTGGTCAGCTCATATCACGCCTTACTCGGCAGGCCGGCTATGGCAAGATTCATGGCTACTACCCACATTGCTTACTTAAAGATGAAGCTGCCAGGCCCGTGTGGGGTGATTACAGTTGAAGGGGATTACAAAAGATCTATTGCTTGTGCTTCAGCCGGATCTTCACTGGCAGAGTCACTCGTCATAGCACAAGAAAAAAGTCAAATGTTGGAAGTGGCAGCATTGGCCAAAGCAGCACAAATGTCCATGTCGGCACTCACCAACCCGCATGGCAATGTGTCATTTCAAGCTACCAAAGAAACCAAGAAGGTACAGGTAGATGAGACTTTCCCAGAGCGCGCAGTTACCATTGGGGCTGGCCTCACAGACAAATAGGAAAGCGAGCTCATCGGCTTCCTCCATGAGAATCGGGGTATCTTTGCATGGTCCACTCAAGATCTGCAAGGAGTTCCGAGGGAGCTGGCTGAGCACTCTCTTTATGTAAGACCAGATGCCAAGCCGGTGAAGCAACTCCTCCGCCGCTTCGCCGAAGATAGGAGGAAAGTGATAGCTGCCGAGATTGCCAGACTTTTAGCTGCTGGATTCATCATGGAAGTACTGCACCCGGACTGGTTGTCAAATCCAGTCTTGGCCGAGAAGAAAAAAAATGACCCGAACGTGGCAGTGGTATGGCGCATGTGTATTGATTACACGAACCTCAATAAGGCGTGTCCAGAAGATCCATTTCCCCTGCCACGGATCGATGAAGTTATAGATTCTACTACTGGGTGTGAATTGTTGTCGTTTGTGGATGCATATTCAGGATTCCATCAGATACCACTGAATCCAGATGATCAAATAAAGACAGCTTTTATCACCCCGTATGGGGCTTATTGCTATCGTATCATGCCATTCGGATTGAGAAATGCGGGTGCAACATATCAAAGATGCATGCAAAAATGCTTGCAAGATCAATTGGACAAAAAAGTTCAAGTATACGTTGATGACGTGGTAATAAAAAACAAACAAAGTCATACTCTAATTGAGGACTTGCGTCAAACATTCACAAACTTGAGAAGATTCCGGATGAAGCTTAACCCGGAAAAATATACATTTGGTGTTCCGGCTAGCAAGTTACTCGGATTCCTTGTATCTAGCCGAGGAATTGAAGCCAACCCGACAAAGATCAGGGCCATCGAAAGAATGGAATTGCCAAAAACCCTCAACGATGTCCAGAAGTTTACTGGATGTCTAGCCTCGTTGAGCAGGTTTTTTAGCCGTCTAGGAGAAAAAGCCCTAGCACTATATCAACTGATGAAGAAATCAGACAAATTCACGTGAACACAGCAAGCTGATAGCGCTTTCCATGAATTAAAGAAAATGTTGGCAACAACACCAATATTAGCATCACCATTATCCAAAGAGCCAATGTTGCTCTATGTCGCCGCAACCAACAGAGTTGTAAGTGCAGTAATAGTGGTTGAACGTGAAGAAGGGGGCAAATCAGTCCAAAGGCCGGTGTATTACTTGAGCGAAGTGATCTCTGTCTCGAAAAAGAATTACCCGCATTATCATAAGATAACATATGGGGTATATATGGCAGCAAAGAAGCTGAAAAATTATTTTCAGGAACACCCAATCCGGGTAATATGCGAGGCACCTATCTCAGATATATTGGACAACAAAGATGCCAGCGGCCAAGTCACAAAATGGGCCATAGAACTGGCACCTTATACTCCACAATATGATAGGCGAGATGCAATAAAGTCTTAGGCTATTACAGATTTCTTTATAGACTGGATGGAAATACAGTACGAACCACCACTGCTAGATCCGAACTACTAGAAAATGCATTTTGACGGGTCCAAGACGAAAATGGGTCTGGGCGCCGGGATAGTGCTCACATCTCCAAAGAGGGATCAACTGAGGTACGTGTTACAGATTCAGTTTGTTGCTTCCAACAACGTTGCCGAGTATGAAGCACTTGTCCATGGCATCAAAGTAGCCAAGGAAATTGGTATCAAAAGGATCATGTGCTTTGGCGATTCGGATTTGGTGATTCAGAAAGTGTCTGGACATTGGGATGCGCTGGACGCAAACATGGCATTATATCGTTTCCATGTGCAACAAATTTCGGGATATTTCGACGGCTGTGAATTTCATCATGTTCCTAGAGCAGAAAATGAGGCAGCAGATGTACTATCCAAACCAGGATCATCTTGGCAAGCAATACCACCAGGGGTAGCGCTGGAGCACCTCAGGAAACCATCGATCAAGCCGTCACCAGAGTCTGACTCAATCAGGGTCACCCCGGCAAGTCAGGAGTCAGATGTGGTACCAATGGATATCGACTCAGGGGTAGGTTCGAGTCACTCGAGGACTGATCCGCTCAATTCAAGGGTCGCCGAATCACACTCGGGTACTCCCCAGGTCATGTCGGTAGAGCATATGTCAGCGGAGCCAATGGACATTGATGTTGAAGCTGACCCAAAACCACTGATACCAATATGGGCGCAGCCAATATTCGACTATTTAAAAGATGGGACCTTACCAAGTGATGAAACGTTGGTAAGGCAAACAGCACGAAGAGCAAAAGCGTACACCATAATCAATAAGTAACTATACAAGCGAAGTGTGACGAGTGTACTGCAGCGTTGTATCAGCCTAGAGAAAGGCCAGGAGATCTTATTGGATATTCATCAAGGAGAATGCGGGCACCATGCGTCATCAAGAGCATTGGTGGCCAAGGCATTCCGACATGGATTCTGCTGGCCAAGCACATTGGCACAAGCGCAAGAGTTAGTCAGAAGACACAGTGGTTGTCAACACTATGCATCCAAGTCGCATTTACCAGCGTCTGAATTAAATACTATACCAATCACTTGGACTTTTGTAGTGTGGTGCCTAGATATGGTAAGACCATTCAAACCAGCAAGGGGAGGAATGACTCATATTTTGGTCATGATTGATAAGTTCACCAAGTGGATAGAAGTGAAACCAATCAAAAAGTTGGATGGTAAAACAGCTGTCACATTCTTAAGGGATATAATTCTTAGATATGGTTACCCACACAGTGTGATCAATGATAATGGCACGAACTTTGCCGAAGGAGATTTTGCTCGCTTTTGTGGGAAACACCGAATAAGACTCGATGTAGCATCAGTCGCCCATCCAGAATCAAATGGACAAGTTGAATGGGCTAATGGCTTAGTTCTGTCAGGGATAAAACCCCGCTTAATGGAACCACTCCAGAGGACACCTGGTTGTTAGATAGAGGAACTACTCTCAGTACTATGGAGTCTAAGAATAACTCCGAATCGGTCAACTGGTTATATGCCATTTTTCCTCGTGTATGGGGTAGAAGCAGTTTTGCCTTCCGACATAGAATATGACTCGCCAAGAATAAGGCAATACTCGGAAGCCAAGGTAAAAGAGGCTCGAGAAGATGGAGTAGACTTACTCGAAGAAGCAAGGGAACTGGCATTATCCAGATCCGCTATATATCAACAGAATCTTCGATGCTACCATAGCGGGAAAGTGCAACCTCATGTTTTTCGAGAAGGAGATATGGTGCTAAGGCTGGTGCAGCGCACAGCCGGAATGCATAAATTATCACCCCATGGGAAGGACAATTCATTGTAAGCAAAGCATTGCATAATGATTACTATTATCTCATAGATGCTCGTGAAGCACAAAAGAACAAGGCGGACAGGTCAGGAGATGAGACCAAAAGGCCATGGAATGTGGTGCTGCTTAGTCCCTTCTATACTTAGGAGAAGCAATGCATGTATCACTCAAACTCTCATATGTCGGGCGTGTGTGCCAACTATGTGCTGATAATAAAATGGTATGATTCGAAAAACTGACTCGGGGACTACCCCTTAAGTTTTCCATATCAATTTTATGTCGTCTGGCGTGATACCCGAAATTTATCTCGGAACAAGTAGTGTTTACTCAGAAGAAATCAACTCTTCGACTATGCTATTGTCCGAAAACACAGCTTCATGGCAAGCAAGAGAAAAGTATGTATGGCGGGTAAATACGAAGGCCAGATAAGTACAAAGGAGTAACGCGAGTCGGCTTTAGTTTTTTGCCTAACTCTCTGCAGGTCGTGTTATACTATGTGTCGAGTAATCTCGGCCAAGTGATCCAAGTTTCATACCCGCTAACTATATCCTTCGTACTTTGAGACTCTAATGTCGAACACCGAAAAAGGTAGACAGGGGCCAAAGTCAAGGAAAGGTGACATGGCAAAATGAAACTCGGGGACTTGCCATTGAATGATTCACACTCAGAACATAATGCAAATATATGAAGCCTATTAAAAGGTGCATAATCAAACTTAAAAGTGCAATGTATGTTACATATGTACCCGGCATACCGGGGATCTGATCAGAGTTCGGGTATTTGTTAGCCTAAGAAGCAGAAGAACTCGGAGGAGCACTCTCGGAGCCAGGAGCATTGCTTGGAGCATCGGTCGAGTGAGGGGAATCTGTGGCCGGGTCATCCGGACCATCTGACTCGGTTGCTTCGCTGTCGCCACCCTCTTCATCAGCAACTTCGACGAGCGGGTCGCCAAGGTCGAGGAAGCTGGGCCCGTCGCACCAAGCGTGCACCATGGTGTACTCGATCATGGCATAAGCTCGCTCCTGGCACTTCTTGATCAGCTCCAGATCATTCAGCCATTTGCCATCCCCCCTTATGCGAGCAAGAACATCAAGGTTGATGTCCTCGTACCATGAAAGAACGAAGGAGAGAGCCTTGTCCATTGTAGCTCGGCCGACCGACTCACGCCATTGATCCAACCGGTCTTCAGTAAGGAGCAATCTCTCGGCAAGTGGCTCGATGAGTTCAGGTGGGTCTTCATCCGGCCAGAGCATGCGAAACACATGGATAGCCGACTTGAGCAAGTCCACACCGCAAGACTTGAGGGTCCTGACCCGTTCGGACACCGCTTCGAGAAGCTCCTCCATGGACACCTCGTCGTCAGCAGGAGCACCAGCTTCGGCCCTCATTTTCTTCATAGCTCGGATGGCAAACATGTTGGCCTCAGGAAAATTCTCTGCAAGCAAAAGGAGAAAGTTAGCAAAATAACAAAAGTAGATGGAAGAAGTCCAAAATGACTTATACAGTGCGCAAAGAGTAAGAACTCACTACCGAGAAAGAAGTTGATGGTGGCGAGCTTGCTATGCCAAGTTTTGGCCTTGGCTTGGAGGGCATCGAAGTTCAGATTTGCCGACTCGACCGATGACTCGGCCTCGTCGAGCAGCCTCTTGGTCTTCTCGGCGCTGGCAGCCTATTGCTCGTTCTTCTCGGCAAGCTCCTCCCTCAGCCCCTTCACCTCGGCCAAGTGCTTCTGCTCCGAGTCGTCCATCAGCTTCTTCAGCCGAGTCACCTCATCTCGCTCCTTCTGGAGCTTGGTTTGGTGCTTCTCTACTTATTATGAACAAATTACTTGTCAGCACCAACAGAAACTTTCAGCTATCACATCAATGAGGCAAGTAACTTACTCTTGGCCTCGCTGATCTGCGAGTAAAGAACCTCGATGGTGGACTGAGCGGAGGCTGTGAGAAAAGAGCAAGAGAAGATTGAGGAAATTTACCAAAGAAAAATACACCGAATAGGTAAAGAATGACTAAGGTTGGTACCTTTGCCTTAGGTATTAGTATGCAGCTTTTCATACGCAAGTTCGAGCTTGCGATGTGCCAGAACGAGAGCTTGGTGCACCTTGGTGCGCTCGCTATGCGTGAGCTGATCAAAGAAGACATACATTAAGGAAGGGTCAAGTCAAGCAGCCTGCTGAATCAAAAAGCTTAAGAGCTTACAGCCAAGTAAGTTCCTTACTCAACAGTAACCTCGAGGGCTAGGGATCGAAGCTCTAACATGCAAGCTTGGGATGAAGGATTTGAAGACTAAAGTGATTAGTGAGAGCTTACGGCCGAGTAAGTTCCTTAATCGGTCGTAACCTCGGGGACTAGGTGATATGTATAAAGGAAATACTCAACAATACAAAAGAGTAAGAAGTTACTTTACCTCGTTCACTTCATCGGCGCGGGCCATCAAGGTAATGGCCTGCTGGGTCATGTCAGAGATGGCCTTAGGGCCCAGCTTCAGCTTCTTGCTGGCACGGGTGCTGACCTCCTGCTCATCAGTTGCATTCCATGCCACATCATAAGGCTCAGCCGAACCAAGGCTTTTCCCGCTGAGCGTCCGAGTGAGAGCTTGACCCGTTTTCAGGGTGGTTCCCACATTGGCACGGGTCACTGCGGCACTAGCATGGAGGGTAACAGCCTTAGATCCATCACCCGATCCGGCAGCCGCGGACTCGCCCCCCTTACCCGTTGAAGCGACCATTATCGCCAACGTCGGAGGCCGGATCTAGGGAGCAGAACCCGGAGCGCAGACCAGTGTTGTCTGCTTGGAGGAGGTGGATTTGCCGGGTAAAGGGCGAGTAGAGCCAGAAGCCTTGGGCTGGGTCCTGCTCTTTGACAGAATTGGAGAGCGAGCAGGGGGATTTGGAGAAGAACGTGGATACGGCTGACTGGGCTCAGCAGTTTTGCTGGCTCCAAGACCAAGAAGTTGTTCATTCACACCAGCTTGAGGGTCAATGCCAGAGGAACTAGTGGCAGAAGGTTTCTCGACGCCAGAATCACTGGCACCAAGATCAGGAAGTTTTTCCTGGCCAGCGCCAGGGGCGCTAGCCGAATGACCCACCGGTCGTGACACCGAGGCGTGAGCCTCAGCAGGTGAGCCTCGACTCGGATGGGACTCGGTGCCTGAGTCACCGGAGGAGGCTTGAGCCTAGCGGGCGAGGCAATGCTAGAAGCAGCTGGTTCGCGATAAAGGTGCTTGAAAACAACGAGACATATATAAGAGAACATCGGTGAAAAAGAAAAGAACGGAGAAAGCAGTACAAAAACTTACGGTGACAAGGTCACGAACGACTTCGGCGTGTGACTCGGCGCCAATGACAGCAAGTCTCGGCCAGTTGGCAGTAGAGGCAGCAGGAGATGACGGAGTGGGCTTGCTCTTCTTGGCCGGCTGAGTGCTGGAGGAGGCTCCGCGTCGCTTCGGCTTGGCAGCGGGGATCTTGCCGACTCCGCCCACGGCGAGAGGAGGAGTGTCATGTACCTGGCTAGCTGCATAAGTAAATAACAGGCTTACTCGGATAAGTTGGGAAACAGAGGTTGCAAGGCATGTACCTCCAAAACCGTACAATCATCATCCTCATCATCGTCAGACCAATCTTGTAAGGGATTGCGAGATTGACTCTTACCCGAAGCTGAAGCAACCGCAACATGCGGGATAGGCATGAAGCACTCTAGGTAATACTCGACTTCATTAGAGTCAGAGCGATCCCCGTTATAACCGCAAGGAGGGACAGTATTGTCATCAACCTGGTGAAGAAGATTCTGCGAAAGACAAACATAATGAGTAACAAAAAAGAAAAACTAGGCAGGGAGTGGCAAAAGAGCTAAAGCCTACTCAGAAAGAAAAACGACTCGGAAAACTTACCCAGGGGACAGGCCTGACCCGGCTAAACGGAGGGCAACTCCAAGCCCAATCATCCGCCAAGTTCAATTTAAAGATTGAGCTTACTCGGCGGGCAATGGAGTCATGGGTGAGCTCCTTAGTGGAGTGCCGAGTGGGATCATGGGATCCACTCATGAAGCACATCTTATGGCTCCTCGCTTGGATGGGGCTTACCCGACGTGAAATGAAGGTGCACATGAGGTCCCTCTCGGTAAGATGAAAATGCTCATCCGGCAACAACAACCTTTCTAGGATTGCGTTAGCCTCGTTTACCGCAGCGTCTTGGTCGCGCGGGTCAATCTGCCAGAGCTTCTTGTTGGGGACCTCATCCGAGAAAGGGGGAGCCGGATGTTATCGGTGGACCCGTTGTTTTTGACATAGAAAAAGGTTTTATGCCACTTCTTGCAAGAATCAAGCCCAGCAACCCGAGGAAAGATGGAGTCTCTCCTGGGCGTGATGCTAGAAGCACCGCACCGAGTCGGCTTATTCTCGGCACGGGGAGAACCAGGCTGGGGAACAACTTGAACCCTAAATCTAAAATATTTGGCCCACAGAAGAACTGTAGGCCAAATTCCGAGGTAAGCCTCGCAAGCAGAGATGAAATAGGAAAGAGAGCCAATCGCATTGGCAAGAAGATGATGGGTTTGCAGATGGAAGGTGGAGAGAAACGAGGAGAAGAAGGTGCTCACTGGAAGAGCGAAACCGCGCTCAAAGTGAGAAAGGAAAACCACCCGCTCGTTAGCTTGGGGTTTGGGAGAAATCTCACCGGTGGGGAGACGGCAACCCACTTGCAGCGGAATGCGCCTGGTGGAGCGGAGCCACTCTACCTCTTCGGTGGAGACCTCCGAGCCTTCCCAGCCGCCACGCTCGCCGGCGGAAATCTCCTACTCCTCAGCACCATCAGCGCCGTCGTGAGCATCCATGAGTTCCGCAGATTCAATCTCCTCCGCAGTTGGAAAAGGCTTGGAACAGCGTGGACCCGTAGTGGAATGGAAAGAAAAAAGGGGCGATTGCGAGACAAGAACAGGAGGAAGCGGAAACTGCAAAGGGGGCGGTTCGATTTTGCAGGCGCAAGGAAGAAGAAGAGGCAAGGGAAACTGAACGGGCGTGGGGGAAGTGGAAATCCCAACCCCTACTTAAGGACAGTAAAACCCTGGTAGT
Source organism: Avena longiglumis (assembly GCA_030063025.1). Lineage (NCBI taxonomy): Eukaryota > Viridiplantae > Streptophyta > Magnoliopsida > Poales > Poaceae > Avena > Avena longiglumis. Next base: position 470,665,425 of record CP125974.1, on the reverse strand, counting down.
GGGATCCATCTGTGCCGTGCGGCCAGCGTGTGGCCGTGTACCTGGCCGGGTAGGCCAATCAGCAAGTGCCACGTAGCCAGAGATACACGAAAAATCCCATACCATGTCATGGAGGGAAGGACAAGAGGCGCATGCCGATGGGACTTCCATAGTGACGGGGAATAACTGCGCAGCCGTCACTGTGCCGCCAGAGCTTGGAACAAAAATTGAGGCAAGTAATCATGATCACCAGCTGTCAGTGACTGAAGCACGCCAAAAATGACTCGGAATTGGCCAAATTGAATCGGCTCGAGGCAAAAATGAGCCAAGAAGTCAAAGAGTCGACCCGGAAACTGTCGGACAGACCCGGCAAGGTGCAAAATTGCGACAGATAGAGACAAAAACTAAGTTCCACTCACACGAAAGGAACCTGGAGACGCCTAACAGCTTGAACTGCTAGACCTCACCAGCTTCGGAACACTAATGTCGGGGGGACAACCCCCGGTAGGGTCACAAAAGGTGAAACATGGCGCAACTTGGCTAGCTCCGAGTAAATAAAGAACCAGGCCGGGTAAGAACGGTCAGGTAAGATAAGCATGAGCGGCCGACATATAAACTATGTCGGCCCGCATGAGACAAGGTTGCAATTCTTGCAGGAACCAACGAGCCGAGTCTACCGAGGAAGGGCCGAGTCGAGTAGGACGCGTGGCACCTTTCCAAGTAAGGTTCAAGAGGGACCATGGTAAAGCATGGTCAAAAGAGAAGGGCGACGCCGGGTGACACAAAAGGAGCCGGGTGATACACAAAGCATACGCTGACGTACAAAGTAACATCATGACGCCAAAAGAAACAGGAAGCAGCATACCAGAAGACCGTTAGCTGTCAAACTTTATGGACTGGTCCATTGGGCCTAGGGCAAGCCCATGACTCGGCCCACATCGTAGGGACCAAGATTCAAACAATAAACCCTAGAACCCAAAAGGGTATTAGCTAGCTAGCACTGCTTATATAAGGGAGGACATAGCAGTAGTAGAAGGAGGTTGGACCAAATAGTGAACTAGTGCACTGAACCCTAGCTTATACAGCTCAAGGAGCACTTGTAATCCTTGGGTATCAATAAAATTGCTAAGTGTGGAGAGTTCTTCTTGTTCTTCGTGCATGGCTCGACCGTGCACTCCCTCCCTGATGACCACAAGCATCCATTCAGTCCTCAACTTAAGCCTACACATGGCATCTGACGTACCACCACCACGACAGAAGTATTACTATTATGGTATTTTACCGCCTGGGCGAGAGATACTTTAGTTTTTGTAAAACCATGGTTTTTGAAAAAAGAGGTATGGACCTCTTTCTCTAAAACTGTAATAACTCGTTTTTTTGGAATATCATAGTTTCAAAACCGTTTTTTGGACTATCATAGTTTCAAAACCGTGGTATTTTACTATAGACAAACACCTCAAAGTATTTAAAGTTAAAGTTTTCTATAAAATATGGTATTTCAATAATACTTCAAAAATACTTTGCATCCAAACGGCGCCTAATTTATTTACACATAAGAAAACATCGCCAGGAAACTAGAACAAATGGTGATATCAACCCTATAAATATGTACCGTGCCACAGAAAAATCAAATATGGTTTCCAAGTACAACTTCAAAATAAAAATACAAAATGTTGATATCCATGGCGGGCCATATTCGAATTAAGTATACTCTTTCTGCAAAAAAAGAAGAAGTATATATAATTTTTTATGAAGATATGTGTCAAGTTTGGATTCAAACCCTTTGGTGAGAGTGATAAGAGATCGTGTAGAGAAACTTTACTGCCTTTGTTTAAGAGTTATCAATAAAAAGCGGACCGAGAGTCCCTTGAGATGTTCATCATACCATTGCATGCAATAAGCATAAAAGGTGCATATATTAGCCAGCTAAGAAGATTCCTAGCAAAGATTGAGATGTGTTTTACCCCCACAAAAAGAGAGAATGAGACACTTTTATCAAATTGATTCTTTTTCCAAATATATGCATGGCATCTTATGATAACCTAGTGCATGATTTTTGGACTATGGATAGCTACTAGTCACAGATTGGCTTAAGATGCGTACTCATAATGAGTGGAGATTTTTGGCTCCTAAGTACCGGTGCTCCTGCTATTTTAAAAAATCGTAAATCTTCTTTATGAGTTTGGAAAAGATGAAACGGTGCTAGGAGAAACTAGACACATTTTTTGATATAGTAGAAGCAGGTCGGCGTGAGAATTTCGAAAATTTGTCCCTGACAGAGATTGAACTCCGGTTGATAGGATGCGCCAACTACGACCCAACCACTAGGCTAATGATGAGTTTTAAAATCTTTTTTATAAGTTTTAAAAGATATTGAAAAAATGTACTGATGTAGCCAATAATTTTTCCCATAAACATGTATAAAATATCAATTTCAAATACCTTGTATTTTGAGCTACATGAAAATGATAAAAATATATATTTGTGCAAGTATGTTTTAAATCTCCAAACTTTATCAGCTCTTGTCATTTTTATGTAGCCCACAATACAAAGAATTTCATGTTGTGATTTTGCATGCTTGTGGGATACAACATTGACTATGTTTAGAATTATTTTCAATTCTTTAGAGACTTGTAAATATGATTTTTGATTTTTTAATGGAAGGAGCACTCGAGCTCGGGAGCCAAAGACACTTTCTGTACTCACCATCCATATAATTTTTTTCTTATTTTAAGGATATTTTGCACACAAAAAAGTAAGATCCATATACCATTTCGAGAGTAATAGACCATGTGAGTTTGAACTACGAATTCTCACGCCGAACGAAATAGAAGAGGAGGGTATAGGAAAATTAATTTTGTTAATATAATATTATCGTGTCTAACCTAATTCTCGATGATTTCTTGTCTATTTTGCTATGATATTGAGATAAGAAAACAATAATTTCACTTCTAATCCTAGGTAAATTTGTTTAACAAGATCATGAAAGTAACCTAAAGTGCTTTGTGTGTCCTCGTTAAATACAAACATAACCGGATTTCCTTTGAGCCATTATTGTTTTCAAATTAAACACATTTGGGAGTACCTAAAAGGTGTGTTATTGTATAAGTATATATAGATTCTCACCATGTATTTGTAAAAATTTATGCAAAAATATGTTAACATGCTATTATATATACACATGCGTATATTTATTGTGTAAATAAAGATCACATCTTAATATATATATGGATAACTACTAGTATAAAGTGGCTTAAGATCAAAGTTATTCTTATTTTAAGGAAGTATTTTGCACACACAATAGCAAGATCCATATACCATTTCGAGAGGAATAGACCATGTGAGTTCAAACTACGAATTCTCACGATTTAACGAAATAGAAGAGGGGGATATAGGAAAATTATTTTGGTAAATATAATATCACAACTCTCATCATGTACTAACATATTGCCATGTCTAATCTAATTCTTGATGATTTCTCGTCTAATTTGCTATGATATTGAGATAAGAAAAAATTAACTTAGCTTCCAACCCCAGGTAAGTTTGTTTGACAAGATCATGGGAGGAACTTAAAATGCTTTGTGTGTCCTCGTTAAATACAAACATAACCGGATTTCCTTTGAGCCATTTTTGTTTTCAAATTGAACACATTTTGGAGTACCTAAAAGGTGTGTTACTGTATAAGTATATAGATTCTCACCATGTATTTGTAAAATTTTATGCAAAAATATTTTAACATGCTATTATATATACAATGTGTATATTTATTGTGTAAATAAAGATCACATCTTAATATATATATATATGGGATTTTTTTTAAAGAAAATCGAAGTGTGAGCTTTTGTTTAAAAAAGTTCACCCACCAAAAAAAAGTCCGAAAGGGCTTGGGATCAAAAATTTGAAAACCACCTCACTCCATGTGTCCTCTTCTTTCATCTTTTTTCCCCTCTGTGTCCCACTATCCTCTGAACAAAAGCGAAACCACTGTTCCAAAATTTCCCCAGCATTCCATTTCCTCCCCCTCTCCAGTGCCACCACCTCCTCCTCCTCTCCATGGCCGACTACCACCGCCCCTACCAGAGCGATCTCCGGCCCCCGCCGTCCTCGTCCCCGGACCCCACCATCCTCCACGGCAATGGCTACTTCTCCTCCCTCTCCACCCACGCCAACGGCTACTTCTCCGCCACGAAAGACAGCGCTTTCCCCGGCGCTGGCGACCGGCGCATCGAGATCTACACGACGGCGCCTCCGCCTCTCCCTCCGCCCCCGCGCCTCGCGCTACCACCGCCTCCAGGGAGGAGGGAGGGAGGCGTGGGGAGCGGCGGCAGCGGGGGAGGAGGGGCCAACATGTGGTGCTTCAGCGACCCGGAGATGAAGCGGCGGCGGCGGGTGGCGAGCTACAAGGCGTACTCGGTGGAAGGCAAGGTGAAGTCGTCGCTGCGGAGGGGCCTCCGCTGGTTCAAGGGCAAGTGCTCCGATATCTTCCACGCCTGGTAACCTCTTCTGCCTGGACGGTGGCAGGCAGAGTCCCAAGAAACATAAGAAATGTTTGCATTTTAGAATCTTTGTTGGGAGGAAATGCTCTAAATAATATCTCTACCACTAGTTGTATGCATTTGAGGTTGTGATTATATATTGATGTGCAAATGGAGGCCTCGAAGAATTCACAAGGGGTGTGAATTCATGAAATGCTTGTGATGTGTGGTATTATCATCTAGAAACTTTGTAGATTTATCTGGAAGTGGTGGCGGTGGTGGTGGTGATGACTAGTCCTCTTACCCAATATTTTTTTACTAATCAAATACTAGGGTTGTGTGGGTAAATGTATCTTTATTGATATATGAAGGTTTTTCTTCATGTTTGGAGGCCTTGAAAGTGATTGATTTGCAGATTTTGATATTACGTTACTGCTATGGTTTTGTTTTCGCTCAAACTCAACAACCCAAGAAATGCTTGTGTGTGTGTGTTTACTCTGAATGAATGCTGATTTGTCAATGGTACCACATTTCTGGCTAGTGGTTTGAATGGCTGTGAAGTGTGTGGTACCAGTGTCGTGAGAGTTGGTGTTCTGGTAGGAGGATTGAAGTGCAGTAAGGTACATTGATGAACTCCCATCTGAAATTAATAAAAGGAAGGACATATGAGACTGAACACCCCAACTGCTTGGTTCGACACTGTTTCAACTTTCAAGAATCACGATTATATATTCGCAAAAAAAATATCAAGATTATATGCTAACTACTAATCACATTATTCACAGCTAGTCTAATAACTAATCCAGTTATTTGAACATAGATATTTGGTCTAGTTCTTTCTAGCTATTTCTACGTAAAGTGTTCAGGGAAATATAAATGCGTCCACTGGTTGGTTTGACATACTGATATCTGTTTATTTGGTTCACCTCTATGTTTGGCGTGTCATGGTTTGGTTCACCAAACTTCCTTATGATTATCCATTTGATAACAACATAATCTAGACAGCATCTCGTGATATATAGATATGTTGACGACCTACCTTTGGTCTTTATGATAGGAAGACAATTATCATATGAGCCCTTCAGTCCTTATGACCTAACCTGTTTTTAATAGATTTGCTTAGGTGTCATCACCGTCGGCATGATCAGATCAGTCTCCTTTTTGAAACCCTGCATGATGTTTTGGCACATATGAGTTTTTAATTGATGCTACACTGCCTATTAGCCTGGTACCATGCTGAGGAAACATGGTAGACAGCTGATACATTTTCAGTTGTACATTCTGTGAGTTCTAAATTAGGCATCATTCAACACTAGTGCACCGATGTTGCATGTCAAACCTTAGTTTCTCCGTCAACAGAACTATGTGGTGTTCAGGCCACGAGACTAAGATGCTTCTCGCTAGGGTTTCTACCATGGGACGCTGGTTTATCTCTAACACGGTAAGAAAACGCACACCTGAGATGTGTGAGGCGGAGAGATCCGAAGGCCAGGAGGGCGGGTGTGCTCAGAGGCCTCTGAATGCGGAGTGTAATCGTGTCAATTCCCTGCTTTCCTGTTGTTTGATGATTACATTTTTTAGCTAACAACTACTTTCATTCGACTTCTTTCATACAGTTTTTTTGTTGGCATGAAAATGGTACAACCTGGAAACTGCATTGTGGGTAACAGTATGTTAATTGTTGCCCGGTTGTTCCTGTGGGCTCTGTGGGCGCAGCATGGCAGCATTGCAATGTAATGCATGGTCAGGGGAGACACCTCAACAGCATGTCCTTGATACTGGTATCTTTGACTGTTTGCGTTCTCCGGACATAGCCCACATGTTTCTTTATCTTCATCTTTACTCTTATAATTGTTTGAACCGACGGGTCCATTTCGTTTCAAATAAAAAAAAACGATGGGTCCATTCACCATCTTCTCCTTTTTACACAAATTCGTTTTAGACCGGGATTCCTAAGTTCAGGGTACCAATAACCGGGATTTTGATTTCAGGGTTTGATTTGTCTAACCTCTATGAATTCAAGGTTTAAAATGGACCTTTTTCCCTAATTGTTTCAACCGATGGGCTCGGTCCATTCACCATCTTCTCCTCTTTACACGTGGCGGAAACATTTCATAATTTTGAATTTACATACTAGTATGTCTCTCCTTGCACGAAATTACCTCGGTCCAGTCAATGTATTTGGAAGTGTCCTCGTCCAGGGATTGAGAATTTGAAGACTCAATTCCCTGCAAACAACTTCCAGTAATTGCTTAGCGGAAGATCATTCCCCAAGACCTGGGGTGAAACCGCGTGCCGTGACTTGTGAGTGGCAGGAACCATGAATACGATCGACTACGCAGGCCAAAACCGTGGTCAATGTCCAATATGGAACCTTGTCGCTCGTATCCGATGTCTCATGTGTCATGTGTGGCTCTGCCTCTATGGTAGTGTGTCCAACGTGAGCAACTAGGCTGCTATGATCGGATCGAGATGCTTTTGTGGCATGTGGATTGTGATCCATGTGCGTACCATTACGTCACATCACTCGTCACTGTAGAGGTCGTCTAATGCGTCACAAATGTCGGGACCAGCAGGGGTGAAGAGCAGGTCCTTCACAAGCCGTTTCCGGCTGTCCGTCGGCGAGGTGATGCCGTCGCCGTCATGGTAGATGCACTGTATGATTCTCGCGAGGTTGACACAGACGCGGTCGGCCGCGCCCGCCATGCTTCGGATTCCGAAGGCCACCTCCCTGTTCACCTCCTTCAACGTCTCGGTGACGGCGTCGGCCACCGCGCCACGGGCCTCTCCCTCGCTCCCGCCGCCACTGGCCTCCGCCATGTGGCAGGCGATGAACGACGGCCCCTCGCCCCGCTCCGACTCCGCCTCGTGCGTCGCGTGGTCGTTGCAGAGCCGGAAGACCCTGGAGCATAGCTCAACCAGCCTCGGGTACACCATTTCGTCCTTGCTGCCGCCGTTGTTGTCGTCGTCGTCGCGTGGCCATGGGTCCTGCTGTTGCCGCTGCGTGTGCGGGAGCATGGTGAAAGCATGGAGCAGGAGGAGAGGCCCCGTGGACGTGATCCATCCGTTGTCGAGGTACTCGTCCAGGCTCGGCATCGTCCTCCCGTGCTGCCATTTGGCCTCTACCAGGAACGCCTTACACAGCCCATGCCACTGCGGGAATAATGTATGCATCCACATGTTAATCGCAGGCAAACCTTACTCGATCAATGATGTGTCGTGCATGTAACGTACTGCTTTCTTGTAGAGCGGGAGCACGTCGTGTCCCTGCTCCTCCATCACGCGATCTGCCGCCGCCGTCGACGTCGACCGGATGGCCGAGTACATGGCCTTCATGTACTCCGGCAGCGCCGCCGCAACAGCAGCCGCCCCCGACACGTCCCACGCACCGACGGCGTCGGTGAACGCGTCGAGCTCGTGGAGCGTGCCGTAGAGGTCGTAGACGTCGTCGAGGTGGACGATGAGGGCGCCGACCTTGGCCAGCACCTCGCGGCAGCCGGCGAGGCGGGGCTCCGGCGCGATGCACGCCGCGCAGAAGAAGCACTCCACCAGCCGGTCCCGGGCGAACGGGAGCTTCTCCCCGAGCCCGGTCTCCTTCCACCACCTCGTCACCTCGAGGAGCTCCGATCGATGCACGGCTTGCACCTGGTTGAAGTCCAGCGCGGCCAGCTGCAGGATGGACGGATCGATGCTCCGGTCGCCGCGATCGTCGCGGTGCTCTTTCAGCGACCGTACCGCCTGCAGCCTGGGAGCTCTCCAGTGCGAAGGGACGTCTAGCAGAAGGGCCCGAACCTTTTCCCTCTGGTAAGGTTTCATGGAGGGCATCAGTTCTTGAAGTTTCTCGATGACGAATGCTCTTGCTCTGTCGAGCATGGCCTCTCCTGGAAACGCCAGGAATGAAGCTTCATAGAGTGCAATGAGTCCATCGGTGTCGTCCAAGCTGGGATTGGTAGCTTCAAGATCCTCGCAGAATGCACTCAGCATTTCTTCAATGGAAACCAACAAATTACATCATTGATAATCTACCCGGCCAAGCATACAATGCAAGGAGAATAAAAATACACCTTCCGTCCAAAAATAAGTGATTTGAATTTGTATGGATTAGGATGTATTAATGTGTTTTTATGTGCAGATACATGTGAATCTAGACAAATATAAGTCAGTTATCTCTGTATAAAGGTACTCCCTCCGATCCATATTAGTTGATTCAACTTTGTCTAGATATGGATGAATCTAGACTAAATACTTAACTAGATATATATGAATCTAGAAAAAGTTGTGTCAACTAATATGGGTCGGAGGGAGTAGTATAATTAAAGAGGGTCTCTTTACTTTCTTTACCTGTTGATGCAGGAATTCCATGTGCTCTGAGCATTCTAAACAGCAGCGCGGTTGAAGAGAGGTCATGCTTGAGTTGAAGGTGTGCATCATGCACATGCATGGACATGAGGATTCCTGTAATCTCCTCCTCGAAATGGTACGCCACACCGAGATTTTGCAGTTGACAGATGATCCTGAGCCTGGTAGCCGGCTCCTGGCCCTCTGTGAGCAGCAGCTGCCTCACTCTCTGCTTCAAGCTCGTTTCAACTGGGCTTATTTGCTCGCTAGGCTGCACAAGAGGTCATGTAAGGGATAGTTGTAACGGAGATCCCATGCAGGTACACCTTCTATCTGCCATTTATTTTCACATGGATTTTTTTTGCGAAAAAAGAAAGGTGATATTAATGTCCTGTTCTTACAGAAAGATCTAGCAAAAGGAAAAAATTATAACAAAGTCCACTAGATCCCGATGTTGAAGACGATCCAGATGCCGCCGGTGGCGCGCTGCTGGATATTTGTCCGCCCAAGTTTCTCATTTTGTTTCTCCAAACGAAACAAGAGGCAATCTAATTTGGTTTACCAAAATATTCTATATATAGGAACAGAGACTACAAAAACATGAAGCTTTGCAGGTCAAAGATACAGATCTGAGATCTGATCTGAACGTGTATTTTGGCCTGTGAAGTTCCAGGTATATATGCTGTTTGGTTTGGAAGAAACAAAAAAAAAAGAAGTTGCTAAGAACCGAGAATAGTAAGCTAGGACGACGGAGATCCACTCTAAATTTAAGAGAAACACTGGTACGATTTCTCACATACACATATGTACATAACAAGTGTCATGCATTAGTGAACAATTAAATTACTTCATAATCTCAAAAAAAAAAATTACTTGACAGCACAACGGTCAATGGATATACTATTCTTTCCGGGTGTTGTAGATTTGTCTAAATTTACATAGATACAATCAAATTTAGACAAATACGCGACTTCCTTTCGAGGTAATATGAATATGCAGTATTGATCATGCATGTATTTTCACCTTCTTGGCGTACTCCATGGAGAAAATGGAGTCGTAGTCCCAGGTATTGCGCTGGTAGTTGGCCGACCGCCGGTGCAACACGGCCGGCGGCAACTGCTCCGAGTACAGCGTTGCCCCTCCAGCCGACGCCATTGCTCCTACCTACCTACCTACCTTAAGGAACGTGCGGGCTAATTAACGAAACACCTTCTTCTTCTCCGGTCTGACTTCTAAACAAGAGCGAGCTAGTAGTTTTTTCTTCTTGAACTCTGAGTTCATATGCTTGGCGCACGAACTGGCCAGGAAAGCCAATTTATACATGCTTGCACAGGGATGGGAACTCCTTTTTTCTTAGACAGTGCGTGAAAAATGTGCAGTCCATTTTTCTTGGACAGTGCACGAAGAAATGTGCATCATCTCATTCTCAGAAGTAGTACGGCTGAACTAAATTGAAAAGGAATAGGAAAAATATCTTCTGTCGCTTTGTGCTCTTCTCTAAAGATCAAATCGGAGATCTTTGTGCCATTAACCTCTCCAGCCCTCTTTTTTGGCAAATAACACAAGTACAGTACTATGTTGGCCAACCCCGATAGCGAGTGACAGTCATCTGTCCCTCCATGATATTTTTTCTTATGAATCAGAGAGCTGCGCCAGTATCTTTCGGTAAAATTAATATCTTTAGGCCCTGTTTACTTCTAGTGTATTTGAGGAGATTGGAGGAGATTATTTTGTATCCTGAATTTTTTTTGATAGATCGAGGGGATAATCCCGAAATATCCCCATAAATCCCCTCCACATTAGGAATTATTTACTTTTAGTGTATTTGAGGGGATTGGAGAAAATTATTTCGTATCCCGAAATTTTCCTGATAGGTCGTTTACTAAACCGGGCTTGGAGGGATTAATCCCGAAATATCCCCATAAATCCCCTCCAAATTAGTATATTTTTGCTAGATTAATAGTTCTTCATCATAGTAGAGTATTTTTAGAGAAAGGTATTTAAAATGATTGAAGAGTAGTGAGTGAATATCAAATCTCCTCGTATCTACACATCTTTTAGGAATAAAAATACCTAAAAAGTAAACAACCCCTCAGTACATCATTTTTTTCTCCTATGTTGCCGCCCACGTATAAGAGTTGGGACCGTGAGAAGCATACATCAAGTGTGAATGTGGCTGAACGAGGAATCTTCCATGCCTAGCCCGTCCATGACCCCTTTTCCATCAAAATCTATTTAGCCCGCGCGTGTGATTGCTGTGTGTCAGCAAAATATCCTGACGAAAATCTCACCCCTTTTCTTGGTCTACGGAAATATACTTGGAATACATCATTATTTGTCTTGATATGACTAACCTATGTCTTGTTTCTTGGAATGGCTTACTTTAGCGCTTGGCTTAGTCCATTTAGCACATATGCCTGGTAAATTTTATTGGAAGCCAATTTATACATGCATGCATAGGGACGGGAACTCCGGACGGAACTCCTTTTTTTTTTCTTGAACAGTGCATGAAAAATGTGCAGTCAAGTCATTCTCAGAAATAAAGAAATAGTACTCTACTTCCTCTGTTCTATAAAAATTGGACTCTAATTTATATAGATTTTATATGCATCTACTATTAAAACATGTGTAAATATATATCAATCTAGATAAGTATGAATTAAGTTTTATGGAAAGTAAGAAGTACGTTTGAACTAAGTTGAAAAAGAATATTTTCTCTGATCCATATTAATAACATTAACTTTGGCTAGATTCGTATTTATCTAGTTAAATATTTAAACTAAATGTATCCATATATAGTCAAAATTGAAGCCATTAATTTAGATCAGAGGGTGTAGAAAAAATATCTTCAGCCCCTTTCTGCTCTTCGCTTGACACCATGAAATAGGAGATCTTTGTGCCAACAATCTCTCGAGGCCACTTTTCTGGCAAATAACATAAGTACTGTATACTATGTTGGCCAACCCCGATGGCGAGTGACAACCATATGCCTCTCCATGTTTTGTTTATCTTGATCGTTTGGTATTGCTAATGGAGTATATTTCTTACGAACCAGAGAGATGTGCCAGTATCTTTCATTCAAATAATATCTTTAGCCCATCATTTTCTTCTCATCCGTTGTCGCCCAGCCCGTATGAGAGCTGGGACCGTGAGAAACATCCATCAAGTGTGAATGTGGCTAAACCAGGAATCTTTCATGTCTAGTCCGTCCATGACCCATTTGTTTTCAGGAATTTGGACAAAATTGATCTAAAGTTAAAAGAAATTCATGAAGTGAACTCGTGGCAAAAATATTTTACTAGATCTAACATTTTTGCGATGTCGTATAGAGTGGCTACAGTGCAACGCCATCTTACGTAGCGTTGCACAACAAAGTGCAACGCCGTCGAACATGGCGTTGCACTTGCAAAGTGTGGCACCATTAGTCATGGCGTTGCCCAACACACCGTAGGTCATGGCGTTGCACTATAGAGTGCAACAGCACTCTATACATTGTCCAAATAGCTACACCTAGCTAACTAGCCCGTGTTCAATGCTTTGTGTCAGCAAAATATCCTAGCGAGAATCTCACACAAAAATATAACTTTTTCTTGGTCTGGGAAATAATGTTACTTGGATTACATCATTATCTGTATCTGTATCTGTATCGTGTCTTGCTTTTTGGAATGCCTTGCTTCAGCATTTGGCTTAGTCCATTTATCACCTAGGCCTAATGAATTCCGTTGGAACTTATATGAGAACAGTAAAGTGTCGGTTGATTATATGTACATACAAGGCACTAGTTGAGTCAAACTTACTGATAGATAATAATAGAAAAATCTTAAATATGAAGAACCCATATAGTCGTCTGAACCCAGTTTTTGGGCCTAAGTGATTCGGGGGTGGAACGACCAACCGCCAGCCTTGTTACATCCCGTCCGGCCTCTCGCGTCGACCTGGTCCGGTTGGGCCGGCCTAGCCTGGCCGCGCGTGTTGCCCCTGCCCGGCCTTGCAACCCGGACTGGTCTAGGGGTTGGTCTGCCCACCCTCTTGACTGTTGCTGCCTCTCGCCCAGCCGCTGATTCTGACCGGTACGACCCATGGTCCGGCCTGGGCCAGCCAGTCCACGCGTCCAGCTCGCCCCCAACGGCTCCTTTTAGCTTGTTTTGCCTCCTCCATATAAAAGCCCCCTTGGTCCTGGTTGGTTGCATTGTCTCTCTCCTCCATTATTTTGTTCCTTCTAGAGCACTTGCACTTCCCCTCCATTCCTTTCATATTTTTAAATATTTTTGAGAGATTTGAATATGGAGATCTAAATTTACAACTCTACCAATTCATATATCTCCTAATAGGGGTCAACCTCAAGGGTGGCTTGATCTTCACGGATCTCGTGGTCAAATGGATGGGAAAACGAATGAAAGGAGAGAAGGTAGCAGAAGCGAACACACACACCTCGCGAAGAACATGATTAACACACACAAACACAACACGACACACGGCTTTTTGCTCCCTCCGGCGGCCACCGTTCAATAGAATCTTTGCAAGGAAAGATCGGTCAACGTGCTCACGTCAAATCCACACCGGAGAGGGAAGAACACCTTGGAAAGGATCTTGATAACTTTACTAGATCCAACTTAAAGTAAATGCCTTGTACAACTAAGGATGCTCAAAGGCACAATCCATATAGGTGGCTGATGATAGGATTCCCTCATGAAGGGAAGGAGACATAACTAGACTTAGGGGTTTCTAGTCTATCATCTATGTCTAAGGGATACATGAAGGGGTGGGGGCTCTATCTATAGGCCAGCCACTAAACAAGGGGTAGTTTAGGGATAAAATAGGAAGTTGGGTAGGTAAAGGGAATATTCTAGGGCATCAAACCCAGATCTGTGTACAGACGGACGTTTTTGGCGGTAAGTCTGACGGCGCCGGATCTGGCGCTGGAAGTTTCTGGTGGTCGCCGGATTAGCCTGCTGAGGACGTTTCCGACGAGCGTCAGGGTTCGCCGAGTCTAGCGCCGGAATGCCCAGGGATGTTTCGGAGGCAGGTTCGGTGTTGCCGGTTTGTCCGCCAGAATGACCTTCTTTTTCCGTCTCCTCTTCCAAGCCACCGTCTTGTCGGTCTTGGGGTTTCAGGCTTCCTCCCTTATCTTTGTACTTGTCGTTGTGAACCTATCATTGTTATAGGATGGAGTATGAAGTAGTATACCATTCAATAGGGTAGTAAGTGATCTCGAATAGAGGATAGGATTCACCTTGGGAGTCCATGGCGACTTGGCATAAGTTGGAGACCTTGATATGGTAACACCGTAGGTCAGGCCGTATCATCTCCTCCCGCTTCAAAAAAGAATCGTCCTCAACTCTATACGCTCATCACCATGTAGAAGTGGTCGAGAGGCATTCTTGATCCTAGGCTGTACCATATAGTCGTCCTCAAGAAGATCGATTTAACAACACTTCAATGTTCCTTCTCTTTCCATGAAGCCTAAAAATCTCACAACAAAATCGAAGCAACACTCAAAGAATAACCAATTCATGTAGATTAAAGTATGAGTCCTCAAGTAGAAGGAAGTCACCTTAGGGAGTAGAGATAGCTCGTAGAAGCGCCTCCATAGGTAACCTTCTACATTTCTTCTTGTCTGCTCGTGGTTCGTAGAGGTTGACGGGAATGAATTTGTACATTCACACAACAAAGACCAAGCAAAATATTTTCGTGTGTGATAGCGGACCATGTCCTTTGTGGCATGCCCATTCTTGTTCACAACACTATTGGCACAATAAATGTATAACAACTGGAATGCATATGCAAGGCCAATGTGTATGGAAATCGTTTCAACATCATCCAAATGTTTGAACTCAAAAACTCCATATATGTCTTAATGTGGCACTCAAAGCATTGGACTAAAATATTGATCAGCATCTTTGATGCGAGAATAGGATAATTCGGCAAAAACACATGAGGAAAGATTTCCAAAATAACATCATTTGTGCCAACAAACCATTTTAAAGAGCAAGTTTTTGTTATGTTTGTTGGAATAACAAGACACGATACTTGGAAGCTCCCATGACAATACATGCTCATAATGGCATCATGGTTTGCACACAAAACATCGAAAAGAGAAATTGTTCAACATTTTTTGTTGCAACACACAAAGCATCAATGTTCAATAGCAAATAAACATGATTGTCACAAGGTGAAACAATACCATCAACATGCTTGCAAACAAACTATATGAAAGAGCAATTTTTTAACATGAAATATGCAAAGCATGCAAAAGGTATTAGATCCAGGTTCGATCTAGAACTCACATTGGGGATGCTCTCAAGAAATCCTTTTGTCAACTCATGCTCAACCGAGGTTAACATTAAAGTGCGGGTACCTACACACAACATAGATAAAAGGAAGAACATGTGTGCATGGTAGAGAAACACATCATCCATCATGATGTATCTTTTCTTGTGCACATCACCATTAATGCCAATCAAGTTGAAATTATGTGGATGGTGAATATGGAAGTGGGGAACATGATTATTATGGAAATCATCAAAATCTCCAAAAATTGAGAAAGCTATGGGGGCAATCTCATTTAACACATATGGTAAATATTTTTGCAAGCAAAACAAGTGAAAGAGAAATTGTTCAACTTATTGCAAGCAACGGGGAAATTGAATAACTATCATGACAAAGCATATCCAAAGCAATCGGAGGATAGAAAAAATATGTATAACATGGCATGTTTATGGCAATTGTATCGCAATCAAACAATTCCACATAATCAATATTATGCAAAGCTGATACGTTGGAAACGTATCTATAATTTTTGATGTTTCATGCTTGTTTAGTATCTACTTTGCTTTGCTTTGTCTATACTTTGAGGTGTTTTATATGTTTTCTGGTACTAACATTTTAACAAGATGCCACGGTGCCAGTTGCCTGTTTTCTTCCGTTTTTGGTTCCAGAAAAGTCAGAAAATCAATATTCTCGGAATTGGACGGGACAAAAGCCAAAGTCAATATTTTACCGTGGGGAACACGAAGCCAGAGGACGAGACAGAGAAGAGACACCAGGGGGCCACACCCCTGGCCGCACGTCCTGGGTGGGCCTACGCCTGGGGGGTGCGGCCGCCCTGGGTGCCTCATGCCTCGCCTCTTCGCCTATAAATACCCCCCGATACCAAAACCCTAAGTACCCGATCAATCTTCCACGGAACAGTCTGTAGCCGCCGCCACCATCATCCCTAGATCAGGGGGATCTGAAGCTCTTCCCGGAACCCTTCCGGAGGGGAGATCATCCCGGAGGCCTTCTTCTTCATCATGTCAGCCTTCAGTATGAAGCGTGAGTAGTTCCACCTTGGACTACGGGTCCATGTAGTAGCTAGATGGTTGTATCTCCTCCTTTGTGCTACCATTTTTAGATCTTGTGAGCTCCGTTCATGATCAAGATCATCTATTTGTAATCATGCATGTTGTGTTTGCGGGGATCCGATGGATATTGAGATTACTATGTCAGATTGATTAATGGTTTTGTCTTATTGATTCTATCATGTCTATGTTGTTTGTGATCTTGCATGCTCTCCGTTTCTAGTAGCTATCTTGGCCAAGTAGATTCTAGTGACTCCAAGAGGGGTACTTATGCTCGATAGTGGGTTCACGCCTCTATTTAATCTAAGGGAAGTGACAGAAATCTCTAAGGTTGTAGATGTGCTATTATTACTAGGGAGAAAACAACGGTCTCTAGTTCATGGAATAAGTGGATTGTTTACCTTACACACTTTGCTTAAGCAGTTATCCGTTGCTTGCAACTTAATACTGTAGGGGGTTCGGATGATAACCTGAAGGTGGATTACTAGTCATAGATGCAGTTGGATGGCGGTCTATGTATCTTGTTGTATTGCCCAATCGAATCTCATAGGATCATGAATGTCTAGTATTGCATTGTTATGCCTTGCTCGATCACATCAATTGACTGTAATTTGTTTACCCAGCATGCCATGTTTGTTTATCTTAAGGAGAACACCTCTAGTGAATTATGGACCCTGGTCCAATCTTTATCATTGATACATCTCCCACTATTACTGTTTACTTTCTGCAAACCACCATTACCTTCAACACCATACAGTTAATCCTTTGTTTTCAGCTAACCGGTGAGATTGACAACCTCACTGTTCATTGGGGCAAAGTATTGAGTTTGTGTTGTGCAAGTTTCGAAGTTGCTAGCAACACCTTTGAGTCGTTTCCTTCATCCTACTGGTTCGATAACCTTGGTTTCTTACCGAGGGAAGAACTTGCTGCTGTGATCATCATACCTTCCTCCTGAGGTCTCCCAACAAAGCTCAACAATCATCTGAGCCACCATCAAGCTATTTCTGGCACCTTTGCCGGGAGGCTAAGGACGGCTTCACAAGGGGAGTCCTTCAGAACTTTTCTCTTTACTTTGTTTTTGTTTTTCTTAGTTTGTTTTGATTGGTTTTGTTTGCCTCTTTTTTATCAAAAACTCCAAAAAAAATCGTTTAGTTTGGTTTGCTTTCCCTTATAAAAAACACAAAAAAATAGTTCCTACTCTAGTTGTCACCTTGCTCTAGCTCACCATGTTGATTCCCAAGTTCACCCTGAAATACCTTTCAATAGGTAGTGGCTCTATAATTGGGAAAGAAAATATTGAAGAATTCTTTAATCATGTTAGCAAACATGAGGATATTGAGGATAGATCCTTAGCAGAACTTGCTCCGAATTATGAAATTGCTGCAACTTCTTTAGTTCATATGTTGGAGGCTAGGTTTGTTAACCTTAACCCCATGATGCAAATTTTGTTTCTTAAACTAAAATAAGAAGAGGATGGTGAAAAGAGAGAATTTATCCTAGAAACTTTACTAAAAGAATTCAATGATGTTGCTAAGGACGCCAAAAAGGTATTTGAACGTTTTAATATGCTAGGCTCATGTGTAGATGTTATGGGTACTACTGATAAAACCAAACCCAGGGAGGAAATTAAGATACCCATACCTTTTAAACTTGTAGGAATGCATGAAGCCTTAGAAAAGAATTTTGATTGGATTGTTCCTGAAAACCCATTTGATGAAAGTAGTGAACCTAAGAGAGATGATAAAGGATCCTCTAAAACTTGCTTCTTATGCCTAACTTAAAGGCATTAAAGAAAAGTACTTATTGGGAGATAACCCAAAAGTTAGAGTCTTGGAAGTTATTACCTATGTAATGACCTCTACTTATCCTTTTAATTTGCTTTTTGTGCCAAGAATAACCTCTAATGAGAGGGAAGTAAGATTTGGGGAGTTGCTGTCCTAAAACAGATTTTTGTGCTCCACCGTAAAAATTCATGTAAAATCTCTGTAAGTCATATTGAGCTTATATTTCCTTAATAAATCCCCCTGTATGTTATCTAACTTTTGTTAGTTCAACACTTTTTGATTTGAGCAACAGAAGGTCTTCGAAAAAATCGGTTTCTACCTGCTGGTCTGTTTTGACAGATTTCTGCCATTATTTGCATTTGCTTCTTATTGATTCCTTTTTGTGTTATTTTTGGGAAATTGAGATTTTTGAGGGAATTGATACAGTAGATTGTTTTTTTAGTGAAAGGTTTGCTATTATAAAACTAAAACCCAAGGGTCTATTATGTTTTGAATACACTAATGTTGCTAATGAAGATTGTGTGAAGTTTTATATGAAGGTAAATTTTCAGGTGCAGAGAAAGAATGATGTAATGAGATAAAGAATGGACAAAAGCTCAAGCTTGGGGATGCCACCCCGTGTCATCCCAAGAAATATTCAAGATATACAAGCGTCAAAGCTTGGGGATGCCCAAGGCATCCCCTTCTTCATCAATAAAAATCTCAGGTCTTTCTAGACACTTCATTTTTATTGTTTCATGCACTGTTGTGTTGTTCTTGGAGTGCCTTAGTTTTCGTTTTAGTTTTCTTAGTGTGCTTGAATAAAGTAGTTTGGACCCCCGTTCTTGCTGTGTTGTTACAAATAAGTTGGGTAGAAAGTTCTTGCTTGAATAGTACAAGAAGGAGTTTGCTTTGAGAGTGACTTAGATTTAGCATGTCATGATAGATGATGTTTTGACATTATGCTTAGTGATTATTTCTGTAGCATGACTTGTTCCAAACAATTGGGATTGCTTAATGTGCCTTAAAGGAATCATGCGTTGTTTTAGCATACAAAAGCATAGTATTGTGGTATTCTCCTTTGATGTTTTGTTTGGGTTGACTTGGCACATGCTCACACCATGTTATGACTATGAACAAGTCACCGTAGCCTCTATGATCATTTAGTCCTTGACTTGTAGTACCACTTTATGCTTTGATTAGTAATGTTTTGTCGCTCTTCATGATTATGGCGATTATTGCTCTCTTAGTTGGTCGCTCTCAGTCTTTTGTTAGCCTCCACTTGTATGAGTAAGCTCTACTCATGCATCCAACTCCCAAAAACCAAGTTATTCCAAAGTTTCCACTATAAATTCCTATGCATGGTGTGTTACACCATTCCAAGTATATTCTTGTTTTCATCTACATTCCAATTAAAAAGTTATTTTGTTATGTGAAAACTTAGTGATTAAATCTCTCACAAACTTGATGGCACACTTTATTTTTATTGCCCCTAAATAAACTTGAACCATTGTGTCATCTATGTTCTATATGCTTGCACTTATACGTTGGAATTAGCAGAACAGTGTTGTCACGGGGAACGCTTTCAACATTGCACTTGTACTTTGTACAAGTTGATATCATGCTCTTTTGTTTATGGATGTCATCGGTGTGAAATAAAAGGGGAGCTTGTAAGTCCATGGAGTTTTGTATGTGTGTTAGAGAAACGCCTGGGCCGCTAGCCTAAGCCATGCCTAATCATGGTGGAAACTTGAAGCATCACCATAGTGAGCAATCTATGAAGCTTTCTTCTTATAAAAAAAGAGACATACTGAAAAGAGGAAAGAGAGAAAAAAGCACCATTTTCCCATGGTAAATAAGAAGATTTGTGAGATGCTCATTGTCTGCTTGCCTTGTCATTTTGATTATGGGATAGCTCCTATATCATGTGCAAGGGGTACCCCGTTGGCAGTTCTTTATGATACATATGTACTTACTATAACAAGAACTTACAAGTGACTAAAGTTGAGTAGCATGAGGAGCGGCCCTCGTATTAAAGGGACATGAGATTGCCAAATTATACTTTGTCAAGCATATACTCCATAGTTTGTTCACTTTAACCTTAATCACTTCAAGATGCTTATGATAGGGGCAATGAGAGCTAAAAGCTAATATGTACCATAATTTTTGGAAGCTCTTTTTGAGACTTGAAATCCCTGCTTCCCTCTTTTCTGAAGGGACTTTCTTCCACCATTATATTGATCCCACACCTTCTATCCTTAGGCACCAGTTAAGAGAGCATAGTTGCCATTATTAGTTCTATGTGCATTGTCCCAAAACTTATTGATTGATGCATATTGTTGATATTGCTTGTTCTTGAACTATTTGTATCTAGTCACTCTTGTTAACTTTGAAGGTGTCCTATGCATCTATTTGCTACTCCATGAGGGACAAGCTGAATGCCACCATGCTATGTTTTCTATATGTGAAACAAACAAATGTCTTTCAATGCATTGTTATTCATGATCTTTGTTTGTAACCTTTCATGTCGAATGCATAGTTATGCTCATGTTTAGAGTTCTTTGATCCCAGCTTTAAATGCTTGCAAATGGTTTGATCTTGATTTTGATGGTGCATGTCACCTCAGAAGTTATTCTTTTTTATCACTTACCTACTCGAGGACGAGCAGGAGTTAATCTTGGGGATGCTTGATACGTCGGAAACGTATCTATAATTTTTTATGTTCCATGCTTGTTTAGTATCTACTTTGATTTTCTTTGTCTACACTTTGAGGTGTTTTTATATGTTTACTGGTACTAACCTATTAACAAGATGCCACAGTGCCAGTTGCATGTTTTCTTCTGTTTTTTGTTCCAGAAAAGGCAGAAAATCAATATTCTCGGAATTGGACGGGACAAAAGCCAAAGTCAATATTTTACCGTGGGGAACACGAAGCCAGAGTACGAGACGGAGAAGAGCCACCAGGGGGCCACACCCCCTGGCCACGCGACCTGGGTGGGCCCGTTCCTGGGGGGTGCGGCCGGCCTGGGTGCGCCCTGCCTCGCCTCTTCGCCTATAAAGACCCCCCGATACCAAAACCCTAAGTACCCGATCAATCTTCCATGAAACAGTCCATAGCCACCACCATCGTCCCTAGATTGGGGGGATCTGAATCTCTTCCCGGCACCCTGCTGGAGGGGAGATCACCCTGGAGGCCTTCTTCTTCATCATGCCAGCCTCCGGTATGAAGCGTGAGTAGTTCCACCTTGGACTATGGGTCCATGTAGTAGCTATATGGTTGTATCTCCTCCTTTGTGCTACCATGTTTAGATCTTCTAAGCTCCGTTCATGATTAAGATCATCTATTTGTAATCATGCATGTTGTGTTTGTGGGGATCTGATGGATATTGAGATTACTATGTCATATTTATTAATGGTTTTGTCTTATTGATTCTATCATGTCTGTGTTGTTTGTGATCTTGCATGCTCTCTATTTCTAGTAGCTATCTTGGCCAAGTAGATGCTAGTGACTCCAAGAGGGGGTACTTATGCTCGATAGTGGGTTCATTCCTCTATTTAATCTAAGGGAAGTGACAGAAATCTCTAAGGTTGTAGATGTGCTGTTGCTACTAGGGAGAAAACAACGGTCTTGTGTTCATGGAACAAGTGGACTGTTTACCTTACACACTTTGCTTAAAACAGTTATCTGTTGCTTGCAACTTAATACTGTAGGGCGTTCTAATGATAACCTTAAGGTGGATTACTAGTCATAGATGCAGTTGGATGGCGGTCTATGTATCTTGTTGTATTGCCCAATCAAATCTCATAGGATCATGAATGTCTTGTATTGCATTGTTATGCCTTGCTCAGTCCTGTCAATTGCCCTGCTATAATTTGTTTACCCAACATGCCATGTTTGTTTATCTTAAGGAGAACACCTCTAGTGAACTATGGACCCCAGTCCAATCTTTATCATTGATACATCTTCCACTGTTCTGTTTACTTTCTGCAAACCACCATTACCTTCCACACCATACAGTTAATCCTTTGTTTTTAGAAAACCGGTGAGATTGACAACCTCATTGTTCATTGGGGCAAAGTCTTGAGTTTGTGTTGTGCAGGTTTCCAAGTTGCTAGCAACACCTTTGAGTCATTTCCTTCCTCCTACTGGTTCGATAACCTCGGTTTCTTACTGAGGGAAGAACTTGGTGATGTGCTCATCATACCTTCCTTTTGGGGTCTCCCAACGAAGCTCAACAATCAGATGAGCCACCATCAAAAGCCAAAGCATCACATGGGAATACGTGTTAAGCATGTGTAATGTCACAAGTATCATCCATAACATGCATATCCTCACAATTCATGATGTCCACTAGTTGTCGTGGTATTGCCGACGAGTACTCCATGGAGGGGTCCTCACAGTGAGTGTTTAGAGACATGGGGTAAGACAGACGGTTGACGGGTACGAGGAAACACAGCTTACCCAGGTTCAGATCCCACAACGGTGGTGGAATCCTACTCCTGCTATAAATCACTATAATGGCAATACGCCGAGTTATAGGGATTGGTTCGCTGTGCGAGGTGTATGTTGAATCATGACCTAAAGGCTCCCATAGGCCCGACTTATATAGTCGCCAGGTCCTAGGGTTACAGGGAAAGTACTAGCCAGACAGGTTACAGAGTCCTACATAGTATACAATCAGTCTAACGTGTCTTGCACTCCAAGGCTCCGGGTACGTCGGTGACTCCTCTGTAGCCTTCCTTTATCCGGCATGTGCCTCCCTTCTGGATCCATCTAACTGGGCCGCCCAGCAGGCCATGGGCCATGCTACCAACTGTGGGCCACCCGCATTATCCGGATAAGAGACATGCTATGAAGATACCCGTATAGCATATCCCCAACAGTAGCCTCCAGAGAACTCCGACATCTTGCGTCGTCTTGCCTCTTCAGGTTGAATGCTCTGTCTAGATGGATGTCGGCAAATCATCAAGCAATATCTTGTAGTCCTCCCAAGAACCCTGCAATAATCTCTGTCTTCAACTTGTAAGTCGGAGAAATGCTGAATCTTCCATCGTACTCTTCTCGTAGCCGGACTGGATCCGTCCATGCCGGAATATTCCGATGTGATAGTTCATCTGCCCGTGTCAGCTAGAACGACGTAGACATAGGTCAACGGTGCCTTGTAACTCACACATGCAGAGAACACAATCATGTCTGTTTTTCCCGCGTGAAGGATACAAACCGTTGGCGGTGGCAGTTGGGAACGTGGCGAAATTTCCACGCACGTGCCCGCACATGTTGTCCACGTGCCGAACATTCGATTACCTTGCACGAATCTTGATGCTAGGGTTATAAATTTTAACGGTGGCAGATTTTCATCTCTTCACCTCATTCTCTCCCTGCGTCATCGTCTTCCTCCTTCGAGCACCTCCTCAAGCCCTCCGCGCGCACGTGAAAAACCGTAACCTCCCAATCTCTCCAGTCACTTCCTATTCCATCCCAATGGCGAGAAGTAGCTCCAATCCTTCCATGGCGGCAGCGGCCGATGCCGCGGCGAAGCCGGTGGGCTCCGTCCAGGTGCCCCTAGAGGGTCTGCTACTGCCCAAGTCCACGATGGTGGAGTCCACCGGCGGCGACCATATCCCAGCGGCGCTAGAGCTGCTGGAGGAAGAGGGCGACTCCCATAAGGGGGAGTGGCGTGGCTCGGATATCACCAACAACGATATCAAGGAGCTGCTCATCGAAGGCTACCTCATTGCGACAGAGGGGCTTGTTTGGCGGGTGGCGCCGGCCGACGAGGTCACCCCTTCTCCCCAAGCCAGAGAGAAGGTGTACCTCAAAGCTCAATTGGTACGCAGCGTCTCCCTCCCCATCTACGACTTCTTCCTTGCCGTCCTCAAACATTACCGGGTTCAACCTCAGAACCTCTCCCCCAATAGCATCCTCGCGCTTAGCAACTACACGGCGCTTTGTGAGAGTTACCTAGGGATTAGGCCTAGGTTAGACTTGTTCATTTACTTTTTTACCGTTGATGCTACACTCAACAGGGAGGAAGAGTGCTTCGTTGGAAACCCCAAGAGCAAGGTATGAAGAGTACAACAACAAGATTTCCCTCAGTAGAAACCAAGGTTATCGAACCAGAAGGAGGAAGGAAACATCACACAGGTGTTGGAAGCAACGTGGATACCTGCACAACACAAACTCAAGACTCTGTCCCAACGAATCAGTGAGGTTGTCAAGCTCACCGATTTGCTGTAACAAAGGATTAAACGTATGGTGTGGAAGGTAATGGTTTGCAGCAAGTAAACAAGTAACAGTGGAATATGTATCAATGGTAAAGATTGGACCGGGGTCCATAGTTCACTAGAGGTGCTCTCCTTAGATAAACAACATGGCATGAAGGGTAAACAAATTACAACGAGGCAATTGACAGGAACTGAGCAATGCATAACAATGCAATTACTAGCCAGAAAGATCCTATAAGGTTGATTGGGAAATACAACAATATACATAGACCGTCATCCAACTGCATCTATGACTATAAGTCCACCTTTAGGTTATCATCCGAACCCCCTCCAGTATTAAGTTACAAGCAACATCCAACTACTTTAAGCAAAGTGTGTAAGGTAAATAGTCCACATGTTCCATGAACAAGAGACCGTTGTATTCTCCCTAGTAGCAACAACACATCTACAACCGAAGAGATTTCTGTCACTTCCCTTGGAAACTAGAGGCATGAACCCACTATCGAGCATAAATACTCCCTCTTGGAGTCACTAGCAACTACTTGGCCAAGATAACCACTAGCAACGGAGAGCATGTAAGATAAAAAAAAAACAGACATGATATAATCATAAAGATAGAACCATTAATCAAACTAACATAATAATCTCAACATCCATTGGATCCCCGCAAACACAACATGCATGATTACAAATAGATTAGATCTTGATCATGAACGGAGCTCACAAGATCTATACGTGAAAGCACAAAGGAGGAGATACAACCATCTAGCTACTACATGGACCCATAGTCCAAGGTGGAACTACTCACGAATCATACCGGAGAGAAGGCCTCCGGGATGATCTCCCCTCCGGCAGGGTGCCGGGAAGAGCTTCAGATCCCCCCGATCTAGGGATGATGGTGGTGGCGGCTACAGATGGTTTCGTGGATTTCTAATCGGGTACCGAGAGTTTCTGCATCAGGGGCTTCTTATAAGCGAAGGGAGAGACCGAGGCGGCCGCCAGGGCAGGCAAACCCTACCCAGGCGCGGGGTAGGGCCCACCCGCGCTTAGGGTGGGGCTGCCCCCCTAGCCGGCCTCCTCGTCTCTCCTCTAGACTTCTTGTTCCCCACAGAAAGTTATTGACTTTGTCCTTCGTCCCGTCCAATTCGGAGAATATTTCTTTACTAACTTTTCTAAAACCAAAAACAGCAGAAAACAGGCATCTGGCACTGTTGCAACTTGTTAATAGGTTAGTACCAGAAAACATGTAAAAAGCACCTCAAAGTGTAGACAAGTAAAGCAAAGTAGATACTAAACAAGCATGGAGCATCAAAAATTATAGATACGTTTCCAACATATCAGCATCCCCAAGCTTAACTCCTGCTCGTCCTCGAGTAGGTAAGTGATAAAAGAATAATTTTTGAGGTGACATGCACCATCACAATAAAGATCCAACCATTTGCAAACATTGAAAGCTGGGATCAAAGAACTCTAAACATGTGCATGAAAGATGGAGTTCTAACAATAGGACATAGTAATTATGCATGCAACATGGCAAGCTACAAACAAAGATCATGAATAACATGCATTGAAAAACGTTTGTTTGTTTCACATGCAGAAAACATAGCATAGTGGCAATTAGCTTGTCCCTCATAGAGTAGCAATCTAAATGCATAGGACACCTTAAAAGTTCACAAGGGTGACTATAAACAAGTAGCACAAGAACAAATAATAACACAATATGCATCAATTAATAAGCTTTGGAACACTGCACATAAAATGACAACTATGCTCTCTTAATGGTGCCTAAAGGTAGAAGGTGGAGACTCAATAATGATGGAAGAAAGGCCTTTTTTAAAGGAAGCAGGGATTACAAGTTCCAAAAAGATCTTCCAAAAATTATGGTACTAGTTATCTTTCAGCCCTCATTGCCCCTATCATAAGCATCTTGAAGTGGTTAAGGTTAAAGTGGAAAAGCTGGAGTATATGCTTGACAAAGTATAAGTTGGCAATCTCAATTCCCTTGACTATGAGAGCTACACCTCATGGATACTCAACTTAGGGCCCAGGCAAGTTCTTGTCACTGTAAGTATTTGCATATCATTGAGAACCGCCAACGGGGTACCCCTTGCACATGGTACAGGAGCTTTCCCATAACCAAAATGACAAGGCAAGCAGACAATGAGCATCTCAACAATTCTTCTTATGTACCATGGGAATATGGTGCTTTTTTCTCTCTTTCCTCTTTTCTCAATGTGTCTCTCTAATTTTATATAAGAAGAATGCTTCATAGATGTCACTATGGTGATGCTGCAAGTTTCCACCATGATTAGGCATGGCTTAGGCTAGCGGCCCAGGCGTTTCTCTAACACAGAATACAAACTCCATGGACTTACAAGTTCCCACTTCATTTCACACCGGTAACATCCATAGACAAAAGAGCATGATATCAATGGAGTACAAAAAGTATAAGTGCAATGTTGAAAACGTTCCCCGTGACAACACAATTCTGCTAATCCCAGCTTATAAGTGCAAGCATATACCACAAAGTTGCCTCAATTGTTCAAGTTTATTAGGGGCAAAGAATAAAATGTGCCATCAAGTTCGTGAGGGCTTTAATCACTAAGTTTTCACATAACAAAATAGTTTTTAAGTGGAAGATAGTTGAAAACAATAATATTCTTGGAATGGTGTAACACACCATGCATAGGAGTTTATAGTGGACACTTTGGAATAACTTGGTTTCTTGGGAGTTGGAAGTTTGAGTAGAACTTACTCATACAAGTGGAGGCTAGCAAAAGACTGGGAGCAACCAACTAAGAGAGCAATAATGGCCATAATTATGCAATGCAACAAAGCAAACTAATCAAAGCAAAGAGCGGTACTACAAGTCAAGGACTAAATGATCATAGAGGCTAATGGTGACTTGTTATAGTCATAACATGGTGTAAGCATGTGCCAAGTCAACCCAAGAAAAACATCAAAGGAGAATACCACAATACTATGCTTTTGCATGCTAAAACAACGCATAATTTCTTCAAGGCACACTAAGCAATCCCAATTGTTTGTAACAAGACATGCTACAGAAATAATCACTAAGCATAATGCTAAAACAACACCTAGAATGTCATGCTAAAGTCTAAGTCACAGTCAATGCAAGCTCCTCTTGCACTTCAAGCAAGAACTTACTACTCCTTTCCAAACACCAAGCAAACTTATTTACAAAACAACACAGCGAGAACGGGGGTCCAAACTAATAAAGAAAAATAAACAAACTAAGCAAATAAAATGAAAACTAAGACGCTCCAAGAACAACACAACTATGCATGAAACAATAAAAGTGAAGTGTCTAGACAGACCTGAGCTTTTTATTGATGAAGAAGGGGATGCCTTGGGCATCCCCAAGCTTTGACGCTTGTACCTCTTGGATATTTATTGGGGTGACACCATGGTGGCATCCCCAAGCTTGAGATTTTGTCCATCCTTCATCTCATTGCATCATTCTATCTCTACACCTGAAATTTTTCCTTCATACAAAACTTCACACAGTCTTCATTAGCAACATTAGCTTATTCAAAAGATATTAGACCACTGGCAAAGCTTTGGAACAACAAGTATTTTCACTAAAAAACACAAGCTACTGAAGTTATTCCTTAAAAAAACTCAATTTACCTAAAGAGAGCTCAAAAAGGAATCAATAAGAAGCAAATGCAAATAATGGCAGAAATCTGTCAAAACAGACCAGCAGGTAGAAACGAATTTTGTCGAACGTCTTATGTTTCTCAAATCAAAAAGTGTTGAACTAACTAAAGTTAGCCAACATACTGGGGGATTCATTCGTAAATTTTTATCTCAATCCGAGTTACAGATCCTCCTCACGAATTGTTTTGGTGGAGGAAAAAATCTGTTTCGGGACAGCAACTCCTCAAATCTTACTTCCCTCTCATTAGAGGTCATGCTTGGAACAAAAAGCAAATAAAAAGGATAAGGAGAGGTAATTACAGTATTAATAACTTACAAGACTCAAGGAAACTCTTGGGTTATCTCCCAACAAGTACTTTTCTTTAACGCCTTTAAGTTAGGCACAAGAAGCAAGAAGAATCAAGTATTTTCAAATGAATAAGCATTAACATCAAATCTTGCTTTCAAAGGAGGATCAAAAAGCAACTTATCTCTCCTCATAGGGAAGTGTTCAATACCTTTCTTGAATGTAAATTGATATTTTATGGTGCCTTCTTTCATATCAATGATGGCACCAACTGTTCTAAGAAAAGGTCTTCCCAAAGTAATAGGACAAGAAGCATTGTATTCAACATCCAAAACATAGAAATCAACAGGGACATAAGCATTGTTAACTATAATGAGAACATCATTAATACTCCCCATGAGTTTCTTCTTAGCATTATCATTGAGTGGGACATTCAAATAACAATCTTCTAATGGTGGTAAATCAAGCATTTCAAAAATCTTCCTAGGCATAATAGAGATACTAGAACCAAGATCACATGAAGCTTTAAGATCAAAGTCATTCACTTGCATATTAATAATGGGTTCCCAACTATCTTCTACTTTCCTAGGAATAGAAGCTTTGTGTTTTATCTTCTCTTCCTTAATCTTAACAAGAGCATCTGTAATGTGTTTGGTAAAGGCAACATGCATATAACTAGCATCAGGACTTCTAGCAAGATTTTGTAAGAACATAATCACTTCAGAAATATTACAACCATCAATATCAAAATCAAACTTAGCATCACTAGTAGTAGGATCAATAGGCTTAGGCATAGTAGGAGGAGGAATAGGAGCTACTTGTGGTTTAGTGGTGATAGTGCACACACTATTGTTTCTATCAATTTCAGTTTCCCTTTCCCACCTAGCATGAAGTTGAGCTAACAGCCTAACATTTTCATCAATAGTAACTTGTATGGCATGAGCAGTAGCAAAGGTGTTTTCCATAGTTTCAGGTTTAGCAGCCATTTTATTAACCAAGGAAGTTTGAGCTTCAGAAAAATAGGATATATTTTCTCAACAATTAAAAGCTTTTCCTCTATAGTCTTATTGAAAGTGGTTTGTTTACTAATAAAGTCCTTGAGCATGACTTCGAGTTCAGAGGGGGCACTTCTAGCATTATTGTAAGAGCTTCCATAGGAATTGCCATTATTAGGAGGATAATGCCTATAAATGTTGTTGCTACCAAAACTATTCCTATAGGCATTGTTGTTGAAATTGTTGTTTCTAATAAAGTTCACATCAACTTGCTCTTCTTGAGCAACCAAAGAGGCTAAGGGAACACTATTAGGATCTAGAAGAGCTTTCCCATTAACAAGCATATCCATAATAACATCAATCTTTTCACTCAAAGAGGAAGTTTCCTCAACAGAATTTACCTTCTTACCATGTGGAGCTCTCTCAACATGCCATCCAGAGTAGTTAACCATCATATTATCAAGGAGCCTTGTTTCAGCACCCAAGGTGAGTCCCATAAAAGTACCTCTAGCAGCAGAATCCATCGGGTTTCTTGAGGAGAAGTTCAAACCTGCATAAAAAGTCTGGATAATCATCCAAGCAGTGAGTCCATGAGTAGGGCAATTTTTAACCAAAGATTTCATTCTTTCCCAAGCAGGATCAACATGTTCACTATCGCTGTTTAAATTTCATAATATCACTTCTCATAGCAATAATCTTAGCAGGAGGGTAGTATTATCCAATAAAAGCATCTTTGCACTTAGTCCAAGAATCAATACTATTTTTAGGCAAAGATAGCAACCATTCTTTAGCTTTTCCCCTCAAGGAGAAAGGAAAGAGCCCGAGCTTAATAATATCTCCATCTACATCCTTATACTTTTGCATCTCACAAAGTTCAACAAAGCTATTAAGATGGGCAACAGGAATATCAGAACCAGCACCAGAAAATTGCTCTCTCATCATAAGATTCAACAAAGCAGGCTTAATTTCATAAAAGATAGCATCAGGAGCAGGTGGAGCAATAGGTGTGCTTAGGAAATCATTTTTGTTGGTGCTAGTGAAGTCACACAACTTGGTGTTCTCAGCAGAGTTCATTTTGGCAAAGGTGGGCAAGCCAAAAACAACAGCAGCAGCTAGAGCTGGAACTAATTTTGTTGTGTTTTTGAATAAGGAAAGCAAACCAAGCTAGACTAATTTTTTTGGGTTTTTTGGAAAGAGGCAAACAAAACCAAGCAAAAGAAACAAAGCAAACTAAAAACAAAGTAAAGAGAAAGGAAGTGAAGGACTCCCCTAGTGAAGACGTCCTTAGCCTCCCCGGCAACAGCGCCAAAAATTACTTGATGCTACACTCAATAGGGAGGAAGAGTGCTTCGTTGGAAACCCTAAGAGCAAGGTATGAAGAGTACAAAAACAAGATTTCCCTCAATAGAAACCAAAGTTATCGAACCAGAAGGAGGAAGGAAACGTCACACAGGTGTTGGAAGCAACGTGGACACCTGCACAACACAAACTCAAGACTCTGTCCCAACGAATCAGTGAGGTTGTCAAGCTCACCAGATTGCTGTAACAAAGGATTAAATGTATGGTGTGGAAGGTAATGGTTTGCAGCAAGTAAACAAGTAACAGTGGAAGATGTATCAATGGTAAAGATTTGACCGGGGTCCATAGTTCACTAGAGGTGCTCTCCTTAGATAAACAACATGGCATGAAGGGTAAACAAATTACAACGAGGCAATTGACAGGAACTGAGCAAGGCATAACAATGCAATTACTAGCCAGAAAGATCCTATGAGGTTGATTGGGCAATATAACAATATACATAGACCGTCATCCAACTACATCTATGACTAGAAGTCCACCTTCAGGTTATCATCCGAACCCCCTCCAGTATTAAGTTACAAGCAACAGACAACTGCTTTAAGCAAAGTGTGTAAGCTAAACAGTCCACATGTTCCATGAATAAGAGACCGTTGTTTTCTCCCTAGTAGCAACAGCACATCTACAACCGAAGAGATTTCTATCACTTCCCTTGGAAACTAGAGGCATGAACCCACTATCGAGCATAAATACTCCCTCTTGGAGTCACTAGCAAGTACTTGGCCAAGATAACCACTAGCAACGGAGAGCATGCAAGATCACAAACAAAACAGACATGATAGAATCATAAAGATAGAACCATTAATCAAACTAACATAATAATCTCAATATCCATCGGATCCCTGCAAACACAACATGTATGATTACAAATAGATTAGATCTTGATCATGAGCGGAGATCACAAGATCTATACATGAAAGCACAAAGGAGGAGATACAACCATCTAGCTACTACATGGACCCATAGTCCAAGGTGGAACTACTCACGAATCATACCGGAGAGAAGGCTTCCGGGATGATCTCCCCTCCGGCAGGGTGCCGGGAAGAGCTTCAGATCCCCCGATCTAGGGACGATGGTGGTGGCGGCTATAGAAGGTTTCGTGGATTTCTGATCGGGTACTGAGAGTTTCTGCATCGGGGGCTTCTTATAGGCGAAGGGGGAGACCGAGGCAGCCACCAGGGCAGGCAAACCCTACCCAGGCGCGGGGTAGGGCCCACCCGCGCCTAGGGTGGGTCCGGGCCCCCTGGCCGGCCTTCTCGTCTCTCCTCTGGACTTCTTGTTCCCCACAGAAAGTTATTGACTTTGTCCTTCGTCCCGTCAAATTCCGAGAATATTTCTTACATCAGAAAACAGGCATCTGGCACTGTTGCAACTTGTTAATGGGTTAGTACCAAAAAACATGTAAAAATCACCTCAAAGTGTAGACAAGTAAAGCAAAGTAGATACTAAACAAGCATGGAGCATCAAAAATTATAGATACGTTTCCAACGTATCAACCGTCAAGAGGGAGGCCAGAGCGAACAAGGACGATCTCAAAAATTGTGGAACGATTAGTTTTAAGATCCGGCATGGCCGGCGGTTCCCCAAAATCGTTGGCCATGAATCTTCCAAGAACTGGCAACGGAAGCACTTCTATGGCCCAGATCTCCCTTTGGCTGGCCGAGAAGAAACGTATCCGGACTTCGTCGATGGAGCTGCCGCCGAAGCCCCGACATGGAGATCCTAGGCCACCCTTCCCTCCGCAACAATGCTTCCCGTGCCATAAGGCGGATAGAGTGGTTCGTAGAGATGGGTCTGACCGGATTGGACCTAGCCATGTGCTGGTTCGTTAGGCGGATCTAGCCTCTGCAGCACCACTTGAAGCGAATGCATGAGTATAGCCAGGAGAGGAAGGATAGCCTCCGCATCTCTGTGGAAAACTTCTCGAGTGACTCTGTCAAGATCCGCCTCAAGGACATCGTCAAGGTGAAGGATAGTAAGCGTGGCTTCACCATCACCTACGACATGTTCGAGGAGGACAAGTGCCCAGAGGTACCTGTTTATTTTCCGTGTATGACATATACTCCAGTTCTTCCGTCTAGCCATTATCATCTCATCTAACACTTTGGGATTTCACTCAACAGCTTAAAAGTCTAGAGGAGGACGACATGGCTATCCAAATCTACGACCCCAAGATGAAGGAAGTCACCGTCGTGTCCGATGACGATGCCCCATTGGTGCGTAAGCGGAAGAGCTCCACCTCTGACGCTGCCGACGGAGGGTGGAGCCTCCAAGAAGACTACTGCCGCCCTAGAGGCGGAGAAGAGAAAGATCACTGGGATTCCTTTCACCAAAGCACCCACTGTTGTGCAAGTCACTCATCCTCCGACATTGTCCATTGCTCGTCTTATTCCTATACTTATACTTTTTGCACGTTTCAGGAAGAAGGCCAGTATCAGTTTGAAGAAGACCTCCAAAACATTGGGGGCTTCTAAAAAAATTAAAGATATGTTGCACCGAGATGTGTCGCACCAAGCATATCCTGCCATCTCCCCTACCACTCCCAGCGTCCAGCCTGCCACCACTCCGACAAGCTCTCCGACTAAGGATGCATCTGGCCCTTCCGCCATGGAAGTGGACCTAGCTGCCTCCATGGAGTTTGTCGTTGCCGGTGAGTAGGCGACACAAGAAAGTACCGCTTCCAAAATGGCTGAAGCTTCGGCTAAGGATGCCATCAGTAGCAGTAAGGCGATGGTGGTAGGCGGAACGTCACTCGAAGGCGGCGCTTCTGCACCCAGGACAACCACAGAGCTTCCGAAGATAGTCTACCCGGCGCTTACGCCGAGTAGCTCAACTCTGGCTCCTGGTGCAACGCCAACCTCTCCGACTTGCGGTCTTGAGGAGCTCCTCAGGCAAGCTGATATCCTGCGAGGAAATAGCCTTTCCTTCAGCAAGATATTTGCCGAGAGCGCCACCAATCTCAAGATCATCGCACTTGTAAGTTTTATTTGCCTTTTGCATTTCATATGAGTAACCCACTGTAGCCCCCGAGGATTTAGACGGAAAACCATAGGTCTTTGCATCTAAATGCTCTAAGAGTGACTAAGCTAGAAAACTTTGTATTGTAGCCCCCAAGTATTTAGTTTGAATGGATTATTCTGACTAGATACTTTCAGAGTAGCATACGTAATTAGTTCTGACTAGATACTTTCAGAGTAAATTTCAATACTGTAGCCCCCAAGCCTCTAGTTGAAACATAATTAGTTCTGACTAGATGCTTAAAGATAGACTAAGCATACTTGCTGAATTAAAAACCCGTACTGTAGCCCCCAAGCTTCTAGTTGAAAACTGAATTAGTTTTGACTAGATGCTTAATGAAAGACTAAGCATTTTGCTGAGTTAAAAACTCTTACTGTAGCCCCCAAGCCTCTAGGTGGATAGTTGACATGGTTATACCCTACGAGTACGTAACTTCAGCATACCTAGTCCAGCCCAAGTAAGGCCCACAGCAGACATACGCTGGCCCATGAAGATTTTCGGGTGGCCAAGGCCCATGACGTCTTCGGATCCTTGGAGAGCAAGACTAGAGGAGATAGGAAATTCAAAGGGGTAAAACCCTAGAACTTGTAACCGACTAGGACTACGCCCGGGACCTGCCTAAGTCTATATAAAGGCCAGGAGGGCACGTCCTAGGGCAACTCGACTCATACTTTCACACACGCATCCACGCCAGATCGAATCTGCGCACCCTGTAACCTCCGGTTCCGCCGTAATCAAGAGCAGACAAGAAGGAGTAGGGTTTTCCCTCCGGGGGCCTGAACCTGGGTAAATCTCGTGTCCCCTGGTTGCTTGTCTGTTAACCGTGCCACGATATCCAGCATCCCCATCTTCTCCAAAACCCAAGTCCATAACAATGGGCATTGACGAGATTAAACCTCGTCAATTGGCGCCGTCTGTGGGAATTGGGGCTGCTGATTGTGCGGTCGTGACGGTTCCGACCCGATCGATCTACAACTCCGCGGCGACGGAGAATCACCTCCTCTTCGGCGCTTTTGACTTCACCGCCCACTCGCCGGCTACCATGAAGGATTTCGAGCCCGTAGGCGACGGACTCGAAATTTTGTTCGGGAGCTTCTGCTTCCAGGTGGGACAAACTGGCACCCTCCGCCTCCCTGAGCGGGTGCCCGTGCCGTCAATCAGGCCCGCTTCGTGGGCTCCACACCCCGTGCTATGCACGTCACCATCAACAGATGAGTTCTACAGCAGCAGCAGCTGCAACTCCGATCTGTGCGATCCACCTTCGGATGAAGGGACCTGATTCCGGATCCGAAGCTGCGGCAATAACCAATCTGCAGCGCTATCTCGCGCGGTCATCCAAAACCAACGAGGAACGCCTAACCGCCGCCCAACCCGCAGGATGAAGCGAAACGGTGGAAACGACAGGGAAAACGGGAAATGGCCACCTCATCCAACTTAGCAAAGAAGGATGGGTCAAGCACGCCGCCGCCGTCGCGAAATAGTCCTACCTCTGGACTCCCCACGTGATCTGCTGAGGGCATACCACTACCTCCTCATCGAGGAGCACAAGAAGCAAGTGAAGATGCAGGAGACGCTCGACAAATGCAAGCAAGCAGCCTCTGAGTCCAGTGCGCGACGAGCTGCGCTCTCCGCCATGGGACCCGGCTCTAGCACAAACGGAAACCAGGGAAACAAGCACCGCTCTCGGGTGGAAAACATGGACCCCAAGGAGCGGCGTGACGTGACCCGAACTCTCCACACATCGTTCATGTATATGGACGCTGACGGCAACATCATCCCGAAGACGCCACAAGCTGCGATCATGGCAGCCACTCCGTATCTCGCGGCTCACCCACCTCCGGAGGGGGACCCGAAAAGGGCCATGCATAGGTCCGCACTCACCGGACTAGGATTAATCGGAGCTGCGCTCCACGAAGACGCTCCTGCGAAACCGAAGAAGAAAGCTCCGACCAGGCGCGACCGGAGTCCCACCCCCTCATCCGAAGAGGAAGAGGAGCACGATCTTCCTCGAAGGAAGAAGAGCTCGCACCGCCATAAAAGAGACTACGACGCCAGAGACAAGCTTACACAGCGCAAGATCGATAAAGCACGCACTAAACGCGCATGCTCGTCTGAATCTGAGATGGATGAAGACGAAGGAGAACTCTGTGGGGCTCGATGCTTCAGCAGATCCGTTTGGCGAACACAGATGCCACACAACTTCAAGCTTCCTTCGGATACTCCGAAGTTCAACGGCACGCAAGATCCAAAGTCCTGGCTCAGTGACCATCTGTCATCCGTCAAGCTTCACGGAGGCAACAAAGAAACTGCCATGCAATGCCTTCAACTGCAGCTAACAGGCGCAGTGCGGGTCTGGCTTAGCAGCCTATCATCAGGATCCATCCGAAGCTGGGAGGAGCTCGCTTACAGCTTCATCCGAAACTTCAAAGGCACCAGCAAGAGGCCCGCCTCAATCGAAGAATTGCGAGCCTGCACTCAGAGAATGGGTGAATCTATTCGCTCGTACATACTACGCTGGTCTACAACCAAGAACTCCGCAGCACACATCTCCGAAGAGCGGGCCATCGACGCCTTCAGGGACGGCGTCAAGCGCCCAGACTTCAAGGAGAAACTTGGACGTGTAAAGCCCAAGACACTCGACCAGCTCATGGAAATCGCCAACAGTTGGGCAGACGGCGAAGATTGCATCCAGCGAGCACAATCAGATGAAGAGGACGACTACGGCCGAAGACGCGAACGCCGCAGCAAGAGGAGATCGCGTGTCTACGAGGACCGCGACGGACCCGACATGGTCGCAGCTGGCTACGCCGACCGCCGTAACAACAGCCGCAACAACGGAGGATACCGCAGCGGAAACTTCCGCGACAACGACCAGCCGATCGTAACGCGCCGCGACCGTGACAACGGACCCTCAGCATTCGACAAACTTTTGGGTCCATGCACCATCCACTTCTACATCTACAAACAAGATGGCAAAAAGAAAGCTAGCCACATGCTCAAGGACTGCCGCGAGTTCCAGAAACTCAGCGAAGGCATGGGGCAGATGAGGCAACAAGCTCCAATCCCTGCGTTCGGAAACGCACCTGCGCCAGGTGAAATAGCACACGGAGCTCCTCCACCGCCGCCTATTGGAGGCCCAAAACAACCAGTCGCACAGTATCAAAACAACGTCGGTCGCATACCCCACCAAAAGGAGCACTCAATATGATACGAAGGGACGCCCACAAATAGGGTGCGTAAGAAAATCACCCGACAAATCAACTTGGCGTGGCAACTCCGCCGCAATCCCCGAGTACCTCGGCGGATCAAGTCCTGCATCACATTCACTCGCGGATCACCCTTGCCAGATCCTCGCCCAGTCATGCTGCCACTGGTCGGAGGCGCAGTCGGAGGCTTCGAGATGAGTCGCGTCTTCATGGACGGCGGTGACATCAACCAAATGTTCGCAAGCACTCTAGCAGCTATGCGGATCCCGCAATGCAGCTGGAACAATCGGACACAACGTTCCACGACATTGTCGAGGAAGGCATCTTCCCCGGCAAAATAGGGCTCGACGTCATCTTCGGGAAGCCGGACAACTTTCGGCAGGAGCGCCTAGAATTCGAAGTGGTGGACTGGCCGTCGCAATACCATGCCATCCTGGGACGTGTAGCATTCGCAAGGTTCCTGGCCGTCCCACACTATGCATACCTACTACTCAAGATGCCAGGACCAAGGGGCGTCATCACAATCCATGGGAGCTTCACCCGATCGGACCAATGCGACAGGGATTTCAACAAAATCTCCCAGTCCTTCGGCATGCAAGACGAGCTCGTAAGGCTCCGCGAGGTGACGGACAATGGGCTATCCCCAGTCACAAGGAAGAACGCACCCGACATGTCCTTCGACTCCACCGTCAACACCAAGAAAGTGCAGGTCCATCCGACAGACGCCTCCAAGACGACGCTGATCGCCAACGACCTCAGCACCGCATAGGAAGGCGCGCTCGTCGAATTCCTCCGTGAGAGCTAGTAAATCTTTGCCTGGTGTCCTGCGGACATGCCAGGAGTTCCCAGGGAATTCGCCGAGCACGCACTCAATGTCTTCCCGAACACCAAGCCAGTCAAACAGTCCATCCGAAGACTGTCGGAGCCACGAGCCGAAGCTATCGGCAAGGAGATCAACAGATTACTCGCAGCAGACTTCATCCGGGAAATCAAGGAAAGCGAGTGGCTGGCAAATACGGTGATGGTCCCGAAGAAGGACACGGACATCCTGCGGATGTGCGTGGACTTCACGTCACTAAATAAACACTGCCCAAAGGACCACTTCCCTCTTCCTCGGATCGACCAGATCATCGATTCGACTGCAGGTTGTGAGAAGCTCTCCTTCCTCGACGCCTACTCAGGCTATAACCAGATTCGACTCAAGGTCGAAGATCAAGAGAAAACGGCGTTCATCACACCGTTCGGAGTATTCTGCTACAACACAATGCCCTTCGGGCTAAAGAACGCGGGTGCCACGTACCAGCGATGCATGCAGGCCTGCCTCAAGGACCAGATCGGTCGCAACGTCCAAGTCTATGTCGACGACATAGTCATAAAAACCAAGGAGGCAAGAACACTTATCGACGATCTCCGCGAGACGTTCGACAACCTTGATCGCTACAGGATCAAGCTCAATCCAGAAAAGTGCGCCTTCGGCGTCCCCTCGGGTCAGCTGCTCGGGTACTTCATCTCTCAACGAGGGATCGAAGCGAACCCGAAGAAAATCAAAGCTATCATGACAATGGAGAAGCCGAAAAACCTCAAGGGCGTTCAGCAGCTCGCAGGGCGAGTAGCGGCACTAAGCAGGTTCATTAGCCGCATGGGCGAGAAGGCCCTACCATTTTACCAGCTGCTGCGCAAGGCAGACAAGTTCGAGTGGACACCAGAATCCAACGACGCATCCGAAAGCCTCAAGCGGCTCCTCTCCACCTCGCCCGTTTTGGTCACGCCAAAAGAGCGCGAGCCCCTACTGCTATACATAGCAGCCACACACCAGGTGGTCAGCACAGTACTCGTGGTCGAACGACCCGAAGAAGGCAAGACCCACGGGGTACAACGCCCAATTTACTACCTCAGCGAGGTTCTCACTCCAACAAAAAAGCGGTACCCACACTACCAGAAGCTGGCCTACGGCGTGTTCATGACAGCTCGACGACTGGGCCACTACTTCTAGGAGCATCAGGTGATGGTCGTCAACGAGGAACCCCTGAACAGCATCCTGAATAACCCAGAGGCCACAGGACGCGTGGCCCTATGGGGCATCGAACTATCACCTTTGGACATCGTCTACGAGAAGCGACACACAATCAAATCTCAAGTCCTTCCGGAATTCCTGGTGCACTGGATGGAGCTGCAGCTGCCTGACACCCCAGACATGTCGCAGTCCTGGACAATGCGTTTTGACGGCTCCAAACGCGAAGCCGGGGCAGGGGCAGGAGTCATACTGACCTCCCCGCAAGGTGACAAGATGAAGTACGTCCTTCGGATGAAATTCAGAGCCTCCAACAACGAGGGCGAATACGAAGCCCTCATCCATGGCACGAAGATGACAAAAATATGTGGCGCAACGCGCCTGGTCATCTACGGTGACTCCAACCTTGTCGTACAGCAGACGATGAATGAGTGTGACGCACACGCCGAAAACATGATCGCGTCGCGCTATATACAACGCCTCGAAGGAGAATTCGACGCTGCGAACTTGGCACGTTGGAAGAGAGAGCAACGAGGAGGCCGATAGACTCGCCAACATCGGCTCCACTTGTTCAAAGGTACCACCAGGTGTGTTCCTCGAACAGATCTGCGTGTCATCCATCAAGCGGAAATTCCCCAAGGGATCACCCGAAGAAGCAGAACACTCGGGGGCTACGGTACCCGAAGGTCATGAAGGACCCGAAAAGTTGGATACCGAAGTTGCCATGGTCAACTGATGATGCGGTCATGGCGGTCGAAGAAACGGACACGTCCATACCTCCGGTTCGATAAGCGAGAATTGCCGACACCCGGCGGATGCCCGGCGCGTATCTCGTCGGTCAAAAGCCTTCACCATCATCAACAGCGAGCTGTACAAACACAGAATTACGGGTGTACTACAACGGTGCGTCACCATCAACGACGGCAAGGCCATACTCCAAGATATCCACGAGGGCATCTGCGGCCACCACGCAGGTAGCTGCTCCCTCGTCGCCAAAGCTCTGCGAGCGGGATTCTACTGGCCAACGGCCATGAGCGACGTGAAGGACATCGTCCGAAGATGCAACGGGTGCCAACGGTTCGCCGACAAACCGCACGCACCTGGGTCCGAACTTCGACCCATACCCATAGCCTGGCCTTTTGCCCAATGGGGCCTTGACATGATCGGCAAACTGCCAAAATCCTCGAAGGGAGGACACGTCCTCCTGGTCGCAGTCGACAAATTCACCAAATGGATCGAAAACATGCCAGTCACCAACCAGAAGGGCAAAACCGCCATCAAGTTCTTCGAATCCATTGTCTACAGGTTTGGCGTACCGCACAGCATCATCACCGACAACGGATCGAACTTCATCTCCGAAGAATTCCAGGACTTCTGCGAAGGCCTCGGGATCAATATCACGTATGCCTCAGTGGCACACCCGCAAACAAACGGGCAAGTGGAAAAGGCCAACGGCCTAATCGGCGCCGGCATCAAGAAGCGCCTCATGAGCTCACTCGAGCACAAAGCTGGAAACTGGACGAAAGAGCTACCGTCTGTCCTGTGGAGCTTACGGACTACGCCAAACAGCTCCACCGGCTACACACCGTTCTTCATGGTACACGGAGCCGAGGCAGTGCTACCAGCCGAAGTACGCCATCAGGCTCCACGAGTCGTCGCGTACAGCGAAGCCGAATCCACGGTTGCACTCGAAGACGCCGTCGACACACTCGATGAAGCGCGAGATATAGCAGCCGCTCGATCAACGGTGTACCAGCAGAGTCTCCGCAATATCACAGCCGCCGGCTGCGCCCAAGGTCCTTCGTCGAAGGAGACCTCCTCTTGCGACTCAAGCAAAAGCGACCGAACAAACTCGATTCACCATGGGAAGGACCCTACGCCATCACCGAGGTCATCCCAGGTGGCGCCTATCGCCTCAAGCACGTGGAGTCTGGAGTCGCATACTCCAACCCATGGAACGTCTCGCACCTGCGACGATTCTACCCGTAGCAACCTACCCCCTTTTTACTCTCAATAAGGCTTTCAGCCAAGGCTACTCAGCCGAACCATGTACCTCCTCCATTACGATATAAATAAAGCTAAGTACCTCGCCCCCAACCTTCGGTTGACTACTTTCTGCAACTTTACTACATGCTACATATGCACTCGGGGGCTTCCCCACCTCACGATTTCATCGACTGAGGACAAAACGTGTACACCCGAGTAGCTGACCACGTCAGGCAAACAAAAAGGGCACGTACTCAATCAAAGCACTGCGTGCTCACAAACAAGCAAACCTTTACAACAAAGGGCACATAAACGCCCAGCCGCAATATACAAATTTTACATCTATCTGTTTATTTTTAGGTCCTACCTATTCTGAAGAATAACCTGAGCACGCTGCTCAAACAAATCTACAATATGTTCGGCATACTGCCTTAGAGCCGCGTAATGCGAACGCATGTTCCACTCGCCACCATCTGGTCGAGGAGGTGGCCTAGTCGCCACAGCAGCCAAATCTACGTCAGGGCGGTGCACCCTCACAAGAGACAAGACAGCCTTCACCCCTGCGACGAGCTGCTGCCGCACCAGCTCCTTGACATTGCTGGCACTCCGAAACTTCGTCAGAAGACCTGCAAGGGTCGTTGGCATGGCATCCAATGGAAACATGACGTGCAACACCGAGGAAAGTGATGTCTGCATCTGGCGGAGCACCCGCGAAACCTGGTAGACACGATCCTGCACCGTCGCCAGAACCATGGCGCGATCACCATCCAGAAGAAGCCGC
Source organism: Avena longiglumis (assembly GCA_030063025.1). Classification (NCBI taxonomy): domain Eukaryota; kingdom Viridiplantae; phylum Streptophyta; class Magnoliopsida; order Poales; family Poaceae; genus Avena; species Avena longiglumis. The sequence goes on along the minus strand of CP125974.1, from coordinate 470,623,985 downwards.
CGGCCTCCATGTCCTGTTGAGTCAAGCAATTGACTCGAACAGCAATACGCTCCTTTTCTTCCCTCGGAGCAAGATTGGCACCTGCGACAACCGCACAAAACAAGAATAAGGCAGCGTGCTCACCAAGAATCGAGCTACAACCCGAAAAGAGGATCAACTTACATTGCGCTGCTCGGACAACCGACCAGCTCCGCCATCAAATACTCCTCTGGCTGCACCACGGTCGCCTTGGATTTCAAACGTCGGTAGCGACTGCGTAACCCAAGCAAATCTCTCTCCAAGCTGCGACGCGATCTCAAGAAAAGCGATGCGAGGAATCATCCAATGATGGTCGCAAGGGCCTTCCGGATGAAGTGTCAACTGGGTCAGCACCCGAAGGATCCTATAGCAGCAGAAAAAAGAAGGCACACAGACATTCAGCCAAGGATAGAGCACAACTCGGAGGAATTCATTAAAATGTATAAGGCCACTACGTGGCACAAGGATGGTACTACAAAAGGTATTTACAACAAAAGTAGACTACAAACTACCCTACGTCTACTATGCCTAAGGCGGAGGACACTGAGTCGCCTCAGAACCAGACTGCCTAGCTTTGGCCTCGCCCTTCTACCGCAATGCGTACTTAGACAGCAAGTCAATGAGCTTGGGCCCATATCGTCTGCAGCGAGCGGAGTAGGCGGCGAAGGCTACCTCGGATCCATCTGCAACCTTCGGCATCCGAGAAGTAATCTGGGGCAGGTCCAGCTCCGCCCTAGCCGCCATGGCCATCGCCAGCCCGACGGACGCGCCGATGCCCTTCGCTTATGCTTGCCCGCAGCGCTACCGACAGAGCCTCGCCAGGCATCCACATCTTCAAGGGATGCGCCTTCGGGAAGAGCTCCGGTAGAAGCGACCAAGGAACTCTTCGCCTTGGCAAGGAGTTGATGACGGTCTGCAGTGGTCTCGACCGCCATGGTGGCATCATCTAGAGCACTCCGTGCTCGAGCACAGCTGATCGAACTCGATGCTGCATCCGACAAAAAAGAAGAAAAACATGAAGAAAGGCAGCATAAAAAAGTAGATCCGTAGAAAAAGAAACAAGTCCAAAAGCTTGTACTCACCCGAAATGGCCTTGGCAGCAGCCATGAGCTTATCTGCCACCCCTCTTTCACGAGCAGCAGCAACGGTGGCCAGCTTCTCCTCACGATCTGCAGCCTCCTGCTGCAGACGCTCCTTCGCTTCGGCTGCCTTCGTCAGCTCCAGCTCAAGGCGCTCTTTCGCACCAGCGGCGGCTTCGGCCTTCTGCTCCGATTGGCCAAGGCTCTTCTTCAGAGTGTCGACCTCACGGAGAGAGTCGTTATTCTCCTCTGCATTTACAACAAGCAAGTGTCAAAGAACATGACCAGGATAAAACAAGAGAAGTACTACAAGGCAGACGAATACCTTGAAGCTGCCGCAGTTTCGCCTCCAGCGCCAGGCGTTCCTCCACAAGCCGTTTGGCTTCTTGGACAAAAGGCTGCAGAAAAAAGGCAATAGCAGTAATAACAGGACTTGGGGGCTACGCCCAACACAAGGAAGCAAAAACAACATCAGCATACGAAGACACCCGGGGGCTCCCCCCGTAACATACAACAGAAAAACTTACGTGCTCCGAAGGCGAACCCGCAGGCCCGCCTGCGAAATTATGAGGCGCAACCACCAGCCTCTCCTGCACAGGAGGAACTGGAGCAGCGTCACCCGAAGTCGCCATAGTCTGAGGAGGAGGCGACGCAATGTTCGACTCCCCCATCATCTCCCGCGCACCATCACTAGATCCGTCGGAGGATTGCTTGCATACAAACCAATCAGCGCAGATGCAAAAATAACAAGGGAACAAAGGACAACAATGTCAACAAGAAAACTTACGAGCCCAACGCGCTCAGGTCGAAGATAGGAGAAGCCCTTCGGGCCCTCTTCTCCTCCTTCTTCTCTTCCTTCTTCTCCTGCTTCTTTTCTTCCTTATTCCGCTTTGCTGGCGGGTGCGGAGCAACAGCCCGCAGTGAATGGCGGTGAAGGAGAGGAAGAACCCCCATGAACATCATCATGACGCTCAAGGCCCAGAGGATTTCTGGGAGTCGGAAGAGTCGAAGCATCTGACGACTCGCTAGAACTCCGTGATCGCTTGCGCGAATGGTCCTCACTCGATTCGTCGGCATCCTCCGCTGGGGATCGCGCTGACGGTAGCTCGGACACGGAATCCACCACTTCATTATCCGGGGCATTCGGATACCTTTCGGGCAACGGTGGTGCCATACCCGGCACTTTGAAGCCCTGCAAAAGGAAAAGGAACTTTGTTAGCAAACAAAGGAAAAAGTACACAGCCGACAAAAACAAAAGGGAGCACTACGTGCGCAAATCTACACCTTCGGTACGGCCAACGTCGAAGAAAAGGGAGGAGTCTGCGACTTCCCTGGGATTTCTTCGTCGGCCTTGAACTTCAACAGCGCGCGAAGAGCCTTGTCAAGTTCCACCTCGGAGATTTTCTCACTCGAAACCCTCGTCGGATCATGACGCTCAGAGTAAAGAAACATCGGGTGCGCCCTCGCTTGGAGAGGCTGCACCCGACGCTCAAGAAACGTCCGGATGATGTCGACACCGTTCACCTCCTTCTCAGGAATCAGTTGAAGATCCTCCACCCGACGGTACAGGGCCTCTATCTCCGCCACCTCACCGTCTAAGATTTGGTTTTTCCAGGATCTTTTCTTCTCAATCAATTGGGAGGGGTCAAAAGGAACGAGACCAAAATCTTGCCCAGGCAGTACGGAGTCACGGATGTAAAACCATTTCCTCCGCCAGTACTGGACAGATTTGGACATGGAAAAGGAAAATAATTGCACATTGGGACTGAGGGAGATGATGAAACCCCCAATGGGATACACACCATCCGAACCAGACTGCCTCTTCACGGAATAAAGCTTCCGGAAGAGGCCAAAGTGTGGCTCAATGCCCAGCCAGCACTCGCAAAACGTGATAAAACACGCAATGTGGAGAAGGGAGTTGGGAGACAGATGATGGAGTTGCACCCCATAGAAAAAGAGCAGTCCACGGAGGAAGTCATGGACCGGAAAAGAAAACCCGCGAATCACGAAGGCAACAAACATAACCCGGTACCCAGATGGGGGACGGGGGATTACCTCATTGCCGGGGAGTCTCACGGCCGCCGTGTCTTGCGGGATCAGGCTCCGCTCGCGCAGTTTGCGGAGATCGCTCTCCCGCGTCTTTGATCGCCGCCAGCCACCATCGGTCACGCGAGCAGCGGCGATGCTCTTCTTGCCTCCGGCGGCGCTGGTCCCAACCGCAGATGAGGACTTCTTTGTTTTCCCCATGGCGCTACGGCGGTGGTGGCGTTGCCAACGAAGAAAGACAAAGGAAATGTGGAGGAAACTCTCAGCGCGCAGCAAGAATAGCTCAAGAACGAGGAGGCAGTGAATAGATGAACTGCTGCGGTGAAAAACAAACCACGATTTCACCAGGGATTATAACAGTGAAGACGACGCACGCTGGCCGTCCATCGAGAAGACCTAACGCCAACGGTAGATCTGGCCGTACACGTGTCAGCACCAAAACGAACCGTCGATACCACGCCGTCCACTACGCGCGGAAATCGAGGAGACGCCGTAATCATCTCCACGTCGCGCGTGACCGGTCAATTCAAAGTCAGCAAATGGGACTCACGCTTCGTCCAGTCAAGTCATCTCTGGCGTAGCAGATGCTTGAGGTCATCGATCGTAAGCACTGACGTCATCAAAATCTATACTAGCACCACTTCGGCTCCACAGCTAAAAGTACTCACTCGAATCTATGATTCGACTAAATACTTGGGGGCTACTCCTATCAGGAGTGCTGGCCGCGCACCCAACAGACAAATAAGGACAAAATTACTTCTCTGAGTCCTACGTCGAGTCTACGACTCCACTACGGACTCGAGGGCTACTCCCATAGGGAAATGGATTTAAGCATCCGGAAATTTTCGAGTCCTGCGGACCTAATGATTGAAACAATGCTTGAACTAAAAGTCTCCGTTCGATTCTACGACTCGAACAGACACTTGGGGGATACTCCCATAGGGAGCGCTGGTCGCTCACCCTATGAAATCTTCGACCGCGATCTTCCGGATCCGCATGCAAAAACTTTTTCGGCAACTCTGCCCCAACAAAACTCTAAGTGAGTAACAATCTCCTTGGCCACCCGAAGCACCTCCGAGGTGATAAATGTTCGGATGCTGCGTCTGCGACGCAAAGATAAGACCTACAAATATCATCTGATGGCACGCAACGCACCGATTGCGCTCGCTAGTATGAACTGCATCAAAGGCATGGCGAAAAAATCCCGACGGACGCGTTGGGTACACCAATTAAAATCACTGGAATTCCACTACTATAAGTCCTCCGCGGCCTGAGTTGAATTACGCCAGCATATGTTCCAGGCCCGGGTTAAGGGACCCGAACCTGAAGAAGATCGTGTTGTTTCGTCCTAAGATAGTTAAATGACCCTGATCCGTCGGGTGAGTCAGGCACACGTATCAACAATCCCTACACACATATACTATTAACATATAGCTGCTCCCGAAGGATGGAAGAGTCCTCATCCGAATCTACGATTCGACTGATCACTCGGGGGCTACTAACATGGTTATACCCTACGGGTACGTAACTTCAGCATACCTAGTCCAGCCCAAGGAAGGCCCACAGCATATACGCCGCCCATGAAGATTTTCGGGTGGCCAAGGCCCATGACGTCTTCGGATCCTTGGAGAGCAAGACTAGAGGAGATATGAAATTCAAAGGGGTAAAACCCTAGAACTTGTAACCGACTAGGACTACGCTCGGGACCTGCCTAAGTCTATATAAAGGCCAGGAGGGCACGTCCTAGGGAAACTCGACTCATACTTTCACACACGCATCCACGCCAGATCGAATCTGCGCACCCTATAACCTTCGGTTCCGCCGTAATCAAGAGCAGACAAGCAGGAGTAGGGTTTTCCCTCAAAGAACTGAACACAGGTAAATATCGTGTCCCCTGGTTGCTTGTCTGTTAACCGTGCCACGATCTCCAGCATCCCCATCTTCTCCAAAACCCAAGTCCATAACAATGGGCATTGACGAGATTAAACCTCGTCAATAGTTATCCGGCTAGATGCTCCAAGTAGACTAAGTGGTTCTGATATTCTTTCCATAGAATGAGAATGCTCGGAGAGGCGTCACCAGCGAGAAGTTCCACAAGATGCGTGCAGAGCTGGAAGCCGAAAAGGGTAAAACTGCCTTCTTGAAGGAACAAATCACCAAGAGCAAGAGTCTGGTTTTCCTTTTGTTTTCGTACTCCGACTTGGTCTTGTATCGTCACTCTCCGACTACTCACTGTGTACTATTCTTTCTCCGACTTGCAGAAACCATCACCAAGGCCAAGGATATTGTCGAGCAATCAAAGCACATTGAGTTGCTGGATAGCGAAAACAAGATTCTTAAGCAGGAGAGGACTGATACCTTGAAGATGCACAAGGATTCCATGAAGGCCCTACAGGAGTTCGCCAACACTGAGATCAACCGCTTGAAGGAGGAGATTGTGATGCTGAAAGAGGAGAAGAAAGCTGTCGATGAGCAAAATCGGCGCAATCTTGAAGAATACAAGATCCTCCGACAAGAACGGGATTCCATGGAAAAGACGCTCCAGCAAGACGAGGCGAGCATATTTGGTAAGTTGTTGGGGGTATGCTATATGGGTATCCTCATAGCATGTCTCTTATTCGACTAACCCAGGTGGCCCATAGTCGGTAGCATGGCCTATGGCCTGCTGGGCGGCCCAGTTAGGGGGATCCAGAAGGGAGGACCATGCCGGATAAAGAAAGGCTACGATGGAGTCACGAGCGTACCCGGAGCCTTGGAGTGCAAGATACACAAGACTAGTAATAGACGGTGTAGAACTCTGTAACCTGTCCGTCTAGGACTTTTCCCTGTAACCCTAGGACCTGGCGACTATATAAGTCGGGCCTATGGGAGCCTTTAGGGCACGATAACTTAGACTTTCTAGTCACCTCGCACAGCGAACCTATCTCTGTAACTCGGCGTATTACCATTATAGTGATTTATAGCAGGAGTAGGATCCCACCACCGTTGGGATCTCGAACTGTAGCCGTGGTTACCTCTGCACTGCCAACCGTCCGCCTTACCCCACGTCTCTAAACACGCACTGTGAGGACCCCTCCATCACTACTAGGAAAACGGCTATAGGTAATCAGCACATCCGTGGCTCACATGGTTGAAGTGCCCCACGGCTAAAACAAAGCGGCTCACGTGGCGGTGCCTACTAATAACTAGAACATCCGCGCACATGACCCTAGTGCGCCACGGATATGTGGGCCAGGCCCTGGCCTACACGCCAAACTTCAGAGCGCACCATGCACACGTGCGCCACGGTTGTTAGGTCATCTGTGGCGACGCGTGTGCATGGTGCGCCACGACCGAGCGCATGCCCACCTGCCTCCGAGACGGCCACTAACTCATGGCGCACTCGCCTAGTGCGCCACAGGACTAAAGCATCTGTGGCGCACTCTGCCTAGTGCGCCACAGAAGTTTGTACTCCCTGTGGCGCACTGTTGCCGTGTGCTCCACGGATGTGTCGATTTTTTTAAGACAGCACTTTATGTGCACATGTGTGACCACATCCACCACCCCACACTTCACTTTGCCCTTCTTTTTCCTCCTTAGATCTAGTCGGGATCTTCTCCTTCCCACCTCAATTTCTCCACACATTCACCATTTTTAGCATGTAAAACTTGCTTTGGATGTTACATAAGTAATAGAGGAGGTCTCCGGTCTCTCATTTATCCGTCTCCGGTCGACGAGCGCACCTCTCCTTTCCATCTTTCTCGCGATCGGTCTCTCATCTCGGTAAGTTGTCCATGTAAGGATGTGTTCATGTGTATATGGATGATGCATGTGCTCATATGTATGTAGATGATCGATGCTCATGTCATGATGCATGTGTGTATGTGTGGAGAGCTAGGATCGAAGGTCATATGTGTGTGTATATGGAGAGTATCGATGATGCTCATGCATGTGTGTATGGAGAGGATAATGATATGTTCATGTGTGTATGGATCGGTCTCTCTCTCTCTTGTGTTTGTATGTGAACAAGTTGCCATTGTTTTGCCAAAATGTTGATTCATTTCCATTTTGGCAAGACTTTGGCATTCATAAGGTCCTAATTTTAGGATAGGTCATGCCGAAATTTTCTATCGACCATTGCATGCATGCATTCATTATGTGGTTCTAATAGACTTCAAAATTGTACCGTGTACATCGTGCAGCAAAATGGTCCGCATAATGAGCGAAGGCATTGTGGCTAGATTTTGAAATGTGCGACGGCCGACATGATACGAAATAACAAGACAGATATAAGATGTCCGTGCAGAAGATGCAAACTCAACTGGGTGATCGACCCAGATTCCGGGAATCTGCAGCGCACTGCCCGCCATGGTTTCATGGATGGATACACTCGTTGGATAAGCGATGGCGTAGATGATGGAGACGGTGATCATCATCACGGCGAGAACGGCGATGATGAAGAGGCTCACGGAGATGGTGAAGGTACCAAGGCGGGATGATGATGATCTAGATGGCGGAGGAGCGTACGATGGAACAACGTCAGTGCGGGACCCTTATGTGCAAGAGCTGCTTCTCAAGGCATTTAGTAACGCCAGGCTGCCGCTAGAGAGAAAGCTTATGCAACTTGAGAAAGACGCGTTACTCCATTGTATGAAGGATGCAGCCCGATGATACCCGGTTGAATGTAACGCCAAGGCTATGGAGATGAAGGCAAAGCACAAATTGAGCGACGCAAGCTTCGACGATATGATGGCATTCTCGCACGATCGTCCGAGGGGAACACATGTCCAACTAGTATCGAGGATGCCAAGAAAATCGCCCATCCTCTCGATCTACCGCACGTTAGATATCACGTATGCATCAACGATTGCATCATTTATCGGGCGAGGACGGAGAAAACCACATGTCCGTGCGGCGTGAGTCGATACAAGAAAGGGAAGAAAGCACCTCGAAAAGTGGTATGGTACTTTCCTATTACCCTCGTCTGCGGCGCTATTTCGGACCCTAAGGAAGCGAAGCTCATGCGATGGCATGCGGAAAGGAAGAAGCCAGGAGATGATGATGACCGAAAAGGATGAGCTGCCGACGCACCCTTCGATGCTAGCGCTGGAAAGCATTGGACCTCGAATTCCAATTCGTGGAGATTCGAGGAACATCAGCTTGGTGCGAGCACCGATGGACTCAATCCGCTCGGTAGCAGAGCAGCACGACAAAGACTTGGCCGTGTTTGTATGGATGTACAACCTCCTCCATGGTTGTGCATGAAGAAGAAGTACATACAAATGAGTATGCTAATTCAAGGGCAAACAACCTGCACCGACATCAACTGTATCTCGGCTGTTGAAAGAGGAGCTAGCCACGTTATGGGAATCTGAGCCAATACTTACGACGCCGTCGCACAAGATTATTTCACTATGAGAGCCGCTGGTCACTACGGCAAGACTATCCAGGTTATGGTATATCTCGGGCAGGTTATCCAAGGATTCCACATGCGTTAGGTGCATGGATAACACAAGCTATCTCCAACTAGAGAAAGATCCAGGTCATCGAAACCGTGTTCATGGCGCACCGGAGGTGGCTCGGCAAGAATGATCCATGGAGAAAACGTGGAGACCTGTTCGATGGCAAATCGAGACCCGAGGAATCCCGAGCGTAGGAGCAGCGAAGAAGTGGAAGAGTTGTTGAAAACCGGAAAGATTGTCCTAAGCACGGAAAGAAGCGAAAGAGGCAACAAGACAAGCCGCCGATGAAGGTATGGAAAACAAGGTCTGCTTTCGGAGTTGCCATATCGAAGTTTCTCCGACGCCTCATAGCCTCGACATCATGCATATCACGAAAACGTGCGAGAGTCCGTCGCCACCATAATCAACATGCCGATAGGACGAAAGATGGTCCGAAAGCAAGGCACGACCGATATGCTTGGGTATCCGGAAGGAGCTTCACGGAGGACGACTACTCGATGATCGTGAAGACGATGATCATGAGTCGGAGACGACACAAGGTCGTCGGAAGGGTAAAAGTTCAAGAAGAACGAATATTACGCCTCCTTCTTGCTTCACTCTAAGCCGTGATGAGATCAAACAGCTTTTTCAAGTGCCTTCTAGGAGTCAAATTTCCTTACGGCCACGCGGGCAAGATAAGCAGATACCTAGACGAGGCGGCAGAGGTTCAGGCATGAAGTCTCACGACCGTGCGCTAATGACGCAGTACTTCCGTCGCACTAAGAGGGATAATGGACGAGCACGTCCGGTGAAACGTTATTTGGCCTGCAAGTTTTTCACGCCATCTCTAGGAAGTCGATTGGCTTGAATCAGCTCGGAAGGCTACAGGAGGAGATCGTGGTGATACTATGTGAGCTTGAGGTCTACTTCCCACCCGCATTCTTCGACATTATGGTGCATCCGCTGGTCCATGTCGTGGAGGACATCGTATAACTCGGGCCGATGTTTCTCCGCAGCATGATGGCGTCGAAAGGATGAACGGACACATCAAAGGATACGTTGCAATGTGTCCCGCCCAGATGGAAGCATAGCCAAGGGCTTTACGGTCAAGAGTGCATCTCTTCGCACGAATTATCTAGACATCGAGAACCCCCGGTCTTCCCGCCAAGACACCTTGGCAAGCTCGACGGATCTGGTCACCGAGAGGGTCGCCGACATCGCATGCGCACTTCGATTTTCGACGCAGACTTTGATCGAGCAAACCTCGTCGCACAAAGATTTAGAACTGGTCGATCCTTGGGTATGTATACAAAAGGTTAATCGAGAAGAAGTATGTTGACCGGGCATACAGAGGACGCAGGAGAAATAATCAAAGAGCACAACTCAGATTTCACGCGTTGGTTTAGGCAGACGCCTTGATAATCCCTCGCCGCATTCTTCCGACACGGAAAGATCATATTCACCTTATCGCAGGGACCGATGCAAAACCTGGTGACCTATCAGCGTATGATATCAACGGCTACACATTCTACACGGAGGAAAAGGACAACAAGTGTGATTATCGTAACTCAGCGTAACGTCGAATTCTACACGATGACAACGTGAAGGAAAGATTCTACGGAAGAATCGAGGAGATCCGGGAGCTCGACTCACTGTGGAGAAAAGGTGCCGATGTTCCGTCGGATGGGCAAAGAACGCCGAAGAGAAGACCGTATTTCACAACCATGGTTATACCAAGCAGCCAAATCCAAGGTCACGGCAAACGTGGCAGCGAAAAATGAACCGTGGGTACCGCTACCAAAGTGGACCAATGTTTTTCATTACCGACCCGACAAAGCCTAGCCGTGTTGTCGTGAGGAGAGGAAAAAGGAACATCATCGGAATGGATGGAGTCGCCAATGAGCAAGACTTCACCAAGACGGCGATCCAAAGATTGAAGATGACGACTACGATGCAAAGAACATACATCACAAGAAGAAAAGGACAACCCTACCCAAAAAGGTAGCCCGCTCGAAAGAAGAAACATTAAAGTGCCGGGCTAAATTATTCAACCGACAAAAGAAGGGAAAAAGATTGTAAAACGCTAGCTCAAAAATATTGTAAAACGCTAGCTCAAAAAATATTGTAAACGCGTGGTCAAAAAAGATTGTAATATTTATGGACAAATTATTATGACATATTTGAAGCATATTTAATTTGTACCACTTTTATGACATATATTATCACTTTTGGGCATTTTTGGAATATATAAAAGTATTTTAAAACAAAACAAAACTTTTGTAGCATATATCACCACTTTTGGGCATTTTTGGAATATTTAAAAGTATTTTAAAATAAAAATAAAAATGTGGGCACCAGGATTCAACCTGGTGCTAACAGTTTAGAATAGACCAAAGGCGGAACCCGGTGGGGTAAGGCGGTGCTAGTGTTAGCAAAGGGGTGGCAGCCTCTTATCTAAGTAGTCGACCACTTAGGCGTAGCGCACCACAAGCGCCACGGTTATCCGTAGCGACTTGCCTGTGGTGCGCCACGCCCAAGTGAGTATGACTAGCTAGTCAACAACTCCATCGCCTTAGCCGCATATCCATCCCCATCGCCCTCCGACACCGCAAGACGACGCCACCGCAAGATCTCGACGACGCCACCACCGCCGCATCCCACCACGCCAGGAGGAGGAGGAGGCCACCTGCCCGTGCGCCGAGGAGGAGGCCGTGCGCCGAGGAGGAGGATCCCGCGCCTGCCGCCGAGGAGGAGGAGGACGCGGCCGACATCGACGCCACGCCAGATCTCCGACGACGCCACCGCCGCATCCCAGCCACACCAGAGGAGGAGGAGGCCACCTTGCCCGTGGCGCCGAGGAGGAGGCCGTGGCGCCGAGGAGGAGGATCCCGCGCCTGCCGAGGAGGAGGAGGACGCTTGCTCGAGGAGGAGGAGGCCGTGGAGGAGACCGCCCGTCCCCTCATCTTAGAGGTGAGCCTCGCCCCTCCCCTCTCTCCCTCTCTCGCCTCTCTCTGCATCCATTCCATCTTAGAGGTAACCGCCGCTGCTGCTCGAGGTTAGGGTTCAGAGGATTAGGTTAGGGTTCAGACGATTAGAGGTTAGGGTTTAGAGGAGTTCTTGTTCAGATGGTCTGTGGCAAGCAAGTTTTCTAGTACAAGTTTCCTAGTTTGATATTCAGACTGAAGATAACTCCTTTGTATTCAGTGGTTGTTTTCTAGTACAAGTTTCCTAGTACAAGACTGAAGATAATTTGATATTCAGTGGTTGTTTTCCTTTGTATTTGCCATGGAAAATTTCTAGTACAAGTTTGATATTCAGGCTGATAGGTTCTGGTTGGTTTGGATGGTTTCTATCCATTACATGGTTTCTATCATGTCATCATACATAAACAAGGATATGGAACTTTAATTTTCATATGGCAGTAAATATGGCAAGCCAAGCACCTGAAACTTTAATTTTCATATATAGAGAAAATATGGCAAGCCTAGCCAAAGAATATGAGATGAGAGCTAGCCAAAGATATATATAGTATAATATGCTTGATTCCTAGAAAATGATTTCTCGGGTAGTATAATATGCCAAGATACATATACAGATAATATGAGAAAAAGCTAGCCTAGCTATAAGTATAGAGTGATTTTTATATTTAAACTAGGAAAATCATTTATGATTGATTCCTAGAAAAATGATTGAATTAAGATTGATGCTTGGATATATGTATCTTGTTAACATGTTGTGTATTTTTAGTGTGGCAAAGGCACCCGGATTCCAAATCCTTGGTTCTCTATCCGAATTCTATTTTCTACAAATATGCTTTGTAATGATCTTCTAGTATACAAATCCTTGGTCCTTAGTCCAAGTAGAACATGTTTGCTTTATTCGCAAGCAAACATGTCGCTTTCGTCATTTGCTTTATCTGCAAGGATTGTTGGTGCTTAGTCTGAAGTAGTATAGAAATCCTTGGTTCTTAGTCTGCAAGGATTTATCTGCAAGGGTTTGCTTTATCTGCAAGGATTTGTTGTCATTTGCTTTATATAGTATATAAATCCTTGGTCCTTAGTCCGATGTAGTATATTCCAAATCCTTGGTGCTTTATCTACAAGGATTGTTGTATTCTCATTTGCTTGCTGTCATTTGTTCATAGAAATGAACTTAACTAGTTGTTTCTGTGTTTCAGTGAAGTCATTCTGTTTGAAAATGAACTTAATAAATGAAGTCATTCTGTTTCAAGATTAGTTGTAGCTTGAGCTAGTTGTTGTTCTGCAAGTCAAAAACAGAAATGAAATGAACTTAACAGAAATGAAGTCATTCTGTGTTTCAAGATCGAAGTTAATTAATGTAAATGAACTTTCCGTTGTATAAGAAAGTGCATTTCCTTTGTGCATATGGACAATGTACATGTGTCCTTTTGATTCGATTATAGTTATAAATCCACTTTCGAGTTATAGGTAAATCGATTATAGTTATAAATCCTGATCCTTGATGTATCAAATATATCATGGGTTTATATTTTTAGCTATGGTCTTGGGCTTATTGTAGCATGATTGTGGGCTTATATTTTTAGCTATGGTCTTGGGCTTATTGTAGCACGATTGTGGGCATCCATTGTGGTTAGAACAATGACATTGCTTCATTGGAATCATAGCACCTTGAAATTGTGCTTGTGCTTGTATATGAAGCACTTTATTATGTGTGTATGCAGGTTCTTGTATGAAACGAGTCCCGATTTTGCCGGAATGTTGATTAACTTCCGCTTTGTAAATCGGGCACTCTAGTTTAAGAAAATTAGCAAAGGTCATGCCGGATTTTTCCGCATTTAACCAATTATTTGTTTTTATTAGTGCAAAGATGTGTGATAACGACGAGGTGGATGTTCTAAGCGCATCGCTGAAGGAGAACTCGACCTCGAATAAACAATTGACATTCTCGAGGCGGCCCACGTCTAGAAGACGATGAAGAATACCATCCTTCGGAGAGCGAGGATGATGAGATGGAAGACGCGAGGAAGAAGTCCGAAGGAACGGCGACGATGAAACCACGATGGCGGCGAGGGCACAGGGAGTGGTAGCAACCTCCTAAGAAGAAGGACCGGCGCCAACACGGTCGGCACGGTCGGAGGAAATTACCAAGGCGAGCCCATCAGGGTTCCTTTGGAGCCCGCCTTGTCGCCAAAGGTACGGTGGGCAAGTGGCGGCGATCACCGGACAACCATCTCGATCAACACCGAGAATCTCCGCATAAAGATAATGGCCACTTGCGCACACCTCTTCGAGAAGTCGCACGCGGATACAAGTTCCCGCTAAGTATCGTAACACAAATTATCATGGGAACGAAGTAAACAAATCCGCCCTCACAAAGATGAGCACCGCCGCCACTGGAGAACCCGGATAAAGAAGAAGATCTATAAAGAAGGCAAAAGTCTCGAGGAGATCCAGAAGATTGACCCGCAGATCACAAGATCAGCCCGGAGTTCAAGGAGAGGTGTGAATCGAAGAGCCCCGCCAATAGTAATCGGGAAAGGCGCCGCAGCGATGAATATAGGTCATCACCATCTCGGATCCGGTGGATACGTAATCATGGAGGCCAAATGGAATAAGGAGGACGAAGAGTATAGATCCAAGGGATAGAAAACCCTTTGCTAAATTCAACCCGGCAGGTTCGAACTTCATCAGGCCCTACCATGTGGACCCAAAACCAAACAACTCACCGCGATCCTGCGGTGAAGGAATTCGAGGAAATTGTGGTAAGTATAATCTAATTACCGGTGATCAACACGATTGCAATCTAATCGATGATCTAAATGATTCACTTACTTCTTCCGCAGGAGGAGGAAATTGTTGCTAGTCATGGATCCTGTGGTTCCTCATCCTGTGGGTCGACGGCCACCCGTGGGATAACCTTTTAACAGTCGATGAACCGCCAAGAAAATAGAGCCGGTTCTGAAGAAGCCGTTGCGGTGGCCGTCTGCCGCCTCGGGTAAGAATTGGGTGGATCATTTTGGTCCACCGACGAGGACGCATGTGGCGCCTGGGGAAGGAGCGAGGAGGAAAGCGGAGAGGTTCAAGAACTTAAGGCACAAGTGGCGCGGATCCCGCAGATCGTCCAAGACAACTGGCAATCACCCTTACGCCCTTCCCGCCTACCTTGGTGGAGTCAATAGCGAATCGGAGTGCGGGTGGTCGAGTAGGGCGTGCCCGATTCCAAGCATGGTCAAGACCACTCCGAACAACGCTGCGCCGACGAATCAGCGAACTACGTGTTCGTGACTCCGCTAGCACCGCTGGCGCCGCAAGTGTTGGTGACTTCCTGCCATCACCGCGCGCCGAGTACATGTTGGTGCCCCCGCCATCGTCGCGCGGCACCGGAGCTCCAAGCACCCGTCGGTAGGGAGAATACACCGGCCAAGACCGCGCCATCAAGCAGCCCTTCCGTCTCTTGCACGCCTGTCAGCGGTGCGCCGACATTAGCCGATCTCGACGCCATCACGGTAAACAAATTGCTTTAATTACCGCCTTTCATGCCATCTATATATTACTCTTGTGGCTCTCGCCGACGACGCCGCATATGTTTTCCGCAGACGGATGTTCCTTGCACTCTCTTATGCTACGTGAACAACGGTGAGGGATGTTGCCAAGGGTACCATCGTTCAACCCTTGCAGCGCACGCTCCACTCAAAGCCGATGCCGAGATAGCGTGTACAGGTTAAAATTAGTCGGGTGCTAAGGGCCGACGACCGGAACCTCCCATTCAACCCCGTGAGCGAATGAAGAAGAGTCGTCCTCGATGAGTTGCTTCGCTTGTTCATGCTATGGCCAAAGAGCATGATCCGCTTTGGGGACGGGGCCATCACACCACAGACAACAAGACCGCCGTCGTGCCGACAAGCGGTGGCAAGGCCCCTACGCCTCGCCGTCACCTCCACGCGGTGGGTCGGATGATCATGTTGATGATCACATGGCGTAGGATCCGGCCGAGGACTTCGAAGACTGGAATGATCACTTCTTCAGCACTCAGTTTGGCAACGAAGAAGACCTAGCTGGTGGCCCCACAGAGAAAGCCACTATCACCAAGCGCCTGCTTGGTTCTCGAGACGCCCAGCTTGCGCCTTTACTGAGCCGGTGATACAACCAACCGCCCTTTATTCTAAGCCCGACACACTACATAGGGCGGCGGTGCTCAGATATGTGCCCGCCCGCTCCAAAAGGAAAAAGGGAAAAGAAAATCTAGCAGCTCGAGCCAGCCGGTGCCAACAATCGCGAATCCGATCAGGTTTCGGACGGGCCACCAAGACCCGAGGGTATTATGTGGAGGATTCATGTGGCGGGTGAGCCCATGCTACCTAAGAATTTGCGAAGCTCGCCATTCGAACTGCAGAGTGTGCATGACGCGTCGACGATAGAGAGACGCCTTCTATCGGAGAAAGATCCTCGCACCCGGTATTCGTGGTTAAGGTGCCACCAGCTTGGGCTTCGACACTTCCCCGCGGATCTGTTTCTTCCCGCGGTTCGAGGACATCTTCAATATGTTCCACCTATACCCGCTGCACTATACCATGGTCCGCCTCTTTCTCTCACCGCCACGCAGATCATTAGAGAGAACACACCGGCATCGCTATAGTGGACCCCTACTACATGCGTGATTTGCTTGGGTTCCCCACGAACGACGACGTATCGTGGCCTCGCACCTAAAAAGAATCCTCGTGGCGAACAAGACAAAGGAATACATTCTCGTGCCTTACTTTCCCGAGTAAGTCGTTATTCACCGCCACCGTCGATTGGCTTTATTAGATCATCATCATTCTTTTTCAACACATTCCATTTGAATTTTTGCGCAGAGATGAACACGACGCTCATCTCCTTATCGCCAAGCATTCCCACGCCATTTATTTCGACTCGGGAGTCTAGAAAAGAAGAAAACTACGACAAGATCAAGGAAGTTCGATGATGCTCTCACTCTTTTTGCCTCGACGGAAGGCACCAGCTTCAGGCGTAAGAAGGTCAAGTTCGCAGCACGCCTTCAACCACGTAACAGAGTTCCCTGCGGAAGCACGGAAAAAGAAGAAGGAAGCCTACTACGACTCCATCACATGAGGCGTTCCTACTTGACCACAGAATTCTACGCTGCCGATCATCTCAAGCAGTGGGCAAGCAAAGGCCAAGATCAATGATTCGGATATTAGACAAGAGATGTATCGCATCCAAAGCAGCTAGCAATCATCTTCGTGATGTCATGACTGGGGGATCTTCTACGGAGGAAATATCCCGAATAACCGTGACATAGAAGATCGCCTAGAGATGCAGTGGTGACTATAGGAAGTTCATGACGAGGTATGCCCTCCGCTCCCTAAGCCGTTTTAAGGCTTGATGTTGGCCTAGTTGTAGTTGCAAACTATAGATGACCTTTGTGTGTGTACATGGACGACAAGTGTACTTATCTTATTAGGTTTATGTATCACCGCTACTTATTTTGCTTATTATTATTATATATCAATCAATGCTTGGTTTTTGCTTACTCTTTGGTTTTTTGCTTACTCTTTGGTTTTTTGCTTACTCTTTGGTTTCGAGCGACAAGTGTGAGTTATTTTGTCTTTTCGAGAATATGCCGATGATTGAAATGTCGTGGCACAATATATATGTGAATGTGCTATGACGGGATTGTCACCTTGATATGCACAAGTCCAGAATTGTGCATCCTACTTATCGACAGTTCCGTCATAAGCAATTCGTGTCCAACGACCTAGCTAGTTATGAGGCATGCTTTTCGAGTTATTTTGTCTTTTCGAGAATATGCCGATGATTGAAATGTCGTGGCACAATATATATGTGAATGTGCTATGACGGATTGTGAGCCTTGTGATATGCACAAGTTCAGAATTGTGCATCCTACTTGGCTCACGGTCCGCCATAAGCAATCGTGTCCAACGACCTAGCTAGCTAGTTATATATGAGGCATGCTTTTGAGTTATTTTTGTCTTTTCGAGAATATGCCGATGATTGAAATGTCGTGGCACAATATATATGTGAATGTGCTATGACGGGATTGTGAGCCTTGTGATATGCACAAGTCCGTGAATTGTGCATCCTACTTGGCTCACACCCGCCATAAGCAATTCTGTGTCCAACGACCTAGCTAGCTAGTTATATATGAGGCATGCTTTTCGAGTTATTTTTGTCTTTTCGAGAATATGCCGATGATTGAAATGTCGTGGCACAATATATATGTGAATGTGCTATGACGGATTGTTAGCCTTGTGATATGCACAAGTCCGTGAATTGTGCATCCTACTTGGCTAATGTCCCATATAAGCAATTCGTGTCCAACGACCTAGCTAGTTATATATGAGGCATGCTTTTCGAGTTATTTTTGTCTTTTCGAGAATATGCCGATGATTGAAATGTCGTGGCACAATATATATGTGAATGTGCTATGACGGGATTGTTAGTTTGTGATATGCACAAGTCCGTGAATTGTGCATCCTACTTGGCTAGCAGTCCCGTCATAAGCAATTCTGTGTCCAACGACCTAGCTAGCTAGTTATATATGAGGCATGCTTTTCGAGTTATTTTTGTCTTTTCGAGAATATGCCGATGATTGAAATGTCGTGGCACAATATATATGTGAATGTTATGACGGGATTGTTAGCCTTGTGATATGCACAAGTCCAGAATTGTGCATCCTACTTGGCTAACGGTCCCGTCATAAGCAATTCGTGTCCAACGACCTAGCTAGTTATATATGAGGCATGCTTTTGAGTTTGCTCTTTTGATTTAAGAGTACTTTCTATAAGTGTATCTTCATATGCGACTTTAATTATACATGTTTTTTCAATCACCGTTAGTTATTATTGTCAACTTGTAGATGACGTGGTACGTCAGGTACAAGGGACGGGTTCGAGTCTACGATGATTGGGAAGACTGGAGACAGTGCACCGCTTCAGTGGTAATAGCTACAAAGGGTACAACACTATGGCGGAGGCGGAAGATAGATACACGCCGCTATCTAGCGGGAGTTAGGTCAAGGAACCGGATGAAGACCTACACCTTCGTCATGGTGATCATGCTTATCTTCTTTGGGTATTTATCCGCATTTGTGTCTAGCTAGCTAGTTTAGATGTCTAGGCGAGCTTCCGAGCTCTAACTTGTTCGATCGACACATGTATTCGCATGTCACCAACTACTACTTTGTAACATGATCAAAACAATGTAACTTGGACTATGTATTCATGTATGAGACTTATCTATATGTATTTGTTTCAATCTTGTTTTTCATATCGAGTATTTATATATATAATTGTATATCTTGTATCTGTGTGTATATCTGTAATATTGTATATAATCTGTATTGCATATAATCTGGCTTGGAAATTAAAAAAAACAAAAATACATCCGTGGCGCACATGTTCTACCTTCCGTGCACTACCCTAAAGCGCACCATGGATGTTTAGTGGCGCATCGGGTAGTGCGCCATGAAGATCCAAGGGTAGCGCACCATGCCAAACTTGGCGCACTGGTGGCGCCACGCCTATTCTACACAACCGTGGGCGATTAGGCGTGGCGCCACGAGAGATAGCCAGAAGCGCAGGCGTGGCGCATCTGGTGCGCCACGGATGGGCCTTTCAGGTGCGCCACAAACGACCATTTTCCTAGTAGTGCATGGCGTAATCGTCGGCAATACCACGTAGTTGGCGCCCACCGTGGGGCAAGAGGCGCTTCAGGCTCTTCAGCGGGAGAGGACAAAGATCTTCGCGGGAATCGGCGAAACCGTGGCCATCGGTCGCGTTCTCTTCTCCGGCAACGTTCCGATCGTCCCCCTCCCGACGAGTTCTGGATCCCGGCGAAGATGAACCCTACGCGGTGTTCAATCCTTCCTATCGGAGACATCCACCTCTTCATCGGTGAAACCGACTCGGGCACTAGTTCCCTGGGAGTCGGAGGAGCGTCAAGACCTGCACGGACCGCCTACGGGCAGGATACGTTCACGGAAGGATCGATGTCGGATCTCTCCTTGGAGTTTGCCAGCAAAGATCGAAAAAAATTCAAGACCCACCCAAACCGCCCCTGTGCAGGATATAAAGGTGGAAGATCACTACAAATCCACCGGCTTTGTCCGTGCGTCTGGACAGCAGAGATCCAAATTCGTCGGCGTGGTTACCATCTTCGATCTGGCGCGCTGCGTTCAGATAGAGGGCGAAAACCCCCGCGATTACCTGGCCAGGTGGCTCCATATACGAGACGATCTGGCCCACTACCCCAATGATGATGCCATCTATCACTTTGTGGAAGGACTGGACCATGGCACGCTTCTCTGCCACTCTCTAAGACGGCAATAGACGTCAGGATGCCTTACCTTCGAAGGCATGGTGAACACCGTCAACAACTACGCGGAGGCTGAATCGGCAGCTCAGACAGCGCTTGCGCTCATTGACGTAGCCCCTCCGATTCAGCCACCACCACCGCCTCCGGCCGCCATCGTCGCAACAGCACCACCACTTCCAGTCATCGTCGAGGCCGTTGCACCTCCACCGCCCGTCATCGAGGAAGTCCTGGAATCCTCCGACTCTATCATTGACGCGCTTTATGATGATTTCAGTGCAGATTCAGAGGAAATAGACTTCAGTCCAGAAGAGCTAGACTCCGCTATGCAGGAGATGGAGGAGGAGTACTCGCGCGACGAGCAAGCTAATAACACCATCATGTCTCGAGGGGTGTTCGTCACCATTGGGACAGCGATGGATGAAGATCAACCCGGGCAAGTTCCTCCTATGGCGCTAGAAAAGGGGAAGGGGCCACTAATTGCTGACGGCATTGATCGCGCAAAGGTCATGCCTCCTCAGCCTAACCCAGTGTAGCAGCCGCAGGAACTCGGCACCGGTCCGAGCAACAACAACACCGCGAACTTGCCGCCTCTAGCATCCACGTCGGCAGCAACCCATGTTACTCCAGCTGATAGAGTGATGTACGACAATCTCCTCGTTGAGCCACTAACTGTTGATCATATCCGGAACGTAACTCGGCTTGACGAGAAGCGCCAGCAGCTGCTGGAGGAGGCGCAAGCCATCGCGGAGCAAGGCGCTAAACTAGATCGAGATCTGGTCAACGCACAAAAATCCATAGAGAAAGCTAGAGCAATGGAGGCTGAGTACAAGACTCTGCTGCAGCAGCAGAAGGCTAAGAAAGCTCCGGCTCGCGTCATCAACGATCATGGTGTACGACACAACCTAGGATGGGCTCCCTCGAAGCCGGCACAGGCCAAGCCATACATTAATAGTGAAGGCAAGCAGGTGATGCCCACCCCACTCCTTAACCTCGCCGTCGCCAAGACCCTTCTGGAGCAGGATAGATCGCCTGAGGCAGTAGAACAAGTCTATGACCTAGTGGCCAAGGCGGTAAAGAAGCAGGAAAAGGCCACCTCTTAGAGGCTTGAGTCCGACCCAGCGCTCTGCCGATCTAGCCAATACAAACCGCCAAGGGACAGATCTCCTTAGGATGTCGGATCACAGACGGGTTCATCAGAACGAAGACGGAGGGATGCACGCAACAGGAAGGATGCTATCCCCATATCCTCCGACCACGGAGAAAGATCCCAACCTCGCCACCCATCGCCACCGCCCCGATCCCCCTGACGTCAGGAAGATTACAAGACTCACCATCGTACGGATATGCCCCTCCAAAGCAGTGCGGCATCGTCATCCGCGACAACGTGGCACAGACCCGTCATGATGAAGAGCGCCACCAAGGACATAAGAGCAGGTCACACCACGACCCTCCGCGTCCGACAACCAACCGCGACAGGCGTGGGGCGTCGCAGGAGGGTAACAGCAAGAAGGCTAACCCACCGCCACCTCCGCCTCCGTCGCCAAGCAGTCACCATGGCAGAAGAGGCCCGCGTCGTTCACGCAGCCCATCCCCTGTTGACAACAACAAGAAGAACCCGGAGCCATACGATGCACGTTCATGGATCGATAAGATCCACGAGGCCCGGGAAGGACCATACCTGGGACCACGTTGCTTCGGACCTGCAATACGGTCCGCAACTTACCCCAAAGGTTTCCGGATTGATAAGACCATCAAGCCCTATGACGGCACCGCCAAGCCTGCCACATGGTTGCAGGACTACGACAACGCGGTGGAGATTGCTGGAGGCAACCCCAACGTCGCCGTCAAGTACCTCCCGTTAATGTTGGCGGGTACAACCCGTCAATGGATCGACGACTTGCCGGAGAAATCTATCTACAACTGGATGGACATGCAAGAAGCGTTCACCAAGAACTTTGAGGGCACATACAAGCGTCCCTGCACTATGGGCGGTCTACATCGGTGCGTGCAAGAGAAAGACGAGAAATCTCGCACCTACCTCTCCCGTTGGCTGGACATGAAGAATTCCTGCGCAGGAGTGCACGCTCAGACCGCTATGGCCGCCTTCATCGATGGATTGGAAAGGGGCACGTTACTCCGACATAAGCTAAAGCGCTTGCAGGACAATCATCAGCTTGACTTGAATCAGATGATTCAGTTAGCTAGTGAGTTCGCAGCTGCCGACGACGATGCTCGTGGATCATTGTCGGCAACGGACGTTCCAACCCAAGCTCGGAGGACAGCAGTACAAAGCAGAAAACCGCTCCAGAAGAAAAGCAATCTACCGACATGGTCGCCATGACTTTTGCAGGACGAGCAGAAGGCGGACAACGTGGCCGAGGAAGGGGATCCGGCCGCGGGCAGCAACGAGGAAGTGAAACCAACTCGGCGCCGCTCCGCGTTCCCCAAACGTACAAAGAGTACCGCGATATGTCGTGCCTCGTACACCTCGATGTCAACGGCAAGGCCACCCATACCAATCGACACTGCTAGTTCGTCAACGACCTCAAGGAAGACCCGGAGTCCGGCTACAAGCGAAGTCAGAAGAATAGACCGCGAGGCAAGGGCAAGGGAAAGAAGAAGGAGGAGGAGTACAAGGATTCAAGTGACATGGACGAGGACATTGACCCCAAGCACGCCGCCAAGAGCGACGACAAGGGCAAGAACCCCTTCGCAAAGAAGGCCCCAGTCTACCATACTTTCCTTGGCACCCCCACCATCCGACAACAGAAGACCTCTATGAGGATCCTGATGGCCACTCTCCCTCCAGTTCCCCAATACCTGCGCTGGTCGGAGGTTCCAATCACTTGGGACAGGATGGACCACCCAGACCTTGTGCCCACGGAGAACCAGTACGCCATGGTCATCAACCCATTGATTGTCGGCGTGGAGTTCACCAAGTGCTTGGTGGATAGTGGAAGCAGCATCAACATTGTAAGATCCCTCCTTTGTAAAGGAAAATGATCCCTGTGATTGCAATGCTAGTCCCTGAATCATTGTTAGCATCCACAGTTTAATATGAAGTACATAGATACAAAGGTCATTTATTACATCCATTCCAGAGGTAAAACATAGTCTTTTACAACTCAAGGCCACAGGCCTAATACAAGAGTTTGGAATAAGTAAATAAACTTAAGTCTTCATCTTCATGTGCCACAGGCAACCATGTTGAGTGTAGACTCATGACACCTAATCATCATCTGAGTATCCTGTAACATCACAAGTTACAGCCACAGTGGGTCAATACTTTGGAATAGTATTGGCAAGTGATACCTTAGTAAATTTTAAGTGTACTACATTACTATATGCATTTTGGCTAAGTGTAGCTTGGCTTGCTTTGCTCAAAATAGGTTTTTCCTATTAATTGAAAAACACTAAGTCTTTCTTTGTCAAAACTTTCCCAAGAAACCACCAATAGACATTGGGGTCCTTCACCCTTGTTCACCCAAAAAAATTTACTTTGAAGTTGGAGTGATGAGATTCTTGATGGCTTCCATGTCTTGATGCTCAAGTTGTCCATTGCCATGGACTTGGCTAAGTACTTAGATTTTTCCATCTGCAGAGGTTGTGCACTTTCCCCACCAGACTTGGTTTCCCAAGACAGGACCTTTCAGAAGCCTTTCCTTAGACCAAATGGACGCGCTCCAACCTATCATTCCCACTACCACCAACTGTCCAAATGGCTAAGTTCTAGCAACTTATGTGATCCAGGCAGAGCCCATATTGCCAAGTGGCTGCACTATAAGCTTCTCAACACTTGGCCTCTAAAATCCCTTTGTGCCTGGGTGGCATACCACACGTGAGATACAGAAGGTAAAACATGTCCATGGGTGTAACACCCTCAGAATCGACCCTATGCAAGTTTCAGCGATTCCCGCCAAACTCGCATAGAAACGATTCAAAGGTGCCCACCAGGCACTTTCGTGTGGGTGGAAAACGAAGTAATAACAGTACACAACAGTCTTCGATGGGACCCACAGAACAGATATATATACAACACGACTCCAAGAGTCAAGAATACAGATATACAATACAAAGATCCAAATCACCTTGAAAACAATAGAGCGTCCAGCTACGGACAAGATGCAAATGGGGCTAAGAGCCCTGAAGAATAACCAATGGCGTCCATAACCCTGCCCAGGCCAAGCCGGAAGGGTAACCCCGCTAACGACGTCGATCTCAAAACCTGCTTAAACAAAAGGGGTGCCGACAAAGGGCAAAGGAAAAGAGAGAGCGGTCAGTACTGAGGCCAGTACACGGCGAGACTAGAATTCGGCGGTCCTCGCCTACATAGGTATGGTGGACTGAAGCGGCAGCGGCAGCATGCACTAAACAACCTATAGAGACGCGAAACAACTGGCGGCTATCAGAGAGAGATAAGAAAGACCTCTTCGGAACCAACCTGATTCTACCATCAAACAAACCCATCCTAGTATTTCCCCCTCGAGACCAAACGAGGAAGTCAACCGGAGGAACTCACACAGTTGGCAGTTTTATTTATTCAGTTATCGTTGCAGCAATTACTAGTCCAGTATAGTTAATCATCCTGATAAAATAAGCAGTGGGCACTTTTAGTTGATCATTCCGTTGTAGTGGCAAAACTTACTAGTCAGATGCAATTAGCATGAGATATCCCCAAACCCAGCAGTTGTTGGTACTTTTATTTAGCCATTCCGTTATAGTTGCAATATTTACTAGTCAGATACAATGGTCGCAAGCGACAACCCAAACAAGCAATTGTTGGCAGTTTTATTTAGCCATTCCATTATAGTGAAGCTTTTTACTAGTCATTATAAAGTCAAGTTTATAGCACTACTTTAGTTATAGTTGTCTATGATCGAGATACTGTGCTCCAAGTCGTCCATAACCGCGGACACGGCTTTCAGAAAGTTTTACTCTGCAGGGGTGCACAAATAGCAACACACACTCGATCAACCTCGGAAAAACCAAATCAAAACCCAACGAGGCTTTCACGACAAAGCAATCACAGGATTCAGAAATATTTCCGGGGGCCACCCCGTTGAGTACACCCGCAACGAAGTTAATGACTCGAGACGGACTCAAGGTTTGTGGGGCGGTAAACGATCGGGAACCCAAAACTGGGCTTGTCGATATCACAGAACGGTCACGATCCTAAACAGTACAGGTTCTCCTCGCACAATCGTAAATAAAGCAGTAAAGCATGGCATAGGTACAGGATAGTAAATAAAACCTCAAACTAGTTTGTGGCCCCAAGAAATAAGACTGAATCAAGCTCTGGCTCAAGGGGGTCCCATAATCCTCCCGGATGTGGATAGCGCGAATATTCAAGGAACAGGTATCAAGTACTCGGGGTCCTACGGGACACAAGTGGACGGTTAACAACCAAATAACATCTATTGCCCACCTGTGCCTCTGCTTACCTACTTCAATTTTAGTTGTTAAACAGTAATTAAAGTTATGATCATCTCCAACATTAAACACACGGCAATACTTGTGGCATCCCGCAAAACCACTACTAGAAAATCGCGTTGAATTTGTGCATTGCATCGTCATCATCATGCTTTGTTTGCATAAAACCTATGTTTGCAAAGCCCGTGTTGTTTCTAAACGCCCCTATTTATTCAAACAGCAAAAACCGGGTCCCCGGAATATTTTGTTTTGGCCGCTATCGGTTTGCATATGGCCCGTTAAAATAAATAAAAAGTTTAATTATTTTAGTGGGGGCAGTCGAACGGGCCAACCCGACCCGAACGACCACCCCCATATAAAACAGACCGGTCCGCCTCTAATCCTAAACCTACCAGATATTCTACCCTCACCCCTCTCCACATCACCCCAGCCACTCAGCGACCGCCACCTCACCCCTCCCCTATTCCCTAGCCTATCCCTGCATGCCACGTGGCCTAGCCCTCCCTCTCCACTCAACCCTCTCTAGCACACACGCACACTCCTCACACCCACGCCCCACACAGCTCACCCACACCCTCTCACCACTGCCCGCCCCCTGACCCGCTGACCCACCAACCCGGTCAACCCCCACCGACACACCCATCCCACGCCTGGCCACCCCACTCCCCCACCCGGCCCCGCGCCCTCCTGGGTCCCACCCGCGTCCTCTCTCCCTTCTCCTCCTTCAAGACGCAGCCCTCATGGCCGCCGCCTCCTCCCAGGCCCCGCCTCCGCCTCCTTCCGGCAGCAGCTCACTGCCCCCCGCCAGCCTCCGCCAGTTCCCCTCTCCTCCTCGGCTTCCTCGCCTGCCCCCAAGCTCGCCTCTCGCCCTCCGCCATGCCGCTCCTGACACCGCCATCGTCCGCCGCCGCCTCGCAAGCCCCGCCCGACCGCGCCTCTCCACCCGACCTCGCGTGCCGCTGGCCAAGCCTCGCGCCCGCCCGCCGGCACCGCCTCTCTGCCTCCGCTGTCGCCCCCATCGCTCAGGAGCCAGCGCCCTCACCTCCGAAGCCGCGGCCTCGGGCCTCCGCCGCCCTGCGCCCTAAGCCCGCTCATGATCTCCGGCCTCCGCTGCCATGGCCGCCGCCTCCAGTGGCGCCGCCTCCCAGGCGCCGCCCGTCGCCCGATCTCCGCCCCGCCGCCGGTCCTCGTCGCCCGCTCGCACTGCCTGCCTCAGTTCCTCAGTCGGCCTCCGGTGCTGCCCGGCCCGTCCCGACCTCCTCTGCGGCAGCAGGCTCGGCCTCGCCTCGTCACCGACCTGCATGATGTTTTGTGTGGTGATGGTTTTCTGTATGGGGAGGTGCCTTGTGTTGTTCTGTTGCGGCTCGGGTACGACAAGTTCGCCAAGATTCTCGAGGCGGAGACCCCCGTACCGGTACCGACGTAAGAGATGGAACCGAAGACCCCGATCTCAGGGATCCGAAGCGCCAAGGTCACCGACAAGATCGTTGTCACGACGCCCCGAGTACCACCACCCAGGATCCGATGGTCGTACTCCGGGAACTCCGTCACATAGCACCAAGTACTTCTTCATGGAACCGTCGGAACCCGCAAGAACCTTGTCGCTTGAACCGAGGGAGCTATGCCGTGAAACCCCGATACCCGAAGGTCGACGTCGAGCCGAAGAACCAAGGCCTCCTCGATGACATGCAACCCGAGTCCGACATCGGCAATCGAAGTGGGAACCCCAAGTACTTCGTCATAGGACCGGACGCGACAAGGTCTACCTCACGGACACCGAGGACTTCCCCCCCCGGACGCCAAGACCGACATCATGACCCGAAGACCACGGATGCGCCAAGGCCTACCCCTTTTATCCGAGAACGTCTCCGTCGAACCCTGGACCCCGAGACCGACCCCGAACCCCGGAACCCCAAGATCGTCGAGACCCCCCCCAATGTGTGAACCCTTCCCGGAACCCTATTTTCTCATATATAACAACTTGTTGCATATTAACTGTCATACTCGCATGCATATCTGTGGTTTGGGGGCCTTTTGCCGATTCACCTAATAATTAAATATGGGGCCCATATGCGTGCAAATCTAGCCTTATATTGGCCTCATTTAAACTTGTGTAGCGAACCGGTGCCATCTTTTGTCTTGCTTATCCAACATCTAAATTGCGGGGGTTCTAAACTACTCGAACCATCTAATTAAATGTCGGGACCCCGGTTCCGCTTAATATGACCTAATTGCATTGCACCTTTGCCATGTCATGCATCATACATGCATCATGCCGATCTTCCGCCGTGTATTAAATATTGCATCCGGTGTTTCTTCTAGTGTTTTGGTTCTTCGCGGATAAGGCCGTTGAGTTGATGTGAGCTTCGCCCCGATCTTCGGTCGAACCCCTTCGACAATGTTTTCAGGCGAGCATCTCCCCCTTTCTACCTATCTTACTTTGCTAGTATTTACTTCCCTCCTGTTGATCTTTGCTATCTGTGTTGCGATGCTTTAGATTTCGTACCCGTGGTATCCCTTGCAGCCATATATAGCCTTGGACACATCCTATTACCTGTGGTTTGGTAGATAGTTGGACCCGCGTGTCGTAGTCGCTTGCTCAAGTGTTTTGCTTGGCGTCAAGTACCACCATTGTTGGAGGAATTGCCGCATGTTGACGTTGGAGATGATCATGTCTTTAATTATTGTTCACTTTAATTCCTGTTTAACAACTAAAAATGAATTAAGCAGAGGCATCGGTGGGTGATAGGTAAGTTTTGGTTTCCGACCGCCCACTTGTGTCCCGTAGGACCCGAGTTCTTGACACCTGTTCCGAGATCGAGCGCGCTAACCACAGGTGGGGAGATATGGGCCCCCCATCGATTATTACCTGATTTCAAAGTATTGTACTGGGGGCCACAACTAGTTTGAGGTGTTTTTACTATCCTGTACTTATGCCATGCTACTTATGTATTTACGATTGTGTGAGGAGCACTTGTCTTGTTTAGGAAGCGGAATGTTTTGTGGTATCGGCAGTCCCGTTTGGGGGCATACCGTTCGTTGACCATCGACGAAAACCCTAAGTCCGTCTCGAGACCGGCCGACTTCGTTGGTGTACTTAGTGGGGTGGCCCCGTGATTGCTTTGGGTGCAGGAACGCCGTGTGACTTAGGCCCCGCCGACATACCGATGGGTGTATGTTAACTGATCTGGCAAAAAGGGTCGAGGTGCCTGTGGATACTTTGGTGCACCCCTGCAGGGTTAAATCTTTTCGAGAAGCCGTGTCCGTGGTTATGGACGACTTGGAGCACAGTGCTTGATCATAGACAACTATAACTAAAGTTTATTGCTTTAAATTGACTTGTTTCCGATATGATTAATAATCAGCTTCACTACAACGGAATGGCTAATAAAAGTACCAACAACTGCTGGGTTTTGGGGTTATCTCATGCTAATTGTATCTGACTAGTAAGTGTTGCAACTATCATGGAATGGTTAACTAAAAGTGCCCACTGCTTACTTTATCAGGACGCATATCTAAACCGGACTAGTAAAGTGCCACAACTACAACTGATTAAGTAAAACTGCCAACTGTGTGAGTTCCTCGGTTGACTTCCTCGATTGGTCTCGAGGGGGAAACGCCAGGATGGGTTTGTTTGGTGATAGCTTCAGGTTGGATCCGGTTAGGTCATTCTTATCCCTCTCTGATATCCGCCAGTGGTATCGAGTCTCTATAGGTTGTTTAGTGCATCTTTGCCGCCGCCGATCCACCATACCTATGTAGGCGAGGACCGCCAATTCTAGCCTCGCTGTGTCTTGGCCTCGATCGACGCTCCTCTTTTCCTTTGCCCTTTGTCGGCACCCCTTTGTTTAAGCAGGTTTTGAGATCGACGCCGTTAGGTGGTTACCCTTCCGCTTGGCACAGGGTTATGGACGCCATTGGTTATTCTTCAGGGCTCTTAGCCCCATTTGCATCTTGTCCGTAGTCGGACGCCCCATCGTTTTCAAGGTGATTTGGATCTTTGTACCGTATATTTGTATTCTTGACTCTTTGAGTCGCTGTTGTATATATATCTGTTCTATGGGTCCCATCGAGGACTGTTGTGTAATGTTATTACTTTGCTTTCCACCCGCACGAAAGTGCCTGGTGGGCACCTCCGAATCGTTTCTATGCGGGTTTGGCGAGTTTTGCTAAAACTTGCATAGGGCCGATTCTGAGGGTGTTACAATACTCCAACAACTGTGGTACTGGACGACACGCAACAGCTCTTGAGCAAGCGACTACGATGCGCAGGTCCACTATCTACCAAACAACAGGTAATAGGATGTGTCCAAGGCAATATAAGGCTGCAAGGGATATCACGGGTACGAAAACTAGAGCATCGCAACACAGATAGCAATAGATCAACAGGAGGGAACAAATACTATAAAAGTAAGATAGGTAGAAAGGGGAAGATGCTCGCCTGAAAACATTGTCGAAGGTTCATCTGAAGATCGGGTCGACACTCGCATCAACTCAACGGCCTTATCCGCGAAGAACCAAAACACTAGAATAAACACCGGATGCAATATTTAATACTACGGAAAAAGATCGGGCATGATGCATGAATGATGTATGACATGGCAAATGTGTGATGCAATTAGGTCATATTAAGCGGAACCGGGGTCCCGACAATTAAATATATGGTTCAAGTTGTTTAGATCCCCGCAATTTAAATGTTGTCTTAACATGGCAAAATATAGCACCGGTTCGCTACACAAATTTAAATGGGACCAATATAATACTAGATTTGCCCGCATATGGGCCCCATATTTAATTATAAGGTGAATCGGCATAAGGCCCCCAAACCCACACAATATGCATGCGAGTATGACAATTTAATATGCAACAAGTTTGTATAGTTGACAATTTATAAAATAGGGTTCTCAGATAAGGGTCACACATGGAGGTTTGGCGATCTTGGGAGGGGGTTCGGGGTTCGGACTCAGGGTTCGACGGGAGAATGGCTCGACGAGATCGGATACAAGATGGCGAACTTGGGTCCAAGCGGTCGATCTTGGCGTCGCACAGATCTTGTCGGGTACGTGTATCGGGACGGTCTTGGTGTCCGGGAAGCAGTGCTTGACGTCCTTCGTTCCATGTCGACGGCCTTGGTGTCCTCGATGGAGAACTCGGTGTATCCGTGTAGGAGGGATCGAGGCCTTCGGGTTCGGTCTCGCCGGGATCGGTCTTCGGGGTTTCGGAGTTGGGGCCTTCGGATCCTTGAGGGCGATCTTGTCGTCGATGGAGAACTTGAATCCAATCCGGTGGTCATCGAAGATCTTGTCGACGACATCAATGACCTTGTCCAACTTTTCGTTCTCGTCCACAGGAATGTTCAGGTCGAAGCCCGGGTGATCTGTAACACCATCTGGCATCATCGAAGCCAAAACGTCTTGATGAAAAGGAGCGGAACACGCACATGCAAAACAGATACATGGTGGACTCGCGGTACACCGAGAGGCACACACGCGTAGCATGACAAGGAAGCAGCAGGGTCGGCGGTGGGTGGTGGTGAGCTCGACGCCGGCGAGGACCATCTTGGCGGCGCGGCGCGACTCTTGGCGGGCGGGAAGAGAGTCGCGGCCTCGGCGGTCGAGCAGGGCCCACGGGAGGCAGCGCCGACGCCTGGGAGGAGGCTCGGCGGCAGGCGGAGGAGCGGCCAAGCGATGAGGTCGCTGCCGGAAGACAGGCGCCGGCAGCGAGGCGGCCGAGCTTGTGGAGGGACGCCCGGCAGCGGGTGAGTTGAGAGCGGCCGGAGGAAGGAGGAGAGCGGGCTCGGCGGTGTCCAGGTGGCGTGGCGGCCTTGAGCGAGTCCGTGGCGGGCGGCGTCACGAGGCGGAGAGGAGGAAAGAGCGGCGATGCAGCCTGTAGGGGGCGCAGGAGGACGGCGGAGGGCGGAGGCGGCGAGGGGCGGGTGGGGAAGAAAGCCCGGAGAGGCGGGCGGCGTCTGTCAGGCGTGGCGAGCGCTTGAAGGTGGCAAAGGCGAGGTGGTGGAGGCGGCCGAGCGCCGGGGGGTGCGGAGACCGAGGGAGCGGGGCTCTTGGGCGGCGGTAGCAGAGAGGGGGGAGGAGCGAGGAGGAAGGAGCGGCCGACGGGGGGCACCGGCGGGGCTCGGGAAGAGCTTCTGCAAGGGAAAAGCGAGGGAGGAGGAAGAAGGCGGCGAGGAGGTCAGGGGATCCATGAGAGGTGGGACAGAACAGGGAACATGCGGGGAGAGAACGTGAGGCAGCGGGGGGTGGGGGGTGGGGTCAAGGGCGGCAGGGTGGACTCGGTCGGTGTGGCGTGCATGGGTGTGATGTGTGTGTGGCGCGTGTGGGACGGGCAGGGACGGTGGGACCGGGCTGGCAGAGAGAGTGGGGAGTGGGGGTGAGAGAGAGGATTGGTGAGGTGGCTGAGAGGAGTGATGAGGTGGAGGGGACAGTGAGGTGGCAAGATGCGGTTGGTCGGGGTGAGGTGGAGGGGGTTGGGTAGACTAGGTTTGGGTAGAATTAGGACTAGATAGGAATAGATTTAGGTGGACCATTTTGAACTGGGGGTGGTCGACTGGGTCGGATCGGTCCGGTTTGGCTGCCCCCTAAAAATAATTAAACAATTTATTTATTCCAGACGGGGCTTTTGCAATTCGTTGGCCGACAAAACAAAATAAATCCGGAGACCCGGGTTTTGTGTTTGAACAAAGACGGGGCGTTTAGAAAACAAAAATTAGGTTTTTCCGAAATAGTTTTATGCAAGCAAATGCAAGATGACATGACGATGCTCAAATGCAATGCGGCATGATGACATGAGCATGCGGTCATGACGATGCAATGCACAAAACAACGCAATTTTCTAGTAGTGGTTTTGCGGGATGCCACAATGGGCCTTGTGTAACCACTCAACCAAAAACCACCATTCAAGTCCCATTCCACCCAGGCGATTCATTGACTTAGTTGTTTTATTAAGGAAAACATAAGTCAAAAGACTTAGAAATATTTTCATCATAGCATGTATATACTTCACCAGCCCTTGTTTGCTACTAGCTAGGCTAAGCATGGCATAGTAACTTAACTTAGGAAATTTCCTAGCAATGCTACACTACTTAGGATTTCCCAACATAGCATTTGGCACAATAATAACATGCAAGACTTAGCAAAATATTTCTAATGCTTGTACAAAATATAGGGATGGAAATATTCATGAAGTACCACTTGCCTTGGTAATGGGGAGAGTAGCACTCTTCACAATCACAGTCACTAGCACCAAAGTCTACACAAAAATTATAATCACAATCACATACAAGTCATATACAAACAAAAATATATATGCATGCATGCAAGAATGCTAAGTGATGATTTTTAAAACTCCACCAAGCAAGTGCATGATACTGAATCATAACTAAGTCAAAAACTTGCTAATCCAAACTTATTTAGCACTAAAACAAATTACTAAACAAATTCTATAATCAAAATAGTCCTAAACAAGTTTCTGCATAAAAAGTCATTTTAACAGAAACTTTTCACTAAACACATTGCATAAACAGAAAGGGCTTGTCTCCCTGATTCCAATGATATAAAATTTGCAAAAATCTAACGTGGGAATCAAAAGTTATAGCCATTTCAATTTCTGATCTAAATCTGATTTCAAATCTGTTTTTGAATCAAACCCTAGCCACGCGTCTTAATCCTATTGGTTGATACCGTTTCGCTCAGGATCACCCACCCGTGCCGTTGGATCTATTTAAAACACACGGCTCAGATCTACCCATAACGATTCGCTAAATGATCTAATTCTATACGTTGGATCCAGATCTGACGGCTCTGGATCAAGCGACCAAAACGGGGCGGCGCTGGCGGCGGCTACTGGCGGCGGCGAGTTCTGTCTGCGGCGGCGCGGCGCTACAGGTCGTCCGGAGAGGCAGGAGGATGCTTACCAGGTTCGCAGCGTCGAGGAGAAGCTCAACCTAGCAGTGGCTTGACGAGGGGCGCACGGGCACGGTCGCTGGGGCTCGTCGGAGTTGCGGCGTCATCGTTCTTTGTCGAGGTCATTGGCGAGGCTCCGTCGCCCTAGCACAAGGCGAAGGTTCGAAGATGCGCAAGTGACTAGCGAACAAGTTGGTAACAGAGGAAGGCAAGGCGCTCGGGACTCCGCTATTGCTCGCGGTCGGCGGCGCGTTGGTGGTTGCGGCGTGAATGGAAGCGACTGGGTCATGAGCAAGCAAACTAGAGGCGTCAGCAGATGCACTAGATCATGCTGAACGTGATAGTTTGAACCAGAGAGAGGGGGGCGGTCGAGGCTCACCGGAATTAGTCGCCGGAGTCGTCGGTACTGCGGGGTTTCGAGGTCAATCTTGGCGACTGGTGGCGGAGTGAGCGAGGAGAGTGGGGGAAAATGACCGCGGTGCAGAGGGGGTTTTGTAGGCGAGAGGGGAGCGGCGATTAAGCCCGGAATCAAGGGCAATTAAACGAAGAATCAATCGCGGCAGTGATGGGCGGAGAAACGTGACGGGTCGGGCGCGATTTGGGGAAGACGAGGGTGAGCTGGCGAGGTCCACCAGTCGGTGAGTGAGACAGAGAGGGGGTGGGGTCCGAGTGTCAGCGACCGCGTGGGTGCGTCTGCCGCGCGAGCGAGCGAGAGAGTGGCCAGGTGGGCTAGTTTGGCCGGTTCTGCTGCTGGGCTAGAATAGGAGCGCCTGGCCCTTTTCTTTTGTTTATTCCTTTTTTTCTGTTTTGATTTTCAGGAATGTTTTTAAATGAATTCAAACTCCTTTTGAATTCAAATCTTTCTGGGGTTTTTGTAGTGTGCAACAGTCTCAAATCTAGGCATAAAACCATAGGGTCACTTTAAAAAGGCTTGGTCATTTTGGAGAAACAAAATAACAAGGACTTTGCACTAGATTTGCAAATGTTTGAAAAATGATTTTTGAAACCATTTCCATTTGTAAGGCTTGGTTCAAATTCCACACTCAATCCATTCAACAAGGGAGACAAACAATCTAGGTTTAAAACATTCAAACTCTCAAATGGGGATGGCCATTTGATTTAAGTTTGCTCACATAAATTGATAGCACTAAGTGCTTCTGTTTTCTGAAATGAGTTTAAATTTGATCTCAATTCTATATGCATGCATGAATGATATGCAAACTTTGAAATCATGATTTTAGGGATTTTACAAACATCATGTACCTGGATACACTATAGAAGATGAACTTGACGGAGGCCAACCTAAGGCGGACCAACACCGTGTTCCATGGCGTAGTTCCTGGTCGGGAGGCTCGGTCCCTTGGGTGCATTACACTTCAGGTAGCCTTTAGCGACGTTAATAATTACCGCCAAGAGCGCATGACCTTTGAGGTGGTCCCCATCAAGAGCGTGTACCACGTCATATTCGGCCGCGACATAATCCACACGTTCATGGCCAAACCATGCTTCGTCTATAACAAACTCAAGATACCCGGACCAAACGGTGTCATCACCGTATCCGGAAGCTTTACCAAGGCAAGGGACTGCGAGATCAATGAAGCAGCCGTTGCGGCTATCCTCTACGTTGAAGAATTCAAGGAGATCGAGCAAGGTCAATGACTCGAGATGCCGCGTCAAAAGCAGATCTCGACTCCGCTCCTGCGTTCAAGGCCGCCATCGAAACCAAGCGGTGGAACTTGTGGTGGCGATGCCTCCAAGACCGTCGCCATTGGGACGAACACGGATCCCAAATAGGAAAGCGGCTTGTCGAGTTCCTCCGTGAGAATAGGGACATCTTTGCGGCCGCAACTGCCGACATGAAAGGTGTACCTAGGGAACTTGAAACCGAGCACAGCTTAAACATAGATCCAAAATGTAAACCAGTGAAACAACCTCTACGACGCTTTGGAGATGAGAAGAGACGCACCATTGGCAAAGAGATAGCTAGGTTACTTAAGGCTGAGTTTATCCGAGAAGTCCTTCACACCCGATGGGTGGCCAATCCTGTACTTGTCCCCCAAAAGGGAACCAATGAATTAAGAATGTGCGTTGATTACACCGGCTTGAACAAAGCATGTCCCAAAGATCCGTTTGCTTTGCCTCGCATTGACCAAGTCATTGACTCGACGGCTGGCTCGGAACTTTTGTGTTTTCTCGATGCATACTCAGGATACCACCAGATCAAGATGAGGAAGTCGGACCAATTGGCCACTTCGTTCACTACCCCATATGGCACGTTTTGCTATGTCACGATGCCCTTTGGGCTGAAAAACGCAGGTGCCACCTACCAGCGGACAATGCAGCGTTGCCTTCATGACCAAATTGGTCGCAACGTTCACGCCTATGTGGATGATATCGCGATGATGTCCAAAAAGTCAAATGACTTAATCTCCGACTTAAAAGAAACCTTTGATAATCTCCGAAAATACAACATGATGCTCAACCCTAAGAAGTGCGTCTTCGGGGTTCCAGCCGGCAAACTGTTGGGCTTCATCGTTTCCCAGCGCGGAATCGAGGTCAACCCGGAAAAAATCAAGGCCATCTTAAACATAAACTGTCCTACATGCCTCAAGGACATCCAACGACTAACAGGTTGTGTTGCAGCAGTTAGTCGGTTCATCAGCCGACTTGGAGAGAAGGCTCTGCCGCTGTACAAGTTGTTGAAGAAGGCGGACAAATTCACGTGGACGGACGAGGCATACGCAGCATTGAAGCAGCTCAAGGAGATTTTTTCCTCAGCACCTATCCTTGCAGCACCCGAGCCTGGGGTGCCCCTGTTAATTTACATGGCGGCAACCAATCGGGTTATTAGCATCGTCGTCGTGGTAGAGCGGAAGGAACTAGGCTATGAGCACAGAGTGCAACGACCAGTTTACTATGTAAGAGAGGTCTCGACGGAGTCCAATTAACGTTACCCGCACTACCAAAAGATAGCTTATGGAGTATTCCTCGCTTCGCGAAAGCTGAGGCATTACTTTCAGGAGCACCCAATCACAGTAGTGAGCAAGACTCCACTGTCTGACATTATCAACAACAGCGATGCTACAAGAAGGGTCGCGAAGTGGGGCATTGAACTTGCCGCCTTCGAGATCACCAACAAGAGACGCGACGCTATCAAGTCACAAGCCTTGGCGGATTTTATTGCAGATTGGACGGAGATGCCGGATGCCACTCCGTTGCCAGAACCAGAGTACTGGGTGATGCACTTTGACGGATCAAAGCTGCTCAACGGCTTGGGGGCTGGTGTATTTGTTAGACCCCTCCTTTATATAAGGTAGGATCCCTGTGATTGCAATGCTAGTCCCTGGATTAATGCTAGCATCCACAGTTTAAGATGAAGTACACAGATACAAAGGTCGTTTATTACATTCATTCCAGAGATAAACATAGTCTTTTACAACTCAGGGCCATAGGCCTAATACAAGAGTTTTTAGGAATAAGTAATAAACACAAGTCTTCATCTTCATGTGCCACAGGCAAGCATGTTGAGTGTAGACTCATGACTCCTACTCATCATCGGAGTAACCTGCAACATCACAAGTTCTGACCACAGAGGGTCAATACTTTGGAATAGTATTGGCAAGTGATACCTTAGTATATTTTAAGTGGTCTATAGTTCTATATGCATTTGGCTAGTGTAGCTTGGCTTGCTTTGCTCAAAATTATGTTTTACTTATTAGTTGAAATTGCTAAGTTTTTCTTTGTCAAATCATTCCCAAATCCATCAATAGATATTGAGGTCCTTCACCCTTGTTCACCCACAAGTTTTTAATTTAGAAGTTGGAGTGATGAGATTCTTGTGGCTTCCATGTCTTGATGCTCAAGTGTCCATTTCCTTGGACAAGGCTAAGTACTTAGGTTTTCCATCTGCAGAGGTTGTGCACTTTCCCCAGACTTGGTTTCCCAAGACAGACCTTCGAAGCCTTTCCTTAGTCAAATGGACGCGTTCAACCTATCATCCCATCTACCACCAACTGTCCAAATGACTAAGTTCTAGCAACCTATGTGATCATGGCGAGCCCATATTGCCAAGTGGTTGCCTTTGTAAGCTTTCTCAACATTTGGCCTTCAAATCCCTTTGTGCCCGGGTGGCATACCACAAGTGAGATACACAACCCAAGTCCATGGCCTTGTGTAACCACTCAACATAACCCAATCAATCCATTCCACCCGGAGGTTTATTTGACTTAGTTGTTTTATTAAGAAAATATAAGTCCCTTGACTTAGAATATTTTTATCATAAACCATATAGATGTTCACCCTCCTTGTTTGCTAAGTAGCTAGGCTAAGCAATATGGTAACTTAATTTAGGAAAGTTTTCCTAGCAATTCTACTATTTCACTCTACTTAGGATTTCCCATCTTAGCACTAGACAAAAATATCATGCAATAATTTAGCCAAAATA
Organism: Avena longiglumis; assembly: GCA_030063025.1. Classification (NCBI taxonomy): domain Eukaryota; kingdom Viridiplantae; phylum Streptophyta; class Magnoliopsida; order Poales; family Poaceae; genus Avena; species Avena longiglumis. The sequence continues at coordinate 470,586,314 of CP125974.1, read as the reverse complement.
TCTAATGCTAGTACCAAAACTTAGGATAGGAATATTCATGAAAATATCACTTGCCTTGGTAGTGGGGAGTAGCACTCCTCACAATCACAATCACTATCAAAATCTACACAAGAGACAATAGCACACAATTACACACAATATAAATACAATCAAAATAATATGAATGCATGCATGCAAGAATTTACTAAATGGTGATTTTGAAAATTTATACCAAGTATGTTCATGAGCACAGAACTTAACAAGGCTCAAAATTGCCAACTACATGTATTTGGCCCAAAAAATAACTACAAGAATAAAACTATATCTAAAATAGCCCTAAACATGTTTCACAATAAAATCATTTTTAACTGTTACTATATGCTAATCAAAAGGTATATTCGATAGGCCTTGTCTTCTTGAACTCAACGATATAAAGTTTGCAAAAATCCAGCGTGTCGTTTGAAAGTTATAAGCATTTGAAGTTTGAATCAAATTACGGTTTTAAATCCTGTTTTAATCTAAATTCCTGCCAGCGTCGGCGTTTCATTGGCGTGCGGTTCACCGGATCGCCTTTCTGAGCCGTTGGATTTAAATAACGTTGCGCGGCTCAGATCTGTCCATACCTCTTCGATAAGTGAAGTGTTTCTACGCGTAGGATCCAGATCTGATGGCTAAGATTCATCTAACCTAAAACGAGCGGCGCTGCCACGGTAATGACGGCGGCGTCGATCGTTGATGCCGGCGTTCTGGGTCGCCCGGAGAAGGAAGGAGGTGCTTACCAGAACCGCAGAAGGCTGCTGATGCTCAAGGTGGCAATGGCTTGGGAAGGGGCGTATGGGTTCGTCGGAGATTTCTCGCCGGAGTTCGCGAACGCGTCTGCCACGGTCAGTTGTCGACGTTGGCGAGGTTCCTCGTCGCCCTAAGTCAAAACAGGGGTACTATCAGATGCGCAAAACGAAGTGGATTCAGGGCGTATCAGTCAGAGATCAAGGGCGGTGGTTACTACGAAGGGGTCGCGGAGTTCTTGCGAGACGGTGGCGGCTTGTTGACGTTGCCAAGGCTAGGGATCATACGAAAGCAAGCGGCGTCGGAAGATGCGTATGAGTTCACTGAACAAGATAGTGTGAATGAGACGGAGGGAGCTCGAGACTCACGAATTTGCCGCTGATCGTCGGAGGCAGCGGGTTCTGAGAGCAATCTTGGCACACTGGGCGTTCGGTGTTGGGGTTTTGGGGAAAAGAGAGGGACAGAGGGTTTCTTATAGCTTGCTCATGGCGAGAATCACCGAGCCAATAACTCGAATTGATGCCGCGAATCAAGACCAAACGCCCGCTTGATTTGGGAATGAATGGGTCGTGTGGGTGGAGACGACTGTCGTGGGGTTGGCCCGCTTGTCGATGATATGTGCAGGTTTTCGGTGGGTCCGGCGGTCACGGTTCGTGTGCTTTCACGTGAGAAGAGAAAAGAAGTCCCGGTGGGCTTTGGGCTGGATTAGTTCTTGGGCGATTCTGGCTTGGCCTTTTCCATTTCTTTGCCCTTTTCTTTTTCATTTTCTATTTTACGAACTGATTTTTGATATGTTTTCAAATCCTTTTGAATTCAAACAAATTTGGGAATCCTTGTAGGGTTCGTGGTTTCAAATGCAGTTATTTAACCAAGTGATTACTTTGTAGGGTTTGGTCATGCTTGGTTTTCATAAGGCAGATTTTGCTATAGTTGCAATTATTTGAATTTAGGGTTTTGAATCACTTCTAAGTTTTGAATCATGGTAGAGTTTCACACAATCATTCCAACAATGGAGTCAATTAAACAAGTACTTAAGCTTCCAAATTTCAAAGTGTGATGGTCATCTTGGAATCAAAGGCCCACATGAAATCATAGACTCAACTTCTGCTTCTAAGTGATTTTTGGTAAACCCTAAATGAATGAATGAGATGCATATATGATTGAAATGAGTTTTGAAACCATGATTTTTGGGATGTTACAGTATTGCTACAGTCACCAAAAGGAGACAAGCTACACTACGTTCTGCAGATCCACTTCGAGGCTACAAACAACATGGCGGAGTATGAAGCACTCATTCACGGACAACGTGTAGTCAAGGATATTGGCATCAAGCGCATAGTTTGCTGTGGAGATTCTGACTTGGTTGCCCAGCAGGTGGCTGGCACCTGGAATGCGCGGAACCCTATGATGGCGGTATATCACCACGAAGTGGACGAGATAGCCAAGAGCTTCTTGGGCTACGAAGTCAAGTATGTGCCTAGGGAGCAAAACGAGGCGGCTGATCTACTGTCTAAACTTGGATCAGGGCGCAAGCAAATTCCGCTAGGAGTTTTCCTAGAGTATCTACGCACACCATCCGTGAAGGGCGCCGACATCGACAACCCGGATAGAGCTGATTCTTTCGTCAACATGGTGACAAAGATCCCTCCGGCCTAGACAAAACCGTTCATGGAATATCTCGAACACGGAACCTTGCCCGACAACGAAGTCGAAAGACGGCAAATAGTACGACGAGCAAAGGGTTATACCATAATCAATGGGCAACTCTACAAAAGGAGCACTACTGGTGTATACCAAAAGTGTGTTTCCCAGCTAGAAGGTATGGAAATCCTACGCGAAATCCATCTCGGAGATTGCGGACATGACGCCGCTCCTCGATCGTTGGTCGCGAAAGCCTTCCGGCAAGGATTCTACTGGCTGACCGCGAAGGAGGACGCCGACAAGCTGGTTGAAGCATGCACATGATGCTAGTACTATGCCCGACAACCACATGTCCCTGCTGAAGAATTGCGAACAATACCAATAACTTGGTCGTTTGCAGTCTGGGGGCTAGACATGGTGGGACCTTTACAAACGGCACCATGTGGATTTATGCATGCCTTGTAGCGATTGACAAATTCACCAAATGGATAGAAGCTAAACCCATTAGAAAGCTTGATGGGGCAACTGCCCTCAGGTTTGTCCGGGATCTAGTGGTGAGATTTGGTCTCCCACATAGCATCATCACCGACAATGGAAGCAACTTGTCACTCGGAGAAGTGGAGGCCTATTGCTGGGACAAAGGCATCCGACTTGACCTTGCATATGTGGCACACCCACAATCCAATGGTCAAGTTGAGCAAGCCAAGGGATTAATTCTGCAGGGAATCAAGCCACGTCTTGAGGCACTGCTACATAGAGCAGCTGGAGCCTGGGCGGAAGAATTGCCATTTGTGCTATGGAGTCTACGAACTACACCCAACAGATCCACCGGCTACACCCCTTACTTCATGGTATATGAATCTCGCCCTCGAGATTCGGTTTGGCTAGCAAATAGGTGAGGGTGGTCCTTTCGAAGATCATCTTCTCTTTCCCATGTTGCTTCCTCTTCAGAGTGATGGTTCCATTGCACTTTACAAAATTTGATAGCCTTGGTCCTGGTGACTCTTTCTGCTGTCTCTAGAATTTTGACAGGCTTTTCCTCATAAGTGAGATCACTTTCTAGCTGAACTTCCTCCAAAGGTATGGTATCCTTTAAAGAAGACTCTTCCATTTCTGGGTGACACTTTTTAAGCTGACTCACATGAAATACGTTATGGACTGCTGATAGAGATTCTGGTAATTCCACTTCATATGCAACTTCTCCCTTACGACTTAGAATCTTGAATGGCCCGACGTATCTTGGTGCCAACTTTCCTTTGACTCCAAATCTTTTCACTCCACGGAGTGGTGATACCCTGAGATAGGCTCTATCCCCCACTTCGTAGGTGACTTCTCTACGCTTAGAATCCGCGTAGCTTTTCTGTCGGGATTGTGCTATCTTCAACCTGTCCTTAACCAATTTAACTTTTTCTTCGGCGTCCTTGATAAGATCAGGTCCAAATAAACTTCTTTCTCCCACACCATTCCATAACAATGGGGTGGTACACTTCCTTCCGTAGAGTAACTCAAACGGTGCCATTCCAATACTTGATTGATGGCTGTTATTGTAAGAGAACTCCGCGTAAGGCAAACTTTCATCCCAACTTGCTCCATAGTCTAGAGCACAAGCTCTCAACATGTCTTCAAGAATTTGGTTGGTTCTTTCCGTTTGTCCATCCGTTTGAGGATGAAAAGCAGTACTAAATTCCAACCTCGTTCCTAAGGATTCATGAAGTTGTTTCGGAAGTGAGATGTGAATTGAGTTCCTCTATCGGACACAATACTCTTTGGCACACCATGAAGGCATACAATCCTGCTCATGTAAATTTTTGCTAGTTTGGCACTGGTATAAGTTGTTTTCACGGGTATGAAATGAGCCACTTTAGTTAGGCGATCCACTACAACCCAAATAGAATCATATCCCGATCTAGTCCTTGGTAATCCGGTAATGAAATCCATACCAATATTTTCCCACTTCCATTCAGGAATAGGCAATGGTTGAAGCAAACTTCTTTGGTTTCTGGTGCTCGCTTTGACTACGCTACACGTCACACAAAGCGATATGTTCGGCGATGTCCTTTTGAGATTGTTCCACCAAAACCTTTCCTTCATGTCCATGTACATCTTGGTATTTCCGGGTGAATAGAGTACGGAGAGTTGTGTCCTTCTGTAAGATCAGTTTCCAATTCGAGTCTTGTGGAACACATATCGTTTCCGTGCCATAAGGTACCTTGTTCGTCAACATGAAAACTTTTAGCCTTTCCTAGACCAATGTTTACCTTAATCTTTTCAATTTCCTCATCCGTCTTACGGACTTCCGGATCTTGTCCAATAGGGTGGGTTGAACATCTAAGGACATGAGATGTCCTTCGTACAATCTCAATCTGAGTTCTTTGAATTGCTTACACAAATCATCGGCATTTCTCCTTTGTAAGGCCATTTACAAATGTCTTCGACTTAGAGCATCCGCTACTACATTTGCTTTACGGGATGGTATTGCAAACTCAAGTCGTAATCCTTGATAAGTTCTAACCATCTCCTTTGTCTCATGTTGATTTCCTTTTGGGTGAAAATATATTTCAAACTCTTATGATCGGTGAACACCTCACAACGCTTTCCCAAAGGTAATGTCTCCATGTTTTGAGTGCATGGACGACAGAGGCTAACTCAAATCATGAGTAGGGTAGTTTACTTCATGAGTTTTGAGTTGTCTCGAAGCATAAGCTACGACTCTACCATCTTGCATAAGCACGGCTCCTAAGCCTTGATGAGAAGCATCACAATACACTTGGAAATCTTTTTCCAAATCTGGTAGACATAGAACTGGTGCTGTTACAAGTCTCTTCTTCAATTCTTGGAAACGACTGACTTAACCCTCGGACCAAGCAAACTTCTTGTCTTTCTTTAGTAATTCATCATAGGCTTAGCAACTTTTGAGAAATTCTCAATGAACCTTCGTAGTAACCTGCTAAGAGGAAACTACGAACTTCTTTCACATTTTAGGTGATTCCCAATCATCACAATGAAACCTTAGCAGGATCAATCGCCACACCATCTTTGTCATCACATGACCAAGAAAACCAACCTTCTCTAACCAAAACTCACACTTGCTGAATTTGGCATATAGCTTATGTTCCCTCTTTCTCAAGTATCAAGCGTAAGTGTCTTTCATGCTCTTCCTTGCTCTTGGAGTAGACTAAGATGTCATCGATGAAAGCGACAACGAACTTGTCAAGGAACTCCATGAACACCTTGTTCATCATATTCATGAAGTATCTTTGGGCGTTGGTTAATCAAAAGGCATCACAGTATACTCATACAATCCATACCTTGTGGTGAATGCTGTTTTGGTATGTCTTGCTCTCGTATCTTGAGTTGAAAATAACTTTGACGAAGATCAATCTTGAGAATACACATGCTCCTTCTAGCTGATCAAATAAATCATTGATTCTTGGCAAAGGATACTTGTTCTTGATTGTAACCTCGTTGAGAGAGCGGTAGTCAATACATAATCTTTGGGTTCTATCTTTCTTCTCTCTGAACAAAGCGGGGCTCCCAAGATGAAGAACTTGGTTGAATAAACCCTTTCAGAATGTTCCCTAGTTGTTTCTTGAGCTCCTTCAATTCATCAACTGACATTTTGTACGGTCTCTTAGCTATTGGTCCTGATCCTGGCACCAAATCTATCAGAAACTCCACATCTCTATCCGGTGGCATTCCTGGCAATTCTTCCGGAAACACATCCGGATATTCACCCACAATTGGTACACTTTCCATGCTAACCCCCTTAAGAGAATTTAGCTTACTTCCTTTAAATTCAAAATTTGACTTAAACTTTATTCTTTTTCCTTCGGGGGTTGTGAGTGTAACGGTACGATTGGCACAATCTAATACTCCTTCATACTTAGCCATCCAATCCATTCCCAATATTACATCCAACCCTTGGGAATTCAGGATTATTAGATTCACCGAAACTTATGTTTTCCAAACTCTATGACTAAGTCATGACATCTCGAGTTTACTATCATTTCTCCCCGGAGAACTTACTCTTATAGGACACCCAATGGTTTCTCGGTATTTCATTCTTTTCAACAAATGCCTTTGATATGAATGAATGAGATGCACCGATATCAAAGAGTACAAATGCTGAAATTGTATTGAGTCTGAACTTACCGTACGGCATCGGGTTCTTCATAGACCTCCTCCACATTGATGTGGTTAACCTGTCCTTTCTGAAATGGATTTGGCTTGTTAGGTCCTTCAACTTTCTTTTCGGGCACTCATTAGCATAATGCCCCACTTCTTGCATTTGTAGCACTCAACTTTGGTGAGGTCCTTTTGACATCTTGACCTCCACCTCCACTACCATTTCCACTGTGGTGGCTCTTATATCCACCCTTGTGGTTCTTGTACTTATCATTGTCATGACTACGATGTTTGTCATGACGGTTGTGGTGCTTGTTGAACTTCCATGTTTATGGGATCCGGAGCTGCCACTGTCATCAAAATGAGATCGTTTGTGAGACGATCCCGAGGTGTGTGTGGCGGAGTGTTTCCTCTTTCTACTCTCGACTTGTTTCCTTTTACTCTCCAAAATAGTAGCCTTGTCACGTAGAGTGATAAGTTGGAACATATGCTACTGATAACTGTAGGTTCAGTTCATCATTCAAGCCTTCCAAGAACTTTTCCTTTCTCTTTGCATCAGTATCAACCTCATCCGGTGCATAGCGCGCCAGATTGTTGAATTCTTCTATGTATACGCCACTTTGTGATGGCGCTGCTTCAAGTTGTGAAACTCCTTCTTTTTCAGACTCATTATCCCTGACGAGATATGAGCAGTGCGAAACCCATCTTCAAATATATCCCATGTCACTTCATCAATGGGAGTGGTGATTTGGAAGTTATCCCACCATGTGGCGGCTGGTCCTTCAACAGATCTTGCTGCGAATCGACCTTTTCAGCATCGGCGACCCTCATCACCAAGTCTTTGTTCACGTAAGCAACCAGTCATTGGCTGCCATTGGATCAGTTGTTCCTGAAAACTTTGCTGGCCTCAGACGCAGGAATCTGGTGAGCATATCGAAACCCGGAGGGTTGTTGTTGTTGTTGTTGTTGTTGTTGTTGTTGTTGTTGTTGTTGTTGTTGTTGTTGTTGTTGGGATCGTTGTTGTTGTTGTTATTATTCTGGTTTTGGATGAACGTTGTCATCATTTGCATAAGCTGCGTTTGCGCATTCATCATTTGTTGCATTTCCGGGGTGATGTTGTTGGGGTTGGGGTTTGCGCGACGGGGAGGCATCTGTGGTTTGTTCAAATAGATAAGAATGAGATACCCATAGATATTTCATGCACAATACACATAAGCAAACACATAACAAGCAACATAAGAAAAAGAAGTTCAACGAACACATAACCAGCTCATGAGGTACACACACAAGTGGCAAGCCATCCACATGTCGGATGGTCCAATAATAAGTCCACAATAGCAAGTATGAATATGAAAAGTAAACGAGTAGTCAAGTCTACTCATCGTCGATCTCCTCCTCAACGAAAGTAAGACCTGCGTTCTCCATCGCGGTCTTGTTCTCCTCAATTGTAGTAGTCAAGGAATCGACCTTGGCCTTGAGAGCCCTCTTCTGGGAGCGAAGCCTCTCAATAACCATCTGCTGCTGCTCAAGCTCGAAGTCCTTAGACTTCAGCTCCTCTGTCATGTCCCGGATTCTCTTGTTCCTATCCGGACGCTGCGTTTCTCTTGACTCTTGAATCTGGTCCCGGGTCTCAAATTTTGTCTCCATCTCCTTGATCATCTCATCCTGCTGCAAAAAGCTTGTCCTTCTCATGGCTGCACAGCTTCGTCATTACCAAGCATGACGTTCGTCTGTCCGTATCTACGTGTCTCGAGAAGAGTCTCCAAGTCACGAAGATAAAGGCGTATCGGCTCCATGGCGCTCCTCGAGTCGTCCTCAAAGTCGATGGACTCTCCGTCATCATCACGTCTAGAAGGCGTGAAAGTGAGTACCCTAACATGCGGGTGACCTAACGATCGTCCTATCAGTCTGCATGACTACCTCCATGCCTCTCCTGTCGCCGTGCATCAACTTGAAGACGATGGCCTCTGTAGTGGGGCTCGATCAAGGCGTCTGGCTGGGTCACCTTGAAGCCCAGAGGTCCTTCCTCTCGAACTTGGTGAGTGGGTACACCGTAATGGTGGGAAGAGGAGGTCAGCAGTGGTAAGCTCAACGATACGAGGGACCAAAACGAGTAACTCGAAACTCCTCAACGGTGCTGATGGCCACAGGCATCTATTTATAAGATTAAAAAGTTAGAACAAAGCAATTCAAGATAAACCATGACAACATTCATACATATCCATGAAACATAATTGTCACACAAGCCATGCATACATGAATTCATTACATCATTCAAGGTCCATACTTATTTAAATATCTTTTGAACATAAGGTGATAAGTGGTGGTCCAACTAACGAAATGTCATTACAGTCCAATCTCACGGGACCTATTATTGAACACTATGTTCCTAGAGGCAATCCACCAATCTTGTTCCCTTGACTCTATCACTAAGTCTAATACATCTTCCCTTATTTCTTGGTTGTTGTCTTCCAATTCTTGAGTAAGTTCTTTCTCTTTCTCTAAGTCCTTTTGGAGGTTGAGCATTACGCACTTGACTCTAGCACTTAGTTCCTTGATAGTCCTCCAAGTGCATCCTGGTGACTCAAAGAATGTGGTGTGCATGGTAGTGTTGGTGTACATGCAGAATCCCTTTCTTTGTGGTTGTCTCCTTGTTTTTGTACAAGTGTAGTTGCACCCACCAATACTCCACTCCTTCATCCATCACTGGAAAGCCCTTGTACACGGCTTCACCATGTGCATCCATAGCTTCCATGAGGTCCTTGAGAATATTGGGAAACTCAGTTTCACATTCCAAGGTCATGGTCATGAGTGGTCCTTTCTTCACAGCTTCGTTGATGGAGTTCATCTACAAAGGAAGTTGAAAGAGATTAGAAAAGTTTTACGAGAAGAATAGACAAGTGTAGAAGTAGTTGAAAAACTTTTTCCTTAGTGGTTTTTCCAATCCTAGGGTCATAATCCTACAGGCAACACAGTGCTCTGATACCATCTGTTAGACCCCTCCTTTATATAAGGTAGGATCCCTGTGATTGCAATGCTAGTCCCTGGATTAATGCTAGCATCCACAGTTTAAGATGAAGTACACAGATACAAAGGTCGTTTATTACATTCATTCCAGAGATAAACATAGTCTTTTACAACTCAGGGCCATAGGCCTAATACAAGAGTTTTTAGGAATAAGTAATAAACACAAGTCTTCATCTTCATGTGCCACAGGCAAGCATGTTGAGTGTAGACTCATGACTCCTACTCATCATCGGAGTAACCTGCAACATCACAAGTTACAGCCACAGAGGGTCAATACTTTGGAATAGTATTGGCAAGTGATACCTTAGTATATTTTAAGTGGTCTATAGTTCTATATGCATTTGGCTAGTGTAGCTTGGCTTGCTTTGCTCAAAATTATGTTTTACTTATTAGTTGAAATTGCTAAGTTTTTCTTTGTCAAATCATTCCCAAGGAATCCATCAATAGATATTGAGGTCCTTCACCCTTGTTCACCCACAAGTTTTTAATTTAGAAGTTGGAGTGATGAGATTCTTGTGGCTTCCATGTCTTGATGCTCAAGTGTCCATTTCCTTGGACAAGGCTAAGTACTTAGGTTTTCCATCTGCAGAGGTTGTGCACTTTCCCACGGACTTGGTTTCCCAAGACAGGACCTTTCAGAAGCCTTTCCTTAGTCAAATGGACGCGTTCCAACCTATCATCCCATCTACCACCAACTGTCCAAATGACTAAGTTCTAGCAACCTATGTGATCATGGCAGAGCCCATATTGCCAAGTGGTTGCACTGTAAGCTTTCTCAACATTTGGCCTTCAAATCCCTTTGTGCTGGGTGGCATACCACAAGTGAGATACACAACCCAAGTCCATGGCCTTGTGTAACCACTCAACATAACCCAATCAATCCATTCCACCCAGGAGGTTTATTTGACTTAGTTGTTTTATTAAGAAAATATAAGTCCCTTGACTTAGAATATTTTTATCATAAACCATATAGATGTTCACCCTCCTTGTTTGCTAAGTAGCTAGGCTAAGCAGAATATGGTAACTTAATTTAGGAAAGTTTTTCCCTAGCAATTCTACTATTTCACTCTACTTAGGATTTCCCATCTTAGCACTAGACAAAAATATCATGCAATAATTTAGCCAAAATATCTAATGCTAGTACCAAAACTTAGGATAGGAATATTCATGAAAATATCACTTGCCTTGGTAGTGGGGAGAGTAGCACTCCTCACAATCACAATCACTATCAAAATCTACACAAGAGACAATAGCACACAATTACACACAATATAAATACAATCAAAAATAATATGAATGCATGCATGCAAGAATTTACTAAATGGTGATTTTTGAAAATTTATACCAAGTATGTTCATGAGCACAGGAACTTAACAAGGCTCAAAATTGCCAACTACATGTATTTGGCCCAAAAAATAACTACAAGAATAAAACTATATCTAAAATAGCCCTAAACATGTTTCACAATAAAAATCATTTTTAACTGTTACTATATGCTAATCAAAAGGTATATTCTGATAGGCCTTGTCTTACTGAACTCAACGATATAAAGTTTGCAAAAATCCAACGTGTCGTTTGAAAGTTATAAGCATTTGAAGTTTGAATCAAATTCTGGTTTTAAATCCTGTTTTAATCTAAATTCACCTGCCGCGTCGCGTTTCTCTTGGCGTGCTCGGTTACCCGGATCGCCTACGAGTTGGATTTAAATAACGTTCTTGCGCTCAGATCTGTCCATACCTCTTCGATAAGTGAAGTGTTTCTACGCGTAGGATCCAGATCTAATGGCTAAGATTCATCTAACCTAAAGCGATGGCCGGCGGTAATGACGGCTGGCGTCGGTCGATGTGCTTGGCGTTCTGGTCGCCGGAGAAGGGAGGAGGTGCTTACGAACCGCAAGGCTGCCGATGCTCAAGGTGGCAATGGCTTGGGAAGGCGTATGGGTTCGTCGGAGATTTCTCGGAGTTCGCGAACGTCGCCACGGTCGATTGTCGGCGTTGGCGAGGTTCCTCGTCGCCTAAGTCAAAACAGGGTACTATCGGATGCAAAAGCGAAGTGGATTCAGGCGTATGTCGAGGAGATCAAGGCGGTGGTTACTTACGAAGGGGTGCGGAGTTCTTGCGAGACGGTGGCGGCGGTTGTTGACGTTGCCAAGGCTAGGGATCATACGAAAGCAAGCGGCGTGCGAAGATGCGTGAGTTCACCGAACAAGATAGTGTGAATGAGAGAGGAGAGCTCGAGACTCACCGAATTTGCTAGCTTGATCGTCGGAGGCAGCGGGGGTTCAGAGAGCAATGCGCGGACTGGGCGTTCGGTGTTGGGTTTTGGGGAAAAGAGAGAGACAGAGGGTTTCTTATAGCTTGCTCATGGCGAATCATCGAGCCAATAACTCGAATTGATGCCGCGAATCAAGACCCGAACGCCCGCTTGATTTGGGAATGAATGGGTCGTGTGGGTGGAGGCAATGACGCGTGGGGTTGGCAGCCCGCTTGTTGATATGTGCAGGTTTTCGGTGGGGTCCGTGGTCAGATTCGGTAGCGTGCTCAGCGTGAGAAGAGAAAAAGAAGTCCCCGGGTGGGCTTGCTGGGCTGGATTAGTTGCTGGGCCAGATTCTGGCCGCTTGGCCTTTTCCATTTCTTTGCCCTTTTCTTTTTCTGTTTTCTATTTTCTGAACTGATTTTTGATATGTTTTCAAATCCTTTTTGAATTCAAACAAATTTGGGAATCCTTGTAGGGTTCTGTGGTTTCAAATGCAGTTATTTAACCAAGTGATTACTTTGTAGGGTTTGGTCATGCTTGGTTTTCATAAGGAACAGAGATTTTTGCTATAGTTGCAATTATTTGAATTTAGGGTTTTGAATCACTTCTAAGTTTTGAATCATGGTAGAGTTTCACACAATCATTCCAACAATGGAGTCAATTAAACAAGTACTTAAGCTTCCAAATTTCAAAGTGTGATGGTCATCTTGGAATCAAAGGCCCACATGAAATCATAGACTCAACTTCTGCTTCTAAGTGATTTTTGGTAAACCCTAAATGAATGAATGAGATGCATATATGATTGAAATGAGTTTTGAAACCATGATTTTTGGGATGTTACAGTATTGCTACAGTCACCAAAAGGAGACAAGCTACACTACGTTCTGCAGATCCACTTCGAGGCTACAAACAACATGGCGGAGTATGAAGCACTCATTCACGGACAACGTGTAGTCAAGGATATTGGCATCAAGCGCATAGTTTGCTGTGGAGATTCTGACTTGGTTGCCCAGCAGGTGGCTGGCACCTGGAATGCGCGGAACCCTATGATGGCGGTATATCACCACGAAGTGGACGAGATAGCCAAGAGCTTCTTGGGCTACGAAGTCAAGTATGTGCCTAGGGAGCAAAACGAGGCGGCTGATCTACTGTCTAAACTTGGATCAGGGCGCAAGCAAATTCCGCTAGGAGTTTTCCTAGAGTATCTACGCACACCATCCGTGAAGGGCGCCGCCGACATCGACAACCCGGATAGAGCTGATTCTTTCGTCAACATGGTGACAAAGATCCTCCGCCTAGACAAAACCGTTCATGGAATATCTCGAACACGGAACCTTGCCCGACAACGAAGTCGAAAGACGGCAAATAGTACGACGAGCAAAGGGTTATACCATAATCAATGGGCAACTCTACAAAAGGAGCACTACTGGTGTATACCAAAAGTGTGTTTCCCAGCTAGAAGGTATGGAAATCCTACGCGAAATCCATCTCGGAGATTGCGGACATGACGCCGCTCCTCGATCGTTGGTCGCGAAAGCCTTCCGGCAAGGATTCTACTGGCTGACCGCGAAGGAGGACGCCGACAAGCTGGTTGAAGCATGCACATGATGCTAGTACTATGCCCGACAACCACATGTCCCTGCTGAAGAATTGCGAACAATACCAATAACTTGGTCGTTTGCAGTCTGGGGGCTAGACATGGTGGGACCTTTACAAACGGCACCATGTGGATTTATGCATCTGCTTGTAGCAGTTGACAAATTCACCAAATGGATAGAAGCTAAACCCATTAGAAAGCTTGATGGGGCAACTGCCCTCAGGTTTGTCCGGGATCTAGTGGTGAGATTTGGTCTCCCACATAGCATCATCACCGACAATGGAAGCAACTTGTCACTCGGAGAAGTGGAGGCCTATTGCTGGGACAAAGGCATCCGACTTGACCTTGCATATGTGGCACACCCACAATCCAATGGTCAAGTTGAGCAAGCCAAGGGATTAATTCTGCAGGGAATCAAGCCACGTCTTGAGGCACTGCTACATAGAGCAGCTGGAGCCTGGGCGGAAGAATTGCCATTTGTGCTATGGAGTCTACGAACTACACCCAACAGATCCACCGGCTACACCCCTTACTTCATGGTATATGGAGAAGAAGCCATCCTACCTTCCGACATCCTCCACGATGCACCAAGAGTTGCCGCCTATGAAGAAGATGACGCCGAAGAATCCAGACGCCTAGATGTGGACCTTCTCGAGGAGGAGCGCGTTTTGGCATGCCAAAGATCCGCCATCTACCAGCAGAAGCTACGCAGCTACCATAGTCGCCGCGTTTGTCATCGCTTGTTTAAAGAGGGGGATTTAGTACTCCGACCTAAGCAGAAGAAGTCACACAAACTATCCCCGCCATGGGAAGGACCGTTCATCATAAGCAAGGCGCTACTCAATGGGTCTTACTACCTTATGGACAATCATGAGCTCAAAGATAGACCCAACGAGGATCATAAGCGTAAGCGACGTGACCTGGATGATGACTACCCGGAGCTTGATCGGCCATGGAACATAGTTCAACTACGTCCTTTCTACACTTAGCATTTTTTATCTAATCGTGTACCTCTTATATGATCAATGAAATAAAGCTCTTTGGTTCACTCATATTGCTGAGTCTTTTACCTCCTTTAGTGTTCATTTTTGGATCATATAAACCTTTATGCACAAGCTTTGCGATTGCACTTGCGAAAATTCTGCCAACGGGCGTTAGCTTAAGTTTTCTGGTCTACACGTTCTTTGTTGTTTTTATGTGGATTTTCTAGAGTAGTGACTTTCGGCACTTATTGTCGGCGATTTTGTGCTCAGGTTATTAACGGTGCCATTGGGCATCATCACCTAAGCGCATGGTTCCGACAACGAGTCTTCCGACTCACGAAAAGTCAAGCATAAGAACCAGAGTAACGGATAAGCCAACACTTGCTTAAAAAAATATATACATACTGGGCATTAATTCTTAAGTAGAAGGATACGACAACCACTGTTTTCCGCCTTAAGATTACATCACCAAGTTTTTTCAATGCACACTCCAGAGGTGAAACAAGAATTACAAAGTGTTTTTCACTCCTTGGGTGAAGGGGACTTGGAGGCCGCATCATCACCAGCCGGAGAATCACCCTCAACGTCGGCGCTGTGAGGGGACTCGGAGGAATCAGGGTTGGCGTTGTCAAGAAAGTTCCTGGGCACGAAGACGTCGACATCCACCAACTCGACAACCCTGGTGTCATAACCCGCGAGTGATGACAAGATGGCTTGGTTATCGATCTCCTTGCCATCATCATCCACGTCGGGGATACCAGATGTCATCGTGTCGATGTCGGCACCTTCATAGTGTGCCTTCACCTTGGACAACGCCATCCTTGCGCCAGACCGTGCGCATGAAGCTTTCCATCTCACGACACGCTCGGGGGCTCGGCGCATAATCTCCGAGTACTTCACCACGGAGTCAGAGGCCTTGATATAAATTTGGAGGGGCTTGGCAATCTCCTTGGCTTGGGTGATGGCGGTGTTGATGAAGTTGCCGACAAGAATCATGCATTCCTTGTCCGAAGGAGGCGAGCGGGTTAAACCCATAGGCGCTAAAAATTTCGACAAGCATTGCATGAGTTCAATAAATTCTAAGTATCCAGACTACGGAGCTACAAGGCGGAGGACACTTACTGAAGATACTGGCCTTAGCCTGCCAGACAACGTCCGCCAAAGATTCCTTCTCTTGTTGGAGGAGCTTAAACGCCTCGCTATGGTGAAGGTTTTGCTCATCGCCAGCTTGCTTCTGATCCTTTAGGATCGCAAGATCCTCCTTCAAGCGATTGATCTCCGCGGAGGCGGAGTCCTGCAGGGCTTTCATGGAATCCTCGTGCATCTTCAGCATTTCTTCCCTCTCCTTCTTATGGATCTTGTTCTCGCTGTCCAGCTGTTGGATGTGCTTGGACTGCTCGACAATATCCTTGGCCTTGGCGACATGCTCTGCAAGTCGGAGAAAACAAAGTACACAGTGAGTACTCGAAGAAGGAAGGCACAAAAGTAAGACGGAAATGCGCAAAAAGAAAACAGACTCTTGTTTTTGATGATCTGTTCCTTCAAGATGGCAGTTTTACCCTTTTCAGCTTCAAGGTCTGCGCGCATCTTCTGGTACTTGTCGTTGGCCATGCCCCTCCGAGCATTCTCGTTCTGTGTAAATAAATACAAAGTCAAGTCGTTGATTAGTCTTCTTGGAACTTCTAGTCGGATATTTTCCACCTAGATGATGGGTTTCGCAGCATAGTAAATCAAAAAATTTCTACGGATGCGTACGGGAAAGCCAAGATCTAATCTAGGAGATGCAAACAACAAGGGGGATTATATGAGATCTTCATACCCTTGAAGATTCGCACAGCGGAACGTTCGTCGGAACGTGGGTGATGTAGTCGTACTCGCTTCTCCTCCTCGCGATCCGATCCGATCTAACATCACAAGTGGCGATGCCTCCGAGAGATGCACACGTGTGGCACCTCGACGTCTCCTTCTTCCTTGGTCCAGCAAGTATGGTGGAGAGACGGATTGGATCTACAACACGACGGCGCGGTGCAAGTGGTGGAGAGTTTCTGCAGCAGGGCTTCGCCTACGTGCAGTCGGGAGGGAGAGAGAGAGGAGGGCAGCAGGGCGGCTAGGGTTTGAGGAGGAGGTGTGTGAGGGGGTGCGCCCCCATCCCTATTTATATAGAGGGGTGGGCGGCCAGCCCTACCCCTCCCCCAAGCCCTAGGACAGCGGCCAAGGAGGGAGGAGTGGGGGGCAAGTTTCCCCCTCCCTTCTAGAAGCTCTCCTTGGGTTTCCCCTAGGTTTGGCCGACTGGTCCCTATGGGGCCTTGTGCCCCTGGCCCAATGCGGCCAGGGAACTCCCTCATAGGCCCATGCCCCCTCCCGGCAGGTGGGGCCATCTTGGTACCCCTCCGGAAGGTTCTAGAAGCTTCCGGTACAATACCGATTAACCCGAAACAATTCCGAACTCCAAAAACTGCATTGCCTTATATGAATCTTATTCTCCGGACCCTTCCGGAACCTCTCGTGATGTCCCGGATCCCATCCGAGACTCCGAACAAAAACTCATAAACCAATTATCCAATCTATCCTAGCGTCGAGACACGTTAAGTGTGTGACCCTTTGGGTTCGAGAATATGCAGACATGATCTTCTATCAATAATCAACAACGGGTGCGAAATCCATATTGACTCCCACATTCATCGATGATCATATCGGATGAACCACGATGCCAGATTCAATCAATCCCATATATATATTCCCTTCATCTCGCGATATTTTACTTGCGAGATTTGATCATCTGCATCATACCTAGTTCAATCTCGTTCACAGCAAGTACTTTACTCGTTCCGTAATCCGATATCACTTTGTGATTAACTCCTTAACCACATGCTTGCAAGCGGTGTTGATATCGATTACCGAGTGGGCCCGAAGTATATCTCTCCGACTTGGGAGGGACAAATCCCATCTCGATACATATAACCCAACAAGTACTTTTCGATCACCTGAGAGACACCTTTATGATCACCCTCTCATAGGATGACGTTTGGTGACCTCAAAGCTTTCTTCTGATACCAGGGAGTTGTATTATCTCATGGTCTAAGGAATACAATATTTGACATAAGAAAAGCTTCGCAAAGATGAACACGATGACACGATCTAATTGCTCCGCTTAGTTTGATTCATCCATCATATCATTCTCCCAATGATATGATCTCATTATTAATCGACAACTCATGTCTATGGTTAGGAAACCTTAACCATCATGAATCAATGAGCTAGTCCATAGAGGCATACTAGGGACACGGTGTTGTTCATAAACCACACAAGTATTAAAGTTTCCGCTTAATACAATTCTAGCATGGAATATAAACTTTATCATGAACAAGAATTATAATAATAACATCTTTATTATTGCCTCTAGGGCATAATTCCAACAGTCTCCCACTTGCACTAGAGTCAATAATCTAGTTTACATTTGGCAACAATCTCACACCCATGGCACTAAGGTGCTGATCATGTTTTGCACGTGGAAGAGGTTTAGTCAATGGATCTGCGACATTCAGATCTATATGTACTTTGCTAATCTTTAGATCTCCATCTGCTATATAATCTCGGATTATATGAAACTTGCAGTTGATATGCTTGGTCTTTGGATGATATCTTGGTTCCTTAGCGAGTGCTATGGCGCCAGTGTTGTCACACAATATCTCCAGTGGGTCCAATGCACTTGGAACCACGCCAAGCTCAGTGATGAAGTTCCTAATCCAAACTCCTTCACTTGACGCTTCTGCAGCCATGTATTCCGCTTCTACTGTAGATCCCGCGATCACGCTTTGCTTGCAGCTTCTCCAGCTCACATCTCCTCCATTCAAAATATAAACGTATCCTGTCTGAGATTTAGAGTCATCCTTGTCGGTGTCAAAACTAGCGTCGACGTAACCTTTTACGACGAGCTGTTCATCACCTCCATAGACTAAGAACATTTCTTTAGTCCTATTTAGGTACTTTAGGATGTTCTTCACGGCTGTCCAGTGTTCCACTCCTGGATCACTCTGGTATCTGCTCGTCAAACTAAGAGCATTGGACACATCCGGTCTAGTACATAGCATGGCATACATGATAGAACCTATGGCCGAGGCATAAGGCACTTTGCTCATAGCTTCTCTATCATTTACCGTGGCGTGACACTGAGCCTTTCTCAATATCTTACCTGACAACATAGGCACTGAACCTTTCTTTGCCTTATCAATTCTGAACCTTTTCAGAACTTTGTCTAGGTATGTACTCTGGCTTAAAGCTATCAAGCGTCTTTGTCTATCTCTATAGATTTTGATGCCCAATATATAAGCAGCTTCACCTAGGTCTTTCATTGAAAAACACTTGTTCAAATAACTCTTCACATTGTTAAGCATGTTAATGTCATTTCCAATAATCAATATGTCATCCACATATAGTACCAGAAATGTCACTGAGCTCCCACTCACTTTCTTGTAGATACAAGCTTCATAGCAATTTGGAACAAATCCAAAGCTCTTGATCACTTGATCAAAACGAAGGTTCCAACTCCGAGATGCTTGCTTCAGTCCATAAATGGAACGCTGAAGTTTGCACACTTTATCAGCATCCTTAGGATCGACAAAACCTTCGGGTTGCATCATATAAAACTCTGAATCAATGTTGCCATTGAGGAACACAGTCTTGACATCCATCTGCCATATTTCATAATCATGAAACGCAACAATTGCTAATAAAATCCGAATGGACTTAAACATCGCTATGGGAGAGAAAGTCTCATCGTAGTCAACACCTTGAACTTGTCGAAAACCTTTCGCGACAAGCCGTGCTTTATAGACGGTAACATTACCATCCGCGTCCGTTTTCTTCTTGAAAATCCATTTGCACTCAACGGCCTTTTGGTCGCTAGGAGGGTCCACCAAAGTCCATACTTGGTTTTCGCTCATGGATCCCAATTCGGATTTCATGGCCTCTAGCCATTTCTCAGAGTCTGGGCTCATCATCGCTTCCTCATAGTTCGTAGGTTCACTGTCTTCTACCAACAAGATAGTCAAGACAGGGTTGCCGTACCACTCAGGAGGGGCACGCGACCTTGTCGACCTGCGACGTTCGAGAGCGACATCGTCCAAAGCTTCATGATCCTTGTCATTATCTTCCTCTATTGTTGGTGCGGTGACCGAACAATTTCAGGTGCTGCGCTACTCTCCAACTCAAGAGAAGGTTCAATAACCTCGTGTAGCTCTACTTTCCTCCCACTCACTTCTTTCAAGAGAAACTCCTTCTCAAGAAAGGAACCGTTCTTTGCGACAAACACTTTGCCTTCGGTTCTGTGATAGAAGGTATACCCAATAGTTTCCTTAGGGTATCCTATGAAGACGCATTTCTCCGCTTTGGGTTCGAGCTTATCCGGCATCAACTTCTTGACGTAAGATTCGCATCCCCAAACTTTAAGAAATGACAACTTAGGTTTAGCACCAAACCACAGTTCATACGGTGTCGTCTCAACGGATTTAGATGGTGCCCTATTTAAAGTGAATGCAGCGGTTTCTAATGCATAACCCCAAAATGATAACGGCAAATCAGTAAGAGACATCATCGATCGGACCATATCTAATAGGGTTCTATTCCAGCGTTCAGACACACCATTGCGCTGTGGTGTTCCGGGTGGCGTGAGTTGCGAAACAATTCCGCTTGCTTTAAGATGCGTGATAGAATCATAACTCAAATATTCACCTCCACGATCGGATCGTAGAAACTTAATCTTTCTGTTACGATGGTTCTCCACTTCATTCTGAAATTCTTTGAACTTTTCAAATGTTTCAGATTTATGTTTCATTAAATAGATATACCCATATCTACTTAAGTCATCGGTAAAAGTGAGAAAATAGCGATATACACCGCGCGTCAAAATACTCATCGGTCCGCATACATTGGTATGTATGATTTCCAACAAGTCCGTTGATCGCTCCATCATACCGGAGAACGGGGTTTTGATCATCTTGCCCATGAGGCATGGTTGGCATGTGTCAAATGATTCAAAATCAAGAGACTCCAAAAGTCCATCAGAATGGAGTTTCTTCATGCGTTTTACACCAATATGACCTAGACGACAGTGCCACAAATAAGTAGTATTATCACTATCTACTTTGCATCTCTTAGCCTCAATGTTATGGATGTGTTTTTCATCCCTTTCGAGATTCAGAAGAAATAAACCATTCATAGCAGGTGCATGACCATAAAAGATGTTACTCATATAAATAGAACAACCATTATTCTCCGATTTAAATGAATAACCATCTTGCAATAAACACGATCCAGAAATAATGTTCATGCTCAACGCAGGCACATAATAACATTTATTAAGGTTTAAAACTAATCCCGACGGTAAAACTAAGGAGAGCGTGCCGACGGCCATCACATCAACTCTTGACCCGTTGCCAACGCGCATCGTCACCTCATCCCTCGCAAGCCGCCGTCTATTTCGTAGCTCGTGTTTCGAGTTACAAATATTAGCAACTAAACCAGTATCAAATACCCAGGCACTACAAAGAGGGCTAGTAAGGAAAACATCAATAACATGTATATCAAATATACCTTTGATGGTGCCAGCCTTCTTGTCCGCTAAGTACTTAGGACAGTTGCGCTTCCAGTGACCCTTGTCCTTGCAATAGAAGCACTCATTGTCCGACTTAGGACCAGACTTGAGCTTCTTCTCAGCAGGGGCAACGCGCTTGCCGCCGCCTTTCTTGAAGGGCTTCTTTGCACCCTTACCTTTATTAAAGGTGGGGGGCTTGTTGACCATCAACACATGATTATCCTTTTTGATGTCCACCTCCGCAGCCTTCAGCTTTGCGAAGAGCTCGGTGATCGTATCAGTGGAACCAATCTGATTATGAGTCACTACAAAACTTTTGTAGCTGGGAGGGAGTGATTGCAGAACCCTGTCAATCTTGATCTCCTCTAGAATCTTGCAGTCCAGTTTCTCTAGGCGTTGAGTGTAGCCCGACATCTTTATGGCGTGCTCACTAACGGAACTCCCTTCCTCCATCTTGCTGTTAAAGAATTTCTCAGAGATCTCATATCTCTCAGAACGGGCCTGAGTCTGAAACATAGTTTTCAGCTCCTCAAGAATCTCAAAGGGCCCGGGATAGTCTTCAAAATGATTTTGAAGGTCCGATTCCATAGCAAACAACATGGTGCTCTTAATCACACCATAATCATCTTTGCGCGACTGATAGACAGCTTTCTCATCGGTAAGCGCATCTACGTAGGGCGTCACCTAGCGCATTTTCAAGGACATAGTCCTTTTGACCGCCAGAGAGAATGATTCTCAGATTGCGGAACCAGTTGGTGAAGTTAGACCCATTGTTTCTAAGCTTTTCTTTCTCAGCAAAAACGTTGAAGTTGAAGTTGGACTTAGCCATTTGATCTACAATATTTGCAAGTACAAATGAGACTATGTTCATGATAACTAGTTCAACTTTTAATCAAATTACTAGATGAACTCCCACTAAATTCGACAGCCCTCAAGTTGTTTAGTGAACATGATCCAAATTCACCACACCTAATCTGATCTTCATGAGAAGAGATGTGGTTTCAATGGTGGACAACGAAGTGTCGATCATATCATTCATATGACTCATGCTTAACCTTTCAGTTCTTGTGTTCCGAGGCCATGTCTGTACATGCTAGGCTCGTCAAGTCAAACCCAAGTATTTCCGCGTGTGCAAAACTGGCTTGCACCCGTTGTATGTGAACGTAGAGTCTATAGCACCCGATCATCACGTGATGCTTGGACACGACGAATTTTTGCAACGGTGCATACATGGGGAGAACACAGTTTTATCTTGATCTTTAAGTGAGGAATCATCTTATAATGCTACCGTCGCGATCTAAGCATAATAAGATACATAAAAGGATAAACATCACATGCATATAACTTTATGTGACATGGTATAGCCAATCTTCGCGCAATGATCTCCATCTTGTGCGTGCTGGCATGATCTCCATCACTCCACCATGATTGCCTCCACCACGAATAGCAACTACAACTATTGCTAACTACTTAGCGATAAAGTGAAACTATTACATGGCGTATAATAAGTTGACACACAAGTCATACACAATTATAAAGACAACCATATGGCTCCTGCCGGTTGTGTACTCATCGACATGCAAGTCGTGAAACATTACAAAACATGATCATTGCATACAACATACACATCACATCTTGGGCCATACCATATCACAGAAAACACTCCCTGCAAAAAACAAGTTAGACGCCTCTATTTTGTTGTTGCATGTTTTACGTGGCTTATGGGAGTAGCAAGCTAAGAACGATTCTTACCTACGGAAAGCCACAACGGTGATATTATGGTTGCCAAACTATGGTGTAAATCCCATGACAACTATAGTGAGAGAAACTGGCATCCACCAGCCGCATGTGTGGAACAAGCCACACGTCAAGTGCGGAGCCCGTCTCGCGAACGACGTCGCGTAAAGTTGGCCTGGACCGCTTCGATCTCACTATCCCGCGTCATAAGAAGAACACAAACAAGAGGCTTGCAACAGAAAACATCAATGCCCGCAGCAACCATGTTGCGTTCTACTCGTGAAACACATCTACACATAGATCTAGCTCTGATACCACTGATGGGTTTCACAACATAGTAAATCAAAAAAATTCTATGGATGCGAACGGGAAAGCCAAGATCTAATCTAAAGATGCAAACAATGAGGGGGATTAGATGAGATCTTCATACCCTTGAAGATTCGCACAACGGAACGTTCGTCGGAACGTGGGTGATGTAGTCGTGCTCGCTTCTCCTTCTCGCGATCCGATCCGATCTAACACCGCAAGTGGCGATGCCTCCGAGAGATGCACACGTGCGGCACCTCGACGTCTCCTCCTTCCTCGGTCCAGCAAGTATGGTGGAGAGACGGATTGGATCTACAACGTGACGGCGCGGTGCAAGTGGTGGAGAGTTTCTGCAGCAGGGCTTCGCCTACGTGTAGTCGGGAGGGGGAGAGAGAGGAGGGCAGCAGGGCGGCTAGGGTTTGAGGAAGAGGTGTGTGAGGGGGGTGCGCCCCCAGACCTCTTTATATAGAGGGGTGGGCGGCCCAGCCCCTCCCCAAGCCCCAGGGGCGGCCAGGAGGAGGAGTGGGGGCAAGTTTCCTCCCTCTAGAAGCTCCCTAGGGTTTCCCTAGGTTTGGCTAGGCTAGGGCCTTGTGCACCTGGCCCAATGCGGCCAGGGCACTCCCTCATAGGCACATGCCCCCTCCCGACAGGTGGGGCCACGTTGGTCCCCCTCCGGAAGGTTCTAGAAGCTTCCGGTACAATACCGATTAACCCGAAACAATTCTGAACTCCAACACCTGCATTGCCTTATATGAATATTATTCCCCGGACACTTCCGAAACCTCTCGTGATGTCCCGGATCCCATCCGAGACTCCGAACAAAACCTCATAAACTAATTATCCAATCTATCCTAGCGTCGAGACACGTTAAGTGTGTGACCCTTCGGGTTCGAGAATATGCAGACATGATCTTCTATCAATAATCAACAGCTGGGTCTGGAAACCCATATTGACTCCCACACATTCATCGATGATCATATCGGATGAACCACGATGCCAGGATTCAATCAATCCCATATATATTCCCTTCGTCTCGCGATATTTTACTTGCCCGAGATTTGATCGTCGGTACCATCATACCTAGTTCAATCTCGTTCACAGCAAGTACTTTACTCGTTCCATAATCCGATATCACTTTGTGATTAACTCCTTAACCACATGCTTGCAAGCGGTGTTGATATCGATTACCGAGTGGGCCCAAAGTATATCTCTCCGACTTGGGAGGGACAAATCCCATCTCGATACATACAACCCAACAAGTACTTTCCGATCACCTGAGAGACACCTTTATGATCACCCTATCATAGGATGACGTTTGATGACCTCAAAGCTTTCTTCCGATACCAGGGATTTGTATTATCTCATGGTCTAAGGAATACAATATTTGACATAAGAAAAGCTTCGCAAAGATGAACACGATGACACGATCTAATTGCTCCGCTTAGTTTGGGCCTGTCCATCATATCATTCTCCCAATGATATGATCTCATTATTAATCGACAACTCATATCTATGGTTAAACCTTAACCATCATTAATCAATGAGCTAGTCCATAGAGGCATACTAGGGACACGATGTTGTTCATAAACCACACAAGTATTAAAGTTTCCGCTTAATACAATTCTAGCATGGAATATAAAATTTATCATGAACAAGAATTATAATAATAACATCTTTATTATTGCCTCTAGGGCATAATTCTAACACTAGATGCTCGGGGGGCTACAACGAGATTTTTTAACTTAGCAATATGCTTAGCTTTTCTTTAAGCATCTAGTCGGAGCTCATTCGGTTCTCAACTAGAGGCTTGGGGGCTACAGTATAAAGTTTTAACTCGGAAAATGCTTAGTTTTTCTTTAAGTAACTAGTCGGAACTAATTCAATTACAACTAGAGACTTGGGGGCTACAACACTCAAAATTATGAACACTGTGTATGCTACTCTTAAAAGCATCTAGTCGGAATATTTCATTCCATCTAAATGCTTGGGGGCTACAGTGAGAATTTTTTCTAACTTAGTCACTCTTAGAGCATATAGATGCAAAACCAATGGTTTTCCGTCTACATCCTCGGGGGCTACAGTGGGATACTCATACGAAATGCAAAAGGTAAAGTATAACTTACAAGTGCGATGATCTTGAGGTTTGTAGCGCTCTCGGCCAGCAGCTTGCTAAAGGAAATACTATTTCCTTGCTAGATGTTTGCTTGACGGAGTAGCTCCTCAGGACCGCACGTCGGAGATGACGGCACTCCTCCAGGAACCATAGTTTTGTTACCCGGCGTAAGCACCGGGTAAATAATCTTCGGCAATTCGAAGGGTTTCTGGGGAGTAGAGGCGCCGCCTTCGGCTGAAGTACCAGCACCCACCACCGCCTTGCCGCTACCGCTGGCATCCTTAGCCCGAGCTTCAGCCATTTGAAGAGCAGCACTCTCCTGCGTCGCCTGCTCGCCGACAACTACGAGTTCGGTAGAGGCGCCAGAATCCACTTCCATGGCAGAAGGGCCTGGTGCCTCCTGGACTTGGGAGCTTGTCGGAGCGGAGGAGGGCTTGATGGTAGGAGTAGCAGGAGCGATGGCGGGAGAAGAGTCGTGATGCAGCATATCTTTAATATTTCTAGAAGCCCCAAGAGTCTTGGAGGACTTCTTGAGGCTGGTTGTGGCTTTCTTCCTGAAACGTGCAAAATGCATAAGTACAGGAATAAGACAGATAAAATAAGACACAGGAGAATAAGAAGCTTACACTAGGGGGGAGCTTTGGCAAACATCCCGGTGGCTTTCTTCTTTTCCGCCTCCAGGGCGGCAGTACTCTTTTTGGAGGCTCCACCCTCCGTCTTCTTCTTCTTACCTCCGTCGGCAGCGTCAGAGGTGGAGCTCTTCCGCTTTCGCACCAACGGGGAATCATCGTCGGACACGACCGTGACTTCCTTCATCTTTGGATCATACATTTGGGCAGCCAGGTTGCCCTCCTCTAGATCGCTAAGCTGTTAAGTGAGAAATCATCGTGTTAGACAAGA
The DNA here is from genome assembly GCA_030063025.1 of Avena longiglumis. NCBI lineage: Eukaryota > Viridiplantae > Streptophyta > Magnoliopsida > Poales > Poaceae > Avena > Avena longiglumis. The sequence goes on along the minus strand of CP125974.1, from coordinate 470,560,272 downwards.
TGTAATTGGCAAGGCGGAAAAACTAGAGCAATGTCATACACGGAAAATAAATACCTACCTTTGGGCAGTTTCCGTCTACGAACATGTCGTAGGTGAGGGTGAAGCCACGCTTCTTGTCCTTCTCCTTGACGATGTCCTTAAGGAGGAACTTGACGGAGTCGCTCGAGAAGTTGTCCTCGGAGATACGGAGGGTATCCCTTCGGTCGCCGGTGTACTCGTGCATAACCTTCATGCGGTGCTGCAGAGGTTGGATCCGCCTGATGAACCAGCACATGGCTAGGTCCAAGCCGGTTAGACCCGTCTCTACGAACCACTCGATCCGCCTTATTGCGCGAGAAGCGTTGAGGTCGGAGGGAAGGGAGGCATGGGACCTTCATGTGGGGACCTCAACGGCGGCTCCATCCACGAAGTCCGGGTACGTTACTTCTCGGCCCGCCAAAGGAATGTCGGGGCCGTAGAAGTACGTTCGCTGCCAGTTTTTGCACGACTCGTGGCCGACGATGTCGGGGAACCGCCGGCCAGGTCGGATCTTAAAGCTTATGGTGCCACAGTTTCTAAGCTCCTCTCTACTATGTCCGGCTTCACGTTTGACGGTGAAGAAGTAGACAAACATGTCTAACCTAGGCCTAATCCCTAGGTAACCCTCACAAAGTGCCGCGAAGTTGCTAAGCACTAAGATACTATTGGGGGAAAGGTTGTGGGGTTGGACCTTGAAGTGATTCAAGACGGACAGGAAGAAGTGGGAGATGGGCAGAGAAACGCCGCGTACCAATTGAGGTATACTTTCTCCGGCTTGGGAGAAGGTCACCTCGCTGGCCGGGCCGCCACAAAGTAGACCCCTCCATCACGGGAAGATAACCCTCAGCGACCATCTCTTGGATGTCGCGGCTAGTGATGTCCGAGCCGCGCCAGTCGCCTTTGTGCGAGTCTGGCTCCTCTTCCAGGGGCTCCAGCGCCGCCAAATTGTGGTCGCCGCCGGTGGTTTCAATCACCGCCGATGTGGGGATAACTAGACCCTCTGGGGGCACGACGAAGGAGCTCGCCGGCTTCGCCGTGGCTTCGCTCGACGCCGCCATTGACGGGGATGAGATGCTGCTAGCCATGGAGGAGGGAAAGAACGCGACTGGTGCAGGGAAGAGGCTAGGGTTTCTCGAGGAGACGCGCGGCTGGAGGAAGAAGACGATGACGCGAGAGAATGGGGTGAAAAAGTGGCAAGCGTCTCACGGTTACTATTTATCTTACTATGCGTCAAGATTCGTGCAGCTAATCGGACGGTTTCCGCGTAGACGACGTGTTCGTGAACGTGCGCGGTAATTTCACCACGTCTCCAACCGCCGCCGCCAACGGTTCGTATCGCTCGCGCGGGAAAATCGGATATGATTACCTTCTCTGCATGTGTGAGTTACGAGGCGTCGCTGACCTATAGCCTACGTCGTCATAACTGACATGGTAGATGAGCCGTCCCATCGAAGATTCCGGCATGAATGGATTTTATCTGACAACGGGAGCGTACGATGGAAGATTCAGCATTTCTCCGACTTACTCATAGAAGACGGAGAAAACCTTTGCAGGGTTCTTTGGGAGGACTACTAGATGTTGCTTGACAATTTGCCGACATCCATCTAGACGGAGCATTCCATGAGAAGAGGCAAGACGACGCAAGATCTCGGAGTTCTCCGGGGGCTACTGTTGGGGATATGCTATGTGGGTATCCTCATAGCATGTCTCTTATCCGACTAACCCGGGTGGCCCATAGTCGGTAGCATGGCCTATGGCCTGCTGGGCGGCCTAGTTAGGGGGATCCAGAAGGGAGGCCCATGCCGGATAAAGGAAGGCTACAGTGGAGTCACCAGCGTACCCGGAGCCTTGGAGTGCAAGATACACAAGACTAGTAATATACGGTGTAGAACTCTGTAACCTGTCCAGCTAGGACTTTTCCCTGTAACCCTAGGACCTGGCGACTATATAAGTCGGGCCTATGGGAGCCTTTAGGGCACGATAACTTAGACTATCTAGTCACCTCGCACAACGAACCTATCTCTGTAACTCGGCGTATTACCATTATAGTGATTTATAGCAGGAGTAGGATTCCGCCACCGTCGTGGGATCTGAACTGGTAAGGCTGTTACCTCGTGCCAACAACCTCCTTACCCCACGTCTCTAAACACGCACTGTGAGGACCCCTCCATGGAGTACTCGTCGGCAATACCACGACATAAGTGATTCTCCGTCTTATACTTCTGTAAGTCAGATACTTTGAATTTTTGTGTTACTGAAATCCTGCGCTCCTTTGTCGGAAATACATCTCCTATTGGTTTGACCAAGTCGCCTCCTCTGACAAAGGAATGCATGGTCCTCGCTGGCAACTTCATCAGCACCACTGTCAAGCAAGCTAAGGAGATCGCCAAGCCCCTCAACATTAATATCAAGGCGGTGGACTCTGCGATGAAGCACTCGGAGATATTGCGTCAAGCCCCCGAGCGTATCGTAAGCTGGAAAGCTTCATGTACTCGGGATGGCGCAAGGATGTCTCTGGCGATGGTCAAGGCGCATTATGAAGACGCCGACCTCGACACGGTGACCTCGGGTCTTCCCGACGTAGATGATGACGACCAGAATATTGACCATAAGGCTATCTGGGCATCGCTCGCGGGTTTTGACACCAGGGTTGCCGAGTTGGTTGATCATAACGATTGCGTGCCGCTGGAAACCATTGACGGTGACCGCCAGAGCTCCTCCAAGTCCCTCAAGACCGCCAACTTTGAAGATGATGGCTCTCCTGCTGCCGACGATGCTGCATCAAAGTCTCCTGTGCCAGAGGAATGAAAAAACACTTTGTAATATTTGTTTCCTCCGGTTTGGTGTACGCGGAAAAACTATTATGTTAACTTAAGGTGGAAAAACAATAGGTGTAATTTCCGGCTACTCAAGTACTGGTTCCAGCATGTAATTATTTTTTAGGCAAGTGCTGGCTTATCCATTACTCTGGTTTTTATGCTTAACTTTTCGTGAGTAGGAAGACACGTAGTCGGAACCATGCGCTCATGTGATGATGCCCAATGGCACCATCAAAAACCTAAGCACAAAATTGCCGACAACAAGTGCCAAAAGTCACTACTCTAGAATCCACATAAAAACAAAGAACGTGTAGACCAGAAAACTTAAGCTAACCCGTAGGCGGAATTTTCATAAGTGCAAGTGCAAAGCTTGTGCATAAAGGTTTTATACAATCAAAAAATGAACACTAAAGGAGTTAAAAGACTCAGAAATATGAGTGAACCAGAGAGCTTGATTTCATTGATCATATAAGAGGTACACAGTAGATAAAAATGTAGGGTTCGCAGCATAGAAAACAAAAAATTTCCTATGATGGGAACATCTAAGTACCAAGATATATCTACTAGATACGGGTGGATATACATATATAGAATACATACCCTCGAAGACCATATAGCGTTAACGAGGTTGTACTCGTGGATGATGTAGTCGAACACTTGCTGATATTAATATCGTGATGAAGTCCATCTGGTCCAGCCGGTCCAGCACCATCACGTCCAGCACCGCAAATCAGTGGTGCATCCGTGATCGCACACACGTCCGGGTACCCCGACAACCTCCGTGCCATCGCTCCAGCGAAGCAGCGGAAGCAACAAATCCTTCTATAAAAAGTCACCGGGAACATGTATCTCGCTGATCTGAGACCATGGGGAAATTCTAAAGGGGGGAGAGAGATCCTTCGCGAGGAGGTGTACTTTGAGAGGATGAGAGGGGGGCCTTTTATAGGGGAGAGGGGGCACCCAAGGGGCATGGCGCCCAGCCATGGGCGCTGCCCCCACCTCTTCTACATTCATGTGGGTGGAGCTCCCACTCAAAATGAAAAGGCTCTACTCCCATAAAAGAGCCTCCACTCAAAAATCCACTCACATGCATTAAATTTCCACCAAATTTAATGCAAGCTCTCATTTAAATAAAACTCTTTTATTTATTTATTCATAATTTTGTTAATTACTTTAATTAACAAACATTCACATAAAACACCTTGCTAGTATTAAATTTCACATGCAGAACTAGTTTTAGCAATTTCAACCGAAACAATTCCGGTGTCTAGTGAAATAAATTCCTGTGCTTTCCTTTTATTTTTCTGACATATGATTTGCTCTGAATGGTGTCGGTATCCCTTAAGTGTGTCACCCTACAGTTCGCAAATAATGCAGACATTATCGAGACCCCTCTCCGATCAATAATCAGCAGCAGGACCTGGAGATCCGTACTGACTCCCACACATTCAACGATGACTTCTGTGATCGTGTGAACCTTTTATGCTAGTATCTTAATCCCTTTGTTTCACGATATATTACATGTCCGAGATTCGATCATCAGTATATCCATACCTAGTTTGATCTTGTTACCGACATACACTCTTTTCTCGTTCCCGTGATATCAGATTCTAGTGATCAAATCACTTGCTTGCAAGCTAATCAATGTGATATCACCGAGAGGGCCTAGAGCATATCTATCCGTCATCAGGATGAACAAATTCCACTCTCGATCCATGAACCTCAACATAACACTTTAGTAGTTCTGAAGCCATCTTTATAATCACCCAGTTATGGTGTGACGTTTGATCTCATCGAGAAACTCTTCCGGTGTTAGTGATTGACATGATCTCATGGTCTAAGGATTAGGATCACTTCGTAAGTTGTTTTAGCAATATAAACTCAATGCCTTTGATCGTAATGCTATACTTTGGATGAATGTTCATCACATCATTACACTAATGTTGTGACCTCGTTATTAACAATATCCAATGTCCATGATCAGGAAACTTTGATCATCTTGTTAATCAACGAGCTAGTTTATAAGAGAGGCATAACTAGGAACTTCCTTTTTGTTTATTAAACACACATGTATTAACGTTTCCATATTAATACAATTATAGCATGAAAAATAAACATTTATCATAAATAAGGAATACGATAATAACCACTTTATTATTGTCTCTCAGGCATATTCCCTTCAGTCTCCCACTTGCACTAGAGACAATAATCTAGTTTGAAAACTTTGCGTATTTGAACACCCATGGCTTTCTGGTGTTCCATATATGCAACTGCAAGTGGTTAACATAATCTACGGATCTGACGCTTTCAGGTCCGTGTGTATTTGCATGTCTTTGCGTCTCCACGCATCACTCATTCTCTAATGAGATGGCATTGTATAAATTTGGTCTTTTGGTGAGACCTTTAGTTCCTTGGGGTTAAATCATGTCGATACTATTATCGTACAATATATATTTAGTGTTAGCCCGTTTGCGAACCACACCTTAGTTTGATAACAAACTACTTGACATAAATTCCCTCCTTTGCTGCTACTATAGCAGTCATATACTTAGCCTTTTGTTGTATTATCCGTCACAATGTATTTACTTTGGAATTCATCCGAATCCATCATGGAAACTTTCTTTCCATTTCATTGTGCCACCCATAGTTTAAATTGAGATAAACTTATTTTTGTATCTTGTGACAAAACTAGTATCAATGTAATCCTTTACAATGAACTATTTGTAATTGTTTGTCACCTCTATACAAATATATTCTTAGTTCTTCCAAAAGATCATAAGAATATCCCCACTATCGTCCAATGATCATTTTATGATTCATTATAGTATATGATCATAACACTTAGAGCATAGGGCATATCTGGATGTGTACATATCATGGTATGATTGATCAAAACATCCTTGTGATTTCACTCATCAAGTGTCAAAGCACTTGAATCTTGTTTCACTTATCAAGTGTTGATACACTTGAATCTTGATTCAATTCCTTTGCATGAGACAAGAACCGCTTCTTGTCGTTTCTATATTGAACTCCTTCAATATCTCATATATGTATGTTTGGCACAACCATATTAGCGTCACAGTCTATCCGGTATAGACATTCATGCTAAATGTTCTGGTTTTGCCTAAGTCTTTCATCAAAATGAAATTCTTAACCTTTGTCAATAAAAGATATATCATTTCTAATCAACAAGATGTCCTCCATATAATGTATTAGAAATATGTCTCAGCGCTCCCACTTAATTTCTTGCAAATGCAAGCATTTTCATAGTCTCCTGATGAAAAATCCTTTTCATCACGGTGAAGATTCCAACTCCGCGATGCTTACTTTAACCATTGAAGTTTGCATGCCCTTTTAGCATCCTTTGAATTAACAAAAACCTTTGGACCATGTCATGTACAGGTCCTAGGTAACCATTCTATTAGAAGAACTTTGTTTTGTTTATTCATCTACCATATACCAAATTATATGTAGTGGTTGCTACTTTAATCCGTCCAGACTAAATATCGCCATGAAAGATCAAATCTTGTCACAGTCAACTCTTTGAACATTGTCATAAAATACTTTATGACATGTCGACTATTTCATAGATGTAAAACATCCATGTCTGTTTCTTTATAGATCCAAATATGACCGATAGGTTTTTACACCTTTCCGGAGGGTCTTCCAAGTTAAAAACTTGATTTCTCGTATATGGAACTATCACGGATTTTATGGCTTCAAGCCATTTGATGGAGTCAGGGCCCATCATCGCTTCTTTGTATGTGGTCGGTTCATCATTGTCAAACAATAATGATTTACTCTCAAATCTCAGCATTTGATTTGTTTATCCAACCGACTTGGTTCAATAAGAACTTAGATCTCCGTGACCACAACCTTTGAGGCACATAAGATATGAGCATTATGGCAGCCTCCAGAACCATTTCCGGCGCTGCGCAACTCAACACATTTAGCTAAGGTTTCTTAACCTTATCAAATTTCTATTGTCCTCCCACTTAACTTTTGCGAAAAAATTCTTTTTCAAGAAACTTCACATTTCAAGCGACAAACCCTTTTGTCCTTGGTGTTATGGAGGAATACCCAATTGTTATTCGAAATAACCTACAAAGACATGCTCATCCGACTTCAGTTGTAAACATCTTACTTATGTTTAGCATACCAAAATTTAAGAAATGACAACTTGGGTTTTACCCCAAACCATAACTCATATGGTGTCATTTCAACGGATCAAGATGGAGCTCTTTTCAGTGTAAAAGCAGTAGTCTCTAAAGCATTAATCTTTTAAAACATAATGGTAGTTTTATAAATAACACCTTTGATCCAACCATGTCAAACAAGGTTTCATTACAAATCTCAAACACTCCATACTCCTATGGTGTTTTGGGAGATGTAAATCTTGGTGTTTTGCTATACTTGCAACTCAAATAAATCCCTTTATGATAAATCATAATTCATTTATTTTTCTTGTTACACTTGTAACTCAAATAAATCCCTTATGATAAAAACATAAACCATTTATTTTCTTGTTACAATGATTTTCCACTTCATCTTGAAAGTCTTTGAACATTTTCAAATATTTCACACTTCTTTCTCATTAAGTGAACATTCACTCAAATTTCCAGAGAAAGCATATGAAGTTGAAGTCCATCGCTTACGGCTACACATAATGGACTACATACATCGATATGTATAAATTCCAATATTTTAGTCGTTCGTTCTTCTTTGGCCTTTGAACGAAGTTTTAATTATCCCGAGGAAATTCTCACAAGCGTCACTTGATCAAATCAAAGACTCCAAAAATCCATGCATATGGATTTTATTTATGTTTTCTTTCCAATATAATTTAAACGGCGATGTCACTTCATAAGTGATCTTCCAATCATTTGTCTTGCGACATTTTAGCATTAGTTTTTATGGATGTGATTTCTCCAACTAGATTTGTAAATCATCCATCTTATATGGAATATGGTAATTATTTGAAAAACTTTTGTTCTCATAATACCTGATTTAAATAACTATTATTAAAACAAATCTTGAAGGCAAGCTTTTTGATGTCAAGGAGAAATACAAACAACGGTTTGTTTGTTTTCGATGAACTTCATCACATATTCTCTTGCTAGTTACTTAGGCCATTGTGGTTCATGAATTGCGTCATTCTGTATGAAATTTCATACCAACCAATTCGGTATCCCATACCCAAGAACCACATTGTCTAACAAGCAAAGAATACAACCATAACATGTATATCATCCATATACCTAAATTGGATATTTCTAATCTTTTCTTTTCTGCCAAATATATTTTATAGATTCTCTTTTATAATTTCCTTTTCCTTTTTAAAAGAATCTATCAACATCAAAAGTGGCGCCATATACATGACACATAGTCCAAAGCGTGTATATTCAAATAATAATACCTTTGGACTTGCACTTTGAAGTAGATCACCATCATCATCAAAATGATCGGTATTCTTTCAAAATCCATTCTTTAGTAATCTTTTAGTGTAGTAAATACTTTACATACATCTTCTATTCATACTTATCATGACGACTTTCATGATCAAGCTAATGTAGCCTATAAAGGAGAATCGTGAGTATAACATTACTTTCCAAAACCTTTTTGGATGATTAGGATGTATAGCATCTCCAACCTTCGTAAATTCTCATCCAATATGAGAACATACATTATACTCTATCATATTGCAACCGAAACATTGTTTCAGATATCGTTATATCTGCCACACATGATGGTTTCTGAAACAATTCTTTCAGAGCTTAGATAAACTTGATATTAAAACAATCAAGAATCATGGAGGCAAACATGATACTTAAGATACTAACACTAGAATTGTTACTCTCGATTTAATATCAATTATTAAATTTCACGGAGTAAACAGAGTGTGCTGAAAGTTTGCAATAGGACTTTAAACTTTAGATTGACACTCAACACAATACGATACCAGTTCGTAAAGTAAATATCCAGAATTCTATAGTTCTATTATCTCAATTACAACTATGCATAAGGTGGTGAAACGAATGCCAATGACTACAACAAATTATGCAAATTCACTTTGATTTAATTTATGATAAATTGAGTTCTACTAATCCAAATTAGAAATGAACTCCCACTAAAAAATGACATCCCTCGTGTCTTTTTGGTGATTACATGAACCAAATCCACTACACCAAGTCCGATCATCACGTGAGTTGGTGTAGCTTCAAAGGCGAGCATCAATATGGTCATCATATCAAAACATATGACTCATGCTTAACCTTTCGGTCCGTGTTACAAGGCCATGTCTGTACATGCTCGCCAAGTAAGAACCTTAGTATTCGCGTGTGTAACTGTCTTACACCGGAGATATGCTCGTGGATTCAAGTACACCCGATCATCACGTGATGTCTTGAAGCGACGAAACATTGTCGGTGCATACTTAAGGAACAACACATTTTTATCTTGATATCTAAAATGAGGGATCATCTTATTATGCTAATAAAACGTCAAACAAGCAATATAAGATGCAACAAACATCTCATGTTAATAAGTGAAATGATATGGTTCTTGCATATGATCTCCATCATGTGAACCGTGGTATGATCTCTATCATACCTCTATGTGTAAGGCCAAGGTCTATGGAACCTACACGTTATGTGTTTTGTAAGAGTATCATCTCATACTTCTACTTACAACATTACCATATCATGACACTAGCCCAGCAACAATCTAAACTAGACGCCTCTAATTTATCCATTGCAAGTTTTACGTGGCTTAGGGCTTTCGAAGATAGAACCGTTCTTACCTACGAACATTAACCACAACGAGGATAACCAAATTGTTGACAACTCGTTGCAAATTAGATATTGACTATAGTAGGAGAGATAGACACCCGCTAGCCACTTATGCAAAACTAGTTGCATGTCAAGCGTGGAACAGGTCTCATGTGCAAGGACATGTAAAGTTTGTCCGGGCCGCTTCATCCCACTATGCCACAAATATCCAAAGTACAACTAAGAAGAAATAAAATGATCATCATCGCCCACATACTCATATGTGTACTACTCATGCAAAGCATCAACGCATAGATCCGGTTCTGATACCACTGTAGGGTTTGCAGCATAGAAAACAAAAAATTCTATGATGGGAACATCTAAGTACCAAGATCTATCTACTAGATACAAGCAACGGGTGGATATACATCCATAGAATACATAACCTCGAAGACCGTATAGCGTTAACGAGGTTGTACTCATGGATGATGTAGTCGAATGCTTTCCGATCTCAAGATCGTGATGAAGTCCATCTAGTCCAGCCGGTCCAGCACCATCACGTCCAGCACCGCAAAGCAGTGGTGCATCCGTGATCGCACACACATCCGAGTACCCCGACAACCTCCGCGCCCTCGCTCCAGCGAAGCAGCGGAAGCAACAAATCCTTCTAGAAAAAGTCAATGGGAACATGTATCTCGCTGATCCGAGACCATGGGGAAATTCTAAAGGGGGGAGAGAGATCCTTCGCGAGTAGGTGTACTTTGAGAGGATGAGAGGGGGGCCTTTTATAGGGGAGAGGGGGGCACCCAAGGGGCATGGCGCCCAGCCATGTGGGCTGCCCCCACCTCTTCCACATTCATGTGGGTGGAGCTCCCACTCAAAATGAAAAGCCTCCACTCCCATGAAAGAGCCTCCACTCAAAAATCCACTCACATGCATTAAATTTCCACCAAATTTAATGCAAGCTCTCATTTAAATAAAACTATTTTATTTATTTATTCATTCAGAATTTTGTTAATTACTTTAGTTAACAAACATTCACATAAAACCCCTTGCTAGTATTCAATTTCACATGCAGAACCAGTTTCAGCAATTTTAACCGAAACAGTTCCGGTGTCTAGTGAAATAAATTCCTAGGCTTTCCTTTTCTTTTTCTGACATATCATTTGCTCCGAATGGTGTCGGTATCCCTTAAGTGTGTCACCCTATGGTTCATGAATAATGCATACATGATCGAGACCCCTCTCCGATCAATAATCGCAATGGGACACGAGATCCGATCGACTCCACACATTCAACGATGACTTCTGTGATCGTGTGAAACTTTTACGCTAGTATCTTAATCCCTTTGTTTCACGATATATTACATGTCCGAGATTCGATCATCGGTATCTCCATACCTAGTTTGATCTCGTTACCGACACGCACTCTTTTCTTGTTCCCGTGATATAACATTCTAGTGATCAAATCACTTGCTTGCAAGCTAATCAATGTGATATCACCGAGAGGGCCCAGAGCATATCTATCCATCATCGGGATGAACAAATTCCACTCTCGATCCATGAACCTCAACATAACACTTTAGTAGTTCTGAAGCCATCTTTATAATCACCCGCCATTCAGGACGTTTGATGTCATCGAGAAACTCTTCCGGTGTTAGTGTTTGACATGATTTCATGGTCTAAGGATTAGGATCACTTCGTAAGTTGTTATAGCAATATAAACTCAATGACTTTGATCGTAATGCTATACTCCGGATGAATGTCCATCACATCATGACACTAATGTTGTGACCTCGTTGTTAACAACATCCAATGTCCATGATCAGGAAACTTTGATCATGTTGTTAATCAACGAGCTAGTTTATAAGAGAGGCATAACTAGGAACTTCCTTTTTGTTTATTAAACACACATGTATTAACATTTCCGTATCAATACAATTATAGCATGCAAAATAAACATTTATCATAAATAAGTAATACGATAATAACCACTTTATTATTGCCTCTCGGGCATATTCCCTTCAAAAAAATATGCTAAGTGTAAAAAGGACGTAGCTGTGCTATGTTCCATGGATTATCAAGCTCCGGGTAGTCATCATCCGGGTCACGTCGCTTATGCTTATGATCTTTTCTATGTCTATCCTCAAATTGACGATTGTCAACGAGGTAGTAAGACCCATTGAGCAGCACCTTGCTTATGATGAACGGTCCTTCCCATGGCAGGGATAATTTGTGTGACTTCTTCTGCTTAAGTCAGAGCACCAGATCCCCCTCTTTAAACGAGCGATGCCGAACACGGCGACTATGGTAGCTGCGCAGCTTCTGCTGGTAGATGGCAGATCTTTGGCATGCCAAAATGCGCTCTTCCTTGAGAAGGTCCACATCTAGGCGTCTGGATTCTTCAGCATCATCTTCGTCGTAGGCGGCAACTCTTGGTGAATCGTGAAGGATGTTGAAAGGCAAGATGGCTTCTGCTCCATATACCATGAAGTAAGGGGTGTAGCCGGTGGATCTGTTGGGTGTAGTTCGTAAACTCCACAACACATATGGTAATTCCTCCACCCAGGCTCCAGCTGCTCTATATAGCGGTGCATCTAGACATGGCTTGATTCCCTACGGAATTAATCCATTGGCTCGCTCAACTTGGCCATTGGACTGTGGGTGTGCCACAGACGCTAGGTCAAGTCAGATTCCCTTGTCCCAACAATAAGCTTCCACTTCTCCGAGTGATAAGTTGCTACCGTTGTCGGTGATGCTATGTGGGAGACCAAATCTCACCACTAGATCCCGGACAAACCTAAGGGCAGTTGCCCCATCAAGCTTTCTAATGGGTTTAGCTTCTAATGGGGATATGCCGAGTGGGGTATACCCAGCAGGACGTTTCCTACTGGCCCAAGCTACCAGCAAGTGGGCCTGCGGGACGACGACTAGATCATGACCCAACAAGGAGCCAGGCGACTGGAAGCTGAAAGCCCAGAAGCGTAACTAGGCCCAGTCGGATTAGGTCAAGCACCCTCCGAATCCTTAACTAATTCAGTTGTATATCTGTAAACCCTAGCGAGGTGAGTCTATATAAACCTTCCTAGGGTACGCATAGAGGACACGTTTCATCATACACCCCCTACGACTCGCCGCCTAGTAGTCGAGCTCGCCTTTGTACTCTCATCAATACAATCTAGCAGGAGTAGGTCTTTACCCTCCGGGGGGCCGAACCTGGGTAAAACCCTATGTCTCCGCCCTCATCTCGCACCGCAGATGGCTGGCCGCCCTTGCCCTTTGTTTTACTACTCGCTGACGATTGCAGCATCTGTCGTGGCCATTTCCATGATAGTGGCGCCCATCTTCGAACATCTTCTACAGAGAACTCAAAAAGGAATCTATAAGAAGCAAATGCAAATAATGGCAGAAATCTATCAAAACAGACCAGTAGGTAGAAACCGATTTTTTTCGAACATCTTCTGTTGCTCAAATCAAAAAGTGTTGAACTAACAAAAGTTATCTAACATACTGGGGGATTTATTCATAAATTTTGATATTAATCTGAGTTACAGAGCCTCCTCACGAATATTTTTGGTGGAGGACATAAATCTGTTTCGGGACAACAACTCCCCAAATCTTACTTCCCTCTCATTAGAGGTCATTATTGGCACAAAAAGCAAACAAAAAGGATAAGGAGAGGTCATTACAGAAGTAATATCTTCCAAGACTCAAGGAAACTCTTGGGTTATTGAAAGGATACAGATGTCGCCTAGGTGTGAATATGTAGGGTTCGCGGCATAGAAAACAAAAAATTTCCTACGATGGGAACTATGTACCAAGATCTATCTACTAGATACAAACAACGGGCAGATGTATATCTGTAGAGAACATACCCTTGAAGACCGACAAAGCTTAACGAGTTCAACTCGTGGTTGATGTAGACAATCTCTTGCCGATCTCAAGATCGAGAGGAAGTCCTAGTGCCGCAAAGCAGCAGCGCATCCGTGCTCGCACACACGTACAAGACACCAACCAACCTCCGCCTCCTCGCTCCAGCGATGCAGCGGAAGCACAACCCTTTCTTGCCGAATAGCCACCGGGAACATGTATCTCTCTAGTCCGAGACCATGGGGGATAAATTCTAGAGGGGGAGAGAGATCCTTCACGAGGAGGTGTGAGTGAGAGAGAGAGGAGAGGGGGTGCCTTTTATAGGAGGAGGGGGGCACCCAAGGGGGTGGCCGCCGGCCATGGGGGCTGCCCCCTCCCCTCCTTCATTCATGTGGGTGGACACTCCACTCACAAAATGGCCCTTCAATTTTCTCCACTCAAAAACCCACTCAAATTCCCATTAAATTTCCACCAAATTTAATGCAAAATCTCATTAAATAAAACTCTTTTATTTTATTCAGAATTTTGTCAATTACTTTAATGAAAAACCCCTTGCTAGAATTCTATTTCACATGCATAACCACTTTATGCAATTTCACCCGAAAACCTGTTTCGGTATCTAGTGAAATAAATTCCCGCGCTTGTTTATTATTTCGGCATGAAACATTTGCTCCAACTGGATGCCAGTGTCCCTTAAGTGTGTCGCCCTACGGTTCGCGAATAATGCGGACATGATCGAGACCCTTCTCCGATCAATAATCAGTAGCGGGACCTGGAGATCCATACTGACTCCCACACATTCAACGATGACTTTTCCTGTGATCGTCGGAACCTTTTACGCTTGTATCTTAATCCCTTTGTTTCATGATATATTACATGTCCGAGATTCGATCATCGGTATCTCCATACCTAGTTTGATCTTGTTACTGACATGCACTCTTTTCTCGTTCCTGTGATATAACATTCTAATGATCAAATCACTTGCTTGCAAGCTAACCAATGTGATATCACCGAGAGGGCCCAGAGCATATCTATCCGTCATTGGGATGAACAAATTCCACTCTTGATCCATGATTCTCAACATAACACTTTAGTAGCTTTGAAGCAATCTTTATAATCACCCAGTTACGGTGTGACGTTTGATGTCAACAAGAAAGTCTTCCGGTGTTAGTGATTGGCATGATCTCATGGTCTAAGGATTAGGATCACTTCGTAAGTTGTTTATAGCAATATAAACTCAATGACTTTGATCGTAATGCCATACTTCGGATGAATGTTCATCACACCATTACACTAATGTTGTGATCTCGTTATTAACAACATCCAATGTCAATGATCAGGAAACTGTGATCATCTTGTTAATCAACGAACTAGTTTATGAGAGAGGCATAACTAGGAACTTTATTTTTGTTTATTAAACACACTTATATTAACGTTTCCATATTAATACAATTATAGCATGCAAAATAAACATCTATCATATACTTGGAATACACATAATAAACGCTTTATTATTGCCTCTCAGGGCATATTCCCTTCAGTCTCCCACTTGCACTAGAGACAATAATCTAGTTACATAGTGATGTATCTAACACCCATGGAGTTCTGGTGTTGATCATGTTTTGCTCTAGGGAGAGTTTTAGTCAACGGATCTGCTACATTGAGATCCATATGTACTTTACAAATATTTATATCTCCATCCTTGACATGCTCGCGGATGGAGTGAAACCGGCGCTTAATATGCTTGGAATGCTTGTGAGACCTTGGCTCTTTGGCATTGGAAATGGCACCACTATTGTCACAATAGATCACCATTGGGTCCAATGCATTTGCAACCACTCCTAGTTCGGATATGAACTCCTTCATCCAAACTACTTCCTGAGCCGCTTCTGAAGCAGCATCATATCCGGCCTCCGTCGTTGATCCCGCCACCACATGTTGTTTGGAGCTCCTCCAACTAACTGCTCTGCCATTCATGAGAAATACGTATCCGGATTGAGACTTAGAGTCATCTGGATCGGTGTCAAAGCTAGCGTCGACATAACACTTAGCGACGAGCTCTTCTTCACCTCCGTATACAAGAAACATATCCCTAGTTCTTCGCAAGTACTTAAGGATATTCTTGACCGCTTTCCAGTGTTGCGAACCTGGATCCGATTGGTACCTACTAGTCAAACTAATAGCATGTGCCACATCCGGTCTTGTACATAGCATGGCGTACATTATAGAGCCTATGGCTGAAGCATATGAGACTTTGTCCTTTATCTCCCTTTCTTCCGCCATAGCCGGACTTTGAGTCTTACTCAATGTCGTGCCTTGTGTCATAGGTAAGAACCCCTTCTTACTATCTTCCATTTTAAACTTCTTTAAAATCTTATCAAGGTATGTACTTTGCGATAGCCCTATTAGGCGCCTAGATCTATCTCTATAGATCTTTATGCCTAATATGTATGACGCTTTACCTAGGTCCTTCATTGAAAATTTGCTGTTTAGATAACTTTTAACACTGTTTAAAAGATATATATCATTTCCGATCAATAATATGTCATCCACATATAATATCAGAAATGCCACATTGCTCCCACTCACTTTCTTGTAAATACAAGCTTCTCCATAAGTTTGGACAAATCCAAACTCTTTGATCACCACATCAAAGCGGAGATTCTAACTTCGTGATGCTTGCTTCAATCCATAGATGGATCGCTGAAGCTTGCACACCTTGTTAGCATCCTTAGGATCGACAAAACCCTTTGGTTGTATCATATACAAATCTTATTCAATATTACCATTGAGAAACGCGGTTTTGACATCCATCTGCCATGTCTCATAATCGAAATATGCAGCAATTGCTAACATAATCCTAACTGATTTTAGCATCTCTACGGGAGAGAATGTCTCATCGTAGTCAACTTTTTGAATTTGTCGAAACCCCTTTGCGACAAGTCGAGCTTTATAGACGGTTACATTACCATCAGCATCAGTTTTCCTTTTGAAAATCCATTTGTTCTCCACGGCCTTTCGGTCGTGAGGTAAGTCCACCAAGTTCCAAACTTGATTTTCATACATGGATTCCATCTCGGATTTCATGGCTTCTAACCATTTGTTGGAATCTGGGCTCATCATCGCTTCTTCATATGTCGCAGGGTCATCATTTTCATCAACCATGAAATTCATGACAGGATTTCCGTACAGCTCGGGAGCTGCACGCGTCTTGCTAGACTTGCGAGGTTCGGTAGTACTCTCTTTTGGAGTTTCATGATCATTATCATTAGTTCCCTCTTCAACAGGTGAAGCCAACTCCGGAACAACTTCCGCCAAGGCTACTCGCCATACTTTGAAGAGAAGGTTCAATAACCTCTTCGAGTTCTACCTTCCGACTACTCACACCTTTCGATGAAACTCTTTCTCTAGAAAGGATCCATTCTTGGCAACAAAAACCTTGCCCTCGGATCTGTGATAGAAGGAATACCCAATAGTTTCCTTAGGGTATCCTATGAAGACGCATTTTTCCGCTTTGGGTTCGAGTTTATCCGGTTGAAGTTTCTTCACATAAACATCGCATCCCCAAACTTTAAGAAATGACAGCTTAGGTTTGTTTCCGAACCACAATTCATACGGTGTCTTTTCAACGGATTTAGATGGTGTCCGATTTAAAGTGAATGCAGCAGTTTCTAGTGCATAGCCCCAAAATGACAATGGCAAGTCCGTCAGAGACATCATAGATCGAACCATATCTATTAAAGTACGATTACGACGTTCCGACACACCATTTCTCTGTGGTGTTCCGGCAGGTGTGAGTTGTGAAACAATTCCACACTCTTTCATGTGAGTGCTAAACTCGTAACTTAGATACTCACCTCCACGGTCAGACCGTAGAAATTTGATCTTTCTATTACGATGATTTTCCACTTTATTCTGAAATTCCTTGAACTTTGCAAAGGTTTCAGACTTGTGTTTCATCAAATAGATATAACCGTATCTACTCCAATCATTTGTGAAAGTAACCAACGATATCCACCTCGCGCCGAAACACTCATTGGACCACATACATCAGAATGTATAATTTCCAATAAATCTGTCTCCCGTTCCATTGAACCGGAAAACGACGTTCTAGCCATCTTGCCCATAAGTCATGGCTCACATGTATTAAATGATTCAAAATCAAGTGATTCCAAAAGTCCATCTGAATGGAGCTTCTTCATGCGTTTAACGCCAATATGACCTAGACGGCAGTGCCACATATATGCGGATATATCACCATTAAGTTTAATCCTTTTAGCATCAACATTATGAATATGTGTAACATTATCATCGAGATCTAATAGAAATAAACCATTCATCATCGGTGCATGACCATAAAAGATTTCATTCATATAAATGGAACAACCATTGTTCTCGGATTTAAATGAATAACCACTTCGCATTAAACACGATCCAGATACAATGTTCATGCTCAGTGCAGGAACTAGATAACAATTATTCAAGTTTATAACTAATCCCGACGGCAAATGGAGAGGCATCGTTCCAATGGCGATCACATCAACGCTTGATACATTGCCGAAACGCATCTTGACCTCACCCCTTGCTAGCGGTCGCTTGTTCCGCAGCCCCTGATTCGAGTTACAAATATTAGCAACTGAACCGATATCAAATACCCAGGTGCTACTGCGAGCACTAGAAAAGTACACATCAATAACATGTATATCATATATACCTTTGTTTGTGTAACATCCCTAAAATCATGTTTCAAAACTCATGCATATCATCCATGCATCCATGATCATTTGGAGTTCCTTTTCAAAACCATTTCAAAATCAGGAGCATATGTTGCTCATTATTTTATGTGAGTATACCCTAACCTTAGTGCTACCTTCTTTTGAGAAAGGTACTTATTGTATTCAGTAATGTTTTGAATTCAAGCTTAAGTACTTCCAAAAGCTTGAGCAAAGTTTCAAAACAAAGTATGAAATAAAACCAAATTTATGCTTATTTTTATATCTCATAAAGGCTTGGTT
Source organism: Avena longiglumis (assembly GCA_030063025.1). NCBI lineage: Eukaryota > Viridiplantae > Streptophyta > Magnoliopsida > Poales > Poaceae > Avena > Avena longiglumis. Next base: position 470,541,784 of record CP125974.1, on the reverse strand, counting down.
TTATTTCATTTTTCAAATGACCCATGTTTGGGTAAACAGAAGTGTTTGACACTTATTTGAGTACAAAGTTCACTGTACAAAAATCTAGAGAAGGTTTGAAATCAAACTGATTTGAAATAGAGTTTGAAAACCATTTCTAGAAAATCAAACAGAAAAAGAAAAGGAGTAAAGAGGTAAAAAAAAAATAAGCAAACAGCCAATCTGGCCCAACCTAGCCCAACTCGACCCAGCTAGCCCAAAGAACTCCCTCCATGAATCGCTTTTTGTTTACTCGCCACACCCACAGTAGTCGGACCCACCGTCTGACCTCTTCTTTTCTCTCGCTGACAACCACGACCCACATGACTGTCTTCGTCTCCACCCCAACGACTGGTTCATCCCCAAATCACGCCGAGCGTTTCTTGTTTAATTCGCGGCTTCAATTCCCGTTCAATGCCTGAGTAATTCACGCCCCCGTCCTCGCCTACTTAAGCACCATGCCACCCTCCTCCTTTTCCCCCAAACCACACCTCACCGGAGCCAACAGGCTGCTCGAATTTCTCTCTGGACGCCCTCAGCTCCGACGAGTTTGTCGTTGAATTCCGGTGAGCACCGCCTCCCCTCTACCTATGGTTCATACTGGCTTGTTCTACATCTCCGTGCGCACCTACTGACACTCTCTGTTTGCTCGCGCATGATCTGTAGTCTCGGCAGCGTCAATGACTGAGCTCCGCCACCCTCTGCTCGAACTCCGGCGACCGTTCCCCGTAAGTCCCAGCTTCCCATCTTCCTCTGCTTGATACGCATGATATCCCCAGTGTCCTGCGCATCTAACGGCACCCTTCTCTCGTCTTAGCGTGGTCCAGAACGTCGACTCCGTCGCCAACAGAGAACACCGTCGCTAGGGACTTCTCCGACGAGCAATCCGCGACGACTCCGAGCGCCCCTTCGCCAACCGAGCACATGTTGAGCATCTCCGCGTCACGGCGATTCTGGTGAGTATCCTCCCACCTCCTCACTGATTTAGTTCGCTGCCCGCCGACAGAGCCGCTGGCCGCCAGCGCCGCCACTTGTTGGTCAGTCGCTGAGAGCCGTTCGATTTAGATCTAGTGGACGCGATAGAACATAACTGAAGGGGCAAGTAAAGATCTGAGCCACGCGTTTTAGTTAGATCTAACGGATCGGAAGCGCGATCCAGCGCGAAGCGGTACCAGCCAGTTAGAAAGCGCCGCGTGGCACGAGATTTGTTTTAAAAAAGTTTGAATTAGATCTATTAGATGTCAAACTTGTTTAAATCATAACTTTTGAATGCCAGTCCAAATTTGACAAATTTTATATCAATGGAATCAGGAGAGAAAATCCTTTCCATCTATGAAATGTGTTTAATGTTTTGACTCTGTTAAAATGGTTGTTTTTACAGAAACATGTGTAGGCCTATTTTGTGTATAACAATTATTTGGGAAATGTTTTAATGTTCAAATAAAGTTTGTTTGGCAAGTTTTGAACTTGTTTACGAATCAGTACTGTGCACTTGTCTTGTTTGGTGTAGAAAATCATCAAATGGCATTATGCATGCATCCACATATTTTTGCTTGTATTTATTATGTATGTGATTTTGGTGTTATTATTTTATGTGTAGATTTTGGTGCAAATAGTGATTGTGATTGTGAGGATTGTAGCTACTCTCCAAACTACCAAGGCAAGTGGTGCTTCATGATTTTATTCCTAAGTTTTTCAACTTTGCATTAAAAATAATTTTGCTAGTCTTGTATGGTTATTTTTGATCTATATGCTATGCTTGGGAAATCCTAGTAGTTGTAGAATTGCTAGAAATATTTCAAAGTCTTATCAATGCCATGCTTAGCCTAGCTAGTAGCAACCAAGGATGGTTATATATTCATTCTATGAATAAATATTTCTAAGTCTTTGGACTATGTTTTTGCTTAATAAAACAACTAAGTGAATGAAACACCTGGGTGGAATGGAAAGAATGGGTTATGTTGAGTGGTTACACAAGGCCCATTTCTATGGTCTACCTTGTGTATCTCACTTGTGGAAAGCCACCCAGGAACAAAGGGATTTGAGATGCCATATGTTTGTTGGGGTTCGTAGCATGGAAAACAAAAAAATTCTACCGCATACAAACAAACAAGCCAAGATCTATCTACTAGATTGTAGCAACGAGTCAATAGAATAACTCACCCTCGAAGATTCCAAAGTGTTTAACGAGAGCGGATTCTCGTGGGTGAGGTAGTCGTACTCTTCCCGATCTCAAGATCGTGTAGATGATCCTTCCGGCGCTACGTTCCGGGAGCGCTTCCGTAGTCGGTCACACGTTCAGTACTCGACTAAGACCTTCCTCTCCCTTGTTCCAGCAGGCAGCGGAGGTTGTAGCACTCTCCTCGCGATTCTGGCAGCACGACGGCGTGGTACCGGAAGTAGAGGGGAGATCTCGCAGGGCTTCGCCTTAAGCCGGAGCGAGTATGGTGGACTATGAGAGAGACCTCGGTGATCTAGGGTTTAGACGCACCAAGGAGAGGGGCTAGGCCGATGGCTAGGGAAAGTAGAAGGCCCCAAATCGGCGGCTTGGGAAAAAACCCTAGGGCAGCGGCGGTGGTTTGGTGGCCGGCGGCTAGGGTTAGGGTTTAGAGGGGTGGAGTTGTGTGTTTGGAGGGGCAGCCCTGCCCCTCCTTATATAGGTGGAGGGTGCGGCCAAGGGGAGGGGAGTCCCTCCCCAACTCGGCCTCCTTGGACGGCGGTGGAGGGAGAGGAACTCCTCCCCAAGTAGGTTTCCTACTCTCTCTCCACCAAGCAAAATAGCCGTTTGACTTTTCAAATTGGCGTTTGACTTTTCAAACTAGGATTTGATTTATTCCTTTATTTCGCTCAGCGATGACACCTAGTACATGATGCAACAATTCCAACTTGTTATGACACATTCATGTACCCTTCCCCTCCGGAGTGCCGGACATTTCGGAACCTTCTAGAACATTCCCGATGAAAACACCAGAACCATTCTCCAACCCCGAAACGGGACTTTCCTTATATGAATCTTATTCTCCGGACCATTCCGGATCTCCTCGTGATATCCCGGATTACATCCGAGACTCCGAACAACATTCGATCTCTTACTCATCATTCCATAACTACTCAAACAACGCCGAATCCTTAAGTGTGTCTCCCTACGGTTCGTGAATTATGCGGACATGATTGAGACACTTCTCCGATCAATAACCAATAGAGGAATCTGGAAATTCATATGGCTCCCACATATTTCAACGATTACTATGCGATCGAATGAACCACTTACATACGATACCAATTTCCCTTTGTCTCACGATAGTTTACTTATCTGAGGTTTTGATCGTCGGTATCTCTGCATACCTAGTTCAACCTCGTTACTGATAAGTACTCTTTTCTCGTTCCCGTGATATGTGATCCCTTGTGAGCCAGTCACATGCTTGCAAGCTAATTGGTTGACATTCCACTGAGAGGGCCCAGAGTATATCTATCCGTCATATGGATGGACAAATCCCACTCTTGATCCATGTGTCTCAACCAATACTTTCCGAACACTCAATGCCACCTTTATAGCCACCCAGTTACGGCGTGGTGTTTGATGTCATCAAAGCATCCTTCCGGTGATGGTGATAAGCATGATCTCATGGTCGAAGGAATTAGGTTACTATGTATCAGAAAGCATATAGCAATTGAACTATTAAAATGACTTGATCTTTATGCTACGCTTATCTATAGGAGTATGTCCATTATACCATTCTCCTAACGATATGATCTTGTTGTTAATAACATCTCAATGTTCATGATAGGGAAACCACAATCATTTATTAACCAACAAGCTAGTATTATGAAGTGGCTTTACTAGGGACTTCAATTTAAGTTTACAAATCATACAAGTATTAATGTTTCCTTGTTAATACTATTATAGCATGAATGTAAACATTTATCATAAAAACAAAGATATAATAATAACTACATTTATTATTGCCTCTAGGGCATATCTCCAACAGTCTCCCACTTGCACTAGAGTCCTCTAATCTAGATTACATGGTAATATACCGAACACCCATGGCAGTTTGGTGTTGGTCATGTTTTGCCCTCGGGAGAGGTTTAGTCAACGGATCCGCCACATTCAGATCTGTGTGTACTTTGCAAATCTTTATGTCACCATCTTGGACATGTTCTCGAATAGCGTGAAAACGTAGCTTAATGTGCTTCAGCTTCTTGTATGACCTTGGTTCTTGCGCATTGGCTATGGCGCCCATGTTATTACAGTAGATAGACATTGGGTCCAGCGCACATGGAACCACACCAAGTTCTGTAATGAACTCTTTCATCCATATCGCTTCTTGTGAAGCCTCCGAAGCAGCCATGTATTCCGATTCAGTTGAATATCTCGCCACAACGCTTTGCTTTGCACTCCTCCAGCTAACTGCTGCACCATTCAAAGTAAATACGTATCCAGATTGTGATTTAGAATCATCCGGATCGGTGTTCCAACTAGCATCAGTGTAACCATTAACAACGATCTGTTCATCACCTCCATAAGAAAGAACCATATCCTTAGTTCTTCTCAAGTACTTAAGGATGTTTTGATCTTGTCCAATGATCCACTCTGGATCACTTTGATATCTGCTAGTCAAACTAACAAAGATATGCAATGTCGGGTCTAGTACATAGCATGGCATACATTAGAGATCCTATGGCTGAGGCATAGGAGTTTTACTCATCCTTTCTCTATCTTCTACCGTTGTTGGACTTTGAGTTTTACTCAAGGTCGATTAGCAACATGGGCAAGAACCCTTTCTTGCTATCTTCCATTCCAAACCTCTTTAGAACTTTGTCCAAATATGTACTTTGTGACAATGATATTAGGTGTCTCGATCTATCTCTATAAATCTTTATGCCTAATATGTAAGCTGCTTCGCGAAGATCTTTCATTGAAAAACTATTATTCAAATATTTCTTGACACTATTAAGAAGGTCTACATCATTCCCAATCAACAATATGTCATCTACATATAGTATTAAGAATGCTACAGAGCTCCCACTCACTTTCTTGTAAATACAAGCTTCTCCATAAGTTTGTATAAAACCAAAATTTTTGATCACCTTATCAAAACGTTGATTCCAACTTCGGGATGCTTGCTTCAATCCATAAATGGACCGTTGAAGTTTGCATACCTTGTTAGCATCCTTAGGATCGACAAAACCTTTGTGTTGCATCATATACAACTCTTCATCAATGTCTCCATTGAGGAATGTTGTTTTGACATCCATCTGCCATATCTCATAATCGTAATATGCAGCGATTGCTAACATAATCCTTAGAGACTTTAGCTTCGCTACAGGTGAGAAAGTCTCATCGTAGTCAACTCCTTGAATTTGTCGAAACCCTTTTGCGACAAGTCGAGCTTTATAGACAGTAACATTACCATCAGCATCTGTTTTCTTCTTGAAAATCCATTTGTTCTCGACAGCCTTCCGGCCATCCGGTAAATCCACCAAGGTCCTTACTTGGTTTTCGTATATGGATCAAATCTCGGATTTCATGTCTTCTTGCCATTTATTGAAATCTGGGCTCATCTTCGCTTCGTCATATGTCGCAGGGTCATCGGTGTTATCCACCAACATGACACTCATAACGGGATCATACCAATCAGGAGTGGTACGAGTTCCCGTTGACCTGCGAGGTTTTGTAGCAACTTCAACCGAAGTTTCATGATCATCATCATTAGCTTCCTCTCTTATTGGTGTAGGCACCACAGGAACTTCTTCCGGTGCTGCGCTACTCGCAATTTCGAGAGAAGGTTCGACAACCTCGTCGAGTTCTACTTTCCTTCCAGTCACTTCTTTCGAGAGAAATTCTTTCTCTAGAAAGGATCCATTCTTGGCAACGAATATTTTGCCTTCGGATCTATGATAGAAGGTATATCCAATAGTTTCCTATGGATATCCTATGAAGACGCATTTTTCTGCTTTGGGTTCAAGCTTGTCCGGCTGTAACTTCTTTACATAGGCTTCGCAACCCCAAACTTTAAGGAACGACAATTTAGGTTTCTTCCCAAACCATAATTCATACGGTGTCGTTTCAACGGATTTAGATGGTGCCCTATTTAAAGTGAATGCGGTTGTTTCTAATGCATAACCCCAAAATGATAGCGGTAAATCTGTAAGTGACATCATAGAACGAACCATATCTAAGAGAGTTCGATTACAACGTTCGGACACACCATTACGCTGTGGTGTTCCCGGCGGTGTCAATTGTGAAAGTATTCCGCATTTCTTCAAATGCTCGCCAAACTTGTAACTTAGATATTCACCTCCACGATCAGAACATAGAAATTTAATCTTCTTGTTACTTTGATTCTCCACCTCACTTTGAAATTCCTTAAACTTCTCGAAAGTTTCGGACTTATGTTTCATGAAATAGATATACCCATATCTACTCAAGTCATCCGTGAGGGTAAGAACATAACGATAACCACCGCGTGATGCTACACTCATTGGACCGCACACATCGGTATGTATGATTTCCAATAAGTCCGTAGCTCGCTCCATCATACCAGAAAATGGAGTCTTAGTCATTTTTACCATCAGACATGCTTCGCATCTTTCAAGTGATTCAAAATTAAGTGATTCAAGAAGTCCATCGGAATGGAGTTTCTTCATACGCTTCACTCCAATGTGACCAAGACGACAGTGCCACATATAGGTCGAGTTATCGCTCGATTTCAAACGTTTAGATTCAATGTTATTAATATGTGTATTTCCACTATCGAGATTCAATAAGAATAGACCATCTATCAAAGGTGCATGTGCATAAAATATATTACTCATATAAATCTAACAACCATTATTCTCAGACTTAAACAAGTAACCGTCTCGCAATAAACAAGATCCCGATATAATATTCATGCTTAACGCAGGCACCAAATAACAATTATTTAAGTATAAAACTAATCCCGATGGTAGATGAAGAGGTAGTGTGCCGACCGCGATCACAACAACCTTTGATTCGTTTCCCACACGCATCGTCACCTCGTTCTTCGCTAGCTTCCGTTTATTCTGCAGCACCTGTTTCGAGTTACAAATATGAGCAACCGAACCAATATCAAATACCTAGGCACTACTACGAGTACTAGTGAGATACACATCAATAACATGTATATAGGATATACCTTTCTTCTTGATGTTGCCGTTCTTCAAATCCGCCAAGTACTTTGGGCAATTCCGCCCAAAGGATCTTCTCCCTTGCAAGAAAGCACTCAGACGTGCTTAGGTCCAGCCTTGGTCTTCTTCGTCGGTGCGGTAACTTTCTTACCACCCTTCTTGAAGTGTCCCTTTTGCTTAGACTTGCCTTTCTTGAATTTGGTGGTCTTATTGACCATCAACACTTAGTGCTCTTTCTTGATCTCCACTTCTTCAGATTTTAACATGGAGAAGAGTTCTGGCAACTGCTTGTTCATGCTTTGCATATTGTAATTCATCACAAAGTTCTTGTAACTTGGTGGTAGTGATTGGAGGACACGGTAAATCCCCAAAGCATTAGGAATCACTATACCCAAGCTTTGAAGTTTGTTTGCGTGCCCAGACATCTTAAGCACATGCTCACTAACGGAGCTGCCCTCTTCCATCTTGCAGTTAAAGAACTTTTCAGAAGCCTCATAGCTCTCAACTGCCGCGTGAGTCTCAAAGATCAATTTGAGTTCACGGACAATATCATGTGGGTCTGAATTCTCAAACCTTTTCTGAAGCTCCGATTCTAAACCATACAAGATAGCACACTGAACTGTGGAGTACTGATTCTTCCGAGCGAGGTAAACGTTCTTTACTTCATCGGTAGCATCAGCTGCAGGCGGGTCACCCAGCGGTGCATCCAGCACATAGGTCAAATTACCAGCATTGAGGACAATCCTCAAATTGCGGAACCAATCCGCGAAGTTGCTTCCATTGTTTTTCAACTTTTCTTTCTCTAGGAACACATTAAAATTGATGGTACGAGCCGCCATTGATCTACAACATATTTGCAATAGTTTAAACTAAGTTTATGACAAATTGAGTTCTAATTAATAGTTAAATTAATATAGGTGAACTCCCACTCAAAACAATATCCCTCACATTGTTTTAGTGATCACACGAACCAAATCCACCACATCAACACCGATCATCACGAGAGTTGATGTTGCTTCAATGGCGAACAATCTACATGTTCATCATATCTATTGTATGATTCATGCTTTACCTTTCGGTGATCCGTGTTTCGAGACCATGTCTGTACATGCTAGGCTCGTCAAGATCAAACCTTAGCTTCCGCATGAGCAACTATGGCTTGCTCACGTTGTATACACTTGCAGAATCTAACACACCTGATCATCACGTGGTGCTTCGAAACAACAAGCTTTAGCAACGGTGCTTACTAAGGATGAACACTTTAGAACTTGAAATTCATGTGCATGAGGGATCATCTTATAGTGCTACCGTCGTTAACTAAGCAATACAAGATGCATAAAGGATTAACATCACATGCAATTCATAATATGTGATATGATATGGCCTTTCTTATTTTTGCTTTCGATCTCCATCTTCAAGCACGAACATGATCTCCATCATCACCGGAATTGCATCAAGGTCAATGACGCTGCTCCATGGTTGTCGTCCACCGGCTTCAACTATTATAACTACTTTGATTAGACACGCGGGTCTTAACATAAATTAAAGACAACCATATGGCTCCTGCCGGTTGCCAACTTACAATAAGGAACATTGCATACATCAAATATAATCACAATCATGGCCATATCACATCACAGCACACCCCTGCAAAACAAAGTTAGACGCCTCTAATTTCTTTGGATATTTTACGTGGTATGGGGATTTCAATAAGTGTCGATCTAACTTACGAACAAGAACCACAACGTTGATGTTTTAACTATCAAGTGTCTGTTGTAAATTGGATCTATACTATAATGGGAGAGACAGACAACCGCAAAGCCACTTATGCAATACAAGTTGCATGTTGAGCGTGGATCAAGTCTCATGAACGATGTCATGTAAGGTTAGCCCGGGCCGCTTCATCCCATCATACCGCAAGATGCAAAGTACAAAAGAAGCAATTGATAATAAAAGCACCACCACCCACAATGACCATTGTGTTCTACTCGTGCAACAGATCTACATATAGACACGGCTCTGATACCACTGTTGGGGTTCGTAGCATGGAAAACAAAAAATTTCTACCGCATACAAACAAACAAGCCAAGATCTATCTACTAGATTGTAGCAACGAGTCGATAGAATAACTCACCCTCGAAGATTCCAAAGTGTTTAATGAGAGCGGATTCTCGTGGGTGATGTAGTCATACTCTTCCCGATCTCAAGATCGTGTAGACGATCCTTCCTTCCGCATTCCGCAGCGCTCAGTAGTCGGTCACATGTTCGGTGACACGAAGACCTTCCTCTCCTTGTTCCAAAGAAAATGGAGATTGTAGCACTCTCCTCGCGATTCCGGTAGCACGACGGCGTGGTACCGGAGGTAGAGGGGAGATCTCGAAGGGCTTCGCCTTAAGCTGGAGCGAGTATGGTGGACTATGATAGATCCCTCGGTGATCTAGGGTTTAGACGCACCAAGGAGAGGGGATAGGCCGGCGGCTAGGGCAAGTAGAAGGCCCCAACTCGGTGGCTTGGGAGAAAACCCTAGGGTGGCGGCGGTGGTTTGGTGGCCGGCGGCTAGGGTTAGGGTTTAGAGGGGTGGAGTTGTGTGTTTGGAGGGGCAGCCCTGCCCCTCCTTATATAGGTGGAGGGCGGGCCAAGGGAGGAGTCCTCCCAACTCGGCCTCCTTGGCCGGCGGTGGAGGGAGAGGAACTCCTCCCCAAGTAGGTTTCCTACTCTCCCTCCACCAAGCAAAATAGCCGTATGACTTTTCAAATTGGCGTTTGACTTTTCAAAATAGGATTTAATTTATTCCTTTATTTCGCTCAGCGATGACACCTAGTACATGATGCAACCATTCCAACTTGTTATGAAACATTCATGTACCCTTCCCCTCCGGAGTGCCGGACATTCCGGAACCTTCTAGAACATTCCCGATGAAAACACCGGAACCATTCTCCAACCCCGAAACAGGACTTTACTTATATGAATCTTATTCTCCGGAACATTCCGGATCTCCTCGTGATATCCCGGATCCCATCCGAGACTCCGAATAACATTCGATATCTTACTCATCATTCCATAACTACTCAAACAACGTCGAATCCTTAAGTGTGTCTCCCTACGGTTCGTGAATTATGCGGACATGATTGAGACACTTCTCCGATCAATAACCAATAGAGGAATCTGGAAATTCATATGGCTCCCACATATTTCAACGAGTACTATGCGATCGAATGAACAACTTACATACGATACCAATTTCCCTTTGTCTCACGATAGTTTACTTATCCGAGGTTTTGATCGTCGGTATCTCTGCATACCTAGTTCAACCTCGTTACTGATAAGTACTATTTTCTCGTTCCCGTGATATGTGATCCCTTGTGATCCAGTCACATGCTTGCAAGCTAATTGGATGACATTCCACCGAGAGGGCCCAGAGTATATCTATTCGTCATATGGATGGACAAATCCCACTCTTGATCCATGTGTATCAACCAATACTTTTCGAACACTCAATGCCACCTTTATAGCCACCCAGTTACGGTGTGGTGTTTGATGTCATCAAAGCATCCTTCCGGTGATGGTGATAAGCATGATCTCATGGTCGAAGGAATTAGGTTACTATGTATTAGAAAGCATATAGCAATTGAACTATTAAAATGACTTGATCTTTATGCTACGATTATCTATAGGAGTATGTCCATCATACCATTCTCCTAACGATATGATCTTGTTGTTAATAACATCTCAATGTTCATGATACGGAAACCACAATCATTTATTAACCAACAAGCTAGTATTATGAAGAGGCTTTACTAGGGACTTCAATTTAAGTTTACAAATCACACAAGTATTAATGTTTCCTTGTTAATACTATTATAGCATGAATGTAAACATTTATCATAAACACAAAGATATAATAATAACTACATTTATTATTGCCTCTAGCGCATATCTCCAACAATGTTAAGAAGATTCTAGTGCAGCCACTTGGCAATATGGGCTCTGCCTGGATCATATAGGTTGCAATAACTTAGCCATTTGGACAGTTGGTGGTAGTGGGATGATAGGTTGGAACGCGTCCATTTGGTCTAAGGGAAGGCTTCTGAAAGGTCATGTCTTGGTGAAAATCAAGTCTTGTGGGGAAAGTGCACAACCTCTACAGATGGAAGAATCTAAGTACTTAGACATGTCCTTGGTATTGGACAACATGAGCATCAAGACATGGAAGCTATCAATAATCTCCTCATCCCAATTTCTAAGTAAAAACTTGTGGTTTAAAAAAGGGGAAGGACCCCAATGTCTATTGGTGGTTCCTTGGGAAAGATTTTATCAAAGAAAAACTTAGTGTTTTCAACTAATAGGCAAAACCTATTTTGAGCAAAGCAAGCCTAAGCTACACTTAGCCAAAATGCATATAGTATCTAGTCCACCAATATTCTACTAAGGTATCACTGTCCAATACTATTCCAATGTATTGACCCACTGTGGCTGTAACTTGTGATGTTGCAGGTTATTCTGATGATGATTAGGAGTCATGAGTCTACACTCAACATGATTGCTTGTGGCACATGAAGATGAAGACTTATTTATCTTATTACATATTTGAACTCTTGTACTAGGCCTATGGCCATGGAGTTTGTAAAAGACTATGTTTGTCTCTGGAATGACTTGTAATAATGACCTTTGTTTCTGTGTACTTCATCTTAAACTGTGGATGCTAGCATTGATCCAGGGACTAGCATTGCAATCACAGGGATCCTTACCTTTATAAAGGGAGGGATCTTACAGATGGTATCAGAGCACTGTGTTGCCTGTAGGATTATGACCCTAGGATTGGAAACCACTAAGGAAAAAATTTCAACAACTTCCACACTTGTCTTATTCTTCTAGTAAACTTTTCTAATCTTCTTTTCTCATCTCTTTTGATAGAAGGATGCATTGTTAGCCTTTAGATTAGAAAGTGAAAGATGAATTGAGCCTTATTAGTTGGACCACCACACTCATCCTTATATTTCCAAAATTTTGACTAAGTTATATTGAAACTAGGTTGCTTGTATTATGTATGTCATGATTTGAGTGTTGCTTGAAAATGATATGCATGTGATGCTTTGTCTTGTGATTTAACTTTAATTGTATTGATCCTAACTTTTTCTATCTTATAAAATAGATGCCTAATGTTACTATCAACACGGCTGAAGAGTTCAAGGGAACTCGTTTTGGCACTCGTATTATTGAGCTCACTAGTCTGCTCAATCTCCCTCTTCCTACTATCATGATGCTTCCCCTCGCCAAGTTTGAGAGGAAAGACCTTTGGGGCTTCAAGGTTAATCATCCAGGACGCCAGACTGAGCCAGCCACGGAGGCCATCATCTTCAAGCTCATGCATGATGACAAGGAGAGAGGCCTAGAGGTAGTAATGCATGATTTGATTGGACGTTTACTAGGGAGACACTCTCGAGAGGTTAGAGGTACTCACTTCCACACCTTTGGTAGACGTGATGATGATGGTGAGGCCATTGACTTTGAGGATACTTTGAGAGAGACGGCAGAGCCGATTTGCCTATACCTCCAGGACTTAGAGGTTCTTCTTAGGCACATATACACTGATAGGACCAACGTCATGCTTAGCAATGACGAATTCCAGGTGCAGCTTCGTGAGAAGGACAAGCTCTTCGCGGAGCAATATGATATAGTCAAGGAGATGGAGGCTAAGTTTGAGAGTCAGGACAGAAAGTTCAAGAGTCAAGAGAAGCGAGTCCAAGATAGGAACAAGAGGATTCGAGACATGACTGCAGAACTAGAGGCCAAGGACTTCGAGCTCGAGCATCAGCAGACTGTGATTGAGAGACTTCGTTCACAGAAGAGGGCTCTCAAAACCAAAGTAGAGACCTTGACCACCAATGTCGAGGAATACAAGACCGCTATGGAGAATGTAGGTCTTACATTTGTTGATGAGGAGGTTGATGCAAAGGAGTAGTGATGACTACTCATTTACCTTTATTTATCATGTCTTTGATTATTGAGTCGCAATGACCATCCAACATGCGGATGGCTTGCTATTTGTGTGTTTACTTTTCCAAAAACTTATTATCTGTGTTGTTGAACATTTACTACTATGATGCATGATTGTGATTTGTTATGTGATGTATTGTGCATGATAGCATCTATGGGTATCTCATTCTTATCCTTATTGAAAACCACAGATTCCTCCCCAACGTCCCAATCCCAACCCCAACAACAACAACATCACCCCTGAGATGCAGCAGATGATGACAGCTCAGACTCAGTTGATGCAAATGATGACTACTTTCATCCAGAATCAGAACAACAACAACAACAACAATAATAATAATAATAACAATAACAACAACAATAATCAGAACAACCCACCGGGTTTTGACATGCTTACCAGGTTCTTAAGACTGAGGCCAGCAAAGTTCTCAGGAACTACTGATCCTATGGTGGCCAATGATTGGCTACGCTCTGTGAACAAGGACTTGGTAATCTATTGCATCGATGAAGAGAAAGTCAGATTTGCAGCTCACTTGTTGGAAGGACCAGCAACCACTTGGTGGGATAACTTTCAGATCACCACTCCCATTGCGGATGTGACATGGGCTATCTTTGAAGATGGTTTCCATACTTCTCACATCTCATCCGGAGTGATGAGTTTGACGAAGAAAGAGTTTCATAATTTGAAGCAGCGCCACCGCAGCGTGGCTGAATATATTGAAGAGTTCAACAATCTGGCGCGATATGCACTGGATGAAGTTGACACTGATGCTAAGAGGAAGGAAAAGTTCCTTGAAGGGTTGAATGATGAATTGAATCTGCAGTTAGCTATGGCCTATGTTCCCACATACCAGTCTCTTTGTGACAAGGCTGCTATTTTGGAGAGCAAAATGAAACAAGTGGAAAGCAGGAAGAGAAAGCACTCTGACAAGCACAGCTCGGGATCGTCTCACAAGCGTTCCCATTATGATGACAGTGGGAGTTCTGGATCCCACAAGCATGGGAAGTTCAACAAGCACCGCAACCACAACCGTTATCATGACAACAAGCACAACCGTAGTCATGACAACGATAAGTACAAGAATCACAAGGGTGGATATAAGAGCCACCACAGTGGAAGTGGAAGTGGCAGTGGAAGCCAGTCTGTCAAGAAGGATCTTAGTCAGGTCGAATGTTTCAAGTGCAAGAAGATGGGGCATTATGAAAATGAATGCCCAAAAAAGAAAGTTGAAGGACCCAACAAACCCAACCTTTCCAGAAAGGGCAAGTGAACCACATCAATGTGGAGGAAATCTATGAAGAGCCAGATGCTGTGGCTGGTAAGTTCAAACTCAATTCTGTTCCAGAATTTGTTCTCTTTGATACTGGTGCATCTCATTCATTCATATCAAGAGCATTTGTTGAAAGGAATGAACTACCGGTAGAAACTATTGGGTGTCCTATAAAAGTACGTTCTCCTGGCGGAGAAATGATAGTGAATTCAGGATGTCATGATCTAGTCATAGAGTTTGGGAAGTACAAGTTTCCCGTTAACCTGATAATCCTAAATTCCCAAGTATTGGATGTTATTTTGGGAATGGACTGGATGACTAAGCACAAGGGAGTGATATATTGTGCCAATCATACTGTCTCACTCACAACTCCAGAAAATAAGAGGATCAGATTCAAGACCAACTTTGAAGCAAAAAGGAGTAAGCTTAATTCTCTTAAGGGGGCTAGCATAGAAAGTGTGCCAATTGTGAGAGAATATCCGGATGTGTTTCCGGAAGAATTGCCGGGAATGCCACCAGATAGAGATGTGGAGTTTCTTATTGACTTGCTACCAGGATCTGGACCAATAGCAAAGAGACCGTACAAGATGTCAGTGGATGAGTTGAAAGAACTCAAGAAACAGCTCGGGGAACAGTTGCAGAAAGGATTTATTCAACCAAGTTCTTCATCTTGGGGAGCACCAGTTTTGTTTGTGGAAAAGAAAGATAGAAGTAAAAGGTTATGCATAGATTACCGTTCCCTCAATGAGGTGACTATCAAGAACAAATACCCTTTGCCAAGAATCAATGACTTGTTTGATCAGTTAGAAGGAGCTTGTGTGTTCTCAAAGATTGACCTCCGGTCAGGTTATTTCCAGCTCAAGATAAGAGAACAAGACATACCTAAAACAGCTTTCACCACAAGGTATGGATTGTATGAGTATACCGTGATGCCATTTGGTTTGACCAATGCACCAGCATACTTCATGAATATGATGAACAAGGTGTTCATGGAATTCCTCGATAAGTTTGTTGTCATTTTCATCGATGACATTTTGATCTACTCCAAGAGAAAAGAGGAGCATGAAGGACATTTGCGCTTGATACTTGAGAAACTTAGAGAGCATAAGCTGTATGCCAAATTCAGCAAGTGTGAGTTTTGGTTGAATGAAGTTGGATTTCTTGGACACGTTGTGTTAGGAGATGGTGTAGCAGTCGATCCTGCGAAAGTTTCAGCTGTAACTGAATGGGAATCTCCCAAGTCAGTGAAAGAGGTTCGTAGTTTCCTTGGCTTGGCAGGATACTACAGAAGATGTATTGAGAATTTCTCCAAGGTAGCTAAGCCTATGACAGAATTGCTAAAGAAAGACAAGAAATTTGCTTGGTCTGAAGGTTGTGAACTCAACTTTCAAGAATTGAAGAAGAGACTAGTGACAGCACCAGTCTTATGTTTGCTAGATTTGGAGAAAGATTTCCAAGTGTATTGTGATGCATCTCATCATGGATTAGGTGCAATACTTATGCAAGAAGGGAAAGTTGTGGCTTATGCCTCGAGACAACTCAAAACTCATGAAGTAAACTACCCTACTCATGATTTAGAGTTAGCCTCCGTTGTCCATGCACTCAAAACATGGAGACATTATCTTCTGGGAAAGTGATGTGAAGTGTTCACAGATCACAAGAGTTTGAAGTATATCTTCACCCAGAAAGAAATTAACATGAGACAAAGAAGATGGCTAGAACTCATCAAGGACTATGACTTGAGTTTGCAATACCACCCCGGTAGAGCAAATGTTGTAGCGGATGCTCTAAGCCGTAAAGTTTTTGTGAATGGCCTTACTAAAGGAGAATTGCCAGAAGATCTGTGTGCCCAATTTAGAGATCTCAGATTGGAGATTGTGCCTGAGGGACATCTCATGACTTTGGATGTTCAACCCACTTTGTTGGACAAGATCAAAGAAGCCCAGAAGACAGATAAGGAAGATGAGATTAAGGAAAAGTTTGGCAAAGGGAATCCAAAGGATTCCATGAAGACGAACAGGGTACTTTATGGCATGGAAAACGTATCTGTGTTCCACAGGATCCGGAGCTTCGGAAACTAATTTTACAAGAAGCACACAACTCACCATATTCTATTCATCCGGGTAACACCAAAATGTACATGGATATGAAGGAAAGATTTTGGTGGAATAATCTCAAGAAGGACATCGCCGAACATATTGCTTTGTGTGATGTATGTAGGAGAGTGAAAGCGGAACATCAGAAACCAGCAGGATTGTTAGAACCACTACCTATTCCTGATTGGAAGTGGGACAAGATTGGCATGTATTTCATCACCGGATTGCCAAGGACCAGGTCAGGATATGATTCTATTTGGGTAGTAGTGGATTGCCTAACTAAAGTGGCTCATTTCATACCCGTGAAGAGAACTTACACAAGTGCTAAGTTAGCCAAGATCTATATGAGTAGATGTAGAGGTCTCAACCTAATAAGGTAGATTCCTCCTGTGTTTACAATGCTAGTCCCTAGATCAATAGCTAGCATCCACAGTTTAGATGTAATATCAAGAAACAAAGGTCATAATATAACTTTATAACCAGGAATATCATAATTTTATTACATCAATACATAGCTCATTTGGCTATTACATTACATTGCGTGAATAATTATAATCATGGGGTCCTTCATCTTCAAAGTGCCACAGTGTATGTTGGTTGTAGACTTTGTAATCCTAATCAATCAATCTTCACTAAAATCAATCAAACGCAACATTACAAGTTCTGAGACACAAAGGGTCAATACATTTGAATTGTATTGGCAAGTGATACTATATTAGTATAGTGGAGTCTATCATCTATATGCATTTGGCTAAGTGGAGTTGAGGCTTGCATTGCTCAAAATAGATTTTTCCTTAACATTTGAAAATACTAAGTTTTTGCTTTGACAAAATCATTTTTCTCAATCAAAGATTGAAGATCCTTTACAAGGCATCTCTCAATCAAAGATTGAAGATTTCAAACAACCCTTGTTCAAACCACAAGATTTTAACTTAGAAGTTGGAATGATGAGATCCTTGATTGCTTCCATGTCTTGATGCTCAAATTGTCCTTTACCAGGGACATGGCTAAGTACTTAGATTTTACACTCTGCAGAGGTGGTGCACTTTCCCCACAAGACTTGGTTTCCCAAGACAAGATCTTTCAGAAGCCTTCCCTTAGACCAAAATGGACGCGCTCCAACCTATCAAACACTACCACCCACTGTCCATATGGCTAAGTTCTTGCAACCTATATGATCATGGCAGAGCCCATAATGCCAAGTGGCTGCACTTGAAGCTTCTCAACATTTGACAACTCAAATCTCTTTGTTCCAGGGTGGCAGATTCAAATCTGTTTTTTTTTAACTAAACCTGGCCACGTGTCTCACTCTGATTTGACAAAAACGGTTCGCACGGATCATGCGCTGCAGGCCGTTAGATCTAACTGATATCGCACGGCTCAGTTTCTCTCTTACCCCTTCGTTCTACTTTCTATCCTGTCCACCGGATCAAGATCGGATGGCTCTCAGTGCCCCGACCATAAGCTGGCGGCGCTGACGGTCATGAGGGCGGCGCTCGAGGCGAGGTTGCCGATACAGGAAGCTAGGGAAGGTAGGGAGATGCTCACAGTGATCGCCGTGGAATGCTGGTGCTCAACGTGGTCGTGATAGTCCAAGGGGCGCACGGTGCTGTCAGGGATTGCTCGCCGGAGTTGCTTCGGGCGGCGGTGCTCTCGGGTTGTTGTTGCTGGCGTCGTTTAGGACCGTGCTAAGGCAAAATAGAGGCATGGTTAGGTGCGCACGAGGGTCGCGAGTAAGGGAGCATCATCGGGATGGAGAGGGGAGGTCGGAATTTACCTCGGGAGGTCGTCGGAGTAGCAAACAGACGATGGCGACGGCGGTAGTTGTCGTTGCCGAGCCTGCAGGGCACTCGCGGGCGAGCTGAAACTACGAGGGGGTTTGCCAGGATATGGGGAACTTGTCTGCGTGCTTGGGAAGGCAGGGGGCGGCGTGAGGTCGCCGGAATCGGCCGAGAACTTCGTCGGAGACGGCGGCGGTGCAGAAGAAATTCGGAACAGCCTGGTGGCTCTCGAGGCGTGGTGTTTGGGGGGAATGGAGGAGTAAGGGGGGTTTTATCACGCGTGATCACTGCGGGTTTTAATCATGCATCAAGGCGAATTAAGCCCGAGAAATCAATGGCGAGGCGGGAGAACGGTCGATGCGGTGAGGACGACGACAGTGTTTGTGGGCCTACCTAGCGTGAGGGGAGAGTGAGGGTTTGGGGCCACCACCACTGTGGGTGCGGTTCGAGTGGAGAAGAAAACGCCGGGAGGGAAGCTAGGTGGGATGTCTTTGGGTTAGTTGGGCCAGAAGGTGGGCTGCTCTATTTTTTTCTGTCTGAAACTTTTTCCTTTTCTATTTTTAATTAACTGATTTGAAATTCAAACAAATGATTCATTCAACCAAATCAACTCAAACAAACAAAGACACTTCACAATTTTGAACTTGGTTCTTTATCAAGATAAACCTAAATTCCAAAATAAAATAATATTTTTTATTCATTTTAAGATCCATTCATTAATTAAATAAAAATGGACCTTTATTTATTTAATATGGTTTGATTTATTTAATAAAATCTTCATTTGAAATCCAAATACTTTCAAAACCAAATCAGTAGGTTTTATTTGAAAGTAAAGAATACTTGGAAAGCTTGTTTAAAATAAAATAACATTTTTGTTATAAGGTCCTTTAATAATTAATTTAAAATGGGTTTTAGTTATCAAATAGGTTTTGTTTTATTAAAAACTTTATTTTGAAAACTAAAATAGTACTAAACCATTCAGTAGGTTTTATTTGAAAATATAAAATATTTGGAAAACTTATTTAAAATAATTTAATACATTTTGATGTTCCATTTAAAATGGTAAAACCTTTTATTTAGATAAAATTTGGATATTAATTCCTTATTATTTTATTTAAATAAACCTTTACTATTTTTATTCAAAACAAAATGTTTTTAATTCCAAAGCTTGGCCAAGGTTTAATTTGGCTTTATAAAATAATCTTTATTTATAAATCCATCTTTTCTTTTGAATACCAAATCTTTTATTAAAAGATCCAAAATAGTATTTCCAAAATATTTTATTTCCCTTTGTTAATTGTTTTATGTTTTTAAATCCCTTTAGGATTTAATTGTTCAAAATAGGTTTGAAGATTCCTATTGGAATTCAAAAAGTTTCTTCTGGCCCTGAAAATCAAACAAAGTTTTATTTTATTCATTTATTTTCACATTACAAGATTTGGAAAATCTTGGGATGTGACAGTAGAATTGTATGCCTACATGGAGTACCCAAGAGTATTGTGTCTGATAGGGGAACTCAATTCACTTCTCATTTTTGGAGGCAACTACATGAGTCATTGGGAACGAGGTTGGAATTCAGTACTGCTTTTCATCCTCAGACAGATGGACAGACAGAAAGGACTAATCAGATTCTTGAAGATATGTTGAGAGCATGTGCACTAGACTATGGAGCCAATTGGGATGAAAGTCTGCCTTACGCAGAATTCTCTTACAATAACAACTATCAAGCCAGTATTGAGATGGCACCATTTGAGTTTCTCTATGGGAGAAAGTGTTCCACCCCATTACTATGGAATGGTGTGGGAGAAAGAAGTCTATTTGGACCAGAACTAATCAAAGAGGCTGAAGAGAAAGTCAAGCTGGTTAAGGACAGGTTGAAGATTGCACAGTCCCGACAAAAGAGCTACGCAGATCCTAAGCGTAGAGAAGTCACCTATGAAGTGGGTGATAGAGCTTATCTTAGAGTGTCACCACTTCGTGGAGTGAAGAGATTTGGTGTCAAAGGCAAATTATCCCCAAGGTATGTTGGACCATTCAAGATTCTGAGTCGTAAAGGATAAGTAGCTTATGAGATTGAATTGCCAGAGTCTTTGTCAGTTGTTCATAATGTATTTCATGTGAGTCAGCTTAAGAAATGTCATCCAGAAATGGAAGAGACTTCTTTGAAGGATACTATACCTTTGGAAGAGGTCCAGTTGGAAAGTGATCTCACTTATGAGGAGAAACCTATCAAGATTCTTGAGACTGCAGAAAGAGTTACTCGGACTAAGACTATCAAATTCCGCAAAGTTCAATGGAACCATCATTCCGAAGAAGAAGCAACTTGGGAAAGAGAAGATGATCTTCGGAAAGACCACCCTCATCTATTTGCTAGCCAACCCGAATCTCGAGGGCGAGATTCACCTTAAGGGGGTTAGATTTGTAACATCCGTAAAATCATGTTTCAAAACTCATGCATATCATCCATGCATCCATGATCATTTAGAGTTCCTTTTCAAAACCATTTCAAAATCAGGAGCATATGTTGCTCATTATTTTATGTGAGTATACCCTAACCTTAGTGCTACCTTCTTTTGAGAAAGGTACTTATTGTATTCAATAATGTTTTGAATTCAAACATAAGTACTTCCAAAAGCTTGAGCAAAGTTTCAAAACAAGTATGAAATAAAACCAAATTTATGCCTATTTTTGTATCTCATAAAGGCTTGGTTTTATTTTATTTTTCAAATGACCCAAGTATGTTTGGGTAAACAGAAGTGTTTGACACTTATTTGAGTACAAAGTTCACTATACAAAAATCCATAGAAGGTTTGAAATCAAACTGATTTGAAATAGAGTTTGAAAACCATTTCTAGAAAATCAAACAGAAAAAGAAAAGGAGTAAAGAGGAAAAAAAATAAGCAAACAGCCAATCTGGCCCAACCCAGCCCAACTTGACCCAGCTAGCCCAGCAACTCCCTCCCGCGAATCGTTTTTCTTTACTCGCACCCACATCCACAGATTCGCTGAGTGTCTGGACCCGCCCCCTCTTCTTTTCTCTCGCTGACAACCACGGCCCACACGACTGTCTTCGTCTCCACCCCAGCGACTAGTTCATCCCCAAATCACGCCGAGCGTTTCCTGTTTAATTCACGGCTTCAATTCCCGTTCAATGCTGAGTAATTCACGCCCCCGTCCTTGCCTACTTAAGCACCATGCCGCCCTCCTCCTTTTCCCCCAAACCACACCTCACCGGAGCCACCAGGCTGCTCGAATTCTCTCTGGACGCCCTCTGCTCCGACGAGTTCGTCGTCGAATTCCGGTGAGCACCGCGCTCCCCTCTGCCTATGGTTCATACTGGCTTGTTCTACATCTCCGTGCGCACCTACTGACACTCTCCGTTTGCTCGCGCATGATCTGTAGCCTCGGTAGCGTCAACGACTGAGGTCCGCCACCCTCTGCTCGAACTCCGACGACCGTTCCCCGTAAGTCCCAGCTTCCCCTCTTCCTCTGTTTGATACGCATGAGATCCCCAGTGTCCTGCACATATAACGGCACCCTTCTCTCGTATTAGTGTGGCCCAGAACGTCGACTCCGTCGCCAACAGAGAACACCATCGCCAGGGACTTCTCCGACGAGCAATCCGCGACGACTCCGAGCGCCCCTTCGCCAACCGAGCACACGTTGAGCATCTCCTCGTCACGGCAATTCTGGTGAGCATCCTCCCACCGTCCCGCGCGAACTAGTTCACCGGCTCCGCCGCTGACAGAGAGCGCCGCCGCCTTTCGCCCCCGCCAGCGCCGCCACTTGTTGGTCAGTCGCTGAGAGCCGTTCGATTTAGATCTAGTGGACGCGATAGAACATAACTGAAGGGGAAAGTAAAGATCTGAGCCGCGCGTTTTACTTAAATCTAACGGCTCGAAAGCGCGATCCAGCGCGAAGCGGTACCAGCCAGTTAGAAAGCGCCGTGTGGCACGAGATTTGTTTTAAAAAGTTTGAATTAGATCTATTAGATGTCAAACTTCTTTAAATCATAACTTTTGAATGCCACGTCCAAATTTGACAAATTTTATATCAATGGAATCAAGAGAGAAAATCCTTTCCATCTATGCAATGTGTTTAATGTTTTGCCTCTATTAAAATGGTTGTTTTTACAGAAACTTGTGTAGGCCTATTTTGTGTATAACAATTATTTGGGAAATGTTTTAATGTTCAAATAAAGTTTGTTTGGAAAGTTTTGAACTTGTTTATGAATCAGTATTGTGCACTTGTCTTGTTTGGTGTAGAAAATCATCACATGGCATTATGCATGCATCCACATATTTTTTCTTGTATTTATTATGTATGTGATTTTGGTGTTATTATTTTATGTGTAGATTTTGGTGCAAATAGTGATTGTGATTATGAGGATTGTAGCTACTCTCCAAACTACCAAGGAAATTGGTGCTTCATGATTTTATTCCGAAGTTTTTCAACTTTGCATTAGAAATAATTTTGCTAGTCTTGCATGGTTATTTTTGATCTATATGCTATGCTTGGGAAATCCTAGTAGTTGTAGAATTGCTAGAAATATTTCAAAGTCTTATCAATGCCATGCTTAGCCTAGCTAGTAGCAACCAAGGATGGTTATATATTCATTCTATGAATAAATATTTCTAAGTCTTTGGACTATGTTTTTGCTTAATAAAACAACTAAGTGAATGAAACACCTGGGTGGAATGGAAAGAATGGGTTATGTTGAGTGGTTACACAAGGCCCATTTCTATGGTCTACCTTGTGTATCTCACTTGTGGAAAGCCACCCAGTAACAAAGGGATTTGAGATGCCATATGTAAAGAAGCTTCTAGTGCAGCCACTTGGCAATATGGGCTCTTCCTGGATCATATAGGTTGCAATAACATAGCCATTTGGACAGTTGGTGGTAGTGGGATGATAGGTTGGAACGCGTCCATTTGGTCTAAGGGAAGGCTTCTGAAAGGTCCTGTCTTGGTGAAAATCAAGTCTTGTGGGGAAAGTGCACAACCTCTACAGATGGAAGAATCTAAGTACTTAGTCGTGTCCCTGGTATTGGACAACTTGAGCATCAAGACATGGAAGCTATCAATAATCTCCTCATCCCAATTTCTAAGTAAAAACTTGTGGTTGAACAAGGGGAAGGACCCCAATGTCTATTGGTGGTTCCTTGGGAAAGATTTTATCAAAGAAAAACTTAGTGTTTTCAACTAATTGTCAAAACCTATTTTGAGCAAAGCAAGCCTAAGCTACACTTAGCGAAAATGCATAGTATCTAGTCCACCAATATTCTACTAAGGTATCACTTGCCAATACTATTCCAATGTATTGACCCACTGTGGCTGTAACTTGTGATGTTGCAGGTTATTCTGATGATGATTAGGAGTCATGAGTCTACACTCAACATGCTTGCCTGCGGCACATGAAGATGAAGACTTATTTATCTTATTACATATTTGAACTCTTGTACTAGGCCTATGGCCATGGAGTTTGTAAAAGACTATGTTTGTCTTTGGAATGACTTGTAATAATGACCTTTGTTTCTGTGTACTTCATCTTAAACTGTGGATGCTAGCATTGATCCAGGGACTAGCATTGCAATCACAGGGATCCTTACCTTTATAAAGGGAGGGATCTTACAGTTTGCCTTGCCGGCCTTCTTGTCTGCCAAATACTTGGGGCAGTTGCGCTTCCAGTGGCCAGTCCCCTTACAATAGGAGCACTCGGTATCAGACTTAGGTCCAACTCGGGGTTTCTTTTCAGGCACGGCAACCGGCTTGCCGCCCTTACTTCCTTTCCGTTTTCCCTTCTTGTCTTTCTTGAAACCAGTGTTCCTATTGATCATCAACACTTGATGTTCCTTTTTGATCTCCACTTCTGCAGTTTTAAGCATTGACAGAAGCTCGGGGAGAGACTTCTTCATGCCTTGCATATTATAGTTCATCACATAGCTCTTATAGCTAGGTGGCAGAGACTGCAGAACACGATGGATGCCTAAGTCAATGGGAATCGTTATTCCCAAGGACACAAGCTTATCGGCAGAATCGACATCTTGAGTACATGCTCACTAACGGAGCTGTGCTCTTCCATCATGCAGCTAAAGAACTTTTCTGAAGCATTGTAGCTCTCTACAGCAGCATGTGTGTCGAAAATCATTTTCAACTCACCCATTGTATCAAAAGCATTGCCGTTTTCGAAACGGTTTCGAAGTTCCGGATCTAGCCCATACAATATGCCGCAATGAACTAAGTTGTGGTCCTCCTGACGAGTCTGATAGACATTCTTCTCCTCGTCAGGGGCATCCTCAAAAGGTGGGGGGCCTAACGATGCTTCTATCACATATTGCTTTTGTGTAGCAGAGAGGAGAATCCTCAAATTCATGGCCCATTCGGTAAAGTTGCTACCATTCGTTGCAAGTTTCTCTTTCTCCATGAACACATTGAAATTAAAAGCAGGTGGTGCATTCTACAACAGAATTTGTAAAGTTTAGACTAAGTTTATGATAGATTGAGTTCAACTAATCCATATTACGAATGAACTCCCACTCAAAAACGACATCCCTCGTGCCTTTTTGGTGATTACATGAACAAAATCCACTACACCAAGTCCGATCATCACGTGAGTCAGTGTAGCTTCAAAGGCGAGCATCAAATGGGCATCATATCTACTATATGACTCATGCTTAACCTTTCGGTCTGTGTTCCGAGGCCATGTCTGTACATGCTAGGCTCGCCAAGTTAGAACCTTAGTATTCACGTGTGTAACTGTTTTACACCCAAAATATGGTCGTGGATCCAAGAACACCCGATCATCGCGTGATGTCTTGGAGCGACGAAAACATAATCGGTGCATACTAAAGGAAGAACCCATTCTTATCTTGATATTTAAAAGATGGATCATCTTATTATGCTAACAAAGTGCTAAACAAGCAATATAAGATGCTATCAAACATCACATTTTTATTAGTGAAATTATATGGTTCCCGCATATGATCTCTATCATGTGCACTGTGGTATAATCACTATCATTCCTTTATGCGTAAGTCCAAGGTCTATGGAGATTACACGTTATGTATGTTGTAAGAGTATCATCTCATACTTCTACTTACAACATCACCATATCATAACACTAGCCCAACAACAATCTAAACTAGACGCCTCTAATTTATCCATTGCAAGTTTTACGTGGCTTAGGGCTTTCGAGATAGAACCGTTCTTACCTACGAACATGAACCACAACGAGGATAACCAAATTGTTGACAACTCGTTGCAAAATAGATATTGACTATAGTAGGAGAGACAGACACCCGCTAGCCACTTATGCAAACTAGTTGCATCTCAAGCGTGGAACAGGTCTCATGTGCGAGGACATGTAAAGTTTGTCCGGGCCGCTTCATCCCACTATGCCACCAATATCCAAAATTACAACTAAGGAGCAACAACATGATAATCATCGCCCACATACTCATATGTGTACTACCCGTGTAAAGTATCTACGCATAGATCTGGCTCTGATACCACTGTAGGGTTCGCAGCATAGAAAACAAAAAATTTCCTACGATGGGAACTATGTACCAAGATCTATCTACTAGATACAAACAACGGGCGGATGTATATCCGTAGAGAACATACCGTTGAAGACCGACAAAGCTTAACGAGTTCAACTCGTGGTTGATGTAGACGTTCTCTTGCCGATCTCAAGATCGAGAGGAAGTCCTAGCGCCGCAAAGCAGCAGCGCATCCGTGCTCGCACAGAAGATAATTATAATACAACTGTAATGTTGTATTGATGGAGCCTTGGTTATCCAACTGAAAACCTAAACCATAATGGATCAAAAGGTTATAATGATCAAGCCTTATTCACCAAGATTAAATACTTATGTCATGTATAAGTGGTATTGGTGGATAAAACATGATTGAAACCCTAGTAAAG
The DNA here is from genome assembly GCA_030063025.1 of Avena longiglumis. Classification (NCBI taxonomy): domain Eukaryota; kingdom Viridiplantae; phylum Streptophyta; class Magnoliopsida; order Poales; family Poaceae; genus Avena; species Avena longiglumis. The sequence continues at coordinate 470,515,546 of CP125974.1, read as the reverse complement.
GTAAGTTATCCTAGAATAGTCATCACAAACCACATAAATATGATTTAGGGTTGGAGTGTGAGTTATTGGAGTAAAGTGAATCTAAGATGATATTATTCAATCACAACTATTATAACATAGAGTTATAGAAGTAGTATTATTCATCTTAAAGGATAGTCAACTTTAGAGAGAGATTAGTGATGGAGGATTAAGGAAGATTGTGAGTAGAGTTTGAAGGAACTACTGGTTGGATGGAAGATTATCAATAGTAGAATAGTAAATACAACCAAGCAAGGATATGAGAAAACTATGAAATACCTTTGTATCAAACTCATTGGATTTATCCATGAGTTTAGAAGAATGATATAGGAATAAGAAGATTTTAATAAGCAAGCTCATCATACTAACCATGATGATGGATAGGAAGAAGTATTATATCTAGGAAAGGAATTCCTTTAATAAGAAGTCTAGAATTATGAATTATGGAAGATAGTAATTCTTGATAAACAATCAACTCTAAATCTCAAAACCCAATTATAATATCCATTTTATATTAAGAATTCCTCATCTTATATCTATATCACTTGATAGGAACATTTCCCTACAACAAATCACATAAGCACATCTCTGCTAATTCCAACCATCATAACTATATGTGCTTAAGTACATCTTTATAAATTCCTCTCTATAAATATTCAAGATATAACTTTCAAGCACTAAAGGTGATGTCAACAAATATCCCAAACAGAAAACCATATGTTTAGTTATTGAATCTTTAACCACATCCATAAAGGAGTCTAAGTATTTCAAGACAAAACCCTAAAACCAAAGGTAAATAAACATAATTTGAAATCCTAAACCTATTTATTTATCATAATAAAATAGATACATTGACACTTTCCAAATGAATGGAAGAAGTAAGAATTATATGAATTTCTTTCATATTTCATGCATCAAATAATGATATAGGCTCATTATACATATAAAAGTTTCTATTCAACTTATTAGCCAACTAAAGTTAAGTTGATAAGCAAATAAGAATATATCATTCAAGAAATCCCTAACTATAATAGGAGTGAAAAATAATAAGAAAAATTTCTACAAACTATTAAAAAGGGATTCATATTGAGTAAATAAAATAAATACAAAAAGATTATATAATAAAGGTTCACAAATGATACTAAATATATTTTAGTATTATTGAAATTATCCAGCAAAGAAATCCTACAAAGAGAAGTTAAAAATCTAAGTCAAATTCAAATATGAAAAGGAAAACAAAAAATAGAAAAGAGTAAATCAAATAAAAAACCAAACCTAGCCACAGCCCAACCCTATATACTTACCTAACACCCAGGTGCAGCCCACTTCAGCCCGCGACCAGCCCACCAGCAGCCTGTACCGCTTTGGCCTTCTATTTCTCGTCGTCTTCCTCGCCGGCGGAAGCAGCTGCGTGGCGTCGCGGCGGTCGTCGATCTCCGACGCGTTACGATGCGCGCCGCCGTCAGTGAGGAGGGGTGTAACATCCCTAAAATCATGTTTTCAAAACTTTGCATATCATCCATGCATTCATGATCATTTAGGGTTCATTTTCAAACTCATTTCAAAACAGAAGCATTTGAATAATTAATATTTTATGTAAACAAAGCATTGATCCAATGCTACTCTCCAATGAGAGATCATTTGTTTTAAACCATTGTTGTTTGCTCATGAGTTTAATTGATAAAATCCAAAGCTTGGACAAGGATTTTTCAAAACAAAGAAACAAAATTAAATCACTTATTTGTCTTTTTAAGCAATGCGTAAAAACACTGTTTATTTTGAAATTCCAAAGTGCCAAATCATTTTAAAAGTGTGCAACTTTGTTCTGCAACCAAATGAGTACTTTTTACACTTTATAAAAATCCAGAACAAGTTTGAAATCAAACACATTTGAAAACATTTGAATTTGATTCCTGGAAAATCAAACAGAAAATAGAAAAGGAGAAAAGAATTAGAAAAGGGCTGGCGCTACTAATCTAGCCCAGAGCCAGATCCAGCCCAAAAGCCCACCCGGGCCACTTTCCCTCTGTTTCTTCTCTCACCCGCACCGAACCAACCCACACCATCGCTGACTGGTGGCCCCTCTCCACGTCATCGTCACCTTCCCCAAAATCTCGCGCAGGAACACGTCGCCGCCGGCCGTTTCTTCCTCTTCACTGCCTCGATCAATTTCATTGATACAGCGTGTAATCGACGCCCCTGCTCTGTCTATAAAATCACCACCTCGCCGCGGTCCTTTCCCCCTAAACACCCACACCCAGTTGCCCCCAGGCTATGCGTATTCGAACTCCCTCCGTCGCTGCACAGACGCACTCCGGCGTACGATTCCGGTGAGCTCTCATCGCCCCTTGCCTTCTAATCTTGCCAGCGTGATTGCAGCGATCTTGTGCATCCTCTAACCCCATTGGTGCGTGCTAGGACTATCTAGAGCCTCGCCAACGACGACGACCGCAAGTGCCCGACGCAGCCGCAAACTCCGACAAGCTCTCCTGGTTTGTACTAACCGCGCCTCCCTCTCTGATTCATACTCACACGCTCGCCTTGTCTGCACACATCTAACGCCACCTCCCTTGTGCCTTAGCGTGAGCCCTAGCGTCGCCACCGTCTCCAGCCGCACATGCCCGACGACAACAGCGACTACGGCAAGCAATACCTGCCAACCGCGAGCGCCCCTTCTCCAACCAAACCCACCTCGAGCATCAGCAGCGCACGGCAAACTTGGTAAGCCACCCCTCCCTCTTACGCGCGACCTAGATCATCGGCAACATCACTGACAGAGCCGCCACCGCCACTCGCCGCCGCTAGCGACGCCAGGCTTTGGTCGTTTGATTAGCCACCGTTGGATCTAGATCCAACGAGTAGGATAGATCACTTAACGAAGGGGTATGGAACAGATCTGGCCGTGTGATTTAAGTTAGATCTAACGGCCCTCATTGATCGATCCGCACGAATCGGTATCAACCAATCAGAACACGCCGCGTGTCTGTAGGTTTGATTTAAAATCAGAATTTAGATCTATTAGATGTTTAAACTTGTAATATTCATAACTTTTGATTCCCACGTCCAAATTTTACAAATTTTATATCATTGGAATCAAGAGAGAAAATACTTTCCATTTATTCAATGTGTTTAATGTTTTGCCTCTGTTAAATTTTTTTTATAGAAACATTTGTAGGCATAATTTGTGTATAGTAATTATTTGAAAAATGTTTTGTTGATCAAATAAAGTTTAATTGGCAAGTTTTGAACTTGTTTAAGATTCAGTACTGTGCACTTGTCTTGTTTGGTGTAGAAAATCATCACATGGCATTTTGCATGCATTCATATATTTTTGTTTGTATAAATTTTGTATGTGATTTGGTGCCATTATTTTATGTGTAGATTTTGGTGCAAATAGTGATTGTGATTGTGAAGATTGTTGCTACTCCCCAAACTACCAAGGCAAGTGGTGCTTCATGAATTTATTCCTATGTTTTTCAACTATGCACTAGAAATATTTTGCTAGACTTGCATGAATATTTTTGATCTATATGCTATGCTTGGGAAATCCTAGTAGTTGTTGAATTGCTAGAAATTTCTAAGTTAAGATGCTTATCAATGCCATGCTTAGCCTAGCTAGTAGCAACCAAGGGTGGTTATATACTCATGCTATGAGAAAATATTTCTAAGTCTTTGGACTTATGTTTTTGCTTAATAAAACAACTAAGTGAATGAAACACCTAGGTGGAATGGAAAGAATGGTTTATGTTGAGTAGTTACACAAGGACCATTTCTATGGCTTACCTTGTGTATCTCACTTGTGGAAAGCCACCCAGGAACAAAGGGATTTGAGAGGACAAATGTTAAGAAGCTTCTAGTGCAGCCAGGTTGCAATAACTTAGCCATTTGGACTGTTGGTAGTAGTGGGATGATAGGTTTGCACGCGTCCATTTGGTCTAAGGGAAGGCTTATGAAAGGTCTTGTCTTGCTGAAAATCAAGTCTTGTGGGGAAAGTGCACAACCTCTACAGATGGAAGAATCTAAGTAATTAGCCATGTCCGTGGTATTGGACAACTTGAGCATCAAGACATGGAAGCTATCAAGAATATCCTCATCCCAATTTCTAAGTAAAAACTTGTGGTTGAACAAGGGTGAAGGTTCACCAATTTCTATTGGTGTTTCGTTGGGAAAGTTTTATCAAAGAAAAACTTAGTGTTTTCAACTGATAGGTAAAACCTATTTTGAGCAAAGCAAGCCTAAGCTACACTTAGCCAAAATGCATATAGTTTCTATACTACTAAAATTCTACTAAGGTATCACTTGCCAATACTATTCCAATGTATTGACCCACCGTGGCTGTAACTTGTGATGTTGCAGGTTATTCTGATGGTGATTAGGGGTTATGAGTCTACACTCAACATGCTTGCATGTGGCACATGAAGATGCAGACTTATTTATCTTATTATATATTTGAACTCTTGTATTAGGCATGTGGCCATGGAGTTTGTAAAAGACTATGTTTATCTCTGGAATGATATGTAATAATGACCTTTGTTTCTGTGTACTTCATCTTAAACTGTGGATGCTAGCAATGATCCAGGGACTAGCATTACAATCACAGGGATCCTTACCTTATAAAGGGAGGGATCTTACAGATGGTATCAGAGCACTGTGTTGCCTGTAGGATTATGACCCTAGGATTGGAAACCACTAGGGAAAAAATTTCAACAACTTCCACACTTGTCTTTTCTTCTCGTAAACTTTTCTAATCTTCTTTCTCATCTCTATTTGTATATGAACTCCATCAAGAAGTCGTGAGGAAGGGACCACTCATGACTATGACTTTGGAATGTGAGACAGAATTCCCCAAGGCTCTCAAGGACCTCATGGTTGCCATGGGAATACATGGTGCAACTGTGTCCAAAGGTTTTCCTGTGATGGATGAAGGAGTTGAGTACTGGTGGGTGCAACTTCACTTGTATAAAAACAAGGAAGACAACCACAAGGAATCAGGGTTCTGCATGGTCACCAACTCAGTGATGCACACCACATTCTTTGATTCAGCAAGAGATGCAGCTTGGAAGGCCATCAAAGAGCTTGGTGATAGAATCAAGTGCAGAATGCTCAACACTCAAAATGACCTTAGGGAAGAAAATAAGCATACCCAAGAGTTAGAGGCTACCAACCAACATTTAAGAGAGTATATCATAGACTTAGCCATTGAGTCATGTGATCAGGATCGACAGATTGCCTCTAGGGATGCCCTGTTAGCCAACTTGGCAAGTGAGATGGGATTGTAACGTACTTCGTTAGTTGGACCACCACACTTTTATTTTATTTCCCAAATGTTGTTTAAAATAAGTTGAACCTTGGATGCTTGTAATGGTTTTATGTATGCCATGACTTGTGTTTTGATTGTCAAAGATATGCATGCGATACCTGGTCTTGTGATTTGTCTTTAATTGTGTTGATTCTAACTTTTTCTATCTTATAAAATAGATGCCTAATGTTACTATCAGCACGGCTGAATATTTCAAGGGAACTCGTTTTGGCACTCGACTTATTGAGCTCACTAGTCTGCTCAATCTTCCGCTTCCTAGCATCATGGTGCTTCCCCTCACCAAGTTTGAGAGGAAAGACCTTTGGGGCTTCAAGGTTAATCAGCCAGGACGCCAGACTGAGCCTACCACGGAGGCAATCATCTTCAAGTTCATGCATGATGACAGGGAAGAGGCCTGGAGGTAGTCATGCAGGATTTACTTGCGCGTCTGTTAGGGAGACACTCTCGGGAGATTATAGGTACTCACTTCCACGCCTTCGGTAGACGTGACGAGGATGGAGAGGCCATTGACTTCAAGGACACTGCTAGAGAGACAGCAGAGCCGATTCGTCTATACCTCCAGGACTTAGAGGTTCTTCTTAGGCACCTAGATACTGATAGGACCAACGTCATGCTTAGAAATGACGAGCTCCAGGTGCAGCTTCGTGAGAAGGACAAGATCTTCGTGGAGCAAGATGATATAGTCAAGGAAATGGAGGCCAAGTTTGAGAGTCAAGATAGAAAGTTCAAGAGTCAAGAGAAAAGAGTCCAAGATAGGAACAAGAAGATTCGAGAGATGACTGCAGAACTAGAGACCAAGGACTTCGAGCTCGAGCATCAGCAGACTGTGATTGAGAGACTTCGTTCACAGAAGAGGGCTCTCAAGTCCAAGATAGAGGCCTTGACTACCAATGTCGAGGAATACAAGACCGCTATGGAGAATGCAGGTCTTACACTTGTTGATGAGGAGGTTGATGCAGAGGAGTAGTGATGACTACTCATTTACCTTTTATTTACCATGCTTTTGATTATTGAGTCGCAATGACCATCCAACATGTGGATTGCTTGCTATTGGTGTGTTTACTTTTCAAACTTGTTGCCTTTGTTGTTGAACTTCTACTACTATGATGCATGTTTGGTGATTGTTTATGTGATGTATTATGCATGATAGAATCTATGGGTAGCTCATTCTTATCTCTATTGAAAACCACAGATGCCTCCCCGACGTGCCAATCCCAACCCTAACAACAACAACAATATCACCCCCGAGATGCAGCAGATGATGACAGCTCAGACACAGCTGATGCAAATGATGACCACGTTCATACAAAATCAGAACAACAACAACAACAACAACAACAACAACAACAACAACAACAACAACAACAACAACAACAACAACAACAACAACAACAACAACAACAACAACAACAACAACAACAACAACAACAACAACAACAACAACAACAACAACAACAACAACAATCAGAACAACCCACCGGGTTTTGACTTTCCCCCGGATTTCCGGAGGTATTCACCATGAACAACAATCAGAACAACCCAACAATCAGAACAATCAGAACAACACCCAAGATTTACTCTAAGTTCCTCAAGCGCAAGCGCCAAAGAGGGGGCGGACTTTCCCCCGGAGAATCCGCCCTTGGGGCGGAGTTTTCCCAGGGGGCGGATAATCCGCCCACAAAGTTGTGCAACGGCCAGATCTGGGGAGGGGGTATTTAAGCCAGCCTTCCCCCTCCTGCCAGAACTCTTGATTCATCACGAAAAAGACTAGATCAGATCTGAAAGCTTCATCCAAGAGTGCTCCACCTAGATCCACTCAAAGGCCCCATCCCTTTGGGAATCAAAGGAGGAGAACTCGATCTTCATCATCAGCAATCAAGCGCTTCATCTCCTCTCCATTCATTTGGAGAACCTCCGATCTAGTATTTCTTGCAAATATCTAGATCCTCGTTTTTGTTTATATTGATAAACCTTATTCTTGTGGCAGCTTGTTGTCATCTCGGGAGCCCCCAATTCGGTTGTGGGTGTGTGCCCCGATAGTGTTGTAAAAGGCACCGGTTCCCGCCTCGAAGGGATCCAATAGTGGAGAAGGTGGATCAGGCCTCTCGTGGCGAGATCCATCGGAGAATAGTGTGAGGCCTATTGTGGCGTGGTGGTCTTAGAACCACCCACCCCTCCAACGCAGATGTACTTCCCTTAACAAGGAAGGAACTGCGGTAAAACAAATCCCTGTGTCTCAAGTGCTCCACTACGGTTTCTCGCTCCTCTTTACGTGCTTAGTAGTTAGGGTTACATATAGGGAAATTCTCGTAGTTGCATATCTAGAGAATTTACTTTGTGTCAAGCCTAAAATTGAAAAAGTATTAAAAATTGGTTAGCACCTATTCACCCCCCCTCTAGGTGCCCATACGATCCATTTCAATTGGTATCAGAGCCTCGGCTCTTATTTCGGGCTTAACCGTCTAAGAGAAGTATGGGTTCCAAGGTAGATGGGAGTGATGCTCCGGAGGTAGTCACCATGAACGATCTCAAGACGTTGGAAACAACCTTGGTGAGTTCAATGGAGGATAAGATGGAAGAGATGCATCAATTGATAATGCGTCTCTCCACATCCACAGCATCACCTCCATCTAACTCGGAGGATACCACTCCGCAATCCAAGGAAACGGGTAAAACTGTTTCCAAAGATAACGAAGTGGTTGGTGATGATACTATCAAGAGCTCCTCCTCGAAAAAGGATAGCGGTAAGGATGGATACAATGAGGTTTCTCACGTGTATTCCCCTGATCCGCCTATCCCTCACCCACATATACATAATAGGGGTGATCCACCCAAAACTTCAGCATCTACTTTTTCTCAATGGCAATTTTTGATGAAATCTCATGTGTGCAGTTCCTCCATAGAGTTGTGGAAGATCATCGAAAATGGTCTTCATGTTGGAAACCCCAACAATCTCACAAGAAGAGAAGTGGTCGATAGCCAACTCAACGCTACAGCTCTACACATGATACAACTTGGTGTAGGTGACAAAGACATGCCACACATTCAGCATCTTAGCACAGCTAAAGAAGCTTGGGATGCCCTCACCGAGCTCTTCATCGAAAATGAAAGTATGAGAAGGAATAGATATGATGCCTTGAGCAATGAAGCTGAAGGATTTTATATGCTGGATGGAGAAGACCACGAGGACATGTATAGGAGGCTCAAGGCAATAGCCACAACCTTCAGAAACCACGATGCAGCTCATGTTGATGATGCTTGGATCAAGCGCAAGTACGTCAGTGCTCTTATGCCATTTGAGCCCACAGATTTGAAAAGTCTCCAAGGTAGGCATAACTATCACCTCATGTCATCCAATGAGGTAATGCAAGAAATGGCCACTTTCAAAGTGGCTGCCAAGAATGCCGAAGATGCTCGTGCTCGAGCTATGGGGATGCAAAAGGGGGTCAACATGGCCTTGAAGACCAGTGTGATTGATCATGATGAATATACGGTAGAAGGTCTGGACTGTCCCGAGGATATAAATTTGGTCTTTTGGTGAGACCTTTAGTTCCTTGGGGTTAAATCATGTCGATACTATTATCGTACAATATATCTTTAGTGTTATCCCGTTTGCGAACCACACCTTAGTTTGATAACAAACTACTTGACACAAATTCCCTCCTTTGCTGCTACTATAGCAGTCATATACTTAGCCTTTTGTTGTATTATCCATCACAATGTCTTAACTTTGGAATTCATCCAAATCCATCATGGAAACTTTCTTTCCATTTCATTGTGCCACCCATAGTTTAAATTGAGATAAACTTAATTTTGTATCTTGTGACAAAACTAGTATCAATGTAATCCTTTACAATGAACTATTTGTAATTGTTTGTCACCTCTATACAAATATATTCTTAGTTCTTCCAAAAGATCATAAGAATATCCCCACTATCGTCCAATGATCATTTTATGATTCATTCTAGTATATGCTCATAACACTTAGAGCATAGGACATATCTGGATGTGTACATATCATGGTATTATTGATCAAAACATCCTTGTGATTTCACTCATCAAGTGTCAAAGCACTTGAATCTTGTTTCACTTATCAAGTGTTGATACACTTGAATCTTGATTCAATTCCTTTCCATGCGACAAGAACCGCTTCTTGTCGTATCTATATTGAACTCCTTCAATATCTCATATATGTACGTTTGGCACAACCATATTAGCGTCACAGTCTATCCGGTATAGACATTCATGCTAAATGTTCTGGTTTTGCCTAAGTCTTTCATCAAAATGAAATTCTTAACCTTTTTCAATAAAAGATACATCATTTCTAATCAACAAGATGTCCTCCACATAATGTATTAGAAATATGTCTCAGCGCTCCCACTTAATTTCTTGCAAATGCAAGCATTTTCATCGTTTCCTGATGAAAAATCCTTTTCGTCACGGTGAAGATTCCAACTCCGCGATGCTTACTTTAACCATTGAAGTTTGCATTCCCTTTTAGCATCCTCTGAATTAACAAAACCCTTTGGACCGTGTCATGTACACGTCCTAGGTAACCATTCTATTAGAAGAACTTTGTTTTGTTTATTCATCTACCATATACCAAATTATATGTAGTGGTTGCTACTTTAATCCATCCAGACTAAATATCGCTATGAAAGATCAAATCTTGTCACAGTCAACTCTTTGAACATTTTCATAAAATACTTTACGACATGTCGACTATTTCATAGATGTAAAACATCCATGTCTGTTTCTTTATAGATCCAAATATGACCGATAGGTTTTTACACCTTTCCGAAGGGTCTTCCAAGTTCTAAACTTGATTTCTCGTATATGGAACTATCACGGATTTTATGGCTTCAAGCCATTTGATGGAGTCAGGGCCCATCATCGCTTCTTTGTATGTGGCCGGTTCATCATTGTCAAACAATAATGATTTACTCTCAAATCTCATCATTTGATTTGTTTATCCAACCGACTTGGTTCAATAAGAACTTAGATCTCCGTGACCACAACCTTTGAGGCACATAAGATATGAGCATTATGGCAGCCTCCAGAACCATTTCCGGCGCTGCGCAACTCAACACATTTATCTAAGGTTTGTTAACCTTATCAAATTTCTATTGTCCTCCCACTTAACTTTTGCGAAAAATTTCTTTTTCAAGAAACTTCACATTTCAAGCGACAAACCCTTTTGTCCTTGGTGTTATGGAGGAATACCCAATTGTTATTCGAAATAACCTACAAAGACATGCTCATCCGACTTCAGTTGTAAACATCTTACTTATGTTTAGCATACCAAAATTTAAGAAATGACAACTTGGGTTTTACCCCAAACCATAATTCATATGGTGTCATTTCAACGGATCAAGATGGAGCTCTTTTCAGTGTAAAAGCGGTAGTCTCTAAAGCATTAATCTTTTAAAACATAATGGTAGTTTTATAAATAACACCTTTGATCCAACCATGTCAAACAAGGTTTCATTACAAATCTCAAACACTCCATACTCCTATGGTGTTTCGGGAGATGTAAATCTAGGTGTTTTGCTATACTTGCAACTCAAATAAATCCCTTTATGATAAATCATAATTCATTTATTTTTCTTGTTACACTTGTAACTCAAATAAATCCCTTATGATAAAAACATAAACCATTTATTTTCTTGTTACAATGATTTTCCACTTCATCTTGAAAGTCTTTGAACATTTTCAAATATTTCACACTTCTTTATCATTAAGTGAACATTCACTCAAATTTTCAGAGAAAGCATATGAAGTTGAAGTCCATCGCTTACGGCTACACATAATGGACTACATACATCGATATGTATAAATTCCAATATTTTAGTCGTTCGTTCTTCTTTGGCCTTTGAACGAAGTTTTAATTATCCCGAGGAAATTCTCACAAGCGTCACTTGATCAAATCAAAGACTCCAAAAATCCATGCATATGGATTTTATTTATGTTTTCTTTCCAATATAATTTAAACGGCGATGTCACTTCATAAGTGATCTTCCAATCATTTGTCTTGCGACATTTTAGCATTAGTTTTTATGGATGTGATTTCTCCAACTAGATTTGTAAATCATCCATCTTATATGGAATATGGTAATTATTTGAAAAACTTTTGTTCTCATAATACCTGATTTAAATAACTATTATTAAAACAAATCTTGAAGGCAAGCTTTTTGATGTCAAGGAGAAATACAAACAACGGTTTGTTTGTTTTCGATGAACATCATCACATATTCTCTTGCTAGTTACTTAGGCCATTGTGGTTCATGAATTGCTTCATTTTGTATGAAATTTCATACCAACCAATTCGGTATCCAATACCCAAGAACCACATTGTCTAACAAGCAAAGAATACAACCATAACATGTATATCATCCATATACCTAAATTGGATATTTCTAATCTTTTCTTTTTTGCCAAATATATTTTATAGATTCTCTTTCAGCATTTCATTTTCCTTTTTAAAAGAATCTATCAACATCAAAAGTGGCGCCATATACATGACACATAGTCCAAAGCGTGTATATTCAAATAATAATACCTTTGGACTTGCACTTTGAAGTAGATCATCATCATCAAAATGATCGGTATTCTTTCAAAATCCATTCTTTAGTAATCTTTTAGTGTAGTAAACACTTTACATACATCTTCTATTCATCCTTATCATGACGAATTTCATGATCAAGCTAATGTAGCCTATAAAGGAGAATCGTGAGTATAACCTTACTTTCCAAAACCTTTTTGGATGATTAGGATGTATAGCATCTCCAACCTTCGTAAATTCTCATCCAATATGAGAACATACATTATACTCTATCATATTGCAACCAAAACATTGTTTCAGATATCGTTATATCTGCCACACATGATGGTTTCTGAAACAATTCTTTCAGATCTTAGATAAACTTGATATTAAAACAATCAAGAATCATGGAGGCAAACATGATACTTAAGATACTAACACTGGAATTGTTACTCTCGATTTAATACCAATTATTAAATTTCACGGAGTAAACAGAGTGTGCTGAAAGTTTGCAATAGGACTTTAAACTTTAGATTAACACTCAACACAATACGATACCAGTTCGTAAAGTAAATATCCAGAATTCTATAGTTCTATTATCTCAATTACAACTATGCATAAGGTGGTGAAACGAATGCCAATGACTACATCAAATTATGCAAATTCACTTTGATTTAATTTATGATAAATTGAGTTCTACTAATCCAAATTAGAAATGAACTCCCACTCAAAAATGACATCCCTCGTGTCTTTTTGGTGATTACATGAACCAAATCCACTACACCAAGTCCGATCATCACGTGAGTCGGTGTAGCTTCAAAGGCGAGCATCAATATGGTCATCATATCAAAACATATGACTCATGCTTAACCTTTCGGTCCGTGTTCCGAGTCCATGTCTGTACATGCAAGGCTCGCCAAGTAAGAACCTTAGTATTCGCGTGTGTAACTGTCTTACACCAGAGATATGCTCGTGGATTCAAGTACACCCGATCATCACGTGATGTCTTGAAGCGACGAAACATTGTCGGTGCATACTTAAGGAAGAACACATTTTTATCTTGATATCTAAAATGAGGGATCATCTTATTATGCTAATAAAACGTCAAACAAGCAATATAAGATGCAACAAACATCTCATGTTAATAAGTTAAATGATATGGTTCTTGCATATGATCTCCATCATGTGCATCGTGGTATGATCTCTATCATACCTCTATGTGTAAGGCCAAGGTCTATGGAACCTACACGTTATGTGTGTTGTAAGAGTATCATCTCATACTTCTACTTACAACATTACCATATCATGGCACTAGCCCAACAACAATCTAAACTAGACACCTCTAATTTATCCATTGCAAGTTTTACGTGGCTTAGGGCTTTCGGAGATAGAACCGTTATTACCTACGAACATTAACCACAACGAGGATAACCAAATTGTTGACAAATTGTTGACAACTCGTTGCAAATTAGATATTGACTATAGTAGGAGAGACAGACACCCGCTAGCCACTTATGCAAAACTAGTTGCATGTCAAGCATGGAACAGGTCTCATGTGCAAGGACATGTAAAGTTTGTCCGGGCCGCTTCATCCCACTATGCCACCAATATCCAAAGTACAACTAAGAAGAAATAAAATGATCATCATCTCCCACATACTCATATGTGTACTACTCATGCAAAGCATCTACGCATAGATCCGGTTCTGATACCACTGTAGGGTTTGCAGCATAGAAAACAAAAAATTCCTATGGTGGGAACATCTAAGTACCAAGATCTATCTACTAGATACAAGCAACGGGTGGATATACATCCATAGAATACATAACCTCGAAGACCGTATAGCGTTAACGAGGTTGTACGCATGGATGATGTAGTCGAATGCTTGCCGATCTCAAGATCGTGATGAAGTCGATCTAGTCTAGCCGGTCCATGTAAGATCCCTCCTTTATAAAGGAAAAGGATCCCTGTGATTGCAATGCTAGTCCCTAGATCAATAGCTAGCATCCACAGTTAAGATGTAATATCAAGAAACAAGGTCATAATACAACTTTATAACCAGAAATAAAATAAGTTATTACATCTTACATAGCTCATTTGGCTATTACATTACATTGCAGCAGAATATCTATAAACATGGGGTCCTTCATCTTCAAAGTGCCACAGGCAAACATGTTGGTTGTAGACTTGTAATCCTAATCAATCAACTTCACTAATACCAAACCAACCTGCAACATTACAAGTTACAGCCACAAGGGTCAATACATTTAAATTGTATTGGCAAGTTTCACTACTATGTAGAATATAAGTGGATCCTATCAATACATGCATATTTGGCTAAGTGGGGTTCAGGCTCATTTGCAGAAAGCAAAATTGTTTTTCTTATATTTTCAAAATAGTTTTGATCTTTTGTCAAATCTTTCTGAACTCCTTGGAATCCACCAAGTGCTGCAAATCTCTTGTTGTCACTTTCAAGTTTTTACTTTTTAGAAATTGGAATGTCGAGATTTCCCATAGCTTCAGGCCTTAGTTGCTCAGTATTGTCCATAACCGGGGACACGGCTAAGTACTTAGAATTTTATCTTCTGCAGAAGTTATACACTTTACCCACATGACACACTCTCATCTTGTTGCCACCAGTTGCCGCTGGATAAGTACTCACCAAGATGGAGTACTGGCAGATTGAGAATGTGACGAAGTCTTTCCATAGGGTCCTCCCATACACAATGCTAGCTTGTCTTCAGGCACCAATGTAGGGTTCCTAGTTCCCTCATTCCAGTAACCTGAAGAGGCCAATGCATGGGTCTTCCACAATATAATTGACTAAGCCAGTGCCCATTTAGCATGTGGCTGTACACGGAAGCCACTGTACGAGAAACATGTTCAATCTCTAAGTCCCTGGGTGGTTTTCTTTTAGTGCACAACCAAAAAGAGATTTCCATATAAACATGGTTCCTTTTGTTGCCACCTTGTCCAAAACTTGAGTATCCTTGTCCACCCAGGTGGTTCATTGAGTACTTGTTTTATTATATAAAACACAATTCTTTTCTCAACTTCATATAATCTCAACATGTGTCTCATCTAATATATATAGCAGGGCTAAGCTTATTACAACTACATTGTTTTCACTAAGGAGTGTATAAGGGTATCCTATTAGGATTTAGCATAGCAAAATATAGTAGTCCTTATCATGCATGTTTCAAATCCACTAAGTGTAATGAAAATAATAGGACTTAGATGATAGTGTCACTTGCCTTTTTGGTAGAGGATGTTGGTTCAATTCGGTCTTGCTAATATCACACTCTTCTAACTTCACTACAATTCAATCAAGCAAACGTAGATTCAACTAGCATTCCAACCATTATTCAAACAATTCATCACACATAAAATAATAGAAACAAAGTCATGCAAGCAAGCATGCAAAAGATAGTTTTATTTGCAAAGGTGGTTTCTACTAGGCTCTATACATTGTAAGGTTCAAAGTGGTCATTTACTAAAGTGGCAAAGTCATTTGCAAAAGGGTTTTACCTATAAACCATTTTTAAATGAAATCATTATTTCATGTGGTAAAAAATGTTTTTGGTAAGGCAAAAAATATATATTGTTCACCAAATAAGTTGTTAATTCTCAAAACTTGGTGTTTAGGGTTAGTAGGTTTGAATAAAAACATTATCCAAAGGTTTTTCTCAAAAATCATTTCCATAACAAAATCAATGTTTTTATTTGACTAGAAATGAGATAATTCAATTATTCAAACCTAATCTTCACAAAACACATTTTTAAATCCATATGTTGGTTCCTAGGGCCAGTAGGTTCACAACAAACCATTTTTCAAAGATTTCAACCCCAAAATCATTTTGAAATAAATTTTATATCCTAAACAAGTATACACAAGTTTCTGCAAAAACAAACAATTTACAGAAACTTTTGTTAGACCCCTCCTATATAAAGGATAGGATCCCTGTGATTGCAATGCTAGCCCCTGGATCATTGCTAGCATCCACAGTTTAAGATGAAGTACACAGATACAAAGGTCGTTTATTACATTCATTCCAGAGATAAACATAGTCTTTTACAACTCAGGGCCATAGGCCTAACACAAGAGTTTTTTAGGATTAAGTAAGTAAACACAAGTCTTCATCTTCATGTGCCACAGGCAATCATGTTGAGTGTAGACTCATGACTCCTACTCATCATCGGAATAACCTGCAACATCATAAGTTACAGCCACAGAGGGTCAATACTTTGGAATAGTATTGGCAAGTGATACCTTAATATATTTTTTTAAGTGGTCTATAGTTCTATATGCATTTGGCTAGTGTAGCTTGGCTTGCTTTGCTCAAAATTAAGTTTTACTTATTAGTTGAAATTGCTAAGTTTTCTTTGTCAAAACATTCCCAAGGAAACCATCAATAGATATTGAGGTCCTTCACCCTTGTTCACCCACAAGTTTTTAATTTAGAAGTTGGAGTGATGAGATTCTTGTGGCTTCCATGTCTTGATGCTCAAGTGTCCATTTCCTTGGACAAGGCTAAGTACTTAGGTTTTCCATCTGCAGAGGTTGTGCACTTTCCCCACCAGACTTGGTTTCCCAAGACAGGACCTTTCAGAAGCTTTTCCTTAGTCAAAATGGACGCTCCCAACCTATCAACCCAACTACCACCCTCTGTCCAAATTGACTAAGTTCGCAACCTATATGATCATGGCGAGCCCATATTGCCAAGTGGTTGCCTTGTTAGCTTTCTCAACATTTGGCCTCCAAATCCCTTTGTGCCTGGGTGGCATTCCACAAGTGAGATACACAACCCAAGTCCATGGCCTTGTGTAACCACTCAACATAACCCAATCAATCCATTCCACCCAGGAGATTTATTTGACTTAGTTGTTTTATTAAGAAAATATAAGTCTCTTGACTTAGAATATTTTTATCATAAACTATATAGATGTTCACCACCCTAGTTTACTATAAGCTAGGCTAAGCAAAGTATGGTATCTTAACTTAGGAAAATTTCCCTAGCAATTCTACTACTTCACTCTACTTAGGATTTCCCATCTTGGCACCAAGCAAAATATCATGCATTTACTTTAGCAAAATATCTAATGCAAGTATAAAACTTAGGATAGGAAATTCATGATAATATCACTTGCCTTGGTAGTGGGGAGAGTAGCACTCCTCACAATCACAATCACTATCAAAATCTACACAAGAGACAATAGCACACAATTACACACAATATAAATACAATCAAAATAATATGAATGCATGCATGCAAGAATTTACTAAATGGTGATTTTTGAAAATTATACCAAGTATGTTCATGAGCACAGAAACTTAACAAGGCTCAAAATTGCCAACTACATTTATTTGGCCCAAAAATAACTACAAGAATAAAACTATATCTAAAATAGCCCTAAACATGTTTCACAATAAAAATCATTTTTAACTGTTACTATATGCTAATCAAAAGGTATATTCTGATAGGCCTTGTCTTACTGAACTCAACGATATAAAGTTTGCAAAAATCCAACGTGTCGTTTGAAAGTTATAAGCATTTGAAGTTTGAATCAAATTCTGGTTTTAAATTCTGTTTTAATCTAAATTCCTGCCACGCGTCGCGTTTCTACTGGCGCGTACCGGTTCGCACCGGATCGCCCTTCTGAGCCGTTGGATTTAAATAACGTTGCGCGGCTCAGATCTGTCCATACCTCTTCGATAAGTGAAGTGTTTCTACGCGTAGGATCCAGATCTGATGGCTAAGATTCATCTAACCTAAAACGAAGCTGCCGCAGTGACAAAGCGGCGTCGGTCGATGGCGGCGTTCTGGGTCGCCCGGAGAAGGAAGGAGGTGCTTACCAGAACCGCAGAAGGCTGCTGATGCTCAAGGTGGCAATGGCTTGGGAAGGGGCGTATGGGTTCGTCGGAGATTTCTCGCCGGAGTTCGCGAACGCGTCTGCCACGGTCAGTTGTCGACGTTGGCGAGGTTCCTCGTCGCCCTAAGTCAAAACAGGGGTACTATCAGATGCGCAAAACGAAGTGGATTCAGGGCGTATCAGTCAGAGATCAAGGGGCGGTGGTTACTTACGAAGGGGGGTCGCCGGAGTTCTTGCAGGAGACGGTGGCGGCCAGTTGTTGACGTTGCCAAGGCTAGGGATCATGCGAAAGTAAACGGCGAGTGTCAGAAGATGCGTATGAGTTCACTGAACAAGATAGTGTGAATGAGAGACGGAGGGGAGCTCGAGACTCACCGGAATTTGCCGGCGCAGTCGTCGGAGACGGCGGGGTTGCAGAGAGCAATGCGCGCAGCCTGGGGGCGTTCAGTGCTCGGGGTTTTGGGGAAAAGAGAGGGGAGGGGTTTCTTATAGCTTGCTCATGAGCGAGAATCACCGAGCCAATAACTCGAATTGATGCCGAATCAAGACCGAAACGCCCGCTTGATTTGGGGAATGAATGGGTCGGGTGGGTGGAGGCGACGCCGTCGTGGGGTTGGCCCGCTTGTCAGTGATATGTGCAGGTTTTCGGTGGGGTCCGGCGGTCAGCGGTTCAGCGCGTGTGCTCGCGCGTGAGAAGAGAAAAAGAAGTCCCCGGGTGGGCTTGGGCTGGGGATTAGTTCGGGCGATTCGGCCGCTGGCCTTTTCCATTTCTTTGCCCTTTTCTTTTTCTGTTTTCTATTTTCTGAATTGATTTTGATATGTTTTCAAATCCTTTTTGAATTCAAACAAATTTGGGGATCCTTGTAGGGTTCTATGGTTTCAAATGCAGTTATTTAACCAAGTGGTTACTTTGTAGGGTTTGGTCATGCTTGGTTTTCATAAGGAGTAGATTTTGCTATAGTTGCAATTATTTGAATTTAGGGTTTTGAATCACTTCTAAGTTTTGAATCATGGTAGAGTTTTACACAATCATTCCAACAATGGAGTCAATTAAACAAGTACTTAAGCTTCCAAATTTCAAAGTGTGATGGTCATCTTGGAATCAAAGGCCCACATGAAATCATAGACTCAACTTCTGCTTCTAAGTGATTTTTGGTAAACCCTAAATGAATGAATGAGATGCATATATGATTGAAATGAGTTTTGAAACCATGATTTTTGGGATGTTACAAATCTAACCCCCTTAAGATGAATCTCGCCCTCGAGATTCGGTTTGGCTAGCAAATAGGTGAGGGTGGTCCTTTCGAAGATCATCTTCTCTTTCCCATGTTGCTTCCTCTTCAGAGTGATGGTTCCATTGCACTTTACAAAATTTGATAGCCTTGGTCCTGGTGACTCTTTCTGCTGTCTCTAGAATTTTGACAGGCTTTTCCTCATAAGTGAGATCACTTTCTAGCTGAACTTCCTCCAAAGGTATGGTATCCTTTAAAGAAGACTCTTCCATTTCTGGGTGACACTTTTTAAGTCGACTCACATGAAATACGTTATGGATCTTGATAGAGATTACGGTAATTCCACTTCATATGCAACTTCTCCTTACGACTTAGAATCTTGAATGGCTGACGTATCTTGGTGCCAACTTTCCTTTGACTCCAAATCTTTTCACTCCAGAGTGGTGATACCGAGATAGGCTCTATCCCCACTTCAGAGGTGACTTCTCACGCTTAGAATCCGCGTAGCTTTTCGCCGGATTGTGCTATCTTCAACCTGTCCTTAACCAATTTAACTTTTCTTAAGGCGTCCTTGATAAGATCAGGTCCAAATAAACTTCTTTCTCCCACACCATTCCATAACAATGGGTGGTACACTTCCTTCCGTAGAGTAACTCAAACGGTGCCATTCCAATACTTGATTGATGGCTGTTATTGTAAGAGAACTCCGTAAGGCAAACTTTCATCCCAACTTGCTCCATAGTCTAGAGCACAAGCTCTCAACATGTCTTCAAGAATTTGGTTGGTTCTTTCCGTTTGTCCATCCGTTTGAGGATGAAAAGCAGTACTAAATTCCAACCTCGTTCCTAAGGATTCATGAAGTTGTTTCCAAAAGTGAGATGTGAATTGAGTTCCTCTATCAGACACAATACTCTTTGGCACACCATGAAGGCATACAATCCTGCTCATGTAAATTTTTGCTAGTTTGGCACTGGTATAAGTTGTTTTCACTGGTATAAAATGAGCCACTTTGGTTAGACGATCCACTACTACCCATATGGAATCATATCCCGATCTAGTCCTTGGTAATCCGGTAATGAAATCCATACCAATATTTTCCCACTTCCATTCAGGAATAGGCAATGGTTGAAGCAAACCTGCTGGTTTCTGGTGCTCCGCTTTGACTCTGCTACACACGTCACACAAAGCGATATGTTCGGCGATGTCCTTTTTGAGATTGTTCCACCAAAACTTTTCCTTCATGTCCATGTACATCTTGGTATTTCCCGGGTGAATAGAGTACAGAGAGTTGTGTCCTTCCTGTAAGATCAGTTTCCGCAATTCCGAGTCTTGTGGAACACATATACGTTTCCCGTGCCATAAGGTACCTTGTTCGTCAACATGAAAACTTTTAGCCTTTCCTAGACCAATGTTTACCTTAATCTTTTCAATTTCCTCATCCGTCTTGGACTTCCGGATCTTGTCCAATAGAGTGGGTTGAACATCTAAGGACATGAGATGTCCTTCCGTACAATCTCAATCTGAGTTCTTTGAATTGCTTACACAAATCATCGGCATTTCTCCTTTGTAAGGCCATTTACAAATGTCTTACGACTTAGAGCATCCGCTACTACATTTGCTTTACCGGATGGTATTGCAAACTCAAGTCGTAATCCTTGATAAGTTCTAACCATCTCCTTTGTCTCATGTTGATTTCCTTTTGGGTGAAAATATATTTCAAACTCTTATGATCGGTGAACACCTCACAACGCTTTCCCAAAAGGTAATGTCTCCATGTTTTGAGTGCATGGACGACAGAGGCTAACTCCAAATCATGAGTAGGGTAGTTTACTTCATGAGTTTTGAGTTGTCTCGAAGCATAAGCTACGACTCTACCATCTTGCATAAGCACGGCTCCTAAGCCTTGATGAGAAGCATCACAATACACTTGGAAATCCTTTTCCAAATCTGGTAGACATAGAACTGGTGCTGTTACAAGTCTCTTCTTCAATTCTTGGAAACTGACTTCGCAACCTTCAGACCAAGCAAACTTCTTGTCTTTCTTTAGTAATTCTGTCATAGGCTTAGCAACTTTTGAGAAATTCTCAATGAACCTTCAGTAGTAACCTGCTAAGCGAGGAAACTACGAACTTCTTTCACATTTTTAGGTGATTCCCAATCATCAATTTGAAACCTTAGCAGGATCAATGCCACACCATCTTTTGTCATCACATGACCAAGAAAACCAACCTTCTCTAACCAAAACTCACACTTGCTGAATTTGGCATATAGTTTATGTTCCCTCAGTTTCTCAAGTATCAAGCGTAAGTGTCTTTCATGCTCTTCCTTGCTCTTGGAGTAGACTAAGATGTCATCGATGAAAACGACAACGAACTTGTCAAGGAACTCCATGAACACCTTGTTCATCATATTCATGAAGTATGCTGGAGCGTTGGTTAATCCAAAAGGCATCACAGTATACTCATACAATCCATACCTTGTGGTGAATGCTGTTTTGGTATGTCTTGCTCTCGTATCTTGAGTTGAAAATAACCATCAAGATCAATCTTCGAGAATACACATGCTCCTTCTAGCTGATCAAATAAGTCATTGATTCTTGGCAAAGGATACTTGTTCTTGATTGTAACCTCGTTGAGAGAACGGTAGTCAATACACAATCTTTGGGTTCTATCTTTCTTCTCTACGAACAAAACTGGGGCTCCCCAAGATGAAGAACTTGGTTGAATGAACCCTTTCTGTAACTGTTCCCCTAGTTGTTTCTTGAGCTCCTTCAATTCATCCACTGACATTTTATATGGTCTCTTAGCTATTGGTCCAGAACCTGGTACCAAATCTATTAGAAACTCCACATCTCTATCTGGTGGCATTCCTGGCAATTCTTCAGGGAATACATCCGGATACTCACACACAATTGGCACATTGTCCATGCTAACCTCCTTAAGAGAATTTAGCTTACTTCCTTTGAATTCAAAGTTTGACTTAAACTTTATTCTTTTTCCTTCGGGGGTTGTGAGTGTAACTGTACGATTGGCACAATCTAATACTCCCTCATACCTAGCCATCCAATCCATTCCCAATATTACATCCAATCCTTGGGAATCTAGGATTATCAGACTTACTGGGAACTTATGTTTACCAAACTCTATGATAAGATCTCGGCATCCAAGGCTTGCTACCATGTCTCCCCCTGGAGAACTAACCTTTATTGGACACCCAATGTTTTCTGATGCAAACCCATTTCTATCCACAAATGCCTTTGATATGAATGAATGAGATGCACCAGTATCAAAGAGTACAAATGCTGAAATTGTATTGAGTCTGAACTTACCAGCCACGGCATCAGGTTCTTCATAGACCTCCTCCACATTGATGTGGTTAACCTGTCCTTTCTGAAATGGATTTGGCTTGTTAGGTCCTTCAACTTTCTTTTCAGGGCACTCATTAGCATAATGCCCCAGCTTCTTGCATTTGTAGCACTCAACCTGACTGAGGTCCTTTTTGACATACTGACCTCCACCTCCACTACCATTTCCACTGTGGTGGCTCTTATGTCCACCCTTGTGGTTCTTGTACTTATCATTGTCATGACTACGATGTTTGTCATGACGGTTGTGGTTGTGGTGCTTGTTGAACTTCCCATGTTTATGGGATCCGGAGCTGCCACTGTCATCAAAATGAGATCGTTTGTGAGACGATCCCGAGTTGTGTTTGTCGGAGTGTTTCCTCTTTCTACTCTCGACTTGTTTCCTTTTACTCTCCAAAATAGCAGCCTTGTCACACAGAGACTGATAAGTTGGAACATATGCTACTGATAACTGTAGGTTCAGCTCATCATTCAAGCCTTCCAAGAACTTTTCCTTTCTCTTTGCATCAGTATCAACCTCATCCGGTGCATAGCGCGCCAGATTGTTGAATTCTTCTATGTATTCTGCCACACTGTGATGGCGCTTCAAGTTGTGAAACTCCTTCTTTTCGAGACTCATTATCCGGACGAGATATGAGCGTGCGAAACCCATTTTCAAATATATCCCATGTCACTTCATCAATGGGAGTGGTGATTTGGAAGTTATCCCACCATGTGGCGGCTGGTCCTTCCAACAGATGCGCTGCGAATCTGACTTTTTCAGCATCGGTACCATCGTCACCAAGTCTTTGTTCACAGAACGCAACCAGTCATTGGCTGCCATTGGATCAGTTGTTCCTGAAAACTTTGCTGGCCTCAGACGCAGGAATCTGGTGAGCATATCGAAACCCGGAGGGTTGTTGTTGTTGTTGTTGTTGTTGTTGTTGTTGTTGTTGTTGTTGTTGTTGGGATCGTTGTTGTTGTTGTTATTATTCTGGTTTTGGATGAACGTTGTCATCATTTGCATAAGCTGCGTTTGCGCATTCATCATTTGTTGCATTTCCCGGTGATGTTGTTGGGGTTGGTTTTTGTGACGGGGAGGCATCTGTGGTTTGTTCAAATAGATAAGAATGAGATACCCATAGATGTTTCATGCACAATACACATAAGCAAACACATAACAAGCAACATAAGAAAAAGAAGTTCAACGAACACATAACCAGCTCATGAGGTACACACACAAGTTGCAAGCCATCCACATGTCGGATGGTCCAATAATAAGTCCACAATAGCAAGTATGAATATGAAAAGTAAACGAGTAGTCAAGTCTACTCATCAGCGTCGATCTCCTCCTCAACGAAAGTAAGACCTGCGTTCTCCATCGCGGTCTTGTTCTCCTCAATTGTAGTAGTCAAGGAATCGACCTTGGCCTTGAGAGCCCTCTTCTGGGAGCGAAGCCTCTCAATAACCATCTGCTGCTGCTCAAGCTCGAAGTCCTTAGACTTCAGCTCCTCTGTCATGTCCCGGATTCTCTTGTTCCTATCCTGGACGCGTTTCTCTTGACTCTTGAATCTGCGGTCCTGGGTCTCAAATTTTGTCTCCATCTCCTTGATCATCTCATCCTGCTGCGCAAAAAGCTTGTCCTTCTCGCGAAGCTGCACCTGAAGCTCGTCATTACCAAGCATGACGTTCGTCCTGTCCGTATCTACGTGTCTGAGAAGAGTCTCCAAGTCCTGAAGATAAAGACGTATCGGCTCCGCGGCGCTCCTCGAGTCGTCCTCAAAGTCGATGGACTCTCCGTCATCATCACGTCTACCGAAGACGTGAAAGTGAGTACCCCTAACCTGTCTGGAGTGACGGCCTACCGTCTCTATCAGTCCTGCATGACTACCTCCATGCCTCTCTCCGTCACATCGTGCATCAACTTGAAGACGATGGCCTCTGTAGTGGGCTCAGTCTGGCGTCCTGGCTGGGTCACCTTGAAGCCCCAGAGGTCCTTCCTCTCGAACTTGGTGAGTGGGTACACCGTAATGGTGGGAAGAGGGAGGTCAAGCAGAGTGGTAAGCTCAACGATACGGGGACCAAAACGAGTAACTCGAAACTCCTCAACGGTGCTGATGGCAACAGGCATCTATTTATAAGATTAAAAAGTTAGAACAAAGCAATTCAAGATAAACCATGACAACATTCATACATATCCATGAAACATAATTGTCACACAAGCCATGCATACATGAATTCATTACATCATTCAAGGTCCATACTTATTTAAATATCTTTTGAAAATAAGGTGATAAGTGGTGGTCCAACTAACGAAATGTCATTACGGTCAATCTCACGGACCTATTATTGAACACTATGTTCCTAGAGGCAATCCACCAATCTTGTTCCCTTGACTCTATCACTAAGTCTAATACATCTTCCCTTATTTCTTGGTTGTTGTCTTCCAATTCTTGAGTAAGTTCTTTCTCTTTCTCTAAGTCCTTTTGGAGGTTGAGCATTCTGCACTTGACTCTAGCACTTAGTTCCTTGATAGTCCTCCAAGCTGCATCCCTGGCTGACTCAAAGAATGTGGTGTGCATGGTAGTGTTGGTGTACATGCAGAATCCCTTTTCTTTGTGGTTGTCTCCTTGTTTTGTACAAGTGTAGTTGCACCCACCAATACTCCACTCCTTCATCCATCACTGGAAAGCCCTTGTACACGGCTTCACCATGTGCATCCATAGCTTCCATGAGGTCCTTGAGAATATTGGGAAACTCAGTTTCACATTCCAAGGTCATGGTCATGAGTGGTCCTTTCTTCACAGCTTCGTTGATGGAGTTCATCTACAAAGGAAGTTGAAAGAGATTAGAAAAGTTTTACGAGAAGAATAGACAAGTGTAGAAGTAGTTGAAAAACTTTTTCCTTAGTGGTTTTTCCAATCCTAGGGTCATAATCCTACAGGCAACACAGTGCTCTGATACCATCTGTTAGACCCCTCCTATATAAAGGATAGGATCCCTGTGATTGCAATGCTAGCCCCTGGATCATTGCTAGCATCCACAGTTTAAGATGAAGTACACAGATACAAAGGTCGTTTATTACATTCATTCCAGAGATAAACATAGTCTTTTACAACTCAGGGCCATAGGCCTAACACAAGAGTTTTTTAGGATTAAGTAAGTAAACACAAGTCTTCATCTTCATGTGCCACAGGCAATCATGTTGAGTGTAGACTCATGACTCCTACTCATCATCGGAATAACCTGCAACATCATAAGTTACAGCCACAGAGGGTCAATACTTTGGAATAGTATTGGCAAGTGATACCTTAATATATTTTTTTAAGTGGTCTATAGTTCTATATGCATTTGGCTAGTGTAGCTTGGCTTGCTTTGCTCAAAATTAAGTTTTACTTATTAGTTGAAATTGCTAAGTTTTCTTTGTCAAAACATTCCCAAGGAAACCATCAATAGATATTGAGGTCCTTCACCCTTGTTCACCCACAAGTTTTTAATTTAGAAGTTGGAGTGATGAGATTCTTGTGGCTTCCATGTCTTGATGCTCAAGTGTCCATTTCCTTGGACAAGGCTAAGTACTTAGGTTTTCCATCTGCAGAGGTTGTGCACTTTCCCCACCAGACTTGGTTTCCCAAGACAGGACCTTTCAGAAGCTTTTCCTTAGTCAAAATGGACGCGCTCCAACCTATCAACCCAACTACCACCCTCTGTCCAAATTGACTAAGTTCTGGCAACCTATATGATCATGGCAGAGCCCATATTGCCAAGTGGTTGCACTGTTAGCTTTCTCAACATTTGGCCTCCAAATCCCTTTGTGCCTGGGTGGCATTCCACAAGTGAGATACACAACCCAAGTCCATGGCCTTGTGTAACCACTCAACATAACCCAATCAATCCATTCCACCCAGGAGATTTATTTGACTTAGTTGTTTTATTAAGAAAATATAAGTCTCTTGACTTAGAATATTTTTATCATAAACTATATAGATGTTCACCACCCTAGTTTACTATAAGCTAGGCTAAGCAAAGTATGGTATCTTAACTTAGGAAAATTTCCCTAGCAATTCTACTACTTCACTCTACTTAGGATTTCCCATCTTGGCACCAAGCAAAATATCATGCATTTACTTTAGCAAAATATCTAATGCAAGTATAAAACTTAGGATAGGAAATTCATGATAATATCACTTGCCTTGGTAGTGGGGAGAGTAGCACTCCTCACAATCACAATCACTATCAAAATCTACACAAGAGACAATAGCACACAATTACACACAATATAAATACAATCAAAAATAATATGAATGCATGCATGCAAGAATTTACTAAATGGTGATTTTTGAAAATTATACCAAGTATGTTCATGAGCACAGAAACTTAACAAGGCTCAAAATTGCCAACTACATTTATTTGGCCCAAAAATAACTACAAGAATAAAACTATATCTAAAATAGCCCTAAACATGTTTCACAATAAAAATCATTTTTAACTGTTACTATATGCTAATCAAAAGGTATATTCTGATAGGCCTTGTCTTACTGAACTCAACGATATAAAGTTTGCAAAAATCCAACGTGTCGTTTGAAAGTTATAAGCATTTGAAGTTTGAATCAAATTCTGGTTTTAAATTCTGTTTTAATCTAAATTCCTGCCACGCTGCGTTTATCGGGCGCCAGCAGTTCGCACCGGATCGCCTCTTCCGAGCCGTTGATTTAAATAACGTTGCGCTCAGATCTCCATACCTCTTCGATAAGTGAAGTGTTTCTACGCCAGAGGATCCAGATCGATGGCTAAGATTCATCTAACCTAAAAGCGGCTACGCATGGTGACAGCGGCGGCGCTGGTCGATGTGTGCCGGCGTTCTGGGTCGCCCGGAGAAGGAAGGAGGTGCTTACCAGAACCGCAGAAGGCTGCTGATGCTCAAGGTGGCAATGGCTTGGGAAGGGGCGTATGGGTTCGTCGGAGATTTCTCGCCGGAGTTCGCGAACGCGTCTGCCACGGTCAGTTGTCGACGTTGGCGAGGTTCCTCGTCGCCCTAAGTCAAAACAGGGGTACTATCAGATGCGCAAAACGAAGTGGATTCAGGGCGTATCAGTCAGAGATCAAGGGGCGGTGGTTACTTACGAAGGGGGTCGCCGGAGTTCTTGCAGGAGACGGTGGCGGCCAGTTGTTGACGTTGCCAAGGCTAGGGATCATGCGAAAGTAAACGGCGAGTGTCAGAAGATGCGTATGAGTTCACTGAACAAGATAGTGTGAATGAGAGACGGAGGGGAGCTCGAGACTCACCGGAATTTGCCGGCGCAGTCGTCGGAGACGGCGGGGTTGCAGAGAGCAATGCGCGCAGCCTGGGGGCGTTCAGTGCTCGGGGTTTTGGGGAAAAGAGAGAGGGGACAGAGGGGTTTCTTATAGCTTGCTCGCGAGCGAGAATCACTGAGCCAATAACTCGAATTGATGCCGCGAATCAAGACCAGAAACGCCCGCTTGATTTGGGGAATGAATGGGTCGTGTGGGTGGAGACGACGCTGTCGTGGGGTTGGCCCGCTTGTCAGTGATATGCGCAGGTTTTCGGTGGGGTCCGGCGGTCAGCGGTTCAGCGCGTGTGCTCGCGCGTGAGAAGAGAAAAAGAAGTCCCCGGGTGGGCTTGCTGGGCTGGATTAGTTGCTGGGCCAGATTCTGGCCGCTTGGCCTTTTCCATTTCTTTGCCCTTTTCTTTTTCTGTTTTCTATTTTCTGAATTGATTTTGATATGTTTTCAAATCCTTTTTGAATTCAAACAAATTTGGGGATCCTTGTAGGGTTCTGTGGTTTCAAATGCAGTTATTTAACCAAGTGGTTACTTTGTAGGGTTTGGTCATGCTTGGTTTTCATAAGGAACAGAGATTTTTGCTATAGTTGCAATTATTTGAATTTAGGGTTTTGAATCACTTCTAAGTTTTGAATCATGGTAGAGTTTTACACAATCATTCCAACAATGGAGTCAATTAAACAAGTACTTAAGCTTCCAAATTTCAAAGTGTGATGGTCATCTTGGAATCAAAGGCCCACATGAAATCATAGACTCAACTTCTGCTTCTAAGTGATTTTTGGTAAACCCTAAATGAATGAATGAGATGCATATATGATTGAAATGAGTTTTGAAACCATGATTTTTGGGATGTTACAACTTTTTACTAAACAAATGGCATGGTTGGATAGTGCTTGCTTTTCTGAATCCATTGATATAAAGTTTGCAAAATTTGGACGTGTGGATCAAAAGTTATGCAATTTACAAATTTGCATCTAAATCAGATTCTAATTCTGTTTTTAAACAATACTCTGTCCACGTGGCTTGTTCTTATTGGCCGATACCGCTTCGGGCGGATCGAGCTCGCTGGATCATTGGATCTAACTAAGATCGAGTGGCGCAATGGCACACGATACCCCTTTGTCTATGTTCTATCATAGCCAGACGATCAAGATCTGACGGACACGTCTGCTTGGTCATTAACGGGCGGCGCTGCGCGGCGGTGCACGGTCGGACGATGTGCTAGCGGCGGTTACAGGAAGAAAAGAAGGAAACGGGGGTGCTCACCGTGCTCGCGAGGTCTAGGTGATGCTCAACGCGTGGTCATCTTGGCAAGGGGCGCTCAGACGCGACGGGGATTCCTTGCCGGAGTAGGTGGCGGCGTCGGGCGGCTCTAGAGGTCGTCGAGGGCGACGCTGCGGTTCACCCCGAGGAAAAACAAGGGTACGGTTAGATGCGGCCGAGTGTGGCGTGTGCTGGAGCGTCATCGGGAAGGAGAGGGGCGGTCAGGTGCTTACGTAAGAGTTGTGAGTAGCAAGCAGCGGTGGCCAGTCGTTGTCGTTGCCGAATATTACGGCAAGGCGAGTGGAGTACACGGGCAGTTGCGCCTGGAGGGGGAGATCACGGCTGTGTTCTCTAGGAGGCAAGGGGCGGCAGGGTTCGTCCGGAATCGTCGCCGGAGTTTGTCGGGGACAGTGGCAGTCGAGGTTGCAATTTGGGCAGCCTAGTGGCTCTGGTCGAGTGGGATCTGAGGGGAAAAGAAGAGGAGAGCGTGGCGATTAATACCGCAGGGTCACGGCGAGGATTAAGCGCGGCATTGAAGTGAATTCAATCGCGGCATCAACGGCAGGAAACGACCGGCGAGTGCAACGCGGGGAAGACGACGCTGAGCTGGCGTGGGGCCGCGCTATCTGCGAGAGAGAGGAAGAGGGAGTGAGGTCCACCGGTCAGTGACTACGCGGGTAGGTCCTTCGGTGGGAAAACGATTCGCACGTGGGGGGTTTAGTTGGGCTGGAGCTGGGCTTGCTGGGCCAGAAGGGTTGGGCTGTTTGTTTCTCTTCTTTTTTTGTACTGAAACTTTTCCCTTTTTCTATTTCATTTTCTGTTTTGAAATTCAATCAAACAATTTCAAACATTCAAATCAATGAAACTTCCACCACACTATGTATTGAGTTTAGTTCTGTTTAACAACAAAAATTCAAAACCCAGAATAAAATAATATTTTTATTCTTTTTAGGATCTATTTAATAATTAAATAAAATAGACCTTAATTATTAATTCAAATAGGTTTTGATTTATTAAAATCTCCATTTGAAATCTAAATATTATCAAAACCAAATCAGTAGGTTTTATTTGAAAATATAAAATACTTGGAAAACTTGTTTAAAATAAATTAACAAGTTTTGATGTTTAATTAAAATAGTAAAAACTTTATTTTTAATAAAATTGGATATTAAATCCTTATTATTTTATTTAAATAAACCTTTACTATTTTTATCAAATAGAAATATTTTATTTCAAAGGCTTGGCCAAGTTTTAATTTGGCTTATAAAATAATCCTTATTTATAAATCTACCCTTGCTTTATAAAATCCAAATATTTTATTAAAAGATTCAAAAATAGTAATTTCACAAATTTAAAATTTTCTTTATTAAATGTTTTATCTTTTCAAATCCCTTTAGGATTTGTTTGATCAAAATAGGTTTGAAGGTTTCCAATTGGAATCAAAAAGTTTCTTCTCACCCTGAAAATCAACAAAGTTTTATTTTATTCATTTATTTTTCACATAACAAGATTTGGAAAATCTTGGGATGTGACAGGCTACCACCCTTAAAATAAATCTCGTCCCGAGATTTGGGAAGGCTAGGGTTACAAGTTGGCTCAAAGCATCTAGGGTACTACCACCCTTAAAAAATTTCCAACTAAATTACATTTTGGCTTGCTTGGGATCTTGGGGAAACTTCCCTGGGAAAACATCTGCATAGTGTCCTTTGTCTCCACACTTGAAACATGTGACAAGGCTGAGATCCTTCATAGGTTTGTTTATCTTGTGCTTCATCTTTTCTGGACAGTTGCTTGCATAATGTCCTTGGTTACCACAGTTGTAACATGTGATAAGTTTGAGTTCTTCACGTATCTCTTGTGGACAGGTTGCTGCATAATGGCCTAGCTCTTTGCAGTTGTTGCACCATACTTGGCCAATTTCCTTATACTTCTGTTTCTCTGGACATTCACTGGAATAGTGTCCCATTTCATTACAATGATTACATTGCACATGGCTTTTGTCCTTCTTTTTCTTGGGTTTCTCCAAAGCTAGGAGTGCTTCTAGTTCATGTTCTTCATATGTTATCTCATAGGTAGGAATGTCTACTAGTTTATTTGACCTTCTATTGCTCCTTGGATAATTCATATGCTTCTTCTTTGGTCCTTTAAATTGGGTTGTATTGCATGGAGGTACAAGTGGAGATTTTCCTTTCTCCTCATCTTTCTTGGTAGACTTAGCTCCCTCTTGATAGTTTGAAATCAGTTGTTGCACTCCACCTTGTTTCCTTTGTTCAACTATGGAATAGATGGGGCATTGGATAGGGACATGATTGTTTCCTTCACATAGGTAACAAGTAGCTTGAGAGGTGGGACATTGGCTAACTGGGTGTTTCTCTTCGCAGTTGGGGCATTGATCTCCATGTTCCTTGGAAGTGTGATCCTTGTCTCCACAAATATTGCAAGCTTTGGTTCCTTCTAGGATAACATCTTTGTCATCTTTGTTGTCACAAACTCCTTTGGAAGAGTTGCCTTCCATGTTGATCATTTGATCTGTCACCTTATGCAACATTTGGGCTTGGGTTTCCAAAAATCCTTGCAGGGTTGGATCTTCCCCACTGATGTTGGCTATGAATTGAGCTGTCATTTGGTTCAACTAGTTTTGGGTTGCTATGAGTTCTCTCATGTTTTCCTCTTGGTTGGTGTTGTTGTCATCAAACTTGATGTTGGAGTCTCTTGGAGTAGTCATCTGTTTGGGTTGAATTGAGGTTAGAATAGGCAAAATATCTCTAAGGGAATAATTCTAATCACACACTTCACAATTCACACAAACAATGTGCAAGCAATCACAAACAAACACTCCTTTCAAACACAAGTTTCCAAGCACATTCTTAGGCAACCAAAAATATTTTTGTTACACCACATAAGTTGGTGGGTTTGGCTTAAACTAAATATGGTGGTCCACCTCTATGGTCCATTTGTGATCTTTCCTTCCTTCTTGGTTGATTCTTCTTGCATGAGATCATGGTTTCCTTGGGAAAACTCTTGGTCACAAAACTTCAAAGGTGATGATGGCTCCTTCTAAGTTGTGTTTCCTTAGTCTCCAAATATTTGAGCAAGATTTCTTGTCTCACTTGTAGTCCTTAGTGATATTCAAGGTTGAGGTCCTTGGTGAAAATGCTAAAGATGTTGAAGTCATTAGAGTTGAAGATGTTGAAGTCATTAGAGTTGAAGATGTTGAAGTCATTAGAGTTGATGAAGTCCTTAACTCATGGTGAAGTCTTTGGCCATGGGGTAGGCTTTGTCCATCAAGTTTGAAATAGATGAGATGTAGAATCAAAACCAAAATGGTTGAGGGAAAGAGTTTACAAGATATTTTGTAAATAAGTTTTGGAACAAATACAACTCCTATTTTTCTAAGGGGTTTTGTCCAATCCTAGGGTTACAATCCTATAGGCAACACAATGCTCTGATACCATCTGTAAGCTCCCTCCTTTATAAAGGAAAAGGATCCCTGTGATTGCAATGCTAGTCCCTAGATCAATAGCTAGCATCCACAGTTAAGATGTCATATCAACAAACAAGGTCATAATACAACTTTATAACCAGAAATAAAATAAGTTATTACATCTTACATAGCTCATTTGGCTATTACATTACATTGCAGCAGAATATCTATAAACATGGGGTCCTTCATCTTCAAAGTGCCACAGGCAAACATGTTGGTTGTAGACTTGTAATCCTAATCAATCAACTTCACTAATACCAAACCAACCTGCAACATTACAAGTTACAGCCACAAGGGTCAATACATTTGAATTGTATTGGCAAGTTTCACTACTATGTAGAATATAAGTGGATCCTGTCAATACATGCATATTTGGCTAAGTGGGGTTCAGGCTCATTTGCAGAAAGCAAAATTGTTTTTCTTATATTTTCAAAATAGTTTTGATCTTTTGTCAAATCTTTCTGAAATCCTTGGAATCCACCAAGTGCTGTAAATCTCTTGTTGTCACTTTCAAGTTTTTACTTTTTAGAAATTGGAATGTCGAGATTTCCCATAGCTTCAGGCCTTATTTGCTCAGTATTGTCCATAACCGGGGACACGGCTAAGTACTTAGAATTTTATCTTCTGCAGAAGTTGTACACTTTACCCACATGACACACTCTCATCTTGTTGCCACCAGTGGCCGCTGGATAAGTACTCACCAAGATGGAGTACTGGCAGATTGAGAATGTGACGAAGTCTTTCCATAGGGTCCTCCCATACACAATGCTAGCTTGTCTTCATGCACCAATTGTAGGGGTTCGTAGCATGGAAAACAAAAATTTTCTATCGCATACAAACAAACAAGCCAAGATCTATCTACTAGATTGTAGCAACGAGTCGATGGAGGAACTCACCCTCGAAGATTCCAAAGTGGTTAACGAGAGCGGATTCTCGTGGGTGATGTAGTCGCATTCTTCCCGATCTCAAGATCGTAGACGATCCTTCCAGCGCCACGTTCGGCAGCGCTCATGATCGGTCACACGTTCGGTACTGACGAAGACCTTCCTCTCCCTTGTTCCAGAAAATGGAGGTTGTAGCACTCTCTCGCGATTCCAAGACAACGGTGGTACCAAGTAGAGGGAGATCCGCAGGCTTCGCCTTAAGCCGGTGCAGTATGGTGGAGCTTATGAGAGAGAGGATTAGTGGCCTAGTAATTAGACACACCAATTAGAGGGCTCTAAACCAATTAGAAGGCTCTAAACTGTTGGCTAAAGCAATTAGAAGCTCTAAACCAAAACAGCTCTAAACCGAGATCTAGAGTAGAAAGTAAAGCGCCTATGGAGGAGCCCTGCCCTCCTTTTATGGGAGGGAGGTCCTGGCATGGAGGGAGGAGTCCCTCCCAAGTCGGCCTTGGCTGGGCGCCCGAGGAGTCCTACCTCCTCCAAAGTTGGTTCCAACTCCTCTTGCTTGTTTCCCACAGTTTCTTGTTTTGGCTTTGACTTTTTCATTTTAGGATTCAATTTAATCCTTTATTTGGGACAGCAATAACACTTAGTACATGATGCAATCATTCAATGATCAATGACACATTCATGTACCCTTCCCCGGAGTTGGGACAATCCGAACCTTCTAGAACATTCCCGATGAAAACACCTAATCATTCCCGAACTCAAACGGACTTTCTTTATATGAATCTTATTCTCCGGACCATTCCGGATCACCTCGTGATATCCGGATCCCATCCGAGACTCGAACAACATTCGGTCTCTTTCATAATACCATAACTACTCAAACAACGTCGAATCCTTATGTGTCTCCCTACGGTTCGTGAATTATGCGAGACATGATCGAGACACTTCTCCGAACAATAACCAATAGAGGAATCTGGAAATTCATATGGCTCCCACATATTTCTACGATTACTTTGCGATCGAATGAACCACTTACATACGATACCAATTTCCCTTTGTCTCACGATATGTTACTTACCCAAGGTTATGATCGTCGGTATCTCTGCATACCTAGTTCAACCTTGTTACTGATAAGTACTCTTTTCTCTTTCCCGTGATATGTGATCCCTTGTGACCAAGTCACATGCTTGCAAGCTAATTGGATGACATTCCACCGAGAGGGCCCAGAGTATATCTATCCGTCATGTGGATGGACAAATCCCACTCTTGATCCATGTGTCTCAACCAATACTTTCCGAACACTCAATGCCACTTTTATAACCACCCTGTTACGGTGTGGTGTTTGATGTCATCAAAGCATCCATCCGGTAAAGGTGATATGCATGATCTCATGGTCGAAGGAATCAGGTTACTATGTATCAGAAAGCATATAGCAATTGAACTAATGAAATGACTTGATCTTTATGCTATGCTTATCTATAGGAGTATGTCCACCATATCATTCTCCTAACGATATGATCTTGTTGTTGATAACATCTCAATGTTCATGATAGGGAAACCACAATCATTAATCAACCAACAAGCTAGTGAAGTATAGAGGCTATACTAGGGACTTCAAATTAAGTTTACAAATCACACAAGTATCAATGTTTCCTTGTTAATACTATTATAGCATGAATGCAAACATTTATCATAAACACAAAGATATAATAATAACTACATTTATTATTGCCTCTAGGGCATATCTCCAACAGTCTCCCACTTGCACTAGAGTCATCTAATCTAGATTACATGGTAATATACCGAACACCCATGGCAGTTTGGTGTTGGTCATGTTTTGCCCTGGAGAGGTTTAGTCAACGGATCCGCCACATTCAGATCCGTGTGTACTTTGCAAATCTTTATATCCCCATCCCGGATATGTTCTCGAATAGCGTGAAAACGCAGCTTGATATGCTTGACTTCTTGTGTGACCTTGGTTCTTGCGCATTGGCTATGGCGCCCATGTTATCACAAAGATAGACATTGGGTCCAGCAGACTTGGAACCACACCCAGCTCAGTAATGAACTCTTTCATCCATATCGCTTGTGAAGCCTCCGGCGACCATGTATTCCGATTGTTGAAGATCTCGCCACAACGCTTTGCTTTGCACTCCTCCGCCTAATGCTGCACCATTCAAAATAAATACGTATCCGGATTGTGATTTAGAATCATCTCGGATCGGTGTTCCAACTAGCATCGGTGTAACCATTAACAACGAGCTGTTCATCACCTCCATAAGAAAGAACCATATCCTTAGTTCTTCTCAAGTACTTAAGGATGTTTTTTGATCATTGTCCAATGATCCACTCGGATCACTTTGATATCTGCTAGTTAAACTAACAGCATATGCAATGTCGGGTCTAGTACATAGCATGGCATACATTAGAGATCCTATGGCTGAGGCATAGGGAGTCTTACTCATCCTTTCTCTATCTTCTGCCGATGTCGGACTTTGAGTTTTACTCAAGGTCGATTAGCAACATGGGCAAGAACCCTTTCTTGCTTTCTTCCATTCCAAATCTCTTTAGAACTTTGTCCAAATATGTACTTTGTGACAATGATATTTGGCGTTTCGATCTATCTCTATAAATCTTTATGCCTAATATGTAAGCTGCTTCGCCAAGATCCTTCATTGAAAAACTATTATTCAAATATTCCTTGACACTATTAAGAAGGTCTACATCATTCCCAATCAACAATATGTCATCCACATACAGTATTAAGAATGCTACAGAGCTCCCACTCACTTTCTTGTAAATACAAGCTTCTCCATAAGTTTGTATAAAACCAAAACTTTTGATTACCTTATCAAAACGTTGATTCCAACTTCGTGATGCTTGCTTCAATCCATAGATGGACCGTTGAAGTTTGCATACCTTGTTAGCATCTATAGGATCGACAAAACCTTTGGGTTGCATCATATACAACTCTTCATCAATGTCTCCATTGAGGAATGCTGTTTTGACATCCATCTGCCATATCTCATAATCATAATATGCAGCGATTGCTAACATAATCCTCACAGACTTTAGCTTCATCTTGGTGAGAAAGTCTCATCGTAGTCAACTCCTTGAATTTGTCGAAACCCTTTTGCGACAAGTCGAGCTTTATAGACAGAACATTACCATCGATCTTTTCTTCTTGAAAATCCATTTGTTCTCGATGCTTTCCGCCATCCGGTAAGTCCACCAAAGTCCATACTTGGTTTTCGTACATGGATCCAATCTCGGATTTCATGGCTTCTTGCCATTTATTGGAATCGGGCTCATCATCGCTTCCTCATATGTCTCGGGGTCATCGGTGTTGTCCACCACCATGACATTCATAACGGAATCATACCAACTGGAGTGGTACGAGTTCTCGTTGACCTCCGAGGCTCAGAGTAACTTCAACCAAGTTTCATGATCATCATCATTAGCTTCCTCCCTTATTGCGCAGCACCACAGAACTTCTTCCGTGCTGCGCTACTCGCAATTCGAGAGAAGGTTCAACAACCTCGTCGAGTTCTACTTTCCTTCCAAATCACTTCTTTCGAGAGAAATTCCTTCTCTAGAAAGGATCCATTCTTAGCAACGAATGTTTTGCCTTCGGATCTATGATAGAAGGTATACCCAATAGTTTCCTTTGGGTATCCTATGAAGACGCATTTTTCCGCTTTGGGTTCAAGCTTGTCCTCAGTAACTTCTTTACATAGGCTTCGATCCCCAAACTTTAAGGAACGACAATTTGGGTTTCTTCCCAAACCATAATTCATACGGTGTCGTTTCAACGGATTTAGACGGTGCCCTATTTAAAGTGAATGCGGTGTTTCTAATGCATAACCCCAAAATGATAGCGGTAAATCTGTAAGTGACATCATAGAACGAACCATATCTAAGAGAGTTCGATTACGACGTCGGACACACCATTACTGTGGGTGTTCCGGCGGTGTCAATTGTGAAAGTATTCCGCACTTCTTTAAATGCTCGCCAAACTCGTAACTTAGATATTCACCTCCATCGATCGTAGAAATTTAATCTTCTTGTTACGTTGATTCTCTACCTCACTTTGAAACTCCTTAAACTTCTCGAAAGTTTCGGACTTGTGTTTCATGAAATAGATATACCCATATCTACTCAAGTCATCCGTGAAGGTAAGAACATAACGATAACCACATGGCGATGCTACACTCATTGGACCACACATCGGTATGTATGATTTCCAATAAGTCCGTAGCTCGCTCCATCATACCGTAAAATGGAGTCTTAGTCATTTTTCCCATCGACATGCTTCGCATCTTTCAAGTGATTCAAAATCAAGTGATTCAAGAAGTCCATCGAATGGAGTTTCTTCATACGTTTCACTCCGATGTGACCAAGACGACGATGCCACATATAGGTCTAATTATCGCTGATTTCAAACGTTTAGCCTCAATGTTGTTGATATGTGTATTTCCACTATCGAGATTCAATAAGAATAGACCATCTATCAAAGGTGCATGTGCGTAAAACATATTACTCATATAAATCGAACAACCATTATTCTCGACTTAAACAAGTAACCGTCTTGCAATAAACAAGATCCCGAGATAATGTTCATGCTCAACGCAGCACTAAATAACAATTATTTAAGTTTAAAACTAATCGATGGTAGATGAAGGGTAGCGTGCCGACCGCGATCACATCAACCTTTGATCCGCTTCCACGCCGCATCGTCACCTCGTTCTTCGCTAGCTTCCGCTTATTCGCAAAGACTGCTTCGAGTTACAAATATGAGCAACCGAACCAAGATCAAATACCTGTGCACTACTACGAGTACTAGTGAGATACACATCAATAACATGTATATCGATATACCTTTCTTCTTGATGTTGCCGTTCTTCAGATCCGCCAAGTACTTTGGGCAATTCCGCCCAAAGGACCTTCTCCCTTGCAAGAAAACACTCGGTTTGGGCTTAGGTCCAGCCTTGGTCTTCTTCGTCGGCGGTAGCTTTCTTACCACCCTTCTTGAAGTGTCCTTTTGCTTAGACTTGCCTTTCTTGAATTTGGTGGTCTTATTGACCAACAACACTTGGTGCTCTTTCTTGATCTCCACTTCGCAGATTTTAACATGGCAAAGAGTTCTGCAACGCCTTGTTCATGTTCGCATGTTGTAGTTCATCACAAAGTTCTTGTAACTTGGTGGTAGTGATTGTAGGACACGGTAAATCCCCAAAGCATTAGGAATCACTATACCCAAGCTTTGAAGTTTATTTGCGTGCCGGACATCTTAAGCACATGCTCACGACGGAGCTGCCTTCTTCCATCTTGCGTAAAGAACTTTTCGAAGCCTCATAGCTTTCAATTGCCGCATGAGTCTCAAAAATTAATTTGAGATCCTCGACAATATCATGTGGGTCCGACTCTTCAAACCTTTTCAAGCTCCGATTCTAAACCATACAAGATAGCACACGAACTATGGAGTACTGATTCTTCCGAGGTAAACATTCTTTACTTCATCGGAAGCAGGTGCAGTGGGTCACCCAAATGTGCATCCAAAGACATAGGTCAAATTACCAGCTGTGAGGACAATCCTCAAATTGCGGAACCAATCCGCGAAGTTGCTTCCATTGTTTTTCAACTTTTCTTTCTCTAGGAACGCATTAAAATTGATGGTAGGGGCTGCCATTGATCTACAACATATTTGCAATAGTTTAGACTAAGTTTATGACAAATTTAGTTCAAATTAATTAATGAAATTAAACTAGGTGAACTCCCACTCAAAACAATATCCCTCACATTGTTTTAGTGATCACACGAAACAAATCCACTACATCAACACCGATCATCACGAGAGTTGATATAGTTTCAATGGCGAACAATCATCATGTTCATCATATCTACTATACGATTCATGCTTTACCTTTCGGTAATCCGTGTTCCGAGACCATGTCTGTACATGCTAGGCTCACAAGATCAAACCTTAGTTTCGCATGAGCAACTGGCTTGCTCACGTTGTATACACTTGCGAATCTAGAACACCCGATCATCACGTGGTGCTTCAAACAACAAGCTTTAGCAACGGTGCTAACTAAGGGTGAACACTTTATGATTTGAAATTGATGTGCATGAGGGATCATCTTATAATGCTACCGCTGTCTACTAAGCAATACAAGATGCATAAAGGATTAACATCACATGCAATTCAATATATATGTGATATGATATGGTTTTTCTTCTTCGTGCCTTCGATCTCCATCTTCAAGCACGAACATGATCTCCATCATCACCGCATTGCATCAAGGTCAATGACGCTTCTCCATGGTTGTCGCCCACCGGCTTCAACTATTACAACTACTTTGAATAGACACGCAGGTCTTAATGTAAATTAAAGACAACCATATATTCGCCGGTTGTCGACTTACAATAAGGAACATTGCATACATCGAATATAATCACAATCATGGCCATATCACATCATCAAGACACCCTGCAAAACAAAGTTAGACGCCTCTACTTTCTTTGCATGTTTTACGTGGCTTGGGGCTTTCAATAAGTGTCGTTCTAACTTACGAACAAGAACCACAACATTGATACTAGCATTGTTGATCACCCGTTGTAAATTGGATCTTAACTATGCTAGGAGAAACATGCACCCGCAAAGCCACTTATGCAATACAAGTTACATGTCAAGCGTGGAGCAAGTCTCATGAACGATGTCATGTAAGGTTAGCCCGGGCCGCTTCATCCCAACATACCGCAAGATGCAAAGTACACAAAAAGCAATCTACAATAAAAGCATCAACGCCCACAATGACCATTGTGTTCTACTCGTGCAACAGATCTACATATAGACACGGCTCTGATACCACTGTAGGGGTTCGTAGCATGGAAAACAAAAATTTTCTATCGCATACAAACAAACAAGCCAAGATCTATCTACTAGATTGTAGCAACGAGTCGATGGAGGAACTCACCCTCGAAGATTCCAAAGTGGTTAACGAGAGCGGATTCTCGTGGGTGATGTAGTCGTACTCTTCCCGATCTCAAGATCGTAGACGATCCTTCCAGCGCCACGCTCCGCAGCGCTTCCATGATCGGTCACACGCTCGGTACTGACGAAGACCTTCCTCTCCTTGTTCCAAAGGCGTGAGGTTGTAGCACTCTCTCGCGATTCCTAAAGACAACGGCGTGGTACGGAAGTAGAGGGAGATCCCAGGCTTCGCCTTAAGCCGGTAGTATGGTGGAGCTTATGAGAGAGAGGATTAGTGGCCTAGTAATTAGACACACCAATTAGAGGGCTCTAAACCAATTAGAAGGCTCTAAACTGTTGGCTAAAGCAATTAGAAGCTCTAAACCAAAACAGCTCTAAACCGGAGATCTAGAGTAGAAAGTAAAGGCCTATGGAGGAGCCCTGCCCTCCTTTTATGGGAGGGAGGTCCGGCGGCGCTGAGGGGAGGAGTCCCTCCCAAGTCGGCCTTGGCTGGCGCCGCCCGAGGAGTCCTACCTCCTCCAAAGTTGGTTCCAACTCCTCTTGCTTGTTTCCCACAGCTTGTTTTGGCGCTTGACTTTTCTGTTTTAGGATTCAATTTAATCCTTTATTTGGGACAGCAATAACACTTAGTACATGATGCAATCATTCAATGATCAATGACACATTCATGTACCCTTCCCCCCCGGAGTGCCGGACAATCCGGAACCTTCTAGAACATTCCCGATGAAAACACTAATCATTCCGAACTCAAACGGGACTTTCTTTATATGAATCTTATTCTCCGGACCATTCCGGATCACCTCGTGATATCCCGGATCCCATCCGAGACTCCGAACAACATTCGGTCTCTTTCTCATAATACCATAACTACTCAAACAACGTCGAATCCTTAAGTGTGTCTCCCTACGGTTCGTGAATTATGCAGACATGATCGAGACACTTCTCCGAACAATAACCAATAGAGGAATCTGGAAATTCATATGGCTCCCACATATTTCTACGATTACTTTGCGATCGAATGAACCACTTACATACGATACCAATTTCCCTTTGTCTCACGATATGTTACTTACCCAAGGTTATGATCGTCGGTAT
Organism: Avena longiglumis; assembly: GCA_030063025.1. Classification (NCBI taxonomy): domain Eukaryota; kingdom Viridiplantae; phylum Streptophyta; class Magnoliopsida; order Poales; family Poaceae; genus Avena; species Avena longiglumis. The sequence goes on along the minus strand of CP125974.1, from coordinate 470,474,188 downwards.
CTCCGCATACCTAGTTCAACCTTATTCGATAAGTACTCTTTTCGCTCCCGTGATATGTGATCCCTTGTGACCAAGTCACATGCTTGCAAGCTAATTGGATGACATTCCACCGAGAGGGCCCAGAGTATATCTATCCGTCATGTGGATGGACAAATCCCACTCTTGATCCATGTGTCTCAACCAATACTTTCCGAACACTCAATGCCACTTTTATAACCACCCAGTTACGGTGTGGTGTTTGATGTCATCAAAGCATCCATCCGGTAAAGGTGATATGCATGATCTCATGGTCGAAGGAATCAGGTTACTATGTATCAGAAAGCATATAGCAATTGAACTAATGAAATGACTTGATCTTTATGCTATGCTTATCTATAGGAGTATGTCCACCATATCATTCTCCTAACGATATGATCTTGTTGTTGATAACATCTCAATGTTCATGATAGGGAAACCACAATCATTAATCAACCAACAAGCTAGTGAAGTATAGAGGCTATACTAGGGACTTCAAATTAAGTTTACAAATCACACAAGTATCAATGTTTCCTTGTTAATACTATTATAGCATGAATGCAAACATTTATCATAAACACAAAGATATAATAATAACTACATTTATTATTGCCTCTAGGGCATATCTCCAACACCAATGTAGGGTTCCTAGTTCCCTCATTCCATTAACCTGAAGAGGCCAATGCATGGGTCTTTCACAATGTAATTGACTAAGCCAGTGCCCATTTAGCATGTGGTTGTACACGGAAGCCACTGTACGAGAAACATGTTCAATCTCTAAGTCCCTGGGTGGTTTTCTTTTAGTGCACAACCAAAAAGAGATTGCCATATAAACATGGTTCCTTTTGTTGCCACCTTGTCCAAAACTTGAGTATCCTTGTCTACCCAGGTGGTTCATTGAGTACTTGTTTTATTATATAAAACACAATTCTTTTCTCAACTTCATATAATCTCAACATGTGTCTCATCTAATATATATAGCAGGGGTAAGCTTATTACAACTACATTGTTTTCACTAAGGAGTGTATAAGGGTATCCTATTAGGATTTAGCATAGCAAAATATAGTAGTCCTTATCATGCATGTTTCAAATCCACTAAGTGTAATGAAAATAATAGGACTTAGATGATAGTGTCACTTGCCTTTTTGGTAGAGGATGTTGGTTCACTTCGGTCTTGCTAATATCACACTCTTCTAACTTCACTACAATTCAATCAAGCAAACATAGATTCAACTAGCATTCCAACCATTATTCAAACAATTCATCACACATAAAATAATAGAAACAAAGTCATGCATGCAAGCATGCAAAAGATAGTTTTATTTGCAAAGGTGGTTTCTACTAGGCTTTATACATTGTAAGGTTCAAAGTGGTCATTTCCTAAAGTGGCAAAGTCATTTGCAAAAGGGTTTTACCTATAAACCATTTTTAAATGAAATCATTATTTCATGTGGTAAAAAATGTTTTTGGTAAGGCAAAAAAATTATATTGTTCACCAAATAAGTTGTTAATTCTCAAAACTTGGTGTTTAGGGTCAGTAGGTTTGAATCAAAACATTATCCAAAGGTTTTTCTCAAAAATCATTTCCATAACAAAATCAATGTTTTTATTTGACTAGAAATGAGCTAATTCAATTATTCAAACCTAATCTTCACAAAACACATTTTTAAATCCATATGTTGGTTCCTAGGGCCAGTAGGTTCACAACAAACCATTTTTCAAAGATTTCAACCCCAAAATAATTTTGAAATAAATTTTATATCCTAAACAAGTATACACAAGTTTCTTAAAAAACAAACAATTTAACAGAAACTTTTTCCTAAACAAATGGCATGGTTGGATAGGGCTTGCTTTTCTGAATCCATTGATATAAAGTTTGCATCTAAATCAGATTCTAATTCTGTTTTTAAACAATACTCTGTCCACGTGGCTTGTTCTTATTGGCCGATACCGCTTCGGGCGGATCAAGCTCGCTGGATCTTTGGATATAACTAAGATCGAGTGGCGCAGAGGCACACGATACCCCTTTGTCTATGTTCTATCATAGCCAGACGATCAAGATCTAACGGACACGTCTGCTTGGTCAATAACGGGTGGCGCTGCGCGGCGGTGAGCGGCGGCGCGCGGTCGGACGATGTGCTAGCGGCAGTTACAGGAAGCAAAGAAGGAAACGGGGGTGCTCACCGTGCTCGTGAGGTCGAGGTGATGCTCAACGCGTGGTCAGCTTGGCAAGGGGCGCTCAGACGCGACGGGGATTCCTCGCCGGAGTAGGTGGCGGCGTCGGGCGGCTCTGGAGGTCGTCGAGGGCGACGCTGCGGTTCACCCCGAGGAAAAACAAGGGCATGGTTAGATGCGGCCGAGTGTGGCGAGTGCTGGAGCGTCATCGGGAAGGAGAGGGGCGGTCAGGTGCTTACCAGAAGAGTCGCCGGAGTAGCAAACAGACGGTGGCGCTCAGGTTGTTGTCGTTGCCGACTATTCTGAGCGCGCGCGTGCGAGTGGAGTACACGGGCAGGTGCGCCTAGAGGGGGAGATCACGGCTGTGTGCTCGAGGAGTCAAGGGGCGGCAGGGTTCGGCCGGAATCGTCGCCGGAGTTTGTCGGGGACAGTGGCAGTCGAGGTTGAAATTTGGGCAGCCTAGTGGCTCTGGTCGAGTGGGATCTGAGGGGAAAAGAAGAGGAGAGCGTGGAGATTAATACCGCAGGGTCACGGCGAGGATTAGGCGCGGCATTGAAGCGAATTCAATCGCGGCATCAACGGCAGGAAACGGCCGGCGAGTTCAACGCGGGGAAGACGACGCTGAGCTGGCGTGGGGCCGCGCTATCTGCGAGAGAGAGGAAGAGGGAGTGAGGTCCACCGGTCAGTGACTACGCGGGTGGGTTCTTCGGTGGGAAAATGATTCACGCGTGGGGGGGTTTAGTTGGGCTGGAGCTGGGCTTCCTGGGCCAGAAGGGTTGGACTGTTTGTTTCTCTCTTTTTATTGTACTGAAACTTTTCCCTTTTTCCATTTCATTTTCTGTTTTGAAATTCAATCAAACAATTTCAAACATTCAAATCAATCAAACTTCCACCACACTATGTATTGAGTTTAGTTCTGTTTAACAACAAAAATTCAAAACCCAGAATAAAATAATATTTTTATTCTTTTTTTGATCTATTTATTAATTAAATAAAATAGACCTTAATTATTAATTCAAATAGGTTTTGATTTATTAAAATATCCATTTGAAATCTAAATATTATCAAAACCAAATCAGTAGGTTTTATTTGAAAATATAAAATACTTGGAAAACTTGTTTAAAATAAATTAACAAGTTTTTATGTTTAATTAAAATAGTAAAACCTTTATTTTTAATAAAATTGGATATTAAATCCTTATTATTTTATTTAAATAAACCTTTACTATTTTTATCAAATATAAATATTTTATTTCAAAGGCTTGGCCAAGTTTTAATTTGGCTTATAAAATAATCCTTATTTATAAATCTACCCTTGCTTTATAAAATCCAAATCTTTTATTAAAAGATTCAAAAATAGTAATTTCACAAATTTAAAATTTTCTTTATGAAATGTTTTATCTTTTCAAATCGCTTTAGGATTTGTTTGATCAAAATAGGTTTGAAGGTTTCCAATTGGAATCAAAAAGTTTCTTCTCACCCTGAAAATCAACAAAGTTTTTATTTTATTCATTTATTTTTCACATAACAAGATTTGGAAAATCTTGGGATGTGACAGTCCAGCACCATCACGTCCAGCACCGCAAAGCAGTGGTGCATCCGTTATAGCACACACGTCCGAGTACCCCGACAATTTCCGCGCCCTCGCTCCAGCGAAGCAGCCGAAGCAACAAATCCTTCTAGAAAAAGTCAATGGGAACATGTATCTCGCTGATCCGAGACCATGGGGAAATTCTAAAGGGGAGAGAGAAATCCTTCGCGAGTAGGTGTACTTTGAGAGGATGAGAGGGGGGCTTTTTATAGGGGAGAGGGGGCACCCAAGGGGCATGGCGCCCATCCATGGGGGCTGCCCCCACCTCTTCCACATTCATGTGGGTGGAGCTCCCACTCAAAATGAAAAGCCTCCACTCCCATAAAAGAGCCTCCACTCAAAAATCCACTCACATGCATTAAATTTCCACCAAATTTAATGCAAGCTCTCATTTAAATAAAACTCTTTTATTTATTTATTCATTCAGAATTTTGTTAATTACTTTAATTAACAAACATTCACATAAAACCCCTTGCTAGTATTCAATTTCACATGCAGAACCAGTTTCAGCAATTTCAACCGAAACAGTTCCGGTGTCTAGTGAAATAAATTCCTAGGCTTTCCTTTTATTTTTCTGACTTATCATTTGCTCCGAATGGTGTCGGTATCCCTTAAGTGTGTCACCCTATGGTTCGTGAATAATGCATACATGATCGAGACCCCTCTCCGATCAATAATCAGCAGCGGAACCTGGAGATCCGTACTGACTCCCACACATTCAACGCTGACTTCTGTGATCGTGTGAAACTTTTACGCTAGTATCTTAATCCCTTTGTTTCACGATATATTAAATGTCCGAGATTCGATCATAGGTATCTCCATACCTAGTTTGATCTTGTTACCGACATGCACTCTTTTCTTGTTCCCGTGATATAACATTCTAGTGATCAAATCACTTGCTTGCAAGCTAATCAATGTGATATCACCGAGAGGGCCCAGAGCATATCTATCCGTCATCGGGATGAACAAATTCCACTCTCGATCCATGAACCTCAACATAACACTTTAGTAGTTAAAAGCCATCTTTATAATCACCCGATTCTGATGTGACATTTGATGTCATCGAGAAACTCTTCCGGTGTTAGTGTTTGACATGATTTCATGGTCTAAGGATTAGGATCACTTCGTAAGTTGTTATAGCAATATAAACTCAATGACTTTGATCGTAATGCTATACTTTGGATGAATGTTCATCACATCATGACACTAATGTTGTGACCTCATTATTAACAACATCCAATGTCCATGATCAGGAAACTTTGATCATGTTGTTAATCAACGAGCTAGTTTATAAGAGAGGCATAACTAGGAACTTCCTTTTTGTTTATTAAACACACATGTATTAACATTTCCGTATCAATATAATTATAGCATGCAAAATAAACATTTATCATAAATAAGGAATACGATATAACCACTTTATTATTGCCTCTCGAGCATATTCCCTTCAAAAAAATATGCTAAGTGTAAAAAGGACGTAGTTGTGCTATGTTCCATGGATGATCAAGCTCCGGGTAGTCATCATCCGGGTCACATCGCTTATGCTTATGATATTTTCTATGTCTATCCTCAAATTGACAATTGTCAACGAGGTAGTAAGACCCATTGAGCAGCACCTTGCTTATGATAAATGGTCCTTCCCATGGCAGGGATAATTTGTGTGACTTCTTCTGCTTAAGTCGGAGCACCAGATCCCCCTCTTTAAACGAGAGATGCCGAACGCGGCGACTATGGTAGATGTGTAGCTTCTGCTGGTAGATGGCAGATCTTTGGCATGCCAAAATGCGCTCTTCCTCGAGAAGGTCCACATCTAGGCGTCTGGATTCTTCAGCATCATCTTCGTCATAGGCGGCAACTCTTAGTGAATCGTGAAGGATGTCGAAAGGCAAGACGGCTTCTGCTCCATATACCATGAAGTAAGGGGTGTAGCCGGTGGATCTGTTGGGTGTAGTTCGTAAACTCCACAGCACATATGGCAATTCCTCCACCCAGGCTCCAGCTGCTCTATATAGCCGTGCCTCTAGACATGGCTTGATTCCCTACGAAATTAATCCATTGGCTCGCTCAACTTGGCCATTGGACTGTGGGTGTGCCACAGACGCTAGGTCAAGTCGGATGCCCTTGTCCCAACAATAAGCTTCCACTTCTCCGAGTGATAAGTTGTTGCCGTTGTCGGTGATGCTATGTGGGAGACCAAATCTCACCACTAGATCCTAGACAAACCTAAGGGCAGTTGCCCCATCAAGCTTTCTAATGGGTTTAGCTTCTAATGGGGATATGCCGAGTGGGGTATACCCAGCAGGACGTTTCCTAATGGACCAAGCTACCAGCAAGTGGGCCTGCGGGACGACGACTAGATCATGACCCAACAAGGATCCAGGAGACTGGAAGCTGAAGGCCCAGAAGCGTAGCTAGGCCCAGTCGGATTAGGTCAATCACCCTCCGAATCCTTAACTAATTCGGTTGTATATCTGTAAACCCTAGCAAGGTGAGTCTATATAAACCTTCCTAGGGTACGCATAGAGGACACGTTTCATCATACACCCCCTACGACTCGCCGTCTAGTAGTCGAGCTCGCCTTTGTACTCTTATCAATACAATCTAGCAGGAGTAGGTCTTTACCCTCCGCGGGGCCGAACCTGGGTAAAACCCTATGTCTCCGCCCTCATCTCGCACCGCAGATGGCTGGCCGCCCTTGCCCTTTGTTCTACTACTCGCTGACGATTGCAGCATCTGTCGTGGCCATTTCCACGATAGTGGCGCCCATCTTCGAACATCTTCTACAGATAACTCAAAAAGGAATCAATAAGAAGCAAATGCAAATAATGGCAGAAATCTATCAAAACAGACCAGTAGGTAGAAACCGATTTTTTCGAACTTCTTCTGTTGCTCAAATCAAAAAGTGTTGAACTAACGAAAGTTATCTAACATACTGGAGGATTTATTCATAAATTTTGAGATTAATCTGAGTTACAGAGCCTCCTCACGAATATTTTTGGTGGAGGACATAAATCTGTTTCGGGACAACAACTCCCCAAATCTTACTTCCCTCTCATTAGAGGTCATTCCTGGCACAAAAAGCAAACAAAAAGGATAAGGAGAGGTCATTACAGAAGTAATATCTTTCAAGACTCAAGGAAACTCTTGGGTTATTGAAAGGATACAGATGTCGCCTAGGTGTGAATATGTAGGGTTCGCAGCATAGAAAACAAAAAATTTCCTACGATGGGAACTATGTACCAAGATCTATCTACTAGATACAAACAACGGGCAGATGTATATCTATAGAGAACATACCCTTGAAGACCGACAAATCTTAACGAGTTCAACTCGTGGTTGATGTAGGCAATCTCTTTCCGATCTCAAGATCGAGAGGAAGTCCTAGCGCCGCAAAGCAGCAGCGCATCCGTGCTCGCACACACGTACAAGACACCAACCAACCTCCGCCTCCTCGCTCCAGCGATGCAGCGGAAGCACAACCCTTTCTTACCAAATAGCCACCGGAAACATGTATCTCTCTAGTCCGAGACCATGGGGGATAAATTCTAGAGGAGGAGAGAGATCCTTCACGAGGAGGTGTAAGTGAGAGAGAGGAGAGGGGGTACCTTTTATAGGAGGAGGGGGGCACCCAAGCCCCTCCTTCATTCATGTGTGTGGACACTCCACTCACAAAATGGCCCTTCAATTTTCTCCACTAAAAAACCCACTCAAATTCCCATTAAATTTCCACCAAATTTAATGCAAACTCTCATTAAATAAAACTCTTTTATTTTATTCAGAATTTTTTCAATTACTTTAATGAAAAACATTCACAAATAACCCCTTGCTAGAATTCTATTTCACATGCATAACCACTTTATGCAATTTCACCCGAAAACCTGTTTCGGTATCTAGTGAAATAAATTCCTGCGCTTGTTTATTCTTTCGGCATGAAACATTTGCTCCAACTGGATGCCAGTGTCCCTTAAGTGTGTCACCCTACGGTTCGCGAATAATGCGGACATGATCGAGACCCTTCTCCGATCAATAATCAGTAGCGGGACCTGGAGATCCATACTGACTCCCACACATTCAACGATGACTTTTCCTATGATCGTCGAAACCTTTTACGCTTGTATCTTAATCCCTTTGTTTCACGATATATTACATGTCCGAGATTCGATCATCGGTATCTCCATACCTAGTTTGATCTCATTACTGACATGCACTCTTTTCTCGTTCCTGTGATATAACATTCTAGTGATCAAATCACTTGCTTGCAAGCTAACTAATGTGATATCACCGAGAGGGCCCAGAGCATATCTATCCGTCATTGGGATGAACAAATTCCACTTTTGATCCATGATTATCAACATAACACTTTAGTAGCTTTGAAGCAATCTTTATAATCACCCAGTTACGGTGTGACATTTGATGTCAACAAGAAACTTTTCCGGTGTTAGTGATTGGCATGATCTCATGGTCTAAGGATTAGGATCACTTCGTAAGTTGTTTATAGCAATATAAACTCAATGACTTTGATCGTAATGCCATACTTCGGATGAATGTTCATCACACCATTACACTAATGTTGTGATCTCGTTATTAACAACATCCAATGTCAATGATCAGGAAACTGTGATCATCTTGTTAATCAACGAACTAGTTTATGAGAGAGGCATAACTAGGAACTTTATTTTTGTTTATTAAACACACTTGTATTAACGTTTCCGTATTAATACAATTATAGCATGCAAAATAAACATCTATCATATACTTGGAATACACATAATAAATGCTTTATTATTGCCTCTCAGGGCATATTCCCTTCAGTCTCCCACTTGCACTAGAGACAATAATCTAGTTACATAGTGATGTATCTAACACCCATGGAGTTCTGGTATAGATCATGTTTTGCTCTAGGGAGAGTTTTAGTCAACGGATCTGCTACATTGAGATCCGTATGTACTTTACAAATCTTTATATCTCCATCCTTGACATGCTCGCGGATGGAGTGAAACCGGCGCTTAATATGCTTGGAATGCTTGTGAGACCTTGGCTCTTTGGCATTGGCAATGGCACCATTGTTGTCACAATAGATCACCATTGGGTCCAACGCATTTGCAACCACTCCTAGTTCGGATATGAACTCCTTCGTTCAAACTACTTCCTGAGCCGCTTCTGAAGCAGCATCATATTCGGCCTCTGTCGTTGATCCCGCCATGTAACATCCCTAAATTCATGTTTCAAATCTCATTCATATCATCCTTGCATCCATCATCATTTAGGGTTTCTTTCAAAATCATCTCAGAAACAGAAGCTTGTGCTATGATTTCATGTGAGCAAATTAACTCAAATAGCCATCACCCTTTGAAACTTGAATGATATGAACTTGTTGCTTGCCTCCATTGTTGGCAAGTTTAAATATAAAAGTTTGACCAAAGTTTTCAACTTGGAAATAAATTTAAAACCCCTATTCAAACATTTGCAAAATAGAAGCAAAAGTCTCTGTTTGTTTGAAATCCAAGTATGACCAAGCCCTTGCAAAGTAGCCCAAGAATTTTTGACCCATTTCTGAGACCAAGTCACCACTACAAAACCTCAGGAGGATTTGAATTTAAATTGATTTTGAAACCATTTGAAAACTCATCCAGAAAATAGAAAAGAAAAAGAATTAAACAAAGGAAAAGGGCGGCGCCGGATATCGACCCGCAGAGAATCGAGCCCAACTAGCCCACCGGAGTTTCCTTTTCTTTTCTCACGCTTGAAAGCACACCTTGTCATCAGCAGACGGACCCCACCTCACTACAGCACATCGCCGAGCGGGCCACCTGTTGTCATCGTTTTCCTAACGCACCCGCGACCACGTCGCAGCTGCAGTCACGGCCGGTAATGGCGCGGCATAAATGGGCATTAATCCATGAGCGTTTCCTGTCGATACACCGGCTATAAGATCCCCACCTCCTAGCGACCATTTTCCCCCAGTCGATTCTACCTTCACGCCACCAGGCTGCCCACGACTCACCCAACACCGCCGCAAACAGAGCTTGCTCCGGCGAACGATTCCGGTGAGACCCGTGCGCCCCTTCCTCTCTGATTCGTTTGAGCCACTTCGCAATCTTCTTGCGCACCTCCTGACCCCACTCGTTCGTCCTGTACTGCCCCAGGTCGCCGTTTCCGCTCGACGCCGCAAGCATCTGACGACCACCTCAACTCCGGCGACCAAATTTCGTAAGTCCCGTGCGCCCCTTCGCTTCCGACTCACACTAGATTGTTCGCCACGGTCTTGCGCATATCCTAAACCCCCTGGCTTATGTTAGGGCGACGCGGAACCTCGGCAACGACGCCGACAACAACCACCCGACGCCGTGCACGACTCCGACGAGCTCCCTCAGCCACATCCGAGCGCCCCTCCGTAAACCAGTACCACGTCGAGCTTCAGCACGCCTTGGCGGATCTGGTAAGCACCTTTCTGCTTCCTGGAGCGATGTAGAACGTCGGCGCCGCCATAGTCAGACGCGCCGCCGCCAGTTAACGCCGCTAGCGCCGCCTGAGTATGGTTAGGATGATTAGGAACGTTGGATCTAGATCCTGCGGCGTAGATTAGAAAGAGGATGAAGAGGTACGCGCGCATCTGAGCCACCAGATCCCACTTAGATCGTGCGGTCTGCAGGACCCGATCCAACCGAAGCGGTACGCACCAATAGGGACGCGACGCGTGGCAAGTATTAGAAATAAAAACAGGTTTAAAACCAGAATTTGATCCAAATTTCAAATGCTTATAACTTTTGATTGCCACGTTGGAATTTTGCAAACTTTATACCATTGGATTCAGTGAAACAAGACCTTTCTGAATATCCAATGTGTTTAACAAATAGTAACAGTTAAAATGACTTTATTTGTAGAAACATGTTTAAGGCTAAATTAAGTATGAATTTGTTTTGGTAAAATTGTATAAGTGCCAAATAAGGTTAGTTGGCAAACTTGTGACTTGTTAGTTTCTGTAAACATGTGCATGCTTGGTAGAGTTTTCAAAATCACCATTTAAGTAAATTCTTGCATGCATGCATACATATTATTTTTGATTGTATATAATTGTTTGTAATTGTATGCTATAATTTTTGTGTAGATTTTGCTAGTGATTGTGATTGTGAAGAGTGCTACTCTCCCCACTACGAAGGCAAGTGATAATTTAATGAATATTTCTATCCTATGTTTTGTACTAGCATTAGATAATTTGCTAAGTCTTGCATGCTATTTTCTGCCTAGTGCTAAGTTGGGAAATCCTAAGTAGTGTAGAATTTCTAGGGAAATTCCCTAAGTTAAGTTATCCTACCATGCTTAGCCTAGCTATATAGCAAACAAGGGTTGGTGAAAATCTATACTTACTATGATGAAAATATTTCTAATTCATGTGACTTATACTTTCCTAATAAAACAACTAAGTCAAATAAACCTCCTGGGTGGAATGGAAGGATTGGGTTATGTTGAGTGGTTACACAAGGCCATGGACTTGGGTTGTGTATCTCACTTGTGGTATGCCACCCAGGCACAAAGGGATTTGGAGGCCAAGTGTTGAGAAAGCTTACAGTGCAACCACTTGGCAATATGGGCTCTGCCTTGATCATATAGGTAGCTAGAACTTAGTCATTTGGACAGTTGGTGGTAGTTGGGATGATAGGTTGGAACGCATCCATTTGACTAAGGAAAGGCTTCTGAAAGGTCCTGTCTTGGGAAACCAAGTCTGGTGGGGAAAGTGCACAACCTCTGCAGATGGAAAACCTAAGTACTTAGCCTAGTCCAAGGCAATGGACAACTTGAGCATCAAGACATGGAAGCTACAAGAATCTCATCACTCCAACTTCTAAGTAAAATTTGTGGGTGAACAAGGGTGAAGGACCCCAATGTCTATTGGTGGTTTCTTGGGAAGTTTTTGATAAAGAAAAACTTAGTGATTTCAACTAATAGGTAAAACCTATTTTCAAGCAAAGCAAGCCAAGCTACACTTAGCCAAAATGCATATAGTAATATAGTCCACTTAAAATATACTAAGGTATCACTTGCCAATACTATTCCAAAGTATTGACCCTCTGTGGCTGTAACTTGTGATGTTGCAGGTTACTCCGATGATGAGTAGGAGTCATGAGTCTACGCTCAACATGCTTGCATGTGGCACATGAAGATGAAGACTTATGTTTATTTACTTGTTCCTTAAACTCTTGTATTAGGCCTATGGCCCTGAGTTGTAAAATACTATGTTTTATCTCTGGAATGGATGTAATAAACGACCTTTGTATCTGTGTACTTCATCTTAAACTGTGGATGCTAGCATTGATCCAGGGACTAGCATTGCAATCACAGGGATCCTTCCTTTACAAAGGAGGGGTCTAACAGATGGTATCAGAGCACTGTGTTGCCTGTAGGATTATGACCCTAGGATTGGAAAACCACTAAGGAAAAGTTTTCAACTACTTCTATACTTGTCTATTCTTCTCGTAAGACTTTTCTAATCTTTTCATTCCCAACTCCATTTGTAGATGAACTCCATCAACGAAGCCGTGAAGAAAGGACCACTCATGACCATGACCTTGGAGTGTGGCGGGTTTCCCAATATTCTCAAGGACATCATGGTGGCAATGGAAGCACATGGTGCAGCTGTGTACAAGGGCTTTCCAGTGATGGATGAAGGAGTGGAGTATTGGTGGGTGCAACTTCACTTGTACAAAAACAAGGAAGACAACCACAAAGAAAGGGGATTATGCATGTACACCAACACTGTAATGCACACCACATTCTTTGAGTCAGCCAGAGATGCAGCTTGGAGGACTATCAAAGAACTAAGTGCTAGAGTCAAGTGCAGGATGCTCAACCTCCAAAAAGACTTAGAGAAAGAGAAGGAACTTACCCAAGAGTTGGAAGCCACCAACCAAGAGTTAAGGGGAGACATAATAGACTTAGTGATGGAGTCATGTGAACAAGATAGGTGGATTGCCTCTAGGAACATTGTGATAGCCACCAGATCCGGTGAGATAGGATTGTGAGCACACTTCGTTAGTTGGACCACCGTCTATCACATTATTTTCCAAAATGATACCTTAAATAAGTTTGGACCATGATTGATGTAATGGATTCATGTATGCATGACTTGTGTGATTTTGTGTTCCCAGGATGTGTATGTGATGTTTGTCTTTGTTTATCTTAAATTGTGTTATTCTAACTTTTCAATCTTATAAATAGATGCCTATTACCATCAGCACTGTGGAGGAGTTCCAGGTTACCCGTTTCGGTCCCCGTATCATCGAGCTTACCACTTTGCTCGATCTCCCTCTTCCCACTATCACGGTGTACCCACTCACCAAGTTCGAGAGGAAGGACCTCTGGGGCTTCAAGGTGAACCAGCCCGGGCGCCAAACAGAGCCCACTACAGAGGCCATCGTCTTCAAGCTGATGCACGACGACAGGGAGAGAGGCATGGAGGTAGTCATGCAGGACCTGATAGGACGTCTGTTAGGCCGTCACTCCCGACAGGTTAGGGGCACTCACTTCCACGTCTTCGGAAGACGTGATGTTGATGGAGAGTCCATCGACTTTGAGGACGACTCGAGAGACGCGGCAGAGCCGATACGTCTCTATCTCCAGGACTTAGAGTCTCTCCTCAGGCACGTGGACACGGACAGGACGAACGTCATGCTCAGCAATGACGAGCTCCAGGTGCAGCTTCGCGAGAAGGACAAGCTTTTCGCACAGCAAGATGAGATGATCAAGGAAATGGAGACGAAGTACGAGGCCCAGGACCGCAAGTTCAAGATTCAGGAGAAACGCGTCCAAGATAGGAACAAGAAGATCCGGTACATGACCGAGGAACTGAAGTCCAAGGATTTCGAGTTAGAGCAGCAACAGATGGTTATTGAGAGGCTTCGCTCCTAGAAGAGGGCTCTCAAGGCCAAGGTCGATTCCTTGACCACTACGATTGAGGAGAACAAGACCGCGATGGAGAACGCAGGTCTTACCTTCGTCGAGGAGGAGATTGATGCTGAGGAGTAGACTTGACTACTCGTTTACCTTTCATTATCATACTTGTTATTCGTGAACTTGTTATTGGACCATCCGACATGTGGATGGCTTGCCACTTGTGTGTTTTATTTCGAGAACTTTGTTATTTTGTTGATTGAGCTTTTATCCTTAAGTTGCACGTTATGTGTTTGCTTGTGATGTATTGTGCATAAAACATCTATGGGTATCTCATTCTTATCTATTTAAACAAACCTCAGATGCCTCCCCGTCGCGCAAACCCCAACCCCAATAACATCACCCCGGAAATGCAACAAATGATGAATGCGCAAACATAGCTTATGCAGATGATGACAACGTTCATCCAAAACCAGAATAACAACAACAACCCCAATAACAACAACCCCAACAACAACAACAACAACAACAACAACAACAACAACCCTCCGGGTTTTGATATGCTCACCAGATTTCTGCGTTTGAGGCCAGCAAAGTTTTCGGGGACGACTGATCCCATGGTGGCCAATGAGCTCACGCTCGTGAACAAAGATTTAGTGACCGTGGGCTGCACGGATGCTTTGAAAAGTCAGTTCGCACATCATTGGAAGGACCACCGCCACATGGTGGGACAACTTCCAAATCACCACTCCTATTGATGAGGTGACTTGGGCTATCTTTGAAGATGGCTTCGCCCATATCTCACCAGAATGATGAGCCGAAAAGAAAGAGTTTCACAACTTGAAGCGGCGCCCATAGCGTGGTGAATACATAGAAGAGTTCAACAATCTGGCACGCTATGCACCGGATGAGGTTGACACAGATGCCAAAAGAAAGGAAAAGTTTCTGGAAGGCTTGAATGATGAGCTGAACCTACAGTTGTCTATGGCATATGTTCCAACTTACCAGTCTTTGTGTGACAAGGCTGCTATTTTGGAGAGTAAAATGAAACAAGTCGAGAGTAGGAAAAGGAAACACTCCGACAAGCACAGCTCGGGATCGTCTCACAAACGATCTCACTATGATGACAGTGGCAGCTCAGGATCCCATAAGCATGGGAAATTCAACAAGCACCACAACCACAACCGTCATGACATCAAGCATCATCGCAGTCATGACAATGATAGGTACAAGAACCACAAGAGTGGACATAAGAGCCACCACAGTGGGCATGGTAGTGGAAGTGGAAGTCAGCATGCTAAAAAGGACATCAGTCAGGTTGAGTGCTTCAAATGCAAGAAACTGGGGCATTATGCTAATGAGTGCCCTGAGAAGAAAGTTGAAGGACCTAACAAGCCCAATCCTTTTCAGAAAGGACAGGTTAACCACATCAATGTGGAGGAGGTCTATAAGGAGCCTGATGCCGTTGCTGGTAAGTTCAGACTCAATTCAATTTCAGCATTTATACTCTTTGATACCGGTGCATCTCATTCATTCATATCAAAAGCATTTGTTGAAAGAAATGAACTACCGGTAGAAACCATTGGGTGTCCTATAAGAGTAAGTTCTCCGGGTGGAGAAATGATAGTAAACTCAGGATGTCATGACTTAGTCATAGAGTTTGGAAAACATAAATTTCCAGTGAACCTAATAATCATGAATTCCCAAGGATTGGATGTGATTTTGGGAATGGATTGGATGGCTAAGTATGAGGGAGTATTGGATTGTGCCAATCGTACAGTTACACTCACAACCCCAGAAGGAAAAATAATAAAATTCAGGTCAAACTTTGAATCCAAAGGAAGTAAGCTGAATTCTCTTAAGGGGGTTAGCACGGACAGTGTGCCAATTGTGTGTGAGTATCCGGATGTGTTTCCGGAAGAGTTGCCAGGAATGCCACTGGATCGAGATGTGGAGTTTCTAATAGATTTGGTACCAGGTTCTGGACCAATAGCTAAGAGACCATACAAAATGTCAGTTGATGAACTGAAGGAACTCAAAAAGCAACTAGGAGAATAGTTGCAGAAAGGGTTTATTCAACCAAGTTCTTCATCTTGGGGAGCCCCAGTATTGTTCGTGGAGAAGAAAGATAGAAGCCAAAGGTTATGCATAGATTACCGTTCACTCAACGAGGTAACTATCAAGAATAAAATATCCTTTGCCTAGGATCAATGACTTGTTTGACCAGCTAGAGGGAGCCTGTGTGTTCTCAAAAATTGATCTCCGGTCAGGCTATTTTCAACTCAAGATAAGAGAGCAAGACATACCAAAAACAGCATTCACCACAAGGTATGGATTATACGAGTATACCGTAATGCCTTTTGGCTTAACCAACGCTCCAGCATACTTCATGAATATGATGAACAAGGTGTTCATGGAATTCCTTGACAAGTTTGTTCGTTTTCATCGATGACATCTTAGTCTACTCCAAGAGCAAGGAAGAACATGAAAGACACTTACGCTTGATACTTGAGAAGTTAAGAGAGCATAAACTTTATGCCAAATTCAGTAAGTGTGAGTTTTGGTTAGAAGAAGTTGGTTTTCTTGGTCATGTTATGACAAAAGATGGAGTGGCAGTTGATCCTGCTAAAGTTTAATTTGATGTAATGGGAATCTCCCAAGAACGTAAAAGAAGTTCGCAGTTTCCTTGGTTTAGCAGGTTACTACAGAAGGTTCATTGAGAATTTCTCAAAGGTTGCTAAGCCAATGACTGAATTGTTAAAGAAGGACAAGAAATTTGCTTGGTCTGAAGGTTGTGAAGTCAGTTTTCAAGAATTAAAGAAGAGACTTGTGACAGCACCAGTTCTATGTCTTCCAGATTTGGAAAAAGATTTCCAAGTATATTGTGATGTGTCTCATCAAGGTTTGGGTGCCGTACTTATGCAAGACGGTAAAGTTGTGGCCTATGCCTCGAGACAACTCAAAACTCATGAAGTAAACTATCCTACTCATGATCTGGAGTTAGCCTCTGTCGTCCATGCACTCAAAACATGGAGACATTACCTTTTGGGAAAGCGATGTGAAGTATTCACAAATCATAAGAGTTTGAAGTATATCTTCACCCAGAAGGAAATCAACATGAGATAAAGGAGATGGCTAGAACTTATCAAGGATTACGACTTAAGTTTGCAATACCACCCCGGTAAAGCAAATGTAGTAGCTGATGCTCTAAGTCGTAAGGCATTCATAAATGGCATTACCAATGATGAATTGCCAGATGACTTGTGTAAGCAATTCAAAGAACTCAGATTGGAGATTGTGCCTGAAGGACATCTCATGTCCTTAGATGTTCAACCCACTTTATTGGACAAGATCCGAGAAGCTCAGAAGATTGATAAGGAAATCGAAAAGATTAAGGAAAATATTAGTCTAGGGAAAGCTAAGAGTTTTCATATAGACGAACAAGGTACTTTATGGCACGGGAAACGTATTTGTGTTCCACAAGATCCGGAGTTGCGGAAACTGATTCTACAAGAAGCTCACAACTCCCCATATTCTATTCACCCGGGAAACACCAAAATGTACATGGATATGAAAGAAAGATTTTGGTGGAACAATCTCGAAAGAGATATTGCCGAACACATTGCTTTGTGTGATGTGTGTAGTAGAGTAAAAGCGGAGCATCAGAAACCAGCAGGTTTGCTTCAACCACTGCCTATTCCTGAGTGGAAGTGGGAAAATATAGGTATGGATTTCATTACCGGATTACCAAGGACCAGGTCAGGGTATGATTCCATATGGGTAGTAGTGGATCGCCTAACTAAAGTGGCTCATTTTATACCCGTGAAGACAACTTATACGAGTGCCAAGTTAGCAAAGATTTACATGAGCAGAATTATATGCCTTCACGGTGTGCCTAAGAGTATCGTGTCAGATAGAGGAACTCAGTTCACTTCTCACTTTTGGAGACAGCTTCATGAATCTTTGGGAACAAGGTTGGAATTCAGCACTACTTTTCATCCTCAAACTGATGGACAAACAGAAAGGACTAACCAAATTCTTGAAGACATGTTGAGAGCATGTGCTTTAGACTATGGATCAAGTTGGGATGAAAGTTTGCCTTACGCAGAGTTCTCTTACAATAACAGTTACCAATCTAGCCTTGGGATGGCACCATTTGAGCTTCTCTACGGAAGGAAGTGTACCACCCCATTGCTATGGAATGGTGTGGGAGAAAGGAGTTTGTTTGGACCCGATCTCATCAAAGACGCTGAAGAGAAAGTCAAATTGGTTAAGGACAAGTTGAAGATAGCACAGTCCCGACAGAAAAGCTACGCGGATTCTAAGCGTAGAGAAGTCACCTACGGAGTTGGGGATAGAGCTTATCTTAGAGTATCACCACTTCGTGGAGTGAAAAGATTTGGAGTCAAAGGAAAGTTGGCACCAAGATATGTTGGGCCATTCAAGATTTTAAGTCGCAAGGGAGAAGTTGCATATGAGGTTGAATTGCCAGAGTCTCTGTCAGTTGTCCATAATGTGTTTCATGTGAGTCAGCTTACGAAATGTCACCCAGAGATGGAAGAATCATCTTTGAAAGATACCATACCCTTGGAAGAAGTTCAACTAGAATGTAATCTCACCTATGAGGAAAAGCCTGTCAAGATTCTTGAGACTGCAGAAAGAGTCACAAGGACAAAAAACTATCAAGTTTTGCAAGGTGCAATGGAATCATCATTCCGAAGAGGAAGCAACATGGGAAAGAGAAGATGATCTTCGGAAAGACCATCCTCACCTATTTGCTAGCCAATCCGAATATCGAGGGCGAGATTCATCTTAAGGGGGTTAGATTAGTAACATCCCTAAATTCATGTTTCAAAGCTCATTCATATCATCCTTGCATCCATCATCATTTAGGGTTTCTTTCAAAATCATCTCAGAAACAGAAGCTTGTGCTATGATTTCATGTGAGCAAATTAACTCAAATAGCCATCACCCTTTGAAACTTGAATGATATGAACTTGTTGCTTTCCTCCACTGTTGGCAAGTTTAAATATAAAAGTTTGACCAAAGTTTTCAACTTGGAAATAAATTTAAAACCCCTATTCAAACATTTGCAAAATAGAAGCAAAAGTCTCTGTTTGTTTGAAATCCAAGTATGACCAAGCCCTTGCAAAGTAGCCCAAGAATTTTTGACCCATTTCTGAGACCAAGTCACCACTACAAAACCTCAGGAGGATTTGAATTTAAATTGATTTTGAAACCATTTGAAAACTCATCCAGAAAATCGAAATAGAAAAGAAAAAGAATTAAACAAAGGAAAAGGGCCGAGCGCCAGATATCTGACCCAGTAGAGAATCGAGCCCAACTAGCCCACCCGGGAGTTTCCTTTTCTTTTATCACGCGCGAGCACACACAGGCTGTCACTGACAGACGGACCCCACCCTCACTACAAGACATCGGCGAGCGGGCCACGCCTTGTCATCGTCTTCCCCAACTGCGCCCGCGCGACCCGCGTCAGCTGCGATCCGGCGGTAATGGCGACATAAATGGGCATTAATCCACGAGCGTTTCCTGTCGAGACACCGGCTATAAGATCCCCACCTCCTAGCGACCATTTTCCCCCAGTCGATTCTACCTTCACGCCACCAGGCTGCCCACGACTCACCCAACACCGCCGCAGACAAAGCTTGCTCCGGCGAACGATTCCGGTGAGACCCGTGCGCCCCTTCCTCTCTGATTCGTTTGAGCCACTTCGCAATCTTCTTGCGCACCTCCTGAACCCACTCGTTCGTCCTGTACTGCCCCAGGTCGCCATTTCCACTCGACGCCGCAAGCATCTGACGACCACCTCAACTCCGGCGACCAAATTTCGTAAGTCCCGTGCGCCCCTTCGCTTCTGACTCACACTAGATTGTTCGCCACGGTCTTGTGCATATCCTAAACCCCCTGGCTTATGTTAGGGCGACGCGGAACCTCGGCAACGACGCCGACAACAACCACCCGACGCCGTGCACGACTCCGACGATCTAAGTGGGATCTGGCGGATCTGGTAAGCACCTTTCTGCTTCCTGGAGCGATGTAGAACACCGGCGCCGCCGTAGTCAGACGCGCCGCCGCCAGTTAACGCCGCTAGCGCCGCCTGAGTATGGTTAGGATGATTAGGAACGTTGGATCTAGATCCTGCGGCGTAGATTAGAAAGAGGATGAAGAGGTATGCGCGCATCTGAGCCGCCAGATCCCACTTAGATCGTGCGGTCCGCAGGATTCGATCCAACCGAAGCGGTACGCACCAATAGGGACGCGAGGCGTGGCAAGTATTAGAAATAAAAACAGATTTAAAACCAGAATTTGATCCAAATTTCAAATGCTTATAACTTTTGATTGCCACGTTGGAATTTTGTAAACTTTATACCGTTGGATTCAGTGAAACAAGACCTTTCTGAATATCCAATGTGTTTAACAAATAGTAATAGTTAAAATGACTTTATTTGTAGAAACATGTTTAAGGCTAAATTAAGTATGAATTTGTTTTGGTAAAATTGTATAAGTGCCAAATAAGGTTAGTTGGCAAACTTGTGACTTGTTATTTTCTGTAAACATGTGCATGCTTGGTAGAGTTTTCAAAATCACCATTTAAGTAAATTTTTGCATGCATGCATACATATTATTTTTGATTGTATATAATTGTTTGTAATTGTATGCTATAATTTTTGTGTAGATTTTGCTAGTGATTGTGATTGTGAAGAGTGCTACTCTCCCCACTACCAAGGCAAGTGATAATTTCATGAATATTTCTATCCTATGTTTTGTACTAGCATTAGATAATTTGCTAAGTCTTGCATGCTATTTTCTGCCTAGTGCTAAGTTGGGAAATCCTAAGTAGTGTAGAATTTCTAGGTAAATTCCCTAAGTTAAGTTATCCTACCATGCTTAGCCTAGCTATATAGCAAACAAGGGTTGGTGAAAATCTATACTTACTATGATGAAAATATTTCTAAGTCATGTGACTTATACTTTCCTAATAAAACAACTAAGTCAAATAAACCTCCTGGGTGGAATGGAAGGATTGGGTTATGTTGAGTGGTTACACAAGGCCATGGACTTGGGTTGTGTATCTCACTTGTGGTATGCCACCCAGGCACAAAGGGATTTGGAGGCCAAGTGTTGAGAAAGCTTACAGTGCAACCACTTGGCAATATGGGCTCTGCCTTGATCATATAGGTAGCTAGAACTTAGTCATTTGGAGTTGGTGGTAGTTGGGATGATAGGTTGGAGCAACGTCCATTTGACTAAGGAAAGGCTTCGAAAGGTCTGTCTTGGGAAACCAAGTCGTGGGAAAGTGCACAACCTCTGCAGATGGAAAACCTAAGTACTTAGCCTAGTCCAAGGCAATGGACAACTTGAGCATCAAGACATGGAAGCTACAAGAATCTCATCATTCCAACTTCTAAGTAAAATTTGTGGGTGAACAAGGGTGAAGGACCCCAATGTCTATTGGTGGTTTCTTGGGAAGTTTTTGATAAAGAAAAACTTAGTGATTTCAACTAATAGGTAAAACCTATTTTCAAGCAAAGCAAGCCAAGCTACACTTAGCCAAAATGCATATAGTAATATAGTCCACTTAAAATATACTAAGGTATCACTTGCCAATACTATTTGTTACCACCGTATTTTGGCTAAAGACGGAGATGGGCCGTGATCAAGATGGGCTTGGAAGATATGTATATTCAACGAGTTGTTGGATCGGCCTAGTGTGTGGATTTGGGCTAAATTGCCCGTGTATCTTGTATCATAGTAGGTTTCGTGTTTGTTTAGGTTCCGTTTATGTTTAGGTAAAGATAGAGTTGTAGAGTTATTCCAAAAGTAGAGAGTCTCCGGACTATAAATATGTACCTAGGGTTATTGAAAGAAGAGGACAACCACGTTCACAACAAACACAATCTCGGCGCATCGCCACCCCTTGTTTCTAGGGTTTCTTTCGGGTAAGTGCCATGCTGCCTAGATCGCATCTTGCGATCTAGGCAGCATCTACTTATGCGTTACCTGGTTTTACTCGTACTGAAGCGTTGTTGATGGCGAGTAATACCTTTATCATAGATTGTTTGAGGCTAGCATCGGTGCTTTTTCGTTACTATCGTCGAAGTTATGCTACCTTTAGCCATCTCGCTACCCTTGCACCTTTTCCCAAGGTGTAAGGGTAGCATCTTGCTTGATCTTTATTTAGTTTTTTCGATCTGTTATAGTTGTGCCTTGTTCACCAAGGTTTAGTTTAACATCTACGTAATCAGGCCTTACAAACGAGTTGGATGATCCAGTAGTACATAGGGACGTGGCTTATTCGTTCTAGAGAAGATTGTTCCGGTAATTAACTTTACGTTGGTTATTAGGCCTCCTCTAGGGTTAATATTCTTCATCTGTTGTACGTACCAGGCTCAATCACGCGTGGGACGTTCCAGTTACGTGGTGAAAACATTAGACTATCGTAGATCGATTTAACTTGTAGTGATCAAGCAAAACCCCATGTTATCATAAATCTAACGCAGAACCATGGGGCAATCGGCTTTAGGAGCCGATTCTGAGAAACACAGGAGCCGATTACGGCTCGAATTTTACGATACTTGTTTACCATGCAGAAATCAATCGGAGCAATCCTTCACCTTCACGACCAGGTATAGGTCGGTGCACGCATCTCGAACCAAGCGGGGCGTGTGCGGAGCTTTTGCGGCCGTCGCCGAGGGACCAGGCCCACAAAGATCCTGGAGCCTCCGGCTCTCCGTGTTGCTCGTCGCTGCTTTCGCGGTGGGTTTTGGCAGGCAACACATTTCGCACGCCGGTGGGACCTTCAACAACGTCTACATCAACACCCGCTGCGATGGAGAACAGTCCGATCACTTACGACGATCTACAGCGAGCACAAGGCTGGCACGACGAGATCAAGGCTCTCTTCGAGGAAGACCTCATCGGCTCTTTCGAGAGGACCCGTAAGCATGGCATCAGGTGGAAGGGGTTCTCCCCTGAGGGCGCTCTCAATGAGGTGGATCTGTCTCTCCCTTCGGAGGAGCGCACCAGAGCTCTACGACAGGAAGTCAACTACATGGTGGCTCATTCTCTGCACCGCCATTACGAGAGCCCGTGAACGCCGGCGGGTCGCGGTTCGCGTAGTTCAGGAGATCATGAAGCATCAGTACTCTCCGTCGGGACCTACTTTAGGGACTCACCAGGGAGAAAGACCGCTCCAAACCAGGCCACAGCTCCCGTTCGCACTTGCCGCTCCAGAGCCGCCAGGAGCAGCGGCTTACGTCGTCTACAAGGCGGGAGGCGACCCAGGCGATTGCCAATTCCTGTTTGAGCCACCTAAGGAGACCCCACACGGATATATATGCGCCTACGTGCCGGACTGCAATAACCTGACACGCACCAAACAGATTGCAACCGCAGGAGTTTCTGCGGCGGGAGTTCTTGGGGCAGGATCTTCCGGGGCAGGCGTGTCTGGAGCAGCGATGGCTGGGATGGACGCTGACAAACAGGCGTGGCTAGCCAAGTATGCCACTGGAACAAGTCATGAGAATCTAGCCCCTACAGCTCAAGCGATTGGAGAAAATCGGCACCATCACGAGGGACCAGCTTCGCGTCAAGAGAAGGACAATCGGCTATTCAAAGCCGTACCCCAACGAGTTTGATCTAATTCCGCTGCCCCCCAAGTATAAGCTCCCTGAGTTCTCAAGGTTCAGCGGGTCAGAAGGGTCGAGCTCGATCGAGCACATAAGCCGATACCTGGCACAACTAGGCATGATTTCGGCATCGGATCAGATGCGCGTAAGATTTTTTGCGCAATCTCGACAGACCAGCCTTTGGGTGGTACACCTCACTACCACCGATTCAATTCATACCGGAAGCAATGGAAGAGCAGTTCCACATCCGGTACCATTCGAGGCTACCGAGGCTGGCATCGGACACTGGCGCAGTGCGGCGAAGCGAGATCGTGGCAGTACATCCAGCGCTTCAGGACTGTCAAGAACCGATGTTACTCGGCTCGTTTAACTGAGAAGGAAGCAGTCGAGCTGGCGGTGTTGGGTCTCTCAGCACCCATCAAGGACCTGGCGTTCCAGGTAGAGTACAACTCATTGGCGCACATGGCCCGGCGATGTATGAGCAGCGCCACCACGAGTTGTACCAAGACAAATTCAAACGTCCAATAAGCACGGTCGATGCGAAGAAGAAGATCCTACGCAGGACCGGGAGGTGGTCGTGGTGAATGGGCTCGGGGCAGATCACGTGGCCTGCAAATGGGTGAAACAAGGGCCTGCGAAAGGGTTCGACTTGATGTGAGCAAAGCCGAGCAGATATTCGATCTGTCAAGGAAGGAAGCGGTGAGGTTACCGAAGGCCACAAAATCCCTACGGCTCGAAATGAACGGAGACCATAATGCAAGTGGCATCATTCGTTCACTCACCACCAACGAGTGCAAAGAGCTTCGCCGCCAAATCCAAATGGCGATAGAACAAGGCCGTCTGATCCTTGGGCAGTTCGCCATGAAAGTGGACACAAACCCATTTCCCGGCGTCAACATGGTAGAACTCAGTCGCTCCGCGAGGCGTAAGCTGGATTTCTCGTTCGGCATTAATATGGCAGGGTCGGGGTACCACCATGACACGTACAAGGAGGACGGTGGTCGCTCTCGGGGCAAGGAAAGAAAGGAGGCTAGTCCATGCGACCGGCCCAGCCACAATGACAGGCGGTACTTAACAGAGGAACAAGTGAGGAGAGTGCGATATCAGAAGCCACATTCTACGCATCTCCTTAACAAGTATGAGCGCCAGTATGACCAACGTCGCTGGCGCGGCAGAGACGACGAAGGGTATGAGCACCTTGCTAGGGGGCCGTCGAAAAAGAAGGAAGGCGCAGTCAGGCATTGGGATTGTCCTTTCTTCAGGTATTGCTGGGGCGCAGGAATGAGCCGATTGCCTACAATCGACAACTGCCCAGAATGCGGTCAGCAAAAGGAAGACACGAGGCCAGTGTCAGTATTCAAACGTCTAGGGCCTCTTCAGCCCCAGGGCCGTCACAGGGAGTCCGCTCGAGCAGAAGACCTCGAGAAGCCAAAGGATGACAAGGACGAAGACAGGTATCACCGTCCAAGGTGGTGCCCCGACGGACTCAGACACACCCAGAAGCGTAGAGTGCAGCGGCTGCGTAACTTAGAGGAAGCTGAAGCGCAGTATCTCCACGCTTTGAAGAAAGCACGGCCTGATCTGGCCGTCAAAGTGAGGCAGGCTATGGAAACGGAAGACCGCCCGACCAGGAAAGAGTGGCGCCCCAAATCGGTAAAGCCGATGCAAAGACATCGGCTGGCACAAATATGGTGTTCGTACTCCCGTCAGAATTCTGCGCGCCAAGAACCGATGAGCTACCCGTGTACGGTTGATCGCGGCCCACGGCCGGTTATCTTTGAAGCCACGTGAGAAGGGTTACAAACATCCGAAAGCCACTGCCTGCGAGGTTACATCAATGGGCAACCTGTCAGCAAGATGTTGGTGGACACCGGAGCGGCAGTCAACATCATGCCATACTCCATGCTACGACGTTTGGGACGCTCCACTGCAGATCTGATCAAAAAAAAAGTCACGTTGAGCGACTTCAACGGTCAGTCTTCGGGAATGCAAGGCGTACTGAACGTGGACTTGACAGTGGGCAGGAAAACCGTACCCACGTCATTCTTCGTCGTGGATAGCAAGAGCACTTACACTGTCTTGCTAGGAAGGGATTGGATTCACGCTAATTGCTGCATCCCGTCCACAATGCATCAGTGCCTGATCCAGTGGGATGGAGACGAAGTGGAGGTCATCCACGCAGACGATTCTATCGAGATCTCCATAGCTGGCATGAACGTCTGGGAAGCAGAAGACCAAGAGTCGATCTCTGGAATCAATCTAGACGGCTGCGAGTGTATTGAAGCTACAAAAAACGGGGTGAGGCTGGTCTTATCCACTGGCCTTACAGAGTAGAAAAGCCCACGATCATCAGGTACGGCGATCCTGCGATCGGCCACAAAAAATAAAAAGCAGCGATCATACGACAAGCAGCTCATGTAGTCGTAGCAGAGAGATGCTCTGCCACTGTAAAATAATGAGGTGTAAACCGTCCTTGACTGATGCAAGCGAAAAGGGGGCCGATTCAAGCGATCGGCCCAAAATATTCTTGTTGTCCTCACCCACCGTGTGCCCTGTTTAGCGTCGATTTGACGGTGACGGAAAGCTAGGGTACGGGTTTACATCCGCCGATGAGCTAGAAGAGATCGACATTGGTCCCGGGATAAGCCACGACCAACATTTATCGCCGAAAGTTAGATCCGTCTGCGGGGCCGATGATAGCCTGTTAAAACAATATCCAGGCTTCGTCACGGGACTACAGAGATGCAGGTTGGACAGAGCATCATCGAGCATCGACTCCGCTCAAAAAGGATTTCGCCGTTTCAGCCGAGCACGACAAATGAAGGCCGAAATTCTGGAAGAAGTCAAGAAAGAGGTCGAGAAAATGTTGACAACCAAGTTGATCAGGCCATGCAGGTATGCTGAGTGGATTTCTAGTATCGTGCCTGTAGAGAAGAAGGATGGCCGATGGCGTGTTGCTATAGATTTTCGAGATCTCAACAGAGCTACCCCAAAGGATGAGTATCCGATGCCGGTGGCAGAAACATTAATCAATGCAGCAGCTGGTCATAAGATTTTGAGCTTCATGGACGGCAATGCCGGTTACAACCAGATCTTCATGGCTCCAGAAGACATACACAAGACTGCATTCAGAGTCCCAGGTTCAGTGGGGTTATTTGAATATGTAGTCATGACGTTTGGACTGAAAAATGCCGGCGCCACGTACCAAAGGGCCATGAATTATATTTTCCATGATCTGATCGGCAAACTGGTGGAAATCTACATCGATGACGTGGTAGTCAAATCTGCTTCAGCGCACGGACACTTGGACGATCTGCAACGCGTCCTGGACCGAACAAGAAAATTGACCACGGATGAATCCAAAGAAGTGTGCTTCGGGGTGACGGTCGGTTCTTGGGTTTTGGTCCATGAACGGAATTGAGATCGGCTGAAAAGTCGAAGCGGTCACGAACAATAAAGCCACCCACGAAGAAAGAACTGCGGTCCCTTATCGGCAAGATCAACTTCAGACGATTCATCTCAATCTGTCGGGAAGGATTGAGACGTTCATGGGACTAGTTAAAATCAAATCGACGAGGAATTCCATTGAGGCGAGAACAACAACGAGCTTTCGAGATCAAAGAATATCGACAAAGCCGATGTTAGTTCCACCTCGGCTGACAGGCCGTTCTATATTTACTTGTCAGTGGCTGACACGTCCATCGCCTCGGTAGTGGTTCAAGTTTATGATGGGCTAGAGCGAGTCGTCTTTTACATAAGCAGAAGGATGTTGGACGCAGAGACAAGGTACCTTGATATCGATAAGTTGTGCCTCTGCCTGTTTTTCACCTGCACCAAGTTGCGCCACATTTTGCTATCAGCAGAGATCATCATCATATGCAAAGCAGACGTCATAAAGCACATGCTGTCGGCTCCTATGTTAAAAGGCCGACTGGGCAAATGGATGTTTGCATTGTCAGAGTTTGACATCCGGTATCAACCCGCGAAAGCAGTTAAGGGACAGGCGTTGGCTGATCTTATCGCTGAAAGGATCAACACTAACATAGCCGCACTGTCCATAAGAGCGTGGGCTATGTTTTTCGACGGATCAGTTTGTGACGATGGCTGCGGCATCGGCATTTTACTCGTGTCGCCCCGGGGGGCAACATTTTCCTTCTCCATCAGATTGTCTACCTCTCGTACCAACAATGTAGCCGAGTACGAGGCGATATGCAAGGGGATGGAGTTACTCCTCGAAGCCGGAGCGGAAGCAGTGGAAATTTTTGGAGACTCCAAGTTGGTGATTTCCCAGCTCACGGAGGACTACAAGTGCGAGAGCGAGTCCCTCTTCCCATTATGGCTGCACCGCCATGGTGATGACGCAATTCCGACGTAAACTTCACTTGGATCCCACGAGAATCGAGGCGAACGATCTTGCGCAGATGGCTTCAGGATACAAGGATGTGGTAGAAGGAGCCGACGTTCGTGCAGTTCACGAAGCGACGATCGGAGAGCCGATATCTTCAATTACTTGAAAGATTCGCTGGGGGCACCTAAACGGATAAGGTACAAAGCCATGAAATGCGTGCTTATTGGGATGACATGTTTTACAGGACTCGGAAGGACTATTGCTCAAATGCAGGGACGCCGAGGCCAATCAGCTCCTACACGAGGTACACGAAGGCGCCTGTGGAACTCACCAATCGGCTCATAAGATGAAATGGTTGATCAGGCGATCGGGGTTTTATTGGCCCACCATGCTTGAGGACTGTTTCAACTACTACAAAGGGTGTCAAGCATGTCAGAAATTTGGAAAAATCCAGATGGTACCCGCGTCAGCAATGAACCCCATCATCAAGCCTTGGCCATTCCGAGGTTGGGGCATGGACATGATCGGCAAGATCAATCCTCCATCAAGCAAAGGCCACATGTGGATTCTGGCTATCACTGACTACTTCACTAAATGGGTGGAGGCTGTCCCGATGAAGTCAGTAAACTCGAAGGATGTTATCAATTTTGTGAAAGAACATGTCATCCATAGATTCGGGATTCCCCAAACTATCACGACCGATGGAGGTTCGGTCTTTATTTCTCAAGAGTTTAGGAAATTCTGCGAGGACATGGGGATCAAGCTGATTAGATCATCTCCATACTATGCTCAAGCAAATGGGCAAGCTGAAGCGTCCAACCAGAGCCTCATCAAGCTGATTAAGAGGAAAGTCGATGAGCACCCAAGGCGTTGGCACGAGGTTTTGTCGGAGGCGTTATGGGCTTATCGCATGTCATGTCATGGAGCAATAAAAACCTCACCATACCATCTAGTATATGGACAAGAAGCCGTCCTGCCCTGGGAAATTACGGCTGGATCGAGACGCATCACTTTTCAGGACGATCTAACAACTGAAGAATACGCGACCCTGATGAGTGACAATGTGGAGGATTTAACCGAGCTCAGGCTATGGTCACTCGAGAAAATCAAAGAGAACAAGGCCAAAGTAGCTCGTGCATACAACAAGAAAGTGAAGCCAAAGGAGTTCCACGTTGGTGATCTGGTATGGGAAGCTGTGTTGCCCTTGGGGACTAAGGATGCGACATATGGTAAATGGTCTCCAAATTGGCACGGTCGTGCGGGTTGACCAAGTTTTAAGAGGAAACGCATACATGCTCGAGCAGTTGGATGGCGTAAAGTTCCCAGTGGCGGTCAACGGTCAACATCTCAAGAAATATTTCCCAAGCATGTGGGATGTTGGACAATAGAACTTGGTTTCGAGCACGTGAGACGATGGGATGTGGGGGCCGATTTTCAGAATCGGCCGAGTAAAAAAATATATATATATAAATTTGTATAGCCGATGCACGGTCATCGACTCTAGAGGTTCACACATGTTACAAACAGGTCCACCTCGGCGATCTCAGCTTCGTCATCTTCATCTTTGCTTATCATTAGTCGTTTGTGCGGGGCACGTTTTTCGATGGGCAATTGGAGATTTGGGTCGCCCGTGTTGAAATCCACCGTGTTGAGGAAGGTCGCAGGTCATCATTTGAAACCAAGAAGTGGCCGTTGTAAGGTGTCTAAGGATGCGACCGAAGGTTGACCACATCAGCGTTTTTGGAGAAGCCGATGGGTAGTCATCGGCTCTGGGCGACTTGACTTGTTTGACTGTATGCGTGCAGCATGTTGAAAGCCGATACAGTGTCATCGACTTCTGAAGCATCGACCTATTTCGGTTATCGGCAAAATTGAAGCAAAGAGGAACAATATTTGGGAAACAGATTTTCATTCATTCAAAAGATCATTGCTTACAGGACGATCGATTACAAAAGGGGCCTACTACTGCTACGGCTATTACTACTGATTCCTAATCTAGGCCGAGGTCGTCGTCGCCGCTGTCGTCGCCGCCGTCCTCTTCGCTGTCTTCTTTTGCATCCTCGGCTTCTGCCTTTGAAGAAACCAGCGGGGACCTCTTCGTCCTCGTCGTCATCTTCAGTGTCTTCGCTGGACCCGGCGCGGAAGCGCTTCGTCGGCGGATACTCGTCGGAGGAGGTGTCCTCCTCCGATTCCTCCTCCTCGTCGGAAGATTCGACGCCGTCCCACGACCAGGCGTCGTCGCTGCTCTTCGCCTCCAGTTCCCCGTCGACGAGGAACTGTAGGCTCTCTTCGCCGTCAGTCAGGGACGCATCATCCTCTGACCAGACGGCGAAATCCCAGTCCCTTTCGTCCCACCATCGTGGGGCGAAAGTACTGTACGCCGCCGTGGGCGGGTGCTCTGGCGTCGGCTCTCGGTCGCTAATCGAGTTGGAGGCGTGGGAGGACGCACTGGAGGAAGCAGAGGAGGCCATGGCAAGAAAGAGGGTTTTTTCGGCGGAGAGGGTTTTCGCAATCGGAGGAAGATGGGGCCGGAACTGCTGGGCTGATTTAAATAAGGGAATAGTGGAGAGACAGTTCAATGCCATAGCGGTTCCCAGTTACCTTGCCAAAATCGTCAAATCATGCCTCGCGCAGAGTTGAGAAGACAGGGCATCATGATGAAGGGGTAGCGTGGCGGTTACGTTACGCCACGCGCATACATCTCTGCGCAACCCGATAAAAAAAGAGGAGAAGAAGAGGAAAAAAAAACACATAGAGTGGTTTTGGAATTATCATTGCCAAAACCAGGGGGGCATGTGTTACCACCGTATTTTAGCTAAAGACGGAGATGGGCCGTGATCAAGATGGGCTTGGAAGATATGTATATTCAACGAGTTGTTGGATCGGCCTAGTGTGTGGATTTGGGCTAAATTGCCCGTGTATCTTGTATCATAGTAGGTTTCGTGTTTGTTTAGGTTCCGTTTATGTTTAGGTAAAGATAGAGTTGTAGAGTTATTCCAAAAGTAGAGAGTCTCCGGACTATAAATATGTACCTAGGGTTATTGAAAGAAGAGGACAACCACGTTCACAACAAACACAATCTCAAGCATCGCCACCCCTTGTTTCTAGGGTTTCTTTCGGTAAGTGCCATCTGCCTAGATCGCATCTTGCGATCTAGGCAGCATCTACTATCGTTACTGGTTTTACTCGTACTGAAGCGTTGTTGATGGCGAGTAATACCTTTATCATAGATTGTTTGAGGCTAGCATCGGTGCTTTTTCGTTACTATCGTAGAAGTTATGCTACCTTTAGCCATCTCGCTACCCTTGCACCTTTTCCCAAGGTGTAAGGGTAGCATCTTGCTTGATCTTTATTTAGTTGTTTCGATCTGTTATAGTTGTGCCTTGTTCACCAAGGTTTAGTTTAACATCTACGTAATCAGGCCTTACAAGCGAGTTGGATGATCCATGGTACATAGGGGCGTGGCTTATTCGTTCTAGAGAAGATTGTTCGGTAATTAACTTTACGTTGGTTATTAGGCCTCCTCTAGGGTTAATATTCTTCATCATTTATGCGTGCAGGCTCAATCACGCGTGGGGCGTTCGATTACGTGGTGAAAACATTAGACCATCGTAGATCGATTTAACTTGTAGTGATCAAGCAAAACCCCATGTTATCATAAATCTAACGCAGAACCATGGGGCAATCGGCTTTAGGAGCCGATTTGATGGAAACACAGGAGCCGATTACGGCTCGAATTTTACGTATACTTGTTTACCATGCAGAAATCAATCGAGCAATCATTCACCTTCTGACCAGGTATAGGTCAGTGCTTGCATCTCGAACCAAGCCGGGGCGTGTGCGGAGCTTTGCGGGCCGTCGCCAGGGACCAGGCCCCGGTGATCTCAGGAGCCTCCCGGCTCTCCGTGTTGCTCGTCGCTGCTCGCCGGTGGGTTTTGGCAGGCAACACTATTCCAAAGTATTGACCCTCTGTGGCTGTAACTTGTGATGTTGCAGGTCACTCCGATGATGAGTAGGAGTCATGAGTCTACACTCAACATGCTTGCCTGTGGCACATGAAGATGAAGACTTATGTTTATTTACTTGTTCCTTAAACTCTTGTATTAGGCCTATGGCCCTGAGTTGTAAAAGACTATGTTTTATCTCTGGAATGGATGTAATAAACGACCTTTGTATCTGTGTACTTCATCTTAAACTGTGGATGCTAGCATTGATCCAGGGACTAGCATTGCAATCACAGGGATCCTTCCTTTACAAAGGAGGGGTCTAACACGCCACCACAGGTTGTTTGGAGCTCCTCCAACTAACCTCTCTGCCATTCATGAGAAATACGTATCCGGATTGAGACTTAGAGTCATCCGGATCGGTGTCAAAGCTAGCGTCGACATAACACTTAGCGACGAGCTCTTCTTCACCTCCGTATACAAGAAACATATCCTTAGTTCTTCGCAAGTACTTAAGGATATTCTTGACCGCTTTCCAGTGTTGCAAACCTGGATCCGATTGGTACCTACTAGTCAAACTAATAGCATGTGCCACATTCGGTCTTGTACATAGCATGGCGTACATTATAGAGCCTATGGCTGAAGCATATGGGACTTTGTCCATTATCTCCCTTTCTTCCGCTGTAGCCGGACTTTGAGTCTTACTCAATGTCGTGCCTTGTGTCATAGGTAATAACCCCTTCTTACTATCTTCCATTTTAAACTTCTTTAAAATCTTATCAAGGTATGTACTTTGCGATAGCCCTATTAGGCGCCTAGATCTATCTCTATAGATCTTTATGCCTAATATGTATGACGCTTTACCTAGGTCCTTCATTGAAAATTTGCTGTTTAGATAACTTTTAGCACTGTTTAAAAGATATATATCATTTCTGATCAATAATATGTCATCCACATATAATATCAGAAATGCCACATTGCTCCCACTCACTTTCTTGTAAATACAAGCTTCTCCATAAGTTTGGACAAATCCAAACTCTTTGATCACCTCATCAAAGCGGAGATTCCAACTTCGTGATGCTTGCTTCAATCCATAGATGGATCGCTGAAGCTTGCACACCTTGTTAGCATCCTTAGGATCGACAAAACCCTTTGGTTGTATCATATACAACTCTTCTTCAATATTACCATTGAGAAACGCGGTTTTGGCATCCATCTGCCATATCTCATAATCTAAATATGCAGCAATTGCTAACATAATTCTAACTGATTTTAGCATCGCTACGGGAGAGAATGTCTCATCGTAGTCAACTCCTTGAATTTGTCAAAACCCCTTTGCGACAAGTCGAGCTTTATAGACGGTTACATTACCATCAGCATCAGTTTTCCTTTTGAAAATCCATTTGTTCTCCACGGACTTTCGGTCGTGAGGTAAGTCCACCAAGTTCCAAACTTGATTTTCATACATGGATTCCATCTCGGATTTCATGGCTTCTAACCATTTGTTGTAATCCGGGCTCATCATCGCTTCTTCATATGTCGCAGGGTCATCATTTTCATCAACCATGAAATTCATGACAGGATTTCCGTACAGCTCGGGAGCTGCACGCGTCCTGCTAGACCTGCGAGGTTCGGTAGTACTCTCTTTCGGAGTTTCATGATCATTATCATTAGTTCCCTCTTCAACAGGTGAAGCCAACTCCGGAACAACTTCCGGCGCTGCGCTACTCGCTATACTTTGAAGAGAAGGTTCAATAACCTCTTCGAGTTCTACCTTCCGACTACTCACACCTTTCGCGAGAAACTCTTTCTCTAGAAAGGATCCATTCTTGGCAACAAAAACCTTGCCCTCGGATCTGTGATAGAAGGAATACCCAATAGTTTCCTTAGGGTATCCTATGAAGACGCATTTTTCCACTTTGGGTTCGAGTTTATCCGGTTGAAGTTTCTTCACATAAACATCTCATCCCCAAACTTTAAGAAATGACAGCTTAGGTTTGTTTCCAAACCACAATTCATACGGTGTCTTATAAACGGATTTAGATGATGCCCGATTTAAAGTGAATGCAGCAGTTTCTAGTGCATAGCCCCAAAATGACAATGGCAAGTCCGTTAGAGACATCATAGATCGAACCATATCTATTAAAGTACGATTACGATGTTCCGACACACCATTTCTCTGTGGTGTTCCGGCAGGTGTGAGTTGTGAAACAATTCCACACTCTTTCATGTGAGTGCTAAACTCGTAACTTAGATACTCACCTCCACGGTCGGACCGTAGAAATTTGATCTTTCTATTACGATGATTTTCCACTTTATTCTGAAATTCCTTGAACTTTTCAAAGGTTTCAGACTTGTGTTTCATCAAGTAGATATAACCGTATCTACTCAAATCATCCGTGAAAGTAACCAACGATATCCACCTCGCGCCGAAACACTCATTGGACCACATACATCAGAATGTATAATTTCCAATAAATCTGTCGCCCGTTCCATTGAACCGGAAAACGGCGTTCTAGTCATCTTGCCCATAAGGCATGGCTCACATGTATTAAATGATTCAAAATCAAGTGATTCCATGTAGGGGTCCCAACCTGATAAGGTAGAGTCCTCCTGTGTTTTACAATGCTAGTCCCTGGATCAATAGCTAGCATCCACAGTTAAGATGTAATATCAAGAAACAAAGGTCATAATATAACTTTATAACCAGGAAAACATAATTTTATTACATCATACATAGCTCATATGGCTATTACATTACATTGCAGCGGAATAAATATAGTCATGGGTCCTTCATCTTCAAAGTGCCACAGGCAGATGTTGGTTGTAGACTTTGTAATCCTAAACAATCAATCTTCACTAAAATCAATCAAACCTGCAACATACAAGTTCTGACCACAAAGGGTCAATACATTTGAATTGTATTGGCAAGTGATACTCTTAGTAGTATGGTGGAGTCTATCATCTATATGCATTTGGCTAAGTGGAGTTGAGGCTTGCATTGCTCAAAATAGATTTTTCCTTAACGTTTTGAAAATAATTAGTTTTGCCAAAAACTTTTCCAATGCTTCTCTCAATCAAAGGCGAAGATCCTTCTCGAGGCATCTACAAATCAAAGACTGAAGTGCTTGGTAAAATCATTTTCCTTAATCCAAGATTTCAAGATCCTTATATCAAGCCATCTTTCCATCAAAGATTGAAGAATACACACAATCCTTGTTCACCCACAAGTTTTATTTAGAAATTGGAATGATGAGATTCTTGATTGTTTCCATGTCTTGATGCTCAAATTGTCCTTTACTGGGGACATGGCTAAGTACTTAGATTTTACACTCTGCAGAGGTGGTGCACTTTACCCACAAGACTTGGTTTCCCAAGACAAAATCTTTGAAGCCTTCCCTTAGACCAAAATGGACGTTCCAACCTATCAAACACTACCACCCACTGTCCATTTGGCTAAGTTCTTGCAACCTATATGATCATGGCAGAGCCCATATTGCCAAGTGGTTGCACTTGAAGCTTCTCAACATTTGACATCTCAAATCTCTTTGTTTCCTGGGTGGCCATCCACAAGTGAGATACACAATCCAAGTCCATGGCCTTGTGAACCACTCAACTATTCTCCACCAAGCTATTCCATTCCACCCAGGTGATTCATTGACTTAGTTGTTTTATTAGACAAAATCACAAGTCCTTAGACTTAAAATATTTTTCCATAGTGTGAATATATATTCCACCCATGTTTTCTATTAGCTAGGCTAAGCTTGGTAGCAATAGGAAACTTAACTTAGGAAATCCTACTAAGGATTTATCTACTAGGTTTTCCTATAGCAAGATCTATACTTAGCAAAATCCATGCAAGTTTACTTAGCAAAATCACTAATGCATAGTGAAAGTAATAGGATAGAAAGTATGAAGCATCACTTGCCTTTTTGGTAGAGTATAGGTTCACTTCTTGATCTTTGCAACAATCACACTCTTCAAGTCACTACAAATAAATCAAGCAAGGCACAATCTCAATCTACCAATCAAGCAAAACAACACACATAAATAACAAAGTCAAAGAATTGCATGCAAGCATGCCAAGCTTTGTTTTGTTTGAAAAAGTGGTCCCTAGTGGGTCATAGTCATTTGGGTACATCTAATGGTCATTTCCTAAAGTGGCCAAGTCATTTGCAAAAGGTTTCACTTTAAAAACTATTTTCAAAACAAAGTGTTATTTTTATGTGGTGTAGAAATATTTTTACTAAGGTATTAGTTCATAGGGTTCACCAAATGAGTTGCTATTGCAAAACTTGGTGTTTTTGGGTCAGTAGGTTTGGTTCAAAACATTTCCTCCAAAGTTTTCCATTCAAAACCATTTTTCATAATCAAATCAATAGTTTTATTTAGCTAGAAAGGGACTAAATCAAGTAATCCATTCTAAATCTTTCCAAAACATTTATAAGGGCATGGTTTGGTTCCTAGGGTCAGTAAGGTCGCAACTAAACATTTTGCAAAGGTTTTACTCCTAAATTCAATTTTACTCAAATTTTATACTCTAAACAAGCTCACAAAAGTTTCTGCAAATTCAAACAAGCAATCAGATACTATTTTCAAAACTAAGGCCATGGTTTGCTAGGGCTTGTTCTCCTGAATCTTTTGATATAAAATTTGTCAAATTTGGACGTGTGGTTCAAAAGATATAAGTGTTTGAAGTTTGCAAATAAATCTGATTCAGAAACCTGTTTTAATTCAAACGTTGGCCACGCGTCGAGCCGTGATTGGCTGGTACCGTTTCGTCTGGATCGAGTAACTCAGACCACAGGATCAAAAGGGGCAGGTGCGGCTCAGATCAACGCGTACCCTTTCGTTCAGTCAATCTATCGTGGCCACGCGATTAGGATCCTACGGTACTGATTCACTCGACCATAAGTGAGCGGCGCGGCCGCGGCGAGGTGCTTGCGGTCGTTCTAGGAAGCAAGGACCGAGATGGGAATGCTCACCGTGATCGCCAGGACAAGGTGATGCTCGGGGCGTGGTCGTTTGGTCGTGGGGCGTCCTGGAACAACAGGGATTGCTCGCCGGAGTTGAAGACAACGACGGTCGGCTCTGTCCGTGGTTGAAGACGACATTGCAGATCACGCGGAGGCAAACAAAGGGCACGATTAGAAGCGTATGGTCGAGGGAATGACGTGTGTATGCAAGATAAGAGGAGGGGCGGTCAGGGATTACCAGAGGAGCTTGTCGGAGAAAGGCAGACGCGGCGGTCTTTGGAGGTTGTCGTTGCCGACACTGAGCGCCCGTCGTGTGGACCGAAGGATGCGCGGTGTATGGTGAGTGTGCTCGTGTGCTCGTGGAGGCGGAAGGGAGCGTGTCTTGGCGGAATTGGCGAGAGGCTCGTCGGAGGCAAGCCGTTCAAGAACGAGTGCGGCGGCACAGGCGTGCTTCTTGGGTGGCGGGGAAAACCGAGAGGAGGGTGGCGTTTAAGGTGCGTGGTCTGGGTGAGTTAAGCCGGTCATCAACGCGGATTAATCGACATCAATGGCGGCAGAGCGACGTTGAGGAAGGAAGAAGCGGCTGCGGGTGTGGACGCGATGTCTGAAGAGGTGGGGTCCACGGTCGGTGGGAAAGAGGAAGAGGAGGGTCCACCATCGGTTGCCTCGTGGGTTGTTTCGCGGTGAGGAAAAGCAGTTCGGGGAGGAGAGGGAAGCTGGGCTAGATGGGCTAGGTGGGCTGTTTGGAAATTTGGGTCTGTCCACTTTCATTTTTTTATTCAAGTATCCTTTTCTTTATATTTCAATTCATTTTGAATTTCCAATCAAACAAATCTCATCCAAATCAATCCAAACAATCATTCAGTTTGTAAATTTGAATTTGATTTTGTTTATCAACATAAACCAAATCTCAAAATAAAATAAAATAATATCCTTATTTATTTTAGGATCCATTTAATAGTTAAATAAAATGGATCACTAGTTATTTAATAAAATAGGGTTTGATTTTTATTAATAAAATTTCCATTTGAAATCTAATTATTTTCATAATCAAACCAGTAGGTTTTATTTGAAAATAAGGATGCTTGGAAATCTTGTTTTAAAATAAAATAACCTTTTATTTTAGGTTCCATTTATAATTAAATAAATGGTCCTTAGATAATAATCCATTTAGGATTTGTTTATTTGGTTCAAATAATTCATATTGAATTATTTGGAAAGTATTCCAAAGTGATTTATTAATCATATAAGATTGGGTAATTGTTTTAATTCCAAATATCATTTTCTCATGTATTTTTATTTAGAGATTTGTCCTTATTTAAAATAGAGATAGAATGGTTATTTCCATTTTATTTTATTTAGAATATTCTTTATTTTTTTATTTGAATTGGGATTAATCATCACTCCATTTACTTCATGGATTAGGCCAAGATTTGATTTGGTCTGTAAATATTCTTTATTAATATTTTCATCTTTGTCTTATGAAATCCATATCTTTTTATTTAGAGATCCAAACTTGGTGATTCCAATTTATGAAAACTTATTTATTATTTGTTTATACTTTTGATTCCTTTTAGGATCTATTGTACTCCACTTGGTATGGGTTTTTGGTAAGGCTTTAATAGCTTTGGAAATTCAATTCACTTATCTTTTTTTTTATATTCATAAGATTTTGTTTATGGTTCCATCTATAATTTAAATAAAATGGACCATGGTTTATTAATCAAATAGGGTTTGGTTCATTTAATAAAATCCTCATTTGAAATCCTAATGCTTTCAAAATCCAATCAGTAGGTTTTATTTGGAAATAAAGAATATTTGGAAAATTTGTTTAAAACAAAATAACCTTTTATTTTAGAGTCCTTTATTAATTAAATAACATAGACTTTCATTGTTAAATCAACTTGGGTTTGTTCTATTGAGAATATTTATTTTTAAAATCTAAAATAAAGCCAAAACATTTTAGTAGGTTTTAATTAAGAGAATTAAATACTTAGAAAACTTATTTAAAATAATTTAACAAGCTTTGATGTTTTAAATTAAATTGGTAAAACTTCTTATTTAAATAAAATTGGATATTAAATCCTTATTAATTTATTTTAAATAAACCTTTGCTAAATTTATTTAGAATAAAATGTTTTAATTCCAAAAGTTTGATCAAGGTTTAAATTGGCCTTTATTAGATAATCTTTATTTATAAAACTTCTATTTCATTTGAAAACAAATCTTTATTAGTATTTCCAAATGTTTTTATTTTCCTTTAAATGTTTATCTTTTTAATTCTCTTTTGGTTTATTTTAATTCAAATGGGTTTGGAGTTCCAATTGAATTCAAAAAGTTTCTTCTGGTTCTGAAAATTAACAAAGTTTTGTTTTATTAATTTTATTTTCACATTACAAGATTTGGAAAATCTTGGGATGTGACAGGCTACCACCCTTAAAATAAATCTCGTCCCGAGATTTGGGAAGGCTAGGGTTACAATCAAGTTCAAAGCAGCTAGGGTACTACCACCCTTAAAAATTTTCAAACAAAATTTACATATTGTCCTTCTTGGGGTCCTGGAATTTCTCTATGTTAAACTTTTGCTTTATTCCTGTGCTTGACTCATGGACCAAGGTTGAGCTTCTCCATAGGCTTGTTCAACTTGTTCTTCATCCTTTCTGGACAGTTGCTTGCATAGTGTCCTGGATTCTTGCAGTTGAAGCAATTAATGTCTTTGAGTTCTTTACGTTGCTCTTGTGGGCAAGTTGCTACAAAGTGATCTGGTTCATTACAGTTGTTACACCATACTTGGTCAATTCCTTTATTCTTTATGTTCCCTGGGCATCCACTGGAGTAGTGTCCCATTTCCTTACATTTACGACATTGTACAAGGCTCATGTCTTGCTTGGGCTTCTTGATTTTCCTTGATCCTTTGAATTGGATTGTCTTGCTTGGAAGTAGTAGTGGTCCTTTTCCTTTGGTAGACTTGGATCCTTCTTGTTTCCTTTGTTCTACCATGGCATAGATAGGACATAGACCAGGAGTATGATCACTTCCTTCACAAAGGTAACAAGTAGCTTGGGAGGTAGGGCATTCACCAACAGGATGGTCTTCATCACAATTTGGGCATTGTCCTTCATGCTCCTTGGAAGTATGATCCTTGTCTCCACAAATAATGCAAGCTGGGGCTCCATCTAGAACAACATTCTTGTCATCCTTGCTATCATACTCCTTTCTAGGCAAATTTTCTTCCATGCTAATCATTTGATTAGTCACCTTAAGCATCAATTGGGATTGTTCCTCCAAGAAATTTTGTAGTGCTGGATCTTTATCACTATTGTTGGCTAAGAACTGGGCTGTCAGTTGGTTCAGCTGATGTTGGGTTGCTATGAGTTCCCTCATCTTTGTCGACAGTTGGTGTTGGTGTCATCAACCTTGATGTTGGAGTCCTTTGGAGTAGTCATCTGTTTTGGTTTGAAGGAGATTAGAGTAGGCAAGATATTTCTAAGGAATTATTTCTAATCACACACATCATAATTTCACACAAACAATGTGCATGCAATCACAAACCAAACATTCACAAACAACTTTGCACCCAAACAACCAAGTTCAAGCACATACTTAGGCAACAAAATGTTTTTGTTACACCACATAAGTTGGTGTGTGTTTTTTTTTTTTTTGACTTAGCTAAATTATGGTGGTCCATCTATATGGTTTACTTGTGATCTTTCCTTCCTTCTTGATTCTTCTTGTATGAGATCTTGGTTTCTTTGAGAAAAACTCTTGGTCACAATACTTCAAAGTTGTTGATGGCTCTTTCTTATTTTGCATTCCCTTAGTCTCTAAATCTTGAGCAAGATTTCTTTGTCTCACTTGTAGTCCTTAGTGGTTTCCAAGTTGAAAGTCCTTGGTGAACATTCTGAAGATGTTGAAGTCATTAGAGTTGAAGGAGTTGGAGTAGTCCTTTGCATATGGTGTAGTCTTTGGTCATGGGGTACGTTTTTCCATCAAATTTGAAATAGAAGAGATGTAGAGTTGAAACCAAAATGGTTGAGGAAAGAGTTTACAAGTGTTTTTGTAAATAAGTTTTTGGAACAAATATAACTCCTATTTTTCTAAGGGTTTTTGTCCAATCCTAGGGTTTACAAATTCTACAGGCAACACAATGCTCTGATACCATCTGTAAGGGGTCCCAACCTGATAA
The DNA here is from genome assembly GCA_030063025.1 of Avena longiglumis. NCBI lineage: Eukaryota > Viridiplantae > Streptophyta > Magnoliopsida > Poales > Poaceae > Avena > Avena longiglumis. The sequence goes on along the minus strand of CP125974.1, from coordinate 470,433,416 downwards.
GGTAGAGTCCTCCTGTGTTTTACAATGCTAGTCCCTGGATCAATAGCTAGCATCCACAGTTAAGATGTAATATCAAGAAACAAAGGTCATAATATAACTTTATAACCAGGAAAACATAATTTTATTACATCATACATAGCTCATATGGCTATTACATTACATTGCAGCGGAATAAATATAGTCATGGGTCCTTCATCTTCAAAGTGCCACAGTGTATGTTGGTTATAGACTTTGTAATCCTAAACAATCAATCTTCACTAAAATCAATCAAACCTGCAACATACAAGTTACAGCCACAAAGGGTCAATACATTTGAATTGTATTGGCAAGTGATACTCTTAGTAGTATGGTGGAGTCTATCATCTATATGCATTTGGCTAAGTGGAGTTGAGGCTTGCATTGCTCAAAATAGATTTTTCCTTAACGTTTTGAAAATAATTAGTTTTGCCAAAAACTTTTCCAATGCTTCTCTCAATCAAAGACTGAAGATCCTTCTCGAGGCATCTACAAATCAAAGACTGAAGTGCTTGGTAAAATCATTTTCCTTAATCCAAGATTTCAAGATCCTTATATCAAGCCATCTTTCCATCAAAGATTGAAGAATACACACAATCCCTTGTTCACCCACAAGTTTTTATTTAGAAATTGGAATGATGAGATTCTTGATTGTTTCCATGTCTTGATACTCAAATTGTCCTTTACCAGGGACATGGCTAAGTACTTAGATTTTACACTCTGCAGAGGTGGTGCACTTTACCCACAAGACTTGGTTTCCCAAGACAAAATCTTTCAGAAGCCTTCCCTTAGACCAAAATGGACGCGTTCCAACCTATCAAACACTACCACCCACTGTCCATTTGGCTAAGTTCTTGCAACCTATATGATCATGGCAGAGCCCATATTGCCAAGTGGTTGCACTTGAAGCTTCTCAACATTTGACATCTCAAATCTCTTTGTTTCCTGGGTGGCCATCCACAAGTGAGATACACAATCCAAGTCCATGGCCTTGTGAACCACTCAACTATTCTCCACCAAGCTATTCCATTCCACCCAGGTGATTCATTAACTTAGTTGTTTTATTAGACAAAATCACAAGTCCTTAGACTTAAAATATTTTTCCATAGTGTGAATATATATTCCACCCATGTTTTCTATTAGCCAGGCTAAGCTTGGTAGCAATAGGAAACTTAACTTAGGAAATCCTACTAAGGATTTATCTACTAGGTTTTCCTATAGCAAGATCTATACTTAGCAAAATCCATGCAAGTTTACTTAGCAAAATCACTAATGCATAGTGAAAGTAATAGGATAGAAAGTATGAAGCATCACTTGCCTTTTTGGTAGAGTATAGGTTCACTTCTTGATCTTTGCAACAATCACACTCTTCAAGTCACTACAAATAAATCAAGCAAGGCACAATCTCAATCTACCAATCAAGCAAAACAACACACATAAATAACAAAGTCAAAGAATTGCATGCAAGCATGCCAAGCTTTGTTTTGTTTGAAAAAGTGGTCCCTAGTGGGTCATAGTCATTTGGGTACATCTAATGGTCATTTCCTAAAGTGGCCAAGTCATTTGCAAAAGGTTTCACTTTAAAAACTATTTTCAAAACAAAGTGTTATTTTTATGTGGTGTAGAAATATTTTTACTAAGGTATTAGTTCATAGGGTTCACCAAATGAGTTGCTATTGCAAAACTTGGTGTTTTTGGGTCAGTAGGTTTGGTTCAAAACATTTCCTCCAAAGTTTTCCATTCAAAACCATTTTTCATAATCAAATCAATAGTTTTATTTAGCTAGAAAGGGACTAAATCAAGTAATCCATTCTAAATCTTTCCAAAACATTTATAAGGGCATGGTTTGGTTCCTAGGGTCAGTAAGGTCGCAACTAAACATTTTGCAAAGGTTTTACTCCTAAATTCAATTTTACTCAAATTTTATACTCTAAACAAGCTCACAAAAGTTTCTGCAAATTCAAACAAGCAATCAGATACTATTTTCAAAACTAAGGCCATGGTTTGCTAGGGCTTGTTCTCCTGAATCTTTTGATATAAAATTTGTCAAATTTGGACGTGTGGTTCAAAAGATATAAGTGTTTGAAGTTTGCAAATAAATCTGATTCAGAAACCTGTTTTAATTCAAACGTTGGCCACGCGTCGAGCCGTGATTGGCTGGTACCGTTTCGTCTGGATCGAGTAACTCAGACCACAGGATCAAAAGGGCAGTGCGGCTCAGATCAACGTACCCTTCGTTCGTCAATCTATCGTGGCCACGCGATTAGGATCTCTGATCGATTCACTCGACCATAAGTGAGCGGGCGCGGCGGGCTTAGCGGCGCCGGCGAGCGAGGTGCTTGCGGTCGTTCTAGGAAGCACCGAGATGGGAATGCTCACCGTGATCGACAGGACAAGGTGATGCTCGGGGCGTGGTCGTTTGGTCGTGGGGCGTCCTGGAACAACAGGGATGGCTCGCCGGAGTTGAAGACAACGACGGTCGGCTCTGTCCGTGGTTGAAGACGACATTGCAGATCACGCGGAGGCAAACAAAGGGCACGATTAGAAGCGTATGGTCGAGGGAATGACGTGTGTATGCAAGATAAGAGGAGGGGCGGTCAGGGATTACCGAGGAGCTTGTCGGAGAAAAGCGGTGCGGCGGTCTTGGAGGTTGTCGTTCCGACACTCTGGAAGCGCCCATGATCGTGTGACCGACGAAGGATGCGGGTGTATGGTGAGTGTGCTCGTGTGCTCGTGGAGGCGGAAGGGAGCGTGTCTTGGCGGAATTGGCGAGAGGGCTCGTCGGAGACAAGCCGTTCAAGAACGAGTGCGACGGCTGGGGGCGCTTCTTGAGGTGGCGGGAAAACCGAGAGGAGGGTGGCGTTTTAAGGTGCGTGGTCTCTGGGTGAGTTAAGCCGGTCATCAACGCGGATTAATCGACATCAATGGCGGCGAGCGGCGTTGAGGAAGGAAGAAAGCTGCTTGGGTGTGGACGATGTACGAAGAGTGGGGTCCACCGGTCGGTGGGAAAAGAGGAAGAGGAGGTCCACCGATGTTGCCTCGTGGGTTGTTTCATGGTGAGGAAAAGCAGTTCGGGGAGAGGAAGCTGGGCTAGATGGGCTAGGTGGGCTGTTGAGCTGGGCTGTTGGGTCATCCACTTTCATTTTTTTTATTCAAGATCCTTTTCTTTTATATTTCAATTCTTTTGAATTTCCAATCAAACAAATCTCATCCAAATCAATCCAAACAATCATTCAGTTTGTAAATTTGAATTTGATTTTGTTTATCAACATAAACCAAATCTCAAAATAAAATAAAATAATATCCTTATTTATTTTAGGATCCATTTAATAGTTAAATAAAATGGATCACTAGTTATTTAATAAAATAGGGTTTGATTTTTATTAATAAAATTTCCATTTGAAATCTAATTATTTTCATAATCAAACCAGTAGGTTTTATTTGAAAATAAGGATGCTTGGAAATCTTGTTTTAAAATAAAATAACCTTTTATTTTAGGTTCCATTTATAATTAAATAAATGGTCCTTAGATAATAATCCATTTAGGATTTGTTTATTTGGTTCAAATAATTCATATTGAATTATTTGGAAAGTATTCCAAAGTGATTTATTAATCATATAAGATTGGGTAATTGTTTTAATTCCAAATATCATTTTCTCATGTATTTTTATTTAGAGATTTGTCCTTATTTAAAATAGAGATAGAATGGTTATTTCCATTTTATTTTATTTGGAATATTCTTTATTTTTTTATTTGAATTGGGATTAATCATCACTCCATTTACTTCATGGATTAGGCCAAGATTTGATTTGGTCTGTAAATATTCTTTATTAATATTTTCATCTTTGTCTTATGAAATCCATATCTTTTTATTTAGAGATCCAAACTTGGTGATTCCAATTTATGAAAACTTATTTATTATTTGTTTATACTTTTGATTCCTTTTAGGATCTATTGTACTCCACTTGGTATGGGTTTTTGGTAAGGCTTTAATAGCTTTGGAAATTCAATTCACTTATCTTTTTTTTTTATATTCATAAGATTTTGTTTATGGTTCCATCTATAATTTAAATAAAATGGACCATGGTTTATTAATCAAATAGGGTTTGGTTCATTTAATAAAATCCTCATTTGAAATCCTAATGCTTTCAAAATCCAATCAGTAGGTTTTATTTGGAAATAAAGAATATTTGGAAAATTTGTTTAAAACAAAATAACCTTTTATTTTAGAGTCCTTTATTAATTAAATAACATAGACTTTCATTGTTAAATCAACTTGGGTTTGTTCTATTGAGAATATTTATTTTTTTAAAATCTAAAATAAAGCCAAAACATTTTAGTAGGTTTTAATTAAGAGAATTAAATACTTAGAAAACTTATTTAAAATAATTTAACAAGCTTTGATGTTTTAAATTAAATTGGTAAAACTTCTTATTTAAATAAAATTGGATATTAAATCCTTATTAATTTATTTTAAATAAACCTTTGCTAAATTTATTTAGAATAAAATGTTTTAATTCCAAAAGTTTGATCAAGGTTTAAATTGGCCTTTATTAGATAATCTTTATTTATAAAACTTCTATTTCATTTGAAAACAAATCTTTATTAGTATTTCCAAATGTTTTTATTTTCCTTTAAATGTTTATCTTTTTAATTCTCTTTTGGTTTATTTTAATTCAAATGGGTTTGGAGTTCCAATTGAATTCAAAAAGTTTCTTCTGGTTCTGGAAATTAACAAAGTTTTGTTTTATTAATTTTATTTTCACATTACAAGATTTGGAAAATCTTGGGATGTGACATTCCAAAAGTCCATCTGAATGGAGCTTCTTCATGCGTTTAACGCCAATATGACCTAGACGGCAGTGCCACATATATGTGGATATATCATCATTAAGTTTAATCCTTTTAGCATCAACATTATGAATATGTGTAACATTATCATCGAGATCTAATAGAAATAAACCATTCATCATCGGTGCATGACCATAAAAGATTTCATTCATATAAATGGAACAACCATTGTTCTCGGATTTAAATGAATAACCACTTCGCATTAAACACGATCCAGATACAATGTTCATGCTCAGTGTAGGCACCAGATAACAATTATTCAAGTTTATAACTAATCCCGGCGGCAAATGGATAGGCAGCGTTCCAACGGCGATCACATCAACGCTTGATCCATTGCCGACATGCATCTTGACCTCACCCCTTGCTAGCGGTCGCTTGTTCCGCAGCCCCTGATTCGAGTTACAAATATTAGCAACTGAACCGATATCAAATACCCAGGTGCTACTGCGAGCACTAGTCAAGTACACATCAATAACATGTATATCATATATACCTTTGTTTGTGTAACATCCCTAAAATCATGTTTCAAAACTCATGCATATCATCCATGCATCCATGATCATTTAGAGTTCCTTTTCAAAACCATTTCAAAATCAGGAGCATATGTTGCTCATTATTTTATGTGAGTATACCCTAACCTTAGTGCTACCTTCTTTTGAGAAAGGTACTTATTGTATTCAGTAATGTTTTGAATTCAAGCTTAAGTACTTCCAAAAGCTTGAGCAAAGTTTCAAAACAAAGTATGAAATAAAACCAAATTTATGCCTATTTTTATATCTCATAAAGGCTTGGTTTTATTTTATTTTTCAAATGACCCATGTTTGGGTAAACATAAGTGTTTGACACTTATTTGAGTACAAAGTTCAATGTACAAAAATCCAGAGAAGGTTTGAAATCAAACGATTTGAAATAGAGTTTGAAAACCATTTCTAGAAAATCAAACAGAAAAAGAAAAGGAGTAAAGAGGAAAAAAATAAGCAAACAGCCAATCTGGCCCAACCCAGCCCAACTCGACCCAGCTAGCCTAGCAACTCCCACCCGTGAATTGTTTTTCTTTACTCGCACCCACACCCACAGAGTCGCTGACTGTCTGGACCCACCCCCTCTTCTTTTCTCTCGCTGACAACCACGACCCACATGACTATCTTCGTCTCCACCCCAGCGACTGGTTCATCCCCAAATCACGCCGAGCGTTTCTTGTTTAATTCGCGGCTTAAATTCCCGTTCAATGCCTGAGTAATTCACGCCCCCGTCCTCGCCTACTTAAGCACCATGCCACCCTCCTCCTTTTCCCCCAAACCACACCTCACCGGAGCCACCAGGATGCTCGAATTTCTCTCTAGACGCCCTCTGCTCCGACGAGTTTGTCGTTGAATTCCGGTGAGCACCGCGCTCCCCTCTGCCTATGGTTCATACTGGCTTCTTCTACATCTCCGTGCGCACCTACTGAAACTCTCCGTTTGCTCGCGCATGATTTGTAGCCTCGGCAGCGTCAACGACTGAGCTCCGCCACCCTCTGCTTGAACTCTGGCGATCGTTCCCCGTAAGTCCTAGCTTCCCCTCTTCCTCTGCTTGATACGCATGAGATCCCCAGTGTCCTGCGCATCTAACGGCACCCTTCTCTCGTCTTAGCGTGGCCCAGAACGTCGACTCCGTCGCCAACAGAGAACACCGTCGCCAGGGACTTCTCCGACGAGCAATCCGCGACGACTCCGAGTGCCCCTTCGCCAACCGAGCACATGTTGAGCATCTCCTCGTCATGGCGATTCTGGTGAGCATCCTCCCACCTCCCAGCGCGACCTAGTTCGCCGGCTCCGCCTCTGACAGAGCGCGCCGCCGTCTGTCGCCGCCACTTGTTGGTCAGTCGCTGAGAGCCGTTCGATTTAGATCTAGTGGACGCGATAGAACATAACTGAAGGGGTAAGTAAAGATCTGAGCCGCGCATTTTAGTTAGATCTAACGGGTCGGAAGCACGATCCAGCGCGAAGCGGTACCAGCCAGTTAGAAAGCGTCGCGTGGCACGAGATTTGTTTTAAAAAGTTTGAATTAGATCTATTAGATGTCAAACTTGTTTAAATCATAACTTTTGAATGCCACGTCCAAATTTGAAAAAATTTATATCAATGGAATCAGGAGACAAAATCCTTTCCATCTATGCAATGTGTTTAATGTTTTGACTCTGTTAAAATGGTTGTTTTTACAGAAACATGTGTAGGCCTATTTTCTGTATAACAATTATTTGGGAAATGTTTTAATGTTCAAATAAAGTTTGTTTGGCAAGTTTTGAACTTGTTTATGAATCAGTATTGTGCACTTTTCTTGTTTGGTGTAGAAAATCATCACATGGCATTATGCATGCATCCACATATTTTTGCTTATATTTATTATGTATGTGATTTTGGTGTTATTATTTTATGTGTAGATTTTGGTGCAAATAGTGATTGTGATTGTGAGGATTGTAGCTACTCTGCAAACTACCAAGGCAAGTGGTGCTTCATGATTTTATTCCTAAGTTTTTCAACTTTGCATTAGAAATAATTTTGCTAGTCTTGCATGGTTATTTTTGATCTATATGCTATGCTTGGGAAATCCTAGTAGTTGTAGAATTGCTAGAAATATTTATAAGTCTTATCAATGCCATGCTTAGCCTAGCTAGTAGCAACCAAGGATGGTTATATATTCATGCTATGAATAAATATTTCTAAGTCTTTGGACTATGTTTTTGCTTAATAAAACAACTAAGTGAATGAAACACCTAGGTGGAAGGGAAAGAATGGGTTATGTTGAGTGGTTACACAAGGCCCATTTATATGGTCTACCTTGTGTATCTCACTTGTGGAAAGCCACCCAGGAACAAAGGGATTTGAGATGCCATATGTTAAGAAGATTCTAGTGCAGCCACTTGGCAATATGGGCTCTGCCTGGATCATATAGGTTGCAATAACTTAGCCATTTGGACAGTTGGTGGTAGTGGGATGATAGGTTGGAACGCGTCCATTTGGTCTAAGGGAAGGCTTCTTAAAGGTCCTGTCTTGGTGAAAATCAAGTCTTGTGGGGAAAGTGCACAACCTCTACAGATGGAAGAATCTAAGTACTTAGCCATGTCCCTGGTATTGGACAACTTGAGCATCAAGACATGGAAGCTATCAATAATCTCCTCGTCCCAATTTCTAAGTAAAAACTTGTGGTTGAACAAGGGGAAGGACCCCAATGTCTATTGGTGGTTCCCTGGGAAAGATTTTATCAAAGAAAAACTTAGTGTTTTCAACTAATTGGCAAAACCTATTTTGAGCAAAGCAAGCCTAAGCTACACTTAGCCAAAATGCATATAGTATCTAGTCCACCAATATTCTACTAAGGTATCACTTGCCAATACTATTCCAATGTATTGACCCACTGTGGCTGTAACTTGTGATGTTGCAGGTTATTCTGATGATGATTAGGAGTCATGAGTCTACACTCAACATGCTTGCCTGTGGCACATGAAGATGAAGAGTTATTTATCTTATTACATATTTGAACTCTTGTACTAGGCCTATGGCCATGGAGTTTGTAAAAGACTATGTTTGTCTCTGGAATGACTTGTAATAATGACCTTTGTTTTTGTGTACTTCATCTTAAACTGTGGATGCTAGCATTGATCCAGGGACTAGCATTGCAATCACAGGGATCCTTACCTTTATAAAGGGAGGGATCTTACAGTTTTCCTTGCCGGCCTTCTTGTCTGCCAAATACTTGGGGCAGTTGCGCTTCTAGTGGCCAGTCCCCTTACAATAGTAGCACTCGGTATCAGACTTAGGTCCAACTCGGGGTTTCTTTTCAGGCACGGCAACCGGCTTGCCGCCCTTACTTCCTTTCCATTTTCCCTTCTTGTCTTTCTTGAAACCAGTGTTCCTATTGATCATCAACACTTGATGTTCCTTTTTGATCTCCACTTCTGCAGTTTTAAGCATTGACAAAAGCTCGGGGAGAAACTTATTCATGCCTTGCATATTATAGTTCATCACAAAGCTCTTATAGCTAGGTGGCAGAGACTGCAGAACACGATGGATGCCTAAGTCAATGGGAATCGTTATTCCCAAGGACACAAGCTTATCGGCGTAACCCGACATCTTGAGTACATGCTCACTAACGGAGCTGTGCTCTTCCATCATGCAGCTAAAGAACTTTTCTGAAGCGTTGTAGCTCTCTATAGCAGCATGTGTGTCGAAAATCATTTTCAACTCACCCATTGTATCAAAAGCATTGCCGTTTTCGAAACGCTTTCGAAGTTCCGGCTCTAGCCCATACAATATGCCGCAATGAACTAAGTTGTGGTCCTCCTGACGAGTCTGATAGACATTCTTCTCCTCCTCAGGGGCATCCTCAAAAGATGGGGGGCCTAACGATGCTTCTAGCACATATTGCTTTTGTGCAGCAGAGAGGAGAATCCTCAAATTCATGGCCCATTCGGTAAAGTTGCTACCATTCGTTGCAAGTTTCTCTTTCTCCATGAACACATTGAAATTAAAAGCAGGTGGTGCATTCTACAACAGAATTTGTAAAGTTTAGACTAAGTTTATGATAGATTGAGTTCAACTAATCCATATTACGAATGAACTCCCACTCAAAAACGACATCCCTCGTGCCTTTTTGGTGATTACATGAACCAAATCCACTACACCAAGTCCGATCATCACGTGAGTCGGTGTAGCTTCAAAGGCGAGCATCAAATGGGCATCATATCTACTATATGACTCATGCTTAACCTTTCGGTCCGTGTTCCGAGGCCATGTCTGTACATGCTAGGATCGCCAAGTTAGAACCTTAGTATTCGCGTGTGTAACTGTTTTACACCCAAAATATGGTCGTGGATCCAAGAACACCCGATCATCACGTGATGTCTTGGAGCGACAAAAACATAATCGGTGCATACTAAAGTAAGAACACATTATTATCTTGATATTTAAAAGAGGGATCATCTTATTATGCTAACAAAGCGCTAAACAAGCAATATAAGATGCTATCAAACATCACATGTTTATTAGTGAAATGATATGGTTCCCGCATATGATCTCTATCATGTGCACTGTGGTATAATCACTATCATACCTTTATGTGTAAGTCCAAGGTCTATGGAGATTACACGTTATGTATGTTGTAAGAGTATCATCTCATACTTCTACTTACAACATCACCATATCATAATACTAGCCCAGCAACAATCTAAACTAGACGCCTCTAATTTATCCATTGCAAGTTTTACGTGGCTTAGGGCTTTCGAGATAGAACCGTTCTTACCTACGAACATAAACCACAACGAGGATAACCAAATTGTTGACAACTCGTTGCAAAATAGATATTGACTATAGTAGGAGAGACAGACACCCGTTAGCCACTTATGCAAACTAGTTGCATGTCAAGCGTGGAACAGGTCTCATGTGCGAGGACATGTAAAGTTTGTCCGGGCCGCTTCATCCCACTATGCCACCAATATCCAAAATTACAACTAAGGAGCAACAACATGATCATCATCGCCCACATACTCATATGTGTACTACCCGTGTAAAGTATCTACGCATAGATCTAGCTCTGATACCACTGTAGGGTTCGCAGCATAGAAAACAAAAAATTCCTACGATGGTAACTATGTATCAAGATCTATCTACTAGATACAAACAACAGGCGGATGTATATCCATAGAGAACATACCGTTGAAGACCGACAAAGCTTAACGAGTTCAACTCGTGGTTGATGTAGACGATCTCTTGTCGATCTCAAGATCGAGAGGAAGTCCTAGCGCCGCAAAGCAGCAGCGCATCCGTTCTCGCACAGAAGATAATTATAATACAACTGTAATGTTGTATTGATGGAGCCTTGGTTATCCAACTAAAAACCTAAACCATAATGGATCAAAAGGTTATAATGATCAAGCCTTATTCACCAAGATTAAATACTTATGTCATGTATAAGTGGTATTGGTGGATAAAACATGATTGAAACCCTAGTAGAGGTAAGTTATCCTAGAATAGTCATTACAAACCACATAAATATGATTTAGGGTTGGAGTGTGAGTTATTGGAGTAAAGTGAATCTAAGATGATATTATTCAATCACAGCTATTATAACATAGAGTTATAGAAGTAGTGTTATTCATCTTAGAGGATAGTCAACTTTAGAGAAAGATTAGTGATGGAGGATTAAGGAAGATTGTGAGTAGAGTTTGAAGGAACTACTGGTTGGATGGAAGATTATAAATAGTAGAATAGTAAATACAACCAAGCAAGGATATGGGAAAACTATGAAATACCTTTGTATCAAACTCATTGGATTCATCCATGAGTTTAGAAGAATGATATAGGAATAAGAAGATTTTAATAAGCAAGCTCATCATACTAACCATGATGATGGATAGGAAGAAGTATTATATCTAGGAAAGGAATTCCTTAATAAGAAGTCTAGAATTATGAATTATGGAAGATAGTAATTCTTGATAAACAATCAACTCTAAATCTCAAAACCCAATTATAATATCCATTTTATATTAAGAATTCCTCATCTTATATCTATATCACTTGATAGGAACATTTCCCTACAACAAATCACATAAGCACATCTATGCTAATTCCAACCATCATAACTATATGTGCTTAAGTACATCTTTATAATTTCCTCTCTATAAAATATTCAAGATATAACTTTCAAGCACTAAAGGTGATGTCAACAAATATCCCAAACAGAAAACCATATGTTTAGTTATTGAATCTTTAACCACATCCATAAAGAAGTCTAAGTATTTCAAGACAAAACCCTAAAACCAAAGGTAAATAAACATAATTTGAAATCCTAAACCTATTTATTTATCATAATAAAATAGATACATTGACACTTTCCAAAGGAATGGAAGAAGTAAGAATTATATGAATTTCTTTCATATTTCATGCATCAAATAATGATATAGGCTCATTATACATATAAAAGTTTCTATTCAACTTATGAGCCAACTAAAGTTAAGTTGATAAGCAAATAAGAATATATCATTCAAGAAATCCCTAACTATAATAGTAGTGAAAAATAATAAGAAAAATTTCTACAAACTATTAAAAAGGGATTCATATTGAGTAAATAAAAGAAATACAAAAAGATTATATAATAAAAGTTCACAAATGATACTAAATATATTTTAGTATTATTGAAATTATCCAGCAAAGAAATCCTACAAAGAGAACTTAAAAATCTAAGTCAAATTCAAATATGAAAAGGAAAACAAAAAATAGAAAAGAGTAAATCAAATAAAAAACCAAACCTGGCCACAGCCCAACCCTATATACTTACCTGACACCCAGGTGCAGCCCACTTCGGCCCGCGACCAGCCCACCAGTAGCATGTACCGCTTCGGCCTTCTATTTCTCGTCGTCTTCCTCGCATGAAGCGGTACGATGGCGTCGCGGCGGTCGTCGATCTCTGACGCGTTACGATGCGCGCCGCCGTTAGTGAGGAGGGGTGTAACATCCCTAAAATCATGTTTTCAAAACTTTGCATATCATCCATGCATTCATGATCATTTAGGGTTCATTTTCAAAGTCATTTCAAAACAGAAGCATTTGAATACTTAATATTTTATGTAAACAAAGCATTGATCCAATGCTACTCTCCAATGAGAGATCATTTGTTTTAAACCGTTGTTGTTTGCTCATGAGTTTAATTGATAAAATCCAAAGCTTGGACAAGGATTTTTCAAAACAAAGAAACAAAATTAAATCACTTCTTTGTCTTTTTAAGCAATGGGTAAAAACACTGTTTATTTTGAAATTCCAAAGTGCCAAATCATTTTAAAAGTGTGCAACTTTGTTCTGCAACCAAATGAGTACTTTTGAAATTAAACACATTTGAAAACATTTGAATTCATTTGAATTTGATTCCTGGAAAATCAAACAGAAAATAGAAAATGAGAAAAGAATTAGATAAGGGCCGGCGCTAATAATCTAGCCCAGAGCCAGATCCAGCCCAAAAGCCCACCCGGGCCACTTTCCCTCTGTTTCTTCTCTCACCCGCACCGAACCAACCCACACCATCGCTGACTGGTGGCCCCTCTCCACGTCATCGTCACCTTCCCCAAAATCTCGCGCAGGAACACGTCGCCGCCGGCCGTTTCTTCCTCTTCACTGCCTCGATCAATTTCATTGATACAGCGTGTAATCGACGCCCCTGCTCTGGCTATAAAATCACCACCTCGCCGGTCCTTTCCCCTAAACACCACACCCAGTTGCCCCCAGTCTATGCGTATTCGAACTCCCTCCGTCGCTGCACAGACGCACTCCGGCGTACGATTCCGGTGAGCTCTCATCGCCCCTTGCCTTCTAATCTTGCCAGCGTGATTGCAGCGATCTTGTGCATCCTCTAACCCCATTGGTGCGTGCTAGGACTATCTAGAGCCTCGCCAACGACGACGACCGCAAGTGCCCGACGCAGCCGCAAACTCCGACAAGCTCTCCTGGTTTGTACTAACCGCGCCTCCCTCTCTGATTCATACTCACACGCTCGCCTTGTCTGCACGCATCTAACGCCACCTCCCTTGTGCCTTAGCGTGAGCCCTAGCGTCGCCACCGTCTCCAGCCGCACATGCCCGACGACAGCAGCGACTACGGCAAGCAATACCTGCCAACCGCGAGCGCCCCTTTGCCAACCAAACCCACCTCGAGCATCAGCAGCGCACGGCAAACTTGGTAAGCCACCCCTCCCTCTTCCGCGCGACCTAGATCGTCGGCAACATCGCTGACAGAGCCGCCACCGCCACTCGCTGCCGCTAGCGACGCCAGGCTTTGGTCGTTTGATTAGCCACCGTTGGATCTAGATCCAACGAGTAGGATAGATCACTTAACAAAGGGGTATGGAACAGATCTAGCCGTGTGATTTAAGTTAGATCTAACGGCCCTCATTGATCGATCCGCACGAATCGGTATCAACCAATCAGAACACGCCGCGTGTCTGTAGGTTTGATTTAAAATCAGAATTTAGATCTATTAGATGTTTAAACTTGTAAAATTCATAACTTTTGATTCCCACGTCCAAATTTTACAAGTTTTATATCATTGGAATCAAGAGAGAAAATACTTTCCATTTATTCAATGTGTTTAATGTTTTGCCTCTGTTAAAATTTTTTTATAGAAACATTTGTAGGCATAATTTGTGTATAGTAATTATTTGAAAAATGTTTTGTTGATCAAATAAAGTTTAATTGGCAAGTTTTGAACTTGTTTAAGATTCAGTACTGTGCACTTGTCTTGTTTGGTGTAGAAAATCATCACATGGCATTTTGCATGTATTCATATATTTTTGTTTGTATAAATTTTGTATGTGATTTGGTGCCATTATTTTATGTGTAGATTTTGGTGCAAATAGTGATTGTGATTGTGAAGATTGTTGCTACTCCCCAAACTACCAAGGCAAGTGGTGCTTCATGAATTTATTCCTATGTTTTTCAACGATGCACTATAAATATTTTGCTAGACTTGCATGAATATTTTTGATCTATATGCTATGCTTGGGAAATCCTAGTAGTTGTTGAATTGCTAGAAATTTCTAAGTTAAGATGCTTATCAATGTCATGCTTAGCCTAGCTAGTAGCAACCAAGGGTGGTTATATATTCATGCTATGATAAAATATTTCTAAGTCTTTGGACTTATGTTTTTTCTTAATAAAACAACTAAGTGAATGAAACACCTAGGTGGAAGGGAAAGAATGGTTTATGTTGAGTGGTTACACAAGGACCATTTCTATGGCTTACCTTGTGTATCTCACTTGTGGAAAGCCACCCAGGAACAAAGGGATTTGAGAGGCCAAATGTTAAGAAGCTTCTAGTGCAGCCACATGGCAATATGGGCTCTGCCTAGATCACATAGGTTGCAATAACTTAGCCATTTGGACTGTTGGTAGTAGTGGGATAATAGGTTGGCACGCGTCCATTTGGTCTAAGGGAAGGATTCTGAAAGGTCTTGTCTTGGTGAAAATCAAGTCTTGTGGGGAAAGTGCACAACCTCTACAGATGGAAGAATCTAAGTAATTAGCCATGTCCCTGGTATTGGACAACTTGAGCATCAAGACATGGAAGCTATCAAGAATCTCCTCATCCCAATTTCTAAGTAAAAACTTGTGGTTGAACAAGGGTGAAGGTTCACCAATTTCTATTGGTGTTTCGTTGGGAAAGTTTTATCAAAGAAAAACTTAGTGTTTTCAACTGATAGGTAAAACCTATTTTGAGAAAAGCAAGCCTAAGCTACACTTAGCCAAAATGCATATAGTTTCTATACTACTAAAATTCTACTAAGGTATCACTTGCCAATACTATTCCAATGTATTGACCCACTGTGGCTGTAACTTGTGATGTTGCGGGTTATTCTGATGGTGATTAGGGGTTATGAGTCTACACTCAACATGCTTGCCTGTGGCACATGAGGATGAAGACTTATTTATCTTATTATATATTTGAACTCTTGTATTAGGCATGTGGCCATGGAGTTTGTAAAAGACTATGTTTATCTCTGGAATGATATGTAATAATGACCTTTGTTTATGTGTACTTCATCTTAAACTGTGGATGCTAGCAATGATCCAGGGACTAGCATTACAATCACAGGGATCCTTACCTTATAAAGGGAGGGATCTTACAGATGGTATCAGAGCACTGTGTTGCCTGTAGGATTATGACCCTAGGATTGGAAACCACTAAGGAAAAAATTTCAACAACTTCCACACTTGTATTTTCTTCTCGTAAACTTTTCTAATCTTCTTTCTCATCTCTATTTGTATATGAACTCCATCAACGAAGCCGTGAGGAAGGGACCACTCATGACTATGACTTTGGAATGTGAGACAGAATTCCCCAAGGCTCTCAAGGACCTCATGGTTGCCATGGGAATACATGGTGCAGTTGTGTCCAAAGGTTTTCCTGTGATGGATGAAGGAGTTGAGTACTGGTGGGTGCAACTTCACTTGTATAAAAACAAGGAAGACAACCATAAGGAATCAGGGTTCTGCATGGTCACCAACTCATTGATGCACACCACATTCTTTGATTCAGCAAGGGATGCAGCTTGGAAGGCCATCAAAGAGCTTGGTGATAGAATCAAGTGTAGAATGCTCAACACTCAAAATGACCTTAGGGAAGAAAAGAAGCATACCCAAGAGTTAGAGGCTACCAACCAACATTTAAGAGAGGACATCATAGACTTAGCCATTGAGTCATGTGATCAGGATCGACAGATTGCCTCTAGGGATGCCCTGTTAGCCAACTTGGCAAGTGAGATGGGATTGTAACGTACTTCGTTAGTTGGACCACCACACTTTCATTTTATTTCCCAAATGTTGTTTAAAATAAGTTGAACCTTGGATGCTTGTAATGGTTTTATGTATGCCATGACTTGTGTTTTGATTGTCAAAGATATGCATGCGATACCTGGTCTTGTGATTTGTGTTTAATTGTGTTGATTCTAACTTTTTATATCTTATAAAATAGATGCCTAATGTTACTATCAGCACGGCTGAAGAGTTCAAGGGAACTCGTTTTGGCACTCGACTTATGGAGCTCACTAGTCTGCTCAATCTTCCGCTTCCTAGCATCATGGTGCTTCCCCTCACCAAGTTTGAGAGGAAAGACCTTTGGGGCTTCAAGGTTAATCAGCCAGGACGCCAGACTGAGCCTACCACGGAGGCAATCATCTTCAAGTTCATGCATTATGACAGGGAGAGAGGCCTGGAGGTAGTCATGCAGGATTTACTTGCGCGTCTGTTAGGGAGACACTCTCGGGAGATTATAGGTACTCACTTCCACGCCTTCGATAGACGTGACGAGGATGGAGAGGCCATTGACTTCAAGGACACTGCTAGAGAGACAGCAGAGCCGATTCGTCTATACCTCCAGGACTTAGAGGTTCTTCTTAGGCACCTAGATACTGATAGGACCAACGTCATGCTTAGCAATGACGAGCTCCAGGTGCAGCTTCGTGAGAAGGACAAGCTCTTCACGGAGCAAGATGATATAGTCAAGGAAATGGAGGCCAAGTTTGAGAGTCAAGATAGAAAGTTCAAGAGTCAAGAGAAAAGAGTCCAAGATAGGAACAAGAGGATTCGAGAGATGACTGCAGAACTAGAGACCAAGGACTTCGAGCTCGAGCATCAGCAGACTGTGATTGAGAGAATTCGTTCACAGAAGAGGGCTCTCAAGTCCAAGATAGAGGCCTTGACTACCAATGTCGAGGAATACAAGACCGCTATGGAGAATGCAGGTCTTACACTTGTTGATGAGGAGGTTGATGTAGAGGAGTAGTGATGACTACTCATTTACCTTTTATTTACCATGCTTTTGATTATTGAGTCGCAATGACCATCCAACATGTGGATGGCTTGCTATTGGTGTGTTTACTTTTCAAACTTGTTGCCTTTGTTGTTGAACTTCTACTACTATGATGCATGTTTGGTGATTGTTTATGTGATGTATTGTGCATGATAGCATCTATGGGTATCTCATTCTTATCTCTATTGAAAACCACAGATGCCTCCCCGACGTGCCAATCCCAACCCTAACAACAACAACAATATCACCCCCGAGATGCAGCAGATGATGACAGCTCAGACACAGCTGATGCAAATGATGACCACGTTTATACAGAATCAGAACAACAACAACAACAACAACAACAACAACAACAACAACAACAACAACAACAACAATAACAACAACAACAACAAAAACAACAACAACAACAACAACAACAACAACAACAAACAGCAACAACAAACAGCAACAACAACAAACAGCAACAACACAACAACAGCAACAACAACAACAGCAACAACAACATCAGCAACAACAGCAGCAACAACAGCAACAACAACAACAACAACAACAACAACAACAACAACAACAACAACAACAACAACAACAACAACAACAACAACAACAACAACAACAACAAATAACAACAACAACAACAACAACAACAACAACAACAACAACAACAACAACAACAACAACAACAACAACAACAACAACAACAACAACAACAACAACAACAACAACAACAACAACAACAACAACAACAACAACAACAACAACAACAAAAACAACAAAAACAAAAACAACAACAAAAAAAACAACAAAAACAACAACAACAACAACAACAACAACAACAACAACAACAACAACAACAACAACAACAACAACAACAACAACAACAACAACAACAACAACAACAACAACAACAACAACAACAACAACAACAACAACAACAACAACAACAACAACAACAACAACAACAACAACAACAACAACAACAACAACAACAACAACAACAACAATCAGAATAACCCACCGGGTTTTGACATGCTTACTAGATTCTTAAGACTGAGGCCAGCAAAGTTCTCAGGAACTACTGATCCTATGGTGGCCAATGATTGGCTACGCTCAGTGAACAAGGACTTGGTAACTGTTGGTTGTACTGATGAGGAGAAAGTCAGGTTCGCAACACACTTGTTGGAAGGACCGGCAGCTACTTGGTGGGATAACTTCCAGATCACCACTCCCATTGAGGATGTGACATGGGCTATCTTTGAAGATGGTTTCCGTACTGCTCACATCTCATCCGGAGTGATGAGTTTGAAGAAGAAGGAATTTCATAACTTGAAGCAGCGCCACCGCAGCGTGGCTGAATATATTGAGGAGTTCAACAATCTGGCGCGTTACGCACCGGATGAAGTTGACACTGATGCTAAGAGGAAAGAGAAGTTCCTTGAAGGATTGAACGATGAACTGAACCTGCAGCTATCTGTGGCCTATGTCCCCACTTATCAGTCTCTTTGTGACAAGTCTGCTATTTTGGAGAGCAAAATAAAACAGGTTGAAAGCAGGAAGAGGAAGCACTCGGACAAGCACAGCTCGGGATCGTCTCACAAGCGTTCCCATTATGATGACAGTGGGAATTCTGGATCCCACAAGCATGGAAAGTACAACAAGCACCACGACCACAACCGTCATCATGACAACAAGCACCACCGTAGTCATGACAATGACAAGTACAAGAATCACAAGAGTGGATATAAGAGCCACCACAATGGAAGTGGAAGTGGTAGTGGAAGCCAGCCTATCAAGAAGGATCTTAGTCAGGTTGAATGTTTTAAGTGCAATAATATGGGGCATTATGCAAATGAGTGCCCAGAAAAGAAAGTTGAAGGACCCAACAAGCCCAACCCTTTCCAGAAGGGGCAATTGAACCACATCAATGTGGAAGAAATCTATGAGGAACCTGATGCTGTTGCTGGTAAGTTCAAACTCAATTTTGTTCCAGCATTTGTTCTCTTTGATACAGGTGCATCTCATTGATTCATATCAAGAGCATTTGTTGAAAGAATGAACTACCGGTAGAAACTATTGGGTGTCCTATAAAAGTAAGTTCTCCTGGCGGAGAAATGATAGTGAACTCAGGATGTCATGATCTAGTCATAGAGTTTGGGAAGTATAAGTTTCCCGTTAATCTGATAATCCTAAACTCCCAAGGATTGGATGTCATTTTGGGAATGGACTGGATGACTAAGCACAAGGGAGTGCTATATTGTGCCAACCATACTGTCTCACTCACAACTCCAGAAAACAAAAGGATCAGATTTAAGACCAACTTTGAATCAAAAGGGAGTAAGCTAAATTCTCTTAAGGGGGTTAGCATAGATAGTGTGCCTATTGTGAGTGAATACCCGGATGTGTTTCCGGAAGAATTGCCTGGAATGCCACCAGATAGGGATGTGGAATTTCTTATTGACTTGCTACCAGGATCTGGACCAATAGCAAAGAGACCATACAAGATGTCAGTTGATGAGTTGAAAGAACTCAAGAAATGACTTGGAACAGTTGCGGAAAGGATTTATTCAACCAAGTTCTTCATCCTGGGGAGCACCAGTATTGTTTGTGTAAAATAAGGATAGAAGTCAAAGGTTATGCATAGATTATCGTTCACTCAATGAGGTGACTATCAAGAACAAATACCCTTTGCCTAGAATCAATGACTTGTTTGATCAGCTAGAAGGTTGAAAGAACATTTCTTAATCCCTAGTGTTTTGTGTGTTAGATAACAATACCAAGGATCATTTAATGTGTGTTGAAGTGTTGCAGCTCTAATTGAGAATAAAGGGAAAAGAACTCTGCCTTTGGGGGCGGATAATCCGGCCCCACCAGGGGCGGATAATCCGCCCCTCCCTTTGCCCAAGCAGGCGCAAGCCCTAGAAGGGGGCGGAGTTTTGGCCGGATTTTCCGGCCCGCCGGATAATCCGCCCCTCAGGGGGCAAGATAATCCGCCCCCCTGCTCATCGCCAAGGCGCAAGCCCCAGAGAGGGGGTGGAGTCTCTGTAACACCCTCAGAATCGGACCTATGCAAGTTTTAGCGAAAACCCGCCAAACCCGCATAGAAACGATTCAAAGGTGCCCACCAGGCACTTTCGTGCGGGTGGAAAACGAAGTAATAACATTACACAACAGTCCTCGATGGGACCCACGTAATGAGATATATACAACACGACTCCATGAGTCAAGAATAGATAAAAGATCCAAATCACCTTGAAAATGACAGGCGTCCGACTACGGACAAGATGCAAATGGGGCTAAGAGCCACGAAGAATAACCAATGGCGCCCATAACCCCGCCTGTGCCAAGCCGGAAGGGTAACCACGCTAACGACGGCGATCTCAAAACCTGCTTAAACAAAAGGGGTGCCGACAAAGGGCAAAGGAAAAGAGGAGCGTCAAGATCGAGGCCAAGACAGCGAGGCTAGAATTCGGTGATCCTCGCCTACATAGGTATGGTGGACTGAAGCGGCAGCGGCAGCGTGCACTAAACAACCTATAGAGACTCGGTACAACTGGCGGTTATCAGAGAGGGGTAAGAATGACCTATCCGGATCCAACCTGATGCTACCATCAAACAAACCCATCCTGGCGTTTCCCCCTCGAGACCCAACGAGGAAGTCAACCGAGGAACTCACACAGTTGACAGTTTTACTTATTCGGTTATCGTTGCAGCAATTACTAGTCAGGTTTAGATAATCATCCTGATAAAATAAGCAGTGGGCCATTTTAGTTAACCATTCCGTTATAGTGGCAACACTTACTAGGCAGATACAATTGGCAGGAGATATCCCCGAAACCCAGCAGTTGTTGGTACTTTTACTTAGCCATTCCGTTGTAGTTGCCATACTTACTAGTCAGGTACAATGGTCGCAAGCGACACTCCAAACAAGCAATTGTGGGCAGTATTAATTAGCCATTCCATTATAGTGAAGCTAATTACTAGTCATTATAAAGTCAAATTTATAGCAATAAACTTTAGTTATGCTTGTCTATGATCGAGATACTGTGCTCCAAGTCGTCCATATCCATGACACGGCTTTGAAAAGTTTTACCCGGTGCACCAATAGCAACACATGCTCGATCAACCTAAAAACCAAATCAAAACCCAACGAGGCTTTCACGACAAAGCAATCACAGGATTCAGAAATATTTCAGGGGGCCACCCCATTGAGTAGACCCGCAACAAAGTTAGCTGACTCCGAGACGGACTCAAGGTTTGCGCTGGTCAGAAACGATCGGGAACCCGAAAGTGGCTGGCTTGTCGATACCGCGAAAACACTCCGCTTACCTAAGCGACAGTGCTCCTCGCACAATCGTAAATATGAAGTAGCATGGCATAAGTACAGGATAGTAAATAAAACCTCAAACTAGTTTGTGGCCCCAAGAAATAAGATGAATCAAGCTCGCCTGGGGTCCCATATACCTCCCGGATGTGGATAGCGCGATAAATCAAGGAACAGGTATCAAGTACTCGGGGTCCTACGGGACACAAGTGGGCGTTCGGAAACCAAATATTTTCTATCACCCACCGATGCCTCTGCTTACTTCAATTTTAGTTATTAAACAGGAATTAAAGTGAACGGTAAATAAAGCTATGATCTTCTTCAACATCAACATGCGGCAATACATCAACAACTGTGGCACTTGACGACACGCAACAGCACTTGAGCAAGCGACTACGACGCGCAAGTCCAGCTATATACCAAACAACAGGTAATAGGAGGTGGCCATGGCAATATAAGGCTGCAGGGGATATCACGGGTACGATAACTAGAGCATCGCAACACAGATAGCAACAGATCAACAGGAGGGAATAAATACTATAAAAGTAAGATAGGTAGAAAGGGGGAGATGCTCGCCTGAAAAACATTGTCGAAGGTTCATCCGAAGAACGGGGCGAAGCTCACATCAACTCAACGGCCTTATCCGCGAAGAACCAAAACACTAGAATAAACACCGGATGCAATATTTAATACAACGGCAGAAGATCGGCATGATGCATGTATGATGCATGACATGGCCAAGGTGCAATGCAATTAGGTCAATATTAAGCGGAACCGGGGTCCCGACAATGGATTAAATGATTCAAGTTATTTAGAACCCCCGCAATTCAAATGTTGTTATAACAAGGCAAGATAAGATACCGGTTCGCTACACAAGTTTAAATGAGGCCAATATGAGACTAGATTTGCCCGCACATGGGCCCCATATTTAATTATGGAGTGAATCGGCATAAGGCCCCCAACCACACAAATATGCATGCGAGTATGACAATTCAATATGCAACAAGTTGTTATTACAATTATAAAATAGGGCTCGAGAAAAGGGGTCACACTTTAGGGTTCGGCAGATCTTGGTTTCCGGGGTTCGGGGTTCGGTCTCAGGGTCCAGGTTCGACGGATCGGACTCGGATTTCTGAGGTAGATCTTGTCGCATCCGGGAAGCCGGACTTGGTTTGGTGTCGAGGGCGCATCGGATTCTCCCGGTCGCTGTCGTTCTTGTCGTCGGGCAGATCTTGCCGGTCCCACGGGGTCGATCTTGCCGTTGCAAGGGTCTTGTCGGGTCCGCGCTTCGGATTCCGTGAGGCGATCTTGACGCTCCGTGTCGAAGTCCTTGAGGTTTTCTCCTTATGCACCGGTGGCGAACTCGGAAACGGGCGTCGGGGTCCCTGGTACGCCAGGTCCATTCTTCAAACATCATTATCGAGACGATCTTGGCGTCCAAGGGTTCTCGGCAGTTCGGCTTCCGGGAAGGAGAACTCCACGCAATTTGATCCGTGAGGTAGTTCATGGTGTTCCACGATGAAGGTCTTAACATCCAGACGGTTCCTGTCAGGGATTCTTCATGCGCCCTTGAAAACTTGTCCAGGCAAACACGCGAGCAGATAACCTGTTCACACCTGCACACCAACGATGGAGGCAGAGAGCAGGACAGATGCCCGGTGGCGCGAGCACGCACGCGGAGGCGGCAGATGGCCTTGTGCTTGCAAAGGAGCACAACGGCAGACGCGTCGTCGCTCGGGATTGAGGCAGCAGGCCGCGGCGGTTGGTTCCTGGCGAGAGGAAGAGGACGGGGAGGCGCCTGGGGCGGTTCCCGTGATGGGGCGGAGCGGGGCCGGTAGAGGCGGCTCAGCGCTGGCGCCTTGCAGAGGCGGTGGCGGCGCAGAGGCCGAGGGAGCACCGCCGGCCGCTGGGAAGGGCGGAGGCCGGGAGGACGCGGGCAGGCGGGCGCCGAGGAGGGCTCATTGGCGCTGGGCGGCGATCGGGACGCGTGGAGGAGAGAGAGAGGCGGGCTCCCGCCAGCGGCAACAGACAGGGCGGAACGGCGAGCAGCGAGCACCAGAGGGGAAAGGTCTGGCCACAGGGGAGACGCCGGAGCTCGCAGCGGAGGTTGGAGGGGCGGCCGCGGCGAGCGAGGGCGGAGGCGGGGAAGGGCCTGGCGGTGAGCGGCGGTGGTGGAGGAGGACGCGGCGGCGGCGCGCGCGCTGCGAGGGGGAGGACGGCGAGGTGGGGAAGGAGAGGAGAAGAGGGCGGGGGAGGCGCCGGTGGGGGAGAAGAAGGGTGGAGCGGCGTCGGGCTAGAGGGAGGAAAGAAAAGAGAGGAGCGGGGGCGCGCGGGCCGTGGGTTGGTGGTGGGACCTGTGGCTGGCAGGGGGCCACGCTGGCCGAGTGGAGAGTGGTCGGGTCTTGGCGTGTGTGTAGTCGTGTGTCTTTGTGTGGGTGTGTTGGGTTGGGGAGAGAGAGGAGAGAGAGAGAGAGGGGGTGGCCAAGTGGCGGCTGCTGGTTGGAGGGGAGAGGGAGATAGGAGGGTGCATGCCATTGGGTGGGGTGAGGTGGAGGGGGTGTGTGGGTAGAGTTTTAGGTGGTTTAGGATTATGGGTAGGGCTGGTTGGTTGGACCGATTTAATTCCGGGGTGGTCGTTCGGGTCGAATCGGCCCGTTTGACTGCCCCACTTAAAATAATTAAATCTTTTATTTATTTTAAATGCACCGTGTGCAAACCGATAGCAGACAACTCAAAATAACCCGGAGACCCGGGGTTTTGTGTTTGAACAAAGACGGGCGTTTAGAAAACAAAACTAGGTTTATCTGCAAATAGTTTTATGCAAGCAACTGCAAGATGATGACGATGCTCAAATGCAATGTGGCATGATGACATGAGCATGCGGTCATGATGATGCAATGCACAAAAACAACGCGATTTTCTAGTAGTGGTTTTGCAGGATGCCACAGTCTCTGTCGGACTTTTCGGCGTGGCCGGATAATCCGCCCCAGGAGGGGCCGGATTATCCCCCCCCCCCCCCCCCCAAGATTTCCTCTAAGTTCCTCAAGCGCAAGCGCCAGAGAGGGGGCAGACTTTCCCCCGGAGAATCCGCCCTTGGGGAGGAGTTCTCCCAGGGGACGGATAATCCGCCCCCAAAGTTGTGCAACGGCCAGATCTGGGGAGGGGGTATTTAAGCCAGCCTTCCCCCTCCTGCCAGAACTCTTGATTCATCACGAAAAAGACCAGATCAGATCTGAAAGCTTCATCCAAGAGTGCTCCACCTAGATCCACTCAAAGGCCCCATCCCTTTGGGAATCGAAGGAGGAGAACTCGATCTTCATCATCAGCAATCAAGCGCTTCATCTCCTCTCCATTCATTTGGAGAACCTCCGATCTAGTATTTCTTGCAAATATCTAGATCCTCATTTTTGTTTATATTGATAAACCTTGTTCTTATGGCAGCTTGTTGTCATCTCGGGAGCCCCCAATTCGGTTGTGGGTGTGTGCCCCGATAGTGTTGTAAAAGGCACCGGTTCCCACCTCGAAGGGATCCAATAGTGAAGAAGGTGGATCAGGCCTCTCGTGGCGAGATCCATCGGAGAATAGTGTGAGGCCTATTGTGGCGTGGTGGTCTTAGAACCACCCACCCCTCCAACGCAGATGTACTTCCCTTAACAAGGAAGGAACTGCGGTAAAACAAATCCCTGTGTCTCCGCGTGCTCCACTACGGTTTCCTCGCTCCTCTTTTACGTGCTTAGTAGTTAGGGTTACATATAGGGAAATGCTCGTAGTTGCATATCTAGAGAATTTACTTTGTGTCAAGCCTAAAATTGAAAAAGTATTAAAAATTGGTGAGCACCTATTCCCCCCCCCCCCCTCTAGGTTCCCATACGATCCATTTCAATTGGTATCAGAGCCTCGGCTCTTATTTCGGGCTTAACCATCTAAGAGAAGTATGGGTTCCAAGGTAGATGGGAGTGATGCTCCGGAGGTAGTAACCATGAACGATCTCAAGACGTTGGAAACAACCTTGGTGAGTTCAATGGAGGATAAGATGGAAGAGATGCGTCAATTGATAATGCGTCTCTCCACATCCGCAGCATCACCTCCATCTAACTCGGGGGATACCACTCCGCAATCCAAGGAAACGGGTAAAACTCTTTCCAAAGATAATGAAGTGGTTGGTGATGATACTAGCAAGAGCTCCTCCTCGAAAAAGGATAGCGGTAAGGATGGATACAATGAGGTTTCTCACGTGTATTCCCCTGATCCGCCTATCCCTCACCCACATATACATAATAGGGGTGATCCACCCAAACTTTCAGCATCTACTTTTTCTCAATGGCAATTTTTGATGAAATCTCATGTGTGCAGTTCCTCCATAGAGTTTTGGAAGATCATCGAAAATGGTCTTCGTGTTGGAAACCCCAACAATCTCACAAGAAGAGAAGTGCTCGATAGCCAACTCAACGCTACATCTCTACACATGATACAGCTTGGTGTAAGTGACAAAGACATGCCACACATTCAGCATCTTAGCACAGCTAAAGAAGCTTGGGATGCCCTCACCGATCTCTTCATCGGAAATGAAAGTATGAGAAGGAATAGATATGATGCCTTGAGCAATGAAGCTGAAGGATTTTATATGCTGGATGGAGAAGACCACGAGGACATGTATAGGAGGCTCAAGGCAATAGCCACAACCTTCAGAAACCACGGTGCAACTCATGTTGATGATGCTTGGATCAAGCGTAATCGCCGCTGCTCTTATGCCATTTGAGCCCACAGATTTGAAAAGTCTCCAAGGTAGGCATAACTATCACCTCATGTCATCCAATGAGGTAATGCAAGAAATGGCCGCTTTCAAAGTGGCCGCCAAGAATGTCAAGATGCTCGCTCGAGCTATGGGGATGCAAAGGGGTCAACATGGCCTTGAAGACCAGGTGATTGATCATGATGAATATGCTAGAGAAGGTCCGGATCGTCCGAGGATATAAAAAGGATCCACGGACAATACTTGGCTCTTTATGCAAGAAACTTTTGGAAAGATCCAGCCAAGGCTAAATCTGAACTAGATCGCAAGAGTGGAGCCTATGGAAGAAAAGAAAATGGTCCCAAGATGAGAACATGCTTCAATTGTGGTGAACGGCTACACTTCGTAGCTGAGTGTCCATATCAAAGTAGGGAGGATAGTGGAGGAAGACTCATTTTCAAGGACAAATCAAAAGCTCCACGTAAGAAACAGTTTGTAAAGAAGAATGCTCCTTTCAAGAAGCAACCAAAGATTGTTCTAGTGGCTCAAGAAGAATATTCATCGGGGAGTGAAGATGAGGACGAGGACGATAGCTCTCAAGAGGTGGCTGCTATAGCCACTACATCTACATCAACATCTCTCTTCGACTCTCCGAAGGAAAACATCATCAACAAGAATGCTACTTGCCTCATGGAAAGAAGCTCTGAGGTAACTTCTTCTAACTCTTCTTTTCCTAAGGCTATGATTGACTTGGATGATCCTACTAGTCTTAAGGTTAAAGAAGAGTTCATTGCTTTGGATTATTTCTACACTAACTTGCAAGGTGAGCACAAAGTTTGTTTTGAAGCTCTTATGGATCAGTTGGCCCAAAACGAAGCTCTCCTTGAGGAAAAGGGCAGAATTTAAAGGGAGGATGCAATGGAAATTGCATCCTTAAAAAATGCTCTTGAAGAGGAGGAAGAGGCTCGAGTCTCTCTTGAAGAGAGGCTTGAGTCTATTGAAGAGTCACATGATGAAATTGTGACTAAACTTGTTAAGGAACGTGACAATGTTGTCACCAAAGCAAAGAAGTTAAAGAAGGAAAGCATTGACTTTGGGGCTGCTCATGATAGACTCACCGAGGAATTGGAGAAACTTGACAATGCTCACAAGGCGTTGAAAAATGAGTTCTCTATTCTCAATGAGTCACATGATCAGCTTAAAAGTCGATTGGCCAAATATGATACTCCTAGCTCATCCAACTCAACATATAGTAACAAAGAAAATACTAGTGTGGAAAAAGAAGTGATCAAGGACATCACTACCAAGGACAAAGGTGTGCTTGATGAAGTCCTTGGCAAGCAAAGGTCAAATCATGGTAAAGAGGGACTTGGGTATGTCACCAAGTCCAAGAAGAAGAAAACCAAGAAGAACAAGACCAAGAATGTGAAAACAAAGATAAGCACAGCTGAGAAGATTGTCACAAAAGACAAGACTAATGATATTGGTTTTGCAGGGTCTCACAATCCGAATTATGAACTCATTTGCGATGACTATGGCGATGTTTATGCTTATTATGTTGGTCCTCTTGATGAATATATTGCTTGGTCTATTTGGGTCCCAAAGACCCTTGTTACTAACTGTAACTACCTCGGTGAACTACGCTCCTAGATACAAGCCTGGATGAGTGGTAGCGGTTGAAATAGTACGGTGGGGCCCCAAAATCCACTCACTGGTAGTCCTTTCAGACGTCCCAACCGCTACCCTCTCAACGGGACTCAGACGGGCGAGTCGGCGAAGGGATCAACTACGTACACAAGTGGGTATGTACGCAAGCCACCATACAAGAGTACATCAAAGCCATACCATCTAGAAAGAAAGGAAATATACCAACGCCATACGGCAAGATTCAAATGACCTAGATAGATCTATATTTTAGGATAACTCCTCATACAACACACATCAGAGTATCATGCGGAAGCGGCAAATGTAATCCGAGTACGGATAAGAAGCAAATCGGCATAAGATGCCATAAAAATAAGCACATCCCAACTACAGGTCTCACGGATCCCCGTTCCCGGAATCTCTACACCGAACGATCGTTGCCCACATCATCGGCTTCTTCCACCCAGTATCCGTCCTGAGAAGGTACTGCTCATCCGAATCAAGAATTTATCTTGTGAGACCCTAAGGGTACTCAAAGAAGTCTTAATGCCTCTAAAGGGGACACAACTGGGGTGGCGAATTGCAGCAAAAGATAAATCCTAGCAATTCTGAGATAACGCTAACCATCCGCCCAACCAATGATAGAGCGGATGTCCGTGAATTTAAGTACAAGCAGTTATTATGGTAATCTCATCCGATCCATCCTCCTCCTCGCTACCAACAAGGAAGCGGATTTAACAACCCCCCATCCGTTGGCAAATTTTATTAACCATTCCATAAGTATTGCACTATTTACTAGTCAAGTTTCTTTAGTCAGATTAAAAGCGGTACTTTAGTTATGCTTGTCTATGATCAAGAAACTGTGCTCCAAGTCGTCCATATCCGCGGACACGGCTTTCAGAAAGTTTTACCCGGCCGGGGTGCACCAATAGCAACACACGCCGATCAACCTCGAAAACCAAATCAAAACCCAACGAGGCTTTCACGGTGAACAATCACAAGATTCAGAATATTTCGGGGCCACCTTTGAGTAGATCCCGAACGAGTAAGCAAGCCCGAGACGGACTCAAGGTTGCGACAATGGTACAAGCGATCGGGAACCCAAAGTGTGGCTGGGCTTGTCGATACACAGTAAACATTCCGATTACCTAAGCAAGACAAAGGTGCTCCTCGCACAATTTAAATACGTAAAGTGGCATGGCATAAGTACAGATCGTAATAAAACCTCAAACTAGTTTGTGGCCCCAAGAAATAAGACGGAATCAAGCTCGCCTGTGGGGTCCCATATACCTCCCGGATGTGGATAGCGCGATAAATCAAGGAACAGGAATCAAGTACTCGGGGTCTCACGGGACACAAGTGAGCAGGAAGAACCAAATAGCAGATGTTGCTCACCGGTGCCACTTTCTTTAGTTATCCCAGAACTACTCAGGTTAAGTTGTTTAGGTACCTCATTATTCATCAGACTCTCACAAACCCTACACATGATGTTCTACGACCCGCATGTCTCAAACAACTCCTATAGTAGTGGCTCATGGGATGGAGGAACAAGCTTAGTAGGGTTGAAAAGTAAAGGCTATGCATACTTGGGATTCAATTTAATGCAATCGCGACTCAATGATGCAAGAATAAGATAGAGGCAATAGGTACTGTATGTATGCAAGCATGTGGAAGTGCTTTCCTGGTATCTCTGTTGAAGCAAGGGACTGATCTGGGTAGTGCTCCTGGTTCTCTTGATACAACCCCGCCAAAGGTGTCTATCCGAGAAAAGCCAAACAAACAAGGCCAACATGAATATAGAGCACAAGCATTGGAATTAAATGCGTCAAGCAAACAATCATGCCATGATGAATGATGCACAAGTTGCATGGCAATAAGTAGCATGGCATGGGTGAGGTGTGGAGGACAAGAAAATAACATTTGAATTGGGTTTTAGTCACATTTTGTTGCCATAATAGTTGCTGTTCATTATATTTTTATATGATGCATGCTGCAATTGGAGTCATGGGTATCATAAACAGAAAGGTCTCGTCGAGCTGATCATTTTAGACATATCATTTGCTAAATTTGGAGTTTTAAAACAAAAGTTATTAAATTATTAAATTCTAGTGGCAATTGATGTAATTTAAACAAACTTGGAATTTTAGTTGTGCAAAAGTCAAATTGGATGGCATATTTGAATTCCTCTCATTTTCCTGATATTCAAACATATATCATTTGTCAAATTTGGATTTACCATTGCAAAGTTATTCAAATCTGAAATTTTATTTGAATTTTAAATATCCAGAAAAAGATTTGAATGAAAAAGAACAGACCTGCATAACTTTTCCCACTCAGAGAAAACAAACCCAGCCGCCTGTGGACCCGAGCGACCCAGGCCACGCCAGAAAAGCAGTGGCACCGCTGGTGACCCTAGCTATCGACGCCGACATACAATGGAACATGCACACGCTCGTCGAGGATACGCGACACGCTGGCGATCCGGGACCGCGGGTTTATACGCAAATAATTGGGGAGCCTTTGCAAGTTTCACGGACGCCGGTGGGGGCCGAGATGCGGGTTTTAGCGGGAAAAAGGGTGGGGTTCTAAGCGCAAAACACGCTGGCTGTTCGACGCAAGTGGCGCTGGCTTGGCCGGCTCGGCGGACTTTGGCCGTCGTTACGCCATTGATGCACCAAACCGTACGGTCCAAAACAAAACTGCAGAGGAAGCCACGGCCGCAACAATGGTTCGTGTTCTAACGCGAAGAAGGCAGAGCGGTGGCTCGAACTTGCTCGGATCACCACGCTGCTGTTGCCAGCTGATACAAGCGCGCAGCAGGCGGACGGAGCGCGGCGAGGCTACGGCGCGCGAGAGGAGAGGGGAGCTTGTCTGGGGAGCAGAGGGACTCACCAGCAGCTCGACGGCGTGGTTGGCGAGGATCGGGGGGTCCGGATCCGCCGGCGGGCTCGGGTCGAGAAGAGGCAGATCGCTCCGGGCACGGCGATGGCGCGGTTGCTCCGGCGAGGCTCCGGCGGGGTCCTCGTGTCCTGGGCAAAGCAGGGAAGGTCGTCGATGCTCCTGGTACTCTGGGCTGCCCTGGCGCGCTCGGGATCGAAGGGGCTGCAGAGGTGGACGCCGAGCTAGGGTTGGGGAGACATGGTTGAGGAGGTAGCTCGTCTGGGGGAGGAAGAAGAAAGGCAGGGGGCAGAGAGGCTCGGGGGCTACCTGGGGATCTGGGAGGAAGCTAGGGCGAAGGGGAACAGATAAGATCGAGGGAGGGGTGGTAGATGGCGTGGGGGAGGGGTGGTGTTGCACCTCACGTGCATGGTGTGCTGGCAGGTGGCTCGAGCTGGCCGGCCAGGGAGGAGGGTGTAGGCTGTGGGGGTCGAGGACAGGTGGGATCAGAGGGGGGCCGGTAGGCAGAGAGAGAGGGAAGAGAGGAAAGTGAAGAGAGGGAGAGGGGGTGGTACGGTCTAGGTTAGATGGGGGTTTTCTTTGTTGATGAGAGGGAGTAGATAGGACATGGGGTATGGGGCCAACTAGAGATGGGAGAGGGGCATGCTCGGGCTAGGCTAGGGTTCCTAGGGCGTGTGGGGTGGAGCTAGGGTAGGGAGGAAGGAGGGGCACCTAGGGTTTAGCTAAAAGAAGGTGTGGATTAGAGGGAAAAGGGTGGCTTAGGGTTAGATTTAGCGAAGAGGGTAGATGGCAAGGGTTGGTTTAGGTTTTTGTTAAGAGGGTTAAGAAAAGGATGGTGGTACTAATCTTGGTCATGCAAGCTTCCTACTAGCCCTAGCAAGATCATACAAGAAAAGAGGGAGAGGTGAGAAAGATGGCCATATGGTGATGGGGTTCTTCTTTAGTTCATGCATGATCCAAAATAATGGCCAAGCAAGATCCAAGGAGAGGGTTGGTTGGAGCATGCCTCATGTGCACCTGGGTGTGCATGGGGCATGGGGGAAAGGTTTAAATTATATGGGTGAAGATCAGCTACTAGCTATCACCAGATTTAAACCAAGGGAGAGGTGATCCACTGAGAAACAAACAAAAAACCAAATACTGGAAAAGGTGGCACTTACATGGCCCATGCAACATAATTAATGCCAACCATATCCTTGTGAAAACAATAAGATTATCATGGCATTTCTCATATGCATTCCCAAAAAGTGGGCAAGGCCAAGCAAAGATTATGGGTGGATCCAACCAACAACATGGGCTAGAGATAACTCAATAAAATGCCAAGCCCATATTATTGGATGGTGGAATTATAAGATGGTGAAAGATAAGGTGGTGGAGTCAAAAAGAGAGATGCCCCCAACTCAACTTGGGCATTTAACAATTTATTAAGAACCAAATACAATATCAAGAGGCAACTACAATTAATCATGCACATGGGATAAGAACCAAACAAGAAAAGGTTTTATATGATGCTCAAATGCAAGGGGACATGATGACATGAGCATGATGTGATGATGATGCAACAATTATATGTTGAAGTGGCCCATTTTATTATTATAACTAGTAGCATTACGGGGTTAGACAACCGGGATGCTACAACTCCCCACTAAACAGAATCTCGCCCGAGATTCTAGGAAGAAGAAGAAGATACAAAGAGAGAAGGATGGTTGTACGGAGTTCATCTTCACGCCCCATGTTGCTTCATCAATGTAATGGTGTGACCACGCACCTTGCAAAACTTGATGGACTTGTTGCAGTCCTACGCTCTGGGTCTCAAGGATTTTGGTGGGGTGTTCTTGATAGGACAGATCTTCTTGAAGGTCGATTAGCTCATGATCCACGGTCTTGCCGGGTCTTTGAAGCCCTTCTTGAGCTGAGAGATGTGGAAAACATCATGGACTTTGAGTTTTTCCTAAGCTCAAGTGCATAAGCAACTTCTCCTCTTCTACCACGTATCTTGAAAGGACCGATGTATCTAGGAGCCAACTTTCCTTTGATACGGCGGTGTGTTCCTCTCATGGGAGTGACACGAAGGTAGACGAGATCACCAGGGCATATACCATATCCGTGTGCTTCTGTCATAGTTGCTCTTCCGACGACTTTGAGCAATCTTCGTTCTCCGTAATGATATGCACCTTCTCCTCGGCCGAGTTACAATGTCGAGGCCAAACCAGATTCTTTCTCCCGCACCGACCAACCAATCGGAGTTCGCACTTGCGACCATAGAGAGCCTCGAATGGTGCCATCTTGACTCTTCCGAAGCTGTTGTTGTAGGAGAATTCAGCATGGAAGGCATTCCTCCCACTTCATGCCAAAAGAGATGACGCAAGCTCTAAGCATATCCTCCGTAATCTGATTGATCCTCTCCACTTGTCCTTGAGACCGAGGGTGGTAAGCAGTCTTGAAGTTCAACTTTGTTCCCAAAGCTTTTGGAAACTCTCCCGAACTTTGAGGTGAAGATGCTCCCACGGTCCGAACTGATTTCAAGTGGAACCCCATACAAAGAGACAATCTGTTGATATAGAGCTCCGCCAATGAATTCCGAAATTGTTTCTTTGATCGGGAAGAAGTGAGCCACTTTAGAAAGCACATCGATGACAACAAAAATTGCATTGTTGCCCTTCTGCGACCTTGGAAAGCCAATGATGAAGTCCATCTCAACTTTCTCCCATTTCCATTCCGGAGGTTTCAATGGCTGTAGAAGACCAAATGGTTTCTGATGGACAGCCTTGCCTCTGCGGCAGACATCACATTCGAGACATACTTGGCACAATACCATTTCAACCTGTGCCACCAAAGATTGTGTTTTCAGGTCCATGTACATCTTTGTGCTGCCAGATGGATAGAAAGGACCGACTCATGTGCCTCCTTGAGAACTTGGTCTCTCAAACCCGGATAGTTTGGAACAAACATCCGGTGTTCAAAGAAGAGCGTTCCTTGATCATCCACATGGAAGGACTCGTACTTCGGAAGGTCAAGCTTAGCGATGAGCTTTTTAGTGTCTTGGATCACTGTCGACGAGAATCTGTTCTTCCAAGAGAGGAGTAGCCGAAGGTTCAGGAGATGCCCTTGTTCCACAATTTCTGTGTTCACCGACGGAATTCCTCGCACAAGAGAGGTGCCGCTCTTCCACCATGAGGTTGACATAAGCTTTTCTCGCTAAGCGCATCCGCCATGACATTTGCTTTGCTCGGAGTGTAGTTGATGGTCACATCGAAGTCATTGATTGCTTCAATCCATCTCCTTTGTCAAGGTTGAGATCCGGTTGAGTGAAGATATACTTCAAACTCTTGTGGTCCGAGAAGATCTCACAACGTTACCAAGCAAGTAGTGCCTCCATAGCTTCAAAGCAAAGACCACCGCCGCTAGCTCAAGGTCATGTGTGGATAGTTGACCTCATGCGTCTTCAATCGACGAGAGGCATAAGCAACCACTGTCTCTCTTGCATAAGGACCGCACCCAATCCTTGCAAAGAGGCATCGCAGAATATCCGGAAAGGCTTAGATGTATCCGGAGGAACCAAGACTGGCGTGGAAGTGAGCTTCTCTCAGAGCGTCCCAAAACCCTCTCGACAAGCAGGAGTCCACAGGTACTTCTTGCCTTTCTTGAGGAGGTCGGTAAGAGGCTTTGCTATCTTTGAGAAGTTCTGAACAAAGCGACGGCAATAGCTAGCCAAGCCGAGAAAACTCCGCACTTCCTTGACATTAGCAGGAGGAAGCCATTCAACTATTGTCTTCACGGTTTCCGGGTTGACTGCAATGCCCTTGGCCGAGATAACATGACCCAAGTATGTTACTTCAGGTAGCCAAAACTCACACTTTGAAAACTTTGCATACAAGCGGTTCTCACGAAGCTTGTTCAGGACACACCGCAGGTGCTCTTCATGCTCCTCCTTAGACTTGGAATAGACCAGAATGTCATCCAGATATACCACCACAAACTTGTCCAGGTACTCCATGAAAACGGAATTCATCAGCCTCGAGAAGGTAGCAGGTGCGTTGGTGAGACCGAAAGACATGACCGTGTACTCATACAGGCCATAGCGAGTGGTGAAAGCTGTTTTGGGCACATCTTCTTTGCGAATTTTGATTTGGTGATAACCACTTCTCAAGTCCAGCTTAGAGAACACCACAGCTCCTGCTAGCTGATCAAATAGATCATTTATCCGAGCAAGAGGATATTTGTTCTTGATGGTTTTAGCATTGAGAGCCCGATAATCAACACATAGCCTATCGGTTCTGTCACGCTTCTTCACAAAGATTGTTGGGCTACCCCAAGAAGAAGTGATGTGTTGAATGAAACCCAATTTCTCTTGTTCATCAAGTTGTCGTTTGAGTTCAGCCAACTCAGAAGGACCCATTTTGTATGGCCTCTTGGAGATAGGAGCCGTTCCAGGTTCAAGCTCAATCACGAATTCAACCTCGCGATCCGGAGGCATACCTGGCAACTCTTCAGGAAAGACATCTGGGAACTCACAGACCACTGGTACTTTCTGAATAGCTTCCATAGCATCATTATTCAGAGCAGCCAAGGAATAGAGCTGGACAGCAGGAGTCAGACTTGGAGAAAAGACTAGATGGCCTTCAGGAATCTTCAGAGACACTGAGCTCAAAGACAATCGATCACAATTGCATTTGTCAACCAATCCATGCCCAGGATGACATCAATGTCAGAGTTGCCCAGAACAATCAAAGAAGCCAAGAATGAAGAACCACCAATCTCGACTTGATTCCCATGACTGATCTTAGTTGCCATCATATTTGCTCCAGGAGAAAGAACCATTAACTTCTTTTGAAGAGGATCCAATGCTAACCCATTCTCACTTGCGAACTTGTGAGTCACAAATGAATGCGATGCACCGTAATCAAAGAGAACTCGCAGAACCGAGTTAATCAAAGCATACCCATAACAACTCCAGTGCGAGCTCACTTGAGAGGCGTTGACGTTAGCACGACAACCGCAACCCGGGCTTAGTGTTGATGTTGAGAGCCCGAGGTGGTGCACGAACCAAGGAGAGCTTGATGCAGATCTTGGCGGGGTTGAGGGAGAGCTTTGTTCTTCATTGGGCGCCCAGCTTGGATGTCCATGATCTCCACATGTAACAAGCACCGTGAGGACGTGGAGCAGTAGCTGGACTCCGCCAGCGCCCAGTAAGGGTTGTTGTAGCCCCGGGAGCCGCAGGTGGTGAAGTTTGGTGGCCTTGACGTGAAACTCGCAGGTCTTGGTGGAGCCGGAGCGACGGGTGGGTGTTAGGAACCCGGACACGCCGCTTAGAAGGAGCTGCCATAATCGCAGCTTGATGCATCCTGTTATGTTTCTTGGACTCTCGAACATTTGCCTACTTGCCTCCTCTTGCAGTCTTTGTGTCAGTAGTTCCGTGAAGGTTGCCGATCTTGCATGCGTGATTGCATACTTGATCGACGCATTGAGCCCTTGCACGAATCTTTCTCGCTTTTCTTGTCATCGATACCTCATCACCACCATAGCGACAGGTTCATGAAGTTCCCGATGTAGGTGTCGTTATCATTTCCGCTTGAGTTGAGGAAGGCCTCCTTCATCCTTTCCATCACAATCTCCGAGAGAAACTGTTCTTTGAAAGCTGCAGTGAACCTCTCCCAAGTTGGCTGGAACCCAGCAGCCTTGCCTTCAAGTAGTTCTCCCACCAAAGAGCTGCATCTCCCTTGAGAAGGTGAGTAGCACACTTTACCCACTCCTACGGAACATCGCAGCCTCGAGCAACCTTGAGATCTCGCAGCCAATCATCCGCGTGAGGTCGGTCGACATCGAATCGACGAGGGTTGAACTTGAGGAAGCTCTTGATGTCACCACGCTTGGGAGGTGGAGGAAGTGGAGCGAACTCGTTCCTCGACGCCTCCTCAAAGCGCCGCTGGTTCTCTTGCATTGCCGCCAAAGCATTAGCTATGCTTGACAACGAGCCCAGTTCCGGAGGGATGTCCTCTTCAGTCCGGCGTGGGGGAGCCATCCTGTCATTGATATAAAACTCAAGTCAGTACTATAATGGAAGATGATAATAATCCAAAATAGTACCAAGATGGAATTAACCAAGAATAAAGGATACAATTTACTGAGATGATATAAAAATATCAACAAAGTTCATAGCACCTCAAAGATATTAAGCATATCGCACACGACTGAAAAGGAGTGTGGTACACAATATATCAAAGAAAAATTTTCCACAAATTTCGGCATTAGAATACCAATAGATGCGAAAAATTACTTAACGAATCAAGATTAGTGACTCTACCGATTCAATATACATAAGCGAATGATACAAGTAGTGGTATGGTCGCGACTCCATCCCGCACTCAAATCATTACTCCGCACATGAACAAGTGGAACACATATCCTAACCCCTTTTTCTCACGACGAAACCTAAGATTGATAACTACGGAAACGAACACCCCAAACAAGATAGCGTCGGATACCAAGAGGAAGATAGATTGCGTCGGTTTACAAAAGCCTGTCGGTATGGAATATACCAACAGTTGATAACCAAAGGCAGATAAGATAACAACTTGGATGCAACAGATAGACAAGGGATTACACACACATACACACACACAACCTATGGTACTACGGAAACCCAGAACACGTGAATCCTAGTTTGAACTTTGAGAAGAGAATTGAAAACGTTGCACTTCCTTACCAGAAAAGGGTGGGTGGGAGGTAAGAAGAAAAGTGGAAGCAGTCCTACTCGCGTTTTGTTTTTCCCTAATATACATAACTACCAAAATATTTCTAGACCGACAACGACCGCTTATTGAAACCACGAAGGTCGGATGGCTCGATACCAATTGTAACTACCTCGGTGAACTACGCCCTAGATACAAGCCCGGATGAGTGGTAGCGGTTGAAATAGTATGGGGCCCCAAAAGCCACTCACGGTAGTCCTTTCAGACGTCCCAACCGCTACCCTCTCAACGGGACTGTCAGACGGCGTAGTCGCAGCGAAGGATCAACTACGCACACAAGTGGGTATGTACGCAAGCCACCATACAAGAGTACATCAAAGCCATACCATCTAGAAAGAAAGGAAATATACCAACGCCATATGGCAAGATTCAAATGACCTAGATAGATCTATATTTTAGGATAACTCCTCATACAACACACATCAGAGTATCATGCGAAGCAAAACAGAATCCGAGTACGGATAAGAAGCAAATCGGCATAAGATGCCATAGAAATAAGCACATCCCAACTACAGGTCTCACGGATCCCGTTCCTAATCTCTACACAACGATCGTTGCCCACATCATCGGCTTCTTCCACCCAAGATCCGCCCGAGAAGGTACCTGTTCATCTGAATCAAGAATTTATCGTGTGAGACCCTAAGGGTACTCAGCAAGTCTTAATGCCTCTAAAAGGGACACAACCTGGGGTGACGCAATTGCAGCAAAAGATAAATCCTAGCAATTCTACAGATAAACGCTAACCATCCGCCCAACCAATGATAGACGGATGTCCGTGAATTTAAGTACAACAGTTATTATGGTAATCTCATCCGATCCATCCTCCTCCCTGCTTACCAACAAGGAAGCGGACGAACAACCCCCCATCCGTTGGCAAATTTTATTAACCATTCCATGAGTATTGCACTATTTACTAGTCAAGTTTCTTTAGTCATATTAAAAGCGGTACTTTAGTTATGCTTGTCTATGATCAAGAAACTGTGCTCCAAGTCATCCATATCCGCGGACACGGCTTTCAGAAAGTTTTACCCGGCCGGGGTGCACCAATAGCAACACACGCTCGATCAACCTGAAAACCAAATCAAAACCCAACGAGGCTTTCACGGTGAACAATCACAAGATTCAGAAATATTTGGGGCCACCCTTTGAGTAGATCCATAACGAGTAAGCAAGCCCCGAGACGGACTCAAGGTTGCGACAATGGTGAAGCGATCGGGAACCCGAAGTGTGGCTGGGCTTGTCGATACAGCGTAAACATTCCGATTACCTAACAAGACAAAGGTGCTCCTCGCAATTTAAATCAGAAAGTGGCATGGCATAAGTACAGGATCGTAAATAAAACCTCAAACTAGTTTGTGGCCCCAAGAAATAAGACGGAATCAAGCTCGCCTGGGGGGTCCCATATACCTCCGGATGTGGATAGCTGATAAATCAAGGAACAGGAATCAAGTACTCGGGGTCTCACGGGACACAAGTGAGCAGGAAGAACCAAATAGCAGATGTTGCTCACCGGTGCCACTTTCTTTAGTTATCCCAGAACTACTCAGGTTAAGTTGTTTAGGTACCTCATTATTCATCAAACTCTCACAAACCCTACACATGCTGTTCTACGACCCGCATGGCTCAAACAACTCCTATAGTAGTGGCTCATGGGATGGAGGAACAAGCTTAGTAGGGTTGAAAAGTAAAGGCTATGCATACTTGGGATTCAATTTAATGCAATCGCGACTCAATGATGCAAGAATAAGATAGAGGCAATAGGTACTGTATGTATGCAAGCATGTGGAAGTGCTTGCCTGGTATCTCTGTTGAAGCAAGGGACTGATCTGGGTAGTGCTCCTGGTTCTCTTGATACAACCCCTGCTCAGTGTCTATCCGAGAAAAGCCAAACAAACAAGGCCAACATGAATATAGAGCACAAGCATTGGAATTAAATGCGTCAAGCAAACAATCATTCCATGATGAATGATGCACAAGTTGCATGGCAATAAGTAGCATGGCATGGGTGAGGTGTGGAGGACAAGAAAATAACATTTGAATTGGGTTTTAGTCACATTTTGTTGCCATAATAGTTGCTGTTCATTATATTTTTATATGATGCATGCTGCAATTGAAGTCATGGGTATCATAAACAGAAAGGTCTCGTCGAGCTGATCATTTTAGACATATCATTTGCTAAATTTGGAGTTTTAAAACAAAAGTTATTAAATTATTAAATTCTAGTGGCAATTGATGTAATTTAAACAAACTTGGAATTTTAGTTGTGCAAAAGTCAAATTGGATGGCATATTTGAATTCCTCTCATTTTCCTGATATTCAAACATATATCATTTGTCAAATTTGGATTTACCATTGCAAAGTTATTCAAATCTGAAATTTTATTTGAATTTTAAATATCCAGAAAAAGATTTGAATGAAAAAGAACAGACTGCATACAACTTTTCCCACTCGATAAAACAAACCCAGCCGCTGTGTGGACCCAGCGTACCCAGGCCCACGCCAGGAAAACAAGGCATGGTGACCCTAACTCTACCGACGCAGGTGGGGCCGACTACAGCGGAACATGCACACGCGTCGCTCAGAGGATACGCGACACGCTGGCGATCCGGGGACCGCGGGTTTATACGCAAATAACTGGGGAGCCTCTTTGCAAGTTTCCAGCGGACGCTGGCGGGTGGGGCCGAGGACTGCGGGTTTTAGGCGGGAAAAAGGGTGGGGTTCTAAGCGCAAAATCGCCACGTTCGACGGCAGCGTACAAGGCCTTGGCCTTATTCGTCGGACTTTGGCTGCTGGCGACGCCGCTGATGCACCAAACCGTACGGTCCAAAAACAAAAACTGCAGAGGAAGCCACAGCTGCAACAATGGTTCGTGGTTCTAACGAAGAAGGGTCAGAGAGCGGGGCTCTGAACTTGCTCAGATCGACGGCTTGCGGCTGCCGTTACATAGCTTGACAAGGCTTGCAGGTGTTGACGGAGCGAGGCGAGGCTACTGGCGAGAGGAGAGGGGAGCTTGTCCGGGAGGAGGGACTCACCAGACGGCGTGGTTGGCGAGGATCGGGGTCCGGATCCGCATGGCTGGTCGAGAAGAGGCGATCGCTCGGCACGGCGATGGCGCTGTTGCTCGGCGAGGCTCCCGGGTCCTCGTGTCTGGCAAAGCAGGGAAGGTCGTCGATGCTCCTGGTACTCTGGGCTGCCCTGGCGCGCTCGGGATCGAAGGGGCTGCAGAGGTGGACGCCGAGCTAGGGTTGGGGAGACATGGCTGAGGAGGTAGCTCGTCTGGGGGAGGAAGAAGAAAGGCAGGGGGGCAGAGAGGCTCGGGGGCTACCTGGGGATCTGGGAGGAAGCTAGGGCGAAGGGGAACAGATAAGATCGAGGGAGGGGTGGTAGATGGCGTGGGGGAGGGGGTGGTGTTGCACCTCACGTGCATGGTGTCTTGGTGGCTCGAGCCGGGCCGCCAGTGGGCAGGAGGGCAGGCTGTGGGGGGTCGAGGAGTGGGATCGGGAGGGGCGGTGGGCGAGAGAGAGAGGGAAGAGAGGAAAGTGAAGAGAGGGAGAGGGGGTGGTACGGTCTAGGTTAGATGGGGGTTTTCTTTGTTGATGAGAGGGAGTAGATAGGACATGGGGTATGGGGCCAACTAGAGATGGGAGAGGGGCATGCTCGGGCTAGGCTAGGGTTCCTAGGGCGTGTGGGGTGGAGCTAGGGTAGGGAGGAAGGAGGGGCACTTAGGGTTTAGCTAAAAGAAGGTGTGGATTAGAGGGAAAAAGGGTGGCTTAGGGTTAGATTTAGCGAAGAGGGTAGATGGCAAGGGTTGGTTTAGGTTTTTGTTAAGAGGGTTAAGAAAAGGATGGTGGTACTAATCTTGGTCATGCAAGCTTCCTACTAGCCCTAGCAAGATCATACAAGAAAAGAGGGAGAGGTGAGAAAGATGGCCATATGGTGATGGGGTTCTTCTTTAGTTCATGCATGATCCAAAATAATGGCCAAGCAAGATCCAAGGGAGAGGGGGTTGGTTGGAGCATGCCTCATGTGCACCTGGGTGTGCATGGGGCATGGGGGAAAGGTTTAAATTATATGGGTGAAGATCAGCTACTAGCTATCACCAGATTTAAACCAAGGGAGAGGTGATCCACTGAGAAACAAACAAAAAACCAAATACTGGAAAAGGTGGCACTTACATGGCCCATGCAACATAATTAATGCCAACCATATCCTTGTGAAAACAATAAGATTATCATGGCATTTCTCATATGCATTCCCCAAAAAGTGGGCAAGGCCAAGCAAAGATTATGGGTGGATCCAACCAACAACATGGGCTAGAGATAACTCAATAAAATGCCAAGCCCATATTATTGGATGGTGGAATTATAAGATGGTGAAAGATAAGGTGGTGGAGTCAAAAAGAGAGATGCCCCCAACTCAACTTGGGCATTTAACAATTTATTAAGAACCAAATACAATATCAAGAGGCAACTACAATTAATCATGCACATGGGATAAGAACCAAACAAGAAAAGGTTTTATATGATGCTCAAATGCAAGGGGACATGATGACATGAGCATGATGTGATGATGATGCAACAATTATATGTTGGAAGTGGCCCATTTTATTATTATAACTAGTAGCATTACAGGGGTTAGACAACTGGGATGCTACACTAACATTAAAGGACCCATTGAAAAATGAGTACCTAAAACCAAGAAGTAATTCTCTTGCAGGGCTATGCTTCCGGTGGGTCAAAATGGGTGTTGGATAGTGGCTGCACTAGTCATATGACCGGAAGCAAGGAGATCATCACGGAGATGCGTCCAAATCATGATAATATCACAGTCTCCTATGGTGATAAGTCTAAATCTCAGGTATTGGGTCTTGGCAAGGTTGTGGTTGCCCACGATATCTCTCTCGTGGACGTCATGCTTGTTGAGACCCTTGGTTACAACCTTCTTTCTGTTCGTGCCCTTGGCAAGATGGGTTTTGCTGTTTTTATCGATGATGACTTGGTGGTACTCTTGTGGAGCAAGTCTCTAAAGGTCGCTTTCGTTGGATACGTCGAAAATGACCTGTATGTGGTGGACTTCTCGGGGAAAACCACTTCCGGTCCGATGTGTCTATTCGGAAAGGCCGACGTGGGCTGGCTATGGCATCGCCGTGTAGCCCATGTCAACATGAGAACTTTGCAAAGTCTCCAAAAGGGTGTCCACATCCTTGGACTAAAATACAATGTCTCTTTTGCCAAAGATCGTGTTTGCAGGGCTTGTGTTGAAGGAAAAATGCATGACTCTCCCCACAAGAGGAAGACTATTGTGTCATCAAAGAGGATCTTGGAATTACTTCATGTGGATTTATTTGGTCCTCCTTCTCATGCAAGTCTTGGTGGGAAGAAATATTGCTTGGTCATTGTCGATGACTACTCAAGATATACATGGGTATATTTCTTCAAGCTGAAAAGTGAGACTCAACAAACTGTCATCGACTTTGCCAATGAAGTTCAACGTCAACACAATGTTCCCATCTTGGCAATTAGAAGTGACAAAGGCTCAGAATTCAAGAACTACACTTTAAACGAGTTTCTTAGTGAAGAGGGGATTAGACACCAATATTCCGCTACGTACACCCCTCAACAAAATGGTGCAGCCGAGAGGAAGAACCGGACTTTGATGGATATGGCAAGATCTATGCTAGCTGAATTCAAGTCTCCTTATAATTTTTGGGCTGAAGCCATATCCACTGCTTGTCACTCATCAAACCGGCTCTACCTTCGGAAGATCTTGGACAAGACCCCATATGAAAAACTTACCGGTAACAAGCCCAACATCTCATACTTCAGGGTATTCAGGTGTAAGTGTTTCTTTCTTATTAAAGGTGTCCGTTTGTCAAAATTTGAGTCCAAAGCTTTAGAAGGTATTTTTGTTGGTTACGGTGCCGAATCCCACACTTATAGAGTCTACAACAAGCTCACTGGGATTGTTGTAGAATCTTTTAGTGTGGAGTTCGATGAAAATAACGGCTACTTTGTAGGGCAAGTTGATGTTTGTGATGCAGATGTTGAAATACCCCAAGATGCCATAAGAAGAATGGGCGTGGGATTTTTAAGCCCCATTGAGGATCCCCTTGTGGCGGATCGGGAAGGACAATGCTCCACAAATGTGGAGCCCTCATCTACACAAGATCAACGAGCTCCTACTGTTGGAGAAAATCCTGCATCAACACCGCAATCTGCTGAAGATCAACTGTCCCTTGGACAAGTTGGTAGTCCCAGGCCAGACAATCCGCCCCCTCCAAGGGGCGGACAATCCGCCCCTGGCACTCCAACTCTTTCCAGAGGATCCGAAGGAGAAGTCAGCAACTCTGAAGCTCCCAGGCCGGATTCTTCGGCCCCCGAGGGCGGATTATCCGGCCCTGGGTCTCCAACTCTCATCAGGCATTCTCAAGAAGCTGGCTCGGGTTCTTCACCTCCTGTGCCAGGATAGTCCGCCTCCAAGGCGTATTATCCGAACTGAAGAAAATGCTCAAGAACAATCTTATGGCAAGAATTGGTGACCAAGATCAAGGGCAAGGCAAGAATCAAGACAAGGATACAAATATTGAATCAACTCCTCTAGAAACAATAAGGACATTGAGGCTCGTCGCAAGGCTCGTCTTGAACCTTGAACTAAGAGGTCACACTCTTGACAAGGTTGTTGGTGATCTACGACGAAGGGTATCCACTAGAAGAGAACTTGCAAGCTTATGTGATCATCAAGCTCACATTTCCATGGTTGAACCGAAGAAGGTTTTTGGTGCTCTTGAAGATCCCGATTGGGTTGTTGCAATGCATGAAGAATTAAATAACTTCGAACGCAACAAAGTTTGGAAGCTCGTAGAAAAGCCAAAGGATTGCCGCAATGTTATCGGCACCAAGTGGATCTTCAAGAACAAACAGGATGAAAATGACATTGTTGTGAGGAATAAAGCACGACTCGTGGCTCAAGGATTCTCTCAAGTGGAAGGAATTGATTTTGGCGAGACTTAAGCTCATGTGGCTCGTCTTGAGTCCATACGCATCCTTCTTGCATATGCAGCCCATCATAATTTTAAATTACAACAAATGGATGTTAAG
Source organism: Avena longiglumis (assembly GCA_030063025.1). NCBI lineage: Eukaryota > Viridiplantae > Streptophyta > Magnoliopsida > Poales > Poaceae > Avena > Avena longiglumis. The sequence goes on along the minus strand of CP125974.1, from coordinate 470,388,773 downwards.
AGCGCTTTCCTTAATGGTCCTCTACATGAGTTAGTATACGTCAAGCAGCCCCCGGGGTTTGAGGACCCCAAATTTCCGAACCATGTCTACAAACTCGATAAGGCGCTCTATGGCCTTAAACAAGCCCCACGTGTGTGGTATGAGCACCTTAAATAGCTTTTGCTAGACCGTGGCTTCGAAGTTGGGCAAATCGATCCCACTCTTTTTACTAAGAAGGTTAATGGGGAGCTTTTTGTGTGCCAACTTTATGTAGATGACATTATTTTTGGCTCTACTAACCAAGCTTTTAACGATGAATTTTCGAAGCTTATGACTGACAGGTTTGAGATGTCCATGATGGGTGAGCTCAGGTTCTTTCTTGGATTTGAGATCAAACAACTTAGAGAGGGAACCTTTATTAATCAAGCTAAGTACATCCAAGACATGCTCAAAAGGTTCAAGATGACGGATCTCAATGGTGTTGCTACCCCAATGCAAACCAAGTGTCATCTTGAGCTCAATCCCAAGGGTAAAGACGTGGATCAAAAGGTATACCTATCCATGATCGGGTCTCTCCTTTACCTTTGCGCATATAGGCCCGATTTCGTGTAAAGTGTAGGAGTGTGTGCAAGGTACCAAGCCGCTCCTAAAGAAAGCCACTTAGTGGCGGTCAAGCGAATCTTCCGATATTTGGTTCATTCCCCCAAATTTGTGTTGGAGATATGCCCAAGAGGCAATAATAAAGTGGTTATTATCATATCTTCATACTTATGATAAATGTTTACATACCATGCTATAATTGTATTAACAGGAAACATTAATACTTGTGTGATTTGTAAACATAAAAGAGTCCCTAGTAAAGCCTCTTGTTAAACTAGCTTGTTGGTTAATATATGATCATGGTTTCCTGATCATGAACATAGAGATGTTATTGACAACAGGGTCATATCATTAGGATATGTGATGGACATACTCCTATAGATAAGCGTAGCATAAAGATCAAGTCATTTTAATAGTTCAATTGCTATATGCTTTCTGATACATAGTAACCTAATTCCTTCGACCGTGAGATCATGCATATCACCTTCACCGGAAGGATGCTTTGATGACATCAAACACCACACCGTAACTGGGTGGCTATAAAGGTGGCATTGAGTGTTCGGAAAGTGTCGGTTGATACACATGGATCAAGAGTGGGATTTGTCCATCCATATGACGGATAGATATACTTTGGGCCCTCTCGGTGGAATGTCATCCAATTAGCTTGCAAGCATGTGACTGGCTCACAAGGGATCACATACCACGGGAACGATAAAAGAGTACTTATCAGTAACGAGGTTGAACTAGGTATGCAGAGATACCGACGATCAAAACCTCGGATAAGTAAAATATCGTGAGACAAAGGGAAATTGGTATCGTATGTAAGTGGTTCATTCGATCGCAAAGTAATCGTAGAAATATGTGGGAGCCATATGAATTTCCAGATTCCTCTATTGGTTATTGATCGGAGAAGTGTCTCGATCATGTCCGCATAATTCACGAACCGTAGGGAGACACACTTAAGGATTCGGCGTTGTTTGAGTAGTTATGGAATGATGAGTAAGAGACCGAATGTTGTTCGGAGTCGCGGATGGGATCCAGGATATCACGAGGAGATCCAGAATGGTCCAGAGAATAAGATTCATATAAGGAAAGTCCTGTTTCGGAGTTGGAGAATGGTTCCGGTGTTTTCATCGGGAATGTTCTAGAAGGTTCCGGAATGTCTGGCACTCCGGAGGGGAAGGGTACATGAATGTGTTATATCAAGTTGGTATGATTGCATTATGTACTTGGTGTCATCGCTGTACCAAATAGAGGGTTTATTCAAATCCTAGTTTGAAAAGTCAAACGGCTAGTTTGAAAGTCAAACGGCTAGTTTTGGGAAAGAGGAGAAGGAGGTTTGAAACCGACTTGGGGAAGAAGTTCCTCCTCCCACCGCCGGCCCACCTTGGGTCCGAGTTGGGGAGGGACTCCCCTCCCCAGGCGCGCCTCCCTCCACCTATAAGAGGAGGGGCAGGGCTCCCCTCCTAGACACACAAGTTGCATCCCTCTAAACCTAAACCTAGCCACAGCCTAGGGATTTCTCCCAAGCCTCCGAGTTAGAGCTTCTAATTGCCCTAGCCGCTGGTTTAGCCCCTTCTAATTGGTGTGTCTAAACCCTAGATCACCAAGGCTCTCTCATAGTCCACCATACTCGCTCCGGCTTAAGGCGAAGCCCTGTGAGATCTCCCCTCTACTTCCGACACCACGCCGTCGTGCTGCCGGAATCACGAGGAGAGTGCTACAACCTCTGCTGCCTGCTGGAACAAGGGAGAGGAAGGTCTTCGTCGAGTACCGAACGTGTGACCGATCGGAGCGCCGCCGAACGCAGCTTGGGAAGGATCTTCTACGCGATCTTGAGATCGGAAGTGTACGACTACATCATCCACGAGAATCTGCTCTCGTTAACCGCTTTGGATCTTCGAGGGTTAGTATTCTATCAACTCGTTGCTACAATCTAGTAGATAGATCTTGGCTTGATCATAGATTAGATCTTGATTGTGTGTTCATGCGGTAGAAATTTTTTGTTTTACATGCTACGAACCCCTACAGTGGTATCAGAGCCGTGTCTATATGTAGATCTGTTGCACGAGTAGAACACAATGGTCATTGTGGGCGTTGATGCTTTTGTTGTCAATTGCTTCTTGTGTACTTTGCATCTTGCGGGATGGTGGGATGAAGCGGCCTGGGCTAACCTTACATGACATCGTTCATGAGACTTGCTCCACGCTTGACATGCAACTTGTATTGCATAAAGTGGCTTTGCGGGTGCATGTTTCTCCCAACATAGTTAAGATTCAATTTACAACGGGTGATTGACAATACTAGTATCAATGTTGTGGTTCTTGTTTGTAAGTTAGAACGACACTTATTGAAAGCCCCAAACCACGTAAAACATGCAAAGAAAGTAGAGGCGTCTAACTTTGTTTTGCAGGGGTTTGCTGTGATGTGATATGGCCATGATTGTGATTATATTTGATGTATGCAATGTTCCTTATTGTAAGTTGGCAACCGGCAGGAGCCATATGGTTGTCTTTAAATTCTGTTAAGACCCGTGTGTCTATTCAAAGTAGTTGTAATAGTTGAAGCTGGTGGACGACAACCATGGAGCGGCGTCATTGACCTTGATGCAATGCCGGTGATGATGGAGATCATGTTTGTGCTTGAAGATGGAGATCGGAAGCACAAGAAGAAAGGCCATATCATATCACATATTATGAATTGCATGTGATTTTAATACTTTTATGCATCTTGTATTGCTTAGTTTACGACGGTAGCATTATAAGATGATCCCTCAACCACACAATTTCAAGTTTTAAAGTGTTCATCCTTAGTAAGCACCGTTGATAAAGCTCGTTGTTTCGAAGCACCACGTGATGATCGGGTGTGTTAGATTCTGCAAGTGTATACAACGTGAGCAAGCCAGATTTGCTCATGCAGAAGCTAAGGTTTGATCTTGACGAGCCTAGCATGTACAGACATGGTCTCGGAACACGGATCACCGAAAGGTAAAGCATGAGTCATATAGTAGATATGATGAACATGTTGATTGTTCGCCATTGAAGCTGCATCAACTCTCGTGATGATCGGTTTTGATGTGGTGGATTTGGTTCGTGTGATCACTAAAACAATGTGAGGGATATTGTTTTGAGTGGGATTTCAACAGCAATATGATTAAAAGTTGAACACTATTTATCATAAATTAAATCAAAGTGAATTTGCATAGTTGTTGTAGTCATTGGCATCCATTTACCACCTTGCTCTTAGTAATAATTGAGATGATAGAACTATAGAATTCTGGTTAGTTACTTTACGAACTGGTATCGTATTGTTTTTGAAGTGTTAATCTAAAGTTTAAAAATCCTATTGCAAACTTTCAGTAAGTTCTGGTTACTCCATGAAGTTTAATAATTGGTATTAAAACAAGAGTGACAATTCCAAGAGTTAGTGTATGAGTATCATGTTTGTTTCCATGATTCTTGATATTCAAAAGGATTGTCTTAATATCAAGGTTATCTAGGATCTGAAAGAGTTGTTTCAGAAACCATGATGTGTGGAAGATATTGTGATATCTGAAGCGAAGTTTTGGTTGCAACATGATAGAGTATAATATGGCAAAAGTCATGTTCTCATATTTGATGAGAATTTGCAAAATGTTGGAGACACTTGTTGTCCTAATCCTCCAAAAGGTTTTGGATAGCAACATTATACTCGTAATTCATCGTTATAAGCTAAAAGTAGCTTGATCATGGACGATTCCATGATAAAGGTGAATATTTGATGTAGGTAAAATGTTTACTACACCAAGATATTACTAAAGAAAGGAATTTGAAAGAACACCAAACATTTGATGATGGTGATCTACTTCAAAGTGCAAGTCCAAAGACATTGGTATTTAACTATACACGCTTTGGACTATGTGTCATATGTATGACTCCACTATTGATGTTGATAGATTCTTTCAAACTGAAAAGGAAATACTGAAAGAAAATCTCATAAGTATGTGGCAGAAAAGAAAAGACTAGAATTGTTCAGCTTAAGTATATAGATGATATACGTGTTATGGCTATATTCTTTGCTTATTAAACAATGTGGTTCCTAAGTATTTGATACTGAATTTGTTGGTATGAATCGTCATACGAAACAACACAATTCATGAATTACAATGGCCTAAGTAACTAGCAAAAGAATATGTGATGATGTTCATCGAGAACAAATAAAGGGTTATTGTGTTGCTCGTTAAACATCAAAGCTTGCCTTCAGGATTTGTTTTATCAGGTATTATGAGAACAAAAGGGTTGTTCAAATAATTTCCGTAATCCATAAAAGATGGATGATTCACAAATCTCGTTGGAGAAATCACATCCATAAAACTAGTGCTAAAAATGTCGAAAGACAAATTGATTGAAAGATCACTTCGGAAGTGACATCGCCGTTTAAATTATATTGGAAAGAAAACATGAATAAACTCCATGTGGATGGAATTTTGGAGTCTTTTGATTTTTGATCAAATGACGCTTATGAAACTTTCCTAGAGATAATTAAAACTTCGTTCATAGGCCAAAAAGGAACGAATGACTAGCTTATTGGAACTTATACATATTGTTGTACGAAGTCCATTATGTGTAGTCAAGAGCGATGGATTTCAACTTCATATGCTTTCTCCGAAAATTTGAGTGAATATATGAATATTTACTTAATAAGGATAAAGTATGAAACATTTGAAAAGTTCAAAGACTTTCAAGATGAAGTGCAAAATCATTGTAACAAGAATATGAATAGTTTATGATAAGATCATAAAGGAAGATATTTGAGTTACAAGTTTAGCATAATACCTAAGATTTAAGGAATCGTTTTGTGGATTTGCATTTCAAACACCATAAGAGTATGGAGCTCGAGATATGTAATTAAACCTTGTTTGACATGGTAAGATCGAAGTGTAATTCAGAAACGCCATTATATTTTAAAGATTAAAAGCTTTAGAGACGCCCATTTTCCACCGAAAAGAGCTCCATCATAATCCGTTGAAATGACACCATATAAAGTTATGGTTTGGGATAAAACCCAAGTTGTCCTTTCTTAAACATTGGCATGCTATGCATAAAAGGATGTTTGCAACCAAAGTCGGATGAACTGTCTTTGTATGTTATTTGAATAATCATAAGTATTCCTCCATAACACCGGAGACAAAAGTGTTTGTCGCTTAGAACGTCAAGTTTCTTTGAGAAGGAATTTTTCGTGAAAAGATAAGTGGGAGGACAATAGAACTTTGATAAGGTTAAAGGAACCTTAGCTATATGTGCAAAGTTGCGCAGCGCCGAAAAGTGTTCCGGAGGCAGCAACAATGCTCGTGGCTCACGTGCCTCAAAGGTTGTGGTGACGAAGGTCAAAGTTTCTATTGAAACAAGTAGGTCGGGTAAACAATCAAATACCAAGATTTGAGAGTTAAATCATTATTTGGCAATAATGATCTGACTACATACAAGGAAGCGATGATGGGCCCTGACTCCGTCAAATGGCTTGAAGCCATAAAATCCGTGATAGTTCCATATACAAGAGATCAAGCTTTGAACTTGAAAGACCCTCTGGAAAGGTACAAGACCTTACAGTCGTATTTGGATCTATAAAGAAATAGACATGGATGTTTCACATCTATGAAATAGTCGACATGTTGGAAAAGAGTTCACAACAATGTTCAAAGGTTGTATATGACAAGATTTGATCTTTCATAGCGATATTTAGTCTAGATGGATTAATGTAGCAACCACTACATATAATTTTGTTATATGATAGTTGAATAAACAAAACAAGTTATTCTAATAGAATTGTTACCTAGGACGTGTGCATGACACGGTCCATAGGGTTTTGTTAATTCAAAGGATGCTAAAAGCATATGCAAACTTCAATGGTTGAAGTGAGCATCGCGGAGTTGGAATCTTCACAATGATGAAAATGTTAAAAGAGTTTAAATTCATCAGAGACGATGAAGATGCTTGCATTTGCAAGAAATTAAGTGGGAGCGCTAAGACATGTTTCTAATACATTATATGGAATACATATTGTTGATTTGAAATGATGTATCTTTTATTAACACATATTAAGAATTTCATCCCGATGAAAGACTTAGGAAAAACCCAAATATTTGGCATCAATAGACGCTAATATGGTTGTGCCGAAAGTACATAGATGATGTATTGAATGAGTTCAATATAGAAACTACAAGAAAGGTTCTTGTCGCACAGAAAGGATTGAATGAGTTCAATATTGATGATATATTCAAGTATATTGACATTTGGTAAGTGAAACAAAGATTCAAGTATAGATTGATACTTGATGTATGAAATCACAAAGAATATTTATATCAATCATATTGTGATATGTACAAATCCAGATATGTCCTGTACTCTAAATGTTATGAGCATATACCAGAATGATTCATAAGTTGATCATTGGACAATAGTAAGGATATTCTGATGATCTTTTAGAAGAACTAAGAGTATATTATTTGTAGAAGTGACAAATAGATGGTTAGTTCATTGTAAAAGTATTACATTGATACTAGTTTTGTCGCAAAGTACAAATTAAGTTTATCTCAATCTAAACTAAGGGTGGCACAATATAATGGAAAGTAAGTTCCATAATGGATTTGGATGAGTTACAAAGTTAAAGACATTGTGACAGATACTACAACAAAAGGCTAAGTGTATGACTGCTATTTTAGCAGAAAAAGAGGGCATTTGTGTCAAGTAGTTTGTTATCAAACTAGGTGTAGTTCACAGTGGGATAATACTATGAAGATATATTGTACGACAATATTATCAACATGTTTTTAACCCCAAAGAACTAAAGGTCACACCAAAGGACAAAATTTGTACGAAGCCATCTCATTAGAGAATGGGTGATGCGTAGAGACGCAAATACATGCAATTACACACGGACCTGGAAGTGTCAGATCCGGAGATCAGTTGACCACTAGCAATCATGTACTTACAACACCGGAAAGCCATAGGTGTTGAATACACAAAGGTTTGAAACTAGATTATTGACTCTAGTGCAAGTGGGAGACTGTTGGAGATATGCCCAAGAGGCAATAATAAAGTGGTTATTATAATATCTTCATACTTATGATAAATGTTTACATACCATGCTATAATTGTATTAACAGGAAACATTAATACTTGTGTGATTTGTAAACATAAAAGAGTCCCTAGTAAAGCCTCTTGTTAAACTAGCTTGTTGGTTAATATATGATCATGGTTTCCTGATCATGAACATAGAGATGTTATTGACAACAGGGTCATATCATTAGGAGAATGATGTGATGGACATACTCCTATAGATAAGCGTAGCATAAAGATCAAGTCATTTTAATAGTTCAATTGCTATATGCTTTCTGATACATAGTAACCTAATTCCTTCGGCCATGAGATCATGCATATCACCTTCACCGGAAGGATGCTTTGATGACATCAAACACCACACCGTAACTGGGTGGCTATAAAGGTGGCATTGAGTGTTCGGAAAGTGTCGGTTGAGACACATGGATCAAGAGTGGGATTTGTCCATCCATATGACGGATAGATATACTCTGGGCCCTCTCGGTGGAATTTCATCCAATTAGCTTTCAAGCATGTGACTGTCTCACAGGGGATCACATACCACGGGAACGAGAAAAGAGTACTTATCAATAACGAGGTTGAACTAGGTATGCAGAGATACCGACGATCAAAACCTCGGATAAGTAAAATATCGTGAGACAAAGGGAAATTGGTATCGTATGTAAGTGGTTCATTCGATCGCAAAGTAATCGTAGAAATATGTGGGAGCCATATGAATTTCCAGATTCCTCTATTGGTTATTGATCGGAGAAGTGTCTCGATCATGTCCGCATAATTCACGAACCGTAGGGAGACACACTTAAGGATTCGACGTTGTTTGAGTAGTTATGGAATGATGAGTAAGAGACCGAATGTTGTTCGGAGTCGCGGATGCGATCCGGGATATCACGAGGAGATCCGGAATGGTCCGGAGAATAAGATTCATATAAGGAAAGTCCTGTTTCGGAGTTGGAGAATGGTTCCGGTGTTTTTATCGGGAATGTTGTAGAAGGCTCCGGAATGTCCGGCACTCTGGAGGGGAAGGGTACATGAATGTGTTATATCAAGTTGGTATGATTGCATTATGTACTTGGTGTCATCGCTGTACCAAATAGAGGGTTTATTCAAATCCTAGTTTGAAAAGTCAAACGGCTAGTTTGAAAGTCAAACGGCTAGTTTTGGGAAAGAGGAGAAGGAGGTTTGAAACCGACTTGGGGGAGAAGTTCCTCCCACCGCCCACCTTGGTCCGAGTTGGGGAGGGACTCCTCCCAGCGCCTCCCTCCACCTATAAGAGGAGGGGCTCCCTCCTAGACACACAAGTTGCCTCCCTCTAAACCGAAACCCTAGCCTGACCTAGGATTTCTCCCAAGCCGAGTTAGAGCTTCTAATTGCCCTAGCCGCTGGTTTAGCCCCTTCTAATTGGTGTGTCTAAACCCTAGATCACCAAGGCTCTCTCATAGTCCACCATACTCGCCCGCTTAAGGCGAAGCCTCACGAGATCTCCTCTACTTCCGACACCACGCCGTGCCGGAATCACGAGGAGAGTGCTACAACCTCCGCCCTCTTTGGAACAAGGGAGAGGAAGGTCTTCGTCGAGTGCGAACGGTGACCGATCAGGAGCGCCGAACGCAATGGAAGGATCGCTCACGCGATCTTGAGATCGGAAGTGTACGACTACATCATCCACGAGAATCTGCTCTCGTTAACCGCTTTGGATCTTCGAGGGTTAGTATTCTATAAACTCGTTGCTACAATCTAGTAGATAGATCTTGGCTTGATCATAGATTAGATCTTGATTGTGTGTTCATGCGGTAGAAAATTTTTGTTTTCCATGCTACGAACCCCTACACTTTGGGTTATGGTATCCCAAGGGTTCAAGTTTCTCTCTATGTGGCTACACTGATTCAGATTGGGCTGGTGACAAAGATGATAGGAAATCAACCTCTGGTGCATGTCAATTCTTGGGCAGGTCTCTAGTGTGTTGGTCATCAAAGAAATAGAATTGTATTTCACTCTCAACCGCCGAAGCTGAATATGTTGCTGCTGCAACTGCTTGTACACAATTGTTATGGATGAGGAAAACTTTAAAGGAATATGGTGTCAATTGTGACAAAGTTCCTCTATTATGCGACAATGAAAGTGCTATCAAAATTGCGTACAATCCTGTGCAGCATACAAGAATAAAACATATAGAGATTCGCAACCACTTTATTCGGGATCATGTTGCTCGTGGATATATTGCTCTATACTTTGTAAGCACGAAGAACCAACTTGCTGATATTTTCACGAAGCATCTTGATGAAGCAAGATTCTGTTATTTGAGGAATGAGCTAAATATCATAGATTCAAGGAGCTTGGCTTGACTACCCTTGCACACTCACTTGATCTTATTCATGTATTTGGTTTAGATGCAGGCATAGACATAGGGGGAGTGTGGTCCTAATTGATTGGGCCAACCCTCCCCCCATAATGCCGAAAGCAAGTAAAATCATTTCCCTTAATATCATTTTGTGATATGTGGGTCATCGATGAGCATTGGTTTTGAACTCAAGATACATCTTCGCGGTGTCATGCCATGCGCTCCAACATGGTGGCTTCGGCCACCGCCCTCTTCCTTGAGAAGAGTTGGTTTTTCATGGGTCTCGTTGGATTTTCTTGCATATCTCATGTTCTTATGGAAAACACACTCAAATTTGGTTTTTGTTTGATTTGATTTTTGCAAACTTGGGTGTGTAGTACCATCTCAGTTTGATGCTCTCAACCCAAGCCTTTCTCTTCACCCTTGAACCATCTATTCTTGCACACAAGTCCTCTAAAACACCATCGAGAAGTTTTCTAGGTTGCTCTGGCCTGATTCTGCATTTTCCAGAATTTCTGGGGGGGGGGGGCGGATTATCCGCCCCATGCGAAATCGGCCCTATATAGGCTGGGTCGGGGAGGGCAAGATCAAACAGAGCAGCCAGTCCTCCCCCAACCCTACCTCTGCCCCCAGCCGTCGCCGGAGCATCCGCCTCTCCCGGAGTCGATTCGACCACCGGATTCTCCGGGCTCTCCCCGGATCTTCTTCACCTCGTCTCCGGGTATCTTCTTCTCCGCGATTTTCCTCCAGTGAGTGAGGGTAACTCCCTCATCTCTCTCCTTTTGCATGGGATGTATTTTATTTGGTGGAAATCTCGTTGCAGAAGGTTCTTGGTGTTGTTCCGTACATGCTAGAATCAGTAGACTTGCAACCCTAGTACCCGATCTGTTTTGCCATGGTAGATCTGAGCCAATTCAGAATTTTTTTGCGGGGGGCGGATTATCCGCCCCTACCAGGGCCGGATAATCCGGCCTGGAGAGTTAAATTCTGGTCTATTTTGGTTCTGTTTCTGCTATTGCACATCATTGGTTATGGGGTTGCATTACTACTCTTTCTCCGTGTTTTCTTTCTCCTGGACTTGTGTGTATTCTCATCTCCATGCTACCTCTCTAAATGCTATTCACAGGTGGTTCCAAGCCGACCAAGACCTTCGCCCGTCATCCCCGTCCCCGTTATCTCAAGCCTACTGCAGAAGGGAAGTTTATTGATGAAACAGAGGTCAGCAGGGCAGCAAGAGAGGCAGCAAGGATGGTAGAGGCTAGTAAGAAATCTAAGCGGACCGCTTCTCGCAAGGGCAAACAGTCTCGGCCCAATTACAAGTCTATGGACAGCATTCAGTATGCCACCATCCGCTAGACAGATTACTATGATGAAGCTGACAGTGATGGCCAACCCGAGGACACTATGTTTTGGAATGCTCACTTTCGGGATATACATGATGATGTCTATGCTACGCTCAAGATTCGCCCCATGCGTCCCATCAACTTAACTGAGGCTCAATCCAAGACTCGGCTCCTTGAGGCATTGGATGTGACCTACAAGATGGGGCTTCACCACCTCATGACCATTCAATGCAACTATGACTCTTCTGTGGTGCGCCAGTTTTTCTCCACACTTGTGATCTACGGTGATGAGCGTCGCACTATGAAGTGGATGACCGGGACTACAATGCTTCAGTCGGACTTTCGCACTTTTGGGCAGGTTCTTGGGTATGCTTTCTATGGTCGTGACACTCCCGCTGGTCACCGCATCATTACTCCATTGAAGCCATCCAAAGACACTGTGCTAGCTCCCTGCCTTTCTCCTGATGGTATTGCTGGTACGTTCGCCGGTCTCTCTCCCTTGTATGCCTCCCTTGTTGGCATGTTTCGGGACTGCATTGCTCCTAGTGGTGGCAACAATGACAAGATCCGTGGCCACCTGGTTCCTCTCCTTGCGTTTTCTCACGAGTGTGCCACCAACCCTGGATCAGCCACAGGTTACAAGCTGGATGTCATGGACTATATTTTTCATGAGATGACGGATGCTATGATCAACAGGCTCTCTATTCCCTATGCTCCATTCATTATGATGCTTGTCAAGAATATGTTACCCCATGAGGACTTTGGCACTGCTATGGATGGTGTTCATAAGCCCAAGAAAATCTACAACAAGGCTCAGAAGACTCATCACCCTTCCACTGCCCCGGAGTCCTTCATGCGTGATGCTCGGGCCAGTGGTCGTCGTTCCACGGTGTCCCCAATGGCACGCGAGGTTAAGCAGCTTACTTGGTTCCAGCGGAACATTCTTTGCATGGGCATTGACATTCACAAGGGCCAATATGAGGCGTACCGCAGGGATCATGAGAGGGATCACACGCAGCAGCTTATTCTCCACCGTGTCTCAGGTGCCACTGGCCATCCACCTCCTCCCACTGCTCCGGATCCGTATGCTCAGTGGAACACCTCAGGGATCAACTATGGCGAGCTCGAGAGTTGCCTCTTCCCTCCTCCACCGAGGGCACCCACTCCTCCAGCTGATGACGATGATGATGGGTATGATGAAGAGGAAGGTGACGGGGATGACTACGACGAGGATGAGGAGGAGTGATCTTCAGGGGCGTTAGCTTCGCTCTTCTTCCTTTTTGGCGTTTCGATGCCAAAGAGGGAGAAGTAGTTCTATTAGGGATCGTGGATTTGCAAGGGTTGGGCACAAGATTTTCGATTTTAGTCGTTTTTATTTGCTTGCTTGTGCCTTTTCTAGCGTGAACTCTTTTGCTATTTGTGTATGTTTATGTAAGACTTTGTCGTACTCCACTTTGTTTGGTACTATGTTGGGTATTCATGGAATTCTGGATTTATCTATTATGGACCCCAAGGAATTCTGGAATTATGGAACATATTTTATGGCATATGGATTCATGGGATTATCTATGTATGCTTTGGCTATTCTCATCCAGGTGGTATGACCTTGTCCCTCAATCCACTTTTGTTCCAATTATCTTTGCCATGGAAGTAGTGCTCTCTCTAGTGTGTGTATTTGTATTCAAATGCAAATTTTAAATATGCACACATCTAGGGGGAGCGCCTTTCATCTTCAGGTGGCGATAGCCGGTTTCATTACAAATCCTGGTATTGTCATCTAACACCAAAAAGGGGGAGATTGAAAGAACATTTCTTAATCCCTAGTGTTTTGTGTGTTAGATAACAATACCAAGGATCATTTAATGTGTGTTGAAGTGTTGCAGCTCTAATTGAGAATAAAGGGAAAAGAACTCTGCCTTTGGGGGCGGATAATCTGGCCCCACCAGGGGCGGATAATCCGCCCCTCCCTTTTACCAAGCAGGCGCAAGCCCCATAAGGGGGGCGGAGTTTTGGCCGGATTTTCCGGCCCGCCGGATAATCCACCCCTCAGGGGGCCAGATATCCGCCCCCCTGCTCATCGCCAAGGCGCAAGCCCCAAAGAGGGGGCAGAGTCTCTGCCGGACTTTCCGGCGTGGCCGGATAATCCGCCCCGGGAGGGGGCCGGATTATCCCCCCCCCCCCAAGATTTCCTCTAAGTTCCTCAAGCGCAGCGCCGGAGAGGGGGCGGACTTTCCCCCAGAGAATCCGACCTTGGGCGGAGTTTTCCCAGGGGGCGGATAATCCACCCCAAGTGGGGGCGGATAATCCACCCCAAGTGGGGGCGGATAATCCGCCCCCAAAGTTGTGCAACGGCCAGATCTGGGGAGGGGGTATTTAAGCCAGCCTTCCCCCTCCTGCCAGAACTCTTGATTCATCACAAAAAAAGATCATATCAGATCTGAAAGCTTCATCCAAGAGTGTTCCACCTAGATCCACTCAAAGGCCCCATCCCTTTGGGAATCGAAGGAGGAGAACTCGATCTTCATCATCAGCAATCAAGCGCTTCATCTCCTCTCCATTCATTTGGAGAACCTCCGATCTAGTATTTCTTGCAAATATCTAGATCCTCGTTTTTGTTTATATTGATAAACCTTGTTCTTGTGGCAGCTTGTTGTCATCTCGGGAGCCCCCAATTCGGTTGTGGGTGTGTGCCCCGATAGTGTTGTAAAAGGCACCGGTTCCCGCCTCGAAGGGATCCAATAGTGGATAAGGTGGATCAGGCCTCTCGTGGCGAGATCCATCGGAGAATAGGATGAGGCCTATTGTGGCGTGGTGGTCTTAGAACCGCCCACCCCTCCAACACAGATGTACTTCCCTTAACAAGGAAGGAACTGCGGTAAAACAATCCCTGTGTCTCCGCGTGCTCCACTATGGTTTCCTCGCTCCTCTTTTACGTGCTTAGTAGTCAGGGTTACATATAGGGAAATTCTCGTAGTTGCATATCTAGAGAATTTACTTTGTGTCAAGCCTAAAATTGAAAAGGTATTAAAAATTGGTTAGCACCTATTCACCCCCCTCTAGGTTCCCATACGATCCATTTCAAAGGTGCCTGTGTGTTCTCAAAAATTGATCTCTGATCAGGATATTTCCAGCTCAAAATAAGGGAACAAGACATACCTAAGACAACTTTCACCACTAGGTATGGATTGTATGAGTACACCGTGATGCCTTTTGGTTTGACGAATGCCCCAGCTTATTTCATGAACATGATGAACAAGGTGTTCATGGAGTTCCTTGACAAGTTTGTTGTCGTACTCATTGATGACATTTTGATCTACTCCAAGAGCAAAGAAGAGCATGAAGGACATTTGCGTTTGATACTTGAGAAGCTTAGAGAGCATAAGTTGTATGCCAAATTTAGCAAGTGTGAGTTTTGGTTGAATGAAGTTGGATTTCTTGGACACGTTGTGTCAGGAGATGGTGTAGCAGTAGATCCTGCTAAAGTTTTAGCTGTAACTGAATGGGAATCTCCTAAGTCAGTGAAAGAGGTTCGTAGTTTCCTTGGCTTGGCAGGATACTACAGAAGGTTCATTGAGAATTTCTCCAAGATAGCTAAACCAATGACGGAGTTACTAAAGAAAGACAAGAAATTTGCTTGGTCTGAAGGATGTGAACTCAGTTTCCAAGAGTTAAAGAAGAGGCTAGTGACAGCACCAGTCTTATGTCTGCCAGATTTGGAGAAGGATTTCCAAGTATATTGTGATGCATCTCATCGTGGAATAGGTGCAGTACTTATGCAAGAAGGGAAATTTGTGGCTTATGCCTCGAGACAACTCAAAACTCATGAGGTAAACTACCCTACTCATGATTTAGAGTTAGCCTCTGTTGTCCATGCACTCAAAACATGGAGACACTATCTTTTGGGAAAGCGATGTGAAGTGTTCCCAGATCACAAAAGTTTGAAGTATATCTTCACCCAGAAAGAAATTAACATGAGACAAAGAAGATGACTAGAACTCATCAAGGACTATGACTTTAGTTTGCAATACCACCCCAGTAAAGCAAATGTTGTAGAGGATGCTCTAAGCCATAAGGTTTTTGTGAATGGCCTTACTAAGGGAGAATTGCCAGATGATCTGTGTGCCCAATTTAGAGATATCAGATTGGAGATTGTGCCTGAAGGACATCTCATGTCATTGGATGTTCAACCCACTTTGTTGGACAAAATCAAAGAAGCCCAAAAGACAGATAAGGAAATTGAAGATATTAAGGAAAAGATTGGAAAGGGAAAAGCCAAAGGATTCCATGAAGATGAACAGGGTACTTTATGGCATGGAAAATGTATCTGTGTTCCACAAGACCTGGAACTTCGGAAACTGATTTTACAAGAAGCACACAACTCACCTTATTCCATTCATCCGGGTAACACCAAAATGTACATGGACATGAAAGAAAGATTTTGGTGGATTATAATCTCAAGAAGGACATCGCCGAACATATTGCCTTGTGTGATGTATGTAGTAGAGTGAAAGCGGAACACCAGAAACCAGCAGGATTACTACAACCACTGCCTATTCCTGATTGGAAGTGGGATAAGATTGGCATGGATTTCATCACCGGATTTCCAAGGACCAGGTCAGGATATGATTCTATTTGGGTAGTAGTGGATTGCCTAACTAAAGTGGCTCATTTTATACCCGTGAAGACAACCTACACAAGTGCTAAGTTAGCCAAGATCTATATGAGTAGAATTGTATGTATACATGGAGTACCCAAGAGTATTGTGTCTGATAGGGGAACTCAATTCACTTCTCATTTTTGGAGGCAATTACATGAGTCATTGGGAACGAGGTTGGAATTCAGCACTGCTTTTCATCCCGGTGATGGTCGGCTGTAAAGGACCAACCAGATTCTTGAAGATATGTTGAGGGCATGTGCCCTAGACTATGGAGCCAGTTGGGATGAAAGTATGCCTTATGCAGAATTCTCTTACAATAACAGCTATCAAGCCAGTATTGAGATGGCACCATTTGAGTTTCTCTATGGGAGAAAGTGTACCACCCCATTGTTATGGAATGGTGTGGGAGAAAGAAGTTTGTTCGGACCAGAACTAATCAAAGAGGCCGAAGAGAAAGTCAAGCTAGTTAAGGACAAATTGAAGATAGCACAGTCCCGACAGAAAAGCTACGCAGATCCTAAGCGTAGAGAAGTCACCTATGAAGTGGGTGATAGAGCTTATCTTAGAGTGTCACCACTTCGTGGAGTGAAGAGATTTGGAGTCAAAGGAAAATTGGCCCCAAGATATGTTGGACCATTCAAGATTCTAAGTCGTAAAGAAGAAGTAGCTTATGAGATTGAATTGCCAGAATCATTGTCTGCCGTTCACAATGTGTTTCATGTGAGTCAACTAAAGAAATGACATCCAGAAATGGAAGAGACTTCTTTGAAGGATACTATATCGTTAGAGGAAGTTCAATTGGAAAGTGATCTCACTTATGAGGAAAAACCTATCAAGATTCTTGAGACTGCGGAAAGAGTTACTCGGACTAAGACTATCAAATTCTGCAAAGTTCAATGGAACCATCATTCCGAAAAATAAGCAACATGGGAAAGAGAAGATGATCTTCGGAAAGACCACCCTCACCTATGTGCTAGCCAATCCGAATCTCGAGGACAAGATTTAGGGTTCATTTTCAAAGTCAGTTCAAAACAGAAGTATTTGAATACTTAATATTTTATGTAAACAAAGCATTGATCCAATGCTACTCTCCAATGAGAGATAATTTGTTTTAAACCATTGTTGTTTGCTCATGAGTTTAATTGATAAAATCCAAAGCTTGGACAAGGATTTTTCAAACAAAGAAACAAAATTAAATCACTTCTTTGTCTTTTTAAGCAATGGGTAAAAACACTGTTTATTTGGAAATTCCAAAGTTCCAAATCATTTTAAAAGTGTGCAACTTTGTTCTGCAACCAAATGAGTACTTTTTACACTTTACAAAAATCCAGAACAAGTTTGAAATCAAACACATTTGAAAACATTTGAATTCTATTCCTGGAAAATCAAACAAAAAATAGAAAAGGAGAAAAGAATTAGAAAAGGGCTGGCGCTACTAATCTAGCCCAGAGCCAGATCCAGCCCAAAAGCCCACCCGGGCCACTTTCCCTCTGTTTCTTCTCTCACCCGCACCGAACCAACCCACACCGTCGACCGTGGTGGCCCTCTCCACGCCATCGTCACCTTCCCCAAAATCTCGCAGAACACGCCGCCGTCGCTTGCCGTTTCTTCCTCTTCACTGCCTCGATCAATTGCATTGATACAGCGCGTAATCGACGCCCCTGCTCTGGCTATAAAATCACCACCTCGCCGCGGTCCTTTCCCCCCAAACACCCACACCCAGTTGCCCCTAGGTCACAGATTCGAACTCCTCCTCACTTGACAGACGCACTCCGGCGTACGATTCCGGTGAGCTCTCGCCGCCCCTTGCCTTCTAATCTTGCCAGCGTGATCGCAGCGATCTTGCGCATCCTATAACCCCATTGGTGTGTGCTAGGACTATCTGGAGCCTCGCTGTCACATCCCAAGATTTTCCAAATCTTGTAAATGTGAAAAATAAATGAATAAAATAAAACTTTGTTTGATTTTCAGAGTGAGAAGAAACTTTTTGAATCCAATTGGAAATCTTCAAACCAATCTGGATCAAATAAAAATCCTAAAGAGATGTAAAAAGGTAAACATTTGATAAAGGAAAATAAAATATTTGGGAATTATTATTTTGGATCTTTTAAATAAAAAGATTTGTTTTCAAATGAAATAGAATTTTTACAAATAAGGATTATTTTATAGAGCCAAATTAAACCTTGGCCAAGCTTTTGAAATAAAACACTTTGTTTTGATAAAAATAATAAAGGTTTATTTAAAATAAATTAATATGGATCTAATATCCAAGTTTTATTAATAAAGGTTTTACTATTTCCAAAACATCACAACTTATTCAAAGACTACACCATGTGCAAAGGATTCCATCAACTCTAATGACTTCAACTTCTTCAACTCTAATGACTTCAACATCTTCAGCATGTTCACCAAGGACTTCCAACTTGGATACCACTAAGGACTACAAGTGAGACAAGGAAATCTTGCTCAAGATTTAGAGACTGAGGGAATGCAAAAGTTAGAAAGAACCTACATCACTTGAAGCTTTGTGACCAAGGAGTTTTTCTCAAGGAAACCATGATCTCAAGTAAGAAGAAGCAACCAATAAGGATGGAAAGATCACAAGTAAACCATATAGATGGACCACCATATTATAGTTAAGACAAACTCACCAACTTATGTGGTGTAACAAAAATATTTTGTTGCCTAAAGTATGTGCTTGAACTTTGTGTTTGAGTGAAATGTTTGGTTTGTGATTGCATGCACATTGTTTGTGTAAATTGTGATGAGTGTGATTAGAAATAATTCCTTAGAAATATCTTGCCTATTCTAATCCTCATTCAACCCAAACAGATGACTACTACAAGAGACTCCAACATCAAGGTTGATGACACCAACACCAACCAAGAGGACAGCATGAAAGAGCTCATAGCAACCCAGAACCAGTTGAACCAAGTGATAGCTCAATTCATAGCCAACACTAGCGGAGAAGATCCAACCCTACAAGGATTTTTGGAAACTCAAGGCCAATCGATGCTTAAAGTGACTGATCAAATGATCAATATGGAAGAAAGCTATTCCAAAAGAGTCTTTGACAACAGGGATGACAGAAATGTTATTCTAGATGGAGCCCCAGCTTGCATTATTTGTGGAGACAAGGATCATACTTCCAAGGAGCATGGAGATCAATGCCCCAACTGTGAAGAGAAACATCCTGTTGGACAATGTCCCACCTCTCAAGCTACTTGCTATCTATGTGAAGGAAACAACCATGTTCCTATCCAATGCCCCATCTATTCCATTGTGGAACAAAGGAAACAAGGTGGAGTGCAACAAATGATTGCAAACCATCAAGAAGGATCCAAGTCTACCCAGAAGATTGATGACAAAGGAAAAGGACCACGTATACCTCCAAACAAAACAACCCAATTCAAAGGACCAAAGAAACCCAAGAAGCAAAAGAAAGACAAAAGCCATGTGCAATGTCATAAGTGTAAGGAAATGGGACACTATTCCAGTGAATGCCCAGAGAACCAGAAGAATAAGGAAATTAGCCAAGTGGTGTGCAACAACTGCAAGGAGCTAGGCCACTATGTAGCAACTTGTCCACAAGAGCTACGTAAAGACCTCAAAGATATCAACTGTTTCAATTGCAAGAACCCAGGACATTATGCAAGCAACTGTCCAGAAAAGATGAAGAACAAGTTGAACAAGCCTATGGAGAAACTCAACCTTGGCCCATGAGTCAAGAATGGAAACCAAGGACACAATGCAAATGTTTTCCCAGAGAAGTTTTCCCCAGGATCCCAAGAAGGCCAATATGTAATTTTTGTTTGAAAATTTTAAGGGCGGTAGTACCCTAGTTATTTTGAGCCTACTTGTAACCCTAGCCTCCCCAAATCTCGGGACGAGATTTATTTTAAGGGTGGTATCCTGTCACATCCCAAGATTTTCCAAATCTTGTAAATGTGAAAAATAAATGAATAAAATAAAACTTTGTTTGATTATCAGAGTGAGAAGAAACTTTTTGAATCCAATTGGAAATCTTCAAACCAATCTGGATCAAATAAAAATCCTAAAGAGATGTAAAAAGGTAAACATTTGATAAAGGAAAATAAAATATTTGGGAATTATTATTTTGGATCTTTTAAATAAAAATATTTGTTTTCAAATGAAATAGAAGTTTTACAAATAAGGATTATTTTATAGAGCCAAATTAAACCTTGGCCAAGCTTTTGAAATAAAACACTTTGTTTTGATAAAAATAATAAAGGTTTATTTAAAATAAATTAATAAGGATTTAATATCCAAGTTTTATTAATAAAGGTTTTACTATTTCCAAAACATCACAACTTATTTCAAATAAGTTTTCCAAGTATTTATATTTTCAAATAAAACCTACTGAGTTGGTTTTGAAAATAATTAGATTTCAAAAGGAGTATTTAAGTAAAACAAATCCTATTTGATTTAATAACAACGGTCTATTTATTTAATTAATAATGGACCCTAAAATAAAATTATTATTTTTGGTTTTGGAATATTGGTTTATGTTGCTGAACAGAACCAAATTCAAAGTTGCATTGTTTGGTGATTGTTTGAATCAATTTGAATGCTTGAGTGTTGTTTGAATTTCAAAACAGAAATTGGAAAAAGAAAAAGGTTTCAGACAGAAAAAAATGTGATTTGGACTCAGCCCAGCTAACCAAGCCCACTAAGCCCAGCAAACAGCCCACTCTCTCCCAACCGCAGAAAACGCTTCACACTCGCTCACTGACCCGCAGAGTAACTGACTGGTGGCCCCTCTTCTCCCTCTCACTCCCTCGCTGACAGCCAGGCCCCACAGCATGGTCATCGTTTCCACCCGCCACGACCCCTTCTCCCCAAACCTCGCTGCCGTTCTCTGTCATTCAATCCACGCGTAAATTCGTAGTAATGCTGCAGTGATTCCGCTCAGCAATCTCGCCCATTTAATCGCCCAGGCTTTCTCTCCATTTTCCCTCAAGCTCCTCCCTCTCTCTGCCTCCAGGCTGCCACAAATCGAGCTGGCACTCCCTCTGTTCCGACCACCGTCTCCGACCGATTTCGGCCGAGCCTCGCCACCTCCTGCCTCCCCGAGCACACGAGCACACTCACCACTCCCAGACGCTCCTCCCTGTACCTTTCATTCAACCATGGGCGCCCCAGAACGCCGTCTTCGTCAAGCTCTGAGCGCCGCCGCGCCTGTTTACTTCTCCGGCGACGTCCCCAGGTAGAATCTGACCGCCCCACGCCGTCCCGTTCACGCTCCCACACTCGCCTCACTCTCCTGCACCTAACCACACCCTCTGTTTGACTTCTTGTGATCGACAGCATCGCCTCCGACCGCAAACAGAACCACCCGACGTCGTCCTCTACTCCAGCGAGGAATTGCTGCAGACCCTGAGCGCCCCTTGTCAAGACAACAGCACGTCGAGCTTCCCCACGTCCTCGCGATCACGGTAAGCCTCTCCTCCTCTTCTCTCGCTTCGCCGCGCCGCCGCCACGTCGACCGCTGCGCCAAGGCGATCGAGCGCCGCCAGTTCTTGGCTAGTAGATAGGAGCCGTCCGATTTAGATCGAAGAGACGAGATTAGATCACTTGACAGCGAAAGGGTACGCGTCCTGTGTCGCACGATCTGTTTAGATCCAACGCGCCGCAGAGCCGATCCGACTGAACCGGTACCAGCGAATAGCGTTGCGACGCGTGGCCAGTTCTTATTTAAAACAGAAGTTTGAATCTGTTTAGAATATGATTTTGAGAACCCTATAACTTTTGATCCACACGTCCAAAAATTACAAACTTTATATCGTTGGAATCAGTGGAACAAGCCCTAGACAACCATAGGATTTGTTTAGCAAATAGTATCTGTTAGATGGTTTGTTTTTGCAGAAACATTTGTATGCATGTTTAGATTAGAAAAATTGTTCAAAAAGTTTTTGAGGTTAAAACCTTTGCAAATTGGTTTGTGGTGAACTTACTGACCCTAGGAACCAACCCATGGTTTTGAAAATGGATTAGGTGAAGTTTAAGAATAAAAACTTGGTTTAGCCCATTTCTAGCCATTTAAAAATAATGGTTTTGTTATGAAAATGTTTTTGGAGTAAAAACTTTGGGAAAATGATTTAGATCAAAACCTACTGACCCTAAACACCAAGTTTTGAGAAACAACAACTTATTTGGTGAACAACTTAAAGTTGTTGCTTTGATAAAAATATTTTCCACCACATAAAATAATGAAAGGATTTAAAAATGGTTTATGGACAAAACCCTTTTGCAAATGACTTTGCCACTTTGGAAAATGACCACTTTGAACCTTACAAAGTTTAGAAGCCTAGTGGAGACCATCTTTGCAAATAGAACCATCTCTTGCATGCTTACATGCATGACTTAGATCCCATTGTTTTATGTGTGTGAATTGTTTGATTGATTATTGGTTTGGAATGCTAGTTGATATTGTGTTTGCTTAATTGATTGTAGTGAAGTTAGAAAAGTGTGAGACTAGCAAGATCAAGAAGTGAACCACCATTCCCTACCAAAAGGCAAGTGACACTATCATCTAAAGTCCTACTATTTTCATTATACTTAGTGGATTTTGAAAACATGCATGAAAAGAATTTCTATACTTATGCTATGATAAATCCTAATAGGATTCCCTATACATTCCTTAGTGAAAACAATGTAGTTGTTACATGCTTAGCCATGCTTTATTTTGAAAAGAGATACATGTTGAGATTTTATGAAGTTGAGAAAAGGACTTGTGTTTTTTATATAATAAAACAAGGACTCAATGAACCACCTGGGTGGCCAAGGATACTTTGAGTTTTGGAGAAGGTGGCAACAAAAGGAACCATGTCTATGGCAATCTATTTGTGTTGTGCTCCAAAGGAAACCACCCACGAAACTTAGAGATTGAACATGTTTCTCCAATTGTGGCTTTCGTGTGCAACCACATGCTATTTATGGCTCTGGCTTAGTCAACTACATTGGGAAGACCCATGCATTGTCTTCAGGCTACTGGACATGAGGACCTGGAATCCTACATGGGTACTTGAAGACAAGCTAGCAATGGTGTATGGGAGGACCCTTTGGAAAGACTTCGTCACATTCTCAATCTGCCGGTACTCCATCTTGGTGAGCACTAATCCAGTGGCCACTGGTGGCAAAAGGATGGGATTGTGACATGTGGGTAAAGTGTACTACTTCTGCAGAAGATAATAAAAATCTAAGTACTTAGCCGTGTCCCCGGTTATGGACAATACTGAGCAACTAAAGTTTGAAGCTATGAGAGATCTCGACATTCTAATTTCTAAAAGAAAACTTTTAAAACTTGATGCACTTGGGGGTACCAAGGAGCTCAAGAGACTTTGATAAAACTTGATGTACTTGGGGGTACCAAGGAACTCAAGAGATTTTGATGAAAACATGAACACTTGGGGTTACCAAGGAACTCATGAGATTTTGATAAAACTTGATGCACTTGGGGTTACCAAGGAGCTCAAGAGATTTTGATAAAACTTGAAGCACTTGGGGTTACCAAGTAGCTCAAGGGATTTTTGACAAAGACTTGAATACTTGGGGATACCAAGGAGTTCAAGGGATTTTGATAAAGAGATTTGACAAATGAAACAAAACCATTTTGAAAAGATAGGATAAAGTATTGCTTTCTGCAAATGAGCCTTAAACCCTAGTTAGCCAAATATGCATGTAATGATAGGATCCACTTACATTCCACATAGTAGTGAAACTTGCCAATACAATTCAAATGTATTGACCCTTGTGGCTGTAACTTGTAATGTTGCAGGTTTGATTGAATTTAGTGAAGATTGATTGATTAGGATTACAAAGTCTACAACCAACATCTGCCTGTGGCACTTTGAAGATGAAGGACCCCATGATTATAGTTATTCCGCTGCAATGTATTGTAATAGCCAAATGAGTTATGTAAGATGTCAAAAAAAATTATGTTATTCCTGGTTATAAAGTTATATTATGACCTTTATTTCTTGATATTACATCTTAACTGTGGATGCTAGCTATTGATCCAGGGACTAGCATTGTAAACACAGGGGACTCCACCTTATATTGTTTAAAGGTTGGGACACTCCCTCTACACTCGCCAACGACGACGACCGCAAGTGCCCGACACAGCCGCAAACTCCGACGAGCTCTCCTGGTTTGTACTGACCGCGCCTCCCTCTCTCATTCATACTCACACGCTCGCCTTGTCTGCACGCATCTAACGCCACCTCGCTTGTGCCTTAGCGTGAGTCGTAGCATCGCCACCGTCTCCAGTCGCACACGCCCGACGACAGCAACGACTCCGACGAGCAATACCTGCCAACCACGAGCGCCCCTTCGCCAACCAAACCCACCTCGAGCATCAGCAGTGCACGGCGAACTTGGTAAGCCACCCCTCCCTCTTTTGTGTGACCTAGATCGTCGGCAACGTTGCTGACAGAGTCGCCACTGCCACTCGCCACCGCTAGCGCCGCTAGGCTTTGGTCGTTTGACCGGCCACCGTTGGATCTAGATCCAACGAGTAGGATAGATCACTTAACGAAGGGGTATGGAACAGATCTGGCCGTGTGATTTAAGTTAGATCTAACGGCCCTCATTGATCGATCCGCACGAATCGGTATCAACCAATCAGAACACGCCGCGTGTCTGTAGGTTTGATTTAAAATCAGAACTTAGATATATTAGATGTTTAAACTTGTAAAATTCATAACTTTTGATTCCCACGTCCAAATTTGACAAATTTTATATCATTGGAATCACGAGAGAAAATCCTTTCCATTTATGCAATGTGTTTAATGTTTTGCCTCTGTTAAAATAATTGTTTTTACAGAAACATTTGTAGGCATAATTTGTGTATAGTAATTATTTGAAAAATGTTTTGTTGATCAAATAAAGTTTAATTGGCAAGTTTTGAACTTGTTTAAGATTCAGTACTGTGCACTTGTCTTGTTTGGTGTAGAAAATCATCACATGGCATTTTGCATGCATTCATATATTTTTGTTTGTATAAATTTTGTATGTGATTTGGTGCCATTATTTTATGTCTAGATTTTGGTGCAAATAGTGATTGTGATTGTGAAGATTGTTGCTACTCCCCAAACTACCAAGGCAAGTGGTGCTTCATGAATTTATTCCTATGTTTTTCAACTATGCACTGGAAATATTTTGCTAGACTTGCATGAATATTTTTGATCTATATGCTATGCTTGGGAAATCCTAGTAGTTGTAGAATTGCTAGAAATTTCTAAGTTAAGATGCTTATCAATGCCATGCTTAGCCTAGCTAGTAGCAACCAAGGGTGCTTATATATTCATGCTATGAGAAAATATTTCTAAGTCTTTGGACTTATGTTTTTGCTTAATAAAACAACTAAGTGAATGAAACACCTGGGTGGAATGGAAAGAATGGTTTATGTTGAGTGGTTACACAAGGCCCATTTCTATGGCTTACCTTGTGTATCTCACTTGTGGAAATCCACCCAGGAACAAAGTGATTTGAGAGGCCAAATGTTAAGAAGCTTCTAGTGCAGCCACATGGCAATATGGGCTCTACCTAGATCACATAGGTTGCAATAACTTAGCCATTTGGACAGTTGGTAGTAGTTGGATGATAGGTTGGAACGCGTCCATTTGGTCTAAGGGAAGGCTTATGAAAGGTCCTGTCTTGGTGAAAATCAAGTCTTGTGGGGAAAGTGCACAACCTCTACAGATGGAAGAATCTAAGTACTTAGCCATGTCCCTGGTATTGGACAACTTGAGCATCAAGACATGGAAGCTATCAAGAATCTCCTGATCCCAATTTCTAAGTAAAAACTTGTGGTTGAACAAGGGTGAAGGTTCACCAATTTCTATTGGTGTTTCATTGGGAAAGTTTTATCAAAGAAAAACTTAGTGTTTTCAACTGATAGGTAAAATCTATTTGAGCAAAGCAAGCCTAAGCTACACTTAGCCAAAATGCATATAGTTTCTATACTACTAAAATTCTACTAAGGTATCACTTGCCAATACTATTCCAATGTATTGACCCACTGTGGCTGTAACTTGTGATGTTGTAGGTTATTCTGATGGTGATTAGGGGTTATGAGTCTACACTCAACATGCTTGCCTGTGGCACATGAAGATGAAGACTTATTTATCTTATTATATATTTGAACTCTTGTATTAGGCTTGTGGGCATGGAGTTTGTAAAATACTATGTTTATCTCGGAATGATATGTAATAATGACCTTTGTTTCTGTGTACTTCATCTTAAACTGTGGATTATAGCAATGATCCAGGGACTAGCATTGCAATCACAGGGATCCTTACCTTATAAAGGGAGGGATCTTACAAGGGGGATAAAAACGCCCGCGAGCTCCTCTATCCATTCGTACCCGAATCACTCTCTCTCTCTCTCTCTCGTGCTCTCTCTAAAATTTCCCCAACCATGCCGAAACCCTAACTCGTAGGAGTTGCTCGTTGTCGTTGTTCAAGACCACCCCAAGGCCAACTGAAGGTTCCACTAGCACCGCCATGGTGGACTTCGTCTGCTAGGAGGA
Source organism: Avena longiglumis (assembly GCA_030063025.1). NCBI lineage: Eukaryota > Viridiplantae > Streptophyta > Magnoliopsida > Poales > Poaceae > Avena > Avena longiglumis. Next base: position 470,362,207 of record CP125974.1, on the reverse strand, counting down.
GGAATCGAGCCAGGAAGCCTGGAATCATGTGCATCGAGCTCGTCTGTCCGCCGTTCGCCGTCGACCATGGCGACATCGTCTAAGCTCGCATGCCCTTGTCGTTGCCACTACAAGCTTCCTGGTGAGCTTCTGCTTCTGCTCCTTCTCTCTGATTTGATCCTAGTCGTCTGTAGCTCCTTGTACACATGCACCCGAGTGGGTCACCGTCGGAGCTCGTCGGAGCTAGTGCTCCGGTGACCATTCCGGGGTGGCGCAACCATAGTTCGACTCGCCATTGCACCCTCTCTTCAACGCACCAGACCACGCGTGCTAAAACACCGTGGATCATCGCCGGCGACCTTGATCTGGTGGTGGAGGACGCGCTGACGTTAGCGTGACGACGTGCTAGGGTCAGCCTGGACCCAGTTCCCTGTTTGACCAGTCTTTGCTCACGTGGCTGATGACATAGCCTAGGGCCCATATGTCATTGACTGGGGGTAAAGACTAGGTCAGTAACTAATGCATTTCTTTCATCTAGGAGGTGAGGTGGACAAAGGCCCACGGGTCAGTGACTGAGGCTAGATTTGAGTGCGGTGTAAAAAGTATTTCTTGTTTAAGAAATAAATAAAATGTTATAATTCAACTAATAATATTCCAGAAATCAAATAAATGATTAAATCTTGTTTAGTTAATAACTTTTGATTTATAATTCATAAAAATATGTATAATATATGAAAATTTATAGAAAAATAAAATCTACAACTTAAACTTATTATCAAATATTATTATGTTGATTATTTAAATAAATATTATTTAATAAAGGTTTTATAAGTAATAAAACTTTAATAATTCATATTTTAATAATGGTAAATGTTAAAAATATAAATAAAATATCAAAAGTTTTAGAAAAATAAGAATTCTAATGTACTATAATCATGTATTATTATTTCACTTAATTAAATATTTATTATTTATTAAGTAATTATAAAGTAATAAGAATTATAAAAATCATATCTTATTATTTATAAATCACAAAAATAAATATAATATACCAAAATGGTCACAAAAATAACAATTACATATTAGAAATATAATGTTCCACTTTTGAGTTAAAATAAAAATTCAAATACTTCTATAACTCGAATTTAAACTTATTCAGTCAATTAATAATACATACAAGGAAAAATAAAATCTATTAATAGTTCTAAAATAAATAAATTAAGTTTAATAAATAGTATAAGTCTTAATATTAATAAAATGAAGCCTTAATGGTTTAAAACACTATAAATATCTTTTTACTAAAATATCTTCAACCTTAAATGAAGATTTTATTCTAAAAAGATTTCCATTTATAATAAAAACCTTAAAGAACAACTTATGAATACACCAAACCTTTTCTATCTATGTTAACCACCAAATTACAAAAACTACCACAACACTATAGAAAGTTCAAAAGTAGTTAAGTGACAATATATCTTGGTTTATAAACTATACTCACTCGTCTATTAATGCTAAATGATATTACTCCATTATAGAATCAAGAAACCATTACCCCAAGTAAAAAGAATGGCCATTCTTAAGTAACCTAAAGAAAACATTTCAGATACACAATATACAAATGTATAAGTACTATACTTTCAAAACTTTCTATATTTTAAAGTTAACTTTAGTCTCCTGGTATCTAAATATAATACAATACACATTACTATATGTTTTATAGTTAACTTTGGTCTGAAGTAGTTAAGATATAAAGCAACTCAAGCCAAACCATTTGAGCAAAACAAATAACATCAACCACCACTAACTAACCACAAAGCTTGTTTAGACCTTAGAGGAGAAACCTTTTCTTTGAAGGTTATTCTTTTTGCCACTTCAAACAGAAATTCTTATATAAGCAATTTTGACTAGTATTTCATAAGTATATATTTTGTTACTACATATGTGTTGCTCACAACCACTCATAAGCTCTAATAAAAGTGAAAATATGAAACTTATCTAAAAAGACCAAACCTTCCAAGGTAACCATTTCCGCAATACAAGCCCTAGGACAACGTTATCCCCGGGATTTACGTTTAGAATGTGCATCACATTACTTATGCATAAAAGCATATTGCATCTTTAAACATTAGTCCTTACCGGACCAATGATGCTGATTTCATATTTTGGATCTTATACTGACTCGAAGACTGTGAGTGAATAATCTTGCAATCACAAAAGGCAAGTTCACACTTGCTCGTGTCCTTTGCTTATTTTCTGTGAAGTATTTTACAAATCCAGTGTTGCTATCACCTGCATTTGGAAAAGATCAGAAAACACTATTTTTGATAATAATGTGAGCTATTGGTTACTGATCCAGGTGATCAGCTAATCTATTAAATGTGACAGTTGGAACCACTGTTCAGAACTATATCACCTAGGACTTAACAACCAATGTCGCCAGTGATTCTAGCACCGTATATTACGCGTTGACCATGAGAATTGGAATGGGACAGAGAACTCAACTACATATTCTTCCTCTCGCATGAAGCCGGATGTGCAGGTCGTGGCTATTATCCTCGTAGCGTGCATATTAATTGGTAATTCATACAGGATATGCAGCATATGGGTGGGAACCCTCATCGTCCCACGGTAGTTCCGACATCTAACGGTTTGTACAAACCATTGTCGTAATCCAATATGTGGGCATGGTGTACACCAAGGAGGCATGCGAGGTCGCGAAGGGGGCAGTGATTGGCTTGGATCATCTTTTGGGCCCCACATCATGGAATTGTGGACGGGAATAAGCTGCCCGGTTGTGCAACAAAGAGTTGATCTCTCATGGGTAAAGTAACGCACCTCTGCAGAGTGTAAGAACTGTAACTTGTTACTCCCTCTTCCGGGAAGGAGCTGTGAACACGGTGGGAAAGGAACTCCATGAAAGTTCTGGTAAACCCGTGAAGGCTGACGGACATAGCTTTTTAGAATAAAAGCAACCTTTGAAGAAATGTTTACGAAAACATGCATTGCCTACGACCTGTGGACTGTGGCTGTAGATATAGTGCATCAAACACTCCTTTTATAGTGAACTTGCTGAGTATGCTCGTATTCAAAGTATCTTCTTAACCCTTGCTAGATTCTGAAGCCATTAAGACGACGTCTATATCAAGTTATGCTCCAGGACTATCATGCCCAGCTTAAGCTCTTCAATGAGGACAAGGAAGACAACATATACCTCAACTCAAGTGAAGACGAAGATACTGATTAGATAGGAGTACAATCTCTAACCAAAGAACCTATTTCTATAGTATGTTGCAATAGCAGCAATGCCAACCTCTTAGCCAGAATACTAGACTTGATAGTATAATCGTTCTTGCGTTATTTATCTTTGATTCTTCTCCGTAAGAAGTTCTTTGTCTCTCTTTAACCTAGAGTGTTCTATGGATCTTGTGTAAAGAGTGAGTTGTAACCTTTAAGCCATGTATTGGACCCGCTGTGTTTCTGTTGTGCCACTCTGAGGGATGTAATACTAGTGAATGGTGTTTCATTAGTGTTATGTCAACGACTATAGTATACTACATCATGCAATGGTATGCTGGGTCACCGCAAAGAACCAGAGAAGCACACTAAAAACACTAGGTACACTAAGGAAGACTTTATTGCTAAGAAACATGGTAGAGAGAAAGAACCATGGGTGTAGAAACCTATGCCTTTTCCACATAAGAAACACAAGTCAAAGGAGGAAGAACACTACAACAAGTTTTGTGAGTGGATGAAACCTTTATTTTTGCAAATTCCTTTGACTGATGATATTAAGTTGCCTCCTTATTCAAAGTATATGAAGGATATTGTCTCTAATAAAAGGAAGATTCCTAATGAGGAGATTTCTACTTTGCTTGCTAATTATTCCTTCAATGGTAAGGTTCCAAAGAAACTTGGCGATCCAGGTATACCAACTATTCCTTGCTTTATTAAGAATAATTATGTTAGAACTGCTTTATGTGATTTGGGAGCTGGAGTTAGTGTTATGCCTTTTTCTCTCTACATGAGACTCCAGCTAGAAAAGTTGATACCAACTGATATATCTTTGCAAATGGCTAATAAGTCAACTACTATTCCTGTTGGTATATGTGAGGGTGTTCCTGTTCAAGTGGCTCATAATTGCTTGGTTTTAAATGATTTTGTTGTGCTCGAGATGCCTGAAGATGATAATATGTCTATTATTCTTGGGAGACTTTTATTAATACCGCAGGTTCTGTCATCAATTGCAATCAAGGAAAAGTAACATTCAATATTAATAACAAAGAGCATACTATTATTTCCCCAATAAGGTCGCTAGAAGCTATTGCCTCAATTCCATTGAAAATATTGAGGCAATCAAGGTTGGAGAAATATATTGTCCCATTCCACAAGAAAATTTTGAAACTATTATGATTAGGACCATTGCTATCAAGTATGAGGTAACATAATCACATTGTGGAATGCAAAGTTTTGTTTCATATAAGATTGTTTTGGTAACAAGAGTTAATCAACCTTGTTAACAAAAGGATTTTAATGAACAAAATAATGTTTTCACTATGGTTATACTTACTTTCTTTTACTTTTCTCCTTCCTAGTTTTTGCCTTTTCTTTTGCTAGCTTTGGTTTTGTTAGTTGTTTGCTTGTTAGAGTGTCTTAGAGTTTCTGTAGTTTGGTTTTTGGTTTGCTTTTGCTTCTTCTGAAAAAAACTGTTTCTGCGAGAAAATCAATTTTCATACCCTGAAAATTGCCCAAAAATAAAGTTTCCCAAAAAATCCCAGAAAATTAAAAATAAAATTTTCCTCGAAAAAAGGGGCATAGGAACACCTGGAGTGACCCAGGGGTCCACCCCAGGCTCCCACACCCCCGGTAGGCGCGACCTCCCTACAGGTGGCGCCTGGGTGGGGTTTGGCCCACCTAGGGCCCTCCAAAGTGTCTCCTCCCAGCCATCTTCTTTCTCTCTCCGAAAAACACCAGAAAACTTGCTCAAGATCGAGTTCCTGCTATTCTTGCTCACGATTTTCGATCTCCTTGCTCAGCCCATCTTTGCTGTTGATTTTTGGAGAGATTGCTCCTTGGTATGTGCCTCCTCCACTTGTCCAATTAGATTTGTGATTGGTAGATTGTATCTTGAGTATTTTGCTGCTATAGGTGATAGGTTGTGTGATCTTGCATGCTTGTTCTATGCTTATAGACTTCATTTTGATGCATGTGTATCCCTCTAGCAAGTTCCTATAGTAGTTTCTCATCATTTATCAACATGGAAATCACTTGGTTTGATGTTTGTCTAAAAATTTCAGAAAGGAAGATGAGTGCATATCCACTGAATCAATATGATTTGATGGTACCTGAGCCAATGAAAGTTCATCATGAGGAAGGAGTCTTCCCTTCCATATATCCATGCTAGGAATTTATGAGAGCCACGGGAATCCTCCATGATTTCCAAACTATGATTGCCAATGCAGGGTTGGAACGCTTTGTTGAAGGTGAACCACTTCAATATGTTAAGCTAACCATGGCCGTTGTGCAGGACTTACGATTTACTTGGTCTTCATCTAATCGCATGGTCCATTATAAGAAATACAATATAGTTGTCGACCTGCCTTTTGCTGACTTCTGTGCATCAATTAGAGTACCTCAGTGGGGATCTTGTGAGAAGATCAAGGAGAGGCCCAAGTCACTTATGGATTTATATGCTGAGATTTTCCAAGGTTTCGACTTCTCAAAGGAAAGTGGTAAAATTCGGAACATTTAGTTCCCAGCCATTATATATTTTGCCTATTTCATTACCAAGTGTGTTCTTGCTAGAAAGATTGCTAGGAAGTTGTCTTCTTTTGATCTAGCTTTTATCACAGCTGCTTTGAATAGGAATAGATCTTATAACCTGGGTGCTTTGATAGCTTACCGTCTCACTACCAACCGCGAGAAGGGTGGAATTTGTGGAGGTCTCATTGCTTCTAGGTTGCTAGCTTTCCATGGTTTAGAGCCTCACCATTCTATCGGTTCCCCATAGAGAGGCTTGATCTTGAATCCATGATTCAGCATGGTTTTGTTTCCTTGGGGGCTACTATGAGAAGTTTACCGTATGAACTATCTTTTGCCAAGCATGGTTGGAGAGGGGGTAGGACTGAGAAAATAGTTTATTTGCATTCACCTGCTTTGTTTAATTTTGATAACAGGCAAGGATGGTCGCTCACGGAGGAGCAGTTTGACACATACGTGGCAGAGCTCTCCAAGCAAGAGGAGAATGTTGGAGAGGATGCCGAAGATGATTCGGTTCAGCCCTCCAACTTGGGAGGATCTTCATACCAGCATCCCTCCTATGATTGGGGCACGTCTTCTTCATCACAAGCGCTTGACTATGATCATTCCTATGATGACCCACCAGCTTGGGGTTACTACCTGCGCTATTGAGCCCCACTTAGGCAAAAAGCCTAAGCTTGGGGGGAGGTATACCGACATCACACTCATTTATATACCATGTTCGGTCGGTTCTTTATATATCCATTGTTTCGCTTCCATTTTGTTTTTTGTTGCTGCTTTCTCAAAACACAAAAATACCAAAAATATTTTTGTTGTTTCTCTTGGTTTGTTTATTTGCTTTGGTTTGCCTTAAAAGAAAAATCTAAAAAGATTTTGCTTTGTTTGGTTTGTTTTTGCTTTGTTTGTTTTTTTGCCTTGTTTGCTTGTTTGAAAAGATCGAAAACACCAACAATATTTGTTGTTCTTCTTTGGTTTTATGAGTTCTTTGCAGGGTTTAGCCGTCCTCAGTGGATTTTGGTTTCATGTTATTATTCAAGTCACACAAGTGAAGAGCAATAATGAAGATTAAGACATATGAGATCCACTTGTGCATCCAACTCTCCAAAACCAATATTGTTAGCTGTGTCCACCATACCTACCTATTAGCATCATTTGCTATTTCAGTGCATATTCTATATGCCTTGTTTTCTTCCAAATAAAATGTTTGTCTGTTTTGAGAAAGTTAGCTAGTAAAGCTCTCACAAACTTGATGGCACACTTTATTCCTTGCACTTAATAATCCTGAACCATTGTGACATGTCCCTGAAACTTATATGCTTGCAAATTATATGCTAGGAGTTAGCAAAACCGTGCTGTCATGGGTAACGCTTTCAACACTTATGGATACCTATCCAGTTGATACCTTGCTATTTTGTTTGTGGATGTCGACGGTGTGAAATAAAAGGGGAGCTTGTGAGTTCATGAAGTATATATATGTGTTAGAGAAACACCTGGGCCGCTAGCCTAAGCCATGCCTAATCATGGTGGAAACTTGCAACATCACCATAATGAGCATCTATGAAGCATCCTCAATAAAAAGCTATGCACTTAGTAAATAAAAATATCGCTGAGACGCTCATTGTCTGTTTGCCTTGTCATTTTGATCACGGGATCGCTCATGTATCATGTGCAAGGGGTACCCCGTTGGCGGTTCTCTATGATATGCATGTATGTACAATGACAAGAACTTGCAGGTAACCAAAGTTGAGTAGCATGCAGAGCGGCCCTCGTACTCAAGGGACTTGGGATTTCCAGTTTATGGTATGTCAAGCATATAACTCAGATTGGACCTCACTTTCACGTTAACCATATAAAGATGCCTATGATAGGGGCAATGAGAGCTCAAAGCTAGTGATTACCTTACTTTCATCATTTGGAAGCCTTTCAAACTTTTCAAAACCTTTTCACTTCCTTGTTGAGTCACCACTTATTCTATGAGCACCTTCTTGAGAGCATAGTTGTCATTCTTGTGTTTGTCTCAAAACTTGGCTAATTATGTCATGACTTTGATGCTTGTATCTCTAATATTTTTACTTCTAGTATTCACTTGAACTTCAGAGGTGCCTTGGCATTTATATTGTGCTCTACAAACAAAGGCAAGCGAGATACCACTCTATCATACCTTACTATGAGCATTGCAATGCTGCTTATGTTTATGTCCCATGCTACTTATTATTATTGGGTTGGTTTCTCTTCATATCTTGCAATGACTATTGAGTAGACTTAGTTGCATATTTCTTATTATGAATGGTTTAAGTATCTACTCATGTGCTGAGAATATATACATCATATGAAGCAAATGTGTTTGTGAAAGTTCTTTTATCGCACTCAGTTTTCAACTAAATTGCTTGAGGACAAGCAATAAGCTAAGCTTGGGGGAGTTGATACGTCCAAAACGTATCTACTTTCCCGAACACTTTTTCTATTGTTTCTCCTCTAAACTTGTGTGATTTGGATACAACTAACATGGACTGACGCTGTTTTCAGCAGAATTACCTTGGTATCTAGTTTTTGTGCAGAAAATCAACTATCAGGAAAAATCCCGGAAAATATGCCAAAAATCCTATTTCACCAGAAGATCCACGGATCCAGAAGACGATACGGAGTGGAGGCCTAGGGGCACACACCCCTGCCAGGTGCTGGTGGGCCCAGCCCGCACCTAGGGGGTGCGGCCATCCCAGGCACCCCCTCGGGCTCCCTCTGCGCCTATAAGTTACCCCTGGACCTAAAAACTGGGGGGGGTCATCATTTTTTCAGAAAGAGTCCCACTGCACCGCCACCACCAAAAACCGCGATTCGGATCTAGAAACTCCATTCTCGCACCCTGCCGGCACGGGGAATTTGGAGAGGATCATCACCATCGTCATCACCAACGCCTCTCCATCAACCAGAAATGTTTCCCTCATCCATGAGTGAGTAATCCCCCATTGTAGGCTATGGGGATGGTAGGGATTGGATGAGTTCTATCATGTAATCGAATAAGATTGTTAGGGCATAGTGCCTAGTATCTCTATTAGTGTTATTTGACTTTGTTGCAACTTGTTGTGCTTAATGCTTGTCACTAGGGCCCGAGTGCCATGATCTCAGATCTGAACTTATTATTGAATCACTATGATAGTATTGTTTGTGATCTTATCTGCAAGTTTTGTACACATAGCATTGTCCGGATCCAAAGGCCCCGAAGTGACATAAATTGGGACAACCGGAGGGGATGGTTGTGGTGTGAGGATCACATGTGTTCATGGAGTGTTAATGCTTTGCTCCAGTGTTCTATTAAAAGGAGCACCTTAATTGTTAGTAGTTCCCTAGAGGCCCCGCTACCACGGGCTGACTGGATAGAAGATGCTATGCAAGTTCTCATTGGGAGCACGCATGACTATATATGGAGCACATGCCTAGGATTGTTTAGTACTTGGATGCTTGTTCTTATTTATCTGCAATGCCCTAGATCTTGCATGCAACGCCCGTCCATCCATCCCTATGCCTACCGCACTCGAATCCCACTGTTTACTGTTACTTTTACTATTGCTCTTGTTCTATTGTTGTTGTTGCTACTACAAATTGTTGCTACTGATAAACTTCTGTGAGCAAGAACTATTTCCAGGTGCAGCTAAATTGACAACTCAGTTGTTAAGGCTTGCAAGTATTCTTTGGCTCCCCTTGTGTCGAATCAATAAATTGGGTAATACTACCCGCGAAGACTGTTGCGATCCCCTATACTTGTGGGTCATCATACAACACCGACACATGGAAGTAAATGCAGTTATGCCGGTAGTACCGAGGTATATGTGATGGTCAGATCAGGAGGTAACTTGGAGCATTAGGGATCATCCAAAGATCATGCCGAACCCCGGGTCATATGCCTTAGTGCTAGATCCAACGTTTGTCGGGCCCAATATCAATGTGAAATTATTAAAGGTGCTGATAGATAATGGAAGCAGCATCAATATTATGTACAAGGATACAATGCATAAGCTTGGTATATCTTCGAATATGCTGCAGTTAACCAGGACAACCTTTCATGGGATAGTGCCAGGATTGTCCTGCGAGCCCATTGGGAAAGTCCGAGTAGACGTCTTATTCGGCACAAGGGAGAATTGTAGAGCAGAGAAGTTAGAGTTTGAGGTGGTGGATCTGGAGAGCTGCTATCATGCGTTACTCGGACGACCAACATTGGCCAAATTTATGAGCAGCTGCCACATTGGTTACTTGAAAATGAAGATGCCAGGACCACAAGGGGTGATAATAATAGCATGAGACTATAGAAAGTCAATGGAATATGCTTCAGCCATATCTAATCTGGCCGAATCTTTGGTAACTGCAAGGGAGAAAAGGAGAATTCAGGAGGTGGCAGCTTTAGCTCAGTCGGCACAGATTAACATGCCGGCACTTGCTAACCCGCACGGAACTGTATCTTTTGCCGACTAAGGAGACAAAGAAGATTTAGATTTATGGTCAGTTCCCAGAGCGCACCATCACCATTGGTGTAGGCCTGAATGACAAATAGGAAAGCGAGCTCACCAACTTCTTCTGTGAGAATCGGGATATCTTTGCATGGTCTACATAAGATATGCAAGGAGTACTGAGGGATTTGGCTGAGCACTCTTTGCATGTAAGGCCAGGATCAAGGCCGGTGAAGCAACCTCTCCACCGCTTCGCCGAAGACAGGAGAAAAATCATAGGGGATGAGATAGCTCGGCTCCTTGCGGCCGGGTTTATCATGGAGGTACTTCATCCGGATTGGCTGTCTAACCTAGTGTTGGTAGAAAATAAAAAGGATGACCCGAACGTAGCTGTCGTGTAGCACCCCCGGGGATCAGGGTTAAACTAACCTCAGATCACCATCTAAGATAAGTTCAACTCCCAAACACGAAAGATCACAGTATGATTCGGTAACATTAAAGAACACAGGGATTCAACAGCATAATTTTAAACTCTTAGCAGAGTGAGATATTAGAGTTATTACAAACCAGAGGTCAAAGACCCAACATTACATCACACAATGAAAGCAAATTATGTTGTTCTACACAACAACTTAGCAAAAGTCCTAAGAGGCCATAAATAAAAGCGACGTCCATCCCATAGTCCTCAGGTTGCTACCTGGGACCCCCAACTACTCGTCGATGTCAACGTAGAAGCCACCTTCAGTTGCAACCAGATCCTCTGTAGAAAAACAGCAATGGCGCAAAGCTGAGTACGAGAATGTACCCCGCAAGACTTAGATAACCTAGTATCTACATGCTTTGGCTAGAAAGGCTTTCTCTGGATTTTCTTTTGCGGAAAGCAATCTTTGTTTATAAACAAGAGATAGAAGAGGCTCGTCTACTCAGAATCTTTTAAAAGGGATAAGACAGCGACTTCTTCATCTTGTTCATTACAACTTGGTAACCACCAGCTTCATCAGAACCTCCTATCTAGGATCACCCCCTCAACCCAGAGGAAGCATCCTTAAGCACACGTGGATCAACAAGTTTTATAGTGGTTAATGTTGTCTATGATCTTAAGTCCGGTCGCCGTCATTCATAACAGTGAACACGGATTTTTGAAAATATTTAACCCACCCTGCTAGCGTGTAGGGTTTCGTAGCATGGAAAACAAAAAATTTCTATCGCATACAAACAAACAAGCCAAGATCTATCTACTAGATTGTAGCAACGAGTCGATGGAATAACTCACCCTCGAAGATTCCAAAGTGTTTAACGAGAGCGGATTCTCGTGGGTGATGTAGTCGTACTCTTTCCGATCTCAAGATCGCAGAGACGATCCTTCCGGGCGCCGTTCCAACGCTTCGCGATCGGTCACATCGTTCGATTGACGAAGACCTTCCTCTCCTTGTTCCAAAGAAAATGGAGGTTGTAGCACTCTCCTCGCGATTCCGGCACAACGGCGTACCTAAGTAGAGGGGAGATCTCGCAGGGCTTCGCCTTAAGCCGGAGCGAGTATGGTGGACTATGAGAGAGATCCTCGGCGATCTAGAGTTTAGACGCACCAAGGAGGAGGCAAGTCCGGCGGCTAGGGTTTTCCCTAGGCGGCGGCGAGTTGGCCCTAGGCGGCGGCTATGGAGGGCGGCGGCTAGGGTTAGGGTTTAGAGGGGGGCAACTTGTGTGCTAGGAGGGGCAGCCATGCCCCTCCTTATATAGGTGGGAGGCGCCGGCCAAGGGGAGGGGAGTCCCTCCCCAACTCGGATCCCAAGTGGGCCGGCGGTGGAGGGGAGGAACTCCTCCCCAAGTAGGTTTCCTACTTCCCCTCCACCTTCCAAAATAGCCGTTTGACTTTTTCAAATTGGCGTTTGACTTTTCAAACTAGGATTTGATTAAACCCTTTATTTTTTTCAGCGATGACACCTAGTACATGATGCAATCATTCCAACTTGATATGACACATTCATGTACCATTCCCCTCCGGAGTGCCGGACATTCCGGAACCTTCTAGAACATTCCCGATGAAAACACCGGAACCATTCTCCAACCCCGAAACAAGACTTTCCTTATATGAATCTTATTCTCTGGACCATTCCGGATCTCCTCGTGATATCCTGGATCCCATACGAGACCCCGAACAACATTCGGTCTCTTACTCATCATTCCATAATTACTTAAACAACGTCGAATCCTTAAGTGTCCCTACGGTTCGTGAATTATGCGGACATGATCGAGACACTTCTCCGAACAATAACCAATAGAGGAATCTGGAAATTCATATGGCTCCCACATATATCTACGATTACTTTGCGATCGAATGAACCACTTACATACGATACCAATTTCCCTTTGTCTCACGATAGTTTACTTATCCGAGGCTATGATCGTCGGTATCTCTCCATACCTAGTTCAACCTCGTTACCGATAAGTACTCTTTTCTCGTTCCCGTGATATGTGATCCCTTGTGAGCCCGTCACATGCTTGCAAGCTAATTGGATGACATTCCACCGAGAGGGCCCAGAGTATATCTATGCGTCATATGGATGGACAAATCCCACTCTTGATCCATGTGTCTCAACCAATACTTTCCGAACACTCAATGCCACCTTTATAGACACCCAGTTACGGTGTGGTGTTTGATGTCATCAAAGCATCCTTCCAGTGAAGGTGATATGCATGATCTCATGGTCAAAGGAATTAGGTTACTATGTATCAGAAAGCATATAGCAATTGAACTATTAAAATGACTTGATCTTTATGCTACGCTTATCTATAGGAGTATGTCCACCATATCATTCTCCTAACGATATGATCTTGTTGTTAATAACATCTCAATGTTCATGGTACGGAAACCACAATCATTTATTAACCAACAAGCTAGTATTATAAAGAGGCTTTACTAGGGACTCTAATTTAGTTTACAAATCACACAAGCATTAATGTTTTCTTGTTAATACTATTATAGCATGAATGTAAACATTTATCATAAACACAAAGATATAATAATAACTACATTTATTATTGCCTCTAGGGCATATCTCCAACAGTCTCCCACTTGCACTAGAGTCATCTAATCTAGATTACATGGTAATATACCGAACATCCATGGCAGTTTGGTGTTGGTCATGTTTTGCCCTCGGGAGAGGTTTAGTCAACGGATCCGCCACATTCAGATCTGTGTGTACTTTGAAAATCTTTATGTCCCCATCTTGGACATGTTCTCGAATAGCGTGAAAACGTAGCTTGATGTGCTTCAGCTTCTTGTGTGACCTTGGTTCTTGCGCATTGGCTATGGCGCCCATGTTATCACAGTAGATAGACATTGGGTCCAGTAGACTTGGAACCACACCCACTTACATCGTTCTTTGGACTTTGAGTTTTACTCAAGGTCGATTAGCAACATGGGCAAGAACCCTTTCTTGCTATCTTCCATTCCAAACATCTTTAGAACTTTGTCCAAATATGTACTCTGTGACAATGATATTAGGCGTCTCGATCTATCTCTATAAATCTTTATGCTTAATATGTAAGCTGCTTCGCCAAGATCTTTCATTGAAAAACTATTATTCAAATATTCCTTGACACTATTAAGAAGGTCTACATCATTCCCAATCAACAATATGTCATATACATATAGTATTAAGAATGCTCCAGAGCTCCCACTCACTTTCTTGTAAATACAAGCTTCTCCAAAAGTTTGTATAAAACCAAAACTATTGATCACCTTATCAAACGTCGATTCCAACTTCGGGATGCTTGCTTCAATCCATAGATGGACCGTTGAAGTTTGCATACCTTGTTAGCATCTTTAGGATCGACAAAACCTTTGGGTTGCATCATATACAACTCTTCATCAATGTCTCCATTAAGGAATGCTGTTTTGACATCCATCTGCCATATCTCATAATCATAATATGCAGCGATTGCTAACATAATCCTCACAGACTTTAGCTTCGCTACAAGTGAGAAAGTCTCATCGTAGTCAACTCCTTGAATTTGTCGAAACCCTTTTGCGACAAGTCGAGCTTTATAGACAGTAACATTACCATCAGCATCTGTTTTCTTCTTGAAAATCCATTTGTTCTCGTGACCTTCCGCCATCCGGTAAGTCCACCAAAGTCCATACTTGGTTTTCGTACATGGATCCAATCTCGAATTTCATGGCTTCTTGCCATTTATTGGAATCTGGGCTCATCATCGCTTCCTCATATGTCGCAGGGTCATCGGTGTTGTCCACTAACATGACACTCATAACGGGATCATACCAATCAGGAGTGGTACGAGTTCTCGTTGACCTGCGAGGTTCTGTAGCAACTACAACCGAAGTTTGATGATCATCATCATTAGCTTCCTCTCTTATTGGTGCAGGCACCACAGGAACTTCTTCCGGTGCTGCGCTACTCGCAAGTTCGAGAGAAGGTTCGACAACCTCGTCGAGTTCTACTTTCCTTCCAGTCACTTCTTTCAAGAGAAATTCCTTCTCTAGAAAGGATCCATTCTTGGCAACGAAGATTTTGCCGTCGGATCTATGATAGAAGGTATACCCAATAGTTTCCTTCGGGTATCCTATGAAGACGCATTTTTCCGCTTTGGGTTCCAGCTTGTCCGGCTGTAACTTCTTTACATAGGCTTCGCAACCCCAAACTTTAAGGAACGACAATTTAGGTTTCTTCCCAAACCATAATTCATACGGTGTCATTTTAACGGATTTAGATGGTGCCCTATTTAAAGTGAATGCGGCTCTTTCTAATGCATAACCCCAAAATGATAGCGGTAAATCTGTAAGTGACATCATAGAACGAACCATATCTAAGAGAGTTCGATTACGACGTTCGGACACACCATTTCGCCGTGGTGTTCCCAGCGGTGTCAATTGTGAAAGTATTCCGCATTTATTCAAATGCTCGCCAAACTCGTAACTTAGATATTCACCTCCACGATCAGAACGTAGAAATTTAATATTCTTGTTACGTTGATTCTCTACCTCACTTTGAAATTCCTTAAACTTCTCGAAAGTTTCGGACTTATGTTTCATGAAATATATATACCCATATCTACTCAAGTCATCCGTGAAGGTAAGAACATAACGATAACCACCGCGCGATGCTACACTCATTGGACCACACACATCGGTATGTATGATTTCCAATAAGTGCAGCTCGCTCGCTCCATCATACCAGAAAATGGAGTCTTAGTCATTTTACCGATCAGACATGCTTCGCATCTTTCAAGTGATTCGAAATCAAGTGATTCAAGAAGTCCATAGGAATGGAGTTTCTTCATACGCTTCACTCCAATGTGACCAAGACGATAGTGCCACATATAGGTCGAGTTATCGCTCGATTTCAAACGTTTAGCCTCAATGTTATTAATATGTGTATTTCCACTATCGAGATTCAATAAGAATAGACCATCTATCAAAGGTGCATGTGCATAAAACATATTACTCATATAAATCGAACAACCATTATTCTCGGACTTAAACAAGTAACCGTCTCGCAATAAATAAGATCCCGATATAATGTTCATGCTAAACGCAGGCACCAAATAACAATTGTTTAAGTATAAAACTAATCCCGATGGTAGATGAAGGGGTAGCGTGCCGACCGCGATCACATCAACTTTTGATCCGTTTCCCACGCGCATCGTCACCTCGTTCTTCGCTAGCTTCGTTTATTCTGCAAAGACTGCTTTGAGTTACAAATATGAGGAACCGAACCAAGATCAAATACCTGTGAACTACTACAGTACTAGTGAGATACACATCAATAACATGTATATCGGATATACCTTTCTTCTTGATGTTGCCGTTCTTCAAATCCGCCAAGTACTTTGGGCAATTCCGCTTCAAAGGACCTTCTCCCTTGCAAAGAAAGCACTCAAGATCGTGCTTAGGTCCAGCCTTGGTCTTCTTCGTCGGCGCGGTAACTTTCTTACCACCCTTCTTGAAGTGTCCCTTTTGCTTAGACTTGCCTTTCTTGAATTTGGTGGTCTTATTGACCATCAACACTTGGTGCTCTTTCTTTATCTCCACTTCTGCAGATTTCAACATGGCAAAGAGTTCTAGCAACTTCTTGTTCTTGTTTTGCATATTGTAGTTCATCATAAAGTTCTTGTAACTTGGTGGTAGTGTTTGGAGGACACGATAAATACCCAAAGCATTAGGAATCACTATACCCAAGCTTTGAAGTTTGTTTGCGTGCCCAGACATCTTAAGCACATGCTCACTGACGGAGATGCCCTCTTCCATCTTGCAGTTAAAGAACTTTTTAGAAGCCTCATAGCTCTCAATTGTCGCGTGAGTCTCAAAGATAAATTTGAGATCACGGACAATATCATGTGGGTCTGAATTCTCAAACCTTTTCTGAAGCTCCGATTCTAAACCATACAATATAGCACACTGAACTGTGGAGTACTGAGTCTTCCGAGCGAGGTAAACATTCTTTACTTCATCGGTAGCAGTAGCTGCAAGTGGGTCACCCAGCGGTGCATCCATCACATAGGTCAAATTACCAGCTGTGAGGACAATCCTCAAATTGCGGAACCAATCCGCGAAGTTGCTTCCATTGTTTTTCAACTTTTCTTTCTCAAGGAATGCATTAAAATTGATGGTAGGGGCCGCCATTGATCTACAACATATTTGCAATAGTTTAGATTAAGTTTATGACAAATTGAGTTCTAATTAATAGTTAAATTAATCTAGGTGAACTCCCACTCAAAACAATATCCCACACATTGTTTTAGTGATCACACGAACCAAATCCACCACATCAACACCGATCATCACGAGAGTTGATATAGTTTCAATGGCGAACAATCGACATGTTCATCATATCTACTATATGATTCATGCTTTAACTTTCGTTGATCCGTGTTCCGAGACCATGTCTGTACATGCTAGGCTCGTCAAGATCAAACCTTAGCTTCCGCATGAGCAAATCTGGCTTGCTCACGTTGTATACACTTGCGGAATCTAACACACCCGATCATCACGTGGTTCTTCGAAACAACAAGCTTTAGCAACGGTGCTTACTAAGGATGAACACTTTAGAACTTGAAATTCATGTGCATGAGGGATCATCTTATAATGCTACCGTCGTTAACTAAGCAATACAAGATGCATAAAGGATTAACATCACATGCAATTCATAATATGTGATATGATATGGCCTTTCTTCTTTGTGCTTCCGATCTCCATCTTCAAGCACGAACACGATCTCCATCATCACCGGCATTGCATCAAGGTCCATGACGCTGCTCCATGGTTGTCGTCCACCAGCTTCAACTATTACAACTACTTTGAATAGACATGCGGGTCTTAACAGAATTTAAAGACAACCATTTGGCTCCTGCCGGTTGCCAACTTACAATAAGAAACATTGCATACATCAAATATAATCACAATCATGGCCATATCACATCACAGCACACCCCTGCAAAACAAAGTTAGACGCCTCTACTTTCTTTGCATGTTTTACGTGGTTTGGGGCTTTCAATAAGTGTCGTTCTAACTTACGAACAAGAACCACAACATTGATACTAGTATTGTCAATCACCCGTTGTAAATTGAGTCTTAACTATGCTGGGAGAAATAGGCACCCGCAAAGCCACTTATGCAATACAAGTTGCATGTCAAGCGTGGAGCAAGTCTCATGAACGATGTCATGTAAGGTTAGCCTGGGCCGCTTCATCCCAACATCCCGCAAGATGCAAAGTACACAAGAAGCAATCGACAATAAAAGCATCAATGCCCAGAATGACCATTGTGTTCTACTCGTGTAACAAATCTACATATAGACACGGCTCTGATACCATTGTAGGGTTTCTTAGCATGGAAAACAAAAAAATTCTATCGCATACAAAAAAACAAGCCAAGATCTATCTACTAGATTGTAGCAACGAGTCGATGGAATAACTCACCCTCGAAGATTCCAAAGTGTTTAACGAGAGCGGATTCTCGTGGGTGATGTAGTCGTACTCTTTCCGATCTCAAGATCGCGTAGACGATCCTTCCGGCGCTGCGTTCCGGCAGCGCTTCCGCAGTCGGTCACACGTTCGGTACTCGACAAAGACCTTCCTATCCCTTGTTCCAGCAGGCAGCGGAGGTTGTAGCACTCTCCTCGCGATTCCGGCAGCACAACGACATGACACCGGAAGTAGAGGGGAGATCTTGCAGGGCTTCGCCTTAAGCCGGAGCGAGTATGGTGGACTATGAGAGAGATCCTCGGTGATCTAGGGTTTAGACGCACCAAGGAGGAGGCAAGGCCGGCGGCTAGGGTTTGCCCTAGGCGGCGGCGAGTTGGCCCTAGGTGGCGGCTATGGAGGGCGGCGTTAGCTAGGGTTAGGGTTTAGAGGGGGGCAACTTGTGTGCTAGGAGGGGCAGCCCTGCCCCTCCTAATATAGGTGGGAGGCGCCGGCCAAGGGGAGGGGAGTCCCTCCCCAACTCGGATCCCAAGTGGGCCGGAGGTGGAGGGGAGGAACTCCTCCCCAAGTAGGTTTCCTACTTCCCCTCCACCTTCCAAAATAGCCGTTTGACTTTTTCAAATTGGCGTTTGACTTTTCAAACTAGGATTTGATTAAACCCTTTATTTTGTTCAGCGACGACACCTAGTACATGATGCAATCATTCCAACTTGATATGACACATTCATGTACCCTTCCCCTCCGAGTCTTGGGACATTCCGGAACCTTCTAGAACATTCCCGATGAAAACACCGGAACCATTCTCCAACCCCGAAACCGGACTTTCCTTATATGAATCTTATTATCCGGACCATTCCGGATCTCCTCGTGATATCCCGGATCCCATCCGAGACCCCGAACAACATTCGGTCTCTTACTCATCATTCCATAACTACTTAAACAACGTCGAATCCTTAAGTGTGTCTCCCTACGGTTCGTGAATTATGCGGACATGATCGAGACACTTCTCCGAACAATAACCAATAGAGGAATATGGAAATTCATATGGCTCCCACATATTTCTACGATTACTTTGTGATCGAATGAACCACTTACATACGATACCAATTTCCCTTTGTCTCACGATAGTTTACTTATCCGAGGCTATGATCGTCGGTATCTCTGCATACCTAGTTCAACCTCACATCGATAAGTACTCTTTCTCGTTCCTGATATATGTGATCCCTTGTGAGCCAGTCACATGCTTGCAAGCTAATTGGATGACATTCCACCGAGAGGGCCCAGAGTATATCTATTCGTCATATGGATGGACAAATCCCACTCTTGATCCATGTGTCTCAACTAATACTTTCCGAACACTCAATACCACCTTTATAGCCACCCAGTTAGGTGTGGTGTTTGATGTCATCAAAGCATCCTTCCGGTGAAGGTGATATGCATGATCTCATGGTCGAAGGAATTAGGTTACTATGTATCAGAAAGCATATAGCAATTGAACTATTAAAATGACTTGATCTTTATGCTACGCTTATCTATAGGAGTATGTCCACCATATCATTCTCCTAACGATATGATCTTGTTGTTAATAACATCTCAATGTTCATGATAGGGAAACCACAATCATTTATTAACCAACAAGCTAGTATTATAAAGAGGCTTTACTAGGGACTCTATTTTAGTTTACAAATCACACAAGTATTAATGTTTCCTTGTTAATACTATTATAGCATGAATGTAAACATTTATCATAAACACAAAGATATAATAATAACTACATTTATTATTGCCTCTAGGGCATATCTCCAACATAGCGGGCTGGCGTGGGCCGGGTGCTGGGCCACGGGAGAGGGAGAGAGGGAGAAGGTTGCTGGGCTGTGACCTGATAAGGCTCTGACTCTATTTTTTCCTTAGAAACCCTTTTCTTTTTCTAATTTTGATTTCTGTTTTAAGTTTTGAATTCCAAATATGTTTTGAATCATTAAAAATTGTGAAATATATAACATTTGTGGGGCCCTTTTAATCAAGTTGGGCTCCAACTATTTTTGTCATTTCAAAATTCAAAACTAGTTTGAATAAATTTCTAAGAGGGAGGGAACATAGGGTTTTAGGATTTTGAATTTGCATTTCTTAAACCACACACTTGAACTTATGCATACATTTTATTGATTTAAACACATGCATGAAATGCTTAGGTACTAATTACATATGATGCAAACTTGGGCTGTTACATGTCGTTTGGCGTATGTGCATTGATTACATGAACCTTAACAAGGTGTGTCATAAATATCCTTTTCCTTTACCTAGGATAGACCAGGTCATTGATTCAACCGCTGGTTGTGAACTATTATCATTTGTAGGCATACTCTGGTTTCCACCAGATAACGTTAAACTCGTCCGATCAAATAAAAACTGCGTTTATCACCCCGTATGGGGCTTATTGCTATTGCATCATGTCATTCGGCCTGTGCAATGCAGGAGCCACATACCAAAGATGTATACAAAAATGTCTACATGATCAGATTGGAAAAAATGTACAAGTATATGTTGATGATGTGGTTATAAAAACCAAACAGAGCCATACCCTTCTGGAAGATATCCGACAGACATTCGCGAATCTAAGGAGATTCTGAATGAAGCTTAACCTGGAAAAGTGTACCTTCGGTGTACCAGCCAGAAAATTACTCGGTTTCCTCGTATCCAGCCGAGGTATAGAGGCAAATCCAACTAAAATTCATGCGGTTGAAAGAATGGAACTGCCGAGATGTCTCAATGATGTTCAGAAATTTACAGGATGCCTTGCATCCTTAAGTCGATTCGTGAGTCGGCTAGGTGAAAAATCATTTCCTTTGTATCAGTTAATGAAAAAATCTGATAAGTTCACATGGACACCTCAGGTTGATGGCGCTTTTCATGAGTTAAAAAAGATGCTGGCCACATTGCCTATCTTAGCTTCCCCATTGTCAAAAGATCCTATGCTGCTCTATGTAGCAGCAACAAAAAGAGTTGTGAGCGCGGTGATAGTTGTGAAGCGTATTGAGGAAGGTAAGTTGGTGCAAAGACCGGTATATTACCTAAGCGAGGTATTATCAGCTTCAAAGCAAAACTACCCACACTACGAAAAAATGGCTTACGGAGTATACATGTCAGCAAAAAGCTCAAACATTATTCCGAGGAACATCCCATCAAGGTGATTTGTGAAGCACCAATAGGAGAAATGGAGCAACAAAGATGAAAGTGGCCGAATATCAAAATGGGCAATTGAGTTATCCCCATATGCCCCCCAATTTGATAGACGAGATGCAATCAAATCTCAGGCGATGGCCAACTTTTTTGTCGATTGGGCCGAGATACAATACGAATCCCCATTACCCGATCAAATCTCAGGCGGTGGCCACAAGGGCTCTGGATAAGGCATGGTGCCCACATTCTCCTTGATGTATGTCTAAGAGGATCTCTTGTCCTTTTTCCGAGTCAACACATCGTTGTAGCATGTTTGTTACGCTTCTCTTATAAATCTTATTATTTATTATTGTGTATGCTTTTGCCCTTCTTATTGTCTGCCTAGCAAGGACTTCATTTTCCGGCAGGGTCTCATTTTTGAGGAATAGGAATATGGGATGTGCCCACTCCGGTACGTCCCTTTCTGGGGTAGCTGTTTTATCAATTCCATTACTTCCGCCGACGCAACGTCCGTCGAATTGTTCCAACCATCTTTTTGTTTGTCCGAATCAGTTCCCGAGTTATTCACCCCATGTCCCTTGTGAATTTCCATTGGGACACACTCGGATTTCTGATCCGGTGAAAGGCAAATTGATTCGGATTCTGGTGAAGGTATGATTGATGGCTTTCTCAGGTGCTCTAAGGCGATGCCTGGTGGAATTGAATGTCTGGTTGATCCGAGCTTTGACAGTGTATCCGCGGCGTTGTTTTCCGCCTGAGGTATGTGATAAAACTCACACCCGTCGAAATAACCACTAATTTTCTGTACGTGAAACCGATATAGGGCCATGTTCGCATCCAATGCGTCCCAATTTCCTGATACTTGCTAGACCACAAGGTCCGAATCTCCGAAACAGAGAATCCGACGTATGCCGATCTCCTTCGCCATCTTTAGGCCATGGACAAGTGCCTCATATTCGACTACATTGTTTGATGCAGCGAAATGTATCTGTAATACATATTTTAGTTGATCTTTCTTTGAAGCGGTTAATACTATCCGAGGCAAACATGATACTTTAGATACTAACACTGGAATTGTTACTCTTGATTTAATACTAATTATTAAATTTCACGGAGTAAACAGAGTTTGCTGAAAGTTTGCAATAGGACTTTAAAATCTAGATTGACACTCAACACAATACGATACCAGTTCGTAAAATAAATATCCAGAATTCTATAGTTATATTATCTCAATTACAACTAATCATAAGGTGGTGAACGAATGCCAATGACTACAACAAATTATGCAAATTCACTTTGATTTAATTTATGATAAATTGAGTTCTACTAATCCAAATTAGAAATAAACTCCCACTCAAAAACGACATCCCTCATTTTTTTGGGTGATTACATGAACCAAATCCACTACACCAAGTCCGATCATCACGTGAGTCGGTGCAGCTTTAAAAGTGAGCATCTATATGGTCATCATATCAAACATATGACTCATGCTTAACCTTTCGATCCGTGTTTTGAGGCCATGTCTGTACATGCTAGGCTCGTCAAGTAAGAACCTCAGTATTCTCGTGTGTAAAACTGTCTTACACTCGAGATATGATCGTGGATTCAAGTACACCCGATCATCATGTGAAGTCTTGAAGCGGCAAAACATAGTCGATGCATACTTAAGGAACAACATATTTTTATCTTGATATCTAAATGAGGGATTATATTATAATACTAATAAAACGCCAAATAAGCAATATAAGATGCAAACAAACATCATATGCTACAGTGATATGATATGGTTCTTGCACTTGATCTCTATCTTGTGCATCGTGGAATGATCTTTATCATTCCTATATGTGTAAGGCCAAGATCTATGGAACTTACACTTTGTCATATTATAATTTTCAATAGTCTCAATCCATACTATAAATTATAACACTACCATATCATAGTACTTGCCTGGCAAAACAAAAAACTAGACGCCTCTAATTTATCTTTTGCATGTTTTACGTGGCTGAGGGCTTTCAGAGATAGAACCATTCTTACCTACGAACATGGAACCACAACGATAATAATCAAATTATTGAAAACTCGTTGTAAATCAGATATTGACTATAGTAGGAGAGACAGACACCCGCAAGCCACTTATGTAAAACTACTTGCATGTCAAGAGTGGAACATGTCTCATGTGCGAGGACATGTAAAGTTTATCCGGGTCGCTTCATACCACTATGCCACCAATATCCAAAGTACAAGGAAGAAGCAATAACATGACCATCAGCACCCACATACTCATATGTGTACTACCCGTGCAAAAGCATCTATGCATAGATCCGGCTCTGATACCACTATAGGGTTCGCAGCATAGAAAATAAAAAATTTCCTACAATAGGAACAACTAAGTACCAAGATCTATCTACTAGATATAAGCAACGACTGGATATACATCCATAGAATACATACCCTCAAAGACCGAAAAGCTTTAACGAGGTTGTACTCGTGGATGATATAGTCGAACGCTTGCCGATCTCAAGATCGAGAAGAAGTCCATCCGGTCCAGCACCATCAAGTCCAGTACCACAAAGCAGTGGTGCATCTGTAATCGCACACACGTTCGGGTACCCCGACAACCTCCGCGCCCTTGATCCAGCGAAGCAGCGGAAGCAACAAATCCTTCTAGAAAAAGCCACCGGGAACATGTATCTCGCTGATCTGAGACCATGGGGAAATTCTAAAAGGGGGAGAGAGATTCTTCGCGAGGAGGTGTGATGTGAGAGGAGGAGAGGGGGACTTTTGTAGGGAGAGGGGGGCACCCAAGGGGCATGGATCCACAACCATGGTGGTTGTCCCCACCTCTTCCACATTCATGTGGGTGGAGCTCCCACTCAAAATGAAAAGCCTCCACTCACATAAACATGCCTCCACTCAAAAGTCCACTCACATGCATTAAATTTCCACCAAATTTAATGCAAGCTCTCATTTAAATAAAACTCTTTTATTTATTTATTCAGAATTTTGTTAATTACTTGAATTAACAAACATTCACATAAAACCCCTTGCTAGTATTCAATTTCACATGCAGAACCAGTTTCAGCAATTTCAACCGAAACAATTCCGGTGTCTAGTGAAATAAATTCCCGCGCTTTCTTTTTCTTTCTCTGGTATCTTATTTGCTCTAAATGGTGTCGGTATCCCTTAAGTGTGTCACCCTACGGGTTGCGAATAATGTAGACATGATCGAGACCCCTCTCCAATTAATAATCAGTAGTGGGACCTGGAGATCCGTACTGACTCCCACACATTCAACGATGACTTCTATGATCGTGTGAACCTAATACGCATGTAACTCAATCCCTTTGTCTCGCAATATATTACATGTCCGATATTCGATCATCGGTATCTCCATACCTAGTTTGATCTCGTTATCGACATGTACTCTTTTCTTGTTCATGTGATATAACATTCTAGTGATCAAATCACTTGCTTGCAAGTTAACTAATGTGATATCACCGAGAGGGCCCATAGTATATCTATCCATCATCGGGATGGACAAATTCCACTCTTGATCCATGATCCTCTATATAACACCTTCATAGCACTGAACCCATCTTTATAGTCACCCTGTTACGGTGTGACGTTTGATGTTATCAAGATACTCTTCTAGTGTTAGTGATTGACATGATCTCATGGTCTAAGGATTGGGATTACTTTGTATAATGTTATAGCAATATAAACACAATTATGTTGATCGTAATGCTATAATTCAGATGAATGTTCATCACATTATTCCAACAATGTTGTGACCTCGTTATTAATAGCATCCAATGTCCATGACCAGGAAACCTTTGATCATCTTGTTAATCAACGAGCTAGTTTATAAGAGAGGCATAACTAGGAACCTTCTATTTGTTTATTAAACACACATGTATTAACGTTTCCGTAATTATAGCATGAAAAATAAACATTTATCATAAACAAGGAATAAGATAATAACCACTTTATTATTGCCTCTCGGACATATTCCCTTCACAAATAGAAGTGAGAAATCAGACTCCAAAATTGAAAGTCAAAAGACAAGTTTAAAAAGTCAAACTAGGACAATGTATCCTGGTGGAGGGAGGAGATGAATCCTCCTCTCCCTCCACCACGCACCAAGGAGGAGAGGGAGTTGGAGGAGGATTCAACCTCCCATCCCTAGCTGCCCCCCTCTCATAAATAGAGGGGAGGGGGATGCCCCAAAACACAGCAACCGCCACAGCCCCTACCCACGCCGTCGCTGCTGCCGCACCAAGTCGCCGCCACCCTAGTCACCGCCGACCACCTCCTCCTCTCTGGCTTCTAAACCCTAGACGCCAGGGAACCCTACTACTCCATCATAACCTGCTCCGGCTTAAGGCGAAGCCCTGCGGGATCTTCCCTCTACTTCCGACACCACGCCGTCGTGCTGCTGGAATCGCGAGGAGAGAACTACAACCTCCGCTGCCTGCTGGAACAAGGGAGAGGAAGGTCTTCATCGAGTACCAAATGTGTGACCGACTGCGGGAGCGCTGCCGGAACACAGCGCCGGAAGGATCGTCTATGCGATCTTGAGATCGGCAAGTGTATGACTACATCACTCACGAAAATCTTCTCTCGTTAATCGCTTCGGAATCTTTGAGGGTGAGTACTCTAATCGACTCGTTGCTATAGTCTAGTAGATAGATCTTGGTTTGTGTGTGTTCATGCGGTAGATTTTTTTTGTTTTTTATGCTAGGAAACCCCACACACACGTGGGGTTATTCCTCTCCTCTAGCATGAGGATGTCCCAATAGTGCTGTAGATGGCCGCCATGCGCGCCTGCCCGACCGACATGGGCGACACACAGGCTGTCGACGCTCAGCGACCAACACTTGGGGTAGCGAAAGTCCGGCGGCACTGGGTACCCCACGAACCATAGGAAGCGCGCCTTGTGGACGTTTAGCAAGCGCCACCCGGAATCGCTCGCGGCAACGCCATCTCCGGGATACCTCTCCAAGTGCTCTTGGGTTGGGCTCGGATGAGGAAGGAGGCGATGGGATGACAGCGAGGGGAGGAGATGAGGCTATGCGACGGTGGCGACGAAGAGGTTTTTTATAGCGGCTGGTGGTGGTAGATGAGGCGTCCAAATACGGCCTGGCGGTGGCTATTGAATGCATGGGCGCGACAGACGAGGAGGAAGGCATGGTGAACGATACGCGTCGGCTGCTCGCCTGCAAAGGCTGAATCGCCATTACGTGGTGCGGCGAGCGATGAGGAAGACATACCGAACGCGCCTACCACTGTCGCTGATAGGGCTGCCCCACAACGACTAGCCGCTTCGCGCGGCTTCCTCCTGTCCTTCTTCCTGCTAAAACGTGCCTATCCGGCGTCCCCGCCAGCCCTGAGTGGGTTGGTTTTGGCCTAAGAACGATGTATAACTAAATGGGCAGCGCCTATGCCAAATAAAATTGCGGGCTGGCTGAGCGGGGGTGCTTTAGGGCCGTGAGTGAGGATGCTGTGAAGGCACAATCAGGATCCTTGGAGAACCCTCCCCCATTAAAAAAAGCAATGAATTGTTGTCGTCCAAGGCCGTGTCTACTACACCAAACTATACATTTAGCGTCTTGAAGAAATGTTACAGTACGGAGTACAACTTTTTTTTTTGGCTGGACTCAGTGGTGATGAACATAGCAGTCAGATTAAGTTAGAGTATTCAACATGTCAAAAGGAAGCTAGAGTATTCAAATTCAAGTTATAAAAAAGAAGCTAGAGGTTGTTTGGTATCCATTATTTGCGTCTGGAATCCTGAAATTTATTTTAAAATTTCATTCCTATACTGTTTGATTGGCATGAAATTGAGGCCGTCATTTCATTTGTCAAATCCATCGAAATATCCCTGACATTTTCTATCTTCAACCCGTCATTTCTAAATTCCGATGTTAGCCAAACATGTGGGTGTTATGATATTTTTGAAATTATAATATAAATAAAATAAATCTATGTGTCTATTTTATTTTTATTCAATGAAATGAATACCTTGGTGCCAAACTACCCTTTAGAAAATGTTACAGTATGATATTCAATTCAGATGATTGGTGGCAAAAATTTGTGAATTACTCCTTGCAACTCGTCGTGAACTTTAGCTCTTCCTCCTGGCAACTCGTCGTCTCCGTCACCAACCTAGAAGTCTAGAACCCTCTCATTCTCTCCCCGAGCCCGGAAGGGCGCACGCATCAGTTCGTCGCCCGTCGCTGCACCACTCAAGGAGCGCTTCCACAACGTCGCCGTCCTCCGGGATGGAGGCCTCGGCGGCGGCCTCCGACGAAACCCTAGCCGCCCTCTTCGCCCAGCTCAAGCCCCACACTATCTCCCTCCTCGGTGTCCTCCGCAGCCGCGGCCCCGCCTCCAACTCCGCCGCCTCCTCCTCCCTCCGCGCCATGGCCGCCCTCCTCCGCTCCGCCCCCGCCCCTGTCTTGCAGCATGTCTTCGAGTATGTATACATCCACTCCTCCTCCCTCCTCTCTGCTGCTTGACGAGAGATGTAATTCTTTTTTTTGTGTGTGTTGCTTCTCTGGTTTGCGATCTAATCTTGGTGCCATGTGCTTTTCTCTAGCTATACGGTGTTTCCATTGCTCATGCTCCTGGATGCAGCGGTGCTGTGCAGGAAGGAAGGCAAGGCAGCCGGGCAGGGCGTCGGGGAGGCTGACATCACTGATGCCATCGCTGAAGGCGGGCTCGCCTGCCTTGAGATACTCCTCTCCAAATCCCGCCTCACCTCAGCCAATCAAGTGATTACTTCTGCTAACTTGATTCTGCAGTGTAGTCTAGTCTCTGGGATCCTAACTAGAACCTGTTAAGTAGCTGCCTACTAAGACCTGGTTTTGGAAACAACTATGGACTGTCTGGAACAAACCATCTTTTCTCTTTAGGCACATGTTGGGTAGACCATGTGGGTTATATTTTGTTGTTGAATCCACCAAGTTTTCCACATATGTCATAAATTTTTGTTTGCTGTGCTAGATGGCTACGTTACTGAAAAAATTGGCACCTGGGGCGATGCTTTCGCCTACGGAGGCTTCAGAAGAATTCCGCCTAGGCATCATAAGATGTTTCAGAGCCATGATTCTGCAGCTACAATCATGCTCAGATAGGTCCTGTCCGTGTAAGCAAGCAACTGTATTGCCTACAACCCCAACCATTGTAAGTTCGGAAGTTTGTAGTGTGGTTCACCCAAAGCACTCTGCAAAACCAAATGAGTGCCTGCTTGCATTCCTCCGATCCCAAAATGCTTCAGCTGCTGTGGGACACTGGCTTTCACTTCTTCTTCAGGTATAGTAGTTGTTCCTGAATTTATGTATACACAACTTCTTTTCTACGTCACTTGTTCTTTGTTGATACAGTACCTTTGCTACCCAGTTTTTCTATTATTTGTGCATACACGTTTATTTAGATGTGTCCATGTCCTAGTAAGATGGTGCTCTAATTTTGTTCGATTTCATATGAAAGTCATCAGAACTTGAGGCATCAAGAGGTCACCGTGGCAGTGGAGGTCTTAGAAAGGAGTCATTGCTTGCATTGCGCAATCTTATTGCCAAGGTGAGATGTTCTGTGTTACATCAGTGGTTTGTTGGATGAGATATTTCAAATGTGTTTAGTCAGAAATTCTTGATCATTTATTAACTAGAACCCTGCCTTGCTAGTATTTATTCCCCAAAAGCCCCACAGTTATTTCATGAAAAGATAAATGTTATGCGGTTTGCACTGGCATGTGAGTCAGGGTAACAGTGTTTTCTCATTTGAAACAAAAGAGGATGGGGTATCTTGAACATGTAAGACATACCTAATTTCTAAGATGATTTAAATGCCCAGGGTACTCTAACTGCAACAGTGAGTCAGCATCGCCTTTGTGTTTGGCATATCTGTATCTTTCCTGTGGGCATGGTTCCTCTTTGCATAGAAGCATGGTTGAGTGTTTTTTTAGCATGGCTCCTCCTGAGATTATTATTTTTAATTATTTGCACAATTTTGTAAAAGTTGTATTTCTTGTTTAGGTAGGTTCTGCTGACGCACTCGCCTTTTTCCTGCCTGGTATCGTCAGCCGTCTTGGAAAGCTTCTCTACACATCTAAGACTATGATTAGTGGTGTTGCTGGGAGTGCTTTGAGCATTGAGCAAGCCATTCTTGGATTGACCGAGGCTTTGATGATAGTCCTTGGCGACAAGGAAAATTTGAGCGCACTTGATAAGCCTAGTGACAATAGTTCTACTCATTTTTCTGGCGGTGGTGCTTCAAGTGACCATGTATTGCAGAAGCTTCGCCAATTGCCGACAAAAAACGAATCTAAACAGACAGGCGATGCTGAAACTACGGAAGACACAATCTCTGGTGTCAGTAATAGCTCTGCTGATAGAAGATCATTGCATGTAAAACGTACAAGAAAATGGCTCGAGGAAACAACTACTAATATTGATAAGCTGTTTTCAGCCACATTTCCACATGTATGTTTACCCCCCAGCACCACCTCCGTGGATTATTTGTTACTCACCCTTCCAAGTCATTTTAATATTTTATCATTATTACAGCTTTCTATTCATCCATCTGAGAAAGTAAGGAGGTCGGTGGTTAGTGGTGTAAGGGGGCTTTTGTCTAGTTGCAGCTACACATTAATGAGAAGCAAGATGTTACTGGTGGTGAGCTTGTAAATTCTACCTTTTCCCGTCACTTTTGAAGAGTATATGAAATGTTGGATCTGTAGTTATGCTCACAAGTTATAGAACTTTTCCATCACTATGCAGCATGTCTTTTGAAATTCATACACCATGCATTCTTATGTTTGGCCCAGCCACACCTAAAAAAACGAAAGATATATATTTGGCTCAGCCAGCATTCTCCACATACTTGACTGAAAGCTCTATTTATCTTAACTTCACAAATATAATGCAGGAGTGCTTATGCGTTCTAGCGTGCGATGATGCGCCAACTGTGTCTGAGGCTGCGCAAGATTCTCTTAATCATCTTTTTATGAAGGGTCAGAGTTTTCTGTCAGAAAATGAGGTTTCTGATATATTTACCAGGTTTGTGTTATTTATTTGCTAGAAACAACATTATCCCTCCGTCCCAGAATGTAAGGCGTCTAAGATTAGTCAAAAGTCAAATCCTACAAACTTTGAACAAATACTTAGGAAAAAATATCTGCAACTGTAATATTGGATGGACACATTGAGAAAATATACTCTATGGAGAATCTATTGATATTGATTCAGTATTGTAGATGTCCTTATTTTTTTATATAAACTTGGTCAAACTTAGAAAATATTGACTTTTGACTATTCTTAGACGCCTTACATTTTGGGACAGAGGGAGTAGTTTACAGTGGAAGCAAAGCTCTCAACTTATTTGCATGTAAAACAGGCTGCTTGAAAAGTTACCACAGCTGGTACTTGGAAGCGAGGAGATCACTGCACTTTCACATGCTAGGAAGCTCTTGGCTCTAACTTTCTATGCTGGCCCTCAGTTTCTGATAAATCACCTTCATCGCTCTCCTGTAAGTTCCTGACATTCCTTTCCTTAGATCAATGACTCTTCGATTGACTTTTGACTTGATTTTGATTGCACTGACAGGTTGCTGCTGCTCGCTTCTTTGATTGTATGGGTTTATGCATTAGTCATGGCTCACAGTTTTCTGG
Source organism: Avena longiglumis (assembly GCA_030063025.1). NCBI lineage: Eukaryota > Viridiplantae > Streptophyta > Magnoliopsida > Poales > Poaceae > Avena > Avena longiglumis. The sequence goes on along the minus strand of CP125974.1, from coordinate 470,331,237 downwards.
TTCCATGGATAAGCTAATTGTATCAAAGCCACTATCTGTTGGGTATCTGTATTCAGTTGCTGAGTTAAAGAGTGGTGCCTATCCTAAAGATAGAAGTCACAGTTCTCAGTATGCCACATCTTCATCCATAGCCCCAAAAATATCTGTTGTCCGAGATGATGGTTTGTCCGCAATGCATGGTACAGTTGAATATGAGCTTCCCCATGTACCTCCATGGTTTGTTCATGCAAGTAGCCAGAGGCTATATTTTGCTCTGGCTGGAATGGTTAGGCTTGTTGGTCTATCAACAGTCTCAGGTAATTTGTCAACTACTTTGAATGCTTGCCAGACTTATGATCTGCGCCGTAGTCTTGATTTGTCATGTTTTGTTGCTTGTGATGATGCTAGGGCAAGGAACCAGTGCATCTTTATCTATTTTTGTTGATATTCTCCTCGATCAATTCCGGAGGTTGAGCACCGAGCTGCGCGCCAAAGATACTCAGAGATATGGTGTGCAGAGGTGGTACATGAAGAGTGATTCTGGACAAATACTACGCCAGGCAAGCTCTGCTGTTTGCATGCTCAATGAGCTCATATATGGTCTGTCAGATCAGTCTCTCTGTATATGTCTACAGTTATTCAACAAGAATTCTGCACAAGTGGTAGGGGTACCTGGTCAAAATGATAAAACTTCATCTGGTGAACATAGAGTTACTGATAGCAGAGAAGTTTGGAAGGTAAGTGAGGAAATGGGAACTAAAGATGACATTATTCACTGTATTGGCAGTATTCTACATGAGTATATGTCTCCAGAAGTATGGGATCTTCCAACAGAACAGAACTCTGATCTATGCATAGGAGAAACCAGTCTTCCATTGCATTTATTCCGTGATACCACTGCTCTGCAACAAGTAACTATGCGTCGCTACACTTCGTCAACATTTTTCTTTAAGTTCTTTCTATGCTTGTTCCAGTTTCATCTGTATTTAAAGCTTTGTTCTGCATCAGGTAATGCTTGACGGGATTGGAGTCTTTGGTATAATCCTTTGTCAAGATTTTGCACGTAGTGGGTTTATGCACTCTTCACTTTATCTTCTACTCCGGAAACTTATCAGCTCAAGTGCACAGATTAGAATTGCGTCAGATGCTGTCTTAAGAACACTTGCTACTTATGGTGGTTACTCTACGGTAATTGATTGCCTTATTTCATGCAAGATTCTTTTACCGTTATCATTAGAATGTCCATTTATGTTTTTATTCCTGTGCAGGTTGGCCAATTCGTTGTGGCAAATGCAGATTACGTTGTTGATTCTCTTTGCAGACAATTGCGCCACCTAGACCTCAACCCCCATGTTCCTGATATTCTTGCGTCCATGCTGAGCTATATCGGTGCTTCTCGTGACATTTTACCATTTTTGGAAGAACCGGTATGATAAGGATGTTATGAATCTTTCCCATTTTTTTTGTCTTTTATTACATAGTCTAGTGCTACTGTAGTCTGCCTAGTAGACTGCATTGTATATCATCTGTAGCTGCTAATTAGTCAAATCAATTGGCACTTAAATGCTCTCAAAGTTGGGGCACTTAATCCTTTTGGGAGCACTTTCCTTTTTGATGATACTAAGAGGATCTGATGCTCAGTGGGAAAATAAAGGAGAAGTGATGACCTCTAAGAAAAACAGAACATGATTCTTTTCTTATAATTGAAGCAAATTCCATGTGTTTAATCTCATTGCAATACATGTAATTCTTACAGATGCGGGCAGTTTCTTCAGAGCTGGAGATTCTTGGTAGGCATGATCACCCACATCTAACTGTTCCATTTCTGAAGGTATTATGATATACATTTACAAATTTTGACATCATGTATGGCTGCTTGATGATTTTACTAAAATGGTATTTGCATTTCCAGCACATGTATATAGTGTTGGCTGGGGTTTCAAATTTTAATTACTGGTTTTCACCATTTTAACTATCCCATGCTAGCGGCAAGGTTTTAAGTCTCTGTTAAGGCTGTTCATCAACAGCTCCTAAAACTCATTAAACAGTGAATGGAAGTGGATGCAGCTGTCCTGTGTAGGGGATGCTGTCTTTAGGCACTGGCACGGTTTGCAGGGGTTTGATAGCCTTTCTATGGTTTATGTTACCTCAATTATTAAGTATGCATGTAGAGTACGGTAATACTAGTACATACACTACCATCTAATGTGTAGGAGGTGATGATAGCTAAATGGTCAAACAAATAGTGGCACAAAGCGACTACTAAGTGCTATTTCCTCTGTATTGATATCCAAGTGGTGAAATTAGCTGAAACACAGTATCTCACTATGGTTGTTTTTCCTTCTGATAGAGTATACACATATGCCTCTTGTCTTTCCAATTTTGTATAAAGTTCGGTATAAATTAAAGCCCAAATGCTTACCTCTGATTTTCTTCATTGCTTGTATTACTGTTGTGTGCATTGGTGCATGCAGAAATCAGGACCACCTGTTTACTTTTTTTTTCATCTCTTCGTTTGGTCATGTTTTGCTTGTACATGTTTCACTGAGCAAGTTTTCTTTTTGGGTTTCTCTAGGCAGTTTCTGAGATCGCGAAGGCATGTAGTCATGAATCTATTAGTTTACCAGATGAGGTGCGATCATTTTATGTGAAAGTCAGAACAGAAGGTCAAGCGGTACAAAATTTGATAAAGAGAAGAGAAACTAGTGTAATGGCTGGTAATAGCTTGACAGGACCCAAATTTTGTTTTGTCTACATCTGCTACAGTATTTAGTTTGGTTCAGTTCATCACATTTTTTTTCACCATACCATCATATTCATGTTCCCCAGCAAAATAGGGTTTAGATGGTTTACTTGATTCATGAACCCTTATTCACGTAGTTGTCTCATAATCTACTTTTGTGGTTGCATCAGAAGCAACGGATGTTGATGCTCAACCTGAACTTCTGAGTTTGGAATATTGGGAGGATTTACTTTGCAAGCTAAATGATATGAGAAGATACAGAAGAATAGTTGGATCTCTTGTTGGGTCTTGCTTATCAGCTTCCACTCCACTTCTCTCCTCGATCAAGGAAGCGGCATGTCTTGTAGCCCTTGACATTGTGGAGGTATTTTTATATTTCTTTCTTCTGATTATGACAGTGTATTGTGATAAGTGTTGTTTCTGATTCCATTTCATAAGATATCTTACTTGCCGGGACACCATGTTTTGCTGACCATTTTGTTTGGCGATATCTTTTGGTCATCTTTTGAAATGGCATCCTGCATACTGGTATTGCTTGGTACAATCACTTGAGCTAGCTGTTGTCTATTGTTTGTCTCAAGGAACGTCAAATTCTACAGTATAGAGGTTTCCTGTAATGTGGTTGTGCACTTGTATGTCGCATATGTCTTTTTAGTTGTTTTCAGTATTAATAGAACTAAGCATAACACTCCATTTAACAGCTTTTTGCAAACTTGCTGCCCTGTTTACTTGTCAGCATTGTTGTTAGATGTCATTTCTCTTGTCACTTCTATATTTAATATTTAAGTAAAACAAAAACAATGCATTCAGTGAGTCATCAAACAGTTGCTTGGAGACTTGTTTCGATCCTGACAATGAAGTTTTCTCTGGCATTTCTCGTCACAATAAGATCATTTTCTTCCATGTGCAGAATGCTGTTGTTTCTATTGCCAATGTTGAGGAGGCTTATAAGTGTGAAATTGAAAGCAAAGCTGTCATTAATGAGGCGGTCCAGATTTTGTCATTGGATGAACTTCTTGATGATATGGACGCTGCTGAAGATGTTGACGAGAATAGACTACCCCCAGCTATGAACAAACTATGGCCATACTTCGTTATCTGTCTTAAGAACAAGATCTCAGTGGTGCAGTTTCTTCACATCTGATATTTTTTGCATCGCGTAAATCATTTTTCTGTTATTACTTGCTTATCTAGCTTTCTAGAATAAATGCTCATCAATAAGCCACGTGTCCTTTTGACCAGAATCAGATATAGGGCATTGGTAGATTCCTGCGTCGTATCTGAGTTCAGCATCTTCATTTGCCATTTGCGTCCCTATAGCTACTTCGGAATCCAGATATTATGTGTGAATATGATCAAACTCAAATACTATTCCATATTTATTTCTATTAGACTGTGACTCATGTTACTTATCCCAGTCAAGTAGCCTCGCCTCTCAAGTGACATGTACTTTTTTCATATCTTGTTTGATGACCCATCATTTTGGGTTAATCCCTAGCCTTCACAACCCTGCTCTCTATGCGATCAAATTTGTATGAGAACTCTGAAGAAAACTTGACCACAGTGAACACATGCCGCCAGATTTCTATCCGTACTCCAGAAGATCGTGTTTATTCTTAATATAGATGGATTGCGTTGATTTTATTATTATGTTTGTGAACAATATGCCCATCCCAGTTCAATGAATGATGTTGCACTTGCACAGTTGCATCCTTGTAACTTAGCCTTATATGTTTGCTCAATGAATGATGCTGCTCTCGATTCTTTGTACCACCTTATATATTTGTCCCTGTCATTGAATGCTAGATTCATCTATAATTTGATAGTCATGGAACATATGCTCTCCAAGTGACCAAAACATGAAATTCCGATTTACGGCACAAATTATTTGCAATATTGGTTTGTACATGAAGTGGATCACTTAGTACAATTTTTTATTGGGTTGGATCTGGAACTTCCTGTGACCTACTTGGATTGCAAATTTGCTCTTGAATCTATGAGTTGCTAGACTGGTTGAGTTTCAGCTATCTGTTTGTGTATTTCCAGTCTTACTGTAACTTATGTGAGTTCTACATGATATCTGCTCTTACTGTAATAGGGTTTCTGCAGGCCATTGTCAGAAGATGCACAGAAGTGTTGGGCAGAACCATTCAGATATGTGGTGGTGATTTTTTTATACGCCGATTTCATAAGGATGGATATATCATTTGGAGGTTGTTGGCCTTGTCTCCGTTCAGACGAAAAACACCGTCATTGATGGATGAGAAAGCAATTATTTTACCATACAGGAATACCTCACCTACCTCGGAGGAACCTATGGCTGAGATCTCCAGCCAAAAGATTCAGATCGCAGTCCTGGACATGATTACTGAGATATCTTCCAATAAAAGAAGTGCCATTGCATTGGAAAGTGTATTAAAGAAAATATGTGGCCTTGTGGTAGGGATTGCTTATGGTGGTTTGATAGGTTTGCGAGAAGCTGCTATAAGGTCATTGACAGGACTTGCCTGTATGGATGCGGACCTTGTGTGGCTTTTTCTGGCAGATGTGTATTATTCAGTGAACCAAAGGGATACGCCCTTACCACCTATCCTAGATCTGATGGAGCTATGTGATCTTTTGCCTCCTCCGATGTCTTCAAGAGAGTACCTCTTTGTGCAGTATGGTGGTGAGGGTGTTAGATATGATATAGACCCTTCGTCCGTACATGAGGTGTTCAAAAGGATGGAAGATACGGTCTTCAAATGATACGCTGTAACCATGCAGTTTTGTCAATTGGATTGCTGTCTCGTGGATCTGCTGTTGGCACAGTCAACACCTTGGAGAGGACATTCTGTCTCATTGTCTCATGCTTAGGTCAGTCATGAAACATCTCTTGGACACTTATATATAGGGTAAACTACTAAACTTCACGCTTTTCTCCCCCTCTGTTCCATAATGTAAGCCTTTTTAGCATACTGTTTTAGCTTGTAAAAGGCTTATATTGTGGAACAGAGGTAGACGAGGAAATTTGGAAAGCATCCACATGAAAAACCGAAGAAAATAACAAAGGCGAACACTCACAATGTGTTTCTGTATTATGGACACTCTTCCTCAATGAATTCTTGGAAAACTCTTTCTAGTATTATTTTTTTATCATGGAAGCTGTTTGAGAACTACTCCCTCCGTCCCATAATACGAGGTATTATTACAGCCAATATATGAGTAGATTATGTTTTCCGATGTGTTTCAACTTGAACTTGGAGTCGTGGATTAGTGCTTTAGTGATATCGTTTAATCTCTACTCAGAAACATCTTGTTGGTTTACTACTGTTGTTTCTGGCTAAACATCAATGCATGCAATCCAGTTCCACATTATTTTTCTCATGTGTGGATGGTACCGTTATGGTTTGTCAATAGTCAGAAGCATGCACAATGCGAGAGTAACTATTTATTTCAACAGTTTTATTAAGGAGTAACTATACATTAGCTTCACAAACCTAAAACATCTTATATTTCCAAAAGGAGGGAGTACATATTAATTTAGCAGATATCTTATGTACTATTACTTGAACTTCCTCTGGTCTAGACATGGGTTGAATTGTATTATGAATGGCCACTTCCTCTCACACGGAAGAAAAATGAATGAGCATTTTTTTTAAACGAGATGAATGAGCATTTTTAACAACATATATGGAACTCCATGGATATTTTTGGATGGTCATAATAAGTTAGTAATGTTCTTTATGCAGATATCACGGTGAAGGGTGAAGTGTAACCACATGACAACTTTTTTTTGCTGAGCAGACGGAAAATGTGATTCAAGTTATGTATGTGATGCTGTCTGCCATCTGTATGTATCTTCAAGTCAATTGACAAAAGGGGGCGCAACCACTTGCGCCTTGGAACTGTTGTACCATAACAGCTGTAGAAGACGATGCCAGTTTTGTCCACACTTTGTTCTCACAGGGAGTTGTTTCTGTAACAATTGTAGTCTAAAGAAAGAAAAAAAAATGGAGATGGGAGGATTCTATACTTTAGGATGCTATGTAGGAAGTAGTTATATCTGCCTTGTACACTTCAATTTTTTTTGAGAAACGTTGTGTTGCTGTCATATCTCAGTTTGGTTTGTATCTGAAGTGTTACAGGTGTCAGTTATTAAAGTTCTCGTAGGAAGCAGTCTACAACATGAGTTGATTCCCTTGTTCAAGGAAAAAAACATGAGTTGATTCCTTGCGTTTTTGTACATGGAAATTCCAATTCTAAACACAGTTCTTTCGATGCACACTCTCCAGAGTTATGTGCATTGTATCCAGGTTATATGACAGGCATTTTGGAGAGCGGCTCAGAATCATTTTGAGTTCAAGCTGCCAAGGCTACACCCAGTCACTTGGGCCAAGGATATTCTAGATGGAGGTATCATCCAGAGGAAGGAGGCTGCCATTGCGGTCTCTGTAATGTGGTCAATCTGGGGCAGCCGGAACAGCTATAATCACGGTGACGTGAAGTATCAACCGATGAGATCCATGGAGTTGGTTGATGAGGTTATCAAGACTTTAGAGATGCCACCACCAATCTCTCCCAGCCAGCCGAAGGAGTCACAGAAATGGTCACGCCCAGCTGTGGGGTGGCTTAAGCTAAATTGTGATGGTGCTCTAAACATAACTGAATCATTGGCTGGGGTTGGGGTGGTGGTTTGAGATGAGATGGGGGTTTTTGTGGCCGCCGAGTGCAGGAAATATGATCATGTGGTTGATCCAGGAACCGTGGAGTTGTTAGCTTGCCGCGATGCTATGCTACTAGCCCGCTCCAAAGGATGGACTCACATTGAGTCAGAAACAGATTGTCAGGCTGTGGTTACGGCATGGAAGAATGAGAAGGCGCAGAAGTCTGCTTGCCATCAGATTATTATTAAGAAGTTCCGGGTTTTTTCCTTTGCTTTCGTTAGGAGAGATGCGAATAAGGCAGCACATTCTTGTGCTCTCGTGTAGCTCTCTCGATTGATCCTTTATATTCTTTGTATGATGAGATCCCTGGATTTCTGATTGAGGATGTTCAATCAGACAGGTTGTCGTCAATGAAATAAAAGCCTGACGGCGATAGTTCAAACAAAAATGTCGTCTTGCTCACTCAATTTTGGTTGATTGCAGAAGCAAATGGGGATCAAAGATACCTATGAATGATCAAGTAACATGCCCATTGTCTCTTCAACAACATCAAAATGTGCAGTAGTCATCAAAGAACAGATGGAGATACCTAACGTACAAGGCTGAGTTGGTTGATATAGTATTGGTGCGTGCCAGACTTTGCCTAACCATCAGAAATTTATGTATAACAAAATGTGGAGAATGCTGCATTGTAGCTATGATTCTCAACCTTGCAGGTATGAATAATGAGACCTATTATTACATATATAAAGTTAGTCTAGTAAAGGGCTCCCCTCTTTGGCAAGAACAAACAAGCCGCCTCCATCACCTCTTGAAATCCTCAAGTCCTTGTCCAGGTAGGTCGTCAAAAGCCAGGACTTGGCCCTGTTGTTGCCAGGGATAGGTACCTTGAGGGGTGGCTGCCCAGAGATCGACCCAGCAATGCTAGCAAAGGCTTGCTGCAGAGGGTTCAGCAGCTGCTGGACAGGCCCCAGGCTGATCTTCTGCCCGAATATGGCGATTTGATTAGGTAGATTGACTGATGATGATATCTCCGGTGGCTGGAAGCTCCCTTCTTTGAATTGGACCTTCATGAAAACGATAAGAAACTTGTCAGTTCTGCGTAGGGTTGCAAGGAGCAACCCGCGAGAGCCCGCGAAAGCAAAGTTTAGTTCAAACTAGACAAATTTTGTTGAAAATTTTGAACTAGGCTAACAAATTTTGCCTACGAAACGGGGTGGATTGGTGCCGCTTTGCAACCCTAGTTCTGCGCCATGTTATCAGATACGATGGCTTATATGGTGAAGGGCAGAACATGTAACTGATGAAATGTCGCAAAAAATCACAATAATAACTATTATGACACCTTAATTATCTGCTTACACAGAGATTTGCCAGCATCATGCTGTACACTTTATCTAGGAACATCACAGGTAGGCGGTAATACGGATATCAAATAAGTCTGTTGAGTTCTTGAGTTGTCTGCTTGAAGCCACACGTGATTCCATACACGTCAATCTATGGCAGCAGAAAGGGGCCTTTGCCTACTTTGCTAATCTTACATTCCACATTTAAAAACAACAGGTAGATGTAACTAGCAAAATAGTTAGAAGGGACGACACACCAGATGTAATAATACAATATGGTGCTTCAAAATAGTACTACTACTATTAAAGAAACAAATTAACTGTTCCATAAGACATGTTTGGAAAGCTGAATATAACCAATGAAGTAATAAAAGAGACTCATAGTCATAAGATACATGAGAAGCAAAGTCTGTACCTCTATCCTTGATGGACTTTGTGCCTCGAAAGAAGCAGTTGCGCTGAATGAAAACGAAGCGAATGGGGTTGAGACAGTTGAAGCATTGACTATCGTCATGCTTCTGGAGTCAATTTCTTGGGATATCTTCTCAACTTTGGAGAATGGCGTTGCCCCAGCCAGCAGAATCGGTAAAAGTTCAGAATATGCCGTATACCTGAAAGTTGATGATCATGGACAGTTAAGTAGGTAAAGATTGAATAAAACCGGGTATTGAGAATTCTGAGAGGGAGAATTCGGTCCCTCTGCTTCGACAGGGCGACAGCAGTATAAAATGTTGAATGCTTACTCAGTACACTACAACCTAGAACACCCTTTGCGACAAATCAATCAGTGGCTAAAATTCAAATCAAATCTTCAACTGCCATCTATTACTAACACCTGAAGTGATGATCGAAGTAGTGAAAACTAGTTCAGTACTAATGTGACAACAGGAAGTGAGAATGCTCACAGTAGGATCCAGTTTCCGTCGAGGAGATCGGGCGCCTGGACGGGCGCGGTGGTGGGATTGCCGGCCTCGAGCTGGGCCACGAGCTCCACGACCTCCCCCCTGACCTGCGCGGACGTCTGGAGGCCCAGGCCGGAGCCGTAGACCGTGTCCACCAAGCACCGCTTCAGCTCCTCCAGCACGCCGTCCTCCTCCGGAACCGGAGTATCCTCCGCCTTGGCCGGCGTCGGCTTGGGCTCGCCGCCCCACTCGTCGTCATTGGTAGGGGTGTCGGCGCCGGAGGGCTGCTCGGGCTCGGCCACACCTGGCTCGCCCCACTCGTCGGTGACAGCGGGGCGCGAGTTCCCCGACGCGGAGGCGGAAGGCTCGCTGCCCCACTCGTCGTCGTCGACTGTAGGGTCGGGGATCCCGGCGTTGGGGGGGCTGCCACTCGCGGCGGTGCGGATGGGGAGGCGGAGGCGGCGGGGCCGCCTGACCCGGAGGCCGCCGACGCGGAGACGCGCGGTGGCGGTGGGGTTGGGGGTGAGGAGTAGGAGGGCCGCGTGGGCCGCGTGGGAGGAGGCGAAGAGGGGAGCCATGGATGAATGAATGACTGACTCTGCTTCTCCTCTGTTGGCCTCTAGTCACATGTGTCGTGTGGGCAGGCAGGGCCGAAGAGGGGACAGCTCAAACACCGATTTTCCTCTTCCGATTTACCACAGCTCTGATCGAAAAAAACACACTAAAATCCAAAAAAAAAATTGTATCCTAAAAAAATCCATTTACTTTCTAAGGTCTTGGATTCGTCTCAAGATTTGTGCCATTCTTTTTTCTTGTCTCCGCCGACAGTTGCACTCAGTATAATCTATACATAAGACAAACCAGCATAAACAGACATTTCAGAATCAAATAACATCCAACAATCATAAGCAAGCAAACGATTTTATATTATTATCCATTTGCAAAAAAAGGCTATCATTTGGTTTATGATTTGCAAGATATGACTTTGGAAGTGTGGGATAAAATATGTATGACACTACTGGATAATTATGATCATTATAAATTCACAAGAAAAAGAATTACTCGGGAAGGAATTATGAATTGTGGGATATGGCATAGAAAGCATTTGATTTAAATTTGAAATCTTTTAAGGTTAATGTGTCCAAACAATCAGAGGTGTTACTGGATAGGGAATTTCGGTAGAGTACTCATTTCAATATCATCCCTATGCAAAAGGAACCAATTGAATAAGAGTTATAGAATTAGAGTTATGTCTAAAATACTTATATTATTCTTCTACAAATTTGAGTTATTTGTATCGGTCAAGCATGAAAATTAGTATTCTAGTTGTGTTCTTCATGTTCCACCCAGGGACATCTTATTTGCTAATTTCAGAATTAGAGAAAAATATATGATTTTTACAAGTTTGACATGTGATATGACTATTTTTTATTGCAAAAAGTAATAAAACATGACACATGGCATGATCTGATTCGTGATACCTCTTCATTTAAATGGGCCACTGGATCATGATTAGACGATTGCGGCTCTAGCTTTTGGCTCGGTTTTAGCTCCCCATGTCTTCGAAATAGATCTGTCTTGGAGAGACAAATCCGTACATCGAATTGAAAAACTTTCAAAATAGAAGTTGGGAGGAATGATTAGATCTACCTTCTCACCATAGTAGGTTTTGGATTTACTTCGTTGGATCTGAATGATTAGCAAGATTCTCTACCTATGGTGGATGAAAAGTGGCAAGGTTTATCGGAGTTGAATGATCTTCAAGACATCTACAACTTCTCTACAGGAGCCGATGCAAACGATGAATTTTAGAGATTGCTTTCAACGAGTTAAGATCCAGGCATATATCTATCACAAGTAGAAACAAACATATCTAAATCTGAGTTGTGTGTCTCAAGGTTTGGTGTTGTAATAGATATAGGTTTAGAAAAACAGATGTTGCATGGATTTTAAAACAATCGACCGATCCGTATTTTTCATGAGTGACTGCCTGGTCGACCTAGTTGGTCGGCCAATTCCTTTTTTGTTTTTGTTTTTCTTTCTTTCATAAAAGGAGTTTTATAGATATAATTTAAGTCAAATAGATTCCTATAAATTCATTAAATTTTCGTGTTTAATACTCCCTCTAAATATAAGGTGTGTAATTTTTGCACGGAAATTAAAGAACGGCCCTAGAGGGTAAGATACACAAGTTTTAGGGGAGATTACACCTCACTAACTGGCATGAGAAAATACAGGAGCTTGCCCAAGATAAGGAAATGTAATCAAATCCCTAAACATATTATCCAAACAAGTGTTTCAGTGCAATACACCTTATATTTGATTTTTTTCTCAAAAAACTATACACCTTATATTAAGGAATAAAGGAACATATGATTGTTGTACCAACTACAACCCTTCTTCAATCTTGTTATTAAAGAACATGCGGTTTCGACCAATTATCAAAATTCTAGTAATTGATGGTGTAAACCCAATAGACTTAAGCATCAAGCTACACATCATATTCAACTTTTGAATTTGTCAATACTTTGTGACAAATCAAACTTTATGTCTTTCTCTAAGGTTTCATTTCTTCCTTGTAACTTTGAAGTTATCAGGAAAGATTAAGTAACTTCTTTACTTAATAAGATCAAGTAACCTTTACTTTTACTTAACAAGCGTAAAATTGAAAGAAACATGGGCTGATTGCTCGACTGGAGGCGCACTTAAGAAAGTTTGGGGTCTCGGTGGAAAGTTTTGGCGCATGCGGGGTGTTTGTCCCTAGTTGTCAAAAAAATTCACAGAAATATCTATCAATATTGTATCCCTTGTTATTTCCTAGTTGACATCTTTCTTTCAAATCCGGTCGAGCCCTAGCACATTGGGATTTTAACTATCGATACCATGAAATTAGCTCATCCGGCCCCATTATAGCCCCAAACCTTCTAATTCATCCTTTTCTCGGTCATTCGGCTACTGCACACAGCCCAATTAGTTTAGGTGAGAGATCATGGAAAATAGCCCATCAAACCCTGCCTGGCTTAATGACTTGCGGTACGGTTGGAGCCCGCCCGTACCGTCCGCCTATACTGCCTGCCAGGATGTCCACCTCGTCAAATACTTTCACCACACGAAGACGGGTCTGAGACCCAACATTCACAGACACCTCCAGCCACGAAATACCACGCCAGGAAGAAATCTGGAGGAGGAACTTGGAGAAGGGAAAATCCTTGCTGCTACATGGATCATCGGGGGACAACACATCATCCCGTCATCATCAATCGCTACATCACCATCAACACCACCATACCCTCTCTCATTTATTAGATCTTGTTGTGCTTCCAAATATAATTGTGAGTTTGCACTTGATTCTACCTTTACACTTTCAATCCATCCATATGAATATGATGTGTTGTTGATTGCCTCCATGTATGAGTAGTTCTCTTTGTTACTGGGATATGGAGAAACCCTAGCATTATTACGAAATAAAATAAAGATGGTCTATAACTTTGGTCTTTGATATTTACTTGATCTATGATATTATGTTAGATCTCTCTCTAGATGGTATGTGAAGTCGACCACATAACATTTGCCTTCGGGACTAAAGAGAGGGAACTACCCTTTGGACGTGTATGGGAATATGTGTGGTGCTACTTTGTGACTGAAAGCATTGGATTATAACCTACATGGTTAGAGGGGATAAAGAGAGATTCACTAAGCTCATAAAGATATCCATGGGAAAACCCTTAATTGTGGTGGTATGTAGAAGTGACTTGCTCGCAGGCATCGCAACGATTATTTAGAGATGACCTCATCACATGACTCGTAGAAGTGGCTTGCTCACGAGACTTTTTGGTGAACATCTTATTATGGAACTCTCCCACACATATCACGAGGAAAGATATAGGTTATCCTAATCATAAGTAATACTCACATGCTAGTGGTGTATTCTACATCCCCGAGAACATTTAAGCCTTGTTAAGTTCTGTTGGGTTCACAACATAGAAAACAAAAATTTCCTACGATGGGAACCACTAAGCACAAAGATCTATCTACTAGATACAAGCAACGAGTGGATATACATCCATAGAGAACATACCCTTGTAGACCGACAAAGTTTAACGAGGTTGTACTTGTGGATGATATAGTCGAACGCTTGCCGATGTCAAGATCGAGAAGAAGTCCAGCGCCGCAAATCAGTAGCGCATCCATGATCACACACACGTTCAAGCCACCGAAAAACATCCGCCACCTCGCTCCAGCGATGCAGCGGAAGCAGCAACTCCTTCCATACAAAAAGCCACTGGGAACATGTATCTCGCTAGTCCGAGATCATGAGGGAATAATTCTAGAGGGGGAGAGAGATCCTTCACGAGGAGGTGTGAGTGAGAGAGAGAGAGGGAGACGTGGGATTTATATAGGAGGGGGGAGACCCCAAAGGGCATGGCCGGCGGCCATGGTGGCTGCCCCCACCCCTTCCTCCATTCATGTGAGTGGATCTCCCACTCACAAAATGTCCCTCCATATTCTCCACTCAAAATCCCACTCAAAATTCCCATTAAATTTCCACCAAATTTAATGTAATATCTCATTAAATAAAACTCCTTTTATTTATTTATTTATTCAGAATTTTGTAAATTACATTAATTAACAAACATTCACATAAAATCCCTTGCTGCTTTACAATTTCACATGTAGAAACAATTTCAGCAATTTCACCCGAAACAATTCCAGTGTCCATTGAAATAATTCCAGCGCTTTGTAATTCTTTCGTCTAGAACATATTTGCTACAAATGGTGTTGGTGTCTCTTAAGTGTGTCACCCTACGGTTCGCAAATAATGCAGACCTGATTGAGACCCCTCTCGGATCAATAATCAGAAGCGAGACTTGGAGATCCATATTGACTCCCACACGTTCAACGATGACTTCTTGTGATCGTGAGAACCTTTTACGCTAGTAACTTAATCCCTTTCTCTCGTGATATATTACATGTCCGAGATTCGATCATCGGTATCTCCATACCTAGTTTGATCTTGTTACCGACATGTACTCTTTTCTCATTCCCGTGATATAACATTCGAGTGATCACATCACTTGCTTGCAAGATAACTAATGTGATATCACCAAGAGGGCCCAGAGTATATCTATCTGTCATCGGGATGGACAAATTCCACTCTTGATCCATGAGCCTCTACATAACACCTTCGTAGCACCGAATGCACCTTTATAGTCACATGTTACGGTGTGACGTTTGATGTTATCAAGATACTCTTCTAGTGTTAGTGATTGACATGATCTCATGGTCTAAGGACTAGGATTACTTCGTATGATGTTATAGAAATATAAACACAATGAATTTGATCGTAATGATATACTTCAGATGAATGTTCATCACATCATTCCAATAATGTTGTGACCTCATTATTAACAACATCCAATGTCCATGATCAGGAAACTTTGATCATAGTTTTAATCAACGAGCTAGTTTATAAGAGAGGCATAACTAGGAACTTTCTATTTTTTTATTAAACACACATGTATTAATGTTTCCGTACTAATACAATTATAGCATGCAAAATAAACATCTATCATATACTTGGAATACTTATAATAAAAACTTTATTATTGCCTCTCAAGACATATTCCCTTCATTCTCCCACTTGCACTAGAGACAATAATCTAGTTACATAGTGATAAATATAACACCCATTGAGTTCTGCTTCTGATTATTTTTTGCCCTAGGGAGAATTTTAGTCAACGGATCTGCTACATTGAGATCTGTGTGTACTTTACAAATCTTTATATCTCCATCCTTGACATGTTCGCGGATGGAGTGAAACCGACGTTAATATGCTTGGAATTCTTGTGTGAAATTGATTCCTTGGCATTGGCTATGGATCCATTGTTGTCACAATAGATCACCATTGGGTCCAACACACTAGGAACCACACCTAGTTCGGTTATGAACTCCTTCATCCAAACTGCTTCATGCGCTGCTTCCAAAGAAGCAACATATTCGGCCTCTATTGTTGATCCCGCCACCAAAGGTTATTTGGAAATCCTCCAACTAACTGTTGCTCCGTTCATGAGAAATACATATCCGGATTGAGACTTAGAGTCATCTGAATCGGTGTCGAAGCTAGCATCGACATAACATTTAGCGATGATCTCTTCTTCACCTCCGTACATGAGAAACATTTCCTTAGTTCTTCTTAAGTACTTAAGGATATTCTTGACCGCTATCCAGTGTTTTGTACCTGGATCAGGTTGGTACTACTAGTCAAACTAATAGCATGTGCCACATCTAGTCTTGTACATAGCATGACGTACATTATAGAGCCTATGGCTGAAGCATAGGGGATCTTGTCCATTATCTCTCTTTCTTCCACCGTAGCCGGACTTTGAGTCTTACTCAATGTATTGCCTTGCAACATGGGTAAGAACCCCTTCTTACTTTTGTCCATTTTAAACTTCTTTAAAATCTTATCAAGGTATGTACTCTGTGATAGCCCTATTAGGCGTCTTGATGTATCTCTATAGATCTTTATGCCTAATATGTATGACACTTCACCTAGGTCCTTCATCGAAAATTTGCTGTTTACATAACTTTTAACATTGTTTAAAAGATCTATATCATTTCCAATTAGTAATACGTCATCCACATATAATACCAGAAATGCCACATTGCTCCCACTCACTTTCTTGTAAATACAAGCCTCTCCATAAGTTTGGACAAATCCAAAATCTTTGATCACCTCATCAAAGCGGAGATTCCAACTTCGGGATGCTTGCTTCAGTCCAAAGATGGATCAATGAAGCTTGCATACCTTGTCAGCATCCTTAGGATTGAAAAACCCTTTGGTTGTATCATATACAACTCTTCTTCAATGTTTCCATTGAGGAACACAGTTTTGACATTCATGTGCCATATCTCATAGTCGAAATATGCAGTAATTGCTAACATAATCCTAACTGACTTTAGCATCGCTATGGGAGAGGATGTCTCATCGTAGTCAACTCCTTGAAATTTGTCAAAACCCCTTTGTGACAAGTCAAGCTTTATAGATGCTTACATTACCATCAGCATCAGTTTTTCTTTTGAAATCCATTTGTTCTCCATGGCCTTTCGGTCATGAGGTAAGTCCACCAAGGTCCAAACCTGGTTTTCGTATATGGATCCCATCTCGGATTTCATGGCTTCTAGCCATTTGTTGGAATCCGGGCTCATCGTCGCTTCTTCATACGTCGAAGGGTCATCTATTTCATCAACCATGAAATTCATAACAGGATCTTTGTATCGTTCAGGAGCTGCACGTGTTTTGCTTGACCTGCGAGGTTTGGTAATATTCTCTTTTGGAGTTTCATGATCATTATCATTAGTTCCCTCTTCATTCGGTGAAGTCAACTCTGTAACAATTTCCGGCGCCACGCTACTCACCGTTTTATGAAGAGAAGGTTCAATAACCTCTTCGAGTTCTAACTTCCGACTACACACACCTTTCGCAAGAAACTCTTTCTCTAGAAAGGATCCATTATTGGCAATGAAAACCTTGCCCTCGGATCTGTGATAGAAGGAATACCCAATAGTTTCCTTAGGGTATCATATGAAGACGCATTTTTCCACTTTGGGTTCGAGTTTATCAGGCTAAAGTTTCTTCACATAAACATCGCATCCCCAAACTTTAAGAAATGATAGCTTAGGTTTGTTTCCAAACCATAATTCATACGGTGTCTTTTCAACAGATTTAGATGGTTCCTAATTTAAAGTGAATGCAGTTGTTTCTAGTGCATAACCCCAAAATGACAGTGGCAAGCCAGTCAGAGACATCATAGATAAAACCATATCTAATAAAGTATGATTACGATGTTCTGACACACCATTACGCTGTGGTGTTCCGGCAGGTGTGAGTTGTGAAACTATTCCACACTCTTTCATATGTGCGCTAAACTCGTAACTTAGATACTCACCTCCACGGTTGGACCGTAGAAATTTGATCTTTCTATTACGATGATTTTCCACTTCACTCTAAAATTCCTTGATCTTTTAAAAGGATTTAGACTTGTGTTTGATACGTCGTAAACATATCTATAATTTTTGATGCTCCATGCTTGTTTTATATCAACTTTCTTATGTTTTGTCTACACTTTGAGGTATTTTTATACATTTTCCAGAACTAACCTATTGACAAGATGCCGCAGTGCTAGTTGCCTGTTTTCTGCTGTTTTGGGTTTCAGAAAAGCTAGTAAGGAAATATTCTTGGAATTGTACGGGTCAAAAGCCAAAGTCAATATTTTACCAAAAGGAACACAGAGACCGAAGGGCAGCCGAAGTGGGGCCACGAGGCGGCCACACCTGGTGGCGACGCGTCCTAGGGGGCACCAGCCCTAGGTGTGGGCCCCTCGGGCACCCACCGACCTTGACCCTTTGCCTATAAAATCACCCCGATGTACAAACCCTAAGCACCCGATCATATCTCCACGAAAAAGTCCATAGCCACCGCCATCTCCATCCCTAGATCGGGGGATCCGAAGCTCTTCCCGGCACCCTGCCGGAGGGGAGAGATCATCCAGAAGGCCTTCTTCATCACCATGCCAGCCTCCGAAGTGATGCGTGAGTAGTTCACCCTTGGACTATGGGTCCATATAGTAGCTAGATGGTTGGTTCTCCTCCTTTGTGCTACCATGTTTAGATCTTGTGAGCTCTGTTCATGATCAAGATCATCTATTTATGTAATCCTACATGTTGTGTTTGTTGGGATCCGATGGATATTGAGTACTATGTTCAAGATTGATTATTGATTCTATCATGTCTGTGTTATTTGTGATCTTGCATGCTCTCCGTTGTTCGTAGATGCTTTGGCCAAGTAGATGCTTGCAACTCCAAGAGGGAGTATTTGTGCTCGATAGTAGGTTCATGCCTCTAGTAATCTGGGGAAGTGACAGGAATCTCTAAGGTTGTAGATGTGATTTTGCTACTAGGGAGAAAACAACAATCCTTTGTCTAAGGGCAATTGTATTGTTTACTTTACACACTTTGCTTAATGCAATTATCCGTTGCTTGCAACTTAATACTAGAAGGAGTTCAGATGATAACCTGAAGGTGGATTATTAGTCATAGATGCAGTTGGATTACGGTCTATGTATTATGTTGTAATGCCCAAACAAATCTCATAGGAATCATCATGACTTGTACATGCATATTTATGCATTTTTCAATCTGTCAATTGCCCAACTGTAATTTGTTCACCCAACATGCTATTTATCTTAAGGAGAAACACCTCTATGAACTGTGGACCCCGGTCCATTCCTTTACCATTGATATTTCATCTACTGTTTACTTTTGCTATTTACTTTCTGCAAGCAATTACTATCTTCCACACAATATGTTTACTCCTTTGTTTTCAGCAAACCAGTGAGATTGACAACCTCACTGTAAGTTGGGGCAAAGTTCTGTGGTTGTGTTGTGCAGATTCCAAGTTGCTAGCAACACCTTGGAGTTGTTTCCTTACTCCTACTGGTTTGATAACCTTGGTTTCGTAACTGGGGGAAAACTTGCTGCTGTGCTCATCACACCTTGCTCTTCGGGTTTCCCAACAGGCTCTACAGTTGACGAGGGTTGATTTCGTCAATGCCCATTGTTATGGACTTGGGTTTTGGAGAATATGGGGATGCTGGATATCGCAGAACGGTTAACAAACATGCAATACGGGACACGAGATTTACCCAGGTTTAGGCCCCCAGAGGGAAAACCCTACTCCTGCTTGTCTACTCTTGATTACGGCGGAACCGAAGGTTACAAGGGTGCGCAGATGCAATCTGGCGTGGAGGTGTGTATGCGATGGTGGAAGAGTCTCCTTCTCACCGTACCCTCCTGGCTTTTATATAGATAGGAAGGTCCTGGGCTTAGGTCGAGTCGGTTACAAATTAGGGTTTGTACCCTTTGAAATTCTATCTAATCTAGACTTGTCCTCCAATGAGTAACCGAGCCGCACCAAGAATTTCTGGCGCCATTGCCGGGGAGATAAGGACCGCTTCAATCTCTTCCTCTTCGTCAATCACTTTTCTGGGAGAAAGAAGATTCTTGCAAGGGGAGTCTCTCACAACCAATCTCTTTACTTTGTTTTTGTTTTGCTTAGTTTATTTTGCTTTGTTTTGCTTGTTTCTTTTTATAAAAAAAGTTACTCTTTATTTTTGCTTGCTTTCTCTTATCAAAACACAAAAAAATTAGTTCTCTCTTTAGTTGTTACCTTGTTCTTAGCTCATTATGTTGATCCCTAAGTTCACCCTTAAAGACCTTTCAATAGGTAGTGGCTCTATGATTGGGAAAGATAATATTGAAGAATTCTTTAATCATGTTAGCAAGCATGAGGATATTGAGGATAGATCCTTAGCAGAACTTGCTCCAAATTATGAAATTATTGCAACTTCTTTAGTTCACATGTTGGAGACAAGGTTTTTTAACCTTAACCCCATGATGCAAGTAATGTTTCTTAAACTTAAGGATATTAAATATACTGAAATGAGAGATTTTATTCTAGAAACTTTGCTTAAAGAATTCAATGATGTTTCTAAAGAAGCTAGAAAGGTCTTTGATCATTTTAATATGCTAGGCTCATGTGTAGATGTTATGGGTACACTAGGAAAGTTGGAAAAAACCAAACCCAAGGATGGAGAGGAAATCAAAATACCAATACCTTTTAAACTTGTAGGAATGCATGAAGCCTTAGAAAAGAATTTTGATTGGATTGTTCCTAAAAAACCATTTGATGAAAATAGTGAACCCAAGAGTAATAAGAAAGGATCCTATGGAGCTTATTTGGACGAGATACCTTGCCTCGTTGAAGAAATTTCTGGTATTGATGTTAATGCTTTTTCATTCGATACTTGATTCTTGCTTTCTATGCATAACTTAAAGGCGTTAAAGAAAAGTACTATTGGGAGATAACCCAATTTTTGCTTTCAGTAAGTTTTTATTTTGTTGAGTCTTGGAAGTTATTGCTTCAGTAATAACCTCTCCTTATCCTTTTTGTGTGGTTTTTGTGCGAAGAATAACCTCTAATGAGAGAGAATTAAGATTTGGGGAAGTTGCTGTCCCGAAACAGATTTCTATGCTTCAGTGTAAAAATTCGTGAAAAATCCCGGTACATTGGATTGAGCTATAATTTTCTTAGAATATGATCCAGGTTATTATCTAACTTTATTTAGTTCAACACTTTTCGATTTGAGCAACATAAGGTCTTATAAAAAATCGGTTTTTACCTGCTAGTCTGTTTTGACAAAATTCTGCCATTATTTGTATTTGCCTCTTATGGGTTTCTTTTTGAGTTCTCTTTGATCACTTGATATTTTAAAAGGAATTGCTACAATATCTCATGTTTTAATGGAAGTTTCACTTGTGTTGAAACTAAACCCAAAGACTTATTTTCTTGAATACACTAATGTTGCTAATGAAGATTGTGTGAAGTTTTGTATGAAGGAAATTTTCAAGTGTAGGGGAAGAATGATGTGATGAGATGAAGAATGGACAAAAGCTCAAGCTTTGGGATGCCACCCGTTTCACCCCAAGGAATATTCAAGAGGTACAAGCATCAAAGCTTAGGGATGCCCAAGGCATCCACTTCTTCATCAATAAAAATCTCAGGTTTTCTTTCAAAACACTTCATTTTTATTGCTTCATGCACTATTTGTTGTTCTTGGAGCATCTTTGTTTTTGTTTATGGTTTTGTTTTGTTTGGTTTGGTTTTCTAGAATAAATTGGTTGGACCCCAACACTCCTATTTTGGAGAAGTCATACCTAGTTCTTCATTGTCTAGAACACTCTAGTTTTCATTTTTTATTGTTTTGTGAGTGTTATATTTTTCTAGCACTGTGTTTAGCTTTAGTTTTCTTGTGCTTTTTGCTTAGAACTTTTTAGTTCTTCCTTGTAGATTTTTGAAACAATATCACTGATCTTTATTAAGTATTATCTTTGTGAGTTGTTTCAAATAAGTCGATTGGTGTTGGAAGAGAGTAGAAAGTTGCATGCTTAAGTGGTACAAGAAGAAGTTTGTTTTGACTGTGGCTTAGACTTTATCATGTCATGTTACCATATGCTTAGTGATTATTGCTGTAGCATGACTTGTTTTGAACAATTGAGATTGCTTAATGTGCCTTGAAAGAATCATGCATTGTTTTAGCATACAAAAGCATAATATTGTGGTATTCTCCTTTGATGCTTTATTTGGGTTGACTTGGCACATGCTTACACCATGTTAAGACTATGAACCAGTCACCTTAGCCTCTATGATCATTTAGTTTTTGACTTGTGATATCACTTTTTGCTTTAGTTAATAATGTTTTGTCGCTTTGCATGATTATGACCATTATTGCTCTCTTAGTTGGTCACTCCCAGTCTTTTGCTAGCCTCCACTTGTACTGAGTATGAGCTCTACTCGTGCATCCAACTCCCAAGAAACCAAGTTATTCCAAAGAGTCCACTCTAAAATCCTATGCATGGTGTGTTACACCATTCCAAGTATATTCATGTAATTAATTATCTTCCAAATTAAACTTTTGTTATGCAAAATTAGTGATTAAAGCTCTCACGAACTTTATGGCACACTTTAATTTCTTGCACCTAATAAACTTGAACCATTGTGCCATCTATGTTGTTTATATGCTTGCACTTATAAGTTGGGAATTAGCAGAACCGTGCTGTCATGGGGAACGCTTTCAACACTTGTAAATATTATCCGGTTAATATCATGATCTTTTGTTTATGGATGTCGGCGGTGTGAAATAAAAGGGGAGCTCGTAAGTTCATGGAGTATTATATATGTGTTAGAGAAACGCCTGGGCGGCTAGCCTAAGCCATGCCTAATCATGGTGGAAACTTGCAGCATCACCATAATGAGCAATATATGAAGCATCTTCAGAAAAAATATAGAAAAAAAGAGAAAAGGAGAAAAAAAGGCACCATACTCATGGTAAATAAGAAGATTGTTGAGATGCTCATTGTCTGTTGCCTTGTCATTTTGATATGGGATAGCTCCTGTGTCATGGGGCAAGGGGTACCCCGTTGACGGTTCTCTATGATACACATATACTTACAATGACAAGAACTTTCTTGTGACTAAAGTTGAGTAGCATGTGGAACGACCCTCATACTCAAGGGACATGAGATTGCCAACTTATGATTTTTCAAGCATATACTTCATATTTGTTTCACTTTAACCTTAACCACTTCAAGATGCCTATGATAGCAGCAATGAGAGCTGAAAGCTAATAAATAACATAATTTTTGGAAGCTCTTTATGAAACTTGAAATCCCTACTTCCCTCTGTGAAGGGCCTTTCTTTTACTTTCATGTTTAGTCTCCACCTTATATCTTTATGCACCAATTAGGAGAACATATTTGTCATTCTTAGTTTAATGTGCATTGTCCCAAAACTTGTTGATTGAATCATAACTTTGATATTGCTTGTTCTTAAATTACTTGTATCTAGTCACCCTTACGAACTTTGAAGGTGTCCTATGCATTTATGTTTTGCTATACCATGAAGGACAAGCTGAATAAAACTCTTGCTATGTTTTCTATATGTCAAACAAACAAACGTCTTTCAATGCATTATTATTCATGATCCTTTGTTTGTGTTACCTTTCATGTTATAACATAGTTGCTATGTCTTATTGTTAGAGCTACATCTTTCATGCTCATGTTTAGAGTATTTTGATCCCGGCTATCAATGCTTTACAAATACCTTGATCAAGATTATGATGGTGCATGTCACCTCAAAAATTATTCTTTTTATCACTTACCTACTTGAGGACGAGTAGGAGTTAAGCTTGGGGATGCTTGATACGTCGTAAACGTATCTATAATTTTTTATGCTCCATGCTTGTTTTATATCAACTTTCTTATGTTTTTTTACACTTTGAGGTATTTTTATACATTTTCCGGAACTAACCTATTGACAAGATGTTGTAGTGGTAGTTGCCTATTTTTTGTTGTTTTTGGTTTCAGAAAAGCTAGTAAGAAATATTCTCGGAATTGGACGGGACCAAAGCCAAAGTCAATATTTTACCAGAAGGAACACGTAGTACGAAGGGCAGCCGAAGTGGGGCCATGAGGCGGCCACGCCTGGTGGCGGCACGACCTAGGGTGGGCGCCAGCCCTAGGTGTGGGCCCCTCGGGCGCCCACCGACCTTGCCCCTTCGCCTATAAAAGCACCCCGATGTAGAAACCCTAAGCACCCGATCAGATCTCCATGAAAAAGTCCGTAGCCGCCGCCATCTCCATCCCTAGATCAGGGGGATTCAAAGCTCTCCCTGGCACCCTGTCGGAGGGGAGAGATCATCCTAGAGGCCTTCCTGATCACCATGCCAGCCTACGGAGTGATGCGTGAGTAGTTCACCCTTGGACTATGGGTCCATATAGTAGCTATATGGTTGGTTCTCCTCCTTTGTGTTACCATTTTTAGATCTTGTGAGCTCCGTTCATGATCAAGATCATCTATTTATGTAATCCTACATGTTATGTTTGTTGGGATACGATGGATATTGAGTACTATGTGCAAGATTGATTATTGATTCTATCATGTATGTGTTATTTGTGATCTTGCATGCTCTCCGTTGTTCGTAGATGCTTGCAACTCCAATAGAGAGTATTTATGCCCGATAGTAGGTTCATGCCTCTAGTAATCTAGGGAAGTGACAGAAATCTCTAAGGTTGTAGATGTGCTGTTGCTACTAGGGAGAAAACAACAATCCTTTGTCTAAGGGCAATTGTATTGTTTAATTTACACACTTTTCTTAATGCAATTATCCGTTGCTTGCAACTTAATACTAGAAGGGGTTCGGATGATAACCTGAAGGTGGATTATTAGTCATAGATGCAGTTGGATTACAGTCTATGTATTATGTTGTAATGCCCAAACAAATCTCATAGGAATCATCATGACTTGTACATGCATATTTATGCATTTTTTAATCTGTCAATTGCCCAACTGTAATTTGTTCACTCAACATGCTATTTATCTTAAGGAGAAACACCTCTAGTGAACTGTGGACCCTGGTCCATTCCTTTACCATTGATATTTCATCTATTGTTTACTTTTACTGTTTACTTTCTGCAAGAAATTACAATCTTCCACATTATACATTTAATCCATTGTTTTCAGAAAACCAGTGAGATTGACAACCTCACTGTAAGTTGGGGCAAAGTTCTATGGTTATGTTGTGCAGATTCCAAGTTACTAGCAATACCTTGGAGTTGTTTCCTTACTCCTACTGGTTTGATAACCTTGGTTTCATAACTGAGGGAAAAATTGCTATTGTGCTCATCACACTTTGATCTTGGGGTTTCCCAACATGCTCTACAGTAATCGAGCCACACCAGCGTTTCATCAAATAGATATACCCGTATCTACTCAAATCATCCATGAAAGTAACAAAATAATGATATATACCTCGCGCCAACACACTCATTGGACCACATACATCAGTATGTATGATTTCCAATAAATCTGTCGCCTGTTCCATTGAACCAAAAACAGTGTTCTAGTCATCTTGCCCATAAGGCATGGCTCACATATATCAAATGATTCGAAATCAAGTGATTCCAAAAGTCCATCTGAATGGATTTTCTTCATGCATTTAACGCCAATATGACCTATACGACAGTGCCACATATATGCATATATATCATCATCAAGTTTAATCCTTTTAGCATCCACATTATGAATATGTGTAACACTATTATCGAGATCCAACATGAATAAACCATTCATTACAGGTGCATGGCCATAAAATATATTATTCATATAAGTCGAATAGCCATTGTTTTCAGATTTAAATGAATAACCACTTCGCAGCAAACACGATCCAGATACAATGTTCACCCTCAGTGCATGCACCAAATAACAATTATTTAGATTTATCACTAGTCCCGACGGTAAGTGGAGAGTCAGCGTTCTGACAGCGATCACATCAACTTTTGATCCATTGTCGACACACATCATGACCTCACCCCTTGCTAGCGGTCGCTTGTTCCACAGCCCCTGATTCGAGTTACATATATTAGCAACCGATCCAGTATCAAATACCTAGGTGCTACTGCGAGTACTAGTCAAGTACACATCAATAACATGTATATCATATATACCTTTGTTTCCCTTGCCGGACTTTATATCAGCCAAATATTTGGGGCAGTTGCACTTCCAATGGACAGTCCCCTTACAATAATAGCACTCGATATTAGACTTAGGGCCAACTCGGGATTTCTTTTCAGGCGCGGCAATAGATTTGCCGCCCTTCTTCCCCTTCTGTTTACCCTTCTTGTCTTTCTTGAAACCGGTGGTCTTATTGATCATCAACACTTGATGTTCTTTCTTGATCTCCACCTCTGAAGTCTTAAGCATCGACAGAAGCTCGGGGAGAGACTTCTTCATGCCCTGCATGTTATAGTTCATCACGAAGCTCTTGTAGCTAGGTGGCAGAGATTTGAGAACATGATGTATGCCTAAGTCAATGGGAATCGTTATTCCCAAGGACACAAGCTGATCGGCGTACCTAGAAATTTTGAGTACATGCTCACTAACGGAGCTGTTATCTTCCATCATGCAAGAACTTTTCAGAAGCATTATAACTCTCTACAGCAGCATGTGTATCAAAAATCATTTTCAATTCACCCATTGTATCAAAGGCATTGCTATTTTCGAAAATCTTTTGAAGTTCTGGCTCTAGCCCTTACAGTATGCCGCAATGAACTAAATTGTGGTCCTCTTGACGAGTCAAATAGACATTCTTTCCCTCGTTAGGGGCATCATAAAGTGGTGGGGGGCCTAGTGGCACTTCTAGCACATATTACTTTTGTGCAGCAGAGAGGAGAATCCTCAAATTCATGGCCCATTCGGTAAAGTTGCTACCATTCGCCGCAAGTTTCTCTTTCTCCATGAACACATTGAAATTAAAAGCAGGTGGTGCCATCTACAACATAATTTGTAAAGTTTAGACTAAGTTTATGATAGATCAAGTTCAACTAATCCAAAATATGAATGAACTCGCACTCAAAAACAACATCCCTCATGTCTTTTTGGTGATTACATGAACCAAATCCACTACACCAAGTTCGATCATCATGTGAGTCGGTGTAGTTTCAAAGGCGAGCATCTAAATGGGCATCATATCAAATATATGACTCATGCTTAACCTTTCGGTCCGTGTTTCGAGGCCATGTTTGTACATGCTAGGCTCACCAAGTAAGAACCTTAGTATTTGTGTGTGTAAAACTGTCTTACACCCGAAATATGATCGTGGATTCAAGTACACCCGATCATCACGTGATGTACTGAAGCGACAAAACATAATCGGTGCATACTTAAGGGAGAACACAATTTTATCTTGATATATAAACGAGGGATCATCTTATAATGCTACTAAAATGCCAAACAAGCAATATAAGATGCAAAAACATCGTATGTAAGAAGTGAAATGATATGGTTCTTGCACTTGATCACTATCATGTGCATTGTGGTATGATCTTTATCATTCCTATGTATGTAAGGCCAAGGTCTATGAAACTTACTCGTTAGGTGTGTTGTAAGAGCATCAACTATACATCTACTTACAACATTACCATATCATGACACTAACCCAGCAACAATCTAAACTAGACACTTCTAATTTATCCATTGCAAGTTTTACGTGGCTTAGGGCTTTCGTAGATAGAACCGTTCTTACCTACGAACATGGAACCACAACGACGATAACCAAATTATTAGCAACTCTTTGTAAATCAGATATTGACTATAGTAGGAGAGACAGACACCCGCTAGCCACTTATGCAAAACTAGTTGCATGTCAAGTGTGGAACAGGTCTCATGTGCGAGGACATGCAAAATTTTTATGGGCCGCTTCATCCCACTATACCACCAATATGATCATCATCACCCACATACTCATATGTGTACTACCCATGCAAAGCATCTACGCATAGATCTAGCTCCAATACCACAGTTGGGTTCGCAGCATAGAAAACAAAAAATTCCTACAAGGGGAACCACTAAGCACCAATATCCATGTACTAGATACAAGCAATAGGTGGATATACATACATAGAGAACATACCCTTGTAGACCTACAAAGTTTAACGAGGTTGTACTCGTGGATGATGTAGTTGAATGCTTGCCGATCTCAAGATCGAGAAGAAGTCCAGCGCCGCAAATCAGCAACGCATCCGTGATTGCACACACGTTCAATCCACCGAAAAACCTCCGCCTCCTTGATATAGCGATGCAGCAGAAGCAATAACTCCTTCCAGACGAAAATCCACCGGAAACATGTATCTTGTTAGTCCGAGACCATAGGGGAATAATTCTAGAAGGGGAGAGAGATCCTTTCCGAGGAGGTGTGGGTGAGAGAGAGAGGGATAGGTGGGATTTATATAGGAGGAGTGGGCACCCCAAAGGGCATGGCCGGCGGCCATGGTGGCCGCCCCCACCCCTTCCTCCATTCATGTGAGTGGATCCCCCACCCCTTCCTCCATTCATGTGAGTGGAGCCCCCACTCACAAAATGTCCCTCCATATTCTCCACTCAAAATTCCCATTAAATTTCCACCAAATTTAATGTAATCTCTCATTAAATAAAACTCCTTTTATTTATTTATTCAGAATTTTGTCAATTACATTAATTAACAAACATTCACATAAAACCCGTTGCTACTTTTCAATTTCACATGCAGATTTTTTTTAGCAATTTCACCTGAAACAATTCCGGTGTCCATTGAAATAATTCCATCGCTTTGTAATTCTTTCGTCTAGAACATATTTGCTCCAAATGGTGTTGGTGTCTCTTAAGTGTGTCACCCTACGGTTCGCAAATAATTCAGATTTGATTGAGACCCCTCAGATCAATATCAGAAGCGGGACCTAGAAATCCATACTGACTCCCACACATTCAATGACGACTTCTTGTGATCGTGAGAACCTTTTATGCTAGTAACTTAATCCCTTTGTCTCACGATATATTACATGTATGAGATTCGATCATCGGTATCTCCATACCTAGTTTGATCTTGTTACAGACATGTACTCTTTTCTCGTTCTCGTGATATAACATTCTAGTGATCACATCACTTGCTTACAAGCTAAATAATGTGATATCATCGAGAGGGCCTAGAGTATAACTATCCATCATTGGGATGGAAAAATTCCACTCTTGATCCATGAGCCTATACATAACACCTTCGTAGCACTGAACCCACCTTTATAGTCATCTTGTTATGGTGTGACATTTGATGTTATCAACATACTCTTCTAGTGTTAGTGATTAACATGATCTCATGGTCTAAGGACTAGGATTACTTCGTATGATGTTATAGCAATATAAACACAATGAATTTTATTGTAATTCTATACTTCGGATGAATGTTCATCACATCATTCCAATAATGTTGTGAACTCGTTATTAACAACATCCAATGTCCATGATCAGGAAACCTTGATCATCTTGTTAATCAATGAGCTAGTTTATGAGAGAGGCATAACTAGGAACTTTCTATTTGTTTATTTAACACACATGTATTAATATTTCCGTATTAATACAATTATATCACGCAAAATAAACGTTTATCATATACTTGGAATACTTATAATAACAACTTTATTATTGCCTCTCAGGGCATATTCCTTTCAAGTTCCTATACCAATCCCAACACACTTATTACTTTGTTTACTTGATTTCATTACTGAAATATCATGGATACCGCCTAGAGGGGGGGTTGATTAGGCGGTTAAAAACTTTTACGATAAGGGCTTAACAATGGCGGAATACGACTAGTGTTTTCTTTTGTCAAGCACAAAGCCTATAAATACTAAGGTTCACCTATGTGCACCAACAACTTATGCTAAGCAAGACAAGCAACAATGTGATAGCAAGATAGAATACTTCAAGCACTAAGGCTATCACAATTTAAAGTGCATAAGTAAAGAGCTCGGGTATAGAGATAACCGAGGCACGCAGAGACGAAGACATTTTACTGAGTTCCTTCCTACAAGGAAGTACGTCTCGTTGGAGGGGTGGGCGATACTAAGACCACCAACGCCACAAGAGGGCTCACGCTATTATCCCGAGCACCTGTTGCAAGACAAGCACCTGATCCACTATGGAACACTTGAGGGTGGTCACCAAACTCGTACAAGATTGGGGCAATCTCCACAACTTAATTGGAGTCTCCCAATAAAAACCACCAAGGCCACAAACTTGGGTAGAGCTCCACAACTTAATTGAAGGCCCCAAGAACACACCACAAAGGCCACACACACCATCTAGGGTTCCAATAACCCAAGAGGTATAAGCTTATTTATTTCACCAACCAAATTATCTTAGGAGAACTCAAACTGATATACCTAATGCAAATGGAAAGAACACCACAAAGATGCTCCAATCCTTCACTCTCAAGTTCCAACAAAGCTACTAAAGATATTGGGGGAACAAGAGAGGAAGAACACAAGGAGAACACCAAATCCTCCAAGATCTAGACCCCAAAGATTCACTCACAAAGAGATGATATGGTTTGGGCAAAATGTAGATCTAGATCTCCTCGATCTTCCTCTCAAATATGTGCAAGAATCATTGGAGGGGAAGAAAGAAATCAAGCACAAATAGGGGGCAAAGTAATGGGGCAAAGCTTTAATAAAAGTGGAAGAATATGCTTCTTTAAAAAATAGAGAGAGGGGGGGCTATAAAAAGAGGGCCTAGAAATCTGCCTGTTGGGGGCCAGATTCCGCCTAGGCCAGTAGTGAAAGGAATATGACCGAGAGGCAATAATAAAGGGGTTATTATGCTATTCCAGGTTTATAATAGATGTTTATTTTTCATGATAGAATTGTATTAATAGGGAAAAATTAATACATGTGTGATTTATAAACAGAAATGGTTCCTAGTAAAGCCTCTCTTTATACTATCTAGTTGATTAACGGATGATCAAAGGTTTCTTGATCATAACATTGGATGTTGTTAATAATAGGGTCATATCATTGGAGTGAACAGTCGCCCAAAGTAGATGTAGCAATACGATCATCTCATCAAGTTTAAATTGCTATCACATTTGTATTAACTCAATGTCCTTAGACCATGAGACCACGTCAATCACTTTCACCGAAAGAGTACTTTTATTACATCAAATGGCACACCATAACAAGGTGATTATAAAGGTGTCGTCAGGTATTTGGAAAGTGTTAGTTGTGGCTCGTGGATCAAGATTGGGATTTGTCCATCCAGGTGACAGAGAGATATACTCAGGGTCCTCACGGTGATATCACATTGACATAGCCTTGCAAGCAAGCGATTTGATCACTAGAATGTCATATCACTAGAACAAGAAAAAGGGTACTTGTCGGGAACAAGGTTAAAAAAGGTATAGATGATACCGAGTGATCGAATCTCAGACAAGTAATATATCATGAGACAAAAGGAATTTTATTACAGCGAAAGAGGTTCGGACAATCATGAGATCTTCAAGGAACTAGTGGGAGTCATTATGGATCTCCATGTCCCGCTAATGATTATTGATCGGAGAAAGTCTCGATCATGTCTACGTAGTTCCTAAACCCATAGGGAGACACACTTAAGGTTAACCGACGCGTTTGAGTGGATAGGGAACAAAGGGGAAGTCAATGGACATCGTAGAAAGTTGTTCCGCTGTAGAAAATTGTTCTGTCAAATCTGCCAAAATAGTTTTGGAGTATCGAAACAAAGCAAGGGATCAAAATGTTAATGTGTTCATTAAATGAAGTGTTCATTAAATAGAGTTCCATTAAAATTTAAATTAAAGTTCTTTAATGGATAGACCTTTAAGGGAATTAAAGTGCTTTAATGGAATTAAAGTGCTTTAATGGAAAGACCTTTAGGGGAATTAAAGTGTTTTAATAGACCTTTAAGGGAATTAAAGTGCTTTAATGGATATTGAATGAGAGGAGGGGAGGGGGCAGCCCCATGGTGCCTATAAAAGGAGGTGGCCTCCTCCACCTCTCCACACACTCTCTCAGAAGATCTCTCATATGCCCCAATGTTGACATCTTATCCCCCTTGCTTACCTTGTACATTGCCACTAGAAAAGGTGCTTGGTGAAGCCCTGCTCTAAACCTTACCCTCCACCACCACTACCATGGCGTAGTGATGTTGGAGTTATCGAGGATCCGCTACTTCCGCTTCCCGGCTGGAGCAAGGGATCGGGGAGTCGTCAGCACACCAAACGTGTGACCAATTATGGAGGCACTGCCTGTCTGTGGTGCTGATCATCTGCACGTCCTTGAGTCTGGTCATGTACCATCTGCATCAACCACATTTGTTTGCGGGAACATTATCCCACTTACGGTCTACGAGGGTGAGTCCATTTGTAACTGTTACAAATTATTGCCTAGATTCGATCTTGGCAGTTGCAAACCATAGGATTTTTTTGTTTTCTATGCAACGAAACCCATCAGGTAGTACCGCACTGGGTCGGTACTACCGGTCCCGAGAAAGCAGCGCAAGGCGATCCGGCGATTGGCGAGGGAAAACAGCAAGCGAGAGAGAGCGAGCAACAAGGATCAGGGGAATGGCGTGCACAAGGGAGCGGATGGGATCAGGGGCCACACACGAGAGAAAGAAAGGGATTGGGGTGAGCGCAGCGCATCAAGTGATCAAGGACAGTGGGCTGCGGTCGAGCACACGCGTGATGAGTGGGAGCGCACGACAGTGGATGGAACCGGCAAGCGGTGGGCGGCGATTAGTACCGGCCGTCGTGATATTACCGCTGAGCTTGGGCAGTAACAAGCAAGGACTACCGGTCGGGGCAGATAGGAAAGGAGCGCGCAAGTAGCGCCAGCGGTAGTACCGCCCGGCCCAGAAAAACTTTTTTTCCTTTTCTTTTTAAATCAAAGAAGAGGCAAATTCAAATAGCAATAACTTGAGTTAGGAAACTCCGTTCGACCCGAAACCAATTTTGTTGGAAAGAGGACGACAAGAGATACCCAATATCGGATACCACCAAGTGATAATATTTCATGAATTATAATGTGAGATACCTCCCTTGGAGAAAAACCGTAAACCCTCCAAGGTCAAAAACACAATAAGATATAAAAGGGAAATCCGTTTTTATGAACTAGAGCTTGTTATGAATATTTATACAAGCTCTAGAACCTCACATGGATAAGATCCAAATAACAACCAAGAAAGATTATGCTAAGAATGTAAAGGTTTGAGCTCTCTCCGAAAGATATGATCGAGTTACTTAGTCTAGAGCCCCTCTTGATAGTATGGCTATCTATCCTAAACCTGGTCTCCCAACTAACAACATGGGACTGGAAAAAGGGAAAACCTATCAAGATTATACCTTTGCCTTGAGTAATCCACTTGAGATCGATGTAGATGATCTTGTCCTTCTCAATATAGACACCTTTCTTGATTCCTCTTTCTTGCGCTTGCTTGATGAAGACTTGCACCTTGCTCCCCCATACACCATGGGGAAGCCTCTTCTTTGACCTTTCCTTTATCGAACCATGATCACCGAGGATGGCAAGCATCTAACATGAGATCTTCTAGAGATGGCGCATTTTGAGCTTGCACAACACTTCTTATTCTTCATTTCATCTACCTTGAAGCCAACACATGCTCCAAGCGATGCCAATGGACAATTCCTTCAAGTGCAACTTAATACAAACATTAGTCCATAAAGATTGTTATTAATTACCAAAACCACAAATGGGGCCCCAGATGTTCTTTCAGTTACCTTCTTGCACATAAACAAAACATTGTTTAAACACTCTTTACTTGAGATCAAATACAACTTACAAGTATCCTTTGGTAGATAGTGACGAGAGGCATGAAGACATTAACCAAATAGCTCAATGTGGGTTCGATTATCTTATTTAGAAACTAACTACAATTGATCTGTGCACTTATAGTCATCATGGTGTAGCAAGGGTATTTTCCGACAAGGATAACTCGGGGTTAATATTAAACTCCTGTGGAAATGTAAAATCTTTCCCATCTCATCTTCTAGCAACCTCCAAAACAAGATGATTTGCCTTGTGTCACTAACCCTACCATGTGGTTATCAAGCACAAGTTTTGGTATTAGAATTGAAAAAAGTCTACTAAAATAAACAATTGTCGAGGATATGACCCCAGGTACCCCCAGAGTTAAGGTATAAAGATACCTATGAAGAGTAATCGATGCGTCAATAACAGATTATGGAATAATAAGAAGTGTATATCAGAAATTAAAAGGTGTAAAGGGAATAACCAAAAAGGAAAAAGGAAAGAGGACTAATTGGGCCGAATCTAGATTGATTCGGCCCAGACTTGAGTTCCCTAAAAACCAAACTAATAACCTGCTGGCCGAAGAAAGCCTAAAACCACTTGGGCCGAATCATCTCATTTGGCCCACCAGGCGACCTCACCCTAGCGTCAAGCGCTCCACTCCACCTCGGAAAACAACATCGCCCGACTCCCCGACATCGTCGTTTCCCCGCCATGGATCGCACTGTCACATCCCAAGATTTTCCAAATCTTGTAATGTGAAAAAAATAAATGAATAAAATAAAACTTTGTTTGATTTTCAGGGCCAGAATAAACATTTTGAATTCAATTGGAACCTCAAACCAATTTGGATTAAATAAAATCCTAAAGGGATTTAAAAAGATAAACATTTTAAATAGAGGAAAATAAAATGTTTTGTAAATACCATTATTGATCTTTTAAATAAAAGATTTTGTTTTTAAAGGAAAAGGTGGATTTATAAATAAAGGTTATTTTATAAAGCCAAATTAAACCTTGGCCAAGATTTTGAAATAAAATGTTTTGTTTTGTTTAAAAATAGTAAAGGTTTATTTAAATAAAATAATAAGGAATTAATATCCAAATTTTATTCAAATAAAAGGTTTTACCATTTTAATTAAAACATAATTTTTTTATTAAATTATTTAAATAAGCTTTCCAAATATTTTATATTCTCAAATAAAACCTACTGAAGTGTTTTAGCTTTATTTTAGATTTCAAAATAAATATTTTAAATAAAATAAATCCTAGTTGAATTAAATAAATAAGGTCTATTTATTTAATTATTAATGGACCCTATAACAAAAATGTTATTTTGTTTTAAACAAGTTTTCCAAGTATTCTTTATATTCCTAAATAAAACCTACTGTTTTGGTTTTGAAAACAATTAAATTCCAAAAGGAGTATTTAAATAAAACAAATCCTATTTGATTTAATAACTAAGGTCCACTTTAATTAATTATTAATGGAGCCTAAAATAAAAATGTTATTTTATTTTAAACAAGTTTTCCAAGTATCTTTTATTTCAAATAAAACCTACTGATTTGGTTTTGAAAATATTTGGATTTCAAATGAAGATTTTATTAAATAAATCAAACCCTATTTAATTAAATAACTAAAGGTCCATTTTATTTAATTAATGAATGGATCCTAAAATGAAATAAAATATTATTTTATTTTGGAGTGTTGGTTTATGTTGATAAACAGAACCAAAAACACAATACAAAGTTTAATGATTGTTTGAATTGTTTGAATGATTGAAAAAGTTGATTGAAATTCAAAACAGAAATCAGAAATAGAAAAAGAAAAGGATACAGAATAAAAAAATGGATTTGAATCAGACCCAACCCAGCAGCCCAGGAAGCCCACCAACCAGCCCAACTATTCCACCCGCGGAGAAACGTTTTCACTCGCAACCAGACCCGCGGTGTGACCGACTGGTGGACTTCTCCTCCACTCTTTTTCCCACTGACCAGCGGACCCCACTCCTCCTGTTCTTCCTCCCCACCCACGCGGACTCTTCTCCCTCCCTCGTCGCCGTTACCTGCAGATACTCCGCGGCCTTAATTCGTCTTAACGAGGCCACCATCACTCACCTGGACCACGCACCTTAAAGCGCGCCTCCTCTCTCGCCCTCCTGTCTCCTCCCCAAGCACGCCCAGTGCCGTATTTCACCGACACTCCTCATCTCCGAGGACCCTTCTCGCCAATTCCGGCCAGCACACGCCCCCTTCCGCCTCCTCGAGCACGCATATGTGATCAGATCCCCACGGATCTTCTGCACCGCAACTCACCTGGGCGCCCAGGCGTTAGCTCCGCCACTTCGAGCACCACCACGCTCATCGCAAACTCCGACGAGTCTTCCTGGTAAGCTCGGACCTCCCTGATGACATTAAGTGATGCTCACATACTCCTTAGTACCAGGCGCGTCTAACACACCCTTTGCCTTGCTTCGACGAGCCCTGTAGCCTCGCCCCTGACAACGTCTGACCGCACCCGAGAACCAGAGCATCTCCGGCGAGGAATTCCGATGACACCCGTGCTCCCCTTGCCTTCTCGCGAGTACCTTGAGCTTCACCACGATCCCGCGATTCTGGTGAGCATCTCCTTCTTGTCCCTCGCTTCCTGCATCGTCGACAACCTCGTCGACAGAGCGCCGCCGCCGCACAGCCGCCGTCAGCGCCGCTCCTTTTAGGTCAAACGCGCAGCGACCGTTAGATGCAGATCCATTGGCTACGAAAGAATCACTTAACGCGAAGGGGTATGCGTTCAGGGTCGCACGATCGGACTTGATCCAACGCGCCAGAATAGCCAATCCAGACGAAACGGTATGGGCGAATGAGATTAAGACGCGTGGCACCAGACGTTTGAGAATAGAGTTTGAAATCAGATTTAAATGCCATTTTCAAACCTCTGTAACTTTCAAACCACACGTCCAAAAATTACAAATTTTATATCAATGGATTCAGTGGAACAAGACCTAGCCAACCATGCCCTTAGTTTAGCAAATAGTATTTTTTAGTTTGCTTGTTTTTGCAGATTCTTTTGTGAGCTTGTTTAGAGTATAAAAATTGTTTAAATTTGATTTTAGGGTTAAAACTTTTGCAAAATGGTTTGTTGTGACCTTACTGACCTTAGGAACCAACCCATGGTTTTGAAAATAGATTTGGAAAAGTTTAGGATGGAATATTAGATTTGGTCCATTTCTAGCCAAATAAAAATAATGGATTTGTTTATGGAAATAATTTTGAGTAAAGAACTTTGGAGAAAAATGGTTTAGACCAAACCTACTGACCCAAAACACCAAGTTTTGCAATAGCAACTCATTTGGTGAAAAACATAAAGTTTTACTTTGATAAAAATAATTTTCACCACATAAAATAATGATTAGATTTAAAAATGGTTTATGGACCAAAACCCTTTTGCAATTGACTTTGCCATTTTGGTGAATGACCAATTTGGAACCTACAAAGTTTAGAAGCCTAGTGGAGACCATCCTTGCAATAGAACCAACCTTGGCATTCTTATGCATGACTTAGATTCCATTACTTTGTGTGTGAAAAATTGTTTGTTTGACTTTGGTTTGGAATGTGAATTGAATTTGTGTTTGCTTGATTGACTTGTAGTGAAGTGTGAGACTAGCAAGATCAAGGAGTGAACCACCATTCCCTACCAAAAAGGCAAGTGATGCTTCATACTTTTTGTCCCATTACTTTCACTGTGCATTAGTGATTTTGCTAAGTAAAACTTGCATGGATTTTGCTAAGTATAAACCTTACTATAGGAAAACTAGTAGATGAAACCTTAGTGGAAATCTTCCTAAGTTAAGATTCCTATTACTATCAAGCTTAGCCAAGCTAATAGAAAACATGGGTGGAATTTATATTCACACTATGGAAAAATATTCTAAGTCTGAGGACTTGTGATTTTGTCTAATAAAACAACTAAGTTA
This sequence comes from Avena longiglumis, assembly GCA_030063025.1. NCBI lineage: Eukaryota > Viridiplantae > Streptophyta > Magnoliopsida > Poales > Poaceae > Avena > Avena longiglumis. Next base: position 470,293,888 of record CP125974.1, on the reverse strand, counting down.
ATGAATCACCTGGGTGGAATGGGATTGCTTGGTGGTTTTTGGTTGAGTGGTTCACAAGGCCATGGACTTGGCTTGTGTATCTCACTTGTGGTATGCCACCCAGGAACAAAGAGATTTGAGATGTCAAATGTTGAGAAGCTTCAAGTGCAACCACTTGGCAATATGGGCTCTGCCATGATCATATAGGTTGCAAGAACTTAGCCATATGGACAGTGTGTGGTAGTGTTTGATAGGTTGGAACGCGTCCATTTTGGTCTAAGGGAAATCTTCTGAAAGATCTTGTCTTGGGAAACCAAGTCTTGTGGGGAAAGTGCACCACCTCTGCAGAGTGTAGAATCTAAGTACTTAGCCATGTCCCTGGTAAAGGACAATTTGAGCATCAAGACATGGAAGCAATCAAGAATCTCATCATTCAAATTTCTAAGTTAAAACTTGTGGATTGAACAAGGGTTGTTTGAAATCTTCAATCTTAGGTTGAGAGATGCCTTGTGAAGGATCTTCAATATTTGATTGAGAAAAATGATTTTATCAAAGCAAAAACTTAGTATTTTCAAATGTTAAGGAAAAATCTATTTGAGCCATGCAAGCCTCAACTCTACTTAGCCAAATGCATATAGATAGATTCCACTATACTACCATAGTATCACTTGCCAATACAATTCAAATGTATTGACCCTTGTGGCTGTAACTTGTAATGTTGCAGGTTGATTGCTTTTAGTGAAGATTGACTGGTTAGGATTACAAAGTCTACAACCAACATCTGCCTGTGGCACTTTGAAGATGAAGGACCCATGACTATAGTTATTCCGCTGCAATGTAATGTAATAGCCTAATGAGCTATGTATGATGTAATAAAATTTTGTTATTCCTGGTTATAAAGCTATATTATGACCATTGTTTCTTGATATTACATCTTAACTGTGGATGCTAGCTATTGATCCAGGGACTAGCATTGTAAACACAGGGGACACCACCTTATATTGTTGTAAGGTTGGGACACTCCCTCTACAGATGGTATCAGAGCATTGTGTTGCCTGTAGGATTTGTAAACCTAGGATTGGACAAAAACCCTTAGAAAGATAGGAATTGTTCTTGTTCCAAAACTTACTTACAAACAATCTTGTAAACTCTTTCCTCAACCATTTTGGTTTCAACTCTACATCTCATCTATTTCAAACTTGATGGAAAAACCTACCTCATGGCCCAAGACTACACCATGTGCAAAGGACTTCTTCAACTTCTTCAACTCTAATGACTTCAACATCTTCAGCATGTTCACCAAGAAATTCTACTTTGGATGTCACTAAGGACTACAATTGAAACAAGGAAATCTTGCTCAAGATTTAGATACTGAAGGAATGCAAAAGTTAGAAGAAGATCACATCACTAGAAGTTATTGTAATCAAGAGTTTTTCTCAAGGGAACAATGATCTCATGTAAGACGAATCATGAAGGAAGGAAAGATCACAAATGAACCATATAGATGGGCCACCATATTTTAGATAAGTCAAAACACACCAACTTATGTGGTGTAACAAAAATATTTTTGTTGCCTAAGTATGTGCTTGAACTTTGTTGTTTGAGTGAAATGTTTGACTTGTGATTTCATGTACATTGTTTGTGTGAATTGTGGTGTGTGTGATTAGAAATATTTTCTTAGAAATATCTTGCCTATTCTAATCTCCCTTCAAACCCAAACAGATGACTACTCCAAGAGACTCCAACCTCAAGGTTGATGTCACCAACACCAACCAAGAGGACAACATGAAAGAGCTCATAGCAACTCAACACCAGTTGAACCAAGTGACAGCTCAGTTCATAGCCAACACTAGTGGAGAAGATCCAAAGCTACAAGGATTTCTAGAAACTCAAGGCCAAATGATGCTGAAAGTGACTGATCAAATGATCAAAATGGAAGAAAGCTATCCCAAAAGAGTCTTTGACAACAAGGATGACATAAATATTATTCTGGATGGAGCCCCAGCTTGCATTATTTGTGGAGACAAGGACCATACTTCCAAGGAGCATGGAGATCAATGCCCCAACTGTGACGAGAAACATCCTGTTGGACAATGCCCCACTTCTCAAGCTACTTGCTACCTATGTGAAGGAAACAACCATGTTCCTATCCAATGTCCTATCTATTGTATGGTGGAACAAAGGAAAAAAGAAGGATCCAAGTTTACCAAGAATGTTGATGGCAAAGGAAAAGGACCACTTATACCTCCAAACAAGACAACCCAATTCAAAGGATCAAAGAAACCCAAGAAGCAAAAGATAGACAAAATCCATGTGCAATGTTATAAGTGTAAGGAAATGGGACACTATTCTGGTGAATGCCCAGAGAACCCAAAGAATAAAGAGATTGTCCAAGTAGTGTGCAACAACTGCAAAGAACTAGGCCACTATGTAGCAACTTGTCCACAAGAGCCACGTAAAGAACTCAAGGATATCCACTGTTTCAATTGCAAGAACCCAGGACATTATGCAAGCAACTGTCCAGAAAAGATGAAGTACAAGTTGAACAAGCCTATGGAGAAACTCAACCTTGGCCCATGAGTCAATTGTGGAAACAAAGGACACAATGCAAATGTTTGCTTAGAAAATTTTTCCAGGAGACCAAGAAGACCAATATGTAATTTTTGTTTGAAAAATTTTAAGGGTGGTAGTACCCTAGTTGTTTTGAGCCTACTTGTAACCCTAGCCTTCCCAAATCTCGGGACGAGATTTATTTTAAGGGTGGTAGCCTGTCACATCCCAAGATTTTCCAAATCTTGTAATGTGAAAAATAAATGAATTAATAAAACTTTGTTTGATTTTTAGGGCCAGAAGAAACTTTTTGAATTCAATTGGAACTTCAAACCAATTTGGATCAAATAAATCCTAAAGGGATTTATAAAGATAAACATCTAATAAAGGAAAATAAAATATTTTGGAAATACTATTTTGGATCTTTTAAATAAAAGGATTTGGTTTACAAAAGAAAAGGTTTTATAAAGCCAAATTGAACCCTGGCCAAGCTTTTGAAATAAAACATTTTGTTTTGATAAAAATAGTAAAGGCTTCATTTAAATAAAATAATAAGGATTTAATATCCAAGTTTTTTTTAATAAAAGTTTTGCTATTTCCAAAACATCAAAACTTATTTTATTTATTTAAAATAAGTTTCCAAGTATTTATATTTTCAAATAAAACCTACTGATTTGGTTTTGAAAATAAATAGATTTCAAAAAGAGTATTTGAATAAAACAAATCCTATTTTTATTTTAATAACAATGGTCCATTTTATTTAATTAAAAATGGAACCTAAAAAGATTTAAATAATATTTCATTTTGGACTTTGGTTTATGTGTTAAACAGAACCAAATTCAAATGAAAAGTTTTATGATTGTTGACTTGTTTTGTTTGTTTGATTTGAGTGTTGTTTGGTTGTTTGAATTTCAAAACAGGAAATAGTTATAGAAACAGAAAAAAAATAGAGTTTGGACCTAGCCCAGTCGTCCAAGCCCACAAGCCCATCAAGCATCCCAGCTCCCCCTCCCCGGAAGAAAACGGTTCGCACCAACTTGCTAACCCGCAGAGAAACTGACCGGTGGACCCTTTCCCCTCACTCCCTCCCTCACTGACAGATAGACCCCACAGCCACGTGGTCATCTTCCTCGCCGCGACCTCCTCCCCCAAACCTCGCTGCCGTTGCTGCCATTCAATGCCACGTTGAATTCACGATTAATGGCTGCGTTAATCTCGCCCCTGACCATGCGTACATAAGCGCCTCTCCTCCCTCTGTCATTCCCCGCAAACGCCAACTCCACATCGCCACCAGGCTGCTCGGAATCATCTCCAAACCGCCGCTGCTCCGACGAGCTTCCTTCTCCAATTCCGGTCGTGTCCTTCCACCCCGTGCCCCCTCGACCTAGCTCACACCTTCCCCACCTCCTGACGCATCTGTCTGTGCCCCTCGTTTGAACGCAGGCGTCCCTGAGCATCGACTCCGACCAAGCTCTGAGCGCCGCCGTCTGTCTTCAACTCCGGCAAGTACCCAGGTAGTTTCCGACCGCCCCGCGCCTTCTAGTTCACGCACGCGTCATCTCCTTGATCTTACGTGTCTGACCACACCCTCTGTTTGCCTCCGCGTGATGCACAGCGTCGCCTTCGATCGTTGTAACACCCTCAGAATCGGACTTATGCAAGTTTGAGCAAAATTCGTCAAACTCGCATAGAAACGATTCAAAGGTGCCCACCAGGCACTTTCGTGCGGGTGGAAAACGAAGTAATAACATTACACAACAGTCCTCGATGGGACCCACAGAACAGATATATACAACAGCGACTCAAGGAGTCAAGAATACGGATATAATATACAAAGATCCAAATCACCTTGAAAACGATGGGGCGTCCGACTACGGACAAGAGGCAAATGGGGCTAAGAGCCCTGAAGAATAACCAATGGCGTCCATACCCTGCCCAGGCCAAGCCGGAAGGGTAACCCTGCTAACGACGTCGATCTCAAAACCTGCTTAAACAAAAGGGGTGCCGACAAAGGGCAAAGGAAAAAAGAAGGAGCGTCGATCTTGAGGCCATTACAGCGAGGCTAGAATTGCGGTCCTCGCCTACATAGGTATGGTGGATCGAGCGGCGCAGCATGCACTAAACAACCTATAGAGACTCGATACAAGCTGGCGCCAATCGAGAGGGTAAGAAAGACCTATTCGATCCAACGAAGCTAACACCAAACAAACCCATCTGGTGTTTCCCCTCGAGACCAGTCGAGGAAGTCAACCGAGGAACTCACACAGTTGGCAGTTTTACTTAATTAGTTATAGTTGCGGCACTCTACTAGTCAGGTTTAGATAACCGTCCTGATAAAGTAAACAGTGGGCACTTTTAGTTAACCATTCCATTATAGTTGCAACGCTTACTAGTCGACATTGGCATGAGATAACCGTAAACCCCAAAGGTTGTTGGTACTTTTATTCAGCCATTTTGTTGTAGTTGCAATACTTACTAGTCAGGTACCATGGTCGCAAGCGACACACAAAACAAGCAATTGTGGGCAGTATTAATTAGCCATTCCATTATAGTGAAGCTGATTACTAGTCATTATAAAGTCAAATTTATGACAATAAACCTTAGTTATGCTTGTCTATGATCGAGATACTGTGCTCCAAGTCGTCCATATCCGCGGACACGGCTTTCAGAAAGTTTTACCCGGCCGGGGTGCACCAATAGCAACACACGCTCGATCAACCTCGGAAAAACCAAATCAAAACCCAACGAGGCTTTCACGACTGAACAATCACAGGATTCAGAATTATTTCCGGGGGCCACCCCATTGAGTAGATCCCGCAACGGAGTAAGCAAGCTCCGAGACGGACTCAAGGTTTGCGACAATGGTCAGAAACTCGGGAACCGAAAGTGTGGCTTGTCGATACCGCAAAACATTACGCTTACCTAAGCGATGACAAAGGTGCTCCTCGCACAATTTAAATTGAAAGTAGCATGGCATAAGTACAGGATAGTAAAACACCTCAAACTAGTTTGTGGCCCCAAGAAATAAGACGGAATCAAGCTCCGGCTCGGGGGTCCCATATACCTCCGGATGTGGATAGCGCAAAATCAAGGAACAGGTATCAAGTACTCGGGGTCTTACGGACACAAGTGGGCTGAAACCAAATATTGTCTATCACCCACCGATGCCTCTGCTTATTCAATTTTAGTTGTTAAACAGAAATTAAAGTGACGATAAGTAAAACTAGAATCATCTCCAACCTCAACATGCGGCAATACATCAGCAACTGTGGCATATGACGACACACATCAGCACTTGAGCAAGCAACTACGACGCGCAAGTCCAACTATCTACCAAACAACAGGTAATAGGGTGTGTCCAAGGCAATTTAGGGCTGCACGGTAAATCACAGGTACAGAAACTAAAGCATCGCAACACAGATAGCAATAGATCAACAGGAGGGAAGTAAATACTATAAAGGTAAGATAGGTAGAAAGGGGGAGATGCTCGCCTGAAAACATTGTCGAAGGTTCAACCGAAGATCGGGACGAAGCTCACATCAACTCAACGGCCTTATCCGCGAAGAAGCAAAACACTAGAAGAAACACCGGATGCAATATTTAATACTAAGGCAGAAGAACGGCATGATGCATGTATGATGCATGGCATGGCAAAGAGGCGATGCAATTAGGTCATATTAAGTGGAACCGGGGTCCCGATAATTAATTAGATGGTGCAAATTATTTAGATCCCCGCAATTTAAATGTTGTTATAACAAGGTAAGGTAAGATACCGGTTCGCTACACCAGTTTAAATGAGGCCGATATGAGACTAGATTTGCCCGCATATGGGCCCCATATTTAATTATTAGGTGAATCGGCATAAGGCCCCCAAACCACATGAATGTATGCATGCAAGATCATGATTTAATATGCAACAAATTATATAGATGGAATTTATAAAATAGGGTTCTCGGAGAGGGGTTCACACATTAGGGGTCTCGACGAACTTGGGTTCCGGGGTTCGGTCTCGGGTCCGTGGTGCGACGGATTGGTCTCGGAAACGCTCGGAAAAAGGTAGATCTTGGTGCATCCGGCCTCGTGTCCGGTGAAGAACTTGTCGTCGGGGTCGGGTCTTCGGATCGGGTAGATCTTATCGGTGTTGGCGTCGAGTGAAGAACTTGTCGTCGGTGTCTCGGTGTCCTCGGGGCACTTGGCGTTCGGGCGACCTTGGCGTTCCGCGCGAAGTGCTTGGCGTCCGAGAGTGGCACTTGTCGATCCGTAGGCGATCATGTTGGTCGTGGGGTTCGATTCGGGATCGGTCTTGATTCCAGATCTTGGCGCCAGGGTTCTGCGTCACCGGATCTGTGGACCGGGTCTTGGATCCGTGCTCTGCTTTCATGACGGAGAACTTGTCGATCCGTGACGAGGATGTCTGGTACCGCTTGGGTAGACGATGACGGCCTTGGATGTGGTACCGGTAACCTCCTAGAGTCCCCGTCTCGGTACAATCTCCACGCATCGGTTCTCGTCAACGGAGTGCTTGGTAGAGAGCATGGCGTTCTAGGGTCTTCGGAAGATCTTGTGGGGATTCTCGTCAAACACGAGGGTCTGAACATCCTCGCGAGCTTCACCACACTTGTAGCCAAAACTTCGACACATCGGGGTTGCAGGACGGGTACACGCAGTGTAAGCTTGGCGACGAGCAGCGGGGAGGCCGAGGTGGCGCAGAGCCCGACGAGGGGAGCGGCAGCGAGGACAGGGCGACGCGGGGCGGAGCAGGACCGCCGGTGACGAGGGCGGCTCCGGCGGGCGAGCTGCTGCGGGGCCGGAGGCGGGAGGTCTGCGTCGGGAGGCTGCGCTGCTCGGTTCGAGGCGGGGCGAGGCGGAGGAGCTGGCGCCGGGAGTCTCGGCCATGGGGCTTGCAGGGAGAAGAGGACACGCTGCTCGAGGAGAGCAGAGGGCGACGGAGCTGGGCGCTTGGGCTCGGCGGCTTGGGCGCAGACGGCGACGCTGGCGGGGCGAACACGGCCGGTGGCGACGCGGACGCCCTTGGCGCGACGCAGAGCGGCCGCGGGAGGAGCACGCGCGCTGGGGCGACGCGGGGGCGGGAGCCGCGGGCGACGCGGGCTGCGGGGGCGGGCTCGTCGGCGGCTTGCAGGCGGGCGGTGTCATGGCGGGCGGCGGGAAGCTCGCGCTGAGGCGAGGGACTGGGAAGGGCGCTGAGGAGCCGGCCGGGAGGGAGGCACAGTGGAGAGAACAGAGGAGGAAGAAGGGGAGGCGGGAAGAGGGAGTCAAGGGAGGAGAGAGAGGGGCGCGGTAGGTGGGATGGCTCGAAAGGACAGGGCTGGGGCTGGGTCCCGCGCCCAGGTGGGGTGGGGGCGTGCGTCTGGGTGGGGTCGGGGTGGTGAGTGTGCGCGTGTGAGGTGGGTGAGTGGGCCGCGTGGGTGGCGGGGCCACGGGTCAGGGAGAGGGCTGGTGAGAGGGTCAGTGGGGGAGGGTGGACCGGTGCAGGGTGGCGTGGCAAGGTGGGGGTGGGTGGGCTGTGAGGGTGAGTGGGTTGAGTGGAGAGGGAGGGCTAGGCCACGTGGCATGCAGGGATAGGCTAGGGAATAGGGGAGGGGTGAGGTGGCGGTCGCTGAGTGGCTGGGGTGAGGTGGAAGGGGGGCTGGGTAGAGTTTTTGGTAGCCAAAGGATTTAGAGGGCTGGACCGATTTAGTTTATGGGGTGGTCGTTCGGGTCATTCGGCCCGTTCGACTGCCCCACTAAAAATAATACATATTTTTATTCGTTTAATTGGAACGTTTGCAAACCGCTCGCGGCCAAAACAAAATAACCCGGAGACCCGGTTTGGGTTTTGATTTAAAGACGGGGCGTTTTTAGAAATCAAAATAGGTTTCCGAAATTAGTTTTGGCACACAACATATGATGATGACAATGCAATGCACAAAATCAACGCGATTTTCTAGTAGTGGTTTTGCGGGATGCCACAATCGTGACCACACCCGACGCCGACGACGTCTCCGACGAGCAATCGCCACCGTTCCCGTGCGCCCCCTGCTACGTCGACCACACTTTGAGCATCACCACATCCTCGCGATTCTGGTAAGCTTACTCCCTCCTCGCTTCGCCGCCGCCGCCACCATCTGGCCGCCCGTCATAGCTTGTCCTAGCGCCGCCAGCTTTTGGCAAGTCAGTAGGAGCCGTCCGATCTAGATCCGATGCACACGACTGATTGACTTATCGAAGGGGTAAGATCTATCCTGCGCCGCACGTTTTCCTTTAGATCCTGCAGTCCACGTTGCCGATCCGGCCGAACCGGTACCATCCAATTAGACAGTGCCGCGTGTCACCTGTTCTGTTTAAAACAGATTTGAAATCAGATTAGTTTGTGATTTTCAAACCTTTGTAACTTCTGATCCACACGTCCAAAAATTACAAATTTGATGTCGTTGTAATCAGTGGAACAAACCCTATCCAACCATGCCTTTGGTTTAGTAAATAGTATCTGTTAGTTTGCTTGTCTTTGTAGATACTTTTGTGTGCTTGTTTAGATTAGAAAAATTGTTTAAAAATGCTTTTAGGGTTAAAACCTTTGCAAAATGGTTTGTTGTAAACTCACTAACCCTAGGAACCAACCCATAGTTTGGAAAATGGATTTGGTAAAGTTTAGGATAGAAAACTTGATTTAGTCATTTCTAGCCAAATGAAAATAATGGTTTTGAAAATGTTTTTGGAGTAAAAACTTTGGGAAAATGTTTTGGATCAAACCTACTGACCCTAAACACCAAGTTTTGGGAAACAACAACTTATTTGGTGAACAACATAAAGTTGTTGCTTTTATAAAAATATTTTCACCACATAAAATGATGAATGGATTTAAAAATAGTTAAAGGACAAAACCCTTTTGCAAATAACTTTGCCACTTTGGAAAATGACCACTTTGGACTTTACAAAGTTTATAAGCCTAGTGGAGACCATCTTTGCAAATAGAACCATCTCTTGCATGCTTACATGCATGATTTAGATCCCATAGTTTTATGTGTGTGTGAATTGTTGTTTGATTGATTATTTGGAATGCTAGTTGATTTTTGTGTTTGCTTGATTGACTTGTAGTGAAGTTAGAAAAGTGTGAGACTAGCAAGATCAAGGAGTGAACCAACATTCCCTACCAAAAAGGCAAGTTACACTATCATCTAAAGTCCTACTATTTTCATTATACTTAGTGGATTTTGAAACATGCATGAAAAGATACTTTTATACTTATGCTATGCTAAATCCTAATAGGATTCCCTATACATTCCTTAGAGAAAACAATGTAGTTGTTACATGCTTAGCCATGCTTTTTATATTTTGAAAAGAGATACATGTTGAGATTTTTATGAAGTTGAGAAAAGGACTTGTGATTTTATATAATAAAACAAGGACTCAATGAACCACCTAGGTGGCCAAGGATACTTTGAGTATTGGAGAAGGTGGCAACAAAAGGAACCATGTATATGGCAATCTCTTTGTGTTGTGATCCAAAGGAAACCACCCAGGAAACTTAGAGATTGAACATGTTTCTCCAATTGTGGCTTTCGTGTGCAACCACATGCTATTATGGCTCTGGCTTAGTCAACTACATTGGGAAGACCCATGCATTGTCTTTAGTTTACTGGACATGGGGATCTGGAATGCTTCATGGGTGATGAAGACAAGCTAGCAATGGTGTATGGGAGGACCCTTTGGAAAGACTTCGTCATATTCTCAATCTGCCAGTACTCCATCTTGGTGAGTGCTAATCCAGTGGCCACTGGTGGCAAAAGGATGGGATTGTGACATGTGGGTAAAGTGTACTCCTTCTGCAGAAGATAATAAAATCTAAGTACTTAGCCGTGTCCCCGGTTATGGACAATACTGAGCAACTAAAGTTTGAAGCTATGGGAGATCTCAACATTCTAATTTCTAAAAGAAAACTTTTAAAAACTTCATGCACTTGGGGTTACCAAGGAGCTCAAGAGACTTTGATAAAACTTGATGTACTTGGGGTTACCAAGGAACTCAAGAGATGAAAACATGAACACTTGGGGTTACCAAGGAACTCATGAGATTTTGATAAAACTTGATGCACTTGGGGTTACCAAGGAGCTCAAGGGATTTTGACAAGGACTTCAACACTTGAGTTTCTACCAAGGAGTTCAAGGGATTCTTGGAAAAAGAGATTTGACAAAGGACCAAAAACATTTTTGAAAAGATAGGATAAATTATTGCTTTATGCAAATGAGCCTAAAACTCTACTTAGCCAAATATGCATGTATTGATAGGATCCACTCATATTGTACATAGTAGTGAAGCTTGCCAATACAATTCAAATGTATTGACCCTTGTGGCTGTAACTTGTAATGTTGCAGGTTGATTGCTTTTAGTGAAGATTGATTGATTAGGATTACAAAGTCTACAACCAACATCTGCCTGTGGCACTTTGAAGATGAAGGACCCATGACTATAGTTATTCCGCTGCAATGTAATGTAATAGCCTAATGAGCTATGTATGATGTAATAAAATTTTGTTATTCCTGGTTTTAAAGCTATATTATGACCATTATTTCTTGATATTACATCTTAACTGTGGATGCTAGCTATTGATCCAGGGACTAGCATTGTAAACACAGGGGACACCACCTTATATTGTTGTAAGGTTGGGACACTCCCTCTACAGATGGTATCAGAGCATTGTGTTGCCTGTAGGATTTGTAAACCTAGGATTGGACAAAAACCCCTTAGAAAGATAGGAATTGTTCTTGTTCCAAAACTTACTTACAAACAATCTTGTAAACTCTTTCCTCAACCATTTTGGTTTCAACTCTACATCTCATCTATTTCAAACTTGATGGAAAAAACTACCTCATGGCCCAAGACTACACCATGTGCAAAGGACTTCTTCAACTTCTTCAACTCTAATGACTTCAACATCTTCAGCATGTTCACCAAGAACTTCTACTTTGGATGTCACTAAGGACTACAATTGAAACAAGGAAATCTTTCTCAAGATTTAGATACTGAAGGAATGCAAAAGTTATAAGAAGATCACATCACTAGAAGTTATTGTAATCAAGAGTTTTTCTCAAGGGAACAATGATCTTATGTAAGAAGAATCATGAAGTAAGGAAAGATCACAAGTGAACCATATAGATGGACCACCATATTTTAGATAAGTCAAAACACACCAACTTATGTGGTGTAACAAAAATATTTTTGTTGCCTAAGTATGTGCTTGAACTTTGTTGTTTGAGTGAAATGTTTGACTTGTGATTGCATGTACATTGTTTGTGTGAATTGTGGTGTGTGTGATTAGAAATATTTTCTTAGAAATATCTTGCCTATTCTAATCTCCCTTCAAACCCAAACGGATGACTACTCCAAGAGACTCCAACCTCAAGGTTGATGACACCAACACCAACCAAGAGGACAACATGAAAGAGCTCATAGCAACTCAACACCAGTTGAACCAAGTGACAACTCAGTTCATAGCCAACACTAGTGGAGAAGATCCAAAGCTACAAGGATTTCTAGAAACTCAAGGCCAACTGATGCTGAAAGTGACTGATCAAATGATCAAAATGGAAGAAAGCTATCCCAAAAGAGTCTTTGACAACAAGGATGACATAAATATTATTCTGGATGGAGCCCCAGCTTGCATTATTTGTGGAGACAAGGACCATACTTCCAAGGAGCATGGAGATCAATGCCCCAACTGTGACGAGAAACATCCTGTTGGACAATGCCCCACTTCTCAAGCTACTTGCTACCTATGTGAAGGAAACAACCATGTTCCTATCCAATGTCCTATCTATGCCATGGTGGAACAAAGGAAACAAGAAGGATCCAAGTTTACCATGAATGTTGATGGCAAAGGAAAAGGACCACTTATACCTCCAAACAAGACAACCCAATTCAAAGGATCAAAGAAACCCAAGAAGCAAAAGATAGACAAAAGCCATGTGCAATGTTATAAGTGTAAGGAAATGGGACACTATTCTGGTGAATGCCCAGAGAACCCAAAGAATAAAGAGATTGTCCAAGTAGTGTGCAACAACTGCAAAGAACTAGGCCACTATGTAGCAACTTGTCCATAAGAGCCACGTAAAGAACTCAAGGATATCCACTGTTTCAATTGCAAGAACCCAGGACATTATGCAAGCAACTGTCCAGAAAAGATGAAGTACAAGTTGAACAAGCCTATGGAGAAACTCAACCTTGGCCCATGAGTCAAGTGTGGAAACAAAGGACACAATGCAAATGTTTGCTTATAAAAGTTTTCCAGGAGCCCAAGAAGACCAATATGTAATTTTTGTTTGAAAATTTTTAAGGGTGGTAGTACCCTAGTTGTTTTGAGCCTACTTGTAACCCTAGCCTTCCCAAATCTCGGGACGAGATTTATTTTAAGGGTGGTAGCCTGTCACATCCCAAGATTTTCCAAATCTTGTAATGTGAAAAATAAATGAATTAATAAAACTTTGTTTGATTTTCAGGGCCAGAAGAAACTTTTTGAATTCAATTGGAACTTCAAACCAATTTGGATCAAATAAATCCTAAAGGGATTTATAAAGATAAACATCTAATGAAGGAAAATAAAATATTTTGGAAATACTATTTTGGATCTTTTAAATAAAAGGATTTGGTTTATAAAAGAAAAGGTGGTTTTATAAATAAAGATTATTTTATAAAGCCAAATTGAACCCTGGCCAAGCTTTTGAAATAAAACATTTTGTTTTGATAAAAATAGTAAAGGCTTCATTTAAATAAAATAATAAGGATTAAATATCCAAGTTTTTTTTAATAAAAGTTTTGCTATTTCCAAAACATCAAAACTTATTTTATTTATTTAAAATAAGTTTCCAAGTATTTATATTTTCAAATAAAACCTACTGATTTGGTTTTGAAAATAAATAGATTTCAAAAAGAGTATTTGAATAAAACAAATCCTATTTTTATTTTAATAACAATGGTCCATTTTATTTAATTAAAAATGGAACCTAAAAAAATTTAAATAATATTTCATTTTGGACTTTGGTTTATGTGTTAAACAGAACCAAATTCAAATGAAAAGTTTTATGATTGTTGACTTGTTTTGTTTGTTTGATTTGAGTGTTGTTTGGTTGTTTGAATTTCAAAACAGGAAATAGTTATAGAAATAGAAAAAAATAGAGTTTGGACCTAGCCCAGTCGTCCAAGCCCATAAGCCCATCAAGCATCCCAGCTCCCCCTCCCCGGAAGAAAACGGTTCGCACCAACTTGCTAACCCAGAGAACCGACCGTGGACCCTTTCCTCACTCCTCCCTCATCGAGATAGACCCCACCACGTGGTCATCTTCCTCGCGACCTCCTCCCCAAACCTCGCTGCCGTTGCTGCCATTCAAAGCCACGTTGAATTCACGATTAATGGCTGCGTTAATCTCGCCCCTGACCATGCGTACATAAGCGCCTCTCCTCCCTCTGTCATTCCCCGCAAACGCCAACTCCACATCGCCACCAGGCTGCTCGGAATCATCTCCAAACCACCGCTGCTCCGACGAGCTTCCTTCTCCAATTCCGGTCGTGTCCTTCCACCCCGTGCCCCCTCGACCTAGATCACACCTTCCCCACCTCCTGACGCATCTGTCTGTGCCCCTCGTTTGAACGCAGGCGTCCCTGAGCGTCGACTCCGACCAAGCTCTGAGCGCCGCCGTCTGTCTTCAACTCCGGCAAGTACCCAGGTAGTTTCCGACCGCCCCGCGCCTTCTAGTTCACGCACGCGTCATATCCTTGATCTTACGCGTCTGACCACACCCTCTGTTTGCCTCCGCGTGATCCACAGCGTCACCTTCGACCGCGGACAGAACCACCCGACGCCGACGACGTCTCCGACGAGCAATCGCCACCGTTCTGCCGTCGCCACGCCGTCGACCACACTTTGAGCATCACCACATCCTCGCGATTCTGGTAAGCTTACTCCCTCCTTTTCGCTCGCCGCCAGCCACCATCTCGCCGCCCGCTTCATAGATTGTCCTAGCGCCGCCAGCTTTTGGCAAGTCAGTAGGAGCCGTCCGATCTAGATCCGATGCACACGACTGATTGACTTATCGAAGGGGTAAGATCGATCCTGCGCCGCACGTTTTCCTTTAGATCCAGCAGTCCACGTTGCCGATCCGGCCGAACCGGTACCGTCCAATTAGACAGTGCCGCGTGTCACCTGTTCTGTTTAAAACAGATTTGAAATCAGATTAGTTTGTGATTTTCAAACCTTTGTAACTTCTAATCCACACGTCCAAAAATTACAAATTTGATGTCGTTGGAATCAGTGGAACAAACCCTATCCAACCATGCCTTTGGTTTAGTAAATAGTATCTGTTAGTTTGCTTGTTTTTGTAGATACTTTTGTGTGCTTGTTTAGATTAGAAAAATTGTTTAAAAATGCTTTTAGGGTTAAAACCTTTGCAAAATGGTTTGTTGTAAACTCACTGACCCTAGGAACCAACCCATAGTTTGGAAAATGGATTTGGTAAAGTTTAGGATAGAAAACTTGATTTAGTCATTTCTAGCCAAATGAAAATAATGGTTTTGAAAATGTTTTTGGAGTAAAAACTTTGGGAAAATGTTTTGGATCAAACCTACTGACCCTAAACACCAAGTTTTGGGAAACAACAACTTATTTGGTGAACAACATAAAGTTGTTGCTTTTATAAAAATATTTTCACCACATAAAATGATGAATGGATTTAAAAATAGTTAAAGGACAAAACCCTTTTGCAAATAACTTTGCCACTTTGGAAAATGACCACTTTGGACTTTACAAAGTTTATAAGCCTAGTGGAGACCATCTTTGCAAATAGAACCATCTCTTGCATGCTTACATGCATGATTTAGATCCCATAGTTTTATGTGTGTGTGAATTGTTGTTTGATTGATTATTTGGAATGCTAGTTGATTTTTGTGTTTGCTTGATTGACTTGTAGTGAAGTTAGAAAAGTGTGAGACTAGCAAGATCAAGGAGTGAACCAACATTCCCTACCAAAAAGGCAAGTTACACTATCATCTAAAGTCCTACTATTTTCATTATACTTAGTGGATTTTGAAACATGCATGAAAAGATATTTTTATACTTATGCTATGCTAAATCCTAATAGGATTCCCTATACATTCCTTAGATAAAACAATGTAGTTGTTACATGCTTAGCCATGCTTTTTATATTTTGAAAAGAGATACATGTTGAGATTTTTATGAAGTTGAGAAAAGGACTTGTGATTTTATATAATAAAACAAGGACTCAATGAACCACCTGGGTGGCCAAGGATACTTTGAGTATTGGAGAAGGTGGCAACAAAAGGAACCATGTCTATGGCAATCTCTTTGTGTTGTGCTCCAAAGGAAACCACCCAGGAAACTTAGAGATTGAACATGTTTCTCCAATTGTGGCTTTCGTGTGCAACCACATGCTATTATGGCTCTGGCTTAGTCAACTACATTGGGAAGACCCATGCATTGTCTTCAGTTTACTGGACATGGGGATCTGGAATGCTTCATGGGTGCTGAAGACAAGCTAGCAATGGTGTATGGGAGGACCCTTTGGAAAGACTTCGTCACATTCTCAATCTACCAGTACTCCATCTTGGTGAGTGCTAATCCAGTGGCCACTGGTGGCAAAAGGATGGGATTGTGACATGTGGGTAAAGTGTACTCCTTCTGCAGAAGATAATAAAATCTAAGTACTTAGTCGTGTCCCCGGTTATGGACAATACTGAGCAACTAAAGTTTGAAGCTATGGGAGATCTCGACATTCTAATTTCTAAAAGAAACTTTTAAAAACTTGATGCACTTGGGGTTACCAAGGAGCTCAAGAGACTTTGATAAAACTTGATGTACTTGGGGTTACCAAGGAACTCAAGAGATGAAAACATGAACACTTGGGGTTACCAAGGAACTCATGAGATTTTGATAAAACTTGATGCACTTGGGGTTACCAAGGAGCTCAAGGGATTTTGATAAGGACTTGAACACTTGAGTTTCTACCAAGGAGTTCAAGGGATTCTAGGAAAAAGAGATTTGACAAAGGACCAAAACCATTTTTGAAAAGATAGGATAAATTATTGCTTTATGCAAATGAGCCTAAAACTCTACTTAGCCAAATCTGCATGTATTGATAGGATCCACTCATATTGTACATAGTAGTGAAGCTTGCCAATACAATTCAAATGTATTGACCCTTGTGGCTGTAACTTGTAATGTTGTAGGTTGATTGCTTTTAGTGAAGATTGATTGATTAGGATTACAAAGTCTACAACCAACATCTGCCTGTGGCACTTTGAAGATGAAGGACCCATGACTATAGTTATTCCGCTGCAATGTAATGTAATAGCCTAATGAGCTATGTATGATGTAATAAAATTTTGTTATTCCTGGTTATAAAGCTATATTATGACCATTGTTTCTTGATATTACATCTTAACTGTGGATGCTAGCTATTGATCTAGGGACTAGCATTGTAAACACAGGGGACACCACCTTATATTGTTGTAAGGTTGGGACACTCCCTCTATAACAGTCTTCGGTTGCTTCTTGTAAGGAGTATTCTTCTTAAAAATGGCTTCTTGCGAGGTGCCTTTGATTTTTCCTTGAGAACCATCCTACCCACATGATCTTCTCCGCTTTGATAGGGGCACACAACTACAAAGTGCAAACGGTCTCCACAATTGTAACAAGATCTCATTTTTGGACCATTTTCCTTTCGTCCATTTGACCCATTCTTGCGTTCAAGTTCAGACTTGGCTTTGGCGGGGTCCTTCCAAAAGTTACTTGCATAGAAGGCCATGTACTCTCCATGTGCCTGCTTGACATCCTCATGATAGTCCATAGAAACAATGTCATCATCTTCTTAATCAACAATATTTTCCTTCAAGGGCACATTTACCCCTTTTGCATTCCAATGGCTCATGCACGAGCATCTTCAGCGTTCTTGGCGGTGACTTTGAATGCTGCCATTTCTTTCATAACTTCATTGGAAGTCATTTGGTGATAGTTGTGTCTTCCTTGAAGGCTCTTTAAATCTCTTTAAATCCATGGGCTCAAACGGCATGAGAGCACTCACATACTTCATCTTGATCCAAGCATCATCAACATGTGTTGCACCATGGATTCTAAATGTGGTGGGGACTTGAGTCTTCTATACATGTCTTTGTGGTGCTCACCATACATCATATAGAATCCTTCCGCTTGGTTGCTTAGAGCATCATACCTGTTTCTTCTCATGCTCTCATTTCCAATGAATAATTCTGTGAGGGCATCCCAAGCTTCCTTAGTAGTGCTGAGATGTTCTATATGTGGCATGTCCTTGGGACCCACACCGAGCTGAATCATGTGTAGAGCCGTTGCATTGAGTTGGTTGTCCACAACCTTTCTTCTTGTCAAGTTGTTTGTATCTCCAACATGAAGACTATTCTCGACTATTTTCCATAACTCAATGGACGAGCTAAAAACATGAGACTTCATCAAAAATTGCAATTGATTAAAAGGACATGCAGTAAGCTTGGGTGGATCACCCCTATTCTTTATATGAGGGTGAGGGATTGGTGGATCAAATGAGTATAAGTGAGGCCTCACTATATTCCGCCTTACCACTTCCCTCTTTTGAGGAGGAGCTTTTACTATGATCGTGACCCTCCAACTCGTCTTCCTTGGAGTTAGAATTAGATTTTTCTTAGAAGAAGGTGTGGCAGCCTTAGAGGTAGAAGGAGGAGGGGCTGTGGGTAGAGAGAGACACTCTATTATTTCACGCATCTCTTCCATTTTGGTCTCCATGGATTTAAGCAAGGTTGTTTCCAACGTCTTGAGATCATCCATGGTGACCTTGTCCACAACCTCACTACCATCAGACCTAGTACCCATACTCTCTTAGGTGGTAAAGCCCGAATAAAGAGCCGAGACTCTGATACCAATTGAAATGGATCGAATTGGCACCTAGAGGGGGGCGGGGTGAATAGGTGATACTCCAAATTTTAATACTTTTCAATTTTAGGCTTGACATAAAGGTAAATTCTCTAGATATTCAACTACGGAGAATTTCCCTCTATGCAAACCTAGTACTAAGCGAGTAAAAGGGACGAATGAGGTAACCGTAGTGTAGCATGCAGAGGCACATGATTTGTTTGACCGCAGTTCCTTCCTTGTTAAGGGAAGTACGTCTGCGTTGGAGGGGTGGGCGGTACTAAGACCACAACGCCACAATAGGTCTCACCCGTTCTCCGATGGATCTCGCCACCAAAGGCCTGATCCACCTTTCCACTATTGGGTACCCTTCGAGGCGGGAACCGGTGCCTTTACAACACTAGCGGGGCACACATCCACAACTGAATTGGAGGCTCCCGTGATGACAACAAGCTGCCCCAAGAACAAGTTTAAGCAACAACCGAAATAGAGATCTAGATATTTGCAAGAAATACTAGATCAAGAATCCTCCAAGTGAATGGAGGGTAATTGAAGAGCTTGATTGGTGCTGTTGAAGATCGAAACCTCCTCCTTCGATTCCCCAAAGATCGGAGCCTTCGGGTGGATGAATGTGGAGATCTCGATTTGGAACTCGATGAATAGTATAACACTTTTTTGAATGAATCAAGTGGTCTGACAAGAGGAGCAATTGGGGTATTTATATCCCTCTCAAAACTCAACTGTTTTGGAGAAATTTGGGGCCGGATTATCTGGCCTAAGTGGGGACCGGATTATCCTGCCGGGGCAAAAATCTGGCCCAGAATCAGACTTTTGGGCAAAAAATGCCTCCTATACCGCTTGACGCCCTTGGCTGCCTTTGGAAAAATTCCCGGGGGGCGGATTATCTGGCCCGGGCAAAAACTCTAGCCCTGGCCGGACAATCCGTGGGAAAGTCCGCCCCATACCACGTGACGCGCCTTGTCCACCTTTGTCGAGCAAGCAAAGGGTGGATAATATGCCCCACAAAACTCTATTTGGCTGCTTTTTGAGTGGACATTTATCTACATCACTCAACACACATTAAATAATCCTTGGTATTGTTATCTACACACGAAACACTAGAGATCATGAAATGTTCTTTCACCCTAGACACATGTGGTCATCCTCGGAGCTTGAGGTCTCTATTGTATAGATATATATGTGCTCATGTTGGAAGACTCCAATTGAGTTGTGGAGTGTGCCCCAAGAAGTTTGTAAAGGTTTTGATCACCGCCTTCAAAGATACCGCTTATTGAATCGTGTGCATGCCTCTATGGCACACCGGCGGGAGAATAGGGTGAGGCCTTTGTGGCACCACACGCCTCCAAGGTAGACGTACTTTCTCTCAAAAGGATGGAACTATGGGAATACATCTCCAATTCTATATTGCGGTTACCTCATCCCCTTACCTATTGTATCGTGCTTTCTTGTACCTTGTCATATAGGATTGTTACCTAGTTTCATATATAGATAATTTATATTTTTTCAAGCCTAATTTGTAATAAAAAGTTCAAGTTGTTAGTCGCCTAATCACCCTCTAGTCGATCATACCAATCATTCAATTGGTATTAGAGCCTCATCTCTTACATATGGCTTAACCTCCTAAGAGAGTATGGTCAATCAAGAGCGGGTGGCAAGTGAAGCCTCATCTAGCATTGCAGTCACTATGGATGGACTCACGAAAATGGGATCATCCATTTTGGCCAACATGGAAGGGATTGATGTATAAGTTTCTAACTAATAAAAATAACCCAATTCCCATTGCCCCGGTCGAAGCTCATCATCATGTTGCCTTGTTTATTCCTGAAGGGCATTTTTTTTGTTTTTGCATGTATGAACCCCAACAACGAAAGTTGGGATGGTACTACTGCCAAAGGTGTGAAACCTCCCTATGATAAGAATAGTAAAACCTCCGACAACAAACACATGATATGTTATTCATTTGAAATCCATTTTGGTGAACAAGAGCTTGTTATGAAGATTACCACAAGTTCTAAAACCTCTCATGGATAAGAACCAAATAACAACCAAGAAATATGATGCCAATGATGCAATGATTTGAGCTATTTAGGAACGATACGATAAAGTTACTCACTCGAGATACCTTCTTGATAGTACAACTATATATCCTATAACCCGGTCTCCAACTAACAACATGAGATTGGTAAAAGAGAAAACCTATCAACATCATACGTTTTCCTTGCACATTCCACTTTTGATTGGGTAGAAGACGATCTTGTCCTTATCAAGATGGAACAACTTTTTTGATTAATATATCTCACACTTGCTTGATGAAGACTTGAGAATTACTCCCCGATACTCCTATGGGAGGGACTCTTCTTTGGGCATGTATTCTGTAACACCCCAAAAATATTAATGAGGATCAAGTTCTAATTAACCAAGATTAGGGTTAACAAAAGATTTTATAAATTTAATTCAAATTATATGCTTGTGTGTATGAATGCTTGCAATGCCATGTTTGATTGTTGTAAATGATGAGAAATGGTTTAAAGATCAAAACCATATCATCTAGGTCATTTACAAACCAGATCAAAACAAAAGAAAATCTAAATATAAAAGCATATGACTTAATGGTCATTTCTGCCAAAGTTAACCACTAGCTCACTTTGAGCATCTCTAGCAACTAATCTCAAACAGAAACGTTTCCATTCCTTTTCTCACCTTGCTAGACCTAGTGACACTAAACCTAGTGGAGTTTTCCAACCTTGCAGAAACATTCTCAAACCCATTTGAGAGGCAATTAAAATTTGAATCTATCTTATGTATCAATATAGCCATTTTTGGAAACCCACTCAAACCTTCACCACTTAGCAAACCATTGCACCCAGAGACTACCAAGATTAGTACCAGAACACCCACCAAAAATCACTGGAAAATGTGATGGTTTAGTTCTTGCGACCATTAGATCAAACACTTGGTGATCACAGTACACACTCAACAACTATACACTGTTTTGATCAATCCTTTGCTCACCATTGTGACATCACCGAGCTCACACGTCATGCCCTTAACTCCGTCAGTACCAGCCCGTGCGAAAGAGCCCCTCTCACTCGATCAAATGACCAGTGCAAAATCGTACCCGAGCTCACCTTGCTACCCCGACGCGGACATGCCGCCACAGACTGCACCGCCCTCGCCCACGATGTCTAGGAGGTAGCCTGACCTCACCGCCTCTGCCTGTGCATGCCCCGACCAAATACCGCTCGCGGAGATGCCAGCAAAGTTGTGCCCATTTAACGCCAGACCATGTCGGTCGCCGTGCCAGAGCGCCGAGCAATCCAGCATGCACGCCGCGCCTCGCCCTCACCTTGCGTCATTACGTTAGCCATGACTCCAACAAGCTCCTAGACATGATCGTTTAATCTCGCGATCGCTGTGACCACCGTACGCCATGGCGAATGCCACTGGTACAGTCACAGAGCACAGATGTTCTAGAATTATTTATACCACACCTCGTCGTGCCACTGCACGTATGATGATCGCCCTGAAGCACCGCATCGACCTATGCCCTTGGCCATGCCTATAGCTCACTGTAACTGCGTCCCGGTGAGCCCGATCCATGCTGTCGTTGAAGGGTTTCGCGGCATAGTAAATCAAAATTTTCTACGTATGCGAACAGAGGGAAAGCCAAGATCTAATCTAGGAGATGCAATCAACGAGAGAGATTGGATTAGATCTTCATACCCTTGAAGAATCGCAATGAACGTTAAATCGGAACGTGGGTGATGTAGTCGTACTCGCTTCTCCTCCTCGCGATCCGATCCGATCTAGCACCACAAGTGGCGGTGCCTCCGTGAGATGCACACGTGCAGCACCTCGACGTCTCCTCCTTCCTCGGGCCAGCAAGTATGGTGGAGAGATATATCGGATCTACAACACGACGGCGTGGTGTATATGGTGAAGAATTTCTGCAGCAGGGCTTCGCCTACAAACAGTCGGGAGGGAGAGAGGAAGGGCAGCAGGGCAACTAGGGTTTGGAGGCAAGGTGTAGGGGGGAGGGGGCGCACCAGCCCTCTATATATAGAGGGGGGGGGCAGCCCTTGCCCCTCCTCCAAGCCTTGGGCCGGCGGCCAAGGGAGGGAGGAGTGGGGGGCAAGGACTCTCCCTCCTTCTAGAAATCCTATCTCTAGTTTAAACGACTTTAAACTCTCTAGGATCGGCTGGGCCCTATGGGGCCTTGTGCCCTTGGCCCAATGCGGCCAGGACACTCCCTCATAGGACCATGCCCCCTACCGAAAGGTGGGGCCACGTTGGTCCCCTTCCGGAAGGTTCTAGAAGCTTCCGGTACAATACCGATTAACCCGGAACAATTCAACTCCAAAACTGACCGCCTTATATGAATCTTATTCTCAGGACCACTCCGGAACCTCTCGATGTCCCGGATCCCATCCGAGACTCAACAAAAACTCATAAACCAATTATCCAACCTATCCTAGCGTCGAGACACGTTAAGTGTGTGACCGCGGGTTCGACAATATGCGACATGATCTTCTATCAATAATCAGCGGGTCTGGGCACCCATATTGACTCCACACATTCATCGATGATCATATCGGATGAACCACGATGCCGAGATTCAATCAATCCCATATATATATTCCTTCAGATCGCGGTATTTTACTTGCCCGAGATTCGATCGTCTTACCGTCATACCTAGTTCAATCTCGTTCACAGCAAGTACTTTACTCGTCAGAATCCGATATCACTTTGTGATTAACTCCTTAACCACATGCTTGCAAGCGGTGTTGATATCGATTCAAAGTGGGCCCAAGTATATCTCCGACTTGGGAGGGACAAATCCCATCTCGATACATACAACCCAATGAGATACTTTCCGATCACCGAGACACCTTTATGATCACCCTCTCATAGGATGACGTTTGATGACCTCAAAGCTTTCTTCCGATACTAGGAGTTGTATTATCTCATGGTCTAAGGAATACAATATTTGACATAGGAAAAGCTTCGCAAAGATGAACACGATGATACGATCTAATTGCTTCGCTTAGTTTGGGTCTGTCCATCATATCATTCTCCAATGATATGATCTCATTATCAATTGACAACTCATGTCTATGGTTAGGAAACCTTAACCATCATTGATCAATGAGCTAGTCCATAGAGGCGATCAGGGGACACGGTGTTGTTCACAAACCACACAAGTATTAAAGTTTCCGCTTAATACAATTCTAGCATGGAATATAAACTTTATCATGAACAAGAATTATAATAATAACATCTTTATTATTGCCTCTAGGGCATAATTCCAACAGTCTCCCACTTGCACTAGAGTCAATAATCTAGTTTACATTTGGCAACAATCTCACACCCATGGCACTGAGGTGCTGATCATGTTTTGCACGTGGAAGAGGTTTAGTAAATGGATCTGCGACATTCAGATCTGTATGTACTTTGCTAATCTTCAGATCTCCATCTGCAATATAATCTCGGATTATATGAAACTTGCGGTTGATATGCTTGGTATTTGGATGATATCTTGGTTCCTTAGCGAGTGCTATGGCGCCAGTGTTGTCACACAATATCTCCAGTGGGTCCAATGCACTTGGAACCACGCCAAGCTCAGTGATGAAGTTTCTGATCCAAACTCCTTCACTTGACGCTTCTGCAACAGCCATGTATTCCGCTTCCACTGTAGATCCCGCGATCACGCTTTGCTTGCAGCTTCTCCAGCTCACAGCTCCTCCATTCAAAATATAAACGTATCCTGTCTGAGATTTGGAATCATCCTTGTCGGTGTCAAAACTAGCGTCGACGTAACCTTTTACGACAAGCTGTTCATCACCCCCATAGACTAAGAACATTTCTTTAGTCCTATTTAGGTAATTTAGGATGTTCTTCACGGCTGTCTAGTGTTTCACTCCTGGATCACTTTGATATCTGCTCGTCAAACTAAGAGCATTGGACACATCCGGTCTAGTACACAGCATGGCATACATGATGGAACCTATGGCCGAGGCATAAGGCACTTTCCTCATAGCTTCCCTATCATTTACCGTAGAATGGACATCGAGCCTTGCTCAATATCTTACGACAACATAGGCAATTGAACCTTTCTTTGCCTTATCCATTCGAACCTTTTCGAACTTTGTCTAGGTATGTACTCGGCTTAAAGCTATCAGCGTCTTTGTCTATCTCTATAGATTTTGATGCCCAATATATAAGCAACTTCACCTAGGTCTTTCATTGAAAAACACTTGTTCAAATAACTCTTCACATCGTTAAGCATGTTGATGTCATTTCCAATAATCAATATGCCATCCACATATAGTACCAGAAACGTCACCGAGCTCCCACTCACTTTCTTGTAGATGCAAGCTCAGAGAAATTTGGAACAAATCCAAAGCTCTTGATCACTTGATCAAAACGAAGGTTCCAACTCCGAGATGCTTGCTTGATCCATAAATGGAACCTTGAAGTTTGCATACTTTATCAGCATCCTTAGGATCGAAAACCTTCGGGTTGCATCATATACAACTCTTCATCAATGTTTCCATTGAGGAACGCGATCTTGACATCCATCGCCATATTTCATAATCATGAAACGCAGCAATTGCTAATAAAATCCGAATGGACTTAAAACATCGCTACGGAGAGAAAGTCTCATCGTAGTCAACTCCTTGAACTTGTCGAAAACCTTTTGCGACAAGCGTGCTTTATAGACGGTAACATTACCATCCGTCCGTTTTCTTCTTGAATATCCATTTGCACTCAACGGCCTTTCGGTGCTAGGAGGTCCACCAAAGTCCATACTTGGTTTTCGCTCATGGATCCCAATTGATTTCATGGCTTGCGGCCATTTTTCAGTCCGGGATCATCATCGCTTCCTCATAGTTTGTAGGTTCACCGCTTCTACTAACAAGACAGTCAAGACAGGTTGCCGTACCACTCGGGAGGGCACGCGACCTTGTCGACTGCGACGCTCAAGATGTGACATCGTCCAAGCATCATGATCCTTGTCATTAGCTTCCTCTATTGTTGGTGCGGTGACCTTTGGAACAATTTTAGGTCTTGCTACTCTCCAATTCAAGAGAAGGTTCAATAACCTCGTCAAGCTCTACTTTCCTCCCACTCACTTCTTTCGAGAGAAACTCCTTCTCAAGAAAGGAACCGTTCTTCGACAAACACTTTGCCTTGTTACGTGATAGAAGGTATACCCAATAGTTTCCTTAGGGTATCCTATGAAGACGCATTTCTCGCTTTGGGTTCGAGCTTGTCGGCATCAACTTCTTGACGTAAGCCGCATCCCCAAACTTTAAGAAACGACAACTTAGGTTTAGCACCAAACCACAGTTCATACGGTGTCGTCTCAACGGATTTAGATGGAGCCCTATTTAAAGTGAATGCAGCGGTTTCTAATGCATAACCCCAAAATGATAACGGCAAATCAAGAAGAGACATCATTGATCGGACCATATCTAATAGGGTTCGATTCCTGCTCGTACACACCATTGTTGTGGTGTTCGGGTGGCGTGAGTTGTGAAACGATTCCACTTGCTTTAAGATGCGTGAGAAAATCATAACTCAAATATTCACCTCCACGATCGGATCGTAGAAACTTAATCTTTACATTACGATGGTTCTCCACTTCATTCTGAAATTCCTTGAACTTTTCAAATGTTTGATTTATGTTTCATTAAATAGATATACCCATATCTACTTAAGTCATCGGTAAAAGTGAGGAAATAGCGATATCCACCGCGTCGAAACACTCATCGGTCGCATACATCGGTATGTATGATTTCCAACAAGTCCGTTGCTCGCTCCATCATCTGGGAAACGGGGTTTTGATCATCTTGCCCATGAGGCATGGTTCGCATGTGTCAAATGATTCAAAATCAAGAGACTCAAAAGTCCATCGAATGGAGTTTCTTCATGCGCTTTACTCCAATATTACCTAGACGATTGCCAAAAATAAGTAGTATTATCACTATCTACTTTGCATCTCTTAGCCTCAATGTTATGGATGTGTGTTTCATCCCTTTCGATATTTAGAAGAAATAAACCATTCACAAGAGGTGCATGACCATAAAAGATGTTACTCATATAAATAGAACAACCATTATTCTCCGATTTAAATGAATAACCGTCTTGCAATAAACACGATCCAGAAATAATGTTCATGCTCAACGCAGGCACATAATAACATTTATTAAGGTTTAAAACTAATCCCGAAGGTAAAACTAAGGAGAGCGTGCCGACGGCCATCACATCAACTCTTGATCCGTTGCCAACGCGCATCGTCACCTCATCCCTCGCAAGCCGTCGTCTATTCCGTAGCTCCTGTTTCGAGTTACAAATATTAGCAACTGAACCGGTATCAAATACCCAGGCACTACAACGAGGGCTAGTAAGGAAAACATCAATAACATGTATATCAAATATACCTTTGATGGTGCCAGCCTTTTTGTCCGCTAAGTACTTCGGACAGTTGCGCTTCCAGTGACCCTTGTCCTTGCAATAGAAGCACTCAGTGTCCGGCTTAGGACCAGACTTGAGCTTCTTCTCAGCAGGAGCATTGCGCTTGCCGCCGCCCTTCTTGAAGGGCTTCTTTGCTCCCTTACCTTTCTTAAAGGAGGGCTTGTTGACCATCAACACATGATTATCCTTCTTGATGTCCACCTCCGCAGCCTTCAGCTTTGCGAAGAGCTCGGTGATCGTATCAGTGGAGCCAATCTGATTATGAGTCACTACAAAACTTTTGTAGCTGGGAGGAGTGATTGCAGAACCTGTCAATCTTGAGCTCCCGAATCGTGCATTCCGGTTGCTCAAGCGTTGAGTGTAGCCCGTCATCTTTATGGCGTGCTCACTAACGGAACTCCTTCCTCCATCTTGATTAAAGAACTTCTCGGAGATCTCATATCTCTCGAGCGGGCTGAGTTTGAAACATGGTTTTCTCCTCGAGAATCTCAAAGGGCGGGATACTTCAAAACGATTTTGAAGTTCGGTTCCATAGCAAACAACATGGTGCTCTTAATCACACTATAATCATCTTTGCTTGATGATAGACAGCTTTCTCATCACCAGTAGCGATTGTGAGGGTCACCTAACGCTTTCCCAAGGACATAGTCCTTTGTCCGCATGCATGTAATGATTCTTAGATTGCAGAACCAATTGGTGAAGTTAGACCCATTGTATCTAAGCTTTTCCTTCTCAGCAAAAACGTTGAAGTTGAAGTTGGACTTGGCCATGTGATCTACAATATTTGCAAGTACAATTTAGACTATGTTCATGATAAATAGTTCAACTTAATCAAATTACTAGATGAACTCCCACTAAATTCAACATCCCTCAAGTTGTTTAGTGAACACGATCCAAATTCACCACACCTAATCCGATCATCACGAGAAGAGATGTGGTTTCAATGGTGGACAACAAAGTGTCGATCATATCATTCATATGACTCATGCTTAACCTTTCGGTTCTTGTGTTCTGAGGCCATGTCTGTACATGCTAGGCTCGTCAAGCTAGACCCAAGTATTTTCGCGTGTGCAAAACTGGCTTGCACCCGTTGTATGTGAGCGTAGAGTCTATAGCCCACGATCATCATGTGATGCTTGGACACGTTAACTTTCGCAATGGTGCATACTTGGGGAGAACATAGTTTTATCTTGATCTTTAAGTGAGGAATCATCTTATAATGCTACCGTCGCGATCTAAGCATAATAAGATACATAAAAGGATAAACATCACATGCATATACCTTTATGTGACATGGTATAGCCAATCTTCGCAATGATCTCCATCTTGTGCGTTCCGCATGATCTCCATCACTCCACCATGATTGCCTCCACCACGAATAGCAACTACAACTATTGCTAACTACTTAGCGATAAAGTAAAGCTATTACATGGCGTATAAGAAGTTGACTCGCAGGTCATACACAATTATAAAGACAACCATATGGCTCCTGCCGGTTGTATACTCATCGACATGCAAGTCGTGAAACATTACAAAACATGATCATCGCATACAATATACACATCACATCTTGGGCCATACCATATCACAGAAAACACTCCCTGCAAAAACAAGTTAGACGCCTCTACTTTGTTGTTGCATGTTTTACGTGGCTTTGGGAGTAGATGCTAAGAACGATTCTTACCTACGGAAAGCCACAATGGTGATATTATGGTTGCCAAACTCCGGTGTTAATCCCATGACAACTATAGTGAGAGAAACTGACATCCACCAGCCGCATGTGTGATACAAGCCACACGTCAAGTGCGGAGCCGGTCATGACGACGTCGCGTAAGGTTGGCTGGACCGCTTCAATCTCACTATCCCGCGTCATAAGAAGAACACAAACAAGAGGCTTGCAACAGAAAACATCAACGCCCAACAACCATGTTGCGTTCTACTCGTGAAACACATCTACGCATAGATCTAGCTCGATACCCTTTGAAGGGTTTGGGCATAGTAAATCAAAATTTTCTACGGATGCGAACAGAGGAAAGCCAAGATCTAATCTAGGAGATGCAATCAACGAGAGATTGGATTAGATCTTCATACCCTTGAATATTCGACAATGAACGCTCGTCGGAACGTGGGTGATGTAGTCGTACTCACTTCTCCTCCTCGCGATCCGATCCGATCTAGCACCACAAGTGGCGGTGCCTCCGTGAGATGCACACGTGCACCTCGACGTCTCCTCCTTCCTCGTACCAGCAAGTATGGTGGAGAGATAGATTGGATCTACAATACGGCGTGGTGTATATGGTGGAGAATTTGCAGCAGGCTTCGCCTACAAACAATCGGGAGGAGAGAGGAAGGGCAACAGGGCAACAACTAGGGTTTGGAGGCAAGGTGTAGGGGAGGCGACCAGCCCTCTATATATAGAGGCGGCCAGCCTGCCCTCCTCCAAGCCTTGGGCCGGCCAAGGGAGGGAGGAGTGGGGGGCAAGGACTCTCCCTCCTTCTAGAAATCCTATCTCTAGTTTAAACGACTTTAAACTCTCTAGGATCGGCTGGGCCCTATGGGGCCTTGTGCCCTTGGCCCAATGCGGCCAGGACACTCCCTCATAGGACCATGCCCCCTACCGAAAGGTGGGGCCACGTTGGTCCCCTTCCGGAAGGTTCTAGAAGCTTCCGGTACAATACCGATTAACCCGGAACAATTCCGAACTCCAAAAACTGCACTGCCTTATATGAATCTTATTCTCCGGACCACTCCGGAACCTCTCGTGATGTCCCGGATCCCATCCGAGACTCCGAACAAAAACTCATAAACCAATTATCCAACCTATCCTAGCGTCGAGACACGTTAAGTGTGTGACCCTGCGGGTTCGACAATATGCAGACATGATCTTCTATCAATAATCAACAGTGCAGGCACCCATATTGACTCCACACATTCATCGATGATCATATCGGATGAACCACGATGCCAGATTCAATCAATCCCATATATATATTCCCTTCAGATCGCGGTATTTTACTTGCCCGAGATTCGATCGTCATACCTAGTTCAATCTCGTTCACGGCAAGTACTTTACTCGCTCGTAATCCGATATCACTTTGTGATTAACTCCTTAACCACATGCTTGCAAGCGGTGTTGATATCGATTACCGAGTGGGCGAAGTATATCTCTCCGACTTGGGAGGACAAATCCCATCTCGATACATACAACCCAATGATACTTTCCGATCACCGAGAGACACCTTTATGATCACCCTCTCATAGGATGACGTTTGATGACCTCAAATCTTTCTTCCGATACCAGGGAGTTGTATTATCTCATGGTCTAAGGAATACAATATTTGACATAGGAAAAGCTTCGCAAAGATGAACACGATGATACGATCTAATTGCTTCGCTTAGTTTGGGTCTGTCCATCATATCATTCTCCAATGATATGATCTCATTATCAATTGACAACTCATGTCTATGGTTAGGAAACCTTAACCATCATTGATCAATGAGCTAGTCCATAGAGGCGTACCAGGGACACGGTGTTGTTCACAAACCACACAAGTATTAAAGTTTCCGCTTAATACAATTCTAGCATGGAATATAAACTTTATCATGAACAAGAATTATAATAATAACATCTTTATTATTGCCTCTAGGGCATAATTCCAACAGTCGTGCCCCCTTTGCCACAGTATAAATAGAGCCCTCCCCGACCTCAAAACGCACATCATTCCACTCCTCTCTCACTCAGGAACCTCTCTGACCCAACCCTGGAGTAAGGCAAGCACCACCTCGCCGGAATTTCATCAGAGTTTGCCGCTACAGAGGAAGGAAGGAGCCAACGCTAGGAGATGCCCCAGAAGCTGCTGCGACCACAAGTCGAACCGCCGTCGTCGACTCGTTCGTTCACTCCCATCGCTGCACCTAGATGGAGCCTTGGTAAGCCCCGACGACCCTCGCTATAGCGCTAGGTGTCTGTCTCGCGCGTGCCCTGTGTCAGAGGCGACAACGCTCCGCCGTTGATCGCGCTCTAATCGTAAGGCCCATATTAGTTGATACCGGTTCGTGTGTTGTTAGTCGCTGACATGTAGGACCAGCCTCGGAGAAGCCCGCCGCATGCGTGTTGCGTAGTTGGGCCAGCCCATTTGCATTCCCGTGCGTATCCCACCAATTCAAAAATAGATTTTTCTTTTATTTGAAAAACCCCATACTGTATGAAACTTTAAAAATCAATTCAGGAAGATTCACTACACCAAATTGAATGAATCCAATTTTGTTTGAAAGTAGATGAAAATATCTAATCACTCCCATTAGATTCAAATAGTTTGAAACTAGGGATCACCCTCAGTAAAAATAACAAGACAGTAGCTTTTAGCACTTCAAACATTTTTCTAAAATCAACCATAAGTGATTTGGAGTTGATTCCAACTCTCAAAAATCACATTGGACAAGTCCTTTCTGAATATGTAAAAATATACATACTTACATACAATATCCCTGAACCAAAATTAAAAAGAATGACTTATAGTCATTTCTAGCCCCTAAAATATTAATAAATAGATGAGCTAAGTTTTTAAATTAGGACAAGCACTTTAAATCACATTATTAAGTCTTAGAATATGTGGATATGACATGTTTCAATATGATCCCATATTTTAATTGGAGAATATTAAATCTTAAGTAACTTTTCAATGAGTAGAAATTACCTTTCTAAATAAGATAAATAAATCTTGTCACCTTTTCTTGTAATAATAGAGATGATGCTAGATCATCTAGTGTGATCCTTTTGTGTTAAATAGAAGTAGTTAAGTTTTTGGTGATTGTGTACCTCGTATTGATTTATATACTCTAGTATTAATCCGGGCTATGAAGAGGAGGAATTCTACGAAGACGAGGAAGAGAACTTTGACCACCTTACCAACCAAGGCAAGCTAAGATAAACCATGCAAGCCTCACTTGCAAGCCTTTGTGATACCACTTTGATTATTGCCTATCCCAATTTTACTTGCAAGCTTTACCCTTTACCCCTTTTTGCAAAGTTGTTCCAGTAATTAATTAATTGATGACAAGTGGAAATTTAGGAAAGTACCATCAAGAGCTTAGAGATTGATGTAGGTAGAAACACTAGTTTGATAACCCTAAAATAGTGACACCCCCATTTGATAGATGCTAGTTCTAAACTAAACTTGATCACTATAGATGGGAACAAATGATTATGAAAACCTTGGAATGATGAGTCATTCTATTGAAATGTTTTGACATGTGTTATGGACACAATGACTTGAAGATGATGGTGAAGGAAGTATGTGACTTGACTTTGATAAAAACTGATGGTTGGGTTTGGATGCGATACCATTCTAATTTTTTCGTACAACCACAATACCTGAATTTGGGTAGGGCTTGACTGGAAGTTTATGTGTCTTAGTATGGGTTCCCTCGCGGAACTAGGTGAGCTGAGGCTACCTTGTGAATGTGACTGCCCACCTATGCAGTTACCAAGATGAAAGATGGTCATGGTTGGGAGGCCAAACTCATAGGGGAGGTGCCTATACTAGGGTGTGTAATTGAAAGGTTAGGATTGATTATCCGCATACCAAGTATGATGATTCGGGATTATCCCTGACAGATGTATCGAATGTTGTGGTGAAAGTGTACTACCTCTGAAGATTGTCAAACTATTTGAATAGCCGCGTTCTCTGTTATGGACAGTTGGATGGCCATACTGTTCCGTTGTCAGATGTTATCCAAAATGACCCATGACTTGAATGATGACTTTGACTGGACCCCACAGGTTGTGGAAATGAAAGTAGGTTCCAACCTAAGTAACTTAGAAAACTAAAGCTATACTTTTATTACTAAACACTAGTTGAAATAAAATTGGCTTGTGGCAAACAAACCTATAGCTTAGGATTCCTATTAGAATGGCCTTATTGCTTTAGTACTAGTTTGCGAGTACTTAAAAGTACTCATGGCTTTGTCCCTGGCTATTCCCATGGACAGACTATGAAGGAGACTACGAGGAGGATGGAAAGCAGGACGCTTATGATAACTAGGATCATCTTCCATCGTCAGCATTGCCTGTGACCCTGAAGATGGAGCCCCAACCACGGTACTACGGTATTATTATTCCATTGCTTTGATTGTAATCAGACTTGATCATGAGATCAACTATTTGTAAGACTATTATGGTTTGTAATGGATGATGAACTATGATACCAATCTGTTATGTCTCGCAAAAATGGTAATCCTGGGATTGCGATGTATGGCATAATAGGCATCTGGGATTAAAAATCCAGGTGTTGACAAGTTGGTATCAGAGCCATCCTGACCATAGGAGACCCTAGTTAGAATGGACGTTTGGAAAATCTTAGTTTCCAAAAACAAAGAAAGTGAGTATCTGTGAAAACCTATTCTCACTCTTATCCTTGAAAATTCTTTCCAAAAAAGATTCATATCTTCCTTAATTTTTTTTGCAACCTTACATAAAATTTGGCACACTTGATCACTTCTCTAACTTACTCGTCTCAAATTGCTTATAGATGGACTACACCCACATCAAGTTTTATCAGTTGGGCAACGGAGGAAACCTCATCTTTGGGAGTGACCTGAGTCATCTTGCGGAATTTCTGGAGCGCCCGCATCCGGAGTTCTATGGAGCTCAACTCCATGATCACCCCGGAGGGGAGCTACCGTGGCTGATAGTTGAAGATTTGCGTGGAAATATGGAGCCACCTACATCTGAGAAGATCTATTTTAGAATCAAAGAGAACAACTGGATAGATGGACTGGCCAGAGAAATGCAGGAAGCACTTGCCCAACTATGTGGGCAGAATATCAACAAGATCGTCGACACTCGCTTTTCTCATTATGCCAGAAGTGACTCCAATGGACAACCCTTGGACCTGTCAGGACACCCTGAGTCGAGGCACCATGTGGACCATCTTGCATTCATGCTTCATGAGAGTCAGGAGGAGATGGACAACGCTCATGCCGACGCCAACGAGAAGCAACTTGCTGCCGCCAAGAAGGACCAGACCTTCGCCATCATCGTGAAGGAGCGCAA
Organism: Avena longiglumis; assembly: GCA_030063025.1. Lineage (NCBI taxonomy): Eukaryota > Viridiplantae > Streptophyta > Magnoliopsida > Poales > Poaceae > Avena > Avena longiglumis. The sequence continues at coordinate 470,259,884 of CP125974.1, read as the reverse complement.
GTCACTTTGCCATCTGCGTGACAAGAAGGATCGCATCATTGCCCGCCTTCGTCACAAGGTGTCATCCTTGGATGAGATCGTCCATGATCGGGACATGCAGCTTGAGGAGAGGGAGAACAAAGGGGAAGATTTCTGTGGAGATCCCTACTCGTACCTTAGTGATGATGATGACTACTTGGAGGACATGGACCAAGAGTTCCACACTGATGATGAGGACCGTGACTTCATTGATGATGAAGAAGCCACCGGTTCTGATGAGTAGTAGCACCAGAGCACCGTCTTAGGTGTGAGTTGTATCTGGTCCCACTATATCGTAGCTTGCCAGAATGGTTCTTAAAACCATCTATTTGTTGTTGTGCTATGTTGGAATGTGTTGTTTGTATTGTGTGATTGGAATGAATGAGAATGATTTGTTGGCTTTCAAACCTTAGCCTTAATCAAGTTTAAAAGCTTTTAAACCAAAATTAGAAACCTTAGAAAAATTTCCCTCTTGTCTCATGATCTATCTCAATCCTCAGATGCCTCGCGGAGGAAGCAACTCATCTGAAGACCCGATGGTCCAAATCTTGCAAAGGTTAGTAGCCGATCGAGAAGCCGGTAGAACCGAGCTTAAAGCCAACTGTGGTGACCCAGCATACCACTGCATGTGTAGTACACTATAGTCGTTTACATGACACCCACAGAACACCGTTCCGTAAATATCACATACCTCAGAGTGGTACAACAGAAACATTGCGGGTCCATATTACAAACATTCACACATTATTATTACAATACCAGAAGTTCAAGACTTCAAAAGGTTTCAACTTACAAACCAAAATATAAAGTGTTTCAGCGGAATTTAAAAGTAGTAACTCCATCTAGGAGTTGAGCTCAACAGCTTATTCTATAGAGTTCGTGCTGCTCAGCTCCGTTGGTTACTACTAACTAGGATACTTAGTTGGACTCGTTATCGTCAACACCATAACGGATTTCGTAATACACTCCTTCAACATCTCCTGACAGGTCAGGCTCCTCATAGAACACATCTTCTTGACATTCGGCTGCATATATTGGCACGTCTTCGGGATCCTCAGAGTCTAAGCAAGGGATCAAAGGAAAGGATGAGTAACAGCGTTACCCAACAAGATCATTATATGCAAGGTGGGAAGTTTGATGATCTAACTACCACCTTGGACTATAAGTCCTTGGCACTATGCGGTTCTTTGTAAATCTTTCTTCAAAGATTGATTTTATTATGAAAATATATGACCATCATCCTTCACATGTTGACCAGAACTTTCATGGAGTTCCTTTACTGCCGCGTTCGTTAGCTCCTTCCCGGAACAGGGAGTAACAAGTTACAGTTCTTACACTTTGCAGAGGTGCGTTACTTTACCCATGAGAGATCAACTCCTTCTTGCACAACCGGGCGTACTTTCCCGTCCACAATTCCATGATGTGGGGCCCAGTAGTTGGTCCAAGACAATCACTGCCCCCTTCGCGACCTCGCATGCCTCCTTGGTGTACATCATGCCCACATAATGAATTACGGCAATGGTTTGTATAAACCGTTAGATACCAGAACTATCGTGGGACGTTGAGGGTTCCCACCCATATGCTGCATACCCTCTACGAATTACCAATTAATATGCATGCTATCAGGATAACAGCCACGACTTGCACATCCGGCTTCATGCGAGAGGAAGAAGATACAACTGACTTCTCTGTCCCATTCCAAATCTCATGGCTAACGCGTAATATACGACGCTAGAATCACTGATGTCAGGGGTTATTATGTCCCTAATTGATCATTTTTGTTGCAAGTAGAACCCTAAGTTCTATTGCTCCATTATATCATCACTTAGGATGATATCTATGATTACTTGATTTGTGAAAATAATATTTTCTTTCTTTGGAGTATATATGATAACACACAATTTGCAAATACTTTGGTAAAGACTCTTCAAAGGATATGAGAAAGTGATGAACTTGCCTTGTGATGGAAAGGTAGTGAAGTCTGATGCTTGCACTGAACCTTGAACTTCTATGTCTACAAAAACATCATTATTGCCCGGTAAGGACAATATTCAAAAAAAGAAAAATGATTATGCAAAGTAATGCAATGCATCATTTAGCTTTATCTATATTCTCCCCCATTTATTTGAATTATCTAAAAATTCTTTTAATGAGAAAGAATTTATAAATATTAATTTTTTAATATTTATTAAATATTGTATTTTTTATGTTAAGTTATTTGCTTTTATTTAATTAATAATTCCTTTAAGAATTATTATTAATTATCAAAAATTGACATTGAATATTTGTTTAGTATTTTTCTAAAATACTACAATATTAATATATAATGAAAGTGATTTTTATTTATTTTTATCATCTTTCAATAACTTTGTAAAATTCCATAAGGAATATATAAATTACAAAATTCTTAATAAAATTTATATGTCTAAAATTTTATCCTTTAAATTTATTTGGATAGTTTGGATTATTGTAAATCCATAAATGTTTTATTTATAATTTTCGTACCTTTATTTTATTTTCTAGAATTTATTTAAGTTCAGGGGCATTTTGGTCTTTTTCCAATTATTAAAACAGACTCTAAATGATTTGGGATGGCTATTTGGTTTTATTGGGCCCTTGTGGCCCAGTAGGGCAAAGGCAAAACAACACCCCGAAGGGGTATTGGCCCATTCCAGCCCATCACTCTCTGTCTCTCTCGAGCTCACCTCTCTCCTTCTCCTCCCTTGGCCCCGTGGTCAGCGGTGTCACCGCCGATGATTCACGCCGCCGTGGACCTCCCTGGCCGCCGCCGTGGTGCAGGATGAGGTTGTCGGCCCCGCTCTTCCTTCCTGTCCAATTGGATTTTGACCTGGAGCCCTCATGCGACCAGATCGATGTCGTCCCGAACCCTAGGGTTTGGGGTTGGCGTTGATATGATGCCACTGCTGCTGTCGTGTGCCGTGGAGATGCTCCTCGCCCCTAGGCGTGGCTATGGTCGCCGTCGTGGCGTTGTGTGGGTTGCAGTGCCCCCTTGGAGATGCTCCCCGTGCCGCCGTGGTTGTCGGCCTCCTTTGTTTCCTCTTCTAATCTACAGCGAGGACCTTTGGTAAGTAGTTCCTCTCCCTCTTGTGGTCTCTGTGCTAGGCCATCCCATGCTAGCTGTTGGTAGTGACCTTTCTGGTTAGTGTCTTGTCCTGATTAAGATGGTTTGTTCTACTTAGGGTTCATAGCCTGTTGTGGATTAGATATTTGATGAATTAGATCATGTATTGATGATCCCTAAATCTGTTGAGTGTAACTTGTTATGTATTATTACTGATGGTTAGTTGTGGGATGCTAGTGGTTTATCAGATGATTCTATGGATTAAATTTTAGATGATCCAGATGGTGAAATTGCTCTAGAGGCAACACTTGGGAAATGTAGTGGTTTTAATAACTCACCACTGTTATTACTTTATCAATGACAGTGAGTGTTGTGTAATGAAGTCACTGTCTTAGTACCGTTGGCTTAAGAATTCATCTATAACTTGAGATCAAATGGTTTCAAATAGTGAAGATATACATATGGATTCTCCTGATTATGATTCCTGTAATGTTAGGAAAATGATTTATAGTTGGTTGATTGTATTTGAGAAGATTGGATGCTTAACCTGCTTACTTTAGAACTGTTCTGGTGACACCATCCTTGTATGGCACACAAGTTTAGATTCTATTACTTGGTTTGGTCTTGTTCAAGCTTAAAATGAGTTTGTCATTAAAGATAAGTAGAAACTTCCTTTCTTAAATCCCTAAGACCCATGATGTTGGTCTGAGGTTTAGGGATTAAGCCTTTATCTAGTTGATTCATATGGATGGTTCTGGTAGTGATACCAGCTACTGTTTCTTGAATCAAAGTTTGGGGAAAAAATGATGGTAGGCTTGATCACTTGTATAGATCCATAAGATTAAATTCTAAGGTGCCACTCTTGTCTTAGAGATGTAACTAGAAGTTTAAATCTTAGCTATGTTCATTCTTGAATTGACATATAGCTTGATTTATTAGATCTATGATGTTGTCCTGAGATCTTAGTTGGATCCTTATACTTTTCTGATTGCTTTTAGTGTTTAAAACCTCAATGATGGATTCACCCCACTTGGGTGCTTTCTGAGAGTTTGAGTAAGAGACATATCCTGTATGCTTGTCTAATCTTAGACAGATAGATCATGTGATGGTCTATTTTACTCACCACTGTCACTTGATGTTGGGGTTTCCTGTGGTTGATCTTGTGCTAACTTGATTTGATGCTCGCCTGGTATTTCCAGCTCCTGGCTTGTCCTTGATCTAGCCCTTCATCTCCTGCTCCTGATGGCTTGATCTTGGTCTTGCTATCCACCTGATCCACCCCCTCCTTATGTCACCATTTTGTGGTGTGATCCAAGGTTTTGATTGGTGTGATTTAGCTTGGCTTTGGCTGGGTTTTGATGCTGGATGTTGTTCTTGGTGTGTAAGAACAATGGAATGGTGTGGGGTTGTATTACCACGGCTGTGTTGATGGTTTTGTTTGGTTTTGCTGTTGTTTGTGGTCTTGACACACACCATCAGATTTGGTGTGTGTCTTTGCTTGTACTGCTGCACAGTTGTGGATATGTTCTGAATTTTAAAAGTTACTGTCATCAGGTTACTTTTTACCTGGTTGGTGAAACTTGCCCCCTCCTTGCTGTTTATTTGACTTATGGCTTAAAATTATGAAAGATACATTCTTTCATATTGGTGAAACTTTCCCCTTAAATACTCAATGATGAAAAAGTGAACAGTGCACTTCACTGTCAACTCTGAGAGTAAAATAAATCTAATCCTACCTTTCTTTTTCTTTTAAGTTTCTGTTTATTTTGCAGGTACCAGATTTGAAGATCAAGATTTTAGTTTAGGCTTTTATTTTTCTTTATAGATTAGTCACTTGTAATAACTCTCATGTTCAATTGTAATCTTTAATTTATTCTTTTGTACTCTTTATTTTATTCTTTTGTAATAAAGATTGTACTATTATTCAATAAAGAAGTATTATTCTTCTATTTAATTATTATTGTAAAGATTGTTTCTCATTTCATAAGTTATATTTTGTAACTCATTATTGAATGAAGTTTTGGAATATTCATTTTATTGATTATCTTCTTTTATTTAAAGTTTGAGTTATTATTGGTTAACTCTTAAATTAAATCAAATACTCAAACATCATTCAAAATCCTTTTGAATTATAATTCAAACACTCAAGTTTTAATTCAAATTTCATTTCCCAAAACACATAAGTCCACAAAGATCATATCAAAGTCTATAACAATCATCCTTCAAGACTATACCTAATCTCAAAGTATGAAAGAAACCTTGATCACTTTAGGTTTTTATTTGGCGAAAAATTTACCCACATTTTCACAGATGAATACATGCAATATCTCCAATTCCTAAATCTACCCTACGTTGGTTCCTAAATGCTGGGATGTTACACCAATCTTGCCACTCTTCAACAGATCGCCCAAATAGCACATGACAAGCAAGGCCATGGAAATCAGGATCATCATGGATCCAAACTTAAGAACTTCCAGAACACCAATCCCCCTATCTTTAGCAAGTCAGAAGAGCCCTTAGATGCCGATGATTGGCTGCAGACTATGGAGAACAACTTGGAAGTTGTCGTAGTAGAGGAGGCAGATAAAGTACTATTTGCCACCCACTATCTGGCTGGTTCTGCAAGATCATGGTGGAATAGCACTCGTACCATGAATGGCAGACAAATGATGACTTGGGATGAATTCAAACTCAAGTTCAGCCGAACTCATGTGCCACCAGGTTTGATTCTGTGAATGAGGGATGAATTCATGGAGCTGAAACAGGGAAGGATGACTGTGGTAGAGTACCATGACAGATTTCTGTCTCTGTCTAGGTATGCCCCTGATGAGATTGGTACTAAAGCCAAGAAGAAGGAGAGATTTCTGAATGGTCTGCATGATGAGATGTAGACAGTGCTAGTCAATATACCATTTGCTGATCTAGAAGCTCTAGTGGATTCAGAAATCCAGATGGAAGGAAAGATCAACCAAGCTACTGAGAACCGTAAGAGTCGTATTATGCATCAACCTAGATCCCACCATACCCCAAAGTATCGCCCTAGTTCGTTTGCTGGATTTGCACCAAGGAACACTAGGACACCTATGTCACGCCCGAACTTTCCCAACCGTAGCGGAGGAAACCCAATACCGGGAGGCAATAACCATTACCACAATGGCAACCCCAATAACTTCAACCATGCGCCGCCAAGGCCCACCGACACCACTAACAATACTGCCCCAAGGACTGGAAGTAATGTCGTCCCTGTTGCAGGGAAGGACAAGTCAACAATCACCTGCTTTGAGTGTGGAGTGATGGGTCACTACTCCAATGAGTGCCCCAAGAACATTGCTGCAACACCCAATGTTACTGCACCTGCCCAGCAGCAGCGTCGTGTCCAACTTGGAAAGAGACTCACCCCAGGCAACCCGAACAACCGTGTTGGCCGTCTGTTCCACATGAATGCTAAAGAAGCCTAGGAGGTTCCAGATGTCATACTGGGTATGTTTTTTGTTAATTTAGTACTTGCAAGAGTGTTGTTTGATTCTGGAGCATCGCACTCGTTTGTTACCGAAGAATTTGCATGCACTAGTAAGATTCAACCAACCAATTTGAAGCATGTTATGATAGTTCAAATACTTGGGTCAACTACCAAAGCTAGAAAAATTTGCAAGGCCATACCTATCAGGATTCATGGAATAGATTTTTATGCCAATCTAATAGTACTTAGAACAAAAGGTTTGGAAGTAGTACTAGGAAAGGATTGGATGTCGAAACATCAAGGACTTATAGATTGTGCCAAGAAAGCCATAACCATGACCAGTAGCACCAGCGTATCAGTTGAGCATGTGTTTGAGACACTGCCCCGTCAATTCAAGTGCAACAGGAGTTTAGCCCAACAGACCCTAGACCAAGTAAGAGTAGTCTGTGAATATCCCGATGTGTTCCCAGATGAATTACCCGGTATGCCCCCAGATAGGAATCTCGATTTTATCATTGAACTAATCCCTGGAACTGGACCCATAGATCAGAGACCCTATAGTATGAACCCATCAGAGTTAGTGGATCTCAAGAAGCAACTTGATGACATGATTAGCAAGGATCTGATTCAACCAAGTGCATTGATACGTCGGAAACGTATCTATAGTTTTTGATGTTCCATGCTTGTTTAGTATCTACTTTGCTTTGCTTTGTCTACACTTTGAGGTGTTTTCATATGTTTTTTGGTACTAACCTATTAACAAGTTGCCACAGTGCCAGTTGCCTGTTTTATGCTTTTTTGGTTCTAGAAAAGCTAGTAAGGAAATATTCTCGGAATTGGGTGGGACAAAATCCAAAGTCAATATTTCACCGAGGAGAACACGGAGTCCATAGGAGAGACGGAGGGGCTCCACAGGGTAGCCACACCCCCAGGCGCGGCCTAGGGTGGGCCCGCGCCTGGGCTGGGTGTGGCCGCCTTCTAGCCTCGCCTCTTCGCCTATAAGAAGCCCCCGATGCCTAAACCCTAAGGACCCGATCAATATTCCACGAATCCATTTGTAGCCGCCGCCACCATCGTCCCTAGATCGGGGGATCTGAAGCTCTTCCTGGCACCCTGCCAGAGGGGAGATCATCCTGGAGGCCTTCTTCTTCATCATGCCAGCCTCCGATATGAAGCGTGAGTAGTTCCACCTTGGACTACGGGTCCATGTAGTAGCTAGATAGTTGTATATCCTCCTTTTGCTTTCATGTCTAGATATTGTGAGCTCCGTTCATGATCAAGATCTCATCTATTTGTAATCATGCATGTTGTGTTTGCGGGGATCCGATGGATATTGAGATTACTATGTCAAATTGATTAATGGTTTTGTCTATTTGATTCTATCATGTCTGTGTTGTTTGTGATCTTGCATGCTCTCCGTTGTTAGTACCTATCTTGGACAAGTAGTTGCTAGTGACTCCAAGATGGGGTATTTATGCTCGATAGTGGGTTCATGCCTCTACTTAATCAAGGGAAGTGACAAAAATCTCTATGGTTGTAGATGTCCTGTTGCCACTAGGGAGAAAACTATGGTCTCTTGTTCATGGAACAAGTGGATTGTTTACCTTACACACTTTGCTTAAATTAGTTGTCTGTTGCTTGCAACTTAATACTAGAGGGGGTTCGTATGATAACCTGAAGGTGGACTTCTAGTAATAGATGCAGTTGGATGGCGGTCTATGTATATTGTTGTATTGCCCAATCGAATCTCATAGGATCTTTATGTATAGTATTGCATTGTTATGCCTTGCTCAGTCCTGTAAATTGCCCTGTTGTAATTTGTTTACCCTTCATGCCATGTTTGTTTATCTAAGGAAAACACCTCTAGTGAACTATGGACCCCGGTCCAATCTTTACCATTGATACATCTTCCACTGTTACTATTTACTTGTTGCAAACCACTTTCACCTTCCACACCATACAGTTAATCCTTTGTTACAACAACAGATGAGATTGACAACCTCACTGTTAGTTGGGGCAAAGTCTTGATTTTGTGTTGTGCAGGTTTCCACGTTGCTTGCAACACCTTTGGGACGTTTCCTTCCTCCTACTGGTTCAATAACCTCGGTTTCTTACTGAGGGAAAACTTCCTGCTGTGCTGCATCATACCTTCCGCTTGGGGTCTCCCAACGAAGTGTTGCTGCACTCATCATGCATCACCATGGAGATCATCTGTTCTGTTTGTGGATAAGAAAGATGGTGACACCCGTTTATGTACGGATTACCGGAAGTTGAATGATGTCACCATCAAGAACAAGTACCCATTGCCGAAGATAGAAGATTTGTTTGACCAGTTGAAAGAACATGTGGGCCCCCATGTGTGTTTTTGGTAATTAATGACAATCTTTATGGACTAATGCGTATATTAAGTTATACTTGTAGGATTTGTCCATTGTCATCGCTTGGAGCATGTGTTGGATTCAAGGTCGATGAAATGAGAAGAAGATGTGTTGTGCAAGCTCAAAATGCGCCATCTATAGAAGATCCCATGTTTGATGCTTTCCATCCTCGGTGATCATGGATCAATGATGAGGAATCAAGAAAGGGGTTCCATCTTGAGAAGGTCAAGTTCGTCCACATAGAGCTCAAGTGGAATTCTCAAGGCAAAGGTATAATCTTGATAGGTTTTCCCTTTTTCCGGTCTCATATTGTTAGTGGGAGACCGGGTTTAGGATAGATAGCCGTACTATCAAGAGGGGCTCTCGAATGAGTAACTCGATCATATCGTTCGGAGAGAGCTCAAACCTTTGCATACTTGCATCATCGTATTTGGTTGTTATTTGGTCTTATCCATGTGTGTATATAGAGCTTGTGGTAATCTCCATAACAAGCTCTTGTTTATCAAAACCGGATCTTCCGTTTATATCTTATTGCGTTTTGATCTTGGAGGTTTTACCGGTTTGTATTTTAGAGATAGTTAAAACATTCCATTATTTGGTTCTTACTCATGTGAGGATTTAGAGCTTGTGTTAATCTCCATGACAAGCTCTAGTTCATCGAAAATGGATTTCATATGCATTTTCTATTTCGTTTTTGATGTTGGAGGTTTTATCGGTTCGTCTTTTTGAGAGAGGTTAAACCTTTCGTCATTTGGATCTATACTCCCTTGATGGACTATGATGTTACTTTGAATGATATTTATAGATTGTTGTCCTCTTCAAAATGAGCCCAAGATCATCAAAATCGGAGTCTGGATGCAAAAGTTATGGCCGTTTTCGTTCAGGGATGACCGGTAGTACCGGACCAGGGTCCGGTCGTACCAGAGGTCCAGTAGTACCTCCCCTTAGTACCGGTTGGTACTGAATAAGGTGTGTTTGGTGTTCTAGGATCCCTGGGGAATGTTCGGTAGTACCGGGAATGTCCGGTAGTACCGGGATTCGCGTTTTTGGGATTCAACGGTTGGAATTTGGGGGGACCTATTTAAGGGGCCTTCTTCCCCAATGGTTCCCCAAATATTCTTGCAACTTTTCCCCTCCATTGTTGACCTTCCAAAGCTTGATATCTCTCAATCCCTCCAATGATTCTTGCCCATATTTGAGTGGAAGAGAGAGGAGATCTAGATCCACGTTTTGACCAAACCAAAACATCTTTTTGTGAGTGTATCCTTGGGATCTAGATTTTGGGGGATTTTGTGTTCCTCTTTCATTCCTCCTCTCTTGTTCCCCCAATAGATTTAGTAGCTTTGTTGGAACTTGATATTGATGGATTGGAGCACCTTTGTGGTGTTCTTGCCTCTTGCATTTGGTGCATCGGTTTGAGTTCTCCTCGGAGGATTTGGTGAGTGAAAGTTGAGAAGCTTTTTACTCTTGGGTTCTTGGAACCCTAGACGGTTTGTTGGTGTTGCAGATTGTGGACTTGGTGGCGTTTGTTGGGAGCCTCCAATTAAGTTGTGGAGAAGTTCCCCAACCTTGTGAGAGGTTCTGGTTTGCCACTGACAAGTGCACCGATAATGCAAGTGTGGATCAATCCTGTTGGGGTGAGATTCATCGGAGAATAAGGGAGGACTTTTGTGGCGTAGGTGGTTAGATACCACCCCCTATCCAAACGAGACATACTCCATGTTAGGAGGAACTCGATAAAATATTGTCGTCCCTGTCTGCCTCGGTTATCTCTATACTCGAGCTCTTACTTATGCACTTTACTGTGTGATAGCCTTCGTGCTTGAAGTATATATCTTTCTATCACATATTTGTTTGTCTTGCTTAGCATAAGTTGTTGGTCCACATAGGTGAACCCTAGATTGTTCTAGGTTTTATGCTTAACAAAGTTAACGTTAGTTTAATTCCGCCTTTGTTGAGCTACTCTCGGAAAAGTTTGAATCGCCTATTCACCCCCCATCTAGGCGACATATGTATCCTTTCAATTGGTATCAGATCCCGGTCTCTCATTTTAGGCTTCAACGCCTTGAGAGTAAAGATGTCGACTAGGGGATTTGAGAACGATTCCTTCTATATATTCTATGGCACAAATTATGTTGTTTGGAAATCTCGCATGCTTGATTATTTTCGGGACATTCACCCAATTATCGAAGAATATCTATATATGGGTTTCTCTTCTCCTATGGATACCCAAAACGAATCTTTAGAGGAGAAGATGGACTCTCATATAGATGATCAAACTACTAATATTATTTTATTTGTTGTGAGCAAAGTAGTTCTTTCTTCTATCATGCCTTATTCGAGTGCTCGTGAAATATGGACCGAGCTTCAAGGTAAATATAGCAAGTCCAACATTATTGAGGATGATTGTGTTGTTTCTACTTCTGATCGAGATGAGTTCTCATTGTCTGCCACTTCACCAACATGTGATTTTTCACAAGGTCATGATACGGTGAGTGGTGATAGAAATTCCAATGTGGATAGTGTGCTTACTATTTGTAATCCTTCATCCCTATCTAGTTGCAATGATCTATCTTCGTACCTTAACACTTCTAGCACTCACAACTCCTTACATGCTAGTGTTGATAGTCCTTGCATATCATGTAGTAATGGCTTGAATAAATCTCATGATGATATGCTTGTGTTGTCTTGTTGCCATGATAAAAATGCTTCTATTTCCTCTAGTGATTGTGTTGATAACCATGTAGAGGAAAATGAAGATTCTATGGGCCAAGACAAGGTCTTGAATAGAGCCACAAGTGCAATCTCATCATCACCTTCCTCCGGTTCTCACAAATGCCTTATGGCCAAGGAAACAAATGTAACCTCTTTGGATCCCATTGGATCTCATGATGATGAGGTTGATAATGATAATGATGATTATCGAGGTAAGTATGATATTACCTCTATTAAGAAAATGGGAGAGGTTTTCTATAGCGCTCTCTTCAAAAATAAAATTGCTTCCTCCAACTTTATTGAAATCTTGAATTATGCTATAGAAGGCAATGATCTTATTGAGGAGCAAGAAAACTTAATTGATGAACAGTTTGCGCGTGAGCGTAAGTATGCTGATAAAATTGCACAACTAAAGGACTCCCTTGAAGAAGAACAAACCACTAAATAATCTCTTGAGGAGACCTTTACTCTAGAATTATCTAGAGTAAAGGAATACCATGATATAGAACTTGCGGTGAAAAACTCCTTCAAGATTAAAAATGATGAACTTGAAGTTGCTTATGCTAAACTTGTTGAGGATTTTAAGCATCTCGAAAATGGCTCTTGGGTCGTTAAGAGGGATCTCATCAAACTCACCGAGTCGCATGAGCAACTTAAAGCTTAATATTCAAAAGAGCTTGCCAAGTTTCCCTCACCTCTTTCTAATAATGATGATGCTTGTGCTACTAACTCTATTTCTTGTGAAGCATCTATTTTGAATAAGAATGTTGAGCTAAAGGCTCAACTTGCGTTGCTAACTAGCAACTATGGGAAATTAGAAGAAAGTTGTGTTAAGATCTCAAGCTCGCATGAGGATCTTCTAGTCTCCCATGGTAGGCTAAAGTTAGATCATGAGGCCATCGTGTCAAAGGTAACATCTAGTGGACCTCATGTGGACATTAGCACTATATCTACTCCAAATGTTATATTGCCATGTGCTAGTCCTTGTAATTCATCCACTCATGACATTTCTACATCTTGCGATTAATTAAATTCCGTGCCTTGTTGCTCTAACAATGTAGCATCTACTTCCTCTAGTACTTTTGTTGAAACTAACTATGTAGAGGAAATCAGAGAGCTCAAGGCTCAAGTCACTTCTTTGAAGAATGACTTGAAAAAGGGTCATCAAGGGAAGGCCGCTCTCAACAAAATATTGAGTGTGCAAAAATCCCCCAATGACAAGAGTGGGCTTGGATTCAACTCTAGTGTCAAGAACAAGTCCACTATCAAGTTGAAGCACAAGGATAACAAGAATAAAGGCCAAGATCAAGTCAATAATCCGTCCAACATTGTTTGCTTCAAGTGCAAGGAAAAAGGGCATCATGTCAAACATTGCCATTAAATAATAATTCCCTTGGCAAGAAGCAACAAGGGAAGCGGCCTCAAGCTCTACATCTTGTTAGAGATGGGCCTCCTCCCAAGAAGACTCAAGCGCTTCCTCAAGTTGTTGTTTCATACAAAAATAAATATGGCAAGAGTATAACTTGCTACATATGGCGTGAGAAGGGGCACGTTTCTTCCTCATGCACTATTGGTATCTCCTCATCCAACCCTTTAATTATTGATGATGCGTATTCTCTTTGTAAGGATGAGGTTGCAATGTGTTTGCCAAATTTGTTGGTGCTCAATGTGGTGTCAAGAAAAGAACCATTTGGGTTGCCAAGCCTATTGTGACTAACCTCTTAGGACCCAACTTGGTTGGGGACCAACAAGCCAAAACTTGATCAATAGGTGTTCGTTGGAGGGCATTGGAGACTTGGTTACATTATGAAGAATTGAGGGATCTTCATCTAACACAATTGTCAAGTCAAGTAATGTGGATTATATTGCCTATATTATATATCCAATGTTCCTCCTTACGGTAACAAATGCTTAACTTATTACATTGAAAGTTACTCGCCCCCTTGTGCATGTGTTGGTTTTGTATATTCCATGCTTTTGTACATGTTGTGCTTTCACTTAATTATCTTGAGGTATCAAGCTTATTTGTGTATGATTAGGTGGCACACCATGTATGTGTGTTTCTTGTGTTGAGCCTTACTTGATTATATTTGGTATCTTATTTGTCTCTTATGAGAAATTAATGGACTATCCCATTTTGGGGGAGTGTTATGCTTAGGCATTCCACAATCCTAAAAATGTGTGTACATGAGGAATACCACCTAGAATTTATATTGGGATATTATCTAGTCTCTATGTGGTACAACTCTCATGAGAAGTTTAAGTTTTATAATGTCCATTAATTATCTCTATTTGTATTATTTTTCCTCGTGTTGGTTTTATGGTAGTATCACATTATGGGGGATTCATATGCTTAGTGCATATTACAAATACTAGAAAATGTGAATATTCGAGGTTGTGTCACTTAGAATTGATATTGATTATTATTTAGCTCCTATGTGACATTTGCTCATACAAGTTGCAATTTGCTTGAATGACGTTATTGATCCTATTTTGGATCTTGTATGTGAGAGTGTTTCTGGGTATGTGTTTCCTCATACTTAGATCTCTGTATTCTCATGGAAACCATTTGCTTCAATTCACTCTAATCACTATGATTGTGTGACTATTGGAAGCTACCAAGAATCTCTTTCGAAGCATCAAACTTAATTTGTATACTTTGTTACATGCTTATTTGTGTGAATATGATCTTGGATATCCGTATGAACTACCCAGGGAAGATTATTCTCAATTGTTCTTGTCCTTGGACAATTAGTACTAAATTTATGGTAGAATTTATTGATCATATTCACTTTGGCCTTTGCTTAACATTGTCCTATCTTTGGCCAAGTAAATGTTTTGTGTGCTCCCATGTATTCCTTGCGACTTTTGAATCTTCTTATTTTATTAGTATCCTCTTATGTTTTATTTAATGTAGGTAGTAGTGATTATCTCATTTGTGTGCATTTTGCATTCAAAAGGAAAATTCTATATAATGTACTACTTATGGGTGAGCTCTACTATGCTATCTAGAACAATCCTTTTATGCTTCCTTGTTTGATCCATATCAGGTTTTATGTGCTTGGAACCTCAATCTTTTCGTTTTGATATTTTGTGCCATCATGAGAAGTTTGGGAAGTTTGGTTTCTTGTTGGAACCTTGCTCTTTTTGGGAGTTGGTTTTGTCTCATTCCTTGTTTCATGACTTGACCATTTTAGAATGAGATAAATCCTTGAGCATTTTTATTTCTATCTACCGTTTGCTCTTTTGGCTTTAGCCTAGTTCATTTGTTGAACTTGTGATCTTCATGTGTTGAATTGGTTCTTTGATATAATTTGGACATCATTTGTCATGTCACACTCTTGTGTGTGCAATCTCGATTTACTTGGTGTTTTTGTTCAAATTATATCTCCTTTTTGGTTCTTGAAAGCTCTATGCATGCATATTTACTATATGTTTATATTATGGCATGCTTGCTTTCTTTGATCCAATATATAGGGGAAACTCCACCAAATCCCATCGGCTAAGTTGTCCATGAAATTCAATTTCATATCAATATGCACATATTTATGTGGAGTCTCTCCTATGTATTGTAGTTACACTAACTGCTTTGGACCCAATAAGTTTGGGGACCATTTTGTACTTAAATGTGTTTTAGGTACATGGGAGATATATTGGATGCTTGTATCTCAAATCGTGAAGAAGTGGTGCATTAATGAAAATTGGAGGCAAGCTATAGGATGATCAATGAATTCATATCCTCTACATCATACCAATTATATCTCGGTAACAAGTATCTCTTGCTCATGCATATTTATCTTACTTCCAAACTTTTGTAGGTTGCATCTTGGCATGAATTTTTGTTATTGTATTTATTGTTGTATCTCTAGCCATGGTATTAAGAGAACTCCCTATGGTAAATGTGTATAAGTTGAGATGAGTTCATGTAATTGGGACTATACGGAATCATGCATAGTTGTTGTTTTAAAAAATGCATATGATCCATCAATCCCAAATATGTAAATCTAGCAATTTTATTGCCTATCTTTTCCTCAACTTCTCTCATGTGCAATAGTGAGATTTTGCTAGTTGTTTATTCCTTGTGATACTTGTTGCCTTTCTCCATATATTTCAAATTTCTCCTTTTCCCTTGGTGATAGTTGTAATATATGTCGTGTGTTGGTGTTTAAAGTTCGTTAATGTACAATAAGATATATTTGAGCCCTTAGACATGCTTTGAAGCAAAAATCTTATTGATATATGTTATGACTTCATTTTTTCCCTTTATGTGATTTACTGTATATCTTATTTGTGTGTGCTTGTCTCTTTATGGGCATATGTATTTGTGATATTATCCAATTAGAAACATATACACATATGATAAGATAACTTTACTTGAGATTTTAGTCCTTGGATACCACCTTTTATTCCTTTTGATTCTTCGGTGGCTTCCAAATTTAATTGCCTATGAGTGCTTGTTCCTCTTGTTTGCATCTTTGGGCACTCATATTTGTTATCTCATGCCTTGTATTGTTCAATGAACTTGGATGAGTGAGGATTCCATGATTATGCACCTTGTCCCCAAATGCAATTATCATAATTGGTTCATTATCTTTGGGGAGCTCATCTAATTCATTTAATAATGCTCATTTGTCTTCTTTCTCATTTATTGTGTTTTAAATGCTTATGGGGGAGCAAGGATTCCATATTTGGGCATGATGTATTCCAATACATTTAAAAAAATGGTGCACAAATCTTGGGGAGCTTCTCTATTTGTTATTTAAAACACTCTTTTGCTCATATCATAATATCTTGTTATTTCCATTTGGACTCATTTGTTGTTTTCAATTGGTTTGTCAGACCTTGTAATTGCTTGCATCATTTGTTGATGCCTCTTCCTTTTATTTCTTTGGCAATCTTTGGGTCCTCGATATAGTTCTACTTCCTCCCAAGTATTCATCATTGGATATGTGCGAAGGCACACCTTTGGAGGAATTATCACTATATTTTCCTTCTAGAACTTGTCACCCATTTCGGCAATCGATGCCAATGGGGGAGAAGTTTTAGAGGGTTTAAGGGAAATGGTTTATGATTTGGTTTTGTTCTTAAGCATTTGCCTTTCATGCTCTTGCATCTTTGTTGTTGCTTTGCATGTGGTATATAGAGGAAACTCCACCAATGATAATGATTGGCAATATATGCAATGAAATTCGAGTTCATCACACATGCATAGATGGTGGGGGAGTTTGCTCTATATATGGTGGTGGTACCAATATCTCATACTTATGTAGTATTTGATATTGGTGTTACCATTTGATTCATTAAAATTCCTTATATAAACCCTTTTAAAGGGATTGTCATCAATTACCAAAATGGGGAAGATTGAAAGAACATGTGGGCCCCCATGTGTGGTTTTGGTAATTAATGACAATCTTTATGGACTAATGTGTATATTAAGTTATACTTGTAGGATTTGTCCATTGGCATCGCTTGGAGCATGTGTTGGCTTCAAGGTCGATGAAATGAGAAGAAGATGTGTTGTGCAAGGTCAAAATGTGCCATCTATAGAAGATCCCATGTTTGATGCTTGCCATCCTCGGTGATCATGGATCGATGATGAGGAATCAAGAAAGGCGTTCCATCTTGAGAAGGTCAAGTTCGTCCACATTGATCTCAAGTGGAATGCTCAAGGCAAAGGTATAATCTTGATAGGTTTTCCCTTTTGCCGGTCTCATATTGTTAGTGGGAGACCGGGTTTAGGATAGATAGCCATACTATCAAGAGGGGCTCTCGAATGAGTAACTTGATCATATCGTTCGGAGAGAGCTCAAACCTTTGCATACTTCCATCATCGTATTTGGTTGTTATTTGGTCTTATCCATGTGTGGATATAGAGCTTGTGGTAATCTCCATAACAAGCTCTTGTTTATCAAAATCGGATCTTCCATTTATATCTTATTGTGTTTTGATCTTGGAGGTTTTACTGGTTTGTATTTTAGAGATAGTTAAAACCTTCCATTATTTGGTTCTTACTCATGTCAGTATTTAGAGCTTGTGTTAATCTCCATGACAAGCTCTAGTTCATCGAAAACGGATTTCATATGCATTTACGTTTTCGATGTTGGAGGTTTTATCGGTTCATCTTTTTGAGAGAGGTTAAACCTTTCGTCATTTGGATATATCCTCCCTTGATGGAATATGATGTTACTTTGCATGATCTTGTAGATATTTTTGTCCTCTTTTAAACGAGCCCAAGATCATCAAAATCGGAGTCCGGATGCAAAAGTTATGGCCGTTTTCGTTCAGGGATGACCGGTAGTACCAGACCAGGGTCCGGTAGTACCGGAGGTCCGGTAGTACTGCCCCATAGTACCGGTTGGTACTGAATAAGGTGCGTTTGGCGTCCTAGCATCCTCGGGGAATGTCCGGTAGTACCGGGAAAATGACCGGTAGTACCGGGATTCACGTTTTTGGGCTTCAACAGTTGGATTTTGGGGGAACCTACTTAAGGGGCCTTCTTCCCCAATGGTTCCCCAACTATTCTTGCAAGTTTTCCCCTCCATTGTTGACCTTCCAAAGCTTGCTATCTCTCAATCCCGCCAATGATTCTTGCCCATATTTGAGTGGAAGAGAGAGGAGATCTAGATCCACGTTTTGACCAAACCAAAACATCTCTTTGTGAGTGTATCATTGGGATCTAGATTTTGGGGGATTTTGTGTTCCTCTTTCATTCCTCCTCTCTTGTCCCCCCAACAGATTTATTAGCTTTATTGGAACTTGAGAGTGGGGTATTGGAGAACCTTTGTGGTGTTCTTGCCTCTTGCATTTGGTGCATCGGTTTGAGTTCTCCTCGGAGGATTTGGTGAGTGAAAGTTGATAAGCTTTTTTACTCTTGGGTTCTTGGAACCCTAGATGGTTTGTTGGTGTTGCAGGTTGTGGCCTTGGTGGTGTTTGTTGGGAGCCTCCAATTAAGTTGTGGAGAAGTGCCCCAACCTTGTGAGAGGTTCCGGTTTGCCACCGACAAGTGCATCGATAGTGGAAGTGTGGATCGATCCCGTTGGGGTGAGATTCACCGGAGAATAAGGGAGGCCTTTTGTGGCGTAGGTGGTTAGATACCACACCCTCTCCAACAAGACGTACTCCATGTTAGGAGGAACTCGGTAAAATATCGTCGTCCCTGTGTGCCTCAGTTATCTTTATACTCGAGCTCTTACTTATGCACTTTACTTTGTGATAGCCTTCGTGCTTGAAGTTTATATCTTGCTATCACATATTTGTTTGTCTTGCTTAGCATAAGTTGTTGGTCCACATAGGTGAACCCTAGATTGTTCTAGATTTTGTGCTTAACAAAGTTAACGCTAGTTTAATTCTGCCTTTGTTGAGCTACTCTCGAAAAAGTTTTAATCGCCTATTCACCCCCCATCTAGGCGACATCTGTATCCTTTCACCAGTTGACCAGTGCTAGAGTGTTCTATAAGATTGATCTTAGAACTGGTTATCATCAACTAAAAATTAGTGCAACGGATATTCCAAAGACTGCCTTCACTACCCGATATGGATTGTATGAGTACAAGGTCATGTCTTTTGGATTAACCAATTGAAGGGATACGGGTAGGCTACGCTAGCGCAAATCAAAAAATTTTACCGCGTAAACCAGGATTACTGTTGTCATAGATCACGGGATTACCACTAGATGCGCAGTTGTGGAACTTGATGAAGCGCGTCGAGGCAGTGCAGAAGTTCTACGTCTCCTCCTTATCCTCGTCCCACGAGCAGATCCCCTTGCGCTTCTCATCCAAATGCCACATATGCAGCACCTCGAGGTATCCACACGTGCCCACCCTCTCTTATATAGGCGTCCCTAGTGGGTTCTACATTAGCAGCCCATTAGTAGCCTAAGCCTGGTCTAATTCGGATCTAATCCTCATTAGTCTTACAGCCCCTTAAGTGTGTGACCCTATAGGTTCATATATGTATAGACATGACACGAATACACTTATTCTGTCAATAGTTGGTAGCAGCCTCTAGCAAGACGTGCCAACTCCTAAACGCATACAAAGATCATATCAGACGAAACATCACAAGGTTTAGTACATGTCTTTCCCTTTGCCTCACGATATTTGGTCTAGCTCCAATCTGACCTCCCTTTCTTGATAATGTGATTCAGAATCCCTTTACTAGGTTAACTCTTAACCATATGTAGCACGACCATGCATTTCTGGACCCGATCACTTGAGGGTCCCAGAGATATCTCTCTCAAGTAGAGAGGGGAAAATCCCATCTTGATTGACCATGCCTTGCAGCATGCTTCAGGACAAACCCGAAAGCTACCTTTATAACTACCCATTTACGGAGTAGCGTCTGATAGCCCCAAAGCAGGTCGATCCACATCTCAAGTACATGCTACAATCTCAGGTCTAAGGACAAAACGTACACGATGTGTAGAGAGAGCTGCAAGTCTAATTGCCAGTCTCAAGTTGGATTAGTCCAACCCCATGTTCATAACATGTGTCCACATCATTGGTTTGACATCTCCATGTCTATGACTTGCGAAACATAGTCATCAACCAATCGATGTGTTAGTCTAATATTCACGTGTGTCCTTACATGAACTCCGACTAGGGACAACTATTAAATAACCATACAAGTATAGAGTTTCACAAAATTGCCAATCAATACAAGTTGCCTAATATGGATATTGAAGGAACATTACAATTACTCATGGATACATAAGAAATATAATCATTTCTATGATTGCCTCTAGGGCATATTTCCTTCAGTCTCCCACTTGCACTAGAGTCAATCTAGATTATATCTAATACCTATTGCTCTTGCGTGCGCCTCATGCGTAGGCTGCGGGAGTGTCTTTGTAAAAGGATCAGCAACATTTGAGTCCGTATGTATTTGGCATATCATGACACTACCATCCTCAACGAACTCTCGAATCTGATGGTAACGCATGCGAATATGTTTGTTCTTCTGGTGCTGTCTAGGTTCCTTGGATTGTGCAATAGCACCATTGTTGTCACAATAAACATCCATGGGATCGGACGCGCCCTGAACCACACCAAGAGCGATCAGGAAATTCCTAATCCAAACAGCTTCCTTTGCATCCTCCGAGGCGGCAATATATTCAGCTTCTGTTGAAGAGGAGGCCACCGTATCTTGCTTGGAACTTTTCCAACTCATAGCACCACCATTCATGACAAACACATAACCAGATTTCAATCCGGAGTCATCTGAGTCGTTAAGGTAACTCGCATCTGTGTAACCCCTTACACTGAGTTCATCCTCACCTCCATAAACTAGGAACACATCCTTAGTCCTTCTCAAGTACTTAAGGATATTCTTTACCGCTGTCCAATGACCTTCACCTAGATCAGCCTGGTATCTGCTCGTAACACTTAGAGCATAGGAAACATCTGGGCGAGTACATATCATTGCATACATGATGGATCCAATAGCCGAAGCATATGGAATCCTGCTCATGCGCTCACGCTCATTAGTAGTCGAAGGACACCGAGTCTTGCTGAGTTTAATGTCGTGAGACATGGGCAAGAACCCCTTCTTAGCCTCCTCCATGCTGAACCGTTTCAACACTTTGTCAATGTATGTGCTCTGGCTTAATCCAATTAGCCTCCTTGATCTATCTCTATAGATCTTGATGCCCAGAATATATGCTGCTTCTCCTAAGTCCATCGAAAAACTATTTTTCAACGAGGTCTTAACAGACTCGAGCATAGGAATGTCATTTCCAATCAGCAATATGTCATCTACATATAAGATTAGAAATACAAGCGCTCTCCCACTTTCCTTCTTGTAAACACAAGGTTCTTGTTCATTTTTATGAAGCCAAACTCCTTTACAACTTCATCAAATTGAATGTTCTAACTCCGAGATGCTTGCTTCAGCCCATAAATGGACTTTAGAAGTTTGCATACCTTTCCAGCATTGTTTGGATCGACAAAACCTTCGGTCTGCATCATATACACATCCTCGGTTAGGATTCCATTTAGGAAAGCCGTCTTGACATCCATCTGCCATATTTCATAGTCGAAATGTGCAGAAATGGCTAGAATGATCCGTATAGATTTAAGCATCGCTACGGGCGAGAAATTCTTGTCGTAGTCAACTCCTTGAACTTGTCGAAAACCTTTTGCAAGAAGTCGAGCTTTATGGATGTGAACATTTCCATCCATATCAATCTTCTTCTTATAGATCCATTTGCACTCGATGGCTTTAAAACCATCAGGCAGGTCAACCAAGTTCCAAACTTGATTGTGTCCCATGGACTCTATCTCAGATCTCATGGTGATCAGCCATTTCTCAAAGTCTGGGTCTACCATCACTTCTGCATAGGTCACAGGCTCATCATTGTCTAACAATAATAATTCCTGCGTTTTGCGGAGCCCAACCTTTATGCCCCAAGGTCCTTAACTATTAAGATGACCTTGTCAAGCTCACCAACCCTTATGCGTGTAGGTATCTGATACCAACCCATCCAGCCAAGGAAAACCGCGGCACCCTAATTTCATAGGCCCACCAACGATTGTACAGGGCATAGGATGGTGCAAGGTTTGGTTGGGAGGGCATGGTTTAACTTAAACTTTGTGAGGGATCGTTCTACTTCTATCATCTAAGCATGCATAGAGTAAAACGCATAAGAATAACATTCACATAGTTGTGACATAGTATGGCCCATTTTCTCATGGTGATCTCTATCGCCATAGAACCTGTCCACCACGATGATCTCCATATTCATGTAGTCACATCCCAAAATTTTCCAAATTTTGAAATGTGAAAAATAAATAAACAAAATGAATAATTGTTGAAATTTAGGGTGAAAAGAAACTTTTGTTTCTAAATGGAAACTTAAAAACCCATCTTGAACAAACTTTGAATAAAGTTTAAACCCAAATAAATTCAAATCAAGTGAAATGCATTCTTCATAAATGCATCTTGAAATTTAAACACTTGGAAAATAAACCAAAACCCTAAAACTCTATTGAGTGATTTCCAAGATATCTCTAAGACTATGGATTTGATCCATATAAAATTTGTCTACAAACATTTATAAATGATCAAGAATGACAAATTGAAATATTATAAAACCATAGAAATTGGTTTCACTTAATTTGGAGCCATAGATAAAATCTTATGAATTTAGTAAGATCAAGAAATTGAATTTCCAAAGCTAATAAAGCACCTATCTAAAAATCCATACCAAATGGTGAGTAAATAATCCTAAAGAGATTTAAAAGGATAAAAAAATATTAAATAAAATTTTACAAGTTGGAATCACCATTTTTGGATCATTAAATAAAAAGATATGGTTTTTATAAGCAAAGGAAGAAATAAATAAATAAGGACTATTTTAAAGGGCCAAATTAAAACTTGGACAAGCAAATAAAATAAAATATTTTTTTTAATAAAAAGAGTAAAGGATTATCTAAATAAAATCATGATATTTTTTATTATCCAATTTCATTTAAGTAAAGACATTTCCCATTTTAAATGAACATTAAAACATAATAAAGTATTTTATATATTTCATAGTGTTTTATTTTTAATAAAACCTACTTAAAAGGTTTGGGAAAATTTAGATTTCAAATATAGTTTTAAAACATATTAAATCCTATTTGAAATAAAGACAAATGTCTATTTTTAAAATAAATAAAAACCCTAAAAGAATAAAAGAGATATTCTAAATTTGACTTTAGAATGTATTAATAAACAATATTTGAATTTACACAAAGTTTGGTAGAGGTTTGATTTTAAATGGAGTTTGAATTGTTTGAATAAAAATCAAAACAGAAATTCAAAATAGTAAAAGGAAAAGCATTCTGTACAAAAAATAGAAAGGAGCCAGCCCAACCTAACCTAGCACAGTCTAGGCCCAGCAAGCCCATATACCTCTCACCCACGAGAAAACGCTTCGCACCAGTTAACCTACCCAGGCAGTCAATGACGACCGGACCCCACCATCCCCCTCTCTCTCTCGCTGTCCACCAGGACCCATGGACATGTCACCGTCTTCCTCACCCTGTTGACCTCGCCCCTCTTCCCACTAACGTTTCGGCCGACGTTCAATTCTCGTTAATTCGAGTTACTGGCCGAGTAATTCCTGTCCGCGACCTATCCTGCTTAATTGCCTCGCCCTCCTCATTTCCCCTTAGTCTCCAGCTCCTCTCCGCCCTAGGCTCCGACGAGGTCCAGTTTGAATTCCGGCGAAGCCAGCCACCCCCACCATCCCTGGAGCACACGAGCGTGCTTTCCAGCACCAGGCGAAGCTTCCAGTAGCGGTAGCTCGCTCGCACGCGCCCCAAGACGTCGCCTCCGACGACACCAACTCGCCACCACCTCCTGCTCCAACTCCGGTGGCATCTACTGGTGAGCCCAGACCTCCCTTTCCCCTCTCTGTGATGCTCACATGCTCGCAACTCTCTTGTGAACCTAACGGTACATCCCTCTTGCCTTAGCGTGCCTCCAAGCCTCGTCTCCGTCGACGACAGAGCGTACTCGACGTCGTCTCGAACTCCGGCGAGGATTGACAGCAACCCCGTGCGCCCCTCGACAAACAGCAAGCACGTTGAGCATCATCTCGTCGTTGCGAATCTGGTGAGCTACTCCCCTCTTTCTCTAGCCCCCTGTAACGTTGGCAACCGCACTGGCCGAGCGCGCCACCGCCTGCCCCGCCAGAAGTTGACCAGTAGCTGTGAACCGTAGGATGCTGATCCAGTGGGTGCGATAGAAACTTAAACGAACAGGTATACTTTGATTCGAGTCGTGCGATGTAACTAGATCTAACGTCCTGTATCTGTTGATCCGCGCGAATCGGTACCACCCAGTGAGAAACAGCCACGTGGCCTAGATTTTGATTTAAAAACCAGAAAATTTTCTATTAGATGCGTGAATTTGAAAATTGCATAACTTTTGATCCACACGTCCAAATTTTGCAAATTTTATATCAATGGAATCAGAAAATCAAACTCTATCCAACCATGCACTTTTTTTAGTGAATTGCTTCTGGAAACTTAGTTGTTTTTGCAGAAACTTGTGTAGGCATAATTTGGATATAAAATTTATTATAGAATTGTTTCTATGGTAAAATCTTTGGCAAATGGATTGTTTTGAACCTACTGACCTTATAAACCACCTTTTAGTTTTAAAAACATATTTTGGGATGCTAAGGAATAAATGTTTGAATAAAAGCATTTTTAGCCAAATAAAAATATTGATTATGGTTTGAAAATGATTTCTTGAGAAAACCCTTTGGAAAATGATTTGATTTAAACTTTCTGACCTAAACACCAAGTTTTGAGATTTAAAAAAATATAATTGATGAACCCTATAAATTATTACTTTGCTAAAAAGCATTTCCAAGAACATAAAATATTGTTTTAGTATAAAAATAGTTTATAGGTGGAACCTTTTGCAAATGGTTTTAATTTTAAAAACTTGACCTTAAAACACTAACATTTGTGTTAGAATTATATTTGGCAAACACTAGAAAATCTTCCTTTGATTAAATCATTTCTAGCAAAAACAAAAATGATTTAAGTGACCATTTTCACTAACTTAATATCAAATGGTTTTGCCACATTTATAAATGACCTTGCCACTTTTATAAATGACAAATATGTGTTTTAAAATGTTTATAACCTAATAGAACCACTTTTCAAAATAAAACAATCTTTGGCATGCTTGCATGCATTGCTTTGTTTTTATTATTCTATGTGATGATTGCTTGAATGGTAGATTGAAATTGTGCCTTGATTGAATTGTAGTGGAATTTGAAGAGTGTGACTATTGCAAGATCAAGGAGTGAACTTATATTCTCTATCAAAAAGGCAAGTGATGCTTCATACTTTTGTCCCATTATTTTCACTATGCATTAGTGATATTTTCTAAGTAGGACTTGCATGGAAATTTTGCTAAGTATAAACCATGCCATGGGAAATCCTATTAGATGAAACCTTAGTAGAATTATCCTATGTTAATATTCCTACTACTATCATGCTTAGATTAGCTAGTAGAAAACAAGGGTGGTTTATATTCAAGCTATGGAATATTTCTAAGTCAAGGACTTGTGTTTTGCTTAATAAAACAACTAGGTGAATGAAACACCTGGGTGGAATGGTAATTGCTTGGTGGTTTTTGGTTGAGTGGTTACACAAGGCCCATTTATATTGTTTACCTTGTGTATCTCACTTGTGGATTGCCACCCAGGAACAAAGAGATTTGAGATGTCAAATGTTGAGAAGATTCAAGTGTAGCCACTTGGCATTATGGGCTCTGCTTGGATCATATAAGTTGCAATAACCTAGCCAAATGGACAGTTGGTGGTAGGGGATTGATAGGTTGGAGCGCGTCCATTCTGGTCTAAGGGAAGGCTTCTGAAAGATCTTGTCTTGGTGAAACCAAGTCTTGTGGGGAAAGTGCACCACCTCTGCAGAGTGTAAAATCTAAGTACTTAGCCATGTCCCTGGCAAAGAACAATTTGAGCATCAGGACATGGAAGCTATCAAGAATCTCCTCATCCAAATTTCTAAGTTAAAAACTTGTGGTTGAACAAGGGTGAAGGTTCACTAATTTATATTGGTGGTTCCTTGGGTGATTTTGACAAATAAAAACTTAGTGTTTTCAAATGATAAGGCAAATTTATTTTGAGCAAAGCAAGCCTAAGTTCCACTTAGCCAAATGCATATAGATGATAGTTACCACTATACTACCATAGTATCACTTGCCAATACAATTCAAATGTATTGACCCTTGTGGCTGTAACTTATAATGTTGCAGGTTTGTTTGATGTTAGTGAAGTGTGTTGAATAGGATTACAAGTCTACAACCAACATGATTGCCTGTGGCACTTTGAAGATGAAGGACTCCATGCTATAGTTATTTCTGCTGCATTGTAATGAGATAGCCCAATGAGCTATGTAATATGTAATTAATTATTTTACTCCTGGATATAAAGTTGTATTATGACATTTATTTCCTGATATTACATGTTAACTATGGATGCTAGCTATTGATCGAGGGACTAACATTGTAAAGACAGGGATCTCTACCTTATTAAAGGTTGGGACCTCTACAGATGGTATCAGAGCACTGTGTTGCCTGTAGGATTGTAACCCTAGGATTGGACAAAACCCCTTAGAAAAATAGGAGTTGTATTTGTTCCAAAACTTATTTACAAACAATCTTGTAAAATCTTTCCTCAACCATTTTGATCTTAATTCTACATCTCTTCCTTTTCAAACTTGTTGGACAAGACCTCAACCATGAGCAAAGGACTTCACCAACTCAAGTGACTTCAACTTCAACATCATCAAATACTTCAACTTTAATTTCACCAAGGACTTCCACTTGGATATCACTAAGGATTACAAGTAAGACAAGAAATATTACTCAAGACTTGAAGAATAAGGAAACACAACTTAGAAGAAATCATCATCACCTTTGAAGTTTTGTGACCAAGATACAAGAATTTCCCCAAGGGTACAATGATCTTGCTCATGAAGAGTCAACAAAGAAGAATGGAATGATCACAAGTGAACCATATAGTTGGACCACCATATTTATACTAAATCAAACACACCAACTTATGTGGTGTAACAAAATATTTTGTTGTCTAAAAATGTGCTCGAAACTTGTGGTTTGAGTGGAATGTTTGTTTGTGATTGCTTGCACCTTGCTTGTGTGAGTTGTGATGTGTGTGATTAGAACTAATTCCTTAGAAATATTTTATCTATTCTAATCCCAATTCAACCCAAATAGATGACTACTCCAAGAAACTCCAACATCAAGAGTGGTGACAACAACAACAACCAAGAGATCAACATGAGAGAACTCATAGTAACCCAAACCCAGTTGAACCAAGTGACAACTCAATTTTGGGCCAACAAAAATGATTTAGACCCAACCATGCAAAGGTTTTTGGAAACCCAAACCCAATTGTTGCATAGGATGACAAATCAAATGATCAACATGGGAGACAACCCTTCCCAAGGAGTGTGTGACAACAATGATGTCAAGGATGATATTATAGAAGGAACTCAAGCTTGCAATATTTCTGGAGACATGGATCACACTTCCAAAGAACATGAAGACCAATGCCCCAATTGTGAAGAGAAACATCCAACTAATCAATGCCCCACATCTCAAGCTACTTGTTTCCTATGTGAAGGAAATAATCATGTCCCTATCCAATGCTAGTTCAACAAAGGAAACAAGGTGGAGTGCATCAGCAGATTGTAAACCCCCGCGAGGGAACAACTTCTACCAAGAATGATGAAGACAAAGGAAAATCTCATCTTGCACCTCCATGCAATATGACTCACCCTGATGGACAGAAGAAGAGACACATGTATTATCCAAGAAAAAGATTAAGGAAACCAGAAGACTTTCCCACCTTTGAGGTGAGATATGAAGAGCATGAACTAGAAGAACTCATAGCTTTTGAGAAACCCAAGAAGAAGAAGGACAAAAGCCTGGTGCAATGTTACAATTGCAAAGAGATGGGACACTATGCAAATGAATGTCCAGAAAAGAAGAAGAACCAAGGAAACAAACAAGGAGCAATGATCCCAAAGGAAAAGAAGGATAATATCCAAGTGTGGTGCAACAACTGCAAAGAGCTAGGCCATTATGTATCAACTTGTCCACAGAAGATACGAAGAACTCAACCTTGTCACATGTTACAATTGTGGTGACCAAGGACATTATGCAAGCAATTGTCCAGAAAATATGAGATACAAAACAAGCAAGCCTATGAGAGATCTCAGCCTTGTCACATGTTTCAAGTGTGAAGACAAAGGACACTATGCAGATGTCTATCCAGAGAAGATACATCAAGATCCCAAGCAAGCCAAGATGTAATCTAGTTGAGATCCTTTTAAGGGTGGTAGTACCCTAGTTTCCTTGAAGCCAATTTGTAACCCCTATCTTTCCCAAATCTCGGGACGAGATTTCTTTTAAGGGTGGTAGACTGTCACATCCCAAAATTTTCCAAATTTTGAAATGTGAAAAATAAAAAAATAAAATAAATAATTGTTGAAATTTAGGATGAAAAGAAACTTTTGTTTCTAAATGGAAACTTAAAAACCCATCTTGAACAAACTTTGAATAAAGTTTAAACCCAACTAAATTCAAATCAAGTGAAATGCATTCTTCATAAATGCATCTTGAAATTTAAACACTTGGAAAATAAATCAAAACCCTAAAACTCTATTGAGTGATTTCCAAGATATCTCTAAGACTATGGATTTGATCCATATAAAATTTGTCAACAAACATTTATAAATGATCAAGAATGACAAATTGAAATATTATAAAACCATAAAAATTGGTTTCACTTAATTTGGAGCCATAAATAAAATCTTATGAATTTAGTAAGATCAAGAAATTGAATTTCCAAAGTTAATAAAGCACCTATCTAAAAATCCATACCAAATGGTGAGTAAATAATCCTAAAGAGATTTAAAAGGATAAACAAATATTAAATAAAATTTTACAAGTTGGAATCACCATTTTTGGATCCTTAAATAAAAATATATGGTTTTTATAAGCAAAGGAAGAAATAAATAAATAAATAAGGACTATTTTAAAGGGCCAAATTAAAACTTGGCCAAGCAAATAAAATAAAATATTTTTGTTTAATAATAATAGTAAAGTATTATCTAAATAAAATCATGAGGATTTATTATGATCCAATTTCATTTAAGTAAAGACATTTCCCATTTTAAATGAACATTGAAACATAATAAAGTATTTTTTTTATATTTCATAGTGTTTTATTTTTAATAAAACCTACTTAAAAGGTTTGGTAAAAATTTAGATTTTAAATAGAGTTTTAGAACATATTAAATCCTATTTGAAATAAAGACAAATGTCTATTTTTAAAATAAATAAATATCCTAAAAGAATAAAAGAGATATTCTAAATTTGACTTTAGAATGTATTAATAAACAGTATTTGAATTTACACAAAGTTTGGTAGAGGTTTGATTTTAAATGGAGTTTGAATTGTTTGAATAAAAATCAAAATAGAAATTCAAAATAGTAAAAGGAAAAGCATTCTGTACAAAAAAATAGAAAGGAGCCAGCCCAACCTAACCTAGCCTAGTCGAGGCCCAGCAAGCCCATATACCTCTCCCCCGCGAGAAAACGTTTCGCACCAGTTAACCTACCCAAGCAGTCAATGACGACCGGACCCCACCACCCCCTCTCTCTCTTGCTGTCCACCAGGACCCACGGCCACGTCACCGTCTTCCTCACCCCGCTGACCTCGCCCCTCTCCTCTCACTGCCGTTTCGGCCGGCGTTCAATTCTCGTTAATTCGAGTTACTAGCCGAGTAACTCCCGTCCGCGACCTCTCCCACTTAATCGCCTCGCCCTCCTCCTCATTTCCCCTCAGTCTCCAACTCCTCTCCGCCCTAGGGCTACCCTAATTGCACGCTGCAACCACACAGGCTCCGACGAGGTCCAGTTTGAATTTTGGCGAAGCCAACCACCCCCACCGTCCCTGTAGCACACGAGCATGCTCGCCAGCACAAGGTGAACCTTCCAGTAGCGGTAGCTCGCTTGCGCGCGCCCCAGGACGTCGCCTCCGACGACACCAACACGCCACCACCTCCTGCTCCAACTCCGGCGGCATCTACTGGTGAGCCCAGACCTCCCTTTCCCCTCTCTGTGATGCTCACATGCTCGCAACTCTCGTGCGAACCTAACGGTACATCCCGATTGACTTAGTGTGCCTCCAAGCCTCGTCTTCGTCGATGATAGAGCGTACCCGATGTCGTCTCGAACTCCGGCGAGAGATTGACAGCAACCCGTGCGCCCCTCGACAAACAGCAAGCACGTTGAGCATCATCTCGTTGTTGCGAATCTGGTGAGCTAATCCCCTCTTTCTCTAGCCCCCTGTAATGCCGGCAACCGCACTGGCCGAGCGCGCCGCCGCCACTCGCCGCCGCCTGCCCCGCCAGAAGTTGACCAGTAGCTGTGAACCGTAGGATGCTGATCCAGTGGGTGTGATAGAAACTTAAACAAAGAGGTATCCTTTGATTTGAGCCATGTGATGTAACTAGATCTAATGGCCTGTATCTGTTGATCCGCGTGAATCGGTACCGCCCAGTGAGAAACAGCCACGTGGCCTAGATTTTGATTTGAAAACCAAAAACTTTGCTATTAGATGTGTGAATTTGAAAATTGCATAACTTTTGATCCACACGTCCAAATTTTGCAAACTTTATATCAATGGAATTAGAAAAACAAACTCTATCAAACCACGCACTTTGTTTAGTGAATTGCTTCTGGAAACTTAGTTGTTTTTGCAGAAACTTGTGTAGGCATAATTTGGATATAAAATTTATTCTAGAAATGTTTCTATGGTAAAATCTTTGGCAAATGGATTGTTTTGAACCTACTGACCTTAGAAACCAACTTTTAGTTTTAAAAACATATTTTGGGATGCTAAGGAATAAATCTTTGAATAAAAGCATTTCTAGCCAAATAAAAATATTGATTATGGTTTGAAAATGATTTCTTGACAAAACCCTTTGGAAAATGATTTGATTTAAACTTTCTGACCTAAACACCAAGTTTTGAGATTTAAAAAAATATAATTGATGAACCCTATAAATTATTACTTTGCTAAAAAGAATTTCCAACAACATAAAATATTGTTTTAGTATAAAAATAGTTTATAGGTGGAACCTTTTGCAAATGGTTTTAATATTAAAAACTTGACCTTAAAACACTAACATTTGTGTTAGAATTATATTTGGCAAACACTAGAAAATCTTCCTTTGATTAAATCATTTCTAGCAAAAACAAAAATGATTTAAGTGACCATTTTCACTAACTTAATATCAAATGGTTTTGCCACATTTATAAATGACCTTGCCACTTTTATAAATGACAAATATGTGTTTTAAAATGTTTATAACCTAATAGAAACCACTTTTCCAAATAAAACAATCTTTGGCATGCTTGCAAGCCTTGCTTTGTTTTTATTATTCTATGTGATGATTGCTTGAATGGTAGATTGAAATTGTGCCTTGATTGAATTGTAGTGGAATTTGAAGAGTGTGACTATTGCAAGATCAAGGAGTGAACTTATATTCTCTATCAAAAAGTCAAGTGAAGCTTCATACTTTTGTCCCATTATTTTAACTATGCATTAGTGATATTTTCTAAGTAGGACTTGCATGGAAATTTTGCTAAGTATAAACCATGCCATGGGAAATCCTAGTAGATGAAACCTTAGTAGAATTATCCTATGTTAAGATTCCTACTACTATCATGCTTAGCTTAGCTAGTAGAAAACAAGGGTGGTTTATATTCAAGCTATGGAATATTTCTAAGTCAAGGACTTGTGTTTTTCTTAATAAAACAACTAAGTGAATGAAACACCTGGGTGGAATGATAATTGCTTGGTGGTTTTTCGTTGAGTGGTTACACAAGGCCCATTTATATGGTTTACCTTGTGTATATCACTTGTGGATTGCCACCCAGGAACAAAGAGATTTGAGATGTCAAATGTTGAGAAGCTTCAAGTGCAGCCACTTGGCATTATGGGCTCTACCTGGATCATATAAGTTGCAATAACTTAGCCAAATGGACAGTTGGTGGTAGGGGATTGATAGGTTGGAGCGCGTCCATTCTGGTCTAAGGGAAGGCTTCTGAAAGATCTTGTCTTGGTGAAACCAAGTCTTGTGGGGAAAGTGCACCACCTCTGCAGAGTGTAAAAACTAAGTACTTAGCCATGTCCCTGGCAAAGAACAATTTGAGCATCAGGACATGGAAGCTATCAAGAATCTCCTCATCCAAATTTCTAAGCTAAAAACTTGTGGTTGAACAAGGGTGAAGGTTCACCAATTTATATTGGTGGTTCCTTGGGTGATTTTGAAAAATAAAAACTTAGTGTTTTCAAATGATAAGGAAAATCTATTTTGAGCAAAGCAAGCCTAAGTTCCACTTAGCCAAATGCATATAGATGATAGTTACCACTATACTACCATAGTATCACTTGCCAATAAAATTCAAATGTATTGACCCTTGTGGCTGTAACTTATAATGTTGCAGGTTTGTTTGATGTTAGTGAAGTGTGTTGAATAGGATTACAAGTCTACAACCAACATGATTGCCTGTGGCACTTTGAAGATGAAGGACTCCATGCTATAGTTATTTATGTTGCATTGTAATGAGATAGCCCAAGGAGCTATGTAAGATGCAATCAATTATTTTACTCCTGGTTATAAAGTTGTATTATGACCTTTGTTTCCTGATATTACATCTTAATTGTGGATGCTAGCTATTGATCCAGGGACTAGCATTGTAAACATATGGATCTCTACCTTATTAAAGGTTGGGAGCAAAGGACTTCCCTGTGTTTACAATGCTAGTCCCTGGATCAATAGCTAGCATCCATAGTTAAGATGTAATATGAAGAAACAAAGTTCATAATACAACTTTATAACTAGGAATAAAATAATTCATTACATCTTACAAAGCTCATTTGGCTATCTCATTACAATGCAGCAGAAATAAATTTAGCATGGAGTCCTTCATCTTCAAAGTGCCACAGGCAAACATGTTGGTTGTAGACTTGTAATCCTAATCAACACACTTCACTAACATCAAACAAACCTGCAACATAATAACTTACAGCCACAAGGGTCAATACATTTGAATTGTGTTGGCAAGTGATACTATGGTGGTATAGTGGAGTCTATCATCTATATGCATTTGGCTAAGTGGAGATTAGGCTTGCTTTGCTCAAAATAGATTTTCCTTATCATTTGAAAACACTAAGTTTTTGCTTGACAAAATCACCCAAGGCATCTCCCAATAGAAATTGGTGATCCTTCAACCCTTGTTCAACCCCAAAATTTTAACTTAGAAGTTGGGATGAGGAGATTCTTGATAGCTTCCATGTCTTGATGCTCAAATTGTCCTTTACCAGGGACATGGCTAAGTACTTAGATTTTACACTCTGCAGAGGTGGTGCACTTTCCCCACAAGACTTGGTTTCACCAAGACAAGATCTTTCAAAAGCCTCCCCTTAGACCAGAATGGACGCGCTCCAACCTATCAAACCCTACCACCAACTATCCATTTGGCTAAGTTGTTACAACCTATATGATCCAGGCAGAGCCCATAATGCCAAGTGGATGCACTTGAAGCTTCTCAACATTTGACATCTCAAATCTCTTTGTTCCTGGGTGGCCATCCACAAGTGAGATACACAAGGTAAACCATAGAAATGGGCCTTGTGTAACCACTCAACACAAACCATTCCTTCCATTCCACCCAGGTGATTCATTCACTTAGTTGTTTTATTAAACAAAACACAAGTCCTTGACTTAGAAATATTCCATAGTATGAATATATTCCACCCTTGTTTTCTACTAGCTAAGCTAAGCATGATATATGTAGGAATCTTAACTTAGGAAATTTCTACTAAGGTCTCATCTACTAGGATTTCTTATGGCATAGTTTACACTTAGCAAATATTCCATGCAAGTCCTATTTAGAAATATCACTAATGCAAAGTGAAAATAATGGGACAAAAGTATCGAGCATCACTTGCCTTTTTGGTAGAGAATTGTAAGTTCACTCCTTGGTCTTGCAATATTCACACTCTTCAATTTCCACTACAATTCAATCAAGCAAGCAATAATCAATCTACCATTCAAGCAAACATCACATAAAATAATAGAAACAAAGCAATGCTTGCAAGCATGCAAAAGATTGTTTATTTGGAAAAGTGGTTTTTAATGGGTTATAAACATTTGAAAACACCTATTGGTCATTTTATAAAAGTGGCAAAACCATTTGCAAAAGATTTTACCTATAAACCCTTTTTAAACCAAATCATTATTTTATGTGGTTGAAAATGCCTTTAGCAAAGCAAAAGTCTTTATAGGGTTCACCAAATACATTTTTAATTCTAAAACTTGGTGTTTGGGGTCAGAGAGTTTAATCCAAATCATTTCCCAAAGTATTCCATGCAAGTCCTATTTAGAAATATCACTAATGCAAAGTGAAAATAATGGGACAAAAGTATCGAGCATCACTTGCCTTTTTGGTAGAGAATTATAAGTTCACTCCTTGGTCTTGCAATATTCACACTCTTCAATTTCCACTACAATTCAATCAAGCAAGCAATAATCAATCTACCATTCAAGCAAACATCACATAAAATAATAGAAACAAAGCAATGCTTGCAAGCATGCAAAAGATTGTTTATTTGGAAAAGTGGTTTTTAATGGGTTATAAACATTTGAAAACACCTATTGGTCATTTTATAAAAGTGGCAAAACCATTTGCAAAAGATTTTACCTATAAACCCTTTTTAAACCAAATCATTATTTTATGTGGTTGAAAATGCCTTTAGCAAAGCAACAATCTTTATAGGGTTCACCAAATACATTTTTAATTCTAAAACTTGGTGTTTGGGGTCAGAGAGTTTAATCCAAATCATTTCCCAAAGATTTTTCTCCAAAAGCATTTTTAACATAATAACATTATTTTTACTTGACTAGAAATGTTCTAATTCAAGGATTCATTCTTTAACTTCTCAAAATACCATTTTAAATCCATAAGTTGGTTTCTATGGTTAGTAGGTTCAAAACAATCCATTTGCCAAATATTTTATCACAAAAATAATTTTAGAATGAATTTTATATTCAAATTATGCCTACACAAGTTTCTGCAAAAACAGCCAATTTAACAGAATCAATTTACTAAAAAAGGTGCATGGTTGGAAAGTACTTGTCTTGCTGATTCCATTGGTATAAAATTTGCAAAATTTGGACGTGTGGATTGAAAGTTATGAATTTTGCAAGTTTGAATAACTAATAGAACACTTTCTGGTTTTTATAACAGCTCTAGGCCATGCGTCCTGTTCTGATTGGTTGAAAATGATTCGCACGGATCAAGCGATGCGGGCCGTAGGATCTAATGTGGATCGTGCGGTACAGAGACAACCATACCTCTTCGATAAGTAGATCTATCCTATCGCTCCGATCTGGATCTGACGGCTCCCAGTGCCTCGACTAGAAACTGGCGGCGCTCAACGGTGGCATGCAGCGACGTGGCTCTGACGGTGACACTGCCGACGAAATAGGACGTGCGGGGAAGAGTGAGGATGCTCACCAGAATCGCCGTGAAGCACTGATTATCGTTGTTGCTTTGGTTGGCCAAGGGGAGCACGGAGACGTTGACGATTGCTCGTCGGAGTCCGCACGGCGTCGGACACGCTCTGGTCGTCGTAGTTGGCGAGGCTATAGGCCACCCGAAGGCAAGATAGAGGTGTCGTTAGACGCGGGCGAGAGCGTAGATTACATGAGCATCAACAGGGGAAACAGGGGCGGACGGAGGATACCTGGGGAGTTCGCCGGAGTACAAGCCGAAGACGGTGGCGAGCGGCGTTGAGGTTGCCGACGCTAGGGAGCTTGCGCGGCTAAGCTCGGAGTACTGGGAGATGCGCCAGAGGCCAAGGAGTGTGCTCGTGTGGTCGAGGGGGCGAGGCGCGGCCTGGGTTCGTCGGAATTTGAGTGGGACCTCGTCGGAGGCAGCGACGGTGCAGGTGGAATTGGGGACGGCCTGGGGGCAGAGAGAGCCGGATGAGAGAGGGAAATGGAGAGGAGGAGCAGGCGAGTTATCGAGCGTGATTGATGACAAGAATTACTCGTTGTATTGACGTGAATTACTCCCGCGAGATTAATGCAAAAACGGGTGAGGAAGTTGTCGCAGGGTGGAGACGACGAACAATAGGTGGGTCTTGGTTGACTACGAGAGAGAGAGAGAGTGGGTGTGGGGGCTGCTAGTTAGGGACTGAGCGGGTGAGTTTGTGAGTGCGAAACGTTTTTCTCGTGGGAGAGAGGGAGTGGGCTGCTGGGCCAGTTGGGCCTGGTTGGGTTGGGCTGGCCTCTTATATATATTTTTTTGTTCTGAAGCCTTTTCTTTTTCCCTTTCTATTATTCTGTTTTGATTTTGTTTAATCATTTCAAACAACTATTTGAATTCAAACTTCAACCAAATTTTGTGTATATTCACATACTGATTTATATTACATTCTAAAGTCAATTTTAAAAATAATTCTTTTATTCTTTTTAGGGTATATTAATTATTTTAAAATAGGCCTTTGTCTTAATTCAAACAAGTTTTAAAATATAATTTCAATTCTTATTTGAATTCAAATTTTTACCAAACCTTTTTCAGTAGGTTTTATTTATTTATTTGGGTGTCAAATAATTCACTTTGAATTATTTGGAATATTTTTAATATGACTTATTAATCATTTAAATTGGGTATTTGTCTTTATTCCAATGAAATCAAATATTGTTTTAATTACATAAATTGTATTTAGAAGATTTATTTGATCCTATTTAAGTTACTTAAATAACTTTTATTCCACTTGGGTAAATTTCAAATATTATTCTCCCATGATTTAATTAATTTGTCTTAATCCAATAGAATAGAATTTGGTTAAGGCCATATTATTTTATTACAATATTATTTATCCATTTATTTCATTTGAACTTGGATTATGATTATTCCATTTGTTTATGGTCTTGGCCAAGTTTTCTTTGGCTCTTATAAATATTCCCTATTAATTATTTCTTTCTTTGTCTTTTAAAAACCATATCTTTTTATTAAAAGACCAAAACTTGGTGATTCCAATTTGTAAAATCTTATTTAATATTTGTTTATCCTTTTAAATGTCTTTAGGAATTTTTTGCTCACCATTTGGTATGGATTTATAGATAGGTGCTTTATTAGCTTTGAAAATTCAATTTCCTTATCTTATTAAATTCATAAGATTTTATCTATGGTTCCAAATTAAGTGAAACCAATTCATATGGTTTTATGATATTTTTATTTGTCATTCTTGATCATTTATAAATATTTGTTGACAAATTTTATATGGATCCAATCCATGATCTTGGAGATAACTTGGAAATGTTTTTCTTCCATTAGGGTTTTTAGGCTTTTGGTTTATTTTCCAAATGTTTAAATTTCAAGATGCATTTATGAAGAATGCATTCCCACTTTATTTGAATTTATTTGGATTCAAACATTAACCAAAGTTTGTTCAAGATGGGATTTTAAGTTTCCATTTAGAAACAAAAAGTTTCTTTTCACCTTAAATTTCAACAATTATTTATTTTGTTTATTTATTTTTCACATAACAAAATTTGGAAAATTTTGGGATGTGACAACTTGTCCACAGAAGATACGTGAAGAACTCAACCTTGTCACATGTTACAATTGTGGTGACCAAGGACATTATGCAAGCAATTGTCCAAAAAAGATGAGATACAAAACAAGCAAGCCTATGAGAGATCTCAGCCTTGTCACATGTTTCAAGTGTGAAGACAAATGACACTATGCAGATGTCTGTCCAGAGAAGATACATCAAGATCCCAAGCAAGCCAAGATGTAATCTAGTTGAGATCCTTTTAAGGGTGGTAGTACCCTAGTTGCCTTGAAGCCAATTTGTAACCCATATTTTTTCCCAAATCTCGGGACGAGATTTATTTTAAGGATGGTAGCCTGTCACATCCCAAAATTTTCCAAATTTTGAAATGTGAAAAATAAATATACAAAATAAATAATTGTTGAAATTTAGGGTGAAAAGAAACTTTTGTTTCTAAATGGAAACTTAAAAACCCATCTTGAACAAACTTTGAATAAAGTTTAAACCCAACTAAATTCAAATCAAGTGAAATGCATTCTTCATAAATGCATCTTGAAATTTAAACACTTGGAAAATAAACCAAAACCCTAAAACTCTATTGAGTGATTTCCAAGATATCTCTAAGACTATGGATTTGATCCATATAAAGTTTGTCAACAAACATTTATAAATGATCAAGAATGACAAATTGAAATATTATAAAACCATAGAAATTGGTTTCACTTAATTTGGAGCCATAGATAAAATCTTATGAATTTAGTAAGATCAAGAAATTGAATTTCCAAAGATAATAAAGCACCTATCTAAAAATCCATACGAAATGGTGAGTAAATAATCCTAAAGAGATTTAAAAGGATAAACAAATATTAAATAAAATTTTACAAGTTGGAATCACCATTTTTGGATCCTTAAATAAAAAGATATGGTTTTTATAAGCAAAGGAAGAAATAAATAAATAAATAAATAAATAAATAAATAAGGACTATTTAAAAGGGCCAAATTAAAACTTGGCCAAGCAAATAAAATAAAATATTTTTGTTTAATAAAAAGAGTAAAGGATTATCTAAATAAAATCATGAGGATTTATTATTATCCAATTTCATTTAAGTAAAGACATTTCCCATTTTAAATGAACATTAAAAAATAATGAAGTATTTTTTTTATATTTCATAGTGTTTTATTTTTAATAAAACCTACTGAAAAGGTTTGGTAAAAATTTAGATTTCAAATAGAGTTTTAAAACATATTAAATCCTATTTGAAATAAAGACAAATGTCTATTTTTAAAATAAATAAAAGACCCTAAAAGAATAAAAGAGATATTCTAAATTTGACTTTAGAATGTATTAATAAACAGTATTTGAATTTACACAAAGTTTGGTAGAGGTTTGATTTTAAATGGAGTTTGAATTGTTTGAAAAAAAATCAAAACAGAAATTTAAAATAGTAAAAGGAAAAGCATTCTGTACAAAAAAAATAGAAAGGAGCCAACCCAACCTAACCTAGCCCAGTCCAGGCCCAGCAAGCCCATATACCTCTCCCCCGCGAGAAAACGTTTCACACCAGTTAACCTCCCTAGGCAGTCAATGACGACCGGACCCCACCATCCCCCTCTCTCTCTCGCTGTCCACCAGGACCCACGGCCATGTCACCGTCTTCCTCACCCCGCTGACCTCGCCCCTCTTCTCTCACTGCCGTTTCGGACGGCGTTCAATTCTCGTTAATTCGAGTTACTGGCCGAGTAACTCCCGTCCGCGACCTCTCTCGCTTAATCACCTCTCCCTCCTCCTCATTTCCCCTTAGTCTCCAGCTCCTCTCCGCCCCAGGGCTACCCTAATTGCATGCTGCAACCACACAGGCTCTGACGAGGTCCAGTTCGAATTCCGGCGAAGCCAGCCACCCCCACCATCCCTGGAGCACACGAGCGTGCTCGCCATCACCAGGCGAACCTTCCAGTAGCGGTAGCTCGCTCGCGCGCGCCCCAGGACGTCGCCACCGATGACACCAACACGCCACCACCTCGTGCTCCAACTCCGGCGGCATCTACTGGTGAGCCCAAACCTCCCTTTCACCTCTCTGTGATGATCACATGCTCGCAACTCTCGTGCGAACTTAACGGTACATCCCTCTTGCCTTAGCGTGCCTCCAAGCCTCGTCTCCGTCGACGACAGAGAATACCTGACGTCGTCTCGAACTCCGGCGAGAGATTGACAGCAACCCCGTGCGCCCCTCGACAAACAGCAAGCACGTTGAGCATCATCTCGTCGTTGCGAATCCAGTGAGCTACTCCCCTCTTTCTCTAGCCCACTGTAATGCCGGCAACCGCACTGGCCGAGCGCGCCGCCGCCACTCGCCTCCGCCTGCCCCGCCAGAAGTTGACCAGTAGCTGTCAACCGTAGGATGTTGATCCAGTGGGTGCGATAGAAACTTAAACGAAGAGGTATCCTTTAATTTGAGCCATGCGATGTAACTAGATCTAACGGCCTGTATCTGTTGATCCGCGTGAGTCGGTACCTCCCAGTGAGAAACAGCCATGTGGCCTAGATTTTGATTTAAAAACCAAAAACTTTTCTATTAGATGTGTGAATTTGAAAATTGCATAACTTTTGATCCACATGTCCAAATTTTGCAAATTTTATATCAATGGAATTAGAAAAACAAACTCTATCCAACCATGCACTTTGTTTAGTGAATTGCTTCTGGATACTTAGTTATTTTTGCAGAAACTTGTGTAGCCATAATTTGGATATAAAATTTATTCTAGAAATGTTTCTATGGTAAAATCTTTGGCAAATGGATTGTTTTGAACCTACTGACCTTAGAAACCAACTTTTAGTTTTAAAAACATATATTGGGATGCTAAGCAATAAATCTTGAATAAAAGCATTTCTAGCCAAATAAAAATATTGATTATGGTTTGAAAATGATTTCTTGAGAAAACCCTTTGGAAAATGATTTGATTTAAACTTTCTGACCTAAACACCAAGTTTTGAGATTTAAAAAAATATAATTGATGAACCCTATAAATTATTACTTTGCTAAAAAGCATTTCCAACAACATAAAATATTGTTTTAGTATAAAAATAGTTTGTAGGTGGAACCTTTTGCAAATGGTTTTAATATTAAAAACTTCACCTCAAAACACTAACATTTGTGTTAGAATTATATTTGGCAAACACTAGAAAATCTTCCTTCGATTAAATCATTTCTAGCAAAAACATAAATGATTTAAGTGACCATTTTCACTAACTTAATATCAAATGGTTTTGCCACATTTATAAATGACCTTGCCACTTTTATAAATGATAAATATGTGTTATAAATGTTTATAACCTAATATAAACCATTTTTACAAATAAAACAATCTTTCGCATGCTTGCATGCATTGCTTTGTTTTTATTATTCTATGTGATGATTGCTTGAATGGTAGATTGAAATTGTGCCTTGATTGAATTGTAGTGGAATTTGAAGAGTGTGACTATTGCAAGATCAAGGAGTGAACTTATATTCTCTATCAAAAAGGCAAGTGATGCTTCATACTTTTGTCCCATTATTTTCACTATGCATTAGTGATATTTTCTAAGTAGGACTTGCATGAAAATTTTGCTAAGTATAAACCATGCCATGGGAAATCCTAGTAGATGAAACCTTAGTAGAATTATCCTATGTTAAGATTCCTACTAGTATCATGCTTAGCTTAGCTAGTAGAAAACAAGGGTGGTTTATATTTAAGCTATGGAATATTTCTAAGTCAAGGACTTGTGTTTTGCTTAATAAAACAACTAAGTGAATGAAACACCTGGGTGGAATGGTAATTGCTTGGTGGTTTTTGGTTGAGTGGTTACACAAGGCCCATTTCTATGGTTTACCTTGTGTATATCATTTGTGGATTGCCACCCAGGAACAAAGAGATTTGAGATGCCAAATGTTGAGAAGCTTCAAGTGCAGCCACTTGGCATTATGGGCTCTGCCTGGATCATATAAGTTGCAATAACTTAGCCAAATGGACAGTTGGTGGTAGGGGATTGATAGGTTGTAGCGCATCCATTCTGGTCTAAGGGAAGGCTTCTGAAAGATCTTGTCTTGGTGAAACCAAGTCTTGTGGGGAAAGTGTACCACCTCTGCAGAGTGTAAAATCTAAGTACTTAGCCATGTCCCTGGCAAAGGACAATTTGAGCATCAAGACATGGAAGCTATCAAGAATCTCCTCATCCAAATTTCTAAGTTAAAAACTTGTGGTTGAACAAGGGTGAAGGTTCACCAATTTATATTGATGGTTCCTTGGGTGATTTTGACAAATAAAAACTTAGTGTTTTCAAATGATAAGGAAAATCTATTTTGAGCAAAGAAAGCCTAAGTTCTACTTAGCCAAATGCATATAGATGATAGTTACCACTATACTACCATATTATCACTTGCCAATACAATTCAAATGTATTAACCCTTGTGGCTGTAACTTATAATGTTGCAGGTTTGTTTGATGTTAGTGAAGTGTGTGGAATAGGATTACAAGTCTACAACCAACATGATTGCCTGTGGCACTTTG
This sequence comes from Avena longiglumis, assembly GCA_030063025.1. NCBI lineage: Eukaryota > Viridiplantae > Streptophyta > Magnoliopsida > Poales > Poaceae > Avena > Avena longiglumis. The sequence goes on along the minus strand of CP125974.1, from coordinate 470,217,499 downwards.
AAGATGAAGGACTCCATGCTATAGTTATTTTTGCTGCATTGTAATGAGATAGCCCAATGAGCTATGTAATATGTAATCAATTATTTTACTCCTGGTTATAAAGTTGTATTATGACCTTTGTTTCCTGATATTACATCTTAACTGTGGATGCTAGCTATTGATCCAGGGACTAGCATTGTAAACACAGGGATCTCTACCTTATTAAAGGTTGGGACCTCTACACATGTTCCATGCGAGCCATCCTCCAAGTGATGAGTCCTCCAAGAACTAATACAAGCTATTACTCCTAACAGCTAGTAGTCAAAATTACATAGTATTGGGATCATCAAAAGTTGGCACGCATGCCATTGCAATAATTGACAACACATATGGCTCCAGCCGTGTTGCCCTACTCACGACACGCAGGTCATGAAAAATTTCATACATGCATCACATACATATATGGGCCATACTGATCACATACATCCTGTAAAAACAAGTTATGCATAGAATCGCATTCTACCGGATCATGTGAAATCGCAGCACCTAGTTACATTAACGAGATACAAGAGAGCTACGACTAAGGGGGGTCTAGGGGGTATCCCCCTGCGGGGTTCGAAGGGGCAGCGCATTTTCTTTAAGGATTTTGATCGAATCTACATAATTTTCTTTAAGGATTTTGATCGGCAAATCAAATTTACCATAAACCGTCTGTTGTCCCGATCTGATCAAACTCCTTTGATCACGGTACATCGATTTTAGATCTAGGTTCCGATTCGATCAATCATATTGATATTCGCGTGATTCAACGGGATTTATGTGTCGCTGTCTACACCGATGGCGGAAACCGACCGGTAGGGGTAAGTCGTTCGATAACCTCAGAATCACGATCACGGAAAGCAAGATCATAGATCAATCATGAACCGCCGCAATACAAATGATCACATCATTCATATCAATCTGCACATCACCATATGCAAACATCCCGAACATATAACTGAATAGCATCAGCTCTAATACCACTGAAGGGATACGGGTAGGCTACGCTAGCGCAAATCAAAATTTTCTACCACGTAAACCAGGATTACTGTTGTCATAGATCATGGGATTACCACTAGACGCGTAGTTGCGGAACTTGATGAAGCGCGTCGAGGTATTGCCGACGTTCTACGTCTCCTCCTTGTCCTCATCCCATGAGCAGCTCCCCTTGCGCGGCTCGTCCAAGTGCCACAGATGCAGCACCTCCGAGGTATCCACACGTGTGGGGTGGAAGCGTCAGACGCCGGACTGCTAGGTCCACGAGCGCGACACAGGCGTGAGGAGTGGCGGCTGGGGAGAATGGTCTAACCCTGGTCATCTTGCCCCACCCTCTCTTATATAGGCATCCCTAGTGGGATTCTACATTAGCAGCCCATTAGTAGCCTAAGCCTGGTCTAATTCAGATCTAATCCTCATTAGGCTTCCAGACCCTTAAGTGTGTGACCCTATATGTTCATATACGTATAGACATGACACGAATACACTTATTCTGTCAATAGTTGGTAGCAGCCTCTAGCAAGACGTGCTAACTCCTAAACACATACAAAGATCATATCTGACGAACCATCACAAGGTTTAGTACACGTCTTTCCCTTTGCCTCAAGATATTTGGTCTAGCTCCAAGTTGACCTCCCTTTCTCGATACTGTGATTCAGAATCCCTTTACTAGGTTAACTCTTAACCATATGTAGCACGACCATGCATTTCTGGATTTGATCACTCGAGGGGCCCAGAGATATCTCTCTCAAGTAGAGAGGGGCAAATACCATCTTGATTGACCATGCCTTGCAGCATGCTTTAGGACAAACCCGAAAGCTACCCTTATAACTACCCAGTTATGGAGTAGCGTCTGATATCCCCAAAGCAGGTCAATCCACATCTCAAGTACATGCGACAATCTCAGGTCTAAGGACAAAATGTACACGATGTGTAGAGAGAGCCGCAAGTCTAATTGCCAGACTCAAGTTGGGTCAGTCCAACCCCATGTTCATAACATGTGTCCACATCATTGGTTTGACATCTCCATGTCTATGACTTGCGAAACATAGTCATCAACCAATCGATGTGCTATTCTAAAATTCACGTGTGTCCTCACATGAACTACGACTAGGGACAACTATTAAATAACCATACAAGTATAGAGTTTCACAAACAATTCACATAATTGTCAATCAATACAAGTTGCCTGATATGGATATTCAAGGAACATTACAATAACTCATGGATACATAAGAAATATAATCATCTCTATGATTGCCTCTAGGGCATATTTCCTTCACCAATTCCCCCGCTTATTTCATGAATCTCACGAATAAGATTTTCATGAACTTCTTGAATAAGTTTGTCATTGTTTTCATCGATGACATTCTAATCTACTCCAAATCGGAGGAAGAACATGAACAACACCTAAGGAACATCCTTGGAACCTTGAGGGAACATCAGTTGTATGCCAAGTTCAGCAAATGTGAATTTTGGTTAAAGTAAGTAGGATTCCTAGGACATATTCTGTCAGCCAGAGGAGTTGCTGTTGACCTTGCCAAGATTAAGGATGTTGAAGAATGGAGAGCCCCAACCATTCAAAACGAAGTTCGTGCATTTCTTGGATTAGCGGGATATTACTGCAAGTTTGTTGAAGGATTTTCAAGCATCACTAGGCCGATGACTCAGTTACTCATGAAAGATCAGAAGTTTTAATGGACCGACAAATGTGAAGCAGGTTTTCAAGAGCTCAAGAAGAGATTGATTTCAGCCCCAATTTTGATCATGCCGGATATCACGAAGCCCTTTGATGTGTATTGTGATGCATCCAAGATTGGTCTCGGATGTGTGTTGATGAGAGAAGGAAAAGTGATATCATATCTATCCCGACAATTGAAGAAGCATGAACAGAATTACCCCACCCATGACTTAGAGTTAGCCGTCGTTGTGTTAGCCTTGAAGACATGGCGTCATTACCTCATGGGTAATTGATGTGAGATTTATTCAGATCACAAGAGTTTGAAGTATATTTTTACTCCGAAGGAGTTGATTATGAGGCAAAGGATATGGATAGAGTTAATCAAGGATTATGACCTTGACATTCACTACCACCCCGACAAGGCCAATGTGGTAGCGGATGCTCTTAGTAGACTGCCGTGTAGATTAAACACCATGATTCTAAAATAACAACCAAGTTTGCATAAGGAGTTGGAGGATTTCAAAATGGAGCTAGTTAGCGAAGGATTCCTAGCTAGTATCAAACTTTAACCCATCTTGATAGATCGGATAAAGGAAGCTCAGAAGGGAAATGCCAGTATTGACGAAATTAAGCATAGTATTGGTACAAGGAAGGAACCCGGATTCACGAAAGATGAAGAAGGAGTTCTGTGGTATACAGGACGAATCTATGTGCCAGCGGATTCAGAGTTGAAACAAGCTATTTTGCAAGAATCCCATGATACTCTTTATTCTATTCATCCGGGAGGAACAAAGATGTATCAGGATTTGAAGGAGCAATTTTGGTGGCATAAAATGAAGAGAGAAGTCGGAAGCTACATAGCCAAGTGTGATATCTGTCAGAGAGTCAAAGCGGAACACCAACGATCCGCAGGACTTTTGCAACCTTTGTAGATCCCAGAATAGAAATGGGATTCAGTTGGAATGGATTTCATCACCGGTTTGCCTACATCTAGTAGAGTAAATGATTCTATTTGGGTCATAGTGGATAGACTTTCCAAAATAGCTCATTTCTTACCTGTCAAGACAACTTATCACAGCTCGAAGCTTGGAGAGTTGTACATTTCTAGGATAGTCAGTTTGCACAGAATCCCCAAGAACATTGTGTCAGATCGAGGAACCCAGTTTACCACAAGATTTTGGAAGAAAGTCCAAGAAGGTTTAGGAACCAAACTGAACTTTAGCACAGCCTATCACCCCCAGACCAATGGACAAACGGAAAGAGTAAACCAAATACTCGAAGATATGTTGAGAGCTTGTGTGTTGGAATATGGATCTAAATGGGAGGACTGTCTGCCTTTCGCAGAATTCTTATACAACAACGGTTATGAAGCCAGTTTGCAAATGGTCCCATTTGAATTTTTGTATGGAAGGAAGTGTCGTAGCCCCCTTAATTGGTCACAAGTAGGAGAGAGTCAGATCTTCAGACCCAGCATCCTACGAGAAGCCGAAGATAAGGTTCACAAGATCCATGAGCACCTCAAGACCGCCTAGTCCAGACAGAAGAGTTATGCAGACAAGATATGTCGAGATCTAGCCTTCAATGTTAGAGATTTTGTTTATCTCAAAGTATCACCCTTGAAAGGAATGCAGCATTTCCAACTCAAAGGAAAGCTTGCACCCAGATACATTGGACCCTTCAAGATTTTAAGTCGCTGAGGAGAAGTATCATATCAGATAGAACTACCAAAAGAGATGTCAGCCGTGCACGATGTTTTCATGTCTCATTACTTCGTAAGTGTTTAGAAGTTCCAGAAACGACGGAAGTTTTCAAGAAAATTGATCACAAAGCCATTGAAATCAACCCGGATTTAACCTATCGTGAAGTACCCATTTGTATTTTGGAAGAAGCTTTCCGAACTACCCGGACCAGGAGTATGAAGTTTCTCAAGATCCAGTGGAGCAACCATACTAAAGAAGAAGCCACTTGGGAGCGCGAGGACTACATGAGAACGGAGTTTCCCAATCTCTTTAGTTCCTAGTTTTTTCCTAAATCTCGGGACAAGATTCTGTTTAAGGGGGGAAGGTTTATAGCACCCCAAAAATATTAATGAGGATCAAGTTCTTATTAACCAAGATTAGCATTAACAAAAGCTTTTACAAATTAAATTCAAATCTTATGCTTGTGTGTATGAATGCTTGCAATGCCATGTTTGATTGTTGTAAATGGTGAGAAATGGTTTAAAGATCAAAACCATATCATCTAGATCATTTCCAAACCAGATCAAAACAAAAGAAAATCTAAATATAAAGCATATGACTTAATGGTCATTTCTGCCAAAGTTAACCACTAGCTCACTTTGAGCATCTCTAGCAACTAATCTCAAACAGAAACTTTTCCATTCCTTTTCTCACCTTGCTAGACCTAGTGACACTAAACCTAGTGGAGCTTTCCAAACTTGCAGAAACATTCTCAAACCCATTTGAGAGGCAATTGAAATTTGAATCTATCTTATGTATCAAGATAGCCATTTTTGGAAACCCACTCAAACCTTCACCACTTAGCAAACCATTGCACCCAGAGACTACCAAGATTAGTACCAGAACAACCATGAAAAATCACTGGAAAAGGTGATGGTTTAGTTCTTGTGGCCATTAGATCAAACACTTGGTGATCATAGTACACACTCAACAACTATACACTGTTTTGATCAATCCTTTGCTCACCATTGTGACATCACCGAGCTCACACATCGTTCCCTTAACTCCCTCAGTACTAGCCTGCGCGAAAGAGCCCCTCTCACTCGATCAAATGACCAGTGCAAAATCGTACCCGAGATAATCTTGCCACCCGACACAGACACGCCGCCACAGACCGCGCCGCCCTCGCCCACGATGTCTAGGAGGTAGCCCTGACCTCACCGCCTCTGCCTGTGCACGCCCCGACCAAAGACCGCTCGCGGAGATGCCAGCAAAGTCGTGCCCATTTAACGCCAAACCATGCCGGTCGCCGCGCTAGAGCGCCGAGCAATCGAGCGCGCACACGCCGCGCCTTGCCCTCACCTTGCACCATTATGTTTTCCATGACTCCAGCAAGCTCCCAGACATGATCATTTGACCGCGCGATCGCCGTGACCACCGTACGCTGTGACGAATACCGCCGGTATAGTCACAGAGCACATATGTTCTAGAACGATTTAGATCGCGCCTAGCTGTGCCATTGTGCGTATGACGATCGCCCTGAAGCACCGTGTCGACCTATGCCCTTGGACATGCCTATAGATCACTGTAACTGCGTCGCCGGTGAGCCCGATCCATGCCGCCTGCCTCCTTCGCCGTAGTATAAATAGAGCCCTCCCCCGACCCCAAAACGCACACCTCCTCTCTCACCCAGGAACCTCTCTCACCCAACCCTGGAGCAAGGCGAGCACCACCTCTCCGAAATTTCATTAGAGTTCACCGCTGCAGAGAAAGGAAGGAGCTGATGCTAGGAGCCGCCCAAGAGCTGTCATGACCACCAGTCGAACCACCGTCGCCGACTCGTTCGTTATCCCCCATTGACGCACCTAGATGGAGCCTTGGTAACCCCCGACGACCCACGCCATAGAGCTAGTGAAAGAGCATTTTTCTAATCCCTCTGATTTTGATGTTTGATAACAATACATTTATCGATTTAACCGTGTACTAAGTTTATCACAAGATTGATAAAAGAAGGCACAAGTCATGGCATAGCAGTTTTCCCCTTGCAAATCTTCTGGGTCAACCGGTAGTACCGGACCTGCAACCGGTACTACCGCTTGACACCGGTACTACCGGTCCTAGTACCGGTTGGTACCGATCAAAAGAGAGAAGGGTGAGTACTAGTCAGTACCCACCGGTACCACGCAGACTACCGCCCAACCGGTAGTATCACAGCTGATACTACCGCTTGAGGCGGTCGTCAGCTCATCGGCATACCGACATCGACTAGCACCCTCCCCTCTCCGTTTTGGTCAGTACCAAGCGGTACTTGGGACCGGTACTACCGCTCGAACCGGTAGTACCGCTGACGACGTCCGGTACTACCGCTTGGGGGTAGTACCGCAAGGGAGTACCGCCCAAGACTGAAGTTTTCTGCAAGGACAAGGTCTCCACCGGTACTTGGTCCGGTACTGGACCGGTAGTACCGCTTGCAAGCGGTACTACCGCTTGAGTACCGGTACTACCGGTCATTTATTGCTCCAACGGCCACCTATTTCGTGGAGGGGTATAAATACCCCTCCACCTACCTTGGGACAAATTGCTCAGCACATTAAAGTCATTGCCCACCATTGGAGTCCATTGGAGCCACTCAAATTCGCAAGATCTCATCATCCAACCACCAAAAGTCCGTGATCTTTTGGGATTCGAAGGAGGAGTCCCCAATCTACTACTTCACCAAAAGAGATCTTCATTTCCCCCTCATTTCATTGAGGCCCCCTTTTGCTCTAGTGTTTTGTTGGAAACCCTAGATCGTGTTTTTGTTCTTACAAGCTTGTCTTTGATTGCTTTGACAGCTTGCTTGTATTTGGGAGCCTCCGATTAAGTTGTGGATGTGTGCCCCAAACTTGTAACGGTGTCGGCTTCCACCTTGAAGGTTGCCGATATAGTGGAAGGTGAATCGATCCCATTAGGGTGAGATTCATCGGAGAACAAGGGAGGCCTCTTGTGGCGTTGGTGGTTTGAAACCACCCCCTCTCCAAACGTAGACGTACTTCCCCTCAAAAGGAAGGAACTACGGGAAACAAATCCTTGTGTCTCCGCGTCCACTTTTCAGTTACCTCTATCCTTTACCGCACCTTACCTCTTGTTACTTCTTTGTGCTGTGGTAGGCCTTGCATTTTGTCATATAGGTAATTTCACCATAGTTGCATTATCTAGAGAATTTACCTTATTGTCAAACCTTAATTTGAAAAAGAAGAAATTTTGAAGTAGCACCTATTCACCCCCCCCCTCTAGGTGCCCATACGATCCTTTCAATTGGTATCAGAGCCTCGGCTCTTTATTCGGGCTTTACCGCCTAAGAGAATATGGGTAGCCAAGAAGGGGAAGGTGGTAGTGAGTCAACTCCGGTGACCATGGAAGATCTCAGAAACTTGGAAACAAGATTGAGCTCTTCCTTGGTCAACGAAGTCAAGAAGATGCTTGAGCAACTTCTTAAAGACAAAGATGGCTCATCACCCCTTCCCTCAAGAGGAACTTCCATCCGCACCTAAAGGGAATACTCCGTATCCCCAAGGTATGGTGGTAGGGATAAACTAGACACTACTATTTCCTCCACACGACCTGATGGGGGGAAGGGCGAGCACCGTGACTCTTGGTACTCTCCCGATCCTCCCATCCCTCACCCTCATGTGTACAATAGAGGTGACCCACCTAAGCTTGAAGAGTCTGCTACTTTTGCTCAATGGCAATCACTAATGAGAACTCATATGCGCAGCTCTTGCATTGAACTATGGAACATCATCGAGCATGGACTCTTTATTGGGGATCCAAACAACTTGACAAGAAGAGAGGTTGTCAATAGTCAACTCAATGCCACTGCTTTGCATATGATTCAACAAGGATTGGGAACGAAGGACTATCCACACATTGAGCACTTTAGCATTTCCAAGGAAGCTTGGGATGCTCTCACTGTGTTGTTTGTTGGAAATGAGAGTATGAGGAGGAACAGATATGATGCTCTAAGCAATGAAGCTGAAGGTTTCTACATGAAAGAAGGTGAAGATCACGAAGACATGTATCGAAGGCTCAAGACCACTACCACCGCTTTTAGAAATGTGGGTGCCTCACATGTGGATGATGCATGGATAAAAAGGAAATATGTGAGTGCACTCATGCCTTTTGAGCCCACCGACTTGAAGAGCCTACAAGGAAGACACAACTACCATCTCATGACCTCAAACGAAGTTATGCAAGAGATGGCCGCTTTCAAGGTAGCCGCCAAGAACGCCAAAGATGCCCATGCTCGTGCCCTCGGTATGAGCAATGTGGTCAATGTTGCTTTAAAGGCCAAAGTTGTGAACTTTGAAGATGAAGATGATAGTGATGAAGGCCTCTCCTTGGACCATCCCGATGATGTCAAGATTGCTCATAGTCAATATATGGCTTTCTATGCAAAGAACTTTTGGAAGAATCCCGCCAAGGCCAAGATGGAAATGCAACGAAGAAGCAATCCAAATGGGAAAAGAGAGAATGCCACTAGATTGATAACTTGCTTCAATTGTGGTGACCGCTGTCACTTTGTGGCAAGCTGCCCCTATGAGAAGATAGAAGATAATGGTGGGAAGCTTGTGTTGAAGAAGACTCTCAAGGCACCCTACAAGAAACCTTTCGTCAAAAAGAACCCCATCAACAAGAAATCGGGAGAAATTGTCTTGATCACTCATGAAGAATACTCCTCCGATATTGACGATGATGAAGATGAGGAAGAAGAAGAAACCTCACATGGTATGGCTGCTCTAGCCACCACCTCTACTCCGACACTCTCACTCTTCGACTCTCCAAATGAGAACTCTTCCTCCAAGGACGTCACTTGCCTTATGGCAAGAGGAACGGAGGTATCCTCATCATCCCATTCTACTCAATTAGATAATGATGAAATTGATGATGAAATGTCTCTTGATGTTAAAAAGGAATTAATTGCCTTTGATGAGTTCATGACTAACCTAGAAGGTGATGCTAAACTACATTTTGGGAACATCTTAGATCAACTCTCCCACACTCAAGAGCTTCTAGATGTTAGATGTAAACTTGGGCATGAACATATGATTGAACTAGAGGCTTTAAGCAGTGCTCTAGAATAAGAACAAGAGACTAGGTTGTCCCTTGAGTCAAAACTTGAAGGGCTTGATGAGGCCAATGACATTATTGTTAACAAACTCATTAAAGAGCGTTATCATGCTATTGCTAAATACAAAAGAGCTAAAAAGGACAAGGTTGAGTTTGGTGTGGTTCATGAAAAATTTGCCGAGGACTTTAGCTTGCTTAACAAGGTCCACAAAGCCTTGGAGAGTGAACTCTTGTCTCTCACAAAGTCCCATGAAACGCTTCAAACTCAATTGGCCAATATTCCGTCACCTAGTAACTTCATTCCATCGAGTAGCACGACTATCCTTGAAGAGAATGCTAGGTTGAAGGGGGAGCTTGCAAAGACCACATTTCCACAAGGTAACAAGTCTATTGATGATCTTTTGAGCAAGCAAAGGCGTAGTGGAGATAAAGGGGGCATTGGTTTTGTCTCCAAAACAAAGAAGAAGAAGGACAAGCCCGCACAAGAGACCAACAAGACCATTGTGGGAAGTAAGACCACAATTGGCAAAACTATGTCTCATGACGATTTTGCGGGAAGTGCTAACCCTCACTATGTTCTAATGCGTGATTACTATGGTGATGTGTATGCACAATATGTTGGTCCGTATGATGGTTATATTGCTTGGTCTATTTGGGTTCCCAAGACCCTTGTTGCTAACAAAAGAGGACCCATTGAAAAATGGGTACCTAAAAACTAGCTTGATCTTTTGTAGACCTATGCTTCCGGAGGTTCAAAATGGGTGCTTGATAGTGGTTGCACTTGTCATATGACCGGAAGCTCGTCTATTGTCAAGGACTTGGTGTCAAATGAAGATCAAATCACCGTCACATATGCCGACAAGTCAAAATCTACGGTAATGGGTTTCGGAAAGGTTGTGGTGGCTCACGACATTACACTCGTGAACGTCATGCTTGTTGAAACCCTTGGTTACAATTTACTTTCTGTCCGTGCACTTGGAAAGATGGGCTTTGCCGTCTTTATTGATAATGATATTGTGGTCCACTTGTGGAGCAAGTCTCTCAAGGTCGCTTTCGTTGGGTACGTCGAAAATGACTTGTATGTGGTGGACTTTTCGGGGCAAGCCACTGCAGATCCGATGTGCTTATACGGAAAGGCCGATGTGGGCTTGCTATGGCACCGCCGACTAGCCCATGTCAATATGAGAACTTTGCAAAGTCTCCATAAAGAGGGCCATATTGTTGGACTAAAAGAAAATGTTTCCTTTGCCAAAGATCGCGTTTGCAGGGCATGTGTTCTAGGGAAGATGCATGACGCTCCTCATAAGCCCACGAACCAAATCAAGTCTAACAAGATCTTGGAACTTCTTCATGTGGACCTATTTGGTCCTCCATCTCATGCAAGCCTTGGTGGGAAGAAGTATTGTTTGGTGATTGTTGATGACTTTTCAAGATACTCTTGGGTTTATTTCTTCAAGTTGAAGAGTGAAACTCAAAGGACTTTTATCGACTTCATCAACTTGGTTCAACGGCAACACAATGTTCCCGTGTTGATTATAAGAAGTGACAACGGCACCGAGTTCAAAAACTACACCTTGAATGACTTTCTTAGTGATGAGGGGATTAAGCATCAATATTCCGCCGCATACACCCCTCAACAAAATGGTGTGGCCGAAAGGAAGAACCGGACTCTTATTGAGATGGCTAGGACCATGTTGGCGGAGTTTAAATCTCCATACAACTTCTGGGCCGAAGCCGTCTCCACCGCTTGCCATGCTTCAAACCGGCTATACCTCCGCAAGAAAATCAACAAGACTCCATATGAGATACTTACCGGTAACAAGCCCAACATATCTTATTTCCGAGTGTTCGGTTGTAAGTGTTTCTATCTCATCAAAGGTGTTCGTTTGTCCAAATTCGAATCTAAAGCATTAGAGGGTTTTTTTGTTGGCTATGGTCTCGAATCTCACACTTATAGAAACTATGACAAGCTCTCCGGAGCCGTCATAGAATCTTGTAGTGCGACCTTCGAAGAATATGATGGTCCCCAAGGGGGGCGTGTTGATGCTTGTGATGCAGATGTTGAAATGCCTCAGGATGCCATAGGAAGAATGGGTGTGGGTTATATCCGCCCCATTGAGGAACCCCTTATGGCGGATCGAGAAGAACTATGCTCCACTCGAGTGGAGCCCTCATCTTCACAACCTCAACATGCTCCATCTACCGAGGAGGACGTTGACTCAAGACAAAGACAAGATGTGGACCCTCAACATAGTGATCAATGTGTGAACTCTAGTGAAAGGGAACGTGATCCATCTGATGGGGTGTCAAGTGGAGTCAAATCAATTTGCCAAGGAAGATCCATCCAAGCTGTTTTGAGGGATGCTCAAGTTGAGGCTAGAAGAACACTTGATCAAGACCAAGGTCAATCCGTGCCTACCAATATAGAGGATGAATCCAATAATGATCAAGGTCAAGTTGATGGTCAAGACGAGGATCAAAATGATGAAGAGGGTCCTCCAAGAAACAACAAGGAGATCCACGCTCGTCGCGAAGCTAGAAAGGAAAGAATGTTGGAAATAAGAGACCACTCCCTCCAAAATGTTGTTGGAGATTTAAGGAAAGGTATTTCCACACGAGCTCAATTGAAGAGGTTCAGTGAACATCAAGCTCACATTTCCATGATTGAACCAAAGAAAGTGTGGGAAGCTCTTGAAGATTCGGATTGGTTAGAAGCTATGCACAAAGAGCTCAACAATTTTGAGAGAAACAAAGTGTGGAAGTTAGTTGAGAAGCCAAAAGATTGCTGCAATGTTATTGGAACAAAGTGGATATTCAAGAACAAGCAAGATGAGCATGGGATTATTGTAAGGAACAAGGCTAGATTCGTTGCACAAGGTTATTCCCAAATTGAAGGCATTGATTATGGAGAGACTTATGCACCCGTGGCTCGCCTTGAGTCCATTCGTATCCTTCTTGCTTATGCGGCACATCATAACTTTAAGTTGCAACAAATGGATGTAGAAAGTGCATTCCTTTATGGTCCCTTGAATGAATTGGTATATGTCAAGCAACCCCCGGGATTTGAGGACCCCAACTTCCCAAACCATGTCTACAAACTTTATAAGGCGCTCTATGGGCTCAAGCAAGCCCCACGCACGTGGTATGAGCACCTTAGAGAGTTATTTTTTGACCGTGGCTTTGAGGTTGGGAAAATCGATCCCACTCTTTTTACTAAGAGAGTTAATGGGGAGCTTTTTGTATGCCAAATCTATGTTGATGATATTATCTTTGGCTCTTCTAACAAAGCTTTTAATGATGAATTCTCAAAGCTTATGACTAGTAGGTTAGGATGTCCTTGATGGGGGAGTTGAAAGTATTCCTTGGGTTTGAGATCAAGCAAGTTAGAGGAGGAACATTCTTCAATCAAGCCAAGTATACCCAAGATATGCTCAAGAGATTCAAAATGCAAGATTTGAATGGAGCCCCAACTCCCATGGCAACAAAGACTCATCTAGAACAAAATCCAAATGGTAAAGATGTGGATCAAAAGGTATACCGGTCTATGATTGGTTCTTTGCTTTACCTTTGTGCATCTAGACCCGATATTGTGTTGAGTGTAGGTGTGTGTGCAAGATATCAAGCGGCTCCTAAGGAAAGCCATTTCATGGCGGTCAAGAGAATCTTTCGATATTTAGTTCATACCCCCATTTTATGGTCTTTGGTACCCTCAAGGCTCAACATTCGCTCTTTGTGGATACACGGACTCGGATTGGGCGGGAGACAAGGATGATAGAAAATCAACATCCGGGGCTTGCCAATTGCTTGGTAGGTCCTTGGTATGTTGGTCCTCTAAGAAGCAAAATTGTATATCTCTCTCCACCGCCGAAGCCGAGTATGTTGCTGCTGCTAGTGCGTGCACCCAATTGCTATGGATGAGGCAAACTTTAAAGGAATACGGTGTCCATTGTGACAAAGTGCCTCTTCTATGTGACAATGAAAGTGCCATCAAGATTGCATACAACCCGGTGGATCACACTAGGACAAAGCATATTGAGATTCGACATCACTTTATTAGAGATCACGTTGCTAGAGGTGATATTGATCTATCCTATGTATCAACCAAAGATCAACTTGCCGATATCTTCACGAAGCCACTTGATGAAGCAAGGTTCTGCTACTTGAGGAATGAACTAAATATCGTATATTCTAGGAGTTTGACTTGATTATCTTGCACTCTCACCTAATTCTCGACCCATGTTTGGTCTAGGTGTAGGCATGGAAATAGGGGGAGTGCGGTCCTAATTGATTGGACTATCCCTCCCCCCATTATGCGCAAATTAAACAAAAATCATTCCTCTTAATATCATTTTGTGATATGTGAGCTCAATGATGAGTTTCGGTAATGGACCCAAGATATATCTTCGTGGTGCCAAGCCGAGTATACTCAAATATGGTGGCCTAGGCCACCGCCCCCTCTCAATCGAGAGGTTTGATGTGCTTACTCATGTTTGTCACTTGGTTGTTTTGGTCTTCACTCTTATTTTCCATCTATTTGAAGTGTCTTCGTCCTTCTTAGTCTCATGCACTCTAGTTTGGTATTTATTTGTTTCCTCCATTTGATTTTAGAGTGCATGTGCTTCTCAGCTCACTTGTCTTAACCCAAGCCTCCGTACTCCCTCATGAAAACCCTCTCTCTTCCCGCACAAGAATCATCCTTGATCCCTGGCTTTGGACTCAGATGTAACCGGTACTACCGGATGTGTGAGCGGTATTACCGCACCTGGGAAGTTCCCAGGTCATCTCCAGGCAAACTTCTCCAGGAACGGTACTAGCGCCCGCGTGTCCGGCCCTACCGGTAACCGGTACTACCGGTCGTAGAACCGGTACTACCGCTTCCAAGCGGTAGTACCTCTCCAACTACCGGTACTACCGGTTGACGGTTCCAGGTATATAAGGGCCGCGTGGGGAGAGGCACCCCTCAGTGCCTCATTATTTCCCACGTCCCCCTGTCTTACCTGTGCCGCCACCGGAGATCTTGAAGGCCCCGGAGCTCTGCCGCGCCCTCCTCCCTCCGGATTCCCCTTGGATTCGGCCTCCGGGCAAGCTCCCACTCCTTTCCACCGCCATGGATCCCGGTACAACCGCCCCTCCTCTTCTTGTTTGATTTCCCCATTAGATCTAGGTTTTGGCTTAGATCCGTGGAGAAATTGACTACTTGCAAGGTTGTACTGCCATATTATTCCTTGTTACCGCGTAGAATCTTCAATTTAATAGTATATATTGTCAATTTGGGTCGTTCCCATCAGATCTGACCACCTGTGTGCTGCTCAACCGGTAGTACCAGAACTTTTTCTGGTACTACCGCTTGCAAGCGGTACTACCGGTTGTCAGGTCCGGTAGTACCGGTCCACTCTGACCACTATGTTCTGCTCAAACTTGTAGATTCTCTCGGTATTGCCTTCTTGATTCTTGTGTCCTTATCTCCGTGCTTTCCTCCCTTGTGCTTTCACAGATGCAGGTGGTTCTCGGGGTGCACGGAAGCGCTCCAAGTCTGACCGTGAGATTGTTGAGGAAGAGACTGAGTCTGAGGAAGAAGTTATACCTCAGCCTAGACGCCGTTCCAAGTTGCCTACCACTCGAGGTGGTCGTGGGGGTCGCGAAGGGGCTACCAAGCGCTCAGCTGGGCATGGCAGAGCCCCTCCCCCTCGTCCCCCTTCCTCTGGGCGTACCAAGAGTCTCAGCTCTGGGCCATCTGGGCCAAAGACTCTCTCTGACATCTCTGAGGCAGAGTTTAGGGCTCTCCGGCTGGACAATGCATACTCCCACAACAGGAGCGCGTTAAGGGAGGACAGTATTTTCTATGATGACTTCCAAGAGCGTGTGTACCATGAGGTTCTTATGACCAATACCCAGCTGGTGGTGCCTCGGCAGTGGATTGACTTGGGCCACATTGACAAGAACTCTGACTACTTTGGTGAAGCTAAGGAAATCTGCTCAAACCTTGGTATGCTCCCCATTATGCAGTTTCAGCATGACTATGATCCCCTGCTCATCTGCCAGTTTTATGCCACTGCACACTTCCACACTGGCCGCAATCGGAAGATTACATGGATGACTCAAGGGGATGCCAAGGAGGCTACGCTTGCGGAGTTTGCTGCCATATTGGGGTATGAGGATCGCGGTCGGGACGTTCCTTGTGGTTTCCGCTGCCACATGCGGGAGAATCCCTCCAAAAAGGATGTTCTCCGACCTTTGTATATTCGAGGCCGTGGGATTGCTGGTAAAATCAAGGATCTCCTCCCCACTTATGACATTCTCCATCGCATTTTCCGTGAGACTGTGGCTCCTCGTGCGGGCAACAAGGACGAGATACATGGCTTCTCCGTTGACTTGCTGTTCAACACCTTCCTCAACAGAGAAACCGGTCAACCTCTTGATGTGACAGACTACATTTGGAATGAGATGGTTGCCGCTGCACACACTCGGAGGGTTCCACCATTTGCGCCTTACATTATGGCCCTCATTGTGTCCAAGTGCCCCGTCGTTGCTAGGACGCTCTCCACTCGCTCTCTTGTTGTGCACAAGCCAAAGGCACTCAAGATCAAGGTTCATGCCAAACCTCGTGACCGCACTGTGTGAGGAGGATGAGGATGAGGATGACTCGAGCATGCCGATGGTCATGACACGACTTTGAGATCTCTCGCATTAGCACGCCAAGCCCTCTTGGGCCAAAAGGATGGAGGTCAAGCTCAAGAAGATCTTCGCCTTCGGTTGACAACGAGGCGTATGTATGAGGCGACGTGTACGCAAAGAAAGCCCGTGCTCGTCATAAGGAGCTCATGTCCGCTCAAGGGTTGACCATCTCCGAGGGATCCGAGAACAATATCACCCGGAGGATCAAGGATTTCAAAGACAGCCTGCTGGGGACGATGATGTCTCTTCCTCGCACCGCGCCCCACCTACATATGAAGATGAGGAGGATCTTGAGGATGAGGAGGAGGAGGAGTATGATGATTGATCTTTGGGGCGTTAGCTCTGCACTTGTCCCTTTTTGGCGTCTTGATGCCAAAGGGGAAGAAGTTTCACTTTAGGCACGGGTGTTGCATGGGAAGTCACAAGCTCGCTCTTCTCTTTGATCCTTTTTATTGATTGTGAACTTCGATTTCTCTCTATTCTATGTGTGAGACTACTATGTGTTTATGTCGTGTGTGAAACTTTGTGGTTGGATCCATCTTATGCGACTATGTGATTTATTTCTGTGGATCCATCTTGTGATGTTATGCAATACCTATTGTTTATTTATTCCTCATCACATATTTTGGGCAAAGGTAAGTCTTCAAATGCTAGTTTCCATACTTGTGCACCCATGTTGGGTTTGTAAAATAGAGGGAGAGATTTGTCTCTACACATCTAGCGGGAGTATCTTCTCTAGTTTACAAATCTCTTTTGCCTATTGTTAAAATCATCCTGCAAAAGTGTATTGTCATCAAACACCAAAAAGGGGGAGATTGAAAGAGCATTTTTCTAATCCCTCTGATTTTGATGTTTGATAACAATACATTTATCGATTTAACCGTGTACTAAGTTTATCACAGGATTGATAAAAGAAGGCACAAGTCATGGCATAGCAGTTTTCCCCTTGCAAATCTTCTGTGTCAACCGGTAGTACCGGACCTGCAACCGGTACTACCGCTTGACACCGGTACTACCGGTCCTAGTACCGGTTGGTACCTATCAAAAGAGAGAAGGGTGAGTACTAGTCAGTACCAACCGGTACCACGGAGCGGCACTACCGGCCCAACCGGTAGTATCACAGGCAAGCGGTACTACCGCTTGAGGCGGTCGTCAAGCTCATCGGTCACTGCATCGACTAGCACCCTCCCCTCTCCGTTTTGGTCAGTACCAAGCGGTACTTGGGACCGGTACTACCGCTTGAACCGGTAGTATCGCTGACGACGTCCGGTACTACCGCTTGGGGGTAGTACCGCAAGGGAGTACCGCCCAAGACTGAAGTTTTCTGCAAGGACAAGGTCTCCACTGCATTTGGTCCCAGATCGATCTTGCAATTTGTCCCAAGGAGGGTATTTATACCCCTCTACGAAATAGGTGGCCGTTGAAGCAATAAATGACCGGTAGTACCGGGACTGGACCGGTAGTACCGCTTGCAAGCGGTACTACCGCTTGAGTACCGGTACTACCGGTCATTTATTGTCTAACGGCCATTTATTTCGGAGGGTATACCCTCCACCTACCTTGGGACAAATTGCTCAAGACATTAAAGTCATTGCCCACCATTGGAGTCCATTGGAGCCACTCAAATTCGCAAGATCTCATCATCCAACCACCAAAAGTCCGTGATCTTTTGGGATTCGAAGGAGGAGTCCCCGATCTACTACTTCACCAAAAGAGATCTTCATTTCCCCCTCATTTCATTGAGGCCCCCTTTTGCTCTAGTGTTTTGTTGGAAACCCTAGATCGTGTTTTTGTTCTTACAAGCTTGTCTTTGATTGCTTTGACAGCTTGCTTGTATTTGGGAGCCTCCGATTAAGTTGTGGATGTGTGCCCCAAACTTGTAACGGTGCCGGCTTCCACCTTGAAGGTTGTCGATATAGTGGACCACAATTAATAGAATGACTTATAGTCATTTCTAGCCCCTAAAATATTAATAAATACTAGTGTTAAGTTTTTTTAAATTAGGCCAACCACTTTAAATCACATTCTCAAGTATTAGAATATGTGGTGATGCCATGTGTCAATATGATCCCATATTTGAATCGGAGAATATTAAATCTTAAGTAACTTTTTAGTGAGTAGAAATTACCTTTCTAAATAAGATAAATAAAATTTTGTCACCTTTTCTTGTAATAATAGAGATGATGTTAGATCATCTAGTGTGACCCTTGTGTGTTAAATAGAAGTAGTTAAGTGTTGTTTGTTGATTGTGTACCTCGTATTGATTTATAGACGCTAGTAGCAATCCGGGCTACAAAGTGGAGGAATTCTATGAAGACGAGGAAGAGAACTTCGACCACGTTACCAACCAAGTCAAGCTAAGCTAAACCATGCAAGCCTCACTTGCAATCCTTTGTGATACCACTTTGATTATTGCCTATCCCAGTTTTACCTGCAAGCTTTACCCTTTACCCCTTTTTGCAAAGTTGTTCCAGTAGTTAATTAAATGATGACCAGTGGAAATTTAGGAAAGTGCCATCAAGAGCTTAGAG
Organism: Avena longiglumis; assembly: GCA_030063025.1. Classification (NCBI taxonomy): domain Eukaryota; kingdom Viridiplantae; phylum Streptophyta; class Magnoliopsida; order Poales; family Poaceae; genus Avena; species Avena longiglumis. Next base: position 470,198,810 of record CP125974.1, on the reverse strand, counting down.
CTTTATGTAGGTAGAAACACTAGTTTGATACCCCTAAAATAGTGACACCCCCATTTGATAGATTCTAGTGCTAAACTAAACTTGATCACTATAGATAGGAACAAATGATTATAAAAACCTTGGAATGATGAGTCATTCTATTGAAATGTTTTGACATGTGTTATGGACACAATGACTTGAAGATGATGGTGAAGGAAGTATGTGACTTGACTTTGATAAAAACTGACGGTTGGGTTCAGATGCTATACCATTACAATACCCGAATTTTGCGTAGGGTTTGACCGGAAGTTTATGTGTCTTAGTATGGGTTCCCTCGCGAAACGAGGTGAGCTGAGGCTACCTTGTGAATGTGACTGTCCACCTATGCAGTTCCCAAGATGATAAATGGTCATGGTTGGGAGGCCAAACTCATAGGGTAGGTGCCTATACTAGGGTGTGTAATTGTAAAGTTAGGATTGATTATCCACATACCAAGTATGATGATTCAGGATTATCCCTGACGGATGTATCGAATTTTGTGGTGAAAGTGTACTACCTCTGTAGAGTGTCAAACTATTCGAATAGCCACATCCACGGTTATGGACAGTTGGATGGCCATACTGTTCCGTTGTCAGATGTTTTCCAAAATGACCCGTGACTTGAATGATGAATTTGACTAGACCCCACAGGTTGTGTAAATGAGAGTAGGTTCCCACCTAAGTAACTTAGACAACTAAAGCTAGACTTTTATTACTAGATACTGGTTGAAATAAAATTGGCTTGTGGCAAACAAACCTAGAGCTTAGGATTCCTATTAGAATGGCCTTACTGCTTTAGTACTAGTTTGCGAGTACTTCAAAGTACTCATGGCTTTGTCCCTGGTTATTCCCATGGCCAGACTATGAAGGAGACTACGAGGAGGATGGACAGCAGGACGCTTATGATAACTAGGATCATCTCCCATCGTCAGCATTGCCTGTGACCCTGAAGATGGAGCCCCGACCATGCTACTACGCTATTATTATTCCGCTGCTTTGATTGTTATCAGACTTGATCATAAGATCAACTATTTGTAAGACTATTATGGTTTATAATGGATAATGAACTATGATACCAATTTGTTATGTCTCGCAAAAATGGTAATCCTGGGATTGCGATGTACGGCGTAACAGGCATCTGGGATTAAAAATCCGGGTGTTGACATGTTCACATGCCCGTGATCAGAAGATCTTCTCGAGATGGCTCACATCTCATCTTGAACTTGCACTTCATTTATTCCTTGTGTGTTGATCCACTTGAATCCACTCTTTGCATGTTGACTTAATCAACCTTGTATCTTCTTCAAAATGACCACTCTTCAAATCACACTTTGAAAATCTCCTTGGTCATTGCTTTTTCTTCTTCACTTTCTTCTTCTTTCAACTTTGAAGCCAACATATGGTTCAAGCATTGACTATGGACACTCCCTGCAATAACACAATGCAAGCATTAGTCCATAGAGATTATCAATAATTATCAAAATCACATATCGGGCACACATGCTATTTCAACTGTATTATGATAGATATCATATCTCATACTAGAACGTGACAATGTTTTAAATCTCGTGGCAAACATCATGTGGGAATTTCAACAGCAACACTAAAATACATATAAATATAGCCGACACTCATCATTTATAAATGCTACCAAAACTAAGACCATTAGAAAAAGTGAAAGAGCCCAACTTACTATAGCTCATCATACATGTTGATTGTAGATCCTACACTTGCGGGTATGACTTCTGGTCAACCTGCCTATCATATCATAATCAAATAGCTGGAATTATATGTCTTGTTCTACATTGTCCTTGCTCTGCATTTATGTATCAAAAAACCAAGTCGTTTGGTTAGAAGGATGAAAAATTGAACTAATAAGCAGGCTTCATGAAATTTACTTGTTTAATAAAAGATTGCATTAATAATGACCATATGTTAGATTTAAACTAGTTAAACATAAATTTTAGCACATGAATGGATGTTGCATGACTTAACCACTTTTAGATATTCATGGACACACATAGAGTAGAGCGTGATTGGAACTGTTATGTCAAAGTTCTAAGTATCATCATTATTGTTCATAAGGGATCATCCATACAAGTTATAACTTATAACATGGCAAGTGATTAGCCACAATTACCAATCTAGACCCCAGATGTCAACCTTGTTGGGTGTCATGTGGTTAGTGTTGATGTCTCTATGAGAGTTTTTCTACGTCTAGGCGACACTCAACAAAAAAATAACATCAATGAGTTAGTGTTTCAAACAAGGAAGACCTAAAATGCAGACTTACAAAACTATACAAGCAGTGAGACAACATGGTAGAAAAGGTAAGAAGAAACTAATGTTGTAGTTTAGGACCAATCAGATGTAGATGCACATAGCATGATTACATGGGAGTGTGGTAATAAAATACATGAAAAACAACTAATGATGTGTTAATAGCATGCGGGAAATAATCATGAGCAACTAATGATGTGTCTTAAGACCAATCATATGTGTATGTAGCTGCAATAATTACGTAAACAATATGGCAATAGTAAATAAGAAATACAACGAGCAACTAATGTTCTACCTAAGGCCATTCACAATGGTTGCTTCTTGGCATGAATTCATAGATAAAATGCAGACATGGCACTGTATTTATGTAAGAGATAGGGGGTGGAGTGTTGTAGCTTAGGGAAGAAACGGCTCTTAGCACTTATTCCTACACAACACAATTAAGGTAACGATCCTGCGCGGGCTCTCTCTGCTTCTCTTTTGTCTCGCGTGACTAACTCAAAGCAATTAATGCACTCATTTGCCACACCTAGTCCATAATATTGTAATGCAAACATGATACCTAAACTCATTTAATACAACAACGTTTAGATACAACACTAAATTAAAGATGCATTGAGAAAGTTGTATCTTAAAATACACGACAACCTAGGATATCCCGCTAAGCAATGATCCACTGTGAAATGCCTAAGACTACCTAGTAGATGAGGGTGCCACACAACAATATATTCATATCATCTGCAACCATGCAATTAATGATGCAAGTGAGCAATTGGCACACATAGATATTGGGATCCATTTACTTATTTTCACCTAGTGGCATTAATAATAAGGATATAATGAACTATGAGTTTAATATTTTTTTTGTCGGTTTATATACATGCACCTATTTTCTAGAATTGCAAAGGTTTTTTTTATATTATCTATGAATAATCATTAGCTTTTTTTGTCGTTGGAGCCCAATGGGCCTTCATTTGCTAGCACACCTTTAAGGGCCTTGTATTTTAGGTTGGAAAAAGAGCAGGGCCTTTGTTATTGGGCTTTGGTGTGCTCCTTGGGAGGTTCGGCTGCCAACTTTTGGCCGTGTATCTAGGTCCTAGACAAGATCTGCAGAAGTACTTGGATGGCAAACTTGTTTCTCAAAAAAAAAAAGAACTTGGATGGCAATTTGTAGAAGAGAATGGCCCACACGGGCCGGCCAACAACTCGTGAGTGGAAAACTGCATCTGTAAATCCTCCATGAACATAACGCAGGAGGTCTGCAGGTCAATTAAGCCATTAAGGAAACTGCATCCCGCATGTGTGAATTAAGTCTGAAACTAATTACTACTACTGGACACATCGAGGGGGAAGAGGAAGAAGAAGTCTGTTCATCATGTCACCGTAATTTGGATGGATGCAGCGGAGATTGGTGGGCAAGGGTAGCTAGAGCTAGCACCCTCACACCACATCACATGGGCGGTAGTAAATGTGTTTTGCAGTTCAATAAAAGGTGAATGTGTGTGTGCGTACGTACTCCCCGGCCGGCCAACAACAGAGGCAAAGGCCTAGCTATGTCTAGTGTCACTGTTGGCCAACATTGCGGGCATTCAATTGGGGGGATCGGCGTGTCCTGAACTCGCCCGATTCATTTCCCGGCCATATACTACATCTCTTCCTTCCGGGAGGGAGTGTATATATCAGCAACCAACACTTCGCTTCTTGCTGCATTCTTCCTCGATCGCTTGCTCTCGTGGATATATACGAATTGTTGGAAAGACACACGGGGAATGTAATTATCTAGAGAACGAAAACCACAAGATATTGCATCGTTCATCTTTTGGCACGATAAAAAAAAGAAACGCAATTCATTTCGATCCATCATGCCTGCATGATACTACTACATCATACGGACGGCGGCGATCTGGACGTACGGCACGGCCGAGAGAGAAGATACTACGGCGATCCTGGAGCAGGTATAGCAGCGCGCGGCCACCGGGCGGTACGTACTACTACGCCCCCTTGGCCCTGGCGAAACGCATGCGAGAGCATTGATTCGCTCTCGTCCATCGCTCACTCCCCGCGCACGTTACAGCCACAGCAGTAGTAACGTAGTACGACGAACCACGGCGTTTGCCGGGGGGTACACACACGCGAGTACGTACGCGACGCGATGCACGGCTCGGCAGCGCTACACAACACATGGGCGCCACGCCCGAGGCGCGCCGTAACGCGGCATTCGCCACAGCCCACCACAGCGACGGCCCCCGATCGATCGATCGATCGGACGAGACAGAGAGAGAGATGTGCTAGGCTTAGCTGTAACGCACGCTGGGCAGCAGCTAGCGCGGTCGCGAAGAGGAAACGTGTTGACTTCTCTCTCTCTCCGGACGACGTGCGGGACTGCGGGGTAATACTACACTGGAGTCTGGAGGGGGTCTCCGTCCCGTGCCGGAGGTCAGTCCGCCCGTTACTGTGTCTAGAGACCGGCTCGTCGTGGCGGTGGGACGAGGAACGAAGGAGAAGTGGATTCACGGCGGGCGCCCGCGCCCGTTACCGTGGCGCAGTTAATGGCCAGCATTTATTCCTCGACCCGCCCTGTAATCCGCTCCTAATTACCGCATTAAATACCTCCCTATTTTCACAAGCATTTTCCATTTTTTAAGTTTTTTAACCTCCTCTCTCCCTCTGCGCGCGGGGCCCCGGCTCCGGTCACTCGCGTACGTCAGGGGCCCGCCCCACGAGGCACGCGGGCAGGCGGGGCAGAGGTCGCCGCCACGTGGGCCGGCCACCGGCGGATTCAACGGTGGGACAGCTCTGTCAGCGACGGCGAACGCGTCCTGGGGCCCACGACAGCTGGCCTGTTCTCGTCACACAGCGTTTCTCTCCTAGGTCAAAGCGAGGGGTCGCCGCGGACAGTGCGCACTCTTTCCATATCGCTCGCTCTCCCCGTGCCTGCCTGCCTGCTCTCCTCTTGCCTTTGCCTTGCCTTGCCATAAGAGGGGAGGGAGGAGACTCGACCGAGTTCCTTTCTTTCTTCGTTCGTTCGTCTTCTCCGCCTCCGTCGCCGTCGCGGAACTCGAGACTGGGGATCCATCGAGGGCGAGGGGAGGAGACAGGCGCGCAGGCGAGGCACAGAACAACCGACAGGGTATTTACTCCCGCCATTTACTTCTCCTTGTCTCTCGCCCCCTCTGCTCTCTTCTTTCACCCACCCCTCCATCCATCCCCACCCCTCCTCCTCCTCCTCCGAATCTTTTCCCTTTACTACACCCCTCCCTAAATCTTCGTCCCCCTCACCCCCTGTACTCCGTTCCTCGCCGTCTCTGCTACCATGCCGCGGCTACCGCTCCGTCCTCCTCACCTTGGTTTTACTCCATCTTAGGGTCAAGCAGGAAGGGGACTCCGCTGCTGCTGCTGACGCCGGCCAGGGGTTTTAATTTCTTTCTCCTTGGTCGGTCGGTAGGGCGAGAGATTTAAGGAACGCGACATGTTCGGGGACTGCCAGGTGCTCTCGTCGATGGCGGCCATGGCGGGCGGATCCTCCTCTGCGGACGCGCTCTTCGCCTCGCCGCTCATGCAGCCCAACCATGCCGGCGCGCTCGCCGGATTCATGTCCTCCTCCTCCGGCATGCCCTTCCATCACCACTTCTCCACCAACCTCATACCAGTAACTGCTTCCCTGCTTCATCTCTGCCCTTCTTCTACTACCTATTGCTTGATCTTATATATGAAAAAGGGAAGATATAATGCTGTCTGTGTTTGCAGAAGGAGGAGGCCATCATGGGCGGCCTTCACATGGCCAAGGACGACGAGCTGGACCTCGACATGGAGATGGAGCTCAGCGGCGGCTCAGGCAGCGGCCACCTCGACGGCCTGCTCAGCTTCGCCGACGTCGAGGAAGGCAGGGACCACAAGCAGCAGCACAGCGAGCCGGACGCCGCCCACCACCTCTCCTCGTCGGCCGCCGCCGCGCCGGCGCCCAACGGGAACGGCAAGAAGAAGCGCTACCACCGCCACACCGCGCACCAGATCCAGCAGATGGAGGCGTAAGGATCAAGAACCCCCAGCCTTGCTTTCGCCATTAATGACTAAAAATCTTGTTGTAATCTGTCTGACCCCCGGGCCTTGGCTTGGATGCATATGGCGCCGCTTGGCACGCAGGCTGTTCAAGGAGTGCCCGCACCCGGACGACAAGCAGCGCCTCAAGCTCAGCCAGGAGCTGGGGCTCAAGCCCCGCCAGGTCAAGTTCTGGTTCCAGAACCGCCGCACGCAGATGAAGGCGCAGCAGGACCGCGCCGACAACGTCATCCTCCGCGCCGAGAACGAGTCGCTCAAGACCGACAACTTCCGCCTCCAGGCCGCCATCCGTAACGTCGTCTGCCCCAGCTGCGGCCAGGCGGCCGTCATCGGCGACATGTCCTACGAGGAGCAGAACCTGCGCATCGAGAACGCGAGGCTCAAGGACGAGGTATGCATGTTTGCATAAACCCTAAGCCGGAGACCTCGCAAATCATTGTTTAATCTTGTTTTGTGTACGGTGCGAGCTGTTTGTTTGTTTATCCGGCCCGCTAATGTGTTGTGCTCGCATTATTGGGACGCATCAGCTGGACCGCTTGGCATGCATCGCGACCCGGTACGGAGGCGGCGGGCGCCAGCCGGTCATGTCGTCGGCGCTCAGCTGCATGTCGGCGCCGTCGCCGGTGCTCATGTCGCCGCTCGACCTCGACATGAACGTCTACTCGCGGCACTTCGGCGAGCAGCAGCAGCACGGCGCCATGGACCTCATGGTCATGCAGCAGCAGATGGCCGGCGGGCACGGTGCCGCGCCTTCTTACATGCACGGCGCGATGGCGCCCGCTGTCGTCCAGGACCAGGACAGGCAGATGGTGCTGGAGCTCGCCTCGACGGCCGCTGACCACCTCGCCCGGATGTGCCGCACCGGCGAGCCGCTCTGGGTATCGCGCCGCGGCTCCTCCGGCGAGTTCATGGACGCCGACGAGCACGCGCGGACGTTTTGCTGGCCCGGTGACGCCGCGAAGCAGCAGCAGCAGCAGCACGGAGACGCCGCCCACCTGACGAGGACGGAAGGGACGCGCGACAGCGCCGTCGTCATCATGAACAGCATCACGCTGGTCGACGCCTTCCTCAATTCTGTGAGTGCTTTCATCCTCCTAAATTAAACTTCTTCAAGTGTCGACGCCGTCTGATAAACTTGATCGCTTACATTTTCTCGCGCTCATGCATGCAGAACAAGTGGATGGAGCTGTTCCCTTCGATCGTGTGCAAGGCAAGAACGATTCAGGTGATACACAACGGAGCTGCTTCTGGCCATCTCGGCAGTGGATCTCTCATCTTGGTAACTACTACTCCCAACGATTTAATCACAGATGCAACAAGTAGTAAATCGAATTTAACTGCATCGATCGATGGATCGAATTGGTTGTTGATTGATTCGCTGACGAACGGGGATATGTATGCATGCAGATGCAAGCGGAGGTGCAGTTCCTTTCTCCTCTAGTGCCGGCGCGGGAGGTGGTCTTCTTCCGGTACTGCGTGCGCAACGCCGAGGAGGGTAGCTGGACCATCGTCGACTTCCCGGCGGACGGCTTTCAGGAGGAGCTGCTCCAGCAGCAGCAGACCTGCTCGGTGGTGCGGTGCCGGAGGCGGCCGTCCGGCTGCATCATCCAGGACGCCCCCAATGGATACTCCAGGGTACGCTACGCATCGATCACCTGACCTGGCTCTCCAGTGCATGCATCATGCGTGGATGACTTGGCATGGCATGCTTGAACTGATCTTTGACACGTGGATTACAGGTGGTGTGGGTGGAGCACATGGAGGTGATGGGGGAGGAGAAGCCCCTGCAGCCGGTGTTCAGGGACCACGTCGACGGCGGCGCCGCGTTCGGGGCCACCCGGTGGGTCTCTGGCCTACAGCGTCAGTGCGAGCGCCTCGCCAGCGAGCTCGCCCGCAACATCGCAGACCAAGGAGGTACCATATCACATCTCATTCCTTCCCTCTGCTGCGTGTCTCCACCTCTGTAGTACATTTGGGATATCTAATCAATGCTCACCATGCTTGGGAATTGCGATGCTAACCTTAACAAGCCCAATCCGATCGATCTCACCGTGTAGTTCCCTAAGCTTTTGCTCTGATTGTTCTTGATTGCGTACCTGATCGCCCGCCAATTGTTCGACATTTTGCCTCAGAGGCTAAAGGCTTAGTTGCTACTTTTCAACAACTTGCTGCTAATCTGTCATTATCATACAATCTGGAAGGCATATCGTAGCTATATATGCATATGCGATTGTTTGTACTAAGTGCCACAATTTTGTACTCAGTACCGCAATTTAGATCAATCTATTGGGATCTAACAACGTTTTACTTGTACAATAGACACACTTTCTTCAACAGAATGCTCTATATTGACATTCATCCATCTTGACAAGAGCCTGACCGTCTAAAATTTCTGATGCCCAGTTATCCGCACCCCTGAGGCGAGGACAAATATGATGAAGCTGTCTCAGAGGATGATCACCGCCTTCTGTGCTAATATCAGTGCATCCAGTAGCCAAACTTGGACGGCTCTCTCTGATTCTACAGAGGACACAATCAGGGTCACAACAAGAAAGAACACTGAGCCAGGGCAGCCCAGCGGCGTCATCCTCACAGCTGTCTCCACAAGCTGGCTTCCTTACAGCCAGCAGCAGGTGTTTGAGCTTCTCGCAGATGAGCAACAGCGCTGTCAGGTACGGCTGATCTATATTATCTGCTCAGATGTTGTCATACTTGTTAGTTTTAGTCCCCCCCTGCTATAACGTAGTTTAATTTAGCAATTCCGTGATGGATAATATGATTTTGCAGCTTGAGATTTTGTCAAATGGGGGCTCACTTCATGAGGTGGCACATATTGCAAATGGATCACACCCAAGGAATTGCATTTCTCTTCTCCGCATAAATGTAAGTACTCTTCCAGTCATCACAACTTCTGTATGCTGCTGGAGTCCCTTTCTGGTGTTCTTGTATTTGAAAAAAAGAGCCATGTACACAAGATGCCTCAAGTTTGCTCCAAGGCCATAATCAGAAATGTTAGCTCCTTACTTGGTAACCATAATTAATAATTACTTAGTACTCATGCTGAATGGTCATAATTTTAAATGCTATACTGTCCAGTGTTCGACTGTAAGTTAGAGAATCGTGAGAATATGCAAATATAAATGTTTTTACGCTTTCTACAGCAAAAATGCCAAAAAGGAACCAAAAAGTTTTCAATTGCTAAGTGCTACTTACTGCAGTTACTGTAGTCTGGTGAAGTAGTGCTGTTCATGTTAGTAATGCTTCAGAAAACTTACTGTTTGCTACCAATACCTAGGACAAGAAATTAACACTGGCTACTCAAGATACCACATTAAATGAAATTTGAGCGGTGTAGGTGAGAGCGGGCACATGCATAACTGTAATTTGCTACCAGAGCTTTTATATTCGTTGATTTCGTTCACTCACGGTCTGTCATTACCTTCACGGCGTCTAAATGATGCAAAGCCGTTTTACTTATATCATGTTGATGGAAGCTTGTACATATATTACTTTGACCAACGGGGGAAGGACCTCTCCAGCGTGTTTTTAAACACGGCATAACGCCCCATGTCAACGAGCGCTTCAGCGACTCGAACCCGGGTGGGCTGGCTCGACACCCTGAGCTCTAGCCACCAAGCCGTCGCTTGGTTCTTATATTAATATTTCTACTGAATCTTTCTAAATAGTCTCGATGTACTGCCTTTCCATGTTTACAATCTAATTGAGCGATTTCTTTTGAAATATCAATGCATATTTAAAACTCACTATTTATCCAATTGAATTTTTTTTCCTTTTCTGGAAGTGTTACAAGTAAATGTAGATTATCATTGATCACAGCCTGATATCTTAGCACATATTTGAGAGCTGACATTGCAACTTCTTAACACAGGCTGCAAGCAACTCATCACAGAATGTGGAGCTCCTGCTGCAGGAGAGCAGCATCCACCCTGATGGTGGGAGCCTTGTGGTGTTTGCAACCGTGGATGTTGATGCCATTCAGGTGACAATGAGCGGGGAGGACCCGTCCTACATCCCTCTCCTCCCCATGGGCTTTGCCATCTTCCCAGCCACCAATCCTTCACCTGCAACCACTAGCGCAAACACTGGTGATGGCGAAAGTAACCCAAGCAGCACAGATGAGCCCGCCAATGGCTGCCTCCTCACCGTCGGCATGCAGGTGCTCGCCAGCGCCGTGCCTTCAGCCAAGCTCAACCTCTCAAGTGTCACTGCAATCAACAGCCATATCTGCAACACCATTCACCAGATTACAACGGCACTTAAGGGTGCAGGAGCTAGCCGGGCTGAGCCGGCATCTGGAGGTTCTGACCAGTAGCAAGAAACGCTGGATGGGGGAACGGAAGGGAGCACATGACAGCATACCAAAACGCCTCTCAAGTCCAACCATTTTGCTACCTGCTAACATCCCAATTATGCCTGTTAGCTCAGCTGCAAGCGAGGATTTGACAAGAACCCGACACTAACTTCAAAACTCTTCTCTTCCCGCCATGGGCCTCTCAAAATGGCAAAAATACCCCAAAGTAAACACTAGGGGCATTTTGATCATTTTGGGAAGGTAATGTTATCTCCGTCTAGAAAGGGTCTTGTCAAGCTCTCACTTGCATCAACCAACTGAATCCAGCCAAGGCATTTTGGTCATGTAGTTGATGCTGCTCTCTCTGTTCCCTCGCTCGAAAGGTTAGGCTCTGGTATGTTTCTTCGATTTTGTAATAATGAGAATACTTTAGTTTGAGATGCGAGTGATTTGTGGTAGACTTGTTAAAGACTTGTTAAGAAGATTGTAATAGAGAAGATAAAGGAAAAGAGAGGAGGAGTCAAGAGCGAACCATTTGTGATCCTTCTTCTTGGGTCTCTTGGTTCGGGAATTGACTTGTTTCCTCTCTGTCGCTGCCTTTGCCTTGTCTGTAAAACCTTTGGCTTGTGTTTTATTACTACTCTGTTACTCTCTATCCCTATAGCTGTACATTGCAATTTGCCAACACCTCTGTCTCTCTCTCTCTCTGGTTGTTGAATGGTATTGAATGTGGATGCTGGCTTTTGTTTTTTGTGGCAACCTAATCTGCGCAGGCTTTGAATGCCCTGCTCTTCTGCTGGAGTATTGCACATCGGATCCCTTGTTTTCCCTTGGTGCACCAGCCTCCCCCCCTCCCTTGGGTTGAAATATTCTGACAGCATACAACTGTGGTGGAGGAGGACCAATTTTTGGAGCTGCAGGGCAATGCCATTGTAAGCTTGTGCATATTTATTCCCCTGTACTATACTACCACACATGGAGATGCTGTTGTGTGATGGGTGGGTGGGGAGATGCCCCTCATAAATAACACTATGAAAGGTTCTACTTCCTTGCATTGCATTGCATGGTGCTGCATGCCACCATAGATCTCCCTGTCTAGTATCTATCCAAACTACCATACTGGATGTGTTTGATACTTTGACTTGTGTGTGTGTTGCTCCTCTAGCTGGATCAGGCAGGGGCCTCCCTTCCTATCTTCAACTAGGTTTCGGTGTTCTGACAGTGACTGCGCCAGAGGTGTTGGAGGTGTCCTTGCATGCATGTTTTGATGATACCGTCTTAAATAAACGGTCCTCCTCCTCCTCCTGGCCTATGTATGTACTGGTGGTGGTAGGTGATGTGTGGGTTATCAGTGGCAATGCAAGAATAAGAAGCCCTTCAAATAAGGGAGGTTAAGATCTCTCCAGTGAATCTATCACTTCCTGTGCCCTGCAATGTATGTGTTGGGCATGCTGATCCTGGTGACTTGTCCCTATTGAGTCGATGGAGTTCCTGTAAATGGCACAGTGAGGTGACATTCATGGACAATGATGCATCAGGTCAGGCTTGGCATGCCACCCATGTCGCTGCTCTGCTCCCTGTCATTGGCTCCTGGTTCCTGATGCCTGAGAGGCTGAGACAGTCTTGCCAAGAGTAAGTGTGAGGCAAGCAATCAAATGCAAAGAGAGAAGAAGCCAACAGACAACTGCGTAATCTCCTGGATACTTTCTTGAGTCTATGATTGTTTGCCATGACATGATAAAGAAGCTAGGTACTAAGTGATAAAAACAGCAGGAGAGCAAAGACCATCAATCAGAGGTCAAGTCAAAAGGAAACATGCATATTTGAGTGACAAATCAGGTGTACTACATGGAGAGCACGTCAAAAATTGCACTGACCAACCGATGCTCAGAAGAGCTATGAAATTCTGGAGTTTACACGAGTGTGTATGTAATATCTCTACTGTACAAAGAGTTCCTGTCACAGTTCTGAACTGCACTGGTAATCGTACTGTGAAAGAAAGTTTCTGTCTAACAGTTCTAAACCAAAATATGTTCCTGTCACAGTTTCTGAACCGCAACGCTAATCCTGTTGTTTCACTGGATTCAGCAAAGTATTGTCCCTTTGCTGAACTTTCACCACATGAACACTACACAAACATAAATAGTACGTACTACTTTTATCATGCTTCAGGTCTCTTGTCAGAAAAGGGAAATTGTGTTGCAGTAGCACTACACAAACCAAAGACTACTGAAGAATTCTTAAACAGGGTCAGTTTGAACTAAAACGGACAGACACCAAGTTAAACCGGCGTTCCATCTAGATTCAGCAAAGAACTGTTCTGTTCTTGAACTGAAGCATACCAGCGAGCCAAGAAGTTGTTCGCATGGCGAGGCCTGAAATCAGCTGTGGAAGATTTCGTCTGATAATGTCAGATGTGTCGGCAGTCGAAACATCAGCACACCAAGCCAGCAGGAAAGTTACAGCCTCTATCCATTCCAATTGAACCCTGACAAGACATCAGCATGGACTTTCGTGGAGGGGTTGCCGAAATCCAATGGATTTGAGGTCATTCTGGTGGTGATCGACCAATTAACAAAAAATGCGCATTTTTGTTCCACTGAAGCACCCATTCACGGCAGCTCAAGTGGCGCCTGCACTATGGGACAACGTCATCAACCTCCATAGCATTACACTCACCATCGTCTCAGATCGCGACCGCATCTTACCAGTTCTGTGTGGCATGACATGCTCTCGACGGTACGGACAAAGCTACTTTACTCGACGGCCTATCACCCGCAGACCGATGGCCAGACGGCGGGCGAACCAATGCATAGAGATCTACGTCCACTTTCCCGTCCATGACTCCCCGTGGCAATGGTGGCGTTGGCTTCATGCCGCCGAGTTTTGGTACAATTCAAGCTTTCCATGCTTCGCTCAACTGCTCATCGTTCGAGGGTCTCTATGGGCGCGAGCCAAATTTGGGCACAATGCTGCCATCGTACTCTGCCATGGCGCCCAGCGAGGAGCTCGATTGGGTGGAACACTACCAAGTTGCGGGTGCAGCTCACGCGTGCACATGATCGATTCAAGAAGAAGGCTGACCGCCGACAAGCATCACACCGAGCGCTCTTTCGTTGTCGGTGACCAGGTGCTCCTCAAGTTGAACTTCCCCTTCAGCGGTCAGGCACGCCAAAGGTCTCAACATACCATCGTGAGGAATCCACTGATCATTCTATACATCGGTATCATCCCCAATTCGCTTCACCAAGCGTTGCTTCAAGACCTGTATTCCCTCGTGAATCACCCCCCATACTTGCGAAGGGGCCGATCCCACCTCTGACTGCAACATGTCCTTGTCAGGAAAATATCTCGCCTTCAACACCCTCGAGCTCAAAGAACCAGGGTTTTGCAACATGCGCCATCCCTGCCATGCCAACAAGGCTAGATTGAAGAGTTCGATGTCGCGGAAACCTAGCCCTCCATGTGCTTTGGCTTGCACATATCATTCCAGGAGACCCAACTAGTTTTCCTCACCATTACGACTGCCCCACCAAAATTTTCTCACCATCGCATTCATGTGTAAAGAACAAGATTTGGATGGAATAGATTGCACGTGGCCTAGAGGGCTCCGCACCTGTTTATATAGAAGATTTACATGTCGGTTACAAGTCCGAGTGGTTAGGATTAGAGTCCTAAACAACTACGTTACAATATGTCTAACACCCTCCCTCAATCTTAACCGTGTCTAAAAGGTTGAAATTGCCGGCATGCCTTGAATAATGGAAACGACAACGTCTTGATGAAGATGTCAGCTAACTGATGTCTAGAAGAGATAAATCTAATATGAAGAAGCTTCTGAGCCACTTGTTTCCTGACAAAATGATAGTCAACTTCGATGTGCTTTGTCCGAGCATGGAAGACTAGATTTGAGGATAGGTATGTAGCTCCAATGTTATCACACTAAAGAATATGAGGGCGCTCCTATTTAATCCTTAATTCCTTTAGTAACGAATCTACCCAAATAAGCTCGGCAGTAGCATTTGCAAGAGCCTTATATTCAGATTCTATACTCGAACGAGACACTGTGGCTTGCTTACGAGTACTCCAGACGATCAAATTAGAACCATAGAAGATGACATATCCCCCCTTGGATCGCCTGTCATCAGAACAGCCAGCCCAATCAGCATCAGAAAAAGCAGACAGCAAGGCAGAGATAGTGGAGCGAATATGTAGCCCATGAGAGACAGTGAGACTGACATATCGAAGAATCCTCTTGACCGCTGCCCAGTGAACGCTGTGAGGGGCCTGAAGGAACTAGCAAACCTTGTTGATGGCAAAGGACAAATCTGGCCGAGTAATGAGAAGGTACCAAAGACCGCCAACGATACTGTGATAAGTAGTGGTCTCCTCAGGTGTGGGAGGAGTACCATCGATGGATGTGAGCTTGTCCATCACACTTAGCGGTGTATGAGAGGGATTGCACTTGAGCATACCAACACGTCGAATAAGGTCAAGAGAATACTTATTTTGAGTGAGAGAAACACCCTGGGAAACTGTGGAGACCTCCAGACTGAGGAAAAAGTGCAAGGAGCCCAAATCTTTGACCGCAAAATCTGAACACAACCGCTGTATGATACGATCAGCAACAGTCGTAGAAGAACTCACAAGAATAATGTCATCAACATACACCAACAGATACATCGTGAGCTCAGGTCGTTGAAGCATGAACAGGGACGTGTCGGCTGTAGAAGGCACAAAGCCATGAGTGCGAAGGGCTGTACCAAGACGAGCATGCCAAGCACGGGGCGCCTACTTCAGACCGTAAAGAGCCTTGGAGAGATGACAAAGATGATGTGGTCGACCCGGATCCACAAAACCAGGTGGTTGTCGCATGTACACCTCCTTCTCAAGAACACCATGTAGAAGAGCCTTCTGAACATCAAGCTGACGAACATGCCATCTGTTGGAAACAACGAGAGAGAGAGAGAGAGAGAGAGAGAGAGGAATAAATGTATCCTCGTAGTCGATGCCTTAGCGCTGCTTGAAACCCTTGGCAACGATACGCGCTTTATAGAGCTCAATGGATCCATCAGAATATCGTTTGATCTTAAACACCCATTTAGAATCAATGATATTAACCTTTGGCGGAGGCGACACAAGTTTCCGGGTCGCATTTTGAAGAAGCGGTTGATACTCCTCTTCCATCGCTGCGCACCACTGAGGAATACACAACGCATCGTGACGATTTGCAGGCTCAACAGACGGTTCAGAAACCCCATGAGTCTTGCATGCAGACAACCAGGCAACAGAGCCGTCAGTCCAAGTCTTTGGCCGAGAATTCCCTGTGCAGTTGCGTGTAACCGGTCGTGGTGGAACATGAGCAGCACAATACTCATAGCAGCATCTGTGGATGGTGGTCCGGTCGAAGAAGCGGCTGGGGACGGGAGCCCATCAGATGGCCCAACGCTGGAGAGATCCAGCCCGGCGTCAGCAGCGGGTGAAGAACAACGGGCCGATTCAGCGGAGGAGAGGTTGGATGGGCATGGCTCGAGGCGGGTGTCGATGGGGGCGATACCGGGCCATGTGGGGGCGACACGGACATCCCTACCAGCGCATGACGGGCCAGTATGTGCATGCATGGGCACGGCGTCCGAGGGACCACTGTGATCGATGTGATCCGCCTGATCACGAGCGAGAGGAGCCACACAAGATGCTGTTGGGTCGGCATCCTCGTCCAGGAGCTGAAGATGAGTACCGCTACGAGGACCTGCACCATGTTTAGACAACAAGGCAGGAGAATGCACAACATCCACAAATTGGTCAATAGAAATTGTATCAGAAGTATGCATATGTGATGTAGAGGACGATGGGAGCTTAGCAAAGGGGAACATGTTTTCATCGAAGACAACATCCTGAGAGATGTAGAGACGATTAGTGGGCACATGTAGACATTTATAGCCTTTGTGAATAGGACTGTATCATAGAAAGACACATCTTTTAGACCGAAACTCAATCTTATGCTTATTGTAAGGTTGGAGATGAGGCCAACATGTGCAGCCTAACACTCTGAAAAAGGTGTAGTCAGGAGTTTGATGCATGAGCTTTTCAAGAAGAGTTTTCATATCAAGAACGCGAGTAGGCAATATATTAATAAGAAAGCAAGCTGTAAGAAACACATCACTCCAAAACTGAAAAGGAACCGATGCATGTGCTAAGAGAGTAAGACACATTTCAACGATATAACGGTGCTTGCACTCAGCAGGACCGTTCTGTTGATGTGTATGGGGGCAAGCATTGCGATGAGCAATACCAAGTTCTAAAAAACGTGTTGAGGTTGCGATATTCGCCACCCCAATCTGACTGAACATGTCGGATTTTATGCCCAAGAAACTCTACATGAGCTTGATACTGCAAGAAGACATTGAAAACATCGAACTTGTGTTTAAGCAAATAGATCCACGTAAAGCAACTATAGGCATCAATAAAGCTCACATAATATTTATGACCACTAGTAGTAGTTTGAGCAGGACCACATACATCATAATAAATAAGCTCTAAGGGAACTTTGATTACATGAGTAGACAATGAAAAGGGTAATTGGTGACTCTTGCCTTGTTGGCATGCATCACATACGAAAGTGTTTTTATTGGAACTATACTCAGTGGGAAGAGCATGGCGATGAAGAACATGCTGAACAACTGGAGATGCAGGGTGACCTAGACGATAGTGCCACTTGGATGACGACACACGAACGGTGCTAAATACTTGGCGAGGAGGTGAACCACCGACAGGATAGAGGCCACGTTAAGCGGAACCACTAAGGATTACGTCCTTGAAAATTTGGTCCTTCACAAGACAATCAAAGGGGTGAATTTCAACAAAGACGTTATTATCACGAGAAATTTTTATGAGCAGAGAGTAAATTCTAAATGACATTGGGAACATAGAGAACATTGTTGAGTTGAAGAGGTTTAGATGTATTTGTGGCAAGAGTAGATTGACCAATATGGGAGATGCGCATACCTTGACCATTGGCAGTGTGCACATGGTCCTTGCCGTTGTGGGGTTGTGTTGTGGTGAGTTTATCCAACTCGCCAGTCAGGTGATCCGTAGCTCCTGAGTCCATGTACCAATTCGAGTCGACATTGAATGCCTAAGTTTGGCCCGCACCTTGAGAGACCATGGACACCCTAAACCCTAAACCCAGGAAGTCCTTGTCGAACCGCGTGTAGCAGCGAGCGGCGACGTGGTCGAGAACGTTGCAGAGCTGGCAAAGCGGGCGGTCTCCTTCTGCTGTGTTCCAGCAGAGACCACCACCCCCACCACCAGAGTTATTGGAGGACGGCAGAGGGACAGAAGGTGGCTTGGAGGGGTTGGAAGGCTAAGAGGAACCAGCACCAGGGGCGCCTGAGCCCGAACTAGTTGGGCGACCACGAAAGGCAGCGTTCACCGAGAAGTCACCAGCGGAGGCCATAGCATAGTGGGTGGTCATGCGCTGCTCCGTGCTAAGGAACCGAGAGTATAGGTCTTAAGGTGCGATAGGCGTGTCCCACCCGTTGATGGTCTTGATGAGGTTGTCGTAGTCGGCACCGAGTCCTTTGAGCACGTGCCCCATGAACTGTGCCAAGGTGAGGGGCTGGCCAATGGAAGACAGAGTGTATGCCAAGACCTACACCTCATCGAAGTAGACCGTGATGGGCTTGTTGTGCTTCTTGACTTTAGAGAGCTTGGTGAGGATGGCCATGGCCTGCGATGTAGACTGCGCCGAGAAAATCGTACTCAGCGCTTCCCATGCCTCCTGAGCAGTGGTGGTGAAGGGAATACGACCATACACGCTCGGTGTCATGGATGACACAATGGCCGAGAGTATGGCGGCGTCCTGCTGCACCCACGCTCGATAATCCGACTTGATGATGATGATGGCGTGGCCCTCGGCGTTGAGTCACGTGACCCGCTCCGGAGGACAGGGATAGGACTCGTCGATGAATGCGGTGACCTAGCATACCACTGCATGATGTAGTACACTATAGTCGTTGACGTAACACCAATGAAACACCATTCACTAGTATTACATCCCTCAGAGTGGTACAACAGAAACACATTAGGTCCAAGACATGACTATAGGTTACAACTCGACTCTTTACAAAAGATCCAGAGAACACTCTAGCTTAAAGAGAGAGAAAGAAACTTCTTACAAAGAAGAATCATAAATAATCAACTCATAACTATCATACTAATAGACTAGTATTTAAACTATTGGGATTGCATTGATGCTATTGCAATACTCTACAGAAATAGGTTCTATGGCTAGAGATTATATTCCTATCTAATCAGCAACTTCATCTTCACTTTAGTTGATGTATATGTTGACTTCCTTGACTTCATTGAAGATTTTGATTTGTTGATGACGATTATCTTGAGCATAATTTGATGTATACATCGTCTGTATTGGCTTCAGAATCTAGCAAGGGTTAAGAATATACGTTGAGTACGAGCGTACTCAGCAAGTTCACTAAAAAGGAGTGTTTGATGCACTATATCTACAACCTCAGATCATAGGTCGTAGGCAATGCAGGTTTTTGTAAACATTTCTTCAAAGGTTGCTTTTATTCTAAAAAGCTATGTCCGCCAGCCTTCACAGGTTTACCAAAACTTTCATGGAGTTCCTTTCCTATCGCGTTCGTAGCTCCTTCCCGGAACAGGGAGTAACAAGTTATAGTTCTTACACTCTGCAGAGGTGCGTTACTTTACCCATGAGAGATCTTAGTTTTAATGCACATTCAGGACGCGAACCCGTTCACACTTCCTTGGTATGAGGCCTAGACTAAGATCCAATCCAATCATTGCCCTCTTCACGACCTCGCATGTCTGTACAATCTTTCGGGGCTGACTACATCTCCGCTAAGCCTCCTTTTGGGCAAGATACAACCCTGATGAGTTTCCGAAGACTCTATGAGTTGGTGATGCCCCTGGCAAGCTCCATATAGGTCCAACTATACCTCCGGAATCCACTCATAGATAATCTAGACACCAAAATAGCGGGACCTAAGGGTGTCCACCCATATGCTGGATCCTCGCAAGGAAACACAATGTCATGTTAAGGTCGTCTTGCCATACATGCGAAAGGAAGAAGATACAGCTGACCTCTCCGTCCCATTCCAAATCATGGTTAACGCGTAATATACGGTGCAAGAATCACTGGTGACATTGGTTGTTAAGTCCTAGATAATATGTTCCTTTACCACCGGAAATTTCTATAGTAGATTATTACCTCTTGGTAAATAACCTATAATCATATTATTATGAAAATAGTGTTTTCTGACCTTTTTGAAATTCAAGTGATGACAACACTGGATTTGCAAAATACTTTACATAAAATAATCAAAAGACATGAGAAAGTGTGAACTTGCCTTTTGTGATTGCAAGATTATGCAATCACGGTCTTCGAGACACTAGAAGATACAAATTCTGTAAACAACATCATTGGTCCAGTAAGGACGAATGTTTAAAGAAGCAAGATGCAATATGCATAAGTAATTTAATGCAGTATGATAAGCGTGAATCTCCAGAATAATCGTATTTGAACTAGGGTTCGGAAACTGGGGATGTTTCTTTAGAATGTGTTTCACTTTTATACCAGTTTCACACTTGTGCTTCTTATTAAGGCTTATGAGTGTGTGTGAAACAATATGTAAATGCATGAAGTAGCATACAATACTAAAGCACTCAAGTGTGGAATGGCATATAAGAACTGTTTGAATGGGATTATTAATTCATTAGAATCTTCACAGATTTATTTTAAGGATTACATTTAATATTTCTTAAAAGAATAACCTTTGAGGAAAAGATTACTTTAAAAAGTAAAAGCATTTAAACTTAGCTAACACTTTAATGTTTTCTTACTATTTATGAGTACTAATGAAGAAAACAATTAGCATTTTGAATAGCTATTCCACTAGCAAGTGGAGACTTAAATATTTTGAATAAGGCATCTTATTACAGGTGGTTCACTTCTTAATATCCATGAAGGTGGTGTATAAGTGTTGTTCCTTTTATGGGGTGGTGCTTTATTAACTTTATAAGTGAATAGAAACCTTGTGATAAACAATACACTATTTTTGTTGATTTTATAATTGATAAAATATTTTTAGGAAAATTAAGATACACTTAATAGAAATTTTAGGATATACATCTTAAAATGATTAGATATATTTTTACTTCATTTGAACATCAATTGATCTTTTTATTACATTTTTAGACTTTAAACAAATAATGATAAAGGAAATAGTAAATATTTATATATTTTTAATGAATTAAAATAAAAGGGCTTAAATAAGATTTACTAGATATTTATTTTTTATTTTACTTCAATTATGAAAGAGGATATTTTTAAGGTGTAGACTTTATTTTTTGATCATTTTGGTATATTATAAGTATTTTTATGATTTTTAATTACTAAGATATGATTTTTACAAGTTTTATCACTTTATAAAGACTTAATAAATAATAATATTTAGTTAAGTAACACAAAAATGTATGAAACAAGTTTATAAATGTATATTTTGTCTTTCTAAGAATTTTGATATAATATACTTATTTTTCTGAAATTTAAATAATAAAATATGTTTATTTAAGATTTATCCCTAATAGGTTATTTACTAATAATAGTTATCTTATTTAAGTTGGAAAATATGATAATAGGTTTAGAATATAGAATTTATTTTTCTAGACATTTTGATATCTGATATATATTTTTGTGAATTATAAATCAAAATTTATTGAATTTACAAGGTTTAATCATTTTATTTAATTTCTAGAAAATATTTATATTTGAATTTATATTATTTTATCTATTTAATAAACATGTAATACATTTTTATACCCGGACTAGTTCTAGCCCATGCCACAAACAAGTGGGGTCAGGACAACGTCGGCAGGGACTGGTCAAATATCGCTGACGTGGTCAAGGCGACGCCAGCATAAGTCGAGAGGACGTCACGACGCCGACGAGGTCCAGATGACGCACGTCAGCGGCGATCTAGCGCGAGACAGCAAAGGCGGTTAGGCTTAATAGAATGAGCGCGTCGCGGGGAACCCTAAACTAGCGGTGCTGCTAGCAAATGGTCACAGACAGCGGCGGCGTCGGCTGCTTGAGGCAGGAACTATAGAGAGGAAGAGGAGGATGGTGTAGATGACCTGTGGCTCACCCTGGTTGTCATGGTGGAGTCGGTGAAGGCAGGTGGCGTCGGGGCAGAGGTAGCAATCCCGACGCCTGGGGCTTCCTCGGCTTCCGTGGAGTGGGGTTATACGTCCAAAACGTATGTATTTTCTCGAACACTTTTCTATTGCTTCTTCTCTAAACTTGTGTGATTTGGATACAACTAACACGGACTGACGCTGTTTTCAGTAGAATTACCTTGGTGTTTTGTTTTTGTGCAGAAAATCAACTATCAGGAAAAATCCCAGAAAATATGCCAAAAACTATTTTCCACCAGAAGATCCATGGAGCCAGAAGGGGAGACAGAGAGGAGACCTCGGGGGCCCACACCAACCCCAGGCGCGGGCCTAACTGACCCCACGTCTGGAGGGGGTGCAGCCACCCTAGGCACCCCCTCGGCCTTCCTCTGCGCCTATAAGTTGTCTTTCGACCTAAACATCGAGGGGGGTTCGATATTTTTTCAGAAAGAGTTCCGCTCCACCGCCGCCACCAGAAACCAAGATTCGGATCCAGAAACTCCGTTCTGGCACCCTGCCGGGACGGGGAATTTGGAGAGGATCATCGCCATCATCCTCACCAACGCATCTCCATCAACCACCTATGTTTCCCTCATCCAGGAGTGAGTAATCCCCTGCTGTAGGCTTGGGGATGATAGGAATTGGATGAGTTCTATCATGTAATCGAATAAGATCTGTTAGGGCATAGTGCCTAGTATCTCTATTAGTGCTATTTGACTTTGTTGCAACTTGTTGTGCTTAATGCTTGTCACTAGGACCCGAGTGCCATGATCTCAGATCTGAACTTATTATTGAATCATTATGATAGTATTGTTTGTGATCTTATCTGCAAGTTGTGTACACATATCATTCTCCGGATCCAAAGGCCCCAAAGTGACAATAATTGGGACAACCAGAGGGGATGGTTGTCGTGTGAGGATCACATGTGTTCACAGAGTGTTAATGCTTTGCTCCGGTGCTCTATTAAAAGGAGCACCTTAATTGCCAGTAGTTCCCTAGAGGCCTCTCTGCCACGGGCTGGCTGCATAGAAGATGTTGTGCAAGTTCTCATTCCGAGCACATATGACTGTATTTGGAGCACATGCCTAGGATTGTTTAGTACTTGGATGCTTGTTATTATTTATCTGCAATGCCCTAGATCTTGAAGTTACATGTTTAGACTCGTCAATGCAATGCCCGTCCATCCATCCCTATTCCTACCGGACTTGAATCCTCATTATCAAGCATCACATTATTGCTCTGCTTTCATCGTTGTTGTTACCGCTTGTTACTACCAAACTATTACTACTGATAAACTTCTGTGAGCAAGAACTATTTCCAGGTGTAGCTGAACTGACAACTCAGTTGTTAAGGCTTGCAAGTATTATTTGGATCCCCTTGTGTCAAATCAATAAATTTGGTAATACTACCCGTGAAGACTGTTGCGATCCCCTACACTTGTGGGACTTCAAGACTATTTTCTGGCACCGTTGTCGGGGAGCATAGCTTTATTTGTAAATTTACTTGGATCTACTATTGTTCACTGCTACTCGTTTCATCATGGGGAAGTCTCATGATGGAAAGTTCCCAATTCTACCATCCACTACAAGAAGAGGTACAGTCGTAAACACCTCCGTTGCTCTTGATTCACCGTCTGTTATAAGTAAGCTTGTCACACCACCACCACATACACATGCTACACACACTGCTACTACTGCTAAGTCTGAAACTGCTTTTGATGCTCATGATGTTACTTCTACTGTGCTTGATGCGAGTGGTTCATTAGGTCCTTTTCTAGATGCTACTATGGCTAGTCTAGGAAATAGCAAAAATCCTAGTGAAGCCATTGTTACACCTGTTAGCTCACCTGAGTCTTGTGTGAGTTATGATATTAATGATGGTTACATTGAGTTCACTGATGAATTTATTGAAGAGTGCCGAAACACACATAGTACTAGTGCTATGAAGAGTCTCCTTGCTAGACGTAGTATTATGCCTAAGTTGTCCTCTGATCCTAAGTTTGCCACTTCTCCCATAGATATTAAAGATGAAGATTATGATTTCTCTCTTGATTTATCTTATTTAGATATTGTTGAGAAAGAACCTTTTTGTGGGTTTGAAAATGAGTGTTGTGGCTCATATGAATGAGCTTTCTACTATGAGTGCTTTGTTCTCTGATGATTTTAAGATGCGCAAGTACTTTGTTACTAAGATCTTCCCTTTTTCACTAAAAGGAGAAGCTAGGGCTTGGTTTAATAGATTACCTCCTGGTTCCATTGATAGCCCTGATTACTTGATTGCTTCTTTCTTCCAGAAATATTTTCCTCCCAATGCTAGACATGCTGCTTTGTAGAGACTTTTTGATTTTAAACAGGGAGAAGAAGAGAAATTGCCTGAGTCATGGACAAGGTTCTGTCCCTTGATTCATGCACATCATGGATGTCCATTGCCTAAGAATGAGCTTCTTGATATTTATTATAATGGACTAGCTGATGATTCTAGGACATACCTAGATAGCTTTGCTGATTGTGTTTTTAGGAAAAGAACTCCTACAAATGCTGAAGAATTAATGGCTAAGATAAGCAAGAATTATGACGATTGGACTTCAACTGAGCTAAATACACTTGAGACTATTACTCCTGAACTAGTTGTTCCTGAACCAGTTCCAACACCAACACCAAATAAGAGGGGAGTTATTGCATTAAATGATGAAGTGATGAAGGAAGCTAAGAAGTGTCTAAAGGAGAAAGGAATTAGAGCTGAAGATGTGAAGAATCTACCTCCTATATAAGAATTATGTAAGCCAATTCCCCACTCAACTACTATTGAGGTACACTCTCTCCAATTTAATGAAGGTGATATTCCTTATGGTAAGGCTCCTAATAAATGCTTAGAGAAACTTGACACATTTATTGTTAAACAAGGTAATTTTAATAAACAAGTTCAGAATCATCTGTTGGAAAACTCTATAGCTATCCATGAGTTGAAAGATATTGTGGAAAGAACTTCTAACGATATTAAAATGCTTTGTAAACACTTTCAAATGGTTCAAACCCAACTTGACCAACTTGCTAAGGTACAAAAGGATATGCTAGTTAATGCTTCAGGAAATAAACATGCTTATGGAATTAGAACTAGGAGTGTTGCAGCTACTCAAGATCCTTTATATCCTGAAGGACACCCTAAATGAATAGAGCAGGATTCCCAACAAGGTGAAGATAGTGGTAGTCCTCGTAAGAGAAAGAAAAATAAACATAAAGTAGTTGAGGAACCACTTGAACCTGATGTAGATCCTAATAGTATATCTGTCTCTGATGCTGAAACTGAGAGTGGTAATAATAATGAGTCTCCTGATAAGGAGGAAGGTGAGGAAGAACCTAAAAAACGCACTAAGAACACTAGGTACACAAAGGAGGATTTTATTGCTAATAAGCATGGTAAAGAGAGAGAGAACCTTGGGTACAGAAACCTATGCCTTTTCCAGGTAAGAAACACAAGTCAAAAGGAGGAAGAACACTACAACAAGTTTTGTGAGTGGATGAAACCCTTAGTTTTGCAAATTCCTTTGACTGATGCTATTAAATTGCCTCCTTATTCAATGTATATGAAGGATATTGTCTCTAATAAAAGGAAGATTCCTAATGAGGAGATTTGTACTTTGCTTACTAATTACTCCTTCAATGGTAAGGTTCCAAAGAAACTTGGTGATCTAGGTATACCAACTATTCCCTGCTCTATTAAGAACAATTATGTTAGAACTGCTTTATGTGATTTGGGAGCTGGAGTTAGTGTTATGACTTTTTCTCTCTACAAGAGACTCCAACTAGAAAAGTTGATACCAAATGATATATCATTGCAAATGGCTGATAAGTCAACTACTATTCCTGTTGGTATATGTGAGGATGTTCCTGTTCAAGTTCCTCATAATTGCATGGTTTTAACTGATTTTGTTGTGCTTGAAATGCCTAAAGATGATAATATGTCTATTATTCTTGGGAGACCTTTTCTTAATACTACAGGTGCTGTCATAAATTGCAATCAAGGAAAAGTAACATTCAATATTAATGACAAAGAGCACACTATCTATTTCCCGAAGAAGGTTGTTACAAGCTATTGCCTGAATTCCATTGAAAATATTGAGAGCATCAAGGTTGGAGAAATATATTGTCCCATTCCACAAGAAAATTTTGAAACTATTATGATGTGGAATGCAAAGTTTTGTTTCATATATGATTGTTTTGGTAACAAGACTTGACCAACCTTGTTAAAAAAGGATTTTAATGAACAAAATAATGTTTTCACTGTGGTTATACTTGCTTTCTTTTACTTTTCTCCTTCCTAGTCTTTGCTTTAGCTTTAGTTTTGCTAGTTGTTTGCTTGTTTGAGTTTCTTAGAGCTCCTATAGTTTGGCTTTTGGTTTGCTTTTGCTTCTTCTGAAAAAACTATTTCTGCGAGAAAATCAATTTTCATACCCTGAAAATTGGCCAAAAATAAAGTTTCCCGAATAATCCCAGAAAATTCAAAATAAATTTTTCCTCGAAAAAAGGGGCAGAGAGGCACCAGAGGTGACCTAGGGGGCCACCCTAGGCCACCACACCTGATGGGGATATGCCTACCGGGGTATACCCAGCAGGACGTTTCCTATTGGCCCAAGCCGTCAGCGAGTGGGCCTGCAGGGCGGCGACTGGATCGAGACTTGGCGTGGACTCAGTCGACTGGAATATGGAGGCCTAGAAGCGTAGCTAGGCCCAGTCGGACTAGGTCATAGAACCTCCGAATCCTTAACTAATTCGGTTGTAATCTATAAACCCTAGTGTGGTGAGCCTATATAAACCTCCCTAGGGGACGCATAGGGGATACGTTCCATCATACACCCAAGCGACTCGCCGCCTAGTCGTCGAGCTCGCCCCTTTGTACTCTCACCATAATACAATCTAGCAGGAGTAGGTTTTTACCCTCCGGGGGGCCGAACCTGGGTAAACCCTTGTGTCTCTGCCCTCATCTCGCACCGCAGATGGCTGGCCGCCCTTGCCCCATGTTCTACTACTCGATGCCGATTGCAGCGTCTGCCGTGGTCATTCCCACGACAGTGGCGCCCACCGTGGGGCCTGGCCGGTCAGGCCGGTGTTCTGCAGCGAGATCCAATCTTCCCATCAATGATTCGATCGCCACCGGCCGCATGATCACGATCGGCGAGATGCTCCAGATCTTGTCGAGCAGCTACGTCCTGGCGGCGCGACCCGCCACGCATAGCTTGATTCTACCGGTCGGCACGATCAGCCTCTTCGTCGACCTCACCGATGTCATTGCCTCAGACGACTCGGCTCTCCTCCGCGAGTCGCCGCCGCGCGACCGGCTCTCGGAGAGCCAGGTCCGCATGATTCACCGCCTCGCCTTCGAGTACGACTTGGCCCACAACAACGTGGCCGAAACCACCGCGGCCGCGGACGACGCAGCCCTCAACGACGACGCTGATTCGGCGACCCCGACGTCACTCGCCGGATCCATCGTCGCCGCATCGCCCGCGGGCTCCATCACCCAGGTCTCCAACGTCGGAGACTTCGAGGACCGCTCCATCCTTGGGATCTTCGACTTCGACTCCAGGTCGGAGAACTCCGCCGACCTCCACGACGGAACCGGTCGCCGCGCCGTGACCTACATGGCGATCGGCGCCGAACCGCCGGAAGACCCCTTCTCCACGCCGATCCCACCAAACGCGACGGCAACGGAGGTCGAGGAACTCCGCCTGAAGCTGGCGAAGGCAGTCCGCAAGGAGCAAGCCGAGCGCGAAAAATTTCGCCGAAAGGTGCAACAGCAGAGCCGCCGCGCTATCACCAAATTCAAATCATGTCGCACCTGAACCCTACCATCCAGGGGCGTGCCCTGAACTTCGATGACAAGAACAACCCGGCTCGCGTGGATGAGCGCGCGATCTGCGAGAATGCGCCGCCAGGAGGAAGCGCTCGACCCCCACCAGGGGCGACGGCTAACGGCGTACCACCACCGCCCAACCGCGCGCCCCCATGGGACCAACCAAGGATCGTGGTCTCCTCACGAGAGCGAGACGCGAACGGCCTCCCGCTGTTTTCCACCCCAATGGACAATGTCGTCGCGAGCCGAGCTGCGGTCGACAACATCCAAGTCACCGGCGAAGGCGCCCTGCAGATCCAGTACGCCAAGGCTCTACTCGCCAAAGCAGTTGAGCAACAAAACGTGGGCGCCGACTCACAGGGTCAAATGTACTCGCGCTCATCAGGCAGCAGAGCGGCCTTGAGCGGCCACCCCATGGCGGCGAATACCCTCAAATGCCCACCACCCGAGCCCCTGCAGCTCCAACACCGACACGCGAACGCGACACTCTCCACCAACGACCCCCGGCCGGCGAACAACTTCGTCGCCGCCAACGGGAAGCCCGTCGACGCACGCACCCACATCATCAACAACGGTGAGCAGCGCGCGACGCCACCAAGACTCGCGCACACCCTCACCAACTGCCGCGACGACGAACCAAGGGGATCGCTGAGCCGAGTCGGACCCAGTGCTTCGGACCAATGATCCGAGGCAAAAGATACCCAGAAAACTTTAAAGCTCCGAAGGAAATAGAGAAGTACGACCCCTCGTACGATCCGTCCGTGTGGCTGGACACATACCTCATGGCGATGGGGATTGCCGGCCACACCGACCTACTCGCCACCCGCTACCTCCCCCTGATGATGGAGGGAGCATGCAGGCAGTGGATTAACACCCTCCCCGTGGATAGCATCGACTCCTGGGAGGAAATGCGCGACGCCTTCGTCAGGCACTTCGAGGGCTCATACACCCGCGCCACCACCATCGACGACCTAGAGCGATGCGTCCAGGGACCCCGCGAGTTGACCCGCAGTTGGGTCCAACGGTGGCAAGACCTGTGGTATAACGTGGCCGGAATCCACCCGGACACCGCGATCCACTTCTTCAAGACCTCGTGCCGCTATGAGCCCCTAGTCGCCAAGCTCAAGCGAGTGTACAGAACACTCGACAACATACCGGACCTCCTAGAGACCGCAAAGAATTACGCGGAGGAGGACCCAAACCAAGAATCCGACGACGAGTCGGGAGGACATCGCCGCATGAGCGGCCACAACAATAGGAGGCAACCCGAGTTACGCTACAGCAACACTCGCCTCACCGACAAACGCCGCGGTGACGGGCGAGTCGACTTCGTCGCCAACGCCAGATACGCGCCGCGCGAGCCCAAGAGCTTCCGACGTGACGGAGGACAGGGCCGCGACGATGGAAACTACAAGGTAACCGAGGTTCGATCCCACGGCCCTTCTCAACCAACCCTGTGTGTTTCATAGCCGAGGTTCGATGCCACGCACACGACCACCGACTGCCACTCTCTCAAGGATATCGAGAAGGCACGGCGCGCACGGGAAGACCCCGACAACAACCCGCCAAACAGCGGAAAGTTCGGCAGCGTCGCCGGCTCGCTCCACACCTTCACAGGCTCAACACGAAGCACGAGAATAAGGTCATCGCCCGCGCCATCGCCGTCAACACGGTGTCCCAGATAGACATCCCCCAGTTCCTCAACTGGTCTGAGCAACCAATCACCTGGAGCCGCCAGGACCACTCGCCACGGATCGAGTATCCGAGCCGAGTCGCCCTAGTGGTCAAGCCCAAGGTGGGAGACTACTGGCTCACCAAAACGCTGATGGATGGTGGCAGCTCCATCAACATCCTGTACCTGGACACGTTCAGGCGACTGCGGCTCCCACAGTCGATGATTGAGACGACCTACACCACCTTCCACAGCATCGTCCCCGGTCGGAAGGCGTACCCGATCGGCAAGGTGATGCTGCCAGTCACCTTCGGCGCACGAGCAAACTTCCGCACCGAGCGGATCATCTTCGAGATGGTGCCCTTTGACAGCCCCTACCACTGCGTCCTGGGGCGCCAGGAGTTCGCCAAATTAATGGCAGCACCCCACTACACGTACAACACGATGAAGCTACCTGGGCCATGCGGCATCGTCACTGTCCATGGCGACCCCGACATGGCCGCAGAATGCGAGGCCAAAGGGGCCTAACTCGCTGACGCCGTCATCGTGGCGGAGGCCAACCACGCCGAGGAGCTCGCCAAGTATGCGAGCGGGGTCAACAGCGACGACCCCACCATACTCAAGAAGCCCAATTAGGAGGGTGGCAACTCCACCGCCTTCGAGGCAACTACACACACCCGCACTGTCGAGTTGGTCAGGCGAGTCCAGCCAGACGGTGACGATCAGGACGGGCATGAGCCCATCATAGGAAGGCACGCTCATCGAGTTCCTCCGTGAGAACAGGGACATATTCGCATGGAAGCCATCCGACATGCCTGGTGTCTCGAGGGAACTCGCTGAGCACAAAGTCAACGCCGACCCCAAAGTGCGAGGCGTCAAGCAGTCGCTGCGGCCCTTCAATGAAGAGCGCCGACGAGCCATCACCGAGGAGGTGCAGCGTCTACTCGCTGCAGGCTTCATCCGGCAAATCAAGTACTCCAAGTGGCTAGCAAACCCGGTCCTGGTCGAGAAGAAAAAAGGTACCTGGAGAATGTGTATCGATTACACAAATTTAAACAGCGCCTGCCCGAAGGAGCAATTCATCCTCCCATGGATCAAAAAATCATTGATTCCACCGCGGGCTCGGAGGCGCTATGCTTCCTCGACGCCTACTCTGGGTACAACCAGATCAAAATGGCTGTCGAGGATGAAGAGAAGACGATGTTCATCACGCCATTTGGAGCCTTCTGCTAAGCTGCCATGACCTTCGGCCTCAAAAACTCCGGAGCGACCTACCAGCGGTGCATACATGAGTGCCTTGCGAGCCAAATTGGCCGCAATATCCACGTCTACATCGACGATGTGGTGGTAAAATCCACTCGCCAGGACGATCTACTCGCCGACCTGGCGGAAACATTCGCCAACCTGTGAAGGTACAAGATAAAGCTAAACCCAGGAAATTGCACCTTCGGTGTACCAACCGGACAGCTACTGGGATACGTCGTCTCCAAGCACGGAATTGAGGCGAACCCTGCCAAGATCAACACGATCGCTCGACTCTGCAGGCCCGAGTTCCTACCCGACGTCCATAAGCTGGCCGGGCGAGTCGCGGCTCTCAGTCGCTTCATCCCCCGGTTAGGCAAAAAGGCAATGCCCCTTTACCGCCTAATGCGCAAGAAACCCACCTTCCAGTGGGACAAGGAGGCAGACGACGTGCTCCACGCTCTCAAGGAGGTGCTACTCGCAGCATCGCTACTCGCCGCCCCCGTCGACAAGGAACCCATGCTGGTCTACGTCGCGGCTTCCGAATGCGTCGTGAGCGCCGTCATGGTCGTCGAACGGCCATAGGAAGGGAAGAAGCGCCCGGTGCAGCGACCCATATACTACATCAACGAAGTCCTCACCAAGTCATGCCAGCTCTACCCGCAGTACCAGAAATTGGTATACACGGTCTTCAGAGCACAGCGGCAACTGCCGCACTACTTCCAGGAGCACCCAATAACGGTCGTCTCCTCAGCACCATTGCAGGACATCATCCGCAACCGCGAGGCGATCGGGCAAGTCGCCAAGTGGGCCATCGAGATCGGCATCCACAACATCAAGTATGAGCCGCGCAAGGCGATCAAGTCGTAGGCTCTCGCAGACTTCCTCGCCGATTGGGAGGAGGCCCAACAGCCATAGAAGCTGCCATACCTCCATTATTGGAGCCTACACTTCGAAGGCTCCAAGAATGCGGACGACGCAGGAGCGGGGATCGTGCCGACATCTCCGAAGGGCGACAAGCTCCGCTATGTCCTCTACCTCGACTTCACCCACTGCACCAACAACATGGCCGAGTACGAGGCGTTACTCCACGGCATGCGAGCAGCCAAGGAGATGAACGTCAATCTCCTGCGCTGCTACGGAGACTCCGACCTCGTCGCCGGGAAAGTCGCCGGCACCTGCGATGTCGTCTCCCCCACCATGGCGGCATACCGCCAAGCATCTAGGTGGACACTTCACATGCTACTCCGTCGAGTGGATCGACAGGCGGAAAAACGAGGAGGCCGACGCACTCTCTCGCATAGGCTCGGCTCGACTAGCACCACCCGCTGGTGTCTTCCTTGACACCATCACCAAACCTTCCGTCTCTCCCCCAAGGGAGTTCGACATCGGAATCCCGCTGCAACCAGAAGCAGCCCTGGTCGCACTAATCGCCGAGCCAAGCGACTGGACCACGCCATACGTTGCTTACCTGGAGGGAGGCACCCTACCCGCGGATGAAACGGAGGCCCGGATGATAGCACGCCGCTGAAAATCCTTCGTCATCATCAACGGCGAGCTCCACAATCACAGCGTGACCGACGTGTTCCAATGCTGCGTTCAACCTGCTGAAGGACGCAAAATCCTCCAAGACATCCATTCCGGCGACTGCGGCCACCATGCCGGCGCCCGCTCTCTGGTCGCAAAGGCTATGCGGCACGGCTTCTACTGGCTCACCACACACGCAGACGCTGTCGACATTGTCCAGCGGTGCGTCGGATGCCAGAAATACGCCAACCAGACTCACGTGCCGAGCTCGGCGCTCAAGAAAATCCCCATCACCTGGCCGTTCGCCATGTGGGGCATGGACATGGTAGGCACCTTCAAGAAGGCCCCCTCTGGCTTCACCCACCTCCTAGTCGCAGTCGACAAATTCACAAAATGGGTGGAGGCCAAGCCAGTCCGCAAGTGCGACGGGAATACCGCCACCAAGTTCCTATGCGAGCTCATCTATCGCTACGGGTTCCCAAACAGCATCATCACGGATAACGGCACCAACTTTGCCAAAGGAGCCATGGCCGAGTTCTGCGAGGAGCACCACATCCGGCTCGACCTCGCCTCAGTCGCCCACCCAGATTCCAATGGCCAGGCAGAACGCGCCAATCAGATCATCCTCCATGGCCTGAAGCCACGGCTACAAGTCCCACTCGAGTGCACCGTCGGGTGTTGGGTCGAGGAACTCCCCTCTGTCATCTGGGGCATCCACACCTCCATCAACAGGTCGACAGGATTCACCCCCTTCTTCATGGTTTACGGTGCCAAGGCAGTCATGCCAACCGACCTCGAGCACGACTCACCAAGGGTGGTCAACTACACGGAGGCCGCAAACGAGCTCGCACGCCAAGACGGAGTCGGCCAGCTCGATGAAGCACGCGACCTAGCTCTCTCCCGTACCGCCATCTACCAGCAAGGGCTCCGCCGCTACCATAGCCGACGAGTGCGGACTCGCACTTTCCAGGAAGGCGATCTGGTACTGCACTTAATCCAGGACAAGAAAGGCATGCACAAGCTCTCACCCCCTTGGGAGGGACCATTCACCATCGGGCGAGTCCTGGGCAATGACGCCTACTACCTCACCAACGTCCGAGAGGACGAAAAACTCAACGTCAAGCGGCCATGGAATGTAAACCTCTTCTGGAAGTTCTTCTCTTAGAACTCCAGACATGTACCCCTACCCGCTATGAAATAAAACATATCGGTTACCGCAAAATTGTGTCTACTCTCCGTCTCTTGTGCCACTCGCACTCGTAATAACAGCGTTACACTATTCGCAGAAGTCAACCTTTGGCAAAGCGACCGGCACGGCCAAGTAGTGTGGTACGAGGCCACTGGGAAACCTCAAGCCTCGTAACGTCCACGAAAAAGCTAACCCGGAGCCCCATTGGAGTCGCCTAGCTCGACTGGCTCCCCGAGCCAAGACAACTGCACTCGCTCCCCACAGCGACCAAGTCCTCCGCATCCTTGGCGCAACGACTCGAATGGCGAAGTGCCATGTTCGGGGACTGACACCCGGTCAAATACGAGTGGCTAGGGAAAAATGCCAAGTATGAGAGCGTGCCCAGGACTCGCCATGCGACTGATCCTCCGAATCAGGTAGCAGTGACACACTTAAAATGACGTGCTTAGTCCTCACCTACCCTGGGCCTGCGACTAGAACGGCCAAGTACCACGCTCGGGGACTCGGCAACCCAACCCCGTTCGCGCCCGGGAAAACGATCAAGTAAAGAGCACCCCTGGGAGTCGCCATGCGACTGGCTTTCTGAGCCATGGCGAGTCGACCTTAACTCACTAAAAGTTCAAAAAACATATAACAACGAGGTAAACCCCATAAAAAGGGCAGACGCACTCAGGGACTCGCACAATCAACATCCAAAATCGCAAAACGAATGACAAAATAACACAAGCATTCCTTTATAGCAGCACAATTTGTTCCACATACAAGGAAAGTTACATAGTTATTCCATACTAATGCCAAACAGCAAAACACTTTTACTCCGCAGGTTTTGATGAAGACGCGCCACCGTCCCTGCGGCTGCGGATGAAGGGTACGTACGGGTTCGACGGGTATGTCGTTAGCTCGCCTGCCGTCGCCGCACGGAACGGTTGTTCGACCTTGAAGTCTCGATGCTTCGGTTCAGGATCATTGGGGGCGACAATCGTCTCCTGATAGGGGATGAGGTCGCCCATCGCCCAAATGCGATCGGAGTATACCGCGGCCCGGTCCGTCATCTTCGACACCTCGGCAATCTCCACCGAGCCTGTCGACGAGGGGTAACCGCTCATGACATCGTCGAGGTTGAAGTCATCCGGGAAGTGGGCGAGCCCAAGGCTGAGCGCCGTCGCCGCCCCACGACGAAAGGCCGACCGCGTCATGAACTCCATGACCGACGGGGCCTTCTCCAGGTAGCGCCATACCTCGACAAGGTCGCTGGGGATCACCTCCATGGGCGATATCTCCTGAAGATATGCACGAAGGCAAGTCGCTGACAAAGCGACTGAGTCGACCAGGGTGGTCACACATTGCCGCGCGTCGTACGACCGTGCCTCTTCCGCGTTATCAGTGATCCGGCCTGCAGCACAGAAAAAAGCAGTAAGCAAAACATCGACACCACAATAAAGTTAGTGCAGTCGGAAGTTGGCTAAAGGAGAGTTTACCAATTAGCGGGCGGTAGAGG
This sequence comes from Avena longiglumis, assembly GCA_030063025.1. Taxonomy (NCBI): domain Eukaryota; kingdom Viridiplantae; phylum Streptophyta; class Magnoliopsida; order Poales; family Poaceae; genus Avena; species Avena longiglumis. The sequence goes on along the minus strand of CP125974.1, from coordinate 470,163,947 downwards.
TCCGTGATGAAACTTTGAAGAGAAGAAAAGTCATTCTGCAACCCAGCAACAAGCGCATCAGATACTTTACGCTCTTCAGCGGCATAAGTAACGACAGCCTTGGCTCGTCCTTCCGCTGAGCTCGCTTCCTCCCTCGCCTCCTTGAGCTCACGCTCCAGGTTGGCGACTCGCTTTTCGGCCGCGCTCAAAGCGGATTGAGCCGCCGTCAAGTCACCCACCGGGACAAGGCCTTGGCGGGCCTCCTTCACCTCGGCCGCAGCTGCTTGAAGCTCCTTGTTCGTCTCCTGGACGGTAACGAGCTCCTTATCCAAGCGACACTTTGCAGCAATTCGTTCGGCTGATTCGCGCTACAGGCCCTGCGCACAAACTACAATGTCAACAACAAACAATTCCTAAGTGCCCACCCGCTGAAACTCAGCGACTAGGCACTCGGGTACTGGACAACGAAATTCCTCAGTGCCCACCCGCTGAAATTCATCGACTAAGCACTCGGGGACTGGATAAAATAAAAAACATTAAGAATCCGACCACTGAAATTCAGTGGCCAGATCCTCGGGGACTGGACATATCTGGATGGCAGCGCCTAGCATGCCATGAAGCTCAATCGCATCCACCGACACGAGCACGACCGGAGTGTTGCCACGATGCTGTTCAACCTCCGTCTCGGCGGCCCCAGGAAGCTAGCTTGATGGCACTGAGGCACTCGCTGTGGCAGCCTTCGCCACGAAGCGAGGGAAAGTCGCTGTAGCGGCCGCTGCGCCACTCGGGGTCGGCTCGGCCACATCGGTTGAGTCCGCAATCACCATATGCTGCGACCCGACACCTTCCTTGGCCTTCTAAGCCGCTTCCGCTGCGGTTGGAGGTTTTCTCGGAGCAACCGCCGGATCATCAGAGACCGTGACGACATCGTCGCCTTTCGCCCTTTTGATGCCTTCGGCAGGAGCAACGACCTCGTCGCCCTTCCTCTTCCGCGAGGAATCTGCTGGTACCTCTATGGCGACTGGAGGAACCTTGGTCACAGAAGGATGACCTATCTTCTTAACACCAGTCATGTGAAACAGCTTTATCAATAAAACTTTCCGATTGAAACGCAAAGCAAGCAGACGAGTAAAGGACAGAGGAGCACTCACTTGGCGACTGGAAGGAATCGTAGGCCGGTGCAGATGCTGGCCGGTTTCTCCAGTTCGGGCCCCAGCTTCCAAGTGAGGCCCGTCTCGAACACATTGTGTGACCAAGACACCGACGGATTCTTTGAAGATGAAGCCGCAGCGGGAGCCTCCGTGGCAATTACTATGGGAACCCCCTTGGTGGCGAGGCCCCTACGGCTGGAACGGCCCCCAAGCTAGTGACTGGGGTGAATGGCGGTGGCAATGATGCCAGCGGCACCTCCTCACTTGTGGCGGCGGTGCCAGCTGCCGCAGCCGCGTGCGCCGTTGCGTCCTCAGCTGAGATGGTGACGTCGGAGCTGCTCGCAGATCGAGGCGGGGATATCAGCTTCGCCGGCTTCGCCTTATTCTTTGGCAAAGCTTTCTTGTTCTTCGACGGCGTGGCCTCGCGATGTGAGGTGTGCTCAGGGATCTCGTCGTCGTCATCATCGTGGGGTTCGAGGCTCTTGCTGGCCTCGAGTTCACGCTGGTGCTACCCGCGAGTCTTGCGAACCATGGGGGCAGCAACTTCCATGGGGTCGTCATCTTCATCATCGTCGTTATCGCCCCCGTCGCTCTCGGCGTTTCCCTTGGTGGGTGATGACTCGCTCCTGTCCTGGGCGGACGAGCTCGAGTTCTCGTCGTCTGCGGGTGGAAGCCACCCTTCCACCACTTGAAACAACTGCGACAAAGAACAAACGACGTTAGCACGACCGCGAATGCACAAACTATGACTGTGAGTGCAAATGGAATAAGAGCTTACCGTTGGAGCTGGGCGCCTCGCGGTATAAGGGGCGACCCCGGCCTTCGCGTCAAGGTACACTGCCTGGGTAATCTTCTTCAGGGCCAGTGTATAATCATTGAGTCTCCACTCAACGATTCTGGATTTCGTCGGGTCGTCCTTACCTGTATACTCGTACATGTAGTGGTCACGGATGGCCAGGGGCACGAGCCGTCGCCTGAGCCAACAGTTGTAGAGATTAATGGTCTAGAGGCCTTTCTTATTCAGGCTGCGAATGGTTTGTAACATCTCGTCGACAACCATCCGATGCTCCAGCGGGAGTTTGATGACCTGGAGCCGACGTGGCTCGGGCCGGTCGGCGGAGTACCTTGGAAGCGCCAATTCGTCTCCTAGAGTCGGCTCGGTGACATAGAACCACTACTTCTTCCACTCGTTCGCCGTTTTGGCGGGTAGCATCAAATCAAAGAACGATGCCTTTGACTTCAGCTGGAACGTCAGGCCGCCCGCGGCCAGCATCGGGCCGTGTTGGGGGGATGACCCCGGATAGGGTCAAGACGGGGGAAGCCGAGAGGTGTTTCCCCGGTCTTATGCCGAGTTACTGGTTATATAGGCCAAATCCTGTAAAGGTCGGCCGAGATAAGCATGACCTTGACCTTTACCAAAGGGGTTGTACGTTATTCGGCCGACGTACGAGTCAGGTCGGCCGGGCAAGTCTGGATAAGCCAGAATGCAGGTGAAGGCAGAGCCGAGTTAAGCAAGGCAGGGCCGAATAACACGAAGCTTGAAGGAGAAGGAAGAACCTAAGGTCAAACCCTAGCCTCGGGCTAGGAAGAATCTGAACAGAGCCAAGCGCAAAGGACAAGGTGTAGAGCAGCAGAGGAGCAGAAGGAGGTCATGGAGGTGACAGTCCTGGAACCCGAGGCGTACAGGTGGGGCTCTCTGGAACTTTGCCGTCATTAGAAGAGGGACACGGAAAGGAGCTCAACGAGTTATTATATTGGGACAAGCATATTCCTCGAATATGCTTGCCACGTCAGCCCTAGAGGAGCCAAGGCACCCCTTTATAAGGAGAGGCTTGGGTACTGAGGAAGGGATCGGCTCATTCTATACCGTTAGGATGGTAGAAGTTCATCATTTCTTCCTGCATACAGCTCGAGGAGCACTTGTAGCCCCAGAAAGGAGAAATAAAGATCTGAGGGTTAGTCATTTGTGTGTAGAATTAACTACATCTTCCCTCCCCAGATCCCTCTAGCATCCGTTGGCCCCATACTTTAGCCTACCCATGGCATCTGCCGTACCACCACCACGACAGTTGGAGCCCACCGTGGGGCCAGCATCGGTGCTAGCTGGAGTCATGATCCGGACGGGAAACTTCATCCACACTGGCAAGCGTGTTGTCTCTGGATTAGTCCGGAGATTTGATCTCTGTGACTATGTCAGCGATAACGCAGGCAGCTTCAGGGGTAAAGCTCCTCCGCGCAATGGCGTCTTCATCAACTTGGGCATGCACCAGATCTACGTCGGCGTCGACACCTCCGGCATTTACCCTCACCAAGTTATTGTTGCAGGAGAGCCCCCCTTAGCGCCGCAAACGGTCCACATGGAGAGCGCCCCATCAGCAGCGTCGAGGTGATGGTCGCAGCCAGGGTGCAGGCGGGAGCAGCGGGCGCCGGATCAAGCAAGGATCCGACGACGGGTGTGCAGGTGACCACAAAGCAGGCAGCTCCACCGCCCACCGAGGTAAGTCCTTCAGCAGCCAACCTAGCCGAGGTGCAGGAGACGACCCCAAAGGAATCAAGGGTAAGATGGCCACCTCTGGAAAGACCAAAAAATATTCTCCAAGCAACCAAAGATAATCTGACTACACCTGTAGCGCTGATACTTGATCCGGCTAATGCTCAAGAAGAATTAGAGGAAACCAGGCAAAAAGTATTGGTAGAGGCAAAAAAGGTGTCGGCATTGCGGGAGTCCTTATACAGGACCTTGCGAGAATATGCTAAGGCAAACAAGCTTGATGTCGCCCCCGAGCAGGTTGATGAATTAAGATTGAGAGGGAAGAACCTCATGGATGATATCAATAAAGAGCATGAGACTCATAAGGCAGATTCAGTCGATCTAGGCTTGCCGAGGTATAGTACCCTGGCAAAGAACCTAAGGGCGGCAAATGCCGCTGCACTAGAGTTAGAAGGACTGACCGGCGAAGCCCGGCAGAAGCAGCAAGAAAGAGTGAATGAGCTGGTGCGCACTGCGAACCAGCAGAATGAAGAAATGCTCAGGGAATACCCGGCAAGGCCTGGTGCCTCGCGAATGGTTCATTCGGCTGGTGCAGCACCCGCCCTATCTGTGGCAGCAGCATCTTCACCCGGAAACAATGCACGGAAAGACAGAGCAGTAACTTCGGGAAAAAGAAATAAGTAAATTGTTCCATATGATCCGGCAGTAGCCAGAAAAGCAAATTAAAACAGAGGCAATGTTAGCAGAGGTAACAGTGGCGAAAGAAACTCCGGTCGTGCCGACAAAGGCAACGGAAGCCGAGGTAATGGGGATCTTGGAAGAGGAAATCACGAGAATAATATCCCAGCAGAAGGAAGGAGAGATCCGCCGCCCAATACTCAACCGAGATATGAACCTCGGCAGGAAAGAGAAGTGAGACCAGCTGGCCACAATCAGGTGAATGAGAGGTACAATGATGGTTATTCTGAGATGGAATATGCGGTTCATGGTGGAACTAACCACTATGGAATGCAGGAAAGAATTATGTACAGAGATTTGCCATCAAGTGATGCAAGAATAAAACTGGACCGGCTGTACCGGTCCGAGTTGTTAGAAGAGCAGGGTCCACCGGGTCCGGCATGTTTCGGACCACGGATCATGGGCGAGCCGCCCATGCCGAACTTTCAGCTGGCAAGAGGCACGAAAACATACAATGGGAGCACCAAACCGCAGGATTGGTTGATTGATTATGCCACTGCTGTAAAAATAGCAAGCGAAAACTTGCGATGGGAAGTAAGATATGTCCCGCAAATGCTGGAAGGGCCAGCCAGAGTATGGCTGAATAATCTGCCTCCAGGCAGTATCAACTGTTGGTTGGATTTTGAAGAGATGTTTGTCAGCAATTTCACCAGTACTTACAAAAGGCCAAACAGGCCGCAACAGCTAGCAATGTGCAAGCAAAGGCCGAATGAGACAGACAGAGAATTCTTATCTCGGTGGTGTAACCTCAGGAATTCATGCGAGGGAGTTATAGAATCACAAGCGATAGCTTGGTTCTCTCAAGGATGCCGTTATGCCAGTGTCTTGTGGCAGCGAGTGCAAAGAGATATGCCAATAACTTTGGCAGAAACCATCAGGATAGCAGATTCGTATGCATTAGGAGATCCGACGCAACCAGAGCTGATGTCGACAGATCATCAGGAGCATCAAGATCAATGCAAGAGATGCGGCCGGGTCATCAAGGCGCAATGAGTTCAGAGGAAGAAGAAGAGAGGAAAGACCGGATTACAGATATGCCTCCAATCAGGTGGCAGCGGTAGTGCAAGATCAGCCGAGTCACGGAAACAATCAGCGGCAGAAGAATGGTCCTCAGCAATGGACACCAAGGAATGAAGGGAAGAGACATTGGACACCAGAACAGAAGAAGCAATGGCAGGAAAGGCCAAAGTACACGTTTGAGTCCATGTTGGATCAACCGTGTAAATTTCACACTTCAAACGCGGCCAAGCCGGCCAATCATACAACCCGACAATGCGCCTGGATGAAAAATGCAATGGGTAACCCGGCGGGCATGCAAGCACCTTCCCACCAGGCACATCGCCAGCAGCACCTAGCTGATCGGAGCAAATGCACAGCAACTAATGTTACCCCCTCCTCCCCCGAGGTATGACAACTCGGACCGGAGAGATGCAGTGCATCAAGTGATGAATCAGGGTCAGGATGGAAGGGCAAACCCCGGAAATAATGGACGCAATGCTTACAGGGAACATCATCAATCATATTGCGTGTTCACAACAGAACAGCAAGACATGCAAAGTGTACAGCGCCGGCATATGGAAGTAAATGCAGTTATGCCGGCAGTACCAAGATATGTGCCTTGGTCAGATCAAGAAGTAACTTGGAGCATAAAGGATCACCCCAAAATAATGCTGAATCCGGGGTCGTACGCACTCGTACTAGATCCGACATTTGTCGGACCGAGCATTAATGTGAAATTTTCAAAAGTACTCATTGACAATGGGAGTAGTATCAATATCATGTACAAGGATACAATGCATAAACTCAGAATATCGCAGAATATGCTACAATCCACGAGAACCACGTTCCATGGAATAGTGCCAGGACTTTCATGCGAACCCATTGGAAAGGTTCGAGTAGATGTGTTATTCGGCACAAGGGATAACTGCAGAGCAGAAAATTTGGAGTTTGAGGTGGTGGATCTAGAGAGTTGTTATCATGCTTTACTCAGGCGGCCGACATTGGCCAAATTCATGAGCAGCTGCCACATAAATTACTTGAAAATGAAACTGCCCGGACCACAAGGGGTGATAAAAGTAGCAGGAGATTACAGGAAGTCTATGGAATGTGCCTCGGCCGAATCGAACCTGGCCGAGTCATTGGTGATCGCAAGGGGGAAAAGAAGGATTCAGGAGGTAGCGGCTCTCGCTCAGTCGGCGCAACTGAATATGCCGGCATTGGCCAACCCACATGGAAGTGTTTCTTTCCAGCCGACTAAAGAAACGAAAAAAGTCCAGATAGATGAGCAGTTCCCAGAACGCACCATCACAATTGGTGCTGGCCTAGATGCCAAATAGGAAGGCGAGCTCACCAACTTCCTCCGTGAGAATCGGGACATCTTTGCATGGTCAACTCAAGACCTGCAAGGTGTGCCGAGGGAGTTGGCTGAGCACTCTCTGCATGTAAGGCCAGGAGCAAGGCCGGTGAAGCAACCTCTCCGCCGCTTCACCGAAGACAGGAGAAAGATAATAGGGGATGAGATAACTCGGCTCCTGGCGGCCGGGTTCATCATGGAAGTGCTTTATCCGGATTGGTTATCAAACCCGGTGTTGGTAGAAAAGAAAAAGGATGATCCAAATGTAGCCGTCGTATGGCGAATGTGTATTGATTACACGAACCTGAACAAGGCGTGGCCAAAAGATCCTTTTCCTTTACCTAGAATAAACCAGGTCATTGATTCGACCGCTGGTTGTGAGCTGTTATCATTTGTAGACGCGTATTCTGGTTTTCACCAGATACCGTTAAATCCGTCCGATGAAATAAAGACAGCGTTTATTACCCCGTACAGGGCTTATTGCTATCGCACCATGCCATTCGGCCTGCGTAACGCAGGGGCAACGTACCAGAGATGTATGCCAAAATGTCTGCATGACCAGATAGGAAAAAATGTACAAGTATACGTAGATGATGTGGTTATCAAAACCAAAGAAAGCAAAACGCTACTGGATGATATTCGGCAGACATTCGCGAACTTGAGAAGGTTCCGAATGAAGCTTAACCCGAAAAAATGCACCTTCGGTGTACCTGCTGGAAAACTACTCGGTTTTCTCGTATCTAGCCGAGGTATAGAGGCCAACCCAACTAAGATAAGAGCAGTAGAAAGGATGGAATTGCCGAGGTGTCTAAATGACGTACAGAAGTTCACAGGTTTCCTGGCCTCGCTTAACCGATTTGTATGTCGGCTAGGAGAGAAGGCATTACCACTTTATCAACTGATGAAAAAATCTGATAAATTCATTTGGACACCACAAGCAGATAATGCGTTCCATGAACTGAAGAAGATGTTGGTCACAGCGCCAATCCTGGCCTCTCCATTGTCAAAAGAGCCTATGTTACTTTACATAGCCGCCACGAACAGAGTAGTAAGTGTTGTGATCGTGGTGGAACGAATTGAAGATGATAAATCAGTACAAAGGCCGGTATATTACCTAAGTGAGGTACTATCAGCCTCAAAGCAGAACTACCCACATTATCAGAAGATGGTGTATGAAGTGTACATGTCGGCAAAGAAGCTTAAACATTACTTCGAAGAGCACCCGATCAAAGTGATCTGTGAAGCACCCATAGCCGACATATTGAGCAACAAAGATGCAAGCGGCCGAATAGAAAAATGGGCAATTGAACAGTCACCTTATGCTCTGTAATTCGATAGGCGAGATGCAATTAAATGTCAGGCAGTGGCCGACTTCTTTGTGGATTGGGCCGAGGTACAATATGAGCCACCATTACCAGATCCGAATTATTGGACAATGCACTTCGATGGTTCCAAGCTGAGGAATGGCTTGGGGGCGGGAATAGTGTTAACCTCGCCAAAAAGAGATCAACTGAAATATGTGCTACAAATACATTTTGCCACATCGAACAATGTAGCCGAGTACGAAGCACTCGTCCATGGATTAAAGGTGGCAAAAGAGATTGGGATACGCCGGATCTTATGCTACGGAGATTCAAATCTAGTAGTACAACAGGTATCAGGCAATTGGGATGCCCTAGATGCCAATATGGCCTTATATAGATTCCATGCACAAAACTCGTGGATACTGATGGATGTGAATTTCATCATATACCTCGTAAAACGATCGTCCGCAGACACGCTGTCAAAACTCGGATCAACCAGGCAATCAATTCCCCCAGGTATCGCCCTAGAGCACCTGAGAAAACCATCAATAACACCATCACCAGAGTCCGAATCCATCTTTATTCCGGCGAAATCAAGAGAATATAGTATGCCGATGGAAGTTGACAAAGAATGTAACCCGGAATTTCCGCCAGGCAACCCGACCGATGCACGGATGGATATGGAAAAATCCGAGGTGTTTATGTCGGCGGAAAATATGGAAATAGATAATGAGATTATCCCAGAGAAAATCATGCCAACATGGGCGCAACCCATATTTTCCTTCCTTAAAGATGCGACTTTGCTGAATAACGAGGTATTGGCTAGACAGATAGTGAGAAGAGCTAAAGCTTATACGATCATAAACAATGAGCTGTATAAAAGGAGCGTCACAAGCGTGTTGCAAAGATGTGTGGATTCGGCGGAAGGCCAGGATATCCTCCTAGATATACATCAAGGAGAATGCGGGCATCACGCCTCGTCCAGAGCTTTAGTGGCCAAAGCATTCAGGCATGGATTTTATTGGCCAACAGCGTTGAAAGAGGCCAAAGAACTGGTGGAAAGATGTAATGGTTGCCAGAGATATGCCAGCAAGATACATATGCCATCATCTGAGTTAAAAACGATACCAATTACTTGGCCGTTTTCTGTATGGTGCTTACATATGGTGGGACCATTCAAGCCGGCCCGGGGCGGGATGACCCACATATTAGTCATGGTCGACAAATTCACAAAATGGATTGAAGTGAAACCAATAAAGAAATGTGATGGACCCATAGCAGTAAAATTCCTCAAAGATATTATCTTGAGATATGGTTACCCACACAGTGTTATTACAGACAATGGTACAAACTTTGCTGGAGGAGCTTTTGCTAGATTCTGTCAAGAAAAAACACATAAGACTAGATGTCGCCTCGGTGGCTCACCCAGCATCTAATGGGAAAGTAGAAAGATCCAATGGACTGGTATTGTCCGGAATAAAACCACGACTCATCAAACCACTGCAAAGGTCGGCAGGGTGTTGGATCGAGGAATTACCAGCAGTACCATGGAGCCTTAGAACTACCCCAAATAGGTCAACAGGGTATACACCGTTTTTTCTGGTATATGGAGCGGAAGCCGTGCTTCCAGCCGACATAATACACGACTCGCCAAGAGTTACCCAGTATACAACCGCTGAGGTAAATGAGATAGCTCGGCAAGATGATTTCGATCTGCTAGAAGAAGCCAAGGAATTGGCACTATCAAGATCAGCTATTTATCAACAGGACTTGCGACGATATCACAACAACAAAGTCAATCCAAGAGTGTTTAAAGAAGGAGATTTGGTTCTTCGGTTAGTGCAACGCACGGCCGACATGCACAAACTATCACCCCCATGGGAAGGACCATTCATCGTGAGCAAAGCATTGCACAATGATGCATATTACCTAATTGATGCTCAGTCACCGGAAAAGAACAAGGCAGACAAAGCCGGCGAAGAATCGAAAAGACCATGGAACATAGCTTTACTTCGTCCATTTTACTCGTAGGAGTCATCTATGACACATTGTAAAGTGACGCTTCAGGACGAAGTATCAACTATGCATTAAACCTCGGCACCTTGAGCAGTGACTCAGGGACTGCCCTATGTTATTTCTTATTTCAGGTTATGTATCAAACCTCGGCACCTTGAGCAGTGACTCGGGGACTGCCCTATGTTATTTCTTATTTCGGGTTATGTATCAAACCTTGGCACCTTGAGCAGTGACTCGGGGACTGCCCTATGTAATTTCTTGTTTCGGGTTATGTATCAAACCTCGGCACCTTGAGCAGTGACTCGGGGACTGCCCTATGTTATTTTTCATTTTGGGTTATGTATTAAACCTTGGCACCTCGGGCAGTGACTCAGGGACTACCCTATGTTATTTCTCATTTATGGATTATGTACTAAACCTCGGCACTTTGAGTTATGCACTTTGAGCAGTGACACGGGGACTAATCAACGTTATTTTTTATTCCTGAATTATGGGTTGAATCTCAGGACCTCGGGCAGGGAACTCGGGGACTATAATATATTATCCCTTATCACGAGGTAAGTATTAAAAGCTCGATTTCTAGAGCACTGACTAGGGGAATTGCCCCATGATGGTCACCCGTCACAAAAATGGGCATTAAACTTTGGCACCCCGAACGGTGGGTCAAAAGTTACCTTGAACAATATTATTTCAATTTCCCCAAATATAGGCTTCGGGATTTATAGCTCGGATAGCGATCAGCAACACAATGGCTGAGCCGTCGAACTTATAAAGGCCAGGTAAAATTAAAACGCCGAACTAAGATGGGTCAAATGAAAAGACGCAATCCGAACTTATGAGATTGAAGGCCACCAAAGCAAAGATTTAAACCAACAAGATCTGTTTAGACAAACTAATAACGATCGCCATCATACGTGCCTCAACGGCAAAAGGCAAAATAGGTTCATACCACACAGAAAGTCGGACAATTTTTATACACACATCATACGCCCGGCATACTGGGGATAAGAAACAACTTAAAGTTTTTTGAACCTAAGGGGCAGCGGCTTGGTCAGGCACCAGGCGCTCCGAGGTAGACGACACCTCGGCCGAAGTTGCTTCACCCTCCACAGAACCAAGAGCGACTTCGGGGGAAGCCCGGGGCTGTTGAGAAACATTAGCTTGAGCTTGAGAATGCCCAGTCCCTTTGGAGGATGATCGCGCGTCTCCGTCCCCATCCGAGCTGGCGCTGGAATCACCAGAAGTATCCGAGTCGCCCTCAGCCTCGTCCTGGTCGGCTGAGTTATCATCAGAGGCATCTTCGACTTCGACGTCATCCGCCGGGTTAGAAAGGAAACTCGGCCCTTCAATCCAGTTATGCACGTCCGCATACTCAACAAGCTGGAAGGCACGAGCTTATCGGCGAGCGATGAATTCTGGATCCTCAACCCAACAGGAGCTAGTGCGCAAATTTATCAAGGTATCGAGAGAAATATCCTCGTACCATGACATAACGTCTGTGAGCGCCATATCAACACCAGCTCGTCCAGCGGACTCCCTCCAAAGATTTAACTGGTTCTGGGATGCCATCAATCTTTCCACCAGTATCTTGATCTCATCAATATCAGGAGTTCCAGAAGTATTCGGCCAGAGAACATGGTAGGCTCGGATGGCTGCCTGCACCAAGTCCCCACCCATAATCTTCATCGGACCAACGGCAACCAAGTAGTCTTCCATAGAGTATTCTGGGCTCGCATCTACGGGGACACCTCAGCGCACACGAGCATTAACCACCGCTCTAGAGCTCACGGGCTTAGCTTCTGGAAAATGGTCTACGCAAAATAAAAGTACATCGGTCAACAGTAAGAAAGAGAAAAAGATAACTCGGCCACGGTCAGAGGCTTACGATGAATATAGCTCAGCATTCTCTGAAGATCTTGAGCCCAATCACCCTTGGTTTTCTCAAAGAGAGTGATCTCCTCGCTCATCGCCCATGTCTTGAGTTCGGTAGCCTCGAGGAGTTCTTTATTTTTCTGCAATTGCAGAGCTAGCTGATTCTTCTCTTCAGAGAACTCCTGGTCAACTTTCTCTAACTCAGACTTCTGAGAGAGCTTGAGGGACTCCACCTCGGCGCGCAAGCGAATTATCTCGTCATCTTTATCTTTTAGCTGCGCCGAGTGAGTAGCGGCTTGTTCTAAAAAATGCAGCATCATATCAGGCATGGGTATGCATTCTTGATGTGACGCTGCAAAAGTTTGTAACTCGGCTATACCAAAGCCAAAAGGGTTAAAAGAAACCCGGTATAAGTTTCGAACGGAAATCTATAAAGAAAAAGGGTAACTAACCTTCCAGGGCCTTGACTTTTTTTTCTCAAAGACGGATATTAAGATTGTTGATATTACATATTCACCAGCAAAATAAGCTAACACCTCAAGTCCAAAACAATAAGAACTTTAGGGACAATATAAAAGTTTGTTAACTCACCAGCTTTCTTCACCACGGGAATGACCTTTTCATACTTATCTTGCAATTTCTTATGTGCGAAAAGCAGCCTTTGGAATTCGGCGGTCCGCCGATCATGCGCAACCTAAGCAACAAAATAAATAGCAGTGAGATACTCGAAGCTCAGACAGATCCGAATTAAGCAAAGCATAACTTAGATCTAGGTGGCTGGATATTCGAAGCTAAGACAGATCCAAATCAAGCAAAGCTTAACTCGGACCTAGGTAGCTGGATATTTGAAAACTAGGACAGATCCGAATTAAGCAAAGCATAACTCAGATCTAGGTGGCTGGATATTCGAAGCTAAGACAGATCCGAATCAAGCAAAGCTTAACTTGGACCTAGATAGCTGGATATTTGAACACTAGGACAGATCCGAATTAAGCAAAGCATAACTCAGATCTAGGTGGCTGGATATTCGAAGGTAACAACATATCCGAATCAAGCAAAGCTTAATTCGAACCTAGGTGGCCGGATATTCAAACACTAAGACAAAACTGAACCAGGAAAAGCCTAATAAAACTTCCAAACGAATAACAAGTTATTCGGTTGCAAGATTCGGGGAATAGAGTATATATAATATCATTCGAATGACTAGTCAAAACGTCAATAAAAACAATTACCTCATTCATCTTATCGCTGTCAAGAACGATCTTGGCAGCCAGATGCAAGCGACTGCTGATGTCGGAGAGTTGAAATGGCTGACTGCTTGGATTGCCCTCGAGCTGATCAGCAGCGTTTCAGTTATTGGCATACTAAACCAACGAGCCGAGGCTGTTCCCACTCTCAGTATGAGTCAGGACTTTACCTCGGACGTGTTGTGTAACCATCGTCGCCGCGGGACTCTTGTGAAGAGCGAGCTGAGTATCAGCAGCCGGGGTGACAATGGTCTTGGCAGAAGAAACCCCCTTCCGGAGCGCATCAGCAATTGTAGGCTGAGAAGAGCTGGCAAGCCCTTTCTGAGATGAGGGAGGTTTGGTGACGACGACCTTCTTGGCCTTAGAAGAGGCGTCGGCAGGAGCCGTTACCTCGGCACTTGGAGTGGCACCTTTGGGGGCCGGAGGGATTACGGTTTCTGAGGGCGCCGAGATAGTGATATCCTCGGCTGGAGTCGGAGTGGTAGTAGAGACTGTGGGGGTCGAAGGAATCTCGGGGGAAACTCCGGGGTTCACGGAGGAGGCAGCAGGCTCAGTAGAAATATCTACTGGCCGAGTTGTGTCGGCATCAACGGGAGAGACCTCAGGCGCATCCTGGCGAGATGACGTCTGATTCGGAGCCGGAGGAGAGTCTGCGCGAGCAGGACTAGGAACCCTAGTATCTTCAGGAGGCAGAGGAGAAGGCGGCCGAGTCGTATGACTCGTCATGCTAGGACCACTGGGCTTAACAGAAAGAGGAGCTCTGCAAAGACACAGAGAGTCAGGTCAGAAGACAGAAAGAGAGAAACAAGAAACACAAATGAAAAGTAACTCACCCAGTAACCCCGGGCATAGTTTTACGCTTCGGAAGGTGCTGGGATGACTTTTTAGTTCGCTTCTTGGGGGCAGCTTCGGAGGCACCCGTTGGAGCGGCACGCGTCCACGAGGTAGCAGGAGGTTGGGAGGCGAGAGGCTCGGCTTCGTGCACCTGACCGGTCTGATTAGCTGGGGAAGTAGAAGCCAGAAATGCATAAGAGATAGGAATTGCGACAACTACCTCAAGAATTTGGACGTCGTCTGAATCACCTTCCTCCTCGTGAGCCGAGGTCTTTCCACGGGCACGAGACGGAGCAAGGTCCGACTTGGGAACGAACTCCTCTGAGTCAGGTTCCCCGCTATCCGGGGTATTCCGATCTGCGGTCCACGGGAGGGCCAAAACCTCGGCATCTTTAATATTCTGCTCCGCAAATCTCTGCAAGAAAAGAGACAAAGGAATTAGCAAAAGGAATCACGAACGCGATTGGGGGGCAAAACATAAACGCATGAATTTACCTCGGGAGGGGGGTTCCCACGGGTGAATGGCTTCAGTCCCCAGGCCCAATCCTCCGGCATCTCCGTCTTAAAGATAGCTCGGACACGCTTGAAAATAAGATAATTGTCGAGCTCAACAGTGGAGACTCGGTTGGGATCAAGGGGACCGCTCATATAGCAGAGCTTATGCGTGCGTTGCTAAAAGGGGCAGATCCGGCTGCTGACGAAGGTGGTCATCAGATCCTCGCCGCGTAACCCAGCGCGGATCAGCTCCTTCAGCCGAATCTCAAAGGCCTCGGCCAGAGCATGGCTCTTCCTGGGATTATAAGTCCAGTTCTTCTTGGAAGGGGGGCCAATGGAGAAAGCAGGAAGCCGAATCTTATCTTCCTTCCCAGAGTTCTTGACATAGAAAAACGATCTATGCCACTTCTTGCATGACTCAAGACCAGCAACGCGAGGAAACTCGGATTTGCTCCGAGGTGTGATGGACGCTGCTCCACACTGGGTAAGCAATTTCTCGGAAGGCTGAAGGGATTTGTCTGGAACGACATTGGATCGGATCTGGAAGAACTTGGACCATACATGCACTGATGGCCAGAGGCCGAAGTATCATTCCGAGGCCAAGATAAAGGCGGATAGAGAAGCAATGGCGTTAGCCGTAAGATGATGCGGCTGCAGGCCTAAGTAATCGAGGAATTCCCTAGCAAAATCACTATGGGGAAGACCGAACCCGCGAGCGAAATGGGACATGAACATGACATACTCACCCTCTTTAAGAACAGGAGAGGATTCGCTGCCAGGTAAGCGACAGGCTACCTCGGCAGGAATCCGTCGAGTTCTAATCAACCACTCAACCTCTCGGCGGGTAACGGTGGAACCTTGCCAGGAGCCCCGCTCTGGGCCAGACGCTGCATCATCATCTTCGATGAGCGCGCCGCTAACGGAGCTTGACATGGGTTCGCCGGAGGAGTCCACGGAAGAGAAACTAGCAGCGGAGCAACGTTTAGAAGTGCAAGGCCCCGTCGTGGTCCTAAGCGAGAACGGCGGCGGAGCGGTAAAGAAACCGCCGCGGAGAACCTAGAAAGCAGCAGACGCGTCTAGGGAAGAATCTAGGCAGTAAGACCACAGAGAAACTCACCGGCGACCGCGCCGGAGCAAGTGTACAAGGACGAGGTCGACGGAGCAGAAGAATTAGGGCCTCACCTTCGAAGATTCCGACGAGCACGCGGCCGCAGAAGCGCGAACAAGCGCAAGGGCGGAAGGAGGAAGAAGGGCAACGGTGAGCGAAGGAGGAAAGTAAATCCTCCAGCCCCGTGCCCCTCCTTATAACCACGTGGCCTTAGTGGTAGTGGGATCGTGCGTACGGGCACTAACCGTGTAGATCGTGTATGCGGCATAACCGCTCGCGGCTGAGTGGAACCACACCGACGACCACACGACGCAGGAGAGGATCAGGCCTCCTGACCGTTGCGGTGCGCGAGGCGTCGCAGTGTCGACGCGACAGGCACAGTAATCACTGTAGCGTTGTCAGCGGGAACTGTAGAGGAACGAAAAACTAGAGAAATAATGATGAGTGTTACACGTAGGATGAGGCGTACACAAGAAGCTTGTCGTGGTGGTATCACGGCATATGCCATGGGTAGGCTAAAGTTGGGGCCGATAGACGTGGAGGAATCCGGGGATGGATGATGCTGTGAAGACCGCACTCATATGAACAAAGAGAAATACAATGTATATTGGATTGAAGATCTCAAGTGTTCAGATAACTCCTCATTCTATACATCTAATCCCTTATAATCTTGCCATACTTGTGGCTACAATCATGCTCCTTGAGCTGTTTCCCCTATGCTTCTATCTAAGCTCTCTGTGAGAGTGGAGGAAGAGGAAGAAGGAGAGCTCCTAGTGAGCAGAAAGGAGAGGAGCCCTTCGGGGGCCTCTCCTCTATCGATCCCCCTGGTACTCAAAGGGGATCCCAGGGGACAATTCTTGTGCTTCACGCTTAACATCTAGGTGGCATATTCTAGGCATCTTCCAGAGATGCTGAGCATATGCCTTGGCATCTTTGGAGATGCCAGGCATATTCTCTAGCATCTTATTTGATGCCAAGAGCATATCCCTAGCATATTCTTGGATGCCATTGGCATATTCCCTAATGCACGTGTCAGTCTGAGCCATGGGCATCCCGAGACTGACACGATACTTGATGAGCTTGTCCTGGTTTGATAATGAGCTGCCGTAGATGTTCCGAAGGCTTCTGGAGGTGAATAATGGGGTGCTTGTATCCTCATACCTCGGCCCAAACGCCCTGGGCCAAGAGGAAACTCGGCATGCCCTGTAGTTGATTCGGCCTGGGATCCCTGCACTCGGACCAGTCCTGGGGCAGAGCAATAAGGCCCGTCGGGTCATAGCAGTCGGCCCGGTGCAGCTTGTCGGCAGACCTGTCGCAGAAGCAGCTTGGGAGTCCCATGGTGGGCCATTGTCTCCACCTCGCCCACCCGGTGTGTCAGACACGAGCAGGACGAAGCTCGCGGTGCCGAAGCTGCCTCGGCCCACCCGGGGAGCCTAGCGATGCGGGCGGCAGGAGACGTCGGGGTGAGCTTGATGCCTGGGAGCTGGCTCGGCGGGAGCTCCTAGCGGGAGCAGGAGGAAACGGGGAGTCGGCGGTGGGCCGACTTCGGCCTAGTTAGTTCGGCCCGACTGGATCTCTCTCGTTCAGCACATAGCAAACTGGCTTTGGCCTAGTTAATTCGGCCCAAGAGGGGCAGATCCTGTCTTGACCAGGCCGAGTTAAGTATAACTCGGCCCAACCAGGATTTACTCTTCTTTTTTTATCTTTTACACCTCTCTTCACCCATTCTTTCTATTTAATTGTTTTATTCTTTTGCACAGATCACTTTATAGCCCAACTCTGGGGTACCCGGGGGTACACCCCCGACATTAGTCCCCGAGGCCATGTGGGATTCGTAGAATCGTTCATGGGCTTTATATCTAAATATCCCCAGAGTTGTTTTCTAACATACAATTTCCTTGTCATATATTTCTTGGTCGCATAATCCTTTTGGGAAAGTTTGTGATTTTGTCCTTCTTGGGCACTGCTCATAACCTTTCTGGGCAGGTTTCTCGACTTCTGGACTTCTTGGGCTCTGGTCATACCCCTTTGGGTAAGTTTCTAGACTTCTGGCCATCATGGGCACTGGTCTTAACCCCTTTGGGTAAGTTTCTGGACCTCTGGCCATCATGGGCACTAGTCATAACCCCTTTGGGTAAGTTTCTGGACTTCTGGCCTTCATGGGCACTGGTCATAACCCCTTTGGGTAAGTCTCTGGACTTTTGACCTTCATGGGCACTGGTCTTTTAACCTCATTAGGTAAGTTATGAGTTCTTGCCTTCTTGGGCATTGCTCTTTTAACCTCCTTGGGTAAGTAATGAGTTCCTGCCTTCTTTGGCATTGCTCTCTTAACTTCATAGGGTAAGTTATGAGTTCTTGCCTTCTTGGGCATTGCTCTTTTAACCCCATTGGGCAATTTCTGAGTTCCGGCCTTATTGGGCACTGCTCCTTTAACCTCTTTGGGTAATTTGTGAGTTCTGGCCTTATTGGGCACTGCTCTTTTAACCTCTTTGGGTAATTTGTGAGTTCTGGCCTTATTGGGCACTGCTCTTTTAACCTTTTTGGGCAAGTAATGAGTTCCTGCCCTCTTTGGCATTGCTCTCTTAACCTCATAGGGTAAGTTATGAGTTCTTGCTTTCTTGGGCATTGCTCTTTTAACCTCTTTGGGTAATTTGTGAGTTCTAGCCTTATTGGGCACTGCTCTTTTAACCTCTTTGGGTAATTTGTGAGTTCTGGCCTTATTGGGCACTGCTCTTTTAACCTCTTTAGGTAATTTGTGAGTTCTGGCCTTATTGGGCACTGCTCTTTTAACCTCTTTGGGTAAGTCTTTATCCGAGTCATCTGATTCCAAATCTGAGTTTCCTTACTCAAAATTGACTTTATGCCTAAGTCTGAGTCATTTGACTCAAATCCGAGTTACATGATTCAAATCCGGGTTAACTTATCCCAAATCCGAGTTACTTTACTCGATTCTGACTTTATGTCTTAAGTCATCTAACTCAAATCCGAGTTATATGATTCAAATCTGAGTTAACTCATCCCAAATCCGAGTTACTTTACTTGATTTTTACTTTATGTCTTAAATTTGAGTCATCTGACTCAAATCCGAGTTATATTACTCAAATCCGAGTTAACTCATCCCAAATCCGAGTTACTTTACTCAAAATTGATTTATATGTAGGTCTTGAGTCATCTGGCTCAAATCCGAGTTACATTACTCAAATCCGAGTTAACTCATCCCAAATCCGAGTTACTTTACTCAAAATTGATTTATATGTAGGTCTGAGTCATCTGGCTCAAATCCGAGTTATATTACTCAAATCCAAGTTAACTCATCCCAAATCCGAGTTACTTTACTCAAAATTGACTCATATGTAAGTCTGAGTCATCTGGCTCAAATCCGAGTTATATTACTCAAATCCGAGTTAACTCATCCCAAATCTGAGTTACTTTACTCAAAATTGACTCATATGTAAGTCTGAGTCATCTGGCTCAAATCCGAGTTATATTACTCAAATCCGAGTTAACTCATCCCAAATCTGAGTTACTTTACTCAAAATTGACTCATATGTAAGCCTGAGTCATCTATTTGCCATGATATAGCTTGATTTGGCGTGATGACGATAACTTGCCTTTGATATGGATCCGAGATATAGATCCGAGATTAGGCTTTGGGATATGATAATAGGGTTAACCGCTGAGAGATCTGATTCGAGATGTAGATATGAGATATAGATTCGAGATATGATAAGCTGGCCAATAGTCATCCGAGATATGGGATAACTTGGCAAGATGGTGAGATGTCAATCCGAGTCATAACATAACCTGGCAATCTGGTGAACTGAATAAAGCTTCGGCCTGAATCAGAGATACAATTAGTACGCCGAGTCTGAATACCAATCCGAATTATAAAATACCCTGGAAAGCTGAACCAAATGTTAGTCCGAATCAGAGATAATTTACTGAGCTGAGTTAAAGGTTAATTCAAAGCATAAACAAATTGACTTCAAGTTATATCCGAATCATCAATAAGCTGGCTGGTAAGCTGAGTTAAAGGACAACCCAAAGAATAAATAAACTAACTCAAAATCTACCTGAATCACAAATAAGATGATTCAACTTATGGCCGAGTTAACAGATAAGCTGGCTGGTGAGCTGAGTTAATGGGTAATCCAAAACATAAGTAAACTGACTCAGAATCTATCTGAGTCACAAATAAGACCATTCAACTTATGGCCGAGTTATGAATAAGCCTGCCTGTGAGCTGAGTCACAGGATAACCCAAAGCATAAACTAACTTAGTCAAAATCCATATGAATCACAGATAAGATGATTCAACTGATGGCCGAGTTAACAGATAAGCTGGCTGGAGTATAGATCTAAATCAACATAATGCTCTCTTAATCTAAAGGTGACTCTACGGATAAGTTGACTAGTCCCCGGGCTGAGTTATTTTCTCCCTGGGATGAAGGATTGAGCATAGGTGGCTGAGTTACCTGGTACTTACAACATACTTGGAGAAGTGTTTGGGTGAGTTTCGCTAGGTCATACCTGCCCTGCTGAGTTACTTGGTACTTACATCATACTTGGAGAAGTGTTTGAGTCCTTCTTGCTTAGTCTTACCAGCTCTGATGAGTTAGACCTGGAGAGCCCCTGCGCCTACCTCTTTGTTCTCTGTTGACTTGGTGAAGCTGAATGAGCCCTATGAGGAAGAAGTTGATGAAGATGCTCCCGTCCGGATGGAGACCCAACCAACGCCACTAGAAGGCCCCACGGTGGGCGCCAAATGTCGTGGTGGTATCACGGCATATGCCATGGGTAGGCTAAAGTTGGGCCGATAGACGTGGAGGAATCCGGGGAGGGATGATGCTGTGAAGACCGCACTCATATGAACAAAGAGAAATACAATGTATATTGGATTGAAGCTCTCAAGTGGAGATAACTCCTCATTCTATACATCTAATCCCTTATAATCTTGCCATACTTGTGGCTACAATCATGCTCCTTGAGCTGTTTCCCCTATGCTTCTATCTAAGCTCTCTGTGAGAGTGGAGGAAGAGGAAGAAGGAGAGCTCCTAGTGAGCAGAAAGGAGAGGAGCCCTTCGGGGGCCTCTCCTCTATCGATCCCCCTGGTACTCAAAGGGGATCCCAGGGGACAATTCTTGTGCTTCACGCTTAGCATCTAGGTGGCATATTCTAGGCATCTTCCAGAGATGCTGAGCATATGCCTTGGCATCTTTGGAGATGCCAGGCATATTCTCTAGCATCTTATTTGATGCCAAGAGAATATCCCTAGCATATTCTTGGATGCCATTGGCATATTCCCTAATGCACGTGTCAGTCTGAGCCATGGGCATCCCGAGACTGACACGATACTTGATGAGCTTGTCCTGGTTTGATAATGAGCTGCCGTAGATGTTCCGAAGGCTTCTGGAGGTGAATAATGGGGTGCTTGTATCCTCATACCTCGGCCCAAACGCCCTGGGCCAAGAGGAAACTCGGCATGCCCTGTAGTTGATTCGGCCTGGGATCCCTGCACTCGGACCAGTCCTGGGGCAGAGCAATAAGGCCCGTCGGGTCATAGCCAGGCGGCAGCCTTGGTCGGCAGACCACATCTTCTGTGCGAGCTTGGGGGCAGTCCCGTGGTGGGCCGCGCTGTCTCCACCTCGGCCCACCCGGGTGTGCTGTATTACCTGAGCAGGGACGAAGCCCGCGGTGGGCCGAGCTGCGCCTGCCTCGGCCCACCCGGGGAGCCTAGCGATGCGGGCGGCAGGAGACGTCGGGGTGAGCTTGATGCCTGGGAGCTGGCTCGGCGGGAGCTCCTAGCGGGAGCAGGAGGAAACGGGGAGTCGGCCGTGGGCCGACTTCGGCCTAGTTAGTTCGGCCCGACTGGATCTCTCTCGTTCAGCACATAGCAAACTGGCTTTGGCCTAGTTAATTCGGCCCAAGAGGGGCAGATCCTGTCTTGACCAGGCCGAGTTAAGTATAACTCGGCCCAACCAGGATTTACTCTTCTTTCTTTTATCTTTTACACCTCTCTTCACCCATTCTTTCTATTTAATTGTTTTATTCTTTTGCACAGATCACTTTATAGCCCAACTCTGGGGTACCCGGGGGTACACCCCCGACAAAGCTACACGGATACCTCGGATAAGAGAGGGTAACTCAGAAATAAGGAGAAATGACTATTGGGAAACTGATGTAACCCGACCAAGGTACGGACGGGATCACACCAGCTTCGGGGACTAATGTTGGGGGGATGACCCTGGATAGGGTCAAGACGGGGGAAGCCGAGAGGTGTTTCCCCGGTCTTATGCCGAGTTACTGGTTATATCGGCCGAATCCTGTAAAGGTCGGCCAAGATAAGCATGACCTTGACCTTTACCAAAGGGGTTGTACGTTATTCGGCCGACGTACGAGTCAGGTCGGCCGGGCATGTCCGAATAAGCCAGAATGCAGGTGAAGGCAGAGCCGAGTTAAGCAAGGCAGGGCCGAATAACACGAAGCTTGAAGGAGAAGGAAGAACCTAAGGTCAAACCCTAGCCTCGGGATAGGAAGAATCTGAACAGAGCCAAGCGCAAAGGACAAGGTGTAGAGCAGCAGAGGAGCAGAAGGAGGTCACGGAGGTGACAGTCCTGGAACCCGAGGCGTACAGGTGGGGCTCTCTAGAACTTTGTCGTCATTAGAAGAGGGACACGGAAAGGATCTCGCCGAGTTACTATATTGGGACAAGCATATTCCTCGAATATGCTTGCCATGTCAGCCCTAGAGGAGCCAAGGCACCCCTTTATAAGGAGAGGCTTGGGTACTGAGGAAGGGATCGACTCATTCTATACCGTTAGGCTGGTAGAAGTTCATCATTTCTTCCTGCATACAGCTTGAGGAGCACTTGTAGCCCTAGAAAGGAGAAATAAAGATCTAAGGGTTAGTCATTTGTGTGTAGAATTAACTACATCTTCCCTCCCCAGATCCCTCTAGCATCCATTGGCCCCATACTTTAGCCTACCCATGGCATCTGTCGTGCCACCACCACGACAGGCCGCCTGTTTCTTCGCGACTGATTCTTCTGTGGAATAGGTCTTGCCACAGGGGGAAGTAGGGCCTACAACCCAGATAGCACTCGCAGAACGCCACGAAAATGGCGAGCTGCTCGATGCTGTGCGGACCCAGATCCGATGGCTGGATTCCGTAGTAGGCGCAGAAACGCCGGAAGAAGAGGGAGGTTGGGAAGCCAAGCCCCCGCTCCAGGTGACTGGTGAAGCAGATGAACTCCCCCTCGCGCGGATCCGGAATTACTTCTCCGGCCGCAGGGATGCGCCATCTCCCGGCGCGGAGAATCCCCGCCTCCTCAAAAGATGCTAGCAGTGCCTTCGTGCACTTGGATATACCCCATGGCTCGGTGGAGGGGGCCATCGTCTGGAGGATCGTGGGAGTAGGAACTCTCTGGATCGTTCTGGTAGCTGCGCGGAATGGGGAAACAGGGATGCGCGAGATCGGAGGAAGTGAAGGAAGCATTTCCCCGTTCGCCCTTCACCCTCCTTAAATAGCGGTTGTTACCCGCCATTTTCGGGAGCCGTTACTACGCGGTAATTACGCCAATATTACTGTTGGGTTACCCAACAGCTAGTTTGACCACAACTGACGGCCCAACTTCATATACTCGACTCGTTGCTCCCAGCGACTCGATGATTCGCCGACCCGTTCACTATAACAGTGACTAAGTACTCGCCGCCCCGTTCGCCGAGCTGTGACACGATTGGTCGCCGTTATTGCGACTAAAATGACTAGTTCTTTCCTTTGTTCAGGAGTCCGCCCCCGATTCGACTAGGCATCTGCATTGGACCCGCATACTCCGACTGCTAGCAAACACCTGCGACAAATCAACGACGGCCTCGGAGACTTCTGATGGGGATATGCCTACCGGGGTATACCCAGCAGGACATTTCCTATTGGCCCAAGCCGTCAGCGAGTGGGCCTGCAGGGCGGCGACTGGATCGAGACTTGGCGTGGACTCAGGCAACTGGAAGCTGGAGGCCCAGAAGCGTAGCTAGGCCCAGTCGGACTAGGTCATAGAACCTCTGAATCCTTAACTAATTCGGTTGTAATCTATAAACCCTAGAGAGGTGAGCCTATATAAACCTCCCTAGGGGACGCATAGGGGATACATTCCATCATACACCCAAGCGACTCGCCGCCTAGTCGTCGAGCTCGCCCCTTTGTACTCTCACCATAATACAATCTAGCAGGAGTAGGTCTTTACCCTCTGGGGGGCCGAACCTGGGTAAACCCTTGTGTCTCCGCCCTCATCTCGCACCGCAGATGGCTGGCCACCTTTGCCCCATGTTCTACTACTCGCTGCCGATTGCAGCGCCTGCCATGGTCATTCCCATGACAACACCCATGGTAGGCGCGGCCTACCAGGGGGTGGCGCCTAGGGGATGTCTGGCCCACCTGGGGCCCTCCAGGCTGCCTCCTCAAAGCCACCTTCTTTCTCTCTCCCGAAAAACACCGAAAAACTTTCTCAAGCTCGAATTCTTGCTGTTCATGCTCGCGATTTTCGATCTCCTTGTTCAGCCCATCTCAAGTGCTGATTTTTGGAGGGTTTGCTCCTTGGTATGTGCCTCCTCCACTTGTCCAATTAGATTTGTGATTGGTAGATTGTATGTTGAGTATTTTTATGCTATAGGTGACAAGTTGTTTGAGCTTGCATGCTTGTTCTATGCTTAGAAACTTTGCTTTGATGCATGTGTAGTACTCTAGCAAGTTCCTATAGTAGTTGCTCATCATTTATCAACTTAGAAATCACTTGGTTTGATGGTTGTCTAAAAATTTTAGCAAGGAAGATGAGTGCTTATCCACTGAATTAATATGACTTGATGGTGCATGAGCCAATGAAGGTTCATCGTGAGGAGGCAGTTTTTCCCTCCATATATACATGCCATGAATTTATGAGAGATGCGGGGATCCTCCAAGATTTCCAAACTATGGTTACAAATGCAGGGTTGGAACACTTTGTTGAAGGTGAATCATTCCAATATGTTAAGCTAACCATGGATTTTGTGCAGGACTTCCGGTTCACTTGGTCTACTTCTAATCCCATGGTCCATTACAAAATATATAATATACCTGTAGACCTGCCTTTTGCTGATTTTTGTGCAGCAATTAGTGTACCTCAGTGGGGATCTTGCGAGAAGATCAAGGAGAGGCCCAAGTCACTTATGGATTTATATGCTGAGATTTGCCAAGGTTCGACTTCTCAAAGGAAAGTGGTAAAATTTGGAACATTCAGCTCCCAGCTATTAGATACTTTGCCGATTTCATTACCAAGTGTGTTCTTGCTAGAAAGATTGCTAGAAAATTATCTTCTTTTGATCTAGCTTTTATCGCAGCTGCTTTGAATAGGAGTAGATCTTATAGTTTGGGTGCGCTGATAGCTCACCGTCTCACCACCAACCGTGAGAAGGGTGGAATTTGTGGAGGTCTCATTGCTTCTAGGTTGCTAGCTTTCCATGGTTTAGAGCCTCATTATTCAGATTTTCAGTTCCCCATAGAGAGGCTTGATATTGAATCCATGATTCAGCATGGTTTTGTTTCCTTGGGGGCTAATGTGAGAAGTTTACCATATGAATTATCTTTTGCCCAGCAATGTCGGAGAAAGGGTAGGACTCAGAAAATAGTTTATTTGCCTGCACCTGCTTTGTTTAACTTTGATAACATGCAAGGATGGTCACTTACGGAGGAGGAGGTTGACTCTTATGTGGGGGAGCTCTCCCAACAAGAGGAGAATGTTTGAAGAGGATGCCGAAGACAATTCGGTTCAGCCCTCCAACTTGGGAGAGTCTTCATACCAGCATCCCTCATTTGATTGGGGCGCGTCTTCTTCTTCATCGCAGGTGCATGACTATGATCATTCCTATGATGACCCACCAGCATGGGGGTACTATCCATGCTATTGAGCCCCACTTAGGCCAAAAGCCTAAGCTTGGGGGGGGGGGTATACCGACGTCACACTCATATATATATATCATGTTCGGTCGGTTCTTTGTATATCCATTGTTTCGCTTTCTTTTTGGTTCTTGTTGCTTCTTTCTCAAAAACACAAAAATACCAAAAATATTTTCGTTGTTTCTCTTGGTTTGTTTATTTGTTTCTTTGCTTTGGTTTGCCTTAAAGGAAAAATCCAAAAAGATTTTTCTTTGTTTGTTTTGCTTTGTTTTTGTTTGGTTTTTCTTTGTTTGCTTGTTTCTAAAAAAATCGAAAACACCAAAAATATTTGTTGTTCTTCTTTGGTTTTGTGAGTTCTTTGCAGGGTTCAGCCGTCCATAGTGGATTTGGGTTTCATGTTAATATTCAAGTCACACAAGTGAAGGGCAATAATGAAGATTAAGATAACTCGAGGTGTGGTAAGAGGCCGGTAACGAACTCTATTTGTTTTTCATTTTTGTACATATACTCATCACCATGAGCATTCTTAGCCTGTTTGTGTAAGGAGTATATCATTATGTATGATTAGTAGTTCTTGCTTGTCTATGATTAGCTCCAGCTTGCTAATATTTTGTAGCATGTAATATGAATGTTTGCTTGCATTGTTTTATTCATACTTTGGTATGACATTGTGGTATCCTCCTCTGACTGTTCATGTGAATCGACTTGGCACATGTTCACGCATGCATATGACTAATCAATAGTTAGTAAGCCTCGGTGATTTATTTTGCCTCAGAGTTCTTCTATCACTTTCATGCCATAATTAGTCATGTTTTGTTGCAAGCATGGTTACGACAGTTATTGCTCTCTCGTTTGTCGCTCCCTCTCTATAGCTAGCCTTCACTTGCACTGAGTATGTGATCTACCTGTGTTTCCAACTCCTCAAAACCAATATTGCCAGCCGTGTCCACCATACCTAACCCATTAGCATCGTTTGCTACTTCAGTGTATATTTTATATATGTCGTTTTTTCTTCCAAAATAAATTTTTTGTCTGTTTTGAGAAAGTTAGTTAGTAAATCTCTCATGAACTTGATGGCAAACTTTATTCCTTGCGCTTAATAATCTTGAACCATTGTGACTAGTCCATGAAAGTTATATGCTTGCTTATTATATGCTGGGAGTCAGCAAAACCGTGTTGTCACGGGGAACACTTTTAACACCTGTTGGATATCTCATCCAATTGATACTTTGCTCTTTTGTTTACAGATGTTGACGATGTGAAATAAAAGGGGAGGTTGTGAGTTCATGGAGTTTATACATTGTGTTAGAGAAACGCCTGGGCCGCTAGCCTAAGCCATGCCTAATCATGGTGGAAACTTGCAGCATCACTGTAATGAGCATCTAGGAAGCATCCTCAATAAAAAGCTATGCATATGGTAAATAAAAAGATTGCTGAGATGCTCATTGTCTGCTTGCCTTGTCATTTTGGTTATGGGAAAGCTCTTGTACCATATGAAAGGGGTACCCCGTTGGCGGTTCTCGATGATATGCATGTATTTACAATGACAAGAACTTTCAGGTGACCAAAGTTGAGTAGCATGCGGAGCAGCCCTCGTACTCAAGGGACTTGGGATTTCCAGTCTATGATCTATCAAGCATATGATTCAGAGTGGACCCCACTTTCACCTTAACCACATGAAGATGCCTATGACAGGGGCAATGAGAGCTCAAAGCTAACGAGTACCTTCCTTTCAGCATTAGGAAGCCTTTCAAACCATCACAAAACCGTTTTCACAATTTTGTTGAGTCACCACTTATTCTATGAGCACCTTCTTGAGAGCCTAGTTGTCATTCTTGTGTTTGTTACAAAACTTGGTTAATTATGTCATGACTTTGATGCTTGTATCTCTGATATCTTTACCTCTAGTCTTCACTTGAACTTCAGAGGTGCCTTGGCATTCACATTGTGCTCTTCAAACAAAGGCAAGCGACATACCACTCTATCATACCTTATTATGAGCATTGCAATGTTGCTTATGTTTATGTTTCATGCTACTTATTATTATTGAGTTGGTTTCTCTTCATAGCTTGTAATGACTATTGAGTAGACATAGTTGCATACTTCTTATTATGAATTGTCTAAGCATCTACCCTGTGCTGAGAATGTATACTCCCTCCGATCCTAAATAAGTGTCACGGTTTTAAACTAACTCTAGTTCAAAATGACGACACTTATTTAGGATCGGAGGTAGTACATCATATGAAGCAAAGTGTTCGTGAAAGTTCTTTTATCGCACTCAGTTTTCAACTGAATTGCTTGAGGACAAGCAATAAGCTAAGCTTGGGGGAGTTGATACGTTCAAAACGTATCTACTTTCTCGAACACTTTGCTATTATTTCTTCTCTAAACTTGTGTGATTTGGATACAACTAACACGGACTGACACTGTTTTCACCAGAATTACCTTGGTGTCTTGTTTTTGTGCAGAAAATCAACTATCCAGAAAAATCCCAGAAAATATGCCAAAAACTATTTTCACCAGAAGATCGGGAGCCAGAAGGGGAGCCAGAGAGGAGGCCTGGGGGGCCACACCCACCCTAGGCGTGGGCCCATTTGACCCCGCGTCTGGAGGGGGTGCAGCCACTCCAGGCACCCCCTCGGCCTCCCTCTGCGCCTATAAGTTGCCTTTCGACTAGAAACCGAGGGGGGTTCGATAGTTTTTCAGAAAGAGTTCCGCTCCGCCGCCGCCACCAGAAACCAAGATTCGGATCCAGAAACTCCGTTCTGGCACCCTGCCGGGACGGGGAATTTGGAGAGTATCATCACCATCGTCATCACCAACGCATCTCCATCAACCACCGATGTTTCCCTCATCCATGAGTGAGTAATCCCCCGCTGTAGGCTTGGGGATGGTATGGATTGGATGAGTTCTATCATGTAATCGAATAAGATCTGTTAGGGCATAGTGCCTAGTATCTCTATTAGTGCTATTTGACTTTGTTGCAACTTGTTGTGCTTAATGCTTTTCACTAGGGCCCTAGTGCCTTGATCTCAGATCTGAACTTATTATTGAATCATTATGATAGTATTGTTTCTGATCTTATCTGCAAGTTGTGTACACATATCATTGTCTGGATCCAAAGGCCCCAAAGTGACAATAATTGGGACAACCGGAGGGGATGGCTGTGGTGTGAGGATCACATGTGTTCACGAAGTGTTAATGCTTTGCTCCGGTGCTCTATTAAAAGGAGCACCGTAATTTCCAGTAGTTCCCTAGAGGCCCCGCTGCCACGGGTTGGCTGGACAGAAGATGTTGTGCAAGTTCTCATTGCGAGCACGTATGACTATATTTGGAGCACATGCCTAGGATTGTTTAGTATTTGGATGCTTGTTATTATTTATCTGCAATGCCATAGATCTTGAAGTTACATGTTTAGACTTGTCCATGCAACGCCCATCCATCCATCCCTATGCCTACCGCACTTGAATCCTACTGTTACTGTTACTGTTACTATTGCTCCTGTTTCACTGTTGTTGTTACTGCTGCTGTTGCTACTACCAAACGGTTACTACTGATAAACTTCTGTGAGCAAGAACTATTTCCAGGTGCAGCTGAACTGACAACTCAGTTGTTAAGGCTTGCAAGTATTCTTTGGCTCCCCTTGTGTCGAATCAATAAATTGGGTAATACTACCTCGAAGACTGTTGCGATCCCTTACACTTGTGGGTCATCATGGGGCAATCGAACGAGAAGAGCTCGGCGGTCCTCCCAGTGGTCTCAACTGGACGAGGCAAGCTCGGAATCGATGGGCACCGGCGAGACCTGGGTGAAAGAGCATTTCCTATCCTTGTGATTTTGATGTTTGATGATAACACACCTGTCGATTTAATCGTGCACTAAGTGTATCTCAGGCTTTCTAGGTAGTGGCACAAATATTGAATTTCCCACAGTTGCACTTGCCAAAGTCACCAGTGCTGACCGGTAGTACCGGAATTTACAATCGGTACTACCGCTTGGCACCAGTACTATCGCTCCCTTGTACCGGTTGCATCTGATTGAGATGGGCAGGCCTCGATTTTCTTCAGTACCACCCGTACCGCGGAGCGGCACTACCGCTCCAACCGGTAGTACCGCTTGTGGCAAGCGATACTACAACTTGGACATGGTAGTGCCGCTCGGCAGTACCTGACAACGCTGATGGAGGACTAGGCCTTTATTTCTTGCTCAGTACCAACCGGTACCTGGGACAGGTACTACCGCCCGGACCGGTAGTACCTCTTCTCACGACCGGTACTACCGCTTGGTGGTAGTACCGCAAGGTGGGTCCGGGCGTGACTGAGGCTGGCTCGACCATGTGGTGCACCACTGGTACTTGGTCCAGACTGACGGTGGTACAGTCTGGCCGTACTACCGCTTGAGTACCGGTACTACCGGTGCATTTAAAGCCCAATGGGCAGATCAGCTCTGGGAGCTATAAATACCCCTCCACCTACCTTGGGACAAGGTGCTCGTCGCGTTGAAGACTACCACCTACATTTGAGCCACCAAATCGCCAAGATCTCTTCACTCAACCATCCAAAGTCTTTGATCTTTGGAGAATCGAAGGAGGAGGCCTTGATCTACTACTTCACCAAAAGAGATCTTCATTTCCCCCTCATTCATTTGAGGGCCCCATTGCTCTAGTGTTTTCTTTGGAAACCCTAGTTCTAGATTTGGTTCTTACAAGCTTGTCTTTGATTGTTTTGACAACTTTCTTGTATTTGGGAGCCTCCAATTAAGTTGTGGATGTGTGCCCCGAACTTGTTGTAAAGGTGTCGGCTTCCACCTTGAAGGTTGTCGATATAGTGGAAGGTGGATCGATCCCGTTGGGGTGAGATTCATCGGAGAACAAGGGATGCCTCTCGTGGCGTTGGTGGTTTGAAACCACCCCCTCTGCAAACGTAGACGTACTTCCCCTCAAAAGTCAGGAACTACGGGAAACAAATCCTTGTGTCTCCGCATCCACCATTTTGGTTACTTCTATCATTTACTGCACTTTACTTACTTGTTCTTGCTTAGTGTTGTGTTAGCTAGTGCTTGTTTGACATATAGGTAAATTCACCATAGTTGCATAATCTAGAGAATTTACCTTTCTTATCAAACCTTAATTTGAAAAAGAATAAAATTGAAGCAGCACCTATTCACCCCCCCTCTAGGTGCCCATACGACCCTTTCAATTGGTATCAGAGCCTCAGCTCTTTATTCAGGCTTTACCTCCTAAGAGTGACAACCGCCTTGGTGACCATGGATGATCTCAATAACTTGGAAACAAGATTGAGCTCCACCATGGCCAACGAGATCAAACAATTGCAAACGTTAATTGAGCAACTTGTTAAAGATAAGGTTAGCTCATCATCCCCTTCTCCTCAAGAGGAACTACCACCTTTATCCAAAGAGAATGCCCCGGCATCTCCCACGGATAAGGTGGTGGGGGATAATCAAGACAACATTAACTCCTCCATAAAAAGGGTTGGTGAGAAGGGAGAGCACCATGAATGGTACTCTCCTGACCCACCAATTCCTCACCCTCATGTATACAATAGAGGTGACCCACATAAGCTTGAAGCATCTACTACTTTTGCTCAATGGCAATCTCTAATGAAAACTCATGTGCGCAGCTCTTGCATTGAACTATGGAACATCATTGAACAAGGACTCTATATTGGGGATCCAAGCAACTTGACAAGAAGAGAAGTTGTCAATAGTCAACTCAATGCCACCGCCTTGCATATGATTCAACAAGGATTGGGTACAAAGGATTACCCACACATTGAGCACCTCAACACCGCCAAGGAAGCTTGGGATGCTCTCATAGTGTTGTTTGTTGGGAATGAGAGCATGAGAAGGAACCAGTATGATGCACTAAGCAATGAAGCCGAAGGCTTATACATGAAAGAAGGTGAAGATCATGAATACATGTACCATAGGCTCAAGACCACTGCCACCGCTTTTAGGAATATGGGTGCCTCACATGTGGATGATGCTTGGATAAAAAGGAAATATGTGACTGCACTCATGCCCTTTGAGCCCACCGACTTGAAGAGCCTACAAGGAAGACACAACTGCCACCTCATGACCTCCAATGAAGTTATGCAAGAGATGGCATCCTTTAAGGTTGCCGCCAAGAATGCCAACGATGCCCGTGCTCGTGCACTTGGAATGAGCAATTTTGTCAATCTTGCATTGAAGGACAAAGTTGTGGAACATGTGGATGACGATAATAGTGATGAAGGCTTCTCCTTGAGCCACCCCGATGATGTCAATATTTCTCATGGTCAATATATGGATTTCTATGCAAAGAACTTTTGGAAGAACCCCACCAAGGCCAAGCTGGAAAATGCAAAGAATAAGCAATCCAAATGGAAGAAGAGAAAGTTTCACTAAATTAAGAACTTGCTTCAATTGTGGTGACCGCTATCACTTTGTGGCGGGTTTCCCATATTAGAAGAGAGAAGATCGTGGGGCAAACTTGTGCCAAAGACAACTTCCAAAGCTCCTTACAAGAAACCCTTCGTCAAGAAGAATCCAATCAATAAGAAGAAGGGCGAAATTGTATTGATCACTCATGAAGAATACTCCTCCGACAATGAAGATGATGAAGACGAGGAAGAGGAAACATCAAGTGGTGTGGCTGATCTAGTCACTACATCTACTCCGACATTCTCACTCTTCGACTCTCCAAATGAAAATTCTCCTAACAAGAACTTCACTTGCCTTATGGTAAGAGGAACGGAGGTATCCTCATCATCTCATTCTACTCCCTTAGCCAATGTTGAATACGATGATGAGATTTATCTTGAAGTAAAAAGAGAATCAATTGCTTTTGATGAGTTTTTGACTAACTTACAAGGGGAGGCCAATATACATTTTGGTAACGTATTAGATCAACTTTCCCACACATAAGAGCTTCTTGATGTAAGATGTAAACTTGGGAGTGAAAACATGAGTGAGATAGAAGCCCTAAATAATGCTCTAGAAGAAGAACAAAACTTGAAGGGCTTGATGAGGCCAATGACATAGTTGTTAATGGACTCATCAAAGAACGTGATCATGCTATTGCTAAATACAAAAGGGATAAAAAGGACAAGATTGAGTTTGGTGTGGTTCATGAAAAACTTGCCGAGGACTTTAGTTTGTTCAACAAGGCTCACAAGGCTTTGTAAAGTGAACTCTTGTCACTCACAAAGTCCCATGAAACGCTTCAAACTCAATTGGCCAATATTCCTTCACCTAGTAACTTCATTTCCTCTAGTAGTACAACTATTCTTGAAGAAAATGCTAGGTTGAAGGGGGAGCTAGCCAAGGCCAAATTTCCACAAGGTAACAAGTCCATTGATGATCTTTTCAGTAAGCAAAGGCCTAGTGGTGAGAAATGGGGCATTGGTTTTGTCTCCAAAGCCAAGAAGAAGAACAACAAGGAGAAGGAGGCCAAGCCCGCACAAGATAAAAACAAGGCCATTGTGGGTAGTAAGACCACAAGTGGTAAAACTATGTCTCATGAAAATTTTGCGGGAAGTGCTAACCCTCACTATGTTCTAATGCATGATTATTATGGTGATGTGTATGCACAATATGTTGGCCCATATGATGGTTATATTGCTTGGTCTATTTGGGTCCCCAAAACCCTTGTTTCTAACAAAAGAGGACCCATTGAAAAATGGGTACCTAAAAATTAGTTTGGTCTTTTGTAGACATATGCTTCCGGCGGGTCAAAGTGGGTACTTGATAGTGGTTGCACAAGTCATATGACCGGAAGCTCGTCTATTGTCAAGGATTTAAAGCCAAATGATGATCAAATAACCGTGACGTACATCGACAAGTAAAAGTCTAATGTAATGGGTTTCGGCAAAGTAGTGGTTGCCCACGACATTATACTCGTGGACGTCATGCTTGTTGAGACCCTTGGTTACAATTTACTTTTAGTCCATGCTCTTGGAAATATGGGTTTTGCCATCTTTATTGATGATGATATTGTGGTCCTCATGTGGAGAAAGTCTCTCAAGGTCGCTTTCGTTGGGTACGTCGAACATGACTTGTATGTGGTAGAATTTTCGGGACAAACCACTACAAGTGGGTGCTTGTTTGGAAAGGCTGATGTCAGTTGGCTATGGCATCGCCGACTAGCCCATGTCAATCTAAGAACTTTTCAAAGTCTCCACAAGGAGGGCCATATTGTTGGACTAAAATAAAATGTTTCCTTTGCCAAAGATCGTGTTTGCAGGGCTTGCGTTCTAGGAAAGATGCATGATGCTCCCCACAAGCCAAAGAACCTCATCTCGTCAACAAGGATCTTGGAGCTCCTTCATGTGGATCTCTTTGGTCCCCCATCTCATGCAAGTATTGGCGGGAAGAAATATTGTTTGGGGATTGTTGATGACTTTTAAAGATACTCATGGGTATATTTCTTCAAGTTGAAAAGTGAGACCCAAAATACCTTCATCGACTTCATCAACTTGGTTCAACGTCAATAAAATGTCCCCGTGTTGATAATAAGAAGCGACAATGGCACCGAGTTCAAGAACTACACCTTGAATGATTTCATTGGTGATGAGGGGATAAAACATCAATATTCCGCTGCATATACCCCTCAACAAAATGGTGTTGCTGAGAGGAAGAACCATACTCTTATTGAGATGGATAGGACCATGTTGGCGGAGTTTAAATCTCCATACAACTTTTGGGCCGAAGCCATCTCCACCGCTTGCCATGCATCAAACCGGCTCTACCTCCGCAAAAAGATTAACAAGACTCCATATGAAATACTTACCAGAAACAAGCCCAACATATCTTACTTCTGGGTGTTTGGTTGTAAGTGTTTCTATCTCATAAAAGATGTTCGTTTGTCCAAATTCAAGTCTAAAGCATTAGAGGGTATTTTTGTTGGATATGGTCTCGAATATCACACTTATAGAATCTATGATAAGCTCTCTAGAGCCGTCATAGAATCTTGTAGTGTGATCTTTGAAGAATATGATGGTCCCCAAGGGGGGCGTGTTGATGTTTGTGATGCAGATGATGAGATGCCTCAGGATGCCATAGGAAGAATGGGTGTGGGATATATCCTCCCCATTGAGGAACCCCTTATGGCGGATCGGGAAGAACTATGCTCTACACAAGTGGAGCCCTCATCTTCACAACATCATCAAGCTCCATCCACCGAGGAGGACAATGACTCAAGCCAAAGACAAGCTGTGGACCCTCAACATGTTGATCATGGTGACAACTCTAGTGAGTAAGAGCTTGAGTCTCTAATCTCCAGAGTGTCAAGTGGTGCCAAGTCAATTACTCAAGGGAGATCCATACAAAGTTCCCTAAGACAAGCTCAACTCAATGCTAGAAATGTGTCACATCAAGACCAAGGTCAATCTTTGCCTCTTTGTCGTGGTGGTGGCACGGTAGATGCCATGGGTAGGCTAAAGTATGGGGCCAATGGATACTAGAGAGATCCGGGGAGGGAAGATGTAGTGATTTCTACACTCAAATGACTAACAAGTAGATCTTTATTTCTCCTCTTAAGGACTATATATAGATGCTCCTTGAGCTGTATCCAGAAAGAAGAGAGCTACTACACGAGCCTTACGGCGTAGAATGAATCGATCCCCCTCTCAGGAGCCAGCGTCCCCCCTTATAAAGAGGTGCCTTGGCTCCTTATAGGGCTGACGTGGCAAGCATATCCTTGGAATATGCTTGTCCCAATATGGTAACTCGACGGCTTCCTTTCCGTGTCCCCTTCTATCGGTGGCAATGTTCCAGAGAGCTTCACATGCGCGCCTCGGGCTCCTTGACTGTCACCTCCGTGACCTTCTTCTGCCCTTCTGCTGCTCTGCTCCTTGTCCTTTGTGCTTGGATCTGTCTAGATTCCTCCTAGACAATGACTAGGGTTTGACTATAGGCACCTCCTTCTCCTGAAAGCTCCGTGTTACTCGGCCTTGTCTCGTATAACTCGGCTCAGCCTTCACCTGCATTTAAGTTATCCAGACTCATTCGGCCGACTTAACTCATATGTCGGCCGGATAAGGTGTTACTCATTCTACACTTGCCATGGCCCTGCTTATCTCGGCCGACTCTTATATGACCCGGCCGACACAAACAATAACTCGGCTCATGACAAAGGAGATTACTTTTGTCTTTCCCCTATCTTGACCCTATCCGGGGTCACCTCCCCAACATTAGTCCCCGAAGCTGGTGTGGTCCTGCCTGAAACCTCGGCCGGGCCACATCAGTTTCCCAACATACTTCTCTCATTCTTTCCGAGTTACTTCTTTCTGTTCAAGGTTTCCGTGCAGCTTCCTGAGAACGCCTCGTCCTACGTGTACCACTCATCATTATTCTTCTAGTTTTTTGTTCCTCTACAGTGCCCACTAACAAGGTACAGTGATTACTGCGCCCGTCGCGTCGGCGCAGTGATGCCTCGAGTACCGCATCGGTCAGGAGGCCCGATCCCCTCCTGCGCCGTGTGGTCTTCGGTGTGGCTCCACTAGTAGCGAACGGTTCCGCCGCACGTGTGATTTACACGGTGATCGTGCGCACTCACGATCCCACTACCGCCAGGACTACGCGGTTATAAGGAGGGGAAAAAGGGCTAGACGGTTTTACTTTCCCCATTCATTTGCCCTTCTTCTTCCTCCTCGCGCCCATGCCTCTGTTCGTGTGCTGGCGGTTGCGCCATTGTCGATCTCCTCGACGGTGACGCTGTAGTTCTTCTGTTCCGACGACCTCACCACCATGCCCTTCTTCACCGCCTCTACAGGTGAGTTATTCTACAACACCGCCGCTAGATTTCCGCCCTAGGCAATCCCCTCGATTTCCCAGATTCCTCACGGCGGTTCTTCTTTGTCGCGCCGCTGTGCTCGTTAGAATCACGACGAGGCCCTACGCTTCTAGGCCTCCCTCCGCCGCGAGTTTCTCCTCCATTGATTCCTCCGGCGAGCCCATGTCTAGTTCTGTCAGCGGACCCCTCATCGAGGAGGATGATTTCGCATCCGGTCCAGAACGAGGTTCTCGGCAGGGTTGCACTGTCACTCGCCGTGAGGTAGATTGGCTAATCAAGACGCGCCGAATCCCTGCCGAGGTAAGCTGTCGCTTGCCTGGCAATGAATCCTCTCCCGTGCTCAACGAGGGAGAATACGTAGTACTCATGTCCCATTTTGATCGTGGGTTTGGCCTCCCCCTTAGCGATTTCGCCAGGGAGTTCCTCGATTACTTCGGCCTCCAGCCGCATCACCTGCCGACCAATGCTATCACCTCCTTGTCAGCTTACATCTCGGCCTCGGAGGGGTAATTCGGCCTCTGGCCCTCCGTACCTGTTTGGTCTAAATTCTTCCAGATCCGATCTAATGTCGTACCGGACAAATCTCTTCACCCTTCCGAGAAGTCCCTTATCCAGTGCGGGGCCGCATCCATTACACCTCGGAGTAACTCCGAGTTCCCTCGTGTCTCCGGCCTCGAGTCTTGCAAGAAATGGCATAGATCATTTTTCTATGTCAAAAACACTAGAAAAGAAGATAAGATTCAGCTCCCCGCCTTTTCTATTGGCACCCCTTCCAAGAAGAATTGGAACTACAATCCTACGAAGAGCCATGCTTTGGCCGAGGCATTCGAGATTCGGCTCAAGGAGTTGATCCGCGCCGGGCTCCATGGTGAGGATCTGATGACCGCATTCATTAGCAGCCGAATCTGCCCTTTCCAGCTTCGCTCTCACAAGCTTTGTTACATGAGTGGTCCTCTCGATCCCAACCGAGTTTCGACGGTTGAGCTTGACGACTATCATATTTATAAGCGTGTCCAAGCTATCTTCAAGAACGATATGACGGAGGATGGGGCATGGGGACTGAAGCCGTTCACTCGTGGGAGTCCCCCTCCTCAGGTAAATTTACGCATTGGTGTTTGTTTCCGAGTCACGTTTGTGACTGCTCTTTTGCTAATTCTACTTTGTTTCTTCTCTCGCAGAGGTTTGCGGAGCAAAAGATCAAGGACACCGAGGTTCTGGCTCTTCCGTGGACTGCAGATCGGAATACCCCGGACAGCGGGGAACCTGACTCGGAAGAGTTTGTCCCTAAGTCGGATGTTGCTCCGGCTCGCGCCCATGGCAAGACCTCGGCCCACAGGGATGAAGGTGACTCGGACGACGTCCAAATTCTCGAGGTAGTTGCCGCGATGCCTATCTCTTACGCATTTCCGACTCCTACTTTCCTAGCTAATCCAGCCGGTCAGGTGCATGACGCCGAGCCTCTTGCTTCTCAAGCTCCTGCTACCTCGAAGAAGTGCACCGCTCCGGCAGGTCCCTCCGACGCTGCTCCCAAGAAGCGAATGAAGAAGTCTGCCCAGCATATTCCGAGGCATAAGACCATGCCTGGGGTTACTAGGTGAGTTTATTTTCATTCGTATTTCTTGTTTCTCTCTTTTTGTCTTTTGATTCGACTCATTGTCTCTTGTAGAGCTCCTCTCTCTGCGAAACCAAGCGATCCGAGTATGACAAGCCATACTACTCGGCAGCCTTCTCCTCCTCCCCCGGAGGATACTCGGGCTCCCAGTCCCTCTCGTGTTGACTCTCATCCTGCGCCGGCTCATACATCGCCTCAGCGAGATGTAGCCACAGCTCCCACTGTTAACGCCGACATAACGCCACTAGTAGATCATCCTGTTGAACTTGTTGCCCCTCTTCAGACCGCTGAGGTTTCCCCCAACGACCCTTTGATCACCACGATCCCAGCTGCTACTCCCGCTCCAGCCGAAGATATCACCATCTCGACCCCCTTGTAAACCATAGTCCCCCCTGCTCCTCAGGATGTGATTCCTAATGCCGAGGTTGCTGCCCCTGCCAAAGCCTCTCCTAAGAATAGGAAGGTTGTTGTTACCAAACCTTCAGCATCTCAGAAGGGGTCGGCTAGCTCTTCTCATCCCAACATAGCTGATGCACTTCGCAAGGGGGCTTCCTCTGCTAAGCCTATTGTCACCCCGACCGCCGACACTCAGCTTACTCTTCACAAGAGTCCTGCGACGGCGGTAGTTACACAATGGGTTCGAGGTAAAGTACTGGCCCGTACTGAGAGTGGGAACAACCTCGGCTCTTTGGTGGAATACGCCAATAACTGGAACGCCGCCGATCAGCTTGAGGGCAATCCGAGTAGCCAGCCATTTCAGCTTTCCGACATCAGCAGTCGTTTGCATATGGCTGCTAAGATTGTTCTTGATAGTGATAAGATGAACAAGGTAAGCGCTTTTGTTGATACTTTGTCTGTTATTCAAATGATAGTATATATACACTAGTCCCCAAAGCTTGCAACCGAATAATTTGTTGTACGTTTGGAAGCTTTGTTAGGCTTCAAATGCATTATTTGCTAAGTCAATTTCCTGCATGACTTGGATTAACCGAGGTCCATTCATATTCCGAATTAAGTTTTTCTTAATCTGAATCTATTTCGGCTTTGAATATCCAGCTACCAAGATCCGAATTGAGTTTTACTTGATTCGGATCTGTTTTAGCTTTGAATATCCAGCCACCTAGATTTGAGTTAAGTTTTGCTTAATCCGGATCTATTTCGGCTTTGAATATCCAGCCACCGAGATCCGAGTTGAGTTTTACTTGATTCAGATCTGTTTTAGCTTTGAATATCCAGCCACCTAGATCCGAGTTAAGTTTTGCTTGATCCGGATCTATTTCGGCTTTGAATATCCAGCCACCAAGATCCGAGTTGAGTTTTACTTGATTCGGATCTGTTTTAGCTTTGAATATCCAGCCACCTAGATCCGAGTTATGTTTTGCTCGATTCGGATCTATTTTAGCTTTGAATATCCAGTTGTGTAATTCACTTTGGTACTTAGGTTGCCCATGATCGACGGACAGCCGAATTTCAAAGGTTGCTCTTTGCACACAAGAAATTGCAAGAGAAATATGAGAAGGTTGTCCCCATAGTGAAGAAAACTGGTACTTTAATAAATCTTTGTATTTTTCCTTAAGTTCTTAATATTTTTGTCTTGACATGCTAATTCACTCTCTGCTGGTATGCATCTAGTATCAATAATCTTAATACCCGCCTTACCAAGAAAGTTGACGCTCTGGAAGGTTAGTTATCCTTTTTGTCTTGTGATTTGTTGACTTTCGTTCGAGACAAATCCTGGGTTTCTTATAACCTTCCAGCTTTGGTATAGCCGAGTTACAAACACTTGCAGCGTCGCATCAAGAATGCATATTGTGGCATCCCGCAAAACTACTACTAGAAAATCGCGTTGTTTTTGTGCATTGCATCATCATGACCGCATGCTCATGTCATCATGCCACATTGCATTTGAGCATCGTCATCATCTTGCAGTTGCTTGCATAAAACTATTTGCAGATAAACCCAGTTTTGTTTTCTAAAACGCCCCATCTTCATTCAAACACGCAAACCCCGGGCCTCCGGATTATTTTTGTTTGTCTACTATCGGTTCGCAAACGGTGTTATTAAAACAAATAAAATTTATATTATTTTTGGTGGGGCAGTCGAATGGGCCGAATGACCCGAACGACCGCCCCAAGATTTAAATCGGACCACCTAAACAGCCCCCCTAATTCCTAAGTTCACCAAACTACCTACCCACACACCCCCTCCACCTCACCCCCTCCTATCACGAGACGCCACCTCATCCTCTCCCCTCCCCCTGGCCAATCAAACTTTGCCACCTAGCCACCCCTCTCCCTCTCCCTCTAAACCCACCCCCCACTCTCTCTCAGCCACACACCACACGACCCACCCTTTGCACCATGACAACCCACCCCAACCCCTCTCTCTCTTTTTCCCCACCTCTCCTGACCACTTTGGCCCACTCTGGCCCACCACGCACCTCCCCGGATCCTCTTCCTCCTAGCGTCCTCTCCCCAGACCGGCCACGCGACCCTCGCCTCCCCTAGCCCGGCCGCCCGACCTCCTCCGCCTCCCCTCTCCCGGCTCGGCGACCCCTCCCCATCTCCCGTGGCGAGCCGCCCGCCTGCACCCAGCCGGCGCTCACCACTGGCGCCCGGCCCGGCCATCTCCTCCCCTCGCGCCTCCCGCCTCCCTCGCCCGGCGTCCTGGCGCCCCCTCCGCCTTAGCGCGCCTTCCCGCCCTCACCGTCCGTCGCCCTCACGCCGCGCCCGCGCCCCGTCCTCCTCCAGCCTCGCGCGCGCCCGCCCGAGACCCTCGCCCGCGGCCTTCCCGGCCAAGCGCGCCTTTCGTCCTCCTTGTCGCCGGTGCCGTCGCGTGGCCTTCTCCGGCCGCGCTTTCGCCCTCCCCGCCCGCTCGAGCCGCCGTCGGCCTTTGCCTCTCTCCTCTGCAACCTCGCCGACCCCGCGCCGGCTCCCTCACCGTCGCCCCCAAGCCCCGCCTCCTCCCACCGGCTCGCCCCGCGGCCCTCCACCTGCTTCGTCCTCGCCCCGCCACCCCCTCAAGCTCGCCGGCCGCCTCCCTGACCCCCTCCCCGCGGCTCTGCGTCGCCTCTACCACGGACCCCGTCTACGGTTCTTCCCGATGGCGTCCTCACGTCCTATTCCACTGATCCCTTTTTTCTATGTGTGCTCGTGTTTGTAATGTTGTACGTGTCCCTGCTTGTACCAGCATTTCTACTGGTTGTGTTTGAGCTGACAGGAAGTCCATCCATGAAGGCCATCGACATGGATACTCAAGACCTTCGCTTTGGTGTTGTAATCCTGCGGCCACCAAGTTTTGCCACGCATGCCAAGACCGACGCGTGAAGATGTATCGAAGGATTCCCACCGTCACGGATCCGAAGATCTGAACCCTGAACCCGGCGCCGTGCCAAGTACCCCTTCCGAACTCGGACCCTCGGACGCCAAGTCCGCCTCATGAACCCCGAAGACCAAGCCTCGACACCCCGAACCCGGTGCCGCGCCAAGACCTCCTATCCGGATCCGAAGACCGAACCCGAGCGCCAAGGTCGCCTTCCCGCACCCCTGAAGATCGATCCGAAGCGCCAGGACCCGAACCTGAAGGACGCCAAGATCACCGCCGCGGAACGCCAAGTTCTCCATCCCGGCACCCTAAGACGCGGTACCCCAAGGTCGCCTCCCCCGATTCAAAGGCCATTGCCCCGAGGGCGCCAAGACCCGAGTGCGCCGACATGGATCCGGTGACGCCAACACGCCAAGATCTACCACATGAAGACCGTACCAAATCGGTGACCCTCGACGAACCTCCGGCAAGAACTTCGACATGGCCAAGATCTACCGCAACCGAGTCCGGCACCGACAAGTGAAGTC
Organism: Avena longiglumis; assembly: GCA_030063025.1. NCBI lineage: Eukaryota > Viridiplantae > Streptophyta > Magnoliopsida > Poales > Poaceae > Avena > Avena longiglumis. Next base: position 470,122,180 of record CP125974.1, on the reverse strand, counting down.
AGAACCATCAAGCCCTTCCTCGCGGAACGCCAAGACCTACCTCTGTTATCCGAGAACGACCCCGTCGAACCCTGAACCCTGAGACCGGACCCCGAACCCCGGAACCCCATGTTCGTCGAGACCCCTAATGTGTGACCCTTTTCCGAGCCCTATTTTATAAATGCTAAACATAAAACCTGTTGCACATTAATTGCCATACTTGCATGCATATTTGTGTGGTTTGGGGGCCTTATGCCGATTCACCTCTAATTAAATATGGGGCCCATATGCGAGCAAATCTAGCCTTATATTGGCCTCATTTAAACTTGTGTAGCGAACCAGTACTATCGTTTGCCATGTTAAAACAACATTTGATTTGCGGGGTAGATAAATAACATGAACCACCTAATTATTTGTCGGGACCCCGGTTCCACTTAATATGACCTAATTGCAATGCACCTTTGCCATGCCATACATCATACATGCATCATGCCGATCTTCTGCCGTAGTATTAAATATTGCATCCGGTGTTTCTTCTAGTGTTTGCTTCTTCGCAGATAAGGCCGTTGAGTTGATGTGAGCTTCGCCCCGATCTTCGGTTGAACCTTCGACAATGTTTTCAGGCGAGCATCTCCACCCTTTCTACCTATCTTACTTTTATAGTATTTATTTCCCTCCTGTTGATCTATTGCTATCTGTGTTGCGTTGCTCTAGTTTTCGTACCCGTGATATCCCCTGCAGCCTCATATTGCCTTGGACACATCCTATTACCTGTTGTTTGGTAGATAGTTGGACTTGCGCGTCGTAGTCGCTCGCTCAAGTGCTGTTGAGTGTTGTCAAGTGCCACAGTTGTTGATGAATTGCCGCATGTTGATGCTGGAGAGGATCATAGTTTTATTTATCGTTCACTTTAATTCCTGTTTAACAACTAAAACTGAAGTAAGCAGAGGCATCGGTGGGTGATAGATAATATTTGGTTTCCGAACGCCCACTTGTGTCCCGTAGGACCCCGAGTACTTGATACCTGTTCCTTGATTTATCGCGCTATCCACATCCGGGAGGTATATGGGACCCCCAGGCGAGCTTGATTAGTCTTATTTCTTGGGGCCACAAACTAGTTTGAGGTTTTATTTACTATCTGTACTTATGCCATGCTACTTATGTATTTACGTTTGTGCGAGGAGCACCTTTGTCTTTAGGTCAGCGGAGTGTTTTGCGATGTCGACAAGCCCAGCCACACTTCGGGTTCCCGATCGTTTCTGACCATTGTCGAACCTTGAGTCCGTCTGAGCTTGCTTACATGTTGGGTCTACTCAATGGGGTGGCCCCTGAAATATTCTGAATCCTGTGATTGTTCGATCGTGAAAGCCTCGTTGGGTGTTGATTTGGTTTTTCCGAGGTTGATCGGCGTGTGTTGCTATTGGTGCACCCGAGGGTAAAACTTTACGAAAGCCGTGTCGCGGATATGGACGACTTGGAGCACAGTATCTCGACCATAGACAAGCATAACTAAAGTTTATTGCTATAAATTTGACTTTATAATGACTAGTAATCAGCTTCACTATAATGGAATGGCTAAATAATACTGCCCACAATTGCTTGTTTTGAGTGTCGCTTGCGACCATTGTACCTGACTAGTAAGTATTGCAACTACAACGGAATGGCTGAATAAAAGTATCAACAACTGCTGGGTTTTGGGTTATCTCATGCTAATTGCATCTGACAAGTAAGTGTTGACACTATAACGGAATGACTAACTAAAAGTGCCCACTGCTTATTTTATCAGGATGATTATCTACACCTGACTAGTACATGCTGCAACTATAACTTAATAAGTAAAACTGCCAACTGTGTGAGTTCCTCGGTTGACTTCCTCGTTTGGTCTCGAGGGGGAAACGCCAGGAAGGGTTTGTTTGATGATAGCGTCAGGTTGGATCCGAATAGGTCTTTCGTACCCCTCTCTGATAGTCGCTAGTTGTATCGAGTCTCTATAGGTTGTTTAGTGCATCTTGCCGCTCGATCCACCATACCTATGTGGCGAGGACCGGAATTCTAGTCTCGCCGTGTCTTGGCCTCGATCTTGGCGCTCCCCTTTTTCCTTTGCCCTTTGTCGGCACCCCTTTTGTTTAAGCAGGTTTTGAGATCGACGTCGTTAGCAGGGTTACCCTTCCGGCTTGGCCTGGGCAGGGTTATGGACGCCATTGGTTATTCTTCAGGGCTCTTAGCCCCATTTGCATCTTGTCCGTAGCTGGACGCTCTATCGTTTTCCAGGTGATTTGGATCTTTGTATATTATATCGGTATTCTTGACTCTCGGAGTCGTGCTGTATATATATCTGTTCTGTGGGTCCCATCGAGGACTGTTGTGTAATGTTATTACTTTGTTTTCCACCTGCACGAAAGTGCCTGGTGGGCACCTTTGAATCGCTTCTATGCGGGTTTGGCGAGTTTCGCTAAAACTTGCATAGGTCCGATTCTGAGGGTGCTACACATATCCATGCCTGATATGATGCTGCATTTTTTAGAACAATCCGCCACTCATTCGGCGCAACTTAAATAAAGGATGATGAGATAACCCGGTTACGTGCCAAGGTTGAGTCTCTCAAGCTTTCGCCGAAATCCGAATTGGAAAAATTTGATCAGGAATTTTCTGAAGAAAAGAATCGAATGAGCCTGCAGTTGCAGAAAGATAAGGAACTCCTCGATGCTGCCGAGCTGAAGAACCGGACGATGAGCAAGGAAATCACTCGCTTTGAGAAGAATAAGGTCGACTGGACCCAGGATCTCCAGAAAATGTTGAGTTACATTCATCGTAAGTTTTCGACCGTGGCTGAGTTATTTTCTTATCTTTCTTATTTTTAACTGATATGTTTTCCTTTCGTGTAGATCATTTTCCGGAAGCGAAACCAGTGATCTCTAAGGCAGTGATTTCTGCTCGTTAGCACCGAGGTGTCCCCGTAGACTCGAGTCCGGAATACTCAATGGAAGACTTTCTGATTGCCGTCGGTGTTGCCATTGGACCAATGAAGATTATGGGAAGATATCTGGTGCAAGCAGCCATTCGGGCCTACCATGTTCTTTGGCCGAATACCTCTGGAACGCCTGATATTGACGAAGTCAAAATACTTGTGGAGAGGTTAATGGCATCTCAGACCCAGTTAAATCTCTGGAGGGAATCTGCTGGGAGGGCTGGTGCTGATATGGCACTTACAGCCGTTTTGTCTTGGTACGAGGATATATCACTCGATACTCTGATGAATTTGCGCACTGGATCTCGTTGGGTTGAGGATCCCGAGTTCGTCGCTCGCCGCCAAGCTCGTGCCTTCCAGCTTATTGAGTATGCTGACGTGCAGAATTAGATTGATGGGCCATGTTTCTTTCCAATCCGGCGGATGATATCGAAGCTGAAGATGCATCAGGCGATGACTCGGACGATCAGGATGAATCGGAGGGTGATTCGGACAATTCCCGTGTTTCGAACGACAACTCGGCCAAAGATGGCGACGCGCGATCGTCCTCTAAAGGGACGGAAAACTCTCGAGCTCAAACTGATGTCCCTCAGTAGCCGGAGCTTGCACCCGAGGTTACTACGGCTTCCGTTGAAGCCGAGGTAACGTCGGCTGATGCGCCAGCTACTTCGGAGCGCCCAGTTACTGAAGATACCCTGCTGAAGGAGACCGAGGTCCCTCCTCCATCGTCCGAGATACCCATGTATAATGCTCCTGACCATGCTACTGCCCCTTAAGGGTTGTTTGGCCTCTTCTGGTGTTTAGGCTTGATAAACTTCAATTTGCTTTAAGTCCCCGGCATGTCGGGCGTATGATGTTTGTGAAACAATTGTCCGTCTTTTGTGTATGGTGTGAACCTTTTTGCCTTTCGCCGCTGAGGCATTGGTGATGGTAGTTATTGTCATTTCATCTAAGTTAAGCTATCTGTTTCATATTTTTGCCTTGTCCCACTTTAATTTCGTAAGGCTAGACTGTATTCTCTCATGTGTTTGATCTTCGTCTAGTATTTATCTTGCTTGCTGTTTGTAGATTTGGTTGTATAACTGTTGTTTTCGCGATTTCTACTTGAAGCACAATGCTCTTATAGATTGACTTGTATCACTTATCATACTTCGACCCGCTGAGGTTGTTACCTCTTAGAAATCGTTAGTTGTCTTCTCCTTGTTATTCCTTTGTCACACAGGGCAAGCTTATGTTGCCTCTTATGCGTTATGAGTAGCCAATTAGGGTATTCCCCGAGTTTCTGCTGAAGCTATCGAGCTCTTATATGAATGAAAGGAATTAATGACTGGTGTAAGTCATCCCCGAGTTATTCCTTGGGTCGCTGAAGGTTTATGTCTGTCCAGATGATACCGAACAACACGAAACAGTCCCCGAGTTACGAATTGGGTTGCCAAAATATAATTCATAGCTCAATACAGAGAATACCACGGGACAGTCCCCGAGTCATTGTTCGAGGTGCCGAAGTTTAATACATATTTTTAGAACAAGAAACAATCATTTTTAGAACAATGCTCGAGTTTCGAAAGTTTAATACATAATCGAAATAATCTGATAATACAGCCCCGAGTCACCGCTCGAGGCCGAAATTTAATACATAATTCAAAATAGGAAATAACACTGCAGTCCCCGAGTCAGGTGCCGAGGTCAAGTACTACGTAGTCTTAAAAAATAGAAACAACATTGCGCAGTCCCCGACTCACTGCTCGAGGTGCCAAAGTTTAATACATGCTTGATACTCCAAGTTGATGTGTCACATCACAACGTACAACATATGGCTTCTAAGTGTAGAATGGGCGAAGTAAGGCTATGTTCCATGGTCTTTTTGATTCGTCTCCAGCCTTATTTGCCTTATTCTTCTCTGGTGGCTGAGAGTCGATTAGGTAATATGCATCATTGTGCAGTGCTTTACTCACAATGAATGGTCCTTCCCATGGAGGTGTGAGTTTGTGCATGCCGGCTGTGCGTTGCACTAGTCGAAGAACCAAGTCTCCTTCTTTAAAAACTCTTGAATTTACTTTTTTGCTATGGTATCGTCTGAGGTTTTGCTGATAGATAGCTGATCTTGATAATGCCAATTCCCTGGCCTCTTCTAGCAAATCGACGTTCTCTTGCCGAGCTACCTCACTTACCTCAGCAGTTGTGTACTGGGTCACTCTTGGCGAATCATGTGTTATGTCGGCTGGAAGCACAGCTTCTGCCCCATATACCAGAAAAAGTGGGGTATACCCTGTTGACCTGTTTGGGGTAGTTCTGAGGCTCCACAGTACTGCTGGAAGTTCCTCGATCCAGTATCCTGCCGACCTTTGCAGAGGTTCGACAATCCGGGGTTTTATTCCGGACAATACCTGCCCATTTGATCTTTCTACTTGCCCGTTTGATGTTGGGTGAGCCACTGAGGAAACATCTAGTCTTATGTGTTTCTCTTGGCAGAATCTAGCAAAGGCTCCTTCAGCAAAATTTGTGCCATTGTCTGTAATAACACTGTGTGGATATCCATATCTCAAGATAATATCTTTTAGGAATTTGACCGTTGTTAGTCCATCACATTTCCTTATTGGTTTCACCTCGATCGACTTTGTGAACTTGTCAACCATGACTAGAATGTGAGTCATTCCGCCTCGGGCTGTTTTGAACGGTCCTACCATATCCAAACACCATACCGAAAAAGGCCAAGTGATTGGTATTGTCTTTAACTCGGACGAGGGAAGATGTATCTTGCTGGCGTATCTCTGGCAACCATTACATTTTTCCACTAATTCTTTTGCCTCTTTTAATGTCGTCGGCCAATAAAACCCATGCCTAAATGCTTTGGCCACTAAAGCTCTTGATGAGGCGTGATGCCCGCATTCTCCTTGATGTATATCCAGGAGTATTTCCTGTCCTTCTGCCGAATCAACACATCTTTGTAGTATGTTCGTGACGCTTCTCTTATACAGCTCATTATTTATGATTGTGTAAGCTTTTGCTCTTCTTACTGTTTGTCTGGCCAGTATTACATTACTCGGCAAGATTGCCTCCCTAAGGAATGAAAATATGGGTTGCGCCCATATCGGCGTGATTTTCTCTGGGATAGTTTCACTATCGATTTCCATATTTTCCACCGACATAACAACTTCGGATTTTTCTGTGTTCACTCGTGCGATGGCCAGGTTCACTTTCAGAAAGTCCGGGTTGCATTCTTTGTCGATCTCCATTGGCACACTTCCTTCTTTCAATTCTGCCGAGATACGAATTGACTCGGACTGTGGTGATGGTGTAATCGATGGTTTTCTCAGGTGCTCTAGGGCGATACCTAGGAGAATTGACTGCCTAGTTGATCCGAGTTTTGGCATTGTGTCTGCAGCGTCATTTTCCGCCCAAGGTATATGATGAAACTCGCATCCATCGAAGTATCCACTGATTTTTTGCACATGGAATCTATATAGGGCCATATTCGCATCTAATGCGTCCCAATTGCCTGATACTTGCTGTACTACTAGATTTGAATCCCCGTAGCATAGGATCCGACGTATACCAATCTCTTTTGCCACCTTTAACCCATGGACGAGTGCTTCATACTTGACTACATTGTTTGATGCGGCGAAATGTATTTGCAGCACATATTTCAGCTGATCTTTTTTTGGCGAAGTTAACACTATCCCTGCCCCCAAACCATTTCTCATATTGGATCCGTCAAAATGCATTGTCCAAAAATTTGGATCTGGTAATGGCGGCTCATATTGTACCTCGGCCCAATCCACAAAGAAGTCGGCCACTGCCTGAGATTTGATTGCATCTCGCCTATCGAATTGCGGAGCGTAAGGTGATAACTCGATTGACCATTTTGCTATTTGGCCACTTGCATCTTTGTTGCTCAATATCTCGGCTATGGGCGCTTCACAAATCACTTTTATCGGATGCTCTTCAAAGTAATGTTTAAGTTTTTTCGCCGACATGTATACTCCATAAGCCATCTTCTGGTAGTGCGGGTAGTTCTGTTTTGAGGTCGATAGTACCTCGCTTAGGTAATATACCGGCCTTTGTATTGACTTATCCCCTTCATTCCGTTCCACGACAACCACCGCACTTACCACTCTATTAGTGGCAACTACATAAAGTAACATGGGTTCTTTTGACAGTGGAGAAGCCAAGATTGGTGCTGTGACCAACATCTTTTTTAACTCATGAAACACATTATCTGCCTGTGGTGTCCAGATGAATTTATCAGACTTTTTCATCAGTTGATATAGAGGTAATGCCTTTCCCCAGCCGACATACAAATCGACTCAACGAGCCCAGGCAGCCCGTGAATTTTTGTACATCATTTAGACATCTCGGCAATTCCATTTTTTTAACTGCTCGGATTTTAGTTGGATTTGCCTCTATACCTCGGCTGGACACGAGGAAACCGAGTAATTTTCCAACTGGCACACGGTAATTTTTCCGGGTTAAGCTTCATTCCGAACCTTCTCAAGTTTGCGAATGTCTGTCGAATATCATCCAGGAGCGTTTTGCTCTCTTTGGTTTTTATAACCACATCGTCTACATATACTTGTACATTTTTTCCTATCTGGTCATGTAGACACGTTTGCATGCATATCTGGTATGTTGCTCCTGCATTACGCAGGCCGAATGGCATGGTGTGATAGCAATAAGCCCCGTACGGGGTAATAAACACAGTCTTTATTTGATCGGCCGGATTTAACGGTATTTGGTGGAAACCAGAATACGCGTCTACAAATGACAACAGCTCACAACCAGTGGTCGAATCAATGACTTGGTCTATCCTAGGTAAAGGAAAAGGATCTTTGGGACACGCCTTGTTTAGGTTCGTGTAATCGATACACATTCGCCATACGACGACTACATTTGGGTCATCCTTTTTCTTTTCCACTAACACCGGATTTGATAGCCAATCCGGATGAAGCACTTCCATGATGAACCCGGTCGCAAGGAGCCGATCTATCTCATCCCCTATTATTTTTCTCCTGTCTTCGGCGAAGCGGCGAAGAGGTTGCTTCACCGGCCTTGCTCCTGGACTTACATGCAAAGAGTGCTTAGCCAACTCCCTCGGCACACCTTGAAGGTCTTGAGTTGACCATGCAAAGATATCCCGATTCTCACGGAGGAAGTTGGTGAGCTCGCCTTCCTATTTGGCATCTAGGCCGGCACCAATCGTGATGGTGCGCTCTGGGAATTGCTCATCTATCTGGATCTTTTTTTGTCTCTTTAATCAGCTGGAAAGAAACACTTCCATGTGGGTTGGCTAATGCCGGCATATTCAGCTGTGCCGACTGAGCGAGAGCTGCTACCTCCTGAATCCTTCTTTTTTATCTTGCAATCACCAATGACTCGGCCAGGTTTGATCCGGCCAAATCACACTCCATTGACTTTCTGTAATCTCCGGCTACTATTATCACCCCTTGTGGTCAAGGTAACTTCATCTTCAAATAAGTAATGTGGCAGCTACTCATGAATTTTGCCAATGCTGGCCGTCCGAGTAAAGCATGATAGCATCTTTCTAGGTCCACCACTTCAAATTCCAAATTTTCCGCTCTGCAATTCTCCCTTGTGCCGAATAATACATCTACTCAGACTTTCCCAATGGGTTCACACGAAAGTCCCGGGACTATCCCATGGAAAGTGGTTCTCGTGGATTGCAGCATATTCTGTGCTATTCCGAGTATGTGCATTGTATCTTTGTACATGATGTTGATACTACTGCCATTGTCAATGAGTACTTTTGAGAATTTCACATTGATGCTGGGCCCAACAAATGTCGAATCTAGTACGAGTGCGTATGACCCTGGGTTCGGCATTATCTTCGGGTGATCCTTTATGCTCCAGGTTATTTCCTAATCGGACCAAGGCACGTATCTTGGTACCGCCGACATAACAGCATTTACTTCCATATGTCGGCGTTGTACACTTTGCCTATCTTGCTGTTCTGTTGTGAACACACAATATGATTGATGATGCTCCCTATAATCATTGCGTCCGTTGTTTCCGGGGTTTGCCGTTCCATCCCGACCTTGGTTTATCACTTGATGCACTGCATCTCTCAGGTCCGAGTTATCATACCTCGGAGGAGGTGGGGGTAACATTAACCGCTGCGCATTTGCTCCAGTTAGCTGTGGCTGCTGCTGCTGATGCGCTTGATGAGGAGGCGCTTGCATGCTCGCTGGGTTCCCCATTGAATTTTTCATCCAAGCACATTGTCGAGTTGTATGATTAGCCGGCTTGGCCGGGTTTGGGGTGTGGAACTTACACGGTTGATCCAACATGGACTCAAACGCGTATTTCGGCCTTTCCTGCCACTACTTCTTATGTTCTGGTGTCCACTGTCTCTTCCCTTCATTCCTCGGTGTCCACTGCTGAGGACCATTTTTCTACCGCTGACTGTTTCCGTGACTCGGCTGATCTTGCACTACCGCTGCCACCTGATTGGAAGCATATCTATAATCCGGTCTTTCCTCTCTTCTTCTACCTCGGAACTCGTTGCGCCTCGATGATCCGGCTGCATCTCTTGCATATTGATCTTGATGCTCCCGATGCTCTGCCGACATTAGTTCTGGTTGTGTCGGATCCCCTAATGCATACGAATCTGCTATCCTGATGGTCTCTGCCAAGGTGGTCGGCATATCTCTTTGCAGCCTCTGCCACAATACACTTGCGCATTGGCAGCCTTAAGCAAACCAAGCTATCGCTTGAGATTCTATGACCCCTTCACATGAGTTTCTGAGGTTACACCACCGAGTCAAGAATTCTCTATCTGTTTCATTCGGTCTCTGCTTGCACATAGCGAGCTGCTGTGGCATGTTTGGCCTTTTATAGGTACTGGTGAAGTTGCTGACAAACATCTCTTCAAAATCTAGCCAACAGTTGATACTGCCTACCGGCAGATTGTTCAGCCACACTCTGGCTGGTCCTTCCAGCATTTGTGGGACGTATCTCACCGCCCATCGTAAGTTTCCACAATCTATTTTCACTGCAGTGGCATAGTCAATTAACCAATCCTATGGTTTTGTGCTCCCATTGTATGTTCTCGTGCCTCTTGCCAGTTGAAAGTTTGGCACCGGTGGTTCGCCCATGATCTGAGGTCCGAAACACGCCGGACCAAGTGGACCCTGTTCCTCCAATAACTCGGACCGATATAACATGTTGAGTTTTAACCTTGCATCATTTGACGGCAAGTTTCTGTAAATGATTCTCTCATGTATTCCATAATGGTTATTTCCACCATGTCCTGCATACTCCATATCTGAGTAACCATTATTGTAACTCTTGTTTGCCTGATTATGATGAGCTGGTCTCACTTCTCGCTCTTGCTGAGGCTCATACCTCGGCTGAGGATCGGGCGGTGGGTCTCTCCTTCCCTCTGCCGGATTATTGTTCTCATGATTTCCTCTTCCGAGGTCTCCGTTAGCTCGGCTTCCGTTGCCTTTGTTGGCATGGCCAGGGTTTCTATCGCCACTGTTACCTCGGCTTCCATTGCCTCTGTTTTCATTGACCCTTCCAGCTACTGCCGGATCATACGGAACAATTTGCTTATTTCTTTTTCCTGAAGTTACTGCTCTATCTTTTTGCGCGTTGTTTCCGGGTGAGGATGCTGCTGCCGCTGATAGTGCGGGTGCTGCTCCGGCCGAATGTACCATACGCGAAGCTCCCGGTCTTGCCGGGTCAGCCCTAAGCATTTCTTCATTTTGCTGGTTCGCAATGCGCACCAGCTCATTCACTCTTTCTTGCTATTTCTGCCGGGCTTCCCCGCTTAATCCTTCCAGCTCCAAAGCAGCAGCATTTGCTGCTCTTAGGTTCTTTGTCGGGGTACTATACGTCGGCAAGCCTAGATCAACTGAATCAGCCTTATGAGTCTCATGCTCTTTGTTGATATCATTCATGAGGTTTTTTCCTCTCAATCTTAATTCATCTACCCGCTCAGGGGCAACATCTAGTTTGTTTGCCTTAGCATATTCTCGCAGAGTCCTGTTCAAGGACTCCCACAAGGCCGACACCTTTTTTGCCTCTACCAGTACTTTTTGCCTAGTCTCTTCTAACTCCGCCTGGGCGTTAGCCGGATAAAGTATCGGCGCCACAGGCATGGTTAGATTATCTATAGTTGCCTGGAGAATATTCTCTGGTCTCTCCAGAGGTGGCCATCTTACCCTTGCGGCCTTTGGGGTTGTCTCCTGCACCTCGGCTGACTTGGCTGCTGGAGGATCTACCTCGGTGGGCTGTGGAGCTGCTTGCTTCATGGTCACCTGTCCTCCTGCCGCCGGGTCCTTGATCGATCCGACGCCTGCTCCTGCCGCCTGTGTTGCGGCTGCGACCATCACCTCGACGTTGCCGACGGGGCGCTCTCCACGCGGGCCGTTAGCAGTATTGAGGGGAGGCTCTCCTGCATCAATAACCCGATGAGGATAAATGCAGGAGGTGTCGATGCCGACGTAGACCTTATGCGTGCCCAAGTTGATAAAGACGCCATTGCGCGGAGGCGTTTTCCTCCTGAAGATGGCTGCATTATCGCTGACATAGTCCCAAAGATCAAATCTTTGGACTAAGCCAGAGACAACGCGCTCGCCGGTGTGGATGAAGTTTCCCGTCCGGATCTTGACTCCAGTTAGCACCGCTGCTGGCCCCATGGTGGGCGCCAACTATCGTGGTGGTGGCATGGCAGATGCCATGGGTAGGCTAAAGTATGGGGCCAATGGATACTAGAGGGATCTAGGGAGGGAAGATGTAGTGATTTCTACACTCAAATGACTAACAAGTAGATCTTTATTTCTCCTCTTAAGGACTATAGATGCTCCTTGAGCTGTATCCAGAAAGAAGAGAGCTACTACACGAGCCTTATGGTGTAGAATGAATCGATCCCCCTCTCAGGAGCCAGCGTCCCCCCTTATAAAGAGGTGCCTTGGCTCCTTCTAGGGCTGACGTGGCAAGCATATCCTTGGAATATACTTGTCCCAATATGGTAACTCGGCGGCTTCCTTTCTGTGTCCCCCTTCTATCGGCGACAATGTTCCAGAGAGCTTCACATGCGCGCCTCGGGCTCCCTGACTGTCACCTCCGTGACCTTCTTCTGCCCTTCTACTGCTCTGCTCCTTGTCCTTTGTTCTTGGCTCTGTCTAGATTCCTCCTAGCCAGTGACTAGGGTTTGACTATAGGCACCTCCTTCTCCTGCAAGCTTCGTGTTACTCGGCCTTGTCTCGTGTAACTCGGCTCAGCCTTCACTTGCATTCAAGTTAGCCAGACTCATTCGGCCGACTTAACTCATATGTCGGCCGGATAAGGTGTTACTCATTCTACACTTGCCATGGCCCTGCTTATCTCGGCCGACTCTTATATGACCCAGCCAACACAAACAATAACTCGGCTCATGACAAGGGAGATTCCTTTCGTCTTTCCCCTGTCTTGACCCTATCCGGGGTCACCTCCCCAACACTCTTAATGAAGAGAATGATTCCCATGTTGATCAAGGTCAATATGATGGTTAAGACGAGGATCAAAATGGTGAAGAGGGTCCTCCAAGAAACAACGAGGAGATCCACACTCGTCGTGAAGCTAGAAAGGAGAAGATGTTTGAATTAAGAGACCACTCTCTACAAAATGTGGTTGGTGACCTAAGGAGAGGCATTACCACAAGAGCACAATTGAAGAGGTTTAGTGAGAACCAAGCACACTTCTCCATGAATGAACCAAAGAAAGTGTGGGAAGTACTTGAAGATTCGGATTGGCTGGAAGCAATGCACAAAGAGCTCAAAAACTTTGAGACAAACAAAGTATGGAAGTTAGTTGAGAATCCAAAGGATTGCCGCAATGTTATAGGCACCAAGTGGATATTAAAGAACAAGCAACATGAACATGGAATCATAGTAAGGAACAAGTCAAGATTGTGTTGGAGATATGCCCAAGAGGCAATAATAAAGTGGTTATTATCATATCTCCATACTTATGATAAATGTTTACATACCATGCTATAATTGTATTGACAGGAAACATTAATACTTGTGTGATTTGTAAACATAAAAGAGTCCCTAGTAAAGCCTCTTGTTAAACTAGCTTGTTGGTTAATATATGATCATGGTTTCCTGATCATGAACATAGAGATGTTATTAACAACATGGTCATATCATTAGGAGAATGATGTGATGGACATACTCCTATAGTTAAGCATAGCATAAAGATCAAGTCATTTAATATAGTTCATTTGCTATAAGCTTTCTGATACATAGTAACCTAATTCCTTCGACCATGAGATCATGTTAATCACCATCACCGGAAGGATGCTTTGATGACATCAAACACCACACCGTAACTGGGTGGCTATAAAGGTGGCATTGAGTGTTCGGAAAGTATGTGTGGAGGCACATGGATCAAGAGTGGGATTTTTCCATCCATATGACGGATAGATATACTCTGGGCCCTCTCGGTGGAATGTCATTGTGGCATCCCGCAAAAACCACTACTAGAAAATCGCGTTGTTTTTGTGCATTGCATCATCATGACCGCATGCTCATGTCATCATGCCACATTGCATTTGAGCATCGCCATCATCTTGCATTTGTTCGCATAAAACTATTTTCAGAAAGACTGGTTTTGTTTTCTAAACGCCTCGACTTGATTTTAAATTTAAAACCCGGGTCTCCGGATTATTTTGTTTTGTCTGCCAATGGTTTGTAAAAGCCCTGTTTGAAATAAATAAAATATTAATTATTTTAGTGGGGGCAGCCAACCGGGCCGATCCGACCCACTTGGTCACCCCCAGAACAAAACCAACCAGCCCCCTCTAATTCTTAAAACTACACAAACCTATCCTACCCACCTATCCCAGCTCGCCACCTCACCCCTGGACCAAATCCCTACCCACCCTGCCACCTCACCAATCCCCCACTCCCTTCCCTCTCTCTCTCTCTTTCTCACCTAGCCCCATCCTACCCTCTCTCCCTTGCACCTGGGCCCCAACCGCAGCCACTCCCTCACCCTCTCTCCCTTCCCCCGGGCCCCACACCCCTCCATCTCTCCCCCAACCGACCCACTCGCCCCCCACCGACACCTGGGGCCCCCACCTCCCTGGACCCAGCTCTCTCTCCACTCACAGCCCAGCGGGACCCACCCCGTCCCCCACCTCCCGCTGCCTCCTCCCTCCCCACGCCCCGACACCTCCTCTCTCCCCGCGTCTACTCCTTCTCTCCCCTGGCCGCCTCCCCTCTGCCTTCTTCCTCCCCTCCGGCTGCCGCGCCCCCCCTCCTCTCCAAGCCCGCGAGCCACCTCCCTCCTTGCTGCTGCCTCCGCCTTGCGCCGCCAAGAGCCTCTCCTCCCCGCCTCGGCGCCTCTCTCACCGCTCGCCTCCTCCGCCTGCGTCTCCTCCACCAACCGACGCCATGTCCTCCTCCTCCGCCTGAGCTCGCCTCGCCGCCGCCTCCTCCTTCTTCGCCAAGCTCTCCCGCCTCCTCTGGCGCGGCCGAGCACGCCACCGCCGCCTCTCCGCGCCTCTCCTGTGGCCGGCCTGACGTGAGCACGCTGAACGAGCGCCGCCCGACTGCCCCGCTGCCGCCACCGCGCCTCCTCTGCCGACGGACACCGCCGTTCGCTGCCCTCTCTGCCAGACGCCCGCCGCCCTGGTCCCTCTCTCCGCCTCCTCCTCCTTGCTTCGCCCGCTGCCGATGGTCGAGCTCTCCTGCACTCACTGCCTCGCTCTCCGCGCCTCCGGCCCCACCGCCGTCGGCCTCCCGCGCGTCGTCGAGCGCCGCCCTGCCCGCCGTCCATCCCGCGCCCTCGCCTTCGTCGCGCCTCCATCCCATCGGCCCCGACGCCACCGCGAGCACCGCCTGCGTGGCTGCGTGACCTCCTCCGGCCGCCAGCATCCGAGGACGTTCCGCCTGCCTCGCCTTGGTCTGCGCCCCGTCGACCTCCTTCCGACGCCGACGCCGCCTGGCTCCTCCCCGTCATCTCCTCTGTCTCCGGGCTTCCTCGGCATCCCCGGCCGCTGCTTCCGCCACTCGACGGGCCATCGCCGACTGCTCGTTCCCGTCCAGCTCTGCCGTGGCGTGGCCGCCCATCGATTCCGGCGTGATGCGCTCCCTGAGTCCCCCCGACCCTCCCGAAGCACAAGATCGTCTCGACACAAGAGCCCCGATGCCCTTTAAACGCCAAGATCTGCATCGCTACGTGTTTCTTCGACCCATGTGCGAGGTGGAACCCGATGACGCCGGTACTCAAGATCCACCACACGGACGCGCCACGGATTCGGAGGAATCCTCGGACGCCAAGTTCGCCTCATGAACCCCGAAGACCCGAACCCCGATGAACCATGATCTCCGCTGCAGAACAACAAGTCCTTCGGAGTGAAACCAACAAGATCTACCGCCGGACGCCAAGTACTCCTTCGCGCACCCGAGGACCCGAAGGCCTTCTTCCCGGATCCGGAGACCGAACCCGGGCGCGCCAAGTTCTTCGAACCGGGACCCCGGTGCGACAAGTACTTCATCCCGAACGCCATGACCGTCTACGCGGACCCGAAGACCACGAATGCGACAAGACCTACCTCCGTTATCCGAGAATGATCCCGCCAAGAACGATCCCGTCGAACCCTGAACCCTGAGACCGAACCCCGAACCCCGGACCCCAAGATCTGCCGAACCCTAATGTGTGAACCTTTCCCCGAGCCCCTATTTTGTAAATGCTTTATATAAAACTTGATGCAGTAAATCATTCATGTCGCATACATATTCATGTGGCTTGGGGGCCTTAGGCCGATTCACCTCTTAATTAAATATGGGGCCCATATGCGGGCAAATCTAGCCTTATATTGGCCTCATTTAAATTTGGGTAGCGAACCGGTGTTACCTTTTGCCTTGTTAAACAACATTTAAATTGCGGGGCTTCTAAACAACATAAGTCACCTAATTAAATGTCGGGACCCCGGTTCCGCTTAATATGACCTAATTGCAGCGCACTTTTGCCATGCCATACATCATACATGCATCATGCCCGATCTTTTGCCGTGGTATTAAATATTGCATCCGCTGTTTATGCTAGTGTTTTGCTTCTTCGCGGATAAGGCCATTGAGTTGATGTGAGCTTCGCCCCGATCTTCGGTTGAACCTTCGGCAATGTTTTTCAGGCGAGCATCTCCCCCTTCTACCTATCTTACTTTTATAGTATTTATTCCCTCCTGTTGATCTATTGCTATCTGTGTTGCGATGCTCTAGTTTCCGTACCTGTGATATTCCGTGCAGCCCTATATTGCCTTGGACACATCCTATTACCTGTTGTTTGGTAGATAGTTGGACTTGCGCGTCGTAGTCGCTTGCTCAAGTGCTATTGCGTGTCGTCAAGTGCCACAATTGTTGGTGTATTGTCGCATGTTTGACGTTGGAGATGATCATGGCTTTACTTTTCATAACTTTAATTACTGTTTAACAACTAAAATTGAAGTAGGTATATGCAGAGGCACCGGTGGGTGATAGATAACTTTTGGTTTCCGACCGCTCACTGGTGTCCCGTAGGACCCCGAGTTCTTGACACCTGTTCCGAGATCGAGCGCGCTAACCACAGGTGGGGAGATATGGGCCCCCCATCGATTAGTACCTGATTTCAAAGTATTGTACTGGGGGCCACAAACTAGTTTGAGGTTTTATTTACTATCCTGTACCTATGCCATGCTTTACTGCTTTATTTACGATTGTGCGAGGAGCACACTGTACTGTTTAGGATCGGGACACGTTTTCGCGGTGTCGACAAGCCCAGTTTTGGGTCCCCAGTTCACGCTGCTCACCCAAACCGAGTCCGTCTCGAGCCCGGCCGACTTCGCTATGGTGTACTTAGTGGGTGGCCCCGTGCTTGCTTTGGTCTGAAAGCGTCATGACTTAGGCCCCGACATACCAATGGGTGTATGTTAACGATCGGCAAAAGGGTCAAGTGCTTGTGGATACTTTGGTGCACCCTGCAGGTTAAATCTTTTCGAGAAGCCGTGTCCGCGGTTATGGACGACTTGGAGCACAGTGCTTGATCATAGACAACTCTAACTAAAGTTTACTGTTATAAATTGACTTGTATCCGATATAACTAGTAATCAGCTTCACTACAACGGAATGGCTAAATATAAGTACCAACAACTGCTGGGTTTGGGATATCTCATGCTAATTGTATTTGACTAGTAAGTGTCGCAATTACAACGGAATGGTTAACAAAAACGGCCCACTGTTTATTTTATCAGGACGATTATCTACACCTGACTAGTAATTGCTGCAACAATAACTGAATAAATAAAACTGCCAACTGTGTGAGTTCCTCGGTTGACTTCCTCGTTTGGTCTCGAGGGGGAATACCAGGATGGGATTGTTTGGTGTTAGTATCAGGTTGGTTCCGGATAGGTCTTTCTTACCCCTCGATAGCCGCTGTTTTATCGAGTCTCTATAGGTTGTTTAATGCATGTTGCGCCGCTCAGCCCACCATACCTATGTAGGCGAGGACCGCCAATTCTAGCCTCGCTGTCTTGGCCTAAGTCTTGACCGCTTCTCTTTTTCCTTTGCCCTTTGTCGGCACCCCTTTTGTTTAAGCAGGTTTTGAGATCGACGTCGTTAGCGGTGGTTACCCTTCCGACTTGGCTCGGGCAGGTTATGGACGCCATTGGTTATTCTTCGTGGCTCTTAGCTCAATTTGCATCTTGTCCGTACTGGACGTGTATCATTTTCAAGGTGATTTGGATCTTTGTCAGTATATCTGTATTCTTGACTCATTGAGTCGTATATATATATCTGTTACTGGGTCCCATCGAGGACTGTTGTGTAATGTTATTACTTTGTTTTCCACCCGCACGAAAGTGCCTGGTGGGCACCTTTGAATCGTTTCTATGCGAGTTTGGCGGGAATCGCTGAAGCTTGCATCGGTCCGATTCTGAGGGTGTTACAGTCATCCAATTAGCTTGCAAGCATGTGACTAGCTCACAAGGGATCACATATCACGGGAACGAGAAAAGAGTACTTATCAGTAACGAGGTTGAACTAGGTATGCAGAGATACCGACGATCATAACCTCGGATAAGTAAACTATCGTGAGACAAAGGGAAATTGGTATCCTATGTAAGTGGTTCATTCGATCGCAAAGTAATCGTAAAAATATGTGGTATCCATATGAATTTCCAGATTCCTCTATTGGTTATTGATCGGAGAAGTGTCTCGATCATGTCCGCATAATTCACGAACCGTAAGGAGACACACTTAAGGATTCGATGTTGTTGAGTAGTTATGGAATGATGAGTAAGAGACCGAATGTTGTTCAGAGTCTCGGATGGGATCCGGGATATCACGAGGAGATCCGAAATGGTCCGGAGAATAAGATTCATATAAGGAAAGTCCTGTTTCGGGGTTGGAGAATGGTTTCGGTGTTTTCATCGAGAATGTTCTAGAAGGTTCCGGAATGTCCGACACTCCGAAGGGGAAGGGTACATGAATGTGTTATATCAAGTTGGTATGATTGCATCATGTACTAGGTGTCATCTCTGAACAAAATAAAGGGTTTAATCAAATCGTAGTTTGAAAAGTCAAACGCCAATTTGAAAAGTCAAACGGCTATTTTGGGAAGTGGAGGGGAAGTGGGAAACCGAGTTGGGGAGGAGTCCCTCCTCCACCACCGGCCCACTTGGTATCCGAGTTGGGGAGGGATTCCCCTCCCCTTGGCCGGCGCCTCCCTCCTATAAGAGGAGGGGCATGGCTCCCCTCCTAGCACACAAGATTGCCCCCTCTAAACCCTAGCCCCGGCACCGCCACCTCCTGCTGCCGCCGCCTAGGGCAAAACCGCCGCCGCCTAGCTAAACCCTAGCCGCCGGCTTGCCCCCTACTTGGTGTGTCTAAACCCTAGATCACCAAGGGCTCTCTCATAGTCCACCATACTCGCTCCGGCTTAAGGCGAAGCCCTGCGAGATCTCCCCTCTACTTTCGGTACCACGCCGTCGTGCTGCCGGAATCTCAAGGAGAGTGCTACAACCTCCATTTCTTTGGAACAAGGGAGAGGAAGGTCTTCATCGAGTACCAACGTGTGACCGATCATGGAAGCGCTGCCTGAACGCAGAAGGATCGTCTACGCGATCTTGAGATCGACAAGTGTACGACTACATCACCCACGAGAATCTGCTCTCGTTAACCGCTTTGGAATCTTCGAGGGTGAGTTCCTCTATCGACTCGTTGCTACAATCTAGTAGATAGATCTTGGCTTGTTAGTTTTCATGCGGTAGAATTTTTTTGTTTTCCATGCTACGAACCCCTACAGATTGGTTGCACAAGGGTTCTCTCAAATTGAAGGCATTGACTATGGAAAGACATATGCACCCGTGGCTCGCCTTGAGTCCATCTGTGTCCTTCTTGCTTATGCGGCACATCATAACTTTAAGTTGCAACAAATGGATGTAGAAAGTGCCTTTCTTAATGGTCCATTAAATGAGTTGGTATATGTAAAGCAACCCCCGGGATTTGAGGATCCCAACTTCCCTAACCATGTCTACAAATTTTATAAGGCGCTCTATGGTCTCAAACAAGCCCCACGCACGTGGTATGAGCACCTTAGAGAGTTGTTGTTTGACCGTGGATTTGAGGTTGGGAAAATCGATCCCACTCTTTTTACTAAGGTCAATGGGGAGCTTTTTGTATGTCAAATATATGTTGATGATATTATCTTTGGCTCATCTAACAAAGCTTTTAATGATGAATTCTCAAAGCTTATGACTAGTAGGTTCCGGATGTCTATGATGGGGGAGTTGGGAGTATTTCTTGGTTTTGAGATCAAGTAAGTTAGAGGAGGCACATTCTTCAACCAAGGCAAGTATACTAAAGATATGCTCAAGAGATTCAATATGCAAGATTTAAATGGAGCTCCTACTCTCATGGCTACAAAGACTCATCTAGAACAAATCCAAATGGTAAAGATATGGATCAAAAGGTATACCGGTCTATGATTGGTTCTTTGATTTATCTGTGTGCATCTAGACCCGATATTGTGTTGAGTGTAGGTGTGTGTGCAAGATATCAAGCGGATCCTAAAGAAATCCATTTAATGGCGGTCAAGAGAATCTTTCGATATTTGGTTCATACCCCACATTTTGGTCTTTGGTATCCTCGAGGGTCAACATTTGCTCTTTGTGGATACACGAATTCGGATTGGGATGGTGATAAGGATGTTAGGAAATCAACATCCGGGGCTTGCCAATTCCTTGGTAGGTCCTTGGTATGTTGGTCTTCTAAGAAGCAAAATTGTATATCTCTTTCCACCGCCGAAGCCAAGTATGTGGCAGCTGCTAGTGCTTGCACCCAATTTCTATGGATGAGGCAAACTTTAAAGGAATACGGTGTCCTTTGTGACAAAGTGCCTCTTCTGTGTGATAATGAAAGTGCCATCAAGATATCCTACAACCCGGTGGATCACACAAGGACAAAGCATATTGAGATTCGTCATCACTTCACTAGGGACCATGTTTCTCGAGATGATATTGATCTATTATATGTGTCAACCAAAGATCAACTTGCCGACATCTTCACGAAGCCACTTGATGAAGCAAGGTTTTGCTATTTGAGGAATGAACTAAATATCGTAGATTCAAGGAGCTTGACTTGATCACCTTGCATACTCACCTAGTGTTGACCCTTGTTTGGTTTAGGTGCAAGCATGGATATAGGGGGAGTGTGGTTCTAATTGATTGGACTATCCCTCCCCCCATTATGCCCAAATCAATCAAAATCATTCATCTTAATATCATTTTGTGATATGTGAGCTTAAATGATGAGTTTCGGTAATGGACCCAAGATACATCTTCGTGGTTCCAAGCCGAGTTTACTCAAATATGGTGGCCTAGGCCACCGCCCTCTCACATTCAAGAGGTTGGTGCTTACTCATGTTTGTCATTTTCGCGTTGTTGTTGTTCTTAAGGTCATGCACTCTTGGTTGGCTCTTCATATGTTTTTCCTTATTTAAGAGTGCATGTGCTTCACACAGTGTGATTATCTCAACCCAAGCCTTTCTACTTTCTCCAAAAACCCTCATCCAATCCACACAATAACCCTTACTTTGACCCTGGCTATGGAATCAGGTGGAACCGGTACTACCGGATTAGGAGCGGTACTGCCGGACCTGGGTGGTTCCTAGGTCGTTTCCTGGAAACTGCTCCAGGAGCGGTACTACCGCTCATATGTCCGGTACTACCGGTGACCGGTACTGCCGGTTGCTGGACCGGTACTAACACTCGCAAGAGGTTCTACCGCTTCCATTACCGGTACTACCGGTTGGTGTTTTGGGTATAGGTTGGGACGCGCGGGGAGGGGCACCCTTCAGTGCCTCATTATCCCCCCCCCGCTCTCCACACATACCACCGCCGCTGCCGGAGCTCTTGACGCCCCGGAGCCTCGCTACGTCCTTCTTTCCTCGGATCCTCTTTGGATTCGGACTCCTTGCAGGCTCCCGCTCCTTCTCCACCGCCATGGATCCCGGTACAACCGTCCCCTCCTTCTCACTCTTGATTTTTTTTTGTTGGATCTAGGTTTTTCTTAGATTCTTGGAGAAAGTAACTTGCTTTGGGGTTGTACCGCCATACATTCCTTGTTACTTAGTAGAATCAATGTTTTATAAACTGTTGAGGCCACTTTGGGACCGTGCCCTATCGTTGATATGCTTGTACCGCTTGACCGGTCGTACCGGAAAATTTTCCGGTACTATCGCTCGCAAGAGGTACTACCGGTTACCTGCTCCGGTAGTACCGGTCCCAACTAACCACAACATCTTGCTAAAACTTGGATTCTTCTTTGTTCATTTTGGGTTCTTGTGCCCTTACCCCCTTGATGTTCTCCCTCTTGCTATCACAGGTGCAGGTGTTTCTAGGGGTGCTCATAAGCGCTCCAAGGCATCTCATGATTTTGAAGAGGAAGAGACGGAGTCCAAGGAAGAAGAAGTCATGCATCATGCCTTAGCCTAGCCGTCGTATGATGATTCCTGCTACTCGAGGTGGCCGTGGGGGTCGTGAGGGGTTCACCAAGCGGTCTGTTGGTCGTGGAAGTGCTCCCCCTCCAGGTCACCCTTCATCGAGCACACCAAGAGTTGCAGCTCAGGGCCATCAGGGCCAAAGAAACTGTCTGATATATCTGATTCTGAGTTCCGCTCTCTGAGGGTTGATAATCCCTATGGCCGCACCCGTGATGAGGGTAGGGAAGACAGCTTGTTCTACAATGACTTCCAAGAGCGCGTCTACCATGAAGTCCTTATGACAAATATTCAAATGGTTGTGCCACAGCTGTGGATTGATATGGAACACATCAACAAGAATCTTGATTATTTTGCTGAGGCTAAAGAAATCTGCTCTAACCTTGGATTGTTCCCCATCATGGAGTTTCAGCATGACTATGAGCCTCTTCTCATTGCTCAGTTTTATGCCACTTCTCACTTCTCAACTGGCCGCACTCGGAAAATCACTTGGATGACTCAAGGTGCAATTAAGGAGGCCACTCTCGCTGAATTTGCTAAAATTCTGGGGTATGAAGATCGCGGCCATGACATTCTTTGTGGTTTCTTCTGCCACTTGCGTGAGCACCCCTCCAAGAAGGATGTTCTTGCACCTCTTTATATCCGGGCCACAGTGTTGTTGGCAAGATCAAGGATCTTCTTCCCACATATGACATTCTCCACCGCATCTTCCATGAGACCGTTGCTCCTCGTGCGGGCAACAAAGATGAGATTCATGGATATTCTGTTGATTTGTTTCTCAACACCTTTCTCAACCGCGACTCCGACATAGCTCTTGATGTGATGGAGTATATATGGACTGAGATGGTTGCTGTGGCTCACTCCCGGAGGGTTCCCCCATTTGATCCCTACATCATGGCTCTCATTGTAGCCAAGTGCCCTCCCATTGTCAGGACCCTTTCCAATCGTCCTCTCATTGAGCACAAGTCCAAGGCACTCAAGCTCAAGAAGCATGCCAAGCCTCGCAATGTGGAGGGTGATGGGGTGGATGAAGAAGTTAATGTGATTGATACTGATTCTGAGGATGCTGACAGTGGCCGTGATGCTGATTATGTTGTCTCCCGTTGCAAGAATGCCCAGCCATCATGGGCCAAGAGGATTGAGGCCAAGCTCAAGAAGGTGTTTTGCTTCCAAGTGGACAACCAAAAGCGCATGTATGAGGCTCATGTCTATGCCAAGAGAGCCTGTGCTCGTCAGAAAGAAATGATGGAAGCTCAAGGATTGACCACCTCCACGGGTTCCGAGAATAACATCACTCCAGAAGACCAATGGATCTCCAAGCACAACCACTAGGATGATGATGTCTATTCCTCGTACCATTCTCCACCAACCCGTGAGGAGGACTATGATGATGATGATGGTTGACTTTCGGAGCGTTAGTATTGCTCTTGTTCCTTTTTGGCATCTTGATGCCAAAGGGGGAGAAGGTGCACCTTAGGCATGCGGGTGTTGCATCGGAAAGTCACAAGCTCGGTCTTGCTTTGATCCTTTTAATTGCTTGTGAACTTTATTTGCCTTATATTATGTGTGAAATCAATGTACTAAATGTTTTGGAACTACTCGTGCTATGTATGTTGAAACCTTGTGGGCATTTCATGGATCCATCTTGTGATGATATGCGTTATTCATTGCCAATATTTTTCTCATCACAAGTTATTGTGCAAAGGTATGAGTTCAAAGGCTATTATCTATATTTATGCACTCGTGTTGGGTTTGTAAAATAGAGGGGGAGGTTTGATCCTATTCATCCAGGGGGAGCCCCGTCTCTATTTTTCAAAAGCCATGAGTATCTTCATAATATTAGCTTGCAAAGGTGTGTTGTCATCAAACACCAAAAAAGGGGGGGGGGGATTGAAAGAGCATTTCCTATCCTTGTGATCTTGATGTTTGATGATAACACACCTATCGATTTAATCGTGCGCTAAGTGTATCTCAGGCTTTCTAGGTAGTGGCACAAATATTGAATTGCCCACAGTTGCACTTGGCAAAGTCACCAGTGCTGACCGGTAGTACCGGAAGTTACAACCGGTACTACCGCTTGGCACCGGTACTACCGCTCCCTTATACCGGTTGCATCTGATTGAGATGGGAAGGCCTTGATTTTCTTCAGTACCACCCGGTACCGCGGAGCGGCACTACCGCTCCAAACGGTAGTACCGCTTGTGGCAAGTGGTACTACCACTTGCACATGGTAGTGCCGCTCGGCAGTACCGGGCAACGCTGAGGGAGGACTAGGCCTTTGTTTCTCACTCAGTACCAACCGGTACCTGGGACCGGTACTACCGCCCGGACCGGTAGTACCGCTTCTCACGATCGGTACTACCACTTGGCGGTAGTACCGCAAGGTAGGTCCGGGCATGACTGAGGCTGGCTCGACCATGTGGTGCACCACTGGTACTTGGTCTGGTACCTGACCAATAGTACCGGTCACAACCGGTACTACCGCTTGAGTACCGGCACTACCGGTGCATTTAAAGCCCAACGGGCAGTCTGCTTTGGGAGCTATAAATACCCCTCCACCTACCTTGGTACAAGGTGCTCGTCACATTGAAGACTACCACCTCCATTTGAGCCACCAAATCACCAAGATCTCTTCACTCAACCATCTAAAGTCTTTGATCTTTGGAGAATCGAAGGAGGAGGCCTTGATCTCCTACTTCACCAAAAGAAATCTTCATTTCCCCCTCATTCATTTGAGTGCCCCATTGCTCTAGTGTTTTCTTTGGAAACCCTAGTTCTAGATTTGGTTCTTACAAGCTTGTCTTTGATTGTTTTGACAACTTGCTTGTATTTGGGAGCCTCCAATTAAGTTGTGGATGTGTGCCCCGAACTTGTTGTAAAGGTGCCGGCTTCCACCTTGAAGGTTGCCGATATAGTGGAAGGTGGATCGATCCCGTTGGGGTGAGATTCATCAGAGAACAAGGGAGGCCTCTCGTGGCATTGGTGGTTTGAAACCACCCCCTCTCCAAACATAGATGTACTTCCCCTCAAAAGGAAGGAACTAAGGGAAACAAATCCTCGTGTCTCCGTGTCCACCACTTTGGTTACTTCTATCCTTTACCGCACTTTACTTACTTGTTCTTGCTTAGTGTTGTGTTAGCTAGTGCTTGTTTGACATATAGGTAAATTCACCTTAGTTGCATAATCTAGATAATTTACCTTTCTTGTCAAACCTTAATTTGAAAAAGAAGAAAATTGAAGTAGCACCTATTCACCCCCTCTCTAGGTGCCCATACGATCCTTTCACTAGGGCTAGGGTTTCGGTGGCCTCCTCTGTGGAAAGGATAAGAACAAGAGAGAGGGAGAAAATGGGGATGAGGATGGATAGGAGCGTCGCGGTGGCAGTATTATCCTCCTCCCCGGCGACGTCTAGCATCGCGGCGGTCGGTTCTTGCTGACGGCGGCGGAAGGCATCGGTGGAACACACGCAATTTCCTATGTGTGTGAGGGTGACGACGACGGTGAATTTTGGAGAAAACCCCCTAACATTTCCACGAATTAACCTGCGCTCCACCTAGCTGTCCCACTTGTCAGTGAGAGAGAGAACTTGGGCTACTGTTATTGGGCTTTGGCTGAGTGAGCAAGTTGTGCTGCCTGCTGCTCGCGGGCGTTGAATAGGGACTAGGCTGTGGCCTAGTTCTATTTTTTATTTTTTGATTCGTTTTTTATTTCTGTTTTCTTTTTCAATACAAATTTCCTCAATGATTTAAGTATTCAAAATTTAGTAAATCAATCAAGGGTTCTACATGGTTAATGTAACTAGTTGGTTTGGCATTCCTTTTTAGTATTTTCACTATTCATGATTATATAAAGGATTATTTTCATTAGGAAATATAAATAGGAATTAGGGTTTGGGGATTTATTTCTTGTATAGAAATTCTTATAAAAAATGGTTTCCATCATCACCATGATAGTTATCATAGTAAGGATTAAAATGGCTAGTGATGATTATATCATTCTATGCACACTTGGTATCATATTAGAATTCATATAAATATACCCCTAATAATGCTTTAAGCTTTATGGTTCAAAAGATGGTGATTTCTTCTACTCAAATCTACTAGGTGTTTAGTATTAGAATTTCCTTAGCACAATCTTGGTTAAGTCATTATGCATGAATAATAATCATAGATATAGAAATGAAGATATCCATTTTACAAGTAGTTATCTTGAGTTTGGATAACATTGAATAGACTCACATTCTATTATGGCTATGGATGAAGATTAAGGTTTAAAGACACTACTTCTAAATCTCTTAGAGTGAGATATTGGAATTCCTTCCTAGAGTAATCTTGTTAGTCCATGGTCTAGGTTTCTATTAGGGTTTAAGATAATAAAGAAGACAAGGCTTTCATCCATAAACACTCATCTGGTTCTCTAATTATCTCTGGGAAGCTTTATTTGACCAAGAGATACTATTATGTGGCTGCATGAAAATAGGAATTGGTTCCACTGCTAACTTAATTCTAGGGTTTTGGACAATGAAGTAGACATGGGTCTTGTCATAGCTTTATATAATCTTGGTTAAGGATTTCTCAAGAACTCCTATCCTTAATACCTCACTAAGATTATCTTTAGTTAAGGAATTCCTTTCCTAAATATACTCTATACATCTCTCTTATATTATTCACAAAGATCACATCTTCCTGAATAAGTCAATCATCTGACTCCACCATATCCATCATCATATGATGACATGGTCATGACACTTCAACATTACTCCTTCATTCTTACTATAGTATGAAACTTACATTTCTTAACTACTTCTAATGAATCTATAAATATAGCTACTTCTAACTCCATCCATTAACTCCTTTATATTCAGCTTGCATCTACTTCTAAGGCTTGCAAGATTTCAATCCTCACGATATCGCAAGTGATATCAATCCTCTGAAAGAGGTATGATATTACTCCCCATAATACAAGATTGTTCTGGTATTAACTTGGTTAAACTACTATGCCTCCAACTAATCCATACAACTCATGTTATATACTTCATCATACTCTAGCTTGACTTCTCATGATCAAGCTAGATGATTCAGCTTACTAAGGCTTTGCCTAATTTGGGTATACTCACAACACTTCTTCAACACCTAGTCATCTATTCTCCAATGACTTGAGAATAATGACCACCAACCTTTGATCATACAAAGCTTAGGCTTCTAATTGTCTGGTCAAGGTCTATCATCAACTAAGTAGTAGGCTTGTACTAGTCTCTCTATAGGATTATCTTGTTAAGGAAGCTTACTCCATATTCATATCTACTTGGCTTAACAAGGTTATCATTGGATACTCTAATACTTCTAGCTTTCTCATAGCTCCATAATCACTACCTTAACTCTTAGGTTTAGATGCTTCTTCCAGTTAACTCATGAGTGAGTTAACTCCTCCAACACCAAATGGTTTGATCACCACTAAGGATCGCATTCCATTGATGATGGCACACTTCACCATAGCTATTTCCTCCTTCTTATTAATTTACTTAAGGTCTTTGGAAGGTCAATATAATAGGTCAAAGGCTAAGAGTCAACAAGTGCTAGGTCAAGAATTGATCACTCACATTGATGATCAATTAACACTAGGACTTGGTTAAATAGGAATGTCACCTACTAATATGGCAACAAAGATATGAGATGAATGGTCTTGGCTCAACTTCCTTTCAACTCTATTTGTGATAAGAGTTAATGTTTAAGAACTACCATGATACCCATGGTAGGAATCACTATGGCAATCAAGTGTATCAAGATTTAGTTATAGAGTTTCTTTACTTAAGTTATATACTTAACTTGGTATTCAGGTTTTGTGGTAGATAATAACTTGATATCCTCTTTGGAATATTAAGTATTCATCCTTGAGTTGTTGCATGTAATACCATGTAATGATCTCTAGAAGATCTAGTACTCCTTATTAAGTAGTGTGTTGTGACTTAGTTTTATTACATTTCATCTACCCTTAGATCAAATTATATTACCCAAAAGTAAGGTTTTAGCAAAGGTCATATTGAAACTTATCGCAATCAACTTGATGATCTACTTCAGTTCCACCAACTTAAGAGACGCTGCAATCACTTTGACAAGTTTTATTTAAAAGCGCGAAAATTATCCATATTTTATATGCATGAGTGTAATGCACACACCACATCTTAGCTTACTTCTAAGCTCTAATGCTGGGATGTTACAACGAACCTGAGCATGTAGAGACTGCGTAGAAGTGGAAGAATCTATGCCCGCCACGGGTGGTAGTTGTCCTGCGATAGCTTGATCGACAGTAGATGGCTGAAGTAGAACGCATCCACGGCAGCAGCTGATGACAAGCCTGGTCCCGAGAACATGGGGTCGGCTGACAGAGTTGAGGGCGGGCGAGAGTCGATGGCGACAGGGATGGCACGAAAACGCCCATGGTGGAGGCGGTGTGTCACATCCCAAGATTTTCCAAATCTTGTAATGTGAAAATAAATTAATAAAATAAAACTTTGTTTGATTTTCAGAGCCAGAAGAAACTTTTTGAATTCAATTGGAACTCCAAACCCATTTGAATTAAATAAAACCTAAAGGGATTTAAAAAGATAAACATTTAATAAAAGGAAAAATAAAAACATTTGGAAATACTATTTTGAAACAATTAAATGAAAAGATTGTTTTCAAATGGAATAGAAGTTTATAAATAAAAAAAATATTTTATAAAGCCAAATTAAACCTTGGCCAAGCTTTGGGAATTAAAACATTTTATTTTTAATAAAAATTAGCAAAGGTTTATTTAAATAAAATAATAAGGAATTAATATCTAAACTTTATTTAAATAAAAGGTTTTACCAATTTAATTGAAACATCAAAACTTATTAAATTATTTAAAATAAGTTTTCCAAATAGTTGATATTCACAAATAAAACCTACTAAAGTGTTTTGGCTTTATTTTAGATTTCAAAATAAATATCTCAATAAAACAAATCCTATTTGATTTGGTAATGAAAGTCTATTATATTTAATTAATAATGGACTCTAAAATAAAAAGGTTATTTTTGTTTTAAACAAATTTCCAAGTATTCTATATTTCCCAAATAAAACCTACAGATTTGGTTTTAAAAATATTTAGATTTCAAAAGAGGTTTTTAAATAAAACAAAACCCTATTTGATTAATAAACCTTGGTCTATTTATTTAATTATTAATGGACCCTATAGCAAAAAAATGTTATTTTGTTTTAAACAAGTTTCCAAGTATTCTTTATTAAACCTACTGATTTGATTTTGAAAATATTTGAATTTTATATGGGGGTTTTATTAATTAAATCAAGCCCTACTTTTATTAAATAACTAATGATCCATTTTATTTAATTAATGAATGGATCTTAAAATGAATAAAAAAATATTATTTTATTTTGGAATTTAGGTTTATGCTGATAAACAGAACCAAGTTCAAAATTGTGAAGTGTGGTGTTTGTTTGAGTTGATTTGGTTGAATGAATCATTTGTTTGAATTTCAAATCAGTAAATTGAAAATAGAAAAGGAAAAAGTTTCAGACAGAAAAAAATAGAGCAGCCCACCATCTGGCCCAACTAACCCAGCAGCAGCCCACCTCACCCTCGCCCCCGAAACGTTTTTCTTCACCGCAGGGGCGACCCGCTAAGTCACTGACCGGTGGACCTTATTCCCTCTCTCTCTCTATCTCACTGGCAAAGAGGACCCACAGCCACGCTGGCATCGTCTTCAAACCGCGCGACCAAATCCTTCCCCTCACTCCGGCCGTTTCCAGCGTCGTTACTCGTGATTCAATTCTCCTAAATGATGCACTAATTCCGCCTAGTGATGATGCTCGTAAACTCGCCTCCCTCCTCTCTCCCTTTCCTTCCAGTCATCACACCACCGGAGCCCCAGGGTGTCCACAATTTTTGCTCGAAGTCTCACTGCCACCGACGAGTTCTCTGTCAAATTCCGGCGAGCCCTGACCCTCTCCTACCTCCTAGCTCACACTAGCTTGACCCCATCATCTCACGCACCTACCCGTGCCCTCCGTTCAACCGCGGACAGCCCTGAGCATCGGCAACGACGACACCGAGCGTGCGCCGCCGTCTGCCATTGCTCCGTCGAGCACTTCGGGTAAGCATCTGTCCACCCCTTTCCCTCTCGTTCAGGCATGCAAGATCCACTCTTACTCGCGCGTCTAATAGACCTTTCATCTCGTCCTCCGGTGCCTTGTAGCCTCGCCCCCACCGTCGACCAGAGCCGCCCGACGCCACCACCTACTCCGGCGAGCAATCCACATCGGACCAAAGCACCCCTCGTCGAACCATCGGCACGTGGAGCATCGCCGTGACCTCCTGAACCCCGTGAGCATCCTCCCCCTCTTCCTCGCTTCCTGTATCGCCGGCGCCGCCGCGAAGCAGAGTCGCCGCCGCCAGTCGTCGCCGCCGGCGCTGCCAGCTATTGGTCAACCTCCTGTGAACCGTTAGATCGTCATCCAGCGGCTAGGAAAGAAAGTGAGCGAAGGGGTATCGAACGATCTGCGCCGTGCGATCTACCTAGATCCTGTGGTCTGTGTCACTCGATCCAGACGAATCGGTACTGGCCAATCACGGCTCGACGCGTGGCCAGTGTTTGAGTTAAAACAGATTTTCGAATCAGATTTATTTGCAAACTTCAAACCTTTGTAACTTTCAAACCACACGTCCAAAAATTACAAATTTTATGTCGTTGGATTCAGGAGAGCAAGACCTAACCAACCATGGCCTTGGTTTAGAAAATAGTATCTGTTAGCTTGTTTGAATTTGCAGAAACTTTTGTGTGCTTGTTTAGATTAGAAAAATTGTTTAAAAATGTTTTTAGGGTTAAAACTTTTGCAAAATGGTTTGTTGTGACCTTACTGACCCTAGGAACCAACCCATGGTTTTGAAAATGAAATTGGAAAATTTAGAATGGATTAATTGAATTAGTCTATTTCTAGCTAAATAAAGATAATGGTTTTATTATGAAAAAGGATTTTGGAATAAAAACCTTGGGAAAATATTTTGATTCAAAGCTACTGAACCAAAACACCAAGACTTGAGAGTTAGAAACTTTTGGTGATAAACTTAAAGATTTTTGATTTGGTAAAACCATTTTCCAACATTTAAAATATTGAATGGATTTTAAAATAGTTTTTGGGCAAAACCCTCTAACTAATGACTTTGCCATTTTGGTAAATGACCAATTTGGAACTTACAAAGTTTAGAAGCCTAGTGGAGGACATCCTTGCAATAGAACCAACCCTTGCATGCTATTGCATGACTTAGATTCCATTGCTTTGTGTGTAAAAATTGTTTGTTTGACTTTGGTTTGGAATGTGAATTGAATTTGTGTTTACTTGATTGATTTGTAGTGAAGTGTGAGACTAGAAAGATCAAGGAGTGAACCACCATTCTCTACCAAAAAGGCAAGTGATGCTTCATACTTTTTGTCCCATTACTTTCTCTATGCATTAGTGAATTTTGCTAAGTAAAACTTGCATGGATTTTGCTAAGTAGACCTTGCTATAGGGAAACCTAGTAGATGAATCCTTAGTAGGATTTTCCTAAGTTAAAGATTCCTACTACTATCAAGCTTAGTCTAGCTAATAGAAAACATGGGTGGAATATATATTCACACTATGGAAAAATATTCTAAGTCTGAGGACTTGTGATTTTGTCTAATAAAACAACTAAGTTAATGAATCACCTGGGTGGAATGGGATGGCTTGGTGGTGTTTGGTTGAGTGGTTCACAAGGCCATGGACTTGGATTGTGTATCTCACTTGTGGATGGCCACCCAGGAAACAAAGAGATTTGAGATGTCAAATGTTGAGAAGCTTCAAGTGCAACCACTTGGCAATATGGGATCTGCCATGATCATATAGGTTGCAAGAACTTAGCCATATGGAAAGTGGGTGGTAGTGTTTGATAGGTTGGAACGCGTCCATTTTGGTCTAAGGGAAGGCTTCTGAAAGATCTTGTCTTGGGAAACCAAGTCTTGTGGGGAAAGTGCACCACCTCTGAAGAGTGTAAAATCTAAGTACTTAGCCATGTCCCTGGTAAAGGACAATTTGAGCATCAAGACATGGAAGCAATCAAGAATCTCATCATTCAAATTTCTAAGTTAAAATCTTGTGGTTGAACAAGGGTTGTTTGAAATCTTAAATCTTTGATTGGTAGATGCCTTGGAAAGGATCTTCAATCTTTGATTGAGAAAAATGATTTTGTCAAGCAAAAACTTAGTATTTTCAAAATGATAAGAAAAATCTATTTTGAGCAATGCAAGCCTCAACTCCACTTAGCCAAATGCATATAGATGATAGATTCCAGTATACTACCATAGTATCATTTGCCAATACAATTCAAATGTTTTGACCCTTTGTGGCTGTAACTTGTATGTTGCAGGTTTGATTGTTTTTAGTGAAGATTGATTGATTAGGATTACAAAGTCTACAACCAACATCTGCCTGTGGCACTTTGAAGATGAAGGACCCCATGCTTATAGTTACTCCGCTGCAATGAAATGTAATAGCCATATGAGCTATGAAAGATGTAATAAAATTATGTTATTCCTGGTTATAAAGTTATATTATGACCTTTGTTTCTTGATATTACATCTTAACTATGGATGCTAGCTATTGATCCAGGGACTAGCATTGTAAACACAGGAGGCTCTATCTTATCTAAGATTGGGAAACCTACACGGTGGTGGACGAGTTGGTCGAGACCTGGAGGGTCAGCACGATGGAGGCCGAAAGAGACGGCGAGGTGGATCCGGAGAAGGTGGCGCTAGTGGCGTCCCTGTGCGGAGTGGAAGTCATGGCGGAGGCTGGAAAACCCTAGATTGGTTAGAGGACCGGCACGGGCTCTGATACCATGTAAAGAACAATAATTGGAGGGAATATGTTGCACGTGGCCTAGAGGGCTCGGCATCTATTTATAAAGAAGATTTACATGTCGGTTACAAGTCAGAATAGGTTAGGATTAGAATCCTAAACAACAACGTTACAATATGTCTAACATGATGTGTAGGCATAAACCCCTCGATAGTTTAAAGCGGGCCATTGAGAATATAGGCAAAGCTTGAACCGCCGATTTAATCAGGACATCTTTGCCCCCCTACAAAGAGCAACTTCTCCAACCAGCCTTGTATTCTCTCCCAAATCATATCTTTGATGTATTTAAAAGCTCCCATTCTTGAGCGCCCGACCTCCGAAGGCATCCCAAGGTACTTCTCATTCAGTGTCTCACTATGAACGTCCAGTACCCCTTTGGCACACTCCTTTACTGAGCCCGAGCATCCTTTACTAAAGAAAATAGAGAAATTTTCCTGGTTTACTTGTTTCCCTCGGGCCATACAGTAAAGTTCTAGGATCTCCTAGACTTTCCCGCATTCTCCACATCCTTGAATAGCAACAGGCTGTCATCCGTAAAAAGGATATGGCTTATCGCCAGATCCGACGATGCCACCATAAGACCATGGAGCTCTGATGATAAACTGTAGTTTTTTAAAATGCATGAAAGGCCTCTGGCGCTAATAAGAAAAGATATGGTGATATTTGGTCCCCCTGTTTCACCCCCCTAGAGGGTAAAAACTCATGCAATCTTCCTCCATTAAAGAGGACCTAAAACGAAACTGTGTGACAAGCCTCATAACCATCTTCACCCATATCTGATGAAAACCCAGTTTGAGCATAACATCTTCCAAATACCTCCTGTAACATCCCAAAAATCATAATTTTAAAACTCATTCATATCACTTTGCATCATTCCTTCATTTAGGGTTTTTCTCAAAAATCATTTAGAAATGGAATATGAGTTATGATTTCATGTGGGCAAATTGTCCCAAATAAACATCATCCTATTGAAATTTGAATGTTTAAATACTTCAATGCTTGCCTTCATTAATGGAAAGATTAGGTGAAATTTTTAAACCCCAAAGATTTCAAATTTAGAAGTAAATTTCAAAATCCATTTCAAATGTTTGCAAACAGGAACAAATCCCTAATTATTATTAAAACCAAGCTGGACCAAGCTTTGCAATGTAACCACCTAGTTTTGTGACTGTTTTGAATCCACAAAACCCTACAAAAATTTCCAAGGCAATTTGATTTCAAAAGGATTTGAATTCATACCAAAATTCATACCAGAAAATGGAAATAGAAAAAGAAAAGAGCATCTGAATAGAAAAGGGCCACGCGGCCAGGATCTGGCCCAGCAGCCAAACTAGCCCAGCAAGCCCACCCGGGGACTTCTTTTTCTCCTCACACGCGCGAGCGCAAGCAAACAGACGCTGACAGCCAGACCCCACCAAAATCCTGCGCGTATCACTGACAAGCGGGCCAACCCCACGCCAGCATCGTCTCCACCCGCACGACTCATTCATCCCCAAATCAACGCGGGCGTTTCTGGTCTTGATTCGTGGCATCAATTCGAGTTATTGGCTGAGTGATTCTCGCTCGCGACCAGGCTATAAGAAACCCCTCTGTCCCCTCTCTCTTTTCCCCAAAACCCCAAGCACTGAACGCCCCCAGGCTGCGCGCATTGCTCTCTGCAACTCCGCCGTCTCCGACGACTGCGCCGGCGAATTCCGGTGAGTCTCGAGTTTCCCCCAGTCTCGCGTTCACGCTATCTTGTTCAGGGAACCCCTGTGCATCTTCTGACACTCGCCGTTTGCTTTCGCATGACCCCTAGCGTTGTAACGCCGACGACCGCCGCCGTCTCCTCGCAAGAACTCCGGCGACCTCCCTTCGTAACCACCGCCCCTTGACCTCACGTCATACTGAATCCACTTCGTTTTGCGCATCGGCGGTACCCTATTTTCACTTAGCGCGACGAGGAACCTCGCCAACGTCGACAACTGGCCGTGGCGCGAACTCCGGCGTTCGCGAAATCTCCGGCGAACCCGCAGACGCCTTCCCAAGCCTTTGCCACCTTGAGCATCAGCAGCCTTCTACCGTAAGCACTTCCTTCCTTCTACCTAGAACGCGCACCCGCGCCACGACAGCTGCGCGCGTCACCGCCCGGGCTGGCGCCGCTCGACACATCATGGCGGTCGCGCCGCTTTTTGGTTAGAAGAATCTTAGCCGTTAGATCTGAATCCTACGTAGAAACACTTCACTTATCGAAGGGTATGGACAGATCGAGTCAGCAAGCGTTAGTTAGATCCAACGGCTCAGAAAGGTGATCCGGCGAACCGATGCAGCGCCGAGAAAGCGACGCGTGGCAAGGTTTAGATTAAAAACAGAATTCAAAACCTGAATTAGATTCAAACTTCAAATGCTTATAACTTTCAAACGGCACGTTGGATTTTTGCAAACTTTATATCATTGAGTTCAGTAAGACAAGGCCTATCAGAATATACATTTTGTTTAGCATATAGTAACAGTTAAAAATGTTTTATTTGTGGAACAAGTTTAGGGCTATTTTAGATATAAAAATATCTTTATAAATTTTGTTATGGACAAATAGGTTTATTGGACAAACTTGTGACATGTTATGCTTCAGTAGTCATGAACACACACTTGGTAGAATTTTCAAAATTTAACACATGGTAAATTCTTGCATGCATGCATTCATATTATTTTGGTTATATTTAAATGTGTGTAATTGTATGTTTTGATTTCTTGTGTAGATTTTGATTGTGATTGTGATTGTGAAGAGTGCTACTCCCCACACTACCAAGGCAAGTGATATTTGCATGAATATATATTTGTCCTATGTTTTTGAACTAGCATTAGATATTTTATTATATTATTGCATAATATTTTGTCTAATGGAAAGGTGGGAAATCCTATGTAGTCTAGTAGTATTGCTAAGGAATTATCCCTAAGATAAGTTGCCATACTTTGCTTAGCCTAGCTTATAGCAAAACCAGGGTTGGTGAAAAACTACACTTACAATTAAGAAAATATTTCTAAGTCATGAGACTTATACTTTCTTAATAAAACCACTAAGTCAAATGAACCTCCTGGGTGGAATGGAAAGTATGGGTTATGTTGAGTGGTTACACAAGGCCATGGACTTGGGTTGTGTATCACACTTGTGGAATGCCACCCAGGCACAAAGGGATTTGGAGGCCAAGTGTGGAGAAAGCTTTCAGTGCAACCACTTGGCAAAATGGGCTCTGCCATGATCATATAGGTTGCTAGAACTTAGTCATATGGACAGTTGGTGGTAGAAGGGTTGATAGGAAGGAACGCGTCCATTTGACTAAGGAAAGGCTTCTGAAAGGTCCTGTCTTGGGAAACCAAGTCTAGTGGGGAAAGTGCACAACCTCTGCAGATGGAAAACCTAAGTACTTAGCCTTGTCCAAGGAAATGGACATTTTGAGCATCAAGACATGGAAGCCACAAGAATCTCATCACTCCAACTTCTAAATAAAAACTTGTGGGTGAACAAGGGTAAAGGACCCCAATGTCTATTGGGGGTTTCCTTGGGAATGTTTTTGACAAAGAACAACTTAGTGACTTCAACTAATAAGAAAAGTTTATTTTCAAGCAAAGCAAGACAAGCTACACTAGCCAAAAATGCATATAGTAATATAGACCACTTAAAATATACTAAGGTATCACTTGCCAATACTATTCCAAAGTATTGACCCTTTGTGGCTGTAACTTGTGATGTTGCAGGTTACTCCGATGATGAATAGGAGTCATGAGTCTACACTCAACATGTTTGCCTGTGGCACATGAAGATGAAGACTTGTGTTTATTTACTTATTCCTAAGAACTCTGGTACTAGGCCTATGGCCTTGAGTTGTAAAAGACTATGTTTTATCTCTGGAATGAATGTAATAAATGACCTTTGTATCTGTGTACTTCATCTCAAACTGTGGATGCTAGCATTGATCCAGGGACTAGCATTGCAATCACAGGGATCCTATACTTTATAAAAGGAGGGGTCTAACACCTCCACTCAAGTATGTCATAAGCCTTCCTCATGTCCAACTTGAGTGCACAGAAACAATTTTTCCTTGCTCGGTTCTGATTCATAAAGTGCAAGAACTCACAGGCAGTATTTATATTATCCGTGATTAATCTCCCTAGTACAAAGGTCAGCTGTTCTTCAGCAATTATCTCAAGTAAATAGACTTTCGGTCTATTTGCCATCACCTTGGAGGTGATCTTGTAGATCACATTGCACAAGCTAATGGGTCTAAACTATCCTAGCTCCTCCGGGTTAGCAACCTTCGGGGTAAGCACCAAGAAAGTATGGTTTATGTCTCTCATATCATCCTCTCCCTTCAGCACACGCAACATAGCCAAAGTTACCTCTTTTCCATAGATCTCCCAATGAGTCTAGAAAAAATGGGCAGAAAAACCGTCAGGCCCCGAGGCCTTAGTCGGAAACATTTGGAACAGAGCCACTTTAACCTCCTTGATGTCTACGCACTTCTATTCTTGTAGACAGTTGTTGGGCCTCCAAGTGCAGAGGTTTGTAGAACAGCAGCAAGTTTCCCTTAAGTGGATTACCCAAGGTTTATCGAACTCAGGGAGGAACTGGTCAAATGTATCCCTCTCAAGCAACCCTGCAATCAAGATACAAGAAGTCTCTTGTGTCCCCAACACACCCAATACACTTGTTAGGTGTATACGTGCACTAGTTCGGCGAAGAGATAGTGAAATACAAGTGGTAACGGTGCCAGAAAAGAGCTTCTGACTTGTTGTTGACGTGGGAGAGACTAAAGGCAAACCAAAATAAAGATGGAAGCAATCAAACATGCAACAGATCTAGATGCAAACGGTCTTTCAATGTTTAGAAACAAGGCCTAGGGATCATACTTTCACTAGTGAACACTCTCTCATATAAATATCCTCTCTTCATGATACTACTCTTAACTACTCTCCGGTTGGACACTCTAATCCATGGTAGGGCTATAACAGCACACCTCAAAGTCCGCATTTCCTAATCTAGATAACCCCACACTGTCACCTTGAGCACTATATGGTTCCAACAAACATCACAATTTCATAAAGACATCCAACTCCAAATATAACTCATAACAAATATATATATATAGTCTATCCTAAGTGCCACACACGGCGTGCATGCTGTCACTTTCACACACGTGGGGAAAAGCATAGATCTATTAAAGCACAATGAGTATTTATGTAGAATCAAGCCTAAGTGCCACCATGGTGTGCACGTTGTCACTTTCACACACATGGGGAGAGCAGAGATCTAATGAAGCACTTGAGTAGCAAGGTAGATCTACTTTATTACAAAGCTCATGACCACAACAAGATCATGCATAGAGAGAGATGAACACATAGCTACCGGTAGATCCCTTAGCCTTGAGGAAGAACTACTCCCTCCTCATCATGGGAATCAACAATGGTGATGAAGATGGCGATGGAGATCGATGGAGATGGCTCCGGGACACTTCCCCGTCCTGGCAGGGTGCTGGAACAGAGACTTTCTGTCCCCCGAATCTTCCATTTGGTGGCGGCGGCGCTACAGAGGTTTTTGTGGATTTCTTCTAGATTATTTCGGGTTTTTGGGTCGGAGGCTTTTTATAGGTGAAGGAGGCAAGGTCGGTGGAGGGCCAGGGGGCCCACACCCCCTATGGGCGCCACCAGGGCTTGCTCGCTCCTAGGGGGTGCGACCACCCTGCTGTCCTCCTCCACCTCTGCTTCGTGGTTCCGTGTTGCTCTGGGAAATAATGACTTTGGCTTTTGTCTTGTCCAATTCCGAGAATATTTATTTTTTGCCTTTTCTAGAACCAAAAACAGAAGAAAACATGCAACTGGCACTGTGGCATCTTGTTAATAGGTTAGTCCAGAAAAACATATAAAAACACCGCAAAGTGTATACAAAGCATAAGACAAATGATACAAAACAAGCATGGAACATCAAAAATTATAGATACGTTTACGACGTATCACTCCTTCCTACTGATTGCTTTCAGCAGCATATCATTCATCTCCGTTGTAACTTTTGTAGGGATCACATCAATTACCTCCCCCATGTTTGTTACTCCGTCAGAACGATACAAGTTCTCGTAGAAATACTTTGTCATCTATGCCATCTCATGTTCCTCCTTGGTCACTGTACCATAAGGTATGGCGAGATGAGTAATTTTATTGCGCTTTTTTATTTGACTCGCCCGTAGGTGAAAAACACATGTATTTTTATCGCCCTTCGCCATCCACTTCACACGTGAGTGCTTCCTCCACATGGTCTCCTTCCTATGATACAGGTCAATTAGGTGTTGTGTAATACCCGCTTCTACGTCGGAAGGGCCCTGCCGCATTGGGTCGCCCCATAACTCCTTCAACTTGTGTGACAGTTGCCGTATTTCCATCTCGACATTGCCAAATGTGTTATTACCCTAGGTTCCCAACGATCCTGACACCCGGGTAAGTTTATCCTTTAACTGACTCATCGTTGTCGCATTCCCCTCTGCTTGCCACTGCTCACCGAGGAAAGGCTTAAACTGTTCATGTGACTCCCACATAACTTCTTATTGGAAGATTTTGTCATCCATTGCTCTCCACAGACTCACTAATTTCCTCCACCTAAGAGAAACTCCAACAGACGCTGGAAAATTTGGCGCTGGAAAATGGTTTTGGTGCGCGCTGGATCCAGTTTTGCAGCGCAAAACAGGAAATGCCTCCACCGGATGCACTAAATATAGGGCACGCAAAACATCCGTCTACCATATACGCCGGAGCTTTGCCGCGCACACTGGAGATTTGCTGCGCGCGCTCGCCAAGCATTATATCTGGTGCGCCAGATGCAACATGCTGGATAATTTTTTGTGCGTGCACTAGTTTACAACGGCTATTGGAGTCCGAATGTTAGCCTCGCGCGTGCTAAATTGACGGTTATTGAAAGGATCGTATGGGCACCTAGAGGGGGGGGTGAATAGGTGCTACTTCAAATTTTACTCTTTTTCAAATTAGGGTTTGACACAAAAGGTAAATTCTCTTGATTATGCAACTAAGGTGAATTCACCTATATGTCAATCTAGCACAAACACTAAGCAAGACCAAGATAAGTAAAGTGCGGTAAAGGATAGAAGTAACCAAAGTGGAGCACACGGATACACAAGGTTTTGTTTCCCGTAGTTCCTTCCTTTTGAGGGGAAGTACATCTATGTTTGGAGAGGGGGTGGTTTCAAACCACCAACGCCACGAGAGGTCTCCCTTGTTCTCCGATGAACCTCACCCCAAAGTATCCGATTCACCTCTTCCACTATAACGGCAACCTTCGAGGTGGAAGCCGATACCTTTACAACAAGTTCGAGCCACACATCCACAACCTAATTGGAGGATCCCGAATACAAGCAAGCTATCAAACAATCAAAGGCAATCTTGTAAGAACCAAATAAAAATCTAGGGTTTCCAAAGAAACACTAGAGCAAGGGGCCCTCAAGTGAATGAGGGGGAAATGAAGATCTCTCTTGGTGAAGTTTGAAGGAAATATGCCCTAGAGGCAATCATAGAAATGATTATATTTCTTATGTATCCATGAGTTATTGTAATGTTCCTTGAATATCCATATCAGGCAACTTGTATTGATTGGCAATTATGTGAATTGTTTGTGAAACACTTTACTTGTATGGTTATTTAATAGTTGTCCCTAGTCGGAGTTCATGTGAGGACACATGTGAATATTAGACTAGCACATCGATTGGTTCATGACTATGTTTCACAAGTCATAGACATGGAGATGTCAAACCAATGATGTGGACACATGTTATGAACATGGGGTTGGAC
Organism: Avena longiglumis; assembly: GCA_030063025.1. Lineage (NCBI taxonomy): Eukaryota > Viridiplantae > Streptophyta > Magnoliopsida > Poales > Poaceae > Avena > Avena longiglumis. The sequence continues at coordinate 470,081,506 of CP125974.1, read as the reverse complement.
TGACCCAACTTGAGACTAGCAATTAGTTGCAGCTCTCTCTCTACACATCGTGTATGTTTTGTCCTTAGACCTGAGATTGTCGCATGTACTTGAGATGTGGATCGACATACTTTGGGGCTATCAGATGCTACTCCGTAACTGGGTAGTTATAAAGGTAGCTTTCGGGTTTGTCCTAAAGCATGCTGCAAGGCATGGTCAATCAAGATGGGATTTTCCCCTCTCTAATTGAGAGAGATATCTCTGGGCCCCTCGAGTGATCGGATCCAGAAATGCATGGTCGTGCTACATATGGTTAAGAGTTAACCTAGTAAAGGGATTCTGAATCACAGTATCAAGAAAGGGAGGTCAGCTTGGAGCTAGACCAAATATTGTGAGGCAAAGGGAAAGACATGTACTAAACCTTGTGATGGTTCGTCTGATATGATATTTGTATGCGTTTAGGAGTTGGCACGTCTTGCTAGAGGCCGCTACCAACTATTGACAGAATAAGTGTATTCGTGTCATGTCTATACGTATATGAACCTATAGGGTCACACACTTAAGGGGCTAGAAGCCTAATGAGGATTGGATCCGAATTAGACCAGGCTTAGGCTACTAATGGGCTGCTAATGTAGAAGCCCACTAGGGACGCCTATATAAGAGAGGGTAGGGCGTCCTGACCAGGGTTAGACCATTCCACCCAGTCGCCACTCCTCACGCCTATGTTGCACGCGCGGACCTAGCAGTCTGGCGTCTGACGCTTCCACCTTGTACGTGTGGATACCTCATAGGCACTGCATCTGTATCATTTGGACGAGCTGCGCAAGGGGAGCTACTTGTGGGACGGGGACAAGGAGGAGACGATCGACGCGCTTCATCAAGTTCCGCAACTACGCGTCTAGTGGTAATCTCGTGATCTATGACAACAGTAATCCTGGTTTACGCGGTAGAAAATTTTGATTTGTGCTAGTGTAGCCTACCCGTATCCCTTCAAAGTTATAGATCAAGGCCTACTCCTTCGATTCTCCAAAGATCAATGACTTTGGATGGTTGGATGAAGAGATCTTGTTGATTTGGTGGCTCAAATGGTGGTGGAGTTCATGAGTGGGTCGAGCAGCTGGAAGAAGGGGATAAGTTCCCCTATTTATAGGCCACCAATCACTGAACCGTTTTCTGAACATTGGGTGACTTGTCAAACCGGATACTCTGGTCTACACCGGAGACTCCGGACAATCTCCGGACCGAGCTCTGGACCACCATACAGACTGTCCCAGCGGTCCTAGGACAATCTCCTCCGGAGACTCTTCAAAGATTCTGGTCCCTGTGCACCGAAGACTCTAGTCTAGCCACACCGAAGACTTTGGTCTGAGTGCTTGGAACGAAGACTCCGGACTGTCTCTGGTTGATCTCCGGATCCCCATGCAGTATGTCCTGGGCTGATTTCTGGAGCCCCCTCCGGAGATTCCTAGGGAAACTCCGAACCACACCGGAGACTCCGGTCCAGTCAGACCAGAGACTCTGTTCTGGAGTTCCCAAAAACTTGCATATTTTGTAGGGACAATTCCGTAGGCCAGGGTCCTTTTCACTTTTCATTATATCACCTTGTAGACATTAGAATACTATAAAATGATCTACGAGTTGTTAACGAACACCAAAACAAATTAGGACAGTAAATGTCCTTTCAATCTCCCCCTTTTTGGTGTTCTATGACAATAAGTGATTTTGCATGGAAATATTTGCAATGATATATAACAGTGTATAACAATATAATAATGCTCCCCTGACTATGTGCACTAGGATAAACAATTAAATCATGCATGGCAGGTAATATATGCTAAACATAGTTCTCACACAGGTTATAATAGCATAGGAGAAATATTTGCAATGAGATATAATAGTGTATAACAATATAATAATGCTCCCCCTGACTATGTGCACTAGGATAAACAAGTAAATCATGCACGACAGGTGATAGATGCTGAACATAGTTCTCACACGGGTTACAATAGCATAGGAGCAAACATGTCCTCACACACATACTATCTCACAAACCAAGGCAACACAAAGCAAATAAAAGTTCGAGATTCAGACAACAAGCATAAAAGAAGCCAAATCCAAGCCCATGCAAATCCCGATGACAATGTCTTCTCCCCCTTTGGTATCAAAACTCTGAAAAGGGAACATACCTAAGCTAGCGCCCCAAAGGATCACTCGGAGTCCTCGTCGTCATCATCCTCATCCATGTCCTGCTCATCCTCCTCCTCCTCATAGTCATCATCACCATCAGTAGCTGCATGCCCTTTGTCGTGAGGGTGAGAAGATGATGTACCCTGGTACCCAAAACCCGAGGTGACATCAGAAAAGGTCTGCCAATCCACCAAGCTGTCTTGTTGGGCATTCGATGACCCAAAGGAGAGTGTATAATTAGACTCTATGGAAGGGTGAGCTCCATGCTCATTGTTGTACTCATCCTCTCCTTCCTCATCCTTCGCATCTCCCTGAGCCTTGATTTCCTTAAGTAGTTTCTCCATGCGATGGTTGCTCTTGTTGGATGCATGCTATTTCTTGCGTATGTCCACATTCATGCAACAGAGGGTCCTCTCCCAGAATGACGCCTTCTTGACCTTCTCCTATACATAATCGTGTGTCATGGGAGGCATAGGTGCATTGGAGGCATTCTTCCTTAGAGCCCTAGGAGGTGAGGGGGCCCTCTCGGCCTTAGAAATCTCATCCTCCTCTTATAGAGCTAGTGAGCGTCTAGGGGTTGGCCCCATGTGTCCTTTCTACTGCAGAAACACAAGAGTATGCTCCATAAGGTTGTGAGGCATAGCAAGCGGAGAACCATTAGCATGGGTGGTGATGAGCCTCATGACAAGTGGTGCACAGGGAGGGGACTTCTTGTACAATATGGCATGGTACATCTCCTCAAATATGAAGTCCATGATGTTAATATGAGACGCGCCTACCTCGGGGCCAGCCAGGTGAATATTGTGGGTATGGTATAGTAAGTTGACCGACCCACATCTGATGGCATCATCATTTCCAACACTGGGGAAAATGGTATGGCGGAAGATCCTGAACATCAGATTGTAAGGGGCTTGAGGCCCTTGGACCCACCCACAACTCATGTGCTGCCATACAAAGGTGCAAGCTTGTTCTTGTTCTCCCCAAGGGATGCAGAGTGCATACGATGCCCAATATGAGCGGATATACCCTGAAAAGTCTCGGAGATAGCCTCAGCAAAGTCATACAAGGTCGTAGAACAGTGGTGATCTCCAGTCATCCAAGTCATTGTCCTTGCTTGGTCAGTCCCAAACACCATAGTGGCATAGAACTGCTGCACGAGAGTGATGTTGTAATCCTGGCGGAGCTCCATCAGACAGAACAGCCCTAGCTTCTCAGAAATCCACAATGCATCAGTGAAGTATGTGTTGTTCCGCATCTACTCAATACTCATATACTTCTGGGCACACACAGGTGACTTGGTGAGCTTGCTGTAAATGTCCTTCATGAACATTGCTTGCTCCTTCCTCCAATAACACGGGTCATCGCAGGTCCATGGCAAGTCATAGAACGGTGTCTTGCGCAACTCACAGTACTCCTTCTTTGACATGCGAGCCAAAGATTGTAGATTGTCATACTTTTCCCTCTTGGCACGTTTCTCTTCCTCAATATGGTCATGCTCCCTCCTCATGTATGCTGCATCACGGGCATGCTGCCTACGGTTGGTCGGGGGCACAATAAACTGACCCTCGGTCCCATCATATCGTGGATATGCCCTCTTTGACTTGGCCTTGGTGCGAGGAGGACGAGGAGAACCAGAGCCACCTGTGAAAAGCAATGAGTGAGATAGCATGGAGGTAAGCATATATGTCCCGGCATTGTAAAACAAGACCCTCGAGTCTTTGCTAGATGTGCTAGAGTCACTCCACACCGGAGTCTCCGCAGTGCACACCGGAGTTTCTGGCTCAGACCAGAGTCTCCGGCCTGTAGGACCGGAGTCTCAGACATGGGGACCGGAGTCTCTGGTCAGGAGAGTCTGGCATGCATTGTGAGGCTTCGGTAGGCCATGATTATAACAGATCGAGCAAGTAAACAAGGATAATGTGATAGTGCGCATGCATACAAGTGATTCTAGTGGGAAAAATCAGTACAAATCCTCAAAACATATCAAGGGATGAACTCTAAGTACAAAAAGAGGAGGAGAGGTACCAGATCTGTCCATTGGATCGATTCCACCAGAGGGAAGGGCCCAAAGGTGGATAGGAAGATGTTGGCTGGCGGCACGGTAGATCCCGAGGGCTTCGTGACCTCCGGAGAGGTGATTTGGAAGGGAAGGCTACGGGGTTGAGAGGATAGGTCGGGGTGGAAGAATGAAACTGTTTGTTTCAGTTCACCCCGACCTCCCTTAAGTGGAGCCCGAAAACCGTCTAGACCGAAGACTCCGGCCTACACCGAAGACTCCGGTGTGAGCACACAGGAGACTCTGGTCCTCCTCGACAAAAATACCAGGTTTGGTTTTTTGGGGACATATATGAGAGATAGAGGGTTTAAGACAAGGAATAGGCTTGGGTTAAGATGTCACACTGTGAAGAATCAAGAAAAACCATAGAAATCCACCAAAATGTTCAATAGAGCTCCAAATAAAAACCGAGCCAAGAACCAACTCTTCAATATGAAGAGGGCGGTGGCCGAGGCCACCATGTAAGAGTTTGTGGCATGACACCGCGGAGAATTATCCTTGGGTTCATAGTCACTAGTCATCAATGAACATCACATATCACAAAATGATATTAGGAGAATTGAATTTCTTAATGTTGGCATTATGGGGGGAGGGATAGCCCAATGTATTAGGACCGCACTCCCCCAATTTCCATGGGTGCGCCTAAACCAAATAAGAGTCAAGACATAGGTGAGTATGCAATATGATCAAGTCAAGCTCCTTGAATCTATGATATTTAGTTCATTACTCAAATAGCAAAATCTTACTTCATCAAGTGGCTTCGTGAAAATGTCGGCAAGTTGGTCTTTGGTTGATACATAAGATAGCTCAATATCACCTTGAGCAACATGATTTATAATGAAGTGATGACGAATCTCAGTATGCTTTGTCCTTGTGTGATCCACCGGGTTGTAGGCAATCTTGATAGCACTTTCATTGTCACATATAAGAGGCACTTTGTCACAATGGACACCACATTCCTTTAAAGTTTGCCTCATCCATAGCAATCGAGTACAAGCACTAGCAGCTGCCACATACTCGGCTTTGGCAGTGGAGAGAGATATACAATTTTGCTTCTTATAAGACCAACACACCAAGGACCTACCAAGGAATTGGAAGCCCCAGAGGTTGACTTTCTATCATCCTTATCACCAGCCCAATCCGAGTCCATGTATCCACAAAGAGAGAATGTTGAGCCCCGAGGATACCAAATACCATAGTTTGGGGTATGAACCAAATATCAAAATATTCTCTTGACCACCATCAAATGGCTTTGTTTAGGAGCCGCTTGATACCTTGTACACACTCCTACACTTAACACAATATCGGGTCTAGATGCACAAAGGTAAAGCAAAGAACCAATCATAGACCAGTATACCTTTTGATCCACATCTTTACCATTTGGGTTTAGTTCAAGATGATTCTTTGTTTCCATGGGAGTAGGAGCTCCATTTAGATCGTTCATGTTGAATCTCTTGAGAATATCTTGAGTATACTTGGCTTGGTTGAAGAATGTCCCTCCTCTTACTTACTTTATCTCAAAGCCAAGAAATACTCTCAATTCTCCCATCATAGACATATGGAACCTATTAGGCATAAGCTTTGATAATTCATCATTAAAAGCTTTGTTAGATGAGCCAAAGATAATATCATCAGCATATATTTTGCATACAAAAAGCTCCCGATTGACCTTCTTAGTAAAAAGAGTGGGATCGATTTTCCCAACCTCAAACCCACGGTCTATCAACAACTCTCTAAGCTGCTCATACCAATTGCATGGGGATTGTTTGTACCCATAAAGAGCCTTATCAAGTTTGTAAACATGGTTTGGGAAGTTGGGATCCTCGAACCCCGGGGGTTGCTTTTGTAACACTACGGTTCTGAAAAGACCGTAGCTTCTATGTGACATGCCAATCCTTGGATCGGTTCATTGGCCCACAATAGAATAAAGATGAATAACATAGTAAAATATCCGTGTATCATAAATAACGATGATCCAGAGTAACATTATTACAATAAAGGCTTAGCTCAAGGCTACCTTAGCTTATTCAAGTAGCAACATAAATAAAATAACTCCTCCATTCTTCAAATTTCCCACAAGTGAACAAGTGCCGAGTGGAGTACCGTGGCCTAAATCGATCACTCAGAATCTGAATATCCTGCAACATGAAATGTAGCAGCCCCGAAGGGTCAATACATGGAATGTATGGCAAGTAGAGCTATTAAAGGAGACAATAGAGCTAACATCTACATGCATACTTGCCAAGTGGGGCTGTGGCTAGCTCGCATTTGCAAACACCTTTGTCCTACTTTCTTAAACGGTTTTTGATTTTCTTTGAAAAGATCCCAATTAAGTTAACCCATCAACATTAAAGAAATTATGAAATTAGAATGAGCGAGAAACATGTCATGAACTCAATATCAAGCAACTCAGATGTCCATAACCGGGGACACGGCTAATCGATTAGTTTATACACCCTGTAGGGGTTAGTACACTTTACCCATGTGACTTAGCCAGCCTAGCTCGTACCACCACTCTCATATTGGGTGATGATAGGGAGAAGTCCAAGAAGGGACCGTTCGGGAAGTAGCTCCCCAAACCCGACACGCACCGGTCCAACCTACCAAAATTCTACATCTCTAGATACGTGGGTTCGAGTTACCACAACCTACTGAGTACAACCAACCGCCCATTCCATAATTGGCACATGGTTGTACACGTAAGCTACAAAATAAAGAAGCCAATCATTTTCTCTTGATACCTGGGTGCCTTTTCGCAATGATACCACCAAATTTTTTAATCCCCTCACACCCAGGAGATTCATTGATTAAGTTGTTTTTAGTTTTCGCAAACCAACACATTTAGAAACAACCTTCAGTGATGTACCCCATCCCTCGTTCATCATAGCATGGCTAAGCACATCTACCAACGGTGGCTCATCTACAAGAAATCCCTGCCACATAATAGGACATAGCATAGCGATAGTAATATCCTACACATGCATCTTCAAAATACACGACAATGCATTGAAAATAGTAGGACAACATCATGGACAAGGTAGCATCTACTTGCCTTGGCTGTAGCGGTCGAATGAACAATCCTCACACGAGCAAGCGTTGCACTCGTCACAATCTACACGATACAATTGCAATCACATAAACAAACCAAACACAACCATATACAAACATAACAATGCAAGATACAAGCATGAAAAGTTGTACAAGGCTCCAGTAGAATTCTACAACCTTATTCATTATACCTAATGTATGCATGCATGGAAAACATTTTAAATTCATTGGAAACAAGCATGCAATTTTAAATGACCAAAAAATTGAGCTATAATCCAATTATTAAGCCACTGCTATTAAACATTTTGTAAAATCTTGGAAAAATATCTACTGTGTAGGCAACCTAAAATAGAACCAGTACCAACTGGAATCACTCAAAAGGATTTATAGAATTTTCTGAGCAATTAAAATACTCTAGTAGATCTTTTTATAGATTCTGCAATTTCCAGTATTGTAAGTCTACCTTTCTAATTCACTCACAGATTCCTCTTGTTCTACTGATTCCAGGGACATCTCATTTGCAATTTTTGGAGTTGTAGAACTTTTACTATGAATTTATTACTCTAAAAAGGACATTAAACTATTTAATTAAACATGGCAAAACCCTTGCTTCAAAAGTATGGAACAATTATACAGCAATGTTCTACGTGAAAAACTGAATCCATCCATATCTCATTTGTAATTTTTGGCCCAGCAGATTAATTTATACGAATTTTACAAGTTCTATCTATTTTCTGCCAAAGTAAATCAAATTAAAAAAATCAGTCAAACTGACTGACTTTGACCACGCTGACATGGCACGCTGACCAGTCAGTGGGTCAAAGCAGATGGTCCACGGTCCATCTGGACCGTCTGTCCCAGATCGAAGGGAAGGGAGGGGCGGCGCTCACCTGGCGGCGTCGGGTCGACGGGGGGGTGGCGTCTCCGGCGAGGTACGATGGTGGATGAGCGGCATACGGCGTGCGGGGCGAGAAGGTGAAGCTTGACGTGGTGGCAGCGTCGGTTGGTGTGTCCTCGAGCGGCGGCAGCGAGCGGCTGGAGTGCGGCGTTGGCGTCGACTCCGGTGAGAGCAACGACATGCAATTGCCGGCGGCGTGAGGCTCTGCTGAGGGGGAAAACGCACGGGAAGAATCAGTGTCTGCAGGCGATGCTCCTTGCGAGATCAATCAGGGCCAGGGCGTTCCGCAGCTCGTGGTTCAAGTCTCCTACCAAAGTTTCCCGGCGACGGCGACGAGTGGCGGTCCGGCGTCTAGGTCTTCGAGGTTCGCGGGAGGGACAAGGTCGTGGCGGCGCGGTCTTTTGTAGTGGGGCAGGGGGAAACGCGAGCGACCGAACTCGTGCGGGAGTCGGACTCGATCGGGCGGCGATGGAGCTCCGTGTTTAGCACGAACGGCGGCGGCGCGCAGCTGTCATGCACCTGTCTTGGCGGTGCCTTGCGGCGGCAGCGCGGCTGATATCTGCGCTTCGGTATACTCTTGGCAGCCTGGGTGGCTGGCTTATGGGCGGTGGCTGCTCTCTCTCCCTTTTTTATTTTTATTTTTGATTTTTCCTTTTTCCTTTTTCCTGGGAAATTCTTAACTGAATTTTTGTCTGTCTGAAGTTGTCTTTAGATAAGCAGAAATTCAGATTGTTGTAAATTTTGCTCCGAAGCTCCGATTGAGGCGATTCAAAGTGATACGGGTTCGTGTCGGAACCCTCTACGCACATGTGCCTTCCAAACAACTAAAATATACCATTTTAGAAGATGCAAGGTAGAAACCGAGCACTCATGTGTATGTGACAAAGACATGCAAGTGGGTTTTGACAAAAAGTTTGAAACTGATTTTTTTTGCAATGATTCTCATGATGCAATGACATGCATGATATGCAGTATCAAATCTAAAATTTGGGATGTGACATCTTTACATATACCAACTCATGCAATGGACCATTAAGAAATGCACTTTTAACATCCATTTGTTGTAATTTAAAGTTATGGTGTGCTGCATAAGCAAGAAGGATACATATGGACTCAAGGCGAGCCACGGGTGCATATGTCTCTCCATAATCAATGCCTTCAATTTGAGAGAACCCTTGTGCAACCAATCTTGTCTTGTTCCTCACAACAATTCTGTGCTCATCTTGCTTGTTCTTGAATATCCACTTGGTGTCTATAACATTGCAGCAATCTTTTGACTTTTCAACTAAATTCCATACTTTGTTTTTCTCAAAGTTGTTGAGATCTTTGTGCATTGCTTCCAACCAATCTGAATCTTCAAGAGCTTCCCATACTTTCTTTGGTTTTATCATGGAAATGTGTTCTTGGTGTTCACTAAACCTCTTCAATTGAGCTCTAGTGGACATCCCTCTTCTTAGATCCCCTACCACATTCTCTAGAGTGTGGCTCTTAATTCCAACATTCTATCCACTCTATCTTGGAGACGATTTTTGATCTCCTTGTTGTTTCTTGTGGGGATCTCTTCATCATTTTGGTCCTCGTCTTGACCATTAACTTGACTTTGATCATCATCGTAATCATTATCTTCATCAAGAGGCAAAGATTGACCTTGGTCTTGATCAGGCACACTTCTAGACAGGTGTTGAGCTGATCTTATGGCAGATTGTATAGATCTTCCTTGTGTAATAGACCAAGAAATGCTGGACATTCTGGAGTATGGAGACTCAAGCTCCTCCTGGCTAGAGGTTTCTCCCTAATCAATTTGTTGAGGGTCCACAGCTTGTATTTGGCTTGGGTCATTGTCCTCCTCGACATAAGTATCTTGTTGATGTTGTGAAGATGAGGGCTCCACTTGAGTGGAGCATAGTTCTTCTCGATCCTCCATAAGGGGTTCCTCAACGGGGCGGATGAATCTCGCACCCATTCTTCCTATGGCATCCTGAGGCATTTCATCATCTACATCACAAACATCAACACGCCCCCCTTGGGGACCATCATATTCTTTTAAAACCACACTACAAGATTCTATGACAGTTCTGGAGAGCTTATCATAGATTATATATGTGGCACCCCGGATTTACGGTTCGAGAATACTCGTTATGCATATATTTCATGTTCCCATGATCAGTGAGCTGTGAGCATAACCGACTAGTATCATTACATCATCCATACAATATCGAGTGCAAACTTACAAGATGGCCATTATGGTGATTACAATACAAGTAGCGAAAGTCTTCAGTGCAGATCCTGTGCCTTAACCTACAAGAAACTTACTGGGAAGACGGCCTAGCTCGCATAGACGTCAGCACCTTCGTTCCTTCTTAACATCTGCAATCTGGCCAGGTAAATATCCAGGGACAATGCCAGTGAGTACTTTGAATGTACTCGTAAACCACCGAGACAAGGTAATAAGACTAATGCATATTTGGCTCTGGCGATAAATCTCTACACTATAGTTGTTTTTGAAAGACCTAACATTGGCATCTCTATATCTTTGTTGAAAAAGAGTTTTTATAAAACATGCCTCCTTTTTGAAAAAAATCCGGACATCTCCACATCCTTGTTAAAAATATTTAAAACAGTTTCAATGTAAAACCCTTTCTAAAACCTTATCGACCATCTCTGGTCAAAACCAACTTATCCTTTATCTTTTCTCGTGACCAAGTCACATCCTTAGTTTCCTCTCAACTTGTCCGAAGGGTCTGCCATTCCAACCGTCCTTGTCTGTGGACACGGCTATTCGAATAGATCACACTCTGCAGAGGTTGTGCACTTTACCCACAAGAATGAATACATCCGCCGGGATAGAACCACAGCCTGCTACACACGGTAGACAGGGGTTCGGATAATCAAACTTGAACTTTTCATTTGTCGATCCCTAGCAATGACGGCTTTTCCTTTTGGGTTTATCTCTCTGGTACGAGTATGGGGTACTGCGACCCTGGTCCTTCCATCCGTACTAACCCCTACCTCCAGACCGAAGTCTGACCGGTAGAAATAGTGACAATCTTCCATTAGTACTCCCTAAAAGCATACCGTCCGCGAGAGACCCAATTGTTGCACCAGTGCCTTGTACCAGACATCCCGGATTTCAGGGGATTTCTCCCCTTTAGGGAGTAAGAGAAGCCCCGACTAAGGATCACAAACTACGAGATAAGCCCCAACGTCTGGGGTAATGTGGTTGCACGAATAAATTGTTCCAGACATTGGCTTAGAACATCCCTTCCTTTATCTTGCTTGACTTTCTCTTCATCCACCTCATCTTTTGTTTGGTAAAACTTCCACTCGGAAATGATGCCTCTTTCCAAGGGTTTTATTTTGAAAACTTTGTAGTAGGGTAAAAACCCCAAAATAGTTTTATTCTTGAAAATCCGTGGGTTCCAAGAGGGAAGATTATAATCATATTAGCCTCGTTCTAAAGGGGTAAAGATAGGTGTAAATAGGGTAGGTGTCCGGTGTACACTTATACATAACTTGGAGGAGCCAAGTTACTCACGTCTGTTTATTTAAAATAAACCATGTCTGTTTTCATGCAATTTACAAACGAGATATAAAGCAGTCGATAAACAGAAGTAGGGAAATATAGGTGTTCAGGAATGGTGGCTTGCTTGTGACCAGCGATATGTCCCTTGACGGTGCTAGATAACCAGAATACCAATAGTAACAATAATAAGATAATCCCGATGCTTCCTTCTTCTCGGCGTTACACAATCGCAACTATCGCTGTTATCGAGCATACATGCAAACAAACAATACATCAATCAATACAAGCATACAAACATCAAACCAAACAACAAGCTACGGATAAGTAGATGATAAACATCAGTAGGATGTTGGAGGTTTGATTTGATTGGATTAGAAGAAGATTTGGAGACATTAGGGAGAGAATCCTTTTGGATTACAGGTCTAGGAATTACCTAAGGGAGAGGTTTTTGATCAAGGACTTGCTCTGTATGATACCATTGTGTAAAAATGATACCATCAGAAAGGTATTGATAAAATGAAGCCAACAAAAGTGGTTTCACTACTTTATCATTTTCCCTTGATTTATAATGGATTTCATAGTGATTAGAGCTCTAGTTTTAGGAAATAATTCACCAGAACTTCTCTGGAGTTCCAAAAATTATTTCCTTGGGTTAAAAGGTAGTATTTGATTTAATGAATCAATAGGAGTTGGAATCTCCTCAAAAAAATTACCAGAATGCCCTTGAGAAATTCCTAAAGACAGTACTAGACAGAATTTGTCTTTTTCATTATATTTATTTTACCGAAACTTTTCAGCTATTTCCAAGGACACATGCTATGTACTGAGAGTACCTTTCTTTAGGAATTGGAATCAACCTTTTTGGAGTTACAGATATACTGTGGTGATTTTATTAGTGAATAAACCATGCACAGAAAGGTTTAATTCACTAAAACTTGTCAGTTGCTCCTAAAATTATGGGCTTCTGAATTTAGTAGGGTATGTGTGGCATCCCGCAAAACCACTACTAGAAAATCGCGTTGAAGTTGTGCACTGCATCGTCATCATCATGCATTGTTTGCATAAAACTATGTTTGCAAAGCCCGTGTTGTTTTCCAAACGCCCCATTTTTAATTAAGTATCAAACTCCGGATGCAACCGGATATTTTTGTTGTCAAAAACTATTTACAAAATCCGTCGCAATTAATTAAAAATATTAAATTATTTTTGTGCGATGAACGGGCCGATTGACCAACGACCGCCCCAGAATCTTCAAACGGTCCCCCAGTCCCGCCCCTAAATCCTAAAGCTACCCACTATCCTACCCACCCTTTGTGGCCACATCACCCTGGCCACTCCCCTCGCGCCACCTCACCTTCCCTCACCCCTCACCCACTCACAAACGGCCACATCACCCCCACCCACCAGCTTCCCCTCTCCTCCCTGGTCCAAGCCAGCCAGCCACCCCTCACCCTGGCCCCACCCCCTGGGTCCCACGCCCACCTACCCCACTCCCAAAGACCCACATCACGACGCACACCACGCCTAGCCCCACCCTCCCCACTCACAAGACGCCCCAACCCATCATGGGACCCGCCCAGCACCACTCACCCGCCTGCACCAGACCGTCTTCCACCTCCCGCCTCCTCCTCTTTGCGGCAAGCAGCCTCCCCAGCGCCCGCCACCGCCAGCTCGCCTCGCCGCCGCTTCATGGCATGGCGACGCCACCGTCACCGCCACCAGGCCGCCCGGTCCTCTCCGCTCCGCCCGCGTCTGGCGCGCGCCCAAGACGCCGGAGGCCACCCTGCCGCCGAGCAGCTGCCCGCCATGAGCCGCCCGACCACCATCGCGCCGCATGCGAGCATCTCCCTCGCCACTGCCACCGCCCGGCGCTCCCTCCGTCTGCCCGAGGTCCCTCTCCTCCTCCGGCTCGACCAAGGCCTCTGCCGCCTTCGCCCTCCCTCTCGGCGCGCCGCCGAGCGGAGCGCCTGGCCCCACCTCCGCCGTCTCCGCTTGGCTGCCACCGCCTCCGACGTCGCCGCCGAAGTTCGCCCACAGCTCCTCCTGCCGCCTTGCTCGCCGCCCTCCTTCCGCCGGTCGCAGCCTCACGAGCCCTCCTTCCGCATTGCATGGCCCCGGCGCCTCCGCGGCGGTAGAAGACCCCGACAGGGCGTACAAGCTCCTCGTGTTCTAACCGCAGGCCTTCCTCGATCCCGGGTCTCGGGAAGTGGATTCGTCGCTCGACAGGATCCCCATCCAGACGCGTCCCTGGAAGCAGCTTCAGACGGGATATGGAACCAGAGGCTCCAGCAGAATCCGTCGCTGTACCGCAGCACTAAGTTCCGGGATCTGGTGCGCCTTCTGGTCGGAACTCGAGTGCTCCGCCCCAGAATCCGAAGGTGTCGAGAGTCAAGATCCCCGTCGACTGTAGAACCCGACACATCAAGATCTCCATCTTGGGTTCCAAGGACTTCCTCACGGACATCGAGCGCCAGGCTCGCCCCGCGAGTTCCGAAGCTTGTTCCCGGCATCCGAAGACCCCCGATCAAGGATCCACAGACCCGTTCTCGAAGACCGAACCCGGGCGCGCCAAGTTCCTCGACCCGAGTCCCCGAGGCGACAAATACTCCGTCCCGGACACCAGGCTCGGCAACCCGAACGCCAAGACATTCGTCGAACCCCGAAGACCGGACCCGGCGGACCGAAAGGATCTCCTTCTCGGTTACGACAAGAACTTCCTCGAGGACGCCGAGTACTTCACCCCGAACGCCAAGACCGTCCCGACTCGAGGACCCGACAAGATCCACAAGAACGACAAGAACGGACCAGCCGGGCGAGTCCGATGCCCGACGCTGCACCGGCACGCCCGGAACGCCAAGGTCCCCGCGAGAGAGGACAAGATCGACAACATGACCCGAAGACCACGGATGCGCCAAGACCTACCCCTTTTAACCGAGAACGTACCCGTCGAACCCTGGACCCCGACCCCGAACCCCGGAACCTCCAAGATCGTCGAAAACCCTAATGTGTGACCCTTATCCGAGAACCCTATTTTACAAGATAATAACAACTTGATGCATATTAAATGGTCATCTCGCATGCATATCTGTGGATTGGGGGCCTTATGCCGATTCACCTAATAATTAAATATGGGGCCCATATGCGGGCAAATCTAGTCTCATATCGGCCTCATTTAAACTTGTGTAGCGAACCGGTATCTTATCTTGCCTTGTTATAACAACATTTAATTTGCGGGGTAATTAAATAACTTGAACAATATAATCAATTGTCGGGACCCCGGTTCCGCTTAATATGACCTAAATTGCATCGCACCTTGCCATGCCATGCATCTTACATGCATCATGCCGATCTTCTGCCGTCGTATTAAATATTGCATCCGGTGTTGTTCTAGTGTTTTGTTTCTTCGCGGATAAGGCCGTTGAGTTGATGTGAGCTTCGCCCCGATCTTCGGATGAACCCTTCGACAATGTTTTCAGGCGAGCATCTCCCCCTTTCTACCTATCTTACTTTATAGTAATTTACTCCTTCCTGTTGATCTATTGCTATCTGTGTTGCGATGCTATAGTTTTCGTACCCGTGAAATCCCTTGCAGCTCTATATTGCCTTGGACACATCCTATTACCTGTTGATTGGTAGATAGTTGTACTTGCGCATCGTAGTTGCTTGCTCAAGTGCTGATGTGTGTCGTCATATGCCACAGTTGCTGATGTATTGCCGCATGTTGATGTTGGAGATGATTCTAGTTTTATTTATCGTCACTTTAATTTCTGTTTAACAACTAAAATTGAAATAAGCAGAGGCATCGGTGGGTGATAGAAAATATTTGGTTTCCGAACGCCCACTTGTGTCCCGTAAGACCCCGAGTACTTGATACCTGTTCCTTGATTTTTGCGCGCTATCCACATCCGGGAGGTATATGGGACCCCCCTGAGCCAGAGCTTGATTCAGTCTTATTTCTTGGGGCCACAAACTAGTTTGAGGTGTTTTTACTATCCTGTACTTATATCATGCTACTTTCTGTATTTAAAATTGTGCGAGGAGCACACTGTACTGTTTAGGATCATGGCACGATTCCGCGGTGTCGACAAGCCCAGCCACACTTTCGGGTTCCCGATGTTCACGTAGTCCCCATAACCTTGAGGCCGTCTCGAGCTTGCTTACTCGCTATGGATTCTACTTAAGGTGGCCCTGAAATATTTCTGAATCTGTGATTGTTTAGTCGTGAAAGCCTCGTTGGGTTTTGATTTGGTTTTTCCGAGGTTGATCGGCGTGTTGCTATTGGTGCACCCGCCGGGTAAAACTTTCTCAAAGCCGTGTCCATGGATATGGACGACTTGGAGCCTGATATCTCGATCATAGACAAGCATAACTAAAGTTTACTGTTATAAATTTGACTTATAATGACTAGTAATCAGCTTCACTACAACGGAATGGCTAAGTAATACTGCCCACAATTGCTTGTTTGGAGTGTCGCTTGCGACCATTGTACCTGACTAGTAAGTACTGCAACTACAACGAAATGGCTGAATAAAAGTACCAACAAGCTTTGGGTTTTGGGGTTATCTCATGCTAAATGTATCTGACTAGTAAGTGTTGCCACTATAACGGAATGGTTAACTAAAAGTGCCCACTGCTTACTTTATCAGGATGATTATCTAAACCTGACTCGTAAAGTGCCGCAACTATAACTGAATAAGTAAAACGCCAACTATGTGAGTTCCTCGGTTGACTTCCTCGTTTGGTCTCGAGGGGAAACGCCAGATGGGTTTGTTTGATGCTAGTATCGTTGGATCCGAATAGGTCTTTCTTACCCCTCTCGATAGCCGCGGTTGTATCGAGTCTCTATAGGTTGTTTAGTGCATGCCACGCCGCCGATCCACCATACCTATGTAGGCGAGGACCGCGAATTCTAGCCTCGCTGCATCTGGCCTCCATCGACGCTCCTCTTTTCCTTTGCCCTTTGTCGGCACCCTTTTGTTTAAGCAGGTTTTGAGATCGACGCCGTTAGCGGGGTTACCCTTCCGGCTTGGCTCAGGGGGTTATGGACGCCATTGGTTATTCTTCAGGGCTCTTAGCCCCATTTGCATTTTGTCCGTAGTCGGACGCTCCGCCTTTTCAAGGTGATTTGGATCTTTGAATATTATATCTGTATTCTTGACTCATGGAGTCGCTGTTATATATATATCTGTTCTGTGGGTCCCATCGAGGACTGTTGTGTAATGTTATTACTTCGTTTTCCACCGCATTTAAAGTGCTGGTGGCACCTTTGAATCGCTTTCTATGCGGGTTTTGGCGAATTTTGCTCAAACTTGCATAGGTCCGATTCTGAGGGTGTTACTGAGTGGTATCGAGCTCAGCGATGCGATACCCCACAAGTCCAGCCTGTAGGATAACCTAGCTAACGGCCGAAGTAGAGTGTCAAAACTATTTTTGAAAAATCGGTTGGATAGTTCTGATTAGGTCTGATTTTACTCCTTACCCCTCTGCTATTCTCCTCTTACCCCTGCGTGTTTTGAATCTACCTCTTATCATTTCTTCGAGTCCAGGATTTCTCGTGGTTGGGTTTCCGTCGTACCTTCAGGGTTTCGCTTTCTCCCTTTTGTAACGGAGGTGCTACGATCATCAATCTGCAGCTGGTCTGTTGTGCTCTTCATCCGGTCTTTTGTTCTTGAGCTCTTTATCCATATGTGTTCCTTGCTGGATATCTGTATCGTCGAAAAACATATGAGAAGGACGAGCAATGGTGAAGTTGGGGTATACCTTGAGCATGTGTTGTTCATGCCAATGGAACCATCGCGGAACCTAATCATTGTGTCTTTCATACGATTTCTGCTGGCAACATTCCTTTGTTCCGGACACCGCCTAAGAAGATCTTCAGTCTAAATCTCGAGAGTTGAGTTGCCTGATTCTCCTACCCATGTATAGAGTTGATAGTTGGGTCCGGGATGGACTGATCACCCTACCCGACTCCTACTATTCGCTCTGTACATCGAACTGGTTGATCAATGTAACTTTTCCCTCTTCTAATGGAAGTTAGAGGTGGCCTTATCGTTTGATACCTCTATCTTCGTCCTTTGTTTCTCCGGAGTGTGCTCTCGACGATCAGGAGTAACGACCCTTTGTTAGTGGTGTCGCGAGGATCTACACAAAGCGAGAAGACGGAGAACGCCGACCTTCCTTCCGGTACCATGAGGCGGATCTCGAGGGCGAGATCCATTGTTAGTGGTGTCGAATTGTGGCATCCCGCAAAACCACTACTAGAAAATCGCGTTGAAGTTGTGCATTGCATCGTCATCATCATGCATTGTTTGCATAAAACTATGTTTGCAAAGCCCGTGTTGTTTTCCAAACGCCCCATTTTTAATTAAGTATCAAACCCCGGATGCAACCGGATATTTTTGTTGTCAAAAAC
This sequence comes from Avena longiglumis, assembly GCA_030063025.1. Classification (NCBI taxonomy): domain Eukaryota; kingdom Viridiplantae; phylum Streptophyta; class Magnoliopsida; order Poales; family Poaceae; genus Avena; species Avena longiglumis. Next base: position 470,063,403 of record CP125974.1, on the reverse strand, counting down.
TATTTACAAAATCCGTCGCAATTAATTAAAAATATTAAATTATTTTTGTGCGGGGCAGTCGAACGGGCCGATTGACCCGAACGACCGCCCCAGAATCTTCAAACGGTCCACCAGTCCCGCCCCTAAATCCTAAAGCTACCCACTATCCTACCCACCCTTTGTGGCCACATCACCCTGGCCACTCCCCTCGCGCCACCTCACCTTCCCTCACCCCTCACCCACTCACAAACGGCCACATCACCCCCACCCACCAGCTTCCTCTCTCCTCCCTGGTCAAAGCCAGCCAGCCCACCCCCTCACCCTGGCCCCACCCCCTGGGTCCCACGCCCACCTACCCCACTCCCAGCACCCACACTGTCACGCACGCACACCACGCGCGCGCAGCCAGCTAGCCCCACCCCCCCACTCGCGCACGCCCCGCACAGCCCCAACCCACCGCGGGACCCGCCCCAGGCCCCACTCAGCCGCCCGCACCAGACCGTCTTCCACCTCCCGCCTCCTCCTCTGCGCAGCCTGCAGCAGCCCACCCAGCGCCGCACGCCCAGCTCCCGCCTCGCTTTCATGGCCGGCGACGCCACCGCCACCGCCACCAGGCCCGATCCCTCCTCTTCGCTCAGCCCGCGCGCCCGGCCGAGGCCACTCGCTGAAGGCCACCCTCGTCAGCCTTCGCCCCGACCACTGCCCGCCATGAGCATCTCCTCGCCGCGGCCACTGCTGCCGGCGCTCCCTCCGTCCGCCAGGGTCCCTCCTCCTCCGGCTCACCCACGCCCCCCTCTCGGCCGCTTCTCGGCCCGCTGAAGGAGCGCCGCCCCACCTCCGGCCGTCTCCGCTTCCGCCGTCAGCCGTCTCCCCGACGCGGTCGCCGCCGAGTTCGTCCACAGCTCCTCCGCCTGGCCGCCTTGCTCTGCGCCCCGCCCCTCCTTCCGCCGGTCGCAGCCTCGCCGAGCCCCTCCCCTTCCGCCTCTGTTGCATGGCCCCGGCGCCTCCGCGGCGGTAGAAGACCCCGGCAGGGCGTACAAGCTCCTCGTGTTCTAACCGCAGGCCTTCCTCGATCCCGGGTCTCGGGGAAGTGGATTCGTCGCTCGACAGGATCCCCATCCAGACGCGTCCCTGGAAGCAGCTTCAGACGAGATATGGAACCAGAGGCTCCAGCAGAATCCGTCGCTGTACCGCGGCACTAAGTTCCGGGATCTGGTGCGCCTTCTGGTCGGAACTCGAGTGCTCCGCCCCAGAATCCGAAGGTGTCGAGAGTCAAGATCCCCGTCGACTGTAGAACCCGGCACATCAAGATCTCCATCTTGGGTTCCAAGGACTTCCTCACGGACATCGAGCGCCAGGCTCGCCCATGAAGTTCGAAGCTTGTTCCGGCATCCAAGACCCCGATCAAGGATCCAGACCCGTTCAAGATCCGAACCCGGGCGCGCCAAGTTCCTCGACCCGAGTCCCCGAGGCGACAAATACTCCGTCCCGGACACCAGGCTCGGCAACCCGAACGCCAAGACATTCGTCGAACCCCGAAGACCGGACCCGGCGGACCGAAAGGATCTCCTTCTCGGTTACGACAAGAACTTCCTCGAGGACGCCGAGTACTTCACCCCGAACGCCAAGACCGTCCCGACTCGAGGACCCGACAAGATCCGCGCAACGACAAGAACGGCACCAGCCAGGGCGAGTCCGATGCCCCGACGCCAGACCAAGTACGCCCCCCCCGGAACGCCAAGGTCCCCGCGAGAGAGGACAAGATCGACAACATGACCCGAAGACCACGGATGCGCCAAGACCTACCCCTTTTAACCGAGAACGTACCCGTCGAACCCTGGACCCCGACCCCGAACCCCGGAACCTCCAAGATCGTCGAAAACCCTAAAGTGTGACCCTTATCCGAGAACCCTATTTTACAAGATAATAACAACTTGATGCATATTAAATGGTCATCTCGCATGCATATCTGTGGATTGGGGGCCTTATGCCGATTCACCTAATAATTAAATATGGGGCCCATATGCGGGCAAATCTAGTCTCATATCGGCCTCATTTAAACTTGTGTAGCGAACCGGTATCTTATCTTGCCTTGTTATAACAACATTTAATTTGCGGGGTAATTAAATAACTTGAACAATATAATCAATTGTCGGGACCCCGGTTCCTCTTAATATGACCTAAATTGCATCGCACCTTGCCATGCCATGCATCTTACATGCATCATGCCGATCTTCTGCCGTCGTATTAAATATTGCATCCGGTGTTGTTCTAGTGTTTTGTTTCTTCGCGGATAAGGCCGTTGAGTTGATGTGAGCTTCGCCCCGATCTTCGGATGAACCCTTCGACAATGTTTTCAGGCGAGCATCTCCCCCTTTCTACCTATCTTACTTTATAGTAATTTACTCCTTCTGTTGATCTATTGCTATACGTGTTTGCGATGCTATAGTTTTCGTGCCGTGAAATCCCTTGCAGCTCTATATTGCCTTGGACACATCCTATTACACATTGATTGGTAGATAGTTGGACTTGCGTCGTAGTTGCTTGCTCAAGTCTTGATGTGTGTCATATATGCCACAGCTTGATGTATTTCCGCATGTTGATGTTGGAGATGATTCTAGTTTTATTTATCGTCACTTTAATTTCTGTTTAACAACTAAAATTGAAATAAGCGAGGCATCGGTGGGTGATAGAAAATATTTGGTTTCAACGCCCACTTGTGTCCCGTAAGACCCCGAGTACTTGATACTGTTCCTTGATTTTTGCGCGCTATCCACATCCGGGAGGTATATGGGACCCCCCTGAGCCAGAGCTTGATTCAGTCTTATTTCTTGGGGCCACAAACTAGTTTGAGGTGTTTTTACTATCCTGTACTTATGCCATGCTACTTTCTGTATTTAAAATTGTGCGAGGAGCACCTTTGCTGTTAGGATCATGGCACGATTCATGGGTGTCGACAAGCCCAGCCACACTTTCGGGTTCCCGTCGTTCACCGTCCCCATAACCTTGAGGCCGTCTGAGCTTGCTTACTCGCTATGGATTCTACTTAAGGGTGGCCTGAAATATTTCTGAATCCTGTGATTGTTCAGTCGTGAAAGCCTCGTTGGGTTTTGATTTGGTTTTTCCGAGGTTGATCGAGCGTGTGTTGCTATTGGTGCACCCCGGCCGGGTAAAACTTTCTGAAAGCCGTGTCCGCAGATATGGACGACTTGGAGCACAGTATCTCGATCATAGACAAGCATAACTAAAGTTTACTGTTATAAATTTGACTTATAATGACTAGTAATCAGCTTCACTACAACGGAATGGCTAAGTAATACTGCCCACAATTGCTTGTTTGGAGTGTCGCTTGCGACCATTGTACCTGACTAGTAAGTACTGCAACTACAACGAAATGGCTGAATAAAAGTACCAACAACTGCTGGGTTTTGGGGTTATCTCATGCTAAATGTATCTGACTAGTAAGTGTTGCCACTATAACGGAATGGTTAACTAAAAGTGCCCACTGCTTACTTTATCAGGATGATTATCTAAACCTGACTAGTAAAGTGCCGCAACTATAACTGAATAAGTAAAACTGCCAACTATGTGAGTTCCTCGGTTGACTTCCTCGTTTGGTCTCGAGGGGGAAACGCCAGGATGGGTTTGTTTGATGCTAGTATCAGGTTGGATCCGAATAGGTCTTTCTTACCCCTCTCTGATAGCCGCCAGTTGTATCGAGTCTCTATAGGTTGTTTAGTGCATCTCGCTGCCGCTCGATCCACCATACCTATGTAGGCGAGACCGCGAATTCTAGCCTCGCTGTCTTGGCCTCCGTCGACGCTCCTCTTTTTCCTTTGCCCTTTGTCGGCACCCTTTTGTTTAAGCAGGTTTTGAGATCGACGTTAGCGGTTACCCTTCCGGCTTGGCCTGGCAGGTTATGGACGCCATTGGTTATTCTTTAGGGCTCTTAGCCCCATTTGCTTCTTGTCCGTAGTCGGACGCTACCGCTTTCAAGGTGATTTGGATCTTTGAATATTATATCGTATTCTTGACTCATGGAGTCGTATATATATCTGCTCGTGGGTCCCATCGAGGACTGTTGTGTAATGTTATTACTTCGTTTTCCACCCGCACGAAAGTGCCTGGTGGGCACCTTTGAATCGTTTCTATGCGGGTTTTGGCGAATTTTGCTCAAACTTGCATAGGTCCGATTCTGAGGGTGTTACAGTATGGGTATGTGTGTCTACTGAGAGTTGTAATTAGTTTCAAACCTCATTTGGTTTGACCTAGATAAAACCCTAAAGGCGGAAAGTATCTATTTTTGTTATTTTTACTATTGGTAATATAGGAAGCAAAACATGGTGGGGTTAGTGGGGTATGAATGTTATGGGTGCTACCTTTCATCACCAACTATATTCACTCCATTTGGACTTGCAAAAAATTATGTACAAATAAATCAGTGATCTAGATAGAACTTGGGAAAACATTTATCATATTTATTTTATTTATTGTTTTGGTGCAGCACAAGGTTTTCATGTTAGAAAAGAGGCTTGGGCACCTGGTAAAAATGCTATCTCATTTTATTTGAGTCCTTTCCATTTTTGTTTATAACTAAACCATATGGCCTCATGCAAATCTGGAATAAAATAGAAAAGGAGAACGGGGAAATGGGCTGGGGTTGCTGGATACTGGGTCGCGCATGCGAGATTCAGCCTAGGAGGATAGCATCCACGCGCAGGGTGGCGGTTTTGAAATGCTGACAGGCGGGGTTGACCTGTCAGTGGCTGCGGGGAACGAAGGGGTACCGAGGGATCTGGGCCATCCGGCTAAGCCAGATCCAACGGCAGGGGGGTTGTCTTCTACCTCTGGCTGGTGAGAATAGAGGGGAAACCCTAGGGGGAGGTGGCGGTGCCCTGGGAGCTCACCTGGGTGCCGGGAAGGCGACGGGGAGGGTATGGGGCGGATGGGTGTGCGAAGGGGAGTCGGGAGAGGGGCGACACGTTAGGGTTTGGTGCAGGTCCAGGGGTCGCGCATCCTCGCGATGGAGAGGATTCAGAACTCGCCGAGAGCGCTCCTGAGCTTCTGTATGCAAGAGAGGAGGGGTCCGCGGGGGTTCTAGGGACCTAGGCAGACCAGAGGAGGTGTGGTTACCTCAGGGCGAGCCCAGGAAAGAGAAAGGCGTTGGGGGAGGTTGCTCTCGGGCGTGCAAGGTGGTGGTCACTTCCGGCGCTCCTGCAGCAAAAAGAAAAGCATGGGGAAGGAGATTAGAGGGTGTAGATCTCGAATGCAACACATGCACAGGGAGAGGAGTAGGGAAAAAGGGACCTTGAGCTTGAGATACACTATGGCCGAATGTGCCATTTCTCCTTCGTGTGGCTAGCCAGGGGAGGTGAGGAGTGAGAGGGGAGCTCGGGGAGGTGGGTGGGAGTTCAAGGGAGCAAATGAGCTGAGGGGAGGGTGCTGGGTGGCCCTTGGGCATTATAAACCAAGCTATATGGTCCATGGTGCACTAGGTGCATGGGGAAGCTTGGGAGGAGGGTGCTGGCCAGTCATTGGGCAAGGGAGGCGGTTCTGGGGGTGGTGTGGGGCCTACAGCTCGACAAGAGAGGGGGAGAGGAGTGGGGTAGCTGTTGCCTCATTATTGCAAAGATTTTGGCAATATAGGATGCTCTCTCTCTCTTACAAGCACTAGGGGACAAATGGTCAAGATGCTATAGTGCTGGTCGACTAGAGGGGTGTGTGTGCTGCTGTGGAGTAGTATTAAGGAAGATTGGAGATGAGTTGGTTGTGGCTTGAATCAAGTTTGTTGGTTTTTGGCAAATTTGATCAAGTGGAAGCTTATGAAGGAAGTTGATGAATTTACATTGTACATAGTGGGTAGATGGTACTGGTAGGTGGAGTAGGTCAGATAATCACTTCATAATTTAAATGGGAATTTTCTGATGATTAAAATCCCATTTAAATGCACTTCTTCAAAAAGTGCTGAAATGGATTATGGAAGCAAAGCTGAAAATTTTATATTGGGCAAGCTTAGTTTTTGATGTGTTATGGTCCTAAATACCATTACACATACTGGAGAATTTTATTGGGATTTATTGAGGTGTAAAAGTATTTTTAGGGAATTATTTCTTGTTTCTGCCATTTAAGAAAAAGGGCAAAAAGAAATAATAAAGGATCTCAAAAATATTTATTTTTGAGTCGGGGAGATAGGATATGACATAAGTCATATGTGCCTTGAGTTGGCAAGGTGATTTGGAGAAAAACTAACTTGTCTTTGAAGACAAGGGTTTTGAGGAATTTGTAAGATAAGGAAATTAAATAATTTAATAATCCAAATAATTAGGGAAATTATTTGGGGATGATTATATCCAAGGTATATGGTGTAAAATTGATGTACAGTTCAACCTTGGTTTTAAAGAAAAGTGGTGAAATAATTAAAACTAGATTCTAGAGGATCTAGGGTTTAGTTAGTCTGATGCCATCTAAACAAGGTTGGAGTAGGGAGCTCAGAGCTCACCTTGGTACAATGGGGATATGGATGGATAGAACATGTCATATATATGACCATGGAAGCAAGGGTTAGGCTTGGTTGGATCTGAGGTGGTCTAGATGAGATGGCAAACCTTGTTGAAAATAAGGCTGCCATAACAGATGCATCAGTTAGCCTCCTAAACCATGTGGGTTTAAGAAGCACAAGGCTCCAATGGAAACAAGTGAGGTGGGGGTGGGTAGGCCCTGGTTAGTAGGTCCTAAACATGCAAAGAGTTGGTCAAGGGGAGGTGGCATATAGATGTGAGCTTCTGCCAAAGTAGGCAAGATGACAAGATTTGCAGAAAAGATTATTATCTTGACTACAAAACCATCATGGATGAGTGGTAATTAGAATGGATTATACAAGGGCAAGAGTGGGCCTTAGTAGTAATAAATATGTACTACAAGATGGTTCAGGTACAATCTCAAGACTGCACATAGGTTGGAATAGGTAGAGCTCCAAAGGTTGAATCTAGATAAGAGATCCAGACTTAGCCATTTTGGCAGATTTGGAGATTTTGGACTAGAGCACAAGTGTAGATGGTTTTGAGAGGATGCTAGGTTCCAAACTCATGATCAAGGGGATGGTGTTGAGGTATTAAATAATTAGATGGGATTCATGCTTGGAGTGGGTCTCCACTAAGTTGGGAACCATCCAGAGGGATTATCCTTGGATTGAGATAAGCAGGAGATGAGATGGTCACTTGAGTGGCTTGGGATAGATCCAGATTTGGAAGCTTGCTTGGGATGGAGGATCTCAAGCAAGTATTGGGTCCTAAAAGATGAGCTACTAGATTAGCTCACTCTAGTTCCTAAGCAAACAAGGCAAACATCATATCAAGGCAAATCATCAGACAGCAGATCAATGCAATTCATCTTATTACTTAGGCCCAGTTCTTTTGGCGGCTTTTTCGAGAAGCCGCCCTACCCCCAGCTTCCTAGAGAAGCCGGTTCCAAAATTTAGTGAGGCTTCCAAGTTAGTTTAGCCTTAACCACTTTGGAAGCCTTGTAAATTTTTTGAACCGGCTTCCCCAGGAAGCTGGGGGTAGGGCGGCTTCTCGGAGAAGCCGTCAAAAGAACTGGGCCTAATTAAATAACTACTACTAAGGTTACCATCAAGCCTTAGCTTGAGGTAAATATGGGTATTTTGAAAGGGGTATAGCTTTAAATTAAGATAAGTACCATCTTGGTATCTCTACCAAGATTGAGATGAAAAGTTTTAAGAAAGGTTTTTGGAGACCTAGAGATAAGGGTAGTTGAAGGTTCTGTCTTGAAAACATAAGGGGAGTATATATATGTCTCCATAGTTTTGGCACTAGAAACTAGCAAAGTATTTGGTTGGGTCAAAGTCATCTTGGCTCAGGTTTTGAAATGCCAGAACATTTGAGAATATGAAAGATGAGCCAAGACATCTCTTTTGTAAAATAGTTTTTTGTAAACTAGTGTTGAGATGAGGAGCACACAACTAATACTCAAACGGTTGCTTGAGCACAAGCAAACAAGTAAGCACACATTGTAAGAAAAAGTTTTTGTTCCCCCTGATTTTTTCCTTTTGGACAATAAATCAGGGTTGCTGAAATTGGGATGTTACACTATAAGTGTGGGATTCTAGACCATAGCCAACAAAAATACCCTCTAATGCGTTGGAATCAAATTTGGACAAACGAACACCCTTTATGCGATAGAAACACTTACAACCGAACACCTGGAAGTATGAAACGTTGGGTTTGTTACCGGTAAGAATTTCATATGGAGTCTTGATCAATTATTTGTGGAGGTAAAGACGGTTTGATGCATGGCATGCAGTGGAGATTGCTTCGGCCAAAAAATTGTATGGAGATTTAAACTCCGCCAACATGGTCCTTGCCATATCAATAAGAGTCTGGTTCTTCCTCTCAGCTACACCATTTTGTTGAGGGGTATATGCAGTGGAATATTGATGTTTTATCCCCTCATCACTAAGAAATCCATTTAAGGTGTAGTTCTTGAACTCGGTGCCGTTGTCACCCCTTATTATCATCACGGGGACATTGTGTTGATGTTGAGCCATGTTGATGAAGTCAATGGAGTTTTCTTGGGTCTCACTTTTCAACTTGAATAAGTATACCCATGTATATCTTGAGTAGTCATCAACAATCACCAAACAATATTTCTTCTCACCAAGACTAGCATGAGATGGAGGACCAAAGAGGTCCACATGAAGGAGCTCCAAGATCCTCTTGGAATTGATGTAGTTCTTCGGCTTGTGGGGAGAATCATGCATATTTCCTTCAACACAAGCCCTGCAAACACGATCTTTGGTAAAACAAATATTTTCTTTTAGTCCAACAATATGGCCATCCTTGTGGGGACTTTGCAAAGTTCTCATGTTGACATGGGCTAGACGGCGATGCCATAACCAACACACATCGGCCTTTCCGAATAAGCACATCACACTTGTAGTGGTTTTGACATACCCAACGAAAGCGACCTTTAAAAACTTGCTCCACATGAGGACCACAATATCATTATCAATAAATACGGCAAAGCCCATCTTTCTAAGAGCACGGACTGAAATTAAATTATAGCCAAGGGTCTCAACAAGCATGACGTCCACGAGTGTAATATCGTGGGCAACCACAACCTTGCCGAAACCCATTACCTTAGACTTAGACTTGTCGGCATATGTCACAGATATTTGATCATCATTTGGTCTCAACTCCTTGACAATAGATGTGCTTCCGTTCATATGACTTGTGCATCCACTATCAAGCACACACTTTGACCCTCCAGAAGCATAGGTCTACAAAAGATCAAACTAGTTTTTAGGTACCCATTTTTTAATGGGTCCTATTTTGTTAGCAACAAGGGTCTTGGGAACCCAAATAGACCAAGCAATATAACCATCAAATGTGCCAACATATTGTGCATACACATCACCATAATAGTCACGCATTAAAACATAGTAAGGGTTAACACTTCCCCATAAATTCATCATGAGACATAGTTTTTCCACTTGTAGTCTTACTACCCACAATGGCCTTGTCTTTTTCTTGTGCGGGCTTGTCCTTCTTCTTATTATTATTATTCTTGGCTTTGGAGACAAATCCAATGCCCCTTTTCTCACCATTTGGCCTCTGCTTACTCAAGAGGTCATCAATGTACTTGTTTCCTTTGGGAAAGGTGGACTTAGCTAGCTCCCCCTTCAATTATATTTGTACAACTATAAGTAATGAAAGTACTAGGTGAAGAAATATTGTTCAACTGAGTTTGAAGCTTTTCACGAGACTTTGTGAGTAACAAAGGTTCACTCTCCAAGGCCTTGTGAGACTTGTCAAGCATCCTAAAGTCCTCGGCAAGTTTTTCATGAACAACACCAAACTCAATCTTGTCCTTTTTAGCCTTTTTATATTTAGCAATAGCATGGTCACATTCCTTGATGATCCTATTAACAATTAGGTCATTTTCCCCATCAAGCCCTTCAAATTTTAGTTCAAGAGTCATCCTAGTCTCTTGTTCTTCTTCTAGAGCATTATTTAGAGCTTCTACCTCAATCATGTGCTCTCTCCCTAGTTTACATATCTCATCAAGAAGCTCTTGTGTGTGATAAAGTTGATCTAAGAGGTCCCCAAAATGTCTCTGGTGTTCCCCTTGCAATTTATTCATCAACTCATCAAAATAAACTAATTCATTTTTTTAACTTCAAGAGATATCTCATCATCAAATTCATCATCAATCAAGGAGGAGGGGTGTGACGATGATAATACCTCCGTTCCTCTTGCCATAAGGCAAGTGATGTTCTTTTTGGAGATATTCTCATTTGGAGAGTCGAAGAGGGAGAATGTGGGTGTAGAAGTAGTGGCAAGAGCAGCCACACCACTTGATGTTTCCTCTTCATCATCTTCATTGTCGAAGGAGACCTATTCATGAGTGATCAAGACAATTTCACTCGATTTCTAGTTGGTGGGATTCTTCTTGATGAAGGGTTTCTTGAAAGGAGCTTTGGAGGTTTTCTTCAACACAATTTTACCCCCATGATCTTATCTTTTCTCATAGGGACAACCTGCCACAAAGTGATAGCGGTCACCACAATTGAATCAAGTTCTCAATTTAGTGACATTGTCTCTTCTCCCATTTGGGTTGCTTCTTCATTGCATCTCCATCTTGGCCTTGGCGGGATCTTTCGAAAAGTTTTTAGCATAGAAAGCCATATATTCACCATGAGCAATCTTGACATCATCGGGGTGGCTCATAGATAAGCCTTCATCACTTTCATCTTCATCCTCATACTCCACAACTTTGGACTTTAAGGCAAGGTTGACCCCATTGCTCATTCCAAGGGCCCGAGCACGAGCATATTTGGCATTCTTGGAGGCAACCTTGAAAGAGGCCATCTCTTGCATAACTTCATTGGAGGTCATGATATGGTAGTTGTGTCTTCTTTGTAGACTCTTCAAGTCGGTGGGCTCAAAGGGCATGAGTGCACTCACATATTTCCTTTTTATCCAAGCAACATCCACATGTGAGACACCCACATTACTAAAGGCGGTGGAAGTGGACTTGAGCCTTCGATACATGTCTTCATGATCTTCACCATCCTTCATATAGAAGCCTTCGGCTTCATTGCTTAGTGCATCATACCGGTTCCTTCTCATGCTCTCATTTCCAACATCTAGCTCCATGAGAGCATCCCAAGCTTCCTTGGCAGTGTTGAGGTGTTCAATGTGAGGGTAATATTTTGTACCCAATACTTGTTGAATCATGTGCAAAGCGGTGGCATTGAGTTGACCATTGACAACTTATCTTCTTGTCAAGTTGGTTGGATCCACAATACGGAGTCCTTCTTCAATGATATTCCATAACTCAATACAAGAGCTTCGCACATGAGATTTCATTAGTGATTTCCATTGAGAAAAAGTAGATGCAGCAAGCTTAGGTGGGTCTCCTCTGTTGTTTATATGAGGGTGAGGAATTGGAGGGTCGGGAGAGTACCATCCTAGAGCCTCATGGTGCTCTCCCTTCTCACCATACTTTTTGGTGGAGGGATTAGTGTCATGGTGGTGGCACGGCAGATGCCATGGGTAGGCTAAAGTATGGGGCCAATGGATGCTAGAGGGATCTGGGGAGGAAAGATGTAGTTGAATCTACACACAGAAAACTAACGTAAAGATCTTTATTTCTCCTTTTCCTGGCTACAAGTGCTCCTTGAGCTGTATACAAGTGGAGAAGAAGAACTTTACCAGCCTAACGGTACCAAATGGGTCGATCCCCTTCTCAGAGTCCAAGCCTCTCCTTATAAAGGGGAGCCTTGGCTCCTCTAGGGCTCACGTGGCAAGCATATTCGAGGAATATGCTTGTCCCAATATAGTAATTCGGCGGCCTCCTTTCCGTGTCGCCCTTCTAATGATGGCAAGGTTCCAGAGAACCCCACCTGCACGCCTCGGGCTCCAGGACTGTCACCTCCGTGACCTCCTTCTGCCCTTCTGTCGCTCTGCGCCTTGTCCTTTGTGTTTGGCTCTGCTCAGATTCTTCCTAGCCCGTGACTAGAGTTTGACTATAGGCTCCTCCTTCTCCCGCAAGCTTCATGTTACTCGGCCCTGTCTCGCTTAACTCGGCTTGGTCGTTACCTGCAATTATATTATTCGGGCTGACCCGGCCGACTTACACAGTACATCGGTCGGGTCACGTACTGCCCCTCTCTTAAATGTCCTGCTCGTGCTTACCTCGGCCGACCTTTACAGGATTCGGCCGATTTAGCCATTAACTCAGAGTTGGACGGGGATCTTCCTTTTGTCTTCCCCCGTCCTGACCCTATCCGGGGTCACCTCCCCAACATTAGTCCCCGAAGCTGGTATGGTCCTGCCTATAACCTCGGCCGGGCCATATCAGTTTCCCAATATTCGATTCTCCTAGTTTCCGAGTTACTTTTCCCTCGTCCGAGGTATCTGCGCATCTTCGCAGACGCCTCGCCCCACGTGTTACACTCATCATTGTTTCCCTAGTTTTTGTTCCTCTACGACAGTTACAGCGAATTATTGCGCTGTCATCGCAACGCCTGCACCGTTTCCGTCAGGGATCGTAATCCTCTCTTGCATCATGTGGTCGTTGGTGCGGTTACACTCAGCGGCGCGCGGTTATGCCGCACACACGATCTACACAGTTAACGCCCGCACGCACGATCCCACTACCACTCAGGCCGCGTGGTTATAAAGAGGGGCACGGGGCTGGGAGATTTACTTTCCTCCTCTGCTTCCCGTTGCCCTTCTTCCTCCTCTCGCTTCCGTGCATGTTCGTGCTTCCGCCTCCGTGCGCCCATCGGAATCTTCGATGACGAGGCTCCCATCGCTTTGCTCCGTCGACCCCGTCCCCGTATACTTGCTCCGGCGTTGTTGCCAGTGAGTTTATCCGGTCTCATTGCCTAGTTTATTCTCTAGACGCATCTGCTTATTCTTAGATTTCCCACGACGGTTCCTTCTCCGCTCCGCCACCGTTTTCGCGTAGGATCACGACGGGGCCTTGCAGTTCTAGGCTTCGCTCCGCCACTAGTTCATCTTTCGTAGATTCCTCCGGCGACCCTATGTCGAGCTCCGTTAGCGGTGCGCTTATTGAGGATGACGATGCAGCGTATGGGCCCGAGGGCTCTGGGGCTCTTCCACACCCGAAAGATTGAGTGGTTAATCCGAACTCGCCGGATTCCTCCCGAGGTAGCCTGTCGCTTACCCGACAGTGAATCTTCTCCAGTTCTCAAGGAGGGCGAGTACGTCTTCTTTATGTCACACTTCGCTCGCGGGTTTGGTCTCCCCCTTAGCAATTTCGCTAGGGTGTTCCTTGATTACTTTGGCATGTAGCCGCATCATCTTCCGGCTAATGCCATCGCTTCTCTTTCCGCCTTTATTTCTGCTTCAGAAGGATACTTCGGCCTATGGCCGTCTGTGCATGTTTGGTCGAAGTTCTTTCAGATCCGTTCCAATGTTGTCCCAGACAAATCCCTTCAACCTTCTAAGAAACTGCTCACCCAGTGCGGAGCTGCGTCCATCACACCTCGGAGGAAATCCGAGTTTCCTCGTGTTGCAGGTCTAGAGTCATGCAAGAAATGGCATAAATCGTTCTTTTATGTCAAGAATTCTGGGAAGGAGGACAGGATTCGGCTCCCTGCTTTTTCCATTGGCCCCCCTTCCAAGAAGAACTGGACTTATAATCCGAGGAAGAGTCATGCTCTGGCCGAGGCCTTTGAGATTCGGCTGAAGGAACTGATCTGCTCCGGGCTATGCGGCGAGGATCTGATGACTACCTTCGTCAGCAGCCGGATATGCCCATTCTAGAAACGCACGCATAAGCTCTGCTATATGAGCGGTCCCCTTGATCCCAACCGAGTCTCAATGGTGGAGCTGGATAATTACCTTATCTTCAAGCGCGTCCGGGCTATCTTTAAGACAGATATGCTGGAGGACTGGGCCTGGGGACTGAAGCCGTTCACCCGCGAGCATCCCCCACCCAGAGTAAGTTCTCGCAGTTGTGTTTTGCCTTTTAATCGCATCTGTGATTTCCCTTGTTAATATCTATCTTTCTTTTCCTGCAGAGGTTCGAGGAGCAGAAGATTGAGGATGCCGAGGTTTTGTCTCTCCCGTGGCCCGCGTATCGGAACACTCCGGACAGCGAGCAGCCGGACTCGGAGGAGTTCGTCCCCAAGTCGGACCTTGCTCCGGCTCGTGCCCGTGGCAAGACCCCGGCCCACGAGGAGGAAGGTGATTCGGACGAGGTCCAAGTTCTTGAGGTAGTTGCTGCAATGCCAATTTCTTATGCATTTCCGGCCTCTACTTTCTCAGCTAATCCGGCCGGTTAGGTTCACAACGCCGAGCCTCTCGCCTCCCGACCTCCTGTTACCTCGGGGAAACGTAGCGCTCCAGCTGGTGCCTCGGAAACATCTCCCAAGAAACGAATGAAGAAGTCAGCCCAGCACCCTCCGAAGCGTAAAACTATGCCCGGGGTTACTGGGTGAGTTGCTTTTTATTTGTATTTCTTGTTTCTCTCTTTCTGCCTTTTGACCTGATCTTTTTTGCCTTTGCTGGGCTCCTCTTTCTGTTAATCCTAGTGGTCCTAGCATGACGAGTCACACGACTCGGCCGCCTTCTCCTCCGCCTCCTGAAGATACTAGAGTTCCTAGTCCTGCTCGTATCAACTCTCCTCCCGCTCCGAATCAAACGTCATCTCGCCAGGATGCGCCTGAGGTCTTTCCTGCTGATGCCGATATAACTCGGCCAGTAGATATTTCTACCGTGCCTGCTGCCTCCTCCGTGAATCCCAAAGTTTCCCCCGAGATCCCTTCGACCCCCACAGCCTTTACTGCGACTCCGAGTCCAACCGAGGATATCAATATCTCTATGCCCTCAGAAACCGTAATCCCTCCGGCCCCCAAAAATGTCGTTCCAAGTGCCGAGGTAACGGCTCCTGCCGACACCTCTTCTAAGGCAAAAAAGGTCGTCGTCACCAAACCTCCCTCATCCCAGAAAGGGCTTGCCAGCTCTTCTCAGCCTACAATTGCTGATGCGCTGTGCAAGGGGGTTTTTTCTGCCAATACAATTGTTACCCCGGCTGCTGATACACAGCTCGCTCTTCACAAGAGTCCTGCGGTGGCAGTGGCTACACAACACGTCCGAGGTAAAGTCCTGACTCGTACAGAGAGTGGGAACAGCCTCGGCTCGTTGGTTGAGTATGCCAACAATTGGAATGCTGCTGATCAGCTCGAGGGCAATCCAAGCAGCCAGCCCTGTCAACTCTCCGACATCAGCAGTCGCTTACATCTGGCTGCCAAGATCGTTCTTGACAGCAACAAGATGAATGAGGTAATTGTTTTTATCGATGTGTTTGATTAATCATTCAAATGATATTATATATACACTAGTCCCTGAAGCTTGCAACCGAATACTTTGTTATTCGTTTGAAAGTTTTATTAGGCTTTTCCTGGTTCAGTTTTATTTTAGTGTTCGACTATCCATCTACCGAGATCCGAATCAAGCTTTGCTTGATTTGGATCTGTCTGAGTTTCGAATATCCAGCCACCTAGATCCGAGTTAAGTTTTGCTCAACTCGGATCTATTTTAGTTTTGAATATCCAGCCACCTAGATCCGAGTTAAGTTTTGCTTGACTCGGATCTGTTTTAGTTTTGAATATCCAGCCACCTAGATCCGAGTTAAGTTTTGCTTGACTCGGATCTGTTTTAGTTTCGAACATCTTATTGCTATATATTTTGTTGCTTAGGTTGCGCATGACCGGCGGACCGCCGAATTCCAAAGGCTGCTTTTCGCACATAAAAAATTGCAAGATAATATGAGAAGGTCATTCCTGTGGTGAAGAAAGCTGGTAAGTTAACAAACTTTTGCATTATCCCTAAAGCTCTTATTGTTTTGGACGTGAGGTGTTAGCTCACTTTGCTGGTAAATAGGTAACATCAACAATCTTAACATCCGTCTTGAGAAGAAAGTCAAGGCCCTGGAAGGTTAGTTACTCTTTTACTTTACATACTTCTATTTGAAATGTGCACTGGGTTTCTTTTAACCCTTTTGGCTTTGGTAAAGCCGAGTTACAAACTTTTGCAGCGTCACATCAAGACTGCACACCTATGCCTGATATGATGCTGCATTTTTTAGAACAAGCCGCTACTCATTCGGCGCAGCTGGAAGATAAAGACGACGAGATACTTCGCTTGCTGTCGCATCCCAAGATTTTCCAAATCTTGTAATGTGAAAAATAAATGAATAAAATAAAACTTTGTTGATTTTCAGGGTGAGAAGAAACTTTTTGAATCCAATTGGAAACCTTCAAACCTATTTGATCAAACAAATCCTAAAGGATTTGAAAAGATAAAACAATTAGTAAAGTTAAAAATATTTGGATTACTATTTTGAATCTTTTAAATAAAAAGATTTGGTTTTCAAATGAAAAGGAAGAAATATAAATAAGGATTATTTAATGGAGCCAAATTAAACCTTGGCCAAGCTTTTGAAATAAAAGGTTTTGCTTTGATTAAAGGAGTAAAAGTTTATTTAAATAAAATAAGGAGAGTTTATAAATGAACCAAATTTATTAAAATAAAGATTTTACCATTTTATTTAAACATCAAAACTTGTTAAATTATTTTAAACAAGTTTTCCAAGTATTTTATATTCTCAAATAAAACCTACTGATTTGGTTTTATGATTATTTAGATTTCAAATGGAGTTTTTTAATAAATCAAAACCCATTTGATTTAATAAATAAGGACTATTTTATTTAATTATTAAATAGATCCTAAAGAAAATAGAATTATTATTTTGTTTTGTACCTTGATTTGTGTGGTCAAGCAGAACAAAAAACCAATACAAAGATTGGCAAGGATTTGAAATCATTTGGGTGTTTGTTTTGTTGTTTGAAATTCAAAACAGAAAATCAAATTAGAAAAAGAAAAAGCAATCAGAATAGAAAATGGAATCGGACCTGACCCAACTCACCTGGCCCAGCAGCCCAGTCCAGCCCAACTAGCTCTCTCCCCGCAGAAAACGATTCGCACCTACTTACTGACCCACATAGACACCGACGAGTGGACCCTCCCCCTCACTCCCTTTCTCGCTGACAAGCATGCCCCACACTGCCATGTCATCGTCTTCCTCCCCGCGTTAAACTCGCCGGCCGTTTCCTTCCGTTGATACTGCGAATGAATTGGCTTCAATGCCGCGTCTTAATCACGCCGCGACCACGCCCCCTTAAACGGCTCCCTCCCCTCTCCATTTCCCCTCTCTCGCCCAGCTCTCTCGGCCACCAGGCTGCTCGAAATCTCCTCTGCACCACCCTCTGTTCCAGCGAGCTCACCGAGCAAATTCCGGCCAGTAGACACCTCCCCTTGCCTCCTCGACCAAGCTCACACACTCCCAGCCTCTGGTGCTTCTCACAGTGCTTCCCGTTCGTCCACGCTCGCCCAGAGCCTCGGCTTCGACAACCTCTGAGCGCCGCCGTGTCTGCTACTTTCTCCGGCGACCTCCCCTGGTAAGATCAGACCACCCCGAAGCCATTCATTGATGCTCACATGTCCCCTGGTACCGTGCGCGTCTAATGAACCCCTTATTTTGATCTGGCACGCCTTGTAGCCCCGCCTCCGTCGACGACCGAACGAACCCGAGGCGCAGCTCCACTCCGGAAGCGACATTCCCGCTCCAAAGGCGCCTCGACCAGCACCACCTCGAGCTTCACCTCGACCTCGCGAGCACGGTGAGCACTCCCGTTTCCTCCTTTGCTTCTTGTAGCCACCGCTAGCACACTGTCTGACCGTGCGCCGCCGCCAGCCACCGTCGGCGCCGCTCGAGTTTGATCAATCAGGTTTACACCGTTAGATCTTGATCCTATGGCTAAGATTAGAACCTGAGCGAAAGGGTACGAGCACGTCTGAGCCGCGCGATCTGTTTAGATCCAACGCCTCACAGAGGCCGATCCGCGCGAACCGGTACCGACCAGTAGTATTGCGCCGCGTGGCTAGCCTTTGATTTAAAACAGATTTTTGAATCAGATTGATATGCAAATTTGTAAACCTTGTAACTTTTGATCCACACGTCCAAAATTTGCAAATTTTATATCAATGGAATCAGTGGAACAAGCCCTAGCCAACCATGAAATTTGTTTAGTAAAACGTTTCTGTTAAATTGTTTGTCTTTGCAGAAACATTTGTATGCTTGTTTAGGTTATAAAAACTATTCCAAAATGATTTTGAGATTGAAATCTTTGCAAATTGGTTTGTTGTGAACCTAATGACCCTAGGAACCAACCCATAAATTTAAATAAGTATTTGGTGAAGATTAGGATTGAAAAATTGAATTAGCTTATTTCTAGTCAAATAAAAATATTGGTTTTGTTATGGAAATGATTTTTGAACAAAAACCTTTGGAAAATGTTTTGATTCAAATCTACTGACCCTAAACACCAAGTTTTGTGAACTAACAACTTATTTGGTGAACAATATAAAATTGTTGCTTTGCTAAAAAACAATTTCAATCACATGAAATGATGGTTTGATTTTAAAATGGTTTTTAGATAAAACCCTTTTGCAAATGCTTTTGC
Source organism: Avena longiglumis (assembly GCA_030063025.1). Classification (NCBI taxonomy): domain Eukaryota; kingdom Viridiplantae; phylum Streptophyta; class Magnoliopsida; order Poales; family Poaceae; genus Avena; species Avena longiglumis. The sequence goes on along the minus strand of CP125974.1, from coordinate 470,044,847 downwards.
CACTTTGGAAAATGACCACTTTGAACCTTACAATGTATAGAGCCTAGTAGAAACCACTTTTGCAAATAAAACTATCTTTTCAATGCTTGCATGCATGACTTAGCTTCTATTATTTTATGTGTGTTTGATTGTTTGAATATTGGTTGGAATGCTAGTTGAATTTGTGTTTGCTTAATTGATTTGTAGTGAAGCTAGAAGAGTGTGATATTATCAAGATCAAGAAGTGAACCAACATTCCAAAAAGGCAAGTTACACTATCATCCAAGTCCTACTATTTTCAATATACTTAGTGGATTTTGAAACATGCATAAAAAGGATTTCTATGCTAAAATCCTAATAGGATACCCTTATATATATTCCTTAGTGAAAACAATGTAGTTGTAAAATGCTTAGCCAAGCTATATATTTTGAGAAGAGATACATGTTGAGATTTTATGAAGTTGAGAAAAGACTTATGTTTTATATAATAAAACAAGTACTCAATGAACCACCTGGGTGGACAAGGATACTCAAGTTTTGGATAAGGTGGCAACAAGAGGAACCATGTTTATATGGCAATTTTTTTTTGTTGAGCACTAGATGAAAACCACCCAGGGACTTAAAGATTGAACATGTTTCTCCAACAGTAGCTTCCGTGTACAGCCACATGCTATATGGCTCTGGCTTAGTCAACTACATTGGGAAGACCCATGCATTGGTCTTTAGGTTAACTGGAAATGAGGGAACTAGGAACCCTACATTGGTGCCTGAAGACAAGCTAGCATTGTGTATGGGAGGACCCTATGGAAATACTTCGTCACATTCTCAATCACAAGACTCCATCTTGGTGAGTACTTATCCAAATGACCACTGGTGGCAACAAGATGAGATTGTGTCATGTGGGTAAAGTGTACAACTTCTGCAGAAGATAAAAATCTAAGTACTTAGCCGTGTCCCCGGTTATGGACAATACTGAGCAACTAAAGCCTGAAGCTATGGGAAATCTCGACATTCCAATTTCTAAAAGAAAAACTTTAAAGTGACAACAAAAGGCTTGAAGCACTTGGGGTGTACCAAGGAGCTCAAGAGATTTTGATAAAAACTTGAAGCACTTTGGATGTACCAAGGAGCTCAAGAGATTTTGACAAAGACTTGAAACACTTGGGGATTTACCAAGGAGTTCAGAAAGATTTGACAAAAGATCAAAACTATTTTGAAAAGATAGGATAAATTATTGCTTTCTGCAAATGAGCCTAAAACCCTACTTAGCCAAATATGCATGTAATGATAGGATCCACATATTTCTACATAGTAGTGAAACTTGTCAATACAATTCAAATGTATTGACCCTTGTGGCTGTAACTTGTAATGTTGCAGGTTTGATTGATATTAGTAAAGTTGATTGATTAGGATTACAAAGTGTACAACCAACATGTCTACATGTGGCACTTTGAAGATGAAGGACCCCATGCTTATAGATATTCGGTTGCGATGTAATGTAATAGCCAAATGAGCTATGTAAGATGTAAAAAATTATGTTATTCCTGGTTATAAAGTTGTATTATGACCTTTGTTTCTTGATATTACATCTTAACTGTGGATGCTAGCTATTGATCCAGGGACTAGCATTGCAATCACAGGGGACTCTACCTTATTAAAGGTTGGGACCCTTTACAGATGGTATCAGAGCACTGTGTTGCCTGTAGGATTGTAAACCTAGGATTGGACAAAAACCCTTAGAAAAATATAGGAGTTGTATTTGTTCCAAAAACTTATTTACAAAACAATCTTGTAAACTCTTTCCTTAAACCATTTTAGTTTTGATTCTACATCTCTTCTATTTCAAACTGGATGGAAAAACCTACCCCATGGCCAAAGACTTCACCATGAGCTAAGGACTTCATCAACTCTAATGACTTCAACATCTTCAACTCTAATGAATTCAACATCTTCAACTCTAATGACTTCAACATCTTCAACTCTAATGACTTCAACATCTTCAGCATATTCACCAAGGACTTCAACCTTGGATATCACTAAGGACAAGTGAGACAAGAATCTTTCTCAAGATTTAGAGACTAAGTGTAGGGATCTCAACCTAATAAGGTAGATTCCTCCTGTGTTTTACAATGCTAGTCCCTGGATCAATAGCTAGCATCCACAGTTTAGATGTAATATCAAGAAACAAAGGTCATAATATAACATTATAACCAGGAATAACATAATTTTATTGCATCATACATAGCTCATGTGGCTATTACATTACATTGCAGTGGAATAACTTTAAACATGGGGTCCTTCATCTTCAAAGTGCCACATGCAGATGTTGGTTGTAGACTTTGTAATCCTAATCAAACAATCTTCACTAAAATCAATCAAACCTGCAACATTACAAGTTACAGTCACAAGGGTCAATACATTTGAATTGTATTGGCAAGTGATACTATAATAGTATAGTGGAGTCTATCATCTATATGCATTTGGCTAAGTGGAGTTGAGGCTTGCATTGCTCAAAATAGATTTTTCCTTAACATTTGGAAATACTAAGTTTTTGCTTTGACAAAATCATTTTTCTCAACCAAAGATTGAAGATCCTTTACTAGGCATCTCTCAATCAAAGATTGAACATTTCAAACAACCCTTGTTCAATCCACAAGATTTTAACTTAGAAATTTGAATGATGAGATTCTTGATTGCTTCCATGTCTTGATGCTCAAATTGTCCTTTACCAGGGACATGGCTAAGTACTTAGATTTTACACTCTGCAGAGGTGGTACACTTTCCCCACAAGACTTGGTTTCCCAAGACAAGATCTTTCAGAAGCTTTCCCTTAGACCAAAATGGACGCGCTCCAACCTATCAAACACTACCACCCACTATCCATATGGCTAAGTTCTTACAACCTATATGATCATGGCAGAGCCCATATTGCCAAGTGGTTGCACTTGAAGCTTCTCACATTTGACATCTCAAATCTCTTTGTTCCTGGGTGGCCATCCACAAGTGAGATACACAAGCCAAGTCCATGGTCTTGTGTAACCACTCAACATAAACCCATCCTTCCATTCCACCCAGGTGATTTATTTACTTAGTTGTTTTATTACACAAAAACATAAGTCCTTAGACTTAGAGTATTTTTCCATAGTGTGAATATATATTCCACCCATGTTTTCTATTAGCTAGGCTAAGCTTGATAGTAGTAGGAATATTAACTTAGAAAAATCCTACTAAGGATTCATCTACTAGTTTTTCTTATAGCAAGGTCTATACATAGCAAAATCCATGCAAGTTTTACTTAGAGAAAAATCACTAATGCATAGTGAAAGTAATGGGACAAAACGTATGAAGCATCACTTGCCTTTTTGGTAGAGGGTATAAGTTCACTCCTTGTCCTTGCAACAACCACACTCTTCAAGTCACTACAAATCAATCAAGAAAGGCACAAAACTCAATCTACCAAACAAGCAAAACAACACATAAAATGACAAAGTCAAAGTAATGCATGTAAGCATGCAAAGGATGGTTCCATTTGTAAGGATGGTCTCCACTAGGCTTCTAAACTTTGTAAGGTCCAAATTGGTCATTTACCAAAATGGCAAAGTCATTTGTAAATGGGTTTTATCCATAAACCGTTTTCAAAACCTTTCATCATTTTATGTGGTGAAAAACATTTTTCTCAATGCCACAACCTTAAGTGATTTCACTTAATAAGTTGTTGTTTCTCAAAACTTGGTATTTATGGTCAGTAGGTTTGGTCCAAAATATTTTTCTCTAAGTTCTTTACTCAAAATTATTTCCATAACAAAAATCATTATTTTCATTTGGCTAGAAATGACTAAATCAATTAATCTATCCTAAATTTCACCAAAATCATTTTTAACTCCATGGTTTGGTTCCTAGGGTCAGTGAGTTTACAGCAAACCATTTTGCAAAGGTTTTAACCCTAAAAACATTTTTAAACAATTTTTCTAATCTAAATAAGCATACAAATGAATCTGCAAATTCAAACAAGCTAACAGATACTATTTGCTAAACTAAGGGCATGGTTGGCTAGGGCTTGTTCCACTGAATCCATTGATATAAAATTTGTAATTTTTGGACGTGTGGTTTGAAAGTTACAGAGGTTTGAAAATGGCATCAAATTCTGATTTCAAATTCTATTTCAGATCGTCTGATGCCACGCGTCATGTTTTAATTCGCCGGTACCGGTTCGCACGGATCGGTCGCTGTGGAGCGTTGGATTAAAGTGTGATCGTGTGGCTCAGGTGGACACATACCCCTTCGATTTAAATCTATTCTCACGCATCTGATCAAGATCCAACAGCTGTGGAGTGTGTGACCAGGGAGGGGCGGCGCTGGCGGTGGCAGGTGGCGGCGGCTATAGGGTTCGCAGCATAGAAAACAAAAATTTTCCTACGATGTGAACTATATACCAATATCTATTTATACTAGATACAAACAACGGGCGGATGTATATCCGTAGAGAACATACCCTTGAAGACCGACAAAGCTTAACGAGTCCAAACTCGTGGTTGATGTAGACGATCTCTTGCCGATCTCAAGATCGATAGGAAGTCCTAGCGCCGCAAATCAGCAGCGCATCCGTGCTCGCACACACGTTCGAGGCACCGAGCAACCTCCGCCTCCTCGCTCCAGCGATGCAGCGGAAGCACAACTCTTTCTTGCCGAATAGCCACCGGGAACATGTATCTCGCTAGTCCGAGACCATGGGGATAAATTCTAGGGGAGAGAGATCCTTCACGAGGAGGTGTAAGTGAGAAGTGAGAGGAGGGCCTTTTATAGGAGGAGGGGAACCCCAAGGGGTGGCATGGGGGCTGCCCCTTGCCCTCCCTCTTCATGTGGGTGGACACTCCACTCACAAAACTCCTCCAAATTCCCTCCACTCAAAAGTCCACTCAAAATCCCATTAAATTTCCACCAAATTTAATGCAATCTCTCATTAAATAAAACTCTTTTATTTTATTCAGAATTTTGTCAATTACTTTAATGACAAACATTCACAATAACCCTTGCTAGAATTCTATTTCACATGCATAACCACTTTATGCAATTTCACCCAAAACCCTGCTTTGGTATCTAGTGAAATAAATTCGCGCTTGTTCATTCTTTCGGCATGAAACTTTTGCTCCAATTGGATGTCGGTGTCTCTTAAGTGTGTCACCCTACGGTTCGTGAATAATGCGGACATGATCGAGACCCTCTCGATCAATAATCGAAGCGGGATCCGGAGACCCATACCGACTCCCACACATTCAACGATGACTTTCTCGTGATCGTTTAACCTTTTACGCTAGTATCTTAATCCCTTTGTCTCACGATATATTACATGTCCGAGATTCGATCATCGGTATCTCCATACCTAGTTTGATCTCACATCGACATGCACTCTTTTCTCGTTCCGTGATATAACATTCTAGTGATCAAATCACTTGCTTGCAAGCTAATCAATGTGATATCACCGAGAGGGCCCAGTATATCTATCCGTCATCGGGATGAACAAATTCCACTCTCGATCCATGAGCCTCAACATAACACTTTATTAGTTCTGAACCCATCTTTATAATCACCACATTACGGTGTGACGTTTGATGTTATCAAGAAACTCTTCCGTGTTAGTGATTGACATGATCTCATGGTCTAAGGATTAGGATCACTGTAAGTTGTTATAGCAATATAAACTCAATGACTTTGATCGTAATGCTATACTTGGATGAATGTTCATCACATCATTACACTAATGTTGTGATCCCGTATTAACAACATCCAATGTCCATGATCAGAAACCTTGATCATCTTGTTAATCAACGAGCTAGTTTATGAGAGAGGCTTAACTAGGAACTTTCTGTTTGTTTATTAAACACACATGTATTAACGCTTCCGTATTAATACAATTATAGCATGCAAAATAAACATCTATCATATACTTGGAATACACATAATAAACAATTTATTATTGCCTCTCGGGGCATATTCCTTCAGTCCCACTTGCACTAGAGACAATAATCTAGTTACATAGTGATATATCTAACACCCATTGAGTTCTGGTGTTGATCATGTTTTGCTCTAGGAGAGTTTTAGTCAACGGATCTGCTACATTGAGATCCGTATGTACTTCTACAAATCTTTATATCTCCATCCTTGACATGCTCATGGATGGAGTGAAACCGCGCTTAATATGCTTGGAATGCTTGTGAGACCTTGGCTCTTTGGCATTGGCACTGGCACCATTGTTGTCACAATAGATCACCATTGGGTCCAACGTTTGCCACAACTCCTAGTTCGGATATGAACTCCTTCATCCAAATCGCTTCTGAGCCGCTCAAGCAAAGAACATATTCGCCTCCGTTGTTGATCCCGCTACCACAGGTTGTTTGGAGCTCCTCCAACTAACCGCCTCGCCATTCATGAGAAATACGATCCGGATTGAGACTTAGAGTCATCCGGATCGGTGTCAAAGCTAGCGTCGACATAACACTTAGCGACGAGCTCTTCTTCACCTCCAGATACAAGAAACATATCCTTAGTTCTTCGTAAGTACTTAAGGATATTCTTGACCGCTATCGGTTCAACCGGATCCGATTGGTACCTACTAGTCAAACTAATAGCGTGTGCCACATCCGGTCTTGTACATAGCATGGCGTACATTGTAGAGCCTATGGGTGAAGCATAGGGGACTTTGTCCATTATCTCTCTTTCTTCCGCCGTCGGACTTTGAGTCTTACTCAATGTCTTGCCTTGCAACATAGGTAAGAACCCTTCTTACTTCCGTCCATTTTAAACTTCTTTAAAATCTTATCAAGGTATGTACTTTGCGATAGCCCTATTAGGCGCCTAGATCTATCTCTATAGATCTTTATGCCTAATATGTATGACGCTCACCTAGGTCCTTCATTGAAAATTTGTTTAGATAACTTTTAACACTTTTAAAGTTCTATATCATTTCATCAATAATATGTCATCCACATATAATATCGGAAATGCCACATTGCTCCCACTCACTTTCTTGTAAATACAAGCTTCTCCATAAGTTTGGACAAATCCAAACTCTTTGATCACCTCATCAAAGCGGAGATTCCAACCGTGATGCTTGCTTCAATCCATAGATGGATCTGAAGCTTGCACACCTTGTTAGCATCCTTAGGATCGACAAAACCCTTTGGTTGTATCATATACAACTCTTCTTCAATATTACCATTGAGAAACGCGGTTTTGACATCCATCCGCCATATTTCATAATCGAAATATGCAGCAATTGCTAACATAATCCTAACTGACTTTAGCATCGCCACGGAGAGAAAGTCTCATCGTAGTCAACTCCTTGAATTTGTCGAAACCCTTTGCGACAAGTCGAGCTTTATAGATGGTCACATTACCATCAAGATCGTTTTCCTTTTGAAAATCCATTTGTTCTCCACGGCCTTTCGTGAGGTAATTCCACCAAGTTCCAAACTTGATTTTCATACATGGATTCCATCTCGGATTTCATGGCTTCTAACCATTTGTTGGAATCCGGGCTCATCATCGCTTCTTCATACGTCGCAGGTCATTATTTTCATCAACCATGAAATTTATGACAGATTTCCGTCTGCTCGGAGCTGACGCGTCTGCTTGACTGCGAGGTTCGGTAGTACTCTCTTCGAGTTTCATGATCATTATCATTAGTTCCCTCTTCAACAGGTGGAGCCAACTCCGGAACAACTTCCGTAAGCGCTACTCGCCATACTTTGAAGAGAAGGTTCCACAACCTCTTCGAGTTCTACCTTCCGACTACTCACACCTTTCGAGAAACTCTTTCTCTAGAAAGGATCCATTCTTGGAAACAAAACCTTGCCCTCGGATTCGTGATAGAAGGAATACCCAATAGTTTCTTAGGGTATCCTATGAAGACGCATTTTCCGCTTTGGGTTCGAGTTTATCCGGTTGAAGTTTCTTCACATAAACATCGCAACCCCAAACTTTAAGAATGACAGCTTTGGTTTGTTTCAAACCATAATTCATATGGTGTCTTTTCAACGGATTTAGATGGTTCCCGATTTAAAGTGAATGTAGCAGTTTCTAGTGCATAACCCCAGAATGACAACGGCAAGTCCGTCAGAGACATCATAGATCGAACCATATCCAATAAAGTACGATTACGACGTTCCGACACACCATTTCATTGTGGTGTTCGGCGGTGTGAGTTGTGAAACAATTCCACACTCTTTCATGTGAGTGCTAAACTCGTAACTTAGATACTCACCTCCACGGTCGATCAGAAATTTGATCTTTCTATTACGATGATTTTCCACTTCATTCGAAATTCCTTGAACTTTTCAAAGGTTTCAGACTTGTGTTTCATCAAGTAGATATAACCATATCTACTCAAATCATCCGTGAAAGTAACAAAATAACGATAGCCACCTCGCCGACACACTCATTGGACCACATACATCGAATGTATGATTTCCAATAAATCGCCTGCTCCATTGAATCGAAAACGGCGTTCTAGTCATCTTGCCCATAAGGCATGGCTCACATGTATCAAATGATTCATAATCAAGTGATTCCAAAAGTCCATCCGAATGGAGCTTCTTCATGCGTTAATGCCAATATGACCTAGACGGGTGCCACATATATCTTGGATATATCATCATTAAGTTTAATCCTTTTAGCATCAACATTATGAATATGTGTAACATTATCATCGAGATCCAACGAAATAAACCATTCATCATTGGTGCATGACCATAAAAGATTTCATTCATATAAATGGAACAACCATTGTTCTCAGATTTGAATGAATAACCACTTTGCATCAAACATGATCCAGATACAATGTTCATGCTCAGTGCACCGGATAATGCTTATTTAAGTTTATGACTAATCCCGACGGTAAGTGGAGAGGTAGCGTTCCGACGGCGATCACATCAACGTTTGATCCATTGCCGACACGCATCTTGACCTCACCCTTTGCTAGCGGTCGATTGTTCCGCAGCCCCTGATTCGAGTTACAAATATTAGCAACTGAACCGGTATCAAATACCTGGTGCTACTGAGCACTAGTCAAGTACACATCAATAACATGTATATCATATATACCTTTGTTTGCCTTGCCTTCTTGTCCGCCAGGATACTTGGGGCGATTGCTTCGATGAGTCCCCTTACAATAGTAGCACTTTCGATCGACTTAGGTCCAACTCGGGTTTTTTTTCAGCTGCAACCGGCTTGCCGCCTTACTTCCTTCCGCTTTTCCTTCTTGTCTTTCTTGAAACCAGTGTTCCTATTGATCATCAACACTTGATGTTCCTTTTGATCTCCACTCTGCAGGTTTAAGCATTGTGAAGCTCGGGAGAGACTTCTTCATGCCTTGCATATTATAGTTCATCACGAAGCTCTTATAGCTAGGTGGTAGAGACTGAGAACACGATGGATGCCTAAGTCAATGGGAATCGTTATTCCCAAGGACACAAGCTTATCGGCAGAACCCGACATCTTGAGTACATGCTCACTAACGGAGTTGTGCTCTTCCATCATGCAGCTAAAGAACTTTTCAAGCATTGTAGTTTCTCAAAGAAAGATGTGTGTAAAATCATTTTCAACTCACCCATTGTATCAAATGCATTGCCGTTTTGAAACGCTTTGAAGTTCGGCTCTAGCCCATACAATATGCCGCAATGAACTAAGTTGTGGTCCTCGATTGTTACATCCCAAGATTTTCCAAATCTTGTAATGTGAAAATAAATGAATAAAATAAAACTTTGTTAGATTTTGAGCCGGAAGAAACTTTTGAATTCAATTGGAACTTCAAACCCATTTGAATTAAATAAAATCCTAAAGGATTCTTAAAGATAAACATTTAAATAAAGGAAATTAAAATATTTTGGAATTACTATTTTGGATCTTTTAATAAAAGGATTTGATATTCAAAAGAAAAGATGGATTTACAAATAAGGATTATTTTATAAAACCAAAATAAAACTTGGCCAAGTTTTTGAATTAAAAACATTTTATAAAATAGCAAAGGTTTAATTAAAGGATTTCTTAAATAAAATAATTAATATCCAAACTCTTTTTAAATAAAAGGTCTTACCAATTTAATTGAAACATCAAAACTTACTAAAGTGTTTAAAATAGGTTTTCCAAGTATTTTATATTCTCTCTAATAAAACCTACTAAAGTGTTTTGGCTTTAATTTAGATTTCAAAATAAAAGTTTTAATAAAACAAATCCTATTGGATTTAATAATGAAAGTCTATTATAATACTTAATAATGGATACTAAAATAAAAGGTTATTTTGTTTTAAAACAAATTTCCAAATATTATATATTTCCCAAATTAAACCTACTAATTTGATTTTATAAATATTTAGGTTTCAAATAAAGATTTTAATAATAAAATCAAACTCTAATTGATTTAATAACTAAGACCCATTTTATTTAATTGTTAATGGTCCCTAAAGTAAAAGGATTATATTACTTTAAAACAAGTTTTCAAAATATTCTTTATTAACAAATAAAACCTACTGATTTGAATTGAAAACATTTGGAATTCAATTGGAGATTTATTAAATAAATCATACCCTATTTGATTAAATAACTATGATCTATTTTATATTAAATAGATCCTAAAAAGGAATAAAAATATTATTTATTTTGGATTGTTGGTTTATGTTGATAAACTGAACCAAAAGACAAAGATCAAAGTTTGCTGAATGTTTGAATTGATTTGAATGTGTTTGGTTGTTTAAATTTCAAATCAGGAAATAGAATCAGAAAAAGGAAAAGGAATCAGACAGAAAAAAATAAGAAAACAAATCCAACCTGAAGAGCCCAACAAGGCCCAAAGCCAGACTCCCTCTCTCTCCCGAACTGCTTTCTCCTCACTGCTTCCGACCCCACCGAGACCGATCAAGGCCCGCTTTCTCTCTCTCACTCACCGATGAGGACCCCACTCCTGTTCTTCTTCTCCACCCATGACTGCTCGCCGTTATCGCTGTTGAATGCCAGCAGTAAATTCCCTTTTCGCCGAGTAATCCTCACCAGCGACCACTCCTTCTTAATCGCCTCCTTCCTCTCTCATGTTTCCCTCGGGCCTAGTCCTCTATTCGCCACTGTGTTGCCATTTCCTTCGCACCTCCTCCGACCCGACGAGCCCTCTCGCAAATTCGACCAACACACTCCACCCCTGCCTTCTCGAGCATCCTAGCAGCATTCCCACTCCTGGAGCACCTCCGGTACTAACTGCTCATCATGGGCGTCCCCAGAAGTCAACTTCGACAAGGATCGAAGCGCCGCTGCCCGGCTTCTCCGACGAGCCCGCAGTAGAACCCAGCCGCTTCTTCTTACGGTGCATGCTCACATCATCTCCGTGACCTCCTGCGTCTAACCCAGCCTTCGCTTGTCTTCTCATGGACCACAAGAACGCCCCGTCGATCAGAGCCGCCGTCGCCAAGATCATCTCCGCGAGCAATTCCGCCCAACCAAAGGCGCCTTCACCCACGTACGTTCACGTTGAGCTTCAGCCAACGCCAGCGAACCTGTGAGCATCCTCCTCTCTCCTCGCTTCTGCATCGCTAGTGCCGCCGCTAACCGACCGCTCCGCATTGCCGCGTCGTTACCGCCAGCTTCGATCGATTCGATATTAGCCGTTAGATCAAGATCCTATGCACGATAGATCACTAAACCGAACCGCACGCGTTTGATCCGCACCACACACTCCCACTTAAATCCTGCGGTCCACACCACGCGATCCAACCAACCGTTATCAACCAATCACAGCTCGTGGCGGTGTTGATTTAAAAAACAGATTTTGAATCATTTATTTGCAAACTTTGAACCCTATAACTTTCAAACCATACGTCCAAATTTGACAAACTTTATATCAAAAGATTCAGGAGAACAAGACCTAGCCAGCCCTAGCCTTAGTTTTGAAAATAGTATCTGATTGCTTGTTTGAATTTGCAGAAACTTTTGTGAGCTTGTTTAGAGTATAAAATTGTGTAAAATTGAATTTAGGAGTAAAACCTTTGCAAAATGTTTAGTTGTGACCTTACTGACCCTAGGAACCCAACCATGCCCTTATAAATGTTTTTGGAAAGATTTAGAATGGATTACTTGATTCAGTCCTTTCTAGCTAAATAAAACTATTGATTTGATTATGAAAAATGGTTTTGAATGGAAAACTTTGGAGGAAATGTTTTGAAACAAACCTTGACCCAAAAACACCAAGTTTTGCAATAGCAACTCATTTGGTGAACCCTATGGGCTAATGCCTTAGTAAAAAATATTTCTACACCACATAAAATAACACTTTGTTTTGAAAATGGTTTTTAAGTGAAACCTTTTGCAAATGACTTAGCCACTTTAGAGAATGACCATTAGATGAACCCAAATGACTATGACCCACTAGGGACCACTTTTTCAAACAAAACAAAGCTTGGCATGCTTGCATGCATTTCTTTGACTTTGTTATTTATGTGTGTTGTTATGCTTGATTGGTAGATTGAGTTTTGTACCTTGCTTGATTGATTTGTAGTGACTTGAAGAGTGTGATTGTTGCAAAGATCAAGAAGTGAACCCATACTCTACCAAAAAGGCAAGTGATGCTTCATACTTTTGTCCTATTACTTTCACTATGCATTAGTGATTTTGTTAAGTAAAACTTGCATGGATTTTGCTAAGTATAGATCTTGCTATAGGAAAACATAGTAATGAATCCTTAGTAGGATTTTCCTAAGTTAGAGATTCCTACTACTACCAAGCTTAGCCTAGCTAATAGAAAACATGGGTGGAATGTATATTCACACTATGGAAAAATATTCTAAGTCTAAGGACTTGTGATTTTGTCTAATAAAACAACTATGTTAATGAATCACGGGTGGAATGGAATAGATTGGTGGAGAATGGTTGAGTGGTTCACAAGGCCATGGACTTGGATTGTGTATCTCACTTGTGGAATGCCACCCAGGAAACGAAGGGATTTGAGATGTCAAGTGTTGAGAAGCTTCAAGTGCAACCACTTGGCAATATGGGCTCTGCCATGATCATATAGGTTGCAAGAACTTAGCCAAATGGACAGTGGGTGGTAGTGTTTTGATAGGTTGGAACGCGTCCATTTTGGTCTAAGGAAGGCTTGAAAGATTTTGTCTTGGGAAACCAAGTCTTGTGGGTAAAGTGCACCACCTCTGCAGAGTGTAAAATCTAAGTACTTAGCCATGTCCCTGGTAAAGGACAATTTGAGCATCAAGACATGGAAGCAATCAAGAATCTCATCATTCCAATTTCTAAATAAAAACTTGTGGGTGAACAAGGGTTTGTGTGTATTCTTCAATCTTTGATGGAAAGATGGCTTGATATAAGGATCTTGAAATCTTGGATTGAGGTAAATGATTTTACCAAGCACTTCAGTCTTTGATTTGTAGATGCCTCGAGAAGGATCTTCAGTCTTTGATTGAGAGGAGCATTGGAAAAGTTTTGACAAAACTACTTATTTTCAAAACGTTAAGGAAAAATCTATTTTGAGCAATGCAAGCCTCAACTCCCCTTAGCCAAATGCATGTAGATGATAGATTCCACTATACTACATAAAATCACTTGCCAATACAATTCAAATGTGTTGACCCTTTGTGGCTGTAACTTGTATGTTGCAGGTTTGATTGTTTTAAATGAAGATTGTTTGATTGACTAGGATTACAAAGTCTACAACCAACATCTGCCTGTGGCACTTTGAAGATGAAGGACCCATACTTATAGTTATTCCGCTGCAATATAATGTAATAGCCAGATGAGCTATGTATGATATAATAAAATTATGTTATTCCTGGTTATAAAGTTATGTTATGACCATTGTTTCTTGATATTACATCTTAACTGTGGGTGCTAGCTATTGATCCAGGGACTAGCATTGTAAACACAGGAGGGATCAACCTTATCAGGTTGGGACCCCAACAGATGGTATCAGAGCATTGTGTTGCCTGTAGGATTTGTAAACCCAAGGATTGGACAAAAACCCTTAGAAAAATAGGAGTGATATTTATTCCAAAACTTATTTACAAAACACTTGTAAACTCTTTCCTCAACCATTTTGGTTTCAGCTCTACATCTCTTCCACTTCAACTTGATGGAAAAGCCCACCCCATGGCCAAAGACTACACCATGTGCAAAGGACTTCTTCAACTTCTTCAAATCTAATGACTTCAACATCTTCACAGATATTCACCAAGGAATTCCAACTTGGAAACTACTAAGGACTACAAGTGAGACAAGGAAAACCTACTCAAGATTTAGAGACTAAGGGAATGCAAAATAAGAAGAAACCATCAATAACTTTGAAGTATTATGACTAAGAGTTTTCTCAAGGGAACCATGATCTCAAGTAAGAAAAACCAAGAAAGGAAGGAAAGATCACAAGTAAACCATATAGATGGACCACCATATTTTAGTTAAGTCAAACACACCAACTTATGTGGTGTAACAAAAATATTTTGTTGCCTAAGTATGTGCTTGAACCTTGTTTGAGTGAAATGTTTGTTTGTGATTGCATGCACATTGTTTGTGTGAATTGTGATGTGTGTGATTAGAAATATCTCATTAGAAATATCTTGCCTATTCTAATCTTCCTTCAAACCCCAAACAGATGACTACCCCAAAGGATTCCAAGGTTGATAACACCAACACCAACCAAGCTGACAGCCTTGGAGAACTCATAGCAACTCAACATCAATTGAATCAATTGACAGCTCAGTTCTTAGCCAACAATAATAATGAAGATCCAGCACTACAAAGGTTTTTAGAGGAACAGTCCCAATTGATGCTTAAGGTGACTAATCAAATGATTAGCATGGAAGAAAACTTACCTAGAAGAGAGTATGATAGCAAGGATGAAAGGAATGTTGTTCTAGATGGAGCCCACTTGCATTATTTGTGGAGACAAGGATCATACTTCCAAGGAGCATGAAGGACAATGCCCCAATTGTGATGAAGACCATCCTGTTGGAGAATGCCCTACCTCTCAAGCTACTTGCTATCTTTGTGAAGGAAGTGATCATATTCCTGGCCTATGTCCTATTTATGCCATGGTAGAACAAAGGAAACAAGAAGGATCCAAGTCTACCAAAGGGAAAGGACCACTACTACTTCCAAGCAAGACAACCCAATTCAAAGGATCAAGGAAAATCAAGAAACCCAAGCAAGACATGAGCCTTGTACAATGTCGTAAATGTAATGAAATGGGACACTATTCTAGTGGATGCCCAGGGAACATAAAGAATAAAGGAATTGACCAAGTGTGGTGTAACAATTGTAATGAACCAGGTCACTTTGTAGCAACTTGCCCAAAAGAACAACGCAAAGAACTCAAGGACATTAATTGTTTCAACTGCAAGAATCCAGGACACTATGCAAGCAACTGTCCAGAAAGGATGAAGAACAAGTTGAACAAGCCTATGGAGAAGCTCAATCTTGGTCCATGAGTCAAGCATAGGAATAAAGCAAAAGTTTAACATAGAGAAATTCCAGGACCCAAGAAGGCCAATATGTAAATTTTGTTTGAAAATTTTTAAGGGTGGTAGTACCCTAGTTGTTTTGAACTTTCTTGTAACCCCAATCTTCCCAAATCTCGGGACGAGATTTATTTTAAGGGTGGTAGCCTGTCACATCCCAAGATTTTCCAAATCTTGTAATGTGAAAATAAATGAATAAAATAAAACTTTGTTAGATTTTCAGAGCCAGAAGAAACTTTTTGAATTCAATTGGAACTTCAAACCCATTTGAATTAAATAAAATCCTAAAGGGATTCTTAAAGATAAACATTTAAATAAAGGAAATTAAAATATTTTGGAATTACTATTTTGGATCTTTTAATAAAAGGATTTGATATTCAAAAGAAAAGATGGATTTACAAATAAGGATTATTTTATAAAACCAAAATAAAACTTGGCCAAGTTTTGAATTAAAAACATTTTATAAAATAGCAAAGGTTTAATTAAAGGATTTCTTAAATAAAATAATTAATATCCAAACTCTTTTTTAAATAAAAGGTCTTACCAATTTAATTGAAACATCAAAACTTACTAAAGTGTTTAAAATAGGTTTTCCAAGTATTTTATATTCTCTCTAATAAAACCTACTAAAGTGTTTTGGCTTTAATTTAGATTTCAAAATAAAAGTTTTAATAAAACAAATCCTATTGGATTTAATAATGAAAGTCTATTATAATACTTAATAATGGATACTAAAATAAAAGGTTATTTTGTTTTAAAACAAATTTCCAAATATTATATATTTCCCAAATTAAACCTACTAATTTGATTTTATAAATATTTAGGTTTCAAATAAAGATTTTAATAATAAAATCAAACTCTAATTGATTTAATAACTAAGACCCATTTTATTTAATTGTTAATGGTCCCTAAAGTAAAAGGATTATATTACTTTAAAACAAGTTTTCAAAATATTCTTTATTAACAAATAAAACCTACTGATTTGAATTGAAAACATTTGGAATTCAATTGGAGATTTATTAAATAAATCATACCCTATTTGATTAAATAACTATGATCTATTTTATATTAAATAGATCCTAAAAGGAATAAAATATTATTTATTTTGGATTGTTGGTTTATGTTGATAAACTGAACCAAAGACAAAGATCAAAGTTTTGAATGTTTGAATTGATTTGAATGTGTTTGGTTGTTTAAATTTCAAATCGGAAATAGAATCTAAAAGGAAAAGGAATCGACAGAAAAAAAATAAGAAAACAAATCCAACCTGAAGCCCAACAAGGCCCAGAAGCCACCCAGCTCCCTCTCTCCCGAACTGCTTTCTCCTCACTGCTTTCCGACCCCCACCGAGACCGATCAAGGCTTTTTCTCTCTCTCTCACTCTTGACAGAGGACCCCACTCCTGTTCTTCTTCTCCACCCAGCCGACTGCTCGCCATTCGCTGCTGAATGCCACAGTAAATTCCTTCTTCGCCGAGTAATCCTCACCAGCGACCACTCCTTCTTAATCGCCTTCCTCTCTCATGTTTCCCTCGACGTCCTCTATTCGCCACTGTTGCCATTTCCTTCGCACCTCCTCCGACCCCGACGAGCCCTCTCAAATTCACCAACACACTCCACCCCTGCCTTCTCGAGCATCCTAGCAGCATTCCCACTCCTGAGCACCTCCGGTACTAACTGCTCATCCGCAAGGCCCCAGGAAGTCAACTTCGACAAGGATCAGAAGCGCCGCCGTCTGCCAGCTTCTCCGACGAGCCCCGCAGGTAGAACCCAGTCGCCCCTCTTCTTCTGGTGCATGCTCACATCATCTCCGTGACCTCCTGCGTCTAACCCAGCCTTTCGTTTGTCTTCTCATGGACCACAGCAACGTCCCCGTCGTCGACCAGAGCCGCCCGTCGCCAGTATCATCTCCGGCGAGCAATTCCGCCCAACCCAGTGCGCCCCTTCACCCACACGTACCACGTTGAGCTTCAGCGAACGTCAGCGAACCTGGTGAGCATCCTCCCTCTCTCCCTCGCTTCCTGCATCGCTAGTGCCGCCGATCATCCGCCGCTCGCCGCTATCGCGCCGCCCGCTTCGATCGATTCGATATTAGCCGTTAGATCAAGATCCTATGCACGCGATAGATCACTAAACTGAACCGGTACGTTTGATCTGCACCACACACTCCCACTTAAATCCTGCGGTCCACACCACGCGATCCAACCGAACCGTTATCAACCAATCACAGCTCGACGCGTGGCCAGTGTTGATTTAAAAAAAACAGATTTTTGAATCAGATTTATTTGCAAACTTTGAACCCCTATAACTTTCAAACCATACGTCCAAATTTGACAAACTTTATATCAAAAGATTCAGGAGAACAAGACCTAGCCAGCCCTAGCCTTAGTTTTGAAAATAGTATCTGATTGCTTGTTTGAATTTGCAGAAACTTTTGTGAGCTTGTTTAGAGTATAAAAATTGTGTAAAATTGAATTTAGGAGTAAAACCTTTGCAAAATGTTTAGTTGTGACCTTACTGACCCTAGGAACCCAACCATGCCCTTATAAATGTTTTTGGAAAGATTTAGAATGGATTACTTGATTCAGTCCCTTTCTAGCTAAATAAAACTATTGATTTGATTATGAAAAATGGTTTTGAATGGAAAACTTTGGAGGAAATGTTTTGAAACAAACCTACTGACCCAAAAACACCAAGTTTTGCAATAGCAACTCATTTGGTGAACCCTATGGGCTAATGCCTTAGTAAAAAATATTTCTACACCACATAAAATAACACTTTGTTTTGAAAATGGTTTTTAAGTGAAACCTTTTGCAAATGACTTAGCCACTTTAGAGAATGACCATTAGATGAACCCAAATGACTATGACCCACTAGGGACCACTTTTTCAAACAAAACAAAGCTTGGCATGCTTGCATGCATTTCTTTGACTTTGTTATTTATGTGTGTTGTTATGCTTGATTGGTAGATTGAGTTTTGTACCTTGCTTGATTGATTTGTAGTGACTTGAAGAGTGTGATTGTTGCAAAGATCAAGAAGTGAACCCATACTCTACCAAAAAGGCAAGTGATGCTTCATACTTTTGTCCTATTACTTTCACTATGCATTAGTGATTTTGTTAAGTAAAACTTGCATGGATTTTGCTAAGTATAGATCTTGCTATAGGAAAACATAGTAATGAATCCTTAGTAGGATTTTCCTAAGTTAGAGATTCCTACTACTACCAAGCTTAGCCTAGCTAATAGAAAACATGGGTGGAATGTATATTCACACTATGGAAAAATATTCTAAGTCTAAGGACTTGTGATTTTGTCTAATAAAACAACTATGTTAATGAATCACCTGGGTGGAATGGAATAGATTGGTGGAGAATGGTTGAGTGGTTCACAAGGCCATGGACTTGGATTGTGTATCTCACTTGTGGAATGCCACCCAGGAAACGAAGGGATTTGAGATGTCAAGTGTTGAGAAGCTTCAAGTGCAACCACTTGGCAATATGGGCTCTGCCATGATCATATAGGTTGCAAGAACTTAGCCAAATGGACAGTGGGTGGTAGTGTTTTGATAGGTTGGAACGCGTCCATTTTGGTCTAAGGGAAGGCTTCTGAAAGATTTTGTCTTGGGAAACCAAGTCTTGTGGGTAAAGTGCACCACCTCTGCAGAGTGTAAAATCTAAGTACTTAGCCATGTCCCTGGTAAAGGACAATTTGAGCATCAAGACATGGAAGCAATCAAGAATCTCATCATTCCAATTTCTAAATAAAAACTTGTGGGTGAACAAGGGTTTGTGTGTATTCTTCAATCTTTGATGGAAAGATGGCTTGATATAAGGATCTTGAAATCTTGGATTGAGGTAAATGATTTTACCAAGCACTTCAGTCTTTGATTTGTAGATGCCTCGAGAAGGATCTTCAGTCTTTGATTGAGAGGAGCATTGGAAAAGTTTTGACAAAACTACTTATTTTCAAAACGTTAAGGAAAAATCTATTTTGAGCAATGCAAGCCTCAACTCCCCTTAGCCAAATGCATGTAGATGATAGATTCCACTATACTACATAAAATCACTTGCCAATACAATTCAAATGTGTTGACCCTTTGTGGCTGTAACTTGTATGTTGCAGGTTTGATTGTTTTAAATGAAGATTGTTTGATTGACTAGGATTACAAAGTCTACAACCAACATCTGCCTGTGGCACTTTGAAGATGAAGGACCCATACTTATAGTTATTCCGCTGCAATATAATGTAATAGCCAAATGAACTATGTATGATATAATAAAATTATGTTATTCCGGGTTATAAAGTTATGTTATGACCATTGTTTCTTGATATTACATCTTAACTGTGGGTGCTAGCTATTGATCCAGGGACTAGCATTGTAAAACACAGGAGGGATCAACCTTATCAGGTTGGGACCCTAACACTGACGAGTCAGATAGACATTCTTCTCCTCGTCAGGGGCATCGTCAAAAGGTGGGGGGCCTAACGGCGCTTCTAGCACATATTGCTTTTGTGCAGCAGAGAGGAGAATCCTCAAATTCATGGCCCATTCAGTAAAGTTGCTACCGTTCGTTGCTAGTTTCTCTTTCTCCATGAACGCATTGAAATTAAAAGCAGGTGGTGCCATCTACAACAGAATTTGTAAAGTTTAGACTAAGTGTATGATAGATTGAGTTCAACTAATCTATATTACGAATGAACTCCCACTCAAAAGCGACATCCCTCGTGTCCTTTTGGTGATTACATGAACCAAATCCACTACACCAAGTCCGATCATCACGTGAGTCGGTATAGCTTCAAAGGCGAGCATCAAATGGGCATCATATCAACTATATGACTCATGCTTAACCTTTCGGTCTGTGTTCCGAGGCCATGTCTGTACATGCTAGGCTCGCCAAGTTAGAACCTTAGTATTTGCGTGTAATCGCTTTTTACACCAAGTATGGTCGGATCCAAGAACACCCGATCATCACGTGATGTCTTGGAGCGAAACATAATCGGTGCATACTAAAGGAAGAACACATTCTTATCTTGATATTTAAATGAGGGATCATCTTATTATGCTTAACAAAGCGCTAAACAAGCAATATAAGATGCAATCAAACATCATATGTTTATTAGTGAAATTATATGGTTCCCGCAGATGATCTCTATCATGTGCATCGTGGTATGATCACTATCATACCTATGTGTAAATCCACGCCTATGGATTTTACGCTATGTGTGTAAAGAGTATCATCTCATACTTCTACTTACAACACTACCATATCATAACACTAGCCCAAAGAACAATCTAAACTAGACGCCTCTAATTTATCCATTGCAAGTTTTACGTGGCTTAGGGCTTCGAGATAGAACCGTTCTTACCTACGAACATGAACCACAACGAGGATAATCAAATTGTTGACAACTCGCTTGCAAAATAGATATTGACTATAGTAGGAGAGATGACACCCGCTAGCCACTTATGCAAACTAGTTGCATGTCAAGCGTGGAACAGGTCTCATGTGCGAGGACATGTAAAGTTTGTCCGCCGCTTCATCCCACTATGCCACCAATATCCAAAATCACAAGAAAGGAGCAACAACATGATCATCATCGCCACATACTCATATGTGTACTACCCGTGTAAAGTATCTACGCATAGATCCGCTCGATACATCAGAGGGTTCGCACATAGAAAACAAAAATTTTCCTACGATGTGAACTATATACCAAGATCTATTTATACTAGATACAAACAACGGGCGGATGTATATCCGGAGAGAACATACCCTTGAAGACCGACAAAGCTTAACGAGTCCAAACTCGTGGTTGATGTAGACGATCTCTTGCCGATCTCAAGATCGAGAGGAAGTCCTAGCGCCGCAAATCAGCAGCGCATCCGTGCTCGCACACACGTTCGAGGCACCGAGCAACCTCCGCCTCCTCGCTCCAGCGATGCAGTGGAAGCACAACTCTTTCTTGCCGAATAGCCACCGGGAACATGTATCTCGCTAGTCCGAGACCATGGGGATAAATTCTAGAGGGGGAGAGAGATCCTTCACGAGGAGGTGTAAGTGAGAAGTGAGAGGAGGGCTCCTTTTATAGGAGGAGGGAACCCCAAGGGGTGGCAGCGCATGGGGCTGCCCTTGCCCTCCCTCTTCATGTGGGTGGACACTCCACTCACAAAACTCCTCCAAATTCCCTCCACTCAAAAGTCCACTCAAAAATCCCATTAAATTTCCACCAAATTTAATGCAATCTCTCATTAAATAAAACTCTTTTATTTTATTCAGAATTTTGTCAATTACTTTAATGACAAACATTCACAATAACCCCTTGCTAGAATTCTATTTCACATGCATAACCACTTTATGCAATTTCACCCAAAAACTTGTTTCGGTATCTAGTGAAATAAATTCCTGCGCTTGTTCATTCTTTCGGCATGAAACTTTTGCTCCAATTGGATGTCGGTGTCTCTTAAGTGTGTCACCCTACGGTTCGTGAATAATGCGGACATGATCGAGACGCCTCTCGGATCAATAATCGAAGCGGATCCGAGACCCATCTTGACTCCCACACATTCAACGATGACTTTCTTGTGATCGCCAGAACCTTTTACGCTAGTATCTTAATCCCTTTGTTTCACGATATATTACATGTCCGAGATTCGATCATCGGTATCTCCATACCTAGTTTGATCTCGTTACCGACATGCACTCTTTTCTCGTTCCCGTGATATAACATTCTAGTGATCAAATCACTTGCTTGCAAGCTAATCAATGTGATATCACCGAGAGGGCCCAGAGTATATCTATCCGTCATCGGGATGAACAAATTCCACTCTCGATCCATGAGCCTCAACATAACACTTTATTAGTTCGAACCCATCTTTATAATCACCTCATTACGGTGTGACGCTTTGATGTTATCAAGAAACTCTTCGGTGTTAGTGATTGACATGATCTCATGGTCTAAGGATTAGGATCACCGTAAGTTGTTATAGCAATATAAACTCAATGACTTTGATCGTAATGCTATACTGGATGAATGTTCATCACATCATTACACTAATGTTGTGATCCCGTTATTAACAACATCCAATGTCCATGATCGGAAACCTTGATCATCTTGTTAATCAACGAGCTAGTTTATGAGAGAGGCTTAACTAGGAACTTTCTGTTTGTTTATTAAACACACATGTATTAACGCTTCCGTATTAATACAATTATAGCATGCAAAATAAACATCTATCATATACTTGGAATACACATAATAAACAATTTATTATTGCCTCTCGGGGCATATTCCTTGCCTCCCACTTGCACTAGAGACAATAATCTAGTTACATAGTGATATATCTAACACCCATTGAGTTCGTGTTGATCATGTTTTGCTCTAGGAGAGTTTTAGTCAACGGATCTGCTACATTGAGATCCGTATGTACTTCTAATCTTTATATCTCCATCCTTGACATGCTCGCGGATGGAGTGAAACGGCGCTTAATATGCTTGGAATGCTTGTGAGACCTTGGCTCTTTGGCATTGGCACTCGCACCATTGTTGTCACAATAGATCACCATTGGGTCCAACGCGTTTGCCACAACTCCTAGTTCGGATATGAACTCCTTCATCCAAATCGCTTCGAGCCGCTCAAGCAAAGACAACATATTCGGCCTCCGTTGTTGATCCCGCTACCACAGGTTGTTTGGAGCTCCTCCAACTAACCGCTCCGCCATTCATGAGAAATACGATCCGGATTGAGACTTAGAGTCATCCGGATCGGTGTCAAAGCTAGCGTCGACATAACACTTAGCGACGAGCTCTTCTTCACCTCAGATACAAGAAACATATCCTTAGTTCTTCGTAAGTACTTAAGGATATTCTTGACCGCTATCGGTTCAACTCGGATCCGATTGGTACCTACTAGTCAAACTAATAGCGTGTGCCACATCCGGTCTTGTACATAGCATGGCGTACATTGTAGAGCCTATGGCTGAAGCATAGGGGACTTTGTCCATTATCTCTCTTTCTTCGCCAAGCCGGACTTTGAGTCTTACTCAATGTCTTGCCTTGCAACATAGGTAAGAACCCTTCTTACTTCCGTCCATTTTAAACTTCTTTAAAATCTTATCAAGGTATGTACTTTGCGATAGCCCTATTAGGCGCCTAGATCTATCTCTATAGATCTTTATGCCTAATATGTATGACGCTTCACCTAGGTCCTTCATTGAAAATTTCTGTTTAGATAACTTTTAACACTGTTTAAAGTTCTATATCATTTCGATCAATAATATGTCATCCACATATAATATCGAAATGCCACATTGCTCCCACTCACTTTCTTGTAAATACAAGCTTCTCCATAAGTTTGGACAAATCCAAACTCTTTGATCACCTCATCAAAGCGGAGATTCCAACCGTGATGCTTGCTTCAATCCATAGATGGATCGCTGAAGCTTGCACACCTTGTTAGCATCCTTAGGATCGACAAAACCCTTTGGTTGTATCATATACAACTCTTCTTCAATATTACCATTGAGAAACGCGGTTTTGACATCCATCTGCCATATTTCATAATCGAAATATGCAGCAATTGCTAACATAATCCTAATCGACTTTAGCATCGCTACGGAGAGAAAGTCTCATCGTAGTCAACTCCTTGAATTTGTCGAAACCCCTTTGCGACAAGTCGAGCTTTATAGATGGTCACATTACCATCAAGATCGCTTTTCCTTTTGAAAATCCATTTGTTCTCCACGGCCTTTCGGTCGTGAGGTAATTCCACCAAGTTCCAAACTTGATTTTCATACATGGATTCCATCTCGGATTTCATGGCTTCTAACCATTTGTTGGAATTCGGGCTCATCATCGCTTCTTCATACGTCGCAGGGGCATCATTTTCATCAACCATGAAATTTATGACAGGATTTCCAGATAGCTCGGGAGCGGCACGCGTCCTGTTTGACCTGCGAGGTTCGGTAGTACTCTCTTCGGAGTTTCATGATCATTATCATTAGTTCCCTCTTCAACGGTGGAGCCAACTCCGGAACAACTTCCGCTGCGCTACTCGCCATACTTTGAAGAGAAGGTTCCACAACCTCTTCGAGTTCTACCTTCCGACTACTCACACCTTTCGCGAGAAACTCTTTCTCTAGAAAGGATCCATTCTTGGCAACAAAAACCTTGCCCTCGGATCTGTGATAGAAGGAATACCCAATAGTTTCTTAGGGTATCCTATGAAGACGCATTTTTCCGCTTTGGGTTCGAGTTTATCCGGTTGAAGTTTCTTCACATAAACATCGCAACCCCAAACTTTAAGAAATGACAGCTTTGGTTTGTTTCCAAACCACAATTCATACGGTGTCTTTTCAACGGATTTAGATGGTGCCCGATTTAAAGTGAATGTAGCAGTTTCTAGTGCATAACCCCAAAATGACAACGGCAAGTCCGTCAGAGACATCATAGATCGAACCATATCTAATAAAGTACGACACGACGTTCGACACACCATTTCATTGTGGTGTTCCGGTGTGAGTTGTGAAACAATTCCACAATCTTTCATGTGAGTGCTAAACTCGTAACTTAGATACTCACCTCCACGGTCGCACCGTAGAAATTTGATCTTTCTATTACGATGATTTTCCACTTCATTCGAAATTCCTTGAACTTTTCAAAGGTTTCAGACTTGTGTTTCATCAAGTAGATATAACCATATCTACTCAAATCATCCGTGAAAGTAACAAAATAACGATATCCACCTCACGACACACTCATTGGACCACATACATCAGAATGTATGATTTCCAATAAATCTGTCGCCCGTTCCATTGAACCGGAAAACGGCGTTCTAGTCATCTTGCCCATAAGGCATGGCTCACATGTATCAAATGATTCATAATCAAGTGATTCCAAAAGTCCATCCGAATGGAGCTTCTTCATGCGTTTAATGCCAATATGACCTAGACGACAGTGCCACATATATGCGGATATATCATCATTAAGTTTAATCCTTTTAGCATCAACATTATGAATATGTGTAACATTATCATCGAGATCCAACAGAAATAAACCATTCATCATTGGTGCATGACCATAAAAGATTTCATTCATATAAATGGAACAACCATTATTCTCGATTTGAATGAATAACCACTTTGCATCAAACATGATCCAGATACAATGTTCATGCTCGGCAGCACCAGATAATGCTTATTTAAGTTTATGACTAATCCCGACGGTAAGTGGAGAGGTAGCGTTCCGACGGCGATCACATCAACGTTTGATCCATTGCCGACACGCATCTTGACCTCACCCCTTGCTAGCGGTCGCCTGTTCCGCAGCCCCTGATTCGAGTTACAAATATTAGCAACCGAACCGTATCAAATACCTGTGTGCTCTGAGCACTAGTCAAGTACACATCAATAACATGTATATCATATATACCTTTGTTTGCCTTGCCGCCTTCTTGTCCGCCAGATACTTGGGGCGCTTGCCGATGGCAGTCCCCTTACAATAGTAGCACTTCGGTATCGACTTAGGTCCAACTCGGGGTTTCTTTTCAGCGCTGCAACCGCTTGCCGCCTTACTTCCTTCCGCTTTTCCTTCTTGTCTTTCTTGAAACCGGTTCCTATTGATCATCAACACTTGATGTTCCTTTTGATCTCCACCGCAGGTTTAAGCATTGATGTAAGCTCGGGAGAGACTTCTTCATGCCTTGCATATTATAGTTCATCACGAAGCTCTTATAGCTAGGTGGTAGAGACGCAGAACACGATGGATGCCTAAGTCAATGGGAATCGTTATTCCCAAGGACACAAGCTTATCGGCAGAACCCGACATCTTGAGTACATGCTCACTAACGGAGTTGTGCTCTTCCATCATGCACTAAAGAACTTTTCTCAAGCATTGTAGCTCTCACAGCAGCATGTGTCGAAAATCATTTTCAACTCACCCATTGTATCAAATGCATTGCCGTTTCAAACGCTTTCAAGTTCGCTCTAGCCCATACAATATGCCGCAATGAACTAAGTTGTGGTCCTCCGACGAGTCGATAGACATTCTTCTCCTCGTCGGGCATCGTCAAAGGTGGGGGCCTAACGGCGCTTCTAGCACATATTGCTTTTGTGCAGCAGAGAGGAGAATCCTCAAATTCATGGCCCATTCGAAAGTTGCTACCGTCGTTGCTAGTTTCTCTTTCTCCATGAACGCATTGAAATTAAAAGCGGTGGTGCCATCTACAACAGAATTTGTAAAGTTTAGACTAAGTGTATGATAGATTGAGTTCAACTAATCTATATTATAATGAACTCCCACTCAAAGCGACATCCCTCGTGTCCTTTTGGTGATTACATGAACCAAATCCACTACACCAAGTCCGATCATCACGTGAGTCGGTATAGCTTCAAAGGCGAGCATCAAATGGGCATCATATCAACTATATGACTCATGCTTAACCTTTCGTCGTGTTCGAGGCCATGTTTGTACATGCTAGGCTCGTCAAGTTAGAACCTTAGTATTTGCGTGTAATCGCTGTTTACACCCGAAGTATGGTCGTGGATCCAAGAACACCCGATCATCACGTGATGTCTTGGAGCGACGAAAACATAATCGGTGCATACTAAAGGAAGAACACATTCTTATCTTGATATTTAAATGAGGGATCATCTTATTATGCTTAACAAAGCGCTAAACAAGCAATATAAGATGCAATCAAACATCATATGTTTATTAGTGAAATTATATGGTTCCCGCAGATGATCTCTATCATGTGCATCGTGGTATGATCACTATCATACCTATATGTGTAAATCCACAGTCTATGGATTTTACACGCTATGTGTGTTGTAAGAGTATCATCTCATACTTCTACTTACAACACTACCATATCATAACACTAGCCCAAAGAACAATCTAAACTAGACGCCTCTAATTTATCCATTGCAAGTTTTACGTGGCTTAGGGCTTTCGAGATAGAACCGTTCTTACCTACGAACATGAACCACAACGAGGATAATCAAATTGTTGACAACTCGCTTGCAAAATAGATATTGACTATAGTAGGAGAGAGACACCCGCTAGCCACTTATGCAAACTAGTTGCATGTCAAGCGTGGAACAGGTCTCATGTGCGAGGACATGTAAAGTTTGTCCGGCCGCTTCATCCCACTATGCCACCAATATCCAAAATCACAAGAAAGGAGCAACAACATGATCATCATCGCCCACATACTCATATGTGTACTACCCGTAAAGTATCTACGCATAGATCCGGCTCGATACCATCGTAGGGTTCGCAGATAGAAAACAAAAATTTTCCTACGATGTGAACTATATACCAAGATCTATTTATACTAGATACAAACAACGGGCGGATGTATATCCGTGAGAGAACATACCCTTGAAGACCGACAAAGCTTAACGAGTCCAAACTCGTGGTTGATGTAGACGATCTCTTGCCGATCTCAAGATCGAGAGGAAGTCCTAGCGCCGCAAATCAGCGCATCCGCTCGCACACACGCTCGAGGCACCGAGCAACCTCCGCCTCCTCGCTCCAGATGCAGTGGAAGCACAACTCTTTCTTGCCGAATAGCCACGGGAACATGTATCTCGCTAGTCCGAGACCATGGGGATAAATTCTAGAGGGGAGAGATCCTTCACGAGGAGGTGTAAGTGAGAAGTGAGAGGAGGGCTCCTTTTATAGGAGGAGGGGAACCCCAAGGGGTGGCCGGCGATGGGGCTGCCCCTTGCCCTCCCTCTTCATGTGGGTGGACACTCCACTCACAAAACTCCTCCAAATTCCCTCCACTCAAAAGTCCACTAAAATTCCCATTAAATTTCCACCAAATTTAATGCAAACTCTCATTAAATAGAACTCTTTTATTTTATTCAGAATTTTGTCAATTCCTTTAATGACAAACATTCACAAATAACCCCTTGCTAGAATTCTGTTTCACATGCATAACCACTTTATGCAATTTCACCCGAAAACCTGTTTCGGTATCTAGTGAAATAAATTCCTGCGCTTATTCATTCTTTCGGCATGAAACTTTTGCTCCAATTGGATGTCGGTGTCTCTTAAGTGTGTCACCCTACGGTTCGTGAATAATACTGACATGATCGAGACCCCTCTCGGATCAATAATCAGAAGCGGGATCTGGAGACCCATACTGACTCCCACACATTCAACGATGACTTTCTTGTGATCGTCGGAACCTTTTACGCTAGTATCTTAATCCTTTTGTTTCGCGATATATTAAATGTCCGAGATTCGATCATCGGTATCTCCATACCTAGTTTGATCTCGCATCGACATGCACTTTTTCTCGTTCCGTGATATAACATTCTAGTGATCAAATCACTTGCTTGCAAGCTAATCAATGTGATATCACCGAGAGGGCCTAGAGTATATCTATCCGTCATCGGGATGAACAAATTCCACTCGATCCATGAGCCTCAACATAACACTTTATTAGTTACAACCCATCTTTATAATCACCTGTTACGGTGTGACGTTTGATGTTATCAAGAAACTCTTCCTGTTAGTGATTGACATGATCTCATGGTCTAAGGATTAGGATCACTTCGTAAGTTGTTATAGCAATATAAACTCAATGACTTTGATCGTAATGCTATACTTCGGATGAATGTTCATCACATCATTACACTAATGTTGTGATCCCGTTATTAACAACATCCAATGTCCATGATCAGGAAACCTTGATCATCTTGTTAATCAACGAGCTAGTTTATGAGAGAGGCTTAACTAGGAACTTTCTGTTTGTTTATTAAACACACATGTATTAACGTTTCCGTATTAATACAATTATAGCATGCAAAATAAACATCTATCATATACTTGGAATACACATAATAAACAATTTATTATTGCCTCTCAGGGCATATTCCCTTCAGCGGGGTCTGTCACCGGCAGAGCCGGTGATACAAGAAGCGAGAGGGGACGTGGTGTGGCTCACCGCGATCGCCGTGGCATGGGGATGCTCAACCTGCTCGCTTTGGTCGAAGGGGCGCACGGGGCTGTCCTAGATTGCTCGCCGGAGACGAGTTGGACTTCGACGGTTCAGGAGGTCGTCGAGGGCGAGGATGGGGCGTCCTAGGACAAACGGAAGATGATGTTAGGTTCGCACGAGCCTGGAGATCATCATCGTGTCCACAGGGAAAGGAGGGGAGGTCAGGTTTTACCGGGGTATGTCGTCGGAGAAGCAAACAGACGATGGCGACGGCGGTAGTTGTCGTTGCCGAGCCTGCAGGGCACTCGCGGGCGAGCTGAAACTACGAGGGGGTTCGCTAGGATATGGGGAACTTGTCTGCGTGCTTGGGAAGGCAGGGGCGGCGTGAGGTCGCCGGAATCGGCCGAGGAAGTCATCGGAGATAGAGCGGCTCGGGGAGAAATTGGAGCGGCCTGGGGGCGTACTTGGGGGAGGAGACAGAGGGGAAATGGAGAGGAGGCCAGGGCGTTTAAGCGTGTGTGGTCAGGGGGCGTTGATCACGCGGCATTGAAGCGAATTGACGAGGCGCAATCAATCGGCAAGAACAGCCGATGCATTTAGGTCGTGTTGAAGACGATGAATAGGAGGGGGTGGGGTCGGCTGGTCAGCGAGTGAGTGAGAGGGAGAAGAGGGTCCACCGGTCATTGGTTCATGTCAATTACTGTGTGAAAACGATTCACGAGGAGAGGAGAACTAGGTTGTTTTGCTGGGCCTTGTGGGCTTGGCCAGTTTGGGCTAGGTCCGAATCCATTTTTTATTCTGTAACCTTTTCTTTTTCTAATTCTGATTTCTGTTTTGAAATTCCTAACAAGAAAATCACATTCAAATTAATTCAAACAATCAACAAACTTTGCAACTATGAATTTGGTTATGTTTATCAACATAAACCAAATCCTAAAATAAAATAATATTTTTATTCTTTTTAGGATCCATTTGTAAATTAAATAAAATGGATCATTAGTTATTTAATATGGTTTGATTTATTTAATAAAATCTTCATTTGAAATCCAAACACTTTCAAAACCAAATCAGTAGGTTTTATTTGAAAATATAAGATACTTGAATTACTTGTTTAAAATAAAAATAAC
The DNA here is from genome assembly GCA_030063025.1 of Avena longiglumis. Taxonomy (NCBI): domain Eukaryota; kingdom Viridiplantae; phylum Streptophyta; class Magnoliopsida; order Poales; family Poaceae; genus Avena; species Avena longiglumis. The sequence goes on along the minus strand of CP125974.1, from coordinate 470,014,292 downwards.
ATTTTTGTTATAGGGTCCATTACTAATTAAATAAATATACCTTATTTATTTAATTCAACTAGGATTTGTTTATTAAAATATTTATTTTGAAATCTAAAATAAAACCAAAACACTTCAGTAGGTTTTATTTGAGAATATAAAGTATTTTGAAAACTTATTTAAAATAAATAAATAAGTTTTAGTGTTTGAAAATAAATAAACTTTTATTAATAAAACTTGGATATTAAATCCTTTATTGTTTTATTTTTGTATAAACCTTTATTATAAGGTCCTTTAATGATTAATTTAAAATGGGTTTTAGTTATCAAATAGGTTTTGTTTTATTAAAACTTTATTTTGAAAACTGAAATAGTACTAAACCATTTAGCAGGTTTTATTTGAAAATATAAAGTATTTGAAAATGATTTAATAAATTTTGATGTTTTAATTAAAATGGTAAGACCTTTTAATTAGATAAAATTGCATTTTTAAATTCTTATTAATTTATTTAATTAAGCCTTTACTATTTTTATCATACTTTATTTTTCCAAAGCTTGGCCAAGTTTTAATTTGGTTTTATAAAATAATCTTTATTTATAAATCCATCTTTTCTTTTGAAAACCAAATCTTTTATTTAAAGATCCAAAATAGTAATTCCAAAAAATTTTATTTGCCTTTATTAAATGTTTATCTTTATAAATCCCTTTAGGATTTAATTGTTCAAAATAGGTTTGAAGATTCCCAATTAGATTCAAAAGTTTCTTCTGGCCTTGAAAATCAACAAAGTTTTATTTTATTCATTTATTTTTCACATTACAAGATTTGGAAAATCTTGGGATGTGACACTAAGGAAAACACAAATTAGAAGGAGCCATCATCACCTTTGAAATTTTGTGACCAAGAGTTTTTCCAAGGAAACCATGATCTCATGCAAGAAGGAATCAACCAAAGAAGGAAAGAAAGATCTCAAGTGAACCATATAGATGGACCACCATATTTAGTTAAGTCAAACACACCAAATTATATGGTGTAACAAAATTATTTTTTTGCCTAAAGATATGCTTGAACTTTGTTGTTTGAGTGAAACGTTTGTTTGTGTTTGCTTGCACATTGCTTGAGTGAATTGTGATGTGTGTGATTAGAATTATTCCCTTAGAGATATTTTGCCTATTCTAATCTCAATTCAACCCAAACAGATGACTACTCCAAGAGACTCCAACATCAAGGTTGATGACAACAACTCCAACCAAGAGGACAACATGAGAGAACTCATAGCAACCCAAAACCAGTTGAACCAAATGACAGCTCAATTCATATCCAACACCAGTGGGGAAGATCCAACCCTGCAAGGATTTTTGGAAAACCAAGCCCAAATGTTGCATAAGGTGACAGATCAAATGCTCAACATGGAAAGTAACTTTTCCAAAGGAGTATGTGACAACAAGGATGACAAAGATGTTATTTCTAAAAGGAACCAAAGCTTGCAACATTTGTGGAGCCAAGGATCACACTTCCAAGGAGCATGGAGATCAATGCCCCAACTGTGAAGAGAAACACCCAGTTGGCCAATGTCCCACATCTCAAGCTACTTGTTACTTATGTGAAGGAAATAACCATGTCCCTATCCAATGCCCCATCTATTCCATAGTTTAACAAAGGAAACAAGGTGGAGTGCAACAAATGATTGCAAACTATCAAGAGGGATCCAAATATACCAAGAAGAATGAGGACAAAGGAAAAGCTCCACTTATACCTCCATGCAATACAACCCAATTTAAAGGACCAAAGAAGAGGCATATGAAATATCCAAAGAGCAATAGAAGGTCCAAGAAACAAGTAGACATTCCTACCTATAAGATAACATATGAACAACATGAACTGGATGCACTCCTAGCTTTGGAGAAACCCAAGAAAAAGAAGGACAAAATCCATGTGCAATGTCATCATTGTAAAGAAATGGGACACTATTACAGTTAATGTCCAGAGAAACAGAAGTATAAGGAGATTGGTCAAGTATGGTGCAACAACTGCAAAGAGCTAGGCCATTATGCAGCAACTTGTCCACAAGAGACATGTGAAGAACTCAAACTTATCACATGTTTCAATTGCAAAGAACCAGGACATTATGCAAGCAATTGTCCAGTAAAGATGAAGCACAAGATAAACAAGCCTATGAAGGATCTCAGCCTTTGTAGGGTTTCGTAGCATGGAAAACAAAAAATTTATATCACATACAAACAAACAAGCCAAGATCTATCTACTAGATTGTAGCAACAAGACGATGGAATAACTTACCCTTGAAGATTCCAAAGTGTTTAACGAGAGCGGATTCTTGTGGGTGATGTAGTCGTACTCTTCCCGATCTCAAGATCGTGTAGACGATCCTTCCGGCGTTGCGTTCCGGCAGCGCTCCCGCAGTCGGTCACACGTTCGGTACTCCACAAAGACCTTCCTCTCCCTTGTTCCAGCAGGCAGCGGAGGTTGTAGCACTCTCCTCAAGAAGACAACGGCGTGGTACCTAAGTAGAGGGAATCCCCAGGCTTCGCTTAAGCCGAGGCGAGTATGGTGGAGTATGAGAGAGCTCCTCGGCGATCTAGGGTTTAGACACACCAAGGAGGAGGGGCTAGAGCCGGGCTAGGGGTTGGGGACCCCCAAGTCGGCTGGGAGGCAAAACCCTAGGTGATGGCGGCGGCTATGGAGGCTGCAGCTTTCTAGGGTTTGAGGTGAGGGACTTGTGTGTCTAGAGGAGGAGCCCTGCCTCCTTATATAGGTGGAGGGGCCGGCCAAGGGAGGGAGGAGTCCCTCCCAACTCGGCTTGAGGGGCGCCCGGTTGAGGAGGATTCCTCCCCAACTCGGTTTCCTCCCTTCCTCTTTTCCTCTTTCCAATTTTAGCCGTTTGACTTTTCAAACTAGCTATTTGACTTTCAATTTAGGATTCAATTTAATCCTTTATTTGGAACAGCGAGGACACTTAGTACATGATGCAATCATTCCAATATGCAATGACACATTCATGTACACCTTCCTCCGAGTCTGACATTCCGAACCTTCTAGAACATTCCCGATGAAAACACCTAATCATTCCCGAACTCCAAACGGACTTTCCTTATATGAATCTTATTTTCCGAACCATTCCGGATCACCTCGTGATATCCGGATCCCATCCGAGACTCAACAACATTCGGTCTCTTTCTCATAATACCATAACTACTCAAACAACGTCGAATCCTTAAGTGTGTCTCCCTACGGTTCGTGAATTATGCGGACATGATCGAGACACTTCTCGAACAATAACCAATAGAGGAATCTGGAAATTCATATGGCTCCCACATATTTCTACGATTACTGCGATCGAATGAACCACTTACATACGATACCAATTTCCCTTTGTCTCATGATAGTTTACTTATCCGAGGTTATGATCGTCGATCTCTGCATACCTAGTTCAACCTCGCATCGATAAGTACTCTTTTCTCGTTCCGTGATATGTTATCCCTTGTGAGTCCCACATGCTTGCAAGCTAATTGGATGACATTCCACCGAGAGGGCCAGAGTATATCTATCCGTCATATGGATGGACAAATCCCACTCTTGATCCATGTGTCTCAACCAATACTTTCCGAACACTCAATGCCACCTTTATAGCCACCCGCCACGGTGTGGTGTTTGATGTCATCAAAGCATCCATCCGTAAAGGTGATATGCATGATCTCATGGTCGAAGGAATTAGGTGACTATGTACCGTAAAGCATATAGCAATTGAACTATTGAAATGGCTTGATCTTTATGCTATGCTTATCTATAGGAGTATGTCCACCATATCATTCTCCTAACGATATGATCTTGTTGTTGATAACATCTCAATGTTCATGATAGTGAAACCACAATCATTTATCAACCAACAAGCTAGTGATGTATAGAGGCTATACTAGGGACTTCAAATTAAGTTCTGAGATCACACAAGCATCAATGTTTCCTTGTTAATATTATTATAGCATGATTGTAAACATTTATCATAAACACAAAGATATAATAATAACTACATTTATTATTGCCTCTAGGGCATATCTCCAACAGTCTCCCACTTGCACTAGAGTCATCTAATCTAGATTACATGGTAATATACCGAACACCCATGGCAGTTTGGTGTTGGTCATGTTTTGCCCTCGGAGAGGTTTAGTCAACGGATCCGCCACATTCAGATATGTGTGTACTTTGCAAATCTTTATATCCCCATCCCGGATATGTTCTCGAATAGCGTGAAAGCATCTTGATGTGCTTCACTTCTTGTGTGACCTTGGTTCTTGCGCATTGGCTATGGCGCCATGTTATCACAAGAGATAGACATTGTGTCCAGCGACTAGGAACCACACCCAGCTCTGTAATGAACTCTTTCATCCATATCGCTTCTTGTGAAGCCTCAAGCAGCCATGTATTCCGATTCAGCTTGAAGATCTCGCCACAACGCTTTGCTTTGCACTCCTCCAACTAATTGCTGCACCATTCAAAATAAATACGTATCCAGATTGTGATTTAGAATCATCCGGATCGGTGTTCCAACTAGCATCGGTGTAACCATTAACAACGAGCTGTTCATCACCTCCATAAGAAAGAACCATATCCTTAGTTCTTCTCAAGTACTTAAGGATGTTTTTGATCATTGTCCAATGATCCACTCTGGATCACTTTGATATCTGCTAGTTAAACTAACGGATATGCAATGTCGGGTCTAGTACATAGCATGGCATACATTAGAGATCCTATGGCTGAGGCATAGGAGTCTTACTCATCCTTTCTCTATCTTCGCCGATGTCGGACTTTGAGTTTTACTCAAGGTCGATTAGCAACATGGGCAAGAACCCTTTCTCGCTTTCTTCCATTCCAAACCTCTTTAGAACTTTGTCCAAATATGTACTCTGTGACAATGATATTTGGCGTTCGATCTATCTCTATAAATCTTTATGCCTAATATGTAAGCTTGCCAAGATCCTTCATTGAAAAACTATTATTCAAATATTCCTTGACACTATTAAGAAGGTCTACATCATTCCCAATCAACAATATGTCATCCACATATAGTATTAAGAATTCTCTGAGCTCCCACTCACTTTCTTGTAAATACAAGCTTCTCCATAAGTTTGTATAAAACCAAAACTTTTGATCACCTTATCAAAACGTTGATTCCAACTTCGGATGCTTGCTTCAATCCATAGATGGACCGTTGAAGTTTACATACCTTGTTAGCATCTTTAGGATCGACAAAACCTTTGGGTTGCATCATATACAACTCTTCATCAATATCTCCATTGAGGAATGCTGTTTTGACATCCATCTGCCATATCTCATAATCATAATATGCAGCGATTGCTAACATAATCCTCACAGACTTTAGCTTCGCTACTGGTGAGAAAGTCTCATCGTAGTCAACTCCTTGAATTTGTCGAAACCCTTTTGCGACAAGTCGAGCTTTATAGACAGTAACATTACCATCAGCATCTGTTTTCTTCTTGAAAATCCATTTGTTCTCGACAGCCTTCCGGCCATCCGGTAAGTCCACCAAAGTCCATACTTGGTTTTCGTACATGGATCCAATCTCGGATTTCATGGCTTCTTGCCATTTATTGGAATCTGGGCTCATCATCGCTTCCTCATATGTCTCGGGGTCATCGGTGTTGTCCACCAACATGACATTCATAACGGGATCATACCAATCTGGAGTGGTACGAGTTCTCGTTGACCTCCGAGGCTCTGTAGCAACTTCAACCGAAGTTTCATGATCATCATCATTAGCTTCCTCCCTAATTGGTGCAGGCACCACAGGAACTTGTTCCGGTGCTGCGCTACTTGCAATTTCGAGAGAAGGTTCGACAACCTCGTCGAGTTCTACTTTCCTTCCAGTCACTTCTTTCGAGAGAAATTCCTTCTCTAGAAAGGATCCATTCTTGGCAACGAAGATCTTGCCTTCGGATCTATGATAGAAGGTATACCCAATAGTTTCCTTTGGGTATCCTATGAAGACGCATTTTTCCGCTTTGGGTTCAAGCTTGTCCGGCTGTAACTTCTTTACATAGGCTTTGCATCCCCAAACTTTAAGGAACGACAATCTAGGTTTCTTCCCAAACCATAATTCATACGGTGTCGTTTCAACGGATTTAGACGGTGCCCTATTTAAAGTGAATGCGGCTGTTTCTAATGCATAACCCCAAAATGATAGCGGTAAATCTGTAAGTGACATCATAGAATGAACCATATCTAAGAGAGTTCGCTTACGACGTTCAGACACACCATTACGCTGTGGTGTTCCCGGCGGTGTCAACTGTGAAAGTATTCCGCATTTCTTCAAATGCTCGCCAAACTCGTAACTTAGATATTCACCTCCACGATCAGGACGTAGAAACTTAATCTTCTTGTTACGTTGATTCTCTACCTCACTTTGAAACTCCTTAAACTTCTCGAAAGTTTCGGACTTATGTTTCATGAAATAGATATACCCATATCTACTCAAGTCATCCGTGAAGGTAAGAACATAACGATAACCACCGCGCGATGCTACACTCATTGGGCCACACACATCGGTATGTATGATTTCCAATAAGTCTGTAGTTCGCTCCATCATACCAGAAAATGGAGTCTTAGTCATTTTACCCATCAGACATGCTTCGCATCTTTCAAGTGATTCAAAATCAAGTGATTCAAGAAGTCCATCGGAATGGAGTTTCTTCATACGTTTCACTCCAATGTGACCAAGAGCGATGCCACATATAGGTCGAATTATCGCTTGATTTCAAACGTTTAGCCTCAATGTTGTTGATATGTGTATTTCCACTATCGAGATTCAATAAGAATAGACCATCTATCAAAGGTGCATGTGCATAAAACATATTACTCATATAAATCGAACAACCATTATTCTCGGACTTAAACAAGTAACCGTCTCGCAATAAACAAGATCCCGATATAATGTTCATGCTCAACGCAAGCACCAAATAACAATTATTTAAGTATAAAACTAATCCCGATGGTAGATGAAGGGGTAGTGTGCCGACCGCGATCACATCAACCTTTGATCCGTTTCCCACGCGCATCGTCACCTCGTTCTTCGCTAGCTTCCGTTTATTCTCGGACTGCTTGAGTTACAAATATGAGCAACCGTATCAAATTAAATACCCAGCACTACTACAGTACTAGTGAGATACACATCAATAACATGTATATCGATATACCTTTCTTCTTGATGTTGCCGTTCTTGAGATCCTCCAAGTACTTTGGGCAATTCCGCTTCAAAGGACCTTCTCCCTTGCGTAAAAGCACTCAAGATCGGGCTTGGGTCCAGCCTTGGTCTTCTTCACGGCGTGGTAACTTTCTTACCACCCTTCTTGAAGTGTCCTTCCGCTTAGACTTGCCTTTCTTGAATTTGGTGGTCTTATTGACCAACAACACTTGGTGCTCTTTCTTGATCTCCACTTCTCTGAGACTTTAACATAGCAAACAGTTCTGGCAACTGCTTGTTCATGTTCTGCATGTTGTAGTTCATCACAAAGTTCTTGTAACTTGGTGGTAGTGATTGGAGGACACGGTAAATCCCCAAAGCATTAGGAATCACTATACCCAAGCTTTGAAGTTTGTTTGCGTGCCCAGACATCTTAAGCACATGCTCACTGACGGAGCTGCCCTCTTCCATCTTGCAGTTAAAGAACTTTTCAGAAGCATCATAGCTTTCAATTGCCGCATGAGTCTCAAAGATCAATTTGAGATCCTCGACAATATCATATGGGTCTGAATTCTCAAACCTTTTCTGAAGCTCCGATTCTAAACCATACAAGATAGCACATTGAACTATGGAGTACTGATTCTTCCGAGCGAGGTAAACATTCTTTACTTCATCGGCAGCATCACCGCAGTGGGTCACCCAATGGTGCATCCAAAGACATAGGTCAAATTATCACCTGTGAGGACAATCCTCAAATTGCGGAACCAATCATGAAGTTGCTTCCATTGTTTTTCAACTTTTATTTCTCTAGGAACGCATTAAAATTGATGGTAGGTGCTGCCATTGATCTACAACATATTTGCAATAGTTTAGACTAAGTTTATGACAAATTGAGTTCAAATGAATAATGCAATTAAACTAGGTGAACTCCCACTCAAAACAACATCCCTCACATTGTTTTAGTGATCACAAACCAAATCCACTACATCAACACCGATCATCACGAGAGTTGATATAGTTTCAATGGCGAACAATCGTCATGTTCATCATATCTACTATATGATTCATGCTTTACCTTTCGGTGATCCGTGTTCCGAGACCATCTCTGTACATGCTAGGCTCGTCAAGATCAAACCTTAGTTTCCGCATGAGCAAATCTGGCTTGCTCACGTTGTATACACTTGCGGAATCTAACACACCCGATCATCACGTGGTGCTTCGAAACAACAAGCTTTAGCAACGGTGCTAACTGAGGGTGAACACTATATGATTTGAAATTCATGTGCATGAGGGATCATCTTATAATGCTACCGTCGTCTACTAAGCAATACAAGATGCATAAAGGATTAACATCACATGCAATTCAATAATATGTGATATGATATGGCCTTTCTTCTTTGTGCTTCTGATCTCCATCTTCAAGCACGAACATGATCTCCATCATCACCGGCATTGCATCAAGGTCAATGACGCTTCTCCATGGTTGTCCCACGGTCTTCAACTATTACAACTACTTTGAATAGACATGCGGGTCTTAACATAAATTAAAGACAACCATCGGCTCCGCGGTTGCCAACTTACAATAAGGAACATTGCATACATCAAATATAATCACAATCATGGCCATATCACATCACTGCACACCCCTTCAAAACAAAGTTAGACGCCTCTACTTTCTTTGCATATTTTACGTGGTTTGGGGCTTTCAATAAGTGTCGTTCTAACTTACGAACAAGAACCACAACATTTGATACTAGCATTGCTGATCACCCGTTGTAAATTGGATCTTAACTATGCTAGGAGAAACAGGCACCCGCAAAGCCACTTATGCAATACAAGTTGCATGTCAAGCGTGGAGCAAGTCTCATGAACGATGTCATGTAAGGTTAGCCCGGGCCGCTTCATCCCAACATACTGCAAGATGCAAAGTATACAAGAAGCAATCGACAATAAAAGCATCAACGCCCACAATGACCATTGTGTTCTACTCGTGCAACAGATCTACATATAGACACGGCTCTGATACCACTGTAGGGTTTCGTAGCATGGAAAACAAAAATTTTCTATCGCATACAAACAAACAAACAAACAAGCCAAGATCTATCTACTAGATTATAGCAACGAGTCGATGGAATAACTTACCCTCGAAGATTCCAAAGTTTTTAACAAGAGCGGATTCTCGTGGGTGATATAGTCGTACTCTTCCCGATCTCAAGATCGTGTAGACGATCCTTCCGGCGCTGCGTTAGGTGGCCTCCCAATCGGGTCACACGTTCGGTACTGACGAAGACCTTCCTCTCCCTTGTTCCAAAGGCGTGGAGGTTGTAGCACTCTCCTCGCGATTCCTAAAGACAACGTGGTACCTGAAGTAGAGGGAATCCCTTGAGCTGCCTTAAGCCGGAGCGAGTATGGTGGAGTATGAGAGAGCTCCTCGGCGATCTAGGGTTTAGACACACCAAGGAGGAGGGGCTAGAGCCGGAGGCTAGGGTTCTGGGGACCTCCAAGTCGGGGGCTAGGGCAAAACCCTAGGTGATGGCGGCGGCTATGGAGGGCTGCAGCTTTCTAGGGTTTGAGGTGAGGGACTTGTGTGTCTAGAGGAGGGAGCCCTGCCCCTCCTTATATAGGTGGAGGGGCCGGCCAGTAAGGGTAGGAGGAGTCCCTCCCAACTCGGCTTGAGGGGGCGCCACGGTTGGAGGAGGATTCCTCCCAACTCGGTTTCCACTCCTTCCTCATTTCCTCTTTCCAATTTTAGCCGTTTGACTTTTCAAACTAGCTATTTGACTTTTCAATTTAGGATTCAATTTAATCCTTTATTTGGAACAGCGAGGACACTTAGTACATGATGCAATCATTCCAATATGCAATGACACATTCATGTACCCTTCCTCCTGAGTGCTTGGGACATTCGGAACCTTCTAGAACATTCCCGATGAAAACACGGAATCATTCCCGAACTTCAAACGGACTTTCCTTATATGAATCTTATTCTCCGGACCATTCCGGATCACCTCGTGATATCCCGGATCCCATCCGAGACTCCGAACAACATTCGGTCTCTTTCTCATAATACCATAACTACTCAAACAACGTCGAATCCTTAAGTGTGTCTCCCTACGGTTCGTGAATTATGCGGACATGATCGAGACACTTCTCCGAACAATAACCAATAGAGGAATCTGGAAATTCATATGGCTCCCACATATTTCTACGATTAGTTTGCGATCGAATGAACCACTTACATACGATACCAATTTCCCTTTATCTCATGATAGTTTACTTATCCGAGGTTATGATCGTCGGTATCTCTGCATACCTAGTTCAACCTCGTTACCGATAAGTACTCTTTTCTCGTTCCCGTGATATGTGATCCCTTGTGAGCCAGTCACATGCTTGCAAGCTAATTGGATGACATTCCACCGAGAGGGCCCAGAGTATATCTATCCGTCATATGGATGGACAAATCCCACTCTTGATCCATGTGTCTCAACCAATACTTTCCGAACACTCAATGCCACCTTTATAGCCACCCAGTTAAGGTGTGGTGTTTGATGTCATCAAAGCATCCATCCGGTAAAGGTGATATGCATGATCTCATGGTCGAAGGAATTAGGTGACTATGTATCAGAAAGCATATAGCAATTGAACTATTGAAATGACTTGATCTTTATGATATGCTTATCTATAGGAGTATGTCCACCATATCATTCTCCTAACGATATGATCTTGTTGTTGATAACATCTCAATGTTCATGATAGGGAAACCACACTCATTTATCAACCAACAAGCTAGTGATGTATAGAGGCTATACTAGGGACTTCAAATTAAGTTTACAGATCACACAAGTATCAATGTTTCCTTGTTAATACTATTATAGCATGAATTTAAACATTTATCATAAACACAAAGATATAATAATAACTACATTTATTATTGCCTCTAGGGCATATCTCCAACAGCCTTGTCACATGTGTCAAGTGTGGAAACAAAGGACACTATGCAGATGTTTGCCCAGAGAAGTTTCCCCAAGATCCCAAGCAAGCCAATATGTGATTTAGTTGGAAAATTTTTAAGGGTGGTAGTATCCTAGATGCTTTGAGCCTACTTGTACCCCTAGCCTTCCCAAATCTCGGGACGAGATTTATTTTACGGGTGGTAGCCTGTCACATCCCAAGATTTTCCAAATCTTGTAATGTGAAAAATAAATGAATAAAATAAAACTTTGTTGATTTTCAGGGTGAGAAGAAACTTTTTGAATCCAATTGGAAACCTTCAAACCTATTTGATCAAACAAATCCTAAAGGATTTGAAAAGATAAAACAATTACTAAAGTTAAAAATATTTGGATTACTATTTTGAATCTTTTAAATAAAAAGATTTGGTTTTCAAATGAAAAGGAAGAAATATAAATAAGGGTTATTTAATGGAGCCAAATTAAACCTTGGCCAAGCTTTTGAAATAAAAGGTTTTGCTTTGATTAAAGGAGTAAAAGTTTATTTAAATAAAATAAGGAGAGTTTATAAATAAACCAAATTTATTAAAATAAAGATTTTACCATTTTATTTAAACATCAAAACTTGTTAAATTATTTTAAACAAGTTGTCCAAGTATTTTATATTCTCAAATAAAACCTATTGATTTGGTTTTGTGATTATTTAGATTTCAAATGGAGTTTTTTTTAAATAAATCAAAACCCATTTGATTTAATAACTAAGGACTATTTTATTTAATTATTAAATAGATCCTAAAGAAAATAGAATTATTATTTTGTTTTGTACCTTGATTTGTGTGGTTAAGCAGAACAAAAAACCAATACAAAGTTTGGCAAGGATTTGAAATCATTTGGGTGTTTGTTTTGTTGTTTGAAATTCAAAACAGAAAATCAAATTAGAAAAAGAAAAATCAATCAGAATAAAAAATGGAATCGGACCTGACCCAACTCACCTGGCCCAGCAGCCTAGTCCAGCCCAACTAGCTCTCTCCCCGCAGAAAACGATTCGCACCTACTTACTGACCCACATAGACACCGACGAGTGGACCCTCCCCCTCACTCCCTTTCTCGCTGACAAGCATGCCCCACACTGCCCTGTCATCGTCTTCCTCCCCGCGTTAAACTCGCCGGCCGTTTCCTGCCGTTGATACTGCGAATGAATTCGCTTCAATGCCACGTCTTAATCACGCCGCGACCACGCCCCCTTAAACGCTTCCCTCTCCTCTCCATTTCCCCTCTCTCGCCCAGCTCTCTCGGCCACCAGGCTGCTCGGAATCTCCTCTGCACCACCCTCTGTTCCAGCGAGCTCACCGAGCAAATTCCGGCCAGTAGACACCTCCCCTTGCCTCCTCGACCAAGCTCACACACTCCCAGCCTCTGGTGCTTCTCCCAGTGCTTCCCGTTCGTCCACGCTCGCCCCAGAGTGTGGCATCCCGCAAAACCACTACTAGAAAATCGCGTTAAATTTGTGCTTTGCATCGTCAACCTCATGTGTTGTTTGTCTAAAACTATCTCAGAAAAACCTAATTTGTTTCTGAAACGCCCTCTCTCATTCAAACGCCAAACCCCGGGGCTCCGGAGCATTTTGTTTTGTTGCATTCGGGTTGCAAACGGCCCAATTAAATTAAATAAAAGTTTTATTTATTTTAGTAGGGCGATCGAACGGCCAACCCGACCAACGACCCTGATTTTAAACGGTCCACCCCAATCAGCCCATCTAATCCTAAACCCACCTAAAATCTACCCTCTCCCCAACCACATCACCGCCTAATCGGAACATGCCACCTCACCTTTCCTCACCCTCAACCACTCACACCGCCACTTGGCCAAACCCTCAACCCACCTCTCACTCCCCACAACCGCCACACACCCAGCCGCACCACGCACGCACACTGGATCCCCTGGCCACACCCGATCCCACCAACCGCGCCTGGCCACCTCTCCTCCACCCAGCCGCCCCCTACCCTCTCTCTCTGCCGCTGGGGCCTCACCGCCCCTGGCCCACCTCCCAGGCAGACCAACCCACGCGCCAGCCTCACCCTGGCCCCACCGAGCCAGACCCCTCCCCACGCCGCGACCCCCACTCGTCTTCTTCCCTCGCCAAGACCGCCTCGATGGCGCGGGCCCGACAAGACCCTCGCAACGGCAAGACCTTCGCGATGACGAGAACGGCACCGACCCGGAAGAAGTCGATGCGCCCCCGACGCCTACCAAGCCCTGCTCCCCGGTTGCTACGAGACCCTAACCCCGGAGTTCAAGCACGACCCCGTCAGAACCCTGGACCCCGACCCCGAACTCCGACGAACCCTGAGACCGACCCCGAACCCCGGAACCTCAAGATCGCCGAACCCTAATGTGTGAACCCGAACCCGAGACCTTATTTTTCATTAAATGATATATAATTGTTGCATATTTAATTGTCATTCATCTGGCATGCATATCATTGGTTTGGGGGCCTTATGCCGATTCACCTAATAATTAAATATGGGGCCCATATGCGGGCAAATCTAGCCTTATATTGGCCTCATTTAAGTTTGATATAGAGAACCGGTGTTATATTTTGGCCATGTTAAAACAACATTTAAATTGCGGGGATCTAAATAACTTGCACCATCTAATTAATTGTCGGGACCCCGGTTCCGCTTAATATGACCTAATTGCATCGCCCTTGCCATGCCATACATCATGCATGCATCATGCCGATCTTCTGCCGTGAATTAAATATTGCATCCGGTGTTTATTCTAGTGTTTTGCTTCTTCGCGGATAAGGCCGTTGAGTTGATGTGAGCTTCGCCCCGTTCTTCGATTGAACCTTCGACAATGTTTTCAGGCGAGCATCTCCCCCTTTCTACCTATCTTAATTTTATAGTCTTTATTCCCTCCTGTTGATCTATTGCTATCTGTGTTGCGATGTTCTAGTTTTCGTACCCTTTGATATCCCCTGCAGCCGTATATTGCCTGGGACACATCCTATTACCTGTTGTTTGGTAGCTAGTTGGACTTGCGTGTCGTAGTCGCTTGCTCAAGTGTTGTCGCGTGTTGTCAATGCCACAGTTGTTGATGTATTGCCGCATGTTGATGTTGGAGATGATTCTAGTTTTACTTATCGTCACTTTACTTTCGCTTAACAACTAAAATTGAATAAGCAGAGGCATCGGGGGGTGATAGATAATATTTGGTTTCCGAACGCCCACTTGTGTCCCGTAAGACCCCGAGTACTTGATACCTGTTCCTTGATTTTGCGCGCTATCCACATCCGGGAGGTATATGGGACCCCCCTGAGCCAGAGCTTGATTCATTCTTATTTCTTGGGGCCACAAACTAGTTTGAGGTGTTTTTACGATCCTGTACTTATGCCATGCTTTACCGCTTTATTTACGATTGTGCGAATGCATTAATGCATGCTTTAGGATCGGACCACGATTCCGCGGTGTCGACAAGCCCCGTTTGGGGTTCCCAGTCGTTCACAGCCGTCTAGCCAAACCTTGAGGCCATCTCGGAGCTTGCTTACCCCGTTGCGGATTCTACTCTAAGGGGTGGCCCCCTGAAATATTTCTGAATCCTGTGATTGTTCAGTCGTGAAAGCCTCGTTGGGTTTTGATTTGGTTTTTCCGAGGTTGATCGAGTGTGTGTTGCTATTGGTGCACCCGGGTAAAACTTTCAAAGCCGTGTCCATGGATATGGACGACTTGGAGCACGATATCTCGATCATAGACAAGCATAACTAAAGTTTATCGCTATAAATTTGACTTATAATGACTAGTAATCAGCTTCACTATAACGGAATGGCTAAATAATCCTGCCCACAATTGCTTGTTACGAGTTGTCGCTATGCGACCATTGTACTGACTAGTAAGTATTGCAACTACAACGAAATGGCTGAATAAAAGTACCAACAACCGCTTTGGGTTTTGGGTTTATTACATGCTATCTCAGTCTGCTTAGTAAATCGCCACTATAACGGAATGGTTAACTAAAAGTGCCCACTGTTTACTTTATCGGACAATTATCTATACCGACTAGTAAATGCTGCAACGATAACCTAATAAGTAAACCGCCAACCGTGTGAGTTCTCGGTTGACTTCCTCGACGGCCTCGAGGGAAATGCGGATGGGTTTGTTTGGTGTTAGCTTCAGTTGGTTCGAATAGGTCTTTCTCACCCTCTCGATAACCGCCGGTTGTATCGAGTCTCTATAGGTTGTTTAGTGCATCTTTGCCGCCGCTTGATCCACCATACCTATGTAGGCGAGGACCGAATTCTAGCCTCGCTGTCTTGGCCTCGATCTTGACGCCTTCTTTGTTTTCGCTTTGCCTTTGTCGGCACCCTTTGTTAAGCAGGTTTTGAGATCGACCGTTAGCGAGGTGGTTACCCTTCCGCTTGGCTGGCAGGGTTATGGACGCCATTGGTTATTCTTCAGGGCTCTTAGCCCCATTTGTATCTTGTCCGTAGCTGGACGCTATATCGTTTCAAGGTGATTTGGATCTTTGTATATTATATCTGTATTCTTGGCTCTTTGAGTCGCTGTTATATATATATCTGTTCTGTGGGTCCCATCGAGGACTGCTGTGTAATGTTATTACTTCGTATTCCACCCGCACGAAAGTGCCTGGTGGGCACCTTTGAATCGTTTCTATGCGGGTTTGGCGAATTTTGCTAAAACTTGCATAGGTCCGATTCTGAGGGTGTTACAGAGTGGTATCAGAGCTCAGCAGTTACGATACCCCACAAGTCCAGCCTGTAGGATAACCTAGCTAACGGCCGAAGTAGAGTGTCCAAAACTATTTTGCAAAATCGGTTGGATAGCTCTGATTAGGTCTGATTTTACTCCTTACCCCTCTGCTATTCTCCTCTTACCTCGACGTGTTTTGAATCCGCTCTCTTCTCTCTCTTCGAGTCCAGGAATTCTCGTGGTTGGGTTTCCGTCGTACCTTCAGGGCTTCGCTTTCTCACTTTTGTAACGGAGGTGCTACGATCATCAATCTGCAACTTGTCTGTTGTACCCTTCATCCCATCTTTTGTTCTTGAGCTCCTTATCCCTATGTGTTTCCTTGCTGGATATCAGTGTCGTTGGAAAACATATGAGAAGGACGAGCTTTGGTGAAGTTGGAGTCGACCTTGAGCACGTGTTGTTCATGCCAATGGAACCATCGCGGAACCTAATCATGGTGTCTTTCATACGATTTCTGCTGGCAGCATTCCTTTGTTCCGGATACCATCCAAGAAGATCTTCGGTCTAATTCCGAGGGTTGGATGCTTAATCCGCTTATTCGTGTGCAGAGTAATGGTTTGAGTGTGGGATGGAGTAGCTACCCTACCACTGCTCTTATCATTCGCTCTTGTACGTCGAATCAGTGGATCCAGCAGTTTACTCCGTCCACGGAAGTTAGGGGTGGCTTTGTTTGCGATACCTCTACCTTCGACCTTTTTGTTCCCGGAGTGTTCTCGCGACAGTCAGGATCAACGACCCTTTGTTGGTGGTGTCGCCGTTTTCAAGATGAAGAAGGAACCATCGTTAGTGGTGTCGCGAGGATCTACACGAAGCGCGAAGGATCAGATCGCCGACCTTCCTTCCGGTACCATGGGGCGGATCTCGAGGGCGAGATCCCTTGTTAGTGGTGTCGAATTGTGGCATCCCGCAAAACCACTACTAGAAAATCGCGTTAAATTTGTGCTTTGCATCGTCAACCTCATGTGTTGTTTGTCTAAAACTATCTCAGAAAAACCTAATTTGTTTCTGAAACGCCCTCTCTCATTCAAACGCCAAACCCCGGGGCTCCGGAGCATTTTGTTTTGTTGCATTCGGGTTGCAAACGGCCCAATTAAATTAAATAAAAGTTTTATTTATTTTAGTAGGGGCAGTCGAACGGGCCAACCCGACCCGAACGACCGCCCCAGATTTTAAAACGGTCCACCCCAATCAGCCCATCTAATCCTAAACCCACCTAAAAATCTACCCTCTCTCCCCAGCCACATCACCCTGCCCAATCGGAACATGCCACCTCACCTTTCCTCACCCCTCAACCACTCACACCCTGCCACTTGGCCAAACCCTCAACCCACCTCTCTCACTCCCCACAACCTGCCACACACCCAGGCCGCACACCACGCACGCACACTGGATCCCCTGGCCACACCCGATCCCACCAACCGCTGCCACCTCTCCTCCACCCACCCCTACCCTCTCTCTCTCTCGCCTTGGGCCTCACCGCTGCCCACCTCCTGTGCAGAGACCAACCCCAGCCCTTACCGGCCCCACCGAGCTGACCCTCCCCACGCGACCCACACTCGTCTTCTTCCCTCGCCAAGACCGCCTCGATGGCGCGGGCCCGACAAGACCCTCGCAACGGCAAGACCTTCGCGATGACGAGAACGGCACCGACCCGGAAGAAGTCGATGCGCCCCCGACGCCTACCAAGCCCTGCTCCCCGGTTGCTACGAGACCCTAACCCCGGAGTTCAAGCACGACCCCGTCAGAACCCTGGACCCCGACCCCGAACTCCGACGAACCCTGAGACCGACCCCGAACCCCGGAACCTCAAGATCGCCGAACCCTAATGTGTGAACCCGAACCCGAGACCTTATTTTTCATTAAATGATATATAATTGTTGCATATTTAATTGTCATTCATCTGGCATGCATATCATTGGTTTGGGGGCCTTATGCCGATTCACCTAATAATTAAATATGGGGCCCATATGCGGGCAAATCTAGCCTTATATTGGCCTCATTTAAGTTTGATATAGCGAACCGGTGTTATATTTTGGCCATGTTAAAACAACATTTAAATTGCGGGGATCTAAATAACTTGCACCATCTAATTAATTGTCGGGACCCCGGTTCCGCTTAATATGACCTAATTGCATCGCCCTTTCCATGCCATACATCATGCATGCATCATGCCGATCTTCCGTGAATTAAATATTGCATCCGGTGTTTATTCTAGTGTTTTTCTTCTTCGGATAAGGCCGTTGAGTTGATGTGAGCTTCGCCCGTTCTTGATTGAACCTTCGACAATGTTTTCGGAGCATCTCCCCTTTCTACCTATCTTAATTTTATAGTCTTTATTCCTCCTGTTGATCTATTGCTATCTGTGTGTTGCGATGTTCTAGTTTTCGTACCCTTTGATATCCCTCGCACCGTAGATATTGCCCGGGACACATCCTATTACCGTTGTTTGGTAGCTAGTTGGACTTGTGTCGAGTCGCTTGCTCAAGTGTTGTCGCGCGTGTTGTCAATGCCACATTGTTGATGTATTGCCGCATGTTGATGTTGGAGATGATTCTAGTTTTACTTATCATCACTTTACTTTCTGTTTAACAACTAAAATTGAATAAGCGAGGCATCGGTGGGTGATAGATAATATTTGGTTTCAACGCCCACTTGTGTCCCGTAAGACCCCGAGTACTTGATACTTGTTCCTTGATTTTATGCGCTATCCACATCCGGAGGTATATGGGACCCCGAGCGAGCTTGATTCATTCTTATTTCTTGGGGCCACAAACTAGTTTGAGGTGTTTTTACGATCCTGTTTATGCCATGCTTTACCGCTTTATTTACGACAGCGAGGTAAGTGCACGCATGCTTTTAGGATCGGACCACGATTCCGCGGTGTCGACAAGCCCCGTTTGGGGTTCCCAGTCGTTCACAGCCGTCTAGCCAAACCTTGAGGCCGTCTCGGAGCTTGCTTACCCCGTTGCGGATTCTACTCTAAGGGGTGGCCCCCTGAAATATTTCTGAATCCTGTGATTGTTCAGTCGTGAAAGCCTCGTTGGGTTTTGATTTGGTTTTTCCGAGGTTGATCGAGTGTGTGTTGCTATTGGTGCACCCGGCGGGTAAAACTTTCGAAAGCCGTGTCCGCGGATATGGACGACTTGGAGCACAAGATTCGATCATAGACAAGCATAACTAAAGTTTATCGCTATAAATTTGACTTATAATGACTAGTAATCAGCTTCACTATAACGGAATGGCTAAATAATCCTGCCCACAATTGCTTGTTACGAGTTGTCGCCATGCGACCATTGTACTGACTAGTAAGTATTGCAACTACAACGAAATGGCTGAATAAAAGTACCAACAACTTGGGTTTTGGGTTTATTACATGCTATCTCAGATCTGTTTAGTAAATCGCCACTATAACGGAATGGTTAACTAAAAGTGCCCACTGTTACTTTATCGTGACAATTATCTATACCGACTAGTAAATGCTGCAACGATAACCTAATAAGTAAACCGCCAACCGTGTGAGTTCCTCGGTTGACTTCCTCGGCGGCCTCGAGGGGAAATGCCGGATGGGTTTGTTTGGTGTTAGCTTGTGTTGGTTCGAATAGGTCTTTCTCACCCTCTCTCGATAACCGCCGGTTGTATCGAGTCTCTATAGGTTGTTTAGTGCATCTTGCCGCTTGATCCACCATACCTATGTAGGCGAGGACCACAATTCTAGCCTCGTGTCTTCGCCTCGATCGACGCTCCTTCTTTGTTTTCGCTTTGCCCTTGTCGGCACCCCTTTGTTTGTTAAGCAGGTTTTGAGATCGACGCTTAGCGGGTTACCCTTCCGGCTTGGCCTGGGAAGGGTTATGGACGCCATTGGTTATTCTTCAGGGCTCTTAGCCCCATTTGTATCTTGTCCGTAGCTGGACGCTATATCGTTTCAAGGTGATTTGGATCTTTGTATATTATATCTGTATTCTTGGCTCTTTGAGTGTTGTTATATATATATCGCTCGTGGGTCCCATCGAGGACTTTGTGTAATGTTATTATTCGTATTCCACCCGCGAAAGTGCTGGTGGGCACCTTTGAATCGCTTCTATGCGGGTTTGGCGAATTTTGCTAAAACTTGCATAGGTCCGATCGAGGGTGTTACTGAGCCTGCCGACAACCTCGAGCGCCGCGTCTGCTACTTTCTCCGGCGACCTCCCCTGGTAAGATCAGACCACCCCGAAGCCATTCATTGATGCTCACATGTCCCCTGGTACCGTGCGCGTCTAATGAACCCCTTATTTTGATCTGGCACGCCTTGTAGCCCCGCCTCCGTCGACGACCGAACGAACCCGAGGCGCAGCTCCACTCCGGCGAGCGATTACTCCCGCTCCAGTGCGCCCCTCGACAGACCAGCACCACCTCGAGCTTCACCTCGACCTCGCGAGCACGGTGAGCACTCCCGTTTCCTCCTTTGCTTCTTGTAGCCACCGCTAGCACACCATCTGACCGTGCGCCGCTGCCAGCCACCGTCGGCGCCACTCGAGTTCGGTCAATCAGGTTTACACCGTTAGATCTTGATCCTATGGCTAAGATTAGAACCTGAGCGAAAGGGTACGAGCACGTCTGAGCCACGCGATCTGTTTAGATCCAACGCCTCACAGAGGCTGATCCGCGCGAACCGGTACCGACCAGTAGTATTGCGCCGCGTGGCCAGCCTTTGATTTAAAACAGATTTTTGAATCAGATTGATATGCAAATTTGTAAACCTTGTAACTTTTGATCCACACGTCCAAAATTTGCAAATTTTATATCAATGGAATCATTGGAACAAGACCTAGCCAACCATGCAATTTGTTTAGTAAAAAGTTTCTGTTAAATTGTTTGTCTTTGCGGAAACATTTGTGTGCTTGTTTAGGTTATAAAAACTATTCCAAAATGATTTTGAGATTGAAATCTTTGCAAATTGGTTTGTTGTGAACCTAATGACCCTAGGAACCAACCCATAAATTTAAAAAAGTATTTGGTGAAGATTAGGATTGAAAAATTGAATTAGCTCATTTCTAGTCAAATAAAAATATTGGTTTTGTTATGGAAATGATTTTTGAACAAAAACCTTTGGAAAATGTTTTGATTCAAATCTACTGACCCTAAACACCAAGTTTTGTGAACTAATAACTTATTTGGTGAACAATATAAAATTGTTGCTTTGCTAAAAAAACAATTTCAATCACATGAAATGATGGTTTGATTTAAAAATGGTTTTTAGATAAAACCCTTTTGCAAATGGTTTTGCCACTTTGGAAAATGACCACTTTGAACCTTACAATGTATAGAGCCTAGTAGAAACCACTTTTGCAAATAAAACTATCTTTTGCATGCTTGCATGCATGACTTAGCTTCTATTATTTTATGTGTGTTTGATTGTTTGAATATTGGTTGGAATGCTAGTTGAATTTGTGTTTGCTTAATTGATTTGTAGTGAAGCTAGAAGAGTGTGATATTAGCAAGATCAAGAAGTGAACCAACATTCCAAAAAGGCAAGTTACACTATCATCCAAGTCCTACTATTTTCAATATACTTAGTGGATTTTGAAACATGCATAAAAAGGATTTCTATACTAAATGCTATGCTAAAATCCTAATAGGATACCCTTATATATATTCCTTAGTGAAAACAATGTAGTTGTAAAATTCTTAGACAAGCTATATATTTTGAGAAGAGATACATGTTGAAATTTTATGAAGTTGAGAAAATACTTATGTTTTATATAATAAAACAAGTACTCAATGAACCACCTGGGTGAACAAGGATACTCAAGTTTTGGACAAGGTGGCAACAAGAGGAACAATGTTTATATGGCAATTTTTTTTTTGTTGAGCACTAGATGAAAACCACCCAGGGACTTAGATATTGAACATGTTTCTCCAACAGTGGCTTCCGTGTATAGCCACATGCTATATGGCTCTGGCTTAGTCAACTACATTGGGAAGACCCATGCATTGGTCTTCAGGTTAACTGGAAATGAGGGAACTAGGAACCCTACATTGGTGCCTGAAGACAAGCTAGCATTGTGTATGGGAGGACCCTATGGAAAGACTTCGTCACATTCTCAATCGCCAAGACTCCATCTTGGTGAGTACTTATCCAGTGCCACCTTTGGTGGCAACAAGATGAGATTGTGTCATGTGGGTAAAGTGTACAACTTCTGCAGAAGATAAAAATCTAAGTACTTAGCCGTGTCCCCGGTTATGGACAATACTGAGCAACTAAAGCCTGAAGCTATGGGAAATCTTGACATTCCAATTTCTAAAAGAAAAACTTTAAAGTGACAACAAAAGGCTTGAAGCACTTGGGGTGTACCAAGGAGCTCAAGAGATTTTGATAAAAACTTGAAGCACTTGGGATGTACCAAGGAGCTCAAGAGATTTTGACAAAGACTTGAAACACTTGGGGATTTACCAAGGAGTTCAGAAATATTTGACAAAAGATCAAAACTATTTTGAAAAGATAGGATAAATTATTGCTTTCTGCAAATGAGCCTAAAACCCTACTTCGCCAAATATGCATGTAATGATAGGATCCACTTATTTCTACATAGTAGTGAAACTTGCCAATACAATTCAAATGTATTGACCCTTGTGGCTGTAACTTGTAATGTTGCAGGTTTGATTAATATTAGTAAAGTTGATTGATTAGGATTACAAAGTCTACAACCAACATGTCTGCCTGTGGCACTTTGAAGATGAAGGACCCCATGCTTATAGATATTCTGCTGCGATGTAATGTAATAGCCAAATGAGCTATGTAAGATGTAATAAATTATGTTATTCCTGGTTATAAAGTTGTATTATGACCTTTGTTTCTTGATATTACATCTTAACTGTGGATGCTAGCTATTGATCCAGGGACTAGCATTACAATCACAGGGGACTCTACCTTATTAAAGGTTGGGACCCTTTACACTTGCGCGCCGAGGTGGAGTCCCTCAAGCTCTCTCAGAAGTGTGAGTTAGAGAAAGTTGACCAGGAGTTCTCCGAGGAGAAGACTCGGCTAGCTCTGTAATTGCAGAAAAATAAAGAACTCCTCGAGGCTGCCGAACTCAAGACACGGGCGATGAGCGAGGAGATCGCTCGCTTTGATAAAACCAAGGGTGACTGGGCTCAAGATCTTCAGAGAATGCTGACATATATTCACCGTAAGCCTCTGACCATGGCCGAGTTATCTTTTTCCCTTTCTTACTGTTGACCGACGTACTTTTGTTTCGCGTAGACCATTTTCCAGAAGCTAAGCCTGTGAGCTCTAGAGCGGTGGTTAATGCTCATGTGCGCCGAGGTGTTCTTGCTGATGCAAGCCCAGAATACTCGATGGAAGATTACTTGGTTGACGTTGGCGCTGTCGTTGGTCCAATGAAGATTATGGGTAGGGACTTGGTGCAAGCAGCCATTCGGGACTACCATGTTCTCTGGCCGAATACTTCTGGGACTCCTGATATTGATGAGATCAAAATCCTAGTGGAAAGATTGATGGCATCCCAGAACCAGTTAAATATCTGGAGGGAATCCGCTGGACGAGCTGGTGCTGATATGGCGCTCACAGTTGTTATGTCATGGTATGAGGATATTTCCCTTGATACCTTGATAAATTTGCGCACTGGCTCCCATTGGGTTGAAGATCCGGAATTCGTCGCTCGCCGACAAGCTCGCGCCTTTTAGCTTGTTGAGTATGCGGACGTGCATAACTGGATTAAAGGGCCGAGTTTCCTTTCTAACCCGGCGGATGAGGTCGAAGTTGAAGATGCCTCTGATGATAACTCAGCCGACCAGGGCGAGGATGAGGGCGACTCAGATACTTCTGGTGATTCCAGCACGAGCTCGGATGGCAATGGCGACGCGCGATCCTCCTCCAAAGGGACTGGACATTCTCAAGCTCAAGCTGATGTTTCTCACCAGCCCCGGGATTCCTCCGAAGTCGCTCCTGGTTCTGTGGAGGGCGAAGCAACTTCGGCCGAGGTGTCGTCTACCTCGGAGCGCCCAGTACCTGACCAAGTCGCTGCCCCTTAGGTTTGAAAAACTCTAAGTTGTTTCTTATCCCCGGTATGCCGCGCGTATGATGTGTAGAAACAATTGTCCGACTTCCTGTGCGGTATGTGTTGGGAATATGCCCTAGAGGCAATCATGTATGATGAGATTTCCCATTGTATTCATAAAGTTATTAAGTAGTCCTTGTATAAACTTCTGATGTGTATCATTGAATATGTGATTCAGTTGTGGAACTATGCATTCATGTTGTTTGTACTAAATATCCTTGGTCATTGAGGTTGTGCTGGACACACAACTTAGACCAATGTGAAAGTTGGCTTGATGACTCGGTTCCACTTGTCATGGGCATGGAGATGCTATTCCAACTTACACAGACTAGGCTAAAGAGTTTAGCGAGTCGGATTGACCCAAATTGAGGTACAACGAACTAAGCTGTCATTTGTATATCTCAATCAATGTAATCCTTAGACCTGAGGTTGTTGCATAGTCCGAGTTGAGGATCACCGACTTAGGTTCTGTCAAACGCTGATCCGTGAATCGGGCGTTATAAAGGCGTGGTTCGGTCGGCTGAGAATCAAGTTGCGTGATGTGAATAACCAAGATGGATTTTTCCCCTCCACTCGGAGAGATATTCTCTGGGCCCTCTCGTGAGATATGATTCGGAAAGCATGGCCATGCACGACTCGGTTAAGTGTTAACCGAGGCGATCGACTAAGAGTTAGTCGGGTGAATCACTTATCTCGGATCGAGAAGAGAGTCGGACTATTTAAGGGATGACATATATTCGCCTATAGTCTGACAAGGTATATCGTGAGGCAAAAGGGACTCGGACGTAAGTCGCATTGGAAAGGCAAGTCGTCATGACTCTTTGGTACTTGGGAGTCGGCACGTTCTGCTAGGAGCCGCTACCGACTGATCGATTGTGAGTCGGACTCCAATCGTGTCCAAGTAACCATGAGCCTGCGGGGTCACACACTTAAGAGCGGGAGCAAGTTCGGATTGGATCTGAACATATAATCTGGTTGGACCTAAACCGATTAGGACTGAGTTAGTGAGTTGGACTCACGGTGACTAGTGTTATATGGGCTTTAGTGAATGGGTCATGCGGCGAGCCCACGCTCACTCCCTATATATAGTGGAGCACGAACCCGAAAGTTAATCGTTGTTCGGTTAGGTCATTCCATGTGTTGGAAACCCTAGCTCCAAAGCAGTCCGGCCGTATCGAACCT
The DNA here is from genome assembly GCA_030063025.1 of Avena longiglumis. Taxonomy (NCBI): domain Eukaryota; kingdom Viridiplantae; phylum Streptophyta; class Magnoliopsida; order Poales; family Poaceae; genus Avena; species Avena longiglumis. Next base: position 469,989,142 of record CP125974.1, on the reverse strand, counting down.
AGCGCCATTGGCGCTCCTCCTTGTGCGTGGATACCAGCAGAGGTGTCGGCGATCAGCACCGTGATCGGATCGTGAGGACTGACCGCATCAATCGACGCGCTTCATCGCAGAATCCGCAACCGCGTCTAGTGGTAAACCTCGTGCCTTCTACCTCGGCTAGATCTTGGGATCACCACGTTAGAGGAAAATTTTATTTTATCTCTCGTGGCCCAACAAAGGGTATCGAGGCGATAGCTTCGGTTTTAGGCTCGAGATCTCGCATATATGATATGGTAGGCTATAGATGAGATCCATGTGCTGTTTTGGTGGTCGATCTATGAGATAGATCGGTTTTGTATGAAGTTGATTGGATCAACTGTACTCGGGAATGGTAGATCGATTTCCGTGATCATATCACGAGGTCGTGGAACGACATACCCTACCGTCGGCTTCCGCCATCGGGTAGACTGTGACACGTAAATCCAGAAGCGGTGATCGAAGATCGAAGAGTTTGATCGAATCGAAACGATGGTCGGAATCCATGTCCGGATCGTAGATGAGATCTACGTTTTGGAAAAATCGTGGCGGTACCGCATGAGGGCGCTGCCCTTCGATCCCGCCGCTATCCGGCTAAGCGGGACTCGTCAGAGCGCCTTAGATGTCGTTGCGAGTTTCACAACGCCGGTAGATATTGTATCTATGCATAACTTGTTTTTGCAGGAAGTTGTGAATGGTATGGTTCATGTGCATGTGATGTATGTGTGTTCCATACGTGATCTGCGAATCACGGTTTTTGTCAGCCGGCTGGAGCCTAGGTGTTGTCATTTTATTGTATAACGACCTGCGTGTCGGATTCTCTATGTAATTTACTTTACTAAGCTAGTGTAGCTGTTTGAGAACCCGGAAGTCATGCAAGGCGTTGTACATGTCGGCAACATGGAGTAAGACGGCAAGTGACAAGAGTTGGCACGAGTCGGATTACAGGCTTTGTGGAGATAGAGATCGCCATGAAGAGAGCCATACCATTTTACATTATAATTGTTTTATTTTGTGTTATTGTTATGTCTCAGTTTTACCTCTATTAGATAGTCGGTAAAATTTAATCCCTCAAAGAAGGTCTAGTCGGTTTTCCCGCCAGTGTTTGCACCATCACAAGTCGGACATTTTTGGTAGTGGGCTCATAAAATTGAGGTGCTGCCAATTCTCTCCGACTAGGTGGGTTCGAGTCAGACTCTTACTGCAGAAACACTTGGTAAGCTAGACGGGTCTATCACAACGGTTGTGGGACTCGGGGAAAAGTCGGATGGGAGCCGGGGCATGTGATGCCACCCGTCCAACAGGAGTCGCATGAGATGCGATTGACAAGGAGTTGTCTACCTAGATCACTTGGCGGCTAGCGGTGATGCTAAAGCTCACTAGCCGACTTGCTTATTTAGGATCCTGAATCACTAAGTAACCATCGGAGGGGTGTTGGTTCTAGTGGGAGCATAAAATATTAAAATATTTAATATTCTTGCTCTTTTATGAATACATGTCTTAAGTGTTTTGCATATTTTCTGTTGTAGATCATGGCACCAAGTAGCAGTCACTCTCAGATATCCTGTTTTGCGTTGAGAACCATTCTTGAGAAAGATAAACTGAACGACACTAATTTTACCAACTGGTATCGAAATCTGAGAATTGTTCTCAAACAAGAAAAGAAGGACCATGTCCTAGACAACCCACTTCCAGATGAGCCAAATGAGAATGCGACTGTCGCAGCCACCAATGCCTACCGTCGGGCTAAAGATGAGTCCACGGATATTAGCTGTCTTATGCTTGCTCACATGGAACCAGACTTGCAAAAGCAGTTCGAGCATGTTGAGTCCTACGATATGATCGAAAGCCTCAAAAGTATGTTCCAGGCTCAGGCGAAGACTGAGAGGCATCAAGTCTCTCAGGCTCTGCGGAGTTGCAAGCTTAAGGATGGTGATCCACTGAGTCCGCATGTGATCAAAATGGTTGGTTACGTGCAGTCTCTGGAGAGGCTTGGCTACCCCATAAGCGAAGAGTTCGCTACGGATATAATTCTGAACTCTCTTCCTAGTGCATATGGGCAGTTCATTTCGAACTACCACATGCATGGTATGGATAAGAAGCTCACTGAATTGCATGGGATGCTCAAGCAGAGGCGGATCTCAAGAAGGGCACCAGTCAAGTGTTGATGGTGCGAGAATAAGGCTAAGTTCAAGAAGAGTTCTTGGACTAAGAAGAAGGCTAAGTCGAGGAAAGGTGCTCGGACCCTGTCCCAAGCGCTTCCTCGTGGACTAAGCCATCTCCTTGATCGGATCCACTTGCTTCTACCGCAAGGCGGATGGCCATTGGAAGAGGAACTGCAAGTACTTGGCCGACAAAGCCAAGAGTGGAGGTATGACTTCACTCAGGTACACTTGTTTGCAATGTTATAGACATATATATTTGATGCACCTAATAGTTCTTGGTTATATGATACCGGATCGTTATTCACATCGCAACTCGTTGCAGGACCGTAAGAACTAGGAGCGTAGCAAGAGGCGAGGTTGATATTCTAGTCGGCAACAAAGCAAGAGTTCTTTGCGTTGGAAGTCGCACGATGCAACTTCATTTACCTTCCAGATTCATTATGGAACTAAATAATTGTTATTATGTTCTAGTGCTCAACGAAACATTATTTCGCTTCATGTTTGATGAGGCAAGGCTATGAGTCGAATATCAAGAATAATGGTTGTTCTTTGTATTTGAATGATATGTTTCACGGCTTTGCACTGGCCCAGACGGGTTATTTATTTTGAATCTTGATGGTGAGTCGGTTTATAACATAAATGTTAAAAGGTTGAAACCAAATGATCTGAATATGACTTACTTTTGGCACTGTCGGCTTGGTCATATAAGTTGGAAACGCATGAAGAAGCTCCATGATGATGGACTCCTAACTTCGTTCGACTTGGAGTCGTTCGAGACATGCGAATCCTGCCTACTCGGCAAAATGACCAAGACACCTTTTGCAAAGAGTTGCGAAAGGGCGTCCGACTTGTTGGGACTAGTACATAGTGATGTATGTGGACCAATGAGCACGACAGCCAGGGGTGGTTATGAGTACTTCATTACCTTCACCGATGATTTGAGTAGGTATGGATATATCTACTTAATGAAACATAAGTCGGAAGCCTTTGAAAAGTTCAAAGAATTCCAGAATGAAGCACATAATCAACTCGGCAAGAAAATAAAGTTTCTTCGGTCGGACCGAGGAGGCGAGTACATGAGCCATGAGTTTGATGACCATCTGAAAAGTTGTGGAATAGTTCCTCAACTTACTCCGTCAGGAACGCCACAAAGGAATGGTGTTTCGGAAAGGCGGAATCGGACCTTGTTGGACATGGTACGATCAATGATGAGTCGGACAGATCTGCCTTTATCATTTTGGGGTTATTGTCTAGAAACAGCGGCGTTCACACTAAACAAAGTACCATCAAAATCGGTAGAGAAGACACCGCATGAGATGTGGACAGGCAAAAAGTCGAGTTTGTCTTTTCTTAAGATTTGGGGTTGTGAAGCTTTTGTCAAGCGACTTCAGTCGGACAAGCTTACAGCCAAGTCGGATAAATGTATTTTCGTGGGGTATCCGAGGGAAACCATGGGTTACTACTTCTACAACCAAGAAGAGGGCAAAGTGTTTGTCGCTCGGAACGGTGTCTTCCTTGAGAAAGAGTTTCTCAGTCGGGGAGTAAGTGGGAGCACGGTGCAACTCAAAGAAATTCGAGAGGAATCGGCTAATAGCGAATCGGCTAATAGCGAATCGGCAAAAACCTTGGAGGTTGAGCCGATCGTGGCAGATGAGCCGACAGCAGCACCTGTACTACGAAGATCGGCAAGATTACGAAGTGTTCGTGATGTGTTACTGTTAGACAGTGATGAGCCGGCAAATTATTCGGAAGCGATGTTGGGATCTGATTCGAGTCATGGCTTGGAGCCATGAGATCCGAGATAAAGTCCATGGATGAAAATCAAGTTTGGAACTTGGTTGATTCGCCAGACGGTGCAAGACCCGTCGAGTGCAAATGGGTCTTTAAGAAGAAAACTGATATGGATGGAAATGTTTCAATCTATAAAGCACGCCTTGTCGCGAAGGGGTTCCGACAAGTTCAAGGAGTTGATTACGAGACTTTCGCCCGTAGCGATGCTTAAATCAGTTTGGATCATGTTAGCTATAGCGCCTATTTCGACTATGAGATATGGCGATGGATGTCAAAACGGCTTTCCTTAACGGAAATTTAACCGAGGACGTGTATATGATATGCCGAGGGTTTTGTCGATCCGGCTAATCTCGACAAGGTATGCAAACTTTAAATCCATTTATGGGTTGAAGGAAGCATCTCGGAGTTGGAATATTCGCTTTGATGAGGTAGTCAAATCGTTTGGCTTCATCAAGAGTGATTATGATTCTTGTTTGTACAAGAAGTTTAGTGGGAACAAAGTAAATTTTCTAATCTTATATGTGGATGACATATTACTGATTGAAATGATGTCCAGATGTTGCAAGAAACCAAGGAATCATTGGAAAGGAGTTTCTCAATGAAAGACTTGGGTGAGGCAACATACATCCTCGAATCCGGATCTATAGAGATAGATCAAGGAGGCTCATTGGATTGAGTCGAGTACTTATTTGGACAAAGTGTTGAAAAGGTTCAACATGGAATCGTCTAAGAAGGGTTCTTACCGATGTCCCATGGTGTAAAACTTAGCAAGACTCGGTGTCCTTCGACAACCGATGAGCGAAGTAGGATGAGTGCGATTCCATATGCTTCATAGCTTGGATCCATCATGTACGCCATGATTTGTACTAGTCCGGATGTTTCCTATGCTCTAAGTGTTGTGAGCAGATACCAGGCTGATCTCGAGAGATCCATCGATAATGGCTAAAATATCCTAAAGTACTTGAGAAGGACTAAGGATATGTTCTTGGTTTATGGTGGTGAAGATGAACTTAGTGTAAAGGGTTACACGGATGCGAAGTTATCTCACCGACTGATGATTCTCGCCGCAATCCGGATACGTGTTTATTATAAACGGAGGTGCCGTGAGCTGGAAAAGTTCCAAGCAAGAGGCGTGGTTCTGCGTCACAACAGAGGTTGAGTATATTCGCCTCGGAGGCTGAAAGGAAGCTGTTTGGATGAGGAATTTCCTCATGGATCTTGGTGTGGTTCACGGCTCGTCCAATCCGTTGGACGTGTATTGTGACAACAATGGTGCTATTGCACAAGCCAAGGAACCTAGACAACACCGTAAGAACAAGCACATACTCATGCGGTACCACCTAATTCGCCATCAGGATCGTGGTGATATCAAGTTATGCAAGGTACACACGGATGCAAATATTGCGGATCCGTTGACAAAGCCGTTACCCCACCAAGCATGAGGCGCACTGAGAGCCATGGGCATTATATGCTTAGACATGTGATGTCGGAAGATTGACTCTAGTGCAAGTGGGAGGCGTTGGGGAATATGCCCTAGAGGCAATCATGTATGATGAGATTTCCCATTGTATTCATAAAGTTATTAAGTAGTCCTTGTATAAACTTCGATGTGTATCATTGAATATGTTATTCAGTTATGGAACTATGCATTCATGTTGTTTGTACTAAATATCCTTGGTCATTGAGGTTGTGTTGGACACACAACTTAGACCAATGTGAAAGTTGGCTTGATGACTCGGTTCCACTTGTCATGGGCATGGAGATGCTATTCCAACTTACAGACTAGGCTAAAGAGTTTAGCGAGTCGGATTGACCCAAATTGAGGTACAACGAACTAAGCTGTCATTTGTATATCTCAATCAATGTAATCCTTAGACACGAGGTTGTTGCATAGTCCGAGTTGAGGATCACCGACTTAGGTTACATCAAACGCTGATCCGTAATCAGGCGCTTATAAAGGCAGGTTCGGGTCGATCGAGAATCAAGTGCGTGATGTGAATAACCAAGATGGGATTTTGCCCTCCACGGAGAGATATTCTCCGGCCCTCTCGTGAGATATGATTCGGAAAGCATGGCCATGCACGACTCGGTTAAGTGTTAACCGAGGCGATCGACTAAGAGTTAGTCGAGTGAATCACTTATCTCGGATCGAGAAGAGAGTCGGACTATTTAAGGGATGACATATATTCGCCTATAGTCTGACAAGGTATATCGTGAGGCAAAAGGGACTCGGACGTAAGTCGCATTGGAAAGGCAATTCGTCATGACTCTTTGGTACTTGGGAGTCGACGCTCGCTAGGAGCCGCCGATCGATCGATTGAGTCGGACTCAATCGTGTCCAAGTAACCATGAGCTCTGGGGTCACACACTTAAGAGCGGAGCAAGTTCGGATTGATCTCGAACATATAATCTGGGTTGGACCTAAACCAGATTAAGACTGAGTTAGTGAGTTGGACGCACGGTGACTAGTGTTATATGGGCTTTAGTGAATGGGTCGCGCGAGCAGAGCCCACGTTCACTCCCTATATATAGTGGAGCACAGAACGTAAAAGTTAATCGTTGTTCGGTTAGGTCATTCCATGTGTTGAAACCCTAGCTCCACAAATTAGCCAGATCGAACCTAGCGATTCGCATGGCCCTCCTTGTAATGCAGTGGATACCAGAGGTGTTGTGCGATCAGCACCAGGACGATCGGATCGTGAGGACTGCACTGCATCAACTGACGCGACTCATCAGTAATCCGCAACCGCGCGTCTAGTGGTAAACCTCGTGGCCTTCTACCTCAGCTAGATCTTGGGATCACCACGTTAGAGGAAAATTTTATTTTATCTCTGCGTGGCCCAACAGTATGAACCTCTTTTGCCTTTTGCCGCTGAGGCACATATGGTTGTGATCGTTATTATTTTGTTTTAAATTGATCCTGTTTGTTCGAATCTTCGCTTTGGTAGCCTTCAATTTCTTAAGTTCGGAGTGTATGTTTGCCTTTGTTCTACCGTAGTTTGGCGTTTAATATTGCCTGACTTTGATAAACTTCACAACTCAACCACTGTGTTCTGGACTTTTAACCAAGTTGTAAATCTCGAAAGCTGTATATGGGGACTTTTAACCAAGTTCTAACAAGGGACAATTGTGGGGTAGTTCTCTAATCATTGCTCTAGAAATCGAGACTTAACACATCACTAAAAATGCGAAATAATATTGTGCAGTCCTCGAGTCATTGCTCGAGGTGCCGAGGTTTAATGCATAACCCAAACTTAAAAACGAAATATGGCAGTCCCCGAGTCATTGCTCGAGGTGCCGAGGTTTAATGCATAACCCATACTTAGAAACAATATGGGACAGTCCCCGAGTCACTGCTCAAGGTGCCGAGGTTTAATACATAACCCAAACATAGAAACAATACTGGACAGTCCCTGAGTCACTGCTCAAGGTGCCGAGGTTTAATACATAACACAAACTTAGAAACAATATAGGACAGTCCCCGAGTCACTGCTCAAGGTGCCGAGGTTTAATACATAACCCAAACTAAAAACAAAATATGGCAGTCCCCGGGTCACTGCTCAAGGCGCCGAGGTTTAATACATAGTTGATACTTCGCCCTGAAGCGTCATAGTACAACGTGTCATAGATGACTCCTATGAGTAAAATGGACGAAGTAAAGCTATGTTCCATGGTCTTTTCGATTCTTCGCCGGCTTTGTCTGCCTTGTTCTTTTCTGGTGACTGAACATCATTTAGGTAATACGCATCATTGTGCAATTCTTTGCTCACGATGAACGGTCCTTCCCACGGGAGTGAGAGTTTGTGCATGCCGGCTGTGCGCTGCACTAACCGAAGAACCAAATCTCCTTTAAACACTCTTTGATTTACTTTCTTGCTGTGATATCGTCGCAAGTCCTCCTGATAGATAGCTGATCTTGATAGTGACAACTCCCTGTCTTCTTCTAGCAGATCAACATCATCTTGCCGAGCTATCTCATTTACCTCAGTTGTCGTATACTGGGTAACCCTTAGCGAGTCATGTATTATGTCGGCCGGAAGCACGTCTTCTGCCCCATATACCATAAAAAATGGTGTATACCCTGTTGACCTGTTTGGGGTAGTTCTGAGGCTCCATAGTACTGCTGGTATTTCCTCAATCCAACAGCCTGCCGACCTTTGCAGTGGTTTGACTAGTCGTGGTTTTATTCCTGACAATATTAGTCCATTAGATGTTTCTACTTGCCCATTAGATGCTGGGTGAGCCACCAAGGCGACATCTAGTCTTATGTGTTTTTCTTGACAGAATCTGGCGAAGGCTCCTTCAGCGAAGTTTATACCATTGTCTGTAATAACGTTGTGTGGGTAACCATATCTCAAGATAATATCTTTGAGAAACTTTACTGCTATGGGCCCATCACACTTCTTTATTGGTTTTACCTCAATCCATTTTGTGAATTTGTCGACCATGACTAGGATGTGGGTCATCTCGCCCCGGGCCGGCTTGAATGGTTCCACCATATCTAAGAACCATACCGAAAATGGCCAAGTAATTGGTATTGTTTTCAACTCGGACGATGGCATATGTATCTTGCTGGCATATTGACGAGGTTTAATCTCGTCAATGCCCATTGTTATGGACTTGGGTTTTGGAGAAGATGGGGATGCTGGAGATCGTGGCGCTAAACGGACAAACAACAGGGACACAGATTTACCTGTGTTCAGCCCCCTGAGGGAAACCCTACTCGCTTGTCTCGCTCTTTGATTACGGCTGAACCAAGGTTACAGGGTGCAGATTCGATCTGGGATGCGTAGCGAAAGTATGAGTCGAGTTTCCTAGGACGTGCCCTCCGGCCTTTATATAGACTTAGGGTCCCGGCGTAGTCCTAGTCGGTTACAAGTTCTAGGGTTTTACCCCTTTGAATTTCCTATCTCCTCTAGTCTTGCTCTCCAAGGATCCGAAGACGTCATGGGCCTTGGCTACCCGAAAATCTTCATGGGCCAGCGTATGCCTGCTGTGGGCCTTCCTTGGCTAGACTAGGTATGTCAAGTTACGCACCGCAGGGTATAACCATGTCAAGAGTCTCGAGTGATCGGTCGAATCGTAGATTCGCCGAGGACTCTTCCATCCTTCGGAGCAGCTATATGTTAATAGTATATGTGTGTAGGGATTGTTGATGCGTGTCGACTCACCCGACGGATCAGGGTCGATTAAGCCTTAGGACGAAACAACACGATCTTCTTCGTTCGGGTCCCTTAACCCGGCCTGAACATTTTCTGGCGTAATTCAACTCAGCCGCGGAGGACTTATAGGAGTGGAATTCAGTGATTTTAATTGGTGTACCCAACGCGTCCGTCGATTTTTCATTGTACCGCTGCACGGATTCATACTAGCGTAGCGCAAAGTGCCGTTGCGGGCCATCAGATGATATCTGTAGGTCTTATATTTGCGTCGCAGACGCAGCATCCGAACATTTATCACCTCGGAGGTGCTTCGGGTGGCCAAGGAGATTGTCGCTCACTCAGCGTTTTGGTGGGGCAGAGTTGCCAAAAAGTTTTTGCGTGCTGATCCGAAAGATCGCAGTCGAAGATTCCATAGGGTGCGCGACCAGCGCTCCCTATGGGAGTAGCCCCCAAGTGTCTGTTTGAGTCGTAGACTCGAACGGAGACTTTTAGTTCAAGCATTGTTTCAATCATTAGGTCCGCAGGACTCAAAAAATTTCGGATGCTTAAATCATCCTCCCTATGGGAGTAGCCCCCGAGTCCGTAGTGGAGTCGTAAACTCGACGTAGGACTCAGAGAAATAATTTTGTCCTCATTTGTCTATCGGGTGTGCGACCAGCGCTCCTGATAGGAGTAGCCCCCAAGTATTTAGTCGAATCGTAGATTCGAGTGAGTACTTTTAGCTGTGGAGCCGAAGTGGTGCTAGTATAGCTTTTGATGACGTCAGTGCTTACGATCGATGACCGCAAGCGTCTGCTACGCCAGAGATGACTTGACTGGACGAAGCGTGGATCCCACTTGCTGACTTTGAATTGACCGGTCACGCGCGGCGTGGAGATGATTACGGCGTCTCCTCGATTTCCGCACGTAGTGGACGGCGTGGTAATGACGGTTCGTTTTGGTGCTAACACGTGTACGGCCAGATCTACCGTTGGCATTAGGTCTTCTCGATGGACGGCCAGCGTGCGTCGTCTTCGCTGTTATAATCCCTGGTGAAATCGTGGTTCGTTTTTCACCGCAGCAGTTCATCTATTCACTGCCCCCTCGTTCTTGAGCTATTCTTGCTACCGAGAGTTTCCTCCACATTTCCTTTGTCTTTCTTCGTTGGCAACGCCACCACCGCCGTAGCGCCATGGGGAAAACAAAGAAGTCCTCATCTGCAGTTGGGACCAGCGCCGCCGGAGGCAAGAAGGGCACCACAACTGCTCGCGTCACCGACGGTGGCTGGCGGCGATCAGAAACGCGGGAGAGCGATCTCCGCAAACTGCACGAGCGGAGCCTGATCTCGCAAGACACGACGGCCGTGAGACTCCCCGGCAATGAGGTAATCCCCCGTCCCCCATCTGGGTACCGGGTTATGTTTGCTGCCTTCGTGATTCGCGGGTTTTCTTTTCCGGTCCATGACTTCCTCCGTGGACTGCTCTTTTTCTATGGGGTGCAACTCCATCATCTGTCTCCCAACTCCCTTCTCCACATTGCGTGTTTTATCGCGCTTTGCGAGTGTTGGCTTGGCATTGAGCCGCACTTTGGCCTCTTCCGGAAGCTTTATTCCGTGAAGAGGCAGTCTGGTTCGGATGGTGTGTATCCCATTGTGGGTTTCATCATATCCCTCAGTCCCAATGTGCAATTCTTTTCCTTTTCCATGTCCGAATTTGTCCAGTACTGGCGAAGGAAATGGTTTTACATCCGTGACTCCGTACTGCCTGGGCAAGATTTTGGTCTCGTTCATTTTGACCCCTCCCAATTGATTGAGAAGAAAAGATCCTGGAAAAACCAAATCTTAGACGGTGAAGTGGCGGAGATAGAGGCCCTATACCGTCGGGTGGAGGATCTCCAATTGATTCCTGAGAAGGAGGTGAACGGTGTCGACATCATCCGGACGTTTCTTGAGAGTCGGGTGCAGCCCCTCCAAGCGAGGGCGCACCCGATGTTTCTTTACTCTGGGCGTCGTGATCCGACGAGGGTTTCGAGTGAGAAAATCTCCGAGGTGGAACTTGACAAGGCTCTTCGCTACCGTTGAAGTTCAAGGCCGACGAAGAAATCCCGGGAAGTCACGACTCCTCCCTTTTCTTCGACGTTGGTCGTACCGAAGGTGTAGATTTGCGCACGTAGTGCTCCCCTTTTGTTTTTTTCAGCTGTGTACTTTTTCCTTTGTTTGCTAACAAAGTTCCTTTTCCTTTTGCAGAGCTTCAAAGTGCCGGGCATGTCACCACCGTTTCCCGAGAGGTATCCGAATGCCCCGGATAATGAAGTGGTGGATTCCGTGTTCGAGCTACCGTCAGCGCGATCCCCAGCGGAGGATGCCGAAGAATCGAGTGAGGACCATTCGCGCAAGCGATCACGGAGCTCTAGCGAGTCGTCAGATGCCTCGACTCCTCCGACTCCCAGAAATCCTCTGGGCCATGAGCGTCATGATGATGTTCATGGGGGTTCTTCCTCTCCCCTTCCTGCCATTCCTGTGCGGTGTTGTTCGCACCAAAGAAAGCGGAAGAAGGAAGAAAAGAAGGAGGAGAAGAAGGAAGAAAAGAAGGAGGAGAAGAGGGCCCGAAGGGCTTCTCCTATCTTCGACCTGAGTGCGTTGGGCTCGTAAGTTTTCTTGTTGCCACTGTTGTCCTTTGTTCCCTTGTTATTTTTGCACCTGTGTTGATTGGTTTGTATGCAGGCAATCCTCCGACGGCTCTAGTGATGGTGCGCGCGAGATGATGGGGGAGTCGAACATTGCGTCGCCTCCTCCTTAGACGGTGGCGACTTCTGGTGACGCTGCGCCAGTTCCTCTTGTGCAGGAGAGGCTGGCGGTTGCGCCTCAGAATTTCGTAGGCTGGCCTGCGGGTTCGCCTTCGGAGCACGTAAGTTTTTCTGCTTGATGTTATGGGGAGCCCCAGTGTCTTCGATCTTGATGTTGTTTATGCTTCTTTGTGTTGGGCGTAGCCCCAAGTCCTCTTACTACTATTTCCTTCGCAGCCTTTTTCCAAGAGGCCAAGTGGTGGAGGAACGCCGACTGGAGGCTTAAAGCTGCGGCAGCTTCAAGGTATTCTCGCCTTGTAGTACTTCTCTTGCTTATCTGGTCCTGTTCTTTGACACTTGCTTGTTGTAAATGCAGAGGAGCATAACGACTCTCTCCGAGGTCGATGCTCAAGAAGAGCCTTGGCCAATCGAGAGAATGCCGGCTGTTGCCGTGCGAGAGCGCCTTTGAGTCTGGAGTCCGGCGCAGCCAAGCGAAGAGGCGTGCAGCAGGAGGCCGCAGATCGTGAGGAGCAGCTGGCCACCGTTGCGGCTGCTCGTGAAAAAGGGGTTTCGGAGAAGCTCATGGCTGCTGCCAAGGCTATTTCGGGTGAGCGTTAGCTTTTGTACTTGCTTCTTTTTCTACGGATCTTCTTCTATGTTGCCTTTCTTCATGTTTTCTTCTTTTTTGTCTCAGATGCCGCAGTATCGAGTTCGATCATGGCCTGGAGCACGGGAGTGCTCTAGATGATGCCACTGTAGCGGTCGAAGACCGCTGCAACACCGTCGTCAACTCCCTTGCCAAGGCGAAAGAGGTCCTTGGTCGCTTCCACCAGGAGCTCTTCCCGAAGGGCGCATCCCTTGAAGATGTGGATGTCCTGGCAGAGGCTCTGTCAGCCGAAGCGCCTGCAGCGTATAAGCGCAAGCAGAAGGGCATCGGCGCATCCATCGGGCTGGCGATGAACATGGAGGCTGGGGCGGAGCTGGACCTGCCCCAGATTACTTCTCGGATGTCGACGGCTGCAGATGGATCTGAGGTAGCCTTCGCCGCCTACTCCGCTCGCTGCAGACGATATGGGCCCAAGCTCATTGACTTGTCGTTCGCACGCATTGCAAGCAGGCGAGGCCAAAGCTAGGCGATCGTTGGAGGCGACTCAATGCCCTCCGCCTTAGGCATAGTAGACGTAGGGTAGTTTGTAGTCTATTTTTGTTGTAAATATCTTTTGTAGTACCATCCTTGTGCCACGTAGTGGCCTTATATATTTTAATGAATTCCTCCGAGTTGTGCTCTATCCTTGGCTGAATGTCTGTGCCTTCTTTTTTCTCGCCGCTATAGGTTCCTTCGGTCTTGACCAGTTGACACTTCATCCGAAAGGCCCTTGCGAGCATCATTGGATGATTCCTCGCAGCTCGCTTTTCTTGAGATCGCGCGCAGCTTGGAGAGAGATTTGCTTGGGTTACGCGGTCGTGCTGACGTTTGGAAATCCAAAGCAGACCGTGGTGCAGCCAGAGAGGAGTATTTGATGGTGGAGTTGGGTCGGCTGTCCGAGCAGCTGCAATGTAAGTTGATCCTTCTTCGGTGTAGCTCGGTTCTTGGTGAGCTCGCGGCCTTACTCTTGTTTTGTGCGGTTGTAGCAGGTGTCAATCTTGCTCCGAGGGAAGAAAAGGAGCGTATTGCTGTTCGAGTCAATTGCTTGACTAAACAGGACATGGAGGCCGGCGGCTTCTTCTGGATGGATCGTGATCGCGCCATAGTTCTGGCGATGGTGCAGGATCGTGTCTACCAGGTTTCGCGGGTGCTCCCAGTGCGAACATCACTTTCCTCGGTGCACGTCATGTTTCCATTGGATGCCATGCCAACGACCCTTGGGTCTTCCGAAGTTTGAGTTTCGGCCAAGAATGTCAAGGAGCTGGTGCGGCAGCAGCTCATCGCAGGGGTGAAGGCTGCCTTGTCTCTTGTGAGGGTGCACCGCCCTGACATAGATTTGGCTGCTGTGGCGACTGGGCCACCTCCTCGACCAGATGGTGGCGAGTGGTATATGCGTCCGCATTACGCGGCTGTAAGGCAGTATGCCGAATAGATTGTAGATTTGTTTGAGCAGCGTGCTCAGGTTATTCTTCAGAATAGGTAGGACCTGAAAATAAACAGATAGATGTAAAATTTGTATATTGCGGCTGGGCGTGTATATGCCCTTTGTTGTAAAGGTTTGCTTGTTTGCGAGAACGCAGTGCTTTGATTTAGTACGTGTCCTTTTTGTTTGCCTGACGTGGTCAGCTAGTCAGGTGTACACGTTTTGTCCTCAGTCGATGAAATCGTGAGGTGGGGGGATCCCCCGAGCGCGTATGTAGCATGTAGTAAAGTTGCAGAAAATAGTCAACCGAGGGTTGGGGGCGAGGTACTTAGCTTTATTTATATCGTAATGGAGGAGGTACATGGTTCGACTGAGTAGCCTTGGCTGAAAGCCTTATTGAAAGTAAAAGGGGGGTAGGTTGCTACGGGTAGAATCGTCGCAGGTGCGAGACGTTCCACAGGTTGGAGTATGCGACTCCAGACTCCACGTGCTTGAGGCGATAGGCGCCACCTGGGATGACCTCGGTGATGGCGTAGGGTCCTTCCTATGGTGAATCGAGTTTGTTCGGTCGCTTTTGCTTGAGTCGCAAGACGAGGTCTCCTTCGACGAAGGACCTTGGGCGCAGCCGGCGGCTGTGATAGTTGCGGAGACTCTGCTGGTACACCATTGATCGAGCGGCTGCTATATCCCGCGCTTCATCGAGTGTGTCGACGGCGCGTCTTAGAGTGCGATCGTGGATTCGGCCATTGACGCTGACGACTCGTGGAGCTCGATGGCGTGCCGGTAGCCGCCTCGGCTCCGTGTACCATGAAGAACGGTGTGTAGCCGGTGGAGCTGTTTGGCGTAGTCCGTAAGCTCCACAGGAAAGATGGTAGCTCTTTCGTCCAGTTTCCAGCTTTGTGCTCGAGTGAGCTCATGAGGCGCTTCTTGATGCCGGCGCCAATTAGGCCGTTGGCCTTTTCCACTTGCCCGTTTGTTTGCGGGTGTGCCACTGAGGCATACGTGATATTGATCCCGAGGCCTTCGTAGAAGTCCTGGAATTATTTGGAGATGAAGTTCGATCCGTTGTCGGTGATGATGTTGTGCGGTACGCCAAACCTGTAGACAATGGATTCGAAGAACTTGACGGCGGTTTTGCCCTTCTGGTTGGTGACTGGCATGGCTTCGATCCACTTGGTGAATTTGTCGACTGCGACTAGGAGGAAGACGTGTCCTCCTTTCGAAGATTTTGGCAGTTTGCCGATCATGTCAAGGCCCCATTGGGCAAAGGGCCAGGCTATGGGTATGGGTCGAAGTTCGGACCCAGGTGCATGCGGTTTGTCGGCGAACCGTTGGCACCCGTTGCATCTTCGGACGATGTCTTTCGCGTCGCTCATGGCCGGTGGCCAGTAGAATCCTGCTCGCAGAGCTTTGGCGACGAGGGAGCGACTACCCGCGTGGTGGCCGCAGATGCCCTCGTGGATATCTTGGAGTATGGCCTTGCCGTCGTTGATGGTGACGCACCGTTGTAGTACGCCCGTAATGCTGCGTTTGTACAGCTCGCCGTTGATGATGGTGAAGGCTTTTGACCGACGAGATACGCGCCGGGCATTTGTCGGGCTGTCTGGCAATTCTCCGTTTATCAGGAACTGGAGGTATGGACGTGTCCAAGTTTCTTCGACTGCCATGACCTGCATCAGGTTGACCATGGCAACTTCGGTATCCAACTTTTCGGGTCCTTCATGACCTTCGGGTAGCGTAGCCCCCGAGTGTTTTGCTTCTTCGGGTGATCCTTTGGGGAATTTTCGCTTGATGGATGGCACGCAGATCTGTTCGAGGAACACACCTGGTGGCACCTTTGCACAAGTGGAGCCAATGTTGGCGAGTCTATCGGCCTCCTTGTTGCTCTCTCTTCCAACGTGCCAAAGTTCGCAGCCGTCGAATTCTCCTTCGAGTGCGTTGTATAGCGCGCGGTACGCGATCATGTTTTCGGCGTGTGCGTCGCACTCATTCATCGTCTGCTGTACGACAAGGTTGGAGTCACCGTAGATGACCAGGCGCGTTGCGCCACATATTTTTGCCATCTTCATGCCATGGATGAGGGCTTCGTATTCGGCCTCGTTGTTGGAGGCTCTGAATTTCATCCGAAGGACGTACTTCACCTTGTCACCTTGTGGGGAGGTCGATGACTCGCCCGCTCCGCCGCGTTTGGTGCCGTCAAAATGCATTGTCTAGGACTGCGACATGTCTAGGGTGTCAGGCAGCTGCAGCTCCATCCAGTGCACCAGGAAGTCCGGAAGGACTTGAGATTTGATTGCGTGTCCCTTATCGTAGATGATGTCCAGGGGTGATAGTTCAATGCCCCACAGGCCACGCGTGGCCTTTGGGTTATTCAGATGCCGTTTAGGGGTGCCTCGACGACCATCACCGATGCTCGGAAGTAGTGTCTCACGTCGAGCCGTCATGAACACGCCAGAGGCCGCTTCAGTAGTCGGTACCGCTATTTTGTTGGAGTGAGAACCTCACGAGGTAGTAAATTGGGCGTTGTACCCGTGGGTCTTGCCTTCTTGGTCGTTCGACCACGAGTACTATCCGACCACCGGTGTGGCTGCTATGTACAAGGGGCTCGCGCTCTTTGGCATGACCAAACGGGCGAGGTGGAGAGGAGCCGCTTGAGGCTTTCAACGCGTCGCTGGCTTCCGGTGTCCACTCGAACTTGTCCGCCTTTGGCGCCGGTAAAATGGTAGGGCCTTCTCGCCCATGCGGTGATGAACACGCTTAGTGCCGCTATCGCCTGCGAGCTGCTGAACGCCTTGAGGTTTTTCGCTTCTCCATTGTCATGATAGCTTTGATTTTCTTCGGTTCGCCGATCCCTCGTTGAGAGATGAAGTACCGAGCAGCTGACCGAGGGACGCCAAGGCGCACTTTTCAGATTGAGCTTGATCCTCGGCGATCAAGGTTGTCAAACGCCTCGCGGAGATCGCCGATAAGTGTTCTTGCCTCCTTGGTTTTATGACTATGTCGCCGACATAGACTTGGACGTTCGACCGATCCGGTCCTTAAGGCAGCTGCATGCATCGCTGGTACGTGGCACCGCGTTCTTTAGCCCGAAGGGCATTGTGTTGTAGCGAATACTCGAACGTGTGATGAACGCCGTTTTCTCTTGATCTTCGACCTTGAGTCGAATCGTTATAGCCCGAGTAGGCGCCGAGGAAGGAGAGCTTCTCACAACCTGCGCAATGAATCGATGATCCGTCGATCCGAGGTAGAGGTAAGTGGTCCTTTGGGCAGTGTTTATTTAGTGACGTGAAGTCCACGCACATCCGCAGGATGTCCGTGTCCTTCTTCGGGACCATCACCGTATTTGCCAGCCACTCTCTTTCCTTGATTTCCCGGATGAAGTCTGCTGCGAGTAATCTGTTGATCTCCTTGCCGATAGCTTCGGCTCGTGGCTCCGGTCTTGATAGATCGCTGAGGCTTGGTGTGCAGGAAGACATTGAGTGAGTGCTCAGCGAATTCCCTGGGAACTCCTGGCATGTCCGCAGGACACCAGGCGAATATTTCCCAACGCTCACGGAGGAATTCGACGAGCGCGCCTTCCTATGCGGTGCTAAGGTCGTTGGCGATCAGCGCCGTCTTGGAGGCGTCTGTCGGATGGACCTGCACTTTCTTGGTGTTGACGGTGGAGTCGAAGGACATGTCGGGTGTGTTCTGCCTTGTGACTGGGGGTAGCCCATTATCCGTCACCTCGCGGAGCCTTACGAGCTCGTCTTGCATGCCGAAGGACTGGGAGATTTTGTTGAAATCCATGCCGCATTGGTCCGATCGGGTGAAGCTCCCGTGGACTGTGATGACGCCCCTTGGTCCTGGCATCTTGAGTAGTAGGTATGCGTAGTGTGGGACGGCCAGGAACCTTGCGAATGCTACACGTCCCAGGATGGCATGGTATTGCGACGATCCACCACCACTTCATTCTAGGCGCCCGCCGAAAGTTGTTCGGCTTCCGAAGATGACGCCGAGCCCTATTTTGCCTGTGGGAAGATGCCCTTCCACAGGACAATACCGTGGAACGTTGTGTGCGATTGTTCCGTGCATTGCGGATCCGCATAGCTGCTAGAGTGCTTGCGAACATTAGGTTGATGCTGCCACCGTCCATGAAGACGCGACTCATCTCGAAGCCTCCGATCTGCGCCTCAAAGACCAGTGGCATCATGACTGGGCGAGGATCCGCAAGGGTGATCCGCGAGTGAATGTGATGCAGGACTCGATCCACCGAGGTACTCGGGGATTGCGTGAGTTGCCACGGCCAAGTTGATTTGTCGGGTGATTTTATTCGCACCCTATTTGTGGGGCGCCCTTACGTATCATATTGAGTGCTCCTTTGGTGGGGGTATGCGACCCAGCGTTGTTTTGATGCTGGTGCGACTGGTTGATTTGGGCCTCAATAGGCGGCGTGGAGGAGATCCGTGCTATTTCACCGGCGCAGGTGTGTTTCCGAACGCAGGGATTGGAGCTTGTTGCCTCATCTGCACCATGCCTTCGCTGAGTTTCTGGAACTCGCGGCAGTCCTTGAGCATGTGGCTAGCTTTCTTTTTGCCATCTTGTTTGTCGATGTAGAAGTGGATGGTGCATGGACCCGAAAGTTTGTCGAATGCTGAGGGTCCGTTCTCGCGGTCGCGGCGTTGCCACGACTGCGTTGGTCATCCGTTGTCGCGGAAGTTTCCGCTGCGGTATCCTCCGCTGTTGCGGCTGTTGTCATTACGGCGGTCGGCGTAGCCGGCTGCGACCATGTCGGGTCCGTCACGGTCCTCGTAGACGCGCAATCTCCTCTTGCTGCGGCGTTCGCGTCTTCGGCCGTAGTCGTCCTCTTCATCTGATTGCGCCATTGGATGCAATCTTCGCTGCCCGCCAACCATGGCGAATTCCATGAGCTGGTCGAGTGTCTTGGGCTTTACGCCCAAGTTTCTCCTTGAAGTCAGGCGTTGACGCCGCCCCTCAAGGCGTCGATGGCACCTCTTCGGAGATGTGTGCATGGAGTTCTTGGTTGTAGACCAACGTAGTATGTGGCGAATAGATTCACCCGTTCCGAGTGTAGGCTCGCAATTCTTCAATTGAGGCGGCCTCTTGCTGGTGCCTTTGAAGTTTTGGATGAAGTCGTAAGCGAGCTCCTCCCAGCTTCGGATGGATCCCGATGATAGGTCGCTAAGCGGACCGCTACCTTTGTTAGCCGCGGTGAAGGCATTGCATGGCGGTTTCTTTGTTTCCTCCGTGAAGCTTGACGGATGACAGATGGTCACTGAGCCAGGACTTTGGATCTTGCGTGCCGTTGAACTTTGGAGTATCTGAAGGAAGCTTGAAGTTGCGTGGCATCTGTGTTCGCCGGACGGATCTGCTGAAGCATCGAGCCCCGCAGAGTTCTCCTTCGTCTTCATCCATCTCAGATTCAGACGAGCATGCGCGTTTAGCGCGTGCTTTATCGATCTTGCGTTGTGTAAGCTTGTCTCTGGCATCGTAGTCGCTTTTATGGCGGTGTGAGCTCTTCTTCCTTCGAGGAAGATCGTGCTCCTCTTCCTCTTCGGATGAGGGGGTGGGACTCCGGTCGCGCCTGGCCGGAGCTTTCTTCTTCGGTTCTGCAGGAGCGTCTTCGTGGAGCGCAGCTCCAATTAGTCCTAGTCCGGTGAGTGTGGACCTATGCATGGCCCTTTTCGGGTCCCCCTCCGGAGGTGGGTGAGCCGCGAGATACGCAGTGGCTGCCATGATCGCAGCTTGTGGCGTCTTCGGGATGATGTTGCCGTTAGCGTCCATATCCATGAACGGTGTATGGAGAGTTCGGGTCACGTCATGCCGCTCCTTGGGGTCCATGTTTTCCACCCGAGAGCGGTGCTTGTTTCCCTGATTTCCGTTTTTGCTAGAGCCGGGTCCCATGACGGAGAGCGCAGCTCGTCGCGCACTGGACTCAGAGGCTGCTTGCTTGCGTTTGTCAAGCGTCTCCTGCATCTTGACTTGCTTCTTGTGCTCCTCGATGAGGAGGTAGTGGTATGCCCTCAGCAGATCACGTGGGGAGTCCAGAGGACTATTTACCGCTGACGGCGCGGCGTGCTTCGACCCATCCTTCTTTGCTAAGTTGGATGAGGTGGCCATGCTTTCCTGCTACCGCTTCATCCCGCGGGTTGGGGTTGGGCGGGTTAGGCGTTCCTCGTCGGTTTGATGACCGCGCACGATAGCGCGCAGATTGGTTATTGCCGCAGCTTCGGATCCGAATCGTAGGTCCTTCATCCGAAGGTGGATCGCATAGATCGGAGTTGCCGCCGCTGCGTAGAACTCATCTGTTGATGGTGACGGCGAGCACGGGTGTGGAGCCCATGAAGCGGGCCTGATTGACGGCACGGCACCTGCTTTCGAGGCGGAGGGTGCCGTTTGTCCCACAGGCGAAGCTCCCGAACAAGATTTCGAGTCCGTCGCCTCGAAATCCTTCATGGTATCCGGCAGTGGGCGGTGAAGTCGAAGAGGAGGTGATTCTCTCGCCGCGGAGTTGTAGATCGATCGGGTCGGAACCGTCAAGACATCAGCAGCCCCAATTCCCCAGACGGGCGCCAATTGACGAGGTTTAATCTCACCAATGCCCATTGTTATGGACTTGGGTTTTGGAGAAGATGGGGATGCCGGAGATCGTGGCGGGTTAGCATAAACAACTGGGACACGAGATTTACCAGATTCAGGCCCCGGAGGGAAAAACCCTACTTGCTTGTCTCGCTTTGATTACGGAACCGAAGGTTACAGTGCGCAGATTCGATCTGGCGTGGATGCGAAAGTATGAGTCGAGTTTCCCTAGGACGTGCCCTCCTGGCCTTTATATAGACTTAGGCAGGTCCCGGGCGTAGTCCTAGTCGGTTACAAGTTCTAGGGTTTTACCCCTTTGAATTTCCTATCTCCTCTAGTCTTGCTTTCCAAGGATCCGAAGACGTCATGGGCCTTGGCCACCTGAAAATCTTCATGGGCCAGCGTATGTCTGCAGTGGGCCTTCCTTGGGCTAGACTAGGTATGCTGAAGTTACGTACCCGCAGGGTATAACCATGTCACATATCTCTGGCAACAATTACATTTTTCCACCAGTTCTTTGGCCTCTTTCAACGCTGTTGGCCAATAAAATCCATGCCTGAATGCTTTGGACGCTAAAGCTCTGGACGAGGCGTGATGCCCGCATTCTCCTTGATGTATATCTAGGAGGATCTCCTGGCCTTCCGCCGAATCCACACATCTTTGCAACACGCTTGTGACGCTCCTTTTATACAGCTCATTGTTTATGAGTGTATAAGCTTTAGCTCTTCTCACTGTCTGTCTAGCCAATACCTCATTATTCGGCAAAATCGCATCTTTAAGGAAAGAGAATATGGGTTGCGCCCATGTTGGTATGATTTTTTCTGGGGTAATCTCACTATCTATTTCCATATTTTCCACCGACATAACTACCTCGGATTTTTCCAGACCCATCCGTGTATCGGTCGGGTTCATTTTTGGAAATTCTGAGTTACATTCCTTGTCAATTAACATCAGCATACTATTCTCTCTTGATTTTGCCGGAATAAAGATGGATTCAGACTCTAGTGATGGTGTTATTGACGGTTTTCTCAGGTGCTCTACGGCGATACCTGGGGGAATTGATTGCCTGGTTGATCCGAGTTTTGACAATGTGTCTCAATGCGTTTTACTCGAGGTATATGATGAAATTCACATCCATCGAAGTATCCACTCAGTTTTTGCACATGAAACCTATATAAGGCCATATTGGCATCTAGCGCATCCCAATTGCCTGAGACTTGTTGTACTACCAGATCCGAATCTCCGTAACATAAGATTCGGCGTATCCCAATCTCTTTTGCCACCTTTAATCCATGGACGAGTGCTTCTGTAACACCCTCAGAATCGGCCCTATGCAAGTTTTAGCGATTCCCGCCAAACCCGCATAGAAACGATTCAAAGGTGCCCACCAGGCACTTGCGTGCGGGTGGAAAACGAAGTAATAACATTACACAACAGTCCTCGATGGGACCCATGTAATGTATATATATATACAACAACGACTCAATGAGTCAAGAATACGATATAATATACAAAGATCCAAAACACCTTGAAAATGATATAGCGTCCGACTACGGACAAGAGGCAAATGGGCTAAGAGCCACAAGAATAACCAATGGCGCCCATAACCCGCCTGTGGCCAAGGGTAACCTGCTAACAACGTCGATCTCAAAACCCGCTTAAACAAAAGGGTGCCACCAAGGGCAAAGGAAAAGAGAGAGCGGTCAAGATCGAGGCAAGATTGCAGCGAGGCTAGAATTCGGCGGTCCTCGCCTACATAGGTATGGTGGACTGAAGCGGCAGCGCAGCATGCACTCAGCAACCTATAGAGACTCGATATAACTGTCGGCTATCAGAGAGGGGTAAGAAAGACCTATTCGGATCCAACCTGAATCTAACACCAAACAGACCCATCCTGGTATTCCCCCTCGATACCAACCGAGAAAGTCAACCAAGGAACTCACACCGTTGGCAGTTTTATTTATTCAGTTATCGTTGCAACAATTACGAGTCAGGTATAGATAATCATCCTGATATAATAAGCAGTGGGCACTTTTAGTTAACCATTCCGTTGTAGTTGCAACACTTACTAGTCAGATACAATTAGCATGAGATATCCCCAAACCCACCAGTTGTTGGTACTTTTATTTAGCCATTCCGTTGTAGTGAAGCTGATTACTAGTCATATCGGAAACAAGTCAAGTTACAACTGTAAACTTTAGTTATAGTTGTCTATGATCGAGACCTGTGCTCCAAGTCGTCCATAACCGCGGACACGGCTTCTCGAAAAGATTTAACCCTGCAGGGGTGCACCAAAGTATCCACACGCACCTACACCCTTGTTGTCGGATCAGGTAGGTACAAGATCACAAAACATACACCCAACGGTATGTCGACGGGGTTTCGGACACGACGCTTCCTGACCAAAGCAAGCACGGGGCCACCCCACTAAGTACACCCACAACGAACGGTCGGGCTCGAGACGGACTCGGGGTTTGTCGATGGTCAGAACGAGGAACCCAAACTCGGGCTTGTCGATACCGCGAAAACACTCCGCTTTCCTAAACAGTACAGGTGCTCCTCGCACAATCGTAAATAAAGCAGTAAAGCATGGCATAAGTACAGGATAGTAAATAAAACCTCAAACTAGTTTGTGGCCCCCAGTACAGTACTTGGAATCAGGTACTAAATCGATGGGGGTGCCCATACACCCCACCTGTGGTTAGCGCGCTCGATCTCGGAACAGGTGTCAAGAACTCGGGGTCCTACGGGACACCAGTGAGCGGTCGGAAACCAAATATTATCTATCACCCACCGGTGCCTCTGCATTTACCTATTTCAATTTTAATTATTAAACAGTAATTAAAGTAAACGATAATGAAAGCCATGATCTTCTCCAACCATAACATACGGCGATACTCCAACAACCGTGGTACTTGACGACACGCAACAACACTTGAGCAAGCGACTACGACGCGCAGGTCCCACTATCTACCAAACAACATGTAATAGGATGTGTCCAAGGCAATATAAGGCTGCAAGGGATATCACGGGTACGAAAACTAGAGCATCGCAACACAGATAGCAATAGATCAACAGGAGGGAAATAAATACTATAAAAGTAAGATATGTAGAAAGGGGGAGGTGCTCGCCTGAAAACATTGTCGAAGGTTCAACCGAAGATCAGGTCGACACTCGCATCAACTCAGCGGGCTTATCCGCGAAGAAGCAAAACACTAGAAGAAACACCGGATGCACTATTTAATACTACGGCAGAAGATCGGGCATGATGCATGTATGATGTATGACATGGCAAAGATGCGATGCAATTGGGCAATATTAAGTGGAACCGGGGTCCCGACAATTAATTAAACGGTTCAAGTTATTTAGATACCCGCCAATTTAAATGTTGTCTTAACATGGCAAAATATATCACCGGTTTGCTACACAAATTTAAATGGGGCCAATATTAGACTAGATTTGCCCGCATATGGGCCCCATATTTAATTATATGGTGAATCGGCATATTGCCCCCAAACCACAAACAAGTATGCATGCATGGCAATTAAATATGCAACAGGTATATATTACATTTTATAAAATAGGGCTCGGGAAGGGAATCACACATTAGGGTTCGGCAGATCTTGGGGGTTCGGAGGGTTCCGGGGTTCGGTCTCAGGGTTCAACAGGGATCGAGGTTCAGATTCAAGATGGAGAACTTGTTGCGACATGGTGGAGATCTTGGGTTACAAGCGGTCGATCTCGTCATCGATGGCTAACTTGAATGGATCGGGTACCGGGGTCTTCGGGTCCGTGAGGTAGATCTTGTCGCATGGTGTCCGGGAAGACGAACTTGGCGTATTCGCGTCGGCGATCTTGGCGTTCGGGTTCTCGACGTCGCATCCGGGAAGAAGGTCTTGTTGCATCCGGGGTCGTCGGGTCATGTCGTCGGTTTTGTCGTTTCACAGCGGAGATCTTGGCGTCCAGGGTCTCGGTGTCTTCGGGTCCGAGAGGAAGAACATGGCGTATCCGTGTCGACGACCTTGGCGTTCAGGGAGGAGTTCTCGGTGTTCCGTGTGGAAGGCCTCGAGGGTTCGGTGACGGAGATCTTGACGGGTCCGAGAGAAGAACTTGGGTCGGCATCGGATCGGTCTTGTGGATCGAGTAGAAGATCTTGGCATGCCGGAAGTAGAACTTGGCGTTCGGCGTCCTTCGGTTCCTTGTCGGCGGTCTTGGCGTTCAAAACTTGGGATGCTACGGTCGTCGACTTGGACTTGAGTCGCACCAGGGAA
Organism: Avena longiglumis; assembly: GCA_030063025.1. Classification (NCBI taxonomy): domain Eukaryota; kingdom Viridiplantae; phylum Streptophyta; class Magnoliopsida; order Poales; family Poaceae; genus Avena; species Avena longiglumis. Next base: position 469,964,327 of record CP125974.1, on the reverse strand, counting down.
GCGAAGGTGAACATCACCATGAGAAGTGACCACACGGATACGAGCACCTTGGACTATCTGAACTGCGGAAGATGCACATCCTTGCCAAAGAGGAAGAAGAACCAGAGTTGGGACTCCCAGTGCTAAACAGAAGAGGCCGACGCGGGGTTTACGGCCTAGGAGGTGGAGGTTGCCAGGGCTTGCGGGCTTGCGCGCTGGAGGCACGACGATGGCCGCCAGGTACTACAGGGCTTCCTGCGGGGACACGCGCATGGATGGTCGAGGAGGCGGCTACGCGCGGAAAGGAGAGGCGAGGGGCTCGGGGAGCGAGCTCGCGGGCGCGGGAGCGGGCGCGGCCGCATGCGGGAGGACCAAGCGGAGGCGCACGGCCAGACGCGACGGCGGCGGCAGGCACTTGGATGGCGGCGAGAGAGAGGCCGGGGAGCCTGGCGAGCGGGGATCGGTGAGCTTCACGGGAGGGCGCCACAAGAGGAGGGAGAAGAGGCGGGGCGGGGACCCGCGACGGCGCGGCCTGCAGATGGAGGGCGGGGCCGAGGAGCGAGGCGGGTGAGGACGGCGGCCTCGGGAGGCGAGCCCGAGGGCGGGAGGAAGGGTCGTCGGCGTCGGGGACGGGAAGAGGCGCTGAGGAGAGGGCTGGCGAGGAGAAGCGGCGACAGGGCGAGCTCCTGGCGACTTTATGGCGACATGGCTGCGGCTAAGAGGCGGCAAGGCGAGGCGGTGAGGCCGGCCGAGGGTGCTGGCGGCTCGACGGGACGGGAGGCGAGGTTGGGGTTCGGAGCGGCGCCATGGGGACGCGAGGAAGGAGCGTCTTGAGGGCGCCTTGAGGAGGAGGCGGCGGAGGAGAGGAAGAAGGGGCGGAGCAGGTGGGAGAGAGAGGGGTGTGGGGAGGCTCGAGCGGGAGGTGGGATCGACAGGAAGAGGCCGGGCGGACGGTGTCTGTGGGTGGGGCCGTGGGTCGTGGGTCCAGAACGGGCAGGGAGCCAGGTCCAGGTGGCGTGTGTTGGGCGTGTGTGCTTGTGTGTGTGTGCTGTGGTGTGTGTGTACCAGGTGAGGGAGTGAGGGTGGGTGAGGTGGTAGATGGTGATTGGGTGGAGTGAGGTGGAGGGGTGCGGTGGAGGGAGGGGATTGGAGGGGGTGAGGTGGCTGAAGGGTGGGTAGAATAGAACTAGGGTAAGAAAAAGAGTTGGGGTAGCTGGGATTTGTACTGGGGGTGGCCGACTGGGTCGGGTCGGCCCGGTCGGCTGCCCCCTAAAAATAATATAAGTTTTTATTTAATTTAAAATAACTTTTGTAAATAGTTTTTAGACAAATAAAAGATCCAACTGGACCGACGGTTTGGTTTGAACAAAGAGGGGAGGATATTAATATAGAAAACAAAGTAGGTCTTTTAGCAAAATAGTTTTAATCAATTAGATGCATGCTGATGTCATGATGATGCAATGCCCAAAAATAACGCGATTTTCTAGTAGTGGTTTTTGCGGGATGGCACAACTTCATATTCGGCTACATTGTTCGATGCGGCAAAATGTATTTGCAGCACATATTTCAGCTGATCTCTTTTTGGCGAGGTTAACACTATTCCTGCCCCCAAAACGTTTCTCAGTTTGGAACTGTCGAAGTGCATCGTCCAATAGCTCGGATCTGGTAATGGTGGCTCATATTGCACCTCGGCCCAATCCACGAAGAAGTCAGCCACCGCCTGAGATTTGATTGCATCTCGCCTATCGAACTGCGGAGCATAAGGTGACAATTCAATTGCCCATTTAGCTATTCGGCCACTTGCATCTTTGTTGCTTAATATGTCGGCTATGGGTGCTTCACAGATCACTTTGATGGGGTTCTCTTCGAAGTAATGTTTGAGTTTCTTTGCTGACATGTATACCCCATATGCCATCTTCTGATAATGTGGATAATTTTGCTTTGAGGCTGATAATACCTCGCTTAGGTAATATACCGGCCTTTGTACTGATTTATCATTTTCAATTCGTTCCACCACGATCACAGCACTTACTACTCTGTTCATGGCGGCTATGTAAAGTAACATAGGCTATTTTGACAATGGAGAAGCCAGGATTGGCGCTGTGACCAACATCTTCTTCAATTCATGGAACGCATTGTCTGCTTGTGGTGTCCAAATGAATTTATCAGATTTTTTCATCAGTTGGTAAAGTGGTAATGCTTTCTCTCCCAGCCGACATACAAATCGGCTAAGCGAGGCCAGGCAACATGTGAACTTCTGTACGTCATTTAGGCATCTCGGCAATTCCATCCTTTCTACTGCTCTTATCTTTGTTGGGTTGGCCTCTATACCTCGGCCAGATACGAGAAAACCGAGTTTTCCGCGGTACAATCAAAGTGCATTTTCCGGGTTAAGCTTCATTCGGAACCTTCTCAAGTTCGCGAAAGTCTGCCGAATATCATCTAGTAGCATTTTGCTTTCTTTGGTTTTGATAACCACATCATCTACATATACTTGTACATTTTTTCCTATCTGGTCATGCAGACATTTTTGCATACATCTCTGGTACGTTGCCCCTGCGTTACGCAGGCCGAATGGCATGGTGCGATAGCAATAAGCCCCGTATGGGGTAATAAATGCAGTCTTTATTTGATCGGCCGGATTTAACGATCTCGATAAAAACCGATACTGGCGTCTACAAATGATAACAGTTCACAACCAGCAGTCGAATCAATGACCTGGTCTATTCTAGGTAAAGGAAAAGGATCTTTTGGACACGCCTTGTTCAGGTTCGTGTAATCAATACACATTCTCCATACAATGGCTACATTTGGGTCATCCTTCTTCTTTTATACTAGCACCGGGTTTGATAGACAATCCGGATAAAGCACCTCCATGATGAACCCGGCCGCAAGGAGCCGAGCTATCTCATCCCCTATTATTTTTATCCTGTCTTCGGCGAAGCGGCGGAGAGGTTGCTTCACCGGCCTTGCTCCTGGCCTTACATTCAGAGAGTGCTCAGCCAACTCCCTCGGCACACCTTGCAAATCCTGAGTTGACCATGCAAAGATATCCCGATTCTCACGGAGGAAGTTGGTGAGCTTGCTTTCCTATTTAGCATCTAGGTCGGCACCAATGGTGACGGTGCGCTCTGGGAACTGCTCATCTATCTGGAACTTTTTTGTTTCTTTAGTCGGCTGGAAAGAGACACTTCCATGTGTATTGGCCAATGCCGGCATATTCAGTTGCGACGACTGAGCAAGGGCCGCTACCTCCTGAATCCTTCTTTTTTCTCTTGCTATCACCAATGACTCGACCAGATTTGATCCGGCTGAAGAACATTCCATTGACTTCTTGTAATCTCCTGCTACTGTTATCACCCCTTGTGGTCCGGGTAGTTTCATTTTCAGGTAAGTTATGTGGCAGCTGCTCATGAACTTTGCCAATGCCGGTTGTCCGAGTAGAGCATGATACCAGCTCTCTAGATCCACCACCTCAAACTCTAGATTTTCTGCTTTGCAGTTATCCCTTGTGCCGAATAATACATCTACTCGAACCTTCCCAATGGGTTCGCATGAAAGCCCTGGCACTATTCCATGGAACGTGGTTCTCGTGGGTTGCAGCATATTCTGTGATATTCCGAGTTTATGCATTGTATCCTTGTACATGATATTGATACTGCTCCCATTGTCAATGAGTAATTTTGAAAATTTCACATTAATGCTCGGTCCAACAAATGTCGGATCTAGCACGAGTGCGTACGACCCCGGATTCGGCATTATTTTGGGGTGATCTTTTATGCTCCAAGTTACTTCCTGATCTGACCAAGGCACATATCTTGGTACTGCCGGCATAACTGCACTTACTTCCATATGCCGGCGTTGTACGCTTTGCATGTCTTGTCGTTTGCTAGAACACAATATGATTGATGATGTTCCCTGTAATCATTGCGTCCATTATTTCCTGGGTTCGTCCTTCCATCCGGACCCTGATGTATCACTTGATGCACTGCATCTCTCCGGTCCGAGTTATCATACCTCGGGGGAGGAGGTGGCAACATTAGTTGTTGTGCATTTGCTCCAGTCAATTGCGGCTGATGCTGCTGATGCGCCTGGTGAGAAGTTTCTTGCATGCCCGCCGGGTTACCCATCGCATTTTTCATCCAGGCGCATTGCCGAGTTGTATGATTGGCCGGCTTGGCCGGGTTTGAAGTATGAAACTTACACGGTTGATCTAACATAGACTCAAACATGTACTTCAGCCTTTCCTGCCATTACTTCTTCTGTTCTGGTGTCCACTGTCTTTTTCCTTCATTCCTTGGTGTCCATTGCTGAGGGCCATTCTTCTGCCGCTGAATGCTTCCGTGACTCGGCTGATCTTGTACTACCGCTGCCACCTGATTAGAGGCATACCTATAATCCGGTCTTTCTTCTCTTCCTCTTCCTATGAACTCATTGCGCCTTGATGACCCGGCCGCATCTCTTGCATATTGATCTTGATGCTCCCGATGATCTGCCGACATTAATTCTGGTTGTGTCAGATCTCCCAATGCATACGAATCCGCTATCGTGATGGTTTCTGCCAAAGTGGTTGGCATATCCCTCTGCAATCGCTGCCACAATACACTGCCATAACGGCATCCTTGAGCAAACCAAGCTATTGCTTGCGATTCTATAACTCCCTCGCATGAGTTCCTGAGGTTGCACCACCGAGTCAAAAACTCTCGGTTTGTCTCATTTGGCCTTTGCTTGCACATTGCTAGCTGTTGTGGCATGTTTGGCCTCTTGTAAGTATTGGTGAAGTTGCTTACGAACATCTCTTCAAAATCTAGCCAACAGTTGATACTGCCTGCTGGCACGTTATTCAGCCATACTCTAGCTGGCCCTTCCAACATTTGCGGGACATATCGTACTGCCCATCGCAAGTTTCCGCCAGCTATTTTTACAGCAGTGGCATAATCAATCAAACAGTCATGTGGTTTGGTGCTCCCATTATATGTTTTTGTGCCTCTTGCCAGCTGAAAGTTTGGCACTGGCGGCTCGCCCATGATCCGTGGTCCGAAGCATGCTGGGCCTGGTGGACCTTGTTCTTCTAACAACTCGGACCGGTATAGCCGATCCAGTTTTAGCCTTGCATCAGTTGATGGCAAATCCCTGTATACAATTCTCTCTTGCATTCCATAGTGGTTATTCCCACCATGACCCGCATATTCCATATTTGAGTAACCATCATTGTATCTCTCATTTGCCTGATTTTGGCGAGTTGGTCTTACTTCTCTTTCATGCCGAGGTTCATACCTCGGCTGAGGATTGGGCGGCAGATCTCTCCTTCCTTCTGTCGGGATATTGTTTTCATGATTTCCTCTTCCGAGGTCTTCACTACCTCGGCTTCCGTTGCCTCTGTCGGCACGGTGGGGGTTTCTTTCGCCATTGTTATCTCGGCTTCCCATGCCTCTATTCTCATTCACCTTTTCAGCCACTGCCGGATCATACGGTACAATCTGCTTGTTTCTTTTTCCTGAGGTTACCGCTCTATCTTTTCACGTATTGTTTCCGGGCGAAGATGCAACTGCCACTGAAAGTGCAGGTGCTTCTCCAGCCGAATGAACCATACGTGATGCACCAGGTCTTGCTGGGTTTGCCTTAAGCATTTCCTCATTCTGCTGGTTTGCAATGCGTACTAGCTCATTCACTCTTTCTTGTTGTTTTTGTCGGGCTTCACCGGTCAGCCCCTCCAATTCTAGAGCTGCGGCATTTGCCGCCCTTAGGTTTTTCGTCGGGGTGTTATGCCTCGGCAAACCTAGATCTACTGAATCTGCTTTATGGACTTCATGCTCTTTGTTGATATCATTCATGAGGTTCTTTCCTCTTATCCTTAACTCATCAACCCGCTCAGGGTCAACATCTAGCTTATTTTCCTTAGCATATTCTCGCAGGGTCCTGTTTAGGGACTCCCGCAACGCCGACACCTTTTTTGCTTCTACAAGTACTTTCTGCCTAGTTTCCTCCAACTCTGCCTGAGCATTAGCCGGATCAACTATTGGTTCCACAGGCATAGTCAAGTTATCTATAGTTGCCTAGAGAATATTCTCTGGTCTTTCTAGAGGTGGCCATCTTACCCTTGGTGCCCTTGGGGTTGTCTCCTGCACCTCGGCTGGTTTGCTGCCGAAGGATCTACCTCAGTGGGTTGTGGAGCTACCTGTCTTGCGGTCACCTGTCCTCCTGTCATCGACTCCTTGCTCGATCCGGCGCCTCCTGCTGCTACCTGTACTCCTGCTGCGACCATCACCTCGACGCTGCTGGTGGAGTACTCCCCACACGGACCGTTCGCAGCACTGAGGGGAGGCTCTCCTGCAAAAATGACTCGGTGAGGGTAGACGCAGGAGGTGTCGACGCCGACGTAGATCTGGTGCATGCCCAGGTTGATGAAGATGCCGTTGCGCGGGGGAGTTTTTCCCCTGAAGCTGCCTGCGTTGTCACTGACGTAGTCGCAGAGATCAAATATTCGAACTAGGCCAGAGACCACGCGCTCGCTAGTGTGCATGAAGTTTCCCGTCCAGATCTTGAATCCAGCTAGCACCGCTGCCAGCCCCACGGTGGGCGCCAACTGTCGTGGTGGTTGCACGACAGATGCCATGGGTAGGCTAAAGTATGGGGCCAATGGATGCTAGAGGGATATGGGGAGGGAAGATGTAGTTGAATCTACACATAGAAAACTAACGTAAAGATCTTTATTTCTCCTTTTCCTGGCTACAAGTGCTCCTTGAGCTGTATACAAGTGGAGAAGAAGAACTTTACCAGCCTAACGATACCAAATGGGTCAATCCCCTTCTCAAAGTCCAAGCCTCTCCTTATAAAGGGGAGCCTTGGATCCTCTAGGGCTGACGTGGCAAGCATATTCGAGGAATATGCTTGTCCCAATATAGTAATTCGGCGGCCTCCTTTCTGTGTCGCCCTTCTAATGACGGCAAGGTTCCAGAGAACCCCACCTGCACGCCTCGGGCTCCAGGACTGTCATCTCCGTGACCTCCTTCCGCCCTTCTGTCGCTCTGCGCCTTGTCCTTTGTGTTTGGCTCTGCTCAGATTCTTCCTAGCCCGTGACTAGAGTTTGACTATAGGCTCCTCCTTCTCCCGCAAGCTTCATGTTGCTCGGCCCTGTCTCGCTTAACTCGGCTTGGTCGTTACCTGCAATTATATTATTTGGGCTGACCTGGCCGACTTACACAGTACATCGGCCGGGTCACGTACTGCCCCTCTCTTAAATGTCCTGCTCGTGCTTACCTCGGCCGACCTTTACAGGATTCGGCCGATTTAGCCATTAACTCGGAGTTGGACGGGGATCTTCCTTTTGTCTTCCCCCGTCCTGACCCTATCCGGGGTCACCTCCCCAACAATTAGCGTTTTCATTTCCCCCCACCACAACCGCGGGTGATGACGAGGCATTCACCTTTGGGGGTGGTGGTAGTTCCTATTGAGATGAGGGAGGAGATGAGGCTTTAAAAAATTGCTCGAATAGATCGCGCAATTGTTTGATCTCGTTGCCTAAGGTGGAGCTCAAGTTTGTTTCCAAATTCTTGAGGTCCGCCATGGACACCATGGTACTAGTATCATCCCCTTTTCTACCCATTTACTCTTAGGCGGTAAAGCCCGAATAAAGAGCCGAGGCTCTAATACCAATTGAAAGGATCGTATGGGCACCTAGAGGGGGGGGTGAATAGGTGCTACTTCAAATTTTACTCCTTTTCAAATTAGGGTTTGACACAAAAGGTAAATTCTCTAGATATGCAACTAAGGTGAATTTACCTATATGTTAATCTAGCACAAACACTATGCAAGAACAAGATAAGTAAAGTGCAGTAAAGGATAGAAGTAACCAAAGTGGAGCACACGGAGACACAAGGTTTTGTTTCCCGTAGTTACTTCCTTTTGAGGGGAAGTACGTCTACGTTTGGAGAGGGGGTGGTTTCAAACCACCAACGCCACGAGAGGCCTCCCTTGTTCTCCGATGAAGTCACCTCAAAGGGTTCGATTCACCTCTTCCACTATAACGACAACCTTCAAGGTGGAAGCGACACCTTTACAACAAGTTCGAGGCACACATCCATAACCTAATTGGAGGCTCCCGAATACAAGCAAGTTGTCAAACAATCAAAAACAAGCTTGTAAGAACCAAATCAAAAGCTAGGGTTTCCAAAGAAACACTAGAGCAAGGGCCCCTCAAGTGAATGAGGGGGAAATAAAGATCTCTCTTGGTGAAGCTATAGATCAAGGCCTCCTCCTTCGATTCTCCAAAGATCAATGACTTTGAATGGTTGGATAAAGAGATCTTGTTGATTTGGTGGCTCAAACGGTGGTGGAGTTCATGAGTGGGTCGAGCAGCTGGAGGAAGGGGATAAGGTCTAGCCACACCGGAGACTCTGGTCTAGCCACACCTGAGACTCTGGTCTGAGTGCTTGGACCGGAGACTCCGGACTGTCTCCGGTTGATCTCCGGACCCCCATGCAGTACGTCCTGGGCTGATTTCTGGAGCCTCCTCCAGAGATTCCTGAGGAAACTCCGGACCACACCGGAGACTCCGGTCCAGTCAGACCGGAGACTCTGGTCTGGAGTTCCCAGAAACCTGCATGTTTTGTAGGGAGAATTCTGCATGCCAAGGTCCTTTTCACTTTTTATTATATCACCCTGTAGACATTAGCATACTATAAAATGATCTACGAGTTGCTAACGAACACCAAAACAGATTAGGACAGTAAATGTCCTTTCAGTTATTTTAGCGCATGACCTGTTTTCAGTGTCTGTTGAAATTGCTCTAAGGCCCAGTTCTTTTAGCGGCTTCTCCGATAAGCTGCCCTACCCCAGCTTTCTGGAGAAGTCGGTTCAAAAGAATTATGAGGCTTTTAAAGTGGTTAAGACTAAACTAATTTAAAAGTCTCGCAAAATTTTAAAACCAGCTTTTTCAGAAAGCTTGGGATAAGACGACTTTTCGATGAAGTCACCAAAAAAAACTGGACTTAAGTAGGATGAGCCCGTGGTCGGACGTCACTCCAGTGAGATGCGAAACGGCTGGTAGCCGACTCCCTGGCTCCCTTGGCATGCAGTGCCCTGCTAGGCCGGCCCATGTAAGGAATTACCGGTGTCAAGTTCACAAAATATGAGCAAGCAAGTTTAATACTCCCTCCATTCACAGATAAGTGTCTTATCCTAAGTTAAAGTTAGTAAAGTTCGACTAAATTTATTAAAAAGACGTAGCAATATTTATGACTCTAAATTGGTACCAAATTTAGCTTCATAATATGTTAATTTAATATAATATATATTGTCATATTTATCTATAAAGTTGATCATATTTAATAAAGTTTGGCTTAGACAAAAAAAATAGAAATACACTTATTTTCAGACGGAGGGAGTAGGCATCGATGAAGCAGAAACTATTTTTTCTCGTTTAAAAAAAATTAAAACCATATTTTCTAAGTTTCAAAAACATTTGAAAATAATTTCGAACATAACCAATGTTATCCTATAAGCATGCAAAACTGTGATGTAAAATTATTTGTATTTGACCTACATAAAAAAGAGAAATCTGATAAAATTTAGAGATTTGAAAACATGCTTACACATATCTACTCTCGTTATTTTTGTATAGCTTAGAATATAATATATTTAAAATTGATATTTTACTGGAATAAATCATGGGCTATATCAAGATATTCATTTTAGTATTTTTTAGAACTTACAGGCACTCCATCCATTTTAAAATATAAGATATTTTAGGTTTATGAACAAAATATATCTATATTTTTTTAGTGTATATATTCATTTCAAATATGTGTAAACCTATATATAAAAAAAGAAGTCTAGATATATATGTTTTACAAAACTAAAACATCTTATATTTTAAAATGGAGGGAGTATAATTTTGATGTCTGGAAATCGCGAGCCGAAAAAAATCTTAACTCTGAACTCAAATGAAATAAACTCAGAATTCGATTTATCCCGTCTATTGCTTGCTTTCCTCGCCTACCTCCAATTCGATTTATCCCCTTGTGCGATCCAGATCTCGATCGAGAGTGGGTCGTCACACCGTCCCGATCCCACCAAACACCACGCCCTTCTTCCTCCTCTGAAAATCCAACACCCCGCCGCTTCCTTCAGATCTGAGCGATGGATGGACGGAGCGGGGTCTCTTTGGGGAGGACGAACTGGATCGGGCGCAAGATCCACCTATACAATGTCAACATCGGCCTTTACATGCTCGATTGGTGGGAGCGCTACCTGTTCAGTATCCTTCCGCAGCTAGCTTCTCGTTTTCCCTTTGCTGTACTGTTAATATTTCACCTTTTCGTAATTTTAAGTGCGTTTTGATGGTGCTTAGGCAGTTTGCTTGCTGAATCTGGTGAAGCCATGCTGGGTGTAGTAATTTCTATAGTCTATGGTATTTAGGGGTCTTTCCGAATTTGAATCACATGCCCCTGTGTGTAAAAGGAATTATCTTTCCCGTTTTTACTAGGATGATTTGGTATTGGCAGACATCATGGAAACACCGTCATTACTGTTTGCTTGGTCCTTGTAACCTACAGAGTTCAAAATTGGCATCAAAGGGTTTTAGTTTAGTTCTTAATGTATTGTGTTTACCAATTTAGTCTACTATATGGCTAGGATATAAGGCATCTCCAGTATCCAATCAATTTGTCCATGCAAGCCGAGCTGCATTTCAGTATAATAACCCTGTAACTTGGATAATTGAGTAGTACTACAAAGTGCAGTGCAGGACTAAGTTTGCAGGCGGCGTTGCCTTAACACTTGTTACAAACGTCGATCTGTGTCCTCAAACCAATTGAAAGTTGTGCCTTGCACAACTCTGAAAAAACCCTAAGCGGCCATGATCATATGATCAGATTACCAGTACATAGATGTATCCCCCAGTGAATCATCATAGAGAATGGCATGATACAGAATTTATAATGTCCTTAACTATGACCCAGGAAAGCCATTGCCACAACATGCTTAATTTGTTCAGTTGCAGCGCAAAATGGGAAAACCTTGTATAAATTGCCCAGCCCTGTTTGTTATAATTTTCTCTGTTGATAGTTTAGTTTTCTATCAGTAAATCTTATTAAAAGATTTTGTGTAGCATCCAACATCAGATGGTCTCCTAGTGTACTTCTATAATGTTATCAATGGAGGTCACAGGACATACGCTGCTCCCCTCAAGTCTCCATTCTAGACTATGTAGCTCCTGCTTCTATAGTTCCCGGACATAATTCACTCTATTCTTATTTCTTTCATTCTTTCTTTTGGGGGTCCTAAATCTAGATAGTATATTTAGCTATAGGATTACAGCAAGTTCATCATTATTTAGTCTTAGGACTACAACAGGTTCATTTTTTTCTCTGTTGGCCACTTCAGCTCCACCGTGAGCTTTACTCATACAAAGACTGTCCTACCAGAGGTATTATGATATTTCTAGTGCATCCACTCACTTGCCTAGAAAATGTGTTCTGGTATAGTGGAATTGTGGAATGTTGTTAATCGCCAGGTACATTTTTTTTTTCCGTTTGTTCATCAGCAACTTTGTGGAAACTGGCAATGTTTTCTGATTACATCGATTTAAGTCTAAAATATCTGGAGTTCTTTATTTTTACTGTTGGCCACTTCAATTATTTCAATCTCTGATGTATCTTAGCAAATTATCCAAAATGTTCAAAATATGTTACCACTTAACTGATACAGATACGTTGATGCTTTGCCTTATTTGGTACATCCTCCGGTATCTCATCGTGTTCTTTCAGAGGTATAATCCTCCTAGCCTTGATCTCCTTACCTTCTTTCGCATTTAAGCATGTGCTGAAACTTCTTCCAGCTGTCACGTTCTTATTCTCGCGTGAAGACATCATCATTCACTGCTCACTACTATGTTCCTTGGGATCAGCCTCTGTGAAAAACTGAAAGGGATTTCAAGCATAAGATATTTTTTATATATCTTTTGCGAAAGTATAGATTCATGAACATGGGAGTAGCTTCACCAGCAAATACCTACAATTATACAAATTACAAATTACAAACTACCATTGATCATATTGGCATGTCCATGCTGAAAATGTTGCAACACCTCCGAAACTATCACTTCTTTAGTTGTCAATTTTTCACATGTCACATATCTTGTTTGGTTGAATATAAGCTGATTTGGCTTCTCTACGCGTTGTAGTAATCTGGAGACCATCTTACAAGGTGCAAACTATCTTCTACAAGGCAGATAATCGTCATAGGCAAAAACATATGTTGATGGCGTTAACTAGTTCCTCTTGTAATTTTATCTATTTGATTAGTTTCGCCTGAGGAACTAGAAAGAAACAGTTTATCTGTAATTTACACCTGTTGTTTTGTATCCCTTCTGCTGTACTTTCCCTGGAAGATGTGTGTGGGTTATCAGTGGCAATGCAAGAATAAGAAGCCCTTTCAAATAAGGGAGGTTAAGATCTCTCCAATGAATCTATCACTTCCTGTGTCCTGCAATGTATATGTTGGGCATGCTGATGCTGGTGACTTGTCTCTGTTGAGTCAATGGAGTTCCTATGCCTGGCACAGTGAGGTGACATTCATGGACAAGATGCATCAGGTCAGGCTTGGCATGCCACTCAGTCGCTGCCCTGCTCCCTGTCATTGGCTTCTGGTTCCTGATAACCATACAGACAGCCTGAGACAGCCTTGCGAACAGAAGTGTGAGGCAAGCCATCAAATGTGAAGAGAGAAGAAGCCATCAGCCAACTACTTAATCTCCTGGATACTTTCTTGAGTCTATGATTGTTTGCCATGGCATGATAAAGAAGCCAGGTACTTAGTTCAGAGCTGACTGTTTTATCCTGTCCTCTTCTGAAGTACCCCCTCTGTCTGGAAATAACTGACTCAGATTTGTCTAGAATCGTGTGTATCTAAACACATGAATGTAGACAAATCCGAGTCACTCATTTCTGGCCGGAGGAAGTAAGTGCTTAAAACAGTAGGAGAGCAAAGACCATCACTCAGAGGTTAAAAGGAAACATGCATATTTGAGCGACAAATCAGGTGTACTACATGGAGAACACGCCACAAATTGCAGTTACCAACTGATGTTTAGAAGAGCTATGGAATTGTGGAGTTTACACGAGTGTGTACGTAAATCTCTACTGTACAGAGAGTTTCTGTGTAACAGTTCTGAACTAAACCTTGTTCCTGTCACAGTTTAGAACTGCAATGGTAATCCTAGTGTAAAGAAAGTTTCTGTCTAACAATTCTGAACCAAAACATGTTCCTGTCACAGTTTCTGAGCCGCGACGCTAATCCTGCTGTTATCCTGATTGGCAAGCTCCTTGATGGCAGACGCATCATCATTCATCCTATGGATCATCAGACTGTGCATTGCAGACAAGTGGATATGGATCATGGTGTATCTCACTCCTAGTATGCAAAGTGACCCTGCAGTGCCTTGCAATGCTCCAGCAGGAAGGGGTTGGACTCTGCGCATCCCCGGCGCCACGGGGAGCTGAATCCGGGGGGCACATCGTCGTCGGTCTCTGGCTTCAACGTGCTCTGTCCCAGGAAGGCCTGGACGGCCTCGGGCTGCGGCGTCCTCGGACTCGGGAACTCCTCTATCGCCTCTAGCTGCGGCGAGCTCTGGCTCAGGATGCCCTCCCCGGACTCTAGCTGCGGCGTGCTCTGGCTCGCCTCTAACTGCTGGGTGCTCCGGCTCAGGAATCCCTCGATCACCTTGCGGTCCGCCTCGAATGTGGCCAGCGGATCGCTGTCCCTCATCTCCAGATTAGCTGCATTTTGATCAGGTTTCAGGGTTTCTTGTCAGGAAATGGAGATAGTGTTGCATCAGCAAGACTACTGAAGAATCAAACAAATTCAGTTTGAACTAAAACAGTAGGAGTAGATACATATTTAGTCCACTGTCCCAGCTAGATTCACTAAACCGCTGTTCCTTTGTTGAATTTTCACCGCATCAACACCATGCAAGCATAAATAGCTAGTATCTTTGATAATGTTTCAGGTTTCTTGTCAGACAAGGGAAATTGTGTTTCAACAGCAATTATCAAACCAAAGGCTACTGAAGAATGAAACAAATTCAGTGTGAACTAAACCGGTAGTCCTCTGTTCCATCTAGATTCAGCAAAGCATGGTCCCTTTGCTGAACTTTCACCACATCAACACTACACAAACATAAATATGTACTTTAGGTCTCTTGTCAGAAAAGGGAATTTGTGTTGCAACAGCACTACTCAAACCAAAGACTACTGAAGTATTCTTAAACAGAGTCAGTTTGAACTAGAACGGAGAGACACCAAGTTAAACAGTTGTTCCATCTGGATTCAGCAAAGCACTCTTCCGTTGTGGAAGTTCTCTCCATGTTGAACTACCCAAACTTAGACAGCTAGTGCACTTTCATTTGCAGGTATAAAAGGTTCAGTTTCTTGGCTGGATTGCAAGCATGTTTCAGTTCATTGTCAGAAATTTCAATTTTTTTGTTGCAGTAGCACCACTAAGCAAATCAAAGAGTACAGCAGAATCAACCAAGTCCTAGTTTTGAAGTTCCCATGGATTTGCAGATGTATGTAACCAAATTGCAGATGTATGTAACCGAATTTTCCGTTTCTTGGCAAATCAAAGGTTCAGTTTCTTGGCTGGATTTGCAGATGTATGTAACCAAATTTTCCGTTAGATTCGTTGAACCATTGTGACTGTTAATTTTCTTGGCCACGCCAATCCTATAACCAGCTACTGCACTTGCATTTTCGGAGACAAAGAATTCAGTTTCTTGTCAGCAAAAAAATACTCCCTCCGTCCAATAACAGATGTCTTGGATTTTTCAAATTTTGGATGAATCTATATACTAAATAGGTCTAGATTCATCCAAATTTTGACGAATTTCAGACATCTATTTTGGGACGGAGGGAGTATCCTAAAAATGTGCCTAGAGATGCACAATTAGCTATCATAGATTGTAGTTTCTACATCTTCCTCCCCAAAATTAACTATCACAGCTCTGAAACCAACAGGAGGGGGATTAAACAAGTCAACTTTTCCTCCAGATTCAGTAACCAAGTCTCAACTCAACTTTAGAGCATCTCTAGTCCTGAACCACTATTTCTTTTTTGAACTTTTGACCATGTCGACCACACAAACCTAAACAGCTACTGCACTTGCATTTGCAGGTACTACCAAAAAAATCCAGTTTCTTGGTTGGGCTGTGGACATGTTGCAGTTCATTGTCAGAAATTTGACATCTGTGTTGCAACAGCATTACTGATTAAATCAAAGACTACTGAAGATTCAACCAAATGCTACTTCTGAAGTTTGCATGGAACTCTGCAGATGTATGTACCAACATAACCAATAAAATTCATCTAGATTCGCTAAACCACCTTGACGTTATCAACTCTCTTGGGCATGCCCAATCCTATAACCAGCTACTGCACTTGCATTTCGGAGACAAATAATTCAGTTTCTTCTCAAGAACAAATTACTAAACGTTCCTAGAGGTAAACTACTGAAGAATCAAACAGAACGTAATCCAGAAGTTTCCATGGAACTGTACAGATATATGTACCAACATAACCAAATTTTCGTCTAGATTCATTGAACAATTTCGACTGTTAATTTTTTGGCCACATCAATCCTATAAACAGCTACTGCACTTGCATTTGCAGAGAAAAAGAATCCAGTTCCTCGTTAGGAAAAGTTTACTAAACATACCCAGAGATTGAAATTTAGCAGTCGCAGATTGAGGTTTCTACATGTTCCACACTAAAATTTACAGATACAGTAACGTTCTATGCTCTGAAACCAAAAGGATGGAGGGGATTAACCAAGTGCACTTTTCCGTCCAGATTCATTAACCAACTCTCAAACCGACTTGTGCATCTCTCTAGTCTTGAACCCAAAAGAACGGTTGGGACTAATCTAGCCTACATTCCCGTCCAGGTTCAGTAGTGATCAATCAGTTGGTGCACGCACGCACTCGTGACGGAAGGAAGGAAGGAAGGAAGGAAGGACGGAAGAAGAAGAGCTCACCGTCGAGACGGTCGTGCGGCCATGCGAAGTAGCCCCAGTCCCACCTCTCGAAGTCATACCTGGGGCGCTGCAGCCTCACCAGCGGCTCTCTCACGGCGGCGGCGAATCCCAACTCCGGGCTCCTGCATTCCAGTTCGCGAATCGAACACCAAGAATCAGTTAACGCGATCGGAAACAGAGACAAATCGAGCAAGAAAGCGAGCAATCCTTGAATTGACAGAGGAACAATAATACTACTACTACCGGAGGAGAATAAGGAAGGAGAGAAAGCAGAGCAGGGAGGCATAACAATGGCGGCGCGCGCAAGAACGGAACGGAACGGAACGGAACTTTATCAAGCATCGGCGCGCGGAAGAAAACAGACCAAGAAAGCAACATTGGATGGAGGACCCAAGAAGAAGAATCGAGAGGAGGAACACTCGCCTGGGAAATGCGATACCTCTGTCCATCTCGATCTCCGCCCTGAACCGGCCGCCGCCGCTCCTGTGCTCCCATCTCCTGGCCGACCTCGCCAGCACCGGCGACACGCTGCTGCAGCTGCTCATCTCTCGGAATGGCGCTCTCTCTGCGTCTGTCTCGTGCGTGCTGGGCTCTGCCTCTCTCCGGAAGTCGCGCGTCAGAGGAAGAGAAGAGAGGCGCTTGGGGAAGAAGAAGAAAGGGGTGGAGATGGCGGGCGGGAGTTAGTTGGTTCCGGCCGTTATATACGCTCGCCCCCCCTCCGTGTGGCCTTTCTCCCCTGTGGCCCGTCCGTTCCACGCGTACCGTTCGTTCGTTTGCCCATCCCACGTCAGTCAAACTAGTCAACGAATTCAGGTCCTGTTTGGTTCGAGTCGAATCGAATCGAATCGGGGAACCGGCACGCGCCACCCGGTCCATATATCCATGACGTGATTGGCTGCCTGCATCTATTTTGTGTTTTTTTTTCCAAACGCTAAAAAGTGTGCACGGTGGCCAATTTGTCTTACCGAGCCATCGATTGTTGTCCGTTCGATCGCTCCGATCGAGTCGATCACGCGTGAGTCGTGCCCGTTCGTCCCGACACGTTTCACCTGAGGGACCCACCAGCCACATGCTTCTTCGTCTCACCATTCCCCGTTCTAGGGATTCAACGATGATTTCAACTTGGAGAGGAGCGGGGCACTGGGCTAGCCGGCGGAAAGTGAGGCGTGCACGGGAGGGCGACGAGTACTTCGTCGGGATCTAGCCACGCCGAGGGACGGGAGGTCGTGGGCAGAGCTGAGGCGCACGGGACTGCACCGAGGCCGGCCACGGAGATTGTTCCGTGAAGAACAGGGAGCTTGGGACAAAGAACGAGCAGATCAGGAGGGCGTCGAGCTTGGGGACAAAGTGTGCTAGAGGGTCTGGATAGCTAGGATACGAGACATCAACTATGGTGACAGCCAGATCGTGGTTCCTGAAGGTACGCCCCTATCCTCAAATCCCCAGGTACGAGCGACTTTTTATTGCGAATCCGTGCCATAGGGACGTGAATCCACGCTATTCTTTGTCCGATTTTTTAGCATGCGGTTTACTCAGCTTGGCTGCTTCTCGCGCTTGGAGATTAAGTGGACCAGAACAAAATCAGATGTGCTCTGTGACATGGAAACCTCAGAGATCCCCAAGTTCTTGTAGTTTTCCTCATGTTTGCCTCCTTACTCATGGAACAAAGATATGTTGGAAAAATATTGTCCGCTTAACTCTGCATAGAAAGTTCCTTACATAATATGTTAGGTACCCGATGCATCTCATTACTATTTCTTCTGAAATTGTAAACGGGATCTGAGATGACATAGGGATTGAGGTTCATTTTGTAGCATTTAATTAAATTGTTGTTGCAACATGGACTTCTTATGTAGAATCAATTTTGTAGAATGATAAGTTGTGTTTTTCCTAGTTAATCAATTTTTCTTTTGTAGAATTTATTATATAAACTAAGTTGCCTTGCCACTATAGTCCACCATACAGTAGACGCGAAGTTTGTACCCTAAATTGGCAGGGGAAACCATTAAGGTATTTTTTTACCAAAGCTAAGTTGATTTTCAGTATTTAATTAAGTTGCTTTTACCATAGTTAAATTGCTTCTCATAGTTAATTTGTTTTGTTGTATTTAATTAAGTTGATGTTTGCAAATTGGACAAGGTGTGTTTTTCCTATGTAATCAATTGTCTGTGTAGAATGTGCTTAAGTTGATTAAGTCGCTCTCTCACCATAGTTAAATTTCTTCCACCATCTACTCCAAGCTGATTACATAGAGTAGAGTTTATTTTGATTTTTTGTACCATTTACTTGCTTATATTAGCTCAAGTTGGTTCTTTTGAATAAATCCAAGGTCTCTATAGGTAAGTAAGTTTCCACCAAAGGGAGGGAGATGAATAAGTGCTTTCGGCGGCTACAACTACCCAATGATGCAACAAGGAGAAGTGCAGCAACCACCACACAACATCACCAGCAGGTATAAAATCTGTAGGTTAATTGTAAGTTCTTTATTTTTTGAAAATAGGTGTACCATAACATGCAAAGTTTTGTGAATATTACTTCTGATTTTTTAGGCGATCAGTCTAACGATAAGTTAGTTTTACCTATCTACTTGAGTTACTTGACAGTGTCTAGGAAGTTGTATTATACCTATGAAGTAGGTTGTTTTTTAATCCACCCGATTAGTATCTAGTACACCTATTTTCAGCTGCAGGAGGTTTAAAGCTTATGCTTGTTTAGGAAACATACACTAGTAGATAGTTTCTCTTTGAAGCCATATTGATCAAACTGAGATTTTTTTCTTGAGAGAAAATACCATTGCTATTACCCAATTCAAGTTATCTCAAGTTTCCTACAATGGATTGGTTCTTCTGTTCCCGCTACATACTATTTACTAAATTTTATTATGATATTTTCCCCTAATTAAAATGTTGATATGAAGAATTTTAGAGGGATGGGTGGGGTACTGTGTCAGTGGGTAAAGAATGATGAAACAAAGTTTAGTAATACATACAACTAGCATCTGTTAAGATGCTTTTACACTTCTGTAGAAATAGCCAAACAATACTAATAAGTTTCCTTTTGCACTTATGAAGAGTTGTATGGTGGTGTTTGATTAGTTGCTTTCTGAATCCCTGCAACCAAAGTTGTTTACATGATTTTTTATGTTGTTCTTACTCTAGCGTAAGTTGCGGTAGTGATCGTTTAGAGTTGTATGATGATGTCTGATTAATTTTTTTTTGAATCCCTGCAACTAAGTCGATTACATGATTTTATCTAGTTGCTTTACTCCAGCCTAAGTTGCAGTAAGGACCACATAGAGTTGTATGATGGTGTCTGATTAGTTTCCTTTTGAATATCTCCAATCAAGTTGTTTACATGATCTTTATATAGTTGTTCTTACTCTAGCCTAAGTTGTATAACTTGTATTTACTCTAGCCTTAGTTGTGGCAGAGAATATATAGAGTTGTATGATGGTGCTTGATCAGTTGCGTTTTTTACTCCCTGTAACCAAGTTGATCACATAATTTTATTCAGTGTTTTTTACTCTAGCCAAAGTTACAGTAGGGACCATATAGAGTTGTACGATAGTTTCTGATTAGTTGACTTTTGAACCCCTGCAACCAAGTTGTTTAGATGATTTTTTATCTAGTTGTTCTTACTCTAGCCTAGTTGTATTTAATCTAGTCTAAGTTCTAGCAGATATCATGCACATTTTGTATTTTGATGTCTTCTTTAGTTGCTCTTTTATAACCCATCGAAGCAAGTTTGTTTACATAGCTTTTTTATCCAGTTGTATTTACGGTAGCCTAAGTTGTAGCCGAGATCATGTAGAGCTTTATGATGGTTTCTTTTTGTCAATTTACATTGTCAACATGTTTTGTGCTATATTTATTTCACAAAGTGCAATTTCACTTTTTGTCAAATTGCAACGTCAAATTTGTTTTCAGTTCTTAAATGTTTTTAGGCATAACGTGAAAAAGAAAAATTAGTCCAGCTAGGGGATGCTGCTGTGGGTAGCCACCGCCATTGATTTGGAGAAGAGTCTAGACACTTTGGGTGTGTCCGAACAATATTTTGAGGTATCCTGGTGGTGATGCTCCAAACTCCAACAATCTCCCCAACACGCATGATTTGATTTTCAAATGGTAGATTCAAACATCTATGTCCACTTCGTTAGAGGAATTTTAGACTCATATCAAGCCGTATCTCCTGCCCATAGGTCGGCTTTTGCAAAAACATCTGATCTTAGTTGCATCCATTTCCCAATTAGATCTATTGAGTTTGGTTTTTAGGAATATTCATGTATTTAGGATGGTATTTTGTTTATTTTTCACTATTTTGAATATGTGAGTTTTTATGTTGCTCCCAAGTTGCTTATCACATTAGTCAAGTTGTTTATACACCCTAGGTTAGTTGTAGCAGTCGATGGTCTTAGTTGTATTCATTTCCAAACTGAGAGTTATAGATGGAACAGGTAAAGTTGTATGATGTCCATAACGAGTTTATTTCTGGAAATATCTATGGATGTAGGATGGTCTTTCTGACTATGCATTTTATGGAGCTGATAAGTTGCTCATGCCCTTAATTAAGTTGGTTTACTGCACACTTTTATATTTTTGTTGTGCTCTAGTATTCATGTTTTTTGCTTCAGTGGATAAATTGCATATCCCATTTTATTAAGTTGTTTTCTTTCTATCCTTAGTTGTTTTCATGCCTTTCCATGTACTAGGGGGTATTTTTTGTCCTCGTTCACCAAGAAATCATCCAACTTAATAAGTTGCTTATCTCATTTCGTTCAGTTGCTTACTCTCCCCTCTTAAGTTGTTTTTCATGCATATCCACGGAGTAAGGGTTATCTTTGTCATGCTTCATCAGGAAAATCATCTAAATTGATTAGTTTCTTATACAATTTTATTAAGTTGCTTATCGTCCCCTCTTAATTTTCTTTTTGATGCTTATACATGTATTTAATAAGTTGCGTGTACCATTTCATTGAGTTGCTTACTATCCCTCTTAAGTTGTTTTTTCATGCAAATCCATGGTGTAGGGGTTATTTTTGTCCAGTTTCACCAGGAAAATCTTCTGAGTTGATTAGTCGCTTATCTTTTTTATTAGGTTGCTGCTTAGGTGCAACATGCGTCCAGATATTCACGAGATAAATGGAACGAACTAGGGGATGGGCCCATCCAACCTTATCTCCTCACCCCCAACATCCCTCCTCTAGTTTCTTTCGGTAATTTCTTCCTCGCCTAGTCGTGCCTCTCTCTCTCCCCCTCGTGAGCAAGGAAGTCTTCGCTTACCGCACGACCATCAGCAACCCCTGCTCCCGAGGACGCCCCCATGTGCTACATACCGGGACCATGCGTGCTCCCGACGGCCGCCGCATGTGCTACAGACGGTGACGACGTGTGCTGCTACATACGGCGGCCGGGCATGCTCTCGACGGCGACGGCATGTGCTATATACGGCAGCCGCACATGCTCCCGACGACTGCTGCATGTGCTAGCGACGGCGACCGTGTGTGCTATGTACGGCGGCAGCTGGACGTGCTCCCGACAGTGATGGCGTGTGCTACATGGCGGCCGCGCGTGCTCCCGACATCGGCCGCGTTTGCTACCAAAGGCGGATGTGCTTGCTTTCGACGGTTTCCCCATGTGCTACCGACGGCGATAGCGTGTGCTACATACGGCGGTCGGACGTGCTCCCGACGGCGGCCGCACATGCTCCTAACACTGGCCACGTTTGCTCCCGAAGGCGATGGAGAAGGCGTGTGCTACATACGATGGCCCGATGTGCTCTCGACAGCGGCCCGCACGTGCTACATACGGCGACCGCGCTTTCTCCCGATGTCGGCCGCAGGTGCTCCGAGGGTCCAACGCCCAGTACGCTGCTGCAAGCGCACCGACGACGTCGGCCACTACTGCTGCAAGCCAGCGAGGCCTACTACAGGATCTCTGGCGCTTCCGTGTTTTTTTGCAAGCCGTAGGTTTCTGCTTCTTGGGCCAGGGCTGCTACTTTGTGCCAGGGGAGAGCTACGTCGGCAACAGTCGCAGCTGGTTCCTGCATAGAGCCATGGAGGTGGAGCCGCGCATCGAAGTAAGGAGTTTTCTCTCTGTACGGGAAGGGGTGCTAGATGGGATGCAACCAGCCAGGAGACTTAGGAACGGTTCTAATACGCCAATCAGATGGCTATGAAGGCAGAGGATCCCGGGGGATCGGGGTATGATCCCCCGGGGGACGTCCAACACGACCCTTTGTGTTATACTACCTGGAAAATTTTACATCTAAGTTGCTACTTAGGGCTTACTAGATTGCAGCTGAGGTAGTTGTTGCTCAAACCATGTAGGTTTACTAGGGAATTTTTCACATCCTAATTGACGCTTATGGATTCCTAGATCGCTACTCGGGTCCTATGTAGTTGCTGATCAGATTTATGCTTGTTCATTTGAAACCTTTGTAAACAGTTTCCTTTGAATATACAACCTAGTAGTATCATGGATGATACTATAACTTCTATTTTCTTTGCTGCAACTTTTTTCAGACGGACCTTCTCAAGATACGCGCACATGTACATAGAGAACATGGGGACATCCAGATACGATGAACCAGGTCCAGATAGGCCAATGACTTCTCGCCCATCCCGTGTGCAAAAAATGAAACTCTTCTAAATAGAGACGCATGATAAGTACTACTTTTGTTGCTACTCGAAACCTTTTTGTTGGACATGCTTACATATTACCATGCAATTTCTCTCCTGGCCTTACTATGTTTGAATGGATATACTATATATATTTCTTAGTAGTATATTTCATTCATGACCTAAAGTATGTTGTTGTGTCAAAATTTGAAGACTACCTTCTTTGGGGAGTTGCATCGTGTATGAAATATGCAGCAGGGATGTTTAACATGTTATTTTAACTGGTTTTTTACTCCAAATGCCAAAATGATGATCTATCCTGACATTTTGAGGTGTTGTGTTTCTAGGAATGCATATAAATTGAAACAAGTGTTTCTGGATCCAACTTAAGTTGCACCGCTACATTATAGGTGGTGTTTTTTCTGTGTAAAACAATGGTAAAATCTATCGTTGCTGTTTGGAGGTGTTTGCTATTTAAACATGTACTCAAATTGTTGTTGGGTCTCCCTAGGTTACTGCTATGACCCATATAAGTTTGCTCTCCGCTTTTACTTTCGGGAGGGGAATATGTCCAATGATATATGGGTTTTATATGTTCCTGTTCCTTATCAGGTTATTTTGTTCTATCTTTTGTCCAATGATATAGGGGTTGCTGCTCAAACCCCTATAGGTTTACTGGAATTTTTTTCATGCAATTGGGGGTGAACTCAGGGTTGTCACTTCCTCTGGATCCAAGATTTTTCAACCATAGCAAACTGAACAAAATTGCAGGGTTAGAGAGAGAGCACGTGGTATGGGAGGGGTGGCTCTTGGATGGCAGTGGCACGTGAGTGGGAGGGAACCTGGTCGGGAGGTGGTACGCCGTGTTGTGATGGTTGCTTTCCATTTCGGGTCTGTAGGTCAGGAGAAATATTTCCTAATCCGGCGATGGCTGGTTTGGACTAACCAGCCAGCATTGGCTGCCTAGATGTTCCCTTTTTTTAGGGCAAGAGCCGAGGCATGACCATATAAAACAGATCAAAAGTCACGTTGTTCTTATTTGATTGGTACTCATAGGAATTAGTATCAGTATTTCTATGGCAGTTTTGATCCCTTTGTTTGATTTGCTGCATGCATGATTTTCGGATCATCTGATATAAAAAGGGTTGATTGTAGATATAAAAAGGGTTGATCAAAAGTCACGTGTTAGTCTCGTTTAAATTTTGGTGAGGTTACCATTAC
This sequence comes from Avena longiglumis, assembly GCA_030063025.1. Taxonomy (NCBI): domain Eukaryota; kingdom Viridiplantae; phylum Streptophyta; class Magnoliopsida; order Poales; family Poaceae; genus Avena; species Avena longiglumis. The sequence continues at coordinate 469,940,482 of CP125974.1, read as the reverse complement.
ACTCAATCATACACATAAGCAAGAGAGGGATAGGAATATGAGGAGCTTGACAATCACCAAAAGAAGGACGATGACGATGAAATCTCTCAACCTGATCTTTTGGACCTGATCAACCGTTTGTACAGTTTCAATAGCCACGGGTTGAACAATCATAGCTTCAATAGCCATGGCTTCAATATATAGCCATAGCCTAGTCTGCTAAGAAATTATTAAACTCCTTCTCGACCTCCTCTAAAGTTGCACACCTTCTGTAATTGTTGTTGGAGACACCATTGACTTGATCTTGGCAGATCCTCTAAGAACCATAGACCCCTGATGCATCCCTCTGTACACCACGTACAATTAACACGGAACAGAAATAACAAGTTATGTACAACATCAAAAGAAACACAAGTTCACGGTATAGTAGATCATAAACTAACTGAAGCATGCATGATCATTAGACAAAATGAAGTCACAAGTTCATCCTATCACCATGGTGTTACCTACCAACATATCAAAAGTGGGTGTCATACTACCACCACATCAAATAGTTCACCATTACCGTGAGGCGTTAGTATATAATAGTATCACTAATCGTATGGCCATACACATGGTGATGAGATCAGTGGATACTAGAATATGTAAACGGGAGAAAAGAAAGACAAACCGGAAACGAGGTCATCATGTATAGTAATCAAGGAGTTGCATTTCGAGGATACCTAATTGTTTTACCTCGTGATTTTCATGTATCATGGTGAAAAAGGAATTGCAAGACATCAATTGGTTCGCTCGATTACTTTGCGGTTATGTGGGAGTCAATATGAGAGTCTATATCCCGGTATTGATTATTGTCCGAAAAGAGTTCTACAGTCATGTCCGCATAATACCTATATTATTCTAGGGTCACACATTTAGGAGAAATTATGTAGAGTATGTAGAGCATATGTGTATGTGAGAGATTATCCGGAATGGTTTCGGGTCATCGGGAGAGTCCATAGGAGAAAATCCAAAGAGTTTCGGATTGACGGAATGGTTCCATAGAGAAAAGGACAAAAGTGCACCAGCCCAAGTGGGATGGAACATGCACCCACCATGGACAACTAGGTGTGGCGCATGGGGCAATATATATCATCATGGGTGGAGCCTAGCCCCTGGGTTGCACCATACTTTCCTATTTTGGGATATGTCAATTTAGGAAGCTTCTGGATCATATCCTTGATTGAGATTTGATTTGATCTTGGTATTATGGAAGATATCATATCTTCTATTTTAGGAAGAATATGATATGCTACTAGTATGATAGCATTGCCTATATCGTGGGGAGGAGATGAGCCACCATGGGACCACCATGGCCACCGACGCCTAGGGAGGAACCCTAGGCGCCACCCTCTATCTCCTCCTATATAAAGAGAAGGACATGCAGGCCCTCCGCACACTAATTCCTTTGGCCACGGGATGCCTCTCTACCTACAGATCTCTCTATATATCTCATACACGTCGTGAGGCTGCTACGATAACTCTGGCATTGCCGATCCTTGGGTAGAGAAGCTCTACTAGAACAAGATTACCAGACGCGTGGATACTTTTGGAGGGATCATCGCTTTGATCCTACCTCGAGTGCTTCACCAACATTTTTGTCGACGAACAAATCTCCGCTACACCATTGGTGAGTACTAGATCTAATCTATCTTGTGTTGTTGCATAATTTGATCTTGGCGTGTTTGATAGATCTAGAAAATTCTAGTTCCCAATGTGAATCCCAATGGTAACATAGGTTATAACTCAGTTTTTTGAACAACCTGTTGTGTTTTCCTTTTTTTATGCATACAATTCAAAGTTTTTTATACATTTTTACATATAATATGATGATTTACTCATGTGGGATAGCACCGTATGAACTTCTCTATATTGTCCATGTTTTATCTTTTTTGCTTCATTTTCCCTCATGCATTGCTAGTTTTTGATACACTAATAAAATGCAACATTGCTTATAGTATGCTTACCTCTATGATCCTTTGTTTGCTTCAGATGTTACCACCAAAGTTGCTAGATGGCAAGTTCGTCATGAATGGTTGCAAATTTAAGAGGGCTAAGAAAGTCGTGTCGTGAGTTTTTGCCTGTCATTTCTATGTGATGCTTCATTATTCCACATATTTTTCTACATTTATTTCCTTACAATAGTTAGAATACTTTAGTTACTGCAATTAATTTATGCTGCTTCCTTCTTTAATTTTTCTCCATAGGAATGTTGCATTTGTTGCTTCACTGCCAACCTATTGGGAAAATTTTGCTACAATAGTACATCTACTTTGCTTGCTTGTTACTTTGGGTTACTTTTTTCAAAAAGACTTCTTGTTATACCTCTTATGGAGCAAATGTTTCATGAAGTTTGATCGCTACTATAGCTCTTATAGGGGTTTCCAAGAATCTATGTGGCCCCTCCAATACATGAGCAGCAAAGTGATAAATGTGTGAGTCGATAAATTCAACCACATTGTAAAAACTTATGTTGAACAAAATACTCATGGGAAGAATAAGTACTATCTTTCAATGTACGACACGACAAAGCAGAAATACATGCAGTTTTACTGATATTTTTCTTTGTGCTATGTCTCACTATACTAGTTTGCTATCCGGTAAAACAAATAAAGGACAAGCTTATTGTGTATCCATCCATATTATGAAGGGGTTTTGTGGCAGAAAAAACTACTACGAGAACGCGCCACCCAAGATTTATCTATGGATAAGTACAATAACAAGCGGGATATAGTATTCATACATTTGAATACCAGTCACGGGATTACGTTCCCGCGCAAACATTGCTGATGAAGCCAAGCGTCGTAGACCTCAAGGTCTAGAAGGCTTCAAGTGTCCAACACCACTAGTGGTAGTGACTTGTCGAGTTTCACATGCGTATGGTTTAAAATACGTCTCCGGGCCTCGGTCCAGCAAAGTAGTAGATCAGGACCGATTCCACGAGAACAACAACATGCACCGGGTAGAGAACTCTTTAACTCATAGCACATTCCTTACTTTGGGAACACGCAGGGAGGGAGACAGAGGGAGAGAGAATGACTAATGCCAATTGTGGGATGAGTAATTGGGGTGGAGGGCACCCCTATATATAGAAGAAATCTTGGCACTCCTCACTTCCCAAGTCCCAGGGTGGGACTAAACGAGAGGAGGTGGGAGGAGGGAGCTGGCAGGGGGGGCACCCGCGCGCCCAAGCCCACCTAGTGGTGGCCGACAGGAGGGGGAACCCATGTGCCCAAGCCCACCTAGGGGTGGTCGGCAAGGGGGGAAACCGTGCGCCCAAGCCCACCTAGGGGTGGCCGGCGGGGTGGGATCCCTCCCACCCTAGCCGCATGGCCCTTCCCTCTTGGGACCTTTTCCCTCCTAGGAGAAGCCCATGTGGAAATTTTTCTTTTTTTCTTTTATATTTAATATTAAATACATATTATTTAATTCCTCTCATTCAAAACTCCTTTTGAATGACTTTCAAACACTTTGGTTTCTCCCCGGAACGTTTCCGGTTCTCTCTTCCTATTTCTCTATCGGCAGTAGATCAACCCGCAGCGTCGATTACCCTTAAGCATGACACCCTTACGGTTCAGGAATGTTCATGTATGAAGGGTACATCTCTCTGATGAATTTATCATAAGAGGTATCTGGAAACACATGTAGATCCCTTCATATTACACGAACATGGTTGTTCTCTTGAACCATCTAAACGTCGAGTCTTATTCCCTTTGCAAAATGATAACTGGTTTGTCCAAGACCCGATCTCACGTATCCATATATAGTTCGATCTTGTTACCGACAAACATGTTTACTCATTCCCGTGATATCACATCTCTGTGACCTAGTCACATGCTTGCAAGCTCATTGATGTGATCTCATCTAGTGGGCCCAGAGTATCTATCCGTCACTCGGATAGGAAAATCCCGATCTTGATCATATGCCTCAACCATTCCTCTGGAATACCTGATGCACACCTTTATAGCCACCCAGTTATGGTCATGGCGGTTGATGTAATGAAAGTAGCCGTGGGAGATAATGATTAAATATGATCTCACGGTCCAAGGGTTAAGTTACCACACCTTGCTAGATATCACAACATTTAACATTGTGACTGGATCACATTGCAATTCTACGGTGGGGTACGTCCATCACTTCATAAGTGATCTCGTTGTCAGCTGATTATTTTGTGTCAAGTCCATGATCGGGAAACCTCGATCATCATCTGCCCAACAAACTAGTACTAGAGGATACCAGGGACCTGATTGTTTATATGCCATACATGTATTAATGTTTGCGCTTAATACAGTTATAGCATGGTACAAAAATTAGTATTAACATTAGAGATATAACAATAAAACACTTTATTTATTGGCCTCTAGGGCATATATCCTTCAGTCTCCCACTTGCACTAGAGTATAATTACACTACTTTACAACATGCAATAGTTTAACACCAATAGCATTCCGGTGTTGATCATGCTTTTCTTGTGGAAGAGGCTTAGTGAATTTATCAGCTACATTCACATTTGTATGTACTTTAAAAATTCTAATGTTACCCTCGACAACATAATCTATTATTACATGGTGATGCTGGCGTGTAGTTGACGTGGGAGCTTCTTCTACTTAGTTACCCGGCAATGGCGCCAGAAAACTTGTTGATAGCGCTTGACGAGGTGGAAGAGGTTGAAGTAGATTCCCCAGTAATGGCACCAGAAAGCTTGATGGTGCCTAGTGTTTGATGTGGAAGCGCTTCGTTGGAAACCCCAAGAGCAAGGTGTGAAGCAGCAAGCAACAAGTCTTCACTCAGTTGAGACCGAGGTTATCAAACCAGAAGGAGGAAGGAAACGTCACACAGGTGTTGGAAGCAACGTGGAGACCTGCACAACACTAACTCAAGACTTTCCCCAATGAATCAGTGAGGTTGTCAAGGTCACCGGTTTGCTGTAACAAAGGATTAAACATATGGTGTGGAAGGTAATGGTTTGCAGCAAGTAAACAAGTAACAGTGGAAGATGTATCAATGGTAAAGATTGGACTAGGGTCCATAGTTCACTAGAGGTGCTCTCCTTAGATAAACAACATGGCATGAAGGGTAAACAAATTACAGCGGGGCAATTGATAGGAACTAAGCAAGGCATAACAATGCAATTACTATCCAGAAAGATCCTATGAAGCTGATTAGGCAATACAACAATATACATAGATCGTAATCCAACTGCATCTATGACTAGAAGTCCACCTTCAGGTTATTATCCGAACCCCCTCCAGTATTAAGTTGCAAGCAACAGACAACTGCTTTAAGCAAAGTGTGTAAGGTAAACAGTCCACATGTTCCTTGAACAAGAGACCGTTGTTTTCTCCCTAGTAGAAACAGCACATCTACAAACGAAGAGATTTCTGTCACTTCCCTTGGAAACTAGAGGCATGAACCCACTATCAAGCATAAATACTCCCTCTTGGAGTCACTAGCAACTACTTGGCCAAGATAACCACTAGCAACAGAGAGCATGCAAGATCACAAACAACACAGACATGATAGAATCATAAAGATAGAACCATTAATCAAACCAACATAATAATCTCAATATCCATCAGATCCCGGCAAACACAACATGCATGATTACAAATAGATTAGATCTTGATCATGAACGGAGCTCACAAGATCTATACATGAAAGCACAAAGGAGGAGATACAACCATCTAGATACTACATGGACCCATAGTCCAAGGTGGAACTACTCACGAATCATACCGGAGAGAAGGCCTCCGGGATGATCTCCCCTCCGGCAGGGTGCCGGGAAGAACTTTAGACCCCCCGATCTAGGAACGATGGTGGCGGCGGCTACAGACGGTTTCGTGGATTGTTGATCAGGTACCAAGAGTTTCTGCATCGGGGGCTTCTTATAGGCGAAGGGGGATATCGAGGCGGCCACCAGGGCGGCCAAACCCTAGCCAGGTGCGGGGTAGGGCCCACCCGCGCCGGGGGGGGGGGGGATCTGGCCCCTCGGGCTCTCCTCTGGACTTCTTGTTCCCCACAGAAAGTTATTGACTTTGTCCTTCGTCCCGTACAATTCCGAGAATATTTCTTTACTAACTTTTCTGAAACCAAAAACAACAGAAAACATGCATCTGGCACTGTTGCAACTTGTTAATAGGTTAGTACCAGAAAACATGTAAAAAGCACCTCAAAGTGTGGACTAGTAAAGCAAAGTAGATACAAAACAAGCATGGTGCATCAAAAATTATAGATACGTTTCCAACGTATCAGCATCCCCAAGCTTAACTCCTGCTCGTCCTCGAGTAGGTAAGTGATAAAAGAATAATTTTTGAGGTGACATGCACCCTCACAATAAAGATCCAACCATTTGCAAACATTGAAAGCTGGGATCAATGAAATCTAAACATGTGCATGAAAGATGGAGTTCTAACAATAGGACATAGTAATTATGCATGTAACATGACAAGCTACAAACAAAGATCATGAATAATATGCATTGAAAAACGTTTGTTTGTTTCACATGCAGAAAACATAGCATAGTGTCAGTCAGCTTGTCCCTAATAGAGTAGCAATATAATGCATAGGACACCTGCAAAGTTCACAAGGGTGACTAGAAACAAATAGCACAAGAGCAAGTAATAACACAATATTCATTAATTAATAAGCTTTGGAACACTGCACATAGAATGACAACTATGCTCTCTTAATGGTGCCTAAAGGTAGAAGGTGGAGACTCAATAGTGGTGGAAGAAAGACCTTTTTGTAAAGGAAACAGGGATTACAAGTTTCAAAAAGAGCTTCCAAAAATTATGGTACTTATTAGCTTTCATCCCTCATTTCCCCTATCATAAGCATCTTGAAGTGGTTAAGGTTAAAGTGACAAACCTGGAGTATATGCTTGACAAAGTATAAGTTGGCAATCTCAAGTCCCTTGACTATGAGGGCTACACCTCATGGATACTCAACTTAGGGCCCAGGCAAGTTCTTGTCACTGTAAGTATTTGCATATTATTGAGAACCACCAACGGGGTACCCCTTGCACATGGCACAGGAGCTTTCCCATAACCAAAATGATAGGGCAGGCAGACAATGAGCATCTCAGCAATTCTTCTTATGTACCATGGGAATATGGTGCTTTTTTCTCTCTTTCCTCTTTTCTCAATGTGTCTTTTAATAAGAAGAATGCTTCATATATGTCACTATGTTGATGCTGCAAGTTTCCATCATGATTAGGCATGGCTTAGGCTAGCGGCCCAGGAGTTTCTCTAACACAGAATACAAACTCCATGAACTTACAAGTTCCCACTTCATTTTACACCGGTAACATCCATAGACAAAAGAGCATGATATCAACAGAGTACAAAAAGTACAGGTGCAATGTTAAAAACGTTCCCCGTGACAGCACGGTTCTGCCAATCCCAACTTATAAGTGCAAGCATATACAACAAAGTTGCCTCAATGGTTCAAGTTTATTAGGGGCAAAGAATAAAGTGTGCCATCAAGTTCGCGAGGGCTTTAATCACTAAGTTTTCACATAACAAAATAGTTTTTAATTGGAAGATAGATGAAAACAAGAATATACTTGGAATGGTGTAATACACCATGCATAGGAATTTATAGTGGACACTTTGGAATAACTTGGTTTCTTGGGAGTTGGAAGCATGAGTAGAACTTACTCATACAAGTGGAGGCTAGCAAAAGACTGAGAGCAACCAGCTAAGAGAGCAATAATGGCCATAATTATGCAATGCAACAAATCAAACTAATCAAAGCAAAGAATGCTACTACAAGTCAAGGACTAAATGATCATAGAGGCTAATGGTGACTTGTCATAGTCATAACATGGTGTAAGCATGTGCCAAGTCAACCCAAGAAAAACATCAAAGGAGAATACCACAATACTATGATTTTGCATGCTAAAACAATGCATAATTTCTTCAAGGCACACTAAGCAATCCCAATTGTTTGGAACAAGACATGCTACAACAATAATCACTAAGCATAATGCAAAAACAACACCTAGCATGTCATGCTAAAGTCTAAGTAACAGTCAATGCAAGCTCCTCTTGCACTTACAAGCAAGAACTTACTACTCCTTTCCAAACACCAAGAAAACTTATTTGCAAAACAACACAGCGAGAATAGGGGTCCAAACTACTAAAGCAAACTAAACAAACTAAGCAAAGCAAACGAAAACTAAGACTCTCCAAGAACAACACAACTGTGCATGAAACAATAAAAGTGAAGTGTCTAGACAGACCCGAGCTTTTTATTGATGAACATACAACTGCTTTAAACAAAGTGTGTAAGGTAGAAAGTCCACATGTTCCATTAACAAAATACCGTTGTTTTCTCCCTAGTATCAGTAACACGTCTACAACCAAAGATATTTCTGTCACTTCCCTTGGAAACTAGAGGCATGAACTCACTATCGAGCATAAATACTCCCTCTTGGAGTCACTAGCAACTACTTGGCCAAGATAACCACTAGCAACGGAGAGCATGCAAGATCACAAACAACACAGACATGATAGAATCATAAAGATATAACCATTAATCAAACCAACATAATAATCTCAATATCCATCAGATCCCCGCAAACACAACATGCATGATTACAAATAGATTAGATCTTGATCATGAACGGACACAAGATCTATACATGAAAGCACAAAGGAGGAGATACAACCATCTAGCTACTACATGGACCCATAGTCCAAGGCGGAACTACTCATGAATCATTCCGGAGAGAAGGCCTCCGGGATGATCTCCCCTCCGGCAAGGTGCCGGGAAGAACTCAGATCCCCCCGATCTAGGGGCGACGGTGGCGGCGGATAGAGACGGTTTCATGGATTTCTGATTGGGTATCGAGAGTTTCTGCATCGGGGGCTTCTTATAGGCGAAGGGGGAGACTGAGGCGGTCTAGCCAGGCGCGGGGTAGGGCCCACCCGCACCTGGGGGGTCTGGCCCCTCTGGCCGGCCCCTCGGGCTCTCCTCTGGACTTCTTGTTCCCCATGGAAAGTTATTGCTTTGTCCTTTGTCCCGTCCAATTCCGAGAATATTTCTTTACTAACTTTTCTGAAACCAAAAATAGCAGAAAACAGGCATCTGGAACTGTTGCAACTTGTTAATAGGTTAGTACCAGAAAACATGTAAAAAGCACCTCAAAGTGTGGACAAGTAAAGCAAAGTAGATACAAAACAAGCATGGAGCATAAAAAAATTATAGATATGTTTCCAACATATCACATGGTAACGTCAGAGTATGTTATTGGCCATGGAGTGGAACCTCTGGTCCTTTGCATTCGTAATGGCCGCCATGTTGTCGCAGTAGATGCACACATGGTCTTGCGATCTTTGGAACACTCCAAGTTCTGTGATGAACTTCTTCATCCAGGCGGCTTCATTTGTTGCATGATCAGCAGCCATGTACTCCGACTCCATTGTAGATTGAGCCACTGAGCCTTGTTTTCTGATCCTCCAACTCACCGCTCCCTCATTAACCATAAACATGTACCCTGTTTGAGACTTAGAGTTATTTGGTCAATGGATAAGCTTGCATCCATGTAACCTGTCACATTAAGCTCTTCTTCACGTCCTCCAATGACTAGAAGCATATCCTTAGTTCTTCTCAAGTACTTGAGGATATTCTTAATTGCATTCCAATGAACCGTCTCTGGGTTGCTTTGGAAATGACTCGTCAAGCTAAGATCCACGGCTAGATCCGATATAGTGCTCAACATGGCATACATGATGGAGCTAATGACCGAGGCATAGGGAACACCTCTCATTGCTTCCTTGTCATGTTCCATTTCTGGGCATTGAGTCACACTCAAATTCTCACCTTTTATAATTGGAAAAGAACCATTCTTTGATAATTCCAATTTGAAATGCTTCAGAATCATTTCTATGTAAGTGCTTTGACCAAGAGCTAGTAGACGCTTCGATCTATTTCTATAGATCTTAATGCCCAATATGTAGGCAGCTTCACCCATGTACTTCATTGAGAATTTACTATTTAAATACTCTTTCACGCTATTTAAAGGATTCACATCATTCCCTATCAACAATATGTCATCCACATAAAGTACTAGGAATTCCACTTACTTCTCATTCACTTTATTATAGATGCATGCTTCTTCTTCATTTTGGACAAATCCAAAACATTTGATGACTTCATCAAATCAAAGATTCTAGCTCTGTGATGCTTGATTCAGTCCATAAATGGACATCTGAAGCTTGCATACTTCACCAGCATCCCTTGTACTAACAAAACCCTCTTGTTGCATCATATACAACTCTTCCTCATTGTTGCCATTTGGGAAGGAGTTTTTCATGTCCATCTGCCATATTTCATAGTCAAAATGCACATCAACAACTCATAGAATCTGAATATACTTTAGCTTCGCTATGGGAGAGAATGTTTCATTGTAGTTAACTCCTTGAATTTGTCGGAAACCCTTTGCGACAAGTCGATCTTTGTAGACGGTGATGTTTTCGTCAGCGTTTGTCTTCTTCTTGAAGATCCACTTATTCTATACTACCTTCGGGAATATCCACCAAAGTCCATGCCTAGTTGTTATACATGGACTTCATTTCAGATTCCATGGCTATTCGCCATTTTGTGCGTTCAGGGCCTTCCATCACTCCTGTGTAGGTTGCAGGTTCGTCATGTTCCACGGTCATGGCCATGTTCACAAGATAAATGTACCATTCAGGGGAAACATATTTTCTTGTCGACCTATAGGGTTAGATAGCTATCTCTTCAGGAGATTCATGATCATCATCATTCGCTCCCACTTCAATTGATAAGGGTGGCTCCAGAACAGCTTCTGTTGCGACACTTGGTATTTGAAGATCAGGGTCGATAATCTCATCGAGTTCTATCTTCCTTCCACTCACATCTTTTGCAAGAAACTCTTTCTCGAGGAAGGTACTGTTCTTCGTGACAAACATTTTGCCCTTAGCTTGGTTGTAGAAGGTATATCCAATAGTCTCCTTTGGATATCCTACAAATATGCATTTCTCCGCTTTTGGTTCGAGTTTGCCAGGCTGTAGTTTCTTAACGTAAGGCTCACATCCCCAAACCTTCAGAAAAGACAACTTTGGTGTAGTTCCATGCCATATCTCATACGACGTTGTCTTCGCGGATTTGGACGGCTCTCTATTTAAAATGAATGCAATAGTTGATAGCTATGAGATTCAACACATTTTTTGATGGTTTCTATTGATGGTTTTTGTTTGGATTTGATGGTTTTATAGCTTTACCTAACGCTAATACTTAGGTAGCAAAGAAAACTTGGTTTTTAATGTGTGTTTCAGGTTCTGAACATCAACAGAGGGATTTAACAAAACAACACAATATTCAGACGAAAACAAGCAAGTACATTTTTGGAAGCAATTGAAGGAAGGATACAGAAGTTTTAACGAGCAATTATACGGCGGGAATATTTTTCTGGCCGTATGTTTCTGTAACACCCTCGGAATTGGCCCTATGCAAGTCTTAGCGATTCCCGCCAAACCCGCATAGAAACGATTCAAAGGTGCCCACCAGGCACTTGCGTGCGGGTGGAAAATGAAGTAATATCATTACACAATAGTTCATGATGGAACCCGCAAAACAGATATATACAACAACGACTCCATGAGTCAAGAATACAGATATATAATACAAAGATCCAAATCACCTTGATAAAGATACAGCGTCCGAGTACGGACAAGATGCAAATCGGGCTAAGAGCCCTGAAGAATAACCAATGGCGTCCATAACCCCTTGAGCCAAGCCGGAAGGGTAACCACGCTAACGACGTCGAGCTCAAAACCTGCTTAAACAAAGGGTGCCGACAAAGGACAAAGGAAAAAGAGAGCCGATCTTGAGGCGATGCAGCGAGACTAGAATTCGGCGGTCCTCGCCTACATAGGTATGGTGGACTGAAGCGGCAGCGCAACATGCACTAAACAACCTATAGAGACTCGATACAACTGGCGGCTATCAGATAGGGATAATAAAGACCTATTCGGATCCAACCTATAACTATCACCAAGCATACCCATCCTGGTATTTCCCCCTCGAGACCAAACGAGGAAGTCAACCGAGGAACTCACACAGTTGGTATTTTTATTCATTCCGTTATAGCTGCGGCAATTACTAGTCAGATATAGATAGCATGAGTCATCCTGATATTATAAACAGTGGACAGTTTTAGTTAACCATTCCATTATAGTTGCGATGCTTACTAGTCAGATACATATAGCATGAGGAATCCCAAAACCAGCAGTTGTTGGTACTTTTATTTAGCCATTCCGTTGTAGTGAAGCTGATTACTAGTCATTATAAAGTCAAATTTATAGCACTACTTTAGTTATAGTTGTCTATGATTAAGATACTGTGCTCCAAGTCATCCATAACTGTGGACACGGCTTTCAGAAAGTTTTACCCTGCAGGGGGGCACAAATAGCAACACACGCACGATCAACTTCGGAAAAAACCAAATAAAAACCCAACGAGGCATCACGACAGAACATTCGCAAGATTCATATTTGATTTCAGGGGGCCACCCCACCAAGCTACCCGCGATGAAGTTGGCCGGCTCCGAGACGGACCCAGAGGTTTGTGCCAATGGTTGTAAACGACTGGGAGCCCGAAAGTGTGACTGGGCTTGTCGATACCGCGGAAATATTTCACATTTGTTCCTAAACAGTACAGGCACTCCACGCGCAATAGTAAATAAAGCAGTAAAGCATGGCATAAGTACATGATAGTAATAAAGCTCCAAACTAATTGTGGCCCCAAGGAATTAAATATGACTCAAGCTAGGATTAGGGGGATTCATGGTCCCACATGCGGATAGTGTGAATATTCAAAGAACAGGTATCAAGTACTCGGGGTCCTACGGGACACAAGTGAACGGTTAAAAACCAAATAACATATATTGCCCACCTGTTTCTCTGCATTATTTACCTACTTCAATTTTAGTTATTAAAAGGTAATTAAAGCCATGATTATCTCCAACATTAAACATGCGGCACTACTCCAACAACTGTGGAAGATTGACGGCGCGACACATCACCTGCACAAGCAACTACGACTCGCAAGACCGACTATCTACCAAACAACAAGTAATAGGATGTGTTCATGGCAATATAAGGGCTGCAGGGAAGTACAACGGGGTACGGAATCTATAGCACCGCAACACAGATAGCAATAGATCAACAGGAGGAAATAAAGACTATAAATGTAAAATAGGTAGAAAGGGAGAGAATGCTCGCCTGAAAACATTGCTGAAGGTTCATCCGAAGATCGGGTTGATACTCGCATCAACTCATCAGTCTAATCCGTGAAGAAGCAAAGCACTAGCACAAACACCGGATGAACTATTTAATACTACGGGCAGAAGATCGGGCATGATGCATGTGTGATGCATGATATGGCAAGGGTGCGATGCAATTATGCAATATTAAGCGGAACCGGGCCCCCGACAATTACGTATATGGTTATAGTTGTTTTTGATGCCCCGTAATTTAAATGTTAAATTAACAACGCAAAATATATCACCGGTTCACTACACAAATTTAAATAGAGACAATATAAGGCTAGAAACGCCCGCATATGGTCACCATATTTAATTATAAGGTGAATCAACATAAGGCTCCCAACCCACTCAATATGTATGTGAGTATGAATGATTAGATGCAACAAGTATATGTAATTTTATAAAATAGGGGTAAGGTCTCATGGTTCGGATCGGAGAGGTGAAGCGACGAAAGAAGAAGCGGAGGTAGCCAAAAGCCGTGGACGCCGGGAAGTAGACCTCGGCGGAAGGTAGTCATCGATGAAGTCGCTGTCGCACCAATCTGATGACCAAAGGGGGCATATTGAAGCGACGCCGACCTTGACAAGGAGCGGGCAGAATACAACCGAGGACAAACATCTTGCGGGAATTTCATCGAACATGTCTCAGGCGCACAAACACCGGGATGAATTTTGAGGCACTGATGCATACGACAGAAGACAAAAGATTAGCAAAATGCAACAAGCATAGCGGCCGAACAGATTTTCAACGGCATGGAATGCAAAGCGAGCAAGCGGGAGCAGACGCGCGGCGAGGAAGTGGTCGGCACACTGCCAGATTCCTATCATGGGGCCTTGAGCTGGTTGACAGGTTCGTGACGATGTAGATACGCTGCGGTGGTGAAGACCTGTGCCACTCTTGGCGTGCGGATCCGGGCGGCTCCTAGAAATTCTTGGGTCAACTCAATGGGTTTACAAACCACACGTTTCTCTGGATCATCATAGCGTACTTCCACATATCCACTCAGAGGAAAGTCTTTTCGTAATGGATGACCCTCAAAACCATAATCTGTTGATATACGGCGTAAATCCGGATGTGGAATAAACACCCGACATATCCCATACTTCTCGCTTCCAATGGAAATGGACTGACTACCGGAGCATGGAGCCTTGAAGGGACGGAGTCGCGCGACAGCTACACAGGGCGATGGGATCTGGTGATGGAGCTCCCGAGGGGTCTGCTACGGCTGCTGTCGGCGGAACAAAGCCAGAAGGGCGAGCTGCAGAGACACACATTGGATATGTGGGTGATTCGCAAGGAAAAGAAACAGGGAACACGAGATGGATTGGGGGCATGTGGAGCTTCTCCCAGTCAGTCTGGGGCATGCGGCCTGGCTGCTTTTCCAAGTGCAGAATCAAGAGAGTGGAGGCGAGGCCAGCTGCAGGCGATGGAAACAAAGCAATTGCACGCTCGGCCGGAAATCAACAGACAGAACGGCGGCGCTGGAAATTTTGGGCAACAAGTGGAGATCGAAAGGATGGCTCCAACGCGTGGCTGTCAGGGAAAAATAGTTTAATCGAAGGGACTCTAATTAGATTTCAGGCATATGCGTTGCTGAACAGGAAACCGATCACAGCTTAGAAAGGAAAAATGAATGGCTCGTCCCAGTGTGGAGCTGCTCCGGATTTTGAAGAAAAGGAAGGGAATCTCATGTTACATTTGGGGAATTTTTGGATAGATTTGGGGTTAGGGTTTGTGGAGGAAGAAGTAGAAGAATAGACTATTTATATAGTCTAAAGTAGACTAGGTGAGACTATTTTTGGGCCAAAATTTTAGACGGCCTTTAGCCTAGTTTTATTATTAGTAAAATAAGAAAACTCTTTTATGGTCATATAACAGGTCGGGAAAATATTGTTTTATTTAATTATTAAAATAATAAAAGGAGGGGATGAGTTTAATTAACCCACGAGGATATTTTACAAAACGAAAAATAGGGTTTTAGTAAAAATAGGTTTATAGACAAATTAATGATACTATGCATGATGTCATGATGATGCATAAAATAAAAACAATATGCAATTTCTAGTAGTGGTTTTATTCAGGGTGCTACAGTTTTCCGCCATATAGCTGCCATCTCCTTCATCTTATTAAAAGGGACAACTTTCGTGAAGAGGTGGAGGACGAAAACAGAACACACGAGCCGCCATCCCATCCAGAAGGGAGAAAGAAGAGATCCAGAGAAGAAGTGGAAGACGTTCTTCATCTCGCTCCATGATCTTCGATCTTCTAGCCACCACACCTCCATAGCTATTACTTGTACTTGAGATAGAGGTATCTTCACCTTGCAAGACTAGGGTTTGAGATTGTTCTTCCCATCTTGATTTGTGTTGGATTTATTTCTATTTCTTACTATGGATCTCCACGGTAATATCAAGAAGAACTCTCTTTATTTAATTATATCGATGATGTTTTCTTCTCTCATGTGTGAGTAAGTTCCCTTGGGCGTGGAAGATGTAGGGGATTGGTGAGATATGATGTGCTTATATAATTTCCATTAAGTTTATGGTTGATTTTAATTACTATATTATGTGTGCTTGACTATCTGTGGGATGCTTAATGCCTATTGTCCAATTAAAGGCCCAGACAATATGATGCTTTGTTCTACATAGATAGTATCTTGTTCACTAGCAGACCGGCGACCCTCGAGTGACACGGGGATATCAATGGGAAACTAGTTTGACTCGAGGATCACGAGGAGCCACCGAGCTTATTGCATTAGTCCGATCCAAGGAGCTTAATTGCTAATCAACCTGAAGGATCTTAATGGTCTAGTGACTGACCATGGTTTTTATAACAAGCTAGTAGGAGTATTGAAGTTGGGATGAAAACTACCAAGAGGAGTTCCGACTAATTATGGGTTGCTCGCCTACACACATATTTATAAGATTATAATTGTTACACTTATCACTCATACACCTGGCACATTCACTATCATCATGAACTGAATCTCTCCGCGCCTACTTTGTCATCTGTAGAAAACAACAAATAAATCATTATTTACTTTTATGTTTTTTATTTCTGAAGTTTACATTTTAGTTTTATTTAAATACTTTCCTTTAATCTAAACTCTATTCTTATTTCAACGCTTGAAGTCAATTCACTCCAAGACCTGTGATAACTTCGGGTGCGACAGAGACTTTACCAATAAACACTTACCTTTGGGATCCCTGTGGGATCGACATCTTAACATCAAAACTAGCTACAAACGATCTGTGCAGTTGTAGCCATTAGCAGTCTCAAGTTCATATCCCCAGAAAGATACAGATAAGTTGGTAAGAGACATCATAGACCGTACGCTATCCAATACTGTTTGATTATGTCACTCGAATACACCATTACGCTGTAGTGTTCCAGATGGCATAAGTTGTGGTACTATACCACAAGACTTAAGATTTGTGCCAAACTCGTAACACAAATACTCGCACCCTCGATTAGTACAAAGCTGCTTGATTTTGTTGTCGAGTTGATTCTTAACTTCGCTCTGAAATTCTTTGAACTTTTCAAAGGTTTCAGGCTTGTGCTTCGTTAAGTAGATATACCTGTATCTACTTAAATCGTCAGTAAAGGTGGCAAAATAACGATAACTATTGCGCATGGAAACGCTCATTGGTTCACATACATCAGAATGTATGATTTCAAATAGGTCTGCAGCCCGTTCCATCATACTATTGAACGGCGCCCTTGTCATTTTGCCCATGAGGCATGGCTCGCATCTATCGAGGGATTCGACATCCAACGATTCCAAGAGTCCATCAGAATGGAGCTTCTTTATGAGTTTTAGACCAATGTGACCTAGACAACAATGCCACATGTACATGGAGTTATTGCTATCATACTTACATCTCTTGGCATCTATGCTATGGATGTGTGTGTCATAACAATCAAGATTTAATAAAAATAAACCTATACTCTGTCACGTATGATCATAAAACATATCATTCATATAAATAGAATAACCATTTGTATCTGATTTAAATGAATAATGGTCTTGCAACAAGTAAGACCCACTGAAAATATTCATGCTCAAGGCCGATACATAGTAACACTCATTCAAAATTAAAACTAGTTCTAAAGGGAGAGACAGAGGGAGAGTACCGACAACCATCACATCCACTTTGTGACTGTTGCAGACACACATCGTCGCCGCATCCTTCACCATGCGTCAGCTATTCTGCAACTCCTTCCGGGAGTTATAAATATGAGCAACAAAACCGGTATCAAATACCCAAACGTTCCTCGTGGCACTAGTGAGGAAAACATCAATATATCACATATACATCTCTCTCTAATCTTTCTAGCCTTCTTATCATCCATGTACTTGGATCAGTTGCGCTTCCAGTGACCCTCACCCTTGCAGTAGAAGAACATGGCGCCGGGGTTGGCCTTGGGTGCCCTAGAGGAGGACGCAACAGGCTTGCCGTCCTTCTTGGGTTTGCCTCCCTTATTGGCGGAGTTCTTGAAGTCAATAGTCTTATTGACCATCAAGATGGTGTGCTCCTTCTTGATTTCCACCTCATCCTGCTTGAGCATGGCGAACAACTCAGACAGGGTTTTGGTCATACCCTGCATGTTTCAGCACAAAACTATTGTAGCTAGGGACAGAGACTGCACCACCCTATCAATCGCCAGCTCATCATTGATTCTACAATCAAGGTTGTTTAGGCATTGAACGTATCCAGACATTTTGACCACATGCTCGCTCAAGTAATGTGATCTTCTATCTTAGCCGAGAAGAAGAGGTTTGAAACCTCATACCTCTCAGACCGGGCCTAGGGTGCAAAGATGGCCTTGAGATCGGACATGATCTCAAAGGCACTCTTTGCACCTAAACCATCTTGATGGTCAATAAGACTATTGAATGATCTCAAAGGCACTCTTATTATCAAAGTGCTTCCGCAGGTCGGCCTCCATAGCATAGAGAATGCCACTCTGTACATAGGCGTTATAATTAGCCTTCTACTGATAAACATTTTTATTAGCCTCAGAGGCGGTAGCAGCGCATTGGTCACCTATAGTGGCTTCAAGTATGTAGGAGAGCTTTTGGGGAACAAGGAGAATCCTTAGAATGCAGGACCGGGTGGTGAAGTTTGTCCCGTTAGTTTTGAGCTTTTCTTTTTCAAGGAAGGGTCCAAGGTTAAATGTGGGGCGAGACATCTACAATGGTATTTATAAAGTAGTTAATCTTAATGTTCATAATATGGGTTATTATTTAGTCAAACTAAAATATCAAAACTCCCACTCAAACGAACATCCCTCAACATTCGTTTTGTGACTACACGATCCCTTTACACCACATCATCCCCGATCATCACATCCTTTGATTTAGGTGCCAGGGTGGATATCACCATATCAATCACATCTCCATGTGACTCACGCTTAACCTTTCGGTCATCCGTGTTTCAAGGCCATGTATGTACATGCTAGGCTTTCCAATTCTAACCACTGTGTATTGTAGTGAAAACATGGCTTGCACCCACCGTATGCGAACGTCGATGTGTTTGCACCCGATCATCATGGCATGCTCCACAATGATATACTTTCTTGGTGGTGAACACTTGTAGGAGAACATGAATATTGGAATTATAGTATGACGGATTATCTTATTAAGATACCATCGTAAGACTAATACTATCACAACAAGATCCACACAACAACTAATCATCTAATGAAAAAAATTATGTATGTGTGATATGTGGTTGTTTATCGCGTATTAATCTCCATTGAGGACGCCGACATTTACACCAGGTTCATGGTGCCACCTTGACTTCGGCTGTTCATCCCATAAACACTTACCTAAACCACACATATCACTTGCCCTCCTGCAAAATAAAGTTAGACGTCTCTACTTTATCTTGGCAAGTTTTACGTGGTTGTATGGGCTTTTGCACAAGAACCGATTCTTACTTAGAAATCCAACCACAACGTGGATTAACTAGTTGTTGCTTTTAATATTTTTCCAGGTCCATCCTTCATAAGTGTGATATCAACTAACTTTGGAGAGACAAACACCCGCAACCAATTATACGTTACACACGTATGTTAGTTGTGGAACCGGTCTCGCATAAGGTTGGTACAAGCCTCTTCATCTGATATTACCGCGATATTAGCAAGTACACGTAGGAGGGTAGCAATTAGAAAATCAACGCCCACATAATCCACGTGTGTTCTACTCGTACTGGTAAATATATGTATAGATTGATCTGATACCACTAAAGGGGTTCTATGGCAGAAACCAAAAAAAATCCTATTACAAGAACGCGCCAACCCAAAATCTACCTATGGATAAGTATAGTAACGAGCGGGATATGGTATTCATACCTTTGAAGACCAGTCACAGGATTACGTTTCCGTACAAACATTAATGATGAAGACAAGCTTCGCAGACCTCAAGGTCTAGAAGGCTTCAAGCATCCCGCACCATTAGTGGTAATGCCTCCTCGAGTTTTACAAGCTTACGGTGTAAAAGATGTGCCCCGGGCCTTGTTCCAGCAAGGAAATGGAAGAAGAAGATCCAGACCGATTCTAGAAGCATGACAACGTTGTTGGGTTGAGAACTCTCTAACTCATAGAACGTCCCTTACATTGGGAACATGCAGGGAGAGAGAATGGCTAATGCCAATTGTGGGATGAGGAATTAGGGTGGAGGGTGATGTCTACGCACTTCTATTCTTTTAGACAGTTGTTGGGCCTCCAAGTGCAGATGTTTGTAGAACAGCAGCAAGTTTCCCTTAAGTGGATTACCCAAGGTTTATCAAACTCAGGGATGAAGTGGTCAAAGGTATCCCTCTCAAGCAACCCTGCAATCAAGATACAATAAGTCTCTTGTGTCCCCAACACACCCAATACACTTGTCAGGTGTATAGGTGCACTAGTTCGGCGAAAAGATAGTAAAATACAAGTGGTAACGGTTCCATAAAATAGCTTCTGACTTGTTGTTGACGTGGGGTAACGTGTGTGAAACTGAAATAAAGATGGAAGCAAGCAAACATGCAATAGATCTAGATGCAAACGGTGTTTCAATGTTTAGAAACAAGGCCTAGGGATCATACTTTCACTACTGAACACTCTCTCATATAAATATCCTCTCTTCATGATACTACTCTTAACTACTCTCTGGTTGGACACTCTAATCCATGGTAGGGCTATAACGGCACACCTAAAAGTCCGCCTTCCCCAATCTAGATAACCCCACACTATCACCTTGAGCGCTAGATGGTTCCAACAAACACCAAAATTTCATAAAGACATCCAACTCCAAATATAACTCATAACAAATATTCAATCTAGCCAAAGTGCCACATAGGGTATGCACGCTGTCACTTTCACACACGTGGGGAAAAACATAGATCTATTAAAGCAAAAAGAGTATTTATGTAGACTCAGTGCCACCATGGCATGCACGCTGTCACTTTCACACACATGGGGAGAGTAGAGATCTATTGAAGCACTTGAGTAGCAAGGTAGATCTACTTGATTACAAATCTCATGATCACAATATGACCATGCATAGAGAGAGAGAGAGATGAACACATAGCTACCGGTAGAGCCCTTAGCCTCGAGGAAGAAGTACTCCCTCCTCATCATGGGAATCAGCAACGGTGATGAAGATGGCGATGGAGATCGATGGAGATGGCTCCGGGGGCACTTCCCCGTCCCGGCAGGGTGCCGGAACAAAGACTTTCTGTCCCCTGAATCTCCCTTTCGGTGGCGGCGGCGCTACAGAGGTTTTTCTGGAAGTATGATGGATTCTTTAGGGTTTTCTCCCTGAGGGCTTCTTATAGGCGAAGATGTGAGGCTAGGAGGCGGCCGGAGGGCCCACACCCTACCCAGGCCCGGGGTAGGGCCCACCAGCGCCTAGGGGGGGTGTGGTGGCCCTGGTTCGCCTCTCCGTCTCCCCTCTGGACTTCGTGACGCCCACGGTAAAATATTGACTTTGGCTTTTGTCCCGTCCAATTCCGAGAATATTGACTTTCTGCCTTTCTGGAACCAAAAACAGAAGAAAAAAGGCAACTAGCACTGTGGCAACTTGTTAATAGGTTAGTTCCAAAAAAGATATAAAAACACCTCAAAGTGTAGACAAAGCAAAGCAAAGTAGATACTAAACAACCATGGAGCATCAAAAATTATAGTTACGTTTCCGACGTATCAAGCATCCCCAAGCTTAACTCCTTCTCGTCCTCGAGTAGGTAAGTGATAAAAGAATAATTTTTATGGTGACATGAACCATCAAAACCAAGATCAAACCATTTGCAAGCATTGAAAGCTGGGATCAAAGAACTCTAAACATGTGCATGGAAGATGGAGTTCTAATAGTAAGACAAAGTAACTATGCATGCAACATGAAAGGTTACAAACAAAGATCATGAATAGCATGCATTAAAAAATGTTTGTTTGTTTCACATATAGAAAACATGGCATAGTGGCATCCAGCTTGTCCCTCATAGAGTAGCAAATAGATGCATAGGACACCTTCAAAGTTCACAAGGGTGACTAGAAACAAGTAGCACAATAACAAGTAATAACACAATATGCATCAATCAATAAGTTTTAGGACACTACACATAGAATGACAACTATTCTCTCTTAATGGTGCCTAGAAGTAGAAGGTGGAGACTCAAATAATGGTGGAAGAAAGGCCCTTCTCAAGGGAAGCAGGGATTTCAAGTTTCAAAAAGAGCTTCCAAAAATTATGGTACCTGTTAGCTTTTAGCCCTCATTGCCCCTATTATAAGAATCTTGAAGTGGTTAAGGTTAAAGTGAACAAGCTATGGAGTATATGCTTGACAAAGTATAAGTTGGCAATCTCAAGTCCCTTGAATACGAGGGCCACACCTCATGCTACTCAACTTCAGTCACCTACAAGTTATTGTCATTGTAAGTACATGCGTATCATAAAGAACCGCCAACAGGGTACCCCTTGCACATGGTACATAAGCAATACCATAACCAAAATGACAAGGCAAGCAGACAATGAACATCTCAGCGATCTTTTTATTTACTATATGCATAGATTTTTATTGAGAATACTTCATAGATAGCTCACTATGGTGATGATGCAAGTTTCCACCATGATTAGGCATGGCTTAGGCTAGCGACCCAGGCGTTTCTCTAACACAAAATACAAACTTCATGGACTTACAAGTTTCCTCTTTATTTCACACTGGTGACATCCATAGACAAAATAGCACGATATCAACTAAGTACAAAGTACAAGTGCAATATTGAAAACGTTCCCCGTGACAACACGATTATGCTAATTCCAACGTATAACTGCAAGCATATACAACATAGATGACACAATGGTTCAAGTTTATTAGGGTAAAATAATATAAAGTGTGCCATCAAGTTTTTGAGGGCTTTAATCACTAATTTTCACATAACAAAATACTTTTTTAATTGGAAGATAGCTGAAAACAAGAATATACTTGGAATGGTGTAACACACCGTGCATAGGAGTTTATAGTGGACACTTTGGAATAATTTGGTTTCTTGGGAGTTGGAAGCATGAGTAGAGCTTACTCATACAAGTGGAGGCTAGCAAAATACTGGGAGCAACCAACTAAGAGAGCAATAATGACCATAATCATGTAGAGCGACAAAGCATTACTAATCAAAGCATAGAGTGGTACTACAAGTCAAGGACTAGATGATCAAAGAGGCTATGATGAT
Source organism: Avena longiglumis (assembly GCA_030063025.1). NCBI lineage: Eukaryota > Viridiplantae > Streptophyta > Magnoliopsida > Poales > Poaceae > Avena > Avena longiglumis. Next base: position 469,917,462 of record CP125974.1, on the reverse strand, counting down.
GTGTTCATAGTCAAAACATGGTGTGAGCATGTGCCAAGTCAACCCAAACAAAGGATCAAAGGAGAATACAACAATACTATGCTTTTGTATGCTAAAACAACGCATGATTCATTTAAGGCACATTAAGCAATCCTAATTGTTTGGAATAAGTCATGCTATAGAAATAATCACTAAGAATAAGGTCAAAACAAGATCTAGCATGACATGATAAAGTCTAAGCCACAGACAAAACAAGCTCCCTTTTGTACCACTATAAGCATGAAATTTTCTACTCTTTTCCAACACCAAACAACTTATTTGAAACAACTCACAAAGATAATAATCAATAAAGATCAGTGAGCTTGTCTCACAAATCCACAAAGAAGAACTAAAAATTTCTAAGCTGAAAGCACAAGAAAACTAAGGCTGAACGCAGTTCTAGCAAAAGTGAACACTCACAAAACAATAAGAGTGAAAACTAGAGTGTTCTAGGCAATGGAAACAAAGTGTGCCTCTCTCCAAAAGAAGTGTGGTGTAACCAACCAACTTACTCAAGCAAACTAAGCAAACGAAAACCAAAAACGAAAACTAAGATGCTCCAAGAACAACACAACTGTGCATGAAACAATAAAAACAAAGTGTCTAGAAAGACCTCAGATTTTTATTGATGAAGAAGGGGATGCCTTGGGCATCCCCAAGCTTTGACGCTTGTACCTCTTGAATATTTCTTGGGGTGACACGGGGTGGCATCCCCAAGCTTGAGCTTTTTTCCATTCTTCACCTTATTACATCATTCTTTCTCTACACCTGCAAATTTTCCTTCATACAAAACTTCACACAATCTTCATTAGCAACATTAGTGTATTCAAAAGATAATAGACCTTTGGGTTTAGTTTCTGTTGCCTGTCAAAACCCACCGGCGAGCAGCGACGAGCAACACGAAGAGCCGGGAGGCTCCCAGAACTGCTGGTGGGCCCTGGTCCCTCGGGCAACGGCAAAACTCCGGCACACGTCCTGGCTTGGTTCGAGGGCGTGCCACCTGACCTATACCTGGTCAGGAAGGTGATGGATTGCTTCGATCAGTTTCCTGCATGGCAAACAAGTATACGTAAAATTCGAGCCGTGATCGGCTCCCAGGTTTCCCTGTGAATCGGCTCCTAGAGCCGATTATCCCATGGTTCTGCATTAGATCTACGATAACATGGGGTTTTGCTTCATCATTACAAGTTAAATCGATCTATGACAGTTTAACGTTTTCACCACGTAATTGGAACGTCCTACACGTAATTGAGCCTGGTAGATACAAAAGATGATAGAAAACTAACCCTAGAGGAGGCCTAACAACCGACGTAAATCAATTACCGGAACAACTCCTCTCGAACTAGCAAACCATATCCTCACGTACTACTGGATCGTTCAACCCGTTTGCAAGGCCTGACTACATGGATATCAAACTAAACCTTGGAAAACAAGGCATAACCATAACAGATCGAATCAACTAAATAAAGATCAAGCAAGATGCTACCCTTGCACCCGAGAAAAGGTGCAAAGGTAGCGAGGTAACTAGAGGTAGCATAACTTAAACAATTATAGCGAACAGTACCGATGCTAGCCTCAACAAATCTATGATAATAGTATTACTCGCCATCAACAAGGCTTCAGTACGAGTAACACCAAATAACGCATAAGCAAATACTGCCTAGATCGCAAGATGCGATCTAGGCGACATATTACTACCCGAAAGAAACCCTAAAAACAAGGGTGGCGATCTTGAGATTGTGTTTGTTGTGAGCGTGATTGTCCTCCTTTTCTCGATAACCCTAGGTACATATTTATAGTCGGAGACTTTCTATCTTTGGAATAACTCTACAACTCTATCTCTTACCTAAACCAAAGCGTAACCTACTACAATATCTGAGATACGGGCAATTTAGCCCAAATCCACGTACAAGGCCGATTCAGCAACACGTTGCATATATGTATCTTCCAAGCCCATCTTGATTACGGCCCATCTCCTCCTTTGGCCAAAATATGGCGATAACACATGCCCCCCTGGTTTTGGCAATAATAATTCCAAAACCACTCTGTTGATGTTTTTTCTTTCCCTTCTCTTTTTTTTTCTTCACATCGGGTTACGCGTTGCAGAGCAGAATCGTCACGCCACCCCCTCATCATGATGCCCTGTCTTCTCAACTCCTTCGCAGTGCATGATTTGACGATTTGGCGGACACATTACAGGAAACCGCTACGGCATTGAACCGCCTCCCACTATTCCCCTTATTTAAATTCATCTGAGCAGTTTGCAGTCCCCATCTTCCTCCAGTAGCCAGAAAACCCTCTTCCTCCGCCGAAAAAACCCTCTTCCTCTGCCATGGCCTCCTCTTCTTCCGCCCGTTCCTCCCAGTCTTCCAACACCATTAGCGACCGGGCGAAGCGGAGCACCCACCTGGCGTCTGAGACTCTCGCCACAATGGTGGGACGAGAGGATTGGGATTTTGCCGCTTGGTCGGAGGGCAGCAGCGTCCGGCCCGGCGAGGGCCTGCAGTTCCTCGTCGACGAGGCGGGCGAAGAGCAGCGACGACGCTGGTCACGGGCGACGTCGAATCCTCCGACGAGGAGGAGGAATCGAGGAGGACACCTCCTCCGACAGTACCCGCCGGTGAAGCGCTTCGCGCGGGTCCAGCGAGGACACCGAAGACGGCAGCGAGGCGAGGAGGCCCTTGGCATCTTCAAGCGGCGAAAAGACGGCCGGCAGCCGACGACAGCGAACAAGACGGCGGCGAAGACAGCGGCGACGACCTCGGCCTCTAGATTAGGAACTAGTAGTAGTAGTAGTAGTAGTAGTAGTAGTAGTAGTAGTAGTAGTAGTAGTAGGTTTCCTTTTGTAAGCAATCAGCCTTTTGTAAGCAATCAACTTGAATGAACGAAGATTACTTTTCCGACCCATTTTCGCCGATAGTCAAAATAGGTCGATGCTCCAGAAGCCGATAGTACTGTATCGGCTTTCACCACACTGCGTTCATACAGTCAAACAAGTCGAATCTCAAAGAGCCGATGGCAACACATCGGCTTTCCCAAAAAAATGTTGACAAGGTCAAAACTTGGTCGCATACTTAGGCAAATCTAAGCGGCCACTTTCAGTTTCAAACGGTAACCTGCGACCCTCTTCAAAAAGGGCGACCCAGATCTCCAATTGCCCACCGACTAGATTGAGCTCACAGCGACAAGAACCCTCGATCCCCAACTGCATAGATCCATCTCCGCTGGCAAACTAGATGGCGGAATCGTCCAACACCAACCCAGAGGTCTCCGGTCTGAAGGTACGCCTACTCCTCGCGATGCGAGCGATGCTAGAATTAATGGCGAACACAGATTAATGCCTTATTCCACCATTAAATTTTTAGGTTTCGGACATTCGCTGCGCATCCTTCTCTCCCAAATTCTCTGTCTTGGCCTCGTCAGAATCTAGTCCTGCCCATCTGATCTCTTGCGAAGCAAACAGAATCCCCTTCGTAAGCCAAGACCTAGATCTGAACTCTTGGGCCGACTGCTTGCGAGCCTGGCCTAATCCCCCTGAACATTGGGTCTCTTGGTTCATTAGGGTATCTAGAGCTTACCAATCCCAATGGGAAACCACGGGAATAGCCGATGCCTTGCATTTGTCATTGTCTCCTCTTGAGAAACACGAGAACCTCCTAAAAACCATCGTCTACTTCTGGTCTGACGCTCTGAACTGCTTTATGTTCGGTCATGGCCCCATGTCTCCAACTCATTGGCGTGGTGATGATTCTTGGTGCGGATGTTACATCACCCAGCCCTCTGCTTTTAAACTGACCAAGGTCCCCTACAACTGTCTTCTAAAGCAGTGCACGTTGGGGGTGCCTACCTCCAACGCCATATGAAAACAAAGGGTCACATCACGGAGAAAACACACGGCCTTTCTCAACTTCGCTGGAACATTTCATATTCGTGGCCCTTCCTTGCTCCAACCAAGAATTAACTCTCTTTGGCCCATGATGGCCAAAGGCACTCAACAACATCGGCAAACTGTTCCTTGGAGAGGTCTATCGATATCTCCGATTGATGTCTGTCAAGCTGTTCTCGGCATAGCAGTCAAGCAGGTGGTCCTTGGTGGTTCATTCAGCTATGGGCTCATGTATTTTCAAAACCACGCCCAAACTTCCCCTTTTTGGCGAGTTGCACCTTTCCGGATGTAAAGGGAAGTAGATCCGATGCACCGCTATGGACAAGCTCAGTATAGATCGCGGGGTAAGTCTGACCCCTCGAAGCATCTAAATGGTTCAGTATTTTCTTTCAAGGCACGGACAATCCTACCTTTTCCCTTACATGGAAGAATCGGAACATTTGAAAATCCACTCTCCTTGAGCTAGACAATTTTGCCGATGACACCGGCCTCGACTCTTTGCCTTGTGATCCGTCCCTGTTTCCTTCCGGTTGGCATGAGTACATCCAAGAATAATCAAGCCTGGGTATGAATTCTACCACCGTAGTGGCTCGTCAATTTGGTCTTGGACAAGTACCTCCCCATTTCTTTCTCCACCATCTTACTGAGAGCGAGCCGACCGCACTGATCCTCTCACCACCAAAGGTGTTATTCCTTCTTCGACGCTCTGACCATCCCAATTCCCAACGACCTCACCTTCGCCTCATCAACCGATGACTTTGAAGACTGGTGGTCGATGTGGAAGACTCACGCCTTCAGGAGAGCTCTGGGACCGTTGCTGAAACAGCTCGATGCTGACTATGACATCCCCGTGGAACAGGTACCACTACTTGTAAATTTTCTTGATGCAGCTCACAAATGATTCTTCTACTAACCCACTCTTTCTCTTTGCAACAAGATGGCCTGAACCTCATACAGTGATGGCTCCCCTTGAGTTCTTTCCTTGACTCCTGTGGTTCTTTTCTGCAAAAACTCGCCACCTCTGAAAAAGGTCATAATGCAGAAACAGCCGATATCACCACAATCGGCTTCCAAGAACCCAGCAACCTCTAAGTCAGCTGCCCCTCGAGTTCCAACTAAAACAAGAACGATAGCGAGGAAGGTAGCTTCCAGGAAGACCTTGAGGCGCCGGAGCCCTTCTCCAGAAAGCTCGCATGTAGGATGATCCATGCCTTGGTCGATCCTTCTCATTCTTCCATTCTTGCAGACATGCTTGTGCTCACTGGTTCTCCTTTTTTACAGGCTTCCATCGAAGACACCTCCAGCGAGGACACTCAGACCAATCGAGGAGAACTGGGCCCAACAGATTCTGAGAGGACCATCACACCGAGCCAGCCAGATTCACCACCATCGGCTTCCAGGAAAAGGTCTGTTCCCGAACCTACTGCCCCCCGAGCACCAGTCGAGGCGGGGCCATCTGTGGGTCCCAAGAGGGCTCGCAAGGGACTGCAAGCTTCTTCGTCGAGCCAGGAGGTTTCGAAAATCACCACCCTTCATGCTCTTGCCACTTACTTCTTTTTATCTGCCGATTCATCATCCTTCATATCGGCTAAACACCTTCCATGCAGACGACTGACGTTTCTAGTGGGAAAGCTGGGGCAGTGCTGATGCCTTTAACCAAGCCGGATCTAGCAATCCCCGAAGGTGCAGATGAAACGGCTACCACTTTGGCCAAGCCCCCAGCAACCACACACAAGCCGATCGTCTCCTCATCTGCTATCCCCCCGATCTTATGAGAGGTACGTTAGCTTCTTCGGCTCATCCTTACACGTTTGGGCCATCTTGCTTTTGGGCTGCGAGTTGTGATATTTCAGGTTTCTTGACGTTCGATCCTGAATCCATCGAACCAACTCCCTCATTGCGATGATGAACCACGAGCGGCTGTTCCACCCCAATTCCAGCGTCTTAAAGCCCTCTTGTCCTCCCGATCGAAGAGTTGATCGAGGGTTCGAGGAGGTGAAGAGCGTTGGCTGAAATAAAGACCAACTCGGTAGCATTGCGGTGAAGCTTTGGCGGTGTAACCCTGTCTTTCTATGGGTCAAGGGTGAAGTTAGCTCGTGAGAGGATCGATCTGCGCCCAACTTCCATGAAGGCCAATATCGCAGATGCCAACAGACTCAACGAAAAAGGCGTCTCTGGATGCCAAAGCGACACCTCTGTCGATCCGCCGAGCTTGCATCCTTGAAAAGGAGTTGGAAGATCTTGAAGAGAAGGTCGGCGACTAAACAGCTCATTCGCGACAAGGAAGAATCCATCGCCGCTCCCAAGGCGAGGCGAAGGCCTCAAAGCTCAGCAAGACTGATCTGGCGAAATCGTGCCTGAACAAGCAGCGAGTGACGGGCAAGGACGAAGATGACGAAGCCGAGATCGCCGAGGTGGATCGTGTCCGTGCTGACGCCCTCCACGCCTTCGAGGCATTTCTTCAGTAGCTCGTTTATGTAAGCTGGCATCTGCTTGTAACAGTTTGCACCTCTAGAGTCGATAGTGCATCGACTATATATTTTGTTTTTATTCGGCGATTTCATGTATCGGCCCCACATTTCCATCCATCATCCCACATGCTTGGGAAATATTTCTTGAGATGTTGGCCGTTGGCGACTTTGGGAATTTTACGCCGTCCAGCTCCTCAAGCATGTACGCGTTCCCTCTTAAAACCTGATCGACTCTGTATGGCCCGTGCCAATTTGGAGACCATTTACCATATGTTGCATCCTTAGTCCCTAATGGCAACACCGCTTCCCATACCAGATCGCCAACGTGGAACTCCTTTGGTCTCACTTTCTTGTTATATGCACGAGCTACCTTGTCCTTGTTCTCTTTGATTTTCTCAAGCGACCACAGCCTGAGCTCGGTTAAATCCTCAACACTGTCACTCATCAGGGTTGCATATTCTTCAGTTGTTAGATTGTTCTGAAAAGTGACACGTCTCGATCCAGCCGTAATTTCCCAAGGCAATACGGCTTCTTGTCCATAGACTAGATGGTATGGCGAGGTTTTTATCGCTCCATGGCATGACATGCGATAAGCCCATAAAGCTTCTGACAGAACCTCGTGCCAACGCCTAGGGTGCTTGTTGATTTTCCTATTAATCAGCTTGATAAGGCTCTGGTTGGACGCTTCGGCTTGCCCGTTTGCTTGAGCATAGTATGGAGATGATCTAATCAGCTTAATCCCCGTGTCCTCACAGAACTTTCCAAACTCGTGAGAAATGAAGACCGAACCTCCATCGGTCGTGATAGTTTGGGGAATCCCGAATCTATGGATGACATGTTCTTTCACAAAATTGATAACATCCTTTGAGTTCACTGACTTCATCGGGACAGCTTCCACCCATTTAGTGAAATAATCAGTAATGGCCAAAATCCACATGTGGCCTTTGCTTGATGGAGGATTGATCTTGCCGATCATATCCATGCCCCAAACTCGGAATGGCCAAGGCTTGACGATGGGGTTCATTGCTGACACGGGTACCATCTGAATTTTCCCAAATTTCTGACATGCTTGACACCCTTTGTAGTACTTGAAGCAGTCCTCAAGAATGGTGGGCCAATAAAACCCTGATCGCCTGATCAACCATTTCATCTTGTGAGCCGATTGGTGAGTTCCACAGGCGCCTTCGTGTACCTCGTGTAGGAGCCGATTGGCCTCGGCTGTCCCCAGACATTTGAGCAATAACCCTTCCAGAGTCCTGTAAAACATGTCGTCCCCAATAAGCACATACTTCATGGCCTTGTACCTTATCCGTTTAGGTGCCCCGAGAATCCTTCAAGTAATTGAAGATATCGGCTCTCGATCGTCTGCTTCGAGGAATGCACGAACATCGGCTCCCTCTGCTACGTCCCTGTAGCCTGAAGCCATTTGTGCAAGATCATTCGCCTCGGTATTCTGCGATCGCGGGATCCAAGTGAAGTTTATGTACCGGAACTGTTCCATCAGCTCACGGCAGTGCAGCCATAATGGGAAGAGGGACTCGCTCTCACACTTGTATTCCTCCGTGAGTTGGGAAATCACCAACTTGGAATCTCCAAAAATTTCCACTGCTTCTGCTCCAGCTTCGATGAGAAACTCCATTCCCTTGCGTATCGCCTCATACTCAGCGACGTTGTTGGTGCGAGGGGCAGATAACCTGATGGAGAAGGAAAATGTTGCCCCTCGGGGCGACACGAGTAGCATGCCGATGCCGCATCCTCGTCACAAACCGATCCATCGAAAAACATAGCCCACGCTCTTATAGACAGTGCTGCTATATTAGTGTTGATCCTTTCAGCGATAAGGTCGGCCAATGCCTGACCCTTAACCGCTTTTGCGGGTTGATACCGGATGTCAAATTCTGATAACGCAAACATCCATTTGCCGAGTCGGCCTTTCAACATAGGAGCCGACAACATGTGCTTTATGACATCTGATTTGCATATGATGACAATCTCCGCTGATAGCAAGATGTGGCGTAGCTTGGTGCAGGTGAAAAACAGGCAAAGGCACAACTTATCGATCTCAGGATACCTTGTCTGCATCGCATCCAAAGCTGATGTAAAATACAACTCGCTCTAGCCCATCATACACTTGCACCACCAGCGAGGCGATGGGCGTGTACCATCGACAAGTAAATGTAGAATGGCCTATCCGGCTGGGGCGGAACCAACACTGGCGGCTTCGTCAGATATTCTTTGATCTCGTCGAAGGCTCGTTGTTGCTCTGCCCCCCAGCGGTATTCCTCGTCAAATTTAATTTTCACCAGTCCCATGAACGGCTCTATTCTTCCTGACAGATTGGAGATGAATCTTCTGACGAAGTTGATTTTGCCGATGAGAGACTGTAGCTCTTTCTTCGTGGTAGGTGGCTTCATTGTTCGCACCGCCTCCTGACTTTTCAGGCCGATCTCAATTCCGCATTCATGGACCAAGAAACCCAAGAACTGACCGGCCGTCACCCCGAAGGCACACTTCTTTGGATTCATCCGTAGCCCGAATTTTCTTGTTCGGTCCAGGACGCGTTGCAGATCGCCCAAGTGTCCTTTCACTGAAGCAGACTTGACCACCACGTCATCGATGTAAATTTCCACCAGCTTGCCGATCAGATCATGGAAAATATAATTCATGGCTCTTTGGTGCGTGGCATTCTTGATCCAAATGTCATCACTACATATTCAAACAACCCCACGAACACGGAACTCTGAACGCAGTCTTGTGTATGTCTTGGAGCCATAAAATTTGGTTGTAACGGCATTGCCATCCATGAAGCTCAAGATCTTATGACCAGCCGCTGCGTTGATTAACGTCTACTACCGCATCGGATACTCATCCTTTGGAGTAGCTCTGCCGAGATCCCGAAAATCTATGGCAACACGCCGGCCATCCTTTTCTCTCTGGTACGATACTAGAAATCCACTCAGCATACCGCATGGCTCGATTAACTTGGTCACAACATTTTCTCGACCTCTTTCTTGACTTCTTCCAAAATTTCGGCCTTCATCCGTCGTGCTCATTCTTTGGAATGGCGAAATCCTTTTAAGCGGGGCCGATGCTCAATGATGCTCTGTCTAACCTGCATCTCTGTATAGTCCCAGCGGCGATCGGATATTCTTTCAATAGAGCTATCAGCGGACCCCGCAGACTTGGATCTAACTTCTTGCTGATAAATGTTGGTCGTGGCTTATCCCCAGGACCGATATCGATCTCCTCTAGTTCATCAGCGGATGTAAACCCATACCCTAGCTTTCCGTCACCTGTCAAATCGATGCTAAACACAGGCAAGCGAGGTGAGGATAGCAAAGATAATTTGGGCGATTGCTGAATCGCCCTTTTGATGCATTGGTCAAGGATGGTTTACACCTTATGTGTGCTTTACATTGGCGGGAATCTCACTACGACTACGTGCTCGCTTGTCGTAAGATTGCCTTTTATTTTTGTGGCGATCGCGAGGATCGGCGCAGTACCTACGATCGTGGACTTTGCTACTCTGTCAGGCCAGTGGATAAGACCAGCCTCACCCCGTTTTTTGTAGCTTCAATGCGCTCACAGCCGTCTAGACTGATTCCAGAGATCGGCTCTTGGTCTTCTGCCTCCCAGACGTTCATGCCAGCTATGGAAATCTCGATAGAATCATCTGCATGAATGACCTCCACCTCATCTCCATCCCACTGTATTAGGCACTGGTGCATTGTGGATGGAATGCAGCAGTTAGCATGAATCCAATCTCTCCCTAGCAAGACAGCGTAGGTGCTTTTGCATCCTGACGAAGAATGACGTAGGGATGGTTTTACGCCCGCAGTCGGATCCGTTCGACGCCTTGCGTTTCTGAAGTCTGGCCGTTGAAGTCGCTTAACGTGACGTTGGTTTTGATCAGATCTGCAGTGGAGCGTCCCAAACGCTGTAGCATGGAGTATGGCATTATATTGACCGCCGCTCCGGTGTCCACCAACATCTTGCTGACAGGCTGCCCATTGATGTAACCTCGTAGGTACAGGGCTTTCAGATGTTTGTAGCCCTTCTCACGTGGCTTCTCAAAGATAACCGCCGTGGGCCGCAATCAAACCGTGCCCTCGGTAGCTCGTTGGTCCTTGGCGCAGAACTCGACGGAGTATGAACACCATGTTTGTGCCACCGATGTCTTTGGATCGGCTTTTATCGGTTTAGGCGCCACTCTTTCCTTTTCGGCGATCTTCCGTTTCCAAAGTCTGCCGAATTTTAACGGCGGTCGGGCGTGCTTTCTTTAAAGCGTGGAATCTGCGCTTGGCTTCCTCCAATTCACTTTGCACTCTACGCTTTTGGGTATGTCTGAGTCCGTCGGGACACCACCTTGACGGTGATATCTGTCTTCTTCTTTGTCATCCATTGGATCCTCGAGATCTTTTGCTCGGCGGACTCCTATGTCGGCTCGAGGTGGGAGGCCCTAGGCTGAACACCGAACTGGCCCGTGTCCTCCTTCTGCTGTCCACATTCCGGCGATTATCGATTGTAGGCAATCGGCTCATTCCCGCATCCCAGCAATACTTGAAGAAAGGACAATCCCAATGTTTGTCTACGCCTTCCTTTTCTCTTGACGGTCCCCTAGCGAGGTGTTCATATCCTTCATCGTCTCTATCGCGCCGGCGACGTCGATCATACTGACGCCCATACTTGTTAAGGAGATGCGTGGAGTGGCTTCGATATCGCGCTTCCGACTGTTTCGATTAAGTACCGCATGTCATCGTAGCTGGGCCGGTCGCGTGGACCAGCCTCCTCTCTTTCTTTGCCCCGAGAGCGACCGCCTTCCTCCTTGTATGTGCCATGGTGGTACCCAGATCCTGCCATATTAACATCGAGCGAAATCCGGTGGCGCCTCGTGGAGTGGTATGTTCTACCATGTTGACCGGGAAATGGGTTTGTGTCCACTTTCATGGCGAGCGCCCAAGGATCGAGACGGCCTTGTTCTATCGCTGTGTGGATCTGGGGGCGTGGCTCTTTGCTAACAATGGTGGTGTGGGTGAACGAGTGATGCCACTTGTAGTATGGTCTCCCGTTCATCTCCTGAGCCGTAGGGATTTTGTGGCCTTCGGGTAACTTCGGTGCTTTTCTTTCGTGATAAATCAAATATCTGCTCAGCTTTGCTCACATCAAGTCGAACCCTTTTGCAGGCCCTATTTGCTTCACCCATTTGGGACAGGATCGCCCCGAGCCCATTCAGCCACGGCCACCTCCTGGTCTTGTGTAGGATCATCTTCTTACATGTCGACCAGGCCTATCGGGCGTTTGAACTTGTCTTGGTACAACTCGGTGGCCTTTGTTCATACATCGTCGTTTACGGGCCATGTGCGCCAATGAGTTGTACTCTACTTGAAAGCGGATCCTTGATGGGTCTTTGAGAGACCCTTGCCAGCTCATTGCTTCTTTTTCGATTAAGCAGTGAGTAACATCGGTTCTTGATAGTCCTGAAGCGTTGGATGTACTCGGCTAAAGTTTCTCCCCGCTTTTGCCGCACCTGTGCCAGGTCTGCAATTCCAGCCTCGGTAGCCTCTGAATGGTACTGAATGTGGAACTGCTCTTCCAATTGCTTCCAGGTCTGAATCGAATCAGGTGGCAACGAGGTGTACCACCCAAAAGCTGGTCCTGTCAGCGATTGCGCAAAGAACCTTACGGCGAATCGATCCGATCTGAAATCATGCCTAAGCATGCGGTATCGGCTCACGTGCTCGATCGAGCTCGACCCTTCGATCCGCTAAACCTTGAAAACTCGGGGCCGATACTTGGGTGGCGGAATCAGATCAAACTCGTTAAGTGCGGCTTTGAATAGCCGATTGTCCTTCTCTTTGGCACGAACCGGTCTCTCAAGATGGTACGGATTTGCTCCTTTATTTTGAGCTGCAGGGCTAGATTCTCATGACTCGTTCGTGGCATACTTGGCTAGCCACGCTTGTTTGTCGGCGTCCATCCGGACATATTTGCTCGAGAACGCTCCTGAAGCCCCGCCACAGAACTCCTGCCAGAAATCCCTGCGGTTGCAATCTGGTTGGTGCGTGTCGTTATTGCGGTCCAGACGTGGGTGCACACATATCCATGTGGGATTTCTTTAGGTGGCTCAAACAGGAAATGGCAATCGCTGGTCGCCTCCAACCTTGTAGACGACGTCGCCGCTGCCTGGTGGCTCCGGGCTGCAAGTGTGAATGGCAGCGTGGCCTGGTGCAGGCGGTCTTTCTCCTGGTGAGTCCCAGTAGGCCCGGCGGAGAGTACTGATGTTTCATGATCTCTGAACTACGAACTGCGATCCGCTCGAAAGCGTTCACGGGCTCTCGGAATGGCGGTGAAGAGAATGAGCCACCATGTAGTTGACTTCTGTCGCGAGCTCAGTGCGCTCCTCGAAGGAATGAGCAGATCCACCTCATCAAGCGCCCTGGTGAGAACCCTTTCCACCGATGCCATGCTTACGGGTCCTCTCAAAAGAGCCGATGAGATCGGCTTGAAGAGCTTTGATGTCATCATACCGCCTTGTGCTCCTCGGGGAGCTCGTAAATGCGTGTTGGTCATCCCCCCATCTCGGTCGGATGTTGATGGAGATGTTGAAGGTCCCACCGGCGTGCGAATGTGTTGCTGTCAAAACCCACCGAGCAGCGACGAAACACGAAGAGCTCCCGGAAGCTGCTGGTGGGCCCTGGTCCCTCGGGCAACGCCCGCAAAACTCCGACACGTCACGGCTTGGTTCGAGTGCCACGACCTATACCTGGTCGGAAGGTGATGGATTGCTTCGATCATTTTCTGCATGGCAAACAAGTATCGTAAAATTCGAGCGTGATCGGCTCGAGTTTCCACGTGAATCGGCTCCTAGAGCCGATTATCCCATGGTTCTGCATTAGATCTACGATAACATGGGGTTTTGCTTCATCATTACAAGTTAAATCGATCTACGACAGTTTAACATTTTCACCACGTAATTGGAACGTCCTACACGTAATTGAGCCTGGTAGATACAAAAGATGATAGAAAACTAACCCTAGAGGAGGCCTAACAACCGACGTAAATCAATTACCGGAACAACTCCTCTCGAACTAGCAAACCATATCCTCACGTACTACTGGATCGTTCAACCCGTTTGCAAGGCCTGACTACATGGATATCAAACTAAACCTTGGAAAACAAGGCATAACCATAACAGATCGAATCAACTAAATAAGGATCAAGCAAGATGCTACCCTTGCACCAGGGAAAAGGTGCAAAGGTAGCGAGGTAGCATAACTTAAACAATTATAGCGAACAGTACCGATGCTAGCCTCAACAAATCTATGATAATAGTATTACTCGCCATCAACAAGGCTTCAGTATGAGTAACACCAAATAACGCATAAGCAAATACTGCCTAGATCGCAAGATGCGATCTAGGCGACATATTACTACAAAAGAAACCCTAGAAACAAGGGGTGGCGATGCACCGAGATTGTGTTTGTTGTGAATGTGATTGTCCTCCTTTTCTCGATAACCCTAGGTACATATTTATAGTCCGGAGACTTTCTATCTTTGGAATAACTCTACAACTCTATCTCTTACCTAAACCGAAACGTAACCTACTACAATATACAGATACACGGGCAATTTAGCCCAAATCCACGTACAAGGCCGATTCAGCAACACGTTGCATATATGTATCTTCCAAGCCCATCTTGATTACGGCCCATCTCCTCCTTTGGCCAAAATATGGCGATAACAGTTTCAAAACAGAAAAACTTTCACTAAAGACACAAGCTACTGTATCAACTCCTTCAAAAAGCTCAATTTCCCAAAAAGAACCAAAAAAGGAATCAATAAGAAGCAAATGCAAATAATGGCAGAAATCTGTCAAAACAGACCAGCAGGTAGAAACCGATTTTTTCGAAGAACTTCTGTTGCTCAAATCAAACAGTGTTGAAATAATTAAAGTTAGATAAAATACCGGGGGATTTATTCGTAAATTTGCAGATCAATATGACTTACAGAGACTCCTCACGAATTATGGTGGAGGACAGAAATCTGTTTCGGGACAACAACTCCCCAAATCTTACTTCCCTCTCATTAGAGGTCAATCTTGGCACAAAAAGCAAACAAAAAGGATAAGGAGAGGTCATTACAGAAGTACTAACTTCCAAGACTCAAGAAAACTCTTGGATTATCTCCCAACAAGTACTTTTCTTTAACGCCTTTAAGTTAGGCATGATTGTTTGAGAAGATGCTCACATAAGAAATATGAATTGAAGTGAAAGAGAGCATCAAGAAGCAAATTCAAAACACAGTTAAGTCTAAACCACTTCCTATGCATAGGAATCTTGTAAATAAACAAGTCATGAAAGCACAAAGAAACAAGCATAGGAAAGCAAAACAAGTGCAACTTCAAGACATCCAACATAAAGAGGGGAAACTTAATATTGTTGAGATACATAAGACCATGTTTACCTATCTCATAATAACTTTCAGTAGCATCATGAACAAAATTAACAATATAACTATCACATAAAACATTCTTATCATGAGCCACATGCATAAAATGATTATTACTCTCCACATAAGCATAGCCATTCTTATTAATTGTAGTGGGAGAAAATTCAACAAAATAGCTATCACTATTATTCTCATCACCATAATCATCAAATATAGGAGGCAGATTGTAATCACACTTAATTTCCTCCTCAATAGTAGGTGGAATGAAATATCATATTCATCATTGTAATCATCATAAATTGGAGGTTTGGTATCATCATAGGCAATAGAATAGCTATCTTCCAAAGCTGGGGGACTAAAAAGATCATTTTCATAAAAACTAGCTTCCCCAAGCTTAGATGTTTCCATAGCATTAGCAATAATAGTGTCCAAAGAATTCATACTAATAACATTTCTATTAGCATGCAAATGAAGTTCCATAGGTTTTTTTAATTTTCTCTTCAAACACTTCATGTCCTAACTCAAGATAAATACTATAAAGCTCTCTAATTTTTTTGTTGTTTTCCATTAAGCCTAACTAGTGAAAACAAGGAACAAAAAGACAAAATTTCAGAATCAAATGGAAATAACTTCGAGCACTCACACCGGAGGATGTGAGTACCTTTTACCTTACCTCCCCGGCAACAGCGCCAAAAAATAGCTTGATGTCTATGCACTTCTATTCTTGTAGACATTTGTTGGGCCTCCAAGTGCAGAGGTTTGTAGAACAGCAGCAAGTTTCCCTTAAGTGGATTACGCACGGTTTATCGAACTCAGGGAGGAAGTGGTCAAATGTATCCCTCTCAAGCAACCCTGCAATCAAGATACAAGAAGTCTCTTGTGTCCCCAACACACCCAATACACTTGTCAGGTGTATAGGTGCACTAGTTCGGCGAACAGATAGTAAAATACAAGTGGTAACGGTGCCACAAAATAGCTTCTGACTTGTTGTTGACGTGAGGTAACGTGTGTGAAACTGAAATAAAGATGGAAGCAAGAAAACATGCAATAGATCTAGATGCAAACGGTGTTTCAATGTTTAGAAACAAGGCCTAGGGATCATACTTTCACTAGTGAACACTCTCTCATATAAATATCCTCTCTTCATGATACTACTCTTAACTACTCTCCAGTTGGACACTCTAATCCATGGTAGGGTTATAAAAGCACACCTCAAAGTCCGCCTTACCCAATCTAGATAACCCCACACTGTCACCTTGAGCGCTAGATGGTTCCAACAAACACCACAATTTCATAAAGACATCCAACTCCAAATATAACTCATAACAAATATTCAATCTAGCCAAAGTGACACACACGGTATGCACGTTGTCACTTTCACACACGTGGGGAAAAGCATGGATCTATTAAAGCACAAAGAGTATTTATGTAGACTCAAACCTAAGTGCCACCATGGCGTGCACGCTGTCACTTTCACACACATGGGGAGAGCAGAGATCTATTGAAGTACTTGAGTAGCAAGGTAGTTCTACTTGATAACAAATCTCATGATCACAATATGACCATGCATAGAGAGAGAGAGATGAACACATAGCTACCGGTAGAGCCCTTAGCCTCGAGGAAGAACTACTCCCTCATCATGGGAATCGGCAACGGTGGTGAATATTGCGATGGAGATGGCTCCAGGGGCACTTCCCCGTCCCGGCAGGGTGCCGGAACAGAGACTTTCTGTCCCCCGAATCTCCCTTTCGGTGGCGGCGGTGCTATGGAGGTTTTTCTGGAAGTATGATGGATTCTTTAGGGTTTTCTCCCCGAGGGCTTATTATAGGTGAAGAGGTGAGGCTGGGAGGCAGCCGGAGGGCCCACACCCTACCCAGGCGTGGGGTAGGGCCCACCCGCTCCTAGGGGGTGTGGTGGCCCTGGTTCGCCTCTCCGTCTCCCCTCTGGACTTCGTGACACCCACGATAAAATATTGACTTTGGCTTTTGTCCCGTCCAATTCCGAGAATATAATTTTTTGCCTTTCTGGAACCAAAAACAGAAGAAAACGGGAAACTGGCACTGTGGCAACTTGTTAATAGGTTAGTTCCAGAAAAGATATAAAAACACCTCAAAGTGTAGACATAGCAAAGCAAGGTAGATACTAAACAAGCATGGAGCATAAAAAATTATAGATATGTTTCCGACGTATCAGAGGGCACCCCTATATATATATAAGAAAACTGGGCACTCCCCACCTCCCAAGTCCTAGAGTGGGACTAAAAAAGAGGAGGTGGAAGGAGGGATCTGGCTAGCAGGGGGTAGGGTGGGCCCTCCATAGTTAGATCTTGTTACTGATAAACATGTATACTCATTCTCGTGATATCACATCCTCGTGACCTAGTCACATGCTTGCAAGCTCAATGATGTGATCTCATCGAGTGGGCCTAGAGTATCTATCTGTCACTCGGGTAGGAAAATCCCAATATCGATCATATGCCTCAACCATTCCTCTGGAATACCCGATGCACACCTTTATAGGCACCCAGTTATGGTCATGGAGGTTTATGTAGTCAAAGCAGTCCCGAGAGATAGTCATTAAGCATGATCTTATGGTATAAGGATTAAGTTACTACACCTTGCTAGATATTGCAACGTTAAATGTTGTGACTAGATCATATTGCAATTCTACGGTTGGGTGCATCCATAACTTCATAAGTGACCTCATCGTCAGTTGACTGTTTTGCGTCAAGTCCATGATCGAGAAACCTCGATCATCATCTGTCCAATGAACTAGTACTAGAGGGTACTAGGGACCTGATTGTTTATATGCCACACCTATATTAATGTTTCAACTTAATACAGTTATATCATGGTACAAAACTTATTATGAACATTACATATATAACAATAAAACACTTTATTTATTGGCCTCTAGGGCATATCTCCTTAATATTCAACACCGAGGGTTTCATGAAAGATTTCAATGAATCCTGTAGCAAGTTTAGGATCCTAAAAGATGACCACATTATTTTTGTTGTACTTTTTGTAAAAGAATTTACTTACTTTATCCCAATTGTTGCTACATTTATGTATGTTACCATAGATCATTTTTAGATTTTTTACCATATTTTCATGATTTTCCCTTTTCATGTGGGTGTTGCTTCCTTTTTGATGTCTAATCATTTTTCTTTTTGCATGCTTATTTTTTGTAGCTTTTGTTACATATTTTAACATAAAACATTGGATTGTATGTTGCGCCAATTTTCTCCAATTGTTTTTCTTACATTTGGTTCCATCACACTGGCCAATGGTGTTAGCAGGTTTGAGAAGATTGCAAACAACTTGGATAGTATATACCAAAACAGATCCCACTTTCTTCTTTTCTGTGAGTCATTTTTTGGCCTGACTATCCATGTATGTGTTTTATCTAGTTCATAGACTTCACCAGGATTGCAAAAGAGTAAAAAATGTGCAAAACTGATTTTTATACTTTCAAGCATGTCATTCCCAGACATTCGCAACAAGACCCATTCTAATTTTATACACAGAAAGATAATTTGTTCTATTTTTTGCTACCTTATTGCACTCACATTTTCCGAGTAAACCTTATTTTTTGCTGCAGATATGATTCTGGCTTTTACTGCATTCTCTACATGGAGAACTTAAACACCAAGGTCATGCCGGAGTTCGAAAATGATGCAATCCTGAAATTCCGCAAGCTTATGGTAGAATCCTCATCAATGGAAGCGAGAACCACAACGATGATGTCGAGAAGCTCATGGCCTAGGAGTTGATGGGCAACTAGTCATGTTTGCAACATGTAATTTGTGGAATGATTTTTAAACTCGTAGAAACATGTATGTGTTTGATGCAATAGGATGCACGACTTTTGTTTCTATGTTAAATGATTGTGTCAAACATGTAATATGGAAACTTATGTATGAATAAATCTAGGAGTTTAATCATATTTGGGTTTCATGTTTATTTTATCTGTTTGCCACATATGTTAATTTTTTGCTTAACATGCATGTACCAGTTGCAACATATGTGTTGCAAAATGGCTTCCATGCCAAATTCATTTAGAAACATGCTGGCACTGTGACAGCTTTGCCACATATGTGTCCCACACATGCTGCAAATACGGACAATTTGTGAATTCAATGGTGTTCTCACTTGCTAACAATTTTCTTTTTGAATTTGCTTAAAATGCAAAAATGATGTACTAAGCTACTCTTTTTTAGGATCACCGTTCTCAGCTTTTTGTCATATGGAAAACAGATGTTGCTATTTAGGTACCCTAGAACTAGAATTTTGGCTACTCCTTTGAAAACATGTAAAATTCTACAACAATCTAGACTTTTTTGCTTCTTAAGAATATAAATTTTCATACATGTGTACCCCAAGTTTCCTACATGGGTTTCATATTTATTAGGATTCTGAAACACAATATACTGCTGCAAACACTAATTATTTGTGCTACTTAAGACATACTAAAGTGCTACATATTCATTAACAAGATGTTACAAATAAAATACTTTCCTGAAACATAGCATTGCAGTATTTTTTTCAAGTGAAACCATAATCACGCCTTTTGTAGTTTATAATAGGAGTATGAATCATATGAAAACATATACAAGTACAATGTGTCTTTGGAAATCTCCAGTACAAAATTGTTTCCTTCTATGTATCTACTATAGAATAAACTTTTAAGTGACCAATTGATTGTAGTGTAGCATCTATAAAATCAAGTCGACTCCTGCTTCCATCTCGGCTTCTCTTGCCATTGAAATTCTTATGTAGTTACACTATTTTACCGTATTGCCTTCCTCATTGCAGAAACTACATTTCTTCTTTCTATACTTCCTCGGTGTCTTTGGTTCTTTTGGCTCACTTGGCTTCTTCCTCCTCTTCTTGTTTGCTTTAGCCCACGGATTAACCAATGGATTCCTTCTATTTTCACTCTCCTTTGGACGATCGTTCAGCTTGGTTCATGGAGGGTTCTGCAACATGCTATTGGTAGGGGCATCTTGTGGAGCATGTTGTTCTTGTTGTTGGTTTTAACCCTGTTGGTTTTCGGGCTATTGTGGAGGCGGTCCATTCTCTTCTTCTTGCCGCTGCACAAATGATGTGCTCTTGTAATCGGAGCAACAACTTTCATCGCTTCATCTACCATGCTAGAGACCGCTATATATGTCGCATAATTGAAGTAAGCATGAGAGGCCAAATCATTCATCTTCCTGCATAATGAGTTGTACATGAATGTATTTCTATGCGGGACACCAAATCTGATGGTATTTGTGCCTGGTTCAGGCACTGGTGTTGTTGCTACAACAGACCACCGCTCAATCATGTATATCATAGGGATTTATTGCACATTTAGTTGCACCATTGTCCTGATGATATGTGGGAAGATCAACCCACACATCTCGAATGCGTTGCAGCCATATGTTTTCACATCGAGAACCCGATATTATTTCACATCGAGAGCTTGGTTTAGAACAAGATTGAAACACATGGCTTCTCCCTCAACCTATTATGGATAAAATCTTGTTGAGGTATGTATGATAAGCTAGAACCTATGAAAAATCTCCCTGGTATAGAATTTCAAGCGTAGTTTCTCTATCGGATAACTAAAAGAATTTTGTTGTTGAGAACAACATCATAAGTTTCTAAAACAGATCAAAACTTTTCTTCAAGAATGAATTAGAGGTATATGGTATCACCTTCTCCAAAGCACCAATGTTTGTCATCTCCATCGTGAATCCGGTGTTATCTTCACGGCCAAGCATCAGATTATGGCACACCTTATACTGCTGCACAAAGTTGTACACATAGTTACTTGGTTGAACTAAGGTATTGAAGTATGGGTCAGACCTTTGCTCGTCATGCTTGCAAATGGGAATAAGTTGGCCAAAAATAGACCGAAGGCCATGTTTTTCCGCTTTTGCACATGTTATCTAGGTGTGTGTGTTCTTGATCATTGCAAACCTTTGTAGCATGTGCGACCATCAGATCTCAAACTCCTCCATAGTGTTGGTATAGTATAGACATGAGTAAAACACATATGAAAAGGGATTTCCATATACATAAAGAGGTCCAAGCTTTTTTTGGCCAGTCCCAACACATGGTAGATACGACACGTGTGGATTGAAGTAGGAAAACCGTTGGAAATTGTTGTGCCCATTGGCCGGTCCTCATCTATCATGATGTGGACAGGATCCACTACTAGCTTCCACTTCTTGAAGACCCATTCAAAGGTATTAGCCATCTTGTCTAGAAAAAGAATGCATCCCAAAACTACTGTCTGCGTGGTTATTGATACCAACAATTAGAGAAAAAGGCATGTTATATTTGTTGGTGTATAATTTCGTATCAAAGAACACCTTCTACTTTGTATATAGTTCCCTCATCCTTCCATCTACCCAAAAGGGCATGAATGATGTTATTTTTGTCTAGTTGTGTCACGTAAAATAAATATGGACTTCCATCCTACCACTTCTCAAAGTACTCGACAACCATATCATGTCGTGTAGTGAACTTCTTCACGTTGCATAGTTCTGATGTTAGACACATCCTTATTCATGTAGCCCAAGCACCCTGGGTCACCCCATGCACACTCCCTAATGACAGGTTTTGTTGCATAAAAACCAAAAAAATCCTACGATAGCAACTGCTAAGATCAAATCTAGGCGACACTTGTAATGGTTTCAGAAGGACTCACCCTTGAAGACCGTAAGCGGGATAACATTCCCGCAAACAAATGTGGTTGTAGTATATGTACAAGACCGTCCTCAAGGACGTGTAGACGATCAACGCCACAAAGGTGTAGCACCTCCGTAATCGGTCACACGTACGGTGTGCCTACAAATTCCGTCCCTTGCTCCAGCCAGGCATCAGAAGTAGGGGATCCTCGGGAACTCCATCAGAACTACTACATGGTAGTGGTGGTGGTGGGGAATATCTTGAACAGGGCTTCGCCTAAGCACCATGCTCATGGAAATGGACAAGGCTAGCAAGGGGAGGAAGATGCCATCCAAAGGGCATATGAGAGGAGAGGGTATGAGTGAGTGAGAGAGAGATCCACCCCTCCTTATATAGGTGGAGGGGGAGACCCTCCCTTGGCCGGTGGCCAAGAGGGTGACCCTTCATATCCTCTCATTCATGTGGATGGGATCTCCACTCACAAATATTCATGTCCACTTTCTCCCATAAAAATCCACCTAAAAAACGAAAGGCCTTTCCATTAAAGCACTTTAATTCTATTGGTTTAATGCTAATCAATTTAATGAACACCTAATTTAATGAGTACTTTATTTAATGAACACATTAACGTTTCATCTCCTTGCAATATTTCGATACACCAAAACTATTCTAGAAGATTCATCAGAACAATTCCTATGATGTCCAGTATTTTCTCCTGCGTGTCCTGTCCACTCAAATGAGTCGACTACCCTTACGTGTGTCTCCCTATAGGTTAGAGAACTATGTGGACATGATCGAGAATTTTTCCGATCATTAATCATTAGCGGGACCTGGAGATCCATAATGACTCCCACTAGCTCAACTATAATCTAGTGATCGTCTGAACCTTTTCTGTAGTAACCAATTCCTTTTGTCTCGCAATATTTTACTTGTCCGAGATCCGATCATTTGGTATCATCCATACCTAGTTATATCTTATTACCGACAAGTACTCTTTTCTCATTTCCGTGATATAACATTCTAGTGATCTTATCACTTGCTTGCAATCTATGTTAATGTGATATCACCGAGAGGGCCCTAAGTATATCTCTCCGTCATCGGGATGGAAAAATCCCACTCTTGATTCACGAGCCTCAACTAACACTTTCTAAGTACCCAATGACACCTTTATAATCACCCTATTATTGTGTGATGTTTGGTGGAATCAAAGTACTTTACCAGTGGTAGTGATTGACATGATCTCATGGTCTAAGGAGTTGATTTACTTTGAATGATATAACAATATAAACTTGAGGACATGACCGTATTGCTAAATCTACTGCGGGTGAATGTTCATCATATCATTCTCTAATGACATGACCTTGTTACTAACAACATCCAATGTTCATGATCAGGAAACCTTGATCATCTATTACAAGCTAGTATGATGAGAGGCTTTACTAGGAACCTTTTCTTTTTGTTTATAAACCACACATGTATTAATGTTTCCGGTTAACACAATTCTAGCATGAGAAATAAACATTTCTCATAAATATGGAATAATATAATAACCACTTTATTATTGCCTCTTGGGCATATTCCTCTCACATAAGCATCCCATGATCTTAGCAGTGCTGATATTTTGCTGGTGTAAGGTCTATAGAAACTAGAAATCCTCTTCCAGGAACTTCCTGTGAGAGTGATAGTACCTCCGATACCCAATCTACTTCACCAAGGAATGGGTGTGTTCTTATGTGAAAACAGTCACTGTCCAAAGTCCATCTCGCTTCCCTACATGCATGTGGGCTTTACGGTAATGATAAAGCAATCGCTTTCGCTGGCCTATGTCCTTCACATCAATTTGCACTCTCACCTGCTTTCTACGTGACTTCCATCCACTAAAGCTGCTCAAGTCTATCGTGTCATATTTACCCTTTGCATCAAGACCAACCAATTTTAGTATCCATTTGCACTCTGGCACTCAATTTTTGGTTTATGAACACTTGGTTTCCTGGTATTCACACACTTAAGCACCCTATTAAGAATTGTGTCGTTTGGTGCCCCTTTTAATGTGTTTTACTTGGTGTTCCCGGTCTATGTGCCAAACCCTAGTTTACATGCATAGTCATTCTAAACCTACCAGGCCTCTTTGAGATCATCAACTACCATACCAACATATGGCACCATAGGCTGTGAACATATTTCTTCACCAGCTTTAACAACAATATTTGATGTGTTCTCGTTTGTTGCGCTCAAATGCCCGGTCAAAAAGTTTGATGCATCATCCCCATGATGTGTGTTAGAAGCAAATCCATTTGATTGTGGTGGCGCCTACTTCAGGTCAAAACCAGAAAGGATACTATCCAGAACAAATCCCTGCCAACAAAAATAATTCAGATTTGCTTAAGTTCACCATCTATAAACATAACTAATCGAAGCACATATGCATCATATTGTAGCAACATATAAATCATGCAGCATGAAGCGAACTATTAAAAAGCATCATCATCATTTTAAGTCGCAACCTAAAAATCATGCATGAAGAATCTACCTACCTATGCTGTCCCTACCTATCAACCATCAAGTAATACAACATTCTTGTACCTACCAAATTGAATTAAAATATATTTTTGCCGCCTACCTATGCAGCAACATTACTAAGCTTATTTTTTGAAGAGTATCAAGAAATCATGCATCCGAAGGAAAGATTGCAGAAATATCATCATATCAAAGATTTTGCTAATTCCTCATAGCACCTTATGGTGTGTGGGCTCCCCGGATTAATCCTCCTAGAATCCCTGTTATGCATACACCACGATCCCATGATCAAGCTGTCCTGGCACATAACCGACGAGTATCAAAATAAGCATCCATTACTTAAGCGGATACATGTCATACCTTATTTTCCATTATGGCTACACCAATCATCAGTGGAACTTTATAGAAGCATAGATTCCGAGCCCCGCCTTAACGTATAGGCAGCTGACTGGGAGAACATCCTAGCTCATATGGTCGTCAAGTTCATTTTCTTCTTGATCTCTGACCAAGTTAATAGCCAGGGACAATGCCAGTGAGTACTTTGAATATACTCGTAAACCGTCCTAAGGGAATAATAATAACAAGAGAATATGCAATATGGCTATGGTAGTAGGAGGGCTCCAAGAGAGGTTCTTTTCTCAAATAGTTTCTCTTGTAGATATAGCATCTACATATCTTCGTTGAAAACTTTTGTAAAAAATTTGGAAACCTTTTTGAAAAGTAAAAAAAAACTAGGATTGGGTCACCCATTTGTTATTCCTTCTGGTCATCCCATGACCAACATTTCTCCTTCCCTTCTGACCATTCCATGGTCAAAACACGTATCCTTTCCGATCATCCCATGGTCAAAACATTTCCAAAGACTTTGCTTTTTCGAAGTCCTTTTTAAAATCAAAACCAACACCGATGTACAACAACCTAGTTAACCGTCCATGACCATAGACACGGCTATTCGAATAGATTTATACTCCGAAGAGGTTGTACACTTTACCCACACCAACCGAGTACCCTTCCCTGATCCTCACTGATCATGGGTCGAGTAACCAATCAAGACTCTCCGGATGCCACTCTAGCATAGGCCCTACCTTATGAGTTGTTCCTCTCAACACCTGGATTTCGAGGATCCACAGACCAAACAGAATGCATTTTGACTCCTCGAGAGTGGGCACTTTCAATGAGAGGCTCATAGTATCGCCCGGTCACTCACATGGGTGATCCTGTTTGCTCCAGGTGACTGTCTAACAGTTGACCCTTTCTATAAAGGAAGCCCGGAATTAGAGGTATTTGTTCCCTTATAAGTAGTCATGAGAATTCCCACGCTAGAGTATCAAACATTAAGTCCAGCCCTGAACCATTCCAGAGTAATGTGGTTGCATGGCTTAATTGTTCTGGCAAAACTGCAAAGAACCGGGTGCTTTTTTGTAAACCTTTTTCCTCCATCTTTTCTTCAGCATTTTGTAAAACAAACCTTTTTCCTTTTTCAATTCCTTTTGGTAGGTCAAACCTCACCAAGTTTTTATCATAAAACACTTTGTAAGACTTCTCCGGGGTCTTCCCATCCTATAGTTTTGCTTCGGCTAAAATGGGGTCTCCAAAGGGGTATGGTGTTATACACCATCTACCATACTAGGGACAGGTAGGTGTCATTAAGGGGGTTATACTTAGTGGTACAAATGTGTAATGGTCTGGAAGAGTCAAGCCACTACCAGGTATAGATCATCGTAATACAAAACAATGCAGTCTTTATAAACATAGGTAAAACATGCATAAGTAGAATAGTAGGACAAGGCTTATGAGCAAGAAGGTGGCTTGCCTGAGATCAGTAATATGGCAATATGTTCCTGGAGTTCATCTTCTTAGAATACTATAATAACCAAAGTAATGACCATCTTCGTCGGTTGATACGTCCAAAACATATCTACTTTCTCGAACACTTTGCTATTGTTTCTTCTCTAAACTTGTGTGATTTGGATACAACTAACACAGACTGACGCTTTTTTCAGCAGAATTACCTTGGTGTCTTGTTTTTGTGTAGAAAATCAACTATCAGGAAAAATCCTGGAAAATATGCCAAAAACTATTTCTCACCAGAAGATCCATAGAGCCAGAAGGGGAGACAGAGGGGAGGCCTGGGGAGCCCAGACCCACCCCAGGTGCTGGCCCACTAACCCCACGCCTGGGGGAGGTTTGGCCACCCCAGGAAGCTCCTCGGCCTCCCTCCACGCCTATAAGTTGCCTTCTGACCTAAAAACAGAGGAGGGTTCGATAGTTTTCCAGAAAGAGTTTCGCTACATCGCCGCCACCAGAAACTAAGATTCGGATCCAGAAACTCTATTCTGGCACCCTGCCAGGACGGGAAATTTGGAGAGGATCATCGCCATCGTCATCACCAACGCATCTCCATCAACCACCGATGTTTCCCTCATCCATGAGTGAGTAATCCCCCGCTGTAGGCTTGGGGATGGTAGGGATTGGATGAGTTCTATCATGTAATCGAATAAGATCTGTTAGGGTCATAGTGCCTAGTATCTCTATTAATGCTATTTGACTTTGTTGCAACTTGTTGTGCTTAATTCTTGTCACTAGGGCCCGAGTGCCATGATCTCAGATCTGAACTTATTATTGAATCATTATGATAGTATTGTTTGTGATCTTATCTGCAAGTTGTGTACACATATCATTGTCCGGATCCAAAGGCCCCAAAGTGACAATAATTGGGACAACCGGAGGGGATGGCTGTGGTGTGAGGATCACATGTGTTCATGGAGTGTTAATGCTTTGCTCCGGTGCTCTATTAAAAGGAGCACCTTAATTGCCAGTAGTTCCCTAGAGGCCCCGCTGCCACGGGCTGGCTGGACAGAAGATGTTGTGCAAGTTCTCATTGTGAGCACGTATGACTATATTTGGAGCACATGACTAGGATTGTTTAGTACTTGGATGCTTGTTATTAATTATCTGCAATGCCCTAGTTCTTGAAGTTACATGTTTAGACTTGTCCATGCAACGCTCGTCCATCCATCCCTATGACTACCGCACTCGAATCCCATCTTTATTACTATTATTGCTACTGTTCTCCTTTGTTGTCATATTCTTCTTTGTTGCTTTGTTGTTGCAACTACAAACTGTTACTACTGATAAACTTCTGTGAGTAAGAACTATTTCTAGGTGCAGCTGAACTGACAACTCAGTTGTTAAGGCTTGCAAGTATTCTTTGGCTCCCCTTGTGTCTAAACAATAAATTGGGTAATACTGCCCGCGAAGACTATTGCGGTCGCCTACACTTGTGGGTCATCAAGACTATTTTCTGGTGTCGTTGCCGGGGAGCATAGCTTTATTTGTAAGTTCACTTGGATCTATTATTGTTCACTGCTACTCCTTTCATCATGGGGAAGTCTCATGATGGAAAGTTCCCTATTTTACCATACACTACAAGAAGAGGTACAGTCCTAAACACCTCTGTTGCTCTTGATTCACCGTATGTTATAAGTAAGCTTGTCACACCACCACCACATACTCATGCTACACACACTGCTACTACTGTTGAATCTGAAACTGCTTTTGATACTCATGATGTTACTTCTACTGTGCTTGATGCGAGTGGTTCATTAGGTCCTTTTATAGATGCTACTATGGCTAGTCTAGGAAATACCGAAACTCCTAGTGAATGCACTGTTACACCTGTTAGCTCACCTGAGTCTAGTGAGAGTTATGATATTAATGATGGTTACATAGAGCTCACTGATGAATTTATTGAAGAGTGCCAAAACACACATGGTGCTAGTGCTATTAAGAGTCTCCTTGCTAGACGTACTATTATGCCTAAGAAGTCCTATGATCCTAAGTTTGCCACCTCTCCCATAGATATTAAAGATACAGATTATGATTCCTCTCTTGATTTATCTTATTTAGATATTGTTGAGAAAGAACCTTTTTGTGGTACTAAAAATGAGAGTGTTGTGTCTCATATGAATGATCTTTCTACTATGAGTGCTTTGTTCTCTGATGATTTTAAGATGCGCAAGTACTTTGTTGATAAGATCTTCCCCTTTTCACTAAAAGGAGAAGCTAGGGCTTGGTTTAATAGATTACCTCCTGGTTCCATTGATAGCCCTGATTGCTTGATTGCTTCTTTCTTCCATAAATATTTTCCTCCCAGTGCTAGACATGCTGCTTTGCAGAGATTTTTTGATTTTAAACATGGAGAAGAAGAGAAATTGCCTGAGTCATGGAAAAGATTTTGTTCCTTGATTCATGCATATCCTGCATGTCCATTACCTCAGAATGAGCTTCTTGATATTTATTATAATAGACTAACTGATGATTCTAGGACCTACCTAGATAGCTTTGCTGATTGTGTTTTCAGGAAAAGGACTCCTACAGATGCTGGAGAATTAATGAACAAGATAAGCAAGAATTATGATGATTGGAATTCAACTGAGTTGAATACACCTGCGCCTATTACTCCTGAACCAGTTTTTCCTGAACCAGTTCCAACACCAACAACAAAGAAGAGGGGAGTTATTGCATTAAATGATGAAGTGATGAAGGAAGCTAAAAAGTGTCTAAAGGATAAAGGTATTAGAGCTGAAGATGTGAAGAATCTATCTCCTATAGAAGAATTATGTAAGCCAATTCCCCACTCATCTACTATTGATGCACACTCTCTCCAATTTAATGAAGGTGATATTCCTTATGGTAAGCCTCCTGATCAATGCTTAGAGGAACTTGACACATTTATTGTTAAACAAGGTAATTTTAATAAACAAGTTCAGAATCATTTATTGGAAAACTCTAGAGCTATCCATGAGTTGAAAGATATTGTGGAAAGAACTTCTAATGATATTAAAATGCTTTGTAAACACTTTCAAATGGTTCAAACCCAACTTGATCAACTTGCTAAGGTGCAAAAGGATATGCTAGTTAATGCTTCAGGAAATAAACATGCTTATGGAATTAGAACTAGGAGTGGTGCAGCTACTCAAGATCGTTTATATCCTGAAGGACATCCTAAAATAATAGAGCAGGATTCCCAACAAGGTGAAGATAGTTGTAGTCCTCATAAGAGGGAGAAAAAGAAACATAAAGTAGTTGAGGAACCACTTGAACCTGTTGTAGATCCTAATAGTATATCTGTCTCTGATGCTGAAATGTAGAGTGGTAATAATAATGAATCTCCTGATAAGGAGGAAGGCGAGGAAGAACCTGAGAAACACACTAAGAACACTAGGTACACGAAGGAAGATTTTATTGCTAATAAACATGGTAAAGAGAGAGAACCTTGGGTGCAGAAACCTATGCCTTTTCCAGGTAAGAGACACACGTCAAAGGAGGAAGAATACTACAACAAGTTTTGTGAGTGGATGAAGCCTTTATTTCTGCAAATTCCTTTGACTAATGCTATTAAATTGCCTCCTTATTCAAAGTATATGAAGGATATTGTCTCTAATAAAAGGAAGATTCCTAATGAGGATATTTCTACTCTACTTGCTAATTACTCCTTCAATGATAAGGTTCCAAAGAAACTTGGTGATCCAGGTATACAAAATATTCCTTGCTCCATTAAGAATAATTATGTTAGAACTGCTTTATGTGATTTGGGAGCTGGAGTTAGTGTTATGCCTTTTTCTCTCTATAAGAGACTCCAGTTAGAAAAGTTGATACCAAATGATATATCTTTGCAAATGGATGATTAGTCAACCAATGTTCCTGTTGGTATATGTGAGGATGTTCCTATTCAAGCTGCTCATAATTGCATGATTTTAACTGATTTTGTTGTGCTTGAAATGCCTGAAGATGATAATATGTCTATTATTCTTGGGAGACCTTTTCTTAATATTGCAGGTGCTGTCATCAATTGCAATCAAGGAAAAGTAACATTCAATATTAATGACAAAGAGCACACTGTCTATTTCCCCAAGAAGGTTGTTAAGAGCTATTGCCTGAATTCTATTGAAAATATTGAAGGCATCAAGGTTAGAGAAATATATTGTCCCATTCCACAAGAAAATTTTGAAACTATTATGATTGGGACCATTGCTATCAAGTATGAGGTACCATAATCACCTTGTGGAATGCAAAGTTTTGTTTCATATAAGATTGTTTTGGTAACAAGACTTGATCAACCTTGTTAACAAAAGGATTTTAATGAACAAAATAATGTTTTCACTATGGTTATACTTGCTTTCTTTTTCCTTTCTCCTTCCTAGTCTTTGCTTTAGCTTTGGTTTTTCTAGTTGTTTGCTTGTTTGAGTTTCTTAGAGCTCCTATAGTTTGGCTTTTGGTTTGCTTTTGCTTCTTCTGAAAAAACTGTTTCTGCGAGAAAAATCAATTTTCATACCCTGAAAATTGGCCAAAAATAAAGTTTTCCGAAAAATCCCAGAAAATTCAAAAATATATTTTTCCTCGAAAAAAGGGGCAGAGAGGTACCATAGGTGACCCAGGGGGCCACCCTTAGGCCCCACACCCATGGTAGGCACGGCCTACCTAGTGGTGGCGCCTAGGGGGGTCTGGCCCACCTGGGACCCTCCAGGCTTCCTCTTTAAAGCCACTTTTTTCTCTCTCCCAAAAAACACCGAAAAACTTGCT
Organism: Avena longiglumis; assembly: GCA_030063025.1. Classification (NCBI taxonomy): domain Eukaryota; kingdom Viridiplantae; phylum Streptophyta; class Magnoliopsida; order Poales; family Poaceae; genus Avena; species Avena longiglumis. Next base: position 469,886,854 of record CP125974.1, on the reverse strand, counting down.
CAAGATAGAGTTCTTGCTGTTATTGCTCGCGATTTTTGATCTCCTTGTTCATCCCATCTCAAGTGCTGATTTTTGGAGGATTTGCTCCTTGGTATGTACCTCCTCCACTTGTCCAATTAGATTTGTGATTGGTAGATTGTATCTTGAGTATTTTTCTGTTGTAGGTGACAGGTTGTTTGAGCTTGCATTCTTGTTATATGCTTAGAAACTTTGTTTTGATGCATGTGTAGTCCTCTAGCAAGTTCCTATAGTAGTTGCTCATCATTTATCAACTTAGAAATCACTTGGTTTGATGGTTGTTTAAAAGTTCAGAATAGTGAAGCCATGGACCACCACACCTTTGGTGAAATTTTTGAGAGTGATGCACCTAGAAGGGCAAGGATTCCAAGGTCATCTACCAGTACTATACCCTCATACAATGAGGATCTCATCACCCCGCGGTTTGGTGACGAGGGAGATGAAGGGGATGCACACCCCTCCACCTTTCCTTGTCAAACTTTCTTGCGAGCTGCTGGGATTCTTAATGATTCCATGACTTTGATTGAGAGGGCTGGTCTAACAAGTTTCATGCAGGATGAGAGTGCATAGTATGATTCACTTACTAAAACATTTGTGGAGAGTTTCTCCTTCACAAATAGTTTGTTCAATCCTTTTATGTCTTTCAGACTTTATGGCAGGGCTCATTCTATGTCTTTGAAGAAATTTTGCAAGGCCCTGGGACTTGGTACAAATGGGTCATCAAAGAAGATTACAGCTCTTCCAGCTGATCTGTTAGAGCTTTACCGAGGAATAACCAATGATGATGACCGTAGAGCTCAACGAGGGAAGATAAAGAACATTCAACTTCCAGCCATCAGGTACTTTACCTACTATCTTACCACCAGTGTTCTTAGTAGGGAGAACACTAGTAATATATCCAACTATCAATTGGCCTTCTTAGCTGCTGCGCTCTATGGTGAGGATAAGTATAATCTTAGTTCCCTCATTGCTCGTCGTTTAGCCGCTAAGGGACCCATTTATGGGGGAATTATTGCTACTCATATTGCTGCTACCTTGGACATTGCTATTGATCCCCATGATACAGTTTTGGCTCCTCGGAGACTTGATCTTGCTGCCATGAAGGCGCACCAATTTGTCACCTCTAGCTCTACTCTTGAGAACTTGGTTTATAGAATGCTGTTTACTGACGGGGAAGAGAGAGAGAGATCCCTCTACCCCAAACCACTTTGTTTAGTATTTCTCAGGGACCCTGGTCACACATGAAGGCGGAGATGGATGACAAGCTGTGCTTTCTCAACTTCCACGGGCACTATCAGGGGGGAGCGCCCGCATATGACCCCGTTGTACACTACACAGGGGAGGCCTCGAGCTCGTACCAGGACAAGGGAGCTTCCTCGACATACTACGGAGGTGCATCTACTTGGGCACCATGGGATTGAGCCCCGCTTAGGCCAAAAGCCTAAGCTTGGGGGAGGTATACCGACGTCACGCTCATCTATATATCATGTTCGGTCGGTTCTTTGTATATCCATTGTTCCACTTTCTTTTTTGGTTCTTGTTGCTTCTTTCTTAAAAACACAAAAATACCAAAAATATTTTCGTTGTTTCTCTTGGTTTGTTTCTTTGTTTCTTTGGTTTGGTTTGCCTTAAAAGAAAAATCCAAAAAGATTTTGCTTTGTTTTTGTTTGGTTTTTCTTTGTTTGCTTGTTTCTAAAAATCGAAAACACCAAAAATATTTTTTGTTCTTCTTTGGTTTTGTGAGTTCTTTGCAGGGTTCATTCGTCCTCGGTGGATTTTGGTTTCATGTTAATATTCAAGTCACACAAGTGAAGGGCAATAATGAAGATTAAGACAACTTGAGGTGTGGTAAGAGGCTGGTAACGAATTCTATTTGTTTTTCATTTTTGTATATACTCATCATTGTGAGCATGCTTAGCCTGTCTATGTAAGGTGTATGTCATTATGGATGCTTAGTAGTTCTTGCTTGTCTATGATTAGCTCCAGCTTGCTAATAGTTTGTAGCATGTCATATGAATGTTTGCTTGCATTGTTTTATTCATACTTTGGTATGACATTGTGGTATCCTCCTCTGACTGTTCATGTGAATCGACTTGGCACATGCTCACACATGCATATGACTAATCAATAGTCAGTAAGCCTCGATGATTTATTTTGCCTCAGAGTTCTTGTATCACTTTCATGCCATAATTAGCCATGTTTTGTTGCAAGCATGATTATGACAGCTATTTCTCTCTCGTTTGTCGCTCCCTCTCTATTGCTAGCCTTCACTTGCACTGAGTATGTGCTCTACCTGTGCTTCCAACTCCCCAAAACCAATATTGCCAGCTGTGTCCACCATATCTACCTATTAGCATAATTTGCTATTTCAGTGCATATTCCATATGCCATGTTTTCTTCCAAAATAAAATGTTTGTCTGTTTTGAGAAAGTTAGTTAGTAAAGCTCTCACGAACTTGATGGCACAACTTATTCCTTGCGCTTAATAATCTTGAACCATTATGACTAGTCCATGAAAGTTATATGCTTGCTTATTATATACTGGGAGTCAACAGAACCGTGCTGTCATGGGGAACGCTTTCAACACCTGTTGGATATCTTATCCAGTTGATTCCTTGCTCTTTTGTTTATGGATGTCGACGATGTGAAATAAAAGGGGAAGTTGTTAGTTCATGGAGTTTATACATTGTGTTAGAGAAATGCCTGGGCCGCTAGCCTAAGCCATGCTTAATCATGGTGGAAACTTGCAGCAACACCATAATGAGCATCTATGAAGCGTCCTCAATAAAAAGCTATGCATATGGTAAATAAAAAGATTGCTGAGATGCTCATTGTCTGCTTGCCTTGTCATTTTGGTTATGGGAAAGCTCCTGTGACATATGCAAGGGGTACCCCGTTGGCGGTTCTCGATGATATGCATGTATTTACAATGACAAGAACTTTCAGGTGACCAAAGTTGAGTAGCATGCGGAGCGACCCTCGTACTCAAGAGACTTGGGATTTCCATTCTATGGTCTGTCAAGCATATGATTTAGAGTGGACCTCACTTTCACCTTAACCACATGAAGATGCCTATGATAGGGGCAATGAGAGATCAAAGCTAATGAGTACCTTCCTTTCAGCATTAGGAAGCCTTTCAAACCTTCACAAAACCATTTTCACAACTTTGTTGAGTCACCACTTATTCTATGAGCACCTTCTTGAGAGCATAGTTGTCATTCTTGTGTTTGTTCCAAAACTTGGTTAATTATGTCATAACTTTGATGCTTGTATTTATGATATCTTTATCTCTAGTCTTCATGTGAACTTCATGTTGGAATTATGCCCTAGACGCAATAATAAAGATGTTATTATTATAATTGTTGTTCATGATAAAGTTTATATTCCATGCTAGAATTGTATTAAGCGAAAACTTTAATACTTGTGCGGTTTGTGAACAACACCGTGTCCCTAGTATGCCTCTATTGAATAGCTCATTGATTAATGATGGTTAAGGTTTCCTAACCATAGACATGAGTTGTCGATTAATAATGAGATCATATCATTGGGGGAATGATATGATGGACATACCCAAACTAAGCGAAGCAATTAGATCGTGTCATCGTGTTCATCTTTGCGAAGCTTTTCTTATGTCAAATATTGTATTCCTTAGACCATGAGATAATACAACTCCCTGGTATCGGAAGAAAGCTTTGAGGTCATCAAACGTCATCCTATGAGAGGGTGATCATAAAGGTGTCTCTCAGGTAATCGGAAAGTACCTGTTGGGTTGTATGTATCGAGATGGGATTTGTCCCTCCCAACTCGGAGAGATATACTTCGGGCCCACTCGGTAGTAGATATCAACACCGCTTGCAAGCATGTGGTTAAGGAGTTAATCACAAAGTGATATCGGATTACGGAACGAGTAAAGTACTTGCTGTGAACGAGATTGAACTAGGTATGACGGTACCGACGATCAAATCTCGGGCAAGTAAAATATAGCGAGACGAAGGGAATACATATATGGGATTGATTGAATCCTGGCATCATGGTTCATCCGATATGATCATCAATGAATGTGTGGGAGTCAATATGGGTTTCCAGACCCCGCTGTTGATTAATGATATAAGATCATGTCTGCATATTCTCGAACCCGAAGGGTCACACACTTAACGTGTCTTGACGCTAGGATAGATTGGATAATTGGTTTATGAGTTTTTGTTAGGAGTCTCGGATGGGATCCGGGACATCACGAGAGGTTCCGGAATGGTCCGGAGAATAAGATTCATATAAGGCAATGCAGTTTTTGGAGTTCGGAATTGTTTCGGGTTAATCAGTATTGTACCGGAAGCTTCTAGAACCTTCCGGAGGGGGACCAATGTGGCCCCACCTGACGGGAGGGGGCATGGGCCTATGAGGGAGTGCCCTGGCCGCATTGGGCAAGGGGCACAAGGCCCCATAGGGCTCAGCCGGCCAACCTAGGGCAAAACCCTAGGAGAGCTTCTAGAAGGGGGGGGGACTTGCCCCCCACTCCTCCCTCCTTGGCCACCGGCCCTAGGGTTTGGGGAGGGGCAAGGGATGGCCACCCACCCCTCTATATAAAGAGGGCTGGGGGCGCACCCCCTCCCACACCTCCTCCTCAAACCCTAGCCGCCCTGCTGCCCTCCTCTCTCTCTCCCTCCCGACTGCGCGTAGGCAAAGCCCTGCCGCAGAAACTCTCCACAGCTTGCACCGCGCCGTCGCATTGTAGATCCAATCCATCTCTCCACCCACTTTCTGGACCGAGGAAGGAGGAGACTTCGAGGTGCCGCACGTGTGCATCTCTCGGAGGAATCGCCACTTGCGGTGTTAGATCGGATCGGATCGGATCGCGAGGAGGAGAAGCGAGTACAGCTACATCACCCACGTTCCGTCGAACGTTCCGCTGTGCGAATCTTCAAGGGTATGAAGATCTCATCTATTCCCCCTCGTTGTTTGCATCTCCTAGATTAGATCTTGGCTTTCCCGTTCGCATCCGTAGAAATTTTTTGATTTACTATGCTGCGCAACCCTTCAGTGGTATCAGAGCTAGATCTATGCGTAGATGTGTTTCACGAGTAGAACGCAACATGGTTGTTGTGGGTGTTGATGTTTTCTGTTGCAAGCCTCTTGTTTGTGTACTTCTTATGATGCGGGATAGTGAGATCGAAGCGGTCCAGGCCAACCTTATGCGACCTCGTTCGCGAGACCGGCTCCGCACTTGACGTGTGGCTTGTTCCACACATGCGGCTGGTGGATGCTAGTTTCTCTCACTATAGTTGTCATGGGATTTACACCGGAGTTTGGCAACCATAATATCACCGTTGTGGCTTTCCGTAGGTAAGATTCGTTCTTAGCTTGCTACTCCCATAAGCCACGTAAAACATAAAACAACAAAGTAGAGGCGTCTAACTTGTTTTTGCAGGGAGTATTTTCTGTGATATGGTATGGCCCAAGATGTGATGTGTATGTTGTATGCAATGATCATGTTTTGTAATGTTTCACGACTTGCATGTCGATGAGTACACAACCGGCAGGAGCCATATGGTTGTCTTTATAATTGTGTATGACATGTGTGTCAACTTCTTATACGCCATGTAATAGCTTTACTTTATCGCTAAGTAGTTAGCAATAGTTGTAGTTGCTATTCGTGGTGGAGGCAATCATGGTGGAGTGATGGAGATCATGTAAGCACACAAGATGGATATCATTGCGCGAAGATTGGCTATACCATGTCACATAAAGTTATATGCATGTGATGTTTATCCTTCTATGTATCTTATTATGCTTAGATCGCGACGGTAGAATTATAAGATGATTCCTCACTTAAAGATCAAGATAAAAATGTGTTCTCCCCATGTATGCACCGTTGCGAAAGTTCGTCGTGTTCAAGCATCACGTGATGATCGGGTGCTATAAACTCTACGTTCACATACAACGGGTGCAAGCCAGTTTTTGGACACGCGGAAATACTTGGGTTTGACTTGACGAGCCTAGCATGTACAGACATGGCCTCGGAACACATGAACCGAAAGGTTAAGCATGAGTCATATGAATGATATGATCGACACTTTGTTGTCCACCATTGAAACCACATCTCTTCTCGTGAAGATCGGATTAGGTGTGGTGAATTTGGATCATGTTCACTAAACAATTTGAGGGATGTTGAATTTAGTGGGAGTTCATCTAGTAATTTGATTAAGTTGAACTAGTTATCATGAACATAGTCTAATTTGTACTTGCAAATATTGTAGATCAAATGGCTAAGTCCAACTTCAACGTTTTTGCTGAGAAAGAAAAGCTTAGAAACAATGGGTCTAACTTCACCAACTGGTTCCGCAATCTGAGAATCATTCTCGTTGGCAGACAAAAGGACTATGTCCTTGATAATGCGCTAGGTGACGCCCCTGCTGTAGATGCGTCGGCTGATGAGAAAGTTGTCTACCAGTCGCGCAAAGATGATTATGGTGTGATTAAGAGCACCATGTTGTTTGCTATGGAATCAGACCTTCAAAATCGTTTTGAAGATTATCCCAGGCCCTTTGAGATTCTTGAGGAGCTGAAAACTATGTTTCAGACTCAGGCCCGTTCTGAGAGATATGAGATCTCTGAGAAATCCTTTAACTACAAGATGGAGGAAGGGAGTTCCGTTAGTGAGCACGCCATAAAGATGTCGGGCTACACTCAACGCCTTGAGCAACTGGACTGCAAGATTCCAGAGGAGCTCAAGATTGACAGGGTTCTGCAATCACTCCCTCCTAGCTACAAAAGTTTTGTAGTTACTCATAATCAGATTGGTTCCACTGATACAATCACCGAGCTCTTCGCTAAGCTGAAAGCTGCGAAGGTGGACATCAAGAAAGATAATAATGTGTTGATGGTCAACAAGCCCCCCAGCTTTAAGAAAGGTAAGGGTGCAAAGAAGCCCTTCCAGAAAGGCAGCGGCAAGCGCGTTGCCCTTGCTGAGAAGAAGCTCAAGTCTGGACCTAAGCCGGACACTGAGTGCTTCTATTGCAAGGACAAGGGTCACTGGAAGCGAATCGTCTGGCAGTACTTAGCGGACAAGAAGGCTGGCACCATCAAAGGTATATTTGATATACATGTTATTGATGTTTTCCTTACTAGCCTTCGTTGTAGTGCCTGGGTATTTGATACTGGTTCAGTTCCTAATATTTGTAACTCGAAACAGGAGCTATGGAATAGACGGCGGATTGCGAGGGATGAGGTGACGATGCGCGTTGGCAACGAATCAAGAGTTGATGTGATGGCCGTCGGCACGCTCTCCTTAGTTTTACCTTCGGGATTAGTTTTAAACCTCAATAAGTGTTATTATGTGCCTGTGTTGAGCATGCACATCATATCTGGATCGTGTTTATTGCAAGACGGTTATTCATTTAAATCGGAGAATAATGGTTGTTCTATTTATATGAGTAACATCTTTTATGGTCATGCACCTGCTATGAATGGTTTATTTCTTCTGAATCTCGAAAGGGATGAAACACACATCCATAACATTGAGGCTAAGAGATGCAAAGTAGATAGTGATAATACTACTTATTTGTGGCACTGTCGTCTAGGTCATATTGGTGTAAAACGCATGAAGAAACTCCATTCTGATGGACTTTTGGAGTCTCTTGATTTTGAATCATTTGACACATGCGAACCATGCCTCATGGGAAAGATGATCAAAACCCCGTTCTCCGGAATGATGGAGCGAGCAACGGACTTGTTGGAAATCATACATACCGATGTATGCGGACCGATGAGTGTTTTGACGCGCGCTGGATATCGCTATTTGTCACTTTTACCGATGACTTAAGTAGATATGGGTATATCTATTTAATGAAACATAAATCTAAAACATTTGAAAAGTTCAAAGAATTTCAGAATGAAGTGGAGAACCATCGTAACAGAAAAAATAAGTTTCTACGATCTGATCGTGGAGGTGAATATTTGAGTTATGATTTTCTCACGATCTTAAAGCAAGCGGAATCGTTTCGCAACTCATGCCACCCGGAACACCACAGCGCAATGGTGTGTCTGAACGCTGGAATCAAACCCTATTAGATATGGTCCGATTGATGATGTCTCTTACTGATTTGCCGTTATCATTTTGGGGTTATGCATTAGAAACCGCTGCATTCACTTTAAATAGGGCACCATCTAAATCCGTTGAGACGACACCATATGAACTGTGGTTTGGTGCTAAACCTAAGTTGTCGTTTCTTAAAGTTTGGGGATGTGAAGCTCACGTAAAGAAGTTGATGCCGGACAAGCTCGAACCCAAAGTGGAGAAATACGTCTTCATAGGATACCCTAAGTAAACTATTGGGTATACCTTCTATCACAGAACCGAAGGCAAAGTGTTTGTCGCAAAGAACGGGTCCTTTCTTGAGAAGGAGTTTCTCTCGAAAGAAGTGAGTGGGAGGAAAGTAGAGCTAGACGAGGTTATTGAACCTTATCTTGAGTTGGAGAGTAGCGCAACACCTGAAATTGTTCCAGTGCCGCCTGCACCAACAAGAGAGGAAGCTAATGACAAGGATCATGAAGCTTCGGACGATGCTACTACTGAACGTCGCAGGTTGACAAGGTCGCGTGCCCCTCCTGAGTGGTACGGCAACCCTGTCTTAACTGTCTTGTTAGTAGACGACAGTGAACCTGCGAACTATGAGGAAGCGATGATGAGCCCAGACTCTGAGAAATGGCTAGAAGCCATGAAATCCGAATTGGGATCCATGAGCGAAAACCAAGTATGGACTTTGGTAGACCCTCCTAGCGACCGAAAGGCCGTTGAGTGCAAATGGATCTTCAAGAGGAAAACGGACGCGGATGGTAATGTTACCGTCTATAAAGCACGACTTGTCGCGAAAGGTTTTCGACAATATCAAGGTGTTGACTACGATGAGATTTTCTCTCCCATAGCGATGTTTAAGTCCATTCGGATTTTATTAGCAATTGCTGCATTTCATGATTATGAAACATGGCAGATGGATGTCAAGACTGCTTTCCTCAATGGCAACATTGATGAAGAGTTGTATATGATGCAACCCAAAGGTTTGTCGATCCTAAGGATGCTGATAAGGTGTGCAAACTTCAGTGTTCCATTTATGGACTGAAGCAAGCATCTCGGAGTTGGAAACTTCATTTTGATCAAGTGATCAAGAGCTTTGGATTTGTTCCAAATTGCTACGAAGCTTGTATCTACAAGAAAGTGAGTGGGAGCTTAGTGACATTTCTGGTACTATATGTGGATGACATATTGATTATTGGAAATGACATTGACATGCTTAACGATGTGAAGAGTTATTTGAACAAATGTTTTTCAATGAAAGACCTAGGGGAAGCTGCTTATATATTGGGCATCAAGATCTATAGAGATAGACAAAGACGCCTGATAGCTTTAAGCCAGAGTACATACCTAGACAAAGTTCTGAAAAGGTTCAGAATGGATAAGGCAAAGAAAGGTTCAATGCCTATGTTGTCAGGTAAGATATTGAGCAAGGCTCAGTGTCTAGCTACGGTAAATGATAGAGAAGCTATGATCAAAGTGCCTTATGCCTCAGCCATAGGTTCTATCATGTATGCCATGCTGTGTACTAGACCGGATGTGTCCAATGCTCTTAGTTTGACGAGCAGGTACCAAAGTGATACAGGAGTGGAACACTGGACAGCCGTGAAGAACATCCTAAAGTACCTAAATAGGACTGAAGAAATGTTCTTAGTCTATGGAGGTGATGAACAGCTCGTCGTAAAAGGTTACGTCGACGCTAGTTTCGACACCGACAAGGATGATTCTAAATCTCGTGATACGTTTATATTTTGAATGGAGGAGCTGTGAGCTGGAGAAGCTGCAAGCAAAGCGTGATCGCGGGATCTACAGTAGAAGCGGAATACATGGCTACTGCAGAAGCATCAAGTGAAGGAGTTTGGATCAGGAACTTCATCACTGAGCTTGGCGTGGTTCCAAGTGCCTTGGACCCACTGGAGATATTGTGTGACAACACTAGCGCCATAGCACTCGCTAAGGAACCAAGATATCATCCAAAGACCAAGCATATCAACCGCAAGTTTCATATAATCCGGGATTATATAGCATATGGAGATTTGAAGATTAGCAAAGTACATACAGATCTGAATGTCGCAGATCCATTGACTAAACCTCTTCCACGTGCAAAACATGATCAGCACCTTAGTGCCATGGGTGTTAGATTGTTGCCAGATGTAAACTAGATTATTGACTCTAGTGCAAGTGGGAGACTGTTGGAATTATGCCCTAGAGGAAATAATAAAGATGTTATTATTATAATTCTTGTTCATGATAAAGTTTATATTCCATGCTAGAATTGTATTAAGCGGAAACTTTAATACTTGTGTGGTTTGTGAACAACACCGTGTCCCTAGTATGCCTCTATGGACTAGCTCATTGATTAATGATGGTTAAGGTTTCCTAACCATAGACATGAGTTGTCGATTAATAATGAGATCATATCATTGGGAGAATGATATGATGGACAGACCCAAACTAAGTGAAGCAATTAGATCGTGTCATCGTGTTCATCTTTGCGGAGCTTTTCTTATGTCAAATATTGTATTCCTTAGACCATGAGATAATACAACTCCCTGGTATCAGAAGAAAGCTTTGAGGTCATCAAACGTCATCCTATGAGAGGGTGATCATAAAGGTGTCTCTCAGGTAATCGGAAAGTACCTATTGGGTTGTATGTATCGAGATGGGATTTGTCCCTCCCAAGTCGGAGAGATATACTTTGGGCCCACTCGGTAATCGATATCAACACTTCTTGCAAGCATGTGGTTAAGGAGTTAATCACAAAGTGATATCGGATTACGAAACGAGTAAATTACTTGCTGTGAACGAGATTGAACTAGGTATGACGGTACCGACGATCAAATCTCGGGCAAGTAAAATATCGCGAGACGAAGGGAATACATATATGGGATTGATTAAATCCTGGCATCGTGGTTCATCCGATATGATCATCGATGAATGTGTGGGAGTCAATATGGTTTTCCAGACCCCGCTGTTGATTATTGATATAAGATCATGTCTGCATATTCTCGAACCCGAAGGGTCACACACTTAACGTGTCTCGATGCTAGGATAGATTGGATAATTGGTTTATGAGTTTTTGTTCGGAGTCTCGGATGGGATCCGGGACATCACGAGAGGTTCCGGAACGGTCCGGAGAATAAGATTCATATAAGGCAATGCAGTTTTTGGAGTTCGGAATTGTTTCGGGTTAATCGGTATTGTACCGGAAGCTTCTAGAACCTTCCGGAGGGGGACCAACGTGGCCCCACCTGCCGGGAGGGGGAATGGGCCTATGAGGGAGTTCCCTGGCCGCATTGGGCCAGGGGCACAAGGCCCCATAGGGCTCAGCCGGCCAACCTAGGGCAAAACCCTAGGAGAGCTTCTAGAAGGGGGGGAACTTACCCCCCACTCCTCCCTCCTTGGCCGCCGGCCCTAGGGTTTGGGGAGGGGCAAGGGCTGGACGCCCACCTCTCTATATAAAGAGGGCTGGGGGCGCACCCCCTCCCACACCTCCTCCTCAATCCCTAGCCGCCCTGCTGCCCTCCTCTCTCTCTCCCTCCCGATCAGGCGTAAGCCCTCGTGAAACTCTCCACCGCTTGCACCGCGCTGTCGCGTTGTAGATCCAATCCATCTCTCCACCCCACTTGCTGGACTGAGGAAGGAGGAGACGTCGAGGTGCCGCACGTGTGCATCTCTCGGAGGCATCGCCACTTGCGGTGTTAGATCGGATCGGATCGCGAGGAAGAGACGCGAGTACGACTACATCACCCACGTTCCGTCGAACGTTCCGCTGTGCGAATCTTCAAGGGTATGAAGATCTCATCTATTCCCCCTAATTGTTTGCATCTCCTAGATTAGATCTTGGCTTTCCCGTTCGCATCCGTAGAATTTTTTTGATTTACTATGTTGTGAAACCCTTCACTTCAGAGGTGCCTTGGCATTTATATTGTTCTCTTCAAACAAAGGAAAGTGAGATACCACTCTATCATACCTTATTATGAGCATTGCCATGTTGCTTACGTTTATGTTCCATGTTACTTATTATTATTGAGTTGGTTTCTCTTCATAGCTTGCAATGACTATTGAGTAGACTTAGTTGCATACTCCTTATTATGAATTTACTAAGCATCTACTCTTGTGCTAAGAATATATACATCATATGAAGCAAAGTGTTCGTGAAAGTTCTTTTATCGCACTGCTTGGGGGGAGTTGATACGTCCAAAATGTATCTACTTTCTCAAACACTTTGCAATTGTTTCTTCTCTAAACTTGTGTGATTTGGATACAACTAACACGGACTGACGCTGTTTTCAGCAAAATTACCTTGGTGTCTTGTTTTTGTGCAGAAAATCAACTATCAGGAAAAATCCCGGAAAATATGCCAAAAACTATTTCTCACCAGAAGATCCACGGAGCCAGAAGGGTTGACAGAGGAGGCACAGGGGCCCAGACCCACCCAGGCGCGGCCATCGACCCGCGCTGGGAGGTTTGGCCACCCCAGGCAGCTCCTCGGCCTTCCTCCGCGCTTATAAGTTCCCTTCTAACCTAAAAATAGAGGGGGGTTTGATAGTTTTATAGAAAGAGTTCCGCTCCATCGCCGCCACTAGAAACCAAGATTCGGATCCAGAAACTCCGTTTTGGCACCCTGTCGGGACGGGGAATTTGGAGAGGATCATCGCCATCGTCATCACCAATGCATCTCCATCAACCACCGATGTTTCCCTCATCCATGAGTGAGTAATCCCCCGCTGTAGGCTTGGGGATGGTAGGGATTGGATGAGTTCTATAATGTAACCGAATAAGATCTGTTAGGGGCATAGTGCCTAGTATCTCTATTAGTGCTATTTGACTTTGTTGCAACTTTTTGTGCTTAATTCTTGTCACTAGGTCCCGAGTGCCATGATCTCAGATCTGAACTTATTATTGAATCATTATGATAGTATTGTTTGTGATCTTATCTGCAAGTTGTGTACACATATCATTGTCCGGATCCAAAGGCCCCAAAGTGACAATAATTGGGACAACCGGAGGGGATGGCTGTGGTGTGAGGATCACATGTGTTCACGGAGTGTTAATGCTTTGCTCCGATGCTCTATTAAAAGGAGCACCTTAATTGCGAATAGTTCCCTAGAGGCCCCGCTGCCACGGGCTAGCTAGACATAAGATGTTGTGCAAGTTCTCATTGCGAGCACGTATGACTATATTTGGAGCACATGCCTAGGATTGTTTAGTACTTGGATGCTTGTTATTAGTTATCTGCAATGCCTTAGTTCTTGAAGTTACATGTTTAGACTCGTCCATGCAACACTCGTCCAGCCATCCCTATGCCTACCGCACTCGAATCCTACTGTTACCGTTACTGTTACTATTGCTACTATTCCACTGTTGCTATTGCTACTACAAACTGTTACTACTGATAAACTTCTGTGAGCAAGAACTATTTCCAGGTGCAGATGAACTGACAACTCAGTTGTTAAGGCTTGCAAGTATTCTTTGTCTCCCCTTGTGTCGAATCAATAAATTGGGTAATACTACCCGCGAAGACTGTTGTGATCCCCTACACTTGTGGGTCATCATCGGTCTTCGATATAATCGCAATTATCGTTGTTAGCTATTATACATGCAATCAAACAAGGGGCACAATCAACACAAGTCATACATGCACCAATTCAATACAACAAAGTACATACGACATATTACTCACTTCAGTAGGTTTTGATAGATGGGATTTCTATTTTTGTGCCCTTGGTTCCTTAGTTGTACTCACTTTTCCCTAGCCACTTAGTTTTTTCTCACTTTTCCCCAACTCCTATTATGGAACTCTCGCATGGTCTGAAACTCGCTGTCTGTCAGCCTTGCCGTTATATGCTGATAAGTGGGGGCATATTCAGTCGGGCCCCATAGTGGACCCTCGCCGTTACGTGCTGACAAGTGGGGATGCGGTCTGTCAGGTCCCGTAGTGGACACTTGCTGTTACATGCTGACAAGTGGGGCCGTGTTTAGTTGGTTCCCGTAGTGGACACCTCTCTCCACTTATCCATATCAGCATGGGACCCATAGCTTATCCACGTGAGCGTCGGACCCACAACTTATCCACGTGAGCCAGCCCTGTGCCCGTGCCCATGTCGTTGCCTCCCCTTTCTTCTTCATCTTCTTATCCAGCGACGGTGGCCCTTCTCCAGCGACGACGACCCTTCTCCGGCGACGACGACCCTTCTCCGGCGACGACGACGACCCTTTGTCGAGCTTCACTTCAGCCTCCCATTCGTCCTGGCCGCAGTATGGTGCCGTCTCGTTGACATGTATGAAGGATGAAAATGGCAACCATGCGCAGAGAAGGTTAGATCTCGCACAAAAATGCACCAAAATCTCGCACCAAAATGGCAACCGGGGTGCTTGTTGTGGAGAATGCGGCCGACAAGCCATTCAGATGATTTAATTGGTTTATCGAGTTAATATCTCGGCTGCAATAAAATGAAAGAGTGTTTATAATAAAAAATTAGGGACATGGATGTATAATAAATAAGAAAATGACAGAACTCTTGAACACATTCAAATTAAAAAAATTATACAACTCTTAATGTACAAAAGTGTTTATAAATGACACAACTCTTGAATACTTTCAAATTAAAAAAAGTATACTTGACAAACTCTTGAACACTTTCAAACTAAAAAAAGTATAAAACTCTTAATGTAAAATAGTTTTTATAATTGACGCAACTCTTGAACACTTTTAAATTTTAAAAAATTATACAACTCTTAATGTAAAATAGTGTTTATAATTGACACAACTCTTGAACACTTTCAAAATGAAAAAATTATACAACTCTGAATGTAAAAGAGTGTTTATGATTGATACTACTCTTGAACACTTTCAAATTAAAAAAATATACAACTCTTAATATAAAAGAGTGTTTATAATTGACACTACTCTTGAACACTTTCAAATTAAAAAAAATCATACAACTCTTAATGTAAAGGAGTGTTTATAATTGACATAACTCTTGAACACTTTCAAATTGAAAAAATTATATAACTCTTAATGTAAAAGAGTGTTTATAATTGACACTACTCTTGAACACTTTCAAATTAAACAAATATACAACTCTTAATGGAAAAGATTGTTTATAATTGACACTACTCTTGAACACTTTCAAATTAAAAAATTCATACAACTCTTAATGTAAAATAGTGGTTATAATTGATACAACTCTTGAACACTTTCAAATTGAAAAATTATTCAACTCTTAATTTAAAAGGGTGTTTACCATTTTTATAGTGTGAAAAGTGATCCCTAAACTTGTGTATACGAAAATTATAAACCTTTGAACACTGTGAAATCGCACTTAATACGTGATAATGATGTGCTAAGAAAATCTTGAGAGATTATCATTTTCATAGAATCTAATGCATAAACTTGAAAATGGCAAAAATTATACACCTTTGAACTCTTTGAAATCGCACTTAGGACATGATAATGTTTTTCTAATAAAATCATGATCATTTATCATTTTCATGAAGTGAAATATAATGCAAAAATTATACACCTTTGAACACTTTCGGTTCAAATTATATTCAAATCATTTGTTTATGGAGTTAAAAGCATCAGTGGCAAACTCGTTATTTTGCATGGATAGAGGGTGTCCCCCAACAGATACAGGGGTTATCCTGTCCGCTAGATCATAGAGGATCAATCAGAGGATCAACAGTTGGTAGGTACGATCTGCGTGACAACTGTCTCGACCAATCAGACCGTAGCAGCCGAGATGAGCACATGTGTGACAGTTTGTGACTAAGAGGGAGGGGAAAACTGAGTAGAACTTAAAAGCCCAGGGAAAAACTAAGTAGAACTTTAAAACCAAGGGCAAAACTGACAAGGGGGTTCAAATATAAAACAAAAAGAGATTTTAAAAAAATGCAAAATGCTTCTTTTATACAATAAAATACATATTGGCATACATCAAACTATTTACAATTAAAATATATATCAGTTTGAAAATTATTGCCTCATTCAGACAAATTATGTTTGGGGGAGGGATGTTTTGGGGAGAGTCTTGAGTAGAAAGCCATGAACCTTCATAGTTAGTAGGTGATCTGAGAAGTGGTGATTTAGGTTAAAACTTGATTTATATACATTTCTTATGGTGGCAGGTCACATAATAAGACTCCCTCGATAGATGCCACTATGTTTTGACCTTTTTGAATTTGTTGTGCATAAAATGACTCAATTAGCTAGATAAAACCCATTCGTTGAATCTCTGTTGACCAGCCACCGGAGGGTAAAAGTGATTATATTGCACACGGCAGTGTTAATACTGGAGGGCAAAACTGAGTAAAACCAAACTGCCAGTGCTACACTCGAGGGTATAACTGAGCACAACTAAGTGGCCAAGGTTAGACACGAGGGGGAAAACGTGACGCACGGTACGCATGTCGCGGTGCACATGGCGGTAGCGTACGCGTGTGGTCGTGCACGGTGCAATAGCGTACGCGGTTACGCGGTACACGTTGGTGCAACGAAACGTCTCCTCCCTTCACCTTTATAGAGGCCTCATCACTCTCACTCATCACTCACTCGCTCACTCACTCACACAACCATATCCACTGTCCCATCACCTTCTGCAACCCCCCAAGAAAACCTGAACCACGCCGGCGATAGAGAAGAACGGCGCGGTGACCATCGTCGCCTCCAAGGCGGCTGACCAGGAGGCCCCCGTCCCCGTACAGGCCCCCGTCGAGACATTGAAGGCAGCCGCCATCCCCGTCCAGACCCCCGTACCCGCTTCCGCCGGCGAGGAGTCCCCCGTCCCCGCTTCCGCCGTATTCGTCGGCGAGGAGGCCCCCGTCCCCGTACATGCCCCCGCCGTTCTCCTGCATATCCCGCATGGCTGGGACCCCTACGGGAACAACGATTACATCAGGCCGGAGAACCCCTTCGACACTAGCTTAGCCAACCCATGGTCGAAGGTAGCTAGGTTTTCTCCCCTTCCTTTGTTCTTCCCCCATTCCCATCGTTGGATGCTAGATCGTGTGTTATTAGGGCTCGACTGTTCGTATTTTAGATTGTTGGATGCTAGGTATTTTTATAGTAGCTAATCCTCTTGCGTTAGATCTCGTATTTTGATGAATGCCCCTAGTTGGGATCAGTACTAGCACCGATATGTAATTGGGATCAGTACTAGCACCGACATGTAGTTGGGATCAGTACTAGCACCGATCTATAGTTGGGATCAGTATTCGATTTGGTTTGAGATTTGGGGATTAGGGAATAATCAGGAGATGTCAATTGGTTAATTTATGCAATTAATCAATTCTGATAATCACGGTATCTCAATCATGTCCTTATTGCATGCTAATGTTTTTTGTAATAGGTGGATAGCAGCGACGTCTGCAGCGACGACGAGTCCACAGACACCAAGACTTGTCAGGTGCTAAGCAAGCTAAAGTCCGGCCAGTTCAACGGCTTCTTCGCCGGAGACGTCTACAGGTGCCCCTTATGCACCAGGGGCCTCGCCACTGGCTTCAACTCCCTCGTGAGGCATACCGAGGACGTGAAGACCTGCGACCTGTCAAAGAATGTCAACGCCTTCAGAGCCAAGCACCAGACGCTCAGTTTTCACCTCCGCGACCTCCATAAGGTGGCCATCGAGGAGGGTCGCATGCCCCGATCAAGCCCAAGGCGCCCAAGGTCAAGGGACTAGGCAGCAGGAAGTGGAGGAAGCGCCAGAGGGAGGGGTGGAGGCCTTCCTAGCGGAGGCCATGAGGGGCCACTGATCTTGTGCTGATGCTGCTGCTGTAAAGCAGCTTCTTTTGTTTTGTTATCTGTGTTGAACTTGTAAGCTGCTGCTGAGCAGTCTAATTGTCGAACCTGGTTTAAGTACCATACTATATAATCCTTTATTAGCTCTTTTATCTACATCTGCTCTGTTTATCTACATATTTATGGTGCTGGTTAGATTTGCTGCCAAATTGGGAAAATACGAGGGTCAAAAGAAACCATGAATGAAGAGACAAGCTGCTCTAGATTCGCTACCTTTTTGGGCAAAAATAACAACTGTTAGCAACATAAAGGGGAAAAGACGCTCTTAAAAAGGTCAATCATAAAAATAAAAATAAATAAATCTTACAATTTAGGCGATAGGGCGCACGTTACTATCAAACGCGCCCTATTCTCCAAAACGCGTTCCCAACAAGACGTCCGCACGTAGTCAAACATGGGGGGTCCTACTACGGGACCCGACTGAACCTAACCCCACCCGTCAGCACGTAACGAGGGGGGTCCTACTTGTCAGCACGTAACGGCGAGGGTCCACTACGAGACACACCTGAATGCGGCCCCACTTGTCAGCATGTAACGGCGAGGGTCCACTAACGGGACCCGACGGAGAGCGAGTTTCAGATCGATGTGAGAGTTTCGGACAAGGATCTGGGCAAAGTGAGGAAAAGTTAAGCGGCTGGGGGGAAATGAGTACAAGTAATGAACCAGGGACACGAAAATAGAAATCCCTTGATAGATTGAGTTCAAAGCAATTGGTATTATTTTGGTGGCATTACTGGAACTCTTTATTTTTGTCAAATACCACTTAATAAAGGGGTTTTGAATTAAGGCTTGGTTTTGTATAATATCAATTTACAAAAATGATATCAATAGATAGGTATTAAAAGAAGGGCATCGCTAGAAATCGGACATCGATATTAGCATCCTATCAGACCAATGCCTGGCCATAGGATTAAAAGCCATCTAGACGCATGATTTTGAACAAGGCCATTATGACTGTTTCCACTATTCAAAGCACTGATTGCATTGCTTCCGTAATGCAAGGCTTTCTTCATCACAACATATATCACGCCAGAACAGACGGATTCCAATTAACTACACCAGATTTGAATTGGGGAGGAGCGAATTTTCAGGAAACTAACTCCAGATGTTAAGAAAATCTATTACTCTAGCTAATTTCACGCATGCACTATGATCCTTACGAAGGAGATCTTGTTTCCTTTGTGATTAGAGTTTGCTTCCGGTGAAAGTGAAATATGCTTCGACTGAAAAATATTTTGCTCAATTTATTTATTCACATCAGTGCAAAGAACGAAACCCGTCTATTTGACATAGCGTAAGACAATGGAAGCACATTTTTATGATGGTTGAAGCATGAATAAGTAGTACCGAAGCACTCATATGGTTGTGTAAAGAATGAAGCACAAATGTAGGTATCTAAAATATATTGAATCTCTGATGACTTGTTCGGCCAAATAAAAACATCCGCAGACTGCAGACACTAGGAAACTCAATATACAAATGGTGGAAGCAATGCATTTGTGCTAACGAAGAACTTATGTTACAACCTTTCGAAAGCAAATTAATGGAATGTATGTGCCCACAACTCCATATGGAAGCAAGCATCATGGATGGTGCCGACGGTAGGATCAGCAGACCTTGGTAGAAATTAAATGACAGCATTGAGAATAAAGGGAGGTGCCTAGCGACTAGGAGCAGTAGTAGACACATCTTCAGCGGGCTGTGTTGGACGGGAGGTCTCCACGACACAGCAAAATTCGTAGTCCAACAACCACACATTCCTCGTTGGAAGTGCTAGCAATTGGTCGCTGGAAGCAGCGACAAAGACGGTGAACAAGAGACATGAATCAGAACCGTAGACGCACTGCCTTGTCGGAACGATAGAGGGAAAGAGGGCGACAACGTGACGTAGCTCTCGTCATATTAGTGCAGGAGATCTTGGTGGCGACACGCAGCTAGTCTTGTAAGATTGGTGAAGGGAACACAAACGCCGGTTAAACGGCGCACCTCCTCGTCGGTTTAGGGGCAAGAGCAAGACTCACGTTGGCGAGAGCAGTGGTGGCATGGTGGAGAAAGCAGCGTTGGGGAAGAGAGGTTTGAGGAGAAAACTCAATGCCATCCGTAACTGGTAGCTACATTACGGTTGCAGGTGCATCATGCGGGGTTAATGGGCCCTTTTTCCCTTAAACCGAGAAGCAATTTTGCAACGGACCATGTGATCGAATGCAGATTAACGGCAACCAATCAGTCCAATGGTTTGATTTCCATCGGACTACGATGTATAGTGTTTACCTTGAAATAACAAGGCCAACAAAAGTGGTTTCATGATTTTATCAATTTTCCTTAATTAGTTATGATTATTCTAGTGGGAGTAATCCAGGTTTAGGTGAATAATTCACCAGAAAAGATTGGGAGCACAAATAAATTTTTCCTTAGAGGGTTTGGTACACAATTTGTGATTTTTGATAGTTGGAATTACCTCAAAATAATTATGAGAATGACCTTGGGAAAATCCCAAAGTCGGTTTTGCAAGATTTTTGTCCTTTTCACCAAATTAAAACTACAAGGGATTTTGATATGAATCCAAGGACACATAGTAGGTATTTCAAACACCTTTGTGCAGAAATTGGATTTATCCTTTTTAGAGTTATAAAACTCCTGTAGTGGTTTTTCTACTAGAATAACCCTAGACAGAGAGGTTCAATTCACCATAAAACAACATAGGTTCAATAAATAGTGAGCTCGGTTGTATTGTCACATAGTATTGTTGTGACACATCACTAAGAGTTGTAAACAACTCAAAAGGCTCTGTATATTTACCTATGGAATTTCTCAAAGCCAGTCCTGAATATATTTTGTTATTTTTGTCAATGGTAAGTAAATCGGTAATCATTAACTGCTCGATTGTCTTGGAAGTAGCAACTAATCGGAATTCGGACGATTAACTGATTTAATCGATCGGCTATTAATTGGTGCAACCTACAAAAATTAGCACCTAAAACACATATGACTCCTCTTGCACCTCAACCACCTACCCTATTAAAGGCAGCCTCGAGCTCCCAGATGAGATCCTCAAGGTGCTCGAGCTCTTGTATCTGAGGTCTGATCGGCAACTACGAGGAACTGGTCAACAATGACAAGGAACTGGCTGGTGATGGCAGAAATCGAGCTCCTGGAGGCAGGGATCGAGCGGGATCTTCAAAAAACCTACTTCATTAGGGCGGGCTAGCGGATGGATGGGCGATTTGTGTTGATAATTTTGCAACTTTTTTGACCAAGTGTAATAGTTAATCGGGAACATACCTAGTAATCGGAGTGTCAGAGCTATTAATCGGGCTAAATGATTAACACAAATGATTAGTGATAATCGACACAGTCAGGTCTCTAGTAGCGATTAATAGGCCTATTAATCGCTAATTCGGCCTATTTTTTGAACAATGATTTTTGTTATAGGTAATCTATAGCTCAACTTGGCACGGGACCAATGTCCATGGATAGGTATACTGAATACACACCGTAGGAATATCTCCTTACTCCATTTGGTTCTTTAAAACTTACCAAGTGATTTATTGATTGAAAAGGACACTAGTTGATAGATTTAATGCCAGAAATAAAAGTATTTATTTTTGGCAAGGGACCTGCTCTGCATGTTAAAGAAAACACCAATGAATAGGGTAAAATTTATATCCAACAAATTTCACGCATTCTTCAAATTCATATTGAATTAAACCATTTAGGTATTTCTGCAGACCTGGGGTATTGTTTAAAGTAAAAAAGGGGAACTCGGCTGGGATCTTAGACACAGTGGGCCACAAGGGGGCGAATCCGTCCCAGTTGTGCCGAGGGCACATGGGATCTGCGGTTCGAAACCGAGGGGCGGGCCCGGATGTCAGTGAGGGCCAGCGCTGAATGCGTACCTGAAAACATTAGTCGTCCGATCAAGAACAGATCGACGATCGGGGGTCATCTTCCCCACTAGGACACAACAGGTCGCGCGGAAACCCTAGCGGTGTACGGCACGGCATGGTGGGGCTTAACAGGGGCTCGTGGCCACTAAAGAACTGGTAGAGGAGCAGAGGCACACCGGGGCGAGTTCCACGAGGGGCGACACAGGCCACTTCGCTTCTAGGAGGTAACGCGAGCGTCTGTGTCTTCAAGCTCATCGGTGAGCTCATAGGAGGCGGCATCGGGGTAGATTTGTGTCAAGACTACTCGATTTAAGATTGGAATAACAAGGAACAAGATAGAAGGATTACGGGAGAGAGGAACTTTTGGAGTCAGAGAACTGGAACCATCTACATGGTTCACTGCTCCAATTTCTTTTATTTCTTCACTCTTTCCTATTTTACATTTATACCCTCCTAATATTTACATGTGGACAACAAGTACTAAGTACAGTTACAAACTATTTCAGTCTTAACTATGCTACACAACTCTTAACCTCCAACAATTTGTAAACAGGGAGAGGTAGGGTTAGATAGGGTCTGACCAGAGGGTCACGTCAGAATAAGAACGAGGGGAAGATACACGATGTAGTCTCGCCTAGGTGTATTTCTTTCTTGCATCCCGAGAGGGTTCTCTCTTATTATCCAAATCCATACAAGGTAATAGAGGGGATCTCTGCTCTAGGGGGAGGTAGATGGGAGGGTGGGAGTGAAATATGGGGCAGAGGCGTGCGGAGAGGGCCTCTGGCCTATTTATTAGGGGAGGGGGAGGTCCATGGTCGGAATGATGTAGGAGGAGCTTGGGGAGAGCGTGCTGTCCAGGGATTGGGCATCCAGGGCGGTGGAGGGGTGGTGGGTGTGATCTAGGGTCGTGCATAGGGTAGAGGAATAGTGAGGCTGCTACTGCCTTGATTTATTCACAAGGTTGGCAACAAGTGGCTTCTCTCTCTTTATTGGTCTCTATTTACAAGAGGTAAGGGCAAGGGCAGAGGGTGTTGTAGTGCTGACCCCGACCAGGGGATGTCCTGGTGCTAGAGGGGAGGGTTGGACAAGTCGGGGGAATGTTTGATGGAGGATTAGTCCAATATTTGTCACTTATCTAAAGTTTTTCCATACTTGAAGATCATGAAGAGACCTCTTAATTTTGATATTGGCAAGGTGAGTTAAGGGTACTGGTAGATAGTTAGGGTCAAGATACACTTCCAAGAATTATTTAGGATTTTTAAAGGAGTTTTAGTCCACTTAAAAAACATTTATCCAAATAGTTCTAAAATGCTATTTAGGATTTGATTTGATATTTTTGAATTGGATAAGGATGGTTTTTGGCTTGGGATAGTCCCAAATATGGGTTCACACATTGGAGAATTTTCCCTGAATTTATTGATGAAGGAAACTATTTAAAACAATTATTATTTCATTTCTGCCATTTTAGATAATAGGCAAAAAGAAATAATAAAACTCTTCAAAAATATTTATTTTTGAAGTGGGGAGATAGTGTAGGAATGTAGTTCTCAAATGTTCCCTAATTTTGGAAAGTTTTTTGGACAGAAACAAACTTTCCTTGATAGAGAGAGTTTGATTTTTTTGTAAATTAAGAGGATTAATTAGTTTCTAGGCCAAGATAATTATGGACAATATTTGATAAATTTACATATCCAAGGTTGATGATGTCCACTTACTGTATCAATCATTTGCAACCTTGGGTTTTGAAATTTAAGCTTGATTTGATGGAGAACGAGGTATAGAGGATCTTAGGCATTATTGTTTTTATACCTTCAA
This sequence comes from Avena longiglumis, assembly GCA_030063025.1. Taxonomy (NCBI): domain Eukaryota; kingdom Viridiplantae; phylum Streptophyta; class Magnoliopsida; order Poales; family Poaceae; genus Avena; species Avena longiglumis. The sequence goes on along the minus strand of CP125974.1, from coordinate 469,863,265 downwards.
AACCTTGTTGGATCTTGGAGCTCATAGCTAACCTTGGGTCAAGGGGTAGATGGGTAGATAAACCAAGTGACATAGATAACCATGATACCAGGAGTTGAGCTTGATAATGTTTGAGGTATTCTATAATTGATGCCAAACTTTGAATAAAATAGGGCCGCCAAAGCAGATTATCATTTAACCTCAAAAACCATGTGGGCTTAAGAAGCAGAGAGTTCCAGTGGAAATAAGGGAAGTTTGGGTTGATAGAACATGTTTAGTGTATCATAACCATGCAAAGAGTTGGTCAAAATAAGATATCATGGGGAAGTGAGCTTCTACCAAAATAGAAATCTTGACTAGATTTGCAGATGAGATTATTTTCTTGCCTGGAAAACCATCAAGAACAAGTGGTTCAAAGTATGGCTTGGTCAAGGGAAAGCATGGAATTTTATAGAACTTGAGATGATCTACAAGATAGTTCAAGTGAATTTCCAAAAAGGTACAATGGTTTACAAATGCAAGGACTCAAAGAAGTGATAATGATAACAGTTCCATACTAAGCCATTTAGGCAAATTTAGGGTTTTAGACTAGATTACAAAAAGGAGGTGATTTTGAGGGGATGCTAGGTTCCAAACTCATCATCAAGTGGATTATGTTGGAGATTAGGTTGAGTGGAAAGGATCCATTCATAGATTTGGTCTTGATGGAGTTGGAAACTATCATAAGGGATTATCCCTAGATTGCTCTGGTTAGGAGAACAGATGGTCACTCTAGTGACTAGTTATCAGATCAAGCTTAGGGGACTTGCTTAGGATTTGTATTCTTGATTTAGCTTGATACTATAGGATGAGATCCTAGGGTGTCTCATGCTACTTCCTAAGGAGACAGTTCATCACACATAGCATATCAAATAAATTCATCAAATAACAGACCAAGGTAATTCACCTTATCAAACTTATCAACCTACTACTAAGGTTACAATTAATCCTAGCTTGAGGTAAGTATGGGTATTTTGAAATGTTGGAGTTTGAATAAGGTGAGATCCCTTGGTATCTCTACCAAGAGTAGAATTCAAAAGCTTTATAAAAAGGTTTTGGAAAAACCTAGAGGTAAGAGTAGTTCAATGTTCTATCTTGAAAACATAAGGAGATTATATTATATATCTCTCCATAGTCTGGTCAATAGGTGATGTGAAAATAGTTGTTGCTGCAAAGGCATCTTGGCTCTAGTTTTGAAATGACAGAACATTTGAGAATATGCTAAAAGAGCCAAGACGGTTTTATTAAATAATTTTTTTGAACCAAGGTTGAGGTAAGGAGTGTATCATCTACTACACAATCAGATGCATAAGCATAAACAAACAAGAAAGCAAACATTGCATCGATTAACAATAAAAAATTTGTATTCCCCCTAATTTTTGCAGTTTGGACAACAAATCAGGGTTGCTAAATATGGGATGTTACATGGTGCAGCAAATTTCACAAGCACAAATTAAACTGTAGCATTAATTTTTATCATCACAAATTAAATAGTAGCATCAAGCAATCAATCACAAAGAGAACCCTAGCAACAAAAGTTTTTTGGGGGAGGAACTAATAGATGGAGCTGGCTGGTCAAGATCTGGGTTTTGCTCAAAAAACACGAGAGGATTATTCAAGAGGAGGCATAATCCTTGCATCAATGGACCTCCAGCTCCTCCATTCATCCAATACAAAGCACGTCACTGCTATGGAGCATGATTTGAACTTGATATCAAAGCAACTATGGGTTGATAGATGAGGTGGTTCAGATGACTAGATAGGGGTAGAGAACAAATCTAAAGAGGTGCACCATGGACGACATTGGTAGGTAGGGGCAGTCGTGCCATCATGTCCCGTGCATTGTACCATATCACGTGGTTTGACACGGAGGAGGACGTGAGAGACTTTGACTTTTTTCTATAGAACCACTTTTTACACCAATGAAACATTTTTAGGAAGAGGTGAGTCGAGGTCAGAGACCAGACAAATCTTGTTGCTTTGATTGTACGATGCTCAATCTGGAGGCTGGGTCACACACATCCTTCAGAGGACGCTTAGTCCCCACCTATTAAGTATGGAATCTAAAGAATCAGAGTGAAGCCCACTTTCAACTACCCCTTTATTTTGCATGCAACAGAAACAAGAGCATGCCATGGTCGGTTTATTTTCAGCACATGGTGAGTTTTAATAGGAATGAGGGTGCAATGGCTATTAAATTTCCCCAATTAATACTGATTTTTGCCTAATAAAAATATTAATTTTATTAGGGGCCTAATAAACTTGATGAGGGAGTACTGTGTCTATGTTACTACACACTATATAGACAATAACATACACTAGTCTTAATAGTCTATATTATTTTTGATACGTCGTAAACGTATCTATAATTTTTGATGCTCCATTCTTGTTTTATATCATTTGTATTATGTTTTGTCTACACTTTGAGGTATTTTTATACACTTTCTAGAACTAACCTATTGACAAGATGCCACAGTGCCAGTTGTCTGTTTTCTGCTGTTTTTGGTTTCAGAAAAGCTAAATTATGAATATTCTCGGAATTGGACGGGACAAAAGACAAAGTTACTATTTTCCCGGAGTGATACGGAAAATCAAACAGAGACGAAGTAGGGCACCAGGGTGGGCACACCCTAGGGTGGCATGGGCCCACCTTGGCCGCACCACCAGGGGGTGTGGCCCCCCTGGCTGCCTCCTCGCCTTTCCCCTTAGCCTATAAGAATCCCCACGGGAGAAAACCCTAGATCGTCAATCATACGTCCACGAAAACCTCCACGGAGCCGCCGCCACCGAAGGGGAGATTTGGGGGATACAAGTCTGTGTTCCGTCACCCTGTCGGGACGGGGAAGTGCCCCCGGAACCATATCCTTCGATCTCCACCACCATCTCCATCGATATCCACCACCATCTCCATCGCCGTTGATGATTCCCATGATGAGGAGGGAGTAGTTCTTCCTCGAGGCTAAGGGCTCTACCGGTAGCTATGTGTTCACCTCTCTCTCTATGTGTGATCATATTGTGATCATGAGCTTTGTAATCAAGTAGACATACTCTGCTACTCAAGTTCTTTAATAGATCTCCTGCTCTCCCCATGTGTGTGAAAGTGACAGCGTGCATACCGTGGTGGCACTTAGGCTAGAGTTTACCTAAATACTCAAGTGCTTCAATATATCTCTTCTCTCCCCACGTGTGTGAAAGTGACAGCGTGCACGCCGTGGTGGCACTTAGGCTAGAGTTCGTAAATCTTTATCATGAGTATATTTGGAGTTGGATGTCTTTATGAAATTGTGGTGTTTGTTGGAACCATCTAGCGCTCAAGGTGACAATGTGGGTTTATCTAGATGGGGAAGGCGGACTTTGAAGAATGTTGTTATAGCCCTACCATGGATTAGAGTGTCCAACCGGAGAGTAGTATTATGAAGAGAATATATTTATATGAGAGAGTGTTCACTAGTGAAAGCATGATCCCTAGGACTTGTTTCTAAACATTGAAACACTGTTACAACTAGATGTGTTACATGTTTGCTTGCTTCCAGTCTCTTCCACCCCGTCAAGCTCTTTTCTGGCACCATTGTCTTATAATCATCCATACCACTTGTATTTCACTATCTCTTCGCTGAACTAGTGCACCTATACACCTGACAAGTGTATTGGGTGTGTTGAGGACACAAGAGACTTCTTGTATCTTAATTGCAGGGTTGCTTGAGAGGGATACCTTTGACCACTTCCTCCCTGAGTTCAATAAACCTTGGGTAATCCACTTAAGGGAAACTTGCTGTTGTTCTACAAACCTCTGCACTTGGAGGCCCAACAACTGTCTACAAGAATAGAAGTGCATAGACATCAATTTTCCACTAAGACTAGTTATGAGGGAATACCCAACAGGGTAGGCCCAGGCAACGAGTCGACACATAGGCTGCAGGAGTCTAGAAGACCATACCATGGAGGTATCTATCTGGAAGGCCAAGGAGTGGAGACTTGGAGCTCAATAAGTTGGCGAACTCGGCCCTTTAGGCAACTTAGATCCTATCTTGTAAAATCCTAGCCGAGGTCCTTTATAAACCTTTACAGGGAACCCTAGTAGAACATAACACATCTCACGCCATAGCGCGAGCCCTCTCTCTACTCCCATCCACTCGTCGCCTAAGGTGACTCCTTGTACTCTCATAATCAATACAATAATAGCAGGAGCAGGTCTTTACCTTGCAAGGGAGGGGACGAACCTGGGTAAAACCACGTGTGTTCATATCATACCAAGAATTCTTAAGCTCCCTTCCTTTCCCCCTTATGAAAGCTACCCATGGTAGCATCTCTCAGATCTATGCACCTATAGTTGGCGCCCAACATGGGGCGTGGGACTTCGGGACTGATATTCCTAACGAGACAGTCTTATTCGGTATCCGGCCATATCACGACTGGTTGGCTCATCACAATCGACCCCATAATGTATGTCACTAGCGATGGCCATCGCCCAGCACCCGTCGGTCACGAGCTCCTACATGTTGCCATTCGGCCGCAAAAATGCCTTCATCGACTACACCGCGGCCGTCGGGGCCATAGAGGCAGGGAAAAGCATCAAAAGCCCTAGCTCCACCAACCCCGCACCCTCCGAGAGTGACTCCACCGACAATCATCTTTCTACCTTCACACAGACCCGGATCTCGCGGACGGCAGTCAGCACAATGAGGAAACGGACTCGATCACCTCGGTCTCTAATGCCGAGAAGATCATGCCAGTCTCCAACATGGACGACTTCGAGCACGACTCCCTATTCCTCGTCCTTGACTATGTCTTAGATGGAGACTCCATGTGGTAACGGTAACCCCATTAGGTGTTTACATGGCCCTAGGCAGGAGCAACAACAACGTACCCCCAACCCCGCCAATGCCAATGTCGGGGCCAATGCCAACGCTTCCAACAATGGCGGCAACGCCAACACCAACGTCGGTGTCAACACGAACAAAATTTCCAATGCCAACCACAACACCAATGCTAACATCACCGACAACATCAATCGCAACGCCAATGCCAACTTCGCCGCCAACACCAACATCATGAAAAACCCTAACACCGGAGTCACGACGAAGGGATGTCGAAAATGGACGCAATGACTGGAGTCGCCAGAAATAGTGGAAACACCAACAACACCGGTGCCACCAGATACAATGGAAATAGCGGCAACCCCGAAAATGCCGTCAAAAACACTGACGTCACCAACCGGGTCTTCGACCCGCTCTTGATGCTAATGATGGCGACGATGACAGCCACAAACCTAGAGTGGTTCCGTCTAGGCCTCATCGACGAGGAGAAGAGGCAGCTTGGCCAGAGGACGCCTCCAGATCGAGCAGAACCTGCACAATGGAGTCTCTTGATTACCGCATATGCCAACACATGGCCCGTGTGGACCCAAACTATCAAGGCGGCAACCTCTTCGCAACCTTTGATGAGGAAGATCAAACTCGAGCGACAGAAAGAGAATACTGCCACAACTCGACGGCCGATGTAGCAGACCAGCCGACAACCAGCCATAGCCGAACAGCCACAACCGCACCCACTGGCGCGCATCATCCCGAGAGATGAGGGCCTCCCATTCTACGAAAGCCCTGTCAAAAATATGGCCACCGTGGTGCTAGTCTTTTCCAAGGAATTGCCCCGGGAGGAAATCAACAAGTCGCCGTAAGCCACATATTCGCGCTAGTCAGGTGGGTGCTCGAGCAATAGCTCAATGGCATAGACGGCGAAGGGAGGCTCTACTCTCGCACATCACAAAGACATGTGACATCTTCTGTGCAGTGTGCCTAGGCGAATCTGTAGAACTGCCCACTGCCGCACGTCATCCTTGGAGAGACGAACCGGCTGTCTCCAGCAACCATGGGCGACTAGTGAATAGGGAAACCACGGGAGGCTTCATATTCGACATACGTATGGACATCATCGCCAACCAATAGGCCCACACCACTTTTGCGGGCGATGCCCATAACATCATCGACAACAACAGATCCGTCGCCCGATCCCTGGGCAGCGCCTTCAATCAACTCGGGCCCAAGTGTTTTGGGTACCTTGTACGGAATGAGCGCTACCCCCGACAACTTCAAGGGGCCTCGAGGAGTCGACAAATACGACACATCCATGGATCCAGAATCATGGATCGATAACATGCGATGTCCATGAGCATCATCAACTGCAATGATTCTTGGTGACTCGATACCTCCCACTCATGATGGAAGGGTCGACTCGCCAATGGATCAACGACCTCCCAAATGAAAGCATGGACTCCTAGGAGGAGATGAAAGTCGCTTTCATCAAAAAAAATTGAAGGCACCTACACGCACTCAACGACTCTCGAATATCTCAACCGGTGCATACGGCGAGATGGCGAAGCGACTCGCCGATGGCTGCAAAGATGGGCCAACCTGTGGAACTCTTCCTTAGGGATCAACGTCAACACTAAAATACTCATCTTTAGGGAGACATGCAGGTTTGACCCACTCGTCCTCAAGATCATGCGGTCAAAGAAGTCAATCGGCAGAATCTCCGAGCTCATGGAGTTTACCTATCTCTACGCCGAGCCGGAAAAGACCCCTGAAGAGGAGGATGACGACACGGCCGGTCGACCGGAAGAAAGAGGCTAAATACACTTCGGCAACGGCCATAATGGCGGCCACTACCACAACAACCACCACAACGGTGGGAAATGCAAGGGAAACAATAGCAAATTCGTCACCAACACAAATAACGATCAGCGCGACTTCAAGCATGACCACCGTGGCAACAACAACTTCTGGGGGAAGAAGCTCATCGCAGAGCAGCTACTAGACGGCCCATGCGTCATCCAAAGTAGGGACGGACGCCCCACCACACATGACCAAGGACTCCTTTACGTCTCGTATCCACCTCTCCACCCTCCATGCATGGTGGGTAAAGGTCACCTTGAAGAATAACTTCTGCTCTTCGTAGAAGAAGACACGTGTTCTTGGTAAGGGGGCTGCCATTGATGAGGCTTCGATGTTCTTGGGCTTTGCTGGATGAACTTCTTGATCGAGAAGATAGGAGCGGTTGTATCACTAGTGCAGAGCCCCCCCTTTAACTCCGGTTGGGAGGGCCCTCTAACAGCGGTTCCCCAACCGCTGTTGAGGGTTCGGTGTTAGAGGGGGGGGCCCCTTTAACACCGGTTCCTATACGAACCGGTATTAAAGGGTGGCGCACGTGGGGCTGCCACAGTTCAGCCCCTTTAACACCGGTTCGTGTCTGGAACCGGTGTTAAAGTTCTTCTGGCAGATTTAGGCCGTTTTCTGCCGAGAACTCTGCCGGCAGAAAACGCTAAATCTTCGCCGGCAGACTCTCTGCCCGTTAAGGCGTATTTACGGGAGGGGGAGGGAAATCGATCGTTATCGGTATACTTATAAATCGTCATCGGTATATACGAGTACATGAATAATTAAGCAACTATTATTATACACAAACATCGTCATCGGCACATACATCGCCATCGGCACATACATCGTCATCGTTCATTTTGGTGGATATCTATAGAGTTCTCCGCCAGGCGTGACGCCCTCATCAAGTATGAACCCCAATTCCTCTTGAATGGCTCATGCGTTCAAATGGTAGGAGTTGGTCCGCATCCGCTCGATCTGAATATATATGAAGAATGGGCATCAATATATATATAAGAATAAAACTCAACACAATTGATGGTAATAAAATAATGTTGTGGACTTTGTTTACTTACTCTAAGTTGTTCTAGTGCGGCTTGGCGTCAAGACATATCGTGTTCTAATGAATTCGCAAACATAGTACCCACATAAGTTATTGCCGTGTCCCTGATGTGCGCACTTTACGAGAATAGAGAGTTCAATCAAAATAATAATCAATAAAGCATGATATAATGGAATTGGAAGCTAGCTAGTATTACTTACATTTTGGTCTACAAATTTTAGTTCTTTCCGACCATTCACCCGCTGCCCCCGTGAACATTTTCAAACCCCTGTCCGACAAAGAAAATGGATAAAGGAGTAATTAATTACTTATTGTCACGAAAGTTGCCGATCTAGTGCGATAATATGATTGAAATTACCTCTGGAGCATCTCTCTAAAGTCTGCCCATAGCTCTTTTTCTTTTCGTAACGAGTCCATGACAAGGACTTTTCCTGAGTCGGGTTGAATGACTAGCAGAATAAAGTGGAACCTACATGCGCATAACTCATCATCGTTACACTTAACATCGAGTAAGTCAAATGAATGTGTACAAGAGAGAGGGTAACAGTACTCACGAGAAGTTGTAAGGCAATAGTATTTCCCTTTTGGTTTGTTGTCTCAGTAAAGACTTTAGCAAGTAATCTTCTGTTTGCCCGGGTTTGTCTCTTACCACTTCTTCATGAACTCTATTTGGGTCAACGAACCCAATGTCAAAAGGGCCTCCTTTCATGCATTCCATAACCTTTTTCCTGCATAATAGTATATACATATATGGTGAGCATATATATACATGCAATTAATGAAGTGAATGAGTTGAGATAAAAATTACAGAAATAGTACTTACACACAATAAAGGCTGATGGCAGATTTGTCGAGTTCCTTCTGATTGAATAGAGAATGCAAGTCTTGAATGTTGAAGTCGATCGCGTCGTCTCCGCACAAGAAAATCTCATCTCTTATATGCGACGTGATCCATTCTTCTTTTCTCGTCTTGCAGAAATGAAGGTACCACTTGTGCAATTTTCGCATCTTTGTTGGTAGATTCTTGAGCTCCTCTTTCTTGACGAGATTCTTCCCATACTTCCATGGCTGTATGGGGTTGACATCGCATTTGGGCAAGTTGTCTCCCATGACGTTCAAGTATGCAATGTAAGTCATCCCCATCTCATTGGCCTTTCTTTGTAGCTCACTCGTAATCATCTACGGAGGAGCGTCCGTTTGTCAAACATTTGGAGCGGGGCACATGATTGGTTTTCGCTCTCCGAGCATGGGAACTGTTTTCAGGGTGCCTCACGATTGCTACTTCAGTCTCCCTGGCGCCTTGCATCCGCCTTCAAAATCTGCTGCTCGTAGTCCGGCACAAGTGGGGTTTCAGGTTTCAAAAGATTTTTGTAAAACTTCTCCACCACCGCCGGATCTATTTTCTCCTTTGGCTCGGCCCGTCTAGGTGCAAAGAATTTCTTGACCTGTTCTCCCGAGATCCTATTGGTCTCCTCATCGCTGCGATTCCACGGTAAAACCGGCAATGGCTTGGCGGAAGGCTGGGGCGTAGTTTTTGAACTCTTTGGCGACGGTTTCTGTGGATTTCTTTGTGGCATTACTCGATGCTCCTCGTGGCAGTGCTCTTCCGCTTCTGAGAGGAGATGGCTGAAGCACGGAGATGGCCGACGGCCGAGATGGCTGCCTGAGGAGATGGCCGACGGGCGGAGATGGCTGCCACAAGCAGAGATGGCCGACGGGCGGAGATGGCTGCAGCCAGAGATGGTGACCGACGGAGATGGCTGCCAGCAGAGATGGCTGAAGCGGCTCACGATCATGGAGACGGAGGGGTGCAGTGACCTCAATTTGGAAGCACAATGTGTTCCTTCTTCCAAAGAATGGTTGTTTTCACTGCAAATTTGAGTTGAGTTTCCCTTCACCGTAGCATGGTCAAGCTGCTTCCTCATATTCCTTCACAACCTCATCCACCCGACAATAGCATAGCCATCTGGAATCGGTCGGCGGTGGTAAGTTCCACCAGCTAGGAGGTAAGGCATAGCCGACCACCTTAATGGATAAGCCCATTAATCTCACATGCAGCTCAGTGTTCGCTCTCCGTGATCTCATCAACGGGGTATCGAGGACCAGTCATTTCAAGCGTTGGTACGTTCTCTCCGTGGAAGCCACTGCGCTTTTCCAGATGCGGGCGCGGGCAGCTTCCAATGCAGGCTCTTCATGCCGCTGAGATGGGCCGGTAGCTTGATGGCTCATTGTGCATTCACTTGCGTGCGGCGCCGCAAGTGCATGTTCTATCTGTGTCATCCGATCATCGCTCTTTTTCTTTTCTCGCGCCATTCAGAAGAGTCGCTCGATCGGCAAACCCATCCTTCCACGTCATACCCCATGCCTCGTGCATGTCCAGGGTGTTCTTTTTTACCGATGGCGCGTGTGAGCTGGTCATTCTCTCTGTCGGGATGGAAGATCCTAGCGGATGTTTCCTCGTATGCCGTGATGAGTTCAGTGACGGGTTTGGCAAGGATGGTTGGGAAGATACACAATCCTGTTTCTGGGTCCAACCTTGCCCCGATTCCGTAGAACCAAGTCTTTGCACGTAGGTCCCACCCATATGTCTGGGGTGTGATCCCTCTCTCGCGCAGGGCCCTCTCAGCTTCCTCCCACTTAGGCCTCTGAGATATGTAGCCACCTGACCCCGTCCTCGTGATATTCCTTCTTGGGGCATTAAGCGTATTGGTTTCGACCTCTTTTTAGCTATAGCACTTTTTTATATGTCTCAAATTCGCCGGTGAGGTCTTATCTTCGCATAATATGCGTCTTGAAATTTGAGTCTCGAGCTTTGACAAATTTGTTCAATTTTGTCTTCGATTATGGAAAGCCTCAGCCATCTTCTTTAGAGTCCACTCTTTGACCTTTTCTTTATAACCGGGTTGTTTTCATCCTCCTCTGGCGGAAGGGTGAAATTTACCAACAACGAATTCCAAAGCGTTTCTTTGGATCTATCATCGACAAAGGTACCGTCGCCCTTCTTTGGCTTATTCCAATATTCAATTATGATTGGGATTTGGTCCCTAACAAGAACTCCAGCCTGACGTATAAATTTGTCTGCGGCCTTCTTGGGCTCCATCGGCCTGCCATCAACACGGACTGCTTCGATCGTGAACTTTGCACGATCTTTCAACCGCTGGCTCGCGCCTCGCTTGCTCTTTTTCGTAGAAGAAGATGGTTGCTGGCTGGTCGATCCAGAGGGCTAAAAGAAGAAAGAAGCGTTAATTAATACATGTAGAAGAAGATTGTTGGTTGAAGTCAGCTGAGGCTTAATCAATGCATATACCTCGCCGGACTTTGTAACCATTAAATTGCGTTCACCGGAGTCTTCATCTTCTCCATGACTAGTACTTGAGCTGTCGTCATGTCCCTCCAAGTTCAGATATTGTGAGGTGTCCTCATCAATAATGTTCTCCATTATTTCTTCTTCTTCAAGGTTTCTACTAAGTGGATCCATAGTTTCTAAAACAATAATATTATCTAGAGTAAGAGTGTAAACATTCAAGTGGACTTGGATTCATACACAAATATACATATTATTCATACCAAAATACACAAATAAATACACAAATGAGTCGAGGTCCAATTTGTATACAAGTTTTAATCTATGCATGTAGTACAATTTATCGAGCAAACAAGTTTTAATCAGATGAGTCGCAATCACACACGTGGAAGACACGTGGCGCTCACCGGTGGTGGCGTTGGTCTCGTCGGCGGTGCTCGTCGGACGGATGCGGCGGTCTCGTCGGCGGCGGTGCTAGCGGCGGGCGGCGTTGGCGTGGCGGCCTCTGAGCTCCGAGCGGCGTAGACGCGCTCCTGCACGGGGAAGAGAGCGAGATGGTTAGGGCTCGAAATAGGCTTGCGCCCGCTATATTAATATAGCAATCACAAGATACAACAATGTTCACTGGGTTTGTCCCTCCGCCAACAAGCTCGCATCTCCCCTCTTCGCGCGGTTCCCACCTCCGGCGTCACCCGCACCTCCCCATCGAACTCCCCATCCACCCCTCCGCCAGCCGACCCACCCCGCCAGCCTCCCTATAGTTGCCCCGTGCGGCCATGCTGCCTCCCTCGCTCTGGCCGTCCGCCTCGCCTCGCTTGTCTACCTCTCCTGTCGCCACTCGATGAGCTCATTGGCCCGCGGCCGCGCTTGCCTCGCCGCTCGTCCTCGCGCCCCAACCTCCGCCACGGGGCCCTCCCACCTCCTTCGGCCTTTGGCCGCCACCGGGCCGTCGGCGCGCCTCACTTCTTCCCGGCCAAGCCCGAGCCCGACCACGGCCTCGCCACGCCAACCTTGCCCTCGTCAACTGGACCCCACCGTCATCCCTAACCTCGACCATCCATCGAGCAAGCTCACACGAGGAGGGGAGGGCTCGCCGCCGCGCCCAAGCTCGCTGGCCGCCCACGCCCTCGCCCGGCAGCGCTCAGCTCGCGCCCTCGCCCGCCACGCCCGCGCTCGACAGCCGAAGCTCGACAGCGTCGCCCGGCCGTGCAGCCGAGCTCGCCGCGCCTGCGCGCCCGTCGGCTCTCGCTCTCGCTGGCCCCCTGCGTTCGGTCTACTCAGAGGAAGTGGTGGCGGATGGAGGGGCGTGCCGGCGGTGGCGGCGGCCAGCGGCGAGGTCTTGGCGGCAACCTGCGCCGCCGGGGAGGCCGGCGGTGGCGGAAGGTGTTAGAGGAGGGAAGGATGCGGGAAGAGAGGGTCGGGCGGCGAACCTCGAGCTCCGGCGGCGGGAGCGGCGGGTCGGGCGGCGACGGCTGGTCGGGCTCGGCGGCGGCAGCAGGGCGGGGTGGGCGGCGCGCTTCTATCGATCGCTCGGTGGAAGAAAGGAAGGGGAGGAAGGTGAATAAATACCCCTTTAACACCGGTTCGTGGCTGGAACCGGTGTTAAAGGGGGGATTCGTTTCACCCCCTTTAACACCGGTTCCAGCCACGAACCGGTGTTAAAGGGTGTTTCCCGCGCGCATTTATTACCCCCCCTTTAACACCGGTTCGTGGCTGGAACCGGTGTTAAAGAAGCGATAGAACGAAATAAATCTTTAACACCGGTTCTATGCGGAACCGGTGTTAAAGGAACATTATTCAGGGCTTTAATTCAAAAATATGATATGAAATTTAGAAAATTCATATCTTTTTCATTTCAACTCGAAAAATATGAATAATATATCATAATTTTCAGAAAAATAATATCTATCCATTCATGTAAATCATTTTATATTTACTTTACATGAAATTTTTAAAATAAATAAACACTTATTTCATGCATTAAAGGGCTTTTTAATTCAAAAATATGATATGAATTTAGAAAATTCATATCTTTTCATTTCAACTCAAAAATATGAATAATATATCATAATTTTCAGAAAATAATATCTATCCATTCATGTAAATGATTTTATATTTACTTTACATGAAATTTTTTAAAATAAATAAACACTTATTTCATGCATTAAAGGGGCTTTTTTAAGATATATAAAAGAACTGAAAATTAAGATACATGGCAGATTAAGTAACAATCGGTTGAACTGAAAATTAAGATACATAAAAGAACTGAAAATTAAGATACATGGCCGATTAAGTAACAATCGGCGAACTTGTTTCGAATGTTGGAGTGATTTAGTCATGCTCCCGCCTACACCTGTAATACCGCCATCGTAGTCGTCATTACTGCATTGCCGTCATCATTGCCGTAAAGGTCACCGTAATTGAACCTCCGGAGAGTACGCGTGGGCTGGACTTGAGGGTAGCGTGGGCGGACTTGAGGGTAGCGCAGACGGGGTTAGAGTCGGCGGTGTCACAGGCCATGACGCTGGAGAGTCCGACCGCGCCACCATAGCCGACGGCCGGCCTCGTTGAAGTTAGGAGGAGGTGGGCCGTCCTCCTCGTGCTGCGGCGCCCTCTCATGCCGATCCACGAAGAAGGCTTCCCAAGTAGAGAAATAGTCGGGATGCCATCGGGATTCCTCCTGCTCGGCGTGAGCTCGAAGTAGTAGTGGTTCGTGATGGCCATCCGGCCACACCTAGAGGACAGAGGAACCGGCACACCTCTGCTCGACATCCAGCCGACGGGACACGAGTGGCCAAGGGGGGGAGTTCGGCAGCGCCTCCGCCTCCCAGGGGTTAGTGCTACGGTGGAAGCCATGGGAAAGAGTGATGAGGTTGCAGATATGAGTCTAGAGATGTGCAATGACAATGGAGGCCAACCCCTACATATATATATAGTGAACTAGCGGGAAGAATCGGAGGAAGAATCGGGAAGAAAAATGGCGGGAAGAAAATGGCGGAAGAATGGCGGGAAGAAAAATGGCGGGAAGAAAAATGGCGGGAAAAAATGGCGGGATGAACCTTTAGTCGGTTGGAGACACCAACCGGACTAAAGATGAACTTTAGTCCCGGTTGGAGACACCAACCGACAAAACACGAGTCGACACTAATAATAGAGGTGAGTGCATGTCGACATTATGTCGTGCGGCGTGTACCTTGTCCGGATGGTGTCACCAAGGACTAAAGATGAACTTAGTCGGTTGGAGACACCAACCGACTAATAATAGGGTGAGTGTCGACATTATTTTGTAAGTGTCAACACTATGTCGAGATGCTTGTACTATAAATAGGCATCCTTGTGAGTCCGATCCTCCACCCGGTTTGAGGCAGGGACACCACTACGGCGATTTCAGGAGATGCGGGCAGATCCTCCGGCATCTCCAAGAAACTTGTCATAGAGGCACTCCCTAATATGTGAAATTAGTTAGCTCCCGGTGTACTGATCTAGTTAGATAAGTTACAAAGCTGCAAGATGGTTTTGAGAGCAGGACACCACTACGGCCAGTTCGGAGATGCCGACGAGCCTAGTCCTCCCAAGATCTCCAAGAAACTGGTCATAGAGGCACTCCTAATATGTGACCGCGTTTGGAGATCAGATCTTAATGGTAAGTACGAATGGACAACTTCTTCTCATACTCCGGTCCATCCACAAAACATGACTAACACTCAAGACATGTATTAAAAACATGAACTAGAGTTACATAATATGAGCATGAACTTCTTGGCATATGCCCTTCCTTATGATCGCTGATCGTAACCATGGAGCATCTTCTTTACTTAACGGAATGCTTGGGTCAGTTTTCACCGTGAAGGCGAATTTCATCAAACTTATTATAATCTTACGACATATGCATCTTGTCCTCGATTCCCACGATTTTTCTTTTCCCGAAAGAACTATGTGGCTTTGGCTCATCATATGATGTATTCGTTTGCATATTTTTCTTTTTTTTTGGTCCGAGGACATGTCCTTCACATAGAAAACCCGAGCCACATCATTGGCTAGGACGAATGGTTCGTCTAAGTTCTTCATAAGATTGTTGAGATCCACCGTTGTCATTCCGTACTTCTTGTCTACCTCAACCCCTCCTCCTGTTAGCTTGACCCATTTGCATCGAAACAAGGGGACCTTAAAATTAGGTCCATAGTCAAGTTCCCATATCTCCTCTATGAACCCATAATACGTGGTCTTTTGCCCATTGTCTTCGCTGCGCATCGGCGGACACCACTTTATTTTGGTTGGTGCTCTTTTATCTTGGCCTATCGTGTAAAATGTATTCCCATTTATCTCGTACCTTGGAAAGTACATACAAGATGGCGGTGTCACGCCAACAAGTACAATTTGATCCCCAACAGTGGTGTTATTCGTGAGAAGTCTTTTGCACCACCGCCAAAACTCTCCATGTGTTCACTTATAATCCATTCATCGAGCCTGGTGTTTGAGGCGTATTAAATTCTTGTGTTCATTGATATACGGGCAACCAAGATAGATCTTTGTAAAACCGTGTAGTGTGCTTGATTGAGAGAATGCCCGTCCCTACATATCATTGCTTTACATCCTAGGGTGCCTTTTCCACGCAGTCTCCCTCATGTCGTGATTCGAACACCAATCGCCTTAAGGTCAGGAATAAAATCAACACGAACTCAATGACCTCCTCTGTTACATAGCCCTTGGAGATGCTTCCTTCGCCTAGCACGGTTATGAACATATTTCTTTAAGACTCCATGTACCTCTCAAAGGGAACATATTGTGTAGAAATACAGGACCGAGAATGGCAATCTCTTCTACTAGGTGAACCAGGAGATGCGTCATAATATTGAAGAAGGATGGTGGGAACACCAACTCAAAGTGACAAGACATTGGGCCACATCTTTGTAACCTGGTAGGCTTTACGGATCGATTACCTTACGAGATATTGCATTGAGGAATGCACATAGCTTCACAATGGGTACTCGAACATTTTCGGTAGAAGCCCCTCAATGCAATCGGAAGCAATTGTGTCATAATCACGTGGATCATGAGACTTCAGGTTTTGGAATTTTTCTCGCCATATTTATTATTCCCTTTATATTCGACGAGAAGCCGACGGGACCTTGATATCGCTCGGACATTCAAAAATATTTCCTTCTGCTTTGGTAAGAGCGTATGGCGGGAGTTAAGTGGCATCGTTTACCCTTCTCGTTCTCGGGATGCATAGGCTCTTGAGGGCCTTGGGGCGTTCTGGTCTGTCGTGCTTCCGGTGTATCTTTTGTCTTCCCATACAGTCCTAGAAAGCCTAGCAGGTTCACGCAAACATTCTTCGCCACGTGCATCACGTCGATTGAAGAGCGGACCTCTAAGACTTTCCAATAGGGTAGGTCCCAAAATATAGATTGCTTCTTCCACATGGGCGTGTCCGGCATCGTCATTGAACAGATAGACGCCAGGACCTTTTCCAAAGATTACTTCTAGGTCCTTGACCATACCAAATACCTCCTCACCGACGGAGGACGGGCTTCCTCGGTTACGCCAGACGTTTGAAATGCTTGCCTTTCTTTCTTCTTGGATGCAGTTCGGAAGAAATCGGCGATACCCTAGGTACACAACCTTCTTACATTTATCCAAATATACACTTTCAGTATCATCTAAACAGTGTGTGCATGCATTGTATCCCTTGTTTGTCCGCCTGAAATGTTACTAAGAGCGAGCCAATCATTGATGGTTACGAAAAGCAATGCTCGTAGGTTAAATGGCTCCCCTTTGTGCTCATCCCACATCGTACACCTGGTTTGGCCCACTGTAAAAGTTCTTCAACTAATGGCCTTAGGTACACATCAATGTCGTTCCGGGTTGCCTCGGGCCTTGGATGAGCACTGGCATCATAATGAACTTCCTCTTCATACACAACCAAGGAGGAAGGTTATAGATACATAGGGTCACAGGCCGGTGCTTGTGACTACAGCTCTGCTCACCAAAAGGATTCATGCCGTCATGCTTAGACCAAACCTTAAGTTCCTTGCGTCACGTGCAAAGTCCGGGTACTCTCGCCGACTTTTCTCCACTGTGACCCATCGGGTGTCTCAACATCGCGTCTTTCTTACGGTCTTCCATGTGCCATCGCAACAACTTGGCATGCTCTTTATTTATGAAGAGACGTTTTAACCGTGGTATTATAGGAGCATACCACATAACCTTGGCGGGAACCTTCTTCCTAGGGGCCTCGCCCTCAACATCGCCAGGATCGTCTCGTCGATCTTATACGCATGCACGGTGCATACCGGGCATGCATCCAAATTCTCGTACTTCTCACCGCGGTAGAGGATGCGATCATTAATGCAGGCATGTATCTTACGCACGTCTAATCCTAGAGGCGACAACCTTCTTTGCTTGGTATGTCTTGTCAGCAACTCATTATTTCTTGGAAGAAGATTCTTCATTTTACCAACAACTTTGAAAATCTTGTTGTCGGTCACACCATTCTTCGCCTTCCATTGCAGCAAATCCAAGGTGGCACCTAGCTTTTGTGGCCATCTTCGCAAGTTGGATACAACAATGTTTTGTGATCCTTTAACATCTGCTCCAGCTTCTCCTTCTCCTTTTCAGTTTCACATTCTTCCTTTGCATCAAGTAATGGCCCGACCAAGATCGTCATCAGCGGGCCCATCCTCCCTCTTGATCTTCATTATCTACCTCCGTTGCATTATCATCATATTCAGGATACATATTATGATAGTTTTCATCATCCTCTTCTTCTTCGTTGTCTTCCATCACAACCCTTTTTCTCCGTGCTTGGTCCAACAATTATAGCTGGGCATGAAACCAGATCAAGCGGTGGGCGTGAATGGTTCTGGTATTTGAGTAGTCTTTCTTGTTCTGACAGTGAACACACGGACATCACATAAAACCATTGTGATCACGGTTGGCATTAGCCACAACGATGAAATTTTGGAGGCCCGTAATGTACTCGGAAGTGCGGCGGTCACCGTACATCCATTGCCGTTTCATGTGCATTAATATGTAGTATATATCAAAAAATAATAGGGAGATGACCATTTATATATATAGTACATCAATGACACATGAAACTATAGTTGCCGACCTCGACCGAGACGGAAAGAGCAACAAGAAAGCTTATTTTGAGCTCTCGGGCATTTCACCGAACACCTCCAGTGCATATGAAAAAAATACAAACTAGCACTCTTCACACCCTCTTGCTAGGCTCCAAAATGTGAAAGAATGGAAGAGTGGGGTGTGTGTGGGCTGCGGTGGTGTCTTATATAGCCCCCACCCCTTTAACACCGGTTCGTGCCACGAACCGGTGTTAAAAAGAATCTTGAACCATCAGTGGAGGGACCTTTAACACCGGTTCGTGGCACGAACCGGTGTTAAAGGGGGGGCTCCTTTAATGCCGCAGAGGCCACGCTGGTACGGCCCCCCCTTTAACACCGGTTCGTAGAAGAACCGGTGTTAAAGCCCATTTTCGGGATCAACAAAAGCCCTCGTTTCCAGTAGTGTATGTAGTGTTGATCATGTCGTAATCTTAAGATTTTATAGTAGTTAGAGTTGTGTGAACTCATTCATGTTAATTGATTAGTGTGAAATCGATCGAAAATTGAAATGTGGTGTGAATCAACAACATAATCAATGATATTTTTTTGATTGGCACCTTTCCTCGAAGAAAATCATGATTAAGGCGGTTCCAAACGATGGGGTTCACGCGGACTTGAGTCACACACAATTTCCAATAGAGGAATCGACTGACATTCGTCAGTACCCACACAGTATAAATGTTAGATATGTGTGGGATAGAGTGTAACACATACGGATCACCAAACACCGTGTGCTTGCTTTGACTAATCGCAAACGATGGCATTCAAGGTTCTAGTATACTATATTTTGTAGCTGATACGTTGATACACATTTATATTGTGTGCGATGTAGGATAATGATTTAGAGGAAACATATACTAGAAAATATATATTTAATATACAGAAAACTAACTAATATGTGTGCAAAGTGGTACACGGTAACTTTTTCCATAGTTGTTACAAATAGATAAATAATACAATACTAATTAAACTAAAACTCAGACTCCGACAACCGGGCCTCTTTTGGAGCTCGATGCCTCATCATCGTTGTTACAATTTGATATAAACAAAATAATTACCATTTTAACGTGTTAGAACTGAGTACAAGGAAATATTGAGCCTGTTTCCTCGGCATAGATCAACAATCATGTCCGTTGCTTCAGCAACTGCAGTTTTCCATAGGGGGCGAGGGGCAAATCCCCCCCCTAGATCGACCACCTCCAAAATATTGTGATACCAAATCTATAGCTCTTAGTCACCAATGTGAATGACGAGCACTTGTAGCTAACCATCTTGAGATGTTGAAGAAGATACCTGAATAGGTGATGCAATGCATCCCACTTGATGAACTCCTTTGAACGAAGCTCTAAAACCTACAGAATTACATACATCACAAATGTGACGAATTCAACCAACAACATTTGCAATTCATGGATGTCCAAGTGAATATACTTATCATTTTACCGGGGGCACTCTGAGAGCAGGAAAGCCACTTAAGACATTGTTGAGAGTGTCTTCGATTAGGTTTCCAGTCCTACAAATAAAGAAACATAAAAATGTCATGCAAAGTTTCCGAAATAAAAGGTCACAAGAAAACTAAAACTTGGGGTACCTTATCCTCGCCATTTGTCTTTACACGATTTGGTTGTGTCATTATGGATAAATGGCATCCAGTGGCTTGTACAATTAACGGTTATCTCAGAACTATATGCATGGTAAGATAGAATAAGAACTATTTGAGAAGTCTCATTTATTTGTTTCAGATGACCAATGATGATCTGTGAATCTCATTATCATCATGGAGTTGAACTGGGTTCGCTCTACTTAAATACTCTAAATATCACTATTGATTATATATTTTCAAAATGTAGGGGAGGGGGGCATTGGCCCCCCTTGACCCCCCAATGAAGTGTTGCTTGGGTGGTGTATGGGACCTCTCCGGACACATGATATCGCTAGGATGTTTTGGGAGAAGTTGATGCCTTACCACGCATAGAATGCCACGCACTATGACTTCTGTTTTATTCGAAACTACCTGATGGTGTACGTTTAGGTTTTGTCTTAGGCTCTGTTTGGGACATAGGTAACGAAAACATAGGAATAGACAGAATTGGAGGGATTAGAAAGGAATGGATAGGCAAAACTATGGATCAAAAAACCATAGAAATGTTACATGAACATGTGTTCGGTAGAAGTTGATCGTACCCCACTTAGATGATTATTTTATTCACAAAAACTTGGCATCACCCCTGTTCATGCACCGTATCCAGACTCCGCCTCGGGCTTTCGCCCAGAAAATGAAGTCTCGGTGTGTTCACCTTTCCTGCGTTCCGAACGGCTTGAAAGGAAAATTTTCCTTACGAAAGTTATTCCAACGAAATTCCTACAGAATTCCAGTGAAGCGAACACACTCTTAATAGAGCGTAGGTTTTGTCTTAAATCAAAACCTAAATCTAAACTACAACAGCAAAGATACCACTCTAGCACGATTTCATAGGAAAATAATTTTTTAGATAAATGCATGTACTCAAAACATTAAATGCAAGCTTATTTAGATAAAACCCTTAAGAGACAATACATTGAAGTAGTAGTATCTTAAGTTTTTTTCTTATAATAAAGTGCTAAGAGACAATACATTGTGGAAGACCTCGTGCAACTGTCTTTTCATCATTCCTATTTGTAATATTTTAACAACAAATCTTCCGAGATGTGTTTTAGCTCATGGGTGCATATGACCTATTATGAAAAATTCAGAAGAACAAATTTCAAAATGTTATAGGGTGCATATGACCTATTATGAAAAATCCAGAAGAAAAAATTTCAAAACGTTAAAAAATCTAAAAGAAATTTTTGCACGAATATCCACATATTTTGGGCGTGTTTGGTTGGGCCGATGCCCGTTTCTCGCATGGCACCGGAAGAATTAAGACCGTTTGGAGAGATGGGTCGCATGCAAGCGTTGCATCGCACGGTTCTTAAAGCTGGCCAAAAGTTGGCCCGCTGGGAACGCCAAAATCGACCGTTTCCATGCAGCCAGGCCCTATCGAGCGACGCGTGCGTACCGCTTACACGCGTAGGGAAGCGCAGGAGACATGACGTTTTTGTCTTAACTCCCAGGACACTATACTCACCGCCTAGTCCCACTCCCCTCACCAAGATTCCCGACCATGGCCGCTGCTCCTCCGCCTCCCTCCCCTTTGTTCCGTGGCCCCAACATCGGCAAGGTGAGCGTGCATAGCCTATGGGCCGACGTTCAACTGGATAAGCTCTCCGACGAGGGCGCTCAGGGTTCCCGCACCCATCTGCGCGCGCGAAACTAGCCACGGTGACCCAGCATACCACTGCATGATATAGTACACTATAATCGTTGACATAACACCAATAAAACACCGTTCACTAGTATTACATTCCTTAGAGTGGTATAACAGAAACATAGCAGGTCCAAGTGATGACTATAAATTACAACTCGACTCTTTATAAAAGATCCAGAGAACACTCTAGGTTATAGAGATAAAGAAACTTCTTACGAACAAGAACCAGAAATAACAACTCATAACTATTATACTAATAAACTAGTATATAAACTATTAGGCTTGCATTGCTACTATTGCAATACACTACAAAATTAGGTTTTATGGCTAGAGATTATACTACTATCTAATCAGCAACTTTATCTTCACTTTACTTGATGTATATGTTGACTTCACTAAAGAACTTGAGCTTTTGGTGACGATTCCCTTGAGCATAAGTTGATGTAGACGTCGTCTTTACTGGCTTTAGAATCTAGCAAGGGTTAAGAAGATACGGTTGAGTACGAGCGTACTTAGCAAGTTCACTAATAAGGAGCGTTTGATGCACTACCTACGGCCATAAACCGTAGGTCATAGGCTATGCAGGTTTTCGAAAACATTTCTTCAAAGGTTGCTTTTATTCTGAAAAGCTATGTCTGTCAGCCTTCACAGGTTTACCAGAACTTTCATAGAGTTCCTTTCCTTTCGCGTTCATAGATCCTTTCCGAAACAGGGAGTAACAAGTTACAGTTCTTACACTCTGCAGATGTGTGTTGCTTTACCCATGAGAGATCAAATCCTTTTTGCACAACCGGGCGATCTTTCCCGTGCACACTTCCTATGGTGTGGGGCCTAGTAGATGATCCAAGCCAATCACTGCCCTTCTCCGTGGCCCTGCATGTCTCCTTGGTGTACGCCATGCCCACATATAGAATTACGCAAATGGTTAGTACAGATCGTTCAGATGCCAGAACTACCGTGGGACGTTGAGGGTTCCCACCCATATGCTGCATATCCTCTACGAATTACCAATCATGCTACAAGGATAACGACCACGACCTGCGCATCCCGCTACATGCGAAAGGAAGAAGATCCAGCTGACTTCTCCGTACCATTCCAAATCTCATGGTTAACACATGATATACGACACAAGAATCACTAGCAACATTGGTTGTTAAGTCCTAGGTATTATGTTCCTTTACCACCGGAACTTTCATAGTAGGTTATTACCTCTTGGTAAAAAACCTATAATCATATTATTATGAAAATAGTGTGTTCTGCCCTTTTTGAAATGCAGGTGATGACAACACTAGATTTGCAAAATATTTGATAGAAAATAACCAAAGAACATGAGAAAGTGTGAACTTGCCTTTTGTGATTGCAAGACTATGCATTCACGGTCTTCGGGACAATAGAAGATCCAATATCTTAAAATAGCATGTTTGATCCAGTAAGGACTAATTTTTAAAGAAGTAAGATGCTATTATGCATAAGTAATGTAATGAAACTTTGTAAACTCGAATTCCCAAAATAAACGTCGATGGTCCAAGGTTTTGGAGACTCGAAATGGTTTCTTTAGAATGTGTTGCCCTTTTAGATTTGTTTCACATTTGTGCTTCTTATTAAGGTTTGTGGGAGTGTGTGAAACAACATGTAAGTATAATAAGTAGCATACAATAATAAAGCACTCAAGTGTGTAATGGATTCCAAAGAATTTTTATATAAGGATTGTTCATCATTTAGAGCCTTTTTAGGGATGCTTATCTCTTTCTTTATAATGTATCTTAAAATAAAAACTTTTGAAGAAAATCTTACTCAAGTAAACAAAAGCATTTAAACTTTAAATTAACACTCTTAGTGTTTCTTACTAGCCATAGTTCTCAAGGAAGAAAGATTTAATTCATTTGAATAATGACACCATTAGTAGTTGAGACTTATCTATCTTGGTCATTAGATGGTATTATAATTTGTTCACTTCATAATGTTTCTTTAAGGTTAATTAAGAGTGGTAACACTTCTATTTGAGTAGTGGTTTCTCAACATTATGATTGAATATAATCATGTATCTCCTTATAAATGAGTGGTTATGATGTGTAAACAAGGAAACAACATTACTTAATTTACTTAAGAATTATATTTGAAGTTTTTAGTATGTTTATAAACTTATGGTTAAAGTAACGGTAAAAGGTTTTATTAAGTTAAAATATCATTATTGAGGATTTTATATTTGATAAGAATCCTTTTGGAAAATAATATACACTTATTTGTGAATAATGATTCAAAAAAATTTATTTAAAATGTTCTGAACTATTTTGACCTCATATTATCAATACTTTAAGACTAACACTATTTGCAGACCTTAAATGGATAATTTTAGAAATATTAGCAAATTTTTATTTACTCTCTTATGAAGTAATAGTTAAAGAAATGGGTTTAAATTAAATCTATTAAGGTATTAACTTTTTAATTACTTAAAATGTGGAGTATTATATTTTTAATATGTACGTACTATTTGTGTGATCATTTTGGTAAATTATATGTATTTTATGAATTTTAAATATTAAGATATGGATTTTATAAGATTTATTACTTTATGAACACTTAATAAATAATTAATATTTAGTTAAGTGATATAATATTTTATGTTTATAGTTTTACATTGTAGTTATTATTTTTCTTATAATTTTAGTATATTATTTATATTTTTCTCATTTACCATTATTAAAATAGGAATTTTCAAAGTTTTATTACTTATAAAATCTTTAATTAAAAACAATTATTTAAATAGTTAACATAATAATGTATGGTAATAAATTTAAGTTGTTGATTTTATTTTTCTGAAAATTTTCATATATTAAACATATTTTTGTTAATTATAAAATAAAAGTTATTAAATTAGTAATGTTTATTTATTTTCTAATTAAATTCTAAATAGAGAAATACTTCTAATACTAGGACTAAATCTACCCCAGGTCACAGACAAGTGGGGTCAGTACACATCACATGCCACATGGGACCGAGTCAAAATAGTTGACTAGGCTAGGGGTGATGGAAGCATGACATCATGTTGATGTCATCCGAAGATGATCATCACAGATCGATGATCGATCTATCGATTCGGTGCACGCGAGCAGCTATGGTTGGGTTTGTTGGAAAAAGGGCGCGATGGGGAACCTAATAGTGGTTGCGCCTATAGGGTTCATAACATAGAAAACAAAAAAATTCTATCACAAAAACGAATAAAACCAAGATCCAATCTATGGCAAAGCCAAGATCTAATCTACGAGATCGGTGCAACAAGGTAGAAGAGAACTAACCCTCATAGATACAAAGCCTTAACAAGATCTAATCTTGTGGTTGTCGTAGTTAATCACTTGCCGATCTCAAGATCGTGATGATGATCCTTCTATTGCCGCGTTCCGGCAGCGCTTCCACACTCAGTCACACGTACGGAGTCGATGAAGACCTTCCTTTCCTGTTCTAGCGGCCAGCGGAGGTAGTAGATCCCCTCGGAATCCCATCAGCATGATGACATGGTGGTGGTGGAGAGATTTTTGCAGGGCTTCGCCTAAGCCGGAGCAGGAAGACAGAGGAGGGAGGAGAGGTGGCGGCTAGGGTTGGGAGAGAGGGCCAAGGGGGCAGCCACCCCTGCCCTCTTTATATATAAGGGGGTGAGGCTAGGTGTAACACCCTCAGAATCGGCCCTATGCAAGTTTTAGCGAAACCCGCCAAACCCGCATACAAACGATGCAAAGATGCCCACCAGGCACTTTCGTGCGGGTGGAAAACGAAGTAATAACATTACACAACAGTCCTCGATGGGACCCACAGAACAGATATATACAACAGCGACTCCATGAGTCAAGAATACAGATATACAGAACAAAGATCCAAATCACCTTGAAAACGATAGAGCGTCCAACTACGGACAAGATGCAAATGGGGCTAAGAGCCCTGAAGAATAACCAATGGCGTCTGAAAGAACATTTCTTAATCCCTAGTGTTTTGTGTGTTAGATAACAATACCAAGGATCATTTAATGTGTGTTGAAGTGTTGCAGCTCAGAAATCTACCTTTGGGGGCGGATAATCCGGCCCCACCAGGGGCGGATAATCCGCCTTCCTCCGCCTAAGCTCGCAAGCCCGGAAGCGGAACATTGGCCGGACTTTCCGGCCAGGCCGGATAATCCGCCCCTCCTGCTCTTTGCCAAGGCGCAAGCCCCAGAGAGGGGGCGGAGTTTTGGCCGGACTTTCCGGCTACGCCGGATAATCCGCCCCAGGAGGGGGTCGGATAATCCGCCCCCCAAGATATTCTCCAAGTTTCACCAAGGCGCAAGCCCCAGAGAGGGGGCGGAGTTTCCCCCGGAGAATCCGCCCTTGGGGCGGAGTTTTCTGTGGATCCGCCCCAAAGTTGTCTGGCAACGAGATCCGGGAGGGTATTTAAGCCAGCAATCCCCCTCCTGCCAGAACTCTCGATTCATCTCGAAAAGGAACAGATCAGATCTCAAAAGTTCATACAAGAGTGCTCCACCTAGATCCATCCAAAGGCCCCATCCCTTTGGGAATCGAAGGAGGAGAACTCGACCTTCATCATCAGCAATCAAGCGCTTCATCTCCTCTCCATTCATTTGGAGAACCTCCGATCTAGTATTTCTTGCAAAGATCTAGATCCTTGTTTTTGTTTATATTGATAAACCTTGTTTTTGTGATAGCTTGTTGTCATCCCGGGAGCCCCCAATTCGGTTGTGGGTGTGTGCCCCGATAGTGTTGTAAAAGGCACCGGTTCCCGCCTCGAAGGGATCCAATAGTGGAGAAGGTGGATCAGGCCTCTCGTGGCGAGATCCATCGGAGAATAGGGTGAGGCCTATTGTGGCGTGGTGGTCTTAGAACCGCCCACCCCTCCAACGCAGATGTACTTCCCTTAACAAGGAAGGAACTGCAGTAAAACAAATCCTGTGTCTCCGTGCTCCACTACGGTTTCCTCGCTCTTTTTACGTGCTTAGTAGTTAGGGTTACATATAGGAAATTCTCAGTTGCATATCTAGAGAATTTACTTTGTGTCAAGCCTAAAATTGAAAAAGTATATTAAAATTGGTTAGCACCTATTCACCCCCCTCTAGGTGCCCATACGATCCATTTCAATTGGTATCGAGCCTCGGCTCTTATTTCGGCTTAACAGCCTAAGAGAAGTATGGGTTCCAAGGAGATGGGAGTGATGCTCGAGGTAGTCACCATGAGCGATCTCAAGACGTTGGAAACAACCTTGGTGAGTTCTATGGAGGCTAAGATGGAAGAGATCGTCAATTGATAATGCGTCTCTCCACATCCGCAAAGATCACCTCCATCTAACTTCGAGGATACCACTCATAATCCAAGGAAACGGTAAAACTGTTTCCAAAGATAACGAAGTGGTAGGTGATGATACAAGTAAGAGCTCCTCCTCGAAAAGGATAGCGGTAAGGATGGATACAATGAGGTTTCTCATGTGTATTCCCCGATCCGCCTATTACTCACCCACATATACATAATAGGGGTGATCCACCCAAGCCGCCTTTCTACTTTCTCTCAATGGCAATTTTTGATGAAATCTCATGTGTGCAGTTCCTCCATAGAGTTGTGGAAGATCATCGAAAATGGTCTTCACGTTGGAAATCCTAACAATCTCACAAGGAGAGAAGTGGTCGATAGCCAACTCAATGCTACGACCCTACACATGATCTGACTTGGTGGGAGATAAAGACATGCCACACATTCAGCATCTTAGCACAGCTAAAGAAGCTTGGGATGCTCTCACCGAGCTCTTCATCGGAAATGAAAGTATGAGAAGGAATAGATATGATGCCTTGAGCAATGAAGCTGAAGGATTTTATATGCTGGATGGAGAAGACCACGAGGACATGTATAGGAGGCTCAAGGCAATAGCTACTACCTTCAGAAACCACGGCGCGGCTTATGTTGATGATGCTTGGATCAAGCGCAAGTATGTCAGTGCTCTTATGCCATTTGAGCCCACAGATTTGAAAAGTCTCCAAGGTAGGCATAATTATCACCTCATGTCATCCAATGAGGTAATGCAAGAAATGGCCGCATTCAAAGTGGCTGCCAAGAATGCCGAAGATGCTCGTGCTCGAGCTATGGGGATGCAAAAGGGGGTAAACATGGCTTTGAAGACTAGTGTGATTGATCATGATGAATATGCGGTAGAAGGCCTGGACTGTCCCGAAGATATAAAAAGGATCCACGGACAATACTTGGCTCTTTATGCAAGAAACTTTTGGAAAGATCCAAAGGCTAAAGCTGAACTAGATCGCAAAAGTGGAGCCTATGGAAGAAAAGAAAATGGTCCCAAGTCGAGAACTTGCTTTAATTGTGGTGACCGGTTGCACTTAAATGAGTGTCCATATCAAAGTAGAGAGGATAATGGAGGAAGACTCATTTTCAAGGACAAATCAAAAGCTCCATGTAAGAAACAGTTTGTAAAGAAAAATGCTCCTTTCAAGAAGCAACCAAAGATTGTTCTAGTAGCTCAAGAAGAATATTCATCGGGGAGTGAAGATGAGGACGAGGACGATAGCTCTCAAGAGGTGGCTGCTATAGCCACCACATCTACATCAACATCACTCTTCGACTCTCCAAACGAAAACATCATCAACAAGAATCCTACTTGTCTCATGGAAAGAAGCTCCGAGGTAACTTCTTCTAACTCTTCCTTTCCCAAGGCTATGATAGACATGGATGATCCTGCTAGTCTTAAGGTTAAAGAAGAGATTATTGCCTTGGATTATTTCTATACTAACTTGCAAGGTGAGCACAAAGTTCGTTTTGAGGCTCTTATGGATTAGTTGGCCCAAAACGAAGCTCTCCTCGAAGAAAAGGGCAGAATTGAAAGGGAGGATGCAATGGAAATTGCATCCCTAAAAAATGCTCTTGAAGAAGAAGAAGCTCGGGTTTCTCTTGAAGAGAGGCTTGAGTCTATGGAAGAGTCACATGAAGAAATTGTGACTAAACTCGTTAAGGAACGTGACAATGCGGTCACCAAGGCAAAGAAGTTAAAGAAGGAAAGGATTGACTTTGGGGCTGCTCATGATAGACTCTCCGAGGAATTGGAGAAACTTGACAATGCTCACAAGGCGTTGAAAAACGAGTTCTCTATCCTCAATGAGTCACATGATCAGCTTCAAAGTCGATTGGCCATATATGATACTCCTAGCTCGTCCAACTCAACATATAGTAACAAGAAAAATGCTAATGTGGAAAAAGGAGTGATCAAGGACATCACTATAAAGGACAAAGGTGTGCTTGATGAAGTCCTTGACAAGCAAAGGTCAAATCATGGTAGAGAGGGACTTGGGTATGTCACCAAGTCCAAGAAGAAGAAAACCAAGAAGAACAAGACCAAGAATGTGCAATCAAAGACAAGCACGGCTGAGAAGGGTGTCACAAAAGACAAGACTAATAATATTGGTTTTGCAGGGTCTCACAATCCGAATTATGAACTCTTTTGTGATGATTATGGCGATGTTTATGCTTATTATGTTGGTCCTTTTGATGAATTTATTGCTTGGTCTATTTGGGTCCCAAAGACCCTTGTTACTAACATGAAAGGACCCATTGAAAATGGGTACCTAAAACCAAGAAGTAATTTTCTTGCAGGGCTATGCTTAGGTGGGTCGAAATGGGTCTTTGGATAGTGGCTGCACTAGTCATATGACCGAAGCAAGGAGATCATCACGGAGATGCGTCCAAATCTTGATAATATCACGTCTCCTATGGTGATAAGTCTAAATCTCAGGTATTGGGTCTTGGCAAGGTTGTGGTTGCCCACGATATCTCTCTCGTGGACGTCATGCTTGTTGAGACCCTTGGCTATAATCTTCTTTCTGTTCGTGCCCTTGGCAAGATGGGTTTTGCTGTTTTTATCAATGATGATTTGGTGGTACTCTTATGGAGCAAGTCTCTAAAGGTCGCTTTCGTTGGATACGTCGAAAATGACCTGTATGTGGTGGACTTCTCGGGGAAAACCACTTCGGGTCCGATGTGTCTATTCGGAAAGGCCGACGTGGGCTGGCTATGGCATCGCCGTTTAGCCCATGTCAACATGAGAACTTTGCAAAGTCTCCAAAAGGGTGGCCACATTCTTGGACTAAAAGACAATGTCTCTTTTGCCAAAGATCGTGTTTGCAGGGCCTGTGTTGAAGGAAAAATGCATGATTCTCCCCACAAGAGGAAGACTATTGTGTCATCGAAGAGGATCTTGGAATTACTCCATGTGGATTTATTTGGACCTCCTTCTCATGCAAGTCTTGGTGGGAAGAAATATTGTTTGGTCATCGTCGATGATTACTCAAGATACACATGGGTATATTTCTTCAAGATGAAAAGTGAGACTCAACAAACTGTCATCGACTTTGCCAATGAAGTTCAACGTCAACACAATGTTCCCATATTGGCAATTAGAAGTGACAATGGCACAGAATTCAAGAACTACGCTTTAAACGAGTTTATTAGCGAAGAGGGGATTAGACACCAATATTCCGCTGCGTACACCCCTCAACAAAATGGTGTAGCTGAGAGGAAGAACCGGACTTTGATGGATATGGCAAGATCTATGCTAGCTGAATTTAAGTCTCCTTATAATTTTTGGGCTGAAGCCATATCCACTGCTTGTCACTCATCAAACCGGCTTTACCTTCGGAAGATCTTGGACAAGACCCCATATGAAATCTTGACCGCAACAAACCCAACATCTCATACTTGAGGTATTCGTGTAAGTGTTTCTTTCTTATTAAAGGTGTCCGTTTGTCAAAATTTGAATCCAAGGCTTTAGAGGGTATATTTGTTAGTTACGGTGCCGAATCCCACACTTATAGAGTCTACAACAAGCTCACTGGGATTGTTGTAGAATCTTGTAGTGTGGAGTTCGATGAAAATAACGGCTCCTTTGTAGGGCAAGTTGATGTTTGTGATGCAGATGTTGAAATACCCCAAGATGCCATAAGAAGAATGGGCGTGGGATTTTTCCGCCCCATTGAGGAACCCCTTGTGGCGGATCGGGAAGGACAATGCTGCACTCAAGTGGAGCCCTCATCTTCACAAGATCAACAAGCTCCTACTGTTGGAGAAAATCCTGCACCAACACCACAATCTGCTGAAGACCATCTGTCCTCTGGACAAGCTGGTAGTCCCAGGCCGGACTATCCGCCCCCTTCAAGGGGCGGACAATCCGCCCCTGGCACTCCAACTTGTTCCAGAGGATCCGAAGGAGAAGTCAACAACTCTGAAGCTCCCAGGCCGGATTCTCCGGCCCCCGTGGGCGGATTATCCGGCCCTGGGTCTCCAAATCCAGTCAGGCTTTCTCAGGAAGATGGTTCTGGTACTCCACCGCCCAGGCCGGATAGTCCGGCCCCTCCAAGGGGCGGATTATCCGGGCCTGAAGAAAATGTTCAGCAACAATCTTCTGACAGTACCGGTGACCAAGATCAAGGACAAGGCAGTAATCAAGACAAGGATACAACAATTGAATCCACTCCTTCAAGAAACAATAAGGATATTGAGGCTCGTCGCAAGGCTCGTGCTGATCGCAACCTTGAACTAAGAGGTCACACTCTTGACAAGGTCGTTGGTGATCTACGACGAAGGGTATCCATCAAGAGAGCTTGCTAGCTTCGTGATCATCAAGCTCACATTTCCATGGTTGAACCAAAGAAGGTTTTGATGCTCTTGAAGACCCGATTGGGTTGTTGCAATGCATGAAGAATTAAACAACTTCGAACGCAACAAAGTGTGGAAGCTCGTAGAAAAGCCAAAGGATTGCCGCAATGTTATCGGCACCAAGTGGATCTTCAAGAACAAACAGGATGAAAATGGCATTGTTGTGAGGAATAAAGCACGACTCGTGGCTCAAGGATTCTCTCAAGTAGAAGGGATTGATTTTGGCGAGACCTATGCTCCTGTGGCTCGCCTTGAGTCCATCCGTATCCTTCTTGCATATGCAGCTCATCATAATTTTAAATTACAACAAATGGATGTTAAGAGCGCTTTCCTTAATGGTCCTCTACATGAGTTAGTATACCAAGCAGCCCCGGGGTTTGAGGACACCAAATTTCGAACCATGTCTACAAACTCGATAAGGCGCCTATGGCCTTAAACAAGCCCCACGCGTGGTATGAGCACCTTAAAGAGCTTTTGCTAGACCGTGGATTCAAGTTGGGCAAATCGATCCCACTCTTTTACTAAGAAGGTCTATGGGGAGCTTTTGTATGCCAACTCTATGTAGATGACATTATTTTTGGCTCTACTAACCAAGCTTTTAACGATGAATTTTCAAAGCTTATGACCCATGTTTTGAGATGTCCATGATGGGTGAGCTCGGTTCTTTCTTGGATTTGAAATCAAACAACTTAGAGAGGAACCTTTATTAATCAAGCTAAATACATCCAATACATGCTCAAAAGGTTCAAGATGACGGATCTCAATGGCGTTGCTACCCCAATGCAAACAAAGTGTCATCTTGAGCTCGATCCCAAGGGTAAAGATGTGGATCAAAAGGTATACCGATCCATGATCGGCTCTCTCCTTTACCTCTGCGCATCTAGGCCCGATATCGTGTTAAGTGTAGGAGTGTGCAAGGTACCAAGCCGCTCCTAAAGACAGACCACTTAGTGGCGGTCAGCGTTAATCTTCCGATATTTGGTTCATTCCCCAAATTTTGGGTTATGGTATCCCAAGGGTTCAAGTTTTCTCTGTGGTTACACCGATTCAGATTAATGGTGACAAAGATGATAGGAAATCAACCTCGGTGCAT
Organism: Avena longiglumis; assembly: GCA_030063025.1. NCBI lineage: Eukaryota > Viridiplantae > Streptophyta > Magnoliopsida > Poales > Poaceae > Avena > Avena longiglumis. The sequence continues at coordinate 469,831,031 of CP125974.1, read as the reverse complement.
GCCAATTCTTGGGCAGGTCTCTAGTGTGTTGGTCATCAAAGAAATGAATTGTATTTCACTCTCAACCGAAGCTGAATATGTTGTTCTTTGCAAGTTCTTGTACTCAATTGTTATGGATGAGGCAAACTTTAAAGGAATATGGTGTCAATTGTGACAAAGTGCCTCTTTTATGCGACAATGAAAGTGCTATCAAAATTGCTTACAATCCTGTGCAGCATACAAGAACAAAACATATAGAGATTCGCAACCACTTTATTCGGGATCATGTTGCTCGTGGAGATATTGCTCTGTCATTTGTGAGCACGAAGAACCAACTTGCTGATATTTTCACGAAGCCCCTCGATGAAGCAAGATTTTGTTATTTGCGGAATGAGCTAAATATCGTAGATTCAAGGAGCTTGGCTTGACTATTCTTGCACACTCACCTGCTCTTTTCCATGTATTTGGTTTAGATGTGGGCATAGACATAGGGGGAGTGTGGTCCTAATTGATTGGGCCAACCCTCCCCCCATCATGCCGAAAGCAAGTAAAATCATTTCCCTTAATATCATTTTGTGATATGTGGGTCATCGATGAGCATTGGTTTTGAACTCAAGATACATCTTCGCGGTGTCATGCCATGCGCTCCAACATGGTGGCTTCGGCCACCGCCCTCTTCCTCGAGAAGAGTTGGTTTTTTCATGGGTCTCGTTGGATTTTCTTGCATACCTTTTGTTCTTATGGAAAACACACTCAAATTTGTCTTTTGATTGATTTGATTCTTGCAAATTTGGGTGTGTAGTACCATCTCAGTTTGATTCTCTCAACCCAAGCCTTTCCCTCCCCATTTGAGATCGGATCTCCAGGGACGTTAGCATCGCTCTTCTTCCTTTTTGGCGTTTCGATGCCAAAGGGGGAGAAGTAGTTCTATTAGGTCTCGTGGATTTGCAAGGGTCGGGCTCAAGCTTTTCGTTTTTAGTGCTATTTGTGGTTGTTTGTGTAAGACTATGTCGTACTCCACAGTTTGGTACTATGTTTGGTATTCATGGATTTCTGGATTTATCTATCATGGACCCCATGGAATTATGGAATTATGGAGCATATTTGATGACATATGGATTCATGGAATTTTCTATGTATGCCTTGGCTATAGATTCCGGTGGTATGACTTTTCTCTCCAAACCTTAAAAGTAGTGTTCTACCTAGTGTGTGTATTTGTATTCAAATGCAAATCTTAAATATGCACACATCTAGGGGGAGCGCCTTTCATTATCTAAGGTGGCACTTGCTGGTCTCTTTGCAAATCCTAGTATTGTCATCTAACACCAAAAAGGGGGAGATTGAAAGAACATTTCTTAATCCCTAGTGTTTTGTGTGTTAGATAACAATACCAAGGATCATTTAATGTGTGTTGAAGTGTTGCAGCTCAGAAATCTACCTTTGGGGGCGGAACATTGGCCGGACTTTCCGGCCAGGCCGGATAATCCGCCCCCCAGGGGGGCGGATAATCCGCCCCTCCTGCTCTTCGCCAAGGCGCAAGCCCCGAGAGGGGGCGGAGTTTTGGCCAGACTTTCCGGCTATGCCGGATAATCCGCCCCAGGAGGGGGCCGGATAATCCGCCCCCCAAGATATTCTCCAAGTTTCACCAAGGCGCAAGCCCCAGAGAGGGGGCGGAGTTTCCCCCGGAGAATCTGCCCTTGGGGCGGAGTTTTCCCAGGGGGCGGATAATCCGCCCCAAGTGGGGCCGCCCCCAAAGTTGTGCAACGGCCAGATCTGGGGAGGGGGTATTTAAGCCAGCAATCCCCCTCCTGCCAGAACTCTCGATTCATCTCGAAAAGGAACAGATCAGATCTCAAAAGTTCATACAAGAGTGCTCCACCTAGATCCATCCAAAGGCCCCATCCCTTTGGGAATCGAAGGAGGAGAACTCGACCTTCATCATCAGCAATCAAGCGCTTCATCTCCTCTCCATTCATTTGGAGAACCTCCGATCTAGTATTTCTTGCAAAGATATAGATCCTTGTTTTTGTTTATATTGATAAACCTTGTTTTTGTGACAGCTTGTTGTCATCCCGGGAGCCCCCAATTCGGTTGTGGGTGTGTGCCCCGATAGTGTTGTAAAAGGCACCGGTTCCCGCCTCGAAGGGATCCAATAGTGGAGAAGGTGGATCAGGCCTCTCGTGGCGAGATCCATCGGAGAATAGGGTGAGGCCTATTGTGGCGTGGTGGTCTTAGAACCGCCCACCCCTCCAACGCAGATGTACTTCCCTTAACAAGGAAGGAACTACGGTAAAACAAATCCCTGTGTCTCCGCGTGCTCCACTACGGTTTCCTCGCTCCTCTTTTACGTGCTTAGTAGTTAGGGTTACATATAGGGAAATTCTCGTAGTTGCATATCTAGAGAATTTACTTTGTGTCAAGCCTAAAATTGAAAAAGTATATTAAAATTGGTTAGCACCTATTCACCCCCCCCCTCTAGGTGCCCATACGATCCATTTCAGCGTCCATAACCCTGCCCAGGCCAAGCCGGAAGGGTAACCCTGCTAACGACGTCGATCTCAAAACCTGCTCAAACAAAAGGGGTGCCGACAAAGGGCAAAGGAAAAAGAGAGAGCGGTCAGTACTGAGGCCAGTACACGGCGAGGCTAGAATTCGGCGGTCCTCGCCTACATAGGTATGGTGGACTGGAGCGGCAGCGGCAGCATGCACTAAACAACCTATAGAGACTCGGTATAACTGTCGGCTACCAGAGAGGGACAAGAAAGACCTATCCGAATCCAAATTGATACTACCATCAAACAAACCCATCCTGGTATTTCCCCCCTCGAGACCAAACGAGGAAGTCCACCGAGGAACTCACACAGTTGGCAGTTTTATTTATTCAGTTATCGTTGCAGCAATTACTAGTCAAATATAGATAGTCATCCTGATAAAATAAACAGTGGGCACTTTTATTTAACCATTCCATTGTAGTTGCAACACTTACTAGTCAGATACAATTAGCATGAGGTAACCCAAAAACCCAGCAGTTGTTGGTACTTTTATTTAGCCATTCCGTTGTAGTTCCAATACTTACTAGTCAGATACAATTGTCGCAAGCGACAAACCAAACAAGCAATTGTGGGCAGTTTTATGTAGCCATTCCATTATAGTGAAGCTGATTACTAGTCATTATAAAGTCAAATTTATAGCACTACTTTAGTTATAGTTGTCTATGATCGAGATACTATGCTCCAAGTCGTCCATAACCGCGGACACGGCTTTCAGAAAGTTTTACCCTGTAGGGGTGCACAAATAGCAACACACACTCGATCAACCTCGGAAAAACCAAATCAAAACCCAACGAGGCCTTCACGACAAAGCAATCACAGGATTCAGAAATATTTCCGGGGGCCACCCCGTTGAGTACACCCGCAACGAAGTTAGCTGACTCCGAGACGGACTCAAGGTTTGTGGGGCAGAAACGATCGGGAACCCAAAACTGGGCTTGTCGATACCGCGAAAACGGGTCACAATTCCTAAACAGTACAGTGTGCTCCTCGCACAATCGTAAATAAAGCAGTAAAGCAAGGCATAGGTACAGGATAGTAAATAAAACCTCAAACTAGTTTGTAGCCCCAAGAAATAAGATGAATCAAGCTCGCTCGGGGTCCCATAATCCTCCCGGATGTGGATAGCGAATATTCAAGGAATGTATCAAGTACTCGGGGTCCTACGGGACACAAGTGGACGGTTAACAACCAAATAACATCTATTGCCCACCTGTGCCTCTGCTTACCTACTTCAATTTTAGTTGTTAAACAGTAAATAAAGTGAACGATAAGTAAAGCCATGATCATCTCCAACATCAAACATGCGGCAATACTCCAACAACTGTGGTACTTGGCGACACGCAACAGCACTTGAGCAAGCGACTTCGGCGCGCAAGTCCAACTATCTACCAAACAACAGGTAATAGGAGGTGTCCAAGGCAATATAAGGCTGCAAGGGATATCACGGGTACGAAAACTAGAGCATCGCAACACAGATAGCAATAGATCAACAGGAGGGAATAAATACTATAAAAGTAAGATAGGTAGAAAGGGGGAGATGCTCGCCTGAAAACATTGCCGGAGGTTCAACCGAAGATCGGGTCGACACTCGCATCAACTCAACGGCCTTATCCGCGAAGAAGCAAAACACTATAAGGAACACCAGATGCACTATTCAATACTACGGCAAAAGATCGGGCATGATGCATGTATGATGTATGACATGGTAAAGATGCGATGCAATTGGGTAAGTGGAACCGGGGTCCCGACATTTATTTAGGTGGTTCATGTTGTTTAGCTACCCTGCATTTTAAATGTTGTTTTAACAAGGCAAAATAAGTTACCGGTTCGCTACACAAATTTAAATGAGGCCAATATAAGACTAGATTTGCCCGCATATGGCCCCATATTTAATTATAAGGTGAATCGGCATAGTGCCCCCAAACCACACAAATATGTATGCAAACATGTATGATTTAATGCAATAAGTATATATCATTATAAAAATAGGGGCTTGGGAAAAGGTTCACACATCTGGGTTTGGACAATCTTGGGGTTCGAGGGGTCCGGGGTCGGTCTCAGGACTTCGGACGCCGGGATCGGTCTTCGGTTTTCCATGTTGGCGCACCCGAGGTCCTCGGCGATCTTGGGGGTTCGACGATCTTGGTGCTCGGAGGTGTCCGGGTTCGGTCTTCGGGACGACGGCCTTCGTATTCCGTGGATCAGGGTCTCCGGTCCTTTGGGTTCACCTTCGAGTGTCGTTCTTGGCGTTGATCCATTTTATCGGAGGCCTTGGTGAGGCTCTTGTCGACGGTATCCGGCTACTTCTTGTTTTGGACGCTCTAGGGTTTTCCGAACATGCTCGACAGGAGATGGGATGAGGATGGACAGACAACCCACAGAAAAGACCAAGGTGTAGACCCACTTCTGCTGAATGAAACTGAAGGCAAAACAAATTCACTCGGGTGAGATACAGATAAAAGAGAACACATAGCAGCGACCAGGGACAGGGTGTAGGGGTTCGTAGCATGGAAAACAAAAATTTTCTATCGCATACAAACAAACAAGCCAAGATCTATCTACTAGATTGCAGCAACGAGTTGATGGAATAACTTACCCTCGAAGATTCCAAAGTGTTTAACGAGAGCGGATTCTCGTGGGTGATGTAGTCGTACTCTTTCCGATCTCAAGATCGTGTAGACGATCCTTCCGGCGCTGCATTCCGGCAGCGCTTCCGCAGTCGGTCACACGTTCGGTACTCGACGAAGACCTTCCTCTCCCTTGTTCCAGCAGGCAGCGGAGGTTGTAGCACTCTCCTCGCGATTCGCAAAGACAACGGCGTGGTACCTAAGTAGAGGGAAATCCTTCAGGGCTTAAGCCAGAGCGAGTATGGTGGAGTATGAGAGAGGGCTATTAGTGGTCTAGAGATTAGACACACCAATTAGAAGGCTCTAAACCGCAGGCTAAAGCAATTAGAAGCTCTAAACCAAAACGGCTCTAAACCGGAGATTAGAGGATAGGAACTTGTGTGTCTAGAGGAGGAGGCCCTGCCTCCTTTTATAGGTGGGAGGGCGGCCAAGGGAGGGAGTCCCTCCCAAGTCGCCCTTGGTTGGCGCCACGGCTTGGAGGACTCCTCCCAAGTCGGTTCCAACCACCTCTTGCTTGTTTCCCAGTTTCTGCTTCCCACAGCTTCTGCTTTTCCACAGCTTCGTTTTTAGCCGTTTGACTTTCAAACTGGCAATTTGACTTTTCAGTTTTGGAACAGCAAGAACACTTAGTACATGATGCAATCATTCAATGACACATTCATGTACCCTCCCCGAGTGCTGGGACAATCCGGAACCTTCTAGAACATTCCCGATGAAAACACTGGAATCATTCCCGAACTCCGAAACGGGACTTTCCTTATATGAATCTTATTCTCCGGACCATTCCGGATCACCTCGTGATATCCCGGATCCCATCCGAAACTCCGAACAACATTCGGTCTCTTTATCATAATACCATAACTACTCAAAACAACGTCGAATCCTTAAGTGTGTCTCCCTACGGTTCGTGAATTATGCGGACATGATCGAGACACTTCTCCGAACAATAACCAATAGAGGAATGTGGAAATTCATATGGCTCCCATATATTTCTACGATTACTTTGAGATCGAATGAACCACTTACATACGATACCAATTTCCCTTTGTCTCACGATAGTTTACTTATCCGAGGTTATGATCGTCGGTATCTCTGCATACCTAGTTCAACCTCGTTAATGATAAGTACTCTTTTCTCGTTCCCGTGATATGTGATCCCTTGTGACCCAGTCACATGCTTGCAAGCTAATTGGATGACATTCCACCGAGAGGGCCCAGAGTATATCTATCCGTCATATGGATGGACAAATCCCACTCTTGATCCATGTGTTTCAACCAATACTTTCCGAACACTCAATGCCACCTTTATAGACACCCAGTTACGGTGTGGTGTTTGATGTCATCAAAGCATCCATCCGGTAAAGGTGATATGCATGATCTCATGGTCGAAGGAATTAGGTTACTATGTATCAGAAAGCATATAGCAATTGAACTATTCAAATGACTTGATCTTTATGCTACGCTTATCTATAGGAGTATGTCCACCATATCATTCTCCTAACGATATGATCTTGTTGTTGATAAAATCTCAATGTTCATGATAGGGAAACCACAATCATTAATCAACCAACAAGCTAGTGAAGTATAGAGGCTATACTAGGGACTTCAAATTAAGTTTACAAATCACACAAGTATTAATGTTTCCTTGTTAATACTATTATAGCATGAATGTAAACATTTATCATAAACACAAAGATATAATAATAACTACATTTATTATTGCCTCTAGGGCATATCTCCAACAGTCTCCCACTTGCACTAGAGTCATCTAATCTAGATTACATGGTAATATACCGAACACCCATGGCAGTTTGGTGTTGGTCATGTTTTGCCCTCGGAAGAGGTTTAGTCAACGGATCCGCCACATTTAGATCTGTGTACTTTGCAAATCTTTATATCCCCATCCCGGATATGTTCTCGAATAGCGTGAAAACGCAGCTTGATGTGCTTGACTTCTTGTGTGACCTTGGTTCTTGCGCATTGGCTATGGAGCCCATGTTATCACAGTAGATAGACATTGGGTCCAGCGCACTAGGAACCACACCCAGCTCTGTAATGAACTCTTTCATCCATATCGCTTCTTGTGAAGCCTCTGAAGCAGCCATGTATTCCGAATCAGTTGAAGATCTCGCCACAACGCTTTGCTTTGCACTCCTCCAGCTAACTGCTGCACCATTCAAAATAAATACGTATCCGGATTGTGATTTAGAATCATCCGGATCGGTGTTCCAACTAGCATCGGTGTAACCATTAACAACGAGCTGTTCATCACCTCCATAAGAAAGAACCATATCCTTAGTTCTTCTCAAGTACTTAAGGATGTTTTGACCGCTGTCCAATGATCCACTCCTGGATCACTTTGATATCTGCTAGTTAAACTAACAGCATATGCAATGTCGGGTCTAGTACATAGCATGGCATACATTAGAGATCCTATGGCTGAGGCATAGGGAGTCTTACTCATCCTTTCTCTATCTTCTGCCGATGTCGGACTTTGAGTTTTACTCAAGGTCGTATTGAGCAACATGGGCAAGAACCCTTTCTTGCTTTCTTCCATTCCAAACCTCTTTAGAACTTTGTCCAAATATGTACTCTGTGACAATGATATTTGGCGTTTCGATCTATCTCTATAAATCTTTATGCCTAATATGTAAGCTGCTTCACCAAGATCCTTCATTGAAAAACTATTATTCAAATATTCCTTGACACTATTAAGAAGGTCTACATCATTCCCAATCAACAATATGTCATCCACATATAGTATTAAGAATGCTACAGAGCTCCCACTCACTTTCTTGTAAATACAAGCTTCTCCATAAGTTTGTATAAAACCAAAACTTTTGATCACCTTATCAAAACGTTGATTCCAACTTCGGGATGCTTGCTTCAATCCATAGATGGAACGTTGAAGTTTGCATACCTTGTTAGCATCTTTAGGATCGACAAAACCTTTGGGTTGCATCATATACAACTCTTCATCAATATCTCCATTGAGGAATGCTGTTTTGACATCCATATGCCATATCTCATAATCATAATATGCAGCGATTGCTAACATAATCCTCACAGACTTTAGCTTCGCTACCGGTGAGAAAGTCTCATCGTAGTCAACTCCTTGAATTTGTCGAAACCATTTTGCGACAAGTCGAGCTTTATAGACAACATATTACCATCAAGATCTGCTTTCTTCTTGAAAATCCATTTGTTCTCGACAGCCTTCCGCCATCCGTAAGTCCACCAAAGTCCATACTTGGTTTTCGTACATGGATCCAATCTCGGATTTCATGGCTTATTGCCATTTATTGGAATCTGGGCTCATCATCGCCTCATATGTCTCGGGTCATCGGTGTTGTCCACCAACATGACACTCATAACGGGATCATACCAACTGGAGTGGTACGAGTTCTCGTTGACCTCCGAGGCTCAGAGCAACTTCAACCAAGTTTCATGATCATCATCATTAGCTTCCTCTCTAATTGGTGCAGGCACCACAGAACTTCTTCCGTGCGCTACTCGCAATTTCGAGAGAAGTTTCGACAACCTCGTCGAGTTCTACTTTCCTTCCAGTCACTTCTTTCGAGAGAAATTCCTTCTAGAAAGGATCCATTCTTGGCAACGAAGATTTTGCCTTCGGATCTATGATAGAAGGTATACCCAATAGTTTCCTTCGTATCCTATGAAGACGCATTTTTCCGCTTTGGGTTCAAGCTTGTCCCATGTAACTTCTTTACATAGGCTTCGCATCCCCAAACTTTAAGGAACGACAATTTAGGTTTCTTCCCAAACCATAATTCATACGGTGTCGTTTCAACGGATTTAGATGGTGCCCTATTTAAAGTGAATGCGGCTGTTTCTAATGCATAACCCCAAAATGATAGCGATAAATCTGTAAGTGACATCATAGAACGAACCATATCTAAAAGAGTTCGATTACGACGTTCGGACACACCATTACGCTGTGGTGTTCCCGGCAGTGTCAACTGTGAAAGTATTCCGCATTTCTTCAAATGCTCGCCAAACTCGTAACTTAGATATTCACCTCCACGATCAGAACGCAGAAATTGAATCTTCTTGTTACGTTGATTCTCTACCTCACTTTGAAACTCCTTAAACTTCTCGAAAGTTTCGGACTTATGTTTCATGAAATAGATATACCCATATCTACTCAAGTCATCCGTGAAGGTAAGAACATAACGATAACCACCGCGCGATGCTACACTCATTGGTCCACACACATCGGTATGTATGATTTCCAATAAGTCCGTAGCTCGCTCCATCATACCAGAAAATGGAGTCTTAGTCATTTTTCCCATCAGACATGCTTCGCATCTTTCAAGTGATTCAAGAAGTCCATTGGAATGGAGTTTCTTCATACGCTTCACTCCAATGTGACCAAGACGACAGTGCCACATATAGGTCGAATTATCGCTTGATTTCAAACGTTTAGCCTCAATGTTGTTGATATGTGTATTTCCACTATCGAGATTCAATAAGAATAGACCATCTATCAAAGGTGCATGTGCATAAAACATATTACTCATATAAATCGAACAACCATTATTCTCTGACTTAAACAAGTAACCGTCTTGCAATAAACAAGATCCCGATATAATGTTCATGCTCAACACAGGCACTAAATAACAATTATTTAAGTATAAAACTAATCCCGATGGTAGATGAAGGGGTAGCGTGCCGACCGCGATCACGTCAACCTTTGATCCGCTTCCCACGCCGCATCGTCACCTCGTTCTTCGCTAGCTTCCGTTTATTCTGCAAAGACTGTTTCGAGTTACAAATATGAGCAACCGAACCAAGATTAAATACGCAGAGCACTACTACGAGTACTAGTGAGATACACATCAATAACATGTATATCGATATACCTTTCTTCTTGATGTTGCCGTTCTTTAGATCCGCCAAGTACTTTGGGCAATTCCGCTCAAAGTGACCTTCTCCCTTGCAAGAAAGCACTCAAGATCGTGCTTGGGTCCAGCCTTGGTATTCTTCACGTGGTAACTTTCTTACCACCCTTCTTGAAGTGTCCCTTTTGCTTAGACTTGCCTTTCTTGAATTTGGTGGTCTTATTGACCAACAACACTTGGTGCTCTTTCTTGATCTCCACTTCTGCAGACTTTAACAAAGAAAACAGTTCTGGAAACTCTTTGTTCATGTTCTGCATGTTGTAGTTCATCACAAAGTTCCTGTAACTTGGTGGTAGTGACTGGAGTACACGGTAAATCCCCAAAGCATTAGGAATCACTATACCCAAGCTTTGAAGTTTGTTTATGCCTGCACATCTTAAGCACATGCTCACTTGAGCTGCCCTCTTCCATCTTGAAGTTAAAGAACTTTTCAGAAGCCTCATAGCTTTCAATTGCCGCATGAGTCTCAAAAATTAATTTGAGATCCTCGACAATATCATATGGGTCTGACTCTTCAAACCTTTTCTGAAGCTCCGATTCCAAACCATACAAGATAGCACACTGAACTATGGAGTACTGATTCTTCCGAGCAAGGTAAACATTCTTTACTTCATCGGGAGCATCACCGCAGTGGGTCACCAGTGCATCCAGCACATAGGTCAAATTACGATTGTGAGGACAATCCTCAAATTGCGGAACCAATCCGCGAAGTTGCTTCCATTGTTTTCAACTTTTCTTTCTCTAGGAGCATTAAAATTGATGGTAGGGTTGCCATTGATCTACAACATATTTGCAATAGTTTAGACTAAGTTTATGACAAATTGAGTTCAAATTAATTAATGAAATTAAACTAGGTGAACTCCCACTCAAAACAACATCCCTCACATTGTTTTAGTGATCACACAAACCAAATCCACTACATCAACACCGATCATCACGAGAGTTGATATAGTTTCAATGGCGAACAATCGTCATGTTCATCATATCTACTATATGATTCATGCTTTACCTTTCGGTGATCCGTGTTCCGAGACCATGTCTGTACATGCTAGGCTCGTCAAGATCAAACCTTAGTTTCCGCATGAGCAAATCTGGCTTGCTCACGTTGTATACACTTGCAGAATCTAACACACCCGATCATCACGTGGTGCTTCGAAACAACAAGCTTTAGCAACGGTGCTAACTAAGGGTGAACACTTTATGATTTGAAATTGATGTGCATGAGGGATCATCTTATAATGCTACCGTCGTCTACTAAGCAATACAAGATGCATAAAGGATTAACATCACATGCAATTCAATAATATGTGATATGATATGGCCTTTCTTCTTTGTGCTTCCGATCTCCATCTTTAAGCACGAACATGATCTCCATCATCACCGGCATTGCATCAAGGTCAATGACGCTTCTCCATGGTTGTCGTCCACCGGCTTCAACTATTACAACTACTTTGAATAGACACGCGGGTCTTAACATAAATTAAATACAACCATATGGCTCCTGCCGGTTGCCAACTTACAATAAGGAACATTGCATACATCAAATATAATCACAATCATGGCCATATCACATCACAACACACCCCTGCAAAACAAAGTTAGACGCCTCTACTTTCTTTGCATATTTTACGTGGTTTGGGGCTTTCAATAAGTGTCGTTCTAACTTACGAACAAGAACCACAACATTGATACTAGCATTGTTGATCACCCGTTGTAAATTGGATCTTAACTATGCTAGGAGAAACAGCACCATAAAGCCACTTATGCAATACAAGTTGCATGTCAAGCATGGAGCAAGTCTCATGAACGATGTCATGTAAGGTTAGCCCGGGCCGCTTCATCCCAACATACCGCAAGATGCAAAGTACACAAGAAGCAATCGACAATAAAAGCATCAACGCCCACAATGACCATTGTGTTCTACTCGTGCAACAGATCTACATATAGACACGGCTCTGATACCACTGTAGGGGTTCGTAGCATGGAAAACAAAAATTTTCTATCGCATACAAACAAACAAGCCAAGATCTATCTACTAGATTGCAGCAACGAGTGGATGGAATAACTTACCCTCGAAGATTCCAAAGTGTTTAACGAGAGCGGATTCTCGTGGGTGATGTAGTCGTACTCTTTCCGATCTCAAGATCGTGTAGACGATCCTTCCGGGCGTTCGGCAGCACTTCATGATCGGTCACACGTTCGGTACTCGACGAAGACCTTCCTCTCCCTTGTTCCAGCAGGCAGCGGAGGTTGTAGCACTCTCCTCGCGATTCCGGCAGCACAACGGCGTGGTACCGGAAGTAGAGGGGAAATCCCGCAGGGCTTCGCCTTAAGCCGGAGCGAGTATGGTGGAGTATGAGAGAGGTCTATTAGTGGTCTAGAGATTATACACACCAATTAGAAGGCTCTAAACCGCAGGCTAAAGCAATTAGAAGCTCTAAACCAAAACGGCTCTAAACCGGAGATTAGAGGATGGGAACTTGTGTGTCTAGAGGAGGAGGCCCTGCCCCTCCTTTTATAGGTGGGAGGGGCGGCAAAGGGGAGGGGAGTCCCTCCCCAAGTCAGCCTTGGTTGGCGCGCCGACTTGGAGGGACTCCTCCCCCAAGTCGGTTCCAACCACCTCTTGCTTGTTTCCCACAGTTTCCTGTTTCCCACAGTTTCCTGTTTTAGCCGTTTGACTTTCAAACTGGCAGTTTGACTTTTCAGTTTTGGAACAGCAAGAACACTTAGTACATGATGCAATCATTCAATGACACATTCATGTACCCTCCCCCCAGAGTGCCGGACAATCCGGAACCTTCTAGAACATTCCCGATGAAAACACCGGAATCATTCCCGAACTCCGAAACGGGACTTTCCTTATATGAATCTTATTCTCCGGACCATTCCGGATCACCTCGTGATATCCCAGATCCCATACGAGACTCCGAACAACATTCGGTCTCTTTCTCATAATACCATAACTACTCAAAACAACGTCGAATCCTTAAGTGTGTCTCCCTACAATTCGTGAATTATGCGGACATGATCGAGACACTTCTCCAAACAATAACCAACTGGAAATTCATATGGCTCCCACATATTTCTACGATTACTTTGCGATCGAATGAACCACTTACATACGATACCAATTTCCCTTTGTCTCACGATAGTTTACTTATCCGAGGTTATGATCGTCGGTATCTCTGCATACCTAGTTCAACCTCGTTACCGATAAGTACTGTTTTCTCGTTCCCGTGATATGTGATCCCTTGTGACCCAGTCACATGCTTGCAAGCTAATTGGATGACATTCCACCGAGAGGGCCCAGAGTATATCTATCCATCATATGGATGGACAAATCCCACTCTTGATCCATGTGTTTCAACCAATACTTTCCGAACACTCAATGCCACCTTTATATCCACCCGATTCACGGTGTGGTGTTTGATGTCATCAAAGCATCCATCCGGTAAAGGTGATATGCATGATCTCATGGTCGAAGGAATTAGGTTACTATGTATCAGAAAGCATATAGCAATTGAACTATTGAAATGACTTGATCTTTATGCTACGCTTATCTATAGGAGTATGTCCACCATATCATTCTCCTAACGATATGATCCTGTTGTTGATAACATCTCAATGTTCATGATAGGGAAACCACAATCATTAATCAACCAACAAGCTAGTGAAGTATAGAGGCTATACTAGGGACTTCAAATTAAGTTTACAAATCACACAAGTATTAATGATTCCTTGTTAATACTATTATAGCATGAATGTAAACATTTATCATAAACACAAAGATATAATAATAACTACATTTATTATTGCCTCTAGGGCATATCTCCAACACAGGGGCAGGGGGCCATGTTCTTTGGCGACACACAGCAACCTCAAGACGAGCTCTGCCTCGGGAAGCAGGGAACAGGGGCATTGAAGTTGGAGGCGGGGTCGGGTCTGCGCATAGGCGGACGATGCGGAGCGCAGGTCGGCGTGGCGTCCAAGGGCGCTGGCGGAGGATGAAGACAGGGCGGCCGGGAAGAAGCTCCGGCGGCCGACAGGGAGTTAGAGGACGGCCTCGGCGGGATCTGCGAGGGGCGGCGACCATGCTCTGCTCGGGGTCAGCGGAGGACGGCGAGGGCGAAAGCGCGCCAAGACCGGCGAGGCCATGAGCGGGCGGAGGGTGCTGGCGGCGCAACGAGCGAGCGGCGAGGGAGGCAGGAGAGAGGCCTCAGCGTCGGTGCTGGCCAGAGAGGCGTCACAGGAGAAGGGGTGCGCGACGGCGCCGGAGAGGAGACGTAGGTCGGCCGGAGGAGCTCAAGCCCGCTGGGGCGGCAAGGTGGAGGTCGCCCGTGGTGGCGAGGCGCAGAAGGGGCGCCGGATCGAGGGAGAGGTGGGGTACACAGGGGGATGTGGCAGTGCACGGCCGAGCTCGGGCCGGGCGGCAGCGAGCAGGCGGGAAGAGGCCGACGAAGCACTGCGATGGCGGAGGGGACTGGTGGCGGCTGGTTGTCGGGCTAGGGAGAGGGGATCGCGAAGGAGGGAGGAGCGGGGGCGTGTGTGGTGTTGCGTGTACGGGGAGGGTGGGGGATCGGATCGGGGGTGGTTGGGGCCTGGCGTGCGTGGTGTTGCGTGTGTGTGTTTGGTGTACGAGGTGGGTAGCGTGTAGGTGCAGCGAGCAGTGCGTGTGTGTGCTTGCGATGGGGCATGGGAGGGTGCGGTCCGGTGGTGGGATTCCAGGTGTGTCGGCGGTGGCAGGATGGAGTAGGTGGGGTGGGGAATAGCTGGGGTAGATTTAGGGTTAGGGTTTCTAGGGCTAGGGTTAGGGTTAGATAGTCTAGGGTTTAGTTGGGTAGTAGGTGGTCTAGCCAGTTGGGCCTTTGGGCCGGCCGGCTAGACTGCCTCCCCGATAAAATATTTATTATTTTTGTAAAACAAAACATTTTAAAAAAAATATAGTTTTAGATAAATACAAGATCAAGAAAAGACCGAGGTTTTCGCATTTGAATAAAGAGAGGGACAATTGCAGAAAATGAAATAGGGCTTTTAGTAAAATAGTTTTAGACAGCTAGATGCATGCTGATGTCATGATGATGCAATGCACAAAAACAACGCGATTTTCTAGTAGTGGTTTTGCGGGATGCCACAATTCGACACCACTAACAATGGATCTCGCCCTCGAGATCCGCCTCATGGTACCGGAAAGAAGGTCGGTGATCTGCATCTTCTCGCTTCGTGTAGATCTTCGCGACACCACTAACAAAGGTCTTGTTCTGCCTTGGAAATCGGCAACACCACCAACAAGAGGTCGTTGATCCTGTTCGTCAAGAGAACACTCCGGATAAACAACAGACGAAGTTATAGGTGAGGTGTAGCATCCCAGTTGTCTAACACCTGTAATGCTACATGTTATAATAATAAAAAGGGCCACTTCCAACATATAATTGTTGCATCATCATCATATCATGCTCATGTCATCATGTCACCTTGCATTTGAGCATCATATAAAACCCTTTCTTGTTTGGTTCTTATCTCATGTGCATGATTAATTGTAGTTGCCTCTTGATATTGTATTTGGTTCTTAATATATTGTTAAATGCCCAAGTTGAGTTGAGGGCATCTCTCTTATTGACTCCACCACCTTTTCTTTCACCACCTTATAATTCCACCATCCAACTAATCTGAGCTTGGCATTTTGTTGATTTATCTCTAGCTCATGTTGGTTGGTTGGGTTCCACCCCTTAATCTTTTGCTTGGCCTTTGCCCACCTTTTGGGAATGCAAGGAATAATGCCACATAAATTAATGTTGTTTTCACAATATAATAACATGGCCATTATTGCTTGCATGGGCCATGCAAGTGCCACCTTTTTCTTGATCTTGGAGTGATATTGGTTTTGCTTGCATGAATCATTCTCCCTTGTGTTAAATCTTGTTCTGGCTTGTAGTTTCTTCATCAAATCTCTCCCTCTCTTCTCCCCTTTAGCTAAACCTCCTCCCCATGCTCCATGCACACACATGTGCTAATGTGGCATGCACAAACCTAAAACCCACCTCTTCTCTTGGTTCTTGCTTGGTCATTTTTGGATCATGCATGGACCAAAGAAAAACCCCATCATCACATGATCATCTCTCTCTCCCTCTCCCTCTTTTTCTTGCCTTGATCTTGTTAGGGCTTGTTTGGAGCTTGCATGATCAAGTTAAGTACCACCTCTCTCTTACCCACTCTTAGCAAAAACCCTAAAACCTACCCCATGCCATCTCCCCATCCTAGCTAAACAAAAACCCCTAATCTACACCTTTTGCCTAAACAAAACCCTAAGTACCCTCTCTTCTCCCTTCTAGCTTCCTAGCATGATCACCCCATGCCCTACCCTAGCTCGCCCCCTCTTCCATGCAGGCCCCACCCCAGCAACCCTCTACCAGCTACCACCCCACACGACCAAGGACCCCCAACCTAACCCTAGCTCCCACCCTAGCCGAGGCTACCACCACCCAACCCGAGCCCTTTCTCCCCTCTTTTCCTCCCTGCCTCAGCAGCCCCACCCCGCAGCTGCCTGCCTCCCTGGCCTCGCCTACCCCACCTGGCATACTCCCTACCTGCCCCAGCTCTGCCGCGCTAACCCCTGGCCCCCATGCCGTGCACGTGAGCAGGAAAAGGTGGCACCGAGGCCACCTTCCCCTCCCCCACGCAAGCCCCCTCCTGGCCGTCCTTATCTACACCCCAGCACCCTCCTGCCCTCCCCAGATCTGCCAGGGCTGCGCCCTCTTCTCCCCTTCCTCCCCTAGCCATCCTTCTCACCTCGCCATACACCACCAGTCTACAACCTTCCCCCGTCTATCTAGCCGGTGGCGTGCACGCTGCGTACGTCGAGGAAGCCCCGGAGGACCCCTGCACCGCCCCGTTCGCGTCGCCAAGGAGGAGGAGCCCCAGAGCCGGACCACGCCGCGCACCGTAGAACCCTAGCGTCCCCAGAGCTCTTGCCTCGCCGCCGATCAAACGCGCCCGCACGAACCGTCGCACCAAAGACACTCGCGGTGAGCCCCTAACCTCCTGCATAACCCCGCCTCTCGATCGTTTCACAGTTGCGCCGCCCGCCGCGAACACCGTCGATTGCACCGCCCGGCCGGCCGCTGCCTGCACCCTCCCTCGCCTCGCCGAGCCTATCTAGCACGCCCACCCTCCGTCACCAAGCCCAAGCCACGCGATGTCAGCGTCTGCTGCGCGTCCCTGGATCCCGCGTTCGATCCCCGGCGCCCGCGCCAGCTTTTTTCGTCGTTAGTTCAGAGGAAGAAATGCGACGCGTGGCAGTTTTGCGAAAAACCCCCTACCAAACCTTTTTGCCAACCCGCGGTCCAGCCGGCCCACCGTCAGTGACCGTCGCCGTTTTATAAAAAGGGTCCTGTGTTTTTCAAATATCAACCCGCGGTCCTTTTGTTCCTCAGCCGCTGGCGCGTGGGACCGCAAGCCCCTGGGCCCCACCTGTAAGCGCCTGTGGGTAAGTTGGCCTGAGTAAAAAGGGGTTTTCTGCGTCTGGTTAAATTCAAACTTTGTTTAAATGTTTTCAAATTCTAATTCAATTCAGATTTCAAATAACTTTTCCATAGTAATTCCAAATCACACAAATGATATATGTTTGGATATCAGAAAAATGCCAGGATTTCAAATATGACATTCAAATTGCCTTGTGCACAATTAAAATTCCAAGTTTATTTAAATTACACTAATTGCCACTAGAATTTAATTAATCAATAACTTTCGTTTTATAATTCCAAATTTGGCAAATGATATGTCTAAAATGATCAGCTCGACGAGACCTTTCTGTTTATGCTATCCATGACTTCAACTGCAGCATGCATCATATAAAAATATAGGGTACAGCAAGTGTTATGACAACAAAATGTGACCCAAAACCCCATTAAAATGTTACTACTTGTCCTCCACACCTCACCATGCCATGCTACCTTATTGCCATGTAAATTGTGCATCATTCATCATGGCATGATTGTTTGCTTGACGCATCTTATTCATATGCTTGTGCTCTATATTCATGTTGGCCTTGTTTGTTTGGTTTTTCTCGGATAAACCGGCGGGGGGTTATACCAAGAGAACCAGGAGCACTACCCAGATCCGTCCCTCGCTTCAACTGAGTTAACAGGCAAGCACTTCCACATGCTTGCATACATACAGTACCTATTGCCTCTATCTTATTCTTGCATCATTGAGTCGCGAATGCATTAAATTGAATCCCAAGTATGCATAGCCTTACTTTTAAACCCCACCAAGCTTGTTCCTCCATCCCATGAGCCACTACTATAGGAGTTGTTTGAGCCATGCGAGTCGTAGAACAGCATGTGTAGGGTATGTGAGAGTCTGTTGAATAATGAGGTACCTAAACAACTTAACCTGAGTAGTAGTGGGATAACTAAATAAAGTGGCACCGGTGAGCAACATCTGCTATTTGGTTTTCCTGCTCACTTGTGTCCCGTAAGGCCCCGAGTACTTGATTCCTGTTCCTTGATTTATCGCGCTATCCACATCCGGGAGGTATATGGGACCCCCCTGAGCCAGAGCTTGATTCTGTCTTATTTCTTGGGGCCACAAACTAGTTTGAGGTTTTATTTAATATCCTGTACTTATGCCATGCTACTGTTTATATATGTTTTGTGCGAGGAGCACCTGATCTATTTAGGTAAGCGGAATGTTTCACAGTATCGTGATCCCGATTGGGGATCTGCTGTCGTTTATAGCCATTGACGCAAACCTTGAGTCCGTCTCGGAGCTTGCTTACTCCATTGCGCGTGTACTTCAAGGGGTGGCCCCCTGAAATATTTCTGAATCCTGTGATTGTTCAGTCGTGAAAGCCTCGTTGGGTTTTGATTTGGTTTTTCCGAGGTTGATCGAGCGTGTGTTGCTATTGGTGCACCCCGGCCGGGTAAAACTTTCTGAAAGCCGTGTCCGCGGATATGGACGACTTGGAGCACAGTTTCTCGATCATAGACAAGCCTAACTAAAGTACCGCTTTAATCTGACTAAGTGACTTGACTAGTAAATAGTGCAACACTCATGGAATGGTTAATAAAATTGCCAACGGATGGGGGGTTGTTCGTCCGCTTCCTTGTTGGTAAGCAGGGAGGAGGATGGATCTGATGAGTTTACCATTATAACTGTTGTTCTTAATTCACGGACATCCGTCTATCATTGGTTAGGCGGATGGTTAGCGTTTATCTGTAGAACTGCTAGGGTTTATCTTTTTTGCAATTCGTCACCCAGTTGTGTCCCTTTAGAGGCATTAAGACTTCCGAGTACCCTTAGGGTCTCACACGATAAATTATTGGTTCGGATGGACGGTACCTTGCAGGACGGATCTTTGGGTGGAAGAAGCCGAAGATGTGGGCAACGATCGTTCGGTGTAGAGATTCCGGGAACGGGGATCCGTGAGACCTGTAGTTGGGATGTGCTTATTTCTATGGCATCTTATGTCAATTTGCTTCTTATCCGTACTCGGATTCTGTTTGCCGCTTCCGCATGATACTCTGATGTGTGTTGTATGAGGAAGTATCCTAAAATATAGATCTATCTAGGTCATTTGAATCTTGCCGTATGGCGTTGCTATATTTCCTTTCTTTCTAGATGGTATGGCTCTGATGTACTCTTGTATGGTGGCTTGCGTACATACCCACTTGTGTACGTAGTTGATCCCTTCGCCTGCCGATTACGCCGCCCGTACAGGTCCCGTTGAGAGGGTAGTGGTTGGGACGTCCGAAAGGACTACCAGTGAGTGGCTTTTGGGGCCCCACCGTACTATTTCAACCACTACCACTCATCCAGGCTTGTATCTAGGAGCGTAATTCACGGTAGTTACAATTGGTATCGAGCCATCCCGACCTTCGTGGTTTCAATAAGCAGTCGTTGTCGATCTAGCAAATATTTTGGTAGTTATGTATATTAGGGAAAAACAAACGCGAGTAGGACTGCTTCCACTTTTCTTCTTACCCTCCCACCCACCCTTTTCTGGTAAGGAAGTGCAGCGTTTTCAATCCTCTTCTCAAAGTTCAAACTAGGATTCACGTGTTCTGGGTTTCCGTAGTACCATAGGTTGTGTGTGTGTGTGTAATCCCTTGTCTATCTGTTGCATCCAAGTTGTTATCTTATCTGCCTTTGGTTATCAACTGTTCGTACATTCCATACCGACTGTGCTTTTGCAAACCGACGCAATCTATCTTCCTCTTTGTATCCGACGCTATCTTGTTTGGGGTGTTCGTTTCCGTAGTTACCAATCTTTAGGTTTCGGCCGTGAGAAGAAGGGTTAGGATATGTGTTCCACTTGTTCATGTGCGGAGTAATGATTTGAGTGCGGGATGGAGTCGCGACCATACCACTACTTTTATCATTCGCTTTGTATATTGAATCGGTAGAGTCACTAATCTTGATTCGTTAAGTAATTTTAGCATCTATTGGTATTCTAATGCGAAATTTGTGGAAAATTTTCTTTGATATATTTGTGTACCACACTCCTTTTTCGATTGTGCGATATGCTTAATATCTTTGAGGTGCTATGAACTTTGTTGATATTTTAATATCATCTCAAAGAAATTGTATCCTTTAATCTTGGTTAATTCCATCTTGGTACTATTGTGGATTATTATCATTCTCCATTATAGTCTTGACTTGAGTTTATATCAATGACAGGATGGCTCCACCATCTTGGGATCGAGGAGGACATACCTCCGGGCTGGGCTCGGTTGTCAAACATTGCTAATGCTTTGGCAGCTATGCAAGAGAACCAGCGCTTTGAGGAGAGCGTCGAAGAAAGCAGTTTGCTCCACTTCCTCCACCTCCCAAGCGGAGACATCAAGAGCTTCCTCAAGTTCAACCTCGTCAGTTTGATGTGTCGACCGACCTGACGGGCGGATGATTGGCTGCGTGAGATCTCAAGGTTGCTCGAGACTGCGATGTTCGGAGCAGAGTGGGTCAAGTGTGCTACTCACCTTCTCAAGGGAGATGCGGCTCTTTGGTGGGAAAACTACTTGAAGGCAAGCTGCCTGGGTTCCAGCCAACTTGGGAGAGGTTCACTGCAGCTTTCAAGGAGCAGTTTCTCTCGGAGATTGTGATGGAAAGGATGAAGGAGGCTTTCCTCAACTTTGAAGCAGGAAAGCGATAACGTCAACACCTACATCGGAACTTCATGAACCTATCTCGCTATGGTGGTGATGAGGTATCTGATGACAAGAAGAAGCAGAAAAGGTTCAGGCAAGGGCTCAATGCGTCGATCAAGTATGCAATCACGCATGCAAGACCGGCAACCTTCCTGGAACTGCAGCACACAGCACTGCAAGAGGAGGCAAGCAGGCAAGTGTTCGAGGAGTCCAAGAAACACAACAGGGATGCATCAAGCTCTGCAGTTATGGCAGCTCCTTCTAAGCGGCGTGTCTGGGTTCCTAACACCCCACCGTCGCTCCCGGCTCCACCAAGACCTGCGAGTTTCACGTCAAGGCCACCAAACTTCACCACTGCGGCTCCCAGGGGCTACAACCACCACTACCCTGGAGCGCCTGGCGGAGTCCCTGGCTACTCTGCTCCACGTCCAGCTGGTGCCTGCTTCGTGTGTGGAGATCCTGGACATCAAAACTGGAACTGTCCAATGAAGAACAAAGCTCTCCCTCCACCCCCGCCAAGATCTGCAACAAGCTCTCCTTCGGTTCGTGCACCACCGCCTCGGGCTCTCAACATCAACACTAAGCCCGGGTCTGCGGTTGTGCGTGCCAACTGCGTCAACGCCTCTCAAGCTGAGCTCGCACCTGGAGTTGTGATGGGTATGCTTTCAGTTAACTCAGTTCCTGCACGAGTTCTCTTTGATTCTGGTGCATCGCATTCTTTCGTGTCTCACAAGTTTGCAAATGAGAATGAGTTAGCAATGGACCCTATCCTTAAGCAGTTAATGGTTCTTTCTCCTGGAGCAAATATGATAGCATCTAAGATCAGTCATGGCAATCTAATTGAGATTGGTGGTTCTTCATTCTTGGCTTCTCTAATTGTTCTGGGCAACTCTGACATTGATGTCATCTTGGGCATGGATTGGTTGACAGCAAATGCAGCTGTGATTGATTGTGCTGAACGCTCAGTGTCTCTGAAGATCCCTGAAGGCCATATAGTCTTTTCTCCAAGTCTGACTCCTGCTGTCCAGCTCTATTCCTTGGCGGCTCTGAATGATGATGCTATGGAAGCTATTCAGGGTGTACCAGTGGTCTGTGAGTTCCCAGATGTCTTTCCTGAAGAGTTGCCAGGTATGCCTCCGGATCGCGAGGTTGAATTCGTGATTGAGCTTGAACCTGGAACGGCTCCTATCTCCAAGAGGCCATACAAAATGGGTCCTTCTGAGTTGGTTGAACTCAAACGACAACTTGATGAACAAGAAAATTTGGGTTTCATTCAACACAGCACTTCTTCTTGGGGTAGCCCAACAATCTTTGTGAAGAAGCGTGACAGAACCGATAGGCTATGTGTTGACTACCGGGCTCTCAATGCTAAAACCATCAAGAACAAATATCCTCTCCCACGGATAAATGATCTATTGATCAGCTTGAGCTGTGGTGTTCTCTAAACTGGACTTGAGAAGTGGTTATCACCAAATCAAAATTCGCAAAGAAGATGTGCCCAAAACAGCTTTCACCACCCGCTATGGCCTGTATGAGTACACGGTCATGTCTTTCGGCCTCACCAACGCACCTGCTACCTTCTCGAGGCTGATGAACTCCGTTTTCATGGAGTACCTGGACAAGTTTGTTGTGGTATATCTGGATGACATTCTGGTCTATTCCAAGTCCAAGGAGGAGCATGAAGAACACCTGCGTTGTGTCTTAAACAAGCTTCGTGAGAACCGCTTGTATGCAAAGTTCTCAAAGTGTGAGTTTTGGCTGCCTGAAGTAACATACCTGGGTCATGTTATCTCTGCCAAGGGCATTGCAGTCAACCCGAAAACCGTGAAAACAATAGTTGAATGGCTTCCTCCTGCTAATGTCAAGGAAGTGCGGAGTTTTCTCGGCTTGGCTAGCTATTGCCGTCGCTTTGTTCAGAACTTCTCGAAGATAGCAAAGCCTCTTACCGATCTCCTCAAGAAAGGCAAGAGGTACCTGTGGACTCCTGCTTGTCAAGAAAGTTTTGAGACACTCAAAGAGAAGCTCACTTCCACACCAGTCTTGGTTCCTCCAGATACATCTAAGCCTTTCCAGATATTCTGCGACGCCTCTTTGCAAGGATTGGGTGCGGTCCTTATGCAAGAGAGACAGGTGGTTGCTTATGCTTCTCGTCAGTTGAAGACGCATGAGATCAACTATCCCACACATGACCTCGAGCTAGCAGCAGTTGTCTTTGCTTTGAAGCTATGGAGGCACTACTTGCTTGGTAACCGTTGTGAGATCTTCTCGGACCACAAGAGTTTGAAGTATATCTTCACTCGGCTGATCTCAACCTTGGCGGAGGAGATGGATTGAAGCAATCAATGACTTTGATGTGACCATCAACTACACTCCGTGCAAAGCAAACGTCATGGCGATGTGCTTAGCGAAAAGCTTATGTCAACAACCTCATGGTGGAAGAGCAATGCCTCTCTTGTGCGAGGAATTCCGTCACTCAACACCGGAAATTGTGGAACAAGGGCATCTCTTGAACCTTCGGCTACTCCTCTCTTGGAAGAACAAATTCGCTCGTCGGCGTGGTGATCCGCACACCAAAAAGCTCATCGCTAAGCTTGACCTTCAGTATGAGTCCTTCCATGTTGATGATCAAGGCACGCTCTTCTTTGAACACGGATGTTTGTTCCAAACTACCCGGTCCGAGAGACCAAGTTCTCAAGGAGGCACATGATTCGGTTCTTTCTATCCATCCGGCAGCACAAAGATGTACATGGACTTGAAAACACAATCTTGGTGGCACAGGTTGAAGCGGTATTGTGCCAAGTATGTCTCGAATGTGATGTCTGCCGCAGAGTGAAGGTCATCCATCGAAACCATTTGGTCTTCTACAGCCATTGAAGCCTCGGAATGGAAATGGGAGAAAGTAGAGATGGACTTCATCACCGGCTTTCCAAGGTCAGAAGGGCAACAATGCAATTTTGTTGTCATCGACGGCTTTCTAAAGTGGCTCATTTCTTCCCGATCAAAGAAACAATTTACGGAATTCAGTTGGCTGAGCTCTATATCAACAATTGTCTCTCTGTATGGGGTTCCACTTGAAATCAGTTCGGACCGTGGGAGCATCTTCACCTCAAAGTTCGGGAGAGTTTCCAAAAGCTTTGGGAACAAAGTTGAACTTCAGCACTGCTTACCACCCTCAGTCTCAAGGACAAGTGGAAAGAATCAATCAGATTCTGGAGGACATGCTTAGAGCTTGCGTCATCTCTTT
Organism: Avena longiglumis; assembly: GCA_030063025.1. Lineage (NCBI taxonomy): Eukaryota > Viridiplantae > Streptophyta > Magnoliopsida > Poales > Poaceae > Avena > Avena longiglumis. Next base: position 469,806,564 of record CP125974.1, on the reverse strand, counting down.
TGGCATGAAGTGGGAGGAATGCCTTCCATATGCTGAATTCTCCTACAACAACAGCTTCCAGAAGAGTCTGAAGATGGCACCATTCGAGGCTCTTTATGGTCGCAAATGCAGAACTCCGATTGGTTGGTCAGGTGCAGGAGAAAGAATCTGGTTTGGTCCTGACATTGTGACTCAGGCAGAGGAGAAGGTGCATATCATTCTGGAGAACCTGAAGATTGCTCAAAGTCGTCAGAAGAGCAACTATGACAGGAAGCACACGGATATGGTATATGCCCCTGGTGATCTCGTTTACCTTCGTGTCACTCCCATGAGAGGAACACACCGCTTCAGTATCAAAGGAAAGTTGGCTCCTAGATACATCGGTCCTTTTAAGATACGTGGTAGAAGAGGAGAAGTTGCTTATGCACTTGAGCTTCCGGAAAAACTCAAAGTCCATGATGTTTTCCACATCTCTCAGCTCAAGAAGTGCTTCAAAGATCCCGGTAGGACCGTGGACCATGAGCTAATCGACCTCCAAGAAGATCTGTCTTATCAAGAACACCCCACCAAAATCCTTGAGACCGCAGAACGAAGGACTCGCAACAAGTCCATCAAGTTCTGCAAGGTGCAGTGGTCACACCATTCTGTTGATGAAGCCACATGGGAGCGTGAAGATGAACTCCGTGCCAACCATCCTTCTCTTTTTGTATCTTCTTCTTCTTCCTAGAATCTCGGGGCGAGATTCCTGTTTAGTGGGGGAGAGTTGTAGCATCCCAGTTGTCTAACACCTGTAATGCTACATGTTATAATAATAAAAAGGTCCACTTCCAACATATAATTGTTGCATCATCATCATATCATGCTCATGTCATCATGTCACCTTGCATTTGAGCATCATATAAAACCCTTTCTTGTTTGGTTCTTATCTCATGTGCATGATTAATTGTAGTTTCCTCTTGATATTGTATTTGGTTCTTAATATATTGTTAAATGCCCAAGTTGAGTTGAGGGCATCTCTCTTATTGACTCCACCACCTTTTCTTTCACCACCTTATAATTCCACCATCCAACTAATCTGAGCTTGGCATTTTGTTGATTTATCTCTAGCTCATGTTGGTTGGTTGGGTTCCACCCCTTAATCTTTTGCTTGGCCTTTGCCCACCTTTTGGGAATGCAAGGAATAATGCCACATAAATTAATGTTGTTTTCCCAATATAATAACATGGCCATTATTGCTTGCATGGGCCACCTTTTCTTGATCTTGGAGTGATATTGGTTTTGCTTGCATGAATCATTCTCCCTTGTGTTAAATCTTGTTCTGGCTTGTAGTTTCTTCATCAAATCTCTCCCTCTCTTCTCCCCTTTAGCTAAACCTCCTCCCCATGCTCCATGCACACACATGTGCTAATGTGGCATGCACAAACCTAAAACCCACCTCTTCTCTTGGTTCTTGCTTGGTCATTTTTGGATCATGCATGGACCAAAGAAAAACCCCATCATCACATGATCATCTCTCTCTCCCTCTCCCTCTTTTTATTGCCTTGATCTTGTTAGGGATTGTTTGGAGCTTGCATGATCAAGTTAAGTACCACCTCTCTCTTACCCACTCTTAGCAAAACCCTAAAACCTACCCCATGCCATCTCCCCATCCTAGCTAAACAAAAACCCCTAATCTACACCTTTTCCCTAAACAAAACCCTAAGTACCCTTTCTTCTCCCTTCTAGCTTCCTAGCATGATCACCCCATGCCCCACCCCAGCAACCCTCTACCAGCTACCACCCCACACGACCAAGGACCCCCAACCTAACCCTAGCTCCCACCCTAGCCGAGGCTACCACCACCCAACCCGAGCCCTTTCTCCCCTCTTTTCCTCCCTGCCTCAGCAGCCCCACCCCTTGGCTGCCTCCACAGCCTCGCCTACCCCACCTGGCATACTCCCTACCTGCCCCCGCTCTGCCGCGCTAACCCCTGGCCCCCATGCCGTGCACGTGAGCAGGAAAAGGTGGCACCGAGGCCACCTTACCCTCCCCATAAGCCCCTCCTGGCCGTCCTTATCTACACCCCAGCACCCTCCTGCCCTCCCCAGATCTGCCAGGGCTGCGCCCTCTTCTCCCCTTCCTCCCCTAGCCATCCTTCTCACCTCGCCATACACCACCAGTCTACAACCTTCCCCCGTCTATCTAGCCGGTGGCGTGCACGCTGCGTACGTCGAGGAAGCCCCGGAGGACCCCTGCACCGCCCCGTTCGCGTCGCCAAGGAGGAGGAGCCCCCAGGAGCCGGGACCACGCCGCGCACCGCAGAACCCTAGCGTCCCCAGAGCTCCTGCCTCGCCGCCGATCAAACGCGCCCCTGCACGAACCGTCTGCACCAGCACACTCGCGGTGAGCCCCCTAACCTCCCAGACAACCCCGCCTCTCTGATCGTTTCCTGGTTGCGCCGCTCCGGCCGTCGAACACCGTCAGTGCACCGCCGGCCGCTCGCGCCTGCACCCTCCCGCGCCTCGCCAGAGCCTATCTAGCACGCGCCCACCCCTCCGTCACCAAGCCCAAGCCACCGCAGTGGTAGCCGCGTCTGCGCGCGCGTCCCAGATCCCGCGTTCGATCCCCCACCGCGCCGCGCGCCGCGCCGTTTTTCGTCAGTTAGTTCAGAGGGAAGAAGTACAGTACGCGTGGCAGTTTTGCGAAAAACCCCCTACCAAACCTTTTTGCCAACCCGCGGTCCAAATTGCCCACCGTCGATGGCCGCTGCGTTTTATAAAAAGGTCCTGTGTTTTCAAATATCAACCCATGATCCTTTTGTTCCTCACACCGCTGGCGTGGGACCATAAGCCCCTGGGCCCCACCTGGCGCTGTGGGTAAGTTGGCTGAGTAAAAGGGTTTTCTGCGTCTGGTTAAATTCAAACTTTGTTTAAATGTTTTCAAATTCTAATTCAATTCAGATTTCAAATAACTTTTCCATAGTAATTCCAAATCACACAAATGATATATGTTTGGATATCAGAAAAATGCCAGGATTTCAAATATGACATTCAAATTGCCTTGTGCACAATTAAAATTCCAAGTTTATTTAAATTACACTAATTGCCACTAGAATTTAATTAATCAATAACTTTCGTTTTATAATTCCAAATTTGGCAAATGATATGTCTAAAATGATCAGCTCGACGAGACCTTTCTGTTTATGCTATCCATGACTTCAACTGCAGCATGCATCATATAAAAATATAGGGTACAGCAAGTGTTATGACAACAAAATGTGACCCAAAACCCCATTAAAATGTTACTACTTGTCCTCCACACCTCACCATGCCATGCTACCTTATTGCCATGTAAATTGTGCATCATTCATCATGGCATGATTGTTTGCTTGACGCATCTTATTCATATGCTTGTGCTCTATATTCATGTTGGCCTTGTTTGTTTGGTTTTTCTCGGATAGACCTTTGGCGGGGGTTATACCAAGAGAACCAGAGCACTACCGGATCCGTCCCTCGCTTCAACTGAGTTGACAGGCAAGCACTTCCACATGCTTGCATACATACAGTACCCATTGCCTCTATCTTATTCTTCCATCATTGAGTCGCGAATGCATTAAATTGAATCCCAAGTATGCATAGCCTTACTTTTAAACCCACCAAGCTTGTTCCTCCATCCCATGAGCCACTACTATAGGAGTTGTTTGAGCCATGCGAGTCGTAGAACAGCATGTGTAGGGTATGTGAGAGTCTGTTGAATAATGAGGTACCTAAACAACTTAACCTGAGTAGTAGTGGGATAACTAAAGAAAGTGGCACCGGTGAGCAACATCTGCTATTTGGTTTTCCTGCTCACTTGTGTCCCGTAAGGCCCCGAGTACTTGATTCCTGTTCCTTGATTTATCGCGCTATCCACATCCGGGAGGTATATGGGACCCCCCTGAGCCAGAGCTTGATTCCGTCTTATTTCTTGGGGCCACAAACTAGTTTGAGGTTTTATTTAATATCCTGTACTTATGCCATGCTACTGTTTATATATGTTTTGTGCGAGGAGCACACTGTACTGTTTAGGTAAGCGGAATGTTTTCGCGGTATCGGCGATCCCGATTGGGATCTGCCGTCGTCTACCATTGACGCAAACCTTGAGTCCGTCTCGGAGCTTACTCCGTTGGTGTACTTCAAGGGTGGCCCTGAAATATTTCTGAATCTGTGATTGTTCGATCGTGAAAGCCTCGTTGGGTTTTGATTTGGTTTTCCGAGGTTGATCGGCGTGTGTTGCTATTGGTGCACCCGCCGGGTAAAACTTTACAAAGCCGTGTCCGCGGATATGGACGACTTGGAGCAGTTTCTCGATCATAGACAAGCCTAACTAAAGTACCGCTTTAATCTGACTAAGTGACTTGACTAGTAAATAGTGCAACACTCATGGAATGGTTAATAAAATTGCCAACGGATGGGGGGTTGTTCGTCCGCTTCCTTGTTGGTAGCGAGGAGGAGGATGGATCGATGAGTTTACCATTATAATCGTTGTTCTTAATTCACGGACATCCGTCTATCATTGGTTAGGCGGATGGTTAGCGTTATCTGTAGAACTGCTAGGGTTTATCTTTCGCTGCAATTCGTCACCCAGTTGTGTCCCTTTAGAGGCATTAAGACTTCTTGAGTACCCTTAGGGTCTCACACGATAAATTATTGGTTCGGATGGGCGGTACCTTCGGACGGATCTTGGGTGGAAGAAGCCGAAGATGTGGGCAACGATCGTTCGTGTAGAGATTACGAACGGGATCCGTGAGACCTGTAGTTGGGATGTGCTTATTTCTATGGCATCTTATGCCGATTTGCTTCTTATCCGTACTCGGATTACATTTGCCGCTTCGCATGATACTACGATGTGTGTTGTATGAGGAAGTATCCTAAAATATAGATCTATCTAGGTCATTTGAATCTTCTTGGTATGGCGTTGCTATATTCCTTTCTTTCTAGATGGTATGGCTCGATGTACTCTTGTATGGTGGCTTGCATACATACCCACTTGTGTCGTAGTTGATCCCTTCGCCGATTACGCCCGTCTGACAGTCCCGTTGAGAGGGTAGTGGTTGGGACGTCTGAAAGGACTACCAGTGAGTGGCTTTTGGGGCCCCACCGTACTATTTCAACCACTACCACTCATCCAGGCTTGTATCTAGGAGCGTAATTCACCGAGGTAGTTACATGAGGCCACCTCTAACGCCCATGGACGGAGTAAGAATTGCATCGATCCACCATTCAATATACAAAAGCGAATGATAAGAGTAGTGGTATTGTCGCGACTCCATCCCGCACTCCAAGCATTACTTTGTACATGAATAAGAGAATTATGCAACCAACTCTCAGTATTTAGACTGAAGATATTGACAGACAGCGTTTGGAAACAAAGGATTGATGCGGACTATTCATCGGATCTGATGTAGATGATGTCGTCGTGTCGGAAAACACCGGAAAGCACAAACAAGGAACAAAGAATGGTACCACAGTAGACGGGTTCCTCGGACAGCATGAACACCGGATGGTAGAACACCGTTATCAAAGGAGGAAGCGAAACCCTGAAGGTACGACGGAAACCCAACCACGAGAATTCCTAGACTCGAAGAAAGATAAGAGAGACGATTCAAAACACGCAGAGGTAAGAAGAGAATAGCAGAGGGCAAGGAGTAAAATCATACCTAATCAGAACTACCCAACCGATTTCCAAAAATAGTTTTGACACTCTACTTCGGCCGTTAGCTAGGTTATCCTACAGGCTGGACTTGTGGGGTATCGCAACTGCTGAGCTCCGATACCACTTTGTAACACCATCAGAATCGGCCCTATGCAAGTTTTAGCGAAACCCGCCAAACCCGCATAGAAACGATTCAAAGGTGCCCACCAGGCACTTTCGTGCGGGTGGAAAACGAAGTAATAACATTACACAACAGTCCTCGATGGGACCCACAGAACAGATATATACAACAGCGACTCCATGAGTCAAGAATACAGATATACAGACCAAAGATCCAAATCACCTTGAAAACGATAGAGCGTCCAACTACGGACAAGATGCAAATGGGGCTAAGAGCCCTGAAGAATAACCAGTGGCGTCCATAACCCTGCCCAGGACAAGCCGGAAGGGTAACCCTGCTAACGACGTCGATCTCAAAACCTGCTCAAACAAAAGGGGTGCCGACAAAGGGCAAAGGAAAAAGAGAGAGCGGTCAGTACTGAGGCCAGTACACGGCGAGTCTAGAATTCGGCGGTCCTCGCCTACATAGGTATGGTGGACTGGAGTGGCAGCGGCAGCATGCACTAAACAACCTATAGAGACTCGGTATAACTGTCGGCTACCAGAGAGGGAGAAGAAAGACCTATCCGAATCCAACCTGATACTACCATCAAACAAACCCATCCTGGTATTTCCCCCCTCGAGACCAAACGAGGAAGTCCACCGAGGAACTCACACAGTTGGCAGTTTTATTTATTCAGTTATCGTTGCAGCAATTACTAGTCAAATATAGATAGTCATCCTGATAAAATAAACAGTGGGCACTTTTATTTAACCATTCCATTGAAGTTGCAACACTTACTATTCAGATACAATTAGCATGAGGTAACCCAAAAACCCAGCAGTTGTTGGTACTTTTATTTAGCCATTCCGTTGTAGTTGCAATACTTACTAGTCAGATACAATTGTCGCAAGCGACAAACCAAACAAGCAATTGTGGGCAGTTTTATGTAGCCGTTCCATTATAGTGAAGCTGATTACTAGTCATTATAAAGTCAAATTTATAGCACTACTTTAGTTATAGTTGTCTATGATCGAGATACTGTGCTCCAAGTCGTCCATAACATGGACACGGCTTTGAGAAGTTTTACCTGCGAGGTGCACAAATAGAAACACACACTCGATCAACCTCGGAAAAACCAAATCAAAACCCAACGAGGCCTTCACGACAAAGCAATCACAGGATTCAGAAATATTTCCGGGGGCCACCCCGTTGAGTACACCCGCAACAAAGTTAGCTGACTCCGAGACGGACTCAAGGTTTGTGGGGCCGGCTGTAAACGACTGGGAACCCAAAACTGGGCTTGTCGATACCGCGAAAACGGGTCACAATTCCTAAACAGTACAGTGTGCTCCTCGCACAATCGTAAATAAAGCAGTAAAGCATGGCATAGGTACAGGATAGTAAATAAAACCTCAAAATATTTTGTGGCCCCAAGAAATAAGACTGAATCAAGCTCTGGCTCAGGGGGGTCCCATAATCCTCCCGGATGTGGATAGCGCGAATATTCAAGGAACATGTATCAAGTACTCGGGGTCCTACGGGACACAAGTGGACGGTTAACAACCAAATAACATCTATTGCCCACCTGTGCCTCTGCTTACCTACTTCAATTTTAGTTGTTAAACAGTAAATAAAGTGAACGATAAGTAAAGCCATGATCATCTCCAACATCAAACATGCGGCAATACTCCAACAACCGTGGTACTTGGCGACACGCAACATCACTTGAGCAAGCGACTTCGGCGCGCAAGTCCAACTATATACCAAACAACAGGTAATAGGAGGTGTCCAAGGCAATATAAGGCTGCAAGGGATATCACGGGTACGAAAACTAGAGCATCGCAACACAGATAGCAATAGATCAACAGGAGGGAATAAATACTATAAAAGTAAGATAGGTAGAAAGGGGGAGATGCTCGCCTGAAAACATTGCCGGAGGTTCAACCGAAGATCGGGTCGACACTCGCATCAACTCAACGGCCTTATCCGCTAAGAAGCAAAACACTAGAAGGAACACCAGATGCACTATTCAATACTACGGCAAAAGATCGGGCATGATGCATGTATGATGTATGACATGGTAAAGATGCGATGCAATTGGGCAATATTAACTGGAACCGGGGTCCCGACATTTATTTAGGTGGTTCATGTTGTTTAGCTACCCTGCATTTTAAATGTTGTTTTAACAAGGCAAAATAAGTTACCGGTTCGCTACACAAATTTAAATGAGGCCAATATAAGACTAGATTTGCCCGCATATGGCCCCATATTTAATTATAAGGTGAATCGGCATAGTGCCCCCAAACCACACAAATATGTATGCAAACATGTATGATTTAATGCAATAAGTATATATCATTATAAAAATAGGGGCTTGGGAAAAGGTTCACACATCTGGGTTCGGACGATCTTGGGGTTCGAGGGGTCCGGGGTCGGTCTCAGGGCTTCGGACGCCGGGATCGGTCTTCGGTTTTCCATGTTGGCACACCCGAGGTCCTCGGCGATCTTGGGGGTTCGACGATCTTGGTGCTCGGAGGTGTTCGGGTTCGGTCTTCGGGACGACGGCCTTCGTATTCCGTGGATCAGGGTCTCCGGTCCTTTGGGTTCACCTTCGAGTGTCGTTCTTGGCGTTGATCCATTTTATCGGAGGCCTTGGTGAGGCTCTTGTCGACGGTATCCGGCTACTTCTTGTTTTGGATGCTCTAGGGTTTTCCGAACATGCTCGACAGGAGATGGGACGAGGATGGACAGACAACCCACAGAAAAGACCAAGGTGTAGACCCACTTCTGCTGAATGAAACTGAAGGCAAAACAAATTCACTCGGGTGAGATACAGATAAAAGAGAACACATAGCAGCGACCAGGGACAGGGGCAGGGGGCCATGTTCTTTGGCGACACACAACAACCTCAAGACGAGCTCTGCCTCGGGAAGCAGGGAACAGGGGCATTGAAGTTGGAGGCGGGGCCGGGTCTGCGCATAGGCGGACGATGCGGAGCGCAGGTCGTGGCGTCAAAAGCGGCGGATGAAGACAGGGCGGCCAGGAAGAAGCTCCGGCGGCCGACGGGGAGTTAGAGGACGGCCTCGGCGGGATCTGCGAGGGGCGGCGACCATGCTCTGCTCGGGGTCAGCGGAGGACGGCGACTGGGCGAGGAAGGCGCGGCCAAGACCGGCTAGGGCCACGCGGAGGCGACGGAGGGTGGTGCTGGCGGCGCAACGAGCGAGCGGCGAGGGAGGCAGGAGAGAGGCCTCAGCATCGGTGCTGGCCAGAGAGGCGTCACAGGAGTAGGGGTGCGCGACGGCGCCGGAGAGGAGACGTAGGGCGGCCGGAGGAGCTCAAGCCCGCTGGGGCGGCAAGGTGGAGGTCGCCCGCGGTGGCGAGGCGCAGAAGGGGCGCCGGATCGAGGGAGAGGTGGGGTACACAGGGGGATGTGGCGGTGCACGGCCGAGCTCGGGCCCGAGAGGCGACAGCAGACGGGGCGAGGAAGAGGCCGACAAAGCACTGCGATGGCGGAGGGGACTGGTGGCGGCTGGTTGTCGGGCTAGGGAGAGGGTATCGCGAAGGAGGGAGGAGCGGGGGCGTGTGTGGTGTTGCGTGTACGGGGAGGGTGGGGGATCGGATCGGGGGTGGTTGGGGCCTGGCGTGCGTGGTGTTGCGTGTGTGTGTTTGGTGTACGAGGTGGGTAGCGTGTAGGTGCAGCGAGCAGTGCGTGTGTGTGCTTGCGATGGGGCAGGGGAGGGTGCGGTCCGGTGGTGGGATTCCAGGTGTGTCGGCGGCGGCAGGATGGAGTAGGTGGGGTGGGGAATAGCTGGGGTAGATTTAGGGTTAGGGTTTCTAGGGCTAGGGTTAGGGTTAGATAGTCTAGGGTTTAGTTGGGTAGTAGGTGGTCTAGCCGGTTGGGCCTTTGGGCGGCGGTGACTACTCCCGATAAAATATTTATTATTTTTGTAAAACAGAACATTTAAAAAAAAATAGTTTTAGATAAATACAAGATCAAGAAAAGACCGAGGTTTTCGCATTTGAATAAAGAGAGGGACAATTGCAGAAAATGAAATAGGGCTTTTAGTAAAATAGTTTTAGACAGCTAGATGCATGCTGATGTCATGATGATGCAATGCACAAAAACAACGCGATTTTCTAGTAGTGGTTTTGCGGGATGCCACACTAGGGTTGCTCCCCTTGGCCTCCACCTCCTAGGTCTGGGGCAAAAAGGGAGAGGGGGACTTTCCTCCCAAGTCTTCCCCCTACTTTTTAGGGTTTAGCCCTTATCCCTTTGGGGCTGGCCGGTGGGGCCTCTAGGGCTTGGTGTGGCTGGCCCATGGATACCCGCATCATACCCTCAGCCCATGTGGGCCCTCCCGGGGTGGTGGTCCCACTGGTGGCCCTCTAGAACCTTCTAGAAGCTCTGGTCAAAATACCAAAACTTTTCCCGAACCCCGGAAGATGACTTCCATTATATGAATCTCATTATCTGGACCATTATAGACCTCCTCGTGATGTCCTGGATCCCATACGAGACTCCAAACAACATTCGGTCTCCAACTCATATTCCAGATCTACTTTAAACAACATCGAACCTTAAGTGTGTCACCCTATAGTTCGTGAACTATGCAGACATGATCGAGACACCTCTCCGATCAATCACCAATAGCGGTACCTAGAGATCCATAATGGTCCCACATATTCAACGATGACTTAGTGATTGAAAGAACCATTTACATATGATACCGATTCACTTTGTCGCGCGATACTTTACTTATCCGAGGTTCAATCATCGGTATCTCCATACCTAGTTCAACCTCGTTACCGATAAGTACTCTTTACTCGTACCGTGATATGACATCCCTTGTGACCTAGTCACATGCTTGCAAGTGAATTGGGTGAAATTCCACCGAGAGGGCCCAGAGTATATTTATCTGTAATTTGGATGGACAAATCCCACTCTAGATCCATGCGCTTCAACACATACCTTCAGAATACCTAATGCTACCTTTATAAACACCTAGTTATGGAAGTGGAATTTTATGTCATCAAAGCACTCATCCAGTGATGGTGATTAACATGATCTCATGGTCTAAGGATTAGGTTACTATGTATTTGAAAGCTTGTATCAAAATGAACTTAATGACTTGATCTTATGATATGCTTACTATGGGTATGTGTTGATATGTCGGAAATGTATCTATAATTTTTGATGCTCCATGCTTGTTTATTATCTACTTTTCTTTGCTTTGTCTACACTTTGAGGTACTTTTTACATGTTTTCTGGTACTAACCTATTAACAAGTTGCCACAGTGCCAGTTGCCTATTTTCTGCTGTTTTTGGTTCCAGAAAAGCTAGTAAGGAAATATTCTCGGAATTGGACGGGACAAACATCAAAGTTAATTACTTTCTGTGGGGAACAAGAAGTCCAGAGGGGAGACGGAGAGGCGTGCCAGGGCAGCCACACTCCCTAGGCAGGGTGTAGGGCCCCTGGCCGCCTCCTAGGCCTCCCCCTTCGCCTATAAGAAGCCCCCGATGCAGAAACCCTAAGTACCTGACCAATATTACAAAAAACCTTTTGTAGCCGCCGCCACCATCGTCCCTAGATCGGGGGATCTGAAGTTCTTCCCGGCACCCTGCCAGAGGGGAGATCATCCCGGAGGTCTTCTCTCTAGTATGATGCGTGAGTAGTTCCACCTTGGACTATGGGTCCATGTAGTAGCTAGATGGTTGTATCTCCTCCTTTGTGCTTTCATGTATAGATCTTCTGAGCTCCGTTCATGATCAAGATCTAATCTATTTGTAATCATGCATGTTGTGTTTATGGGGATCTCATGGATATTGAGATTATTATGTTGGTTTTATTAATGGTTTTGTCTTTATGATTCTATCATGTCTGTGTTGTTTGTGATCTTGCATGCTCTTCGTTGTTAGTAGCTATCTTGTCCAAGTAGTTGCTAGTGACTCCAAGAGGGGGTATTTATGCTCAATAGTGGGTTTATGCCTCTAGTTTCCAAGGGAAGTGACAGAAATCTCTTCGGTTGTAGATGTGTTGTTGCTACTAGGGAGAAAACAACGGTCTCTTGTTCATGGAACATGTGGACTATTTACCTTATACACTTTGCTTAAAGCAGTTGTCTGTTGCTTGCAACTTAATACTAGAGGGGGTTCTGATGATAACCTGAAGGTGGACTTCTAGTCAAAGATGCAGTTGGATGGCAGTCTATGTATCTTGTTGTATTTCCCAATCGAATATCATAGGATATTTCTCACTAGTAATTGCATTGTTATACCTTGCTCAGTTCCTGTCAATTGCCCTGATGTAATTTGTTTACCCTTCATGCCATGTTGTTTATCTAAGGAGAGCACCTCTTGTGAACTATGGATCCCGGTCCAATATTTACCATTGATACATCTTCCACTGTTACTTGTTTTACTTGCTGCAAACCACCATTACTTTCACACCATACATTTAATCCTTTGTTACAGCAACCGGTGAGATTGACTTCCTCACTGTTCGTTGGGGAAAAGTCTTGAGTTTGTGTTGTGCACGTCTCCGCATTGCTTGCAACACATGTGTGACGTTTCCTTCCTCCTACTGGTTCGATAACCTCGGTTTCTTACTGAGGTAAGACTTGCTAATGTGCCGCTTCACACCTTGCTCTTGGGGTTCCCAATAGGCTCCACATCAACTGAGCCATCAACAAATTTTCTAGCGTCGTTGCCCGGGAAGCTAAGGACGTCTTCACTAGGGGAGTCCTTCACTTCCTTTCTCTTTACTTTGTTTTTAGTTTGCTTTCTTTGTTTTGCTTGGTTTTGTTTGCCTCTTTTCAAAAACCCCCCAAAAAATAGTCTTGTTTGGTTTGCTTTCTTTATTTATTTAAAAAACAAAAAAATTAGTTCCTACTCTAGTTGCCACCTTGCTCTAGCTCACCATTTTGTTCCTGAAAGATCTTGCAATAGGTAGTGGATCCATAATTGGGAAAGATAATATTGAAGAATTCTTTAATCATGTTAGCAAGCATGAGGATATTGAGGATAGATCTATAGCAGAACTTGCTCCTAATTATGAGATTGTTGCAGCTTCTTTAGGTCATATGTTGGGGGCTAGGTTTGTTAGCCTTAACCCCTTCATACAATTCTTGTTCCTAAAACTAAAACAAGAAAATAATGCTTAAAAGAGAGAATTCATCCTTGAAACTTTACTAAAAGAATTCCATGACGTTGCTAGGGAAGCCAAACAGGTCTTTGAGCGTTTCAATATGCTAGGCTCAAGTGTAGATGTTGTGGGTACTTCTGATAAGACTAAGTCCAGAGAGGAATTTAAGATACCCATCCCCTTTAAGCTTGTTGGAATGCATGAAGCCTTTGAAAAGAATTTTGATTGGATTGCTCCTAAAAATCTTTTTGATGAAAGTAGTAGACGAAAGAGAGATGAGAAGGGATCCTCCAAAACCCATTTGGATGAGATACCTTTTATAGTTGAAGACTTTGCAAGTATTGATATTAATGCTTCCTGATTTGAAAATACTTGATTCTTCTTGCTTCTTGTGCCTAACTTAAAGACGTTAAATAAAAGTACTTCTTGGGAGATAACCCAAGAGTTTACTTGAGTCTTGGAAGTTATTACTTCAGTAATGACCTCTTCTTATCCTTTTTGTTTGCTTTTTGTGCCAAGAATGACCTCTAATGAAAGGGAAGTAAGATTTGGGGAGTTGCTGTCCCGAAACAGATTTATGTCGTCCACCAAAAAAATCGTGAGGAGTCTCTGTAACTCGGATTGAGATGAAAATTTAATAATAAATCCCCCAGTATGTTATCTAAGTTTCGTTGGTTCAACACTTTTTTATTTGAGCAACATAAGGTCTTCGAGAAAATCGGTTTCTACCTGCTGGTCTGTTTTGATAGATTTCTGCCATTATTTGCATTTGCTTCTTATTGATTCCTTTTTGAGTTCTCTTTAAGGTGAATTGAGATTTTTGAAGGAGTTACTACAATATCTTGTGTTTTTAGTGAAATGCCTTGTTGTTCCAAAGCTTTGCCAGAGGTCTAATATCTTTTGAATAAGCTAATGTTGCTAATGAAGATTGTGTGAAGTTTTGTATGAAGGAAAAATTTCAGGTGTAGAGAGAGAATGATGTAATGAGATGAAGAATGGACAAAAGCTCAAGCTTGGGAATTCCACCCGGTGTCACCCTAATAAATATCCAAGAGGTACAAGCGTCAGAGCTTGGGTATGCCCAAGGCACCCCCTTCTTCATCAATAAAAGTTCAGGTTTGTCTAGACACTTCGTTTTTATTGTTTCATGCACTGTTGTGTTATTCTTGGAGCGTCTTAGTTTTTGTTTGGTTTGCTTAGTTTGTTTAGTTTGCTTGAATAAAGTAGTTTGGACCCCCGTTCTCGCTGTGTTGTTTGCAAATAAGTTGCTTGGTGTTGGAAAGGAGTAGTAAGTTCTTGCTTGTAAGTGCAAGAGGAGCTTGCATTGATTGTGACTTAGACTTTAGCATGACATGCTAGATGTTGTTTTGACCTTATGCTTAGTGATTATTGTTGTAGAATGTCTTGTTCCAAGTCATTAGTATTGCTTAGTGTGCCTTGAATAAATTATGCGTTGTCTTATCATGCAAAAGCATAGTATAGTGGTATTCTCCTTTCATGCTTTGTTTGGGTTGACTTGGCACATTCTCACACCATGTTATGACTCTCACAAGTCACCATTAGCCTCTATGATCATTTAGTCCTTGACTTGCAGTACCACTCTTTGCTTTGATTAGTAATGCTTTGTTGCACTGCATGATTATGGCCATTATTGCTCTCTTAGTTGGTTGCTCACAGTCTTTTGCTAGCCTCCACTTGTATGAGTAAGCTCTACTCATGCTTCCAACTCCCAAGAAACCAAGTTTTTCCAAAGTGTCCACTATAAACTCCTATACATGGTGTGTTTTACACCATTCCAAAGTATATTCTTGTTTTCATCTATCTTCCAATTAAAAACTATTTTGTTATGTGAAAACTTAGTGATTAAAGCCCTTAGAAACTTGATGGCACACTTTATACTCTTTGCCCCTAATAAACTTGAACCATTGTGTCTTCTATGTTGTATATGCTTGCACTTATACGTTGGAATTAGCAGAACCGTGCTGTCACGGGGAACGTTTTAAACATTTCACTTGTACTTTGTACTCAGTTGATATCATGCTCTTTTGTCTATGGATGTCACAGTGTGAAATAAAAAGTGAACTTGTAAGTCCATGGATTTTGTATTTTGTGTTAGAGAAACGCCTGGGCCGCTAGCCTAAGCCATGCCTAATCATGGTGTAAACTTGCAGCATCACCATAGTGAGCTATCTATGAAGCATCCTCAATAAAAAGCTATGCATATGGTAAATAAAAAGATCGCTGAGATGCTCATTGTCTGCTTGCCTTGTCATTTTGGTTATGGGATGGCTCCTGTACCATGTGCAAGGGGTACCCTGTTGGCGGTTCTCTATGATATGCAAATACTTACAATGACAAGAACTTGCAGGTGACTGAAGTTGAGTAGCATGAGGTGTGGCCCTCATATTCAAGGGACTTGAGATTGCCAAATTATACTTCGTCAAGCCTATACTCCATCTTTTTTCACTTTAACCTAATCACTTCAATATGCTTATGATAGGGGCAATGAGGGCTGAAAGCTAACAAGTACCATAATTTTTGGAAGCTCTTTTCGAAACTTGAAATCCCTTCTTACTTTATAAAAGGCCTTTCTTCCACCATTATTTGAGTCTCCACCTTCTACCTTTAGGCACCATTAAGAGAGCATAGTTGTCATTCTATGTGCAGTGTTCCAAAGCTTAGTGATTGATGCATATTGTGAAATTACTTGTTCGTCTGCTACTTGTTTCTAGTCCCCCTTGTGAACTTTGAAGGTGTCATATGCATCTATTTGCTATTCTATGAGGGACAAGCTGATTTCCACTATGCCATGTTTTCTGTATGTGAAACAAACAAACGTTTTTCAATACATGTTATTCATGATCTTTGTTTGTAGCATGTCATGTTACATGCATAGTTGCTTTGTCTTACTGTTAGAACTCCATCTTTCATGCACATGTTTAGAGTTCTTTGATCCCAGCTTTCAATGCTTGCAAATGGTTAGATCTTCATTGTGAAGGTGCATGTCACCTCAAAAATTATTCTTTTATCACTTACCTACTCGAGGACGAGCAGGAGTTAAGCTTGGGGATGCTTGATACGTCGGAAAAGTATCTATAATTTTGTATGCTCCATGCTTGTTTAGTATCTACTTTGCTTTGCTTTGTCTACACTTTGAGGTACTTTTTACATGTTTTCTGGTACTAACCTATTAACAAGTTGCCACAGTGCCAGTTGCCTATTTTCTGCTGTTTTTGGTTCCAGAAAAGCTAGTAAGGAAATATTCTCGGAATTGGACGGGACAAACATCAAAGTCAATTACTTTCTGTGGGGAACAAGAAGTCCAGAGGGGACACTGAGAGGCGTGCTAGGGAAGACACACCCCCCTAGGCGCGAGTGGGCCCTGCTCCGCGCCTAGGCAGGGTGTGGGGCCCCTGGCACCCTCCTCGGCCTCCCCCTTCTCCAGAGGGGAGATCATCCCGGAGGTCTTCTCTCTAGTATGATGCGTGAGTAGTTCCACCTTGGACTATGGGTCCATGTAGTAGCTAGATGGTTGTATCTCCTCCTTTGTGCTTTCATGTATAGATCTTGTGAGCTCCGTTCATGATCAAGATCTAATCTATTTGTAATCATGCATGTTGTGTTTATGGAGATCTCATGGATATTGAGATTATTATGTTGGTTTTATTAATGGTTTTGTCTTTATGATTCTATCATGTCTGTGTTGTTTGTGATCTTGCATGCTCTTCGTTGTTAGTAGCTATCTTGTCCAAGTAGTTGCTAGTGACTCCAAGAGGGGGTATTTATGCTCGATAGTGGGTTCATGCCTCTAGTTTCCAAGGGAAGTGACAGAAATCTCTTCGGTTGTAGATGTGTTGTTGCTACTAGGGAGAAAACAACGGTCTCTTGTTCATGGAACATGTGGACTGTTTACCTTACACATTTTTGCTTAAAGCAGTTGTCTGTTGCTTGCAACTTAATACTGGAGGGGGTTCGGATGATAACCTGAAGGTGGACTTCTAGTCAAAGATGCAGTTGGATGGAAGTCTATGTATCTTGTTGTATTACCCAATCGAATCTCATATGATCTTTCTTACTAGTAATTACATTGTTATGCCTTGCTCAGTTCCTGTCAATTGCCCTGTTGTAATTTGTTTACCCTTCATGCCATGTTCTTTATCTAAGGAGAGCACCTCTAGTGAACTATGGACCCCGGTCCAATCTTTACCATTGATACATCTTCCACTGTTACTTGTTTACTTGCTGCAAACCACCATTACCTTTCACACCATACGTTTAATCCTTTGTTACAGCAACCGGTGAGATTGAAAACCTCACTGTTAGTTGGGGAAAAGTCTTGAGTTTGTGTTTTACAGGTCTCCGCGTTGCTTGCAACACCTGTGTGATGTTTCCTTCCTCCTACTGGTTCGATAACCTCGGTTTCTTACTGAGGGGAGACTTGTTGTTGTGCATATTCACACCTTGCTCTTGGGGTTCCCAACAGGCTCCACATCAAATGATCCATCATGTGTCCATCACATAATTATCCTAATGATATGGTCTTGTTATTAATAACATCCAATGTCCATGACCAGGAAACCATGATCATCTATTAATCAACAAGCTAGTTTAACATGAGGAATACCAGGGACTCTTTTATGTTTACAAAACACATAAATATTAATGTTTCCTCTTAATACGATTATAGCATGGGATGCAAACATTTATCATAAACACAAAGATATAATGATAACCACTTTATTATTGCCTCTTGGGCATATCTCCAACAGCGCCGCCCAAAAATGTTCACCGGAACCTCGTCAGCGACGAGCTTGCATGGCGCCGCTTGCAGGCGACGATGGAGGCAGCGATATAGGTAGCAATCGAAGTAGTGGAGCATACTAGAAAACTCAGTGGCTCACCAGGAAAGCAGCGATGCGGTCGTTACAGCGAATAATGGCTGGAATCGAGGTGGACGACGATGGCTAAAGCTTGGGAAGACGAGATCGTAGAGATCGATTATGGGCATGCGTAGCCGATTCCTTCCACGAGGTGAACTAGGGAAACACGTAGGTTCCATCGGTGGCCTCAGAGGTGCGAGGGGCAATCGGAAATGGCCGGAATGATGACTACCGTCAAGCTATGGTTTCAGGTGAGGAAGGGAGATGGTGCTAGAGAGCACGAGAGAGGATAATATTGGTATAGGAATATAGGGTAGCTCGCGACCGATCTTATCAACATGGTCGGGGCGGCGGCGAGCATCACAACAGTTGAATTTTGCTGACGACGGCGGATGACATCGGGTGAACGCACACAAGTTCCTATTTGCGTGAGGATGATGACATCAGCTACTTTGTAGAACCCCTCCCAAGTTTCCTAGAAACAAACCCGTGGTCCCTCCTTTGGTCCCACCTGACAGCGACTAATAAACTGGTGTGTGGGTTGCTTTTGGGTTACTATTGGGCCGTGGCCAAGTGAGCGGAAAGGAAGTTGTTGTTGCACACAAGCGTCAGGTAGAGGGGTAAGGTAATGGGCCTCGGGCCAGAAACTGGTTTCTCCTGTTTTTCCCTTGTTCTTATCCTTTTATATTTTCTGTTTTTCAAATTTGTTTATTTTAGTATTTAAAATGTCCTAAACTTTTGTAAGCCATTAAAATATCCCAGGTTTATTGTAACTAATCAACTTTTATATTCTTTGTTATTTTCATACCTTATATTTATTTAAAAGGTTCTTTTTATCAAATAGTATTATTAAAAAATAGGATTAGGGTGTTCGGTTTATTACTTAGGAATTATCCAAATATGTTTTTATTTTATTTGGATTGGTGAAACTTTAAATGGTTTGGGAAGACTAAATTTATACCTAAAATCTATTTGAATCCCTCTTGGTTTTAAGGTTTACATTCTTTTAGGAATGCTCTAGTGACTTTCTAGAGATAGTAAATTATTTCACTATCAAAGATATATTAGTTATATGGTTTTAGTAAGGTTTCATATATATATATTCTTGATAATATGTTAATCATAACAATCATACTGGACAACTTAGTGTGATTCAAAGTTAACATTCAACATTAGTAACTCACTACCTTTTTAGGTCTGGTGGATTTCTTGGTAGAAATTTATCATATAAGGATTTGTAGCAAGAATTACTTAAGTGATCAAGATAATTTAGTGTCATGTATTAAGCCAGGGTTTTGAGCTACAATTACTTACTATAAGTGTTATTGGATTTAATATACTTATCTTCTTTAATGAATATGGTTAAAGATCAAGGCTAAGGGCACATTGCCTCCAAGTTTGTGATAATGGATGTCTAAAGTAAAATAGTAGGGTTGTAATATAGAATAACTTATGAGAAAGAGTTTATAATGATAGTTTCTAAGAACATATGATTATGATGTTTGGGAGTGACAAAGATATGCTTAAGTGATTGGCTATAGAATAACATCCTTAGACACCATTATGAAGTTGTATAGTGGATCAAACATCTAGAATAGTTATCAATCTTGATATAGAGCTATGGTTGAATGTTTATTAAGAATTCCTATTTTTCCATGCTTCATAAGAATTGACTTCTAATTAAGGAATTTCTTTCCTAGATATACTACTTCTTCATATCCATCATCATGTATTAACATGATGAGCTTTACTTCATAATTATACTCTTACCAATAATTTCCTTCTCCTAAATCCATTTGTGAATCCAATGAGCTTGACACTAAAGCTCTATATGATCTCCTCATAGAGATAACTCCCACTTCTAGAATACTTCTAATGAACCAAAATCCTTTTTGAGTACTTACTCTCTTCCTTTGTAAACTACTTAGTAATCTTTCTATAAATCTAAGAAGTTTGTCACTGAAGCTTTTCATAATCTTCTCATATCTACACTTGGTTATATCAAACTACTCTACTAATGATAATCTCCAATCCAACAAGTAGTTACTTTTGACTCTACCCATAATTTCCTTTATCATCGATCACTAATATTCCTCCAATAAATGTCTATAACAATTCCTACTTCACCTCAAGTGTTTACTATTCTTTAAGATGAATAATAGTACTTCTATAACTCAATGTTGCTCTAGTATCAGCTTGGTCACACTATCTTATCTCTACTTACCTCCAGTAACTCATACTCCAACTTCACATTATATCATTGCAACTTTTCCTGACTATTCTAGGATAACATATCTATACTACGGTTTAATCATGTTCTTTCCACCCAAGTCACTTATGCATCATATAATCATTCACTCTTAGTGACTTAAGCATGATCATTATAATCCTTTGATCATTTATGTCTTAGGTTTCCAGTTGGCTAATCAAGGATTCATCAATACAACATTATAGTTGTATTATAATTATATTCTTAGTATCTCTATTTGATTAGGAGATAGTATTCAATGATTATGCCTACTTGATCCAATAAGATTACTCCGTGGTAATTATCTTCAAAATTCATCCTTATGATCCTCTTTGTTGCCACATATATATTTATTTAAGATAACTCTTCTATCCATTCAGGAGTGAGTTAACTCCACTAATCACCATATTGATTTGATTCTCTTCAAACACTCTCATCCTATAGAATATATGTAAAACTAGCATTCTTGCTTACCTCTTCTTACTTCTTTCTCTAAAGGCTTTAAAGTGAATGCTATTACAAGTACAAGAGTTGATAGATCAGGAATTGATAGGTTAAGAATTGATAGATCAAGGATTGATCACTCAGCATTGATGAACAACAGATATTAGGACATGGTTCAAAAGATATGATAAGGATTGGTATGGCAAGAAATATATGTGGTGAAGGTTCTTGACTTGATTTCCTTCCTACTCAATAAATGATAAGGTACTAGTGTTTAAGAACTACCAGGATGCTCATGGTAGGAATAGATAAGAATAAGATAAATCAATATTTAGTTATTGGATTCTTGTTACTTGAGTTATATACTTAACTTGGTAAAATGAGTTGTTGTAATGAATGCTATGATATGATCTCTTAAGGATCTGGTATTAATCATTAATCAATTTGTTGTGGTTTAGTTTTAGTACATTTGATCTTCCCATAGATCAAATTACCTTTACCCAAAATAAGGTTTTAGAAAAAGTCATATTGAAACTTATCGCAGTCAACTTGATGACCTACTTCTTCCATCAAGTTAAGAGAAGGTTCAATGACTTTAACAAGTTTTGTTCAAAGGAGCGAAAATTATTCAGATTTTCTATGCATGAATGCAATGCACACATCTGAGCTCAGCTTATTTCTAAGCTCTAATGCTAGGATGTTACACTAGGGCGGCCACGGCGGCGGTCGTTCCGGTGGCTGCGTCACCTAAAACCGCGGAGGAAGCGGCATCTGTGGCCAAGAAGGCCGGAAAAGCCCCCGCTAGAGTCAGGGTTACCCTAGACTCGTTGGATAGGGGTTTTCGCCATGTCGGCAGCCCCAATCCCCGCGCCCAGAGCTTCTTATCTTGCTCTGGTGGTGCATTCTACTGCTGTAGAGGTCCCAACCTGATAAGGTAGAGATCCCTGGGTTTACAATGTAGTCCCTGGATCAATAGCTAGCATCCACAGTTTAAGATGTAATATCAAGAAACAAAGGTCATAATACAACTTTATAACCAGGAATAAAATAATTCATTACATATTACATAGCTCATTTGGCTATCTCATTATAATACAACAGAAGTAACTATAGCATGGAGTCCTTCATCTTCAAAATGTCACAGACAATCATGTTGGTCGTAGACTTGTAATCCTATTCAACACACTTCACTAACATCAAACAAACCTGCAACATAATAAGTTACAGCCACAAGGGTCAATACATTTGAATTTTATTGGCAAGTGATATTATGGTAGAATAGTGGTATCTATCATCTATATGCATTTGGATAGGTGGAGCTTAGTCTTGCTTTGCTCAAAATAAGGTTTTCCTTATAAGTTGAAAACATTAAGTTTTTGTTTGTCAAAATCTCCCAAGGCATCTACCAATAGAAATTGGTGATCCTTTAACCCTTGTTCAACCACAAGTTTTTAACTTAGAAATTGGAATGAGTATATCCTTGATAGCTTCCATGTCTTGATGCTCAAATTGTCCATTGCCGGGGACACGGCTAAGTACTTAGATTTTACTCTCTCGGGAGGTGGTGCACTTTCCCCACAAGACTCGACATGCATCGAGACAAGATCTTTCAGAAGCCTTCTCTTAGACCAAAATGGACGCGCTCCAAACCTATCACCCCTAACACCAACTGTCCATCTGGCTAAGTTATTGCAACCTATATGATCCAGGCAGAGCCCATAATGCCATGTGGCTGCACTTGAAGCTTCTCAACATTTGACATCTCAAATCTCTTTGTTCCTGGGTGTCTTTCCACAAGTGATATACACTAGGGTAGGCCATAATATGGGGCCCTGTGTAACCACTCAATATAAACCATTCACACCATTCCACCCAGGTGATTCATTCACATAGTTGTTTTATTAAACAAAACACAAGTCATAGACTTAGAAATATTTCATAGCATGATTATAATCCTCCCTTGTTTTATACTAGCTAGGCTAAACATAATAGTAGCAAGAATCTTAACTTAGGGAAAATCTACGAAGGCATCATCTACTAGGATTTCCCAAGGCATAGTTTATACTTAGAAAATTCCATGCAAGTCCTACTCAAAATATCACTAACGCATAGTGAAAATAATAGGACAAAATGTATGAAGCGCCACTTTCCTTTTTAGCAGAGAAAATAGATTCACTCCTTGATCTTGCAATTGTCACACTCTTCAAAGTTCACAACAAATCAATCAAGGCACAAATTCAATCTAGCATTCAAACAATTTCATCACACAAAATAATAAAAACAAAACAATGCATGCAAGCAGGCAAAAGATTGTTTTATTTGGAAAAATGATTCCTAATAGGCTATAAACATTTTAAAACACCTATTGGTCATTTATAAAAGTGGCAAAACCATTTAAATTCAAGTTAGTGAAAATGGCCATTTAAATCATTTTTGTTTTGCTAGAAATGATTTAAATCAAAGTAATAATTTCTAGTGTTTGCCAAATATATTTTTAAACACAAATGTTAGTGTTTTAAGGTCAAAGTGTTCAATATTAATCCATTTGCAAAAGTTTTCACCCAAAAACCATATTTAAATCAAAGTAATATTTTATTTTGTTAGAAATGCCTTTAAACAAAGTAATAATTTTCTGGGGTTCATCAAATATATTTTTAAATCCCAAAACTTGGTGTTTAGGGTCAGAGAGTTTAAATCAAACCATTTGTAAAAGGTTTACTCAAAAATGATTTTTAGAACATAATCAACAATTTTTGTTTTACTAGAAATGCTTTTATTCAAGGAATAATTCTATACTTTTAAATCCAAAAATTGGTTTTTATGGTCAGTAGGTTCAAAAAAAAAACATTTGCAAAAGATTTTACTCAAAAATCATTTCTAGAAAGAAATTATACTCTAAATAAGCATAGAAATGTTTCTGCAAAAACAACCAAATTTACATAAGCAAAATACTAAAGTAAGGGCATGGTTGCGAAGTTCACATTTTTGTGAATCTAGTGATATCAAATTTGTAAATTTTGGACGTGTAGATTAAAAGTTATGAATTTTATAAAATCTAACATCTAATAGAAATGTTTCTGTTTTTAAAAAAAAACACAGGCCACGTGTCTTAACCTCATTGGACGGTACCGGTTCAGGTGGATCGACTAACGTGGGTTGTTAGATCTAAAGTGTATCGCATGGCTCAGATTGAGAATAACGATTCGTTTAAGTGGTTCTGTCGTATCCCTTCGATCTAGATCTGACGGCTCTCAGCGATTTGACCAAAGGTGGGCGGCGCTATCTGGCGGCGAGCCGCGGCGTGCTCTATTCGTGGTGGTTCCGGCCAAAACAGGAAGCAAGGGAGAGTATGGGGAGGATCACCAGGTTCGCCATGGAGTGCTAGTTCTCGAGGTGGTCGTTGCAGGGACAGGGGAGCACGGTGACGTCGGGGATTGCTCGCCGTAGTTTATGCCTCCATCGGGTACGCATGGCCATCGTCGAAGACGAGTGCCTCGGATGCAAGCGAGCAATAGGATGCGTCAGGAGGATGCGCACGGGCTCGAGGGTCATAGGGATACTCACCAGAACACGAGGGGCGCTCAGGGTTGGCGTCAGTAGCTCGCCGGAGTTGAGCTAGCTGTCGGTGGCGAGACGGTGTTGTCCTTGGCGGCGTTTCTGAGTGCGTGTGAGTGAGATAGTGATACTGGGAGGTGGGCAAGGAGATAGGGAGAAAGCTAGTGGGTTCCAGAGGCAGTGGGGAGGTCGGGTGTCGCCGGAATCGGCCGGAAATGTCGTCGGTGCA
The DNA here is from genome assembly GCA_030063025.1 of Avena longiglumis. NCBI lineage: Eukaryota > Viridiplantae > Streptophyta > Magnoliopsida > Poales > Poaceae > Avena > Avena longiglumis. The sequence goes on along the minus strand of CP125974.1, from coordinate 469,782,311 downwards.
GTGAGTGTTGCGAGTAGAAATTACAGCAGTCTAGTGGCTCCGGTGGTGTGAGGTCTGAGGGGAAAGAAGGAGGGGACATGGGCGCTTAAGAGTGCTCGGTCGCTGGCGAGAATCAATGCTGCTTTCAACGCGAATTAACGAGATTTAATCACGGCCAGAAACTGCAGCGAGGAGAGAGGGGCGGGGTCAGCGCGAGGAAGAAGATGCCAGCGCGGCAGTGGGGTCCTTTGTTAGCGAATGGGAAGGGGTACGATGGTGTCGTCAGGTCAGTGACTGCGCGGGTGCGTTTGCAGCTGAGAAAAACGATTCGGGGAGGGGGAGATAGGTGGGCTACGCTGGGATGGTTGGGTTGGGTTCTACTGGGCTAGTTTGCTTTCTCTATTGTTTTTCTTCCTGAAACTTTTTATGTTTCTATTTTTCTCTTTTGAATTTATTCAAATGTTTTTAACCATTTGTTTGTATTCAAATTTCCAAAACCTTTTCAGTAGGTTTTGCACTTATTCATTAGTGCGTTTTGAAAGTCTATTTTTGAAGAAATCAAAATATTTTAATGTGATTCAATATTTATTTAAAAAGGGCTTTTGTCTGTATTTTCAAGTAATATTTAATAAGATTCAAAAGCTTACTTTTTTTAAATTCATGTTTCTATCAAACATTTTCAATAGGTTTAATCTTCATTAATAATGTATTTAAATATTCCATGTTAGATTATTTCTTATATTCTCATATGGTTTGTTATTTATTTAATTTAGGCATTTGTCTTTATTTTAAATAAGATTTAAATATGGTTCCCATCCATTTTATTTCTTCAAATAATTCTTTTATTATTTTTAAGTCAATTAGATAACTTTTAATCCAATTTGGTAATTTCCATTTATTATTTTCTGATGATTTCATTAATCATTAACATTAGGGATTTTGTCTCCATTAAAAATAGAATTGAATTTGGTTAATGCAATATAATTTTACTTGAATATTCTTTATCCTTTTATTTTATTTGGATTATCTTTATTTCATTTGTATATGGATTTGGCCAAGATTTAATTTGGCTTTTAAATATTCCTTATGTATTTATTTCTTTATCTTATAAAATCTATATCTTTTTATTTATAGATCCAAAATTGGTGATTCCAATTTGTATAATTTTATTTAATAATTGTTTATCTTTTTAAATCCTTTTAGGATTACTTGCTCAAGATTTGGTATGGATTTTAATTAGGATCTTTATTTGCTTTGGAAATTATTTCCTTTTATCTTATTAAATTCATAAGTTTTTATCCATGGATCTAAACTAAATGAAACCAATTTCTATGGTTTTATAATTTTTGTTTATCACTTTTGATCATTTTAAAATGATTGTTGCTGAATTTTTATATGGATCAAATCTATAGTCTTTGAGAGATCTTTGGAAATGATTTATTCCATTAGGGTTTTGGTTTATCTTTTCCAAGTGTTTAAATTCCAAGATACGTTCATTGATGAATGCATTTCACTTGATTGAAATTTGTTGGATTCCCTTTTATTCAAATTTGATCAAGAAGGGTTTTGATGTTTCCATTTAGAAGCAAAAAGTTTCTTTTCACCCTAAATTTCAACAATGATTTATTTTGTTTATTTATTGTTCACATTTCAAAATTTGGAAAATTTTGGGATGTGACAACTGCTCCCTCGTCATCGATGGCGCCATCGCCGATCAGGGTAAGTTCCCGATCTACATAGCGATTAGGGTTTAGCCCCAAATTGATGGCGGTTAAGGCTCAATCTTTGATAGTTGTAGAGAGATTTGGGGCTTTAGGTAGTATGTAGCAACGAATTTCGTAGTATGCACACAATTTTTGTGATTTATTTTATCTGATTCCTCAATATGGGTGTAGTCCCGGGGCATTGCCCGATTTGGGAACATAGCCACTTCCTCAATTTGGGCGTTGTCCTGGGGCATTGCCCGATTAGGGATACTAGTGCATGTTTGTACCATGTTTGTATTCCTCAATTAGGATTCCTTCGTGTTTTTACCATGTGTATTGCCAAATTTGGCAATGGTGCTTGCTGACAAATTGTTGCTGACCTTGTTTTGCTTCCTGCCAAGGTGGTTAAGTTCGAATGTGAGACTGTGGGGAGGGGCTGGCACCCCCACCGGGTTATGACGACGTGCTCCCAACCAAACGCCGACAATTCAAGTCGATGGTCCTTGGAAGGGTGGAGGCGGCTTCGTAGCCACAGAGCAAGAAGGGTCGGGAGCCGAAACTTGGCCACTACCCTATCGCCGATGTCCCTCGCCGGTTCATCATCCAGCTGGACACATCGGACCTCCACATGCTAGTGATCCCGTCGGCGTTCCAGTTTGGCCTGAGGACCTGGATCAAGAAACCGTTGTCGCGCGTCGTGCAGGTCACGGCTTGCCGGTGGTGCGCCGAATGGGTGTAGGTGGACTAGTTCGCCTGCCAGGTCGCCTTCAGGAAGAACTGGCTGGAGCTATTCTACAAGTATGACCTAGAGTGCGACAACATCGTCGATTTCAAGCTAAAGACCTTCTTCATCAAGATGACGATCTACAAGGCAGGCTCCTCCAGCGCCAGGAAGTACATCTTCCTAGACCACAGTTAGCCGACATCGCCCTTCATGTCGATGCTTCTGTAAGTTTGTAAGTAGTACTGGTAGTTGTTGATGGATAACTAGTTATGGTGAACTAAGTAGGCCGATAGCTCTTTTGATCAGGGTGAAAACCCCTGTTGGTGGTTCAGGGGCATGGTATGCCCCTGTTGATGGTTTGTTTCATCAGGGGTTAAGCCCCTGGTGGTGGTTCAGGGGCATGGGATGCCCCTCCTGATGGTTCTTTTGATCAGGGGTGAAGTTTAGAACCCCTAATTGCTACTTGTTATGGTGACTGTTAAGACTATTATGGTGTAGGTAGCAATGTTTATGTCTACATATGGTTATTATGGTGATTATCTTGCTCGCAATGTGTTGTTTGTGCATATGAATATTCTTGTGATCATGTGTTGTGTGTGCTGGGTGGTAAGATCACCAAATTTGAAATGGGTGATCATAATCCATGTGATCAGATAAAAAACACCACACCAAACACCTGTCAAATGCATCACTAGGTAAAAAACACAAGAATCTAGGCAACCAAACAACTGGGTCTATTTGCAGGAAACAAGAATGCAGGAGCCCAAACAACTCACTCAAGTTGGCCCAAGCCCAATCTCCCCCATGCAGCACCCAGCGGACCAAGTGCCAAAAAACAAGAAATCTTGGGCCGAGTAACCAAACACGCCCTTTATGTTCGCACAAGTTTTCGAGAGAAAAAATATTTTATGTTTCTCGTGTAAAAAGGTTTAAAAATGTTCGAGTATAGTTATGTTAGAGCATGGAAATTTCTTTTTTACACGGGATACAAAAATATTCTTTTCTCCCTAAAACTTGTGCATGTACATAAAATGTCCAGATGTACTCGTGAATATTGTTTCTAATTTTGTTTGACATTTCAAAATTGATTTTCAAAGAAAAGATTCATTTGCACCCGTGAGATGAATTGGATTTTCACAAATCTTCTTATTTGTCTTACGAGGCAATTAACTGAACGGGGTATTAGGCAGGGGACCAATTTCCCCATACCTATTCCTGATCCGTGGTGAAGGTCTGTCATGTTTATTGAAGAGTTATGATCATGGCTGGTCGATCGTGGCCTAAGGGTCAGTTACAAATCTCCTTGGATCTCTCACTTGCTCTTTGCGGATGGTAGCCTTGTTTTCTTTAAGGCGGATGTAAGGAGTGCTTTAGATTGGATAATATTCTCTCTATATACGCGAGAGGCTCTGGTCAGTCTGTGAACAGGCAAAAGAACTTCACTTTTTTCAGTCCGAATTGCCCTCTATCTGTGCGGCTGTTAATTAGGGGGTTCTAGATATTGACCGGGAGGCTCTCTCTGAGAAATATTTAGGGCTTCTGACTGCTTCGGGGCGCCTCAAAGAAAGTAACTTTGATCATATAGTGGAAAGAGCAAGATCAAGTGTACAAGGCTGGTGCCCAAGATTGGTAACATATGGTGGTAAAGAACCCTTGTTGAAGTCGGTGATTCAGTCTCTTCCAACCTATCTTATGAGTTGCTTTAAACTCACAAAGGGGTTGTGCTCCAAACGAATGACCATTGCGTCTAAATTCTGGTAGGTGGATCGCTCGATAAGAAATGGATGCATTGGAAGTCTTGTCAAAATATGTCTATTCCAAAGTGCGCAGGCGGTTTGGGATTTCTTACTGTTCAATGATGCAATGCTTGGTAAGCAAGCATGAAGGTTACTTGTAAACCCGGAGAGCTTGTGTTCTCAGAGTTATGAAGGGTAGGTATTTTCCCTATAGAGATGTCCTATCAGCCGACTGTCCGAAGAGCGCGTCCAGAACCTGGAAGGCGCTCATTTGTGGACGAAACATTCTGTACCAGGGCTTGGTAAGATCGTATTGGAAATGGGCAGAAAACTTCTATCTGGGCAGATAAGTGGATTACAAATATGCCATCAACTTTACCGATGGGTAAACGTGATGTGGCCGATGATGATGTTGAGCCGGAACTGGTCTCAGACTTAATCGATGAGTCCAGGGGACCTTGGGACGAGGCGAAAATTTGGAAGCACTTATTTACTGCTGATGCAAATGCAGTTGTATGCTTACCTCGTCCTAGAGGCAGCGTTGATGATATTTGGGTTTGGTCTGAAGAAAAAACAGGCATGTACTCGATTAAATCTGCCTACAGATCGAATGCTGCTAAGGAACAAGGATGTAGGAAGTGATTCTGCAAGTTGTTCAAATATAGTGATTATGGTGGTGTTTGGAAGAAACTATGGAAACTGAATGTGATGCCAAAAATCAGAATTTTCTGGTAGCGTGTGATAAAAGAATTACTTCCGTGCTATAATATTCTTGCCAAGAGACATATCATGGACACGACATCATGTAAATTGTATAGTCATGCAGAAGAAACACTCTTTCATGCTAGTATGATTGAGTGTGATCACGCTAAGCTCTTTTGGGTTGCAGTGGAGGAACAGAGGAATATCAAAATCCCTATACTAGACCCGAGATGCTGGGCTGCTGATCTTACGGTGCACGATGATTTATCCAATGAAGACAAGGCTGTAGTGATTACTCTCCTGTGGTGCATCTGGTCGAGTAGGAATCGATTTGTACACGGCGAGGAGGTGTTCCAGCCAGCATGCTCTTTGATGCTGGTGGATGAGCTAGTCTCAAGTCTCGAAGTACCTCCTAACAATGTATAGCTCGCGAGGAATTATTCTCTGGGGGGTCAACTTTTTTAAGTACCTCCTAAACAGGCTGTTCTTGAGAAGAATAAAAGGATTGTATGGAAACCATCGCCGGAGGGGTGGGTGTCGATCTGCACTCTTGACCTATCACGGAGAGTAGCAGGCTCGGGCTATGTGATCAAGACTGCACTAGTACGCTAGTGGAAGGGGGTGCTATCGGCCAGGAGTCGGTTGAAGATCCTTTTATCAGCGGACTCCTTGCTTGCAGGGAAGGGATGGAAAGCTGCGGGTAAGGTTAAATCTGCCCCAACTGATGTTGCAGACAGATAGTTCTGTCCTTGTTTCCCTCTGGCATGATGCAAGACAGGTGCGAGCTGCTGGTGCTCACATCCTGAACGAACTGAAGGTGCTTTGTGGCCATTTCCAGGCATTCAAGCTTCTGCATTTAAATAGGTCCGCCAATTTTGCTGCACACGTTTGTGCGAGAGAAGCTCTTAGCATAAATTCTTCTACCTATTTGCTTTGATGTAACACCTGGTTTCCTGCTTAGATCATCTAAGCAGATTGTAATCCTGTCAATAATGATTAATAGAGTGGATTGCAAGTCAAAAAAAAAACTAACTGAACGGAGGGAGTAGTATATTTACCAATCTGGAGGTAGTTAAGGATGTATCCTAGAAGCTTTATACGCTGGGATACACAAAAATGACCAACTATGTACTGTTCAGTGTTCACATACTCAGATCGACACATAGCGCCTTCAGATTTGGGCATTTCAAAAAAAAAATTGGAGTATCTTGCAATGTCATTGCTGCGCCCAAATAAAATTCGATTTGGTTTGCTGATTTACATCTGGCATTCGTCAATCCTGCTTCTGAGCAGCTGGAAAGCCGGAATCACCCAGGCTCCGCAGCTGCATTGCATACCAGCCCAGTCGAAGGATCCCAGACGGGTCTTGCAGTCCATGCACCAGAGCTTATGTGAAACATGTCCCTCTTCCACTGCAGATCAAACAACACAAGCGGTTCAGAAAAAAAAAATCATCCGAACCAAAAGAGAAAAAGGGCAAAGTCAATATATCCCATACAGAGGGAACTCACTCACCAGCTTCCATCCACTTCATAGGTTCCACAAAGATTGCAGGGGTACATTCAGGTTCCTTGCCGTCCGTTTTGTGACTGAAGAAATGACTCTCACCTGAACCTACTTTGTGGGTAACAACGTACTCCTGCGTTGCCACCATCCTCCGACATTTCTTGCAGCGGTAGATGCCACCTGGATTAGTGGTAGTTTGCTTTTCTTCTGAGTTAGCTCCTTTGGTTCCCACAGCAGCGCCCTGGCATGGATCCGCGGGTTTTTGATTAATCTCTCTTCCTGGCTCCACATCAAGGGTGGGCTTTTGGTTAACCTCCAATCCTTGCATTTCATCAGTTAGCTTCTCTAGGTTAATACCCATTTCCACAGACTTTTCAGTAACCTCTGCTTCTGACTTCTGTTCAACTCCAGATTCTGGTGTCTCCATCTGCTTTATACCACATACTATTATTAGGGCCTTCGATAGCCAACATAAAATTAGCTTAACATGCTTTTGCAATATAAAGAGTCTCCATGTCCCTACCAAAAACCAATTGAATTTATTGAGATTTGGATGCAAGAGCTTCCCAGTCAGTCCTGTTTACAAGATTAGGTGCAAACCCCTTAGGAAAAAATGCACGTCTAACCAAAAAATTCAAAGGATGTTATCCTTCAAAATTAATTTGAATCAAAGAGGCTCTTAACATTTACTGAAGTTCATCATCAGGCAATGTGGATAAAAAACTCAGGGTATATTTTGATTTTATGCTGATTTTCGACATGACAAAAAGTTTGGCACCCCAGCAAAAATTTCTCCTGTTTATGCTCATTGCGATTATCCAACTTTGTTATTTTTAACTTACTTTAAAATATACAGTAGAAAAATAAATACTCCCTCCATCTTAAAATAGATGTCTTCAATTTGTCAAAATTTGGATGAATTTAGACACTATTTAGTATATAGATTCATCCAAATTTTGAAAAATCTAAGACATCTATTTTGGGACTGAGGGAGTAGTAAAAAACTCGTTGGCAAGCAGGATTATCGTAACGGCAGATGCAGCCTTAGTTTTGGTCCCCCCCAAATTAGCAGATGGAAAAAATCAGACGAATCCAACATTGACTCTCGAAAGTTTGCGTTGCCAAATTGTTGACATATAAACAACTTGCAAGGGGAAATTTGACAGTGAAACAAGGATGCTCCTAACTTTACCAGGGTCCTCCATAAAGTGTGCACAAACCTATCATTGCATTCTTAACAATCAAGCAAGGGAAAACAAGGCCCTGATCACGCGGAGGCCGGACACAAATATCAGAATCGCCAAAACAAAGCTCAATCTGCCTTTGCTGCAAAACCTAATCGGCGGATTTTGGAAGGCGTAAAACATGTCTACGTATGGATTTCGAATCGTGCTCACCTTGGATGGGTGAAGGCGCTTCCGGGCGGCGCCGTCGCGCGCCCTCTGCGCTCCTCGCGTCTCGTCGCGCCGCAGCACCGGGTGGTTGGGACTTCCGAGTTGAGGCGGTGGGTGTGGCTGAATCGTGCAGCCGCACCGCCGCAAGGGAGCTGCAGTCAAGAATCAGTCTTGGGCTGTTTTCGGTACTTCAGAAGACAACGGGCCTGTCGGGCTCGGTATATGGATAGCGCGTGTTTGATGGTGATCCAATTGCCAAACCGGATGCAACAAAAATTGCAACTCTTTGGGCCTCGCTTAGATGGTCTTTGGTCGGTTAACATTTTGTTTTAGCAATTTGCTCATGTTGTGCTAAGCTTGATAAACTTAGTAATCCGAACGAACTTCATCTGCTTGGGCACATGAAAAATAATAAGCATGCCGAACAATTTAAGAATTGGCTGCAAACACATACTTAAGCTTATTTTGATCTTTTTTTACTCTTGTATGTATGCTTGTAATTTTCTAAATATTTGATCTTTATCAATAAGAAATTCTGTGGGAAACTCTCCCATTTTTTATCTTAAAATAGAAGCTTCTAGATGCCTACGATTATTTTATCACCTTATTGAAGTTGTGCATGTAGAAGGTTCGGTGAGAGTGGTTCCACAACATGTTGACCGAGGTCAAAGAGTGTTAGGTTTCAACTTAATGAAGCTGAAAGTTTCATGTAGTTAAGTCAGAGGTTTTAACTATAGAAGTTAAAGGGTTTCAACTTCAAAAAGGCAAGGTTTCAAGTATAGAGAAAACAAAGGTTTTAATTAAAAAACAACCAAGGTTTCAAGTTGTTGGTAGTTTGGTAGAATTAGATAGGTCTTCAAGGTTTAAAATGTAAAAGGGGCCAATATTAGAGAGGATCCGGGGAGAAGGATTGGGATGCATCTAGAAAACTCAGTCAGACTTAGTCTCCCCTCTCTCTGTGCTCCCTCTCAAGATGTACTCTAGTTTCACTAGAAATTAATCCAAGTATTTTATGTTTTTCGTTTGAGATCCTACACAAGTAGAAGAATCAAGATCTAGATTCAAACAAAGTCATAGGCGAACAACACCCAAAAATCCTAAAAAATCGCATTAAAAATTTAAAATGCGCCAACTCTCATTCCCCTGTGATTCATCATGCCAATTGTCAGTCCAAGTTCGCATCATGGCGACGTCCAATTATCTGATACAAGAGCCACAAACCATATGACAGGGGCCTCCGATTTGTTCACTTCTTATACCCCTTGTTCAGGTAAATACAAGGTCCGTGTATAAGATGGTTCCATGGCACCAATAGTGGACGTGGTTCCATATGTTGCACAAAATCATTGTCATTGTCTCCAGTTTTACATGTTCCAAAATTTCCAGCCAATCTCCTATCAGTTAGCTCTATTACTAAATCACTTAATTGTAGAGGGTGGTTTGATCCTACTTATTGTGTTTTTTTAGGAGCTAAAGATAGGGAGACTCTTGGGGACTGGGACCGAGCATGATGGGCTCTACTACCTTGATGATGGAAGTGATGAAGTGGCTCTCGCATCATGGGTGTCACCATGTCAAGAGTTAGTATTACATCATTGTAGGCTAGGTCATCTTTCTTTTGCAGCTTTGTCATGTTTATATCCTACTTTGTTTAAGTTGTGTCCTAAGGATGCTTTGATATGTGATGCTGGTGAACTAGCTAAGAATACCAGGGCCTCCTACCCAAGCATCGGTTTGAAAAGCAAGGGACCGTTTGAAGTGATTCATTTGGATGTTTGGGGACCATGTGAGGTTGTTTCTGTTTCTGGACATCGATGGTTTGTAACCTTTATAGACTGCTTTAGTCGTTACATGTGGCTTTATCTGTTAAAGCATAAGAGTGATGTTTTGTCTGTTTTTAAAGACCTATGTGCCCTTATTAAAAATCATCATGAAGCTACTATCAAAATCTTAGATAATGGAACAGAATATGTTAATCATGATTTTGATCAATTTATTGCCCTAAATGGTATAGAACATCAAATAACATGTGTTAACACACCAGAACAAAATGGTGTGGCAAAGCGAACAAATATACATTTACTTGAGGTTGCAAGGTCTTTAATGTTTACAATGAACGTTCTGATTTTTTTGGGTGAAGCAATTAAAACTACTACTTATTTAACTAATCGTATGCCCCTTCGTGTTTTAGCCCATAAAACTCCTACTGAGTGTCTTTTGAATTCAAATGAGTTTGTTGTCACTCCGAAGGTATTTGCATGTGTTTGTTTTGTACATGATTATAGAAATTCAGTTGGGAAATTAGATCCACGAGCACTTAAATGTGTGTTCATGGGTTACTCTCTGTCAAAATAGGGACATAGATGTTGGTGTCCTTCAGAGCATAGTTTTTTAAGCATGGATGTAACATTTCATGAAAATGAACCATATTATGGTTTGTCTAGTGAACCTGGTATTTATTTATCTCCAAGTGAAGAGCAACAAGAAAGGGGGAGTGTTTATGAAGCCCTATGGTTGTTTCTTTTCTTGCTCCTTCTTCAGGTGAATCCCAAATTAGTGACAACACTAGTCAGGGCGAGGAGTTCACTTGTGGTGATAATAATAATGTTTTTCATGAAGGTGAGGAGGATGTGACAAGGGATTCATCACTTCCATCACAAGGCGTGGAATCTAGACCCAGTACTAGTAGTATCTTTCATGATTATATAGATCCTATTAACACTACAGGGCTAAGTGATAACCAACCATCTATTTCTTCAGACAATTTGCCTATAGCTCTACGAAAATCCACTAGAGATCGAAACCCCCCTAAATACCTTAAGGACTTTGTTGGACATAAATATGATATAGCCAACTATATTTCCTATAAGCATTGTAACCCATATTTCCACAGTTTCATTGCTTCATTGGATTCCGTATCATACCACGTGACTGGAAGGAAGCCTTAGAGGACTCAAAATGGAAGGATGCGATGCTAGATGAGATGAGAGCTTTGGAAAAAAAATAAAATTTGGCAGCTCGTAAATCTATCGCATGGTAAGAAATCTGTAGGGTGCAAGTGGGTCTTTACTGTTAAACACACACCTAAAAGGAAAGTTAAGTGATATAAGGCCCGTCTGGTAGCAAAAGAGTATACACAAACTTACGGTATAGATTGTGAGGAGACCTTTGCCCCAGTTGCAAAGATGAAAGGACCCTCATATTCTGCGCTGCAAACTTTGACTGGAATATTTACCAGTTGGATGTTTAAAATGCCTTCCTACATGGTGATCTTCATGAGGAAGTGTATATGCATATTCCATCTGGTTTTGAGTCTGGTCAAACCAAAAGAAAGGTGTTACGTTTGCTCATGTCACTATATGGTCTAAAGAAATTGCCATGAGCCTGGTTTGATAGGTTTAGAAAAGCTATGATGAAAAGGGGATATTCTCAAAGCAATGCCGATCATACACTATTTTACAAACACGATTGTGATCTGGCTGCAATTCTTCTAGGGGGTCATAGCATGGAAAACAAAAAAATTCTATCGCCTGAACACACACAAACCAAGATCTATCTACTAGATTATAGCAACGAGTCGATAGAGGATGTTCCTTGGGTTAAGCTAATTTGGCAGACATATTATACTGAAAGAGTCCCTCATAACTCTGATCCATGTGGATCCTTTTGGTGGAAGGATATTTGCAAACTCTTTCCTATATACAGAGGCATTGCAAAATGTTCAGTGCATAAGGGTGATTCTGTTCTATTTTGGAAGGATGACTGGTTGGATGGAATTATTTCTGAACAATTCCCTAGAATTTATTCTTATTGCCTCAATGAAGATGTTTCTGTCCAGGAATTTTTAACTGCAGATAATCTGGCACACAATTTTAATCTCCCTCTGTCTCCAGAAGCAATGGAAGAACTCAGGAAAATTCAGAACTCATCTCTTCACATTACCTTAAATGCTGCAACTGATGATTCCTAGAGTTATGATTGGGGAACAAATTATACTTCACAAAAGTTTTACAAGCATTGTTTCAGGAATGTGATTACTCATGAGGATTTTAGGTGGATTTGGAAATCGAAATGTACACCTAAATTTAAATTCTTCTGCTGGCTTCTTTTCTCTGACAGATTAAATACCTGAGACATGTTAAGAAGAAGACACTTTCATCTCAATTCTGGGTATCTTTGCCCTATTTGTGGACAGCCTGAAGAGACTGTTGAACATTTGTTCATAAAGTGTGACTTTAGTAAATCATGCTGGCTTTCTTTTGGCATATACTGGAACACTCATGGAACACTGCTAGATTGGATTAGCCAGGATAAAAATAACTGGAATCAACCTTTATTCATGGAGATATTTATGGTGGCTTCTTGGAACATTTGGAAGGAAAGGAATGATCTTATATTCAACTCAGTTATACCTTCCCTAATTTCCTGGAAAACTAGATTTTCGAGTGATTTCTCTCTTCTGGTCCATAGAACCAAGTCTGATCTGCACCCTACCATTCATAGTATAGTCAGAAATTTGTAATTCTTATTTTTTAGACCATTTTGAAGTCACCTTGACTTCTACTTTACTCTGTAATTATGTCCCAAAATTAATGAAAAAAAGGAGAAGGCAGTATAACCCCCTGAGGGTTCTCTACTGTCATAATTGCTCAAAAAACGAGTCGATAGAGTACTCACCCTCGAAGATTAAAAAGCGGTTAACGAGATCGGATTCTCGTGGGTGATGTAGCCGTTCACTTGCCGATCTCAAGATCGCGTAGACGATCATTTCGGCGCCATGTTCCGGTAGCGCTCCCGCAGTCGCTCACACGTTTGGTACTCGATGAAGACCTTCCTCTCCATTATTCTAGTAGGCAGCAGAGGTTATAGCTCTCTCCTCACGATTCCGTCAGCACGACGGTGTGGTGTCGGAAGTAGAGGGGAGATCCCGTAGGGCTTCGCCTAAGCCGGAGTGAGTATGATGGAGTAGAAGAGGGCCTCGGTGATCTAGGGTTTAGAGGGCGCCGGGGGGTGTGGTCGGCGGCTAGGGGCTAGGGTTTAGCCCCAAGTCGCCGACTTGGAGGAGCTCCTGGCGGCGGCTAGAGGTGGTGGCGCCTTGGCTAGGGTTTGTTGTGAGGGGTAGGGGCGCCCTAATCCCCCTTTTATAGGTGGGAAGGCGGCAAGGGGGAGGGAATCCTCCCCCAAGTCCACTTCATGTGGACGACGGCAAGGAGAGGGATGAATCCTCCCTTAGGTAGGATTCCTTCCCTCCCTCTACTTGGAAACCATTGTCCTAGTTTGACTTTTTCAAACTACATTTTTAACTTTCAAATTAGAGTTTGATTTCTCTCTTCCAAGTGTCCAGCCAAGTGACCTAGGACATGATGCAACCATTCCACTTTGTCATGACACATCCATGTACCCTTCCCCTTTCGAATTGGTGAACCTTCTAGAACATTCTGGTGAAAACACCGGAACTATTCCCGAATTCCGGAATTGGACTTTCCTTATATGGATCTTATTCTTCGGACCATTCCAGATATCCTCGTGATATCCCAGATCCCATCCGAGACTCCGAACAACATTTGGTCTTCTTACTCATATTCCATATCTACTAAACAACATCGAATCCTTAAGTGTGTCTCCCTACGGTTCGTGAATTATGCAGACATGACCGAGACTCTTCTCTGATCAATAACCAATAGGGGAATCTAGAAAATCATATGGCTCCCACATATTTCTACGATTACTTTGTGATCGAATGAACCATTTACATACGATACCAATTTCCCTTTGTCTCGCGATACTTTAATTATCCGAAGTGTGATCGTCGGTATCTCTGCATACCTAGTTCAACCTCGTTATCGATAAGTACTCTTTACTCGTTCTTGTGGTATGTGATCCCTTGTTAGCCAGTCACATGCTTGCAAGCCAATTGTATGACATTCCACCGAGAGGGCCCAGAGTATATCTATCCATCATATGGATGGACAAATCCCACTCTTGATCCATGTGCCTCAATACATACTTTCAGAACACTCGATGCCACTGTTATAACCACCCAGTTATGAAGTGTTGTTTGATGTCATCAAAGCCCTCTGGCGATGATGATTAGCATGATCTCTTGGTCAAAGGATTTAGGTTACTATGTATCTGAAAGCTTATAGCAACTAAACTATATTAAATGACTTGATCTTTAGGAGTATGTCCATCACATCATTCTCCTAATGATATGACCTTGTTGTTTACTAACATCTCAATGTTCATGATCATCCTACAACTAACAAGCCAGTTTAAACAAGGGGCTTTACTAGGGACTCTTATGTTTACAAATCACACAAGTATTAATGTTTTCGGTTAATACAATTATAGCATGGGATGTAAACATTCATTATAACCACGAAGATATAATAACAAATACTTTTATTATTGACTTTTGGGCATATCTCCAACAGTCTCCCACTTGCACTAGAGTCAATAAAACAGATTACATGGTAATATACCAAATACCCATGGCGGTTTGGTGCTGGTCATGTTTTGTCCTCGGGAGAGGTTTAGTCAACGGATCCGCCACATTCAGATCTATGTGTAATTTGCAAATCTTTATGTCACCATCTTGGACATGCTCTCGAATAGCGTGAAAACGTAGCTTGATGTGCTTTTGCTTCTTGTGTGACCTTGGTTCCTGTGTATTGGCTATGGCACCCATGTTATCACAGTAGATAGCCATTGGGTCCAGCGCACTGGGAACCACACCAAGATTTGTAATGAACTCCTTCATCCATATCGCCTATTTTGAAGCCTCCAAAGAAGCTATGTATTCTGATTCAGTTGAAGATCCTGCCACAAAGCTTTGCTTTGCACTCCTCCAGCTCATTGCTGCACCATTCAAAGTAAATACGTATCCAGATTGAGATTTAGAATCATTCGGATCGGTGTTCCAACTAGCATCAGTGTAACCATTAACAACAAGTTGTTCATCACCTCCATAAGAAAAAACCATATCCTTAGTCCTTCTGAAGTACTTTAGGATATTTTTGACCGCTATCCAATGATCCACTCCTAGATTACTTCATTGAAAAACTATTATTCAAATAATCCTTGATACTTTTAAGAAGTTCTGTATCATTCCCGATCAACAATATGTCATCCACATATAGTACCAGGAATGCCACAGAGCTCCCACTCACTTTCTTGTAAATACAAGCTTCTCCATAAGTTTGTATAAATCCAAAGCTTTTGATCACCTTATTAAAACGTTGATTCCAACTCTGGGATGCTTGCTTCAACCCATAAATTGACCGTTGAACTTTGCATACCTTGTTAGCATCTTTAGAATCGACAAAACATTTGGGTTGTACCATATACAACTCTTCATCAATGTCTCCATTGAGGAACGCCGTTTTGACATCCATCTTCCATATCTTAAAATCGTAATATGCAGCGATTGCTAAAAAAATCCTCACAACTTTAGCTTTGCTACCGGTGAGAAAGTCTCATCGTAGTCAACTCCTTGAATTTGTCGAAACCCCTTCGCAAAAAGTCGAGCTTTATAGACGGTTACATTACCATCAGCATCTATTTTCTTCTTGAAAATCCATTTGTTCTCGACAGCCTTTCGACAATCCGGTAAGTCCGCCAAAGTCCATACTTCATTTTCGTACATGGATCCAATCTCGGATTTCATGTCTTCTTGCCATTTATTTGAATCTAGCCTCATCATCGCTTCCTCATATGTCGCAGGGTCATCAGTGTTGTCCACCAACATGACACTCATAACGGGATCATACCAATCGGGAGTGGTACGAATTCTCATCGACCTACAAGGTTCAGTAGTGACTTTGATCGAAGTTTCATGATATCTATCATTAGCTTCCTCTCCTATTGGTGAAGGCGCCACATGAACCTCTTCCGGCGCTGCGCTACTCTCAAATCCTAGAGAAGGTTTGACAACCTTGTCGAGTTCTACTTTCCTTCCAGTCACTTCTTTCGAGAGAAACTCCTTCTCTAGAAAGGATCCATTCTTAGTAATGAAAATTTTGCCTTCGTATCTATGATAGAAGGTATACCCAACAGTTTCCTTTGGGTATCCTATGAAGATGCATTTTTCCGCTTTGGGTTCTAGCTTGTCGGGTTGTAACTTCTTCACATAAGCTTCGCAACCCCAAACTTTAAGGAACAACAATTTAGGTTTAACCATAATTCATATGGTGTCGTTTCAACGGATTTAGATAGTGCCCTATTTAAAGTGAATGTGGTTGTTTCTAATGCATAACCCCAAAATGATAATGGTAAATCTGTAAGAGACATCATAGAACGAACCATATCTAAGAGAGTTTGATTACGACGTTCGTACACACCATTACGTTGTAGTGTTCCCGGCGGTGTCAATTGTGAAAGTATTCCGCATTTCTTCAAATGCTCACCAATCTCGTAACTCAGATATTCACCTCCACGATCAGATCGTAGAAACTTAATATTCTTATTACGTTTATTCTCTACTTCACTTTGAAATTCCTTAAACTTCTCGAAAGTTTCGGACTTATGTTTCATGAAATAGATATACCTATATCTACTCAAATCATCCATGAAAGTAAAAACATAACGATAAGCACCGCGCGATGCCACACTCATCGGGCCACACACATCGATATGTATGATTTCCAATAAGTCTATAGCTCGCTCCATCATACCATAGAATGGAGTCTTAGTCATTTTTCTCATTAGACATGTCTCGCATCTTTCAAGTGATTCAAAATCAAGAGATTTAAGAAGTCCATCAGAATGGAGTTTCTTCATGCGTTTTACTCCAATGTGACCAAGACGACAGTGCCACATGTATGTAGAGTTATCATTCAATTTAAAAATTTTAGCGTCTATATTATGAACATGTGTATCACTACTATCGAGATTCAACAAGAATAGACCATCTATCATAGGCGTGTGACCATAAAAGATATTACTCATATAAATCGAACAACCATTATTCTCAGACTTAAACAAGTAACCGTCTTGTAATAAACATGATCCAGATATAATGTTCATGCTCAACGCAGGCACCAAATAACAATTATTTAAGTATAAAACTAATCCCGATGGTAGATGAAGAGGTAGCGTGCCGACCGCGATCACATCAACCTTTGAGCCATTTCCAACGTGCATCGTCACCTCGTCTCTCGCTAGTCTTCGTTTATTCTGTAGCACCTGTTTCGAGTTACAAATATGAGCAACCAAACCAATATCAAATACCCAGGCACTACTACGATTACTAGTAAGATACACATCAATAACATGTATATCGGATACACCTTTCTTCTTGATGTTGTCGTTCTTCAGATCTGCCAAGTACTTGGGGCAATTCCGCTTCCAATGACCTTCTCCCTTGCAGTAAAAGCACTCAGTATCAACCTTAGGACCAGCCTTGGTCTTCTTCTTTGTAGGTGCGACGGCTTTCTTGCCGCCCTTCTTGAAGTTACCCTTTTTCTTAGGCTTGCCTTGCTTCTTGAAATTGGTTGTCTTATTAACCATCAATAGTTGGTGACATTTCTTGATCTCCACTTCTGCAGACTTCAACATGGAGAAGAGTTCAGGTAACAACTTGTCCATGCGTTGCATGTTGTACTTCATCACAAAGTTCCTGTAACTAGGTGGTAGTGATTGGAGGACACAGTGAATCCCCAAAGCATTAGGAATTACTATACCCGAGCTTTGGAGCTTATTGGCATGCCCAGACATCTTAAGCACATGCTCACTGACGGAGTTGCCCTCTTCCATCTTTCAGTTAAAGAACTTTTAAGAAGCTTCATAACTCTCAACTGCTGCGTGAGCCTCAAATATCATTTTGAGTTCACGGGCAATATCATGTGGGTCAAATTTCTCAAACCTTTTTCGAAGCACCAATTCCAAACCATACAAGATAGCACATTGAACCATGGAGTACTGATTCTTCCGAGTAAGGTAAACATTTTTTACCTCATCGGTAGCATCAGCTGCAGGTGGATCACTTAGCGGTGCATACAGCACATAGGTCAACTGACCAGCATTAAGGACAATCCTCAAATTGCGGAACCAATCCATGAAGTTGCTTCCATTGTTTTTCAACTTTTCTTTCTCTAGGAATGCATTAAAATTGATGGTAGGGGTCGCCATTGATCTAAAAAATATTTGTAATAGTTTAAACTAAGTTTATGACAAATTGAGTTCTAATTAATACTTAAATTAATCTAGGTGAACTCCCACACAAAACAATATCCCTCACATTGTTTTAGTGATCACGCGAATCAAATCTACTACACCAAGTCCGATCATCACATGAGATGATGTAGTTTCAAAGGCAAACAATCAACATGTTCATCATATCATCTATATGACTCACGCTTTACCTTTCGATATTCCGTGTTCCGAGACCATGTCTGTACATGCTAGGCTCGTCAAGATTAACCTTAGTATCCGCATGAGCAAATATGGCTTGCTCCCGTTGTATGCACATGTAGAATCTATCACACTCGATCATCACGTGGTGCTTCGAAACGACAAGTCTTAGCATCGGTGCCAACTAAGGACGAACACTTTATTACTTGATATTTAGTGAGAGGGATCATAATGCTACCGACGTGATCTAAGCAATACAAGATGCATAAAAGGATTAACATAACATGCAATTCAAAATATGTGATATGATATGGCCTTTCTTCTTGGGCTTTGTGAGACCCTGGCGCATGGCTCAATAGGAAACCCATACCAACAGGCTGCTGTTGGAATTATGCCCTAGAGGCAATAATAAAGATGTTATTATTATAATTCTTGTTCATGATAATGTTTATATTCCATGCTAGAATTGTATTAAGCGGAAACTTTAATACTTGTGTGGTTTGTGAACAACACCGTGTCCCTAGTACGCCTCTATGGACTAGCTCATTGATTAATGATGGTTAAGGTTTCCTAACCATGGACATGAGTTGTCAATTAATAATGAGATCATATCATTGGGAGAATGATATGGTGGACAGACCCAAACTAAGCGAAGCAATTAGATCGTGTCATCGTGTTCGTCTTTGTGAAGCTTTTCTTATGTCAAATATTGTATTCCTTAGACCATGAGATAATACAACTCCCTGGTATCGGAAGAAAGCTTTGAGGTCATCAAACGTCATCCTATGAGAGGGTGATCATAAAGGTGTCTCTCAGGTGATCGGAAAGTATCTGGGTTGTATGTATCGAGATGGAATTTGTCCCTCCCAAGTCGGAGAGATATACTTGGCCCACTCGGTAATCGATATCAACACCGCTTGCAAGCATGTGGTTAAGGAGTTAATCACAAAGTGATATCGGATTATGGAGCAGTAAAGTACTTTTTGTGAATGAGATTGAACTAGGTATGATGCACCGACGATCAAATCTCGCAAGTATATCGCGAGACGAAGGGAATATATATATATGGGATTGATTGAATCCTGGCATCGTGGTTCATCCGATATGATCATCGATGAATGTGGGAGTCAATATGGGTGCCTGACCCCGCTGATTATTGATAGAAGATCATGTCTGCATATTCTCGAACCCGCGGGGTCACACACTTAACGTGTCTCGACGCTAGGATAGATTGGATAATTGGTTTATGAGTTTTTGTTCGGAGTCTCGGATGGGATCCGGGACATCACGAGACGTTCCGGAGTGGTCCGGAGAATAAGATTCATATAAGGCAGTGCAGTTTTTGGAGTTCGGAATTGTTCCGGATTAATTGGTATTGTACCGGAAGCTTCTAGAACCTTCCGGAAGGGGACCAACGTGGCCACACCTTCCGGGAGGGGGCATGGGCCTATGAGGGAGTGCCCTGGCCGCATTGGGCCAGGGGCACAAGGCCCCATAGGGCCCAGCCGGCCAAGAGGGTTTTAAACTCGAGATAGAGCTTCTAGAAGGGGGGGTTTCCTTGCCCCCCACTCCTCCTCCTTGGGGTCGCCGGTTTTGGCTTGGGGGAGGGGCTAGGGCTGCGCCCACCCCTCTATATATAGAGGGCTTGGGGCGCACCACCCCCCTACACCTTCCCCTCCAACCCTAGCTGCCCTGCTGCCCTCCTCTCTCCCTCCCGACTGCTTGTAGGCGAAGCCCTGCTGCAGAAATTCTCCACCATATACACCACGCCGTCGTGTTGTAGATCCAATCCGTCTCTCCACCATACTTGCTGGTCCGAGGAAGGAGGAGACATCGAGGTGCTGCACATGTGCATCTCACGGAGGCACCGCCACTTGTGGTGCTAGATCGGATCGGATCGCGAGGAGGAGAAGCGAGTACGACTACATCACCCACGCTCGATTTAACGTTCCGCTATGCGAATCTTCAAGGGTATGAAGATCTAATCCAATCTCTCTCATTGTTTGCATCTCCTAGATTAGATCTTGGCTTTCCCTCTGTTCGCATCCGTAGAAAATTTTGATTTACTATGCCGCGAAACCCTCCAGTGGTATCAGAGCTAGATCTATGCGTAGATGTGTTTCACGAGTAGAACGCAACATGGTTGTTGCGGGCGTTGATGTTTTCTGTTGCAAGCCTCTTGTTTGTGTTCTTCTTATGACGCGGGATAGTGAGATTGAAGCGGTCCAGGCTAACCTTACGCGACGTCGTTCGCGAGACCGGCTCCGCACTTGACGTGTGGCTTGTTCCACACATGCGGCTGGTGGATGCCAGTTTCTCTCACTATAGTTGTCATGGGATGAACACCGGAGATTGGCAACCATAATATCACTGTTGTGGCTTTTCGTAGGTAAGAATCGTTCTTAGCATCTACTCCCATAAGCCACGTAAAACATGCAACAACAAAGTAGAGGCGTCTAACTTGTTTTTGCAGGGAGTGTTTTCTGTGATATGGTATGGCCCAAGATGTGATGTGTATAATGTATGCGATGATCATGTTTTGTAATGTTTCACGACTTGCATGTCGATGAGTACACAACCGGCAGGAGCCATATGGTTGTCTTTATAATTGTGTATGACCTGTGTGTCAACTTCTTATACGCCATGTAATAGTTTCACTTTATCGCTAAGTAGTTAGCAATAGTTGTAGTTGCTATTCGTGGTGGGGGCAATCATGGTGGAGTGATGGAGATCATGCCGGCACGCACAAGATGGAGATCATTGCGCGAAGATTGGCTATACCATGTCACATAAAGTTATATGCATGTGATGTTTATCCTTTTATGTATCTTATTATGCTTAGATCGCGATGGTAGCATTATAAGATGATTCCTCACTTAAAGATCAAGATAAAAACTGTGTTCTCCCCAAGTATGCACTGTTGCGAAAGTTCGTCGTGTCCAAGCATCACGTGATGATTGTGTGCTATAGACTCTACGCTCACATACAACGGGTGCAAGCCAGTTTTGCACACGCGGAAATACTTGGGTCTAACTTGACGAGCCTAGCATGTACAGACATGGCCTCGGAACACATGAACCGAAAGGTTAAGCATGAGTCATATGAATGATATGATCGACACTTCGTTGTCCACCATTGAAACCACATCTCTTCTCGTGAAGATCGGATTAGGTGTGGTGAATTTGGATCATGTTCACTAAACAACTTGAGGGATGTTAAATTTAGTGGGAGTTCATCTAGTAATTTGATTAAAAGTTGAACTAGTTATCATGAACATAGTCTAATTTGTACTTGCAATACTGTAGATCAAATGGCTAAGTCCAACTTCAACTTCAACGTTTTCGCTGAAAAGGAAAAGCTTAGAAACAATGGGTCTAACTTCACCAATTGGTTCCGCAATCTAAGAATCATTCTCTCTGGCGGTCAAAAGGACTATGTCCTTGGGAAAGCTTTAGGTGACCCCCCTGCTGCAACTGCGTCGGCTGATGAGAAAGTTGTCTATCGGTCGCGCAAAGATGATTATGGTGTGATTCAGAGCACCATGTTGTTTGCTATGGAACCGGAACTTCAAAATCGTTTTGAAGACTATCCCGGGCCCTTTGAGATTCTCGAAGAGCTTAAAACCATGTTTCAGACTCAGGCCCGTTCTGAGAGATATGAGATCTCTGAGAAGTTCTTTAACTGCAAGATGGAGGAAGGGAGTTCCGTTAGTGAGCACGCCATTAAGATGACGGGCTACACTCAACGCCTTGAGCAACTGGAATGCACGATTACAGAGGAGCTCAAGATTGACAGGGTTCTGCAATCACTCCCTCCCAGCTACAAAAGTTTTGTAGTGACTCATAATCAGATTGGTTCCACTGATACGATCACCGAGCTCTTCGCAAAGCTGAAGGCCGCGGAAGTGGACATCAAAAAGGATAATCATGTGTTGATGGTCAACAAGCCCACCTTCAAGAAAGGTAAGGGAGCAAAGAAGCCCTTCAAGAATGGCGGCGGCAAGCGCACTGCCCCTGCTGAGAAGAAGCTCAAGTCTACTCCTAAGCCGGACACTAAGTGCTTCTATTGCAAGGACAAGGGTCACTGGAAGCGCAACTGTCCGAAGTACTTAGCGGACAAGAAGGCTGGCACCATCAAAGGTATATCTGATATACATGTTATTGATGTTTTCCTTACTAGCCCTCGTTGTAGTGCCTGGGTATTTGATATCGGTTCAGTTGCTAATATTTGTAACTCGAAACAGGAGCTACGGAATAGACGGCGGCTTGCGAGGGATGAGGTGACGATGCGCGTTGGCAATGGATCAAGAGTTGATGTGATGGCCGTCGGCACGCTCTCCTTAGTTTTACCCTTGGGATTAGTTTTAAACCTCAATAAATGTTATTATGTGCATGCATTGAGCATGAACATTATTTCTGGATCGTGTTTATTGCAAGACGGTTATTCATTTAAATCGGAGAATAATGGTTGTTCTATTTATATGAGTAACATCTTTTATGGTCATGCACCTCTTGTGAATGGTTTATTTCTTCTAAATCTCGAAAGGGATGAAACACACATCCATAACATTGAGGCTAAGAGATGCAAAGTAGATAGTGATAATACTACTTATTTGTGGCACTGTCGTCTAGGTCATATTCGTGTAAAGCGCATGAAGAAACTCCATTCTGATGGACTTTTGGAGTCTCTTGATTTTGAATCATTTGACACATGCGAACCATGCCTCATGGTCAAGATGATCAAAACCCCGTTCTCCGGTATGATGGAGCGAGCAACGGACTTGTTGGAAATCATACATACCGATGTATGCGGACCGATGAGTGTTTCGACGCGCGGTGGATATCGCTATTTTCTCACTTTTACCGATGACTTAAGTAGATATGGGTATATCTATTTAATGAAACATAAATCTAAAACATTTGAAAAGTTCAAGGAATTTCAGAATGAAGTGGAGAACCATCATAACAGAAAGATTATGTTTCTACGATCCGATCGTGGGGGCGAATATTTGAGTTATGATTTTCTCACGCATCTTAAAGCAAGCGGAATTGTTTCGCAACTCACGCCACCCGGAACACCACAGCGCAATGGTGTGTCTGAACGCCGGAATCGAACCCTATTAGATATGGTCCGATCAATGATGTCTCTTACTGATTTGCCGCTATCATTTTGGGGTTATGCATTAGAAACCGCTGCATTCACTTTAAATAGGGCACCATCTAAATCCGTTGAGACGACACCGTATGAACTGTGGTTTGGTGCTAAACCTAAGTTGTCGTTTCTTAAAGTTTGGGGATGCGAAGCTTACGCCAAGAAGTTGATGCCGGACAAGCTCGAACCCAAAGCGGAGAAATGCGTCTTCATAGGATACCCTAAGGAAACTATTGGGTATACCTTCTATCACAGAACCGAAGGCAAAGTGTTTGTCGCAAAGAACGGTTCCTTTCTTGAGAAGGAGTTTCTCTCGAAAGAAGTGAGTGGGAGGAAAGTAGAGCTAGACGAGGTTATTGAACTTTCTCTTGAATTGGAGAGTAGCGCAGCACCTGAAATTGTTCCAAAGGTCTTTGCACCAACAATAGAGGAAGCTAATGACAAGGATCATGAAGCTTCGGACGATGCTGCTACTGAACGTCGCAGGTCGACAAGGTCGCGTGCCCCTCCTGAGTGGTACGACAACCCTGTCTTGACTGTCTTGCTAGTAGAAGACAGTGAACCTACGAACTAGATTATTGACTCTAGTGCAAGTGGGAGACTGTTGGAATTATGCCCTAGAGGCAATAATAAAGATGTTATTATTATAATTCTTGTTCATGATAATGTGTATATTCCATGCTAGAATTGTATTAAGCGGAAACTTTAATACTTGTGTGGTTTGTGAACAACACCGTGTCCCTAGTACGCCTCTATGGACTAGCTCATTGATTAATGATGGTTAAGGTTTCCTAACCATGGACATGAGTTGTCAATTAATAATGAGATCATATCATTGGGAGAATGATATGGTGGATGACCCAAACTAAGCGAAGCAATTAGATCGTCATCGTGTTCGTCTTTTGAAGCTTTTCTTATGTCAAATATTGTATTCCTTAGACCATGAGATAATACAACTCCCTGGTATCGGAAGAAAGCTTTGAGGTCATCAAACGTCATCCTATGAGAGGGTGATCATAAAGGTGTCTCTCAGGTGATCGGAAAGTATCTGTTGGGTTGTATGTATCGAGATGGAATTTGTCCCTCCCAAGTCGGAGAGATATACTTCGGGCCCACTCGGTAATCGATATCAACACCGCTTGCAAGCATGTGGTTAAGGAGTTAATCACAAAGTGATATCGGATTATGGAACGAGTAAAGTACTTGCTGTGAATGAGATTGAACTAGGTATGACGGTACCGACGATCAAATCTCGGGCAAGTATATCGCGAGACGAAGGGAATATATATATATATGGGATTGATTGAATCCTGGCATCGTGGTTCATCCGATATGATCATCGATGAATGTGTGGGAGTCAATATGGGTGCCTGCACTTCGTTGATTATTGATAGAAGATCATGTCTGCATATTCTCGAACCCGCGGGGTCACACACTTAACGTGTCTCGACGCTAGGATAGATTGGATAATTGGTTTATGAGTTTTTGTTCGGAGTCTCGGATGGGATCCGGGACATCACGAGAGGTTCGAGAGTAGTCCGGAGAATAAGATTCATATAAGGCAGTGCAGTTTTTGGAGTTCGGAATTGTTCCGGATTAATCGGTATTGTACCGGAAGCTTCTAGAACCTTCCGGAAGGGGACCAACGGCCACACCTTCCGGGAGGGGGAATGGGCCTATGAGGGAGTGCCCTGGCCGCATTGGGCCAGGGGCACAAGGCCCCATAGGGCCCAGCCGGCCAAGAGGGTTTTAAAATCGAGATAGAGCTTCTAGAAGGGGGGGTTTCCTTGCCCCCCACTCCTCCTCCTTGGGGCCGCCGGTTTTGGCTTGGGGGAGGGGCTAGGGCTGCGCCCACCCCTCTATATATAGAGGGCGGGGGGCGCACCACCCCCCTACACCTTCCCCTCCAACCCTAGCTGCCCTGCTGCCCTCCTCTCTCCCTCCCGATCGCCAGAAGCGGCTGCAGAAATTCTCCACCATATACACCACGCCGTCGTGTTGTAGATCCAATCCGTCTCTCCACCATACTTGCTGGTCCGAGGAAGGAGGAGACGTCGAGGTGCTGCACGTGTGCATCTCACGGAGGCACCGCCACTTGCGGTGCTAGATCGGATCGGATCGCGAGGAGGAGAAGCGAGTACGACTACATCACCCACGTTCCGACGAACGTTCCGCTGTGCGAATCTTCAAGGGTATGAAGATCTAATCCAATCTCTCTCGTTGTTTGCATCTCCTAGATTAGATCTTGGCTTTCCCTTTGTTCGCATCCGTAGAAAATTTTGATTTACTATGCCGCGAAACCCTTCAGTTGCAACTTCTTTTCCGAAAGCTCATTCGAAAAGAACTCTAAGGTTAAGCGTGCTTGGCCTAGAGCAATTCTAGGATGGGTGACCGACCGGGAAGTAGGTAACCGGGTGCGCACGATTGAGGACAAAGTGCGCAGAAAAGACTAGTGTTAGTGTGTGGGGTTAGTCTAGAGATCCTATTGAGCTGCCAGAAGTGACAGCCGTCGGTCCGGAGTGACCGGGGGTGTTACAATTGGTATCAGAGCCGACCCTCGCGGTTAAACGGGCATGTGCGGATCAGTGGCGGACATGTGGCGTATGGCGCGTGTGGCCCGGAGTGGACACGGCATGGCACATGTGCCGACACTGGACACACAGACGTGTGCCAAGAGGGGACGTTCCTGGCTTGTGGTTGATCGATGAGGACGTCGATCTTCTAAGGGTGGGTGTATGTGAGACCCTGGCGCATGGCTCAATAGGATTGATAGGAAACCCATACCAACAAGTTGCAACTTATTTTTCGGAAGCTCATTCGAAAAGAACTCTAAGGTTAAGCGTGCTTGGCCTAGAGCAATTCTAGGATGGGTGATCGACCGGGAAGTGGGTAACCGGGTGCGCACGAGTGAGGACAAAGTGCGTAGAAAAGACTAGTGTTAGTGTGTGGGGTTAGTCTAGAGATCCTATTGAGCTGCCAGAAGTGACAGCCGTCGGTCCGGAGTGACCGGGGGTGTTACAGGCTTCCGATCTCCATCACAAGCATGAACATGATCTCCATCATCACCGGTGTGGCGCCAAGGTAAATGACACCGCTCCATGGTTGTCGTCCACCCGCATCAACTATTACAACTACTTTGACTAATAGATACGCGGGTCTTAACAAAATTAAAAGACAACCATAAGGCTCCTGCCGGTTGCCGACTTACAATAAGGATCATTGCATACATCATATATAATCACAATCATGGCCATATCACATCACATCACACCCCTGCAAAACAAAGTTAGACGCCTCTAATTTTCTTTGCATGTTTTACGTGGTTTGGGGCTTTCAATAAGTATCATTCTAACTTACGAACAAGAACCACAACTTTGATACTAGTATTGTAAATCACCCGTTGTAAATTGAATCTTCACTATGTTGGGAGAGACAGACACCCGCAAAGACACTTATGCAATATGAGTTGCATGTCGAGCGTGGAGCAAGTCTCTTGAACGATGTCATATAAGGTTAGCCCGGGCCGCTTCATCCCACCATCCCGCAAGATACAAAGTACACAAGAAGTAATCGACAACAAAAGCATCAACGCCCATAATGACCATTGTTTTCTACTCGTGCAACATATCTACATATATACACGACTTTGATACCACTATAGGGGTTTGTAGCATGGAAAAGAAAAAAATTCTATCGCATGAACACACACAAGCTAAGATCTATCTACTAGATTGTAGCAACGAGTCGATAGAGTACTCACCTTTGAAAATTCCAAAGTGGTTAACAAGATCGGATTCTCGTGGGTGATGTAGTCGTTCACTTGCCGATCTCAAGATCGTGTAGACGATCCTTCCGGTGCCGCGTTCTGGCAGCGCTCCCGTAGTCGGTCACACGTACGATACTCGATGAAGACCTTCCCCTCTCTAGTTCCAGTAGGCAGCGGAGGTTGTAGCTCTCTCCTTGCGATTCCGGCAGTACGACGGCGTGGTGTCGGAAGTAGAGGGGGGATACCGCAGGGCTTCTCCTAAGCCGGAGCGAGTATGATGGAGTAGAATAGGCCTCGTCGATCTAGGGTTTAGAGGGCGCCAGGGGTGGTGTGACTGGCGGCTAGGGGATAGGGTTTAGCCCCAAGTCGCCGACTTGGAGGAGCTCCTAGCAGCGGCGACAACTAGAGGTGGTGGCGCCTTGGCTAGGGTTTGTTGTGAGGGGTATGGGGCGCCCTACCCCTCCTTTTATAGGTGGGGAGGCGGGAAGTGGGAGGGAATCCTCCCCCAAGTCCACTTCATGTGACCGGCGGCAAGGAGAGGGAGGAATCCTCCCTTAGGGTGGATTCCTTCCCTCCCACCACTTGGAAACCATTGTCCCAATTTATCTTTTTTCAAACTGCCTTTTGACTTTCAAATTAGAGTTTGATTTCTCTCTTCCAAGTGTCCAGCTAGCCAAATGACCTAGGACATGATTCAACCATTCCACTTTGTCATGACACATCCATGTACCCTTCCCCTTCCGGATCGGTGAACCTTCTAGACCCTTCTAGAACATTCTGGTGAAAACACCGGAACCATTCCTGAACTCCGGAATTGGACTTTCCTTATATGAATCTTATTCTCCGAACCATTCCGGATCTCCTCGTGATATCCCGGATCCCATCCGAGACTCCGAACAACATTCGGTCTTCTTACTCACATTCCATATCTACTAAACAACATCGAATCCTTAAGTGTGTCTCCTTACGGTTCGTGAATTATGCAGACATGATCGAGACTCTTCTCCGATCAATAACCAATAAAGGAATCTAGAAATTCATATGGCTCCCACTTATTCTATGATTACTTTGTGATTGAATGAACCATTTACATACGATACCAATTCCCCTTTGTCTCGTGATACTTTACTTATCCAAGGTGTGATCGTCGGTATATCTGCATACCTAGTTCAACCTCGTTACTGATAAGTACTCTTTAATCGTTCATGTGGTATGTGATACCTTGTGAGCCAGTCACATGATTGCAAGCCAATTGGATGACATTCCACCGAGAGGGCCCAGAGTATATCTATCCTTCATATGGATGGACAAATCCCACTCTTGATCCATGTGCCTCAACACATACTTTCAGAACACTCAATACCACCTTTATAACCATCCAGTTACGAAGTGGTGTTTGGTGTCATCAAAGCATCCCTCTGGTGATGGTGATTAGCATGATCTCATGGTCGAAGGATTTAGGTTACTATGTATCTGAAAGCTTATAGCAACTGAACTATATTAAATGACTTGATGTTTATGCTATGCTTAATTAATAGGAGTATGTCCATCACATCATTCTCCTAATGATATGACATTGTTGTTTACTAACATCTCAATGTTCATGATCAGGAAACCATGATCATCCTTCAACCAACAAGCTAGTTTAAACAAGAGGCTTTACTAGGGACTCTTATGTTTACAAATAACACAAGTATTAATGTTTCCGGTTAATACAATTATAGCATGGGATGAAAACATTCATCATAAACACGAAGATATAATAACTACTACTTATATTATTACCTCTTGGGCATATCTCCAAAAATTCGAATAGTGTATGTTGACGCCATTGTGATTACAGGAGACAATTCCAAGGAAATCCTAAACCTAAAACAATATACACAAGAATTTGAAGTTAAGGACTTAGGATTTCTGAGGTACTTCCTCGGCATAGAGGTCTCACGGGGATCAAAAGGTATCTTTTTATCTCAAAGAAAATATATTCTTGACCTCCTTAGAGAGACGGGTATGTATGGATCATGTCCTGCTGCTACACCTATTGAGCAAAACCATCGGTTAAGTAGCAACGAGGGTAGATCTGTGGATCGTGAACACTATCAAAGATTAGTAGGGAGATTAATATATCTTTCTCACACCTGTCCTGATATCGCCTTTGCGGTAAGTGTTGTGAGCCAATTCATGCATGACCACGAAACAATACTTTTGGAGGCCGTGATTAGAATCCTAAGATATGTTAAAGGATGCCTAGGGAGAGGCCTACTATATACAAAACAAGGAAGTTTACAAGTTGAATGTTATACAAATGCTGATTGGGCGGGCTCCTTGGATGATAGGAGGTCTACTTTTGGTTATTGTACCTTTGTTCGGGGTAATCTAGTCTCATGGTGAAGCAAAAAAGCAAAGTGTAATTGCCAGGTCAACTGTTGAAGATGAGTTTAGAGCAATGGCTCAAGGTTTATGTGAACTTATATGGTTACAGATTCTTCTAGCTGAACTGAAGTTATATAAGCATAAACCTTTAATGCTTTATTGCGATAACAAGACTGCCATCGATATTGCTAACAATCCTGTTCAGCATGATCGAATAAAGCACATTGAAATAGACCGCCATTTCATCAAGGAAAAGCTTGATAGAGGTATAGTTTATTTACTTTATGTAACTTCAGCTAGTCAAGTAGCTCATGTTCTTACAAAGGGTCTTCTAGAGAGGCTATTTTCCACTTTTTGTAGCAAGATAGGGATTTATGATGTGTTTGCCCGATCTTGAGGGGGAGTGTTGGTAGTTTGTTAGAATTAGATAGGTCTTCAAGGTCTAAAATTTAAAAGGGGGCCAATATTAGAGAGGATCCATGGAGAAGGATTGGGATGCATCTAGAAAACTCAGTCAGACTTAGTCCCCCCCCCTCTCTGTGTGTGCTCCCTCTCAAGATGTACTCTAGTTTCACTATAAATTAATCCAAATATTTGATGTTTTCCATGTGAGATCCTACACAAGTAGAAGAATCAAGATCTATATTCAAACAAAGTCATTGGCGAACAACACCCAAAAATTCTAAAAATCACATTAAAAAATTAAAATGCGCCAACTCTCATTCCCTTGTGTTTCATCATGCCAATTGTCAGTCCAAGTTTGCATCATGGCGATGGCAGGCGAGCAACATGCTAGATCTTAAGAAGAAAGAAAATAGAAGATGTACGGCCAACAAAAAAAGGTGAGGAAGGACGACGTGGTGGTTCGCAAGAGAGTGATTTTTTGTTTACTCGATGCTCAGAAATTACCTTCTTAAAACAAGGCAAAAAAGGCCATTTCATTAAGTAAGAGGGAGTTTTAAAACAAATCCTTAAGGTATTAGGTTTTTACAAACAAAGCCTACTCTCGTGGGATAACATTATTCTAACACTTTGCCCTGATGATGCCCCACAACCTAGCTTCCTCTTTAATGCTCGAGATAACTAAACTAGTCGGAGAGGCATGATGGTGGAAAACCCTTGCATTTCTCTCTTTCGAAAGCTTCCGAGATACATGCATAATTAAAGAGGCCATAGTCTTCTGAGGATGTCCTTGTTGAAGAGCCATCTTAAACCACCAATCTTCAACACTAATTTCATTGACCACACCAAGAAAGGATGCATTCCAAATGCGGAGGGAGAAGTGACACTTGAAGAGAAGGTGGGTGATCGATTCTTGTACTTGGTTACAAAGAAGACAATATTCATAATTCCTCCTCCCCCTCCGTTCCAACCGGTTCGCCGTTCACACTATGTTTTGGAGGATCAACCATGCAAAGAACTTGCACTTTGGAGGCACCCAAGACTTCCTGATACCCTTTACATTGGAGAGAGGATGGAATTCTGACTATTTTTTTCTACTATCTTTCACAGAGGAAATGAGTTATGTTTGTGTATGGGTGAGTCGCAGTCGTTAAAGAAAAAGGTGATGAACAAATAGAGTGCTGAGGGTTGCGAACGTTAAGGAGAAAAGGAAAGGGGGAATGGTGAGCACATACATGGCAAGACCCCACCGACACATGGGGCCCTATTTGAGTTACCTACGGCACGGTGGTTCCCAAGAGAGTGATTTTGTTTTACTCAGTGCTCGAAAATTCTCTTTTTCCTGAAACAAAGCAATAAAAATGCCATTTTCATTAAGTAAGAGGATTTTTAGAAAAAAAAATTCCTAAGACAAGTCTTAGTTCTTTCACAAAAAAATCTACTCACACAGAATTAAATTACTCAAACACTTTGCCCCGGCCATGCCCCACAACCTAACTTCATCTTTAATCCTCGAGATAACTGAACTAGCTTGAGAGGCATGATGATGGAAACTCATTTCTCTCTTTGCAAAGCTCCCAAGGTACAAGCAAAATTAAATATGCCACAGTCTTCTGAAGATGTCCTTGTTTAAGAGCCATTTTGAACCACTAATCTTCAAGACTAAGTTTATTGGCCCGTAGGGATGTATCTATATCGTGTTAGCTACACCAAGAAAGGATGGAATTCCTAATGCGGAGGGAGAAGCGTCACTTGAAGAGAAGGTGGGTGGCAGATTCTTGTATTTAGTTACAAATAGGACAATTTTCACAATTCGCCATAGCCTCAGTTCCAACCGATACGCAGTCCACACTCTATTTTGGAGGATCAACCAACATTCACTTCGAAGGCACCTAAGTTTTTCAATTAACCTTTTCCATTAGAGAGCGGATGAAATTCCGATTATTATTTTTATACAACCTTTTCGCAGAGGGAATGAGTTTTGTTTGTGTATGGGTGAGTTGTAGTCGTTAAAGAAAAGGGCTGCATCCTGGATCCTTCGCCACAATCGATCATCGCCTTCATCGGCCATGTAGCTAGATTATACCAAGCATTCCCGGCCGCGGGAATCAAAGAGTATCCAAAAGTTCTACTTTTGGAACATGGTCGTCATGGATACATGAATAAGAAAATAAACAGCTTGAAGTTTAATTATTGTTAGTATGAAGGCGCGAGAGCTTAGGAGCCTTTACAGAAAGTGCATGTGATCCATGTATCAAGAGCCTACCGGGAATCTACGTCTACGGGGTGCCTTTCTTGGAGCACTCTGGCAACTACTACACGGGAATCTAAAGTTAACGCGGGATGACCAGTTGACGATTAAGTCTTGGTGGGATATACCAACGCGTGATCAAATCAGACGTCATATAGTCGAAGGCCTACTACTGCGTATCCCCAAGTCAAGTGGCCACATTTCCTGTGCATCTTCATCTGTTACACACTTCCAGCTTCTCCGACAGCATGGCCACATTTTTAGGCCTCGCTTGCTACCTCGCCGGAATCGTGCTGGTGTTTCTCCTCATTTACTACGCCATTCACAAGGTCGCCTCCCTGCTGCTGCCGTCGTTGGACGTGCGACAGTCTACTTTCACTGCCACCATCGTCCTCACCGCGGTGGCGTGGACAACGCCATGGGCTACATGTTTTTCAGTTGCTGGCTACCAACTCCTCAAGACCGTGTGGTCGATGCTGCTGCTGTGCCCGCTGCTTGTGGCCATTCACACCGTCGTCGTAGCCTATGTGCCGTCAGCCATGATGATGGTGCAGCCGTATAATGTGTTGTCCTCCATGTTTAGTTACACCGCCACCATCCTCCTCTCCAGGGAGTTGAGGATGCCATCTACCTTCATCCTGGAGATCGTGTGCCTGGTGCTCTTCTTTCTTCTCTTGTTTGCCTCCTTTAACGCCGTCGCAGAAGCACTCGTGCCATCGGTCATGGAGAGGCACAACGGGTACACCTTGCTGGTCCTGGCCGGCCTCAGCTTTTTGGTCACGACAATGATGTGGACAATGCCTTGGAGCACGCCCGTCAAGAAGCCTGCCCTGACGATCCTCGGATCGCCTTCGGCCTCGACGGCGCCCACCTTGGGCTTCGACGATTTTCCAAAGGCTCATCAGATGAATATCATCCTCACCGCCATCCAAGAAATGAAGGTGGAACACAAGAGGGACATGGGGAAGATTCTTGCTGCCATGGCCTGGATGATCAGAATTCCGATATTCGTCGCTGTCATCCTGATTGCTGCCACAGCCTGGATCATCAAATTTCTCAGGGAAAATTCAGATGAGCTGATCAATGCATGTGTTTCCAAGGCGACGGCTTTCGCCAAGGATGTACTGGGCCCTTGGCGTTCGGCATTCTATAAACCACCTTTCCAAATCTTTGTTGGTTCCACTAGGAGCATATGCGAGGCATTACGCAAGCTGTTCTCTTAAGCAGTCGGACCGTGTGTCCGTTATCCTGTCTATTACTACTAGTAATTTGGAAGCATGTCAGTATTATCTCGATTCCTGTAATGCGAACGATTTTATCTACTACTTATTCAATAAAGCCGCCATAATTAAGCTCAATTTATTTTGGAAGCGTGCCAGTGTTATTAAACACCGACTGAAGCTCATACGGAACTCCGTTGTATGTCTGAGGTGCATATGAGGAATACTATACCATTCTATTCGCTTGATCTTAAAATCGTTGTATAGTTTAAACCTGTGGTGCTCCAGAAGATCACCTCTTCGATTCATTGGATTTTTCCAACCAACATGGCAGCCTTCTTCTCCGAACCGTGGGTGGAGAGGCAAGCTCTGGAGGAAATCCACTCCGTCACCGTCAGTTGACTGATCAATAATGTGCAAGAATACCTCCAATACCGCTCCCGCACCTAGTTGACAAATCCCCATAAGTAAGAGTAAGACTAACAACTCCATTGAGCTCAATTCTGATACTAGGTCAATTTCAAGGGATAGCCCTTCTTTCCTTTCCATCTTGGTCCTCAGCACTTAAAATGTGTAACAGCATATATCAGGAAGGGAAAGTTATGATATTAGAGACCCTTCTTATGCTACTACAGTAGTACTTTGTATCGTACTCCCTCCGTTTTGAAATATAAGATGTTTTAGATTTGTGAAGGAGATGCATCTAGACACGTTTTAGTGTATAGATTCAAACGAATCTAGACACTAAAAGGTGTCTAGATACATCTCATTTATAAACCTAAAACATCTTATATTTTCAAACAAAGGGAGTACGTTGCATCGGCACTTGAACCACCTGCTTCTCAGTCAAACAGTGCAAATTGCCGTACCAGAGCCTCCAATCTTTCGCTTCAAAATTGCCGTACCAGAGCCTCCAATCGGCACTTGAACCACCTGCTTCAGACTCGTTACACTCGGCCCAAGCCTCCCGGCGACGGGCCTCGCTCCACTCGTCAGAAGTTGGCCTATACTTTGTAGAATTTGGATCAACATATAACAGAGAACAGAATATTATCAAAGCCACGAGCAGCTTCAAATTCAAGATGAACATTTGTTGAAGGCCTACTGTCAACATTTAGCTGACTGTGTTGATCAGCTATCCATTCCTCAGTATATTGGTCCTTGACACCAAATCTCATTAACTCGAGCACTTTACCATTCAGGAGAAAGAACTTGGCAAAGTTGACATCCGAACTGGTACCGACATAAAACTTCAACTCTACTACTCCAAGGTAATCGAGGCATTCAATAGAATCTTGTGGATTAAGATGATGCACATTCTCCATATCATTTCCTGGATATGACTGAAACAAGATAAAAACAGTTACATGACTGCCCTCTACCTGACAAGTAAAACAATGATTTATCCATTGGATTTTAGTAAAAAAGCTACCAAACAAAGAAGAGAGTCACCGTGATGTAGAGCCTCTCCAGGCAAAGGAATTTTTTTAAGGAAGCCTATAGCTGTTTCAAGATTAGGGCTAATAGACGTGAGATGCAAAACTTTGACGCTGCGCATCAGTGCTTTCAAATTGCCAGCAACCATTTCCTAATAACAAAAGAGGCATAAACATAAAACAGGATTAGAAATAGCCCTACTAACATGATTCGTAATACTGAATCTTGGGTTGGGAGGCCACAGCTACCTGAGAAACTGCAGGCCCAAGATTGAGTTTAGTGAAGTCGTCTGTCATGGAGCCTAAGATCTCAAGTTTCGGTGTCTTGATTAGCCTGATGGTTGACTTTGGATGACGATCAGTTGTGATAAATCTTTCTAGTCTTGGGGCATTTTCTATGACTAGTTGATACTGCTCCAGAGGGGCACCGATGCCGATTCTCCTAAGAGACGCTGAATTGATGAGCAGGTAGTCGAAGCCCCTGCAACTCTCCAGCAGCAAGCTCTCCACGACAGGGCAGCCAGCGAGCAGGCCGTAGAGCGTGTCTCCCCGTACGCAAGTGTATCTCATGGTGAGCTTCTCAAGGCTGGGGAAATTAAACGACAGTGGCGCGTCGTCCACAAAGAACCCTGCAACAGATGAACCTGGCCACGCGTAGGGTCAGGGCAAAGCGGAGTACTGACAGCGGCACCGGAGCTTCCCCAGAGAGCCACAAGTCGATGCCGCTGCCTCGCCTCGCGCGTGACGGCCGGCGCGGCGGCACGAGGTCTTCCGCCTGCTGACGCGTCCAGACGTCCGTGAAGTTTATGGAGCGCCAAGGACGGCCGAGGTGCCAGGCGACCGCGTCGTACACGCGTCCCACCTCGTGCGTCGTCTCGAATGTGCCAAGCCCGATGCGCTCGTCGTCGCTCCAGATCTCGGCGTAGAACGTCCCGTTCGGACGCGCGCGCACACCGCGGTAGCCGGAGCTCGAGCGGTGGCGGAGAGGCATGGCGCAGGCGGAGCGACACGTGGCAAGGTCGAGAGGGGGGGCGAGGCGTCGTCGGTACGACGCGCGGCGAGGTGGAGGGCGGAGGCGGCGGTTGAGCGGCGAGGTCGAGGCGGAGGCCAGAGGCGGTGGCGAGGGGGTGGCTAGGTGGTGGCGGAGCGGCGTGACGAAGGCGGGGCAACGCGCGGCAGTTTCGCGAGACGACGTGTGAGGGGCAATGTGAATGTTTCGGGCGGTTGGGTGCACGCGGGCAGTTCGCTTTATTGCACGCGCTGAAGGCGACGCACCAGGTTTTCCGCGCTGGATGCCGTAGAAGCCCGCGCATGACAAAAATTTAGCACGCGTCGCCTTTTCGCGCGTCGCCTGTTATAGTGCGTGTGCTGAAGATGCTCTTAGTACATACCCAACCCTCGTGTCGCTTCCTTTCTCTCAAGTCTCAAGTCCACAACTAAATTATTTTGTTAACTTTTTTTGAGAAACATTTTTTTGTTATTTTTTTATATGTGAAAAAGGAAGAATCGTGAGAAAACACAAAGTGTCAAAGTGGTTATGGAAAGAAGAAAAGATGCGGTTTCGCACCAAGTGTAAAATTACAATGGAGATGCTAAAGTAATTACAATGAAGATGGATATTAATCCAGGGTTTCGCACCAACTATGACACAACAAAGTTACAAAGATACACTAGATTGGCTACAATAGCACTTGAGAATGATATATCTGAGAAGATAAATTATGAAGATATGATTAAAGATTTTATTTTAAAAAATATCAGATGATGATATTTTTTTATAGAACATGAGGTTCGTTTATTACTTTAGTGCTATATTTACTCTTTTGGAATGACTACTTGATATATTTCTAGACATTGTACGGAATATCACATTCTGAAGCTATATAATTATGAGTAAACATATGGTTATGTTTACTAGTTATTGAGGCCCTCAAATCCTGGAGACAAGGGCTGGTCGGCATTAGTTTCTCTTTTTTTCTCTTGGTTATTACTTCTTTTGACTTAATTGTATTGTTTACTCCAGCAGTAGCCTCAAACTAAGTATAGCGAGACGAATGGTTGTTTCAAGGAGAGTGGTAGAAAATGGTGCATGTATATCCAACTCACTTTTTCTACTTCCTTCGTCTCAAAATATATGTCTTAAATTTGTTAAAATTTGCTAAATTTTTAAAAAGCTAAGACATCTATTTTAAGATATAGTGAGTCGTATTGAAAAATCGATAGTCGATCACATCTTTTTGGTGTGGCTAAAATGATGATGTGTGCATGAGGACGTGATCTTGGATTAGCTAGGATCGGAAAACTTAAGGGCCATACTACGCATCCCTTTGGGGATATTTTCCCAAAATCCTCTGGATCCTCCTGCTGACATGTGTCCCTAAAAATCCTCAAAATTCCTTTTTGCTATAAATAGTCCCGCTTTTACTACATGTAGCAGAAAACGATTCGACCAAAAAATAGAACAAAACAGGCCGTCTCGCCGGAGACCTCGCTGGAGACCCTGTAGCAAAAAATTTGTGCTAATGTAGTAGATCCGACCTCGCCGGAGAATCACCGAAGATTTTCACATAGACATCGCCGGAGACCGTGTAGAAAAAAAATGCGCTATTGTAGCAAAATACATAATGGGTAGTAGCAAAAACATTATGATAATGTACCAAAACTGTGTAGCAAAAAAATTCTGGCGAACTATTGTAGCAGCGGCGCCCTTCCTTTGTAGCAACATCATCGTGCTATGGTAGCAGCGTCACCCTACCATTGTAGCAGCACCACTCACTCGTTGTAGCAAGCACCTTCCAGCCCTGGTAGCAACACCGTCGTGCTGTTATAGCAGCGATGTCATGCTATAGGAACAGCATTGTTGAACTATCGTAGCACCACGACTTATCTGTGTTTGACTGCCCTCGAGCGAGGCATTAGCAGCCACCACCAGTAGCAGCATCTCCCTGCAGCGTTATGCAGACGCGGAGGAGGGTGACGACCTGCTGGACGAGTAAACTGCTGTCATCAACGCCGTTGGGAGCCGCTGGGGCAGCGCGGCGGCGAGCGCTGCTGGGGCGGGCGGTGCACGGCGCAGGCTGCAGAGACGGGAGGTGCAACAGGCACGAGCTACACAGGGCGGACGGCGCGGCGGCGCGCGAGCTGTAGGTACGCGTAGGTTCCGTCTCTTTGTCAATGGGTGCCACCGCCAGCCGCTCGTCGCCGACGGGCAAGACCAAGACGACGTGCCTGGTGACGAGGATGTACGGGTACTCCAACTTCGTGCGTGTGCCCGCGCGTGAGCCGCGGACTTTCGACACAATCTTATTCAACGGTCTCTACTGGGACGTCACAGCGCAGCCGGGGCCATTCGACGAGGGCCTAGCGGAGAGCATCCATGTCGCGGTCGCCCTCAGCTGTGAGCCGCGGCACAGACCAGACCAGGTCCTCGAAGGCATCGAGATCTCCATAGAAGTCCTTGACGAGACCGGCGAGGGCACCGTCTTCCAGAGGGAGGGCGATCTGCTGACGCTGCAACCCAGCAGGCGCCTGATTCTGGTCCTGCCGAGGAGGGAGCTTGAGGTGTCGTCCTGTCTCCGCAACGACAGCTTCGCCGTCAGGTGCATTCTGTCCAAGAAGCGGCGGGCAACAGAGTGGCGGTGCCTCTTCTCCAAATCTGATAAGAAGCTCGCCGTTGTGGAGCCGCAGGTCGCCATGGCCGGGTCTCACGTGCTCACCGTCGGCAGCTTCTCCAAGCTCAAGGCGGCGCTGAAGGGCGGGGACTGCACCTACTCCACGCACTTCGCCGTAGGAGGGTGCAGGTGGTACTTCCAGTTCAGCCCCATTGGGGTAATTGGCCTTGTCCGCGCGAGCAATGACAGGACGCCGACGACAGCCGAGTTCAGTTTCGAGCTCGAGGGGGCGGTCAATTTTGAGTCCGAGAAGATGACTCACACGTGGCACCGTGCCACTAACTACAGATACTTGTACAGATTCAAGCTGGAGCCAACCACGTCGGCCACGCACGACCGCCTCATTGTTCGGTGCCACCTCGCTGTGTTATGATGGATTCGGACCACCACTACCCTGCTCTCCGAAATACTGAATCAATTCCTACGTACTCCCAGCGCCATGTAGGTATGATTGAGACCAGAGATCGGGTTGGATTACTACAAGCCAAAATGCAAAAACTAGTTCATCAATAGGTGCAAGAAGTTTTTTTTTTGTTCTTATTTCGAATTTTATTAAGATAGATATAGTATATCATTGTGTCCCTACTCAAGGAAAAATAGGGTACTATAGCATGCTACATCGCGTAACATGCTATTAGCGAGGTATTGTAGTACAATGATTTAATTAGTGAGACATGGCTAAAACGTTGTAGCGTGCTATTAGCGGTGTTATAGATTTGGACTTAAGCTCAGTCTACTTAGACAAAAAAAAATCTAGCACATTGATCCTTAATTGTAATTTTTTTTGTTGATTTTTATAGAAGTGATCACAGATTAATAAAAAGATTTCTAAACTCAATCAGACATTGCTAGTATGTACTACCACTGTAAGCATGATCGAATCAAATATTTAATCTATAAAACCTAGTACCTATGTGTAGAGAAAGTTCGTATATCACTACAGGAATGTGAAGCTACGCCGACGGCCAAACGTCGGGGCCGTCGGCGTAGCCATCGTTCAGGCCAGCCCGCCAAGCAGCCGTCGGCATAGAATTGCCCTCGGCATATTCTATGCTACGCCGACGGCTGCCCTCGGCGTAGCTATTTTTTATTTTATCTCATTAAACTTTGAAAAATCATAACTAAATCATTCTAATTTAGAAAAATACAATAATATATCAAAGTTTGCAGAAAAATAAGACCTATCTATCTACACTCAAATATTACACGTTTATAAATAAAAATTAAGTAAAACATAAAACATTATATATAGTTTAAAACGGGCATAAAAATTTCAAGAACGATCGAAACAATGCGAAACCTTCGCGTGGTGTTATATTATGTGACATAGTTACAAGGAAAAATATCAAACTTGGTATATTGATTATGTCTCAAAGAAACCTTCACAAAATGACCTATCTCATTCGAGGTTTCTTGGCTTTCGGGGTCAAATGACCAATGTTATGGCTAGAATCAAGGCATAGTTTGTGATAATGTACCCATATTGTGCATACACATGCATCATGGGATGGCGAACAATGTTGCAGGAGGAAGTTTTCCTTCTCGTCGCACCAAAAAGCCATTTTCTATTTTCTGAGCATAAAAACGGACGGTTTTGTGAAGCAACCATCAAATGGCTAATTCAAAATACTACCACCACATTTTACAAAAATACTATACCACATTATATGGACAATGTCCCAACAGGGGGATCCGAAACCTTTCCGTCCACCTTTGGTGAAAAAGACAAATTCCTGCCGAATCGGCACGAAGTGGGTCAGATATAAACTACAGGTACATGATCCGATGCTCATGTTTTTTTACAAAAATAATTTTTAGGTTCACAATATGCTATTTTATCAAAGATCCAATGCAAGTTTAGCGAGGCTCGGCCCCGAGCTAAGAATATACATGCCTACCATTCGACAAAGTTTGACGATAGTTTAAAACGGGCATAAAAAATTCAAAAACGATCGAAACAATGCGAAACCTTCGCGTGGTGACATATTATGTGACATAGTTAGAAGAAAAAATATCAAACTTGGTATATTGATTATGTCTCAAAGAAACCTTCACAAAATGACCTATCTCATTCGAGGTTTCTTGGCTTTCGGGTCAAATGACCAATGTTATGGCTAGAATCAAGGCATAGTTTGTGATAATGTACCCATATTGTGCATACACATGCATCATGGGATGGCGAACAATGTTGCAGGGGGAAGTTTTCCTTTTCGTCGCACCAAAAAGCTATTTTCTATTTTCCGAGCATAAAAAACGGACAGTTTTGTGAAGCAACCACCAAATGGATAATTCAAAATACTACCACCACATTTTACAAAAATACTATACCACCTTATATGGACAATTTCCCAATAGGGGATCTGAAACCTTTCCGTCCACCTTTGGTGAAAAAGACAAATTCCTGCCGAATCGGCAGGAATCGGTAGGAAGTAGGTCAGATATGAACGACAGGTACATGATCCGATGCTCATGTTTTAAAAAAAATCATTTTTAGGTTTAAAATATGCTATTTTATCAAAGATCCAATCCAAGTTTAGCGAGGCTCGGCCCCGAGCTAAGAATCTACATGCCTGCCGTTCGACAAAGTTTGACGATAGTTTGAAACGGGCATAAAAAATTCAAAAACGATCGAAACAATGTGAAACCTTCGCGTGGTGACATATTATGTGACATAATTATAAGAAAAAAAACTTGATATATTGATTATGTCTCAAAAAAACCTTCACAAAATGACCTATCGCATTCGAGGTTTCTTGGCTTTCGGGTCAAATGACAAATGTTATGGCTAGAATTAAGGCATAGTTTATGATAATGTGCCCATATTATGCATACACATGCATCATGGGATGGTGAACAATGTTTCAGGAGAAAGTTTTCCTTTTCGTCGCACCAAAAAGCCATTTTCTATTTTCCGAGCATAAAAAACGGACGGTTTTGTGAAGCAACCACCAAATGGCTAATTCAAAATACTACCACCACATTTTATAAAAATACTATACAACCTTATATGGACAATGTCCCAACAGGGGGATCCGAAACCTTTCCGTCCACCTTTGGTGAAAAAGACAAATTCCTATCGAATTGGTAGGAAGTGGGTCAGATATGAACTACAGGTACATGATCCGATGCTTATGTTTTTTTACAAAAATCATTTTTAGGTTCACAATATGCTATTTTATCAAATATCCAATGCAAGTTTAGCGAGGCTCGGCCCCGAGCTAAGAATCTACATGCCCGTCGTTCGACAAAGTTTGACGATAGTTTAAAACAGGCATAAAAATTCAAAAGCGATCGAAACAATGCGAAACCTTCGCGTGGTGTCATATTATGTGATATTATGTGACATAGTTATAAGGAAAAATATCAAACTTGATATATTGATTATGTCTCAAAAAAACCTTCACAAAATGACCTATTGCATTCGAGGTTTCTTGGCTTTCAGGTCAAATGACCAATGTTATGGCTAGAAACAAGGCATATTTTGTGATAATGTGCCCATATTATGCATACACATGCATCATGGGATGGCGAACAATGTTGCAGGAGGAAGTTTTCCTTTTCGTTGCACCAAAAAGCCATTTTCTATTTTCCGAGCATAAAAAACGGACGGTTTTGTGAAGCAACCACCAAATGGCTAATTCAAAATACTACCACCACATTTTACAAAAATACTATACCACCTTATATAGACAATGTCCCAACAGGGGAATCCGAAACCTTTCCATCCACCTTTGGTGAAAAAGACAAAATCCTGTCGAATTGGTAGGAAGTAGGTTAGATATGAACTACAGGTACATGATCTGATGCTCATGTTTTTTTACAGAAATCATTTTTAGGTTCACAATATGCTATTTTATCAAAGATCCAATGCAAGTTTTCCTTTTCATCGCACAAAAAGGCATTTTTCATTATCCGAGCGCAAAAGGAGGATTTTCTAAAGCAACCACCAAATAGCTAATTCAAAAACGGAGGGTTTGTGAATAGTTGATATGGATATCATATTTGGATTCCTCTCATTTTTCTGATCATAGACATATTATTTGTTGAATTTCGATTTACAGATTTAAAGATTTTAATTATTCTATATTAAATAGAAAAATAAAAAAATAAAATTATTATATTTTTATTTGAATTCAATAATATTTTTACTTATTCATTAATATTTACTTAAATAATTGTTTGTAATTTCGAAAAATACAAACATGTGTCATGATGATATAAGAGTTAATAGGATTGAAATCATAGTATTGATACCAATGTATGAATTACTTTGCAGAAACGGATTCTGAAGGAACGAGGAAGTTTAGCGTGCTGAAGCTGGAGTAATATTAGGATGGGTGACCTTCTGAGAAGTTTGACTAATACTAGAATTTAATCAAATATTAAGTATAATTAGTGTTAAAAATGTTCAAAGTAGGAGATTAACAAGTGAAACAATTCAAAGAATAAAACAATTGAGAAAAAAAATAAAAAAATTTATTTTTTTTTCAAAAAAAAATTATTTTGCAACCGGCCGACAGACTATGCCGACGGCCGCTACGCCGACGGCAAAGCCCTCGGCGTAGCATACGCCGACGGTTTGAGTGTGCTCCGCCAAGGGAGATATTTGCCGAGGAGGCTACGCCGAGGGCAGCCCTCGGCGTACCATACGCCGAGGGTATTTTGGCCTATGCCGACGGCTTTTTGCCCTCGGCGTAGCAGGCGTGTCCTGTAGTGTATACCACCGTGACTATCATGTATATACATCAGTAATTTGCTAATGTATACTACTATAATTATCATGACAATATTAAAATATATAATGGAAAAGTTATTCCCTTCGATCTATAATAATTGTCGATGATTTTGTACTGTTTAGTACAAAGTTTGTATTACATCTATGACACTTATTTTGGATCAGAGAGGGTAATATTTATCATGTAGGCAAAAGTATATATGTACAATTGTAATTACAAAGGTATATTGCAACGTAAATTATAATGTAAACTATATATAGTACTATAGTTATCTATTAGTAAAAATATGTATATACTACTTTGCTCTCGCTATTGGATGTCGCTTTTGGTGCGGGGTCTTGTGGAACGTGAGTCTCTTCAACTATGTGGTGGGAGTGTCCCGAGTCAATTTCTCCCATAGGAATTGTGGCGTCTTCTCTCCAACAATGATGGAGACCGGCTAGTTCGCAAAACGGATCCCCATTTGTTTGGTGATTGTGTGGTTGACACCTTTGGTAGCCTTTGCCTCATCATCGACGTGAGTGATCCTAATTTTTGTTGTTCTTACTAGTAAAATGCCCGTGCGATGCTACGGGGAAACAAAGAAAACTAAAATTTAATTAGAGAGTTATGAACACCATATTCAAAATTATTGTCACACTGTGACGAACTACATCTTGTTCATGCCTCTCTTCTACCTCATATACCTGACAACCAAGAATGACTCATCAATTTTCATTATTATTTATATTTACACCATGGTCTAATTCTTTCCAATTATATTAGTTTGTAGCAAATTGCTACTCGCATAAATATATCCATCATCT
Organism: Avena longiglumis; assembly: GCA_030063025.1. Taxonomy (NCBI): domain Eukaryota; kingdom Viridiplantae; phylum Streptophyta; class Magnoliopsida; order Poales; family Poaceae; genus Avena; species Avena longiglumis. Next base: position 469,738,402 of record CP125974.1, on the reverse strand, counting down.
TATTTCATGAATGAATAGCCTCATCGGGAAGAGAATGTGTTATCTCCCTCCTCCACCCTGCTTCACAGTCAGCATGTTGCCCTCTAAAACAACCAAAAAAATATGCATAAATATTTAGAGTCCAACCAAAGCGATATAATGCATTGCATTACATTCAATTCAAGTAGCTATTACTGAAATTCACCAAAAAATTAATAGTAACATTTCCAATCAGAAAAATGTACGATAAGTGAGCATCTTCCGGTAATATACAAGCTTAAGGAGTCAACTGGACATCATAAGTGTTAATAGCTATGACTGATCATATTATCTCATTTCGAAATCTCAAAGATGAACAATGCTCTATTTTTATTATAAAAATCCTGGATATAGATACATTCTATGTTGTCAAGTGCATCAAGTGCAATTCTTTATGAACATGTTTCTTTTGCTCACTCCCCCCTTGGCCACCATGTTGCACCGTATCCTTTGATGTCCCCACATAGAAAAATTCCACATGTGCATGTTGAGTAGAATTTGCAATATCCAGTCCTAGAAAAATATCAGATGAGATCATTTAGTTACATATAAAAATATTTTACCAAGGAAACCAAAAACATAGACCTCATACATTGAGTTCCCATAGGCAGACCATCATCTTAAATAATATAAAAGTAACTCTTATTACTACAAAGCTGAGCACTGCATACATAACCAGAATTTATGCACCATTTAGCTGGTGTACTGAGTCTGATAAGTGAGATTTGAGTTCTATCTTACCTGAAGGTTAATATAATCATAAGGAAAACATTTGCATGTTCTACTCATAAAGCATGGATCCACTATCTACCAATTTGACATTGCTGCACCACACCAAAGGTGACATAAATTAAATTATATAATTGTACCCGTAGAAAGAAAAGAAACCACACAAGGAGAAAAAGTTAGATCGGGTTAATGGTGGCATTTAATTTATATTGAAAGTTAGAATTATTACTTTGGTCACGATAAGAATTATGGAATGGCGGGAGTATTATTTCAACAATAAAATTGTTACTATTCATATCTCCGTTGCATATACTTATTGTACTTCAGTTTAGCTAGAAGAGCACCTATCCTTTGTTAAGCTGCTCAAATTTGCTAGAGCAGTAGCCTGTAGGTACATGTATGATATTTTTCCGAAAACAACAAATTGCTCTAGGTGCAAGATTAATTATTATGTGGCTTGCACATTGACTTACCTTTAGGTGCAGAATTGTGTAAATCTATACCAAGAGAATCCAATCTAAAGTTGTCACCATGGAGAGGCCTTATGTATTCATGTATCTTTACCAGTATAGACCACTCTAACATAAAATTTGGATCTTAAGTTATTAAATCTACAGATGGATACCTCTATCTTACTTATAGGTTTATTATAGACATAGAATATTACATGTTGTAAACATATTTGTGTCGATAGTGCACAATTTTTTCCCATCTAGATGCTAGAAGCTCCTACTCAGCACCTCTAGACTAAAAAATAGAACTCTGAGAGAAAAGACACAATTATCAAAACAGTGTTATGGAGTTTGGCACTATGATCGATAATGCATATAAGGAGATTACAATACAACATATGTGTACATCAAGAGAACCCATGTATATTTATTGGTATACCATTGGGCTAATCAAAAGATTTAAGGTTAAGGCAATGTATTCATGATGCTACAGTAAGTTCACATAAGTTGGTTCATCGTTTAAACCACATGTCTTGGATCATAAACAAAAAGGGGTTGGGTGTAACATATAGTAAAATTGAATTGATTCTAGGAAAAGTGCTCATGCATTGCAAAAGTTCTAAAATAATAAATTAAAAAGTGCTCATGAATATGAGAAACAACTTATTATATCATGGTTTTTAAAACGTCTTAAGACGATCTGGGGGCGCTTTGACGCCTAGGCGCCTAAAGCGGTTTTTGCAAAGCGAAGGTTGGGTGCCTTGACGCCTAAGCGTCGCCTAGGCATCCTAAAGCAGACGCCTTAAAAACCATGATCGTATACCAATACAATACTTTTTAATCAACCTGATTTAGTTGCATACGTGTGTTGGGTTTCACCCAAATGTTATTATCGACATTTCACAACTCACAAGTATGAATGGTTTCACTGCTCACATGTATATATAGACGATGCCGCCGTAAAAAAAGTGATTTAAACATGTTACCGAGATGATAATAAGGAGTTTCAAAAAATGGACTTAGCTTTTCCAAGCTGATAATAAGGAGTTACAAAAAATTGAATTGAATATGTTACTGAGCTGATCATAAGGAGTTTCAGAGCTTGTTCATGTGAACATTTATCCAATATGACTCTAGGCAAATGACAATCTATTTTGCCCACAATTATCTATTTTCCACCGGGTACACTTAACATGGAAAGCCATACAACTCAATTACTGGAACAATTCTCTTGAAAGATAACTAAGATTTTTTAAGCTAGGGTCTATTATCGTGAAAAAAGGAAACCAAGTTATTATGTGAGTGCAAATTTCATGTGGCGATGGAGTTTGATTACAGGATTCCACGTGAGGATGTAGATGCAGGTGAGGGACGAACACCATCGATATCCGTAGAGAAGACACACCAAAAAACATAAAAGTCCCACACTTATGGCAAGGATGAAAAGAATGCTTACAGCAGGCTTCTGTGCTCCAACACTTCCATCACGCTGAATAAATATGAAAGAAATTTAGACATATATGCTCTAACATAATATAGTTTGTAACAGCGAGCTACCTTGCACATACCTCGCTTCTAGAATAAATGATAGTACTACTCTCATCAGTAAATGCTACTATGTTTAATATCAAGAAAAATATTCAACTAATAATTGACATACAAAAAGTTAGTGCACAAGCACCACTAAGTTGCTAGCAATTCACTGAGGAAGCAAGCAAGGATTCTATTACACTGCTGCAGTGAGAAGGAAGCTGCATGCGGCCCCCTTAACCAGTGTATCGCTTTGTTTATTGGGGCAGACTAAAAGGTACTGAGACAATTTATTATCCATAACAAAGAGTAAAAGCCAGCTAGACTGTGCCCAACAAACCAGCAGAGCAAAATACCAAGACTACACGTTTTAAAAATATATATTAATGCCATTGGATTGCAAAATAAAAAGAAGATTTAAGTCAGTAATTCAGGTTAATGTGATTTAGAAAAAATAATCCATGAATAGCTCAAACTGGAGCAATTAATAGTTGAAAAAAATCAATCATTGAGTAACTTAGCATACTGAATATGGCATAGTGATAGAAGAAGAGTAGGGGAGAGAGGTCGGGTGGCCATTGTGGGGATGCAGTCAGGGTACAACGCTAGGGTGTAGGAATTCCAGCAGTTCATCATGGACAGTGGATTCACCGTGGCGGCCAACATCTGGTTTCCAACATCTTTTCCAATCAACTTGTTGGATTATTTTTTTTGCAAAGATTAAAAAATCTACATCTGTTTTGAATTGTAAAAGAAAATCTACATATCATATTGTATATCTTACAGGAGCCAATAGTAAAACTATGATTCTGTGAATAAACATGAATAATGAATTACCTCAGGTAACCAAACAACTCCAGCCTCCAGATCATTAATTCAGTGCAGAAATAGTCTGCTCAGGAATCGAACTGTGTACTTGTTAAAGAATTCATACCCTAACTGAAGCTTTGGAGTTTTGTCCGTGTTGTCGCTTGCTCCGTATTTAACAAAAGGAAAGCCCATTTTTCTTCCTCGCATCGTCCCTGGTGTTGTTGCTTGTCGCTGCTGGCTTTGCTCTGCTAATAGATCGTCCATACTCTGATGCGCCTGCTTCGAGTATACAAATATAAGAATTAATCATGTGAGGCTGAAGAACTTAAAACATGGTTCTCCTTGGACCAAGGATCAATATATGCACATGCAACAGCAACGCCATATGCTATATGAATTGAAAATACACTTTATTCAGAAATGACAATGTCAAATAGAGTGGCCATCACCCTGAAGAATATATGCATATTCCAGATTATGTATCTGAACATCTGTTGAAGCTCCGATCATAAAGAAAAAAAAAAGACATTTTGTGTATTATCTGCCAGTTTTTAGTTGCAGTGTAAAGAGTAGAGTTCTCATATCCCTGAGAAAATGTAACGGAGTAAGAAGAATAGAATAAAGGAGAAAAAACCAGAATCATTATTTAGATTGTTCATAACCTGAATATATGAAATGAATCGAAAGGCCTAGAGTGCAGATGCAATTTTAGCATATCAGAAAACACACCAGACGCAATAATCAAACCACCAAAGTCCATGGAACTCACACCTACACCTTCTACTGATCTACAGAAGTGTCTGAGCCAGGGTCACTGCCAGAACAAAAAAAAGCAGAGCACATGATGATCACCGGCATCCATGCCGCCACTCCTGCCGTCTTATCAATGTGCATGCACATCCAGCTTCAGATCCAAAGTGGCGGCAGGGATCCACCATGTGCAATAAATTAATTAGTTGTTTGTTCTTACCACAACAATTGATGTCATCATATAGGTATTCTTCTAAGAAAGAATCAGTGGAAGTTAAACAAACTTGGTACCATAATATCTGCTTTCTATCTTCAATTGGGATGCTACCAAGATCATGTTACCAGTAGAAAGATCTAACCATTTCTTTTCTTTTTGACAAGAATGACGCATGAACGATCTTAGAATCAACAAAAGAAAAAAATGTCAGATCGCTATACCAATTTGATAGACACCCAAACACAACACATTAATCTACAGTAAAAGGGATCCATGTTATAAAAGGTACACTAATTACTTGCAAACTAAAAAGGTGGACCTCCTCACTATATTTGTCCTCAAGGTGGCAGTAAGAGCACATACCTGAGGGCATGTATCGAGGCTGGTGGTTGCAAAAGATACCTGAGGACATGGAGACAATGTTGTTTACTCAAATCTGCTTCTTATGGTTGAGTAAGTAATAAATATTAATACAGCTTAAGCTAGCCTTATCTATATAGGCAGTAATATGAGACATACCACAAAATATTATCCATAAGATAATAAAGACCATGTCACTTTCTAGATATTTGCTGAAAAGATTCTCCATATGCGGCCAACATATTTGTTATTTTAGAACAGGATAGAAAAAACAAGTTGCATTTCTTGCAAACAAGTGAAATCAAGTTTGTGGTTTCTTTTTAAAACAACAAATGTTAGATCCTATCTAGGAAAACATGAGTGAACAGACCATTAGAAGATTTTACCCATGCAGAGTTCAGGATCTAGGATTATGCAATAGTCCAAGTGAATAGTATATGTTGTACTTAAGCTAACCTTGTTCTAAACTTGAGAAGTCTATATTTTCTAAGATAGTGTGTTTCTGCACATACAGAAAGTTGTTGCCTGCTTCTCCCCGTAGTACTATTTTGTAGACTCCATTTGAAGTGTACTAATTGACAACATATAAAGTACATTTTGGGAAAATAAAATACATCTAATTACAGCATGTATGTGTGTCGATGGTCAGACATAGATAAACAAAAGATTGTCTTAAATAAAACAAGTCCTAGCTTAACTCTGAATACAAGAACCTCGTGCTTAAATTCCTAGTTCAGGTTGTTGAGTAACACTTGGCTATGCCTCCTTGAGTAGGACACCAAACATACATGTTGTTATGATGGCATATAAAAAGAATCATGTCACCTTCGAAACCCACTCTTATATTAATTCAAGAATTACATCTTAGCTCCACCTTTTAGGTGAGAACATGAAGAAAGTTTCTATAACATTGGCTTGTCCTTGAAGTGTCAGGATATAGTACACAGTACGTCTTTTGGTAGACAAACTGCAACACTATTATTACACTGATTCCAATGCAGAATTTAGACAAGAATACCCGATTGACAGTTAAAAAGAAATGCAGACCACAAACCATGCCATCGCTGATTTTTTGATGAGTTTGGTGAATGATATTAACCAAGGATATCTATGATGGGTAACAGAAAATGGCATAGAATACTCAATAAATTTTTCTGTGGTTGAATACCTGGCTATCATGGGTAGTCACATAAGGTCAACCCAATCGCGGGGAGGGGCACAGGAGGCAGGGAGCTGCCGCTGCTCATGCAGAGCCACCCATGCTACTCAGCACTATGTTATGTCACCGCTGGCGCTATTCGCACATCAGCGCCGCTTGCTACTACTGGTCGTGTCGCCGCCGCCGCTGGCAGTGCTCATGTCCTGCATATTATATAGGCAAAAAATCAGAGAGAGATATAGGAGAGCAGAGAGCAGATGGGAGAAGGAGAGGCACATCGTATCAGCCAGCCACCTAATGTTGGCGACCTCGGACAACAGCGACCCGCGTGTTCAGGTTTGCGCGTCCTTACTCCTCGGACAACAGCGACCCGGAAGAGGACGAGGAAGAGGAGCGAGAGGGTTGAAGCTGAAGAGAGATCTAGAGGCGTGGGGTGGTCCTCCTCCTGGCCCCGACAAGCACGCCGTCTTCCCAGCTTTCTTCCGCACGAAGTGGGTCGGCGGATTCGACGGAGGGAGCTCGAGCAGGCGATGCAGGGCGACATGCATGAGGCGCTGTGCATAGGAAACACCGACGGCTGCACGCTGAAGATCTCTCGATGTGGCCGCGCACGGGCTATCCCGCGGTTACTGCGGGCGGAGGATCTCGCGATGTGTGGCGCCGCCGGTAGTCTGGAGGGGATCCGATACAGGGGAGATGAGAACGCAAGATCAGGGGGAGGAAGGGACGGGGCGGACGAAGCGGTCATTACTCCTACGCCTTCTTCTTTTTTAGCGATGGAATCACGGAAGGATGCGCGAGCGCGACGAAAGGAGGCGACGGAGTGGCAGAAAACGGAACAACTTTCTCTTTTTAGATAGTAGAGATGTCTCGAGTGGGCATGAACCTATTGAGAGTGGGTGTTGTCACGTAGTTGGTACAAGTGTTCTTTTGAGTTTGGTCCTTTTATTTTATGATTTTTGTCCAGTTTCCTGCTAATTAAATTACCTTCTTCTTACGATAATAGATAAGGAAAAAACTTTTGACTTCGTTTGAAAAAAACTATAGTTATCATGTATACACACATTAGTAAATTGTTAGTACTTTCTCCATCTCAAAATAGATGCCGCTGGTTTTATTAAAATTTAGATAAATCTATATACTAAATAGTATTAAGACTTATTGAAATTTTGATAAATCCGCGACATCTATTTTGAAACAACCGGCTGAGAAATTGAAAAACAACCGGCTGTCAAATACTCTGATTTTGACGAATTTAAAAACAACTATTGCTAGTACTGATCAACCCAAACAGCCAACCAGGTGAGCCGGGTTTTCCGGATACCCCTTCGTCTCCTAGGCGACTCCTAGGCGATTAGGGTTTTCAGTGAAAATAGGGAATGCACGGCGGCCCGAATCACGGCAGTTCTTTGGGCGATTGGGACCTTCAGCCCTAAGCGCTCCGGAAGTCTTCATTGCTGCGCCCGTTTGGTCCCTGGTAAGGCTCACCTCTCTTGGGACCGTCTTTAGGGTCTGCAGCAATGGCGGGACTTGGATCTGATCAGAGGGGTCACAGAGCTGGGAAGGAACCAGCCATGGAGGAGACGATCGATGAGAAGATTGGCCGGCTGAAACTCACTGAAGCCGAGTCCAAAAAGCTGGTCATTGATGATCGGGAGGAGGGCGCTCCGCCCTCATGGTCACTGGCGGGAAAGGTCCTGTCCAGGAAGGTTTTCCACATCAATACCATATCGGAGATCTTGAGGCCAGCGTGGGGAAATCCTAAGGGACTGTTGTTCCGGGTTGGAGGGCCCAATATGTTCGTTGCAAAATTTGCAACAAAACGCGATCGCGAGCGAGTCTGGGAGCGCTCGCCATGGACGATCTCCAAGCAAGCATGTATCCTCGAAAATTTTGTGGATTGCCAAAGGCCTGCTGAGATCCGTTTTGATAAGCTATTAATCTGGGTACGGGTTCTGAACCTACCCTTTAATCTGTTGGAGCTGAACCTGAAAACCAACACTCGAAGGCAAAGTCCAGAGAGCAGGACACTAAAGGATTCTTTTTGGTGCCGTGAAAAACGTCCCGGCTTTTCTCGTTCCTCTCTTTATTTATAACAGAAAGAGTAAACGTGACCTGGCAGTCTCCTACCCCTACGCCACGATCCGGACATCTCGCGCCATCCCACGAAACCGATCGTGATCGATCATGATGCTACAGATAAGCTAAGACTGAGTCCTGATGCAACAGGCTCGTGTGTCTGTCTACTGAATAAAAAACGAAATTCAGAAAACTACTCTAAGTGACAGACTGACAAGATTAGAAACATAACAAATCACCTCCCTAATCTTGTAGTCAATTTATTCCAGACATGCCGATTTTGCTCCTCAACTCCTGGAAACGGATGCGTCCGAGAGCCTTCGTCAGTATGTCTGCAAGCTGTCCCTCTGTGCTGATGTAGTCCACCTCCAGCTCCTTCTTCTCAACACATTCACAAATGAAGTGGAAACGAGTGGCAATGTGCTTGTTACGATCATGGAACACAGGGTTCTTGCATAGAGAAATCGCCGATTTGTTGTCGACCAACATCATCGGCGCACGCGGCTCCTCATTCAACAGCTCACCAAGGAGCCGACTGAGCCATGTAGCCTGACATGCTACAGTGGCGGCTGCAATGTACTCTGATTCGCAGAAGGAGAGCGCCACCACGCGCTGCTTCTGAGATTGCCAACTGACAGGACTCTTTTCGAGGAAGAAGAAGAGGCCGGTCGTGCTCTTCCGATCGTCGACATCCCCTGCCATATCAGCATTGCTGTATCCCAACAGTCTTGGTTTTCCTTGCCCTTCTCGAAACAGATGCCAAAATTTAGTGTTCAGCAATGTATCGGAGCAGGTGTTTCACCGCAGCCAGATGTTCTGCAGTTGGCGCTTCCATGAAGCGGCTGATGTACCCCACTGCGTAAGTGATGTCAGGCCTCGTGTGAGTGAGATATCTGAGGCCACCCACGATGCTGCGGTAAAACGTGGCATCCACCGGCTTCCCTTCACTTGTCTTGCTCAGCTTCAGACGTGACTCCATAGGTACTGAGCAGGAATTGCAGTCCTCCATTCCCGCTCTCTGCAGAAACTTCCTTGCATACGTAGCCTGACTCAAGTTGATCCGGCCATGCTTCTGCTGTACTTCAATACCTAGGTAGTAGCTGAGCTCACCCAAGTCACTCATGTTGAACAGCTTCTTCATCTCATTTTTGAACCTGTCAATCTCTACAGAAGAGGACCCGGTGATAATCAGATCGTCGACATATACTCCAACGAGGAGCAGTGAGTCTTCCTTCCCGCGACGGTAAACTGCGTGTTCCGCCTCGCAGTGAGTGAAACCGAGAGTACGCAGACTGACATCAAGCTTTGCGTTCCAGGCTCTCGGTGCCTGCTTTAGCCCGTAGAGAGATTTTTGCAAGCGTAGAACCTTTTGCTCTTTGCCATTTACGACGAAGCCCTGGGGCTGCTCGACGTACACCTCCTCGAGCAGATCGCCATTTAGAAAAGCGGTTTTGACATCCATGTGGTGAATGGGCCACCCGTGGTGCGCAGAGAGGGCGATCAATAGCCTCACCGTCTCCTTCCGCGCGACAGGAGCGAAGACCTCCTCATAATCCACTCCATGTCGCTGCACGTATCCCTTTGCAACAAGGCGCGCCTTGCGCTTCACCACTTTTCCAGCTGCATCCCGCTTGAGCTTGTAGACACACTTCAGCCCAATTGCACGCTGCCCTGGCGGTAAATCAGTGAGCCTCCAGGTTTTGTTTGCCTCAATGCTCTCCATCTCCTCGTTCATGGTGTCACGCCATCCATGCTCCTTCTCTGCCTCAGCAAAACTCGTCGGCTCATCAGTGAGGAGGAGACAGAGATTGCTGTACTCCGCCTCGACACTTACAGTAGTGTCGAAGAGATTCTGAAAGGTGCGATAGCGGCGTGGCGCCTCCTCGCCGGGAGAGGGGAGCGACGCGTTTGTTGGTGGTGAGGAAAACTCGACTTGGGGCGGCGGTGGTGTCGTAGGTGCTGCTGGTGTTGGAGGGGACGAAGGCACACTGGCACACAGGTGACAACGGCACATTCTCCGTGGGCGTCGCCTTCGTCGTGGCGATGTCTGACACGTTCTCCGTGCGCGCCCCGTTCCAGCCTGCGTCGGGCTGGGTGCAGAAGTGCTCGACGGCGAAGCTCTCAAGGCCACCGCTCCCACCATCAATGGGATGGACGCTCTCCCAGTTCCAGCTGGCTTCCTCGTCGAAGACAACGTCGCGGGAGACCTGCAGCCAGTTCTTCACCGGATCATAGACCCGGTATGCCGCTGAACCCGGCTCGTAGCCGAAAAAGACCATCGGCGAGCTCCTGTCTTCCAGCTTTTTGAGGTTTGGGCGCGTGTCCTTGACATGTGCCACGCATCCGAACGTGCGCAGGTGACGCACGCTGGGTTTGCGGCCTGACCATGCCTCAGAAGGCGTCTTTCCGATGACGCTCTTCGTGACGCCGCGGTTGAGGAGGTAGACAGCCGTGACCATAGCCTCTCCCCAGAATTTCGCCGGAACGCCCTTCGCCTTGAGTAGACTGCGTGCCATCCCGACGACGGTTTGGTTCCGCCGTTCAACCACACCGTTTTGTTGCGGCGTGTACGGCGCCATCAACTTTTTTGGTGCATGCATATCCAACTCACTTTTTCTACTTCCTCTGTCTTAAAATATGTCTCAAATTTGTTAAAAAATTCTAAATTTTTAAAAAGCTAAGACATTTATTTTAAAATGGAGTGAGTAGTATTGAAAAATCGATACTCGGATCACATCTTTTTTGGTGTGGCTAAAATGACGATGTGTGCACGAGGACGTGATCTTGGATAAGCTAGGATTGGAAAACTGAAGGGCCGTACTATGCATCCGCTCCGGGATATTTTCCCAAAATCCCCTGAATCCTTATGTTGACACGTGTCTCTCAAAATTTCCAAAAATTCCGATTTTGCTATAAATATACCTGCTTTTGCTATAAATAGTCCTGTTTTTGTTACATGTAGTAGAAAACGATTCGATCCAAAAAAGTAGAACAAAACAGGCCGTCTCGCTGGAGACCTCGCCGGAGACCCTGTAGCAAAAAGTTGTGCTAATATAGCATATCTGATCTCATCGGAGAATCACCGGAGATTTTCACAGTAGATATCGCCGGAGACCGTGTAGCAAAAAAATTGCGCTATTGTAGCAAAATACATAATGGGTAGTAGCAAAAATATTATGATAATGTACCAAAACTGTGTAGCAAAAAAATTCTGGCGAACTATTGTAGCAGCGGCGCCCTTCCTTTGTAGCAGCATCATCGTGCTATGGTAGCAGGGTCGCCCTACCATTGTAGCAGCGCCACTCACTCGTTGTAGCAATGTCGTGGTGGTGGCACAGAAGATGCCATGAGTAGGCTAAAGTATGGGGCTAATGAATGCTAGAGAGATCTGGGGAGGGAAGATGTAGTTGATTCTACACACAGGAGACCAACGTAAAGATCTTTATTTCTTCTTTCTAGGGCTACAAGTTCTCCTTGAGCTATATACAAGTGGAGAGGAAGAACTTTACCAGCCTAACGGTACCAAATGAGTCGATGCCCTTCTCAGAGTCCAAGCCTCTCCTTATAAAGGGGAGCCCTGGGCTCCTCTAGGGCTGACGTGGCAAGCATATTCGAAGAATATGCTTATCTCAATATTGTAACTCGGCGGCCTCCTTTCCGTGTCGCCCTTCTAATGACGGCAAGGTTCCAGAGGACCCCGCCTGCACGCCTCGGGCTTTAGGACTGTCACCTTCGTGACCTCCTTGTGCCCTTCTGTCGCTCTGCGCCTTGTCCTTCGTGCTTGGCTCTGCTCAGATTCTTCCTAGCCCGTGACTAGTGTTTGACTATAGGCATCTCCTTTTCCTGCAAGCTTCATATCATTCGGCCCTGCCTCGCTTAACTCGGCTTGGCCTTCACCTGCATTCAGATTATTCGGGCTAACCCGGCCGACTTACACAGTATGTCGGCCGGGTAACGCCTTGCTTTTCTCATAAGGGTCCTGCTCTCGCTTACCTCGGCCGACCTTTACAGGATTCGGCTGATTTAGACTGTAACTCGGAAACTGGACGGGGAGCTTCCTTTTGTCTTTCCCAGTCATTGCCTTATCCGGGGTCACCCCCCCAACATTAGTCCCCGAAGCTGGTATGGTCCTGCCTATAACCTTGGTCGGGCCGTATCAGTTTCACAATATTCTTTTCTCCTTGTTTCCGAGTTACTTTTCCCTCGTCCGAGGTATCTGCGTATCTTCTCGCGTACGCCTCGTCCTACGTGTCACACTCATCATTGTTTCTCTAGTTTTTTGTTCCTCTACAGTGCATATTGACAGGCTACAGTAATTATTGCGCCTGTCGCGTCGGTGCTGCAACGCCTCGCGCACCGTTTCCGTCAGGGATCGTGATCCTTTCTTGCATCGTGTGCTCGTTGGTGTGGCTGCACTCAGCGGCGTGCAGTTGTGCCGCACACACGATCTACACAGTTAACCTCCGCACGCACGATCCCACTACCACGCAGGCTGCGTGGTTATAAAGAGGGGCACGGGGCCAGGGGATTTACTCTTCTCCTCCGTTTACCGTTGCCCTTCTTCCTCCTCTCGCTTCTTTGCCTGTTCGTGCTCCCGCCGCCGTGCGCCCATCGGAATCTTCGACGGCGAGGCTCCCATCGCTCTGCTCCGTCGACCTTGTCCCCGCATACTTGCTCCGGCGCCATTGCCGGTGAGTTTATCCGATCTCATTGCCTTGTTTATCCTCTAGGCGCATCTGCTTCTCTCTAGATTTCCCGCGGCGGTTTCCTCTTCGCTCCGCCGCCGTTTTCGCGTAGGGTCACGACGAGGCCTTGCAGTTCTAGGCTTCGCTCCGCCGCTAGTTCATCCTCTGTAGATTCCTCCGGCGACCCTATGTCGAGCTCCGTTAGCGGTGCGCTTATTGAGGATGACGATGCAGCGTCTGGGACCGAGCGGGGCTCCTGGCAGGGCTCTTCCGTCACCCGCCGAGAGGTTGAGTGGCTGATCCGAACTCGCAGGATTCCTGCCGAGGTAGCATGTCGCTTACCCGGCAGCGAATCTTCTCCCCTTCTCAACGAGGGCGAGTACGTCGTCTTTATGTCACACTTCGCTCGCGGGTTTGGCCTCCCCCTTAGCGATTTTGCTAGGGAGTTCCTTGATTACTTTGGACTGCAACCGCATCATCTTCCGGCTAATGCCATCGCTTCTCTTTCCGCCTTTATCTCTCCTTCGGAAGGATACTTTGGCCTATGGCCGTCTTTGCATGTCTGGTCGAAGTTCTTTCAGATCCGTTCCAATGTTGTCCCAGACAAATCCCTTCAACCTTCCGAGAAACTGCTCACCCAGTGTGGAGCTGCTTCAATCACACCTCGGAGGAAGTCCGAGTTTCCTCGCGTTGCTGGCCTAGAGTCGTGCAAGAAATGGCATAAATCATTCTTTTATGTTAAGAATTCTGGGAAGGAGGACAAGATTGGGCTCCCTGCTTTTTCCATTTCCCCCCTCCAAGAAGAATTGGACTTATAATCCAAAGAAAAGTCATGCTCTGGCCGAGGCCTTCGAGATTCGGCTGAAGGAACTGATTCGCTCCGGGCTACGCGGCGAGGATCTGATGACCACCTTCGTCAGCAGCCGAATCTGCCCATTCCAGCAACGCACACATAAGCTCTGCTATATGAGCGGTCCCCTTGATCCGAATCGAGTCTCCACGGTGGAGCTCGATAATTATCTTATCTTCAAGCGCGTCCGGGATATCTTTAAGACGGAGATGCCGGAGGACTGGGCCTGGGGATTGAAGCCGTTCACCCGCGAGCATCCCCCTCCCAGAGTAAGTTCTCGCAGTTGTGTTTTGCCTTTTAATCGCATCTGTGATTTCCCTTGTTAATTTCTCTCTTTCTTTTCCTGCAGAGGTTCGAGGAGCAGAAGATCGAGGATGCCGAGGTTTTGTCTCTCCCGTGGCCCGCGGATCGGAACACTCCGGACAGCGGGGAGCCGGACTCAGAGGAGTTCGTTCCCAAGTCGGACCTTGCTCTGGCTCGTGCCCGTGGCAAGACCCCGGCCCACGAGGAGGAAGGTGATTCGTACGAGGTCCAATTTCTTGAGGTAGTTGCCGCAATGCCAATTTCTTATGCATTTCCGGCTTCTACTTTCTCAGCTAATCCGGCCGGTCAGGTTCACAACGCCGAGCCTCTCGCCTCCCGACCTCTTGTTACCTCGGGGAAACGTAGTGCTCCAGCTGGTGCCTCGGAAGCCGTTCCCAAGAAACGGATGAAGAAGTCAGCCCCGCACCCTCCTAAGCGTAAAACTATGCCCGGGGTTACTGGGTGAGTTGCTTTCTATTTGTATTTCTTGTTTCTCTCTTTCTGCTTTTGACCTAATCTTTCTTGCCTTTGCAGGGCTCCTCTTTCTGTTAAGCCTAGTGGTCCTAGCATGACGAGTCACACAACTCGGCCGCCTTATCCTCTGCCTCCTGAAGATACTAGAGTTCCTAGTCCTACTCGTGTTGACTCTCCTCCCGCTCCGAATCAGATGCCATCTCACCAGGATGCGCCTGAGGTCTCTCCTGTTGATGCCGATACAACTCGGCCTGTAGATATTTCCACTGAGCCTGCTGCCTCCTTCGTGAATCCCGAAGTTTCCCCTGAGATCCCTTTGACCCCCACAACCTTTACTGCGACTCCAATTCCAGCCGAGGATACCAATATCTCGGCGCCCTCAGAAACCGTAATCCCTCTGGCCCACAAAGATGCCATTCCAAGTGCCGAGGTAACGGCTCCTGCCGAGCCTCTTCTAAGGCAAGAAAGGTCGTTGTCACCAAGCCTCCCTCATCTCAGAAAGGACTTGCCATCTCTTCTCAGCCTACAATTGCTGATGCGCTGCGCAAGGGGGTTTCTTCTGCCAAGAGTATTGTTACCCCGGCTGCTGATACACAGCTCGCTCTCCACAAGAGTCCCGCGGCGGCTACACAACACGTTTCGAGGTAAAGTCCCGACTCGTACAGAGAGTGGGAACAGCCTTGGCTCGTTGGTTGAGTATGCCAACAATTGGAATGCTGCTGATTAGCTCGAGGGCAATCCAAGGAGCCAGCCCTTTCAACTCTCCGACATCAGCAGTCGCTTACATCTGGCTACCAAGATCGTTTTTGCCAGCGACAAGATGAATGAGGTAATATTTTTTATCGAGGTTTGATTAATCATTCGAATGATATTGTACATACTCTAGTCCCCGAAGCTTGCAACCGAATAATTTGTTATTCGTTTGGAAGTTTTATTAGGCTTTGCGTGGTTCAGTTTTGTCTTAGTGTTTGAATATCCATCCACCTAGATCCGAATTAAGTTTTGCTTGATTTGGATCTGTCTAAATTTTGAATATCCAGCCACCTAGATCTGAGTTAAGTTTTTGTTGTCTCGGATCTGTCTTAGTTTCGAATACCCAGCCACCTAGATCCGAGTTAAGTTTTGCTTGACTCGGATCTGTCTTAGCTTCGAATATCCAGCCACCTAGATCCGAATTAAGTTTTGCTTGACTCGGATCTGTCTGAGTTTCGAATATCCAACCACCTAGATCCGAGTTAAGTTTTTCTTGACTCGGATCTGTCTGAGCTTCGAATTTCCAGCCACCTAGATCCGAGTTAAGTTTTGCTTGACTCGGATCTGTATGAGCTTCGAATATCCAGCCACCTAGATCCGAGTTAAGTTTTGCTTGACTCGGATCTGTCTGAGCTTCGAATATCCAGCCACCTAGATCCGAGTTAAGTTTCGCTTGACTCGGATCTTTCTGAGCTTCGAATATCTTATTGCTATTTGTTTTGTTGCTTAGGTTGCACATGACCGGCGGACCGCCGAATTCCAAAGGCTGCTCTTTGCACATAAAAAATTGCAAGATAAGTATGAGAGGGTCATTCCCGTGGCAAAGAAAGCTGGTAAGTTAACAAACTTTCGCATTATCCCTAAAGTTCTTATTGTTTTGGACGTGAGGTGTTAACTCATTTTGCTGGTGAATAGGTAATATCAACAATCTTAATATCCGTCTTGAGAAAAAGTCAAGGCCTTGGAAGGTTCGTTACTCTTTTTTCTTTTACAGATATCTATTTGAAATGTGCACCGGGTTTCTTTTAACCCTTTTGGCTTCAGTATAGCCGAGTTACAAACTTTTGCAGCGTCACACCAAGAATGCATACCCATGCCTGATATGATGCTTCATTTTTTAGAACAAGCCGCCACTCACTCGGCGCAGCTGAAAGATAAAGATGACGAGATAACTCGCTTGCGCGCCGAGGTGGAGTTCCTCAAGCTTTCTCAGAAATCTGAGTTAGAAAAAGTTGACCAGGAGTTCTCCGAGGAGAAGAATCAAGTGTTGGGGCCAGGAGCATGACCAAGACACGGAGGTCGACGGGGGAAGCCGGCGGTGGCGAGGTCACAGAGACGTGCGGCGGAGCATCCACGGCTCGGAGAGGACGACGACGCCCACGCAGGAGACACGGAGGGAAGGCCGGCGGAGGAAGCTCGGGTTCGGGGCGAGCGACGGCAGGCGCACGCGCGGTACCCTGGGCGGCTCGACGGGGAGCCAACGCGGCCACGCGGGTTGCAGAGGCAGCGGGGAGGCAGGTTCCCGAGGAGGCGAACGGCGGTGCACCGCGGCGAAGCAAGGCGAGGCCAGGGCAGAAGAGAGGGGTGAGGCGGCGCCGCGGGGATCCGGCGAGGGACGGTCTGGCGGGACGGCGAGGGCCGCCGAGAGCAGAGGGCGGCGGCCGAGGAAGGCCGGGCGACGCAGGACGCCACGCGTGAGGCGAGGCGACGACGCCGGCGCGCTGCCGAGCCGGAGGCGGCGGGTCGGCGCCGGATCTGGTGAGGGACCCGAGGCGGCGGGGTCGACAAGGGGTGAGGGCGAGAGGGAGGCCGCGCGAGGAGGCGCAGGGTCGGCGGTCCCGGAGCTCGTGCGGCAAGGAGGTGTGGCCTCGCATGGATGAACGAGGGACGCGGGGAGAGAGGAGCGAGCGAGGGGGATTGGGGGTGGGTGAGCGTTGCGGGCCCAGGGTGGGACCCGGGGTGGTCTGGTGGGGCTGAGTGGTTGGGTGGGACCCGCGGGGTAGGTGGCGAATAGGGAGAGAGGCAGGGCGCGGTGTGTGGTGGTGTCTACCGAGTGTGTGCTGGGGTGGGGGAGTAGGGGATTGGTGAGGTGGCAGGGTTGGGTGGAGATTGGGGGTCCAGGGGGTGAGGTGGACTGGGGAGGTGAGGTGGAGGGCTGGGAGTGGCTGGGTAGGTTAGGATAGGGTAGAAAAGATTTGGGGTAGGGTTTGGGTTTATCGGAGTTGTAGACTGCTGCTAGCTGGGCCATGGGCTCAAGCAAGATCCTCTGGGGTTTATAAAATAGGGTTTTTATATTATAATATATTTATTTGTTTTGTTCAAATTAAAACAGTTGCAACTATGTTGTAGACAAAAATAAAATATCCGGAGACCCGGGTTTTAAATTTGAAATCAAGTCAGGGCGTTTAGAAAACAAAAACAGGCTTTGCGAAATTAGTTTTATGCAAACAAATGCAAGATGACATGACGATGCTCAAATGCAATGTGGCATGATGACATGAGCATGCGGTCATGATGATGCAATGCACAAAAACAACGCGATTTTCTAGTAGTGGTTTTTGCGGGATGCCACAAAACCCTTTATTTTGTTCAGCGATGACACCTAGTACATGATGCAATCATTCCAACTTGTTATGACACATTCATGTACCCTTCCCCTCCGGAGTGCCGGACATTCCAGAACCTTCTAGAACATTTCCGATGAAAACACCGGAACCATTCTCCAACCCCGAAACAAGACTTTCCTTATATGAATCTTATTCTCTGGACCATTCTGGATCTCCTCGTGATATCCCGGATCCCATCCGAGACTCCGAACAACATTCGGTCTCTTACTCATCATTCCATAACTACTCAAACAACGTCGAATCCTTAAGTGTGTCTCCCTATGGTTCGTGAATTATGCGGACATGATCGAGACACTTCTCCGAACAATAACCAATAGAGGAATCTGGAAATTCATATGGCTCCCACATATTTCTGCGATTACTTTGCGATCGAATGAACCACTAACATACGATACCAATTTCCCTTTGTCTCGCGATAGTTTACTTATCCGAGGTTTTGATCGTCGGTATCTCTGCATACCTAGTTCAACCTCGTTACTGATAAGTACTCTTTTATCGTTCCCGTGATATGTGATCCCTTGTGAGCCAGTCACATGCTTGCAAGCTAATTGGATGACATTCCACCGAGAGGGCCCTTAGTATATCTATCTGTCATATGGATGGACAAATCCCACTCTTGATCCATGTATCTCAACCAATACTTTCCGAACACTCAATGCCACCTTTATAGCCACCCAGTTATGGTGTGGTGTTTGATGTCATCAAAGCATCCTTCCGGTGAAGGTGATATGCATGATCTCATGGTCGAAGGAATTAGGTTACTATGTATCAGAAAGCATATAGCAATTGAACTATTAAAATGACTTGATCTTTATGCTACGCTTATCTATAGGAGTATGTCCACTATATCATTCTCCTAACGATATGATCTTGTTGTTAATAACATCTCAATGTTCATGATAGGGAAACCACAATCATTTATTAACCAATAAGCTAGTATTATGAAGAGGCTTTACTAGGGACTTCAATTTAAGTTTACAAATCACACAAGTATTAATGTTTCCTTGTTAATACTATTATAGCATGAATGTAAACATTTATCATAAACACAAAGATATAATAATAACTACATTTATTATTTCCTCTAGGGCATATCTCCAACACTATTTCCATATTTTCCGCCGACATAACTACCTCGGATTTTCCCATATCCATCCTTGCATCGGCCGGGTTCATTTTTGGAAATTCCGGGTAACATTCCTTGTCAATTTCCATCGGCATACTATCTTCTCTTGATTTTCCGGAATAAAGATGGATTCGGACTTTGGTGATGGTGTTATTGATGGTTTCCTCAGGTGCTCTAGGGCGATACCTGGGGGGATTGATTGTCTGGTTGATCCGAGTTTTGACAATGTGTCTGCGGCCTCGTTTTCTGTTCGAGGTATATGATGAAATTCACGTCAATCGAAGTATCCACTGAGGTTTTGCACATGAAACCTATATAAGGCCATATTGGCATCTAACGCATCCCAATTGCCTGAGACTTGTTGTACTACTAGATCTGAATCTCCGTAGCATAAGATTCAGCGTATGCCAATCTCTTTTGCCACCTTCAATCCATGGACCAGTGCTTCATATTCGGCTACATTGTTTGATGCGGCGAAATGTATTTGCAACACATATCTCAGCTGATCTCTTTTTGGCGAGGTTAACACTATTCCTGCCCCCAAACCATTTCTTAGTTTGGAACTGTCGAAGTGCATCGTCCAATAATTCGGATCTGGTAATGGTGGCTCATACTGTACCTCGGCCCAATCTACGAAGAAGTCGGCCACAACCTGAGATTTGATTGCATCTCGCCTATCGAATTGCGGAGCATAAGATGACAATTCAATTGCCCATTTTGATATTCGGCCACTTGCATCTTTGTTGCTCAATATGTCGGCTATGGGTGCTTCACAGATCACTTTGATGGGGTGCTCTTCGAAGTAATGTTTAAGTTTCTTTGTTGACATGTATACCCCATATGCCATCTTCTGATAATGTGGGTAATTTTGTTTTGAAGCTGATAGTACCTCGCTTAGGTAATACACCGGCCTTTGTACTGATTTATCATCTTCAATTCGTTCCACCACGATCATAGTGCTTACTACTCTGTTCGTGGCGGCTATGTAAAGTAACATAGGCTCTTTCGACAATGGAGAAGCCAGGATTGGCGCTGTGACCAACATCTTTTTCAATTCATGGAACGCATTGTCTGCTTGTGGTGTCCAAATGAACTTATCAGATTTTTTCATCAGTTGATAAAGTGGTAATGCTTTCTCTCCCAGCCGACATACAAATCGGCTAAGCGAGTCCAAGAAACCTGTGAACTTCTGTATGTCATTTAGACATCTCGGCAATTCCATCCTTTCTACTGCTCTTATCTTAGTTGGGTTGGCCTCTATGCCTCGGCTAGATACGAGAAAACCGAGTAGTTTTCCAGCCGGCACACCGAAAGTGCATTTTTCCGGGTTAAGCTTCATTCGGAACCTTCTCAGGTTCGCGAAAGTCTGCCGGATATCATCCAGTAGCGTTTTGCTTTCTTTGGTTTTGATAACCACATCATCTACATACACTTGTACATTCTTTCCTATCTGGTCATGCAGACATTTTTGCATACATCTCTAATACGTTGCCCCCGCGTTACGCAGGCCGAATGGCATGGTGCGATAGCAATAAGCCCCGTACGGGGTAATAAACGTAGTCTTTATTTGATCGGCCGGATTTAACGGTATCTGGTGAAAACCAGAATACGCGTCTACAAATGATAATAGTTCACAACCAGCGGTCGAATCAATGACTTGGTCTATTCTAGGTAAAGGAAAAGGATGTTTTGGATACGCCTTGTTCAGGTTCGCATAATCAATACACATTCGCCATACAATGGCTACATTTGGATCATTCTTCTTCTTTTCCACTAGCACCGGGTTCGATAACCAATCCGGATACAGCACCTCCATGATGAACCCGGCCGCAAGGAGCCGAGTTATTTCATCCCCTATTATTTTTCTCCTGTCTTCGGCGAAGCGGCGGAGAGGTTGCTTCACCGGCCTTGCTCTTGGCCTTACATTCAGAGAGTGCTCAGCCAACTCCCTCGGCACACCTTGCAGATCCTGAGTTGACCATGCAAAGATATCCCGATTCTCATGGAGGAAGTTGGTGAGCTCGCTTTCCTATTTAGCATCTAGGCCGGCACCAATGGTGACGATGCGCTCTGGGAACTGCTCATCTATCTGGAACTTTTTTGTTTCTTTAGTCGTCTAGAAAGAGACACTTCCATGCGGATTGGCCAATGCCGGCATATTCAGTTGTGCCGACTGATGGAGGGCCGCTACCTCCTGAATCCTTCTTTTTTCTCTTGCTATTACCAATGACTCGACCAGATTTGATCCGGCTGAAGCACATTCCATTGACTTCCTGTAATCTCCTGCTACTGTTATCACCCCTTGTGGTCCGGGTAACTTCATTTTCAAGTAAGTTATGTGGCAGCTGCCCATGAATTTGGCCAATGCTGGCCGTCCGAGTAGAGCATGATAACAACTCTCTAGGTCCACCACTTCAAACTCCAAATTTTCTGCTCTGCAGTTATCTCTTGTGCCGAATAACACATCCAATCGAACCTTTCCAATGGGTTCGCATGAAATCCCTGGTACTATCCCATGGAATGTGGTCCTCATGGATTGCAGCATATTCTGCGATATTCCAAGTTTATGCATTGTATCTTTGTACATGATATTGATACTGCTCCCATTGTCAATGAGTACTTTTGAAAATTTCACATTAATGCTCGGTCCGACAAATGTCGGATCTAGTACTAGTGCGTACGACCCCGGATTCGGCATTATTTTGGGGTGATCCTTTATGCTCCAAGTTATTTCCTGATTTGACCAAGGTACATATCTTGGTACTGCCGGCATGACTGCATTTACTTCTATATGCCGGCGCTGTACACTTTGCCTGTCTTGCTGTTCTGTTGTGAACACGCAATATAATTGATGATGTTCCCTGTAATCATTGCGTCCACTATTTCCTGGGTTCGTCCTTCCATCCGGACCCTGATTTATCACTTGATGCACTACATCCCTCCGGTCCGAGCTATCATACCTCGGGGGAGGAGGTGGTAACATTAGTTGCTATGCATTTGCTCCAGTCAACTGTGGCAGATGCTGCTGATGTGCCTGGTGGGATATTGCTTGTATGCCTGCCGGGTTACCCATTGCATTTTTCATCCAGGCACACTGCCGAGTCGTATGATTGGCCGGCTTGGCCGGGTTTGAAGTGTGAAATTTATACGGTTGATCTAACATAGACTCAAACGTGTACTTCGGCCTTTCCTGCCATTGCTTCTTCTGTTCTGGTGTCCACTGTATTTTCCCTTCATTTCTTGGTGTCCATTGCTGAGGACTATTCTTTTGCCGCTGATTGCTTCCGTGACTCGGCTGATCTTGCACTACCGCTGCCACCTGATTTGAGCCATATCTATAATCTGGTCTTTCTTCTCTTCTTCTCCCTCTGAACTCATTGCGCCTTGATGATTCGGCCGCATCTCTCGCATATTGATCTTGAAGTTCCTGACGATCTGCTGACATTAATTCTGCTTGTGTCGGATCTCCCAATGCATAGGAATCCGCTATCCTGATGGTTTCTGTCAAAGTGGTTGGCATATCTCTTTGCAATCTTTGCCATAGTACACTGCCATAGCGGCATCCTTGAGCGAACCAAGCTATCGCCTGTGATTCTATAACCCCCTCGCATGAATTCCTGAGATTACACCACCGAGTCAAGAATTCTCTGTCTGTCTCATTCGGCCTTTGCTTGCACATGGCTAGCTGCTGCGGCCTGTTGGCCTTTTGTAAGTACTGGTGAAGTTGCTAACGAACATTTCTTCAAAATCCAACCAACAGTTGATACTACCTGCTGGCAGGTTATTCAGCCATACTCTAGCTGGTCCTTCCAACATTTGCGGGACATATCGTACTGCCCATCGCAAGTTTCCGCCAGCTATTTTTACAGCAGTGGCATAATCAATCAACCAATCCTGCGGTTTGGTGCTCCCATTATATGTTTTTGTGCCTCTTGCCAGCTGAAAGTTTGGAACTTGCGGCTCGCCCATGATCCGAGGTCCGAAGCATGCCGGGCCTGGTGGACCTTGTTCTTCTAACAACTCGGACCGGTATAGCCGATCCAGCTTTACTCTCGCATCACTTGACGGCAAATCTCTGTACAGAATTCTCTCCTGCATTCCATAGTGGTTATTTCCACCATGAACCGCATATTCCATCTCGGAATAACCATCATTATACCTCTCATTCACCTGATTGTGGCGAGCTGGTCTCACTTCTCTTTCCTGTCGAGGTTCATATCTCGGTTGTGGATTGGGTGGCGGTTCTCTCCTTCCTTCAGCTGGGATATTATTCTCGTGATTTCCTCTTCCAAGATCTCCTCTTCCGAGATCTCCATTACCTCGGCTTCCGTTGCCTTTCTCGGCATGGCCGGGGTTTCTCTCGCCACTGTTACCTCGGCTTCCATTGCCTCTGTTTTCATTTGCTTTTCCGGCTATCGCCGGATCATATGGAACAATTTTCTTTTTTCTTTTTCCTGAAGTTACCGCTCTGTCTTTCCGCGCATTGTTTCCGGGCGAGGATGCTGCTGCCACAGATAAGGCAGGTGCTGCACCAGCCGAATGAACCATTCGCGAGGCACCAGGCCTTGCCGGGTCTGCGCCTAGTATTTCTTCATTCTGCTGGTTCGCAATGCGCACCAGTTCATTCACTCTCTCTTGCTTTTTTGCCGGGCTTCGCCGGTCAATCCTTCTAACTCTAGTGCAGCGGCATTTGCCGCCCTCAGGTTCTTTGCCAGGGTACTGTACCTCGGCAAGCCTAGATCAACTGATTCTACCTTATGAGCATCATGCTCTTTGTTGATATCATCTATAAGGTTCTTCCCTCTTAATCTCAATTCGTCGACCCGCTCGGGGGCGACGTCAAGCTTGCTTGCCCTAGCATACTCTCGCAGGGTCCTGTTTAAGGACTCCCGCAATGCTGACACCTTTTTTGCCTCTACCAGCACTTTTTGCCTGGTCTCTTCTAACTCTGCCTGAGCATTAGCCAGATCAAGTATCGGCGCTACTGGTGTAGTCAGATGATCTATAGTTGACTGAAGAATGTTTTCTGGTCTTTCCAGAGGTGGCCTTCTTACCCTTGGTGCCTTTGGGGTCGTATCCTGCACCTTGGCTGGGTTTGCCGCTGAAGGAATTACCTCGGTGGGCTGTGGAGCTGCCTGCTTGGTGGCCACCTGCACACCCGTCGTCGGATCTTTGCTTGATCCGGCGCCTGCTGTTCCCGCCTGCACCCCGGCTGCGACCATCACCTCGACGCTGCTGACGGGGCGCACTCCGCGCGGACCGTTTGCGGCGCTAAGGGGAGGCTCTCCTGCAACAACAACTTGGTGAGGATAAACGTCGGAGGTGTCGACGCCGATGTAGATCTGGTGCATGCCCAAGTTGATGAGGACGCCGTTGCGCGGAGGAGTTTTTCCCTTGAATCTTTCTGCGTTGTCGCTGACGTAGTCACAGAGATCAAATCTCCGGACTAAGCCAGAGACAATGCACTCGCCAATATGGATGAAGTTTCCCGTTCGGATCATGACTCCAGCTAGCACCGCTGCTGGCCCCACGGTGGGCGCCAACTGCCGTGGTGGTGGCACGGCAGATGCCATGGGTAGGCTAAAGTATGGGGCCAATGGATGCTAGAGGGATCTGGGGAGGGAAGATGTAGTTGATTTTACACACAGGAGACCAACGTAAAGATCTTTATTTCTCCTTTCTAGGGCAACAAGTGCTCCTTGAGCTGTATACAAGTGGAGAGGAAGAACTTTACCAGCCTAACGGTACCAAATAAGTCGATGCCCTTCTCAGAGTCCAAGCCTCTCCTTATAAAGGGGAGCCCTGGGCTCCTCTAGGGCTGACGTGGCAAGCATATTCGAAGAATATGCTTGTCCCAATATAGTAACTCAGCGGTCTCCTTTCCGTGCTCGCCCTTCTAATGACGGAAAGGTTCCAGAGGACCCCGCCTGCACGCCTCGGGCTTCAGGACTGTCATCTCCGTGACCTTCTTCTGCCCTTCTGTCGCTCTGCGCCTTGTCCTTTGTGCTTGGCTCTGCTCAGATTCTTCCTAGCCCGTGACTAGGGTTTGACTATAGGCATCTCCTTCTCCTGCAAGCTTCATATCATTCGGCCCTGCCTCGCTTAACTCGGCTTGGCCTTCACCTGCATTCAGATTATTCGGGATAACCCGGCCGACTTACACAGTATGTCGGCCGGGTAACGCCTTGCTTTTCTCATAAGGGTCCTGCTCTCGCTTACCTCGGCCGACCTTTACAGGATTCAGCTAATTTAGACTGTAACTCGAAAACTGGACAGGGAGCTTTCTTTTGTCTTTCCCCATCCTTGCCCTATCCGGGGTCACCCCCAACAAGCAAGCACCTTCCAGCCCCGGTAGTAACACCGTCGTGCTGTTGTAGCAGCGATGTCTTGCTATAGGAGCAGCATTGTTGAACTATCGTAGCACCACGACTCATCTGTGTTTGACTGCCCTGGAGCGAGGCATTAGCAGCGTCACCACCAGTAGCAGCATCTCCCTGCAGCGTTATGCAGACACGGAGGAGGGAGGAGGGTGACGACCTGCTGGACGAGTAAACTGCTGTCCTCAACGCCGTTGGGAGCCGCTCGGCAGCGCGGCGGCGAGCGCTACAGGGGCGGGCGGCGCACGGTGCAGGCTGCAGAGACGGGCGGTGCATGAGGCACGAGCTACGCAGGGCGGGCGGCACACGGTGCGAGATACCGGCGGGGACGGGCGGTGCGAGATGCCGGCGGGGGCAGGCGGCGCGGCGGCGCGAGATGCCAGCGCGCGAGATGCAGGTACGTCGTAGGTTCCGTGCACGACTGTTGGCAGAGGAAAAAGGAAAGAATAGAAGATAAGGCTGTTTGGTGGGGCCATCACCGACACGCGGTGTGAGCGAGCAACCGGGGGATCATATGTGTATCGTTTTCCAAAACTTAATCGGTTCCAACTTGCAAGCGAGGCCGAATTCCATCCGTTTCGGTTGTTTCTCGACGGGAGAGAAGTCCGGACTCGGTCGGGGATTCGCACATATATACATAGGCACCTGGACGTACAACAAACACATACCTACTACTGTACTACCTACTCGTCGGGGAGTTGCGAAGACGAAGCTTGTCAGACTTCTTGTCGTCGTCTCTTTGTCAATGGGTGCCACCGCCAGCCGCTCGTCGCCGACGGGCAAGACCAAGAGGACGTGCCTGGTGACGAGGATGTACGGGTACTCCAACTTCGTGTGTGTGCCCGCGCGTGAGCCGCGGACTTTCGACACAATCTTATTCAACGGTCTCTACTGGGACGTCACAGCGCAGCCGGGGCCATTCGACGAGGGCCTAGCGGAGAGCATCCATGTCCCGGTCGCCCTCAGCTGTGAGCCGCGGCACAGACCAGACCAGGTCCTCGAAGGCATCGAGATCTCCATAGAAGTCCTTGACGAGACCGGCGAGGGCACCGTCTTCCAGAGGGAGGGCCAGGGCCGGCTCTAGGATTTCAGAGACCCAAGGGCGAACTCTATCAATGAGCCTAATGAGATTTGTTTTCCGATTCCATATAAAGCCACATCTATATTGCACTGAATTCTTGTTAGTGTCATTCCTCGTCAAAAAATATTCATAGCTTCGTACCGACATTCCATCAAATTCTACAGTTTTCAGAGAACTAGATTGATGCTTTCCAAGAAAAGGAAAGAGGATACCTGAACGTCGTAGAAAATTAGCACAACTCAAAGCATTAAAACTAGACCGAATCGGACTATCTCCTCCATGCTCCTCTAAGGAGCAACTGACTGACGCAACTACTGTAAAAAAGGGACAAATCAGTCACCGGATTGAGAATTTAGATTGAGAACATCAGAACATAAAGAAATGGAGCTAGCCAGCAGAGTTTAATTGAACAGTTTACTCCTAAAATTACCTGTTGATCTCCCCAATTTTCTGCCCTAGACAGTATACGGTAAGCCGTAGCAGCGGCGGCTCCACTCCACTCGTGATCAGAGACGAAAGGGCCCTGTCCGCCATGAGTGATTCGATCGCGAGTAAGCGAATCGTCCTGGTGACTCCTGTGCCGTGCGTGGTTGTCCTATTTCTGAACGTGCTGCTATGGATATATGGCCTCTTTTTTTTCTACTCTGCATGTACTACGTTTGTACCAGATATGGGCCCCTAACTTGGCCGGGCCCCAGGCCGTCGCCCCTCTTGCCCTGGGCCAGAGCCGGCCCTGGGGAGGGCGATCTGCTGACGCTGCAACCCAGCAGGCGCCTGATTCTGGTCCTGCCGAGGAGGGAGCTTGAGGTGTCGTCGTGTCTCCGCAACGACAGCTTCGCCGTCAGGTGCATTCTGTCCAAGAAGCGGCGGGAAACAGAGTGGCGGTGCCTCTTCTCCAAATCTGATAAGAAGCTCGCCGTCGTGGAGCCGCAGGTTGCCATGGCCGGGTCTCACGTGATCACCGTCGGCAGCTTCTCCAAGCTCAAGGCGGCGCTGAAGGGCGGAGACTGCACCTACTCCACGCACTTCGCGATAGGAGGGTGCAGGTGGTACTTCCAGTTCAGCCCCATTGGGGTAATTGGCCTCGTCCGCGCGAGCAATGACAGGACGCCGACGACAGCCGAGTTCAGTTTCGAGCTCGAAGGGGCGGTCAATTTTGAGTCCGAGAAGATGACTCACACGTGGCACCGTTCCACTAACTCCAGATACTTGTACAGATTCAAGCTGGAGCCAACCACGTCGGCCACACACGACCGCCTCATTGTTCGGTGCCGCCTCGCTGTGTTATGATGGATTCGGACCACCACTACCCTGCCCACCGAAATACTGAATCAATACTGACGTACTCCCAGCACCATATACGTATGATTGAGACCAGAGATCGGTTTGGATTACTACAAGCCAATGCAAAAACTAGTTCATCAATAGGTGCAAGCAGTATTTTTTTTGTTCTTATTTCGAATTTTATTAAGATAGATATAGTATATCATTGTGTTCCAACTACTTGGTTTCCACGTTATCATTGATATTAAGTAATTGAGATTTCTATTTTCGCGTCTTTGGTTCGTTAGTTGTACTCACTTTTCTCTAACCGCTTAGTTTTTGCTCACTTTTTCCCTCGCTATGTTAAGAAACCCTCGTGGGCGCTCGGACGGAGGGATGCCATCAGGTCAAAGGCTAGACCGTTACATGCTGACTGGTGGGACCGTGTTAGGACGGGTCTTACATGTTTGACCGGTAGAACCGCGTTGGGACGAGTCCTGCATACGTGGTGAAGGGTGGGGCTACGCTAGGACGGGTCTTCATATATGGTGAAGAGTGTGGCCGCATGGAGACAGGTCGGACCGGCCGTTCTCGCTCACTCAAAACATTTGCTTCCCCCAAGCCTGGAATAGCTCCCACACCGCCCCTCCACTGCCCCGCCGTCGTGCCCTCCTACCTTATGTCGTCCTCGGCTCCAGAGTCGCCCCTCCCTCTAGCCGTGGAGCCCACTCCACCTCCGGCTCTGCTCCCGCCCCTGCTAGATCTACCCCTTTCGCGGAATAGTATGCAACGCCGGCTGGTGCACGGTCCATCCACGTCGAGCACGGAGAAGATTGAGTGGAATCACATGGATCTAACGCATAGATTCCATCTGGATAAGCATTGTTTTCCTTTTGTGGGTTGAGCATTGTCAGTATTTGAACGCGAATCGCTGGTGCTCAACTAACTGTCTTGCTTTTCGAATAGGATTGATCCAATGCTGGTGTAATTCGTGGTTGTGAACAATATCTCTCTGGATTTTACTTCCTAGCGGTGGTTGCAACCTCCATAACTCTCAAAGATAGATAAAATCTATTGTAAATTCCCCTGGAGCAGTGGCGATTCAGTTGGTTTGCAAGAGTGTTTATAATTACGAAACTCTCGCGCGGTGTGTAACTATAATTGACACAACTCTCGCACGGCTAGCGATTCACTTTTATATTAAAAAAATTATACAACTCTTAATGTACAAGAGTGTTTATAATTGACACAACTCTTGAACACTTTCAAATTTAAAAAAATCATACAACTCTTAATGTAAAAGAGTGTTTATAATTGATACAACTCTTGACACTTTAAAATTGAAAAAATCATACAACTCTTAATATAAAAGTGTATTAATATTAATTAACACAACTCTTGAACACTTTCAAATTAAAAAAACATACGACTCTTAATGTAAAAGAGTGTTCATAATTGACACAACTCTTGAACACTTTCAAATTAAAAAAATTATACAACTATTAATGTAAATGAGTGTTTATAATTGACACAACTCTTGAACACTTTCAAGTTGAAAAAATTATACAACTCTTAATGTAAAAGAGTGTTTATAATTGACACTACTCTTGAACACTTTCAAATTAAAAAAAATACAACTCTTAATGTAAAAGAGTGTTTATAATTGACAGTACTCTTGAACACTTTGGAATTGAAAAATTATACAACTGTTAATGTAAAAGAGTGTTTATAATTGACACTACTCTTGAACACTTTCAAATTGAAAAATTATACAACTCTTAATGTAAAAGAGTGTTTATAAATGACACTACTCTTGAACACTGTGAAATCGCACTTAATACATGATAATGATGTGCTAAGAAAATCTTGAGAGATTATCATTTCCATAGAATGTAATGCATAAACTTGCATATGACAAAAATTATACACCTTTGAACTTTTCGAAATCGCACTTAGGACATGGAATGAAATATAATGCAAAAATTATGCACCTTTGAACACTTTCCCTTAAAATTATATTCAAAATCATTTGTTTATGGAGTTAAAGCATCGGCGGCAAACTCGTTATTTTGCATGGATAGAGGGTGCCCCCGACAGATACAGGTGTTATCATGTCCGCTAGATCATAGAGGATCAATCAGAGGATCAATGATTGGTAGGTACGATCCGTGTGAAAAATGTCTCGACCAATCAGAGCGTAGCAGCCAAGATGAGCACATGTGTGAGAGTTTGTCACTAAGAGGTAGTGGAAAACTGAGTAGAACTTAAAAACCAAGGGCAAAACTGAGTAGAACTTTAAAACCTAGGGAAAAACTGACAAGGGGGTTCAAATAGAAAACAAAAAGAGATTTAAAAAATGGAAAATGCTTTTTATACAATAAAATACATATTGGCATACATCAAACTATTGAAATTCAAATATATATCAGTTTGACAATTATTGCCTCATTTACACAAATTATGTTTTGGGGAGGGATGTTTTAGGGAGAGGCTTGAATAGAAAGCCATGAATCTTCATAGATAGTAGGTGATTTGAGAAGTGGTGATTTAGGTTAAAACTTGATTTATATACATTTCTTATGGTGGCAGATCACATAATTAGACTCCCTGGGTAGATGCCACTATGTTTTGATCTTTTTGAATTTGTTGTGCATAAAATGACTGAATTAGCTAGCTAAAACCCATTCGTTAACTCTCTGTTGAGTAGCCGCCAGAGGGTAAAAGTGAGTATATTGCACATGGCAGTGTTAGTACTGGAGGGCAAAACTGAGTACAACCAAACTGCCAGTGCTATACTCGAGGGTATAACTGAGCACAACTAAGTGGCCAAGGTTATTCACGAGGGGGAAACGTGATGCATGGTACACGTGTCGCGGTGCACGAGGAGGTAGAGGACGCGTGTGGACGTGCACGGTGCAGTAGCGCACGAGGTTACGTGGTGCACGGTGGTGCAACGAAACGTAACCTCCCTTTACATTTATAGAGGCCTCCTCACTCTCACTCATCACTCACTCACTCACTCACTCATTCAACCATCTCCACTATCAAATCACCTTCTGCAAACCCCCAAGAAAACCCCAACCACGCTGGCGATGGAGAAGAACGACGCAGCGGCCATCGTCGCCTCCAAGGTGGCCGACAAGGAGGCCATGATGACCCACAAGTATAGGGGGTATATCATAGTACTTTTGATAAATATGAGTGTCGATCCGAACGAGGAGCAGAAGGTGTTGACTAGTGGTATGGAGCAGGAAATCTCTGTAAATACTTAGCAAACGGATTTTTAGGGGTTTTCTAATAAAACAAAGAAATAAAGTGCAAGTATTAAAGACAACAAACAATTGCAGCAAGTGTCCCAATCCTTTCTTAGCAAATGACAAGCCGGTGGAAATACTTATGAGGACCAAACGTTCTCGAGGACACATGGGAATTCTGTCAAGTGCTTTCGCTTCATATAGCTGAGTGGTCTTCTTTGGTTTTGTAAGTGTTGTGTGGGAGAACCTGTGCTAATGTACCGACCTTACTTGGACTAATACATACTTGTGATTAAACCCCTTGCAAGCATTTGCAACTACAAGAAAGCAATTAAGATATAAACCTAACCACAGCCTTAAACTCTGAGATCCTACACTCCCTTGTGCAATGGTTTCCTAACGGGGGTTCAGGTTTCTGTCACTCCGGTAACCCCACAATTAGTAGCCAAATGCACAATGCATTCCCCTAGGCCCATAAATGGTGAAGTATCATGTAGTTGATGTTCACATGACACCACTAGAAGAACGGCACCACAACTTAAATACTAAACCATTGAATGATATCTCAACACAAATCCACTACTAACAACATGACTTCTCCCATGTCATCAAGAACTAAACAAAATACTCACGAGACATCATATGGATCAAGATCAAATATGATATGTTGATGAATAATAATCTAAACATAAACAATAATTCAATGGTTCCACTCACAAGCATCAACAACAATAGTAATCAATACCGAGAAAGTTTCCCCTAAGAACTATGCAAGATTCAAAACAATTGTTACAGCGGGATGGAGTGGTGATGATGGTGCTGGTGGAGATGATGGTGTGGATGATGATGATGATGATCCCGATGAAGTCTAGCTTGATGATGGTGTTGATGGCGATGATCTCCCCTCTCCGGGAAGGAATTTTCCGGGCAGAAATCTGTCTGCCGGAGAGATCTTTGTCTCTCGGTGTTTTCTGCCCCATAGAGGCGACGGAATCTTCCTGTGGTCGCCCCTCGTGTATTAGGGTTTCGAGGAGAAGATATAGGCGAGATGGCGGATCCATAGGTGGGCCAGGTGGGCCACGCCCCCTGTTGGCGCGGCCTAGGGGTGGCCCACACCTGGGGGTGTGGGCCCCCCTATGGCCCATCTCCGCCTCCCCTTCTGGCATTCTTCGTCTTCTGGAAAATTGGATTTTCCATAGTTTTTCTGGTATTTTTCTGATCTTCGCGAAATTGCATCAAAACACCTCTTTTTCCATCAGAATCCTTACTCCGGTAGTTCATCCTCCAAGAATCATCCAACATGCAAAAATAGATGAAAGACATAAGTATCACCTCTTAATATGAAATATATCAATGTATATAGGCAAATTATGATATAGAATGGTGATGCAAATTGTACGTATCAACTCCCCCAAGCCTAGACCTTTGCTTGTCCCCAAGCAAAAAATGAGCTCAGTAAACATGTCCATAGGTTTATGGAGTGAAGTGTCGATAAAAGAATACGGACAAGAAGCATCACACTTAACATTACACAACTCGTAGAAGAAAGCAACTCACCATTATATAATTTAGCTTGCAACAAGTATAGGAGTTATAATAGAGATGCATAAAGATGAATCATAATTGGGATTGGCAAACTTTGTTCTTGGTCAGAGAACAGCTGGCAAACAGTTTTCAAGTAAAGCTTTTTTAAAGAAGTTCCACAACAAGAGTACTCTTTGCTCAAACATAAAAGGTTCTTCACAATGAAGGCTTTCAAAGTAGTACTTGTTAGATAAGATTCTTGTGCAAACAAAGAAGATAAAGAACATGATTGAATAATCATAATATGAATGCTTGAAACACAACAACTCAAAAGCTTGCTAGAGATAGAAAGGAAGTAGGTTTACTGACTCAACTTAGGTAGAAGAAAGGCCCTTCATAGAGGGAAGCAGGGATTTCAAGTTCATAAAGAGCTTCCAAAAGATTATGGTACTTACTAGCTTTGAGCTCTCATTGCCCCTATCATAAGCATCTTGAGGTGATTAAGGTTAAAGTGAACAAAGATGGAGTATATGCTTGACAAAATATAAGTTGGCAATCTCATGTCCCTTGAGTACAAGGGCCGCTCCTCATGCTACTCAACTTTAGTTACCGATAAGTTCTTGTCATTGTAAGTACCCGCGTATCATAAAGAACCGCCCACGGGGTACCCCTCACACATGATATATGAGCTGGCTATTTTTTTTAAATAATACATTTTTTATTCAATTTCACAAATAATATACGAAATGCAAATGTTGCAAATCTAACGGACCGTCGTCCGTTCAAAAGACGAGTCGGCTGCTTCTTTATTCCAAAAGACGACAACGCGGTCTTCTTTTATCCAAAAGATGACAGTGTTGCCTTCTTTTCCCCAAAAGCCGACCGAGCATCACGCTGTCGGGCGACAGGGGGTGCAGCGTGGTTCGTCCGTTGAATGGACGAAGGCTATTTCGTCCGTGGAAAGGACGACGCGCCCCAGCATATAGCTCAGCGCCGGCCCGTCGTCGTCCTCCCCTCCTCTCTCTCGCTGTTCTTCCTCTTTCTCTCTCGCTTGCTCTCGTTTTCACCAGGTGCTGCACCGATTTTTAGCCCAGATTTCTATCCAAAATCGGTGCTCTAACATATTAGCAAGCTAGTAGAGTCCTGTCTACTAATGGGATAGCCTGGTGTAGTGATTTGAGTCGTTTTGGTGGAGGGATCTGGTGGTGTTCTTGTTGAGCAATGGCCATGGTGGAGGCTGGTGCTAGGACTTGAGGAAGGTGCATGGTGGAGGTGCTGATCCGTTGACCTGAGGCGGCTACACGGTAGGACTTCGCACGCTTCAAGGGTAAACCCTAATTTCTTGCTAATTGCAGTCATGTGTGTATGTTTATAGGTAGCCTTTGATGGGGTCTGTTAGATGCAAGATATTTGACTATTTTCGGTATTTTTTTAGGTCGAAAATCATGTCAAATAATGTAGTGTTTAGGTTCTTCTATGGTGCTGGTTTCGTCAGAACAAACCAGCACGGAGTTGATTTGGGCGAGTTTAATTTTATGGATGAAGTGCTTCAGAATCCTCAAACAGTGCCCATTACTCAGTTGAAGGATTGGTTATGTGCTCGTTTAGGGATCCCTCCGACCCATACTGTCGGTGTGCATGCTTTATAGACTAAGTCAAGGCAAACCCCTAATTTTTATTTAAGGCCAATAGAAGCGCAACATAAATGGGTCAAATTTGTGCAAGCTTGCCAGAAAAGAGTAGTTAACCCCAGTCTCTTAGTGATAACTATGGCGAAAGAGGCTGGGTATGATCATGGCCAGACTAGTCAGACCGGTCATGCTGGAGGTGGTTATGATCATGGCCAGAGTAGTCAGGGCCAAGAGGGTGGCGGCGGTTATGAATCAGGTCACAGTAGCTATGCATACACCGGGGGTGATGGTTATGTATCGGAGGACGATGGTGAAGGATTAGGGGAAGATATATTCAGTGGCGAAGCTGATGAGGACGAGATATATGATGGTTTGTTTCAACATCAAATGGAAGCCGAAGACTCAGAAGGCAACAGTGATATGGCTGCTGATTCTGGCGAGTCTGATCAAGAAGAGATCGGCCAACCTATTCCGGCATCATGTAATAATGACAACACAACAACAATGACTGTGAACGATGGGCATGATTCGGCGTGGCAGTATCACGCGAACAACATCTCTCTGGGTGCATTATATCCTAGCAAGAGACATATGCAGGAAGCAATCGTTGAGTGGTGAATGTCCATGCAACGGGTCTTGAAAACGAAGGTGTCATCACAACAATATTTGACATTGGTTTGCGAGGAAGCCAGATGTCCTGCAAGGGTGCAAGCCCATGTCCCTAGGTATGCCACAAACTGGAAGGTCACCGATGTTGTGATGCACACATGTCAACTTGACAGTGTCCTTCAGGACCATCGTAACCTCACGTCAACCTTCCTGGCTAGACTGTTATACACAGAGATAGTGGAGGGCAAAGCCATGGGGATGAAATCTATCATTAACAAAGTTTCTGTCAGATTCCGCTACAATATTTCATACGGAAAGGCTTGGAGGACTAAGCAAAGGGAACTGGAGGCAAGGTTTGGTTCGTTTCGAGACGGGTATGACTGTGTTATTAGGATGCTCCAGACACTGCAGGCTAGGAATCCAGGCACCTACGTGGACATACAACACTTTACATTGCCACAGGAACCTAATTTGACGGTACTTCATCGAGTGTTCTTCTCATTTGCTATATGCATAGAAGCTTTCACTCACTGTCGACCAGTCATCTATGTGGATGGTACATTTCTCACTGGAAAGTATAGGGGTCAGATATTGACTGCCATAGGTCAAGATGGAAACAATCAAGTTGTTCCACTTGCTTTTGCTTTCGTGGAGAGCGAGAACACCGAGAGTTGGGTATGGTTTTTTAGGCAGCTGAAGATAGCAATTGTGAGAGATACACCGAATGTATGCGTCCTTCATGATAGGCATCCAAGTATACTAAGCGCGATAAAGAAGCTGACACAGCCCACTCCTGGTGAAGTTACTCCATGGCTAGACATGCAGAGTCGTTGGTGCATGCGGCATCTAGGGGCCAACTTTTTCTCACAGTTCAGGAACAAGGCTCTTATGAACCTATTCAAGAAGCTTTGCAAGCAGAACCAAGAGTGTAAGTACATCAAGTGTCATGGATATCTTGATGACTTCACTAAAAACATGTGACTCGGAGGAGAGCAGCTAGAGCAGCAGCGGTCGCGGCTCATGCAACGGCGTTAGCTGCACAGGAAACAACAGGAACAACACCACCGGAGGAAGAACCCATTGCCCTTTGTGACTTGCCAGGATTTGACCAACCCGGTACTAGGAGAAGGCCTGGCAGAAGGATTAAAAATTATCAGGAATGGATACAACACGAGCCTGTAGAGAGGTGGTCTCTGCTGCATGACACTCATGGTGCTAGGTTTGGCGTCATGACTACAAATCTGGCTGAAACTTACAACTTTGTCTTGAGAGGAAGCATGGTTGTGCCATTAATAGCCATTGTGGAGTGTATTTTCACCGGAACTCTGAAGTATTTTAGAGACAGACTCCATATGGCTCAGATGCATATCATGAACAACCCAAACATGAGGTATTGTTCAAAGATTATGCATTACATGGATGCCAAGATGGAGAAGGCTTGGTCCATGCATGTCTTCGCCATCGGTAATCAGGAAACAAGGTTCGAGGTACGCCTCCCTTCCAACCGAATTGGAATAGGAGAAGAGTTAAAGACACAGGAGGTGAGGATAGGCAACGAAGCCTGGCCAACGTGTGAGTGCACGTGCAATAAACCCAAGTTGTTGCATCTGCCTTGCTCGCATGTACTAGCTGCATGCAGGCTGATGGGTATGGATGCGATCTCGTTTCTGTATCCTTATTTCCTTAAGAACGCGGTGGTCAATACGTGGAAATGCGAGATGATGGGATATAGGGCATGGGGAAATTTCAACAAAGTAAATCTAGGTGAAAGGGTTTACATCCCAGATCCTAAACTGATGCGGACAGGAAGAGGAAGGCGACAATGTGTCTGCATCCGTAATGGTATGGATGAATCTGAAGCCGGAGGCCCTACTAGGCAATGTTTTCTGTGTAATCAATTTGGTCATATAGACAACAGTTGCCACATCTTCGGGACTGGTGGAGCTGCTCCTCGTGGACGTGGCAGCCGAGGAAGAAGAGGCAGAGGAAGAAACTAGATGTGTGGAACTATGTCTTAAATTTGTAATATGTGTGGAACTATGTCTTAAATTTGTAATATGTGTGGAACTATGTCTTAAATTTGTAATATGTATGGAACTATGTCTTAAATTTGTAATGTGCAGATGGCAGGATCTTTGCTGAATGCTGACATAGATATAAAGCACCGGTCGACGGTACTAGATGCTAACCCGGGGACCTTGAAGCACCTAGTGACTCGCACTCCCATGTAGAACTGGTGCATACACCCTGATTGGCTTCAGAGGCATGTGACATTTATTTCTCTTGTTGTTGGGATATTTATGGGCCTGAGTAACTAAACTGTTGTGCTATCTTCTTATGTAGATTGAAGTGGGCTGGGCTCTTACCCTTCGTTCGTTTGGTTGAGGCCACTCGTATGGAGGAGATAGAAGGGCGACACCTTGGGTTCCAGACTAGTTGCCTACAGTACGACTCGTCTTTGCTCACGTGCTTGGTGAATCGATGGAGGCCCGAGACTCACACTTTCCATTTTCGATGTGGAGAGATGGCTCCTACCCTTCAGGACGTCTCGTACTTGCTGGGACTTCCGTTGGTTGGCGTGCCCATAGGCCCAATGGATCCACCGGCAAATTGGGCCCAAGACATGGCCCAACGATTCTTTGGCATCTGTCGTGGGAATGACCACGGCAGATGCTGCAATCGGCAGCGAGTAGTAGAACATGGGGCAAGGGCAGCCAGCCATCTGCGCTGTGAGATGAGGGCGGAGACATAAGGTTTTACCCAGGTTCGCCCCCCCGAAGGGTAAAGACCTACTCCTGCTAGATTGTATTATGATGAGAGTACAATGGGGCGAGCTCGGCAGCTAGGCAGCGAGTCGCTTGGGTGGATGATGGAACGTATCCTCTACACGCCCTCTAGGGAGGTTTATATAGACTCACCCCCTAGGGTTTACAGGTCTCAACCGAATCAGTTAAGGTTTCAGCAATCGTTTAACCTAATATGACTAGGCCTAACTATGCTCCTGGGCCTTCAACTTCCAGTCGCTTGAGTCCACGCCAGGTCTTGATCCAGTCGCCTTTACCGTAGGCCCACTCGCAAGCGCCTGGGCCAGTCGAAAACGTCCTGCTGGGTATACCCCGGTAGGCATATCCCCATCAACATCCGTGATGGAGCTCAGGCCTTTGCCCATGACAATCATGGGCCAAAATTTGGATGGTTGGAGCAGTATCAGGTGTGTTTCATTTATTTGTTCTATTTGGTTGGAGTAGTATCATGTACTGATAATTGTTCTATTTGCCAATGCAGATCCAGAGGTTTGGGTTCCCAGCCACTCCGATGACTGCGCCACAGATTACACGCAGCCTGGAGGCATACATTATGTGGCTGCTCGGGAAGGTGATGTTCACTGAGAACCATGTGTCGACCATTAGTGCGCGATACATCCATTTTGCTAGAAGGATCGCGGAGGCGACGTGCCAGGAAGAAAGCACACAGTGGAGTTGGGGTTCAGCTGTCTTAGAAGCTACGTACCGAGGTATGTGCAATGCTTGCCAGTTAATCAAGGATAGTTCTGCCTTGCTAGGATGCCCATTGTTGCTGCAACTGTGGTCATGGGAGAGGTTCCCTTTCGGCCGTCCAGAAGTAAGTGTCAACCAAATAGTCGGCAACCAGGAACATGAAACAATTGTCTACCACTCTGACCTGTTGTTTGATGAAGAGCAAATTGACTTGCCTACATTTGGCACTCACTGGACCCGTCGTAAGGTCAGTGTAATGTCTTAATAAATTGCACTTCTGGTACTATAATATGAAAGTTACTAACAACTATTTTGTCATGCAGTGTCGTTTCGCGGGAGAGCAAGTCGTTAGATGATATCCATCGTTCAGCGAGCATTTTGACACACTGAAAGAGGATGTCGTGATTTGGGAGCCGTACACCCTGTAGACACGACACGCACGATATCCCGGCGGGTTATATATTATGTGCACTAGAGATCGAGAGTACCGGCTGACTAAATCGAAGATCATCTTCGATTGCCTAGTTGAGGAGATGTCTCAACAGAGGGTCATGCGGCAGTTCGGTCTTTGCCAGATGGTAGATCCCCCTTGTCCGGATGTTCCCCTTCCAGATGTCGTGCACGCGTAAGTAAATATATGTACATAAGGAATGTGTCTTATACTTCATCTATGTTCTTTAATGATGGTCTAACAAATAATGACATGTACTCTCGGAAAACTAACAAGACCGCCACTCAATGACTCCAAAGGGTGGGGATTTACGTCAACGAGTGGCAGAATGCACCAACACAAGTGTGGCACGCTGGCTCGTTTGATATGGAGCTATTCCACGGATACTTACATAGGTACATGCCGATGTCACGGCTACGTCCCATTCCACATGCACATGACGATGAGATATACCATAGCAAGTCAACACTGGAGTACAGACAGTCAGCGGTAAGTACTTTATTTATAGCATAATCAACATGAGTGTCTATGTAGTGCATACTTAACTATGAGACAAATGCAGGACAACATGATGTGGGAGCTACAGACTGAGCTGGCTCAGTACGGACGATCGCTTTCGACCGTTCCTCTCGTGCCCCATCAGCAGGCTCAGTCCTTTGCCCGACGGGTCGAGGAGAAGCTGCGGCGTATCTACGCGGCCATCATGTGCACCGACGTCTCAGACGTCGTTCAACACCGAGTAGCACAGCGTCCACCGTGTCACTCAGTTGAGGAGCGCGCCCCATGTCGCTCCACGCAGCAGCACCCACCGCGTCGATCCATGGAGGAGCGCGCCCAACGTCCACCCATGCAGCATCCACCTTCTCCAGACCAGGTTGGAGGCTCGGGATGGCACGAGGAGCATATTTCTCCTCCACTCCGCCACGAGCCTCGTCCACGACTCCCACAGCAGGCGCCGCCGAGAGCACCACCTCCAGACCAGGATGGAGGCTCGGGGTGGCAGCAATCACAGTTTACTTCCGACCCGTGGCAGCAATCGCAGCTTAATATCGACCAGTGGCAGCAGAACCAGATTACTTTCGAACAGTGGCATCAGCAGCAACAGATCCCCTATATGGACTTCGCTTATCGACCACAATCTCATCCTCATGGTAATCTTGTCCCTTCCTACTATTGTTAGATGCAGTATGATATTGTTCAGTACTTAATTTCTTGTACACTGGCAGGAGACTCCGTTTCATGGGACACTACTGACGACCATGATCAGCAGACACAACACGAGCAGGTAGACTGGTTTGGCCAGTATCGGCCAGGTACTCCACCACCTATCCCCACACAGGATACACAGGATCAAGGTGAAGGGTCAACTGCACCTCGCCGTGATGTGATGCCACCACACGGATATGGATGGAGTACATCGAGGCCTCC
Organism: Avena longiglumis; assembly: GCA_030063025.1. Lineage (NCBI taxonomy): Eukaryota > Viridiplantae > Streptophyta > Magnoliopsida > Poales > Poaceae > Avena > Avena longiglumis. The sequence goes on along the minus strand of CP125974.1, from coordinate 469,698,365 downwards.
GCCACCTCGTCGTCGACACCAGTGATATCTACTTATGTATCAGACATTTATCTATCTATGTATGAGACATATATCTACCTATATATGAGACACCATTCTATTATTTCATGATTTTATTCGAAAAACTACTCAACATAGCTTGCAACACAGTTCAGCATAACTTGCGGTACATAAATAAGAGTCCTATCTATCCCTATCACGATGCCTTTCCCTTTCCCTTCGATGATGCCTCACCCTTTCCCTTTGACGATCCCTCGCTCTTGCTCTTCTTGGCCTGCGCTTTCTTCTTCTCATGCCTCTTGTCCCACTCAGCTCTCGCCTTGCTTCCAACGGGTGGCAGCATGAAGATATCATCCTCATCTTCACTCTCTTCTATCCAGGCCCTAGGTGCCGCAACTTGCTCCATCATGTCAGCTTGACTCTTCTTGGCCTGCGCTTTCTTCTTCTCCTGCCTCTTGTCCCACTCAGCTCTTGCCTTGGTTTCAATGGGTGGCGGCATGAATATATCATCCTCATCTTCGCTCTCTTCTATCCAGGACCAAGGTGTCTCAGTCCGCTCCATCATGTGAGCTTCACTCTTGAAGTTGAGCTTGTTCCACCTTGCCTGGATCCTGATAAGCTCTGCTCGTACCTGATTTGGGGTCTTCAGTTTCCACCCTCTTCGATGAAGTTCCTTACCAAGCATAACGAGAGCATCATAGTTCCTTACCACCATCTCCCATTGGGCTGGTTCATCGCCTATCATAACATTTCTGGCTTTTTGGAAAAGCTCAACGGACATCTGTGCCGACCAGGGAAACGCGTCGGTCATAGTGGAGAGGAGTGGAGGGAAATACGAGAGCAAGAGGAGAGGAGAGGAGGGAAATGAGAGAGTAAGAGGAGGAAGAGATGAACTGGGCGAAAAGATACATCTCGTTTCCCGGATTTATAGATGCACCGAACCGAATAGGCGGAAAAAAGGGCGGGAAGTACTGGCGGGAAAAATCGGCGGGAAAAATCAGCGGGAAGGAGTGGCGAGAAAAATCGGCGGGAGAAACGGCGCGAAACAATAGTCCGAAACCTAAAACGTATTTGGACGTGTACGTAGTTTGAATGATCAATGACGCCGTCTTCATTTCGAAAGACGAAACCATCCTTCGTCTTTCCAATAGACGAACACCACCTTCGTCTTTCGAACAGAAGACAGTATGGGGCAGTCGTCCTTTTAAACAAAGATGGAACGCGTCGTCTTTTCAAAAGAAGAACCACCCCCGTCGTCTTTTGAACGAACGACTGTCCGTTAGATTTGTAAATTCCCCATTTCGTGTATTATTTGTGAAATTGAATAAAAAATGTATTATTTAAAAAAATTAGCTAGGAGCTATTCCATAATCAAATGACAAGGCAAGCAGACAGTGAGCATCTCATCGATCGTTTTATTTGCTATTTGCATAGGTTTTTATTGAGGATGCTTCACAGATTGCTCACTATGGTTATGCTGCAAGTTTCCACCATGATTAGGCATGGCTTAGGCTAGTGGCCCAGGCGTTTCTCTAACACACGTACATAACTCCATAGACTTACAATCTCCCCTTATATTTCACACTGACAAAATCCGCAAACAAGAGAGCATGATATCAACTGGATATGTATCCATAAGTGTTGAAAGCGTTCCCCGTGACAACATGGTTCTGCTAATTCCAATGTATAGATGCAAGTATATAAAACTTCGATGACACAATGGTTCAAGTTTATTAGGGGCAAGAAAATAAGATGTGTCATCAAGTTCGTGAGAGCTTTACTGACTAGTTTTCACATAACAAAATAATTTTTAATTCGAAAGATAGATGAAGCTTGAGAATTTTCTTGGAATAGCAATAATGCTAATAGGTAGATATGGTGGACACAAATGGCACGGGTTTTGGTTCAAAGGGGTAGATGCATGAGGAGCATTCCTTCTCAAAACAGGTTTTTGGCTAGCAAGACTGGGTAGCAAGCAAAAGAGTTGAAGGAAACAAGAAAACCTACAAGTGATAAAGCCAAACATGCAATCTTCCTTGAAGACACAAAAGATCTTAAATAAATAATACTAAGCTTACGATCCAATCAAGAAATAAAATAAATGATACAAAATACCTGAAAGCTTTTTCTCTTTTCCTTCCAAACCTCAAAAAGTGTTACTACTGACCAGAGCTCGGTTTGCCAAAACCAATTTAGATCTACTTGATGCTCCCAAAGTGATACCAATACTGATCAACAAGATCAATCATATAATAGAAATTTCAAACTAAAATAAGAAGTGCATAAAGTAAAAGATGAAGCTTCTCATTAATATTCCATAAAGGCACTCACACCAAGGGATACATAGATAACCAACTAAAGGAGGGATACTTCCACAATGCAAACCAACCTATAAGATAACTTCTCTACCAAAGATATGAGACTACTAAAAAGGTAAAAGATAAAAGATAATGATGTGATACCGTGGCACTCCCCCAAGCTTGGAACAAGCCAAGGGGATGCCAGACCTGATGACGGATTACTCCTTCGATGGTGGTGGTGTTCTCTTGATAAGCTCTTCAATCAGTTCCCTAAAATCCTCAATCTCAAAGGTTAGAGTATGAATCAATTCCGAATTATTATCAATGCGGTTCATGATCATGTAGGACCGAGAATCCCAGTCCTTGTTATTCTTTCCCCACTCTTCCTTCTTAGTGTGTTCCTTCCCTACATGGTTAGAATGAGGCAGATCCCAAACATATGGCAAATTCCCTTTGGGCACCTTTTGTTAATGTCGTTCAATTAATAGAGTATGGAAGGGGTTCTTGGTGCATGAAGGAAGTGACCGTGGAGCGAGGATATGACGCGGAGTTCTCCCTCCTGTAGACATCCGTGCTATCCTCCTAAGGTTGATAGGGTTTTCCACCACTCCAATGCTTGTGACGGTAGTGCGGGGTCTCCGGATGCTCTTCCTCCTTCATGTCTTCTTCATCCTCAACCAAGATCTCCTCCTCCTTGGGGTTTTGAGGATCATCCTCCATGAGCTTCTTGCCTTTATAGTTGGCGGAGACCATGGTGCTCTAAACTTGAGAAGATTTCCTGACAGAAACAGATCGAAACAAAAACACGAAGAGAACACGATATACGAACCTCGGGGGATCCGGGGGGTTATATATTACAAAGATTCAAGATATAAGAAAGGTAATGTGCGAAAACGAGGCGGAGACGGACTCCAGGGGGCTCACACCCCCTGTAGTAGCGGCCAGCTAGAGCCCGCGCCTAGGGTGGGTGTAGCCCCGCTAGCCTCCGTTTCCTCCTCTGTTTCGTCTCGTAACCTCCCGTATGAAATAAAAACATCAAAAATATAAAGAAAAAGGTTTTTCGCGAACCTTCAGTTTGCAGCACTTTTTACCTATTCAAAGATGGACTCTGCAGATTCTGGTGTTTGGTTTCTAAAAAATTCTTCAATAGTCACCATTTGAATAATATCAACATCTTCATTATAAGAATCCCTAGAAATATAATGTTTTAGCCTTTGACCATTCACCACCTGTGTAGTGTTGTCCTTCAAAGAAGATATTTTGATAGCCCCTGAATGATACACTTCCTCAATAACAAAAGGCCCTTCCTATTTTGAGAGTAATTTCCCTGCAAAAATTTGAGACGAGACCTATACAAAAGAAATTTTCACCAACATGGAATTCCCTTTTGATAATTCTCCTATCATGCCATTTTTTAACTTTTTCCTTAAGGAGTCTAGAATTTTCATAAGCTTCACTTCTCCACTCATCTAAGGTACTCAAGTGAAGCAATCTTTTCTCACCAGCAAGTTTAAAATCTCTATTCAGTTGTTTCACTGCCCAATAAGCTACGTGTTCTAATTATAGAGGCAAGTGACAAGCTTCCCCATAAACCATTTTGTAAGGAGACATCCCCATATGATTTTTATAAGCGGTTCTATAAGCCCATAAAGCGTCATTCAACTTTTTAGCCCAATTTTTCCTAGATTTATTAACAGTCTTCTGCAAGATAGATTTAATTTCTCTATTTGAAAGTTCTACTTGCCCACTGGTTTGGGGGTGATAAGATGAAGCAATTCTATGATTAACATCATATTTAGCAAGAGTCTTTCTAAAACCACTATGAATAAAATGAGAACCTCCATCAGTCATGAGATATCCAGGCACACCAAACCTAGGAAAAATAACATCCTAAGCATTTTTAAAGAGGTCTTACCATCAACACTATTTGTAGGTATGGCTTCTACCCACTTTGTAACATAATCAACAGCAACCAGAATATGAGTATACCCTTTTGAAGGAGGAAAATGACCCATAAAGTCAAATCCCCAATAGTCAAAAGGTTCAATAACAAGAGAGTAATTCATAGGCATTTCATTGCGTCTAGAAATGTTACCAACTCTTTGACATTCATCACATGATATAACAAACTTCCTTGCATCCTTGAAGAGAGTAGGCCAATAAAACCCTGATTGTAAAACCTTTTGTGCAGTCCTATCCCCATCATGATGTCCTCCATAAGCACTGCCATGACGTTTTATCAATATCTCTTGTTGTTCATACTCTGGAACACATCTTCGCATAATACCATCTACTCCTTTATATAAATGTGGGTCATCCCAAAAGTAATGCTTCAGATCATAAAATAATTTTCTTCTTTGCTGGGCTATAAAGGTTGGAGGCAAATACTTGGAAATAATAAAGTTAGCGTAATCAGCATACCAAGGACTCTCATGCGGGCTTACCCTTATTGCAGCGAGCTGTTCATTTGGAAAACTATCATTAATATGCATAGGGTCAAAAGAAATGTTTTCCAAACGAGATAAATTATCAGCAACAGGATTTTTAGCACCTTTCTTGTCTACAGTATGAAGATCAAACTCTTGTAAAAGCAACACCCATCTAATAATCTTAGGCTTAGCGTCTTTCTTTGTCATAAGGTACTTAATAGCAGCATGATTAGTATGAATAGTAACCTTTGAATCAACAATATAGGGCCTAAATTTATCACAAGCAAAGATTACAGCTAAGAACTCATTTTCAGTAGTAGCATAATTCTTTTGAGCAACATCTAGAGTCTTGCTAGCATAATGAATAGCATTTAACTTTTTATCAACTCGTTGCCCAAGAACAGCACCCACAGCAAAATCACTAGCATCACACATAATTTCAAACGGTAAACTCCAATCAGGTGGTTGAACAATAGGAGTAGTAGTCAAATCTTTTTTCAAAGTTTCAAAAGCTTCCTTACAATCATCATCAAAAACAAAAGGTACATCTTTTTGAAGAAGATTAGTAAGGGGCTTTGAAATTTTGGAGAAATATTTGATAAACCTCCTATAGAAATCAGCATGACCAAGGATACTACGAATAACTTTTATATCCCTAGGGCAAGGCATCTTCTCAATTGCTTCAATTTTAGCTCTGTCTACTTCAATACCTCTTTCAGAAATTTTGTGTCCAAGAACAATCCCTTCATTGACCATGAAGTGGCATTTCTCCCAAGAACAAGGTTAGTTTCTTCACATCTCTGCAAAACTTTATTAAGGTTGTGCAAACAATTATCAAAAGAAGTTCCATAGACGGAGAAATCGTCCATGAAAACCTCCACGATTTCTTCACAAAACCATGAAAGATAGCAGACATACATCTCTAAAAGGTAGCAGGAGCATTACATAAACCAAAAGGCATTCGCCTAATAGCATAATTTCCATAAGGACAAGTGAAGGTGGTTTTCTCTTGGTCTTGTGCTCTCACAACAGTTTGAGAGAACCCAGAATAACCATCAAGAAAACAAAAGTGTGTCTTTTTAGACAATCTTTCTAGCTTTTGATCAATAAAATGTAGAGGATAATGATCTTTCTTAGTAACTTTATTAACCTTTCTAAAATCAATGCACATCCTATACCCAACCACTACTCTTTGGGGTATAAGCTCATTATTTTCATTAGGCACAACAGTGATCCCCCTTTCTTTGGGACACAATGAACACGGCTAACCCATTGACTATCAATAATAGGGTAAATAATACCAACATCAAGGAGTTTTAATACCTCATTTCTTACCACATCCTTCATCTTAGGATTTAAACGACGTTGGTGCTCAGCAACTGGTTTTGCATCTGGCTCTGTATTAATAGCATGCTGACATATAGTAGGAGAAATCCCTTTTAAATCATCAAGAGTATACCCCATAGCCCCTCGGTGTTTCTTAAATATTTCCAATAACCTTTCCTCTTCCTTTCCAGAAAGTTCAGAACTAATAATAACAGGATATATTTTCTTATCATCTAGATAAGCATATTTAAGATCATCAGGCAGAGGTTTTAATTCAAAAACGGGGCCCCCTTTAGGTGGTAGTGTGGTACCCAAATCTTCCACAGCTAGGTTATGCTTAAGTAGATCAGGTTGACGAAGGTAAACCTCGTAATCTCATTTCTTTCCTTCATGAAGACCTCGCTTGCATGATCTTCCATAAATTGCTGCAAGGCATTGTTAGGAGCAAGAGAAATAGCAGCAAGTTGTTCAGCCCTGAAATCCTCATTAGGCAATTCGTTTTCATAAAGAGTTTTAGAAAATTTGGAAAAATTAAACTCATAAGACTCTCCATCAAACTTAGTCAAAACTTTTTCCTTCCTACAATCTATTATAGCCCCACAAGTATTCAAGAAGGTTCTACCAAAGATAATAGGACAAGTTTTACTAGCTTCAGAACCAAGCACTAGAAAATCAGAAGGATATTTAATCTTACCACAAAGAACCTCCACATCTCTTACAACGCCAATTGGATAGACTGTCTCTCTATTAGCAAGGTGAATAACCACATCAATGTCCTCAAGTTCACAAGGACCAATTTCATGCATAATCTCCCTATAAATCTCATAAGGAATAGCACTAGGACTAGCACCAATATCACATAAACCATAATAGCAATGATCACCAATTCTAACAGAAAGTACAGGGACACTATTTTTTCTAGCTTTTCTAGGATGAGAGACAATATTATAAGTATCTTCATAGAAGACAATGTGCCCATCCTCTATATTTTTAGTGACAAGATCTTTCACCAAAGCTACTACAGGTTCAATGTTTATCTGCTCATCAGGTTCTACAGCTCTCTTCATGCTTTTGCTAATCGCACTAGCTATGATAGAATGTTCATTTACCTTAGCAGGAAAAGGGATTTTCTCAACATAAGGTTCAGGAAAAATAGGATCAACAGTACAAACTTCGATGCTAACAGGAACATGGGTAACAATATCTTTATAAGGTGCATGGTACTTGTCCCACACCTTTTTGGAAATTTCAATATAAGAGGCAAAAGCCTCAAAACATTTTGCAAGAACTTAAGAATCAAGACCATACACAGTACAAATATCATGGAAGTCATCAGTTTCCATAAAGGATTTAATGCATTCATAATCATAGTTTATACCTGACTTTCTTCCTTTGTCATTCTCCCATGCTTAGGTGTTCTCTTGAATACGGTGTAGGAGATCCCATTTAGCTTCTTCCTTCATACATGTGAATGATCCAGCACAAGATGCATCTACTAAATCTTTATCATAAAGAGAAAGCCTAGAATAAAAGTTATTGATAATAATGTTGTTAGGGAGTTCATGAATAGGACATTTAAGCATTAGTAACTTCAATCTCCCCCAAGCTTGAGCTATACTCTCTCCATCATGAGACCAAAAGTTATATATTAGATTCCTATCCTTATGAATCTCACTGGGGGATAGAATTTAGAGTAAAAGAGAGGTACTATTTCTTCCCATTCCATGCATTGTCCATTCTTTAGCAGCTTATACCATTCTTCAGCTCTTTCTTTCAAGGATATAAAGAGTAACTTCTTCTTCACTTGTTCAGTTGTGATACCTACACACTTAAACAACCCGCATAATTCATGGATAAAAAGCAAGTGATCACCAGGTTGGACAATTCCATCCCCTAAATAATAATTATCCATAACACGATCAACAATACTTGTAGGTATCTTAAAAGGATCTATCTCAATAGGTGGTGGTTCATCTACTACCCTAACAATGGTGGTAGTTTTCCTAAACAGAAAACCAAGTGGGTTATCCATATTGGAAATAAAGTAACAAACAGAAATAAAAAACAATACTCACAGTAGAAGTTTCCTTTACCAGTTCCACTCTTCAATAGCGCTTCACTCCCCGGCAACGGCGCCAGAAAATAGTCTTGATGACCCACAAGTATAGGGGGTGTATCGTAGTACTTTCGATAAATAAGAGTGCCGATCCGAACGAGGAGCATAAGGTGTTGACTAGTGGTATGGAGTAGGAAATATCTGTAAATACTTAGCAAACGGATTTTTAGGGGTTTTCTGATAAAACAAAGAAATAAAGTGCAAGTAATAAAGACAACAAACAATTGCAGCAAGTGGCCCAATCCTTTCTTAGCAAAGGACAAGTCGGTGGAAATACTTATGAGGACCAAACGTTCTTGAGGACATATGGGAATTCTGTCAAGTGCTTTCGCTTCATATAGCTGAGTGGTCTTCTTTGGTTTTGTAAGTGTTGTGTGGGTGAAACTGTGCTAATGTACCGACCTTACTTGGACTAATACATACTTGTGATTAAACCCCTTGCACGCAACCGCAACTACAAGAAAGCAATTAAGATATACACCTAACCACATCCTTAAACTCTGAGATCCTACACTCCCTTGTGCAATGGTTTCCTAACGGGGGTTCAGGTTTCTGTCACTCCCGCAACCCCACAGTTAGTAGCCAAATACACAATGCAATCCCCTAGGCCCATAAATGGTGAAGTATTATATAGTCGACCTTCACATGACACCACTAGAAGAACATCACCAGAACTTAAATACTAAACCATTGAATAATATCTCAACACAAATCCACTACTAACAACATGACTTCTCCCATGTCCTCAAGAACTAAACAAACTACTCACGAGACATTATATGGATCAAGATCAAAGATGATATGCTAATGAATAACAATCTGAACATAAACAATAATTCAATGGTTCCACTCACAAACATCAACTACAATAGTAATTAATACCGGGAAAGTTTCTCCTAAGAACTATGCAAGATTCAACATAATTGTTACAGCGGGATGGAGTGGTGATGATGGTGCCGGTGGAGATGATGGTGTGGATGATGATGATCCCGATGAAGTCTAGATTGATAATGGTGTTGATGGCGACGATCTCTCCTCTCCGGGAAGGAATTTTCCCGGCAGAAAATTATCTGCCGGAGAGCTCTTTCTCTCTTGGTGTTTTCCGCCCCACAGAGGCGGCAGAATCTTCCTGTGGTCGCCCCCCGTGTATTAGGGTTTCAAGGAGAAGATATAGGCGAGATGGCGGAGCCAGAGGTGGGCCAGGTGGGCCACACCCCTGTAGGCGTGGCCTAGGGGTGGCCCGCGCCTGGGGGTGTGGGCCTCCTATGGCCCATCTCCGCCTCCCCTTCTGGCATTCTTCGTCTTCTGGAAAAATAGGATTTTCCATAGTTTTTCTGGTATTTTTATGATCTTCGTGAAATTGCATCAAAACACCTCTTTTTCCATCAGAATCCTGACTCCGGCAGTTCATCCTCCAAGAATCATCCAACATGCAAAAACTAATGAAAAGACATAAGTATCACCTCTTAATATAAAATATATCAATAAATAGAGGCAAATTATGATATAGAATGGTGATGCAAATTGGACGTATCAGGCCCCCGTCCCTGTACAGGCCCTCGTCGAGGCATTGAAGGCAGCCGCCATCCCCGTCCAGACCCCCGTCCCAGCTTCCGCCGTAGCCACCGGCGAGGAGGCCCCCGTCCCCGTACAGGCCCCCGCCGTTCTCCTACAGATCCCGCACGGCTGGGACCCCTACGGGGACAACGATTACATCAGGCCGAAGAACCCATTCGACACCAGCTTAGCCGACCCATGGTCGGAGGTAACTAGGGTTTTCTCCTCTTCCTTTGTTCTTCCCCTATTCCCATTGTTGGATGCTAGATCATGTGTTATTAGGGCTCGACTATTCGTATTTTCAATCGTTAGATGCTAGGTATTTTTATAGTAGCTAATCCTCTTGTGTTAGATCTCGTATTTCGATGAATGCCCCTAGTTGGGATCAGTACAAGCACATATCTGTAGTTGGGATCAGTACTAGCACCGATCTGTAATTGGGACCAGTACTAGCACCAATCTGTAGTTGGGATGAGTATTCGATTTAGTTTGAGATTTGGGGATTGGGGAATAATCAGGGGTTATCAGTCGGTTAATTTATGCTGTTAATCAATCCCGATAATCATGGAATCTCAATCATGTCCTTATTGCAAGCTACTTTTTTTGTGTAATAGGCGGATAGCAACGACGTCTGCAGCGACGACGAGTCCATGAACACCAAGACTCGTCAGGTGCTGAGGAAGCTGAAGTCCGGCCAGTTCAACGGCTTCTTCACCGGCGATGTCTACAGGTGCCCCTTCTGCACCAGGAGCCTCGCCACCGACTTCAACTCCCTCGTGATGCATGCCAAGGACGTGAAGACCTGTGACCCGTCAAAGAACGCCAACGCCTTCAGAGCCCAGCACAAGGTGCTCGGTTTTCACTTGCGCAGCCTCCAGAAGGTGGCCATCGAGGAGGGTCGCATGCCCCCGATCAATCCCAAGGCGCCCAAGGTCAAGGTACTGGGCAGCAGGAAGTGGAGGAAGTGCTAGAGGGAGGAGACGGAGACCCTCCTAGCGGAGGCCATGAGGGACCACTGATCTTGTGCTAATGCTGCTGTTGTAAAGCAACTTCTTGTTTTTTTTGTCTGTGTTGAACTTGTAAGCTGCTGCTGCTGAGCAGCCTAATTGTCGAACCTGGTTTAAGTACCGTACTACATAATCCTTTATTAGCTGTTTTATCTACATCTGCTCTGTTTATCTACATATTTATGGTGCTGGTTAGATTTACTGGCAGATTGGGCAAATACGAGGGCCAAAATGAACCATGAATAAAGAGAGAAGCTGCTCTAGATTTGCTGCCTCTTTGGGCAAAAATAACAAACATAAAGGGGAAAAGGGGCTCTTAAAAAGACCAATCATGAAAATAACAAAAAATAAATCTTCCAATTTATACGACAGGGCGCATGTAACTATCAAACGTGCCCCACATGGTCCCACACCACGTCCCAAAAACGCGTTGCCAACAAGCCGGCCCCACGCAGTCCAACAGGGGGGGGGGGGGGGTCCTACTACGGGACCCGACTGAACATGGCCCCACCTATCAGCACGTAACGGGAGGTGTCCTACTTGTTAGCACGTAACGACGAGGGTCCACTACAGGATCCACCTGAATGTGGCCCCACTTGTTAGCACGTAACGACAAGAGTCTACTAACAAGACCCGAAGGAGAGCGAGTTTTAGACCAATGTAAGATTTTTATACAAGAAGATGGACAAAAGTGAGAAAAAACTAAGCGACTAGGAAAAGTGAGTACAGCTAATGAACGAGTGGCACGAAAATAGAAATCCCTAAGTAATTATAATTTATAGAGTCTGACTTAAGCTCAGTCTACCGAGACAAAACATTTCTAGCACATTGATCCTTAATTGCAATTTCATTATTGAATTTTATAGAAGTGATAGATTAGAGAAAAAAGAGTTCTAAACCGAATCAGATATTGCTAGTATGTACTACAGTCGTAATCATGACCAAATCAAATATTAAATCTATAAAACCTAGTACTAGTACTTATGTGTAGAGAAAGTTCGTATACACCACTGTAACTATCATGTATATACATTGGTAGTTTGCTAATGTATACCACTATAATTATCATGACAAAATTAAAATATACAATAAAAAAGCTAAGTATTTATCGTGTAGACAAAAGTATATATGTACAATTATAATAAAAAAGGTAAATTGCAATGTAAATCATAACGTAAATTGTATATACTACTATAGTTATCCATTAGTAAAAATATGTATATACTTTTCTCTCGGTATTGGATGTCGCTTTTGGTGCGGGTCTTGTTGAGCGTGAGTCTCTTCACCAGTGCGGGAGTCCCTAGAGTCAGCTTCTCCCATAGCAGTTGTGGCGTCTTCTCTCCGGCAATGATAGGAGACCGGCTAATTCAGCGGAGCGGATGCACGTTTGTTTTGCACTTGTGTGGTTGGTGCCTTTGGTGGCCTTTGCCTCATCATTGCCGTGAGTGATCGTAGTCCTGTTGTTCTCATGTCTCGAGTGGACTTGGCCATGTTGAGAGTGGGTGTTGTTGCCTTGAAGTTTGTGTTGGTGTTCTTCTGGGTTTGGTCCTTGTTTTATGGTTTTCGTCTGGTTTTTGCTAATTAACTGATGAGCACCTTCTACTTAATTAATGGATAAACAAAAATCTTTTGACTTTGTTTCAAAAAAAACTATAGTTATCATGTATATACGCATTAGTATATTGTTAGTAAAACAAAAGGCAAAGCCCAAAAAACAACAAATGGCCAAGCCCACGAAACCAAAATGAGCTCAAGATAGGAAATAAAATAAACCCAACGGGCACGACTCCGCAGCACAGAAAAACTGGACGACAAAACTGAACAAATGGCCTCCTGAAAATAATGTGGGATGAAAACATGGATCCGAAGAGAATGACAAAACGGACGCAGAAAATATACTTTTGAAAAATTGAAAGACAACTGGTTGTCATACTCCAGATTTGACGAATTGAAAAACAACTAGAGTAGACAAAGTGTTTGTTTTTCGTTAATATCGATTATAGACCGGTCGTGCGATAACTAGACGTCGTCCGGTGTATATACGTAGCATCGATCGAAGATGGCGGCACGCGCGCTTCAGCGACGCGGACATCCGGGCGATGGTGGAGCAGGGCGTGGATCCACCTCTGGAGGAGAGACGGACGAAGCTGCAGGCCCAGGTGAGCGACTACCTGCAGAGCACGGAGCTCCCCACGATCAAGCAGCTGGAGTCGGCCGAGCTTCTCGAGGCGTTTGCCATCTCCGCCGACCAGGAGCCGGCGGAGGTCGCGGGGGAGTACAGGGACGCCGCGGCGACGTTCGTCGGAACGTCCGGCGAGGAGGCGCGTGCGGTCGTTTCGGCGCTGCAGGACATGGCGGCGTGGGCGGGCGCGCGCCACGCCGAGTTCTGGGAGATCGCGGCCTCTGCGCGGCGCCTGCCAGACAGTCACCTCAGGGCGTTCGCCGCCGCGGAGGCCGATCCGGAGGACCTCGTTGGCCATGCGGCCCAAGAGTACCTGGTCTTTTTGTCCAAGGAAACGGACGGCGGGGACATGCCCGAGGGTGTGGACGCGGCGGCGAGAGCCGGAGGAGGCATCGTCGCAAGGTTCGCAGAGAGGTACGTCGCCCTCGCGGAGAGGCTTAGGAGAGGTGCGGCGACGTCCGCTGGGAGGACCGGGGAGGAGGCGCTGGTGGAGGCGCTGCGGAGGCAGGCGGCGGCGGTGGAGGCCATGTGCGTGAACCCGGACGAGTTGGTGGCCAAGATGTCGGCGTCGGCGTCATGGGAACTGTGGAAAAAGTACGTTAGCCGGACACCAACGTCCGTGCCGGCATCGGTAGGCTTATAGCTCTCATGCGACGTCTTTACTCGGAATTGGAAGGAACACGACATCGTTGCAAAGAATAGCTCGCATGCGATGCCTGTGAGGCAGCTAATAGCCCAGGGCCACACAGGCCATAAAACGGTCGTTAAGGATATATTTAACTTTGTTCCAAGATTAGGGTTAAGCCAAACCGGTCGGTTGGGACAGCCAGTCAAGCCAGTCAAACCAACCGCTTCCGACCGAGAGCGCGCGTCACATTGACTGTAGCTTCCCCGACGGCGGCGACGGACCTCACCCATCGTTCTCGGCGCCGGCGGCAGGGCAATCTTTTTAGGCGGCTGCGCTTTCCATTCGACAGCGAAGGTGGTGAGTGCCATTTGAAAGCTAATTCCTCTCCCAGTCTTCTCAATTCGGGATCTGAGCGTGCCCATTGATGCTAGATTGTGGAGGCCGGGGTGTGCTAAACGGGGCGAGGGGAACGAGATGGAGCATGGAGAGGGGACTTCTAATCAGTATATCCCGCATCTCTGCACTTAATTTCTCTAAGGTTGAGCTCTTTGTTCGCTTCCGCTAGCTCACAGTGCCTGCCAAAAATAGAGGAGACGATGTTGCGCGCCAAACCTTCGAATTTTGCATCAGTTTCTTTCCCTCTAGGCTGTTTTAGTTGATGGCAGCACACAAATCATTGAGAGAGACACGGTTGTTAAATGAGAGGTGGAATTAGAACATGTTGATCCCCAAGAGCTAATAAACATGGGAGAGGAGGCGGCGAGGAAAATGGTGGAAAAAATTGGAGATAGTGTGGTTTGGGGGCCAGAGCAACAAGTTTGTTTGTTACGATTTGATGATTGCAAATGTGAATATATTAGGGTTGAGACATGGGAACATATAGTTGATGAAATCGATGAGCGAAACGGTTGGGCAAGCAAAATTGTTCTGTTTTTAGCAGAGCTCATTGATCTGGAACCTGAATCGAAGGTTGGATATGTGGCCTCGAAGCTGGCTGCTCAGATGGTCGAGGATGATTGGGCTGCACAAAGACAAGTAATGCCTATACTTACTGAGTTGAAAGTGTTAACAGTGGAGGATGATGCTAATGCACAAGGGGAGGCTGCATATGCTAATGCACAAAGGATTGTAACTGTTGATTGGAATTCAGTTGAGATACATGACCGGACTGATTTTGTCATTGCACCAATAGATGACATTGAAATGGCAAAGCTTTTTGGCATTCCTATAGATGACAGAGACAAGAAGAAGAAGAGGGATGAAGCTGTAAATGATGGTGACAACCATTTAAGAGATGAAGAGGCAGATATAGATCTAGAGTTGTTGGAAAATGCTGCAGTTCATGTAGATGATGCACACGATGATGAGCTAGTAACCGTTTATGACAAAGAGGACCCAGTTATTGAAGTTGGGAGATTGTTTCCAAGCATGGATGAATTCAGGATGTGTTTCAGGACATATGCAGTCAAACATGAGTTTGCTACCAAGACTATGTGGACTGATAAAAAGAAGTTCTATGCAAAATGCATAGGTTATGATGGTGGTGCCAAGCCTTGCAAGTGGTATATATCTGCTAGACGCCAACCTGATGGAAGGACAATAATAGTGAATCAAATTCGAAAACCTCATACTTGCATTAAAAGTTCTCAAACAGTTACAAAGATGACATCACAATTATGGGTTGCAGAAAAGATCAAGCCTATTTTAGCTACAACACCAAACAACACTGCAAAGAGACTGAAAATAGACTTGGAAAAGCAGTACCTCATTAAGCTGAATTATACTACAGTGTGGAAGGCAAAGCAAAGGGCAATGAAAGAGCTATATGGTGATTGGGCAAATACCTTTCGAATGCTTTATAACTTCAAAGCAGAAGTAGAGAAGAGGTCACCTGGTAGTGTTGTGGAGATAGATACTGAGGTAACATTTGATGGGAAAGTCTTCTTCTCTAAATTCTTCATGGATTTAAAACCTTGCATCGATGGCTTCAAAGAAGGGTGCCGTCCATATTTGAGTACAGACTCATCTTTCTTGACTGGAAAGTGGAATGGTCAACTAGCAGCATGCAATGCTTTAGATGGCCACAATTGGATGTTCCCTATAGCTATTGGCATTTTTCAGTCTGAGACAGAGGCATCATGGACATGGTTCATGATGCAGTTGAAAAGATGCATAGGGCCAGTCTCTCCATTGATAGTGCATACAGATGCATGTAAAGGTTTAGAAAATGCAGTGAAGATTGTTTTACCTCATGCTGAGAAGAGGGAGTGCTTCTGCCATATGTGGATGAATTTGATCAAAAAATTCAGAGGAGATGATTTTGGACGCATGTGGCCAGCAGCAAGATCTTACACCAGACAGACACATTCATATCACCTTGAGAAGATTAAGGCGGCATGCTCTGAGGAGGATAGGGTCAAGTTTTGTACATCGTTGGAAACCTACCATTCTCTTTTATGGTACAAGTCAGGTTTTAACACTGCCATCAAATGTGATCATATCAACAATAATTTGGCAGAAAGTTTCAACAACAAAGTGAAGGAGTTAAAAGACTTGCCTGTCCATGATATGGTTGACCAGATCAGGATCATGATCATGAGGTTGTGGGAATTGAGAAGAAGGCTTGGCGATGTTCTTCAAGGAGATAAGCTTCCTGATGTTGTGCAGCAGGTGGTCAACAGGAGCAGAAATCTTGCACATTTGCATGTTGAGAAATCCTCATTGTGGGGTGCTGAAGTCAGAGATACAAAGACTGGCAGGAGGCATGTTGTTGACACTCAATTGCATGAATGCACATGCCTTGAGTGGCAACACACTAGGAAGCCTTGTGAGCATGCCATACTTTTCTTGCCTCCAAACACAAGCTAAATATGCACCCATATTTGCATGAGTATTATTCTGTAGCAAAATTCAAGGCTGCATATGGAACACCAATTCCAGCACTTACAGATCAGTCTCAGTGGCCTGAAGTGCACATTCAGTTCTCCTTGTGTCCTCCTTTGATGAAAAGAAAGGCTGACAGGCCCAATCAAAGTATATTCAAGGCTTGGTTTGAGAAAGGTGGGAGCAGCAAGAAGGGAAAGAAATATGAAAAGAAAGATGCCAAGACAAAAAGGGCCCAAAAAGGTAACAAGAATAGATGCAAACTCTGTGAAGAACTTGGACACCGAGCTGGCTCTACCAAGTGCAGATACACTGTTGAAAAGCCAAATTATGTTCATCCAAAATCTATCCCATTTCTTGTTGATGATTTTTCTCCCCCAGCTAACTTGCTTGTTTTCAGGAGGAAGCATGGAGGAAAAGGCCCACCTCTTGTTGTTGAAGAATGCTGCCAGTGAAAAGGGCAAGAATCAATGGCCAAAGAAAGAAGAGAACTAACCAGATCATGTTTGGTGCTGCTGAGGTGCAATCTGAACTTGTTTTGGAGGATGATTTGCAAACTGTTGAGGCTTTAGGGCACACCATTTGCCCCACCATTTCTGATTTGGAAGCTCTAGTGCAAAATGAGGGGCAAAATGAGCATGTTGTTGAGGCTCTAGTGCAAAATGAGCATGTTGTTGAGGCTCTAGTGCAAAATGAGCATGTTGTTGAGGCTCTGGTGCAAACTGACCATGTTGATGAGGCTCTGGTGCAAAGTGACCACGTTGATGATGCTCTGGTGCCAGATTGTGATGTTGTTGAGGAGGTTCAGGAGGTGAAGGAGACTCTTGGACGTGTTGTAGGGAGGCCAGATGGTTATGGTAAGAAAAAGACGAGCATAAACCTATTGTGTGGTGTGAAACTTGTGAAGGAGAAGAAAACGAGGGGTAAGAAGAGCCAAAAGAAATAGACTTTGAATTTGGCACTTGTTGTTGTATACATTTGTTATTGTAATAATTTGGCACTTGTTGTTGTAATAATTTGGCACTTGTTGTTGTTGTAAACATTTGTTATTGTAATAATTTGGCACTTGTTGATAATTTGGCCGAAATTCAAATATGATGGTAAATTTGAATTTCAACCAATGTAGCTATGTGTACTTTTCTATGTTTGTATGAGCTTCCAATGTTTTTCTCATATGTAGAGTACAACTCATCCTCACCCTGATCCCTTTTGTGAAGTACAACTCACCCTCACCCAAAATGTGGTAGAAATGGGCTCCAAAGCTAGGGCAAACCACCCCATTTCTAAGCAAGTTTTTTTCGACCATTTCTACAACCAAGTTTGATATTTTTACTCACAACTATGTCACATAACATGACACCATGCGAAGGTTTTGTATTTTTTTGAATTAGTTATGCACATTTGAATGTCTGGTCAAACTTTTTGAAGGGTTTTCATAAATATTCTTAGCTAGGGGCTGGGGCTCACAAAACTAGCATTGGATCTCTGATGAAATAGCATGTTGTGAATCTAAAAATTATTTTTACAAAAAATTATCAGCATGAAATCATGTACCTGTAGTTCATATCTTACCCACTTCCAACCGATTCGACAGGATTTGTCTTTTTCACCAGGGATGGAATAAAAGGTTTGATATACTCAAGTTGGGAAATTGTACATGCTAGGTGGTCTAGTATTTTTGAAAAATAGGATGTTACCATTTTGAAACTTCAATTTGGTGGTCGCTTCACAAATCCCCCCTCTTTCGGTACTAAGAAAATAGAAAATGGATTTTCCGTGCATCGAAAAGGTAAACTTTGTACTACAACATTGTTATTCATCCCATTATACACATGCATGCCCAATATGGGCACATTATCAAAAACTATGCCTTGATTCTAGCCATATCATTGGTCATTTGACCCGAAAGTCAGAAAATCTCGGAGGAGATAGGTCATTTTGTGAAGGGTTTTTTGAAATATGATCAATATACCAAGTTTAATATTTTTCCTCACAAATATCTCACATAACATGAAACCATGTGAAGGTTTTGTATTTTTTTGATTTTTTTGAATTAGTTATGCACATTTGAATGTCTGGTCAAACTTTTTGAAGGGTTTTCATAAATATTCTTAGCTAGGGGCCGAGGCTCACAAAACTAGCATTGGATCTCTGATGAAATAGCATGTTATGAACCTAAAAAATGATTTTTTTCAAAAAATCATCAGCATGAGATCATGTACCTGTAGTTCATATCTTACCCACTTCCAGCCGATTCGGCAGGATTTGTCTTGTTCACCAGGTGTGGCATCCCGCAAAACCACTACTAGAAAATCGCGTTGTTTTTGTGCATTGCATCGTCATCATCATGCATTGTTTGCCTAAAACTATTTTCGCAAACCTGTCTTTGTTTTCAACACGCCCCATCTTTATTCAAACATCAAAACCGGGTCCCCGGATTATTTTGTTTTGTCCGCTGTCGGATTGCAAAAGCGTTGGTTGAAATAAATAATTTAATTATATTATTTTAGTGGGGGCAGTCGAACGGGCCGACCCGACCCGAACGACCACCCCCAGGAATTTAAATCGGTCCACCCTTAATCCTTTTTACACCCACCTATCTACCCAGCCCTCCTCTCCACATCACTCCCTCCAATAGCCAGGTGCCACCTCACCCTCCCCAAACTCCCCACCAATCCTATGCTGCCACCTACCCCCTCTCCCCTCCCTCACATGCACACCAGCACACAACACACACCAGCCACACACGCACACGGTACACGCCCGACCCCGCCTCCCTGGCGTGCCCCAACCACCCACGCACGCACCCCGTGGGTCCCACCCCGTCCCCCGCGCGCGCCTCCCTTCCCAGCCTCCTCCCTCCTCTCTGCTAGCCTCCTCTTCCTCCCTCACCGTCCCCGCCGGCGACCACCGCCCCCGCTCGCCTCCTCCCCACCTCGCCGCGCCCTCTTCCCACCCCCTGCGCCGCCCAAGCTCCTCCCTCTCTGCTCGCAGCCGCCCGAGCCGTCGCCCGACCCGCGGAGCCAGCGCGGCCGCCTCGCTCGCCAACCGCCTCCGCCTCCTCCGCCCGCCTCGCCCGTCGCCGGCTCCGCGCCCCGCTCGAGCCTCCCGCCGCCTCCGCCATGGCGCAGCCTCCAGACGCCAGCGCATGCGCCCCGCCAGCCTTCCCCATCGCTGTTCGCCGCCCCACCCGCGGCCGTCCTCCCTCCAGCGACGGCTGCCTCCGTCCGCGTCCCGCGAGCCTCCTGGCGACCCTCCCGGCGACCGCCCGTCTCCGCTCGGCCGCCAAGATACCCGAACCCGGCCTCGACCCGCCAGAAGCCGGCGTCCCTGCGTCCGCGCCGCTTGCGCGCTGCGCGCCCGGCCTCTACTCCCCGCCCAGCGACCTCGCGCCCGGATCTGCGAGCTCGCTGGCCACCACACGGCGCTCGCCTCTGCGGTTCGTCGCCCTAGCAGCGTTGGCCCCGCCACAAGTTCTGCCTGCATACGTGTTTTTGCGGTCCGATGAGGTGAGGTGGATGAGTTGTTCCACATTGCGGTGATACGATGCCTCGCCAAGATCTTCCGTAGACATGTATGTAATCCAGGAACGGCAACGACCATCGGCGCCAAGCCCAAGTCCGACACCGGCAAACCCGGAGATCGCTAGAAGAATCATCGACAAGATCTTCTACAAGGACGCCAAGCCCGTCAAGATCCCGAACGCCGAGGTCGTCTACACGGAACGCCAAGATCTTCTCGGGACATCGAGTTCGCCATCACGGATGACAAGCACGCCTTCATGGAACCGCAGACACGGAAACCGCAAGACCTTCTGCCCGGATACTGCAAGTACCCCCCTCGAGGACGCCGAGAACCCGGATGCGATAAGATCTGCCCCGTTGATCAAGAATGTTTCCGCCGAGACCGGACCCTGAGACCGACCCCGAACCCCGGAACCCCAAGTTCGTCGAGACCCTAAATGTGTGAACCCCTCTCCGAGAACCCTATTTTATAAATGGTCAACTATATGAATTGTTGCATAATTAATTGACATCTCGCATGCATATCATGTGGTTTGGGGGCCTTATGCCGATTCACCTCTAATTAAATATGGGGCCCATATGCGGGCAAATCTAGTCTCATATCGGCCTCATTTAAACTTGTGTAGCGAACCGGTGCTATCTTTTGCCATGCTAAAACAACATTTAAATTGCGGGGTTTCTAAATAACTCGAACCATCTAATTAATTGTCGGGACCCCGGTTCCGCTTAATTTGACCTAATCGCATCGCATCTTTGCCATGTCATACCCCATGCATGCATCATGCCGATCTTTTGCCGTAGTATTAAATATTGCATCCGGTGTTTATTCTAGTGTTTTGCTTCTTCGCGGATAAGGCCGTTGAGTTGATGTGAGCTTCGCCCCGATCTCCGGTTGAACCCTTCGACATGTTTTCAGGCGAGCATCTCCCCCTTTCTACCTATCTTACTATTCTAGTATTTATTCCCTCATGTTGATCTTTGCTATCTGTGTTGCGATGCTCTAGTTTTCGTACCCGTGATATCCCTTGCAGCCATATATAGCCTTGGACACATCCTATTACCTGTTGTTTGGTAGATAGTTGGACCCGCGTGTCGTAGTCGCTTGCTCAAGTGTTTTGCTTGTCGTCAAGTACCACAATTGTTGGAGGATTGCCGCATGTTGACGTTGGAGATGATCATGGTTTACTTATTGTTCACTTTAATTCCTGTTTAACAACTAAAATTGAATTAAGCAGAGGCATCGGTGGGTGATAGGTAATATTTGGTTTCCGACCGCCCACTTGTGTCCCGTAGGACCCGAGTTCTTGACACCTGTTCCGAGATCGAGCGTGCTAACCACAGGTGGGGAGATATGGGCCCCCCATCGATTATTACCTGATTTCAAAGTATTGTCTTGGGGCCAAACTAGTTTGAGGTTTTATTTACTATCCTGTACTTATGCCATGCTTTCTTCGCTTTATTTAAATTGTCGACGAGATACTGTCTTTATTTAGGATCGGGACACGATTTGCGGTGTCGGCAGTCCCGTTTGGGGATTTGTCGTTTCCAGCCGTCTACCCAAACCCTAAGTCCGTCTCGAGACCGGCCGACTTCGTTGCGGTGTACTTAGTGGGGTGGCCCCCGTGCTTGCTTTGGGTGCAGGAACGTCGTGACTTAGGCCCGCCGACATACCGATGGGTGTATGTTAACGATCGGCAAAAGGGTCAAGTGCTGTGGATACTTTGGTGCACCCTCAGGTTAAATCTTTTAGAAGCCGTGTCCGCGGTTATGGACGACTTGGAGCAGTGCTTGATCATAGACAACTATAACTAAAGTTCTTGTTATAAATTGACTTGTATCCGATATGACTAGTAATCAGCTTCACTACAACGGAAGGGCTAAGTAAAAGTACCAACAACTGCTGGGTTTTGGGTTATCTCATGCTAATTGAATCTGACTAGTAAGTGATGCCACTATAACGGAATGATTAACTAAAAGTGCCCACTGTTTACTTTATCAGGATGAATATCTAAACCTGACTAGTAATTGCTGCAACGATAACTGAATAAGTAAAACTGCCAACTGTGTGAGTTCCTCGGTTGACTTCCTCGTTTGGTCTCGAGGGGGAAACGCCAGGATGGGTTTGTTTGATGATAGTATCAGGCTGGATCCGAATAGGTCTTTCTCACCCCTCTCTGATAGCCGCCAGTTGTATCGAGTCTCTATAGGTTGTTTAGTGCATGCTGCCGCCGCCATCCACCATACCTATGTAGGCGAGGACCGCCAATTCTAGCCTCGCGTGTCTGGCCTCGATCGACGCGCTCCTTCTTTTTCTTTTGCCCTTTGTCGGCACCCCTTTTGTTTAAGCAGGTTTTGAGATCGACGCCATTAGCAGGGTTACCCTTCCGGCTTGGCCTGGGCAGGGTTATGGACGCCATTGGTTATTCTTCAGGGCTCTTAGCCCCATTTGCATCTTGTCCGTAGTAGGACGCTGTATCATTTTCAAGGTGATTTGGATCTTGGTACATTATATCTGTATTCTTGACTCTTTGAGTCGCTGTTGAATATATATCTGTTCTGTGGGTCCCATCGAGGACTGTTGTGTAATGATATTACTTCGTTTTCCACCCGCACGAAAGTGCCTGGTGGGCACCTTTGAATCGTTTCTATGCGGGTTTGGCGAGTTTCGCTAAAACTTGCATAGGGCCGATTCTGAGGGTGTTACACCAGGGATGGAATAAAAGGTTTGTTATACTCAAGTTGGGACATTGCACATGCTAGGTGGTCTAGTATTTTTGAAAAATAGTATGTTACCATTTTGAAACTTCAATTTGGTGGTTGCTTCACAAATCCCCCCTCTTTCGGCACTCAGAAAATAGAAAATGGATTTTCTGTGCGTCGAAAAGGAAAACTTTGTACTACAACATTGTTAGTCATCCAATTATACACATGCATGCCCGATATGGGCACATTATCACAAACTATGCCTTGATTCTAGCCATATCATTGGTCATTTGACCCGAAAGCCAGAAAACCTCGGAGGAGATAGGTCATTTTGTGAAGGGTTTTTTGAAATATGATCTGTTGGAGATATGCGCTAGAGGCAATAATAAAAGCAGTTATTATTATATCTTTGTGTTTATGATAATTATTTACATTCATGCTATAATAGTATTAACAGGAAACATTAATACTTATGTGATTTGTAAACTGAATTAGAGTCCCTGGTAAAGCCTCTTTATAATACTAGCTTGTTGATTAATAAATGATTGTGGTTTCTCGATCATGAACATTGAGATGTTTTTAATAACAAGATCATATCATTAGGAGAATGGTGTGATGGACATACTCCTATAGATAAGCGTAGCATAAAAATCAAGTCATTTTAATAGTTCGTTTGCTATAAGCTTTCTGGTACATAGTAACCTAATTCCTTCGACCATGAGATCATGCTAATCACCATCACCGGAAGGATGCTTTGATGACATCAAACACCACAGTAACTGGGTTGCTATAAAGGTGGCATTGAGTGTTCGGAAAGTATGGGTTGAGGCACATGGATCAAGAGTGGGATTTGTCCATCCATATGACGGATAGATATACTCTGGGCCCTCTCGGTGGAATGTCATCCAATTGGATTGCAAGCATGTGACTGGCTCACAAGGGATCACATATCACGGGAACGAGAAAAGAGTACTTATTAGTAACGAGGTTGAACTAGGTATGCAAAGATACCGACGATCAAAACCTCGGATAAGTAAACTATCGTGAGACAAAGGTAAATTGGTATCGTATGTAAGTGGTTCATTTGATCGCAAAGTAATCGTTGAAATATGTGGGAGCCATATGAATTTCTAGATTACTCTATTGGTTATTGATCGGAGAAGTGTCTCGATCATGTCCGCATAATTCACGAACCGTAGGGAGACACACTTAAGGATTCGATGTTGTTTAGTAGATATGGAATGTTAGTAGGGATACCAAATGTTATTCGGAGTCTCGGATGGGATTCGGGATATCACTAGGAGATCCGGAATGGTCCAGAGAATAAGATTCATATAAGGAAAGTCCTATTTCGGAGTTCGGGAAAGTTTCCGATGATTTCATCGGAGAGGTTCTAGAAGGGTCTAGAAGGTTCACCGGTCCGGAAGGAGAATGGTCCATGAATGTGTCATGGGTATGTGGAATGATTGGATCATAACCAACGTCACTTGGTGTTGGCATATGCGAGAGAGAAATAAAGCTCTAAATTGAAAGTTAAACGGAAGTTTGAAAGTCAAACTGGAACAATGGTTTCCTAGTAGGAGAAGAAACAAGTCCTTCTCTCAATCCAGCTTGGGTTTGGGTTTGGATTCAAACCCACCCCTCCCAAGGCTTCCCCCTCTCATATATAGAGGGGGAGGGCTGCGCCAACACAACACACAAGTTCCAAGCCCTCTCCACCCGAGCCCGCCGCCGCCGACCCGTCGCCGTACCACCGCCCGCGCCGCCGCCCGCGCGCCGCCGCCACCCTAGCCGCCGTCGACACCTCCTCCTCCTCCCGGATTTCTAAACCGTAGATTTCCGGGAAACCCTAATCCACCATAACTCGCATCCGGCTTAGGCGAAGCCCTGCGGGATCTTCCCTCTACTTCCGACACCACGCCGTCGTGCTGCCAGAGTTATGAAGGGAGAACTACAACCTCCGCTGCCTGCTGGAACAAGGGAGAGGAAGGTCTTCATCGAGTACCGAACGTGTGACCGACTGCGGAAGAGCTGCCGGAACGCAGCGTCGGAAGGATCATCTACGCGATCTTGAGATCGACAAGTGTACGACTACATCACCCACGAGAATCTGCTCTCGTTAACCGCTTTGGAATCTTCGAGGGTGAGTTCTTCTATCGACTTGTTGCTACAATCTAATAAATATATCTTGTCTTGTTTGTGTGCATGCGGTAGAAATTTTTTGTTTTCCATGCTACGAACCCCTACAGTGGTATCAGAGCCGTGTCTATATGTAGATCTGTTGCACGAGTAAACATAATGGTCATTGTGGGCGGTGGTGCTTTTATTATCAATTTATTTTTGTGTACTTTGCATCTTGCGGTATGATGGGATGAAGCGGCCCGGGCTAACCTTACATGACATCGTTCATGAGACTTGCTCCATGCTCAACATGCAACTTGTATTGCATAAGTGGCTTTGCGGGTGTCTGTCTCTCCCATCATAGTGTAGATTCAATTTACAACGGGCACTTGATAGTTCAATCATCAACGTTGTGGTTCTTGTTTGTCAGTTAGAACGACACTTATTGAAAGCCCCAAACCACGTAAAATGTACAAAGAAAATTAGTGGCGTCTAACTTTGTTTTGCAGGGGTGTGCTGTGATGTGATATGGCCATGATTGTGATTATATATGATGTATGCAATGTTCCTTATTGTAAGTTGGCAACCGGAAGGAGACATATGGTTGTCCTTTAAATTCCGTTAAGACTTGCGTGTCTATTCAAAGTAGTTGTAATAGTTGAAGCTGGTGGAAGACAATCATGAAACGGCGCCATTGCTTTACGCCATACCGGTGATGATGGAGATCATGTTCGTTCTTGAATATGGAGATCGTAAGCACAAGAAGAAAGGCCATATCATATCACATATTATGAATTGCATGTGATGTCAATCCTATATGCATCTTGTATTGCTTAGTTTGCGACGGTAGCATTAAAAGATGATCCCTCAAGCACAAAAATTTCATGTTTTAAAGTGTTCATCCTTAGTAAGCACCGTTGCTAAAGCTCGTTGTTTCAAAGCACCACGTGATGATCGGGTGTGTTAGATTCTGTGAGTGTATACAATGTGAGCAAGCCAGATTTGCTCATGCGGAAGCTAAGGTTTGATCTTGACGAGCCTAGCATGTACAGACATGGTCTCGGAACACGGATCACCGAAAGGTAAAGCATGAGTCATATAGTAGATATGATGAACATGTTGATTGTTCGCCATTGAAGCTACATCAACTCTCGTGATGATCGGTTTTGATGTGGTGGATTTGGTTCGTGTGATCACTAAAACAATGTGAGGGATATTGTTTTGAGTGGGAGTTAACCTAGATTAATTTAACTATTAATTAGAACTCAATTTGTCATAAACTTAGTCTAAACTATTGCAAATATGTTGTAGATCAATGGCGGCCCCTACCATCAATTTTAATGCGTTCCCAGAGAAAGAAAAGTTCAAAAACAATGGAAGCAACTTCGCGGATTGGTTCCGCAATTTGAGGATTGTCCTCAATGCTGATTTGACCTATGTGCTGGATGCACTGCTGGGTGACCCACCTGCAGCTACTGCTACCGATGAAGTAAAGAATGTTTACCTCACTCGGAAGAATCAATACTCCACAGTTCAGTGTGCTATCTTGTATGGTTTGGAATCGGAGCTTCAGAAAAGGTTTGAGAACCATGGCCCACATGATATTGTCCGTGAACTCAAAATGATATTTGAGGCTCATGCGGCAGTTGAGAGTTATGCGGCTTCTGAAAAGTTCTTTAACTGCAAAATGGAAGAGGGCAGCTCCGTCAGTGAGCACGTGCTTACGATGTCTGGGCACGCAAATAAACTCCAAAGTTTGGGTATAGTGATTCCTAATTCTTTGGGGATTCACCATGTCCTCCAATCACTGCCACCAAGTTACAAGAACTTTGTGATGAACTACAATATGCAAAACATGGACAAGACGTTGCCAGAACTCTTCTCCATGTTGAAATATGCAGAAGCGGAGATCAAGAAAGAGCACCAAGTGTTGTTGGTCAATAAGACCACCAAATTCAAGAAGCAAGGCAAGTCTAAGAAAAAGGGAAATTTCAAGAAGAGCGGTAAGAAAGTTGCCGTGCCGGTGAAGAACACCAAGGCTGGGCCTAAGCCTGATACTAAGTGCTTTTACTGCAAGGGAGAAGGTCACTGGAAGCGGAATTTCCCAAAGTACTTGGCGGATTTGAAGAACGGCAACATAAAAAAGCATATATCCGATATACATGTTATTGATGTGTATCTCACTAGTACTCGTAGTAGTGCCTGGGTATTTGATACTGGTTCGGTTGCTCATATTTGTAACTCGAAACAGGTACTGCAGAATAAACGGAATCTAGCGAAGAACAAGGTGACGATGCGTGTAGGAAATGGATCAAAGGTTGATGTGATCACGGTCGGCACGCTACCTCTTCATCTACCATCGGGATTAGTTTTATACTTAAATAATTGTTATTTGGTGCCTGCGTTGAGCATGAACATTATATCAGGATGATGTTTATTGCGAGACGATTACTTGTTTAAGTCCGAGAATAATGGTTGTTCGATTTATATGGGTAATATGTTTTACGCACATGCACCTTTGATAGATGGTCTATTCTTATTGAATCTCGATTGTGGAAATACACACATTAATAACATTGAAGCTAAACGTTTGAAATTGAGTGATAACTCGACCTATATGTGGCACTGTCGTCTTCGTCATATTGGAGTGAAGCGTATGAAGAAACTCTATTCCGATGGACTTCTTGAATCACCTGATTTCGAATCACTTGAAAGATGCGAAGCATGTCTGATGGGTAAAATGACTAAGACTCCATTTTTTGGTATGAAGGAGCGAGCTACAAACTTATTGGAAATCATACATACCGATGTTTGTGGTCCAATGAGTGTAGCATCGCGCGGTGGTTATCGTTATGTTCTTACCTTCACGGATGACTTGAGTAGATATGGGTATATCTATTTCATGAAACATAAGTCTGAAACTTTCGAGAAGTTTAAGGAATTTCAAAGTGAGGTAGAGAATCAACGTAACAAGAAGATTAAATTTCTGCAATCTGATCGTGGAGGTGAATATCTAAGTTACAAGTTTGGCGAGCATTTGAAGAAATGCGGAATACTTTCACAATTGACACCGTCGGGAACACCACAACATAATGGTGTGTCCAAACATCGTAATCGAACTCTCTTAGATATGGTTCGTTCTATGATGTCACTTTCAGATTTACCGCTATAGTTTTGGGGTTATGCATTAGAAACAACCGCATTCACTTTAAATAGGGCACCATCTAAATCCGTTGAAACGACACCATATGAATTATGGTTTGGAAAGAAACCTAAATTGTCGTTCCTTAAAGTTTGGGGTTGCGAAGCTTATGTAAAGAAGTTACAGCCAGACAAGCTTGAACCCAAAGCGGAAAAATGCGTCTTCATAGGATACCCGAAGGAAACTATTGGGTATACCTTCTATCATAGATCCGAGGGCAAAATCTTCGTTGCCAAGAATGGATCCTTTCTACAGAAGGAATTTATCTCAAAAGAAGTGACTGGAAGGAAAGTAGAACTCGACGAGGTTGTTGAACCTTCTCTCGAACTTGCGAGTAGCGCAGGACCGAAAGTAGTTCCTATGGCGCCTGCACCAATAAGAGAGGAAGCTAATGATGTTGATCATGAAACTTCTGTTGAAGTTACTACGGAACCTCGCAGGTCAACGAGAACTCGTACCACTCCTGATTGGTATGATCCCGTGACGAGTGTCATGTTGGTGGATAACACCGATAACCCTGCGACATATGAGGAAACAATGATGAGCCCATATTCCAATGAATGGCAAGAAGCCATGAAATCCGAGATTGGATCCATGTACGAAAACCAAGTATGGACTTTGGTGGACTTACCGGATGGCCGGAAGGCTGTCGAGAACAAATGGATTTTCAAGAAGAAAACAGATGCCGATGGTAATGTTACTGTCTATAAAGCTCGACTTGTCGCAAAAGGGTTTTGACAAATTCAAGGAGTTGACTACGATGAGACTTTCTCACCAGTATCGAAGCTAAAGTATGTAAGGATTATGTTAGCAATCGCTGCATATTATGATTATTAGATATGATAGATGGATGTCAAAACGGCGTTCCTCAATGGAGACATTGATGAAGAGTTGTATATGATGCAACCCAAAGGTTTTGTTGATCCTAAAGATGCTAACAAGGTATGCAAACTTTAACGGTCCATATATGGATTGAAGCAAGAATCTTGAAGTTGGAATCAACATTTTGATAAGGTAATCAAAATCTTTGGTTTTATACAAACTTATGGAGAAGGTTGTATTTACAAGAAAGTGAGTGGGAGCTCTGTAGCATTCTTAATACTATATGTAGATAACATATTGTTGATTGGGAATGATGTAGACCTTCTTAATAATGTCAAGGATTATTTGAATAATAGTTTTTCAATGAAAGATCTTGGTGAAGCAGCTTACATATTAGGCATAAAGATTTATAGAGATAGATCGAGATGCCTAATATCATTGTCACAAAGTACATATTTGGACAAAGTTCTAATGAGGTTTGGAATGGAAGATAGGAAGAAAGGGTTCTTGCCCATGTTGCCCAATACGACCTTGAGTAAAACTTAAAGTCCTGCAACGGCAGAAGATAGAGAAAGGATAAGTAAGACTCCCTATGCCTCAGCTATAGGATCTCTTATGTATGCCATGCTATGTACTAGACCCGACATTGCATATGCTGTTAGTTTGACTAGAAGATATCAAAGTGATCCAGGAGTCATCATTGGACAGCGGTCAAAAACATCCTTAAGTACTTGAGAAGAACTAAGGATATGGTTCTTTCTTATGGACGTGATGAATAGCTCGTTGTTAATGGTTACACCGATGCTAGTTGGAACACCGATCCGGATGATTCTAAATCTCAATCTGGATACGTATTTACTTTGAAAGGTGCAGCAGTTAGCTGGAGGAGTGCAAACCAAAGCGTTGTGGCAAGATCTTCAACTGAATCAGAATACATAGCTGCTTCGGAGGCTTAATAAGAGGCGATATGGATGAAGGAGTTCATTACAGAGCTCGGTGTGGTTCCAAGTGCGCTGGACCCAATGTCTATCTACTATGATAACATGGGCGCCATAGCCAATATGCAAGAACAAGGTCACACAAGAAGTTGAAGCACATCAAGCTACGTTTTCACGCTATTCGAGAACATGTCCAAGATGGTGACATAAAGATTTGAAAAGTACACACATATCTGAATGTGGCGGATCCGTTGACTAAACCTCTCCTGAGGGAAAAACATGACCAACAGCAAACCGCCATGGGTGTTCGGTATATTACCATGTAATCTAGATTAGTTGACTCTAGTGCAAGTGGGAGACTGTTGGAGATATGACCTAGAGGCAATAATAATAGCATTTATTATTATATCTTTGTGTTTATGATAAATGTTTACATTCATGCTATAATAGTATTAACAGGAAACATTAATACTTGTGTGATTTGTAAACTGAATTAGAGTCCCTGGTAAAGCCTCTTTATAATACTACCTTGTTTATTAATAGATGATCGTGGTTTCTCGATCATGAACATTGAGATGTTGTTAATAACAAGATCATATCATTAGGAGAATGGTGTGATGAACATACTCCTATAGATAAGTTAGCATAAAGATCAAGTCATTTTAATAGTTTGTTTGCTATAAGCTTTCTGATACATAGTAACTTAATTCCTTCGACCATGAGATCATGCTAATCACCATCACTGGAAGGATGCTTTGATGACATCAAACACCACACCGTAACTGGGTGGCTATAAAGGTGGCATTGAGTGTTCGGAAAGTATGGGTTGAGGCACATGGATCAAGAGTGGGATTTGTCCATCCATATGACGGATAGATATACTCTGGGCCCTCTCGGTGGAATGTCATCCAATTGGCTTGCAAGCATGTGACTGGCTCACAAGGGATCACATATCACGGGAACGATAAAAGAGTACTTATCAGTAACGAGGTTGAACTAGGTATGCAGAGATACCGATGATCAAAACCTCGGATAAGTAAACTATTGTGAGAGAAAGGGAAATTGGTATCGTATGTAAGTGGTTCATTCGATCGCGAAGTAATCGTTGAAATATGTGGGAGCCATATGAATTTCCAGATTCCTCTATTGGTTATTGATCGGAGAAGTGTCTCGATCATGTCCGCATAATTCACGAACCGTAGGGAGACACACTTAAGGATTCGATGTTGTTTAGTAGATGTGGAATGTTAGTAGGGATACCGAATGTTGTTCGGAGTCTCGGATGGGATCCAGGATATCATGAGGAGATCCGGAATGGTCCGGAGAATAAGATTCATATAAGGAAAGTCCTATTTCGGAGTTCGGGGAAGTTTCCGATGATTTCATCGGAGAGGTTCTAAAGGGTCTAGAAGGTTCACCGGTCCGGAAGGATAATGGTCCATGAATGTGTCATGGGTATGTGGAATGATTGGATCATATCCAAGGTCACTTGGTGTTGGCATATGCGAGAGAGAAATAAAGCTCTAAATTGAAAGTCAAACGGAAGTTTGAAAAGTCAAACTGGAACAATGGTTTCCTAGTGGGAGAAGAAACAAGTCCTTCTCTCAATCCAGCTTGGGTTTGAGTTTGGATTCAAACCCACCCCTCCCAAGGATGCCCCTGACGAGGTTTGATCTCATTAATGCCCATTGTTATGGACTTGGGTTTTGGAGAATATGGGGATGCTGGAGATCATGGAACGGTTAACAGACAAGCAACTGGGACGAGATTTACCTGTGTTCGTGCCCCTGAGGGAAAACCCTACTCCCGCTGCGCTCTTGATTACGGCGAACCGAAGGTTCTGAGGGGTCTGTGATTCGATCTGGCATGGTGGTGGGTATGCGAAAGTATGAGTCGAGACATCTAGGTCGTGCCCTCCTGACCTTTATATAGACTTAGGCAGGTCACGGGCATAGTCCTAGTCGGTTACAAGTTCTAGGGTTTTACCCCTTTGAATTTCCTATCTACACTAGTCTTGCTCTCCAAGGATCCGAAGGCGTCATGGGCCTTGGCCACCCGAAAATCTTCATGGGCCAGCGTACATCTGCTGTGGGCCTTCCTTGGGCTGGACCAGGTATGCTGAGGCCACGTACCCGTAAGGTATAACCATGTCAGTAGCCCCCGAGTGATCAGTCGAATCGCAGATTCGGCTGAGGACTCTTCAATCTTTTGGTTGTGACTGTATGTTTCATCAGTATGTGTGTAGGGATTGTTGATGCGTGTGCCTGACTCACACGACGGATCAGGGTTAGTTAACTATCTTAGGACGAAACAACACGATCTTCCTCAGATTCGAGTCCCTCAACTCGAAACTGGAACATATGCTGGCGTAATTCGACTCAGGCCGTGGAGGACTTACATGAGTGGAATTCCAGTGAATTTAATTGATGTACCCAACGCGTCCGTCGGGATTTTTCATCGCACTTGTTAGCACGGGTTTTTACTAGCAGAGCGCAGTCGTGTGCGTTGCCAGGCCATCAGATGATATCTGTAGGTCTTATCTTTGTGTTGTAGACACATCATCCGAATGGTTGTCACCTCGGAGGTGTTTCGGGTGGCCAAAGAGACCGTTGCTCACTAGGCGTTTTGTTGGGGCAGATTTGCCGAAAAGTTTTTGCATGCTGATCCGAAAGATCGCAGTCGAAGATTTCATAGGGTGCGCGACCAGCGCTCCCTATGGGAGTAGCCCCCGAGTGTCTGTTCGAGTCGTAGAATCGAGTGGATACTTTAGCTCAAAACATTGTACAGTTGTTAAGTCCGTAGGACACAAAAATTTTCGGATGCTTAAATCCATCCTCCCTATGGGAGTAGCCCCCGAGTCCATAGTGGAGTCGTAGACTCGATGTAGGACTCGAAGAACTATTTTGTCTTTATTCGTCTTTCGGGTGCGCGGCCAGCGCTCCTGATAGGAGTAGCCCCCGAGTATTTAATCGAATCGAAGATTCGAGTGAGTACTCTTAGCTGTGGAGCCGAAGAATTGTAGTTGGTACTAGTATAGCTTTTGATGACATCAGTGCTGACGATCAATGACCTCAAGCATCTGCTACGCCAGAGATGACTTGACTGGACGAACATGGGTCCCACTTGCTGACTTTGAATTGAACGGTCACGCGCGGCGTGGAGATAATTACGGCGTCTCCTCGATTTCCGCGCGTAGTGGACGGCGTGGTAACGACGGTTCGTTGTGATGTTGACACGTGTATGGTCAGATCTGTCGTTGGCGTTAGGTCTTCTGGATGGACGGTTGTCGTGCGTCGTCTTCGTTGTTATAATCATTGGGAAAATCCGCGGTTTGTTTTCACCGCATCAGTTCTTGTTTTCACTGCCTCCTTGTGCTCTAGCGATTCTTGCTGCGCGCTGGGATTTCCTTCCACATTTTCGTCTTCCCTTCTGCATTTTCACCGCCGGCGCCGCCGTAGCGCAATGGGGAAACCGAAGAAATCCTCGTCTGCCGTTGGTACTAGCGCCGCCGGAGGAAAGAAAAGCGCCGCCGCTACCCGTGTCACCGAAGGTGGCTGGCGGCGATCAGAGACGCGGGAGAGCGATCTCCGCAAGCTTCGCGAGCGGGGTCTAATCCCACAAGATAGGGAGGCCGTCAGACTCCCCGGCAACGAGGTAATCCCCCGTCCCCCAGCTGGGTACCGGGTTATGTTTCTTGCCTTTGTTATGCGTGGGTTTTCCTTCCCAGTCCACGACTTCCTTCGTGGGCTGCTCTTTTCCTATGGCATCCAGCTGCATCATCTTTCGCCCAACTCCCTTCTCCACATTGCTTGTTTTATCACTTTTTGCAAGTGCTGTCTTGGCATTGAGCCGCACTTTGGCCTCTTCCGGAAGCTTTATTCCATGAAGAGGCAGTCTGGTTCGGATGGTGTGTATCCCATTGGGGGTTGCATCATCTCCCTTAGTCCCAATCTTCTCTTCTTTTCTTTTTCCATGTCCGAATCTGTCCAGTACTGGCGGAGGCGATGGTTTTATATTCACGACTCCATAGTGCCTGGGCAAGATTTTGGTCTTGTTCCTTTTGACCCCTCCCAGATGATTGAGCCGAAAAGGTCTTGGAAAAACAAAATTTTGGATGGCGAGGTGGCGGAGATAGAGGCCCTTTACCGTCGGGTGGAGGATCTCCAGCTGATTCCGGAGAAGGAAGTGAACGGCGTGGACATCATCCGGACATTTCTCGAGCGTCGGGTGCAGCCTCTCCAAGCGAGGGCGCACCCGATGTTCCTTTATTCTGGGCGCCGTGATCCGACGAGGGTTTCGGCTGAGAAAATCTTCGAGGGGGATCTTGACAGGGCCCTTCGCTCACTGCTGAAGTTCAAGGCCAGAGAGGAAATCCCTGGGAAGTCGCTGACTCCGCCGTTTTCTGCGACACTGGCCGTTCCACAGGTGTAGATTCGTGCGCGTAGCGCTTTTTGTCGACTGCATATTTGTTTTCTTTTGTTTGCTAACAATGTCCCTTCTGATTTTGCAGAGCTTCAAGGTGTCAGGCATGGTACCGCCATTGCCTGAAAGGTATCCGAATGCTCCGAATAATGAGGTGGTGGAGTCCGTGTCTGAACTGTCGTCGACACGATCTCCGGCCGAAGATGCCGACGAGTCGAGTGAGGACCATACGCGCAAACGATCATGGAGCTCCAGCGAGTCTTCGGATGCCTCGACTCCTCCGACTCCCAGAAACCCTCTGTGCCTGGATCATCATGATGACGGTCATGGAGGTTCTTCCTCTCCCATTCCTACCATTCCTGTGCGGGCTGTAGCGCCGCACCCGCCAGCGAAGCGGAAGAAGGAAGAAAAGAAGGAGGAGAAGAAGGAAGAGAAGAAAGAGGAGAAGAGATCCTGAAGGACTCCTCCTGTCTTCGACCTGAGCTCGCTGGGCTCGTAAGTTTCTTGTTATATTACTGTCCTTTTTTCTTGACGTTGCACTTGTGCTGATTGCTTCGTATGCAGGCATTCCTCCCGCGACTCCTCCAGCGATGGTGCGCGGGAGATGATGGGGGAGTCGAAGATTGCATCTCCTCCTCCTCAGAAGGTGGCGACTTCGGGAGGCACCGCTCCGGATCCTCCTGTGCAGGAGGTGCAGGTGGTTGCGCCTCAGAATTTCGCCAGCGGGTCTTCGGAGTCGCCATCCGAGCATGTGAGTACCTTTGCTTCGTGCCACGGGGGGAGCCCCCGCGTGTCTTCGTGTGCGAATTTTGTTTTTACTCCTTTGGGCATAGCCCCCAAGTCCTTTTTCTTACTGCTATTTCTTTTTCTGCAGCCTTTTGTGCAGGAGGCCAAGCGGCTGGTGCAGGAGCGTCTGGTGCTGGAGGCTAACCTTCGGCAGCTTCAAGGTACCTGTTTGCCTTTTGGTGCCTTTCTTATTTATTCTGGTCTTGTTTTCTGACGCTTGCTTGTTTTGAATGCAGAGGAGCATAATACTTCTCTCCGTGAGGTCGATGCTCTCAAGAAGAGCCTTGGTCAATCGGAGCAGAAGGCCGCGGCTGCCGTTGGCGTGAAGGAACGCCTCGAGCTGCTAAGGAGCGTCTGCACAGAGGTCATGGATCGTGAGGAGCAGCTGTCCACCGTTGCGGCTGCTCGTGAAAGAGAGGTGGCGGCGAAGCTCATGGCTGCTGCCAAGGCTATTTCGGGTAAGTGCTGTATTTGTGCTTGTTTCTTCGTGTTTCCTGTCTTCTTGTGTGCTACTTTTCTTCATGTCTTTTTTTTCTTTTTTTTGTCTCAGATGCTGCAGGCATCGAGTTTGACCGCGGTGCTCTAGAGCACGGGAGTGCTTTAGATGATGCTACTGTGGCGGTCGAAAATCACTACATCACCGTCGTCAGCTCCCTTGCCAAGGCGAAGGAGGTCCTTGGCCGCTTCTACAAGGAGCTTGTCCCTAAGGGGTGGCCCTCGATGATGTGGATGCTCTGGCGGAGGCTTTGTCAGCCGAAGCGCCTGCGGCGTACAAGCGCAAGCAGAAGGGCATCGGCACGTCTGTCGGGCTAGCGATGGCCTTGGCGGATGGAGCGGAGCTGGACCTGCCCCAGATCACCTCCCGGATGCCGATGACCGCAGATGGATCTGAGGTAGCCTTTGCTGCCTACTCTGCTCGCTGCAAGCGATATGGACCCAAGCTCATTGATTTGCTATCTGAGTATGCACTGCGGCAGCAGGGCGGGGCCAAAGCTAGGCAGTCCGGCTCCGAGGCGACTCAAGGTGCCGCGTCTTAGGCGTTGTAGACGTAGGATAGTTTGTAGCCTGCTTTTGCTGTAAATAGTTTGAAGAACACAATCCTTGTGCCACGTAGTGGCCTTATATATTTAATGAATTCTTCTGAGTTGTGCTCTACCATTGTCTGAATGTTTGTGTCCCTTTCTTTTTTCTGCAGCTCTAGGTTTCTTCGGGTGCTGATCCTGTTGACACCTCTTCCGCAATGCCGCTGCGACCATCTTTGGATAATTCCTCGCAACTCGCTTTTCTTCGGGATCGTGTGCGTAGTATCAAGAGGGAGTTGCTTGGGTTGCGCGGTCATGCCGATGTGTGGAAGTCCAAGGCGGATAGTGGTGCAGCCAGAGAGGAGTACTTGATGGCGGAACTGGTTCGGCTGTCCGAGCAGCTTCAATGTAAGTTGTTCTTTGGTTCGAGCTGTAGCTCGGTTCTTCGGATGAGCCTGCTGGCCTTGCGCTTATTTGTTGCAATTGTTGCAGGTGCGAACCAAGGTAAGAGAAGGAGCGTGTCGCTGTTCGTGTCAATTGCTTGACTCAACAGGACATGGAGGCCGGTGGCTTCTTCTGGATGGATCGTGACCGTGCCGTGGCTCTGGCGACGGTGCAGGATCGTGTGCACCAGGTATCGCCGGTGCTCCGCCAGGTGCAGACATCGCTTGCCTCGGTGTTGCGTGTTATGTTTCCTTTGGATGCCGTGCCGACGAGCCTTGCGGGGCTTCTGTCGAAATTTCAAAATGTGAGCAATGTCAAGGAGTTGGTGCGGCAGCAGCTCGTCACAGGAGTGAAGGCTGCTTTGTCTCTTGTGAGGCTGCACCGGCCTGATGTAGATTTGGCTGCTGTGGCTGCTGGGCCACCTCTTCGGCCTGATGGTGATGAGTGGGACATGCGTCCACATTACACAGCTGTAAGGCAGTATGCCGAACAGGTCGTAGATTTGTTTGAGCAGCGTGCTCAGGTTATTCTTCGGAATAGGTAGAACCTGAAAAAAAAGAGATAGATGTAAAATTTGTATATTTCGGCTGGGCGTGTTATGCCCTTTGTTGTAAAGGTTTGTTTGTTGTGAGCACGCAGTGCTTTGATTGAGTACATGTCCTTTTCGTTTGCCTGACGTTGTCAGCTACTCAGGTGTACACGCTTGTTCCTCAGTCGATGAAATCGCGAGGTCGGGGGAGCCCCCGAGTGCGTTTGTAGCATAAAGTAAAGTTGCAAAATAGCGAACTGAAGTTTGGGGCGAGACACTTAGCTTTATTTATATCGTAATGGAGGAAGTACATTGTTCGGCTGAAAAGCCTTGGCTGAAAGCCTTATTGAAAGTAAAGGGGGTGGGTTGCTAAGGATAGAATCATCGCAGGTGCGAGATGTTCCATGGGTTGGAGTATGCGACTCCAGACTCCACGTGCTTGAGGCGGTAGGCGCCACCTGGGATGACTTCGGTGATGACGTAGGGTCCTTCCCATGGTGACTCGAATTTA
Organism: Avena longiglumis; assembly: GCA_030063025.1. Taxonomy (NCBI): domain Eukaryota; kingdom Viridiplantae; phylum Streptophyta; class Magnoliopsida; order Poales; family Poaceae; genus Avena; species Avena longiglumis. The sequence goes on along the minus strand of CP125974.1, from coordinate 469,660,913 downwards.
TTCGGCCGCTCTTGCTTGAGTCGCAAGACGAGGTCTCCTTCGACGAAGGACCTTGGGCGCAGCCGGCGGCTGTGGTAGTTGCTTCGTCGAGTGTATCGATGGCGTCTTCGAGTGCGGCCGTGGATTCGGCTTCACTGTATGCGACGACCCGAGGGGCCTGGTGGCGTACTTCGGCTGGCAGCACGGCTTCAGCTCCGTGCACCATGAAGAATGGTGTGTAGCCTGTGGAGCTGTTTGGCGTGGTCCGCAAGCTCCATAGGACGGATGGTAGCTCTTTTGTCCAGGATCCTGCTTTCCGTTCGAGTGGGCTCATGAGGCGCTTCTTGATGCCAGCGCTGATTAGGCCGTTGGCCTTTTCCACTTGCCCGTTCGTTTGCGGGTGGGCCACTAAGGCATACGTGATGTTGATCCCGAGGCCTTCGCAGAAGTCCTGGAATTCCTTGGAGATAAAGTTCGATCCATTATCGGTGATGATGTTATGCGGTACGCCGAACCTGTAGACAATGGACTCGAAGAACTTGACGGCAGTTTTGCCTTTCTGGTTGGTAACCGGCATGGCCTCGATCCACTTGGTGAACTTGTCGACTGCGACCAGTAGGTAAACGTGTCCCCCTTTCGAGGACTTTGGCAGTTTGCCAATCATGTCGAGGCCCCATTGAGCAAAAGGCCAGGCTATGGGTATGGGTCTGATCTCGGACCCAGGTGCGTGCGGCTTGTCGACGAACTGTTGGCATCCGTTGCATCTTCGGACGATGTCCTTTGCGTCGTTCATCGCCGTTGGCCAGTAGAATCTGGCCCGTAGAGCTTTGGCGACGAGGGAGCGGCTGCCTGCATGATGGCCGCAGATTCCCTCGTGGATGTCTGGAGGATGGCTTTCCCGTCACCGATGGTGACACACCTTTGTAGTACACCCGTATTACTGCGCTTGTACAGCTCGCCATTGATGGTGGTGAAGGATTTTGACCGACGAGATATGCGTCGGGCATCTGTCGGGCTGTCAGGCAGTTCTCCATTTAACAAGAACTGGAGGTATGGTCGCGTCCAAGTTTCTTCGACTGCCATGACCTGCATTAGGTTTACCATGGCGACTTCTGTGTCCAGTTTCTCGGGTCCTTCATGTCCTTCGGGCAGCGTAGCCCCCGAGTGTTCTGCTTCTTCGAGTGATCCCTTGGGGAATTTCCGTTTGATGGATGGCACGCAGATCTGTTCGAGGAACACACCCGATGGCACCTTTGCGCAGGTGGAGCCGATGTTGGCGAGTCTGTCGGCTTCCTTGTTGTTTTCTCTTCCAACGTGCCGAAGCTCGCAGCCGTCGAATTCTCTCAAGTGCGTTGTAGAGCGCGCGGTACGTGATCATGTTTTCGGCGTGTGCGTCGCACTCATTCATCGTCTGCTGGACGACGAGGTTGGAGTCACCGTAGATGACTAGGCGCGTTGCGCCGCATATCTTTTCCATCCTCATGCCGTGGATGAGGGCTTCGTATTCAGCCTCATTATTAGAAGCTCAGAATTTCATCCGAAGGACGTACTTCATCGTGTCGCCTTGCGGGGAGGTTAGTATGACCCCCGCTCCTGCTCCAGCTTCTCGCTTGGAGCCGTCGAAGTGCATCGTCCATGACTGCGACATATCTGGGGTGTCTGGCAGCTGCAACTCCAGCCAATGTACCAGGAAGTCCGGAAGGACTTGAGATTTGATTGCGAGTCGTTTCTCGTAGACGATGTCCAAGGGTGACAGCTTGATGCCCCATAGGGCCACGCGTCCTGTGGCCTCTGGATTATTTAGGATGCTGTTCAGGGGTGCTTCGTTGACGACCATCACTTGGTGCTCCTGGAAGTAATGCCTCAGCCGTCGAGCCGTCATGAATACGTCGTAGGCGAGCTTCTGGTAGTGAGGGTACCTCTGTTTTGTTGGTGTCAGTACCTCGCTGAGGTAGTAGATTGGGCGCTGGACCCCGTGGGTCTTGCCTTCTTCGGGTCGTTCGACCACGAGCACGGTGCTGACCACTTGGTGTGTGGCTGCTATGTACAGCAGCAGAGGCTCGCGCTCCTTTGGCGTGACCAAGACGGGCGAGGTGGAGAGGAGCCGCTTGAGGCTTTCGAATGCATCGTTGGCTTCTGGCGTCCACTCAAACTTTTCTGCCTTGCGTAGTAGCTGGTAGAATGGCAGGGCCTTCTTGCCCATGCGGCTGATGAATCTGCTTAGCGCCGCTTTTCGTCCTGCGAGCTGCTGGACGCCTTTGAGGTTTTTCGGCTTCTCCATCTCCATGATGGCTCTGATTTTCTTCTGGTTCTCCTTGATCCCTCGCTGAGAGATGAAGTACCCAAGCAGCTGACCCGATGGAACGCTGAAGGCGCTTTTTTCGGGGTTGACCTTGATCCTGTAGCGATCAAGGTTGTCGAACGTCTCGCGGAGATCGTCGATAAGTGTTCTTGCCTCCTTGGTTTTTATGACTATGTCGTCAACGTAGACTTGGACGTTGCGACCGATCTGGTCCTTGAGGCAGGCCTGCATGCATCGCTGGTACGTGGCACCTGCGTTCTTTAGCCCGAAAGGCATTGTGTTGTAGCAGAATACTCCGAACGGTGTGATAAACGCTGTTTTCTCCTGATCTTCGACCTTGAGTCGAATCTGGTTATAGCCTGAGTAGGCATCGAGGAAGGAGAGTTTCTCCCATCCTGCAGTCGAATCGATGATCTGATCGATCCGAGGAAGAGGGAAGTGGTCCTTTGGGCAATGCTTGTTTAGTGACGTGAAGTCCACGCACATCCGCAGGATGTCCGTGTCCTTCTTTGGGACCATCACTGTATTCGCAAGCCACTCGCTTTCCTTGATTTCCCTGATGAAGTCTGCAGCGAGTAGTCTATTGATTTCCTTGCCGATGGCTTCGGCTCGCGGCTCGGACAGTCTCCGGATGGACTGCTTGACTGGCTTGGTGTCTGGAAAGACATTGAGTGCGTGCTCGGCGAATTCCCTGGGAACTCCTGGCATGTCCGCAGGACACCAGGCGAAGATTTCCCAGCGCTCACGGAGGAATTCGACGAGCGCGCCTTCCTATGCGGGGCTGAGGTCGTTGGCGATCAGCGCCGTCTTGGAGGCATCCGTCGGATGGACCTGCACCTTCTTTGTGTTGACGGTGGAGTCGAAAGACATGTCGGGTGCGTTTTGCCTTGTGACTGGGGGTTCCCCATTGTCCGTCACCTCACGGAGCCTTACGAGCTCGTCTTGCATGCCAAAAGACTGGTTGTTGAAATCCCTGTCGCACTGGTCCGATCGGGTGAAGCTCCCGTGGACTGTGATGACGTCCTTAGGCCCTGGCATCTTGAGTAGCAGGTATGCGTAGTGTGGGACAGCCAAGAACCTTGTGAATGCTACACGCCCAAGTATGGCGTGGTATTGTGACGGCCAGTCCACCACTTCAAATTCGAGTCGCTCCTGCCGGAAGTTGTCCGGCTTACCGAAGATGACGTCGAGCCCTATTTTGCCCAGGGGGAATATGCCCTTCCCTGGAACTATGCCGTGGAACGTTGTATCTGACTGTTCCAGGATGGATTGCAGGATCCGCATTGCCGCTAGAGTGCTTGCGAACATTAGGTTGATGCCGCTGCCGCCGTCCATGAAGACGCGACTCATCTCGAAACCTCCGATCTGCGCCTCGGCCGTGGCAGCATGACCGGGCGAGGATCCGGCAAGGGTGATCCGCACGAGTGAATGTGATGCAGACTCCGATCCGCCGAGGTACTGTGGATGGCAGGTGGGGTTGCCACGGCTAGGTTGATTTGTCGGGTGATTTTCTTCTGCACCCTATTCGTGGGGCGTCCCTTCTGGATCATCATCAGTGCCCCTTTCGGTGGGGGGTACCCGTTCCCAGCGTTGTTCTGTGCCGGTGCGACTGGTTGGTTTGGGACTCCGATAGGTGGCGGTGGAGGAGCTCCATGTGCTATTTCGCCTTGCGCAGGTACGCTTCCGAACGCAGGGAATGGGGCTTGCTGCCTCATCCGCACCATGCTTTCGCTGAGTTTCTGGAACTCGCGGCAGTCCTTGAGCATGTGGCTAGCTTTGTTTTTGCCATCCTGCTTGTCAATGTAGAATTGGATGGTGCATGGACCCGAAAGTTTGTCGTATGATGAGGGTCCGTTGTCGCGGTCGCGGCGTTGCCACGACTACGCTGGGCGTCCACTATCACGGAAGTTTCCTCCGCGGTATCCTCCGCTGTTGCGGCTGTTGTCGTTGCGGCGGTCGGTGTAGCCGGCCGCGACCATGTCGGGTCCGTCGCGGTCCTCGTAGACGCGCGATCTCCTCTTGCTGCGGCGTTCCCGTCTTCGGCCGTAGTCGTCCTCTTCATCTGATTGTGCTCGGTGGCATGGATATGCCCTACGGGTAGTCGATGTTAGTATACCTGGTCCAGCCCGACGGAAGGCCCACTCGACGACCTGCCAGGGTCCATGACGCCTATGACGGTTCGGCTGATATGAAGCCCATGTGAACACGGACTCTCAAGCGTACAAGACAAGGAAACCTCAAGACTAGAGTTTGAATACAACTTGTAACCTACTCGTATCGGTACCTGAGACCTAGCCTCCTCATATATAAAGGCTAGGAGGATCCAACGAGGAGGGCACGTACTCAATAGACAGATTATGACCTAGATCTCTCGACTGATACTTTCGCATACGCACCACCACGCCAGATCGAATCTGCGCACCCAGAACCCGGTTCGCCGTAATCAAGAGCGCAAGCAGTGAGTAGGGTTTCCCTCGGGCCCGAACTCGGTAAATCTCGTGTCCCCTGGTTGCTTGTCTGTTAACCGTTCCACGATCTCCAGCATCCCCATCTTCTCCAAAACCCAAGTCCATAACAATGGGCATTGATGAGATCAAACCTCGTCAATTGGCGCCGTCTGTGGGAATTAGGGACGCTGATTGTACGATCGTGACGGTCACATCCACCTGTGATCTACGACTCGCCAGTTTCCGGGAAACAGATCTACTTCAGCTCCCACGCATCATCATCATCCGGACTAGATTCCTCATCATCAACTACGGCCAGATTGCATCTGGCGTTTTCATCCACGCAGCCGCGGTCAACTTCCTCTTCATCACAACAGTGTTTGCGACCACGTCAGTTGTTTACGACACCAGATCATATCGGTTTCGTAGATCCCACGGTTCTTGTTTATGCGCGCATGACTGACCTGGAGTCGCATCTTTAAGGGATCGTATCTCCGACCGGCTTTGTGGAGTCCACGGCGAGGTAATTCGATCCGATCTGCTTCATCAAAATTAGTAAAACGACACAAACGCAGAAGAATCGGAAGGACGGTTTCGCATAGCAGGAGCCTCACAGGACCCGTGTCAATCGTTCCGTACAAGCATCAGACAGGCCTCAGGCAAGTAAAGAAAAGCAGGCCATGACTGAGCTGTACATCAAGTCATCGCTCGTCTTTTCGCAGCATCGCACGTGACAGCATGCAAAAGCAATCAAAGGCATAGCCTTGTACGGATCAACTCCAAGATGCAAAAGCAATCAGCATTCAATACATGTTCGGATCAAGTTCTGATGGATGACAGACCAAGTCGATTTGCACATATGAATCCAACTCAAAGGCCAAATAGTAAAGGGATGGAAGCCTCCATAAAAGTCACGGATGCAGTACATGCATATCGAGCCAATAAGGAAAAATTCAGTTAGAAAGGAAAATCCGTATCAGATCATCTGATCAAAAGGAAAATTTGATCCAGCTGCTAAATCGAAACTTGTACGTACGCACATGTATCAGTTGAAGACAGCAGTGTACTACATCAACGAGTCACCGGGCTTCGTCGACTCTGTTGCAAGACCCACTACGATTTTCGATTGAGGCAAACTGATTCCTCCATCAGTTTTGGCAACCCACTACCGTGTCAACTTCGGTTCGCCACGTTAGCTCTCGAACACCGCCGCAACCACGTCAACTACATATCCAGTGTACAACTCTCCACCGCCACTGGTCTGGAATCGATCTTGCGACCTGCTGCAGTTTTCGACTCCGGCGATTCGCTACGATCTTCGGCTCCAACGACTCGGGGGCTCGGGGGCTACATCCGCTTCGACGTCCAGCCACGATCTTCGGCTCCAGCAACCCGCTGCGTTCCTTGGTCCCGGCGAGCGACGCGACTTTCGGCTGTGGTGACCCAATACATCCTTCAGATGTGGCGACCCGGTGCGGTCATCGATTGCGACAATCTTCTGATGCAGAACTCACTTCCGCCATCGATCCTAGGAACCCACCGCGTCGACTACGTCCGCCGCGTGACCCACTACCGCGTCGACTCCGTCCACGACAACTACAACTAAAGTTAAGTTTTCTACTCAGAGTAGATTTTCTTTCTTACTTTAATCGCACTCGAAACACTCGGGGGCTGCACCCTCTTCGAGTAACCTAATGTGCCATCGGCTCCACGCACTCGAGCACCTCGAACGCGACAGCCCGAGTAGCTGATTCTGCCTGACCGTCGAATCCTTGAACTCCGAGTGCCTCGGCAAGGTACTGAGACTAAGGATAATCAGGCTAACGAAAAGGTCTAGCATACAGTGCAATAGTGTCGACTCGATCGGCACCAGAATCTTATTATACAAGCCGAAAGGCAAATATTTCTTACAAGATACAAGTACTTTATAATTCTTTACATTTTTTGCAGCTTACAAGGACGTTGACGGCATCGACCTATTCTATCGGGTCCTCCAACAGGAGTCGACAAAACAACTGGCTACGCCATAAGCTCAAGATCCGAGTCGAGTTCCTCCTCGGATGGTTGCATCTCTTGATGCTACAAAGACGCGACATTGGCCGCACACCCAACAGAAGCAACGATGTCGATATCATTCGGATCGCCGCATCACTCCGCTACGTCGACTCCTGGATCCTTATGCGTGAGACGCTCACTCGATGCACTTCCGGGTGAGTGTTTTCTCTTCGCATGAGTCTCCACTCAAGTCTACGATTCGAGTAACTACTCGGGGGCTACTCCTGTCAGGAGCGCACCCGAAATATGATTAAGGTACTACACCGCTAAACTATTTCTTCGATTCCTACGTCGAGTCTACGACTCCACTATGGACTCGGGGGCTACTCCCATAGGGAGGACTGATTTAAGCATCCAAAATTTTGTGTCCTACGGACCTGAAGTAAGCAACAGCTGAACTAAAGTCTCCGCTCGAGTCTACGACTCGAACAGACACTCGGGGGCTACTCCCATAGGGAGCGCTGGTCGCGCACCCTATGAATTCTTCGACTGCGATCCTTCGGATCAGCATGCAAAAACTTTTCGGCAACTCTGCCCCAATTTACATGATCAACATCCTCCTTGGACACCCGAAACACCTCCGTGGTGATAAACATTTGGATGTTGTTTCTGCGACACAAAGATAAGACCTATAGATATCATCTGATGGCCTGACAACGCACACGACTGCGCTCTTCTAGTAAGAATCTGTGCCAACAGGCGCGATGAAAAATCCCGACGGACACGTTGAGTACATCATTTAAAATTTACTGCAATTCCACTCCTGTAAGTCCTCAGTGGCCTGAGCCGAATTACGTCAGCATATGTTCCGGGTTCAAGTCGAGGGACTCGAATCTGAAGAAGATCGTGTTATTTTGTCCTAAGACAATTAACTGACCCTGATCCGTCGGGAGAGTCAGACACACGCATCAACAATCCCTACACACTCAAATCATACTCTAAACGAACAGAGAGAGCTGCACCCGAAAGATTGAAGAGTCCTCAGCCGAATCTACGATTTGGCTAAACAGTCGGGGGCTACTGACATGGATATGCCCTATGGGTAGTCGATGTTAGTATACCTGGTCCAGCCCGATGGAAGGCCCACTCGACGACCTGCCAGGGTCCATGACGCCTATGACGGTTCGGCTGATATGAAGTCCATGTGAACACGGACTCTCAAGCGTACAAGACAAGGAAACCTCAAGACTAGAGTTTGAATACAACTTGTAACCTACTCGTATCGGTACCTGAGACCTAGCCTCCTCATATATAAAGGCTAGGAGGGTCCAACGAGGAGGGAACGTACTCAATAGACAGATTATGACCTAGATCTCTCGACTCATACTTTCGCATACGCACCACCACGCCAGATCGAATCTGCGCACCCCTGTAACCTTCGGTTCCGCCATAATCAAGAACAGACAAGCAGGAGTAGGGTTTCCCTCCGGGGGCCTGAACCTGGGTAAATCTCGTGTCCCCTGGTTGCTTGTCTGTTAACCGTTCCACGATCTCCAGCATCCCCATCTTCTCCAAAACCCAAGTCCATAACAATGTGCATTGATGAGATCAAACCTCATCACTCGGTGAATGCAATCTTCGCCATCAGCCCACCTGTTGGAGATGTCCATGAGGTGGTCGAGTGTTTTGGGCTTGACGCGCCCGAGTTCCTCCTTGATGTCTGGGCGTTTGACGCCGTCCCTGAAGGCGTCGATGGCCCTCTCTTCGGAGATGTGTGCTTTGGAGTTCTTGGTGGTAGACCAGCATAGTATGTACGAGCGAATAGATTCACCCGTTCTCTGCGTGCAGGCTCGCAACTCTTCGATTGAGGCGGGCCTCTTGCTAGTGCCCTTTAAATTTTGGATGAAGCTGTAAGCTAGCTCCTCCCAACTTCGGATGGACCCTAATGATAGGCTGCTGAGCCAGACCCGCGCCGCGCCTGTCAGCTGCAGCTGAAGGCATTGCATGGCGGTTTCTTTGTTACCGCCGTGCAGCTTGACGGATGACAGATGGTCACTGAGCCAGGATTTTCGATCTTGCGTGCCGTTGAACTTTGGAGTATCCGAAGGAAGCTTGAAATTGCGTGGAATCTGTGTTCGCCGAACAGATCTGCAGAAGCATGGGGCTCCACAGAGTTCTCCTTCGTCTCCGTCCATCTCGGATTCAGACGAGCATGCACGTTTGGCTCGCGCTTTATCGATTTTGCCCTGTGTGAGCGCGTCTCTGGCGCCGTAGTCGCATTTATGGCGACGCGAGCTCTTCTTCCTTCGAGGAAGGTCGTGTTCCTCTTCCTCTTCGGATGAAGGGGTAGGGCTCCGGTCGCGCCTGGCCGGAGCTTTCTTCTTCGGCTCCGTAGGAGCGTCTTCGTGGAGCCCAGCTCCGACAAGTCCGAGTCCGGTGAGTGCGGACTTATGCATGGCTCTTTTCGGGTCCCCTTCCGGAGGTTGGTGGGCCACGAGGTACGCATTGGCTGCCATGATCGAAGCTTGCGGTGTCTTCGGGATGATGTTGCCATCGGCATCCATCTCCATGAACGATGTGTGGAGAGTTCGGGTCACATCACGGCGCTCCTTGGGATCCATGTTCTCCACCCGCGAGCGGTGCTTGTTCCCCTGGTTTCCGTTCATGCTAGAGCCGAGGGCCATGGCGGAGAGCGCAGCTCGTCGCGCGCTGGACTCAGAGGCTGCTTGCTTGCGTTTGTCAAGTGTTTCCTGCATCTTGACTTGCTTCTTATGCTCCTCGATGACGAGGTAGTGGTATGCCATCAGCAGTTCACGTGGGGAATCTACAGGCAGGACTATGTCGCCTGCTACGGCGCAGCGTGCCTGGACCCATCCTTCTTTGCTAAGTTGGATGACGTGGCCGTTGTTTTCCCCTTCGGGTGGGGGGACTGGCTTCTTCGCCCGTTTCCGCTTCATCCTGCGGGTTGGGGTTCGTGTTGGGCGGGGTTAGGCGTTGCTGCTCTGGATGATCGCGGCGCATTGGTAGCGTTGTAGGTCGGTCTGCTGCCGCAGCTCGAGATCCGGAATCAGAGGTCCCCGCATCCGATGGCGGATCGCAGATCGGAGTTGCAGCTGCTGTCGTCGTAGGAATCATCTCGATGATGTTGTGAGTAGCAGGGGTGTGGGGCCCATGAAGCGGGCCTGATTGATGGTAGGGCACCGCTCGAGACGGAGGTGCCGCTTGCCCTACACAGGCGAAGCAGGATTTCGAGTCCGTCGCCTACGGGCTCGAAGTCCTTCATGGTGGCCGGCGAGTGGGCGGTGAAGTCGAAAGCGCCGAAGAGGAGGTTACTCTCCGTCGCTGCAGATTTGTAGATCGATCGGGTCGGGACCGTCACGATCGCACAATCAGCAGCCCCGATTCCCACAGACGGCGCCAATTGACGAGGTTTGATCTCATCAATACCCATTGTTATGGACTTGGGTTTTGGAGAATATGGGGATGCTGGAGATCGTGGAACGGTTAATAGACAAGCAACCAGGGGACACGATATTTACCCAGGTTCAGGCCCCCGGAGGGAAAACCCTACTTCTGCTTGTCTGCTCTTGATTACGGCGGAACTGAAGGTTACAGGGGTGCGCAGATTCGATCTGGTGTGGTGGTGCGTATGCGAAAGTATGAGTCGAGACATCTAGGTCGTGCCCTCCTGACCTTTATATAGACTTAGGCAGGTCCCGAAATGTAACTACCTCGGTGAATTACGCTCCTAGATACAAGCCTGGATGAGCGGAAGTGGTTGAAATAGTACGGTGGGGCCCAAAATCCACTCACGGGTAGACCTTTCGGCCGTCCCAACCACTTCCAGTCATCGGGACAAGTACGGGCGGCGTAATCGGCAGGCGAAGGGATCAACTACATACACAAATGAGTATGTATGCAAGCCACCATACAATAGTACATCAGAGCCATACCATCTAAAAAGAAAGGAAATATAGCAACGCCATACGGCAAGATTCAAATGTTCTAGATAGATCTAATAGTTAGGATATTTCCTCATACATCACACATCAGAGAATCAGGCGGAAGCGGCAAACAAGTTCCGAGTACGGATAAGAAGCAAATTGGCATAAGATGCCACATAAATAAGCACATCCCGCCCACAGATCTCACGGATCCCCGTTCCCGGAATCTCTACACCGAACGATCGTTGCCCACATCATCAGCCTCCTCCACCCAGTATCCGTCCTGCGAGTGTACCTGCTCATCTGAACCAATAATTTATCGTGTGAGACCCTAAGGGTACTCAGCAAGTCTTTATGCCTCTAAAGGGGACACAACCTGGGGTGACGCAATTGCAGCAAAAGATAAACCCTAACAGTTCTATAGATACTCGCTAACCATCCGCCTAACCAAAGATAGACGGATGTCCGTGAAATTAATGACAACAGTTATAACAGTAATATCCACAGATCCATCCTCCTCCTCGCTTACCAACGAGGAAGCGGACGAACAACCCCCCCATCCGTTGGCAATTTTATTAACCATTCCATGAGTGTTGCACTATTTACTAGTCAATTACTTAGTCAAATTAAAAGCGGTACTTTAGTTATGCTTGTCTATGATCGAGAAACTGTGCTCCAAGTCGTCCATAACCGCGGACACGGCTTTGAAAGTTTTACCTTGCGGTGCACAAATAGCAACACACACTCGATCAACCTCGGAAAAACCAAATCAAAACCCAACGAGGCCTTCACGACAAAGCAATCACAGATTCAGAAATATTTGGGGGCCACCCCATTGTTACCCAACGAAGTCGGTGACTTGAGATGGACTCAAGGTTTGCGCCGGTGGTCAGAAACGACTGGGAACCCGAAAATGTGACTGGGCTTGTCGATACCGCGAAAACACTCCGCTTACCTAAACAGTACAGTGTGCTCCTCGCACAATCTTAAATAAAGCAGTAGCATGGCATAAGTACATGATAGTAAACAAAACCTCAAACTAGTTTGTGGCCCCAAGAAATAAGACTGAATCAAGCTCTGGCTCAGGGGGGTACCATAAGCCTCCCGGATGTGGATAGCGCGAATAATCAAGGAACATGAATCAAGTACTCGGGGTCCTACGGGACACAAGTGAGCAGGAAAAACCAAATAGCAGATATTGCTCACCGGTGCCACTTTCATTAGTTATCCCATTACTACTCAGGTTAAGTTGTTTAGGTACCTCGTTATCCAACAGACTCTCACATACCCTACACATGTTGTTCTACGACTCGCATGGCTCAAATAACTCCTGTAGTAATGGCTCATGGGATGGATAAACAAGCTTGGTGGGGTTTAAAAGTAAGGCTATGCAATACTTGGGATGCAGTTTAATGCAATCGCGACTCAATGATGCAAGAATAAGATAGAGGCAATAGGTACTGTATGTATGCAAGCATGTGGTAGTGCTTGCCTGGCAACTCAGTTGAAGCGAGAGACGGATCGTAGTGCTCCGGTTCTCTTGATATATCCCACCTTGTCTATTCGAAGAAGAACCAAACAAACAAGGGCCAACATAAATAAAGTGCACAAGCATAGGAATAAAAATGCGTCAAGCAAACAATCATGCCATGATGAATGATGCACAAGTTGCATGGCAATAATGTAGCATGGCATGGGTGAGGTGTAGAATACAAGAAATAACATTTTTATTGGGTTTTGGTCACATTTTATTGTCATATTAGTTGCTGTATACTATATATTTAAATGATGCATGCTGATCATTTTATGGATAGCATAAACAGAAAGGTCTCGTCGAGCTGATCATTTTAGACATATCATTTGTCAAATTCGGAGTTATAAAGCTAAAGTTATTATTTATTTAAGTCCAGGGGCATTTTATGTAATTTTACTCAACTTGGAATTTTGAATGTGCAAAAGGTAATTTGAATAGCATATTTGAAATCCTCACATTTTTCTGATTCAAAAACATATATTATATGTTAAATTTGGATTTATAATTTAAAAGTTATTTTAAAACAGAAATGAAATTTGAATTTTTTAAACTAATTTGAACAGTTTAAAACTTGAACAGGTATGCATAAAACCTACTGTCACCCAGACAGTCCTAGCCACGCCCAATGACGGGTGGGGACAGAGCTGGCCCAGGCCCCACGCGCACCGAGAACCTCGTATCATGTAGCCACCGAGGTCGAGTGGGGTCGGCTCATGGCCCACGTGCCAGCGGGGAAGCGGCGGAGGCTGACAGGGGGGTTGATAAGGGACCGCGGGTTGATTAAAACGTTTGACGGGAGCCTTTTTGCAAAAAGACAGAGGCACAGACAGGTGGGGCCTGAGGACAGGCGCAAGCGAAAGAGTGGGGGTTTAGGGAAAGTGCACTGTGATCTTGTGCTTCTCCTCCGGCACGAAGACAGGCAGACGCTGGCAGCCACAAGGCGCGAGGCTCGAACCCGCGACCCCGGGAGCGCTAGCAGCGGCGGCTACCGCTGTGGTAGGGCTGGGTGGTTGTAGGAAGGGGAGTGTAGGCGGCTAGATAGGCGTTGCGCGTCGCAGCAGCGGGTGGACAGACGCGGCGGCGGTGCACCGAGGGTGCTCGACAGAACGCTCGCCGCCGGCAGGAAACGAGGAAGGGCCGGAGAATGTCTAGGAGGCTCGGGGACTCACCGCGGGTTGATTGGCGTGGTCGACGAGGCTCGGGGAGGTCACGATCTTCGGCGAGGCTGGCGACGGCGAAGCTAGGGTTTGGCATCGGCTCGCGTCGGTTCCGGCGGTGCTGGGGCTCCCTCTTCGCGTCTCCGTGTACGGGCTGCTGCAGGGGGTCTGCGTGGCCTTCCTCGACGACCCGGATCGCCACGCCACCGGCTGGTAGAGGATGGGGAGGAGGAGGCCGACGGTGGGCGTCGAGGCAGACGGTGGCGAGGGTGAGGAAAGAGGCAGGCGAAGCAGGGCCTCTAGGGAGACCTGGGAGAGGCCAGAGGTGGGGAGGGAGGTAGATAAGGACGGTGAGGTGGGGATGGCGTGGGGGAGGGGAAGGTGGCTTCGGCCATCTTTTCCCTTTCACCCTCACGTGCTCGGCATGGGACAGGGGAGGGGTAGCTAGGCAGGTCTGGGGGAAGGGCTGCCAGGTGGGCCAGGTGAGAGGGGGCTCGGGGTGGGGCAGGCCAGGCAGAGAGAGAGAGCAAGAGAGAGGAGAGGGGTAGGCTCGGCTAGGTTAGATGGGTTTGGGGTGGAGAGTGAGAAGAGAGAAGATGTCGTGTGGGGCCAGGGAGAGGGTGCAAGGACGGTGGGGTCATGCATGGTGAGAGGGAGAGAGAGGCCGAGAGAGAGGGGGGTTAGGGCTAAGCATGCCCACATGAACACACATGGATGGGGAAGGTTTAGAGAGGGGGGTAGGGTTTAGGATTAGATGGGGTTATGGTATGGTGGTAGCTAGAGAGATAGAAGATGAGGGATAGATGGAGTGGCTCATGTGTCTAGATCAAGCATGATCACACAACTCAAACAAGAAAGCAAAAGGGAGAAATAAGCAAAGGTGGTGATGGGGTAAAAATAGAGATGACACACCCAAGAATTCAAATAAACCAAAAGATGATAAAAAATGGTGGTAGTGCATGGGACATGCATTGCATTTAATGCACTCCCTAAGAGGTTGGTGCAAACTTGCATGGGCCATGCATAAGCATTATATGCCATGTTTCATTCTTGTGAAAACAAAACAATGATTCAGGGCATTCATACATATGCATTCCAGAAATATGGAACAAGCCAAGCAAAGGATTTAGAATTGGATCCATCCAACCCACATGAGCTAGAGGTAAACTCAACTAAAATGCAAAGCTCATATTAATTGGATGGTGGAATTATAAGGTGGTGAAAGAAAAGGGTGGTGGAGAAAGTAAGAGATATGCCCCCAACTCAACTTGGGCATTTTACAATATATCCAGAACCAAATACAGTATCAAGAGGCAAATGCAATTTATAATGCATATGAGAGTAGAACCAACACAACCAGGGTTTTTATATGATGCTCAAATGCAAGGTGGCATGATGACATGAGCATGATAACATGATGATGCAACAATTATATGTAGGAAGTGGCCATTATATTACTAGATCAAGTAGCATTACAGATGTTAGACAACTGGGATGCTACAACTCTCCCCCACTAAACAGGAATCTCGCCCCGAGATTCTAGGAAGAAGAAGAAGACACAAAGAGGGTAGGATAGTTGGCACGGAGTTCATCTTCACGCTCCCAAGTGGCTTCATCAACAGAATGGTGCGACCACTGCACCTTGCAGAACTTGATGGACTTGTTGCGAGTCCTTCTTTCTGCGGTCTCAAGGATTTTTGTGGGGTGTTCTTGATAAGACAG
Organism: Avena longiglumis; assembly: GCA_030063025.1. Taxonomy (NCBI): domain Eukaryota; kingdom Viridiplantae; phylum Streptophyta; class Magnoliopsida; order Poales; family Poaceae; genus Avena; species Avena longiglumis. Next base: position 469,645,833 of record CP125974.1, on the reverse strand, counting down.
GTCTTCTTGGAGATCGATAAGCTCATGATCCACGGTCCTGCCGGGATCTTTGAAGCACTTCTTGAGTTGAGAGATGTGGAAAACATCATGAACCTTGAGTTTTTCCGGGAGCTCAAGGGCATAAGCAACTTCTCCTCTTCTACCACGAATTTTGAAAGGACCGATGTATCTAGGAGCCAGCTTTCCTTTGATACCAAAGCGGTGTGTGCCTCTCATGGGAGTGACACGAAGGTAAACGAGATCACCAGGGGCATACACCATGTCCGTGTGCTTCCGGTCATAATTGCTCTTCTGGCGACTTTGAGCAATCTTCAGGTTCTCAAGAATGATATGCACCTTCTCCTCTGCTTGAGTTACAATGTCAGGTCCAAACCATATTCTTTCTCCTGCACCTGACCAACCAATCGGAGTTCTGCATTTGCGGCCATAGAGAGCCTCAAATGGTGCCATCTTCAGACTTTTCTGGAAGTTGTTGTTGTAAGAGAATTCAGCATAAGGAAGACATTCTTCCCACTTCATGCCAAAAGAGATGACGCAAGCACGAAGCATATCCTCCAGAATCTGATTGATCCTTTCAACTTGTCCTTGCGACTGAGGGTGGTAAGCAGTGCTGAAGTTCAACTTTGTTCCCAAAGCATTTTGGAAACTCTCCCAGAACTTGGAGGTGAAGATTCTCCCACGGTCCGAACTGATCTCAAGCGGAACCCCATACAGAGAGACAATTCTGTTGATATAGAGCTCAGCCAACTGAATTCCAGAAATTGTTTCCTTGACAGGGAAGAAGTGAGCCACTTTAGAGAGCCTGTCGATGACAACAAAGATTGCGTTGTTGCCCTTCTGCGACCTTGGAAAACTAGTGATGAAGTCCATCTCTACTTTCTCCCATTTCCATTCCGGGGGTTTCAATGGCTGAAGAAGACCGAAAGGTTTCTGATGGACAGCTTTCACTCTGCGGCAGACATCACACTCCGAGACATACTTGGCACAATATCGTTTCAAACCAGGCCACCAATATTGTGTTTTCAAGTCCATGTACATCTTTGTGCTGCCAGGATGGATAGAAAGAACAGAATCGTGCGCCTCCTTGAGAACTTGCTCTCTCAAACCCGGGTAGTTCGGAACAAACATCCGGTGTTCAAAGAAAAGCGTGCCTTGATCATCGACGTGGAAGGATTCATACTTCGGAAGCTGAAGTTTGGAGATGATCTTTTTGGTGTGCGGATCGCCAAGCTGACGAGAGCGAATCTTTTCTTCCAAGAGAGGAGTAGCCAGAAGGTTCAGGAGATGCCCTTGTTCCACAATTTCGAGTTGAGTGACGGAATTCCTCGCACAAGAGAGGCTGTTGTTCTTCCATCATGAGGTTGTTGACATAAGCTTTGCGGCTGAGAGCATCGGCCATGACATTAGCTTTGCCTGGAGTGTAGTTGATGGTCAAATCAAAATCATTGATTGCTTCAATCCATCTCCTCTGCCGAAGGTTGAGATCAGGCTAAGTGAAGATATACTTCAAACTCTTGTGGTCAGAAAAGATCTCACAACGGTTGCCAAGCAAGTAGTGCCTCCATAGCTTCAAAGCAAAGACAACAGCTGCGAGCTCGAGGTCATGTGTGGGATAGTTGATCTCATGCGTCTTCAACTGTCGAGAGGCATAAGCAACCACTTGTTTCTCTTGCATAATGATGGGGATATGCCTACCGGGGTATACCTAGCAGGACGATTCCGACTGTCCCAGGACCTGGCGAGTGGGCCTGCAGAACGGCGAGTGGATCAAAGCCCAGCCAGGAGTCAAGCGACTGGAAGCTGAAGGCCCAGGCGAGTAGATAGGCCCAGTCGGACTAGGTTAAACGACTACTGAAGCGGTAACCGAATCGGTTGAGATATGTAAACCCTAGGGGAGGTGAGCCTATATAAACCTCCCAATAGGGCGAGTAGAGACACGTTCCCTCATACACCCAAGCGACTCGCCGCCTAGCTGCCGAGCTCGCCCATTGTAACACCTCCATAATACAATCTAGCAGGAGTAGGTCTTTACCCTCCGGGGGGCCGAACCTGGGTAAAACCCTGTGTCTTTGCCCTCATCTCGCACCGCAGATGGCTGGCCGCCCTTGCCCCTCGTTCTACTACTCGTTGCCGATTGCAGCATCTGCCGTGACAATTCCCACGACAGTGGCGCCCACCGTGGGGCCTGGCCGGTCTGGCCGGTGTTCTGCGGCGAGATCCAATTTGCCCATCAACGAGACGGTCGCCACCGGCCGCATGATAGCGATCGACGAGATGCTCCAGATCTTGCCGAGCAGCTACGTCCCGGCGGCGCGACCCGTCACGCACAGCGTGATCCTGCCTATCGGCACGATCAGCCTCTTCGTCGGCCTCACCGACGTAATCGTCTCGGAGGACTCGGCTCGCATCCGCAAGTCGCCGCCACGCGATCGGCTCTCCGAGAGCCATATACGCACGATCCACCGCCTCGCCTCCGAGTACAACTCGACCCACAGCGACGTGGCCGGGAATTCAGTGGCCGCAGAGGATGCGGCCCTCACCGACGACGCCGACTCGGTGACCCCGGCGTCACTCGTCGGATCCATCACCGCGGCTTCATCCGCGGGCTCCATCGCCCAGATCTCCAACGCGGGAGATTTCGAGGACCCCTCCATCCTCGGGATCTTCGAATTCGACTCCGGGTCGGAGAACTCCGCCGACCTCCGCGACGGAACCGGTCGCCACGCCGCGACCTACATGGCCACCGGCGCCGATCCGCCGGAGGATCCGTTCTCCACCCCAATCCCTCCTAACGCCACGGCAACGGAGGTCGAGGAATCACTGGCGGAGGCGGTACGAAGAGCAGGCGGCGCGAAAAATTTCGCCTCGAGCGGTGTGGCGCAGAGCTGTCACGCTACCACCACCAGCGGATCAGGTCACGCTGAACCCCACCGTTCAGCGCGCGAACTTCGACGGCAATGACCCGACCAGCGTGGCGGCCGCGCGATCTGCGAACGCGCCACCAGGAGGAAGCGCCCGCTCCCGCCAGATCAACGGCGAGGCGCCCACCTCCACCCAACGGCACCTCCCGAGGACCAGCGGATAGTAGTCTCCTCACGGGAGCGAGACGAACGGCCTCCCACCGTTCTCCACCCCAATGGACAACCTCGTGGCAGGTCGAGCAGCAGCGACACCATCACCGCCACCGGTGAAGGCGCCTCTGAGATCCAATACGTGAGCCTCGCAAAGGCCGCGAGCAGCAAAAGGGCGCCGACTCGGCAGGCCGAGTATACTCGCGTTCTCGAAGCGGGCCTCAGCGCCCAGCGGCGGCAAACACCCTCAACTGCCCGCCACCAGAGAGCTGCGGCTCCAACACCGACCATAAACGCGGCACTCTCCACCAACGACCCCGGGCGGCAACCAACCTTATGCCGCCAACGGGCAACCCATCGACGCCGCACCCACATCATCAACAACCAAAGCTGGCGCGCCACGCCAGCCGACGACTGCGGCACACCTAACTAATCGCCGCGGTGAGCCTATGGGGTCGCTCGACGACTCGACCCAAGTGCCGGACCAATGATCCGGAGAAGTACCCGCCAAACTTCAAGGCACCAAAAGAGATAGAAAAGTACGACTCCTCGTACGACCCCGCCGTATGGCTCGACACATACCTCATGGCAATGGGGATCGCGGGTCACACTGACCTACTCGCCGCCCGTTACCTCCCCCTGATGATGGAGGGGACGTGCAGGAAGTGGATCAACACTCTCCCCGTGACGACTCACTCGGGAGGAAATGCGCGACGCCTTCGTCAGGCACTTCGAGTGCTCCTACACGCGCGCCACCACTATTGAGGACCTGGAACGCTGCGTCCAGGGACCCCGCGAGTCGACCCGCAACTGGGTCCAACGGTGGCAAGAGCTTTGGTACAACGCGGTCGGCATCCACCCGGACACCGCGATCCATTGCTTCAAGACCTCGTGCCGCTACGAGCCTCTAGTCGCCAAGCTCAGCGACACTCCGCACTCGACAACATCCCCGGCCTCCTCGAGATCGCCAAACGGTACGCCGAGGAAGATCCGAACCAGGAAACTGACGACGAGTCAGGAGGTCAACGCCGCACGGGCGGCAACGACGGTGGACGCCGAACCGACCTACGCTACAGCGGCACTCGCCTCACCGGCAAGCGCCGCAACGACGGGCGAGTCGACTTCGTCGCCAACGACGGGCACGCGCAGCGCGAGCCCAAGAGCTACCGCCACGACGGAGGGCAACGCCGCGACGGCGGCAACTATAAGAACAAGCCAAGGTTCGATCCCGCGGCCTCCTTAACCAACCATGTGCGTTCCATAGCAGGGAAGGGAAGCCCGCAACGCACACCACCGCCGACTGCCACACCCTCAGGGAAATCGAGAAGGCACGGCAAGCGCGGGAGGACCCCGACAACGATCCGCCAAACGGCGGAAAATTCGGCAAAGTAGCCGGCTCGCTCCACACCTTCACAGGCTTCAACACGAAGCGCGAGAAGAAGGTCATCGCCCGCGCCGTCGCCGTCAATGCGGTGGCCCAAACAGACGTCCCCCAGTTCCTGAACTGGTCGGAGCAGCCCATCACCTGGAGCCGGCAAGACCACTCGCCGCGCATCGAGTACCCAGGACGAGTCGCCTTGGTGGTCAAGCCCAAGGTTGGCGACTACTGGCTCCCCAAGACACTGATGGACGGCGGCAGCTCCATCAACATCCTCTACCTCGACACCTTCAGGCGGCTGCGGCTCCCGCAGTCGATGATCGAGACGACCCACACCACATTCCACGGCATCGTCCCCGGTCGGAAGGCGTACCCGATCGGCAAGGTCACGCTGCCAGTCACCTTCGGCACACCGGCAAACTTCCGCACCGGCGGATCGCCTTCGAGCTGGTGCCTTGGCCCCTACCATCGCTGCGTCTGGGCGCCAGGCGTTCGCTAAATTCATGGCAGCGCCCCACTATGCGTACAACGCGATGAAGCTCCCCAGGCCGTGCGGCGTCATCACCATCAACGACGACCCCGACATGGCCGCCGAGTGCGAGGCCAAAGGAGCCGAGCTCGCCGACGCCGTCATCGCGGCGGAGACCAACCACGCCGACGAGCTCGCCAAGTACGCGAGTGGGGTCAACAACGACGACCCCACCATACTCAAGAAGCCCAAATCAGAGGGCGCAGGCACCTCAACCTTTGAGGCCACGACGCACACGCGCACCGTCGAGCTGGTACCAGGCGACTCCAGCCAGACGGTGACGATCGGGACGGGCATGAGCCCAGCATAGGAAGGCGCGCTCATCGAGTTCCTCCGTGAGAACAGGGACATCTTCGCATGGAAACCCTTCGACATGCCCGGTGTCCCTAGGGAGCTCGCTGAGCACAAGATAAACGCCGACCCCAAAGTGCGACCTGTCAAGCAGTCGCTGCGGCCCTTCAATGAAGAACGCCGCCGAGCAATCGCCCAGGAAGTGCAGTGTTTACTCGCTGCCGGCTTCATCCGGCCAATCAAGTACTCCAAGTGGTCAAACCCAGTCCGTCGAGAAAAACGGACACGGAGAATGTGTATCGACTACACAAACCTGAACAGCGCCTGCCCAAAGGAGCAGTTCGTCCTCCCGCGGATCGACCAGATAATCGATTCGACCGCGGGCTCGGAGTCGCTATGTTTCCTCGACGCCTACTCTGGGTACAACCAGATCAAAATGGCCGTCGAAGACGAGGAGAAGACGGCGTTCATCACGCCATTCGGAGCCTTCTGCTACACCGCCATGACCTTCGGCCTCAAGAACGCCGGGGCGACCTACCAGCGGTGCATGCAAGAATGCCTCGCGAGCCAAATTGGCCGCAACATCCACGTCTACATCGACGATGTAGTCGTGAAGTCCAATCGCCAAGGCGACCTACTCACCGACCTGGCGGAAACTTTCGCCAACCTGCGAAGGTACAAGATAAAGATCAACCCAGGAAAGTGCACCTTCGGTGTACCCGCCGGACAACTACTGGGGTACGTCGTCTCCAAACGAGGGATCGAGGCGAACCCCACAAAGATTGACACGATCGTCCGGCTCGGCAAACCCGAGTGCCTGCGCGACGTCCAGAAGCTGGCCGGGCGAGTAGCGGCTCTCAGTCGCTTCATCCCGTCCGGGCGAAAAGCGATGCCCTATACCGCTGATGCGCAGAAACCCCACCTTCCATGGGACAAGGAGGCGGACGACGCGCTCGCGACCTCAAAGGTGCTACTCGCACCACTACTCGCCGCCCCCGCCGACAAAGAACCCATGCTGGTTTACGTCGCGGCGTCCGAGCGCGTCGTCAGCGCCGTGATGGTCGTAGAGCGACCAGAGGAAGGAAAGGAGCGCCCGGTTCAGCGGCCGGTGTACTACATCAGCGAGGTCCTCACCGAATCGCGCCAGCGGTACCCGCAGTACCAAAAGCTAGTATACGCGGTCTTCCGGGCTCAGCGTCGCCTGCCGCACTACTTCCAGGAACACCCGATCACGGTCGTTTCCTCAGCACCACTGCAAGACATCATCCGCAATCGCGAGGCGACCGGGCGAGTCGCCAAGTGGGCCGTCGAGATCGGCGTCCACAACATCAAGTATGAGCCACGAAAGGCGATCAAGTCACAGGCACTGGCAGACTTCATCGCCGACTGGGAGGAGGCCCAGCAGCCAGAGAAGCCGCCGTACCTCCACTACTGGAGCCTGCACTTTGACGGCTCCAAGAACGCGGATGGCGCAGGCGCAGGGATAGTGTTGACTTCACCAAAGGGCGACAAGCTCCGCTACATCCTCTGCCTCGACTTCACGCCCTGCACCAACAACATGGCTGAATACGAGGCCCTACTCCACGGCATGCGAGCCGCCAAGGAGATGAACGTAAATCGCCTACGCTGCTACGGATATTCCGACCTTGTCGCGGGGCAAGTCGCCGGCACCTGCGACGCCGTCTCCCCTACCATGGCGGCGTACCGCCAAGCGGTGGATAAGTTGGGAGGCCACTTCACCGGCTACTCCGTCGAGTGGATCGACAGGCGGAAAAACGAGGAGGCCGATGCCCTATCTCGCATCGGGTCGACTCGACTCGCACCACCCGCCGGCGTGTTCCTCGACACAATCTCCAAGCCATCAGTCTCTCCCCCGAGGGAGATCGACATCGGAGTCCCACTCCAACCAGAGGCAGCCTTGGTCGCACTCGTCACCGAGCCAGACGATTGGGCCAAGCCCTACATCGCCTACCTGGAAGCCGGCACCACGCGGCCAGACAGATGACGCTCGAATGATCACTCGTCGATGCAAGTCCTACACCATCATCGATGGCGAGCTCCTGGCGCAGCGTCACCGGCGTGTTCGGTATTGCGTCCAACCGGTGAAGGGCGAAAAATCCTCCACGACATTCACTCGGTGATGCGGCCTGCGCCGCCGCTCACTCCCTGGTCGCCAAGGCTATGCGACCACGGCTTCATCTGGCACACGCCGACGCTTTGCCGACATCGTCCAGCGATGCTCCGGGTGCCAGAAGTACGCCAATCAGACGCACGTACCGAGCTCGGCGCTCAAAACAATCCCCATCACCTGGCCATTCGCTGTGTGGGGCATGGACATGGTATGCCCCTTCAAGAAGGCCCCCTCTGGATACACCCACCTGCTGGTCGCCGTCGACAAATTCACGAAGTGGGTGGAGGCCAAGCCGGAAATGCGACGGAAGACCGCCACTAAATTCCTCGCGAGCTCATATATCGCTACGGGTTCCCCAACAGCATCATCACGGACAACGGCACCAACCGCCAAGGGCCATGGCGAATCTGCGAAGAGCACCATATCCGGCTCGACCTCGCGTCGCCCACCGAATCAACGGCCAGGGAACGAGCCAACCAAAGCATCCTCCACGGCAAGCCGCGACTCCAAGTACCACTCGAGGGCACCGCGGTGGGTCGAGGAGTTGCCCTCATCATCTGGGATCCGGACCTCTGTCAACAGATCGACGGGATTCACCCCCTTCTTCATGGTCTACGGTGCCGAAGCAGTCATGCCCACCGACCTCGAACACGACTCGCCGCGAGTCGTCCACTACACAGAGGCTGCAAACGAGCTGGCCCGCCAAGATGGGGTCGACCAGCTCGACGAAGCACGCGATCTTGCTCGGTCACGCACCGCCATCTACCAGCAAGGACTTCGCCGCTACCACAGCCGGCGGGTGAAAGCTCGCACCTTCCAGAAGGCGAGGTGCTACGCCTCATCCAGACAAGAAGGGATGCACAAGCTTTCCTCCGTGGAAGGCCCATTCGCTATAGGCGCGTACTGAGCAACGACGCCTACTACCTCATCGACGGCGTCTGAGGGGACGGCGAACTCGACGTCAAGCGACCATGGAATGTAAACCTCCTCCGGAAGTTCTACTCCTAGAACCCCACACATGTACTCTCCAGTCGCTATGAAATAAAAAGAAATGGTTACCGCAACTTGTGCTTACTCTCCATGACTTGTGCCACTCGCACTCGTAAAAACAGCGTTATGCTAAACGCAGAAGTCAACCTTTGGTACAGCGATCGGCGCGGCTAAGTAGTTGTTGCCTGTCAAAACCCACCGGCGAGCAGCGACGAGCAACACGAAGAGCCGGGAGGCTCCCAGAACTGCTGGTGGGCCCTGGTCCCTCGGGCAACGGCCCGCAAAACTCCGGCACACGTCCTGGCTTGGTTCAAGGGCGTGCCACCTGACCTATACCTGGTCAGGAAGGTGATGGATTGCTTCGATCAGTTTCCTGCATGGTAAACAAGTATACGTAAAATTCGAGCCGTAACCGGCTCCCAGGTTTCCCTGTGAATCGGCTCCTAGAGCCGATTATCCCATGGTTCTGCATTAGATCTACGATAACATGGGGTTTTGCTTCATCATTACAAGTTAAATCGATCTACGACAGTTTAACGTTTTCACCACGTAATTGGAACGTCCTACACGTAATTGAGCCTGGTAGATACAAAAGATGATAGAAAACTAACCCTAGAGGAGGCCTAACAACCGACGTAAAGTCAATTACCGGAACAACTCCTCTCGAACTAGCAAACCATATCCTTACGTACTACTGGATCGTTCAACCCGTTTGCAAGGCCTGACTACGCGGATATCAAACTAAACCTTGGAAAACAAGGCATAACTATAACAGATCGAATCAACTGAATAAAGATCAAGCAAGATGCTACCCTTACACCCGGGAAAAGGTGCAAAGGTAGCGAGGTAACTAGAGGCAGCATAACCAAACAAACATAGCGAAAAGTACCGATGCTAGCCTCAACAAATCCATGACAATAGTATTACTCGCCATCAACAAGGCTTCAGTACGAGTAACACCAAGTAACGCATAAGAAGATACTGCCTAGATCGCAAGATGCGATCTAGGCAACATATTCTACCGAAAGAAACCCTAGAAACAAGGGGTGGCGATGCGCCGAGATTGTGTTTGTCGTGAACGTGATTGTCCTCCTTTTCTCAATAACCTTAGGTACATATTTATAGTCCGGAGACTTTCTATCTTTGGAATAACTCTACAACTCTATCTCTTACCTAAACCGAAACGTAACCTACTACAATATACAGATACACGGGCAATTTAGCCCAAATCCACGTACAAGGCCGATTCAACAACACGTTGCATATATGTATCTTCCAAACCCATCTTGATTACGGCCCACCTCCTCCTTTGGCCAAAATATGGTGATAACAGTAGTGCGGTGCAAGAGCACTGAATCACTTCAGGTCTTGCATCGTCCACGAATAACGCCAACCCGGAGCCCCATTGGAGTCGCCTAGCTCGACTGGTTCTACGAGCCAAGACAACTGCCCTCGCTTCTCACAGCGACCCTGGTCCTCCGCATCCTCGGCATAGCGACTCGAATGACTAAGTACCACGCTCGGGGACTGAAGACCAGTTCGTCGCGAGCGGTCAGGGGAAACGCCAAGTAATAGAGCATGCCCAGGACTCTCTGCGCGACTGACCCCACGGGCCAGGCAGGAGTGACGCGCTCACACCAACGCGCTAAGTCCTCAACCACCCTTGAGTCGCACCTAGAACTACCAAGTACCACGCTCGGGGACTCGGCCACCCGACCTCGTTCACGCACGGGAAAACGGTAAAGTACAGAGCACTCAAGGGAGTCGCCTAGCGACTGGCTCTTCGAGCTCGGGAGAGTCGACTAAAACATCAAAACACATAACAACAACACATACATCATATACGAGGTAAACCCCACAAAAGGGCGGACGCGCTCGGGGACTCGTCCAAAATCAATCAAAAGCACGCAAACAAATATCAAAATAGACACGACGTCTCATTCAATCACATGCTGCATTGTTTCATGTTACAAAATATGCCCGCGTGGCAGAACTGCTGCTAACGCCACAAGGCAAACTACTCTACTCTGCAGGCTTCGAAGACGAGTAACTCTACAACTCTATCTCTTACCTAAACCGAAACGTAACCTACTACAATATACAGATACACGGGCAATTTAGCCCAAATCCACGTACAAGGACGATTCAACAACACGTTGCATATATGTATCTTCCAAACCCATCTTGATTACGGCCCACCTCCTCCTTTGGCCAAAATATGGTGATAACACATGCCCCCTGGTTTTGGCAATAATAATTCCAAAACCACTCTGTTGATGTTTTTTCCTCCCCCCTTTTTTTTACATCGGTTACGCGTTGCAGAGCAGAATCGTCACGCCACCCCCTCATCATGATGCTCTGTCTTCTCAACTTCTCCGCAGTGCATGATTTGACAATTTTGGCACTGCATTCTGGGAAACCGCTATGGCATTGAACCGCCTCCCACTATTCCCCTTATTTAAATTCATCTGAGCAGTTTGCAGTCCCCATCTTCCCCCAGTAGCCAAAAAACCCTCTTCCTCCGCCGAAAAAACCCTCTTCCTCCGCCATGGCCTCCTCTTCTTCCGCCCTTTCCTCCCAATCTTCCAACACGATTAGCGACCGGGAGCCGACTCCGGAGCACCCGCCAACAGCGGCGTACGAGACTCTCGCCCCACAATGGTGGGAATAGAGGGATTGGAACTTCGCCGCCTGGTCGGAGGACGACGAGTCCTTGACCGACGGCGAGGAGGGCCTGCAGTTCCTCGTCGACGGGGAACTGGAGGCGGAGAGCACCGACGACGCCTGGTCCTGGGATGGCGTCGAATCCTCCGACGAGGAGGAGTCGGAGGAGGACACCTCCTCCGATGAGTACCCACCGGTGAAGCGCTTCCGCGCCGGGTCCAGCGAGGACACCGAAGACGACGACGAGGACGAGGAGGCCCCCGCTGGCATCTTCAAGAAGAAGAAAGACGACGCCCGGCATACCGGCGATGACAGCGAACAAGACGACGGCGAAGACAGCGGCGACGACCTCGGCCTCTAGATTAGGAACTAGTTGTAGTAGTAGTAGTAGTAGTAGTAGTAGATTTCCTTTTGTAAGCAATCAGCTCCATTGTAAACAATCGTCTTTTGAATGAACGAAGATTGCTTTTCCAACTCGCAGATTGCTTTTCCGACTCAATTTTGCCGATAGTCAAAATAGGTCGATGCTCCAGAAGCCGATAATACTGTATCGGCTTTCACCACACTGCGCTCATACAGTCAACCAAGTCAAAACTCAAAGAGCCGATGGTAAAACATCGGCTTTCCCAAAAATGTTGACAAGGTCAAATTTGTTCGCGTACTTAGACAAATCTGAGCGGCCACTTCCCAGTTTCAAACGGTAGCCTGCGACCTTCTTCAAAAAAGGGCGACCCAGATCTCCAATTGCTCACCGATCAGATCGAGCCCACAGCGACAAGATCCCTCGATCCCCAACCGCATAGATCCATCTCCGCCGGCATACTAGATGGCGGAATCGTCCAACACCAACCCAGCGGTCTCTGGTCTGAAGGTACGCCTACTCCTCACAGTCTGAACACGATGCTAGAATTAATGGCAAACACCTGAATTAATGCTTTATTCCACCATTAAAATTTTTTAGGTTTCAGGCATTCTGCTGCCGCATCCTTCTCTCCCAAATTCTCTCTGTCTTGGCCCCGTCTGAGAATCTAGTCCTGCCCATCGATCTCTTGCGAAACAAGCAGAATCCCTTCGTAAGCCAAGACCTAGATTTGAATTCTTGGGCCGACCGCTATGCAGCCTGGCCTAATCCCTCGAACATTGGGTCTCTTGGTTCACAGGTCGCTAGAGCTTACCAATCCAAATGGGAAACCACGGGAATAGCCGATGCCTTGCATTTGTCATTGTCTCCCCTTGAGAAACATGAAAATCTTCTAAAAACCATCGGCTACTTCTGGTCTGACGCTCTGAACTGCTTTATGTTCGGTCATGGCCCCATGACACCAACTCTGTTAGACGTGGTGATGATTACTGGTCTGGATGTTACATCACCCAGCCCCTCTGCTTTTAAGCTGACCAAGGTCCCCTACAAACTGTCTTCCAAAACAGACTGCACGAACTGGGGTGCCTACCTCCAACGCCATATGAAAACTAAAGGCCCTGTCACAGAGAAAGAACACACCGCCTTTCTCAACTTCTGGCTGGAACATTTCATATTCTGTGGCCCTTCCCTTGCTCCAACCAAGAATTATCTCTCCTTGGCCTACGAGCTTGCCAAAGGCACTCAACTTGGCATCGGCAAACTGATCCTTGGAGAGGTCTATCGATATCTCCAGTTGATGTCTGTCAAACTGTTCTCTGGCATAGCAGTCAAAACAGGAGGTCCTTGGTGGTTCATTCAGCTATGGGCTCAGCTGTATTTTCAAAACCACGTCCCAAACTTCCCCCTTTTGGCGAGTTGCACCTTTCCAGATGTCAAAGGGAAGCAGATCCTATGCACCAGCTACGGCCAAGCTTTGTATAGACTGCCAGGTAGTAAACTGATCCCTCAGGAAGCATCCAAGTGGTTCAGCACTTTCTTTCAAGGCCTGGACAATCCTATCTTTTTTCCTTACATGGAAGAATCGGAACACTTTGAAAATCCAATCTCCTTCAGGCTAGAAAACTTTGCCGATGACACCAGCACTCGGCAGCTCTTTTCCACTGTGATCCATCCCTGTTTCCTTCCAGTTGGCATGAGTACATCCAACAGAATAATCAAGCCTGGGTATGAATTCTATCAGCCAGTCGTAGTGGCTCGGCAATTTGGCCTTGGACAAGTACCTCCCCATTTCTTTCTCCACCATCTTACAGAGAGCAGAGCCGACCTGCCTAATCCTCTCACCAGTCAAAGGTGCTTTTCCTTCTTTGATGCTCTGACCATCCCAATCCCTAACAACCTCACCTTCGCTTTATCAACCGATGGTTTTGAGCACTGGTGGTCGATGTGGAAGACTCATGCCTTCAGGAGAGCTCTGGGACCGTTGCTGAAACAGCTCGATGCTGACTATGATATCCCCGTAGAACAGGTACCACCACTTGTACATTTTCTTGATGCAACTCACAAGCGATTCTTCTACTAACCCACTCTCTCTCTTTGCAGCAACAAGATGGTCCTGAACCTACGCATAGTGATGGCTCCCCCTTCGAGTTCTTTCCGCCAGCTCCTGTGGTTCTTTTCTGCAAAAACTCGCCACCTTTGAAAAAGGTCATAATGCAGAACCAGCCGATACCACCACAATCGGCTTCCAAGAACCAAGCAACTTCTAAGTCAGCTGCCCCTCGAGTTCCAACTAAAACAAGAACGATGGTGAGGAAGGTAGCTGCCAGGAAGACCTTGAGGCGCCGGAGCCCTTCTCCAGAAAGTTCGCATGTACGCTGATCCATGCCTTGGTCGATCTCTCTCACCCTTGCAAATCTGCTCGTGCTTACTAGTTCTCCTTTCTTACAGGCTTCCGTCGAAGACACTTCCAGCGAGGACACTCCATCCAATCGAGGAGAATTGGGCCCAACAGATTCTGAGAGGACCATCACACCGAGCCAGCCAGATTTACCACCATCGGCTTCCAGAAAAAGGTCGGTTCCTGAACCTACTGCCCCCCGAGCACCAATCGAGGCGGGCCTGGTATGAAACCCCCAAGCGGGCTCGCAAGGGACTGCAAACTTCTTCGTCGAGCCAAGAGGTTTCAAAGGTCCTCACCCTTCATGCTCTTTCCACTTGTTTCTTCATCTGCCGATTCATCACCATTTGCATTGGCTAAGCACCTTTCATGTAGACGACCGATGCTTCTAGTGGGAAGGCCGGGGCCCTGCCGATGCCTTTAGCCAAGCCGGATCGAGCAATCCTCGAAGGTGCAGATGACACGGCTACCACTTTGGCCAAGCCCCCAGCAACCACACACAAGCCGATTGTCTCGTCATCTGCTATCTCCTCGATCTTAGGAGAGGTACGTTAGCTTCTTTCAGCTCATCCTTACATGTTGGATGCATACTGACGCCTTTCTGGGCTGCCAGGGTTGTGATATTTCAGGCTTGCTGACGTTCGACCCTGAATCCATCGAACCAACTCCCTCTGTTGCCGACGATGAACCACGAGCCAGGGCTATTCTACCTCAATTCCAGCGTCTTAAAGCCTTGCTGTCCTCCCCGATCGAGGAGTTGATCGAGGGTTCTGAGGAGGTGAAGAGCGTTCTTGCCGAAATCAAGGACCAACTCCCAGTAGCGTTGCAGGTGAAGCTTTGGCCAGTTGTAACCCTGTCCTTCTACGGGTCAAGGGTGAAGTTAGCTCGTGAAAGGATCAATCTGCGCCGCGCCCAACTTCCGCTGAAGGCCAATATTGCGCGGATGTCGGCTCAACGAGAAAAAGGCGTCTCGGATGCCAAACCGACCTCCTCGATGCCGCGAGCTCGCATCCTTAAAAAAGGAGTTGGAAGATCTTGAAGAGAATGTCCGGGCGACTAAACAGCTCATTCGCGACAAGTAAGCATCCAACGCCCGCTCCAAAGACGAAGCAGAAGGCCTCCGAGTTCAACTGAAGACCGATCTGGCAGAAATACATGCCCTGAACAAGCAGCTAGTGACGGGCAAGGACGAAGATGACGAATCCGAGATCGCCGAGGTGGATCGTGTCCGTGCTGACGCCCTCCACGCCTTCGAGGCATTTCTTCAGTAGCTCGTTCATGTAAACTGGCACCTGCTTGTAACAGTTTGAACCTCTAGAGTCGATGACTGTGCATCGGCTATATTTTTTTTATTTGGCCGATTTCGTGTATCGGCCCCCATATTTCACTGTCCATCATCCCACATGCTTGGGAAATATTTCTTGAGATGTTGACCGTTGACAGCCACTGGGAATTTCACGCCGTCCAGCTCCTCAAGCATGTACGCGTTCCCTCTTAAAACTTGATCGACCCTGTATGTCCCGTGCCAATTTGGAGACCATTTACCATATGCTGCATCCTTATTCCCCAATGGCAATACAACTTCCCATACCAGATCGCCAACGTGGAACTCCTTTGGTCTCACCTTCTTATTATAAGCACGAGCTACCTTAGCCTTGTTCTCTTTGATTTTCTCGAGCGACCACAGCCTAAGCTCAGTTAAATCCTCCACACTGTCACTCATTAAAGCCGCATATTCTTTAGTCGTTAGATTGTTCTGAAAAGTGACACGTCTCGATCCAGCCGTAATCTCCCAGGGCAATACGGCTTCTTGTCCATAGACTAGATGGTATGGCGAGGTTTTTATCGCTCCATGGCATGACATGCGATAAGCCCATAGAGCCTCTGACAAAACCTCGTGCCAATGCCTAGGGTGTTCATCGACTTTCCTCTTGATCAGCTTGATAAGGCTCTAGTTGGACGCTTCAGCTTGCCCATTTGCTTGAGCATAGTATGGAGATGATCGAATCAGCTTAATCCCCGTGTCCTCGCAGAACTTTCTAAACTCGTGAGAAATGAAGACCGAACCTCCATCGGTCGTGATAGTTTGGGGAATCCCGAATCTATGAATGACGTGTTCTTTCACAAAATTGATAACATCCTTTGAGTTTACTGACTTCATAGGGATAGCTTCCACCCATTTAGTGAAATAATCAATAATGGCCAAAATCCACATGTGGACTTTGCTTGATGGAGGATTGATCTTGCCAATCATGTCCATGCCCCAACCTCGGAATGGCCAAGGCTTGATGATGGGGTTCATTGCTGACGCGGGTACCATCTGAATTTTCCCAAATTTCTGACATGCTTGACACCCTTTGTAGTACTTGAAACAGTCCTCAAGCATGGTGGGCCAATAAAACCCTGATCGCCTGATCAACCATTTCATCTTGTGAGCCGATTGGTGAGTTCCACAGGCGCCTTCGTGTACCTCGTGTAGGAGCCGATTGGCCTCGGTTGGCCCCAGACATTTGAGCAGCAACCCCTCCAAAGTCCTGTAAAACATGTCGTCCCCAATAAGCACATACTTCATGGCCTTGTACCTTATCCGTTTAGGTGCCCCCCGAGCCGAATCTTTCAGGTAATTGAAGATATCGGCTCTCCAGTCGTCTGCTTCCACGAACTGTACCTGAACATCGGCTCCCTCTGCTACGTCCTTGTAGCCCGAAGCCATTTGTGCAAGATCATTCGCCTCGGTATTCTGCGATCGCGGGATCCAGGTGAAGTTTATATATCGGAACTGTGCCATCAGCTCATGGCATTGTAGCCATAATGGGAAGAGCGACTCGCTCTCACACTTGTATTCCTCCGTGAGTTGGGAAATCACCAACTTGGAGTCTCCAAAAATTTCCACCGCTTCTGCCCCAGCTTCGATGAGCAACTCCATTCCCTTGCGTATCGCCTCATACTCAGCGACGTTGTTGGTGCGAGGGGTAGATAACCTGATGGAGAAGGAAAATGTTGCCCCCCGGGGCGACACGAGTAGCATGCCGATGCCGCAACCATCGTCACAAACTGATCCATCGAAAAACATAGCCCACGCTCGTATAGACAGCGCTGCTATATTAGTGTTGATCCTTTCAGCGATAAGGTCGGCCAATGCCTGACCCTTAACCGCTTTCGCGGGTTGATACCGGATGTCAAATTCCGATAATGCAAACATCCATTTGCCCAGTCGGCCTTTCAACATAGGAGCCGACAACATGTGTTTTATGACATCTGACTTGCAGATAATGATAATCTCCGCTGAGAGCAAGATGTGGCGCAGCTTGGTGCAGGTGAAAAACAGGCAGAGGCACAACTTATCGATCTCAGGATACCTTGTCTCTGCATCCAGCATCCTTCTGCTTATGTAGAACACGACTCGCTCCAGACCATCATAAACTTGCACCACCACCGAGGCGATGGACGTGTCAGCTACTGACAAGTAAATGTAGAACGACCTATCCGGCTGGGGCGGAACCAACACCGCGGCCCGTCGGATATTCTTTGATCTCGTCGAAGGCTCGTTGTTGTTACGCCCCCATTGAATTCCTCGTCGATTTAATTTTCACCAGTCCCATGAACGGCTCTATTCTTCCTGACAGATTGGAGATGAATCTTCTGACGAAGTTGATCTTGCCGATGAGGGACTGCAGTTCTTTCTTTGTGGTAGGTGGCTTCATTGTTCGCACTGCCTCCTGACTTTTCAGGCCGATCTCAATTCCGCGTTCATGGACCAAGAAACCCAAGAACTGACCGGCCGTCACCCCGAAGGCACACTTTTTCGGATTCATCCGTAGCGAATTTTCTTGTTCGGTCCAGGGGCGTTGCGATCGTCCAAGTGTCCTTATCTTGAAGCAGACTTGACCACCACGTCATCGATGTAAATTTCCACCGGTTGCCGATCGGATCATGGAAAATGTAATTCATGGCTCTTTAGTGCGTGGCGCGGCATTCTTGATCAAACGTCATGACTACATATTCAAACAAAACCACCGAACCTGGGACTCTGAATGCAGTCTTGTGTATGTCTTCTGGAGCCATAAAAATTTGGTTGTAACCGGCATTGCCATCCATGAAGCTCAAGATCTTGTGACCAGCCGCTGCGTTGATTAATGTCTACGCATCGGCATCGGATATTCATCCTTTGGGTAGCTCTATTGAGATCCCGAAAATCTATGGCAACACGCGGTATCATCCTTTTTCTCTACAGTGCGATACTAGAAATCCACTCGGCATACCGCATGGCCTGATTAACTTGGCATCAACATTTTCTCGACCTCCTTCTTGACTTCTTCCAAAATTTCGGCCTTCATCATCGTGCTCATTCTTTGGAATGGCCGAAATCCTTTTTTAAGCGGGAGTCGATGCTCAATGATGCTCCTGTCTAACCCGGGCATCTCTGTATAGTCCCAGGCCAAGCAGTCTGGATATTCTTTTAACAAAGCTATCATTGGACCCCGCAACTTCGGATCTAACTTCTTGCTGATAAATGTTGGTCGTGGCTTATCCCCAGGACCGATGTCGATCTCCTCTAGCTCGTCAGCGGATGTAAACCCATACCCTAGCTTTCCGTCACCTGTTAAATCGATGCTAAACACAGGGCAAACAGTTGGTGAGGATAACAAAAATAATTTGGGCCGATTGCCTGAATCGGCCCCCTTTTTGATTGCATTAGTCACGGACGGTTTACACCTTATTTGTGCTTTACAATGGCAGGGAATCTCCCTACTACGACTGCATGACCTGCTTGTCGTAAGATTGCTGCTTTTTATTTTTTGTGGCCGATCGCCGTGATCGGCCGTACCACGTACGATCGTGGACTTTGCTACTCTGTCAGGCCAGTGGATAAGACCAGACTCACCCCGTTTTTTGTAGCTTCAATGCGCTCACAGCCGTCTAGACTGATTCCAGAGATCGGCTCTTGGTCTTCTGCTTCCCAGATGTTCATGCCAGCTATGGAGATCTCGATCGAATCATCTGCATGAATGACCTCCACTTCATCTCCATCCCATCAGTTAGGCTTTGGTGCATCGTGGATGGAATGCAGCGATTAGCGTGAATCCAATCTCTCCCTAGCAAGACCGCATAGATGCTTTTCTGTCCACGACGAAGAATGACGAGGGATAGTTTTTCGCCCAGTCGGATCCACGTTCAGTACGCCTTGCGTTTCTGAAGTTTGGCCGTTGAAATCGCTTAACGTGACGTTGGTTTTGATCAGATCTGCAGTGGAGCGTCCCAAACGCCGTAGCATGGAGTAGGGCATTATATTGACCGCCGCTCCGGTGTCAACCAACATCTTGCTGACAGGCTGCCCATTGATGTAACCTCGCAGGTACAGGGCTTTCAGATGTTTGTAGCCCTTCTCACGTGGCTTTTCAAAGATAACCGGTCGTGGGCGCGATCAAGCTGCCCGGTAGCTCGTTGGTCCTTGGAGCGCAAAACTCTGACGGAAGTATGAACACCATGTTTGTGCCAGCCGATGTCTTCGCATCGGCTCTTACCGGTTTGGGGCGCCACTCTTTCCTTTTCGGGCGATCTTCCGTTTCCAAGGTCTGCCGGATTTTAACGGCCAGATCGGGCCGTGCCTTCCTTAAAGCGTGGAGGTACTGCGCTTCGGCTTCCTCCAAGTTACGCAGCCGCTGGACTCTACGCTTTTGGGTGTGTCTGAGTCCATCGGGACACCACCTTGGACGGTGATATCTGTCTTCTTCTTTGCCATCCATTGGCTCCTCAAGATCATTTGCTCGAGCGGACTCCCTGTGTCGGCTCTGAGGTGGGAGAGGCCCTAGACGCTTGAACACTGAAACTGTCCCCGTGTCCTCCTTCTGCTGTCCACATTCCGGGCAGTTATCGATTGTAGGCAATCGGCTCATTCCCGCATCCCAGCAATACTTGAAGAAAGGACAATCCCAATGTTTGTCTACGCCTTCCTTTTCTTTTGACGCTCCCCTAGCGAGGTGCTCATATCCTTCATCGTCTCCATTCTTGGCGGCGTCGGTCATAATCGAACTCATACTTGTTAAGGAGATGGTGCGCGCTCACCCTCTCTCGATCGCTCTTGTCATGTTTGTCTGGGGGGCCGTGGACCGACCCGTGGACTTTCTTTCTTCTCTTTCTTTGCCCTTGGGCCTCCCCCTTCCTCCTTTGGTACACCGGTCTGCCACCTCGAGCCGCCATTTTGACAGAAGCATCGCATTTGTCGGCCGGCCCGTGTGGTGGCACATGCTATGGGTGCCATATTGACATCGCTTTCAATCTCAATTTCTGAAGTGGGAAGGCTGTGTTCTATCGCCCGTTTCGTTTGGAATGGTAGCGTAGCTCTGCGGTCATTTTGGTGTTGTGGGTGTCATGTGATGCACTTGCGATTATCGTCGGTATCTCTCTTCTTAGAGTTTTTTTAGTATGGCCTTGGTGAACTTTCTTTGATCGATGGAATTTCGATCTCTCTCTTTCTTTTTTGCTTCTTTATGGCTTGAATATCTGCCTTGCTTTGCTTCGAGCCACACAGGATCGCCCACGGCCACCTCCTGGTCTTGTGTAGGATCCTCTTCCTCTGTATCGACCAGGCCTATCGGACGTTTGAACTTGTCTTGGTACAACTCAGGGTGGCGCTGTTCATACATTGTCAGCTTCTGGGACATGTGCGCCAATGAGTTGTACTCTACTTGGAAAGCCAGATCCTTGATAGGTGCTGAAAGACCCAACACAGCTAGCTCGACTGCTTCTTTCTCAGTTAAACGAGCTGAATAACATCGGTTCTTGACAGTCCTGAAACGCTGGATGTACTCTGCTACCGTTTCTCCCCGCTTTTGCCGCACCTGTGCTAGATCTGCAATGCCAGCCTTGGTAGCTTCTGAATGATACTGAATGTGGAACTGTTCTTCCAGTTGTTTCCAGGTCTGGATCGAATCAGGTGGCAACGAGGTGTACCACCCAAAAGCTGGTCCTGTCAGAGATTGAGCAAAGAATCTTACGCGCAACTGATCCGATGCTGAAATCATGCCTAACTGTGCTAGGTATCGGCTCACGTGCTCGATCGAGCTCGACCCTTCTGATCCGCTAAACCTTGAGAACTCAGGGAGCCGATACTTGGCGGCGGCGAGATCAAACTTCGTTAAGAATGCGGCTTGGAATAGCCGATTGTCCTTCTCTTGACGCCGAACTGGTCTCTCAAGATGGTGCGGATTTGTTCCCTTGTTTGCTGCGGGGCTAAATTCTCATGACTCGTTCGGTGGCATACTTGGCTAGCCGCTTTGTTTGTCGGCGTCCAGGAACACCCTGCTCCAGAAATACCGCTCCCGGCCGCTCCGGGAACTCCTGCCCAGAAATCCCTGCGGTTGCAATCTGGTTCGTCTTGGCGTCAGTTATTGCGATCCGACGCGTAGGTGCACACATATCCATGTGGGATTTCTTTAGGTGGTTCAAACAGGCTGCAATCCTTTGGGTCACCTCCGACCTTGTAGACGACGTCGCGCCGCCCCTGGTGGCTCCGGAGCTGCAAGTGTGAATGGCACTTGTGGCCTGGTGCGGAGCGGTCTTTCTCCTGGTGAGTCCCTAGAGTAGGCCCCGGCGAAGTGCGATGTTTCATGATCTCCTGGACTACGCGAACTGCGATCCGCTCGAAAGCGTTCACCAGGCTCTCAGAATGGCGGTGAAGATAATGAGCTACCATGTAGTTGACTTCCTGTCGCAGAGCTCTGGTGCGCTCCTCTGAAGGAACAGACAGATCCACCTCATCAAGAGCACCCTCGGGTGAGAACCCTTTCCACCTGATGCCATGCTTACAGGTCCTCTCAAAAGAGCCGATGAGATCGGCTTCGAAGAGAGCTTTGATGTCATCGTACTTCGCCTTGTGCTCCTCAGGCAGCTCGTCGTACGTGACCGGTCTGTCCCCCATCTCAGCGTCGGATGTTGATGCAGATGCTGTTGAAGGTCCCACCGGGCGTGCCAGAATGTGTTGCCTGTCAAAACCCACCGGCGAGCAGCGACGAGCAACACGAAGAGCCGGGAGGCTCCCAGAACTGCTGGTGGGCCCTGGTCCCTCGACGCGGCCGCAAAACTCCGGCACGTCTGGCTTGGTTCAAGGCGTGCCACGACCTATACCTGGTCGGGAAGGTGATGGATTGCCGATCAGTTTCTGCATGGTAAACAAGTATCGTAAAATTCGAGCCGTAATGGCTCCTGAGTTTCCATGAATCGGCTCCTAGAGCCGATTATCCCATGGTTACGCATTAGATCTACGATAACATGGGGTTTTGCTTCATCATTACAAGTTAAATCGATCTCTGACGGTTTAACGTTTTCACCACGTAATTGGAACGTCCTACACGTGGTGAGCCTGGTAGATACAAAAGATGATAGAAAACTAACCCTAGAGAAGGCCTAACAACCGACGTAAAGTCAATTACCGGAACAACTCCTCTCGAACTAGCAAACCATATCCTTACGTACTACTGGATCGTTCAACCCGTTTGCAAGGCCTGACTACGTGGATATCAAACTAAACCTTGGAAAACAAGGCATAACTATAACAGATCGAATCAACTGAATAAAGATCAAGCAAGATGCTACCCTTACACCCGGGAAAAGGTGCAAAGGTAGCGAGGTAACTAGAGGCAGCATAACCAAACAAACATAGCGAAAAGTACCAATGCTAGCCTCAACAAATCCATGATAATAGTATTACTCGCCATCAACAAGGCTTCAGTACGAGTAACACCAAGTAACGCATAAGCAGATACTGCCTAGATCGCAAGATGCGATCTAGGCAGCATGACACTTACCCGAAAGAAACCCTAGAAACAAGGGGTGGCGATGCGCCGAGATTGTGTTTGTCGTGAACGTGATTGTCCTCCTTTTCTCAATAACCTTAGGTACATATTTATAGTCCGGAGACTTTCTATCTTTGGAATAACTCTACAACTCTATCTCTTACCTAAACCGAAACGTAACCTACTACAATATACAGATACACGGGCAATTTAGCCCAAATCCATGTACAGGGCCGATTCAACAACACGTTGCATATATGTATCTTCCAAACCCATCTTGATTACGGCCCACCTCCTCCTTTGGCCAAAATATGGTGATAACAGTAGTGCGGTGCAAGAGCACTAAATCACTTCAGGTCTTGCATCGTCCACGAACAACGCCAACCCGGAGCCCCATTGGAGTCGCCTAGCTCGACTGGTTCTACGAGCCAAGACAACTGCCCTCGCTTCTCACATCGACCCTGGTCCTCCGCATCCTCGGCATAGCGACTCGAACGGCTAAGTACCACGCTCGGGGACTGAAGACCAGTTCGTCCCGAGCGGTCAGGGGAAACGCCAAGTAAGAGAGCATGCCCAGGACTCTCCGCGCGACTGACCCCACGGGCCAGGAAGGAGTGACGCCCTCACACCAACGCGCTAAGTCCTCAACCACCCTTGAGTCGCACCTAGAACTACCAAGTACCACGCTCGGGGACTCGGCCACCCGACCTCGTTCACGCACGGGAAAACGGTAAAGTACAGAGCACTCAAGGGAGTCGCCTAGCCCGGCTCTTGAGCTTCGGGCGAGTCGACTAAAACATCAAAACACATAACAACAACACATACATCATATACGAGGTAAACCCCACAAAAGGGTGGACGCGCTCGGGGACTCGTCCAAAATCAATCAAAAGCACGCAAACAAATATCAAAATAGACACGACGTCTCATTCAATCACATGCTGCATTGTTTCATGTTACAAAATATGCCCGCGTGGCAGAACTGCTGCTAACGCCACAAGGCAAACTACTCTACTCTGCAGGATTCGAAGACGACTCGCCAGCATCCCGGTGACTACGGATGAACGCCGTGTATGGGTTGGATGGATACGTCGTCAGTTCACCCGCCATCGCCGCGCGAAAAGGCTGCTCGACCTTGAAGTCACGATGCGGCGGCTCGGGGTCGTTTGGCGCGACAACCGTCTCTGATGCGGAGGTCGCCCATCGCCGACGCGTTCGGTATGTGGCGGCGTTCTTGCAACTTGAGGACCTCGGACAGCTCCACCGCCCGATCGGCGATGGATACCCACTCGTCACATCGTCAATGTCGAAATCCTCGGGGAAGTGGGCGAGTCCAAGGCTCAGTGCCGTCGACGCTCCACGCCGAAACGCCGACCGCGTCATGAACTCAACGACTGCGGGCGCCTTCTCCAAGTACCCCCACACCTCAACGAGGTCGCCAGGAATCACTTCCGTGGGCGATATTTCTTGGAGGTAGGCACGGATGCACGTCGCCGACAACGTCGCTGAATCGACGAGCATGCTTACGCACTCCCTTGCGTCGATCGAGCTCGCCTCTTCTTCGCTATCAAGGATGCGACCTGCGAGTAGAAGACAATGATAAGTATGACAGACACCACAAAACCCACAACTATTATAAAGGGGAGATACACTCACCAAGCAACGGGCGGGCGAGTCCCGTGATGAAGCACTGAAGCGACGTGTGATCGTCCTAAAGCCCAGCAATAAGGACTTCCGACACCTTGCGATCCTCCTCAGCGGCTGCAATGGCGGCCTTAGCTCGCCCGTCCGCCGAGCTCGCTTCTTCTCTCGCCTCTCGCAGTTCGCGCTCGAGGTCGGCGATCCGCTGTTCAGCGGCACCCAGAGCAGATCGCGCCGCCACCAACTCACCAGCGGGGACAAGCCCCTGGCGAGCTTCCTCTGCCTTCATAGCAGCAGCCTGAAGCCCCTTGTTCGCCTCCTGGATGATGGAGAGCTCCTTCTCCGCGCGCTGCTTCGCGGCCAATCGATCCGCCGACTCCAGCTGCAGACCCTGCACATCACCAAAAAAGTTAGGCAATCAAGAAATTCCTAAAGTGCCCACTCGCTGAAATTCAGCGAGTGCGCACTCGGGGACTGGCGATCAAGAAATTCCTAAGTGCCCATTCGCTGAAATTCAGCGAGTGCGCACTCGGGGACTGGCGATCAAGAAATTCCTAAGTGCCCACTCGTTGAAATTCAGCGGCCTTTTCGAGGGACCGATGCGAAAATGATAAAAAATTATAAGAATCAAGCCGCTGCAAAGCACCGACCTGATCCTCGGGGACTGGATGTACCTGGATGGCCGCGCCAAGCATGCCATGGAGTTGTATCGCGTCCACGGACGCGAGCAACGCCGGCGTATGCCCACGACGTTGGTCGACTTCAGCTTCGGCGGTCCCAGGAGCGTGGCTCGAGGGCGTAGCCTCACTCGCCGTGGCCGCCTTGGTCACGAAGCGGGGGAAGGTAGCGATAGAGGCACCCGCTCCAAGGGAGGTCGCCTCCGCCGCTGCAGGCAAGGAAGCACCCTCCTTCGTAGACACGGCTGCCTCCACCGCGGGCCCGGCCGGCGCGTCGTCAGAAATCGTGACGACGTCGTCGCCCTTGGCCTTCTTGCTGCCGACCGCTGAGGCGTCGACCTCATCCGCCTTCCTCTTGCGGGAAGGGTCTTCCTCGCTTGTGGCGGAGGATACCTTGGACACGGTCGGGTGGCCCATATTTTTCACTCCGGTCCTATGCATTAATCAAGTCAACAGAGACAATTGGAATAGTTATGGAAAATAAGAAAGGGTGAGCGCACTCACTTGGCGACTGGGATGAACCGCAGCCCCGTACGAAGGCCGGTTTTTCAGTCAGGGGGCCGGGCGATCGATCCCTGCCGTCGCGTGCCCAAGACACGGACGGCTTCTTCGTCGTTGAGGCCATGTGGCGCCTGGGACATCCTCGGGAGCCTCCTCGCGAGTTAGGGAGCTGTGAGCCTCCTTGCGGCCCGGTCACCGGAGCCCCCTTGCGAGGCGAAGCCGCCGTAGTCGGAGCCTCCTTGCGAGGCGAAGTCACCTTAGCCGGGGCCTCCCCCAGCCCAGATACTGGGGCGAATGGCGGAGGCATTGAGGCCAGCGGCACCTCCACGGTCGCCGCCGCTGGGTTGTCGGAGGCGTCACGGCTGGGCTGGGAGCATCAGAGCTGCTCGCCGAGTGTGGCGGTGAGGCCGTCCTCGACGGTCTCGTGTTCTTCTTCGGGGAGGCCCTTGCCTCCCTTTCCTTCTTCTTATTCTTCTTTGACGGGGTGGCTTGATGGCGCGAGGTGGTCTCTGGAAGCTCGTCGTCATCGTCGAACGTTCGAGGCTTCTGCTTGCCTCGATCTCGCGCTGTCGTTGCCCGCGGGTCTTTCGGACCAGTGGGGCGACCTCCTCTTCGGACTCGTCCTCGTCGTCTTCGTTGCCCTTGGTAGGCGGCGATTCGCCTATGTCCGGGCCCAAGCTCTCATCATCCGAGGGTGGGAGCCACCCTTCTACCACTTGGAATAGCTGCAACAAATACAAGACGAAATCAGAATTACCGCGACTGCTTTTACAACGACTGCGAGCAAGGTAAATAAATTACCGTGGGAGCCGGACGCTTCGCGGTATAGGGGGTGACCCCAGCCTGCGCATCCAGGTACACCGCCTGGGTAATCTTTTTCAACGCTGGGAGGTAATCCTCCAGCTTCCACTCGTCGAGACAGGCCTTCGTCGAGTCTCCCCGGCCTGTGTACTGGTACATGTAGTGGTCGCGGTGGGCGAGTGGGACGAGCCGCCTCCCGAGCCAGCAATTGTACAAGTTTATGGTTTGAAGGCCCTTCTTTTTCAGACCGCGGATGGTCTGGAGCATCTCGTCGACGACCATCCTCTGGTCGCCGGGGAGCTTGCCGACTTGAAGATTGCGTGGCTTGGAGCGATTAGCGGAGTACCGCGGGATCGCCGCCTCGCCCTCCGGGGTTGCCTCGGCCACGTAGAACCACGACTTCTTCCAGTCGCTCGCTGCCTTGGCGGGTAGCATCAGGTCAAAGAAAGAGGCTTTGGACTTGAGCTGGAACGTCAAGCCGCTTGACAAGCATTGGGCGCCGCCTCCTCGCGCTGATCCGTCCGGAACAGATCTTGCCACAAGGGAAGTAGGGCGGCAGCCCAGTAGCATTCGCGAGAACACCACGAAGATGGCGATCGCCGATGCTATGGGGACCAGATCCGAGGGCTGGATCCGTAGTAGGCGCAGGCGCGAAGAATAGGGATGTAGGAAACCCTAGCCCCGCCGAGATGATTGGTGAAACAGATGAATTCCCTCTCGCGGGTTTGGGGTCGCTTTCTCAGCTGGGATACGCCAACAGCCGCTCATGGGACCCGGCCTCCTCGAAGGAGGCCAGCTGTGCCCTTGTGCACTTGGACCTACCCCACGGCTCGGTGGAAAGGGCCATGGCCGAGATATTGGTTGGAGATCGGAAGATTTCGGGTCGGCTGGATCGTGGAGCGAAGGAAAGAAAATGCGCGCACTCGGAAGAAGTGGTGGGGAGTTGGCTCTACGACTGCCTGCCATTCCCCTTATATAGCGGGAGTTACCCGCCAAATCAGGGAGCCGTTACCACGCGGTGATTACGCCAAAAGTTACCGTTGGATTACCCAACGGCTAGTTTGACCACGCCTGATGGTCCAACTGCGGCCACTCGGCTCGCCGACCCAATCACTAAGACAGTGTTTCCGCTGACTCGACTCGCCAAAGCTGCGACCTAGGTCATTGGTTGTTTCCTTTATACAGGAGCCCGCCGACGATTCGACTGGATGCCTACTCTGAAGCCGCATACTCCGACTGCCGGCAGCCACCACGCCTAATCGACGACGGCCTCGGGGACTACTGATGGGGATATGCCTACCGGGGTATACCTAGCAGGACGATTCCGACTGGCCCAGGACCTGGCGAGTGGGCCTGCAGAACGGCGAGTGGATCAAAGCCCAGCCAGGAGTCGAGCGACTGGAAGCTGAAGGCCCAGGCGAGTAGATAGGCCCAGTCGGACTAGGTTAAACGACTACTGAAGCGGTAACCGAATCGGTTGAGATATGTAAACCCTAGGGGAGGTGAGCCTATATAAACCTCCCAATAGGGCGAGTAGAGACACGTTCCCTCATACACCCAAGCGACTCGCCGCCTAGCTGCCGAGCTCACCCATTGTAACACCTCCATAATACAATCTAGCAGGAGTAGGTCTTTACCCTCCGGGGGGACAAACCTGGGTAAAACCCTGTGTCTTTGCCCTCATCTCGCACCGCAGATGGCTGGCCGCCCTTGCCCCTTGTTCTACTACTCGCTGCCGATTGCAGCATCTGCCGTGACAATTCCCACGACACATAAGGACCGCACCCAATCCTTGCAAAGATGCATCACAGAATATCTGGAAAGGCTTAGATGTATCCGGAGGAACCAAGACTGGTGTGGAAGTGAGCTTATCTTTGAGTGTCTCAAAGCTTGCTTGACATGCAGGAGTCCAAAGGTATTTCTTGCCTTTCTTGAGGAGATCGGTAAGAGGCTTCGCTATCTTCGAGAAGTTCTGAACGAAGCGACGACAATAACTAGCCAAACCAAGGAAGCTCCGCACTTCTTTGACATTAACAGGAGGAAGACATTCAACAATTGTCTTCACAGTTTCCGGGTTGACTGCAATGCCCTTGGCAGAGATGACATGACCAAGATAGGTTACTTGAGGCAGCCAAAACTCACACTTGGAAAACTTTGCATACAAGCGGTTCTCACGAAGCTTGTTTAGGACACACCGAAGGTGTTCTTCATGATCTTCCTTTGACTTTGAATAGACTAGGATGTCATCCAGATATACCACAACGAACTTATCAAGGTACTCCATGAAAACCGAGTTCATAAGCCTCGAGAAGGTAGCAGGTGCGTTGGTGAGACCGAAAGACATGACCGTGTACTCATACAGGCCATAGCGGGTGGTGAAAGCTGTTTTAGGCACATCTTCCTTGCGAATCTTGATTTGGTGATAACCACTTCTCAAATCAAGCTTAGAGAACACCACAGCTCCAGCTAGCTGATCAAAGAGATCATTAATCCGCGGAAGGGGATATTTGTTCTTGATGGTTTTAGCATTGACAACCCGATAGTCAACACAAAGTCTATCGCCCCGCACGCTTCTTCACAAAGATTGTTGGGCTACCCAAGAAGAAGTCTTGTGTTGAATGAAACCCAACTTCTCTTGTTCATCAAGTCGACGTTTGAGTTCACCAACTCTGAGGACCCATTTTATAAGGCCGCTTGGAGATAGGAGCCGTTCGTGTTCAAGCTCAATTACAAACTCAACCTCACGATCCGGAGGCATACCCGCAACTCTTCAGAAAGACATCCGAAACTCACGGAGACCGGAACACTGAATAGCTTCCATAGCATCATCATTGAGCCGTAAAGAGAAAAGTCGGACAGGAGTCGACTTGGAGAATAGACTATATGGCCTTCGTGAATCTTCAGAGAAAACAAGCTCAAAGACAATCAATCACAGCTGCATTTGCTGTCAACCAATCCATGCCCAAGATGACATCAATGTCAGAATTGCCCAGAACAATTAAGGAAGCCGAGAATGAAGAGCCACCAATCTCAATTTGATTGCCATGGTCGATATGAACAGCCTCATGTTTGCTCCAGGAGAAAGGACCATTAACCGCTTAAGGAGAGGAACCAAGACTAACTCATTCTCATTTGCAAACTTGATAGAAACAAAAGAATGCGATGCACCAGAATCAAACAAAACTCGTGCAGGGACTGAGTTAACGGATAGCATACCCATCACAACCTGTGTGCATGCTCGCTTGAGCGACGTTGACACGCTTGGCACGAGCAATGAGACCCGGCTTGGTGTTGATGTTGAGAGCCCGAGGTGGTGGTGCACGAACCAAAGGAGAGCTTGCTGCAGATCTTGGCGGGGTGGAGGAAGAGCTTTGTTTTCAACGGACGCCCAGTTCAGATGCCCAGGGTCTCCACACGTGAAGCAAGCACCAGGTGGACGTGGAGCAACGTAGCCAGGGACTCCGCCAGGCGCTCCAGGGTAGTGGTGGTTGTAGCCCCTGGGAGCAGCAGTGATGAAGTTTGGTGGCCTTGACGCGTAGCTTGCAGGTCTTGGTGGAGCTGGGAGCGACGGTGGGGTGTTAGGAACCCAGACACGACGCTTAGAGGGAGCTGACATAGCTGAAGAGCTTGGTGCATCACGGTTGTGTTTCTTTGACTCCTCAAACACTTGTCTACTTGCTTCCTCCTACAGAGCTGTGTGCTGAAGTTCCAGAAAAGATGCCGGCCTTGCATGTGTGATTTCATATTTAATCGATGCATTGAGCCCTTGCCTGAACCTCTTTTGCTTCTTCTTGTCATCAGATATCTCGCCACCATAACGAGAAAGATTCATGAAGTTTCAGATGTAGGTGTTGACATTATCATTTCCCTGTTTTAGGTTGAGAAAAGCTTCCTTCATCCTCTCCATGACAATTTCTGACAGATACTGCTCTTTGAACGCTCCCGTGAACCGTTCCCAAGTAGGCTGAAAACCAGCACAGTTTGCCTTCAGGTAATTCTCCCACCAGAGAGCTACATCCCCCTTCAGAAGGTGAGTAGCACACTTTACCCACTCTTGCTCAGGAACATCAGCAGTCTCGAGTAGCCTTGACATCTCACGCAACCAATCATCCGCATCCAGTGGTCGATCAGAAACATCAAATTGGCGAGGGTTGAATTTCAGGAAGCTTTTGATGTCTCCTCGCTTGGGAGGTGGAGGTAGTGGAGCAAACTCATTCCTCCGAACACTTTCCTCAAAGCGTTGTTGGTTCTGCTGCATTGCTGCCAAAGCATTGGCGATGTTTGACAGCGCGGAGCCCAGTTCAGGTGGTATGTCCTCATCAGAACGGCGTGGTGGAGCCATCTTGTGATTGATATAAAACACAAGTCAGTACTATAATGGAGAATAATAATAATCCAAAATAGTACCAAGATGGAATTAACCAAGATTAAAGGATTTTTTTTTTCCATACAATCCCCCAGAAAGAGGGATCGGGTTCCACTATCATCAGATAACGGAACAACAACCACAAACAAGATTCACAATACTGACCCACCTAGGGGGTCAAACTGGCAGAAGAAAATCACCTTACAAACCAACCAGACTAAAAGAGAATAAGGGAAGGTGGAGACGCAAGAACACCGCCCGCAGGCTAGTGAGAAACTATTCCAAAATATTACAGCCCCAAAAGAGCACAAATCGAGGACCACACCAGCGGAACAACTTAACTCTTTTGCCAAGCCCTCAAACCCTTTTTGTTTATCTCCCGTTCTCCTTCTTTTCTCCTTCCTCTTTCCAGCTCAGGAGCCTCACGACCACGATCTCCGTGAACTGCAGGTAGCCCCAAGAAAGGAACATGCGCCACATCCATAGCTGCCAGATCGCCCAACGATCACTGGAGGGTGTCTCGCCCAAGATGTAGCACCACACGATCATCCTCCCCATGCAAACCTGCCCAATAACGAATGAAAACACAAGCATATAAAATCAGATCAACAGTGAGTTAATGAGCTTTTATCAAAACAAGCTCTATTCCTAAGTTTCCACATAGCCCACAAATAGCCGCCACCACCGTAATCGCACATTCCTACTAACCCCACGTCTTGACAAGCCCACCAAAAATCTGAGAGAAAGAACCAGGTCTATGAGCAACACCAACCGCCTCGCAACCACCCCCAAACATATCTAGCAGCCACACATGAAAAGAACAAATGTCCAATGCTCTCATCCTTCCCCGCAAAACCCAGGCAAAATCTCCAACCCACTTCTTTCTCCTCATATTGTCTTTGGTGAGGATTGCATTATGCCAAATAAGCCACAACCAAATCTTAATTTTAAAGGAATTTTGCCTTCCACAAATGCTTAAAACTTCTATCAATCCCCACATTCGAGATGATTATACATGGACTTGACAGAGAAAACTTGCAGTTACTCCACATCCACACTGGTCTGTCCTTTTCCTGAGTCAGACACACCCCAGATAACAAAATACGCAACTGTTCCTGATGATTTAACCCTTCACTATCCAACCATCTCCTAAAAGATAAACCCCAACTTTTTTTCGCCATGTCTGCCACTGTGACTTTCTGATTCTGACATACATCAAATAAATCAGGGAACTTATCTTTCAAAGGCACGTCCAGACACCAAGCATCATGCCAAAAATCAGTCAATTCCCCATTACCAACCTTCATTCTCCTCCCAGCCAAATAGAACCCCCTAAGCTTAATCAAATCATGCCAACATGGAGAGTCATTTTGCCTGTGTTTCACATTACTAATCCCACCTTTTTTCAAATATTTTCTCCTCACAAAATCTTGCCAAGGACCTTCCTCAGATTCAAGACGCCACCACCATTTACACAGCAAACAAATATTAAAAAGCCTGATGTTCTTAATCCCCAGACCACCTTTCTTCCTGGGCCTACACACATATTTCCATTTCACCAGATGATATTTTTTCTTACCCACTTTTCCATACCAGAAGAAGGCTCTAGTCTGTTTCTCAATTTCTTCCACATTGGACCTATGTAAAAGGAACATAGTCATAGGATAAACAGCCACACTAGAAACACAAGCAGTGATTTTAACATGTCTCCCTCCTAAAGACAAAGCTCCCCCCATCCAACCATCCAATTTCTTCTTCAACCTCTCACCAACAAAACCCATTTCAGCTCATCGAGCATCTTACGCTAGCAACAAACCCAAGTATTTAATAGGCCAAGTACCCTTCGACAGTTAAACATCTCAAAGGCATAACGGACAATTTCTCCTCATCCTCCAAAACCATCAAGACACCTCACTCTTCTCAAAATTAATCTTGAGACCAGACATGGATTCAAACAAATACAGCAACAATTTTAAATTTCTAGCCCCCTCAGGATCTTCCTTAATAAACAAAATGGTATCATCAGCATACTGCAAAATGGCAACACCTTTATCAAACAAGTTTCCAACCAAACCAGTAAACAGACCACCAGCCTGAGCATTAGATACCATCTTAGCCAAACATTCCCCAGCCAAATTGAACAAGAAAGGAGAGAAGGGATCCCCCTGCCTCACCCCCTTAAAACTGCCAAAGTAAGGACCAGTTTCCCCATTGACTTTAACATCGAGAGTACCACAGTCACAAGACTCTTTAACCAAATCATCCAGTCATCACTAAAACCTTTCGCTTACAACAATAGAACAAAAGTCCCAATTAACTTTGTCATAAGCTTTCTCAAAGTCAATTTTAAAACCACTCCCTGCTCGACTTTTCGACTCTTTCAAAATCTCATGCAATAAAGTCACACCATCTGCAATAAACCTCCCTTTAATAAAAGCAGTTTGACAAGCAGCAATTAACTTCCCCATCACAGGCTCAGTTCTAACTGTCAGGGTCTTGGTAAAAATTTTGAACAGCACAGGCGAGCAAATAGGCCTATATTTATGAATCCTGTCAGCATCATCACCTTTTGGCAGCAAAGTGATCACCCCATAGTTAATACTGCTTAGATCAATCTTATGAGCAAATAAATCAGCAAACACAGCCATAACATCTGATTTAATAACTTCCCAGCAGTGTTGATAGAATTCAATAGGGATCCCATCAGGACCAGCCGCCTTATTTTTCTCCATCTGATCAATCACCTCCTTAACCTCTTTTCGATAAAAGGGACTCCCATCTTCTCCCTATCATCATCATTAAGCTTTTCCCCATCTTGCCAATTATCATCGAAGCCTAATAGAAAACCCACCACCGCCCAAATAAAGATTTATAAAAACTAGTTGCATGCTTCAGAGATCATAGGTCCCCTAATTTCATTATCACCATCTTTCATTGAAAAATCATCTTCTTTCTCCTCACCCCATTAGCTATCCTATGAAAGTACTCAGTATTATTGTCCCCCCTAAGCAACCAATTATCCCTCGACCTTTGCTGCCAAAATCTCTCCTCATTTTCATACACCTCCAACAGTTCTTTCTGAATATCTGCTTTTCTTTGAAGTTGCTCAGCCGAAAGTAAAATCAGTTCCTCAATACTTTCAAGTTCCATCAGTTCATCAACCAATCTCTTCTTCCTTTGCTTTTCCTCTCCTCTTAAGTGAGCCCCCCAACCTTTCAAATCATTTCTGACATTTTTGATCTTTTTTTGCAGACTATCCAAGCTGTTCTTGCCATTCACATGTTTTTTCCAAACTCTCTCTACCCTGGCCAAAAATTCATCACAATGTAACCAACTTTTCTCAAACCTGAATTCCTTACACCCAGGTTCTTGCACTTCCATAGTATCCAGGATCAAAGGACTATGATCAGAAACCTCCCTAGACAACTTATGTACAGTAGTAAGAGGAAACAACTTCTCCCATTCTCTACAAACTAAGATTCTATCCAATTTCTCCAAAGTTGGATCCTTCTGATTGTTAGACCATGTAAATTGCCCACCAGACATACAAATCTCCCTTAGACCATACGCATTGATAATTGAATTAAACATATGCCCCCACTTGTTCAAAACATGACCTTTGTTCTTTTCAGAAACACATCTTATCACATTAAAATCACCCCCTACCAACAAAGGAATAGTTTGATCCTGACAAACCTCAGCCAATTCTATCAAAAAATCTTCTTTATTCTCTTCTTGGGCAGCCCCATAAACAATCACCAGATGCCAATGAATCTGTTTCAAAACGTCAAACACCTTCAACTTAACATGAAATTTACCCACAGACACTCCAATCTGAGTCAATTTAGAGGAACGTAGGCCCCCCAAAATGCCCCCAGATCTCCCAACAGAAGGCAACCAACTCCAGGAAAATTGATTCATAGGATCAATTCTCCTGAAAAAAGCCTCAGAATAGTCCTTCTTAATAGTTTCCTGCAAACCAATAAAATCCACCCTCTCCTGTCTCAACAAATTATTCAAATAAGCACCTGCCCCTTTCTTCCCCACCCCCCTAATATTCAGAATAGCACCTATCATAAAACAGATTTTCTCTCCCTTGTTCCAGTTACAATACCACTCATAGGGTGATAATTGTGAACCTTCACAACAGCAGCTTTCAACTTTCTCTCCCTCCTACCAGAACCAGCCTTCAACTTTTTCTTTTGTCTCCTAGAAACCACAGGAGTAAAATCCTCATCATCATTACTAGCATCTTTCCAATCCAGAAACAAAACCTTCTCATTCAAATCAGAAACACATTCATCCACTACCTGCACCCTATCCTGCAAACTATGCCTAGCAATCTCTAATTCTTTTAAAGAGTTAATATGTTCCAAAGAAATAGAAGAAGCATCTATCCCCATTTCCAACGCTCTATGCATAATATCCTCATCATCCAAAACAGCAAAAGAATTATGAAAGTTTAAATTTGTACCTGAAAGGTCTCTAGGATTCTGTTGAGCCAACTGTCCTTCAGCCAAGTTTCTAGCACCACCCTGATCAATCACCCTCGAGCTTCTTCTAATATCCTGCTGCGCTTCCTCAACAACCACCGGATCAGACTGTGAATCCACACTTTCCTGAGTAGAACCATCAGGCTGAGACAAACCAATAACCACAGTGTCCTGATCTTGATTGACAGCATCCATGACCTGATCAGTCCTCAAACCAGAACCCTCAGTAACATCTTTCTTCTCACTGTCCCCAGAGGACCCAAATGAAGCATCATTAGAAGTACTATCACTCCTCCCCTGAGCACCCTCCTCTTGTTCATTATCCTCTTCCAGCAGATGCCCATATTGCTTCATGAGCTCATAATGCTTGTCACTCTTCCTATCTTTCAACAACCCTTTGATAAAATCATCAAACCTCGGAGGGCCAGCAATAACCTCAGTAGAAACCCCTTTACTCCCCCCAGAAGGAAGATCTTGCTCCACCACCATGGGATTATCTCCCAGCTCAGCCCCCCCAACCACATTTTCCTGAGTATCAACTTGCATTTCTCCAGCACCTGATTTCTTTTGAAAACCTGATCCTCCCTCATCACCAGTACCACCTGCTAGATTTTCTCTAATCACTAAACCCCTCGAACGACCACCACCTCCCTCATTAGCCCATATGTTAGCCATACGAGTCCCAAAGGAAACACCCCCAGAGTCTTCTTGCTCCACCATAACCTGTTTACCTTTATCCACACCAGCTTCACCAGTACCAGTTCCACCATGTTGACGACCCCCAGCATCTCCAGTAGTACTTGCACCAGGAACAATTCTGTGCCCATTATCATCAGCAGGCCTCCCAAGCACATCAAGACACCTTCACCTTCCTTATTCACCCCAACATCATCATCCTGTCCTTCAATCCCCACAGAAGGCAAATTAGAGACAGCATCTGGAGCAAAGATCTCCCTGGTATATTTAAATTCATAGATTCCACCCTGCATCTCCCCTCTTCTGGTATTAGGGACCAAAGATACATCCAAACAAGATATTTTCACTCTCACATAAGCCAAATTCCTCAAACTATTCCTGTCCAGGGCCACAGGTTTGCCAACTAAAGAAGCAACATAGAAGACAGTTGATTTCTCCCTGTACTTCATAGGAATACCCACAATGCGAAACCAAGCTTCTTCCAACCATTCAACAGGTTGCAAATCTCCATTCCACTTAGACAACTGAATCACAGCATCAGGAATTGTTTTCATAAAGACCTTCCCAAAATGGAAATCATCAATGGACCTGGCAGATGGAAACCTCATAAGAAATTCTACATCATTAATAGATCTGGCATTGAATCTCCAGCCAGACCCCAAAGCATCAGCCCAAATCTGAAACTCCTTCTCCAGATCCTTGCCAGTGACATCACCCTCACCACACTTATATGAGCATAATGCAGCTGCTCCATGGGTGAACATTAGACTCAACTACAGGAATAGAGTGAAAACCCTGCTCAAAATCAAGATCTTGCCAAAGAACAGAGGAACATATTCCCATGGTTTCCTCTCTGATGACAAAATGCTATGATCTTTACCACAATTATCACAAACAACCTCCTCCTCAATCACATCAAGTAACGCAAATCTCCGGACCCACCAACCACACCATCATCTCTCGGCTACTCACCACTGGTGGTGGTACAGAGGACCCCACCGAGTAGTAGCCACAGATCGATTGGGAAACCGATAAAATCGGAGACAAACTTACAGACGATTCCTCCCACGGCACATTAATGAGGTAGAAGCCAAGTGTTTAGCCTGTAGCATCGAAAGGTAGGAGCAGACGCATTCAACACAAAGACTAGGAACATGGATTTGCTCAACAGTTCGATGAAAACCGCTCCCTCTTCTAGGATTGGAATCGAATTACGATCTGCGCGGGGAAGGACGTCGCATTAGATCCGACTTGCTGCATCTCCGGCGATGACTCCACCGCCCCGATTACGAGCTGACCGCCTCACGACGGCGAGCCTCGACAACGCCCGCTCGAGCCAAAGTCTCCCTGCGATCCTCCAAACGGGCTTCGATTTCCGCCTGCCTCAACTCATCACGATGTCGCAACTCACGACGCCGAGCGTCCTGCTCCTCACGGCGCCGCTCCTGCTCGCGGATCCACCCACTCTCCCTAGAATCCCCCTCAAAACCTCTGCGATCCACAGGAAAACGACCCTGACCATACCCAGACCCGAATCTGCTCGCATAGGGACCAGAACGGACTGGGGGTCGAGAAGGAGAACCACGCCCACCACGAAACCTCCGATCCATATCCAAATCTGCAGCAACCACCTGAGCAAACGATCTAGAGTCGCCTGATGCAACACCGCTCCACTTCACCGGAACAACAACCCGCGGCGACGATGGATGAACAGGAGGCGGCTCCCGAACGAAAACCACACCACACACACCGCGAGATCTAGAAATGGCGAAAGGGGAAACTGCTCTCGATTTAGGGTTAGGAAAGGCACAAGTAGAAGGCGAACCGGCAGCACGCCTCCGCGATTAGTACTCCGTAGTCCCCGCGGGTGGTCCGCCCCGAGCAACCCCACCACCGCGCCACTGTACTCCCACAACCGCCGTCAGACACCCGCACGACGCACGTAGGGCGACGATCGCGACACCGCCGAACCCGCTCGACCACCATCGACGGACCCACGAGCGTGCCATCGTCAGTGAACCAAACGTGACCCGTACGAAAAATTCGCCACCGAGCACCAACTTGTAACGAACTTCCCCGCTGCATCCCACAGCGACACCTGTCCCGAGCTCGCCCTCGAGATCTGGCCCCGTCGGCAAGGACTAATCGAATCAGCAACCGCCTCACGGAATATGGCCCTCCAACTTCCGATCAACTCCCGACGATCACCGGAGCTAACCACCGTAGAGGTAGAGAGAGGAGAAGGAGAAACGTGGAGAGCCATCGTCATCCCCGCAACTACAACTCAAATGCAACCATTGTGCTCAAAATCTGCTTCTCACCAAGATTAAAGGATACAATTTACTAAGATGATATTAAAATATCAACAAAGTTCAAAGCACCTAGAAGATGTTAAGCATATCGCACACGACTGAAAAGGAGTGTGGTACACAAATATATCAAAGAAAAATTTTCCACAAATTTCGGCATTAAAATACCAATAGATGCGCAAAATTACTTAACGAATCAAAATTAGTGACTCTACCAATTCAATATACAAAAGCGAATGATAAGAGTAGTGGTATGGTCGCGACTCCATCCCTCACTCAAATCATTACTCCGCACATGAATAAGTGGAACACATATCCTAACCCCTTCTTCTCATGTTGAACCTAAAGATTGGTAACTACGGAAACGAACACCCTAAACAAGATAACGTCGGATAACAAAGAGTAAGACAGATCGCATCGGTATACAACGAATCAGATAGATCGCGTCGGTTTGCAAAAGCCTGTCGGTATGGAATGTACCAACAGTTGATAACCAAGGCTGACTAGATAACAACTTGGATGCAACAGATAGGCAAAGGAATTACACACACACACACACAACCTATGGTACTACGGAAACCTAGAACACGTGAATCCTAGTTTGAACTTTTAAGAATAGGATTGAAAACGTTACACTTCCTTACCAGAAAAAGGGTGGGTGGTTGGGTAAGAAGAAAAGTGGAAGCAGTCCTACTCTCGCGTTTTGTTTTTCCCTAGTATACATAACTACCAAAAATATTTGCTAGACTGACAACGACCGTTTGGCTGAGACCCTGAAGGGCGGGATGGCTCTGATACCAATTGTAACTACCTCGGTGAATTACGCTCCTAGATACAAGCCTGTATGAGCGGAAGTGGTTAAAAGCCACTCACGGGTAGACCTTTCGGCCGTCGCAACCACTTCCAGTCATCGGGACAAGTACGGGCGGCGTAATCGGCAGGCGAAGGGATCAACTACATACACAAATGAGTATGTATGCAAGCCACCATACAATAGTACATCAGAGCCATACCATCTAAAAATAAAGGAAATATAGCAACGCCATACGGCAAGATTCAAATGTTCTAGATAGATCTAATAGTTAGGATATTTCCTCATACATCACACATCAGAGAATCAGGCGGAAGCGGCAAACAAGTTCCGAGTACGGATAAGAAGAAAATTGGCATAAGATGCCACATAAATAAGCACATCCCGCCCACAGATCTCACGGATCCCCGTTCCCGGAATCTCTACACCGAGCGATCATTGCCCACATCATCAGCCTCCTCCACCCAGTATCCGTCCTGCGAGTGTACCTTCTCATCTGAACCAATAATTTATCGTGTGAGACCCTAAGGGTACTCAGCAAGTCTTTATGCCTCTAAAGGGGACACAACCTGGGGTGACGCAATTGCAGCAAAAGATAAACCCTAATAGTTTTATAGATACTCGCTAACCATCCGCCTAACCAAAGATAGACGGATGTCCGTGAAATTAATGACAACAGTTATAACAGTAATATCCACAGATCCATCCTCCTCCTCGCTTACCAACGAGGAAGCGGACAAACAACCCCCCCATCCGTTGGCAATTTTATTAACCATTCCATGAGTGTTGCACTATTTACTAGTCAATTACTTAGTCAAATTAAAAGCGATACTTTAGTTATGCTTGTCTATGATCGAGAAACTGTGCTCCAAGTCGTCCATAACCGCGGACACGGCTTTCAGAAAGTTTTACCCTGCAGGGGTGCACAAATAGCAACACACACTCGATCAACCTCGGAAAAACCAAATCAAAACCCAACGAGGCCTTCACGACAAAGCAATCACAGGATTCAGAAATATTTCAGGGGACCACCCCATTAAGCTACCCGCAACGAAGTTAGCTGACTTCGAGACAGACTCAAGGTTTGCGCCAGTGGCTGTAAACGACTGGGAACCCGAAAATGTGACTGGGCTTGTCGATACCGCGAAAACACTCCGCTTACCTAAACAGTACAGTGTGCTCCTCGCACAATCTTAAATAAAGCAGTAGCATGGGATAAGTACAGGATAGTAAACAAAACCTCTAACTAGTTTGTGGCCCCAAGAAATAAGACTGAATCAAGCTCTGGCTCAGGGGGGTACCATAAGCCTCCCGGATGTGGATAGCGCGAATAATCAAGGAACAGGAATCAAGTACTCGGGGTCCTACGGGACACAAGTGAGCAGGAAAAACCAAATAGCAGATATTGCTCACCGGTGCCACTTTCATTAGTTATCCCATTACTACTCAGGTTAAGTTGTTTAGGTACCTCGTTATCCAACAGACTCTCACATACCCTACACATGCTGTTCTACGACTCGCATGGCTCAAACAACTCCTGTAGTAATGGCTCATGGGATGGAGAAACAAGCTTGGTGGGGTTTAAAAGTAAGGCTATGCAATACTTGGGATGCAGTTTAATGCAATCGCGACTCAATGATGCAAGAATAAGATAGAGGCAATAGGTACTGTATGTATGCAAGCATGTGGTAGTGCTTGCCTGGCAACTCAGTTGAAGCGAGAGACGGATCTGGGTAGTGCTCCTGGTTCTCTTGATATATCCCCTGCTCGGTGTCTATTCGAAGAAGAACCAAACAAACAAGGGCCAACATAAATAAAGTGCACACGCATAGGAATAAAAATGCGTCAAGCAAACATTCATGCCATGATGAATGATGCACAAGTTGCATGGCAATAATGTAGCATGACATGGGTGAGGTGTAGAATACAAGAAATAACATTTTTATTGGGTTTTGGTCACATTTTATTGTCATATTAGTTGCTGTATACTATATATTTATATGATGCATGCTGCAATTGAAGTCATGGATAGCATAAACAGAAAGGTCTCGTCGAGCTGATCATTTTAGACATATCATTTGTCAAGTTCGGAGTTATAAAGCTAAAGTTATTATTTATTTAAGTCCAGGGGCATTTTATGTAATTTTACTCAACTTGGAATTTTGAATGTGCAAAAGGTAATTTGAATAGCATATTTGAAATCCTCACATTTTTCTGATTCAAAAACATATATTATATGTTAAATTTGGATTTATAATTTAAAAGTTATTTTAAAACAGAAATGAAATTTGAATTTTTAAACTAATTTGAACAGTTTAAAACTTGAACAGGTATGCATAAAACCTACTGTCACCCAGACAGTCCTAGCCACGCCCAATGACGGGTGGGGCCAGAGCTGGCCCAGGCCCCACGCGCACCGAGAACCTCTTATACCGCAGCTGCTGCCAGCCACCGAGGCTGACGAGTGGGGTCAGTGGCTCGCGGGCCCACGTGCCAGCGGGGAAGCGGCGGAGGCTGACAGGAGGGTGGATAAGGGACCGCGGGTTGATTAAAACGTTTGACGGGAGCCTTTTTGCAAAAAGACAGAGGCACAGACAGGTGGGGCCTGAGGGACGCGGGCAGCGCAAACGAAAAAGTGGGGGGGGGTTTAGGGGAAAGTGCACGCGGTACTGTGCTTCTCCTCCGACGCGCGAGCAGACGCGCGCGGCACACGCGCGACGCGCGCGGCGCGAGGCTCGAACCCGCGACCCCGGGAGCGCTAGCAGCGGCGGCTACCGCTGCGGTAGGGCTGGGTGGTTGTAGGAAGGGGGGTGTAGGCGGCTAGATAGGCATTGCGCTTCGCGGCAGCGGGTGGACAGACGCGGCGGCGGTGCACCGAGGGTGCTCGACAGAACGCTCGCCGCCGGCAGGAAACGAGGAAGGGCCGGAGCATGTCTAGGAGGCTCGGGGACTCACCGCGGGTTGATTGGCGTGGTCGACGAGGCTCGGGGAGGTCACGATCGTCGGCGAGGCTAGCGGCAGCGAAGCTAGGGTTTGGCGTCGGCTCGCGTCGGTTCCGGCGGTGCTGGGGCTCCCTCATCGCGTCTCCGTGTATGGGCTGCTGCAGGGGGTCTGCGTGGCCTTCCTCGACGACCCGGATCGCCACGCCACCGGCTGGTAGATGATGGGGAGGAGGAGGCCGACGGTGGGCGTCGAGGCAGATGGTGGCGAGGGTGAGGAAAGAGGCAGACGAAGCAGGGCCTCTGGGGAGATCTGGGAGAGGCCAGAGGTGGGGAGGGAGGTAGATAAGGACGGTGAGGTGGGGATGGCGTGGGGAAGGGGAAGGTGGCTTCGGCCACCTTTTCCCTTTCACCCTCACGTGCTCGGCATGGGCCAGGGGAGGGGTAGCTAGG
This sequence comes from Avena longiglumis, assembly GCA_030063025.1. Classification (NCBI taxonomy): domain Eukaryota; kingdom Viridiplantae; phylum Streptophyta; class Magnoliopsida; order Poales; family Poaceae; genus Avena; species Avena longiglumis. The sequence goes on along the minus strand of CP125974.1, from coordinate 469,603,538 downwards.
CAGGTCTGGGGGTAGGGCTGCCAGGTGGGCCAGGTGAGAGGGGGCTCGGGGTGGGGCAGGCCAGGCAGAGAGAGAGCAAGAGAGAGGAGAGGGGTAGGCTCGGCTAGGTTAGATGGGTTTGGGGTGGAGAGAGAGAAGAGAGAAGATGTCGTGTGGGGCCAGGGAGAGGGTGCAAGGACGGTGGGGTCATGCATGGTGAGAGGGAGAGAGAGGCCGAGAGAGAGGGGGGTTAGGGCTAAGCATGCCCACATGAACACACATGGATGGGGAAGGTTTAGAGAGGGGGGTAGGGTTTAGGATTAGATGGGGTTATGGTATGGTGGTAGCTAGAGAGTTACAAGATGAGGGATAGATGGAGTGGCTCATGTGTCTAGATCAAGCATGATCACACAACTCAAACAAGAAAGCAAAAGGGAGAAAGAAGCAAAGGTGGTGATGGGGTAAAAATAGAGATGACACACCCAAGAATTCAAATAAACCAAAAGATGATCAAAAATGGTGGTAGTGCATATTAATTGCAAAGCTAGAGGTAAACTCAACTAAAATGCAAAGCTCATATTAATTGGATGGTGGAATTATAAGGTGGTGAAAGAAAAGGGTGGTGGAGAAAGTAAGAGATATGCCCCCAACTCAACTTGGGCATTTTACAATATATCCAGAACCAAATACAATATCAAGAGGCAAATGCAATTTATAATGCATATGAGAGTAGAACCAACACAACCAGGGTTTTTGTATGATGCTCAAATGCAAGGTGGCATGATGACATGAGCATGATAACATGATGATGCAACAATTATATGTAGGAAGTGGCCATTATATTACTAGATCAAGTAGCATTACAGATGTTAGACAACTGGTGAAAGGATACGGATGTCACCTAGAGGGGGGGGGTGAATAGGCGATTAAAACTTTTCCTAGAGTGGCTCAACAAAGGCGGAATAGAACTAGTGTTTACTTTGTTAAGCACAACCAAGAACTACTAAGGTTCACCTATGTGCACCAACAACTTATGCTAAGCAATACAAGCAACAAAGTGATAGCAAGATATATAGTACTTCAAGCACGAAGGCTATCACAATGTAGAGTGCATAAGTAAAGAGCTCGGGTATAGAGATAACCGAGGCACGCGGGGACACCGATATTTTACCGAGTTCCTCTCAACATGGAGTATGTCTCGTTTGGAGAGGGGGTGGTATCAAACCACCAACGCCACAAAAGGCCTCCCTAATTCTCCGGTGAATCTCACCCCAATGGAATCGATCCACGCTTCCACTATCGGTGCACTTGTCGGTGGCAACCGGAACCTCTCACAAGGTTGGGGCACAACTCCACAACTTAATTGGAGGCTCCCAACAAATGCCACCAAGGCCACAATGCCACCAAGGTCACAAACCGTCTAGGGTTCCAAGAACCCAAGAGGGACAAGCTCCAATGAGTAACTCAAATCAAATCCTCCAAAGAGAACCCAAACCGATGCACCAAATGCAAATGGCAAGAACACCACAAAGGTGCTCAAATCTCTCTCTCCCAAATTCCACCAAAGCTACAAAAGCTTATGGGGGAATAAGAGAGGAAGAACAATGGAGGAAATCCATAAAAGACTCCAAGATCTAGATCCCAATATGTTCCCCTCACTTAGAGGAGAGATTGATTGGTGGGATTGTAGATCTAGATCTCCTCTTTCAAATCCCTCAAGAATATGCAAGAATCATTGGAGGGATTGAGAGAAAGCAAGCTCAAGAAGGTCAACAATGGAGGGAAAACTTGCAAGAATGGTTAGGGAACCATTGGGGAAGAAGGCCCTTAAATAGGTTCCCCAAAATCCAACCGTTGAAGCCAAAAGCGCGAATCCGATTATCGGACATTCCGTACTACGGACAATCCCGTACTACCGGACAATCCTCGGGATCCCAGGCCAAACGCACCTTTTTCAGTACCGACCGGTACTACGAAGCGGTACTACCGGACCTCCGGTACTACCGGACCCTGGTCCGGTACTACCGGTCATCCCTAAACGAAAACGACCATAACTTTTGCATCCGGACTCCGATTTTGATGATCTTGGGCTCGTTTCGAAGAGGAAAACAAGCTATAAAAGATAATGCAAAGAAACATTATAGTCCAGAAAGGGAGGATAGATCCAAATGACGAAAGGTTTAACCTCTATCAAAAAGATGAACCGATAAAACCTTCAACATCAAAAACGTAATAGAAAATGCATATGAAATCCGTTTTCGATGAACGAGAGCTTGTCATGGAGATTAACACAAGCTCTAAATCCTCACATGAGTAAGAACAAAATAATGGAAGGTTTTACCTATCTCTAAAATACAAACCGGTAAAACCTCCAAGATCAAAACGCAATAAGATATAAAAGGGAAATCCGTTTTTGATGGACTAGAGCTTGTTATGGAGATTACCACAAGCTCTATATCCTCACATGGATAGGACCAAATAACAACCAAATATGATGATGCAAGTATGCAAAGGTTTGATCTCTCTCCGAACGATGTGACCGAGTTACTCATTCGAGAGCCCCTCTTGATAGTACGGTTATCTATCCTAAACCCGGTCTCCCAACAAACATGAGACCGCAAAAGGAAAACCTATCAATATTATACCTTTGCCTTGAGCAATCCACTTGAGATCGATGTAGACGATCTTGTACTTCTCAAGATGGACACCTTTCTTGATTCCTCATCATCGATCCATGATCACCGAGGATGGCAAGCATCAAACATGAGATCTTCTATAGATGGCGCATTTTGAGCTTGCACAACACATCTTCTTCTCATTTCATCTATCTTGAAGTCAACACATGCTCCAAGCAATGCCAATGGACAATTCCTACAAGTACAACTTAATACACACATTAGTCCATAAATATTGTCATTAATTACCAAAACCACACATGGGGGCCCAACATGTTCTTTCAACTGGGATGCTACACGGAAATAGTCCTAGTCGGTTACAAGTTCTAGGGTTTTACCCCTTTTAATTTCCTATCTACACTAGTCTTGCTCTCCAAGGATCCGAAGGCGTCATGGGCCTTGGCCACCCGAAAATCTTCATGGGCCAGCGTACATCTGCTGTGGGCCTTCCTTGGGCCGGACAATGTATGCTGAGGCCACGTACCCGTAAGGTATAACCATGTCAGCCCCCCTCTCATAAATATAGGGGGAGGGCTGCCCCAACACAACACACAAGGTCCAAGCCCTCTCCACCCGAGCCCGCCGCCGCCGACCCGCCGCCGAGCCGCCTCCGCCGCCCAGCCGCATGCCGCTACCGCCGCCCTAGCCTCCGCTGACACCTCCTCCTCCTCCCGGATTTTTAACCCTAGATTTTCGGGAAACCCTAATCCACCATAACTCGCATCCGGCTTAGGCGAAGCCCTGCGGGATCTTCCCTCTACTTCCGACACCACGTCGTTGTGCTGCCGGAATTACGAAGGGAGAACTACAACCTCCGCTTCCTGCTGGAACAAGGGAGAGGAAGTTCTTCATCGAAAATGTAACGCGACCGATTACGGAAGCGCTGCTTTAACGCCGGAAGGATCGTCTACGAGATCTTGAGATTGGCTAGTGTACGACTACATCACCCACGAGAATCTGCTCTTGTTAACCGCTTTGGAATCTTAGAGGGTGAGTGCTTCTATCGACTTGTTGCTACAATCTAATAGATAGATTTTGGCTTGTTTGTGTGCATGCAGTAGAAATTTTTTGTTTTCCATTCTACGAACCCCTACATGATCAATATACAAAGTTTGATATTTTTCCTCACAACTATGTCACATAACATGACACCATGCGAAGGTTTTGTATTTCGTTGATTTTTTTGAATTAGTTATGCACATTTGAATGTCTGGTCAAACTTTTTGAAGGGTTTTCATAAATATTCTTAGCTAGGGGCTGAGGTCACAAAACTAGCATTGGATCTCTGATGAAATAGCATGTTGTGAATCTAAAAATGATTTTTACAAAAAATCATCAGCATGAAATCATGTACCTGTAGTTCATATCTTACCCACTTCCAACCGATTCGACAGGATTTGTCTTTTTCACCAGGGATGGAATAAAAGGTTTGAGATACTCAAGTTGGGAAATTGTACATGCTAGGTGGTCTAGTATTTTTGAAAAATAGGATGTTACCATTTTGAAACTTCAATTTGGTGGTTGCTTCACAAATCCCCCCTCTTTCGGCACTCAGAAAAAAAGAAAATGGATTTTCTGTGCATCGAAAAGGAAAACTTTGTACTACAACATTGTTAGTCATCCCATTATACACATGCATGCCCAATATGGGAACATTATCAAAAACTATGCCTTGATTCTAGCCATATCATTGGTCATTTGACCTGAAAGTCAGAAAACCTCGGAGGAGATAGGTCATTTTGTGAAGGTTTTTTTTAAATGATCAATATACCAAGTTTGATATTTTTCCTCACAACTATGTCACATAACATGACACCATGCGAAGGTTTTGTATTTTTTTGATTTTTTGAATTAGTTATGCACATTTGAATGTCTGGTCAAACTTTTTGAAGGGTTTTCATAAATATTCTTAGCTAGGGGCTGAGGCTAACAAAACTAGCATTGGATCTCTCATGAAATAGCATTTTGTGAACCTAAAAATGATTTTTTACAAAAAATCATCAGCATGAAATCATGTACCTGTAGTTCATATCTTACCCACTTCCAACTGATTCGACATGATTTGTCTTTTTCACCAAGGATGGAATAAAAGGTTTGAGATACTCAAGTTGGGACATTGTACATGCTAGGTGGTATAGTATTTTTGAAAAATAGGATGTTACCATTTTGAAACTTCAATTTGGTGGTTGCTTCACAAATCCCCTCTCTTTCGGCACTCAGAAAATAGAAAATGGATTTTCTGTGCGTCAAACGGGAAAACTTTGTACTACAACATTGTTAGTCATCCCATTATACACATGCATGCCCAATATGGGCACATTATCAAAAACTATGCATTGATTCTAGCCATATCATTGGTCATTTAACCCGAAAGTCGGAAAATCTCGGAGGAGATAGGTCATTTTGTGAAGGGTTTTTTCAAATATGATCAATATACCAAGTTTGATATTTTTCCTCACAACTATGTCACATAACATGACACCATGCGAATGTTTTGTATTTTTTTGATTTTTTTAAATTAGTTATGCACATTTGAATGTCTAGTCAAACTTGTGAAAACCCCGTTGACTGCATCCTAAACCTAGCTAACCCTAAGGCCGAATGAGGAACGTAGATCTAACCCTAGAGCGACACTTGGCCGTCCGATTGCGTCTTTTAGAAGGATTCCGCGGGTGGTTCTAGGCGATCCGTGGGAGGGCTTGTTCTACAACCTGATTGGTTAGCGTCTCTTAGAAGAATTTCGCGGCTAGCTCTTGGCGATCCGTGGGATGGATGATTCTGGAATCTAATTCGCTCGCATCGTTTTTCCATGAACAAATAAGGTACAGGTGTGGCACACTCCATTGACCGTTGGACCGAGTGTGGCATGCGAGGGCGCTGGGCGGGGCGGGCTGCATCATGCATGCATGCCATGCAGCTGCCTCTCGCGTCGCAGTCTAGCTATTTTGTGTGCAGCCAACCGACACAGAGCGCTGCAGCGTATTTACTCTCTCCGTCGCATTAAATAAGTATACGTCTAACAACTTTCTTTAGTCAAACTTACTCCCCTTCGGTTCATACGCCATAGAAAAAGTTAATATTTATAAACTTTGACTACGTATATAAGAAAAAATATCAAAATCTAAAATATGTAATAAATATAAGGTATAGTGTGGCACACTCCATTGACCGTTGGACCGAGCGTGACATGCGAGGGCGCTGGACGGGGCGGGCTGCACCATGCATACATGCCATGCAGCTGCCTCTCGCGTCGCAGTCTAGCTATTTTACGTGCAATCAACCAACGCAGCAGCGCTGCAGCGTATTACTCTCTCCGTCGCATTAAATAAGTGTACGTCTAACAACTTTCTTCACTAAAACATACTCCCCTCCGGTTCATGCGCATAGAAAAAGTCAATATTTATAAACTTTGACTACCACCCGGACCATAGGCAGGTCTAGGAGCAGGGGACGCCCACACGCCTGAGGCGTGGCAATAAGGGGGGCGACGCAAAGCCCCAGCCTACCCGTGGGCCCAAGGCCACTTCTTCCACAACCCCCTTCCCAGCGGCGGCGGCAACCTCCCCGACTCCAGCTCCTCCGACGAGTATTGGAAGGCGGCGGAGGAGCAGGAGGCGAAGGAGCTGGCTGCTACCGCGAAGTGGGAGGAGAAGAAGGCCGCGCGCTCCCTGAAGAAAAGGCGGAAACGGGAGGAGGACCGACGGGAGGCAAATCGCTGGGCCTTCCAGGAGGAGCAGAGACGGCGGGATGCACGGGAAAGGGCGGCGGCACAGCCCCCACCACCGATGGAGTAGGGCAGCCTTCCGGCGGTGAGGTTGGCCGGCAGCCCTAAACCACGTAGTAGCTAGGGTTAGGGTTTAGCCCAGGGTTTAGGCGCCGAGCCCTTAGGATTAGTTTCCCTTAGGGTTTATGTAATGTGGGGCCCTCTATGTAGTGTGGGGTCTCTCTCTATATTGTACCCCTTATGTTATCTAATATATTATCTATGTGGTCGACTTGTGTTTTATTGTATTGTCATTTGTCAAAACACCCAAAACAACAAGTGCATAAAACAAAAGACACAAAAAAAGTTCTCATATAATACTCGTGCAATATTTATAAAATGAGTGAAATTAGAAAAGATCAAAAGGAAGAATAAGTTAACGTTATGATGGTTGATTATTTTCAAACAACACATGCAACACATGGTTTATTTTCAAACAACACATTTACATATTTACATAAGTTAAAGGGGCGCCCAAGTTAAAGTGCTCGGCTTGTTAGTTAAATGGATGTCCTTGGCCTTTATTTATATATTTACTTTCGCAAAAAATAAAAGATTGCAACCTGAGCACGTGTATCTGCAGATCCAACGTCCCTAGTTAGATTGTAACGTGAGTACTATTTTTTTGCCCAATCTACAAATAGTTACTATTGCGCCTGGATACGACCATTTTGGCCTGGCTAAGTTCTATTTGGGCCTGGCCTTTTTCAATCACTCCTCGTCAATTGTTTTTTTTAACTTTTCAACCCCTTTCCCTCCCCTGCACACTGATGAAACTGAAGGAACACTAATGAAACTGACGAAACTGAAGGAACACTGATTTCGAAAACATAGCAGCTCAAAATTTGCCCGAATTTGTGTTGCATTTTATTCAAGCCAAAGACATAGACCATTACATCCATCTCCGCAGGTTCTACGATAACAAAGCATCACTCGAACACTGATTGCGCTGTCTAATGACTAATGATCAGGAGATAAACAAATCCGAGAGAAATTACACAAAAATAAAAAAACCGGCCATCAGATTGTCCTGCTTCTTCAATTCGATGATTTGCTTTAGCTGCTTGTTCATCTTCTTTAGCTTGGCCTTCACTTCTACATCCACCGTAGTACCAACGGAAATGGGGTTGCCAGATCCCAATTTCTCCACCACGGACGGGTTTTCGAGCTCCCGGGATGCTATCTCCACCACAATTCGCTCGATGTACTCATCAAGCCACTCAAAATTCCCACATTTTGGCAGTTCCTGAAATCGCAGAGATGAACCCTAAATCCCAAATTCTATGAAATGCATGAAATTTCGAAAGAAAAGCGAGAAATTGGTGCTCGGAACACTCAGATCTCACCTTTCCCGGATCGGGCTTGTTCTCACACTTCACAAATTCCTGACCAATGTTGCCGTTCTTATCAGTGGATGTGACAAGCCGCTTTAGGGGCGCGGTACAGGGGCAATCGGGGCACCTCCTCATCGGCATCGCATCATACCGAGGCCATGAGCAGAGGGAGGCTGAAGCAGAGCTCGACATCCCTCGCCGGCGTTGCCGCACTTGCTCGCCGGAGAAGAAAACGGAAGGGGATGAGATGCTGGAACGGTGGCGGGAGCTCGGGTGCGGGGACGGATCGGGCCAACAGCTCTCTTCTACCACAACGTGGGTCCCACGATATGAGGTGGACATCACGTGGGTTCCGCTGTGACGTGGAGAGGCTGTGGGTCCTGCTCTGCTCAGCTGATTCGAATTCGTTGACGGTCTCGTGAGGTTAAGTGGAAGTGTCGCATGGGAGCTATTTTCCGCTTCAGAAGTGTCGCATGCGAGCTATTCTTTTCAAAAATGTCGTGTTCCTTCCAATTCCGCGTAAAGACGTCGCATGGGAGCTATAAGCCCGGCATCGGTAGCGACGACGCCTACTATTCATTTATTATTAATTATCGGAACTGCTAATACTCCTACTACGATGTCGATATGAGACTGGAAATTTTTGTTCTGTATCTGTCAGTGACAGCGCCAGTGTCCATCTTGTGTTCCGCAAGTCATCTTATCAGTTTTTATTTACTTATAGTTTTTAGGGATTATTTACTTATCGGATTTGTTAGTTCTTATACGCATGAGAACTTCTTAAGTATTAGTCGTCTCTTCCATTGTTCGATTTACCTCGTGATTCGTACGTTGTAACTAGGTTGTAACCAAGAATTTAATGAGTTGCAACTAGGTTGTAACTGAGAATTAGTACAAATCTTATGAGTTGCAACAAGATTGCAACTAAAAATTAGCACAAATATTAGGATGACATCAACGACTTAGACATAAATAGTTCTCAAGCAAACTGAGATCTAGGCACTCCCTTTACTTATACATAGTTAATTTTGTTAGAATTACACTTTTTTTGCTTGTGCAACGTTTAGTTGTTTCTGCTTTCGTCAACACTCAGCATGTTTCGTGTTGACCATGTCTTCCTCATCCAACCGTAGACTTCTCTTCAGTATCATTTGTGTTCATAAAACGAAATCTAACTTTCTGCCGATGTTCTAAAGCTATACAACATTTTGTTGTTGCAAGTGGATATTGCCAGTTAGGATGTATATTTTACCCAGGCACCACGAACAATGGAAAGAAACATATCGTGCTCTAGAACATTGGAGTTCGACGTAACCTCTGGTATTAATTTGTGTAAAATTCACATAAGAGAATGTGAAAACACATGTGGCCAATAATACATCATTTTCCATTTGTGGCTCTTCTATTGTTGTATTGGGAAGTTGTTCGGATTGGTGTATTATATTCCATAGGTTATTTTTGTTTGCTCATTTATTTAAATCTATTGCTTTGCTGGTCATACTCATATCTTCCAATACGGCTCTAGCTAGTTTCCATAGAAAGAACAATGAATACACTTATGATCTTCTTACTTAATTTGCATGTAGTCATTATGTAATGTAATAGTTTTAAAAAATACATTAACAACAAATTTCAAAATGTGATATAGGATTTGTCATTACATATTTTGTTAGCATGGGCCACACAATAGGCAACCGCATCATGGAGTGGTAACTCATGATTTCACGTAATGATTTTGTTGCCTTGTTTGAGACCATTCGGGGATTTTTTTTACAGCAGTGCTAACATGATTGCTCAAATGGTGGATCATCAAAACAAGAGTTGACTCAGTTTCCAAGTTTCCCCCATACCGGATTGATATTTTTCGTACCAGTGCCATTCATAAGCCTAAACTTGCAAGTTGTAACTAAGTCGTTGGTCCCAAAATCACGTTTAACACTTTTTTTGGCACAGACCATCCTAGGTACATTAGAAGGCGACTACAATCCCATCGAGTGACAAACTACAAACACCCCCAAAGCATATGTGGAATCCAAAGATGTAGAGAGAGCACACACGATGAAGATGAAGAACATGGAAAACCCACAAATTCCAAGAAAAACCCATCAAAAGTTGCCTCCTTAAGCACCGAGCATCATGAAAAGGAAGAAAACCTACAACGCTGCCATAGTTGTTGAATATTTGCACGCGCCAAAAGAAGATGAACCTCATCTCTCAGTAGTGGCCACTAAGAGAGGCTGGAGCATCATCCATGAGGTTTCTAGCTAGGAGACCAAGTAATGAGCACACAAGCACCATCCACAGGGAAATATGAGCACCACCAGCAATGCAAGCTGGGGATAAATGAAGGGTATATTATTGGAAGGATGCAAAGCGTGCAGATGAGGGGGAGGGGAGAGGACCATGGGGAAGGTCGGAGCAGGAGAGAGCAAGCTAAGTGAGAGGTAGGAAGGAGGTAGGAGAGGTTGACTTGATCTCATTTGACATGATAAGCCGATTGAGTCCAAAAGGTGTTGTATTTGTTGTAAAATCAGGTGACAGTCTTCCATTCCATTTTGCGAGCAACAAATGGATATAGTTCAACGCACATTAAAATGCCAAAAAGGTTTGTTGCACCAATTTTGGATATGAAATGTTGTACTTACTGTTGGGTGTTTGGTTTTACCAAACCGATTGGTTCAGTTCCTCGGTGAAATTTAAAGTTTGATGGTCTGCAACTGAGTAACGATCAGTCTTCTAAAATATCACAAACCAAAGGTTCGATCCCTCGAAAAATTAGGTCCGAATTTGGTTTTAGCCGAACAAACTGATCAATCAAATTCAGAGGATGACTCGAGAAGGAGGGTTGAGGGCGGAAAAAGTACCAGGTTACGCCACAGTCATGGATTGCGCATATGGTGAAAGAGAGCGCCACGCCAGAATTGAGAGGAGCACGAGGAAGAGTCGAAGGAGTATAGATTGATAGTCGAAGGGCTATCCGTTCGCGACCCCTCAAAGCATTTGTCCCGGTTGCGCCACCAACCGGGACTAATGCTGGCACGCGTCCCGGTTGGAGCGAGCACGGAGCCAGGGGCATGCGTCCCGGTTGGTAAGGGGGAATACGTCCCGGTTGGAGCCACCAACCGGGACTAAAGGTTTGGCCACAGCCACGTGGCGTGGCACGCACCTTTAGTCCCGGTTGCTAGCTCCAACCGGGACGTATTCTCCTGCCCTCTATAAATGCAACGCCCCAGCCCCCTCTGCCTCCACTCTGTTTTTTCGAATGGTGGAAGGTGTGATGGGTGTGCTAGTTTTTTCTCTTCTATGCATGCATTGAAGGGTTTGATGAAATGTTTGAGTGAATAATCCCGTTGAATTTCTCATAGAACAAAAATATAGAAGGTGTCCGAGACGCACTTGAGCTTTCTCCTCTATATTTCCCTCGATCGAGGTTAGCAATCTTATCTTTTCTAGGTCATTGATACAATTCATGTGTCGGTGTGAATTGGTTATTTCACTATTTATGATGTCCTGTTTTTTGATAAACTTACTTATATGATGCAGATGAACGGTCGGGAATGGATGTACGGTGACCGGCGCGTAGCCGGGTATATCAAAGGCGTGGATAAATTTATCGATGTGGCTACGGCAAACAAAGAGAATGGATTTATACGTTGTCCATGTGTTCAATGTCGGAACAACAAGGAGTACTCTTCCTCGAAAATCATTCGCGGCCACCTAATTATGAAAGGTTTCATGCCCAACTATAATTGCTGGACCAAGCACGGGGAAAGAGGGGTTATGATGGAAGATGGTGAAGAAGAAGATGACGATAACAACTATCATCATATGTTTCCTGAATACAGTGATACTGCAATGGAAGACAATGGAGAGGAAAGAGGTGAAGAACGGGCATCAGATGAGCCGTGATGAACTTGGTAGGGTCATTTCGATGCAAAGCGAGACGTGAAATGTAAAATGAGAAGTTAAAGTTAGAGGGCATGTTAAGAAGATCACAAGAAATTGTTGTACCCAAATTGTGAAGATGGCAGCACAAATCTCGGTAATTAATCGTAATTGTTGCGATGGAAGGCAGTGGTCTAACCGACTCCTCATTTGAAAAGATGCTGAAAATAATGAAGTCAAGTATCCAAAACATAACGAACTTACCGAGAGTACCTCTGAAGCAAAGAAGACTCTCCGTCCTCCGGGATTAGATGTGCAAAAGATACATGCATGCATTGATGATCGCATCCTCTCATGTAAGGAGTATGATAATTTAGATAAATGCCGGTATGCAATGCGTTGCGGTATAAGATCGACAAGATGACCGGTGATGTTGAGGAGAGCCCCTCAAGAGGGTTCTGCTAAGGTTATGTGGTATGCTCCTATAATACCAAGGTTGAAACGCATGTTCAGAAACAAAGAGCATGCCAGTTGTTGCGATGGCACAAAGAAGACCGTAAGAAAGGCGGAAAGTTAAGACACCCTTGATGGGTTACGGTGGAGAAAAATCGAGAGACTTCCCGGACTTTGCGGTGACGCAAGGAACTTATGGTTTGGTCTAAGTACGGATGGCATGAATTCTTTTGGGAGCAGCTGCGATCAAAGACCTGGCCCGTGACTCTATGTATCTACAACCTGCCTCCTTGGTTGTGCATGAAGCGTAAGTTCATTATGATGCCAGTGCTCATCCAAGGCCCGAAGCAACCGGGCAACGACATTGATGTGTACCTTAGGCCATTAGTTGAAGAACTCTTACAGTTGTGGGGCAAACCAGGTGTACGTGCGTGGGATGAGAACAGACAGGATCCATTTGATCTATGAGGGTTGTTATTCGTAACCATCAATGATTGGCCTGCTCTTAGTAACCTTTCAGGACAGACAAACAAGGGATATAAGGCATGCACCCACTGTTTAGATAAGACCGAAGGTACATATTTGCATAAATGCAAGAAGGTTGTGTACCTGGCGAATCGACGATTTCTTCCGACCTATCATCCTGTAAGAAAGAAAGGCAAGAATTTCAAAGGTGAGGCAGATCACCGGAAGAAGCCTGAACTCCCTGCTGGTGATGATGTATTTGGTATGGTCAAGGACAAAGAAGTAATCTTTGGAAAGGGTCCCGGCGATCAATCAGTTCCGAACGACGTCGCTACAGGACACGCACCCATGTGGAATAAGAAATCTATATTTTGGGAGCTGCCATATTGGAAAGTCCTGCGTGTCCGCTCATCAATCGACGTGATGCACGTGACGAAGAATCTCTGCGTGAACCTGCTAGGATTCCTAGGCGTGTATGGGAAGTAAAAAGATACACCTAAAGCACGGGAGGACCAACAAATTATGAAAGACCCAAAGAACATGCATACACATCACAAGACGGATAAAGGGCGTCACTTAAGTCGTGCCAGCTATGCTCTTACCAAAGCAGAGAAGGAAATATTTTTTGAAGTCCTTTACAGTATCAAGGTGCCGTCGGGCTTCTCATCTAATATAAAGGGGATAATAAATATGGCAGAGAAAAAGTTCCAAAACCTGAAGTCTCATGACTGTCACGTGATTATGACGCTGTTGCTTCCGATTGCATTGAGGGGGCTTCTACCGGAAAATGTTCGAGTACCCATTGTGAAGCTGTGTTCATTCCTCAATGCAATATCTCAGAAGGTAATCAATCCAGATATTCTGCCAAGGTTACAGAAGGATGTGGTATAATGTCTTGTTAGTTTTGAATTTGTGTTACCACCATCCTTCTTCAATATTATGACACATCTCCTGGTTCATCTAGTGGAAGAGATTGCCATTCTCGGTCCGGTATTTCTGCATAATATGTTCCGCTTTGAGAGGTTCATGGGAGTCTTAAAGAAATATGTTCATAACCGTGCTAGACCAAAAGGAAGCATCTCCAAGGGATATGGAACAGAGGAGGTCATTGAGTTTTGTGTTGACTTTATTCCTGACCTTAAGCCGATTGGTGTTTCTGACTCGCGGCATGAGGGAAGACTAAGTGGAAAAGGCACGCTGGGAAAGAAAGCAATGATATGTAGGGACGGGGATTCTTTCACTAAAGCACACTACACAGTTCTACATAATTCCACCTTGGCAGCTCCGTATATCGAGGAACACAAGAATATTGTACGCTCCAAAAACCCGGGGAAGCCTGAATCATGGATTACAGATGAAAACATGAAGTCTTTTGGTGGTTGGATGCGGACACATCTCTTGAATGACACCATTGTTGGAGATCAGCTATACTTGTTGGCCGCGTCACCATCTCTACTGTATTGAATTTCCAAGGGTACGAAATAAATGGGAATACATTCTACACGATCGCCCAAGATAAAAAGAGCACCAACCAAAATAGTGGTGTCCGCTTTGATGCAATAGACGAGAATGGACAAAAGGACACATATTATGGTTACATAGAGGAGATATGGGAACTAGACTATGGAGTCTCTTTTAAGGTCCCTTTGTTTCGCTGCAAATGGGTCAACCTGAATGGGGAAGGGGTAAAGATAGACCAGTTGTACGGAATGACAACAGTGGATCTCAACAATCTTGGTTATAGAGATGAACCATTCTTCCTAGCCAATGATGTGTCTCAGATTTTCTATGTGAAGGACATGTCCTCCAGACCGAAAAAAAGAAAAAATATGCAAACGAATACATCATATGATGAGCCAAAGCGTCACATAGTTCTTTCAGGGAAAAGAAACATCATGGGAATCGAGGACAAGACAGACATGTCAGAAGATTATAATAAGTTTGATGAAATTCCGCCCTTCACAGTGAAAACTCACCCAAGCATTCCGTTAAGTAAAGAAGATGCTCCATGGTTACGTCTGAAGCGATCATAAGGAAGAACATATGCCAAGAAGTTCATGCTCATATTATGTAACTCTAGTTCATGTCTTTCGTGGTTTGTGGCTTCACCGAAGGATATCTTTCGCAGTTTGTGGCCTTTAGTCCCGGTTTTGTAGTCTCAGTTTTTAATATTAATAAATATCTTGAGTGTTAGTCCCGTTTTGTGGCTGGACCGGGAGTGCCTCTATGACCAGTTTCTTGGAGATGCTGGGAGGATGGATCCGGCATCTCCTCAAACTCGTCAGCAGTGTCCTCGCCTCGAAAACCATCTTGCAGCTTGTAACTTCTCTAACAAGATCAATATGCCTCGGAGCTAACTAATTTCACATATTAGGGAGTGCCTCTATGACCAGTTTCTCGGAGATGCCGGAGGACTGGGCTCCGTCGGCATCTCCCTGAAACTGGCCGCAGTGGTGTCCCTGCTCTCGAAAACCATCTTCCAGCTTGTAACTCCTCTAACTAGATCAATACGCCTCGGAGCTAACTAATTTCACATATTAGGGAGTGCCTCTATGACCAGTTTCTCGGAGATGCCGTAGGACTGGGCTCCGTTGGCATCTCCCTGAAACTGGCCGCAGTGGTGTCCCTGCTCTTGAAAACCATCTTCCAGCTTGTAACTTCTCTAACTAGATCAATACGCCTCGGAGCTAAATAATTTCACATATTAGGGAGTGCCTCTATGACCAGTTTCTCGGAGATGCCGGAGGACTGGGCTCCGGCATCTCCTCGAAATCGGCCAGTGGTGTCCTCGCTCAAAAAGCTGGCCGAGGACTGACTCGCAAGGATGCCTATTTATAGTACAAGCAGCTCGGCATAGTGTCGACACTTACGAAATAATGTCGACACTCACCCCTATCATTAGTGCCGATTCGTGTTTTGTCCCGTTGGTGTCTCCAACCGGGACTACAGGTTGATCTTTAGTCCCGGTTGGTGACACCATCCGGGACAAGGTACACGCCGCACGACATAATGTCGACACTCACCCCTATCATTAGTGATGCCTGGCCCAGCTTGCCGAAATCGTCCATCCCGGGTAAAAAGGACAAATGTCTGCCGAATCGGCAGGAAGTGGGTCCGGTTTGTACTACAGGTACATGATCTATCGCCCGTGATTTTTTGAAAAAATCATTTTTAGACTCGCAATATGTGGTTTCTTCAGAGATCCAATGCAAGTTCTAACGATGCTCGTCCCCTATCTTCATGCACACCGGTTCGACCATAGTTAGAAATTCAGATAATTCAAAACGGGCATAATAAATTCAAAAAAAATCCGAACAATGAAAATTCTTTGCGTGGTGTCATATTTTGTTACATAGTTGAAAGGAAAAATACCAGACTTGGTATATTGATCATGTTTCGAAAAAACCTTCACAAAATGACCTATCATGTTTGAGGTTTCATGGCTTTCGGTCCAAATGACCGATGTTATGTGCTGAATCACGGCATAGTTTGTGATGTTGTGCTCATATTATGCATGTGTGTGGACATTGGTATCGAGAACAATGTTGCAGGAGGAAGTTTTCCTTTTTGTCGCACGGAAAAGCCCTTTTCCATTTTCCGAGCGCAAAAAACAGGTCGTTTTGTGAAGTAACCACCAAAATGCCGTTTCAGAATGCTACCGTCCCATTTTCCTAAAATACTAGACCATCTTACATGGACTATCTCCCAACCGGTACATCTCAAACCTTTTCTTCCATCCCGAGTAAAAAGGACAAATGTCTGCCGAATCGATAGGAAGTGGGTCCGGTTTGTACTACAGGTACATGATCTATCGCCTGTGATTTTTTGAAAAAATCATTTTTAGACTCGCAATATGTGGTTTCTTCAGAGATCCAATGCATGTTCAAACGATGCTCGTCCCCTATCTTCATGCACACCGGTTCGACCATAGTTAGAAATTCAGATAATTCAAAACGGGCATAATAAATTCAAAAAAATCCGAACAATGAAAATCCTTTGCGTGGTGTCATATTTTGTTACATAGTTGAAAGTAAAAATACCAGACTTGGTATATTGATCATGTTTCGAAAAAAACTTCACAAAATGTCCTATCATGTTCGAGGTTTCATGGCTTTCGGTCCAAATGACCGATGTTATGTGCTGAATCACGGCATAGTTTGTGATGTTGTGCCCATATTATGCATGTGTGTGGACATTGGTATGGAGAACAATGTTGCAGGAGGAAGTTTTCCTTTTTGTCGCACGGAAAATCCCTTTTCCATTTTCCGAGCGCAAAAAACGGGTCGTTTTGTGAAGTAACCACCAAAATGCCGTTTCAGAATGCTACCGTCCCATTTTCCTAAAATACTAGACCACCTTACATGGACTATCTCCCAACCGGTATATCTCAAACCTTTTCTTCCAGCCCGGGTAAAAAGGACAAATGTCTGCCGAATCGGCAGGAAGTGGGTCCGGTTTGTACTATAGGTACATGATCTATCGCCCGTGATTTTTTGAAAAAAAATTATTTTTAGGCTCGCAATATGTGGTTTCTTCAGATATCCAATGCAAGTTCTAACGATGCTAGTCCCCTATCTTCATGCACACCGGTTCGACCATAGTTAGAAATTCAGATAATTCAAAACGGGCATAATAAATTCAAAAAAAATCCGAATATTGAAAATCCTTCGCGTGGTGTCATATTTTGTTACATAGTTGAAATGAAAAATACCAGAATTGGTATATTGATCATGTTTCGAAAAAACCTTCACAAAATAACCTATCATGTTCGAGGTTTCATGGCTTTCGGTCCAAATGACCGATGTTATGTGCTGAATCACGGCATAGTTTGTGATGTTGTGCCCATATTATGCATGTGTGTGGACATTGGTATGGAGAAAAATGTTGCAGGAGGAAGTTTTCCTTTTTGTCGCACGGAAAATCCCTTTTCCATTTTCCGAGCGCAAAAAACGGGTCGTTTTGTGAAGTAACCACCAAAATGCCGTTTCAGAATGCTACCGTCCCATTTTCCTAAAATACTAGACCACCTTACATGGACTATCTCCCAACCGTTACATCTCAAACCTTTTCGTCCATCCCGGGTAAAAAGGACAAATGTCTGCCGAATCGGTAGAAAGTGGGTCCGGTTTGTACTACAGGTACATGATCTATCGCCCGTGATTTTTTGAAAAAATCATTTTTAGACTCGCCATATTATGCATGTGTGTGGAAGAGCCATTTTTCATCTTTAGTCCCGGTTGGTGACATCATCCGGGACAAGGTACACTCCGCACGACATAATGTCGACACGCCATTTTTCCCGCCATTTTTCTTCCCGCCAGTTCTTCACTATATATATATAGGGTTGGCCTCCATTGTCATTGCACAACTCTAGACTCATATCTACAACCTCATCACTCTTTCCCATGGCTTCCACCATAGCACTAACTCCCAGGGAGGCGGAGGCGCTTTGCGCCTCGAACTACCCCCGCCGCCACTCTTGTGTCCCCGTCGGCTGGATGCTGAGCGTCGGAGGCGTGCTGGTTCCTCCTGTCCCTCTAGGTGTGGCGCGTCGGATGGCCATCACGAACCACTACTACTTCGAGCTCACGCCGGAGCATCGGAGGAATCCCAGATGGCATCCCGACTATTTCCCGACTTGGGAAGCCTTCTTCGTGGATCGGCGTGAGAGGCACTCCCGAGCACGCAGTAGGAGGCCCACCTCCTCCGAACTTCAACGAGGCCGGCCGGCGGCTGTGGTGGCGTTGCCGGACTCTCCAGAGCGTCATGGCCTACGACACGGCCGCCGACTCTAGCCCCCGCCTGCGCTACCTCAAGTCCAGCCCACTCGTACTCAACCTTCAAGGTTCAACTACGGCGACCCCGTCGACGATAGCGACGATGTCACAGCAGTACGACTACGATGGCGAGTATTACAGGTGTGTGAGCATGACCAATTATTCCAACATTGCAAAACAAGTTCGCGATTGTGGCTTAATCTGGCCATGTATCTTAATTTTCAGTTCTTCTATGTAACTTTGTGTTAGTTGTGTTAAGTACTTTATTTCAGTTCTATCCTAATCAAATTTTCTTTCTACCATTATTTTCGTCCTCTTTTTTTACCATTAAAAGCAGAAAATGGTTTTGAATTACTTATAAGTTAATTCATTTTTAATTGTAAATGGTTCATATTTTAAATGGTTACATTAATTATTTTTTAAAACAGAAAATGGTTTTGAATTATTTATTCAAATCCAAACACTTTTTATGTTTAAAGTTTTTCTAAATTCCAAATTAATATTTAAAAAATATAAGTTAATTCATTTTTAATTTTAAATGGTTACATTAATTATCTTTTAAAAATAGGAAATGGTTTTGGATTATTTATTCAAATCCATACACTTTTTATGATTAAAGTTTTTCTAAATTCCAAATTAATATTTAAAGAATATAAGTTATTTCATTATTAATTATAAATGGTTACATTAATTATTTTTTAAAAATAGAAAATGGTTTTGGATTATTTATTCAAATCCATACACTTTTTATTTTTAAAGTTTTTCTAAATTCCAAATTAATATTTCAAAAATATAAGTTAATTCATTTTTAATTTTAAATGGTTACATTAATTATTTTTTAAAAATAGAAAATGGTTTTGGATTATTTATTCAAATCCATACACTTTTTATGTTTAAAGTTTTTCTAAATTCCAAATTAATATTTAAAAAATATAAGTTAATTCATTTTTAATTTTAAATGGTTACATTAATTATTTTTTAAAAATAGAAAATGGTTTTGGATTATTTATTCAAATCCATACACTTTTTATGTTTAAAGTTTTTGTAAATTCCAAATTAATATTTGAAAAATATAAGTTATTTCATTATTAATTTTAAATGTTTCATAGTTTAAATGGTTACATTAATTATTTTTCAAAACAGAAAATGGTTTCGAATTAGTTATTCAAATTCAAACACTTTTTATGTTGAAAGTTTTTCTAAATTCCAAAGTAATTATCATTTAAAAAACATTACAAATTTAAACCCCAAAATAAAAAATAAGGCGGGAACAGACAGAAAATACCTGAAAAAATTTGAAAACAGGGGAATATGTCCCGGTTGGAGCCACCAACCGGGACTAAAGACCCCCTGCGCGCGCGCCCCTTCAGCTGCTGAAAATTGGAGTATACGTCCCGGTTGGAGCCACCAACCGGGACGTATACTCCCTCCGCTTTATAACTTCTCTTCTTCTTCTCTGCTTCTCTTCTCTGCTTCCCTGTTTCATCGACGACGCCGCCAGGCTGCCCGCACCCTCCGTCGTCGTCAACGCCTCCGCCTCCGGCCTCCACCATCGCGCGGTCCCTGTAGCGGCTCCTCCTCCGGTCACCACCGCCGCGCGCTCCGTAGCGGCTCCTCCTCCTCCCGCGCGCGTCTCCTTCCCCGACGACCACCGCCCACATCTCCTTCCCCGACGACCATGCCGCCCGCGCCCTTCCCCGACGATCGCGCCGCCCGTGCCCTTCCCCACCGCCGGCCATCGCCTCGGAAGAGTCGCCCTCGCCTCATCCTCCTCCTCTCGCTGGGCTTGGTGGCGCGGCGCTTTTGTTGAGTGGAGGTGGGCGCTGCTAGGGTGCTTGGCGTGAAGGCAGGGAAGAGAGGAGATGGGCCTCGGCCCAGGGAAAGCTAATTTTGCCCCTGTTTGAAAAAAAAGGTTGTGCATCATCGCATCTAGGGATGGCACCCGTCGGGTTTGGGGCCGGGTCTGGTCCCCCCATACCCACCCCATTTAAGTTGTCGGGTTTCATTTCTTACCATACCCGTGACCCGGCCGGGTTCGGGGCTCCGGCGGGTACCCACCAGCGCATGAGACGGGAGCGACGCTGACGCATTTAAGGCGGGTCTAACTTGGAGGGTCTAACTTTTTACCAAACCCTCCCCATTTAAGGCGGGTATCCATCGGGTTTGTGGGTTTCGGGGCCCCATTGCCATCCCTAATCGCATCCTTATCATCGGACTATCCTCGTTTGCTATAGGAGTATCACATTTACTCAATGATAGATTTATACTCCCTCATGTCGGGTTTGTAAGGCTCGGGAAAAGGGGATGTCGGTGGCCGGTTCCACAGGACATGGGAGGCGTGCAGGGACGCGTGGGGCGGGTGTATTGTGGCAAGAGAGAGGCAGAAGCTCTATTTGCTCGGGGAAGGTGAGGAGAGGGGGGAGGAGGCGGCGGCGATGGGAGTTCCCCTGTTCGCTCACGCATGGGCGAGACATGGGCGAAGGGGTCGCACGGTCAAAACCATTGTGTTCGACGTAGGAAAGCTCGGTCTGGCTCGGTCGCGCGTAAATCTTCCCATGAAATTGCATGCCCCTTAGGTGCATGTGGGTTCGACGATGTGCCTTTGCCAGGGCATTCCGAACCCTCTTAAATCGATTCCAATATGGTATTTTGTTAGTATCTAGTGTTACCTATCTGCTGGATAGTTTCCCTTTTGTAGCCTTATACTCATGTTCCCCTCTCATATGCATCCGAGGTTTCTCCGAACTAGGTTTTACACCCCTCGGAACTCTGGAATATTGATTTTAGTTGATTTTAGCTAGAGTTACCTCTATACTACACGGTTTCCTTTTTGTAGCTAGGTTTAGGGTTTCTCTTCATTTTTATTATTGTGTATGTATATATTAGGGTTTCTCTGAATTAGGGTTTATATCTCTCAACACCGTACCTAACTTTCTCCTTTAGCCGCTTTCACTTATTCGTTTTTCCACCTATGCAGAAAATATGGACCCACACGTCAGAGACGAAGAAAAGGAAGAGTTGATCCAAGGTGTGATCCGTGGGGAAGAAAATTTAGACGTATCAACGTTTCTAAACAACTCCGGTGAGGGTGATCCTCTTTTTACCGGAATAGACGACTTGTTTGAGGTTGAAGGTGTTTCCTTCATGAGGAGAAGGCGATGCCTTGTGTAATCGAGAAGGCGCTCTGGCGAGGTGCATGTAATATAATCAATTCATTAATTAATCATCTGCTATCTATATAGAAATAGTAACGATGATCTTTCTTCTTTTAGCCCTCCGGATCGAAGGAATCTACTGAAAAGAGCAGACGAGGCTCAACCAAAAAGTTGCAAGACCATGAGAGGTTCAGGATCGAAGATGTCGCTGAAGACGGCAAGCAGCGACTCGAAGTTGTCGCAACCAAATTTGTGGCACAATACGGAGTAATCGTTAGGGACTTAATCTCGATCACCATTAGAAATTGGAATAGGCCTGCTAATGCGGATGAAGAGGGAACATGTTTATTTGTCCCTAACCACGCCAAAGATTTACTGTGGAAGAGGCTCATGGTTAATTTCAAACTACCAAAGATAGAGCTGGATCCAAATGCGGAGGATCCAGTTGAGGACGGCTTACAACATGGGAGAGCCATGGAGGCTAAGGTCAGGGAGTGGGCTTTGAAGAAGATGGCCCATGTTTCACCAACTGGAAGAAAAGATTGCACCTTGACTGTGTCGTGAAAGAGAAGACTCCGGATTTCAAGAATATTCAGTTTGAGAAGATAAAACCATTCAGGGGCTGAGTTTGTGGAATACAAGAAATCGAGAAAAAGCCAAGAAAATGTAAAACGAATAAGTGAATCGCTAACAAGAAGTATCACCATACTATGGGGCAAGGTGGCTACAGGGCTGGCATTCCTAAGTGGGAGAAACTTGAGAATGAACTGCGTGCTAAAAAGATCACCCCAGAGACAGACGATTGGATAGAACGTGCAAGGAATTGGTTTTACGGGCATGGGGACACGTTGGACTCGGAAGGGAGGTGTATATATAACATACGACATAAAGAAGACCCCTTGCCAATCGAGAGGATGAGAAAAGCAGTACAGGCTGTTAAAGATGGGGACTTCATTCCCGATAGAGAGAATGATGAGCTCACACTCGCCCTTGGAAATAAGGAACATGATGGACGAACACGAGGCATAAGAGGCTCCCAACCATGGAGGACTGGGTTTCCCGAAGAGAGGAAGAAATATCCTGATAGAAGCCGTCAGAGGAGAAAGGACAGGGTGGAAGTTGAAGCAAATAGTCAGAAAGAGCGAATGCGTTTAATTGAAGAATGATTAAAGCAACAACAAGATGAAATTAACGCACTTAAAGAGCAAAGTACTACCGGCCCATCTCAAAGACTGCTTGCATTCGATGCTACCGCCTATCGAATAATCGAAAAGCGATGTGGCTTCCACCGAGGTCCCGGTGATGACAATGGCGATGGCGATGATGCAAGCGATGGCTCCTGTTGGCTACCCAGTGGATGATATCACGAGATGACACGGCGAGCTACGTGTCAAAGTTGTGAACATATCAATGAAGGTGGCGGTCGGCTATGCCTTACCAATTGGACCCACACCAACTTACCACCGTCCGGTTCCGGAGGGCTCTGTTGTTGTCGGCGTGGATGAAATCATGCCCACCTTTGAAGTTTTGGATCTTCACTACCCTGCGGTGAAGGGGGTGTGGATCTTGGGAGGCAAAAACGTCACCATTCTATGGCGAAGGAATGTATCGTGCTCAAATCACACGCCAAGGCCATCTTCGCCGCCTCACCCGTCTTCAGCGAGGTCGTCGCCGCCACGGCAGCCGTCTTCGTCGCCTCACCCGGCTCCGTCGCCTCACCAATCTCCGGCGCAGCCATCGCCACGGGAGCCATCGCCGGAGCCTCAGGGTAAAAAGCATAAGTGTACCGCTACTGTGCCTCGTGGTAAGCGATCGCCGAAACGTAAACAAGAGCCTCTTCCAAAAGTACCAAAGGTTCCTCCCAAGAGAGCTTATTACTGTACTGAAGAGGAGACTGCGGTGATCGTTGATGCGGAAACGACAGCGTTTTTCGCTAAGCTGAGACGGCCGAAAGAGCCAGTGTTCCCCAGCACCAAAGAAGAAAAATCCAAAGTGTTGAAAATGCTAAAGACTCTTCATCAACCCGAGACAAAGCTGTCATCAGACTATGAGCGTTCTATTCTCAAGTCACATGCGACACAAAAAGCCTCGAAGAGCAGAAATGATGCAAGCGAGAAATCTGTTGCCCAGCTCGAAGAACAAGCAAAACAGACTTGCGCCCCTATCAAGGTGATTTCCCAAACCAATGTGGGGTCGAGCAAATATGGGGCCGAAGAGCAGTATGATCCAGGTAGTTACTGTCTGGAGAATTGCCGCTGCTCAAGGTATGAGTATTTCCCAGTACTTATCCCAGTTAGAGTTCTTCCCCGTGAGTGAAATAGCATACAAATACCAGTACGGCAAACCTCTCGTCAAACCTGAGGAGGTAAACAATCTTCCAACAAAAATGCGAAGATTGCATAACTGGTACTTGCATGCCACAAAGGCCGGGGCTAACTGGATAGTGTTGAAGGTTAAAAAAAGCATTATGGGAAAGATATGGATGACACGATATCCATTGAATTTGATGAACTATTTCAATTATTCAATCAAGACGCCTTGGACAAATCGATCATCAGTGCCTATTGTCTGTAAGTACTAATTCTGTAGTTAATTTAGTCTCCAGCTATCTCACCTTGTTTATTGCATGTATATAATCATACTGTAATATGCAGAATGAAGATTCTCGAATGCAGCAGAGGACAAATCTATGACATTGGCCTCATTGACCCATATTGGGTTCATCAAGCTAATCTCAAAACAAACCCCCAGGATACGGAGGATAATATAGTACACGCGTTAAGGTTTCAAGAAACCAAAACAGAAATACTATTTCCTTACAACTTCGAGTGAGTGTTATTGTCTTGTATACACTTTCTATTTCGCTTACTTGATGTTAATTATATAATTGATTACTTATGCATTCGCAGCTACCACTATATTCTGTTAATCATTCAACTTGACAAAGGGCGTGTACTAGTCATGGACTCGAAACATAAACCCCTTGAGAAGTGGAAGGACATGCAGATACTTTTCCAGCGGTAATTCTAATCATTACGACACTATATCGGCAACGTTCGTGAATTTTATGATATCAAGTACTTAATAACTTATTTTATTCGTTTTTTACGCCGGACAACGCTTGGAAACGGTTCACCAACAAGGCTAGGGATGTTTGGAAAGAGGAGCTTACATTTCAACTACTAAATGTAAGCACCACTAGCTATATCCGCGCATCTCTTTGATTCTAGTTTTGATACAGTTATTATCATGCTTGATTATTATTTTGATTGAACTCCGTTTTCGTAAAGTGCCTGACGCAGGGACCAGGTAACAATCTATGTGGATACTATGTTTGCGAGTTCATCCGGCAGACGTGCGATGAGAAGGGCAGAAATTTAGAGCAACTCCACGTACGTAAACAATTTCTATAGTTTTTAATTACAATCAAATTGTGTTTAGTTTCATTCATATAGGCTGACTCCTTTTTAAAATCAGATCGAACGTCTATGGGACGGTCTTCTGCCAAAGGATCGCGTACGAGCAATTCAGGAGGAATTGGCGGGATTCTTGGATGCAGAAGTCCTAGACCCAAAAGGGGAATACTACTCGGCTGTGTATAGACAATAGAGATTGTAAAAATAGCAACTTTGAAGGAATTGGCCGGTAGCATCGAATAGCAACTTTTGTATGTAGTGCATGAACTCGATCCGTGTATTGAATGTAATATTGTCCTGATATTCATGATGTAATATAAGGTTCCTTCATTGATAAGTGCAAATCACTAAATAAACAATAAAACAACCTAAATGAATTCTCTGCCGCGGCACAAAAAGTGGCGAAAATGCTGCCGCGGCAACAAAATATGCCAAAATGAATTCTCTGCCGCGGCAGAGAAATGGGCCAAATCTCTGCCGCGGCAGAAGATTACTAGTCCCGGTTCGTGTGCACCTTTTGCGACTAATGCTCCACACCCTCGCCCTCCGCCGCTTCCACGTGTGCACCCTTTAGTCCCGGTTGGTGGGGCAACCGGGACTAAAGGTTAGGGCTTTAGTCCCGATTGCCCCGTCCCGGTTGGGCAACCGGGACTAAAGCACCGTACCAACCGGGACATATAGCCCCGTTTCCACCAGTGGAAGGTGCTCAAAATAAGGATAAAGGGACGTTGGAGATTGGATTTCTAGGCTCTTGGTGGGATTTATTAAATGGGCCATTTTCCTTCTAGTTTGGTACTTTGGGATTTTTGGTTAAAGGAGGACATGGACAAAAATACCAAATAAAAATCGTTTTTACAAACATAAATCCGATTGATTCGTGCACCAAACTCCAGCCCTCGTTTTGTATGGGACCGTTCCGAGTGTATTCGTACCCGGTCTTCGGTTCTTAGTTTTTTATGCCCACCCTAGTTGTACTAGATGATTTGGGGTGTACTTACACCCCCCACCCACCCACAGACCAAAAACTTTGGATATTATTTTGCGGAATTACAAGTATAGCAAAATATTAGTAAAAATCATGAAATGTAGTAAAACATTGTACATTGGTAGAAAAAAAGAATTAGAGTAAACACTTGTATTACATGGCATATACAAAAAGAACAAGCGGTAGCAAATATGTGTGAATATAAAAATTTTACTTTTTTTATTTTTTGGCACTATTATACTGAAACTTTACATGTCAAAGTAATGTTGATTTGGATCTCAAAAATAAGTGTTGTGGATTTGTTTCTGCACCAATATATTATCTAAATTAAAGTAACGGTAGGTCCTAACTCCTCTCATTTGTATAATAAAGAGAATATGCATTGATCAAATACATAGACACGGGTTAGCTTAGAGTTTGGGAACGTTGAAATAGTTTTTCAATCGATGTTGCGTTTGCGAGACAAACAGGAAAGGGAAAGCGTGTCGCTAAGGTGGACGATAGATGTCCAAGTTGATCCACTCACGTGACTTACCTTCTCCTCCCTTTCTTCTAGAACGCGCGCTTCGGTGTTCCCTCTCTCCTGCAAACTCATGAAACTGAAAACACAAGGACGCCCAGGATTGACCATCACCCCTTCATGATTCTGAACCGAAGGGATATCGAGCAATCCTAACTGTCCTTATGTTTTCAGTTTCATAAGTTTAGATCCCTCAAAAAGAAGTTTCATAAGTTTGAAGAAGAGGGGGTGACACCAAAGCAAAACCCTTATTCTAGTTATCTCTATGCAAGAAAATAGTAGCTGAGTCCAATGTTCTCTCATGTCCTCTCCCATCATCCATCTCTCATGTTCCCGTTCCATCGTCCAACCCTGACATCCTGCACCCTCGTTCGCCAAGGTTCCCTTCTGTCAGTTCCCTCCCGTCGTGCTGCCATGGATGTCCTCGAGGTGTGGTCAAAATCGACGGCTTACACCTAGTGAACTAAAGGAAAATTTAGGGGTACCATGGACGATGATACACTTTTGATTAGATCCGGCGTTGAAGGACCTCCGGTGAGCCTGATCCGGTGAAATTAGTGCTCCACCACAAGGTTAGTTTTCGTGTATTTTTTATGCTCATTGAGTGTCTTTCAAATGATCCAAGCTCGTTCATTTTGATGTCAACACAAGAGTAATTTGATACAATGATTGCTGCAAATCTTGCCCCGGTGCTGCAAATCTGGCCTTAGTGCTACAAATGTTTTCATCTCATGCTGCATACTCCCTTCGTCCACAAATATGTGTACATCTAGAAAATATTAGACAAATTAGTTCCCTATCTTCTTTTATGAGTCTCTACCAATATAAATGAAAGAGAAAAATGAGGACGGGTGGAGGTGGAGTAGAAGAATGAAGATTGGAGGATGAAGCGGGGGTGTGATTATGAGAAGATAATTGCACTTATTAACTATTTTGATAATATAGATATACACTCTTTTTAGGATAAATTTTGATTGCTAGATGTACACTTATTGAACAGAGGGAACACATGTGTTGATTTTTATGTCAAAGTTTTACCGTGGCGAACGGACGGTGATTTGCTACAACCAGCGGGGAATTGCTACCTACTCATTTTTTTCTTACATAGGTGTTTAGAAATGATGCTATGTTTTTTATAGTTTTGATCCATCGCGAAACAAAATTCTACGACGATGCCACAATAGACGGGATCTTCACGTCTTAGAAGAAGGCAGGGGTGCTGGATTTCAAAAAGACCCCTCGCATCGCTCCCTAGGGAGGCGCCGGGGTGACCCGCGCACGCCGCCAGAGGCCCTCCACCGCCTGCCTCTCACGTTGTTGCTGCCGCCGGCCCTCGCTGTGGCGACGGCAAGCCCAACCACCAAAGCATGCCTGGGGATGGTGGATGCCGGAGATCACCCCCGGAACTGCTCGGGCGGGGAAGATCGGCACATCGACATGCAGCGGCCAGGACGACGCCCCTAGTCGGCGTGGTGGCGGAGTCTCCCTTCGGGCAGCGCCATGGCCGTCAGAGGAGGCGGGGCTAGGCCTGGTGGTCGTTGATGAAACCTGAGATCTTTATCTGGGTGTCTACCGCGTCACCCCCAATTCCTCTTTGCTGCGTGGTAGGGCCGGATCCAGTGGAGGGTCAACTCTACTCTGTTGTTGCCTTTCTCGATGTTGGCCTAGCTCACGAGCTGCTGCTAGGGGACGGAGCGCCAGATCTTGCTGGTTGCCGGTAGGTGGCGTGGCGTATGCCGGCTCAGATTGAATAAAGGTGGTGATCCTCAGATCCCTCTCACACCAAGACGAAGATCTATTTGATGTGTGTCTTCATTGATCTGGTCGGAGTGTCTAGTTTCGGAAGGCTCCGTCGGCGAACTTTCATGGACGCATCATGCCTGGAGCTTGTTAGATCAGAATGAATTCGGTCGTGCACACCTGTGTTTTTTGCTGGCCGTTTGGTTTCAGAGGGAGATGGTGAAGCTCTGCTACATGTTACCATCATGTGTCATGTCTTTGACGATCCATGGTGAAGTCAGATGCGGAGAATGTCATGAAGACACATACATGAGGGCTAGCTATGGTGGATTGAGTCATTGCGGCGATGGATCTGGCTTGGCGATATGTGACTCGCAACAGCGTCTCTTAGAGAGAGCTACAGTACAGAAAAAATTCACAGTCTTACCTTGCAAGGTAAAAACCTAATGCCTGGCCTTCATTTATTGTGCATGGCAATGTCTTGCAGAATGCATTGTTTTGCGAGGGAGGGCTTTTTAAAGGGTAAAAATCGAATATCTTTGATCGAGCGATGACAACAAGTGTGTACTGTCTCCTTGTCGGAGGCGTCGCTTTTGAAGGGGTTGGACTTCTAGTGTTGTTTTGGTGATATTAGTATCCCTGCTGATAAGGATATGATTGATGTAACATGACTTATTTTTATAATTTTTTTATTTGTCCGTATGCATCCGTAATACCAACATGGTATGCATTATTACAGAGTAATTAATATCTTTGCAATATTAATATATACTCCTTTTCAAAAAAAAGAGAAGACAAGGTTTTTTGGTATGGAGGTGGACTCTTATGAGGGATTCTCAACATCGTTCATAAAAAAATAGCAACCACCTGACTTGGTTGTTTTCGGTATGGAGGTGGACTCCCTGGGTGCAGCTTATGACACAATTCGATACCGTGTTCCGCTCCGACTCGGCAAATTATAAAGCAATCGATGTGATATGTATCTCCCGCTGTCTATATTGACTATAGGCCGTCCGTTCGGTTTGGTCGGGAGAAGAGACGGATCGACGTCGACCTCCTAGCAGCCAGCGATCGGTTAATTAGCTTGGATTAGATTTAGACTCTAGGATCGATCATGGCGGTGGCGGCGCGCTACAGCGACGAGTTCATCCGGTCCATGGTGGAGGACGATGTGGATCGACCTCTCAAAGATTGGCTGAAGAAGGCACAGTCCAAGGTGAGTGAGAGGCTGCGGGATGCGGAGTTCCCCTCGTTGGAGGAGCTGGACAGGGTGGACAACCTCGAGGCCGGCATCATGGATATCGTCGAGTACCTCGCGGAGGACGCCGGCGACTACAGGCATGGCGCTGCGGTTTTCTCCCAGAGGCCGGGCGAGGAGGCGCGCACGGTCGTGGCGGAACTGCGGGACTTGGCCGCGTGGGCGGACGCGCGGCTTGCCGAGGCCCAGGAGCTGGTGGCCACCACGCGGCGCCTGAGGGACAGGTACCTGAGGATGGCCGCTGGGACGGAGGAGCTCTTGCACTACGCGGCCAACGAGTTTCAGATTTTCGTGACCAAGGAGACGGACGGCGGGGACCCTCCCTTCGGCGAGAACGCGGACAACGCGGCTAGGGCCGCCGCGATAGACGCGGCGGCGAGGGCCGACGACGGCGTCGGAGCACGGTTCGCGGAGAGGTTCACCATACTGGCGGAGAGGCTTAGAAGGGCCGCGGCGACGACGTACGTGGGGGAGCAGGCGCTGGTGGAGACGATGCGGAGGCAGGCGGCGGCCGTGGAGGCGCTGTGCGCGGACCCGGACTTGTTCGTGGCCAAGATGCTGGTGACGGGGTCGTGGAGGTGCTTCATCGTTATAAACCGGTGCGTGCTGGCGGAAGACCAAGCTCGACGACGGTCGTAGTAATTGATTTGCTTTGGTAGGCTAGCTATTAATTGACACTTTTGTCTTCGATCCTCCTTCTTTCAAATTTTGACACACAAAAGCTCCATAGAGATTAGAGATCGTACGAATCTACCCGAAGTCCGTATGATCTTTTTAAACGTATACTCACCGTATACGTATACTCATGTGTTTATGAAAGACGAAAATCAAAAGTTATATAACAGCAAAAGAAAATTAAAATATGGCATGCAAAGACGTAGATCGCGATAATAGGAGGTAAAATCAGATCACGATAATGGGAGGTGAAATTAGCCGACTGGAACATGGATTATACCCAGTTTGATCGAATACACATATACAAAGATATATGTGGTCTCAATATTGATTTTGACGGTCAGAAAAATAAAACAGCCCATACAGCTTAAGTTTAAGGTGGGACTGAGAAGCACACCTCATTAAACGATGATATCAGAGAACTGTGCTTAAAATATGCGCCGTCGGCTCGGGCACGGCAAAGAGTGTGTGAGGTCACAGAAAGACGCATGGCAAGGAAGAGTTGCACGACGACACGATTCAGAATACACGACATCGAGAAATAACACGGCAAATCCCAGAAAAACACATGGCAAAGAAAACACTCACGATAAATGCTAAAAGGCCCATGGCAAAGAAATGGCATGCACACCATCTCGAGGGCCCCACCATTTCGGCGCAGTTGATGGGCCGTGGTGACGGCAGGGCTTTGCCGTGTGCCTCATCGTCAGGCATGGCAAATTTTTGAATTGCAAAATCTTTTCTCCACGCGAAATATTCTAGTCATTTATTTTTATAATGCCCGAAAATGGCCTGCCCGAATTATTCAACAAGCCAAAATGCGTGAAAATTGCCAAATATTTTTTTGCATAATCTTTGTTGTATACCTTGCACGTGCACCATGCACAAAAGGTCACGGCAAAAGCCCCTTTTCCCATTTTTTTCTCCCTCTTTTTGCCACCATTTTATTTTAGCACATATTTTTTATCTCAAATATCACCAATATCATCCATATTGTATCTATGAAAACTATAATTATGTGGTTTGTCCACCACAATATAATTATGTGGTTTGGCCACTTGCAAGTTTTGGTGCGATTCCGACGCTCCGGCGACCGTTTTCCAGCGAAACCCTAGTCTTTCAATTTCTTACCTAAGTGCCGAGCCTCGCTAAACTTGCATTGGATCTCTGAAGAAATATCATATTGTGAACCTAAAAATGATTTTTACAAAAAATCATGAGTATTAGATCTTGTACATGTAGTTCATATCTGACCCACTTCCTACCGATTCAATAGGAATTTGTCTTTTTCACCAGGGATGGATATAAAGGTTTGAGATCTTCCTATTGGGAAATTGTCCATGTAAGATGGTCTAGTATTTTTGAAAAATGAGGTGGTAGCATTTTGAATTAGCCATCTGCTGGTTTCTCCATAAATCTCCCGTTTTTTACGCTCGAAAAATGGAAAATGGCATTTTGGTGTGACAATAAGGAAAACTTCCTCCTGCAACATTGTTTGCCATCCCATGATGCACATGTATGCACAATATATACACGTTATCACAAACTATTAATTGATTCTAGCTATAACATTGGTCATTTGACTCGAAAGCAAGGAAACCTCGAATGAGATAGGTCATTTTATGAAGGTTTATTTTTGAGAAATAATCAATATACCAAGTTTGATATTTTTCCTACCAACTATGTCACATAATATGACACCACGCGAAGGTTTCACATTGTTTGGATCGTTTTTGAATTGTGTATGCCCGATTCAAACTATCGTCAAACTTTCTCGAACGACGGGCATGAAGATTCTTAGATCGGGGCTGAGCCTCGTTAACTTGCATTATATATATGAATAAAAATCATATTGTGAATCTAAAAATGATTTTTGCAAAAAATCATAAGCATTAGATCATGTATATGTAGTTCATATCTGACCCACTTCCTACCGATTCGGCAGGAATTTGTCTTTTTTATCAGGGGTGGACAGAAAGGTTTGAGATCCCCCTATTGGTACATTCTCCATGTAAGATGGTCTAGTAATTTTGAAAAATAGGGTGGTAGCATTTTGAATTAGCCATCTGGTGGTTGCTTCACAAATCTCCCCGTTTTTTGCGCTTAGAAAATGCAAAATGGCATTTCCGTGCCACGAAAAGGAAAACTTCCTCCTGCAACATTGTTTGACATCACATGATGCACATGGATGCACAATAGAGACATATTATCATAAAATATTCCTTTATTCTAGCCATAACATTGGTCATTTGACCCGAAAGCCAGGAGATCTCGAATGAGATAGGTTATTTTGTGAAGATTTTTTTAGACATAATCAATATACCTAGTTTGATATTTTTCCTACCAACTATGTAACATAATATGACACCACGCGAAGCTTTCGCATTGTTTGGATCCTTTTTAAATTTTGTATGCCTGAACTATCGTCAAACTTTCTCGAACGACGGGCATGAAGATTCTTAGATCGGGGCTGAGCCTCGTTAAACTTGCATTGTATCTCTGAAGAAACATCATATTATGAATATAAAAATGATTTTTAAAAAAAATCATGAGCATTAGATCATGTACCTATAGATCATATCTGACCCACTTCCTACCGATTCGGTATAAATTTGTCTTTTTCACCAGGGATGGACATAAAGGTTTGAGATCCCCTGTTGAGATATTGTCCATGTAAGATGGTATAGTACTTTTGAAAAATGAGTGGTAGCATTTTGAATTATCCATTTGGTAGTTGCTTCACAAATCTCCCCCATTTTTTGCGCTCGGAAAATGGAAAATGGCATTTTCGATGCCACAAAAAGGAAAACTTTCTACTGCAACAGTGTTCGTCATCCCATGATGCACATGCATGCATAATATGGACACATTATCACAAACTATTTCTTGTTCCAGCCATAATATTGGTCATTTGATCCGAAAGCCAGGAAACCTCGAATGAGATAGGTCATTTTGTGAAGGTTTTTTGAGACATAATCGATATACCAATTTTGATATTTTTCCTACCAACTATGTCACATAATATGACACCACGCAAATATTTCGCATTGTTTGGATCGTTTTTGAATTTTTTGTGCCCGTTTGAAACTATCGTCAAACTTTCTCGAACGGCGGGCATGAAGATTCTTAGATCAGGGTTGAGCCTCGCTAAACTTGCATTGTATCTCTAAATAAATATCTTATTGTGAATCTAAAAATGATTTTTTTCAAAAAATCATGAGCATTAGATCATGTACCCGTAGTTTATATCTGACCCACTTTCTGTCGTTTCGACATGAATTTGTCTTTTTCACCAGGGGTGAACGGAAAAGTTTCTTCAACAACATTGCTTGCCATTCAAAGGCACACACGTGTGTATAAGTTTTCTATTTTTTTATTTTTTTTGAATTTTCTATAGCTAGATCAAACTAGGTCAAATTTGCACAAAAAAAACACACATCGGGCCAATCAGAGAAGAGGAAACAGCACCCCACGGATCACCCCACCAGAATTAATCTCATCCTCCATTCCGGCACAATACTACCTCTATTTGAGATTATTAGTCCTAAGAGCTTTTTTATATTGTTTGAGATTATAAGGGATATCTCATTTATTACTTTTTCTTGTCCAATGCATGTTCATATTTTCTTCTCACTTCTCTCATACATATATACATATCCTAAATCAACTAGCATCTCTTTTTCCTTAGAATTTTGGCCAGCCGTGGGAATTAACATGGTGATGACACGTGTGCGTTTTGGTTGGTTTGATATCCGCTTGTGTTTTCCCGTGGATCGTTTGGGTGACTCTAGCGTTTTGGAAATCTAGCAATTCATGTATATTTGTTTACTTGTTTAGGCTATTTAGACGTGTTCATGGTGTGGCCGTAGCAAAACAAGACGGGGAATTTGATGATACCCTCCCTTGCCATTTTGGGTTCACTTGTCAGAGACTGCGTAGGAAGGTTTATGATCAACATAATCACCAACTGGGGGAGATTATCGTCAATTGTCCCGGTCTTCCGGCTACGAGGAGACGACGAGTAGACTTTGCTGATTGCCAACTTCGTCTCAATTGTGTTTTCCTCGTTGATTTGGATTCAGTAAGATTCGTAGATTTGGATTTGGTAAGATTTGGAGTTTTGGATTTTGGTAAGATTTGTGAGTTTCCAGATCCGGTGTCCCACTTTTCTTTTCAATAACAATCCCTTTTTCTTTTCAATAAAAATCCCTGTCTTTTGCTTCTCTCGCCGGTTTTGATATGTTGTTTCCGTCCCAATCGGCGATTTTGCTTAATGCCTTTCTCTTTGTCTTTCCGGCAGGTTGGCTTGAGGCATATGCATGTTTTCCTGATCGATTTCATGGCATTACCTCTTTCTCTCCTTGGTGATATTTTCTTCTACTCGGCCGATCTACGACACGGTTGTTGCCTATTTGTTTCTTCCCCTTACCTCCACTTTGGAGACCCGTGTTGCGGTACCGGTAAGGATGTTCGTGGTTTCGTTCATGCTGGTACTTGAGGTTCCTATGGGAGAGCTCAACCCGAGCCAACGGGTGTTGTTCTTCGGTGACTTGCTGTGCTCAATATCTGCTGCGCCGACGGACTGGTCTTCCTGGGAATTCGGAGCGGTCGGTTTGAGGCCGGCGATGCCTTTTCCCCGGTGGCAACCAGCGCGCCGTCTCGCCGGAGGCGTGGAGACAGCTGGTCAGCGGTGTGGACGCGTGGAGCACAACATGCCATGCAATGCTTCGTCCAGGTTCTCGAGCGTGCCGTGGCGCTCTCCGGAGGCATCCAACGCTCAGCCCAGCGCGTGCGTGCACGTGCTCACTAATGACAAATGAGTTCACCGTAGTTTGGGGTGCTTTGATAAACTGCGGGGCCTGTTGGTACCGGCCTGGTAAGAGCATCTCCACTCGCCGCCTATCCAGGAGGCTGATCCGACGCCAAATTTCGGTTCAGACGTTCAAAACTAGTCCAGTCATGTATCCAAGGATCTGTTTTCGGTCGGATTTTAGCCTTTTATGGTCCGGGCTACCCAGGCCGAACCCAGGTTTTCGGGTACGCCCTGGGAACGTCGGACTCGGCGATTTCGGCAAAAAAACAAAGCGGCACGTGGACCCGCCGAGTCAGTGACGGAAGCCGAGTCGTCGTCATCCTCGGAACCACGCGGCGACCATCGGGCAATAACTGCCTGTCGCGTCAGCCACGCGTGCCGATTTATGGCGCCACCGTTTCCACTTTTCTCGCCCTCGCCGCTACACCCCTCCCGTCCTCGCCGCGCACCTCGGCCTTTATAAGCCGTACTCCTCGCCGGAGATCTTCGCATTCTCTCGCAGGTTCCCCCACCCACAAGCCCAACTCCGGCGAGCTCTCACCTTTCCCCCTTCTCTCACCATGGGCGAACGCTACCCCGACGCGGCGCGATTTAACGGTTTGGCGGCGCACCCTCCAAACTTGGGAGGCGCGCATGCTGTACGAGGCGGGGTATATGGCGGCGCCGGACACGCGGATGCCGCCGGGATGGACGCTGAGCGCCGGCGGCATCCCAATCCCGCCGGGGCCGACGCCAGAGGAGTTGCCGTACGATGTACATGAGTACATCGCCGGCATGGACAACCCCGGCGAAGCCGTGAGCGCCGACGACCTCATCTACTGGACGCACTTCTTCGAGGAGCGGCGCCAGCAGGAGCTCGCCCACCACGAGGGGCCGTCGAGTGAGTCCCCGCCGGCGCGCAAGAACTCGGCGGGGCGCCGGCGTTGGTGGAGCGCACCGGGGCGGACGCTCGCCGCCGTGCTGGAGCACATCAACCGCGGGAACACGCCGCGGCTCGGCTTCCCGCGCAACCCGACGCCGGCGGCCAGGACGGGCAAGTGTGCTCCTTCGGCGAACTGGGCGTCGAGGAGGATGGAGAGCATGAGCTCGTCCTCCTCCGCTTTGGCGTCGCACTCATCCGGTAGCGCGCCGCTGCGCACGCCGATGGCGGTGAAGCGCGAAGCTGTCTCGCCGGTGCGCTCATCGCCGCGGACACGCGCGCGGTATCGTCATCGGCGAGCAGTCTGCGCTCACGCCGCCAACAGGCCACCAGTGCCTACGCCGCCCCAAGACATAAGGGTCGGCGCTGGCCGAGGACGCTGCCGCTCGTCGATCCCTCCTCGCCGGACATCCTAGAATGGTCCAGGAGGGACTGAGAGAAGGCGGAGCATCAGTGCATCCTCGGCATGTAGCAGCAGGCCGAGGAGCAGGCCGCACGGCGTCAGGCGCTGGCTGGGCGTCATCTCGCCTACCAGGGTGCCCCGCTGTACGTCCTGGACGACAACGACGACGAGGATGCAGGCCCATCCTACCAGCCATGGAGATGCGGCGACCCTGGCCAGGGTAGCTCTCGCCAGAACAAGCCGCCGAGCGACGACGACGACGACGACGGCGGCGAGGATGACGGCCGGGCCGACCCGGACTACACGTCGTTCTACGACAACTTCGGCATGTAGGACGGCGATGGCACCGGTGGCGGCCTTTTTAAGTTTAGTTATGTACTAGTTTCGTTTAATTTTTATGTAATCCGCCTATATTTCGCCCAACTTAATGAAAATCGCCTTAGTTTGATGAATTTTAGCCGAACATGGGGACTCGGCCTGGGTACGCGAATAGGTGAATGGGCGTACCCAGGCCGAAAACAAGTTCAGTCCGGCTGAAAAACGAACCAAATTTCGCCCTGGGTTCGCCAACGAGTGGAGATGCTCTAATCATGCTTAATCGAAATGATCGACCACCGAAACGAGGAAAAATCAGACTGGTTCGCGTCGTCCCTCGCGGGCGACCGGGCGGGTGCTCGCACCCCACTTCCCCTCTGTACTCTTCCCGCCCTCCCTCCCCCGCCGCCGGCCGGGCTAAGCCCGCGCGGTGCTAGCGGCGGCGGGCCTCTCTCGTCCGGGTCCCTGGGGATCTGCGCGGGGCAGTGGCGGCCGATGGCGGGGCGGTCCGTTGGCGCTCGTTCCTCGGCGGCGGCGGGTGCCCACGGCGGCGGGTGGTGGCGGGGACGACCGGAGGCGGGTGCTTCGGGGCTGGAGGATGCAGCGGGCGGTAGGGGGTGCCGCGGCATGGCCTCGCCGGCCAGATCTGGGCCAGCATCAACGCCCCTTCCTACCATGCGTGGCAGGGCCAGTTGCAGGCCAAGTGGGGCCTACGCTGTTGTCGCCGGACAGAACCGGCTGGGTTCTGAAGGACCTGACTCGCCTGCGTCGCGGAGGCGTCGTGTGTGCTATGCGGGTCGGCCTTCTGCTCCTTCATGCTTGGAGTTATCGGCCCTCTCCGTCCATGTCGTCGGACTCGTCAAAGTGGAGACTAGCGTTGTTGGCCCAGGTGGAGTTTCTCGGACCGGCGGCGGTCCGGTGGGGCCGGGTGAGCACGGTGGCGACAGCGTTGCTGCTTGGCGGCGGGGATCTGTGGTGGCGGCAGATCCTCTGGTGCGCGAAGGAGTAGGAACTGGAGCTAGGGTCGGCGGCCGCGGTGACACCCTTGCTGCAATGTGGTGGCAGGGATTCACGAGCCAGTTTAGGCTCGGCCAGGCCAGCGAGGGCCTGGTTTTTCCCTATGGCTACATCTGGTCGGCTATCGCCTCCCGGCGGTGGAGGTTGTTCCCTCCCGCGTGTTACTGTACTGCCGACCCCTGCCAAGGTCGCCTCTTCTCGGGTCTACCAGCCTCACACCATGGGTCACAGTGAGATGACGGGGGTGACGGCAAAACCGTGGGGCCGTATGCTGGTGGGCGATGAGCTTGGTGGAGCAATTCAGAGCGGCTGGGAGCGTGGCTTTTTGTAGGGTCGGGAGAAATCCTTGTCGTCTTGACACCGACGTGACGTCATCTGCGGGTGTCGTCATCCTTCTTGAAGGGCGTCGGGTGTATCTCTTCCCCACCTTCCATAGCGTATCGGGGAAACCCTAGGACCAGTCCGGGCAGCAGCGTCGTTGTCGTCGCTTCCTTTTTGGAGGTGTTGCTTGATACGCGTCGCGTCGGAGCGCTAGAAGTGTGGTGGGAATTCTTCGGAGGACGCAACGGTTGCGGGTCATCCTTGTTTTCGTCGAGCCACTGTTGCCGGCTTTCTTTTCTCTTCTTTTTCTTTTTCTTTCCTTTTTCTTTTCTTTGTTGTTTCTTTTGGGCGATGTGCTGTCTGGCCCAGCAGCGGTTTCAATCGTGGTTGCTATATTTATATAGCTGGACATATGCCTATTTCGATGAGAAATCATGCTTAATCTAATACATGAACCTTGCCATAAAAAAAGGCTGAAAAATATGCTCATTTATTTAACTGGGCCAGCAACCTTTTCCATAGCGGCACTACCTAGGCCATAAGGCTTAGTATTTCGTTTGACATCTCTGCTGTTTGGTCCGCGAAGGCCAGCACCCTCATGTTCACGGAGTGATTAATTATGTTGAGTGACATTTCATGAACCGATCGATCTTCATATGGCTATATATAGCCTTTTTTTTTTAATATTATCATATAGCCTATTGGTACCGTACCGGTTTGCTCTGTGCTCAGGCTTTGAAAATATCAAGGAGATCAACAAGAGGGATGCCAAACTCTACGGCCTCGTTCGGTTCGTAGGAATTGTGCAGGAATTTCAAAGGAACACTGTTCTTATGGGAAACTTTTACTTTGGTGCGTTCGGAAACGTAGGAATAGTATATCATGGATTGCGTATCTGCCTTTTTATCATCTATTTTTATATATAGTTTCTAAAAGCCAGATCTTTACCGATACAGATCTCAGACAAGCGAGTCAAGTCTCAGAAGTATGGAACTAACTAGCATATGTTAACTTAGTAGAAGGTAAGCGATCATAATTGATTTTCTACTTTCATCCAAACATATGATGTTCCCAATATATGTAGCTATGGACCATGTGAATGATCCATGACATAGAAGAGCTTTATGGTTACAAGATCGCCACTACAAGATCTAGAGAAATCTTGGCACCGTAAGGGAAGGTGAGTACATTATGATAGATTGGGTTCTTATATCATTTAGTTTACCCAACGGACTTGAATGAACATGATCGGTTGAGTATTAGGTTGAAGTGATGGATGTAGGTTTATTATCATGATATTTAGGTAGGTTTCTTTCTTGCTATATTTTTTCACGGAGAATATGCAGAGCTAGCTTGATGTTTCACATATATAAGGAGCACAATTATTTAATGGTGTAAAAATAGAAGCATGTTACCTCTTTATTTCTATGTCATGACGGGTTTTGCGTTGGAATTAGCAAACGGAATGCAACATTCTCATAGATGCATGTCCCTCTAGAGTGGAAAAAATTCTTCTGCCTTAAGTGCACGCCTTGTTAGTTATACACAAGAAATTACTTTTTTAGATCCTAGATTTTCCAGACGTGCCTTATTTGATTTCTACCAAGAAATAGGTGAATCAGGAAAACCTCTGCAACCATGGATGATGGGCTAATTTTATTAGCACGTAATGTCTTATCATATTCTTGCTTCGTAGAAAAGTTGGTGCCTTCCATAATGCACTTGCATTTCATGGACATGAGGAGTATATATATCTACACCTTATTTTTGTTCTTTTTGCATGGTCCTTGACAGAATGTTATGAAAAATGAGGAGTAGATAACTACACCTCATTTTATTTCTTTTTTCATGGTCCTTGAGAGAATGTTATGACATAATGAGTAGATAACTACACCTAATTTTATTTCTTTCTTCATGGTCCTCGATAGAATGTTATGAAAAATGTTTCTTTCCCTGAAATCATTCAATGCACATGCATTTCCTCCATGTTTTCGTATGATTCAATTTAGCATGTGTGTCATCTATAATTTTTATTGCACCATGTAATTTATTTAAAACATATGAGTTGAGTGACAGTGACAAATAAGAAAGGAAACCCAAACTAAATAAGTACATGGAAATACTTAGTTGGCATCGAAACTGGCAAGTTACCAATTGGAAAAGCTGATAAATTTTATTCTTTTACTATTTGTTGATAAGTGAACTGAACTCAGAGACAAGGACATAAGCTGGTAAATTTTATTCTTTTACTATTTGTTGATAAGCCGGCAAGTTACCAATTGGAAAAGCTGGCAAGTTACCAATTGCATTTGTGTTCTATAATTCTTTTTGTTTTATTATTTAGATACACTATTAAAGCTTGGTCATGGCTTGACTCTATGTCTAAATTTTTTGATAGAACCATGCCTCTGAACTTGCTAAGAACAACTGGCACGGACTATAGAAGGAACTATTTTACCACAGGTGACCTTGAACTTTTTGATGAAACCCCTAACTAGGCGATAACAAAAAAAAATCCACTCCACTAGGGCCTTGCTCTGGTGTTTGTTATGTCCACTCAGCCTTACATTCTGCTATGCAGTTCCCATAGCCATCTGGAATGTCAATCTATTTTAGTTAGACTTGGTCAGCCTGCATTCATATGGTAGTGTGATGCCCCGATTTTTAGAAAGGGCAACTTAATCCTTACTGGTAACTTAGGCCGAAGCATGCAATGTTTACCTTATCAGTTATGATTTAGTTTTTTCTCTTATTTTTTCATGGTACTATCAACGGCCAAAAGGAAGTAAGCACATGGTGCAACACATGAAGCAGTAGCCCGCGTGCGGCGTGCCGCCGTGCCATACCCAGCTAGTGTAGTACTATTGGTGAATGCATATATTAATGAGAAAGAGTTATGAAGTCTCTTGGCATTAGCAACTTGGCCCTCAGGACTAATAATCCCAAACAGAGGTAGTATAACCGTTCACCTCTCCTTTCTCTCTCCTAATCACTCCACCCACCCCACCCATCGTACAACCCATCTCACTCCTCCTGACCACATCCATGCTCGCACGCAGCACTCGGCTCCAGCACGCAGCGCTCGCCCATGAATCCAGCGACAGCGGGCGGCGAGCGAGCGACAGCGGCAACAGGCGAGCAGGAGGGTCGGCGGCAGCGTGCGACGAGCGAGAGGTGGGCAGGCGGCAGCTGGCGCGAGTGGCAGTGACGACGCAGGGCATACGACGGACGGGGCCACAACGACTCGATGACGCACGGCGGCGCATAGACTCCAATGATAGCGGCTCGACGTCGCATGGAATACGACGGACAGGGCCACAGCGACTCGACGATGCACGATGTCGCACGGAGACTTCAACGGCAGCGGCTCGACGATGCATGGCGGACGAAGGATGGGGCCATGGCTGCTGATTTTCTCGACCCATTGATTGCTGACGTGGCGTGGTGGCGGCGGCGGGTTCAATTTTTTTAATTTATACGTAATTTATTTGCCGAGAAACTACACACGACAAAGCCTTTTGAAATTGCACATGGCAAAAAAGTAGGACCCACCAGGACGGTGCCGTCTACCCATGTCGGTGTCAACTTACTTTTCTATGCCGTGCAGAGCTGCCTGGCACACGGCAACGGCAAAGGCTTTGCCGTTGAAAGAGCATTTCCTATCCCTAGTGATTTTGGTGTTTATAACAACACACATATCGGAATAATTATTTGCCAAGTGTACCACAGGTTGTATCAAGAAAATCCTTGGCTCATTCCTCTCAAAAAGGGGTTTGCAGAGTACCGGTGTACTGGAATTTGCTACTAGGCTTGGCAGTGTGTTTGGACAAACTGCCCAAAACCTTCTGCCAGGACACCGCTTTTTACTACCTAGCACGGCAATAGGTTTTGGCAAGTTGCCAAAAGCCTCTTCCAGGCTAAGTACCCTTCTTTTACTACCTAGCGTGGCAATAGGTTTTGGCAAGTTTCCAAATACCTACCGCATTTTAGTACCTAGCGCGGCAGAAGCTTTTTGCAAGTTGCCAAAATCTATTGCCCGCCCCGATACCAAAATGCGGTAGTACCACATTTTAGTACCTAGCACATCAGAAGCTTTTTGCAAGTTGCCAAAAGCTACTGCCCGTCCCGGTACCAAAATGCGGTAGTATCGCATTTTAGTACCTAGCGCGGCAGAAGCTTTTTGCAAGTTGCCAAAAGCTACTGCCCGCCTAGGTACCAAAATGCGGTAGTACCACATTTTAGTATCTAGCGCGACAGAGGTTTTTTTGGCAAGTTGGCAAATGTCACTGCCCTCCGCGGCACCAATATGCAGCACTACCGCATGCGTCCGGTAGTACTGCTTATGGACAATACTACCGCTCGTGGCTGGGGCCTGTGTGCTTTGATTAACACACTTCCGGTACCTGGCCGGTAGTACTGGTTTTTTCCGGTACTACCGCTTGGAAATCCGGTACTACCGCTGCAATAAATGCTCAACGGTCAGATCTGCTCAGAAGGCTATAAATACCCCTCCACCTACCTTGGGACAAGGTTCTCGTTGCATTCAAGACTACCACCTCCATTTGAGCCACCAAATCGCCAAGATCTCTTCACTCCACCATCCAAAGTCGTTGATCTTTAGAGAATCGAAGGAGGAGGCCTTGATCTACTACTTCACCAAAAGAGATTTTCATTTCCCCCTCATTCATTTGAGGTCCCCCATTGCTCTTGTGTTTTCTTTGGGAACCCTAGTTCTAGATTTGGTTCTTATAAGCTTGTCTTTGATTGTCTTGACAACTTGCTTGTATTTGGGAGCCTCCAATTAAGTTGTGGATGTGTTCCCCGAACTTTTTGTAAAGCTGCTGGCTTCCACCTCGAAGGTTGCCAATATAGTGGAAGGTGGATCGATCCCATTGGGGTGAGATTCATCGGAGAACAAGGGAGGCCTCTCGTGGCGTTGGTGGTTTGAAACCACCCCCTATCCAAACTTAGACGTACTTCCCCTCAAAAGGAAGGAACTACGGGAAACAAATCCTTATGTCTCCGTGTCCACCACTTTGGTTACTTCTATCCTTTACCGCACTTTACTTACTTGTTCTTGCTTAATGTTGTGTTAGCTAGTGCTTTTTTGTCATATAGGTAAATTCACCTTAGTTGAATTATCTAGAGAATTTACCTTTCTTGTCAAACCTTAATTTGAAAAAGAATAAAATTTGAAGTAGCACCTATTCACCCCCCTCTAGGTGCCCATATGATCCTTTCAATTGGTATCAGAGCCTCGGGTCTTTATTCGGGCTTTACCGCCTAAGAGTATATGCGTAGCAAAGTAGGGGAAGGTGATGGTGAGTCTATCCACTCGGTGACCATGGATGATCTCAATAACTTGGAAACAAGATTGAGCTCCACCTTGGGCAACGAGATCAAACAATTGCACAAGTTACTTGGGAAACTTGTTAAAGATAAAGATGGCTCATCATCCCCTTCTCCTCAAGAGAATCCTCCATCTGTGGTACCCAAGGGTAATGCTCTGGTATCACCTGAGGGTATGGCAGTGGGGGGTAAACAAGACAACACTAATTCCTCCACACAAAATGATGGTGGGAAAGGTAAGCACCATGATTCATGGTACTCTCCCGACCCTCCAATCACTCACCCTCATGTAAAAAATAGAGGTTACCCACCTAAGCTTGAAGCATATACTACTTTTTCTCAATGGCAATCTCTAATGAAAACTCATGTGCGCAGCTCTTGCATTGAACTTTGGAACATCATCGAACAAGGAATCTATATTGGGGATCCAAACAACTTGACAAGAAGAGAAATTGTCAATAGTCAACTCAATGCCACCGCTTTGCACATGATTCAACAAGGATTGGGTACAAAGGATTACCCACACATTGAGCACCTCAACATCACCAAGGAAGCTTGGGATGCTCTCACGGTGTTGTTTGTTGGGAATGAGAGCATGAGGAGGAATCAGTATGATGCACTAAGA
Source organism: Avena longiglumis (assembly GCA_030063025.1). Classification (NCBI taxonomy): domain Eukaryota; kingdom Viridiplantae; phylum Streptophyta; class Magnoliopsida; order Poales; family Poaceae; genus Avena; species Avena longiglumis. Next base: position 469,559,696 of record CP125974.1, on the reverse strand, counting down.
AATGAATCCGAAGGCTTCTACATGAAGGAAGGTGAAAATCATGCATGAAGACATGTACCGTAGGCTCAAGAGCACCGCCACCGCTTTTAGAAATGTGGGTTCCTCACATGTGGATGATGCTTGGATAAAAAGGAAATATGTGAGTGCACTCATGCCCTTTGAGCCTACCGACTTGAAGAGCCTACAAGGAAGACAAAACTACCATCTCATGACCTCCAATGAAGTTATGCAAGAGATGGCCTCGTTCAAGGTTGCCGCCAAGAATGCCCGTGCTCGTGACCTTGGTATGAGCAATGTTGTCAACGTTGCTTTAAAAGCCAAAGTTGTGGAACATGGGTATGAAGATGATAGTTATGAAGGCCTCTCCATGGACCACCCCGATGATGTCAAGATTGCTCATAGTCAATATATGGCCTTCTATGCAAAGAAATTTTGGAAGAACCCCGCCAAGGCCAAGATGGAAATGCAACGAAGAAGCAACCCAAATGGGAAAAGATAAAATATCACTAGATTGAGAACTTGCTTCAATTGTGGTGGCCGCTATCACTTTGTGGAAAGTTGCCCCTATGAGAAGAGAGAAAATCATGGGGGTAAGCTTGTGCTGAAGAAAACTCCCAAAGCTCCTTACAAGAAACCCTTCATCAAGAAGAATCCCACCAACAAGAAGTCGGGCGGAATTGTTTTGATCACTCATGAAGAATTCTCCCCCGATAATGAAGATGAGGAAGAAGAAACATCAAGTGGTGTGGCTGCTCTAGCCACTACTTCTACTCCAACATTCTCACTCTTTGATTATCCAAATGAGAATACTCCCAACAAGAACGTCACTTGCCTTATGGCAAGAGGAACGGAGGTATCCTCATCATCTCACTCCACCCCCTTAGCTAATGATGAAATTGATGATGAGATGTCTCTTGAAGTAAAAAGGGAATTAATTGCTTTTGATGAGTTTGTGACTAACTTACAAGGGTAGGCCAAGACACATTTTGGGAGCATCTTAGATCAACTTTCCCACCCACAAGATCTTCTAGATGTAAGATGTAAACTTGGGCATGAACACATGATTGAACTAGAAGCCCTAAATAATGCTCTAGAAGAAGAACAAGAGACTAGAATGTCTCTTGAACTAAAACTTGAAGGTCTTGATGAGGCCAATGATGTAATTGTTAATAGACTCATCAAGGAATGTGATCATGCTATTGCTAAATATAAAAAGTCTAAAAAGGACAAGATTGAGTTTGGTGTGGTTCATAAAAAACTTGCCGAGGACTTAAGTTCACTTGACAAGGCTCACAAGGCATTTGAAAGTGAACTCTTGTCTCTCACAAAGTCCTATGAAACGCTTCAAACTCAATTGACCAATATTCCTTCACCTAGTAATTTCATTCCTTCTATTAGTACAACTATTCTTGAAGAAAATGCTAGGTTGAAGGGGGATATAGCCAAGGCCACATTTCCACAAGGAAACAAGTCCATTGATGACCTTTTGAGTAAGCAAAGGCCTAGTGGTGAGAAATGGGGTATTGGCTTTGTCTGCAAAGCCAAGAAGAAGAACAATAAGAAGAAGAAGGCCAAGCCCGCACAAGAGAGAAACAAGACCATTGTGGATAGTAAGACCACAAGTGGTAAAACTATGTCTCATGATGACATTGCGGGAAGTGCTAACCCTCACTATGTTCTTATGCATGATTATTATGGTGATGTGTATGCACAATATGTTGGCCCATATGATGGTTATATTTCTTGGTCTATTTGGGTCCCCAAGACCCTTGTTGCTAACAAAAGAGGACCCATTAAAAAATGGGTACCTAAAAATTAGCTTGATCTTTTGTAGACTTATGCTTCCGAAGGGTCAAAGTGGGTGCTTGATAGTGGTTGCACAAGTCATATGACCGGAAGCTCGTCTATTGTCAAGGACTTAAAGCCAACTGATGATAAAATCACCGTGACATATGCCGACAAGTCAAAGTCTAAGGTAATGGGTTTCGGCAAGGTAGTGGTTGCTCACGACATTACACTCGTGAACGTCATGCTTGTTGAGACCCTTGGATACAATTTACTTTCAGTATGTGCTCTTAGAAAGATGGGCTTTGCCGTCTTTATTGATAATGATATTGTGGTCCTCATGTGGAGCAAGTCTCTCAAGGTTGCTTTCGTTGGGTACGTCGAACATGACTTGTATGTGGTGGACTTTTCGGGGAAAACCACTACAAGTGCGATGTGCTTATTCGGAAAGGATGATGTGGGTTGGTTATGGCATCGCCTACTATCCCATGTTAATATGAGAACTTTGAAAAGTCTCCACAAGGAGGGCCATATTGTTGGACTAAAAGAAAATGTTTCCTTTTCCAAAGATCGTGTTTGTAGGGCTTGTGTTCTAGGAAAAATGCATGATGGTCCCCACAAGCCAAAGAACCGCATCAAGTCAACCAAGATCTTGGAGCTCCTTCATGTGGATCTCTTTGGTCCTCCATCTCATGCAAGTCTTGGTGGGAAGAAATATTGTTTGGTGATTGTTGATGACTTTTCAAGATACTCCTGGGTATATTTCTTCAAGTTGAAGAGTGAGACCCAAAATACCTTCATCAACTTCATCAACATGGTTCAATGTCAATACAATCTTCCCGTGTTGATTATAAGAAGTGACAACGGCACCGAGTTCAAGAACTACACCTTGAATGATTTCCTTAGTGATGAGGGGATAAAACACCAATATTCCGCTGCATATACCCCTAAGAAAAATGGTGTGGCCGAGAGGAAGAATCGGACTCTTATTGAGATGGCTATGACCATGTTGGTGGAGTTTAAATATCCATACAACTTTTGGGCCGAAGCCATATCCACCGCTTGCCATGCATCAAAGAGGCTCTACCTCCGCAAACAAATCAATAAGACTCCATATGAAATACTTACCGGTAACAAGCCCAACATATCTTACTTCCGGGTGTTCGGTTGTAAGTGTTTCTATCTCATAAAAGGTGTTCGTTTGTCCAAATTCGAGTCTAAAGCATTAGATGGTATTTTTGTTGGCTATGGTCTCGAATCTCACACTTATAGAATCTATGATAAGCTCTCTGGAGCCGTCATAGAATCTTGTAGTGTGACCTTCGAAGAATATGATGGTCCCCAAGGGGGGCGCGTTGATGCTTGTGATGCAGATGATGAAATGCCTTAGGATGCCATAGGAAGAATGGGAGTGGGATATATTCGCCCGTTGAGGAACCCCTTATGTCGGATCGAGAAGAACTATGCTCCACTCAAGTGGAGCCCTCATCTTCACAACATCAATAAGATCCATCCACCGAGGAGGGCAATGACTCAATCCAAAGACAAGATGTGGACCCTCAACATGTTGATCAAAGTGACAACTCTAGTTAAGAGAAGCTTGACTCGTTCTCCAGGATGTCAAGTGGTGCCAAGTCAATTGTTCAAGGAAGATCCGTACAAACTGCCTTGATACAAGCTCAAATCGATGCTAGAAGAGTGCTTGATCAAGACCAAGGTCAATCTTTGCCTCTTAATGAAGAGAATGATTTCCGTGATGATCTAGGTCAAGTTGATGGTCAAGACGAGGACCAAAATGATGAAGAGGGTCCCCCAAGAAACAACGAGGAGATCCACGCTCGTCGTGAAGCTAGAAAGGAGAGAATTTTGGAATTAAGAGACCACTCTCTACAAAATATGGTTGGTGACCTAAGGAAAGGAATTTCCACAAGAGCACAATTGAAGAGGTTCAGTGAACACCAAGCACACATCTCCATGATTGAACCAAAGAAAGTGTGGGTAGCTGTTGAAGAATCAGATTGGTTGGAAGCTATGCACAAAGATCTAAACAACTTTGAGAGAAACAAAGTATGGAAGTTAGTTGAGAAGACAAAGGATTGCCGTAATGTTATAGGCACGAAGTGGATATTCAAGAACAAGCAAGATGAGCATGGAATTATAGTAAGGAACAAAGCAAGATTGGTTGCACAAGGGTTCTCTAAAATTGAAGGCATTGATTATGGAGAGACATATGCACCCGTGGCTCGCCTTGAGTCCATCTGTATCCTTCTTTCTTATGCGGCACATCATCACTTTAAGTTGCAACAAATGGATGTAGAAAGTGCATTTCTTAATGGTCCATTAAATTATTTGGTATATGTAAAGAAACCCCCGGGATTTGATGATCCCAACTTCCCAAACCATGTTTACAAACTTGATAAGGCGCTCTATGGGCCCAAGCAAGCCCCACGCACGTGGTATGAGCACCTTAGAGAGTTGTTGTTTGACCGTGGATTTGAGGTTGGGAAAATCGATCCCACTCTTTTTACTAATAAGGTCAATGGGGAGCTTTTTGTATGCCAAATATATGTTGATGATATTATCTTTGTCTCATCTAACAAAGCTTTTAATGATAAATTCTCAAAGCATATGACTAGTAGGTTTCGGATGTCTATGATGGGGGAGTTGAGAGTATTTCTTGGTTTTGAGATCAAGCAAATTAGAGGAGGGACATTCTTCAACCAAGCCAAGTATACTCAAGATATGCTCAAGAGATTCAATATGCAAGATTTAAATGGAGCTCCTACTCCCATGGCTACAAAGACTCATCTAGAACAAAATCCAAATGGTAAAGATGTGGATCAAAAGGTATACCGGTCCATGATTGGTTATTTGCTTTACCTTTGTGCATCTAGAACCGATATTGTGTTGAGTGTAGGTGTGTGTGCAAGATATCAAGCGGCTCCTATAGAAATCCATTTAATGGCGGTCAAGAGAATCTTTCGATATTTAGTTCATACCCCATTTTATGGTCTTTGGTATCCTCGAGGGTCAACATTTGCTCTTTGCGGATACACGGATTCGGATTGGGTGGGTGATAAGGATGATATAAAATCAACATATGGGGCTTGCCAATTCCTTGGTAGGTCCTTGGTATGTTGATCTTCTAAGAAGCAAAATTGTATATCTCTCTCCACCGCCGAAGCCGAGTATGTGGCAGCTGCTAGTGCTTGCACCCAATTGCTATGGATGAGGCAAACTTTAAAGGAATATGGTGTCCATTGTGACAAAGTGCCTCTTATATGTGACAATGAAAGTGCTATCAAGATTGCCTACAACCCAGTGGATAACACAAGGACAAAGCATATTTAGATTCACCATCACTTCATTACAGATCATGTTTATCGAGGTGATATTGATCTATCATATGTGTCAACCAAATACCAACTTGCCGACATCTTCACAAAGCCACTTGATGAAGCAAGGTTTTGCTATTTGAGGAATGAACTAAATATTATAGATTCAAGGAGCTTGACTTGATTATCTTGCATTCTCACCTATGACTTGACCCATATTTGGTTTAGGTGTAGGCATGGATATAGGGGGAGTGCGGTCCTAATTGATTAGACTATCCGTCCCCCCATTATGCCCAAAGCAATCAAAATCATTCCTCTTAATATCATTTTGTGATATGTGAGCTTAAATGATGAGTTTCGGTAATGGACCCAAGATATATCTTCGTGGTGCCAAGCCGAGTATACTCAAATATGGTGGCCTAGGCCACCGCCCTCTCTCATTCGAGAGGTTGGTGCTTACTCATGTTTGTCATTCTCACGTAGAGTTTGTTCTTCGGTCATGCACTGTAACATCCTAGCATTTAGGAACTAACGAAGGGTAGATTTAGGAATATGGAATGTTGCTTGCATTCATCTGTGAAAATGTGGGTAAAATTTCCGCCAAATAAAAACCTTAAGTGATCAATGTTTCTTTCATACTTTGAGATTAGGTTTAGTCTTAAAGGATGATTGTTATAAACTTTGATATGATCTTTCAGGAATTATGTGTTTTAAAATGAATTTGAATTTTAAACTTGAGTGTTTGAATTATAATTCAAGTGAATTAGGAATAAGTTTTGAATCTTAATTTAATTAAGAGATAAATATTACAAATTAAATTCTATAAAAAAACAATAATGAATATGAAACTTCTTTCTTATCATCAATATATAATCAAGTTACAAAAATTATAACTTATTGAAATCATCCACACAATTCATAAAAGCAAATATATAAAGAATAAGAATATTCTTTATTAATAATAATGTAATCTTTATTACAGAATAATAAAATGAAAATTAAAAAATAATAAAAATAAAATTACAAAAATATGAAGATTACATTGGACTATTTAATAACTATTCTATAAAAGAAAATCTAATCTAAAATCTTCATCTTTATATCTGTACCTGCAAAACAAACAGAAAATATATAGAGAAATAAAAGGTTAGAGTTAGTATTATTTTCTCTCAAACATGTCAGTGAAGTGCACCAGACAAATTCATCATTGAGAAATTTATAAAAATAGGCAAGTTTCACCAATATGAAAGAATCCATCTCTCATAAATTTAAAGCCAGAAGTCAAATGACAGCCAAGAGAGGAAAATTCACCAGCCAGGTGAAAGTAACCAGATAATAGTAAGTTCCAAAATTCTGAACATATCCACAAGTGCACAGCAAGCACAAAGGCAGGACACACACCAACATGCGTGTGGTGTGTTGTCAACCTCACAGCACAGCCCCAAACTCACAAAACCACAAGCATAGCCGTGGAGAGGCACTAGTGCATCTCTCCCTGCTTGCACACAAGAACAGCCAGCTTAGACAGCAGCTTATCAAGCACATCGGCCAAACCAAACCACCAAAGATCAACCAAACATCACCAGGATGGTGACATAAGGAGGGGGAAGGATCAGGTGGACAGCAAGGCCAAGTCCAGGAGCTAGGAGGAGCGGGCTAGCTCAAGGTCAAGCACAGAAGTCCAGTAAAACCAGATCAAGATCATCACCAACTTACTCCACAGTCATCAGATTTTGTGGTGAGCATCATAAAACCCTCACATGATCTAATCATCTTATCTAGATAGAAGTGTAGGGATTCGTAGCATGGAAAAAAAAATTCTACCGCATGCAAACAAACAAGCCAAGATCTATCTACTAGATTGTAGCAACGAGTCGATAGAGGAACTCACCCTCAAAGATTCCAAAGCGGTTAACGAGAGCAGATTCTCGTGGGTGATGTAGTCGTACTCCTGCCGATCTCAAGATCGCGTAGACGATCCTTCCGCCAGTGTGTTCGTAGAGCTTCATGATCGGTCACCGTTCGATTTTCGATGAAGACCTTCCTCTCCCTTGTTACAGCAGGCAGCGGAGGTTGTAGCACACTCCTCGCGATTCTGGCAGCACGACGGCGTGGTACTGGAAGTAGAGGGGAGATCTCACAGGGCTTCGCCTTAAGCCAGAGCGAGTATGGTGGACTATGAGAGAGGCCTTGGCGATCTAGGTTTTAGAGGCACCAGGGGAGGAAGCTTGGCCGGCGGCTAGGGATTGGGGAGAGCCCCAACTCGGCGGCTAGGAGGAAACCCTAGGGTGGCGGTGACTTGTGGTGGCCGGCGGCTAGGGCTAGGGTTTGGGTGGTGTTGGGTGTAGGGAAGAGGGGAAGCCCTTCCCCTCCTTTTATAGGTGGGAGGGCGAGGCCAAGGGGGAGGGAGTCCTCCCCCAAGTCGGCCTCCTTGGCCGGCGGGTGGAGGGACAGGAACTCCTCCCCAAGTAGGTTTCCTACTCTCCCTCCACCAAGCAAAACTGCCGTTTGACTTTTCAAATTGGCGTTTGACTTTTCAAACTAGGATTTGATTTCTACCTTTATTTTGCCCAGCCATGATACCTAGTACATGATGCAACCATTCCACATTGTCATGACACATTCATGTACCCTTCCCCTCCAGAGTGCCGGACCTTCTGGAACCTTCTAGAACATTCCCGATGAAAACACCGGAATCATTCCCCAACTCCGAAACAAGACTTTCCTTATATGAATCTTATTCTCCGGACCATTATGGATCTCCTCGTGATATCTTGGATCCCATCCGAGACTCCGAACAACATTCAGTCTCTTACTCATCATTCCATAACTACTCAACAACATCGAATCCTTAAGTGTGTCTCCCTACGGTTCGTGAATTATGCGGACATGATCGAGACACTTCTCCGATCAATAACCAATAGAGGAATCTAGAAATTCATATGGCTCCCACATATTTCTACGATTACTTTGCGATCGAATGAACCACTTACATACGATACCAATTTCCCTTTGTCTCACGATAGTTTACTTATCCGAGGTTTTGATCGTCGGTATCTCTGCATACCTAGTTCAACCTCGTTCGATAAGTACTCTTTTCTCGTTCCGTGATATGTGATCCTTTGTGAGTCCACATTCTTGCAAGCTAATTGGATGACATTCCACCGAGAGGGCCGAGTATATCATCAGTCATATGGATGGACAAATCCCACTCTTGATCCATGTGTCTCAACCCATACTTTCCGAACACTCAATGCCACCTTTATAGCCACCCGATTCGGTGTGGTGTTTGATGTCATCAAAGCATCCTTCCGGTGATGGTGATAAGCATGATCTCATGGTCGAAGGAATTAGGTTACTATGTATCAGAAAGCTTATAGCAATTAAACTATTAAAATGACTTGATCTTTATGCTACGCTTATCTATAGGAGTATGTCCATCATACCATTCTCCTAATGATATGATATTGTTGTTAATAACATCTCAATGTTCATGATAGGGAAACCACAATCATCTATTAACCAACAAGCTAGTATTATGAAGAGGCTTTACTAGGGACTCTAATTTAGTTTACAATTCACACAAGTATTAATGTTTCCTGGTCAATACTATTATAGCATGAATGTAAACTGTAGGGGTTCGTAGCATGGAAAACAAAATTTTTCTATCGCATACAAACAAACAAGCCAAGATCTATCTACTAGATTGTAGCAACGAGTCGATGGAATAACTTACCCTCGAAGATTCCAAAGTGTTTAACGAGAGCAGATTCTCGTGGGTGATGTAGTCGTACTCTTTCCGATCTCAAGATCGTGTAGACGATCCTTCCCAAGGCGCTTCCGCGATCGGTCACATCGGTACTACTCAACGAAGACCTTCCTCTCCCTTGTTCCAAAGAAAATGGAGGTTGTAGCACTCTCGCGGCAAAGACAACGGGCGTGGTACCTGAAGTAGAGGGAGATCCCAGGCTTCTCCTTAAGCCGGAGCGAGTATGGTGGAGTATGAGAGAGAGCTATTAGTGGTCTAGGGTTTAGACACACCAATTAGAAGGCTCTAAACCGAAGGCTAGAGCAATTAGAAGCTCTAAACCAAAAAGGCTCTAAACCGGAGATTAGAGGATAGGAACTTGTGTGTCTAGAGGAGGAGGCCCTGCCCCTCCTTTTATAGGTGGGAGGGGCGGCCTTGGTTGGCGCGCCGGCTTGGAGGGACTCCTCCCCCAAGTCGGTTCCAACCACCTCTTGCTTGTTTCCCACAGTTTCCTGTTTCCCACAGTTTCCTGTTTTCCACAGTTTCCTGTTTTAGCCGTTTGACTTTCAAACTGGCAGTTTGACTTTTCAGTTTTGGAACAGCAAGAACACTTAGTACATGATGCAATCATTCCAATATGCAATGACACATTCATGTACCCTCCCCCCGGAGTGTCGGACATTCCGGAACCTTCTAGAATATTCCTGATGAAAACACCGGAATCATTCCCGAACTCCGAAACGGGACTTTCCTTATATGAATCTTATTCTCCGGACCATTCCGGATCACCTCGTGATATCCCGGATCCCATCCGAGACTCCGAACAACATTCGGTCTCTTTCTCATAATACCATAACTACTCAAACAACGTCGAATCCTTAAGTGTGTCTCCCTATGGTTCGTGAATTATGCGGACATGATCGAGACACTTCTCCGGACAATAACCAATAGAGGAATCTGGAAATTCATATGGCTCTCACATATTTCTACGATTACTTTGCGATCGAATGAACCACTTACATACGATACCAATTTCCCTTTGTCTCACGATAGTTTACTTATCCGAGGTTATGATCGTCAGATATCTGCATACCTAGTTCAACCTCGTCCGATAAGTACTCTTTTCTCGTTCCCATGATATGTGATCCCTTGTGAGCCAGTCACATGCTTGCAAGCTAATTGGATGACATTCCACCGAGAGGGTCCAGTATATCTATCCGTCATATGGATGGACAAATCACTCTTGATCCATGTGCCTCAACACATACTTTCCGAACACTCAATGCCACCTTTATAGCCACCCGTTATGGTGTGGTGTTTGATGTCATCAAAGCATCCTCGGTGATGGTGATTAACATGATCTCATGGTCGAAGGAATTAGGTTACTATGTATCAGAAAGCTTATAGCAAATGAACTATATTAAATGACTTGATCTTTATGCTACGCTTAACTATAGGAGTATGTCCATCACATCATTCTCCTAATGATATGACCCTATTTTTAATAATAACATCTACGTGTTCATGATCAGAAACCATGATCATATATTAACCAACAAGCTAGTTTAACAAGAGGCTTTACTAGGGACTCTTATTTTAGTTTACAAATCACACAAGTATTAATGTTTCCGGTTAATACAATTATAGCATGGTATGTAAACATTTATCATAAGTGTGAAGATATGATAATAACCACTTTATTATTGCCTCTTGGGCATATCTCCAACAGTCTCCCACTTGCACTAGAGTCAATAATCTAGTTTCAAACCTTTGTGTATATAACACCTATGGCTTTTCGGTGTTGTATGTACACGATTGCTAGTGGTCAACTGATCTCCGGATCTGACACTTCCAGGTCCGTGTGTAATTGCATGTCTTTGTGTCTCTACGCATCACTCATTCTCTAATGAGATGGCTTTGTATAAATTTGGTCTTTCGGTGTGACCTTTAGTTCTTTGGGGTTAAAACATGTTGATAATATTGTCGCACAATATATCTTCATAGTATTATTCCTCGGTGAACTACACCTAGTTTGATAACAAACTACTTGACACAAATGCCCTCTTTTGCTACTATGATAGCAGTCATATACTTAGCCTTTTGTTGTAGTATCTGTCACAATGTCTTAACTTTGGAACTCATCCAAATCCATTATGGAACTCACTTTCCATTATATTGTGCCACCCTTAGTTTAGATTGAGATAAACTTAATTTGTACTTTGTGACAAAGCTAGTATCAATGTAGTACTTTTACAATGAACTAACCATCTATTTGTCACTTCTACAAATAATATACTCTTAGTTCTTCCAAAAGATCATAAGAATATCCTTACTATTGTCCAATGATCATCTTACGAATCATTCTGGTATATGCTCACAACATTTAGAGCATAGGACATATCTGGATTTGCACATATCACATTATGATTGATATAAATACTCTTTGTGATTTCATACATCAAGTATCAATCTATACTTGATTTTTTGTTTCACTTTACCAAATGTCAATACACTTGAATATATCATCAACATTGAACTCTTTCAATCCTTTCTGTGCGACAAGAACCTTTTCTTGTAGGTTTCTATATTGAACTCATTCAATATCTCGTCTATGTACTTCTGGCACAACCATATTAGCGTCTATTGATGCCAAATATTTGGGTTTTGCCTAAGTCTTTCATCGGGATGAAATTCTTAATATGTGTTAATAAAAGATACATTATTTCCAATCAACAATATGTCTTCCACATAATGTATTAGAAACATGTCTTAGCGCTCCCACTTAATTTCTTGCAAATGCAAGCATCTTCATTGTCTCTAATGAACTTTTAAACTCCTTTAACAGTTTCATCATAGTGAAGATTCCAACTCCGCGATGCTCACTTCAACCATTGAAGTTTGCATATGCTTTTAGCATCCTATGAATTAACAAAACCCTATGGACCGTGTTATGCACATGTCCTAGGTAACGATTCTATTAGAAGAACTTGTTTTGTTTATTCAACTATCATATAACAAAATTATATATAGTGGTTGCTACATTAATCCGTCTAAATATCACTATGAAAGATCAAATCTTGTCATAGTCAACCTTTGAACATTGTTGTGAACTCTTTCCCAACATGTCGACTATTTCATGGATGTGAAACATCCATGTCTATTTATTTATAGATCCAGACACAACTGTAAGGTCTTACACCTTTCTCGAGGGTCCTTCAAGTTCAAAACTTGATTTCTCATGAATGGAACTATCACGGATTTTATGGCTTCAAGCCATTTGACGGAGTCAGGGCCCATCATCGCTTCTTTGCATGTAGTCGGTTCATTATTCTCAAATAATGATTCAACCCTCAAATCTTGGTATTTGATTGCTCATCCGACCTACTTGTTTCAATAGGAACTTGGATCTCCGTGACCACAACCTTTGAGGTACGTGAGCCATGAGCTTTGTTGCTGCCTCCGAAACACTTTTTCTTGCGCAACTCTGCACATACAGCTAAGGTTCTTTTAACCTTATCAAAGTTCTATTGTCCTCCCACTTAACTTTTCACGAAAAATTCCTTCTCAAAGAAACTTGACGTGTTAAGTGACAAACACTTTTGTCTCCGATGTTATGGAGGATTACTTAACAGTTATTCGAAATAACATACAAAGACAGGTTCATCCGACTTTGGTTGCAAACATCTTTCTTATGCATAGCATACCAATGTTTAAGAAAGGACAACTTGGGTTTTATCCCAAACCATAACTTTATATGGTGTCATTTCAACGGATTATGATGGAGCTCTTTTCAGTGGAAAAACGGTAATCTCTAAAGCTTTTAATCTTTAAAATATAATGGCAATTTTATGAATTATACCTTTGATCTTACCATGTCAAACAAGGTTTAATTACATATCTCGAACGCTCCATACCCTTATGGTGTTTCGGGAAATGCAAATCCACGGAACGATTCCTTAAATCTTAGGTATTATGCTAAACTCTGTAACTCAAATATCTTCCTTTATGATCTTTATCATAAAATGTTTATATTCTTGTTACAATGATTTTGCACTTCATCTTGAAAGTCTTTGAACTTTTCAAATGTTTCATACTTCATCCTTATTAAGTAAATATTCATATATTCACTCAAAATTTCGGAAAAAGCAAATGAAGTTAAAATCCATCGCTCTTGACTACACATAATGGACTTCGTACAACAATATGTACAAATTCCAATAAGCTAGTCTTTCGTTCCCTTTTGGCCTATGAACGAAGTTTCAATTATCTCTAGGAAAGTTTCACAAGCGTCATTTGATCAAAAATCAGAAGACTCCAAAATTCCATCCACATGGAGTTTCTTCATGTTTTCTTTCCATTACAATTTAAACGGCGATGTCACTTCCTAAGTGATCTTTCAATCAATTTGTCTTTCGACATTTTTAGCACTAGTTTTATGGATGTGATTTCTCCAACGAGATTTGTGAATCATCCATCTTTTATGGATTACGGCAATTATTTGAACAACCCTTTTGTTCTCATAATACCTGATAAAATAAATCTTTGAAGGCAAGCTTCGATGTTTAACGAGCAACACAATAACCCTTTATTTTTTCTCGATGAACATCATCACATATTCTTTTGCTAGTTAATTAGGCCATTGTAGTTCATGAATTGTGTTGTTTCGTATGACGATTCACACCAACAAATTCAGTATCAAATACTTAAGAACCACAGTGTTTAATAAGCAAAGAATATAGCCATAACATGTATATTATCTATATACTTAAACTGAACAATTCTAGTCTTTTATTTTCTGCCATATATTTATGAGATTCTCTTTCCATATTTCCTTTTCTGTTTGAAAGAATCTATCAATATCAATAGTGGAGTCATACATATGACACATAATCCAAAGCGTGTATAATTAAATACCAATGTCTTTGGACTTGCACTTTGAAGTAGATCACCTATCATCAAATGTTTGGTGTTCTTTCAAATTCCTTTCTTTAGTGATCTCTTGGTGTAGTAAACATCTTACCTACATCAAATATTCACCCTCATCATGGATTTATCCATGATCAAGCTACTTTTAGCTTGTAACGGTGAATCGCAAGTATAATGTTGCTCTCCAAAACCTTTTGGAGGATTAGGACAACTTGTGTCTCCAACCTTTTGCAAATTCTCATCAAATATGAGAACATGACTTTTGCCATATTATACTCTATCATGTTGTAACCAATACTTCGTTTCAGATATCACAATATCTTCCACACATCATGGTTTCTGAAACAACTCTTTCAGATCCTAGATAACCTTGATATTAAGAGAATCCTTTGAATATCAAGAATCATGGAGACAAACATGATACTTATATACTAACACTTGGAATTGTTACTCTTGATTTAATACTAATTATTAAAATTCATGGAGTAACCGAAACATACTGAAAGTTTGCAATAGGACTTTTAAACTTTAGATTAACACTTAAAACAATACGATACCAGTTCGTAAAGTATCTAACCAGAATTCTATAGTTCTATCATCTCAATTATAACTAAGCGCAAGGTGGTAAACGGATGCCAATGACTACAACAACTATGCAAATTCACTTTGATTTAGTTTATGATAAATTGAGTTCTAATTAATAATTAAATTAATCTTGGTGAACTCCCACTCAAAATAATATCCCTCACATTGTTTTAGTGATCACACGAACCAAATCCACCACATCAAAACCGATCATCACGAGAGTTGATATAGCTTCAATGGCGAACAATCAACATGTTCATCATATCTACTATATGACTCATGCTCTACCTTTCGGTAATCCGTGTTCCTAAGGCCATGTCTGTACATGCTAGGCTTCCGCATGAGCAAATCTGGCTTGCTCACGTTGTATACACTTGCGAATCTAACACCCGGTCATCACGTGGTGCTTGAAACAACAAGCTTTAGCAACGGTGCTAACTAAGGGTGAACACTTTATGACTTGAAATTCATGTGCATGAGGGATCATCTTATAATGCTACCGCTGCTACTAAGCAATACAAGATGCATAAAGGATTAACATCACATGCAATTCAATAATATGTGATATGATATGGCCTTTCTTCTTTGTGCTTCCGATCTCCATCTTCAAGCACGAACATGATCTCCATCATCACCGGCATTGCATCAAGGTCAATGACGCTTGTCCATGGTTGTCGTCCACCGGCTTCAACTATTACAACTACTTTGAATAGACACGCGGGTCTTAACATAAATTAAAGACAACCATATCGCTCCAGCCGGTTGCCAACTTACAATAAGGAACATTGCATACATCAAATATAATCACAATCATGGCCATATCACATCACTGCACACCCCTGCAAAACAAAGTTAGACGCCTCTACTTTCTTTGCATATTTTACGTGGTTTGGGGCTTTCTATAAGTGTCATTCTAACTTACGAACAAGAACCACAACATTGATACTAGCATTATTGATCACCCGTTGTAAATTGGATCTTAACTATGCTAGGAGAAACAGGCACCCGCAAAGCCACTTATGCAATACAAGTTGCATGTCAAGCGTGGAGCAAGTCTCATGAACGATGTCATGTAAGGTTAGCCCGGGCCGCTTCATCCCAACATACCGCAAGATGCAAAGTACACAAGAAGCAATCGACAATAAAAGCATCAACGCCCACAATGACCATTGTGGTCTACTCGTGCAACAGATCTACATATAGACATGGCTCTGATACCACTGTAGGGGTTCGTAGCATGGAAAACAAAAATTTTCTATCGCATACAAACAAACAAGCCAAGATCTATCTACTAGATTGTAGCAACAAGTCGATGGAATAACTTACCCTCGAAGATTCCAAAGTGTTTAACGAGAGCAGATTCTCGTGGGTGATGTAGTCGTACTCTTTCCGATCTCAAGATCGTGTAGACGATCCTTCCAAGCCTGCTCCGGCAGCTTCGCAATCGGTCACACGTTCGACTCGATGAAGACCTTCCTCTCCTTGTTCCAAAGCAGTGCGGAGGTTGTAGCACTCTCCTCGCGATTCCGGCAGCACAACGGCGTGGTACCGGAAGTAGAGGGGAGATCCCGCAGGGCTTCGCCTTAAGCCGGAGCGAGTATGGTGGAGTATGAGAGAGCTATTAGTGGTCTAGGGTTTAGACACACCAATTAGAAGGCTCTAAACCGAAGGCTAGAGCAATTAGAAGCTCTAAACCAAAACGGCTCTAAACCGGAGATTAGAGGATAGGAACTTGTGTGTCTAGAGGAGGAGGCCCTGCCCCTCCTTTTATAGGTGGGAGGGGCGGCCTTGGTTGGCGCGCCGGATTGGAGGGACTCCTCCCCCAAGTCGGTTCCAACCACCTCTTGCTTGTTTCCCACAGTTTCCTGTTTCCCACAGTTTCCTGTTTTCCACAGTTTCCTGTTTTAGCCGTTTGACTTTCAAACTGGCAGTTTGACTTTTCAGTTTTGGAACAGAAAGAACACTTAGTACATGATGCAATCATTCCAATATGCAATGACACATTCATGTACCCTCCCCCCCGGAGTGCCGGACATTCCGGAACCTTCTAGAATATTCCCGATGAAAACACCGGAATCATTCCCGAACTCCGAAACGAGACTTTCCTTATATGAATCTTATTCTCCGGACCATTCCGGATCACCTCGTGATATCCCGGATCCCATCCGAGACTCCGAACAACATTCGATCTCTTTCTCATAATACCATAACTACTCAAACAACGTCGAATCCTTAAGTGTGTCTCCCTACGGTTCGTGAATTATGCAGACATGATCGAGACACTTCTCCGAACAATAACCAATAGAGGAATCTGGAAATTCATATGGTTCCCACATATTTCTACGATTACTTTGCGATCGAATGAACCACTTACATACGATACCAATTTCCCTTTGTCTCACGATAGTTTACTTATCCGAGGTTATGATCGTCGGTATCTCTGCATACCTAGTTCAACCTCGTTACCGATAAGTACTCTTTTCTCGTTCCCATGATATGTGATCCCTTGTGAGCCAGTCACATGCTTGCAAGCTAATTGGATGACATTCCACCGAGAGGGCCTAGAGTATATCTATCCGTCATATGGATGGACAAATCCCACTCTTGATCCATGTGCCTCAACACATACTTTCCGAACACTCAATGCCACCTTTATAGCCACCCAGTTACGGTGTGGTGTTTGATGTCATCAAAGCATCCTTCCGGTGATGGTGATTAACATGATCTCATGGTCAAAGGAATTAGGTTACTATGTATCGTAAAGCTTATAGCAAATGAACTATATTAAATGACTTGATCTTTATGCTACGCTTAACTATAGGAGTATGTCCATCACATCATTCTCCTAATGATATGACCCTGTTGTTAATAACATCTCTGTGTTCATGATCAGGAAACCATGATCATATATTAACCAACAAGCTAGTTTAACAAGAGGCTTTACTAGGGACTCTTATTTTAGTTTACAAATCACACAAGTATTAATGTTTCTGGTTAATACAATTATAGCATGGTATGTAAACATTTATCATAAGTGTGAAGATATGATAATAACCACTTTATTATTGCCTGTTGGGCATATCTCCAACATAAACATTTATCATAAACACAAAGATATAATAATAACTACATTTATTATTGCCTCTAGGGCATATCTCCAACAGTCTCCCACTTGCACTAGAGTCAACTAATCTAGATTACATGGTAATATACCGAACACCCATGGCAGTTTGGTGTTGGTCATGTTTTGCCCTCGGGAGAGGTTTAGTCAATGGATCCGCCACATTCAGATCTGTGTGTACTTTGCAAATCTTGATGTCACCATTTTGGACATGTTCTCGAATAGCGTGAAAATGTAGCTTGATGTGCTTCAGCTTCTTGTGTGACCTTTGTTCTTGCGCATTGGCTATGGCGCCCATGTTATCACAGTAGATAGACATTGGGTCCAGCGCACTTGGAACCACACCGAGCTCTGTAATGAACTCCTTCATCCATATCGCTTCTTGTGAAGCCTCCGAAGCAGCTATGTATTCCGATTCAGTTGAAGATCTCGCCACAACGCTTTGCTTTGCACTCCTCCAGCTAACTGCTGCACCATTCAAAGTAAATACGTATCCAGATTGATATTTAGAATCATCCGGATCGGTTTTCCAACTAGCATCGGTGTAACCATTAACAACGAGCTGTTCATCACCTCCATAAGAAAGAACCATATCCTTAGTTCTTCTCAAGTACTTAAGGATGTTTTTGACGACTGTCCAATGATCCACTCCTGGATCACTTTGATATCTGCTAGTTAAACTAACAACATATTGAATGTCGGGTCTAGTACATAGCATGGCATACATTAGAGATCCTATGGCTGAGACTTAGGGAGTCTTACTCATCCTTTCTCTATCTTCTGCCGTTGCTGGACTTTGAGTTTTACTCAAGGTCGTATTGGGCAACATGGGCAAGAACCCTTTCTTTCTATCTTCCATTCCAAACCTCTTTAGAACTTTGTCCAAATATGTACTTTGTGACAATGATATTAGGCGTCTCGATCTATCTCTATAAATCTTTATGCCTAATATGTAAGCTGCTTCACCAAGATCTTTCATTGAAAAACTATTATTCAAATATTCTTTGACACTATTAAGAAGGTCTACACCATTCCCAATCAACAATATGTCATCTACATATAGTATTAAGAATGCTACAGAGCTCCCACTCACTTTCTTGTAAATACAAGCTTCTCCATAAGTTTGTATAAAACGAAAACTTTTGATTACCTTATCAAAACGTTGATTCCAACTTCGGGATGCTTTCTTCAATCCATATATGGACCGTTGAAGTTTGCACACCTTGTTAGCATCTTTAGGATCGACAAAACCTTTGGTTTGCTTCATATACAACTCTTCATCAATGTCTCCATTGAGGAATGCTGTTTTGACATCCATCTGCCATATCTCATAATCATAATATGCAACAATTGCTAACATAATCCTTACAGACTTTATCTTCGCTACTGGTGAGAACGTCTCATCATAGTCAACTCCTTGAATTTGTCGAAACCCTTTTGCGACAAGTCGAGCTTTATAGATAGTAACATTACCATCAGCATCTGTTTTCTTCTTGAAAATCCATTTGTTCTCGACGGCCTTCCGGCCATCCGGTAAGTCCACCAAAGTCCATACTTGGTTTTCGTACATGGATCCAATTTCGGATTTCATGGCTTCTTGCCATTTATTGGAATCTGGGCTCATCATCGCTTCCTCATATGTCGCAGGGTCATCGGTGTTGTCCACCAACATGACGCTCATAACTGGATCATACCAATCAGGAGTGGTACGAGTTATCGTTGACCTGCGAGGTTCTGTAGCAACTTCAACCGAAGTTTCATGATCATCATCATTAGCTTGCTCTCTTATTGGTGTAGGCGCCACATGAACTTCTTCCGGTGCTGCGCTACTCGCAAGTTCGAGAAAAGGTTCGATAACCTCGCCGAGTTCTACTTTCCTTCCAGCCACTTCTTTTGAGAGAAATTCTTGCTCTAGAAAGGATCCATTCTTGGCAATGAAGATTTTGCCCTCGGATCTATGATAGAAGGTATACCCAATAGTTTCCTTCAGGTATCCTATGAAGACACATTTTTCCGCTTTGGGTTCAAGCTTGTCCGGTTGTAACTTCTTTACATAGGCTTCACAACCCCAAACTTTAAGGAACGACAATCTAGGTTTCTTCCCAAACCACAATTCATACGGTGTCGTTTCAACGGATTTAGATGGTGCCCTATTTAAAGTGAATGTGGCTGTTTCTAATGCATAACCCCAAAATGATAGCGGTAAATCTGTAAGTGACATCATAGAACGAACCATATCTAAGAGTGTTCGATTACGATGTTCGGACACACCATTACGCTGTGGTGTGCCGGCGGTGTCAATTGTGAAAGTATTCCGCATTTCTTTAAATGCTCGCCAAACTCGTAACTTAGATATTCACCTCCATGATCAGAACGTAGAAATTTAATCTTCTTATTACGTTGATTCTCTACCTCACTTTGAAATTCCTTAAACTTCTCGAAAGTTTCGGACTTATGTTTCATGAAATAGTTATACCCATATCTACTCAAGTCATCCGTGAAGGTAAGAACATAACGATAAACACCGCGCGATGCTACACTCATTGGACCACACACATCGGTATGTATGATTTCCAATAAGTCCGTAGCTCGCTCCATCATACCAGAAAATTGAGTCTTAGTCATTTTACACATCAGACATGCTTCGCATCTTTCAAGTGATTCAAAATTAAGTGATTCAAGAAGTTCATCGGAATGGAGTTTCTTCATACGCTTCACTCTAATGTGAGCAAGACGACAGTGCCACATATAGGTCGAGTTATCGCTCAATTTCAAACGTTTAGCTTCAATGTTATTAATATGTGTATTTCCACTATCGATATTCAATAAGAATAGACCATCTATCAAAGGTGCATGTGCATAAAACATATTACTCATATAAATCGAACAACCATTATTCTCTGATTTAAACAAGTAACCGTCTCGCAATAAACAAGATCCCGATATAATGTTCATGCTCAACATAGGCACTAAATAACAATTATTTAAGTATAAAACTAATCCCGATGGTAGATGAAGGGGTAGCGTGCCGACCGCGATCACATCAACCTTTGATCCGTTTCCCACGCGCATCGTCACCTTGTTCTTCGCTAGCTTCCGTTTATTCTGCAAAGACTGCTTCGAGTTACAAATATGAGCAACCGAACCAGTATCAAATACCCAGGCACTACTACGAGTACTAGTGAGATACACATCAATAACATGTATATCGGATATACCTTTCTTCTTGATGTTGCCGTTCTTCAAATCCGCCAAGTACTTTGGGCAATTCCGCTTCTAGTGACCCTCTCCCTTGTAGTAAAAGCACTCAGTATCAGGCTTAGGTCCAGCCTTGTTCTTCTTCGCTGGTGCGGTAACTTTCTTACCACCCTTCTTGAAGTTTCCCTTTTTCTTGGACTTTCCTTTCTTTAATTTGGTGGTCTTATTGACCAACAACACTTGATGCTCTTTCTTGATCTCCACTTCTACAGATTTCAACATGTAGAAGAGTTCTGGCAATGTCTTGTTCATGTTTTGCATATTGTAGTTCATCACAAAGTTCTTGTAACTTGGTGGCAGTGATTGGAGGACACGGTAAATCCCCAAGGCATTAGGAATCACTATACTCAAGCTTTGGAGTTTGTTTGTGTGCCCAGACATCTTAAGCACATGCTCACTGACGGAGCTGCCCTCTTCCATCTTGTAGTTAAAGAACTTTTCAGAAGCCTCATAACTCTCAATTGCCGCGTGAGCCTCAAATATAATTTTGAGTTCACGGACAATATCATGTGGGTCATGGTTCTCAAACCTTTTCTGAAGCTCCGATTCCAAACCATACAAGATAGCACACTGAACTGTGGAGTATTGATTCTTCCGAGGGAGGTAAACGTTCTTTACTTCATTGATAGCATCAGCTGCAGGCGGGTCACCCAGCGGTGCATCCAGCACATAGGCCTCAAATTGCGGAACCAATCCGTGAAGTTGCTTCCATTGTTTTTCAACTTTTCTTTCTCTAGGAACGCATTAAAATTGATGGTAGGGGCCTCCATTTATCTACAACATATTTTAAATAGTTTAGACTAAGTTTATGTCAAATTTAGTTCTAATTAATAGTAAAATTAATCTAGGTGAAGTCCCACTCAAAAAAATATCCCTCACATTGTTTTAGTGATCAGACGAACCAAATCCACCACATCAAAACCGATCATCACGAGAGTTGATGTAGCTTCAATGGCGAACAATCGACATGTTCATCATATCTACTATATGATTCATGCTTTACCTTTCGGTGATCCGTGTTCCGAGACCATGTCTGTACATGCTAGGATCGTCAAGGTTAAACCTTAGCTTCTGCATGAGCAAATCTGGCTTTCTCACGTTGTATACACTTGCACAATCTAACACACCCGATCATCACGTGGTGCTTCGAAACAACAAGCTTTAGCAACGGTGCTTACTAAGGATGAACACTTTAAAACTTGAAATTTATGTGCATGAGGGATCATCTTATAATGCTACTATCGTTAACTAAGCAATACAAGATGCATAAAGGATTAACATCACATGCAATTCATAATATGTGATATGATATGGCCTTTCTTTTATGCTTCCGATCTCCATCTTCAAGCACGAACATGATCTCCATCATCACTGGCATAGCGTCAAGGTCAATGGCGCCGTTTCATGGTTGTCGTCCACCAGCTCCAACTATTACAACTAGTTTGAATAGACACGCGGGTCTTAACAGAAATTAAAGACATCCATATGTGTCCTGCCGGTTGCCAACTTACAATAAGGAACATTGCATACATCAAATATAATCACAATCATGGCCATATCACATCACATCACACCCCTGCAAAACAAAGTTACACGCCTCTAATTTTCTTTGCATATTTTACGTGGTTTGGGGCTTTCAATAAGTGTTGATCTAACTTACGAACAAGAACCACAACGTTGATGTTTGAACTATCAAGTGCCCATTGTAAATTGGATCTATACTATAATGGAAGAGACAGACACCCGCAAAGCCACTTATGCAATACAAGTTGCATGTTGAGCGTGGAGCAAGTCTCATGAACGATGTCTTGTAAGGTTAGCCCGGGCCGCTTCATCCCATCATTCCGCAAGATGCAAAGTACACAAGAAGCAATTGATAATAAAAGCACCACCACCCACAATGACCATTGTGTTCTACTCGTGCAACAGATCTACATATATACACGGCTCTGATACCACTGTAGGGATTTCTAGGATGGAAAACAAAAAATTTCTACCGCATGCAACAAACAAGCCAAGATCTATCTACTAGATTGTAGCAACGAGTCGATAGAGGAACTCACCCTCGAAGATTCCAAAGCGGTTAACGAGAGCAGATTCTCGTGGGTGATGTAGTCGTACTCTTGCCGATCTCAAGATCGCATAGACGATCCTTCTGGTGCCGCGTTCCGGCGGCGCTTCCGCAGTCGGTCACACATTCGGTACTTGATGAAGACCTTCCTGTCCCTTGTTCCAGCAGGCAGTGGAGGTTGTAGCACTCTCCTCGCGATTCCGGCAGCACAACGGCATGGTACCGGAAGTAGAGGGGAGATCTCGCAGGGCTTTGCCTTAAGCCGGAGCGAGTATGGTGGACTATGAGAGAGGCCTTGGCGATCTAGGGTTTAGAGGCACCAAGGGAGGAAGCTTGGCCGGCGGCTAGGGCTTGGGGAGAGCCCCAACTCGGCGTCTAGGAGGAAACCCTAGGGCGGCGGCGACTTGTGGTGGACGGCGGTTAGGGCTAGGGTTTGGGTGGTGTTGGGTGTAGGGAATGTTGGGCCACGCGGAGATAAAATAAAATTTTCCTCTAACGTGGTGATCCCAAGATCTAGCTGAGGTAGAAAGCCACGAGGTTTACCACTAGACGCGCGGTTGCGGATTCTCGATGAAGCGTCGCTTGATGCAAGGCAGTCCTCACGATCCGATCGTCCCGCATCGATCGTGACAAAGACCTCTGCTGGTATCCACACGCATAAGGAGGAGCACGCGTTGAACTGCTAGGTTCGTTACGGCCGGACTCAATGGAGCTAGGGTTTCCAACACATGGAATGACCTAACCGAACAACGATTAACCTTTCGGGTTACGTGCTCCACTATATAGGAGTGAACGTGGGCTCGCCGCGACCCATTCACTAAAGCCCATATAAAACTAGTCACCGTGAGTCCAACTCACTAACTTCAGTCCTAATCGGTTTAGGTCCAACCCAACCAGATTATAGATTCGGATCCAATCCGAACTTGCTCCCGCTCTTAAGTGTGTGACCTTGAGCTCATGGTTACTTGGACACGATTAGAGTCCGACTCACATCGATCAATCGGCATCGGCTCCCAGCGTAACGTGCCGATTCCCAAGAGTCATGACGACTTGCCTTTCCAATGCGACTAACGTCCAGTCCCTTTGCCTCACGATATACCTTGTCAGACTATAGGAGAATATATGTCATCCCTTAAATAGTCCGACTCTCTTCTCGATCCGAGATAAGTGATTCACCCGACTAACTCTTAGTCGATCGCCTCGGTTAACACTTAACCGAGTCGTGCATGGCCATGCTTTCCGAATCATATCTCACGAGAGGCCCAAAGAATATCTCTCTGAGTGGAGGGGCAAAATCCCGTCTTGGTTATTCACATCACGCAGCTTGATTCTCAGTCGACCCGAACCTCGCTTTATAATCGCCCGATTCACGGATCAGCTTGATGTAACCTAAGTCGGTGATCCTCAACTCGGACTATGCAACAACCTCAGGTCTAAGGATTACATTGATTGAGATATACAAATGACAACTTAGTTCGTTGTACCTCAATATGGGTCAATCCGACTCGCTAAACTCTTTAGCCTAGTCTGTGTAAGTTGGAATAGCATCTCCATGCCCATGACAAGTGGAACCGAGTCATCAAGCCAACTTTCACATTGGTCTAAGTTGTGTGTCCAAAGACAACCTCAATGACCAAGGATATTTAGTACAAACAACATGAATGCATAGTTCCACAACTGAATCACATATTCAATGATACACATCGGATGTTTATACAAGGACTACTTAATAACTTTATGAATACAATGGGAAATCTCATCATACATGATTGCCTCTAGGGCATATTCCCAACAGTCTCCCACTTGCACTAGAGTCAATCTTCCGACATCACATGTCTAAGCATCTAATGCCCATGGTTTCAGTGCGCCTCATGCTTCGGCTGGCTTTGTCAACGGATCAGCAATGTTTGCATCCGTGTGTACCTTGCATAACTTGATATCACTGATCCACTTAACGCTAATTAGGTGGTACCGCATGAGTATGTGCTTGTTCTTCTGGTGTTGTCTAGGTTCCTTGGCTTGTGCAATAGCACCATTGTTGTCACAATACACATCCAACGGATTGGACGAGCCCTGAACCACACCAAGATCCATGAGGAAATTCTCATCCAAACAGCTTCCTTTGCTGCCTCCGAGGCGGCAATATACTCAACTTCTGTAGACGCATACGCCTCTTGCTTGGAACTTTTCCAGCTCAAGACCTCCGTTTATAATAAACACGTATCCGGATTGCGAACGAGAATCATCGAGTCGGTGAGATAACTGCATCTGTAACCCTTTACACTAAGTTCATCTTCACCACCATAAACCAAGAACATATCCTTAGTCCTTCTCAAGTACTTTAGGATATTTTAGTCATCCCGATGGATCTCTCCAGATCAGCTGGTATCCGCCACAACGCTTAGAGCATAGGAAACATCCGGCCTAGTACAAATCATGGCGCATATGATGGATCCAATCGCAGAAGCATATGGAATCGCACTCATCCGACTTCGCTCATCGGTTGTCGAAGGACACCGAGTCTTGCTAAGTTTTACACCATGGGACATCGGTAAGAACCCTTCTTAGACGATTCCATGTTGAACTTTTCAACACTTTGTCCAAATAAGTACTCGACTCAATCCAATGAGCCTCCTTGATCTATCTCTATAGATCCGGATTCGAGGATGTATGTTGCCTCACCCAAGTCTTTCATTGAGAAACTCCTTTCCAATGATTCCTTGGTTTCTTGCAACATTCGGACATCATTTCCAATCAATATGTCATCCACATATAAGATTAGAAAATTTACTTTGTTCCCACTAAACTTCTTGTACAAACAAGAATCATGATCACTCTTGATGAAGCCAAACGATTTTACTACCTCATCAAAGCGAATATTCCAACTCCGAGATGCTTGCTTCAACCCATAAATGGATTTCTGAAGTTTGCATACCTTGTCAGCATTAGCCGGATCGACAAAACCCTCGGGCTGTATCATATACACGTCCTCGGTTAAATTTCCGTTAAGGAAAGCCGTTTTGACATCCATCTGCCATATCTCATAGTCGAAATAGGCCGCTATAGCTAACATGATCCGAACTGATTTAAGCATCACTACGGGCGAGAAGGTCTCGTCGTAATCAACTCCTTGAACTTGTCGGAACCCCTTCGCGACAAGGCGTGCTTTATAGACGGAAATATTTCCATCCATATCAGTTTTCTTCTTAAAGACCCATTTGCACTCGACGGGTCTTGCACCGTCTGGCAGATCAACCAAGTTCCAAACTTTATTTTCATCCATGGACTTTATTTCGGATCTCATGGCTCCAAGCCATGACTCGGAATCAGATCCCACCATCGCTTCCGAATAATTTGCCGGCTCATCACTGTCTAACAGTAACACATCACGAACACTTCGTAATCTTGCCGATCTTCGTAGTACAGGTGCCGTTGTCGGCTCATTAGCCACGATCGGCTCAACCTCCAAGGTTTTTGCCGATTCGCTATTAGCCGATTCCTCTCGAATTTCTTCGAGTTGCACTGCTCTCCCACTTACTCCCGACGAGAAACTCTTTCTCAAGGAAGACACCGCCCGAGCGACAAACACTTTGCCCTCTTCGGTTGTAGAAGTAATAACCCAAGGTTTCCTCGGATACCCCACGAAAATACATTTATCCGACTTGGCCGTAAGCTTGTCCGATCAAGTCGCTTGACAAAAGCTTCACAACCCCAAATCTTAAGAAAAGACAAACTCGCTTTTGCTGTCCACATCTCATGCGGTGTCTTCTCTACCGATTTTGATGGTACTTTGTTTAGTGTGAACGCCGCTGTTTCTAGACAATAACCCCAAAATGATAAAGGCAGATCTGTCCTACTCATCATTGATCGTACCATGTCCAACAATGTCCGATTCCGCCTTTCCGAAACACCATTCCTTTGTGGAGTTCCTAGCGGAGTAAGTTGAGGAACTATTCCACAACTTTTCAGATGGTCATCAAACTCATGGCTCATGTACTCGCCTCCTCGGTCCGACCGAAGAAACTTTATTTTCTTGCCAAGTTGATTATGTGCTTCATTCTGGAATTCTTTGAACTTTTCAAAGGCTTCCGACTTATGTTTCATTAAGTAGATATATCCATACCTACTCAAATCATCAGTGAAGGTAATGAAGTACTCATAACCACCTCGGTCGTCGTGCTCATTGGTCCACATACATCACTATGTACTAGTCCCAACAAGTCGGACGCCCTTTCGCAACTCTTTGCAAAAGGTGTCTTGGTCATTTTGCCGAGTAGGCAAGATTCGCATGTCTCGAATGACTCCAAGTCAAACGAAGTTAGGAGTCCATCATCATGGAGCTTCTTCATGCGTTTCCAACTTATATGACCAAGCCGACAGTGCCAAAAGTAAGTCATATTCAGATCATTTGGTTTCAACCTTTTAACATTTATGTTATAAACCGACTCACCATCAAGATTCAAAATAAATAACCCGTCCTGGACGGGTGCAAAGCCGTGAAACATGTCATTCAAATACAAAGAACAACCATTATTCTTGATATTCGACTCATAGCCTTGCCTCATCAAACATGAAGCAGAAATAATGTTTCGACTGAGCACTGGAACATAATAACAATTATTTAGTTCCATAATGAATCCGGAAGGTAAATGAAGTTGCGTCGCGCCGACTTCCAACGCAGCAACTCTTGCTTTGTTGCCGACTCGAATATCAACCTCGCCTCTTGCTACGCTCCTAGTTCTTACCGGTCCACGCAACGAGTTGCGATGTGAATAACGATCCGGTATCATATACCCAAGAACTATTAGGTGCATCGCCAAGATATATGTCTATAACATTGCAAACAAGTGTACCTGAGTCGGAAGTCATACCTCCACTCTTGGCTTTGTCGGCCAAGTACTTGCTGTGATTCCTCTTCCAAAGGGCCATCCGCCTTGCAAGAAGCAAGTGGATCCGGTGAAGAAGATGGTTTAGTCCACGAGGAAGCGCTTAGGACAGGTTTCCCGAGCCTGCTTTCCTCGACTTAGCCTTCTTTTAGTCCAAGAACTCTTCTTGAACTTAGCCTTATTCGCACCATCAACACTTGAGGTGCCCTTCTTGAGATCCGCACCGCTTGAGCATCCCATGCAATTCGTGAGCTTCTTATCCATACCATGCATGTGGTAGTTCAAATGAACGCCCATATGCACTAGGAAGAGAGTTCGAATTATATCCGTAGCGAACTCTTCGCTTATGGGGTAGCCAAGCCTCTCCGAGACTGACGTAACCAACCATTTTGATCACATGCGGACTCGGTGGATCACCATCCTTAAGCTTGCAACTCAAAGCCTGAGAGACTTGATACCTCTCGGTCTTACTTTGAGCTCGAACATACTTTTGAGGCTTTCGATCATATCGTAGGCCTCAACATGCTCGAACTGCTTTTGCAAGTCCGGTTCCATGTGAGCAAGCATAAGGCTGATATCCGTGGACTCATCCTTAGCCCGACGGTAGGCATTGGTGGTCGTGACAATCGCATTCTCATTCGGCTCATCCGAAGTGGGTTGTCTAGGACATGGTCCTTCTTTTCTTGTTTGAGAACAATTCTCGATTCGATACCGCTTGGTAAAATTAGTGTCGCTCAGTTTATCTTTCTCAAGAATGGTTCTCAACGCAAAACCGGATATCCGAGAGTGACTGCTACTTGGTGCCATGATCTACAATGAAAATATGCAAAGCACTTAAGACATGTATTCATAAAAGAGCAAGAATATTAAACATTTTAATATTTTATGCTCCCACTAGAACCAACACCCTCCGATGGTTACTTAGTGATTCAGGATCCTAAATAAGCAAGTCGGCTAGTGAGCTTTAGCATCACCGCTAGCCGCCAAGTGATCTAGGTAGACAACTCCTTGTCAATCGCATCTCATGCGACTCTGTTGACGGGTGGCATCACATGCCCGGCTCCCATCCGACCTTTCCCGAGTCCCACAACCGTTGTGATAGACCCGTCTAGCTTACCAAGTGTTTCGCAGTAAGAGTCCGACTCGAACCCACCTAGTCGGAAAGAATTGGCAGCACCTCAATTTTATGAGCCCACTACCAAAAATGTCCGACTTGTGATGGTGCAAACACTGGCAGGAAAACCGACTAGACCTTCTTTGAGGGATTAAATTTTACCGACTATCTAATAGAGGTAAAACTGAGACATAACAATAACACAAAATAAAGCAATTATAATGTGAAATGGTATGGCTCTCTTCATGGCGATCTCCATCTCCACAAAGCCTGTAATCCGACTCGTGCCAACTCTTGTCACTTGCCGTCTTACTCCATGTCGCCGACATGTATAACGCCTTGCATGCCTTCCGGGTTCTCTAACAGCTACACTAGCTTAGTAAAGTAAATTACATAGAGAATCCGACACGCAGGTCATTATACAATAAAATGATAGCACCTAGGCTCCAGCCGGCTGACAAAACCCGTGATTCGCAGATCACGTATGGATTACACACATACATCACATGCACATGAACCATACCATTCACAACTTCCTGCAAAAACAAGTTATGCATAGATACAATATCTACCGGCGTTGTGAAACTCGCAACGACATCTAAGGCGCTACGACAGGGCCAAGCCGGCGGTCCCGAAAACATAGATCTCATCTACGATCCGAACATGGATTCCGACCATCGTTCCGTTCAATCAAACTTTTTGATCTTCGATCACTGCTTCTGGATTTACGTGTCACAGTCTACCCCGATGGCGGAAGCCGACCGGTAGGGGTATGTCGTTCCACGACCTCAGCAGTATGATCACGGAAATCAGATCTACCATTCCCCGAGTACAGTTGATCCAATCAACTTCATACAAAACCGATCTATCTCATAGATCGACCACCAAAACAGCACATAGATCTCATCTATAGCCTACCGCATATCTCATATGCGAGATCTCGAGCCTAAAACCAGAAGCTATCGCTCTGATACCACTGTTGGGCCACGCGGAGATAAAATAAAATTTTCCTCTAACGTGGTGATCCCAAGATCTAGCTGAGGTAGAAGGCCACGAGGTTTACCACTAGACGCGCGGTTGCGGATTACTGATGAAGCGCGTCAGTTGATGCAGTGCAGTCCTCACGATCCGATCGTCCTGGTGCTGATCAAAGCACCTCTTTGGTATCCACACGTACAAGGAGGAGCGCCGGCGGCGAACTGCTAGGTTCGTTACGGCGGCAGGACTGCTGTGGAGCTAGGGTTTCCAACACATGGAATGACCTAACCGAACAACGATTAACCTTTCTGGGTTACTGTGCTCCACTATATATAGGGAGTGAACGTGGGCTTGCTCGCGCGACCCATTCACTAAAGCCCATATAAAACTAGTCACCGTGAGTCCAACTCACTAACTCAGTCCTAATCTGGTTTAGGTCCAACCCAACCAGATTACAGATTCGGATCCAATCCGAACTTGCTCCCGCTCTTAAGTGTGTGACCCCGCAGGCTCATGGTTACTTGGACACGATTAGAGTCCGACTCACAATCGATCAGTCGGCAGCGGCTCCTAGCAGAACGTGCCGACTCCCAAGTACCGAAGAGTCATGACGACTTGCCTTTCCAATGCGACTAACGTCCGAGTCCCTTTTGCCTCACGATATACCTTGTCAGACTATAGGCGAATATATGTCATCCCTTAAATAGTCCGACTCTCTTCTCGATCCGAGATAAGTGATTCACCCGACTAACTCTTAGTCGATCGCCTCGGTTAACACTTAACCGAGTCGTGCATGGCCATGCTTTCCGAATCATATCTCACGAGAGGGCCCAGAGAATATCTCTCCGAGTGGAGGGGCAAAATCCCATCTTGGTTATTCACATCACGCAGCTTGATTCTCATTCGACCCAAACCCTGCCTTTATAATCGCCCGATTCGGATCAGCGTTGATGTAACCTAAGTCGGTGATCCTCAACTCGGACTATGCAACAACCTCAGGTCTAAGGATTACATTGATTGAGATATACAAATGACAGCTTAGTTCGTTGTACCTCAATATGGGTCAATCCGACTCGCTAAACTCTTTAGCCTAGTCTGTGTAAGTTGGAATAGCATCTCCATGCTCATGACAAGTGGAACCGAGTCATCAAGCCAACTTTCACATTGGTCTAAGTTGTGTGTCCAGCACAACCTCAATGACCAAGGATATTTAGTACAAACAACATGAATGCATAGTTCCACAACTGAATCACATATTCAATGATACACATCAGATGTTTATACAAGGACTACTTAATAACTTTATGAATACAATGGGAAATCTCATCATACATGATTGCCTCTAGGGCATATTCCCAACAGGGAAGAGGGGAAGCCCTGCCCCTCCTTTTATAGGTGGGAGGGCGCGGCCAAGGGGGAGGGAGTCCTCCCCCAAGTCAGCCTCCTTGGCCGGAGGGTGGAGGGAGAGGAACTCCTCCCCAATTAGGTTTCCTACTCTCCCTCCACCAAGCAAAACTGTTGTTTGACTTTTCAAATTGGCGTTTGACTTTTCAAACTAGGATTTGATTTCTCCCTTTATTTTGCCCAGCCATGATACCTAGTACATGATGCAACCATTCCACATTGTCATGACACATTCATGTACCCTTACCCTCTGGAGTGCCGGACCTTCCGGAACCTTCGAAAACATTCCCGATGAAAACACCGAAATCATTCCCCAACTCTGAAACAAGACTTTCCTTATATGAATCTTATTCTCCGGACCATTCCGGATCTCCTCGTGATATCCCGGATCCCATCTGAGACTCCGAACAACATTCATTCTCTTACTCATCATTCCATAACTACTCAACAACATCGAATCCTTAAGTGTGTCTCCCTACGGTTCGTGAATTATGCGGACATGATCGAGACACTTCTTCGATCAATAACCAATAGAGGAATCTGGAAATTCATATGACTCCCACATATTTCTACGATTACTTTGCGATCGAATGAACCACTTACATACGATACCAATTTCCCTTTGTCTCACGATAGTTTACTTATCCGAGGTTTTGATCGTCGGTATCTCTGCATACCTAGTTCAACCTCGTTACTGATAAGTACTCTTTTATCGTTCCCGTGATATGTGATCCCTTGTGAGCCAGTCACATGCTTGCAAGATAATTGGATGACATTCCACCGAGAGGGCCTAGAGAATATCTATCCGTCATATGGATGGACAAATCCCACTCTTGATCCATGTGTCTCAACCCATACTTTCCGAACACTCAATGCCACCTTTATAGCCACCCAGTTACGGTGTGGTGTTTGATGTCATCAAAGCATCCTTCCGGTGATGGTGATAAGCATGATATCATGGTCGAAGGAATTAGGTTACTATGTATCAGAAAGCTTATAGCAATTGAACTATTAAAATGACTTGATCTTTATGCTACGCTTATCTATAGGAGTATGTCCATCATACCATTCTCCTAATGATATGATCTTGTTGGTAATAACATCTCAATGTTCATGATAGGGAAACCACAATCATCTATTAACCAACAAGCTAGTATTATGAAGAGGCTTTACTAGGGACTTTCACACAAGTATTAATGTTTCCTGGTCAATACTATTATAGCATGAATGTAAACATTTATCATAAACACAAAGATATAATAATAACTACATTTATTATTACCTCTAGGGCATATCTCCAACAAGAAGCATGTGTTGTTTTATGAACAAACCCTCAGAAAGCACCCAAGTGGGGTGAATCCATCATAGGGATTTTTTTAAACTCTAAAAGAAAACAACAGAGTACCTGGATCCAGCCAGAGCTCAGAGCAACATCATTGCTCTGGTTATTGGGTTATATCTTACAATTCAAGCATAAATATATCTATGATCTATTTCTAGGCACATCCCTAAAGAAAGGGTTGCACCTTAGAAACTAATCCTTTGGATCCAGATCATGATCAAGCTTACTATCATTTTTCCAAACTTTGATTCAAGAAAGAATAGCTGGTACCACTACCAGGACTATCTATATGAATCAACTAGATAAGATCTGAATCCCTAAGCCTCATACCAACATCATTGGTCTTAGGGAATTCAGAAAAGAACATTTCCATTTATCTTTTAAAGCCAAGTTTGTCATTAAGCATAAACAACCCAATCAATGGGTTATAATCAAACTTGTGTGGCATACCATGATGGTGTCACAAGAATAATCCATTAAGAATCAGGATAGACATTTAATCATCACAAATTCAGACAATCAACTTACTAATCATTGTTCTGTTAACACAGGAATCATAACTAGGATATTCCTATGTTAAACTTCACTGTTTTAGATCATGATGATCTCAAACCACATGTTAATTCCCAAGCCAACAACACTAAGACAGTGGTTGCATCCTATCATAATCATGACCATAAATCAAATAACAGTGGAAAGTTATCAAGTCATTCGCTTTACCAAGCATGTTTCCAAGCAACTATATCATCTGAATAAGATGCAATCCAAGCATAAAATCATCTAATAATCCACTAGAAACATTATAGATCATCTTAAGCAACAAGTCTCAGGTCAATAACCACTTAGCATGTTTACAATTCATCCAAACATGATCCAATTCATCCAGTATATGATCAACCCCAGGATAAGAATCCTAAATGGATATGTCATCCTAATCATAATCAAACAGTAGCCAGAGAGGACACTGGCAACATCTACCATCGGATCAGCAAGCACAGAGAGCACCAGGGGAGAGGAATCGAACTGACCGAAGGTCCTCGCTGAAGACTAGAAGAGGAAGCAGAGGGGTCGTCGACCATGGCGGCACAGGGAGCACCCCAGAGGGGGCGCTGCAACCCGCACGGCGCCACAACAGCGACCCTGATCATGCCAGGAGGTGTAGAGCATCACCTCGACACACGACGGCCACGACAACACCTAGATCTATGCCAACCCCTAAACCCTAGGGTTCGGGACGACATCGATCCATTGCAGGAGAGCCCCAGGCTCGAATCCAATTGGATAGAACGAACGTGCATCGTCGACAACCCCCTATTGCACCACAGCGGCGACCAGAACGGCCTACGACGGTGGGAATCGCCGGTGGCGGCATCGCCGGCCACAGGGTCGGGGTAAGAGGAGGAGAGGATTAGCTCGAGGGAGAGAGAGAGAGAGGCAGTGAGGAGTGGGCCGAGTTGGGCCAAACCCTTCGGGGTGGTTCTTTTGTCTATGACTAATGGGCCACTAGGGCCCAATAAGTATAACTAGCCTAGAAATCTTTTCACGCCTGTTTTAATAAACAGGAAAAGTCCAAAATACCCCTCGATTTAACTAAATTCTTGAAAATAAAATATAAGTCCACAAATTATAAATAAGATAATTTTGGATTCACAATAATCCATACTATCCAAATAAAATATAAAATCTTAGACATTTAAAATTTTATAAGAATTTTGTAATTTATATATTATTTATGGAATTTTACAAAATTATTGAAAGATGATAAAAATAAATAAAAATCACTTTTATTATATATTAATATTATAGTATTTTTGAAAAATACTAAATAAATATTTAATAACAATTTTTAATGTATAATTGATAATTCCTAAAAGAATTATTAAATCAATAAAAGTCAAATAAAAATGAAATAAAATAAAATAATTCAATATATGCTATAAATATTAAAAAGTA
This sequence comes from Avena longiglumis, assembly GCA_030063025.1. Classification (NCBI taxonomy): domain Eukaryota; kingdom Viridiplantae; phylum Streptophyta; class Magnoliopsida; order Poales; family Poaceae; genus Avena; species Avena longiglumis. The sequence continues at coordinate 469,525,190 of CP125974.1, read as the reverse complement.
ATATTTATAAATGCTTTATTATTATTAAAAAGGACCTTATATAATAATAGGGTAAATGCATATCAAAATTAAATAATGCATTACATTATTTGCATAATCATTTTTCTTCTTTATATATTGTCCTTACCGGGCAATAATGATGTTTTTGCAGACATAGAAGCTCAAGGTCCAGTGCAAGCATTAGACTTCACTACCTTGCCATCACAAGGCAAGTTCATCACTTTCTCATGTCCTTTGAAGAGTCTTTATCAAAGTATTTGCAAATTGTGTGTTATGATATATGCTATAAAACAAAGAAATATTATTTTCACAAATAAAGAAATCATAGATATCATCCTAAGTGATGATATAATGAAGCAATAGAACATAGGGTTCTAGTTGCGAACAATGATGATCAAGTAGGGACTTAATAACCCCTGACATCAGTGATTCTAGCGCCGTATATTACGCGTTAGCCATGAGATTTGGAATGGGACAGAGAAGTCAGCTGTATCTTCTTCCTCTCGCATGAAGCCGGATGTGCAGGTCGTGGCTGTTATCCTCATAGCGTGCATATTAATTGGTAATTCGTAGAGGATATGCAGCATATGGGTGGGACCCTCATCGTCCCATGATAGCTCTGGCATCTAACGGTTTGTACAAACCATTGTCGTAATTCATTATGTGGGCATGGTGTACACCAAGGAGGCATGCAGGGTCACGAAGGGGGCAGTGATTGGCTTGGACCAACTACTAGACCCCACATCATGGAATTGTAGATGGGAAAGTACGCCCGGTTGTGCAACAAGGAGTTGATCTCTCATGGGTAAAGTAACGCACCTCTGCAGAGTGTAAGAACTGTAACTTGTTACTCTCTGTTCCGGGAAGGAGCTACGAATGCGGCAGGAAAGGAACTCCATGAAAGTTCTGGTCAACCTATGAAGGATGATGGTCATAGTTTTTTAGAATAAAATCAATCTTTGTAGAAAGATTTACAAAAACTGCATAGTGCCAAGGATTTATAATCCGAGCTGGTAGTTAGAGCATCAAACTTCCCACCTTGCATAAAATGAACTTGTTGGGTAACGCTGTTACTCATTCTTTCATTTGATCCCTTGCTTAGACTCTGAGGATCCCGAAGACGTGCCAATGTATGCAGCCGAATGCCAAGAAGATGTGTTCTACGAGGAACCTGATCTATCCGGAGGTGTTGAAGGAGTGGATTACGAGATCCGCTACGGTGTTGATGACAACGAGTCCAACTAATTATCCATAGTTGGTAGTAACCAATGGATCCGAGCAGCATGAACTCTATAGAATAAGCTGCTGAGCTCAACTCCTAGACGATGCTGTTACTTTTAAATTCCGCTAAAACACTTTATATTTTGGTTTGTAAGTTGGATCTTTTGGAAGTCTTGAACTTCCGGTATTGTAATAATAATAATGTGTGTAATTTTGTAATATGGACCCGCAATGTTTCTGTTGTACCACTCTGAGGGGTGTGATATTTATGGAACGGTGTTCTGTGGATGTCATGTCAACGACTATAGTGTACTACACATGCAGTGGTATGCTGGGTCACCGCAGTTGGTATCAGAGCAAATTGCTTTGACCTTAGGTTGGAAACCTAGTAAAGGGTATGACCTATAGGCAAATTTAGCAACGATAAAGAATTCTGTAAAAGTAATATAATGGGTATTCAAATGAGAATATTCTGTTATATATTTTAGTGCGATAATTCTTTGTTATGATGTAGTATATCATTGGATACTAATCAAAAATTATTTTTCTAATAAACAGAGATATGGCACCAAAGTTTCCAAAACAGACTTTGGTAAGGAAAGAGGAGACTCTTGATGATTATCAAGGATCATTCATAGACCAACTTCGTCAACTTTTAAAGTTCTTTAGTTGTCCAACTAGAATTCCAGTGAACACTATCACTTACCTTGATGGCCGGATGTTATCCAAGTATCGTGTGAGTATCCAACTTCCAGAGAAGCTTGGATTATATCATGATCTACCTATAGGAGAAGGTAGGAGTCATTTAGCAGCATATCATGTTGCTGTTGTGGAGGCGATAGCTAATATCCGGGAGCGGAAAACCAATGAGGTAGAAGGTAGCACATTCTCTGTGATACCTCATGATTCTATTGACTCGGAGCCTATACCGGATCATCTTACTTTGGTTAAGAAGCATCCTAAGTTAGCTTCCAAGTTTATGGATTGATACCGAACACTCGTTGCATCTTTTTATAAGACCCATCAAGTGATTGTTGAAGACAAAAATGACATGTTAGAGGATCTAACTGATCCGGAAAGGAGGAAGCAGTTAGCATTCCAGTTAGAGAAAGAAGCAAGTAGTAGTGCAACACCTATATTTAAGGATATACCTATAGATCCTAAATCTTTTATACCATATCCTTATTCACCAAGACCTGAACCTATACATGATCCTACTATGGATATGCGGTATGCAATACCACAGGGCTTAGAGGATGGTTCTGACTCAGAACTTCCTATTGAGAATTCTGATGGTTGGAGAATGGGATCATATAATGGATCTCATGAACACCAGATGTCCACATATGGTTCCGACATGAATGTTGGACAATCTAGTTGGATGGGTGCAAGAATGAACCCTAATAATAGTAGTAGAAATACCATGTCAATAGATAATCAGGACGACGAAGATCCCGAGGAGAGAGTGTTTGAATCATCAACATCTTCTCAAAACCCAGGGAATATACATTATCCAGTGTTTAACTATCTTGCCCATGAGAGCACCTGGGAAGCAGCAGGATCTGCGTATCCTGTTGACAACTCAAGAAATGAAGCTCAGGAGATGCAGGCTGGAGATAATGTTGAATATGTTTCTGAAGACTTTTCAGAAATGAGGGAGTCAATGCTCGGGTTGAGTAATGACTCAAGTCGACACTTGACATGAGTATATTCCTTCGGAAGGCCATATGTTCCTACAAACTGCTGCGACGGTTTAACAACATGTCATCACAGTTGGACATCAGGCATGTACGATGAGCGTAGTTACTACTAGAAGGAGACAATTAGTTAGTAGTATCAAGTACTGTGTATTGTACCCCAAGTAATAAGGTAGTTTTGTGATTATACCTATATGGTATATGTTGTAATGACTTTGTATCATTATGATATTATGTAAAATATGTGAAATGCATATTTGGATTTTCTTTGGATCTTCATTGTGTGAATAGTTCTATGCATAAAGTCGAGCTCAGAACACATGTGCATGATGTAATTATGAGTATTCGCTTTATGTTGCAGGACTAGAGGGTCATGGATACGGGTGTAGGAATGGAAACTGAGCAGCAGCGGATGGAGCGAGAGGCCAAGGAAAAGGCCGATGCAGATGCAGCAAACCAAGAAGCATTACCACCACCACCTATGAGGCTATTAATGGAGCAGAACTTTATGCAATACATGCAAATGATGCAAGAGACCCAGAACAAGTTCATGGAAGAGCTGCTGGGACGAGCAAATCATAGGGCACCTGAAGGTGGATGAGTGAGTCTATCTGATTTCCAGAATGCAAGACCGTTAACTTTTGCATCAGCTCCTGAACCAATGGATGCAGAAGACTGGTTAGCAGATACGGAAAGGAAGCTGAAAACTGTAGGTTGCAATGATGAGGAGAAATTGAGGTATGCAACTCATCTGCTGACTGGACCTGCAGCATCATGGTGGAAAAATCAGTTGGCCATGCAACAACCAGGAAGGGAGTTTACCTGGGAAGAGTTCAAGCAGAGATTCCGTGAATATCATGTTCCAGAAAGTGTTATGGAGTTGAAGCGGAGAGAATTTGAGGAGCTTCAACAAGGATATACGAGTGTCATGAAGTACATCCGGGAGTTTAGTCAACTGTCTCGTTATGCTTAGGAGGATGTCAACATGGAAGAGAAGCGGAAGAAACGTTTCCTGCGTGGATTAAATCCATTTGTGAAGATGCAGCTAAGGTTAGCCAATAAGCAAACTTATCAGCAGTTGTTGGATGCAGCCATTACTTTTGAAGATGACTACAAGAATGTCCAAAAGGATCGGAGGAAGAGAGCCAAGAAGGAAACCAAGAGAATTCAGGCAAGCAAACCTAAACCTAACCTGGAGTTCAAACCTCGGAATAGGAATTATGGAAATAACAACAATAACAATAACAAGGGCAGTGGTGGAAATCAATCCAATCCGAGAAGGAGTTTTATTTGTAACAATTGTGGAATTCCAGGGCATTTCCAGAGGGAATGCAAAAAGCCTGTAGTGATCTGTTACGGCTGTGGTCAGAAGGTGCATATCAAGCCAGATTGTCCGAGCAAACCACCTAGAGGATGGCCTACCAAGGGAGGAGGACAAGCTAGTGGAGGAAATGGACAGCCCAATAAAGGAGGAAATAATGGCAAGAACAACAATGGCAAGAGGAACCGACCTACTGAGAAACTGAATTGTGCAACCCTCGAGGAGGTGGATAATTCAGAGCATGCAGTGATAGGTACTCTCAATATCCTTACCAATCCCGGCAAAGTTCTATTTGATACTGGTGCAACTACTTCATTCATTTCTGAAGAATTTTGTGATAAGTTCGGGATTAGAAGGGCAACGTTAGAAAGTCCTATGACCATAGTTACGGCAGGAAGGAATGTGATTCTACGCCACATAAAACAAGATCAGGTTATCTCGATCTATGGTTGTACATATTTCGCAGACCTTTATGTGATATCTTTGAAGGGAATTGCATTAGTGCTGGGGATGGATTGGATGATGGAACACGGAGCTCAGATAAATTGTGAGGAGAAAACTATCTCAATCAAAACTCCAAGTGGAGCAAGGATAGTTTACCAAGCAGATAAGCACAGTCATATCATGGTGGATCTGCAGTTGAATTCAATGAAAGAAGTTAAATTGGAAGAAATTCCTATAGTTAATGAATTCCAAGATGTTTTTCCAACAGAGCTACCGGGAATGCCACCAGACCGGGAGATAGAGTTCACCATTGACCTAATTCCTGGTACATCACCAATAGCTCAAGCACCATATAAAATGGGACCCAAAGAGTTGAAAGAACTCAAAGAGCAAATTGATGAGTTAGCTAGAAAAGGATTTATATAGGAAAGTGTACCTCCATAGGGAACACCAGTAATCTTTGTGAATAAGAGAGATGGTGGAAGACAGATGTGTGGTGATTATATAAATCTGAACAACTTGACTATCAAGAATAAGTATCCTTTACCAAGAATTCAAGATTTGTTTGATCAAGTGAAAGGAGCCGGAGTATTTTCAAAGATCGATTTAAGATCTGTATACCATCAAATAAAAATCAAACCGGAAGATGTTCCAAAAACAGCATTTGTCTCAAGATATGGACACCATGAATATCTGGTAGTACCATTTGGTTTGACCAATGCACCGGCAATATTCATGAATCTGATGAACAAGATCTTCATGCCATATTTGGACAAGTTCGTCATAGTCTTTATTGATGATATTCTGATATACTCCAAGGATAAGGAAGAGCATGCTGATCATCTGAGAATAGCATTGCAAATTCTAAGGGAACACAAACTTTATGCTAAGTTCAGTAAGTGTGAATTTTGGCTAGATGAGTTATAATTCCTCGGTCATGTGATCAGTAAGGATGGAATTTCTATGAATCCATCTAAGGTTCAGTCAGTACTAGAGTGGACTGCACCGACCAATGTGAAGAAAATTCGAGGTTTCTTAGGAATGGCTGGTTATTATCGGAGATTAATTGAAGGTTTCTCCAAAATAGCCGGACCAGTGACCAAATTATTAAGGAAGAATACACCATTCAAGTGGGATGAGAAATGTGAAGCAAGTTTCCAAGAGTTGAAGACTAGATTAACCACAGCTCCAATCTTAGCGGTTCCTGAAATAGGGAAGGACTTCACCGTATACTGTGATGCGTCTAAAGAAGGTTTGGGTTGTGTATTAATGCAAGATCGGAAAGTGATTGCTTATGGTTCAAGACAACTGAAGCCACATGAAGCCAACTATCCAACTCATGATTTAGAGTTAGCAGCAGTAGTTTTTGAATTGAAAGGATGGAGGCATTTTCTTTATGGAGACAGATGTGAGTTATACACAGACCATAAAAGTCTCAAATATTTCTTCACTCAAAAGGAATTGAATATGAGACAGAAGCGTTGGTTGGAACTAATCAAGGATTATGATTTAACAATCAACTACACCCCATGGAAAGCAAATGTTGTAGCAGATGCTTTAAGCAGAAAGAGTGCAGATATTCAGCCAAGCAATAGGGAGTTACCAAAAGAGTTACAAATGGACTTGGAAAGATTAGAGCTTCAATTTATCAGAACAGAGGTTCTTGGAGGATTAGCTACTATGCAGGTAGTTGCAAAGCATGACAATGATCTTAAGCAAGAAATTTTTAGAGATCAAGAAGAAGGTCCTTTTATTGCTGAGGAAATTCGGAGGATATCTCAAGGGCAAAATTCAGTTTTTTGCCTTGGAGATTATGGGTCTTTATGGTTTCAAGACCGTCTATGTGTGCCTGATGTGACTGAGATTAGAAATGTCCTCAAAGAAGTACATGAAACACCATATTCTATACATCCAGGGAGTACTAAGATGTATATGGATTTGAAAGAACTATTCTGGTGGAATAACATGAAAATAGATATTGCTAAATATGTATCTGAATGCCATACTTGTCAACGAGTGAAAGATGAACATCAAAGTCCAGCAGGACCATTACAACCCTTAGAAATTCCTGAATGGAAATGGGAGGAAATAGGTATGGACTTCATTACAGGATTGCCTATGACACCAAAAAGGAAGTATATGATATGTGTAATTGTGGACAGACTCACTAAGAGTGCACATTTTATTCCGGTGAATCAAAAGGATAATGCCGAGAAGTTAGTTGAAGTATATTTCAAAGAGATAGTAAGTAAGCATGGAGTACCCAAAAAGATTGTAACTGATAGGGAATCAGTGTTTACTTTAGAATTTTGGAAGCAATTGCATGAAGCACTTGGTTCAAAGTTAGATTTCAGCACAACATATCTTCCTGAGACAGGAGGTCAAACTGAAAGAACAAATCAAATACTAGAAGACATGTTGAGAGCTTGTGCACTAGATTTTGGAGGAACATGGGAAGATCACCTACCATTGGCAGAATTTTCTTATAATAATAGCTATCAGAGTAGTCTGAAGGCAGCTCCATATCAGGTTCTATATGGAAGGAAGTGTAGATCACCAATATGTTGGTATGAACCTGGAAGCAACAAAGAATTTGCGCCAGATTATATCAAGGAAAGACAAGACATAATTGATAAGGTCAGGGATAGACTGAAAATAGCCCAGAGTAGGCAGAAAAGTTATGCGGATCAAAGTCGAAGATCATGGCATCCAGAAGTGGGAGATATGGTCTATTTGAAAGTAAGTCCAATGAAAGGGGTGAAAAAATTTAGAGTTAAAGGGAAATTGAGTCCAAGATATATCGGACCATTCAAGATATTGAGTCAAAACAAAACTATAGCTTATGCTTTAGAGTTACCATCAAGATTGGCTCAAGTGCATAATGTTTTCCATGTGTCACAACTTCGTAAATGTTTAAAAGTTCCAGATGATGCAATCACACATCAAGAGATAGAACTACAAGCAGACCTGACCTATATTGAAAAGCCTTGTAAGATTTTGGAAGAAAACTGGAAAAGTTTAAGGAACAGAGCAATCAAATATTGCGAGGTACAGTGGGAACATCACCCTGAAAGGGAAGCCACATGGGAGAAAGAAGAGGATTTAAGAAAAGCCTATCTAGAACTATTCAGCTATATCTCCACAAACTTTGGGACGAAGTTTAATTTAAGGGGGGAAGTCTATAACATCCCAGCATTTAGGAACTAACGAAGGGTAGATTTAGGAATATGGAATGTTGCATGCATTCATCTGTGAAAATGTGGGTAAAATTTTCGCCAAATAAAAACCTTAAGTGATCAATATTTCTTTCATACTTTGAGATTAGGTTTAGTCTTAAAGGATGATTGTTGTAAACTTTGATATGATCTTTAAGGAATTATGTGTTTTGAAATGAATTTGAATTTTAAACTTGAGTGTTTGAATTATAATTCAAGTGAATTAGGAATAAGTTTTGAATCTTAATTTAATTAAGAGATAAATATTACAACTTAAATTCTATCCAAAGAAAAACAATAATGAATATGAAACTTATTTCTTATCATCAATATATAATCAAGTTACAAAAAATATAACTTATTGAAATCATCCACACAATTCATAAAAGCAAATACATAAAGAATAAGAATATTCTTTATTAATAATAATGTAATCTTTATTACAGAAGAATAAAATGAAAATTACAAAATAATAAAAAGAAAATTACAAAAATATGAAGAAGATTACATTGGACTATTTACTAACTCTTCTATAAAAGAAAACCTAGTCTAAAATCTTCATCTTTATATCTGTACCTACAAAACAAACAAAAAATATATAGAGAAATGAAAGGTTAGAGTTAGTATTATTTTCTCTCAGACATGTCAGTGAAGTGCACCAGACAAATTCATCATTGAGAAATTTATAAAAAGGGGCAAGTTTCACCAATATGAAAGAATCCATCTCTCATAAATTTAAATCCAGAAGTCAAATGATATCCAAGAGAGGAAAATTCACCAGCCAGGTGAAAGTAACTAGATAATAGTAAGTTCCAAAATTCTGAACATATCCACAAGTGCACAGCAATCACACAGGAAGGACACACACCAACATGCATGTGGTGTGTTGTCAACGTCACAGCACAACCCCAAACTCACAAAACCACAAGCACAGCTATGGAGAGGCACTAGTGCATCTCTCCACTGCTTGCACACAAGAACAGCCAGCTTAGACATCAGCTTATCAAGCACATCAGCCAAACCAAACCACCAAAGATCAACCAAACATCACCAGGATGGTGACATAAGGAGGGGGAAGGATCAGGTGGACAATAAGGCCAAGTCCAAGAGCTAGGAGGAGCAGGCTACCTCAAGGTCAAGCACAGAAGTCCAGCAAAACCAGATCAAGATCATCACCAACTTACTCCATAGTCATCAGATTTTGTGGTGAGCATCACAAAACCCTCACATGATCTAATCATCTTATCTAGACAGAAGCATGTGTTGTTTTATGAACAAACCCTCAGAAAGCACCCAAGTGGGGTGAATCCATCATAGGTATTATTTTAAACTCTAAAAGAAAACAATAAAGTACCTGGATCCACCAGAGCTCAAAGCAACATCATTGCTCTGGTTATTGGGATATATCTTACAATTCAAGCATAAATATATCTATGATCTATTTCTAGGCACATCCCTAAAGAAAGGGTAGCACCTTAGAAACTAATCCTTTGGATCCAGATCATGATCAAGCTTACTATCATTTTTCCAAGCTTTGATTCAGGAAAGAATAGCTGGTACCACTACCAGGACTATCTATATGAATCAACTAGATAAGATCTGAATACCTAAGCCTCAGACCAACATCATTGGTGTTAGGGAATTTAGAAAAGAACATTTCCATTTATCTTTTAAAGCCAAGTTTGTTATTAAGCATAAAATAACCCAATAAATGGGTTAGAATCAAACTTGTGTGCCATACCATGATGGTGTCACAAGAACAATCCATTATGAATCAGGATAGACATTTAGTCATCACAAATTCAGAGAATCAACTTACTAATCATTTTCCTGTTAACACATGAATCATAACTAAGATATTCCTATGTTAAACTTCACTGTTTGAGATGATCTCAAACCACATGTTAATTCCCAAGCCAACAACACTAAGACAGTGGTTGCATCCTATCATAATCATGACCATAAATCAAATAACAGTGGAAAGTTATCAAGTCATTCGCTTTACCAAGCATGTTTCCCAAGCAACTATATCATCTGAATCAGATGCAATCCAAGCATAAAATCATCTAATAAGCCACCAGAAAAATTATAGATCATCTTAAGCAACAAGTCTCGGGCCAATAACCACTTAGCATGTTTATAATTCGTCCAAACATGATCCAATTCATCCAGTATATGATCAACCCCAGGATAAGAACCCTAAATGGATATATCATCCTAATCAGAATCACACAGTAGCCAGAGAGGACACTGCCAGCATCTAGCATCGGATCAGCAAGCACAAAGAGCACCAGGGGAGAGGAATCGAACTCACCGAAGGTCCTCGCTGAAGAATAGAAGAGGAAGCAGAGGGGCCGACGACCATGGTGGCACGGGGAGCACCCCATAGGGGGCGCTGCAACCCGTACGGCGCCACGACAGTGACCCTGATCACGCCTGGCGGTGCAGAGCATCACCTCGACACACGACGGCCACGACAACACCTAGATCTATGCCAACCCCCAAACCCTAGGGTTCGGGACGACATTGATCCATTGCAGGAGAGCCCCAGGCTCGAATCCAATTGGATAGAACGAACGGGCGTCGTCGACAACCACCTATTGCACCACGGAGGCGACCAGAACGGCCTACGGTGGCGGGAATCGCCTGTGGCGGCATCGCCGGCCACAGGGTCGGGGTCAGAGGAGGAGAGGATGAGCTCGAGGGAGAGAGAGAGGCAGTGAGGAGTGGGCCGAGTTGGGCCAAACCCTTTGGGGTGGTTCTTTTGTCTATGACTAATGGGCCACTAGGGCCCAATAAGTATAACTAGCCCAGAAATCTTTTAAGGCATGTTTTAATATACAAGAAAAGACCAAAATACCCCTGGACTTAACTAAATTCTAGAAAATAAAATATAAGTCCAAAATTAGAAATAAGATAATTTTGGATTCAGAATAATCCATACTATCCAAATAAAATAAAATATAAAATCTTAGACATTTAAATTTTTATAAGAATTTTGTAATTTATATATTCCTTATGGAATTTTACAAAATTATTGAAAGATGATAAAAATAAATAAAAATCACTTTCATTATATATTATTATTATAGTATTTTTTAAAATACTTAAGAAATATTTAATAAAATTTTTTAATGTATAATTGATAGTTCCTAAAAGAATTATTAAATCAATAAAAGTCAAATAAAAAGGAAATAAAATAAAATAATTCAATATATGCTATAAATATTAAAAAGTAATATTTATAAATGCTTTATTATTATTAAAAAGGACCTTATATAATAATAGGGTAAATGCATATCAAATTAAATAATGCATTACATTATTTGCATAATCATTTTGGTTCTTTAAATATTGTCCTTACCGGGCAATAATGATGTTTTTATAGACATAGAAGCTCAAGGTCCAGTGCAAGCATCAGACTTCACTACCTTGCCATCACAAGGCAAGTTCATCAATTGCTCATGTCCTTTGAAGAGTCTATATCAAAGTATTTGCAAATTGTGTGTTATCATATATGCTATAAAAGAAAGAAAATATTATTTTCACAAATAAAGAAATCATAGATATCATCCTAAGTGATGATATAATGAAGCAATAGAACTTAGGGTTCTAGTTGCGAACAATGATGATCAAGTAGGGACTTAATAACCCCTGACATCAGTGATTCTAGCGTCGTATATTATGCGTTAGCCATGAGATTTGGAATGGGGCAGAGAAGTCAGCTGTATCTTCTTCCTCTCGCATGAAGCCGGATGTGCAGGTCGTGGCTGTTATCCTCGTAACGTGCATATTAATTGGTAATTCGTAGATGATATGCAGCATATGGGTGGGAACCCTCATCGTCCCACGATAGTTCAGGCATCTAACGGTTTGTTCAAACAATTGTCATAATTCATTATGTGGGCATGGTGTACACAAAGGAGGCATGCGGGGTCGCGAAGGGGGCAGTGATTTGCTTGGACCAACTACTAGACCCCACATCATGGAATTGTGGACGGGAAAGTACGCCCGGTTGTGCAACAAGGAGTTGATCTCTCATGGGTAAACTAACGCACCTCTGCAGAGTGTAAGAACTGTAACTTGTTACTCCCTGTTCCGGGAAGGAGCTACGAACACGGCAGGAAAGGAACTCCATGAAAGTTCTGGTCAACCTGTGAAGGCTGATGGTCATAGTTTTTAAGAATAAAATCAATCTTTGAAGAAAGATCTACAAAAACTTCATAGTGCCAAGGATTTATAATCCGAGGTTGTAGTTAGAGCATCAAACTTCCCACCTTGCATAAAATGAACTTGTTGGATAACGCTGTTACTCATTCTTTCCTTTGATCCCTTGCTTAGACTCTGAGGATCCCAAAGACATGCCAATGTATGCAGCTGAATGCCAAGAAGATGTGTTCTACGAGGAACCTGATCTATTCGGAGGTGTTGAAGGAGTTGATTACGAGATCCGCTATGGTGTCTATGATAACGAGTACAACTAATTATCCATAGTTAGTAGTAACCAATGGAGCCGAGCAGCATGAACTCTATAGAATAAGCTGATGAGCTCAACTCCTAGACGGAGCTGTTACTTTTAAATTCCGCTGAAACACTTTATATTTTGGTTTGTAAGTTGGATATTTGGGAAGTCTTGAACTTCCGGTATTGTAATAATAATAATGTGTGTACTTTTGTAATATGGACCCGCAATGTTTTTGTTGTACCACTCTAAGGGATGTGATATTTACGGAACGGTGTTTTGTGGATGTCATGTCAACGACTATAGTGTACTACACATGCAGTGGTATGTTGGGTCACCGCATGCACTCTCGTTTGGCTATTCATATGTTTTCCCCATTTTTAGAGTGCATATGTCCATATCAGTGTGACTCTCTTAACCCAAGCCTTTCTTATCCTTCGGCAAAACTCATCTACTCTGCACAAGAACCTTCCACTTTATACCTGGCTCTCTGTTCTGGTGGTTACCGTACTACCGGTCCAAATTCGCGGTACTACCATTAAAAACTAGCGGTACTACCGCTCAGGGGTCAGTTTCCAGGTCGTTTTCTGAAAACTTCCCAGGTGCGGTACTACTGGTCGTTTTCCGCGGTACTACCGGCTCGTGGCACTACCGTTTGTACGCGCCTCGCGGGCTCCTCCTCATTCTCCACCGCCATGGACACCTGTACTACCGCCCTTCTCTTCTTCTCACATGTTTTCTCCATTGAATCTAGGGGGACTTTGATTCTTGGTTAAAACAAGTGTTTTTGAGGTTGTACCATGTGCTCGTTACCTGATATTACTCCTTGTCCGATGGCATTCTCCTTTTATATAAATTTTGCTGCCCGTCCATGGATCGATAATACCAGATATGCATTGTGGTCGCATGACCGGTAGTACTGGAAATATTTTCTGGTACTAACACCCGTGAGATACGGTACTACCGCCCAGTACTGACAACAAAATTTCCTCTAAAACTTGAGTTTCTTCATCTGTTTGTCTCAGGTTCTTGTGCCCTTACCCCACTGCTATCTTCCTCATTCTTTCACAGGTGCACGGGGTTCCCGGGGTTCACGCAAACACTCCAAAGCTCATCATGAGATCGAGGACTACGAGTCAGAGTCTGAGCCTGAGACAGAGTCAAAAGAAGAGATCATGCCTCAACCTAGCACCCGTCTGAAGCTGCAAACTACTCGTGGTCGACGTGGAGGGGGAGTTAAGCAAAGTACTGGCCGTGGTAAGGCTCATCCTCCCCATCCTCCCTCGAGTCATCGCAAGAGTCAAAGTTCTGGGCCATCTAGGCCAACGCTACTGTCTGATTTGTCTGAGGTTGAGTTTCATGCCTTGAGGTCTGTCAATCCATATGTTGCTGCTCGCTCTCATGCTCGGAAAAATAGCCTCTTTTATACGGATTTCCAAGAGCATGTGTTCCATGAGATAATCATGAAGGATGAAAAGCTTGTGGTCCCTCAGAAGTGGATTGAGATGAATCATGTGAAGAAGAACCTACAGTACTTCGGTGAAGCCCTTGAGATTTGCACAAACATTGTCTTGCATCCCATTATGCAGTTCCGGTGCAACTATGACCCAATGCTCATTACTCAGTTTTATGCCACCGTTCACTTTTCCATGGATTAGTCTCGGACTATCACCTGGATGACCGAGGGTGTTGTCAAGCAAGCAACCTTGGCTGAGCTTGCGGCTATCCTTGGGTACGAGGACCGTGGCAAGGACACTCCTGTTGGCTTTCATTGTCACAACAATGATCACCCCATGAAGAAGGATGTTCTTGCTCCACTGTACATCCGGGGGCGCGGTATCCTGGGAAGATCAAGGAGCTTCTTCCCACATATGACATCTTGCACCGTATATTCCGTGAGACCATTGCCCCCCGAGCTGGAAATGTTGATGAGATGCATGCATTCATGGTGGATCTCATGATCACCACCTCTCACCACCGTGATTCCGGCCAACCAATGGATGTGATGCATGTTATTTGGAATGAGATGCTCTGTGCCACCTACACTCGGAGGGTGCCTCCTTTTGCTCCCTATATCATGGCTCTCATTCTTAGCAAGTGCCCATCGATTGCCCATGACATTACTTCTCAACGCCTTGTCACTCACTGACACAAGAATCCGTTGATCAAGACCCATCCCAAACCTCACAATGCAGATGGTCAACTTGTTGATGAGGATGAGAACCCACTTGAGGAGGGGTCCGGTGATGACGATGATGCCCAGGATGCTGACTTTGTGATCTCACGAGCCTGCTCAACCATCTTGGGCCAAGAGGATTGAGGCTAAGCTCAAGAAAGTATTTTGCTTCCAAGTTGACAATCAGAAGCGCATGTATGAGGCTCATGTCTATGCCAAGAAATCCTGTGCTCGTCAGAAGGAATTGATGGAGGATTAAGGTTTGACCGTCTCCAAGGGCTCCGAGAACAACATCACCCCGGAAGACCAATGGATCTCCAAGCACAACCACTGGGATGATGATGCCACCTCCTCCTTCCGTGCCCCGCCGACTCATGATGATGCATGAGATGCCTCGGATGATGATGACGAGTGATATCCGGGACGTTAGTGTTGCTCTTGTCCCTTTTTTGGCGTCTTGATGCCAAAGGGGGAGAAGTTGCACATTAGGCATGCAAGATTTGCGTGGGAAAAGTCACAAGCTTGTTCTTGCCATTGATTTTTATTCGCTTGTGAACTTTATTTGCTTGCATATTATTATATTTGAATCTTATGAACTAACTATTTGTGCTATGTATGGTAAGACTATGTGGTTATCGTATGGATCCATCATTTGTGTGGTATGGGTATTCTCATATGGATCCTTGTTATGTGGTGTGTGTGATGACATTATCTATTCGTTATCAATATTTCTCATCACACTTTATTATGCAAAGGTATGTGCTCTAAGTGCGACTTTACACTCCCAGGTAGCTTGTAAAATAGAAGGGGGCTAGATTGTACTTATCTAGGGGGAGCCCCATCTCTATTTTTCAAAACCTTGTTTGTCATCACTATATTATCATGCAAATGTGTGTTGTCATCAAACACCAAAAAGGGGGAGATTGAAAGAGCATTTCCTATCCCTAGTGATTTTGGTGTTTATAACAACACACATATCGGACTAATTATTTGACAAGTGTACCACAGGTTGTATCAAGAAATCATTGGCTCATTCCTCACAAAAAGGGGTTTGCAGAGTACCGGGTGTACTGAAATTTGCTACTAGGCTTGGCAGTGTGTTTGGACAAACTGCCCAAAACCTTATGCCAGGCTAGGTACCCTAGCACGGCAGTAGGTTTTGGCAAGTTTCCAAAAGCCTCTACCAGGCTAGGTACCAAAAATTGGTAGTACCGCTTTTTACTACCTAGTGTGGCAGTAGGTTTTGGCAAGTTGCCAAATGCCTCTGCCAGGCTAGGTACTAAAAAGTGGTAGTAGTGCATTTTAGTACCTAGCGCGGTAGAAGCTTTTTGCAAGTTGCCAAAAGCTACTGCCCGCCCCGGTATCAAAATGCGGTAGTACACATTTTAGTAACTAGCGTGACAGAAGCTTTTTGCAAGTAGCCAAAAGCTACTGCCCGCCCCGGTACCAAAATGCGGTAGTACCTCATTTTAGTACCTAGCGCGGCAGAAGCTTTTTGCAAGTTGCCAAAAGCTACTGCCCGCCCCGGTACCAAAATGCGATAGTAACGCATTTTAGTACCTAGCGCGGCAGAAGCTTTTTGCAAGTTGCCAAAAGCTACTGCCCGCCTTGTTGGAGATATGCCCTAGAGGCAATAATAAATATAGTTATTATTATATCTTTGTGTTTATGATAAATGTTTACATTCATGCTATAATAGTATTAACAAGGAAACATTAATACTTGTGTGATTTGTAAACTTAATTTGAAGTCCCTAGTATAGCCTCTATACTTCACTAGCTTGTTGGTTGATTAATGATTGTGGTTTCCCTATCATGAACATTGATATGTTATCAACAACAAGATCATATCATTAGGAGAATGATATGGTGGACATACTCCTATAGATAAGCATAGCATAAAGATCAAGTCATTTCAATAGTTCAATTGCTATATGCTTTCTGATACATAGTAACCTAATTCCTTCGACCATGAGATCATGCATATCACCTTTACCGGATGGATGCTTTGATGACATCAAACACCACACCGTAACTGGGTGGCTATAAAGGTGGCATTGAGTGTTCGGAAAGTATTGGTTGAAACACATGGATCAAGAGGGGGATTTGTCCATCCATATGACGGATAGATATACTCTGGGCCCTCTCGGTGGAATGTGAACCAATTAGCTTGGAAGCATGTGACTGGGTCACAGGGGTTGACATATCACGGAACGAGAAAAGAGTACTTATCGAACGAGGTTGAACTAGGTATGCAGAGATACCGACGATCATAACCTCGGATAAGTAAACTATCGTGAGACAAAGGGAAATTGGTATCGTATGTAAGTGGTTCATTCGATCGCAAAGTAATCGTGAGAAATATGTGGAGCCATATGAATTTCCAGATTCCTCTATTGGTTATTGTTCGGAGAAGTGTCTCGATCATGTCCGCATAATTCACGAACCGTGAGACACACTTAAGGATTCGACGTTGTTTTGAGTAGTTATGGTATTATGAGAAAGAGACCGAATGTTGTTCGGAGTCTCGGATGGGATCCGGGATATCACGAGGTGATCCGGAATGGTCCGGAGAATAAGATTCATATAAGGAAAGTCCCGTTTCGGAGTTCGGGAATGATTCCGGTGTTTTCATCGGGAATGTTCTAGAAGGTTCCGGATTGTCCGGCACTCCGGGGGGAGGGTACATGAATGTGTCATTGAATGATTGCATCATGTACTGAGTGTTCTTGCTGTTCCAAAACTGAAAAAGTCAAACTGCCAGTTTGAAAGTCAAACGGCTAAAACAGGAAACTGTGGAAAACAGAAAACTGTGGGAAACAGGAAACTGTAGGAAACAAGCAAGAGGAGGTTGAAACCAACTTGGAGGAGGAGTCCCTCCTCTCCAAGCCGGCGGACCACCTAGGCCGAGTTGGGGAGGGACTCCCCTCCCTCCCCTGGCGCGCCGGCCCCTCCACCTATAAAAGGAGGGGCAGGGCCTCCTCCTCTAGACACACAAGTTCCTATCCTCTAATCTCCGGTTTAGAGCCGTTTTGGTTTAGAGCTTCTAATTGCTTTAGCCTGCGGTTTAGAGCCTTCTAATTGGTGTTTCTAATCTCTAGACCACTAATAGCCCTCTCTCATACTCCACCATACTCGCTCCGGCTTAAGGCGAAGCCTGGATTCCCTCTACTTAGGTACCACGCCCGTTGCCGGAATCGCGAGGAGAGTGCTACAACCTCCACCTGCTGGAACAAGGAGAGGAAGGTCTTCGCGAGTACCGAACGTGTGACCGATCATGGAAGCGCCAGGAACGCAGCGCCGGAAGGATCGTCTACACGATCTTGAGATCGGAAAGAGTACGACTACATCACCCACGAGAATCCGCTATCGTTAAACACTTTGGAATCTTCGAGGGTAAGTTATTCCATCGACTCATTGCTACAATCTAGTAGATAGATCTTGGCTTGCTTGTTTGTATGCGATAGAAATTTTTTGTTTTCCATGCTACGAACCCCTACAGTGGTATCAGAGCCGTGTCTATATGTAGATCTGTTGCACGAGTAGAACACAATGGTCATTGTGGGTGTTGATGCTTTTATTGTCGATTGCTTCTTGTGTACTTTACATCTTGCGGTATGTTGGGATGAAGCGGCCCGGGCTAACCTTACATGACATCGTTCATGAGACTTGCTCCACGCTTGACATGCAACTTGTATTGCATAAGTGGCTTTATGGTGCTGCTTTCTCCTAGCATAGTTAAGACCCAATTTACAACGGGTGATCAACAATGCTAGTATCAATGTTGTGGTTCTTGTTCTTAAGTTAGAACGACACTTATTGAAAGCCCCAAACCACGTAAAATATGCAAAGAAAGTAGAGGCGTCTAACTTTGTTTTGCAGGGGTGTGCAGTGATGTGATATGGCCATGATTGTGATTATATTTGATGTATGCAATGTTCCTTATTGTAAGTTGGCAACCGGAAGGAGCCATATGGTTGTCTTTAATTTATGTTAAGACCCGCGTGTCTATTCAAAGTAGTTGTAATAGTTGAAGCCGGTGGACGACAACCATGGAGAAGCGTCATTGACCTTGATGCAATGCCGGTGATGATGGAGATCATGTTCGTGCTTGAAGATGGAGATCGGAAGCACAAAGAAGAAAGGCCATATCATATCACATATTATTGAATTGCATGTGATGTTAATCCTTTATGTATCTTGTATTGCTTGGTAGACGACGGTAGCATTATAAGATGATCCCTCATGCACATAAATTTCAAGTCATAAAGTGTTCACCCTTAGTTAGCACCGTTGCTAAAGCTTGTTGTTTCGAAGCACCACGTGATGATCGGGTGTGTTAGATTCTGCAAGTGTATACAACGTGAGCAAGACAGATTTGCTCATGCAGAAACTAAGGTTTGATCTTGACGAGCCTAGCATGTACAGACATGGTCTCGGAACACGGATCACCGAAAGGTAAAGCATGAATCGTATAGTAGATATGATGAACATGACGATTGTTCGCCATTGAAACTATATCAACTCTCGTGATGATCGGTGTTGATGTAGTGGATTTGGTTAATGTGAGGGATGTTGTTTTGAGTGGGAGTTCACCTAGTTTAATTTCATTAATTAATTTGAACTCAATTTGTCATAAACTTAGTCTAAACTATTGCAAATATGTTGTAGATCAATGGCAGCCCCTACCATCAATTTTAATGCGTTCCTAGAGAAAGAAAAGTTGAAAAACAATGGAAGCAACTTCATGATTGGTTCCGCAATTTGAGGATTGTCCTCACAATGGTAATTTGACCTATGTCTTTGGATGCACTTGGGTGACCCACTGCGGTGATGCTTGATGAAGTAAAGAATGTTTACCTCGCTCGGAAGAATCAACTCCATAGTTCAAAGGTGTTATCTTGTATGGTTTAGAATCGAGCTTGTAAAAGGTTTGAAGAGTCAGACCCATATGATATTGTCGAGGATCTCAAATTGATTTTTGAGACTCATGCGGCAATTGAAAGCTATGAGGCTTCTGAAAAGTTATTTAACTGCAAGATGGAAGAGGGCAGCTCCGTCAGTGAGCATGTGCTTAAGATGTCTGGGCACGCAAACAAACTTCAAAGCTTGGGTATAGTGATTCCTAATGCTTTGGGGATTTACCGTGTCGTCCAGTCACTGCCACCGAGTTACAGGAACTTTGTGATGAACTACAACATGCAGAACATGAACAAAGAGTTGCCAGAACTGTTTGCTATGTTAAAATCTGCAGAAGTGGAGATCAAGAAAGAGCACCAAGTGTTGTTGGTCAATCAGACCACCAAACTCAATAAAGGCAAGTCTAAGCAAAAGGGACACTTCAAGAAGGGTGGTAAGAAAGTTACCACGCCGGCAAAGAAGACCAAGGCTGGACCCAAGCCTGAAACTGAGTGCTTTTACTGCAAGGGAGAAGGTCACTGGAAGCGGAATTGCCCAAAGTACTTGGCGGATCTGAAGAACGGCAACATCAAGAAGAAAGGTATATCTGATATACATGTTATTGATGTGTATCTCACTAGTACCGTAGTAGTGCACGGTATTTGATCTTGTTCGGTTGCTCATATTTGTAACTCAAACAAAGCCGCAGAATAAACGGAAGCTAGCGAAGAACGAGGTGACGGCGCGCTGGGAAACGGATCAAAGGTTGATGTGATCGCGGTCGCACGCTACCCTTCATCTACCATCGGATTAGTTTTATACTTAAATAATTGTTATTTAGTGCCTGTGTTAAGCATGAACATTATATCGGGATCTTGTTTATTGCGAGACGGTTACTTGTTTAAATCAGAGAATAATGGTTGTTCGATTTATATGAGTAATATGTTTTATGCACATGCACCTTTGATAGATGGTCTATTCTTATTGAATATCGATAGTGGAAATACACATATCAACAACATTGAGGCTAAACGTTTGAAATCAAGCGATAATTCGACCTATATGTGGCACTGTCGTCTTGGTCACATTGGAGTGAAGCGTATGAAGAAACTCCATTCCGATGGACTTCTTGAATCACTTGATTTTGAATCACTTGAAAGATGCGAAGCATGTCTGATGGTAAAAATGACTAAGACTCCATTTTCTGGTATGATGGAGCGAGCTATGGACTTATTGGAAATCATACATACCGATGTGTGTGGTCCAATGAGTGTAGCATCGCGCGGTGGTTATCGTTATGTTCTTACCTTCACGGATGACTTGAGTAGATATGGGTATATCTATTTCATGAAACATAAGTCCGAAACTTTCGAGAAGTTTAAGGAGTTTCAAAGTGAGGTAGAGAATCAACGTAACAAGAAGATTAAATTTCTACGCTCGATCGTGGAGGTGAATATCTAAGTTACGAGTTTGGCGAGCATTTGAAGAAATGCGGAATACTTTCACGATTGACACCGCGGGAACACCACAACAGTAATGGTGTTTACGAACGTCAGAATCGAACTCTCTTAGATATGGTTCGTTCTATGATGTCACTTACATTTACCGCTATCATTTTGGGGTTATGCATTAGAAACAGCCGCATTCACTTTAAATAGGGCACCGTCTAAATCCTGAAACGACACCGTATGGATTATGGTTTGGGAAGAAACCTAAATTGTCGCTCCTTAAAGTTTGGGGATCTGAAGCCTATGTAAAGAAGTTACTGGGACAAGCTTGAACCCAAAGCGGAAAAATGCGTCTTCATAGGATACCCGAAGGAAACTATTGGGTATACCTTCTATCATAGATCCGAAGGCAAAATCTTTGTTGCCAAGAATGGATCCTTTCTAGAGAAGGAATTTCTCTCGAAAGAAGTGACTGGAAGGAAAGTAGAACTCGACGAGGTTGTCGAACCTTCTCTCGAAATTGCAGTAGCGCAAAGACCGAAGAAATTCCTGTGGTGCCTGCACCAATTAGAGAGGAAGCTAATGATGATGATCATGAAACTTCGGTTGAAGTTGCTACAGAGCCTCGGAGGTCAACGAGAACTCGTACCACTCCAGATTGGTATGATCCCGTTATGAGTGTCATCTTGGTGGACAACACCGATGACCCCGAGACATATGAGGAAGCGATGATGAGCCCAGATTCCAATACATGGCAAGAAGCCATGAAATCCGAGATTGGATCCATGTACGAAAACCAAGTATGGACTTTGGTGGACTTACCGGATGGCCGGAAGGCTGTCGAGAACAAATGGATTTTCAAGAAGAAAACAGATGCTGATGGTAATGTTACTGTCTATAAAGCTCGCCTTGTCGCAAAAGGATTTCGACAAATTCAAGGAGTTGACTACGATGAGACTTTCTCACCAGTAGCGAAGCTAAAGTCTGTGAGGATTATGTTAGCAATCGCTGCATATTATGATTATGAGATATGGCAGATGGATGTCAAAACAGCATTCCTCAATGGAGATATTGATGAAGAGTTGTATATGATGCAACCCAAAGGTTTTGTCGATCCTAAAGATGCTAACAAGGTATGCAAACTTCAACGGTCCATCTATGGATTGAAGCAAGCATCCCGGTTGGAATCAACGCTTTGATAAGGTAATCAAAGTTTTGGTTTTATACAAACTTATGGAGAAGCTTGTATTTACAAGAAAGTGAGTGAGCTCAGTAGCATTCTTAATACTATATGTGGATGACATATTGTTGATTGGGAATGATGTAGACCTTCTTAATAGTGTTAAAGAATATTTGAATAATAGTTTTCAATGAAGGATCTTGGCGAAGCAACTTACATATTAGGCATAAAGATTTATAGAGATAGATCGAACGCCAAATATCATTGTCACAGAGTACATATTTGGACAAAGTTCTAAAGAGGTTTGGAATGGAAGAAAGCAAGAAAGGGTTCTTGCCCATGTTGCTCAATACGACCTTGAGTAAAACTCAAAGTCCGACATCGCAGAAGATAGAGAAAGGATGAGTAAGACTCTATGCCTCACCATAGGATCTCTAATGTATGCCATGCTATGTACTAGACCCGACATTGCATATGTTGTTAGTTTAACTAGCATATATCAAAGTGATCCAGGAGTGGATCATTGGACAGCGGTCAAAAACATCCTTAAGTACTTGAGAAGAACTAAGGATATGGTTCTTTCTTATGGAGGTGATGAACAGCTCGTTGTTAATGGTTACACCGATGCTAGTTGGAACACCGATCCAGATGATTCTAAATCACAATCTGGATACATATTTATTTTGAATGGTGCAGCAGTTAGCTGGAGGAGTGCAAAGCAAAGCGTTGTGGCGAGATCTTCAACTGAATCGGAATACATGGCTGCTTCGGAGGCTTCACAAGAAGCGATATGGATGAAAGAGTTCATTACAGAGCTGGGTGTGGTTCCTAGTGCGCTGGAACCAATGTCTATTTACTGTGATAACATGGGCGCCATAGCCAATGCGCAAGAACCAAGGTCACACAAGAAGCTGAAGCACATCAAGCTGCGTTTTCACGCTATTCGAGAACATATCCAGGATGGGGATATAAAGATTTGCAAAGTACACACAGATATGAATGTGGCGGATCCGTTGACTAAACCTCTCCCAAGGGAAAAACATGACCAACACCAAACTGCCATGGGTGTTCGGTATATAACCATGTAATCTAGATTAGATGACTCTAGTGCAAGTGGGAGACTGTTGGAGATATGCCCTAGAGGCAATAATAAATATAGTTATTATTATATCTTTGTGTTTATGATAAATGTTTACATTCATGCTATAATATCATTAACAAGGAAACATTAATACTAGTGTGATTTGTAAACTTAATTTGAAGTCCCTAGTATAGCCTCTATACTTCACTATCTTGTTGGTTGATTAATGATTGTGGTTTCCCTATCATGAACATTGAGATGTTATCAACAAAAAGATCATATCGTTAGGAGAATGATATGGTGGACATACTCCTATAGATAAGCATAGCATAAAGATCAAGTCATTTCAATAGTTCAATTGCTATATGCTTTCTGATACGTAGTAACCTAATTCCTTCGACCATGAGATCATGCATATCACCTTTACCGGATGGATGCTTTGATGACATCAAACACCACACCGTGAATCGGGTGGCTATAAAGGTGGCATTGAGTGTTCGGAAAGTATTGGTTGAAACACATGGATCAAGAGTGGGATTTGTCCATCCATATGACGGATATATATACTCTGGGCCCTCTCGGTGGAATGTCATCCAATTATCTTGCAAGCATGTGACTGGGTCACAAGGGATCACATATCACGGGAACGAGAAAAGAGTACTTATCGGTAACGAGGTTGAACTAGGTATGCAGAGATACCGACGATCATAACCTCGGATAAGTAAACTATCGTGAGACAAAGGGAAATTGGTATCGTATGTAAGTGGTTCATTCGATCGCAAAGTAATCGTAGAAATATGTGGGAGCCATATGAATTTCCAGATTCCTCTATTGGTTATTGTTCGGAGAAGTGTCTCGATCATGTCCGCATAATTCACGAACCGTAGGGAGACACACTTAAGGATTCGACGTTGTTTTGAGTAGTTATGGTATTATGAGAAAGAGACCGAATGTTGTTTGGAGTCTCGGATGGGATCCGGATATCACGAGGTGATCCGAATGGTCCGGAGAATAAGATTCATATAAGGAAAGTCCGCTTTGGAGTTCGGGAATGATTCCGGTGTTTTCATCGGGAATGTTCTAGAAGGTTCGGATTGTCCCAAGCACTCGGGGAGGGTACATGAATGTGTCATTGAATGATTGCATCATGTACTAAGTGTTCTTGCTGTTCCAAAACTGAAAAGTCAAACTGCCAGTTTGAAAGTCAAACGGCTAAAACAGGAAACTGTGGAAAACAGGAAACTGTGGGAAACAGGAAACTGTGGGAAACAAGCAAGAGGAGGTTGAAACCAACTTGGAGGAGGAGTCCCTCCTCTCCAAGCCGGCGGCCCACCTAGGCCGAGTTGGGGAGGGACTCCCCTCCCTCCCCTGGCGCGCCGGCCCCTCCACCTATAAAAGGAGGGGCAGGGCCTCCTCCTCTAGACACACAAGTTCCTATCCTCTAATCTCCGGTTTAGAGCCGTTTTGGTTTAGAGCTTCTAATTGCTTTAGCCTGCGGTTTAGAGCCTTCTAATTGGTGTGTCTAATCTCTAGACCACTAATATCCCTCTCTCATACTCCACCATACTGCCCGCTTAAGGCGAAGCCCCGGGATTTCCTCTACTTTCGGTACCACGCTTTGTCTTTGCGGAATCGCGAGGAGAGTGCTACAACCTCCGATGCCTGCTGGAACAAGGGAGAGGAAGGTCTTCGTCAAGTACCGAACGTGTGACCGACTGTGGTAGCGCTGCCTTAACGCAGCGCCGGAAGGATCGTCTACACGATCTTGAGATCGGAAAGAGTACGACTACATCACCCACGAGAATCCGCTCGTTAAACACTTTGGAATCTTTGAGGGTAAGTTATTCCATCGACTCGTTGCTACAATCTAGTAGATAGATCTTGGCTTGCTTGTTTGTATGCAGAAATTTTTGTTTTCCATGCTACGAACCCCTACGGTGGTATCGAGCCGTGTCTATATGTAGATCATTGCACGAGTAGAACACAATGGTCATTGTGGGCGTTGATGCTTTTATTGTCGATTGCTTCTTGTGTACTTTGCATCTTGCGGTATGTTGGGATGAAGCGGCCCGGGCTAACCTTACATGACATCGTTCATGAGACTTGCTCCACGCTTGACATGCAACTTGTATTGCATAAGTGGCTTTATGGTGCTGCTTTCTCCTAGCATAGTTAAGATCCAATTTACAACGGGTGATCAACAATGCTAGTATCAATGCTGTGGTTCTTGTTTGTAAGTTATAACGACACTTATTGAAAGCCCCAAACCACGTAAAATATGCAAAGAAAGTAGAGGCGTCTAACTTTGTTTTGCAGGGGTGTGCAGTGATGTGATATGGCCATGATTGTGATTATATTTGATGTATGCAATGTTCCTTATTGTAAGTTGGCAACCGGCAGGAGCCATATGGTTGTCTTTAATTTATGTTAAGACCCGCGTGTCGGGTCAAAGTAGTTGTAATAGTTGAATCCGGTGGACGACACAATTTGATACCGCTGATGGCTGGGGCCTGTGTGCTTTGATTAACACACTTCCGGTACCTTTCCGGTAGTACCGGTGTTTTCCGGTACTACCGCTTGGAAATCCGGTACTACCGCTGCAATAAATGCTCAACGGTCAAATCTGCTCAGAAGGCTATAAATACCCCTTCACCTACCTTGGGACAAGGTGCTCGTTGCATTGAACACTACCACCTCCATTTGAGCCACCAAATCGCCAAGATCTCTTCACTCCACCATCCAAAGTCGTTGATCTTTGGAGAATCGAAGGAGGAAGCCTTGATCTACTATTTCACCAAAAGAGATCTTCATTTCCCCCTCATTCATTTGAGGGCCCACATTGCTCTAGTGTTTTGTTTGGAAACCCTAGTTCTAGATTTGGTTCTTATAAGCTTGTCTTTGATTGTCTTGACAGCTTGCTTGTATTTAGGAGCCTCCAATTAAGTTGTGGATGTGTGCCCCGAACTTGTTGTAAAGGTGCCGGCTTCCACCTCGAAGGTTGCCTATATAGTGGAAGGTGGATCGATCCCGTTGGGGTGAGATTCATCGGAGAACAAGGGAGGCCTTTCGTGGCATTGGTGGTTTGAAACCACCCTCTCTCCAAACGTAGACGTACTTCCCGTTAAAAAGAAAGGAACTACGGGAAACAAATCCTTATGTCTCTGCATCCACCACTTTGGTTACTTCTATCCTTTATCGCACTTTACTTACTTGTTCTTGCTTAGTGTTGTGTTAGCTAGTGCTTGTTTGTCATATAGGTAAATTCACCTTAGTTGCATTATATAGAGAATTTCCTTTCCTGTCAAACCATAATTTGAAAAAGAAGAAAATTTGAAGTAGCACCTATTCCCCCCCCCCCCCCTCTAGGTGTCCATACGATCCTTTCAGTCGTGTTTTTCCTGGGTTTTTCCATGTATCGACTCTTACACGGCAAAGAACAAAAATCCGATAGTTGCTAGATTAATCAACTCGCACATGGCTAGAGAAAAAACGTGACTAGAGAAAAAAAATCCGGTAGGTGCCGTGTATCGACTGTTACACGTACGGAGGAAGTTGCTAGATTAATCAGCTCGCACAAGGCTAGAGAAAAATACTAGACCAACCCTATAACTCCACGTCATTCTGTAATTGTCAATCAATCCATAATTTCTCCCGTAAGTGTAGCATTACTCCTCTACGAACAATAATTTTACACTTACGGAATATTTCTTAGGGAATTATCTACAAACTGACGTGCTGATTGGTGGGTGGATCATGTTCATGAAAAAATGGAAGGAGAAAAAACTATACCACGTCATCCCATAAGTGCCAATCTGTAAATTTTCTCTCGTAAGTGTAGCATTACTCCTCTCAAAACAATAATCCTACACTTAGGAAATGTTTCCCACGGAATCTACCTAAGGACCGACGTGCTGATTGGTGGATGGATCTCGTTCCTAAAAAATAAAAGGAGAAAAAGATAAACCAACCCTATGATTTTCCCATATAAGTGTAGGATTACTCCTCTCTAAACAATAATCCTATACTTATGGAATTTTTTTTATGAAATCTACCTACCGACTAACGTGCTGATTGGTGGGTGGATCCCATTTCTAAAAAATAGGAGAGAAAAACTAGACCAACCCTATGACTCCACGTCATTCCGTAAGTGCCAATTCGTAAATTTTCTCCTGTAAATGTAGCATTGCTCCTCTCCAAATATGGTCGTGGGAATTGCTCCATTACCTGCCTCACGATTTTAAAGGACGTGGAAAACCAGAGGGAGGGGCATAATCAGGAATTTGCCGATAGTTTCGCATTTGTGCCTTATATCTTGAGTAAAAATAGGGATTTTTTTAAAGACCCAAGCCTTGGGATGGAGAGAATACATGACTATATTAATTAGCTTATAGAAAAATGTGATGTTATAGTAATATAGTTAGTTATCGTAATCATATCTCTTCTTATTTAATAGCATGACATGTCATTAAATTGCTTATTTGATAATGCATGTAGTTGCATGTTACTAGTTATGTTACTCCTACTATGACTAGTCTTAGGACAAATGTGATTGTGAAGCCAATACTAGTGTTGCACTACTCCCACCCTTCTATGCTGCTAGGTGAATAGGCCAGCTTCGCCTCGCCACCTATATTTTGTTAGACACATCGTGGTTTATATGGTAGAACCATCTAAAAGAAATATTGTTACCCCCAATGGAGGCTTTAGAAGCCACTTGAGGTTTAAAACACAACCAACCTCGGTTCACTGGTTGGATGACACTGAGTAGGGAAATTCATAGGTATAAATTTTACATTGCTTAAGGCGGAGGAGAGGGCGTCGAGGCCGACACCAGGGGCGCCGAGAGCGGGCGCTGAGGAGGCGGCCAACATGGGAGCCAGAGGCACGACAGACACATGCACGGTGGTGGCGACTGCGGGGGCATGGGGCGGCGGCGAAAACACCGTCGACGAGAAGAAGGAGCCGACACTAAGGGATGACTGGGGGCAACCTCATGGCGGAGCCATCTATGGGGAGAGAGAGGAGCGCATCGAGTGAGGTAGCCTAACGATGCGGAACTGGTGGAGGCGGAAGACATGGGGGTAGCAGTTGCAATGGCCGATCTAGGCGGCGGCACGGCGCTAGGGTTGGAGGATCGTGAGTAGGCTGATAACATGTAAAACAATTAGGTTCTGGAGAAAACTGGCAACTCTTTAAGGTTGGCCTATGATGACCCACAACTATAGGGGGTGTATCGTAGTACTTTCGATAAATAGGAGTGTCGATCCTAATGAGGAGCAGAAGGTGTTGACTAGTGGTATGGAGCAGGAAATCTACTTAGCAAACGGATTCTTAGGGTATTTTGATAAAGCAAGGAAATAAAGTGCAAGTAAATAAAGACAACAAATAATTGCAGCAAGTGGCCCAATCCTTTCTTAGCAAAGGACAAGACGGTAGGAATATTTATAACGACCAAACGTTCTCGAGGACACATGGGAATACTGTCAAGTGCTTTCATTTCATATAGTTGATTAATCTTATTTGGTTTGATAAGTGTTGTGTGGGTGAACCTATGCTAATGTACCAACCTTACTTGGACTAATACATACTTATTATTAAACCCCTTGCAAGGATCTGCAACTACAAGAAAGCAATAAATATAAAAACCTAACCACAACCTTAAACTTTGAGATCCTACACTCCCTTGTGCAAAGGTTTCCTAATGGGGGTTCAGGTTTTTGTCACTCCGGCAACCCCATAATTAGTAGCCAAATACACAATGCATTCCCCTAGGCCCATAAATGGTGAAGTATCATGTAGTCGACGTTCACATGACACCACTAGAAGAATAACACCACAAGTTAAATATTAAACCATTGAATAATACCTCAACACAATTCCACTACTAACAACATGACTTCTCCCATGTCCTCAAGAACTAAAAGAACTACTCACGAGACATCATATGGATCAAGATCAGAGATGATATAATGATGGATAACAATTTGAACATAAAAAATAATTCAATGATTCCACTCACAAGCATCAACTACAATAGTAATCAACACCGGTAAAGTTTCTTCTAAGAACTATGCAAGATTCAACACAATTATTTCAGCGGGATGGAGTGGTGATGATGGTGCTGGTAGAGATGATGGTGTGGATGATGATGATCCTGATGAAGTCTAGCTTGATGATGGTGTTGATGACGACGATCTCCCCTCTCCGGGAAGGAATTTCCCCGGCAGAAATTTGTTTGCCGGAGAGCTCTTTCTCTCTTTGTAGTTTCTGCCCCGCAAAGGCGGCGAAATCTTTCTGTGGTCGCTCCCCCTGAATTTAGGGTTTTGAGGAGAAGATATTGGCGAGAGGACGGAGCCAGAGGTGGGCTAGGGTGGCCACACCCCTGTAGGAGCGGCCCAGGGTGGCCCGTGCCTGGGGGTGTGTGGGACCTCTGTGGCCCAACTCCGCCTCCCCTTCTGGCATCCTTCGTCTTCTGGAAAAATATAATTTTCTGTAGTTTTTCTGGTAGTTTTCTGATCTTTGCGAAATTGCATCAAAACATCGCTTTTTCCATCAGAATCCTAACACCGGCAGTTCATCCTCCAAGAATCATCTAACATGCAAAAACAGATAAAAAAGACATAAGTATCACCTCTTAATAATGAATATATCAATGAATAGAGGCAAATTATGATATTGAATGGTGATGCATATTGGACGTATCAGCCTATCACATATATTTATAGGAATGCATAGAATACAATATATGAACCAATACGGTATAGTGTACATCTAAACTAATTGGGTCGGTATAGCGAGCGCCCGGGCGCCAAATCATAGACTGGAGCACACCACGAAAAATAGAAGGTTTTTGTCCCTGGAATGATAGAAAAGGAAGTACCAGGTGCTGGATAGGCAGGTGTGGCGCACCTTCATCCCGACAGACTAGTCATCTCCAACAGAATCACCCGCAATTGGATCGCGACAACCCACCCACCCACGCCACCAGGAACTAGTCCACCACGCCCGACAGCCACCAGTCCACCATGATCCGCCGACAGGGGCCCAACCCGTGCACAACCCCCAATGGGCCACCGTGCTAATCAGTCATGAGGAAACCAGTTCATGGTGAGGAGGGCATGATGTGAGAAATTGGTAGAGGGGACCTAGCCCACGTCCTTAGGGCATCTCCACCGGGCCGACACATCCGGTCCGCGCGTGTCAAATCTGTCACGCAGACGCTGACGCACGCGCCCTCTAGCGCCGACCCATCCGCTCGCGCAGAACCGAAACTGTCCACGCAGACGCGCGGAACGTGCACGGCGCCCTAGCGGGCCGACCCATCCGGCGAAACGTGTCCGGCTTGACCCATCAATGCATCTAATCCGGGGCTCTGGCCAGACGGCAGACGCTACGGACAAAGAAGGACTCGTCGACCGCCCACTGATCGCCCACCGCCATCGCGGCATTGATTCAGACGGTTAGCGGCACCGATTTAGACGCAACCGCGACAGCAATTCAGAGGCGCTGCGCGGAAGGCTGACCGGCGGCAGCCTGCGCGCATGAATGGTGATGAGACGGCACGCTGACACCGCCTGTGTTCCCG
This sequence comes from Avena longiglumis, assembly GCA_030063025.1. Lineage (NCBI taxonomy): Eukaryota > Viridiplantae > Streptophyta > Magnoliopsida > Poales > Poaceae > Avena > Avena longiglumis. The sequence goes on along the minus strand of CP125974.1, from coordinate 469,494,462 downwards.
CTCCGACATTGATGGCGAAGGAACGGGAAGCTACGCGCGTTCACGGGCGGCTGGGATATTTAACCCTGGGCCCATCGGTGCTGTCATCCTCACCTCTCGCCATTGCAAAACCTAGCCCGCCGCCGCCACCACCACAATCAACGATGAAGACCCCGTCGTGGTTGAAGTGGAGCAAGAACGACCACGAAGCATCTGGAAGTCGTGGCTCTCGGCTGCCGGCCTTCCTCCGCGGCACGTCCTTGTCGCCTCCGCATGGCCAGAGGAGTTCCGGCGCGACCCCGTGGGGGACTACCCGCCACCGCAGGAACGCGGCTGGAGGGACGGTCGCGACATCCAGCGCAGGGATGTCTCCCTCCCCACCGGCTGGCACCTCAACCGAGATCGTGTCCCGGTGTCACCACCGCCCAAGGCGGGCAGAGGGCTGGCGGAGGAGATCCGCCAGTGGATCAGCAACCTCCCCTAGGCCCAACGGTGGGAGAGGGGCTACCACTCTGAGGCGTACTAGATCAAGTTCCTCGAGTGGGAGCACAAGGCGCGGCGAGCGACCACCGTCCGCCATGACCTGCAGCCGTGGGAGGTCTACGACGTCCCCGACATCGACTCAGACGACGAGGGCGTCCGCAACCACTCTGACACCGACCTCGGCAGCGAGGACCGCAACAACGACGACGACATCATCATCAAACAGGAGGGGCCGGACAACGTTGCCGCGAACCTGCCCCTGGAGTACCGTGAGGTGCTGGCTCGGGGCTATGACGCGGACATCTTCACCGAGCAGGCCATTGCGGCCAGCGCGCGCGAGGAGGAGGCCCAGTGGAGCGGCTATGAGGAGGCCCTCCAGCTCACCCGCATGGTGACGGAGACGAACCCCCAGCTGTCTCCACCGCCGCCGCTGCCGGGTTGGGCGCCTACGATCGCGCCGCAGGTGGGGATGGAGTTGACGCACCTCCAGCACGGTTGGGAGCTGTGGCCTGGGCAGGTGGTTAACCCGCCTGCTCCCACTCCCGCTCCGGCCCCGCCACCGCTCAACCTCTGGATGCCACCAGAGTATGTCGACCTTGACCCGTAGATGGATGAAGCGGCGCCGGTGCGCGTAGTTCAGTACCTAGGGCTAGTAGTAGTTTAAATTCCGTTTTATATATTTTGAATATAAATTAAATTTGAATCTTGCATGTTTTTAGCGTGAACTGCTTGTGTTTGAATCTAAAAAGAAAGTTGCATCGCCCGGCGTGGACAAATGGGTCGCGCCGCTGAGCATGGGTGGACGGACAGACCGAAGAGAAAGACTTGAAAATTACGCTCTAGACTTAGCTCAACGTGCTCTTTTTTTTCATAGAGTAATTGTTTTATCAGATTGTTGCCTAATAGAATATAGTAATTGATTATTTCCTCCGATTCATATTAATTGACTTGGATTTATCTAAATTCGGATATATCTAAACATATTTTAATGCTAGATGCATAAATTTAGATAAATCCAAGTCGATGAATATGAGTTAGAGGGAGTATATTATATCTAAATTAGTTGGTAATTTGTGTAATTTAATAATAGTTCCTCGGTTGTGTTAGTTTGTTGTCTCGCAAAATATTGTATGGATGTTGTTGCCTCAACAGCTGCATTGTTTTTAAGTTTCTCGGTCAGATTTCAAGGTTGCCTCATCGGACTCCGATGTTGTCTTATCAAGCTGCGAAGTTTTCTCTTCGGGAAGCGACTTGTCTAAAAAAGGGCTTCGAAGTTGCTTAGTCGGTCATAGAAGTTGCTCAGTCGGGCTCCAAAGTTCCCTCGCCGGGCTTCAAAAGTTGCTTTATCAGGCTCCGAAGTTACCTCGCTGGGCTCCGATTTTGCTCAGTCAGGCACAAAAGTTGCTATGTCGGGCTCCGAAGTTGCTCAGTGAGGCACATACGTTGCTAAGTCGGGCTCCGAAGCCTCTTCGGGCGGCGACTTGACTAAACAAGGGTCGTTCTCACCCACCGCGGCGTGTCCTACCAAATTTACTTCACCGGGCTTCCAAGTTGCCTCGTGGGGCTCCAAAGTTGTCTCGTTAGGCAGTGTCTTGCCTAAGGAAGGGGCGTCCTTACCCACCAAGGCATCTTCGTCCTAATGGCCTACCAAAGTTGCATCGCCTGGTTCTGAAGTTGCCTCATCAGGCTCCAAAGTTGCCTCGTCGGGCTCCGATGTTGCCTCGTCGGGTAGTGGATTGCGTAAAAAAGGGCTTCGAAGTTGCTCAGTTGGGCACAAAAGTTTCTAAGTTAGGCTCCGAAGTTGCCTCGTCGGGCTCTGAAGTTGCTTAGTCGGGCACAAAAGTTGCTAAGCCAGGCTTCAAAGTTTCCTCGTCAGGCTCTGAAGTTGCCCAGTCGGGCACATAAGTTGCTAAGTAAGGCTCCGAAATTGCCTCTCCGGGCTTCGAAGTTGCCTCTCCGGGCTCCGAAATTGCCTCGCTGGGCTCCGATTTTGCTCAGTAGGCACAAAAGTTGCTAAGTCGGGATCCGAAGCCTCGTTGAGCGGCAACTTGACTAAAGAAGGGTCGTTCTTACCCACCACGGCGTGTCTACCAAATTTACTTCACCAGGCTTCCAAGTTGCCTCGTCGGCTTCCAAAGTTGCCTCGTTAGGTAACGTCTTGCCTAAGAAAGGGGCATCCTTACCCACCACAACATCTTCATCCTAATGGCCTACCAAAGTTTCCTCGCACGGTTCTAAAGTTGCCTCATCAGGCTCCAAAGTTGCCTCGTCGGGCAGCGGCTTGCCTAAAGAAGGGCTCTGAAGTTGCTCAGTCGGGCACATAAGTTGGTAAGTCAGGCTCCGAAGTTGCCTCGTCAGGCTCCAAAGTTGCTAAGTCAGGCACAAAAGTTGCTAAGCCAGGCTCCGAAGTTTCCTCGTCGGGCTCCGAAGTTGCTCAGTCGGGCACAGAAGTTGCTCAGTCGGGCACCGAAGTTACCTCTACGGGCTCCAAAGTTGCCTTTCCGAACTCCGAAGTTGCCTCGCCGGGTTTAGAAGTTGCCTCGCCGGGCTCCGAAGTTGCCTCGTCGGGCTTCGAATTTGGTCAGTCGGGCACAAAAGTTTCTAAGTCGGGCTCCGAAGCCTCGTCGGGCGGCGACTTGACTCCGAAGTTCCTTAGGCAGCGACTTGACTAAAGAAGCCTACCAAAAGCAACTTTGGTGCCATCAAAACAACTTTTGTGATAGACAAGGCAACTTATGTGTCAGAGAAAGAAACTTTTGCCTCCTCGGGCTCTAAAGTTGCCTCGCCAGGCACCAAAATTTCCTCGTCAGACATAGAAGTTGCCCCGTCGGGTACCTAAATTGCCTTGCTGGGCAAAAGTTGCTTCGTAGGTCTCTGAAGTTGCCTCGTCGGGCTCTAAAATTGCCTCACTAGGCTCCAAAGTTGCCTTGTTAGGCATAGAAATTGTCTCGCCGAGCACCGAAGTTGCCTCGTAAGGCACATAAGTTGCCCCATCGGGCACCAAAGTTGCTTTGCCGAGCAAGTTGTCTCGTCGAGCTTTGAAGTTCCCTTGTCGGGATCCAAAGTTGCCTCACCGGAAACCAAAGTTGCCTCGCCGACCGGGCTCTGAAGTTGCATCGTCAGGCTCTGAAGTTGCCTCGCGGCTTCAAAATTGCCTCGCAGGACACCAAAGTTGCCTCGCTGGGCTCCGAAGTTGTCTCGTGGCCACCAAAGTTGTCTCATTAAGCACAAAAGTTATCCTGTCGGGCTCCGAAGTTCCTCGTCGGGCACCGAAGTTGCGTCGCCGGACAAAAGTTGCCGGCACAGAAGTTGCCTTGTCGCCCTCTTAAGTTCCTCACCGGAAATCAAAGTTACCTCGCCGGGTACCGAAGTTGTCTCATCGGACTCTGAAGTTATCGCGTCAGGCATAAAAGTTTTCTCGCCGGGCAAAAGTTATCTTATCGGGCTTCGAAATTGCCTCGTTAAGCTAGCACATAGGCACAAAAGTTTCCTCACCCGGGGGCTCGCCGTCGCTTGTGTCGTCCGGCCGCGCCGTCCCCGGCAGCGTCGCCATCGCCCGTCCTCAGCTTCTGCGCCGGCGCGCCCATGTACAACTTCTTCGGCGAGCTTCGCGAGCTCGCGTCGGTCGCGTTCTCGTTCGCGGCTTCGTCCCCGTCCCTCCATGTAGCGTCTGCCCCGCGTGCACTCCCGAGCCCGCCCGCGCGTGAGCCCGTGCGCGCCGTCGCGGCAGCCCTCCTCCTGCGGCTGCATCGCCGCCCGCGGTCAGGCCTTCATCCGCGCCGCTCCGCCGCCCGCCGCCACGGTCGTGCGCGCACCCGCCTCCGCCTCACCTCGTCCCTCCCTGCAGCACGACCGCGAGCGCCGCGCGTCCGCCCGGCTCCTCTGCTGCGCCTCCTCCCTGCCAGCCGTGCCCGCCGTCGCGCGCAGCCGCGTCGCCGAAGCTCGCCCCGGCCCCGCCCGCGCGTAGCAGCGCCGGCCATCGCTGCGCCTAAGCACGCCTGCGCCCTCGCCGGCTCGCCGCTTCCGGCTCCGTGCCCCGCGCGCCGCCCGCCGGCCGGCTCCGCTGCCGCGCCTCGTGGCCGGATGCCACGCTGCCCGGCTCCCTCGAGCGCTGCGCCCACCCCGCGCCCGCCGGCAGCGCCCCCGCTGCGTGCGTGCTCCCCTCCATGGACCGGTAGAAGGCCGGGAGAAGGAAGAAAGGTGCAGGACGGGTAGGGGACAGAAGAAAAGAGAAAAATCCGGCTCGATTTTTGACAGCGTGTTGGGTGCCATCGATCCGTCCGTGGCGCCCGCACGCCGGGAAGAATTTATAGAAAACTAATATAAAGTCTAACACCGGTGGTTAGAGAGGGTGATTGTCAGGAACAGATCACTCGTTCGACGCCCGCCGTCGTGTGCTCCTAGTTCGTGTTCGAGTCTGAGTAGTATGCATGCATATATATCGGGTTAATTTTGAGTTGGTCACCGAGTCGGTATACTGTATATGTATGCGTCTAATCTAGCACCGTAAACACACCGTGAAGAATAACTACAATCGACAGGGCACCTGTGGAATTATTATTTTTGCGTGCGCTGCGCGTGCGTGAGTAGTCACAATTGCAAGGATCTCTTCAGCTTGGCTGAAGGTGCACATCTCGGCTTAATAGGTAGTCGTGTACGTTCCGTCGCCGGATCGTCTTGGTGCGCTGTTCGCCGGAAGTACTCTCGGCGGCAGGGGTGCCGGGCCAATAAAATCGAAGCCATGGTGGCGGCGTGCGCTCAATCCAGATGGACGGACCTCCCTCCGGATTTGCTAGGCCTGGTGCTCTCGCGCGTGCTGTCTCACGCCGACCGAGTCCGCCTACGCGCCGTGTGCCGTGCGTGGCGCTCCGGCGCGCGGACGGTGCAGCACCTGCTGCCCCCGCTTCTCCCATGGGCCGCTCTCCGCGACGGCTCCTTTTTTAGCCTACCCGATGGCACGGTACATCGAATACCCATGTTTGTGCGTGAGGACGTCTCCCACCGTCTCTCCACGGGCGGCATGCTTTTCATCGTGGACCATGACGGCAGGTGCTCACTGATGCACCCTCAATCTGGGGACACGACCACTCAAGACGTCAGCCTCGTTGTCATCGGCGATTGTTTGTATAGTCTTCGTCTCGGCGACGAGATACGGAAGGTTGTGATGGCGGATCACTTCCTCGCCGTTCGGAACTCGATGAGCCACCTCACGGTCTATGCTCGTGGCGGGGCCAAATCCGTGGGTGTGGGCGTGGGTTGGGTAGGGCCTGGAAACTACAGAGACGCGGCTGACATCGCACTCTTCCAGGGGAAGCTGTACGTCCTCACGACGGCGAACATCATACCCCAAGAATACGGGCTCTACGTTCTAGACATCACCGCCAGCGATGGGCAAGGCGGCATCAGCATCACTTCCGTCCAATGCATAAGCTGCACTAAGATTCTAAGAGATCTTTCTTCTCCATCATCTCTTCGTCAGTACCGCTTTTACTTGCTCGTGTCCGGTGATCGGCTGCTAATGGTGGACCAGACGATCCAACGGAGGTACCCCGATCAGGTCCGCGAGCCATCTCGGTTCCTAGTTTTGGAGGCAGCAGACCTTAACGGTTACGCACCACGGTGGAGCAAGGTTGATACATTGACGGGGCATGCACTCTTCCTCAGCGAAGGCTGCTCTGAGTCACTCCCTATTATCGGCGGTGACAGTGGGGCTCGAGAAGACTGCATCTACTTTATGAGCGAGTGTTACCCAGGCTCTTACGATTACGACGATTTGCAGCTCGAGTGCGGTGTCTACAATATGAGTGAAAGGACTGTGGAGCCGCTCTTACCACCATCCAAGACGTTGGCCAAGACAAGAGATGGTCCATGGCCTCCAACTTGGCTTTTCCAGTTGAAACTTGACTCAATGGAGACACCACACAATACGATATCACGGTGATTTGATATACTCCCTCTAGCCTGAATTACTGTTCGCGCTGTCCGTTTTGCAAAATACGCCCTACAGTTTTTCCGACACAAACTGTGCTACTCGTCTCCTTCCTCCGCGTCTTCTCGCCCTCGCCCTCGTCCACTCCGCTCGCCACCGCCCTTTGCAAAACTGCCATTCTATTGGAGCCACACGCCCATTAATTCGGGCCGGAGTGAGTAGTACTTTTACTTAATTATTGAAGCCGTCTAGTTGTTTAGAGTTTAACTAGCCATATACTGCTACTTCTTAAAGATAAATGTGGAATTTTGTCAAAAGTTACATATACAGCTAGCTCTTGGTAAAGAGTTGTTTTCTATCATCTGAGATCCAACCTACAACATAAGGTGCAAAAAATTGTGTAGAAAAAAAAGATTCTAGAATCTCTTTCATGGTCCCGTCTTGACAAGAAAAAAATAAAGGGAATTGAGCATCGGCAAAACTGATTGTAATAATATTTTTATAGGCGCGCTTGGAGCTCACTAGTAGAAAATTTGCCTTTGGTTCTAGGCATTAGTTCCGGTTTTGCTACGAACTGGGACTAATGCCTCTATTTCAACGTCTAGAAAAGGCCGCAGGCATGGCACCCACTAGTTCCGGTTCGAAAGGTCCTGGTTCACGTAACAAATCGGGACTAAAGGTGTCGGAAATCCTTTAGTCCCAGTTTGTTACGCGAACCAGGACTAAAGATCTAAAGATGGACCTTTAGTTCTGGTTCAAGTGATAAACCCGGACTATCGTTGTAATATCCCAGCATTAGAGCTTAGAAATAAGCTGAAACCAGATGTGTGCATTGCATTCATGCATAGAAACTCCGAATAATTTTCGCGCTTTTAAATAAAACTTGTCAAAGTGATTGAAGTTTCTCTTAACTTGGTGGAACTGAAGTAGATTATCAAGTTAACTGCCATAAGTTTCAATATGACCTTTGCTAAAACCTTGTTTTGGGTAAACATGATTTGATCTAAGGGTAGATCCAATATAATGAAATTAAACCACAATACATTGTTTAATGATTAATATCTGATCTTTAAGAGATCATATCATAGTATTCATTACCATCACTCATGAATACCAAGTTAAGAATATAACCCAAGTAACAAGAATTCAATAACTAAGTCTTGACCTATATCATTCTTATCCATCCCTACCATGAGCATCACGGTACTTCTTAAACACTAATTCTTTATCACTTGTTGAGTAAGAAGTAAATCAAGTAAAGACCATTCACCGCATATATTTCTTTCCATATCAATCCTTATCATCTTTACTGAACTTTATCCTAATATCTGTTGTTCATCAATGTTGAGTAATCAACTATTGATTCACCAATTCTTAGCCTATCAATTCTTAATCTATCAATTCTTATTCTCACCATAACAATCACTTTAAGCCTATAAAGAAAGAAGTAAGAAGAGATAAGTGATGCTAGTTCTAGATATCGTCTATAGGATGTGAGTGTCTGAAGAGAATCAAATCAATATGATAGTAGGTGGAGTTAACTCACTCCTGATTGGATAGAAGAGTTACCTGGAATATATATTTATATGGTGATAAAGAAGATCACAAGGATGAATTCTGAAGATAGTTACCAGGAGTATCCTATTGGATCAAGTAGATATAGTCAATGGATAAATGTCCTAGTCAAATAGAGATACTAAGAAGATAATTATAATACAACTGTAATGTTGTATTAATAAAAGGCTTGATTGGCCAACTGGAAACCTAAGCCATAAATGATCAAAGTATTGTAATGATCATGCTCAATCACTCAGAGTGAATGATTATATCTTGTATAAGTGACACTGGTGGATAAAACATGATTAAACCCTACTATAGTTATGTTATCCTAGGTTAGTCATGACAAGTCACAAAGCTACAATGTGAAGTTGGCGTATGAGTTACTGAGGTAGCTAAAGTTAAGATAGTACAACCAAGCTCATATTAAAGAAGCATTAAGTTAGAAAAGTAGAATATTCCTCTTAGGAAATACTAAACACTTGAGGTAATGTTAGTGATGGGTGATGAAGGAAGTGTGTGAATAAAATTTGAAGTAATTACTCGGTGGATTAGAGGTTATCGGCAGTAGAGTAGTTGATATAACCAAGTAATGATATGAGAAGATTATGAAAAGCTTTAGTGACAAGCTTCTGAGATTTGTAAGTGAGATCACAAAGTAATTAGGGAATAAGAGAGTAATCATTCTAGTGGAATTGGATTCATTAGAAATATACTAGAGATAAGAATTATCTTTATGAGGAGATCATATGAGCTTTAGTGTCAAGATCATTGGATTTACTAATGGAGGTGGAAGAAGAAAATATTCATAAGAATATTCTTGTGAAATTTGGCTCATCATGTTAACACATGATGATGGATATAAAGAAGTAGTATATCTAGGAAAGGAATTCTTTAATTAGAAGTCTAGAATTATGAAGTATGGAAGATAGGAATTATTGGTAAACACTCAACCTTAATTCTATAACCCAATTTAATATCTATCTAATCTGTTTGATCAATCATCTTATTTCCATAATGGTTTATAGGAATATTTTCCTATAGCAATTACTTAAGCACATCTTTGTCATTCCCCACTATCATCATCATATGTGCTTAGGAGTTATCTCTATCAATTCCTTTCCATGAGACATTCCAGAAAATAACTTTCCATTTTAAATGGTGATATCATTAATGATCTCAAACATAAAGACAATATGTTTAGCCATTAATATTTATTCACATCAACAAAAGAATATAAGTATATTAAGTACCCTAAACCCTAGGGTAAGCATTTACAATTCAAACCCTAACTCCTATGTTAGTTATAATAAAATATATAGATTGCTATTTACTAGATTCATGGGAATAATATTAACCATATTAATTCCCTAGAACTTTATGTATCATATAATAATGAAGGATCACCATATAAAAGTTCCCTAAAAAAACTATAAGTTAATAAGGATCAAGTTTTATGAATGAGTAATAATGTATCCTTAAATAAGATATGGTTTATTAGGTAAATCAAATTTATACCCAAGGTCCCTTAAAATATATTAAAGAGAAAAGATCTACTAAGAGAAAATAATGAAATTATAACATTGTAAAATAAAAGAACGCTATATGATTCTAAATACACCTCCTTACTGCTGCAAACACTTAGCAAGTAATTTCTATAAATAAATCTTTAACCAATTGTACAAAATTCAAATCTAAAAATGAAACAAAAAATAAAAAAGAAGAGAAACAAAAAAAGGGGATCTGGCCCGAGCAGCAGGCCAGCCCAGATGTTGTCCTCTCTTATTCACTGCCAGGTGCACCTAGTCGCAGCCCAACAACAACCCAATAGCGGCCTAGCCCAGGATACCCCTTCGCTGTCTCACTGGCAAGCGGGACCCACGCGGGAGGAGCACCGTCGTCTTCGTCCTCCTTCACATGGCTGACACGCCGACGGTGAGTCCACCTCACTGCCGTCATTCTGGACTACCGCGGACGCGATTGACCCCCTCTGAACTTCGCCCTAGCTGCTAGGAATCCGCTAGTAGGCGTTGTGCAGCGATTCGTGACCACAGAGAGCTTCAACTCCACCGACACATCTCGGCCATCGCCGCCGTCGTGACGTCGCCGGTGACGCCGCATGTGCCTAGAAATAGATCAGGGAGAGCCGCATCCGCGTTCTTATCCTTCCTAACCCTCTAAATCTCGCTCTACCCCCTCTATCTTCCCCAATAGCACCAACGCCGCCACCGATGAGCTTCGGCTAGTCGTCGTTGTAGTCTACCCTGACGTGCATGGAAGGGTCAAGGAGAAGCGCCATCGCGTGTTGATCATCTGAGAGCAGTATGGGCTCAAGTGGAGTTTGGAGACGAGCGAATTTCATCAAATTCCTCCACAACTGTCGATCGGAATCGGCGACCATGTACTCGCCTCCGGTCACCATTTGCATCGCCGACCACTTCCCCATGTCAGGGGTGAGTTTCTGCATCGAACAACCCTAACTATGCTTCCTATCATCGTTTGTAGCTCCAGTTCGTCGTGAGGCCGACGAGTGTGGCGCCCCGCAAATCACTACTAGAAAATCGCGTTGTTTTTGTGCATTGCATCGTCATGATCATGCATGGTTTTGTCTAAAACTATTTCGAAAAGTCTTTTATTGTTTTCTAAATACCCCGTCTTTAATTCAAATTAAAACCCGGGTCTCCAGATTATTTTGTTTTGTCTACCAACGGTTTTCAAAAGCCCCATTTTAAATATTAAAACTTTTATTTTATTTTTAGGGGCAGCCGTACCGGGCCGATCCGACCCAGTCGGCCACCCCAGTACAAAAACCGGTCTACCTAAACCCTTTTCCTACCCAATCCTATTCTACCCAGCCCCCCCTCCACCTCACCCCGGCCAATCGTTTTCCGCCACCTCATCCCCTGACCAATCCCCTTCTTTCTTCCTCCACTCCTAGCCTGCCACCTATCCCCCCGGCCCACACACACCACACACACACCACTCACCAAGGCCACCACCTGGGCCCCACCACATCAAGACACACGCCACGCACGCGAGGCCGCACCCACCCCGCTCCCTGCCTGGCCCCACCCCGTGACCCACCACTCCCAAGACGCCCGATCCCCGCCTCCTCCGCCTCGCCCGCCTTCGATGCAGCTCGCTGCCCGTCCTTCCCGTGACGGGCGCCTCCAACCCGCCTCCTCTCGAGCCTGGCCGCCAGCTCGCCACGAGCCGCCCGCTGGCTGCTTCAGCCCGCCCTTCCGCTGTTGCCTGCCGCCAGGCGCTGCCGCCTCGGCGTCCCCTCACGCCTGCTCCCAACGCGACCCGCTCCTCTCTCGCCCCAACCCGTGTGGCCCGCGCCTCCCGCTGACCCTCCTCTCAGCTGCCGCCAGCGTCCTCCGCCCCCATGGTCCTTCCCAGCAGGCCCTTGCGGCCCCGGGCCTCTCTCGGCTTGGCTCTCGGCCATGGCGCACTGCCAGGGCCTCTCCTCTCGCTGTCGCCTCCCCCGAGCCGCTGCCGCCTCCTCCTCCTCGGCCAGCCCGAGCGCCGCCTGCCTACCGCCTCGGCCGCTTCTCTCGGCAGAGCTCGACATGCCGCCGCCCTCCGCCCAGCCCAGCCGCCTCGTTGCCTCGGCTCCCTCGTGCCTCGCCTCGCCTCCGCCGGCCTCGTCCAGCCTCTTCCCGCAAGCGCCCGCAAGCTCGCCGCAGACCCTGCTTTGCCGGTCCCTTGCGCCCGGCCGCCTCGAGGAGCTCCGCGGTCGCCTCTACTGCTTTGGACGCTGCAGCGCCGCCCCGGAGCCCTGCCCTATGCTCCCTGCACCGTCCTCGACATCTCAGGGCCGCCAGGCCCGCCTCCTCTGCAAGCTTGCCACCAAGGATGGCCTGCGCTGAAGCCTATTCGTGATGTGCCCCTTGTTGTTTTGATCCAGCGAGAGGGTATCTCTGGATGCTGCGACGTGTTGGCATTCCCATGTGTGTATCAGAGGTTATCTGTCGATTGTGCCACCTGCCGTTTTTGAGGCCTTGACCAACGCCCTGAGAGAGAGGTGTGTCCACAAGTTCCACCCGCGTCACGCAATTGAAGACAAGGATTTTCCCCAAGTCCACCATCAACCGTGACACCGACAAGATCTCCTTCTCGGACCCCGATGTCGCTAAGTTCTCCGTCGCAGATCAACAAGGCCTTCGACAAGACAAGGAACGCCAAGTACTTCTTCCCTGACCGCAAGACCAATCCCAGCGTCGAGACCGAACCCGGCCCCCGTCGCACCCCCAAGATCGCCGAGTTCCGATGTGTGACCCCTTTCCTGAGACCATATTTTTATAATATATAATATCTATCTGTTGCATATTAAATTGTTCACGCATGCATACTTGTCTGTGGTTTGGGGGCATTATGCCGATTCACCTCATAATTAAATATGGGCTCCATATGCGGACAAATCTAGTCTAATATTGGCCCCATTTAAATTTGTGCATCGAACCGGTGCTATCTTTTGCCATGTTAAGACAACATTTAATTTGCGGGGTAGATAAACAACTTGAACCACTAAATAATTGCCGGGACCCCGGTTCCGCTTAATCTTGCCTAATTGCATCGCACCTTGCCATGTCATACACCATACATGCATCATGCCCGATCTTCTGCCATAGTATTAAATAGTGCATCCGGTGTTTCTTCTAGTGTTTTGCTTCTTCGCGGATTAGGCCGTTGAGTTGATGCGAGTGTCGACCCGATCTTCGGATGAACCTTCGGCAATGTTTTTTAGGCGAGCATCTCCCCCTTTCTACCTATCTTACTTTTATAGTATTTATTCCCTCCTGTTGATCTATTGCTATCTGTGTTGCGTTGCTCTAGTTTTCGTGCCTGTGATATCCCTTGCAGCCTTATATTGCCTTGGACACATCCTATTACCTGTTGTTTGGTAGATAGCTGGACTTGCGCGTCGTAGTCTCTTGCTCAAGTGCTGTTGCGTGTCGTCCAGTACCAGAGTTGTTGGAGTATTGCCGTGTGTTTAATGTTGGAGATGATCCTGGCTTTAATTATTGTTTAATAACTAAAATTGAAAGTAGGTAAATGCAGAGGCACAGGTGGGCAATAGATGTTATTTGGTTGTTAACCGTCCACTTGTGTCCCGTAGGACCCCGAGTTCTTGACACCTGTTCCGAGATCGAGCGCTAACCACAGGTGGGGTGTATGGGCACCCCCATCGATTAGTAACTGATTTCAAAGTATTGTACCGAGGGCCACAAGTAGTTTGGGGCTTTATTACTATCCTGTACTTATGCCATGCTTTATTGCTTAATTTAAATTGTGCGAGGTACTGCACCTGTACTGTTTAGGATCGTGACACGTTTTCGCTGTATCGACAAGCCCAGTCATCTTTTCGGGTTCTCAGTCGTTTACAGCCGTCTCCACAAACCCTGAGTCCATCTCGGAGACCGGCCGACTTCGTTGCGGGTAGCTTAGTGGGGTGGCCCCCATGTACTTACTTTGGGTCTGGGAAACGTCATGACTTAGGCCCCGCCGACATACCGATGGGTGTATGTTAACTGATCTGGCAAAAAGGGTCGAAGTGCGTGTGGATACTTTGGTGCACCCCTGCAGGGTTAAATCTTTTCAAGAAGCCGTGTCCGCGGTTATGGACGACTTGGAGCACAGGTCTCGATCATAGACAACTATAACTAAAGTTTACTGCTATAATTTGACTTGTATCCGATATGACTAGTAATCAGCTTCACTGCAACGGAATGGCTAAATAAAAGTACCAACAACTGCTAGGTTTTGGGGTTATCTCATGCTAATTGTATCTGACTAGTAAGTGTTGCAACTACAACGGAATGGTTAACTAAAAGTGCCCACTGCTTATTCTATCAGGATGACTATCTATACCTGACTAGTAATTGCTGCAACGATGACTGAATAAATAAAACTGCCAACGGTGTGAGTTCCTCGGTTGACTTCCTCGTTTGGTCTCGAGGGGGAAACACCAGGATGGGTATGTTTGGTGGTAGTATCAGGTTGGATCCGGATAGGTATTTCTTATCCCTTTCTGATAGCCGACAGTTATCTCGAGTCTCTATAGGTTGTTTAGTGCATGCTGCGCTGCCGCTTAGTCCACCATACCTATGTAGGCGAGGACCGCCGAATTCTAGCCTCGCCGTGTACTGGCCTCAGTACTGACCGCTCTCTCTTTTTCCTTTGCCCTTTGTCGGCACCCCTTTTGTTTAAGAAGGTTTTGAGATCGATGTCGTTAGCAGGGTTACCCTTCCGGCTTGGCCTGGGCAGGGTTATGGACGCCATTGGTTATTCTTCAGGGCTCTTAGCCCCATTTGCATCTTGTCCGTAGTCGGACGCTGTATCATTTTCAAGGTGATTTGGATCTTTGTCAGATATTCGCATTCTTGACTCTTTGAGTCGTTGTTGTATATATCTGTTCTGTGGGTTCCATCGTGGACTATTGTGTAATGGTATTGCTTCGTTTTCCACCCGCACGAAAGTGCCTGGTGGGCACCTTTGAATCGTTTCTATGCGGGTTTGGCGGGGATCGCTGAAACTTGCATAGGGCCGATTCTGAGGGTGTTACAACGAGCACCGCCGTCGTTATGCTCTCCGGAGTTGCCACCATGGTCCTGAGCGCATGTGTAGCACCCTATTCTACTCGCCGCATCAAGTAGCATCGAACGCACAACTTAGGATGAGCCCTAGTGCCATATTTTGGCGTCGTCGCCGTATTCCAACGAGGTGACGTCAAACCCCGACAAAGTTACTTCAACCTTGACTGGGTCCAAGGTTTGACTCAGTCCTTGCCCAGGTGGCATGTGACGTGGTACAGGGCCCATCTATCAATGACTGTGAGTAGAAGCAGGGCTAGTAACAAATGCATTCACTAACCTGAGCATATGGTGTGGCCATTGGCCCACCAGTCAGTGACTGGGGTTAAGTGTGTGTGCGGTATAAAAAGATCAGTGTCTGTTTAGAAAATAAATAAAACAATATACATTCAAACTCAAATAAATTCCAGAAATTAAATAAAATTATTAAACCTTAGAAATTCAATAACTTTTGTTTTATAATTCAGAAAATATGTTTAATATATGATTTTTTTAGAAAAATAAAATCTATAATAACCATATTATAAAACATTATTATGTTAGTTAT
The DNA here is from genome assembly GCA_030063025.1 of Avena longiglumis. Lineage (NCBI taxonomy): Eukaryota > Viridiplantae > Streptophyta > Magnoliopsida > Poales > Poaceae > Avena > Avena longiglumis. Next base: position 469,479,371 of record CP125974.1, on the reverse strand, counting down.
TTAAAAAGTTATTATTTAATAAAAAAATATAAGTAATAAAACTTTGATAATTCATATTTTAATAATGGTAAATGATAAAAATATAAATAATATATCAAAATTCTTAGAAAAATAAGAAATATAATTTAAAACTATAATCATGCATTATTATTTCACTTAATGAAATATATATTATTTATTAAGTACTTATATAGTAATAAGTCTTATAAAAATCATATCTTAATATTTATAAATCACAAAAATAAATGTAATATACCAAAATGATCACAAAAATAATATTTACATGTTAAAAATTTAACATTCCACTTTTGAGGTAAATAAAAATTTAATACCCTAATAACTTGAATTTAAACCCAATTTCTTTAATTAATAATTCATATAAGAGTAACTAAAATTGCTAATATTTCTAAAATTAACCAAATAAAGTCTAATAAATAGTATTATTATTAAATATTGATAATGTGAAGTCAAAATAGTTCAACACATTTTGAATATAATTTTATTTAATTATCACTCAACCATAAGTTTATCAAATTGCATTACATTACTTATCCATAATAGCATCTTGCTTCTTTAAACATTAGTCCTTACCGGACCAATGATGCTGATTTTAGATATTGGATCTTATATTGGCTCGAAGACCGCGAGTGCATAATCTTGCAATCACAAAAGGCAAGTTCACACTTGCTCATGTCCTTTGATTATTTTCTATAAAGTATTTTGCAAATCCAGTGTTGTCATCACCTGCATTTCAAAAGGGTTAGAAAACACTATTTTTAATAATAATGTGAACTATTGGTTACAGATCCAGGGTGACCGGCTAATCTATTAAACCTGGTAGTTGGAATACCACTGCTCAGGAATATATCATCTAGGACTTAACAACCAATCTCGCCAGTGATTCTTGTGTCGTATATTACGCGTTGACCATGATATTTGGAATGAGACAGAGAAGTCAGCTGTATCATTTTTCTTTCGTATGGAGGCAAGACTACCTTAACGTGACGTTGTGATTCCTTGTGCGGATCCAACATATGGGTGGGCACCCTTAGGCCCCGCGTTTTTGGTGTCTAGATTATCTATGAGTGGCTGCCGGAGGTTTAGCCGGACCTATAAGGTACTTACCATGGGCACCACCAGCTCATAGAGTCTTTGGGAACTCATCAGGGTTTTAGCCTGCCCGGAAGGGGGCTTAACGGAGGTGAGCCATCCCCGAAGGATCATGCAGACATATGGGATCGTGGAAAGGGTAGTGATTGTCTTGGATCTTAGGTTGGGCCTCAAACCATGGAATTTTGAACAGGAACATACTCCCGGCCGTGCAACAAAGCTTAAGATCTCTCATGGGAAAAGTAACGCATATCTGTAGAGTGTAAGAACTGTAACTTGTTACTCCCTGTTCCGGGAAGGAGCTACTAACGCGGCGGGAAAGGAACTCCATGAAAGTTCTGGTAAACCCGTGAAGGCTGACGGACATAGCTTTTCAGAATAAAAGCAACCTTTGAAGAAATGTTTACGAAAACCTGCATTGCCTACGACCTACGGTCTGGGTCTATAGATATAGTGCATCAAACACTTCTTTTCTAGTGTACTTGCTGAGTACGCTCATACTCAACGTATCTTCTTAACCCTTGCTAGATTCTGAAGCCATTAAGACGACGTCTACATCAACTTATGCTTCAGGAATCATCATCAAAAACTAAAACTCTTCAATGAAGTCAAGAAAGTCAACATATACATCGACTCAAGTGAAGACAAAGTTGCTGATTACATAGGAATATAATATGTAGCCATAGAACCCATTTCTGTAGAGTATTACAATAGCAGCAATGCAAGCCCCGATAGTTCAGATGCTAGTCTACTAGTACGTTGATTATGAGTTGATTATTTCCGATTCTTCTTTGTAAGATGTTTATTTCTCTCTCTTTAACCTAGAGTGTTCTTTGGATTTTTATGTAAACAGTCGAGTTGTAACCTATAGTCATGTCTTGGACCTGCTTTGTTTCTGTTGTACCACTCTGAAAGATGTAATACTAGTGAATGGTATTTCATTGGTGTTATGTCAACGACTATAGTGTACTACATCATGCATGTAGTGGTATGCTGAGTCACTACAATTATCCCTCCTATATCATGTTTCTCTCCTGCCCGAGCCATACTCTATTTCAAGATGGTGGCGTCTCCCTCTCTTTCTTCCTTCAAGCTCGAGTTCATGCCTATTTTTGTAACATCCTGATTTTTTTATGGTTGAATTTTTTTATCAAAAGATGTTGTATTGCGGTCAAATAAAAATAAATATTTTGTTTGGATTTGTTAAAGTTAATTCTTGGAATTATTTTGATATATATAAAAAAACTATTTTTTTTAAATTACTTTAAATATTGTTATGTGAATCTCGTTTTTCCAATTTATTTATATTTGGTTCTCTCCAACTTTGATTTAACTAGATTCTTGGTTCAACCACATGCACGTGCATGCATGGCTGCACCAAACTGGTCATAGCTTTCATGGTCTTTTGCCTCTACGAACTTGTATTTCCAACTCTATTCTTTTGTATCGATGCTCATAGACCCAATCCAACTAGCAGCGGTCACACCTATTTCAAATGGACGCACACACGGACGAGGCTGGACGAGAGTACGCTGGACTAGACCGTCGTTCCGATTGTTTTGTTACATACTGAAGCGACGCTCGTCTCGTCTTCCTCTTTTAGCATGCTCGCACGTGCGCTATTAGCCGAAACAGCTCTCAACAATAGAAACGCGCGCATTTATACTCATTTAATCCTGCCAGTCAGAGCGCATCTTCCTCGTATATATTCCTGAATCATGGTCCCGTATATCCGTTTTCCAACTCGCACCACCACCAGAACTTAGGCCCCCATGCCGATCCTTTTTCACAGCACTCCGGCAGGCCGCTGAACTACACTCCCACTCTGGCAATTCCGACCACAAGAGGTCGATCCGCAACATCGCCGTCTGTAAGGAGAAGCAGAATCCGTTCGAGCAATTCAAGCCTTCGATCTCAGCGACGTGCTACGCCGCTCATGAAACCCAGTTCATCAACTTCACCGGCTGATTACGTCATACTCGGTGAGCTCCGACACAAATTTTTGCACCCACATCCTATCCACACGTATGCCTACCTCCTAGACATGTTTTTCTGTCGTAGTTTTGTAGTTTACGGCGGTGCTGGTGAACCGAATGCCGTCTGATGGCATGAGTAGATTAGACCACCACGTACATGTCCGTTAATCTTGGTTCCAACTTAAAAAATGTGACAAATGCGTCTAGAAACCCAGCAGCGGCTTTAGATTGAGAATACTACGTATGGTTAGTCAAATTATTTTGATACTTATTCTTGTCCGTGTGTTGCATCTGCCTGGTCTACTGCTTGTACTGTTGCTAGCTTTTTAGATTTTTGTGTCTGTCTACTTTGAATTCCTTCTATCCCTGTGAACCAGGTACCATCTGCTAGTTTGCATATTGTAGTGGTGTAGTAGATTTTTATAAACTGTTTCATGCGTAGTTGTAGATGTATTTAGCAGAATTAGAAGACATGTTCTTAATATTGTTCTATATTTGTTTATATATGTTTAGCTAGATGAGTAACTAGTAGATTTCATTATTGTCCTACGTGTATTCTTGTAATTTGTTATTAAGCTAATGTTTTAGTTGTACAACATGTCAGTATTGCTTGATTAATATATGCCGGTGAAACCATACATGTTGCTCATGGTCGCATGCACCAAATTTGCTCATCTTAGATTCTGCATGCATGCATGTGTATGTTTAGCTCTTGTGATCTAGTATTTTGTGTGTGAATGGTCGGTTGCTTCTTGTATACCTTTATTATCACTTGTATGCTTACTGTATGATAGCCAGCGTGTAGTCTATTTGTCTATGGCATATTTTATTTTTGCGACGCGAGTTTTCCAAATAAATAAATATTTATATATATATTATTTTATTAAATTTTTACTGTTAGCCGACCAAACCTTATTATACTGAACCGTACAAACCTCGCAAGCCTATTGGATCTTTATATTTGAATCTTATTTGTGGTTATTTGAAATGTGTATTTATCGGTGGTTCATCGTTATGACGCGTAGGGAGTGACGGATTTGAGCAGGATCAAGATTACGAGGAAGAACACTTTCACGACAACGAAGGCATGCCCCTTTGTTGGAGATATGCCCAAGAGGCAATAATAAAGTGAGTTATTATCATATCTTCACACTTATGATAAATGTTTACATACCATGCTATAATTGTATTAACCGGAAACATTAATACTTGTGTGATTTGTAAACTAAAATAAGAGTCCCTAGTATAGCCTCTTGTTAAACTAGCTTGTTGGTTAATATATGATCATGGTTTCCTGATCATGAACATAGAGATGTTATTAACAACAGGATCATATCATTAGGAGAATGATGTGATGGACATACTCCTATAGATAAGCGTAGCATAAAGATCAAGTCATTTCAATAGTTCAATTGCTATATGCTTTCTGATACATAGTAACCTAATTCCTTCGACCATGAGATCATGCATATCACCTTTACCGGATGGATGCTTTGATGACATCAAACACCACACGAATCGGTGGCTATAAAAGTGGCATTGAGTGTTCGGAAAGTATTGGTTGAAACACATGGATAAAGAGGTGGATTTGTCCATCCACATGACGGATAGATATACTCTGGGCCCTCTCGGTGGAATGTCATCCAATTAGCTTGCAAGCATGTGACTTGGTCACAAGGGATCACATATCACGGGAACGAGAAAAGAGTACTTATCAGTAACGAGGTTGAACTAGGTATGCAAAGATACCGACGATCATAACCTCGGATAAGTAACATATCGTGAGACAAAGGGAAATTGGTATCGTATGTAAGTGGTTCATTCGATCGCAAAGTAATCGTAGAAATATGTGGGAGCCATATGAATTTCCAGATTCCTCTATTGGTTATTGTTCGGAGAAGTGTCTCGATCATGTCCGCATAATTCACGAACCGTAGGGAGACACACTTAAGGATTCGACGTTGTTTTGAGTAGTTATGGTATTATGAGAAAGAGACCGAATGTTGTTCGGAGTCTCGGATGGGATCCGGGATATCACGAGGTGATCCGGAATGGTCCGAGAATAAGATTCATATAAGGAAAGTCCGCTTTGAGTTCGGGAATGATTCCGTGTTTTCATCGGGAATATTCTAGAAGGTTCGGATTGTCCAAGACTGGGGGGAAGGTACATGAATGTGTCATTACTCATTGAATGATTGCATCATGTACTAAGTGTTATGCTGTCCCAAATAAAGGATTAAATTGAATCCTAAAACAGAAAGTCAAATGTCCATTTGAAAGTCAAACCAAAACAAGAAACTGTGGAAACAAGCAAGAGGAGTTGGAATCAACCTGGAGGAGGAGTAGGACTCCTCCAGGCCGGCGCCCAGCCCAAGGCCGAGTTGGGGAGGGACTCCCTCCCTCCCCTGGCGCGCCATGACCCCCCTCCCATAAAAGGAGGGGCAGGGCTCCTCCTAGAGACACATAACTTTCTACTCTAGATCTCCGGTTTAGAGCTGTTTTGGTTTAGAGCTTCTAATTGCTTTAGCCAACAGTTTAGAGCCTTCTAATTGGTTTAGAGCCTTCTAATTGGTGTGTCTAATTACTAGACCACTAATAGCCTCTCTCATAAGCTCCACCATACTCGCACCGGCTTAAGCCTGGGATCTCCCTCTACTTAGGTACGCCACAGCCGGAATCGCGAGGAGAGTGCTACAACCTCCTGCTTCTTTGGAACAAGGAGAGGAAGGTCTTCGTCAATCGAACGTGTGACCGATCAAGGGAGCGCTGCCGAACGTATGGCTGGAAGGATCGTCTACACGATCTTGAGATCGGAAGTGCGACTACATCACCCACGAGAATCGCTCGTTAACCGCTTTGGAATCTTCGAGGGTGAGTTCCTCTATCGACTCGTTGCTACAATCTAGTAGATAGATCTTGGCTTGTTTGTTTGTATGCGATAGAAAATTTTGTTTTCCATGCTACGAACCCCTACAAAGGGTATCGAGCCGTGTCTATATGTAGATCTGTTGACGAGTAGAACACAATGGTCATTGTGGGCGTTGATGCTTTTATTGTAGATTGCTTTTGTGTACTTTGCATCTTGCGGTATGTTGGGATGAAGGCTCGGGCTAACCTTACATGACATCGTTCATGAGACTTGCTCCACGCTTGACATGCAACTTGTATTGCATAAGTGGCTTTGCGGGTGCATGTTTCTCCTAGCATAGTTAAGATCCAATTTACAACGGGTAATCAACAATGCTAGTATCAATGTTGTGGTTCTTGTTCGTAAGTTAGAACGACACTTATTGAAAGCCCCAAACCACGTAAAATATGCAAAGAAAGTAGAAGCGTCTAACTTTGTTTTGCGGGGTGTCTGATGATGTGATATGGCCATGATTGTGATTATATTTGATGTATGCAATGTTCCTTATTGTAAGTCGGCAACCGGCAGGAGCCATATGGTTGTCTTTAATTTCTGTTAAGACCCGCGTGTCTATTTGTCGTGGTGGTGGCACGGCAGATGCCATGGGTAGGCTAAAGTATGGGGCCAATGGATGCTAGTGGGATCTGGGGAGGGAAGATGCAACTGTTTTTACACTCAAGCTGCCAAAGTGGTGAACTTTATTTCTCTCTTGATGGGTTACAAGTGCTCCTCGAGCTGTTTACAGGGGAACAATGTGAATCTCCTCAGCCTAACGTTGCTCAAAGGACCTCCCCCTCCCTTCAGGGTCCAGACTTCCCCTTATAAAGGGGTGCCTTGGGTGCCCTTAGGGCTGACGGGGCAAGCATATTCGAGGAATATGCTTGTCCCAAAGTAGTATTCCGCCTCCTTTCCCTGTCTCCCTTCTAATGACGGCAAAGCTCCAGCCCCCTTCTTCAGGCTCGGCTAAGCTTTGTCACACCTCCGTGACCTCCTTACGCCCCTCGTCCTGCGCCTCCTTGTCTCTTGCGCTTGGCCTGTTCAGATTCCTTTAGCTGCAGCTATGATTTGACCCTAAGCTTCTCCTTCTCCTGCAAGCTTCGCTTAACCCGCCTTACCTCATGTTACTCGGCTGCTCCTTACCTGCATGAAGATCATCCGGGTAATCCGCCGAAGTTTCTCATTAACTCGCCAGATAACCACTTGATACCAGATACGTGCTTCTTGCCTCCATTCATCGGCCGACATATCAACGATTCGGCCGACCTAGGCCAGAGTTTCGGCAACTTGACGGGCAACTCTGTCTTTCCCGCCTCTCGACCTACCCGAGGTTAACCCCGACATTAGTCCCCGCTGGTGTGGCCTCACAATTATTTTGGCCGGGTTATATCAGCTTCAACACCTTCTTTTAGTCTTGTTTCCGTGCTACGGCCTTGTCCGAGGTTCTCTCGCTCCTTCCTCCATACGCTAAGTCCTACGTGTTACCCCATCATTGCTCTCCTAGTTTTTAGGTCCTTTTACTGCATTTACTGACAAGCCACAGTGAACCTCGGCTCGCCGCCGCCGTTACGACGCCTCGTGTTCCGCTCCTCTTGGGATCGTAACAACTTTTCTTTGTATGTGGCCGTTGGTGTGGCTCCATTCACCGTCGTGCGTTCGTGCTACCCCACGATCCACACGGGTAACTGCCACACCCACGATCCCACTCCCCTGTTCATTGCTTGCCTATAAAGTGGGGAAACGCGCCCGTTGGGTTCACCTTTCCCCTTATCGCTCGCGTCCGCTCTCCTTCCTCCCTTCGTCTGTGTGCTCTCTCGCCGCTCCGCCGCCGCTCGCCATTCAGAGCTTCCGCCGGCGAGGATTCTACGGCGTCGTTCGGCCTTTTCCGCGCTCTACGGCGGTGTCCCCGCCGCCGGTGAGTCCTTTCCGGCCATCTTGCCCTGTCCTTGCTCTAGATCGATCCGCGTAACTTCCGTACTCAGGCGACGGTTTCTCCTCTTTTCGCCATTGTTTTCTTGCAAAGTTCCGACGGGGCCCTGTAGCTCTAAGCCCTCCTCCGCTAGTTTTTCCTCCGCGATCTCTCCGCGGAACTATGTCTAGTTCATTTAGCGGTGCTCTAGTTGAGGACGGCGACGCTGGCCCGGCCCGAGCGTGGATCGTGGCAGGCTCTTCGGTCGCCGCGAGATTGAATGGCTCATCCGAACTCGGCGGATTCTGCCGAGGTTTCTGTCGTTACCCGGCAGAATCCTCTCCAGCCTCGAGAGGGTGAGTATGTGGTCTTCATGTCCCACTTCGCATGCTCGGTCTTCCTCTTAGCGATTTTGCTAGAGAGTTTCGATTACTTCGCCTTCACCGCATCATCTTCCCCGAACGCCATAGCTTCTTTTCCGCTTTTATCTCGGCCGGAGGGTTACTTCGCCTGTGGCCATCAAGTACATGTCCGGTCGAAGTTCTTCCAGATCCGCTCCAACGTTGTTCCCGACAAATCTCGCATCCTTCCGAGAAGCTGCTCACCCAATGTGGGCGGCGTCTATTACACCTCGGAGGAAATCCGTGTTCCCTCGTGTCACCGGATTGAGTCGTGCAAGAAATGGCACAAGTCATTCTTCTACGCCAAGAACAGAGGGACGGAAGACAAGATTCGCCCCACCGTTCTCAATTGGCCCCCTTCCAAAGTGAATTGGCTATATAATCCGAAGAAGACTCATGCCCTAGCCGAGGCCTTGAGATTCGGTCAAGGAGTTGATTCGAGCCGGGTTATGGAGAGGACTTGATGGCCACTTTTATTAGTAGCCGGATCTGCCCCTTTCAACAAAGGACCCACAAGCTGTGCTACATGAGTGGTCCCCTGGACCCTAACCGAGTCTCGACCGTGGAGTTGGACAACTACCTCATCTGTAAGCGCGTCCGAGCTATTTTCAAGACGGAGATGCCTGATGACTGGACCTGGGGGTTGAAACCGTTCACCATGACAATCCTCCTCCCGAGGTAAGCCCAATCCTCATCACTGCTTTTCCTCGCTTTTATAGTCTGGTTTTCATGATTTTCTTTCTTTGTCATGCAGAGGTTCACTGAACAGAAAAGCGAGGATGCCGAAGTTCTGCAGCTCCCCTGGCCCGCGGATAGGAGTACCCCGGATACTGGCGAGCCGGACTCTGAGGAGTTCGTCCCTAAGTCAGATCCTGCTCCGCCGAGCTCATGCAAAACCTCAGCAGAGGAGGAAGGTGATTCGGACGAGGTCCAAATTCTTGAGGTAGTTGCCGCCATGCCTATTTCTTATGCATTTCCGCTTCGCTTTCCCAGCTAATCCGCCGGCCAGTTCATGACGCCGAACCCATTGCTTCTCGGCCTCCCGTTATCTCGGGAAACGCGGGCTCCCGCCAAGCCTCGGATGCGGTTCCTAAGAAGCGAGTAAAGAAATCCGCCCGAATCCTCCTGCGCAAGAAGACTATGCCCGGGTTGCCGGTAAGTTCCTCCGCCTATATTTCTTGTTTCTCTCTTCGCTTTCTCGATCTAACGAATCTTCTTCGTATTTTTGCGGTTCTCCTCTGTTAAACCCGGGTCCTAGTATGACTAGCCGTCCGACTCGCCGCCATCTCCTCCTCCCGCCGATGACACGAGAGTTCCTAGTCCTATTCGCCTTCTCCCCGCCTCCTGATAATTCGCCTGTTCGCCGTGATGCCCCTGAAGTTTCTCCCATTGATCCGGATCCGATCCATCCCTCCGATGTTTTCGTTGAGCCAGCTGCCCCCTCTATGGGCCCCAGCGTTACAATTGAGCTTCCATCTACTCCGGCAGCTCCTATGGTCGCACCGACCGCCGAGAAGATCGCTACCCGCGCTCTGCGAGCTTAACCTCTCATCGTTCCTAAGGATTCCGTTCCTACCTCGGAGACGCAACGTCCTGCCGGTGCTTCTTCTAAGGAAAAACGTGTTATCGCCGTCAAGACCCCTTCTCAGAAAAGTCTTGCCGGCACCTCTCAGCCAAGTATCGCAGAGGCACTGCGCAAAGGAGCGGTATTCGCCAAAGGCATCATATTCGGCCATCGGCGACTTGCTCTTCATAAGAGTCTGCGATCGTCGCGTTGGACCGCCGCCGGGTAAAGTTTTAACCCGACAGCTAGCGGTAATACCTCGAGCGCTGGTTGAATTCGCCAATAATCGGAATGTCACGATCGGTTTGAGGGCAATCCATTAATCAACCCTTCCATTTTCGACATCGCTGGGTCGCTCACCAAGCCGCCCGGTTTATCGTTGATCTGAACAAAATGAATGCGGTAATTGTTTTATCTCCGGTCTTAAATTATTTTCCACATGTTATCATACTCTCTAGTCCCCGAAACTTGCAAGGAAATAACTTGTTGTATGCTTGGAAGTTTGACGATTTTTATTTCTAAGGTTCCATTAGTTCGCCACCTAGTTCATAGTTTGTTTAGCTTTGACGTAGCTTTGAATTTCCCTTCTCATAGAGCCAAGTTGAGTCCTTCTTGACTCGGATCGCCTAGTTTTGAATCTCCACCACCTAGAGCGAATTAAGCTTTGCTTGATTCGGATCTGTTATAGCTTTGAATATCCACCACCTAGAGCAAGTAAGCTTAGCTTGATTCGGATCGTTATAGCTTTGAATATCCAGCCACCTAGAGCCGAATTAAGCTTTGCTTGATTCGGATCTGTTATAGCTTTGAATATCCAGCCACCTAGAGCCGAAGTAAGCTTAGCTTGATTCGGATCTGTTATAGCTTTGAATATCCAGCCACCTAGATCTGAATTAAGTTTTACTTGATTCGGATCTGGTATAGCTTTGAATATCCAGCCACCTAGAGCCGAATTAAGCTTTGCTTGATTCGGATCTGTTATAGCTTTGAATATCCAGCCACCTAGATCTGAATTAAGTTTTACTTGATTCGGATCTGTTATAGCTTTGAATATCCAGCCACCTAGATCTGAATTAAGTTTTACTTGATTCGGATCTGTTATAGCTTTGAATATCCAGCCACCTAGATCTGAATTAAGTTTTACTTGATTCGGATCTGGTATAGCTTTGAATATCCAGCCACCTAGAGCCGAAGTAAGCTTAGCTTGATTCGGATCTGTTGTAGTTTCTAACTTTTGTTTTATCATTGTGCTCCATTTCTTAGGTTGCCCATGATCGACGGACTGCCGAGTTCCAGAGGTTGCTCTTCTTGCACCGCAAGTTGGAAGAGAAGTATGAGAAAGTTCTGCCCGTCGCGAAGAAAGCTGGTGAGTTGATAGTTTCTTTTCCTTATTCCCAACTTTCTTATATACTTGTCCACGGAGCGCCGGCTTACTTTTTGCTGAATAGGTAATATCAATAATCTCAATATCCGCCTTGAAAAGAAGGTCAAGTCCTTGGAAGGTTAGTTTCTTCCCCTTGCTCCTTCCTCTTTAGTATCTATGCCGAGTTTCCTTATTGCGTTGGGTTGTGGTAAAGCCGAGTTGCAAGACTTTGCAGCGTCGAACAAGATTGCGTGCCCATGCCCGACGTGATGCTTCATTTTTAGAACAAAGCGCAGTTCATTCAAGAATCGCAAGAGAAGGATGATGAGATAGCCCGCCTGAGATCCGAGGTGAATTCACTCAAGCTCTCTCAGAAATCCGAGCTAGAAAAGGTTGATCAAGAATTCTCTTTGGAAAAAGTACCGACTGGATCCGGAGAAGAGCAAAGAACTCCTCAAAGCGCCGAGCTTAAAACTTCATGGGGGTTTGAGCGAGGAAATTGCTCGCTTCGAGAAGAGTAAAGCTATTTGGGCTAAGGATCTTCAAATAATGATGAGCTATATCCATCGTAGTTATTTGGCCTGGCCGAACGTATTTTTCTTTGTCGCCGCTACTATCCTTTGACATGTCCATGTTTTATGAGGTCACTTCCCGAGTCCAAACCCGTGAGTACTAAAGCTGTTCTTGCGGCTCGTCGAGGTGAAGCTATCATTGACTTCGAATACTCGATGGAGGATTTCTTGGTTGCTCACGCCGCAGCTTGGTCCGATGAAAATCATGGGTCGGGACTTGGTGGAGGCTGCTATCAAAGCTTATCATGCACTCGGCCGAATTCCTCGGTCTCCTCGATATCGACGAGGTCAAGTTATTGGTGGCAGTCAAGGCATCCGAGAAGCGATTGAGTCTTTGAGGGAATCTGCGCGGCCGGTGCCGACATGGCCTCATCGTAATCATGTCATGGTATGAAGATATCTCCTTGACATTACGATGAATCTAAGATCGCTCCCGGTGGGTTGAAGATCCCACCTTTGTTGCTCTTCGCAAGCTCGGGCTTTCCACTTTGTCGAGTATGCCGATGTGCACATTTGGAATGAAGGGCCGAGTTTTCCAAGATTCGGATGAAGAGGCCGCGTCAAGATGCTTTGGGTGATGATTCACCGAGCACGGGAAGGTGAAGATGATTCGCCACATCCAATAGCTCTAGCTCAAGCTCAGATAGCAATGGTGATGCACGATCTTCCTCGAAAGGCACCGGCATTCTACTGCAGACGACGCCTCTGAACAACCCGTGATACCGCCAAGTCACTCCTGGTCGGCGGAAGAGGCAACCTCACCGAAGTTCCTCCTACTTCGGAGTGCCCCGCACCTGATCAAGTGGTTCCTCCTCCAACGAACGATGCCTAAGTTATTCGTGATCCCTGGTATGCCGGGTGTTCAATGTAAACGAAAAAATTTATCAACTCGTATGATTCGAGGCTCTTTTGCTATGCGCCTTTGAGACTCTTAGTTAAGTGAATGCTCGTCCGAATTCTTGCCTTGTTGGCTCATAGTTTCCGAGTTGTTGGTTTAAGTGCTAAAGTTTATGTGTTCATGAATTTGACAACCCTATGATAATTCCTGAGTCAATGCTTTGGGCACCAAGATGCATATTCGTAACACGAAAAGAAAATAACACGTTGCACTCTCCGAGTTACTGCTCTGATCGCCAATGTTCAAGTGTGCAACGCGAAAGAGATAAGTATAAGATACGGCAGTCCCCGAGCTATTGCCCTGGATGCCAAAGTCTAAACATATAATACTTAATAATCATTGCATATGGCAGTCCCCGAGTAACTGCTCGGGGTGCCGAGGTCCAAAAATCAAATATGAGATAACATCACATATGGGAGTCCCCGAGTAACTGCTCTGGGTGCCGAAGTTTAAGCATCAAACATGAGATAACATCACATATGGCAGTCCCCGAGCAACTGCTCTGGGTGCCGAGGTTTAAACATCAAACATGAGATAACATCACATATGGCAGTCCCCGAGTAACTGCTCAGGGCGCCGAGGTTTACATACACGATATGAAATAAATATAACATTCGGCAGTCCCCGAGTCACCACTCTGGGTGTCGAGGTGTAAGTACATCATTGGTGACCTTGAGACATAATCCTACGAGTAAAATGGCCGAAGTAAAGCCACATTCCGTATGCTTGCTTCTTCGCCACTTTTGTTTGCCTTGCCTTCTCCGTGATTGGGCCAATCGATAGTATGCATCGTTGCAATGCTTTGCTCACGATAAATGGTCCTTCCCATGGGGTGACAATTTGTGCATGCCGTATGCGTTGCACCAGCGAGTACCAAATCCTCTTTGAATACTCTTGGATTCACTTTCCGCTGTGATACCGTAAGTTACATTGATAAATGGTCGATCGTGATAATGTCAATTCTCGGCTTCTTCCAACAGGTCTACGGCATCTTGCCGAGCTACTTCATTCATCTCCAAGATGTATATTGAGTAATTCTTGAAGTCATGTATTATGTCGATTGGAAGGACGACCTGCCCCATATACCAAAAAGAATGGTGTGTAACCTGTTGATCGTTCGGAGTAGTCCCGAGGCTCCATAATACCGCTGGTAATTCCTCAATCCAACATCCCGCCGACCTTTGCAATGGTTCGACTAGCCGTGGTTTTATTCCCGATAAAACCAGCCCATTAGATCTTCGACTTGCCCATTGGATCTGGGTGAGCCACGAGGCAACATCCAGTCTTATGTGTTTCTCTTGGCAAAATCTAGCGAAAGCTCCTTCGCAAAGTTCGTGCCATTATCCGTAATAATCTGTGTGGGTATCCGTATCTCAAGATGATATCCTTGAGGAATTTCACTGTATGCCCATCACACTTTTTGATTGGTTTTACCTCAATCCATTTTGTGAACTTGTCGACCATGACCAAGATGTGGGTCATTCCTCCTCTTGCCGCTTAAAAGGCCCTACCATGTCTAAACCCCACACGTAAAATGGCCAAGTAATGGGTATTGTTTTTAACTACCGGGCATATGTATTCAGTTGCATATCTCGACACCCATTGCATTTCTTGACTAACTCTTCGCCTCTCTTAACGCCACAAGAAAATCCATGCCGAATGCCTTGGCTACTAAAGCGCGAGACGAGGCATGGTGCCCACATTCTCCTTGGTGTATATCTAGGAGGATCTCCGACCTTCTGGGACTCACGCACTTCGCAATATGTTCGTTACGCTTCTTATATAACTCATTGTTTATGATTGTATAGGCCTTTGCTCTTCCGACGGTTTGTCCGCTAATACTTCATTACTCGGCACATCAAGGCCTCTTAGGTACGCAAATATGGGTTGCGCCCATGTCGGCGTTGTTTCTTCGCAGATGATTTCACCGCTCATCTCCATGCTCTCTGCCGACATACATACCTCGGCCCTTTCCATGATCGCTATTACTTCGGCAGTCCCCCTCTTTAGGGGTTCCGAATTTTGCTGCGGATCTATCTCCATTGGTGTATGATTCTCTGCAGAACCTTCTGGGATAAAGATTGATTCGGATTCTGGTGATGGGTTTATTGACGGTTTCCTGAGGTGCTCAAGGGCTATACCTGGCGGAATCGATTGCCGAGTTGATCCTAATTTTGACAATGTGTCAGCAGCGTCATTTTCTGCTCGTGGTATGTGGTGGAATTCACATCCTTCAAAATATCCACTGATCTTCTGCACATGGAATCTGTATAAAGCCATGTTAGCATCTAATGCATCCCAAGTGCACGACACTTGTCAGACTACCGATCCGAGTCACCGTAGCATAGGATTCTCGTATTCCCATTTCTTTGCGACTTTTAATCCATGGACTAGTGCTTCATATTCTGCAACATTGTTGGACGCCAAAAATGTATTTGCGTGACATACTTCAATTGATCTTTTTAGGCGAGGTCAAGACTATTCTCGCGCCCAAACCGCTCCTTAGTTTGGAACCATCAAAGTGCATTGTCCAAGAATTTGATCTGGCAAGGGTGGCTCATATTGCACCTCGCCCAATCATTTAGAAAGTCGGGCGACCCGAGATTTAATTGCATCTCTCCTATCAAATTGTGGAGCATATGGTGATAACTCGATTGCCCATTTTGCTATTCGCCACTTATGCCCTTGTTGTTCAATATGTCGGCTATGGGTGCCTCACATATTACTCGATTGGATGCTCTTCAAAGTAATGCTTAAGCTTTTTGCCGACATATACTCCATAGGCCATCTTCGATAATGTGGATAATTTTGCTTTGAAGTGGATAATACTTCGCTTAAATAATATCTCGGCCTCCGAACTGATTTACCCTCTTCAAGCCGTTCTACTACAACCACAAGATTAACTACTCGATTTGTAGCCGCTTATATAAAGTAGCATAGGTTCTTTCGATAATGGAGAAGCTAAAATGGGTGCCGAACTAGCATCTTTTTCAACTCGTGGAACGCAATGTCGGCTCGGGAGTCCAAATGAATTTGTCCGACTTTCTCATCACCGATAGAGTGGCAATGCCTTTTCTCCTAGCCGACATACAAATCGACTAAGCGAGGCGAGGCAACCCGTGAATTTTTGTACATCATTCAAACACCTCGGCAATTCCATTTTTCTATTGCTCAGATTCGCCGGGTTAGCCTCGATACCTCGGCCGACACAAGGAAAACGAGTAGTTTTCCGCCGCACGCCAAATGTGCATTTCTCGGGTTAAGTTTCATTCGAACCTTCTCAGTTCGCGAAAGTTTGCCGATATCTTCTAGCAAGGTTCTGCTTTCCTTAGTTTTGATGACTACATCATCCACATATACTTGTACATTTTTCCCTATCGATCATGTAAACATTTTTGCATGCACCTTTGATACGTTGCTCGCATTTCTCAGTCGAAGGGCATCGTATGCGATCAATAAGCCCAGACGGGTAATAAATGCAGTCTTTATTTGATCGGCGGATTTAACGGTATCCGTGGAAACGAATACGCGTCACAAATGATAACAACTCACAACCAGCGGTCGAGTCAATGACTTGGTCTATTCTAGGCAATGGAAAAGGATCTTTCGGACACGCCTTGTTTAGGTTAGTGTAGTCGATACACATTCGCCACACAATGGCTACATTAGGGTCATCTTTCTTCTTTTCTACTAGCACCGGATTTGATAACCAATCCGGATAAAGCACCTCCATGATAAACCCGGCGAGAGCCGAGCTATCTCATCTCCTATCACTTTTCTCCGCTTCTGAAGCGGCGGAGAGGTTGCTTCACCGCCGTGCTCTGGCCCGACGTTTAAGAGTGCTCACCAACTCCTCAAGACACCTTGCAGATCTTGAGTGGACCATGCAAATATGTCCCGATTCTCACGGAGGAAGTTGGTGAGCTCGCCTTCCTATTTGGCGTCGAGACCTGCACCGATAGTGACAAGGCGCTGGGAACCGCTCATCAATCTGAATTTTCTTCGTCTCCTTGGTTGGTTGGAAAGAAACGCCGCCATGAGGGTTGGCCAATGCCGCATGCTTAATTAGGCCGACTGCGAGGGCTGCTACCTCTTGAATCCTCTTCTTTTCTCTCGCTATGACCAATGATTCGCCAAATTTGACCCGCCGAGGCACACTCCATTGACTTCTTGTAATCCTCAGAATCGTATCACCCCTTGTGGTCCGGTAATTTCATCTTTAGATAACCTATATGACAATCGCTCATGAATTTGGCCATCGCTGGCCGTCCGAGTAAAGCATGATAACACTTTCCGATCAACCACCTCAAATTCCAAGTTTTCGCTCGCAGTTATCTCTTGTACCGAATAGGACGCCCACTGGACTTTTCCAATGGGCTCACATGAAAGCCCCGCACTATCCCATGGAAAATAGTCCTTGTGGATTGCAGATGTTCGTGATATACCGAGCTTGTGCATGGTATCTTTGTACATGATATTGATACTGCTTCCATTATCAATGAGTACTTTTGAGAATTTCACATTGATGCTTGGTCCCACAAATGTCGGATCCAACACAAGTGCGTATGATCCTGGACTCGGCATTATTCTGGGGTGATCTTTTATACTCCAAGTTATCTCCTGGTCTGACCATGGCTGGTATCTTGGCACTGCTGGTACAACTGCATTTACTTCCATATGTCGGCAAGACGCCTGCTTTGTCCTCATTGCTTAGAACACGCAGTAAGTCTGGTGATGTTCTCTGTAATCATTGCGTCCAGTATTTGCCGGATTTATCCTTCCGTCCTGCCCCTGGTTCATTACTTGATGCACCGCATCCCTCCGATCCGAGTTATCATACCTCGGAGGAGGGGGCGGCAGCATCAGTTGTTGCGTATTTGCTCCAGTTAACTGCGGCTGATGTTGTTGTTGCATCTGATGGGGAGCTTGTACTCCTGCCGGGTTACCCATCGCATTTTTCATCCAAGCACATTGCCGGGTTGTGTGATTGGCTGGTCTAGATGGGTTTGATGTGTGAAATTTACACGGCTGGTCCAACATGGATTCAAATGTATACTTCGGCTTCTCTTGCCATTGCTTCTTTGCTCGGGGTCCATTGCCTTTTTCCGTCATTTCTTGCGGTCCACCGTTGAGGCCATTTTTCCGCTGAGTTACTCCGTGACTCGGTCGTTCTTGGGCCACATGCCACCGGGCCGAGTTATATCTATAATCCGCCTCTCCTCTCTTCTCCTTCCTCTAAAATCACGCCTAGATGATCCGCCAATTCTCTCGTATTGGTCTTCTTGCTCACGATGATCTCGCCGACATTAACTCGGTTGGGTTGGATCACCCAAAGCATAGGAGTCCGCTATTCGATAGTTTCGCCAAAGTGGTTGGCATATCTCTCAGCGTTGTTACAAGACACCGCCATAGCGGCAGCCCTGCGCGAACCAAGCGATCGCTATGATTCAATGACTCCTTCACATGAATTTCTTAGGTTGCACCACCGAGTTAAAAACTCTATCTGTTTCATTCGCCTCGCTTGCACATGGCTAGTTGTGGTCTATTCGGTCTCTTGTATGTCGGTAAAGTTGTCGACAAACATCTCTTCAAAATCTAACCAGCAGTTGATACCGCTTTGGTTGATTATTCAACCATACCGCTGGTCCTTCCAACATCTGCGGGACATACCTCACCGCCCATCTCAAGTTGCCACCGCTATTTTCACTGCGGTAGCATAATCAATTAACCAGTCTTGCGGCTTGGTACTTCCATTGTACGTTTTTGTGCCTCTTGCCAACTGAAAATTTGGTACCGGTGGTTCGCCCATGATCCGTGGTCCAAAACACGCCGGACCCGGTGGACCTTGCTCTTCCAACAGCTCGGACCGATATAACCGATCTAACTTTACCCTTGCATCACTTGCTGGCAAGTCTCTGTACAGGATTCTATCCTGCATCCCATAGTGATTGTCTCCTCCTGGGTTTACGTATTCTAGCTCGGAATATCCATCATTATACCTTTCATTCACCTGATTGTAGCGAGCTGGCCTCACTTCTCTTTCTTGCCGAGGCTCAGGTCTTGGTTGAGGGTTGAGCGGCACTTCTCTCCTTATTTCGGCCGGGGTTTGGTTTTCGTGATTGTCTCTTGCAGGTTCTTTCCTGCCGTGTTCCCCATTACCTCGGCCGCCGCCGTCCCTTTCCACACGGCCGTGGTTTCTCTCTCCACTATTACCTCGGCCTGCATTGCCTCTGTTCTCATTTGCCTTTCCAGCTATTGCTGGGTCGTATGGGACAATTTGTTTGTTCCTCTTCCCTGAGGTTCTTGCTCTTTCTTTTCTAGCGTTGTTTCGGGTGAAGATGTCGCTGCAGATAAAGTGCTTGCCGAATGAACCATTCGTGAAGCCCCTGGTCTTGCCGGGTTAGCTCTGAGCATTTCCTCATTTTGCTGGTTCGCGATGCGCACCAGCTCATTCACTCTTTCTTGTTGCTTCACGAGCTTCCTGTTAACCCTCTAGTTCCAATGTCGCGGCATTCGCCGCTCTTAGGTTTTTCGGGTACTATACCTGGCAAACCCATCGCCCGATTCGGCTCGTGAGCTTCATGCTCTTTGTTAATATCACTCATGAGGTTCTTTCCTCTTAATCTCAGTTCGTCCACCCGCGGGTGCGATATCGTTTATTAGCTTTTGCATATTCTCTCGGTCTGTTCAAGGACTCCGCAGGCCGATACTTTTGTGCCTCTACCAGCACTTTACCTGGTTTCCTCTAACTCTGCTCGAGCATTTGCGGATCAAGTATCGGCGCTACAGGTGTTAAGTTATCTATAGTTGCTTGAAGAATGTTCTCTGGTCTCCAGGTGGTCCTCTCACTCTTGGTGCCTTTGGGGTGGTGTCGTAGTTCGGCCGGGTTTGCCACCGCGGAATTACCTCAGCGGTTTGCAGTAATCTGCTTTGGCGGACCATGCACTGGCGGGCTCTGCTTGACCCGCCCGCTTGCTGCTCCGCCGCTGGTGCCCCGCTGCGACCATCACCTCGACGCTGTCCGGACGCTCTCTGACGGACAGCTCGGCGCTCGTGGTGGTTCCCCGCAACAACCTGGTGAGGATAAACGCCGAGACGCCGACGCCGATGTAGACCTGTGCTCGCCCAGCCGATGAAGATCCTGCGCTGGGAGTTTTCCGAAGCTCCTCGCATTGTCTCGACATAGTCACAGAGACCAAATCTCTGGACCACACCGTAAACAACGCTTCGCCGGTGTTGATGAAGTTTCCGTCCGGATCACAACTCAGCTAGCACCGCTTTGGCCCCACGGATGCGCCAATCGTCGTGGTGGTGGCACGGCAGATGCCATGGGTAGGCTAAAGTATGGGGCCAATGGATGCTAGTGGGATCCGGGAGGAAGATGCAACTGCTTTTACACTCAAGCTGCCAAAGTGGTGAACTTTATTTCTCTCTTGATGGGTTACAAGTGCTCCTCGAGCTGTTTCTGTGGGAACAATGTGAATCTCCCCACTAACGTTGCTCAAAGGACCTCCCCTCGTGGTCCAGACTTCCCTTATAAAGGGGTGCCTTGGGTGCCCTTAGGTCGACGGCAAGCATATTCGAGGAATATGCTTGTCCCAAAGTAGTAATTCGCGCCTCCTTTCCCTGCCTTCTAATGACCAAGAAAGCTCCGCCCCCCTTCTAAGTGCCTCGGGCTTCAAGACTGTCACCTCCGTGACCTCCTTCTCCGTCCTGCGCCTCCTTGTCTCTTGCGCTTGGCCCTTCAGATTCCTTTTAGCCTGCAGCTATGATTTGACCCTAAGCTTCTCCTTCTCCGCAAGCTTCGCTTTAACCCGCCTTACCTCATGTTACTCGGCTCCTTACCCGCATGAAGATCATCCGGGTAATCCGCCGAAGTTTCTCATTAACTCGGCCAGATAACCACTTGATACCTGTATACGTGCTTCTTGCCTCCATTCATCGGCCGACATATCAACGATTCGGCCGACCTAGGCCGTAGCTCGGCAACTTGACGGGGGCAGTACCTCTGTCTTTCCCCGTCTCTGACCTACCCGAGGTTAACCCCCCGACACTATTCAAAGTAGTTGTAATAGTTGAAGCCGGTGGACGACAACCATGGAGCAGCGTCATTGACCTTGATGCAATGCCGGTGATGATGGAGATCATGTTCGTGCTTGAAGATGGAGATCGGAAGCACAAAGAAGAAAGGCCATATCATATCACATATTATGAATTGCATGTGATGTTAATCCTTTATGCATCTTGTATTGCTTAGTAGACGACGGTAGCATTATAAGATGATCCCTCATGCACATGAATTTCAAGTCTTAAAGTGTTCACCCTTAGTTAGCACCGTTGCTAAAGCTTGTTGTTTCGAAACACCACGTGATGATCGGGTGTGCTAGATTCTGCAAGTGTATACAACGTGAGCAAGCCAGATTTGCTCATGCAGAAACTAAGGTTTGATCTTGACGAGCCTAGCATGTACATGGCCTCGTGGAACACGGATTACCGAAAGGTAGAGCATGAGTCATATAGTAGATATGATGAACATGTTGATTGTTCGCCATTGAAGCTATATCAACTCTCGTGATGATCGGTTTTGATGTGGTGGATTTGGTTCGTGTGATCACTAAAACAATGTGAGGGATATTGTTTTGAGTGGGAGTTCACCTAGATTAATTTAATTATTAATTAGAACTCAATTTATCATAAACTAAATCAAAGTGAATTTGCATAGTTGTTGTAGTCATTGGCATCCGTTTACCACCTTGCGCTTAGTTATAATTGAGATAATAGAACTATAGAATTCTGGTTAGTTACTTTACGAAGGTATCGTATTGTTTTGAAGTGTTAATCTAAAGTTTAAAAGTCCTATTGCAAACTTTCAAGAAGTTCGGTTACTCGATGAAGTTTAATAATTGGTATTAAAACAAGAGTAACAATTCCAATGTTAGTATATAAGTATCATGTTTGTCTCCATGATTCTTGATATTCAAGGGATTGTCTTAATATCAAGGTTATCTAGGATCTGAAAGAGTTGTTTCAGAAACCATGATGTGTGGAAGATATTGTGATATCTGAAACGAAGTTTTGGTTGAAACATGATAGAGTATAATATGGCTAAAGTCATGTTCTCATATTTGATGAGAATTTGCGAAAGGTTGTAGACACTTGTTGTCCTAATCCTCCAAAAGGTTTTGGATAGCAACATTATACTCGTAATTCATCGTTATAAGCTAAAGGTAGTTTGATCATGGACGATTCCATGATAAGGGTGAATATTTGATGTAGGTAAAATGTTTACTACACCAAGAGATTACTAGAGAAAGGAATTTGAAAGAACACCAAACATTTGATGATGGTGATCTACTTCAAAGTGCAAGTCCAAAGACATTGGTATTTAACTATACACGCTTTGGACTATGTGTCATATGTATGACTCCAATTGTTGATGTTGATAGATTCTTTCAAACAGAAAAGGAAATACTGAAAGAGAATCTCATAAATATATGGCAGAAAAGAAAAGACTAGAATTGTTCAGTTTAAGTATATAGATGATATACATGTTATGGCTATATTCTTTGCTTATTAAACAGTGTGGTTCTTAAGTATTTGATACTGAATTTGTTGGTATGAATCGTCATACAAAACAACAGAATTCATGAACTATAGTGGCCTAAGTAATTAGCAAAAGAATATGTGATGATGTTCATCGAAGACAAATAAAGTGTTATTATGTTGCTCGTTAAACATCAAAGCGTGCCTTCAAGATTTGTTTTATCAGGTGTTATGAGAACAAAAGGGTTGTTCAAATAATTGCCGTAATCCATAAAAGATGGATGATTCACAAATCTCGTTGGAAAAATCACATCCATAAAGCTAATGCTAAAAATGTCGAAAGACAAATTGATTGAAAGATCACTTAGGAAGTGACATCGCCGTTTAAATTATATTGGAAAGAAAACATGAAGAAAATCCATGTGGATGGAATTTTGGAGTCTATTTGATTTTGATCAAATGACGCTTGTGAAACTTTCCTAGAGATAATTAAAACTTCGTTCATAGGCCAAAAGGGAACGATAGACTAACTTATTGGAACTTGTACATATTGTTGTATGAAGTCCATTATGTATAGTCAAGAGCGATGGATTTCAACTTCATGTGCTTTCTCCGAAAATTTGAGTGAATATATGAATATTTACTTAATAAGGATGAAGTGTGAAACATTTGAAAAGTTCAAGGACTTTCAAGATGAAGTGCAAAATCATTGTAACAAGAATATAAATAGTTTATGATAAGATCATAAAGGAAGATATTTGAGTTACAAGTTTAGCATAATACCTAAGATTAAAGGAATCGTTCCGTGGATTTGCATTTTCCCGAAACACCATAAGAGTATGGAGCGTTCGAGATATGTAATTAAACCTTGTTTGACATGGTAAGATCGAAGGTGTAATTCATAAACTGCCATTATATTTTAAAGATTAAAAGCTTTAGAGATTACCGTTTTTCCACTGAAAAGAGCTTCATCATAATCCGTTGAAATGACACCATATAAGGTTATGGTTTGGGATTAAACCCAAGTTGTCCTTTCTTAAACATTGGTATGCTTTGCATAAGAAAGATGTTTTGCAACCAAAGTCGGATAAACTGTCTTTGTATGTTATTTGAATAATCATAAGTATTCCTCCATAACACCAGAGACAAAAGTGTTTGTCACTTAAAACGTCAAGTTTCTTTGAGAAGGAATTTTTTCGTGAAAAGTTAAGTGGGAGGACAATAGAACTTTGATAAGGTTAAAAGAACCTTAGCTATATGTGCAGAGTTGCGCCTTGAAAAGTGTTTCTTGAGGCAGCAACAATGCTCATGGCTCACGTGCCTCAAAGGTTGTGGTCACGGAGATCCAAGTTCCTATTGAAACAAGTAGGTCGGATAAACAATCAAATACCAAGATTTGAGGGTTGAATCATTATTTGAGAATAATGAACCGATTACATGCAAAGAAGCGATGATGGGCCCTGACTCAAATGGCTTGAAGCCATAAAATCCGTGATAGTTCCATACACGAGAAATCAAGTTTTGAACTTGAAGGACCCTCGAGAAAGGTGTAAGACCTTACAGTTGTGTTTGGATCTATAAATAAATAGACATGGATGTTGTACATCTATGAAATAGTCGACATGTTGGGAAAGAGTTCACAACAATGTTCAAAAGTTGACTATGACAAGATCTGATCTTTCATAGCGATATTTAGTCTAGACGGATTAATGTAGCAACCACTACATATAATTTGTTATATGGTAGTTGAATAAACAAAACAAGTTCTTCTAATAGAATCGTTACCTAGGACGTGTGCATGACACGGTCCATAGGGTTTTGTTAATTCAAAGGATGCTAAAAGCATATGCAAACTTCAATGGTTGAAGTAAGCATAGTAGAGTTGGAATCTTCACTATGATGAAACTGTTAAAAGAGTTTAATTTCATCGAGACAATGAAGATGCTTGCATTTGCAAGAAATTAAGTGGAGCGCTAAGACATATTTCTAATACATTATGTAGGAGACATATTGTTGATTGGAAGTGATGTATCTTTTTATTAACACAAGATAAGAATTTCATCTCGATGAAAGACTTAGGCAAAACCCAAATATTAGGCATCAATAGACGCTAATATGGTTGTGCCAGAAGTACATAGACAAGATATTGGATGAGTTCAATATAGAAACTACAAGAGAGGTTCTTGTCGCATTTAAAGGATTGAATGAGTTCAATGTTGATGATATATATTCAAGTGTATTGACATTTGGTAAAGTGAAACAAATAATCAAGTATAGATTGATACTTGATGCATGAAATCACAAAGAGTATTTATATCAATCATCTTTGTGATATGTACAAATCCAGATATGTCCTATGCTCTAAATGTTGTGAGCATATACCAGAATGATTTGTAAGATGATCATTGGACAATAGTAAGGATATTCTTATGATCTTTTGGAAGAACTAAGAGTATATTATTTGTAAAAGTGACAAATAGATAGTTAGTTCATTGTAAGAGTACTACATTGATACTAGCTTTGTCACAAAGTACAAATTAAGTTTATCTCAATCTAAACTAAGGGTGGCACAATATAATGGAAGGTGAGTTCCATAATGGATTTGGATAAGTTCCAAAGTTAAGACATTGTGACAGATACTACAACAAAAGGCTAAGTATATGACTGCTATTATAGCAGTAAAAGAGGGCATTTGTGTCAAGTAGTTTGTTATTAAACTAGGTGTAGTTCACAGTGGGATAATACTATGAAGATATATTGTGCGACAATATTATCAACATGTTTTAACCCCAAAGAGCTAAAGGTCACACCGAAAGACCAAATTTATACAAAGCCATCTCATTAAAGAATGAGTGATGCGTAGAGACGCAAAGACATGCAATTACACACGGATCTGGAGGTGTCAGATCCGGAGATCAGTTGACCACTAGCAAAAGTGTACATACAACACCGGAAAGCCATAGGTGTTATATACACAAAGGTTTGAAGCTAGATTATTGACTCTAGTGCAAGTGGGAGACTGGAGATATGCCCAAGAGGCAATAATAAAGTGAGTTATTATCATATCTTCACACTTATGATAAATGTTTACATACCATGCTATAATTGTATTAACCGGAAACATTAATACTTGTGTGATTTGTAAACTAAAATAAGAGTCCCTAGTATAGCCTCTTGTTAAACTAGCTTGTTGGTTAATATATGATCATGGTTTCGATCATGAACATAGAGATGTTATTAACAACAGGATCATATCATTAGGAGAATGATGTGATGGACATACTCCTATAGATAAGCGTAGCATAAAGATCAAGTCATTTCAATAGTTCAATTGCTATA
Source organism: Avena longiglumis (assembly GCA_030063025.1). Classification (NCBI taxonomy): domain Eukaryota; kingdom Viridiplantae; phylum Streptophyta; class Magnoliopsida; order Poales; family Poaceae; genus Avena; species Avena longiglumis. Next base: position 469,453,791 of record CP125974.1, on the reverse strand, counting down.
TGCTTTCGATACATAGTAACCTAATTCCTTCGACCATGAGATCATGCATATCACCTTTACCGGATGGATGCTTTGATGACATCAAACACCACACCGTGAATCGGGTGGCTATAAAAGTGGCATTGAGTGTTCGGAAAGTATTGGTTGAAACACATGGATCAAGAGGGATTTGTCCATCCACATGACGGATAGATATACTGGGCCCTCTCGGTGGAATGTCATCCAATTAGCTTGCAAGCATGTGACTTGGTCACAAGGGATCACATATCACGGAACGAGAAAAGAGTACTTATCAAGAACGAGGTTGAACTAGGTATGCAAAGATACCGCGATCATAACCTCGGATAAGTAACATATCGTGAGACAAAGGGAAATTGGTATCGTATGTAAGTGGTTCATTCGATCGCAAAGTAATCGAGAAATATGTGGGAGCCATATGAATTTCCAGATTCCTCTATTGGTTATTGTTCGAGAAGTGTCTCGATCATGTCCGCATAATTCACGAACCGTAGGGAGACACACTTAAGGATTCGACGTTGTTTTGAGTAGTTATGGTATTATGAGAAAGAGACCGAATGTTGTTCGAGTCTCGGATGGGATCCGGATATCACGAGGTGATCCGAATGGTCCGAGAATAAGATTCATATAAGGAAAGTCCTGCTTTGAGTTCGGGAATGATTCCGTGTTTTCATCGGAATATTCTAGAAGGTTCCGGATTGTCCCAAGACTGGGGGAAGGTACATGAATGTGTCATTACTCATTGAATGATTGCATCATGTACTAAGTGTTATTGCTGTCCCAAATAAAGGATTAAATTGAATCCTAAAACAGAAAAGTCAAATGTCCAGTTTGAAAGTCAAACTGCCAAAACAAGAAACTGTGGGAAACAAGCAAGAGGAGTTGGAATCAACCTGGAGGAGGAGTAGGACTCCTCCAGGCCGGCGCCCAGCCCAAGGCCGAGTTGGGGAGGGACTCCCTCCCTCCCCTGGCGCGCCATGACCCCCCTCCCATAAAAGGAGGGGCAGGGCTCCTCCTAGAGACACATAACTTTCTACTCTAGATCTCCGGTTTAGAGCTGTTTTGGTTTAGAGCTTCTAATTGCTTTAGCCAACAGTTTAGAGCCTTCTAATTGGTTTAGAGCCTTCTAATTGGTGTGTCTAATTACTAGACCACTAATAGCCTCTCTCATAAGCTCCACCATACTCTGACCGGCTTAAGGCTGCGGGATCTCCCTCTACTTCGGTACCACGCCGTTGTCTTCGGGAATCGAGGAGAGTGCTACAACCTCCGCTGCTTTGGAACAAGGAGAGGAAGGTCTTCGCCGAGTACCGAACGCAGTGACCGATCGGAGCGCTGCCGGAACGTGGCGCTGGAAGGATCGTCACACGATCTTGAGATCGAAGTGTACGACTACATCACCCACGAATCGCTCGTTAACCGCTTTGGAATCTTCGAGGGTGAGTTCCTCTATCGACTCGTTGCTACAATCTAGTAGATAGATCTTGGCTTGTTTGTTTGTATGCGATAGAAAATTTTTGTTTTCCATGCTACGAACCCCTACACCCTTACCATGTCTTATCCTAGCTTTATAAAGTGCATTATATTTTATTGTTTTACAAATATATGCTATTTTGGTTACACACATACCTTGATACACCTGTCGCCATACAATACCCTGAGTAGATACTGTATAGTAGTCTTATTAGAGTAGAATTGCTTAGCCATGCTCAATAATAAGTAGGATCCTTGATCTCCCCTCTTCGAAGGAATTGGGTGATCCTCGGGTCACATACACCCCTTTTGAAACTTGTTGAGCTCGCTGAGCTAGCCGTTGTTACTTTCTCTACTCTATTCTACTAAGGGTGAAACTTACCGTCTAAACACTGGCGCGGGCGACAGCTGGATCAAAGGAAGGAGCGATTGGCTGCCCTTCACTAGTTGGAGGGGGCAATCCGTCGTCTATGCCTCATGAAGTCCTAATAAGTCTTGGATTTGAAGATTGTGACCAACCGTACAACCACATGCTATAATGGGCACTGGCTTGGTCAAGTAAGTTAGTCAGCCTTAGGTGTTGATGTCGCCGTACCTCTGATGAGGTGTGTGCCTGCGGGAGAACCTTCGGCACAAATTGGGGGACCGGTTTGGGGACATACTCTCATTTCCGTGCGCCATACCTGGTGGGCATGCCATATCTTTGGGGGATCTAACTAAAAGACCTTGTCACAATCCATCCTCCGGTACACCAATCGGTGTGTATTAAACCAGCGACGGCTGGTGGGCATCAAGACGGGATTGTGTCGCGTGGGAAAAGTGTACAACCTCTGATACACGGGCTCTGATACCATCCTGTAACACCCCGGTTCTGAAAAGACCGTGGCCTCTATGTAACATGTCAATCCCTGGATCGGTTCATTTGCCCACAATAGAGTAAGATAGATAATATAGCAAAATATCCGTGTATCATGAATAACGAAGATCTAGAGTACCATTATTACAATAAAAGCTTAGCATAAAGCTAGCTCAAATTATTCAGGTAGCAACATAAATAAAGTAAATCCTCCATTCTTCAAATTGCCCACAAGTGAACAAGTGCCGAGTGGAGTACCGTGGCCTATAACGATCAATCAGAATCGGAATAACCTGCAACATGAAATGTAGCAGCCCCGAAGGGTCAATACATGGAATATATGGCAAGTAGAGCTAGTAAAGGAGACAATAGTACTAACATCTACATGCATATTTGGCAATTGGAGCTGTGTCTGGCTTGCATTTGCAAATACATTTGTCCTACTTTCATAAACAGTTTTTGATTTTCTTTGAAAAGATCCCAATTAAGTTAACCCAACAAAATTTAAAACAATTATGAAATTAGAATGAGCGAGAAACATGTCATGGAATCAATATCAAGCAACTCAGATGTCCATAACCGGGGACACGGCTAATCGATTAGATTATACACCCTGCAGAGGTTTGTACACTTTACCCATGTGACTTGGCCAGCCCAGCTCGTACCATCACTCTCATTTTGGGTGATGATAGGGAGAAGACCAAGAAGAGACTGTTCGGGAAGTAGCTCCTCAATCCCGACGCACACCGGTCCAACCTACCAAAATTGTACATCTCTGGATACGCGGGTTCGAGTTACCACAACCTACTAAGTCCAACCAACCGCCCATTCCATTATTGGCACATGGTTGTACACGTAAGCTACACAATAAAGAAGCCAATCATTCTCTCTTGATACCTGGGTGCCTTTCGGCAATGAAACCACCAAAAATTATCAATACCATCACACCCAGGAGATTCATTGATTAAGTTGTTTAAGTTTTCACAAACCAATACTTTTAGAAACAAGTATCAATGATGTAACCCAGTACTCATTCAACATAGCATGGCTAAGCACATCTACCAACGGTGGTTCATCTACAAGGAAGGCCCTACCACATAATAGGTCATAGCATAGCGATAGTACCATCCTACACATGCAACTACAAAATACACGACAAATGCATTGAAAATAGTAGGACGATATCATGAACAAATTAGCATCTACTTGCCTTGGTTGTAGCGGTCGGAAGAACAATCCACACACGAGCACGCGTTGCACTCGTCACAATCTACACGATACAATTGCAATCATAAACAAACAATCCACAAGCATATGCAACAAAGATGATGCATGAAGGTATGCAATACAAGTGAATTGGTGCTACAGCTGCACCACAACATCCTATTCCGTAATACTATCGTTTGCATGCATGGAAAAATAGTTTTAGCGCTAGGAAAACTAATAGACAAAAGTAATGCTCAAAACTAGAGCTAGAACTCAAATAATTCACTACCGGTAGTATACTGTTTGTAAAATCTTAGGAAAATTCTACTGCATAGGCATCGCTGATTAGAAACAGTACCAACTGGAATTACTCAAAAAGGAATTATAGAACTCCCCGATTAATTAAAACACTGCAGAAAGCCACTAGACAGTTTCTGCAGAATTTTTTACTGTAAGCCTATCTTTTTAATTCACGATGAGATTCCCCTCGTTCCACTGAATCCAGGGACATATCATACGCGATTTTTGGAGCTACGGATCTTTTTCTACGAATCTATTACTCCGAAAAGGCCACTAACTAATTTGATTAAACTGTACTAAACCTTGCTGCAAAAGTCTATACCAAAGGAACAGCGAGATTCTACACGACTTACTGAATCTACATATATTTTATTTGCAATTTTTGGCCAAGCGGTTTAATTACTACGAAATTTACAAGTTTCTACCGAAATCTGTCAACTAAAAGGATTAACGGAAATAACCAGTCAACTGTGTCTGTTGACTGGTCAAAGCGTCTGCTGACTGGGCGCTGACTGGGCGTCTGAGTAGTCAACGCCCGAGTCTGACCGGTCAACGAACGATCTAAGCCGCCAATCTGAGATCTGACGGTGACTGCAGTCTTACCGGAAACAAACGGCGAAACTGACGGCGGCGAGTTCCGGACAGCGGCGGCGATCGGTTCCGGCGTCGGGGTTCTTCCTGCACGGACGGAGACGGTCAACAAGCGGTTCAAGATCGTCAACGAGGCGCGCAAGACGGCGCGCGTACGTGCGGGTGTGCGTGCGTGTGTGCACACGTAGGCGCGCAGCGAGTAGCGCGCACGTAGGGCAGCAGCTAGCGCGCAGCAGCGCATGCGGCAGCGGCAACAAGAATTAGCGCAGCGAGCGGCGCTGGCGGGCAGCGCGGCGCAGCAAGCGCGGCAGCGCGGCGCTGGCGCGGGCGAGGGCGCGGCGCAGCAAGCGCGACAGCAGCGGTGGCGCGCGGCGGCGCGCGTTGGCGGGGTGGCGCGGGTAGAGGCGGCGGCGGCGGGCGGAAGGGCGGCGAGGCGGGCGCAGGCAGCCGAGGCGGCAGCGGCGACCTTACAGGGCGCGGCGACGACGGTGGCCGGCGGCAAGGGCGCGGCGCTGGCCGAGGCGGGCGCGATCGAGGCAGGCGGGGCGGGCGATCGCGGGCGGGGCGTGCGGGTGCGGATCCCGAGGCCAGGTGGGGTCCTTTTTGTGGCCCCCCACGTGGAATCCTAAACTGAAACGACGCAGAGTTGGTTTAGGACTTGGAAATCGGTCCAGAAATTCGGACCGTTTTCCGGCGATTCACTAAAACGGCCGCAACTTCTCCGTACGAGCTCTGATTCGAGCGATTCTTGCGCCTACAGTTTCGTACAGTCGAGGGGAACAATCTAGCATCAAGGTTCGAGCGAAACCACTAATCTATAAGGGTGGTCAACGCTAGTCCTACTAAAGCTTCCCGCAGGAACCTCGTGTCAAAATAAAATAGGGTTTTGCAATTGGCGTTTCACCGAACCTTTTCACTCGACGGTTTTGCATGGAAAAGCAGGATGCAATGATATGAATGATATGCAAGACCAAATCTAAAATTTGGGATGTGACAAGAGTAACCCCCTTAAGATGAATCTCGTCCTCGAGATTCGGCGCAGCTAGCAAATAGGTGTGGGTAGTCCTCTCGGATGTCATCCTCACGCTCCCAAGTGGCTTCCTCTTCGGTGTGGTGGCTCCACTGCACCTTGCAAAACCTGATCGTCTTGGTACGGGTAATCCTCTCTGCTGTTTCCAGAATCTTGACCGGTTTCTCTTCATAGGTCAAGTCATTCTCAAGCTGAACCTCCTCTAGCGGTACAGTGTCTCTCAATGGTGTATCCGCCATCTCTGGATGGCACTTCTTCAGCTGGGATACGTGGAACACACTGTGAACGGCGGACAGAGCTTCTGGCAACTCCAACTGATAAGCAACTTCTCCTTTGCGTGCTAAGACCCGATACGGCCCAATAAATCGAGGTGCCAGCTTACCCTTAATTCCAAATCTCTTGATTCCACGAAGTGGCGACACTCTGAGGTATGCTCTATCAACTATCTCATACACCACTTCCTTGCACTTGGCGTCGGCGTAGCTCTTCTGTCTTGACTGTGCTACCTTCAGCCTGTCCCAAATCAAGGCGACCTTCTCCTCAGCGTCCTTGATCAAATCAGGCCCAAACAACTGATGTTCTCCTACTCCATCCCATAGCAATGGTGTTCGGCACCGTTTCCCATACAGCACGTCGAACGGTGACGTCTTGATGCTTGTCTGATAGCTGTTGTTGTAGGAAAACTCCGCATAAGGCAAATTCTCATCCCAACTAAAACCATGAGCCAAAGCGCAAGCTCTCAGCATGTCCTCCAAAATCTGATTCACCCTCTCGGTTTGTCCATCAGTCTGTGGGTGAAACGCTGTGCTAAACTCCAATCTAGTACCAAGTGACTCGTGTAGCTGGCGCCAGAAGTGTGAGGTAAATTGGGTGCCTCTATCAGATACGATACTCTTAGGAACTCCATGTAGGCACACAATTCTGTCCATGTAAATCTTGGCCAACCGACTTTTCAGATAGGTCGTATTCACCGGTATAAAGTGGGCTACCTTGGTCAAATGGTCGACCACTACCCAAATAGAGTCATATCCTGACCTGGTCCTGGGCAATCCTGTGATAAAGTCCATTCCCACTCTATCCCACTTCCAATCCGGCACAGGCAATGGCTGTAGCAGTCCTGCTGGCTTCTGGTGTTCCGCCTTCACTCGGCTGCACACATCACATAGGGAAATATGCTTGGCGATGTCTCCCTTCATGTTGTTCCACCAAAATCTGCTCTTTAAATCCATATAAATCTTTGTGTTGCCCGGATGTATGGAGTATGGCGAGTTATGAGCCTCCTGCAGAATCAACTCCCTTATCTCCGGGTCGCTAGGCACACACAAACGATCTCCATACCACAAGGTACCATGCTCATCCTCGCGAATATCCTTTTCCCGATTCTCCTTCATCTTTTCCTTTATCTCCTCTATTTCCTTGTCTCCTACCTGAGCCTTTTTTATTCTGTCCTGTAGCGTCGGTTGGACTTCCATTGTAGCCAGGTATCCTTCAGATACTACCTCCAGTCTAAGGTCCTTGAATTGCTTGCACAAATTCTCAGGCAATTCACCAATTGTCAATCCATTGGCATAAACCTTCCGGCTCAGAGCATCTGCTACTACATTGGCCTTTCCTGGGTGGTATTGTAGATTCATATCATAGTCCTTGATAAGCTCCAACCATCTCCTTTGTCTCATGTTCAGTTCCTTCTGTGTGAATATGTACTTCAGGCTTTTGTGGTCGGTGTACACATCACAGTGTTTTCCCATTAAGTAATGCCTCCATACCTTGAGTGCATGAACCACTGACGCTAACTCGAAGTCGTGTGTGGGGTAATTCTGCTCATGGTGCTTGAGTTGTCGCGAGGCATATGACACTACTCTCCCATCTTGCATCAGCACACTCCCAAGTCCCTGTCGAGAAGCATCACAGTACACTTGGAAATCCTTCTGAAGATCTGGTAAACACAGAACAGGCGCAGTCACTAGTCGACGCTTCAGTTCCTGAAAGCTGGCTTCACATACGTCTGACCATTCAAATTTCCTTTCCTTCTTTATAAGTTCAGTCATCGGCTTAGCAATCTTGTAAAAGTTTTCAATGAACCTCCTGTAATATCCAGCAAGTCCCAAAAAGCTTCAAATCTCTCCTGCATTCTTGGGTGCTTCCCAATCAGTTACTGCAGTCACTTTGCTTGGATCAACAGCGACTCCTTCTCCTGACACTACGTGTCCAAGAAACCCAACGGTGTTAAGCCAGAATTCACACTTGCTAAATTTGGCATACAGCTTGTGTTCCCTCAGCTTCTCCATAATCATCCTCAGATGTTTCTCATGCTCAGCATCATCCTTGGAATATATCAGTATGTCATCAATAAACACCACCACGAACTTGTCCAAATACTCCATAAATACCTTGTTCATCATAGTCATGAAGTATGTCGGGGCATTCGTTAGTCCAAAAGACATAACCGTATACTCATATAAACCATACCTAGTGGTGAAGGCGGTTTTTGGTACGTCCTGCTCCCAGATCTTCAATTGAAAGTAGCCAGATCGCAAATCAATCTTGCTGAACACCTTCGCTCCTTCCAGTTGATCAAACAAATCATTTATGTTCGGCAGAGGGTACTTGTTCTTGATGGTTACTTCATTCAGCGAGCGATAGTCCACTACTAATCTCTTGCTGCTGTCTTTCTTCTCCACAAACAGAACAGGTGCACCCCATGACGACGCACTAGGCTGAATGAATCCCTTTTCCAGCTGCTCTTTCAACTGCTTCTTCAATTCCTTCAGCTCATCCACATCCATCTTATATGGTTTCTTTGCTATAGGCCCTGTTCCCGGCATCAGGTCGATAAGAAAGTCTACTTCCCTGTCAGGTGGCATTCCTGGTAGCTCTTCCGGAAACACGTCGGGGTAATCCCTAATCACTGGCATAGTATCCAAGCTAACCCCCTTAAGAGAATTCAACTTACACCTTCTTGGTCGTGCAGCCGACTTGAATCTAATCCTCTTACCATCCGGGGTTTTGAGTGAAACAACTCGCTGTGCACAATCTATGTGTCCCCCATGCATAGTCATCCAATCCATGCCCAGTATAACGTCTAATCCCTGTGATTCCAACACTACTAGATGTGCAATGAAGTTGTGTGCTCCAATCCTCACAGTTAAGTCGCGGTATCCTGCGCTAACTATCATATCTCCTCCAGGTGAACTCACTCTAATAGTCCTTTTCATAGACTCAGTAGGTAACTTATACTTATCCACAAATGCCCTTGATATGAATGAATGCGATGCACCAGTATCGAAAAGTATAAGTGCAGGGTAAGTGTTGATTGGGAACTTACCAATCACAAGGTCAGGCTCATCTGGAATCTCCTCCACATTCATGTGGTTCACTGTGGCCTTCTCGCCGTTGGTTGGCTTCAGTCCTTTCCTCTCCGGACAGTTGTCAGCATAGTGCCCCTTCTGCTTACACTTGAAGCACGTCACCTCACTCAGATCCTTCTTCACAAAGCTGCGATCACGGTTGCGGTCATGTCCACCGTGTCCTCCAGAGTGGTGATAGTGTCCTCCCTTGTGGTTGTGGTGGCTGCTCCTATGGTTGTCGTGACGATGCCCATCGCCTCCGTGGTGGTGGCGGTCATGGCTCCCATGGTCACTCCCTCCATGCTTGGAGTATCCATCATATGAAGTGCGAGACTTGTGGTGTGAACCAGAGTGGTGATTGTTGTTCTTTCTCTTGCGGTTCTCCACCTGCTTGTGCTTCCCTTCCAAGATTCTGGCCTTATCCATAAGCTCCTGGAAAATGGGGCAATAAACCACAAGTAGCTGTACTGAAAGCTCATCACTGAGGCCATCCAAGAATCTCTCCCTCCTTTTTGCATCAGTGTCAACATCCTCACGTGCATAACGGGACAGGTTGTTGAACTCCTCAATGTACTCGGCCACGGTGCGATTGGTTTGGCGCAAGTTGCGGAACTCCTTCCTCTTCAGGCTCAGAACTCCTGAAGACATGTGGTTGGTCCTGAAACCTTCCTCAAACATTGCCCAAGTCACGGTATCCAGCGGGTGGGTGATCTGAAAAGTGTCCCACCAAGAAGCGGCTGGTCCCTCCAGTAGGTGAGCGGCAAACCTCACCTTCTCAGCATCAGTGCATCCTACAGTTACTAGATCCTTGTTGACTGAACGCAACCAATCGAGAGCAACCATTGGTTCCGTTGCAGTAGAGAACTTAGCTGGCCTTAACCTCAGAAATCTGGTGAGAGCATCTCCCTGAGGCTGATTGTTTCCATTGTTGTTGTTTTGATTTGCCATGAACTGAGTCATCACTTGGGTCAGCTGTGCCTGAGCTTCCATGAGCTGCTCCAATTCAGTGGGGTGACGGCAGGGAGGCATCTGTGGTTCAGCACAGGTAAGTTTAGAAAGAATCAACTACGATAATAGGATTCTACCCATGCATATGATCAAACAACAACAAACAATAGCAGACAATCACAAGCAAGCAACACATCAACAAGCAAGCGATCCAGCAACATCCCAGGTGTTATCCTAGTAGTATATAACTACTGAAATAGTTTTGCAAGAGTTGGCAATGGTTAACTAAACAGTTGATCAACTAAACAACAAAACAGCAATCTGCCAGAACAGTCCATCAGCGTTCACGAATTTTTCCGCCTGACTTAAACTCGTCAGAAAATTTAGCTGATTTTTGCACATATAGTACAGAGAGTTTCGCGTCAGCCCAATTTTTTTCAGATTTTTCCGAGTTACCAGAAAAATATGAAAAATCGTGCAGTACTGCTGTATCAGAAGAAAACTACAGCGAAAATAACATAGATAGTAACCAAATTACCGTAACTCTTTCATAAAATTCGCACAAATAATTCCTGGGATATTGGAGTACACAAATAAGCAACTAAACACTCTTAAACTAACACGAACTAAGTTTCTCATCGATCGAGACTAATCCTAACGAATTTGCCTAACGAAGACTAATTGGTGGACTTCTATCTATTTCTTGAAGAGGTTGAGGTAGGTCCTTGCGGCCATGCGTTGGCGCTTCGGCTCGCGGTACAACCATGGCGGAGGAGTGTACACCTTTCCTGAATCATCACTTGAGATCTCAAACTCCACCTCTTCTGGATCCTCCTCTTCTTCACTCTCAGCTGCAATAGCAACAACTTCATCTCCTCCACCATCATCATCTCCATCATCATCATCCTCGTCCTCATCATCATTATCGTCTCCACTGTCATCATCATCCCCATTGTTGCCATCATCTCCATTGTCATCATCAGAGGGTGGATTAAGCTATGCTTGGAGAGCGTCAATCTGGGCTGTCATAGCTTCAATAGTTTGATCCCTTTCCTGGATGGTCCCTTGCAACTGTTGTATGTTCTGGGTGTTATCCTACACCGTACCATGTAGATGAGCTATGGTTGCATCTCTGGCTATCAGGGCATTCTCCAGAACCCCCACAGCTTCATGCAGGGTGTCAATCTCCTGTCCTTGGACCACCATACCATTGCTAGTAAAATCTGCAATCTCCTTTATCATCCTCACCTTCTCTGCTAGAGCTCCATTCTCCCTTTCCATGTCCTCTATGTGCCTCCGACGGGGCGGCATGTTGTTCCTGTCGCCCGGGGTAACCACAATGTTCCCATCTTCATCACGCCTCCCATAGTCACGGTAGGGTGAATCTGGCAAGAGGGTGTCGGACATAATGGCCTTGGCGAGACAGGGCTTCATGTATGGCTGTTGATTCCAAGTCCCCGTTGCGTATGTCTTGGTGTAGATCAAGTGCACGGGGTTTGGCAAGGCATCTCTGAATATGAAGGTAGTGATCTCCCATGCATCTTCTCCATATCCATAGGTGTACAACCTTCTTCCCTTGAACATGGGCAGTGGCAATCCCAATGACTGCGAGAGCTGAGCTAACTGCCTTGCAAAGGGCCTTGGTGAATCGATGGTGGCATACTCACCGACTTCTCCCATCTATCAAGTAAAAGAGGAAAGTGTGAGAATAGCATATGGTAAGAATTTACGTGGTGAAAGGCATAAGATGTAAGATGAGTTAATATAGGCTTTAATAATTCTATGGCTTCCTAATCCAATCCTAGGTCACGATCCTACAATCGACACACGGCTCGATATCCTCAGAACACCCGGTTACGAAAAGACCGTGGCCTCTATGTGACATGCCAATCCCTGGATCGGTTCATTGGCCCACAATAGAGTAAGATAGATAACATAGCAAAATATCCGTGTATCATGAATAACGAAGATCCAGAGTACCATTATTACAATAAAAGCTTAGCACAAAGCTAGCTCAAATTATTCAGGTAGCAACATAAATAAAGTAAATCCTCCATTCTTCAAATTGCCCACAAGTGAACAAGGGCCGAGTGGAGTACCGTGGCCTATAACGATCAATCAGAATCAGAATAACCTGCAACATGAAACGTAGCAGCCTCGAAGGGTCAATACATGGAATGTATGGCAAGTAGAGCTAGTAAAGGAGACAATAGTACTAACATCTACATGCATATTTGGCAATTGGAGCTGTGTCTGGCTTGCATTTGCAAATACATTTGTCCTACTTTCATAAACAGTTTTTGATTTTCTTTGAAAAGATCCCAATTAAGTTAACCCAACAAAATTTAAAACAATTATGAAATTAGAATGAGCGAGAAACATGTCATGGAATCAATATCAAGCAACTCAGATGTCCATAACCGGGGACACGGCTAATCGATTAGATTATACACCCTGCAGAGGTTTGTACACTTTACCCATGTGACTTGGCCAGCCCAGCTCGTACCATCACTCTCATTTTGGGTGATGATAGGGAGAAGACCAAGAAGAGACTATTCGGGAAGTAGCTCCTCAATCCCGACGCGCACCGGTCCAACCTACCAAAATTCTACATCTCTGGATACGGGGGTTCGAGTTACCACAACCTACTAAGTCCAACCAACCGCCCATTCCATTATTGGCACATGGTTGTACACGTAAGCTACACAATAAAGAAGCCAATCATTCTCTCTTGATACCTGGGTGCCTTTCTGCAATGAAACCACCAAAAATTATCAATACCATCACACCTAGGAGATTCATTGATTAAGTTGTTTTAGTTTTCACAAACCAATACTTTTAGAAACAAGTATCAATGATGTAACCCAGCCCTCGTTCAACATAGCATGGCTAAGCACATCTACCAACGGTGGTTCATCTACAAGGAAGGCCCTACCACATAATAGGTCATAGCATAGCGATAGTACCATCCTACACATGCAACTACAAAATACACGACAAATGCATTGAAAATAGTAGGACGATATCATGAACAAAGTAGCATCTACTTTCCTTGGTTGTAGCGGTCGGAAGAACAATCCACACACGAGCACGCGTTGCACTCGTCACAATCTACACGATACAATTGCAATCATAAACAAACAATCCACAAGCATATGCAACAAAGATGATGCATGAAGGTATGCAAGACAAGTGAATTGGTGCTACAGCTGCACCACAACATCCTATTCCGTAATACTATCGTTTGCATGCATGGAAAAATAGTTTTAGCGCTAGGAAAACTAATAGACAAAAGTAATGCTCAAAACTAGAGCTAGAACTCAAATAATTCACTACCGGTAGTATACTGTTTGTAAAATCTTAGGAAAATTCTACTGCATAGGCATCACTGATTAGAAACAGTACCAACTGGAATTACTCAAAAAGGAATTATAGAACTCCCCGAGTAATTAAAACACTGCAGAAAGCCACTAGACAGTTTCTGCAGAAGTTTTTACTGTAAGCCTATCTTTTTAATTCACGATGAGATTCCCCTCGTTCCACTGAATCCAGGGACATATCATACGCGATTTTTGGAGCTACGGATCTTTTTCTACGAATTTATTACTCCGAAAAGGCCACTAACTAATTTGATTAAACTGTACTAAACCTTGCTGCAAAAGTCTGAACCAAAGGTACAGCGAGATTCTACACGACTTACTGAATCTACACATATTTTATTTGCAATTTTTGTCCAAGCGGTTTAATTACTACGAAATTTATAATTTTCTACCGAAATCTGTTAACTAAAAGGATTAACGGAAATAACCAACAATCGGTTCTGCTGATCGGTCAAAGCGTCTGCTGACTGGGCGTCTGACTAGTCAACGCCCGAGTCTGACCGGTCAACGAACGATCTAAGCCGCCGATCTGAGATTTGACGGTGGCTGCAGTCTTACCGGAAACAAACGGCGAAACAGACGGCGGTGAGTTCCGGACAGCGGCGACGATCGGTTCCGGCGTCGGGGTTCTTCCTGCACGGACGGAGACGGTCAACGAGCGGTTCAAGATTGTTAACGAGGCGCGCAAGACGGCGCGTCTTGGTGTGCGTGCGTGTGTAGGCGCGCAGCGTAGTAGCGCCACGTAGGGCAGCTAGCGCGCAGCAGCGCGCGCAGCGGGCAAGAAGCAGCAACTAGCGCAGGGCGGCGACGCAGCGAGGCGGCGCTGCGGCGAGGCGCGTGCAGCAAGCGCAGCGGCGGTGGCGCGCGCGGCGGGCGGGGCGGAGGAGGCGGCGGCGGCGGAAGGGCGGCGAGGCGCGCGGCGAGGCGCGCAGCGGCGGCCTTACCTGGGTGGTGGAGGCGACGACGGCGGAAGGGTGGCCGTGGCGGCGGTGCGGAGGTGGCCGGCGGCGGCGCGGCGCGGCACGCTGTCGAGGCGGCGAGGCAGGCGGGGCGGGCGATCACGGGCGGGGCGGGGCGTGCGGGTGCGGATCCCAAGGCCGGGTGGGGTCCTTTTGTGGCCCTTCGCACGAAATCCTAAACTGAAACGGCTCGGAGTTGGTTTAGAACTCGGAAATCGGTCCAGAAATTGGGACCGTTTTCCGGCGATTCACTAAAACGGTCGCAACTTCTCCGTACGAGCTCCGATTCGAGCGATTCTTGTGCCTACGATTTCGTACAGTCGAGGGGAACAATCTAGCGTCAAGGTTCGAGCTAAACAACTAATATATAAGGGTGGTCAACGCTAGTCCTACTAAAGCTTCCCGCAGGAACCTCGTATCAAAATAGAATAGGGTTTTGCAATTGGCATTTCGCCGAACCTTTTCACTCGATGGTTTTGCATGGAAAAGCATGATGCAATGATATGAATGATATTGAAGACCAAATATAAAATTTGGGATGTGACAATCCCACACTCACTCGCATGGCATCACTCAACTTTGGACTAGAGAATCGCTTGGTCGCATTCACCGGTATGCTGGAGGATGCACGCCACCTTATCCATCACTATCAGGATTGAGCACAGACTTTGGAGGAGAGATTGGTGGAAGCTAATACAACCTTAGCTGCCGCCAATGCTGCACGTGAAGCTGCTGAAGCTACTGCTGAAGATGCCATCGCCACGGTGCATATGGCCGAGGTCGCTACAGAGACCGCGCTGGCAGTCAATGATGGTGGTGAAGGACAGGGACTGGAGCTACCGCAACCTGAACCCAATGCACATCGTCGCATGACATTTTACAACAATGCGCGTGGAATCCGGTACCATGCACGTATACGGGTCACAAGGAAGAAGAAATGTCAGCGTGCAGCGAGGCGTCGTCTTTCTCTCCAGGCCATTGCACCAATGCTTGCACTTCTGGCGCCATCACCAGTACATCAGGAGCATGTTGATCAGTCTCAGGAGGAAGAAACAGAGCCTGAAGAAAGGATTCTAGCAAGCTCGGATGAAGCAGAGTCTAGCTTGGCACCTGATCAGCCGAATGCAGGATCGCATGGGTACCTGGATGATTAGACTACACTAAGCCATGAGAGAGACTTTATTTAATAATATGTGAGACGTTAGTTATTTTAAATAATTGCATGTGTGTCGAGTAGACTATGCAAATCAATATCTGGTATAGCTACTACTCTATCTTGAACCTTTTTATGTGTGAGATTTTAAGAAAAATTTGGTTCACGTTTGGATTTCTTTGATGTTCTAATTGTCTGTTCGTGCAAGTTCGGTTTTGGGGTAGTTTATTTCCCTCTTGTCTATTCTAATCTTGAGTGACAACAGGATGAACGCCAACCGAGATCGTGGTTGTGGTGGACGCGGTCGTGGACCGGCGTTCGAGGAGAACTTCCCTGAGGCTGAAGTCCATGACACTGATACCGATACGGAGGATGAGGGACAACATCCACCACCACCACCGCCGCCGCTCAACATGGAACAAATAATGTTGATGCAAACATAGTTCCTGCAGCAGATGGCCGCCAACATGGCGAATCAGAACCAAAACCAAAACCCGAATCAGAATCAAGGTCATCATCCTCCACCACAGTCCAAGATAGCAGAGTTCATGAGGACAAAGCCACCTACTTTCGTAGGATCAGCGGACCCTATTGAAGCTGATGATTGGCTGAAGGACATTCGCAGGAAGCTCAATTTGGTCAATGTTGATGCATAAGACCGTGTGAAGTTTGCAGCACACCAACTCCAGGGTTTATCTGCAGATTGGTGGGAGAGTTTTTATGATGCACATGATGATGCTGAGGCAATCACCTAGAATGAATTTTCAGAAGCTTTTCGCACAACACACATTCCTGCTAGTCTCATGGAGCTAAAGAGGGATGAATTTCGAGCTCTTGTCCAAGGAAAGATGTCAGTATCTGAGTACTGGGACCGGTTTACTTAGTTATCTCGCTATGGGAAAGCAGATATTCCTACTGAGGCAGACAAGACTGCTAGATTCCTGAGGGGTTTGAACCCAAGTCTGAAGGATAGATTGGTATCCCATGGTTTTCCAAATTTCCAGAGCCTGGTAAACAAGGCTATCCTGCAAGAGAACTCAAAGAGAGAGTTAGAGGAACACCGAAAACGCAAAGCACCACAGGGTCAGCATGGAGCTGGAAGCTCACGCGCCAGAAGAATAATAACCACTCTGGTTATCGTGGAGCGGCTTCGAAGTCAGCAAAGCCTGGTCATAACTTTCAGCACAATGCCTACCGTACTCCGAGAGCTGAAGTCGGAGGAAACCATGCCAACATTGCTGGAAAGGCGTGCTACAACTGTGGCGTAGAGGGACACTTTTCTGCTGCATGCCCGAACAAGAAGAACACAGGGCCGACACCAGTGAATTTCAATTTGGGGTCTGCTGCCAAGACACCAACAGTGGGATGTGGGCAAGGCATACGGCCTACACCAGGAGGCGCATCTAATCCCTCAGGATAGCCGGGTCGTGGTCAAGTCAACCATATCACAGTTGAACAAGCCAATGAAGCCTCAGATGTTGTTCTTGGTATGTTCCCAATCAACTCATGTTATGGTTCAATACTTTTTGACTCTGGAGCTTCGCATTCATTTGTTTCCAAGCAATTTGCTGAGAAACACCATTTGAAAACTAAGGGTATGGGTCAGTCAATGGCAGTGCAATCACCTGGGGGAATCCTTATGTCAGGTTTGAAATGCCCTAAAGTGATCATAACGATCAAGGGAGTAGAGTTTCTAGCAAACCTCATAGTGTTAGACTCTAAAGGGTTAGATGTCATTCTTGGCATGAACTGGTTAGGGAAACACAAAGCTATGATAGATTGTGGACTTAGAGCCATATCATTAACCAGTACTGAAGGAATTTTGGTGAATTACAAGCCCGAGGTAACATCAGAAACTACAGTAACCAGTTTGTTGAACAGCTTGAAGGAGATGGTTGTGTCAGATGTTAGGGTGGTTAAGGAATACCCGGATGTGTTCCCAGAGGAGCTACCAGGTATTCCACCAGATCGTGAGATAGAGTTTGTCATTGAGTTAGTGCCAGGAACTGTCCCTATTGCAAAGAGACCATATAGGATGCCAGCAAATGAGCTAGCTGAGATGAAGAAGCAAATCCAGGAACTTATAGAGAACGGATACATTAGACCGAGCACCTCGCCTTGGGGAGCACCGGTGTTGTTTGTAAATAAGAAGGATGGATCCATGCGTATGTGTGTGGACTACCGTGCTCTGAATGAAGTAACCATAAAAAACAAATACCCTTTGCCGAGAATAGATGATTTGTTTGATCAGTTGAAAGGAGCTTCTATTTTCTCAAAGATAGATCTCAGGTCAGGATACCATCAATTAAAGATTCGACCGCAAGATATACCCAAAACAGTGTTTGCCACTCGTTATGGCCTGTATGAGTTTCTAGTGATGTCATTTGGACTCACAAATGCACCACGAATCTCATGAATAAAGTTTTCATGGATTGCTTGGATAAATTCTTCGTGGTACTCATTGATGATGTGTTGATCTACTCCCGTAATGAGGAAGAGCACGAGAAACACCTACGGATTGTTCTAGAAAGGCTTAGAGAACATCAACTCTATGCCAAGTTTAGCAAGTGCGAGTTTTGGTTGAAACAAGTTGATTTTCTTGGTCATATCATTTCAGCTGAAGGGGTAGCAGTGGATCCAGCTAAAGTGGAAGCAATACTTAGCTGGAAGAAACCAAAGAATGTGTCAGAGATACGCAGCTTCCTCGGACTTGCGGGATATTACCGCCGCTTTATAGAAGATTTCTCAAGAATCGCAAGACCAATGACACAGTTGATCAAGAAGGAGAAAAAATTTGAGTGGACAGCAGCGTGTGAGACCAGTTTCCAAGAACTCAAGAGGAGACTAACTTCTGCCCCAGTGCTAATTTTGCCAGATATTCGAAAGGATTTTGAAGTTTATTGTGATGCTTCCAAACAGGGTTTGGGTTGTGTTCTCATGCAACAAGGAAAGTTTGTAGCTTATGCATCCAGACAATTACGTCCACATGAAATGAACTATCCCACACATGATTTGGAATTGGCTGCCGTAGTACATTCTTTGAAGATCTGGAGACACTATCTTATTGGTAATCGATGTGAGATATATATAGATCATAAGAGCCTGAAGTATATTTTCACCCAACCAGATTTGAATCTTAGATAGAGAAGATTAAGGACTACAACATTGGAGTTAATTATCATCCTGGTAAAGCCAATGTCGTAGCTGATGCATTGAGCAGAAAGGTTTACTGCAATAATCTTATGATTCAGGAATCTCAACCAGAACTGCATGAGGAATTCAGGAAATTAAACTTGAACATGTGTAAGATCCCTCCTTTGTAAAGGAAAAAGGATCCCTGTGATTGCAATGCTAGTCCCTGGATCATTGCTAGCATCCACAGTTTAAGATGAAGTACACATATACAAAGGTCATTTATTACATTCATTCCAGAGATAAAACATAGTCTTTTACAACTCAGGGCCACATGCCTAATACAAGAGTTTTGGAATAAGTAAATAAACATAAGTCTTCATCTTCATGTGCCACAGGCAAGCATGTTGAGTGTAGACTCATGACACCTAATCATCATCGAGTAACTCGCAACATCACAAGTTACTGACCAAGTGGGTCAATATTTTGGAATAGTATTGGCAAGTGATACCTTAGTAAATTTTTAAGTGGACTATATTACTATATGAATTTTGGATAAGTGTAGTTAGGCTTGCTTTGCTCAAAATAGGTTTTTCCTATTAGTTGAAATCACTAAGTTTTTCTTTGTCAAAAACTTTCCCAAGAAACCACCAATAGACATTGGGGTCCTTCACCCTTGTTCACCCACAAGTTTTACTTTTGAAGTTGGAGTGATGAGATTCTTGATAGCTTCCATGTCTTGATGCTCAAGTTGTCCATTGCCATGGACTTGGCTAAGTACTTAGATTTTCCATCTGCATAGGTTGTGCACTTTCCCACTGACTTGGTTTCCCAAGACAGGACCTTTCAGAAGCCTTCCCTTAGCCAAATGGACGCGTTCCAACCTATCATTCCCACTACCACCAACTGTCCAAATGACTAAGTTCTAGCAATCTATGTGATCAAGGCAGAGCCCATATTGCCAAGTGGTTGCACTATAAGCTTCTCAACATTTGGCCTCTACAATCCCTTTGTGCCTGGGTGGCATACCACAAGTGTGATACACAAGGTAAACCATGTCCATGGGCCTTGTGTAACAACTCAACCTAAAACTACCATTCAAGTCCCATTCCACCCAGGAGGTTCATTGACTTAGTTGTTTTATTAGGAAAAACATAAGTCCCAAGACTTAGAAATATTTTCATCATAGCATGTATATACTTTACCAACCCTTGTTTGCTACTAGCTAGGCTAAGCATGGCATAGTAACTTAACTTAGGAAATTTCCTAGCAATTCTACAATTCTACAACTACTTAGGATTTCCCAACATAGCATTTGGCAAAAACAACATGCAAGACTTAGCAAAATACTTCTAATGCTTGTACAAAATATAGGGATGGAAATATTCATGAAGTACCACTTGCCTTGGTAATGGGGAGAGTAGCACTCTTCATAATCACAGTCACTAGCAAAATCTACACAAAAATTGGTAGCACAAAATTACACACAATTCATATACAAACAAAAATATATATGCATGCATGCAAAATAAAATGCTAAGTGATGATTTTTGAAACCCAACCATGCAAGTGCATAGCATTGATCTATAAACAATTAAAAAACTTGCTACACCAAGTTTATTTTACACTTAAACAATTTTCCAAACATATTCTACACTCAAAAAAAAGCCTTAAACAAGTTACTCCAATTAAAGTCATTTTAACAGAAACTTTTTACTAAACACATTGCAGATTCAGAAAGGGCTTGTCTCCCTGACTCCAACAGTATAAAATTTGCAAAAATCTAACGTGGGAATCAAAAGTTATAGCTATTTCAATTTTGGATCAAAATCTGATTTCAAAACCGTTTTTGAATCTAACCCTAGCCACGTGTCTTAACCCTACTGGCGCGTACCGGTTCGGACGGATCGAGCTCTGCGGGCCGTAGGATCTAAGTTAGATCTGGCGGCTCAGATGCGCGCTTACCTCTTCGCTTAAGTTCTAATCTCAGCCGCAGGATCTGCATCTAACGCTCCTAATCGCTTTGACCAAATACGAGCGGCGCTAGCGGCGACGACTGGCGGCGACGCGTCTGACAGCGGCGGCGCTGGCGTTCTAGGTCGTGCGGGTGTGGGGGAAGTGGCTTACCAGAACCGCAGGAGGCTGCTGATGCTCAAGGTGGCGTTGGCTCGGGAAGGGGCGCACGGGCACGGTCACTAGGGCTCGTCGGAGTTGCGGGCGGCGTCTGTCGCTTGCAGTCGAGGTTGTTGCCGAGGTTTGGCGTCGCCCTAGCGAAACCGGAGGATCGGGAGATGCACAAACGCAGCGAACACTCGTAGGGAAAGAGGGGCAAGGCGCCGGTTTTACCTCAATTGGTCGCCGGAGTCTGCGGCAGCGCAGGTAGTTGCATGCACGAACGGGGATGACGGCTGGGTCACAAGAATGCACACGAAGGGTATCAGGGGGTGCGCGAGATCAAGCTGGTTGCAGTGGTTTGAACAAGAGAGAGGGGGGCGGTCGAGGCTTACCGGAATTAGTCGCCGGAGCCGTCAGTACTGCGGTGCTTCGAAGACAAATGCGCGCAGCCTGGTGGCGGAGTGAGAGAGGAGAGTGGGGGGAAATGATCGTGGTGTAGAGGGGATAAAATAGGCCCAAGCGCGACAGGAAACGCTTGCGGCATCAAGGCTAATTACGCCGCGCCATTACCGGCATTGACAGCAGCGGCGTGGTGCATGGGCGTTTTGGGGAAGACGAGGGTGACGTGGAGAGGGCCCGCTCGTCAGCGAAACGCGCAGAGAGGAGGTGGGGTATGGTTGTCAGCAACTGCTTGGGTGTGCTTGCGCGTGCGAGAGAGAGAGAGAGAGGAAGGCCGGGTGGGCTAGTTGGGCCAGTTCTGTTGCTGGGCTAGAATAGTGGCGCCTGGCCCTTTTCTTTTCTTTTGTCCTTTTCTTTTTCTGTTTTGATTTTCAGGAAAGGTTTTCAAATGAAATCAAGTCTCATTTGAATTCAAATCAATTTGGGCTTTTTGCAGGGTGCAATAGACTCAAATACTAGGCATGAAATCATGTGGTTGTTTTGCAAGGCTTGGTCACTCTTGGGGAAACAAAATATCAGGGACTTGGTACCTGATTTGCAATGCTTGAAAAATGGTTTTTTGGAACCATTTCCAATTTTTAAACCTTGGTTTAAATTCTACACTCAAACCTTTCAACAAAGAAGGCAAACAATCTAGGTTCATAAACATTCAACTTTCAAATGGGGATGGCCATTTGATTTAAGTTTGCTCACATGAAATGATAGCACTATGTGCTTTGCTTTTCTGAAATGAGTTTTGAAAATGATCTCAATTCTATATGCATGCATGAATGATATGCAATCTTTGAAATCATGATTTTAGGGATGTTACAAATCTAACCCCCTTAAGGTGAATCTTGCCCTCGAGATTCGGATTGGCTAGCAAATAGGTGAGGGTGGTCTTTCCGAAGTTCATCTTCTCTTTCCCATGTTGCTTCCTCTTCGGAATGATGATTCCATTGCACTTTGCAAAACTTGATAGTCTTTGTCCTTGTGACTCTTTCTGCAGTCTCAAGAATCTTGATAGGTTTCTCTTCATAAGTGAGATCACTTTCTAGTTGAACTTCCTCCAAAGGGATAGTATCCTTCAAAGAAGTTTCTTCCATTTCTGGATGACATTTCTTAAGTTGACTCACATGAAACACATTATGGACTGCTGACAAAGACTCTGGCAGTTCAATTTCATAAGAAACTTGTCCTTTGCGACTCAGAATCTTGAATGGCCCAACATATCTTGGTGCCAACTTTCCTTTGACTCCGAATCTTTTCACTCCACGAAGTGGTGATACTCTAAGATAGGCTCTATCACCAACTTCGTAGGTGACTTCTCTACGCTTAGGATCTGCGTAGCTTTTCTGTCGGGACTGTGCTATCTTTAATCTGTCCTTAACCAATTTGACCTTCTCTTCGGCTTCTTTGATAAGATCTGGCCCGAATAAACTTCTTTCTCCCACACCATTCCATAACAATGGGGTGGTACACTTTCTTCCGTAGAGAAACTCAAACGGTGCCATCTCAATGCTGGCTTGATAGTTGTTGTTATAAGAAAATTCTGCGTAAGGCAGACTTTCATCCCAACTTGCTCCATAGTCTAGGGCACATGCCCTCAACATGTCTTCCAGAATTTGATTAGTCCTTTCTGTTTGTCCATCGGTTTGAGGATGAAAAGCAGTACTGAATTCCAACCTCGTTCCCAATGACTCATGTAGCTGTCTCCAAAAATGGGAAGTGAATTGAGTTCCCCTATCAGACACAATACTCTTGGGCACACCGTGTAGACATACAATTCTACTCATGTAGATTTTGGCTAACTTGGCACTTGTATAAGTTGTCTTCACGGGTATGAAATGAGCCACTTTAGTTAGGCGATCCACTACTACCCATATGGAATCATATCCTGACCTGGTCCTTGGTAGTCCGGTAATGAAATCCATACCAATCTTGTCCCACTTCCAATCAGGAATAGGTAGTGGTTGAAGCAAACCTGCTGGTTTCAAATGCTCCGCTTTTACTCTACTACACACATCACACAAAGCAATATGTTCGGCGATGTCCCTCTTGAGATTGTTCCACCAAAATCTTTCTTTCATGTCCATGTACATTTTGGTGTTACCCGAGTGAATAGAATACGGGGAGTTGTGAGCTTCCTGCAAAATCAGTTTTCGTAACTCCGGATCTTGTGGAACACAGATACGTTTCCCATGCCATAATGTACCCTGTTCGTCTTCATGGAAATTTTTAGCTTTCCCTTGGCCAATCTTTTCCTTAATCTCTTCAATTTCCTTATCAGTCTTCTGAGCTTCTCGGATCTTGTCCAACAAAGTGGGTTGAACATCTAAAGACATGAGATGTCCTTCAGGCACAATCTCCAATCTGAGTTCTCTGAATTGGGTACACAGATCATCAGGCAATTCTCCTTTGGTAAGGCCATTTACAAATACCTTACGACTTAGAGCATCTGCTACAACATTCGCTTTACCGGGGTGGTATTGAAAACTTAAGTCATAATCCTTGATAAGCTCTAACCATCTTCTTTGTCTCATATTGATTTCCTTCTGGGTGAAAATATACTTCAAACTTTTATGATATGTGAACACTTCACAACGCTTTCCCAAAAGGTAATGTCTCCATGTCTTAAGTGCATGGACGACAGAGGCTAACTCCAAATCATGAGTAGGGTAGTTTACTTCATGAGTTTTGAGTTGTCTCGAAGCATAAGCTACAACTTTACCGTCTTGCATAAGTACTGCACCCAAACCTTGATGAGATGCATCACAATATACTTGAAAATCTTTTTCCAAATCTGGTAGACATAGAACTGGTGCTGTCACAAGTCTCTTCTTCAACTCCTGAAAGCTGACTTCACAACCTTCAGATCAAGCAAACTTCTTATCTTTCTTTAATAATTCAGTCATTGGTTTGGCAACCTTTGAGAAATTTTCAATAAACCTTCTGTAGTAACCTGCTAAGCCAAGGAAACTACGAACTTCTTTCACGTTCTTGGGAGATTCCCATTCCTTCATAGCTGAGACCTTAGCAGGATCAACTGCTACACCATCCTTTGTCATAACATGACTAAGAAAACCAACTTCTTCTAACCAGAACTCACACTTGCTGAATTTGGCATAAAGTTTATGCTCTATCAACTTCTCAAGTATCAAACGCAAGTGCCCTTCATGCTCTTCTTTGCTCTTGGAGTAGACTAAGATGTCATCGATGAAAGCAACAACAAACTTGTCGAGGAATTCCATGAACACTTTGTTCATCATATTCATGAAGTAGGCTGGAGCATTGGTCAAGCAGAAAGGCACTACGGTATACTCATATAATCCATACCTTGTGGTGAATGCTATTTTAGGTATGTCTTGCTCCCTTATCTTGAGTTTAAAATAGCCTGACCTTAGATCAATCTTTGAGAACACACATGCTCCTTCAAGCTGATCAAATAAGTCATTGATTCTTGGCAAAGGATATTTGTTCTTGATAGTTACCTCGTTGAGTGAACGGTAATCTATGCATAACCTTTGGCTCCTATCCTTCTTCTCCACAAACAAAACTGGGGCTCCCCAAGATGAAGAACTTGGTTGAATAAATCCTTTCTGCAACTGTTCTCCTAGTTGCTTCTTGAGCTCTTTTAGTTCATCAACTGACATTTTATATGGTCTCTTTGCTATTGGTACGGAACCTGGTACCAAATCTATCAGAAATTCCACATCTCTATCCGGTGGCATTCCTGGCAATTCTTCCGGAAACACATCCGGATACTCACACACAATTGGCACACTGTCCATGCTAACCCCCTTAAGATAATTTAGCATACTACTTTTTGTTTCAAAGCTGGTCTTGAATCTGATCCTTTTATTTCCCGGAGTTGTGAGTGAGACAGTGTGACTGGCACAATCTATCACTCCTTTGTACTTAGTCATCCAGTCCATTCCCAGAATGACATCCAAACCTTGGGAGTTTAGTATTATCAAGTTAACGTGAAACTTATACTTCCCAAATTCTATGACTAGATCATGGCATCCTGAATTCACTATCATTTCTCCACCAGGAGAACTTACTTTTATGGGACACCCAATAGTTTCTACCGGTAGTTCATTTCTTTCAACAAATGCTCTTGATATGAATGAATGAGATGCACCAGTATCAAAGAGTACAAATGCTGGAATAGAATTGAGTCTGAACTTACCAGCAACAGCGTCAGGCTCCTCATAGACCTCCTCCACATTGATGTGGTTCACCTGTCCTTTCTGGAAAGGATTGGGCTTGACAGGTCCTTCAACTTTCTTTTCGGGGCACTCATTTGCATAGTGTCCCATCTTCTTGCATTTGAAGCACTCAACCTGATTGATGTCTCTCTTAGAAGGCTGACTTCCACTTCCACTACCATTACCACCGTGGTGGCTCTTATGTCCACTCTTGTGGTTCTTGTACTTGTCATTGTCATGACTGCGATGATGCTTGTTGTCATGACGGTTGTGGTTGTGGTGCTTGTTGAATTTCCCATGCTTGTGGGACCCTGAGATTCCACTGTCATCATAGTGAGATCGTTTGTGAGACGATCCTGAGCTGTGCTTGTCGGAGTGCTTCCTCTTTCTACTCTCGACTTGCTTCATTTTGTTCTCCAATATAGCAGCCTTGTCACAGAGCGACTGATAAGTGGGAACATATGCCACAACCGGCTATAGATTTAGCTCATCATTCAAGCCTTCCAGAAATTTTTCCTTTCTTTTGGCATCGGTGTCAACCTCATATGGTGCATAACGTGCCAGATTGTTGAACTCTTCAATGTATTCTGCCACGCTACGGTGGCGCTGCTTCAGATTGTGAAACTCTTTCTTTTTCAGGCTCATTATTCCTGACGAGATATGAGCAGTGCGAAAACCTTCCTCAAAGATAGCCCAAGTCACCTCATCTATAGGAGTGGTGATTTGGAAGTTGTCCCACCAAGTGGCGGCTGGCCCTTCCAGCAGATGTGCTGCAAATATGACCTTTTCAGCGTCCGTGCAGCCCACGGTCACTAAGTCCTTGTTTACAGAACGTAGCCAATCATTGGCCACCATGGGATCCGTCGTCCCCGAGAACTTAGCTGGCCTCAATCGCAGAAATCTGGTGAGCATATCAAAGCCCGGAGGGTTGTTGTTGTTATTGTTGTTGTTATTGGGGTTGTTGTTGTTGTTGTTGTTGTTGTTTTGGTTCTGAATGAATGTTGTCATCATCTGCATGAGCTGTGTTTGAGCATTCATCATTTGCTGCATTTCTGGAGTGATGTTGTTGTTGTTGTTGTTGGGGTTGGGGTTTGCGCGACGGGGAGGCATCTGTGGTTTGTTCAAATAGAGATAAGAATGAGATACCCATAGATGTTTTCATGCACATTACATCACATAAGCAAACACAAGCATGCAAGTTCAACAACCAGATAACAAGTTCACAAAGTAAAACACACAAGTGGAAAGCCATCCACATGTCGGATGGTCCAATAACAAGTTCACAAATAACAAGTACGATAATAAAAGATAAACGAGTAGTCAAGTCTACTCATCAGCATCAATCTCCTCCTCGACAAAGGTAAGACATGCGTTCTCCATCACGGTCTTGTTCTCCTCAATGGTAGTGGTCAAGGACTTAATCTTGGCCTTGAGAGCCCTCTTCTGAAAACGAAGCCTCTCAATCACCATCTGTTGCTGCTCTAGCTCGAAGTCCTTGGACTTCAGTTCTTCAGTCATGTCCCGGATCTTCTTGTTCCTATCCTGGACACGTTTCTCCCGACTCTTGAACTTCCGGTCCTGGGTCTCGAACTTCGCCTCCATTTCCTTGACTATCTCGTCCTGCTGCGCGAAAAGCTTGTCCTTCTCGCGAAGCTGCACCTGAAGCTCGTCATTACTAAGCATGACATTGGTCCTGTCCGTGTCCACGTGCCTAATAAGAGACTCTAAGTCCTGGAGATACAGACGTATCGGCTCTGCTGCATCCCTCGAGTCATCCTCGAAGTCGATGGACTCTCCATCCTCATCACGTCTTCCGAAGACGTGAAAGTGGGTGCCTCTAACCTATCGGGAGTGATGGCCTAGCAGACGTCCTATCAGGTCCTGCATGACTACCTCCATGCCTCTCTCCCTGTCATCGTGCATAATCTTGAAGACGATGGCCTCCGTAGTAGGCTCTGTCTGGCGTCCGGGATGGTTCACCTTGAAGCCCCAGAGGTCCTTCCTCTCGAACTTGGTGAGTGGATGCACCATGATGGTAGGAAGAGGGAGATTGAGCAAAGTGGTAAGCTCAACGATACGAGGACCAAAGCGGGTAACCTTGAACTCCTCAACAGTGCTAATGGTAATAGGCATATATTTATAAGATAGAAAAGTTAGAACAACACTATTTAAGATAAATCAAAGACAAACATCACATGCATATCCTTGGAACACAAATCACACAAGTCATGCATACATGAATCCATTACATCAACCAAGGTCCAAACTTATTTAAGGTATCATTTTGGAAGATAAGGTGATAGGTGGTGGTCCAACTAACGTAGTACGTTTACAATCCTATCTCACTGGATCTGTTGGCTAACACAATGTTCCTAGAGGCAATCAACCTATCTTGCTCACATGATTCCATCACTAAGTCTATAATATCTCCCCTTAAGGTTTGGTTGGTGGCTTCCAACTCTTGGGTATGTTCCTTCTCTTTCTCTAAGTCTTTTTGGAGGTTGAGCATTCTGCACTTGACTCTAGCGCTAAGTTCTTTGATAGTCCTCCAAGCTGCTTCTCTTGCTGACTCAAAGAATGTGGTGTGCACCACAGTGTTGGTGTACATGCAGAATCCTTTTTCTTTGTGGTTGTATTCCTTGTTTTTGTACAAGTGAAGTTGCACCCACCAGTACTCAACTCCTTCATCCATCACTGGAAAGCCTTTGTACACAGCTGCACCATGTATTTCCATTGCCACCATGAGGTCCTTGAGAATTTTGGGAAACTCAGTCTCACACTCCAAGGTCATGGTCATGACTGGTCCTTTCTTTACGGCTTCGTTGATGGAGTTCATCTACAAATAGAGATGAGAATGAGAGGATTAGAAAGGTTTACGAGAAGAATAGACAAGTGTAGAAGTAGTTGAAATTTTTTCCTTAGTGGTTTCCAATCCTAGGGTCATAATCCTACAGGCAACACAGTGCTCTGATACCATCTGTAAGATCCCTCCTTTGTAAAGGAAAAAGGATCCCTGTGATTGCAATGCTAGTCCCTGGATCATTGCTAGCATCCATAGTTTAAGATGAAGTACACAGATACAAAGGTAATTTATTACATTCATTCCAATGATAAAACATAGTCTTTTACAACTCAGGGCCACAGGCCTAATACAAGAGTTTTGGAATAAGTAAATAAACATAAGTCTTCATCTTCATGTGCCACAGGCAAGCATGTTGAGTGTAGACTCATGACACCTAATCATCATCGGAGTAACCTGCAACATCACAAGTTACAGCCACAGTGGGTCAATATTTTGGAATAGTATTGGCAAGTGATACCTTAGTAAATTTTTAAGTGGACTATATTACTATATGAATTTTGGATAAGTGTAGTTAGGCTTGCTTTGCTCAAAATAGGTTTTTCCTATTAGTTGAAATCACTAAGTTTTTCTTTGTCAAAAACTTTCCCAAGAAACCACCAATAGACATTGGGGTCCTTCACCCTTGTTCACCCACAAGTTTTACTTTTGAAGTTGGAGTGATGAGATTCTTGATAGCTTCCATGTCTTGATGCTCAAGTTGTCCATTGCCATGGACTTGGCTAAGTACTTAGATTTTCCATCTGCATAGGTTGTGCACTTTCCCCACCAGACTTGGTTTCCCAAGACAGGACCTTTCAGAAGCCTTCCCTTAGCCAAATGGACGCGTTCCAACCTATCATTCCCACTACCACCAACTGTCCAAATGACTAAGTTCTAGCAATCTATGTGATCAAGGCAGAGCCCATATTGCCAAGTGGTTGCACTATAAGCTTCTCAACATTTGGCCTCTACAATCCCTTTGTGCCTGGGTGGCATACCACAAGTGTGATACACAAGGTAAACCATGTCCATGGGCCTTGTGTAACCACTCAACCTAAAACCACCATTCAAGTCCCATTCCACCCAGGAGGTTCATTGACTTAGTTGTTTTATTAGGAAAAACATAAGTCCCAAGACTTAGAAATATTTTCATCATAGCATGTATATACTTTACCAACCCTTGTTTGCTACTAGCTAGGCTAAGCATGGCATAGTAACTTAACTTAGGAAATTTCCTAGCAATTCTACAATTCTACAACTACTTAGCATTTCCCAACATAGCATTTGGCAAAAACAACATGCAAGACTTAGCAAAATACTTCTAATGCTTGTACAAAATATAGGAATGGAAATATTCATGAAGTACCACTTGCCTTGGTAATGGGTAGAGTAGCACTCTTCACAATCTGTCGTGGTGGTGGCACGGCAGATGCCATGGGTAGGCTAAAGTATGGGGCCAATGGATGCTAGTGGGATCTGGGGAGGGAAGATGCAACTGTCTTACACTCAAGCTGCCAAAGTGATGAACTTTATTTCTCTCTTGATGTGTTACAAGTGCTCCTAGAGCTGTTTACAGGGGAACAATGTGAATCTCCCCAGCCTAACGTTGCTCAAAAGACTCTCTCCCTCCCTCAGGGTCCAGACTTCCCCTTATAAAGGGGTGCCTTGGGTGCCCTTAGGGCTGACGGGGCAAGCATATTCGAGGAATATGCTTGTCCCAAAGTAGTAATTCGGCGGCCTCCTTTCCCTGTCTCCCTTCTAATGACGGCAAAGCTCCAGCGGCCCCCCCTTCTGCGTGCCTCGGGCCAAAGACTGTCACCTCCGTGACCTCCTTCGCCCCTCCGCCCTCGCCTCCTTGTCTCTTGCGCTTGGCCTGTTGATTCCTTTTAGCTGCAGCTATGGTTTGACCCTAAGCTTCTCCTTCTCCCGCAAGCTTCGTTTAACCCGGCCTTACCTCATGTTATTCGCTCGTTCCTTACCTGCATGAAGATCATCTGGGTAATCGGCGAGTTTCTCATTAACTTCGCCGATAACCACTTGATACCAGATACGTGCTTCTTGCCTCCATTCATCGGCCGACATATCAACGATTCGGCCGACCTAGGCCGTAGTTTCGGCAACTGACGGGGCAAGCCTCTGTTTTTCCCGTCTCGACCTACCCGAGGTTAACCCCGACATTAGTCCCCGGCTGGTGTGGCCCTGTCAATTACTTTGGCCGGGTTATATCAGCTTCAACACCTTCTTTTAGTCTTGTTTCCGTGCTACGGCCTTGTCCGAGGTTCTCTCGCTCCTTCCTCCATACGCTAAGTCCTACGTGTTACCCCATCATTGCTCTCCTAGTTTTTAGGTCCTTTTACTGCATTTACTGACAAGCCACAGTGAACCCTGTGCCTGCTGCGCCGCCGTTACGACGCCTCGTGTTCCGCTCCTCTTGGGATCGTAACAACTTTTCTTTGTATGTGGCCGTTGGTGTGGCTCCATTCACCGTCGTGCGTTCGTGTTACCCCACGATCCACACGGGTAACTGCCACACCCACGATCCCACTCCCCTGTTCATTGCTTGCCTATAAAGTGGGGAAACGCGCCCGTTGGGTTCACCTTTCCCCTTATCGCTCGCGTCCGCTCTCCTTCCTCCCTTCGTCTGTGTGCTCTCTCGCCGCTCCGCCGCCGCTCGCCATCCAGAGCTTCCGCCGGCGAGGATTCCACGGCGTCGTTCGGCCTTTTCCGCCCGCGCTCTACGGCGGTGTCCCCGCCGCCGGTGAGTCCTTTCTGGTCATCTTGCCCTGTCCTTGCTCTAGATCGATCCGCATAATTTCCGTACTCAGGCGACGGTTTCTCCTCTTTTCGCCATTGTTTTCTTGCAAAGTTCCGACGGGGCCC
The DNA here is from genome assembly GCA_030063025.1 of Avena longiglumis. Taxonomy (NCBI): domain Eukaryota; kingdom Viridiplantae; phylum Streptophyta; class Magnoliopsida; order Poales; family Poaceae; genus Avena; species Avena longiglumis. The sequence goes on along the minus strand of CP125974.1, from coordinate 469,422,912 downwards.
TGTAGCTCTAAGCCCTCCTCCGCCGCTAGTTTTTCCTCCGGCGATCTCTCCGGCGGAACTATGTCTAGTTCATTTAGCGGTGCTCTAGTTGAGGACGATGATGCTGGCTCCGGGCCTGAGCGTGGATCATGGCAGGGCTCTTCGCCTCGCCATGAGATTGAATGGCTCATCGAACTTCGGATTCGCCGAGGTTTCCTGTCGTTTACCCGGCAGCGAATCCTCTCCAGTTCTCAGAGAGGGTGAGTATGTGGTCTTCATGTCCCACTTCGCCCGCGGCTTCGGTCTTCCTCTTAGCGATTTTGCTAGAGCATTTCTCGATTACTTCGGCCTTCAGCCGCATCATCTTCCTTGAACGCCATAGCCTCTTTCCGCTTTTATCTCGGCCGGAGGGTTACCGCCTGTGGCCATCCGTACATGTCTGGTCGAAGTTCTTCCAGATCCGCTCCAACGTTGTTCCCGACAAATCTCTGCATCCTTCCGAGAAGCTGCTCACCCAATGTGGGGCGGCGTCTATTACACCTCGGAGGAAGTCCGTGTTCCCTCGTGTCACCGGATTGGAGTCGTGCAAGAAATGGCACAAGTCATTCTTCTACGTCAAGAACAGAGGGGCGGAAGACAAGATTCGGCTCCCACCGTTCTCAATTGGCCCCCCTTCCAAAGTGAATTGGCTATATAATCCGAAGAAGACTCATGCCCTAGCGGAGGCCTTCGAGATTCGGCTGAAGGAGTTGATTCGAGCCGGGTTATGCGGAGAGGACTTGATGGCCACTTTTATTAGTAGCCGGATCTGCCCCTTCCAACAAAGGACCCACAAGCTGTGCTACATGAGGTCCCTGACCCTAACCGAGTCTCGACCGTGGAGTTGGACTACCTCATCCGTAAGCGTCCGAGCTATTTTCAAGACGGAGATGCCTGATGACTGGACCTGGGGGTTGAAACCGTTTACCCGCGACAATCCTCCTCCCGAGGTAAGCCCAATCCTCATCACTCTCTTTTTTCTCAGTTTTTATAGTCTGGTTTTCATGATTTTCTCTCTTTGTCATGCAGAGGTTTACTGAACAGAAAAACGAGGACGCCAGCTCAGCCTCCCTGGCCCGCAGATAGGAGTACCCCGGATACAGGCGAGCCGGACTCTGAGGAGTTCGTCCCTAAGTCAGATCCTGCTCCCGCTCGAGCTCGCGGCAAAACCTCAGCGCAGGAGGAGGAAGGTGATTCGGACGAGGTCCAAATTCTTGAGGTAGTTGCCGCCATGCCTATTTCTTATGCATTTCCGGCTTCTGCTTTCCCAGCTAATCCGGCCGGCCAGGTTCATGACGCCGAACCTATTGCTTCTCGGCCTCCCGTTATCTCGGGGAAACGCGGGGCTCCCGCCAGTGCCTCGGATGCGGTTCCTAAGAAGCGAGTAAAGAAATCTGCTCCGAATCCTCCCAGGCGCAAGACTATGCCCGGGGTTGCTGGGTAAGTTCCTCTGCCTATATTTCTTGTTTCTCTTTTTCTGTCTCTCATTCTAACGAATCTTCTTTCGTATCTTTGCAGTGCTCCTCTGTCTGTTAAACCCGGCGGTCCTAGTATGACTAGCCGTCTGACTCGGCCGCCATCTCCTCCTCCCGCTGATGACACGAGAGTTCCTAGTCCTATTCGTCCTGCTTCTCCCCTGCACGATAATTCGCACTGGCCGTGATGCCCGAGGTTTCTCCCATTGATCCGGATCCGATCCGCCCTCCGATGTTTTCGTTGAGCCAGCTGCCCCTCTATGGGCCCCAGTTACAATTGAGCTTCCATCTACTCCGGCAGCTCCTATGGTCGCACCGACCTCTGCCGAGAAGATCGCTACCCCTGCGCCCTCTGCGAGATTAACCTCTACTGGTCCTAAGGATTCCGTTCCTACCTCGGAGACGCAACGTCCTGCCGGTGCTTCTTCTAAGGAGAAACGTGTTATCGCCGTCAAGACTTCTTCTCGAAAAGTCTTGCCGCACCTCTCACCAAGTATTGCAGAGGCCTTGCGAAAGGAGCTGATTCGCCAAAGGCACCATTACCTCGCCACCGGCGATCGCTTGCTCTTCATAAGAGTCCCGCGATCGCGGTTGGACCGCCTGCCCGGGTAAAGTTTTAACCGACAGCTAGCGGTAACAGCCGGAGCTGGTTGAATTCGCCAATAACTGGAATGCCGCTGATCAGTTTGAGGGCAATCCAGTTAATCAACCCTTCCAGCTTTCTGACATCAGTGGCCGTTTCGACCAAGCCGCCCAGTTTATCGTTGATACGAACAAGATGAATGCGGTAATTGTTTTATCTCCGGGTCTTTAAATTATTTTCCACATGTTATCATACTCTCTAGTCCCCGAAACTTGCAAGGAAATAACCTGTTGTATGCTTGGAAGTTTGACGTATTTTTATTTCTAAGGTTCCATTAGTTCGGCCACCTAGTTCATAGTTTGTTTAGCTTTGACGTAGCTTTGAATTTCCCTTCTCATAGAGCCAAGTTGAGTCCTTCTTGACTCGGATCTGTCCTAGTTTTGAATCTCCAGCCACCTAGATCTGAATTAAGTCTTGCTTGATTCGGATCTGTTATAGCTTTGAACATCCAGCCACCTAGAGCCGAATTAAGCTTTGCTTGATTCGGATCTGTTATAGCTTTGAATATCCAGCCACCTAGATCTGAATTAAGTTTTACTTGATTCGGATCTGGTATAGCTTTGAATATCCAGCCACCTAGAGCCGAATTAAGCTTTGCTTGATTCGGATCTGTTATAGCTTTGAATATCCAGCCACCTAGATCTGAATTAAGTTTTACTTGATTTGGATCTGGTACAGCTTTGAATATCCAGTCACCTAGAGCCGAAGTAAGCTTAGCTTGATTCGGATCTGTTATAGCTTTGAATATCCAGCCACCTAGATCTGAATTAAGCTTTGCTTGATTCGGATCTGTTATAGCTTTGAATATCCAGCCACCTAGATCTGAATTAAGTTTTACTTGATTCGGATCTGGTATAGCTTTGAATATCCAGCCACCTAGAGCCGAATTAAGCTTTGCTTGATTCGGATCTGGTATAGCTTTGAATATCCGCCACCTAGATCTGAATTAAGTTTTACTTGATTGGATCCGTATAGCTTTGAATATCCAGCCACCTAGAGCCGAAGTAAGCTTAGCTTGATTCGGATCTGTTATAGTTTCTAACTTTTGTTTTATCATTGTGCTCCATTTCTTAGGTTGCCCATGATCGACGGACTGCCGAGTTCCAGAGGTTGCTCTTCTTGCACCGCAAGTTGGAAGAGAAGTATGAGAAAGTTCTGCCCGTCGCGAAGAAAGCTGGTAAGTTGACAGTTTCTTTTCCTTATTCCCAACTTTCTTATATACTTGTCCACGAGCCGCTTACTTCTTGCTGAATAGGTAATATCAATAATCTCAATATCCGCCTTGAAAAGAAGGTCAAGTCCTTGGAAGGTTAGTTTCCTTTCCCCCTTGCTCCTTCCTCTTTTAGTATCTATGCTGAGTTTCCTTATTGCGTTGGGTTGTGGTAAAGCCGAGTTGCAAGGCTTTGCAGCGTCGCAACGAGATTGCGTGCCCATGCCTGACGTGATGCTTCATTTTTTAGAACAAAGCGCAGTTCATTCGGCGCAACTACAAGAGAAGGATGATGAGATAACCCGCCTGAGATCCGAGGTGAATTCACTCAAGCTCTCTCAGAGATCCGAGCTAGAAAAGGTTGATCAAGAATTCTCTTTGGAAAAGAGCCGGCTGACTCTGGATCTGGAGAAGAGCAAGGAACTCCTCAAAGCTGCCGAGCTTAAAACTCGCGGTTTGAGCGAGGAAATTGCTCGTTTCGAGAAGAGTAAAGCTATTTGGGCTAAGGATCTTCAAATAATGATGAGCTATATCCATCGTAAGTTATTTGGCCTGGCCGAACTGTATTTTTTCTTTGTCGCCGCTACTATCCTTTGACATGTCCATGTTTTGCGTAGGTCACTTCCCCGAGTCCAAACCCGTGAGTACTAGAGCTGTTCTTGCGGCTCGCGGTCGAGGTGAAGCTAATCGTTGACTTTGAATACTCGATGGAGGATTTCTTGGTTGCTTTTGGTGCTGCAGGTGGTCCTATGAAAATCATGGGTCGGGACTTGGTGGAGGCTGCTATCAAAGCTTATCATGCACTCTGGCCGAATTCCTCAGGGTCTCCTGATATCGACGAGGTCAAGTTATTGGTGGCCGAAAGCATCCGAGAGGCGATTGAGTCTTTGAGGGAAATCTGCTGCGTCTTTGGTGCCGACATGGCCCTTATCGTAATCATGTCATGGTATGAAGATATCTCCCTTGACATTACGATGAATCTAGATCGGCTCCCGGTGGGTTGAAGATCCCACCTTTGTTGCTCTTCGGCAAGCTCGGGCTTTCACCGCCGAGTATGCCGATGTGCACTTGGAATGAAGGGCCGAGTTTTCTCCGACTTCGGATGAAGAGGCATGACTGAAGATGCTTTGGGTGATGATTCCGCTGAGCACGGGAAGGTGAAGATGATTCGCCACATCCAATAGCTCTAGCTCAAGCTCGATAGCAATGGTGATGCACGATCTTCCTCCAAAGGCACCGGGCATTCTATCACTGCGTCGACGCTCTGAACAACCCGTGATACCGCCGAAGTCACTCCGGGTCGGGCGGAAGGCAGGCAACCTCCGTCAAGTTCCTCCTACTTGAGTGCCCCGACCGATCAAGTGGTTCCTCCTCCAACGAACGATGCCTAAGTTATTCGCGATCCCTGGTATGCCGGTGTTCAATGTAGACGAAAAAATTTATCAACTCGTATGATTCGAGGTTCTTTTGCTATCGCCTTTGAGACTCTTAGTTAAGTGAATGCTCGTCCAATTCTTGCCTTGTTGGCTCATAATTTCTTCGTCCTTCAGGATTTACTTTTTTGCCTTGTTGGCTCACAGTTTCCGAGTTGTTGGTTTAAGTGCTAAAGTTTATGTGTTCATGAATTTGACAACCCTATGATAATTCCTGAGTCAATGCTTTGGGCACCAAGATGTATATTCGTAACACGAAAAGAAAATAACATGTTGCACTCTCCGAGTTACTGCTCTGATCGCCAATGTTCAAGTGTAACGAAAGAGATAAGTATAAGATCTGGCGGTCCCGAGCTATTGCCCTGGATGCCAAAGTCTAAACATATAACACTTAATAATCATTGCATATGGCAGTCCCCGAGTAACTGCTCTGGGTGCCGAGGTTCAAGCACCAAACATGAGATAACATCACATATGGCGCCCCGAGCAACCGCCTGCCGAGGTCCAAAAATCAAATATGAAATAACATCACATATGGCGTCCCGAGTAATCGCCTGGGTGCCGAGGTTTAAACATCAAACATGAGATAACATCACATATGGCAGTCCCGAGTAATCGCTTCAGTAGCCGAGGTTTACGACACGATATGAAATAAATATAACATTCGGCGGTCCCCGAGTCACCGCCTGGGTGTCGAGGTGCAAGTACATCATTGGTGACCTTGAGACATAATCCTGAGTAAAATGGCAAGTAAAGCCACATTCCGTAGGCGTTGCTTCTTCGCCAGCTTTGTTTGCCTTGCCTTCTCCGGTGATTGGGCCAATCAGATAGTATGCATCGTTGTGCAATGCTTTGCTCACGATAAATGGTCCTTCCCATGGGGGTGACAATTTGTGCATGCCGGCCGTGCGTTGCACTAGCCGGAGTACCAAATCTCCTTCTTTGAATACTCTTGGATTCACTTTCCTGCTGTGATACCGCCGTAAGTTCTGTTGATAAATGGCTGATCGTGATAATGTCAATTCTCGGGCTTCTTCCAACAGGTCTACGGCATCTTGCCGAGCTACTTCATTCACCTCTGAAGATGTATATTGAGTAACTCTTGGCGAGTCATGTATTATGTCGATTGGAAGCACGGCCTCTGCCCCATATACCAAAAAGAATGGTGTGTAACCTGTTGATCTGTTCGGAGTAGTCCTGAGGCTCCATAATACTGCTGGTAATTCCTCAATCCAACATCCTGCCGACCTTTGCAATGGTTCGACTAGCCGTGGTTTTATTCCTGATAAAACCAGCCCATTAGATCTTTCGACTTGCCCATTGGATGCTGGGTGAGCCACTGAGGCAACATCTAGTCTTATGTGTTTCTCTTGGCAAAATCTAGCGAAAGCTCCTTCTGCAAAGTTCGTGCCATTATCCGTAATAATGCTGTGTGGGTATCCGTATCTCAAGATGATATCCTTGAGGAATTTCACTGCTGTATGCCCATCACACTTTTTGATTGGTTTTACCTCAATCCATTTTGTGAACTTGTCGACCATGACCAAGATGTGGGTCATTCCTCCTCTTGCCGGCTTAAAAGGTCCTACCATGTCTAAACCCCACACCGAAAATGGCCAAGTAATGGGTATTGTTTTTAACTTTCGACCCGGCATATGTATTCTGGTTGCATATCTCGACACCCATTGCATTTCTTGACTAACTCTTACGCCTCTCTTAACGCGTTGTGATAAAATCCATGCCCGAATGCCTTGGCTACTAAAGCGAGACGAGGCATGGTGCCCACATTCTCCTTGGTGTATATCTAGAAGGATCTCGACCTTCTGCGGGACTCACGACTTACGCAATATGTTACGCTTCTCTTATATAACTCATTGTTTATGATTGTATAGGCCTTTGCTCTTCCGACGGTTTGTCCGGCGATACTTCATTACTCAATATCTGCTCTTAGGTACGAAAATATGGGTTGCGCCCATGTCGTTGCTCTTTCTGCAGTGATTTCACTGTCTATCTCCATGCTCTCTGCCGACGTACATACCTCGGCCCTTTCCATGATCGCTATTACTTCGGCTGTCCCCCTCTTTAGGGGTTCCGAATTTTGCTGCGGATCTATCTCCATTGGTGTATGATTCTCTGCAGAACCTTCTGGGATAAAGATTGATTCGGATTCTGGTGATGGGTTTATTGACGGTTTCCTGAGGTGCTCAAGGGCTATACCTGGCGGAATCGATTGCCGAGTTGATCCTAATTTTGACAATGTGTCAGCAGCGTCATTTTCTGCTCGTGGTATGTGGTGGAATTCACATCCTTCAAAATATCCACTGATCTTCTGCACATGGAATCTGTATAAAGCCATGTTAGCATCTAATGCATCCCAAGTGCACGATACTTGTCAGACTACCAGATCCGAGTCACCGTAGCATAGGATTCTCGTATTCCCATTTCTTTTGCGACTTTTAATCCATGGACTAGTGCTTCATATTCTGCTACATTGTTGGACGCGGCAAAATGTATTTGCAGTACATACTTCAATTGATCTTTTTTAGGCGAGGTCAGCACTATTCCTGCGCCCAAACCGTTCCTTAGTTTGGAACCATCAAAGTGCATTGTCCAGTAATTTGGATCTGGCAAGGGTGGCTCATATTGCACCTCGGCCCAATCTACGAGAAAGTCGGCGACAGCCTGAGATTTGATCGCATCTCTCCTATCAAATTGTGGAGCATACGGTGATAACTCGATTGCCCATTTTGCTATTCGGCCACTTGCGTCCTTGTTGTTCAATATGTCGGCTATGGGTGCCTCACATATTACTCTGATTGGATGCTCTTCAAAGTAATGCTTAAGCTTTTTTGCCGACATATATACTCCATAGGCCATCTTCTGATAATGTGGATAATTTTGCTTTGAAGTGGATAATACTTCGCTTAAATAATATACTGGCCTCTGAACTGACTTACCCTCTTCAAGCCGTTCTACTACAACCACAGTACTAACTACTCGATTTGTAGCCGCTATATAAAGTAGCATAGGTTCTTTTGATAACGGAGAAGCTAAAATGGGTGCCGTAACTAGCATCTTTTTCAACTCGTGGAACGCAATGTCGGCCTGGGGAGTCCAGACGAATTTGTCCGACTTTCTCATCAGCTGATAGAGTGGCAATGCCTTTTCTCCTAGCCGACATACAAATCGACTAAGCGAGGCGAGGCAACCCGTGAATTTTTGTACATCATTCAAACACCTCGGCAGTTCCATTTTTTCTATTGCTCGTATCTTCGTCGGGTTAGCCTCGATACCTCGGCTGGACACAAGGAACCCGAGTAGTTTTCCCGCCGGCACGCCAAATGTGCATTTCTCCGGGTTGAGTTTCATTCGGAACCTTCTCAGGTTCGCGAAAGTTTGCCGTATATCTTCTAGCAAGGTTCTGCTTTCCTTAGTTTTGATGACTACATCATCCACATATACTTGTACATTTTTCCCTATCTGATCATGTAAACATTTTTGCATGCACCTTTGATACGTTGCTCCCGCATTTCTCAGGCCGAATGGCATCGTGCGATAACAATAAGCCCCGTACGGGGTAATAAATGCAGTCTTTATTTGATCGGCCGGGTTTAACGGTATCTGGTGGAAACCAGAATACGCGTCTACAAATGATAACAACTCACAACCAGCGGTCGAGTCAATGACTTGGTCTATTCTAGGCAATGGAAAAGGATCTTTCGGACACGCCTTGTTTAGGTTAGTGTAGTCGATACATTCGCCACACAATGGCTACATTAGGGTCATCTTTCTTCTTTTCTACTAGCACCGGATTTGATAACCAATCCGGATAAAGCACCTCCATGATAAACCCGGCGGCGAGAAGCCGAGCTATCTCATCTCCTATCACTTTTCTCCTGTCTTCGGCGAAGCGGCGGAGAGGTTGCTTCACCGCCGTGCTCACGGCCCGACGTTTAAAGAGTGCTCACAACTCCTCGGCAGACACCTTGCGATCTTGAGTGGACCATGCAAATATGTCCCGATTCTCACGGAGGAAGTTGGTGAGCTCGCCTTCCTATTTGGCGCCGAGACCTGCACCGATAGTGACAAGGCGCTGGGAATTGCTCATCAATCTGAATTTTCTTCGTCTCCTTGGTTGGTTGGAAAGAAACGCCGCCATGAGGGTTGGCCAATGCCAGATGCTTAATTGTGCCGACTGGCGAGGGCTGCTACCTCTTGAATCCTTTTCTTTTCTCGCTATGACCAATGATTCGCCAAATTTGACCCGCCGAGGCACACTCCATTGACTTCTTGTAATCCTCGAATCGTTATCACCCCTTGTGGTCCGGTAATTTCATCTTTAGATAACCTATATGACAATCGCTCATGAATTTGGCCATCGGGTCGTCCAAGTAGAGCATGATAACAGCTTTCCAGATCAACCACCTCAAATTCCAAGTTTTACGCTTTCTAGCTTATCTCTTGTACGAATAGGACGCCCACTCGGACTTTACCAATGGGCTCACATGAAAGCCCCGCACTATCCCATGGAAAATTGTCCTTGTGGATTGCGGCATGTTACGTGATATACCGAGCTTGTGCATGGTATCTTTGTACATGATATTGATATCGCTTCCATTATCAATGAGTACTTTTGAGAATTTCACATTGATGCTTGGTCCCACAAATGTTGGATCCAACACAAGTGCGTATGATCTGGACTCGGCATTATTCGGGTGATCTTTATACTCCAAGTTATCTCCTGGTCGACCATGGCTGGTATCTTGGCACCGCTGGTACAACTGCATTTACTTCCATATGTCGTTGCACACTCTGTTTGTCCCGTTGCATTGTGAACACGCAAGAAGACCGGTGATGTTCTCTGTAATCATTGCGTCCCAAGATTTGCGGATTTATCCTTCCGCCCCGCCTCGGTTCATTACTTGATGCACCATCCTCCGATCCGAGTTATCATACCTCGGAGGAGGGGCGGCAGATCGCTTGTTGCGATTTGCTCCAGCTTAATCGCGGTGATGTTGTTGTTGCATCCGATGGGGAGCTTGAACTCTGCCGGTTACCCATCGCATTTTTCATCCAAGCACATTGCGGGTTGTGTGATTGGCTGGTCTAGATGGGTTTGATGTGAAAAATACACGGCTGGTCCAACATGGATTCAAATGTATACTTCGGCTTCTCTTGCCATTGCTTCTTTTGCTCTGGGGTCCATTGCCTTTTTCCGTCATTTCTTGCGGTCCACTGTTGAGGTCCATTTTTCTGCCGTTGAGTTACTCCGTGACTCGGCTGTTCTTGGGCCACAGCTGCCACCTGGGCCGAATTATATCTATAATCCGGCCTCTCCTCTCTTCTTCTTCCTCTAAAATCACGCCTAGATGATCCGGCCAATTCTCTCGTGTATTGGTCTTGCTGCTCACGATGATCTGCCGACATTAACTCTGGTTGGGTTGGATCACCCAAAGCATAGGAGTCCGCTATTCTGATAGTTTCTGCCAGTGTGGTTGGCATATCTCTCTGCAGGCGTTGCCACAGCACACTGCCATAACGGCAGCCTTGCGCGAACCAAGCGATCGCTATGATTCAATGACTCCTTCACATGAATTTCTTAGGTTACACCACCGAGTTAAAAACTCTCTATCTGTTTCATTCGGCCTCTGCTTGCACATGGCTAGTTGCTGTGGTCTATTCGGTCTCTTGTATGTGCTGGTAAAGTTGCTGACAAACATCTCTTCAAAATCTAACCAGCAGTTGATACTGCCTGCTGGTTGATTATTCAACCATACTCTGGCTGGTCCTTCCAACATCTGCGGGACATACCTCACCGCCCATCTCAAGTTGCCACCTGCTATTTTCACTGCGGTAGCATAATCAATTAACCAGTCTTGCGGCTTGGTACTTCCATTGTACGTTTTTGTGCCTCTTGCCAACTGAAAATTTGGTACCGGTGGTTCGCCCATGATCCGTGGTCCAAAACACGCCGGACCCGGTGGACCTTGCTCTTCCAACAGCTCGGACCGATATAACCGATCTAACTTTACCCTTGCATCACTTGCTGGCAAGTCTCTGCATGTGATTCTATCCTGCATCCCATAGTGATTGTCTCCTCCTGGGTTTACGTATTCTAGCTCGGAATATCCATCATTATACCTTTCATTCACCTGATTGTAGCGAGCTGGCCTCACTTCTCTTTCTTGCCGAGGCTCAGGTCTTGGTTGAGGGTTGAGCGGCACTTCTCTCCTTATTTCGGCCGGGGTTTGGTTTTCGTGATTGTCTCTTGCAGGTTCTTTCCTGCCGTGTTCCCCATTACCTCGGCCGCCGCCGTCCCTTTCCACACGGCCGTGGTTTCTCTCTCCACTATTACCTCGGCCTGCATTGCCTCTGTTCTCATTTGCCTTTCCAGCTATTGCTGGGTCGTATGGGACAATTTGTTTGTTCCTCTTCCCTGAGGTTACTGCTCTTTCTTTTCTAGCGTTGTTTCCGGGTGAAGATGTCTTTGCAGATAAAGTGTGCTGCCGAATGAACCATTCGTGAAGCCCCTGGTCTTGCCGGGTTAGCTCTGAGCATTTCCTCATTTTGCTGGTTCGCGATGCGCACCAGCTCATTCACTCTTTCTTGTTGCTTCTGCCGCGCTTCCCATGTTAACCCCTCTAGTTCGGTCAGCGGCATTCGCCGCTCTTAGGTTTTTCGCCGGGTACTATACTGGCAAACCCAAATCGCCCGATTCGCTGTGAGCTTCATGCTCTTTGTTAATATCACTCATGAGGTTCTTTCCTCTTAATCTCAGTTCGTCCATTCACCGGTGCGATATCAAGCTTATTAGCTTTTGCATATTCTCTCGTGGTCCTGTTCAAGGACTCCCGCAGGGCCGATACTTTTTGGGCCTCTACCAGCACTTTCTGCCTGGTTTCCTCTAACTCTGCCTGAGCATTTGCCGGATCAAGTATCGGCGCTACAGGTGTAGTTAAGTTATCTATAGTTGCTTGAAGAATGTTCTCTGGTCTCTCCAGAGGTGGTCCTCTCACTCTTGGGGCCTTTGGGGTGGTGTCGTGTTCGGCCGTTTGCCACCGGCGAATTACCTCAGCCGGTTTGCGTAATCTGCTTTGGACCACAATGCGCGGCGGGCTCCCTGCTTGACCCGGCCAATGCTGCTCCCGCTGGTGCCCCTGCTGCGACCATCACCTCGACGCCGCTGTCCGGACGTTCTCCTGACGGACAGCTCGCTGCGCTTCGTGGTGGTTCCCCTGCAACAACAACCTGGTGAGGATAAACGTCGGAGACGTCGACGCCGATGTAGACCCTGTGCTCGCCCAGGCCGATGAAGATCCCGTTGCGCGGGGGAGTTTTCCCCCTGAAGCTCCCTGCATTGTCTCTGACATAGTCACAGAGACCAAATCTACGGACCACACCGTAAACAACGCGCCGGTGTTGATGAAGTTTCCCGTCCGGATCACAACTCCAGCTAGCACCGCTGCTGGCCCCACGGTGGGCGCCAACTGTCGTGGTGGTGGCACGGCAGATGCCATGGGTAGGCTAAAGTATGGGGCCAATGGATGCTAGTGGGATCTGGGGAGGGAAGATGCAACTGTCTTACACTCAAGCTGCCAAAGTGATGAACTTTATTTCTCTCTTGATGTGTTACAAGTGCTCCTAGAGCTGTTTACAGGGGAACAATGTGAATCTCCCCAGCCTAACGTTGCTCAAAAGGCTCTCTCCCTCCCTCAGGGTCCAGACTTCCCCTTATAAAGGGGTGCCTTGGGTGCCCTTAGGGCTGACGGGGCAAGCATATTCGAGGAATATGCTTGTCCCAAAGTAGTAATTCGGCGGCCTCCTTTCCCTGTCTCCCTTCTAATGACGGCAAAGCTCCAGCTGCCCCCTTCTGCGTGCCTCGGCTTCAAAGACTGTCACCTCCGTGACCTCCTTCCGCCCTCCGTCCCTGCGCCTCCTTGTCTCTTGCGCTTGGCCTGCTCAGATTCCTTTAGCCTGCAGCTATGGTTTGACCCTAAGCTTCTCCTTCTCGCAAGCTTCGCTTAACCCGGCCTTACCTCATGTTATTCGCTGCCTTACCTGCATGAAGATCATCTGGGTAATCCGGCCGAGTTTCTCATTAACTCGGCCAGATAACCACTTGATACCTGTATACGTGCTTCTTGCCTCCATTCATCGGCCGACATATCAACGATTCGGCCGACCTAGCCCGTAGCTCGGCAACTTGACGGGGGCAGTACCTCTGTTTTTCCCCGTCTCTGACCTACCCGAGGTTAACCCCCCGACACAATCACAGTCACTAGCAAAATCTACACAAAAATTTGTAGCACAAAATTACACACAATTCATATACAAACAAAAATATATATGCATGCATGCAAAAGAAAATGCTAAGTGATGATTTTTGAAACCCAACCATGCAAGTGCATAGCATTGATCTATAAACAAGTCAAAAACTTGCTAAACCAAGTTTATTTTACACTTAAACAATTTTCCAAACATATTCTACACTCAAAAAAATAGCCTTAAACAAGTTACTGCAATTAAAGTCATTTTAACAGAAACTTTTTACTAAAAACATTGCATATTCAGAAAGGGCTTGTCTCCCTGATTCCAACGGTATAAAATTTGCAAAAATCTAACGTGGGAATCAAAAGTTATAGCTATTTCAATTTTGGATCAAAATCTGATTTCAAAACTGTTTTTGAATCTAACCCTAGCCACGTGTCTTAACCCTACTGGCGCATATCGGTTCGGACGGATCGAGCTCTACGGGCCGTAGGATCTAAGTTAGATCTGGCGGCTCAGATGCACGCTTACCTCTTCGCTTAAGTTCTAATCTCAGCCGCAGGATCTGCATCTAACGCTCCTAATCGCTTTGACCAAATACGATATGCGCTAGCGGCGGCGACTGGCGGCGACGCGTCTGACAGCGGCGGCGCTGGTGTTCTAGGTCGTGCGGGTGTGGGGGAAGTGGCTTACCAGAACCGCAGGAGGCTGCTGATGCTCAAGGTGGTGTTGGCTCGGGAAGGGGCGCACGGGCACGGTCACTAGGACTCGTCGGAGTTGCGGGCTGCGTCTGTCGCTTGCAGTCAAGGTTGTTGCCGAGGTTTGGCATCGCCCTAGGGCGAACCAGAGGGATCAGGAGATGCACAAAACGCAGGCGAACACTCTCGTATGAAAGAGGGGGCAAGGGGCGCTCAGGTTTTACCTCAATTGGTCGCCAGAGTCTAGCGGCAGCGCAGGTGGTTGCAGGCACGAACGGGGATGACGGCCTGGGTCACAAGAATGCACACGAAGGGTATCAGGGGGTGCACGAGATCAAGCTGGTTGCAGTGGTTTGAACGAGAGAGAGGGGGGCGGTCGAGGCTTACCGGAATTAGTCGCCGGAGCCGTCAGTACTGCGGTGCTTCGAAGACAAATGCGCGTAGCCTGGTGGCGGAGTGAGCGAGGAGAGTGGGGGGAAATGATCGTGGTGCAGAGGGGATTAAATAGGCCCAAGAGCGACAGGAAACGCTTGCGGCATCAAGGCTAATTACGCCGCACCATTACCGGCATTGACAGCAGCGGCGACGTGGTCTGCGGGCGCGTTTTGGGGAAGACGAGGGTGACGTGGAGAGGGCCCGCTCGTCAGCAAAACGCGCAGAGAGGAGGTGGGGTTTGGTTGTCAAGAATCGCTTGCTGTGTGCTTAAGAGAGAGAGGAAGGCCGGGTGGGCTAGTTGGGCCAGTTCTGTTGCTGGGCTAGAATAGTGGCGCCTGGCCCTTTTCTTTTCTTTTATTTTGTCCTTTTCTTTTTCTATTTTGATTTTCAGGAAAGGTTTTCAAATGAAATCAAGTCTCATTTGAATTCAAATCAATTTGGGGTTTTTGCAGGGTGCAATAGACTCAAATACTAGGCATGAAATCATGTGGTTGTTTTGCAAGGCTTGGTCACTCTTGGGGAAACAAAATATCAGGGACTTGGTACCTAATTTGCAATGCTTGAAAAATGGTTTTTTGGAACCATTTCCAATTTGTAAACCTTGGTTTAAATTCTACACTCAAACCTTTCAACAAAGAAGGCAAACAATCTAGGTTCATAAACATTCAACTTTCAAATGGGGATGGCCATTTGATTTAAGTTTGCTCACATGAAATGATAGCACTATGTGCTTTGCTTTTCTGAAATGAGTTTTGAAAATGACCTCAATTCTATATGCATGCATGAATGATATGCAATCTTTGAAATCATGATTTTAGGGATGTTACAACATGAGTCTTGCTGAGAAGGAAGATATGTTAGAAGTCAAGTTTACTCTAGAGGATCAAGTAAGAGAAGCTCAGAAGAACGACAAGGGAATCGAAGAGATTCGATCAAAGATCAAGTTAGGAGAAGCACCTGACTATAAGCAGGATGAAAGGGGAAATATTTGGTTCCGAGATCGTTTATTGGTGCCAGACCAAAAAGAACTCAAGGATTTAATCATGAAGGAGGCACATGAGTCATCATACTCCATATATCCGGGAAGTACGAAGATGTATCATGATCTTCGGGACAGTTTCTGGTGGTCTAGCATGAAACATGAAATTGCAGATTATGTATCTCGATGTGATGTATGTCAAAGAGTCAAGGCCGAGCATCAAAAGCCTGCAGGACTACTTCAACCACTTAAAGTTCCTGAGTGGAAATGGGAAGATATCGGGATGGATTTCATCACAGTGCTTCCGAGGACATCATCAGGATATGACTCTATTTGGGTTATCTTAGATCAATTGACCAAGTCAGCTCACTTTATTCCAGTGAAGACTTCTTATAATGGGGATAAATTGGCTGAGTTATATATGGCCAGAATTGTTTGCCTACATGGAGTTCCAAAGAAGATTGTCTCTGATCGAGGTACCCAATTCACGTCAAGGTTCTGGAAGAAGATCCATGAAGTCTTAGGCACACAGTTGAATTTTAGTACCGCTTACCATCCACGATCGATGGATGACGGTGGCGAGTGAACCAAATATTGGAAGACATGCTTCGAGCATGTGCTTTGACATGCAAGCGCACTTGGGACAAGAGTCTGCCATACGCAGAGTTCTCTTACAACAATAGCTTTCAAGCAAGCTTACAAATGTATCCATTTGAATTCTTGTATGGACGAAAGTGCCGCACCCCACTAAATTGGCATGAAGTGGGAGAAAATCAAGTTTTTTTACCCGACACTATTGAGGAGGCAGATAAGAAAATAAAGATGATTCAGGAAAGGTTGTGGGCTGCTCAATCTAGACAGAAAGTCTATGCCGATAGACGGCGTCATGATTTAGAATTTAAGAAGGGGGATGATGTGTACCTGAAGGTATCCCCACTTCGCGGGATGCTTATGAGTTGGCGTTACTTGAGAAATTGTCCAAGGTACACAACGTGTTCCACGTGTCTCAACTAAAGAAATGTTTTGATAAGCCAGAGGAAGAGTCTCAGAAAACTTCTTTGGATGCTATAGAAGTTTAGGATGATTTGACTTGTGAGGAATACCTAGTTAAAATTCTCGATGAGCAATTAAGGACCACTAGAAGAAATGTGATTAAATTCTGCAAGGTTCAATGGAGTAACCATAGCGAGGAGGAAGCGACATGGGAACGAGAGGATGCCCTTCGCGCGGAGTTTCCAAATCTTTTCTCGTTCAATGGAGTAACCATAGCGAGCAGGAAGCGACATGGTAACGGAGGATGCCCTTCGCGCGGAGTTTCCAAATCTTTTCTCTTAGGCTGAATCTCGGGGTCGAGATTCCTTATAAGGTGGGTAGAACTGTAACATCCTGATTTTTTTTATGGTTGAATTTTTTTTTATCAAAGGATGTTGTATTGCGTTCAAATAAAAATAAATATTTTGTTTGGATTTGTTAAAGTTAATTCTTGGAATTATTTTGATATATATAAAAAACTATTTTTTTCAAAATTACTTTAAGTATTGTTATGTGAATCTCGTTTTTCCAATTTATTTGTATTTGGTTTTATCCAACTTTGATTTAACTAGATTCATGGTTCAACCACTTATGCACGTGCATGCATGGCTGCACCAAACATGTTGTAGCTTTCCTGGTCTTTTGTCTCTACGAACTTGTATTTCCAACTCTATTCTTTTGTACCGATGCTCATAGACCCAATCGAACTAGCAGCGGTCACACCTATTTCAAATGCACGCACGCACGGGACATAGTCCCCGTCTAGCACGTCTAGCGTAGCTGGACGAGAGTATGCTGGACTAGACCATCGTTTCGATTGTTTTGTTACATACTTCTTTGCCCAACAACACAGTCGAGCGAAGCGACGCTCGTCTCGTCTTCCTCTTTTAGCATGCACGCACGCGCGCCGTTAGCCGAAACAGCTCTCAGCAATAGAAACGCGCGCATTTATACTCATTTAATCCTGCTAGTCAGAGCACATCTTTCTCGTATATATTCCTGAATCACACCACCGCTAGAGCTTAGGCCCCCATGCCGATCCTTTTCCACAGCACTCCGGCAGGCCGCTGAACTGCACTCTCACTCCGGCAATTCCGACCACAAGAGGTAGATCCGCTACGTCGCCGTCTGTAAGGAGAAGCAGAATCCGTTTGAGCAATTCAAGCCTTCGATATCAGCGACGTGCTACGCCGCTCTTGAAACCCAGTTCATCGACTTCACTGGCTGATTACGTCATACTCGGTGAGCTTCGGCACAAATTCTTGCACCCGCATCCTATCCACACGTATGCCTACCTCCTAGACAAGTTTTTCCGTTGTAGTTTGTAGTTTACGGCGGTGCCGGTGAACCGAATGTCGTCTGATGGCGTAAGCAGATTAGACCACCATGTACACGTCCGTTAATCTTGGTTCCAACTTAGAAAATGTGACAAATGCGTCTAGAAACCCAGCAGTGGCTTTAGATTGAGAATACTACGTACGGTTAGTCAAATTATTTTGATACTTATTCTTGTCCGTGTATTGCATCTGCCTAGTCTACTGCTTGTTCTGTTGCTAGCTTTTTAGGATTTTGTGTTTGTCTACTTTGAATTCCTTATATCCCTGTGAACCAGATACCATCTGCTAGTTTGCATATTGTAGTGGTGTAGTAGATTTTTGTAAACTGTTTCATGCGTAGTTGTAGATGTATTTAGCAGAATTAGAAGACATGTTCTTAATATTGTTCTATATTTGTTTATATATGTTTAGATAGATGAGTAACTAGTAGATTTCATTATTGTCCTACGTGTATTCTTGTAATTTGTTATTTAGCTAATGTTTTAGTTGTACAACATGTCAGTATTGCTTGATTAATATATGTCGGTGGAACCATACATGTTGCTCATGGTTGCATGCACCAAATTTGCTCATCTTAGATTCTGCATGCATGCATGTGTATGTTTAGCTCCTGTGATCTAGTATTTTATGTGTGAATGGTCGGTAGCTTCTTGTATACGTTTATTATCACTTGTATGCTTACTGTATGATTAGCTAGCGTGTAGTCTAATTGTCTCTGGCATATTTTATTTCTGCGACGCGAGTTTTCCAAATAAATATATATATATATATATTATTTTACTAAATTTTTACTGTTAGCCGAGAACGGTAGACTGACCCTTATTATACTGAACCGTACAAACCTCGCAAGCCTATTTGGATCTTTATATTTGAGTCTTATGTTATTTGAAATGTGTATTTATCGGTGGTTCATCGTTATGACGCATAGGGAGTGACGGGTTTGAGCAGGATCAAGATTACGAGGAAGAACACTTTCACGACAACGAAGGCATGCCCCTTACCATGTCTTATCCTAGCTTTATAAAGTACATTATATTTTATTGTTTTACAAATATATGCTATTTTGGTTACACACATACCTTGATACACCTGTCGCCATACAAAACCCTGAGTAGATACTATATAGTAGTCTTATTAGAGTAGAATTGCTTAGCCATGCTCAATAATAAGTAGGATCCTTGATCTCCCCTCTTCGGAGGAATTGGGTGACCCTCGGGTCACATACACCCCTTTTGAAACTTGTTGACCTCGCTTAGCTAGCCGTTCTTGCTTTCTCTACTCTATTCTACTCCGGGTGAAACTTACCTTCTAAACACTGGCACGGGTGACAGCTGGATCAAAGGAAGGAGCGATTGGCTGCCCTTCACTAGTTGGAGGGGGAAATCCGTCGTCCGTGCCGCATGAGGTCCTAATAAGTCTTGGATTTGAAGATTGTGACCAACCATACAACCACATGCTATAATGGGCACTCGCTTGGTCAAGTAAGTTAGTCAGCCTTAGGTGTTGATGTCGCCGTACCGCTGATGAGTTGTCTGCCTGCGGGAGAACCTTCGGCATAGATGGGGGGAACGGTTTGGGGACATACTCTCAGTTCCGTGCGCCATACCCGGTGGCCATGTCATATCTTTGGGGGATCTAACTAAAAGACCTTATCACAATCCATCTGCCGGTACACCAATCGGTGTGTATTAAACCAGCGACGGCTGGTGGGCGTCAAGACGGGATTGTGTCGTGTGGAAAAAGTGTACAAACTATGCAGAGTTTAAACTATTCGAATAGCCATGTCCACGGTCATGGATGACACATGAATCTTTCTTGACATACTGGAATCTGTCTTGATACTTACCTCTATGCCCCTATCCTTATCCCGGAATCTATGAACTGTGTGAGTTGTCATGGACAATCACACTATTGAGAATTACCACAATGATGATAAACATGTTTTCGTTAAAAACTGCTTTCATCAAAACTATTACCATATTGCAAATAAAATTGGGTTTATGCAAAAGAACCCTATAACCTCCACATCAAGCCACATGTAGATATTATAGGTTTTGCATAAGGGGTATGTTGAGTACGTCATGTACTCATGGCAATACTTTTGTTGATACTTCAGAGTACTATGGAGAAGGAGATGACTATGACTACTATGATGACGCTGATGAGTTAGGCCTCGTGGACTACATCGACTGCATGTGGCTGAGATGGAGTCGCTACGCGTTTTATATTTCCGCTATGTTTCTGGATGTAATAAATGTCACTAGACATTTCACTATGTTATTATACAGACTTTGTAATAAATTACTATTTTGTACGTCTGCAATGATGTACATTTCGCTGTGTCGTCAACGTTGATCTTGGGATTGACGAATAAACACAGGGGGGTCTGGAAGTTAAGTTTTGGTCCTCACAATTTTTCTCAAGATTTTTCGGCATCACATCTATCGAAGGGTTCTAAAAGGTTAGCAACTTTATCCTTTCATCTTTGTTTGCTAGTTTAGCTCATTTCATGCTCTAAAATAGAGGTATTTGTAGGTTTAGTTTGGAAGTAACTTTTGCAATAATAACATGAGATGTGAACTTTTTTTAATTTGGATTCTATCTATCTTGTATTAATGTAATGAAATCCAAGATAAATATCATTTTCAATATGTGGATTCTACCTATATCTTGTTTGGCACATAGTCTCAAAAGTCATTTGATTCATAGAAGCACAAAGATACATGATTCATCCAAGCTAGCTAGTACAACTACTACATCATAGAGAAACATTGGTTCAGCCTACTCATCAGCCATTGGAACAAAAATAAGAACTAAAACTATGAAGATCAAGTACTATAGGGCCTCATACTTATGTTGGACACAAAAATCACAGGAACAGAGTAAGCGAGACAAGTAGGATGCCCAATATATGTCCTTGTGCATATAACAATGCTCGCTCACACCTCCCCCAGGATCACATCCGAAATGATGGAACACATGTATAGTGGCGCCCTAGCATTTTAATCATTGGCCATTGCAACAAAAATAAGAACCAAAACTGTGAAGATCAAGTACTATAGGGCCTCATACTTATGTTGGACACAAAAAATCATAGGGACAGAGTAAGCGAGCCAAGTAGGATGCCTAATATATGTCCTTGTGCACATCACAATGCTCGCTCAAACCGCCCCCAGGATCACATCCAAAATGAAGGCACACGTGTATAGTGGTGCCCTGGCATTTTAATCATCGGTTGTTGCAACAAGCAAGAACCAAAAACATGAACACGCCGAGGATCTAACAAATTTCACATATTAGGGAGTGCCTCTATGGCGAGCTCCTCGAAGATGACCGAGGATGGGATCTTAAGACATCTTTGAGAAGTTCCTCCGTACTGGTGTCCCTCTTGCACCATCTTGCATTTTATAACTTCTCTAGATCTACATAAATACGTTGTGGAGCTAACAAATTTCACATATTAGGAAGTGCCTCTATGGCGAGCTCCTCGAAGATGTCTGAGAACGGGATCCTAAGACACCTTCGAGAAGCTTCACCATAGTGGTGTCCCTGCTCTCTCACACCATCTTGAAGTTGATAGCTTCACAAGAATGCATATTTCCTATTTATGTATTAAGCACCACAAGATAGTGTCGACACTCACGACATAATGTTGACACTCACCCCTGTCATAGTGTCTCCACCCACCGAAATAGTTTCTCCATTCACTGGCATAGTGCCGCCACTCACGACATAGTGTCGACACTCACCCATGTATCTGTGTCGCCACACATGTTTAGTCTCGGTTGGTGTATCCAACCGGGACTAAGGGTTCATCTTCCTTTAGTACCGGTAGGTGTCTCCAACCGGGACTAAAGATGGAGTAGAAAGTTTTTAATCAGTGCATAGTTTCAGTACGTAGTATGTCGTTGCATCCGGGGCCGAAGTATCGTTGTGTGCTTTTATTTTTAGACCGGTACTAATTTTAGCATAGTGAATCTGTTTGATGTACTTATATAATGCAGATGAGCCGGCCATGGATATACGCTAACTGAAGCTATGGCAAGTTCATTAAAGGCATTCATTATTTTCTCGTTATGGCCGAGGCAAACAAGCAAAATGGTTTTATGTGTTGTCCATGTGGTGAGTGTCAAAATCAAAAAGAATACTCTTCCTCAAGACTCCTTCACAGCGACCTGTTTCAGTCTGGTTTCATGTCCGGCTATATTTGTTGGACTAAGCATGGAGAAATATGAGTTATAATGTAAGACAACTAATAAGAATAGAATGATAACAACTATCCTATGTCCCCTGAATATGGTGGTACTACAATGGAAGACAATGATGAAGAAGAAGCTAAACAACGGGCATCAGATGAGCCCGATGGTGATCTTGGCCGGGCCATTGCTGATGCAAAGGGAGAATGGGAAAGTTAAAGGGAGAGGTTGAAATTTGAGCAGAGAAGGCCATTGAGTTTTGTGTTGACTTTATTCCTGACCTTAAGCCGATCGGTGTTCCTAAATCATGACATGAGGGGAGAATGAGTGGAAAAGGCACGTTAGGAAAGAAAGGAAGGACATGTATGGACGGGCATTCTTTCACTAAAGCACACTACACATTTCTAAAAAATTCCACCTTGGTGGCTCTATATATCGAGGAACACCAGAATATCGTACTCCAAAAACCCGGGGCAGTCTGACTCTTGGATTAAGGTTGAAAACATGGTGACTTTCGACAGTTGGTTTCAGACACATCTCATGAATGACACCACTGTTGGATATCAGTTTTACTTGTTGTCTAGGTCACCATTGATGACCCACAAGTATAGGGGGTGTATCATAGTACTTTCGATAAATAGGAGTGTCGAGCCCAATGAGGAGCAGAAGGTGCTAAACAGTGGTATGGAGCACGAAATCCCTGTGAATACTTAGCAAACGGATTTAGTGGTTTTCTGACAAGGCAACAAAACAAGGAGCAAGTAGCAAAAGTAATGAACAAATGGAGCAAGTGGCCCAATCCTTTCTTAGCAAAGGACAAGTCGGTGTAAATACTTATAAGGACCAAACGTTCTCGATGACACATGGGAATTCTGTCAAGTGCTTTCGCTTCAAATAGCTGAATACTCTTCTCTGGTGTTGTAAGTGCTGTGTGGGTGAACCTGTGCTAACATACCGACCTTACTTGGACTAATACATACTTGTGATTAAACCCCCTGCAAAACATCTGTAACTACAGGAAAGTAATTAAGATATAAATCTAACCACAACCTTAAACTCTGAGATCCTACGCTCCCTTGTGCAAAGGTGTCCTAACGGGGGTTCAGGTTTCTGTCACTCCAGCAACCCCACAATTAGTAGCCAAATACACAATGCATTCCCCTTGGACCATAAATGGTGAAGTGTCATGTAGTCAACGTTCACATGACACCACTAGAGGAATAGCACCACAACTTAAATACTAAACCATTGAATAATAACTCATCACAGATTCACTACTAACAACATGACTTCTCCCATGTCCTCAAGAACTAACAAACTACTCACGATATATCATATGGATCAAGATCAGAGATGATATGGTAATGGATAACAATCTGAACATAAACAATAATCCAATGGTTCCACTCACAAGCATCAACTACAATAGTAATCAACACCGAGAAAGTTTCCCCTAATGAACTAAGAAATATCCAACACAATTGTTACAGCATGACGGAGTGGTGATGATGGTGCTGGTGGAGATGATGGTGTGGATGATGATGATGATCCCGATGAAGCCTAGCTTGATGATGGTGTTGATGGCGACGGTCTCCCCTCTCCGGGAAGGAATTCCCCTGGCAGAAATCTGTCTGCCGAAGAGATCTTTCTCTCTCGGTGTTTTCCGCCCCCAGAGGCGGCGGAAATATATCTATGGTAGCTCCTCTAGGCTTAGGGCTCCGTAGGGAAGATATAGGCGAAGGGGCGGAGTCGTAGGATGGGCAGGTGGGCCACAGCTGCGCTAGGCGCGGGGTTAGGTGGGCCCGCGCCTAGGGGGGTGTGGGCCCCTGAGGCCCTTCTTCATCCCTCCTTTTGGCTCCCTCATTCTTCTAGAGAAATAATACGTTTCCATATTTTTCTGGTATTTTTCTAATCTTTGCTAAATTGCACCAAAACGCATTCTTTTCCATCAGAATCAAGACTCTGGCAGTCCATCCTCCAAGAATCATCCAACATGCATAAACAGATGAAAAATCCATAAGTAATACCTCATAAATAGACAAACATGAATGAATAGAGGTAAATTATGATATAGAATGGTGATGCAAATTGGGCGTATGAACTCCCCCAAGCTTAGACTTTGCTTGTCCCCAAGCGAAAACTGAGCTCAGTAAACATGTCCACAGGTTTATGGAGTGAAGTGTCGATAAAAGAATACGAACAAGAAGCATCACACTTACCATTGCACAACTCATAGAAGAAAGCAACTCACCATTATATAACTTAGCTTGCAACCAAGTACAGCAGTCACAATAGAGATGCATAAAGATAAATCATAATTGTAATTGGCAAACTTGTTCTTGGTCAGAGAACAACTTGCAAACATTTTCACAAAAGCTTTTTTGTAGAAGTTTCAAAACAGGAGCACTCTTTGCTCAAAAGGTTTTTCACAAGTGAAGGCTTTCAAAGTAATACTCAATAGATAAGAGTTTTGTGCAAACAAGGAATATAAAGAACGTGATTGAATAAATAACCATATGAATGCTTGAAACACAACAACTCAAATGCTTCCTGGAGAAAGAGAGGAAGTAGGTTCACTAACTCAACTTGGAAGTGGGAGAAAGGTCCCTTATTAGAGGGTAGCAGGGATTACAAGTCATAAAGAGCTTCCAAAAGATTATGGTACTTACTAGCTTTGAGCCCTCATTGCCCCTATCATAAGCATCTTGAGATGATTAAGGTTAAAGTGAACAAAGATGGAGTATATGCTTCATGAAATATAAGTTAGCAATCTCATGTCCCTTGAATATGAGGGACACTCCTCATGCTACTAAACTTTGGGCCCAGGTAAGTTCTTGTCATTGTAAGTATTTGCATATCATTGAGAACCGCCAACGGGGTACCCCTTGCACATGGTATAGGAGCTTTCCCATAACCAAAATGACAAGGCAAGCAGACAATGAGCATCTCAGCGATCTTTTTATTTACTATGTGCATAGCTTTTTATTGTGGATGCTTCATAGATGACTCACTATGGTGATGCTGCAAGTTTCCACCATGATTAAGCATGACTTAGGCTAGCGGCCTAGGCATTTCTCTAACACAGGATACAAACTCCATGGACTTACAGGTTCCCTCTTTATTTCACACCGTTGACATCCATAGACAAAATAACACGATATCAACTGTGTACAGAGTACAAGTGCAATGTTGAAAACGTTCCCCATGACAGCACGGTTCTACTAATTCCAACGTATAGATGCAAGCATATACAACTTCGATATTCACAATGGTTCAAGTATATTAGGGGCAAAGAAATAAAGTGTGCCATCAAGTTTGTGAGAGCTTTACTAACTAGTTTTCACATAACAAAATACTTTTTAATTTGAAAGGTAGATGAAGCTTGAGAATTTGCTTGGAATAGCAAAAGCTACTAGGTAGATATGGTGGACAGAAGTGGCAAATTTTTTGGTTCAAAGGATTTTGGAAACATGAGAAGTAAGCCTTCTCAAAACAGGTTTTTGGCTAGCAAGGCTGGGTAGCAAGCAAAAGAGTTGAAAGAAACAAGCAAACATACAAGTAATAAAGCCAAAAATGCAATCTTCCTTGAAGACACAAAAGGATCTTAAATAAAGAATACTAATCTTATGATCCAACAAGAAAGAAAACAAATGATACAAAATACCTGTAAGCTTTTTCTTTCTTTTTCTCTTTCATAGTAATGCTACTGAACAGAACTCGGTTTTCCAAAACCAATTTAGATCCACTTGATGATCCCAAAGTGGTGCCAATACTGATCAACAAGATCCATCATATAATAGAGATTGCAAACTAAAATAAGAAGTGCAAAAAAGGAAGAGATGAGACTTCTCATTAACATTCCAATAAAGGCAGTCACACCAAGGGATACATAGATAATCAACTAAAGGAGAGATACTTCCACATGCAAACCAAACTATAAGATAACCCCTCTACCACAGATATGAATCCACTAAAAAGGTAAAAGATAAAAGATAATGGTGGTGATACCGCGGCACTCCCCCAAGCTCGGAACAAGCCAAGGGGATGCCAAACCTGATGATGAATTACTACCTTGGTGGTGGTGGTGTTCTCTTGATAAGATCCTCAATAAGTTTATTCAAATCCTCCATATCGAAGACGAGAGTACGAATTAACTCCGAATTATGCTCAATGCAGCCCATGATCAACTCGGACCGAGGATCCCAGTCCTTGTTATTCTTTCTCTATTCTTCCAAATTAGAGTGTTTCTTCCCTGCATGGTTAGAACAAGGGGTAATAGGAGGAAGTGTGCGTGGAGCGAGGATATGACGTGGAGTTCTCCCTCCTGTAGACATTCGTGCTGTCCTCTTAAGCTTGGTAGGTCATGCCACCAAACCAATGCTTGCGACGGTAGCGCGGGTGTCCGGATACTTGTCCTCCTCCATGTCACATTCATACCCTACCGAAATCTCCTCCTCCTTGGGGACTTGAGGTTCTTCTTCCCCGGGCTTCTTGCCTTTGTCGTTGGCGGAGGCCATGGTGCTCTAAACTTGAGAACATTTCCTGACGGAAACAGATCGAAACGAAAACACGATGAGAACATGATGCACGAACCTCGGGGAACCCGGGGGGTTATATATTACAAATTTTCAATGCATAAGGTTTTGACACGGAAACAAGGTGGATACGGAGTTCGAGGGGGGAACACCCCCCTCAGGCGCGACCAGGCTGGGCCCACGCTTAGGGTGGGTTTGTCCACCCCGGTCTCCGTTTCCTCTTCATTTTCGTCTCGCAACTTCCCTTATGTATTAAAAACATCAAAAATATAAATAGATTGGGGTTGCACGAACCTTCTGTTTTCACCACTTTTACCTATTCAAAGACGAACTCTGTAGATTCCTTTTCTCTTTCTCCTAAAAATTTCCTTCATACAAAACTCTTGCACAAACTCACTGACAACATTAGTGTAAGCAAAAACAATAAACCTTTGGTACACACTTCAACTGAAAACCCATCAAAACAAAAGCTTCTGTAAGAGGCAAATGCAAATGATGGCAGAAATCTGTCAAAACAGACCAGCTCGTAAAGATTGATTTTTTCGAGAACCTTCTGTTGCTCAAATCAAAAAGTGTAGAACTGATGAAATTTGGGTAACAAATTGGAGAACAAGCTCAGAAAAATGCAGCTCAATCCGACGTACTGAGCTTCCTCACAAATTTTTAAAATGCAGCATAAAAATCTGTCCCAGGACAGCCACTTTTCACAACTCCTCTACTTCATAAAAGTAGTTGAACTTGACTCAAAAACCAAAACAAAAATGATAAGGAGCGGTTATTACTGAAGTAATAACTTCCAAGACTCGACAAAACTCTTGGGTTATCTCCCAACAAGAACTTTTATTTAATGCCTTTAAGTTAGGCTTGAAACTTTCAAAGATGCTCACAAAGGAGATATATATTTGAAGTGAAAGAGAGCATGAAGAAGCAAATAACCAACACACTTGAGTCTAACCCACTTCCTATGCATGGGGGTATCATGAGAAAACGAATTTTTGAAACAAAAAGCTACTAGCATGGGAAGACAAAATAGATGCAGCTTTAAAGCTTTCAACATAAAACTGGGAAACTTAACATCATTGAGATGCATAGAACCATGTTTCCCTCTCTCATAATAACTTTCAGTAGCACTTTGAATAAAGTTAACAATATAACTATCACTGGCAACAACTTTATCATCAGAATAAGCATACTTATAGTCACCAAAAAGAGGTCCAAGGTCGTAAACCGGATCAATAGAAGCAATTTGTTCCATCCTGAAATCTTTATTATGCAAGCTATTTTCACAAGGAGATTTAGCAAATTTGGAAAAGTTAAACTCATAAGAATCACCATCAAACTTAGTTAAAACTTTTTCCTTCTTACAATCAATAATAGCTCCACAAGTTTTCAAGAAAGGTCTACCAAAAATGATAGGACAAGTTTTGCTAGCTGCTGGATTAAGCACTAGAAAATCAGCAAGATACTTAATCTTACCACAAAGAACCTCCACATCTCTTATAATTCCAATGGGGCAAATGGTTTCCTTATTAGCAAGGTGAATAACCACATCAATGTACTCAAGCTCACAAGGACCAATCTCATGCTTAATTTCCCTGTAAAGCTCATAAGGAATAGCACTAGAACTAGCATCAATATCACATAAACCATAGTAGCAATGATCACCAATTTTAACAGAAAGCACAGGAACACTAGCTTTTCTAGCCTTACTAGGATGAGAGAGAATATTAGAAGCATCTTCACAGAAGACAATATTCTCATCCTCTCTATTTCTAGTGACAGTGTCTCTCACAATAGCTATCACAGGTTCAATATTCAATTGCTTACCAGGCTCCACAGTTTTCATGGTACCTTCGTTATTGTGGCATCCCGCAAAACCACTACTAGAAAATCGCGTTGAATTTGTGCATTGCATCGTCATCATCATGCATTGTTCGCATAAAACTATTTCGCAAAACCCGTCTTTGTCTTCTAAACGCCCATCTTTATTCAAACGCCAAAAACCCGGGGCTCCGGAGTATTTTGTTTTGTTGCATTCGGGTTGCAAACGGCCCAATGAAATTAAATAAAAGATTTAATTTGTTTTAGTAGGGGCAGTCGAACGGGCCGAGTAGACCCGAACGACCACCCCTGTTTTTAAATCGGTCCAACCTGCAGCCCCATCTAATCCTATACCTACCAATAATCCTACCCAACCTTCCCAGCCACCTCACCCCAGCCACTAGCTGCTCGCCACCTCATCCCTCCTCTTCCCTCTAGCCTATCCCTATCTGACACATCACCTAACCCTCTCTCTCCCCAAACCCACACACACCACACACACACGCGCGTGGCCAGCCTTCCTCTCTCTCACCAGTGGCCCCACCCCTGTACACACACACACACCAGCCCTGCTACCTCTCCCTCATCTCTCCCTCACCGCGTGGGCCCCCCAGCCCCACCCGCGCCCTGTTCCTCTTCTCCCCAGCCTCGCCCCCGCGCGCGCCTCTCTTCCTCTCTCTCTGCGGCGCCACCCACCCACCCGGACCGCTCACCTCGCCCCACCGCCTCCCTTGCCCATCTCCGGCCGCCTCCGCGCCTCCGCCTCCTCCGTACCTCTGCCCGCCTAGCTCGAACCGCCCCTCGTGCCGGCCAGCCCGCCCCGCCGCCCAGGGACCTCCCTCCGCCCGGCTGTCGCGCCCGGCCTTGGCGCTGCCACCGCCAGCTTCGCGCGTGCCTGCCCGCTGCGCCTGCTCGGATCCCGCCGACCCAGCTGTCATCCGGCAGCGTCGAGCCTGAGCTTCGCGCGCCAGCGCGCCCGTCGCCGTCGCGACGGGCCTGCCCGCCGCCCTCGGTGCTCGCCGCCCAGGCCTCCACCTCGCTGGTCGCGCGGCCCGCTCCACCTGCCCGGCCTCGCAGCAGCTCGCCGCCCGCAGCCAGCGGGCCCGGCCAGCCCCTGCCGCCGACGAAGCGTGCTCCCTCCGACCAGCGAGCACCGCTGGCGCGGTCGTCTCCCTCGCCAGCGGCGCCGCTCGACCGCGTCGGCCGCACCTCAGCGTGGCGCGGCCCGAGTCCCCCTCTCCTGCCACCGCGACGCCGAGCCTGGGGGCCTCTGCCTCCCGTGCGATGTCTCTGTGCTCGTATGGGCCGTTCTGAGGCACCCCAAGCCACCGACGACCTTCGGCGCCGGACCGATGACCGCCAAGCGCGCCGCATTTAGACAAGCACTACACCGCGACAAGATCTTCCACACGGACGTCAAGAACCGTTCCTGGAGTCCGGTTGTCGAGCCGAACCCGTGGAACCCCGAGTTCTCCTTCTCGGAGCGCCAAGATACTCGATCCGATGGTGGAGACTCCGAAAACCCCGAAGCCGACCCCGGCGCCCGGAGCCGAGAACCCCGACAAGGACCACCCCATGGATACGCCGAGTTCGCCATCGAGGAGACCAAGGACGTCGACATGGAACCGGTGGACGCCAAGTACCCCTTCTCGGATGCGATGCTCGAGAACCCGGACGATAAGAACACCGCCTTGAACGCCAAGCGCTTCTTCCCAGACCCCGAAGACCGATCTATAGCGCCAAGGCCTCCGACATGGAATCAACAAGATCACCACCGGGCACCAAGTCCTCCCCCAGAACCGTCAAGACCACCGTCACGGCCGACAAGATCTCCATCAAGGATAAGATGCCAGACCCCGAAGACCGCAACCGGGCCGACAAGTTCTTCCGCTCGGATCCGAGGACACCGAGACGCTGGACCCTCAAGTTCTGCCCCGGACTTCGAGAACCCCGATGCGACAAGATCTGCCCCGTGACCGAGAACGTTTCCGCCGAACCCCCCCCGAACCCCGGAACCCAAGGCCGTCGAGACCCCTCTGATGTGTGCACCCTTTTCCCGGAACCCTATTTTATAACATGATATCAACTTGTTGCATATTTAATTGTCATATTCACATGCATATCTGTGGTTTGGGGGCCTTATGCCGATTCACCTAATAATTAAATATGGGGCCCCTATGCGGGCAAATCTAGCCTTATATTGGCCTCATTTAAACATGTGTCGCAAACCGATTCCATCTGTTGTTTTGCTAAACAACATTTAATTTGCGGGGTAATTAAATAACTTGAACCATTTAATAATTGTCGGGACCCCGGTTCCGCTTAATCTTGACCTAATTGCGCCACTTTGCCATGCCATCCATCATACATGCATCATGCCGATCTTACGCCGTGTATTAAATATTGCATCCGGTGTTCCTTCTAGTGTTTTGGTTCTTCGCGGATAAGGCCCTTGAGTTGATGTGAGCTTCGTCCCGTTCTTCGGATGAACCCTTCGGCAATGTTTTCAGGCGAGCATCTCCCCCTTTCTACCTATCTTACTTTTATAGTCTTTATTTCCCTCCTGTTGATCTATTGCTATACGTGTTGCGATGCTTTAGTTTCCGTAGTGATATTTCCCGCAGATAGTATATTGCCTTGGACACATCCTATGACCTGTTGTTTGGTAGATGGTTGGACTTATGTCGTAGTTGCGTGCTCAAGTCTTGATGTGTGT
Source organism: Avena longiglumis (assembly GCA_030063025.1). NCBI lineage: Eukaryota > Viridiplantae > Streptophyta > Magnoliopsida > Poales > Poaceae > Avena > Avena longiglumis. The sequence goes on along the minus strand of CP125974.1, from coordinate 469,392,116 downwards.
CGTCATATGCCACGATTCTTGATGTATTGCCGCATGTTGTTGTTGGAGATGATTCTAGTTTTACTTATCGTCACTTTAATTTCTGTTTAACAACTAAAATTGAATAAGCAGAGGCATCGGTGGGTGATAGATAATATTTGGTTTCGAGCACTTGTGTCCGTAAGCCCCCGCGTACTTGATTCCTGTTCCTTGATTTATCGCGCTATCCACATCCGGGAGGTATATGGTACCCCTCTTTACCAGAGCTTGATGCCGTCTTATTTTCTGGGGGCCACAAACTAGTTTGAGGTTTTATTACTATCCTGCTTATGCCATGCTTTATCGCTTTATTTACGATTATTGTGCTTTGCACACTGTCTTGTTAGGAAGCGGAGTGATTACGCGGTGTCGACAAGCCCGTTTGGGGTTCCCGATCGCTCTGACCATTGACGCAGACCTTGAGGCCGTCTCGAGCTTGCCTACTCCGTTGGGTTCTACTCAAAGGGTGGCCCCAAATATTTCTGAATCTTGTGATTGCTTGTCGTGAAGGCCTCGTTGGGTTTTGATTTGGTTTTCCGAGGTTGATCGGTGTGTGTTGCTATTGGTGCACCCGGCGGGTAAAACTTTCAAAGCCGTGTCCGCGGATATGGACGACTTGGAGCACAGTTTCTTGATCATAGACAAGCATAACTAAAGTTCTTGCTATAAATTTGACTTATAATGACTAGTAATCAGCTTCACTATAACGGAATGTCTAATTAATACTGCCCACCATTGCTTGTTTGGTTGTCGCTTATGACATGTAGTGACTAGTAAGTATTGCAACTTCAACGAAATGGCTGAATAAAAGTACCAACAAGCTTTGGGTTTTGGGTTTATCTCATGCTATCATGTCTGTTTAGTAATTGTTTCAACTATCACGGAATGGTTAACTAAAAGTGCTGCCTTTGCTCGCTATTTTATCGTGACGATTATCTAAACTGACTAGTAATGTGCCGCAACTATAACTGAATAAGTAAAAGCGCCAACCGCGTGAGTTCCTCGGTTGACTTCCTCGTTTGGTTTCGAGGGGAAACACGGGATGGGTTTGTTTGGTGTTAGCTTGAGTTGGATCCGGATAGGTCATTCTTACCCCTCTCGATAACCGCCCGGTTGTATCGAGTCTCTATAGGTTGTTTGTGCATCTTTGCCGCTTCGATCCACCATACCTATGTGGCGAGGACCGCCGAATTCTAGCCTCGCCGTGTCTTGGCCTCGATCTTGGCTCCTTCTTTTCCTTTGCCCTTTGTCGGCACCCTTTTGTTTAAGCAGGTTTTGAGATCGACGCCGTTAGAGGTTACCCTTCCGGCTTGGCCTGGGCAGGGTTATGGACGCCATTGGTTATTCTTCAGGGCTCTTAGCCCCATTTGCATCTTGTCCGTAGTCGGACGCTCCCTCTTCCAAGGTGATTTGGATCTTCGTACCGTATATCTGTATTCTTGACTCTTTGAGTCGCTGTTGTATATATCTGTTCTGTGGGTCCCATCGAGGACTGTTGTGTAATGTTATAACTTTGTTTTTCCACCCGCACGAAAGTGCCTGGTGGGCACCTTCGAATCGTTTCTATGCGGGTTTGGCGAGTTTCGCTGAAACTTGCATAGGTCCGATTCTGAGGGTGTTACAGAGTGGTATCAGAGCTCAGCAGTTGCGATACCCCACAAGTCCAGCCTGTAGGATAACCTAGCTAACGGCCGAAGTAGAGTGTCAAAACTATTTTTGCAAAACCGGTTGGATAGTTCTGATTAGGTCTGATTTTACTCCTTACCCCGCTGCTGTTCCCCTCTTACCCCTACGTGTTTTGAATCCGCTCTCTTCTCTTTCTTCGAGTCCAGGAATTCTCGTGGTTGGGTTTCCGTCGTACCTTTAGGGTTTCGCTTCCTCCTTTGGTAACGGTGTTCTACCATCCGGTGTTCAAGCTTCCTGATGAATCCGTCTACGGTGTTACCATTCTTTGTTCCTTGTTTGTGCCTTCCGGTGTTTTCCGACGCGACGACATCCTCTATGCCAGATCCGATGCAGAGTCTGCATCACTCCTTTGATCCGAACCTCGCTTGTCGAGATCTTCAGTCTGAATCCTGAGGGTTGGTTGCATAATCTGTCTATTCGTGTACAGAGTAATGCTTTGAGTGCGGGATGGAGTCGCGACCATACCACTACTCTTATCATTTGCTTTGTATATTGAATAAGTGGATCGATGCAATTTTACTCCTTCCGCTGAAGTTAGAGGTGGCCTTACCTTTAACTTCGTCCGTTGTTTATCCGGAGTGCTCTCTTGACGAACAGGGACAACGACCTCTTGTTAGTGGTGTCGCGAAGATCTACACAAAGTGAAAAGACGAGGATCGCAGACCTTCCTTCCGGTACCATGAGGCGGATCTCGAGGGCGAGATCCTTTGTTAGTGGTGTCGAATTGTGGCATCCCGCAAAACCACTACTAGAAAATCGCGTTGAATTTGTGCATTGCATCGTCATCATCATGCATTGTTCGCATAAAACTATTTCGCAAAACCCGTCTTTGTCTTCTAAACGCCCATCTTTATTCAAACGCCAAAAACCCGGGGCTCCGGAGTATTTTGTTTTGTTGCATTCGGGTTGCAAACGGCCCAATGAAATTAAATAAAAGATTTAATTTGTTTTAGTAGGGGCAGTCGAACGGGCCGAGTAGACCCGAACGACCACCCCTGTTTTTAAATCGGTCCAACCTGCAGCCCCACCTAATCCTATTCCTACCTATAATCCTACCCAACCTTCCCAGCCACCTCACCCCAGCCACTAGCTGCTCGCCACCTCATCCCTCCTCTTCCCTCTAGCCTATCCCTATCTGACACATCACCTAACCCTCTCTCTCCCCAAACCCACACACACCACACACACACGCGCGTGGCCAGCCTTCCTCTCTCTCACCAACCCCCAGCTGGCCCCACCCCCAGAAGCACACACACCCGCACACACCCAGCCCCGCTACCCTCTCCCCTCATCTCTCCCTGCCGCGTGGGCCCCGCGCGCCCCAGCCCCAGCGCCCCTGTTCCTCTTCTCCCCAGCCCCGCCCCCGCGCGCGCCTCTCTTCCTCTCTCTGCACCAGGCCACCCACCCCCCGGACCCGCTCACCTCGCCCACGCCTCCCGCCGCCCATCTCCGGCCACGCCGCGCCTCCGCCTCCTCCGTACCTCTGCCGCCTAGCTCGAACCGCCCCTCGTTGCCATGGACGAGCGCCCGCCACAGGGACCTCCCCTTGCACGGCTGCCAAGGCTTGGCGCGCTGCCGCCACAGGTTCGCGTGCCGCTGCGCCTGCTCCGGACCCTCACGAGCTGTCATCCAGCACTGCTGAGCTCGCGAGGCTCGCTTCAGCGCCAGCGCCGCTGCCGTCCGCTGACGGGCCCTGCCCCGCCGCCTCGGTGCTCGCCGCCCAGGCCTCCCACCGCCTGGTCCGCGGCCCGCTCCACCTCTGCCCGGCCTCGCAGCAGCTCGCCGCCCGCAGCCCGCGAGCTGCCGCGCCTCGCCGCCGACGAGCGTGCTCCCTCCGACCAGCACCGCCCTGGCGCCGGTCGTCTCCCCTCTGGCCAGCAGGCGCCGCTCCGACCGCGTCCGGCCGCACCTCCCCGCGTGAGCGCCGGCCCGAGTCCGCCTCTCCTGCCACCCGCGACGCCGAGCCTGGGGGCCTCTGCCTCCCGTGCGATGTCTCTGTGCTCGTGTGGTCCGTTCTGAGGCACCCCAAGCCCACCGACGACCTTCGGCGCCGGACCGATGACCGCCAAGCGCGCCGCATATAGACAAGCACTACACCGCGACAAGATCTTCCACACGGACGTCAAGAACCGTTCCTGGAGTCCGGTTGTCGAGCCGAACCCGTGGAACCCCGAGTTCTCCTTCTCGGAGCGCCAAGATACTCGATCCGATGGTGGAGACTCCGAAAACCCCGAAGCCGACCCCGGCGCCCGGAGCCGAGAACCCCGACAAGGACCACCCCATGGATACGCCGAGTTCGCCATCGAGGAGACCAAGGACGTCGACATGGAACCGGTGGACGCCAAGTACCCCTTCTCGGATGCGATGCTCGAGAACCCGGACGATAAGAACACCGACGCAGAACGCCAAGCGCTTCTTCCCGGACCACGAAGACCGATCTATAGCGCCAAGGCCTCCGACATGGAATCAACAAGATCACCACCGGGCACCAAGTCCTCCCCCAGAACCGTCAAGACCACCGTCACGGCCGACAAGATCTCCATCAAGGATAAGATGCCAGACCCCGAAGACCGCAACCGGGCCGACAAGTTCTTCCGCTCGGATCCGAGGACACCGAGACGCTGGACCCTCAAGTTCTGCCCCGGACTTCGAGAACCCCGATGCGACAAGATCTGCCCCGTGACCGAGAACGTTTCCGCCGAACCCCCCCCGAACCCCGGAACCCAAGGCCGTCGAGACCCCTCTGATGTGTGCACCCTTTTCCCGGAACCCTATTTTATAACATGATATCAACTTGTTGCATATTTAATTGTCATATTCACATGCATATCTGTGGTTTGGGGGCCTTATGCCGATTCACCTAATAATTAAATATGGGGCCCCTATGCGGGCAAATCTAGCCTTATATTGGCCTCATTTAAACATGTGTCGCAAACCGATTCCATCTGTTGTTTTGCTAAACAACATTTAATTTGCGGGGTAATTAAATAACTTGAACCATTTAATAATTGTCGGGACCCCGGTTCCGCTTAATCTTGACCTAATTGCATCGCACTTTGCCATGCCATCCATCATACATGCATCATGCCGATCTTCTGCCGTGTATTAAATATTGCATCCGGTGTTCCTTCTAGTGTTTTGGTTCTTCGCGGATAAGGCCCTTGAGTTGATGTGAGCTTCGTCCCGTTCTTCGGATGAACCCTTCGGCAATGTTTTCAGGCGAGCATCTCCCCCTTTCTACCTATCTTACTTTTATAGTCTTTATTTCCCTCCTGTTGATCTATTGCTATCTGTGTTGCGATGCTTTAGTTTCCGTAACCGTGATATTTCCCTGCAGCCGTATATTGCCTTGGACACATCCTATGACCTGTTGTTTGGTAGATGGTTGGACTTGCGCGTCGTAGTTGCGTGCTCAAGTGCTGATGTGTGTCGTCATATGCCACAGTTGCTGATGTATTGCCGCATGTTGTTGTTGGAGATGATTCTAGTTTTACTTATCGTCACTTTAATTTCTGTTTAACAACTAAAATTGAATAAGCAGAGGCATCGGTGGGTGATAGATAATATTTGGTTTCGAGCCCACTTGTGTCCCGTAAGACCCCGAGTACTTGATTCCTGTTCCTTGATTTATCGCGCTATCCACATCCGGGAGGTATATGGGACCCCTCACCGAGCTTGATTCCGTCTTATTTCTTGGGGCCACAAACTAGTTTGAGGTTTTATTACTATCCTGTACTTATGCCATGCTTTACGCTTTATTTACGATTGTGCGAGTCTCGCACGCTGTCTTGTTAGGAAGCGGAGTGATTACGCTGTGTCGACAAGCCCGTTGGGGTTCCCGATCGCTCACGACCATTGACGCAGACCTTGAGGCCGTCTCGGAGCTTGCCTACTCCGTTGGGTTCTACTCAAAGGGTGGCCCCTGAAATATTTCTGAATCTTGTGATTCTGTGTCGTGAAGGCCTCGTTGGGTTTTGATTTGGTTTTTCGAGGTTGATCGAGTGTGTGTTGCTATTGGTGCACCCGCCGGTAAAACTTTCTGAAAGCCGTGTCCGCGGATATGGACGACTTGGAGCACAGTTTCTTGATCATAGACAAGCATAACTAAAGTTTACTGCTATAAATTTGACTTATAATGACTAGTAATCAGCTTCACTATAACGGAATGTCTAATTAATACTGCCCACCATTGCTTGTTTGGTTGTCGCTTGCGACAGATGTAGCTGACTAGTAAGTATTGCAACTACAACGAAATGGCTGAATAAAAGTACCAACAACTGCTGGGTTTTGGGTTTATCTCATGCTATCTGTATCTGTTTAGTAATTGTTGCAACTATCACGGAATGGTTAACTAAAAGTGCCCACTGCTTATTTTATCAGGACGATTATCTAAACCTGACTAGTAATGTGCCGCAACTATAACTGAATAAGTAAAACTGCCAACCGCGTGAGTTCCTCGGTTGACTTCCTCGTTTGGTTTCGAGGGGGAAACACCAGGATGGGTTTGTTTGGTGTTAGCTTCAGGTTGGATCCGGATAGGTCATTCTTACCCTCTCGATAACCGCCTTGTATCGAGTCTCTATAGGTTGTTTCGTGCATCTTTGCTGCCGCTCGATCCACCATACCTATGTAGGCGAGGACCGAATTCTAGCCTCGCCGTGTCTTGGCCTCGATCTTGACGCTCCTTCTTTTCCTTTGCCCTTTGTCGGCACCCCTTTTGTTTAAGCAGGTTTTGAGATCGACGCCGTTAGCAGGGTTACCCTTCCGGCTTGGCCTGGGCAGGGTTATGGACGCCATTGGTTATTCTTCAGGGCTCTTAGCCCCATTTGCATCTTGTCCGTAGTCGGACGCTCCCTCTTTTCAAGGTGATTTGGATCTTTGTACCGTATATCTGTATTCTTGACTCTTTGAGTCGCTGTTGTATATATCTGTTCTGTGGGTCCCATCGAGGACTGTTGTGTAATGTTATAACTTTGTTTTTCCACCCGCACGAAAGTGCCTGGTGGGCACCTTCGAATCGTTTCTATGCGGGTTTGGCGAGTTTCGCTGAAACTTGCATAGGGCCGATTCTGAGGGTGTTACAGTTATTTGCACAAATAATCATAGAATACTCATTTACCTTAGCTAGAAAAGGAATTTTCTCAACATGAGGTTCAAGCACAATATGATTAGTAGTGCAAACTTGACTACTTCTAACTGGAACATGACTAACAACATCTTTGTGAGGAGCATGGTACTTATTCCACTTCTTCTTGGGAATTTCAACATAAGAGTCAAAGGCTTTAAAATAGTTGGTAATACTTTGGGAATCAAGACCAAAATCATTGCTAATATCACGGAAGTTATCAGTTCCCATAAAAGATTTAATGCATTCATAATCATAGTTTATACCTGACTTTCTTCCTTTGTCATTCTCCCAAGCTTCAGTGTTATCTTGAATACGGTCTAAGAGATCCCGTTTAGCTTCTTCCTTCATACGTGTGAATGATCCAGCACAACAAGCATATAGTAAATCTTTATCATGAAGAGGAAGCCTAGCATAAAAATTATTGAGAATAATATTGTTAGGGAGTTCATGAATAGGACATTTAAGCATTAGTAACTTAAATCTCCCCCAAGCTTGAGTTGTACTCTCTCCATCAAGAGGCCAAAAGTTATATATAAGATTTCTATCCTTATGAATCTCACTGGGATGATAAAATTTAGAGTAAAAGAGAGATGCCATCTCCTCCCATTCCATGGATTGTCCATTATTCAGCAGCTTATATCATTCTTCAGCTCTCCCTTTTAAGGATATGGAGAGTAACTTCTTCTTCACCTGTTCAGTTGTGATACCGGCACACTTAAACAACCCGCATAATTCATGGATAAAAAGCAAGTGATCACTAGGATGGACAGTTCCTTCCCCAAAATAATAATTATCCATAACATGATTAACAATACTTGTAGGTATCTTAAAAGGATCTATATCAACAGGAGGTGGTTCATCTACTACCATAGCAGTGTTAGTAGTTTTCCCAAAAAGAACCAAGTGGGTTATCCATATTGGAAACAAAGTAACAAGCAGTAACAAACGCAATACTCACAGTAAAAGTTTCCCTTACCAGTTCCACTCTTCAATAGCGCTTCACTCCTCGGCAACGACACCAAAAAATAGTCTTGATGACCCACACGTATAGGTGGTGTATCGTAGTACTTTCGATAAATAGGAGTGTCGATCCCAACGAGGAGCAGAAGGTGCTGAACAGTGGTATGGAGCAGGAAATCCCTATGAATACTTAGCAAACAGATTTAGTAGTTTTATAACAAGGCTACAAAACAAGGAGCAAGTAGCAAAAGTAACGAACAAACATAGCAAGTGGCCCAATCCTTTCTTAGCAAAGGACAAGCCGGTGGAAATACTTATAAGTACCAAACATTCTCGAGGACACATGGGAATTCTGTCAAGTGCTTTCGCTTCAAATAGCTGAGTACTCTTCTCTGGTGTTGTAAGTGTTGTGTGGGTGAACCTGTGCTAACATACCAACCTTACTTGGACTAATACATACTTGTGATTAAACCCCCTGCAAACATCCGTAACTACAGGAAAGTAATTAAGATATAAATCTAACCACAACCTTAAACTCTGAGATCCTACGCTCCCTTGTGCAAAGGTGTCCTAACGAGGGTTCAGGTTTCTGTCACTCCGGCAACCCCACAATTAGTATCCAAATTCACAATGCATTCCCCTAGGCCCATAAATGGTGAAGTTCCATGTAGTCGACATTCACATGACACCACTAGAAGAATAGCACCACAACTTAAATACTAAACCATTGAATAATAACCCATCACAGATTCACTACTAACAACATGAATTCTCCCATGTCCTAAAGAACTAAACGGACTACTCACGAGACATCATATGGATAAAGATCAAAGATGATATGGCAATGGATAACAATCTGAACATAAACAATAATCCAGTGGTTCCACTCACAAGCATCAACTACAATAGTAATCAACACCGGGAAAGTTTCCCCCAATAAACTAAGCAATATCCAACACAATTGTTACAGCGGGACAGAGCGGTGATGATGGTGCTGGTGGAGATGATGGTGTGGATGATGATGATCCCGATGAAGCCTAGCTTGATGACGGTGTTATGGCGAGAGTCTCCCCTCTCCGGGAAGGAATTCCCCTGGCAGAAATATGTCTGCCGGAGATATCTTTCTCTCTCGGTGTTTTCTGTCCCCCAGAGGCGGAGGAAATCTATCTGTAGTTGCTCCTCGAGGCTTAGGGTTCCGTAGGAAAGATATAGGTGAAGGGGTGTATCGGAGGCCGGGCAGGTGGGCCACACCTGCCCTAGACGCGGGGTCAGGTGGGCCCGTGCCTAGGGAGGTGTGGGCCCCCTGAGGCCCTTCTTCGTCCCTCCTTGTGGCTCCCTCATTCTTCTGGAGAAATAATATTTCCATATTTTTTCTGGTATTTTTCTGATCTTTGCGAAATTGCACCCAAACGCCTTATTTTCCATCAGAATCCAGACTCCGGCAGTCCATCCTCCAAGAATCATCCCACATGCATAAACAAATGAAAAAACCATAATTAATACCTCATAAATAGGCAAACATCAATGAATAGACGTAAATTATGATATAGAATGGTGATGCAAATTGGGCGTATCAACCATCCTCGGCTATACTGACTTTTCAAGGGTACGAGATAAATGAGAATACATTTTAGACGCACATCCAAGATAAAAAGAGCACCAACCAAAATAGTGGTGTCTGATTTGATGCAACAGACGACAATGGGCAAAAGGACACATATTATGGTTACATAGAGGAGATATGGGAACTTGACTATGGACCTTATTTTAAGGTCGCTTTGTTTCAGTGCAAATGAGTTAAGCTAAAAAGAGGCGGGTAAAGGTAGACCAGCAGTATGGAATGACAATAGTGTTCTCAACAATATTATGTACGGATACAAATAATTCGTCCTAGCCAATGACGTGGCTCAGGCTTTCTATGTGAAGGACATGTCTACCAAACCGAGAAAAAGGAAAGATAAGAAAAAGAATACAATATCATACGATGAGCCAAAGAGCTACATATTTCTTTTCGGGAAAAGAAACATGGTGGGAGTTAAGGACAAGACAGACATGTCAGAAGATTATAATAAGTTTCATGAAATTCCGCCATTCAGAGTGAACACTGACCCAAGCATGCCGTTAAATAAGGAAGATCCTCCATGGTTGTGGACTAGAAGAAAACCCCAACACTAGATGTGGACGTTGGTGATGTAATAATATATTAAACCTTTTATATAACCGTGTTCTGGATATGAACTGACTCTCAATAGGCTATTTTGTGTATTTTTATGAAGCTTTTGTGAATTAACCCTATTTTTGTTACAATTTGTGAGTTTGCTGAAGACAGGTAAAATAAGAATGGTATTTGAGCACTTGAGCAAACTCATAAGAATACAACAACATCTTCATAGTTCGGGAGGGTTGTAGAGAGATCAACACGCAAGACATTTATTAATATTAAAATATAAAAGATAGTCATAATCATGTCTATCCCTATAGTACACAGCTTCACACTACTAGGAAAACAATTATAGGTAGATTTTAATCCTGTGGCGCATATATGGAAAATGCTCCACTAAAATTAATTCTGTGGCGCATATAAGAAATGCTCCACAGAATTCGTGCAATTCTGTGGCGCATGTGGCTACATGCGCCACATAAAGTGAGCATTCTGTGGCGCATATAGCCATATGCGCCACAGAATTTATGTGGGACCCATGTGGGCCTGACCCAACACATGGGCATGACAGAATTCTGTGATGCATATGCTGTATGCGCCACAGAAAGTGCGTGTTCTGTGGAGCATATAGCAGATGCACCACAGAATTGCAGAATTCTGTGGCGCATCTGCTATATGCGCCACAGAACACGCACTTTCTATGGCGCATACAGCATATGCGCCACAGAACTCGCACTTTCTGTGGCGCATATAGCCATATGCGCCACAGAATGTGCGAAACAGATCTAAAAAAAGGTGGCATCCCCTCCTACCTACCACCACCCTTTCCCTTCTTCCCCTCCTCCAACTAGCTCGTCCCTCTCCTCCCTCCCACTCCATTTTGCTCATACTCACCTCCATTGTTGATAGCTAGACCTACTTTGGTTTATGTACTTGTGAGGGAAGCTACTCCTACTTTGTAAAGGTACTACACCTACCCATACTTTGCTCCTCCACCGCTATGCCTATGGTTGTGGATTTGTGAGGTGTGCATGGGTACTTGTGTGTGATGCATGTTTTGTGTGGCCGGCGGGTCTCGGAGCAAGCATGTATATATATGGATGATTTGTAGGTGAAGATTTGTCCCGCGGCAGGTGTGCGATGGCAAGATGATGTTCGTTTGCTTTGTGTTGTGTTTGTTGAATGCATGCATGCTTGCTTCTCGAGGAGCTTTGTGTTGTGCTTGAATGCATGTTGCTGGCGCCGGGTGCATGGAGGTTTGCCGAAATGTTGGTACACGTCCATTTCGGCAAATTTCTGCACTAGCCATACGTCCTACTTTTAGGGTAGGTCATGCTGAAATTTTCCGGCGATCATGCATATATGTGTGCGTGCATGGTTCTAACACTCTCTCTTTAATTTGGTCTATGTTCATGCACAGGCGACCATGGTCATCCATATGAGAGAACGCTGGGTGGTTAGATACACGGTTGACGCGGTGGCCGATATGGTTCAGAACAACATCACGAAGATAAGATGTCCGTGCCAAACGTGCAAACACCGGAAGTGGATCAACCCTGATTCCGGACAACTAGAGTCTCACCTTCTCACGCGTGGTTTCATGCCCTACTTCTTAGTGAATGAGCTGGCAGATGGCAGTGGCCATGATGAAGAAGAGGCAGGGGCAGGGGAGAAGACGAAGGGTCTCCCGGACATGGTCATCATGACGAAGGAGAACATGATGATCATCATGAAGAAGGAGATGCCGATGGACACGATCATCATGAAGGAGATGATGCCAAAGCAGATGGTGGTGGTGGCGGAGAAGAAGGGAGCACGGACACGGCGCTAACTTCGGCCTTGCGGGACCCTCATCTTTAAGAAATTCTCCTCAAGCAGACGACCAACGCGAAAGCTGCAGCCAGAGAGAAAGCCAAGCTGGTACAGATGGAGGTAGACGGGAGGACTCCATTGTATCTTGGGTGCTAGCCCGAGGATACACGCTTGAGTGTAACGCTGAAGGCTTTGGAGATGAAGGCGGAGCACAAATGGACCGACACTAGCTTCAACGCTCACATGAAATTCTGGCACGCTCGTATTCCCAAGGACAACACACTGCCAACAAGTTTCGAGGAGGCGAGGAAAGTAGTTTGCCCACTAGACATGTCGTACGTGAAGTACCACGCATGCATCAACGACTGCGCACTTTATCGGAACGAGTACAAGGATAGAACCTCATGCCCAGTGTGCGGCCAGGGACGGTACAAGAGAGGGAACAAGAAAGTTCCCCGAAAAGTGGTGTGGTATTTTCCTATCACTTCTCGTCTGCAGCGGTATTTCATAGACCCTAAGGAAGCAGAGCTCATGCAATGGCACGCGAAGAGGGAGAAGCCGGAAGATGATCCGGAGAAGGGCAATATCCTAACACACCCCGCAGACGCTAGCCAGTGGAATGCGCTAGACATCAAAATCCAAGATGAGTTTGGGATCGATCCAAGGAACGTCAGGCTGGGAATGAGCACCGACGGACTCAATCCCTTTGGCAACCAGAGTAGCACGCACAGCACCTGGCCCGTGTTTGTATGGCCGTACAACCTCCCCCCTGGCTATGCACGAAGAAGCGGTACATACACATGAGTATCCTTATCCAGGGGCCAAAACAACCAGTTGTCGATATGCATCTGTATCTCGGGCTCCTGAAAGAGGAGTTAGTGACGTTGTGGGAGACGCCAGAACGTACGTGGGACGCCTACACTGGAGATTATTTTGACCTGAGAGCCGCGTTGCTCACGACGGTGCATGACTATCCTGGTTACGGATATGTAGCGTGCCAGGTGAACCATGGATTCTGTGCATGTGTTAGGTGCATGGACAAGACCCCGCATCTGCAGCTGCCGAGGGATCCTGGGTCTTTGAAAACCCTATTCCAGAGGACTCGAATGTGGCTCCGCAAGGATCACCCATGGAGAAAACACGGAGATCTGTTCAATGGCAAAGACGAGCTTGATAATGCCCCACGACCTTTGAGCGGCGAAGAAATCAAGGAGCTTCTAGACAATTGGGAAGAGTGTCCTGCGCCGGGAAAGAAGCGGCCGAGGGAATAGCCGCCGCCGTTGCATGGAGTATGGAAGGCGAGGTCTGTTTTCTGGGACATGCCTTACTGGAAGGTCCTCCACATGCCCCATAGCCTCGATATGATGCACATCACGAAGAACGTTACCGAGCGTCTGCTCGGCACTCTGATGAGCATGCCAGATAGGACCAAGGATGGGCCGAAAGCAAGAAACGATCTGAAATTGCTTGGCATTAAGAAGGAACTTCAGTACCCCGATAGTGATGATGCCGGCGATGATGATGAACAGACGGAAGGGACCCAGGGTCGCTGCAAAAGGGCTAAGAAGAATGGGGTGGTGCTTAAAGCTGCATGCTTTACTCTGAGCAAGGAGGAGCTCCATAGGTTTTTTAGTTGCCTCATAGGAGTCAAGGTTCGGCACGGCTACTCTGGGAAGATAAGAAGATATCTGGACGTAGCGAAGAAGAGGTTCAGCGGGACGAAGTCTCACGACTGTCACGTGCTGATGACGCAAATACTCCCCGTTGCGATCCGAGGTATAATGGACGAGCACGTCCATGAGACGCTGTTTGGCCTCTGCAACTTCTTCGACGTCATCTCTAGGAAGTCTATCGGCGTGAAGCAGCTCGGCAAGCTACAGTAAGAGATCATCGAGATTTACTTCCCTCCCGCGTTCTTCGACATCATGGTGCATCTGCTTGTCCATGTCGTGGATGACATCATCCATCTTGGGCCGGCGTTCCTGCACAACATGATGCTGTTCGAAAGGCTGAACGGTGTCATCAAAGGATTCGTTCGCAATAGGTTCCGTCCAGATGGAAGCATAGACAAGGGCTTTCTGACCTACGAGTGTATATCCTTCTGCTAGAACTACCTAAGCATCGAGAACCAGGATGTCGGTCTGCCCACCAGGAAGTACCTAGGGAGGCTCACTGGATTTGGTCACCGCGAGGGCTACCGCGCACTCCACGTCGACATCGAACTCGAACGCGCTTACTTTGACAGGGCAAACCGAGTCTCGCTACAACACATAGAGTTGGTCGGCCCCTGGGTGGATGAGCACAAAACCTTAATCGTGCAGAATCTCGCTAATAACCTATGCAAGACAAGGAAGAAGGGAGACGTAACTAGAGAGCACAACGCCAGCTTCACGGGGTGGTTCAATAAAAGGCTACTGGAAACTCCCATGCCGACTCCTTATACTGAAGATCAGAAACTCATATTCTCACTCTCACAGGGCCCCGGGCGCAGCGTTAGGACCTATCAGACATACTACATCAATGGCTACAGATTATACACCGAGGAGAAGGACAAGAATAGCGAATACCAAAACTCAGGAGTAACTATGCTATCATACGCCGATGACGAGACTGATGTCAAGGAAAGATTCTACGGAAGGATCGAGGAGATATGGGAACTTGACTACTGCGGAGTGATGGTGCCGATGTTTTGTGTCAGATGGGCCAAGAGTGTCGAGAAAGATGGCCGGTTTTTCACCACCATGGTTATACCCGATCCAAAATCGAAGAACGCCTCCACAAAAAAAATGAGCCATGGGTTCTCGCTAGCCAAGTTGATCAATGCTTCTTCATTACCGACCCGGTAAAGCCAAGCCGTGTTGTCATGAGGAGGGGCAAGAGGAGAATCATCGGAATCGAAGGACCTGCCAACAAGCAAGACATCGACAAGAACGGCGATCCCAAGATCGAAAAGGAACTCGACAAGTACTTCGACAAGTACTTCGACAAGCCTACTACTTATGCTAAAGTAAGAAGGAAGACCACCCTACCGGCTAAAGGTTGCCCGTACACGAGAAGAAATCTCAAGGTGGCCGGCCTAAAGTATTCTACCACAAAGAAGAAGGGCAAGAAAGTTGTTGTGAAAAGACACTAGCGCTACCTCAGAGCCGACTTAGCGGTTTTTGACGCCTTTTTTTGTACTAATTAATGCATGCGGATATATTGGTGTGGGTGTGTGTGGACAAGCACATATAATATACTATTACCATCCTTAATAGGCAAATATATTAATTCTTGTTTTTAATAGTAAAATATATTAGTTCTTGCCTTAAATATATATATTTACAATCCTTAATATATATATTTTTTAAATGGGGCCACCAGGAATCGAACCTAGGGCATCAGTGTGATGGAGCAAGCGTTGAACCAATGCAGTGAGTTGTGTTTGATGTCACATATGTGCAACGAGCATTGTTTGTACCATCAATAAAAATTCTGTGGCGCATATCTAACAGATGCGCCACAGAATTTTGTGACTTGGCCGTTTTGTAAAAATTTTGTGGCGCATATCTAACAGATGTGCCACAGAATTCTATGACTTGGCCGTTTTGAGCCGCGCGGCGCTTCTTCCCTCTTCACTTTCCCCCAAACCGTTTCGACGAACCCTAGCTACTAGTCGTGCCGCCGCGCTCGATCTCGCCACCGCGTCGCCGATCTCGCCGCCACGCCGCGCTTGCCCCGCTGTGCCGCCGTGCCGCGCCCGCCGTCCACCATCACCACCACCACCCCGCAGTTGACCCCGGCCCTCCCCTCCTTCTTCCCTGCCCCTTCCTCATCTGTCCACGCTGACCTCGCCGTGACCCCGCACAGGTGATCTCGCTGTGACCCCACGCAGAGCATCAGGAGGAGGAGGAGGCTCTGCCGGCGTCCAGGACCACCACCACCACCATGGCCACCACACCCCGCGCGCAGGTGCCCCCCTCCCCTCCTTCTTCCTTCCCCCTTCCTCCTCTGTCCACGCTGACCTCACAATGACCCCGCGCAGGTGACCTTGCCGTGACCCCACGCAGAGCACCAGGAGGAGGAGGCTCCGCCGGCGTCCAGGACCACCACCACGGCCACCACACCCCGCGCAGGTGACCCTCTCCCCTCCTTCTTCCCTGCCCCCTTCCTCCTTCTTCCCTGTATGATTGATGCTTTCCCATAATAGCACAATATAGAAACGATTTGAAATTGAGCAAATATTAGGATTGTATAGCAAGCAAATTGAGTGTATTAGCAAGCAATATTAGGACACAATGCTAATATTTGCTGCAGCAGCAGGGGAAAAAAGTGTTGGCTTCTCTCTGCATCATTGTTTGATTCTGAGCCTTTATGTTGCCACACCAGTAGAAAATAACCTTTTGTTTCTCTTCCGTGTGAAAATGACAAGAGCACCTCCTCTCCTATGCTATGCTTTAACACCTATGAGCGTCTAGGACATATTTTAATAATCCATGTCCAAAAAGTCACTTCTATGAACAGATAAGATTCAATTTGAATATTTCAGGACAGGTTAATGCAACGAATACTGAACCATCTCATTTTTTGTTGATATCTCAGTTTCATGGTTTAGTTGTGCATGCCATCTCTGTGAACCAGCTCACTGCACTGCACTGTTAGGAGGTGTAGCTAGTGCTCACTGCACTGCAGGCTGGCTGCTTCACTCAGCCAGCTTATTATTGCAGGGGAGCAGGCTTTACATGTGTTGTCTCCTTTTACTGTTTTTGTATCCTTCTTTGATAGCCTGGGGGTGGAGTAGTAGGATATACACTCCATGAATAATGGTTCTTCTATCTTATTATGGCAAGATACATAAAACCATCAAACTTTACAGGAAACTTAAAGACTATTCTACCCATAAAGCATCAGACGTCCCACACCCTGCTTTTAAGTGGCTATGGAAGAGCTGCTGTCAGAAAAAACATAAATTTTTCTTTTGGTTATTGTTGCGGGACAGACTTAACACAATAGATGTGCTGAATAGAAGAGCCTTCTTCTTGCCAGATTACTCATGCATAATGTGCAATGATCAAGTTTTTGAAACAAGATATAAAATGTTCTTTAACTCTGGAGCACCATATGTGGCTATTTTTGCTACTGTTTAAATCTGGAGCACCATATGTGGTTGTGGAGCACTATTTGTGCTTTTTGTATGTGGAATGTTTGCAGGGAAATCACCCGAGCTGCCCATTTCTCCTAAAATGTTGATTTCGATCCATTTCGGTCGAGAAATGGGGCTCATATGTCAAAGAAAATAGCAAAGGTCATGCCGAATTTTTTGGTCGGACACTTCGTAATTTTTTGACATATGAGCCCCATTTGTCGACCGAAGTGGAAGTGAATCGACACTAATTAATACTAACTTAGTTTAATTTGTTTAGAAGTGTGCAAACATGTCGGTCGCCGATGGGGTCGGCACTTCTAAGGCTGCCATGAGCGTCGAAGACCAAGCTAGAGCGGCGAACCTAACTTTTTGGGAGGTGGGGTCGCAGTACGAGGCGGCGGAGTCTCTGCATGAGGACGTGGCAGCTTCTGCGGGCCACGATGGGGATGATGAGCAAGAGGGGGACGAGGACTACCGGATAGATGGAGCCGAGGAGGAGGATCGACCACCTCCGATGGCGGGGACCGCACGATGGATGGAGGGGACCGCACGACGGATGGCAGTAGCATCAACCCTTCTCTTAAGAAGAAGAAGCCGAGGAAGGATCGGAAGCCGCAAAAGCTCGCCGACACCACCGATGAGATCACTCTGGTCTCGGAAAGTGGCCAACCGTTGGAGCCTCCGGATGTTGCCGCTAGGTACGGCATGCAAATCGGGTGCATCATCCGGGAAAGCATGTCGATCAACACGAAGCACCTGAGAAGTGAAGCGAATGAGCGGTTGATGGTAAACTGCATTAAGAAGATTCACCGACGGTACAAGTTCCCGGCCCCGTACACCGACAAACTGGACCCGTCTAGTAAGGTGAACAGGTTAGCCATCACAAAGATGGCCAATGCCTTGAGTAGCTGGAGAACCCGGGTGAGGAACAAGATCGCGAAAAAGGAAAGCTGGGAGAAGGTCAAGAAGGGTGAGCCCATGATAGAAGAAGACGAGTTCAAGATATTCAAGGAGGAGATCGAGACTGACGATTCGAAGGAATGGACGGAGTGGGGTCAGCAAATGCGGGAACAGAACATAGGTAACCACCAATGTGGAAGCGGCGGTTATAGGGGAAAGAAGGCCATATGGGCATGGGAGGACGCCGAGGTTGAGCGTCTCGGGAAAGAAAACCCATTTTTAAAAATCACGGATGAGCAGAACCGAAACTTTGTCCGGGCCCGCTACTATCTGGACAGGGATACCATGGAATTCGTCACCGACGATGACGATGTGAGAAAGTTTGAGGAGAAGCTAGTAAGTAATTTACCCACGGTCCATTTGCTTTCATTTTGAATAATGAAGGCAAGTTCCTAAATATGGGTTCACCTTTCCTTGTTTGCAGGACGCTGAAATCAAGGCTGCGCATGAGGCGCTGGAACCGTCGTCCCAGGGCTCGACGGAGCCATGGGATAAGGTTTTCAACAGGCGACCAATGCCTACAAGGGGAGGCAGAAGTCCGACCCGCCCACGTCAGCTAGCCGTATCTCTGGCTTTGGTACGAGCACAAAGTTCCGCGAGTACTACAACGAGGAAGCCAAGAAGAGAAAGGAGAGGCGGACCCAGTCGGAGGCTCAGGATCAAGCCGAGAAGGAAGAGCTAAAGCGAAAGATCGCGTATCTGGAGGCCAGTAAGGTGGGCCAGGACGAGGTAAACGCTATAGTGCGGCAGAAGCTCCTCGAGATGCTACCCCCTCGGCTGATGGAGGGGATAGCAAAATGGAATGCAGATAGTCAGGTGGGGCCGATACAAGTGCCCAGCGCCGGCGGCAGCACCTCGAGCCACCAAGTGTCGCCGGGCATGGTTAGCCGATGGAGTTGGATGCGCCGGAGCTGCCCCTCCTGCCGAGACTACCAAGGCGCAGCAGCTGGCGGTGCTTCCTAATGCACCCGAGCCGGAGAAGAACAAGGATCAGCCGCCGGCCGCCCGTGTCTCAATGTTAGTCGAGCTCGGCGCCCTTACCAAGGTAAAATTAGTAGTTAGTCAGCATGCTCTACTTAATGCCTTTGATTGGCTACTGTGGCATCCCGCAAAACCACCACTAGAAAATCGCGTTGTTTTTGTGCATTGCATCATCATGACCGCATGCTCATGTCATCATGCCACATTGCATTTGTGCATCGTCATCATCTTGCATGTGCTTGTATAAAACTATTTTCAGAAAAACCTGTCTTTGTTTTCTAAACGCCCCATCTTATTCAAACACCGAAAACCGGGTCCCCGAAATATTTTGTTTTGTCCGCTGTCGGATTGCAAAAGCGCTGTTTAAAAATAAATAATTTAATTAATTATTCTAGTAGGGGCAGTCGAACGGGCCGACCCGACCCAAACGACCACCCCAGAAAAATACAAACGGCCCACCCCAAAATCCTAAACCTACCCAACCTATTCTACCCAGCCCCTCTCCACCTCACCCCAACCAACCCCCTCTCGCCACCTCACCCTCTCCCCCCCTCTACCCAATCCCCAACTGCCACTTGTCCCACTCAGCCCACCATCCATCCAGCACACGCAACACACGCACACAGTACACGCCACGCACGCCCCCCGGCCCCACACAACCCCACACCGACAGTCTCCCTCGGGATCCCGCGCCCGGACCCATCCCCACGCCCCCGCGTCCCTCTCGCCCGCACCACGCTCCCTCCTCCTCCCTCGTTCGTCTCCTCCCCTCTCTCTGCGCCCGGCCGCCGCCGGCGACTACCCCGCCCGGCCCCGGCCGCCTCCTCCCGGCCGCCACCAGCTCGCCCCCCCCGCCTACCGCCTTCCGAGCCGCTTCGCCGTTCGTCACCGCTCTCGCTCCCTTTCATGGCCATCTCCTTCCGCCAGGGCCCCTCCTCGTCAGGCTCCCTCCCCCGCTCCTCTCCTCCCCCCACAGCCTCCTCTCTGCAGCGCGCGAGCGCCGCCCTCGCCGCCGCCGCTCCCTCCGCTCACCTGCTCCACCCTCCCGGCCTCGCCTCCGCCTCCGCCAGTCCTCATGGCCGCCCCTCCTCTGAGCTCACTTGCGCCCGCCGCTCCCTCGCCGTCGCCCTCCGCTCCCCTGCTCCCCCTCTGCCGCCCGCCTCGGCCCGACCTGGCTGCGCCCGCCTTTCACCCTCACAAGGCCATGGCCTCGGCCCGCCTCGTCCTCGGCGACCTCCGTTCTCTCGGCGCCCGCCTCGGGCCTCCCTCTCCTCGGCTCCCGCCCGACCACGGCCTCCCATCTTCTCACACGGTGGCTTAGCCGCCCAAAGCCGGGACCATCGCGCGCCGCGCGCCCGCCTGCGCCACCCACCTCTCCGGTAGCCCGCCCTGCGCGCGAACGCCGCCTTTTCTCTGTTCTGGACGTGGCCGCGGCGCACGCTAAAGACAGGCGAGTACCTTCCAAGTTTGACAAGTGAACAGGTTACCGGTGCACCACATCAACAGGGAACGACAAGTACTTCGTCATGGGCCCGGGTGAAGCAAACCCGAAGACGGTAGACGCGACAAGAACTCTGACAAGCAACCATGACCACCGCCAAGATCTTCGGTCTACACCCTTCGACAAGAACTCCATCTCGGAATTCCTGGAACTACCTCATGGATACCGAAGGACGACGAGCGCCAAGCATTTTCCTCGGACGCCAAAACCCGAACCGGTAGAACGCCAAGATCGCCACAAGAACTACAAGCACTTCCACCTGAACGCCAAGGTCGTCGACACGGTTGCGACATGAACTTCCGCTCGGCAACGCCAAGTGCTCCTTCCCGGATCCGAAGACCATCGGTCAAGTTCACCACCGACAAAGACGGACTACAAGTTCTACTTCACGGATACCAAGCGACAAGATCTACTACCCTGATCCGAAGACCCTACCCCCGATATCCGATAACAATCCCGGAGTCCGAGCATGTTTCCGTCGAACCCTGAACCCCGAGACCCGACCCCGAACCCCGGAACCCCAAGTTCGTCGAGACCCCCTTATGTGTGAACCCCTTCCCGAAACCCTATTCTATAATATAATCAAACCTGTTGCATATTAATCATTCATCTTGCATACATATTTGTGTGGTTTGGGGGCCTTATGCCGATTCACCTAATAATTAAATATGGGGCCCATATGCGGGCAAATCTAGCCTTATATTGGCCTCATTTAAACTTGTGTAGCGAACCGGTGCGATATTTTGCCATGTTAAGACAACATTTAAATTGCGGGGTATATAAACAACATGAACCATCTAATTAATTGTCGGGACCCCGGTTCCGCTTAATATGACCTAATTGCATCGCATCTTGCCATGCCATACATCATACATGCATCATGCCGATATTTTGCCGTAGTATTAAATATTGCATCCGGTGTTTCTTCTAGTGATTTGCTTCTTCGCGGATAAGGCCGATGAGTTGATGTGAGCTTCGCCCCGATCTTCGGTTGAACCTTCGACCATGTTTTTCAGGCGAGCATCTCCCCCCTTTCTACCTATCTTACTTTTATAGTATTTATTCCCTCCTGTTGATCTATTGCTATCTGTGTTGCGATGCTCTAGTTTTCCGTACCCGTGATATCCCGTGCAGCCTTATATTGCCTTGGACACATCCTATTACCTGTTGTTTGGTAGATAGTCGGACTTGCGCATCGTAGTCGCTTGCTCAAGTGCTGTTGCGTGTCGTCCTTTGCCACAGTTGTTGAAGTATGGCCACATGTTTGATGATGGAGATGATTCTAGTTTTACTTATCGCGCACTTTAATTCCTGTTTAACAACTAAAATTGAAATAAGCAGAGGCATCGGTGGGTGATAGATAATATTTGGTTTCGACGCCACTTGTGTCCGTAGGACCCGAGTACTTGATACTGTTCCTTGATTTATCGCGCTATCCACATCCGGAGGTATATGGGACCCCCGAGCGAGCTTGATTCATCTTATTTCTTGGGGCCACAAACTAGTTTGAGGTTTTATTTACGATCTGTACTTATGCCATGCTACTTTCTGTATTTAAGTTTGTGCGAGGAGCACCTTTGTCATTTAGGATCGTGGCACGATTCCGGTGTCGACAAGCCCAGCCACACTTTCGGGTTCCCGATCGTTCACACCGTCCCCACAACCTTAAGTCCGTCTCGAGCCGGCCGTTGCTATGGTTCTACTTTAAGGGTGGCCTCCGAAATATTTCTGAATCCTGTGATTGTTCAATGAAAGCCTCGTTGGGTTTTGATTTGGTTTTCCGAGGTTGATCGGCGTGTGTTGCTATTGGTGCACCCGGGGTAAAACTTTCTGAAAGCCGTGTCCGCGGATATGGACGACTTGGAGCACAGTATCTCGACCATAGACAAGCATAACAAAAGTTTATTGCTATAAATTTGACTTTATAATGACTAGTAATCGGCTTCACTATAATGGAATGGCTAAATAATACTGGCCACAATTGCTTGTTTGGGTCGTCGCCAACGACCATTGTATCTGGCTAGTAAGTATTGCAACTACAACGGAATGGCTGAATAAAAGTACCAACAACTGCTGGGTTTTGGGTTTATCTCATGCTAATTGTATCTGACTAGTAAGTGTTGCCACTATAACGGAATGGTTAACTAAAAGTGCCCACTGCTTACTTTATCAGGACGATTATCTAAACCTGACTAGTAAAGTGCCGCAACTATAACTGACTAAGTAAAACTGCCAATGGTGTGAGTTCCTCGGTTGACTTCCTCGTTTGGTCTCGAGGGGGAAACGCCAGGATGGGTTTGTTAGATGGTAGTATCAGGTTGGTTCCGAATAGATCTTTCTTACCCCTCTCTGATAACCGCCAGTTGTATCGAGTCTCTATAGGTTGTTTAGTGCATGCTACCGCTGCCGCTCAGTCCACCATACCTATGTAGGCGAGGACCGCCGAATTCTAGCCTCGCTGCATCTTGGCCTCGATCGACGCTCCTCTTTTTCCTTTGCCCTTTGTCGGCACCCCTTTTGTTTAAGCAGGTTTTGAGATCGACGTCGTTAGCAGGGTTACCCTTCCGGCTTGGCCTGGGCAGGGTTATGGACGCCAGTGGTTATTCTTCAGGGCTCTTAGCCCCATTTGCATCTTGTCCGTAGTCGGACGCTCTATCGTTTTCAAGGTGAATTGGATCTTTGTAAATTATATCTGTATTCTTGACTCTTTGAGTCGCTGTTATATATATCTGTTCTGTGGGTCCCATCGAGGACTGTTGTGTAATGTTATTACTTCGTTTTCCACCCGCACGAAAGTGCCTGGTGGGCACCTTTGAATCGTTTCTATGCGGGTTTGGCGAGTTTCGCTAAAACTTGCATAGGTCCGATTCTGAGGGTGTTACAGCTACCATCTCATGATGCATATCTATATGCATCAGGACACTCCGTGCGTGCTCCTGCATAAGGTGCCCGGCGGCGAGTTGAAGGATGTTGCCACGGGCAAGCTAATACAACCGGTGAACCGCACGATGCAATGCAATCCCATGGATGATGCCGTGATGAGCGTCGAGTTGGGTCGGGTGTTGGGGGGTGCGAAGACATGGACCCTCCCATGCAACCTCCGAGAGACGACAAGCACCTGACCCTGGAAGGTTGCCATGGCTATCCCATGATTTGGCCAAAGACCCTGATTCGTATTGGGTCTCACTCCACCGGCGCCACCTCGATCGTTCGGCCGCCAAGGACGAAGCCTCCTGCTACACCGGTCGTCGTCGCCGCCACCATAAGCCGTCACCAGAGACTCTTATTGGGAGCGTCTGCACGGGCGCCACAAGAAGCCAAGGGCGTGGTTGGTCCTCGACCGCCATCGTCCCCGCCTAAAGGCAAGGCCATGGCTCCGCAACCGCCATCGGCACCACCCCAGGACGACGTGTACATGGCGGCCTTCGACGCCAACATCGAGGTGGATGATGATGATGAACCAATTGACGTCAATTCCTTCGTCAACACCGGCGCCGGAAAAGGACCATTCATGCCTCCTCTCGATGAAGAACCATCATTCCGTGATCAATCTACCCATCCCAAGAGGCGCCTGGTCTTCCGTGGGTTTTCTCAGGAGACGCCTCCAGCTGCCGAGACACAACCTCCACCGACCGGAATCATTTTCAGCCCTGACACACTCCACAAGATGGCAGGTGAGGGGATAACATCGCTAGTGGAGGACACTGCTGATGAGAAGAGGAAAAGGGTGAGGAAGAGGCCGAACAGGAACAAGGACAAGGCTGCAAGCCAGCCCGCTCCGATCCGTTACTAGGACGATGTTGTACCACCACGCCAAGATGGCTTGACCAGAGTGCACGAAGCTGGTCAGCCCATACTGCCTCCGAAACTGCTCCACCTGGCTTCGGGAGCTATGATGAGTTTGCATGAAGGTATTCGGACACTAGAGGGACTCCTTCTCAAGGACAATAACCCGAATTACCCAGTGTTCACCGTCAAGGTGCCGGAGGACATGGGATTCGTCACCGATGCCCCCGCGGATGTGTTCTTCATAGCCTACGAGGACATCTTCAAGCTATTCCACTCGAGACGGCTGGACTATAACTTGGTTCGCCTATTCGTGCTCAATATGGTGATGAGGTCAAGAGAGAGCAAACCCCGTTTGTCGCGATAGAGGATCCCTACTACATGCGGGACAGCCAGCTGTAAGAAGGAACAAGGACCCGGGCCCGGGCAAAGTCCTACCTTCAGAAGCTATTGATGGAAAGCAAGAGGAAGAACAACATCCTTGTGCCTTTCTTTCCCGAGTAAGTGTACACATCCTCCTACCGCCGTCATAACACATAAGTATTTATTTCCATTGTTATTTTCCAACATCCCGTTCCACATTGTGTGTTTCCCGCAGAGACAAGTACTGCAGGCTCATCGTCCTCTCCACGAGGTATTCGCTTGCCACCTACTTCGACTCGGGGAGTGCGAGGAGGAAGAACTACATCAGAGTAAAAAGCGTTTTGGATGATGCTATCGAGGGCTATGACAAACAGGGAGTCCCCTTCGACTATAAGGGGGAGGCTTACAAGGACAATGGCTTACACAAGTTCAATCACGTGTGCGAGTTCCCCTGCGTCAAGCAGCCGTCTAGCAGTGTGAAGGAGACCTTCTACGTTTGCCATCACCTCAAACGGTTTGTCCGGGATGGACAGATGCTAACGCTGCCATATTCTTTTCGAGGATGGGCACAAAACTTGCATGGTATCAATGACTCCGATATCATGGAAGACTTCCATGATACACAGGTGAAGCTATCACATATCATCGTGGAACAAGTCAACACAACTGGTGGGCTCTTTCACCAGCCCAGGCAGTTCACCAAGAGGGAGATCGAAGCTCGCCTCAAGGCGCAGAGTGACTTTAGGACGTGGACGACGAAAGACATGTACAAGCCGTTCCCGGCGCCCTCTGAGGAGAAGGCTACTTGACCGAGAGAGCGTGTGTATCGCTGGACACATGTAGTGTGTGTGTCGAAAAACGTAACTTATCTTGCCTAGATTGAAACCGCCGTTGTTATTGTGTCGTGTAATAACCATGTTCGTTGTTATTGTGTCGGACATGTTGTCGTGTTTCTTTCTTTGTCATCGATGCATTATTTTAAGTTTATGAATGCGTTGCTGTAATATTTTTCAACATATATATTTGCATGATGTACTAATATGCCTTGTCAATAGAGATGCCGACGTACGTTGTGTACAAGGGTCCGGTTCCAGGTGTGTACGAGGAGTGGGTGGACTTCCACCAACAAGTGGAAAAGTTCAGCGGCAATAGCTACAAGGCATACGCGACTAGAGAGGAGGCGGTGGCCAAGTGGAGGAGACACGTATGGAAGATGAACCAGAAGAAGATCTTGATGTCTCTCCTCCTCATCGGCATCACGGTTACGGTGTACTATATATTCTGTTTTAAGGTAGTAGGTGGTGACAACATCACGTGGTTGTAATTAAGTTATGTGAGTGAGATGAACACTTGTAAAATGTACACACTTATTCGGTTCTAATATGTGTCTAATATGTGATTGATGAACACTTGTGAACATTTGTGCTTGTTGATGTATTATGTGTGAACTGGAACATTTGTACTACTATGTGCAACTTTTCTATGTATTTCTGTCAAATTTTAGGTGTATTTCTTGTAATATGCCTGTATTTGTACTGAATTGTGAAAATTTCGAAATTCTGAAAAAATGGATTTTGTGGAGCATATGGCATATGCACCACAGTCTGGGACATAATTCTGTGGCGCATATGCCATATGCGCCAAAGAATCTAGGACAGAATTCTGTGGCGCATATGGCATATGCGCCATAGAATGTTGAGAATTCTATGGCGCATATGGCCTATGCGCCACAGAATGTTTTAGAATTCTGTGGCGCATATGCATATGCGCCACAGAATTTTAATTTTAGTGGCGACAATTTAGTGGCGACGTCTAGATGCGCCACAGAAATCATTTTTGGTGCTCCACTGATAACGTTTTTCCTAGTAGTGTCAGGGTCGTCTTCATCATCATTATCGTTGTCATCTCTAGGAGCACGCGGCTGGATCCTCGGTCCAACCATGGCATATTCCAGGGGAACCTGGAACTCCGACCTCGGATTCATGACACAGGGGGATGGGCCTCCCGGATGACGACGCCGCTATGCTCGCGGCCTTCACCACCGCCACCCTTCTCGTGGCTCTGCGGTGGGTGAAAGTATGGGCACCACAGGCGAGGATGATCTTCCTCGGTGATGTAGTGCTTCACACCAACGATAGTCCGGTTCGCCCAGGCGGTGGCTGGCTTTGTTGTGGTTCACTGGGGACAGGCCATCACCCTTCTACCTAGCGAGCTCCCTTTCCTGCCGGTTAGCAAAGAAGGCATTCCAGGTGTCGTAGATGGTGGGATACATTCGCTGCTTCGACTTGAGATTGAGGTATAAGTGGTTCGTGATGGACGCTTGGCGGATGGAACCTTGAGGCACGGGAGGGACAATAACCCCTCCAGCACTCAGCATCCAGTCGATTGGCAGATGGTAGCCAAACGGGCGTGGGTATCTGGAGGTGCACAACACATCGGTCTCCTCGAGGGTCAAAATTCCCCAGTATGTAGTGTCCATTGTTGTGAGAGGGGAAGGTGTGGATGGCCATGGTGGTTGGCCTAGAGATAGAGGAAAGGGCGGGAAAACATGGCGGAAAGAGGAGGGAAATGGCGGGAAAGAATGGCGCGTGGCTTGCCGGCTCTGAGAATGGCAGGAAATATGTTTAGTACCGGTTAGTGGCTCCAACCAAGAATAAAGGCCCCCGACATATCTTTTTGGCGCCAAAAAGAAACTTTAGTCCCGGATTGATCCACAAATGGGGACAAAATGGTAAAATGGTTAATAGTTTGAATAATTAGAATAATTATTTTATAAAAAAGGAAAACGGTTTTAGATTAGGTATTTAAATTCAAATACTTCTCATGTAGAAAGTTTTATCAGGTTCGAAAATATGCAAAAGTTAATCAAATTAATATTCAAACAGTTCTCAAATATCCAAAATATGGCACATTAGGAAACAATATATGACATATTATATTTTAATGGATAGATTATTTTTTGTGAATATTTTGGTATATTATATGAATTTTTCTGATTTTCAAATGATAAATATGTTTTTTCCTAGATTATTAGAATATTTGTTAAACAATAAATTATTTCATTTAAGTTGTATAACAGAGTAGGATGTAATATCATGGTAACAAGTAAATGGTACTTGTCGGTAACGAGATTAAACAAAGTATGTGAAAGAGCATGTGTGCCCCCATGTGTGGTTTTGGTAACTAATGACAATCTTTATGGACTAATGTGTGTATTAAGTTGAAATTGTAGGAAATTTCCATTGGCATCGCTTGGAGTATGTGTTGGCTTCAAGGTCGATGAAATGAAGAAGAAGATGCGTTTTGCAAGATCAAAATGCGCCATCTCTAGAATATCTCATGTTTGATGCTTGAAATCCTTGGTGGTCATGGATCGACGAAGAGGAATCAAGAATGGTGTTCCATCTTGAGAAGGTCAAGATCGTCTACATCACGCTCAAGTGGAATGCTCAATGTAAAGGCATTCTTGATAGGTTTTCCATTTTTTCGGTCTCATGTTGTTTTTTGGGAGACCAGATTTAGGATATATATATCCGTACTATCAAGAGTGGCTCTCGAGTGAGTAACTCTACCATATCGTTCGAAGAGAGCTCAAACCTTTGCATACTTAGCATCATTATCCTTGGTTGTTATTTGGATCTTATCCTTGTGAGGTTCTAGATCTTGTGGTAATCTTCATAACAATCTCTAGTTCATCAATGACGGATTTCCCATCTATATCTTATTGCAGATTTGATCTTTGAGGTTTTATGGATTCTCACCAAGGGGCTATCTCACTCTATAATACATGAAGTATGCACCTTTTATTGGATTTCACTTGTCATCCTCTTTCCAACAAAATTTGATTCGGGTCAATCGGAGTTTCCTAGCTCGAGTTATACCCTTTTGAATATTGCCTTTATTTGATTTTAAAAAGAAAAGAGAAAAACTGTTTTGGGCCGAGCGATAGTACCACAGTTAACTACCGCTCGTGTCTGGAAGCACGCTACCCCCTTTTGTCTGGCCCAAGCAGTACTACCGCCTGGCCCGACCGGCTCTACCGGACCGCCTGCCCATCTTACCTTGCCTCCTGCCGCCGCCTCACTTGGGCCATTCCACAGCCGCCGCGTGCTCCCACTCCCTCGCGCGTGCACTGCACTCGCTTCCGCTTGCACCGCGCCAGCTCATGCTCGACCCTGCTCCCGATCCCCTCGCGCACGCACGCACCTCGCTCGCCTGCTCGCTGGCGCCCCACGATCCCCTGCCACTCTCGCACATTGACTTGCCGCTAGCAATTGCTTGCTCGCTTTGCTGCTGGGTCTGGTTCGGTAGTAGCAGCCCAATTCGGTACTACCACCCGGCCCAGGTCGGAATGGCCCCCAACGGGCAGAATTTCTTGGACCACTATTAATAGCCTCTCTCTTTTATTTAGTTGCTTCTTCTCCTTTTTAGTGCTCACTCTTTGCCTGTTCTAATCTCTTTTAGATTGATTTCTCTCTTTTCCCCCAATGATTTTTGCTAATATTTGAAGGGAATATAGAGGATATCTAGATCTACAATTTGACCAAAGCAAATCACCTCTTTGTGAGTGAATCTTTGGGATCTAGGTCTTGGGGGATTTTGTGTTCCTCTTTGATTCTTCCTCTCTGGTTCCCCCAATAGCTTGAGTAGCTTTGTTGGAACTTAAGAGTGAAGGATTGGAGCATCTTTGTGGTGTTCTTGCCATTTTCATTAGGTGCATCGGGTTGAGTTCTCCTCGAAGGATTTGGTTCGTGATATTCATATAAGCTTGTCCCTCTTGGGTTCTTGGAACCCTAGATGATTGTCTGGAAGTGGTCAGTATCAGAGCTAGAACATTAGTTGTAAAGCTTCGGGATCGAGTTGGGAGACTCCAGGTGTTGTGGAGGTCTTCTCAAAAAGTTTGTACAGGTTCTGGTCACTGACGGTGGCTCAGTTGACTGTAGAGCCTCGTTGGGAGAACCCAAGAGCAAGGTGTGATGAGCATAGAAGCAAGTCTTCCCTCGGTTATGAAACCAAGGTTATCGAACCAGTAGGATCAAGGAAACAACTCCAAGGTGTTGCTAACAACTTGGAATCCTGCACAACACAAACTCAAGACTTTTCCCCACACTAATAGTGAGGTTGTCAATCTCACTGGTTTGCTGAAAATAAGGGATTAAACGTATAGTGTGGAAGATAATAGTTGCTTGTAGAAATTAAACGGTAACAATAGATGATGTATCAATGATAAAGATTGGACCGGGGTCCATAGTTCACTAGAGGTGTTCTCCTTAAGATAGATAACATGCTAGGTGAACAAATTACAGCGGGGAAATTGACAGATTGAGCAAGTGGTATTCAGCTTGTCCCTCATGGAGTAGCAAAACATAAATGCATAGGACACCTTCAAAGTTCATAAGGGTGACTAGATACAAATAGTTCAAGAACAAGCAATATCAACATTATGAATCAATTAATAAGTTTTGGGACAATGCACATAAAACTAAGAATGACAACTATGCTCTCTTAATTGGTGCATAAAGAAAGAAGGTGGATACTCAATATAAAAGTAGGAAGAAAGGCCCTTCACAGGGAAGCAGGGATTTCAAGTTTCATCAAGAGCTTCCAAAAATTATGGTACTTATTAGCTTTCAGCTCTCATTACCCCTATCATAAGCATCTTGAAGTTATTAAGGTTAAAGTGAAACAAATATGGAGTATATACTTGACAAATCATAAGGTTGCAATCTCATGTCCCTTGAGTACGAGGGCCGTTCCTCATGCTACTAAACTTTAGTCACAAGCAAGTTATTGTCATTGTAAGTATATGTGTGTCATAGAGAACCGCCAACAGACAGTGAGTATCTCAGCGATCCTTTTATTTACCATGAGCATGGTGCATATATTTTTTTCTTTTTCTCTTCTCTTTTTTCTATATTGTTTTTCTGAGGATGCTTCATAGATTGCTCACTATGGTGATGCTGCAAGTTTCCACCATGATTAGGCATGGCTTAGGCTAGCTGCCCAGGCGTTTCTCTAACACATATATAATACTCCATGAACTTACAGGCTCCCCTTTTATTTCACACCGCCGACCCATAAACAAAAGATCATGATATCAACTGGGTAGATATTTACAGGTGTTGAAAGCGTTCCCCGTGACAACACGGTTCTGCTATTTACCAACTTATAAGTGCAAGCATATACAACATATATGACACAATGGTTCAAGTTTATTAGGGGCAAGAAAAATAAAGTCTGCCATCAAGTTTGTGAGAGCTTTAATCACTAATTTTCTCATAACAATTTTAATTTGGAAGATAGATAAAACAAGAATATACTTGGAATGGTGTAAAACACCATACATAGGAAATTTATAGTGGAATCTTTGGAATAACTTGGTTTCTTGGGAGTTGGATGCATGAGTAGAGCTTACTCAATACAAGTGGAGGCTAGCAAAAGACTAGAAGCGACCAACTAAGAGAGCAATAATGGCCCTAATTATGCAGAGCGATAAAACATTATCAATCAAAGCATAAAGTGGTATCACAAGTCAAAACCTAAATGACCATAGAGTCTAAGGTGACTGGTTCATATTCATAACATGGTGTGACCATGTGCCAAGTCAACCCAAATAAATCATCAAAGGAGAATACCACAATATTATGCTTTTGTATGCTAAAACAACGCATGATTATTTCAAGGCACATTAAGAAATCTCAATTGTTTGGAACAAGTCATGCTACAGAAATAATCACTAAGCATAGGGTCAAAGCAACGTCTAGCATGACATGATAAAGTCTAAGTCACAGTCAAAACAAGCTCCCTTTTGTACCACTTAAGCATGAAACTTGCTACTCTTTTCCAACACCAATCAACTTATTTGAAACAACATAGTGAAAGCGGGGGTCCAACTAATTTATTCAATCAAACTAAGCAAACAAAAACCAAAAACAAAAACTAAGATGCTCCAAGAACAACACAATAGTGCATGAAACAATAAAAACGAAGTGTCTAGAAAGAGACCTGATATTTTATTGTTGAAGAAGGGGATGCCTTGGGCATCCCCAAGCTTTAACGCTTGTACATCTTGAATATTTCTTGGGGTGACACGGGGTGGAATCCCCAAGCTTGAGTTTTTGTCCATTCTTCATCTCATCACATCATTCTTCCCCTACATTTCAAAATTTCCTTCATACAAAACTTCACACAATCTTCATTAGCAACATTAGTTTATTCAAAATAATAGGCCTTGGGGTTTAGTTTCAACACAAGTAAAACGTTCATTAAAACACAAGATACTATATCAATTATTTAAAAAAGCCCAAGTGATCAAGAATAACTCAAAAATAAACTGATAAAGAGGCAAATACAAATAATGGCAGAAATCTGTCAAAACAGACCAGCAGGTAAAAACCTATTTGTTCGAAGACCTTATGTTGCTCAAATAGAAAAGTGTTGAAATAACGAAAGTTATATAAAAACCTGGGGCATTTACTCAGAAAATTACAGCTCAATCCAATATACAGGGATGTTTCACGAATTTTTACAGTGAAGCTCAAAAATTTGTTTCGGGACAGCAACTTCCCCAAATCTTACTTCTCTCTCATTAGAGGTTATTCTTGGCACAAAAACCACACAAAAAGGATAAGGAGAGGCTATTACATAAGTAATAACTTCCAAGACTTAATAAAACTATTGGGTTATCTCCCAAGAAGTACTTTTCTTTAACGCATTTAAGTTAGGCATAGGAAGCAAGAATCAAGTATTTTCAAATGAAGAAGGATTAAGATCAATTCTCGAAATTTCTTCAACCAGGCCAGGTATCTCATCCAAATGAGTTCTAGAGGATCATCTATCAACACTCTTGGGTTCACTGCTTCATCAAACGGGTATTCAGGAATAATCCAATCAAAATTCTTTTCTAAGGCTTCATGCATTCCTACAAGTTTAAAAGGTATGGCTATTTTAATTTCCTCTCCATTGGGTTGGGTTTTGTCTAACTTTTTTAATGTAACCATAACATCTACACATGATCATATCATATTAAAATGATGAAATACCTTTTTAGCTTCTTTAGCAACATCATTGAACTCCTTTACCAAAGTTTCCAGAATAAAATCTCTCTTTTTAGTGTCCTCAGTATCTTTAAGTTTAAGAAACATTATTTGCATCAAGGGGTTAAGGTTAACAAACCTAGCCTCCAACATGTGAACTAAAGAAATTGCAGCAATTTCATAGTTAGGGGAAACTTCTGTTAAGGATCTATCCTCAATATCCTCATGTTTGCTAATATGATTAAAGTATTATTCAATATTTTTTCCCAATTATAGAGCCACTACCTATTGAAAGGACTTTCAGGATGAACTTAGGGATCAACATAGTGATATAGAACAAGGTGACAACTATAGGAAGAACTCATTTTTTGTGTGTTTTTGATAAGAAAAACACATTTTTTGTATTTTTGAAATAAATAAACAAGCAAAACTAAGCAAAACAAAAACAAAGTAAAGAGAATGGTTGTGAGAGACTCCCCTTGTAAAGTTGTCCTTAACTTCTCGGCAACGGCGCCAGAAAATCTTGACGGTGGCTTAGTTGACTGTAGAGCCTCGTTGGGATACCCCAAGAGCAAGGTGTGATGAACACAGCAACAAGTCTTCCCTCAGTTATGAAACCAAGTTTATCGAACCAGTAGGAGCAAGGAATGAACTCCAAAGTGTTGCTAACAACTTGGAATCCTACACAACACAAACTCAAGACTTTTCCTCAACTTACAGTGAGGTTATCAATCTCACTGGTTTGTTGAAAACAAAGGATTAAACGTATAGTGTGGAAGATAATAGTTGCTTGTAGAAAGTAAACGGTAACAGTAGATGATGTATAAATGATAAAGATTGGACTGGGGTCCACAGTTCACTAGAGGTGTTCTCCTTAAGATAGATAACATAGTGGGTGAACAAATTACAACGGGGCGATTGGCAGATTTAGCAAGCGTAACAATGCAAATACTAGACATCATGACTCCTATGAGATTTGATTGGGCATTACAACAATATAAATAGGTCGTAATCCAACTGCATCTATGACTAATAATTGACCTTCAGGTTATCATCCGAACCCCTTCCAGTATTAAGTTGCAAGCAACGGATAATTGCATTAAGCAATGTCTGTAAAGTAAACAATACAATTGTTCCATGAACAAAATATTGTTGTTTTCTCCCTAGTAGCAATGGCACATCTACAACCTTAAAGATTTCTGTCACTTCCTAGATTACTAGAGGCATGAACCTACTATCGAGCATAAATACTCCACCTTGGAGTCACGAGCATCTACTTGGCCAAGATAGATACTAGGAACATAGAGCATGCAAGATCACAAACAACACATACATGATAGAATCAATAATTAATATGACATTATAGAATCAATAATCAATCTGACTTAGTATCTCAATATCCATTGGATCCCCACAAAAACAACATGTATGATTATAAATAGATGATCTTGATCATGAACGGAGGTCACAAGATCTAAACATGATAGCACAAAGGAGGAGAAACAACCATCTAGCTACTGTATGGACCCATAGTCCAAAGGTGAACTACTCATGCATCATACCGGAGGCTGGCATGGTGACGAAGAAGGGCTCTGGGATGATCTCTCCCCTCCGACAGGGTGCCGGGAAAAGCTTCAGATCCCCCGATCTAGGAACGATGGTGGCAGCGGCTACAGACTGTTTCATGGAGATCTGGTCGGGCGCTTAGGGTTTCTACATCGGGGTGACTTTATAGGCGAAGAGGAGAGGTAGGGGGCCGCCCGAGGGGCCCACACCATAGGGCGGCGCCCCCTGGCCACGCTGCCACCAGGTGGGGCCGCCTCGTGGATCTCCTTCGGTTGCCCTTTGGTATCTGTGTTCTCTTCGGTAAAATATTGACTTTGGCTTTTGTCCTGTCCAATTCTAAGAATATTTCCTTACTAGCTTTTCTGAAAAAAATAGCAGAAAATAGGCAACTGGCACTACGGCACCTTGTTAATATTTTAGTCCCAGAAAATGTATAAAAATACTTCAAAGTGTAGACAAACCATGGAAATGTTGATACTAAACAAGCATATAACATAAAAAATTATAGATACGTTTACGATGTATCAGTCACCACCTTGAAGGCCACCATATAGTTGATCGGGTGCGGGTGCTTGCCGTGCGGCACAGGAGAATAGGGTGATGCCTTTTGTGGCGTTGGTGGTCTTAGTACCGCCCTACCCTCGAACGAGACGTACTTCCATGTTGGAAGGAACTCGGAAAATATCGTTGCCCCCGCGTGCCTCGGTTATCTCTATACCCAAGCTCTTTACTTATGCACTTTACATTGTGATAGCCTTCATGCTTGAAGTATTCCATATTGCTATTACATTGTTTCTTGTCTTTCTTAGCATCAGTTGTTGGTGCACATAGGTAAACCTTATTATATATAGGCTTTGTGCTTAACAAAAGAAAACGATAGTTTTATTCCACCATTGTTAAGCCCATCTCGTAAAAGTTTTAAACCTCCTATTCACCCCCCTCTAGGCGGTATCTGTGATCTTTTAGTATGGAGATACCTAACGATCGGATCTCGGAGAAGTAGTATCGAAGAAACAAAGGTAAATGGACTTGACATTTATGATTCAATTGATATCGTCAATCTGGAATGCACAGGGATCATTATGGACATCATGGTCCTGATGTTGATCATTGATGCAAGAGGAGTCTTGGTCATGTCTGTGTTGTTCCCGAGCCCTGAGGGGATACACTTAAGGGTGCGATGAGCTTGAGATCATCCATAAGGTAGAATCTAGGTAGATAAAGAGAATCTGGAATTGTTCCAGGGAGAGATCTGAAGGTGTTCGGAGAAAAGAATAAAAAATGGACTAAAAGGAGTTTTGGATAAATGAAAATTTAATATATGCATTTATTATATGTTAATTGTTATAAATAAATATTTTAATTAAAATTTATAGGGCAACTTCCTTATTAGGTCAAAACCACGGAGGGAATTAACCTAGAGGAAAGTACCTTGCAGAAAGGAAAAAAGAAAATAGCAGAAAACTGTCTTTGCCGAAAGTAGGCCTGGCGGCCCACTTAAAGTGAGCGACGGATAGTCACCGCCACTCGCGGGCTGATGCTGGTAGATGGGCGAGTGTAGGTGCGTGCGTGGTGGGATGGCCTGGGCCCACCTGGCCACTCCCTCCGGTCTACGCACGGGCTGGAGTGAGGTGGGTCGGCTGCGGCCCACTCGGCCGCCCCTCCTTGCTGCCTCTCCTCCTGGGCCATTGGCTGCCGTGGCTGGGCCACACGCACTACACGATTGGGCCGTGCAGGAGGGTCTCTGGCCTATACGGGTTGAGTTGGTTGGCAGCTTGGGCTGAATGAGTTCATCCCATCCGACTATTTTTGGTGTGTTCCCATATTTCATTTGTCTATTAGTCCCACATGGCTAACCTAATGGGGAGGGCTCACCCCCTCCTCCTATATAAATGGGTGCCCATGGGTGGGATTAGATACACAATTTGCGAAGTTCTTTGGTTGACTTTCTCCCTCTCTCTACCTTTTGACCGTGGCCCCCCATGTAAGGGTTATGTGAACAAGGCTACTCTACAGGCGCCGTTGCACTGTGGGGATTCTGAAGCCGGAGATCTACTTCTGCACTCCCGGCGTGATCGAGGAGACGGCAGTTCTCGTCGTACATCGTATGTGTATGAAGCCACGAGGTGCAACATTTTAGGCACTTTGGATGTCGTGAGCCGGATTGCTGCATGGTGTTGGAGCAAGGGGTGACCTGCGAGGAACTTTGCAACCTTGAGGTCGGATACGAGCAAGACTACATCAGCCACGTTCCCCTCAGAACATTAACCGCTTTCGGACTACAAGGGTATGTATCCAAAACCTCTCGGTTGTTATTGCATTACTCGTAGATAGATCTTGGGTAATCATGGGTTACCACATAGTATTTTTTGTTTTTCTGCACCGAACCCCAACATATAGACCTCTTCCTCAAATAATCCATGAAGAAAGGCGTTCTGCACATCAATCTGGTGAAGAGACCACAGGTCACTACTAGGAAAACAGCTATAGGTAATCCAAACTTCCGTGGCTCACGTGGTTGAAGTGCCCCATGGGTAAAACAAGCGTGGCTCACCTATGGGCAGTACCCTACTAGTAACTAAAACAACTGTGGCGCACATGGTGATGGTGCGCCACAGATGTGTGTGGGCCAGGGCCCTGCTGGCCGCATGCCGCATATCTATAGCGCACATGGGGAAGGTGCGCTACGGATGTTATGGTTAACCGTGGCGCACGTGGAGGGGGTGCGCTACGCCTAAGTGGAGGCCTCTCTGTTCTACAAATGGACAGACACATCTGTGGCGCACTAGGGCCATGTGCGCCACGGTTGTGTTTTGTTCCTGTGGCACACTAGGGGCATGTGCGCCACTGTTGTGTCGACCAGTATTTTTTTGGTAGCTCCACTTTGTGCACATGTGTGATCAATACCACCTCACACTTCACTTTCCCCTTCTTCTTCCTCCTTAGATCTAGTCGGGATCCTTCTCCTTCCCACCTCAATTTCTCCACTCATTCACCATTTTTAGCATGTGGAACTTGCCTTGGATGTTACATACTTAATATAGGAAGCTCTTATGTCTCTCGCATCTCCTTCTCCGGTCTCGCGCACCTCTCCTTTACATCTTCTCGCGATCTCGGTCTCTCATATCGGTAAGTTGTCCATGTAAGGATGTGCTCATATGTATGTAGATGATTGATCTCATGATGTATGTATGGAGAGGATCGATGGTCATGTGTGTGTATATATATGGAGAGTATCGATGCTCATATGCATGTGTGTATGGAGAGGATAATGATATGTTCATGTGTGTATGGATCGGTCTCTCTCTCTCTTGTGTTTGTGTGTGAACAAATTGCCATTTGTTTTGCCAAAATGTTGATTCATTTCCATTTTGGCAAGACTTTGGCATTTCGCAAAGGTCCTAATTTTAGGATAGGTCATGCCGAAATTTTCTATCGACCATTGCATGCATGCATTCATTATGTGGTTATAATAGACTTCTAATTATACTGTGTACACACCGTGCAGGCAAAAATGGTCCGCATAATGAGCGAATGCATTGTGGCTAGATTTTGAAATGTGCGACGGCTGACATGATACAAAATAACAAGACGGATATAAGATGTCCATGCAGAAGATGCAAACTCAACTGGGTGATCGACCCAGATTCCGAGAATCTGCAGGCGCACCTGCTCCGCCATGGTTTCATGGATGGATACACTCCTTGGATAAGCGATGACGAAGACGATGGAGACGGTGAAGGTGGGAAACATGACGATGATCATCATCACGGCGAGAACGGGCGAGATGATGAAGAGTCTGCTGGAGATGGTGAAGGTGCGGAAGCAGACCGGGATGATGATGATCTAGATGCCGGAGGAGGAGACGACGATGGAACAACGTCAGGCTAGGTGTGGGACCCTTATGTGCAAGTGCTGCTTCTAAAGCAAACGAGTAACGCCAGGGCTGCCGCTAGAGAGAAATCCAAGCTTGTGCAACTTGAGAAAGACGCGGTTACTCCATTGTATGAAGGATGCAGGCCCGATGATACCCGGTTGAATGTAACGCTCAAGGCTATGGAGATGAAGGCAAAACACAAATTGAGCGACGCAAGCTTCGACGATATGATGACATTCTGGCACGATCGTCTCCCGGAGGGGACACATGTCCAACTAGTATCGAGGATGCCAAGAAAATCGTCTGTTCTCTCGATCTAGCGCATGTTAGATATCACGTATGTATCAACGATTACATCATTTATCGGGGCGAGGACGCGGAGAAAACCACATGTCCGGTGTGCGGCGTGAGTCGATACAAGAAAGGGAAGAAAGCACCTCGAAAAGTGGTATGGTACTTTCCTATCACTCCTCGTCTGCAGCGCTATTTCGCGGACCCTAAGGAAGCGAAGCTCATGCGATGGCATGCGGAAAGGAAGAAGCCAGGAGATGACGATGATGACCCCGAAAAGGATGAGCTGCTGACGCACCCTTCAGATGCTAGCCAGTGGAAAGCAATGGACCTCGAATTCCCAGAATTCGGTGGAGATTCGAGGAACATCAGGCTTCGTGCGAGCACCGATGGACTCAATCCGTTCGGTAGCCGGAGCATCACGCACAACACTTGGCCCGTGTTTGTATGGATGTACAACCTCCCTCCATGGTTGTGCATGAAGACGAAGTACATACAAATGAGTATGCTAATTAAAGGGCCGAAACAACCTGGTATCGACATCAATCTGTATCTCGGGCTGTTGAAAGAGGAGCTAGCCACGTTATGGGAATCGGGAGCCAATACTTATGACGCCGTCGCACAAGATTATTTCACTATGAGAGCCGCGTTGGTCACTACAGTGCAAGACTATCTAGGTTGCGGGTATATCTCGAGGCAGGTTATCCAAGGATTCTGCGCATGCGTTAGGTGCATGGATAACGCAAGCAATCTCCAACTAGAGAAAGATTCAGGGTCATCGAAAACCGTGTTCATGGCGCACCGGAGGTGGCTCGGCAAGAATGATCCATGGAGAAAACGTGGAGACCTGTTCGATGGCAAATCCAAGACCCGAGGAATCCCAGAGCATAGGAGCAGCGAAGAAGTGGAAGAGTTGCTGAAAAACTAGAAAGATTGTCCTAAGCCTGGACAGAAGCAAAAGAGGCAGCAACAAGACAAGCCGCTGATGAAGCTATGGAAAACAAGGTCTGTTTTTTGGGAGTTGCCATACTGGAAGTTTCTCCGCACGCCTCATAGCCTCGACATCATGCATATCACGAAAAACGTGTGCGAGAGTCTGGTCGCCACCATAATCAACATGCCAGATAGGATGAAAGATGGTCCGAAAGCAAGGCACGACCTGATATGCTTGGGTATCCGGAAGGAGCTTCACGGAGGACGCACTACTCCTGATGACCAGGAAGATGACGATGATCATGAGTCGGAGACGACACAAGGTCGTCGAAA
This sequence comes from Avena longiglumis, assembly GCA_030063025.1. Classification (NCBI taxonomy): domain Eukaryota; kingdom Viridiplantae; phylum Streptophyta; class Magnoliopsida; order Poales; family Poaceae; genus Avena; species Avena longiglumis. The sequence goes on along the minus strand of CP125974.1, from coordinate 469,352,599 downwards.
GGGTAAAAAGTTCAAGAAGAACGAATATTACTGCTCTCCTTCTTGCTTCACTCTAAGCCAGGATGAGATCAAACAGTTTTTCAAGTGCCTTCTAGGAGTCAAATTTCCTTACGGCTACGCGGGCAAGGAAGCAGATACCTAGACGAGGCGAAACAGGGGTTCAGTGGCATGAAGTCTCACGACTATGCCGTGCTAATGACGCAGGTACTTCCGGTTGCACTAAGAGGGATAATGGACGAGCACGTCCGTGAAACGTTATTTGGCCTCTGCAAGTTTTTCGACGTCATCTCTAGGAAGTCGATTGGCGTGAATTAGCTCGGGAGGCTACAGGAGGAGATCGTGGTGATACTATGCGAGCTTGATGTCTACTTCCCACCCGCATTCTTCGACATTATGGTGCATCTGCTGGTCCATGTCGTGGAGGACATCGTCCAACTCGAGCCGATGTTCCTCCGCAGCATGACGGTGTTCGAAAGGATGAACGGACACATCAAAGGATACATTCGCAACAGGTCCCGTCCAGACGGAAGCATAGCCAAGGGCTTTCTGGCCGAAGAGTGCATCTCTTTCTGCACGAATTATCTAGACATCGAGAACCCTGTCGGTCTTCCCGTCAACAGGCACCTTGGCAAGCTCGACAGATCTGGTCACCGAGAGGGTCGCCGACATCGCATGCGCATTTCGACGCCGACGCGCAGACTTTGATCGAGCAAACCTCATCGCGCTACAGCATTTAGAACTGGTCGATCCTTGGGTACATAAGCACAAAAGATTAATCGATAAGAAGTATAGTGACCGGGGCATACAGAGGACGCAGGGAGAAATAATCAAAGAGCACAACTCAGATTTCACGCGTTGGTTTAGGCAGACACTCCTTGATAATCCCCCGCGATCGCATTCTTCTGACACGGAAAAGATCATATTCACCTTGTCGTAGGGACCGATGAAAAACCTGGTGACCTATCAGGCGTATGATATTAACGGCTACACATTCTACACGGAGGAAAAGGACAACAAGTGTGATTATCAGAACTTAGGCGTAACGTCGGAATTCTAGACCGATGACAACATGAAGGAAAGATTCTACGGAAGAATCGAGGAGATCTGGGAGCTCGACTGCTGTGGAGAAAAGGTGCGGATGTTCCGTGTCATATGGGCAAAGAGCGTCGAAAGAGAAGACCGGTACTTCACAACCATGGTTATACCCGAAGCAGCCAAATCCAAGGCCAAGTAACGTGGCGAAAAATGAACTGTGGGTACGGCTACCAAAGTGGACCAATGTTTTATTAACCGACAAATCCTAGCCGTGTTGTCGTGAGGAGAGGAAAAAGAAACATCATCGGAATGGATGGAGTCGCCAACGAGCAAGACTTCGACCAGTATGGCGATCCAAAGATTGAAGATGACGACGACTACGATGCAGCAACATACATCACAAGAAGAAAAAGGACAACCCTACCCAAAAAAGGTAGCCCGTTCGAAAGAAGAAACATTAAAGTGTCGGGGCTAAATTATTCAACCGCGACAAAGAAGGGTAAAAAGATTGTAAAACGCTAGCTCAAAAAATATTGTAAAACGCGTGGTCAAAAAAGATTGTAATGATGCATATGGATGGCATATTATTAATGGAAAAATTATTATTTAACATTTATGATATATATATGTACCATTTTTAACATATAAAACATATAACAAATATTTTATATTGTTTAGATACTTTTGGAATTATTTTAACACTTTAAAGTACTATTAAAATAAAAACCAAAAAAGGTGGGCACCAGGGTTCGAACCTGGGTGCTCACATGATCAGAATAGAGCCAAGGGCGAAACCAGTGGGATAGGACAGTACTAGTGATAACAAGAGGGATGGCCGCCTTCTTATCTGATTTTTCAGCGCAGTTAGGCGTAGCGCACCACTAGCAAGTGCGCTATAGATAACCATAGCGCACTTTCTAAGGGTGCGCTACGCCTAACTGCGCTGAAAGTTCAACTGCACATGAGTCCCTCTCCCGTCCCTCATCAACCAGATCGAGAACCGCCGGCGCCGAGGAGTCGATCTGCCAACGCACCGCCTCGATCCGCCGCCTGCCGTACTTGCGCCTGCCGCCACACCATAGGAGGTTGTAGGAGGATGCCGCCTATCTTAGGAGGAGGAGGAGACCACCGCACGTTCGAGGAGGAGGAGGAGATCACCGCATGTTCGAGGAGGAGGAGGCCGCCGTGCAGTCCGTGAAGGAGAAGGCCGTCATTGTCCGCGCGCTCGTCGTCGTCCTTGTCTCGGAGGTGAGTGTCACCCTCTCCCCTCTCCCCCTCTCCCCCTCTCCCCCTCTCTCCCTCTCTCCCCTCTTGCTGCATCCATTCTGATTAGGGTTCAGAGTAGGGTTCGGCGACGACGTTAGGGTTCAGATTAGGGTTTACACACCACCACAGATGTGCTTGATCTTCTGGGAGGTTAGGGTGCAGATGGAAATTGCTAGTAATTGTTGACATTTGTTGTCAATTGTCGGCTGAAATCAATTTAGCTATGAGGTTGTTGATAGTGCAGGTTATATATAAACTCTGAACATTGTAGGTTCCTAGGCAGTGTTCCTAGGCTATGAGGTTGTTGATAGTGCACGTTATATGTTCTGCATTTATGAGGTTATGAGGTTTTTGTTCCTAGGCTATGAGGTTGTTAACCAATTAATTTAGATCAATTTAGCTCTAAAGTGTTCCTAGGCATTCTAGAGGTTGTTGACAGTGCAGGTTAGAGATCAGAACACTGGACATTGTAGTTATCAGATAAGAACACTGAACACTGAACAGCGCAGTTTAGAAATTAGAACACTGGACACTGAACAGGTTGTTGTTCCTAGTCTATGAGGTTTTTTTACGAAATGAGCATTATCTGATAAGTAAACATTATCAGAGAACACTAGCTCTCGGATAATGGTATAGGATCTACCATTAGCTAGGTATAGGTTTTTTTGCATACTGCCATGGTTGCCATGGTTGCAACAGGTTTTTTTTGCATACTGCCATGGTTGCCATGGTTGCATGACCTTTGTCCTCAAGTAAATTTTGCATCTTATCTAAATTTTGCATCTTATCTAAATTTATCAAAGAACCAAAATAGGTTGCTGTCAAGAATTAGTAGTAGGTTAGTTTATCTAAATTTTGCATCTTATCTAAATTTTGCATGACCTTTGTCCTCAAGTTAGCAGTAGGTTAGTTTTTTTAGGTTTAGTTAGTTGTTGTCAAGGATTAGGTTACTGTTAGCAAGCAGTAGGTTGTGTAGTTGCTATGAAGAAATAGATTGTGTAGTTGTTGTTAGCAAGCAGTAGGTTTCAGAGGATTAGGATTAGGTTCAGAGGATTAGGAAATTTAAATGTTTTCAAAGTTGCCAGCAAGAAGATTGTGTACATAATAGAAAATAATGAGCAACTGGTAGTACAATAGAACAAGAACAAAACCTGGTGATAGTAGTAGCAACAACAAACTGTGACAAGATCAATAGATCATAAATAAAATCAGCAGCAACTATCTTAGGCATGTAAGCAGTGCTTGTTAAATCTTTCTTTAGCAGTGCTTCTTAAATCTTGTTAAAGTAGTGCTTGTTAAATCTATTCTCTAGGCAACTAGAAATCTATTTTACTAGCATTTCTTATTAACAAGTACTTTTGCTGTCATATTTGCTGTCATATACTTGCTGTCATATAATCCATACTTGTTGTCATATTTGCTGTCATACTTGCTGTCATATACTTGTTGTCATATAATCCATACTTGTTGTCATATACTTGTTGTCATATTTGCTGTCATACTTGCCGTCATATACTTGCTGTCATATTTGCTGTCAATGACAGTTGATATAATATGTGGTGATATAATTGTAGCACTTGAAATTGTGCTTGTGCTTGTATATGAAGCACTTTATTATGTCGTGTATGCAGGTTCTTGTATGAAATGAGTCCCGATTTTTGCCGGAATGTTGATTAACTTCCGTTTTGGCAGAAATCGGGCACTCCTAGTTTAAGAAAATTAGCAAAGGTCATGCCGGATTTTTCCGTGCATTTAACCAATTATTTATTTTTTATTAGTGCAAAGATGTGTGACAATGACGAGGCTGGATGTTCTAAGCACATCAGCGCTGAAGGAGAACTCAGACCTCTGAATAAACAATTGACATTCTGGGAGGCGGCCCAGCGGCTAGAAGATGATGAAGAATACCATCCTTCGGAGAGCGAGGATGATGAGATGGAAGACGTGGAGGAAGAAGCCAAAGGAACGACGGACGATGAAACCACTAATGGCGGCGAGGGCACAGGGAGTGGTAGCAATCCTCCTAAGAAGAAGAAGAAGCCGAAGGAATGGCGATCGAACACGGTCGACACGGTCAGGGAGGAAATTACCGAAGTGATCCCATCAGGGGTTCCTTTGGAGCCCGACCTTGTCGTAAGAGGGTACGGTGGGCAAGTGGCGTCGATCACCCGGACAACCATCTCGATCAACACCGAGAATCTTCGGCATAAAGATAATGGCCACTTGCGCACACTCCTCTTCGTGAAGCTCCACGCAAGATACAAGTTCCCCGCCAAGTATCAGAACACAAATTATCATGGGAACGAAGTAAACAAATCCGCCCTCACAAAGATGAGCACCGCCCTGGCCAGCTGGAGAACCCGGATAAAGAAGAAGATCTATAAAGATGGCAAAAGTCTCGAGGAGATCCAGAAGATTGACCCGCAGATCACCGAAGATCAGTTCCGGGAGTTCAAGGAGAGGTGTGAATCCGAAAGAGCCCTGGCCAATAGTAATCGGGGAAAGGTGCTGCAGGCGATGAATATAGGTCATCACCATCTCGGATCTGGTGGATACAGAACCGCGGAGGCCAAATGGAATAAGGAGGACGAAGAGTATAGATCCAAGGGAATAGAAAACCCCTTTGCAAAATTCAAACCCGGGCAGGTTCGAAACTTCATCAGGGCCCGTTACCATGTGGACCCCAAAACCAAACAACTCACCGCGGATCCTGCAGTGAAGGAATTCGAGGAAATTGTGGTAAGTAATATAATTACCACGAATCAACTCGATTGCATTCCAATCGATGATCTAAACGATTGACTTTTACTTCTTCTGCAGGAGGAGGAAATTGTTGCTAGTAATGGATCCCAGGGTTCCTCATCCCAGGGATCGACGGCGGCCACCCGGTGGGATAACCCTTTTAACAGGGCGATGAACCGGGCCAAGAAAATAGAGCCGGTTATGAAGAAGCCGTCGTCGGCTAGCCGTCTGGCCGGCCTCGGGGGTAAGAATTGGGTGGATCATTTTGGTGCACCGCCGAGGACGCATGTGGCGCCGTCGGGAAGGAGTGAGGAGGAAAACTGTGAGGTTCAAGAACTTAAGGAAAAAGTGGCGCAGATCCCGCAGATCGTCCAAGACAAAGTAATACATTCTCGTGCCTTACTTTCCCGAGTAAGTCGTTATTTACTAGCCACCGTCGATTGGCTTTATTAGATTATCATCATTCTTTTTCCAACACATTACATTTGAATTTTTTGCGCAGAGATGAACACTGCACGCTCATATCCTTATCGCCGAAGCATTCCCACACCACTTATTTCGACTCGGGGAGTCTAGAAAAGAAGAAAAACTACGACAAGATCAAGGAAGTTCTGGATGATTCTCTCACTGGCTATGCCTCGACGGAAGGCACCACCTTCGTGCGTACGAAGGTCAAGTTCGACAGACACGTCTTCAACCACGTAACGGAGTTCCCCTGCGTGAAGCAGCCGGAAAACAGTAAGAAGGAAGCCTACTACACACTCCATCACATGAGGGCGTTCCTACTTGACCAGCAAAATTCAACGCTGCCAGATCATCTCAAACATTGGGACGAAGCAAAGGCCAAGATCACTGATTCAGATATTAGACAAGAGATGTATCGCATCCAGCAGCAGTTTGGGGCAATCATCTTTCATGATGTCATGACTTCAGGGGGGATCTTCTACGGAGGAAATATCCTGGATAACCGTGACATAGAAGATCGCCTAGAGATGCAGGGTGACTATAGGAAGTTCATGACGAGACAAGGCGTCCTCCCGTTCCCTAAGCCGAGCCAGAAGGCTTGATGTTGGCCTAGTTGTAGCTACAAACTATAGATGACCTTTGTGTGTATGTGGACAAGTGTACATGCTACTATACTTATCTTATTAGGTTTATGAATCATCGCTTATTTCTTTTGCTTATTATTATATATCAATCAATGCTTGGTTTTTTGCTTACTCTTTGGTCCTTTGTTCACTTTGGTCCTTCTTTTTTCCTTACTCTTTTTTCGAGAATAATGCCGATGATTGAAATGTCGTGGCACACTATATATGTGAATGTGCTACGATGGGATTGTGAGCCTTGTGATATGCACAAGTCTAGGTCTTGTGCATCCTACTTGGCTCACGGTTCCATCGTAGCATATTCCTGTGTCCAACAACCTATGTATATATATGAGGCATTCTTTTCGAGTTATTTTTGTCTTTTTCGAGAATAATGCCGATGACTGAAATGTCGTGGCACACTATATATGTGAATGTGATGCGATGGGATTGTTCGCCTTGTGCTATGCACAGGTCCAGGTGTTGTGCATCCTACTTGGCGAACAGTTCCATCGTAGCATATTCCTGTGTCCAATGACCTAGCTAGTTATATATGAGGCATGCTTTTTGAGTTACTTTGGTGTTTTTCGAGAATAATGCCGATGATTAAAATGTCGTGGCACACTATATATGTGAATGTGCTGCGATGGGATTATCCGCCTTGTGCTATGCACAGGTCCAGGTGTTATGCATCCTACTTGGCGGACGGTTCCATCGTAGCATATTCCTGTGTCGAACAACCTAGTTATATATGAGGCATGCGTTTTGAGTTTGGTCTTTTTGATTTAGGAGTACTTTATATAAGTGTATCTTCATATGAGAATTTAATTATACATGTTTTTTTCAATCAACGGTTAATTATTATTGTCAACTTGTAGATGACGTGGTACGTCGTGTACAAGGGACGGGTTCCGGAGTCTACGATGATTGGGAAGACTGCCGGAGACAGGTGCACCGTTTCAGCGGCAATAGCTACAAAGGGTACAACACTATGGCGGAGGTGGAAGCTAGATACACGCGCTATCTAGCGGGAGTTAGGATGAGGAACTGGATGAAGACCTACACCTTCGTCGCGGTGATCATGCTTATCTTCTTTGGTTGTTTATCCCGCGTTTGTGTCTAGCTAGTTTAGATGTCTAGGAGAGCTTCCGAGCTCTAACTTGTTCGATCGACACATGTATTCGCATGTCACCAACTACTTTGTAACTTGATCGAAACAATGTATAACTTATGTATTCATGTATGAGACTTATCTATATGTATTTGTTTCAATCTTGTTCTGCGAATTGTGTATTTATATATATAACTGTATATCTTATATCTATGTGTATGTCTGCTTATATAATCTGTATTGTATATCATCTGGCCCTGAAATTAAAAAAAAAGACACCCGTGGCGCACTTGGCACAGCTTCTGTGGTACACTGCAACTAAAGCGCACCTGCGCAGCTTTGTGGCGCACTACAACGTGCGCCACAGAAGATCCAAGGCGTAGCGCACCTGCCAACATATCCGTGGCACACTAGTAGGTGTGCTACGCCTATCTCCACTTAACCGTGGCGCACCAGGCAGTGCGCCACGGCTAGGAGATAGCCGTATCGCAAGGCCCGTGGCGCACCACTAGTGCGCCACGGATGGGCCTTTTAGGTGCGCCACAGACGACTATTTTCCTAGTAGTGGGTGAGTGACTGCAAGTGACAAGAGAAGCCTGATAGTTGTTGGTTTGACCACTAGACTGAAGGTGTCTTCATAATCAATACCATGCTGCTGCTTGAACCCCTTAGAAAGAAGACGCGCTTTGTAGCACTCAATAGACCCATCAAAATTCTTCTTGATGACCCACAAGTATAGGGGATCGCAACAGTCTTCGCGGGTAGTATTACCCAATTTATTGATTCGACACAAGGGGAGCAAAAGAATACTTGCAAGCCTTAACAACTGAGTTGTCAATTCAGCTGCACCTGGAAATAGTTCTTGCTCACAGAAGTTTATCAGTAGCAATAGTTTGTAGTAGCAACAGAAAGGCAACAACAGCAGTGAAACATAAGCAATAGTAATAGTAGCAGCAAACAGTAGGATATGAGCGCGGTAGTTATAGGGATGGATGGACGGGCGTTTCACGGATGAGTCTAAACATGTAACTTCAAGATATAGGGAAATTACAGATAAATAAGAATAAGCATCCAAGTACTAAACAATCCTAGGCATGTTCTCCATATATAGTCATGCGTGCTCGCAATGAGAACTTGCACAACATCTTTTGTTCCTGCCAGCCCGTGGCAGCGGGGCCTCTAGGGAACTACTAGAAATTAAGGTGTGTAACTACCTCGGTGAATTACGCTCCTAGATACAAGCCTGGATGAGCGGAAGTGGTTGAAATAGTATGGTGGGGCCCAAAAGCCACTCACGGGTAGACCTTTCGGCCGTCCCAACCACTTCCAGTCATCGGGACAAGTACGGGCGGCGTAATCGGCAAAGGAAGGATCAACTACATACACAAATGAGTATGTATGCAAGCCACCATACAATAGTACATCGAGCCATACCATCTAAAAGAAAGGAATATAGCAACGCCATACGGCAAGATTCAAATGTTCTAGATAGATCTAATAGTTTAGGATATTTCCTCATACATCACACATCAGAGAATCAGGCAGAAGCGGCAAACAAGTTCCGAGTACGGATAAGAAGCAAATTGGCATAAGATGCCACATAAATAAGCACATCCCGCCCACAGATCTCACGGATCCCGCTCCGGAATCTCTACACCAAACGATCGTTGCCCACATCATCGCCTCCTCCACCCAAAGATCCGTCCCGCGAGTGTACGCTCATCCGAACCAATAATTTATCATGTGAGACCCTAAGGGTACTCAAGAAGTCTTTATGCCTCTAAAGGGGACACAACCTGGGTGACGAATTGCAGCAAAAAAGATAAACCCTAACAGTTCTATAGATACTGCTAACCATCCGCCTAACCAAAGATAGACGGATGTCCGTGAAATTAATGACAACAGTTATAACAATATCCAGATCCATCCTCCTCGCTACCAACGAGGAAGCGATTTAACAACCCCCATCCGCTGGCAATTTTATTAACCATTCCATGAGTGTTGCACTATTTACTAGTCAATTACTTAGTCAAATTAAAAGAGGTACTTTAGTTATGCTTGTCTATGATCGAGAACCGTGTCTAAGTCGTCCATAACCGCGACACGGTTTTCGAAGTTTTACCGCAGGGTGCACAAATAGCAACACACACTCGATCAACCTCGGAAAAACCAAATCAAAACCCAACGAGGCCTTCACGACAAAGCAATCACAGATTCAGAATATTTGGGGCCACCCCATTGAGTACACCATAACGGTTAATGACTCGAGACGGACCCAAGGTTTGGGTGGACGGTCAGAACGACTAGGAACCAAAAACTGGCTTGTCGATACATGGAATCGTGTCCCGATCCTAACAAAGACAGTGCTCCTCGCACAATCGTAAATAAAGCGTAAGGCATGGCATAAGTACGGGATAGTAAATAAAACCTCAAACTAGTTTAGGCCCCAAGAAATAAGAATGAATCAAGCTCGCTCGTGGGGGTCCCATAAGCCTCGGATGTGGATAGCGCGAATAATCAAGGAACCGGAATCAAGTACTCGGGGCCCTACGACACAAGTGAGCAGAAAACCAAATAGCAGATATTGCTCACCGTGCCACTTTCATTAGTTATCCCATTACTACTCAGGTTAAGTTGTTTAGGTACCTCGTTATCCATCGACACTCACATACCCTACACATGTTGTTCTACGACTCGCATGGCTCAAACAACTCTGTAGTAATGGCTCATGGGATGGAGGAACAAGCTTGGTGGGGTTTAAAAGTAAAGGCTATGCAATACTTGGGATTCAGTTTAATGCAATCGCGACTCAATGATGCAAGAATAAGATAGAGGCAATAGGTACTGTATGTATGTAAGCATGTGGTAGTGCTTGCACGGCAACTCGCTTGAAGCGAGAGACGGATCTGGGTAGTGCTCCTGGTTCTCTTGATATATCCCCTGCTCAGTGTCTATTCGAAGAAGAACCAAACAAACAAGGGCCAACATAAATAAAGTGCACAAGCATAGGAATAAAATGCGTCAAGCAAACAATCATGCCATGATGAATGATGCACAAGTTGCATGGCAATAATGTAGCATGGCATGGGTGAGGTGTAGAATACAAGAAATAACATTTTTATTGAGTTTTGGTCCCATTTTATTGTCATATTAGTTGCTGTATACTATATATTTAGATGATGCATGCTGCAATTGAAGTCAGGGATAGCATAAACAGAAAGGTCTCGTCGAGCTGATCATTTTAGACATATCATTTGTTAAATTTGGAGTTATAAATCAAAAGTTATTAATTAATGAAGGTGAGGGGCATTTTGTGTAATTTTACTCAACTTGGAATTTTAAATGTGCAAAAGGTAATTTGAATAGCATATTTGAAATCCTCACATTTTTCTGATTCAAAAACATATATTATATGTTAAATTTGGAGTTATAGTTTAAAAGTTATTTTAAAACAGAATCAATTTTGAATTTGAATTAATTTGAAATAGTTTTGAATTAAAACAGACAACCAAAAACCTGTGTTACTCACTCTAAGCTGACCACAGACGCTGACAGGTGGGGACACGGCTGGCTCGGGGCCACACGCGCACCGAGACCCTATTATACCGCGGCTGCTGCCAGCCACCGAGGCTGACGTGTGGGGTCAGAGGCTCGCGGGCCCACGTGCCAGCGGGGAAGCGGTGGAGGCTGACAGGAGGGTGGTTGCGGGACCGCGGGTTGATTGAGGCGTTTGTCGGGAGCCTTTTTGCAAAAAGGCAGAGACGCAGACAGGTGGGGCCTGAGGGACGCGGGCAGCGCAAACGAAAAAGTGGGGGGTTTTAGGGGAAAGTGCACGCTGCATCAGGCTTCTCCTCCGACATGACAGATGCGCGAGGCTCGAACCCGCGACCCTGGGAGCGCTAGCAGCGGCGGCTACCGCTGCGGTAGGGCTGGGTGGTTGTAGGAAGGGGGTGTAGACGGCTAGATAGGCGTTGCGCGTCGCGGCAGCGAGTGGACAGACGCGGCAGCGGTGCACCGAGGGTGCTCGACAGAACTCTCGCCGCCGGCATGAAACGAGGAAGGGCCGGAGCATGTCTAGGAGGCTCGGGGACTCATCGCGGGTTGATTGGCGTGGTCGACGAGGCTCGGGGAGGTCACGATCGTCGGCGAGGCTGGCGGCGGCGAAGCTAGGGTTCGGCTCGGGCGTCGCTTGCTGGGCGGTGTTGGGGCTCCCTCTTCGCGTCTCCGTGTATGGGCTGCTGCAGGGGGTCTGCGTGGCCTTCCTCGACGACCCGGATCGCCACGCCACCGGCTGGTAGAGGATGGGGAGGAGGAGGCCGACGGGGGGCGTCGAGGCAGACGGTGGCGAGGGGGAGGAAAGAGGCAAGCAGGTGGCCTGGGAGATCTGGGAGAGGCCAGAGGTGGGGAGGGAGGTAGATAAGGACGGTGAGGTGGGGATGGCGTGGGGGAGGGGAAGGTGGCTTCGGCCACCTTTTCCCTTTCACCCTCACGTGCTCGGCATGGGCCAGGGGAGGGGTAGCTAGGTGTCTAGGGAAGGGCTGCCAGTGGGCTGTGAGTTGGGGCTCGGGTCAGCAGCCAGCAGAGAGAGAGAGAGCAAGAGAGGAGAGGGTAGGCTCGGCTAGGTTAGATGGGTTTGGGGTGGAGAGAGAGAAGAGAGAAGATGTCGTGTGGGGCCAGGGAGAGGGTGCAAGGACGGTGGGGTCATGCATGGTGAGAGGGAGAGAGAGGCCGAGAGAGAGGGGGGGTTAGGGCTAAGCATGCCCACATGAACACACATGGATGGGGAAGGTTTAGAGAGGGGGTAGGGTTTAGGATTAGATGGGGTTATGGTATGGTGGTAGCTAGAGAGATAGAAGATGAGGGATAGATGGAGTGGCTCATGTGTCTAGATCAAGCATGATCACACAACTCAAACAAGAAAGCAAAAGGGAGAAAGAAGCAAAGGTGGTGATGGGGTAAAAATAGAGATGACACACCCAAGAATTCAAATAAACCAAAAGATGATCAAAAATGGTGGTAGTGCATGGGACATGCATTGCATTTAATGCACTCCCTAAGAGGTTGGTGCAAACTTGCATGGGCCATGCATAAGCATTATATGCCATGTTTCAATCTTGTGAAAACAAAACAATGATTCAGGGCATTCATACATATGCATTCCAGAAATATGGAACAAGCCAAGCAAAGGATTTAGAATTGGATCCATCCAACCCACATGAGCTAGAGGTAAACTCAACTAAAATGCAAAGATCATATTAATTGGATGGTGGAATTATAAGGTGGTGAAAGAAAAGGGTGGTGGAGAAAGTAAGAGATATGCCCCAACTCAACTTGGGCATTTTACAATATATCCAGAACCAAATACAGTATCAAGAGGCAAATGCAATTTATAATGCATATGAGAGTAGAACCAACACAACCAGGGTTTTTGTATGATGCTCAAATGCAAGGTGGCATGATGACATGAGCATGATAACATGATGATGCAACAATTATATGTAGGAAGTGGCCATTATATTACTAGATCAAGTAGCATTACAGATGTTAGACAACTGGGATGCTTCAACTCTACCCCACTAAACAGGAATCTCGCCCCGAGATTCTAGGAAGAAGAAGAAGACACAAAGAGGGTAGGATAGTTGGCACGGAGTTCATCTTCACGCTCCCAAGTGGCTTCATCAGCGGAATGGTGCGACCACTGCACCTTGCAGAACTTGATGGACTTGTTGCGAGTCCTTCTTTCTGCGGTCTCAAGGATTTTTGTGGGATGTTCTTGATAAGACAGGTCTTCTTTGAGATCGATTAGCTCATGATCCACGGTCCTGCCGGGATATTTGAAGCACTTCTTGAGTTGAGAGATGTGGAAAACATCATGAACTTTGAGTTTTTCCGGGAGCTCAAGGGCATAAGCAACTTCTCCTCTTCTTCCACGAATTTTGAAAGGACCGATGTATCTAGGAGCCAGCTTTCCTTTGATACCAAAGCGGTGTGTGCCTCTCATGGGAGTGACACGAAGGTAAACGAGATCACCAGGAACATAAACCATGTCCGTGTGCTTCCTGTCATAATTGCTCTTCTGACGACTTTGAGCAATCTTTAGGTTCTCAAGAATGATATGCACCTTCTCCTCCGCTTGAGTTACACTGTCAGGGCCAAACCATATTCTTTCTCCTGCACCTGACCAACCAATCGGAGTTCTGCATTTGCGGCCATAGAGAGCCTCAAATGGTGCCATCTTCAGACTTTTCTGGAAGCTGTTGTTGTAAGAGAATTCAGCATAAGGAAGACATTCCTCCCACTTCATGCCAAAAGAGATGACGCAAGCACGAAGCATATCCTCCAGAATCTGATTGATCCTTTCAACTTGTCCTGCGATCAAGGTGGTAAGCAGTCTTGAAGTTCAACTTTGTTCCCAAAGCATTTTGGAAACTCTCCCAGAACTTGGAGGTGAATATGCTCCCACGGTCCGAACTGATCTCAAGCGGAACCCCATACAGAGAGACAATTCTGTTGATATAGAGCTCAGCCAACTGAATTCCAGAAATTGTTTCCTTGACGGGGAAGAAGTGAGCCACTTTAGAGAGCCTGTCGATGACAACAAAGATTTCGTTGTTGCCCTTCTGCGACCTTGGAAAACCAGTGATGAAGTCCATCTCTACTTTCTCCCATTTCCATTCCGGGGGTTTCAATGGCTGAAGAAGACCGAAAGGTTTCTGATGGACAGCTTTCACTCTGCGGCAGACATCACACTCCGAGACATACTTGGCACAATATCGTTTCAAACCAGGCCACCAATATTGTGTTTTCAAGTCCATGTACATCTTTGTGCTGCCAAGATGGATAGAAAGAACAGAATTGTGCGCCTCCTTGAGAACTTGCTCTCTCAAACCCAGGCAGTTCGAAACAAACATCCGGTGTTCAAAGAAAAGCGTGCCTTGATCATCGACGTGGAAGGATTCATACTTCGGAAGCTGAAGTTTGGAGATGATCTTTTTGGTGTGCGGATCGCCAAGCTGACGAGAGCGAATCTTTTCTTCCAAGAGAGGAGTAGCCAGAAGGTTCAGGAGATGCCCTTGTTCCACAATTTCCAGGTTGATCTGACGGAATTCCTCGCACAAGAGAGGCTGTTGCTCTTCCATCATGAGGTTGTTGACATAAGCTTTGCGGCTGAGAGCATCGTCCATGACATTAGCTTTGCCCGGAGTGTAGTTGATGGTCAAATCAAAATCATCGATTGCTTCAATCCATCTCCTCTGCCGAAGGTTGAGATCAGGCTGAGTGAAGATATACTTCAAACTCTTGTGGTCAGAAAAGATCTCACAACGGTTGCCAAGCAAGTAGTTCCTCCATAGCTTCAAAGCAAAGAAAACTGCTGCGATCTCGAGGTCATGTGTGGGATAGTTGATCTCATGCGTCTTCAACTATCGAGAGGCATAAGCAACCACTTGTTTTTCTTGCATAACACTAGTGGAAACGAGGGCTTTTGTTGATCCCGAAAATGGGCTTTAACACCGGTTCTTCTACGAACCGGTGTTAAAGGGGGGCCGTACCAGCGTGGCCTCTGCGGCATTAAAGGAGCCCCCCCTTTAACACCGGTTCGTGCCACGAACCGGTGTTAAAGGTCCCTCCACTGGTTTCAAGACTTCTTTAACACCGGTTGGTGGCACGAACCGTGTTAAAGGGGGCTATATAAGACACCACCCAGCCCACACACCCCACTCTTCCATTCTTTCACATTTTGGAGCCTAGCAAGAGGGTGTGAAGAGTGCTAGTTTGTGTTTTTCATATGCACTAGAGGTGTTCGGTGAAATGCCCGAGAGCTCAAAATAAGCTTTCTTGTTGCTCTTTCCGTCTCTACGAGGTCGGCAACTATAGTTTCATGTGTCATTGATGTACTATATATATAAATGGTCATCTCCCTATTATTTTTGATATATACTACATATTAATGCAGATGAATCGCAACGGATGTACGGTGACCGCCGCACTTCCGAGTACATTACGGGCCTCCAAAATTTCATCGTTGTGGCTAATGCAAACTGTGGTCACAATGGTTTTATGTTGTCCGTGTGTTCACCGTCGAACAAGAAAGACTACTCAAATACCAGAACCATTCACGCCCACCGCTTGATCCGGTTTCATGCCCGTATAATTGTTGGACCAAGCACGGAGAAAAAGGGGTTGTGATGGAAGACAACGAAGAAGAAGAGGATGATGAAAACTATCATAATATGTATCCCGAATATGATGATAATGCAACGGAGGTAGATAATGAAGATCAAGAGGGAGCGGATGGGCCCCGATGACGATCTTGGTCGGGCCATTATCGATGCAAAGGAAGAATGTGAAACTGAAAAGGAGAAGGAGAAGCTGGAGCAGATGTTAAAGGATCACAAAACATTGTTGTATCCAACTTGCGAAGATGGCCACAAAAAGCTAGGTGCCACATCGGATTTGCTGCAATGGAAGGCGAGAATGGTGTGACCGACAGCGATTCTCAAAGTTGTTGGTAAAAATGAAGAATCTTCTTCCAAGAAATAATGAGTTGCCCGACAAGACATACCAAGCAAAGAAGGTTGTGCGCCTCTAGGATTAGACGTGCGTAAGATACATGCTGCATTAATGATCGCATCCTCTACCGCGGTGAGAAGTACGAGAATTTGGATGCATGCCCTGTATGCACCGCATCGCGTATAAGATCGACGAGACGATCTCGGCGATGTTGAGGGCGAGGCCCCTAGGAAGAAGGTTCCGCCAAGGTTATGTGGTATGCTCCTATAATACCACGGTAAAACGCTCTTCGTAAATAAAGAGCATGCCAAGTTGTTGCGATGGCACATGGAAGATCAGAAGAAAGACGCGATGTTGAGACACCACCGATGGGTCACGGTGGAGAAAAGTCGAGAGTACCGGACTTTGCACGTGACGCAAGGAACTTAAGGTTTGGTCTAAGTACGGCATGAATCCTTTTGGTGAGCAGAGCTGCAACACAAAGACTGCCTGTGACCCTATGTATCTATAACCTTCCTCCTTGGTTGTGTATGAAGAGGAAGTTCATTATGATGCTTGCTCATCCAAGGCCCGAGGCAACCCGCAACGACATTGATGTGTACCTAAGGCCATTAGTTGAAGAACTTTTACAGCTGTGGGCCAAACCAGGTGTACGATGTGGGATGAGCACAAAGGGGAGCCATTTGACCCACGAGCATTGCTTTCGTAACCATCAATGATTGGCTGCTCTTAGTAACATTTCAGGCAGACAAACAAGGGATACAATGCATGCACACAATGCTTAAATGATACCGAAAGTGTATATTTGGATAAATGTAAGAAGGTTGTGTACCTAGGGTATCGCCGATTTCTTCCAACTGCATCCAAGAAGAAAGAAAGGCAAGCATTTCAAACGTCTGGCGTAACTCCCGGAGGAAGCCTCCCTCCGCATCGTGAGGAGGTATTTGGTATGGTCAAGGACCTAGAAGTAATCTTTGGAAAAGGTCCCGGTCTATCTGTTCGAATGACGATGCCGGACACGCCCATGTGGAAGAAGCAATCTATATTTTGGGACCTACCCTATTGGAAAGTCTTAGAGGTCCGCTTTCAATCGACGTGATGCACGTGATTTAAGAATGTTTGCGTGAACTCGCTAGGCTTTCTAGGAGTGTATGGGAAGACAAAAGATACACCGAAGCACGACAGACCAGCAACGTCGAGGCCCTCAAGAGCCTATGCATCCCGAGAACGAGAAGGGTAAACGATGCCACTTAACTCCCGCCACCACGCCTTACCAAAGCAAGAAGGAAATCTTTTTGAATGTCCGAAAAGATCAAGGTCCCGTCGCCTCTCGTCGAATATAAAGGGAATAATAAATATGGCAGAAAAATTCCAAAACCTGAAGTCTCATGATCGCCACGTGATTATGACACAATTGCTTCCGATTGCATTGAGGGGCTTCTACCGAAAATGTTCGAGTACACATTGTGAAGCTATGTGCATTCCTCAATGCAATATCTCGTAAGGTAATCGATCCAAAGCCTACCAGTGGTTACAAATGATGTGGCCCAATGTCTTGTCGACTTTGAGTTGGTGTTCCCACCATCCTTCTTCAATATTATGACGCATCTCCGGTTCACCTAGTAGAAGAGATTGCCATTCTCGGTCTGTATTTCTACACAATATGTTCCCTTTGAGAGGTACATGGGAGTCTTAAAGAAATATGTTCATAACCGCTAGGCCGTAAGGAAGCATCTCCAAGGGCTATGTAACAGAGGAGGTCATTGAGTTCTGTTGATTTTATTCTGACCTTAAGGCGATTGGTGTTCCGTAATCACGACATGAGGGGAGACTGCGGAAAAGGCACCCTAGGATGTAAAGCAATGATATGTAGGGACGGCATTCTCTCAATCAAGCACACTACACGGTTTTACAAAGATCTATCTTGGTTGCCCGTATATCAATGAACACAAGAATTTAATACGCCAAACACCCGGCGGTCGATGAATGGATTATAAGTGAACACATGGCGAGTTTTGGCGGTTGCAAAGACTTCTCACGAATAACACCACTGTTGGGGATCAATTGTACTTGTTGGCGACACCGCCTTCGATCGTATGTACTTTCCAAGGGTACGAGATAAATGGGAATACATTTTACACGATAGGCCAAGATAAAAGAGCACCAACCAAAATAGTGGTGTCCGCTCGATGCAGCAGAAGACAATGGGCAAAAGACCACGACATTATGGGTTCATAGAGGAGATATGGGAACTTGACTATGGACCTAATTTTAAGGTCCCCTTGTTTCGATGCAAATGGGTCAAGCTAAGGAGGAGGGGTTGAGGTAGACAAGAAGTACGGAATGACAACGGTGGATCTCAACAATCTTATGAAGAACTTAGACGAACCATTCGTCCTAGCCAATGATGTGGCTCAGGTTTTCTATGTGAAGGACATGTCCTCCAGACCAAAAAAAAGAAAAAATATGCAAACGAATACATCATATGATGAGCCAAAGCGTCACATAGTTCTTTCAGGGAAAAGAAACATCGTGGGAATCGAGGACAAGATGACATGTCAAGATTATAATAAGTTTGATGAAATTCCGCCTTCATGGAAAACTGACCCAAGCATTCCGTTAAGTAAAGAAGATGCTCCATGGTTACGACTGAAGCGATCATAAGGAAGGGCATATGCCAAGAAGTTCATGCTCATATTATGTAACTCTAGTTCATGTTTTTAATACATGTCTTGAGTGTTAGTCATGTTTTGTGGATGGACCGGGAGTATGAGAAGAAGTTGTCCCGATTCGTACTTACCATTAAGATCTGATCTCCAAACGCGCGCGGTCACATATTAGGAGTGCCTCTATGACCAGCTTGGAGATGCCGGAGGACTAGGCTCCGGCATCTCCCCAAACTGGCCGTAGTGGTGTCCTCGCCTCGAAAACCATCTTGCAGCTTTGTAACTTGTCTAACTAGATCAATACACCGTGGAGCTAACTAATTTCACATATTAGAGTGTTTCTATGACCAGTTTCTCGGAGATGCCGAGGACGGGCCCGGCATCTCCCCGAATCGGCCGTAGTGGTGTCCCCGCCAAACCGGCCGGAGGACTGGACTCACAAGGATGCCTATTTATAGTACAAGCAGCTCGACATAGTGTTGACACTTACAAAATAATGTCGACACTCACCCCTATTATTAGTCGGTTGGTGTCTCCAACCGGGACTAAATCATCTTTAGTCGGTTGGTGACACCATCCGGACAAGGTACACGCCGACGACATAATGTCGACATGCACTCACCTCTATTATTAGTGTCGATTGTGTTTTGTCCCGGTTGGTGTCTCCAACCGGACTAAGGTTCATCTTTAGTCCCGTTGGTGTCTCCAACCGGACTAAAGGTTCATCCCGCCATTTTTTCCCGCCATTTTTCTTCCCGCCATTTTTCTTCCCGCCATTTTCTTCCCGCCATTTTTCTTCCCGCGCTTCTTCCCTCCAGCTTCTTCCCGCTAGTTCACTATATATATATGTAGGGGGTTGGCCTCCATTGTCATTGCACATCTCTAGACTCATATCTCGCAACCTCATCACTCTTTCCCATGGCTTCCACCGTAGCACTAACCCCTGGGAGGCGGAGGCGCTGCGCCGAACTACCCCCGCCCGCCAGCACCGTGTCCCCGTCGGATGTCGAAAGGCCGGAGGTGTGCCGGTTCCTCCTGTCCCTCTAGGTGTGGCGCCGGATGGCCATCACGAACCACTACTACTTCGAGCTCACGCCGGAGCAGCGGAGGAATCCCAGATGGCATCCCGACTATTTCTCTACTTGGGAAGCCTTCTTCGTGGATCGGCATGAGAGGGCGCTCGCCAGGCACGAGGAGGACGGCCCACCTCCTCCTAACTTCAACGAGGCCGGCCGTCGGCTATGGTGGCGCGGTCGGACTCTCCAGAGCGTCATGGCCTATGACACTGCCGCCGACTCTAACCCCCGTCTGCGCTACCCTCAAGTCCAGCCCACGCTACCCTCAAGTCCAGCCCACGCTGCATTTCCGAGGTTCAATTACGGTGACCCCGACGACGACAATGATGACGGCGGCATGAAAACGACTACAAAGGGCGTAGTATTACGGTGTGGCAGGAGCATGACTAAATCACTCCAACATTCCGAAACAAGTTCGCCGATTGTTACTTAATCTGCCATGTATATTAATTTTCAGTTCTTTTATGTATCTTAATTTTCGCCCAGGGCCGATTGTTACTTAATCTGGCCATGTATCTTAATTTTCAGTTCTTTTATATATCTTAAAAAAGCCCCTTTAATGCATGAAATAAGTGTTTATTTATTTTAAAAAATTCATGTAAAGTAAATATAAAAATCATTTACATGAATGGATAGATATTATTTTTCTGAAAATTATGATATATTATTCATATTTTTCTGAGTTGAAATGAAAAAGATATGAATTTGCTAAATACATATCATATTTTGTGAATTAAAAAGCCCTTTAATCCATAAACTAAGTGTCTATTAATTTTAAAAAATTTCATGTAAAGTAAATATAAAATCATTTACATGAATGGATAGATATTATTTTTCTGAAAATTATGATATATTATTCATATTTTTACGAGTTGAAATGAAAAGATATGAATTTTCTAAATTTCATATCATATTTTTGAATTAAAGCTCGAATAATGTTTCTTTAACACCGGTTCCGCATAGAACCGTGTTAAAGGGGGCATTTATTTCGTTTCACATTTCTTTAACACCGGTTCCACCACGAACCGGTGTTAAAGGTGGTAAATGCGCTGAAATACACACTTCTTTAACACCGGTTCGTGGTCGGAACCGGTGTTAAAGGGGTAATAAATGCGTTGAATTTCTTTAACACCGGTTTCAGCCACGAACCGGTGTTAAAGGGGGGGTATTTATTCACCTTCCTCCCCTTCCTTCTTCCCCCACTGAGCCAGATCGATCGATAGAAGCGCCGCCCCCGACCCGCCCGGCCGCCGCTTGAGCCCGCCATCGCCGCCCCGACCCGCCGCCGCCACGGAGCTCGAGGTTCGCCGCCCCCGACCCTCTCTTCCCCGCATCCTTCCCCTCCCTCTAACACCTCCTTCCGCCACCGCGGCCCCTCCCGGGCAGAAGTTGCCGCCACACTCGCCCGGCCGCCGCCTCCGCCGCCACCGCTGCCCCTCCATCCGCCACCACTTCCTACAGAGTAGACCGCGAACGGCAGGTGGGCCAGCGAGGCGAGACGACCGGCGAGTGCACGGCGAGCCTCGGTTCGAGGGCGGCGCGTGGGCGGGCGAGGGCTGCCGAGCTTGCGGCCGCGGCTGCGCGAGGGCGCGAGCGGCGAGCTCGGTTGCCGGCGAGGGCGCGTGTGGCGGCGCTGGCTCGCACGGCGAGGGCGCTGGCGAGCCCTCCTCCTGCGTGTGAGCTTGCTCGATGGATGGTCGAGGTTAGGGATGACGGTGGGGTCCAGCTGACGAGGGCGCAAGGTTGGCGTGGCGAGGCCGTGGTCAGGCTCGGGCTTGGCGTCGGGAAGTGCGGAGGCGCCGACGGCCCCGTGGCGCCAAAGGCCGCATGAGGGAGGGAGGGCCGGCGGCGGAGGTTGGGGCGCCGAGGACGAGCGGCCGAGGGCGAGGCAGGGCGCGCGCCGCCAGCGAGCTCATCGAGTGGCGACGGAGAGGTAGATGAAGCGAGGCGAGGCGGACGGCGGAGGGAGGCCGCGGGCTCGCCGCACGGGCAACTATAGGGCCGGGCGGTGGGTCACGCCTGGCGGAGGGGTGGATGCAGGGAGTTCGATGGGGAGGGCGGGTGACGCCGGAGGTGGGAACCACGGCAAGAGGGAGATGCGGCGAGCTTGTTGAGCAGAGGGACAAACCCCAGGAACATTGTCGTTGTATCTTGTGATTGCTATATTAATATAGCGGGGCGCAAGCCTATTTCGAGGAGCCCTGACCATCTCGCTCTCTTCCCCTTGCAGGAGCGTCTCGCCGCCGCTTGAGCTCAGAGGCCACGCCTCAACGCCGACGCCGCCCGCCGCCCGACAAGCCCGCCGCTAGCACCGCCGCCCGACGAGACCGCCGTATCCGTCCGACGAGCACCGCCCGACGAGACCAACGTCACCCCACCGGTGAGCGCCACGTGTCTGCCACGTGTGTGATTGCTGACTCATCCTGATTAAAACTTGTTTGCTCGATAAATTGTACTACATGCATAGATTAAAACTTGTATACAAATTGGACCTCTGACTCATTTGTGTATTTATTTGTGTATTTTGGTATGAATAATATGTATATTTGTGTATGAATCCAAGTCCACTTGAATGTTTACACTCTTACTCTAGATAATATTATTGTTTTAGAAACTATGGATCCACTTAGTAGAAACCTTGAAGAAGAAGAAATAATGGAGAACATTATTGATGAGGACACCTCACAATATCTGAACTTGAGGGACATGACGGCATTGACTCAAGTACTAGTCATGGAGAAGATGAAGACTCCGGTGAACGCAATTTAATGGTTACAAAGTCTGGCGAGGTATATGCATTGATTAAGCCTCAGCTGACTTCAACCAACAATCTTCTTCTACATGTATTAATTAACGCTTCTTTCTTCTTTTAGCCCTCTGGATCGACCAGCCAGCAACCATCTTCTTCTATGAAAAAGAGCAAGCGAGGCGCGAGCCAGCGGTTGAAAGATCGTGCAAACTTCACGATTGAAGCAGTCCGTGTTGATGGCAGGCCGATGGAGCCCAAGAAGGCCGCAGACAAATTTATACGTCAGGATGGAGTTCTTGTTAGGGACCAAATCCCAATCATAATTGAATATTGGAATAAGCCAAAGAAGGGCGATTGCATTTTGTCGATGACAGATCCAAAGAAACGCTTTGGAATTCGTTGTTGGTAAATTTCACCCTTCCGCCAGAGGAGGATGAAAACAACCCGGTTATAAAGAAAAAGGTCAAAGAGTGGACTCTAAAGAAGATGGCTGAGGCTTTCCGCAACTGGAAGACAAAATTGAACAAATTTGTCAAAGCTCGCGAGACTCCAGATTTCGAAGACGATATTATGCGAAGATAAGACCTCAACGCCCGAATTTGAGACATATAAAAAAGTGCTATAGCTAAAAAGAGGTCAGAAACCAATACGCTTAATGCCCTGAAGAAGGAATATCACCAGAGGACGGGTCAGGTGACTACATATCTCAGAGGCCTAAGTGGGAGGAAGCTGAGAAGGCCCTGCGCGCTAGAGGGATCACACCCGGACATATGGGTGGGACCTACGTGCAAAGACTTGGTTCTACGGAATCGGGCAAGGTTGGACCCGTAAATGATTGTGTATCTTCCCAACCATCCTTGCCAAACCCGTCCACCGAACTCATCACGGCATACGAGGAAACATCCGCTAGGATCTTCCATCCCGCAGAGAATGACCAGCTCACACGCCGCCATCGGTAAAAAGAACACCGGACATGCACGAGGCACGTGGGTATGACGTGGAAGGATGGGTTTGCCGATCGAGCGACTTACAGATGGCGCGAAAAGAAAAAGAGCGCACAGATCGGATGACACAGATAGAACATGCACTTGCGGCAGACGCAAGTGAATGCACAACAGAGCCATCAAGCTACCGCCCATCTCAGCGCATGAAGAGCCTGCATTGGAAGCTGCCCGCTGCCCACTCTGGAAAAGCAAGCAGTGGCTTCCACGGAGAACGTGCAGCCAACGCTTGAAATGACGGGTCTCGATACCCGCTGATGAGATCACGGAGAGCGAACACGCTGAGCTGCATGTGAGATTAATGGGCTTATCCATTAAGGTGGTATCGGCTATGCCTTACCTCCCGTAGCTGGTGGAACTTACCACCGCCGACCGATTCCAGATGGCTATGCTATTGTCGGGTGGATGAGGTTGTGAAGGAATATGAGGAAGCAGCTTGACCATGCTACAGGTGAAGGGAAACTCAACTCAAATTTGTAGTGAAAACAACCATTCTTTGGAAGAAGGAACACATTGTGCTTCCAAATTGAGGTCACTGCACCCACGCCTGCCTCCGCAGCCCCGAGCCGCTTCAGCCATCTCTCAAGTGCAGCCATCTCCGCCCGTCACCATCTCCTGCAAGGCAGCCATCTCCGCCCGTCACCATCTCTGCTGGCAGCCATCTCCGCCCGTCACCATCTCCTGCACGGCAGCCATCTCCGCCCGTCACCATCTCCGGTGCTTCAGCCATCTCCTCAGAAGCGGAAGAGCACTGCCACGAGGAGCATCAAGAGCATCGCCACAAAGAAATCCACAGAAACCGTGACGCCAAAGAGTTCAAAAAACTACGCCCCGCAGCCTTCCGCCAAGCCATTGCCGGTTTTACCGTGGAATCGCAGACGAGGAGACCAATAGGATCTCGGAGAACAGGTCAAGAAATTCTTTGCACCTAGACGGCCGAGCCAAAGGAGAAAATAGATCCCGGTGGTGGAGAAGTTTTACAAAAATCTTTTGAAACCTGAAACCCCACTTGTGCCGGACTACGAGCCAGATTTTGAAGGCGGATGCAAGGCGCCAGAGGGAGACTGAAAGTAGCAGTGAGGCACCCGAAAACAGTTCCCATGCTCGAGAGGAAAACCAATCATGTGCCCCGCCCAAATGTTTGACAAACGGACGCCCTCCCGTAGATGATTACGAGGCGAGCTACAAAGAAAGGCCAATGAGATGGGGATGACTTACATTGCATACTTGAACGTCATGGGAGACAACTTGCCCAAATGCGATGTCAACCCCATACAGCCATGGAAGTATGGGAAGAATCTCCAAGAAAGAGGAGCTCAAGAATCTACCAACAAAGATGCGAAATTGCACAAGTGGTACCTTCATTTCGCAAGACGAGAAAAGAAGAATGGATCACGGCGCATATAAGAGATGAGATTTTCTTGTGCGGAGACGACGCGATCGACTTCAACATTCAAGACTTGCATTTTCTATTCAATCGAAGGAACTCGACAAATCTGCCATCAGCCTTTATTGTGTGTAAGTACTATTTCGTAATTTTTATCTCAACTCATTCACTTCATTAATTGCATGTATATATATATGCTCACCATATATGTATATACTATTATGCAGGAAAAAGGTTATGGAATGCATGAAAGGAGGCCCTTTGACATTGGGTTCGTTGACCCAAATAGAGTTCATGAAGAAGTGGTAAGAGACAAACCCGGAAAAGAAGATTCCTTGCTAAAGTCTTTCGAGACAACAAACCAAAAGGGAAATACTATTGCCTTACAACTTCTCGTGAGTACTGTTACCCTCTTGTACACATTTTGTTTCGCTTACTCGATGTTAAGTGTAACTGATGATGAGTTATGCGTAGGTTCCACTTTATTCGCTAGTCATTCAACCCGACTCGAAAAGTCCTTGTCATGGACTCGTTACGAAAAGAAAAAGAGCTATGGGCAGACTTTAGAGAGATGCTCCAGAGGTAATTTCAATCATATTATCGCACTAGATCGGCAACTTTCGTGACAATAAGTAATTAATTACTCCTTTATCCATTTTCTTTGTCGGACAGGGTTTTGAAAATGTTCACGGGCAGGGCCGTGTGAATGGTCAAGAACTAAAATTTGTAGACCAAAATGTAAGTAATACTAGCTAGCTTCCAATTCCATTATATCATGCTTTATTGATTATTATTTTGATTGAACTCTCTATTCTCGTAAAGTGCGCGCATCAAGGACACGGCAATAACTTATGTGGGTACTATGTTTGCGAATTCATTCGCAACACGATATGTGCGACAGGCCAAGCCGCACTAGAACAACTTAGAGTAAGTAAACAAAGTCCACAACATTATTTTATTACCATCAATTGTGTTGAGTTTTATTCTTATATATATATTGACAACCCATTCTTCATATATATTCAGATCGAACGGATGCGGGACCAACTCCTACCATTTGAACGCATATGAGCCATTCAAGAGGAATTGGCGGGGTTCATACTTGATGAGGTCACACCGGCGGAGAACTCTATAGATATCCACCAAAATGAACGATGACGATGTATGTGCCGATGACGATGTTTGTGTATAATAATAGTTGCTTAATTATTCATGTACTCGTATGTACCGATGACGATTTATAAGTATACCGCTCCCGATCGATTTCCCTCGCCCCCTCCCGTAAATACGCCTTAACGCAGGCAGAAATGCTGTGGCAGATTTAGGCCGTTTCCGCCGCAGCCGCGGGAAAACGGCAAATCTGCCATGAAGAACCTTTAACACCGGTTCCAGATACGAACCGGTGTTAAAGGGGGGGGGCCTGAGGCCTGTGGCAGCCCCACGTGCGCCACCCTTTAATACCGGTTCGTATAGGAACCGGTGTTAAAGGGGCCCCCTCTCTAACACCGAACCCTCAACAGCGGTTGGGGAACCGCTGTTAGAGGGCCCTCCCAACCGGAGTTAAAGGGGGGGCTCTGCACTAGTGTAAGGATCGCACCCAATCCTTGCAAAGAGGCGTCACAGAATATCTGGAAAGGCTTAGATGTATCCGGAGGAACCAGGACTGGTGTGGAAGTGAGCTTCTCTTTGAGTGTCTCAAAGCTTGCTTGACACGCAGGAGTCCAAAGGTATTTCTTTCCTTTATTGAGGAGATCGGTAAGAGGCTTCTATCTTCGAAAATTTCTGAACGAAGCGACGGCAATAACTAGCCAAACCAAGAAAACTCCGCACTTCTTTGACATTAATAGGAGGAAGCCATTCAACAATTGTCTTCACAGTTTCCGGGTTGACTGCAATGCCCTTGGCAGAGATGACATGACCAAGATAGGTTACTTGAGGCAGCCAAAACTCACACTTTGAGAACTTTGCATACAAGCGGTTCTCACGAAGCTTGTTTAGGACACACCGAAGGTGTTCTTCATGCTCTTCCTTTGACTTTGAATAGACTAGGATGTCATCCAGATATACCACAACGAACTTATCAAGGTACTCCATGAAAACCGAGTTCATAAGCCTCGAGAAGGTAGCAGGTGCGTTGGTGAGACCGAAAGACATGACCGTGTACTCATACAGGACATAGCGGGTGGTGAAAGCTGTTTTAGGAACATCTTCCTTGCGGATCTTGATTTGGTGATAACCACTTCTCAAGTCCATCTTAGAGAATACCACAGCTCCAGCTAGCTGATCGAAGAGATCATTAATCCGCGGAAGGGGATATTTGTTCTTGATGGTTTTAGCATTGAGAGCCCGATAGTCAACACAAAGTCTATCAGTCCTGTCACGCTTCTTCACAAAGATTGTTGGGCTACCCCAAGAAGAAGTATTGTGTTGAATGAAACCCAACTTCTCTTGTTCATCAAGTTGACGTTTGAGTTCAGCCAACTCAGCAGGACCCATTTTATAAGGCCGCTTGGAGATAGGAGCCGTTCCAGGTTCAAGCTCAATTACAAACTCAACCTCACGATCCGGAGGCATACCCGGCAACTCTTCAGAAAGACATCCGAAACTCACAGACACCGGAACACTCGAATAGCTTCCATAGCATCATCATTCAGAGCCGCCAAAGAGAAAAGCTGGACAGGAGTCGACTTGGAGAAAAGACTATATGGCCTTCGTGAATCTTCAGAGAAACCGAAATGCTCAAACAATCAATTACAGCTGCATTTGCTGTCAACCAATCCATGCCCAAGATGACATCAATGTCAGAATTGCCCAGAACAATTAAGGAAGCCGAGAATGAAGAGCCACGAATCTCAATTTGATTGCCATGGCTGATATGAACAGCCCTCATGTTTGCTCCAGGAGAAAGGACCATTAACTGCTTAAGGAGAGGAACCAAGACTAACTCATTCTCATTTGCAAACTTGATAGAAACAAAAGAATGCGATGCACCAGAATCAAACAAAACTCGTGCAGGGACTGAGTTAACGGATAGCATACCCATCACAACTCCGGGTGCATGCTCATCTTGAGCGGTGTTGACACAGTTGGCACGAGCAACAGTAGACCCGGGCTTGGTGTTGATGTTGAGAGCCCGAGGTGGTGGTGCACGAACCAAAGGAGAGCTTGCTGCAGATCTTGGCGGGGGTGGAGGAAGAGCTTTGTTTTTCAACGGACAATTCCAGTTCAGATGCCCAGGGTCTCCACACGTGAAGCAAGCACCAGGTGGACGTGGAGAAACGTAGCCAGGGACTCCGCCAGGCGCTCCAGGGTAGTGGTGGTTGTAGCCCCTGGGAGCAGCAGTGATGAAGTTTGGTGGCCTTGATGCGTAGTTTGCAGGTCTTGGTGGAGCCGGGAGCGACGGTGGGGTGTTAGGAACCCAGACACGCCGCTTAGAAGGATCTGACATAGCTGAAGAGCTTGGTGCATCATGGTTGTGTTTCTTGGACTCCTCAAACACTTGCCTACTTGCTTCCTCTTGCAGAGCTGTGTGCTGAAGTTCCAGGAAAGATGACGGCCTTGCATATGTGATTGCATATTTAATCGATGCATTGAGCCCTTGCCTCAACCTCTTCTGCTTCTTCTTGTCATCGGAGATCTCATCACCACCATAACGAGAAAGATTCATGAAGTTCCTGATATAGGTGTTGACATTATCGTTTCCCTGCTTGAGGTTGAGAAAAGCTTCCTTCATCCTCTCCATGAAAATTTCTGACAGATACTGCTCTTTGAACGCTCCCGTGAACCGTTCCCAAGTAGGCTGAAAACCAGTGCAGCTTGCCTTCAAGTAATTCTCCCACCAGAGAGCTGCATCTCCCTTCAGAAGGTGAGTAGCACACTTTACCCACTCTTGCTCAGGAACATCAGCAGTCTCGAGTAGCCTTGACATCTCACGCAACCAATCATCCGCATCCAGTGGTCGATCAGAAACATCAAATTGGCGAGGGTTGAATTTCAGGAAGCTTTTGATGTCTCCTCGCTTGGGAGGTGGAGGCAGCGGAGCAAACTCATTCCTCCGAACACTTTCCTCAAAGCGTTGTTGGTTCTGCTGCATTGCTGCCAAAGCATTGGCGATGTTTGACAGTGAGCCCGATTCAGTGGTATGTCCTCATCGAGCAGTGGTGGAGCCATCCTGTGATTGATATAAAACACAAGTCAGTACTATAATGGAGAATAATAATAATCCAAAATAGTACCAAGATGGAATTAACCAAGATTAAAGGATACAATTTACTAAGATGATATTAAATTATCAACAAAGTTCAAAGCACCTAGAAGATATTAAGCATATCGCACACGACTGAAAAGGAGTGTGGTACACAAATATATCAAAGAAAAATTTTCCACAAATTTCGGCATTAAAATACCAATAGATGCGCAAAATCACTTACGAATCAAGATTAGTGACTCTACCAATTCAATATACAAAAGCGAATGATAAGAGTAGTGGTATGGTCGCGACTCCATCCCGCACTCAAATCATTACTCCGCACATGAATAAGTGGAACACATATCCTAACCCCTTCTTCTCACATTCAACCTAAAGATTGGTAACTACGGAAACGAACACCCCAAACAAGATAACGTCGGATAACAAAGAGTAAGACAGATTGCGTCGGTATACAACGAATCAGATAGATCGCGTCGGTTTGCAAAAGCATGTCGGTATGGAATGTACCAACAGTTGATAACCAAAGGCTGACTAGATAACAACTTGGATGCAACAGATAGACAAAGGAATTACACACACACACACACACAACCTATGGTACTATGGAAACCCAGAACACGTGAATCCTAGTTTGAACTTTTAAGAAGAGGATTGAAAACGTTACACTTCCTTACCAGAAAAGGGTGGGTGGGTGGGTAAGAAGAAAAATGGAAGCAGTCCTACTCTCGCTTTTGTTTTTCCTAGTATACATAACTACCAAAAATATTTGCTAGATGACAACCATTATTTTGAGACCCTGAAGGGTGGGATGGCTCTGATACCAATTGTAACTACCTCGGTGAATTACGCTCCTAGATACAATCCTGGATGAGCGGAAGTGGTTGAAATAGTACGGTGGGGCCCAAAAGCCACTCACGGGTAGACCTTTCGGCTG
The DNA here is from genome assembly GCA_030063025.1 of Avena longiglumis. Lineage (NCBI taxonomy): Eukaryota > Viridiplantae > Streptophyta > Magnoliopsida > Poales > Poaceae > Avena > Avena longiglumis. Next base: position 469,322,826 of record CP125974.1, on the reverse strand, counting down.
TCCCAACCACTTCCAGTCATCGGGACAAGTACGGGTGGCGTAATCGGCAGGCGAAGGGATCAACTACATACACAAATGAGTATGTATGCAAGCCACCATACAATAGTACATCAGAGCCATACCATCTAAAAAGAAAGGAAATATAGCAACGCCATACGGCAAGATTCAAATGTTCTAGATAGATCTAATAGTTTAGGATATTTCCTCATACATCACACATCAGAGAATCAGGCGGAAGCGGCAAACAAGTTTCGAGTACGGATAAGAAGCAAATTGGCATAAGATGCCACATAAATAAGCACATCCCGCCCACAGATCTCACGGATCCCCGTTCTCGGAATCTCTACACCGAACGATCGTTGCCCACATCATCAGCCTCCTCCACCCAAAGATCCGGCCCCGCGAGTGTACCCGCTCATCCGAACCAATAATTTATCGTGTGAGACCCTAAGGGTACTCAAAGAAGTCTTTATGCCTCTAAAGGGACACAACCTGGGTGACGAATTGCAGCAAAAGATAAACCCTAACAGTTCTATAGATACGCTAACCATCCGCCTAACCAAAGATAGACGGATGTCCGTGAAATTAATGACAACAGCTTATAAGAATATCCACAGCTCCATCCTCCTCCTCGCTTACCAACGAGGAAGCGGACGAACAACCCCCATCCGTTGGCAATTTTATTAACCATTCCATGAGTGTTGCACTATTTACTAGTCAATTACTTAGTCAAATTAAAAGCGGTACTTTAGTTATGCTTGTCTATGATCGAGAAACTGCTCCAAGTCGTCCATAACATGGACACGATTTTCGAAAGTTTTACCTAGGGTGCACAAATAGCAACACACACTCGATCAACCTCGGAAAACCAAATCAAAACCCAACGAGGCCTTCACGACAAAGCAATCACAGGATTCAGAAATATTTCGTGGGCCACCCATTGAGTACACCAAGAACGGTTAGCGACTCGAGACGGACCCAAGGTTTGGGTGGACGGTAAACGATCGGGAACCCAAAACTGGGCTTGTCGACCGCATGAATCGCTTCCGATCCTAACAAGACAGTGCTCCTCGCACAATCGTAAATAAAGCAAAGAAGGCATGGCATAAGTACGGATAGTAAATAAAACCTCAAACTAGTTTGTGGCCCCAAGAAATAAGAATGAATCAAGCTCGCCTGGGGGTCCCATAAGCCTCCGGATGTGGATAGCGAATAATCAAGGAACTGGAATCAAGTACTTTGGCCCTACGGACACAAGTGAGCAGGAAAACCAAATAGCAGATATTGCTCACGGTGCCACTTTCATTAGTTATCCCATTACTACTCGTTAAGTTGTTTAGGTACCTCATTATCCATCAGACACTCACATACCCTACACATGTTGTTCTACGACTCGCATGGCCCAAACAACTCCTGTAGTAATGGCTCATGGGATGGAGGAACAAGCTTGGTGGGGTTTAAAAGTAAAGGCTATGCAATACTTGGGATTCAGTTTTAATGCAATCGCGACTCAATGATGCAAGAATAAGATAGAGGCAATAGGTACTGTATGTATGCAAGCATGTGGTAGTGCTTGCCTGGAAACTCAGTTGAAGCGAGAGACGGATCTGGGTAGTGCTCGGTTCTCTTGATATATCCCCGCCGGTTCTATTCAAGAAGAAGAACCAAACAAACAAGGGCCAACATAAATAAAGTGCACAAGCATAGGAATAAAATGCAAAGCAAACAATCATGCCATGATGAATGATGCACAAGTTGCATGGCAATAATGTAGCATGGCATGGGTGGTGTAGAATACAAGAAATAACATTTTATTGAGTTTTGGTCCCATTTTATTGTCATATTAGTTGCTGTATACTATATATTTAGATGATGCATGCTGCAATTGAAGTCAGGGATAGCATAAACAGAAAGGTCTCGTCGAGCTGATCATTTTAGACATATCATTTGTTAAATTTGGAGTTATAAATCAAAAGTTATTAATTAATGAAGGTGAGGGGCATTTTGTGTAATTTTACTCAACTTGGAATTTTAAATGTGCAAAAGGTAATTTGAATAGCATATTTGAAATCCTCACATTTTTCTGATTCAAAAACATATATTATATGTTAAATTTGGAGTTATAGTTTAAAAGTTATTTTAAATGTAATCAATTTTGAATTTGAATTAATTTGAAATAGTTTTGAATTAAAATGCATAACCAAAAACCTGTGTTACTCACTCTAAGCTGACCATGACGCCGACAGTGGGGACACGGCTGGCTCGGGCCACACGCACGAGACCCTATTATATCATGCGCTGCCACCACCGAGGCCGACGTGGGGTCGAGGCTCGGCCCACGTGCCAGCGGGGAAAGCGGTGGAGGCTGACAGGAGGGTGGTTGCGGGACCGCGGGTTGATTGAGGCGTTTGTCGGGAGCCTTTTTGCAAAAAGGCAGAGACGCAGACAGGTGGGGCCTGAGGGACGCGGGCAGCGCAAACGAAAAAGTGGGGGGTTTTAGGGGAAAGTGCACGCGGTACTGTGCTTCTCCTCTGACGCGCGAGCAGACGCGCGCGGCGCGAGGCTCGAACCCGCGACCCCGGGAGCGCTAGCAGCGGCGGCTACCGCTGCGGTAGGGCTGGGTGGTTGTAGGAAGGGGGTGTAGACGGCTAGATAGGCGTTGCGCGTCGCGGCAGCGAGTGGACAGACGCGGCGGCGGTGCACCGAGGGTGCTCGACAGAACGCTCGCCGCCGGCAGGAAACGAGGAAGGGCCGGAGCATGTCTAGGAGGCTCGGGGACTCACCGCGGGTTGATTGGCGTGGTCGACGAGGCTCGGGGAGGTCACGATCGTCGGCGAGGCTGGCGGCGGCGGTTAGGGTCGGCGTCGGCTTGCGTCGGCGGTGCAGGGCTCCTTCGCCTCCGTGTCACGGCTGCAGGGGGTCTGCGTGGCCTTCCTCGACGACCCGGATCGCCACGCCACCGGCTGGTAGAGGATGGGGAGGAGGAGGCCGACGGTGGGCGTCGAGGCAGACGGTGGCGAGGGTGAGGAAAGAGGCAGGCGAGGCAGGGCCTCTGGGGAGATCTGGGAGAGGCCAGAGGTGGGGAGGGAGGTAGATAAGGACGGTGAGGTGGGGATGGCGTGGGGGAGGGGAAGGTGGCTTCGGCCACCTTTTCCCTTTCACCCTCACGTGCTCGGCATGGGCCAGGGGAGGGGTAGCTAGGCAGGTCTAGGGGAAGGGCTGCCAGGTGGGCCAGGTGAGTTGGGGCTCGGGGTCGGGCAGGCCAGGCAGAGAGAGAGAGAGCAAGAGAGAGGAGAGGGGTAGGCTCGGCTAGGTTAGATGGGTTTGGGGTGGAGAGAGAGAAGAGAGAAGATGTCGTGTGGGGCCAGGGAGATGGTGCAAGGACGGTGGGGTCATGCATGGTGAGAGGGAGAGAGAGGCCGAGAGAGAGGGGGGTTAGGGCTAAGCATGCCCACATGAACACACATGGATGGGGAAGGTTTAGATAGGGGGTAGGGTTTAGGATTAGATGGGGTTATGGTATGGTGGTAGCTAGAGAGATAGAAGATGAGGGATAGATGGAGTGGCTCATGTGTCTAGATCAAGCATGATCACACAACTCAAACAAGAAAGCAAAAGGGAGAAAGAAGCAAAGGTGGTGATGGGGTAAAAATAGAGATGACACACCCAAGAATTCAAATAAACCAAAAGATGATCAAAAATGGTGGTAGTCTATGGGACATGCATTGCATTTAATGCACTCCCTAAGAGGTTGGTGCAAACTTGCATGGGCCATGCATAAGCATTATATGCCATGTTTCAATATTGTGAAAACAAAACAATGATTCAGGGCATTCATACATATGCATTCCAGAAATATGGAACAAGCCAAGCAAAGGATTTAGAATTGGATCCATCCAACCCACATGAGCTAGAGGTAAACTCAACTAAAATGCAAAGCTCATATTAATTGGATGGTGGAATTATAAGGTGGTGAAAGAAAAGGGTGGTGGAGAAAGTAAGAGATATGCCCCCAACTCAACTTGGGCATTTTACAATATATCCAGAACCAAATACAGTATCAAGAGGCAAATGCAATTTATAATGCATATGAGAGTAGAACCAACACAACCAGGGTTTTTGTATGATGCTCAAATGCAAGGTGGCATGATGACATGAGCATGATAACATGATGATGCAACAATTATATGTAGGAAGTGGCCATTATATTACTAGATCAAGTAGCATTACAGATGTTAGACAACTGGGATGCTCCAAGGTGCTCCTTTTAATAGAGCACCGTAGAAAATCATTAACACTCCTTGAACACACGTGATCCTCACATCACAGCCATTCCCTCCGGTTGTCCCAATTTCTACCACTTCGGGGCCTTTGGATCCGGACAATGATATGTGTACACAACTTGCAGATAAGATCACAAACAATACTATCATAATGATTGAATAATAAGTTGAGATCTGAGATCATGGCACTCGGGCCCTAGTGACAATCATTAAGCACAGCAAGTTGCAACAAAGACAAATAACACTAATAGAGATACTAGGCACCATGCCTTAACAATCTTATTCAATTACATGATAGAACTCATCCAATCCCTACCAACCCCATAGCTTACAGCGGGGGATTACTCACTCATGGATGAGGGAAACATTGATGGTTAAAGGAGAGGCGTTGGTGATGACGACGGTGATGATCCTCCCCAAATTCCCCGTCTCGGTAGGGTGCCAGAACGGAGTTTCTGGTTCCGAATCGCGGCTTCTGGTGGTGGCGGCGCAGTGGAACTCTTTCTAGAAAAACGACGAACCCTCCTCAGTTTTTAGGTCAAGAGTCTTCTTATAGACAAAGAGGGAGGCTGAGGGGGTGCCTGGGTGGCCGCACCCCCCTAGGCGTGGCCAGGCCTGGCAGGGGTGTGCCCCCCCTAGGCCTCCACTCCGTCTCGTACTCTGTCTCTATGGATCTTCTGGTGAAATAGGATTTTTGGCATATTTTCCGGGATTTTTCCTGATAGTTGATTTTCTGCATAAAAACTAGACACCAAGGTAATTTTGCTGAAAATAACGTCAGTCCGTGTTAGTTGTATCCAAATCACACAATTTTATAGGAGAAACAATAGCAAAAGTGTTCGGGAAAGTAGATACGTTTTGGACGTATCAACTCCCCCAAGCTTAGCTTATTGCTTGTCCTCAAGCAATTCAGTTGAAAACTGAGTGCAATAAAAGAAATTTCATGAACACATTTGCTTCATATGATGTATATATTCTCAGCACATGAGTAGATACTTAAACCATTCATAATAAGAAGTATGCAACTAAGTCTACTCAATATTCATTGCAAGCTATGAAAAGAAACCAACTCAATAATAATAAGTAGCATGGAACATAAACATAAGCAACACTGCAATGCTCATAAAAAGGTATGATAAATTGGTATCTCGCTTGCCTTTGTTTGTAGAGCACAATATAAATTCCAAGGCACCTCTGAAGTTCAAGTGAAGACTAGAAGTAAAAATATCAGAGATACAAGCATCAAAGTCATGACATAATTAACCAAGTTTTGGAACAAACACAAGAATGACAACTATGCTCTCAAGAAGGTGCTCATAGAATAAGTGGTGACTCAACAAGGAAGTGAAAAAGTTTTGAAAAGTTTGAAAGGCTTCCAAATGCTTTGAGCTCTCATTGCCCCCTTCATAGGCATCTTTATGTGGTTAAAGTGAAAGTGAGGTCCAATCTGAGTTATATGCTTGACATACCATAAACTAGAAATCCCATGTCCCTTGAGTACTGATGGGGATATGCCCCCCCCCCGGGATATACCCAGCAGGACGTTTCCTATTGGCCCAAGCTACCAGCGAGTGGGTGTCAACACCCGGATTTTTCAATCCTAGATGCCTGTTATGCCATACATCGCAATCCCAGGATTACCATTTTTGCGAGACATAACAGAATTGGATACCATAGTACATCATCCATTACAAACGATACATAAGTTCTTACACAAATAGGGATCTCATGATCCAGTTCTTAATACAACATCAAGCAGCGGAATACGTAATAATAATAACGGTAGCGTAGGCGAAGCTCCATCTTCGGGGTCACAGGCAATGCTAACGATGGGAGATGATCCTAGTTGTTGTAACCTTCCTGGGGTCCATCTTCCAGGTACTCCTCTTCATAGTCTGGCCATGGGAATAGCCAGGGACAAAGCCATGAGTACTCTTTAAGTACTCTCAAACTAATACTAATAGGTAAAGGGGTTTTTTGGATAATAGGACACTAGGCTCTAGGGTTGTTTTGCAAAAGCCAGATTTATCTCTACTAAGTTCTAAAGCTAGTCACAATTTTATAACTCCTAACTGGGAACTTGTATTTCATATCACAACTCTGTTGTGGTCAAGTCAAAGTCTTAGTTCATTTCACAGGTCATTTTGAAAAGTCTGACGAGGAACAAGATGACCACTCCAATCTGTCCATAATCATGGACGCGGCTATTCGAATAGTTTGATACTGCAGAGATTGTACACTTTCACCACAACATTCAATACATCCGTCAGAACAAATCCTGAATTCACCATACTCGATGCGGATAATCAATCCTAACCTTTCGATTACACGCCCTAGTATAAGCACCTCTCCTCGAGTTTGGCGTCCCAACCATGACCAACTGTCATCTTGATCTTGCATAGGTGGACAATCTTCTCAAGGTAGCCTCGGCTCGACCTTGGCCGTGAGGGAACTAATACTAAGGAATATAAGTTTCGGTCAAGCCCTACCCAATATTCGGGTATTGTGGTTGTACGATAAAATTGGAATGGTATCGCATCCAGACAACCATCAGTTTTATAAAGGGCTAAGGCTCATGACTCAACATTTTTATCACCAAAATCCTCAAGTGTTTGGAAACACATGTCCAAAACATTTCAATAGAATGATCCATCATTCCAAGGTTTTCATAACCATTTTTCCACCAAGTATTCCCATCTAAAAGTTGATCAAGTTTTATGCTTAGCACTAGAATCTACAGGTGGGGGTAGTACTAATGAGGGGTGGTAACTAGTGGAGTTTCAACTAAGTACAACCTTATGTCTCAGGATGATGTCAAGGTTTCTAAATTAGGCCAAATTTTATGCTCTTTATGCAACCTGCAGCAGCTTTCCAATATCTACCAGTCACTTAAGTAAACTCTAAGTAAGCTTTGATAAAGAAATAAAGTAAGAAGCTTGCAAGTAAAACTAGGATTGGTTTATCAAGTGGGTATGATCACATATGCTTAAGGCATATAGTAGGTATAGTAACAAGTATGGGCTTGCATAGGTATAGTCTCAGCTTGCATAATATCAATATAAGCTTGCTAAATTGCAAGTGTTAGCTTGCAAGGTTACTAGCTTGCTAAAGTAGAGGGTCTTGCAAGTTTTAGCTTGCCTTGTGCAGAGCAGTGGTTGAAGTTCTCCTCGGCTTCTTCTTCGTAGTATCCTCCTTCCTCCTCGTATCCTTGGTCGGTACTAGCGTTTATGAATAAATACGAGGTACACAATCACCAAACAATACTTAACTACTTGCAATCATCACACACAAGGGTCCTATGGATGATCTAGCATCATCCCTAACATTACAAGGTTAAGGCTTGATTTAATTCCTTTTATTTTTAGAAAAGTAATTTCTACTCATTGAAAAACTACTTAAGATTTAATATTCTCCAAACCCAACATGGGATCATGTTGACACATGTGATCACCACATATCGTAGTCCATGGGAATGTGATTTAAAGTGGTGTCACAATTTAATAAGGTTTTATCCTTTTATTTTAATTAATTAAAGTGGCTAGAAATGCTTATGTACCATTCTTTTATTACTTGAACATTATTTCTGCAAGTAAACCTATATATATTTTTATATATTCTGAAAGGTATGGTTAAATGTGATTTTTGAGAGTTGGAATCAACTCAAAAGCTATTATGGTTTAAATTTGAAAAATGTTTGAATGCAGAAAAGCTTCTGCCTTGTTATTTTTACCATGGGTGATCTATAGATCCAAATGACTTGAATCCAACGGGCTTGGATTCATCATTCACAGACCTTTCCAACAAAATTGGTTTCATTCAATTTGGTGCACTGAATCGATCTGGATTGATTTTTGAAGTTGGGTACAGAAGTGTGTTTGAATTGAAATAGAAAAAGTTTTAATTTGAATAACTGGGCTGCGCGGGAAAAGTTACTGGGCCGGCCTGCTCAGTGCATTGCTCCCGCGGGCTGCTTAAGTGGGTGTCCCCACTCGTCAGTGACACGGGGCTGGGCAAAGTGGTATGGGGCGACGTGGATCGTTCGATCTAGTTCTAATCTAACGGCTGGAACTCATCGTCGACGCGAGACAACTCCGGCGAGAATGAAACCTAGCGTGGCCAGTGAGGGTTGCTGGGGGCTCACCAGGGTACTGGCGAGTGTTGGCGAGGCGGGCGAACGACGAAGTCGACGACGGCGAATCTCCTGGTACCGGTGGCTTCTCCTGGGGCGGCTCCAATCGCTGGCTCCCTTCTTCTCCAGAGGCGGCGGGCTCCGGTGAAATTCCGGCGGGGTGGTGCTTGCCTTGCTCTGAGAACAGTGTGGCACGATCAGTGAGAAGAGGGGAGTGAGATGGTGTGAATAAATCGTGCGGGGGTGGCCTATATTTATAGTCGAGCGAGGGGACCGTCAGGGCGCACGGTGAGCTCGTCGGGGGCGGGGTTACAGGCGGCTAATGGCATGGGCAAGGGTAGGGGACGGTGCTGTGTCTCCTGGCGATGCTCAACTACATGGTCTCGAGGCATGGACGGTGTGGTTTGGTCTGGAACGGGCGGTGCTCTGCGGCAGAGGCGGCGTCTTCGACGGCGGGCGGTGGCTGTGCGAAACGGGGCGGCAAACGGGGATGTCTGACAGTCTCCTGGGTCGGTGGGGATTGTGTATGCATGCAGCGAGGGCGGCGCGCGGTCTGTGGGCTTCGGTCGAGGGTCGTGCTCTGGCGCATGGTCGGCATGGTCTCTGGCGGTCTGGGCGCGGCTTGTGTGCATGGTCCAGGGCTTGGCTACGCTCGCGGCTGGGACAGGTAGTGGCGGTGGACGGTGGGCTGCCTCCCAGACAAGGTTGGAAAGGCTAGTTCTTACTCTAGCCTGCTGTCCACACTGGGGTGACAAGGGGGTGCTCGGCTGTTCACCATTGATGGCAATGGCAAGCTCACAGGGGTGCTAGTCCTTAGTTAAACTTCCTAGATGATCTATTGAGCTGTGTGTGAGCTAACTAGGGAACAAGTTAGGCCAATTTTACTGCACACTATAGTGTTTGATGTTTGTTTGATTTGTGTCTGTAACCTGTTTGATGAAATGGCCGCATGAAATCAAGTTTTGAATTTTGAAAATATTTTTGGTGGGTTTGCTAGATTGGTGCTGGTGAGTCTGCAGATGCTTGGGTTTTGAAAGTTGAGCTTGTTTGAGTGGTTTTTGAAAAAGTGGGATCTTCCCATATGATAAAGATTCAATTTTGAATTGTCATTTAAACTATGTATTTGAAAGTTTCTGGATGATCACAAAGTGGGCCGTGATACCTTGTTATGAGTACATTCAAGGGGTGCAGAGATCCAGAAAAGTTTCTGTTAGGTTCTGAAAGTTTGAGACAGCCAAAGTAGGCATGGGAGTTAAATTGGTCAAAGTGATCATTCATTTCATATATGTGTTTTGATTTACTTGTCTTTAGGAAAGGTGTGGGAAATGTTTTATATGATGTTTATTTCACCTAAGAAACATTTGACAAGCAACGAAACAAACAAACAAGGTGGTTTTAAAGGATTTCAAAATCCATGCATACACATATGCATGCATTCATGATTTCATTTAGAAAAGTTTTTGTTAACCCTAATTTTGATGATTAGAATTTGATGATCCAAGCTTAGTATTTTTGGGATATTACAAACCTTCCCCCCTTAGACAAAATCTCGTCCCGAGATTTGAAAAAGGACGAAAAGATTACCTAGGATTTGAAGAGATCGGGAAACTCCGTCCTGATATGATCTTTGCGCTCCTAGGTAGCTTCCTTTTCTGTGTGGTGGCTCCACTGAATCTTGAGAAACTTGATGCTTCGGGTTCGGGTAGTTCGAAAAGCTTCTTCCGAAATGCGGATGGGTACTTCAGGATAGGTCAGGTCATCGTTGATCTCTATGGTCCGGTGATCGATATTCTTGAACACTTCGGTCTTCTCGGGGACTTCGAGACATTTGCGAAGTAACGAGACATGGAACGCAATGTGCACAGCTGACATCTCTTTAGGTAGTTCCAATTGATACGATACTTCTCCTCGACGGTTCAGAATTTTGAAAGGTCCGATATATCTAGGGGCTAACTTTCCTTTGAGTTGGAAACGCTGCATTCCCTTCAATGGCGACACTTTAAGATAAACAAAATCTCCTATATTGAAGGCGAGGTCTCGACGTCTCTTGTCGTCATAACTCTTCTGTCGGGATTGGGCGGTCTTGAGGTGCTCACGAATCTTGTGAACCTTCTCTTCTGCTTCTCGGAGGATGTCAGGTCCAAAAATCTGACTCTCTCCTACTTCCGACCAGTTCAAAGGGGTGCGACACTTTCTTCCGTACATGAATTCAAATGGGGCCATTTGCAAACTGGCTTGGTAACTATTGTTGTAGGAAAATTCTGCAAACGGCAGACAGTCTTCCCACTTGGATCCATATTCTAGCACACATGCTCTAAGAATATCTTCGAGTATTTGATTTACTCGCTCCGTTTGTCCATCGGTCTGAGGGTGATACGCGGTACTGAAATCTAGGCGGGTTCCTAAACCTTCTTGGACTTTCTTTCAGAATCTCGAGGTAAACTGAGTTCCTCGATCCGATACTATGTTCTTGGGGACTCCGTGCAAACTGACGATTCTAGCGATGTATAACTCCGCTAGCTTCGAACTCTGATAGGTGGTTTTGACGGGCAAGAAATGGGCGACTTTGGACAATCTGTCCACTATGACCCAAATAGAGTCATTTCCCCTACTAGAAGTAGGTAGTCCAGTGATAAAGTCCATTCCTACAGAATCCCCTTTCCATTTCGGAATTTTCAAAGGTTGCAACAATCCAGCGGGTCTTTGATGTCCTGCCTTGACTCGCTGACATATATCACACTTGGCGATATAGCTTCCGATTTCTCTCTTCATCTTATGCCACCAAAATTGCTCTTTCAAATCTTGATACATATTAGTTCCTCCGGGATGGATAGAATAAAGAGTATCATGAGCCTCCTTCAAGATAACTTCTTTCAACTCCGAATCTGCTGGTACACAAAGGCGTTCTTTGTACCACAAAACTCCTTCTTCGTCCTCGCTGAATCCGGGTACTTTGCCTGTACCGATACGACGCTTGATTCCGTCGATACTGGCATTTCCCTTCTGCGCCTCTTTAATCTGACTGATCAAAGTGGGCTGAAGTTCTATGCTAGAAAAAAATCCTTCACTTACTAATTCCATTCGAAAATCTTCCATCTCCTTGTGCAAACTTGGTTGCTCCTTCAAAATCATGGAGTTCAAGCGGCACGACATTCTGCTAAGGGCATCGGCTACCACGTTGGCTTTACCAGGGTGATAGTGAATGTCCAGGTCATAATCCTTGATTAGCGCAGTCTATATTCTCTGCCTCTTATTCAACTCCTTCTAAGTGAATATATACTTTAGGTTCTTGTGATCCGAATAAATCTCACAACGGTTTCCCATTAGGTAATGTCTCCATGTCTTCAGGGCTAGGACTACTGCTGCGAGTTCGAGGTCATGGGTTGGATAGTTTTGCTCATGTTGCTTCAATTGTCGAGATAGATAAGATATAACTTTGCCTTCTTGCATTAGCACACATCCGATACCAATCTTGGATGCGTCACAATACACATCGAAGGGCTTCGTGATATCCGGCATGATCAAGATTGGGGCTAAAATCAATCTCCTCTTGAGTTCTTGAAAACTCGCTTCACATTTGTCGGTCCATTCAAACTTCTTGTCCTTCTTCAGAATTGGGTCATGGGTCGGGCGATACGAGAATCCTTCTTTAATTTGCGGTAATATCCCGCCAATCCGAGAAAAGCACGAACTTGGGTTTGAGTGGTTGGGGCTTGCCAATCTTCTACATCTTTCACTTTGGCAGGGTCAACGGCAATTCCTCCGGCTGATACAATGTGACCGAGGAATCCTACCTCCTGTAACCAGAATTCACATTTGCTAAACTTGGCATACAACTGATGCTCTCTAAGGGTTCCAAGAATGGTCCTTAGGTGTAGCTCATATTCTTCTTCTGATTTGGAATAAATCAGAATGTCATCGATGAAAACGACGACAAACTTATCCAGGAAGTCCATAAAAATCTTATTCATGAGGTTCATGAAATAAGCGGGGGCTTTGGTTAATCCAAAATACATGATCAGATACTCATAATCCATATCCGTGGTAAAGGCAGTCTTTGGAATATCCTCTGCACGAATTTTGAGTTGATGATAGCCAGTTCTAAGATCAATCTTAGAAAACACCTGGGCACCAGTCAACTGATCAAACAAGTCTTCTATCTTGGGCAATGGGTATTTGTTCTTGATGGTGGCATCATTCAACTTCCTATAATCCATACACAAACGGTTACCTCCATCTTTCTTGTCCACAAATAAGACAGGTGATCTCCATGGTGACGCACTTGGTTGAATCAATCCAATTTCTAGCATGGAATCCAGTTGCTTCTTCAGTTCTTCTAGTTCTGACGGGTTCATACTATAGGGTCTCTGGGCTATGGGTCCTGTTCCGGGGATTAGTTCGATGGTAAACTCGATATCCTGATCTAGGGGCATACCGGGCAAAACATCTGGAAATACATCGGGGTATTCACAGACTATCCGGACTTGGTCAATGGTAGGTTGGGCTAGACTCTTGTTACACTTGAATTGGCGAGGTTAGGTTTCAGATATATGCTCGACTGATATTCCGGTGGTACTGGTCATGGTGATGGCTTTCTTAGCATAGTCAATCAATCCTTTATGTTTGGACATCCAATCCATTCCTAGTACTACTTCCAAACCTTTAGTTCCGAGTACTATTAGATTATCATAAAAATCAATGCCATGGATTCGGATAGGGACGGCTTTGCAAATTTGCCTAGCCTTGGTGGTTGATCCAGGAATTTGCACAATCATAACATGCTTCAGTTTGGTTGGTTGAATTTTACTAGTGCGGGAAAATTCTTCGGTGACAAATGAATGTGAGGCACTAGAGTCAAACAACACTCTTTCAAGTACTGAATTAACAGAAAACATACCCAGCACGACGTCTGGCGCTTCCTGAGCTTCTTCAGCATGCATGAGAAAAAGACGGCCATTGCGGTTGAGTGAATTACCTGGGGCAAATCTTCTCCCTGGCTGAACACGACGCTGCTGCTGAGCTGGGGCATTGGCATTAGGGGCTGTAGCATTCTTCTTGTTGTGGCACTCGTTGGAATAGTGGCCTTTATTTCCATAGTCATAACAGGTCACTTGTGACTTGTCCTTGGTCACAGTGCACAACATTGCTTCCATCCTCAAGGTTGTTGGTGTTGGCGGTAGCATTGTTGGTGTTGAACTTGGGTGGGGCACGATTGAAATTGCTAGAGTTGCCGGGATTGTTGTGATTTCCTCCGGGTCAAGGGTTTCCACGGTTGGGGTAGGTCGGACGGGTCATAGGGGGTCTGTTGGTTCTTGGGGCAAATCCTGGAGATGGGTTGGGGCGATATTTTGGGGTCTGATGGGTTCCTGGTTGATGCATCATGCGACGCTTGCGGTTCTCGTTGGCTTGGTTGATCTTTACTTCCATCTGGATAGCAGATTCGACAAGGGCTTCAATATCCGCAAAGGGGATATTGACTAACACCGTCTGCATCTTGTCATGCAGACCATTCAGGAATCTTTCTTTCTTCTTGTCTTCGGTGTCTATCTCGTCCGGGGCATACCTAGCTAATGACAAAAATTTGTCACGGTATTCCACTACAGTCATCCTTCCTTGCTTCACTCTCGAACTCGCTCTCATTCTCTTGATCAAACCTGGTGGCACATGGGTTCGCTAAACTTGACCTTGAATTCCTCCTGTGTCATCCGCCTCCGGTCATTGCACTAACACTGCTCCACCATGCCCCGCATCTCCGGCTAGATAATGGGTGGAGAACAGGACTTTCGCTTGCTTCCACTCCGACTTCTAGGTTATTTTCCATGGTTTCCGACCAATCATCGCCTAGGGCTCTTTCCGACTTGGTGAAAACGGGTGGGTTGGTATTCTGGAAATTCTTGAGCTTAGATCCATGGTTGTCCTGATTTCCGTGGCCTTGGTTGTTGTGGGCTAGCTGGGCTATCTGTTGCAGAGTGGCTAGGTTGGCTTGACGTTCCGCTCTTTCAGCTTCGCGGTCAAAAGTCAACATTTGCAGAATCTGGAACATCGGATCCGGGGCTGCACCACTTCCTCCACGTGGCATCTGAAGATTGATATAGATCATGAGAAAAGAGGGGAATTTCTAAGGTTTTGGGTATTTGGAAAAGTTTTAAATGTTTGACTCAGATTTTTCTAGCAACTTGCTTTTTCATTCATTCATTCATACCACACAGTATAACACACACCGCAACAAAGAAAAATAGATGGTTGTAAGAACCATTGTGGAAACTACGATACAGTGGGACCGACTACTACTCACTACGCTAGTGCTCAGTGCTACTACTCCTCGGAGTCTGTGGCTTCATCATCTTCGTCATCATCGATGAAGGCGAAATCATCCTCATCGGTGAAGAATTCCATGGCCCGATCCTCCAGAAAATCATCGTCATCGCTGAGATAGGAGTAAGGGTCTCCACGAAGATCCTCTCCGGCATGCTCCCTTTCCTACAACTGCATGTCTCTCTCGTGGATGGTATCTTCCAGAGATGAGATGCGGTGGCGAAGACGGGCAATAATGCGCTCCTTCTTGTCGAGCTGACGGCGGCGAGACTTGCGATCCTTTGCTAGCATGGATATGGTCTGATCCTTCGTCTTGATGATGGCAGACTTGTGGTTGCAATAGTCACGGCAGTTTTCCAACTCCTGCTGACGATCATACATCATGAAGCTAAGGTGGTCCAATTGAGTCTTCAGCTCGGGTGGTATGGGGCTTCCAGTGGTTGTCCATTAGCATCACGCCTTGGGCAAAACTCAAAGCGAGTACCCTTGATCTGATTGATGCTCTGCCCACATAGACGGGAAAGAGCTTCCTGCATTGCTCTGGCAAGTCCATCAAGCCAGTTGTTTTCCCTCAAGGTAAACTTAATTCCCTCCGCAGTGGGAGGTTCAATCTTTCCTCGGAGACTTGCAACAATTAGCCACTACAGATCTTCTCCTCCCTGATCATTGAGCTGAGCTCCAAAGAACTCGGGTTGCGGACGCTCCAGAAGTTCCGAAAGCTAATCCAGATCCCTCTCAAAGATAAGGTCTCCTCCCTTCCCAAGTTGGTAAAACTTGCTGTACTTCACGTCCATCTATAAAAATAGAGGATGAGTAGATTAGCAGAGGGGTCAGGTGTGCCAAAATTTTAGATATTTTGCAAGAGTTTTTGAGGAACATGAATTTTTATGAAAGAATCAAAGAGATAAGAATGAGAATAAGTTTTTGTAAATATTTGTTTTCTTTGGTTTTGAAACTAAGTTTTTGATTCAAACGTCCAGTCTAACTAGGGTCTCCTATGGTCAGGATGGCTCTGATACCAACTTGTCAACACCCGGATTTTTCAATCCTAGATGCCTATTATGCCATACATCGCAATCCCAGGATTACCATTTTTGCGAGACATAACAGAATTGGATACCATAGTACATCATCCATTACAAACGATACATAAGTTCTTACACAAATAGGGATCTCATGATCCAGTTCTTAATACAACATCAAGCAGCGGAATACGTAATAATAATAACGGTAGCGTAGGCGAAGCTCCATCTTCGGGGTCACAGGCAATGCTAACGATGGGAGATGATCCTAGTTGTTGTAACCTTCCTGGGGTCCATCTTCCAGGTACTCCTCTTCATAGTCTGGCCATGGGAATAGCCAGGGACAAAGCCATGAGTACTCTTTAAGTACTCGCAAACTAATACTAATAGGTAAAGGGTTTTTTTTGGATAATAGGACACTAGGCTCTAGGGTTGTTTTGCAAAAGCCAGATTTATCTCTACTAAGTTCGGTTAGTTCGAAAAGCTTCTTCCAAAATGCGGATGGGTACTTCGGGATAGGTCAGGTCATCTTTGATATCTATGGTCCGGTGATCGATATTCTTGAACACTTCGGTCTTCTCGGGGACTTCGAGACATTTGCGAAGTAACGAGATATGGACCACATTGTGCACAGCTGACATCTCTTCAGGTAGTTCCAATTGATACGATACTTCTCCTCGAAGGTTCAGAATTTTGAAAGGTCCGATATATCTGGGGGCTAACTTTCCTTTGAGTTGGAAATGCTGCATTCCCTTCAATGGCGGCACTTTCAGATAAACAAAATCTCCTATATTGAAGGCGAGGTCTCGACATATCTTGTCGGCATAACTCTTCTGTCAGGATTGGGCAGTCTTGAGGTGCTCACGAATCTTGTGAACCTTCTCTTCTGCTTCACGGAGGATGTCGGGTCCAAAAATCTGACTCTCTCCTACTTCCGACCAGTTCAAAGGGGTGCGACACTTTCTTCCGTACATGAATACAAATGGGGCCATTTGAAAACTAGCTTGGTAACTATTGTTGTAGGAAAATTCTGCAAAAGGCAGACAGTCTTCCCACTTGGATCCATATTCTAGCACACATGCTCTAAGCATATCTTCGAGTATTTGATTTACTCGCTCCGTTTGTCCATCGGTCTGAGGGTGATATGCGGTACTGAAATCTAGGCGGGTTCCTAAACCTTCTTGGACTTTCTTCCAGAATCTCGAGGTAAACTGAGTTCCTCGATCCGATACTATGTTCTGGGGGACTCCGTGCAAACTGACGATTCTAGCGATGTATAACTCCACTAGATTCGAACTCTGATAGGTGGTTTTGACGGGCAAGAAATGGGCGACTTTGGACAATATGTCCACTATGACCCAAATAGAGTCATTTCCCCTACTAGAAGTAGGTAGTCCAGTGATAAAGTCCATTCCTACAGAATCCCATTTCCATTCCGGAATTTGCAAACGTTGCAACAATCCAGCGGGCCTTTGATGTCCTGCCTTGACTCGCTGACATATATCACACTTGGCGATATAGCTTCCGATTTCTCTCTTCATCTTATGCCACCAAAATTTCTCTTTCAAATCTTGATACATATTAGTTCCTCCGGGATGGATAGAATAAAGAGTATCATGAGCCTCCTTCAAGATAACTTCTTTCAACTCCGAATCTGCTGGTACACGAAGGCGTCCTTTGTACCACAGAACTCCTTCTTCGTCCTCGGTGAATCCGGGTACTTTGCGCATCGACACGACGCTTGATTCCATCGACATCGGAATTTCCTTCCGCTCTTTATTCGATGATCAAAGTGGGCTGAAGTTCTATGCTAGCCAAAAATCCTTCACTTACTAATTCCATTCGAAAATCTTCCATCTCCTTGTGCAAACTTGGTTGCTCCTTCAAAATCATGGAGTTCAAGCGGCACGGCAATCTGCTAAGGGCATCAGCTACCACGTTGGCTTTACCAGGGTGATAGTGAATGTCCAGGTCGTAATCCTTGATTAGCTCAATCCATCTTCTCTGCCTCATATTCAACTCCTTCTGAGTGAATATATACTTTAGGCTCTTGTGATCCGAATAAATATCACAACGGTTTCCCATTAGGTAATGTCTCCATGTCTTCAGGGCTAGGACTACTGCTGCGAGTTTGAGGTCATGGGTTGGATAGTTTTGCTCATGTTGCTTCAATTGTCGAGATAGATAAGATATAACTTTGCCTTCTTGCATTATCAAAGGGCTTCGTGATATCCGGCATGATCAAGATTGGGGCTGAAATCAATCTCCTCTTGAGTTCTTGAAAACTCGCTTCACATTTTTCGGTCCATTCAAACTTCTTGTCCTTCTTCAGCAATTGGGTCATGGGTCGGGCGATACTCGAGAATACTTCTACGAATTTGCGGTAATATCCCGCCAATCCGAGAAAAGCACGAACTTGGGTTTGAGTGGTTGGGGCTTGCCAATCTTCTACATCTTTCACTTTGGCAGGGTCAACGGCAATTCCTTTGGGTTTGAGTCGTCGAGCTCGCCCTTGTACTCTCTCCATAATACAATCTAGCAGGAGTAGGTCTTTACCATCCGGGGGGGGCGAACCTGGGTAAAACCTTGTGTCTCTGCCCTCATCTCGCACCGCAGATGGCTGGCCGCCCTTGTCCTTTGTTCTACTACTCGCTGCCGATTGCAGCATTTGCCGTGGCCATTCCCACGATAGTGGGGCCCACCATGGGGCCTGGCCGGTCAGGCCGGTGTTCTGCGGTGAGACCCAATCTGCGCATCAACGAGATGATCGCCACCGGCCGCATGATTGCAATCGGCGAGATCCTCTAGATCATGCCGAGCAGCTACGTCCCGGCGGCGTTCCCCGTCACGCACAGCGTGATCATGCCGGTCGGCACGATCAGCCTCTTCGTCGGCTTCACCGACGTCATCGTCTCGGAGGACTCGGCTCGCATCCGCAAGTCGCCACCACGCGACCGGCTGTCTGAGAGTCAGGTCCGCACCATCCACCGCTTCGCCTCCGAGTACGACTCGGCCAACAGCAACATGGCCGAAACCACCATGGTCACGGAGGACGCGGCCCTCAATGACGACGCCGACTCGGCGACCCCGGCATCGGCCGCCGGATCCATCGTCACTGCGTCACCCGCGGGCTCCATCACCCAGGTCTCCAACGTGGGAGACTTCGAGGATCCCTCCATTCTTGGGATCTTCGACTTCGATTCCGGGTCGGAGAACTCCGGCGATCTTCACACCGGATCTGGCCGCAATGTCGCGGCCTACATGGCAAATAGCGCGGACGCCCTGCCAGACCCCTTATCCATGCCGATCCTATGACACCCCCGGGATCATGGCTAAAAAAATCCCAAACCTCCGTATGAAATAAGCTTAACCTTGAGCTCGAGAACATCCAGTGAAGAATTGGTAACACATCAGTGACCCTACGACACAAAAATTTATTACAGCAAGCTCATAACTGAGCAGAGAACCAAATTATTACAAGCAGAGGTCACTGACCACAAACATCAAATAATGGAAGGCAAATTATGCTATTAAGTATAGAAAACTTAACAAATGGCCTAAGAGGCCTGAAGCATAACGATGACATCCTTGCCCATAGATTCTAGGCTACTGGCCGGGAACCCCGAGGTACTTGTCGATGTCGATGTAGTACCAAACTGATCTTCCAGGAACACTTACTCTGCCAAAAGTATCAACAAAGCAAGGGTAGGTACAGGGTGTACTCCGCAAGACTTATGGCTGGTGGAGTTGTTTGCATAAAGCCATATTTGTTTATAAAACAAGAAGGATAAAAAGCTCGTCTAATCAGAGTATTTTAAAAGGGGATAAGAGAGCGACAACTCCGAAATATTGATCATCATATCTTTTGATATCCACTGAATAATCATCATCTGAACTAGGATCACCCCCTCGTACCCATGAGGAAGCATCCTTAACAAACATTAGTTGCCAATTTTTACGATTAGGTTCAAGTTATCTATGATCTCCCATCCATTCCCAAGTCGTTCATAACCGTGGACACGGCTTTCCGAAAGATTATTACCCTGCAGGGGTATACAACTTTACCCACATGTACCAACCGACTCTTAATGCCACTTGACACACTTCCTTGGTGTGCTGACAGAGGGTGTGGTTGGACACGACCTTTACCTTGCTTTCGCCGAGACCATGAGTCATGCAATAAGTATGGTTTCGCCGTAACAGGTCAAATCCTGAAGTCGGTACTTAAAGATGTGAGGCGAGGTTGGTTTACCAGGGGCGCTATCTACCCCAAGCAACCTCGGCCACACTTACCTACCTATTATGAATGCACCTACACCCAACAAATCTTTCAAAAGGTTTTCTATGCATATGTCGAATGGAACGCCCGAACTTTGTGACTCATGGAATCTACTAGGCAAGTTAGTCAATCATGGGGTCCCCATTTACCCCGTGTGGTTGTACGCTCATCTTGGTTCAAGAGGCAAGAACCTAGGGTCCTAAGGGTGGCGAGCATGGGACTAGAAAAACCACATCCCACCGTGGCCTCCCATACAAGCCTTAGCATGTTTAACTCATATCACTGATCTCATCTCATCATGTTCTCCTGTCATACTAGATTCTCTGCATCCGATACATCATCTGGATGGACCAGAATTGACAGCTATGCATGTCTAAGCAGACACTTATAAAAGCTCTAGCAATGCACACAGCCAAACCTAGTTATGCTAGGAGCAGTGGATCAGGTAATATAAGCTCAAAGGAAGTAATTAAATAGATAGGATACTCTATCTATCGATAAAAGACCACATTAGAATCGTATGCATCATGGCAGGAATTGAAATGCTTTCGAAATCATAGTATTATATCATGGTGGGCCTATGCTTTCCTTTGTTAGTTGATAACAGATAAGCATATCTTCGGGAATCTTGTACTTGACTTGGTTATAGTTGGTCAAGTATTGTTCGTCGATCTTCAATCGACAGTGTTAATCTCGGTCTTCGATCTTGATCTTGATCTCGTATTCTACCGAAGAAGAACCAAACACCGGAAAGAGAGGGGAACAATCAACACATGGCATCGATACAATGCTCAAGCAAGTATGATGATATGACAAGTTAATTTGCATTGAAATGTAACCCTAGGGCATGCTCCACAACTTAATCGGGGTTCCGAGGGGCGCAAACCCTAACTAGGGGAAAATTCCGGAATCACTTGTGAGGGGTTACTATGTTCTTCTAATTAAACTTTTCATTTAAGTTGCTTAAGAATTCATTATTATATCTTATTTAGATAGTTCTCATTTTTCTGAAAATTTTGATATATTATTTGTATTTTTTTGATCTAAAATGAATTAGTTATGATTTTTCCCAATTTTAATTCATTTTAAATCATTTTTGTAATATTATAAAATAATTTTACATTTTGGAATTACTTAAACATTTTTATTAATTAGAAAACATTCCTGAAAATGTTTATCTCACTTATAGCAGGGACCCACATGTCATGTATTATACAATTACTGAAATGATTTACAAGAATTAATAAAAGAAAAGAAAAGGAGATATGACATTAGCATGACATCATGCTGATGTCATCAGGAGCTTGATCTCCAGATCGAGGCTCGATCTGTCGATCGGGAGGGCGCGGGCGAGCGAGGAGGGTCTTGTTCAACTCAGTGCATCACGCTGAGCCAACCAGTGGTGGCGCCGCCAATGTTTGGACACCGGACCATGGTCGACGACGACCTTCTGCGGCGGCGGACGGTGGCGCACGGTGAGCGGCCAGACCAGGAAGCAAGAGGAGCAAAGGAAGTTGCTGGTGTGACTAGCGGCTCACCGTGGTTGCGGTGGGAGGGTCGGTGAAGCTCGGGGCGACCCGGAACGGCCGTAATTGACGATGATGGTGGCAGCCGGTGCTCGGGAAGATGGGGCCTTTGCGATCGATTCCAGCCGCGTGAGTCTGATTCCTTTGACGAGGGAGGTCATGGCGACGAGGCGGAGCTCCTAGGTGTCACGGCATGGCTCGGGGAGGCCGGAGGCGGCAGGGCGACCGCGGTATCCAAAGCTAGGGTTTCGGACTTGCGCGTGCGAGCCAGAGAGGAAGGGGAAGGGAGGAAGTGGCGGCTAAGGTTCGTCTTTGTCGAAGTCGCGACACTTGTAGGCGTCCGGGACAGCGGCGTGCATCTCCACGCCGGCGAGCAACGCGGTGGCGCTAGCGAGGTGCTTCTGACGCGGCCGGAGGTGGACGACAGGGATAGAACAGAAAATAAAAGATGTGGGCCTGGCCAGCTACCACGGTCAGATGGGTCATGGAGTTGCTGCAAGAGCGACAGAGAGAGAGGGAAGAGATGTGCTGCTCTGAAAGGCCCCAAGGCTCCGAGTCTCTCTTTTTTTTGTAAAATCTTTTTGTTTTCTGTTTCTATTTCTGTTTGTATTTTCCAAATTCAAATACTGTTTTGGGCATTTCAAAAATTGCCATAGACTTTGTAAAACATTTAAAATAATGTGAGGCCTTTATAACATTTTGGGCTTCACAACTTTTTGACCATTTTCAAAATATTTGAAACCATTTGAAATAGTCACAACACAGGGAATATTAGAGTTTTAGGGTTTTCTTTATTCTTTATTGCATGCATTAATAGAGATGATGCTTATGATGCATAAAATAGACCCTAATATAGATTAACTAAAACTGGGGTGTTACAGATCCCGCCGACCGCGATGGCAACGGAGGTCGAGGAACTCCGCGTGCGACTGGAGGAGGCGGTCCGCAAGGAACAAGCCGAGCGCGAAAAATTCCGCCTCGAGCAGGTGACGGCGCAGGAGCTTTCGTGCTACCACCAACTCCACATCAGGTCGAGCCTGAACCCCACCGTTCAGGGCCGTGCCCTGAACTTCGACGACGAAAACGACCCAGCCCGCATAGCCGAGCGCGCGATCTGCGAGAACGCACCACCAGGAGGGAGCTCCCGGCCACCACCAGGCGCGACGGCCAACGGCGCCCCCACCACCACCCGGCCGAACGCCCCCCCGGGATCAGCCAAGAATCCTGGTCTCCTCGCGGGAGCGAGACCCGAACGGCCTCCCACTGTTCTCCACTTTGATGGACAACGTAGTCACGAGCCGAGCCGTGGTCGACAACATCACCGTGACCGGGGAAGGTGCCCTGGAGATCCAGTACGCCAAGGCTCTTCTCGCCAAGGCCGTGGAGAAGCAAAACACGGGAGCCGACTCGTAGGGTCGCATGCACTCGCGTTCGTCGGGCAGCAGGGCGGCCTCGAGCGGCCGCCCAATGGTGGCAAACACCCTCAATTTCCCACCACCCGATCCCCTGCAGCTCCAACACCGACCCACGCACGAGGCACTCTCCACCAACGACCCACGACCAGCGAACAACTTCGTCGTCGCCAACGGGCAGCCAGTCGACACGCGCACCCACATCATCAACAACCAGAGCTGGCGCGCAGCCAGCCTGATAACTTGAGGCATACCCTCACCAACCGCCGCGACGACGAACCAAGGGGTCGCTGAGCCGAGTCGTATCCCAGTGCTTCGGACCAATGATCCGCGGCGACAGATACCCGGCGAACTTCAAGGCGCCGAAGGAGATCGAGAAGTACGACCCCTCGTATGACCCGTCCGTGTGGCTGGACACGTACCTCATGGCGATGGAAATCGCCGGCCACACCGACCTGGTCGCCGCTCGCTACTTCCCCCTGATGATGGAGGGAGCGTGCCGGCAATGGATCAACACCCACCCCATAGACATCATCGACTCCTGGGAGGAAATGCGTGATGCCTTCGTTAGGCACTTTGAGGGCTCCTTCGCCAGGCCAACGCCGGGTACGCCCCACACGAGCCCAAAAGCTTTTGCCGCGATGGAGGCCAACGCCGCCGCAGCGGCAACTACAAGGCGAAGCCGCAGTTCGACCCCGCAGCTCTCCTCAACCAGCCCTGTGTGTTCCACAGCAGGGAGGGGAAACCCGCCATGGACACGACCGCCGACTGCCACTCCCTGAGGGACATCGAGAAGGCACGACGCGCAAGGGAAGACCCCGAAAACCACCCGCCAAACGGCGGAAAATTTGGCAACGACGCTGGCTCGCTCCAAACCTTCATCGGCTTCAACACGAAGCGCGAGAAGAAGGTCATCGCCCGCGCTGTCGCCGTCAACGCAGTGTCACAGATCGACATCCCCCAGTTCCTCAACTGGTCAGAGCAACCAATCACCTAGAGTCGCGAGGACCACTCGCCACGGATCGAATATCCGGGCCGAGTCGCCTTGGTGGTCAAGCCCAAGGTGGGAGACTATTGGCTCCCCAAGACGCTGATGGACGGCAGCAGATCCATCAACATTCTGTACCTAGACACATTCAGGCGACTGCGGCTCCCGCAGTCGATGATCGAGACGACCTACACCACCTTCCATGGCATCGTCCCTGGTCGGAAGGCGTACCCGATCGGCAAGGTGACGCTGCCAGTCACCTTCGATACACTAGCGAACTTTCTCACCGAGCGGATCGTCTTCGAGCTGGTGCCGTTCAATAGCCCCTACCACTGTGTCCTGGGGCATCAGGCGTTCTCCAAATTCATGGCAGCGCCCCACTACACGCACAACGCGATGAAGCTCCCCGGGCCGTGCGGCATCATCACTGTCCATGGCGACCCCGACATGGCCGCAGAGTGCGAGGCCAAAGGAGCCGAGCTCGCCGATGCTGTCATAGCGGCAGAAGTCAACCATGCGGAAGAGCTCGCCAAGTACGCGAGCAGGGTCAACAATGACGACCCCAGCATACTCAAGAAGCCCAACTCGGAGGGTGGCAGCTCCAGTTGAGCTGGTCCCAAGCGACTCTAGCCAGACGGTGATGATTGGGACGGGCATGAGCCCAGCAAAGGAAGGCGCGCTCATCGAGTTCCTACGTGAAAATCGCGACATCTTCGCATGGAAGCCATCCGACATGCCTGGTGTCCCGAGGGAACTCGCTGAGCACAAACTCAACACTGACCCCAAAGTGCGACCCGTCAAGCAGTCGCTGCGGCCCTTCAATGAAGAGTGCCGCCGAGCAATCGTCGAGGAGGTGCAGCGTCTACTCGCTGCAAGATTCATCTGTCCAATCAAATACTCCAAGTGGCTGGCAAACCCAGTCCTGGTCGAGAAGAAAAACGGGACCTGGAGAATGTGTATCGATTACACAAACTTCAACAGCGCCTGCCCGAAGGAATAGTTCGTCCTCCCGTGGATCGACCAAATCATCGATTCAACCGCGGGCTCGAAGTCGCTATGCTTCCTCGATGCCTACTCTGGGTACAACTAGATCAAAATGGCAGTCGAGGACGAGGAGAAGACGACGTTCATCACACCATTCGGAGCCTTCTGCTACACCGCCATGAACTTCGGCCTCAAGAACGTCGGGGCGACCTACCAGAGGTGCATGCAGGAGTGCCTTGCGAGCCAAATCAGCCGCAACATCCACGTCTACATCGACGACATGGTAGTAAAGTCCACTCGCCAGGGCGATCTACTCACCGACCTAGCGGAAACCTTCGCCAACCTGCAGAGGTACAAGATAAAGCTCAACCCAGGAAAGTGCACCTTCGGTGTACCTACCGGATAGCTGCTAGGGTACGTCATCTCCAAGAGCGGGATTGAGGCAAATCCCGCCAAGATCAACACGATCGCCCGACTCGGCAGACCCGAGTGCCTGCACGATGTCCAGAAGTTGGCTGGGCGAGTCGTGGCTCTCAATCTCTTTATCCCCCTGCTAGGAGAGAAGGCGATGCCCCTCTACCGCCTAATGCGCAAGAACCGCACTTTCCAGTGGGACAAGGAGGCAGATGACGCGCTCCACGCTCTCAAGGAGGTGTTACTCGCAGCACCGCTACTCGCTGCCCCCGTCGACAAGGAGCCCATGCTCGTCTACGTCACGGCTTCCGAGCGAGTCACCAGCGCCGTCATGGTCGTCAAGCGACCAGAGGAAGGCAAGGAACGCCCGGTGCAGCGACCAGTATACTACATCAGCGAAGTCCTCACCGAGTCGCGCCAGCGCTACCCACAGTATCAAAAATTGGTATATGCGGTCTTCAGAGCCTAGTGGCGACCGCCGCACTACTTCCAGGAGCACCCAATAACGGTCGTCTCCTTAGCACCGTTGTAGGACATCATTCGCAACGGTGAGGCGACTGGGCGAGTCGCTAAGTGGGCCATCGAGATCGGAGTCCACAACATCAGGTACGAGCCGCGAAAGGAAATCAAGTCGCAGGCTCTAGCAGATTTTCTCGCCGACTGGGAGGAGGCCCAGCAGGCAGAGAAACTGCCATACCTCCATTACTGGAGCCTACAGTTCGACGGCTCCAAGAACACAGATGGTTCAGGGGCAGAGATCATGCTCACATATCCAAAGGGCGACAAGATACGCAATGTCCTGTACCTCGACTTCACCCCCTGCACCAACAACATGGCCGAGTACGAGGCACTACTCCACGGCATGCAAGCAGCCAAGGAGATGAACATCAATCGCCTGCGCTGCTATGGCGACTCCGACCTCGTCGCCGGGCAAGTCGCCGGCACCTGCGACGCAGTCTTCCCCACCATGGCGGCATACCGCCAAGCAGTGGACCAGCTGGGAGGCCACTTCGCGGGCTACTCCGTCGAGTGGATCGACAGGCGGAAGAACAAGGAGGCCGGCGCACTCTCCCTCATCGGCTCAGCTCGACTCGCACCACCTGCCGGTGTCTTCCTCGACACCATCACCAAGTCCTCCATCTCTCCCCCGAGGGAGATCGACATCAAAATTCTGCTGCAACCAGACGCAGCCCTAGTCGCATTGATCGCCGAGCCAAACGACTGGACCGCGCCATACGTCGCCTACCTGGAGGGAGGCACCCTACCCGCTGACGAGGCGGAGGCCCAAATGATAGCACGCCGTTGCAAATCCTTCATCATCATCAACGGCGAGCTCCACAAACGCAGCATGACCGGCGTGTTCCAACGTTGTGTGCAACCCGCAAAAGGACGCAAGATCCTCCAGGACATCCACACCAGTGACTGCGGCCACCACGCTGGCTCCCGTTCCCTAGTCGCCAAGGCCATGCGACATGGCTTCTACTAGCTCACTACAAATGCCGACGCGATCGACATCGTCCAACGCTACGTCAGGTGCCAGAAGTACGCCAATAGACTCATGTACCGAGCTCGGCGCTCAAGACCATCCCCATCACCTAGCCATTCGCCGTATGGGGCATGGTCATGGTGGGCCCCTTCCGGCTTCACCCACCTCCTAGTCGCGGTCGACAAATTCACAAAGTGGGTGGAGGCCAAGCCAGTCCGCAAGTGCGACGGGAAGACCGCTACGAAGTTCTTACACGAGCTCATCTATCGCTACTGGTTCCCGAACAACATCATCACGGACAACGGCACCAACTTCGCCAAAGGAGCCATGGCTGAATTCTGCAAGAAGCACAACATACGA
This sequence comes from Avena longiglumis, assembly GCA_030063025.1. Lineage (NCBI taxonomy): Eukaryota > Viridiplantae > Streptophyta > Magnoliopsida > Poales > Poaceae > Avena > Avena longiglumis. The sequence continues at coordinate 469,295,628 of CP125974.1, read as the reverse complement.
ATCGACCTCGCCTCAGTCGCCCACCTGGAGTCCAACGGCCAGGCGGAATGCGCCAACCAGAGCATCCTCTACGGCCTGAAGCCGCGACTAGAAGTTCCACTCAAGCGAACTCCTGGTTGCTGGTTCGAAGAGCTCCCCTCGATCATCTGGGGCATCCACACCTCCATCAACAGTTCGACGGGGTTCACCCCTTTCTTCATGGTGTACGGCGCCGAGGCTGTCATGCCAACCGACCTCGAGCACGACTCGCCTCGGGTGGTCAACTACTAGGAGGCCGACAACGAGCTCGCACAAGAAGACGGAGTCGACCAGCTCGACGAAGCACGCGACCTAGCTCTCTCCCGCACTGCCATCTACCAGCAAGGGCTCTGTCGCTACCATAGCCGGCGAGTACGGATCCGCACCTTCTAGGAAGGTGACCTAGTACTGCGTCTGATCCAGGACAAGAAGGGCATGCACAAACTCTCTCCCCCTTGGGAGGGACCATTCGCCATCAGGCGAGTCCTGGGCAACGACGCCTACTACCTCGTCTACGTCCGAGGCGACGGAAAACTTGACGACAAGCGGCCGTGGAATGTAAACCTCCTACGGAAGTTCTACTCCTAGAACTCCAGACATGTACCCCTTACCCGCTATGAAATAAAACAGGTCGACTCGCACAACGAGTGTCCACTCTCCATATCTTGTGCCACTCGCACTCGTAATAACAGCACTATGCTATTCGCAGAAGTCAACCCTTGGTGATGCGACCGACACGGCCAAGTAGTGCGACACGAGGGCACTAAAGAATTTAGACACGAGGGCACTAAATCCAATCCGGAGTCCCAACGGAGTCGCCTCGCTCGACTGGCTTTCCGAGCCAAGACAACTGCATTCGCTTCTCACAGTGACCCAATACTCCACATCTTCGGCGCAGCGACTCGAACGGGAAAGTACCACGCTCGGGGACTAACGCCAGTCCAAACATGGGCGGCTAGGGAAAAATGCCAAGTAGGAGAGCGTGCCCTGGACTCGCCACGCTACTATTCCTACGGATCAGGTGGAGTGACGCGCCTAACAAAACGCGCCTTGTCCTCACCTACCTCGGGCATGCGACTAGAACAGCCAAGTACCACGCTCGGGGAATCGGCGACCCGACCCCGTTCGCGCCCGGGAAAACGGCTAAGTATAGAGCACCCCTTGGAGTCGCTATGCGACTGGATTTCCGAGCCATGTTGAGTCGACCTAAACTTACTAACAATTCAAACAACACATAAAAACGAGGTTAACCCCATAAAAGGGCGGACGCGCTACGGGACTCGCACAACCAACAACCAAACCAAACAAACAATGACAAAAGAACCCTTGTATTCCTTCAAAGCAGCAAAATTTGTTCGCTTACAAGGATAATTACATACTTATCCTACACTAACGCCGATCGGCAAGCTACTCTATTCCACAGGCTTCGACGAGGAGGCGTCACCACCCTTGCGATAGCCGATAAAGGGAACCTACGAATTCGATGGGTATGTCATGAGCTCACCCGCCATGGCCGCATGGAATGGCTGCTCCACCTTGAAGTCGCTGTGCGCCGGCTCGGGATCGTTTAGGGCGACTACCGTTTCCTGGTAATGAATGAGATCGCCCATCGCCCACACCCGGTCGGCATACACCGCAGCCCGCTCCGTCAGCTTCAGCACCTCGGCGATTTTGACTGCGCCCGTCGATGAAGGATACCCGCTCGTGACGTCGTCGAGGTCGAACTTGTCAGGAAAATGCGCGAGCCCAAGGCTCAGCGCAGTCGCCGCTCCACGACGGAAGGCCGACTGCGTCATAAACTCCAAAACTGTCGGGTCCTTCTCCAGATAGCGCCAAACCTCGACGAGGTCGCTGGGATCACCTCCGTGGGAAAGATCTCCTGAAGATACGCCCGGATGCGTCACGACAATGGATGTAATCAACCGTAGTGGTGACGCATTGCCACGCCGCATTTAATCGCGTGCTTCTTCGGCATTATCAGTAATCAATCTTGCAACACACAAGCAAATAGTAAGGGAAGTACCAGCAAAACAATGCGACTCGCGCACCCAGGAATTGGCAGAAGGAAAACTCACCAATCAATGGGCGACAGCGTTCCGTGATGAAATTTTGAAGAGCAGGGAGGTCATCCTGCAGCCAGGCGATGAGCGCGTCCGACACCTTCCTCTCCTTAGCAGCAGAGCCAACAGCTGCCTTGGCCCGCTCATTCGCCCAGATCGCCTCCGCCTTCGCCTCCTTGATCTCATGCTCCGGGTCGGCAATTCGCTTCTCCGCGGCGCTCAAGGACGACTGCGCGGTCGTCAATTCACTCGCCGGGACGAGGCCCTGACGAGCCTTCTCCACCGTGGCCGCACTATCCTCTGCATCAACAACCCAATGATTACAAAAGTAACAAGTTAACGATCAGCGCCAAGCATGACGAACACTCACCCGCACTCGTTCGAAGCTGCTCGTTCGTGTCTCGAACAACGAGGAGCTCCTTCTCCGCACGATGCTTGGCAGCAAGCCGTTCTGCAGGCCCTGCGCAACAATGGAAGCATCAGCAACAAAAAATTCCTAAGTGTCTAACCGCTGAAATTCAGCGACTAGCCACTCGGGGACTGGACGGCAAAAAATTCCTAAGTGCCTGGCCGCTGAAATTCAGCGACCAGCCACTCGGGGACTGGACGACAAAAACCAATAAGAATCCGACCACTGAAATTTTGTGGCCCGATCCTCGAGGACTGGACATACCTGGATGGCGGCACCGAGCATGCTATGAAGTTCCATCGCGTCCACTGATGCCAGCACGAATGGAGTATGTCCGCGACGCTACTCGACCTCAGTGTCGGCAGCCCCGGGCAATTGACTCGACGGCATCGAGGCACTCGCCGCGGATGCCCTCGCTACAAAGCGAGGGAATGTCGCCACTGTGGCCCCCGCACCACACGAAGGTGGGCATGTCGCCCCAACCGAGGCCGTGGGCTCTTCCCGCTGCAACTTCGTGACCTCCATGGCCCTCGGGGCTACACCCACCGCAGTCGGAGCTTCGCTCGGGGTGACCGCCGGCTCGTCCGATATTGTGACAACCTGGTCGCCTTTTGCTCTCTTGGTGCCTTCGGCGGGCGCCTCAACCTCGTCGCCCTTCCTCTTCTTCTAGGGGTCAACTGGTGCCTCCGTGGCACCCGATGGAACCTTGGCCACTGAAGGGTGACCTATCTTATTCACTCTAGTCCTGTGCAACAACTCTGTCAGTAAACTCACTAGTCGAACATACATCAAGCAGACAAATGAAAGGATTGAGAAACACTCACTTGGCGACCGGGATAAATCGTAGGCCAGTACGAATACTAGCCGGCTTCTCCAGCTCTGGCCCCAGTTTCCGACTGAGGCTCGTCTCGAACACGCTCTGCGCCCAAGACACCAACGGCTTCTTCGAGGACGAGGCCGTAGCAGGAGGTTCAGTGGCGATCACCGTGGGAGCTCCTCTCGGCGGCGAGGCCCCTACGGCCGGAGCAGCCACCGTCCCAGAATCGACGAATAACGGCGAAGGCGTTAACGGCACCTCATCTTCCGCGACGGTCGCACCAGTCGCCGTCATCGCATGCGCTGCTACATCAGCTTTAGCTTCCTTGACTGCGCTGGTAGCATCGGAGCTACTCGTGGACCGAGGCGGTGACACCGGCTTAACCGGCTTCTTCTTCTTCGGCGGTGGCGGTTTCTTCTTCGATGGTGTGGCTTCATGCTGCAAGGTGTTCTCGGGGAGCTCATCGTCATTGTCGTCGTGGGCTTCGAGGCTCTTGCTGGCCTCGAGCTCGCGCTGATGTTGCCCACGGTTCTTGCGAACCATGGGTGCGGCGACCTCCACGGCTTTGTCGCAACTGTCATCGTCATCATCATCGCCGCCCCCGTCACTTTTGGCATCACCCTTATCGGGCGAAGACTCGCTGACGTCTTCGGCGGACGAGTTCAAATTCTCATCATCTGCGGGTGGGAGCCAACCTTCCACCACTTGGAATAGCTGCGACAACCAAGCAAAGTTAGCACGGCCGCAAATGCAAAATTGCGACTGCGAGTGCATGGGAAATAAAAGAACTCGCTAGACGCCATCGGCGTCTGGCGGTCGTGGACGACCTCAATGAGACCATCATTGTTGTCGTCGAGACCATTGATGACGTAGGTCGTGAACTCCATGTCAGTGAGGGCTACCCGATGGAGGTCATCGTGTCGAAGAGGCCCTTGACCTTGTGGTAGTAGGCCGACGCCGACATGTTCAGCTTCTCGCACTCGTCGAGCTAACGACGTATGGTGCTGGAGAGAGCAAGAGACTGGGAGGCAAATCTAGACTCAATGATCTACCAAGCCTTCTGGGAGGTCGTCGCGAAGACAACCATGCCAGCCACCTCTGCTCCAAGAGAGGTTCGTCTGATCCTGCACCATCCAGACGTTATGTGCGGAGTTGATGACAGGTCCAGAGGCGCTGTCCACGTACGCCGGAGGTCAGGGGAAGGAGTTGTCAATGTAGCCGTAGAGGTAGTGGCTCTTGAGGAGCGGCAGAATCTGCGCACACCAAAAGATGTAGTTGTCCAAAGTAAGCCAGATGATGATCTCCTTGCCGAAGTGAAAGGGCGGCAGAAGCAAGCCGACAAACACCGACTATAACATCCCAGCATTTAGAACCTAACAAAGGGTAGATTTAGGAATATGGATTGTTGCATGCATTCATCTGTGAAAATGTGGGTAAAATTTTCGCCAAATAAAAAACCTAAGTGATCAATGTATCTTTCATACTTTGAGATGATCTTAAGGAGTTATGTGTTTTCAAATGAATTTGAAATATTAGACTTGAGTATTTGAATTATAATTCAAATGAATTAGATATAAGCTTTGAATCTTAATTCAATTAAGAGATAAATATTACAACTTGAATTATATCCAAAGAAAAACAATAATGAATATAAAGTTTATTTCTTATCATCAATATATATAATCAAGTTATAAAATTATAACTTATTTGAATCATCCACATAACTTACAAAAGTAAATATACAAAGAATAGGAATATTCTTTATTAATAATAATATAATCTTTATTACAATTGAATAAAATAAAGATTACAACAATAATAAAAGAAAATTACAAAAGAATAAGAAAATTACATTGGAATATTTACTAACTATCCTATATCTAAATCTAAACTAAATCTTCATCTTTATCTTTTTACCTGCAAAACAAAGACTAAATAAACACAAAAGAAGATTAGTGTTAGTATTATTTCTCTCAGACATGTCACTGAAATGCACTTGACAAATTCATCATTGAGAAATTTATAAAAGGGGCAAGTTTCACCAATATGAAATAATTCATCTTTCATAAATTCAAAGCCAGAAGTCAAATAACAACCAAGAGGGGCAAAATCACCAGCCAGATGAAAGTAACCTGGTAAGAGTAAGTTCAAAATTATGAACATATCCACAAGTGCATAGGGCACACAAGCAAAGACACGCACCATGCATGTGGTGTGTCGACCTCACAAGCACACCCAATCTCACAAAACCACAAGCACCGTGGGAGGCACTAGTGCATCACTCCACCGACCAAGACATAAGAACCGGTGTAGACAGCAACTAAACCAAGCACCACAGCCAGCAACCAAACCAACTAAGAATCAATCAAACATCACCAGGATGGTGCCATAAGGAGGGGGATGGATCTGGTGGATAGCAAGATCAAACCCAGGAGCTCGGAGGAGCAGGGTCAGCTCAAGATCAAGCATAGGAGTCCAGCAAAACCAGATCAAGATCATCATCACCAACTTACTACACCATCATCAGATTTTGTGGTGAGTTTCATAAAACCTTCACATGATCTAATCATCTTATTCAGAGAGAAACATGTGTTGTTTTATAAAACAAAACCTCGAAAAACACCCAAGTGGGGTGAATCCATCATAGGGATTTTAAAACTCTAAAGGCGAATAGCACAATACCAGGATCCAACCAGAGCTCAGAGCAATATCCTTGCTCTGGTTGCCAAACTATATTTTACCATTCAATCATGCATATACCTATGATCTATTTCTAGGCACATCCCTAAAGGAAGGGTAGCACCTTAGGAACAAATCCTTTGGATCCATAACATGATCAAGCTCACTATCATTTTCCCAAGCTTTGATTCAATCAAGAATAACTGGTACCACTACCAGGACTATCTAGATGAACCAATTAGATAAGATCTAAATCCCTAAGCCTCAGACCAACATCATTGATCTTAGAGAATTCAGAAAAGAAACATTTATGTTTATCTCTCAAAGCCAGCTTTGTCATTAAGTATCAAACAACCCAATGGATTAAAGTTATTCTTGTGTGCCATACCATGACGGTGACACAAGGACAGTCCAATATGAATCAGGAAAGACAGTAAATCATCATAGATTCAGACAATCAACTAACTAAACATCTTCCTGTTAACACAGGAATCATAACTAGGAGATTCCTATGTTACACTCCACTGTTTGAGATCATCACATGTTAATTCCCAAGCTAACAGCACTAAGATAGTAGTTGTATCTTATCATCATCATGACCATGAATCAAACAAACAGTGGTAAGCTATCAAGTCATTGGCTTTACCAAGCATGTTTCCCAAAAAACAATATCATCTGAATCAGATGCAATCTAAGCATCAAATCATCTAATAAGCAACCAGAAACATCATCTATCATTTCAAGCAACAAGCCTCAGGCCAATAATCATTTAGCATGTATACAGATCAACCAAACATGATTCAAATCATCCAGTACATGATCAATCACATAACAAGAACCCTAAATGGATAATCATCCTAAGCTGAATCAGACAATAGACAGAGAGGACACTGCTAGCCTCTAGCATCAAATCAACAAGCATAGAAAGCACCAGGGGAAGGAAACAAACTCACCGTTGGTCTCGCTGAAGAAATTGAAGAGGAAGCAGACTGGCCGACAAACCCATGGCACAGGAGCACCAGGGGCGCGCACCCACGACTTACGCCATAGCGACACCTAATCCACCACATCACCACAGGAGGGACCACAATGGCGGCGGCAGCACTTAAACACATGCCAAACCCCAAACCCTAGGATTCGGAGAGGCATCGATCCATTGCAGGAGAGCGCCAGGCTCAAATCCAATTGGATGGAACGAACGGCATCATCGACAACCCCTAGTACACTACGGTGGTGACTAGAATGACCTACAATGGGAATCGCGGCATGGGCATCGTCGCCACAGGATCGAGGAGGAGAGGATAAGCTCGAGGGAGAGAGAGAGGCAGTGAGGAGTGGGCCGAGCTGGGCCAACCCTTCGGGGTGGTCCTTTTGTCTAAAACTAAATGGGCCACTAGGGCCCAATAAGAATAATCAGCCGTAAACAATTCGTGCCTGTTTTAATAAACAGGAAAAGTCCAAAATACCCCTAGACTTAAATAAATTCTAGAAAATAAAATATAAGTCCAAAAATTATAAATTAAATACTTTTGGATTCACAATAATCCACTCTATCCAAATAAAATAAGATATAAAATTTTGGACATTTAAATTTTTATAAGAATTTTGTAATTTATATATACCTTATGGAATTTTATAAAATTATTGAAAGATGATAAAAATAAATAAAAATCACTTTCATTATATATGAATATTATAGTATTTTTAAAAAATACTAAATAAATATTAATAACAATTGTTTTATGTATAATTGATAATTCTTAAAAAGAATTATTAAATCAATAAAAGTCAAATAAGCAGGAAATAAAATAAACTAATTCAATATATGTTATAAATATTATAAAGTAATATTAAAAGGCACCTTATATAGGGAAAATGCATATAGAATTAAATAATGCATTACATTACTTGCATAATCATTTTGTTCTTTAAATATTGTCCTTACCGGCAATAATAATGTTTTTGTAGACATAGAAGCTCAAGGTCCAGTGCAAGCATCAGACTTCACTACCTTGACATCACAAGGCAAGTTCATCACTTACTCATGTCCTTTGAAGAGTCTTTTATCAAAGTATTTGCAAATTGTGTGTTATTATATATGCTATAAAAGGAAGAAAATATTATTTTCACAAATAAAGAAATCATAGATATCATCCTAAGTGATGATATAATGAAGCAATAGAACTCAGAGTTCTACTTGCACTAATGATAAACAAATAGGAATTAATAACCCATGACATCAATGATTCTAGCGATGTATATTACGCGTTAGCCATAAGATTTGGAATGGGACAGAGAAGTCAGCTGTATCTTCTTCCTCTCGCATGAAGCCAGATGTGCAGGTCATGGCTGTTATCCACGTAGCGTGCATATTAATTGGTAATTCGTAGAGGATATGCAACATATGGGTGGGAACCCTCATCGTTCCACGATAGTTCTGGCATCTAACGGTTTGTACAAACCATTGCCATAATTCTATATGTGGGCATGGTGTACACCAAGGAGGCATGCGGGTCGCGAAGGGGGCACTGATTGACTTGGACCAACTACTGGGCCCCACATCATGGAATTGTGGACGGGAAAGTACGCCCTATTGTGAAACAAGGAGTTGATATCTCATGGGTAAAGTAATGTTATGGGGTAACCCCTTGGGGTGGCCCGATCTTTCACGAATTCCACGAGAAACGAGGGGAAAGCGATGGTCGAGGGAGGAAGGGGATGAAAACCACTAACACATGCACACAAAACACGATACACGCCGATCCCTCACGCCGGTGGCAACCGGTCCAACATAATCTCTAGGATCGGTGTTGGGCGAAGCTCTCTCTCCACGCCAATAACGGGGGACGAGGTGCTTGGTGAGATCTTGACGACTTGGGGGCGAGAAATCGAGAACCCAAGGCCTTGTACAACTTGAACGCACTAGGAAAGAACCAAGAGGAGGGTAGACAATATGTGCTCCTTGGTAGGAGCATGAGACCAATAGATTAAAAGATCCTCAAGTGGTGTCTTAATCTATCATTATCCAAGTCTAGGGTTTACATATGAGGGGTGGGGCTATATATAGGCCAACCACATAAATAGGGGTAGTTCTGGAATAAAACTAGAAGTTTGGGCGAATTTGGGGGTTACATGGGCCAGGCCCAAAAGGCTTTAACATGCCTGGCGTCGGTTAGTCCGGAGACTCGCCTGGGTCCCGAGACTCGGCCAATCTCGGACCTGCCCTGAGGGGGGCTTCTGTACCGGGCTCGAGTCTCCGGTCTATACCGGAGGAAGGTCCGGAGACTCCGGTGTAGGAGACCGGAGACTCCGGTCTACACCGGAGATTCCGGTGTGCAGCGCTCCTGCGGCTTCTTCTCCTGGTCCTGCCTCCTTGGTGGCTTGGTGTGGTGGTGTTGCTTCATATCTGAGGATACACAACGTAGTTGCATGAAGTAGCAAGCCGTCCAAAGGTAGACCAAAATAACACGAGGAAAGGAGCGAGTTAACCTTGGCTTGTAGGAGCTTGGCTCGGGCGCGAGTCATTGGTCCACTTGGGGGACTAGGTGTTGTATATGGAGGTGCGTCCGTAGGACGGGCTGCATCAGGTCCCCCCCCCCCTTGGGAAAGAGTCGTCCTCGACTCTTCGACCTTCTCAACTTCATCTTAGCCATGGTAGGGTGAGAGGTCCTTGACATTGAATGTCGGGCTCACAAGATACTTGGATGTTGGGATATCTATGATGTAGGCGTTTTTGTTGATCCTCTTTAGTACCTTGAACGGTCCATCACCTCTTGGCTTGAGTTTGGAGTCGCGGTCCTTGGGGAAGCGGTATTTACTCAAGTGTATCCATACAAGGTCGCCTTCTTCGAAGATCATTTCTTTCTTGTTCTTGTTTAGCTTTGATGCTTGGAGAAGGACTTGTTTCTCGATTGTAGCTCTTGTGTCTTCATGGAGTTTCTTCACGGTTTGGGCATGCTTGACTATTTCCATATTGGCACATTCATGAAGCGGAAGTGGAAGGATATCGAGCGCGGTGAGAGGCTCAAAGCCGTAGACGATCATGAACGGGCTCCTCATGGTGGTGGAGTGCTTGGCGCGGTTGTAGGCGAACTCGGCGTGTGGAATACATTCCTCCCAGTCTTTAAGGTTCTTCTTTATCAACACCCGGAGGAGTGTGCCAAGACTTCGATTGACGACCTCGGTTTGTCCATCGGTTTGAGGATGCGAGGCAGACGAGAAGAGGAGCTTGATGCCGAGCTTGGCCATGAGAGTCTTCCAGAAGTAGCTCATGAATTTGACGTCGCGATCGGAGACGATTGTTCTTGGTACATCGTGTAGCCGAATTATTTCCCTGAAAAACAAATTTGCTACATGTGAAGCATCATCGGTCTTATGGCACGGAATGAAGTGTGCCATTTTGGAAAAACGATCCACTACCACAAATATAGAATCATGTCCATGTTTAGATCTAGGCAACCCTAACACAAAGTCCATGCTAATGTCCGACCAAGGTGCATGAGGAATAGGCAAAGGCATATAAAGACCAAAGGGATTGGACTTGGACTTAGCTTGGATACATGTAGTGCATCGATGAACGTGGCGCTCCACGTCGCGCTTCATCTTTGGCCAAAAGTAGTGAGTGGATAGCATGTCGTATGTCTTGTCACGGCCAAAGTGACCCATAAGGCCTCCACCATGGGACTCTTGAAGAAGTAAAAGTTGGAGAGACGATTTCGGAATGCAAAGCTTGTTTTGTTTGAAAAGGAAACCCTTATACAAATAGAAATCATCAATCCCTTTGTCTATTGAACATTTTGCAAAAAATAGTCCAAAGAAAGGGTCGGACGCGTACAAAGATTTGATGTCATCAATACCCAAGACATTTACTTCGAGTCGTGTAAGAAGGCTTGTGTTTTTGCGAGACAAGGCATCCGCTACCACATTTTCTTTGCCCTTCTTGTATTTGACAATGTAAGGAAAAGACTCCATGAACTCAACCCATTTTGCGTGCCTTTTACTCAAGTTGGCTTGGCCCTTAAGATACTTTAACGACTCATGGTCGGGATGGATGATAAATTCTTTGGGCCAAAGATAGTGTTGCCACACTTGAAGAACTCGAACCAAGGAAAAAAGTTCTTTGTCATAAATGGGATAGTTGAGGCGTGCGCCATCAAGTTTCTCACTATGGTAAGCAATAGGACGCCCATTTTGCATAAGGACGCCACCAATGCCAATACCACTAGCGTCACATTCAATTTCAAAGGTTTTTGTGAAATCCGGTAATGCAAGAAGTGGTGCTTCGGTAAGCCTCTTTTTGAGCTCATCAAAAGCCTTTTGTTGTGCTTTTCCCCAAACGAACGTGACATTTTTCTTGGTCAATTTGTTAAGGGGGCAAGCAATGGTACAAAAGTCTTTCACAAAGCGACGGGTAAAGCCAGCCAACCCATGAAAACTACGAAGTTCACTAACATTTGTAGGGATGGGCCAATCTCGTATGTCTTTGACTTTTGAGACATCAACTTCAATGCCATTGGAAGACACAACAAAACCAAGGAAAATCAGCTTGTCTTTAGAAAAAGTGCACTTTGGGAGATTAGCATAAAGCTTTTCATGACGAAGGATTTGAAGGACCTCCTTAACATGAGTAACATGCTCCTATAGTGACTTGCTATAGACAAGGATGCCATCAAAGTAAACAACTACACTCTTCCCAATGAGAGATCGCAAAATATGGTTCATGAGGCGCATGAAGGTAGATGGGGCATTAGATAAGCCAAAAGGCATAACCAACCATTCATAGAGGCCAAGCTTGTTCTTGAAGGCGGTTTTCCACTCATCACCTTCGGCCATGCGAATTTGATGGTAACCACTACGGAGATCAATTTTCGAAAATATAGTGGCTCCACATAACTCATCAAGCATGTCATCAAGACGCGGTATAGGATGTCGATAATGCACTGTGATAGCATTGATTGGACGGCAGTCCATGCATAACCGCAACGTATCATCCATTTTTGGAACTAGAATCACGGGGACCGCGCTTGGGCTAGTGCTTACTTGGATCAAACCTTTGGAGACGAGTTGGTTGATTTGTCGTTCTATCTCTTTCGTCTCTTCCGGGTTTGTGCGATATGCGGCGCGGTTTGGGAGTGGGGCGCCGGGTATGAGGTCGATGCGGTGCTCGATTCCACGAAGAGGAGGTAGTCCATGAGGAAGCTCTTCGGGAAATACATCTTGGAATTCCTGCAAAACAGCCATCAACGGAGGAGGAACATTTGTCAAGTCATTAGTTCCTTGAGATAGTCCCTTGCATACAAGGACATACTGCAAAATGGATGGGTTGTTCCGCACTTCTCTCATCTCACTTTTGGTGGCAAGAAGAACACTCTTATTTTTTCCACTCGAGTTTGGCTTGTAGCTCTCACTCACTATGGTGTGGTTATCTCGCTCACCACTCTTCTCACAAGGTGTTTTTGTGTATTGCGCCCTCGCTAAAGCCTTTGCATTGTCCGCAATTAATTGGCTAGGATTCATTGGTTGCAACACACAAGTTTTATCAAGCCATTTGAAGGTATAAGTGTTTGAGTGACCATCATGCAAAGCACGCTTGTCATATTGCCACCTTCCGAGCAACATATGGCAACCCGTCATTGGGACCACGTCACATTCCACCGTGTCCTTGTAGGGCCCAATTGAGAACGTTACCGAGACGGTGTGCTTGATTTTGACGGATCCTTGGTCACTTAGCCATTGGATATGGTAGGGGTGTTTATGTGGATGGAGGGTGAGGTTGAGTTTCTCACACAATTCCGTGCTTGCAAGATTGTCGCAACTCCCTCCATCGATGACAACTTCGATGGACTTCCCATTGATGCCGGCACGAGTTTGGAAGATGTTCGTGTTGGAATTATGCCCTAGAGGCAATAATAAAGATTTTATTATTATAATTCTTGTTCATGATAAATGTTTATATTCCATGCTAGAATTGTATTAAGCGGAAACTTTAATACTTGTGTGGTTTGTGAACAACACCGTGTACCTAGTATGCCTCTATGGACTAGCTCATTGATTAATGATGGTTAAGGTTTCCTAACCATGGACATGAGTTGTCGATTAATAATGAGATCATATTATTGGGAGAATGATATGGTGGACAGACCCAAACTAAGCGAAGCAATTAGATCGTGTCATCGTGTTCGTCTTTGCAAAGCTTTTCTTATGTCAAATATTATATTCCTTAGACCATGAGATAATACAACTCCCTGGTATCGGAAGAAAGCTTTGAGGTCATCAAACGTCATCCTATGAGAGGGTGATCATAAAGGTGTCTCTCAGGTGATCGGAAAGTATCATTGGGTTGTATGTATCGAGATGGGATTTGTCCTCCCAAGTCGGAGAGATATACTTGGCCCACTTTAATCGATATCAACACCGCTTGTAAGCATGTGGTTAAGGAGTTAATCACAAAGTGATATCGGATTACGGAACAGTAAAGTACTTGCGTGAACGAGATTGAACTAGGTATGACGCACCGATGATCGAATCTCGGGCAAGTAAAATATCGCGAAACGAAGGGAACATATATATGGGATTGATTGAATCCTGGCATCGTGGTTCATCCGATATGATCATCGATGAATGTGTGGGAGTCAATATGGGTTTCCAGACCCCGCTGTTGATTATTGATAGAAGATCATGTCTGCATGTTCTCGAACCCGCAGGGTCACACACTTAACGTGTCTCGACGCAGGATCACATGTGTTCACGGAGTGTTAATACTTTTCTCCGGTTCTCTATTAAAAGGAGCACCTTAATTGCCAGTAGTTCCCTAGAGGAGCCGTTGCCACGGGCTGGCTGGACAGAAGATGTTGTACAAGTTATCATTGCGAGCACGTATGACTATATTTGGAGGACATGCCTAGGATTGTTTAGTACTTGGATGCTTGTCCTTATTTATCTACAATGCCCTGGATCTTGAAGTTACATGTTTAGACTCGTCCATGCAACGCCCGTCCAAACATGCGCGGCTAGGGAAAAATGCCAAGTAGGAGAGCGTGCCCTGGACTCGCCACGCTACTATTCCTACGGATCAGGTGGAGTGACGCGCCTAACAAAACGCGCCTTGTCCTCACCTACCTCGGGCATGCGACTAGAACAGCCAAGTACCACGCTCGGGGAATCGGCGACCCGACCCCGTTCGCGCCCGGGAAAACGGCTAAGTATAGAGCACCCCTTGGAGTCGCTATGCGACTGGATTTCCGAGCCATGTTGAGTCGACCTAAACTTACTAACAATTCAAACAACACATAAAAACGAGGTTAACCCCATAAAAGGGCGGACGCGCTCCGGGACTCGCGCAACCAACAACCAAACCAAACAAACAATGACAAAAGAACCCTTGTATTCCTTCAAAGTAGCAAAATTTGTTCGCTTACAAGGATAATTACATACTTATCCTACACTAACGCCGATCGGCAAGCTACTCTATTCCACAGGCTTCGACGAGGAGGCATCACCACCCTTGCGATAGCCGATAAAGGGAACCTACGAATTCGATGGGTATGTCATGAGCTCACCCGCCATGGCCGCACGGAATGGCTGCTCCACCTTGAAGTCGCTGTGCGCCGGCTCGGGATCGTTTAGGGCGACTACCGTTTCCTGGTAATGAATGAGATCGCCCATCGCCCACACCCGGTCGGCATACACCGCAGCCCGCTCCGTCAGCTTCAGCACCTCGGCGATTTTGACTGCGCCCGTCGATGAAGGATACCCGCTCGTGACGTCGTCGAGGTCGAACTTGTCAGGAAAATGCGCGAGCCCAAGGCTCAGCGCAGTCGCCGCTCCACGACGGAAGGCCGACTGCGTCATAAACTCCACAACTGTCGGGTCCTTCTCCAGATAGCGCCAAACCTCGACGAGGTCGCTGGGATCACCTCCGTGGGAAAGATCTCCTGAAGATACGCCCGGATGCAGGTCGCTGACAATGGACAGAATCAACCAGAGTGGTGACGCATTGCCACGCGTCGTACGACTGTGCTTCTTCGGCATTATCAGTAATCAAGCTTGCAACACACAAGCAAATAGTAAGGGAAGTACCAGCAAAACAATGCGACTCGCGCACCCAGGAATTGGCAGAAGGAAAACTCACCAATCAATGGGCGACAGCGTTCCGTGATGAAATTTTGAAGAGCAGGGAGGTCATCCTGCAGCCAGGCGATGAGCGCGTCCGACACCTTCCGCTCCTTAGCAGCAGAGCCAACAGCTGCCTTGGCCCGCTCATTCGCCCAGATCGCCTCCGCCTTCGCCTCCTTGATCTCATGCTCCGGGTCGGCAATTCGCTTCTCCGCGGCGCTCAAGGACGACTGCGCGGTCGTCAATTCACTCGCCGGGACGAGGCCCTGACGAGCCTTCTCCACCGTGGCCGCACTATCCTCTGCATCAACAACCCAATGATTACAAAAGTAACAAGTTAACGATCAGCGCCAAGCATGACGAACACTCACCCGCACTCGTTCGAAGCTGCTCGTTCGTGTCTCGAACAACGAGGAGCTCCTTCTCCGCACGATGCTTGGCAGCAAGCCGTTCTGCAGGCCCTGCGCAACAATGGAAGCATCAGCAACAAAAAATTCCTAAGTGTCTAACCGCTGAAATTCAGCGACTAGCCACTCGGGGACTGGACGGCAAAAAATTCCTAAGTGCCTGGCCGCTGAAATTCAGCGACCAGCCACTCGGGGACTGGACGACAAAAACCAATAAGAATCCGACCACTGAAATTTTGTGGCCCGATCCTCGAGGACTGGACATACCTGGATGGCGGCACCGAGCATGCTATGAAGTTCCATCGCGTCCACTGATGCCAGCACGAATGGAGTATGTCCGCGACGCTACTCGACCTCAGTGTCGGCAGCCCGCACAATTGACTCGACGGCATCGAGGCACTTCGCTGGATGCCCTCGCTACAAAGCGAGGGAATGTCGCCACTGTGGCCCCCGCACCACGAAGGTGGGCATGTCGCCCCAACCGAGGCCGTGGGCTCTTCCCGCTGCAACTTCGTGACCTCCATGGCCCTCGGGGCTACACCCACTGCAATGAGCTTCGCCGGGTGACCGCCGTCCGATATTGTGACAACCTGGCCTTTTGCTCTCTTGGTGCCTTCAAGGCGCCTCAACCTCGCCGCCTTCCTCTTCTTCTAGGGGTCAACTGGTGCCTCCGTGGCACCCGATGGAACCAGCCATCTTGAAGGTGACCTATCTTATTCACTCTAGTCCTGTGCAACAACTCACAAGAACTCACTAGTCGAACATACATCAAGGCATAATGAAAGGATTGAGAAACACTCACTTGGCGACCGGGATAAATCGTAGGCCAGTACGAATACTAGCCGGCTTCTCCAGCTCTGGCCCCAGTTTCCGACTGAGGCTCGTCTCGAACACGCTCTGCGCCCAAGACACCAACGGCTTCTTCGAGGACGAGGCCGTAGCAGGAGGTTCAGTGGCGATCACCGTGGGAGCTCCTCTCGGCGGCGAGGCCCCTACGGCCGGAGCAGCCACCAGTCCGGTAACTGGGACGAACAACGGCGGTAGCGTTGCCAACGGCACCTCATCTTCCGCGACGGTCGCACCAGTCGCCGTCATCGCATGCGCTGCTACATCAGCTTTAGCTTCCTTGACTGCGCTGGTAGCATCGGAGCTACTCGTGGACCGAGGCGGTGACACCGGCTTAACCGGCTTCTTCTTCTTCGGCGGTGGCGGTTTCTTCTTCGATGGTGTGGCTTCATGCTGCAAGGTGTTCTCGGGGAGCTCATCGTCATTGTCGTCGTGGGCTTCGAGGCTCTTGCTGGCCTCGAGCTCGCGCTGATGTTGCCCACGGGTCTTGCGAACCATGGGTGCGGCGACCTCCACGGCTTTGTCGCAACTGTCATCGTCATCATCATCGCCGCCCCCGTCACTTTTGGCATCACCCTTATCGGGCGAAGACTCGCTGACGTCTTCGGCGGACGAGTTCAAATTCTCATCATCTGCGGGTGGGAGCCAACCTTCCACCACTTGGAATAGCATACAACCAAGCAAAGTTAGCACGGCCGCAAATGCAAAATTGCGACTGCGAGTGCATGGGAAATAAAAGAACTCGCTAGACGCCATCGGCGTCTGGCGGTCGTGGACGACCTCAATGAGACCATCATTGTTGTCGTCGAGACCATTGATGACGTAGGTCGTGAACTCCATGTCAGTGAGGGCTACCCGATGGAGGTCATCGTGTCGAAGAGGCCCTTGACCTTGTGGTAGTAGGCCGACGCCGACATGTTCAGCTTCTCGCACTCGTCGAGCTAACGACGTATGGTGCTGGAGAGAGCAAGAGACTGGGAGGCAAAGCTAGACTCAATGATCTACCAAGCCTTCTGGGAGGTCGTCGCGAAGACAACCATGCCAGCCACCTCTGCTCCAAGAGAGGTTCGTCTGATCCTGCACCATCCAGACGTTATGTGCGGAGTTGATGACAGGTCCAGAGGCGCTGTCCACGTACGCCGGAGGTCAGGGGAAGGAGTTGTCAATGTAGCCGTAGAGGTAGTGGCTCTTGAGGAGCCAGAATCAAGCACACCAAAAGATGTAGTTGTCCAAAGTAAGCGATGATGATCTCCTTGTCAAGAAAGTGAAAGGGTAAGCCGACAAACACCGACTATAACATCCCAGCATTTAGAACCTAACAAAGGGTAGATTTAGGAATATGGATTGTTGCATGCATTCATCTGTAAAAATGTGGGTAAAATTTTCGCCAAATAAAAAACCTAAGTGATCAATGTATCTTTCATACTTTGAGATGATCTTAAGGAGTTATGTGTTTTCAAATGAATTTGAAATATTAGACTTGAGTATTTGAATTATAATTCAAATGAATTAGATATAAGCTTTGAATCTTAATTCAATTAAGAGATAAATATTACAACTTGAATTATATCCAAAGAAAAACAATAATGAATATAAAGTTTATTTCTTATCATCAATATATATAATCAAGTTATAAAATTATAACTTATTTGAATCATCCACATAACTTACAAAAGTAAATATACAAAGAATAGGAATATTCTTTATTAATAATAATATAATCTTTATTACAATTGAATAAAATAAAGATTACAACAATAATAAAAGAAAATTACAAAAGAATAAGAAAATTACATTGGAATATTTACTAACTATCCTATATCTAAATCTAAACTAAATCTTCATCTTTATCTTTTTACCTGCAAAACAAAGACTAAATAAACACAAAAGAAGATTAGTGTTAGTATTATTTCTCTCAAACATGTCACTGAAATGCACTTGACAAATTCATCATTGAGAAATTTATAAAAGGGGCAAGTTTCACCAATATGAAATAATTCATCTTTCATAAATTCAAAGCCAGAAGTCAAATAACAACCAAGAGGGGCAAAATCACCAGCCAGATGAAAGTAACCTGGTAAGAGTAAGTTCAAAATTATGAACATATCCACAAGTGCATAGCAGGCACACAAGCAGCACACGCACCACCATGCATGTGGTGTGCTGTCGACCTCACAAGCACAGCCCAATCTCACAAAACCACAAGCACAGCCGTGGGAGGCACTAGTGCATCACTCCACTGCACGGCACATAAGAACAGCCAGTGTAGACAGCAACTAAACCAAGCACCACAGCCAGCAACCAAACCAACTAAGAATCAATCAAACATCACCAGGATGGTGCCATAAGGAGGGGGATGGATCTGGTGGATAGCAAGATCAAACCCAGGAGCTCGGAGGAGCAGGGTCAGCTCAAGATCAAGCATAGGAGTCCAGCAAAACCAGATCAAGATCATCATCACCAACTTACTACACCATCATCAGATTTTGTGGTGAGTTTCATAAAACCTTCACATGATCTAATCATCTTATTCAGAGAGAAACATGTGTTGTTTTATAAAACAAAACCTCAGAAAAACACCCAAGTGGGGTGAATCCATCATAGGGATTTTAAAACTCTAAAGGCGAATAGCACAATACCAGGATCCAACCAGAGCTCAGAGCAATATCCTTGCTCTGGTTGCCAAACTATATTTTACCATTCAATCATGCATATACCTATGATCTATTTCTAGGCACATCCCTAAAGGAAGGGTAGCACCTTAGGAACAAATCCTTTGGATCCATAACATGATCAAGCTCACTATCATTTTCCCAAGCTTTGATTCAATCAAGAATAACTGGTACCACTACCAGGACTATCTAGATGAACCAATTAGATAAGATCTAAATCCCTAAGCCTCAGACCAACATCATTGATCTTAGAGAATTCAGAAAAGAAACATTTATGTTTATCTCTCAAAGCCAGCTTTGTCATTAAGTATCAAACAACCCAATGGATTAAAGTTATTCTTGTGTGCCATACCATGACGGTGACACAAGGACAGTCCAATATGAATCAGGAAAGACAGTAAATCATCATAGATTCAGACAATCAACTAACTAAACATCTTCCTGTTAACACAGGAATCATAACTAGGAGATTCCTATGTTACACTCCACTGTTTGAGATCATCACATGTTAATTCCCAAGCTAACAGCACTAAGATAGTAGTTGTATCTTATCATCATCATGACCATGAATCAAACAAACAGTGGTAAGCTATCAAGTCATTGGCTTTACCAAGCATGTTTCCCAAAAAACAATATCATCTGAATCAGATGCAATCTAAGCATCAAATCATCTAATAAGCAACCAGAAACATCATCTATCATTTCAAGCAACAAGCCTCAGGGCAATAATCATTTAGCATGTATACAGATCAACCAAACATGATTCAAATCATCCAGTACATGATCAATCACATAACAAGAACCCTAAATGGATAATCATCCTAAGCTGAATCAGACAATAGACAGAGAGGACACTGCTAGCCTCTAGCATCAAATCAACAAGCATAGAAAGCACCAGGGGAAGGAAACAAACTCACCGTTGGTCTCGCTGAAGAAATTGAAGAGGAAGCAGACTGGCCGACAAACCCGCGGCGGCACAGGGAGCACCCAGGGGGCGCTGCAACCCGCACCAGCCACGACGGCGGCCATAGCAGCACACGAATCCACCACATCACCACAGGAGGGACCACAATGGCGGCGGCAGCACTTAAACACATGCCAAACCCCAAACCCTAGGATTCGGAGAGGCATCGATCCATTGCAGGAGAGCGCCAGGCTCAAATCCAATTGGATGGAACGAACGGGCATCATCGACAACCCCCTAGTACACTACGGTGGTGACTAGAATGACCTACAGCGGCGGGAATCGCCGGTGGCGGCATCGTCGGCCACGGGATCGGGGTCAGAGGAGGAGAGGATAAGCTCGAGGGAGAGAGAGAGGCAGTGAGGAGTGGGCCGAGCTGGGCCAACCCTTCGGGGTGGTCCTTTTGTCTAAAACTAAATGGGCCACTAGGGCCCAATAAGAATAATCAGCCCAGAAACAATTCCAGGCCTGTTTTAATAAACAGGAAAAGACCAAAATACCCCTAGACTTAAATAAATTCTAGAAAATAAAATATAAGTCCAAAAATTATAAATTAAATACTTTTGGATTCACAATAATCCACGCTATCCAAATAAAATAAGATATAAAATTTTGGACATTTAAATTTTTATAAGAATTTTGTAATTTATATATACCTTATGGAATTTTATAAAATTATTGAAAGATGATAAAAATAAATAAAAATCACTTTCATTATATATGAATATTATAGTATTTTTAAAAAATACTAAATAAATATTAATAACAATTGTTTTATGTATAATTGATAATTCTTAAAAAGAATTATTAAATCAATAAAAGTCAAATAAGCAGGAAATAAAATAAACTAATTCAATATATGTTATAAATATTATAAAGTAATATTAAAAGGCACCTTATATAGGGAAAATGCATATAGAATTAAATAATGCATTACATTACTTGCATAATCATTTTGCTTCTTTAAATATTGTCCTTACCGGGCAATAATAATGTTTTTGTAGACATAGAAGCTCAAGGTCCAGTGCAAGCATCAGACTTCACTACCTTGACATCACAAGGCAAGTTCATCACTTACTCATGTCCTTTGAAGAGTCTTTTATCAAAGTATTTGCAAATTGTGTGTTATTATATATGCTATAAAAGGAAGAAAATATTATTTTCACAAATAAAGAAATCATAGATATCATCCTAAGTGATGATATAATGAAGCAATAGAACTCAGAGTTCTACTTGCACTAATGATAAACAAATAGGAATTAATAACCCATGACATCAATGATTCTAGCGATGTATATTACGCGTTAGCCATAAGATTTGGAATGGGACAGAGAAGTCAGCTGTATCTTCTTCCTCTCGCATGAAGCCAGATGTGCAGGTCATGGCTGTTATCCACGTAGCGTGCATATTAATTCGTAGAGGATATGCAACATATGGGTGGGAACCCTCATCGTTCCACGATAGTTCTGGCATCTAACGGTTTGTACAAACCATTGCCATAATTCTATATGTGGGCATGGTGTACACCAAGGAGGCATGCGGGTCGCGAAGGGGGCACTGATTGACTTGGACCAACTACTGGGCCCCACATCATGGAATTGTGGACGGGAAAGTACGCCCTATTGTGAAACAAGGAGTTGATATCTCATGGGTAAAGTAATGTTATGGGGTAACCCCTTGGGGTGGCCCGATCTTTCACGAATTCCACGAGAAACGAGGGGAAAGCGATGGTCGAGGGAGGAAGGGGATGAAAACCACTAACACATGCACACAAAACACGATACACGCCGATCCCTCACGCCGGTGGCAACCGGTCCAACATAATCTCTAGGATCGGTGTTGGGCGAAGCTCTCTCTCCACGCCAATAACGGGGGACGAGGTGCTTGGTGAGATCTTGACGACTTGGGGGCGAGAAATCGAGAACCCAAGGCCTTGTACAACTTGAACGCACTAGGAAAGAACCAAGAGGAGGGTAGACAATATGTGCTCCTTGGTAGGAGCATGAGACCAATAGATTAAAAGATCCTCAAGTGGTGTCTTAATCTATCATTATCCAAGTCTAGGGTTTACATATGAGGGGTGGGGCTATATATAGGCCAACCACATAAATAGGGGTAGTTCTGGAATAAAACTAGAAGTTTGGGCGAATTTGGGGGTTACATGGGCCAGGCCCAAAAGGCTTTAACATGCCTGGCGTCGGTTAGTCCGGAGACTCCGGTCTGGGGTCCGGAGACTCCGGTCAATCTCCGGACCCGTCTCCGGAGGGGGCTTCTGGCTGTACCGGGCTCGAGTCTCCGGTCTATACCGGAGGAAGGTCCGGAGACTCCGGTGTAGGAGACCGGAGACTCCGGTCTATACCGGAGATTCCGGCAGTGTGGCCTCCTGCTTCTTCTCCTGGTCCTGCCTCCTTGGTGGCTTGGTGTGGTGGTGTTGCTTCATATCTGAGGATACACAACGTAGTTGCATGAAGTAGCAAGCCGTCCAAAGGTAGACCAAAATAACACGAGGAAAGGAGCGAGTTAACCTTGTCTTGTAGGAGCTTGGCTCGGGCGCGAGTCATTGGTCCACTTGGGGGACTAGGTGTTGTATATGGAGGTGCGTCCGTAGGACGGGCTGCATCAGGTCCCCCCCCCCTTGGGAAAGAGTCGTCCTCGACTCTTCGACCTTCTCAACTTCATCTTAGCCATGGTAGGGTGAGAGGTCCTTGACATTGAATGTCGGGCTCACAAGATACTTGGATGTTGGGATATCTATGATGTAGGCGTTTTTGTTGATCCTCTTTAGTACCTTGAACGGTCCATCACCTCTTGGCTTGAGTTTGGAGTCGCGGTCCTTGGGGAAGCGGTCTTTACTCAAGTGTATCCATACAAGGTCGCCTTCTTCGAAGATCATTTCTTTCTTGTTCTTGTTTAGCTTTGATGGTTGGAGAAGGACTTGTTTCTCGATTGTAGATCTTGTGTCTTCATGGAGTTTCTTCACGGTTTGGGCATGCTTGACTATTTCCATATTGGCACATTCATGAAGCGGAAGTGGAAGGATATCGAGCGCGGTGAGAGGCTCAAAGCCGTAGACGATCATGAACGGGCTCCTCATGGTGGTGGAGTGCTTGGCGCGGTTGTAGGCGAACTCGGCGTGTGGAATACATTCCTCCCAGTCTTTAAGGTTCTTCTTTATCAACACCCGGAGGAGTGTGCCAAGACTTCGATTGACGACCTCGGTTTGTCCATCGGTTTGAGGATGCGAGGCAGACGAGAAGAGGAGCTTGATGCCGAGCTTGGCCATGAGAGTCTTCCAGAAGTAGCTCATGAATTTGACGTCGCGATCGGAGACGATTGTTCTTGGTACATCGTGTAGCCGAATTATTTCCCTGAAAAACAAATTTGCTACATGTGAAGCATCATCGGTCTTATGGCACGGAATGAAGTGTGCCATTTTGGAAAAACGATCCACTACCACAAATATAGAATCATGTCCATGTTTAGATCTAGGCAACCCTAACACAAAGTCCATGCTAATGTCCGACCAAGGTGCATGAGGAATAGGCAAAGGCATATAAAGACCAAAGGGATTGGACTTGGACTTAGCTTGGATACATGTAGTGCATCGATGAACGTGGCGCTCCACGTCGCGCTTCATCTTTGGCCAAAAGTAGTGAGTGGATAGCATGTCGTATGTCTTGTCACGGCCAAAGTGACCCATAAGGCCTCCACCATGGGACTCTTGAAGAAGTAAAAGTTGGAGAGACGATTTCGGAATGCAAAGCTTGTTTTGTTTGAAAAGGAAACCCTTATACAAATAGAAATCATCAATCCCTTTGTCTATTGAACATTTTGCAAAAAATAGTCCAAAGAAAGGGTCGGACGCGTACAAAGATTTGATGTCATCAAGACCCAAGACATTTACTTCGAGTCGTGTAAGAAGGCTTGTGTTTTTGCGAGACAAGGCATCCGCTACCACATTTTCTTTGCCCTTCTTGTATTTGACAATGTAAGGAAAAGACTCCATGAACTCAACCCATTTTGCGTGCCTTTTACTCAAGTTGGCTTGGCCCTTAAGATACTTTAACGACTCATGGTCGGGATGGATGATAAATTCTTTGGGCCAAAGATAGTGTTGCCACACTTGAAGAACTCGAACCAAGGCAAAAAGTTCTTTGTCATAAATGGGATAGTTGAGGCGTGCGCCATCAAGTTTCTCACTATGGTAAGCAATAGGACGCCCATTTTGCATAAGGACGCCACCAATGCCAATACCACTAGCGTCACATTCAATTTCAAAGGTTTTTGTGAAATCCGGTAATGCAAGAAGTGGTGCTTCGGTAAGCCTCTTTTTGAGCTCATCAAAAGCCTTTTGTTGTGCTTTTCCCCAAACGAACGTGACATTTTTCTTGGTCAATTTGTTAAGGGGGCAAGCAATGGTACAAAAGTCTTTCACAAAGCGACGGGTAAAGCCAGCCAACCCATGAAAACTACGAAGTTCACTAACATTTGTAGGGATGGGCCAATCTCGTATGTCTTTGACTTTTGAGACATCAACTTCAATGCCATTGGAAGACACAACAAAACCAAGGAAAATCAGCTTGTCTTTAGCAAAAGTGCACTTTGGGAGATTAGCATAAAGCTTTTCATGACGAAGGATTTGAAGGACCTCCTTAACATGAGTAACATGCTCCTATAGTGACTTGCTATAGACAAGGATGCCATCAAAGTAAACAACTACACTCTTCCCAATGAGAGATCGCAAAATATGGTTCATGAGGCGCATGAAGGTAGATGGGGCATTAGATAAGCCAAAAGGCATAACCAACCATTCATAGAGGCCAAGCTTGTTCTTGAAGGCGGTTTTCCACTCATCACCTTCGGCCATGCGAATTTGATGGTAACCACTACGGAGATCAATTTTCGAAAATATAGTGGCTCCACATAACTCATCAAGCATGTCATCAAGACGGTATAGGATGTCGATAATGCCTTTGTGATAGCATTGATTGAATGACGGTCCATGCATAACCGCAACGTATCATCCATTTTTGGAACTAGAATCACGGGGACCGCGCTTGGGCTAGTGCTTACTTGGATCAAACCTTTGGAGACGAGTTGGTTGATTTGTCGTTCTATCTCTTTCGTCTCTTCCGGGTTTGTGCGATACGCGGCGCGGTTTGGGAGTGGGGCGCCGGGTATGAGGTCGATGCGGTGCTCGATTCCACGAAGAGGAGGTAGTCCATGAGGAAGCTCTTCGGGAAATACATCTTGGAATTCCTGCAAAACAGCCATCAACGGAGGAGGAACATTTGTCAAGTCATTAGTTCCTTGAGCTAGTCCCTTGCCTACAAGGACATACTGCAAAATGGATGGGTTGTTCCGCACTTCTCTCATCTCACTTTTGGTGGCAAGAAGAACACTCTTATTTTTTCCACTCGAGTTTGGCTTGTAGCTCTCACTCACTATGGTGTGGTTATCTCGCTCACCACTCTTCTCACAAGGTGTTTTTGTGTATTGCGCCCTCGCTAAAGCCTTTGCATTGTCCGCAATTAATTGGCTAGGATTCATTGGTTGCAACACACAAGTTTTATCAAGCCATTTGAAGGTATAAGTGTTTGAGTGACCATCATGCAAAGCACGCTTGTCATATTGCCACGACCTTCCGAGCAACATATGGCAACCCGTCATTGGGACCACGTCACATTCCACCGTGTCCTTGTAGGGCCCAATTGAGAACGTTACCGAGACGGTGTGCTTGATTTTGACGGATCCTTGGTCACTTAGCCATTGGATATGGTAGGGGTGTTTATGTGGATGGAGGGTGAGGTTGAGTTTCTCACACAATTCCGTGCTTGCAAGATTGTCGCAACTCCCTCCATCGATGACAACTTCGATGGACTTCCCATTGATGCCGGCACGAGTTTGGAAGATGTTCGTGTTGGAATTATGCCCTAGAGGCAATAATAAAGATTTTATTATTATAATTCTTGTTCATGATAAATGTTTATATTCCATGCTAGAATTGTATTAAGCGGAAACTTTAATACTTGTGTGGTTTGTGAACAACACCGTGTACCTAGTATGCCTCTATGGACTAGCTCATTGATTAATGATGGTTAAGGTTTCCTAACCATGGACATGAGTTGTCGATTAATAATGAGATCATATTATTGGGAGAATGATATGGTGGACAGACCCAAACTAAGCGAAGCAATTAGATCGTGTCATCGTGTTCGTCTTTTCAAAGCTTTTCTTATGTCAAATATTATATTCCTTAGACCATGATATAATACAACTCCCTGGTATCGGAAGAAAGCTTTGAGGTCATCAAACGTCATCCTATGAGAGGGTGATCATAAAGGTGTCTCTCAGGTGATCAGAAAGTATCTGTTGGGTTGTATGTATCGAGATGGGATTTGTCCCTCCCAAGTCGGAGAGATATACTTCGGGCCCACTCGGTAATCGATATCAACACCGCTTGTAAGCATGTGGTTAAGGAGTTAATCACAAAGTGATATCGGATTACGGAACGAGTAAAGTACTTGCTGTGAACGAGATTGAACTAGGTATGACGGTACCGATGATCGAATCTCGGGCAAGTAAAATATCGCGAGACGAAGGGAACATATATATGGGATTGATTGAATCCTGGCATCGTGGTTCATCCGATATGATCATCGATGAATGTGTGGGAGTCAATATGGGTTTCCAGACCCCGCTGTTGATTATTGATAGAAGATCATGTCTGCATGTTCTCGAACCCGCAGGGTCACACACTTAACGTGTCTCGACGCAGGATCACATGTGTTCACGGAGTGTTAATACTTTTCTCCGGTTCTCTATTAAAAGGAGCACCTTAATTGCCAGTAGTTCCCTAGAGGAGCCGTTGCCACGGGCTGGCTGGACAGAAGATGTTGTACAAGTTATCATTGCGAGCACGTATGACTATATTTGGAGGACATGCCTAGGATTGTTTAGTACTTGGATGCTTGTCCTTATTTATCTACAATGCCCTGGATCTTGAAGTTACATGTTTAGACTCGTCCATGCAACGCCCGTCCATCTATCCCTATGCCTACCGCACTCGAATCCCACTGTTACCGTTACTGTTACTATTGCTACTATTTCACTGTTGTTGTTTCTTTGTTGTTGTACTACCAAAATGTTACTACTAATAAACTTTTGTGAGCAAGAACTATTTCCAGGTGCAGGTAAACTGACAACTCAGTTGTTAAGGCTTGCAAGTATTCTTTGCCTCCCCTTGTGTCGAATCAATAAATTGGGTAATACTACTCGCGAAGACTGTTGCGATCCCCTATACTTGTGAGTCATCACAAGCTCACACAAGCTGTCACCTATAGTAGCAAAATACTCAAGATACAATCTACCAATCAAAAATCTAATTGGACAAGCAGTGGATGCACATACCGGAGAGCAATCCCTCCAAAAATCAGCAGCAAAGATGGGCTGAGCAAGGAGATCGAAAATCAGGAGCAAGAACAGCAGGAAATCGAGCTTGAGAAAGTTTTCCGGTGTTTTTCGGGACAGAGAAAGAAGTGGCTAGGAGGAGACAACTTGGAGGGCCACAGGTGGGTCCCACCTAGGCTTGGCGCGCCCTAGGGATAGCCGCGCTACCAGGGGGTGTGCTAGCCTGGTGGGTCCCCCTGGGATACCCTAGGTGTCCCTCTACCCCTTTTTTCGAGGAAAAATTTAATATGAATTTTCTGGAATTTTTCGGGAAACTTTATTTTTGGCCAATTTTCAGGTTATGAAAATTGATTTTCTCGCAGAAAAAGATTTTTTTGAAAAAGCAAAAAGCAAAACCAAAACCAAAACTATAGAAGTTCTAAGACACTCTAACAAAGCAAACAACTAGCAAAACAAAAGCTAACAAGAGAAAGAGCAAAGACTGAAAATGAGAGAAAAATAAAAGTAAGCAAGTATAACCACTGTGAAAGCATTGTTTTGTTCATTAAAATCCCTTTGTTAACAAGGTTGATTAAGTATTGTTACCAAAACAATTTAAAATGAAACAAAACTTTGCATTTCACAAAATGATTATGTTACCTCAAACTTGATAGCAATAGTCCCAATCATAATAGTTTCAAAACTTTCTTGTGGAATGGGACAATATATTTCTCCAACTTTGATGCTCTCAATATTTTCAATGGAATTTAGGCAATAGCTCTTATCAATATTCTTGGGGAAATAGACAATATGCTCTTTGTCATTAATATTAAAAGTTACTTTTCCTTAATTACAATTGATGATAGCACCTGCAGTGTTAAGAAAGGGTCTCCCAAGAATAATAGATATATTATCATTTTCAGGCATCTCAAGCACAACAAAATCAGTTAAAACCAAGCTATTATGAGCTACTTGAAAAGGAACATCCTCACATATACCAACAGGAATAGTACTTGTAAAGATATATCAGTTTGTATCAATTTTTCTAGCTGGAGTCTCTTGTAGAGAGAAAAAGGCATAACACTAACTCCAGCTCCCAAATCACATAAAGCAGTTCTAACATAATTATTCTTAATAGATCAAGGAATAGTTAGTATACCTGGATCACTAAGTTTCTTTGGGACCTTACCATTGAAGGAATAATTAGCAATCAAAGTAGAAATTTCCTCATTAGGAATCTTCCTTTTATTAGAGACAATATCCTTCATATACTTTGAATAAGGAGGCAACTTAATAGCACTAGTCAAAGGAATTTGCAAAAATAAAGGTTTCATCCACTCACAAAACTTGTTATAGTGTTCTTCCTCCTTTGACTTGTGTTTCTTATTGGGAAAAGGCATAGGTTTCTGCACCCAAGGTTCTCTTTCACTGCCATGTTTATTAGAAATAAAATCTTCCTTAGTGTACCTAGTGTTCTTAGTGTGCTTCTCAGGTTCTTCCTTAATTTCTTCCTTATCGGGAGCATCATTTTTATCATTACCACTCTCAGTTTCAGCATCAGAGACATATATACTATTAGGATCTACAGCGGGTTCAGGAGGTTCCTCAACTGTTTTATGTTTCTTTTTCTTTCTCTTATGAGGACTACCACTATTTTCAGCTTGTTGAGAATCCTACTCAATTCTTTTAGGGTGTCCTTCAGGATATAAAGGATCTTGACTGGTTGTACCACTCCTAGTTCTAATTCCAAAAGCATGTTTATCTCCAGAAGTATTAACTAGCATACATTTTTGTACCTTAGGAAGTTGATCAATTTGAGTCTGAACCATTTGGAAGTGTTTACAAAGCATTTTAAAATCATTAGCAGTTCTTTCCACAATATCTTTCAACTCATTAATAGCTCTATAGTTTTCCAATAAATAATTCTGAACTTGTTTATTAAAATTACCTTGTTTAACAATCAAAATGTCAAGTTCATCTAAGCACTGATCAAGAGGTTTACCATAGGGAATATCACCTTCATCGAAGTGTTGGAGAGAGTGTACCTCAATAGTGGATGAGTGGGTAATTGGCTTATATAATTCTTCTATAGGAGGTAGATTCTTCACATCTTCAGATCTAATACCTTTCTCCTTAAGACATTTCTTAGCTTCTTTTAGCACTTCGTCATTTAATGCAATCACTCCCCTCTTCTTTGGTGTTGGTGTTGGAGTTGGTTTAGGTACTATTGGCTGAGGTGTAGTAGCCTTAGGTGTAATTAGCTTAGTTGAAGTCCAATTATCATAATTCTTCAGCTTCTGCAAGAGTTCTTTTCCTGAAAACACAATCAGCAAAACTATCTAGGTATGTCCTAGAATCATCAGTTAGTCCATTATAATAAATATCAAGAAGCTCATTTCTAGGTAAAGGACATCCAGGATGTGCATGAATCAAGGCACAGAATCTTGTCCATGACTCAGTCAATTTCTCTTCTTCTCCCTGTTTAAAATCAAAAAGTTTCTGTAAAGCAGCATGTCTAGCACTGGGAGAAAAATATTTCTGAAAGAAAGAAGCAATCAGGGCTATCAATGGATCCAGGAGGTAACCTATTAAACCAATCTTTAGCTTCTCCTTTTAGTGATAAAGGGAAAATATTTATAACAAAGTACTTGTGCATCTTAAAATCATCAGAAAATAAGGCACTCATAGTGGAAAGCTCATTCATATGTGCCACAACACTTTCATTCTCAGTCCCACAAAAAGGTTCTTTCTCAACAATTTTTATATAGGATAAATCAAGCGAGAAATCATAATCTTTATCTTTAGTGTCTATGGAAGAAGTTGCAAACTTAGCATCAGGAGACAGTTTGGGAATAATAGCACGTCTCTCAAGGAGACTCCTAATAGCATTAGCACCACGTGTGTTTTGGTACTCTTCAATAAATTCATAAGTCATTTCAATGTAACCATCATTAATATCATATCTTTCTCTAGACTCAGGAGAGCTAACATGTGTAATAGTGTCTTCACTAGGAGTTTTAGTGTTTCCCAATATAGTTCTAGCAATAGTAGCATATAGGAAAGGACCTAATGAACCACTTGCATTAAGCACAGTAGAAGTAACATCATGAGTATCAGAAGCAATTTCATATTCAGCAGTAGTAGCAGTGTGTGTAGCATGTGTATGTGGTGGTGTAACAAGCTTACTTATAAAATATGGCGAGTCAAGAGCAGCAGAGGTGTTTAGGACTGTACCTCTTCTTGTAGTGGATGGTAAAATATGAAACTTTCCATCACGAAACTTCCCCTTGATGAAAGGAATAGTAGTGAACAATAATAGATCCAAGTGAACTTACAAATAAAGCTATGTTCCCCGTCAACGACACCAGAAAATAGTCTTGATGACCCACAAGTATAGGGGATCGCAACAGTCTTCGAGGGTAGTATTACCCAATTTGTTGATTCGACACAAGGGATCCAAAGAATACTTATAAGCCTTAACAACTGAGTTGTCAATTCAGCTGCACATGGAAATAGTCTTGCTCACAGCAGTTTATCAGTAGCAACAGTTTTGTAGTAGCAATAGATAAGTAACAACAGCAGTAAAACAAAGACAGTAGTAACAATAGTAGCAAACAGTAGGATATGAGTGCGGTAGGTATAGGGATGGATGGACGGGCGTTGCATGGACGAGACTATTCATATAACTTCAAGATCTAGGGCAATTACAGATAAATAAGATAAGCATCCAAGTACTAAATAATCATAGGCATGTGTTCCATCTATAGTCGTACGTGCTCGCAATGAGAACTTGCACAACATCTTTTGTCCAGTCAGCCCGTTGCAGTGGGGCCTCAAGGGAATCTACTAGCAATTAATGTACTCCTTTTAATAGAGCACCGGAGCAAAGCATTAACACTACATGAACACACGTGATCCTCATATCACAACCATCCCCTCCGGCTGTCCCAATTTCTTTCACTTCGGGGCCTTTGGTTCCGGACAATAATATGTGTACACAACTTGCAGATAAGACCAAAAACAATACTATCATCATGAATCAATAATAATTTTAGATCTTAGATCATGGCACTCGAGCCCTAGTGAGAAGCATTAAGCACAACAAGTTGCAACAAAGTTAAATAACACTAATAGAGATACTAGGCACCATGCCCTAACAATCTTATTCGATTACATGATAGAACTCATCCAATCCCTACCATCCTCATAGCCTATAGCGGGGGATTACTCACTCATGGATGGGGGAAACATGGATGGTTGATGGAGAGGCGTTGGTGATAATGATAGCGATGATCCCCTCCAAATTCCCCGTCCCGACAGGGTGCCAGAACGGAGTTTCTGGTTCCGAATCGCGGTTTTTGGTGGTGGCTACGCAGCGGAATTCTTTCTGGAAAAAACGTCGAACCCCCTAGAGTTTTTAGGTCAAGAGGCAACTTATAGGTGAAGAGGGAGGTCGAGGGGGTGCCCGAGGCGGCTACACCCCTCCTAGGCGCGGCCAGGCCTAGCCCGCGCGGCCAGGGGTGTGGGCCCCTCGAAGCCCCACTCTGTCTCGTCTTTTGGCTCCGTGAGTCTTCTGGTGAAATTTGATTTTTGGCATATTTTCCGGGATTTTTCCTGATAGTTGATTTTCTGCACAAAAACTAGACACCAAGGTAATTCTACTGAGAATAACGTCAGTCTGTGTTAGTTGTACCCAAATCACACAAGTTTAGAGGAGAAACAATAACAAAAATGTTCGAAAAAGTAGATATATTTTGGACTTATGCAGATAACCCATCCGGTCCTAGATATTTATCATGTTCTGTCTGAAATATAGCCTCAAAGACTTCTTTCTTAGTAAAGTCAGCAGTAAGAATAGCATTTTGTTTAGCTAAAAGTTGAGACATATCATTTACCCTTTCTTCCATCAGAGCAAAAATATTGTGGACAGGCTCACCAAAGAGATTTTTATAATATTCAGTAATACAAATCTTTAAATTGTCCTCTCCAACAATTCTTCCTTCATCTTGCTCTAGTTGGATTTTTTTTGTTTTCCCGTGCTTGCCATTTTCAATTAAGTAGAAATATTTAGGATTGTTTACCACTTTTGAACATGTTTAAGCCCATCTGGTCTCTACATCATGTCACGCTCCTTTTCTTTTTTATATTTGCCACTTAGGTTCTTCGCATGTCCTCTCAAAAAACGGCGTAAGTGTTTAATTTTCTTTTGCCATGGATGAATAGGAGTCTTACCAACCCGTATAGATTCCTATTCATTTTTATTATCTCAAAGAAACCATCTTAACACAACCAGGATAGAAAATTTAGACTTGTTTGCAAGATGGGTTTGATAGCCAGAGTCAATTAATAGCGGTGTATGATCAGAACCAGATCGCCAGATGCAACAATAGTGGTGAAAACTAGGAAGTTATGCAGGCAAGGGAAAGAATGTCGTGTATTGCATATTAATAGAGAGCTGAACTGTGTAAGCCATTCCCTTGCTAAGCATAGGTCGTACAGACTTTTGTACTAAAGCATGATTACATTCAGGTCCAGAGGTGATCCGGCTCGCTTGTATTCAGGATGAAACCTAAGTAAAAGAACTCTACATTTGCAAAAATAAGAACCAGAACATGTCAGCGAACACACCGCCACTAAAAGGAACTTTTGTTTTCATTCAACACAAGTATACGGTCCAAGTTTTTATAGGTTGGATTATCCCTTCTATTTTCCCATATAAACTGTCTACCAGAAAGAGGAGTTTCTCTCAAGTCCAACTCTCGATGACCATATTTGTTTTGAAACGGTCGATGACCATATTGAATATAAAAGGCCATTGAATATTATAGTTATCATTGTTTTTCTCTTCACTTTTACGTAAGATATTAAAATTACCTCCTAACAACAACATAGGTAGTGACGCTGTCTCACACATCCGTACAAGTTCAGACAAAGAAGAGGGGCTTGTGTAAATCTTGTGAAGCACCATAACCAGCGTAAGGATCCACTCAAGCCGTCATGTTTAGATCGTAAATGCAACTTAACACAAAAAACTCCAGTCTCCACTTTGTAAATTGGATTGTTTTAGAATGAATGCCGACCAGAATTCCACTTGACCTCCTATGTGGAGGTAGACAATCCCAAAGGAATTCTTTACCAACAGTAAGATGCTTTAAGAAAGGTACCATAAAGTTAGATTTACCTGTTTCTAACAACACAATAAAATCTAAACGGTATTCTCTAATCGTCTTGTCAATGAATAAATGTTTGCCGGGTCTCTAAAAACCCTTACTATTTCATGTGATTCCTCTCAAGACCTCCATTAAGATCTAGTAGTTTTAATTTTAATACATGTTTCTTCTCACGTTGGTCTTATCGTAAGACTTGCATCTTCGAGCACGCACCACTTCCGTACTCGGAACATCAAATTTAGAAAAGTTCCCACTCATAGGACTATGCTCCAACACCAAATCTTCACATAGATTAGATTCATATGAAACCAAATGGTTTTGTTCACAAATATTTGTATCTTAACTTTTTTAAGCATTGTTAAATTTTGGTTTAACTCGGTGTCTAGAATTAGTCTAGCTGTTGTACACTTCTCCTTTGAACTATGTCCCATTGAAACCCAAAAAAGAGTTGCCCACTCCTTTGGTAAAAGAGGAGACAACAAATTTGTTTAAAAGGTTCGTACATTGGCTATATAGGTGTCATGATGCTGAGCCAGCAGCATCGCTCTCTCCATTTGTGTGGCGTCGGTATTTGGTTGAGCCTGAAGACGCCCGCTTGATCGCACATTAGTTGGTGGCTGCACTCCAACAAAGCGGATGATCTCGTCCTTCGTCGGTTTGGCTGTCCTTGTGCGTTCAGCTTCAGTAGAGGGGCTCGACGTACGCCCTGTCCTTACCCTTGATCGACTGCTCCATCCCGATACCCCCACCTAGGGTTTTAGGAGACATGAGATGTAGGCACCCTCCATGCAGTAGCATCGCCACTCAGCATGGGCTACTGCAGAGCAGGAGCATCATCCGTTGATGCGTGAAAAGATCCGAGCAAGGCCACCGATCATATCACACTAGTAGAAAAAGAGGCTTCAGTTCGGTCCAGAGTCTGACACTAGTCCCGGTTTGTTACGGACGGGACTAGTATAAGCACTAGTCCCGATTCGTACCGTTTTCAGCGGCTAGGAGCCCGGGGAAACTCTAGTCTCGGGTCGTGATACGGCCCGGGACTAAGGGGTGTGAGCGCGGGCAACACCCTTTAGTCCCGGTTGGTGTCTCCAACCGGGACTAAAGCAACACCCTCTAGTCCCGACCCGAGACATAAACCGGGACTAAAAAAACTGGCAATTTTTGTTTGGCGGGTTCTGCCACGGGAGGAAAACGGGCAAAATCCTGCCGTGGCAGGAGATTTTTGTCCATCCCCCCAAGATTGTCTTTTCTAGTTTCAAAAGCATACCAAAAAATTATAAAAAAACTAAAAATAAATTCTTTCAAACTATAGTTATATTAAGTGATATAGTTGTTACGAAAATTAGCAAACATGAATTTCGACATGTTTTGCCAAAAACTGTCATGAAAAGTTAAAAGGGCTATAACTTTTGCATACGATGTTAGAAAAAACGTACAACCTATCAAAATGTGCGGGAAAAAATTGGAGTCTAATTTGGACGGCCTTAGGCCGTTTGGGATTCTTTTAGATTTTTAAAATTCGAAAAAGAAAAAAAGTTATTTAAAAAATTAATTTTTTAGCAAAACAATTTATGCCATATTTGGATTCCTCACATTTTTCTGATAATAATGGATATTATTTGTTGAATTTTGATTTACAGATTTAAAGATATTATTTATGCCATATTAAATGAATAAATGTCAAATAAATTAATAAAATATTATTTTAATTAGTTTTTTTACTTTCATTGGATTAAAATATTATGATTACTTATTTATTGTTGTTTACTTAAATAGTTATTTGTAATTTCGAAAAATAAAAATGTATGACATATTGATATGGGCTAATAGGATTGATATGGTAGTGTTGACAACAAGGTACAAATGGACTTTGCTCAAGGACACCATGACGGAACAGAGAAGTTAAGCGTGCTAGGGGTGGAGTAGTGCTAGGATGGATGACCGACCAAAAAGTTTAACCACAAGTGTAATTTTTCCTAAGATTAAATATAGTTAATATTAAAAATATTCCAAGTGATAGGATTAACGACTCAAACAATTCAAAAGTTCAAGAAAAAATTAAAAAACAAAAGTAATTTTTTTTTTTTGAAAAAAACTCTAGTCCCAGACCATATTACGACCCGACACTAAAGGGACTAAAGGGGTAGGGGCCTTTAGTCCCGATTTCGCAGTCACGGATGCAAAACCGGGACTAAAGGCCCTTACAACCCGGGATTATAGGCCCTTTTTCCACTAATGTCAGCAGTGAAGATGAAGCATGGTCAACAACCCGATCATCACATGAAACGTCACCTTGGGCATGCAACAATATCGAAGGATCAAAAGAAGATTTTCTGATTGTACCGTTGGGAGATACAAGTGAATTCTTTGAAAAATCAGCACTCAGACCATCAGTCCTTTGAAGATCAACTTCCTTGCGACCAATAGAACACGCTGAATCTATCAAGATATGTTCACTATCAGTAACTGCAACAAAACAAATAAAAGAGGGCGTAGATAATTTCAAATTACCCAAACTTGCATGAATCAGGTCAGCATCCATGCGAGCTATCTTAGGCAGTATAGGTGTAGACCTAGCATTCCGATCCTCCACACAAAACTCGAATGTACTCCCTCCATTTCAAAATATAAGATTGTTATGGGGTAACCCCTTGGGGTGGCCCGATCTTTCACGAATCTCCGCGGGAATCGAGGGTAAAGCGGTGGAAGGGGGAAAGGGGATGAAATCCACGAACACACGCACACGAAGAACCCGACGAACTCACGCACTCCAAACATGATACACGCCGATAACTCACGCCGGTGGCAACCGGTCCAACATAATCTCTAGGATCGGTGTTGGGCGAAGCTCTCTCTCCACACCAACGACGGGGGACGAGGTGCTTGGTGAGATCTTGACGACTTGGGGGCGAGAAACCGAGAACCCAAGGCCTTGTACAACTTGAACATACTAGGCAAGATCTAAGAGGAGGGTGGATAATAGGGTGCCCCTTGGTAGGAGCATGAGACCAATAGATTGAAAGATCCTCAAAGGGGTGTCCTTAATCTATTATTATCCAAGTCTAGGGTTTACAATGGAGGGTGGGGGCTATTTATAGGCCAACCACATAAACAGGGGTATTTTAGGAACAAATAGCGAAATATAGAGAGGGTTACAGGGCGCTGGGCCGACTTAACACGATCAGGTCCACACACGTCCGGTAGTACCGGTCCAGCACGACCGGTAGTACCGGTCAGCCGGTAGTACCGCTTCCGGGCCCGGTAGTGCCGCTTGTCGTCCTGGGACTTGCGCTGGCGTCGTCTGTTGGTGGCGGTAGCAGGGGGCGGTAGTGCCGTGGTCCGGTAGTACCGGGTCCAGGGCCGGTAGTACCGCCAGTGACAGAGAGTATTTGGCTCCTGTTGGCGTAAATGCATTGGTGGTGGCGGGGTAGTGCTGGGCGGTACCGATCGCCAGTCCGTAGTACACTGGCGACAGAGGGCATTTGGTTCCCTCCGGTGGTGCTCCTCCGTTCTCTGGGTCATTCTCTTCGTACCTGATGATGCACAAGGTATGCGTATGAAGTAGCAGGCCATCCAAGGGTGTATCGAAGTCATACAAGGAGAGCAGCGAGTTCACCTTAGCTTGAAGGAGTTTGGCTCGGGCGCGAGTCATGGGTCCACTTGGGGAGCTCGTGGTAGTAGATGTAGTAGCGGTCGTAGGACGGGCTGCATCAGCTCCCCCCTTGGGAAAGAGTCGTCCTCGACTCTTCAACCTTCTCAACTTCATCTTCTCCATGGTAGGGTGAGAGGTCCTTGACATTGAATGTCGAGCTCACAAGATACTTTGATGTTGGGATATCGATGATATAGGCGTTGTTGTTTATCCTCTTTAGCACTTTGAATGGTCCATCACCTCTTGGCTTGAGTTTGGAGTCGTGTTCCTTGCGTAAGCGGTCTTTACTTAAGTGTATCCACACAAGGTCGCCCTCTTCAAAGATCATCTCTTTCTTGTTCTTGTTTAGCCTTGATGCTTGGCGAAGGACTTGTTGCTCGATCGTAGCTCTTGTGTCTTCATGGAGTTTCTTCATTGTTTGAGCACGCTTGACAAAGTCCATGTTGGCACGTTCATGAAGTGGTAGTGGAAGGATATCGAGCGCGGTGAGGGACTCGAAGCCATAGACGATCATGAACGGGCTCCTCATGGTGGTGGAGTGCTTGGCGCGGTTGTAGGCGGACTCGGCGTGTGGAATCATTCCTCCCAGTCTTTAAGGTTCTTCTTTATCAACACCCGGAGGAGTGTGCCAAGGCTTCGATTGACGACCTCGTTTTGTCCATCGGTTTGAGGATGTGATGCGGACGAGAAGAGGAGCTTGATGCCGAGCTTGGCCATGAGAGTCTTCCAGAAGTAGCTCATGAATTTACGTCACGGTCGGAGACGATTGTTCTTGGTACACCGTGTAGCCGAATTATTTCCCTGAAAAACAAATTTGCTACATGTGAAGCATCATCGGTCTTATGGCACGGAATGAAATGTGCCATTTTTGAAAAGCGATCCACTACTACAAATATAGAATCATGTCCATGTTTAGATCTAGGAAAGCCTAACACAAAGTCCATGCTAATGTCCGACCAAGGTGCATGAGGAATAGGCAATGGCATATAAAGACCAAAGGGGTTAGACTTAGACTTAGCTTGGATACATGTAGTGCATCGTTGGACGTGGCGCTCCACGTCGCGCTTCATCTTAGGCCAAAAGTAGTGAGTGGAGAGCATGTCATATGTCTTGTCACGGCCAAAGTGACCCATAAGGCCTCCACCATGGGACTCTTGAAGGAGCAACATTTGGAGAGATGACTTCGGAATGCAAAGCTTGTTTTATTTGAAAAGAAAACCCTTATGCAAGTAGAAATCATCAATCCCTTTGTCTAGTGAACATCTTGCAAAAATTGGTCCAAAGAAAGGGTCGGACGCGTACAAAGATTTGATGTCATCAAGACCCAAGACATTTACTTCGAGCCGCGTAAGAAGGTTTGTGTTTTTGTGAGACAAGGCGTCCGCTACCACATTTTCTTTGCCCTTATTGTATTTGACTATGTAAGGAAAAGACTCCATGAACTCAACCCATTTGGCGTGCATTTTACTCAAATTGGCTTGGCCCTTAAGATACTTCAACGACTCATGGTCGGAATGGATGATAAATTCTTTGGGCCAAAGATAGTGTTGCCACACTTGAAGGACTCGAACCAAGGCAAAAAGTTCTTTGTCATAAATGGGATAGTTAAGGCGTGCGCCATCAAGTTTCTCACTATGGTATGCAATAAGATGCCCATTTTGCATGAGGACGCCACCAATGCCAATACCACTAGCGTAACATTCAATCTCAAAGGTTTTTGTGAAATCCGGTAATGCAAGTTAAGTGGTGCTTCGGTGAGCCTCGCTTTGAGCTCATCAAAAGCCTTTTGTTGTGCTTTTCCCCAAACGAATGTGACATTTTTCTTGGTCAATTCGTTGAGGGGGCAAGCAATGGTAGAAAAGTCTTTCACAAAACGACGGTAAAAGCCAGCCAACCCATGAAAACTATGAAGTTCACTAACATTTGTAGGGATGGGCCAATCTCGTATGTCCTTGACTTTTGAGACATCAACTTCAATGCCATTAGAAGACACAACAAACCCAAGGAAAATCATCTTGTCTTTTGCAAAAGTGCACTTTGGGAGATTAGCATAAAGCTTTTCATGACGAAGGATTTGAAGGACCTCCTTAACATGAGTAACATGCTCCTCTAGTGACTTGCTATAGGCAAGGATGTCATCAAAGTAAACAACTACACTCTTCCCAATGAGAGATCTCAAAATATGGTTCATGAGGCACATGAAGGTAGATGGGGCATTAGATAAGCCAAAAGGCATAACCAACCATTCATAGAGATCAAGCTTGGTCTTGAAGGCGGTTTTCCACTCATCACCTTCGGCCATGCGAATTTGGTGGTAACCACTACGAAGATCAATTTTCGAAAAATATAGTGGCTCCACATAACTCATCAAGCATGTCATCAAGACACGGTATAGGATGTCGATAACGCACGGTGATAGCATTGATTGGACGGCAGTCCATGCATAACCGCAATGTATCATCCGTTTTTGGGACTAGAATCACGGGGACCGCGCTTGAGCTAGTGCTTACTTGGATCAAACCTTTGGAGACGAGTTGGTTGATTTGACGTTTGATCTCCTTTGTCTCTTCCGGGTTCGTGCGATACGCGGCGCGGTTTGGGAGTGGAGCGCCGGGTATGAGGTCGATGCGGTGCTCGATTCCACGAAGAGGAGGAAGGCCATGAGGAAGCTCTTCGGGAAATACATCTTGGAATTCCTGCAAAATAGCCATCAAAGGAGGAGGAACATTTGTCAAGTCGTTAGTTCCTTGCGCTAGTCCCTTGCATACAAGGACATAGTGCAAGATGGATGGGTTGTTCCGCACTTCTCTCGTCTCACTTTTGGTGGCAAGAAGAACACTCTTAGTTTTTCCACTCGAGTTTGGATTGTAGCTCTCACTCACTATGGTGTGGTTATCTCGCTCACCACTCTTCTCACAAGGTGTTTTTGTGTATTGCGCCCTCGCTAAAGCCTTTGCATTGTCCGCAATTAATTGGCTAGGATTCATTGGTTGCAACACACAAGTTTTATCAAGCCATTTGAAGGTATAAGTGTTTGAGTGACCATCATGCAAAGCACGCTTGTCATATTGCCACGGCCTTCCGAGCAACATATGGCAAACCGTCATTGGGACCACGTCACATTCCACCGTGTCCTTGTAGGGCCTAATTGAGAATGTTACCGAAACGGTGTGCTTGATCTTGACGGATCCTTAGTCACTTAGCCATTGGATATGGTAGGGGTGTTTATGCGGGTGGAGGGTGAGGTTGAGTTTCTCACACAATTTCGTGCTTGCAAGATTGTGGCAACTCCCTCCATCGATGACAACCTTGATGGACCTCCCATTGATACCGGCACGAGTTTGGAAGATGTTTGATCGTTGGTCTTCATTATCATTGGATTGAGTAGTTAAGACCCATGTGACCACAAGCGATGGACTTGCGTCATGCTCACACATGAGTAGCTCTTGGTCCTCTTCCAAATGTTGCCTTGCCAAGGCTTCCTTGACCCTTGCATCAAACTCATCTTCACTCAAGTATTCTTCATCGCCGTTGTCATGGATGAACAAAACTTTCTTGTTCCCACATGCGGCTGACTTGTGTCCTTTTCCTCCACACTTGTATCACTCACCATTGAATGGTTGTTCATCTCTTGTGTACTTGCCACTTGGGGGCGGTTTTCCTTGAGGAAGTGTTGGCTTGAAGGGAAGCTTGGTGGTAGTTGAGGAGCTTCCGCTTGGTGTTGTCGGAGTAGTGGTTGAAGCTTGCTTGTATGTGAAGTATGTCTTTGGCTTGTTGAACTTGATGTCCTCTTGCACTTGACGTTCGGCCTTTGATGCAATGTGCACAAGCTCAACCATGTTGTTGTACCGTTGGAACTCGGTGATGCGCTTGATAGGGTGGTTCAAGCAATTGAGGAAACGTGCCATTGTTTGTTCATCACGCTCTTCAATGTTGGCACGGATCATGTTGAGATCCATGTGCTTGAAGTACTCTTCCACGGTCTTTGTTCCTTGACTAAGCGTTTGAAGCTTGTTGAAAAGGTCACGCGTGTAGTGTGAAGGGACAAAGCGGGATCTCATATGAGCCTTCATATCTTGCCAAGGTGAGATTGGGGGCTCTTCTTTTGATTCACGAGCGAGTTGGACATGTTCCCACCAAAGGTTGGCATATTCATCGAACTCGAGGGATGCCATGGCCATCA
Source organism: Avena longiglumis (assembly GCA_030063025.1). NCBI lineage: Eukaryota > Viridiplantae > Streptophyta > Magnoliopsida > Poales > Poaceae > Avena > Avena longiglumis. Next base: position 469,254,248 of record CP125974.1, on the reverse strand, counting down.
TCTTCTCATTGCTAAAGTTGTGCATGCGGAAGATCTTGTCAACCTTGAGTTCCCATGAGAGGTATTCTTCGGGATCATTGGAACCGGTGAACTTGGGCATGGTGAACTTGAGCTTGCCAAAAGTTTCTTCCTCATTGCGGTTCCGGTTTCGACGGTTGCCATGATTGTGGAGGCCATCTTCATCATCCGAGCTCTCATGTCTTGCTTGTTGATGGTGGCGTTGCTCTTGCGGTTGTTGAGGTGCCGCGTTTGGTGGTGGAACTTGGTATGGACGACGAGCTTGGGGAGCTTGCTCTTGTTGTTGGCGCGGTTGAGGACAAGGAGGAGGTTGTTGGTCCTCACGGCGAGCTTGGGGAGCTTGCTCTTGTTCTTGTCGTGGTTGATGCGGAGGAGCATTATCTTGTGCCATGTGGCGAGGAGGACGTCGAGCCGCATGCGCAATTGGCTGCTCTCTTTCTTCTTGATGTGGCGGAGGCTCGTCATGAAGATCATGTTGATGACGTTGACGTTCATGTCGAGGGGGACGCCTTGGTGGATCTTCGAGTGCTTCACGCCGCCGGCGAACTTGTTCTTCCGCTTCGGATGCTTCACTTGTTGTGGAAAGAACATGTCGATGGCGATGGGCTTGGTTGTCCATGTGAGGTTGTTCTTGTTGAAGCACAAGTACCCTTTGTTGTGGCCGATCCACTTCACGTCTTGGAGGTCTTGCGGAGAGGTCACCATCATAGCTTGACGTTGCGGCATGTCGCGGAGATGGTACCGCTTGAGAAGAGCTCACGGATTGAAGGACGGGTCCATCCCGGTGCCTTGAAGCGTGACGGCGAGGAGCACTTAATTCACTTGAGGAGTGCCGTGATGATCTTGAGTCTCGCGAGCGTGGCCTTGCCAACCCATCAATGAGGCGTTGAAGCTTCTCATCCGTTGAGGCGAGGGCACGACCAAGAGCTTCATTTTGATGACCGAGGTTGTGTTGCATGGCATGCATTTGGCCTCGGACTTCCTCGAAGCGGTTGTCGATGTTCTTGAACTCCGCTCGGGCTTCGCTAAATTGTTCATCTTGGCGCCGCTCAAGTGCTTCACAACGGTAGTTGAATTCTCCTCGGACCTTCCAATGGTCCCATCTTGTTATGTATGGATTGTCGTCCTCCGGAGGTGGTGGTGGTGGTTGGGACGGTTCGCCATTCCTGTCCATGATGTAAAGCCGACAAGGGTTGTATATGGAGAGTAAAGGTGCGTAGAGTTAGCCTTTTACCTCACCTTGGAGATTATATCAAACCAATTGCCACATAAAGGAGCGAACAGCGTGCAAAGTGAAAAGGCAAAGAAACTCACACACAAAGGAGCTACAACTCTCAAAAGCTTTTGGTGGATGGGTAGGATTGTGGGAAATCCAAAGAACCAACCGAACACATAGGATAGTCAAAAGTGGAGAAAATCCAACAAATCAAGTCAAAAGTAAATGGTCAACTCAAAAGGTAACGAGAACCTACGACTACACACACGCGTGGAGAAAAATGGGGTTAGCACGACTATGAAAGTGAGCACGAAATGGCCTAACAAAGACTACGCTCGGGTGTCGTGCCAACGCAAGGAGAGACCACAACTCGTTTGCCAAAAGAGGGTAAGCAACGGATTTGTGCACTTGCCTTGGCGCGCTTCTTCCTCTCTCTTTTGCTTACAAGCTTGATTCTCTCTTTGTATTGGGAGACTATGTATCTTTCTATTTTTCTTTTTCTTTTTCTCTTTTTTTTCTTTTTCTCCCTTGCTATGCTACTATGTTAACTTTTGTATTTGCCCTCACACTCTCACTTTCCAATGGCAAGTGCACAATGCTTAGACAAACACAAAATGAGTTGCTCTCATAGGATAGGTACACACAAAGGAAGATATGGCTACAAGGGTTGACACAAGTTATACCTTAGTTGATGGTGATGATCTTGTGTCGATGGGGCGGGGAAGAGTTTGGGGTCCGTGGTGTCGAAGAGCGCGACGATGTTGCGGAAGCTATCTGTTAGTTGGTGACACGCACACGGAACACAAACAACAAGTGGATAGATTAGCCAATGCAGAAAAGAGGAAAAATGGGCAAAACTGGCGTCCAGGGCCGGAGACTCCGGTGTAGACCGGAGACTCCGGTGTGCAGGCCGGAGACTCCGGTGTGGGATGTCTGCTCGTGTTCTTGAGCGGAAATCCACGCCTAGAGTCCTCAAATCCGCGAAAATTTGGCCAAAATTGGGCTGGGAAACGCAGGCAAAAGCTGAACCAACACCTTAGACAAGATTTGGTCGGATCAAAACCACAAATAACACTCCAAAACGACAGATCGATCCAAAGGCAAATTGGGGCTGTTTTTTGGGAAATTTTTGAATTTATGGTGGATAGAAGAAAAATTGGGGGGAAATTCGTGACCAACCTTGCTCTTGATACCAAGATGTTATGGGGTAACCCCTTGGGGTGGCCCGATCTTTCACGAATTCCACGAGAAACGAGGGGAAAGCGGTGGTCGAGGGAGGAAGGGGATGAAAACCACGAACACACGCACACAAAACACGATACACGCCGATCCCTCACGCCGGTGGCAACCGGTCCAACATAATCTCTAGGATCGGTGTTGGGCGAAGCTCTCTCTCCACGCCAACAACGGGGGACGAGGTGCTTGGTGAGATCTTGACGACTTGGGGGCGAGAAACTGAGAACCCAAGGCCTTGTACAACTTGAACGCACTAGGCAAGATCCAAGAGGAGGGTGGACAATAGGTGCTCCTTGGTAGGACCATGAGACCAATAGATTAAAAGATCCTCAAGGGGTGTCTTAATCTATCATTATCCAAGTCTAGGGTTTACATATGAGGGGTGGGGCTATATATAGGCCAACCACATAAACAGGGGTAGTTCTGGAATAAAACTAGAAGTTTGGGCGAATTTGGGGGTTACATGGGCTAGGCCCAAAAGGCTTTAACATGCCTGGCTTCGGTCAGTCCGAAGACTCCGGTCTGGGGTCCGGAGACTCCGGTCTGGGCCGGAGACTCCGGTCAATCTCCGGACCCATCTCCGGAGGGGGCTTCTGGCTGTCCCAGGCTCGAGTCTCCGTTCTGGACCGGAGGAAGGTCCGGAGACTCCGGTGTAGGAGACCGGAGACTCCGGTCTACACCGGAGATTCCGGTGTGCAGCGCTCCTGCGGCTTCTTCTCCTGGTCCTGCCTCCTTGGTGGCTTGGTGTGGTGGTGTTGCTTCATATCTGAGGATACACAACGTAGTTGCATGAAGTAGCAAGCCGTCCAAAGGTAGACCAAAATCACACGAGGAAAGGAGCGAGTTATCCTTGGCTTGTAGGAGCTTGGCTCGGGCGCGAGTCATTGGTCCACTTGGGGGACTAGGTGTTGTAGATGGAGGTGCGTCCGTAGGACGGGCTGCATCAAGTAACGCACCTCTGCAGAGTGTAAGAATTGTAACTTGTTACTCCCTGTTCCGGGAAGGATCTACGAACGCGACAGGAAAGGAACTCCATGAAAGTTCTGGTCAGCCTGTGAAGGCTGATGGTCATAGATTTTCATAATAAAATCAATCTTTGAAGAAATATTTACAAAATTTGCATAGTGCCAAGGATTTATAATCCAAGGTGGTAGTTAGAGCATCAAACTTCCCACCTTGAATATAATGAACTTGTTGGGTAACGCTGTTACTCATCCTTTCCTTTGATCCCTTGTTTAGACTCTGAGGATCCCGAAGACGTGCCAATGTATGCAGCCGAATGCCAAGAAGATGTGTTCTACGAGGAACCTGATCTGTCCGGAGGAGTTGAAGGAGTGGATTACGAAATCCGCTATGGCTTCGATGATAACGAGTCCAACTAAGTATCCTTAGTTAATAGTAACCAATGGAGCCGAGCATCATGAACTCTATAGAATAAGCTGTTGAGCTCAACTCCTAGTCAGAGTTGTTACTTTTAAATTCCGCTGAAACACTTTATATTTTGGTTTGTAAGTTAAATCTTTTGGAAGTCTTGAACTTCCGGTATTGTAATAATAATAATGTGTGTACTTTTGTAATATAGACATGCAATGTTTCTGTTGTACCACTCTGAGGGATGTGATATTTATGGAACGGTGTTCTGTGGATGTCATGTCAACGACTATAGTGTACTACACATGCAGTGGTATGCTGGGCGCCACAGCCACAACAGGCAGCGGAGGAGAGGGCGTCGAGGCCGACACCAGGGGGTGCTAAGAGCGGGCGCTGAGGAGGCGGCCAGTGCGGGAGCCGGAGGCGTGTCAGACGCATGCGTGGTGGTGGCGACTGCGAGGGCATGGGGCGGCGGAGGAAACGCCGTCGACGAGAAGAAGGAGCCGACATTGAGGGCTGTCTGGGGGCGACGTCATGGCGGTGCCATCTATGGGGCGAGAGAGCAGCGCAACGAGGGAGGCCGAGAGGTAGCCGGCCGAGGCGGAATTGATGGAGACGAAAGACATGGGGGGAGGGGGGGAGGGGGCGATGGCCGATCTAGCTGACGGCTGGGGTTGGGAGGACCGTGAGTAGGCTAATACCATGTAAAACAATTAGGTTTTGGGGAACTGGCTAAACCCTCGAGAGGCGGCCTATCACATATATTTATAGGAGTGCATTGGTATACATCTAAGCTATAATATAAAGTCTAACCCCTGTGGTTAGAGAGGGTGATTGTTAGGAACAGATCACTCGTTCGACGCGCGCGCGCCGTGGTGTGCACCTAGTTCGTGTTCGAGTCTGAGTAGTATGCATGCATGTATCGTGTTAATTTTTTTTTGCGGGCCAATACCGATACGGTATGGTGTACAAGCTACAATATAGTCCTAGAGAGGGCGATTGTTAGGAACAGATCACTCGTTCGACGCCCGCCGTCGTGTGTGCTCCTAGTTCGTGTTCGAGTCTGAGTAGTATGCATGCATGTATCGGGTTAATTAGGAGTTAGTCACCGATTCGGTACACTGTATATGTATGCGTGTAAGCTAGCACCGTAAACACACCGTGAAGAATAACTACAATCGACAGGGCACCTGTGGAATTATTATTTTTGCGTGCGCTGCGTGTGCGTGAGTAGTCACAATTGCAAGGATCCATCAGCTAGCTTCAGCTTGGCTGAAGGTGCACAACTCGGCTTAAATAGTCGTGTACGTTCCGTCGCCGGATCGTCTTGGTGCGCTGTGTTCGCCGGAAGTACTCTCAGCGGCAGGGGTGCCTGGCCAATAAAATCCAAGCGATGGTGGCGGCGTGCGCTCAATCCAGATGGACGGAGCTCCCTCCGGATTTGCTAGGCCTGGTGCTCTCGCGCGTGCTGTCTCACGCCGACCGCGTCCGCCTACGCGCCGTGTGCCGCGCGTGGCGCTCCGGCGCGCGGACGGTGCAGCACCTGCTGCCCCCGCTTCTCCCATGGGCCGCTCTCCGCGACGGCTCCTTCTTCAGCCTACTTGATGGCATGGTACACCGAATGCCCATGTTTGTGCGTGAGGATGTCTCCCACCGTCTCTCCACGGGCGGCATGCTCTTCATCGTGGACCATGACGGCAGGTGCTCATTGATGCACCCTCAATCTGGGGACACGACCACTCAAGACGTCAGCCTCGTCGTCATTGGCGATTGTTTGTATAGTCTTCGTCTCGGCGACGAGATACGGAAGGTTGTGATGGCGGATCACTTCCTCGCCGTTCGGAACTCGATGAGCCACCTCACGGTCTATGCTCGTGGCGGGGCCAAATCCGTGGGTGTGGGCGTGGGTTGGGTAGGGCCTGGAAACTACAGAGACGCGGCTGACATCGCACTCTTCCAGGGGAAGCTGTACGTCCTCACGACGGCGAACATCATACCCCAAGAATACGGGCTCTACGTTCTAGACATCACCGCCAGCGATGGGCAAGGCTGCATCAGCATCACTTCCGTCCAATGCATAAGCTGCACTAAGATTCCAAGAGATCTTTCTTCTCCATCATCTCTTCGTCAGTACCGCTTCTACTTGCTCGTGTCCGGTGATCGGCTGCTAATGGTGGACCAGATGATCCAACGGAGGTACCCCGATCAGGTCCGCGAGCCATCTCGGTTCCTAGTTTTGGAGGCAGCAGACCTTAACGGTTACGCACCACGGTGGAGCAAGGTTGATACATTGACGGGGCATGCACTCTTCCTCAGCGAAGGCTGCTCTGAGTCACTCCCTATTATCGGCGGTGACAGTGGGGCTCGAGAAGACTGTATCTACTTTATGAGCGAGTGTTACCCAGTAGGCTGTTACAATTACGACGATTTGCAGCTCGAGTGCGGTGTCTACAATATGAGTGAAGAGACTGTGGAGCTGCTGTTACCACCATCCAAGGCGTTGGCCAAGACAAGAGATGGTCCATGGCCTCCAACTTGGCTTTTTCCAGATGGAACTTGACTCAATGGAGACACCACACAATAAGATATCACGGTGATTTGATGTACTTTTATTTAATTAAAGTCGTCTATTTGTTCCAAGTTTAACTAGTAGTCATATACTGCTATTTCTTAAAGATCAATGTGGAATTTTGTCAAAAGTTACATATGCAGCTAGCTCTCGTCAAGGAGTTATTTTCTACCTTTCGAGATCCAACCTACAACATAAGGTGCAAAAAATTGTGCAGAAAAGAAGATTCTAGAATCTCTCTTTCATGGTCTCGTCTTGACAAGAAAAAACTGAAGGGAATTGAGCATCAGCAAAACTGATTGTAATAATATTTTTATAGGCGCGCTTGGAGCACACTAGTAGAAAACTTGCATTTGGTTCCATGCATTAGTTCTGTTGCAGGATGATTCCGGATAGGGTCAAACTAAGATAAAAAGGCAAAGCCCCCAAGGGTCGGGACCAGGTCAGAGAATGATCCGGCCGAGTTATATAGAGGCCGACCGAATAAGGCCCGGCTAAATCCAAATCAGGCCACTAAGACCTGACTCGGCCGACATACAAGATATGTCAGCGTACAGTTATTACTCATTGAATATGCAGGTTAGGGCTTGGTCGAGTCATACAAGGTGAGGCCGAGTCATGGGGAAGCTTGCTCGAGAAGGAGGGGGCGAACCCCGAAGTCAACCCTGCGCGCTGTCTCTCCTTAGGAATCTTTATAGTGCCAAGCGCTAAGGACAAGAGCCAGAGGAACAGAGAAGTAGAAGAGGGTCACGGAGGTAACAGTCTCCGAGCCCGAGGCTCACATGTCGTGGGCTCTGGGTTATTGCCGCCGATAGAAGGAAGACACGGAAAAGCTCCCGCCGAGTTACTATTTTGGGACAAGCATATTCCATGAATATGTTGTCCATGTCAGCCCTAGATGTAACCTGGCCACCCCTTTATAAGGTGAGTCAGGGCCTTCAGAGAGGGGATCAATTCATTTTCCACTAAGAACTAGCTGAGAGATTCCTCTCGCCCATACAGCTCGAGGAGCAATTGTATAATCAGTTGAGTTGAGTAAAGATTAAGTTCTTGTATTTTGTGTGTAGAAATCACTACATCTTTCCTTCTTGGATCCCACTAGTACACATTGGCCCCAACTTAAGTCTACTCATGGCATCTGCCGTGTCATCACCACGATAGTTGGCACCCACCGTGGGGCCAGCAACGGTGCTAGCTGAGGTCAAGATCCGGACAGGAAACTTTATCAACACTGGCGAGTGCATCGTCTCCGGCTTAGTCCAGAGATTCGACCTCTGGGACTACGTTAGCGACAACGCGGACAGCTTCGGAGCGCGGCCACCCCCGTGCAACGGCATCTTCCTCAACCTTGGTGCCCACAAGATCTACATCGGCATCGACACATCGAGTGTCTACTCGCGATGAGTCATCCTCGCGGGAGAGCCTCCCCTTAGTGTTGCTAGCGGTCCGCGTATCACTCTCCCCGTAGGCAGCGTCAAGGTGATGATGATTGCACCAGCACATGCAGTAGGCGCAGGAGCCGGGCCAAGCAAGAACCCGACGACATCAGACCCGACACTACTAGGAAACTAGCTATAGATAGACATACCTTCTATGGCGCATGGTTCTTACCATGCGCCACAAAAGTTTTCCAGTGGCGCATCTGGAACAATACCCCACGGAACAATGAAACTTCTGTGGCTCATGGCGATTGGAGATGTGCCACAGAAGTTGGGTGGGACCCACACCAGGCCTTGGTCCATGAAACTTTTGTGGCGCATCTTACTATATGCGCCACAGAAGTACTAACTTTTGTGGCGCATATCGATAGATACAACACAGAATCATCGGGTGGGACCCACAGTAGACGGGCTTTGACCATGCTCTGACCAACCTTCTGTGGCGCATATCACGATATGCGCCACAGAACAATTATGTGGGCCCCATTGTCTGGACACCTATGACCAAACTTCTGTGGCGCATATGCACAAATGCGCCACAGAAGAACAAACTTCTATGGCGCATAAGTGCAATATGCGCCACAGAATAGTGCGCCCTACTCAGATTATATTGAGTGTTTCTAGTACACATTTTTCTCTTGCTTTTCCCAAATAAACAAGTACCCGAGTCATAGGTAGAATACTAGACAATCTACTAGATAGAAATGTGGCATATATCATTGAAAATGCACATGCGCATAGCCCTTGAACAGCAAAACAACAATGTCATACATCATTGCAAATACACAAACTACAACATTGCAAATCCCTTCACAGAGCTAGTGGGGGCGAAGGCGGTGGAAGATGCCAAACCTCCCTGTTCACATGCGCCTGCAGCCTGCGGACGTGGTCCTCCATGGACACGTTGGGGTCGAGCACCGGCCGCCACCCGATTGGTTCAGTCATGCGTGCCCTCTCCTCCGGGGACGCGAGCACGGCATACAACCTCATGGCCTTGTTAGAGAGAGCCTCGTGCCGCAGCCTGGCCTCCTCCTCGATTAGGCTAACTCCGAATCCCCCGGTGTGGTGCATGGATGTTTGACGTGATTCATTTCTATTTCGGCAAATTTTTGCACCACCATATGTCCTACTTTTAGGAAAGGTCATGCCGTTTTTTTCGGCAACCATGCATGTGTGTTTGTGTGTGCATAAGGTGTGGTTTCTAACTAACCTACTCTCTGTCTTTTTCTCTATACGTGCATACCACGCAGGCAACCATGGTCGTCAGCATGAGCGAAGGTCGAGTTACTAGGTATAAGAAAGACGCGAAGGCGGACATGATTCGGAACAACTAGACCCGGATAAGATGTCCATGTCAAACATGCAAACTCCAGCGCTGGATCGACCCTGATTCTAGACAATTGAAGGATCACCTTCTCAGGTGCGATTTCATGTGCAGCGACTTTGATGAGGAGCTGACAGTAAATGGTGGTGGTCATCATGAAGACTTGGGTGGGCGAGAAGATGAAGAGTCTCCCGACGGGCATGGTCATGATGACAAAGAATATACCGGCGAGCAAGATCATCATGGTGAAGAAGGATATGTCGACGGGCATGACCATCATGAAGAAGGAGAAGAAGCGAACACCCAGACGCTGCTAACTTCGGTGTTAAGAGACCCTCATGTTCAGGAACTACTTCTCAAGGAGATGAGCAACCCCAAAGCTGCAGCCAGAGAGAAAGCCAAGCTGGCGCAAATGGAGTTAGATGGGATGACTCCATTGTATCCTGGGTGTCGACCCGAGGATACACGCTTGAGTGTAACGCTCAAGGCTCTAGAGATGAAGGCGGAACACAAATGGACCAACGTGAGCTTCAATGCTAACATGGAATTCTGGCACAATCGTCTTCCTAACGGGAACACATTACCAACGAGTATAGAGGAGGCCAAGAAAATCGTGTGCCCTCTCGACCTACCGCACGTTAAATACCACGCATGCATCAATGATTGCGCACTTTATCGTAACGAGTACGCGGAGAGAACCACATGTCCGGTGTGCGGCCATGGACGGTACAAGAGAGGGAACAAGAAAGTTCCTCGAAAAGTGATATGGTACTTTCCTATCACTCCCCGTCTATAGAGATATTTCGTAGATCCTAAGGAAGCAAAGCTAATGCAATGGCACACGGAAAGGGAGAAACCCGAAGATGATCTAGAGAAGGGTAGGATCCTAACACGCCCTTCAGACGCTAGCCAGTGGAATGCATTGGACATCGAGTTCGAAGAGTTCGGGGGTCAGGCTGGGTATGAGCACCGATGGACTCAATCCTTTTGGCAACCAGAGTAGCACGCATAGCACCTGGCCCGTGTTTGTATGGCCGTACAACATCCCCTCGTGGCTCTGCACAAAGCAAAGGTACGTACACATGAGCATTCTTATTCACGGGCCGAAACAGCCAAGTGTCAATATGAATCTTTATCTCGAGCTGTTGAAAGAGGAGTTAGCCACGTTGTGGGAGACGCCAACCCATACGTGTGACGCCTACACTAAAGAATATTTCCCTCTAAGAGCCGCGTTGCTCACGACGGTGCAGGACTATCCTAGTTACGCATATGTATCGGCCCAGGTGAACCACGGACACAATGCATGTGTCAAGTGCATGGATAAGACCCCGCATCTCTAGCTACCCAAGGATCACGGGTCTTCGAAAACCGTGTTCCAAGGGACTCGAAAGTGTCTTCGCATTGATCACCCGTGGAGAAAACGCGGTGACCTGTTCAATGGTAAATACGAGCTCGAAAGAGCCTCGCATACGAGGATCGGCGAAGAAATTGAGGAGCTTCTGAATAATTGGGATGAGTGCCCTGCGACAGGAAAGAAGCAACCAAGGACAAAGCCGCTTCTGGGTGTATGGAAAGCGAGGTCTGTTTTCTAGGACCTGCCGTACTAGATGATCCTCCACACGCCCCATAGCCTCGATGTAATGCACATCAAGAAGAACGTTACCGAGAGTCTTCTTGGCACTCTCCTCGACATGCCGGAGAGGACCAAGGATGGTCCGAAAGCAAGAAACGACCTAAAATTTCTTGGCATCAAGAAGGAGCTTCAGTACCCTGATAGTGATGATGATGACGATCAAACGGAAGGGACTCAGGGTGGCCGCAAAAGGGTTAATAAGAATGAGGTGGTTGTGCTTCGCGCTGCCTGCTTCACTCCGTGTCAAGAGGAGATCGAGCAGTTTTTCAGGTGCCTCCTAGGAGTCAAAGTTCCTCACTGTTACTCGACCAAGATAAGCAGATAATTCGACATAGCGAAGAAGAGGTTCAGCGGTATGATGTCCCACGACTGTCACGTGATGATGACACATATACTTCTAGTTGTCATACGAGGGATAATGGACAAGCATGTCCGTGAGACGCTGTTTGGCTTGTGCAACTTCTTCGACGTCATCTCTAGGGAGTCGATTGGCATGAAGAAGCTCGACAAGCTACAGGAAGAGATCGTGGTGATACTATGCGAGCTCGAGATTTACTTTTCGCCCGCATTCTTTGACATCATGGTGCATCTACTTGTCCATGTCGTGGATGACATCATCTAGCTCGGGCCGACATTCCTGCACAACATGATGCCATTTGAAAGGCTGAACGGTGTCATCAAAGGGTTCGTTCGCAACAGGTCCCGTCCAAATGGAAGCATAGCCAAGGGCTTTCTGATCTACGAGTGCATCTATTTCTTCCAGAACTATTTAACCACCGAGAACAAGGATGTTGGAATACCCACCAAGAAGCACCTCGGCAGGCTCGCTGGGTATGGTCACCGCGAGGGCCACCGCTCACTGCATGTCGGCATTGCCAATCGACGTGCCGACTTTGGCAGGGCACACCGAGTCGCACTACAACACATTGAATTGGTCAGCCCTTAGGTGGAAGAGCACAAAAGCTTGATCGAGAAGGAGTACGTGGACCAGGCCCACCCGAGGAAGAAAGTAGACGTAACAAGAGAACACAACTCCAGCTTCACGGGTTGGTTCAAGAAAAGGCTGCTGGACAATCCCCCGCAGACGCCTTCTACGAAAGATCAACAACTCATATTCTCCTTGTCACAGGGCCCAGCGCATAACGTAAATACCTATCAGTCATACGACATCAACAGTTACAGATTGTACACTGAGGAAAAGGACATGAATAGCGAATATCAAAACTCAGGAGTAACTATGATGTCCTTCGCCGATGACAAGACTACTGTCATGGAAAGATTCTACGGAAGGATCAAGGAGATATGGGAGCTTGACTACTATGGAGAGACGATACCGATGTTCCGTGTTAGATGGGCCAAGAACGTCGAAAAAGAAGGCCGATATTTCACCACCTGCGTTATACCCGATGCCAAGTCGGCAAAGAAGGCCTTCGCGAAAAATGAGCCGTGGATACTCGCTAGCCAAGTCGTGTTGTAGTGAGGAGGGGCAAGAGGAGCATCATCGGAATGGAAGGATCCGCCAACGAGCAAGACTTCGATAAGAACGACGATCCGAAGATCAAAGAGGAATTCAACAAGTACTTCAACATGCCTACTACTACTAAAGTAAGAAGAAAGACTACACTACCTACCAAAGGTTGTCCGTTCACGATAAGAAATCTTATAGTGCCCGGGCTAAAGTATTCAACCGCGAAGAAAAAGGGCAAGAAGATTGTGAAGAGAGGCTAGCTCGACACATCACATGACGACGTGTGACCTTTTTTGTGTATTAGTTAGAGACTAAAATATATATCGTGATATTCGCATATATATGCATGTGTATGTTCTTGGTTTTAAATATATTTGTAACATATATATTTCTTCTTGCTTGTTTTAATATAACATAATTAAATATATTTGTAACATATAATTAAAAATATTTTTTAAATAAGGAAAAAAGTCTGAAACAGCCAGGATTCGAACCTGGGTTGCCTAGATTTAGAGGCCAAGGTCTGACCACTAGGCTAGGTTATTGTTTGATGCAAACTACTATGTCGCGCTGCTTTTGGACCAAGCGCACATGTTTTATGGTGCATTCCTCCAATATGCGCCACAGAAGTTGGAACTTCTATGGCGCATATTGGAGGAATGCGCCACAGAAGTTTCACACTTAGCCAAAATAACGGTGCGGCCTTCCCCTTCCCCCTCACTTTTCCAATTTCCCCAAATCGATCCTAGCGCCGCCCACCGCAACACCCTAGCGCCACCTTCCCGCACGCACCCTAGCGCCGCCGTCGCCACTGCCGGAGCCGGAGGAGGAGCCCGTGGAGGAGGAAGCCAGGAGGAGGAACCCTAGCCGCTGTCGGAGCTCGTGGAGGAGGAACCCTAGCACCGCCCACCGCCTACCGCATGCATGCACCCTAGCGCCGCCCGCATGCATGCACCCTACACCATCGTCGCCGCTGTCGGAGCCGGAGGACGAGCCCATGGAGGAGGAACCCTAGCGCCGCTGTCGGAGCCCGTGGAGGAGGAGAAGGGCCGTCCCGCAGAAGGAGCACCGCCGCCACGACCACCTCCCCATCCCGTTCCGTCTCGCCACCATAGTTACATGCTCCAGGACATCCTCTCTTGTTCTATTAATTCCTATATAATTGCAATTAGGTAAGAATGCAATTAGGTCTGAATGCAATTACTTGTAGATAATCTCTACAAGTGCAATTAGGTCTTTACAAGTGTAGATAATCTCTACAGGTGAATGCAATTAGGTCTGAATCAGAAACAACTACAAGTGCTAGAGCACAGATAATCTCTAGCACAGATTACTTGTAGATAATCTCTACAAGTGAAAAATCTTTTAACTCCTTGATGATCTCCTGTGACTGCATGATGCTTTCTAGTTAATTCTTGTGCAAGTAAACATGGCTCAGAATGTTGCTTTCTAGTCTAGGAATGTTGCTCAGAATGTTGCTTTCATGTGACTGCATGATGCTTTCTAGCTTGTGTAACTACATGATACTAGTAGCAAATCTCTGAATCTGTTGTAAAAAACAATGCAAATCTCTGAATCTGATACTAGTAGCAAATCTCTAATCTGTTATAAAAAACAATGCAAATCTCTAAATCTGATACTAGTAGCAAATCTGGATGTGTGCTCCTGGATAAAAAACAATGCAAATTTTATTATAAAAACAAATCTCTGAATCTGTTATGTGTGCTCCTGGATAAAAAACAATCTCTGAATCTGTTATGTGTGTATCTGTTATGATAAAAAACATTAGCAAATTCAGAAGCTTGCAAATTCAAGTTTGAGCTACTAACTACTAGCTTATTACTATAATGAAATCCAACTTTGGATGATTAATAGTCCCTGGCAGGTTTTGCTTGAGCTAGTTGAATACTAATCCAAATAGCAGCTGAACTAGTTGGTTGGTTGCTTGCTGGTAGGTTTAACTGAATCATTTAATTTAGTGTGTTGCCTAACTGAACTAGTTGGTTACTGTTGGAGATATGCCCTAGAGGCAATAATAAATGTAGTTATTATTATATCTTTGTGTTTATGATAAATGTTTGCATTCATGCTATAATAGTATTAACAAGGAAACATTGATACTTGTGTGATTTGTAAACTTAATTTGAAGTCCCTAGTATAGCCTCTATACTTCACTAGCTTGTTGGTTGATTAATGATTGTGGTTTCCCTATCATGAACATTGAGATGTTATCAACAACAAGATCATATCGTTAGGAGAATGATATGGTGGACATACTCCTATAGATAAGCGTAGCATAAAGATCAAGTCATTTCATTAGTTCAATTGCTATATGCTTTCTGATACATAGTAACCTAATTCCTTTGACCATGAGATCATGCATATCACCTTTCTTTGGATGGATGCTTTGATGACATCAAACACCACACGTGGCGGGTGGTTATAAAAGTGGCATTGAGTGTTCGGAAGGTATTGGTTGAGACACATGGATCAAGAGTGGGATTTGTCCATCCACATGACGGATAGATATACTCTGGGCCCTCTCGGTGGAATGTCATCCAATTAGCTTGCAAGCATGTGACTTGGTCACAAGGGATCACATATCAGGAGCGAGAAAAGAGTACTTATCGGTAACAAGGTTGAACTAGGTATGCGGAGATACCGCGATCATAACCTTGGGTAAGTAACATATCGTGAGACAAAGGGAAATTGGTATCGTATGTAAGTGGTTCATTCGATCGCAAAGTAATCGTAGAAATATGTGGAGCCATATGAATTTCCAGATTCCTCTATTGGTTATTGTTAGAAGTGTCTCGATCATGTGCATAATTCACGAACCGTAGGGAGACACATAAGGATTGACGTTGTTTGAGTAGTTATGGTATTATGAGAAAGAGACCGAATGTTGTTGAGTCTCGGATGGGATCCGGGATATCACGAGGTGATCCGGAATGGTCCGGAGAATAAGATTCATATAAGGAAAGTCCGTTTCGGAGTTCGGGAATGATTCCGTGTTTTCATCGGGAATGTTCTAGAAGGTTCGGATTGTCGGCACTCGGGAGGAGTACATGAGTGTGTCATTGCTCATTGAATGATTGCATCATGTACTAAGTGTTATTGCTGTCCCGAATAAAGGATTAAATTGAATCCTAAAACAGAAAAGTCAAATGTCGGTTTGAAAGTCAAGCGCCAAAACAAGAAACTGTGGGAAACAAGCAAGAGGAGTTGGAACCAACACGGAGGAGGTAGG
The DNA here is from genome assembly GCA_030063025.1 of Avena longiglumis. Classification (NCBI taxonomy): domain Eukaryota; kingdom Viridiplantae; phylum Streptophyta; class Magnoliopsida; order Poales; family Poaceae; genus Avena; species Avena longiglumis. The sequence goes on along the minus strand of CP125974.1, from coordinate 469,238,724 downwards.
ATTCCTCCAGGGCGGCGCCAGCCCTAGGCCGAGTTGGGGAGGACTCCTCCCCTGGCGCCAAGGAACACCCTCCCATAAAAGGAGGCGGGGCTCCTCCATAGGCGTTTTACTTTCTACTCTAGATCTCCGGTTTAGAGCTGTTTTGGTTTAGAGCTTCTAATTGCTTTAGCCAGCTTTAGAGCCTTCTAATTGGTTTAGAGCCCTCTAATTGGTGTGTCTAATTACTAGGCCACTAATCCTCTCTCTCATAAGCTCCACCATACTCGCACCGGCTTAAGGCGAAGCCTGCGGGATCTCCCTCTACTTCGGTACCACGCCCGTTGTCTTTGCGAGGGAGAGTGCTACAACCTCCATTTTCTGGAACAAGGGAGAGGAAGGTCTTCGTCGAGTACCGAACGTGTGACCGACTGCGGGAGCGCTGCCGGAACGTGGCGCTGGAAGGATCGTCTACACGATCTTGAGATCGGGAAGAGTACGACTACATCACCCACGAGAATCCGCTCTCGTTAACCACTTTGGAATCTTCGAGGGTGAGTTCCTCCATCGACTCGTTGCTACAATCTAGTAGATAGATCTTGGCTTGTTTGTTTGTATGCGATAGAAAATTTTTTGTTTTCCATGCTACGAACCCCTACAGTGGTATCAGAGCCGTGTCTATATGTAGATCTGTTGCACGAGTAGAACACAATGGTCATTGTGGGCGTTGATGCTTTTATTGTAGATTGCTTTTTGTGTACTTTGCATCTTGCGGTATGTTGGGATGAAGCGGCCCGGGCTAACCTTACATGACATCGTTCATGAGACTTGCTCCACGCTTGACATGTAACTTGTATTGCATAAGTGGCTTTGCGGGTGCATGTTTCTCCTAGCATAGTTAAGATCCAATTTACAACGGGTGATCAACAATGCTAGTATCAATGTTGTGGTTCTTGTTCGTAAGTTAGAATGACACTTATTGAAAGCCCCAAACCACGTAAAATATGCAAAGAAAGTAGAAGCGTCTAACTTTGTTTTGCAGGGGTGTCTGATGATGTGATATGGCCATGATTGTGATTATATTCGATGTATGCAATGTTCCTTATTGTAAGTCGACAACCGGCAGAGCCATATGGTTGTCTTTAATTTCTGTTAAGACCTGCGTGTCTATTCAAAGTAGTTGTAATAGTTGAAGCCGGTGGGCGACAACCATGGAGAAGCGTCATTGACCTTGATGCAATGCGGTGATGATGGAGATCATGTTCGTGCTTGAAGATGGAGATCGAAGGCACGAAGAAGAAAACCATATCATATCACATATATATTGAATTGCATGTGATGTTAATCCTTTATGCATCTTGTATTGCTTAGTAGGCGGCGGTAGCATTATAAGATGATCCCTCATGCACATCAATTTCAAATCATAAAGTGTTCACCCTTAGTTAGCACCGTTGCTAAAGCTTGTTGTTTGAAGCACCACGTGATGATCGGGTGTTCTAGATTACGCAAGTGTATACAACGTGAGCAAGCCAGATTTGCTCATGCGAAACTAAGGTTTGATCTTGTGAGCCTAGCATGTCGGACATGGTCTCGAACACGGATTACCGAAAGGTAAAGCATGAATCGTATAGTAGATATGATGAACATGATGATTGTTCGCCATTGAAACTATATCAACTCTCGTGATGATCGGTGTTGATATGGTGGATTTGGTTCGTGTGATCACTAAAACAATGTGAGGATATTGTTTTGAGTGGGAGTTCACCTAGTTTAATTTCATTAATTAATTTGAACTCAATTTGTCATAAACTTAGTCTAAACTATTGCAAATATGTTGTAGATCAATGGCAGCCCTACCATCAATTTTAATGCGTTCCTAGAGAAAGAAAAGTTGAAAAACAATGGAAGCAACTTGGCGGATTGGTTCCGCAATTTGAGGATTGTCCTCACGGTGGTAATTTGACCTATGTCTTTGGATGCACATTGGGTGACCCACTGCCTTTGCTTCCGATGAAGTAAAGAATGTTTACCTCGCTCGGAAGAATCGTACTCCATAGTTCAGTGTGCTATCTTGTATGGTTTAGAATCGAGCTTGAGAAAAGGTTTGAAGAGTCGACCCACATGATATTGTCGAGGATCTCAAATTAATTTTTGAGACTCATGCGGCAATTGAAAGCTATGAGGCTTGAAAAGTTCTTTAAGCGCAAGATGGAAGAAGGCAGCTCGTCGGTGAGCATGTGCTTAAGATGTGCAGGCACGCATAAATAAACTTCAAAGCTTGGGTATAGTGATTCCTAATGCTTTGGGGATTTACCGTGTCCTACAATCACTACCACCAAGTTACAAGAACTTTGTGATGAACTACAACATGCGAACATGAACAAGGCGTTGCGAACTCTTTGCCATGTTAAAATCTGCGAAGTGGAGATCAAGAAAGAGCACCAAGTGTTGTTGGTCAATAAGACCACCAAATTCAAGAAAGGCAAGTCTAAGCAAAGGACACTTCAAGAAGGGTGGTAAGAAAGCTACCACCGACGAAGAAGACCAAGGCTGGACCCAAGTGCTTTTCTTGCAAGGGAGAAGGTCCTTTGGGCGGAATTGCCCAAAGTACTTGGCGGATCGAAGAACGGCAACATCAAGAAGAAAGGTATATCGATATACATGTTATTGATGTGTATCTCACTAGTACTCGTAGTAGTGCACAGGTATTTGATCTTGGTTCGGTTGCTCATATTTGTAACTCAAAGCAGTCTTTGCGAATAAGCGGAAGCTAGCGAAGAGCGAGGTGACGATGCGGCGTGGGAAAGCGGATCAAAGGTTGATGTGATCGCGGTCGACGCTACCCTTCATCTACCATCGGGATTAGTTTTATACTTAAATAATTGTTATTTAGTGCTGCGTTGAGCATGAACATTATCTCGGGATCTTGTTTATTGCAAGACGGTTACTTGTTTAAGTCGAGAATAATGGTTGTTCGATTTATATGAGTAATATGTTTTACGCACATGCACCTTTGATAGATGGTCTATTCTTATTGAATCTCGATAGTGGGAATACACATATCAACAACATTGAGGCGAAGCGTTTGAAAGCAAGCGATAATTCGACCTATATGTGGCCTTTGTCGTCTTGGTCACATCGAGTGAAGCGTATGAAGAAACTCCATTCGATGGACTTCTTGAATCACTTGATTTTGAATCACTTGAAAGATGCGAAGCATGTCGATGGGAAAAATGACTAAGACTCCATTTTACGGTATGATGGAGCGAGCTACGGACTTATTGGAAATCATACATACCGATGTGTGTGGTCCAATGAGTGTAGCATCATGTGATGGTTATCGTTATGTTCTTACCTTCACGGATGACTTGAGTAGATATGGGTATATCTATTTCATGAAACATAAGTCCGAAACTTTCGAGAAGTTTAAGGAGTTTCAAAGTGAGGTAGAGAATCAACGTAACAAGAAGATTAAATTTCTACGTTACGATCGTGGAGGTGAATATCTAAATTCTGAGTTTGGCGAGCATTTAAAGAAGTGCGGAATACTTTCACAATTGACACCGGGGAACACCACAGCGTAATGGTGTATCCGAACGTCGTGTCGAACTCTCTTAGATATGGTTCGTTCTATGATGTCACTTACAGATTTACGCTATCATTTTGGGGTTATGCATTAGAAACAGCCGCATTCACTTTAAATAGGGCACCGTCTAAATCCGTTGAAACGACACCGTATGAATTATGGTTTGGGAAGAAACCTAAATTGTCGTTCCTTAAAGTTTGGGGATCTGAAGCCTATGTAAAGAAGTTACAAAGGACAAGCTTGAACCCAAAGCGGAAAAATCGTCTTCATAGGATACCGAAGGAAACTATTGGGTATACCTTCTATCATAGATCCGAAGGCAAAACATTCGTTGCTAAGAATGGATCCTTTCTAGAAGAATTTCTCTCGAAAGAAGTGACTGGAAGGAAAGTAGAACTTGACGAGGTTGTTGAACCTTCTCTCGAAATTGCGAGTAGCGAGACGGAAGAAGTTCTGTGGTGCTGCACCAATAAGGGAGGAAGCTAATGATGATGATCATGAAACTTGGTTGAAGTTACTCTGAGCCTCGGAGATCAACGAGAACTCGTACCACTCCATTGGTATGATTCCGTTATGAATGTCATGGTGGTGGACAACACCGATGACCCCGAGACATATGAGGAAGCGATGATGAGCCCAGATTCCAATAAATGGCAAGAAGCCATGAAATCCGAGATTGGATCCATGTACGAAAACCAAGTATGGACTTTGGTGGACTTACGGATGGTAGGAAGGCTATCGAGAACAAATGGATTTTCAAGAAGAAAGCAGATCTTGATGGTAATGTTCATGTCTATAAAGCTCGACTTGTCGCAAAGGGTTTCGACAAATTCAAGGAGTTGACTACGATGAGACTTTCTCACCGATGCGAAGCTAAAGTCTGTGAGGATTATGTTAGCAATCGCATATTATGATTATGAGATATGGCGGATGGATGTCAAAACAGCATTCCTCAATGGAGACATTGATGAAGAGTTGTATATGATGCAACCCAAAGGTTTTGTCGATCCTATAGATGCTAACAAGGTATGCAAACTTCAACGGTCCATCTATGGATTGAAGCAAGCATCCGAAGTTGGAATCAACGTTTTGATAAGGTAATCAAAAGTTTTGGTTTTATACAAACTTATGGAGAAGCTTGTATTTACAAGAAAGTGAGTGGGAGCTCAGTAGCATTCTTAATACGTATGTGGATGACATATTGTTGATTGGGAATGATGTAGACCTTCTTAATAGTGTCAAGGAATATTTGAATAATAGTTTTTCAATGAAGGATCTTGGTGAAGCAGCTTACATATTAGGCATAAAGATTTATAGAGATAGATCGAAGCCAAATATCATTGTCACAAAGTACATATTTGGACAAAGTTCTAAAGAGATTTGGAATGGAAGAAAGCAAGAAAGGGTTCTTGCCCATGTTGCTTATCGACCTTGAGTAAAACTCAAAGTCCGACATCGGCGAAGATAGAGAAAGGATGAGTAAGACTCCTATGCCTCACCATAGGATCTCTAATGTATGCCATGCTATGTACTAGACCCGACATTGCATATCTGTTAGTTTAACTAGCAGATATCAAAGTGATCCAGAGTGGATCATTGGACAATGATCAAAAACATCCTTAAGTACTTGAGAAGAACTAAGGATATGGTTCTTTCTTATGGAGGTGATGAGCAGCTCGTTGTTAATGGTTACACCGATGCTAGTTGGAACACCGATCCAGATGATTCTAAATCACAATCCGGATACGTATTTATTTTGAATGGTGCAGCGATTAGCTGGAGGTGCAAAGCAAAGCGTTGTGGCGAGATCTTCAAGCGAATCGGAATACATGGCTGCTTGAGGCTTCACAAAGCGATATGGATGAAGGAGTTCATTCTGAGCTGGGTGTGGTTCCAAGTCGCTGGACCCAATGTCTATCTCTTGTGATAACATGGGCGCCATAGCCAATGCGCAGAACCAAGGTCACACAAGGCTGAAGCATATCAAGCTGCGTTTTCACGCTATTCGAGAACATATCCGGGATGGGGATATAAAGATTTGCAAAGTACACAGATCTGAATGTGGCGGATCCGTTGACTAAACCTCTCCAGGGCAAAACATGACCAACACCAAACTGCCATGGGTGTTGGTATATTACCATGTAATCTAGATTAGATGACTCTAGTGCAAGTGGGAGACTGTTGGAGATATGCCCTAGAGGCAATAATAAATGTAGTTATTATTATATCTTTGTGTTTATGATAAATGTTTGCATTCATGCTATAATAGTATTAACAAGGAAACATTGATACTTGTGTGATTTGTAAACTTAATTTGAAGTCCCTAGTATAGCCTCTATACTTCACTAGCTTGTTGGTTGATTAATGATTGTGGTTTCCCTATCATGAACATTGAGATGTTATCAACAACAAGATCATATCGTTAGGAGAATGATATGGTGGACATACTCCTATAGATAAGCGTAGCATAAAGATCAAGTCATTTCATTAGTTCAATTGCTATAAGCTTTACGATACATAGTAACCTAATTCCTTTGACCATGAGATCATGCATATCACCTTTCTTGGATGGATGCTTTGATGACATCAAACACCACACCGTGGCGGGTGGTTATAAAAGTGGCATTGAGTGTTCGGAAGGTATTGGTTGAGACACATGGATCAAGAGTGGGATTTGTCCATCCACATGACGGATAGATATACTCTGGGCCCTCGGTGGAATGTCATCCAATTAGCTTGCAAGCATGTGACTTGGTCACAAGGGATCACATATCACGGAGCGAGAAAAGAGTACTTATCGGTAACAAGGTTGAACTAGGTATGCGAGATAAAGCGATCATAACCTTGGGTAAGTAACATATCGTGAGACAAAGGGAAATTGGTATCGTATGTAAGTGGTTCATTCGATCATAAAGTAATCGTAGAAATATGTGGGAGCCATATGAATTTCCAGATTCCTCTATTGGTTATTGTTCGGAGAAGTGTCTCGATCATGTCTGCATAATTCACGAACCGTAGGGAGACACACTTAAGGATTCGACGTTGTTTGAGTAGTTATGGTATTATGAGAAAGAGACGAATGTTGTTGAGTCTCGGATGGGATCCGGGATATCACGGTGATCCGGAATGGTCCGGAGAATAAGATTCATATAAGGAAAGTCCGTTTCGGAGTTCGGGAATGATTCCGGTGTTTTCATCGGGAATGTTCTAGAAGGTTCCGGATTGTCCGGCACTCCGGGGGGGGAGGGTACATGAGTGTGTCATTGCTCATTGAATGATTGCATCATGTACTAAGTGTTATTGCTGTCCCGAATAAAGGATTAAATTGAATCCTAAAACAGAAAAGTCAAATGTCGGTTTGAAAGTCAAACCGCCAAAACAAGAAACTGTGGAAACAAGCAAGAGGAGTTGGAACCAACACGGAGGAGGTAGGACTCCTCCGGGCGCCGACCCTAGGCCGAGTTGGGAGGACTCCCTCCCTCCCGCGCCAAGGAACACCCTCCCATAAAAGGAGGCAGGGCTCCTCCATAGGCGTTTTACTTTCTACTCTAGATCTCCGGTTTAGAGCTGTTTTGGTTTAGAGCTTCTAATTGCTTTAGCCAACAGTTTAGAGCCTTCTAATTGGTTTAGAGCCCTCTAATTGGTGTGTCTAATTACTAGGCCACTAATCCTCTCTCTCATAAGCTCCACCATACTGCACCGGCTTAAGGCGAAGCCTGGGGATCTCCCTCTACTTAGGTACCACGCCGTTGTCTTTGCGGAATCGCGAGGAGTGCTACAACCTCCATGCCTCTTTGGAACAAGGGAGAGGAAGGTCTTCGTCAGTACGAACGTGTGACCGATTGGAGCGCTGCCGGAACGTGGCGCTGGAAGGATCGTCTACGATCTTGAGATCGGAAGAAATCGACTACATCACCCACGAGAATCCGCTCTCGTTAACCACTTTGGAATCTTCGAGGGTGAGTTCCTCCATCGACTCGTTGCTACAATCTAGTAGATAGATCTTGGCTTGTTTGTTTGTATGCGATAGAAAATTTTTGTTTTCCATGCTACGAACCCCTACAGTTACTTGCTGGCAGGTTTAATTGGCGGGTTTGAACCCAATTAAATTCTAAAAGTACTTTGGTAACTTGATGTATCTGTTAAAGGAATTGATATTAGAGAATGATTCCTAGTAGCTTGGAACTATGAAGATGATTGATCTTGTATATTCTTTGATACTGCCATATTCTGAATGACATATAACTTTGATCTTGATCTTGTATATTCTTTGATCCTGTCCAAACTGCCATATTCTTTGATCTTGTATATTCTTTGATCCTGTCCAAACTGACATGTAACTTTGATCCTGTCAACTTGTCTATGATCTACATACACTGATTCCTAATGTTATGAAGTAGGAAGATGTTTTTATTTACCCACTAATGATTTGCAGATAATAAATGATGGTTTTGAGTTTGAATATGTGAATGAATGGGATGGTGCTGTAGAGTTTGTTTATTTTGTGAATGAGATGGTGCAGCCAACTTGTTTATGCTTCATTTGAATCTGTGAATGAGATGGTGCTGCAGAGTTTGTTTATTTTGTGAATGAGATGGTGTTGGATGATGATGGATGGTGTCAATGGGGTTATCAATGGGGCCGGGGTGTTTTTTCTTGCAGGGATTTCAATTGAGTTGCCCGTTTCTCCCGAAGTGTTGATTCACTTCCATTTCGGTTGAGAAATGGTCACTCGTAGGTCCAAAAATTAGCAAAGGTCATGCCGAATTTTTCGGTCGATATTTGTGCTAACTTTTTGCCTCTTTCTTTAGTAATAAAGCGCAAACATGTCGACTAACGATGAGGCCGGTCCTTCTAAACAAATGAGCGTCGAGGATCTAGCCCGAGAGGCCAACAAGTCATTCTGGGGGCCGTCCCAAGAGGATGAGGAGGCGGAGGAGATGAGAATGACACCACCATCGACGAACGTCGTTAGAGGTGCTAGGGGCAATGAGTAAGATCCAGATTACGAGGGGGAAGACGACGACTACGATGGAACTAGTGAAGGCGGGGAGGAGGGTAACACCACCACGGATGGCGGCGAGTGCACAGATGGTGGTAGCGGCAACCCGGCCGCTATACAGAAGAAGAAGAAGAAGAAGAAGAAGAAGGAGATTAAGGATCAGATGCCGCAAGTGCTCGCCAACGTCTGTGATGAGTTCACCAAGGTCACAGAAGGTGGCCAACCCATTGCGCCTACATCGATTGCCTGCGGGTACGGCATGCAACTCAGGTGCATCATCCGGGAAAGCATGTGGACCAACACAAAGTACATCCGACGTAGTCAGGCTTTGGTGGAGAACCTCCTTAAGAAGCTTCACAAGCGATACACATTCCCACAGAAGTTCAGAAACCTAGAGAGTAAGAACCCGGTGAACAAACTAGCACTTACAAAGATGAGCAACGCCTTGAGTAGCTGGAAAACCCGGGTAAAGAACAACATTGACAAAGGTGAAAGCTGGGAGATTATAAGTAGGAAAAATACGATGCTCGACGAAGAAGAGTTCAACATATTCAAGGCGGACTTAGATACCGCTTACTCTAAAGCATGGACTGAGTGGGGAAAGACTATGCGAGAGAAGAACATAGGTAACCACCGGCTTGGAAGCGGTGGATACAGAGGGAAACAGCCCATTTGGGACAAGGAGGACGCCGAGCTTGAACGCCTGGGTAAAGAGAACCCATGGCATAAAATCACAGACCTGTAGATCCGACAATTTGTCCGGGCCTGTTACTACCTGGACCCTGTTATAGGGGAGTTCATCACCGACGACCCCGATGTGAAGGCCTTTGAGGAGGAGCTGGTAAGGAATTTACCGCGGATCTCTCATTAAAATAATTAAGCCAAGAATCTAAATGCATGGGTTCACCTCTCCTTGTCTCTCTGCAGGAGAAGGAATTGAACACTACCGAGGACTTTTCGTCCCAGGATTCGGCGGCGGAGCCATGGGACACTGTTTTCAATAGGGCGACAAACACTTACAAGAAGAGGGAGAAGAATTTGCTGCCAAAATCAGTTGGCCGTGTGTCCGTCTTCGTGACAAGCATGAAATTTACCGAGTACTACAAAGAGGACACAAAGAAGAGGAGGGAGAGGAAGAACCAGTCGGCAGCTAAAGATAAAGCCGAGGTTGAAGAGCTGAAGTTGAAGGTGAAGACATTAGAGGAAAAAGTGGACGAGAAAGCAATTGACAAGTTATTAGAGGAGAATCTTCGCACGATCATCCCCCCTGGGTTGATGGAGGGGCTAGCTGTTTGGAATGCGGCAGGTCGACAGGGGCAGATACACGTGCCCAGCTTTAGCGGCAGCAACTCAAGCATCAACGTTAACGCGTCGCCGGACTTGGTGACCCTGTCGGCTACCATCTCCGTGGTGCAGTCGGAAGAGCTGGTCGTCGCACAGCTGCCCCTGCTGCTCCTGCCAAAAATACCAAGCCGCAGGCGGCGGTGGCACCAGTACCGCGGGAGAATGCTGATGATAGGCCTGCCACCGGGAACGGCCGTGTGTCGACATTAGCCGATCTCAACACCCTCACCGAGGTAACTAATTAGTTACTCCGCTTCATCTTCTTTATGCGCCTTTGGTGACTGCCACCTCGATCATGATGCCCAACACATATGTGTTTTGACTCAGGAAGCTGCTTGCGTACTACTCCACAAAGTTGCCGACGGCGAGTTTACGGATGTTGCCAAGGGCAATATCATACAAACAACGAACCGCACGTTGCACAACAATGCGATGGACGATGCCGTGATGAGGGTCCGGATTGCTCGGGTGTTGCTAGGGTGCGATGCCATGGACCCCCCTCTCAACCTCAGGGAGCCGACGAACACAAGACCCTTGAAGAATGCCACAGCTGGCCCTTGACATGGCCGAAGACTCAGATTCGTCTTATAGGTCACAGTAGCGCCACCTCGATCGTCCGGCCACCACCTCGGATGCCACCTATCACCGGCGCCACCTCGATCGTTCGATCAGCACCTCGGAAGCCACCTGTCGTCATCGGCACCACCAGTCGCCACCAACAACTGTTGGGAGCGTGTGGGCCGCCCCAAGGCGAAGCCATCGCAACACAAGCTCCGTCGCCCCCGCCACCACCATCACCATATGGCGGCAACAATGATGATGATGAAGAATTTGTCAACGTCGACGACTACATCAACACCGGCGCCGACATAGGATTGTACATGCCTGCTGTGGATGAAAAACCCTTCATCGCTCGCGACAGTCAAGGTGGGCGTCCTACTACATGAACGCAACGCCTGGTCTTCCATGGTTTATCTCAAGAGAAGTCTCCGGCCGCCGATCAACAAGAGAAACCTGTTGGATTCGTCTTTAGCCCTGGCACACTCCAAAAGGCGGCCGTTGAGCACTTAGCATCCCAAGTGGAGGAGCCTTCTCAGAAGACGAAGAAGTATAGTAAGATAGGTAAGAAAGCCAAGAGCCAACCTCCTCCGAAGAGGATCCGGGCTAAGGATGACGTCGTACGAGCCCGCGAGGATGGCTTGCCCAAGATACATATAGCCGGTGAAGCGATACTGACTCCGTAGTTGTTTCGCCTTGCTGGTGGACATATGCTCGCTTTGAGTGATACTATCAAGACACTAGAGGGCATTCTTCTTAAATACAAAGATCCAAATTACCCGTTTTTCACTGTCAAGGTGCCATCGGACATGGACTTCGTCCATGAAGCCCCCGCGGACGTGTTCTTCATAGCGTATGAGTTCGTCTTCAAGCTGTTTCTCTCGAAACTGCTGGACTATAACATGGTCCGCCTATTCGTGCTCAATATGGCGATGAAGACCAAGAGAGAGCAAACCCCCTACATCGTTGTAGTTGATCCCTTCTACATGCGTGATAGCCAGTTGAGGGAAGGATCAGAGACGCGTGCCAAGGTGACGGCGTACTTCGAGAAGTTCATGGTGGACCACAAGAGGACGAACATGCTTCTTTTGCCTTTCTTTCCCGAGTAAGTACACACACCCCCTAGCATTGGTAACTTAGGATTTATTATAGCTTTCTTCATTTGACCTTTTCCAACATCCCATTTCAATCGTGTTGTGCAAAGACAAATACTGCACACTCATCATCATTTGCACAAAGTACTCGATAGCATCGTATTTCGACTCGGTGAGTTAGAAGAAGAAGAAAGACTACACCAGAATAAGGGATGTTCTGAATGAGGATCTCGAGGGCTACGCTAGAAAGGGATGCCCCTTCATCAACAACAGGGAATGTATCAAGGATGGCAAGCACGTGTTCAAGAACGTGCTCGAGTTCCCCTGTGTCAAGGAGCCGGTTACTGGCGGCGCCAAGGAGGCCTTCTACATCATGCATCACCTTAAAGGGTTTGTCCAGGATTTCCAGAACCTAACGCTGCCATCTAGTCTCCGAGCATGGGCCAAACATTTGGCGCGAAGCGACAATGATGATCTTAGATGTGGCATCCCGCAAAACCACTACTAGAAAATCGCGTTGTTTTTGTGCATTGCATCATCATGACCGCATGCTCATGTCATCATGCCAAATTGCATTTGAGCACCGTCATCATCTTGCAATTGCTTGCATAAAAACTATTTGCAGAAAAACCTATTTTGTGTTTTCTAAAACGCCCCATCTTTATTCAAACACCAAAACCCGGGTCTATGGATTATTTTGTTTTGTCTGCTATCGGTTTGCAGAAGCTTTGTTTTAATCAAATAAAATATTGAATTATTTTAGTGGGGGCAGTCGGACGGGACGATTCGACCCGAACGACCACCCCCAGAATAAAACGGCCCACCCCAAACCCTTTTCTACCTAGTCCTAGTCTACCCACCCCTCTGGCCACCTCACCCCGGCCAATCCCCACCCGACACGTCACCCTAACCCAAACTCCTAACCACTCCTAATCTGCCACATCACCCCACCTCACCCCTCCTCTCTCTCTCCCCTCCCTTCCTTCTCTCTCTCAAACCCACGCACACACAGCCAACACACAGCACACCACACACGCCACCCTCCCCACACCGAATCCCCCACCACTCTGCCCTCCCGCTGGCCCCATCCCGCGCGGCCCACCACCTGCCTCTCCTCCTCTCCCCTGGAACCGCCTCCCCGCTCACGGCAGCCCCACCCCTTCTTCCACCGCCGCCGCGGCCTCCTCCCCGGCGCCGACCTCTCTGCCTCCGCCTCGCCTCCACCTCGCTGCCTCTTCCCCTCGCCGGCTACCCGTATCCGTCCGCTCCCGCCTCTGGTCCCGCTCGCCACGCCTTCTCGCCGGCGACCCCGATCCCCTACGCCTGGCGCCCTCCTCCTCCCTCTGCCTCCATGCGCCTTCTCGCCTCGCCGCTCCCCTCCGGCCGCCCGTGCCTTGCCTCCGTCCTCGCCCGGCGAGCCCTCTCGCCTTGGCCTGCTTCCATGAGCTCCCTCGTCCGCCCTCCGTCCGTCGTCGCCTTGCCACCGGCTCCTCCCCGCCTCTCCGTGACCTCGCCTCCGCCCTCGGCGTCCGGCGCGTCCACCGCCTCCGTCGCCCCTCGCCTCCGCCCGACTCCGACCTCGCCCGCCCTGCCCCGGACGCGCCTCCCCGCCGCTCGGGCTCGCCCGCCGCCTTGCCCGACCTCGCTGCGCAGCCCCGCTGTCGACCATCGTCCTCCTCCTCGGGTCCCTGCCGTCGTCACCCTGCTCGCGTGCGCCTCCCGACGGTGCTACCCCGGGCTCCCTCGTCCGTGAACTCCAGCAGCATGTCCGTCGTCTTCGCCCAAAGCTCCTCACTGGACCTGTTGTTCCCGGCGGGTAGCTTGCAGCTGCAGGTTTGCTGTTGCCGTGTGTCCCTGGTACGTTGTGAGTCTGAAGTTAAACCAAGTTGGCTAGGCCAACCGTGCCAAGTACCACAGTGTGGCATAGCTGTTTAATACCATACAAGAGAACCTCTCAACCCCAAGCTCATCGCGACAAGATCTTCTGAACATCCTGGCAGTCAAGATCGACACGGAATCCGTCAAACCTAATGAACCACCAGAGGCGAACCGAGTTCACTGACCATCGAAGCCGGAGACCCCCACGTACTACTTCCTGAACCCTACACGCCAAGCTCCCCCTCACGGACTCCAAGTCCCCGGATTCAAAGGTGTCGAGATCCCGAAGACCGGTCCGAAGCGCCAAGGCCTTCGACAGGGAATCGACAAGATCATCGCAGAACTCCAAGGTCTACTTCGTAGGTTGCCGAATGCCAAGGACGCCGACACGGAACACCAAGATCTTCTCCTCGAAACGCCATGACCGACGACACGACCCGAGAACCGCGGATGCGACAAGATCGTCGCTCGGACGCCAAGTTCTTCGACCCCGGAGACCGATCCCATCGAACCTCGTCCCCGTCGAACCCTGAGACCGAACCCCGAACCCCGGAACCCCAAGATCGTCGAACCCTAATGTGTGAACCCAAACCCGAGACCTTATTTTATAAATGATATATCTGATGCATATTGAATTGTTCATGCATGCATACTTGTCATGTGGTTGGGGGCCTTATGCCGATTCACCATATAATTAAATATGGGGCCCATATGCGGGCAAATCTAGTCTTATATTGGCCTCATTTAAATCTGTGCATCAAACCGATACTATCTTTTGCCATGTTAAAACAACATTTAAATTGCGGGGGTTCTAAACAACTCGAACCAGTTAATTAATTGTCGGGACCCCGGTTCTGCTTAATCTGACCTAATTGCATCGCACCTTTGCCATGCCATGCATCATATCATAAGCATGCCGATCTTTTGCCGTAGTATTAAATATTGCAACCGGTGTTCCTTCTAGTGTTTTGCTTCTTCGCGGATTGGGCCGTTGAGTTGATGCGAGTGCCGACCCGATCTTCGGTTGAACCTTCGACAATGTTTTCAGGCGAGCATCTCCCCCCTTTCTACCTATCTTACTTTTCTAGTATTTATTCCCTCCTGTTGATCTATTGCTATCTGTGTTGCGATGCTCTAGTTTCCGTACCCGTGATATCCCTTGCAGCCGCATATTGCCTTGGACACATCCTATTACCTGTTGTTTGGTAGATAGTTGGACTTGCGCGTCGTAGTCGCTTGCTCAAGTGCTGTTGTGTGTCGCCAAGAACCACAGTGTTGGAGTAATTGCCGCATGTTGATGTTGGAGATGATCATGGCTTTACTTACCGTTCACTTTAATTACTGTTTAACAACTAAAATTGAAGTAAGTAAGCAGAGGCATCGGTGGGTGATAGATAATATTTGGTTTCCGAACGCCCACTTGTGTCCCGTAGGACCCCGAGTACTTGATACTTGTTCCTTGATTTATCGCGCTATCCACATCCGGGAGGATTATGGGACCCCCCTGAGCCAGAGCTTGATTCATTCTTCTTTCTTGGGGCCACAAACTAGTTTGAGGTTTTATTTACTATCCTGTACTTATGCCATGCTACTGCTTTATTTACGATTGTGCGAGGAGCACCTTTATCTTAGGATCGTGGCGATTCCGGTGTCGACAAGCCCAGTTTTGGGTTCCCGATCGTTCTGACCGTCCCCACAACCTTGAGTCCGTCTCGGAGCCGGGCCGTTCTATGGTCTACTTTAAGGGTGGCCCCTGAAATATTTCTGAATCCTGTGATTTCTTTGTCGTGAAGGCCTCGTTGGGTTTTGATTTGGTTTTTCCGAGGTTGATCGAGTGTGTGTTGCTATTTGCACTTTGCCGGGTAAAACTTTCTGAAAGACGTGTCCGCGGTTATGGACGACTTGGAGCACAGTATCTCGATCATAGACAAGCATAACTAAAGTAGTGCTATAAATTTGACTTTATAATGACTAGTAATCAGCTTCACTATAATGGAATGGCTAACTAAAAATTCCCACAATTGCTTGTTTGGTTTGTCGCTTGCGACAATTGTATCTGACTAGTAAGTATTGCAACTACAACGGAATGGCTAAATAAAAGTACCAACAACTGCTGGGTTTTGGGTTATCTCATGCTAAATGTATTTGACTAGTAAGTGTCGCAACTATAACGGAATGATTAACTAAAAGAGCCCACTGCTTATTTTATCAGGACGACTATCTTTACCTGACTAGTAATTGCT
The DNA here is from genome assembly GCA_030063025.1 of Avena longiglumis. Taxonomy (NCBI): domain Eukaryota; kingdom Viridiplantae; phylum Streptophyta; class Magnoliopsida; order Poales; family Poaceae; genus Avena; species Avena longiglumis. The sequence continues at coordinate 469,223,043 of CP125974.1, read as the reverse complement.
GCAACGATAACTGAATAAGTAAAACTGCCAACTGTGTGAGTTCCTCGGTGGACTTCCTCGTTTGGTCTCGAGGGGGAATACCAGGATGGGATTGTTTGGTGTTAGGATCAGGTTGGTTCCGAATAGGTCTTTCTTCCCCCTCTCTGATTGCCGTCAGTTGTATCGAGACTCTATAGGTTATTTAGTGCATGCTGCCGCTGCCGCTTCAGTCCACCATACCTATGTAGGCGAGGACCGCCGAATTCTAGTCTCGCCGTGTACTGGCCTCAAGATCTTGTGGTCCTCTTTTCCTTTGCCCTTTGTCGGCACCCCTTTTGTTTAAGCAGGTGTTGAGATCGACGTCGTTAGCAGGGTTACCCTTCCGGCTTGGCCTAGGCAGGGTTATGGACGCCATTGGTTATTCTTTAGGGCTCTTAGCCCCATTTGCATCTTGTCCGTAGTCGGACGCTCCATCGTTTTCGAGGTGATTTGGATCTTTGTACCGTATATATGTATTCTTGACTCATGGAGTCGTGTTGTATATATATATCTGTTCTGTGGGTCCCATCGAGGACTGTTGTGTAAATTTATTACTTCGTTTTCCACCCGCACGAAAGTGCCTGGTGGGCACCTTTGAATCGTTTCTATGCGGGTTTGGCGGGAATCGCTGAAACTTGCATAGGTCCGATTCTGAGGGTGTTACATTAGAGAAGACTTCCATCGCATCTAGGTTAAGTTGTCGGAATTATCATGGAAGATGTCAACACAAGGGGAGGGGTCCTAAAACACAACAGAGGGTTGACTAAGAGAGAGATTGAAAATATTCTTCGTAAGTAGGGTGACAACAAGACATGGAAGATGAAGGATGGCTATCTACCATTCCCGAAGCCGAGCGTTAGCAGTTCTCAACAATGATCGATGTGTGCGCCTAGAATTATCTTAGATGTCTGTGTGTAGTGTTGTGTCACAAACTATATACTACCGTGGTCGTATGTTGTAAACTTCACTATTGTGGTCGTTGTCATCGAAGTTCTATGATTGTGATCGATGTGCTATCTTCTATGTTTACTGATCTTTTGCTTTAGTTTATGTGAACATATATGCATGTGAACCAATTTAGTTCTTTCTGTTGCATGATTTACTAATATGCCTTATCTATAGAGATGATGAAGTGGTATGTGGTGTACAATGGTTGGGTTCCAGGAGTCTACGATGAGTGGGAGGACTGTCAGAAATAGGTGAACAAGTTTAGCGGCAATAGCTACAAAGGATACGCGACTCGAGAGGAGGCGGTATCCAAGTGGAGGAACTACCTGTGGAAGGAGAACCGGATGAAGATATTGCTAGTGCTCTTTCTCTTGCTCACTGTCATCACAGTTGTATTCTGTTTGATTCTAGTGTAGGCGGTGAACACTTCATTTGTAATGTGATGAGATGGTGAAATTTGTACCAAACACTTGTATAAATATTCGCCACCTTAGACTTGTATTGTAATATGATGACCACTTGTCTACCTCGATCAGGCTCTAAGTAGTGTGATGGCACTATATTCGTGTTTGTATTATATTTGTTTCCATATACTAAGTCAAATATACTATTTCTATATAATACCTGTATAATACTGTATATTTGGACAAGTATGGTTTTTTTTAATACCCGATATACAAACCAGTGGCGGATATTTTTTACCTTTTGTGGCGCATACCACTTCAGTGGCGCATTTTCCGAATCGCCATCGAGCAGTCTGTGCGCATCCGCGAGAATCATGCCAGTATCATGACTTCTGTGGTGCATTTCGAAATGCGCCACAGAAGTTTTCATCAATGGCGACATAACAGTGGAGTCTCTGATATGCGCTATAGAATCCCAATATGGATGCGCCTTTGATGAATGATTTCCTAGTAGTGCGACAACAGCATGGCCGACAGCAGCAAAGCAGGCAGCGACAGATCTGGGAGCAGTAGAAGCGCCCGAGGTTCGTGATATGACCCCCAAGGTGGCCCGAGTTAGATGTCCACCTTTAGAAAGGCTAGAGAATATCTTGCAAGAAGCTATAGATAACTTAAATACCCCTATAGCTCCCATAGCAAACCCGGCTAATGCACAGGCTGAGCTAGAGGAAACTCGTTTGAAAATGTTAGAAGAGGCTAAGAGGATAGCTGCACTGCAGGAGTCACTTAACCGAACTTTGTGTGAGTACGCAAGGGAAAACAAGCTAGACACTAGCCCAACTCGGCTAGATGGTGTAAGGATAAAAGGAAAGAATATCTTTAGTGACATCAACAAAGAACATGAGTCTAGGAAAGGTGACTCGGTTAACCTGGAGCTGCCGAGGTATAGTATCCCGGTGAAGAACCTCAGGGCGGAAAATGCCACAACTTTTGAGTTAGATGGCTTGACGGGCAAAGCCCGACAAAATAAATAGGAAAGAGTGATTGAGCTGGTATGCATAGCGAAACAGCAAAATGAGGAAATACTCCGGAATAACACGACAAAGCCTGGAGGTTCGCGTTTGGTTCATTCGACTGGAGCTGCCCGTCATTATCAGTTGCCGCGGCATCTTGACCCGGTGGGGGATCAAGGAAGGATAAAGGAGTAACTTCAGGAAGAAGGGACAGACAGATGGTCCCATATGATCCGGTAGTGGCTGGTAAAGCAAATGAAAACCAAGGCAATGGTAGCCGAGGTAACAGTGGGGAAAGAAACCTAGATCGCGGCCACAGAGGTCAGGGAAATCACGGACGTGAAAACCCCGATGAAAATAACCCGGCAAGAGGGAGGCAATACCATCCGCAAGATCACCATCCGAGGTATGAACCTCAACAAGAAAGGGATGTAGGACCAGTTCCGCATTACCCGGTGCAAAACATATATAATGATGGTTATTCGGAGGTGGAGAATGTCGGGCTGGCTAGGCCCAATAACCATGGAGAGGAAGAAAGAGCGACGTATAGTGGATGGCAGCCGGATGATGTGAGATTGAAGCTGGGTAGATTATACAAGTCCGAGTTATTGGAGGAACAAGGTCCTCCAGGTCCGGCGTGTTTTGGACCCCGAATCATGAGGAAACCGCCTGTCCAAACTTTCAGCTGCCAAGGGGCAAAAAGACATACAATGGTAGCACCAAGCCATAGGATTGGTTAATTGACTATTCCACTGCGGTAAAAATTGCTGAGAGTAACCTAAGATGGGCAGTAAGATATCTACCCTAGATTTTCGAAGGGCCGGCGGGAGTATGGTTGAGTAACTTGCCAGCTGGAAGTATCAACTGCTGGCTGGACTTCAGAAATGTTTGTTAGTAACTTCACCAGCACGTATAAGAGGCCGAATATACCTCAACATCTTGACCTGTGCAAGCAGAGATCGAATGAGACCGATAGAGAATTTTTGAATCGGTGGTGTAACCTCAGGAATTCCTATGAAGGGGTGATCGAGTCACATGCAATAGATCTGTTTGCACAAGGTCACAGGTATGGGAGCGTGTTATGGCAGAGGCTGAAAAGAGACATGCCAACTATGTTGGCCGAGACAATGAGAATAACCGACTCATATGCTCTTGGTGATCCGACTCAACCTGAGCTTATGTCGGCAGAACAACATGAGAATCATGAAAATTATGCCCCGGATGGGGCCGGGTCATCCAGGAGAAATGAGTTCTGGGGTAGAAGAAGGGAAGATAGGCCAGATTACCGGTACAATTTGAGTCAAGTAGCAGCAGTGACACAAGATCAGCCGAATGCAGGGAGCAACCAACGTCAGAAAAATAGCTCTCAACAGTGGACACTGAGGAATGATGGAAAGAAGCAGTGGACTCCAGAGCAAAAGAAGCAATGACAAGAAAGGACAAAGTATACATATGAGTCAATGCTGGATCAGCCATGCAAATTTCACACACCAAACCCGGCAAAGCCGTCTAAGCACACAACTCGTCAGTGTGCATGGATGAAACATGCAATGGGGAATAGAGGACCACCTCAAGCACCACAGCAGCCAAAACAGCCACAACAGCCAGAGCTTACAGGGGGAAATGCTCAGTAGATGATGTTGCCTTTCCCCCCTCCGAGATATGAGAACCATGAATGAAGGGACGTTGATCACCATGTAGCAAATCAGGACCAGGGAAATAGAGGAAACCCCGGCAATGATGGGCGCAATGAGTATAGAGAGCACCATCAGTCATACTGCATATCACTACAGAGCAGCAAGATAAACATCCAACACCGGCATATGGAGGTGAATGCAGTTATGCCGGCAGTTCTGAGGTATATGGACTGGGCAGATCAAGAAATAACTTTGAGTATCAGAGATCATCCCAAGATCATGCCGGACCCCGGGTCGTATGCTTTGGTACTTGATCCAAAATTTGTCCGGCCAAGCATCAATGTAAAGTTCTCGAAGGTGCTGATAGATAACAGCAGCAGCATCAACATCATGTACAAGGACACAATGCACAAACTCGGCATTTCACAGAACATGCTTTAGTCAACCAGAACAACCTTCCATGGCATCGTGCCAGGATTGTCCTGTGAGCCAATTGGGAAAGTTCGAGTAGACGTGTTATTCGGCACAAGGGAGAATTGCAGGGTTGAAAACTTAGAGTTTGAAGTAGTGGATCTGGAAAGTTGTTACCATGCATTACTCGGATGGCCCGTGTTGTTGATACGTCGGAAACGTATCTATAATTTTTTATGTTCCTTGCTTGTTTAGTATCTACTTTGCTTTGTCTACACTTTGAGGTGTTTTATATATTTTCTGGAACTAACCTATTAACAAGTTGTCACAGTGCTAGTTGCCTGTTTTCTTCTGTTTTTGGTTCCAGAAAGGCAGAAAATCAATATTCTTGGAATTGGACGGGACAAAAGCCAAAGTCAATATTTTACCGTGGGCGACGCGAAGTCCAGAGGGGAGACGGAGAGGCGCCACAGGGCGGCCAGACCCCCCAGGGTGCGCCCGCGCCTGGGGAGGGTGTGGGCCCACTGGATGCCCCTGCCTCGCCTCTTCGCCTATAAGAAGCCCCCGATGCAGAAACCCTATGCACCCGATCAAAACTCCACGAAACCGTCTGTAGCCACCGCCACCATCGTCCCTAGATTGGGGGGATCTAAAGATCTTCCCGGCACCCTGCTGGAGGGGAGTTCATCCCGGAGGCCTTCTTCTCCGGTATGATGCGTGAGTAGTTCCACCTTGGACTACAAGTCCATGTAGTAGATAGATGGTTGTATCCCCTCCTTGTGCTTTCATGTATAGATCTTGTGAGCTTCGTTCATGATCACGATCTAATCTATTTGTAATCATGCATGTTGTGTTTGCAGGGATCCGATGGATATTGAGATTATTATGTCAGTTTGGTTAATGGTTTTGTCTATTTGATTCTATCATGTCTGTGTTGTTTGTGATCTTTCATGCTCTCCATTTTTAGTAGCTATCTTGGCCAAGTAGTTGCTAGTGACTCCAAGAGGGGGTATTTATGCTCGATAGTGGGTTCATGCCTCTAGTTTCCAAGGGAAGTGACAGAAATATCTTCGGTTGTAGATGTGCTGTTGCCACTAGGGGGAAAACAACGGTCTCTTGTTCATGGAATAAGTGTATTGTTTACCTTTCACACTTTTCTTAAAGAAGTTGTCTGTTGCTTGCAACTTAATACTGGAGGGGGTTCGGATGATAACCTGAAGGTGGACTTCTAGTCATAGATGTAGTTGGATGGCGGTCTATGTATCTTGTTGTATTGCCCAATCGAATCTCATAGGATCTTTCTGACTAGTATTGCATTGTTATGCCTTGCTCAGTTCCTGTCAATTGCCCTGCTGTAATTTGTTTACCCTTCATGCCATGTTGTTTATCTAAGGAGAGCACCTCTAGTGAACTATGGACCCCGGTCCAATCTTTACCATTGATACATCTTCCACTGTTACTGTTTACTTGATGCAAACCACCATTACCTTCTACACCATACAGTTAATCCTATGTTATAACAAACCGGTGAGCTTGACAACCTCACTGTTCATTGGGACAAAGTCTTAAGTTTGTGTTGTGTAGGTTTCCACGTTGCTTGCAACACCTTTGAGACGTTTCCTTCCTCCTTCTGGTTCGATAACCTCGGTCTCTACTAAGGGAAAACTTGCTATTGTGCTCATCACACCTTGCTCTTGGGGTTTCCAACGAAGTGCACCACGCACAGCCAAAAGTTGTCAAAGTTCATGACAAGTTGTCACATTAGCTACTTGAAGATGAAGATGCCCGGACCACAAGAAATAATCACTGTTGCAAGAGACTACAGGAGTTCGATGGAAAGTGCCTCGGACGGATCAAATCTAGCCAAGTCTTTGGTCATTGCAAGGAAGAAGAGGAGAATTTATTCAGGAGGTCATAGCTTTAGCTCAGTCGACACAGCTTAATATGTCGACACTTGCTAACCCACATGGAAGTGTATCCTTCCAGCCGACTAAGGACACAAAGAAGATCCAAATTGATGATCAGTTCCCAGAGCGCACCATCACAATTGGTGCTGTCCTAAGGGACAAATAGGAAAGCGCACTCATTCCTTCGTGAGAATCGAGATATCTTCGCATGGTCTACAAGATCTACAGGGTGTGCCGAGGGAGTTGGCACTCTTTGCACGTAAGGCCAGGATCAAGGCTGGTGAAGCAACCTCTCTGTCGCTTCGCCGAAGACAAGAGAAAGATAAATGGAGATGAGATAGCTCGGCTCCTTGCAGTCAGGTTTATTATGGAAGTGCTTCACCCGATTTGGTTATCTAATCCAGTGTTGGTTGAAAAGAAGAAGGATGATCCGAATGTAGCATTCGTATGGCGCATGTGTATCAATTACATGAACCTAAATAAGGTGTGTCCTAAAGATCCTTTTCCTTTGTCGAGGATAGACCAGGTTATTGATTCGACCGCGGGTTGTGAGCTCTTATCATTTGTAGACACGTATTATTGTTTCCACCAGATACCGTTAAACCCGGCTGATCAAATAAATATTGTGTTTATCACCCCGTATGGGGATTATTGCTATCTTATCATGTCATTCAACTTGCGTAATGCAGGGGCAACATATCAGAGGTGTATGCAAAATGCCTACATGATCAAATTGGGAAAAATGTCCAAGTATATGTTGATGATGTGGTGATAAAAACCAAAGAGAGCCATACGCTCCTAGATGATATCCGGCAAACATTCGTGAATCTTAGAAGATTCTGAATGAAGCTTAACTCAGAAAAGTGTACCTTTGGTGTACCAGCCGGCAAATTAATCGGTTTCCTCGTATCTAGCCGAGGTATAGAAGCAAATCCTACTAAGATTCGGGCAGTGGAAATAATGGACCTGCCGAAGTGCCTCAATGATGTACAAAATTTTACCGGATGCGTGGCATCCCTTAGACGATTCGTAAGTCGGCTGGGGGAAAGGCATTGCCCTTATATCAATTGATGAAAAAGTCAGATAAATTTATCTGGACACCCCAGGACGATAGCGCTTTTCATGAGTTAAAAATAATGCTAGCTTCTGCACCAATCTTAGCCTCACCACTATCCAAAGAGCCTATGTTGCTCTACATAGCAGCGACTAACCGAATCGTAACAGCCATGATAGTGGTAGAGCATGATGAGGAAGGTAAGTCAGTGCAGGGGCCGGTCTATTATCTAAGTGAGGTATTATCTGCCTTGAAGCAAAATTATCCGCACTACTAGTAAATGGCATAAACAACAACAAATAACCAAGCCTTTCGTCCCAATCAAATTGGGGTAGGCTAGATATGAAACCCAAATGGAAACTAGACAAAATTGCAAGTTAAGCGAAAAGCAGTAAAAAGTGCAAGTCAAACAAGAACTAGTGAAAAAAAGCAAGTAAAAAAGAGCAAGAACAGAGAACAAGAACAAAGAACAAAGAACAAAATAAGTAAATCAAGGTTCGGGCACATGGATTGCTGATTTCCATGCAGCCCTATCAAAAACCAACTCTCTAGGGACATTCCACTCCTTCATATCCCTTTTGACCACCTCCTCCCATGTTAGCTTTGGTCGTCCTCTACTCCTCTTTACATTATCAAAACCCCTTAGAATCCCACTATTAACTGGTGCTTCTGGTGGCCTCCGTTGGACATGCCCAAACCACCTTAATCTGTGTTGAACAAGCTTCTCTTCGATTGGCTCCACCCCTACCCTCTCGCGTATCACTTCATTCCTGATCCGGTCTTTTCTTGTGTGGCCACACATCCACCTTAGCATACGCATCTCGGCGACACTCATTTGTTGGATGTGTTGCTTCTTAGTGGGCCAACATTCTGCTCCATAAAGCATGGCAGGTCTGATTGCCGTCCTATAAAACTTACCTTTTAGCTTTTGTGGGACCTTCTTGTCACATAGGATTCCGGATGCTTGCCACCACTTCATCCACCTTGCCATGATCATATGGCTAACATCCTCATTGATCCCAAATATCGAAAAGTGTACCTCTTGGGCACCACTTGCCATCCTAGACTAACCCCTCCTTCCTTGCATCTGTCGCCGCTAAAGTCGCACCACATATACTCAGTCTTTGTCCTACTAAGTCTAAAACCCTTGGATTCCAAGGTTTTCCTCCACAACTCCAGTTTCCTATTGACACCCTCCCTACTCTCATCCACCAGTACCACATCATAAGCAAAAAGCATACACCAAGGAATATCTCCTTGTATGTCCTTAGTGACCTCATCCATCACCAAGTCAAAAATGTATGGGCTCAAAGATGAACCTTGATGTAGTCCTGTAGTAATTGGGAAGGTGTTGGTCTCACTATATCCTGCCCGAACACTTGTCACAACATTAGTGTACATATATTTGATGAGGGATATGTACTTTGTTGGGACCTTGTGTTTCTCTAGCGCCCACCACATGACTATCCTTGGTATCTTGTCATATGCCTTCTCCAAGTCAATGAAAACCATATGTAGGTCCTTCTTATGCTCCCCATATCTCTCCATAAGCTGGCAAAGCAAGAAAATAGCCTCTGTAGTTGATCTCTCAGGCATAAAGCCAAATTGATTTTTAGTGACATTCGTCACTCTCCTCAAGCGATGCTCAATCACTCTCTCCCAAAGCTTCATAGTATGGCTCATAAGCTTAATTCCCCTATAATTAGTAAACTTTTGTATATCTCCCTTATTCTTGAAGATGGGTACTAATTTACTTTTCCTCCACTCATTGGGCATCTTGTTTGACCGAAAAATGTGGTTGAAAAGTTTAGTTAGCCAAACTATCGCCATGTCTCCAAGACATCTCCACACTTCAATGGGAACATCATCGGGACCCATGACCTTACCTCCTTTCATCCTTTTTAGGGCTTCCTTAACTTCAGTCTCTTGGATCCTCCGGACGAATTGCCAGTTGGTGTCGTCAAAGGAATCATCTAGCTCGGGAGTAATACTCTCACTCCCATCATTGGACAACCCATCAAAGTAGTCTCTCCAACGCTTCTTGATCTCCTCGTCTTTCACTAGAACTCGATCAGTCTCGTCCTTGATCCACTTCACTTGGTTGAGATCCCTTGTTAACCTCACGCGGATTTTTGCCATCTTGTAGACGCCCATTTCACCTTCCTTTGTTCCTAGTTTCTCATATATCTCACTGTAGCACCCCGGGTAAACCCAAATTATAATATTGCCATTTGTCTTACTTTTATTGCATCATCATGACATCATGCATCTTTGTATCTCAAAATATTTCAACTAAAAACTATTTTGTTTGCTACAATATCTATTATCTTATTTCAAAACAAATCTTTTACTTGTCTGCTAAAAAGTTTTTAAACAAAACAAAATAAATAAAATATTATATAAAAACTGTAAACCTAAATCTATACCTAAACTGGCCAGGCCCAAAAGGCCCAGACCAGTACCAAACCCTAACCCTAAAAATTCCCAAACGCTAAGACACCTACTCCCACCCCTTGCCGCCGCCACACCTTGTCTCACCACGCGGACACAACCGCTTGATGCAGTGCACCTAACCCCCCCGCAGCAACCTCACATCGCACTCACTCACCCCGCCTGCACCGGACCCACCCGACGCGCCCCTGACACGACCCGCTCCCTCTCTCTCCCCGCAGAATCTGCTCCCTCTTCCCCGAAATCTCTCCCCAACCTCCCCGCTTGCGCCGCGAGGGATGAAAGTGCCCCCTCTCCGTGCTTCCGCCGCTTGGGCTCAAGCCCGCGAGGCCTCGCTCGCCATCCTCTGAAGCCCCTCTCTTCCTTCTTCATCATCACCTGCTCGTCGCTCGGCCGCAGCCTCGCCGTCACCACCCACTGTCGAGCTCGGTTGGCAAGCCTCCTTCCTCCATGCGCAGGCCCGCCTCCCCAAGCTCCTCGTTGCCTCGCCGTCAGACCCTCCACTGCTGTTCCCTTGTGTCTCCCTCCCCGGCCGTGTTGGCACCAGCCGTTTCCGTGACCTCCCACGAGCAGCACCATGCCACGGACCCCTCTCCACCGCGCCTCCCGAGCTCGCCACCACCTTGTCCACGAGCACCGTCTCAAGCCGCCATCGCCCCTCTCCGCAAGTACCGCAGGAGCTCGGACCATGCACCGCCGGTCGCGTGTGTGCGTCATGTGATCCTTTCCCCGAGCTCACGTTCGACCTTTCCCCATGATACCCATGTTCCCCTTCTCGAGACACTGCTCGTGGAGCCAATAGTACCCGTTGTCCTATATCGTGTTGTTGATGCACTTGTTGCTGCAGATGATGACCTCCTTTTTTATGTTTGGTGGAATTTGCCCCGATGATGCGTACAGTGAAGTGTAGAAGTGTTCTAGCAGTGCAGTGCTTGTGTGTGTGGATGTGAAGATGGTGTAGTCTCGTTTGGCTTCGACTACCTCGGCTATGGCTAATTTTTTTTAAATAATACATTTTTTTTATTAAATTTCACAAATAATACACAAAACGGGCAAATTACAAAACTGTTTGTCGATCGGCCGTTCAACGGACGAAACACAGCCTTCGTCCGTTCAACGGACGACACGCAGCCTTCGTCCGTTGAACGAACGACAGTCTGCAGTGCAGCTGCCGCCGCGCGCTCGCTTGCCGTGCAGCTGCCGCCTGCTGCTCTGCGCGCCTGCCTGCGGGCCCGCGACTGCATGCGCGCTGCTTGGCTGCTAGCTGCCCGCACCGCTACGCTGCTAGCTGCTTGCATGCAGAGCGCTGCTAGCTGCTTGCTTGCATGCTGCTTGCTGCGCGCAGCTGCTCTGCATGGCTGCCGCGCGCGATGCTGTGTTCGCTGCATGCGGCTGCTGCTGCGCGCCTGCAACGCTGGTGACAGCAGACGTGTCGTCCGTTCAACGGACGAATGCTGTGTTTCGTCCGTTGAACGGACGAAACGAGTCTGTCGTCTGTTGAACGGCCGACCGACAAACAGTTTTGTAATTTGCCCGTTTTATGTATTATTTGTGAAATTCAATAAAAAAATGTATTATTTAAAAAAAATTAGCTCGGCTATGATCGAAACCGACAAGATCGACAAAGTGGCGAGGCGACCGAAGTATTCCTGACAAGGTTTCCGAACGCCATGCTCTTCTTCATGGATCCTCATGAATTATTTCTCGGAAGCCTGAACCCCCGATGATCCGAAGATCGATCCTGCCGAAGACCGAACCAAACCCTCAAACCAAGATCGTCGACCAATGTGTCACCCCTTTATCCAAACCCTATTTTATAAATTGATATCTATATGAATTATTGCATATTAAATTGTACATTCTTGCATACATATTTTGCGGTTCAGGGCTGTATAGTCAATTCACCTCATAATTGAATATGGAGACCATATGCGGGCGAATATTGTCTTATATTAGGCCCATTTAAATTTGTGTAGCGCATTAGTGAGATCTTTTGCCTTGTTAAGCCAACATTTAAAATGCGGAGTATCTAAACAACATAAACCGCCTAATTAATTGTCGGGACCTCGGCTCCGCTTAATATTGCCTAATTGTATCACATCTTGGCCATGTCATACATCATGAATGCATCATGCCCTATCTTCTACCGTAGTATTAAATAGTGCATCTGGTGTTTCTTTTAGTGATTTGCTTCTTCACGGATTAGGTTGATGAGTTGACGCGAGTGTTGATCCGATCTCCGTATAAACCTTCGGCAGTGTTTTCTAGGCGATCATTCTCCCCCTTTCTACCTATCTTACATTTCTAGTCTTTATTTCCTCTTGTTGATCTATTGTTATCCGTGTTGTGATGCTTTAGTTTCCGTACCCCTGTTATATTACTTGCAGACCCTATATTGCCCTGGACACCTCCTATTACTCGTTGTTTGATAGACAGTCAGTCTTGCGAGTCATAGTTGCTTGCTCAGTTGTCGCTTCGCGTCGTCGATGTTAAATTAACATTGGGGATTGGCATATTCATAAAGGTGGAGATGATCATACTTTTAATTATAGCTGGTTACTTCAATATTAAAATTGATATAACTAATGAAGAGGCACTGGAGGGTAATAGTTGAGATTTGGTTGTTAACCTCCCATTTGTGTCCACCTAGGACCCGAGTTCTTGACACCTGTTCCGAGACTGGGCGTGCTAACCACATGTGGGGTGTGTGGGCATCCCTATCGGCTTAGTACCTGATTTCAAAGTACTCTAATGGGGCCACAAAGTAGTTTGAAGTTTTCATTCCACATTATGCCATGTATGCCATGTTTATTACTTGTTTCTCGATGAGCATTTATTACTGTTGCGTAGGTGCGGCACTCTGTCACGGGAATATTTTTTCTATGACCTCTACTCCCCTCCAAGTGTATGCAACCCTAGAGTCTGTACCAGGAGGATTAGCTATACCTCGTACAAGTAGCACTTTCGGGTGGCCCCTATGTGCTTGCTTTGGGTCAGGGAAAGCGTCGTGTCCTAGGCCCCGCCGACATACCTATGGAAGTATGTTAATTGATTTGCCAACAAGGGTCGAAGTGCATGTGGAGAATTTGGTGCACCCCTGCAGGGTTTAATCTTTTTGAAAAGCTGTGTCCGCGGTTATGGACGACTTGGAGCATAGTATCTCGATCATAGACAACTATAACTAAAGTTTACTGTTATAAATTTGACTTGTATCTGATATTGACTAGTAAGTTGGTTAACCACCATGGAAAGAATTAATAAAACGGCCAACCGTGTGAGTTTCCTCGGCATGACTTCCTCGTTTGGTCTCGAGGGAGAAATACCATGATGGGTATGTTTGGTGGGAGTATCAGGTTTGATCCGAATAAGTCTTTCTCATCTTTATCTAATAGCCGACAGTTGTATTGAGTCTCTATAGGTTGTTTAGTGCATGCTACGCTGCCGCTTCAGTCCATCATACCTGTGTAGGCGAGGACCGCCAAATTCTAAGACTCGCCGTGTACTGGCCTCAATACTGACCGCTATCTCTTTTTCCTTTGCCCTTTGTCGGCACCCCTTTTGTTTAGCAGGTTGAGATCGACGTCGTTAGCAGGGTTACCCTTTTGGCTTGGCCTGGGCAGGGTTATGGACGCCATTGGTTATTATTCAGGGTTCTTGGCCCAATTTGCATCTTGTCCGTACTCGGACGCTGTATCGTTTTCAAGGTGATTTAGATCTTTGTATTGTATATATGTATTCTTGACTCATTGAGTCATTGTTGTATATATTTGTTCTGCGGTTCCATCGTGGACTAATGTGTAATGGTATTACTTCGTTTTCCACACACACGAAAGTACCTGGTGGGCACCTTTGAATCGTTTCTATGCGGGTTTGGCGAAAATCTCTAAAACTTGCATAGGGACGATCTGAGGGTGTTACACTCATCATAGGCCTTCCCTCTAGCTCCACTTACCGCTCGCTTTGCATTCTTCTTGGATTCTTTGTGAAGTAAATATGCCCTAGAGGCAATGATAGAGATGATTGTATTTCTTATGTATCCATGAGTTATTGTAATGTTCCTTGAATATCCATATCAGGCAACTTGTATTGATTGGCAATTATGTGAATTTTTTGTGAAACTCTTTACTTGTATGGTTATTTAATAGTTTTCCCTAGTCAGAGTTCATGTGAGGATACATGTGAATATTAGACTAGAACATCGATTGGTTGATGACTATGTTTCACAAGTGGAGATGTCAAACCAATGATGTGGACGCATGTTATGAACATGGGGTTGGACTGACCCAACTTGAGTCTAGAAATTATACTTGTAGCTTTCTCTACACATCATGTACGTTTTTTCCTTAGACCTGAGATTGTCGCATGTACTTGAGATGTGGATCGACCTACTTTGGGGATATCAGACGCTACTCCGTAACTGGGTAGTTATAAAGGTAGCTTTCGGGTTTGTCCTGAAGCATGCTGCAAGGCATGGTAAATCAAGATGGGATTTTCCCCTCTCTACTTGAGAGAGATATCTCTAGTCCCCTCGAGTGGTCAGATCCAGAAATGCATGGCCGTGCTACATTAGGTTAAGAGTTAACCTAGTAAAGGTATTGTGAATTGCAGTATCGAGAAAGGGAGGCCAGCTTGGAGCTAGACCAAATATCGTGAGGCAAAGGGAAAGACATGTACTAAACCTTGTGATGGTTCGTCTGATATGCTCTTTGTACGCGTTTAGGAGTTGGCACGTCTTGCTAGAGGCCGCTACCAACTATTGACAGAATAAGTGTATTCGTGTCATGTCTATACGTATATGAACCTATAGGGTCACACACTTAAGGGGCTGGAAGCCTAACGAGGATTAGATCCGAATTAGACCAGGCTTAGGCTACTAATGGGATGCTAATGTAGAAGCCCACTAGGGACGCCTATATAAGAGAGGGTGGGGCGAGCTGACCAGGGTTAGACCATTCCACCCAGCCACCACTCCTCACGCCTGTGTTGCACGCACGGACCTAGCAGTCCGGCGTCTGACGCTTCCACCCTGTACGTTTGGATACCTCGGAGGCGATGCATCTGTAGCGCTTGTACGAGCCGCGCAAGCGGAGCTGCTCGTGGGACAAGGACGAGGAGCAGACGTAGAACGTCTACACTGCCTCGACGCGCTTCATCAAGTTCCGCAACCGTGCGTCTAGTGGTAATCCCATGATCTATGACAACTGTTATCCTGGTTTATGCAGTAGAAAATTTTGTTTTGCGCTAGTGTAGCCTACCTGTATCCCTTCAGTCGTACCAGAGACAATGCTGTTCAGTTATAGGTTCGGGATGTTTGCATATGGTGATATGCGGATTGATATGAATGTGATGTGCTCGTTTGTATTGCGGTGGTTCAGGATTGATCTATGATCTTTCTTTCCGTGATCGTGATTCTGAGGTTGCCGAACGACTTACCCCTACCGGTCGGTTTCCGCTATCGAGGTAGACAGTGACACATAAATCATGTTGAATCGCTCGAAGATTAATATGATTGATCGAATCGGAACCTAGATCTAAAATCGATGTACCGTGATCAAAGGAGTTTGATTGAATCGGAACAAGAGTCGGTTGAGGTTACCTGTCTAGTGGTAATCCCGTGATGATTCTCTTGAGGTTACCTGTCTTATGCTTGCATGCATGGAACCTATACTCCAAAATAAGTTTGAGGATCAGGAAGCATA
Organism: Avena longiglumis; assembly: GCA_030063025.1. Lineage (NCBI taxonomy): Eukaryota > Viridiplantae > Streptophyta > Magnoliopsida > Poales > Poaceae > Avena > Avena longiglumis. The sequence continues at coordinate 469,207,501 of CP125974.1, read as the reverse complement.
CGATTTGATCGTCGCGCTTAAGGACATGTTCGAAGATCAGGCAAGGACTAAGAGGTACAATGTTGCCAAGTCCTTTGTGGAATGCAAGCTGGCAGAGGGAGCAGCTGTAGGCCCCCATGTGATCAAAATGGTTGGTTACAGTCAGACTTTGGAAAAGTGGTTTTCCACTAGGCCAAGAGTTGGCTACTGATTTCATTTTGGCGTCTCTTCCATCTAGCTATGGGCAGTTAATTTCGAACTACCATATGCATTGGATGGAGAAGGGCCTTAATGAGTTATGTGGGATGCTAAAAACAACAAAAAGTGACATGAATAAGTGTGTAGGGCATATCCATGTGATGGATGTGCAGAACAAGCCTAGCTTCAAGAAAAAGGGTACTTCTTGGAAGAAGAAGGGCAAGGCTAAGGATACGATCCCTAAGCCTGCACCCAAGCAAAAGGCTAGACCTGCAGATGACACTGAGTGCTTCTTCCGTCATGAACATGGCCACTAGAAAGGAAACTACAACAAGTACCGGGCTTCTTTGAAGAAGAGTGGCAGTAAGATTACTTCCCACTCCGGTGCGCTTGTTGTAAATGTTGTGGACATTCTTCTCGCTGATTCCTATGTTAACTCTTGGGTATTTGATACCAGATCGGTTGATCATATTTGCAATTCGATGCAGGGGGTAATAAGGACTAGAGAAGTGCAGAAATGCGAAGTGGATTTTCGCGTCGGAAATAAAGCAAGGGTTGCTGCATTGTTCGTCGGTGTCATGCAACTTCACCTTCCGTCAGGATTTATTATGGATTTGAATAATTGTTATTACATTCCTAGTATGGGTCGAAACATTTTATCACCTTCATGTTTGATGAGGGATGGTTATTCATTCGCGAGTGCAAACAATGGTTGTGTAATCTCTAAGAATGCTATGTTTATGGCTGATGCTCCAATTGTGAATGGGTTATTTATTTTAATTCTTGATGATGCACCTGTTTACAATGTTAGTGCTAAAAGGCTTCGGCCTAATGATTTGAGTCCTACCTATTTATGGCATTTTCATTTGGGGCATATAAGTGAAAAGCGCATGAAGAAGCTCCATGGTGATGGTCTTCTAACTTCGTTTGATTTTGAATCATACGAGACATGTCAATATTGTTTACTTGGAAAGATGACCAAGTCGCCTTTTTCGGGTTTACCCGAGAGAGCGACAGACTTGTTGGAACTCATACATACTGAAGTATGTGGACCAATGAGCACAATAGCTAGAGGAGGATATCACTACTTCATTACTTTCACCCATGATTTCAGTAGATATGGTTATGTCTACTTGATGAATCATAACTTTGAACCTTTTGAAATGTTCAAGGAGTTTCAGAGTGAGGTAGAGAATCAACGTGGCAAGAAAATAAAGGCCTTGTGATCTGATCGTGGAGGTGAATATTTGAGTCACGAATTTAGAAATCATCTTAAGAGTTTCGGAATTGTTCCACAGCTCGCGCTGCCCGGAATGCCTCAAAGAAACAGGGTCTCCGAACGGTGCAATCGAACTCCGTTGGACATGGTTCGATCGATGATGAGCTAGTCGGATTTACCATTATCATTTTGGGGATACGCTCTAGAAACGGTAGCTTTCACACTTAATAGGGTACCATCTAAATCCGTAGTTAAGACACCATATATGAGATGTGGACTGGAAAGAATCCCAATTTGTCTTTTCTAAAGATTTGGTGTTGTGATGCATTTGTCAAGCGACTTCAGTTGGACAAGATAAAACCCAAATCGGATAAGTGCATTTTCATGGGATATCCGAGGGAAACCTTAGGGTATTACTTCTACAACCGATAAGAGGGCAAAGTGTTTGTCGCTCGTAGCGGTGTTTTCCTAGAGAAAGAGTTTCTCACAAAGGGAACAAGTGGAAGGCCGGTGCGACTTGAAGAAGTTCAAGATGAGCCAGTCGGGGATGCTTCTACGAGTGATTCTATTGTAGAAAAACAAGTTGAGGAACCCGTGGAAATAGAAGCACCACAACCATGAAGGTTGGCGAGGCTCCACAAAACGCGGGAATTATTATTGTTAGACAATGATGAGCCTGCGACCTATGCAGAAGCGATGGTGGACCCAGATTCTAAGAAATGGCTGATCGCCATGAGATTCGAGATAGAGTCCATGGGAGACAATCAAGTTTGGAACTTGGTTGATCTGCCTGATGGTTTTAAAGCCATCGAGTGCAAATGGATCTATAAGAAGAAGATTTATATGGATGGAAATGTTCACATCCATAAAGCTCGACTTGTTGCAAAAGGTTTTTGACAAGTTCAAGGAGGTGACTACGACGAGACTTTCTCGCCCGTAGCGATGCTTAAATCTATACGGATCATTCTAGACATTGATGCACATTTCAACTATGAAATATGGCAGATGGATATCAAGACGGCTTTCCTAAATGGCGATTGATGTTCATCTCCTTGGCTGGCCGCATGCTGTGGAGTAGCGCTTCAAACTCGGCCATGTTTTTGGTACAGGGGGTGAAGTCGAGTTAGAGGACGTAGCGTAGCTTGTCGCCCTTCGGAGATGTTAGCATGATCCCCGCTCCTGCGCCATCTGCGTTCTTGGAGCCGTCGAAGTGTAGGCTCCAGTAATGGAGGTATGGCAGCTTCTCTGGCTGCTGGGCCTCCTCCAAGTCCGCGAGGAAGTCTGCGAGAGCCTGCGATTTGATCACTTTGCGCGGCTCGTACCTGATGTTGTGGACGACGATCTCGACGGCCCACTTGGCGACTCACCCGGTCGCTTCACGGTTGCGGATGATGTCCTGCAACGGTGCTGAGGACACGACCGTTATTGGGTGCTCCTGGAAGTAGTGCGGCAGTCGCCGCTGTGCTCTGAAGATCGCGTATACCAATTTTTGGTACTGCGGGTAGAGCTGGCGCGACTTGGTGAGGACTTCACTGATGTAGTATACGGGTCGCTGCACCAAGCGCTCCTTGCCTTCCTCTGGTCGTTCGACGACCATGACGGCGCTGATGACGCGCTCGGAAGCTGCGACGTAGACGAGCATGGGCTCCTTGTTGACGGGGGAGGCGAGTAGAGGTGTTGCGAGTAGCACCTCCTTGAGAGCGTGGAGCGCGTCATCTGCCTCCTTGTCCCACTAGAAGGTGGGGTTCTTGCGCATTAGGCGATAGAGCAGCATCGCCTTCTCGCCTAGACGGGGGATGAAGAGACTGAGAACCGCGACTCGCCCGGCCAACTTTTGGACGTCACGCAGGCACTCGGGTCTGCCGAGCCGGGCGATCGTGTTGATCTTGGAGGGTTTCGCCTCGATCCCGCGCTTGGAGACGACGTATCCTAGCAGCTGTCCAGTAGGTACACCGAAGGTGCACTTTCCTGCGTTTAGCTTTATCTTGTACCTCCGAAGTTTGGGGAAGGTTTCTGCCAGGTCAGCGAGTATCGTCCTGGCGAGTGGATTTTACCACCACGTCGTCGATGTAGACGTGGATGTTGCGGCCAATTTGGCTTGCAAGGCACTCCTGCATGCACCTCTGGTAGGTCGCCCCGGCGTTCTTGAGGCCGAAGGTCATGGCGGTGTAGCAGAAGGCGCAGAATGGCGTGATGAACGCCATCTTCTATTCGTCCTTGACTGCCATTTTGATCTTGTTGTACCTGTAGGGTTCGCAACATAGAAAACAAAAATTTTCCTACGATGGGAACAACTATGTACCAAGATATTTCTACTAGATACAAACTACGGGCGGATGTATATCCGTAGAGAACATACCCTTGAAGACCGACAAAGCTAAACGAGTCCAAACTCGTGGTTGATGTAGACGATCTCTTGCCGATCTCAAGATCGAGAGGAAGTCCTAGCGCCGCAAAACAACAGCGCATCCGTGCTCACACACACGTTCGAGGCACCGAGCAACCTCCGCCTCCTCACTCCAGCGATGCAGCGGAAGCACAACTCTTTCTTGCCGAATAGCCACCGGGAACATGTATCTCGCTAGTCCGAGACCATGGGGGATAAATTCTAGAGGGGGAGAGAGATCCTTCACGAGGAGGTGTGAATGAGAGAGAGGGAGGGGGGCTCCTTTTATAGGGAGAGGGGGGCACCCAAAGGTCCATGCGCCCAGCCATGGGGCTGCCCCCACCTCTTCCACATTCATGTGGGTGGACACTCCACTCACTCAAATGCCTTTCAATTCCCTCCACTCAAAAGCCCACTCAAATTCCCATTAATTTTCCACCAAATTTAATAAAAAATCTCATTAAATAAAACTCCTTTTATTTATTCAGAATTTTGTCAATTACTTTAATGACAAACATTCACATATAACCCCTTGCTAGTATTTCATTTCACATGCAGAAACACTTTCTACAATTTCACCCGAAAACCCGTTTCGGTATCTAGTGAAATAAATTCCTGCGCTTGTTATTCTTTTCGGCATGAAACTTTTGCTCCAAATGGATGTCGGTGTCTCTTAAGTGTGTCACGCTACGGTTCGCGAATAATGCGGACATGATCGAGACCCTCTCGATCAATAATCGAGCGGATCCGAGACCCATACTGACTCCCACACATTCAACGATGACTTTCTTGTGATCGTCGGAACCTTTTACGCTAGTATCTTAATCCTTTTGTTTCACGATATATTACATGTCCGAGATTCGATCATCGGTATCTCCATACTTAGTTTGATCGCGTTACTGACATGTACTCTTTTCTCGTTCCCGTGATATAACATTCTAGTGATCAAATCACTTGCTTGCAAGCTAATCAATGTGATATCACCGTGAGGGCCCAGAGTATATCTATCCGTCATCGGGATGAACAAATTCCACTCTCAATCCATGGTCCTCAACATAACACTTTATTAGTTCTGAATCCATCTTTATAATCACCCTGTTACGGTGTAACGTTTGATGTTATCAAGAAACTCTTCCGGTGTTAGTGATTGACATGATCTCATGGTCTAAGGATTAGGATCACTTCGTAAGTTGTTATAGCAATATAAACTCAATGACTTTGATCGTAATGCTATACTTCGGATGAATGTTCATCACACCATTACACTAATGTTGTGATCCCGTTATTAACAACATCCAATGTCCATGATCAGGAAACCTTGATCATCTTGTTAATCAACGAGCTAGTTTATGAGAGAGGCATAACTAGGAACTTTCTGTTTTTTTATTAAACACACATGTATTAACGTTTCTGTATTAATACAATTATAGCATGCAAAATAAACATTTATCATAAAAAAGGAATACGATAATAACCACTTTATTATTGCCTCTCGGGCATATTCCCTTTAGTCTCCCACTTGCACTAGAGACAATAATCTAGTTTGAAAACTTTGCGTATTGAACACCTATGGCTTTCTGGTGTTCCATATACGCAATTGCAAGTGGTTAACATAATCTACGGATCTGACGCTTCATGTCCGTGTGTATTTGCATGTCTTTGCGTCTTCACGCGTCACTCATTCTCCAATGAGATGGCATTGTATAAATTTGGTCTTTTGGTGAGACCTTTAGTTCCTTGGGGTTAAATCATGTCGATACTATTGTCGTACAATATATCTTTAGTGTTAGCCCGTTGCGAACCACACCTTAGTTTGATAACAAACTACTTGACACAAATTCCCTCCTTTGCTGCTACTATAGCAGTCATATACTTAGCCTTTTGCTGTAGTATTGTTCACAATGTCTTAACTTTGGAACTCTTACAAATCCATCATGGAAACTTTCTTTCCATTTCATTGTGCCACCCATAGTTTAAATTGAGATAAACTTAATTTGTATCTTGTGACAAAACTAGTATCAATGTAACGCTTTACAATGAACTATTTGTAATTGTTTGTCACCTCTACACAAATAAATTCTTAGTTCTTCCAAAAGATCATAAGAATTTCCTTAATATTGTCCAATGATCATTTTATGATTCATTCTGGTATATTCTCATAACACTTAGAGCATAGGACATACCCGGATGTGTACATATCATGGTATGATTGATCAAAACATTCTCGTGATTTCACTCATCAAGTGTCAAAGCACTTGAATCTTGTTTCACTTATCAAGTGTCGGTACACTTGAATCTTGATTCAATTCCTCTCCACGCAACAAGAACTGTTTCTTGTCGTTTCTATATTGAATTCCTTCAATATCTCATATATGTACGTTGGCACAACCATATTGGCGTCACAGTCTATCCACTAAAGACATTCACGCTAAATATTCGGGTTTTGCCTAAGTATTTCATCAAAATGAAATTCTTAACCTTTGTCAATAAAAGATACATAATTTCTAATCAACAAGATGTCCTTCACATAATGTATTAGAAATATGTCTCAGCGCTCCCACTTAATTTCTTGCAAATGCAAGCATCTTCATCGTCTCCTGATGAAAAACTCCTTTTCATCACGGTGAAGATTCCAACTCCGCGATGCTTACTTCAACCATTGAAGTTTGCATGCCCTTTTTAGCATCCTTTGAATTTTAACAAAACCCTTTGGACCGTGTCATGTACACGTCCTAGGTAACCATTCTATTAGAAGAATTTTGTTTTGTTTATTCATCTACCATATACCAAATTATATGTAGTGGTTGCTACTTTAATCCGCCCAGACTAAATATCGCTATGAAAGATCAAATTTTGTCATAGTCAACTCCTTGAACATTGTCGTAAAATACTTTACGACATGTCGACTATTTCATAGATGTGAAACATCCATGTCTGTTTCTTTATAGATCCAAATACGACCGATAGGTTTTTACACCTTTCCGGAGGGTCTTCCAAGTTCAAAACTTGATTTCTCGTGTATGGAACTATCATGGATTTTATGGCTTCAAGCCATTTGACGGAGGCAGGGCCCATCATCGCTTCTTTGCATATAGTCGGTTCATCATTGTCAAACAATAATGATTTACTCTCAAATCTTAGTATTTTATTGTTTATTCGATCGACTTGGTTCAATAAGAACTTAGACCTCCGCGACCACAACATTTGAGGCACGTGAGCCATGAGCATTCTGGCTGCCTCCGGAACATTTTCCGGCGCTGCGCAACTCAGCACATATAGCTAAGGTTCATTAACCTTATCAAATTTCTATTGTCCTCCCACTTAACATTTATGAAAAATTCCTTCTTCAAGAAACTTCACTTTTCAAGCGACAAACCCTTTTGTCCTTGGTGTTATGGAGGAATAACCAATTATTATTCGAAATAACCTACAAAGACATGCTCATCCGACTTCGGTTGTAAACATCTTACTTATGTTTAGCATACCAAAATTTAAGAAATGACAACTTGGGTTTTACCCCAAACCATAACTTCCATGGTGTCATTTCAACGGATCAAGATGGAGCTCTTTTCAGTGTAAAAGCGGAAGTCTCTAAAGCTTTAATCTTTTAAAACATAATGGCAGTTTTATAAATAACACCTTTTATCCAACCATGTCAAACAAGGTTTCATTACAAATATCAAACACTCCATACTCCTATGGTGTTTCGGGAGATGTAAATATAGGTGTTGTGCTAAACTTGCAACTCAAATAAATCTCTTTATGATAAAATCGTAATTCATTTATTTTCTTGTTACACTTGTAACTCAAATAAATTCCTTACGATAAAATCATAAACCATTTATTTTCTTGTCACAATGATTTTCACTTCATCTTGAAATTCTTTGAACGTTTTCAAATATTTCACACTTCTTTCTCATTAAGTGAAGATTCACTCAAATTTCTGGAGAAAGCATATGAAGTTGAAATCCATCGCTTACGACTATACATAATGGACTACATACATCGATATGTATAAATTCCAATAATTTAGTCGTTCGTTCTTCTTTGGCCTTTGAACGAAGTTTTAATTATCACGTGGAAAGTCTCACAAGCGTCACTTGATCAAATCAAAGACTCCAAAAATCCATGAATATGGAGATTCTTCATGTTTTCTTTCCAATATAATTTAAACGGCGATGTCACTTCGTAAGTGATCTTTCAATCATTTGTCTTGCGACATTTTAGCATTAGGCTTTATGGATGTGATTTCTCCAACTAGATTTGTAAATCATCCATCTTATATGGAATACGGTAATTATTTGAACAACCTTTGTTCTCATAATACCTGATTCAAATAACAATTATTAAAACAAATCTTGAAGTCAAGCTTTGATGTCAAATAGAAATACAAACAATGGTTTGTTTGTTTTCGATGAACATCATCACATATTCTCTTGCTAGTTACTTAGGCCATTGTGGTTCATGAATTGCGTTGTTCCGTATGAAATTTCATACCAACCAATTCGGTATCCAATACCCAAGAACCACATTGTTTAACAAGCAAAGAATACAACCATAACATGTATATCATCCATATACCTAAATTGGATATTTCCAATCTTTTCTTTTCTGCCAAATATATTTTATAGATTCTCTTTCAGCATTTCCTTTTTCTTTTTAAAACAATCTATCAACATCAAAAGTGGCGCCATATACATGACACATAGTCCAAAGCGTGTATATTCAAATAATAATACCTTTGGACTTGCACTTTGAAGTAGATCACCATCATCAAAATGATCGGTATTCTTTCAAAATCCATTCTTTAGTAATCTTTTAGTGTAGTAAACATTTTACATACATGTTCTATTCACCCTTATCATGACGAATTTAGGCGAATCGTGAGTATAACATTAATTTCCAAAACCCCTTTGGATGATTAGGATGTCTAGCATCTCCAACCTTCGTAAATTCTCATCCAATATGAGAACATATATTATACTCTATCATATTGCAACCGAAACATTGTTTCAGATATCATTATATCTGCCACACATGATGGTTTCTGAAATAATTCTTTCAGCTCCCAGATAATCTCGATATTTAAATCAAGAATCATGGAGGCAAACATGATACTTAAGATACTAACACTGGAATTGTTACTCTCGATTTAATACCAACTATTGAATTTCACGGAGTAAATAGAGTTTGTTGAAAGTTTGCAATAGGACTTTAAACTTTAGATTGACACTCAACACAATACGATACCAGTTCGTAAAGTATATATCCATAATTCTATAGTTCTATTATCTCAATTACAACTATGCATAAGGTGGTGAACGAATGCCAATGACTACAACAAATTATGCAAATTCACTTTGATTTAATTTATGATAAATTGAGTTCTAGTAATCCAAATTAGAAATAAACTCCCACTTAAAAACGACATCCCTCGTGTCTTTTTGGTGATTACATGAACCAAATCTACTACACCAAGTCCGATCATCACGTGAGTCGGTGTAGTTTCAAAGGCGAGCATCAGATGGGCATCATATCTACTATATGACTCATGCTTAACCTTTCGGTCCGTGTTCCGAGGCCATGTATGTACATGCTAGGCTCGCCAAGTAAGAACCTTAGTATTCGCGTGTGTAACTGTCTTACACCCAGAATATGGTCGTGGATCCAAAAACACCCGATCATCACGTGATGTCTTGGAGCGACGAGAACATAATCGGCGCATACTTGTGGCGCCCCGCAAAAACCACTACTAAAAAATCGCGTTGTTTTTGTGCATTGCATCATCATGACCGCATGCTCATGTCATCTTGCCACATTGCATTTGAGCATCGTCATCATCATGCATTTGTTTGTCTGAAACTATTTTCGAAAAGCATATTTTGTTTTCTAAATACCCCGCCTTTATTTCAAATCCAAAACCCGGGTCTCCGGATTATTTTGTTTCATCTACCAATGGATTTCAAAAGCCCCATTTTAAATATTAAAATATTTATTTTATTTTTAGGGGCAGCCGTACCGGGCCGATCCGACCCAGTCGACCACCCCCAGTGCAAAACCAGACTACCCAAACCTTTTCCTACCCAATCCTATTCTACCCAGCCCCCTCCACATCACCCCGGCCAACCACAGCTCGCCACATCAGCCTGACCCAAATCCCCACCAATCGCCGCCTGCCACCTCACCCAAACCACACCGCCCCTGCCCGTCACGCAACACACGCACACACCCCATCGACCCGACCCCCACGCGACCGACCCCCACGCGACCAACCCCCTGGCCCCGCCAACCACCTCTGGCCCACCACCTCGCGAAAGCCACGCACCCGCGACCCCGCTCCTCCCTCACCTCCCTCGATCCCGCAAATCCCGCCGCCGCCGGAGCCTCCCTCAAAGCGCGGCCTCCTCGGCCGTCCTCTCTCCAACAGGGCCGCTCGTCCTTGCTCCTCCCTGCCAGTCTCCCACGATCCACCGTCCGCGTGTCCTCTCCCCTTCGCCTCTTCTCTGCTTCGGCTCGGCCCCGAGCTCGCTGTCGATCCAGCGGATGGCCGCCATCCTCCCTGTCGCGGCGGTCGTAGCCAGGTCCCCGCTGCCCCGGTGCTTCCACCGTCCTCTCCTGCGTCTGACGCCCCTCCTCTCCGGCTCGCCGTGTTGCTGCCTCCTGCGTCCCCAGCAGCGGGCCCAGCACGCCGCCGCCTCTGCTCCCTACCGCCACGGCTGCCTCTCTCCTCCTCAGCAGGAGCTCGACGTGCTGCCAGGCCTCTCCACGTCGGCCTGGTCCTGGCTGCCCTCTGTCATCGAGGCCACCACCGCTCGTCGAGCTCCAGCGACCAGCGCCCGTGTACTCTGTTGTGGGCGCCGCTCTGCAGCCCGGCCTCACCCCGATGCCACCGCCAGTCCTCCCTCTACCTCCACTTCCGGCCGCCAACATCCGTCGCGAGCGCCGCTGCCGTCGGCCCCGACATCGTCTGCAACCGCCGCCGGCCTTGTTGTCTGCAGCATCGGCCTCGTGCGTGCGTCCACCGACGACCGTGTCGCCCACCTCGTTTATGTGGGCGCCGTCTCCGACCAGCGTCCCGAGCCCGCTGCGTCTGAGCCTCCATGCCGGTCATCTCTGGCATCGTTGTGCAGAGCCCTCGTCGCCCTTTCCTTGGACTCTACTGCTTTGCATGATGTTTTCGTTGTGTTCTGGTGCTACCCCGTGCATGTCCCAGGAGCTTGCAGTTGTACATCGTTTCGTCTAGCTGCATGCCAGGTTGTGTGAATGCTCATGTTCGACACCTACACTCGGTAACCACACCTCTAACTATATTCACATCGACACCGTCAAGATCTTCATCCGGAAACGCCAAGGTCGTCGACATGGAACGTCAAGGCCCCGAGCTCTCCCTTCCGGATCGAGGATCCCGTTCCCGGTGGCGAAGACCGATCCCGGAGTCTGAAGACCGAACCCGAAGACATTATCGAAGACCGAGCCATTCTCCCGTCGAACCCTGAGACCCGACCCCGAACCCCTCGGAGCCCAAGTTCGCCGAACCCTAAAGTGATTCCCTATCCGAGACCCCATTATTTTTATAATATGACATTATCAACTGATGCATATTAAATTGTTCATGCATGCATACTTGTATGTGGTTTGGGGGCATTATGCCAATTCATCTCATAATTAAATATGGAGTCTATATGCGGGATATCTTTGTCTTATTCCGGACTTCATTTAAATTGGCATAGCGAACCGAAGCCATGTTTGGTCTTGCTAATCCAACATTTAATTTGCGGGGTAGATAAATAACTTGAACCGTTTAATTAAATGTCGGGACCCCGGTTCCGCTTAATATGATCTAATTGCATTGCACCTTTGCCATGTCATACATCATACATGCATCATGCCCGATCTTCTGTCATAGTATTAAATAGTGCATCCGGTGTTTGTGCTAGTGTTTTGCTTCTTCACGGACTAGGCCGATGAGTTGATGCGAGTGTCGACCCGACCTTCGGATGAACCTTCGGCAATGTTTTTCAGGCGAGCATCTCCCCCTTTCTACCTATCTTACGTTTATAGTATTTATTCCCTCCTGTTGATCTATTGCTATCTGTGTTGCGATGCTCTAGTTTCCGTACCCGTGTTATCCCTTGCAGCCTTATATTGCCTTGGACACATCCTATTACCTGTTGATTGGTAGATAGTTGGACTTGCGCGTCGTAGTCGCTTGCTCAAGTCTTTGTGCGAGTCGTCAAGTACCTCAGTTGTTGGAGTGTTGCCGCATGTCTAATGTTGTAGATGATCATGGCTTTAATTATTGTTTAATAACTAAAATTGAAGTAGGTAAATGCAGAGGAACCGGTGGGTAATAGACAATATTTGGATTTTAACCGCTCACTTTGGTGTCCGTGGGACCCGAGTTCTTGACACTGCTCGAGATCGAGCGCTAACCAATGTGGTGTGTGGGCACCCCCATCGATTAGTACCTGATTTCAAAGCATTGTACCGGGGGCCACAAGTAGTTTGGGGCTTTATTACTATCCTGTACTTATGCCATGTTTTACTGCTTTATTTACAATTGTGCGAGGAGCACTGTCTTGTTAGGACCGTGACACGTTTTATTTGTATCGACAAGCCCACCACACTTTCGGGTTCCCGATGTTTACAACCGTCTACACAAACCCGAGTCCGTCTCGGAGACCCGACTTCGCTATGGTAGCTTAGTGGGTGGCCCCATGTACTTCCTTTGGGTGGGAAACGTCATGACTTAGGCCCCGACATACCGATGGGTTTATGTTAACTGATCCGCAAAAGGGTCGTGCGTGTGGATACTTTGGTGCACCGCAGGTTAAATCTTTTCGAAAAGCCGTGTCCGCGGTTATGGACGACTTGGAGCACAGTTCTTGATCATAGACAACCATAACTAAAGTTTACTGTTATAATTTGACTGGTATCCGATATGACTAGTAAACAGCTTCACTACAACGGAATGGCTAAATAAAAGTGCCAACAACTGCTGGGTTTGGGATATCTCATGCTAACTGTATCTGACTAGTAAGTGTTGCAACTACAACGGAATGGTTAACTAAAACTGGCCACTGCTTGTTATATCAGGATGACTCATGCCATCTTTATTTGACTAGTAATTGCCGCAACTATAACGGAATGAATAAAACTGCCAACGGTGTGAGTTCCTCGGTTGACTTCCTCGTTTGGTCTTGAGGGGGAAACACCAGGATGGGTATGTTTGGTGGTAGTATCAGGTTGGTTCCGAATAGGTCTTTCTTACCCCTCTCTGATAGCCGCTAGTTGTATCGAGTCTCTATAGGTTGTTTAGTGCATGCCGCGCTGCCGCTTCAGTCCACCATACCTATGTAGGTGAGGACCGCCGAATTCTAGTCTCGGCGTATCTTGGCCTCGATCGACCGCTCTCTCTTTTCCTTTGCCCTTTGTCGGCACCCTTTTTTAAGCAGGCTTTGAGATCGGCGTCGTTAGCAGGGTTACCCTTCCGCTTGGCGCAGGGGTTATGGACGCCATTGGTTATTCTTCAGGGCTCTTAGCTCAATTTGCATCTTGTCCGTACTCGGACGATGTATTGTATTCAAGGTGATCCGGATCTTTGTACTGTAAATCTGTATTCTTGACTCTTTGAGTCGCTGTTGTATATATATGTTTTGTGGGTTCCATCGAGGACTATTGTGTAATGGTATTACTTCGTTTTCCACCCGCACGCAAGTGCCTGGTGGGCACCTTTGAATCGTTTCTATGCGGGTTTTGGCGGGAAGCGCTGAAACTTGCATAGGGCCGATTCTGAGGGTGTTATAATACTAAAGGAAGAATACATTCTTATCTTGATATTTAAATGAGGGATCATATTATTATGCTAATAAAACGCTAAACAAGCAATATAAGATGCTATCAAAACATCACATGTTTATAAGTGAAATGATATGGTTCCCGCATATGATCTCCATCATGTGCACCGTGGTATGATCTCTATCATACCTTTATGTGTAAGGCCAAGGTCTATGGAACTTACACGCTATGTGTGTTGTAAGAGTATCATCTCATACTTATACTTACAACATCACCATATCATAACACTAGTCTAGCAACAATCTAAACTAGACGCCTCTAATTTATCCATTGCAAGTTTTACGTGGCTTAGGGCTTTCGAAGATAGAACCGTTCTTACCTACGAACATGAACCACAGCGAGGATAACCAAATTATTGACAACTCATTGCAAATTAGATATTGACTATAGTAGGAGAGATAGACACCCGCTAGCCACTTATGCAAAACTAGTTGCATGTCAAGCGTGGAACAGGTCTCATGTGCGAGGACATGTAAAGTTTGTCCGGGCCGCTTCATCCCACTATGCCACCAATATCCAAAGTACAACTAAGAAGCAATAAAATGATCATCATCGCCCACATACTCATATGTGTACTACCCGTGCAAAGTATCTATGCTTAGATCCAGCTCTGATACCACTGTAGGGTTCGCAACATAGAAAACAAAAATTTTCCTACGATGGTAACAACTATGTACCAAGATCTTTCTACTAGATACAAACAACGGGCGAATGTATATCCGTAGAGAACATACCCTTGAAGACCGACAAAGCTTAACGAGTCCAAACTCGTGGTTGATGTAGACGATCTCTTGCCAATCTCAAGATCGAGAGGAAGTCCTAGCGCCACAAAACAGCAGCGCATCCGTGCTCGCACACACGTTCGAGGCACCGAGCAACCTCCGCCTCCTTGCTCCAGCGATGCTGATGGGGATATGCCTACCGCGGTATACCCAGCAGGACGTTTCCGACTGGCCCACGACCTGGCGAGTGGGCCTGCAAGACGGCGACTGGATCAAGACCTGGCATGGATCCAAGCGACTAGAAGCTGAAGGCCCAGGAGAGTAGATATGCCCAGTCGGATTAGGTTAAACGAGTACCAAAACCTTAACAGATTCGGTTGAGATTTGTAAACCCTAGGGAGGGTGAGTCTATATAAACCTCCCTACAGGGCGTGTAGACGTACGTTCCATCATACACCCAAGCGACTTCGCTTAGCCGAGCTCGCCCATTGTACCTCCACCATAATACAATCTAGCAGAGTAGGTCTTTACCCTCCGGGGCGAACACAGGTAAAACCTGTCTCCGCCTCATCTCGACCGCAGATGGCTGGCCGCCTTGCCCTTCGTTCTACTACTCGCCGATTGCAGATTCGCCGCGTGACCATTGCCACGGCGGTGGCGCCCAACATGGGCCTGGCGGTCCGGCGGTGTTCTGCGGCGAGATCCAATCTTCCCATCAACGAGACGGTCGCCACCGGCCGCATGATAGCGATCGGCGAGATGCTCCAGATCTTGCCGAGCAGCTACGTCCCG
Organism: Avena longiglumis; assembly: GCA_030063025.1. Classification (NCBI taxonomy): domain Eukaryota; kingdom Viridiplantae; phylum Streptophyta; class Magnoliopsida; order Poales; family Poaceae; genus Avena; species Avena longiglumis. The sequence goes on along the minus strand of CP125974.1, from coordinate 469,192,347 downwards.
GCGGCGCGACCCGTCACGCACAGCATGATCTTGCCGGTCGGCACGATCAGCCTCTTCGTCGGCCTCACCGACGTCATCGTCTCGGAGGACTCAGATCGCATCCGCGAGTCGCCGCCACGCGACCAGCTCTCCGAGAGCCAGGTCCGCACAATCCATCGCCTCGCCTCCGAGTACAACTCGGCAAAACAGCAACGTGGCCGAAAACTCCGCGGCCGCGGAAGACGCGGCCCTCAACGCCGATGCCGACTCGGCGACCCCGGCATCACTCGCTGGATCCATCACCGCGGCTTCGCCCGCGGGCTCCATCACCCAGGTCTCCAACGTGGGAGACTTCGAGGATCCCTCCATCCTTGGGATCTTCGACTTTGACTCCGGATCGGAAAACTCCGCCGATCTCCGCGACGGGACCAATCGCCACTCCGCGACCTACATGGCGACTGGCACAGATCCGCCGGAGGATCCCTTCTCCACCCCGATCCCTCCTAACGCCATGGCAACGGAGGTCGAGGAACTCCGCCTAAAGCTGGCGGAGGCAGTCCGCAAGGAGCAAGCCGAGCGCGAAAAATTTCGCCTCGAGCAGGTGACGGCGCAGGAGCTGTCGCGCTAGCACCAGCAGCGAATCAGGTCGCGCCTGAACCCCACCGTCCAGGGGCGCTCCCTGAACTTCGACGACGAGAATGACCCGGCCCGTGTGGCCGAGCGCGCGATCTGCGAGAACGCGCCCGACCCCCACCAGGATCCACGGCGAACGGCGCCCCATCTCCACCCAACCGCACACCTCCCAGGGATCAACCGCGGATAGTGGTCTCCTCACGGGAGCGAGACGCGAATGGCCTACCACTGTTCTCCAGCCGGATGGACAACCTCGTGGCAGGTCGAGCAGCGGCCGACAACATCACGGCCACCAGCGACGGTGCCCTACAGATCTAGTACATCAGGGCCCTTCTTGCAAAAGCGGTCGAGCAGCAAAACACAGGCGCCGACTCGCAGGGTCGGGTGTACTCGCGTTCTTCGGGCAGCAGAGCGGCCGCCCATTGGCGACAAACACCCTCAATTGCCCGCCACCCGAACCGCTTCAGCTCCAACACCGACCCACGAACGCGGCACTCTCCACCAACGACCCCAGGCCAGCGACCAACTTCGTCGCCACCAACGGTCAGCCCGTCGACGCCCGCACCCACATCATCAACAACCAAAGTTGGCGCGCACGCCAGCCCGATGACCTGCGACACACCCTAACCAATCGCCGCGACGGCGAGCCAATGGGGTCGCTAAGCCGACTCAGGCCCCGGTGCTTCGGACCGATGATCCGAGGCGAAAATTATCCGGCGAACTTCAAAGCGCCCAAGGAAATAGAGAAGTACGACCCCTCGTATGACCCCTCCGTGTGGCTAGAAACCTACCTCATGGCAATGGGGATCGCTGGCCACACCGACCTGCTAGCCGCCTGTTACCTCCCCCTGATGATGGAGGGAACGTGCAGGTAGTGGATCAACACCCTTCCCCAGGATAGCATCGACTCCTGGGACGAGATGCGAGATGCCTTCATCAGGCACTTCGAGTGCTCCTACACGCGCGCCACCACCATCGAGGACCTGGAACGATGCGTCCAGGGACCCCGCGAGTCGACCCGCAACTGGGTCCAGCGGTGGAAAGATCTATGGTACAACACGGTCGGCATCCACCCGGACACCGTGATCCACTACTTCAAGACCTCGTGCCGCTACGAGCCCTTGGTCGCCAAGCTCAAGCGATATTCTCGCACACTCGACAACATACCGGACCTCCTCGAGATCTCCAAAAGATACGCGGAGGAAGATCCAAACCAGGAAACCAACGACGAGTCGGGAGGCCAACGCTGCATGAGCGGCAACGACAACGGATGACGGTCTGACCTACGCTATAGCAAAAATCGCCTCCCTGGCAAGCGCCGCAGTGACGGGCTAGTCGACTTCGTCACCAACGCCGGGCACGCGCAGCGCGAGCCCAAGAGCTTCCGCCGCGACGGAGGGAAACGCCGCGACGACAGCAACTACAAGGTGAAACCAAGGTTCGACCCCGCGGCCCTCCTTAACCAACCTTGTGCGTTTCACAGCAGGGAAGGGAAGCCCTCCACGCACACGACCGCCGACTGCCACACTCTCAGGGAGATCGAGAAGGCACGGCGAGCGCGGGAGGACCCCGACAACAACCCGCCAAACGGCGGAAAATTCGGCAGCGTGGCCGGCTCGCTCCACACCTTCATAGGCTTCAACACGAAGCGAGATAAGAAGGTCATCGACCGTGCTGTCGCCGTCAACGCGGTGGCCCAGGTGGACGTTCCCCAGTTCCTTAACTGGTCTGAACAGCCCATCACCTGGAGCCGCCAGGACCACTCGCCACGCATCGAGTACCCAGGCCGAGTCTCCCTGGTGGTCAAGCCTAAGGTGGGAGACTACTGGCTCCCCAAAACATTGATGGACGGCGGCAGCTCCATCAACATCCTATACCTGGACACCTTAAGGCGACTGCGGCTCCCGCAGTCGATGGTCGAAACGACCTACACCACATTCCACGGCATCGTCCCTGGTCGGAAGGCGTACCCGATCGACAAGGTCACGCTGCCAGTCACCTTCGGCACACCAACAAACTTCCGCACCGAGCGGATCGTCTTCGAGCTGGTACCCTTCGACAGCCCCTACCACTTCGTCCTGGGGCGACAGGCGTTCGCCAAGTTCATGGCAGCTCCCCACTACGCGTACAAAGCGATGAAGCTCCCCGGGCCGCGTGGCGTCATCACCGTCAACGGCGACCCTGACATGGCTGCCGAGTGCGAGGCCAAAGGAGCCGAACTCGCCGACGCCGTCATCACGACAGAGACCAATCACGCCGACGAGCTCGCCAAATACGCGGGCGGGGTCAACAACGACGACCCCACCATACTCAAGAAGCCCAATTCGGAGGGTGCCAACACCTCAGCCTTCGAGGCAACGACGTACACCCGCACCGTCGAGCTGGTAATGATCGGGACGGGCATGAGCCCAGCCTAGGAAGGCGCGCTCATCAAGTTCCTCCATGAGAACAGGGACATCTTCGCATGGAAGCCCTCTGACATGCCTGGTGTCCCTAGGGAACTCGCTGAGCACAAACTAAACGCCGACCACAAAGTGCGACCCGTCAAGCAGTCGCTGTGGCCCTTCAATGAAGAGCGCCGCCGAGCCATCGCCGAGGAAGTGCAGCGTCTACTCGCTGCAGGCTTCATCCGGCCAATCAAATACTCCAAGTGGCTGGTCGAGGAGAAAAATGGGAACTGGAGGATGTGTATCGACTACACAAACTTAAACAGCGCCTGCCCAAAGGAGAAATTCGTCCTCCCACGGATCGACCAAATAATCGATTCCACCGCGGGCTCGGAGTCGCTGTGCTTCCTCGACGCCTACTCTGGGTATAACCAGATCAAGATGGCCGTTGAGGACGAGGAGAAGACGGCGTTTATCACGCCATTCGGAGCCTTCTGCTACACCGCCATGACCTTTGGCCTCAAAAACACCGGGGCGACCTACCAGCGGTGCATGCAGGAATGCCTTGCGAGCCAAATTGGCCGCAATATCCACGTCTACATCGACGATGTGGTAGTGAAGTCCGCTCGCCAGGGCGATCTATTCGCCGACCTGGCGGAAACATTCGCCAACCTGCGGAAATACAAGATAAAGCTAAACCCAGGCAAATGCACCTTCGGTGTACCAGCAGGGCAACTAAAGAATGCGTCGTCTCCAAGCGGATCGAGGCGAACCCACCAAGATCAACACGATCGCTCGACTCGGCAAACCGAGTGCTGCGGCGTCGAAGCTGGCGGGCGAGTAGCGTCTCGATCGCTTCATCCCTTTGGGCGAAAAGGCGATGCCCCTATACCGCCTGATGCGCAAGAACCCCACCTTCCAGTGGGACAAGGAGGCGGACGACGCGCTCCACGACCTCAAGAATGTCCTACTCGCAGCACCGCTACTCGCGGCCCCCGTCGACAAAGAACCCATGCTGGTCTACGTCGCGGCTTCCGAGCGCGTCGTCAGCGCCGTCATGGTCGTCGAGCGACCAGAGGAAGGAAAGGAGCGCTCGGTATAGCGACCTGTGTACTACATCAGCGAGGTCCTCACCGAGTCGCGCCAGCGGTACCCGCAATACCAGAAATTGGTATACGCAGTCATCAGAGCATAGCGGCGACTGCCGCACTACTTCCAGGAGCATCCGATCACGGTCGTCTCCTCAGCACCGTTGCAGGACATCATCCGCAACCGCGAGGCGACTGGGCAAGTCGCCAAGTGGGCCGTCGAAATCGGCGTCCACAACATCAAGTATGAGCCGCGAAAAGCGATGAAGTCGCAGGCTCTCGCGGACTTCATCGCCGACTGGGAACAGGCCCAGCAGCCGGAAAAGCTGCCATACCTCCACTACTGGAGCCTGCACTTCGACGGCTCCAAAAACACGGACGGCGCAGGAGCAGGGATCGTGTTGACTTCACCGAAGGGCGACAAGCTCCGCTATGTCCTCTGCCTCGACTTCACCCCCTGCACCAACAACATGGCCGAGTACGAAGCACTACTCCACGGCATGCGAGCTGCCAAGGAAATGAACGTCAACCGCCTACGCTGCTACAGAGACTCCGACCTCATCGCCGGGCAAGTCACTGGCACCGGCGATGCCGTCTCCCCTACCATGGCGGCATACCGCCAAGCAGTGGACAAGCTGGACGGACACTTCGCAGGCTACTCCGTGGAATGGATCAAACGGCGGAAGAATGAGGAGGCCGACGCACTCTCTCGCATCGGGTCGGCTCGACTTGCACCACCCGCCGACGTCTTCCTCGACACAATCACTAGGCCGTCCGTCTCTACCCCAAGAGATCGACGCCGAGTCAGCTGCGAGAGGCAGCCCTGGTCGCACTCATCGCCGAGACAGACGACTGGACCAAGCCATATATCGCCTACCTGGAGGCTGGCACCTTGCCCACCAACGAGACAGACGCCCGGATGATTGCACGGCGATGCAAATCCTTCACCATCATCGTCGGCGAGCTCCACAAGCGCAGAGTGACCGGCGTATTCCAATGTTGCGTCCAACCCGCCGAAGGATGCAAGATCCTCCACGACATCCACTCCGGCGACTGCGGCCACCACGTCGGCGCCCGCTCCCTGGTCGCCAAGGCTATGCGGCACGGCTTCTATTGGCCCACCGCACATGCCGATGCCGTCGATATTGTCCAGCGGTGCACCGGGTGCCAGAAATACGCCAACCAGACACACGTGCCGAGCTCAGCGCTCAAGACAATCCCCATCACCTGGCCATTCGCCTTGTGGGGTATGGACATGGTAGGCCCTTTCAAAAAGGCCCCTTCCGACTTCACCCATCTCCTGGTCGCGGTCGACAAATTCACAAAGTGGGTGGAGGCCAAGCCAGTCCGGAAATGCGACGGGAAGACCGCCACCAAATTCCTACGCGAGCTCATATATCGCTACGGGTTCCCTAACAGCATCATCACGGACAACGGCACCAACTTCACCAAAGGAGCCATGGCCGAGTTCTGCGAGGAACACCACATCCGGCTCGACCTCGCGTCAGTCGCCCACCCGGAGTCCAACGGCCCGGCGAGCAGGCCAACCAGGCATCCTCCACGGACTAAAGCCGCGGCTCCAAGTACGCCGGCGCACGCGGTGCTGGGTCAAGGATCTACTTCAGTCATCCGGGGCATCCGCACCGTCAGGTCGACAAGGTTCACCCCTTCTTCATGGTGTCGGAGGCCGGGTCGCCCACTACGAAGGTTAACGAAACTCGCACGGCAGGACGGAGTTGATCAACTCGACGAGGCACGCGACCTAGCTCGCTCTCGCACGGCCATATACCAGCAAGGACTCCGCCGCTACCATAGCCGGTGGGTGAAATCTCGCACCTTCCAGGAAGGCGACCTGGTGTTATGACTCATCTAGGACAAGAAGGGAATGCACAAGCTCTCCCCCCACGTGGGAGGGACCATTCGCCATAGGGCGAGTACTCGGCAACGACGCCTACTACCTCATCGACGTCCGCAGGGACGGCAAACTCGACATCAAGCGACCATGGAATGTAAACCTCCTACGGAAGTTCTACTCCTAGAACTCCACATATGTATCCTCCAGTCGCTATGAAATAAAAGAATATTGGTTACCGCAAATTGCGTCTACTCCCCGTGTCTTGTGCCACTCGCACTCGTAATAACAGCGTCAAGCTAACTACAAAAGTCAACCTCTGGTACAGCGATCGGCACGGCCAAGTAGTGCGCTACAAGGGCTCTGGGTTACCCCATGTCTTGTAACGTCCACGAAAAACGCCTACCCGGAGCCCCATTGGAGTCGCCTAGCTCGACTGGCTCAACGAGCCAAGACAACTGCCTTCGCTTCTCACAGCGACCATGATCCTCCGCATCCTCGACACAGCGACTCGAACGGCCAAGTACCACGCTCGGGGACTGACGACCAGTTCAGCACGAGCGACTAGGGAAAACGCCAAGTATGAGAGCATGCCCAGGACTCGCCATGCGACTGACCCGACGGGCCAGGCAGGAGTGATGCGCTCACCCTAACGCGCCAAGTCCTCACCCACCCTCGAGTCGCGCCTAGAACAACCAAGTAGCACGCTCGGGGACTCGACTACCCGACCTCGTTCGCGCAAGGGAAAACGGTGAAGTACAGAGCACTCATGGGAATCGCCTTGCGACTGGCTTTCCGAGTTCGGGCGAGTCGACCTCAATAACAAAACATTCAAAACCACAAACACATAACAAACGAGGTAAACCCCATAAAAAAGGCGGACGCGCTCGGGGACTCGTTCAACCCTCAATCAGAAACACACGATAATTCACAAAACAACACGATATCTCATTATAGCATGTCGCAATTGTCACAAAATACAAAGTATGCCCAACAGCAGAACTTCTACTAACGCCCCAGGGCACAATATTTTACTCCACAGGCTTCGACGATGACTCGCCACCACCCTTGCGATTGCGAATGAAGGGAGTGTACGGGTTTGACGGGTACGTCGTCAGCTCACCCGCCATCGCCGCACGGAAGGGTTGCTCGATCTTGAAGTCCCGGTGCTGCGTCTCGGGGTCGTTGGGTGCGATGACCGTCTCCTGATAAGGAAGGAGGTCGCCCATCGCCCAGACGCGCTCGGAGTATACCGCGACGCGGTCCGTCAACTTCAGCACCTCGGAGATCTCCACCGAGCCAGTCGACGACGGGTAGCCACTCGTCACGTCGTCCAGGTCGAAGTCCTCCGGGAAGTGAGCGAGCCCAAGGCTAAGTGTCGTCGCCGCTCCGCGTCGGAACGCCGATCACGTCATGAACTCGACGACCGATGGCGCCTTCTCCAAGTATCGCCACACCTCGACGAGGTCGTTGGGAATCACTTCCGTGGGCGACATCTCCTAAAGATACGCCCGTATGCATGTCGCCAACAACGTGGCCGAGTCGACCAGCGTGGCTACACATTGTCGCGCGTCGAACGAACTCGCCTCTTCCGCGCTATCAATGATCCGACCTGCGGACAGAAGGTGACAGTGAATACATCAAAAATTACACAATGAATATGTTACAGGCAGAGGCAGGCACACTCACCAATCAAAGGGCGGGAGAGCTCCGTGATGAAGTTTTGAAGAGCGGAGTAATCATCTTGAAGCCCAGCAACAAGGGCGTCGGAAACCTTATGCTCCTCAGCGGCGGCCGTAACAGCAGCCTTGGCTCGCCCATCCGCCGAGGTCGCTTCCGCCTTTGCTTCCTTTAGCTCGTGCTCAAGGTCGGCGATCCGCTTTTCCGCCAAACTCAATGCCGATTGCGCCGCCGTCAGCTCACTCGTCGGGACAAGGCCCTGGCGAACCTCTTCTTCCTTCACAGCAATCGCTTGGAGTCCCTTGTTCGCCTCTTGAACGACGACAAGTTCATTCTCCGTGCGACACTTCGCAGCCAGCCGGTCGGCTGATTCACGCTGCAAACCCTGTGCAAAAGTGAAACAGTTAGCAAAAACAAAATCCTGAAGTGCCCACCCGCTGAAATTCAGCGACTAGACACTCGGGGACTGGCGATCAAAAACCTAAGTGCCTACCCGCTGAAATTCAGCGACTAGACACTCGGGGACTGGCGATCAAAATTACTGAGCACCCACCCGCTGAAACTCAGCGAATGCGCACTCGGGGACTGGGCGCAAGAAATAAAAGTACAACACTAAAAGAATCTGACAATTCAGTGGCCGATCCTCGGGGACTGGACATACCTGGATGGCCGCGCCCAGCATGCCATGAAGTTGTAGTGCGTCCACGGAGGTGAGAAGAGCCGGAGTATGCCCGCGACGTTGCTCGACCTCTATCTCGGCGACCCCAGGTGCGCGCCTCGATGGCGTGGTACCACTCGCCGTGGCCGCTCTGGCCATGAAGCGCGGGAAGGTCGCGATGGACGCGCCGGCACCAAAAGAGGCCGGCTCGGTCGCTCCTGGTGAGGGAGCACCCTCCTTGATTGCCGAGGCCACCACCGCCGCAGGATCACTCGGGGCCACTGTCGTGTCATCAGACACCGTGACGACCTCGTCGCCCTTGGCCTTCTTGGCACTGTCTGTGGGGGCAGCGACCTCGTCAGCCTTCCTCTTCCGAGAGGGGTCCTCCTCGGCGACGACTGGCGGCACCTTGGCCACGGACGGATGGCCTATCTTTTTAACCCCAGTCCTGCAAATCGAGAATATGAGCAAAGTCGTTCGACTACAAGGAAAAATAAAGCAGGTGAATAAAACTCACTTGGCGACTGGAATGAACCGTAGCCCCGTGCGGATGCCGGCCGGCTTCTCCAGTTCGGGGCCCAGTCGTCGACTGAGGCCCATCTCCAGGACATCGTGCGCCCAAGACACGAACGGCTTCTTCATCGTCGAGGCCGCGACAGGAGCTTCCGAAACGTTTTCGGCGGGAGCTTCCTTGGGCGGCGAAGCCGCCGCAACCGGAGCAGCCCCCGACCCAGAGACTAGGGCGAACGGCGGAGGCATCGAGGCTAGAGGCACCTCTCTTAGGACAGCGGTGATATCTGGCGCCGCCATCGCCTGTGGCGCTTCACCCCTGGCCAGGCTGGTGGCGTCGGAGCTGCTTGGCGAATGAGGCGGAGATGCCTGTCTCGCTGACTTCGTCTTCCTCTTCGGAGGGTCCTTCACATCCTTCTTCTTCTTCTTCTTCTTTGACGGAGTGGCCTCGCGACGCGAGGTGTGCTCGGGGAGCTCGTCGTCGTCATCGTCATGACGTTCGAGGCTTTTGATCGCTTCGAGCTCACGCTGCCGCTGTCCGCGAGTTTTCCGGACCAGCGGGGCGACCTCTCCCTCGCATTCGTCGTCGTCGCTGCTCCTGTCACTCTCGACGCCGCCCTTTGCTGGAGGCGATTCGCCCCCCTCCTGGACGGACGAGCTCGAATTCTCGTCGTCCGCGAGTGGAAGCCACCCTTCCACCACTTGAAATAACTGCAATAGGCATAAGACAATATCAGTATAACCGCGACAGCATTAACTGCGATTGCGAATGATAGAAAGATGACTTACCGTCGGGGCTGGATGCTTCGCGGTGTAGGGGGCGACCCTAGCCTTCGCGTCGAGGTACGCCGCCTGGGTGATCTTCTTTAACGCCAGGAGGTAATCCTCGAGTTGCCACTCGGCGAGGCAGGATTTCGTCGAGTCCTCCCGGCCCGTGTACTCGTACATGTAGTGGTCACGGCGGGCCAGGGGGACGAGTCGCCGCCCGAGCCAGCAGTTATACAAGTTGATGGGCTAGAGACCTTTCTTCTTCAGGCCGCGGATGGTCTGAAGCATTTCATCCACCACCATCCGCTGGTCTGTTGGAAGCTTGCCGACTTGGAGTCGGCGCGATTCGGGCCGGTCGGCGGAGTATCTTGGGATCGCTACCTCGCCGTCTGGAGTCGCCTCGGTGACGTAAAACCAAGACTTCTTCCATTCACTCGCCGCCTTGGCAGGTAGCATCAGATCGAAAAAGGAGGCCTTCGACTTCAATTGAAACGTCTGGCCGCCCGCAGCAAGCATCGGGCCGCCTGCTTCTTCGCGACTGATCCGCCCGTGGAACAGATCTTGCCACATGGGGAAATAGGGCCTGCAGCCCACGTAGCACTCGCAGAATGCCATGAAAATGGCGAGCTACTCGATGCTGTGCGGCCCAGGTCCGATGGCTGGATCCCGTAGAAGGCGCAGAAGTGCCGGAATAAAAGAGATGTGGGGAATCCCAGTCCCCGTTCCAGGTGGCTGGTGAAACAGACGAATTCTCCCTCGCGGGTCCGGAGTCACCTCTCCAGCCGCGGGGATGCGCCACCTGCCAGCGCGAAGGATCCCGGCCTCCTCGAAGGAAGCCAGTAACGCTCTCGTACACTTGGACCTGCCCCATGGTTCGGTGGAGGGGGCCATTGGCGGAAGGATTCATGGGGGTCGGAGGATTTCGGTTTGGCTGGATCGCGATGCGGAGGAAAGCGAAGGTGCGCGCAATCGGAGGAAATGATGAGGAGGTGGTTCTCCGATCTCTTACCATTCCCTTTATATAGAGGCTGTTACCCGCCAAATCAGGGAGCCGTTACTACGCGGTGATTACGCCAAAAGTTACCGTTGGATTACCCCAACGGCTAGTTTGACTGAGTTTTGACGGTCCAACTTCGGCCACTCGGCTCGTCGACCCGATCACTACAACAGTGACTGAATATTTCGCCGACCCGTTCGCCAAAGCTGCGACCAGAATGACTAGTTTCCTCCTTTGTTCAGGAGCCCGCCGCCGATTCGACTTGGATGTCCGCATTGAAGCCGTATGCTCCGACTGCCAGCGACCACTTGCGCCCAATCGACGACGGCCTCGGGGACTACTGATGGGGATATGCCTACCGGGGTATACCCAGCAGGACGTTTCCGACTGGCCTACGACCTGGCGAGTGGGCCTGCAAGACGGCGACTGGATCAAGACCTGGCGTGGATCCAAGCGACTGGAAGCTGAAGGCCCAGGAGAGTAGATAGGCCCAGTCGGATTAGGTTAAACGAGTACCGAAACCTTAACAGATTCGGTTGAGATTTGTAAACCCTAGGGAGGGTGAGTCTATATAAACCTCCCTACAGGGCGTGTAGACGTACATTCCATCATACACCCAAGAGACTCGTCGCCTAGACGTCGAGCTCGCCCCATTGTACCTCCACCATAATACAATCTAGCAGGAGTAGGTCTTTACCCTCCGGGGGGCGAACCTAGGTAAAACCCTGTGTCTCCGCCCTCATCTCGCACAGCAGATGGCTGGCCGCCCTTGCCCTTCGTTCTACTACTCGCTGCCAATTGCAGCATCTGCTGTGACCATTCCCACGACAGATGCAGCGGAAGCACAACTCTTTCTTGCCGAATAGCCACCAGGAACATGTATCTCGCTAGTCCGAGACCATGGGGGATAAATTCTAGAGGGGGAGAGAGATCCTTCACGAGGAGGTGTGAGTGAGAGAGAGGGAGGGGGCTCCTTTTATAGGGAGAGGGGGGCACCCAAAGGGCCATGCGCCCAGCCATGGGGCTGCCCCCACCTCTTCCACATTCATGTGGGTGGACACTCCACTCACTCAAATGCCTTTCAATTCCCTCCACTCAAAAACCCACTCAAATTCCCATTAAATTTCCACCAAATTTAATGCAAACTCTCATTAAATAAAACTCCTTTTATTTATTCAGAATTTTTTCAATTACTTTAATTAAAAACATTCACATATAACCCCTTGCTAGTATTTCATTTCACATGCAGAAACACTTTCTGCAATTTCACCCGAAAACCCGTTTCGGTATCTAGTGAAATAAATTCCTGCGCTTGTTATTCTTTTCGGCATGAAACTTTTGCTCCAAATGGATGTCGGTGTCTCTTAAGTGTGTCACCCTACGGTTCACGAATAATGCGGACATGATCGAGACACCTCTCAGATCAATAATCAGAAGCGGGATCTGGATACCCATACTAACTCCCACACACTCAACGATTACTTTCTTGTTATCGTCGGAGCCTATTATGCTAGTATCTTAATACTTTTGTTTCGTGATATATTACATGTCCGAGATTCGATCATCGGTATCTCCATACTTAGTTTGATCTCGTTACTGACATGTACTCTTTTCTCGTTCCCGTGATATAACATTCTAGTGATCAAATCACTTGCTTGCAAGCTAATCAATGTGATATCACCGAGAGGGCCCAGAGTATATCTATCCGTCATCGGGATGAACAAATTCCACTCTCGATCCATGAGCCTCAACATAACACTTTATTAGTTCTGAATCCATCTTTATAATCACCCTGTTATGGTGTGACGTTTGATGTTATCAAGAAACTCTTCCGGTGTTAGTGATTGACATGATCTCATGGTCTAAGGATTAGGATCACTTCGTAAGTTGTTATAGCAATATAAACTCAATGACTTTGATCGTAATGCTATACTTCAGATGAATGTTCATCACACCATTACACTAATTTTGTGATCCCGTTATTAACAACATCCAATGTCCATGATCAGGAAACCTTGATCATCTTGTTAATCAACGAGCTAGTTTATGAGAGAGGCATAACTAGGAACTTTCTGTTTGTTTACTAAACACACATGTATTAACGTTTCCGTATTAATACAATTATAGCATGCAAAATAAACATTTATCATAAACAAGGAATACGATAATAACCACTTTATTATTGCCTCTCGGGCATATTCCCTAAAGTACCCAAAGTAGGCATCGAGGAAGCATAGCGACTCCGAACCCGCGGTTGAGTCGATGATTTGGTATTCCGCGGGAGGACGAATTGCTCCTTCGGGCAGGCGCTATTGAGGTTTGTGTAGTCGATACACATTCTCCAGGTTCCGTTTTCCTTCTCGAATAGGACTGCTTTGCCAGCCACTTGGAGTATTTGATCGGCCGAATGAAGCCTACAGCGAGTAGACGCTGCACTTCCTCGGCGATTGCTCGGCGGCGTTCTTCATTGAAGGGCCGCAGCGACTGCTTGACGGGCCGCGCTTTGGGGTCGGAGTGGAGTTTGTGCTCAGCGAGTTCCCTCGGGACAACAGGTATGTCGGATGGTTTCCATGCGAAGATGTCACGATTCTCACGTAGGACCTCGATGAGCGCGCCTTCCTATGCTGGGCTCATGCCCGTCCCAATTGTCACCGTCTGGCTGGAGTCGCCTGGGACCAGCTCGACGGTACGGGTATGCGTTGTTTCCTCGAAGGCGGTGCAGCTGCCACCCTCCGAGTGGGGCTTCTTGAGTATGGTGGGGTCATCATTGTTGACCCCGCTCGCGTACTTGGCGAGCTCCTCAGCGTGGTTGGCCTCTGCCGTGATGACAGCGTCAGCGAGTTCGGCGCCTTTGTCCTCGCATTCCACGGCCATGTCGGGGTCGCCATGGACAATGATGATGCCGCACGGCCCAGGGAGCTTCATCGCGTTGTATGCATAGTGGGGTGCTGCCATGAATTTGGCGAACGCCTGGCGCCCCAGGACGCAGTGGTAGGGGTTGTTGAACGGCACCAGCTCGAAGACGATCCACTCGGTGCGGAAGTTTACTGGGTACGCCTTCCGACCGGGGACGATGTCGTGGAAGGTGGTGTAGGTCATCTCGATCATCGACTGCGGGAGCCGCAGTTGCCTAAATGTGTCCATGTATAGAATGTTGATGGAGCCGCTGCCATCCATCAGCGTCTTGGGGAGCCAATAGTCTCCCACCTTAGGCTTGACCACCAAGGCGACCCGGCCCAGATATTCGTTCCGTTGCGAGTGGTCTTCGCGGCTCCAGGTGATTGGTTGCTCGGACCAGTTAAGAAATTGGGGGATGTCTATCTGGGACACCGCGTTGATGGCGACGGCATGGGCAATGCCCTTCTTCTCTCGCTTCGTGTTGAAGCCTGTGAAGGTATGGAGCGAGCCAGTGATGCTGCCGAACTTTCCACCATTTGGCGGGTTGTTGTCGGGGTCTTCCCGTGCGCGTCGTGCCTTCTCAATCTCCTTGAGGGAGTGGCAGTCGGCGGTCGTGTGCGTAGAGGGCTTCCCTTCCCTGCTGTGAAACACACATGGTTGATTGAGGAGAGCCGTGGGGTCAAACCTCGGCTTCGCGTTGTAATTGCCGCCATCGCGGCGCTGGCCTCCGTCACGGCGGAAGCTCTTGGGTTCGCGCTGTGCGTATCCGTTGTTGGCGACAAAGTCGACTCGCCCATCACCACGGTGCTTGCCGGTGAGGTGAGTGTTGCTAAGCGTAACTCGGGTCGCCTCCCGTTGTCGTGGCCGCTCGTGCGGCGATTCCCTCCCGACTCGTCGTCAGTTTCTTGGTTTGGTCCTCTTCTGCGTACCGCTTGGCGATCTCCAGGAGTTCCGGTATGTTGTCGAGTGTTCTGTACACTCGCTTGAGCTTGGCGACCAGGGGCTCGTAGCGGCACGAGGTCTTGAAACAGTGGACCGCGGTGTCCGGGTGGATTCTGGCCGCATTATACCACAGGTCTTGCCACCGTTGGACCCAGTTGCGGGTCGACTCGCGGGGTCCCTGGACGCATCTCTCCAGGTCCTCGATTGTGTTGGCGCGGGTGTAGGAACCCTCGAAGTTCCTGACGAAGGCGTTACGCATTTCCTCCCAGGAATCGATGCTGTCCACGTGGAGGGTGTTGATCCATTGCCTACACACTCCCTCCATCATCAGGGGGAGGTAGCGGGCGGCGAGCAGGTCGGTGTGGCCAGCAATTCCCATTGCCATGAGGTACGTATCCAGCCACACGGACGGGTCGTATTTCTCGATATCCTTCGGCGCCTTGAAGTTCGTCGGGTATTTTTCACCTCGGATCATTGGTCCGAAGCACTGGGGTCCGACTCGACTCAGCGACCGCCTTGGTTCGCCGTCGCGGCGGTTGGTGAGGGTATGCCTCAGGTCGTCGGGCTGGCGTGCGCGCCAGCTCTGGTTGTTGATGATGTGGGTGCGCGCGTCGACTGGCTGCCCGTTGGAGGCGATGAAGTTGTTCGCTGGCCACGGGTCGTTGGTGGAGAGTGCCGAGTGCGCAGGTCGATGTTGGAGCTGTAGGGGCTCGAGTGGTGGGCAGTTGAGGGTGTTTGCCACCATTTGGCGGCCGCTTGAGGCCGCCCTGCTGCCTGACGAACGCGAGTACATGCGACCCTGTGAGTCGGCACCTGCATTTCATTGCATGACTGCCTTGGCAAGTAGAGCCTTGGCGTACTGGATCTGCAGGGCGTCGTGCCCTGTTATGTTTATGTTTTCGACCGCTGCTCGGCTCGCGACAACATTTTCCATCGGAGTGGAGAACAGCGGGAGGCCGTTTATGTCTCTCTCCCACGAGGAGACCATGATTCTCGGTTGATCCCTGGGGGGCGCGCGGATGGGTGTTGGTGGTGCGCCGTTGGCCGTTGCGCCTGGTGGGGGCCGGGAGCTCCCTCCTAGCGGCGCGTTCTCACAGATCGCGCGCTCGGCTGAACGAGCCGGGTCATTCTTGTCGTCGAAGTTCATGGCATGCCCCTGAATGGTGGGGTTCAGGCGTGACCTGATTCGGAGTTGGTGCTAACGCGAGAGTTCATGCACTGTCACCTGCTCGAGGCGAAATTTTTCGCGCTCGGCTTGTTCTTTGCGGACCGCTTCCTCCAGCCGCAGGCAGAGTTCCTCGACCTCCGTTGTCGTTGTGTTCGGTGGGATCGGTATGGAGAAGGGGTCTTGCGGGGGGTCGGCGTCATTCGCCATGTAGGCCGCGACATGGCGACCAGACCCGTCATGGAGGTCGGCGGAGTTCTCCGACCCGGATTCGAAGTCGAAGGTCCCAAGGATGGAGGGGTCCTCGAAGTCTCCCATGTTGGAGACCTAGGTGATGGAGCCCGCGGGCGATGCGGCGATGATGGATCCGGCAGTCGACGCCGGGGTCGCCGAGTCGGCGTCATCGTTGAGGGCCGCGTCGTCCACTACCATGGCGGTTTTGGCCACGTTGCTGTGGGCCGAGTCGTACTCGGAGGCGAGGCGGTGGATCGTGCGGACCTGGCTCTCAGAGAGCTAGTCGCGTGGCGGCGACTCGCGGATGCGAGCCGAGTCCTCCGAGACGATTACGTCGGTGAAGCCGACGAAGAGGCTGATCATGCCGACCGGCATGATCACGCTGTGCGTGACGGGGCGTGCCGCCGGGAAGTAGCTGCTCGGCAAGATCTGGAGCATCTCGCCGATCGCGATCGTCTCATTGATCGGTAGATTGGATCTCGCGGCAGAACACCGGCTTGACCGACCAGGCCCCACAGTGGGCGCCACTGTCGTGGGAATGGCCACGGCAGATGCTGCAATCGGCAGCGAGTAGTAGAACATGGGGCAAGGGTGGCCAGCCATCTGCGGTGCGAGATGAGGGCGGAGACACAAGGGTTTACAGTTCGGCCCCGGAGGGTAAAGACCTACTCCTGCTAGATTGTATTATGGAGAGAGTACAAGGGCGAGCTCGACGACTAGGCGGCGAGTCGCTGGGGTGTATGATGGAACGTGTCCTCTATGCGCACTCTAGGGAGGTTTATATAGGCTCACCTCGCTAGGGTTTACAGATCTACAACCGAATTGGTTATGGATTCAGAGGGTCTTTGACCTAGTCCGACTGGGCCTAGCTACGCTTCTGGGCCTCCAGCTTCCAGTCTCCTGAGTCCTCGCCAAGTCTCGATCCAGTGGCCGTCCTGCAGGCCCACTCGCTGGCAGCTTGGGCCGATAGGAAACGTCCTGCTGGGCATACCCCGGTAGGCATAACCCCATCATGTGTATATCACAATACGAGAGCTCAACTCGGCAAATCGAGTCAAGGGCGCAAAAATCCGGCTTGATGCAACAAGGTTAAGAGGGAGAAACCTCAATGAGGAGTTGGCAGATGCAACGTTAAAGTTGACACCAGAAAATAGCAACGAAACAGCCATGCAGCCAACGTACAATACTACAGCAGTGAACCTGAGAGCCGTGGAGGCAGCAATGGCAGAGCTCCCCCATTTGACGGGTGAAGCAAAGAAAAAGCAACAAGAGCGAGTCAATGAACTGGTAAGAGCAGCAGGGATGCTAAATGAAGCAGACTATAGGGCAAATCCAGGTATAACAGGGAGATCACAGCTGGTTCACTCGGCAAATCCAATCCCGACAAGATCAGCAGGTCATACGGGTTCCTCACCGGGAGTGGCGCCGAGACAAAGAAAAGCAAAGAGTGTGGATTCAGGGAGGAACAAGCAAATGGTTACCTATGACCCGACAATAGTTCAGGAAAACCCAGCACGTGCACAGGGAACAAGAAGGAATAATGTTCAGGGAAATGAGAACCGGGAAAATTGTTGGAGATATGCCCAAGAGGCAATAATAAAGTGGTTATTATTATATCTTCACACTTATGATAAATGTTTACATACCATGCTATAATTGTATTAACCGGAAACATTAATACTTGTGTGATTTGTAAACTAAAATAAGAGTCCCTAGTAAAGCCTCTTGTTAAACTAGCTTGTTGGTTAATATATGATCATGGTTCCTGATCATGAACATAGAGATGTTATTAACAGCAGGATCATATCGTTAGGAGAATGATATGGTGGACATACTCCTATAGATAAGCGTAGCATAAAGATCAAGTCATTTTAATAGTTCAATTGCTATATGCTTTCTGATACATAGTAACCTAATTCCTTCGACCATGAGATCATGCATATCACCTTTACCGGATGGATGCTTTGATGACATCAAACACCACACCGTAACTGGGTGGCTATAAAGGTGGCATTGAGTATTCGGAAAGTATTGGTTGAAACACATGGATCAAGAGTGGGATTTGTCCATCCATATGACAGATAGATATACTATGGGCCCTCTCGGTGAAATGTCATCCAATTAGCTTGCAAGCATGTGACTGGCTCACAAGGGATCACATATCACGGGAATGAGAAAAGAGTACTTATCGGTAACGAGGTTGAACTAGGTATGCAGAGATACCGACGATCATAACCTCGGATAAGTAAACTATCGTGAGACAAAGGGAAATTGGTATCGTATGTAAGTGGTTCATTCGATCGCAAAGTAATCGTAGAAATATGTGGGAGCCATATGAATTTCCAGATTCCTCTATTGGTTATTGTTCGGATAAGTGTATCGATCATGTCCGCATAATTCACGAACCGTAGGGAGACACACTTAAGTATTCGATGTTGCTTTGAGTAGTTATGGTATTATGAGAAAGAGACCGAATGTTGTTAGGAGTCTCGGATGGGATCCGGGATATCACGAGATGATCCGGAGAATAAGATTCATATAAGGAAAGTCCCGTTTCGGAGTTCGGGAATGATTCCGGTGTTTTCATCGGGAATGTTCTAGAAGGTTCCGAAATGTCCGGAACTCCGGAGGGGAAGGGGTACATGAATGTTTCATTGCATATTGGAATGATTGCATCATGTACTAAGTGTTCTTGCTGTTCCAAAACTGAAAAGTCAAACTGCCAGTTTGAAAGTCAAACGGCTAAAACAGGAAACTGTGGAAAACAGGAAACTGTGGGAAACAGGAAACTGTGGGAAACAAGCAAGAGGTGGTTGGAACCGACTTGGGGGAGGAGTCCCTCCAAGCCGGCGCGCCAACCAAGGCCGACTTGGGGAGGACTCCTCCCTTGGCCGCCCTCCCACCTATAAAAGGAGGGCAGGGCCTCCTCCTCTAGACACACAAGTTCCTATCCTCTAATCTCCGGTTTAGAGCCGCTTTTGGTTTAGAGCTTCTAATTGCTTTAGCCTGCGGTTTAGAGCCTTCTAATTGGTGTGTCTAATCCTAGACCACTAATAGCTCTCTCTCATACTCCACCATACTCGCCCGGCTTAAGGCGAAGCCTGCGAGATCTCCCTCTACTTAGGTACCACGCCACAGTTGCCGGAATCGCGAGGAGAGTGCTACAACCTCCGCGCCTCTTTGGAACAAGGGAGAGGAAGGTCTTCGAAGTAACGATGTGACCGACATGCGAAGCGCTGCCGAACGCAGCCTGGGAAGGATCGTCTACACGATCTTGAGATCGGAAAGAGTACGACTACATCACCCACGAGAATCTGCTCGTTAACCGCTTTGGAATCTTGAGGGTAAGTTATTCCATCGACTCGTTGCTATAATCTAATAGATAGATCTTGGCTTGTTTGTTTGTATGCGATAGAAAATTTTTGTTTTCCATGCTACGAACCCCTACAAAGGGTATCGAGCCGTGTCTATATGTAGATCTGCTGCAGTAGAACACAATGCTCATTGTGGGCGTTGATGCTTTTATTGTCGATTGCTTCTTGTGTACTTTGCATCTTGCGGTATGTTGGGATGAAGCGGCCCGGGCTAACCTTACATGACATCGTTCATGAGACTTGCTCCACGCTTGACATGCAACTTGTATTGCATAAGTGGCTTTGCGGGTGCCTGTTTCTCCTAGCATAGTTAAGATCCAATTTACAACGGGTGATTAACAATACTAGTACCAATGTTGTGGTTCATGTTCGTAAGTTATAACGACACTTATTGAAAGCCCCAAACCACGTAAAACATGCAAAGAAAGTAGAGGCGTCTAACTTTGTTTTGCAGGGGTGTGCTGTGATGTGATATGGCCATGATTGTGATTATATATGATGTATGCAATGTTCCTTATTGTAAGTTGGCAACCGGCAGGAGCCATATGGTTGTCTTTAAATTCTGTTAAGACCCGCGTGTCTATTCAAAGTAGTTGTAATAGTTGAAGCCGGTGGACGACAACCATGGAGAAGCATCATTGACCTTGATGCAATGTCGGTGATGATGGAGATCATGTTCGTGCTAGAAGATGGAGATCGGAAGCACAAAGAAGAAAGGCCATATCATATCACATATTATGAATTGCATGTGATGTTAATCCTTTATGCATCTTGTATTGCTTAGTAGGCAGCGGTAGCATCATAAGATGATCCCGCATGCACATGAATTTCAAGTCACAAAGTGTTCACCCTTAGTTAGCACCGTTGCTAAAGCTTGTTGTTTCGAAGCACCACGTGATGATCGGGTGTGTTATATTCTACAAGTGTATACAACGTGAGCAAGCCAGATTTGCTCATGCGGAAACTAAGGTTTGATCTTGACGAGCCTAGCATGTATGCACATGGCCTCAGGAACACGGATTACCGAAAGGTAGAGCATGAGTCATATAGTAGATATGATGAACATGTTGATTGTTCGCCATTGAAGCTATATCAACTCTCGTGATGATCGGTTTTGATGTGGTGGATTTGGTTCGTGTGATCACTAAAACAATGTGAGGGATATTGTTTTGAGTGGGAGTTCACCTAGATTAATTTAATTATTAATTAGAACTCAATTTATCATAAACTAAATCAAAGTGAATTTGCATAGTTGTTGTAGTCATTGGCATCCGTTTACCACCTTGCGCTTAGTTATAATTGAGATGATAGAACTATAGAATTCTGGTTAGTTACTTTACGAACTGGTATCGTATTGTTTTGAAGTGTTAATCTAAAGTTTAAAAGTCCTATTGCAAACTTTCAGTAAGTTTCGGTTACTCCATGAAGTTTAATAATTAGTATTAAATCAAGAGTAACAATTCCAAGTGTTAGTATCATGTTTGTTTCCATGATTCTTGATATTCAAAGGATTGTCTTAATATCAAGGTTATCTAGGATCTGAAAGAGTTGTTTTAGAAACCATGATGTGTGGAAGATATTGTGATATCTGAAACGAAGTTTTGGTTGCAACATGATAGAGTATAATATGGCTAAAGTCATGTTCTCATATTTGATGAGAATTTGCAAAAGGTTGGAGACACTTGTTGTCCTAATCCTCCAAAAGGTTTTGGATAGCAACATTATACTCATAATTCGTCGTTATAAGCTAACAGTAGCTTGATCATGGACGATTCCATGATAAGGGTGAATATTTGATGTAGGTAAAATGTTTACTACACCAAGAGATTACTAAAGAAAGGAATTTGAAAGAACACCAAATATTTGATGATGGTGATCTACTTCAAAGTGCAAGTCCAAAGACATTGGTATTTAATTATACACGCTTTGGACTATATGTCATATGTATGACTCCACTATTGATGTTGATAGATTCTTTCAAGCGTAAAAGGAAATCTTGAAAAGAGAATCTCATAAATATATGGCAGAAAGGAAAAGACTAGAATTGTTCAGCTTAAGTATATAGATGATATACATGTTATGGCTATATTCTTTGCTTATTAAACAATGTGGTTCTCAAGTATTTGATACTGAATTTGTTGGTGTGAATCGTCATACGAAACAACACATTTCATGAACTACAATGGCCTAAGTAACTAGCAAAAGAATATGTGATGATGTTCATCGAGAACAAATAAAGGGTTATTGTGTTGCTCGTTAAAACATCAAAGCTTGCCTTCAAGATTTGTTTTATCAGGTATTATGAGAACAAAAGGGTTGCTCAAATAATTGTCGTAATCCCTAAAAGATGGATGATTCACAAATCTCGTTGGAGAAATCACATCCATAAAACTAGTGCTAAATATGTCGAAAGACAAATTGATTGAAAGATCAGTTAGGAAGTGACATCGCAGTTTAAATTATATTGGAAAGATAACATGAAGAAACTCCATGTGGATGGAATTTTGGAGTCTTTTGATTTTTGATCACATGACGCTTGTGAAACTTTCCTAGAGATAATTAAAAGATCTTTCATAGGCCAAAAAGGGAACGAAAGACTATCTTATTGGAAATTGTACATATTGTTGTACAAAGTCCATCATGTGTAGTCAAAAACGATGGATTTCGACTTCATATGCTTTCTCCGAAAATTTGAGTGAATATATGAATATTTACTTAATATGGATGAAGTATGAAACATTTGAAAAGTTCAAAGACTTTCAAGATGAAGTGCAAAATCATTGTAACAAGAATATAAACAGTTTATGATAAAGATCATAAAGGAAGATATTTGAGTTACAAAGTTTACCATAATACCTAAGATTTATGGAATCGTTCCGTGGATTTGCATTTCCCGAAACACCATAAGAGTATGGAGCATTCGAGATATGTAATTAAACCTTGTTTGACATGGTAAGATCAAAGGTATAATTCATAAAACTGCCATTATATTTTAAAGATTAAAAGCTTTAGAGATTACCGTTTTTCCACTGAAAAGAGCTCCATCATAATCCGTTGAAATGACACCATATGTTATGGTTTGGGATAAAACCCAAGTTTTCCTTTCTTAAACATTGGTATGCTATGCATAAGAAAGATGTTTGCAACCAAAGTCGGATGAACCTGTCTTTGTT
Organism: Avena longiglumis; assembly: GCA_030063025.1. Taxonomy (NCBI): domain Eukaryota; kingdom Viridiplantae; phylum Streptophyta; class Magnoliopsida; order Poales; family Poaceae; genus Avena; species Avena longiglumis. Next base: position 469,170,009 of record CP125974.1, on the reverse strand, counting down.
AAGTATTCCTCCATAACACCGGAGACAAAAGTGTTTGTCACTTAGAACGTCAAGTTTCTTTTAGAAGGAATTTTTCGTGAAAAGTTAAGTGGGAGGACAATAGAACTTTGATAAGGTTAAAAGAACCTTAGCTATATGTGCAGAGTTGCGCAAAGACCGAAAAGTGTTAGGAGGCAGAACAATGCTCATGGCTCACGTGCCTCAAAGGTTGTGCTTATGAAGGTCAAAGTTTCATTGAACCAAGTAGGTCGAGTAAACAATCAAATACCAAGATTTGAGGTTGAATCATTATTTGAGAATAATGAACGTACTACATGCAAAGAAGCGATGATGGGCCCCGACTCGTAAAATGGCTTGAAGCCATAAAATCCGTGATAGTTCCATATCACGAGATCAAGATTTGAACTTGAAAGACCCTGCAGGAAGGTACAAGACCTTACAGTCGTATTTGGATCTATAAAGAAATAGACATGGATGTTTCACATCTATGAAATAGTCGACATGTTGGGAAAGAGTTCACAACAATGTTCAAAGGTTGTATATGACAAGATTTGATCTTTCATAGTGATATTTAGTCTAGACGGATTAATGTAGCAACCACTACATATAATTTTGTTATATGATAGTTGAATAAACAAAACAAGTTCTTCTAATAGAATCGTTACCTAGGACATGTGCATAACACGGTCCATAGGGTTTTGTTAATTCATAGGATGCTAAAAGCATATGCAAACTTCAATGGTTGAAGTGAGCATCGCGGAGTTGGAATCTTCACTATGATGAAACTGTTAAAGGAGTTTAAAAGTTCATTAGAGACAATGAAGATGCTTGCATTTACAAGAAATTAAGTGGGAGCGATAAGACATGTTTCTAATACATTATGTGGAAGACATATTGTTGATTGTAAATAATGTATCTTTTATTAACACATATTAAGAATTTCATCCCGATGAAAGACTTAGGCAAAACCCAAATATTTGGCATCAATAGACGCTAATATGGTTGTGCCAGAAGTACATAGACGAGATATTGAATGAGTTTAATATAGAAACTACAAGAAAGGTTCTTGTCGCACAGAAAGGATTGAAAGAGTTCAAATGTTGATGATATATTCAAGTGTATTGACATTTGGTAAAGTGAAACAAATAATCAAGTATAGATTGATACTTGATGTATGAAATCACAAAGAGTATTTATATCAATCATACTGTGATATGTACAAATCCAGATATGTCCTATGCTCTAAATGTTGTGAGCATATACCAGAATGATTCGTAAGATGATCATTGGACAATAGTAAGGATATTCTTATGATCTTTTGGAAGAACTAAGAGTATAATATTTGTAGAAGTGACAAATAGATGGTTAGTTCATTGTAAAAGTACTACATTGATACTAGTTTTTTCACAAAGTACAAATTAAGTTTATCTCAATCTAAACTAAGGGTGGCACAATATAATGGAAAGTGAGTTCCATAATGGATTTGGATGATTTCCAAAGTTAAGACATTGTGACAGATACTACAACAAAAGGCTAAGTATATGACTGCTATTATAGCAGCAAAAGATGGCATTTGTGTCAAGTAGTTTGTTATCAAACTAGGTGTAGTTCACAAAGGGATAATACTATGAAGATATATTGTGCGACAATATTATCAACATGTTTTAACCCCAAAGAACTAAAGGTCACACCGAAAGACCAAATTTATACAAAGCCATCTCATTAGAGAATGAGTGATGCGTAGAGACGCAAAGACATGCAATTACACACGGACTGGAAGTGTCGATCCGGAGATCAGTTGACCACTAGCAATCGTGTAAATACAACACAGGAAAGCCATAGGTGTTATATACACAAAGGTTTGAAACTAGATTATTGACTCTAGTGCAAGTGGGAGACTGTTGGAGATATGCCCAAGAGGCAATAATAAAGTGGTTATTATCATATCTTCACACTTATGATAAATGTTTACATACCATGCTATAATTGTATTAACCGGAAACATTAATACTTGTGTGATTTGTAAACTAAAATAAGAGTCCCTAGTAAAGCCTCTTGTTAAACTAGCTTGTTGGTTAATATATGATCATGGTTTCCTGATCATGAACATAGAGATGTTATTAACAACAGGATCATATCGTTAGGAGAATGATATGGTGGACATACTCCTATATATAAGCGTAGCATAAAGATCAAGTCATTTTAATAGTTCAATTGCTATATGCTTTCTGATACATAGTAACCTAATTCCTTCGACCATGAGATCATGCATATCACCTTTACCGGATGGATGCTTTGATGACATCAAACACCACACCGTAACTGGGTGGCTATAAAGGTGGCATTGAGTATTCGGAAAGTATTGGTTGAAACACATGGATCAAGAGTGGGATTTGTCCATCCATATGACGGATAGATATACTCTGGGCCCTCTCGGTGAAATGTCATCCAATTAGCTTGCAAGCATGTTACTGGCTCACAAGGGATCACATATCACGGGAACGAGAAAAGATTACTTATCGGTAACGAGGTTAAACTAGGTATGCAGAGATACCGACGATCATAACCTCGGATAAGTAAACTATCGTGAGACAAAGGGAAATTGGTATCGTATGTAAGTGGTTCATTCGATCGCAAAGTAATCGTAGAAATATGTGGGAGCCATATGAATTTCCAGATTCCTCTATTGGTTATTGTTCGGAGAAGTGTCTCGATCATGTCCGCATAATTCACGAACCGTAGGGAGACACACTTAAGGATTCGACGTTGTTTTGAGTAGTTATCGTATTATGAGAAAGAGACCGAATGTTGTTCGGAGTCTCGGATGGGATCCGGGATATCACGAGGTGATCCGGAATGGTCCGGAGAATAAGATTCATATAAGGAAAGTCCCGTTTCGGAGTTCGGGAATGATTCCGTGTTTTCATCGGGAATGTTACGGAAGGTTCGGAATGTCCGCACCGGAGGAAGGGTACATGAATGTGTCATTGCATATTGGAATGATTGCATCATGTACTAAGTGTTCTTGCTGTTCCAAAACTGAAAAGTCAAACTGCGCTTTGGGTCAAACGCTAAAACAGAAACTGTGGAAAACAGTGGAAGCGAGAAACTGGGAAACAAGCAAGAGGTGGTTGGAACCGACTTGGGGAGGAGTCCTCCAAGCCGGCCACAACCAAGGCCGACTTGGGAGGGACTCCTCCCTGGCCGCCCTCCCACCTATAAAAGGAGGGCAGGGCCTCCTCCTCTAGACACACAAGTTCCTATCCTCTAATCTCCGGTTTAGAGCCGCTTTTGGTTTAGAGCTTCTAATTGCTTTAGCCTGCGGTTTAGAGCCTTCTAATTGGTGTGTCTAATCCCTAGACCACTAATAGCTCTCTCATACTCCACCATACTCGCTCCGCTTAAGGCGAAGCCTGCGATCTCCCTCTACTACGGTACCACGCCACAGCTTTGCCGGAATCGCGAGGAGAGTGCTACAACCTCCGCTGCCTGCTGGAACAAGGGAGAGGAAGGTCTTCGTCGAGTACCGAACGTGTGACCGACTGCGGAAGCACTGCCGGAACGCAGCGCCGGAAGGATCGTCTACACGATCTTGAGATCGGAAAGAGTACGACTACATCACCCACGAGAATCTGCTCTCGTTAACCGCTTTGGAATCTTCGAGGGTAAGTTATTCCATCGACTCGTTGGTACAATCTAATAGATAGATCTTGGCTTGTTTGTTTGTATGCGATAGAAAATTTTTGTTTTCCATGCTACGAACCCCTACAAAAATACAGGCCGAGAAAGCCGAGCAGGACAAAGGAATGACAACTGAGGGAAAAATTTTGTGCCTCAACCTAGGTGTGGAGCTCACTCGGCAGGAGGAGGAAATCCAGCTCCGAATAATGCGCCGGTTCAACCCGAAAGGAGACAGCAAAGCGCGGGAAAAGCAGTATAGCAACCTGCAGACCCGAACACAAACATGTACAATGATGGTTACTCGGCGATGGTGAATGGCGGGTATGAATTGCCGGATCACGCATACCAGGTAATGGGAGCTAGACTCGGAGGTAGGAACCTTCAGTCGGATGATGCAAGGCTAAAGCTTGATCGAATAAAGATGGCTGAACTAATCGAGTCGCAAGGTCCACAGGGTCCACCATGTTTTGGCCCAAGGATCATGAAGGAGCCGCCAGTGCCAAATTTTCAGCTGGCCAGAGGGACAAAAACTTATTATGGGAGCACAAAGCCAGAGGACTGGCTCATAGACTATTGAACCACTGTGAAAATCGCACAGGGAAATTTGAGATGGGCAATGCGGTATGTGTCGTAGATGCTAGAGGGATCAGAATGGGTGTGGCTGAATAACTTGCCACCCGGAAGGATCAACAGCTGGATCGACTTTCAAGATGCGTTTCTGAGCAATTTCACTAGAACCTACAAGCAAAGGACGAATCACCCACAACAGCTAGCTATGTGCAAGCAAAGGACAAATGAGACATACAGATAATTCCTCACAAGATGGTGCATGATGCGCAACTCTTGCGAGGGAGCGATCGAGTCTCAAACCATTGCATGGTTTGCACAAGGGTGCATGCATGGGAGCGTGCTATGGCAAAGGTTATAGAGAGATATGACGACAAGCTTGGCAAAAACGATAAGAATTGCAGACTCATATGCATTAGGAGATCCGACTCAGCCTCTGCTCATGTCGGTAGACGGGATGACTAAGACTCAGATCTATGATGCTGCCGGATTGCAAAGGTGCCAGGAAAGAGCCGAGTATAGAAGCAAGAGAAGAGATGAAAGGCCAGACTACAGGTATGGCTCGACTCAAGTTGCGGCTGTAAGTCAGGATCATCCAGATGCTGGAGGCAGCCAGCGTCAAAGGACAAATGGGCAACAACAGTGGATACCAAAGAATGATGGCAAAAAGCCATACGAACAAAGAAAACCATATCAGGACAGACAGAAATACACTTACGAGATGATGTTGGACCAACCATGTAAGTTTCACGCGCCAAGTCCAAATAAGCCAGCGAATCACACAACAAGGCAATGTACTTGGTTTCAGAAAGGAGATAGAGTGGATTTTCCAAGTAAGCAGCTACCACCACCTCCCCCTCCACCACTCACAGGAGGAAATGCCCAAGTTGTTGGAGCTGAGCACAGATACGAGAACAGGCAGCCGAGGTATCATAATCAAGAAAGAAGATAATTTGTGCATCAGGTGCATAATCCAAGAGGTGACGATGCTCATGTCGGCCATGGAACCAGAAATGAGTACAGAGAACATCACCAGAGATATGTCGTATTTGTCATAGAGCCGAATGACAAAAAGAGTCAGCAGAGACGGATGATGGAAGTAAACGCCACAATGCTGGCAATTCCAAAGTACATGCATTGTTCTGAACAGGAGATAACTTGGAGCATAAAGGATCACCCCAAGATCATGCCAACCCCAGGTGGTTATGCTCTTGTCTTGGATCCAACTTTCATGGGCCCTGATATCATTGTGAAATTTTCCAAGGTACTGATCCATGATGGCAGTAGCATCAACATCATGTACAAGGATACCATGCTCAAGTAGGCATTACTATGAACATGCTGGAGCCGACTAAGACAACTTTCCATGGCATTGTGTCAGGATTGTCCTGTGAGCCAATTGGCAAGATCTGGGTTGATGTCTTATTCGACAACAGAGAGAATTGTCGCACTGAAGCCATAGAGTTCGAGGTGGTTGACCTAGTCATCTCATACCATGCCTTACTCGGAAAGCCGGCTATGGCAAAGTTTATGGACACTCCTCACATTGCTTACTTGAAGATGAATCTGCCAGGCCCATGTGGAGTTATCACAGTCAAAGGAGATTACAAAATATCTATTGCTTGTGCCTCAGCCGGGTCTTCCCTGGCCCGAGTCATTGGTCATAGCACAGGAAAAGCATCAAATGATGGAAGTGGCAGCATTGGCCAAAGCAGCACAAATGTCCATGTCGGCACTCACTAATTTGCATGGAAATATATCATTCCAAGCTACCAAGGAAACCAAAAAAGTACAGGTGGATGAGACTTTCCCAGAATGCACAGTTACCATTGGTGCTGGGCTGACTGACAAAGAGGAAAGCGAGCTCACCAGCTTCCTCCATGAGAATCGGGATATCTTTGCATGGTCCACACAGGATTTGCAAGGAGTTCTGAGGGAAATGGCTGAGCACTCTCTTCATGTGAGGCTAGATGCCAAGCCGGTGAAGCAACCCCCCTCCGCCGCTTCACCGAAGAAAGGAGGAAAGTGATAGCTGCCGAGATAGCCAGGCTCTTAGCCGCTGGATTTATCATGGAAGTATTTCACCTAGATTGGTTGTCAAATCCAGTCTTGGTCGAGAAGAAAAAGATGACCCGAACGTGGCAGTGGTGTGGCGCATGTGTATTGATTACATGAACCTCAATAAGGCGTGTCCAAAAGATCCATTTCCCCTGCCACAAATCGATCAAGTCATAGACTCTACTGCTGGGTGTGAGTTGTTGTCATTTATGGACTTGTATTCTGGTTTCCACCAGATACCACTAAATCCGAATGATCAAATAAAGACAACATTTATCACCCCGTATGGGGCTTATTGCTATCGTACCATGCCGTTTTGATTGAGAAATGCAGGTGCAACATATCAAAGATGCATGCAAAAATGCTTGCAAGATCAATTGGACAAAAATGTTCAAGTATACGTCGATGACGTGGTGATAAAAACCAAGCAAGGTCACACTCTAATTGAGGACTTGCGTCAAACATTCACAAACTTAAGAAGATTGCAGATGAAACTTAACCCGAAAAAATGCACATTTGGTGTCCCGGCTGGAAAGTTACTCAGATTCCTTGTGTCCAGCCGAGGAATCGAGGCTAACCCGACAAAGATCAGGGCCATCGAAAGAATGGAATTGCCAAAAACCTTCAACAATGTCCAGAAGTTCACAGGATGCCTGGCCTCATTGAGAAGATTTATTAGTCGGCTAGGTAAAAAAGCCCTACCACTATATCAACTGATGAAAAAATCAGACAAGTTCACATGGACACAACAAGCTGATAGCGCTGTCCATGAACTCAAAAAGATGTTGGCAACAGCACCAATATTAGCATCACCACTATCCAAAGAGACAATGTTGCTCTATGTCGCTGCAACCAACAGAGTTGTAAGTGTAGTAATAGTGGTTGAACGTGAAGAAGAGGGCAAATCAGTCCAAAGACCAGTTTATTACTTGAGAGAAGTGCTCTCTATATCAAAGAAAAATTACCCCCATTACCAAAAAATGACGTATGGGGGTGTATATGGAATCAAAGAAGCTGAAACATTATTTTCAAGAACACCCAATCTGGGTAATATGTGAGGCACCTATCTAAGATATATTGGGAAGCAAATATGCCAGCGGCCGAGTCACAAAATGGGACATAGAGCTAGCACCATATACTCCACAATATGATAGGCGAGATGCAAACAAATCTCAAGCCGTAGCTGATTTCTTCGTGGATTGGATGGAAATGCAATACGAACCACCACTGCCAGATCTGAATTACTGGAAGATGCATTTTGACAGATCCAAGACAAAAATGGGTCTGGGCGCCGGGATAGTGCTCACATCGCCAAAGAGGGATCAACTCAAGTATGTGTTACAGATCCACTTCGCAGCTTCCAATAACATTGCCGAGTATGAAGCACTTGTCCACGGCATAAAAGTAGCCAAAGAAATTGGCATCAAAAGGATCATGTGTTTTGGTGACTCGGATTTGGTGATCCAGCAAGTATATGGGCATTGGGACGCGTTGGATGCAAACATGGCACAGTATCGTTTTCATGTGCAACACATTTCGGGGTACTTTGACGGGTGTAAATTTCATCACGTACCCAGAGCAGAGAATGATGCAGCAGATGTATTATCCAAGTTAGGCTCATCTCGGCAAGCAATATCTCCAGGGATAGCATTGGAGCATCTCAGGAAACCATCAATCAAGCCGTCACCAGAATCCAAGTCAATCAGGCTCACCCTAGCGAATCAGGAGTCAGACGTTGTGCCAATGGATATTGACTCAGGGGCAGGTTCGAGTCACTCGGGGACTGATCCGTCCACCTCAGGAGTTGCCGAATCACACTCGGGGAATCCTCAGGTCATGTCGGCAGAACATATGTCGGCTGAGCCAATGGAAATTGATGAAGAAACAGATCTGGCACCGCTGCTACCAGCATGGGCGCAACCAATATTCAATTACATGAAAGATGGAACTTTGCCAGACGATGAGATATTGACAAGGCAAACTGAAAGAAGAGCAAAATCATACACAATAATCAACAAGGAATTGTACAAAAGAAGTGTGACGAGTGTACTGCAGCATTGCATAAGCCTAGAAAAGGTCAATAAATACTGTTGGACATTCACCAGGGGGAATGTGGGCACCATGCATCGTCAAGAGCATTGGTAGCCAAGTCATTTCGACATGGATTTTATTGGCCAAGCGTGCTGGCAGAAGCATAGGAACTTGTGATAAAATGCAGTGGTTGGCAGCATTATGCGTCAAAATCACATTTACCACCATCAGAATTGAAAACCATACCGATCACTTGTCCATTTGCAGTATGGTGCCTGGATATGGTAGGACCATTCAAACCAGCAAGGGCGGCATGACCCACATACTAGTAATGGTTGACAAATTTACCAAATGGATAGAAGTGAAGTCCATCAAGAAATTTGATGGAAAAATAGCTGTCACATTCCTAAAATATAAAATCTTGAGATATGGTTACCCGCATAGTGTAATCATAGATAATGACAGAAATTTTGCATAAGGAGCCTTACCTCATTTTTGTGGGGAAAAAACGAGGGAAGGCTCCTCCAGAATCAAATGGACAAGTTGAACAAGCTAATGGCTTAGTTCTATCCGGGATAAAACCCCGTTTAATGGAGCCACTCCAGAGATCACCTGGTTGTTGGATAGAGGAACTACCCTCAGTGCTATAGAGTCTAAGGATAACTCCGAATCGATCAACAGGCTATATGCCATTTTTCCTTGTGTATGGAGTAGAAGCAGTTTTTCTTGCCGACATAGAGTATGACTCGCCAAGAGTAATACAATACTCGGAAGCCGAGGTGAAAGAGGCCCAAGAAGATGGAGTTGACTTACTCGAAGAAGCAAGGGAATTGGCACTCTCCAGATCCGCCATATACCAACAAAATCTCCGACGCTATCATAGCCGAAAAGTTCAACCTCGTGTTTTTCGAGAAGGAGATATGGTACTCACTAGTGCAACGCATAGCTGGGATGCACAAATTATCACCCCCATGGGAAGGACCATTCATTGTAAGCAAAGCATTGCACAATGATTCATATTACTAATAGATGCTCGCGAACCACAAAAGAACAAGGCAGACAGGTCAGGTGATGAGACCAAAAGGCCATGGAATGTGGCACTTCGTTGCCCTTTCTATACTTAGGAGAAGAAGTGTATGTATCACTCAAACTCTCCTATGTCGGACGGTTATGCCGGCTATGTGCTGATAATAAAATGGTATGACTCGAAAAACTGACTCGGGGACTGCCCCTTATGTTTATCTTTTAATATATTCTATGTCGGCTGGCGTTGACACTTAAAGATTATCTCGAAACAAGTAATGTTTACTCGGAAAAAATCAACTCTTCGACTATGCTGTTGTCCGAAAACACGGCTTCATGCCAAGCAAGAGGAAAGGATCAATGATGAGTAAACATGAACACCAGATAAGTAAAGAGAGAAACGCGAGTTAACCCTATGCATGTTTTTACTAACTCACTACAAGTTATGTTGCTTTCTATGTCGAATGATCCTAGGTCAAGTGATCTAGTTTCATACAGCGGTGACCCAGCATACCACTGCATGATGTAGTACACTATAGTCGTTGACATAACACCAATTAAAACACCGTTCACTAGTATTACATCCCTCAGAGTGGTACAACAGAAACACAACGGGTCCAATACATGGCTAAAGGTTACAACTCACTCTATACACAAGATCTAGAGAACTCTAGGTTAAAGAGAGATAAATAACTTCTTACAAGGAAGAACCAAAGATAAACAATGCAAAAAATATTATACTATTAAGACTAGTATTTGAACTAAGGGGTTGGCATTGCTGCTATTGCAATACACTATAGAAATAGGTTCTTCGGCTAGAGAGTATATTCCTATCTAATTAGTAACTTCGTCTTCACTTGAGTTGATGTATATGTTGACTTCCTTGTCTTTGTTGAAGAGCTTTAGCTTTGGATGATGATTCCTGGAGCATAACTTGATGTAGATGTTGTCTTCACTGGCTTCAGAATCTAGCAAGGGTTAAGAAGATACGTTGAGTACGAGCGTACTCAGCAAGTTCACTAGGAAAGAAGTGTTTGATGCACTATATCTACAACCACAGACCATACGTCGTATGCAATGCAAGTTTTCGTAAACATTTCTTCAAAGGTTGCTTTTATTCGGAAAAACTATGTCCGTCAGCCTTCACGGGTTTACTAGAACTTTCATGGAGTTCCTTTCCCGCCGCGTTCGCAGCTCCATCCCAGAACAGGGAGTAACAAGTTACAGTTCTTACACTCTACAGAGGTGCGGCACTTTACCCATGAGAGATCAACTCTTTGTTGCACAATTGGGTAGCTTATTCCCGTCCACAATTCCATGATGTGGGGCCTAGAAGATGATCCAAGACAATCATTGCCCCCTTCGTGACCTCGCATGCCTCCTTGGTGTACACCATGCCCACATATTGAATTACGGCAATGGTTTGTACAGACCGTTAGATGCCAGAACTATCCTGGGACGTTGAGGGTTCCCACCCATATGCTGCATATCCTCTATGAATTACCAATTAATATGCACACTACGAGTGATAACAGCCACGACCTGCACATCCGGCTACATGCGAGAGGAAGAAGATTCAGCTGACTTCTCTGTCCCATTCCAAATCTCATGATTAACACATAATATACGGCGCAAGAATCACTGGTGACATGTGTTGTTAAGTCCTAGATAATATGTTCCTTTACCACCGGAACTTTCATAGTAGAGTACTACCTCATGGTAAATAACCTATAATCAAATTACTATGAAAATAGTGTTTTCTGACCTTTTCCAAATGCAGGTGATGACAACACTGGATTTGCAGAATACTTTACATAAAATAATCAAAGGACATGAGCAAGTGTGAACTTGCCTTTTGTGATTCCAATATTATGCACTCACGGTCTTCAAGACAATATAAAATCCAATATCTGAAATCAGCATCATTGGTCCGGTAAGGACTAATGTTTAAAGAAGCAAGATTCTTTTATGCATAAGTAATGTAATGCAAGTTGATAAACTCGATTCCTGGGGATAACGTTGATCTAGGTTTTGGATACTGGAAATGGTTTCTTTGGAATGTGTTGCCCTTTTTAGATTAAGTTTCACACTCGTGCTTCTTATTAAGGCTTGTGAGTGTGTGTGAAACAATATGTAATTACAATATCATAAAACAATGAGATACACACAAATGTGAAATGCTACTCAAGATTGCTTATACTATAATTGTTTATCTTCAAATTTTTTACTTTACAAGTAATGCCACTTATAAAGAACTTAAGTGTTATCAAACCTAAGTATACAAGTAAAGTATAAAGTAAGGTGATTACGATAATTTCCATATGTTGACTGAAGTGGCAAAATGAATAACTTTTGAAGAAAAGAATTCTTTATTAAGGTTTAAACAATCCTTGTGGTTAATCAGAGGTGGTCGATGTTGTTTGTGCTTGTTGGAATAGTTTGGATTTGAGATGCTTTATAACTTAATTATAACAGACCAAAGTTAAGTATAAAACACATAACAATATTTTTAGCATAGTTTTTGAAGTATTGTAGACTAAAGTTAACTTTAAAGACATAGACGGTTTTAAGGTATATTGCTTATGTGAATTGTACCTTGTGTACTTTGTAATGTTTCCTTAAAGTTACTTAAGAATGGTTATTCTTTTATTTAAGTAGTGGTTTCTTAATTTTATAATGGAATAGAATCATTTACCTTTTTATAGATGAGGGGTTATAATTTATAAACAAGGAAATAGTATTACTTAACTACTTATGAATTCACTATGGTGTTTTGGTATGTTGATAAACTTGTGGTTAAACTAAAGGAATAGGTTTTATTTCCCTACAAATTATTGTTGGAGATTTTATATTGTATAAGGATCCTTTTATAAAATAATCTACACTTATGGTTGAATGATAATTCAATAGGATTGTATCTAAAATGTGTTGAACCATTTTGACTTAATATTATCAATATTTAAGACTAATACTATTTAGTAGACTAAATGGATTAATTTTAGAAATATTAACAAATTTTATTTTCCCTTATATGAATTAGCAATTAAGGAAATATGTTTAAATTCAATTTGCTAAAGTGTGTTAAATTTTTACTTACCTTAAAAGTGTATTATTATATTTTTAACATGTAAGTATTATTTTTGTGATCATTTTGGTATATTACATTTATTTTTATGATTTATAAATAGTAAGATATGATTTTTATAAGATTTATTACTTTATTAATACTTAATAAATATTTAATTAGGTGAAATAATAATGCATGATTATAGTTTTAAATTATATTTCTTATTTTTCTAAGATTTTTGGGTATTTTATTTATATTTTTAATATTTACCAATATTAAAATATGGATTATCTAAGTTTTATTACTTATAAAACCTTTATTAAATAATTTTTATTTAAATAATTATCATAATAATATTTGATAATAGTTTTAAGTTGTAGATTTTATTTTTCTGAAAATTTTCATATATAAACATGTTTTTCTGAATTATAAAACAAAAGTTATTAAATTTCTAAGATTTAATCATTTCGTTCAATTTCTGGAATTTATTTGTGTTTGAATGTATATTGTTTTATTTAATTTTGAAACAGGAAATACTTTTTATACCAGGGTAAACCTAGACACAGTCACTGACTAGTGGGCCAGTGGCCACATCACATATCTCGTTTTAGTAAATTCATTTGTTACTGAGCCTATTTCTACTCACAGTCATTGATAGATGGGACCAGGGCAACGTCACCTGTCACGCGAGACAAAGACTAGGTCAAACCATGCTGAGGTGGCAGAATGACAACAGCATGATGTCATGCTGACATCAACATGGCCTCCACCACCAGAGAATGGTCGCCGGCGAGTAAGACTGATGTTGTTGGACAGAGGGGACCAAGGAGAACCTATTGGTGGTGACGCCGCTACTTAGTGGTTACCGGAAATACAATGTCGATGAGCTTCTGTGGTGGCCAACGACGGCACTCAATGAAACTAGGTCTACAGTGAGAATCATCAAGCGAAATTCGGGTCTAGAGATGCGCAAGCTTACCCTGATGTTGGTACAGTGGTCGGTGAAGACGATGGTGCTCCGGTACGGTCTAATTTTCACGAACTCCGACGATGACCAGCGGCAAGGAACGGCAAAATCCTCACGATTCCGAATGCCCCCTTTCTTCACTTCTTCCTCTCTAGCGACAAGAACGGCGAGACGCTTCTCCTCGATTACCCCATGGCCCTTGGAATGGTTTCTACCGGCGACAAGGACTGGCTCCGGTGAGCTAGGGTTTTGACCCTTTTCTAAACAGAGAGGATAAGGAGGAGTGGAGATGCGCGAGTGAGAGGATGAGGACGAGGGCTTCGCGGTGGCATTCTTATCCTCCCAGCAGACAACGACGAGCATGTTGACGCCGGCGAGCGACGACACTCACGCCACACAGTTGTTTCGGCGGCAGCGCGAGGTGGATGACGACGATAGAACTGACAAAAGGGTATTTGGGCCTGGGCTTTACTTGGGTCGTGACTAAGCGAGCGGAAAAAGGCTGGCTGCAGCTAGTGAGTGATACATAGAGGGGTGAGGAACTGGGCCTTGGGTTGGCACTGCTTGTTTCCTCCCTTCCTTTAATATTTTCTATTTTCTGTTATAATTTCAGATTTGTATTTTAACATTTGGTTTGAACTTTATTTTATAAAGTTTATTTACTGAATACTTGCAGCAACAATTGAGATTGATTGAGATGTATTTTGTAAACCTTTATGATAAATATTTTCTTTATTTCATTTCATAGAAATCCCTTTTTAATTAATATTCTGTTAGGGCTTTTATTATGGAATATTTTCTTATTTATTTATAAAATTTGGTTTTAAGGAGTTATAGTTTGGAGATAAATTTGATTTAATGATCCTATATCATTAATTGATGCATGATATTCTAAGGAACTAATATGGTTAGTATTATTCCCATAAATCTAGAAAGTGACTAAATATATATTTTTTATTATAACTAATATAGGAGTTAGGTTTTGAATTGTAATTGTTTACCCTAGGGTTTAGGGTTCTTTAATATACTTATATTATTTTGTTTATGTGAGTCAAGATTTATGGCTAAACATATTGTCTTTATGTTTGTGATCTTTAATGTTATCCCCCTTTAAGATAGGAAGTTATTATCTGGAATGTCTGATGGAAAAGAATTTATAAAGATAACTCCTAAGCACATATGGTTATGATAATTGGAAATGACAGAGATGTGCTTAAGTGAGTTGCTATAGGAGAATATTCCTATAAGACATTGTGGAAACAAGATGCTATATCAATTAGATGAAATGGATATTATGTTTGATTATAGCTTTAGGGTTTAGTGTTTACCAAGATTTCCTATCTTCCCTAATTCAGAATTCTTGACTTCTACTTAAAGAATTCCTTTCCTAGATATACTACTCCTTCATATCCATCATCATGTGCTAACATAATGAGCTTTGCTACACAATAATATTCTTATCCACCTTTAATTCTTGTAAATCCATTTATAAATCCAATAAGCTTGACACTAAAAAACTTTCCTAATTCTCTTATATCTATACTTGGTTATATCTACTACTCTATTGCTGATAACCTCTAATTTAAGAAATATTTACTTCTAACTCAATTCATACTATTCCTTAATCATCCATCACCAACATTACTCTAATAGATTTATATATATATGTATCAAATCCTACTTCACCTCAAGTGATTAATATTTCCCAAGAGTAAAATACTAAATCTATAATTCAATGCTGCTCTAACATCATCCTAATCATACTATCTTATCTCTACTTGACTCCAATATCTTATATTAGAGTTTAACCATGTTTTACCCACCGATGTCACTTATACTGGATATAAGCATTCATTCTTGGTGACTAAAGCATGATCATTATAATACTTTGATCATTTATGGTTTAGGTTTCCAATTAGCTAATCAAGGCTTCCGCAATACAACATTACAGTTGTATTGGAATTATCTTCTTAATATCTCTAGTGGATTAGGGAATGTTATTCATGGACTATACCTACTTAGTCCCATAGGATTACTCTTTGGTCTCTATCTTCAATGTTCATCCTTATAATCCTATTTGTTACCATATAATTAGATCATCCATATAACTCTTCTATTTATTTAGTAGTGAGTTAACTCCTTCAGTTACCATATTGATTTGATTCCCTTCAATCACTCCCATCCTATAGATGATATCAAATCTAGCATTACTACTACCTCTTCTTACTATTTTCTTTATAGGCTTTAAGTGAATGCTTTGATATGGACAAGAGTTGACAGGTTAAGAATTGGTAAATCTATAGTTGATTACTCAACTTTGATGAACAACAAATATGAGAATACGGTTTAATAGAGATGGTAAGGATTGATATGGAAAGAAAGATATGGGGTGAATGGTCTTGGCTTAGTTTCCTTCCTAACTAAATATTTAGGGTGAAGTTTTACCATGTTTCTCATGGTATAATAGATAAGGTTGAATAGGTCAATATTTAGTTATTACATTCTTGTTACTTGATATTCATGAGTTATTGTAATTAATACTAGGATGTGATCACCTAGGGATCTAATTACAATCATTAAATGTGTAATGGTTTAATTTTATTATATTTGATCTACCCTTAGATCAAATCATGTTTACCCAAATAAGGTTTTAGCAAAGGTCATATTGAAACTTATCGCAGTCAACTTGATGATCTACTTCAATTCCATTAAGTTGAGAGAAGCTTCAATCACTTTGACAAGTTTTGTTCAAAAGCGCGAAAATTATTCGGATTTTCTATGCATGAATGCAACGCACACATCTAGGTTCAGCTTATTTCTAAGCTCTAATGCTGGGATGTTACAGACTCTCCCCCTTAAAATAAACTTCGTCCTCGAAGTTCGTATACTCTCACGTTTCGGAATGAGGAATTGTCTTGTATGATGACCTTTGTCAACTCCAGGGTAAACTCAAATGGAAATAATTGTAGTATTCCATATCCAAATCTTTTCCTTGAATTCTCATCATTCTTGGCAATATCCACTTGTTTTCTTCAACACTCCAAGGTTCCTTTTACTATCCACCTCTAAGGATATATCCTTATTATAAACTCCTTAATCTGGGGTATCTTCTTTAGTTCCATTTCCTAATTAGGTCTCCTAATCCAACTCTTTCACTTAATCATTGAACTTTCTTACTATATTATATAAGGTCTATGAAGTCTCACTAAAATAGGTTTTAAATTTATATTTGCCAATAGTTGTGGTCAAAACACTATATTTTTGTTCTGTCATAGAATAGTTGATACTTGTATTCCTTCCATAATTGGATTTGAACTCATTTAGTTCATACCTATTGGAATTTCTTGTTCCTCTACACCTGTCCAATTGTATGTGCTTTATTCTCTCTTATGAATTACTTAAGAGTTGTTTTCCTCTAGAGTTAGCCTATTAAGATTAATATATTTTACTATCTTCAAGTTTTTACGTTAACAGGCTTTAGATAATCTTTTATTATTATCTTAAATTCTTCTAGGAGTACTTTTATAATGATGACTTGTTTTACCCTTCTGAAAATAAAGCTTAATGTTGGCATAGATTAGTATTTCCTCTCCAACCTTTACTTGGAAAGTCAGATAATAATACTTCCACAAATTGTTTACTCTCCCCCTTAGGGTTTACTAATGGTCTCTAAACTGCCTTATAAAGTAACCATTGGCTTTATAAGTAGAATGTAGGGCTTTGTCTATCTTATTCTCTACCTAGTTAGGGTCTCATGAAAGATTATACGGTGTATCTACACAATTGTGGATCTCCAAGTGAATCTTTCAGCATTATTTGTCTTACTTACTATTTGGACATTTTCGCTTTGATAGATCAATTTTCGTGAAGAGTCCCGAAAGACGATCGCTTTAAATTTTATACTCCTCTATGTCTTACTTAACTTAGGCCAAATTTTATGCTATTTATGCAACTTTTAAAATGATCTGATTAACTATTTTAACCGATACCTGCTACGGCAAGTTACCGACTGCGGACCATCCTAGGGGGTATGTATTACCCTACGATTTCTGACACATTTCTGGCATTCACTCTAACTTATTCGAGTTTGGATACCACCCATTTCTGGTGAACTTAATTTCACTACTTCTTGTTGTTTTATTTTATGTGTAAACCTCCTTGGTATACGGAATTTGTCACTCCCTTACATGGATTCCCATTCCTATCTAGGTCTATAGCATCAAGTAATAACTAGGTGTTACATCATGCATTTGCACACCTAATTAAACTTCATGTACAGATCTAGCCAATCAAGAAGATTCAAGAAAATCCAAAAATCGATAAACAACAAAACATATACCATGTATTATACATAGGTTTTAAATAATTTACAAATGTACTAAACGTTCCAACGGTTTGCCCCTCACATATATTACACAACTATATTACAAGAACTTCCCGATCTTGTGAGTATATCCTCACTTATTTCGGCAAACCTTTTAAACTATAATACTCATTACCCTCTATGTACATTATTCAAGCACTCATCCCTTGGGATGTCGTTCTTTCTTACTTTCATCTTCCTCTAGTGCTTCCTGGAGTTCCATCCATGATGACGTGAAGTCCTACGACTGCCTTCTGGAGCATAAGAGCATCCAGGAGGTGCGTATTCTTGATTAGAAGTACTGAGACTGAGATTAGTCATTGAAAAATGACTAGAGTTGGCATAGTCTTCTACAGGATATACCTGCGTTTCCAGCAATGCTTCCTCAAAGTAAGATGGCTCTTTCGCCTTTTCTTGGATCCATTCATACATATTGGTATAGTAACTACTAGAAAACTCTTATAAATCGATTGGATTGGTGTCACCCCCATATGGTCCATAAGGCTCTATATGGTTACAGTTGGTCTCTTCTCCGATACCTGTATCACAAGGCATAGGATTTCCTATGGTTCCACCTTGAGATTCTACTCCCCATTCATACTGGTTTTTATCAGGGTTATTTGGAATAGCTCTAGCCCAATCTTTTTGCTCAGAGTTGTACTTGGTCCATAGATCTTCATGAAGGGAATATGCCCTAAGAGGCAATAATAAAGTGTTTACTATGTGTATTCCAAGTATATGATAGATGTTTATTTTGAATGCTATAATTGTATTAATACGGAAACGTTAATACATGTGTGTTTAATAAACAAACAGAAAGTTCCTAGTTATGCCTCTCTCATAAACTAGCTCGTTGATTAACAAGATGATCAAGGTTTCCTGATCATGGACATTGGATGTTGTTAACAACGGGATCACAAAGTTAGTGTAATGATGTGATGAACATTCATCCGAAGTATAGCATTACGATCAAATTCATTGAGTTTATATTGATATAACAACTTACGAAGTGATCCTAATCCTTAGACCATGAGATCATGTCAATCACTAACACCGGAAGAGTTTCTTGATAACATCAAACGTCACACCGTAACAGGTTGATTATAAAGATGGATTCAGAACTAATAAAGTGTTATGTTGAGGCTCATGGATCGAGAGTGGAATTTGTTCATCCCGATGACGGATAGATATACTCTGGGCCCTCTCGGTGATATCATATTGATTAGCTTGCAAGCAAGTGATTTGATCACTAGAATGTTATATCACGAGAACGAGAAAAGAGTGCATGTCGGTAACGAGATCAAACTAGGTATGGAGATACCGATGATCTAATCTCGAACATGTAATATATCGTGAAACAAAGGGATTAAGATACTAACGTAAAAGGTTCCGACGATCACAAGAAAGTCATCGTTGAATGTGTGGGAGTCAGTATGGGTCTCCGATCCGCTCGATTATTGATCCGAGAGGGTATCGATCATGTCCGCATTATTCACGAACCGTAGGGTGACACACTTAAGAGACACCGACATCCAATTGGAGCAAAAGTTTCATGCGAAGAATGAACAAGCGCATGAATTTATTTCACTAGATACCAAACAGGTTTTCGGTGAAATTGCATAAAGTGGTTATGCATGTGAAATGGAATTCTAGCAAGGGTTATTTGTGAATGTTTGCCATTAAAGTAAGTGACAAAATTCTGAATAAAATAAAAGAGTTTTATTTAATGAGAGTTTGCATTAAATTTGGTGGAAATTTAATGGGAATTTGAGTGGACTTTTGAGTGGAGGAAATTTAAAGGGCATTTTGTGAGTGGAGTGTCCACCCACATGAATGAAGGAGGGAGGGGCTGCCCCCATGGCAGCGGACACCCTTGGGTGCCCCCCTCCTCCTATAAAAGGAGCCCCCCTCCTCACTTGTCTCTCACACCTCCTCGTGAAGGATCTCTCTCCCCCTCTAGAATTTATCCCCCATGGTCTCGGACTAGCGAGATACATGTTCCCGGTGGCTATTCGTCAAGAAAGAGTTGTGCTTCCGCTGCATCGCTGGAGCGAGGAGGCGGAGGTTGCTCGATGCCTCAAACGTGTGTGCGAGCACGGATGCGCTGCTGACTTGCGGCGCTAGGACTTCCTCTCGATCTTGAGATCGGCAAGAGATCGTCTACATCAACCACGAGTTGAACTTGTTAAGCTTTGTCGGTCTTCAAGGGTATGTTCTCTACGGATATACATCCGCCCATTGTTTGTATCTAGTAGATAGATCTTGGTACGTAGTTCCCATCGTAGGAAAAATTTTTGTTTTCTATGCTGCGAACCCTACAGTGGTATCAGAGCCGGATCTATGCGTAGCTGCTTTACACGGGTAGTACACATATAAGTATGTGGGCGATGATGATCATGTTTTTGCTCCTTTGTTGTAATTTTGGATATTGGTGGTGTTGGGAATATGCCCTAGAGGCAATCATGTATGATGAGATTTCCCATTGTATTCATAAAGTTATTAAGTAGTCCTTATATGAACATCTGATGTGTATCATTGAATATGTGATTCGGTTGTGGAACTATGCATTCATGTTGTTTGTACTAAATATCCTTGGTCATTGAGGTTGTGCTGGACACACAACTTAGAACAATGTGATAGTTGGCTTGATGACTCGGTTCCACTTGTCATGAGCATGGAGATGCTATTCCAACTTACACAGATTCGGCTAAAGAGTTTAGCGAGTCGGATTGACCCATATTGAGGTACAACGAACAAGTTGTCATTTGTATATCTCAATCAATGTAATCCTTAGACCTAAGGTTGTTGCATAGTCCGAGTTGAGGATCACCGACTTAGGTTCTCAACGCTGATAAATCGGCGGTTATAAAGGCGGGGTTGGTCGAGAATCAAGCCACGTGATGTGAATAACCAAGATGGGAGTTTGCCCCTCCACTCGGAGAGATATTCTCTGGGCCCTCTCGTGAGATATGATTTGGAAAGCATGGCCATGCACGACTCGGTTAAGTGTTAACCGAGGCGATCGACTAAGAGTTAGTCGGGTGAATCACTTATCTCGGATCGAGAAGAGTTGGACTATTTAAGGGATGACATATATTCGCCTATAGTCTGACAAGGTATATCGTGAGGCAAAAGGGACTCGTACGTAAGTCGCATTGGAAAAGGCAAGTCATCACGACTCTTTGGTACTTGGGAGTTGGCACGTTCTGCTAGGAGCCACGCCGATCGATTGTGAGTCGGACTCTAATCGTGTCCAAGTAGCCATGAGCTCTTGGTCACACACTTAAGAGCGGGAGCAAGTTCGGATTGGATCCGAATCTGTAATCTGGTTGGGTTGGACCTAAACCAGATTAGGACTGAGTTAGTGAGTTGGACTCACGGTGACTAGTGTTATATGGGCTTTAGTGAATGGGTCGAGCAAGCAGAGCCCACGTTCACTCCCTATATATAGTGGAGCACCGTAACCCAGAAAGGTTAATCGTTGTTCGGTTAGGTCATTCCATGTGTTGGAAACCCTAGCTCCACAGCAGTCCAGCCGCCGTTACGAACCTAGCAGTTCGCCGCCGGCGCTCCTTCTTGTACGTGTGGATACCAGCAGAGGTGCTGTGCGATCAGCAATAGGACGATCGGATCGTTAGGACTGCACTGCATCAACTGACGCGCTTCATCAGTAATCCGCAACCGCGCGTCTAGTGGTAAACCTCGTGGACTTCTACCTCAGCTAGATCTTGGGATCACCATGTTAGAGGAAAAAGTTTTGTTTTATCTCCGCGTGGCCCAACAGTGGTATCAGAGCGATAGCTTCTGGTTTTAGGCTCGAGATGTCGCATATGTGATATGCGGTAGGATGTAGATGAGATCTAGATGCTGTTTGGTGGTCGATCTATGAGATAGATCGGTTTTGTACGAAGTTGATTGGATCAACTGTGCTCGGGGAATGGTAGATCTGATTTCCGTGATCATATTGCTGAGGTCGTGGAACGACATACCCCTACCGGTCGGCTTCCGCCATCGGGGTAGACTGTGACACGTAAATCCAGAAGCGGTGATCGAAGATCAAAGAGTTTGATCGAATCGGAACGATGGTCGGAATCCATGTCCGGATCATAGATGAGATCTACGTTTTCGGAAAAATCAACGGACCGCCGGCTTCGCCCTGTCGTAGCGCCTTAGATGTCGTTGCGAGTTTCACAACGCCAGTAGATATTGTATCTATGCATAACTTGTTTTTGCAGGAAGTTGTGAATGGTATGGTTCATGTGCATGTGATATATGTGTGTAATCCATATGTGATCTGCGAATCATGGTTTATGTCAGCCGGCTGGAGCCTAGGTGCTGTCATTTTATTGTATAACCACCTACGTGTCGGATTCTCTATGTAATTTACTTTACTAAGCTAGTGTAGCTTTTTGGAGAACCCGGAAGGCAAGTGACATGGAGTAAGACGGCAAGTGACAAGAGTTGGCACGAGTCGGATTACAGGCTTTGTGGAGATGGAGATCGCCATGAAGAGATCCATACCATTTCACATTATAATTGCTTTATTTTGTGTTATTGTTATGTCTCAGTTTTACCTCTATTAGATAGTCGGTAAAATTTAATCCCTCAAAGAAGGTCTAGTCGGTTTTCCCGCCAGTGTTTGCACCATCACAAGTCGAACATTTTTGGTAGTGGGCTCATAAAATTGAGGTGCTGCCAATTCTTTCCGACTAGGTGGGTTCGAGTCGGACTCTTACTGCAGAAACACTTGGTAAGCTAGACGGGTCTATCACAACGGTTGTGGGACTCGGGGAAAAGTTGGATGGGAGCCGGGGCATGAGATGCCACCCGTCCAACAGGAGTCGCATGAGATGCAATTGACAAGGAGTTTTCTACCTAGATCACTTGGCGGCTAGCTAAAGCTCACTAGCCGACTTGCTTATTTAGGATCCTGAATCACTAAGCAACCATCGGAGGGGTGTTGGTTCTAGTGGGAGCATAAAATATTAAAATGTTTAATATGCTTGCTCTTTTATGAATACATGTCTTAAGTGTTTTGCATATTTTCTGTTGAAGATCATGGCACCAAGTAGCAGTCACTCTCAGATATCCGTTTTTGCATTGAGAACCATTCTTGAGAAAGATAAACTGAACGACACTAATTTTACCAACTGGTATCGAAATCTGAGAATCGTTCTCAAACAAGAAAAGAAGGACCATGTCCTAGACAACCCACTTCCGGATGAGCCGAATGAGAATGCATTGCCATGACCACCAATGCCTACCGGGCTAAGGATGAGTCCACGGATATTAGTTGTCTTATGCTTGCTCACATGGAACCGGACTTGCAAAAGCAGTTCGAGCATGTTGAGGCCTATGATATGATCGAAAGCCTCAAAAGTATGTTCCAAGCTCAGGCGAAGACTGAGAGGTATCAAGTCTCTCAGGCTTTGCTGAGTTGCAAGCTTAAGGATGTTGGGCCACGCAGAGATAAAACAAAAACTTTTCCTCTAACGTGGTGATCCCTAGATCTAGCTGAGGTAGAAGGCCACGAGGTTTACCACTAGGCAGCGGTTGCGATTCTGCGATGAAGCGTCGGTTGATGCGGCATCCTCACGATCCGATCGTCCGGTCTGATCGCACATCACCTCTGCTGGTATACACACGTACAAGGAGGCCGCGGCCGAATCGCTAGGTTCAGATTCTGGCATTGGACTGCTGTGGAGCTAGGGTTTCCAACACATGGAATAACCTAACCGAACAACGATTAACCCTTCTGGGTTACTGTGCTCCACTATATATAGGGAGTGAACGTGGGCTCCGCTCGCGCGACCCGTTCACTAAAGCCCATATAACATTAGTCACCGTGAGTCCAACTCACTAACTCAGTCCTAATCTGGTTTAGGTCCAACCCAACCAGATTATATGATTCGGATCCAATCCGAACTTGCTCCCGCTCTTAAGTGTGTGACCCCGCAGGCTCATGGTTACTTGGACACGATTAGAGTCCGACTCACAATCGATCAATCGGCATCGGCTCCTAGCAGAACGTACCGACTCCCAAGTACCAAAGAGTCATGACGACTTGCCTTTCCAATGCGACTTACGTCTGAGTCCCTTTTGCCTCACGATATACCTTGTCAGACTATAGGCGAATATATGTCATCCCTTAAATAGTCCGACTCTCTTCTCGATCCGAGATAAGTGATTCACCCGACTAACTCTTAGTCGATCGCCTCGGTTAACACTTAACCGAGTCGTGCATGGCCATGCTTTCCGAATCATATCTCACGAGAGGGCCCAGAGAATATCTCTCCGAGTGGAGGGGCAAAATCCCATCTTGGTTATTCACATCACGCAGCTTGATTCTCAGTCGACCCGAACCCTGCCTTTATAACTGCCCAGTTACGGATCAGCGTTTGACAGAACCTAAGTCGGTGATCCTCAACTCGGACTATGCAACAACCTCAGGTCTAAGGATTACATTGATTGAGATATACAAATGACAGCTTAGTTCGTTGTACCTCAATATGGGTCAATCCGACTCGCTAAACTCTTTAGCCTAGTCTGTGTAAGTTGGAATAGCATCTCCATGCCCATGACAAGTGGAACCGAGTCATCAAGCCAACTTTCACATTGGTCTAAGTTGTGTGTCCAACACAACCTCAATGACCAAGGATATTTAGTACAAACAACATGAATGCATAGTTCCACAACTGAATCACATATTCAATGATACACATCAGATGTTTATACAAGGACTACTTAATAACTTTATGAATACAATGGGAAATATCATCATACATGATTGCCTCTAGGGCATATTCCCAACAGTCTCCCACTTGCACTAGAGTCAATCTTCCGACATCACATGTCTAAGCATCTAATGCCCATGGCTCTCAGGTGCGCCTCATGCTTCGGCTGTGGTAACGGCTTTGTCAACGGATCCGCAATATTTGCATCCGTGTGTACCTTGCATAACTTGATATCACCCTGATCCACGAACTGGCGAATCAGGTGGTACCGCATGAGTATGTGCTTGTTCTTCTGGTGTTGTCTAGGTTCCTTGGCTTGTGCAATAGCACCATTGTTGTCACAATACACGCCCAACGGATTGACGAGCCGAACCACACCAAGATCCATGAGGAAATTCCTCATCCAAACAGCTTCCTTTTTGCCTCCGAGAGCAATATACTCAACCTCTGTTGTAGACGCAGCATACGCCTCTTGCTTGGACTTTTCAGCTCAAGACCTCCGTTTATAATAAACACGATCCGGATTGCGAACGAGAATCATCAGAGTCGATGAGATAACTCGCATCTGTGTAACCCTTTACACTAAGTTCATCTTCACCACCATAAACCAAGAACATATCCTTAGTCCTTCTCACGTACTTTAGGATATTTTTAGCTTGTCGATGGATCTCTCCAGATCGCCTGGTATCCGCTCACAACACTTAGAGCATAGGAAACATCCGCCTAGTACAAATCATGGCGTACATGATGGATCCAACTATGAGAAGCATATGGAATCGCACTCATCCTACTTCGCTCATCGGTTGTCGAAGGACCGAGTCTTGCTAAGTTTTACACCATGGGACATCGGTAAGAACCCTTCTTAGACAATTCCATGTTGAACTTTTTCAACACTTTGTCCAAATAAGTACTCTGACTCAATCCAATGAGCCTCCTTGATCTATCTCTATAGATCCGGATTCCGAGGATGTATGTTGCCTCACCCAAGTCTTTCATTGAGAAACTCCTTTCCAATGATTTCTTGGTTTCTTGCAACATCGGACATCATTTCCAATCAGTAATATGTCATCCACATATAAGATTAGAAAATTTACTTTGTTCCCACTAAACTTCTTGTATAAACAAGAATCATGATCACTCTTGATGAAGCCAAACGATTTGACTACCTCATCAAAGCGAATATTCCAACTCGAGATGCTTGCTTCAACCCATAAATGGATTTCGAAGTTTGCATACCTTGTCAAGATTAGCGGATCGACAAAACCCTCGGGCTGTATCATATACACGTCCTCGGTTAAATTTCCGTTAAGGAAAGACGTTTTGACATCCATCCGCCATATCTCATAGTCGAAATAGGCGCTATAGCTAACATGATCCGAACTGATTTAAGCATCGCTTCTGGTAGAAAGTCTCGTCGTAATCAACTCCTTGAACTTGTCGGAACCCTTTGCGACAAGGCGTGCTATAGATTGAAACATTTCCATCCATATCAGTTTTCTTCTTAAAGACCCATTTGCACTCGACGGGTCTTGCACCGTCTGGCGAGATCAACCAAGTTCCAAACTTGATTTTCATCCATGGACTTTATCTCGGATCTCATGGCTCCAAGCCATGACTGAATCGAGATCCCAACATCGCTTAGAATAATTTGCCGGCTCATCAACATCTAACATAACACATCACGAACACTTCGTAATCTTGCCGATCTTCGTAAATGCAGTCGCTGTCGGCTCATACACGATCGGCTCAACCTCCAAGGTTTTTGCCGATTCGCTATTAGCCGATTCGCTATTAGCGATTCCTCTCGAATTTCTTTGAGTTGCACCGTGCTCCCACTTACTCCCCGATCGAGAAACTCTTTCTCAAGGAAGACACCGCCCGAGCGACAAACACTTTGCCCTCTTCTTGGTTGTAGAAGTAGTAACCCATGGTTTCCCTCGGATACCCCGAAAATACATTTATCCGACTTGGCGTAAGCTTGTCCATTGAAGTCGCTTGACAAAAGCTTCACAACCCCAAATCTTAAGAAAAGACAAACTCGGCTTTTGCTGTCCACATCTCATGCGGTGTCTTCTACCGATTTTGATGGTACTGCTTAGTGTGAACGCATTGTTTCTAGACAATAACCCCAAAATGATAAAGGCAGATCTCCGACTCATCATTGATCGTACCATGTCTAACAAGGTCGATTCCGCCTTTCCGAAACACCATTCCTTTGTGGCGTTCTGGCGGAGTAAGTTGAGGAACTATTCCACAACTTTTCGATGGTCATCAAACTCATGGCTCATGTACTCACCTCCTCGGTCCGAATCAAGAAACTTTATTTTCTTGCGAGTTGATTACGCTTCATTCGGAATTCTTTGAACTTTTCAAAGGCTTCCGACTTATGTTTCATCAAGTAGATATATCCATACCTACTCAAATCATCGTGAAGGTAATGAAGTACTCATAACCACCCCGGGTCGTGCTCATTGGTCCACATACATCACTATGTACTAGTCCCAACAAGTCGGACGCCCTTTCGCAACTCTTTGCAAAAGGTGTCTTGGTCATTTTGCCGAGTAGGCAAGATTCGCATGTCTCGAACGACTCCAAGCCGAACGAAGTTAGGAGTCCATCATCATGGAGCTTCTTCATGCGTTTCCAACTTATATGACCAAGCCGACAGTGCCAAAAGTAAGTCATATTCAGATCATTTGGTTTCAACCTTTTAACATTTATGTTATAAACCGACTCACCATCCAGATTCAAAATAAATAACCCGTCCTGGACGGGTGCAAAGACATGAAACATATCATTCAAATATAAAGAACGACCATTATTCTTGATATTCGACTCATAGCCTTGCCTCATCAAACATGAAGCAGAAATAATGTTTCGACTGAGCACTGGAACATAATAACAATTATTTAGTTCCATAATGAATCCGGAAGGTAAATGAAGTTGCATCGTGCCGACTTCCAACGCAGCAACTCTTGCTTTGTTGCCGACTCAAATATCAACCTCGCCTCTTGCTACGCTCCTAGTTCTTACTAGTCCCTGCAATGAGTTGCAGATGTGAATAACTGATCCGGTATCATATACCCAAGAACTATTAGTTGCATCAGCAAGATATATGTCTATAACATTGCAAACAAGTGTACCTGAGTCGGAAGTCATACCTCCACTCTTGGCTTTGTCGGCCAAGTACTTGTTGCAGTTCCTCTTCCAGTGGCCATCCGCCTTGTAGTAGAAGCAAGTGGATCCGGCTGAAGGAGATGGTTTAGTCCCTAAGGAAGCGCTTGGGACCGGGTCCTGAGCCTGCTTTCCTCCTGACTTAGCCTTCTTCTTAGTCCAAGAACTCTTCTTGAACTTAGCCTTATTCTGCACCATCAACACTTGACTGGTGCCCTTCTTGAGATCCGCCTCTACCTTCTTGAGCATCCCATGCAATTCAGTGAGCTTCTTATCCATACCATGCATGTGGTAGTTCGAAATGAACTGCCCATATGCACTAGGAAGAGAGTTCAGAATTATATCCATAGCGAACTCTTCGCTAATGGGGTAGCCAAGCCTCTCCAAAGACTGCACGTATCCAACCATTTTGATCACATGCGGACTCATTGGATCACCATCCTTTGTTGGGAATATGCCCTAGAGGCAATCATGTATGATGATATTTCCCATTGTATTCATAAAGTTATTAAGTAGTCCTTGTATAAACATCTGATGTGTATCATTGAATATGTGATTCAGTTGTGGAACTATGCATTCATGTTGTTTGTACTAAATATCCTTGGTCATTGAGGTTGTGCTGGACACACAACTTAGACCAATGTGAAAGTTGGCTTGATGACTCGGTTCCACTTGTCATGGTCATGGAGATGCTATTCCAACTTACACAGACTAGGCTAAAGTGTTTAGCGAGTCGGATTGACCCATATTGAGGTACAACGAACTAAGCTGTCATTTGTATATCTCAATCAATGTAATCCTTAGACCTGAGGTTGTTGCATAGTCCGAGTTGAGGATCACCGACTTAGGTTCTGTCAAACGCTGATCCGTGGCGCGCTTATAAAGGCGAGGTTCGGGTCGAGAATCAAGCTGCGTGATGTGAATAACTAAGATGGGATTTGCCCTCCACTCGGAGATATTCTCTGGGCCCTCTCGTGAGATATGATTCGGAAAGCATGGCCATGCGACTCGGTTAAGTGTTAACCGAGGCGATCGACTAAGAGTTAGTCGTGAATCACTTATCTCGGATCGAGAAGAGAGTCGGACTATTTAAGGGATGACATATATTCGCCTATAGTCGACAAGGTATATCGTGAGGCAAAGGACTCGGACATAAGTCGCATTGGAAAGGCAAGTCGTCATGACTCTTTGGTACTTGGGAGTCTGCGTTACGCTAGGAGCCGATGCCGATTGATCGATTGTGTCGGACTCTAATCGTGTCCAAGTAACCATGAGCTGCGGTCACACACTTAAGAGCGAGCAGGTTCGGATTGGATCCGAATCATATAATCTGTTGGGTTGGACCTAAACCAGATTAGGATCGAGTTAGTGAGTTGGACTCACGGTGACTAATGTTATATGGGCTTTAGTGAGCGGGTCGCAATGAGCCCACGTTCACTCCTATATATAGTGGAGCACGGAACCCGGAAGGGTTAATCGTTGTTCGGTTAGGTTATTCCATGTGTTGAAACCCTAGCTCCCAAAGAGTCCAGTATGTGAACCTAGCAGTTCGCCGCCGGCGCTCCTCCTTGTACGTGTGGATACCAGCAGAGGTGTTGTGCGATCAGCACCGGGACGATCGGATCGTGAGGACTGCACTGCATCAACTGACGCGCTTCATCATTAATCCGCAACCGCGCGTCTAGTGGTAAACCTCGTGGCCTTCTACCTCAGCTAGATCTAGGGATCACCACGTTAGAGGAAAAGTTTTTGTTTTATCTCTGCGTGGCCCAACAGTGGTATCAGAGCGATAGCTTCTGGTTTTAGGCTCGAGATCTCGCATATGTGATATGCGGTAGGCTATAGATGAGATCTATGTGCTGTTTTGGTGGTCGATCTATGAGATAGATCGGTTTTGTATGAAGTTGATTGGATCAACTATACTCGGGGAATGGTAGATCTGATTTCCGTGATCATACTGTTGAGGTCGTGGAACGACATACCCCTACGGCTTCCGCCATCGGGGTAGCGTGACACGTAAATCGAGCGGTGATCCACGAGTCCGCATGTGATCAAAATGGTTGGTTACGTGCGGTCTGCGGAGAGGCTTGGCTACCCATAAGCGAAGAGTTCGCTACGGATATAATTCTGAACTCTCTTCCTAGTGCATATGGGCAGTTCATTTGAACTACCACATGCATGGTATGGATAAGAAGCTCACTGAATTGCATGGGATGCTCAAGCAGAGGCGGATCTCAAGAAGGGCACCATCAAGTGTTGATGGTGCGAATAAGGCTAAGTTCAAGAAGAGTTCTTGGACTAAGAAGAAGGCTAAGTCGAGGAAAGCAGGCTCAAGACCCGGTCCCAAGCGCTTCCTTAGGGACTAAACCATCTCCTTCACCGGATCCACTTGCTTCTCCGCAAGCGGATGGCCCTTTGGAAGAGGAATCGCAACAAGTACTTGGCCGACAAAGCCAAGAGTGGAGGTATGACTTCCGACTCGGTACACTTGTTTGCAATGTTATAGACATATATCTTCTTGATGCACCTAATAGTTCTTGGGTATATGATACGGATCGATTATTCACATCTCGCAACTCGTTGCGGGTGGACCGGTAAGAACTAGGAGCGTAGCAAGAGGCGAGGTTGATATTCGAGTCGGCAACAAAGCAAGAGTTGCTGCGTTGGAAGTCGGCACGATGCAACTTCATTTACCTTCCGGATTCATTATGGAACTAAATAATTGTTATTATGTTCCAAAGGCTCATCGAAACATTATTTCTGCTTCATGTTTGATGAGGCAAGGCTATGAGTCGAATATCAAGAATAATGGTCGTTCTTTATATTTGAATGATATGTTTCACGTCTTTGCACCCGTCCAGGACGGGTTATTTATTTTGAATCTGGATGGTGAGTCGGTTTATAACATAAATGTTAAAAGGTTGAAACCAAATGATCTGAATATGACTTACTTTTGCAATCGGCTTGGTCATATAAGTTGGAAACGCATGAAGAAGCTCCATGATGATGGACTCCTAACTTCGCTCGACTTGGAGTCGTTCGAGACATGCGAATCTTGCCTACTCGGCAAAATGACCAAGACACCTTTTGCAAAGAGTTGCGAAAGGGCGTCCGACTTGTTGGGACTAGTACATAGTGATGTATGTGGACCAATGAGCACGACAGCCAGGGGTGGTTATGAGTACTTCATTACCTTCACTGATGATTTGAGTAGGTATGGATATATCTACTTGATGAAACATAAGTCGGAAGCCTTTGAAAAGTTCAAAGAATTCCAGAATGAAGCACAGAATCAACTCGGCAAGAAAATAAAGTTTCTTCGGTCGGACCGAGGAGGTGAGTACATGAACCATGAGTTTGATGACCATATGAAAAGTTGTGGAATAGTTCCTCAACTTACTCCGCCAGGAACGCCACAAAGGAATGGTGTTTCGGAAAGGCGGAATCAGACCTTGTTAGACATGGTACGATCAATGATGAGTCGGACAGATCTGCCTTTATCATTTTGGGGTTATTGTCTAGAAACAGCGGCGTTCACACTAAACAGAGTACCATCAAAATCGGTAGAGAAGACACCGCATGAGATGTGGACAGGCAAAAAGCCAAGTTTGTCTTTTCTTAAGATTTGGGGTTGTGAAGCATTTGTCAAGCGACTTCAGTCGGACAAGCTTACAGCCAAGTCGGATAAATGTATTTTCGTGGGGTATCCGAGGGAAACCATGGGTTGCTACTTCTACAACAAAGAAGAGGGCAAAGTGTTTGTCGCTTGGAACGGTGTCTTCCTTGAGAAAGAGTTTCTTAGTCGAGGAGTAAGTGGGAGCACGATGCAACTCGAAGAAATTCGAGAGGAACCGGCTAGTAGCGAGTCGGCAAAACCTTGGAGGTTGAGCCGGTCGTGGCAGCTGGGCCGGCAGCAGCACCTGTACTACGAAGATCGGCAAGATTACGAAGTGTTCGTGATGTGTTCTTGTTAGGTTGATGAGCCGGCAAATTATTCGGAAGCGATGGTGGGATCTGATTCCGAGTCATGGCTTGGAGCCATGAGATCCGAGATAAAGTCCATGGATGAAAATCAAGTTTGGAACTTGGTTGATCTGCCAGACGGTGCAAGAACCGTCGAGTGCAAATGGGTCTTTAAGAAGAAAACTGATATGGATGGAAATATTTCCGTCTATAAAGCACGCCTTGTCGCGAAGGGGTTCCGACAAGTTCAAGGAGTTGATTATGACGAGACTTTCTCGCCCGTAGCGATGCTTAAATCAGTTCGGATCATGTTAGCTATAGCAGCCTATTTCGACTATGAGATATGGCAGATAGATGTCAA
This sequence comes from Avena longiglumis, assembly GCA_030063025.1. Lineage (NCBI taxonomy): Eukaryota > Viridiplantae > Streptophyta > Magnoliopsida > Poales > Poaceae > Avena > Avena longiglumis. The sequence continues at coordinate 469,138,020 of CP125974.1, read as the reverse complement.
AACGGCTTTCCTTAACGGAAATTTAACCGAGGACATGTATATGATACAACCCGAGGGTTTTGTCGATCCGGCTAATGCTGACAAGGTATGCAAACTTCAGAAATCCATTTATGGGTTGAAGCAAGCATCTCGGAGTTGGAATATTCGCTTTGATGAGGTAGTCAAATTGTTTGGCTTCATCAAGAGTGATCATGATTCTTGTTTGTATAAGAAGTTTAGTGGGAACAAAGTAAATTTTCTAATCTTATATGTGGATGACATATTACTGATTGGAAATGATGTCCAGATGTTGCAAGAAACCAAGGAATCATTGGAAAGGAGTTTCTCAATGAAAGACTTGGGTGAGGCAACATACATCCTCGGAATCCGGATCTATAGAGATAGATCAAGGAGGCTCATTGGATTGAGTCAGAGTACTTATTTGGACAAAGTGTTGAAGAAGTTCAACATGGAATCGTCTAAGAAGGGATTCTTACCGATGTCCCATGGTGTAAAACTTAGCAAGACTCAGTGTCCTTCGACAACTGATGAGCGAAGTCGGATGAGTGCGATTCCATATGCTTCTGCAGTCGGATCCATCATGTACACCATGATTTGTACTAGGCCGGATGTTTCCTATGCTCTAAGTGTTGTGAGCAGATACCAGGCTGATCCTGGAGAGATCCACTGGACAGCGGCTAAAAATATCCTAAAGTACTTGAGAAGGACTGTTAGACCCCTCCTTTATAAAGGAAAGGATCCCTGTGATTGCAATGCTAGTCCCTGGATCAATGCTAGCATCCACAGTTTAAGATGAAGTACACAGATACAAAGGTCGTTTATTACATTCATTCCAGAGATTAAACATAGTATTTTACAACTCAGGGCCATAGTCCTAATACAAGAGTTTATGGAATAAGTAAATAAACACAAGTCTTCATCTTCATGTGCCACAGGCAAGCATGTTGAGTGTAGACTTATGACTCCTATTCATCATCGGAGTAACCTGCAACATCACAAGTTACAGCCACAGAGGGTCAATACTTTGGAATAGTATTGGCAACTGATACTTTGGTATACTATAAGTGGACTTCAATACTATATGCATTTTTGGCTAAGTGTAGCTTGGCTTGCTTTGCTTGAAAATAAGTTTTTCCTATTAGTTGAAATCACTAAGTTTTTCTTTGTCAAAAACATTCCCAAGGAAACCACCAATAGACATTGGGGTCCTTCACCCTTGTTCACCCACAAATTTTTACTTAGAAGTTGGAGTGATGAGATTCTTATGGATTCCATGTCTTGATGCTCAAAAGTGTCCATTTCCTTGGACAAGGCTAAGTACTTAGGTTTTCCATCTGCAGAGGTTGTGCACTTTTCCCACCAGACTTGGTTTCCCAAGACAGGACCTTTCAGAAGCCTTTCCTTAGTCAAATGGACGCGCTCCATCCTATCATCCCATCTACCACCAACTGTCCAAATGACTAAGTTCTAGCTACCTATATGATCAAGGCAGAGCCCATATTGCCAAGTGGTTGCACTGTAAGCTTTCTCAACACTTGGCCTCCAAATCCCTTTGTGCCTGGGTGGCATACCACAAGTGAGATACACAACCCAAGTCCATGGCCTTGTGTAACCACTCAACATAACCCAATCATTCCATTCCACCCAGGAGGTTCATTTGTCTTAGTTGTTTTATTAAGAAAATATAAGTCTCTTGACTTAGAATATTTTTATCATAAACTATATAGATGTTCACCACCCTTGTTTGCTATAAGCTAGGCTAGGCAAAATATGGTAACCTAACTTAGGAAAACTTCCCTAGCAATTCTACTATTTCACTCTACTTAGGATTTCCCATCTTAGCACTAAGCAAAATATCATGCAATACTTTAGCAAAAATAACTAATGCTAGTACAAAACTTAGGATAGGAATATTCATGAAAATATCACTTGCCTTGGTAGTGTGGAGAGTAGCACTCTTCACAATCACAATCACTAGCAAAATCTACACAAGAAATCAAAGCATACAATTACACACAATTAAATACAACCAAAAATAATATGAATGCATGCAAGAATTTACCAAGTGTTGAATTTTGAAAATTCTACCAAGTATGTTCATGACTACAGAAACTTAACATGTCACAAGTTTGCCAAATAAACTTATTTGGCCCCAATACAATTTTATAAAAATAAATCTATATCCAAAATAGGCCTAAACTTGTTCCACAAATAAAATCATTTTAACTGTTACTATATGCTAAACAAATTGGATATTCAGAAAGGCCTTGTTTCACTGAATCCAACGGTATAAAGTTTGCAAAAATCTAACGTGGCAATTGAAAGTTATGGGCATTTGAATTTGGATCAAAATTCTGGTTTTTAAATCTGTTTTCAGATCTAACCTAGCCACGCGTCGTGTTTTCATTCGCCCGTACCGTTTCATACTGGATCGAGCTCCACAGCCGTAGGATTTAAATGAAATCTGGCGGCTCAGATCGCGTACCGCTTCAGAGTAAGTGAATCTATCCTAGCGCTACGATAAAGATCCGACGCCGCTATTGTCTCGACCAAGATCTGGCGGCGCGGCTACCGTGGCCAGCGTCGATCGTCGGAGGCGGCGCTTCAGGGGTAAGGAGAACGAGGAGTAGCTCACCGTGCAGGAGATCTTGGCGGCTCGTCGTACTCATGGTAGGTCAAGGCGTTCGCACGGTTGCGATTGCTCGCCGGAGTTCGTGGCGGCGTCGGGTGCGTCAGGTGGTCGTCGTGGACGTAGCTGTGAATCACCCCAAGGCAAGATAGCGACACGGTTAGGTTCACATGGTCAAGGGGAAGTTGTGTGCATGAACGGAAAGGCGAGGGGCGGTCTGTACCTACCGGGAAAACTCGTCGGAGTTGATGTCGCTGCGTCGCGGTGTCAAGTGGAACCGGCGACCTGGGGCAGTACAAGACGGACTAGTGAGGTCAGGAGGTGCGCAAAGATACACTGAGTCAGATAGCAAGAACGATAGGCAGAGGGGAACGCGAGGCTCACCTGAATCGCTCGCCGGAGAGGGCTTTGTCAGCGGCGATGCGCGGAGGATTGAGGGCAGCCTGGTGGCGGAGTGAGTGAGGTGTTTGGGGGAAAAAGATCGCGGGGCAGAGAGGGTCTTATAGCCGGGGAATCGACAAGAAACGCTCGAGGATAATTGCCCATTTACTCCGCGCCATTACCGCCCATCACTGCTGCAGCGACGTGGTCGCAGGCGCAGTCTGGGGAAGACGAGGACTAGACCCGCTCGTCAGCGAAACGCGCAAGGTGTTGGTGGGGTCAGCATCTGTCTTTTGCGTGTGCTCGCGTGTGAGAAGAAAAGGAGATCCCGGGTGGGCTTCTGGGCTTGATCACTCTTGGGCGGATTCAGCCAGGCCCTTTTCCATTGTTTAAGCCTTTTCTTTTCTAAATTTATTTTCTGGTATGAATTTGATATGAGTTCAAATCCTTTTGAATTTAATCAGCCTTGGGAATTTTTGCAGGGTTTTGTGGATTCAAAAACAGTCATATTAACTAAGTGGTTACTTTGCAAGGCTTGGTCAAGCTTGGGTTTCAAAGTAATCAGAGGCTTGATCTAGTTTGCAAATATTTGAAAAAGGATTTTGAAACCATTTCCAAATTTGGAAACTTGGGTTAAAACTTCACCTAATCTACCCATCAATGGAGGCAAGTAAACCAGTACATAAACATTCAATTTTCAAAGGGTGATGGTCATTTGAGATAAATTGTTCACATGAAATCATAGCTCAGACATCTGTCTCTAAATAATTTTGAGAAAACCCTAAATGCAAAAGATGATATGAATGAGTTTTGAAACTATGATTTTTGGGATGTTACAAACCTAACCCCCTTAAGATGAATCTCACCCTCGAGATTCGGGTTGGCTAGCAAATAGGTGAGGGTGGTCTTTCCGAAGATCATCTTCTCTTTCCCATGTTGCTTCCTCTTGGGAGTGATGGTTCCATTGCACTTTACAAAACTTGATAGTCTTGGTCCTGGTAACTCTTTCTGCGGTCTCTAGAATCTTGACAGGTTTTTCCTCATAAGTGAGATCACTTTCTAGCTGAACTTCCTCCAAAGGTATGGTATCCTTCAAAGAAGACTCTTCCATTTATGGGTGGCATTTCTTAAGTTGACTCACATGAAATACGTTATGGACTGCTGATAGAGATTATGGCAATTCCATTTCGTATGCAACTTCTCCTTTGCGACTTAGAATCTTGAATGGCCCAACATATCTTGGTGCCAAATTTCCCTTGACTCCAAATCTTTTCACTCCACGGAGTGGTGATACCCTGAGATAAGCTCTATCCCCAACTTCGTAGGTGACTTCTCTACGCTTAGAATCCGCGTAGCTTTTCTGTCGAGACTGGGCTATCTTCAATCTGTCCTTAACCAATTTGACTTTCTCTTCGGCGTCTTTGATAAGATCAGGTCCAAATAGGCTTTTTTCTCCCACACCATTCCATAACAATGGGGTGGTACACTTCCTTCCGTAGAGTAATTCAAATGGTGCCATTCCAATGCTAGCTTGATGACTATTGTTGTAAGAGAACTCTGCATAGGGCAAACTTTCATCCCAACTTGCTCCATAATCTAAAGCACATGCCCTCAACATGTCTTCAAGAATTTGATTGGTCCTCTCTGTTTGACCATCTGTTTGAGGATGAAAGGCAGTACTGAATTCCAATCTCGTACCTAAGGACTCATGAAGCTGTCTCCAAAAGTGAGAAGTGAACTGAGTTCCTCTATCCGACACAATGCTCTTTGGCACACCGTGAAGGCATACGATTCTGCTCATGTATATTTTTGCTAACTTGGCACTTGTATAAGTGGTCTTCACAGGTATAAAATGAGCCACTTTAGTTAGGCGATCCACTACTACCCATATGGAATCATACCCTGACCTGGTCCTTGGTAACCCGGTAATGAAATCCATACCAATATTTTCCCACTTCCATTCAGGAATAGGCAGTGGTTGAAGCAAACCTGCTGGTTTTTGGTGCTCCGCTTTGACTCTACTACACACATCACACAAAGCAATATGTTCGGCGATGTCCCTTTTGAGATTGTTCCACCAAAATCTTTCTTTCATATCCATGTACATCTTGGTGTTTCCTGGGTGGATAGAATACGGAGAGTTGTGACCTTCTTGTAAGATCAGTTTCCGCAACTCTGGGTCTTGTGGAACACATATACGTTTCCCGTGCCATAAGGTTCCTTGTTCATCAATATGGAAACTCTTAGCCTTTCCTAGACTAATATTTTCCTTGATCTTTTCAATTTCCTTATCGGTCTTCTGAGCTTTTTGGATCTTGTCCAATAGAGTGGGTTGAACATCTAATGAAATGAGGTGTCCTTCTGGTACAATCTCCAATCTGAGTTCCTTGAATTGCTTACACAGATCATCTGGCAATTCCCCTTTGGTAAGACCATTTACAAACGTCTTACGACTTAAAGCATCGGCTACTACATTCGCTTTACCGGGGTGGTATTGCAAACTTAAGTCGTAATCCTTGATAAGTTCTAGCCATCTTCTTTATCTCATGTTGATCTCCTTCTGGGTGAAGATATACTTCAAGCTCTTATGATCAGTGAACACTTCACACCGCTTACCCAAAAGGTAATGTCTCCATGTTTTGAGTGCATGGACGACAGAGGCTAACTCCAAATCATGAGTAGGATAATTTACCTCATGAGTTTTGAGTTGTCTCGAAGCATAGGCTACAACTTTACCATCTTGCATAAGTACGGCTCCCAAACCTTGATGAGAAGCATCACAATACACTTGGAAATCCTTTTCCAAATCCGGCAGACATAGAACTAGTGCTGTCACAAGTCTCTTCTTCAACTCTTGGAAGCTGACTTCGCAACCTTCAGTCCAAGCAAATTTATTGTCCTTTTTTAGTAATTCAGTCATTGGCTTAGCAACCTTTGAGAAATTTTCAATGAACCTTCTGTAATAACCTGCTAAGCCAAGGAAACTACGAACTTCCTTCACATTCTTGGGTGATTCCCAATCTGTCACAGCTGAAACTTTAGCAGGATCCACTGCAACACCATCCTTTGTCATAACATGACCAAGAAATCCAACTTTCTCTAACCAGAACTCACACTTGCTGAATTTGGCATAAAGTTTATGTTCTCTTAACTTTTCAAGTATCAAGCGCAAGTGCCTTTCATGTTCTTCCTTGCTCTTGGAGTAGACTAGGATATCGTCGATGAAAACAACCACAAATTTGTCAAGGAATTCCATGAATACCTTATTCATCATGTTCATGAAGTATGCTGGAGCATTGGTTAAACCAAAAGGAATCACAGTGTACTCATACAATCCATACCTTGTGGTGAAAGCTGTCTTAGGTATGTCTTGCTCTCTTATCTTAAGTTGAAAATAGCCTGACCGAAGATCAATCTTCGAGAATACACATGCTCCTTATAATTGATCAAACAAGTCGTGGATTCTTGGCAAAGGATATTTGTTCTTGATAGTAACCTCGTTGAGAGAACGGTAGTCAATACATAATCTTTGTGTTCTATCCTTTTTCTCCACAAACAATACTGGGGCTCCCCAAGATGAAGAACTTGGTTGAATAAACCCTTTTTGTTACTGTTCCCCTAGCTGTTTCTTGAGTTCTTTCAGTTCATCAACTGACATTTTGTATGGTCTCTTAGATATTGGTCCAGAACCTGGTACCAAATCTATCAAGAACTCCACATCTCTATCTGGTGGCATTCCCGGTAACTCCTCCGGAAACACATCTGGATACTCACACACAATTGGCACACTGTCCATGCTAACCCCCTTAAGAGAATTCAGCTTACTACCTTTGGATTCAAAGTTTGACTTAAATTTTATTCTTTTTCCTTCTGGGGTTGTGAGTGTAACTGTACGATTGGCACAATCTAATACTCCTTCATACTTAGCCATCCAATCCATTCCCAAAATTACATCTAGTCCTTGGGAATCTAGGATTATCAGGCTTACTGGAAACTTATGTTTACCAAACTCTATGGTGAGATCCCGGCATCCAAGGCTTACTATCATATCTCCCCCCGGAGAACTAACCTTTATTGTACACCCAATGTTTTCTGATGCAAACCCATTTCTATCAACAAATGCCTTTGATATGAATGAATGAGATGCACCAGTATCAAAGAGTACAAATGCTGAAATTGAATTGAGTCTGAACTTACCAGCAACGGCATCAGGTTCCTCATAGACCTCCTCCACATTGATGTGGTTAACCTGTCCTTTCTGGAAAGGATTTGGCTTGTTAGGTCCTTCAACTTTCTTTTCAGGGCACTCATTAGCATAATGCCCCAGCTTCTTGCATTTGAAGCACTCAACCTGACTGATGTCCTTTTTAACATGCTGACTTCCACTTCCACTACCATTTCCACTGTGGTGGCTCTTATGTCCACTCTTGTGGTTCTTTTACTTATCATTGTCATGACTACGGTGATGCTTGTTGTCACGACGGTTGTGGTTGTGGTGCTTGTTGAATTTCCCATGTTTATGGGATCCTGAGCTGCCACTGTCATCATAATGAGATCGTTTGTGAGACGACCCCGAGCTGTGTTTGTCGGAGTGTTTCCTCTTCCTACTCTCGACTTGCTTCATTTTACTTTCCAAAATAGCAGCCTTGTCACACAACGACTGATAAGTTGGAACATATGCTACAGACAACTGTAGGTTCAGCTCATCATTCAAACCTTCCAAGAACTTTTCTTTTCTCTTGGCATCTGTATCAACCTCATCCGGTGCATAGCGCGCCAGATTGTTGAATTCTTCTATGTATTCTGCCACACTGCGGTGGCGCTGTTTCAGGTTGTGAAACTCCTTCTTTTCAGACTCATTATCCCGGATGAGATATGAGCGGTGCGAAACCCATCTTCAAAAATGTCCCATGTCACTTCATCAATAGGAGTGGTGATTTGGAAGTTATCCCACCATGTGGCGGCTGGTCCTTCCAACAAATGTGCTGCGAACCTGACTTTTTCAGCATCAGTGCACCATCACTAAGTCTTTGTTCACGAGCGTAGCTGGTCATTGCTGCCATGGGATCGATTGTCCCGAAAACTTTCTTGGCCTTAGTCTCGAAATCTGGTGAGCATATCAAAACCCGGAGGGTTGTTGTTGTTATTGTTGTTGGGGTTGTTGTTGTTATTCTGGTTCTGGATGAATGTTGTCATCATTTGCATAAGCTGTGTTTGCGCATTCATCATTTGTTGCATTTCCGGGGTGATGTTGTTGGGGTTGGGGTTTGTGCGACGGGGAGGCATCTGTGGTTTGTTCAAATAGATAAGAATGAGATACCCATAGATGTTTCATGCACAATACATCACAAGCAAACACATAACAAGCAACATAAGAGTAAAAGTTTAACAACCACATAACAAACTCATGAAGTAATACACACAAGTGGCAAGCCATCCACATGTCGGATGGTCCAATAATAAGTTCGCAACAACAAGTATGAATATGAAAGGTAAACGAGTAGTCAAGTCTACTCATCAGCATCTATCTCCTCCTCGACGAAGGTAAGACCTGCGTTCTCCATCGCGGTCTTGTTCTCCTCAATCGTAGTGGTCAAAGAATCAACCTTGGTATTGAGAGCCCTCTTCTGGGAGCGAAGCCTCTCAATAACCATCTGCTCAAGCTCAAGTCCTTGGACTTCAGTTCCTCGGTCATGTCCGGATCCTCTTGTTCCTATCCCGACGCGTTTCTCGACTCTTGAACTTGCGGTCCTAGGCCTCGAACTTGGTCTCCATTTCCTTGATCATCTCATCCTGCATGCAAAAGCTTGTCCTTCTCGCTGCACTGAAGCTTCGTCATTACCTAGCATGACGTTTCTGTCCGTATCCACGTGCCTAGAAGAGTCTCTAAGTCACGAAGATAAAGACGTATCGGCTCATGATGCTCCTCGAGTCGTCCTCAAAGTCGATGGACTCTCCTTCAACATCACGTCTTAGAAGACATGAAAGTGAGTACCCCTAACTTTCGGAGGTGACGGCTAACGATCGTCCTATCGGATCTGCATGACTACCTCCATGCCTCTCTCCCTGTCATCGTGCATCAACTTGAAGACGATGGCCTCTGTAGTAGGCTCAGTCTGGCGTCCTGGCTGGGTCACCTTGAAGCCCCAGAGGTCCTTCCTCTCGAACTTGGTGAGTGGGTATACCGTGATGGTAGGAAGAGGGAGATCAAGCAGAGTGGTAAGCTCAATGATACGGGAACCAAAACGAGTAACCCGAAACTCCTCAATAGTGCTGATGGCAATAGGCATCTATTTATAAGATTGAAAAAGTTAGAACAATGCAATTCAAGGTAAATCAAGACTAACATTAATACATATCCATGAAACATAATTGTCACACAAGTCATGCATTCATAAGTTCATTACATCACTCAAGGTCCATACTTATTTCAAATATCTTTTGAAAACAAGGTGATAAGTGGTGGTCCAACTAACGAAGTGTCCTTACAATCCAATCTCACAGGATCTATTGTTAAACACAATGTTCCTAGAGGCAATCCACCAATCTTGCTCTCTTGACTCTATCACTAAGTCTATAACATCTCCCCTTATTTCTTGGTTGGTGTCTTCCAACTCTTGAGTAAGCTCCTTCTCTTTTTCTAAGTCCCTTTGGAGGTTGAGCATTCTGCACTTAACTCTAGCACTTAGTTCTTTGATAGTCCTCCAAGCTGCATCCCTGGCTGACTCAAAGAATGTGGTGTGCATTGTAGTGTTGGTGTACATGCAGAATCCCTTTTCTTTGTGGTTGTCTTCCTTGTTTTTGTACAAGTGAAGTTGCACCCACCAATACTCCACTCCTTCATCCATCACTGGAAAGCCCTTGTACACGGCTTCACCATGTGCATCCATTGCCTCCATGAGGTCCTTGAGAATATTGGGAAACTCAGTTTCACATTCCAAGGTCATGGTCATGAGTGGTCCCATCTTCACGGCTTCGTTGATGGAGTTCATCTACAAGGAAGTTGAAAGAGATTAGAAAAGTTTTACGAGAAGAATAGACAAGTGTAGAAGTATTTGAAAAACTTTTTCCTTAGTGGTTTTCCAATCCTAGGGTCATAATCCTATAGGCAACACAGTGCTCTGATACCATCTGTTAGACCCCTCCTTTATAAAGGAAAGGATCCCTGTGATTGCAATGCTAGTCCCTGGATCAATGCTAGCATCCACAGTTTAAGATGAAGTACACAGATACAAAGGTCGTTTATTACATTCATTCCAGAGATTAAACATAGTATTTTACAACTCAGGGCCATAGGCCTAATACAAGAGTTTATGGAATAAGTAAATAAACACAAGTCTTCATCTTCATGTGCCACAGGCAAGCATGTTGAGTGTAGACTTATGACTCCTATTCATCATCGGAGTAACCTGCAACATCACAAGTTCTGACCACGAGGGTCAATACTTTGGAATAGTATTGGCAAGTGATACTTTGGTATACTTTAAGTGGACTTCAATACTATATGCATTTTTGGCTAAGTGTAGCTTGGCTTGCTTTGCTTGAAAATAAGTTTTTCCTATTAGTTGAAATCACTAAGTTTTTCTTTGTCAAAAACATTCCCAAGGAAACCACCAATAGACATTGGGGTCCTTCACCCTTGTTCACCCACAAATTTTTACTTAGAAGTTGGAGTGATGAGATTCTTATGGCTTCCATGTCTTGATGCTCAAAAGTGTCCATTTCCTTGGACAAGGCTAAGTACTTAGGTTTTCCATCTGCAGAGGTTGTGCACTTTTCCCACCAGACTTGGTTTCCCAAGACAGGACCTTTCAGAAGCCTTTCCTTAGTCAAATGTACGTGCTCCATCCTATCATCCCATCTACCACCAACTGTCCAAATGACTAAGTTCTAGCTACCTATATGATCAAGGCAGAGCCCATATTGCCAAGTGGTTGCACTGAAAGCTTTCTCAACACTTGGCCTCCAAATCCCTTTGTGCCTGGGTGGCATACCACAAGTGAGATACACAACCCAAGTCCATGGCCTTGTGTAACCACTCAACATAACCCAATCATTCCATTCCACCCAGGAGGTTCATTTGTCTTAGTTGTTTTATTAAGAAAATATAAGTCTCTTGACTTAGAATATTTTTATCATAAACTATATAGATGTTCACCACCCTTGTTTGCTATAAGCTAGGCTAGGCAAAATATGGTAACCTAACTTAGGAAAACTTCCCTAGCAATTCTACTATTTCACTCTACTTAGGATTTCCCATCTTAGCACTAAGCAAAATATCATGCAATACTTTAGCAAAAATAACTAATGCTAGTACAAAACTTAGGATAGGAATATTCATGAAAATATCACTTGCCTTGGTAGTGTGGAGAGTAGCACTCTTCACAATCACAATCACTAGCAAAATCTACACAAGAAATCAAAGCATACAATTACACACAATTAAATACAACCAAAAATAATATGAATGCATGCATGCAAGAATTTACCAAGTGTTGAATTTTGAAAATTCTACCAAGTATGTTCATGACTACAGAAACTTAACATGTCACAAGTTTTCCAAATAAACTTATTTGGCCCCAATACAATTTTATAAAAATAAATCTATATCCAAAATAGCCCTAAACTTGTTCCACAAATAAAATTATTTTAAATGTTACTATATGCTAAACAAATTGGATATTCAGAAAGGCCTTGTTTCACTGAATCCAACGGTATAAAGTTTGCAAAAATCTAATGTGGCAATTGAAAGTTATGGGCATTTGAATTTGGATCAAAATTCTGGTTTTTAAATCTGTTTTCAGATCTAACCTAGCCACGCGTCGTGTTTTCATTTGCCCGTACCGTTTCGTACTGGATCGAGCTCCACAGCCGTAGGATTTAAATGAAATCTGGCGGCTCAGATCGCGTACCGCTTCAGAGTAAGTGAATCTATCCTAGCGCTACGATAAAGATCTGACGGCTGCTATTGTACTGACCAAGATCTGGCGGCGGAGCGGCGGCTACCGGCGGCGGAACTGTCAGTAGTCGACGGAGGCGGCGCTACAGGGGGTAAGGGAGAACGAGGAGTAGCTCATCGTGCGCAGGAGATCTTGGCGAAGCTCGTCGTACTCGCGGTTGGTCAAGGGGCGTTCGGGCACGGTTGCGATTGCTCGCCAGAGTTCGTGGTGGCGTCGGGTGCGTCAGGTGGTCGTCGTGGACATCGCTGTGAATCACCCCAATGCAAGATAGCGACACGGTTAGGTTCACAGGGTCAAGGGGAAGTTGTGTGCATGAACGGAAAGGCGAGCGGTGCATACCTCCGGAAAACTTCGTCGAGTTGATGTCGCCGTCGCTCGCGGTGTCAAGTGGAACCGGCGACACAGGGGGCACAAGACGGACTAGTGAGGTCAGGAGGTGCGCAAAGATACACTGAGTCAGATAGCAAGAACGATAGGCAGAGGGGAACGCGAGGCTCACCTGAATCGCTCGCCGGAGAGGGCTCTGTCAGCGGCGATGCACGGAGGATTGAGGGCAGCCTGGTGGCGGAGTGAGTGAGGTGTTTGGGGGAAAAAGATCGCAGGGCAGAGAGGGTCTTATAGCCGGGGAATCGACAAGAAACGCTCGAGGATAATTGCCCATTTACTCCGCGCCAATACCGGCCATCACTGCTGCAGCGACGTGGTCGCAGGCGCAGTCTGGGGAAGACGAGGACGACGTGGACTGGACCCGTTCGTCAGCGAAACGCGCAAGGTGTTGGTGGGGTCAGGCTGTCAGCGTCTGTTTGCGTGTGCTCGCGCGTGTGAGAAGAAAAGGAGATCCCCAGGTGGGCTTGATGGGCTTGATCAGCTGCTGGGCCAGATTCTGGCCGCGCGGCCCTTTTCCATTGTTTAAGCCTTTTCTTTTTCTAAATTTATTTTCTGGTATGAATTTGATATGAGTTCAAATCCTTTTGAATTTAATCAGCCTTGGGAATTTTTGCAGGGTTTTGTGGATTCAAAAACAGTCATATTAACTAAGTGGTTACTTTGCAAGGCTTGGTCAAGCTTGGGTTTCAAAGTAATCAGAGGCTTGATCTAGTTAGCAAATATTTGAAAAAGGATTTTGAAACCATTTCCAAATTTGGAAACTTGGGTTAAAACTTCACCTAATCTACCCATCAATGGAGGCAAGTAAACCAGTACATAAACATTCAATTTTCAAAAGGTGATGGTCATTTGAGATAAATTGTTCACATGAAATCATAGCTCAGACATCTGTCTCTAAATAATTTTGAGAAAACCCTAAATGCAAAAGATGATATGAATGAGTTTTGAAACTATGATTTTTGGGATGTTAAAAGGACTAAGGATATGTTCTTGGTTTATGGTGGTGAAGATGAACTCAGTGTAAAGGGTTACACGGATGCGAGTTATCTCACTGACTCTGATGATTCTCGCTCGCAATCCGGATACGTGTTTATTTTAAACGGAGGTGCTGTGAGCTGGAAGAGTTCTAAGCAAGAGACTGTGTCAGCGTCTACAACAGAGGCTGAGTATATTGCCGCCTCGAAGGCAACAAAGGAAGCTGTTTGGATGAGGAATTTCCTCATGGATCTTGGTGTGGTTCAGGGCTCGTCCAATCCGTTGGACGTGTATTGTGACAATAATGGTGCTATTGCACAAGCCAAGGAACCTAGACAGCACCAGAAGAACAAGCACATACTCATGCGGTACCACCTGATTCGCCAGTTCGTGGATCAGGGTGATATCAAGTTATGCAAGATACACACGGATGCAAATATTGCGGATCCGTTGACAAAGCCGTTACCCCAGCCGAAGCATGAGGCGCACCTGAGAGCCATGGGAATTAGATGCTTAGACATGTGATGTCGAAAGATTGACTCTAGTGCAAGTGGGAGACTGTTGGGAATATGCCCTAGAGGCAATCATGTATGATGAGATTTCCCATTGTATTCATAAAGTTATTAAGTAGTCCTTGTATGAACATCTGATGTGTATCATTGAATATGTGATTCGGTTGTGGAACTATGCATTCATGTTGTTTGTACTAAATATCCTTGGTCATTGAGGTTGTGCTGGACACACAACTTAGACCAATGTGAAAGTTGGCTTCATGACTCGGTTCCACTTGTCATGAGCATGGATATGCTATTCCAACTTACACAGATTCGGCTAAAGAGTTTAGCGAGTCGGATTGACCCATATTGAGGTACAACGAACAAGTTGTCATTTGTATATCTCAATCAATGTAATCCTTAGACCTGAGGTTGTTGCATAGTCCGAGTTGAGGATCACCGACTTAGGTTCTGTCAAACGCTGATCCGTAACTGGGTAGTTATAAAGGCAGGGTTCGGGTCGACTGAGAATCAAGCTGCGTGATGTGAATAACCAAGATGGGATTTTTCCCCTCCACTCGGAGAGATATTCTCTAGGCCCTCTCATGAGATATGATTCGGAAAGCATGGCCATGCACGACTCGGTTAAGTTTTAAGCGAGGCGATCGACTAAGAGTTAGTCGGGTGAATCACTTATCTCGGATCGAGAAGAGAGTCGGACTATTTAAGGGATGACATATATTCGCCTATAGTCTGACAAGGTATATCGTGAGGCAAAAGGGACTCGGACGTAAGTCGCATTGGAAAAGGAAAGTCGTCATGACTCTTTGGTACTTGGGAGTTGGAACGTTCTGCTAGGAGCCGCTGCCGACTGATCGATTGTGAGTCGGACTCTAATCGTGTCCAAGTAGCCATGAGCCTGCGGGGTCACACACTTAAGAGCGGGAGCAAGTTCGGATTGGATCCGAATCTGTAATATGGTTGGGTTGGACCTAAACCAGATTAGGACTGAGTTAGTGAGTTGGACTCACGGTGACTAGTGTTATATGGGCTTTAGTGAATGGGTCGCACGAGCAGAGCCCACGTTCACTCCCTATATATAGTGGAGCACCGTAACCCAGAAAGGTTAATCGTTGTTCGGTTAGGTCATTCCATGTGTTGGAAACCCTAGCTCCACAGTAGTCCAGCCGCCGTTACGAACCTAGCAGTTCGCCGCCGGCGCTCCTCCTTATACGTGTGGATACCAGCAGAGGTGTTGTGCGATCAGCACTAGGACGATCGGATCGTTAGGACTGCACTGCATCAACTAACGCGCTTCATCAGTAATCCGCAACCGCGCGTCTAGTGGTAAACCTCGTGGCCTTCTACCTTAGCTAGATCTTGGGATCACCACGTTAGAGGAAAAAGTTTTGTTTTATCTCCGCGTGGCCCAACAGGTGGCATAGTGGGATGAAGCAGCCCGGACAAACTTTACATGTCCTCGCACATGAGACCTGTTCCACGGTTGACATGCAACTAGTTTGCATAAGTGGCTAGCGGGTGTCTGTCTCTCCTACTATAGTCAATATCTATTTTGCAAGCGAGTTGTCAACAATTTGATTATCCTCGTTGTGGTTCATGTTCGTAGGTAAGAACGGTTCTATCTCGAAAGCCCTAAGCCACGTAAAACTTGCAATGGATAAATTAGAGGCGTCTAGTTTAGATTGTTGCTGGGCTAGTGTTATGATATGGTAGTGTTGTAAGTAGAAGTATGAGATGATACTCTTACAACACACATAGCGTGTAAACTCCATAGACCTTGGATTTACACATATAGGTATGATAGTGATCATACCACGGTGCACATGATAGAGATCATCTGCGGGAACCATATCATTTCACTAATAAACATATGATGTTTGATAGCATCTTATATTGCTTGTTTAGCGCTTTGTTAGCATAATAAGATGATCCCTCTTTTAAATATCAAGATAAGAATGTGTTCTTCCTTTAGTATGCACTGATTATGTTTCGTCGCTCCAAGACATCACGTGATGATCGGGTGTTCTTTGATCCACGACCATATTTAGGGTGTAAAACAGTTACACACGCGAATACTAAGGTTCTAACTTGGCGAGCCTAGCATGTATAGACATGGCCTCGGAACACGGACCGAAAGGTTAAGCATGAGTCATATAGTTGATATGATGCCCATTTGATGCTCGCCTTTGAAGCTATACCGACTCACGTGATGATCGGACTTGGTATAGTGGATTTGGTTCATGTAATCACCAAAAAGGCATGAGGGATGTCGTTTTTGAGTGGGAGTTCATTCATAATATGGATTAGTTGAACTCGATCTATCATACACTTAGTCTAAACTTTACAAATTCTGTTGTAGATGGCACCACCTGCTTTTAATTTCAATGTGTTCATGGATAAAGAGAAACTAGCAACGAGCGGTATCAACTTTACCGAATGGGCCATGAATTTGAGGATTCTCCTCTCTGCTGCACAAAATCAATATGTGCTAGAAGTGCCGTTAGGCCCCCCACCTTTTGATGATGCCCCTGACGAGGAGAAGAATGTCTATCAGACTCGTCAGGAGGACCACAACTTAGTTCATTGCGGCATATTGTATGGGCTAGAGCCGGAACTTCGAAAGCGTTTCGAAAATGGCAATGCTTTTGATACAATGGGTGAGCTGAAAATGATTTTCGACACACATGCTGCTGTAGAGAGCTACAACGCTTCAGAAAAATTCTTTAGCTGCATGATGGAAGAGCACAGCTCCGTTAGTGAGCATGTACTCAAGATGTCGGGTTACACCGATAAGCTTGTGTCCTTGGGAATATCGATTCCCATTGACTTAGGCATCCATCGTTTTCTGCAGTCTCTGCCACCTAGCTATAAGAGCTTCGTGATGAACTATAACATGCAAGGCATGAAGAAATCTCTCCCCGAGAGCTCACAATGCTTAAAACTGCGAAGTGGAGATCAAAAGGAACATCAAGTGTTGATGATCAATAGGAACTTGGTTTCAAGAAAGACAAGAAGGGAAAGCGGAAGGAAGTAAGGCGGCAAGCTGTTGCAGCGCTGAAAAGAAACCCCGGGTTGGACCTAAGTCTGATTCCGAGTGCTACTATTGTAAGGGGACTGGCCACTGGAAGCGCAACTGCCCCAAGTATCTGGCAGACAAGAAGGCCGGCAAGGCAAACAAAGGTATATATGATATACATGTTATTGATGTGTACTTGACTAGTGCTTGCAGTAGCACCTGGGTATTTGATACCGGTTCAGTTGCTAATATTTGTAACTCGAATCAGGGGCTGCGGAACGCGACCGCTAGCAAGGGGTGAGGTCAAGATGCGTGTCGGCAATGGATCAAGCGTTGATGTGATCGCCGTCGGAACGCTGCCTCTCCACTTGCCGTCAGGATTAGTTATAAACTTGAATAAATGTTATCTGGTGCCTGCACTGAGCATGAACATTGTATCTGGATCGTGTTTGATGCGAAGTGGTTATTCATTTAAATCCGAGAACAATGGTTGTTCCATTTATATGAATGAAATCTTTTATGGTCATGCACCGATGATGAATGGTTTATTTCTATTAGATCTCGATGATAATGTTACACATATTCATAATATTGATGCTAAAAGGATTAAACTAAATGATGATATATCCGCATATATGTGGCACTGCCGTCTAGGTCATATTGGCATTAAACGCATGAAGAAGCTCCATTCGGATGGACTTTTGGAATCACTTGATTTTGAATCATTTGATACATGTGAGCCATGGCTTATGGGCAAGATGACTAGAACGCCGTTTTTCGGTTCAATGGAACGGGCAACAGATTTATTGGAAATCATACATTCTGATGTATGTGGTCCAATGAGTGTGTCGGCGCGAGGTGGATATCGTTATTTTGTTACTTTCACGGATGATTTGAGTAGATACGGTTATATCTACTTGATGAAACACAAGTCTGAAACCTTTGAAAAGTTCAAGGAATTTCAGAATGAAGTGGAAAATCATCGTAATAGAAAGATTAAATTTCTATGGTCCGACCGTGGAGGTGAGTATCTAAGTTACGAGTTTAGCACTCACATGAAAGAGTGTGGAATTGTTTCACAACTCACACCTGCCGGAACACCACAGCGAAATGGTGTGTCGGAACATCGTAATCGTACTTTATTAGATATGGTTCGATCTATGATGTCTCTGACGGACTTGCCGTTGTCATTTTGGGGTTATGCACTAGAAACTGCTGCATTCACTTTAAATCGGGCACCATCTAAATCCGTTGAAAATACACCGTATGAATTGTGGTTTGGAAACAAAACTAAGCTGTCATTTCTTAAAGTTTGGGGATGCGATGTTTATGTGAAGAAACTTCAACCTGATAAACTCGAACCCAAAGCGGAAAAATGCGTCTTCATAGGATACCCTAAGGAAACTATTGGGTATTCCTTCTATCACAGATCCGAGGGCAAGGTTTTTGTTGCCAAGAATGGATTGTTTCTAGCGAAAGAGTTTCTCGCGAAAGGCGTGAGTAGTCGGAAGGTAGAACTCGAAGAGGTTATTGAACCTAGTCTTCAAAGTATGGCGAGTAGCGCAGCGCCGGAAGTTGTTTCGGGGTTGGCTCCACCTGTTGAAGAGGAAACTAATGATAATGATCATGAAACTCCGAAAGAGAGTACTACCGAACCTCGCAGGTCAAACAGGACGCGTGCAGCTCCCGAGCTGTACGGAAATCCTGTCATGAATTTCATGGTTGATGAAAATGATGACCCTGCGACGTATGAAGAAGCGATGATGAGCCCGGATTCCAACAAATGGTTAGAAGCCATGAAATCCGATATGGAATCCATGTATGAAAATCAAGTTTGGAACTTGGTGGAATTACCTCACGACCGAAAGGCCGTGGAGAACAAATGGATTTTCAAAAGGAAAACTGATGCTGATGGTAATGTGACCGTCTATAAAGCTCGACTTGTCGCAAAGGGGTTTCGACAAATTCAAGGAGTTGACTACGATGAGACATTCTCTCCCGTAGGGATGCTAAAGTCAGTTAGGATTATGTTAGGAATTGCTGCATATTTCGATTATGAGATATGGCAGATGGATGTAAAAACCGCGTTTCTCAATGGTAATATTGAGGAAGAGTTGTATATGATACAACCAAAGGGTTTTGTCGATCCTAAGGATGCTAACGAGGTGTGCAAGCTTCAGCGATCCATCTATGGATTGAAGCAAGCATCACGAAGTTGGAATCTCCGCTTTGATGAGGTGATCAAAGAGTTTGGATTTGTCCAAACTTATGGAGAAGCTTGTATTTACAAGAAAGTGAGTGGGAGCAATGTGGCATTTCTGATATTATATGTAGATGACATATTATTGATCGGAAATGATATAGATCTTTTAAACAGTGTTAAAAGTTATCTAAACAGCAAATTTTCAATGAAGGACCTAGGTGAAGCGTCATACATATTAGGCATAAAGATCTATAGAGATAGATCTAGGCGCCTAATAGGGCTATCGCAAAGTACATACCTTGATAAGATTTTAAAGAATTTTAAAATGGACGGAAGTAGGAAGGGGTTCTTACCTATGTTGCAAGGAAAGACATTGAGTAAGACTCAAAGTCCGGCTTCGGCGGAAGAAAGAGAGATAATGGACAAAGTCCCCTATGCTTCAGCCATAGGCTCTATAATGTACGCCATGCTATGTACAAGACCGGATGTGGCACATGCTATTAGTTTGACTAGTAGGTACCTATCGGATCCAGGTTGAACCTTTGGATAGCGGTCAAGAATATCCTTAAGTACTTACGAAGAACTAAGGATATGTTTCTTGTATCTGAGGTGAAGAAGAGCTCGTCGCTAAGTGTTATGTTGACGCTAGCTTTGACACCGATCCGGATGACTCTAAGTCTCAATCCGGATCGTTTTCTCATGAATGGAGGCGGTTAGTTGGAGGAGCTCCAAACATCCTGTGGTAGCGGGATCAACAACGGAGGCGAATATGTTCTCGCTTGAGCGGCTCGAGAGCGATTTGGATGAAGGAGTTCATATCCGAACTAGGAGTGGTGGCAAACGCGTTGGACCCAATGGTGATCTATTGTGTCAACAATGGTGCCATTGCCAATGCCAAAGAGCCAAGGTCTCACAAGCATTCCAAGCATATTAAGCGCCGGTTTCACTCCATCCGCGAGCATGTCAAGGATGGAGATATAAAGATTTGTAAAGTACATACGGATCTCAATGTAGCAGATCCGTTGACTAAAACTCTCCCTAGAGCAACATGATCAACACCAGAACTCAATGGGTGTTAGATTTATCACTATGTAACTAGATTATTGTCTCTAGTGAAAGTGGGAGACTGAAGGGAATATGCCCTGAGAGGCAATAATAAAGTGTTTATTATGTGTATTCCAAGTATATGATAGATGTTTATTTTGCATGCTATAATTGTATTAATACGGAAACGTTAATACATGTGTGTTTAATAAACAAACAGAAAGTTCCTAGGTATTCCTCTCTCATAAACTAGCTCGTTGATTAACAAGATGATCAAGGTTTCCTGATCATGGACATTGGATGTTGTTAATAACAGGATCACAACATTAGTGTAATGATGTGATGAACATTCATCCGAAGTATAGCATTACGATCAAAGTCATTTAGTTTATATTGCTATAACAACTTACGAAGTGATCCTAATCCTTAGACCATGAGATCATGTCAATCACTAACACCGGAAGAGTTTCTTGATAACATCAAACGTCACACCCTAACAGGGTGATTATAAAGATGTATTCAGAACTAATAAAGTGTTATGTTGAGGCTCATGGATCGAGAGTGGAATTTGTTCATCCCGATGACGGATAGATATACTCTGGGCCCTCTCGGTGATATCACATTGATTAGCTTGCAAGCAAGTGATTTGATCACTAGAATGTTATATCACGAGCGAAAAGAGTGCATGTTGGTAACGAGATCAAACTAGGTATGGAGATACCGATGATCGAATCTCGGACATGTAATATATCGTGAAACAAAGGGATTAAGATACTAGCGTAAAAGGTTCCACGATCACAAGAAAGTCATTGTTGAATGTGTTGTAGTCATGAGGTGTCTCCAGATCCTGCTTCTGATTATTGATCCGAGAGGGGTCTCGATCATGTCCGCATTATTCACGAACCATAGGGTGACACACTTAAGAGACACCGACATCCAATTGGAGCAAAAGTTTCATGCCGAAAGAATGAACAAGCGCAGGAATTTATTTCACTAGATACCGAAACAGGTTTTCGGGTGAAATTGCATAAAGTGGTTATGCATGTGAAATGGAATTCTAGAAAGGGGTTATTTGTGAATGTTTGTCATTAAAGTAATTGACAAAATTCTGAATAAAATAAAAGAGTTTTATTTAATGAGAGTTTGCATTAAATTTGGTGGAAATTTAATGGGAATTTGAGTGGACTTTTGAGTGGAGGAAATTTAAAGGGCATTTTGTGAGTGGAGTGTCCACCCACATGAATGAAGGAGGGGAGGGGGCTTCCCCCCATGGCCGGCGGCCACCCCTTGGGTGCCCCACCCTCCTCCTATAAAAGGAGCCCCCCTCCTCACTTGTCTCTCACACCTCCTTGTGAAGGATCTCTCTCCCCCTCTAGAATTTATCCCCCATGGTCTCGGACTAGCGAGATACATGTTCCCGGTGGCTATTCGGCAAGAAAGAGTTGTGCTTCATTGCATCGCTGGAGCGAGGCGGAGGTTGCTCGGTGCCTCGAGCGTGTGTGCGAAACGGATGTCTTTGCTGATTTGCGCTAGGACTTCCTCTCGATCTTGAGATCGGCAAGAGATCGTCTACATCAACCACGAGTTGAACTCGTTAAGCTTTGTCGGTCTTCAAGGGTATGTTCTCTACGGATATACATCCGCCCATTGTTTGTATCTAGTAGATAGATCTTGGTACGTAGTTCCCATCGTAGGAAGTTTTTTGTTTTCTATGTTGCGAACCCTACACTTCAGGTGGCTGGGGTTTATTTTGGTAGTAGGCATATTTTTCTAAGTGTGATCATCAAACTCAGTTTCCTCATACAATTTTCCTGAAGGTATGTATTTGGGATTCCTAGCTTCTTTATCCAACTTCTTCCTACGTGCCATTGCTTTACCAGGATCAGTAATATCCTCAATGACCATATCCAGTTCCTGAACTAAGACCTGATGAGTGTTATGGTAAGTGTTTAGCAAAGACCGATAACGATCCATATACTCTACTACTCGAGTGGGTTCAGTTTGGACTAGAGTAGAGTGATCTAACTCATGCTCCGGGTTTGAGGTTTCATGGGTTATAATGGTGTGAGTACTACCTTCTAGAGATTGGGATTTCTGTTCTGGGATCATGGTTATGGCTGCTGCTACGGCAATCTGATATGCTGATGCCATGCACCTTGCCTCTCCTGATGGAATTTCTCCCTTAAGTCCTAACTTCTTGGGTAACATGATCATGACACGGTATTTAGCTAATACCTGCCCATCATAGTAATTGTAAATCTTGACCAAAAGTCTTGATTCAAAATCCAAACTCCATAGAAGTTGTTGGAGGTTATCTGTCCAATCCCCTCCATAATCATTCAGCGTCATGTTCATCACTTGAACATTCCGGGGTGGATATCGAAGTGTCATGTGGAACTGTAGATAAGAAATTATCATCAGTCACATAGAGTTAAAACTTTTGGTAGTGTTCAGGACTGCAATCATACTAAAGAATTATCACACTAGCAACATGACAAGATTATTCTCAGTTGAATATCCCTCATATCACTAGAGAACTCTTTATTATTGCAGATATGTGTCCTACAGGTTATACCCATTTACTAGGTTTCCAACCTAAGATCAAAGCATATGCTCTGATACCAACTGCGGTGACCCAGCATACCACTGCATGATGTAGTATACTATATTCGTTGACATAACACCAATGAGACACCGTTCACTAGTATTACATCCCTCAGAGTGGTACAACAGAAACACAGCGGGTCCAATACATTGCTAGGTTGCAACTCACTCTATACACAAGATCCAGAGAACATTCTAGGTTAAAGAGAGAGATAAATAAATTCTTAAAAAGAAGAACCAAAGATAAACAACGCAAAAACTATTATACTATTAATACTAGTATTTGAACTAAGGGGTTGGCATTGCTGCTATTGCAATACACTACAAAAATAGGTTCTTCGGCTAGAGAGTATATTCCTATCTAATTAGTAACTTCGTCTTCACTTGAGTTGATGTATATGTTGACTTCCTTGTCTTTGTTGAAGAGCTTTAGCTTTGGATGATGATTCCTGGAGCATAACTTGATGTAGATGTTGTATGCACTGGCTTCAGAATCTAGCAAGGGTTAAGAAGATACGTTGAGTACGAGCGTACTCAGCAAGTTCACTAGGAAAGGAGTGTTTGGTGCACTATATCTACAGCCACAGACCATAGGTCGTAGGCAATGCAAGTTTTCGTAAACATTTCTTCAAAGGTTGCTTTTATTCAGAAAAACTATGTCCTTCAGCCTTCACGGGTTTACCAGAACTTTCATGGAGTTCCTTTCCCGTCGCGTTTGCGGCTCCTTCCCAGAACAGGGAGTGACAAGTTACAGTTCTTATACTCTGCAGAGGTGCGTCACTTTACCCATGAGAGTTCAACTCTTTGTTGCACAACTGGGCAGCTTATTCCCATCCACAATTCCATGATGTGGGGCCCAGAAGATGGTCCAAGCCAATCACTGCCCCCTTCGCGACCTCGCACGCCTCCTTGGTGTACACCATGCCCACATATTGAATTACGACAATGGTTTGTATAGACCGTTAGATGCCAGAACTATCGTGGGACGTTGAGGGTTCCCACCCATATGCTGCATATCCTCTACGAATTACCAATTAATATGCATGCTACGAGTGGTAACAACCACGACCTGCACATCCGGCGACATGTGAGAGGAAGAAGATACAGCTGACTTCTCTGTCCCATTCCAAATCTCATGGTTAACGCGTAATATACGGCGCAAGAATCACTGGCGACATTGGTTGTTAAGTCCTAGATAATATGTTCCTTTACCACTGGAACTTTCATAGTAGATTATTACCTCATGGTAAATAACCTATAATCAAATTATTATGAAAATAGTGTTTTCTGACCTTTTCCAAATGCAGGTGATGAGCAAGTGTGAACTTGCCTTTTGTGATTGCAAGATTATGCACTCACGGTCTTCAAGACAATATAAAATCCAATATCTGAAATCAGCATCATTGGTCCGGTAAGGACTAATGTTTAAAGAAGCAAGATCCTTTTATGCATAAGTAATGTAATGCAAGTTGATAAACTCGAATCCTGGGGATAACGTTGATCTAGGTTTTGGATACTGGAAATGGTTTCTTTGGAATGTGTTGCCCTTTTTAGATTAAGTTTCACACTTGTGCTTCTAATTAAGGCTTGTGAGTGTGTGTGAAACAATATGTAATTACACAATCATAGAACAATGAGATACACACAAATGTGAAATGCTACTCAAGATTTCTTATACTATAATTGTTTATCTTCAAATTTTTTACTTTACAAGTAATGTCACTTATAAAGAACTTAAGTGTTATCAAACCTAAGTATACAAGTAAAGTATAAAGTAAGGTGACTACGATAATTGTCATATGTTGACTGAAGTGGCAAAACGAATAACTTTTGAAGAAAAGATTTCTTTATTAAGGTTTAAACAATCCTTGTGGTTAATCAGAGGTGGTCGATGTTGTTTGTGCTTGCTAGAATAGTATGGATTTGAGATGCTTTATAACTTAATTATAACAGACCAAAGTTAACTCTAAAACACATAACAATATTTTTAGCATAGTATTTGAAGTATTGTAGACTAAAGTTAACTTTAAAGACATAGACGGTTTTAAGGTATATTGCTTATGTTAATTGTACCTTGTGTACTTTGTAATGTTTCCTTAAAGTTACTTAAGAATGGTTATTCTTTTATTTAAGTAGTGGTTTCTTAATATCATAATGGAATAGAATCATTTACCTTTTTATAGATGAGTGGTTATAATTTATAAACAAGGAATTAATATTACTTAACTACTTATGAATTCACTATAGAGTTTTGGTATAGGAATAGGTTTTATTTACCTACAAATTATTCTTGGAGATTTTATATTGGATAGGGATCCTTTTATAAAATAATCTACACTTATGGTTGAATGATAATTCAATAGGATTGTATCTAAAATGTGATGAACCATTTTGACTTAATATTATCAATATTTAAGACCAATAATATTTACTAGACTCAATGGACTAATTTTAGAAATATCAACAAATTTTATTTTCCCTTATATGAATTAACAAGTAAGGAAATAGGTTTAAATTCAAGTTGCTAAAGTGTGTTAAATTTTTACTTACCTCAAACGTGGATTATTATATTTTTAACATGGAGGTATTATTTTTTTGATCATTTTGGTATATTACATTTATTTTTATGATTTATAAATAGTAAGATATGATTTTTATAAGATTTATTACTTTATTAATACTTAATAAATAATATATATTTAATTAGGTGAAATAATAATGCATGATTATAGTTTTAAATTATAGTTCTTATTTTTCTAAGTTTTTGGGTATTTTATTTGTTTTTTAATATTTACCAATATTAAAATATGGATTATCTAAGTTTTATTACTTATAAAACCTTTATTAAATAATGTTTATTTAAATAATTATCATAATAATATTTGATAATAGTTTTAAGTTGTAGATTTTATTTTCTGAAAATTTTCATATATTAAACATGTTTTTCTGAATTATAAAACAAAAGTTATTAAATTTCTATGATTTAATCATTTCATTCAGTTTCTGGAATTTATTTGTGTTTGAATGTATATTGTTTTATTTAATTTCGAAAAAGGAAATACTTTTTATACCAGGGTAAACTTAGACACAATCACTGACTAGTGGGCCAGTGGCCACATCACATATCTCATTTTAGTAAATTCATTTGTTACTCAGCCTATTTCTACTCACAGTCATTGACAGATGGGACCAGGGCCACGTCACCTGTCACGCGAGACAAAGACTATGTCAAACCATGCTGAGGTGGCAGAATGACAACAACATGATGTCATGCTGACATCAGCATGGCCTCCACCACTAGAGAATGGTCGCCAGCGGCGAACTACTAGGCTCCGGCGAGTAAGACTGATGTTGTTGGACAGAGGGGACCAAGGCGAACCTATTGGTGGTGACACCGCTACTTAGTTGTTACCGGAAATACACCGGCGACGAGCTTCTGCGGTGGCCAACGGCGGCGCTCAATGAAACTAGGTCTACAGCGAGAATCACCAAGCGAAATTAGGGTCTAGAGATGCGCAAGCTTACCCCGATTTTGGTACAGTGGTCGGTTTAGACGATGGAGCTCTGGTACGGTCTTATTTTCACGAACTCCGACGATGACCGGCGGCAGGGAACAGTGAAATCCTCACGATTCCGAACCCCCCTTGCTTCACTGCTTCCTCTCTAGCGACAAGAACGGCGAGATGCTTCTCCTTGACTACCCCATGGCCCTTGGAATGGTTTCTACCGGCGATAAGGAGTGGCTCCGGTGAGCTAGGGTTTTGACCCTTTTCTAAACAGAGAGGATAAGGAGGAGTGGAGATGCGCGAGTGAGAGGATGAGGACGAGGGCTTCGTGGTGGCGTTCTTATCCTCCCAGCAGACGCCGGCGAGCATCTTGACGCCGGCAAGCGACGACGCTCACGCCACGCAGCTGCTTCGGTGGCAGCGCGAGGTGGACGACGACGATAGACCCGACAAAACGGTATTTGGGCATGGGCTTCACTTGGGCCGTGACGAAGTGAGCGGAAAAAGGTTGGCTGCGCCTAGTGAGCGATACATAGAGGGGTGAGGAACTGGGCCTTGGGATGGCACTGCTTGTTTCCTCCCTTCCTTTACTCTTTTCTATTTTCTATTTTATTTTCAAATTTGTATTTTAACATTTGGTTTGAACTTTATTTTATAAAGTTTATTTGTTGAATACCTGCAGCAACAATTGAGATTGATTGATATGTATTTTGTAAACCTTTATGATAAATATTTTCTTTATTTCCTTTCATTGAAATCCCTTTTTAATTAATATTCTGTTAGGGATTTTATTATGGAATATTTTCTTATTTATTTAATTATAAAATTAGGTTTTAAGGAGTTATAGTTTGGAGATAAATTTGACTTAATTATCCTATATCATTAATTGATGCATGATATTCTAAGGAACTAATATTGTTAGTATTATTCCCATACATCTAGAAAGTAACTAAATATATATATTTTATTATAACTAATATAGGAGTTAGGTTTTGAATTGTAATTGTTTACCCTAGGGTTTAGGGTTCTTAATATACTTATATTATTTTGTTGATGTGAGTCAAGATTTATGGCTAAACATATTGTATTTATGTTTGTGATCTTTAATGTTATCCCCCTTTAAGATAGTAAGTTATTATCTGGAATGCCTGATGGAAAAGAATTTATAAAGATAACTCCTAAGCACATATGGCTATGATAATTGGAAATGACAGAGATGTGCTTAAGTGAGTTGCTAAAAGGAGAATATTCCTATAAGACATTGTGGAAACAAGATGATAGATTAATTAGACGAAATGGATATTATGTTTGATTATAGCTTTAGGGTTTAATGTTTACCAAGATTTCCTATGTTCCCTAATTCAGAATTCTTGACTTCTACTTAAAGAATTCCTTTCCTAGATATACTACTCCTTCATATCCATCATCATGTGCTAACATAATGAGCTCTGCTACACAATAATATTCTTATCCACCTTTAATTCTTCTAAATCCATTTATAAATCCAATAAGCTTGACACTAAAAAACTTTCCTAATTCTCTTATATCTATACTTGGTTATATCTACTACTCTATTGCTGATAACCTCTAATTTAAGAAATATTTACTTCTAACTCCATTCATACTATTCCTTAATCATCCATCACCAACATTACTCTAATAGATTTATATATATATGTGTGTGTATCAAATCCTACTTCACCTCAAGTGTTTAATATTTCCTAAGAGAAAAATACTAAATCTATAATTCAATGTTGCTCTAACATCATCCTAATCATACTATCTTATCTCTACTTGACTCCAATATATTATATTAGAGTTCAACCATGTTTTACCCATCGATGTCACTTATACTGGATATAAGCATTCATTCTTGGTGACTAAAGAATGATCATTATAATACTTTGATCATTTATGGTTTAGGTTTCCAATTAGCTAATCAAGGCTTCCGCAATACAACATTACAGTTGTATTGGAATTATCTTCTTAATATCTCTAGTGGATTAGGGAATGTTATTCATGGACTATACCTACTTAGTCCCATAGGATTACTCTTTGGTCTCTATCTTCAATGTTCATCCTTATAATCCTATTTGTTACCATATAATTAGATCATCCATATAACTCTTCTATTTATTCAGTAGTGAGTTAACTCCTTCAGTTACCATATTGATTGGATTCCCTTCAATCACTCCCATCCTATAGATGATATCAAATCTAGCATTACTACTACCTCTTCTTACTATTTTATTTATAGGCTTTAAGTGAATGCTTTGATATGGACAAGAGTTGATAGATTAATAATTAATGGGTTAAGAATTGGTAAATCTATAGTTGATTACTCAACTTTGATGAACAACAAATATGATAATAGGGTTTCATAGAGATGGTAAGGATTGATATGGAAAGAAAGATATGGGGTGAATGGTCTTGGCTTAGTTTCCTTCCTAACTAAAGAGTTAGGGTGAAGTGTTACCATGTTTCTCATGGTGTAATAGATAAGGTGGAATAGGTCAATAGTTAGTTATTACATTCTTGTTACTTGGTATTCATCAGTTATTGTAATGAATACTAGGATGTGATCACCTAGGGATCTAATTACAATCATTAAATGTGTAATGGTTTAATTTTATTATATTTGATCTACCCTTAGATCAAATCATGTTTACCCAAATAAGGTTTTAGCAAAGGTCATATTAAAAATTATCGCAGTCAGCTTGATGATCTACTTCAATTCCATCAAGTTGAGAGAAGCTTCAATCACTTTGCCAAGTTTTGTTCAAAAGCGCGAAAATTATTCTGCTTTTCTATGCATGAATGCAATGCACACATGTGGGTTCAGCTTATTTCTAAGCTCTAATGCTGGGATGTTACACATACCCGCTAACTCGATCCCTAGAACTTTGGGACTCTAATGTCGAATGCCAAAAAAGGTAGACAAGAGCCAATTTCAAGGACACGAGAAACGACAAAATGAAACTCGGGGACTTGCCCCTGGATAATTCACATTCAAAGCTAAATAAAAGTGCGAGCCTTACCACAAGACGCACACCCAAAAATAGATATATTGTATATTACATCTATACCCGCATACCGAGGATCTCATCAAAGTTAAAGTGTTTTTCTAATCAGCCTAAGAAGCAGCTGGGCTCGGAGGAGTAGTCTTAGAGATACGATCGTCATCCGGAGCATCTGCCGAATTAGGGGTGTCCGTTGCCGAGTCTTCCAGGTCGTCTGACTCGGTGGCCTCGCTATCAGCGCCTTCCTCATCAACAATCTTGGAAAGAGGCTTGCCAAGATCGAGGAAGCTGGGCCCATCGCACCAAGCATGCACAAAGGCATATTCAACCATGGCGCAATATCGGTCCTGGCGTTTCTTGATCCGCTCAGGGTCATGGAGCCACTTGCCCTCAGCCCTCATGCGTTCAAGAACATCAAGGTTGATGTCCTCGTACCATGAAAGCACGAAGGAAAGGGCTTTGTCCGCTGTAGCTCGGCCGGCCGACTTGCACCACTGATCCAGCATGTCTTCAGTAAGAAGCGGCCTGGTAGCCAGAGGCTCGATGAGTGTGGGCGCATCTTCATCCGGCCAGAGCATTCGGAACGCATGGATCACTGATTTGAGCAAGTCCACACCACATGACTTGAGGGTCTTGACACGCTCTGACAACGCATATATGATCATCACCGACCCAGATCATCACGATTGACACACTTGCTCAGATCTGTGGTCATGGCTATTATGAACATATTAGCCTCAGAAAAAAAAATTCCAAAAGCAAGGAGGAACGAAAAAACAAAAAAAAAAAGCAAAAAAGGAGTAAAAGGATAAGGAGATAAAGGACAAATGGAGGAAAGAGAGTTGGAGTTTGAAGCTTTTTTTTGGCAATTCGCTTGAAGAGTGTCTATATCTAATAGAGCCGGAGCCGACACAATCACCGACTCCTCCTCCTTCCTTCTTTTCTTTCTTTTGGCACCGGTATGTTACATATTTTCAGAAAAAGCTCCTCCCGCAGCCCCTTCACCCCAGCCTGGTGCTTCTGCTCCATATCGGCCATTTCCTTCTTCAGCCGAGTCACCTCGTCTTGCTCCTTCTAGAGCTCGATCCACTGCTTCTTTGCTTATTCGGAGCTTATGACCCATCAGCGACAACAAAGCTATGGAGAAGGATAAGCATAAGTACAGAGCAGAGATAAAATCCTCATGGACTTACTTTCATTCTCGCTGATCCGTGAGTGCAGTGCGTCAACGGTAGATTGGGCAGAAGCTATGGAAGGACAAGGACAGAAAATAAGCAAGGGAAAGTGAGGAAAGTACGCCGAATAAGAGCGGGACGAGTCAGAAATTTACCTTGGCCTTTAGCCTCAGCTTGCAGGTTTTGGTGATAGAGCTCCAACCTGCGATACTCAAGGAGGAGAGCCTGGTGCACCTTGGTGCGCTCATTGTGCGTAAGCTAAATAAGAAAATAAATAACCAATAGAGGTGAGATCAAGCCCATGGCCGAATAAGAGCTGATTTCTAGTTTAGAGCTTACAGGCGAGTAAGAAATTCCTCACTCGGCAGTAACCTCAGGTACTAGGGGTAATGTATAACAAAAATACTCAATACGCAAAAGAGTAAGAAGATTATATACCTCGTTCACTTCATCTGCGCGAGCCATCAAGGCAATGGCCTGCTGAGTCATATTAGAAATGGCCTTGGGGCCCAACTTCACCTTCTTCCCAGTGCTGGAGCTGACCTCTTGCTCGCCAGCTGTGTTCCAAGCCACGGCGTAATGCTCTGCGGCACCGAGGCCATTCCCGCTAAGCGTCCGAGTGAGAACTTGCCCTTTCTTCAGGGTAGTTCCCACATTGGCGCGGGTCACAGGGGCACTGGTGTGCAGGGTAACAGCCTTAGAACTGCCGCCAGACCCGGCGGTTGCGGTTCCGCCCAACTTACCCGCTGAAGCGAGTGTCGTTGTCGTAGTTATGGGACGGATCTGAGGACCGGTGCCTGGGGCATGGACCAAGGTCATCTGCTTGGTAGACATGGGCTTGACGGATGAAGTGTGAGCCGGACCTGAAGCAGCAGGCCGGGTCTGGTTCTTTGACAGAAGAGGAGAGTGAGCAGATCTGGTTGGGGACAAGATAGGAGCCGACTGAGCGGGCTCAACTACGCTCTACGGAGCAACCACATGATCAACTGGAGGGCTTGTAGCAGAGGAACAAGTGGCGAAGGTCTTCTCGATGCCAATGGTGCTAGCACCAAGATCAGGAAGTTGTTCATGGGGTGTAGCAGAGGTGCTAGAACGAGTCTCCTCCGACGGGT
Organism: Avena longiglumis; assembly: GCA_030063025.1. Taxonomy (NCBI): domain Eukaryota; kingdom Viridiplantae; phylum Streptophyta; class Magnoliopsida; order Poales; family Poaceae; genus Avena; species Avena longiglumis. Next base: position 469,106,493 of record CP125974.1, on the reverse strand, counting down.
GTGCCGCCGGGTCGACCTCACTCTGAGAACTGTGAGCCTCAGTATTGGGAACCGCGACTCAAACGGGGCTCTGCACCGTGAAATCAGCAGGAGGAGGAGCAGCAGACCTTAGCAGTGAGGCCATACTAGGGGCAGCTTGGCTAGCCGACAAAGGCACCGCACTAAAAATCACAAAGAGCGCTTATAAGAAATCAATTACAAAACAGAAAAGGAGAGTGGAAAGTGGCAAGCCTCGTAACTTACCCGGATACGGTCGGGTCGTGTGGCATGCAACGAGTGACTCGGTGCCCAGCTGCTTTGCGAGTCTTAGTCAATGTGGCAGCAGCAGGAGAAGTAGGAGTAACCTTGCGCTTCTTGGCAGGCTGAGTGCTGGAGGGGGCACCGCGCCGTTTACCCGGCTTGGCGGAATGAATCTTGCCGACTCCGCTCATAGCAAGAGGTGGAGTGTCATGTACCTGGTTAGCTGCATAAGTAAATAACAAGCTCATTCGGATAAGCCACAAGATTAAGGTAGAAGGACAAGTACCTCCATAATTTCGCAATCATCATCATCGTCAGACCAATCTCGTAAGGGGTTGCGAGTATGGGTCTTACCCGGAGTCGAAGAAGTTGCAGCATGCGGAATTGTCATGAAGCATTCCAGGTCGAACTCGACCTCATCTCAATTGGAGCGATCCTCATAATAGTCGTCGGGCGGGATAGTACTGTCATGAACCTAGTGAACAAGATTCTGCAAAAGGCAAACAGAATAAGCATCAAAAAGCAGACAGAGAATAACAAGTGAACTGAAGAAAAGTTGGCTCAGAGGCAAAATATGACTCGGAAACTCACCCAGGGGATAGGCCTATCCCAGCTAAAAGGGGGGAAGCTCCAGGACCAGTCCTACGCCAAGGTTAATTTGAAGATAGAGCTGACCCGGCGGGCCACAGAGTCATGGGTTATCTCCTTTGTGGAGTGCCGAGTGGGATCCTGTGTGCGGCTCCTGAAGCACATCTTGTGGCTCCTATCTTGGAGGGGCTGACCCGACGTGCGATGAAAGCACACATGAGATCCGTATTAGCAAGATGGAAGTTCTCATCCGGCGACATCAGCCTCTCCAGAATCCCATTGGCCTCGTTCACCGTAGCGTTCTTGTTGCGTGGGTCAAGTTTCTAGAACTCTTTGCTGGGGACCTCGTCCGAGAAAGGGGGAGCCAGATGTAATCGGTGGCCCCGCTGTTTTTGAAATAGAAGAAAGTCCTATACCATTTCTTGCAAGAGTCTAAGCCAGTGACCCGAGGAAAGATGGACTCTTTCCTAGGTGTGATGCTAGAGACACCGCACCTGGTTGGCCTTTTCTCGGCACGGGGAACCCCGGGCTCGAGAACTAATTGGATCCTAAAGCTAAAATATTTGGCCCACGGAAGAACTGTAGGCCAAATGCCAAGGTAGGCCTCACAAGCAGAGATAACACAGGAGAGGGAGCCAATCGCATTGGCAGGCAGATGATGCGTCTGAAGATGGAAAATGGAAACAAAGGAAACAAAGAAATTGCTCACAAGCAAGGAAAAACCTCGATCAAAATGGGAGAGGAAAACCACCTCTCGTTGGCATCAGGTTTGGGGGAAATCTCACCAACAGGGAGAATCCACCTCAAGCGGGATGCGCCTGGTGGAGTGCAACCACTCAAGTTCCTCGGCGGAGACCTCTGAGCCCTCCCAGCCGCCACGCTCGCCGGCAGGGACCTCCTGTTCCTCTGCTCCCTCTGCGGCATCGTGAACATCCATGGTTTCCCTCGATTCAATATCTTCTTCCGTTCGAAGAGGCTTGGAGGAGCAAGGACCCGTAGTGGAATAGAAAGGGAAATGGAGCAATCACAAAGGAGAGACTGTGGAGAAAAAGAACCATAAGGGAGAAGTTGAAATTTTGGAGGCGCAAGGAAGAAGAAGGCAACGAGGAAACTGAATGGGCGAGGGAAGTTAAGTTCCCCTCACCCCTACTTAAGGGGAGTAAAAACCCCAATCGTGGGATTCTCCTGCGCTGTGTGGCCAACGTGTGGCCGTGTATTCAGCAGAGTGAGCTAGTCAGAAAGCGCCACGTGTAGGTGATACATGATAAATCCACTGCCACGTCACGCTGGGTAGAACGAGAGGCGCTGAGCGATGGGACTGCCATAGTGATGGGGAATTACTGCGTAGCCGTTACTGTGCAGTCAGAGCTTGGAACAAAATTTGAGGCAAGTCATCATGATTACAAGTTATTAGTGACTAAGGCACACCGAAAATGACTCGGAAGTGGCTAGAGTGAAACGAGGCAAAAATGAGCCAAAAAGTCAAAGAAGAGACCCAAAAACTGTCAGACAGACTCGGCAAGGTACAAGATTGCGCCAAACAGTGCGCCCTAAGTACTAAATACAGACAGAAAAAGAAGTTCCAATCACATTAAAGGAACTTGGCGACGCCTATCAGCTAGAACTACTAGGCCTCACCAGCTTCGGGGACTAATATCGGGGGAATAACCCCCGGTAGGGTCATAAGGGGTAAAACATAGCCCATCTCGGTTTACGTCGAGTAAAGAAAGAACCAGGACGAGAAAGAACGACCGGGTAAGATAGCCATATGCGGCCGACATAGGAACTATGTCGGCCCATATAAGACAAGTTTGTTTGCCTTGTAGGAAGCAACGAGCCGATTCTCACAAGGGAAGGCCAAGTCAGATATGACGCGAGGCAACTTTCCGAGTGAGGTTCAGGAGGGACCATGGTAAAGCACAGTCAAAATAGAAGGGCAATGCCAGGTGACACGAAAGGAGCCGTGTGACGCCAAAAGCATGAGCTGACGTACAAAGTCATTCTGTGACGCCAAAAGAGCTAGAGGCTACGTACGGGAGGACTGTTAGCTGTTCAGCTTTATGGACTAGGCCACTGGGCTTAGTACAAGCCCATGACCCGGCCCGTATAGTGAGGACCAAGATCCAAACAGTAACCCAAGGACCCTGTTATGGGGTAACCCTGGGGTTGGCCCGATCTTTCACGAATTCCACGAGCAACGAGGGGGAAAGAGGTGGTCGGGTATGAAATCGGGAGAAGACAATGAAAAAAACCACGAACACACACACACACCAAAACACGATACACGCCTACTCCTCACGCCGGTGGCAACCGGTCCAACATAATCCCTAGGATCGGTGTTGGGCGAAGCTCGCTCTCCACGCCAACAACGGGGGATGAGGTGCTTGGTGAGTCCTTGACGACTTGGGGGCGAGAAACCGAGAACCCAAGGCCTTGTACAACTTGAACGCACTAGGCAAGATCCAAGAGGGGGGTGGATAATCCGGTACTCCTTGGTAGGAGCATGAGACCAATAGATATAAGTCCTCAAAGGGTTTCCTTAATATCTATTATTATCCAAGTCTAAGCGTTTACAATAGAGGGTGGGGGCTATATATAGTCCAGCCACAAAACAGGGGTAGTTTCGGAATGAAGAGATAAATGATAGGTTGGGTTACAAGGCACGGGCGAACTTAGGTGATCAGTCGGCAGACCGGTAGTACCGATCCGGCAACGGTAGTACCGGTGGTAACCGTAGTACCGCTCGAGCGGTAGTACCGCTGAGGGCCTGGAGCTGGCTCGGATGCGTCGATGGAGGGCGGTAGTACCGGCCACCGGTAGTACCGGTTGCAGGACCGGTAGTACCGCTTGCTTCTGGGGCGTGGAGTAGTGCTTCCTGTGGCGAGCGGTAGGAGGCGGTAGGTCCGCTTAGAGCGGTAGTACCGGTCGTCCCAACCGGTAGTACCGCTTGCGTCTGGCAGCGACTGGTGGCTTCTTCGTACCTGATGATGCACAGAGTTTGCGTGTGAAGTAGCAAGCCATCCAAGGGGGTGTCGAAGTCACACAAGGAGAGGAGCGAGTTCACCTTAGTTTGAAGGAGTTTGGCTGTAGCGAGTCATGGGTCCACTTGGGTAGCTCGTGTGAGTAGATGTAGTAGCGGTCGGAGGACGGGCTGCATCAGCTCCCCCCCCTTGGGAAAGAGTCGTCCTCGACTCTTCAACCGTCACAACTTCCTCTTCGCCATGGTAGGGTGAGAGGTCCTTGACATTGAATGTCGAGCTCACAAGATACTTCGATGTTGGTATATCGATCACATAGGCGTTGTTGTTTATCCTCTCTAGCACCTTGAATGGTCCATCGCCTCGTGGCTTTAGCTTGGAGTCGCGTTCCTTGGGGAAGCGGTCTTTACTCAAGTGTATCCATACAAGGTCGCCCTCGTCAAAGATCATCTCTTTCTTGGTCTTGTTTAGCCTTGATGCTTGGAGAAGGACTTGTTGCTCGATAGTAGCTCGTGTGTCTTCATGGAGTTTCATCATTGCTTGGGCACGCTTGACAACGTCCATATTGGCACGTTCATGAAGTGGAAGTGGAAGGATATCGAGCGCGGTGAGAGGCTTGAAGCCATAGACGATCATGAACGGGCTCCTCATGGTGGTGGAGTTCTTGGCGCGGTTGTAGGCAAACTCGGCGTGTGGAATGCATTCCTCCCAGTCTTTAAGGTTCTTCTTTATCAACACCCGGAGAAGTGTGCCAAGACTTCGATTGACTACCTCGGTTTGTCCATCGGTTTGAGGATGCGAGGCGGACGAGAAGAGGAGCTTGATGCCGAGCTTGGCCATGAGGTTCTTCCAGAAGTAGCTCATGAATTTTACGTCACGGTCGGAGACGATTGTTCTTGGCACGCCGTGTAGCCGAATTATTTCTCTGAAAAACAAATTTGCTACATGTGAAGCATCATCGGTCTTATGGCATGGAATGAAATGTGCCATTTTAGAAAAGCGATCCACGACTACAAATATGGAATCGTGACCATGTTTAGATATAGGCAAGCCTAATACAAAGTCCATGCTAATGTCCGACCAAGGTGCATGAGGAATAGGCAATGGCATATAAAGACCAAAGGGGTTGGACTTAGACTTAGCTTGGATACATGTAGTGCATCGTTGAACATGGCGCTCCACGTCGCGCTTCATCTTTGGCCAAAAGTAGTGAGTGGAGAGCATGTCATATGTCTTGTCACGGCCAAAGTGACCCATAAGGCCTCCACCATGGGACTCTTGAAGAAGCAAAAGTTGGAGAGACGACTTCGGAATGCAAAGCTTGTTTTGTTTGAAAAGAAAACCCTTATGCAAATAGAAATCATCAATCCCTTTGTCTATTGAACATTGTGCAAATATTGGTCCAAAGAAAGAATCGGACGCGTACAAAGATTTGATGTCCTCAAGACCCAAAACATTGACTTCGAGTCGTGTAAGAAGGCTTGTGGTTTTGCGAGACAAGGCGTCCGCCACCACATTTTCTTTGCCCTTCTTGTATTTTACAATGTAAGGAAAAGACTCCATAAACTCAACCCACTTTGCGTGCCTTTTACTCAAGTTGGCTTGGCCCTTAAGGTACTTCAACGACTCATGGTCGGAATGGATGATAAATTCTTTGGGCCAAAGATTGTGTTGCCACACTTGAAGAACACGAACCAAGGCAAAAAGTTCTTTGTCATAAATGGGATAATTGAGGTGTGCGCCATCAAGTTTCTCACTATGGTAAGCAATAGGACGCCCATTTTGCATAAGGACGCCACCAATGCCAATACCACTAGCGTCACATTCAATCTCAAAGGTTTTTGTGAAATCCGGCAATGCAAGAAGTGGTGCTTCGGTGAGCCTCTTTTTGAGCTCATCAAAAGCCTTTTGTTGTGCTTTTCCCCAAACGAACGTGACATTCTTCTTGGTCAATTCGTTGAGGGGGCAAGCAATTGTGGAAAAATCTTTCACAAAGCGACGGTAAAAGCCAGCCAACCCATGAAAACTACGAAGTTCACTAACATTTGTAGGGGTGGGCCAATCTCGTATGTCCTTGACTTTTGAGACATCAACTTCAATGCCATTAGAAGACACAACAAAACCAAGGAAAATCAGCTTGTCTCTTGCAAAAGTGCACTTGGGGAGGTTAGCATAAAGCTTTTCATGACGAAGGATTCGTAAGACCTCCTTAACATGAGTAACATGCTCCTCTAGTGACTTGCTATAGACAAGAATGTCATCAAAGTAAACAACTACACTCTTTCCAATGAGAGATCGCAAAATATGGTTCATGAGGCGCATGAAGGTAGATGGGGCATTGGATAATCCAAAAGGCATAACCAACCATTCATAGAGACCAAGCTTGGTCTTGAAGGCGGTTTTCCACTCATCACTTTCAGCCATGCGAATTTGATGGTAGCCACTACGAAGATCAATTTTCGAAAATATAGTGGCTCCACATAACTCATCAAGCATGTCATCAAGACGCGGTATAGGATGTCGATAACGCACGGTGATAGCATTGATTGAATGGCGATCCATGCATAACCGCAACGTATCATCCGTTTTCGGGACTAGGATCACGGGAACCGCGCTTGGGCTAGTGCTTACTTGGATCAAACCTTTGGAGACGAGTTGGTTGATTTGACGCTCGATCTCCTTTGTCTCTTCCGGGTTTGTGCGATACGCGGCGCGATTTGGTAGCGGTGCGCCGGGTATGAGGTCGATGCGGTGCTCGATTCCACGAAGAGGGGGAAGACCATGAGGAAGCTCTTTGGGAAATACATCTTGGAATTCCTGCAAAACAGCCATCAAAGAAGGAGGAACATTTGTCAAGTCATTAGTTCCTTGCGCTAGTCCCTTGCAGACGAGGACGTAGTGCAAGATGGATGGGTTGTTCCGCACTTCTCTCATCTCACTTTTGGTGGCAAGAAGAACACTCTTAGTTTTTCCACTCGAGTTTGGCTTGTAGATCTCACTCACTATGGTGTGGTTCTCTCGCTCACCACTCTTCTCACAAGGTGTTTTTGCGTATTGCGCCCTCGCTAAAGCCTTTGCATTGTCCGAAATTATTTGGCTAGGAGTCATTGGTTGCAACACACAAGTTTTATCAAGCCATTTGAAAGTGTAAATGTTTGAGTGACCATTATGCAAAGCACACTTGTCATATTTCCACGGCCTTCCGAGCAACATGTGACAAATCGTCATTGGGACCACGTCACATTCCACCGTGTCCTTGTAGTGCCCAATGGAGAACGTCACCGAGACGGTGTGCTTGATCTTGATGGATCCTTGGTCACTTAGCCATTGGATATGGTAGGGGTGTCTATGTGGATGAAGGGTGAGGTTGAGTTTCTCACACAATTCCGTACTTGCGAGGTTGTGGCAACTCCCTCCATTGATGATAACTTTGATGGACTTCCCGTTGATGCCGGCACGAGTTTGGAAGATGTTCGAGCGTTGGTCTTCACTTTCATTGGCTTGGGTAGTCAAGACCCTTGTGACCACAAGCGATGGACTTGCGTCATGCTCGCACACAAGAAGTTCTTGGTCCTCTTCCAAGTGTTGCCTTGCCATGGCTTCCTTGACCCTTGCATCAAACTCTTCTTCACTCAAGTATTCTTCATCGCCGTTGTCATGGATGAACAAAACTTTCTTGTTTCCACATGCATTTGACTTGTGCCCTTTGCCTCCACACTTGTAGCATTCACCATTGAATTGTTGATCATCCCTTGTGTTTTTGCCACTTGGGGGCTGTTTTCCTTGAGGGAGAGTTGGCTTGAAGGGAAGCTTGGTTGTACTTGGGGAGCTTGGTGTTGTTGGAGTAGTGGTTGGCGCTTGCTTGTAGGTGAAGTACGTCTTTGGCTTGTTGTACTTGATGTCCTCTTGCACTTGGCGCTCGGCCTTGGATGCGATGTGCACAAGCTCAACCATGTTGTTGTACTTTTGGAACTCGGTGATGCGCTTGATAGGATGGTTCAAGCCATTGAGGAAGAGTGCCATTGTTTGCTCATCTCGCTCTTCAATGTTGGCACGGATCATGTTGAGCTCCATTTGCTTGAAGTACTCTTCCACGGTCTTTGACCCTTGACTAAGCGTTTGAAGCTTGTTGAAGAGGTCACGCGTGTAGTGTGAAGGAACAAAGCGGGATCTCATATGAGCCTTCATATCTTGCCAAGTGGCGATTGGAGGCTCTTCTTTTGCTTCGCGAGTTGGACTTGTTCCCACCAAAGGTTGGCATACTCATCAAACTCGAGGGATGCCATGGCCATCATCTTCTCATTGCTATAATTGTGCATGCGGAAGATCTTGTCGACCTTGAGTTCCCAAGAGAGATATTCCTCGGGCTCATTGGAACCGGTGAACTTGGGCATGGTGAATTTGAGCTTGCCGAAAGTTTCTTCTCCATTGCGGTTCCGGTTTCGTCGGTTGCCATTATTTTGACGGTCATCATCATCATCCGAGCTCTCATGTATTGCTTGGTGATTGTTGCGATGTTCGCGTGGTTTTTGAGGTGCCACGTTTGGTGGTGGAACTTGTTGTTGAGGACGAGCTTGGGGAGCGTGCTCATTTTCTTGTCGCGGATGCGGACGAGGAGGAGGTTGATGGTCCTCACGACGAGCTTGGGGAGCTTGCTCTTGCTCTTGTCGTGGTTGATGGCGAGGAGCATTAGCTTGCGCCATGTGGCGAGGAGGACGTCGAGCCGTATGCGCAATGGGTTGCTCTTCTTCTTGGTGTAGGGGAGGCTCTTCATGGCCATTATGTTGGCGACGAGGACGATCATGTCGATGATGACGCCTTGGAGGATATTCGAGTGCTTCACGTTGACGATGATCTTGTTCGTCCTCTTCAGAAGTTTCACTTGTTGTTGAAGGAGCATGTCGATGTCGATGGCCTTGGTGGTCCATGCGAGGTTGCTCTTGTTGAATCACAAGTGCCCTTGGTTGTGGTCAGTTTGCTTCACGTCTTGGAGGTCTTGCGGAGAGGTCACCATCATAGCTTGATGTCGCGGCGTGACGCGGAGATGGTACCACTTGCGAAGAGCTCATGGAGTGAAGAACGGGTCCATCCCGGTGCCATGAAGCGTGACGGCGAGGTGCACTTGTTTCACTTGATGAGTGCCGAGATGAGCTTGATTCGCGCGAGCGTGTCCTTGCGAGTCCATCGATGATGTGTTGGAGCTTCTCATCCGTTGAGGCGAGTGCACGGCCAAGAGCTTCATTTTGATGACCGAGGTTGTGTTGTATGGCATGCATTTGGCCACGGACTTCTTCGAAGCGGTTGTCGATGTTCTTGAATTCCACACGGGCCTCGCTAAATTGGTCATCTTGGTGCCGCTCGAGAGCTTCACAACGATAGTTGAATTCTCCTCGGACCTTCCAATGGTCCCATCTTGTCATGAATTGGTTATCATCCTCCGGAGGTGGTGGTGGTTGGGATGGCTCTCCATGCATGTCCATGATGCAAAGCCAACAATGGTTGTATATGGGGAAAAAGGGGGTGGAGAGTTAGCCTTTTACCTCACCTTGGAGATTATATGAAACCAATTGCCATACAAATGAGCGAAAAGCGTGCAAAGTGAAATGGTAAGAAACTCTCAAAGGCTTTTGGTGGAAGGTTAGGGTTGTGGAAAACCAAACGAAACGATCCAAGCAAAAGGTTATTGTCCTACGTGATAAAGAACCAAAGATCAAAAGCAAAAGGAAACGATCTACAAAAACACGGAAAACACACACGTGGAGAAAAACGTGGTTAGCACGACTATGAAAATGAGCACAAAAGGTCCTAACGAAGACTACGCTCGGTTGTCGTGCCAACACAAGGAGAGACCACAACTCGTTTGCCAAAAGAGGATAAGCAATAGATTTGTGCACTTGCCTCGGTGTGCTCTTTCTTCTCTCTTGTTGGCTTACAAGCTTGGTATTCTCTTTGTATTGGGAGACTATGTAACTTTGTATTCTATCTTTTTCTTTTCCTTGTTTTTTTTTGATTCTTTTTTCTTTTTCTCCCTTGCTATGCTACTATGTTAGCTTTTGTATTTGGCCTCACACTCTCACTTTTACGAAGGCAAGTGCACAATGCTTAGACAAACACAAAATAAGTTGCTCTCATAGGATAGACACACACAAAGGAAGATATGGGGCTGTCAAGGTGGTGCAAGTTATACCTTTGGTATTGTTGACGACTTGCAACCGTTGGCGGGGGGAAGATGTTCGAGTGTCGCGGTGTCGTTGAGCGCGGTATGGCGTTGATGCGGAAGCTGTTGTGAAAATGGCGACAAACACGCGAAATACGAACAAGCGAGGTGGAAAAGGTCAGCGAACGAAATCGAGGCGTCAAAGGGCAGGGAGCACGGTCAGTGGCGAGCGGTAGTACCGCTTGTACTACCGGTAGTACCGGTCACTAGCGGTAGTACCGCTTGCACAGCCAGCAGTACCGCTTGGCACAGGCCTGGAACTAGGTGAACTTGCCAAAAACCTCAAATTCGTTGAAAAACTGACCGAAAGGCTGAGCTAGAAACAAGGGGGGCTATAGATCGACTCCCAAAGCAACAGATCTATGGACCAAAACCACGAAAAACTCACCAAATCCAGAGATCGATCCGAAGGCAAATTGGGCTCTTTTTGGTAGGATTTTCGTTTTTAAGGCGGATAAAAGAAAAAATTGGAGGAAATTCGTGATCAACCGTGCTCTTGATACCAATATGTTATGGGGTAACCCTGGGGTTGGCCCGATCTTTCACGAATTCCACGAGCAACGAGGGGGAAAGAGGTGGTCGGGTATGAAATCGGGAGAAGACGATGAAAAACCACGAACACACACACACACCAAAACACGATACACGCCTACTCCTCACGCCGGTGGCAACCGGTCCAACATAATCCCTAGGATCGGTGTTGGGCGAAGCTCGCTCTCCACGCCAACAACGGGGGATGAGGTGCTTGGTGAGTCCTTGACGACTTGGTGGCGAGAAACCGAGAACCCAAGGCCTTGTACAACTTGAACGCACTAGGCAAGATCCAAGAGGGGGGTGGATAATCCGGTGCTCCTTGGTAGGAGCATGAGACCAATAGATATAAGTCCTCAAAGGGTTTCCTTAATATCTATTATTATCCAAGTCTAAGCTTTTACAATAGAGGGTGGGGGCTATATATAGTCCAGCCACAAAACAGGGGTAGTTTCGGAATGAAGAGATAAATGATAGGTTGGGTTACAAGGCACAGGGCCGAACTTAGGTGATCAGGGTCAGGCAGGACCGGTAGTACCGGTCCGGCAACCGGTAGTACCGGTGGTAACCGGTAGTACCGCTTCCGGAGCGGTAGTACCGCTTGAGGGCCTGGAGCTTCCGTCGGAGGCGTCAGTGGCGAGCGGTAGGAGGGGGCGGTAGTACCGGTTGCAGGACCGGTAGTACCGCTTGCTTCTGGGGCGTGGGGTAGTGCTTCCTGTGGCGAGCGGTAGGAGGAGGCGGTAGGTCCGCTTGGAGCGGTAGTACCGGTCGTCCCAACCGGTAGTACCGCTTGCATCTGGCAGCGACTGGTGGCTTCTTCGTACCTGATGATGCACAGAGTTTGCGTGTGAAGTAGCAAGCCATCCAAGGGGGTGTCGAAGTCACACAAGGAGAGGAGCGAGTTCACCTTAGTTTGAAGGAGTTTGGCTCGGGCGCGAGTCATGGGTCCACTTGGGTAGCTCATGTGAGTAGATGTAGTAGCGGTCGGAGGACGGGCTGCATCAGACCCAAAGGGGTGTAACCTAGCTAGCCAGCGCCTATATAAGGAGGGGCATAGCTAGGGTTAGAGGAGGTTGGACCGAGTAGGGAACTAAGGCACTGAAGCTTTGTTCATATAGCTCAAGGAGCACTTGTAGAAATCTAAGATCAATAAAATTCCCAAGTGTGGAGAGTTCATCTTGTTCTTCGTGCGCAGCAAGACCATGCACACCCTCCCCGGTGACCACAAGCATCCATTCGGCCCCCAACTTAAGCCCGCCCATGGAATATGCCGTGACACCACCACGACATCAGGAGATGAGTCAAAAAGGCCATGGTATGTAGATTTACTTCGTCCTTTTTACACTTAGAGGAAGTGTATTGTATCTCATATTATCATGTGTAGGATTGTATGTAAGAAGTGAACTAGTCAATGAAACTTCGGCACCTCGAGTTGTAACTCGGGGACTGCCTTGTCTTACTTGTTCTTGTCTTATGCATTTTTTATATGTGTAGAGGTCCCAACCTTTAATAAGGTAGAGATCCCTGTGTTTACAATGCTAGTCCCTGGATCAATAGCTAGCATCCACAGTTAAGATGTAATATCAAGAAACAAAGGTCATAAAACAACTTTATAACCAGGAATAAAATATTCATTACATCTTACATAGCTCATTTGGCTATCTCATTACAATGCAGCAGAAATAACTATGTAGCATGGAGTCCTTCATCTTCAAAGTGCAACAGGCAATCATGTTGGTTGTAGACTTGTAATCCTATTCAACACACTTCAATAACATCAAACAAACCTGCAACATAATAAGTTACAGCCACAAGGGTCAATACATTTGAATTTTATTGGCAAGTGATACTATGGTAGTATAGTGGTATCTATCATCTATATGCATTTGGCTAAGTGGAGCTTAGGCTTGCTTTGCTCAAAATAGATTTTCCTTATCTTTTGAAAACACTAAGTTTTTGTTTGTCAAAATCACCCAAGGCATCTACCAATAGAAATTGGTGATCCTTTAACCCTTATTCAACCACAAGTTTTTAACTTAGAAATTGGGATGAGGAGATTCTTGATAGCTTCCATGTCTTGATGCTCAAATTGTCCATTACCGGGGACACGACTAAGTACTTAGACTTTACACTCTCGAGAGGTGGTGCACTTTCCCCACTAGACTTGACATGCATCGAGACAAGATCTTTTAGAAGCCTTCCCTTAGACCAGAATGGACGCGTTCCAACCTATCATCCCCTACCACCAACTGTCCATTTGGCTAAGTTATTGCAACCTATATGATCCAGACAGAGCCCATAATGCCAAGTGGCTGCACTTGAAGCTTCTCAACATTTGACCTCTCAAATCTCTTTGTTCCTGGGTGGCTTTCCACAAGTGAGATACACTAGGGTAAGCCATAAATATGGGCCCTGTGTAACCACTCAACACAAACCATTATTTCCATTCCACCCAGGTGATTCATTCACATAGTTGTTTTATTAAACAAAACACAAGTCCTTGACTTAGAAATTTTTCATAGCATGAATATAATCCACCCTTGCTTTCTACTAGCTAGGATAAGCATGATAGTAGTAGGAATCTTAACTTAGGGAAAATTCTACTAAGGTTTCATCTACTAGGATTTCCCATGGCATAGTTTATACTTAGCAAAAATTCCATGCAAGTCCTACTTAGAAATATCACTAATGCATAGTGAAAATAATGGGACAAAAGTATGAAGCACCACTTGCCTTTTTGGTAGAGAATATAAGTTCACTCCTTGATCTTGCAATAGTCACACTCTTCAAATTTCACTACAATTCAATCAAGGCACAAATTCAATCTACCACTCAAGGAATTCATCACATGGAATAATAAAAACAAAGCAATGCATGCAAGCATGCCAAAGATTGTTTTATTTGGGAAAAGTGGTTTCTAATAGGTTATAAAAATTTTAAAACACCTATTGGTCATTTATAAATGTGGTAAAACCATTTGATATCAAGTTAGTGAAAATGGCCACTTTAAGTCATTTTTTTTGTTAGAAATGGTTCAAATCAAATTAATATTTTCTTGTGTTTACAAATATATTTTTAAACACAAGTGTTATTGTTTTAAGGTCAAGTGTTTAATATTAAAACCATTTGCAAAAGGTTTTACTTATAAACCATTTTTAAATCAAAGCCATATTATTTTGTTAGAAATGCCTTTAAACAAAGTAATATTTTTATAGGGTTCACCAACTATATTTTTAAATCCAAAAACATGGTATTTAGGGTCAAAGAGTTTAAATCAAATCATTTTCCAAAGGTTTTAATCAAAAAGAATTTTTAAAACTTATTCAATAATTTTATTTGGCTAGAAATGCTTTTATTCAAAGATTTATTCTTTAGCTTCACAAAATACACTTTTAAATCCATAGATTGGTTTCTATGGTCAGTAGGTTCAAAACAAACTATTTACAAAAGATTTCATCCTAAAAACATTTTTAGAATGAATTTTATACACAAAATATGCCTACACAAGTTTGTGCAAAACAACTAATTTTCCAGAAGCAATTCATTGAACAAAGTGTATGGTTGGAAAGTACTTGTTTTGCTGATTCCATTAATATAAAATTTGCAAAATTTGGACGTGTAGATTTAAAGTTATGAATTTTATAAAATCTAACATCTAATAGATTATTTCTGTTTTTAAAACAATAGATAGGGCCACGTGGCTACTTCTTACTGGTCGATAACGGTTCGCGTGGATCACGCTGTGTGGATAGTTGGATCTAATGTAAATCGTGCGGCACAGAAACAACATACCCTTTTGTTTAAATGATTCTATCCTAACCATGCGATCGCGATCTGACGGCTGAAGTGCCCTGACCAAAGACTAGCGGCGCAATCCAGCGATGAGCAGCGGCGCGGCTCTGCTTGCGGCGGTTCGGGAGGAGCAGGAAGAAAGGGAGGAGGAGAGATGGCTCACCAGATTCGCTGAGGCGTGAGGAAGATCAAGGTAGTTGTCGCAGGGCAAGGGGCGCACGGTCACGTCGGCGATTGCTCGCCGGAGACGTTGCTGACGACGGGCACGCACGATAGTCGACGTTGGCGAGGCTTTACGGCATGCTAAGACAAACGGATGGCGTCGTTAGATGCCTAAGAAAGTCACGATCACAGGTGCATCATAGAGAGGGGAAGGGGAGGTCAGACTTCACCGAGGGAGATCGAAGGAGTTGAAGTATGAGGAAGTGGAGCTCTAGTGTTGATGTTGCCGAGCCTCTGGTGAACACGCAGGCTAGCTATGGGTACTGGCAGATGCGGGGGATATTGGGGAACACGCTGGTGGAGTCTAGGGGAAGTGGGGCGGTCTGGCGTCATCGGAATCAACCGGGAATGGTCGCCGGAGACAGGGGCAGTTGAGGTCGAAATTTGCGCAGCCTAGTGGCTTCGGTCGAGTGAGGTCTGAGGGGAAAGGAAGAGGGGGAACGTGCGCTTTATTGTGCGTGATCGTGGCGACGTTTAAGCGCGGCATTGATGCGAATTAATCGTTGGCATTCATCGGCAGAGAAACGGCCAGAGGGTGCACGGTCAGCGGCGGTGAGGAAGAAGATGATTGTGTGGTAGTGTGGCCTGGCGGCAGTGAGAGAGAGAGGGGAGTGGAGGGGTCCAACCGTCAGTGCGTTCGCGGGTGCGTTAGTGAGTGTGAAACGTTTTCCGCGGGGAGGAGGGAGTGGGCTGGTTGCTGGGCCTGCTGGGCTTAGCTGGGTTGGGATGTTTCTTTCCTATTTTTCTTCTCTGTTTTATTTTTCTTTTTCCATTTTCATTTTCTGTTTTGAATTTGTTCAAATGATTTCAAACTTTTTTTCAGTTCAAATCATTTCAAACTTTTCAGCAAGTTCTGTTATGTTTAAACATGTACTTTTAAGACCGTTTTTAGAATAATTTCTTTCTTCTTTTTATGCTTTTATTCTTTATTAAAATAAGCACTTGCTTTTATTCAAATAAGATTAAATATATTTTCAAACCCTTTATTTGAATTCAAATTTTCACTAAACCTTTTCAGCAGGTTTTATTTATTTAATAGGGTGTTAAATACTTCACATTGAATTATTTGAAATATTTTTAATATGATTTATTAATCATTTAAATTGGGAAATGCTTTTATTTAAATAAAATATGGTTTTAATTCCATATAAATTTTTATTCAAATAATTCTTTTAGCTTAATTGATAAATTTTTAATCCACTTGGATAAATTTCCATTTATTACTTTCTCATGATTTTATTAATCATTTCTATTAGGAATTTTATCTTTATCCATATATAATTAGAATAAGGTTTAATGCCATATAATTTTATTTGAATATTCCTTATGCATTTATTTTATTTGGATTTGGATTATATTTATTCCATTTTCTTATGGATTATGCCAAGTTTTAATTTGGCTTTTAAATATTCCTTGTTTATTTATTTATTTCTTTATCTTATAAAATTCATATTTTTTTTAAAGATCCAAAATTGGTGATTCCAATTGTATAATTTTATTTAATATTTGTTTATCTTTTTAAATCCTTTAGGATTACTTTGCTCACAATTTCGTATGGATTTTAGATGGGAGCTTTATTAGCTTTGGAGATTCTTTCTTTTTAACTTGTTAAATTCATAAGTTTTTATCCATGGTTCTAAATTGAATGAAATAAATTTCTATGGTTTTATAATATTTTTATTTATCATCCTTGATCATTTATAAATGTTTGTTGACAAATTTTTATATGGATCAAATCCATAGTCTTTGAGGTATCTTGGAAATGTTTTTCTTCCATTAGGGTTTTAGAGTTTTGGTTTATTTTCCAAGTGTTTAAATTTCAAGATGCATTTATGAAGAATGCATTTTATAGTTGGATTCAAATTTTATTCAAAGTTTGTTCAAGATGGGTTTTGATGTTTCTACTCTAAAACAAAAGTTTCTTTTCACCCTAAATTTCAATAATTATTTATTTTGTTTATTTATTTTTCACATTTCAAAATTTCGAAAATTTTGGGATGTTACAATATGTCGACTGGCTTATATGTCTAATTATTAGGCCAAGTTAGTAGTGTGTTGGCAGCAAAGGCCGACTCTTCGACTTACTGCTGTCTGAAAAGGGCTTCATGGTAAGCAACATAAAAGACGACGAAGGCCAAACACATGAAAAAAGACTAAGGAAAGTATTGTATGCGAGCTGACTCATGTTTTACCGCTTTTTAACCCCTTTACTTTCTGTATTTCATTATTTTATGAATTTATCTTGAGCTATTGTTTATAATTCCTAAGTATGGATAATTCGGTCTACTTATCTCGGACCAGTAAGTCGAACACCGCAAATGGTAGACACGGTCCGTATAGTTAACTCAGAATAACAAACGACATGAAATTAAGCACAACACCCAAAAAGATCCGAGTTATACAAATCACATAAGTAGCAAAAGAACGGAAACTATTTTCTACACCATACACCCGGCATATTAGGGACTTAGCAAATTTTGAAGTCTCTAAATTCAGGCGATGGTTGTTGTCGGGTCATCAGTAGATGGAAGAACGGTAACCCCAGGAGCATGGGCCTCTGAAGTGGTTATCTCGGCTACTGCCGGAGGAACCTCGGCTTTAGTTGAAGCAACAACTTCGAGAGTAGGGATCTCTGGGTCGTCTGAGCTCCCACAGAAGATACTTCGGCTTCGGCAGGAGAGGGCTCGACATCTTGAGCATTGTTTCCTTTGCGAGACACCTTGTCTTGAGCCTGAGAAGCCTTGGTCCCCTTGGAGGAAGACCGGGCCTCAGCTTCTTGATATGAGTCATATCCTTGTTCATCCGAACTCCTGGACTCTTCTTCAGCATCTTGCTCATCCCCGGATTCTTCCTCGGATTCATCATATTCTATTGCCTCAACATTTTCATCGGCCTCAATTTGAAGGAAGCTCGGCCCTTCATTCCATTGATGCACGTCGGCATATTCGATGATTTGGTAGGCTCAAGCTTGGCGATGAGCAATATGATCCAGATCACTAATCCAAGGGGAGCCGGTGAGCAGATTCATCAAGATGTCAAGATAAATATTTTCGTACCAGGACAGTACGACTGTAAGCGCCATGTCAGCCCCAGATCTTCATGCGAACTCTCTAGAGACTTAGCTGAGTCTGGCAATCCATCAATTTCTCCACAAGCACTTCAACCTTAGTAATCTTAATTAGGCTCATTTGGCCAGAGAATATGGAGTACTCGGATAGCCACGTACACCAGGTCTTTGCCAAAGGTCTTCATGGGCTTGAGGGCAGCAGCGACACTGATCAAGTAATCCTCCATGGATTATTCTTGATCCAGATTGTTGGGGACACCTCGGAGAGCCCGGGAATCCACCACGACTTTTCTACTCACAGGCTGGGACTCCAAAATATAATCTATGGACAAAACAAAACATAAGTCAATACTAGTAATCGTTAGGTATGATTTGGCCACAGGTCATGAGGTAAAAATAGAAAATTTACGGTGAATATATCGCAGCATTTTGTGAAGATCGTCGGCCCAAAAGACCCTTTTCTTTTCAAACCGGGTAATGTCATATTGAAGGGATTTGTTTGTTGACTCGGCTGCATCAAGGAGCTCCTTATTTTTCAAAGTTGAAGAGTTAACCGATCCTTCTCCTCGGAGAACTCTTGATACATTTTCTCCAACTCTGTTTTATGGGCCTTCTTTAAGGAGTCAACCTCAGCACGAAGCTGAGCTATCTCATCATCCTTCTCCTTCAGCTTTGTCAAGTTAGCTCCTTCTTGTTCTAGAAAATGCAGCATCATATCAGGCATCGAAACGCATTCTTGATGCGATGCTACAAGGCTTTGTAATTTGGCTGAGCCGAGTCAAAAAGATAATATATATTTTGTGAAAGCACGGATGGGAGGAGGAAAGAACTGGAAAAACCATCACCGACTCACCTTCGAGTTCGGCAACTTTCCCCTTGAGCGTCATATTATGGTTTTCAATAGCGGCTGAACAAAGACGAATCAAAAATTAACTCGGAAAAGAGGACCAGGACAAGAATTTCAAAGAATACAGCAATTATATCACTAGTTTTCTTCAAGATGGGCACCATCTTCGCATACTTCGTCGACAATTTCCTATGAGAGAAGAGCAGTTTCTGGAACTCGGCCATGCGCCGATTATGAGCAACCTAAAGACACAAAGCATTATTTGGGGAAGGATATTCAAAGCTAAATCTCAATATCTGAATTAAGTAAACTTAACTCGGATCTAGATGGCTAGAATTTCAAAATTAAACCTAAAGATCCAAGCCAAGTAGAACTTGACGCGGATCTGGATGCCTAGATATTCAAAGCTAAATCTCAAGATCCGAATTAAGTAAACTTAACTAGGATCTAGATGGCTGGATATTCAAAACTAAATCTAAAGATCAAAGCCAAGCAGAACTTGACTCGGATCTAGATGGCTGGATATTCATAGCTAAATCTCAAGATCCAAATTAAGTAAACTTAACTCGGATCTAGATGGCTGGAATTTCAAAACTAAACATAAAGATCCAAGCCAAGTAGAACTTGACGCGGATCTGGATGGCTGGATATTCAAAGCTAAATCTCAAGATCCGAATTAAGTAAACTTAACTCGGATCTAGATGGCTGGATATTCAAAACTAAATCTAAAGATCCAAGCCAATTAGAACTTGACTCGGATCTAGATGGCTGGATATTCAAAGCTAAATATCAAGATACGAATTAAGTAAACTTAACTCGGATCTAGATGGCTGGTATTCAAAGCTAAATCTCAAGATCCGAATTAAGTAAACTTAACTCGGATCTAGATGGATGGATATTCGAAACTAAATCAAAAGATCTGAACTAAGTAAACTAGGCTCGGATCTAGATGGCTGGATATTCGAAGGAAAATAAAAATTTCACTAAGTTCCTTTGATTTAGTATATGCAAAACGACTACAACATATAAACAGAGCTTCTGACCGAATGATAAATCATTTGGTCGAAAGCTCGGGGACTAGTAGACATACTCTACATTACGCGGAAAGTCTTAAGCGTAGACCGGAGTGTTTATCTCATTCATAGTATCACTCTCGATAATAACCATGGCGGCGAGATGCAAGCGGTTGCTGACATCGGAGAAATGGAAAGGCTTGGTACCCGGATTGGTCACCGAGCTACCCTCGACCTGATCAGCTGCATTCCAATTATTGGCACACTCAAGCAAGGAACCAAGGCTTCCACCACTCTGGGTGCATGTCAACACCTTTCCCTTGGCCTCTCATGCTTGTTGAGCAACTACCTCAGACGCCGGGCTCTTATGAAGCACCATTTGTGTGCCGGCGGCAGAGGCAGACCTGGATCTAGAGGCAGGAGCACCCTTGTGAAGCATATCATCTATACTGGGTTGGGAGGATCTCGGCACAACTTTCCTTTGGGCAGGTTTGGGCTTGGTGATTCCATCCCCCGTGGCCTTGGCAGGTGTCTTGGCAACTGGCCGCGATTTAGCTGGCTGAGACAAACTTGGGGCAGCATCTAGAGTCGTAGAAGGAGAAGAAGAGCGAGTTTTCTACTAAGTTGAGCTTGGAGCAGTCGCAAAAACTGATGGAGCCAGATTCTAAGTAGGAGCCGAGATAGTAGGAACCTCGGCAGGCATTGGTTCGGCAGGGGTATCTTTGGCGACATTGGTGGACACTACCGAATCATTCGGTTGATCCGGCATAGCAGTGTCGGCACCACCGCCAGTGTCATGGTACTGCCGATGAGTACGCCATGGAGGGGTCCTCACAGTGCGTGTTTAGAGACGTGGGGGAAGGCGTACGGTTGACGGGTATGAGGTAACATAGCTTACCCAGGTTCAGATCCCACGACGGTGGCGGAATCCTACTCCTTCTATAAATCACAATAAGGGCAATATGCCAAGTTATAGGGATTGGTTCGCTGTGTGAGGTGACTAGAAAGTCTAAGTTATCGTTCCCTAAAGGCTCCCATAGGCCCGACTTATATAGTCGCCAGGTCCTAGGGTTACAGGGAAAAGTCCTAGCCGGACAGGTTACAGAGTCCTACACTGCTTACAACTAGTCTAGCGTGTCTTGCACTCCAAGGCTTCGGGTACGTCGGTGACTCCTCCGTAGCCTTCCTTTATCCGGCATGGGACTCCCTTCTGGATCCTTCTAATTGGGCCGCCCAGCAGGCCGTAGGCCATGCTACCAACTGTGGGCCACCCGGGTTATCCGGATAGAGGACATGCTATGAGGATACACATATAACATATCCCCAACAGTAGCCCCCGGAGAACTACGAGATCTTGCGCCATCTTGCCTCTTCACGTTGAATGCTCCGTCTAGATGGATGTTGGCAAATCGTCAAGAAATATCTTGTAGTCCTCCAAAAGAACCCTGCAAGGTTTTCTCTGTCTTCAATTTGTAAGTCAGAGAATTGCTAAATCTTCTATCATACTCTTCCGTAGCCGGACTGTATCCGTCCATGCCGGAATATTCCGATGTGATGGTTCACCTTCTAGTGATAGCTAGGGCGACGTAGACGTAGGTCAGCAACGCCTCGTAACTCACACATGCAGAGAACGCAATCATGTCTGATTTTCCCGCGAGAGCGATACGAACCGTTGGCGGCGACGGTTGGCACCATGGCGAAATTTCCGCGCACGCGCCCGCACACACCGTCCACGCGTCAACCATTCGATCATTCCACACGAATCTTGACACCAGAGGTTATAAATTGTAACAGCGGTGGAAATTTTACTTTTCACCTCATTCTCCTCTGCATCGTCTTCTTCCTCCAGCGAGCGCCTCCTCCATCTCTCCGCGCACTCCACGGAAAAACCCTAGTTCCTCGACCTTTCCCAATCACCACCGTAACCTTGCAATGGCCAGCAGCAGTTCCACTCCTTCCATGGCGGCATCAGGCGAAGCCGGCGAGCACCGTCGTCGTGCCCCCAGAGGGCCTGGTGATCCCCAAATCCGCGATGGTCGAAACCACCGGCAGCGACCATAACCTGGCGGCGCTGGAGCTGCTAGAGGAGGAGTATGACTCCCACAAGGGAGATTGGCGCGGTTCAGATATTACGGACCGCGACATCAAGGAGTTAATAATCGAGGGCTACCTCCCTGCGACGGAGGGGCTCGCCTGGCAGGCGGTGCCATCCGGCGAGGTCACTCCTTCTCCCCAAGCTGGAGAAAATGTGTACCTCAAAGCCCAACTGTACGCGGCGTCTCCCTGCCCATCTCCAATTTCTTCCTAGCTGTCCTCAACCATTACCGAGTACAGCCTCAGAACCTCTCCCCCAATAGCATCCTCGCGCTTAGCAACTACGCAGTGCTTTGTGAGGGTAACTTAGGGATTAGGCCTAGGCTAGATCTCTTTATATACTTTTTCACCATCAATCGGGAAGCCGGAGCTGACAAGGACGAGCTTAGGAACTGTGGCACTATTAGTTTTAAGATCCGGCCTAGCCGGCGGTTCCCCGACATCGTCGGCCATGAGTCCTGTAAGAACTGGCAACAGACGTACTTCTACGGCCCAGATATCCCTCTGGCTGGCCGAGAAGTGACGTACCCAGACTTCGTCGATGGAGATGCCGCCGAAGCTTCAACATGGATATCCCAGGCCTTCCTTCCCTCCGACATCGACGCTTCCCGCGCTATAAGGCGGATAGAGTGGTTCGTAGAGACGGGTCTGACCGGATTGGACCTGGCCATGTGCTGGTTCGTCAGGCAGATCCAGCCTCTGCAGCACCGCTTGAAGCGGATGCATGAGTACACCAACGAGAGGAAGGATAGCCTCCGCATCTCCGAGGACAACTTCTCGAGTGACTCCGTCAAGCTTCGCCTCAAGGACATCGTCAAGGTGAAGGATAGGAAGCGTGGCTTCACCAGCACCTACGACATGTTCATAGAGAGCAAGTTCCCAAGTTTATTTTCTGTGTAAGACATATACTCCAGTTCTTCCGTTTAGCCATTACCATCTCATCTAACACTGTGGGTTTTCACTTAACAGCTCTGCGATCTAGATGAGGATAGCATGGCTATCCAAATCTATGATCCAAAGATGAAGGAAGTCACCGTCGTGTCCGACGACGATGTCCCGTTGGCGCGAAAGCGAAAGAGCTCCACCTCTGACGCTGCCGATGGAGGCAAGAAGAAGAAGACGGGGGGAGCCTCCAAGAATACTACCGCCGCCCTAGAGGCGGAGAAAAGAAAGGTTACCGGGATCCCCTTTGCCAAAGCACCCCCTCTTGTGTAAGCTTCTTTCTCTCCGACATTGTCCATTGCTTGTCTTATTCCTGTACTTATACTTTTCGCACGTTTCAGGAAGAAGGCCACTACCAGTTTGAAGAAGACCTCCAAAACTTTGGGGGCTTCTAGAAACATTAAAGATATGTTGCATCGTGATGTTTCTCCCCACGCATCTCCCTCCATCGCCCCTGTCACTCCTAGCGTCCAGCCTACGCCCGCTCCGACAAGCTCACAGGCCAAATATGCATCTGGCCCTTCCACCATGGAAGTGGACTCAGGCGCCTCCACGGATCTTGCCGTTGTCGGCGAACAGGAAACGCAAGAAAGTGACGCAACCCAAATGGCTGAAGCTCCAGCTAAGGATGCCATCGGTAGCGGTAAGGCGGTGGTGGAGAGTGGTACGTCTGCCGAAGTCGGCGCCTCCGCACCCAAGAAAGCCATAAAGTTCCCAAAGATAGTCTACCCGGTACTTACGTAGGGTAGCTCCGTTGTGGTTCCTGGTGCGACACCGACATCTCCAACATGCGGTCTTGAGGAGCTTCTCCGGCAAGCAGAAATCTTGCAAGGAAACAGTTTATCCTTCGGCAAGTTGCTTGCTGAGAGTGCTAGAAACCTCAAGATCATCGCACTTGTAATTTTTATTCGCCTTTTGCATTTTATATGAGTATCCCACTGTAGCCCCCGAGGAT
Source organism: Avena longiglumis (assembly GCA_030063025.1). Taxonomy (NCBI): domain Eukaryota; kingdom Viridiplantae; phylum Streptophyta; class Magnoliopsida; order Poales; family Poaceae; genus Avena; species Avena longiglumis. Next base: position 469,083,007 of record CP125974.1, on the reverse strand, counting down.
TTAGACAGAAAACCATAGGTCTTTGCATCTGAATGCTCTAAGCGTGACTAAGCTAGAAAACTTCTCACTGTAGCCCCCAAGCATATAGTTTGAATAAATTATTCCGACTAGATGCTTTCAGAGTAGCATACGCAGTGTTTATAAATTTCAATACTGTGGCCCCCAAGCTTCTAGTTGTAACTAAATTAGTTCTGACTAGATGCTTAAAGAAAGACTAAGCATATGACTGAGTTAAAACTTTATACTGTAGCCCCCAAGCTTCTAGTTGAAAACTGAATTAGTTCCGACTAGATGTTTAAAGAAAGACTAAGCATAGTGCTAAGTTAAAAACTCTCACTGTAGCCCCCAAGCCTCTAGGTGGATATTTATCCGGCTAGATGCTTCAAGTAGATCAAACAGCGTTAAACTTTTCCTTTCCACAGAATGAGAATGCTCGGAGGGGCGTGGCCAACGAGAAGTACCAGAAGATGCGCTCGGACTTGGAAGCCGAAAATGGTAAATCACCAAGAACAAGCGTCTATTTATCCTTTCTTTTTCGTATTCCGACTTGGTCTTGTGACAACATTCTCCGAGTACTCACTGTGCACTGTTCTTTCTCCAACTTGCAAAAGCCATTTCCAAGGCTAAGGATATTGTTGAGCAATCCAAGCATATTCAGCAGTTGAATAGCAAAAACAAGATCCTTAAGAAGGAGAGAAAGGATATGCTAAAGATGCATGAGGACTCAATGAGAGTCCTGCAGGAATCCGCCAACGAGGAGATGAACTGCTTAAAGGAGGAAATCGCGATCCTGAAAGATCAGAAGAAGCCGCCGATGAGCAAAATCAGCACCATCTGGACGCGTATAGGATCCTTCGACAATAATGGGACTCCATGGCGGAAAATCTCTAGCAGGCTGAGATTAGCATCTTCAGTAAGTGATTCTCCATCTTATACTTCTGTAAGCTAGATACTCTGAACTTTTGTGTTATGTAACTCATGCGCTCCTTTGTCGAAAATTTGCAGCTCCTATGGGGTTAACCTGGTCGCCTCCTACGCCAAAGGAATGAATGGTCCTTGCCGGCAACTTTATCAACACCGCCATCAAGCAGACCAAGGAGATAGCCAAGCCCCTCCATATTAACATCAAGGCGATGGACTCTGTGGCGAAGTTCTCGGAGATCCTGCGCCAAGCCCCAGAGCGTATCTCAAGATGGAAAGCTTCGTGTACACGGGCCGGCGCCAGGATGGCATTGTCAATGGTCAAGTCACACTACAAAAATGCCGACATCGACACGGTGACCTCCGGTATCCCCGACGTAGACGACAAAGGCCAAAAGATAGATCACGAAGCTATCTTGGCATCGCTCGCGGGTTTTGACACCAGAGTCGCCGAGTTGGTCGACCTAATGTCTTTGTGACCATGAAAACCATTGACGGTGGCAACCAAAGCTCCTCCGAGTCCCTCAACACTGCCGACTTCGAGGAAGGTGACTCTCCTGCTGTTCACGATGTTGCGTCCAAGTTGCCTGCGCCAGAGGAATGATAAACAATTATGTAATATTTGTTTCCTCTGAAATGTATATGCGGAAAAACTATGTGTTAACTTAAGGCGGAAAACAATGGTTGTTATTTCCCGCTACTCAAGAACTGGTTCTAGCATGTATATATTTTTAAGCAAGTGTTGGCTTATCCATTAATTTGGTTTTTATGCTCGACTTTTCGTGAGTCGGAAGACTCGTTGTCAGAACTACGCGCTCAGGCGATGATACCCAATGGCACCGTCAAGAAACTAAGCACAAAATCGCCGATAATAAGTGCCGAAAGTCACTACTCCAAAATCCACATAAAAACAACAAAGAACGTGTAGACCAAAAAAATAATCTAACGCCCGTAGGCGGAATTTTCACAAGTGCAATCGCAACGCTTGTGCATAAAGGTTTTCTACGGTCCAAAAATGAACACTAAAGGAGGTAAAATACTCAGAAATATGAGTGAACCAGAGAGCTTTATTTCATTGATCATATAAGAGGTACACAATAGATAAAAAATGCTAAGTTTAGAAAGGACGTAGTTGTGCTATGTTCCATGGCCGATCAAGCTCCGGGTAGTCATCATCCGGGTCATGTGTCTTATGCTTATGATCCTCGTTGGGTCTATCCTTCAGTTCACGATTGTCAACGAGGTAGTAAGACCCATTGAGCAGCGTCTTGCTTATGATGAACGGTCCTTCCCATGGTGGGGATAATTTGTGTGACTTCTTCTGCTTAAGTCGGAGCACCAGATCCCCCTCTTTAAATGAGCGATGCCGAACGCGGCGACTATGGTAGCTACGTAGCTTCTGCTGGTAGATGGCGGATCTTTGGCATGCCAAAACACGCTCCTCCTCGAGAAGGTCCACATCTAGGCGTGTGGATTCTTCAGCGTCATCTTCGTCGTAGGTGGCAACTCTTGGTGAATCATGAAGGATGTCGGAAGGCAGGATGGCTTCAGCTCCATATACCATGAAGTAAGGGGTGTAGCCGGTGGATCTGTTGGGTGTAGTTTGGAAACTCCACAGCACAGATGGAAATTCTTCTACCCAGGCTCCAGCTGCTCTATGTAGCAGTGCCTGAAGACGTGGCTTGATTCCCTGTAAAATTAATCCATTGGGTCGCTCAACCTGACCATTGGACTATGGATGTGCCACAGATGCAAGGTCAAGTCGGATGCCCTTCTCCCAACAGTAAGCTTCCACTTCTCTGAGTGACAAGTTGCTGCCGTTGTCGGTGATTATGCTATGTGGGAGACCAAATCTCACCACTAGATCCCGGACAAACCTAAGGGCAGTTGCCCCATCGAGCTTTCTAATGGGTTTAGCTTCTAACCATTTGGTGAATTTATCAACTTCTACTAGCAGATGCGTAACCCACATGGTGTCATTTGCAACGGACCAACCATGTCTAGCACCCAAACTGCGAATGGCCAAGTTATTGGTATTGTTCGCAATTCTTTAGCAGGAACATGTGGTTGTCGGGTATAGTATTGGCATCCCATGCATGTCTCGACCATCTTGTCGACGTCCGCCTTTGCCGTCAGCCAGTAGAATCCTTGCCGGAAGGCTTTAGCGACCAAGGATCGGGGAGCGGCGTGATGCCCGCAATCTCCGAGATGGATTTCGCGTAGGATTTCAATACCTTCTTGTTGGGAAACACACTTAAGGTATACACCAATAGTGCTTATTTTGTAGAGCTGTCCATTGATTATGGTATAGCCCTTTGCTGGACGTACTATTGTCTTTCGACCTCATCGTCAGGCAAAGTTTCGTGTTCTAGATACTCCATGAACGGTTTTGTCCAAGCCGGAGGGACCTTTGTCACCATGTGAACGAAAGATTCAACTCTGTCCGGGTTGTCGATGTCTACTCCCTTCACGGATGGCATTCGTAGATGCTCCAGGAAAACTCTAGGCGGAATTCGTTTGTGCCCTGATCCAAGCTTAGAGAGTAGATCAGCCACCTCATTTTGCTCCTTAGGTACATACTTGACCTCGTAGCCCAAGAACCTCGTGGCTATCTCGTCCACTTTGTCTCGATATGCCGCCATCATAGGGTTCCGCGAGTTCCAGGTGCCAGCCACCTGCTGGGAAACCAAGTCGAAATCTCCACAGCAAACTATGCGCTTGATGCCAATATCCTTGGCTACGCGTAATCCGTGAATGAGTGCTTCATACTCCGCCATGTTGTTTGTAGCCTCGAAGTGGATCTGCAGAACGTAGTGTACCTTGTCCCCACTTGGTGACTGTAGCAGTACACCAGCCTCCGAGCCATTGATCAGCTTTGATCCGTCAAAGTGCATCACCCAGTATTCTGGCTCTGGCATTGGGGTAGCATATGGCATCTCTGTCCAATCTGCAAGAAAATCCGCCAAGGCTTGTGACTTGATAGCGTCGCGTCTTTTGTAAGTGATCTCGAAGGCGGAAAGTTCAATGCCCCACTTCACGACACTTCCTATAGCATCGCTGTTGTTGATGATGTCGGACAGTGGAGTCTTGCTCGCTACTGCGATAGGGTGCTCCTGGAAATAGTGCCTCAGCTTCCGAGAAGCAAGGAATACTCCATAAGCTATCTTTTGGTAGTGCGGGTAACACTGCTTGGACTCCGTCAAGACCTCACTTATATAGTAAACTGGTCGTTGAACTCTGTACTCATAGCCTGGTTCCTTGCTCTCTACCACAACGACGATGCTGATTACCCGGTTGGTGTCCGCCATGTAAATTAACATGGGCTCTCCAGGCTCGGGTGTTGCAAGAATACGCGCTGATGAAAGAATCTCCTTGATTTGCTTCAATGTTGCATCTGCTTCGTCCGTCCACGAGAATTTGTCCGCCTTCTTCATCAACTTGTACAGTGGCGGGGCCTTCTCTCCAAGTCGGCTGACGAACCGACTAACTGCTGCAACACAACATGTTAGTCGTTGTATGTCCTTTAGGCATGTCGGATGATTTATGTTTAAGATGGCCTTGATTTTCTCCGGGTTGACCTTGATTCCACGTTGGGAAACGATGAAACCTAACAATTTGCCGGCTGGAACCCCGAAGACGCACTTCTTAGGGTTAAGCATCATGTTGTATTTTCAGATATTATCAAAGGTTACTTTTAAGTTGGAGATTAAGTCATTTGATTTTTTAGACATCACCACTATATCGTCCACATAGGCGTGAACGTTCCGACCAATTTGATCGTGTAGGCAACGTTGCATTGTCCGCTGGTACGTAGCACCTGCATTTTTCAGCCCAAAGGGCATCGTGACATAGCAAAACGTGTCGTAGGGTGTAGTGAACGAAGTGGCCAATTGGTCCGACTTCCTCATCTTGATCTGGTGGTATCCTGAGTATACATCAAGAAAACAAAAAAGTTCCGAGCCAGCTGTCGAGTCAATGACTTGGTCAATGTGAGGCAAAGCAAACGGATATTTGGGACATGCCTTGTTCAAGCCGGTGTAATCAACGCACATTCTTAATTATTTGGTTCCCTTTTTGGGGACAAGTACAGGATTGGCCACCCATTGGGTGTGAAGGACTTCTCGGATAAAACTAGCATTAAGTAACCTAGCTATCTCTTTGCCTATGGCGCATCTCTTCTCATCTCCAAAGCGTCGTAGAGGTTGTTTCACTGGTTTACATTTTGGATCAATATTCAAGCTGTGCTCGACAAGTTCCCTAGGTACACCTTTCATGTCGGCAGGTTGCCAGGAAAAGATGTCCCTATTCTCACTGAGGAACTCGACGAGCGCGCTTTCCTATTTAGGGTCCAGGTTCGTCCCAATGGCGGTGGTCTTGGAGGCATCGCCTACCACAAGTTCCACCGGCTTGGTCTCGATGGCGGCCTTGAATGCTGGGGCGGAGTCAGAGATCTGTTTCTTCCACGCGGGCATCTCTGAGGCATCGACCTTGCTCTGGATCTCCTTGAATTATTCGTTTTAGAGGACAGCTTCTGCGTAGGCTGCTTCTCCAATATCGCAGTCCCTTGCTTTGGTAAAGCTTCCGGATACGGTGATGACACCATTTGGTCCAGGTATCTTGAGTTTGTTGTAGACGAAGCATGGCTTGGCCATAAAGGTGTGGAATATGTCGCGGTCAAATATGACATGGTACACGCTCTTGAAGGGGACCACCTCAAAGGTCATGCGCTCTTGGCAGTAATTATTAACATCACCAAAAAGCGACCTGAAGTGTGATGCACCCAAGGGACCGAGCCTCCTGAGCAGGAACTACGCCGTGGAAGATGGTGTTGGTCTGCCTTAGGTTTGCCTCCGTCAAGTTCATCTTCTGCAGTGCATCCAGGTACATGATATTGATGCTGCTTCCACTATCCACCATACATTTGGTGAACTCATTGTCGTCAATCAGGGGGTTGATGACCATGGCATATTGGTTCTTCGTAGGGATGAGGTTTGGGTGATCCTTCCTGTCCCAAGTAATTGGAATCTCCGACCAGCGCAGGAACTGGGGAACTGGGGGTAGAGTAGCCATCAGTATCCTCATTGAGGTCTTCTGTTGTCGGACGGTGGGGGTGCCAAGGAAAGTGTGGATAACTGCCGCCTTCTTCTCGAATGGGTTCTTGCTTTTGTTGTCGCTCTTGGCGGCGTGCTTGGGGTCAATGTCCTCGTCCATGTCACTTGAATCCTTGGACTCCTCCTCCTTCTTCTTTCCCTTGCCCTTGCCTCGTGGTCTGCTCTTCCGACTTCGCTTATAGCCGGACTCCGGGTCCTCCTTAAGGTCATTGACAAACTTGCAGTGGCGATTGGTGTGGGTGGCCATGCTGTTGTCATTGAGGTGTACGAGGCACGGCATATCACGGTACTCCTCGTAGGTTTGGGGAACGCGGAGCGCTGCCGAGGTAGTTTCACTTCCTCGCTGTTGCCCATGACCAGCTCCCCGCCCTCGGCCACGTTGTCCGCCATCACCTCGTCATGCAAAGTTCATAGACCATGTCGGGAGTTTGCTTTTCTTATGGTGCGGATTTCCGCTTTGTGCTGTTGTTCCTCCGAGCTTGAGTTGGAACGGCCATTGCTGGCAGAGAGCCGCGAGCATCGTCATCGACAGTTGCGAACTCACTGGCCAACTGAATCATCTGGTTCAAGTCTAGCTAATGATTATCCTGCAAGTGCTTCAGCTTATGTTGGAGCAACATTCCCCTTTCCAACCCCTCTATGAAGGCAGCCATGGCGGTTTGGGCGTGCACTCCTGCGCAGGAATTCTTCATATCCAGCCAGCAGGAGAGGTAGGCGCGAGATGTCTCATCTTTCTCTTGCACGCACCGCTGTAGATCGCCAACAGTGCAGGGACGCTTGTACGTACCCTCGAAGTTCTTGGTGAACGCTTATTGCATGTCCAACCAATTGAATATGGATCTTTCCGGCAAGTCATCAATCCATTGACGGGCCATGCCCGCCAACATCAATGGGAGGTACTTGATGGCAACGTTGGGGTTACCCCCGGCGATCTCTACCGTGTTACCGTAGTCCTGCGGCCATGTAGCTGGCTTGGCAGTGCCGTCATAGGGCCTGATGGTCTTGTCAATTCGGAAACCTTTGGGGTAAGTTGCGGACCGTATTACAGGTCCAAAGCAACATGGTCCCAGGTATGGTCCTTCCCAGGCCTCGTGGATCATGTCCAGGCGCGAACGTGCATCGTCTGGCTCCGAGCTTATTTTCTTCTTTTTTCCATCAGGGGATGGGCTGCGTGAACGACGCGGGCCTCCTCCGCCATGGTGGATGCTAGGCGGCGATGGAGGCGGAGGTGGCAGTGGGTTAGCTTTCTTGATGTTACCCTCCTGCGTCGCCTCACGCTTGTTGCGGTTGCTTGTCGGACGAGGAGGGTCATGGCGTGACCTGCTCTTGTGTCCTTGGTTATGCTCTTCGTCATGACGGGTCTTCTCCGCGTTGTCGCGGATGACGATGCCGCTCTGCCTTGGCGGGGTGTCAACTGCCTCGGGCGATCTATCCTGCTCCAGAAGGGTCTTGGCGACGATGAGGTTAAGGAGTGGGGTGGGCTTCACCTGCTTGCCTTCATTGTCAATGTATGGCTTAGCTTGTGCCGGCTTTGAGGGAGCCCATCCTAGGTTTCGCCGCACACCAAGATCGTTGATGACGCGAGCTGGAGCTTTCTTGGCCTTCTGCTGCAGCAGCAGAGTCTTGTACTCGGCCTCCATTGCTCTATCTTTCTCTATTAACTTCTGCGCGTTAGCCAAATCTCAATCTAGCTTTGCGCCTTGCTCCACGATGGAATGCGCTTCCTCCAGCAGCTGCTGGCACTTCTCGTCAAGCTGGACTACATTGCGAATATGATCCACGGTCATAGGCTCGACGAGGAGATTGTCGTACATCACTCTATCAGCTGGAGTAACTTGGGCAGCAGCAGAGGTAGATGCCGGAGCAAAGACCGCACCCAAGGCCGTCGAGCAGCAAAGAGCGGGCGCCGACTCGCAAGGACGATTATACTTGTGTTCTTCGGGAAGCAGGGCGGCCGCGCGGCAAACACACTCAACTGCCCACCACCGGAGCCACTGCAGCTCCAACACCGACCCGTGATTCCCTGCTCGCAAAGGCCGTCGAGCAGCAAAGAGCGGGCGCCGACTCGCAAGGACGAGTATACTCGCGTTCCTCGGGAAGCAGGGCGGCCTCGAGCGGCCGCCCAATGGCGGCAAACATACTCAACTTCCCACCATCGGAGCCACTGCAGCTCCAACACCGACCCGCGAACGCGGCACTCTCCACCAACGACCACAGGCCGGCGACCAACCTCGTTGCCGCCAACGGTCAACCCATCGACGCCCGCACCCATATCATCAACAACCAAAGCTGGCGCGCACGCCAGCCCGACGACCTACCACACACCCTAACCAATCACCGCGACGGCGAGCCCATGAGGGCAAAGACACAGGGTTTTACCCAGGTTCGGCCCCCCGGAGGGTAAAGACCTACTCCTGCTAGATTGTATTATGGAGGTGGTACAATGGGCGAGCTCAGCGGCTAGGCGGCGAGTCACTTAGGTGTATGATGGAACGTCTCTCTACTCGCCCTACAGGGGGGTTTATATAGGCTCACCTCCCCTAGGGTTTACATATCTCAACTGATTCAGTTAAAGCTTCGGTACTCGTTTAACCTAATCCGACTGGGCCTATCTACTCGCCTGGGCCTCCAAATTCCAATCGCTTGGTTCCTCGCTGGGCTTCAATCCAGTCGTCGTCTTGCAGGCCCACTCGCCAGTTCTTGGGCCAGTCGGAAACGTCTTGCTGGGTATACCCCTGTAGGCATACCCCCATCATGGCGCTGCAGGGAATTCACCAGCGGCAGCTCCATTAACATCCTGTACCTCGACACCTTCATGCGTCTGCGGCTCCCGCAGTCGATGATCGAGACGACTCACACCATGTTCCACGGCATCGTCCCCGGTCGGAAGGCGTACCCGATCGGCAAGGTCACGCTACCAGTCACCTTCGGCACACCGGCAAACTTCCGCACCGAGCGGATCGTCTTCGAGCTGGTGCCCTTCCAGCCCCTACCACTGCGTCCTGGGGCGCCAGGCGTTCGCCAAGTTCATGGTAGCGCCCCACTACGCGTACAACGCGATGAAGCTCCCCGGGCCGTGTGCGTCATCACCATCAATGGCGACCCCGACATGGCCGCCGAGTGCGAGGCCAAAGGAGCCCAGCTCACCGACGCCGTCATCGCGGCGGAGACCAACCATGTCGATGAGCTCGCCAAGTACGCGAGCGGGGTCAACAATGACGACCCCACAATACTCAAGAAGCCCAACTTGGAGGGCGCAAACACCTCAACCTTCGAGGCCACTACAAGACACCGACCGTCGAGCTGGTCCCAGGCGACTCCAGCCAGACGGTGACGATCGGGACGGGCATGAGCCCAGCATAGGAAGGCGCGCTCATCGAGTTCCTCCGTGAGAACAGGGACATCTTCGCATGGAAGCCCTCTGACATGCCCGGTGTCCCTAGGGAGCTCGCTGAGCACAAGCTAAACGCCGACCCCAAAGTGCGACCTGTCAAGCAGTCGTTGCGGCCCTTCAATGAAGAGCGCCGCCGAGCAATCGCCGAGGAGGTGCAGCGTCTACTCGCTGCAGGCTTCATCCGGCCAATCAAATACTCCAAGTGGCTGGCAAACCTAGTCCTGGTCGAGAAGAAGAACGGGACCTGGAGGCTGTGTATCAACTACACAAACCTGAACAGCGCCTGCCCAAAGGAGCAGTTCGTCCTCCCGCGGATCGACCAGATAATCGATTCAACCGCGGGCTCGGAGTCGCTATGTTTCCTCGACGCCTACTCTGGGTACAACCAGATCAAAATGGCTGTCGAAGACGAGGAGAAGACGGCGTTCATCACGCCATTCGGAGCCTTCTGCTACACCGCCATGAACTTCGGCCTCAAGAACGCCGGGGCGACCTACCAGCGGTGCATGCAAGAATGCCTCGCGAGCCAAATTGGCCGCAACATCCACGTCTACATCGACGACGTGGTCGTAAAGTCCGCTCGCCAGGGGGACCTACTCGCCGACCTGGCGGAAACATTCGCTAACCTGCGAAAATACAAGATAAAGCTCAACCCAGGCAAATGCACCTTCGGTGTACCTGCAGGACAACTACTGGGGTACGTCGTCTCCAAGCGAGGGATCGAGGCGAACCCCACGAAGGTCGACACGATCGCCCGGCTTGGCAAACCCGAGTGCCTGCGCGACGTCCAGAAACTAGCCGGGCGAGTAGCGGCTCTCAGTCGCTTCATCCCCCGCCTGGGCGAAAAGGCGATGCCCCTATACCGCCTGATGCGCAAGAATCCCACCTTCTAGTGGGACAAGGAGGCGACGCGCCCGCGACCAAAAAAGTGCTACTCGCCAGACCGCTTCGCCGCCCCGACAAAGAAACCATGCTGGTTTACGCCGGCTTCCGAACGGTCGTCCGCCCGTGATGGTCGCCGAGCGACCGGAGGAAGGAAAGGAGCGCCCGACAGCGCCGTGTACTACATCAGCGAGGTCCTCACCGAAGTCGCGCCAGTACCCCCATACCAAAAGCTGGTATACGCGTCTCAGAGCTCAGCGGCGCCTGCCGCACTACTTCCAGGAGCACCCGATCACGGTCGTTTCCTCGACACCACTGCAGGACATCATCCGCAACCGTGAGGCGACCGGGCGGGTCGCCAAGTGGGCCGTCGAGATTGGTGTCCACAACATCAAATACGAGCCGCGAAAAGCAATCAAGTCGCACGCCCTAGCGGACTTCATCGCCGACTGGGAAGAGGCCCAGCAGTCAGAGAAGCTGCCATACCTCCATTACTGGAGCCTGCACTTCGACGGCTCCAAGAACACGGACGGCGCAGGCGCAGGGATCGTGCTAACTTCGCCGAAGGGCGACAAGCTCCGCTACGTCCTCTTCCTCAACTTCACACCCTGCACCAACAACATGGCTGAGTACGAGGCCTTACTCCACGGCATGCGAGCGGCCAAGGAGATGAATGTCAACCGCCTACGCTGCTACGGCGATTCCGACCTTGTCGCAGGGCAAGTCGCTGGCACCTGCGACGCCGTCTCCCCCACCATGGCGGCGTACCGCCAAGCAGTGGACAAGTTGGGTGGACACTTCACAGGCTACTCCGTCGAGTGGATTGACAGGCGGAAGAACGAGGAGGCCGACGCACTCTCTCGCATCGGGTCGGCTCGACTCGCACCACCCGCCGGCGTCTTCCTCGACACGATCACCAAGCCATCAGTCTCTCCCCCGAGGGAGATCGACATCCGAGTCCCGCTCCATCCAGAGGCAGCCCTGGTCGCTCTCGTCAACGAGCCAGACGACTGGACCAAGCCCTACATCGCCTACCTGGAAGCCGGCACCTTGCCGGTAGACGAGACGGACGCCCGGATGATCGCTCGCCGATGCAAGTCATACACCATCATCGACGGCGAGCTCCACAAGCGCAGTGTCACCGGCGTGTTCCAACGCTGCGTCCAACCCGCCGAAGGACGCAAGATCCTCCACGATATCCACTCCGGCGACTGCGGCCACCACGCCGGCGCCCGTTCTCTGGTCGCCAAGGCTATGCGACATGGCTTCTACTGGCCCACCGCACACGCCAATGCTGTGGACATTGTCCAGCGGTGCGCCGGGTTCCAAAAGTACGCCAATCAGACGCACGTGCCGAGCTCAGCGCTCAAAACAATCCCCATCACCTGGCCATTCGCTGTGTGGGGCATGGACATGGTAGGCCCCTTCAAGAAGGCCCCCTCCGGCTACACCCACCTGCTAGTCGCAGTCGAAAAATTCACAAAGTGGGTGGAGGCCAAGACAGTTCGGAAATGCGACGGCAAGACCGCCACAAAATTCCTACGCGAGCTCATATATCGCTACGGGTTCCCAAACAACATCATCACAGACAATGGCACCAGCTTCGCCAAAGGAGCCATGGCCGAATTCTGCGAAGAACACCACATCCGGCTCGACCTCGCGTCGGTCGCCCACACGGAATCCAATGGCCAGGCAGAACGGGCCAACCAAAGCATACTCCACGGCCTGAAGCCGCGACTCCAAGTACCACTCGAGCGCACCGCCGGGTGCTGGGTCGAGGAGTTGCCCTCTGTCATCTGGGGGATCCGCACCTTAGTCAACAGGTCGACAGGGTTCACCCCCTTCTTCATGGTCTACGGCGCCGAGGCAGTCATTCCCACCGACCTCGAGAACGACTCGCCGCGGATCGTCCACTACACGGAGGCCGCAAACGAGCTCGCCCGGCAAGACGGGGTCGATCAACTCGACGAGTCACGTGACCTCGCTCGGTCACGCACCGCCATCTACCAGCAGGGACTCCGCCGCTACCACAGCCGGCGGGTGAAGACTCGCACCTTCCAAAAGGGCGACCTGGTGTTACGCCTCATACAGGACAAGAAGGGCATGCACAAGCTCTCCCCTCCGTGGGAAGGGCCATTCGACATCGGGCGCGTACTCGGCAACGACGCCTACTACCTCATCGACGTCCGCGGGGACGGCGAACTCGACATCAAGCGACCATGGAATGTGAACCTCCTACGGAAGTTCTACTCCTAGAACCCCACACATGTACTCTCCAGTCGCTACGGAAAAAAGAAACGGTTATCGCAAAATTGCGCCTACTCTCCATGTCTTGTGCCACTCGCACTCGTAATAACAGCGTTACGCTAACCGCAGAAGTCAACCTTTGGTATAGCGATCGGCACGGCTAAGTAGTGCGGTGCAAGAGCACTGAGTAACCTTAGGTCTTGCATCGTCCATGAAAAACGCCTATCCGGAGCCCCATTGGAGTCGCCTAGCTCGACTGGTTCTACGAACCAAGAAAACCGCCTTCGCTTCTTACAGCGACCATGGTCCTCCGCATCCTTGGCATAGCGACTCGAACGGCTAAGTACCACGCTCGGGGACTGAAGACCAGTTCATCGCGAGCGGTCCGGGAAAACCGCCAAGTAGGAGAGCACGCCAGACTTCGCCACGACGACCCACGGGCTGCAGGCGGAGTGACGCTCAAATTAACGCTAAGTCCTCAACCACCCTCGAGTCGCGCCTAGAACAACCAAGTACCACGCCGGGGACTCGGCCACCCGACCTCGTTCAAGCAGGAAAACGGCAAAATCTGAGCACTCAAGGGAGTCGCTTAGCGACGGCTCTCCGAGCCAGGCGAGTCGACCACAATGACAAAACACATAAAGACAACAAACATATCACATACGAGGTAAACCCCACAAAAGGGCGGACGCGCTCGGGGACTCGTTCAAACATCAATCACAAACACATGACAAATACCGAAATAGACACGATATCTCATTCAATTGCATGTCGCATTGTATCATGTTACAAAATATGCCCGCATGGCAGAACTACTGCTAACGCCACAAGGCAAACTACCCTACTCTGCAGGCTTAGACGACGACTCGCCAACACCCCGGCGATTGCGGATGAACGGCGTGTACGGGTTCGACGGATACGTCGTCAGTTCACCCGCCATCGCCGCGCGGAAGGGTTGCTCAAACTTGAGATCACGATGCGGCGGCTCGGGGTCGCCAGACAAGACGACCGTCTCTTGGTACGGAAGGAGGTCGCCCATCGCCAAGACACACTCCGAGTACTTGGCGGAGCAGTCCTGCAACTTGAGGACCTCGGAAAGCTCCACCGCGCCAGTCGACGATGGGTAGCCACTCGTCACATCGTCGATGTCGAAGTCCTCGGGGAAGTGGGCAAGTCCAAGACTAAGTGCCGTCGCCAATCTGCGCCGAAACGCCGACCGCGTCATGAACTCAACGACCGCGGGTGCCTTCTCCAAATACCTCCACACCTCAACGAGGTCGCTGGGAATCACCTCCGTGGGCGATATCTCTTGGAGATAGGCACGGATGCAAGTCGCCGACAACGTTGCCGAGTTGACAAGCATGCTTACGCACTGCCGCGCGTCGAACGAGATCGCCTCTTTCGTGCTATCGATGATGCGACCTGGGAGTAGAAGACAATGATGAATATGACGGACAACACAAAAGGCACAACTACTGGAAGAGGCAGACGCACTTACCAATCAACGGGCGGGCGAGATCCGTGATGAAGCATTGAAGCGACGTATGGTCGTCCTGAAGCCCAGCAACAAGGGCATCCGACACTTTGCGATCCTCTTCGGCGGCTGCAATGGCAGCCTTGGCTTTCCCATCAGCCGAGCTCGCTTCTTCCCTCGCCTCCCGCAGCTTGCGCTCGAGGTCGGCGATCCGCTGTTCAGCCGAACTCAAAGCCGATTGCGCCGCCGCTAATTCACCAGCGGGGACAAGCCCCTGGCGAGCTTCCTCTGCCTTCGCGGCAACAGCCTGAAGCCCTTTGTTCGCCTCCTGGACGATAGCCAGTTCCTTCTCCGCACGCTGCTTCGCTGCCAATCGGTCAGCCGATTCAAGCTGCAGACCCTGCACATCACCAAAAAGGTTAACCAAAGAAAAATTCCTAAGTGCCTACCCGCTGAAATTCAGCGAGTGCGCACTCGGGGACTGGCAATCAAGAAATTCCTAAGTGCCCACCCGCTGAAATTCAGCGAGTGTGCACTCGGGGACTGGTACTCAAAAAAATTCCTAAGTGCCCACCCGCTGAAATTCAGCGCGTGCGCACTCGGGGACTGGATGCGAAAAATAAAGATAAGACATTAAAAGAATCAGGCCGCTGCAAAGCACCGACCTGATCCTCGGGGACTGGATGTACCTGGATGGCTGCGCCAAGCATGCCGTGGAGTTGTATCGCGTCCACGGACGCGAGGAGAGCCGGCGTATGCCCACGACGTTGGTCGACTTCAGCATCGGCGGTCCTAGGAGCGTGGCTCGAGGGCGAAGTTCCACTCGCCGCGGCCGCCTTGGTCATGAAGCGCGGGAAGGTGCCGATAAAGGCACCCGCCCCAAAGGAGGTCGGCTCGGCCGTTCCAGGCAAGGGAGCGCCCTCCTTCGTGGACGCGGCTGCCTCCGTTACGGGTCCAGCTGGCGCGACCGCCGTGTCGTCAGAAATCGTGACGACGTCGTCACCCTTGGCCTTCTTGCCGCCATCCGCAGAGACGACGACCTCGTCCGCCTTCCTCTTGCGGGAAGGATCCTCCTCGCTAACGACGGGTGGCACCTTAGCCACGGTTGGGTGGCCCATCCTCTTCACCCCGGTCCTGTTCAACAATCATGTAAGCAATATAATTCGAGCTGCTATGGAAGACAAAGGAGAGAGAGTGTACTCACTTGGCGACTGGAATGAAGCGCAGCCCCGTACGAAGGCCGGCTGGCTTCTCTAGTTTGGGGGCTAGTCGGCGGCTGAGCCCCATCTCCAGAACGTCGCATGCCCAAGACACGGACGGTTTCTTCGTTGTTGAGGCCGCAACCGGAGGCTCTGGAACGTCTTCAGCAGCAGCTTCCTTGTGAGGCGAAGCCGCTGCGACCGAGTCATCCCCCAGCCCAGAGACTGGGGCGAATGGCGGAGGCATCGACGCCAGGGGCACCTCGATGGTGGCCGTGTCCAACGCGGCTGTCGTTGGTGGCGCCTCGTCCTGGCCTGGGGCGTCAGCGCTTTCGCTGAATGTGGCGGCGAGGCCGGCCTCATCGGTTTTGTCTTCGTCTTCCTCGGAGGCGCCTTCACCTCCTTTTCCTTCTTCTTCTTTTTCGATGTGTAACACCCTCAGAATCGGACCTATGCAAGTTTGAGCAAAATTCGCCAAAACCCGCATAGAAACGATTCAAAGGTGCCCACCAGGCACTTTCGTGCGGGTGGAAAACGAAGTAATAACATTACACAACAGTCCTCGATGGGACCCACAGAACAGATATATATATAACAGCGACTCCATGAGCCAAGAATACAGATATAATATACGAAGATCCAAATCACCTTGAAAAGATGGGGGTCCGACTACGGACAAGATGCAAATGGGGCTAAGAGCCCTGAAGAATAACCAATGGCGTCCATAACCCTGCCCAGGCCAAGCCGGAAGGGTAACCCTGCTAACGACGTCGATCTCAAACCTGCTTAAACAAAAGGGGTGCCGACAAAGGGCAAAGGAAAAAGAAGGAGCGTCGATCTTGAGGCGATTACCAGCGAGGCTAGAATTCGGCGGTCCTCGCCTACATAGGTATGGTGGACTGAAGCGGCAGCGGCAGCATGCACTACACAACCTATAGAGACTCGACACAACTGGCGGATATCAGAGAGGGATGAGAATGACCTAACCGGATCCAACCTGAAGCTAGCACCAAACAAATCCATCCTGGTGTTTCCCCCTCGAGACCAAACGAGGAAGTCAACCGAGGAACTCACACAGTTGGCAGTTTTATTTATTCGGTTATAGTTGCGGCACTTTACTATGCAGGTTTAGATAATCATCCTGATAAAGTAAGCAGTGGGCACTTTTAATTAACCATTCCGTCGTAGTTGCAACAATTACTAATCAGATACAGATAGTATGAGATTAACCCAAACCCAGCAGTACTTTTATTCAGCCATTCCGTTGTAGTTGCAAGATTTACTAGTCAGGTACAATGGTCGCAAGCGACAATTCAAACAAGCAATTGTGGGCAGTATTATTAGCCATTCCGTTTTAGTGAAGCTGATTACTAGTCATTATAAGTCAAATTTATAGCAATAAACTTTAGTTATGCTTGTCTATGATCGAGATACTGTGCTCCAAGTCGTCCATATCCGCGGACACGGCTTTCAGAAAGTTTTACCCGGCCGGGGTGCACCAATAGCAACACACGCTCGATCAACCTCGGAAAAACCAAATCAAAACCCAACGAGGCTTTCACGACTGAACAATCACAGGATTCAGAAATATTTCAGGGGCCACCCTTGAGTAGATCCATAGCAGTAAGCAAGCTCGAGATGGACTCAAGGTTTGGGTGGACGGTGTGAACGATCGGGAACCCAAACTGGGCTTGTCGACACCATGGAATCGTGTCCCGATCCTAAACAGCGATGTGCTGCTGTCGCACAATTTAAATACGTAGCATGGCATAAGTACAGGATCGTAAATAAAACCTCAAACTAGTTTGTGGCCCCAAGAAATAAGAATGAATCAAGCTCTGGCTCAGGGGGGTCCCATATACCTCCCGGATGTGGATAGCGCGATAAATCAAGGAACAGGTATCAAGTACTCGGGGTCTTACGGGACACAAGTGGGCGTTCGGAAACCAAATATTTTCTATCACCCACCGATGCCTCTGCTTATTTCAATTTTAGTTGTTAAACAGAAATTAAAGTGACGATAAGTAAAACTAGAATCATCTCCATCATCAACATGCGGCAATACATCAAATCGTGGCATATGGCGGCGACACCAAAGACTTGAGCAAGCAACTACGACGCGCAAGTCCAACTATCTACCAAACAACAGGTAATAGGGTGTGTCCAAGGCAATATAAGGCTGCAAGGGATATCACAGGTACGGAAACTAAAGCATCGCAACACAGATAGCAATAGATCAACAGGAGGGAATAAATACTATGAAAGTAAGATAGGTAGAAAGGGGGAGATGCTCGCCTGAAAACATTGACGAAGGTTCATCCGAAGAACGGGGCGAAGCTCACATCCACTCAACAGCCTTATCCGCGAAGAAGCAAAACACTAGAAGAAAATACCGGATGCAATATTTAATAACACGGCAGAAGATCAGCATGATGCATGTATGATGTATGACATGGCAAAGGTGCGATGCAATTAGGTCAATGTTAAGTGGAACCGGGGTCCCGACAATTAATATATATGGTTCAAGTTGTTTAGATCCCCGCAATTTAAATGTTGTTTGGACATGGCAAAAGATATCACCGGTTCGCTACACAATTTAAATGAGGCCGATATGAGACTAGATTTGCCCGCATATGGGCCCCATATTTAATTATTAGGTGAATCGGCGTAAGGCCCCCAACCACAGATATGCATGCGAGTATGACATTTCAATATGCCACAAGTTGTTATTATGTTATAAAATAGGGTTTCGGGAAGGGGTTCACACATCAGGGGTCGCGACGATCTTGGGGTTCCGGGGTTCGGGGTTCGACAGGGTCCAGGGTCCGGTCTCGGGGTTTAGGGTTCGACGGATCGTCTCGGCGGTATGTTCTCAAACATCGGGTAGATCTTGTCGCATCCGGGTTCTCAGCGGTCTCGGCGTTCGGAAAGGAGTACTCGGTTCGGTGCCGGGGGTTGCATCGGATTCTTCGGGGCTGTTCTTGTCGCATGCAGATCTTGTCGGGTCCCACAGGGTCGGTCTTGCCGTTGCGAGGGTCTTGTCGGGCCCGCGCCATCGAGTCGGTCTTGGCTTCGGGGTGAAGTACTTGGCGTCCGGGGTGCGGTACTTGTGGCACAGGTGGCGATCTTGGCGTCCTTCCGGTTCGGGTTTGGCGTTCGAGGGAGGTACTTGTCGTTCTCGGGGCGTTCTTGGTGGTCATCGGGTCCGAGTGGCTGATCTTGTCAGTTTCATAACGGAGGCCTTGACGTCCCATGTCGAAGATGTTCCGCGACGGTTGTCGATGTCGGGATTGGGACGGCCTCGATGGTCTTGGGTTCCGGGAAGGCGTTCCGAGCGGTAGAACTGGTCGGTGCATATAGTCGGCATCGATAGCGACGGTGACGGTGAAGTGGGCCCGGACGGAGGCTACCATGGCGACGTCGGGCCCAGCGAAGGCAGAGGCCGGCGGGCGCCAAGCAGGGAACGGCGCGGCTCGACGCGGAGGAGGTCCGGCAGAGGCGTGGAGGTTGAAGGATGGCCTCGTGGACGACGGAGCCGAGCGCGGGGTCGGCCGGACGACGTTGAGCAGGCGGTCGGCTGGCGACGGCGGGGTCGCGGAGGAGGCTGAAGCGGGTCCGCGCTGGAGGCGGGCGGCGCCGACGAGGCTTTGCAGAGCGGGAGGTCGCCGCGGGAGGACGGAGAGGACGGGCGGCGGTGGACCGTGTCGGACGCAGCGGGAGGGTGGGCGGTGGCGGCGAACGCGCGCTAGAGGGTGAGGCGGGACGGCTGGGGGTTTGGGCGCCAAGGGACGTGGAGCGGCGGAGGCGCGGTCGGCGCCGGGGACGGGAGCTGCAGGCGGCGGGACTAGCAGAGAAGGAAGGAGGCGAGCGGGATGGCGCCGGAGGGGAAGAGGGAGGTGGAGGCGCGGGCAGCGGCCGGGGTAGAGGCGAGCGCCAGACGGGGTTGAGGACAGCGTGTTGGGAGAGAGACGGCGGTGGGTCCCAGGGCGCGGGGACGCGGCAGGGACGCGGTAGGTAGGAACCGGGAGGGGGTGTGTGGGCTGGGGGCGCATGGTCCAGCAGGGGCGTGGGCAGCGTTGGCGCTGGCGTCAAGGTGGGCGCCAGCGGGTGGGGCCCAGAGGCAGCGCTGCGCAAGGGTGTGCTGGGTGTGTTTGGCTGTGAGGGTTTAGAGGGAGAGGGAGGGCTAGGCCACGTGGCATGCAGGGATAGGCTAGGGAATAGGGAGGGGTGAGGTGGCGGTCGCTGAGTGGCTGGGGTGAGGTGGCCAAGGAGGGTGGGTAGATTCTCTGGTAGGAATAGGATTTAGAAGGGCGGGTACAGCTGGACCGTTTAATTTTCTGGGGCGGTCGTTCGGGTCAATCGGCCCGTTCGACTGCCCCGCTAAAATAATATAAATTTTATTTACTTTAATTGGACCATTTGCAAACCGATAGCAACAAAACAAAATACTCCGGAGCCCCGGGGTTTGGCGTTTGAATAAAGATGGGGCGTTTTAGAAAACAAAACGGGCTTTGCAAAAATAGTTTTATGCAAACAATGCAGGATGATGACGATGCAATGCACAAATTCAACGCGATTTTCTAGTAGTGGTTTTGCGGGATGCCACACGATGGAGTCGCCTGGCGGTGCGAGGTGGTTTCTGGAAGCTCGTCGTCGTCATCGTGACGCTCGAGGCTTTTACTTGCCTCAAGCTCACGTTGACGCTGCCCACGAGTCTTGCGGAGCAGTGGAGCGATTTCCTCTTCGGACTCGTCGTCGATGTTGCCCTCGTCACTCCCGGCATCGCCCTTGGCGAGACGCGACTCGCCCACGTCCTGGACGGACGAGCTTGAGTTCTCGTCGTCCGAAGGCGGGAGCCATCCTTCCACCACTTGGAATAGCTGCAATGAATACAAGATGAAGTTAGAATTACCGCGACTGCATAAACTGCGACTGCGAGCGAAGTGAAGTGATTACCGTTGGGGCTGGACGCTTTGCGGTATAGGGGGCGACCCCAGCCTGTGCGTCCAGGTACACCGCCTGGGTGATTTTCTTCAGTGCTGGGATGTAGTCTTCCAGCTTCCACTCGTCGAGGAAGGCCTTCGTCGAGTCTTCCGCCCGATGTCTGGTACATGTAATGCTCGCGTCGGCGAAGTGACGAGCCGCCCGAGCCAGCGCTGTATGGGTTTCGCCCGAGGCCTTCTTCTTCAGACGCGGATGGTGAGCATCTCAACGACCATCCGCTGGTCGTTGGGGAGCTTGCCGACTTGAGACGGCGCGCTCGGACCGATTGGCGAATCAGGATCGCCTCGCCCTCCGGGGTCGCCTCGGCTAGGTAAAACCACGACTTCTTCCAGTCGCTCGCTGCCTTGGCGGGCAGCATCAGGTCGAAGAATGAAGCTTTTGACTTGAGCTGGAAGGTTAGGCCGCCCGCGGCTAGCATTGGGTCGCCCGCTTCCTCGTGGCTGATCCGTCCGTGGAACAGATCTTGCCACAAGGGGAAGTAGGGCCGGCAGCCCAAGTAGCATTCGCAGAACGCCACAAAGATGGCGAGCTTCTCGATGCTGTGGGGACCCAGATCTGAAGGCTGGATCCCGTAGTAGGCGCAGAAGCGCCGGAAGAACAGGGACGTGGGGAACCCTAGCCCCCGTTCAAGGTGGCTGGTGAAGCAGATGAACTCTCTCTCTCGTGGATTCGGGGTCGTCTCTCCGGCTGCGGGAATGCACCAACAGCCGGCTCGCAAGATCCCGGCCTCCTCGAAGGAAGCCAGTTGCGCCCTCGTGCATTTAGATCTACCCCACGGCTCGGTGGAGAGGGCCATGGCAGAGAGATTTGCTGGGGGTCGGGGGATTTCAGGTCAGCTGGATCGCGATGCGAAGGGAGGCGAAAGGTGCGCGCAGTCGGAGGAAATGGTGAGAAGGTGGTTCTCTGATCGCCTGCCATTCCTCTTATATAGCGGTTGTTACCCGCCAAATCAGGGAGCCGTTACTACGCGGTGATTACGCCAAAAGTTACCGTTGGATTACCCCAACGGCTAGTTTGACCACGGCTAAC
Source organism: Avena longiglumis (assembly GCA_030063025.1). Classification (NCBI taxonomy): domain Eukaryota; kingdom Viridiplantae; phylum Streptophyta; class Magnoliopsida; order Poales; family Poaceae; genus Avena; species Avena longiglumis. The sequence goes on along the minus strand of CP125974.1, from coordinate 469,061,746 downwards.
TGTCCAACTTCAGACACTCGACTCACGACCTCTCACCGTGATGTGTTTTGCCGATTCGACACGCCAAAGCTGCGACCTGGATGATTGGATTCTCCTCTATACAGGAGCCCGCTGACGATTCGACTGGATGCCCACTTTGAAGCCGTATACTCCGACTGCTAGCAGCCACCCACGCCTAATCGACGGCGGCCTTGGGGACTACTGATGGGGGTATGCCTACAGGGGTATACCCAGCAGACGCTTCCGATCGCCCAAGAACTGGCGAGGGCTCAAGACGGCGATCGATTGAAGCCCAGAGGAACCAAGCGATTGAAGTCGGAGCCCAAAGTAGTAGATAGGCCGGTCGGATTAGGTTAAACGAGTATCAAGCTTTAACTGAATCGGTTGAGATATTTAAACCCTAGGGAGGTGAGCCTATAAACCCCGTAGGGCGAGTAGAGAGACGTTCCATCACACCTAAGCGACTACTTAGCCGCCGAGCTTGCCCATTGTACCACCTCCATAATACAATCTAGCAGGAGTAGGTCTTTACCCTCAGGGCGAACCTGGTAAAACCATGTGTCTTTGCCTCATCTCGACCGCAGATGGCTGGACGCCTTGCCCCTCGCTCTACTACTGCTACGATTGCAGCATCTGCCGTGACCATTCCCACGGCTGGCGCCCACCGTGGCCTGGCCGGTCCGGTGTTCGCGGCGAGATCCAATCTGCCCATCAACGAGGCGGTCGCCACCGCCGCATGATAGCGATCGGCGAGATGCTCCAATTCTTGCCGAGCTACGCCCCGCGGCGTGGCCGTCACGCGACACAGGATCCTGCCGATCGGCACGATCAGCCTCTTCGTCGGCCTCACCGACGTCATCGTCTCGGAGGACTCGGGTCGCATCCGCGAGTCGCCGCCACGCGATCGGCTCTCTGAGAGCTAGATCCGCACGATCCATCTCCTCGCCTCCGAGTACAACTCGGCCCACAGCGACGTGGCCGAAAACTCAGCGGCCGCAGGAGACGCGGCCTTCGACGACGACGCCGACTCGGCGACACCGGCGTCACTCGCCGGGTCCATCACCGCGGCTTCACCCGCGGGCTCCATCACTCAGGTCTCCAACGTTGGAGACTTCGAGGACCCCTCCATCCTCGGGATCTTCGAATTCAACTCCGGGTCGGAGAATTCCGCTGACCTCCACGACGGAACCGGTCGCCACGCCGCGACCTACATGGCGACCGGCACCGATCCGCCGGAGGATCCATTCTCCACCCTGATCCCTCCTAACGCCACGGCAACGGAGGTCGAGGAGCTCCGCCTGAAACTGGCGGAGGCGATGCGCAAGGAACAAGTCGAGCGCGAAAAGTTCCGCCTCGAGCAAGAAATGGCGCAGGAGCTATCGCGCTACCACCAACAGCGGATCAGGTCGCGCCTGAACCCTACCGTTCAGGGGCGCGCCCTGAACTTCGACGACGAAAACGACCCGGCCCGTGTGGCCGAGCGCGCGATCTGCGAAGCGCCACCGAGGAAGCGCCGACCCGCCAGGTCGACGGCGGGCGCCCGCCCACCCAACCGCACACCCCTGGACCAGCCGGATAGTAGTCTCCTCACGGAGCGAGACGCAAACGGCCTCCCATTGTTCTCCACCCGATGGACAACCTCGTGGCAGGCCGAGTAGTAGCGACAAGATCACGCCACGGCGACGCGCTGCGCAGATCCAATACGTCGTGGCTCGCAAAGGCCGCCGAGTAGCAAAGAGCGGGCGCCGACCGCAAGCGAGTATACTCGTTCCTCGGAAGCGTGGCGCCTCGAGCGCCGCCCAATGGCGGCAAACACACTCAATCGCCCACCACCGAGCCACCGCAGCTCCAACACCGACCGCGAACGCTGCACTCTCCACCAACGACCAGGGCGACCAACCTCGCCGCCGCCAACGGTCAACCCATCGACGCCCGCACCCACATCATCAACAACCAAAGTGGCGGCGCATGCCACCGACGACCGACACACCCTAACCAATCGCCGCGACGGCGAGCCCATGGGGTCGCCGGTGACTCGCCCCAAGTGCCGGACCAATGATCCGAGGCGAAGTACCCGCCAAACTTTAAGGCCAAGGAGATAGAAAAGTACGACCCTCGTGCGACCCCGCTGTCTGCTCGACACATACCTCATGGCAATGGGGATCGCAGCCACACCGACCGCTAGCCGCCTGCTACCTCCCCGATGATGGAGGGACGTGCAGCGGATCAACACCCTCCCTCAGGACAGCATAGACTCCTGGGAGGAGATGCGCGACGCTTTCGTCAGGCACTTCGAGTGCTCCTACACCCGCGCCACCACTATCGAGGACCGAGCGATGCGTCAGTGGACCCATGAGTCGACCCGAATCGGGTCCAACGGTGACAGGAACTCTGGTACAACGCGGTCGGCATCTACCCGGACACCGCGATCCATTGCTTCAAGACCTTGTGCCGCTACGAGCCCCTGGTCGCCAAGCTCAAGCGACACTCTCGCACACTCGACAACATCCCCGACCTCCTCGAGATCGCCAAACAGTACGTGGAGGAAGATCCAAACCAGGAAACTGACGACGAGTCAGGAGGGCAACGCCGCCTGACGAAGCGGCAACGACAAATGACGACGTCCGACCTACGCTACAGCAACACTCGCCTCACCGGCAAGCGCCGCAGTGACGGGCGAGTCGACTTTGTCGCTAACGCCGGGCACGCGCAACGCGAGCCCAAGAGCTTCTGCCGCGACGGAGGGCAACGCCGCGACGGCGGAAACTACAAGGCCAAGCCAAGGTTTGACCCCGCGGCTCTCCTTAACCAACCATGTGCGTTTCATAGCAGGGAAGGGAAGCCCGCAACGCACACCACCGCCGACTACCATACCCTCAGGGAGATCGAGAAGGCACGACGAGCACGGGAGGACCCCGACAACGACCCGCCAAACGGCGGAAAATTCGGCAAAGTGGCCGGCTCGCTCCATACCTTCACAGGCTTCAACACGAAGCGCGAGAAGAAGGTCATCGCCCGCGCCGTCGCCGTCAACGCGGTGGCCCAGGTGGACGTTCCCCAGTTCCTCAACTGGTCAGAGCAGCCCATCACCTGGAGCCGCCAAGACCACTCGCCACGCATCGAGTACCTGTGACGAGTCGCCCGGTGGTCAAGCCCAAGGTTGGCGACATCGCTGGCTCAAGACATTGATGGACGGCGGCAGATCCATCAACATCGTACCTCGACACCTTCAGCGGCTCATGGCTCGATGATCGAGACGACTCACACCACGTTCCACGGCATCGTCCCCGGTCGGAAGGCGTACCCGATCGGCAAGGTCACGCTACCAGTCACCTTCGGCACACCGGCAAACTTCCGCACCGAGCGGATCGTCTTCGAGCTGGTGCCCTTCGATAACCCCTACCACTGCGTCCTGGGGCGCCAGGCGTTCGCCAAGTTCATGGCAGCGCCCCACTATGCGTACAACGCGATGAAGCTCTCCGGGCCGTGCGGCATCATCACCATCAACGGCGACCCCGACATGGCCGCCGAGTGCGAGGCCAAAGGTGCCGAGCTCGCCGACGCCGTCATCGCGGCGGAGACCAACCATGCCGATGAGCTCGCCAAGTACGCGAGCGGGGTCAACAATGACGACCCCACAATACTCAAGAAGCCCAACTCGGAGGGCGCAAACACCTCAACCTTCGAGGCCACTACGCACACCCGCACCGTCGAGCTGGTCCCAGGCGACTCCAGCCAGACGGTGACGATCGGGACGGGCATGAGCCCAGCATAGGAAGGCGCGCTCATCGAGTTCCTCCGTGAGAACAGGGACATCTTCGCATGGAAGCCCTCTGACATGCCCGGTGTCCCTAGGGAGAACGCTGAGCACAAGCTAAACGCCGACCCCAAAGTGCGACCTGTCAAGCAGTCGCTGCGTCCCTTCAATGAAGAGCGCCGCCGAGCAATCGCCGAGAAGGTGCAGCGTCTACTCGCTGCAGGCTTCATCCGGCCAATCAAATACTCCAAGTGGCTGGCAAACCCAGTCCTAGTCGAGAAGAAGAACGGGACCTAGAGGATGTGTATCGACTACACAAACCTGAACAGCGCCTGCCCAAAGGAGCAGTTCGTCCTCCCGCGGATCGACCAGATAATCGATTCAACCGCGGGCTCGCAGTCTCTATGTTTCCTCGACGCCTACTCTGGGTACAACCAGATCAAAATGGCTGTCGAAGACGAGGAGAAGACGGCGTTCATCACGCCATTCGGAGCCTTATGCTACACCGCCATGACCTTCGGCCTCAAGAACGCCGGGGCGACCTACCAGCGGTGCATGCAAGAATGCCTCGCGAACCAAATTGGCCGCAACATCCACGTCTACATCGACGACGTGGTCGTAAAGTACGCTCGCCAGGGCGACCTACTCGCCGACCTGGCGGAAACATTCGCTAACCTGCGAAAATACAAGATAAAGCTCAACCCAGGAAAATGCACCTTCGGTGTACCTGCAGGACAACTACTGGGGTACATCGTCTCCAAGTGAGGGATCGAGGCGAACCCCACGAAGATCGACACGATCGCCCAGCTCGGAAAACCCGAGTGCCTGCGCGACGTCCAGAAACTAGCCGGGCGAGTAGCGGCTCTCAGTCGCTTCGTCCCCCGACTGGGCGAAAAGGCGATGCCCCTATACCGCCTGATGCGCAATAACCCCACATTCCAGTGGGATAAGGAGGCGGAAGACGCGCTCTGCGACCTCAAAAAGGTGCTACTCGCCGCACCGCTACTTGCTGCCCCCGCCGACAAAGAACCCATGCTGGTTTACGTCGCGGCTTCCGAACGCGTCGTCAGCGCCGTGATGGTCGTCGAGCGACCGGAGGAAGGAAAGGAGCGCCCAGTACAGCGGCCGGTGTATTACATCAGCGAGGTCCTCACCGAGTCGCGCCAGCGGTACCCCCAGTACCAAAAGCTGGTATACGCGGTCTTCAGAGCTCAGCGGCGCCTGCCGCACTACTTCCAGGAGCACCCGATCACGGTCCTTTCCTCGGCACCACTGCAGGACATCATCCGCAACCGTGAGGCGACCGGGCGGGTCACCAATTGGGCCGTCGAGATTGGCGTCCACAACATCAAATACGAGCCACGAAAAGCAATCAAGTCGCACGCCCTAGCGGACTTCATCGCCGACTGGGAAGAGGCCCAGCAGCTAGAGAAGCTGCCATACCTCCATTACTGGAGCCTGCACTTCGACGGCTCCAAGAACGCGGACGGCGCAGGCGCAGGGATCGTGCTAACTTCCCGGCGGGGCGACAAGCTCACACGTCCTCTGCCTCGACTTCACACCCTGCACCAACAACATGGCTGAGTACGAGGCCTTACTCCACGGCATACGAGCGGCCAAGGAGATGAATGTCAACCGCCTACGCTGCTACGGCGATTTCGACCTCATCGCAGGGCAAGTCGCTGGCACCTGCGACGCCGTCTCCCCCACCATGGCGGCATACCGCCAAGAAGTGGACAAGTTGGGCGGACACTTCACAGGCTACTCCGTCGAGTGGATTGACAGGCGGAAGAACGAGGAGGCCGACGCACTCTCTCGCATCGGGTCGGCTCGACTCGCACCACCCGCCGGCGTCTTCCTCGACACGATCACCAAGCCATCAGTCTCTCCCCCGAGGGAGATCGACATCGGAGTCCCGCTCCAACCAGAGGAAGCCCTGGTCGCTCTCGTCAACGAGCCAGACGACTGGACCAAGCCCTACATCGCCTACCTGGAAGCCGGCACCTTGCCGGCAGACGAGACGGACGCCCGGATGATCGCTCGCCGATGCAAGTCATACACCATCATCCACGGCGAGCTCCACAAGCGCAGTGTCACCGGCGTGTTCCAACGCTGCGTCCAACCCGCCGAAGGACGCAAGATCCTCCACAATATCCACTCCGGCGACTGCGGCCACCACGCCGGCGCCCGTTCTTTGGTCGCCAAGGCTATGCGACATGGCTTCTACTGGCCCACCGCACACGCCGATGCTGTGGACATTGTCCAGCGGTGCGCCGGGTGCCAGAAGTACGCCAATCAGACGCACGTGCCGAGCTCAGCGCTCAAAACAATCCCCATCACCTGGCCATTCGCTGTGTGGGGAATGGACATGGTAGGCCCCTTCAAGAAGGCCCCCTCCGGCTACACCCACCTGCTAGTCGCACTCGACAAATTCACAAAGTGGGTGGAGGCCAAGCCAGTTCGGATATGCGACGGGAAGACCGCCACAAAATTCCTACGCGAGCTCATATATCGCTACGAGTTCCCAAACAGCATCATCACGGACAATGGCACCAACTTCGCCAAAGGAGCCATGGCCGAATTCTGCGAAGAACACCACATCCGGCTCGACCTCGCGTCGGTCGCCCACCCGGAATCCAACGGCCAGGCAGAACGGGCCAACCAAAGCATCCTCCACGGCCTGAAGCCGCGACTCCAAGTACCACTCGAGCGCACCGCCGGGTGCTGGGTCGAGGAGTTGCCCTATGTCATCTAGGGGATCCGCACCTGAGTCAACAGGTCGACAGGGTTCACCCCCTTCTTCATGGTCTACGGCGCCGAGGCAGTCATGCCCACCGACCTCGAGCACGACTCGCCGCGGATCGTCCACTACACGGAGGCCGCAAACGAGCTCGCCCGGCAAGACGGGGTCGATCAACTCGATGAGGCACGTGACCTCGCTCGGTCACGCACCGCCATCTACCAGCAGGGACTCCGCCGCTACCACAGCCGGCGGGTGAAGACTCGCACCTTCCAAAAGGGCGACCTGGTGTTACGCCTCATACAGGACAAGAAGGGCATGCACAAGCTCTCCCCTCCGTGGGAAGGGCCATTCGCCATCGGGCGCGTACTCGGCAACGACGCCTACTACCTCATCGACGTCCGTGGGGACGGCGAACTCGACATCAAGCGACCATGGAATGTGAACCTCCTACGGAAGTTCTACTCCTAGAACCCCACACATGTACTCTCCAGTCGCTACGAAATAAAAAGAAACGGTTACCGCAAAATTGCGCCTACTCTCCATGTCTTGTGCCACTCGCACTCGTAATAACAGCGTTACGCTAACCGCAGAAATCAACCTTTGGTATAGCGATCGGCACGGCTAAGTAGTGCGGTGCAAGAGCACTGAGTAACCTCAGGTCTTGCATCGTCCATGAAAAACGCCTATCCGGAGCCCCATTGGAGTCGCCTAGCTCGACTGGTTCTACGAACCAAGACAACCGCCTTCGCTTCTTACAGCGACCATGGTCCTCCGCATCCTTGGCATAGCGACTCGAACGGCTAAGTACCACGCTCGGGGACTGAATACCAGTTCATCGCGAGCGGTCCGGGAAAAACGCCAAGTAGGAGAGCACGCCCAGGACTCGCCACGCGACTGACCCCACGGGCCAGGCAGGAGTGACGCGCTCAAATTAACGCGCTAAGTCCTCAACCACCCTCGAGTCGCGCCTAGAACAACCAAGTACCACGCTCGGGGACTCGGCCACCCGACCTTGTTCACGCAAGGGAAAACGGCAAAGTACAGAGCACTCAAGGGAGTCGCCTAGCGACTGGCTCTCCGAGCCCGGGCGAGTCGACCACAATAACAAAACACATAAAAACAACAAACATATCACATATGAGGTAAACCCCACAAAAGGGCGGACGCGCTCGGGGACTCGTTCAAACATCAATCACAAACACATGACAAATACCGAAATAGACACAATATCTCATTTGATTGCATGTCGCATTGTCTCATGTTACAAAATATGCCCGCATGGCAGAACTGCTGCTAACGCCACAAGGCAAACTACCCTACTCTGCAGGCTTAGACGACGACTCGCCAACACCCGGTGATTGCGGATGAACGGCGTGTACGGGTTCGACGGATACGTTGTCAGTTCACCTGCCATCGCCGCGCGGAAGGGTTGCTCAACCTTGAGATCACGATGCGGCGGCTCGGGGTCGCCAGACACGACGACCGTCTCTTGGTACGGAAGGAGGTCGCCCATCGCCAAGACACGCTCCGAGTACTTAGCGGCGCGGTCCTGCAACTTGAGGACCTCGGAAAGCTCCATCGCGCCAGTCGACGATGGGTAGCCACTCGTCACATCGTCGATGTCGAAGTCCTCGGGGAAGTGGGCAAGTCCAAGACTAAGTGCCGTCGCCGATCCGCGCCGAAACGCCGACCGCGTCATGAACTCAACGACCGCGGGCGCCTTCTCCAAATAGCTCCACACCTCAACGAGGTCGCTTGGAATCACCTCCGTGGGCGATATCTCTTGGAGATAGGCACGGATGCACGTCGCCGACAACGTTGCCGAGTCGACAAGCATGCTTACGCACTGCCGCGTGTCGAACGAGCTCGCCTCTTCCGCGCTATCGATGATGCGACCTGCGAGTAGAAGACAATAATGAATATGACGGACAACATAAAAGGCACAACTACTGGAAGAGGCAGACGCACTTACCAATCAACGGGGGGGTGAGATCCGTGATGAAGCATTGAAGCGACGTATGGTCGTCCTGAAGCCCAGCAACAAGCGCATCCGACACTTTGCGATCCTCTTCGGCGGCTGCAATGGCGGCCTTGGCTCGCCCATCAGCCGAGCTCGCTTCTTCCCTCGCCTCCCGCAGCTCGCGCTCGAGGTCGGCGATCCGCTGTTCAGCCGAACTCAAAGCTGATTGCGCCGCCGCCAATTCACCAGCGGGGACAAGACCCTGGCGAGCTTCCTCTTCCTTCGCGGCAACAGCCTGAAGCCCTTTGTTCCCCTCCTGGACGATAGCCGGTTCCTTCTCCACACGCTGCTTCGCTGCCAATCGGTCAGCCGATTCAAGATGCAGACCCTGCACATCACCAAAAAGGTTAACCAAAGAAAAATTCCTAAGTGCCCACCCGCTGAAATTCAACGAGTGCGCACTCGGGGACTGGCAATCAAGAAATTCCTAAGTGCCCACCCGCAGAAATTCAGCGAGTGCGCACTCGGGGACTGGTACTCAAAAAAATTCCTAAGTGCCCACCCGCTGAAATTCAGCTCGTGCGCACTCGGGGACTGGATGCGAAAAATAAAGATAAGACATTAAAAGAATCAGGCCGCTGCAAAGCACCGACCTGATCCTCGGGGACTGGATGTACCTGGATGGCTGCGCCAAGCATGCCGTGGAGTTGTATCGCGTCCACGGACGCGAGGAGAGCCGGCGTATGCCCACGACGTTGGTCGACTTCAGCATCGGCGGTCCTAGGAGCGTGGCTCGAGGGCGAAGTTCCACTCGCCGCGGCCGCCTTGGTCATGAAGCGCGGGAAGGTGGCGATAGAGGCACCCGCCCCAAAGGAGGTCGGCTCGGCCGTTCCAGGCAAGGGAGCGCCCTCCTTCGTGGACGCGGCTGCCTCCGTTACGGGTCCAGCTGGCGCGACCGCCGTGTCGTCAGAAATCGTGATGACGTCGTCACCCTTGGCCTTCTTGCCGCCATCCGCAGAGACGACGACCTCGTCCGCCTTCCTCTTGCGGGAAGGATCCTCCTCGCTAACGACGGGTGGCACCTTAGCCACTATTGGGTGGCCCATCCTCTTCACCCCGGTCCTGTTCAACAATCATGTAAGCAATATAATTCGAGCTGCTATGGAAGACAAAGGAGGGAGAGTGTACTCACCTGGCGACTGGAATGAAGCGCAGCCCCGTACGGAGGCCGGCTGGCTTCTCTAGTTCGGGGGCCAGTCGGCGGCTGAGCCCCATCTCCAGAACGTCGCATGCCCAAGACACGGACGGTTTCTTTGTTGTTGGGGCCGCAACCGGAGCCTCTGGAACGTCTTCAGCAGGAGCTTCCTTGTGAGGCAAAGCCGCTGCGACCGAGTCGTCCCCCAGCCCAGAGATTGGGGCGAATGGCGGAGGCATCGACGCCAGGGGCACCTCGATGGTGTTCGTGTCCAACGCGGCTGTCGTTGGCGGCGCCTCGTCCTGGCCTGGGGCGTCGAACCTTTCGCTGAATGTGGCGGCGAGGCCGGCCTCGTCGGTTTTGTCTTCGTCTTCCTCGGAGGTGACTTCGCCTCCTTTTCCTTCTTCTTCTTTTTTGATGGAGTCGCCTGGCGGTGCGAGGTGGTTTCTGGAAGATCGTCGTCATCATCGTGACGCTCGAGGCTTTTACTTGCCTCAAGCTCACGATGACGCTGCCCACGAGTCTTGCGGAGCAGTGGAGCGACTTCCTCTTCGGACTCGTCATCGTTGTCGCCCTCGTCACTCCCGGCATCGCCGTTGGCGGGAGGTGACTCGCCCACGTCCTGGACGGACGAGCTCGAGTTCTCGTCGTCCAAAGGCGGGAGCCATCCTTCCACCACTTGGAATAGCTGCAATGAATACAAGATGAAGTTAGAATTACCGCGACTGCATAAACTGCGACTGCGAGCGAAGTGAAGTGATTACCGTTGGGGCTGGACGCTTTGCGGTATAGGGGGCGACCCCAGCCTGTGCGTCCAGGTACACCGCCTGGGTGATTTTCTTCAGTGCTGGGATGTAGTCTTCCAGCTTCCACTCGTCGAGGCAGGCCTTCGTCGAGTCTTCCCGGCCCGTGTACTGGTACATGTAATGCTCGCGTCGAGCGAGCGGGACGAGCCGCCGCCCGAGCCAGCAGTTGTACAGGTTTATCGTCTGGAGGCCCTTCTTCTTCAGATCGCGGATGGTCTGGAGCATCTCGTCGACGACCATCCGCTGGTCTTTGGGGAGCTTGCCGACTTGGAGACGGCGGGGCTCGGACCAATTGGCGGAGTACCGCGGGATCGCCGCCTCGCCCTCCGGGGTCGCCTCGGCTACGTAAAACCACGACTTCTTCCAGTCGCTCGCTGCCTTGGCGGGCAGCATCAGGTCGAAGAATGAAGCTTTCGACTTGAGCTGGAAGGTTAGGCCGCCTGCGGCTAGCATTGGGCCGCCCGCTTCCTCGCGGCTGATCCGTCCATGGAACAGATCTTGCCACAAGGGGAATTAGGGCCGGCAGCCCAAGTAGCATTCGCAGAACGCCACAAAGATGGCGAGCTGCTCGATGCTGTGGGGACCTAGATCCGAAGGCTGGATCCCGTAGTAGGCGCAGAAGCGCCGGAAGAACAGGGACGTGGGGAACCCTAGCCCCTGTTCAAGGTGGCTGGTGAAGCAGATGAACTCCCTCTATCGCGGATTCGGGGTCGTCTCTCCGGTGAGGGAATGCGCCAACTGGTTTCGCAAGATCCCGGCCTCCTCGAAGGAAGCCGCCTCGCATTTAGATCTACCCCACGGCTCGGTGGAGAGGGCCATGGCAGAGAGATTTGCTGGGGGTCGGGGGATTTCAGGTCGGCTGGATCGCGATGCGAAGGGAGGCGAAAGGTGCGCGCAGTCGGAGGAAATGGTGAGAAGGTGGTTCTCTGATCGCCTGCCATTCCTCTTATATAGCGGTTGTTACCCGCCAAATCAGGGAGCCGTTACTACGCGGTGATTACGCCAAAAGTTACCGTTGGATTACCCCAACGGCTAGTTTGACCACGGTTAACGGTCCAACTTCAGCCACTCGACTCGCCGACCCTCTCACTGTGACAGTGTTTTGCCGATTCGACACGCCAAAGCTGCGACCTGGATGATTGGATTCTCCTCTATACGGGAGCCCGCCGACGATTCGACTGGATGCCCACTTTGAAGCCGTATACTCCGACTGCCAGCAGCCACCCACGCCTAATCGACGGCGGCCTCGGGGACTACTGATGGGGATATGCCTACAGGGGTATACCCAGCAGGACGTTTCCGACTGGCCCAAGAACTGGCGAGTGGGCCTGCAAGACGGCGACTGGATTGAAGCCCAGCGAGGAACCAAGCGATTGGAAGCTGGAGCCCAGGCGAGTAGATAGGCCCAGTCGGATTAGGTTAAACGAGTACCGAAGCTTTAACTGAATCGGTTGAGATATGTAAACCCTAGGGGAGGTGAGCCTATATAAACCCCCTGTAGGGCGAGTAGAGAGACGTTCCATCATACACCTAAGCGACTCGCCGCCTAGCCGCCGAGCTCGCCCATTGTACCACCTCTATAATACAATCTAGCAGGAGTAGGTCTTTACCCTCCGGGTGGCCGAACCTGGGTAAAACCCTGTGTCTTTGCCCTCATCTCGCACCGCAGATGGCTGGCCGCCCTTGCCCCTCGTTCTACTACTCGCTGCCGATTGCAGCATCTGCCGTGACCATTCCCACGACACGGCGGGTTTGCGGTGTTGTTGTTGCTCGGTCCGGTGCCGAGTTCCTGCGGCTGTTGCACTGGGTTAGGCGGAGGGGGCATGTACTTTGCACGATCATTGTCGGCAGCAACAGGTGGTCCCTTCCCCTTGTCCAGCGCTGTAGGCGGAGCTCTTCCGGGTTGATCCTCATCCATCGTCGTCCCAATGGTGACGAACACCTCTCGGGACATAACGGTGTTGTTGGCTTGTTCTTCGCGCGTGTACTCCTCCTCCATCTCCTGCATGGCAGAGTCTAGCTCCTCCGGGCTGAAATCTATCTCCTCTGAATCTGCACTGAAGTCGGCGTAGAGTGCGTCAAACACAGAGTCGAAGGGCATCGGGGCTTCCTCGATGATGGGGGTGGAGGTGCAGTAGCAGCGAAAATGACTGGAGGCGGTGGTGCAGCTGCGGCGATGGCGACGGGAGGCGATGGTGGCGGTGGCTGAATCAGAGGGGTTCCGTCAATGAGCGCAAGCGTTGTCTAGGCTGCCTCCGCGTAGTTGTTGACGGTGTTCACCATGCTTTTGAAGGTGAGGCGACCCAAAGCCTGCTGCCGCCTTAGAGAATGCCGGAGAAGCGTACCTTGGTCCAGTCCTTCCACAAAGTGATACATGGCATCATCATTGGGGTAATACGCCAGATCGGCCCGTATACGGAGCCACCTGGCAAGGTAATCTCGGGGGGTTTCGCCCTCTCTCTGAATGAAACGCGCCAGATCGAAGATGGTAACCACGCCGACGAACTTGGATCTATGCTGTCCAGACGCACGGACGAAGCCGGCGGACTTGCAGTGATCTTCCACCATTATATCCTGCACAAGGGCGGTTTGGGTGGGCCTTCAATTTTCCGATCTTTGCCGGCAAACTTCGAGGAGAGATCCGACATCGATCCTTCCACGAATGTATCCTGCCCATAGGCGGTCCGTGCAGTTCTGGACACTCCTCCGACTCCTAGGGAACTAGTGCCCGAGTCGGTTTCGCCGATGAAGAGGTGGATATCTCCGATGGGGACGACCGAGCACCACGTTGGGTTCGTCTTCGCCGGGATCTAGAATTCGTCAGGAGGGATGATCGAAATGTTGCCGAAGAAGAGAACTCGACCGATGGCTACGGTTTCGCCGATTCCCACGAAGATCTTGGTCCTCGCCCGCTGAAGAGCCTGAAGCGCCTCTTGCCCCACGGTGGGCGCCAACTGTCGTGGTATTGCCGATGAGTACGCCATGGAGGGGTCCTCATAGTGTGTGTTTAGAGACATGGGGGAAGGCGGACGATTGACGGGTATGAGGTAACACAGCTTATCCAGGTTCAGATCCCACAACGGTGGCGGAATCGTACTCCTGCTATAAATCACTATAAGGGCAATACGCCGAGTTACAGGGATTGGTTCGCTGTGCGAGGTGACTAGAAAGTCTAAGTTATCGTGCCCTAAAGGCTCCCATAGGCCCGACTTATATAATCACCAGGTCCTAGGGACCTGGACATCCTTCAACCTCAACCCCGGACAAACCTAAGGGCAGTTGCCCCGTCCTTCAACCTCAACCCCTTCCCGCCAAGGTGGACTGTTAGCCAACGCGGGAAGAGGGTCATCGCGAGCAGGGCTAGGGACCTGGACATCTCCTTGGGGTGGTGGCGATGGTGGACGAGTAATCTAAGAGGTCATACTCGGACCACTCGGATTGGTAGAGAGTAGAGAACTACCAAGATAAAAAAGAGAACAAAATAAGGAAAGTAAAGAGAGAAACAAGAAATACAAATCTGGTTTGAGTAAGCTGACTTACACAGAAACCCCGGGCATGATCTTTCGCTTTGGAGGCTTCTAGGAAGATCTCTTGACTCGTTTCTTGGGAGCCTCATTAGATGGATCCTTTAAAGTGGGCCTTCTCTTCACCGAGACTTGGCCTCCAGTTGCGAGAGGGTCAACCTCCTGCACCTAACTAGCCGGGTTAGCTGGAGAAATATGACACGGATATGCGTAAGAGATAGGCACTGCTGCAACTACCTCAAGAACTTCGAGTTCGTCTGAGTCACCTTCATCGGCGCAGGTGGAAGCCTTTCCACGAGGTCGGACAGGAGAATACTCAGGCTTCAGGATGAATTCCTTCGAATCTGGCTCCACATTGTCAGAACTGTCGCGGTCTTCGCTCCAAGGAAGACAAATCACCTCGGCATCCTCTGAAGCTTGCTCCTCAAATTTCTATAGTAAGAGCGAGCAAAGATTAGCCAAGTTCTCAACAAAATGGCTAAGAAAATTAATCCGGATAAAATGATTCGGGGTTAAGTTACCTTGGGAGGGGGATTATCACGAGTAAAGGGCTTCATGCCCCACCGCCAATCCTCAGCCATGTCCGTTTTGAAAATAGCTCGGACGCGCTTCTGAATCTGGTCGTCCTCAAGCTCGACCGTGGAGATTCGGTTCAGGTCAACAGGACCTCTCATATAGCAGAGCTCATGGGATCGTTGTTGGAAGGGGTAGATTTGGCTGCTGACGAAAGAAGCCATCAAGTCTTCACCATGAAGTCCCTCCTGAGTCAACTCCTTGAGTCGGAGTTTAAATGCCTCGGCGAGGCATCAGATTTCTTTGGGTTGTAACTCCAGTTCTTCTTGGAAGGGGAACCGACTGAGAAGGTAGGCGGCTGAATCTTATCTTCCTTGCCACTATTCTTCACATAGAAAAATGACATGTACCACTTCTTGAACGATTCGAGGCCTGTGACTCGGGGGAACACACACCTTTTTCGGGGTGTGATGGAGGCAGCCCCACATTGGGTCAGTGATTTCTCGGAGGGAGGCAAAGTTTTATCTAGCACAACATTAGCTTGGATCTGTAAGAATTTGGACCAAATGACTATGGAGGGCCAAAGGACGAAGTATCCTTCAAAAGCCGAGATAAAAGCCGACAAAGAGGCAATGGAGTTAGCCGGCAAGTGATGAGGCTGGAGGCTGGAGAATTCTAGGAAAAATTTGGCAAAATCACTAAGTGGGAGGTCGAGTCTTCTAGTGAAGTGTGACATGAAAACTACATATTCGTCGGCCTCTACGATGGGGCGGAATCCGGGCCACTTAATCGACACTTTACCTCGGTGGGGATACGGCGTGTCTTGCAAAGCCACTCGATTTCTCGCCGAGTGACCATAGATCCTCTCCATGACTCGCGCTTAGGACCCGTGACTACATCCTCTTCCCGAACGACAGCACCGCTATGCGAACTCGACATGGGCTCGTCGGAAGAATCGATGGAGGAGGAAATGCTTGCGGCGAGGAGAGGTCTCGATGTACACTGCCCAATCGCGACAACGAAGAGCGCGGCAATGTTTGAGAAGAAGGATCGGAGAAGAGTATCAAGGCAAGCATGCAACACGACAGTGCAGGACCTAAAAGCAGCAGCACTGTCGTGTGGAGCAGGGCTCTATGGCGGCGGCACGAGGAGGAATACGAAGGAGAGGGGAGTGGGGAAAGTGGCCAAGGGTTTACCCCGCTCCCCCATTTATAACCACAAACCACAAGCAGTAGTGGGATCGAGGGTGTGTGACGGTTACCGCGTACACGCCTGTATCGTGCGCTGGCAGCCGTCGAGTGGAGTCACACAACGGGTCACATGGCACCGAGGTGATTCGGCCGCCATAACCGTTGTGAAAACTAAAGAGGCACTGCACGGAAATGACAGCCTGCAATGGTCACTGTTCATATGCCAGCGATCACTATAGCGGCCCAAAAAATGAGGCGAAGTGCAATGATTGATACAAGTAGGATGAAACTTACACGAGAAGCTAAGAAAGTGACCCGGATGAGGAAAATTGACTCGGAAGAACAAGTCATACCTCGGACCAGCGACAGGGTATAACTTAAGGTGCGCCTCAAAGAGAGATCCGACTGAAGTATAAGTTGGCAAACATATGCATAGGTACCAAGTATCTTGAACCTGATGTAGCCTTGCCAACTAAAGTCGCCAAGACCGCACCAGCTTCGGGGACTAATGTTGGGGGGGATGACCCCAGGTAGGGTCAAGCTAAGATAAATGGGCAAAGCCCCCAAGGGTCGGGACAAGGTCAGAGAATGACCCGGCCGAGTTATATAGTGGCCAGTCGAATAAGGCCCGGCTAAATCCAAATCAGGTAACTAAGACCTGACTCGGCCGACATACAAGATATGTCGGCGCACAGTTATTACTCTTTGAATATGACGGTTAGGGCTTGGCCGAGTCATACAAGGTGAGGCCGAGTCGTGGGGAAGCTTGCTCGAGAAGGAGGGGGCAAACCCCGAAGTCAACCCTGCACTGTCTCTCCTCACGAATATGTATAGTGCCAAGCGCTACGGACAAGAGCCAGAGGGACAGAGAAGCAGAAGAGGGTCACAGAGGTGACAGTCCTCGAGCCCGAGGCTCACATGTCGTGGGCTCTGGGTTATTGCCGCCGATAGAAGGGAGACATGGAAAGGCTCCCGCCGAGTTACTATTTTGGGACAAGCATATTCCACGAATATGTTGTCCACATCAGCCCTAGCTGTAACCTGGCCACCCATTTATAAGGTGAGCCAGGGACTCCAGAGAGGGGATCGATTCATTTGTCCACTGAGAACTAGCTGTGAGCTTCTTCTTCCTCCCTCCCATACAGCTCAAGGAGCAATTTTAGCATCAGTTGAGCTGAGTAAAGATTAAGTTCATGTATTTTATGTGTATAAATCACTACATCTTCCCTATCTGGATCCCACTAGTACACATTGGCCCCAACTTAAGCCTACCCATTCTGTCGTGCCACCACCATGACAACTTCCGGTTTTGCTACAAACCGGGACTAATGCCCCGGTTTCAATGGCTACAAAAGGCCGTAGGCACGGCACCCACTAGTTCTGGTTCGAACGAGACCTTTAGTCCCGATTCGCGTAACAAACCGGAACTAAAGGTCTCATCCTGTCGGAAACCATTTAGTACCGTTTTATTACACGAACCGGGACTAAAGATCTAAAGGTGGACCTTTAGTCCTGGTTCAAGTAATAAACTGGGACTATTGTCCCTCCTATATCATGGTTCTCTCCTGCCCGAGCCATACTCTATTTCAAGCTCGTGGCGTCTCCCTCTCTTTCTTCCTTCAAGCTCGAGTTCATGCCCATTTTTCTCAAGATTTATCAAGATTTTTTGGTGCCACATCTATCCAAGGGTTCTAAAAGGTTACAACTTCATCCTTTCATCTTTTGTCGCTAGTTTATCTCATTTCATGCTCTAAAAATGGAGGTATTTGTGGGTTTATTTTGGAAGTAACTTTTGCAATAATAACATGAGTTGTGAACTTTTATTAATTTGGATTCTATCTATCTTATATTAATGTAATGAAATTCAAGATAAATATCATTTTCAATATGTGGATTCTACCTATATCTTGTTTGGCACATAGTCTCGAAATTCATTTGATTCATAGAAGCATAGAGATACATGAGTTCATCCTAGCTAGCTACTACAGCACAGAGAAACATTGGTTCAGCCTACTCATCGGCCATTGCAACAAAAATAAGAACTAAAACTATGAAGATCAAGTACTATAGGGCCTCATACTTATGTTGGACACAAAAATCATAGGAACGGAGTGAGCGAGCCAAGTAGGATGCCCAATATATGTCCTTGTGCATATAACAAGGCTCGTTCACACCTCCCTCGGGATCACATCCAAAATGAAGGAACACATGTATAGTGGCGCCCTAGCATTTTAATCATTGGCCATTGCACCAAAAATAAGAACTAAAACTATGAAGATCAAGTACTATAGGGCCTCATACTTATGTTGGACACAAAAATCATAGGGACGGAGTAATCGAGCCAAGTAGGATGCCTAATATATGTCCTTGTGCATATCACAAGGCTCGCTCACACCACCCCCAGGATCACATCCGAAATGAAGGCACATGTGTATAGTGGCGCCCTAGAATTTTAATCATCTGCTGTTGCAACAAGCAAGAACCAAAAACATGAACATGCCGAGTAGCTAACAAATTTCACATATTAAGGAGTGCCTCTATGGAGAGCTCCTCAAAGATGACTGAGGATGGGATCCTAAGACATCTTTGAGAAGCTCCGCTGTAGTGGTGTCCCTCTTGCACCATCTTGCAGTTTATAACTTCTCTAGCTCTACATAAATACGCCATGGAGCTAACAAATTTCACATATTAGGGAGTGCCTCTATGGCGAGCTCCTCAAAGATGTCTGAGAATGGGATCCTAAGACATCTTCGATAAGCTTCACCGTAGTGGTGTCCCTGCTCTCGCACACCATCTTGCAGTTGATAGCTTCACAAGAATGCATCTTGCCTATTTATAGATTAAGCACCACAACATAGTGTCGACACTCACGACATAATGTCGACACTCAACCATGTCATAGTGTATCCACCCACCAAAATAGTGTCATCACTCACTGACATAGTGCCGCCACTCACGACATAGTGTCGACACTCACCCATGTATCTGTTTCGCCATGCTTAGTCTCGGTTGGTGTCTCCAATCGAGACTAAAGGTTCATCTTCCTTTAGTACCGGTTGGTTTCTCCAACCGGGACTAAACGTTCATCTTCCTTTAATCTGCGACTAACGGGCTCATGCCGGCCCCAGCCTGCCGCAACCCCTTACACCAACCAGGACTAAAGATGGAGTAGAATTTTTTTAAATCAGTGCATAGTTTCAGTATTCGTTGCATCCGGAGCCAAAGTATCGTTGTGTGCTTTTATTTTTAGACCGGTACTAATTTTATCGTCGTGAATCTGTTTGATGTACTTAAATAATGCAGATAAGCCGGCCATGGATATACGTTGACTGAAGCTCTAGCGAGTTCATTAAAGGCATGCATTCTTTTCTCGTTATGGCCGAGGCAAACAAGCGAAATGGTTTTATGTCTTGTCCATGTGGTCATTGTCAGAATCAGAAAGAATACTCTTCCTCAAGAGTCCTTCAAGGCGACCTATTTCAGTCTGGTTTCATGTCTGGCTATAATTGTTGGACCAAGCATGGAGGAAGAGGGGTTATGATGGAAGACAACAAATAAGAGGAGAATGATTACAACTATCCTATGACCCCTGAATATGGTGGTACTACAATGGAAGACAATGATGAACAAGAAGCTAAAGAACGGGCATCAGATGAGCCCGATGATGATCGTGGCCGGGCCATTGCTGATGCAAAGGGAGAATGGGAAAGTGAAAGGGAGAGGTTGAAACTCGAGAAGAGAAGTCCATTGAGTTTTGTGTTGACTTTATTCCTGACCTTAAGCTGACCGGTTTTCCTAAATTATGGCATGAGGGAAAACTGAGTGGAAAAGGCATGCTAGGAAAGAAAGGAAGGATATGTATGGACGTGCATTATTTCACTAAAGCACACTACACGGTTCTTCAAAATTCCACCTTGGTGGCTCCGTATATCGAGGAACACCAGAATATCGTACTCCAAAAACCCGGGTAAGTCAGACTCTTGGATTAAGGTTGAACACATGGTGACCTTCGGCGGTTGGTTGCAAACACATCTCATGAATGACACCACTTTTGGATATCAATTGTATTTGTTGGCCAGGTCACCATCTTCGGCTATATTGACTTTCCAAGGGTACGCGATAAATGGGAATACATTCTAGACGCACGTCCAAGATAAAAAGAGCACCAATCAAAACAGTGGTGTCCGATTTGATGCAACAAACAACAATGGACAAAAGGACACATATTATGGTTACATAGAGGAGATATGGGAACTTGACTATGGAACCTATTTTAAGGTCCCTTTGTTTCAGTGCAATGGGTTAAGCTGAAATGAGGCAGGATAAAGGTAAACCAGCAGTGCGGAATGACAACAGTGTACGAACAATTCCTCCTATCCAATGAAGTTTCTCAGGTTTTCTATGTGAAGGACATGTCTACCAAACCGAGAAAAAGGAAAGATAAGCAAAAGAATACAATATCATACGATGAGCGAAAGCGCCACATATTTATTTTAGGGAAAAGAAACATGGTGGGAGTTGAGGATAAGACAGACATGTCAAAAGATTATAATAAGTTTTAAGAAATTCTGCCATTCACAGTGAACACTGACCCAAGCATGTCGTTAAATAAGATCCTGCATGGTTGTGGACTAGAAGAAAACCCCAGCACTAGATGTGGACGTTGGTGATGTAATAATATATTAAACCTTTTATGTAACCGTGTTCTGGATATGAACTGACTCTCAATAGGCTATTGTGTGTCTTTTTATGAAGATTTCATGAATTATCCCTATTTTTGTCACAATTTGTGAGTTTGCTGAAGACAGGTAGAATAAGAATGATATTTGAGCACTTGAGCAAACTCATAAGAATACAACAACATCTTTATAGTTCGGGGGGTTGTAGAGAGACCAACACGCAAGACATTTATTAATATTAAAAAATAAAAATTAGTGATAACCATGTCTAGCCCTATAGTACACACCTTCAGGGTCCTCTTCGTCATCATCATCGTTGTCGTTGCTAGGCGCACACGACTGGATCCTCGGCCCAACCATGGCATATTCCGAGGGCACCTGCCACTCCGGCGTTGGATTCATGATGCACAGGGGAGGGGCCTCCCGGATGACGATGATGTTACGCTCGCGGCCTTCACCACCGCCACCCTTCTTATGGCTCTACATCGGGTAAAAGTGTGGGCACCATAGGCGAGGATGATCTCCCCTAGCGATGTAGCACATCACGCCGACGTTAATCCGGTTTGCCCACCACAGGACGTGGTCGGCTTTGTTGTGGTTCCCCGGGGGCGGGGCATCACCCTCGTACCTAGCGAGATCCCTTTCCTGCCGGTAAGCAAAGAAGGCATTCCAGGTGTCGTAGTTGGTGGGATCCATCCGCTGCTCTGGCGTGAGCTCGTGGTACAAGTGGTTCGTGATGGCCGCTTGGCGGGCGGAACCTTGAAGTACAGGAGGGACAGTAACCTCTCTAGCGCTCAGCATCCAGTCGGTGGGAAGTTGGTAGCCCAACAGGCATGGGTAGCTAGAGATACACGGCGCATCAGTCTCCTCGAGGGTCAGAATAGCCCAGTATGCAGTGTCCATTATTGTGAGAGGGGAAGGTGTGGATGGCCATGGTGGTCGGCCTAGATATAGAGGGACAGGGTGGGAAAACATGGCGGAAAGCGAAGGAAAATGGCGGGAAAGCATGGAGCATGGCTTGACGGCTCTAAGAATGGCGGAAAAAATATGTTTAGTCCCGGTTAGTGGCTCCAACCAAGACTAAAGGACCCCGACATATCTTTTTGGTGCCAAAAAGAAACTTTTGTCTCAGATTGAGCCACAAACCGAGACAAAATAGCAAAATGGTTAATAGTTTGAATAATTAGAATAATTATTTTATAAAATAGGAAAATGGTTTTAAATTAGGTATTTAAATTCAAACACTTCTCATGTAGAAATTTTTATCAGGTTCAAAAATATGCAAAAGTTAATCAAATTCATATTCAAACACTTCTCAAATATCCAAAAGATGGCACATTAGGAAACAATATATGACACATTATATTCTAATGGGTAGATTATTTTTTGTGAATATTTTGGTATATTATATGTATTTTTATGATTTTTAAATAATAAAATATGTTTTTTCCAAGATTATTAGAATATTTGTTAAACAATAAATTATTTCATTTAAGTTGTATAATAGAGTAGTATAATAGATCTTATTTTTCTAAATTGTTTGGTATATAATACATAATTTTTTATTATTTGTATTGATTTTCATTTTAGTGCCAAAAAGAACCTTTTGTCCCAGTTTGATCTACAAACCGGGACTAAAGGATACCCATTAGTCTCGGATGGTAGCTCAGACCGGGACTAAAAGGGTGCGTCTTGCGCGTGAAACATGGTGGCCGAAAACCCCTTTACTACCGATTTGTAGCTCAAACCGAGACTAAAGGAGGTGGGTATAAATACCCACCCAATCCACCCCGGTTCGAGGCACCACTCGTAGCACGCTAGTTCACCTTCTTCCCCGCGAGCACGTACGTCGCCGCCGCCCGTGCCCGTGGAGAAGCAGAGGAGGAGCCGCGCGCCGTCCTCCGCCCCTCCTTCCACCGCCGCGCATCACCCCCGTCGTCATCCCGGTCGCGCCTCCCCCACAGGTGACCTCCCGCGTCGTTCGATTTAATTAGTGTTTAGTCTAGTTTAGATTTAGTTAGTATTTAGATATTTTAGTTAGTGTAATTTAGTATAGATATTTTAGTTAGATTTTAGTTTAGTTCATCTAAAAATTTAGTGTTTAGTTTAGGTTTACGGATAATATATATTTAGTGTTTATGTTTAGGTTTAATTTAGTATAGAGATTTAATTAGTTTTTAATATAGTTTAGATTAGTTGATAATATTTAGTGTTTAGGTTATGATTTAGTTCAGGGGTTATTTTTTAGGTTATGATTGTTTATGTTTAATTTAGTGTTTAGATTTAATTTAGTGTTTAGGTTATGCACATCTCACATCATCGTCGTCGACTCGGTGGCAACGAAGGAGGACTAGGCTCTGCTGGGCATGCCTGAGACTGGGCTCCACCGGGCTGGCACTCGGAGATGCTACCTGCCGGGAGGCGCAGCTTGGTGAGGAATACAGGTCTCATCGTCGACCCGGAGCTTCTTTGGTGGCCAACGCGTGGTCCACTATCGGTTCTGAGGGAGCCGGCCCTCGAAGAGGTGGTACAGGGTCGTGTCAGGGAGGAGGACGAGAACGTGCGTCGCTATATGGTTGCGTTGGACGTCAGGTTCTTTGATACCTGACAGTCTCTCTAGGGATCTCACCCGAGGTATGCTCCTGTGATGGTTCCTTGTCTTCGGATGTTCACCTCCCGTGGCTCGGGAACCGAGAGTCAACGTCCAGTTTGATTAAGCTAGATGTGTATTAGTGATATTATCTAATATTATTGTTGTATTAACTGGATTATTCAAGATGTATTATTGTTTCATTAGTATTTTATCTTTATTCTGTTATGATAAAGTATTTTATCTTCCTTCTGTTGTTGCATTAAGCAAAATTGTTTTATATTTCTTCTGTATTATTTAAGATATGAATGGTAGAGACGATGAACAACGCATGTACACCATGATATATGAGCGTACTACAGGTTATTATTACGATGCAGCAGCCGGATGGCTCCCAGTACCTTAATTTGTCTAGAGACGAGCGTGGAGACTCTGGTGGAAACAACGGTGGAGACGATGGTGGAGACGCCTTAACAAAGTCTAGCAAGGTCTATAAAGCCTCTGCTGATCACTAGTGGATACATTAATTGATTCATATATATATATACTAATGACTATTTCTTCTCTTAGACCTCCGCATTGGACCAATCTTCTGTAAGGAAACGAGGCCCAACCAGAAACTTAGCCGATGGTGTGCGTTTTAGAACTTACGTAGTCTCTGATCTAGGCCAACCATTGGAGCCCACACAAGCCGCAAATGCATTTGTACATCATTGCGGAGTGATTGTTAGGGACACCATCCCGATCACCACTCGGGAGTGGAATAAGCCAGGAAATAAAACGGTTCAAGTTGGAGCAAGTTTTTTGACGACAGAGCCAAAGATTGTCTTTGGAATTCGCTCATGACATATTTCACCCTACCAGTCTTGTCGACTGATGATCTCACAACGACATCGAGGTTGAAAGTCAAGGAGTTGGCTCTTAAGAACATGGGAACATAATTCAAGGACTGGAAGAAAAGATTATACAAAAAGTATGTCAAGAAGTCGCTGACTCCAAAATTCACTAGCGCACTAGAGAAGCAGCAGGATAACTAGGCCGCATTTGTGGAGTACAAGGAATCAAAAGAATATATGGCAAGGTCGGAAAAGAATCAGATAAATGCGGCAAAAAAAGAAATATAAACATAATCTGGGGACAGATGGCTACAAGAGTGTCATGCCTAAGTGGGCACAAACTGATGCCGCCCTGCATGCTAAAGGGATCACTCCAGCTATAAATAAGTGTCCCTTGAGGTCAAGAAATTGGTTACTCAGGCATGGGGGATCGTATGTCCCAGATTTGCAAAGGAAGAAATTTTTGCACCCAAGAATGAACTTATTAAAGTGATAAAGGAGGTTCAAGAGGGAAAATCCATTCCCGAGATAGAGAACGGTGAGCTGACAAAGGCCCTCGGGAATCCTGACAAGGTCGGACGAACACAAGGATTTGGACCATCTTTTCCATGAAATTTTGGGTTTCCCGAGGACACTGGCACTTGTAGAAGCCGATCGAGAAAAACGAACCGGCAGAAGGTGGAGGAGGCAGCATGGTTGGAGGCGATTGAAAAAATAACGAGGAATTCTAAGCCATGTTCAAGCTGCAGCAGGAGCAGATTAATGAACTTAGAGGACTGGCCTGACAGCAAGATCCTACATTCGACATACGGTCGGCCCATCTCAGCGGAAAATCAGCATGGCTTCCACGAAGGTCCAGGCTAATGATGTACTGCTGATCGAGAATAATGCACCAGCGATAGATGATACCGGTGCAAGGATGGTTCGCTGCCCCATGGATGAAGTCGAGGCAAGGACAAGTTGTGAGCTACATGTGACACTGAAGAACATATCCATGAAGGTGGCACTCGGATTTTCTTTACCTTTTCCACCAGAAGCAACCTACCATGGTCGTAAGATTCTAGATGGCTATGCTCATGTCGGTGTGGATGAAGTTGTACCGGCATTTTGATCATTGCATCTTGACATCTGCAGGTGAAGGGGAGAAAACACTAGGAGAAGTCACGAGTGGCTTCATTCTTTGGAAAAAGGAGCACATCGTGTTTCCAGGCTCGGCGCCAAGGCCATCCTCTCCTTTGAGAAACAATCCATCACCTCCAAGGCCACAGTCTCCTCCGAGAAGCAATCCATCACCTCCAAGGCCACAGTCTCCTCCGAGAAGCAATAGTCCACCCCTCCCCGAGAGGTACCACAGCGTGAGTCCATATCCATCTCCGGCGCCTCCGCCTCCGCCCACTAACTCAAAGGGCCAAACGCAAAAGAATACCACCACTTCATTGAGGGATAACCTATGCGGAAAACGACAAGAGCCCCTCCCAAGAGTACGGCCACCTCTTCCCAAGTTATCTTACCACCAGACTGATGAGGAAAACAGGCTGATCTCCCAAGACGAAATGAAGGACCATTTTGCACCAAAACAACCCGAGCCAAAGGTGACAATAGCTCCTAAAGTCAAGAAGCACTTTCAGGAACTTCTTACGCAACCATCCTAATATGACTTAAATAAGAAAAATGACTATACGAAGAAACTGAAAGAGAAGACATCAAGCAGAAGTAGTGCAAGCAGGAGAAGCTTAAGAGACGTTCCCCATCTTGGGAAAAACAATCGACCCCCCCGCTCAAGGTGTTACCCGAACCCAAAGAGCCAATAGATATGAAATAAGCTAAGCGATTAGCCAAGGAGTGTGAAATGAGTCTCGAAAAAATTCGAGGCAGCGAAGAATTCGCCAAGGTAGCAATAGCACAGAAATATGTCTTTGGCTAGCCTTTGGTCAGCAATGAGACACTCCGGCATCTGCCAACACAAACGCGAAAGTTGCATGAGTGGTACTTGAAAGTCACAGAGGAAGAGCTACAATTTCTCATAGTGAAAGTTGCAGAGGAGTACTTCCATCCAGACGAGATGTTTATTGAACTTTGTCAATTATTTCGGTTATTTAACCAAGAAGCCCTCGACATGTCCCTCGTCAGTTTCTATTGTCTGTAAGTAATTAAGCTCTAACTCAGCTTGTTCAATTCATTATCTGTAATTATCCTCACTATATCCTATTGTACGATATTATGCAGAATGAAGATTCTGGAATGTACCAGAAAGAGAATCTATTCCATTGTGTTCATTGACCTAAACATAGTTAATAAATATACGCTAAGGACGAATCCAGAGGACACGGAGTTTAACTTGCTAATGTTTTTAAATGAGCAAAATTACACTAAGCAAATACCATGTCCTTACAACGACGTGTGAGAGTCTTAATGTCTTGTACCCATTCACTTTTTGCTTACTCGATGTTAAGTGTAATTGATGAGTTAACCATGTATAAAAACGTGCACAACTTTCAATGGATTCTGCTAAACATTGACGTTGACCGTGCAAGAGTTAAAATCTCGGACTCATTAAAAAAAGCATGGAAGAGTACTGCGACATGCTTAATATGCTTCAAAAGTAATTTCAATCATTATCGCACTATATCCGTCTCTTTTGTTCATTCTCTGAGATGTCAAGTAATTAATAACTAACTCATTCATTTATTTTTGCCAAGCAGAGTTTGGAAACGGTTCAAGAAGGAGGTTCCTAGTCAATGGCATAAGGAGCTGACTTTTAACCCAGTCTCGATAAGTAGTATGAGAGCTAGGTTCTCACATCTCTTTAATTCTAGTTTCAATACAATTATCATGTTTGATTATTATTTGATTGAATTCTATTTTCCAAAAGTGTGCGAGGCAGCCACAGGGGACTAATTTATATGGATACTACGTCGGCGAGTTCATTTGCGTGTGTAGTGAGCAGGGCACGCACTTTCTTCAAGTACGTAAAAAATATATTCCTAATTTATATTATACCATAATTTGTGTTGAGTTTCATCCATAATGATCTCCTTCTTTATATATAGTTGGATGCGATGCGGGATAAGCTCCTACCACGAGAACGCCTACTAGCAATTCAAGAGGAATTGCCAGGATTTTTGCTTCAGGAGGTCGTACACCAAAATGGAGAATACAATATGAATAGAAAATAAAGCATTCATATAATGTAATGATCATGTAATCAAATAGATGGGCTCTAGTCCTGGTTGGGACTCGTATACCAAAGTTGTATGGGATTTCTATTTTTGTGCCCCTGGTTCGTTAGCTGTACTCAGTTTGCCCCATCCATTTAACTTTTCCTCACCTTTTCACATCTCCTTGTCCGAAACTTGCACACCGTCTGAAACTCACTGTCCATCAGCCTTGCCGTTACATCCTGACAAGTGGGACCACGTGGAGCCGGTTGGTCAGATACGCGTTATGCTGACGTGTGGGGCCATGCCAGTTTGGAAAGCATGGGGATGGTTTGTTGGGAACGCGTTTTGGAGAACATGGTGTGGGACCATGTGGGACGCGTTTGATAGTTATGTGAGTCATGTCGCCTACATTGGAAGATTTCTTTTTTGTTATTTTTATGATTGGCCTTTTTAAGAGCACCTATTCCTCTTTATGTCGCTAACAGTTGTGTTTTCTTTTTCCCAATAAGATCACGAATCTAGAGTATCTTCTCTCTTCATTCATGGTTCCTTTTGGCCCTTGTTATTTCTCAATCTGATAGAAAATCTAGAGCAGCAAATCTAACCAGCGCCATAAATACATTCAGTAAACAGAGCAGATGTAGATAAAGCAGCTAATATAGGATATATAAACAAAGCTAATGTAGATAAAGCAGCTAATATAGAATAAATATAGTATGATACTTAAACGAGGTTTGACAATTAGGCTACTCAACAGCAGCAGCGGACAAGTTCAACACAGACAACAATACAAACGAAGCTTCTTTACAGTAGCAGCAGCACAAGATCAGCGGCCCCTTGTGGCCTCCGCTAGGAGGGCCTCCGCCTCCTTCCTCTGGCGCTTCCTCCGCTTCTTGCTTCCTAGTCCCTTGACCTTGGGTGCCTTGGGCTTGATCGTGGTCATGTGACCCTCCTCGATGGGCACCTTCTGGAGGTTGCGGAGGTAAAAACCGAGCGCCTGGTTCTTGTCTCTTAAGGCGTGGATGTTCTTTGACAGGCTGTAGGTCTTCACGTCCTCGGCATGCTTCATGAGGGAGTTGAAGTCGGTGACGAGGCTCCTGGTGCAGAAGGGGCACCCATAGATGTCGTCGGTGAAGTTGTTGTACTAGCCGGACTTCAGCCTCCTCATCACCTAACGAGTCTTTGTGTCCGTGGACCCATCGTTGTTGTAGACGTCGCTGATATCCACATGTTGGAAAAAACAGTAGAGTGCAATAATCACATGATTGAGATACCTTGATTATTGGGATTGATTACTTGCATAAATTAACCAATTGAAATCCCCTGATTATTCCCTAACCCCCAAATCTCTAACTAAATCGGATACTGGTCACAACTACATATTGGTGGTAGTACTAACAAGGGAATCCCTTAAATGCAACTCGGAGGAACAATAAAATACGTTTGAAATATGAACAGGGGCATTCATCGAAATACGAGATCTAACACAAGAGGATTAGCTATTGTAAAAATATATAGGATCCAACGATTGAAAATACGAACATCTGAACCCTAATAACACACGATCTAGCATCCAACGATGGGAATGGGGGAAGAACAACTGAAGAGGAGAAAACCCTATTTACCTCCGACCATGGTTCGGCGATGCTGGTGTCATAGGGGTTCTTTGGCCTAATATAATGCTCCTCCTCGTAGGGGTCCCAGCCGTGCGGGATATGCCCGAGACTGGTGGGGGCCTTCTCGCCAGTGGCTATGGCGGAAGCGGGGACGGCGGTCTGAACGGGAACATCGGCTGCCTTTGATGCCTCGACGGGGGCCTCCTCACCGGCGGCCTTGGAGGCGACGATGGCCACCGCGCCGTTCTTCTCCATCGCCAGCGTGGTTGGGGTTTTCTTGGAGGTTTGCAGAAGGTGATGGGACAGTGGAGATGGTTGCGTGAGTGAGTGAGCGAGTGATGAGTGAGAGTGAGGAGGCCTTTATAAAAGTGAAGGGAGGAGACGTTTCGTTGCACCACCGTGCACCGTGTAACCGCGTACACTACTGCACCATGCACGGCCACATGCGTCGGCTACCGCCATGTGCATCGTGAGGCGTGTACCGTGTCTAACCTTGGCCACTTAGTTGTGCTCAGTTATCCCCTCGTGTCTAACCTTGGCCACTTAGTTGTGCTCAGTTATACCCTAGAGTGTAACACTGGCAGTTGGTTGTACTCAGTTTTGCCCTCCACTACTAACACAGTCGTGTGCAATATATTCACTTTTACCCACACGTGAATGGATAACAGAGAGTCAAAAAATGGGTTTTAGCTAGCTAATTGAGTCATTTTATGCACAACAAATTTATAAATATCAAAACATAGTGGCATATACCCAGGGAGTCTTATTATGTGACCTGCCACCATAAGAAATCTATATAAATCAAGTTTTAACCTAAATCACCCCTTCTGAATTCACCTACTATCTATGTGAAGGGAATATGCCCGAGAGGCAATAATAAAGTGGTTATTATCGTATTCCTTATTTATGATAAATGTTTATTTTACATGCTATAATTGTATTAATATGGAAACGTTAATACATGTGTGTTTAATAAACAAAAAAGAAGTTCCTAGTTATGCCTCTCTTATAAACTAGCTCGTTGATTAACAAGATGATCATAGGTTTCCTGATCATGGACATTGGATGTTGTTAATAACGAGGTCACAACATTATTGTAATGATGTGATGAACAATCATCCGAAGTATAGCATTACGATCAAAGTCATTGAGTTTATATTGCTATAACAACTTACGAAGTGATCCTAATCCTTAGACTATGGGATCATGTCAATCACTAACACCGGAAGAGTTTCTTGATAAAATCAAACGTCACACCATAACATGGTGATTATAAAGATGGATTCAGAACTAATAAAGTGTTATGTTGAGGCCCATGGATCAAGAGTGGAATTTGTTCATCCCGATGACGGATAGATATACTCTGGGCCCTCTCGATGATATCACATTGATTAGCTTGCAAGCAAGTGATTTGATCACTAGAATTTTATATCACGGGAACGAGAAAAGAGTACATGTCAGTAATGAGATCAAACTAGGTATGGAGATACCGATGATTGAATCTCGGACATGTAATATATCGCGAAACAAAAGGATTAAGATACTAGCGTAAAAGGTTCCCACGATCACAAGAAAGTCATCGTTGAATGTGTGGGAGTCAGTATGGGTCTCCAGATCCCGCTTCTGATTATTGATCCTAGAGGGGTCTCGATCATGTCCACATTATTCACGAACCGTAGGGTGACACACTTAAGAGACACCGACATCCATTTGGAGCAAAAGTTTCATGCCGAAAAGAATAACAAGCGCAGGAATTTATTTCACTAGATACCGAGACGGGTTTTCGGGTGAAATTGCAGAAAGTGTTTCTGCATGTGAAATGAAATACTAGCAAGGGGTTATATGTGAATGTTTGTCATTAAAGTAATTGACAAAATTCTGAATAAATAAAAGGAGTTTTATTTAATGAGAGTTTGCATTAAATTTGGTGCAAATTTAATGGGAATTTGAGTGGGTTTTTGAGTGGAGGGAATTGAAAGGCATTTGAGTGAGTGGAGTGTTGTAACATCCCAAAAATACTAAGCTTGGATCATCAAACTCTAAACATCAAAATTAGGGTTAACAAAAACTTCTAAATAAAATTATGAATGCATGCATATGTGTATGTATGGATTTTTGAATTCTTTTAAAACCACCTTGTTTGTTTGTTTGTTTGTTTCATTTCTTGTAAAATGTTTCTTAGGTGAAATAAGCATCATCTAAAACATTTCCCACACTTCTCCTAAAGACAAGTAAATCAAAACACATATATTAAATGAATGGTCACTTTGACCAATTTAACTCTCATGCCTACTTTGGCTGTCTCAAACTTTCAGAACCTAATGTAAACTTTTTCTGGATCTTTGCACCCCTTGAATGTACTCATAACAAAGTATCAAGGCCCACTTTGTGATCATCCAAAAACTTTCAAATGCATAGTTTAAATGACAATTCAAAATTGAATCTTTATCATATGGGAAGATCCCACTTTTTCAAAAACCACTCAAACAAGCTCAACTTTCAAAACCCAAGCATATGCAGACTCACCAGCACCAATCTAGCAAACCCACCAAAAATCTTTTCAAAATTCAAAACTTGATTTCATGCGGCCATTTCATCAAACAGGTTGCAGACACAAATCAAACAAACATCCAACACTATAGTGTGCAGTAAAATTGGCCTAACTTGTTCCCTAGTTAGCTCACAACCAGCTCAGTAGATCATCTAGGAAGATTAGCCAAGCACTAGCACCACTGTGAGCTTGCCATTGCCATCAATGGTGAACAGCCGAGCACACCCTTGCCACCCCATAGGAGATAGCAAGCTAGGAGCAGCAGCAAGCCTAGCCAGCATGTCTGGGAGGCAGCCCACTATCCACCGCCACTCACTGTCCCAGCCGCGAGCGTTGCCAAGCCTTGGACCACGTGCACGAACCGTGCCCAGACCGCCAGAGACCATGCCGAGCGTGCGCCAGAGCACCACCCTCGACCAGCGCCCACAGACCGCGCGCCGCCCTCACCGCGTGCACACACGATCGCCACCGACCCAGGAGACCGCCAGACATCCCCGTTTGCCACCCCGTGCCGCACAGCCACCGCCCGCCGTCGAAGACGCCGCCTCTGTCGCGCAGATCATCACCCGTTCTAGACCAAGCCGCACCGCCCCATGCCTCAAAACCATGTCGTTGAGCATCTCCAGGAGACACCGCACCGTCCCCTACACTTGCCCATGCCATTAGCCGCCTGTAACATCGCCCCCGACGAGCTCATCGTGCGCCCCGACGGTCCCCTCGCTCGACTATAAATAGAGGCCACCCCCGCTCGATTTCTTCACACCATCTCACTCCCCTCCCCTCACTGATCGTGCCACACCATTCTCAGAGCAAGGCGAGCACCACCCCGCTGGAATTTCAACCGGAGCCCGCCGCCTCTGGAGAAGAAGGGAGCCATCGATTTCGTCCACCCCAGGAGCTGTCGCGACCACCCCTGAGTTCGCCGTCGTCGATTTCATCGTTCGCCCGCCTCGCCGACCCTCGCACGTACCCCACTGAGCCCCCAGCACCCCTCACTGGACGTGCTAGGTTTCGTTCTCGTCGGCGTTGTCTCGCGTCGACGATGACTCCCAGCCGTTGGATTAGAACTAGATCGAACGATCCATGTTGCCCCATACCGCTTTGCCCAGCCCCGTGTCACTGACGAGTGGGGACACCCACTTAAGAAGCCCGCGGGAGCACTGCGCTTAGCAGGACGGCCCATTAACTTTGCCCACGCAGCCTAGTTATTCAAATTAAACTTTTTCCATTTCAATTCAAACACACTTCTGTACCCAACTTCAAAAATCAACCTAGATCGATTCGGTGCACCAAATTGAAGGAAACCAATTTTGTTGGAAAGGTCTGTGAATACTGAATCCAAGACCGTTGGATTCAAGTCATTTGGATCTATAGATTACCCATGGTAAAAATAACAAGGCAGAAGCTTTTCTGCATTCAAACATTTTTCAAATTTAAACCATAATAGCTTTTGAGTTGATTCCAACTCTCAAAAATGACATTTAACCATACCTTTCAGAATATATAAAAATATATAGGTTTACTTGCAGAAATAATGATCAAGTAATAAAAGAATGCCCCATAGGCATTACTAGCCACTTTAATTAATTAAAATAAAAGGGTAAAACCTTATTAAATTGTGACACCACTTTAAATCACATTCTCATGGACTACAATATGTGGTGATGACATGTGTCAACATGATCCCTTGTTTGGTTTGGAGAATATTAAATCTTAAGTAGTTTTTCAATGAGTAGAAATTACTTTTTTAAAAATAAAAGGAATTAAACCAAGTCTTAACCTTGTAATGTTAGATATGATGCTAGATCATCTATAGGACCCTTGTGTGTGATGGTTGCAAGTAGTTAATTATTGTTTGGTGATTGTGTACCTCGTATTTATTCATAGACGCTAGTACCAACGAAGGATACGAGGAGGAAGAAGGATACTACGAAGAAGAAGCCAAGGAGAACTTCAACCACTGCTCTGCACAAGGCAAGACTAATACTACTAGTGAATGTGCAAGCTAACACTTGCAAGATACTTTACCTATGCAAGCCTTACTAATCAAGTTGACTTATGCCAGCTAACACTTGCAATTTAGCAAGCTTATACTGATTTTTTGTGCAACAAACCCCTATTTGTTCTGTGACTACTATATGCCTTAAGCATATGTGATCATACCCACTTGATAAACCAATCCTAGTTTTATTTGCAAGCTTCTTACCTTATTTATTTATCAAAGCTTTAACTTAGAGTTTACTTAAGTGACTTGTAGATACTAGAAAGATTCTGAAGGTTGCATAAAGAGCATAGAATTTGGCCTAAGTTAGAAACCTTGATATCATCCTAAGATATAATGTTGTACTTAGTTGAAACTCCACTAGTTTACCACCCCTCATCAGTACTACCCCCACCTGTAGATGCTAGTGCCAAGCATAAAACTTGATCAACTTTAGATGGGAATACTTGGTGGAAAAATGGTTATGAAAACCTTGGAATGATGGATCATTCTATTGAAATGTTTTGGACATGTGTTTCCGAACACCTGATGATCTTGGTGATGAAAATGTTGAGGCATGAGCCTTAGCCCTTTATAAAACTGATGGTTGTCTGGATGCGATACCATTCCAATTTTATCGTACAACCACAATACCCGAATATTGGGTAGGGCTTGACTAGAAACTTATATCCCTTAGTATTAGTTCCCTCACGGCCAAGGTCTGAGCTGAGGCTACCTTGTGAATATTGTCCACCTATGCAGTACCCAAGATGACAGTTGGTCATGGTTGGGAGGCCAAACTCACGGGAGAGGTGCTTATACTAGGGCGTGTAATTGAAAGGTTAGGATTGATTATCCGCATACTGAGTATGGTGAATTCAGGATTTGTTCCTGACGGATGTATCGAATGTTGTGGTGAAAGTGTACAATCTCTGCAGAGTGTCAAACTATTCGAATAGCGCGTCATGTTATGGACAGATTGGCCATACTGTTCCCCCGTCAGACTTTTCAAAATGACTTGTGAAATGAATTGAGACTTTGACTTGACCACAACAGAGTTGTGACCTGAGTTACAAGATCCCACCTAGGAGTTATAAAATTTGTGACTAGCTTTAGAACTTAGTAGAGATAAATCTGGCTTTTGCAAAACAACCCTAGAGCCTAGTGTCCTATTATCCAAAAAAAAACCCTTTTACCTGTTAGTATTAGTTTGCGAGTACTTAAAGAGTACTCATGGATTTGTCCCTGGCTATTCCCATGGCCAGACTATGAAGAGGAGTACCTTGAGGATGGACCCCAGGAAGGTTACGACAACTAGGATCATCTCCCATCGTCAGCATTGCCTGTGACCCCGAAGATGGAGCTTCGCCTACGCTACCGTTATTATTACGTATTCCGCTGCTTGATGTTGTATTAAGAATTGGATCATGAGATCCCTATTTGTGTAAGAACTTATGTTTCATTTGTAATGGATGATGTACTATGGTATCCAATTATGTTATGTCTCGCAAAAATGGTAATCCTGGGATTGCGATGTATGGCATAATAGGCATCTAGGATTGAAAAATCCGGGTGTTGACAAATGTCCACCCACATGAATGTGGAAGAGGTGGGGGCAGCCCCATGGCTGGGCGCATGGCCCCTTGGGTGCCACCATATCCATATAAAAGGAGCCCCCCTCCCTCTCTCTCACTCACACCTCCTCGTGAAGGATCTCTCTCCCCCTCTAGAATTTATCCCCCATGGTCTCGGACTAGCGAGATACATGTTCCCGGTGGCTATTCGGTAAGAAAGAGCTGTGCTTCCGCTGCATCGCTGGAGCGAGGAGGCGGAGGTTGCTCGGTGCCTCGAACGTGTGTGCGAGAACGGATGCGCTGCTGTTTTGCGGCGCTAGGACTTCCTCTCGATCTTGAGATCGGCAAGAGATCGTCTACATCAACCACGAGTTTGGACTCGTTAAGATTTGTCGATATTCAAGGGTATGTTCTCTACGGATATACATCCGCCCGTTGTTTGTATCTAGTAGATAGATCTTGGTACATAGTTGTTCCCATCGTAGGAAAAAAATTGTTTTCTATGCTGCGAACCCTACAAAGGGTATCGAGCGGATCTATGCGTAGATACTTTGCACGGGTAGTACACATATGAGTATGTGGGTGATGATGATCATTTTATTGCTTCTTAGTTGTACTTTGGATATTGGTGCCATAGTGGGATGAAGCGGCCCGGACAAACTTTACATGTCCTCGCACATGAGACATGTTCCACGCTTGACATGCAACTAGTTTTGCATAAGTGGCTAGTGGGTGTCTGTCTCTCCTACTATAGTCAATATCTAATTTGCAACGAGTTGTCAACAATTTGGTTATCCTCGTTGTGGTTCATGTTCGTAGGTAAGAACGGTTCTATCTTCGAAATCCCTAAGCCACGTAAAACTTGCAATGGATAAATTAGAGGTGTCTAGTTTAGATTGTTGCTGGGCTAGTGTTATGATATGGTGATGTTGTAAGTAGAAGTATGAGATGATACTCTTACAACACACATAGAGTGTAAGTTCCATAGACCTTGGCCTTACACATAAAGGTATGATAGAGATCATACCACGGTGCACATGATGGAGATCATATGCGGGAACCATATCATTTCACTAATAAACATGTGATGTTTGATAGCATCTTATATTGCTTGTTTAGCGCTTTGTTAGCATAATAAGATGATCCCTCATTTAAATATCAAGATAAGAATGTGTTCTTCCTTTAGTATGCACCGATTATGTTTCGTCGCTCCAAGACATCACGTGATGATCGGATGTTCTTGGATCCACGACCATATTTCGGGTGTAAAACAGTTACACACGCCAATACTAAGGTTCTAACTTGGTGACCCTAGAATGTACAGACATGGCCTCGGAACACGGACCGAAAGGTTAAGCATGAGTCATATAGTTGATATGATGCCCATTTGATGCTCGCCTTTGAAGCTATACCGACTCACGTGATGATCGGACTTGGTGTAGTGGATTTGGTTCATGTAATCACCAAAAAGACACGAGGGATGTCGTTTTTGAGTGGGAGTTCATTTCTAATTTGGATTAGTAGAACTCAATTTATCATAAATTAAATCAAAGTGAATTTGCATAATTTGTTGTAGTTATTGGCATTTGTTCACCACCTTATGCTTAGTTGTAATTGACATAATAGAACTATAGAATTCTGGATATATACTTTACGAACTGGTATCGTATTGTGTTGAGTGTCAATCTAAAGTTTAAGTCCTATTGCAAACTTTCAGCAAACTC
This sequence comes from Avena longiglumis, assembly GCA_030063025.1. Taxonomy (NCBI): domain Eukaryota; kingdom Viridiplantae; phylum Streptophyta; class Magnoliopsida; order Poales; family Poaceae; genus Avena; species Avena longiglumis. The sequence continues at coordinate 469,025,346 of CP125974.1, read as the reverse complement.
TATTTACTCCGTGAAATTTAATAATTGGTATTAAATCAAGAGTAACAATTCCAGTGTTAGTATCTTAAGTATCATGTTTGCCTCCATGATTCTTGATTGTTTTAATATCAAGTTTATCGAAGAGCTGAAAGAATTATTTTAGAAATCATCATGTGTGGCAGATATAACGATATCTGAAACAATGTTTTGGTTGCAATATGATAGAGTATAATATATGTTCTCATATTGGATGAGAATTTACGAAGGTTGGAGATGCTAGACATCCTAATCATCCAAAAGGCTTTTGGAAAGTAATGTTATACTCACGATTCGCCTTTATAAGCTAAAGTAGCTTGATCATGAAAGTCGTCATGATAAGGGTGAATAGAAAATGTATGTAAAATTTTTACTACATTAAAAGATTACTAAAGAATGGATTTTGAAAGAATACCGATCATTTTGATGATGGTGATCTACTTCAAAGTGCAAGTCCAAAGGTATTATTATTTGAATATACACGCTTTGGACTATGTGTCATGTATATGGCGCCACTTTTGATGTTGATAGATTCTTTTAAAAAGGAAAAGGAAATGCTGAAAGAGAATCTATAAAATATATTTGGCAGAAAAGAAAAGATTGGAAATATCCAATTTAGGTATATATATATGATATACATGTTATGGTTGTATTCTTTGCTTGTTAAACAATGTGGTTCTTGGGTATTGGATACCGAATTGGTTGGTATGAAATTTCATACGGAATGGCGCAATTCATGAACCATAATAGCCTAAGTAACTAGCAAGAGAATATGTGATGATGTTCATCGAAAACAAACAAACCATTGTTTGTATTTCTCGTTGACATCAAAGCTTGACTTCAAGATTTGTTTTAATAATTGTTATTTAAATCAGGTATTATGAGAACAAAGGTTGTTTAAATAATTAACATATTCCATATAAGATGGATGATTTACAAATCTAGTTGGAGAAATCACATCCATAAAGCCTAATGCTAAAATGTCGCAAGAAAAATGATTGGAAGATCACTTACGAAGTGACATCGCCGTTTAAATTATATTGGAAAGAAAACATGAAGAAACTCCATTTTCATGGATTTTTGGAGTCTTCGATTTGATCAAGTGACGCTTGTGAGACTTTCCTCGGGATAATTAAAACTTCGTTCAAAGGCCAAAGAAGAACGAACGGCTAAAATATTGGAATTTATACATATCGATGTATGTAGTCCATTATGTGTAGTCGTAAGCGATGGGTTTCAACTTCATATACTTTCTCCGGAAATTTGAGTGAATGTTCACTTAATGAGAAAGAAGTGTGAAATATTTGAAAATGTTCAAAGACTTTCAAGATGAAGTGAAAATCATTGTGACAAGAAAATAAATAGTTTATGATTTTATCATAAGGGATTTATTTGAGTTACAAGTGTAACAAGAAAATAAATGAATTATGATTTTATCATAAAGGGGTTTATTTGAGTTGCAAGTTTAGCAAAACACCTAGATTTACATATCCCGAAACACCATAGGAATATGGAATGTTTGAGATTTGTAATGAAACCTTGTTTGACATGGTTGGATCAAAGGTGTTATTTATAAAACTGCCATTATGTTTTAAAATATTAAAGCTTTAGAGACTTCCGCTTTTACACTGAAAAGAGCTCCATCTTGATCCGTTGAAATGACACCATGGAAGTTATGGTTTGGGATAAAACCCAAGTTGTCATTTCTTAAATTTTGGTATGCTAAACATAAGTAAGATGTTTACAACCGAAGTTGGATGAGCATGTCTTTGTAGGTTATTTAGAATAACAATTGGTTATTCCTCCATAACACCAAGGACAAAAGGGTTTGTCGCTTGAAATGTGAAGTTTCTTGAAGAAGGAATTTTTCATAAATGTTAAGTGGGAGGACAATAGAACTTTGATAAGGTTAACGAACCTTAGCTATATGTGCTGAGTTGCGCAGCGCCGGAAAATGTTCCGGAGGCAGCCAGAATGCTCATGGATTACGTGCCTCAAAGGTTGCGGTCACGGAGGTCTAAAGTTCCTATTGAACCAAGAAGGTCGGATAAACAATCAAATTATTAAGATTTGAGAGTAAATCATTATTGTTTCACAATGATGAACTGACTATATGCAAAGAAGCGATGATGGGCCCTGACTCCGTCAAATGGCTTGAATCCACAAAGTCCGTGATAGTTCCATACACGAGAAATCAAGTTTTGAACTTGGAAGACCCTCCGGAAAGGTGTAAAAACCTATCGGCCGTATTTGGATCTATAAAGAAACAGACATGGATGTTTCACATCTATGAAATAGTCGACATGTCATAAAGTATTTTACGACAATGTTCAAGGAGTTGACTATGACAAGATTTGATATTTCATAGCGATATTTAGTCTAGACGGATTAAAGTAGTAACCACTACATATAATTTGGTATATGGTAGATGAATAAAGAAAACAAAATTCTTCTAATAGAATGGTTACCTAGGACGTGTATATGACACGATCCAAATGGTTTTGTTAAAATTCAAAGGATGCTAAAAGGGCATGCAAACTTCAATGGTTGAAGTAAGCATCGCGGAGTTGGAATCTTCACCTTAATGAAAAGGAGTTTTCATCAGGAGACGATGAAGATGCTTGCATTTGCAAGAAATTAAGTGGGAGCGCTGAGACATATTTCTAATACATTATGTGGATGACATCTTGTTGATTAGAAATGATGTATCTTTTATTGACAAAGGTTAAGAATTTCATTTCGATGAAATACTTAGGCAAAACCTGAATATTTAGCGTGAATGTCTATAGTGGATAGACTGTGACGCTAATATGGTTGTGCCAAACGTACATATATGAGATATTGAAGGATTTAAATATAGAAACAACAAGAAACGGTTCTTGTTGCATGGAAAAGAATTGAATCAAGATTCAAGTGTATCGACACCTGATAAGTGAAACAATATTCAAGTGTTTTGACACTTGATGAGTGAAATCACAAGAATGTTTTGATCAATCATACCATGATATGTACACATCCAGATTGTCCTATGCTCTAAGTGTTATGAGAAAATACCAGAATGAATCATAAAATGATCATTGGACGATAGTAAGGATATTCTTATGATCTTTTGGAAAGAACTAAGAATATATTTGTGTAGAGGTGACAAACAATTACAAATAGTTCCTTGTAAAGTGTTACATTGATACTAGTTTTGTCACAAGATACAAATTAAGTTTATCTCAATTTAAACTATGGGTGGCACAATGAAATGGAAAGAAAGTTTCCATGATGGATTTGGATGAAATCCAAAGTTAAGACATTGTGACGAATACTACAACAAAAAGGCTAAGTATATGACTGCTATAGTAGCAGCAAAGGAGGGAATTTGTGTCAAGTAGTTTGTTATCAAACTAAGGTGTGGTTCGCAACGGGCTAACACTAAAGATATATTATATGACAATAGTATCGACGTGTTTTAACCCCAAGGAACTAAAGGTCTCACCGAAAGACCAAATTTATACAATGCCATCTCATTAGATAATGAGTGATGCGTGAAGACGCAAAGACATGCAAATACACACGACGAAAGTGTCGATCCAGTAGATTATGTTAACCACTTGCAATTGCGTATATGGAACACGGAAAGCCATAAGTGTTCAATACGCAAAGTTTTCAAACTAGATTATTGTCTCTAGTGCAAGTGGGAGATCAAGGAATATGCCCGAGAGGCAATAATAAAGTGGTTATTATCGTATTCCTTATTTATGATAAATGTTTATTTTACATGCTATAATTGTATTAATACGGAAACGTTAATACATGTGTGTTTAATAAACAAAAAGGAAGTTCCTAGTTATGCCTCTCTTATAAACTAGCTCGTTGATTAACAAGATGATCATAGGTTTCCTGATCATGGACATTGGATGTTGTTAATAACGAGGTCACAACATTATTGTAATGATGTGATGAACAATCATCCGAAGTATAGCATTATGATCAAAGTCATTGAGTTTATATTGCTATAACAACTTATGAAGTGATCCTAATCCTTAGACTATGAGATCATGTCAATCACTAACACCAGAAGAGTTTCTTGATAAAATCAAACGTCACACCGTAACAGGGTGATTATAAAGATGGATTCAGAACTAATAAAGTGTTATGTTGAGTCCCATGGATCGAGAGTGGAATTTGTTCATCCCGATGATGGATAGATATACTCTGGGCCCTCTCGGTGATATCACATTGATTAGCTTGCAAGCAAGTGATTTGATCACTAGAATGTTATATCACGGGAACAAGAAAAGAGTACATGTCAGTAACGAGATCAAACTAGGTATGGAGATACCGATGATAGAATCTCGGACATTTAATATATCACGAAACAAAAGGATTAAGATACTAGCGTAAAAGGTTCCGACGATCACAAGAAAGTCATCGTTGAATGTGTGGGAGTCAGTATGGGTCTCCAGATCCCGCTTCTGATTATTGATCCGAGAGGGGTCTCGATCATGTCCACATTATTCGCGAACCGTAGGGTGACACACTTAAGAGACACCGACATCCATTTGGAGCAAATGTTTCATGCCGAAAAGAATAACAAGCGCAGGAATTTATTTCACTATATACCGAAAAGGGTTTTCGGGTGAAATTGCAGAAAGTGTTTCTTCATGTGAAATGAAATACTAGCAAGGGGTTATATGTGAATGTTTGTCATTAAAGTAATTGACAAAATTCTGAATAAATAAAAGGAGTTTTATTCAATGAGAGTTTGCATTAAATTTGGTGGAAATTTAATGGGAATTTGAGTGGAGGGAATTGAAAGGCATTTGAGTGAGTGGAGTGTGCACCCACATGAATGTGGAAGAGGTGGGGGCAGCCCCATGGCTGGGCGCATGGCCCCTTGGGTGCCCCCCTCTCCCTATAAAAGGATCCCCCTCCCTCTCTCTCACTCACACCTCCTCGTGAAGGATCTCTCTCCCCCTCTAGAATTTATCCCCCATGGTCTCGGACTAGCAAGATACATGTTCCCGGTGGCTATTCGGCAAGAAAGAGTTGTGCTTCCGCTGCATCGCTGGATCGAGGAGGCGGAGGTTGCTCGGTGCCTCGAACGTGTGTGCGAGCACAGATGCGCTGATGTTTTGCGGCGCTAGGACTTCCTCTCGATCTTGAGATCGGCAAGAGATCGTCTACATCAACCACGAGTTTGGACTCGTTAAGCTTTGTTGGTCTTCAAGGGTATGTTCTCTACGGATATACATCCGCCCGTTGTTTGTATCTAGTAGATATATCTTGGTACATAGTTGTTCCCATCGTAGGAAAATTTTTGTTTTCTATGCTGCGAACCCTACACTATGAAGGTTCATGGATTTATACTCAAGCCTCTTCCCAAAACATCCCTCCCCAAAAAATAGTTTGTTCGAATGAGGCAATAATTGTCAAACTGATATATATTTGAATTGCAAATAGTTTGATGTATGTCAAGATGTATTTTATTGTATAAAAGAAGCATTTTCCATTTTTTAAATATCTTTCTGTTTTCTATTTGAATCCCTTTGTTAGTTTTGCCCTTGGTTTTTAATTTCTACTCAGTTTTTCCCTTGGTTTTTAAGTTCTACTCAGTTTTCCCCTCTCTCTTAGTCACAAACTCTCAAACTTGTGCTCATCTCGGCTGCTATGTTCTGATTGGTCGAGACAGTTATCAGGCGAATCGTACCCACCAACAGTTGATCCTCTTATTGATCCTCTGTGATCTAGTGGACAAGATAACCCCTGTATCTATTAGGGGCCGCCCTCTATACATACAAAATAACGAGTTTGCCACTGGTACTTTAACTCCATAAGCAAATGATTTAGCACAACACTATCATGTCCTAAGTGCGATATCAAAGAGTTCAAACGTGTATAATTTTCGTATATGCACGAGGCATAAAGATTTTAGTTTAGGGATCACTTTTCACGCTCTAAAATGGTAAACTCTCAAGATTTTCTTAGGGCAACATTATCATGTACAAATTGTAATTTGAAAGTATTCAAGATTTGTGTCAATAATAAACACTCTTTTACATTAAGATTTGTATAATTTTTTCAATTTGAAAGTGTTCAAGAGTTGGGTCAATTATAAACACTCTTTTACATTAAGAGTTGTATAATTTTTTCAATTTGAAAGTTTTCAAGAGTTGTGTCAATTATAAACACTCTTTTACATTAAGAGTTGTATGATTTTTTTCAATTTGAAAGTGTTCAAGAGTTGTGTCAATTATAAACACTCTTTTAAATTAAGAGTTTTATAATTTTTTTAGTTTGTAAGTGTCCAAGGGTTGTGTCAATTATAAACACTCTTTTACTTTAAGAGTTGTATAATTTTTTAGTTTGAAAGTGTTCAAGAGTTGTGTCAATTATAAACACACTTTTACATTAAGAGTTGTATAATTTTTTAGTTTGAAAGTGTTCAAGAGCTATGTCAATTATAAACACTATTTTACATTAAGAGTTGTATAATTTTTTTTAATTTGAAAATTTTCAAGAGTTGTGTCAATTATAAACACTCTTTTACATTAAGAGTTGTATAATTTTTAAAATTTTAAAGTGTTCAAGACTTGTGTCAATTATAAACACTATTTTACATTAAGAGTTGTATAATTTTTTCAATTTGAAAGTGTTCAAGAGTTGTGTCAATTATAAATACTCTTTTAAATTAAGAGTAGTATAAATTTTTAATTACAAAGTGTTCAAGAGTTGTGTCAATTATAAACACTCTTTTATACTAAGAGTTGTATATTTATTTAATTTGGAAGTGTTCAAGAGTTGTGTCATTTTCTTATTTCTTATACATCTATCTCCCTATTTTTAATTATAAACACTCTTTCGCTTGATTGCAGTCGAGACATTAACTCGATAAATCAATTAAATTATCGGAACGGCTCGCAGACCACATTCTCCATCTAATCAGAACGGCTCGCCGACCACATTCCCCGTCTAATCAGAACATTTTAGTGCGAGATCTAACCTTATCTATGCACGATTGCCATTGTCATCCTTCATACAGGTCAACGGGAAGGCACCATACTACGGCCAGGACGAACAAGAGGCCGAAGTGAAACTCGAGAAAGGGACGTCGTCACCGGAGAAGGGCCTCCATCACCGAAGAAGGGTCGCCATCACCGGAGAAGAAGAGGAAAGGGGAGGCAACAGCACGGGTGCGTGGCTGACTCACGTGGATAAGCGGTGGGTCCGACGCTCACGTGAATAATCTGTGGGTCCTATGCTGATCTGGATAAGTGAAGAGAGGCGTCCACTAGAGGAACCAACTTAACGTGGCCCTACTTGTCAGCATGTAATGGCAAGGGTCCATTACGGGATCTGACAGACCGCAGCCTCACTTGTCAGCACGTAACGGCAAGGGTCCACTATGGGACCCGACTGCATGCGGCCCTACTTCTCAGTAAGCAATGACAAGGCTGACGGACAGCAAGTTTCAGACCGTGTGAGAGTTTCATAACATAGCGAGAGGAAAGTGGCTGGGGAAAAGTGAGTACAACTAACGAATCAAGGATACGAAAATAGATTTCAAATTGTATGTATGTCTATATGCTCATGAGGGAAATTATATTATATATGCATCAACGTGTTCAGTATATAATAAAGTACAATATATATACGAAAACTTGTTTAAAATAAAAACACAAAATAGAAAATAATTGAAAAAAATACAAAACCCTAAAATCTATCTCCTGTCGCTACGGGCGGACGCAGCGTCCCTTCTACTCGGAGCTTGCCCGGCTTGGCTCGCGCTCGCCTCGTGAACGAGAGTAGAAATAGCGACAAAATCGGATCTAACCAGGGGCAAAATCGTGGGGCAACTGGGGCACGTTCGCAACTGGGACACGTTCTGTTGGTGGGATTTGACTCTTGAATACATGGTTGTATGGGATTGGGTTGTGCCTCGCGATGGAAAAGATATCGGCAGCTGTCACATCCCAAGATTTTCCAAATCTTGTAATGTGAAAAATAAATGAATAAAATAAAACTTTGTTGATTTTCAGAGTGAGAAGAAACTTTTTGAATAAAATAGGAATCTTCAAACCAATTTGGATCAAATAAATCCTAAAGGGATTTAAAAAGGTAAACATTTAATAAAGGAAAATAAAATATTTTGGAACTACTATTTTGGATCTTTAAATAAAAGGATTTGGTCTTCAAAAGAAAAAGTGGATTTATAAATAAAGATTATTTTATAAAGCCCAATTAAACCTTGGCCAATGTTTTGAAATAAAATGTTTTGTTTTGATAAAAATAGTAAAGGTTTATTTAAATAAAATAATAAGGATTTAATATCCAATTTTATTTAAGTAAAGGCTTTTCCCATTTTAAATAAACACTAAAACTTATTTATTTTAAATAAGTTTTCTAAGTATTTTATATTCTCAAATAAAACTACTGAATTGTTTTGGTTTTATTTTAGGTTTTCAAAATAAAGTTTTTAATAAAACAAATCCTATTTGAATTAAATGAATAAGGTCTATTCATTTAATTATTATTGGACCCTAAAATAAAAAGGTTATTTTGTTTTAAACAAGTTTCCAAGTATTCTTTATTTTCAAATATAACCTACTGATTTGGTTTTGAAAATATTTGGATTTCAAATGGAGATTTTATTAATTAAATCAAACCCTATTTTATTAAATAACTAAAGATCCATTTTATTTAATTAATGAATGGATCCTAAAAAGAATAAAAATATTATTTTATTTTGGGATTTGGTTTATGTTGATAAACAGAACCAAAAAATCATTACAATTGTTTGAATTGTTTGAATTGTTTGAATGTTTGAATAGTTGATTGAAATTCAAAACAGAATTTGATTTGGAAAAAGAAAAAGTTTCAGAACTGGAAAAAAATAGAAAACAGGTCGACCCAACCCAGCAGCCCAGTCTAGGCCCAACTCCAGCCCACCTTTCTTTCCCTCGGCGAAACGTTTCTTACCGTAGAAAGAACCCGCGGAGAAACTGACATGTGGACCCTTCCCCCTCACTTCCTTTCTCGCTGACAAGTATGCCCCACCCTCCTGTTCATCGTCCTCACCGCAGCGACCAGTTCATCCCCATTTTCTGCTTTGATTTCGCGGCTTGAATTTGTCATAACGCGGCCACCATTACTCGCAGTAACCATGCCCCTTTAAACGCCAACGACTCTCCTCCGTTTTCCCTCTGTCGCCCCATCTCGACACGCCCCCAGGCCGCCCCAATTTCTCCCCGAGCACCACTGCCACCGACGAACCTTGTCCTCGATTCCGGACGTGACCTGCCACCTTGTGCCTCCTCGGCCTAGCTCGCACCTTCCCCACCTCCTGACGCATCTGTCCGTGCCCCTCATTTGACCGCGGGCGTCCCTGAGTGTCGACTCCGACAAAGCTCGAGCGCCGCCGTCGTCTGTCTTCAACTGCGACGACGACTCCCAGGTAAACCAGACCACCCCTCTCTTCCCCGTGGACACATTAATGACCGCCATGCTCTCGCGGACCTAATGGTGCTATTCGTTTGTCCTAGGGTGCTCCTTATCCTCACCCTCGACGACCTCCAGTACCGCCCGAGACCCAGCTCATCTCAGGCGAGCAATCAAGCCCGCTCCAGTGCGCCCCTCGACAAGACGGCACCACCTCGAGCTTCCCCACGTCCTTGCGAGCACGGTGAGCATGTTCTTTTCCTCCCTCGCTTCATGTAGCATCGATTCCGTCGTCGTCTGACCGTCGCCGCCACCAGCCACCGTTGAGCGCCGCCGGATTTTGGTTAGTGAATCAGAAGCCGTAGGATGCGAAACATCTGGCTAGGATTAGATCCAATCGAAGAGGTACGCGTCCATCTGAGCCGCGCGATATCAATTAGATCCAACAGCCTGCGTCACCTGATCCGCACGAACCGTTACCGCCCTATCAGAGACAGACATGTGGCCTCTGTTTGATTTAAAAGACAAAAAACTATCTATTAGAGTTCCATTTTTTGTAAATTGCACAACTTTTGATCCACACGTCCAAAATTTTCAAACTTTATACCAATGGAACCAGTGGAACAAGCCCTAGCCAATCATGCCTTTTGTTTAGTGAAAAGCTTCTGGAAAAATGGTTGTTTTTGCAGAAACATTTGTATGCTTGTTAAGGATGTAAAAATTGTTTAAAAATGAATTTGGGGATAAAATCTTTGGCAAATGGTGTGATTTGAACCTACTGACCCTAGGAAACACTTTGTGGTTTCAAAAATGAATTTGGTGAAACAAAATAATGATTCTTTGATTTAAAACCATTTCTAGTCAAATAGAAATGTGGTTTATATATTAAAAATTGGTTTTGGAAGAAAACCTTTGGAAAATGTTTTGTTTTAAACTATCTAACCCCAAACACCAAGTTTTATGGTTTGAAAACATATTTGGTGAACCCCATAGATGAATGCCTTAGTAAAAATATTTCTACACCACATAAAATGACACTTTGTTTTGAAAATGGTTTTTGAAGTGAAACCTTTTGCAAATGACTTTGCCACTTTAGAAAATGACCATTAGGTGTTTTCAAATGTTTATGACCCATTAGGAACAACTTTTCCAAATAAAAACAATCCTTGGCATGCTTGTGTGCATTACTTAGACTTTGTCATTTTATGTGTTGTTTTGCTTGATTGGTAGATTGAGTTTGTGCCTTGTTTGATTGATTTGTAGTGACTTGAAGAGTGTGATTGTTGCAAGGACAAGGAGTGAACCTATACCCTCTACCAAAAAGGCAAGTGATGCTTCATACTTTGTCCCATTACTTTAACTATGCATTAGTGATTTTTCTCTAAGTAAAACTTGCATGGAAATTTTGCTAAATATAAACCTTGTTATAGAAAATCCTAGTAGATGAAACCTTAGTGGAAATCTTCCTAAGTTAAGATTCCTATTACTATCAAGCTTAGCCTAGCTAATAGAAAACATGGGTGGAATATATATTCACACTATGGAAAATTTTCTAAGTCTGAGGACTTGTGTTTTGTTTAATAAAACAACTAAGTTAATGAATCACCTGGGTGGAATGGGACTTGCTTGGTGGTTTTTGGTTGAGTGGTTACACAAGGCCAGGGAACTGGTGAACCTTGTGTATCTCACTTGTGGATTGCCACCCAGGAACAAAGAGATTTGAGATGTCAAATGTTGAGAAGCTTCAAGTGCAACCACTTGGCAATATGGGCTCTGCCATGATCATATAGGTTGCAATAACTTAGCCATATGGACAGTTGGTGGTAGTGTTTGATAGGTTGGAGCGCGTCCATTTTGGTCTAAGGGAAGGCTTCTGAAAGATCTTGTCTTGGGAAACCAAGTCTTGTGGGGAAAGTGCACCACCTCTGCAGAGTGTAAAATCTAAGTACTTAGCCATGTCCCTGGTAAAGGACAATTTGAGCATCAAGACATGGAAGCAATCAAGAATCTCATCATTCAAATTTCTAAGTTAAAATCTTGTGGTTTGAACAAGGGTTATTTGAAATCTTCAATCTTTGATTGAGAGAAGCATTGATAAAAATGATTTTGTCAAGCAAAAACTTAGTGTTTTCAAATGTTAAGGAAAAATCTATTTTGAGCAATGCAAGCCTCAACTCCACTTAGCCAAGTTCATATAGATGATAGACTCCACCATACTACCATAGTATCACTTGCCAATACAATTCAAATGTATTGACCCTTCTGGTTGTAACTTGAGATGTTGCAGGTTTGATTGATTTAGTGAAGTGTGTTGATTAGGATTACAAAGTCTACAACCAACATCTGCCTGTGGCACTTTGAAGATGAAGGACCCCATGCTTATAGTTATTCCGCTGCAATGTAATGTAATAGCCAATGAGCTATGTAATATGTAATAAAATTATGTTATTCCTGGTTATAAAGTTATATTATGACCTTTGTTTCTTGATATTACATCTTAACTGTGGATGCTAGCTATTGATCCAGGGACTAGCATTGTAAACACAGGGGACACCACCTTATGTTAATAAAGGTTGGGACACTCCCTCTACAGATAGTATCAGAGCATTGTGTTGCCTGTAGGATTTGTAAACCTAGGATTGGACAAAAACCCTTAGAAAAATAGGAGTTGTATTTGTTCCAAAAACTTATTTATAAAAACACTTGTAAACTCTTTCCTCAACCATTTTGGTTTCAACTCTACATCTCTTCTACTTCAACTTGATGGAAAAACCTACCCCATGACCAAAGACTTCACCATGAGCAAAGGACTTCTTCAACTCTAATGACTTCAACTTCTTCAACTCTAATGACTTCTACATCTTCAGCATATTCACCAAGGACTTCAACATTGGATGTCACTAAGGACAAGTGAGACAAAGGAAATCTTGCTCAAGATTTAGAGACTGAGGGAATGCAAAAGTTAGAAGGATCCCACATCATTTGAAGCTTTGTGACCAAGAGTTTTTCCCAAAGAACCATGATTTCATGCAAGAAGAATCGACCAAGAAGGAAGGAAAGATCACAAGTGAACCATATAGATGGACTACCATATTTTAGTTAAGTCAAACACACCAACTTATGTGGTGTAACAAAATATTTTTGTTTGCCTAAAAAATATGCTTGAAACTTGTTGTTTGAGTGGAATGTTTGTTTGTGATTGCTTGCACATTGCTTGTGTGAATTGAGATGTGTGTGATTAGAACAATTTCCCTTAGCAATATTGCCTATTCTAATCCCAAATCAACCCAAACAGATGACTACTCCAAGAGACTCCAACATCAAGGTTGATGACACCAACAACAACAACCAAGAGGACAACATGAAAGAACTTATAGCAACCCAAAACCAGTTGAGCCAAGAGACAACTCAGCTTTTAGCCAACAACAATGGACTAGACCCAGCCATACAAAGGATTTTGAAACTTCAATCCCAAATGTTGCAAGGAATGGTTACTCAAATGATCAACATGGGAGAAAACTTTTCCCAAAGAGCTAATGACCACAAGGATGACAAAGATGCTATTTTAGAAGGAACCCAAGCTAGTAATACTTGTGGATACAAGGATCATGCATCCAAGGAACATGAAGATCAATGCCCCAAGAAGAGAGAAAGATCTCCCACCTATGAAGAACATGAACTAGAAGAACTCCTAGCTTTGGAGAGACCCAAAAAGAAGAAGAAGAAGAAGAAGAAGAAGAAGAAGAAGAAGAAATGCCCCAACCCTAACAAGGAGGATATTACTCAAGTGCAATGTTACAATTGCAAAGAGATGGGACACTATCCCAATGAATGCCCAGAAAAGAAGAAGAACCAAGGAAATAAACAAGAGGTAATGATACCAAAGGAAAAGAAAGATATCAGCCAAGTGATGTGTTTAAAATGCAAGGAACTAGGCCACTATGTAAACAATTGTCCAGAAAAGATGAAGAACAAGTTAAACAAGTCTATGAAGGATCTCAACCTTGGCCCATGAGTCAAGTATGGAAACAAAGGACACAATGCAATTGTTTGCTTAGAGAAGCCTCCCCAGGATCCCAAGCAAGCCAAGATGTAATTTAGTTGGAAAATTCTTAAGGGTGGTACTACCCTAGATGCTTCTGAGCCAACTTGTAACCCTAGCCTCCCCAAATCTCGGGACGAGATTTATTTTAAGGGTGGTAGCCTGTCACATCCCAAGATTTTCCAAATCTTGTAATGTGAAAAATAAATGAATAAAATAAAACTTTGTTGATTTTCAGAGTGAGAAGAAACTTTTTGAATCCAATAGGAATCTTCAAACCAATTTGGATCAAATAAATCCTAAAGGGATTTAAAAAGGTAAACATTTAATAAAGGAAAATAAAATATTTTGGAACTACTATTTTGGATCTTTAAATAAAAGGATTTGGTCTTCAAAAGAAAAAGTGGATTTATAAATAAAGATTATTTTATAAAGCCAAATTAAACCTTGGCCAATGTTTTGAAATAAAATGTTTTGTTTTGATAAAAATAGTAAAGGTTTATTTAAATAAAATAATAAGGATTTAATATCCAATTTTATTTAAGTAAAGGATTTTCCCATTTTAAATAAACACTGAAACTTATTTATTTTAAATAAGTTTTATAAGTATTTTATATTCTCAAATAAAACTACTGAATTGTTTTGGTTTTATTTTAGGTTTTCAAAATAAAGTTTTTAATAAAACAAATCCTATTTGAATTAAATGAATAAGGTCTATTCATTTAATTATTATTGGACCCTAAAATAAAAAGGTTATTTTGTTTTAAACAAGTTTCCAAGTATTCTTTATTTTCAAATAAAACCTACTGATTTGGTTTTGAAAATATTTGGATTTCAAATGGAGATTTTATTAATTAAATCAAACCCTATTTTATTAAATAACTAAAGATCCATTTTATTTAATTAATGAATGGATCCTAAAAAGAATAAAAATATTATTTTATTTTGGGATTTGGTTTATGTTGATAAACAGAACCAAAAACTCATTACAATTGTTTGAATTGATTGAATGTTTGAATAGTTGATTGAAATTCAAAACAGAATTTGATTTGGAAAAAGAAAAAGTTTGAATGGAAAAAATAGAAAAGGTCGACCCAACCCAAGATCCCGCCTAGGCCCAACTCCACCTTTCTTTCCCTCGAAACGCTTTCTTCAGAGAAAGAACCCGCGGACCAACTAACATGTGGACCCTTCCCCCTCACTTCCTTTCTCGCTGACAAGTATGCCCCACCCTCCTGTTCATCGTCCTCACCGCAGTGACCAGTTCATCCCCGTTTTCTGCTTTGATTTCGCGGCTTGAATTCGTCATAACGAGGCCACCATTACTCGCAGTAACCATGCCCCTTTAAACGCCAACGACTATCCTCCGTTTTCCCTCTATCGCCCCATCTCGACACGCCCCCAGGCCGCCCCAATTTCTCCCCGAGCACCACTGCCACCGACGAACCTTGTCCTCGATTCCGGCCGTGACCTTCCACCCCGTGCCTCCTCGACCTAGCTCACACCTTCCCCACCTCCTGACGCATCTGTCTGTGCCCCTCATTTGACCGCGGGCGTCCACAGCGTCGACTCGACAAAAGCTACGGCCGTCGTGCATCTTCAACTACGACGACGACTCCCAGGTAAACCAGACCACCCCTCTCTTCCCCGTGGACACATTAATGACCGCCATGCTCTCGCGGACCTAATGGTGTTATTCGTTTGTCCTAGGGTGCTCCTTATCCTCACCCTCGACGACCACCAGTACCGCCCGAGACCCAGCTCATCTCAGGCGAGCAATCAAGCCCGCTCCAGTGCGCCCCTCGACAAGACGGCACCACCTCGAGCTTCCCCACGTCCTTGCGAGCACGGTGAGCATGTTCTTTTCCTCCCTCGCTTCCTGTAGCATCGATTCTGCCGTCGTCTGACCGTCGCCACCACCAGCCACCGTTGAGCGCCGCCGGATGTTGGTTAGTGAATCAGGAGCCGTAGGATGCGAAACATCTGGCTAGGATTAGATCCAATCAAAGAGGTACGTGTCCATCTGAGCCGCGCGATATCAATTAGATCCAACGGCCTGCGTCGCCTGATCCGCACGAACCGTTACCGCCCTATCAGAGACAGACACGTGGCCTCTGTTTGATTTAAAAGACAGAAAACTATCTATTACAGTTCCAATTTTGTAAATTGCACAACTTTTGATCCACACGTCCAAATTTTTCAAACTTTATACCAATGGAATCAGTGGAACAAGCCCTAGCCAATCATGCCTTTTGTTTAGTGAAAAGCTTCAGGAAAAATGGTTGTTTTTTGCAGAAACATTTGTATGCTTGTTAAGGATGTAAAAATTGTTTAAAATGAATTTGGGGATAAAATCTTTGGCAAATGGTGTGATTTGAACCTACTGACCCTAGGAAACACTTTGTGGTTTCAAAAATGAAATTGGTGAAACAAAATAATGATTCTTTGATTTAAAACCATTTCTAGTCAAATAGAAATGTGGTTTATATATTAAAAATTGGTTTTGGAAGAAAACCTTTGGAAAATGTTTTGTTTTAAACTCTATGACCCCAAACACCAAGTTTTATGGTTTGAAAACATATTTGGTGAACCCCATAGATTAATGCCTTAGTAAAAATATTTCTACACCACATAAAATGACAGTTTGTTTTGAAAATGGTTTTTGAAGTGAAACCTTTTGCAAATGACTTTGCCACTTTACAAAATGACCATTAGGTGTTTTCAAATGTTTATGACCCATTAGGAACAACTTTTCCAAATAAAAACAATCCTTGGCATGCTTGTGTGCATTACCTTAACTTTGTCATTTTATGTGTTGTTTTGCTTGATTGGTAGATTGAGTTTGTGCCTTGTTTGATTGCTTTGTAGTGACTTGAAGAGTGTGATTGTTGCAAGGACAAGGAGTGAACCTATACCCTCTACCAAAAAGGCAAGTGATGCTTCATACTTTGTCCCATTACTTTAACTATGCATTAGTGATTTTTCTCTAAGTAAAACTTGCATGGAAATTTTGCTAAATATAAACCTTGCTATAGAAAATCCTAGTAGATGAAACCTTAGTGGAAATCTTCCTAAGTTAAGATTCCTATTACTATAAAGCTTAGCCTAGCTAATAGAAAACATGGGTGGAATATATATTCACACTAAGGAAAATTTTCTAAGTCTGAGGATTTGTGTTTTGTTTAATAAAACAACTAAGTTAATAAATCACCTGGGGGAATGGGACTTGCTTGGTGGTTTTTGGTTGAGTGGTTACACAAGGCCAGGGAACTGGTGAACCTTGTGTATCTCACTTGTGGATTGCCACCCAGGAACAAAGATATTTGAGATGTCAAATGTTGAGAAGCTTCAAGTGCAACCACTTGGCGATATGGGCTCTGCCATGATCATATAGGTTGCAAGAACTTAGCCATATGGACAGTTGGTGGTAGTGTTTGATAGGTTGGAGCGCATCCATTTTGGTATAAGGGAAGGCTTCTGAAAGATCTTGTCTTGGGAAACCAAGTCTTGTGGGGAAAGTGCACCACCTCTGCAGAGTGTAAAATCTAAGTACTTAGCCATGTCCCTGGTAAAGGACAATTTGAGCATCAAGACATGGAAGCAATCAAGAATCTCATCATTCAAATTTCTAAGTTAAAATCTTGTGGTTTGAACAAGGGTTATTTGAAATCTTCAATCTTTGATTGAGAGAAGCATTGATAAAAATGATTTTGTCAAGCAAAAACTTAGTGTTTTCAAATGTTAAGGAAAAATCTATTTTGAGCAATGCAAGCCTCAACTCCACTTAGCCAAGTGCATATAGATGATAGACTCCACCATACTACCATAGTATCACTTTCCAATACAATTCAAATGTATTGACCCTTGTGGCTGTAACTTGTGATGTTGTAGGTTTGATTGATTTAGTGAAGTGTGTTGATTAGGATTACAAAGTCTACAACCAACATCTGCCTGTGGCACTTTGAAGATGAAGGACCCCATGCTTATAGTTATTCCGCTGCAATGTAATGTAATAGCCAATGAGCTATGTAAGATGTAATAAAATTATGTTATTCCTGGTTATAAAGTTATATTATGACCTTTGTTTCTTGATATTACATCTTAACTGTGGATGCTAGCTATTGATCCAGGGACTAGTATTGTAAACACAGGGGACACCACCTTATGTTAATAAAGGTTGGGACACTCCCTCTACAGCAGCAAAGCCAGCCAGCGAGGCAGCCTTGCGATCAATCTCAATCGATCCCTGTTCCGCTACCCCAACCACACCTCTGCCCCCACTCCTGAAAAAACTCTTGCCCTGTTCGTCCGACGGTCGTCCCAATTCCCCCATACTGCCCAGCCTCCGACGGTCGCAGATCATGGAGGACAGAGTCGGAGACCCGGAAAGGTGGAACGGTTACTCCAGATCCTTCAGGCGACATCGGCAGCGGCGGGCATCCCAGGCAGCAGCGGCGGCCATGTCCAGTTGCATCTGGCCATCGTGTTTAGTGTTGGGAAACTAGGCTGGTAGAGGATCATTCGGTGTGGCCTCTACCAGGCTAGGGTTAGCCCCCTTTAGTCTATAAACAGAGGAGAAATCATTGTATGTGACTTTATCAGAGAGATATTAATAAAGCTCCTTGTTCACTGTGTCAATTCCTGTGTAATTCTTGTGTGCCTTAGACTCTAGTCTTCTCCCTCGTTTGTGGAGCAGCCTCGGGACCGGCCAGTCGGCAGGGGTGTTCAACACGTTATCAGCACGTGTCTCTCCGTCAAGCCACCATCGAGTCTGCATCACGCAGGCTTTCGTTGAAGGTAATCCGAAATTGACCGCAAAAATGGATTCGTCATTCGATTTCCTTTCAATTTTTGCGTTTAGATTGTAGATCAGATCCCATCTACTGTGTGGATTTCTCCCCGAGAGTCGAGCAGACATATTGTCGCTGACCAATGTCGATACTCTCGGATCTGGGGACTTGTTGACTACACTTTAGAGAGACGGTACACACGGATCCCGCAGATCTAATTACTCGCTGTGCAATCGCGTTTTTCTTTCTAGCAGAACGAAAAAGTACATCGTTTTGTTTTATTTTTGTTCTCTGTTGCCCGTCACCGCCATGTTCTGGCCAAGCACACACGCGAACGCATGGCCCTGCCTGTCAGCCGTCGTGCCGTCGCGTCTCGCCGTCTGGCGCCGCAGCGCCGTACGCATGCCGGCCGCGAAGCCCCTGGCTATCGCTGCACCGAAGCCGCCACCGTGTTGCAGCGCAGCCGCCGCTGCGCAGCGACATGCCGCCGCTGCCAGGCTGCTGCCCACCGTGAGCACGCGTCCATGGCGAGCGCGCCGCAGACAGCCGCTGCGCCAAGCCGCGATGCCGCCACCCACCGTGAGCACGTGTCCACGGCCAAGAGCGTCGCGCGACAACGTCGTTGCAGCGCCGCACAGCCGCCACCGTGAGCACGCGTCCACGGCCGAGAGCGCGTGCCGCGCGTGCAGCCGCTGCCCGCCATAAGCACGCACCCACCGCCGTGAGCGCGCCGCACAAAGCCGCTGTCGCGGCGCCATCCGCTAAGCCTCACCCACCCCGCTCGGGGGTGAAGCCCTATGCCCCGTTCCCCCGCACGTCGGGACGGGACAGTGCAGGGTGGACCGGCCCACGAACGGCCCGGCCGGCCTGCTGTCACTGACCAAAAAAGGGGAGGACGCCCTGTGCACGCGCGATTGCTGGGCTGTTGGCCCGTTTCGTTCCTGTTTTCGGCCTGTTTTGTGGTTTAATGAAAAAAAATGGGGGCAACACCGAGAATTAAATAAAACATCTTCGGAAATGACTTTTTAAGGTCGTTTTTCACGTTTAGAATGTGTCCTTAATACCTTTTTTGTACAATATTTTGTACTATGTTTTACTACAGTTATTAATTATCGCATGATTTTAATACTTTGTATCTCATAGTTAGGTTGTACCATTTTTAATTTAAATTTTGGAACGTCGTAATATTTGAATTTGTATTATTGCATTTATGCAACCGATTACCTGTTGTAATCTTACACACTTTGCATAAATTGCAGATGACCGGAATCGTGAGCCGTGAGTTTCCGGAGTTAACCCGGGATGGGTTGAACTACCTGACTTGGACCTCAGACGTGGAGATCGTCCTCGAGGGACGATGCATCAAGGGTGCGCTGAGTGCGGGGACCCAGACGGCCCCCAGCACCACCATCCCGGCAGACAACGCCAAAGCACTGCATTTCCTCCGCCATCACATGTGTGAGACTCTCAAAAATGAGTACATGGCAGAACGGAGTGCTTCTACCCTTTGGACTGCTCTCAACAAGCGGTTCTTTAGGCTTAAGTACACCATTCAGCCACAGGAGGAGACAGATTGGATTTGTCTGAGGTTTGCGGACTTCAAGACTATGGGAGAGTACAACTCCACGTTACACCGGATTTGTACCATTTTTTAGCTGTGTGGAACCAGTACCACAGATCAGCAGAAGATAGACAAGACTCTCTCCACATTCCACCCTGACAACATCCAGTCCTCGCGAAATTGTCGCCAGGAAGGATTCACAGAATATGCAGCGCTTATTGATGCTCTCCAGGTGGTTGAGGCGCAGGATAATGTTCTCAAAAAAAACTTCTCCATGCAACCCTTCGCGGCGGGGCCAAGTCATGAAGCTAATTCCGGCGCCTACAAGGTGCGCAAGCCCATCCACAAGAGGCGGGGCAAGAAGGGCAAGAAGGGCCCCAACTCCTCCAACCCGGCCAAGCAACGCAAGGCGGGCAAGGGGGAGGCAAGGCCCCAGGACTGCTTCCGATGTGGCTCCAAGACTCACTTCTCTAGGCAGTGTTTGGCCCCCAAGCACGTCGTGGACGCGTTCAAGGCCAACAAGAAGGCGCGCGAGGCGCACCTCGTCCAGGTTGAGGCACCACTGGCGCCCAGAGCAGCGCCCGTGCACAACGTCGTGCCCGTAGTGGCGCAGGACGTAGCACATATGGCGGCACCTTTGGCGGTTCCCATGAACGCCACTGTCCCCATGGAGATTGAGCAGGTCGTGCCCCCTCCCATGTCCCAGCTAGACATTTCTGCTGCCTCGATGATGATAGCCAACGAAGAGAAGCTCAGCGATCTTGAGATAGCAGCTGAGATTGATGGTTTCTTTGCAGACTCCACCTGAGCTCATTTTTGTTGTTATTTAAATCATGATTTCATTCGGCAAATAATCTGATACAATTTTTCGATATGGTTGTAAGCTCTATGAGAGCAAAACATTTATTTGTTTCTGCCAATTGGATGACATTTATTTCATTCATTTATTCCATTATTTAATATGAGATGATTGTGTTATGTTATGAAATGTTTATGTGTTTTACTTACTTGATGTAGCATCTTCCTCGCTCCATTAAATTAATTAGATACTATATTTTAGAACGTGTGTGGCGCCCAAATGGAGGAAACGTGCCTTGCTGATAGTGGCACCACAAATACCATCTTGAGAGAAACAAAGTATTTTGAGTCTATTACCAAAAACCCCGGTAACATAATGACGATCGCCGGCTGCGGTCCAAATGTAGTTGGCTCCGGAAGAGCAACTATCATACTCCTAAATGGAACAACTCTGATCATTGAAGAGGCATTGTTGTACCCGGAGACGACTCGTACTCTCTTGAGTTTTAGAGACATCCGCGCAAATGGTTTCCATGTAGAGACCGATGATGATGAGAATGGAAAGGAGTTCCTACTCATTACCAAGCGCGACAAAAATGGTAAACATGTTGTCGAAAGACTCCCTTCATTAGCTACTGGGTTGTACTACACTAAGATAGTAGCACCACCTATTTACACTACCCTTAAGACTGTCTTTATAAGCTTTGAACTATTCTGCCTTTGGCATGATAGGTTAGGCCACCCCGGTCTTAGGATGATGAGAAATATATAATTAACAACTCGAATGGTCATAATATTAATGTGAAAAATTTCCCGAATCCCGATGATTTCGTGTGCTCCGCATGCGCTACGGGGAAATTTATCATTAGACCGTCCCCCCTAAAGGTCAAGGATGAACTCCCCGCGTTCTTGGAACGTATACAAGGGGATATATGTGGTCGAAATCAGCCCCTCTCAGGGCCGTTTCGGTACTGCATGGTGCTCATTGATGCTTCCTCTAAATGGTCCAATGTTTGCCTGCTGTCAACAGGGAACCATGCTTTTACAAAGTTGATCTCCCAGATCATACAAATAAGGAATAAATTCCCTGATTATCGTTTAAAGTCTATTTGAATGGACAATGCCGGAGAATTTACTTCAAAGGCATTCGATGATTATTGCATGGCAACAGGAATCAAACTTGGGCACTCTGTACCGCATGTCCACACTCAAAATGGACTTGCGGAGGAATTGATTAAAAGAATTAAATTCATTTCCCGACCACTCCTTCAGGGTTGTAATTTACCAACTACATGTTGGGTACACGCTATTAATCTCATCAACTTTCGACCATCGGCCTACAATATCCACTCTCTTATCCAACTTGCGCAAGGTTCGGCACCGAAAATTTCCCACCTATGTAGGTTCGGCTGCCAGGTATTACCTATACCACCTCCCCAGCGATCAGCAATGGGACTGCTCCGTAAGTCAGGGATATACATTGGTTATGAGACTATGTCCATAATCAGGTTCTTGGACCCCTTGACAGGTGACTTTCACTCGGCCCATTTTGCTGACTGCATTTTTGACGAGGATCTTTTTCCGACTTTGGGGGGAGGTAATCAACCCCTGGATGACAAAAGTCGAGAAATCACGTGCCACGGGGATCCACGCTCATGACCTGCGCACTGTTGAGTCTAATCGAGAAGTCCAAAAGATACTATATTTGCACTTCCTAGCGAATCAAATGCCTGATCATTTTAGTGATTTAAAGATTGTGACAAAGTCGCATGTGCATGCACGCAATGCATCGTAAAGGGTTGAAATACCGAAGAAAAATGATGGTATACCGCTCCTGTTCCAAGGCCTAAGAGGAATCCGGTTTCTCAAATCCCAAGTACCCGGGGACGCCCGAAGAAAAAGGATAAGAGATATTTATTACAGTCTGCCCCTGTTTAGGGGAGCCAGTTGAGACCTGGCACAAGTACGGATATTTCAGTGCACGAAATTCCGGAATTGAATTTTCCTATATCGGAAATACCCAGCGAAGTTGTGTGCGCACACATCGGAGTGGAAAAGCTAAAGGACCTAGCCCCTGGATTGGGAAATCCGGTGGAGCAAGAGGATGTGCCTGATGCACTCCATGAAGAAATGGCCATTAACTATGTTAATTCGAGTGAGTCATACAACCGAGCCATGGCAAATGTCAACGTTAATTTTGCCAAGAAAATTGCCTCAATAATAGATCTTGACCCTGAGCCTAATACGCTCGCTGATTGTAAGAAAAGGTCGGATTGGAAAGATTGGCAGAAGGCAATCACTGCTGAATTATTATCGTTAAACAAAAGAGAGGTATTTGGACCTGTTTGTCTAACTCTTCCCCACATTCGCCCCGTTGGCCATAAGTGGGTTTTTGTTCGAAAGAGAAACGAGAATAATGAAATAGTAAGGTACAAAGCAAGGCTCGTTGCTCAAGGTTTCACTCAGCGACCAGGTGTCGACTTTGAGGAAACTTACTCCCCGGTCATGGATGGAATTACCTTTAGATATTTGATCTCAATGGCAGTAAACATGGACTTAAAAATGAAACTGATGGATGTTGTCACCACTTACCTATATGGTAACTTGGATTCGGACATATACATGAAAGTACCAGAAGGTATCCTTGTCCTGAACCAGGATAGAGAAAACAAGAGCTTATACAGTGTTCAACTTAAAAAGTCGTTGTATGGACTAAAACAGTCAGGTAGGATGTGATATAATCGTTTAAGCGATTTCGTTCATCAGAAGGGATACGCGAGCAATGAAGATTGCCCATGTGTTTTTATACGGAGATCCCAGGATGGTTTCTGTATTATCTCGGTGTACGTGGATGGTTTGAATATAATCGGTACGCCTGACGATATTGAGGAAGCGAGTTCCTACCTGATGTCGGAATTCGAGATGAAAGACTTAGGCAAAACTAAGTTCTGCATGGGTCTGCAACTTGAGCATTCCCCTACTGGAATTCTAGTTCACCAGTTGGCCTACACCCAGAAGGTGTTGGAACGATTTGGGTTTGAAAAGGCATATCCTTCTAAGACCCTGATGGTAGGAAGATCTTTGCAGCAAGACAAGGACCCGTTCAGGCCTAAAGAAGAGGGGGGAGGAAATTCTGGGACCGGAATTCCCCTACTTAAGTGCAGTTGACGCACTTATGTACCTCGCAAATTATACACGGCCGGATATTGAATTCGTCATTAATCTTCTTACTAGGTATAGTTCTGAGCCTACCAAGAGGCATTGGAAAGACGTTAAGGACATCTTTAGGTACATACAAGGGACCAAAGACCTTGGCTTGTTTTACCAAAATAACCAAGACCTATCTGTTGTAGGCTATGCAGATGCTGGGTACCTTTTGGACCCGCACACATCCAAGTCGCGGACTGGATATGTTTTCCTTTGTGGTGGAACAGCGGTTTCCTGAAGATCGTCTAAGCAAACTCTTGTGTCAACTTTGACGAACCACTCGGAAATCATAGCATTATATGAAGCAGCACGAGAATGTGTATGGCTTCGACGAGTAGTCAGCCACATCCAGATATCATGTGGGCTGAACACCGTATAAACCCCAACAATTATCTATGAAGATAATGCTGCTTGTGTTGCACAAGTTCAGACGGGTTACGTGAAGAGCAATCTCACAAAGCATATAAACCCCAAGTTCTTCTATGCACATGAACTGCAAAAGTTAAACGAAGTAAAAGTCTTGCATACTAAGTCATGTGAAAATCTCGCTAATTTGTTCACTAGATCATTGTCAGCATCTTGTTTCGAGAGATGTGTCTGTGGGATTGGCATGATGAGACTTATGGAGATGCAAGGTTCAGGGGGATAATCTTCACAAACTCATCGCTGAAATCTTGATCCCGATGATTGAGTGCTTAACTTTATAGTTAAGTGAATTGTACTCCTTTTCCCTTAGTGAGTTTTTATGAAGTTTCTCACATGAGGTTTTTAATGAGGCAATTCGTGCAACATAGCAAGAAGTATACCATGTGCGTTTCTCCATATTTTTCCCACTAGGTTTTTCGGAGTTTTGGGACATGGTTATACAGATAAGATACCCAGGGGGAGTGTTGGGAAACTGGGCCGGTAGAGGCCCATTCGGTGTGGCCTCTACCAGGCTAGGGTTAGCCCATGTGGGTATCATATCCCCCTTTAGTCTATAAATAGATGAGCAATCATTGTACGTGACTTTACCAGAGAGATATCAATAAAGCTCCTTGTTCACTGTGTCAATTCCTGTGTAATTCTTGTGTGCCTTAGACTCTAGTCTTCTCCCTCGTTTGTGGAGCAGCCTCGGGACCGGCCAGCCGGTAGGGTTGTTCAACATTTAGAAGCTACACCAAAATGGTTCCCAAATTTGAACAGATTCATCAATGGATGGGCTTCATCAACAATAAGGGAACATTAATAACATTACCAAACCTGAGGTATAGAAACGTAACTGACTTAATCAACATGCAAATGTGTAAAATCTGACCCTTAATACTCCAACATTCACTGAAGAGCCTTAATTGAGGAGATGAACATACACTGTTCTGTAACCCCAACAGGACTAATATTATATGCTTTAACAAAGGAACAAATTACTATTTTTAAAAAGTTTTTAAAGCTCAGACTATCGATCATTTTATTCCATCATTACTTTCTAAAGCAAAAGATAGACATGTATTACTTCCTTAATTTTCCATTGCTCATTTTTTTGTCAATTTTGGTTTTGATATGTGAACCTGTAAATCTGTAATTTAGGATGTGCATCATGAATTGCTCAACTCAAACTAAAAAAAAGGCTTGAAATATCGACTATTCATCAATAAAATAGTTCAAATTTCAAGAATTGGGAGGTTTTTGGTTAATACAAGCTTACCACCACCAGCAGCGCAACCAAGATGAACATATTTTTAAGGCATGTTCAAATGATTTACTAATCCATCTTTCTTTCTTTTACTATGTAGAGTCTTGATGTTAGTGAGTTTAGACATTTAAACTCTTGTCGTCGATCCCTGGAGTTTCATTAGACGCTTTGAGAGTTCTTGATAAGTCCTATCATAGCTAATATTAGCGCATATGAGAATTTAAATATGTTTTAAACTTGTGAACATTCAAAGCGTGTTGTGAACTTGTGAACATTTGAATGTGTAATTGTTTCCGCACTAAAACCATTTGAAAACTATATTTGCTCCATATGATGATTATATTTGTCCGAGAAAATTTTTAGTTGACCCGCGGTGCGTCCAAGCTTCAACAAATTTCTGGGTCCGCCTCTGGCTGTCGCAGCAGCCGATTGATAGAAAACTTTTACTCCCGGTTTGTAGGTCCCCGAGCCCAGCGCACTATGCGGGGCCACATGAAGAACCGAGACTAAATGTAAAACCTCTAGTCCCGATTCGGCAATGCCGATTCCACATCCAAGACGGCGCTCACAAACCGGACTAGAGGCATATGTTTTCTACCAGTGGCTCGATAAATCTCAGTCCGGCTGACGTCAGCTGCAATCAGCACAGCGCAACTGTCCCCCTTGTAGCCCGATTCCCCATTGTCCACAATCCTTCTGTTGTTATTGTTGTTGGGATTTTTGTTTTATATTGTCCTTTTTTGGTCTAAATGTACTCCATCCGATCCAAGGAGTAGCTAGGTTTCAAGTATTCCCCCTTCCTCTTACGACGGCCACTTCCCTGGCAGTGAAACTCCATGAAAAAAGAGCAAGGAGAAAATCAAAGCATGTACGGAAAAGAAAGAATCCACATATCATATGGATATACAAGAGCATTAGGCACATACCCTGGTAGCACATATTTGAAGGCACATTGCTTGGTGTGCAAAAAAATACATATTTGTAGATATTTTTTGTTATATAACAACGGAAGAACTGTTATATTCATCAACGTATGAGGAGAAGGTCAAGACGACCGTTGGTCCAGTTTATAAGAAAAACCGGCCTAAAAACCATACAAACATGGTCTAGTTATAAAGAAAACTAAACCAAAAAACCGCACAAATAGCGGAGCCTGGACGCTCACACAACAACAGACCACCGCCGCACTCAAAACACACCCCAAGCTCGGAGCCTCCGCTCCGACATCCCCCTCTCGGACCCGAGCCGCATCGCCGCATGACATGGATGCCTTGTAGCCCATGCTACTCAAGATAGCCATCTGCAGATCATGAACGCTGCTCCAAAAGTTCGGGGACGCCACCGCGACATGACAGCTAGACCGAACGTCAGATCGCATCGACCGGGCCAAACAACTCGCTGCCCTTGTAGCACCAGCTTGTCACCCATGCCTTTCTAGGCCACGTCCACACCCTAGAGAGCCGTTGCTGCAAGGCCGTCCGAGGCCGCCTCCTCGGCGCACTACAACCGTCTGGAGACGCCGCCCCGGCATCCAACAAACAACCCTGCCCAGCTGCTGCGAACCTGCAAACCGCAAGGTCAAGGACTCCAAGGCGGCGCCTTCAAGAAGGTAGCAACATAGATGTCGCCGTCCCTCGCTTCAAAGAAGCTCAGGTTTTCACCCAGAGATCACAAAACACTCGTAGCAGCCGTAGATGTAGCTCCTCGATGACGTCTTCAAGAAAGAACACGATTCGCAAAGCACCTCCGTCATCGGCGCCGACCGGAGTTGACGCAAGGCTTTTGCCCGGAGTAGCATCTTTGCCTTCTCTTCCAAAGGAAGCTCGAACAACAAGAGCGCAAAAAACTGGACAAAGAACACTGTTGCCAACCACAGGCAGGGAGCACCGTTGCCAAGCTGGACCTGCGCCGGGTCTAGGCCTCACGGCCAGTCCGCCGCAAGCTGCCTAGGACCAGGCACCACCGCCGTGTGATCCGGGACAAGCAGCGGCAGCCATCGTCGGTGCCCGCTCAGCTCCCCCGCCTATCATCTGACGCCATGGGGCCGGCCCGTGAGAGCCCAAAGAAGTCCAGATCTGGCCCGCTTGATGCGAGCCTGACCCCACCCCGCTTTACTCGCGCCTCCAATGCACGCACCCGCGCGCTTGTGCGCCACCGTGGTCATCTGCGCGCTTGCGCACTGCCCATCTCGTCGGTTGCTCGTGCCCTTGCGCTATCCCTCGCCACCGCAGATGGCTGCCCCGCTCAGATGCCTCACAAACCGGAGAGGAAGGCCCACCGCTGCCGATGCTGCGCGGGCTTCGCCTTGCGGCGCTTGCCGGCAGCGGCGGCACGGAAGGAGGAGAAAAGTTGAGTTATTCCGGCGGTTAGGGACTCGCCCGGGTCGCTCGAGGGGGAGCGACACGGGTGCTCGATTTCTCCTATTTGTAGGTAATCAATTCAAATGAAAGCTACGTAGCTGTAGCCACCTATGAACCGATTCACTAGCACATACAATACTAAATGATATTAAATATAACTAAGCATCATAAATATAACATATATGATCCGGAATTTACAATTATAATAGCTTCACTTAGCATAAGTCTAGCTCAAATTACTCAAGTACAAGGCAGAAAATAAAAAACAAAGATAGATCTCAATCCTTCAAATGTGTCACATGCAAATAAATGTTGAGTCAGCCTCACGACCTATAACGATCACTCAAAAAACCCGCAACATGAACCGTTGTTTCTAAACGAATTTGGTCAATACTTTGATTGTATTGAAGGCGTGACTAATATATGGATATAAAATGGAACCTATCAATTACATGCATACTTGGAAAACTCGAGTTTCGGGCTTATTTGCATAAAGCAATCATATTTTATTCTATCTTTTCTAAATAGTTTTAATCCTTTAAGAATAATTTCCTTAGCACATTGGCCAACTCCAAGTGCTCCTATTCCCTTGTACAAACCACAAAATTTTATCAAGAAATTGGAATATCAAGATCTTCCATCAGCTTCAGGTCTTAGTTTTTCAATATTTTCCGTAACCGGGGACACAACTGGGTAGTTAGATTAAGTTCTTCTGTAGATGTTGTACACTTTGACCACATAACATAATATCAGCATCTTTCCACCAGCGGTCACTGGCTTAGTACACATCAATTGGTGTAACGACAGATCGAGATCGTGCTAAAGTTTTTTCATATAAGTCCTCATGTATATAATGCTACCACATCCAAGGTGTGCCAATGCAGGAAGAAGACTCATATACACATATTGCTAGCACATCCAAGGTTTACCGATGAAGGGTTTCCCGCTATGTAGAGCCCATTAGCATGTGGTTGTACTAGAAGCTATTGTACAAGAAACCTATCTAATCTCTATGATCCTGCGTGGTATTCTTTAAGTACCACTTCTTCAAAACTCATCGACAACAATATTTCACCCATGTAATTTCTTTAAAGTTGTTTTATTATATAAAATATTTATTTTCCAGTATCACACATAAGTCATCACATGATTTCCCTTTTCAAAATACATAGATAGCTTAACTAAGAAATCTACACTACTTAGTGATAAGAATCAAGTCATGGAAACATGTACGTTTCATAGCATAGCATATTAACAAAATATTCCTACACATGCACTTCTACTAAAAGAAACTAGACATTTATAATCAAAGTTTCACCTGCATTTATTTGCTGAAATTGTTCATACACTCGTTGGAATCATGCACTCCTCATAATATAACATTTAAAATAAATACACTATAAACAATCCATTCAAAACATTGCAATTCTACAACTATGAAACAATACAATAAAACAATGATAAAAATGTGTGCATGATGATTTAATAATTCATAGTGGTTGTATTCAATTATCAGGACATTATTATATCTATGGAAAATATATAATGTATCAAAATTTTAACATTAAAACTATATCAAATTAAATAGGGTTTAACTCACTTTCTTTAAACTTCTAATGTTTCTCCTGAATTAAATTGTGACTAAATATCACTGGATAGGCAATTCAATATAGAACTAGTAGCAATTGGAATCAACCCAAAAGGATATATATACATATATATATTTCTATGATTGAATTACTATTCCAATGGATTTAAGGCTTCCTACAAGATTTTCTATTTCAAGAATGCCAAATAATTTTTCATGCAATTTATATGGATAATTTTTTTCATTGCCTTTCATTTGCACAAAGATTCATCTCAATTGGATTTACAAATTAAAAGAAATGATTTAAACACTATTATAGAGGTTTTAAAATTTATACAAAATATATATTTGGCAAAGTTAAAATTTAATTGCATGTTCATATTATTTTTTTGAATCCATAGATATATTATTTGCAATTTAAATTTCTAGGGGGCCTCCCTACCTCCCTTGGTCACTGGCACCCTCCCTTGGGTGCACCCCTCCCCCTATATAAGGAGGGGCATAGGGGGAGGAGGGGCACACAATCCCCTTGATGCATTTGCCCCTCTCTCTCCTTCACGTGTGGGTCTGCAATTGGAACGAGCATAAGGGATTAGAGGATTAAGATAAATCTTATTTCATTTATTCGCTGGACTGGAGCCTGGAGGATATCATCTACATCGGATGCATTTATAAATGCGGAGGTGCTGCCAATTGTGGCACTCATCGCTTGTATGCTGCATGACCCTGAGGTCAGCGTCGCCGTACGACTGCATCATAATTGTTTGTCGGAACGTAAAGCTTTTTGGTCTTGAAGGGTATAAACACTGAATACCTCTGTTACCTTATATCTGCATAGAATTGATCTTGGCTATGTTGTTCTCGTTGTTAGAATTTTTTGTTTTTGCCACGAAACCCTTCAAATAAGAGTGAACTTGTCCCCATTAATTTGATTCCTGATGAGGCCTATTTCATCAAGAATATTTTTGAATGTGTGATGGGTCCTTCCCCATTAAATACTTAGGTATTCCGCTTCATTATGATAAAATCTGTAGGGACTATTTGCAACCTTTAATTGATACGATCATAAAAGGAATAGCAGGGTGGAGGGGTAAATCACTCTCTTATGCAGCTAGGATCATTTTGATCAAAACCTGATGCGAAGTATGAAACTTGTGTTCCTAACATCTTTGCCTGAAAAAATACTAATTCTTACTTTTGAGGTTTTTTATGGGCGGTAGCTTATCTTAGGTTTGGGAAATAGGTGGGTAGTGGGTGATGGGGCTAAAATCAGGTTTTGGAAAGACACCTGGTTTTGTACCTCCCCCTTTTATGTCCAATTCTCGGGCATTTACAACATTTTCAATGAGCGATTAGCAACCATTAGATATATCTAGGATGGTGTTGATTTGAAGCTCTCCTTTAGGAGAAATTTTATTCAAGGACTCCTAGAAAATGGTATGAAATTGAGAAAGTGGCTAGAAGCATTTCCTTTATTGAAGACTATGATTATCGCATTTGGGTTTACAACACCAAGGGCCAATTTTCCACTAGCTCCTGCTATAACATCATTAGTTTTAGAGGAGTTACTACTATTTATATTCCTTCTATTTGGGCCTTGGTGGTTCCTCCAAGAATTCACATATTTTTCTGGTTATTATCTAATACCAAGCTAATGATAACAGATAATCTGCTAAAAAGAAAACTTGGAAAACCTGTTTGTTGTAACTTTTATACCGATGATGAATCAGTAGAACTTTTTTTGTTGTACTATGGATACACAGATACGTAAAGACATCTAATTTTTGATATTTAGTTGGGCCTAGACTACTTATCAATTGACAGGTTTTGGATTTCAAATAAAAAGCATCCTGCCTTAAGTACCATTTGTGTTGTCATTCTTTTGAGATTCTGAAAAAATCCTAATGCTTTAATATATGATCACCAAACTTAGATTTCTGTCAAGCGGGTTTAGGGCCTGATATATACTCAAAACTCTCAAAAAGTGGAGAATTCTTTTCAAGTCATAGATATCTGGTGTTGCGAGCTCCCTGTGCAATCCAGTGGAGGTGAAACTTGATGATGTGGCTAATAGATGGTCAATGGGATCCCTTGAAGATAATATTCCCTAGCCGGAATGTCATCTGTTGTGTTCTCTACCCCGAATTCAACTGACAAATCAGGTGCCTCCGTGAACACTCCAATCTCGTCGTTCTGGGTCCATTCCTAGGCGCAATCCTATAAGGCGAACCTGATGCCAACTGGAGACACTCAAACGGCCCTTCTGTCTATCTATGTGCATTAACTCTCTGCTGGTCGCGAGGACTGATCTGTTGCAAAGTTGTTGTGTTGTTTGTGCTAGATAGGCTCCTAGCTATTTCATCTGTTGCAAACCTAGTTTCCCTTTTTGATATTTTTCTTTCTTTGTAAGACTGTGAAACTACCTGCTACTGGCTTTGTATGTTTCTACTCCTTCCATTTCAAAATATAAGATTTTTTAGCTTTGGAAAGGAAATGTATCTAGGCTACTTCTAGTATATAGGTTCATAGAGATTCATTCCGAACCTACACACTAAAAATAGTCTAGATACATTTCATTCACAAAGCTAAAACATCTTATATTATAAAATGGAGGGAGTAATTGAAGGGAATATGCCCGAGATGCAATAATAAAGTGGTTATTATCGTATTCCTTATTTATGATAAATGTTTATTTTGCATGCTATAATTGTATTAATACGGAGACGTTAATACATGTGTGTTTAATAAACAAAAAGAAAGTTCATAGTTATGCCTTTCTTATAAACTAGCTTGTTGATTAACAAGATGATCAAAGGTTTCCTGATCATGGACATTGGATGTTGTTAATAACGAGGTCACAACATTGTTGGAATGATGTGATGAACATTCATCCGAAGTATAGCATTACGATCAAGGTCATTGTGTTTATATTGCTATAATATCATACGAAGTAATCTTAGTCCTTAGACCATGAGATCATGTTAATCACTAACACCAGAAGAGTATCTTGATAACATCAAACGTCACACCATAACAGAGTGACTATAAATATGGGTTCAGTGCTATGAAGGTATTATGTTGAGGCTCATGGATCAAGAGTGGAATTTGTCCATCTCGATCACGGAAAGATATACTCTGGTCCCTCTCTGTGATATTACATTAGTTATCTTGCAAGAAAGTGATTTGATCATTAGAATGTTATATCACGGAAACGAGAAAAGAGTGCATATCGATAACAAGATAAAACTAGGTATGAAGATACCGATGATCGAATCTCGGACATGTAATATATTGCGAGACAAAGGGATTGAGTTGCATGCGTATAAGGTTCACACGATCACATAAGTCATCATTGAATGTGTGGGAGTCAGTACGGATCTCCAGGTCCCGCTGCTGATTATTGATTGGAGAGGGGTCTCGATCATGTCTGCATTATTCATGAACCGTAGGGTGACACACTTAAGGGATACCGACACCATTTGGAGCAAATAATATGCCAGAGAAATAATTCCAAAGCGTAGGAATAATTTCACTAGACACCGAACTGTTTCGGTTGAAATTGCTGAAACTGGTTCTGCATGTGAAATTGAAATGATGTAAGGGGTTTTATGTGAATGTTTGTTAATTAGAGTAATTAACAAAATTCTGAATAAATAAATAAAAGGAGTTTTATTTAAATAGATATTACATTAAATTTGGTGGAAATTTAATGGGAATTTGAGTGGAGAAAATGGAGGGTCATCTTAATGTGAGTGGAGCTTCCACCACATGAATGAGGGATAGGTGGGGCACCCTCCATGGCCGGCAGCCATGCCCCCTTGGGCTGCCCCCTCTCCTATATAAGGATCTCCTCCTCCTCCACTCTGACACCTCCTCATGAAGGATCTCTCTCCCCCCTTTAGAATTTCCACATGGTCTCGGATCAGCGAGATACATGTTCCTAGTGGCTTTTTCTGGAAGGATTTGTTGCTTCGCTAAAGCGAGGGCGTGCAGGTTGTCGGGGTACCTGGACCTGTGTGTGATCATAGATGCACCACTGCTTTGCTGTAACACCCTCAGAATCGGACCTATGCAAGTTTGGGCAAAATTCGCCAAACCCGCATAGAAACGATTCAAAGGTGCCCACCAGGCACTTTCGTGCGGGTGGAAAACGAAGTAATAACATTACACAACAGTCCTCGATGGGACCCATGAATGAGATATATAACAAATGACTCAAAGAGTCAAGAATACAGATATATTATACGAAGATCCAAATCACCACGAAAGCGGTAGAGCGTCCGACACGGACAAGAAGCAAATGGGGCTAAGAGCCACGAAGAATAACCAATGGCGTCCATAACCCCGAGCCAAGCCGGAAGGGTAACCTCGCTAACGGCCGATCTCAAACCTGCTTAAACAAAAGGGTGCCGACAAAGGGCAAAGAAAAAGAAGGAGCGCCAAGATCGAGGCCAAGACACGGCGAGGCTAGAATTGGCGGTCCTCGCCTACATAGGTATGGTGGATCGAGCGGTGGCGGCATGCACTAAACAACCTATAGAGACTCGATACAATGGCGGATATCAGAGAGGGATAAGAATGACCTAACCGGATCCAACCAGAAACTAACACCAAACAAACCCATCCTGGTGTTTCCCCCTCGAGACCAAACGAGGAAGTCAACCGAGGAACCCACACGGTTGGCAGTTTTATTTATTTAGTTATCGTTGCAGCAATTACTAGTCAGGTTTAGATAATTGTCCTGATATAGTAAGCAGTGGGCACTTTTAGTTAACCATTCCGTTATAGTTGCAACAATTACTAATCAGATACAGATAGCATGAGATAAACCCAAAACCCAGCAGTTGTTGGTACTTTTATTCAGCCAATCCGTTGTAGTTGCAATATTTACTAGTCAGATACAATTGTCGCAAGCGACAACCAAACAAGCAATTGTGGGCAGTATTAATTAGCCATTCCATTATAGTGAAGCTGATTACTAGTCATTATAAGTCAAGTTTATAGCAAGAAACTTTAGTTATGCTTGTCTATGATCGAGATATCATGCTCCAAGTCGTCCATATCCGCGACACGGCTTCAGAAAGTTTTACCCGGGTGCACCAATAGCAACACACGCCGATCAACCTCGGAAAAACCAAATCAAAACCCAACGAGGCTTTCACATCGAACAATCACAGGATTCAGAATATTTGAGGGGCCACCTTAGAGTAGAATCCGCAACGAGTAAGCAAGCTCGAGACGGCCTCAAGGTTTGGGTGGACGGTAAACGATCGGGAACCCGAAGTGTGGCTGGGCTTGTCGATACAGTAAACGTATCCCGATCCTAAGCGATAAAGTGCACCTCGCACAATCGTAAATAAAGCAAAGAAAGCATGGCATAAGTACAGATCGTAAATAAAACCTCAAACTAGTTTGTGGCCCCAAGAAATAAGATGAATCAAGCTCGCCTGGGGTCCCATATACCTCCGGATGTGGATAGCGCAAAAAATCAAGGAACAGTATCAAGTACTCGGGTCTTACGGGACACAAGTGGGCGTTCGAAACCAAATATTATCTATCACCCACCGATGCCTCCGCTTATTTCAATTTTAGTTGTTAAACAGAAAGTAAAGTGCCGATAAGTAAAACTAGAATCATCTCCAACATCAACATGCGGCAATACATCAAGAATCGTGGCATTTGACGACACGCATCAAGACTTGAGCAAGCAACTACGACGCGCAAGTCCAACTATCTACCAAACAACGGTAATAGGATGTGTCCAAGGCAATATAGGGCTGCAAGGTATATCAGATGCACGGAAACTAAAGCATCGCAACACAGATAGCAATAGATCAACAAGAGGGAAATAAAGACTATAAAAGTAAGATAGGTAGAAAGGGGGAGATGCTCGCCTGAAAACATCGTCGAAGGTTCAACCGAAGATCGGGCGAAGCTCACATCAACTCAACGGCCTTATCCGCGAAGAAGCAAATCACTAGAGGAAACACCGGATGCAATATTTAATACTCGGCAGAAGATTGGCATGATGCATGTATGAGGCATGGCATGTCAAAGTGCGATGCAATTAGGTCAAGATTAAGCGGAACCGGGGTCCCGACAATTAATTAGACGGTTCAAGTTATTTAGCTACCCCGCATATTAAATGTTGTTTAGCAAGGCAAGATAAGATACCGGTTCGCTACACAAGTTTAAATGAGGCCGATATGAGACTAGATTTGCCCGCATATGGCCCCATATTTAATTATTAGGTGAATCGGCAAAAGGCCCCCAAACCACAGATATGCATGCGAGTATGACAATTCCATATGCAACAAGTTGTTATGTTATAAAATAGGGTTCGAGGAAAAGGGTCACACATTAGGGTTCGGCGATCTTGTTAGGGTTCCGGGGTTCGGGTCGGGTCTCGAGGTTCAGGGTCCGACGGACTTGGGGTTCCGGGGTCGGCGAGGTCGTTCTCGGACTCCGGGGTCGTTCTTGGTATCGGGGCAGATCTTGCCGCATCGGGGTCTCGATGTCCGGGGAAGGAGTACTTGTCGCACGGTTTCCGGTGTTCGTGTAGACGGTCATGGCGTTCTCGAGAGGGTACTTGTTGTATTCGTGTCGTGGCTCTTGTCGGGGTTCAGGGTTCCGCGTCGAAGGCTTTGGCGTCGGGGCATCGGGGCCTTGGGGTTCCACCTTGTTTATCGGGACGATACTTGGGGCTCGGGCCTGAGGTTCCTGTCGAAGTGCTAGAAGATCCGTGGTGGAGTTCTTGTCGGAGATCCTTCGGACACCTTCGGCTTGGTACGGTCTTGGCGTCTCGCGTCCGTGGTCTTGTGGGGTCCTTCGGTCTCGGGGCGTCGGGGTACTCAAGTCCATGGACCGGGGCCGCCGGGTCTCTCTCGATGATCTTGGGGTCCTCGATGGATAACTTGGTGCATCCGGGATTGGGCGTCGGGAGCGGTCTTGGATTCCGAAGAGGACGAGCCACGCGTTCCATGAAGACGTTCATGTTGATGGTAGGTCCTGGCATCGCGTACATGGCGTAGGCAAGGTCGGCCTCGGGGCCAGTGAGGTGCTCGTCGCCGCAAGGCCGAGGCGCTGGAGGCGAGGCGAGGCCGAGAGGCGGCGGGACGGACGGCCGGAGCGAAGAAGGCGCAGGCTGGCCGGCTACTCCAGCGATGACGGGCGGTTTGCAAGCGGGCCGGAGACCGGCGAGGCTGCGGCGGCGCACCCAGGCTCGGTGGCGAGACGCTGAGCGGGCCCGGACGGCGAGCGACGCGGCGAGGGCGAGCGGCGGGACCTCGAAGGCGGCCACGGGAGGTGGCCTGGGCGGCCCGGCGGAGACGGCTGGCGAGCGGAGGCGGCGGCGGCGGGCGGTCTGGTGGCGTTGAGGGAGAGGCCGGAGGCGGGCGCACGGGCCGAGCTTCAGCGTTTCGCCAGAGGCTCGGAAGGGGCTTGGCTGTCATCGGAGGAGGGGCCCGTGTTGAGGCGGGCTTCCGCGACGGGAGGCGTCGAGGGCGTGCGAGGTGGACGCCAAGGGCGCGGCGCTGGTCGCCATGATGGCGATGGCGGCAGGTGGTTAGCGGGGTCGGCGGTGGCGCGGTCGAGATGGAGGAGGGCCCAAAGAGCATGGCGGTGAGGGGAGGCGATGGGAGGAGGAAGAAGGGGTTGGGGACAGGGGCAGCGTGGGGTGGGCTGGCGAAATGGGGCAGCGTCTTTGGCAGGTGGGCAGGCGAGATGGGGGCCAGCGCCTGGTGGCCCAGGTGCATCTTGTGTGTGTGCTTTGGTGTGGGTCGGTGGGGTGAGTGTTGGGGTGTGCTTAGCAGGTGGAGGGTTGGGCTGATGTGGCATGCGGGGAGTGGGTGAGGGAGAGAGAGAGGTGAGGTGGAGAGATTTGATTGGAGGAGTGATGTGGAGGTTGGGTTGGGGTAGTTTTGGGTAGTCTTAGGATTTAGATGGGGCAGGTTGGTGGACCGATTTAAAATCTGGGCGGTCGTTCGGGTTGGCCTGCTCGATTGCCCTACTAAAATAAATAAATATTTTATTTATTTTTAATGCACCGTTGCACATCAGTTTTAATTAAAACAAAATATTCGGGACCGCTTTGCGATTGAATTAAGATGGGGCGTTTGGAAAACAATTCGGGCGTTGCGAAAATAGTTTTGTCAAACAATGCATAATGATGACGATGCAATGCACAAATTCAACGCGATTTTCTGGTAGTGGTTTTGCGGGATGCCACAATTCGACACCACTAACAATGGATCTCGCCCTCGAGATCCGCCTCATGGTACCGGAAGGAAGGTCGGCGATCTGCGTCTTCTCGCTTTGTGTAGATCCTCGCGACACCACTA
Source organism: Avena longiglumis (assembly GCA_030063025.1). Lineage (NCBI taxonomy): Eukaryota > Viridiplantae > Streptophyta > Magnoliopsida > Poales > Poaceae > Avena > Avena longiglumis. The sequence goes on along the minus strand of CP125974.1, from coordinate 468,987,548 downwards.
ACGAGGGTCCATCCTCCATCTTGAAATCTGCGACACCACCAACAAAGGGTCGTTGCTCCTGATCGTCGCGAGAGCACTCCGGGAACAAAAGGTCGAAGGTAGAGGTATCACAAATAAAGCCACCCCTAACTTCCGTTAGAAGAGGGAAAAGTTACATTGATCCACCAGTTCGATGTACAGAGCGAACAGTAAGAGTCGGGTAGGGTGATCAGTCCATCCCGGACCCAACTGTCAACTCTATACATGGTTAGGAGAATCAGGCAACTCAACTCTCGAGATTTAGACTGCAGACCTTCGTAGGCGGTATCTGAAACAAGGAATGATGCCAGCACAAATCGTATGAAAGACACAATGATTAGGTTTCGCGATGGTTCCATTGGCATGAACAACACATGCTCAAGGTTAACCCCAACTTCACCAAAGCTCGTCCGTCTCATATGTTTTCCAGCGACACTGATATCCAGCAAGGAACAGATGGATAAAGATCTCAAGAACAAAAGATCGGATGAAAGGCACAACAGACAAGTTGCAGATTGATGATCGAAGCACCTCCGTTACAAAAGGGGAAAACGAAACCCTGAAGGTACTACGGAAACCCAACCCCGAGAAATCCTGGACTCGAAGAAAAGATAAGAGAGCAGATTCAAAACACGTCGAGATAAGAGGAGAATAGCAGAGGGGTAAGGAATAAAATCAGACCTAATCAGAACTATCCAACCGATTTTCAAAAATAGTTTTGACACTTCTACTTGCCGTTAGCTAGGTTATCCTACAGTTTGGACTTGTGGGTATCGCAAGCCGAGCTCGATACCACTCAGAACACCCTCAGAATCGGACCTATGCAAGTTTGGGCAAAATTCGCCAAACCCGCATAGAAACGATTCAAAGGTGCTCACCAGCACTTTCGTGCGGTGGAAAACGGTAATAACATTACACAACAGTCCTCGATGGGACCCACGTAACAGATATATATAACAGCGACTCAAAGAGTCAAGAATACGATATATTATACGAAGATCCAAATCACCACGAAAGCGGTAGAGCGTCCGACTACGGACAAGAAGCAAATGGGGCTAAGAGCCACGAAGAATAACCAATGGCGTCCATAACCCTGCCCAGGCCAGCGGAAGGGTAACCTCTAACGCGTCGATCTCAAACCTGCTTAAACAAAAGGGGTGCCGACAAAGGGCAAAGAAAAAGAAGGAGCGTCGATCGAGGCCAAGACACGGCGAGGCTAGAATCGGCGGTCCTCGCCTACATAGGTATGGTGGATCGAGCGGCAAGGCATGCACTAAACAACCTATAGAGACTCGATACAACTGGCGGATATCGAGAGGATAAGAATGACCTAACCGGATCCAACCGAAACTAACACCAAACAAACCCATCCCGGTGTTTCCCCTCGAGACCAAACGAGGAAGTCAACCGAGGAACCCACACGGTTGGCGCTTTATTTATTCATTATCGTTGCAGCAATTACTAGTCGGTTTAGATAATTGTCCGATAAAGTAAGCGAAGGCACTTTTAGTTAACCATTCCGTTATAGTTGCAACAATTACTAATCGATCTGATAGCATGAGATAAACCCAAAACCCAGAGCTTGTTGGAACTTTTATTCACCAATCCGCTAGAAGCAATATTTACTAGTCAGGTACAATTGTCGCAAGCGACAACCAAACAAGCAATTGTGGCAGTATTAATTAGCCATTCCATTATAGTGAAGCTGATTACTAGTCATTATAAGTCAAGTTTATAGCAGTAAACTTTAGTTATGCTTGTCTATGATCGAGATACTGTGCTCCAAGTCGTCCATATCCGCGACACGGCTTTCGAAAGTTTTACCCGGTGCACCAATAGCAACACACGCCGATCAACCTCGGAAAACCAAATCAAAACCCAACGAGGCTTTCACGATGAACAATCACAGGATTCAGAAATATTTGGGGGCCACCCTTAAGTAGAATCCGAACGAGTAGGCAAGCTCCGAGACGGCCTCAAGGTTTGGGTGGACGGTAAACGATCGGAACCCGAAAGTGTGGCTGGGCTTGTCGATACGCGTAAACGCGTGTCCCGATCCTAAATAAGACAGGTGCACCTCGCACAATCGTAAATAAAGCGAAAGCATGGCATAAGTACAGATCGTAAATAAAACCTCAAACTAGTTTGTGGCCCCAAGAAATAAGACTGAATCAAGCTCGGCCTGGGGGTCCCATATACCTCCGGATGTGGATAGCGCAAAATCAAGGAACAGTATCAAGTACTGGGGTCTTACGGGACACAAGTGGGCGTCGAAACCAAATATTATCTATCACCCACGATGCCTCGCTTATTTCAATTTTAGTTGTTAAATGTAGTAAAGTGCAGATAAGTAAAACTAGAATCATCTCCAACATCAACATGCGGCAATACATCGAATCGTGGCATTTGACGACACGCATCAGCACTTGAGCAAGCAACTACGACGCGCAAGTCCAACTATCTACCAAACAACAGGTAATAGGATGTGTCCAAGGCAATATAGGGCTGCAAGGTATATCACGGGTACGGAAACTAAAGCATCGCAACACAGATAGCAATAGATCAACAAGAGGGAAATAAAGACTATAAAAGTAAGATAGGTAGAAAGGGGGAGATGCTCGCCTGAAAACATCGTCGAAGGTTCAACCGAAGATCGGGCGAAGCTCACATCAACTCAACGGCCTTATCCGCGAAGAAGCAAATCACTAGAGGAAACACCGGATGCAATATTTAATACTCGGCAGAAGATTGGCATGATGCATGTATGAGGCATGGCATGTCAAAGTGCGATGCAATTAGGTCAAGATTAAGCGGAACCGGGGTCCCGACAATTAATTAGACGGTTCAAGTTATTTAGCTACCCCGCATATTAAATGTTGTTTAGCAAGGCAAGATAAGATACCGGTTCGCTACACAAGTTTAAATGAGGCCGATATGAGACTAGATTTGCCCGCATATGGCCCCATATTTAATTATTAGGTGAATCGGCAAAAGGCCCCCAAACCACAGATATGCATGCGAGTATGACAATTCCATATGCAACAAGTTGTTATGTTATAAAATAGGGTTCGAGGAAAAGGGTCACACATTAGGGTTCGGCGATCTTGTTAGGGTTCCGGGGTTCGGGTCGGGTCTCGAGGTTCAGGGTCCGACGGACTTGGGGTTCCGGGGTCGGCGAGGTCGTTCTCGGACTCCGGGGTCGTTCTTGGTATCGGGGCAGATCTTGCCGCATCGGGGTCTCGATGTCCGGGGAAGGAGTACTTGTCGACGGTTTCCGTGTTCGTAGACGGTCATGGCGTTCTCGAGGGTACTTGTTGTATTCGTGTCGTGGCTCTTGTCGGGTTCGTGGTTCCGTCGAAGGCTTTGGCGTCGGGGCATCGGGGCCTTGGGGTTCCACCTTGATTATCGGGGACGTACTTGGGGCTCGGCGCCGGGGCTCCAGGGTTCCCTGTCGAAGTGCTAGAAGATCCGTGGTGGAGTTCTTGTCGGAGATCCTTCGACACCTTCGCTTGGTACGGTCTTGGCCTCGCGTCCGTGGTCTTGTGGGTCCTTCGGGCGTGGGTACTCAAGTCCGCGGACCGGGGCCGCTGGTCTCTCGATGATCTTGGGGTCCTCGATGGATAACTTGGTGCATCCGGGATCGGGCGCCGGAGCGGTCTTGATTCAAGAGGACGAGCCACGCGTTCCATGAAGACGTTCATGTTGATGGTAGGTCCCGCATCGCGTACATGGCAGAGGCAAGGGCCTCGGGCCGCTGGGTGCTCGGGTCGACGCTGCAAGGCCCGGGGCGCTGGGAGGCGAGGGCCGGTGGCGGTGGCGACCGGCGAGGCCGGAGAGGCGAACGACGGTGGACGGACGCGGGCCGGGCGGGCCAGAAGCAGGGCTGGGCCGGCTCGCCCAGCGATGACGGGCGTTCGGTGCAAAGGGGGCGCCGGAGACCGGCGACGGCGAGGCCGGGCGGTGGGCCTGCGCGGCGCGCCACGGCTCGGATGGAGACATGAGCGGGCCCGGACGGCGACGACGGCGGGCGAGGCAGTCCGGCGGACCTCGAAGGCGGCCTCGGCCACGGAGGTGGCCTGGGCGGCGTGGCTCAAGGGTGCGGAGACGGCTCATGAGCGGAGGGCGAAGGGCGACGGCGGGGGGCGTCTGGTGGCGTTGAGGAGAGGCCGAGGCGGGCGCACGGCGCCGAAGCCGAGCTCGCCAGAGGCTCGGGAAGGGGCGGTCGCTCATGGAGGAGGGGCCCGTGTTGAGGCGGGGCTTCGGCGACGGGAGGCGTGGTCGAGGGCGCGGAGGTGGACGCTGGGCGCGGCGCTGGTCGCCGCGGCGATGGCGATGGCGCGTGGTGTGGTTAGCGGTGGCGGTGCGGCCGGATGGAGGAGGGCCCAGCGAGCATGGCGGTGAGGGGAGAGGCGAGGGGAGGAGGAAGAAGGGGTTGGGGACAGGGGGCGTGGGGTGGGTCCATGGGGCCTGTGGACAAAAGGGTGTGGGCTGGGCAGGTGCAGGCAAGTCTTGGCCGGTGTGGGCGAGATGGGGCCCACGCGGCAGTGCTGGTGGCCTGGTGCATGCTTTGGTGTGGGTCGTGGGGTGAGTGTTGGGGTGTGCTTAGCATGGTGGAGGGTTGGGCTGATGTGGCATGCAGGAGTGGGTGAGGAGAGAGAGAGAGGTGAGGTGGAGAGATTTGATTGGAGGGAGTGATGTGGAGGTTGGGTTGGGGTAGTTTTCTGGGTAGTCTTAGGATTTAGATGGGGCAGGTTGGTGGACCGATTTACAATCCTGGGGCGGTCGTTCGGGTCGGGGTGGCCCGTTCGACTGCCCCTACTAAAATAAATAAATATTTTTATTTATTTTTAACACTGCTTGCACATCAGTTTTAATTAAAACAAAATATTCCGGGGACCGGGCTTTGCAGTTGAATTAAGATGGGGCGTTTGGAAAACAATTCGGGCGTTGCGAAAATAGTTTTGTCAAACAATGCATAATGATGACGATGCAATGCACAAATTCAACGCGATTTTCTGGTAGTGGTTTTGCGGGATGCCACATTTGCGGTGCTAGACTTGATGGTGCTGGCCTGGCTGGACCAGATGGACTTCATCACGATCTTGAGATCAGTAAGCGTTCGACTACATCATCCACGAGTACAACCTCGTTAACTCTATTCGGTCTTCGAGGGTATATACACTATGGATGTATATCCACCCGTTTCTTGTATCTAGTAGATAGATCTTGGTACTTAGTTGTTCCCATCGTAGGAATTTTTTGTTTTCTATGCTGCGAACCCTACAGTGGTATCAGAGCCGGATTATGTGTAGATGCTTTGCAAGGGTAGTGCACATATGAGTATGTGGGCACTGATGGTCATGTTATTACTTCTTCCTTGTACTTTGGATATTGACGGCATAGTGCGATGAAGTTTCCCGGACAAACTTTACATGTCCTCGCACATGAGACCTGTTCCACGCTTGACATGCAACTAGTTTTGCATAAGTGGCTTGTGGGTGTATGTCTCTCCTACTATAGTTAATATCTAATTTACAATGAGTTATCAATAATTTGATTATCATCGTTGTGGTTCCATGTTCGTAGGTAAGAACGGTTCTATCTCCGAAAGCCCTCAGCCACGTAAAACTTGCAATGGATAAATTAGAAGCGTCTAGTTTAGATTGTTGCTGGGCTAGTGTCATGATATGGTGATGTTGTAAGTAAAAGTATAAGTCGATACTCTTACAACACACATAACGTGTAAGTTACATAGAACTTGGTCTTACACATAAAGGAATGACGAAGATCATACCACGATGCACATGATAACGATCAAGTGCAAGGACCATATCATTTCATTTTTCACATATGATGTTTGTTTGCATCTTATATCGCTTGTTTGGCGTTTTATTAGCATTATAATATGATCCCTCATTTAAATATCAATATAAAAATGTGTTCTTCCTTAAGTATGCACCAACAATGTTTCGCCGCTTCAAGACATCACGTGATGATCGGGTGTACTTGAATCCACGAGCATATCTCGGGTGTAAGACAATTTTACACACGCGAATACTAATGTTCTTACTTGGCGAGCCTAGCATGTACAGACATGGCCTCGGAACACGGACCGAAAGGTTAAGCATGAGTCATATGTTTTGATATGATGACCATATAGATGCTCGCCTTTGAAGCTACACCGACTCACGTGATGATCGGACTTGGTGTAGTGGATTTGGTTCATGTAATCACCAAAAAGACACGAGGGATGTCGTTTTTGAGTGGGAGTTCATTTCTAATTTGTATTAGTAGAACTCAATTTATCATAAATTAAATCAAAGTGAATTTACATAATTTGTTGTAGTCATTGGCATTCGTTCACCACCTTATGATTAGTTGTAATTGAGATAATAGAACTATAGAATTCTGGATATTTACTTTACGAACTGGTATCGTATTGTGTTGAGTGTCAATCTAAAGTTTCAAGTCCTATTGCAAACTTTCAGAAAACTCCATCTACTCTGTGAAATTTAATAATTAGTATTAAATCGAGAGTAACAATTCCAGTATTAGTTTATAAAGTATCATGTTTGCTTCCATGATTCTTGATTGTTTTTAAATATCAAGGTTATCTAGGAGCTGAAAGAATTGTTTCAGAAACCATAATATGTGGCAAATATAACGATATCTAAAACAATGTTTTGGTTGCAATATGATAGAGTATAATATATGTTCTCATATTGGATGAGATTTTTCAAAGGTTGGAGATGCTAGACATCCTAATCATCCAAAAAGGTTTTGGAAAGTAGCATTATACTCATGATTCGCCTTGATAAGCTACATTAGCTTAATCACGAAAGTCGTCATGATAAGGATGAATAGAAGATGTATGTAAAGTGTTTACTACACTAAAAGATTACTAAATAATGGATTTTTGAAAGAACGCCAATCAATTGATGATGGTGATCTACTTCAAAGTGCAAGTCCAAATGTATTAGTATTTGAATATACATGCTTTGGACTATGTGTCATGTATATGACACCACTTTTGATGTTGATAGATTCTTTTAAAAGGAAAAAAGCAAATGCTGAAAGAGAATCTATAAAATATATTTGGTAGAAAAGAAAAGACTGGAAATATCCAGTTTAGGTATATAGATGATATACATGTTATGGTTGTATTCTTTGCTTGTTAAACAATGTGGTTCTTGGGTATTGAATACCGAATTGGTTGGTATGAAATTTCATACAGAACGACACAATTCATGAACTACAATGGCCTAAGTAACTAGCAAGAGAATATGTGATGATGTTTATTTGAAAACAAACAAACCGTTGTTTGTATTTCTCGTTTACATCAAAGCCTGCCTTCGAGATTTGTTTTAATAATAGTTATTTAAATCAGGTTTGTGAGAACAAAGATTGTTCAAATAATTACTGTATTACATATAAGATGGATGATTTATAAATCTAGTTGGATAAATCACATCCATAAAACCTAATCTAAAATGTCGCAAGACAAATGATTAAAAGATCACTTACGAAGTGACATCACCGTTTAAATTATCTTGGAAAGAAAACATGAAGAAACTCCATTTTCATGGATTTTTGGAGTCTTTGATTTGATCAAATGACGCTTGTGAGAATTTTCTCGGGATAATTAAAACTTCGCTCAAAGGCCAAAGAAGAACGATCGACTAAATTATTGGAATTCATACATATCGGTGTATGTAGTCCATTATGTGTAGTCATAAGCGATGGATTTCAACTTCATATGCTTTCTCCGAAAATTTGAGTGAATATTCACTTATTGAGAAAGAAGTATGAAATATTTGAAAACATTCAAAGACTTTCAAGATGAAGTGGAAAAATATTGTAACAAGAAAATAAATAATTTATGATTTTATCATAAAGGGATTTATTTGAGTTGCAAGTTTAGCAACACCTAGATTTGCATCTCCCGAAACACCATAGGAATATGGAGTGTTTGAGATTTGTAATGAAACCTTGTTTGACATGGTTGGATCAAAGGTGTTATTTATAAAACTGCCATTATGTTTTAAGAGATTAAAGCTTTAGAGACTACCGTTTTTACACTGAAAAGAGCTCCATCTTGATCCGTTGAAATGACACCATGTAAGTTATGGTTTGGGATAAAACCCAAGTTGTCCTTTCTTAAATCTTGGTATGTTAAGCATAAGTAAGATGTTTACAACCAAAGTCAGATGGGCATGTCTTTGTAAGTTATTTCGAATAACCATTGGGTATTCCTCCATAACACCGAAGACAAAAGAGTTTGTCGCTTAGAACGTCAAGTTTCTTGAAAAAGGAATTTTTCGCAAAAGTTAAGTGGGAGGACAATAGAACTTCAATAAGGTTAATGAACCTTAGCTATATGTGCTGAGTTGTGCAGTGCAGGAAAACGTTCTGGAGGCACCCAAAATGCTCATGGCTCATGTGCCTCAACGGTTGTGGTCACGGAGATCTAAATTCCTATTGAACCAAGTAGGTCGGATAAACAATCAAATGCTAATATTTGAGAGTAAATCATTGTTGTTTGACAATGATGAACTGAATACATGCAAAGAAGCGATGATGGGCCCTGACTCCGTCAAATGGCTTGAAGCCATAAAATCCGTGATAGTTCCATACGCGAGAAATCAAGTTTTTTGAACTTGGAAGACCCTCCGGAAAGGTGTAAAAACCTATCGGTCGTATTTGGATCTATAAAGAAACAGACATGGATGTTTTACATCTATGAAATAGTCGACATGTCGTAAATTATTTTACGACAATGTTCAAGGAGTTGACTATGACAAGATTTGATCTTTCATAGCGATATTTAGTCTGGACGGATTAATGTAGCAACCACTACATATAATTTCGTATATGATAGTTGAACAAACAAAACAAAGTTCTTCTAATAGAATGGTTACCTAGGAAATGTGCATGACACGATCCAAAGGGTTTTGTAAATTCAAAGGATGCTAAAAAGGGCATGCAAACTTCAATGGTTGAAGTAAGCATCGCGGAGTTGGAATGTTCACCGTGATGAAACTGTTAAAGAAGTTTAATTTCATAAAAAAACGATGAAGATGCTTGCATTTGCAAGAAATTAAGTGGGAATGCTAAGACATATTTCTAATACATTATGTGAAGGATATCTTGTTGATTAGAAATGATGTATATTTTATTGACAAAGGTTAAGAATTTCATTTCAATGAAAGACTTAGGAAAACCCGAATATTTAGCATGAATGTCTATATTGATAGACTGTAACGCTAATATAGTTGTGCCAAACATACATATATGAGATATTGAAGGAGTTCAATATAGAAACGACGAGAAAATTTTTGTGTCGCATGGAAAAGAATTGAATCAAGATTTAAGTGTATCGACATTTGATAAGTGAAACAAGATTCAAGTTCTTTGACACTTGATGAGTGAAATCACAAGAATGTTTTGATCAATCGTATCATGATATGTACACATCCAGATATATCCTATGCTCTGAGTGTTATGAGCATATACCAGAATGAATCATAAAATGATCATTGGACGATAGTAAGGATATTCTTATAATATTTTGGAAGAATTAATAATATATTCTATTTGTATAAGAGAAAAATATGGCGACCTCTCCACCCCCCCCCCCACCGTCCTAAACCCTAGAACCTCCTTCACCGGCGATCTCCCTGATCTCTGGTGATCTCTCCACGTCGATCCACCCATTTTCACCGGCGTTCTTCCCTCTTCACATCGGTAGACATTTTAGTCTAGGTTTTTCTCGTCATGCTTCCTCCTTCCCCATCGATGGAAGGTCACGTTCAACTCCCGAATGGGTCAGGATCTGGCTCAGATCAGTGCTCCTCTTGAAGGGGAGTTACACATCTGGCAGGATTGGATTGTGCTCATGAACCCCAAGGGTGCGCCCATCATTGGGAGGCATCTATCAGCGGATGAGGAGATTTGTATTGGATCGGAGGTATGTTTTGCCTCACATGCCGCTCAGGTGATCGCTGTTGCAGAACCTCCCAAGGATTTCATGGATGGGCATTGGAAGATCCATTACACCACTGTCAAAGATTTGGATCGTAGAAGACATAAAGCTTATGATGGAGATTTGCATCTATATGTCTCCAATAATCTGCTTGCATTGATGAATGCCAAGGGAGAAAAAATTGCAACTCGTTATCTGGAACCTGGTGAATTCCCGCTCAAAAATCACAAGGTAAAATTCCATGGTCACCTTGTTACTATTGCTAAATGCTTGCAGTCTCCTGTTCTTGTGGATCATGTTGATTCTGTTGATCCTGCTCCCCTGGATGGGGATGGCATCTCTTTGGCGGTTCACTCGTCATTGGCCCTTGGTCTGGATTTTTCTCAAGGGTCACGTTTTTGCAAGTTTATTAGGCATAAATATTTTATGGGTGTTCATCCATCTGAAGATTCTGGCCACTTTATTATGGTTGTTTCTTTTGGACGAGCCAAGTTCATATTGGATGAGGATTCAGTGAGTATTGCTCTGGAGGCAGCTATTGGAGGATATTGTGCCAATCTGAAAGTCTCAGTTTTAAGGGACAGAGTTTTTACTTTCTGCGTGTCATCCAAAGCGGTTGGCTTTCAAATTCTGAACCTGAGATCTTTTCAGTGTGATAAATTCAAATGCTACTTTCATATTTGGGGCCGTGGAGGTCCAAATTGGCACAAATAATTCAGGGATTGGAAAAAAGAGTGTAATGCTGAATGGGAATTGGTAAGTCCAGGTAAAAAAAGGATGATGCAGGGTTTATCTGCTTTGAGGAAACCTGTGCCCAAGTCAATCATCAAGTCTGCTAGAGATTTTAGAAAGAAGCTGGTTTTTGCTGACACTCTGTCTTATGAGGCCTGTAAAGGATACCAAGACAATAGTAAGAAAACTGGGGTTATATTGCCAGCTCTCCATATGACAATGGCTCTTCCCAGTATTAGTTTTGGCACTACTTTACCTTTGTCTCCACAACGCAACTATCAGCACAACTCGCAATATTTGCCTGCGAATGCTCAAGAGAACAAAAGACCGCCTTTCTCGGTTTCAAATGCCTGCTTGTGGCAGGCCCAAATATGGGTTTTGGAGACCCGGCCCATGAGTCAAACCAGCAAGAGGATGATGATCTTAATGGGCTTGCTGCTCTGGTTGACCAGATGGCCTACAGGGTCCTAGATTGTGTTCGTTGTCTCTCGATGGGTCACACTACAAATGCACTTCTGATATCCGATGTCGTTCATGCTTCCACTATGGACATGTCAGGAAAAACTGTTTTCAAGCTAAAAGAGCAAAGCAGTGGATTCCTAAACAAACAAGGTCGGTGGACAGGCAGGGTTGCAACTCGGACCCCCCACCTACATCTACTGCTGGTGACCTGAAATAGAGGCAAGACCAACCCATAACCCGTAGCGCAACCATACCGGAACCCTTGTTGGCTGATTTCCGGCCTACGCCTAATCAATCTGTGGCTTTTTCGACGCCTGCCTTGCTGAAGATGGCCAACTTCCAGCTGGATCCGGCGTGTTGGGTGCCTCATGGGTTTCAGATCGTTGATGGAGGGCCGTCAAGACTGCCATGCACTTTCTACAATGCAACGATCACACCGCCTGCACGTCACGGTAAATTTTGTGTCGCTGTTTTAGAGCCTGCTCCGCCTTAGGAAGATGAGGTTTTCTGGCGTGATGTTATCAGAGACTTTATTGTTAATCATCATCAAAGGGCAGTAAATAGTATGCAGCCATGTCTGTTTGATGTTGGTCTTTTTGAACTCCATAGTCACACCGCGGTTAGCGCCTTGGTGCAGCAAAATCCTTTTGAGCTTGATGATCATGTGTTTGTCAGATTTGTGCATCATAATGGACGTCAGAATCACAGGGCTGGTCAGGGTTCTCGAACAGGTTGGTCGATGGTCCTAGGTGTCCCTCTTGACTATCATACTGACTATGACATATCCAATGCTGTTGCTGCCTTTGGGAAGTTTCATCATTGGCATCAGGATGATGCTTTCATTGAACGTACCATGATTTATGCCACGTACCAATCTCCTGCTTTGGTCCCTAGGGATATTATCTTTGGAAACTATGCAAATTTGGGAGATGCCAGAGAGACTTGGACTGCCCCGGTGTATGTTCTTGCTTCACCATTTTATGGACAGCTACCTGCTGATGAGGATCAGATGCCTCCGGATGGAAACCCCCACCCTTTGCCTGGTAACATGATGATCAATAATAATTTGATGGTTCTGCCGCAATATCCTGAGCTTGGATGGGATTATGTCCCCCTTCATTCTCAACAACAACAGGATAACAATCAGGGTGGGGAGCAGATGGAGGAAGAGATTGATGAAATTATTATTGACGACCCTGTAGAAGAGACTGTCCAAGATTCTATTGCTCTAGACCCTTCTGCTACTCAGTCAGTTGCTAATGAGCATCAAGATGACCAGGATGTTAACCAGCAAATTATGGTGGTGGGTCATATACAAGTTGGGATGATGAGAACTTTTATTGGGCCAGTTCTCCGTCCAGATATGATTTTAGGGAAGGTGCTGGAGATTGCTATTCCAAACCTCATATTCAGACATATACCAAGGCCCATCCACAGTGAGTTTAGACAGACTGAGTTTTTGTGCAAAAGTGGCTGGGGTGTCCTTCCCAGTGCCCCTGACTCTGCTGTTGTGACCTTCTTGGCAAAAAGGAAAGTGGTGACTAAAAGGAGGAAGTCAACGGCCAGAATTGTTGAGATTGAGGAGAATCAATCAGACATTTTGACACCTCATATGGAAACACAACAATCATCACCACTTGCTTCCTTCTTAACTCCACAACTGACAGTGGGAAAAAAAAGAAAGCCGAGAGCTCAAAAGTCTGAACTTAGTGTTGTTGACAATGTTTACAGGAGAAGCACTCGTAGCTGTGTCATAAGAAATGGGCTCAGGCCTGCCCCATTATGTGACATAGTGCCCAGACCCAGGAAAAGGGTGAAAACACAAGTGCAGAAGACAAAGCAAGATGATAGAGATGTGCAGGTTGACACAGTGGGTGAAGAACATGAGCATCCCAATGAGACAGTCGCACCAGAAACTCCAATTAGAGTGATGCAACATGTTGGTTTGGCGTTGGGAATCGATCCACTACTAATCACAGAGGAGAAGCTTAAAGTAGATCCTAAGAAGAAGCCATCCAAATCAAGTTCCGATGATAAGTAGAAGATCAACAACTTTGGAGGGAGAGCACCCCTGTTTTCATATCTGTGGACTTGAATTTCTTTTATTTTGCTGGCAGGCCTATGTTAACATTACACTCCTTGGCAATGTTTATCTGTTTTCATATCATGATAATTTTGGTTCTGAATCTATGTATGATCTGCTGTGTGGGTGTGATGATCTGTCTGGTTGGGATCTCAAATTTCGATGGGGCTATGCGTCATTGAAGAGGCCTGTTTCTCAAATGTGTTATAATGTGTCCGCAGTCAACTAGAAAATGGAGGGTTTTGTGTTGGAATATCAGAGGACTTAATGCAGATAAACATCAAAAGGCCTTAAGAAATAAAATTGAAGAGAGTCAATGTTCCATAATTTGTATCCAAGAAACAAAATGTGATTTCATTGACCAGAAGCTTATTAGAAAGTTTTGCCCAAAAAGATTTGACAATTTTGTATATTCACCATCAGTGGGAGCTTCTGGTGGAATCCTTGTTTTATGGAATTCTGCTGCTTTTGTGGGTCAACTGATTGAGATTCAGAGATTTGGTATTGTTATGAATTTCACCTCAGTGCATAACAGTGAAAGTTGGAACTTGGTTACTGTTTATGGTCCCTGTCAAGGCCCCTCTCGAGATGCTTTTGTTTCCTGGTTGTTCAATCTTTCCATCCCTACTGGCAGCCATTGGCTCCTTTTAGGAGATTTTAATTTCATCAGAAGTGAGGAAAATAGGAATAAACCTGGTGGGGGCATTAATGACATGTTCTTATTTAACGACATCATTGGTCACTTGGGGTTACTAGAGCTGCCACTCAAAGTAAGAAAGTTCACTTGGTCGAACATGCAAGCACAGCCTTTGTTAGAGCAGTTGGACTGTTTTTTCACAAGTGCTGAGTGGATTTCTACTTATCCAAATACTATTGTTGAGCCTCTTTCTAACACAGCATCTGACCATGTGCCATGTGTGGTCAATATAGATACTGTTATCCCCAAGTCCAACATTTTCAGATTCGAGAATTTTTGGGTTGATCAGCCAGGTTTCATGGAGTGTGTGCAGCAGGTTTGGAGTACTAATTCTAAGAAAAGTTATAGTTCGGCCATTTTAGCAGACAAACTCAAATCTTTAAGATTTGCTCTAAAGAAGTGGCATCTCAGTCTTTCAAAGCTTAAATTACTATACAGAATTGTAATAAGGTAATTCTCTTGCTGGACAATCTGGAAGAGCATAGACCCTTGTTTACTACTGAATTTAATTTCAGAAAGATAGTTAAGTTGCATCTAGAAGAGTTACTACTAGTGGAGTGTAATTATTGGAGGAAGAGATGCACAATGAGATGGATAAAAGTAGGGGAAGACAACACAAAAAAAATTCATGCCATGGCTACGCAGAGATATAGAAGGAACTCAATCTCAATGTTGAAAGGTGATGATGGAAGGCTGGTGTCTGGTCATGCTGAGATGGCAGGTTTGTTGTGGTCAAGTTACAAAGACAGGATGGGTAAGTCAGAAGGTATTAATATGAAGTTTAATTTAGCTGACATCATGGACAAAGTGGATGGTCTAGAAGAGATATCAGAACCTTTCTCTAAGGAAGAAATTGAGCTTGTTATCAAGCAAATGCCTCCAGATAAGGCGCCTGGGCCAGATGGTTTCAATGGTCTTTTCCTTAAGAAATGTTGGTATGTCATTCAGGATGAGTTTTATAAGCTGGCAGAGGATTTCCATAAGGGTTCCTTGAACCTGCAAAATATCAATGAATCTTTCATCACTTTGGTTCCTAAAATTCAATCTCCAGAGAGTGTGAATGATTACATGCCTATCTCCCTAACAAATTTTTGTTTGAATTTTTTAACTAAATTGGTGGCAAACAGATTTCATTTGAAGATTATTAGTTGTGTGCATAAGAATCAGTATGGTTTCATAAGGAATAGAACTATTCAAGATTGTGTGGCATGGACATTTGAATATCTTTATCAATGGCATGCTTCCAAGAGGCCTATTATTATACTCAAACTTGACTTTGCTAAAGCATTTGACACTATTGAGCATGAGTCAATTATTCAGGTTATGAGATAGAAAGGTTTTGATGAAAAAAATTGGATTGGGTCAAAAGTATTCTGTCTTCTGGAACGTCTAGAATTCTACTGAATGGTGTGCCAGGAAAGCAGTTTCACTGTAAACGGGGAGTTCGGCAAAGAGACCCCCTTTCTCCTATTCTATATGTTCTGGGATCTGAACTCTTACAGTCAGTGGTTAATGATATGCTGTAGAGAAATAGGTTGTCTCTTCCGATTGAGATCAATGATCCTGACTTCCCTATTATTCAGTATGCAGATGATACTTTGTTGATCTTGCCGGCTGATCTGACTCAGGTTATGGCTCTGAAGGATGTGCTGCAGGATTTCAGTGAATCGACTGGCCTCAGAATTAATTTCCACAAGTCAAGTATGATCCCGGTTAATGTTGAAACTGATGTGGTGTCTCAGTTGGCTGAGAGTTTTGGCTGTCAAGTTGCTTCCCTTCCCTTCACATATTTAGGACTTCCTCTGGGATCAACCAGACCACGAATACAGGACCTAGCTCCGATTGTTACCAGGCTTGAAAGGAAGTTAACATGCATTTCCTATTTTTTGTCTCAAGGTGCTAGATTGCAGTTGGTGGATTCAGCCCTGTCATCCATGCCTATTTTCTTCCTCTGCTCTTTGAATATACCTCCTGGTATCATTAATGTGGCATCCCGCAAAAACCACTACTAGAAAATCGCGTTGAATTTGTGCATTGCATCGTCATCGTCATGCATTGTTTGCCAAAACTATGTTTGCAAAACCCGTCCTTGTTTTCTAAACGCCCCATCTTATTCAAACGCCAAACCCCTGGAAGTTCCGGATATTTTGTTTGTCGAAAACTATTTATAAAAGTTATTTGAAAACAAATAAAAATATTAATTATTTTAGTAGGGGCAGTCGGACGGGCCAACCCGACCCGAACGACCGCCCCAGTTTTTAAAACGGTCCAGCTGAACCGTCCCCTAAATCCTAAGTCCACCTAAAATGCTACCCTCACTCCCTGGCCCAGCCCCCCAACCAACCAGAGAGTTCCACCTCACCCTCTCTCTCATCTCTCCTCTCTCCTCGGGTCCCACCGCCAGCCCTCTCCCACCTGGCCGGTGGCCCACCCAACCCCGCCACGCCCCCTCCTTTCCTTTCTCACCCACTCCTCCTACCCGCCTGCCCATCGCCACGTGGGTGCCACCTAACCTCATCGCCTCGGGACCGCCACCCCCGCCACACGCCGCCACCCGCCCGCCGCCGCCACACGCCCCACGCTGCCACACTCCTCCACGCGCCAAGACGCTGTCCCGCCTGGGACCCACGCCAGGCCACCCAAGACGCACTCCCTGCACTCGCGCCTGCCCCTTGCAGACTTCACCCCTACAGACGGCTTCTTCCTCCGCCCACACACCCGAACCGCCTCCACCGCTGGCTCACGCGGCGAGCCAAGCGCCAGCATCCCTCCGACCTCGCTGCCGCCAAGGGCCACTGCGCCTGCCCGCCTCCTCCAGGCTCGCCACGCTCACCTCGCCTGCCTCTCTCTTGCGCCTCCACCACCCCTCCAGACCTCATGCTGCAGCCTCCTCCTTCCTCCGAAGCATGAGCCCGCTGCCCGGCCGAAAGCAACCGTCAAGACACGCCCGCTGCGGGCGTCCCCTCGACGCCGAGCCCTCGCCTAATCTCCTCGCCGCCGTGCCCGCCGCTTGCTCGTCTGCCCACCTCCGCCACCGCCCCTCGGAACCCAACCACCGCTGCCGCCTCCTCCGCTGCCGCGAGCCGCCTGCAGGACCGCTTCACCGCCTCCGGCCACCTCGCTTGCTGCCCTGAAGCTCGCCCGCCGAGCAGCCTCGCCGCCTCGCCGCGACCGCCGCTGCCGAGACCGCCGCATGGCGCCGCTGCGCCTCCCGGTTTCTTCGAGCCCAGCGCCGCCCGCCCTCAAGCGCTGCCCGAGCCGCCTGTGGCCCTGACGCCATCGTCCCGTGCAGCCAGCGTCAATCCCCCGGGCCCGCTCCTTCCGCTTCCGTCGGCTCTGTTCCGGCAGGAGATGCAACGCCGTGAGTTGGTCGAAGGTTCGCAACGCCACCGGAGATGCAAGGCCGAAAACACGCGACACGCCAAGATCCACCCCCCAAGGACGCCATCGACACCGGAAACCGCGAATCCCCAAGATCTACCACAGGGACGCCCCAGGACGAGTGCATCGACCCCCCACCAAGATCTGCCGACGTCAAGAACTCGCGATAGCGCCAAGGCCGCCACACGGACGCCGAGACCCCTGAACCCTGAGGCCCGAACCCGACGCGCCAAGTTCTTCCTCCCGGATCCGAAGACGCCAAGACCGATAAGATCTACCCGATCCAAGACCCTAACCCGGATGCCAAGACCTACCCGAGGCCGAGAACGCTTTTCCACGAACCCCGAACCCCAGATCCGTCGAACCCTGGACCCCGACCCCGAACCCCGGAAACCCCAAGATCGTCGAGACCCCTAATGTGTGAACCCCTTCCCGAAAACCCTACTTTTATAACATAATATAACTTGTCGCATATTAATTGTCA
This sequence comes from Avena longiglumis, assembly GCA_030063025.1. Lineage (NCBI taxonomy): Eukaryota > Viridiplantae > Streptophyta > Magnoliopsida > Poales > Poaceae > Avena > Avena longiglumis. Next base: position 468,969,709 of record CP125974.1, on the reverse strand, counting down.
TCGTGCATGCATATCTGTGGTTTGGGGGCCTTATGCCGATTCACCTAATAATTAAATATGGGGCCCATATGCGGGCAAACCTAGCCTTATATTGGTCTCATTTAAAATTGTGTAGCGAACCGGTGTTATCTTTTACCATGCTAAAACAACATTTAATTGCGGGGTAGCTAAACAACTAGAACCATCTATCTAATTGCCGGGACCCCGGTTCCGCTTAATATGACCTAATCGCATCGCACCTTTGCCAGGTCATACATCATACATGCATCATGCCGATCTTTTGCCGTAGTATTAAATATATTGCATCCGGTGTTTGTTCTAGTGTTTTGCTTCTTCGCGGATAAAGCCGTTGAGTTGATGTGAGCTTCGCCCCGATCTTCGGATGAACCCTTCGGCAATGTCTTCAGGCGAGCATCTCCCCCTTTCTACCTATCTTACTTTTATAGTCTTTATTTCCCTCTTGTTGATCTATTGCTATCTGTGTTGCGATGCTTTAGTTTCCGTACCCGTGATGTTCCCTGCAGCCTTATATTGCCTTGGACACATCCTATTACCTGTTGTTTGGTATATAGTTGGACATGCGCGTCGTAGTTGCTTGCTCAAGTGCTAAAGTGCGTCGTCATATGCCACAGTTGCTGATGTATTGCCGCATGTTGATGTTGGAGATGATTCTAGTTTTACTTATCGTCACTTTAATTTCTGTTTAACAACTAAAATTGAATAAGCAGAGGCATCGGTGGGTGATAGATAATATTTGGTTTCCGAACGCCCACTTGTGTCCCGTAAGACCCCGAGTACTTGATACTTGTTCCTTGATTTTGCGCGCTATCCACATCCGGGAGGTATATGGGACCCCCCTGAGCCAGAGCTTGATTCAGTCTTATTTCTTGGGGCCACAAACTAGTTTGAGGTTTTATTTACGATCCTGTACTTATGCCATGCTTTACCGCTTTATTTACGATTGTGCGAGGTACTGCATCGCATCGCTTAGGAAGCGGAGTGATTACGCTGTGTCGACAAGCCCGCTTTGGGGTTCCCGCTCACAGCCATTGTCGCAGACCTTGAGGCCGTCTCGAGCTTGCCTACTCCGCTATGGATTCTACTTAAGGGTGGCCCCAAATATTTCGAATCCTGTGATTGTTCGGTCGTGAAAGCCTCGTTGGGTTTTGATTTGGTTTTTCCGAGGTTGATCGGCGTGTGTTGCTATTGGTGCACCCCGCCGGTAAAACTTTCAAAGCCGTGTCCGCGGATATGGACGACTTGGAGCACGATATCTCGATCATAGACAAGCATAACTAAAGTTTATCGCTATTAATCGACTTATAATGACTAGTAATCAGCTTCACAATAACGGAATGGCTAATTAATACGCCCACCATTGCTTGTTTGGTTGTCGCCATGACAAATGTATCGACTAGTAAGTATTGCAACTACAACGAATTGGCTGAATAAAAGTACCAACATCTGCTGGGTTTTGGGTTTATCTCATGCTACTTGTATCTGATTAGTAATTGTTGTAACTATAACGGAATGGTTAACTAAAAAGTGCCCACTGCTTATTTTATCAGGACGATTATCTAAACCTGACTAGTAAAGTGTCGCAACTACAACTGAATAAGTAAAACTGCCAACGGTGTGAGTTCCTCGGTTGACTTCCTCGTTTGGTCTCGAGGGGGAAACACCAGGATGGGTTTGTTTGGTGTTAGCTTCAGGTTGGATCCGGATAGGTCATTCTCACCCCTCTCTGATATACGCCAGTTGTATCGAGTCTCTATAGGTTGTTTAGTGCATGCTGCCGCTGCCGCTCAGTCCACCATACCTATGTAGGCGAGGACCGCCGAATTCTAGCCTCGCTGCAATCGCCTCGATCGACGCCTTCTTTGTTTTCTGCTTTGCCCTTTGTCGGCACCCTTTGTTAAGCAGGTTTTGAGCTCGACGCCGTTAGTGGTTACCCTTCCGGCTTGGCACAGGCAGGGTTATGGACGCCATTGGTTATTCTTCGTGGCTCTTAGCCCCATTTGCATCTTGTCCGTAGCGGACGCTATATCGCTTTTCAAGGTGATTTGGATCTTTGTATATTATATTCGTATCCTTGACTCTTTGAGTCGCTATATATATCTGCTCGTGGGTCCCATCGAGGACTGTGTAATGATATTACTTCGCTTTCCACCGCATTTAAAAGTGCTGGTGGCATTTTGAATCGCTTTGGCGCGGTTTGGTGAATTTTGCCCAAACTTGCATAGGTCCGATTCGAGGTGTTACTGAGTGGTATCGAGCTCAGCAGCGATACTACAAGTCCAAATTGAGGATAACCTAGCTAACGGCCGAAGTAGAGTGTCAAAACTATTTTGCAAAAACGGTTGGATAGTTCTGATTAGGTCTGATTTTACTCCTTACCCCTCTGCTATTCTCCTCTTACCTCGACGTGTTTTGAATCTGCTCTCTTCTCTTTCTTCGAGTCCAGGAATTCTCGTGGTTGGGTTCCGTCGTACCTTTAGGGTTTCGTTTCTTCCTTTGTTAACGGTGTCGCTACATCTGGTTTTCCTGCTATCCGAGGAATCCTCCGTCTGGTGGACTTCTCTTGTTCCTTCTCGTGTTTTCCGATGTTTTCCGACGCGACGACATCCTCTACGCCGGATCCGATGCAGAGTCTGCATCACCCCTTTGTTCCGAACCTCGCTTGTCGAGATCTTCAGTCTGTTTCCGAGAATGGTTGCACGCTTTTCCACTGATTGTGCGAAGTAATAGTTTGGGTGCGTGATGGATTGGCCCCCATGCCGACTACCCTTTCTATTCGCTTTTGTACATTGAAGTGGAAGAGAATGCATCGGTTCCCTCTTTCCATCGAAGTTAGAGGTGGCTTTAATTGTTGATACCTCCACCTTCGACCTTTTGTTCCCGGAGTGCTCTCGCGACGATCAGGAGCAACGAACCTTGTTGGTGGTGTCGCCATTTACCAGATGAAGAAGGAACCCTCGTTAGTGGTGTCGCGAGGATCTACACGAAGCGCGAAGGATCAGACCGCCGGCCTTCTTTCCGGTACCATGAGGCGGATCTCGAGGGCGAGATCCATTGTTAGTGGTGTCGAATTGTGGCATCCCGCAAAAACCACTACTAGAAAATCGCGTTGAATTTGTGCATTGCATCGTCATCGTCATGCATTGTTTGCCAAAACTATGTTTGCAAAACCCGTCCTTGTTTTCTAAACGCCCCATCTTATTCAAACGCCAAACCCCTGGAAGTTCCGGATATTTTGTTTGTCGAAAACTATTTATAAAAGTTATTTGAAAACAAATAAAAATATTAATTATTTTAGTAGGGGCAGTCGGATGGGCCAACCCGACCCGAACGACCGCCCCAGTTTTTAAAACGGTCCAGCTGAACCGTCCCCTAAATCCTAAGTCCACCTAAAATGCTACCCTCACTCCCTGGCCCAGCCCCCCAACCAACCAGAGAGTTCCACCTCACCCTCTCTCTCATCTCTCCTCTCTCCCTGCGGGTCCCACCGGCCAGCCCCTCCCCACCTGGCCGCGTGGCCCACCCAGAACCTGCCACGTCCAGCCCCCCCTCCTTTCCCTTTCTCACCCACTCCTACCCGCTGGCCCATCGCCACGTGGCGCCACCTAACCCTCACCGCCTCGACCGCCACACCGCCACACGCCACCCGCCACAGATGCCGCCACACGCCCCACGCCACACTCCCTCCACGCCAAAGACGCGGTCCGCCATGGACCCACGCTGGGCCACCCAAAGACGCACTCCTGCACCCGCGCCGCCCCTTGCAGACCCCACCCACAGACGGCTTCTTCCTCCTCCGCCCACACACCAAGAACGCCCTCCACCGCCTCGCTCGCTGCCGAGCCGCCACGCCTGCATCCTCTCCGACCTTGCCGTCGCCAGCGGCGCCTGCCCGCCGCCTCCTCCCGTGGCTCGCACGCCTCACCTCTGCCTCGCCGCCTTGCGTCGGCGCCTCCACCACCCTCCAAGACCTCACCTGCAGCCCTCCTCCTTCCTCCGCGGGCGCGAGCCTCAGCTCGCCACCGAGCAACCACAAGACCACGCCTGGCCACGGCCGACATTGTCCCTCGACGCCGGCGAGCCTCGCCGCCAAGCTCTCGCCTTGCATTACCTCGCCCGCTTGCTCGTCTGCCCACTCCGGCCACCGCTCGCCCCTCTCGGAACCCAACCACCGCTGCCTCCTCGCCGCCTGGCGAGCTCGCTGCCTGCAGACCCGCTTCACCGCCTCCGGCCACTCGCTGTTGCCCCGAAGCTCGCCCGCCGGCCGAGCAGCCTCGCCGCCGCGACCGCCGCCTCTGCCGAGACCGCCCGCATGGCGCCGCCGCTGCCTCCCGTTGCCTCTTCGAGCCCGCGCGCCTCAAGCGCTGGGCCCGAGCCGCCGCCTGGTTCGACGCCATCGTCCTGCAGCCAGCAATCCTTCGCCCGCTCCTTCCGCTTCGCTCTGTTCGCAGGAGATGCAACGCCGTGAGTTGGTCAAGGTTCGCAACGCCACCGGAGATGCAAGGCCGAAAACACGCGACACGCCAAGATCCACCCCCCGAGGACGCCATCGACACCGGAAACCGCGAATCCCCCAAGATCTACCACAGGGACGCCCCGGGACGAGTGCATCGACCCCCCACCAAGATCTGTCGACGTCAAGAACTCGCGATAGCGCCAAGGCCACCACACGGACGCCGAGACCCCTGAACCCTGAGGCCCGAACCCGACGCGCCAAGTTCTTCCTCCCGGATCCGAAGACGCCAAGACCGATAAGATCTACCCCGATCCGAAGACCCTAACCCCGGATGCGCCAAGACCTACCCCGGAGGCCGAGAACGTTTTCCACCGAACCCCCGAACCCCAGATCCGTCGAACCCTGGACCCCGACCCCGAACCCCGGAAACCCCAAGATCGTCGAGACCCCTAATGTGTGAACCCCTTCCCGAAAACCCTACTTTTATAACATAATATAACTTGTCGCATATTAATTGTCATCGTGCATGCATATCTGTGGTTTGGGGGCCTTATGCCGATTCACCTAATAATTAAATATGGGGCCCATATGCGGGCAAACCTAGCCTTATATTGGTCTCATTTAAAATTGTGTAGCGAACCGGTGTTATCTTTTACCATGCTAAAACAACATTTAATTGCGGGGTAGCTAAACAACTAGAACCATCTATCTAATTGCCGGGACCCCGGTTCCGCTTAATATGACCTAATCGCATCGCACCTTTGCCAGGTCATACATCATACATGCATCATGCCGATCTTTTGCCGTAGTATTAAATATATTGCATCCGGTGTTTGTTCTAGTGTTTTGCTTCTTCGCGGATAAAGCCGTTGAGTTGATGTGAGCTTCGCCCCGATCTTCGGATGAACCCTTCGGCAATGTCTTCAGGCGAGCATCTCCCCCTTTCTACCTATCTTACTTTTATAGTCTTTATTTCCCTCTTGTTGATCTATTGCTATCTGTGTTGCGATGCTTTAGTTTCCGTACCCGTGATGTTCCCTGCAGCCTTATATTGCCTTGGACACATCCTATTACCTGTTGTTTGGTATATAGTTGGACTTGCGCGTCGTAGTTGCTTGCTCAAGTGCTAAAGTGCGTCGTCATATGCCACAGTTGCTGATGTATTGCCGCATGTTGATGTTGGAGATGATTCTAGTTTTACTTATCGTCACTTTAATTTCTGTTTAACAACTAAAATTGAATAAGCAGAGGCATCGGTGGGTGATAGATAATATTTGGTTTCCGAACGCCCACTTGTGTCCCGTAAGACCCCGAGTACTTGATACCTGTTCCTTGATTTTGCGCGCTATCCACATCCGGGAGGTATATGGGACCCCCCTGAGCCAGAGCTTGATTCAGTCTTATTTCTTGGGGCCACAAACTAGTTTGAGGTTTTATTTACGATCTGCATTTATGCTATGCCATGCTTTACCGCTTTATTGACGATTGTGCGAGGTACTGCACACTGTACTGTTTAGGAAGCGGAGTGATTACGCAGTGTCGACAAGCCCGCTTGGGGTTCCCGCTCACAGCCCATTGTCGCAGACCTTGAGGCCGTCTCGAGCTTGCCTACCCGCTATGATTCTACTTAAGGTGGCCCCAAATATTTCTGAATCCTGTGATTGTTCACCGTGAAAGCCTCGTGGGTTTTGATTTGGTTTTTCCGAGGTTGATCGAGCGTGTGTTGCTATTGGTGCACCGGCCGGGTAAAACTTTCAAAGCCGTGTCCGCGGATATGGACGACTTGGAGCACGATTCTCGATCATAGACAAGCATAACTAAAGTTTACTGCTATTAATCTGACTTATAATGACTAGTAATCAGCTTCACAATAACGGAATGGCTAATTAATACTGCCCACCATTGCTTGTTTGGTTGTCGCTTGCGACAAATGTATCTGACTAGTAAGTATTGCAACTACAACGAATTGGCTGAATAAAAGTACCAACATCTGCTGGGTTTTGGGTTTATCTCATGCTACTTGTATCTGATTAGTAATTGTTGTAACTATAACGGAATGGTTAACTAAAAAGTGCCCACTGCTTATTTTATCAGGACGATTATCTAAACCTGACTAGTAAAGTGTCGCAACTACAACTGAATAAGTAAAACTGCCAACGGTGTGAGTTCCTCGGTTGACTTCCTCGTTTGGTCTCGAGGGGGAAACACCAGGATGGGTTTGTTTGGTGTTAGCTTCAGGTTGGATCCGGATAGGTCATTCTCACCCCTCTCTGATATACGCCAGTTGTATCGAGTCTCTATAGGTTGTTTAGTGCATGCTGCCGCTGCCGCTTCAGTCCACCATACCTATGTAGGCGAGGACCGCCGAATTCTAGCCTCGCCGTGTACTGGCCTCAGTACTGACGCTCCTTCTTTGTTTTCTGCTTGCCCTTTGTCGGCACCCCTTTTGTTAAGCAGGTTTTGAGATCGACGCCGTTAGCAGGGTTACCCTTCCGCTTGGCAGGGTTATGGACGCCATTGGTTATTCTTCAGGGCTCTTATCCCCATTTGCATCTTGTCCGTAGTTGGACGCTCTATCGTTTCAAGGTGATTTGGATCTTTGTATATTATATCTGTATTCTTGACTCTTTGAGTCGCTGCTATATATATCTGTTCTGTGGGTCCCATCGAGGACTGTTGTGTAATGATATTACTTCGTTTTCCACCCGCACGAAAGTGCCTGGTGGGCACCTTTGAATCGTTTCTATGCGGGTTTGGTGAATTTTGCCCAAACTTGCATAGGTCCGATTCTGAGGGTGTTACAATTAAACAGTTGGACAGAATTTTAAGGCAATGCCTCTGGAGAGACAACATTGACACACCGAAGAAGTCTCTGGAAGCTTGGGAGATGCTTTGTAAATCAAAGAAGAGAGGAGGTGTGGGCATAGTTAATTTTCGAAAACAAAATGATGCACTTCTGCTAAAACACTTGGATAAATTCTTTAATAAGGCAGACATACTATGGGTTAAACTAATATGGCATTCATATTATCAATCTTCTGTGCCTCAAGATGAGAAGTTGTGTGGGTCTTTTTGGTGGAGAGACCTTTGCCAATTGATGGACAAGTATCGTGTTCTTGCTACAATTCTGCCAGGATGTGGGGATACATTTTTGTTTTGGTCAGACAAGTGGAGTTTTGATGACTCCACCCAACCATTGTTAGAGAGATATCCGAGGATTTTTTCTTATGCTTTGGATCTGAAGCTCACAGCTGCTGAGGTTTATGGTGAGCCGGATATCACACAGCTTTTCCATTTGCCAATGTATGTACAAGCTTTTGAAGAACTGCAGATCATGACAGAACTTATGAGAACTAACCCTCTATCAATGGGGAATGATTCATTGATATATAATTGGGGCAGTACCTATACCGCATTGGCATATTATCATCACTTACATGAGCACATTGTGGTGATGGGACTGAATAATTGGATTTGGAAATCCTGCTGTGTCATGCGACACAAGTTCTTTGCCTGGTTATTGCTTAATGATAGATTGAACACAAGGGATCTTTTGAAGAGGAGACACTGGAATGTCACCAATGATAGCCATTGTGTCTTATGTCCAGCTAGAGCCTATGAAGACAGAATGCACTTGTTCTTTGAGTGCACCTTTAGTCAGAGAGTTTGGACTTACTTGCAGATTGACTGGCCGCCTGGACAATATATTCAAGTTGCTGCGAATGCAGCAAGGAGAGATTTTGCTAAACCTTTTTTTATAGAGGTTGTGATTATGGAATGTTGGAATATATGGAAGCAAAGAAATGGGAAAATCTTTCAACATGAGAGACCAACGTTTGCTGGTTGGAAGAGGAACTTTGTGCATGATATGTCCTTACTTGGGTATAGGATTAAAAAGAATCTTCACCCCTCTCTTATGGCCTGGATAGGCAGCTTACAGTAGTCATGTGAATATCTTTAGTAGGGGTTCAGGTAGAGAATGTACAGGTAGTTTTTTCCTTTACTTGTTCTCTGTTTTTTATCTTTTAAATTTTTGGTTCAGTATGAGCAATAAATTTGTTGTGGGGCTTTTGCCTCACAGTCTTTAGGTTAAAAAAAATAGTTCATTGAAAAATGATACTAGTTTTGTCATAAAATACAAATTAATTTTATCTCAATTTAAACTATGGGTGGCACAATGAAATGGAAAGAAGTTTCCATGACGGATTTGGATGAATTCCAAACTTAAGACATTGTGACGGATACTGCAACAAAAGGCTAAGTATATGACTGCTATAGTAGCAGCAAAGGAGGGCATTTGTGTCAAGTATTTTGTTATCAAACTAAGGTATGGTTCTCAATGGGCTAATACTAAAGATATATTGTACGACAATAGTATCGACATGATTTAACCCCAAGGAACTAAAGGTATCACCAAAATACCAAATTTATACAATGCCATCTCATTAGAGAATGAGTGATGCATGAAGAAGCGAAGACATGCAAATACACACGGACCTGAAAGTGTCAGATCCGTAGATTATGTTAACCACTTGAAATTGCATATATGGAACACCAGAAGCTGTTCAATACGCAAAAGTTTTCAAACTAGATTATTGTCTCTAGTGCAAGAGGGAGACCGAAGGGAATATGCCCGAGAGGCAATAATAAAGTGGTTATTATCATATTCCTTATTTATGATAAATATTTATTTTGCATGCTACAATTGTATTAATAAATGTGTGTTTAATAAACAAAAATAAAGTTCCTAGTTATGCATCTCTTATAAATTAGCTCGTTGATTAACAAGATGATCAAAGGTTTCTTGATTATGGACATTGGATGTTGTTAATAACGAGGTCACAATATTTTTGGAATGATGTGATGAACATTCATCCGAAGTATAGCATTACGATCAAGATCATTGTGTTTATATTGCTATAACATCATACAAAGTAATCTTAGTCCTTAGACCATGAGATCATGTCAATCACTAATACCGAAAGAGTATCTTGATAACATCAAACGTCACACCATACCAGGGTGACTATAAAGAAGAGTTTAGTTCTACGAAGGTATTATATTGAGGCTCATGGATCAAGAGCGGAATTTTTCCATCTAGATGACCGATAGATATACTCTGGTCCCTCTCGGTGATATTACATTAGTTAGCTTGCAAGCAAGTGATTTGATTACTAGAATATTATATCACAGGAACAAAAAAAAGAGTGCATGTCATTAACGAGATCAAACTAGGTATGAAAATACCGATGATCGAATCTCGGACATGTAATATATCACGAGACAAAGAGATTGAGTTACATGCGTATAAGGTTCACACGATCACATAAATCATCGTTAAATGTGTGGGAGTCAGTACGGATCTCCAGGTCCCGCTGCTGATTATTGATCGGAGAGGGGTCTCGATCATGTCTGCATTATTCGCGAATCGTAGGGTGACACACTTAAGGGATACCGACCATTTGGATCAAATAATATGCCAGAGAAAGAATTACAAAGTGCAGGAATTATTTCACTAGACACCGGAACTGTTTCGGTTGAAATTGCTGAAACTGGTTCTGCGTGTGAAATTGAAATGTTGTAAGGGGTTTTATGTGAATGTTTGTTAATTAGAGTAATTAAAAACATTCTGAATAAATAGATAAAAGGAGTTTTATTTAAAGAGAGATTACATTAAATTTGGTGGAAATTTAATGGGAATTTGAGTGGAGAAAATGGAGGGTCATCTTAATGTGACTGGAGCTTCCACCACATGAATGAGGGAGAGGTGGGGGCACCCTCCATGGATGGCGGCCATGCCCCCTTGGGCTGCCCTCCTCCCCTATATAAGGACCTTCTCCTCCACTCTGACACCTCCTCGTGAAGGATCTCTCTCCCCCTTTAGAATTTCCCCATGGTCTCGGATCAGCGAGATACATGTTCCCGATGGATTTTTCTGAAAGGATTTGTTGTTCCGTTGCTTCGCTGGAGCAAGGGCGCGGAGGTTTTCGGGGTACCCAGACATGTCTGCGACCACGGATGCACCACTGCTTTGCGGTGCTGGACTTGATGGTGCTGGACCAGATGGACTTCATCATGATCTTGAGATCGGCAAACGTTCGACTACATCATCCACGAGTACAACCTCGTTAATGCTATTCGGTCTTCGAGGGTATGTATTCTATGGATGTATATCCACCCGTTTTTTGTATCTAGTAGATAGATCTTGGTATTTAGTTGTTCCCATCGTAGGAATTTTTTGTTTTCTATGTTGTGAACCCTACAGTAATTTCATTCAAGATAATGGAACCGGGGCTTCCATTTCACGGGCCCTCTTGATCCAAAAAAATTTCTGGGTATCCCAATGTAGAAAAAGAAAGACAAATCCCACATGGGCTGCTGGGATGCTACGCTCACGGGGACTAAGAAAAGCTAAGTATGCTAAGCTTACGAGTAGACGGTCGGTGGAAATCCTAAATAAAGGCCGACCTTCTCAAAGGTCTGTTTGCGCATCTTCATTATGCTAAGTGGCGTCTTTTTATAGTAAGGCTCGGCATGCTTGTCAAGTGTCACAACCAAAAGCAAAGTAGGATTAGGATGAGAGAGATACATAGAGTGAGAGTATAGATTTTCCCTTTTATTTTTAAATCCTATTATTCAAAACGAAATATCTTGAGAACCATTTGTCCAATTTACGAATCGTTTTCACTTTTTATCTCCTTGTGTTAATATCTTTAAAACTAGATTCCATGTTGATAGGTTTCAAATATTTTTTGTACCTAAAAAACCATTGCTTTGCGTACTTAGATTACTTTATTTCTATATTTTTTATACTCCGGGTTCTTAGTTTACTTTGTACTTGGATTACTACATACTTGTACTTCCGTGTACTTTGGCGGAGAGTATATTTATACTTTTCTATATTTTGGCTCCTACTACAATAGTACTTTTGTGTATTTGGCTCTAAATACGGTTGTACTTTCTTGTACTTTGACTCCTAGTACGGTTGTTTTGTCTATTCCAGCTCTAAGTATTGTACTTTTGTGTACTTAGTCTATAAGTACACTTGTACTTTCCTGTACTTTGGCCATGAGTATACTTGTACTTTTTTATACTTAGGATTCTAGTACAAGTGCTTTCGTGTACTTAGCTCTAGCGATTTGGATAAAAGTAACCCTTTTGTCAAACAAATTTTATTAATAAACCTTTTCGCAAACAAATTCAAACTTACTAACCCTTTTGACTAACTCTCGACGGCTAGGAGTTAAGCTACAACCTTAGTTCCTTTGGCTTAGGCGCTAAACTCTTGCTAGCGTGGCGATGTGTGGGTGGGGGGGGGGGAGGTCCTGGCCCGCACCTGAAAGTATAGCTCCTAGTGTCTAGGCGCTAGTGTAGTGGCATAACTCCTAAGCGTTAGACGGTATGGTCCTTGCACGCGCCGGCCTTCCTATACCTACCCGGACACACATTGTTTGAAACTGTTGATGTAATTTATATGATGTTTATCCCACTTCTTTGATCTTCTTTTGCCTTTTCCTATCCAACCTGTAAGTAAAAAACACTATTAGTGGCATCACATAGAACATCAAGATGTTATTGGACACACAAATTATCATATCTAACATGTGAAGGTCATGGTCCGTGAATACAAAATTAGGCGGGTGCGCTTGAAAATCTAAATTGTCTCATCACACGGTGTGGCAAATGGAACTCAACAACCCAATGACAAATCAAAGGGCAATGCATGAGCCAAAGATCCTTCTCCTCCATGCACTCTGGGTTCGAGAAAAAAATCTGGTGAGTACCCAAAACTCTCCCTGCTCCCATAAGGCTCCCAAATCACTTGCAACATAACATAAAAATCATTCCACTTGTAAGCCCAAAAGGAACTAGCGAGTAAGGACATATATTTACCTGCTTGGGGGTAAGCGCATCCACTCATCCATGTATTGCACGTACATGGCATCTATATCACTATGTGCATCTGATACCAGATCTCACTTGTAAGCCCAAGTGGGGCGCTGTAGAGGGTTTCCATCATACTCGGCCCAATCTTTAAATGTACAATTCTTCGGGCGCCCAACTGGTATGTGATCCCAACTCCATACCAAGATGAGAAGCATACAACCACCTATTTCGCAACCTGCTTTGGACCTACGACAAGCATCATCTAACTATACATAGAACAAATAGGTTAAGTTTAGGAATGTTTGGAGAAGAAATCTACAAATGGTTAAAAATGCTAAAATTGATTACATACCGGTATAAGAAGGAAAGTGCAGCCGAACCCCAGCTAAATTTTGTAGACCTTTCCATACAAGTTAACTGTTTGAGCAAACACTATGGAGCGGTCCTACCATCGCTGTCAGCAAACAGAGTGCGAGAGATGACATACCACACGTACACAAATGCATACTTCAGGATCACATCTTCCTTGGCTTGGACATGGAAATGCTTGAAGTTATGTATGATCCACGTGTAAATCGCGCCGTCCGGAATGGTCTTGTCTTCACCCGCCACATGAGCCATACCAATAAGGGATATCATCTCATCATGCCACTCGTCGGACACTGTTCTCATACACACAGGCTCCCCGTCGATAGGAAGTGTCAGGATCATGAAAACATCCTGAAGAGTAGGGGTCATCTCACCGGTCAAAAGGTGGAAAATGTGCATCTCTAGCCTCCACCGGTCCACAAGTGTGCATCCGTGTTCAGGTTAGGCGTCGAGTGGCTCACAAGCTGGACGAAAGGAAGGAGACTGACCGCCATGATTTACTTGGTGCACCGCTCATCGTACGTTATGGCACTCGACAACGCCTCGTGAGACCAAATCTTCAAGGGTGCAAGATTTTGCAAACATACAAGTCCAAATTTCATGGCATATCCTACGCATTTGAAACAATAGGAAATTAATAAGTCCGAGAGTATTTTTATTACCTTCCCCTTCTCCACCATCAAAAGGGCCTGGTGTTCAACATGATAGTCATCATCAAGTTGCCACACCATCCTACAAATTCCAAACAATATAGCATATGTGAGCATTATTTCAGATTTGACCATTATTCCCACTTACAATCACATATGTGAGTTTTACTTACTATATGTGAGCATTAATCATGTCAACAATCATACATAGATGCTACAAAAATTACAACTGTCAACTAATACACATGCGTATGTGAGCATATTTTAGGTGCACATATATTAATTCATATGCAAAGAAGATTTACACTACAAATCAACAACACACTTGAATTTCCCCATGATTACAACTAATCTACATATCCTAAATCTACCCTAACTTGCACAAAATTGGCTCTCAAACTAGGGTTTCAACCAAACTTTCACAAATGTGAAGAATTTATCGGATTAAAGGGAGGGGATGGGAGGTGATTACCTTGAGGGAGAGATTAGGGTCGAAATCAACGGAAAATTTCCTCACATATGCAGGAATTGGAGAGGGATTTGATGGGAACAAGAGAGGGACACCGGTGGCGCAACCTCTGTTTCTTGCGCGCGCGAACTGAGGAAGAGCAGGGGCAGGTCAGGAACGCAGTGGAGCTTCGTAATGAAGTGGGGCTTTGTAATGAGTCGGCGCTTAGCTCCTAACGCGCTAGGCGCTAAGCAGGATGTATATTGCGCCGAAGTCTTAGGCGCTAGATAGCCCAGGGTACCCATCGCCACGCTGTCACCAGCCTAGCGCCTAAGCCAAAGGAGCTAAACCTATAGGTTAGCTCCTAGCCGTGAGAAGTTAGTCAAAAGGGTTAGCCAGTTGGAATATGTTTGCGAAAAGATTTATTAATAAAAGTTGTTTGACAAAAGAATTAATTTTATACAAATCTCCATGGCTCTAAGTATGGTTATACTTTCTTATACTCCGACTCGTAGTACGGTTGTACTCTCGTTTACTTTGGCTCTAAGTACAGTTGTTCTTTTATGTATTTATTAGTCTATACGTACACTACTTGTACTTTTTGTACTTCGCTCTTATACTTTGACTTGCGCAGCCATATCGGCTGTCTGCATGTCCTGGTTTCATTCTCGCGGAGACATCACCAGCGCGCCACGCGTCAGATGCGAATCAACTCTAGATTCACGATCAAATCTTTATGAAGATCGGTCTTTTATTAGCGATACCCGATGGTTGGTCTCCCGTACAAAAAGCACCCGGTTAACCACAGTTTTGCTTCTGTATGTGTTTGCACGAATATTAGGGATGAAATCCAACGGTCAATCAGTCCACAGTTGACCGAGACTTAGCAATTCCCTTGAAAAACACTTTGCTTCCAAACTCAGCGGCACAAAGATTGTGAAGGAGCATTACTCGATTTAGAAGTACGCACATAGATTGTGAAAGATCAACAAATGCATATATACAATCAGTTGGCTTAGAAGTGCGCAAGGTGATCGCAATCAATTCATATATACAAAAAACACTACTGTTGATACTAACAGCTAGGAGTTATGCATCACAGTAACTGATCTGTCAACTAAGATTTTGACAACATAAGCCTAGAATAACAGCGGACGTCTGATTCTGCATTTTGTCAAAGTAAAATGCGTTTAACTAAGGAAGAGAAACCACATATTACAAGCACACAGTATGTTATGTTCATCGCGACCATGCAACCGCATCAATCTCATCCTTTGCAGACTTGTATAGCTTAAGCTTCTTAAAACACTGTTGCCTGCGCTCCACAAGAGTAGGGTCCTCATCAAGCAATAATGCGAGCTGCTTAGCCTACAGAGAAAATTCATCACTGAAAGAACTGGAAGGAGCGGGAATGAATAGTTACAGAACAAAACAAGACACTTACGTCTTTGTTATCCACTTGAGTATAGAAATAGTTCAGCAAAGACCTCTTGGCTTCCCGGACTTGACAGTGAACAACAGCCTTGGGGATAGTAGTCTTCAGTGTATCAGATACCATGGCAATGTACGAGGATACATTAGAAGCGATCCTCCTGAAGTGTGCATCAGTGTACCGGTCAGCAGAAGCAGTTGGAGGGTTTTCTCACTTTCTGGTCCAGCACTGTCCACTTCCTGTAGAAGCTTGCGGAAGAGCTCCACTGTCAAATACGTTGACTCCATATCAACCAATCTTACTGTAGTTTTCCGACCATCTTCACGGAATCTCTCCAGGGAGTGGTAGCATGCACCAGCAAGCTCCTTTTGAAGGGTGGGAAATCTTCTCAGTTCCTGGTCACGCAATATCATCCAAACAATTACTTATCTGGAGAAATAGAAGTATAAATAGAGATATGGAGAGTTCATGCGAAATAACAAACCTTGGTTTCTTCAATTGAACTCCTTACCAGCTCTTTCAAAACATTATGCACCTGCAGTGACAGTAAAAGGAACTTAGTGGAAGAAACGAAGCCAACTAGAGGAGTGTTCCTTTTTTAAGCACACAACAGGAGAATTCTTACAGCATCCACAGAAGCTTCAGCTGGCCCTCTAAAATAACCGAGACCACTCTCCACTAGCTTACAGCATCCATTCTCAGCAGGAAATAAATGAGTCTCACAGGCATGAACTTCTGAAATAACACGTTTAACATTTTGCAGAGAAAGGTATCTGTCAAATGGAAGCTTCTGCAGAGAAGCGGGGAGTTGGTTATTGAAGACCCCGTAAATTCGATCACCACCAGATCGTCTGCATATTTTTACATCCACATTACAGGTCACAAAAATGACAAGTACAAGTGAACAATTAGAAAAATGAGACATGAAATAATCAAAATGAAATTTACCCTCCATCAAGATGTTCTTTGAAGATTTTCTCAAATGCACGACAAAGCTCCAAAATTAGGTATAACTGAGCCTGCACAAGTACATAAATGATGTTGCATTTGTGTATTTGAATGCAGTGCAATTTAGCTCAAAAGTTCAGTTGATTACCCCAGTGTCAGATCCAATAGGTTTGCCAAGGTGATTCATCTCAGATTCAAGCTCATCAATAGTTTTGTTTATCAAAGACGTGATGCTTGGAAGGCGTGCCCTGATCACTGCCTCGAGTTCCTAAGAGATAGAAACATGATTATATAACGAGCCCATTGTTAACTTACCAAGACAATATAAATGAAAACATTACAAGGATTTTCTGAACCTGTGAAAGAAGTTTAGCTAGGTAATCTGAGCCCATCTTACTGGCTAAATGAGCATATTCAGGACTAGACTCAAAGAACTCTTGTTCTTTGCTCCTAGCAAGAATCATGTCAACATTGTTGTTGATATCTGCTTGCGAACGGTTAACAATTCCAACCCATGGGTGCCATAGCCTGTAAGATCTTCCTTCAAGAACCTTGGTGAGAATAATAAGTGTCTGAGATCAAAAGGTCCATAATAAGGCCAAAATGCACAAGGAAAAAAGTAAACAGAAACATACATCAAGTGCATTTTTTCCCTTGTCCATCAAATCAAGCTTAGTCAACACACAGAAGGTTCTTTCACCTAAGAGGATCAAAAAAGATTCCATCAGCAAGAAATATGCTACAAGGTGAATTGAACAAATATAGTTGCATCACTGCGGGGAATATATCATAATGAAATATGAACAAGCCTTAAAATATGAGAAACGAGAACCTAAGCCATTGGATTGAATTTATATTGTTTATGGCTCAGTAACCAGATATAGAACACCACAATCTATATTTTCTACCAAACACATGCTGAATTATACACGAGGTTTCTCCCAAAAGATGATTGTGTTATTATTTTTAATGGTGAGCACCCGTGATGCGAACATGTTTGAAGCAAATGGTCTCAGCAAAGATTATGATACATAGGTATGTACAATAATAGGACATAGATAATTATTCAATATCACAATAAAGTATGGCATCATCAGGTAATAGAATTAGTAGCTCACAGAAAAGTAAGTGCATAACTTTGATTCATACCAGTTGGATCAACATCCCGAGCAAGCTTAATAGCATCACATGTTTCTATGTCTTGATTAGCGGGAGATATAGCAAGAATAATACAGTTTGGCTACAAAAGAGGATAAGAATGTGCCACTCCATAAGAAAACATCAATAAGCACATCTTATGTATGGCATGTGCAACAATTGAAGCAATGTCAGTACCTTGTGAACGTATAAGTGCACCATATTTTCAATATCCTGGGCAATGCTTTCAGGCTGTCCACCTGAAAAAGATGGCAACATGATAAATTCCTAATGATCATCGCATAAATTAGAAAATTCAAAAAAATAGACACTTGCATACCTATAGCAACCTTAGTCAGACCCGGTAGATCAATCAATGTTAAGTCGACAACTGCAATAATCCATTGAATACAATAAATGATTTATCAAGATTCAAAGGCAAGGCCTCTCCAGCAAAAGATTAAGATACAGGAGCTGCATGAATTCCACTGTATATAAACGAATGTCTCCATATAAACAGCACCATAAAAATAAAAGGAAATCAGATATAGATGGCTACTGTTGTCCAACACGGAAATTATATAACTACTCATACAAAATGGAACTTGAAATTCAAATTTAGCAAAACCAGGCAGTAGTATTCTCCTTCAATGTAACAAACAAGCACCACTAAGTTATAACCAGGGTTTACTGGTATAGTACCTTTTGGTGAGAATATGCTGAGATGAATAGGAACTGGAGATATTTGTTTTGTTCTCCCTGTCAACCTATCAGTTTCATCTTCAATCTCCTTCTGTACAAAAGCTGCAGAAAACAAACATCAACAGCAAGTATGTGTTAAGTATCTAATCAACTTGAGTAGCTTCCTAGTACTGAAAATACTGAAACTATCCAAAATTTATTACAGGTGATAGTCTTTTTTTTTATGATGATGTTTTTGGGTACTTGTTGCAATATACAAATAAGCCTCATCACAAACACATAATACTTGAACTCATAGCACTAGTTGCAGAGAGAAAATTAATCAATACCACCTGTATTGGTCAAATAAAATCGCCTATAGCCCTAGACATGGTGCTAACAGCAGCACCAACACCTGCTCATCTTACCCCTGACGGCAATGTACCAAATATGTATGCAACTTAATCAAACACACAATGTAGTATGAGCATCATACTACACTATCATAGAGCGAAGAGTCAATCCAACAAGTGTTATCCGTGCAGAGTATAAGTTTACAACCGTGTCAATAAGCAATAGAATCACACATTTTCTATATAACAGTCTCCCAGCCTGAATGTCACACATGCAGCTGTTCAGAACCTGTAACTGAGCAATGCAACTTCTGCTGCCGGTACAAAATTGTCGGGGGGTTAACCTCGGGTAGGTCAGAGACGGGGAAAGACAGAGGTACTGTCCCCGTCTGATTGCCGAGCTACGGCCTAGGTCGGCCGAATCATGTATATGTCGGCCGATGAACGGAGGCAAGAAGCTCACGTATAGGTATAAAGTGGTTACCTGGCCGAGTTAATGAGAAACTCAGCCGGGTTACACGAATGATCTTCATGCAGGTGAGGAACGAGCCGAATAACACAAGGTAAGGCCGAGTTATACGAAGCTTGCAGGAGAAGGAGAAGCTTAGGGTCAAACCATAGCTGCAGGCTAAAAGGAATCTGAACAGGGCCAAGCGCAAGAGACAAGGAGGCGCAGGGACAGAGGAGCAGAAGGAGGTCACGGAGGTGACAGTGCTGGAGCCCGAGGCACGCAGAAGGGGGGCCGCTGGAGCTTTGCCGTCATTGGAAGGGAGACAGGGAAAGGAGGCCGCCGGATTACCACTTTGGGACAAGCATATTCCTCGAATATGCTTGCCCCGTCAGCCCTAAGGGCACCCAAGGCACCCCTTTATAAGGGGAGGTTTGGACCCTGAGGGATGGGAGAGTCTTTTGAGCAACGTTAGGCTGGGAAGATTCACATAGTTCCCCTGTAAACAGCTCTAGGAGCACTTGTAACACATCGAGAGAGAAAAAAAGTTCATCACTTTGGCAGCTTGAGTGTAAAGACAGTTGCATCTTCCTCCCGGATCCCACTAGCATCCATTGGCCCCATACTTTAGCCTACCCATGGCATCTGCCGTGCCACCACCACGGTTGGCGCCACTGGGGCCAGAAGTGCTAGCTGGAGTTGTGATCCGGACGGAAACTTCATCAACACCGGCGAGCGTTGTTTCGCGTGGTCGAGATTTGGTCTCTGTGACTATGTCAGAGACAATGCAGGGCGCTTCAGGGGGAAAACTCCCCCGCGCAACGGGATCTTCATCGGCCTGGGCGCGCACAGGATCTACGTCGGCGTCGACGTCTCCGACGTTTATCCTCACCGGGTTGTTGCAGGAACCACCTCGAAGCGCAATGAGCTGTCCATCGAGAACGTCGGCCGCGCCGAGGTGATGGTCGCAGAGGGCACAAGCGGAGCAGCATTGGCGGTCAAGCGGAGAGCCGCCGCAGTGCAGGTACGCCCAAGGATCACACTGCAAACCGGCTGAGGTAATTCCGCGGCAAACCCGGCCGAACTACATGACACCACCCCAAAGGCACCAAGAGTGAGAGGACCACCTGGAGAGACCAGAGAACATTCTTCAGCAACTATAGATAACTTAACTACACAGAAGCGCCGATACTTGATCCGCAAATGCTCAGGCGAGTTAGAGGAAACCAGCAAAAGTGCCGGTAGAGGCCCAAAAGTATCGGCTCATGGAATCCTTGAACAGGACCACGAGAGAATATGCAAAAGCTAATAAGTTGATATCGCACCCGGGTGGATGAACCGAGATTAAGAGGAAAGAACCTCATGAGTGATATTAACAAAGAGCATGAAGCTCACAGAGCGAATCGGCGATTTGGGTTTGCCGAGTACAAGACTGCCGAAAAACCTAAGAGCGGCAAATGCAAAGCATTGGAACTAGAAGGGTTAACGAGAAGCTCGGCAGAGGCAAGAAGAAAGAGTGAATGAACTGGCGCATCGCGAACCAAAGAATGAGGAAATGCTCGAGCTAACCCGCAAGACCAGGGGCCTCGCGAATGGTTCATTCAAGGGCAAAGACTGCTTATCTGCAGCATCTTCACCCGAAACAATGCAAGAAAAGAAAGAGCAAGAACCTCGGGAAGAGGAACAAACAGATCGTTCCATATGACCCGCAATAATGGAAAGGCAAATGAGAACAGAGGAAATGCAAGCCGAGGTAATAGCGGGAGAGAAACCACGGCCGTATGGAAAAGGACGGCGGTCGAGGTAATGGGGAACGTAAAAGAACCCATGAGACAATCATGAAAACCAAGCTCCGGCCAAGTAAGGAGAGAAGTGCTTCCACCATTGCCAAGACATGAGCCTCGGCAAGAAAGAGAAGTGAGGCCAGCTCGCTATAATCGATGAATGAAAGGTATAATGATGGATATTCCGAGGTAGAATACGCAAACCAGTGGGGACCATCACTATGGGATGCAGGATAGAATCTGTCTAGATTTGCCAAAGAAATGATGCAAGAGTAAAATTGGATCGGTTATACCGGTCCGAGCTATTGAAGAGCAAGGTCCACCAGTCCGTGTTTTGGACCACGGATCATGGGCGAACCACCGCACCAAATTTTCAGTTGGCGAGAGGCACAAAACGCATACAATGGAAGTACCAAGCCACAAGACTGGTTAATTGATTATGCTACCGCATGAAGATAGCGGTGGCAACTGAGATGGGCATGCGGTATGTCCCGCAGATGTTGGAAGGACCAGCCGGGTATGGTTGAATAATCAACCAAAGAAAGTATCAACTGCTGGTTAGACTTGAAGAGATGTTCACAACAACTTTACCAAAGACATACAAGAGACCGAATAGACCACAATCGCCATGTGCAAGAGAGGCGAATGAAACAGATAGAGAGTTTTTAACTCGATGGTGTAACTTGAGAAACTCATGTGAAGGAGTTATTGAATCGCAAGATCGCTTGGTTCGCGCAAGGCCGTTACGCCAGCATGTGTTGTGGCAACGCGCAGAGAGATATGCCAACCACACGGCGTAAACTATCGAATAGCGGACTCGTGCTTTGGGTGACCCAACCCAACCGGAGTTAATGTCGGCAGATCATCGTGAGCAAGAAGACCAATACACGAGAGAATTGGCCGGGTCATCTAGGCGTGATTAGAGGAAGAAGAAGAGAAGAGAGGCCGGATTATAGGTATAATTCGGCCCAGTGGCCCAAGATCACCGAGTCACGGAGTAACTCAACGTAAAAATGGACCTCAACAAAGGACCGCAAGAAATGATGGAAAGAGGCAATGGACCCCGAGCAAAAGAAGCAATGGCAAGAGAAGTCAAGTATACATTTGAATCCATGTTGGATCACCGTGTAAATTTCACACATCAAACCCATCTAGACCAGCCAATCATACAACCCGCAATGTGCTTGGATGAAAATGCGATGGGTAACCCTACAGAGTTCGGGCCCCATCGATGCAACAAAGAAGATCACCGCGATTAATCGGAGCAAATGCACAAGAATCGATCCGTCTTCTCCTCCGAGGTATGATAACTCGGATCGGAGGGATGCATGCATCAAGTAATGAACCGAGGACGGAAGGATAAATCCGCAAATGCCGGACACAATGATTACAGGAACATCACCGGTCTTCTGCGTGTTCACGACGTAACACAGGACAAACAGAGTGCAAATATATGATATGGAAGTGAATGCGGTTGTACCAAGAAGTGCAAGATACCACCATGGTCCGATCAGATATAACTTGGAGCATAAAAGACCATCCCAGATAATGCCGAGTCCAGGATCATACGCACTTGTGTTGGACCCGACATTTGTGGGACCAAGCATCAATGTGAAATTCTCAAAAGTACTCATTGATAATGGAAGCGATAACATCATGTACAAAGATACCATGCACAAGCTCGGTATATCACGTAACATGCCGCAGTCCACAAGGACAATTTTCCATGGGATAGTGCCGGCTTTCATGTGAGCCCATTGGTAAAGTCCGAGTGGACGTCTTATTCGGTACAAGAGATAATCGCAGAGCGTAAAATTTGGAATTTGAGGTGGTTGATCCGGAAAGCTGTTATCATGTTTCACTCGGACGGCCCAAGACCGGCCAAATTCATGAGCGATTGTCATATAGGTTATCTAAAGATGAAATTACCGGACCACAAGGGGTGATAACAGTTGAGGGATTACAAGAAGTCAATGGAGTGTGCCTCTACGGTCAAATTTGGCGAATCATTGGTCATAGCGAGAAAGAAAAGGATTCAAGAGGTAGCATTTCGACAACAAGACAATTACATGCCGGCATTGGCCAACCCTCATGGCGGCGTTTCTTTCCAACCAACCAAAGAGACGAAGAAATTTGATTGATGAGCAATTCCCAGCGCATCGTCACTATTGGTGCGGTCTTGACGCTAAATAGGAAGGCGAGCTCACCAACTTCCTCCGTGAGAATCGGGACATATTTGCATGGTCAACACAAGACCCGCAAGGTGTGAGGGAGTTAGTGAGCACTCTTAAACGCCGTGCCAGAGCACACGGTGAAGCAACCTCTCCGCTTCCGCCAAGACAGGAGAAAAGTAATAGGGGATGAAATAACTCGCTTCGCCGGGTTTATCATGGAGGTGCTTTACCGGATTGGTTATCAAATCCGGTGCTAGTAGAAAAGAAAAAGATGATCCCAATGTAGCCATTGTGTGGCGAATGTGTATCGACTACACTAACCTGAACAAGGCGTGTCCAAAAGATCCTTTCCCATTGCCTAGAATAGACCAAGTCATTGACTCGACCGGCCGTGTGAGTTGTTATCATTTGTAGACGCCAGATTCGGTTTCCACCGATACCGTTAAATCCGCCGATCAAATAAAGATCGCATTTATTACCCCGCACGGGCTTATTGTTATCGCACGATGCCATTCGCCCGAGAAATGCGGAGCAACGTATCAAAGGTGCATGCAAAATGCTTACATGATCGAGGAAAAATGTACAAGTATATGTGGATGACGTAGTCATCAAAAACTAAGGAAAGCGAACCTTGCTAGAAGATATACGGCAAAAACTTTTGCGAACCCGAGAAGGTTCGAATGAAACTTAATCCGGAGAAATGCATTCGCGTGGCAGAAAACTACTCGGGTTCCTTGTGTCCACCGAGGTATCGAGGCTAATCCGATGAAGATAAGAGCAATAGAAAAATGGAATTGCCGAGATGTTTGAATGATGTACAAAATTCACGGGCCTCGCCTCGCTTAGTCGATTTGTATGTCGGCTAGGAGAGAAGGCACCGCCACTTTATCACCGATGAGAAAGTCGGACAAATTAATTTGGACTCCCAGCGACCTTGCGTTCACGAGTTGAAAAAGATGCTAGTTACGGCACCCATTTTAGCTTCCCATTATCAAAAGAACCTATGCTACTTTATATAGCGGCTACCAATCGAGTAGTTAGCACGTGGTTGTAGTGGAACGACTTGAAGAGGGTAAGTCGGTTAGGAGGCGATACTATCTAAGTGAAGTATTATCCACCTCAAAGCGTAATTATCCGCATTATCGAAGATGGCCTATGGAGTATATATGGCAAAAAGCTTAAGCATTACTTTGAAGAGCATCCCATCGAGTAATATGTGAGGCACCCATAGCGACATATTGAACAACAAAGATGCAAGTGGCGAATAGCAAAATGGGCGATCGAGTTATCACCATATGCTCATAATTTGATAGAAGAGATGCAATCAAATCTCGTGTCACGCCGATTTTCTCGTAGATTGGGCCGAGGTGCAATATGAGCCACCATTGCGATCCAAATTCTGGACAATGCATTTTGATGGTTCCAAACTAAGGAACGGTTTGGGCGAGGAATAGTCTTGACCTCGCCTAAAAAGACCAATTGAAATATGTACGCAAATACATTTTGCCGTCCAACAATGTAGCTGAATATGAGGCACTAGTCCATGGATTAAAGGTGGCAAAAGAAATGGGAATACCGAATCATATGTTACGGTGACTCGGATCTAGTAGTCAAGACAAGTATCGGGCACTTGGGACGCATTAGATGCTAATATGGCTTTATCTGATTCCATGTGCAAAAGATCGGTGGATATTTTGAAGGGTGTGAATTCCACCACACCACGAGCGTAAAATGACGCTTGACACATTGTCAAAGTTAGGATCAACCCGGCAATTCGCTGTATAGCCTCGAGCACCTCAGAAACCATCAATAAACCCATCACCGAATCAGAATCAATCTTTATCCCGCAAATTCTGCAGAGAATCATACAATGGAAGTAGATCCGCAGAAGATTCGAAACCCCTAAAGAGGGGCCGAGGTAATAACAATCATGGAAAGGGCCGAGGTAAATACGTCGGCAGAAGAAATGGAGATAGACAGTGAAATCACTGCAGAAAGAGCAACGCCGATATGGGCGCAACCCATATTTTTGTACCTAAAAGACGCAGCATCGCCGAGTAATGAGGTACTAGCCGCATAAACCGTCGGAAGAGCAAAGGCTTATACAATCATAAACAATGAGTTATATAAAAGAAGCGTAACGAGCATATTGCAGAAATGCGTGAGTCCCATAGAAGGTCAGGAAATCCTTCTAGATATACATCAAGGAGAATGTGGGCACCATGCCTCATCTCGCGCCTTAGTAGCCAAGGCATTCAGGCATGGATTCTACTGGCCAACGGCGTTAAAAGAGGCAGAAGAATTAGTTAAGAAGTGCAATGGATGTCAGAGATATGCAACCAGAATACATATGCCGTCGGCCGAGTTAAAAACAATACCCATTACTTGGCCATTTTCTGTATGGGGTTTAGACATGGTAGGACCTTTCAAGCTGGCAAGAGGAGGAATGACCCACATCTTGGTCATGGTAGACAAGTTCACAAAATGGATTGAAGTAAAACCAATCAAAAAGTGTGATGGGCACACAACAGTGAAATTCCTCAAGGATATCATCTAGAGATACGGATACCCACATAGCATTATTACGGATAATGGCACGAACTTTGCAGAAGGAGCCTTCGCTAGATTTTGCCAAGAGAAACACATAAGACTAGATGTTGCCTCGGCTCACCCAAAGATCCAATGGACAAGTTGAAAGATCTAATGGACTGGTTTTATCAGAATAAAACCACGACTAGTCGAACCATTGCAAAGGTCGGCAGGATGTTGGATTGAGGAATTACCAGCAGATTATGGAGCCTCGTGACTACTCGAAGATCAACAGGTTACACACCATTCTTTTTGGTATATGGAGCAGGGCGTGCTTCCAACCGACATAATACATGACTCGCCAAGAGTTACTCAATATACATCTTCGAGGTAAATGAAGTAGCTTCAAGAAGATGCCAGAGACCGTCGTAACTTACGGCGTATCACACAGGAGAGTGAATCCAAGAGTATTCAAAGAAGGAGATTTGGTCCTCCGGTGCAACGACACCGGCATGCACAAATTGTCACCCCCATGGGAAGGACCATTTATCGTGAGCAAAGCATTGCACAACGATGCATACTATCTGATTGATGCTCAATCACCTGGAGAAGGCAAGGCAAACAAAGCTGGCGAAGAAACGAAGCGCCCCTGGAATGTGGCTTTACTTCGGCCATTTTACTCATAGGGTTATGTCTCAAGGTCACCAATGATGTATTTGCACCTCGACACCCAGAGCAGTGACTCGGGGACTGCCGAAGGTTATATTTATTTCATATCGTGTATTTAAACCTCGGCACCCTGAGCAGTTACTCGAGGACTGCCATATGTGATGCTATCTCATGTTTGATATTTAAACCTCGGCACCCGCAGCTTGCTCGGGACCGCCATATGTGATGTTATCTCATGTTTGATATTTAAACCTCGGCACCCAGAGCAGTTGCTCGGGGACTGCCATATGTGATGTTATCTCATGTTTGATATTTAAACCTCGGCACCTGCAGCGGTTGCTCGGGGACTGCCATATGTGATGTTATTTCATGTTTGATATTTAAACCTTGGCACCCAGAGCAGTTGCTCGGGGACTGCCATATGTGAAGTTATTTCATATTTGATTTTTGGACCTCGGCACCCAGAAGCTTACTCGGGACTGCCATATGCAATGATTATTAGGTGTTATATGTTTAGACCTTGGCATCCAAGCAATAGCTCGGGACGCCATATCGTATACTTATCTCTTTCGCGTTACACACTTGAACATTGGCGATCAGAGCAGTAACTCGGAGAGTGCCACATGTTGTTTTCCTTTCATGTTACGAAGGTGCACCTTGGTGCCCAAAGCATTGACTCAGGAATTATCATAGGATTGTCAAATTCATGGACACATAAACTTTAGCACCTAAACCAACGACTGAAAACTATGAGCCAACAAGGCAAAAAGTAAATCAAAGATGAAGAAATTATGAGCCAACAAGGCAAGAATTGGACGAGCATCCACTTAACTAAGAGTCTCAAAAGCACATAGCAAAAGAACCTCGAATCATACGAGTTGACAAATTTTTTCGTCACATTGAACACCCGGCATACGGGGATCACGAATAACCTAGGCATCGCTCGCTTGGAGGAGGAACCACTTGATCAAAAGGGCACTCAAGTAGGAGGAACTTCGACCGAGGTTGCCTCGCCGACCAGGAGTAACTTCGGTATCACGGGTTGTTCAGAGGCGTCGCTGCAGTAGAATGCCCGGTGCCTTTGGAGGAAGATCGTGCATCACCATTGCTATCCGAGCTTGAGCTAGAGCTATTGGATGTGGCGAATCATCTTCACCTTCCCGTGCTCGCAGAATCATCACCCAAAGCATCTTCACCGCGGCCTCCTCATCCGGATCCGGGAGAAAACTCGCCCTTCATTCCAAGTGTGCACATCGGCATACTCGACGAGTGGAAAGCCCGAGCTTGTCAAGAGCAACAAAGGTGGGATCTTCAACCCACCGAGCCAGCGCAGATTCATCGAATGTCAAGAGATATCTTCATACCATGACATGATTACAAGGGCCATGTCGGCACCAAAGACGCTGCAGATTCTCCAAAGACTCAATCGTCTCTCGGATGCCTTCACCGTCACCAATAACTTGACCTCGTCAATATCGGAGACCACGAGGTATTCGCCAGAGTGCATGGTAAGCTTTGATAGCGGCTCGACCAAGTCCCGCCCATGATTTTCATCGGACCAACCGCAAAGACCAACGGCAACCAAGAAATCCTCCATCGAGTATTCAAAGTCAACAAGATTAGGTTCACCTCGACGATGAATGCAAGAACAGCTCTAGTACTCACGGGTTTGGCCTCGGGGAAGTGATCTACGCAAAACACGGACATGTCAAAGGATAGTAACGGCGACAAAGAAAAAATACAGTTCGACCAGGCCAAATAACTTACGATGGATATAGTTCATCATTATTTGAAGATCCTTAGCCCAAGTAGCTTTACTCTTCTCGAAACGAGCAATTTCCTCGCTCAAACCGCGAGTTTTAAGTTCGGCAGCTTTGAGGAGTTCTTTGTTCTTCTCCAGATCCAGAGTCAGTCGGCTCTTTTCCAAAGAGAATTCTTGATCAACCTTTTCTAGCTCGGATTTCTGAGAGAGCTTGAGTGTATTCACCTCGGATCTCAAAGTAGTTATCTCATCATCCTTCTCTTGTAGTTACCGAATGAACTGCTTTGTTCTAAAAATGAAGCATCACGTCGGGCATGGACACGCAATCTTGTTATGACGCAAAGTCTTGCAACTCGCTTTACCACAACCCAACGCAATAAGGAAACTCAAAGATAGATACTAAAAGAAGAAGGAGCAAGGGAAAGGAAACTAACCTTCCAAGGACTTGACCTTCTTTTCAAGGCGGATATTGAGATTATTGATATTACCTATTCAAGAAGAAGTAAGCCATTCATGACAAGTATATAAGAAAGTTGGGAATAAGGAAAAGAAACTATCAACTTACCGGCTTTCTTCGCGGCGAACTTTCTCATACTTCTCTTCCAACTTGCAAGAAGAGCAACCTCTGGAACTCGGCGGTCCGTCGATCATGTGCAACCCGAGAAATGGAGCAAAATGATAAAACAAAAGTTAGAAGCTATACCAGATCCGAATCAAGTGAGACTTAATTCAGATCTAGGTATTTGGATATTCAAAGTTATAACAGATCCAAGCAAGCAAAGCTTAATTCGGCTCTAGGTGGTCGGATATTCAAAGCTATACGAGATCCGAATCAAGTGAGACTTAATTCGATCTAGGTGGTCGGATATTCAAAGTTATAACACATCCGAATCAAGCAAAGCTTAATTCGCTCTAGGTGGCCGGATATTCAAAGTTATACGCATCCGAATCAAGTGAGACTTAATTCGATCTAGGTGGTGGATATTCAAAGTATAATAGATCCGAATCAAGCAAAGCTTAATTCGACTCTAGGTGGTCGGATATTCAAAGCTATACAGATCCGAATCAAGTGAGACTTAATTCGATCTAGGTGGTCGGATATTCAAAGCTATAACAGATCCGAATCAAGCAAAGCTTAATTCGGCTCTAGGTGGCTGGAAATTCAAAGCTAAACTAGATCAGAATCAAGCAAGACTTAATTCAGATCTAGGTGGCTGGAGATTCAAAACTACGCCAGATCCGAGTCAAGAAGGACTTAACTCGGCTCTATGAGAATGGAAATTCAAAGCTACGTCAAAACTAAATAAACTATGAACTAGGTGGCCGAACTAATGAAACCTTAGAAATAAAAATACGTCAAACTTCCAAGCATACAACAAGTTATTTCCTTGCAAGTTTCGGGGACTAGAGAGTATGATAACATGTGGAAAATAATTTAAGACCCGGAGATAAAACAATTACCATTCATCTTGTTCAGTATCAATGATAAATCGGCTTGGTCAAGCGGCCACCGATGTCGAAGTCGGAAGGGTTGGTTGATCGGATTGCCCTCAAACCGATCGTGCATTCCGCTTATTGGCAATTCAACCAGCTCCAAGGTCGTTATCGCTAGTTGTCCGGTTAAAACTTTACCAAAGGCGGTCCAACCACGATCGCAGGACTCTTATGAAGAGCAAGTCGATCGCCGGGCGAGGTAATGGTTTTGGCAATCTGACTCCTTGGCGCAGCCTCAAATACTTGGTTGAGAGGTGCCGCAAGACTTTTCCGAGAAGAGGTCTTGACGGCAATAACACGCTTCTCCTTAGAAGAGACACCGCAGGAAGTTGCGCCCGAGGTAGGGACGGAATCCTTAGGATCAAGAGAGGTTAAGCTCGCAGGGCGGTAGCGATCTTCTCGCAGAGGTCGGAGTGACCGTAGGAACCCGGAGTAGATGGAAGCTCAATTGTAACTGGGGCCCATAGGGGCAGCTGGCTCAACGAAACGTCGGAGGCGGATCGGATCCAGATCAATGGGAGAGATCTCGGGGGATCACGGAATAGGCGAATTATCGGAGCGGGGAGAAGCGGGACGAATAGGACTAGGAACTCTCGTGTCATCACGGAGGAGGAGATGGCGGAATCGGACGGCTAGTCATACTAGGACCGCCGGTTTAACAGAGAGGAGCACGCAAAAATAAGAAAGAAGATTCGTCGAATGAGAAATGTAAGAAGAGAACGAAATATAGGCAAAAGAACTTACCCAAGAACCCCGGGCATAGTCTTGCGCTGGGAGGATTCGGAGGATTTCTTTACTCGCTTCTTAGGAACCGCATCCGAGGCAAGGGAGCCCGCGCTTCCCGAGGTAACGGGAGGCCGAGAAGCAATAGGTTCGGCCATGAACTGGCACCGGATTAGCTGAAAGCGGCCGGAAATGCATAAGAAATAGGCATGGCGGCAACTACCTCAAGAATTTGGACCTCGTCAATCACCTTCCTCCTCCTGCCGAGGTTTTGCCGCGAGCTCGGCGAGCGGGATCTGACTTAGGGACGAACTCGAGTCCGCTCGCCAAGATCCGGGTACTCCTATCTGCGGGGCTGGAGCTGCAGAACCCGGCATCCTCGTCTTTTTGTTCGTGAACCTCGCATGACAAGGAGAAAAATCATGAAAACCAGACTCTAAAAACCGAGGAAAAATAGAGTGATGAAGATTGGGCTTACCTCGGGAGGCGGATTGTCGCGGTGAACGGTTTCAACCCCAGGTCCAATCATCGTGCATCTCCGTCTTGAAAATAGCTCGAACGCTTACAGATAAGGTAGTTGTCCAACTCCACGGTCGAGACTTTAGGGTCGGGGACCACTCATGTAGCAGCTTGTGGGACCTTTGTTGGAAGGGGCAGATCCGCTACTAATAAAAGTTGCCATCGTCTTCTCCGCATAACCCGGCCCGAATCAACTCCTTCACCGAATCTCAAGGCCTCGGCAGGGCATGAGTCTTCTTGGATTATAGAGCCGTTCACTTTGGAAGGTGGGCCAATTGAGAATGGAGCCGAATCTTGTCTTCCGCCTCCGTTCTTGGACGAGAAGAACGACTTGTGCCATTTCTTACACGACTCCAACCCGGTAACACGGGGAACACGGATTGCCTCCGAGGTGTGATGGATGCCCACATTGGGTGAGCAACTTCGGAAGGATGCAGAGATTTATCGAACGACGTTGGAGCGAATCTGGAAGAATTTCGACCAGACATGTACCGATGGCCACAGTCAAGTAACCCTCCAAGTCGAGATGAAAGCGAAAGAGAAGCTATGGCGTCAGCGGGAAGGTGATGCGTGAAGGTCAAGTAATCAAGAAATTCTCTAGCAAAATCGCTAAGAGGGAGACCAAAGCCGAAGTGGGACATGAAAACCACATATTCGCCTTCTCGAGAACTGGAGAGGATTCGCCGGTAGACGCAGAAACCTCGGCAGAATCTGACGAGTTCGGAGGAGACACTCAATCTCGGCGTAATCGAAGAGCCCGCCACGATCCACGCTCGGGCCCGGAGCCATCGCCCTCAACTAGAGCACCGTGAACGAACTAGACATAGGTCCGCCGAGAGATCGGAGGAAAAAGCTGGCGGAGGAGAGCTTAGAGCTCTGAGGCCCCCGGAGCTTAGCACGAAAACAATGGCGAGAAGAGGAGAAACCGTCGACGAAAAACAGTCTTGGATCGATCTAGGGCGAGATGTCCAGAGAACTCACCGGCGGGCCACGTACCGTGAGAACGCGGCAAGGAAAGGCCGAACGCTGGTAGAATCCTCGCCGGAAACTCGGGTGGTGGCGGAGCGGAGGCAAGGAGACACACAAAGAAAGGAAGAAGGAGAGCAGACGCTGACGGTAATGGGAAAGATGAACCCGAGGCGCATTTTCCCACTTTATAGACAAAGCAATGAACAAGGGAGTGGGATCGTGGGTGGCGATTACGCGTAGATCGTGGAGTAGCACGAACGCCGACGGTGAATGGAGCCACACCAGAGGCCACGAAAGTAAAAGTTGTTACAATCCCAAGCGGAGCTCACGAGGCGTCGTGGCGGCGGCACAGTCTGTGGTTTCATGTAGCTTGTCAAGTATTATAAGAGGACCTAAAACTAGAAAAGCAATGATGGGGTGACACGAGGACTTAGCGTATGATGGAAGGAGCGAGAGAACCTCTGACGAGGCCGTAGCTCTAAACAAGACTAAAGAAGGTGTTGAAGCTGATATAACCCGCCAAAGTAATTGTGGCCACACACCTTCGGGACTAATGTCGGGGTTAACCTCGGGTAGGTCGAGACGGGAAAGAGAGGTATCGTCTCTGATCCGCCGATTGCTACGGCCTAGGTCGGCCGAATCATGTATATGTCGGCCGATGAACGGAGGCAAGAAGCTCACGATAGGTATAAAGTGGTTACTGGCCGAGTTAATGAGAAACTCACCGGTTACACGAATGATCTTCATGCGGTGAGGAACGAGAATAACACAAGGTAAGGCCGAGTTATACGAAGCTTGCAGGAGAAGGAGAAGCTTAGGGTCAAACCATAGCTGCAGGCTAAAAGGAATCAACAGGCCAAGCGCAAGAGACAAGGAGGCGCAGGGAGAGAGGAAGGAGGTCACGGAGGTGACAGTGGAGCCCGAGGCACGCAGAAGGGGGCCACTGAGCTTTGCCGTCATTGGAAGGGAGACAGGAAAGGAGGCCGGATTACCACTTTGGGACAAGCATATTCTCGAATATGCTTGCTGCCAGCCCTAAGGGCACCCAAGGCACCCCTTTATAAGGGGAGGTTTGGACCCTGAGGGATGGGAGAGTCTTTTGAGCAACGTTAGGCTGGGAAGATTCACATAGTTCCCCTGTAAACAGCTCTAGGAGCACTTGTAACACATCGAGAGAGAAAAAAAGTTCATCACTTTGGCAGCTTGAGTGTAAAGACAGTTGCATCTTCCCTCCCCAGATCCCACTAGCATCCATTGGCCCCATACTTTAGCCTACCCATGGCATCTGCCGTGCCACCACCACGACAAAAATACAAATATAATTCCATTGCACATCCTAACGGCGTGGATAGTCACAACAAACATTGGGGGAAAAGGCACGGATTTACTAGTTTAGTACTACTGCTACTAACGAATCAAGCATAACTCTAGAATAACCCGTAACTACATAGGAGTATGACTGAAACTGTATGCCGCGCGCGGGCATAGACAGAGAGAGCTCACAGAAATCAGTGAACCGGCGCTTGGGCATATGGAGGAACTGGGCATAGTCCTCCTCCCCATCCTCCGTCTTTCTCAGCTGCAGAACCAGTGGCCTCCTCGTCACGATCCCTTCGAATCAAAACGCATAACCGAAATTAGCCATGAAAACCGCGGCACAAAAACTCGAATGCTCCGGGCCAGACGGGAAGTTCAGGGACATACCAGAGCCACGGGGAAGGAAGTCGAGCCCCACGATGTTCTCCAGCACGGACGACTTCCTCGAACTCTGTACGTACGGAGAACAAAGATCAAACCAAGCATCTCGGTAGTTAAGCCACGAAGCGAAAACCCTAGGTGGGGGGAGGAGAGGGTCCGCGGGAGGAGGCGGACCTGGCCTCCGACGACGGCGACTGAAGGGAGCGCCTCCCACAGGGTGGGGATAGAAAGGGCGGCGCCGTCTCCGCCTTGGTCGCCGAGCACGGAGCAGGCGCACTGTATGCGGTTCACAAGCTCGATCACGTTCTTCATAGGCTTCATCGCCGCGGCTCTGGGAGGAGAAAGCGGGGTGCGGTGGAAGGTTCTAGAAGGGCGAGGGAGGGACGAGAGGAAGAGGGCGGCGCTCGGCTTGCTGTGCGTGGGCACTTGGCCGTGAGGTGTGTCGACGAAGGCAGCTGGAGGCTGAAATGGGGAAATTTATTACTCCCTCCGTCCCTCAAAGTTCAAATTCCGTCTTGCAAAGTACTAGTCCATAAGAGCATCTCTAACCACTAAAACTCTCGGATGAACAAATTTTTGCTCCTCTAAACGGTGGCCGACAGAACAGATGTTCTAAATATAAGCCCCTAAATTTAGATTATTGTGTGCCCTTTCAAACAAAGACCTTGTATGTATTTAAAATTGAGAAGGTTTTGACATTGTTTCGCCGGCGTCGTTGCTAAACATAGACTAAAACTTAAATAAAACTAAAACTAAAACATATATTGAATTTAAACTAGAACATAGATTAAACTTAAACTAAAACCTAAACTAAACATCAGGCGGAGTCGTCGTTGTCGCCATCGCCGCCGAGGTTGAGGTCAGTGCCACCTACTAGTCGTCTAGTCTATCAAGCCACCTCTCGAAGGAGTCATCGCTATCAGGGTCGAGGTCGGTGACGACGGAGGAAGAGGACGGACCCCCGGAGAGGAGGAAGAGGATGGCGCGGTGGCGGACGAAGACGAGCCCCCGTGTCGCTTTTTAGCGTACTCCTGGTACTTCCGCACCTTTGTCGTCACTCGCTCTCGATTGAGCCGCCGCAACTCCTTCATGTAGGCCTCATAGGCGGCCTCGGCCTCGAGGTGCTCCCGAGCCTCGCGGTCCTCCCGTGTAAGGCGTGTCATGTGGTCGGGGCTGGGTGGGTGGAACAGGTCCGACACCTCAGAGCCGAAGGGGAAGTTCAGTGGTTCGCAGTCACTTCCATTGGAGCTGGACGTTCTCGTTCTCAATGTCGTGCGCCCACGCCGCCTGACGCACAGACTGGAAAGTCCCCAGGCAGATCCGATCGGTTATCTTCGACACCCACGTCCCCCGTTCCCGCTGCCACATGGCAATGGTCGTGTGGCGGCGGTGGTTGAGGATGGTATGTGGGTGCCGTAGATCGGCACCTACGCATGTCGCCGCCCCGATTGGAACTAGGGATGGGCGAATGATAACGACAACGGGATGAACCGGCCATCTCCTGCGCGGCGAGGAGGGAAGCGGAAGGGTTTGGGCAGCGCTGGAGTGGAAGCTGGGCGGTGGGGTGGTGGATTAGTGGTGGGGAATTTTTAGTCCGTTGCGTCACAGTCGAGCAAAAATAAGAGAGTGGGAGGGTTAAGGGGAGGTATCCTATATTTACTCCTCTAACTATTTTTAGGATGGTCTCTCGAGAAAACGGCATAGCCTCCTCCTCCTAGCTCCCACCCCCTCCTCTTCTGAGTGTCCATCAGGCATAGTCGGGCCATTCGGGAGCTCCCTCCATCAGCGGTGCCGGTTGGAGGTGGCGGAGGGATGGTTCCGGATTAGGTAGGTTAGTTAGGTGTAGTGGCCAAGTGCCGGTAGTGGATTGTATGCCCGTAGGAGGAAGCAGCGGCATGGATCTCTACAACAAGATATAGTTCTTTCTAGGGTTTCTCGTCTGTGTTCTCCTGGTCCGCGGTGGACAGGCAAGACGGCGGTGACCATCGCTTTGTTCAATAAAGCAGCTCTGGGCGTCGATGTTGAGCTGCAGATGCAAGATCTAGTCCATGCTCTGGCCGGCCGTGGTTGTGGTAGGGGAGTTGGGCAGGACCTAGCACTCGGCAGCAAGACTTGGCGCCTCCGAGCTACTCTGCAACGCAAGTGAGCGGCGCCAGGAGGTTGTGGGTTGGCCTATCTCACAGGGTTCCTATGGTTGGAACCTATGCGGAGAGATGCGACTCTCTCAGCTCGGGAATAAAGCTCAAAACCGGCTATTGGTGTCCCTTAGTTCTTTAGATGTTCCTCATCCTCTTGGCCGGCCATGGCGGCGAGGCGAAGGATATGCGTCTGGATGTGGCCTTTAGGGAAATGGTGGATTTCTATCCTACAGCGAGCGGAACACATGGTTGGCATAGAGGAGGATGTGATCTTTGGCGGGCATGGCAGACCATCATATTCCTCTACTATGGAGGTCAATCGAATCCTGCGCTGGAGCTCGACCCCTCCTTATCACCAAGTGGTTCGTCCCCGGGGGCATAGAGGTGGCCGGCGGAAGTGGTTCTTCATCGGAAGACATTTTTTGAGCATCTTCCTCTTGTACCTCGGTGGCAACACCTTGAGGTCGCTGGAGACCGGTGGCGGAGGCTTCTCCCAGACACCTGATTGCTTTTTTCTAGTATTAGGGGTCTTTTGCAAGAAAAGAGGCCTTATCTTTAACTTTTAGGTTACTCAGTGCGATGGTTGTAAAAGGGCCTCTTTGTAATCGTGTACTTGGCATGTATCAGTCAATGCAGCTCTAAATGCAGCTCTAGGTCCTCTTTGTAATCATGTGCCATCGTCATCGTCCACCTCTGGTTCCTCTTCTATTACCTAGCAAGGACCACGGGTAAGTCGTGCTTCTCCGCTTCTTCTCTCTGCCCCTCTATGAAATTCTGTATGTGGTGATGGTTAACCCTAATTGATGGTTTGTGTTCTAGGGTTCATCTTACTGTATGTTGCTATCAATGATAGTATGGATTGGTTTTGAGTATATTAATTTTATGAGTATATTATGAGGAACTTAGTGCTGTGATTGGATCAGCACTACTGACAGTGGTATTCTGTCAATTGGTCACTATCTAAATATACTCTCATGGTTGCCTACATAATTGATATTAATTTCATTGATATTGTCCTGGATTGCGATTTATGTATTGGCATCTGGCTTGCTATGGCTCCAATATTTGCCATATTTATATGTGTTTAAACATTGTTTTTAGTCAAAAAATTGATAAGAAACTCTCAATCTCTGCCACTAATGACTAATAATTGCGAAGATATGAAAAATCTTGCTTTGAATTATGTTGTGCAGGAAATCACGGGTTTTAATGGGAAATCAAGAGTCATAATGAAGGATTTAGAGGAAGTCTACATGACCAAGTAATCAGGAAGCCAATTCAAGGCGACGGTATGCGTAACAACTTGCGGTATAGGTGGAGCCCGCCCGTATTGGGTGACATCGGCTTCGTCTCATCAAACCCTACAACCTGTATGAAGACGCCTATATATTTTGAGGCTCTAGCCGCCGTCCAGAGAGCTGCCATTCTTAGATTTCATCACAACACCACCAAAGGAGATCCACACCATTGTTCATCCATTCCACCATCATCCCTCCACTAGCCATAGCCATTGCTTTGTACTTTAGATATCCTTGTGATTTGGAGACCATTGTAAGAATATTCGATTTTAATCTAAGTATTTTGTACAATGATTTCTATCCTTGATCTATTTGTTATGAGTGAGTAGTCCTAGTGGGTTGCGGGTTGGGGATAAACCTCGCAACAACTATGTGCATCTAATCATGGGAGTATTTTATTTTCTGTGCAATTGAGATTTGTATCTTTTGTTTATTTGTCTCTTGTCTCGATCTGTGGACTTGTAGGTACCCAAGATCCCATAGATTATAAAGGCTTGAGGTGAGATACTTGGCTAGCGGTGATCTCATAGGAACCCAGTAAAGAAAGGGTAGAACGGTCTTTGCTTAACGACCTATTCGGGATCACAACAACATCACCACTTAATGCTTTAATCTGTGTTCTTCACTTAATAATAGTTTGTAACCCGTTGCTTCGGTGTGCACTCGGTTGGATTAAAATGCTATTGCTATGCCTGCTACATCATGGGGGCTCTAGTATACTAGGGTGTGTTGTCCACAAGAGATTATCTCCGTTCGAACATTACACATGACTATGCTTATTGTTATCTTTTATCCCATATGATGTGCAGCTGCAGGTGGATCTTCAACCCTGGCATATCTCCATCTATTGATTCAACTCACTATAAAAGTAAACTAGATTGGTCTGATAAACTAAGGTAAAACAAAGAAACAAAGTCTTTCAGACGTGCCCTTTTTATTTCCTTTTAGCATTGCTTTCCAAGGTTCGATTAAACCTAGGTCTTCTAGGGAAAAATCTATTACACTACATCCATGAATCCGGATCGAAGGTATCAACCCTTTTTCTGGCGTCGTTGCCGAGGAAGCAATTTCGCTATCGTAGCAAGGTCATTAGAGACCTTGTTTTTAGTTTTATTTTTATTCTTGTTATTAGTTTACTTTATTTTTATCCATTTGAAAACCCAAAAAATTAGTTACTTGTTATTTGTTTTCATTACGTAAAAAATACCAAAAAATAAGAGCCATGTCTCAAAAGAGATCTAGGGACTATGCTACTCCCACTGATGACTTTATTCGTGAACCTATCACTCAGCCCGCTATTGATGCGTAAACTTATGAAATTAAGCCTAATCTTTTAAGCTTGGTTCAATATAACCAATTTGGGGATCATCCTCTGAGGATTCAGGATTGCACTTAAACACTTATATTGAAATTTGCGACATGATGCGTATTAAGGATGTAGATCTAAATGCTGTTAAATTAAGATTGTTTTATTTCTCTCTTAGAGGAAAGGCTAAGGATTGGTTGCTAGCTCTACCAAAGGGCACTATTAAATCTTGGGAGGAATGTACTAATTTGTTTATGACTAATTTTTTTTCCTAGCTAAGACTATACACCTAAGATCCAACGTTACAAGCTTTAGACAAGAATACCATGAGGCACTAGAGCTTGCTTGGGAAAGGATGAAAGAAGACATAATGAACTATCCTAGCCATGGATGGAAGAATGGCTTATATTACATTTGTTTTATAATGGTCTTAACCCAATATCTAAGTCTATGCTAGATACTGTAGTAGGAGGAATGTTCATTGGAAAGAAAGTGAGTGTTAGAAAGAAACTTCTTGATGATATGCAAAATAACCATGCCCAATGGCATGTATAAAGAACCTCGAAGAGACTAAGTTCAATCACCGAGGTAAATAATGAAGAGCTTACATCTATGGTAGACGAGCTGCTTAGCATAGTAAAAGGTAAAGATGATACCCGAGTTAATGCTATCGCTACCGATGTTAATGATGTTAATTTTATAGCTCACACTCCTTTTAATCCTGCATGGAAAAATCATTATGCTTATAATGTCCAAAAACATTATCCTAATCCTGTAGGAGCTTCTTATAATAGTTATCTTAATAATAATGGAGAAAATCATGGCAATCTTTCATTGGAACAATCTGTTAGAAATTTTATACAAGCTCAAACCAAGCAAACCAATATGCTTATTAAAATCATGGAGAACCATGAGAGTAGTTTAGAAAAATTATTTAACTAGGCCATTACAATTAGAAATGATGTGCATGATCTACAGGAAAGGAAAAAGACTGTGGTGGCTCAACTGGGCAAAGTTGCTGAGAATAAAGCTCTCATACTAGCAAAGTTTGCTGTAAAACCCGAGCCAAATCTGGTAGAAGACCTCAAGATGAAGAGGGTGGTAACCAATGAAAAGAAACCTAAAGAGCTAGATTATAGCAATGCACCAACGCTGGAGTATATCGTGGAAGATCTATTGAATATGATCATCGTGAAGAGTCCTGGTATAGAACAAGGTAATGATGCTATGTATCAACACTTTATACTACAAGTAGCATCTAAAGTTCATGAGCTAGAGATGGAGTATAAATGACTAGCTGATAAGCTTCCTGCTAAGCTAGATGATATATTTGAGCCCAATATTAAAGTTAAGTTGGGAGTTAATAAGATATCCACACTTTGTGATCTTGGTGCGAGTGTCTCAACAATTTTCAAAAGCTTATTTGACAAATTAAACTTGGGGCCTTTCGTTACTACTGAATTAATACTCCACCTAGCGGATTCAACTTATAAACAAGCTGTTGGGATAAAAGAAAATATAGTTGTTGAAATTAAAGGCAGTCTCGCACTTATTGATCTAGTTATTGTGGATATGCCTGAAGATCACATAGCACCTATAATTTTAGTGTTGGATATATGCCCAAGAGGTAATAATAAAAGTAGTTATTATTATATCTTTGTGTTTATGATAAAGGTTTACATTCATGTTATAATTGTATTAACCGGAAACATTAATACTTGTGTGATTTGTAAACATGTAAGAGTCCCTAGTAAAGCCTCTTTGTAATACTAGCTTGTTGATTAATAGATGATTATGGTTTCCTAATCATGAACATTGGATGTTATTAATAACAAGATCATATCATTAGTAGAATGGTGTCATGGACATACTCCTATAGTTAAGCGTAGCATAAGATCAAGCCATTTCAATAGTTCGTTTGCTATAAGCTTTCAGATACATAGTAACCTAAATCCTTCGACCATGAGATCATGTTAATCACCATCACCGGATGGATGCTTTGATGACATCAAACACCACTTCATAACTGGGTGGTTATAAAGTTGGCATTGAGTATTCGGAAAGTATGTGTTGAGGCACATGGATCAATAGTGGGATTTGTCCATCCATATGATGGATATATATAATCTGGGCCCTCTCGGTGGATTGTCATCCAATTGGCTTCCAAGCATGTGACTAGCTCACAAGGGATCA
This sequence comes from Avena longiglumis, assembly GCA_030063025.1. Classification (NCBI taxonomy): domain Eukaryota; kingdom Viridiplantae; phylum Streptophyta; class Magnoliopsida; order Poales; family Poaceae; genus Avena; species Avena longiglumis. The sequence goes on along the minus strand of CP125974.1, from coordinate 468,929,626 downwards.
CATATCACAGGAACAAGATCGGTAACGAGGTTGAACTAGGTATGCAGAGATACCAATGATCAAACCTCGAATAAGTAAAGTACCGCGAGACAAAGGGAAATTGGTATCGTATGTAAATGGTTCATTCAATCACGAAGTAATCATAGAAATATGTGGGAGTCATATGAATTTCTAGATTCCTCTATTGGTTATTGATCAGAGAAGAGTCTCGATCATGTCTGCATAATTAATGAACTGTAGGGAGACACACTTAAGGATTCAATGTTGTTTAGTAGATATGGACTATGAGTAAGAGACAGAATGTTGTTCGGAGTCTTGGATTGGATCTAGGACATCACACGGAGATTCGAAATGGTCCGGAGAATAAGATTCATATAAGGAAAGTTCAATTCTGGAGTTCGGGAATGGTTTCGGTGTTTTCACCAGAATGTTCTAGAAGGGTCTAGAAGGTCCACCGATCCAGAGTGGGAAGGGTACATGGATGTGTCATACCAAAGTGGAATGGTTGCATAATGTCCTAGGTCACTTGGCTGGGCAATGGGAAGATAGAAATGAAACTCTAGTTTGAAAAGTCAAACGCCAATTTGAAAAGGCAACTCCCAACATGGTTGCCTAGTGGAGGGAGGATAGGAAACCCACTTAGGGAAGGTTTGCTCCCTCCCCTTGTCGCCGACCTAGTAGAGGATTTAGGGGAGGACTCCCCTCCACCCAAACCGCCTCTCCCACCTATATAAGGAGGGGTAGGGCACCCTGAAATGGATCGTATGGGCACCTAGAGGGGGTGAATAGGTGCTACTCAATTTTTAGTTCTTTTTCAATTTTAGGCTTGACACAAAGTAAATTCTCTAGAGATGCAACTACGAGAATTTCCCTATATGCAAACCTAGCTACTAAGAACGTAAAGAGAGGAGCGAGGAAACCGTAATGGAGCACGCGGAGACACAAGGATTTGTTTTACCGCAGTTCCTTCCTTGTTAAGGGAAATACATCTGCGTTGGAGGGGTGGGCGGTTCTAAGACCACCACGCCACAAAAGGCCTCACCCTATTCTCCGATGGATCTCGCCACGAAAGGCCTGATCCACCTCCTCCACTATTGGTACTCTTCGAGGCGGGAACCGGTGTCTTTACAACTCTACCGGGTCACACACCCACAACTGAATTGGGGGATCCCGAGATGACAATAAGCTGTCACAAGAACAAGGTTTATCAATATACACAAAACAAGGATCTAGATATTTGCAAGAAATACTAGATCGGTGATTCTCCAAATGAATGGAGAGGATATGAAGCACTTGATTACAGTAGTTCAAGATCGAGATCTCCTACTTCGATTCCCCAAGGGACGGAGCCTTTGGGTGGATGAAGGTGGAGCTCTCTTAGTTGAAGAATGATGAACATATCTGACTTTTTCGAATGAATCAAGAGTTATGGTAGGAGGGGGAAGGCTGGCTTAAATACCTCCTGCCTAGAACAAGTCGTTGGAGAAGTTTAGGGGCGGATTATCCGCCCTACTTTGGGGAGGACTATCCGCCCTAGGGTAAAAATCCGCCCCTAGGACGGACACTCCGGAGAAAACTCCGCCCCTCCCCCCATATAGAGAGCGACGTAGGCCTTGTCTTGACGAAAATCCTTGAGGGGCGGACTTTCGCCCCCTCCAGGGGTGGACTATCCGGCCTAGCCGGAAAATCCGGCCACAAAGTCCGCCCCCTCTCTAGGGGTTGCGCTCTTCACAGAAAGGGAAGGGCGGATTATCCGGCCCAGCCGGAAAATCCGTCCAGGAAACTCTGGCCCCTCTCTAGGGGTTGCGCCCTTCTAGATATGGGGTGGGGCGGATTATCCGCCCCCCCAAAAATAGTTTCCTTTTCCTTTTTCAATGTAAAGATCTGCAACACTTCAACACACATTAAATAATCCTTGATATTGTTATCTAACAAACAAACACTAGGGATTATGAAATGTTCTTTCAATCTCCCCCTTTTTGGTGTTAGGTGACAATACTAGGATTTGCAAAAGACTACTGACGACACCTTAAATTAAATTAAAGAGGCTCCCCTAGATGTGTGCATATTTAAAATTTTGCTTTTGAATACAAATGCACACACTAGAGAGAACACAACTTTCATTGCAAGGACAATTAAAACAAGGTGAGTTAGGAAACAAGGTCATACCACCTGGATGTGAATATAGCCAAATAAAATAATGAGATTGTCAGGCTCCAAGCACATCCCACACAATTGATGCATACACTAGATAATCCCATGATTCCATATGCCATCAAATAGAATGCCAGACTCCATAGATAAATACAGAATTCCATGAGAGTAGATCCACAATATAAATCCAGAATTCCATAGGACCATACATAATAAAGCACGAAAAGAGTCTTACATTAACCAAGCACAAATAGAAAATAAGTTCTCGCTAAAGGGGCACAAGCATGCAAATGAAACGAATGAAAAAGAAACGCAAGTGCTTGCGCCCGACCCATGCAAATCCGTTGACCTAATAGAACTACTTCTCCCCCTTTAGCATCAAAACGCCAAAAAGGAAGAAGAGTGATGCAAACGCCCCAGAATATCATGCCTCCTCATCCTCGTCGTAGTCATCCCCGTCCCCTTCCTCTTCATCGTACTCTTCATCATCGTCATCAGTTGTAGGAGTAGGAGCCCATGGAGGTGGAGGAAACAAGTGACTCTCAAGCTCGCCCGCGGAGGGGGAGAAGATCCGAGGAGGCCCCGGAGAATCCGGTGGTCAAATCGACTCCGGGGAGGGGCAGAAGCTCCAGTGGCGGCTGGGGGCAGAGCTAAGGGTGGGGGAGGGCTGGCTGCTCTGTTTGAGCCTGGCCTCTCCCGACCCAACCCTTTAGAGGCTGAAAACGCCTGGGGCAGATAATCCGCCCCCACTTAGGGCGGATAGTCTGCCCCCTCTGATTTTTTTTGTACAGACATAATCAGGCCGGAGCATCCTAGCAAAACCCCTCGATGGTGTATAGAGGACTTGTGTGCAAGAATAGATGGTTCAAGGAGAGAAAAAGGCTTGGGTGTAGATTAAAAAACTGTGATGGTACTACACACCCAAAGTTGCAAGAACAAATCAAACAAAAGCCAAAGTTGGATGTGTTTTCCATAAGAACAAGAGATATGCAAGAAAAACCAAAGAGAGCCATTAGAAACCAACTCTTCTCAAGGAAGAGGGCGGTGGCCGAAGCCACCATGTTGGAGCGCATTGCATGACACCGCGAAGATGTATCTTGAGTTCAAAACCAATGCTCATCAATAACCCACATATCACAAAATGATATTAAGGGAAATCATTTTTCTTGCTTTCGTCATTATGGGGGGAGGGTTAGCCCAATCAATTAGGACCACACTCCCCCTATGTCTATGCCCGCATCTAAACCAAATACATGAAAAGGAGTAAGTGAGTGTGCAAGGGTAGTCAATCCAAGCTCCTTGAATCTATGATATTTAGCTCATTCCTCAAATAAAAAATCTTGCTTCATCAAGAGGCTTCGTGAAAATATCAACAAGTTGGTTCTTCGTGCTCACAAAGGATAGTGCAATATCACCACGAGCAACATGATCCCGAATGAAATGGTTGCGAATCTCAATATGTTTTGTTCTTGTATGCTGCACTGGATTATAACCAATTTTGATAGCACTTCCATTGTCACATAAAAGAGGCACTTTGTCACAATTGACACCATATTCCTTTAAATTTTGCCTCATCCATAATAACTGTGTACAAGCACTTGCAGCAGCAACATATTCAGCTTCGGTGGTTGAGATTGATATGCAATTCTACTTCTTTGAAGACCAACACACTAGACACATGCCCAAGAATTGACATGCACCAGAAGTTGATTTTCGATCATCTTTGTCACCAGCCCAATCTGAATCAGTGTAACCACATAGAGAGAAACTTGAACCTTTGGGATACCATAACCCAAAATTTGGGGAATGAACCAAATATCTGAAGATTCGTTTGACCGCTACTAAGTGGCTTTCTTTAGGAGCGGCTTGGTACCTTGCACACACTCCTACACTTAACACGATATCGGGCCTAGATGCGCAAAGGTAAATGAGAGAACCGATCATGGATCGGTATACCTTTTGGTCCATGTCTTTACCCTTGGGATTGAGCTCAAGATGACACTTTGTTTACATTGGAGTAGCAACGCCATTGAGATCCGTCATCTCGAACCTCTTGAGCATGTCTTGGATGTACTTAGCTTGATTAATAAAAGTTCCTTCTCTAAGTTGTTTGATCTGGAATCCAAGAAAGAACCTCAATTCACCCATCATAGGCATCTCAAACCTGTCAGTCATAAGCTTTGAAAAATCATCGTTAAAATCTTGGTTAGTAGAGCCAAAAATAATGTCGTCTACATATATGTGGCATACAAAAAGCTCCCCATTAACCTTCTTAGTAAAAAGAGTGGGATCGATTTGCCCAACTTCGAATCCACGGTCTAACAAGAGCTCTTTAAGGTGCTAATACCACACACGTGGGGATTGTTTAAGGCCATAGAGCGCCTTATCGAGTTTGTAGACATGGTTCGGAAATTTGGGGTCCTCAAAACCCGGGGGTTGCTTGACGTATACCAACTCATGTAGTGGACCATTAAGAAACACACTCTTAACATCCATTTGCTTTAATTTAAAATTATGATGGGCGGCATAGGCAAGAAGGATACAGATGGACTCAAGACGAGCCACAGGAGCATAAGTCTCGCCAAAATCAATTCCTTCCACTTGAGAGAATCCTTGAGCCACGAGTCTTGCTTTATTCCTCACAACAATGCCATTTTTATCTTGTTTATTCTTGAAATCCACTTGGTGCCGATAACATTGCGGCATTCCTTGGGTTTCTCTATGAGCTTCCAAACTTTGTTGCACTCGAAGTTATTTAATTCTTCATGCATTGCAACAAACCAATCGGGATCTTCAAGAGCATCAAAGACCTTCTTCGGTTCAACCATAGAAATGTGAGCTTGATGATCACAGAAGCTTGCAAGTTCTCTTCTAGTAGACACCCTTCTTTGAAGATCACCGACAACCTTGTCAAGAGTGTGTCCTCTAAGCTCAAGGTTCTGATCAGCACGAGCCTTGCGACGAGTCTCAATATCCTTATTGTTTCTAGGAGGAGTTGATTCAACATTGGTATCCTTTTCTTGTCCACTACCTTGCCCTTGATCTTGATCTTGCCCTTGATCCTGTTCTGGGTTCACAACATGAGCTTGTTGCTGAACATTTTCTTCAGGGCCGGATAATTCGCCCCTTGGTGGGGACGGACTATCCGGCCTGGGTGAAGCAGCTGCAACATCCTCTTCCTGAGAGTGCCTCACAGAGCTGGGGGATCCAGGGCCAGATAATCCGCCCTCGGGGGCCGGAGAATCCGGCCTGGAGTCTTCTTGACTGATTTCTTCTTCTTCTGATCCCCTGGGACGAGTTGGAGTGCTAGGGGCGGACTTTCCGCCCCTTAGAGGGGGCAGATAATCCGGCCTGGGACTGCCATTTTCTCCAGGAGACTGAGGAGCTTCAGAAAGTTGTGGTTTGGTGCATAGTTTTCTCCAGCAGTAGGAGCTTGTTGATCTTGTGAATATGAGGGCTCCACTTGAGTGGAGCATTGTCCTTCCTGATCCGCCACAAGGGGTTCCTCAATGGGGCGGAAAAATCCCACGCCCATTCTTCTTATGAAATCTTGGGGTATTTCAACATCTGCATCACAAACATCAACTTGCCCCACATAGGAGCCGTTATTTTCATTGAACAACACACTAAAAGATTCTACAACAGTCCCGGTGAGATTGTTGTAGACTCTATAAGTGTGGGATTCGGCACCGTAACCAACAAAAATACCTTCTAAAGCCTTGGACTCAAATTTAGACAAGCGGACACCTTTAATAAGAAAGAAACACTTACAACCGAATACCCTGAAGTATGAGATGTTGGGCTTGTTACCGGTAATTATTTCATATGGAGTCTTGTCCAAAATCTTTCGGAGGTAGAGCCGGTTAGATGAGTGACAAGCGGTGGATATGGCTTCAGCCCAAAAGTTGTAAGGAGACTTGAATTCAGCTAACATTGATCTTGCCATGTCCATCAAAGTCCGGTTCTTCCTCTCGGCTACACCATTTTGTTGAGGGGTGTACGCAGCGGAATATTGATGTCTTATCCACAAGATGTTGAAAGCTACCTTTAGAGACTTGCTCCACAAGAGTACCACCAAATCATCATCAATGAAAACAGCAAAACCCATCTTGCCAAGGGCACGAACAGAAAGAAGGTTGTAACCGAGGGTCTCAACAAGCATGATGTCCACGAGAGAGATATCGTGAGCAACCACAACCTTGCCAAGACCCAATACCTGAGATTGAGACTTATCACCATAGGAGACTGTAATATTATCATGATTGGGACGCATCTCCGTGATGATCTCCTTGCTTCCGGTCATATGACTAGTGCATCCACTATCCAGCACCCATTTCGACCCACCGGAAGCATAGCCCTTCAAGAGAATTACTTTTTGGTTTTAGGTACCCATTTTTCAATGGGTCCTCTCATGTTAGTAACAAGGGTCTTTGGAACCCAAATAGACCAAGCAACATATTCATCAAAAGGACCGACATAATAAGCATAAACATCGCCATAATCATCACAAAAGAGTTTATAATTTGGATTGTGAGACCCTGCAAAACCAATATTGTTAGTTTTGCCTTTTGAGACATTCTTCTTAGCGGTGCTTGTCTTTGATTGTACATTCTTGGTCTTGTTCTTCTTGTTTTTCTTCTTCTTGGACTTGGTGACATACCCAAGTCCCTCTTTACCAATATTTGACTTTTGCTTGCCAAGAACTTCATCAAGAACACCCTTATCCTTGGGAGTGATGTCTGTGACAAATTCTTCTTCCATACTAGCATTTTCCTTATGAATATATGTTGACTTGGATGTGCTAGGAACATCATACTTGGCCAATAGAATTTGGAGCTGATCATGTGACTCATAGAGAATGGAGAAATCACTTTTCAACGCCTTGTGGGCGATGTCAAGTTTCTCCAATTCCTTGGAGAGTCTATCATGAGCAGCACCAAAGTCAATCTTTTCCTTCTTTAACTTCTTTGCTTTGGCGACTGCATTGTCGCGTTCCTTAACAAGTTTAGCCACTATTTCTTCATGTGACTCCTCAATGGAATCAAGTCTCTCTTCAAGAGAAACCCGAGCCTCTTCTTCTTCTAGAGCAATTTTTTAAGGATGCAATTTCCATTGCATCCTCCCTTTCAATTCTGCCCTTTTCTTCCAGGAGAGCTTCATTTTGGGCCAGCTGGTCCATCAGAGCCTGAAAACGTATTTTGTGCTCACCTTGCAAGTTAGTGAAGAAATAGTCCAAAGAAATAATCTATTCTTTAACCTTAAGACTAGTATGATCATCCATGTCAATCATAGCCTTAGGAAAGGAAGAGTTAGAAGTAGTTACCTCGGAACTTCTTGCCATGAGAGAAGTAGCATTCTTGTTGGTGACGTTTTCGTTCGGAGACTCGAAGAGAGATGTTGATGTAGATGTGGTGACTATAGCAGCCACCTCTTGAGATCTATCATCCTCGTCCTCATCTTCACTTCCCGAAGAATATTCTTCTTGAGCCACTAGAACAATCTTTGGTTGCTTCTTGAAAGGAGCATGCTTCTTTACAAACTATTTCTTGCATGGAGCCTTTGACTTGTCTTTGAAAATAAGTCTTCCTCCATTATGTTCCCTGCTTTGATATGGACACTCAGCTACATAGTGCAGCCGTTCTCCACAGTTGTAACATGTTCTTAGCTTGGGACCATTTTCCTTTCTTCCGTAAGATCCACTCTTGCGTTCTAGTTCAGCTTTATCTTTGGCTGGGTCTTTCCAAAAGTTTCTAGCATAAAGAGCCAGGTATTTTCCATGGATCCTTTTTATATCCTTGGGACAGTCCATACCTTCTATGGCATATTCATCATGATCAATCACACTAGTCTTCAAGGCCATGTTGACCCCTTTTTGCATCCCCATAGCTCGTGCACGAGCATCTTCGGCATTCTTGGCAGCCACTTTGAAAGCGGCCATTTCTTGCATTACCTCATTGGATGTCATAAGGTGGTAGTTATGCCTACCTTGGAGACTTTTCAAATCTGTGGGCTCAAATGGCATAAGAGAACTGACATACTTGCGCTTGATCCATGCATCATCAACGTGAGAGGCACCATGATTCCTGAAAGTGGTGGCTATTGCCTTAAGCCTCCTATACATGTCCTCGTGGTTTTCTCCATCCAACATATAAAATCCTTCAGCTTCATTGCTCAAAGCATCATATCTATTCCTTCTCATACTTCCATTTCCGATGAAGATCTCGGTGAGAGCATCCCAAGCTTCCTTAGCTGTACTAAGATGTTGAATGTGTGGCATGTATTTGTCACCCACACCAAGTTGTATCATGTGTAGATCTGTAGTGTTGAGTTGACTATCGACAACCTCTCTTCTTGTGAGATTGTTGGGATTTCCAACATGAAGACCATTCTCGATGATTTTCCACAACTCAATGGAGGAACTGCACACATGAGACTTCATAAAAAATTGCCATTGAGTAAAAGTAGATGCTGAAAGTTTGGGTGGATCACCCCTATTATGTATATGTGGGTGAGGGATAGGTGGATCAGGAGAATACACATGGGAAACCTCATTGTATCCTTTCTTACCACTATCCTTTTTCGAGGAGGAGATCTTGCTAGTGCCATCACCAACCACTTCGTTATCTTTGGAATCGGTTTTACCCGTTTCCTTGGGTTGCGGAGTGGTAGCCTCAGAGTTAGATGGAGGTGATGCTGCAGACGTGGAGAGACGCATTATCAATTGACGCATCTCTTCCATCTTAGCCTCCATTGAACTCACCAAGATTGTTTCCAACGTCTTGAGATCGTTAATGGTGACTACCTCCGGAGCATCACTCCCATCTACCTTGGAACCCATACTTCTCTTAGGAGGTTAAGCCCGAAATAAGAGTCGGGGCTCTGATACCAATTGAAATGGATCGTATGGGCACCTAGAGGGGGTGTGAATAGGTGCTACTCAATTTTTAGTTCCTTTTCAGTTTTAGGCTTAACACAAAGTAAATTCTCTAGAGATGCAACTACGAGAATTTCCCTATATGCAAACCTAGCTACTAATCACGTAAAGAGAGGAGCGAGGAAACCATAGTTGAGCATGTGGAGACACATGGATTTGTTTTACCGTAGTTCCTTCCTTGTTAAGGGAAGTACATCTGCGTTGGAGGGGTGGGCGGTTCTAAGACCCCCACGCCACAAAAGGCCTCACCTATTCTCCGATGGATCTCGCCACGAAAGGCCTGATCCACCTCCTCCACTATTGGTACCCTTCGAGGCGGGAACCGGTGCCTTTACAACTCTATCGGGGCACACACCCACAACTGAATTGGGGGCTCCCGAGATGACAACAAGCCATCACAAGAACAAGGTTTATCAATATAAACAAAACAAGGATCTAGATATTTGCAAGAAATACTAGATCGGTGATTCTCCAAATGAATGGAGAGGAGATGAAGCGCTTGATTGCAGTAGTTGAAGATCAAGATCTCCTCCTTCGATTCCCAAAGGGACGGAGCCTTTGGGTGGATGAAGGTGGAGCTCTCTTACTTGAAGAATGATGAACATATCTAACTTTTTCGAATGAATCAAGAGTTCTGGCAGGAGAGGGAAGGCTGGCTTAAATACCCCTGCCTAGAACAAGCCGTTGGAGAAGTTTAGGGGCGGATTATCCGCCCCCCTTTGGGGCGGACTATCCGCCCTGGGGTAAAAATCCGCCCCCCAGGATGGACACTCCGGAGAAAACTCTGCCCCCCATACAGAGAGCGACGCAGGCCTTGTCTTGATGAAAATCCTTGAGGGGCGGACTTTCCGCCCCCTCCAGGGGCGGACTATCCGGCCTAGCCGGAAAATCCGGCCACAAAGTCCGCCCCCTCTCTAGGGGTTGCGCTCTTCACAGAAAGGGAAGGGCGGATTATCCGTCCCAGCCGGAAAATCCGGCCAGGAAACTCCGCCCCCTCTCTGGGGGTTGCACCCTTCTAGATATGGGGTGGGGCGGATTATCCGCCCCTCGTAGGGGCGGATTATCCGCCCCCCAAAAGCAGTTTCCTTTTCCTTTTCCTTTTTCAATGTAAAGATTTGCAGCACTTCAACACACATTAAATAATCCTTGATATTGTTATCTAACACACAGAACACTAGGGATTATGAAATGTTCTTTCACAACCCCTACCGCTCACACCCAAACCCTAGCCGGCCGCCGCCCCCTCTCAAGTTGCCGTAGCCTAGGGCTCCTCCAAGTCACCGCCACTAGGCTCTTCCCTAGCCGCCAGCTACCTCCACCTCTTGGCCCTCCAAACCTTAGATCTCCGAGGCCCTCTTCTACTCCACCATACCCGCTTAGGCTTAGGAGAAGCCCTGCGGGATTTCCCCTCTACTTCCAGCACCACTCCGTCGTGCTGCTGGAATCGCGAGGAGAGATCTACAACCTCCGTTGCCTGCTAGAACAAGGGAGAGGATGGTCTTCATCGAGTACCAAACGTGTGACCGACTATGGAAGCGCTGCCAGAACGCGGCTTCGGAAGGAACGTCTACGCGATCTTGAGATCGGAAAGTGAACAGCTACATCAACCACGAAAATCTGATCTTGTTAACCGCTTTGGAATGTTTGAGGGTTAGTACTCTATCAACTGGTTGCACCGATCTAGTAGATTAGATCTTGGCTTGTGTGTGTTCATGTGATATAAATTTTTTGTTTTCCATGCTATGAACTCCTACAGTGGTATCAGATCCGTGTCTATGCATAGATCTATTGCACGAGTAGAACATAATGTTTATTGTGGGCGTTGATGCTCTTGTTGTTGATTGCTTCTTGTGTACTTTGCATCTTACGGGATGGTGGGATGAAGCGTCCCGGGCTAACCTTGAATGACATCATTCATGAGACTTGATCCACGGTCGACATGCAACTTGTATTGCATAAGTGGCTTTGCGGGTGTCTGTATCTCCCACCAGTGAAGATTCAATTTACAACGGTCCCTAGATCGGGGGATCTGAAGCTCTTCCCGGCACCCTGCCGGAGGGGAGATCGTCCCGGAGGCCTTCTTCATCACCATGCCAGCCTACGGTATGATGTGTGAGTAGTTCCACCTTGGACTACGGGTCCATGTAGTAGCTAGATGGTTGTTTATCCTCCTTTGTGCTACCATGTTTAGATCTTGTGAGCTCCATTCATGATCAAGATCATCTATTTGTAATCATGCATGTTGTGTTTGCGGGGATCCGATGGATATTGAGATTACTATGTCAGATTGATTAATGGTTATATCTTATTGATTCTATCATGTTTGTGTTGTTTGTGATCTTTCATGCTCTCCGTTTCTAGTAGCTATCTTGGCCAAGTAGATGCTAGTGACTCCAAGAGGGAGTATTTATGCTCGATAGTGGGTTCATGCCTCTATTTAATCTGGGGAAGTGACAGAAATATCTAAGGTTGTAGATATGCTATTGCTACTTGGGGAAAACAACGATCTCTTGTTCATGGAACAAGTGGATTGTTTACCTTACACACTTTGCTTAAAGCAGTTATCCGTTGCTTGCAACTTAATACTGGAGGGGGGTTTGGATGATAACCTGAAGGTGCATTAGTAGTCATAGATGCAGTTGGATGGCGGTCAATGTATCTTGTTGTATTGTCGAATCAATACTCATAGGATCATGAATGTCTAGTATTGCATTGGTATGCCTTGCTCTGTCCTGTTAATTGCCCCGATGTAATTTGTTTACCCAGCATGCCATGTTTGTTTATCTTAAGGAGAACACCTCCAGTGAACTATGGACCCTGGTCCAATCTTTACCATTGTTACATCTTCCACTGTTACTGTTTAATTTCTGCAAACTACCATTACCTTCCACACCATAGAGTTAATCCTTTGTTTTCAGCAAACTGGTGAGATTGACAACCTCATTGTTCATTGGGGCAAAGTCTTGAGTTTGTGTTGTACAGGTTTCCAAGTTGCTAGCAACACCTTTGGGTCGTTTCCTTCCTCCTACTGGTTCGATAACCATGGTTTCTTTCTGAGGGAAGACCTGCTGCTGTGCTCATCATACCTTCCTCTTGGGGTCTCCCAACGAAGCTCTACAGTGATATGAGCGCATGAGTTGTGATGTGATATGGTCATGATTGTGATTATATATGATGTATTCAATGATCCTTATTATAAGTTGGCAACCGACAGTAGCCTTATGGTTGTCTTTTAATTTCGTTGAGACCCGCGTGTCTATTATTCAAAGTAGTTGTAATAGTTGATGCTGGTGGACGACAACCATGGAGCGGCATCATTGACCTTGACGCCACACCAGTGATGATGGAGATCATGTTCGTGCTTGGAGATGGAGATCGAAGGCACAAGAAGAAAGGCCATATCATATCACATATTATGAATTGCATGTGATGTTAATCCTTTTATGCATCTTGTATTTCTTAGTTCATGATGGTAGCATTATAAGATGATCCCTCTCACAAAATATCAAGTAATAAAGTGTCCTTAGTAGGCACCGCTGCTAAGACTCATCGTTTCGAAGCACCACGTGATGATCAGGTGTGATAGATTCTACTGTGCATACAACGGGAGCAAGCCAGATTTGCTCATGCAGATACTAAGGTTAATCTTGACGAACCTAGCATGTACATACATGGTCTCAGAACACAGAATACTGAAAGGTAAAGCATGAGACATATAGTAGATATGATGAACATGTTGATTGTTTGCCTTTGAAACTATATCATCTCTCATGATGATTGGACTTGATGTAGTGGATTTGGTTTGTGTGATCACTAAAACAATGTGAGGTATATTGTTTTGAGTGGGAGTTCACCTAGTTAATTTAAGTATTAATTGAACTCAATTTGTCATAAACTTAGTCTAAACTATTGAAAATATATTGTAGATCATGGCGGCCCCTACCATCAATTTTAATGCATTCCTAGAGAAAGAAACGTTGAAAAACAATGGAAGCAAATTTGCGGATTGGTTCCGCAATTTGAGGATTGTCCTTAATGCTGGTCAGTTGACCTATGTGCTGAATGCATGATGACTGCAATTGCATAGATCGTATGTAGCTCGTTTCGAAATAAAGATATCAATCCCACATGGAGCAGGAGTCTAAAGTCTAAGAATTCTTGAAGTAAATACTAAAAATAGGTAAATAAAGCTCTAAGTGACAAGATAAAATGCGAGTAATGTGTAAAGAGGTGTTTTTGGGTTTTTGGTATAAGAGAACAACATGTAAAGTAAATAAAACTAAATACTGAAAGTAAGTATCACATATGTGAAAGAGATTTGAAACTTCAGTGGGAGAAAGCATACTCAGGGATTGGCGGATACACCACTAGCATTATAAAGGGCTAAGGTAAAGATTATCATCATGAACATTCTCAACTATGTATATGTGTGGGAGGAACTGCATATTTGGACAAAGAGGCAGCAACCACTGCTCAAATCATCGTCATAACAATAGCAAACAACAATCAATATCAATTGAATTACCGCGCTATTAAGAGACGTAATCCCGCAGGACGTATCCCATGGCATGGATAGTGTTTTGTGAGTTTCCTCGATTCCCAAGTTGATACATAAGGGGTGCCAATAGATTTATAGTCATTGTAAGTGTTAACATCCCTCTGTCTACCAACAAGTAGTTCCCTACATCAAGTCCCCACATGTGCCAAAAATTGGAGAGGTCGACTTCTCCCAACATCAATATGTAGACAATCTAACACATGGTCACAACAATGAATATCATAATAAACTTTATATTGTTTCAATCTCATACTAGGGTTTCTCCATCTCCCCAAGAACTAATGATCTACTCAGACATGGAGACAGACAACATAAAAGTAATGGTAATGGAAGCAATCATTGATGAATAGTACTTGTATAAATCCACAACTAGTGCAAGAATTACAACAAGATCTAGAAGGGATGTACGGAGATGATGGTGGTGATGAAGATGCAGCCGTTGATGAAGATGGAGATCGATGCCTTGGCCTCCCAGATCTGCGTAGGGCGAAGATGGATCTCTAGGGCAAGTTCCCCCTCCAGATGCCTTCTGGAGGTTAGGTTTCGGTGATTTCTGGGTGTTCTGTATGTCGTCTCTCCGAACCAGTTGCATGGGGTGACACTATTTGAGGAGGCGGAGGCGGCACCAACTATAAAGCGGTATAAGGTACATATTTGGACAAGGTTCTAAAGATGTTTGGAATAGAAGATAGCTAGAAAGGGTTCTTTCCCATGTTGCCCAATACGACCTTGAGTAAGACTCAAAGTCCCGCTACGGCAGAAGATAGAGAGAGGACGATTAAGACTCCCTATGCTTCAGCCATAGGATCTATCATGTATGAAATGCTATGTACAAGACTAGATATTGCATATGTTGTTAGTTTGACTAGCAGATATCAAAGTGATCCAGGAGTAGATCACTGGATAGTGGTCAAAATATCCTAAAGTACTTGAGAAGAACTAAGGATATGGTTCTTTCTTATGGAGGTGATGAACAGCTCGTTTTTAATGGTTACACCGACCCGGATGATTCTAAATCACAATCTGGATACGTATTTACTTTGAATGGTGCAGCAGTGAGCTGGAGGAGTGCAAAGCAAAGCATTATGGCGAGATCTTCAACTGAATTGGAATACATAGCTGCTTCGGAGGCTTCACAAGAGGCGATATGGATGAAGGAGTTCATTCCAGAGCTTGGTGTGGTTCCCAGTGCGCTGGGCCTAATGGCTATCTACTATGATAACTTGGGTGCCATAGCCAATGCACAGGAGCCAAGGTCACACAAGAAGCTGAAGAATATCAAGCTACATTTTCACGCTATTCGCAAGCATGTCCAAGATGGTGAAATAAATATTATCAAAGTACACATAGATCTAAATGTGGCAGATCCGTTGACTAAACCTCTCCCGAGAGAAAAACATGACCAACACCAAACCACCATGGGTGTTAGGTATATTACCATGTAATCTAGATTATTGACTCTAGTGCAAGTGGGATACTGTTGGAGATATGCCCAAGAGGCAATAATAACAGTAGTTATTATTATATCTTTGGTTTATGATAAAGGTTTACATTCATGCTATAATTGTATTAACCGGAAACATTAATACTTGTGTGATTTGTAAACATGTAAGAGTCCCTAGTAAAGCCTCTTTGTAATACTAGCTTGTTGATTAATAGATGATTATGGTTTCCTAATCATGAACATTGGATGTTATTAATAACAAGATCATATCATTAGGAGAATGGTGTGATGGACATACTCCTATAGTTAAGCGTAGCATAAGATCAAGTCATTTCAATAGTTCGTTTGCTATAAGCTTTCAGATACATAGTAACCTAAATCCTTCGACCATGAGATCATGTTAATCACCATCACCGGATGGATGATTTGATGACATCAAACACCACTTCGTAACTGGGTGGTTATAAAGGTGGAATTGAGTATTCGGAAAGTATGTGTTGAGGCACATGGATCAACAGTGGGATTTGTCCATCCATATGACGAATAGATATACTCTGGGCCCTCTTGGTGGAATGTCATCCAATTGGCTTGCAAGCATGTGACCGGCTCACATATCACAGGAACAAGTAAAGAGTACTTATCCGTAACGAGGTTGAACTAGGTATGCAGAGATAACGACGATCAAACCTCGGATAAGTAAAGTATCACGAGACAAAGGGAAATTGGTATCGTATGTAAATGGTTCATTTGATCACGAAGTAATTGTAGAAATATGTGGGAGCCATATGAATTTCTAGATTCCTCTATTGGTTATTGATCGGATAAGAGTCTCGATCATGACTGCATAATGCGCAAACCGTAGGGAGACACACTTAAGGATTCGATGTTATTTAGTAGATATGGAATGTGAGTAAGAGACCGAATGTTGCTCGGAGTCTCGGATTGGATCCAGGACATCACGAGGAGATCCGGAATGGTCTGGAGAATAATATTCATGTAAGGAAAGTTCAATTCCGGAGTTCGGGAATGGTTTCGGTGTTTTCACCGGAATGTTCTAGAAGGGTCTAGAAGGTCCACCGATCCGGAGTGGGAAGGGTACATGGATGTGTCATACCAAAGTGCAATGGTTGCATAATGTCCTAGGTCACTTGGCTGGGCAATTGGAAGATAGAAATCAAACTATAATTTAAAAAGTCAAACGCCAATTTGAAAAGGCAAATCCCAACATGGTTGCCTAGTGGAGGGAGGAGAGGAAACCCACTTAGGGAAGGTTTCCTCCCTTCCCTTGCCGCCAGCCTAGTGGAGGAATTGGGGAGGACTCACCTCCCCCAAACCGCCTCTCCCACCTATATAAGGAGGGGTAGGGCGCCCCATACCCCTCACACCCAAACCCTAGCTGGCCGCTGCCCCCTCTCAAGTCGTCGCCGCCTAGGGCTTCTCCAAGTCTCCGCCGCCAGGCTCTTCCCTAGCCATCGGCCACCTCCACCCCTTGGCCCTCTAAACCTTAGATCACTGATATGTCTAAAATGTATATACTTTACCGAACACTTTTGCTATTGTTGTTGGGGATATGCTATATGGGTATCCTCATAGCATGTCTCCTATCCGGATAACCCGGGTGGCCCATAGTTGGTAGCATGGCCCATGGCCTGCTGGACGACCCAGTTAGATGGATCTAGAATGGAGGCCCATGATGGATAAAGGAAGGCTACAGAGGATTCACCGACGTACCCGGAGCCTTGTAGTGCAAGACACGTTAGACTAGTTCTGTATTGTGTAGGACTCTGTAACCTGTCCGGATAGGACTTTCCTTATAACCCTAGAACCTGGCGACTATATAAGCCAGACCTATGGGAGCCTTTAGGGCATGACAAGTTAGATAACTCAACTCATACCTCGCACAGCGAACCGATCCCTATAACTCGGCGTATTGCCATTATAGTGATTTATAGCAAGAGTAGGATTCCGCCACCGTCGTGGGATCTGAACCTGGGTAAGCTGTGTTACCTCATACCCGTCAACCGTCCGCCTTACCCCATGTCTCTAAACACGCACTGTGAGGACCCCTCCATGGCGTAGTCGTCGGCAATACCACAACAGTTGGCGTCCAACGTGGGGCAAGAGGCGCTTCAGGCTCTACAGCGGGAGAGGTCCAAGCTCTTCGTGGGAATCGGCGAAACCGTAGCCATCGGCCGTGTTCTTTTCTCCGGCAATGTTCCGATCGTCCCTCCCGAAGAGTTCTGGATCCCGGCGAACACGAACCCCACCCGCTACTCGATCGTCCCAATCGGGGACATCCACCTCTTCATCAGCGAAACCGACTCGGGCAATAGTTCCCTGGAAGTCAGAGGAGCGTTAAGACCCGCACGGACCGCCTACGGGCAGGATACGTCCATGGAAGGATCGATGTCGGATCTCTCTTTGGAGTTTGCCGACAAAGATCGGATTCAAGGCCCACCCAAACCGCCCGTGTGCAGGATATAATGGTGGAAGATCGCTGCAAGTACGCCGGCTTCGCCTGTGCGTCTGGACAACAGAGATCCAAGTTCGTCGGAGTGGTGAGCATCTTCGATCTGGCATGTTGCGTGCAGAGAGAGGGTGAAAACCCCCACGATTACCTAGCCAGGTGGCTCTGTATACGGGCCAACCTGGCGCATTACCCCAATGATGATGCCTTGTATCACTTTGTGGAAGGACTAAACTGTAACACCCTCAGAATCGGCCCTATGCAAGTTTCAGCGCTTCCCGCCAAACCCGCATAGAAACGATTCAAAGGTGCCCACCAGGCACTTGCGTGCGGGTGGAAAACGAAGTAATAGCATTACACAACAGTCCTCGATGGGACCCACAGGTCAGATATATATACAACACGACTCCATGAGTCAAGAATACAGATATACAGAACAAAGATCCAAATCACCTTGAAAACGATAGAGCGTCCAGCTATGGACAAGATGCAAATGGGGCTAAGAGCCCTGAAGAATAACCAATGGCGTCCATAACCCTGCCCAGGCCAAGCCGGAAGGGTAACCCTGCTAACGACGTCGATCGCAAAACCTGCTTAACAAAAAGGGGTGCCGACAAAGGGCAAAGAAAAAAGAGAGAGCGGTCAGTACTGAGGCCAGTACACGGCGAGGCTAGAATTCGGCGGTCCTCGCCTACATAGGTATGGTGGACTGAGCGCAAAGATGCACTAAACTACCTATAGAGACTCGATATAACTGTCGGCTATCAGAGAGGGATAAGAAAGACCTATTCGGAACCAACCTGATACTACCACCAAACATACCCATCCTGGTATTTCCCCCTCGAGACCAAACGAGGAAGTCAACCGAGGAACTCACACAGTTGGCAGTTTTATTTATTCAGTTATCATTGCAGCAATTACTAGTCAGGTATAGATAATCATCCTGATATAATAAGCAGTGGGCACTTTTAGTTAACCATTCCGTTGTAGTTGCAACACTTACTAGTCAGAATCATTTAGCATGAGATATCCCAAAGCCCAGCAGTTGTTGGCACTTTTATTTAGCCATTCCGTTGCAGTGAAGCTGATTACTAGTCATATCGGATACAAGTCAAATTATAACAGTAAACTTTAGTTATAGTTGTCTATGATCGAGACCTGTGCTCCAAGTCATCCATAACCGCGGACACGGCTTCTCGAAAAGATTTAACCCTGCAGGGGTGCACCAAAGTTTCCACACGCACCTACACCCTTGTTGTCGGATCAGGTAGGTGCAAGATCACAAAACATACACCCAACGGTATGTCGACGGGGTTTCGGACACGACGTTTCCCAAACCCAAAGCAAGCACGGGGGGCCACCCCACTAAGCTACCCGCAACGAAGTTGGCCGGCTCCGAAACGGACCCAGGGTTTGCGTCAGTGGCTGTAAACAACTGGGAACCCGAAACTCTCGGGCTTGTCGATACCGCGAAAACACTCCACTTACCTAAACAAGACAGTGCGATGCCGCAATTTAAATAAAGCGATAAAGCATGGCATAAGTACAGAATAGTAATAAAGCCCCAAACTAATTGTGGCCCCAGATGACTTGGAATCAGGTACTAAATCGATGGGGGTGCCCATACATCCCACATGTGGTTAGCGCGCTCGATCTCGGAACAGGTGTCAAGAACTCGGGGTCCTACGGGACACAAGTGGACGGTTAACAACCAAATAACATCTATTGCCCACCTGTGCCTCTGCATTACCTACTTCAATTTTAGTATTAAACGATAATTGAATTAAACTATAATTAAAGCCATGATCATCTCCAACATTAAACATGCGGCAATACTCCAACAACTGTGGTATTGGACGACACGCAACAGCACTTGAGCAAGCGACTACGACGCGCAAGTCCAACTATCTACCAAACAACAGGTCATAGGATGTGTCCAAGGCAATATAAGGCTGCAAGGGATATCACGGGCACGAAATCTAGAGCATCGCAACACAGATAGCAATAGATCAACAGGAGGGAATAAAGACTATAAATGCAAAATAGGTAGAAGGGGAAGGGATGCTCGCCTGAAAACATTGTTGAAGGATCTCCCGAAGATCGGGTCGGTACTCGCATCAACTCATCGGCCTAATCCGTGAAGAAGAAAAGCACTAGAAGAATACAACGAATGCACTATTTAATACTACGGCAAAAGATCGAGCATGATGCATGTATGATGCATGGCTTGGCAAGGTGCGATGCAATTAGGCAATATTAAACGGAACCGGGGTCCCGATATTTATTTAGATGGTTCATGTTGTTTAGGTACCCTGCAATTTAAATGTTGTCTTAACATGGCAGAAGATAGCACCGGTTCGATGCACAAATTTAAATGGAGGCAATATTAGACTAGATTCGTCCGCAGATGGCCTCCATATTTAATTTAGGTGAATCGGCATAAGGCCCCCAAACCACACAAACATGCATGCATGATCAATTTAATATGCGACAAGTGATCAATATCATATTATAAAAATAGGGGTCTCGGATAAAGGGTCACAAATTAGGGTTCCGGCAGGGTTCCGACGATCTTGGTGGCTCCGAGGGTTCAGGGATCGGTCTTCGGGTCTAGGATCGGCTTCGGATCCACGGAACAGGGTCTTCAGGTTTTCCATGAAGAAGGGCTTGAGGTTTCCGTGAAGGAGATCTTGACATCGGACGGTCCTTGCCTTTGGTTTCCATGTGAAAGTTCTTGTAAATGCGTATCTTGTCGGTGAACGTGGATCATCATTCCAGTCGACGTAGCCGTTCGGTCTTGCAAAGCGAGGGACTTGTACAACTTGTCAAGGTAGTACTTGGCGTTGTCTTGGTACCGGTAGCACAGGGATGCAGGCAGCGAGCATGGGGCGGTGCTGTGAGGCAGGATCAACAGGGCATCGGGAATCATTAACGCCACACTATCCCACGGATTTCCCTCCGCATCAACACATCAGACGAGCACCTGCTTGAGAGGGAACCGGAACAGGAGGCGTCAACAGCGCTCGCGTGCAGAGCAGGGCGGACATGGTGTTGGCGAGGACAGGGAACTCCTGGGCGTAGAGGTCGTGGAGGCCCTAGAAGGTGCCCGCGGAGGGGCAGCCCGATGGGAGGACAGATGTCGCCAGCGGAAGGAGGCAGTGGACCTCGCGACATGCTCGGGACGAACGGAGGGAGGCCGGGGCGACACGAACATCGACGGAGCTCAGCGATGGGAGGAAGAGAAACTGAGGCGGCCGTCGTCCGGTGGCGCCCGCGGGAGAGATGGTAGCTGGCGGGGTCAAGCTGGAGGTCGGCGTTGTGGGCGGGTGAGGTTGGCGAGCGAGAGAGATGCAGGGGAGCCGAGCGGGGTTCGGGAAGGGGACGGGAAGAGGAGCGAGGTGAGCGCGGCGGCAGAGATCGATGGAGGGAAGCGGCGTGAGGATGGGTGGCGAGGTGTTTCGTGAGGGGGAGAGAGGGAGCGGGCGAGGCAGGGGGAGGATCCTGGCGGCGGGGAAAGTGCGGGGTGCGATGAGGGGCTCGCGGCGGCGGCGGCGGAGGGACGTGGCCCTGCGGAGGGGAGATGGAGAGGGCGCGGCTGGAAGAGCTCCTGGAGGGGAGGGCCAGTAGAGGGAGATGCTGGCGGCGGCGTCGGGGAGCTCTGCCGCGGGGAGGACGGCCAGAGAGGGGAGGGGGAGAGAGCAGGTTGGTGGGCGTTGGGGGCGGCGAGTGCTCAGGAGAGGAGCGGCGGTGCGGGTGTACTGCAGGGGAGGGTCGCGTGCGGGAGGACGAGAGGAGCGGGGGAGTTGGTGGGGCTGCGAAGTGGGCCAGGAGCGGGGCCGGGGTGTGGTGCCAGGTGAGAGAGGGTCCAGGGGCGCTGCGGGGTGGGACCAGGTGAGGGGAGCGGGGGTCGGGTCAAAGGGGTGTGTTGTGTGTGGTGTGGCGGGGTTTGTGTGGGATCTGAGGATTAGGGTGAGGTGGCGCGCTGTGGTTGGCTGGAGGATGAAGGAGAGGTGAGGTGGAGGGAGGGGATTGGTCAGGGTGAGGTGGAGGGGGCTGGGTAGAATAGGATTGGGTAGTTTTAGGATTTTGGGTAGGCTGGTTTTGTACTGGGGTGGCCGACTGGGTCGGATCGGCCCGTTTCGGCTGCCCCTAAAATAATTAAATATTTTATTTATTTAAAATAGGGCTTTTTGAAAACCGGGGGTAGACAAAACGAAATAAATCGGAGACCCAGGTTTGAGTTGAATTAAAGACGGGGTATTTAGAAAACTAAAATAGGTTTTTCCGAAAATAGTTTTATGCGAACAAATGCAAGATGATGACGATGCTCAAATTCAAGGTGGCATGATGACATGAGCATGCAGTCATGATGATGCAATGCACAAAAACAACGCGATTTTCTAGTAGTGGTTTTGCGGGATGCCACATAAACCAAGGTACACTTCTCCGACATACGCTAAGGCGGCAGCAGGCTTCAGGACGCCTCACTTTCGAAAGCATGGTGAACACCGTCAACAACTACGCGGAAGCTGAGGAGGCAGCTCAGACAACGCTCGCGCTCTTAGACGGCGCCCCTCCACCTCAGCCACCACCACCGCCAGATCCGGTCGTCGTCGTTGCAGCTGCACCACCACCTCCATTCATCGTTGCTGCTGTCGCACCTCCACCGCCCGTCATTGAGGAAGCCCCGACACCCTCCGACTCCATGCTTGACGCGCTCTACACCGACATCAGTGTTCACTCGGAAGAGATAGATTTTAGCCCGGAGGAGCTAGACTCTGCTATGCAGGAGATGGAGGAGGATTTCCAACGCGACGAGCAGGCCAACAATGCCATCACGTCCCGAGAGGTGTTCGTCGCCATTGGGACCGCGATGGATGAAGATCAACCCGGACAAGCTCCGCCTAAACCGTTGGACAAGGGGAAGGTACCACCTGTTGCTGCCTACAACGATCGCGCAATGGTCATGCCCCCTCCGCCTAACCCAGTGTAGCAGCCGCAGGAACTAAATGATGGTCCGAGTAACAACAACACCGCAAACCCGCCGCCTTTGGCATCTACTTCTGCTGCTGCCCAAATTACTCCAGCCGATAGAGTGATGTACGACAACTTGCTCGTCGAGCCTATGACCGTGGCCCATATATGGAACGTGGTCCAGCTTGACGAGAAACGCCATCAACTGCTGGAGGAAGCGCAGGCCATCGCGTAGCAAGGCGCGAAGCTAGACCGAGATCTGGCCGACGCGCATAAGTCAATAGATAAAGCTAGAGCAATGGAGGCCGAGTACAAGACTCTGCTCAAGCAGCAGAAGGCTAAGAAAGCTCCGGCTCGCATCATCAACGATCCTGCTGTATGGCGAAACCTAGGATGGGCTCCCTCGAAGCCGCCACAAGCCAAGCCATACATTGATAGTGAGGGCACGCAGGTGATGCCCACTCCTATTATCAACCTCGTCGTCGCCAAGACCCTTCTGGAGCAGGATAGATCACCCGCAGCTGTGGAACAGGTCTATGACCTCGTGGCCAAGGCGGTGAAACAGTAGGAAAAGGCCACCTCTCAGAGGCTCGAGTCTGACCCAGCATATTGCCAGTCTAGCTAACCTAAGCCGCCAAGGGACCGATCTCCTCATGATGTCGGGTCCTCGAAGGGTTCATCAGAACAAACACGGAGAGATGCGCACAACAGGAAGGACGCTATCCCCATATCCTCTGACCATGGAGGCAAGGCTCATCCTCGTTGCCCATTTCCACCGCCCCGGTCTCCCCGACATCGCTAAGACCCCAAGGCTCACCATAAACGGGCATGCCTCCGCCAAGGCAAAGCGGCATCGTCATCCGCGACAACACGGAGCAACCCCGTCAAGATGGAGAACACAACCAAGGACACAAGAGCAGGTCGCTTCATGACCCTCCGTGTCCGACAAGCAACCGCGACAAGCATGAGGCGTCGCAGGAGGGTAACAACAAGAAGGCTAACCAACCTCCGCCTCCGTCGCCTCCTAGAAGCCACCATGGTAGAGGAGGCCCGCATCGTTCACGCAGCCCTTCTCCTGGCGGCAAGAAGAAAAGAGCAAGCCCGGAGCCATACGATGCATGTTCACGCCTAGACAAGATTCACGAGGCCCGGGGAGGACAATACTTGGGACCATGTTGCTTTGGACCTGTAATACGGACCGCAACTTACCCCAAGGATTTCCAGATTGACAAGACCATCAAGCCCTATGACGGCACCGCCAAACCAGCTATGTGGCTGCAGGACTACGGCAACATGGTGGAGATCGCCGGGGGTAACCCCAACTGTAGGGTTCGCAGCATAGAAAACAAAAAATTTCCTACGATGGGAACAACTATGTACCAAGATCTATCTACTAGATACAATCAACGGGCGGATATACATCCATAGAGAACATACCCTTAAAGACCGACAAAGCTTAACGAGGTTGAACTCGTGGTTGATGTAGACGATATCTTGCCGATCTCAAGATCGAGAGGAAGTCCTAGCGCCGCAAATCTGCGGCGCATCCGTGCTCGGACACACGTCCGAGGCACCGAGCAACCTCCGCCTCTTCGCTCCAGCAATGCAGCAGAAGCACAACTCTTTCTTGCCGAATAGCCACCAAGAACATGTATCTCGCTAGTCCGAGACCATGGGGGATAAATACTAGAGGGGGAGAGAGATCCTTCACGAGGAGGTGTGAGTGAGAGAGAGGGAGGGGGCTCCTTTTATAGGAGGAGGGGGGCACCCAAGGGAGTGGCCTGCGCATGGGGGATGCCCCCTTGCCCTGTCTCCATTGATGTGGGTGGACACTCCACTCACAAAAATGCCTTTCAATTTCCTCCACTAAAAAACCCACTCAAATTCCCACTAAATTTCCACCAAATTTAATGCAAACTCTCATTAAATAAAACTCCTTTTATTTATTCAGAATTTTGTCAATTACTTTAATGACAAACATTCACATATAACCCCTTGATAGTATTTCATTTGACATGCAAAAACACTTTCTGCAATTTCACCCGAAAACCCATTTCGGTATCTAGTGAAATAAATTCCTGCGCTTGTTATTCTTTCCGGCATGAAACTTTTGCTCCAAATGGTGTCGGTGTCTCTTAAGTTTGTCACCCTACGGTTCGCGAATAATGCGGACATGATCGAGACCCCTCTCAGATCAATAATCAGAAGCGGGACCTGGAGATCCATACTGACTCCCACACATTCAACGATGACTTTCTTGTGATCGTGAGAACCTTTTACGCTAGTATCTTAATCCTTTTGTTTCGCGATATATTACATGTCTGAGATTCGATCATCGATATCTACATACCTAGTTTAATCTCGTTACTGACATGTACTCTTTTCTCGTTCTCGTGCTATAACATTCTAGTGATCAAATCACTTGCTTGCAAGCTAATCAATGTGATATCACCGAGAGGGCCCAGAGCATATATATCCGTCATCGAGATGAACAAATTCCACTATCGATCCATGGGCCTCAAAATAACACTTTAGTAGTACTGAAACCATCTTTATAATCACCCTGTTATGCTGTGACGTTTGATGTTATCAAGATACTCTTCCGGTGTTAGTGATTGACATGATCTCATGGTCTAAGGATTAGGATCACTTCATATGATGTTATAGCAATATAAACTCAATGAATTTGAATGCTATACTTCGGATGAATGTTCATCACACCATTACACTAATGTTGTGACCTCATTATTAACAACATCCAATGTCCATGATCAGGAAACCTTGATCATCTTGTTAATCAACGAGCTAGTTTATGAGAGAGGCATAACTAGGAACTTTCTGTTTGTTTATTAAACACACATGTATTAACGTTTCCATATTAATACAATTATAGCATGCAAAATAAACATCTATCATATACTTGGAATATACATAATAACCACTTTATTATTGCCTCTAAGGGCATATTCCCTTCAGTCTCCCACTTGCACTAGAGACAATAATCTAGTTACATAGTGATAAATCTAACACCCATGGAGTTCTGGTGTTGATCATGTTTTGCTCTAGGGAGAGTTTTAGTCAACGGATCTGCTACATTGAGATCCGTGTGTACTTTACAATTCTTTATATCTCCATCCTAGACATGCTCGCGGATGGAGTGAAACCGGCGCTTAATATGCTTGGAATTCTTGTGAGACCTTGGTTCTTTGGAATTGGAAATGGCACCATTGTTGTCACAATAGATCACCACTGGGTAAAACGCGCCCGCAACCACACCTAGTTCGGATATGAACTTCTTCATCCAAACCGCTTCCTGAGCCGCTTCTGAAGCAGCAACATATTCGTCCTCCGTTGTTGATCCCGCCACCACGGGTTGTTTGGAACTCCTCCAACTAACCGCTCCACCATTCATGAGAAATACGTATTCAGATTGAGACTTAGAGTTATCCAGATCGGTGTCAAAGCTAGCGTTGACATAACACTTAGCGACGAGCTCTTCTTCACTTCCGTACACAAGAAACATATCCTTAGTTCTTCGCAAGTACTTAAGGATATTCTTGACCGCTATCCAGTGTTCCGATCCTGGATCAGATTGGTACCTACTAGTCAAACTAATAGCATGTGCCACATCCGGTCTTGTACATAGCATGACGTACATTATAGAGCCTATGGCGGAAGCATAGGGGACTTTGTCCATTATCTCTCTTTCTTCCGTCGTACCCGGACTTTGAGTCTTACTCAATGTCTTGCCTTGCAACATAGGTAAGAACCCCTTCTTACTTCCGTCCATTTTAAACTTCTTTAAAATCTTATCAAGATATGTACATTGCGATAGCCCTATTAGGCGCCTTGATTTATCTCTATAGATCTTTATGCCTAATATGTATGACGCTTCACCTAGGTCCTTCATTGAAAATTTGCTGTTTAGATAACTTTTAACACCGTTTCAAAGATCTATATCATTTCCGATCAATAATATGTCATCCACATATAATATCAGAAATGCCACATTGCTCCCACTCACTTTCTTGTAAATACAAGCCTCTCCATAAGTTTGGACAAATCCAAACTCTTTGATCACCTCATCAAAGAGGAGATTCCAACTCCGGGATGCTTGCTTCAGTCCATAGATGGATCGCTGGAGGTTGCACACCTTTTTAGCATCCTTAGGGTCGACAAAACCCTTTGGTTGTATCATGTACAACTCTTCTTCAATATTTCCATTAAGGAACGTGGTTTTGACATCCATCTGCCGTATCTCATAATCAAAATATGGAGAAATTGCTAACATAATCCTAACTGACTTTAGCATCGCTACGGGAGAGAATGTCTCATCGTAGTCAACTCCTTGAATTTGTCGAAACCCCTTTGCGACAAGTTGAGCTTTATAGACGGTCACATTACCATCAACATCAGTTTTCCTTTTGAAAATCCATTTATTCTCCACGTCCTTTCGATCGTGAGGTAAGTCCACCAAGTTCCAAACTTGGTTTTTAAACATGGATTCCATCTCGGATTTCATGGCTTCTAACCATTTGATGGAATCCGGGCTCATCATCTCTTCTTCATACGTCGCAGGGTCATCAGTTTCATCAACCATGAAATTCATAATAGGATTTCCGTACAGCTCGGGAGCTGCACGCGTCCTGCTAGACCTGCGAGGTTTGTAGTATTTTCTTTTGGAGCTTCATGATCATTATCATTAGTTCCCTCTTCAATTGGTGAAGCCAACTCCGGAACGACTTCTGGCGCTGCGCTACTTGCCATACTATGAAGAGAAGGTTCTACAACCTCTTCGAGTTCTACCTTCTGACTACTCACGCCTTTCCCGATAAACTCTTTCTCTAGAAAGGATCCATTCTTGGCAACAAAAACCTTGCCCTCGGATCTGTGATAGAAGGAATACCCAATAGTTTCCTTAGGGTATCCTATGAAGACGCATTTTTCCGCTTTGGGTTCGAGTTTATCCGGTTGAAGTTTCTTCACATAAACATCGCATCCCCAAACTTTAAGAAATGATAGCTTAGGTTTGTTTCCAAACCACAATTCATACGGTGTCTTTTCAACGAATTTAGATGGTGCCCGATTTAAAGTGAATGCAACAGTTTCTAGTGCATAACCCCAAAATGACAACGGCAAGTCCGTCAGAGACATCATAGATCGAACCATATCCAATAAAGTACGATTACGATGTTCTGACACACCATTTCGCTGTGGTGTTCCAGCAGGTGTGAGTTGTGAAACTATTCCACACTCTTTCATATGAGTGCTAAACTCGTAACTTAGATACTCATCTCCACGGTCGGACCGTAGAAATTTGATCTTTCTATTACGATGATTTTCCACTTCATTTTGAAATTCCTTGAACTTTTCAAAGGTTTTGTACTTGTGTTTCATCAAGTAGATATAACCGTATCTACTCAAATCATCCGTGAAAGTTACAAAATAACGATATCCACCTCGCGCCGACACACTCATTGGACCACACACATCAGAATGTATGATTTCCAATAAATCTGTCGCCCGTTCCATTGAACCGGAAAACGGCGTTCTAGTCATCTTGCCCATAAGGCATGGCTCACATGTATCAAATGATTCAAAATCAAGTGATTCCGAAAGTCCATTCGAATGGATCTTCTTCATGCGTTTAACGCCAATATGACCTAGACGTCAGTGCCACATATATGCGGATATATCATCATTAAGTTTAATCCTTTTAGCATCAACATTATGAATATGTGTAACATTATTATCGATATCCAACAGAAAAAACCATCCATCATCGGTGCATGACCATAAAATATTTCATTCATATAAATAGAACAACCATTGTTCTCGGATTTAAATGAATAAACACTTCACATCAAACATGATCCAGATACAATGTTCATGCTCAGTGCTGGCACAGATAAAAATTATTCAAGTTTATAACTAATCCCGACAGTATGTGGAGAGGTAGCGTTCCGACGGCGATCACATCAACACTTGATCCATTGTCGACACACATCTTGACCTCACCCCTTGCTAGCGGTCGCTTGTTCCGTAGCCCCTGATTCGAGTTACAAATATTAGCAACTGAACCGGTATCAAATGCCCATGTGCTACTGCGAGTACTAGTCAAGTACACATCAATAACAAGTATATCATATATACCTTTATTTTCCTTGCCGACCTTCTTGTCTGCCAAATACTTGGGGCAGTTGCACTTCCAGTGGCCAGTCCCCTTACAATAATAGCACTCGGTATCAGACTTAGGGACAACTCGGGGTTTCCTTTCAGGCACGGCAACCTGCTTGCTGCCCTTCTTTCCCTTCAGCTTACCCTTCTTGTCTTTCTTGAAACCAGTGGTCTTATTGATCATCAACACTTGATGTTCTTTATTGATCTCCACTTCTGCAGTTTTAAGCATTGACAGAAGCTCGGGGAGAGACTTCTTCATGCCTTGCATATTATAGTTCATCACAAAGCTCTTATAGCTAGGTGGCAGAGACTGCAGAACACGATGGATGCCTAATTCAATGGGAATCGTTATTCCCAAGGACACAAGCTTATCGGCGTAACCCGACATCTTGAGTACATGCTCACTTACGGAACTGTTCTCTTCCATCATGCAGCTAAAGAACTTTTCTGAAGCATTGTAGCTCTCTACAGCAGCATGTGTGTCGAAAATCATTTTCAACT
Source organism: Avena longiglumis (assembly GCA_030063025.1). Classification (NCBI taxonomy): domain Eukaryota; kingdom Viridiplantae; phylum Streptophyta; class Magnoliopsida; order Poales; family Poaceae; genus Avena; species Avena longiglumis. The sequence goes on along the minus strand of CP125974.1, from coordinate 468,900,414 downwards.
CATCCATTGTATCAAATGCATTGCCATTTTTGAAACTCTTTTGAAGTTTTGGCTCTAGCCCATAAAATATGCCGCAATGAACTAAGTTGTGGTCCTCCTGACGAGTCTGATAGACATTCTTCTCCTCGTTAGGGGCATAATCGAACGATGGGGGGCCTAGCGGCGCTTCTAGAACATATTGCTTTTGTGCAGCAGAGAGGAGAATCCTCAAATTCATGGCCCATTCGGTAAATTTGCTACCGTTCGTTGCAAGTTTCTCTTTATCCATGAACACATTGAAATTAAAAGCAGGTGGTGCCATCTACAACAGAAATTTGTAAAGTTTAGACTAAGTTTATGATATATTGAGTTCAACTAATCCAAATTAAGAATGAACTCCCACTCAAGAACGACATCCCTCATGCCTTTTTGGTGATTACATGAACCAAATCCAGTACACCAAGTTCGATCATTACGTGAGTCGGTGTAGCTTCAAAGGCGAGCATCAAATGGGCATCATATCTACCATATGACTCATGCTTAACCTTTCGGTCCGTGTTTCGAGGCCATGTCTGTACATGCTAGGCTCGCCAAGTAAGAACCTTACTATTCGCGTGTGTAACTGCCTTAGACCCGAAATATGATCGTGGAACCAATAACACCCGATCATCACATGATGTCTTGGAGCGACGAAACATAATCGGTGCATACTTAAGGAGGAACACATTCTTATCTTGATATCTAAATGAGGGATAATCTTATTATGCTAATAAAATGCCAAACAAGCAATATAAGATGCAATCAAACATCACATGTTTATAAGTGGAATGATATGGTTCTTGCACTCGATCTCCATCATGTGCATCGTGATATGATCACTATCATACCTCTATGTGTAAGGCCAAGGTCTATGGAACTTACACGTTATGTGTGTTGTAAGAGTATCAACTCATACTTCTACTTACAACATCACCATATCATGACACTAGCCCAGCAACAATCTAAACTAGACGCCTCTAATTTATCCATTGCAAGTTTTACGTGGCTTAGGGATTTCGAAGATAGAACCGTTCATACCTACGAACATGAACCAAAACGAGGATAAACAAATTGTTGACAACTTGTTGCAAATTAGATATTGACTATAGTAGGAGAGACAGACACCCGCTAGCCACTTATGCAAAACTAGTTGCATGTCAAGCGTGGAACAGGTCTCATGTGCGAGGACATGTAAGGTTTGTTCGGGTCGCTTCATCCCACTATGCCACCAATATACAAAGTACAACTTAGAAGCAATATCATGATCATCATCGCCCACATACTCATATGTGTACTACCCGTGCAAAGCATCTACACATAGATCCGGCTCTGATACCACTGTAGGGTTCGTAGCATAGCAAACAAAAAAATTCCTACGATGGGAACAAATAAGTACCAAGATCTATCTACTAAATACAATCAACGGGCGGATATACATCCGTAGAGAACATAACCTTGAAGACCGACAAATCTTAATGAGGTTGAACTCGTGGTTGATGTGGACGATCTCTTGCCGATCTCAAGATCGAGAGGAAGTCCTAGCGCCACAAATCAGTGGCGCATCCGTGCTCGCACACACGTCCGAGGCACCGAGAAACCTTCGCCTCCTTACTCCAGCGATGCAGCGGAAGCACAACTCTTTCTTGCCGAATAGCCACCGGGAACATGTATCTCTCTAGTGCGAGACCATGGGGCATAAATACTAGAGGGGGAGAGAGATCCTTCACGAGGAGGTGTGAGTGAGAGAGAGGGAGGGGGGCTCCTTTTATAGGAGGAGGGGGCACCCAAGGGGGGTGACCGGCACATGGGGGCTGCCCCTTGCCCTCCCTCCATTGATGTGGGTGGACACTCCACCCACAAAAATGCCTTTCAATTTCTTCCACTCAAAAACCCACTCACCCACTCAAATTCCCATTAAATTTCCACCAAATTTAACGCAAACTCTCATTAAATAAAACTCCTTTTATTTATTCAGAATTTTGTCAATTACTTTAATGAAAAACATTCACATATAACCCCTTGCTAGTATTTCATTTGACATGCAAAAAAACTTTCCACAATTTCACCCGAAAACCCGTTTCGGTATCTAGTGAAATAAATTCCTGCGCTTGTTATTCTTTCCGGCATGAAACTTTTGCTCCAAATGGTGTCGGTGTCTCTTAAGTGTGTCACCCTACGGTTCGTGAATAATGCGGACATGATCAGGACCTCAGATCAATAATCAGAAGCGGGACCTGGAGATCCATACTGACTCCCACACATTCAATGATGACTTTTTGTGATCGTGAGAACGTTTTACGCTAGTATCTTAATCCTTTTATTTCGCAAGATATTACATGTCCGAGATTTGATCATCGGTATATCCATACCTAGTTTGATCTCGATACTGACATGTACTCTTTTCTCGTTCCTGTGATATAACATTCTAGTGATCAAATCACTTGCTTGCAAGCTAATCAATGTGATATCACCGAGAGGGCCCAGAGCATATCTATCTGTCATCAGGATGAACAAATTCCACTCTTGATCCATGGGCCTCAATATAACACTTTAGTAGTACTGAACCCATCTTTATAATCACCCTGTTACGGTGTGATGTTTGATGTTATCAAGATACTCTTCCGGTGTTAGTGATTGACATGATCTCATGGTCTAAGGATTAGGATCACTTTATATGATGCTATAGCAATATAAACTCAATTACTTTGATCGTAATGCTATACTTCAGATGAATGTTCATCACACCATTACACTAATGTTCTGACCTCGTTATTAACAACATCCAATGTCCATGATCAGGAAACCTTGATCATCTTGTTAACCAACGAGCTAGTTTATGAGAGAGACATAACTAGGAACTTTCTGTTTGTTTATTAAACACACATGTATTAACATTTCTGTATTAATACAATTATATCATGCAAAATAAACATCTCTAATATACTTGGAATATACATAGTAACCACTTTATTATTTCCTCTCAGGGCATATTCCCTTCACCAACGTTGTCGTCAAGTACCTCCCATTGATGCTGGTGGGCACGGCCCGACAATGGATCGATGACTTGTCGGAGAAGTCCATCTGCAATTGGTTTGGACATGCAAGAAGAGTTCACCAAGAACTTCGAGGGTACGTATAAGCGTCCCTGTACTGTTGGCGATCTACATCGTGCGTGCATGAAAAAGATGAGTCATCTCGCGCCTACCTCTCTCGCTGGCTGGATAAAGAATTCCTGCGCAGGAGTGCACGCTCAAACCGCCATGTCCGCCTTCATCGATGAGTTGGAGAAAGGTACATTGCTCCGACATAAGTTGAAGCGCTTGTAGGACAATCACCGGCTAGATCTCAACCAGATGATCCAGCTGGCTAGTGAGTTCGCGGTTGTCGACGACGATGCTCGCGGATCCCTGCCGGCAACGGCCGTTCCAACTCAAGCTAGGAGGAATAGCAACACAAAGCGGAAGAGCCCTCCAGAAGAAAAGAAAACCTCCCACATGGTTGGCATGACATTTTCAGGACGCGGTGATGGCGGACAGCGTGGCCGAGGACGGGGGCTGGTCGTGGGCAGTAGCGCGGTAGTGAAACTACCCCGGCAGCACTCCGTATTCCCCGGACTTACGAGGAGTACCGTGATATGCCATGCCTTGTACACCTCGATGCCAACGGCAAACCCACTCACACCAATCGCCATTGCAAGTTTGTCACCAATCTCAAGGAGGACCCGGAGTCCGGATATAAGCGAAGTCGGAAGAACAGACCATGAGGCAAGGTCAAGGGGAAGAAGAAGGACGAGGAGTCCAAGGATTCAAGCGACATGGACAAGGATGTTGACCCCAAGCACGCCGCCAAGAGCGACGACAAGGGCAAGAAACTCTTTGAGAAGAAGGCCCCTGTCTACCACACTTTCCTTGGCACCCCAACCGTCCGACAACAGAAAACCTCATTGAGGATACTAATGGCCACTCTACCCCCAGTCCCCCAGTACCTGCGCTGGTCGTAGATTCCAATTACTTGGGATAGAAAGGATCACCTAGACCTCATCCCTATGGAGAACCAGTATGCCATGGTCATCAACCCCCTGATTGACGGCAATGAGTTCACCAAATGCATGGTGGATAGTGGAAGCAGCATCAACATCATGTACCTGGATACATTGCACAAGATGAACTTGATGGAGGCTAACCCAAGGCGGACAAGTACTGTGTTCCATGGCGTAGTTCCTGGCTGGGAGGCTCGGTCCCTGATACGTCGGAAACATATCTATAATTTTTGATGCTCCATGCTTGTTTAGTATCTACTTTTCTTTACTTTGTTTACACTTTGAGGTACTTTTTACATGTTTTCTGGTACTAACCTATTAACAAGTTGCCACAGTGCCAGTTGCATATTTTCTGCTGTTTTTGGTTTCAGAAAAGCTAGTAAAGAAATATTCTCGGAATTGGACGGGACAAACGTCAAAGTCAATTACTTTCCGTGGGGAACAAGAAGTCCAGAGGGGAGACGAAGAAGCGGGCTAGGGAAACCAAACCCCCTAGGCGCGGGTGGGCCCTGCCCCGCGCCTGGGTAGGGTTTGGCCCCCTGGCCGCCTCCTCGGCCTCCCCTTCGCCTATAAGAAGCCCCCAATGCAGAAACCCTAAGTATCCGATCAAATCTCCACGAAACCTTCTGTAGCCACCGCCACCGTCGTCCCTAGATCGGGGGGATCTGAAGTTCTTCCCGGTACCCTACCGGAGGGGAGATCATCCTGGAGGCCTTCTCTCCGGTATGATGCGTGAGTAGTTCCACCTTGGACTATGGGTCCATGTAGTAGCTAGATGGTTCTATCTCCTCCTTTGTGCTTTCATGTATAGATATTGTGAGCTCCGTTCATGATCAAGATCTAATCTATTTGTAATCATGCATGTTGTGTTTGCGGGGATCCGATGGATATTGAGATTATTATGTTGGTTTGATTAATGGTTTTGTCTTTATGATTCTATCATGCCTGTGTTGTTTGTGATCTTGCATGCTCTCCGTTCTTAGTAGCTATCTTGGCCAAGTAGTTGCTAGTGACTCCAAGAGGGGGTATTTATGCTCGATAGTGGGTTCATGCCTCTAGTTTCCAAGGGAAGTGACAATAATCTATTCGGTTGTAGATGTGCTGTTGCTACTAGGGAGAAAACAACGGTCTCTTGTTCATGGAACATGTAGACTGTTTACCTTACGCACTTTGCTTAAAGCAGTTGTCTGTTGCTTACAACTTAATACTGGGGGGGGGGTCAGATGATAACCTGAAGGTGGACTTCTAGTCATAGATGCAGTTGGATGGCGGTCTATGTATCTTGTTGTATTGCACAATCAAATCTCATAGGATCTTTCTGACTAGTAATTGCATTGTTATGCCTTGCTCAGTTCCTGTCAATTGCCCTGCTGTAATTTGTTTACCCTTCATTCCATGTTGTTTATCTAAGGAGAGCACCTCTAGTGAACTATGGATCCCAGTCCAATCTTTACCATTGATACATCTTCCACTGTTACTTGTTTACTTGCTTCAAACCATTACCTTCCACACCATAAGTTTAATCCTTTGTTACAGCAAACCGGTAAGCTTGACAACCTCACTGATTCGTTGGGGCGAAGTCTTGAGTTTGTGTTGTGCAGTTCTCCGTGTTGCTTGAAGCACCTGTGTGAAATTTCCTTCCTCCTTCTGGTTCGATAACCTTGGTCTCTATTGAGGGAAAGCTTGCTGCTTTGCTCATCATACCTTGCTCTTGGGGTTCCCAACAAAGGCCTCTTTGACAGGCAATCAGTCCCTTGGGTGCATCACACTTCAGGTTGCTTTTGGCGATGTTAATAATTACCGCCAAGAATGCATGACCTTCGAGGTGGTCCCCTTCAAGAGCGTGTACCATGTCATCTTCGGACGTGACATCTTCCACACCTTCATGGCCAAAGAATGCTTCGTCTACAACAAGCTCAAGATACCCGGACCAAACGGTGCCATCACTGTATCCGGAAGCTTTACCAAGGCAAGGGACTGCGAGATTGGAGAAGCAGCCTTTGCAGAAGTTGTCCTCTACAACAAAGAATTCAAGAAGATACAGAGCAAGGTCGATGCCTTGGAGATGCCGGTGTCGAAGAAGCAGATTTCTGACTCCGCCCTAGCTTTCAAGTCCGCCATCGAAACCAATTCGGTAGAACTTGTGGTAAGCGATGCCGGATAGACAATTTTTGGAAGCTCTGTTGACGTCCTGGGTGTAGAAGTGCCACCTTCGGCAGACGTTCCGCCCACCACCATCACCTTACTGCTACCGATGGCATCCTTAGCCGGAGCTTCAGCCATTTTGGTCGCGGTGCTTTCTTGTGTCGCCTGCTTGTCGACAAGGACAAGATCTGCGGAGACACCTAGATCCACCTCCATGGCGGAGGGGCCAGATGCCACCTTAGCTGGAGAGCTTGTCGGTACGACAACAGGCTTGACGGTGGGAGTGATAGGGGAGATGGAAGGAGATGCTTGGTGCAACATATCCTTGATATTTTTAGAAGCCCCCAATGTTTTGGAGGACTTCTTCAAACTTAAACTGGCCTTCTTCCTGAAACGTGCAAAAATATAAGTATAGGAATAAGACGAACAATGGACAATGTTGGAGGGAAAGAAGCTTACACAACGGTGGGTGCCTTGGTGAAAGGGATGCCGGTAATCTTTCTTTTCTCCGCCTCCAGGGTGGCAGTGGACTTCTTGGAGGCTCCACCCTCCGTCTTCTTCTTCTTGCCTCTTTCGGCAGCGTCAGAGGTGGAGCTCTTCCACTTACGCGCCAACGGAACATCGTCGTCGGACACGACGGTGACTTCCTTCATCTTGGGGTCATAGATTTGGACAGCCATGCTATCCTCCTCTAGACTTTTGAGCTGTTAAGTAAAGTCCCAAATTGTTAGATGAGATGATAATGGCAAGACGAAAAAACTGGAGTATATGTCATACACGGAAAATAAACAGGTACCTCTGGGCACTTCCCCTCTATGAACATGTCATAGGTGATGGCGAAGCCGCTCTTTCGGTCCTTCACCATGACGATGTTCTTGAGGAGGAGCTTGATGGAGCCACTCGAGAAGTTGTCCTCAGAGATGCGGAGGCTATCCTTCCTCTCCTTGGTATACTGGTGCATCAGCTTTGCACGATGCTGGAGAGGCAGGATCCGCCTGACGAACCAGCACATGGATAGGTCTAACCCGGTCAGAACCATCTCTACAAACCATTCTATCCGCCTTATGGCGCGGGAAGCATCATTGTCGGAGGGAAAGGTGGCCTGGGATCTCCATGTCGGGGCTTTAGCGGTGGCCCCATCGACGAAGTCCGGGTACGTTCCTTCTCGGCCGGCCAGAGGGATATCTGGGCCATAGAAGTACGTCCACTGCCAGTTCTTGCAGGACTCGTGACCGACGATGTCGGGGAACCGCCGGCCAGGCCGGATCTTGAAGCTAATTGTTCCGCAATTCCTAATCTCATCCTTGCTAGCCCCAGCTTCCCTCTTGACGGTGAAGAAATAGATAAAAAGATCTAACCTAGGCCTAATACCTATGTAGCCCTTGCAAAGCGCTACATAGTTACTAAGAGCTAGGATGCTATTGGGGGAGAGGTTCTTAGGTTGAACCCGGTAATGGTTGAGGACAGCAAGAAAGAAGTCGGAGATCGGAAGGGAAACGCCGCGTACCAGTTGCGCTTTTAGGTACACCTTCTCCCCAGCTTGGGGAGAAGGAGTGACCTCACCGGTTGGCGCCGCCTACTAGATGAGCCCCTCCGTCGCGGGGATGTAACCTTCAGCGAGCAGCTCTTTGATATCACCGTCAGTGATATCAGAGCCACGCCAATCTCCCTTGTGGGAGTCACCTTCCTCCTCCCGTGGCTCCAGCACCGCTGGAATATGGTCGTCGCCGGTGGTTACCACCACCACGGACCATGGCACCACCACGCCTTATGGGGGAACGTGGATGGCGCTCGCCTGCTTGGCCGTAGCATCGTTCGCTGCCGCCATGGAAGGGGTGGAGCTACTGCTGGCCATTGGAGTAAAGGGGAGGTGACTGGGAGATTGGAAGAAGTTAGGGTTTTTCGCGTGCGTGAGGAGAGCTCGAGGAGGTGCTCACAAGAGGAAGAAGATGATGCAGGGGAAGAATGAGGTGAAAAAGTAAAAATCTACCACAGTTGTAATTTATAACCCCCTAGTGTCAAGATTCGTGCAAGCAATCGAATGGTTGTCGCGTGGACGATGTGTGTGTGCGCGTGCACAGAAGTTTCGCCATGTTCTCAACCGCTGCCACCAATGGTTCGTATCCTTCCCACAGGAAAAACGGACATGATTGTGTTCTCTGCATGTGTGAGTTACGAGGCGTCGCTGACCTATGGTCTATGTTTCTCTAGCTGACACGGGCAGATGAACCATCCCATCAGAAGATTCTGGCATGGACGGATCCAGTCCGGCTATGAGAAGAGTACGATGGAAGATTCAACATTTCTCCGACTTACAAGTTGAAGACGGAGAGCATTGCAGGGTTCTTGGGAGGAATACATTATGTTGCTTGACGATTTGCCAACATTCATCTATCTGAAGCATCCAACCTGAAGAGGCAAGACGGTGCAAGATCTCGGAGTTCTCCGGGGGCTACTATTGGGGATATGCTATATGGGTATCCTCATAGCATGTCTCCTATCCAGATAACCTGGGTGGCCCACAGTTGGTAGCATGGCCCATGGCCTGCTGGGCGGCCCAGTTAGATGGATCCATAAGGGAGGCCCATGCCGGATAAAGGAAGGCTACGGAGGAGTCACCGACGTACCCGGAGCCTTGGAGTGCAAGACACGTTAGACTAGTTATGTATTGTGTAGGACTCTCTAATCTGTCCAGCTAGGACTTTCCCTATAACCCTAGGACCCGGCGAGTATATAAGCCGGACCTATGGGAGCCTTTAGGGCATGATAAGTTAGATAACTCAACTCATACCTTGCACAGCGAACCGATCCCTGTAACTCGGCGTATTGCCATTATAGTGATTTATAGCAGGAGTAGGATTCCACCACCATCGTGGGATCTGAACCTGGGTAAGCTGTGTTACCTCGTACTCGTCAACCGTCCGCCTTACACCACGTCTCTAAACACGCATTGTGTGGACCCCTCCATGGCGTACTCATCGGTAATACCACGACAATTGTTTCTCCTCTAAATTGTGTGATTTGGATACAACTAACATGGACTGATGTTGTTTTCAGCAGAATTGCTTTGGTGTCTATTTTTTGTGCGGGAAATCAACTTTCAGGAAAAATCCTGGAAAATATTGTAAAACTCCTATTTTACCAGAAGACTCACGGAGCCAAAAGACAAGACAGAGAAGGGCCACGAGGGGGCCACACCACCCGGTGGCGCGGGCCAGGCCAGGCCGTGCCAGGGGGTGGTGTGGCCACCTCGGGCACCCCCTCGACCTCTCCCTTCGCCTACATAAGCCCTCTGACCTAAAAATAGAGGGGGGTTCGATGTTTTTCCAGATAGAGTTCCTCTGTGTTGCCACCACAAGAAACCGCGATTCGGAACCAGAAACTCCGTTCTGGCACCCTGCCGGGACGGAGAATTGGAGGATATCATCGCCATCATCATCACCGACACCTCGCCATCAACCATCCATGTTTCCCCCATCCATGAGTGACTAATCCCCCGCTGTTGGCTATGAGGATGGTATGGATTGGGTGAGATCTATCATGTAATCGAATAAGACTGTTAGGGCATGGTGCCTAGTATCTTTGTTACTGCTTTTTGACATTGTTGCAACTTGTTATTCTTAATGCTTGTCATTAGGGCCCGAGTGCCATGATCTCAGATCTGAACATGTTATTGATTCATGATGATAGTATTGTTTGTGATCTTATTTGCAAGTTGTTTACACATATTATTGTCCGGAACCAAAGGCCCCGAAGTGACAGAAATTGGGATAACCGGAGGGGATGGCTGTGATATGAGGATCACGTGTGTTCATGGAGTGTTAATGCTTTGCTCCGGTACTCTATTAAAAGGAGTACCTTAATTTCTAGTAGATTCCCTTGAGGCCCCGCTGCAACGGGCTGGCAGGACAAAAGATGTTGTGCAAGTTCTCATTGCGAGCCTGTATGACTATATATGGAACACATGCCTATGATTATTTAGTACTTGTATGCTTTATCTTATTTATCTGCAAATGACCTAGATCTTGATATTACATGAATAGACTTGTCCATGCAATGCTCGTCCATCCATCCCTATGCCTACCACACTCAAATCCTGCTATTTGCTACTATTGTTACTACTGCCTTTATTTTACTGTTGCTGTTACTTTGCTATTGCTACTACAAAACTGTTGCTACTGATAAATTGTTGTGAGCAAGACTAATTTCCTGGTGCAGCTAAATTGACAACTTAGTTGTTAAGGCTTATAAATATTCTTTGGCTCCCCTTGTGTCGAATCAATAAATTGAGTTATACTACCCTCGAAGACTGTTGCGATCCCCTATACTTGTGGGTCATCAAGACTATTTTTTGGCGCCGTTGCCGGGGAGCATAGCTTTATTTGTAAGTTCACTTGGGATTATTATTGTTCACTGCCATCCATTCATCATGGGTAAAACTCGTGATGGAAAAGTTCCTATTTTACCATACACTACAAGAAGAGGTACAGTTCTAAACACCTCTGTTTCTCTTGATTCACCATCTGTTATGAGTAAGCTCCTTACACCACCACCACATACACATGCTACACACACTGCTACTACTGCTGAATCTGAAATTTCTTTTGATGCTCATGATGTTACTTCTACTATGCTTGATGAGAGTGGTTCATTAGGTCCTTTCCTATAATCTACTATTGCTAGAACTATATTGGGAAACACTGAAACTCCTAATGAAGATACTACTACACCTGTTAGTTCACGTGAGTCTAGAGAGAGCTATGATATTAATGATGGTTATATTGAAATAACTGATGAATTTATTGAAGAATATCGAAACACACATGGTGCTAGTGCTATTAATAGTCTTCTTGAGAAACATACTATTATACCTAAACTATTCCCTGATGCTAAATTTGCCACATCTCCCATAAACATTAAATATGAGGATTATGATTTCTCTCTTGATTTATCCGATATAAACATTGTTGAGAAAGAACCTTTTTGTGGGACTAAGAATGAAAGGACTGTGTCACATATGACTAAGCATTCTACTATGAGTGGTTTATTTTCTGATGATATTAAGATGTGCACCTACTTTGTTGCTAAAATTTTCCCTTTTTCACTAAAAGGAGAAGCTAAAGCTTGGTTTAATAATTTACCTCCTGGATCCATTGATAGCCCTGATTGCTTGATTGCTACTTTCTTTCAGAAATATTTCCCTCCTAGTGCTTGACATGCTGTTTTGCAGAAACTTTTTGATATTAAACAGGGAGAAGAGGAGAAATTGCCTGAGTCATGGGCAAGGTTCTGTGCTTTGATTCATGCACATCCTGGATGTCCATTACCTAAAAATGAGCTTCTTGATATATATTATAATGGACTAACTGATGACTCTAGGACATACCTGGATAGTTTTGCTGATTGTGTTTTCAGGAAAAGAACTCCTGAAGAAGCTGAGGAATTAATGGCTAAAATAAGCAAGAATTATGATGATTGGGCTACATCTGAGCCAATTACACCTGAGCCAACTACACCTGAACCAACTGTGCCGGAACCAACACCAACACCCAAGAAGAGAGGAGTGATTGAACTAAATGATGAAGTGATAAAAGAAGATAAGAAATGTCTTAAGAAGAAGGGTATTAAATCTGAAGATGTGAAGAATTTACCTCCTATAGAAGAATTATGTAAGCCAATCTCCCACTCATCCACTATTGAGGTACACTCTCTCCAACATTTTGATGAAGGTGACATTCCTTATGGTAAACCTCCTGATCAATGCTTAGAGGAACTTGATATCTTTATTGTTAAGCAAGGTAATTTTAATAAGAAAGTGCAGAATCATTTAATGGAAAACTCTAGAGCTATTAATGAGTTGAAATATATTGTGGAAAGAACTTCTAATGATGTTAAATTGCTTATTAAAAATTTCTAAATGGTTCAAACTCAAAATTGTTCAACTTGCTAAAGTACAAAAAGATATGCTAGTTAATGCTTCAGGAGATAAACATGCTTATGAAATTAGAACTGGGAGTGGTGCTGCCACTCAGGATCCCTTATATCCTGAGGGGCGTCCTAAAAGAATTGAGCAAGATTCTCAACAAGCTGGAAATAAAAGTACTTCTTCTAAGAGAAAGAAAAAGAATCATAAAACAGTTGTAGAATCTTCTGAACCTGCTATAGATCCTAATAGTATATCTGTCTCTGATGCTAAAACTAAAATTGGTAATGATAAAAATGATGCTCCTAATAAGGAAGAAATTGAAGAAGAACATGAGAGGCACACTAAGAACACTAAGTACACTAAGGAAGATTTTGTTGATAATAAACATGGTAGTGAAAGAGAGCCTTGGGTGCAAAAACAAATGCATTTCCCTAATAAGAAAGACAAGTCAAGGGAGGAAGAACAATATAACAAGTTTTGTGAGTGGATGAAACCTTTATTTTTGCAAACTCCTTTAACTGATGCTATTAAATTGCCTCCCTATTCAAAGTATATGAAGGATATTGTCTCTAATAAGAGGAAGATTCCTAATGAGGAAATTTCTACTTTGCTTGCTAATTATTCCTTCAATGGTAAGGTTCCAAAGAAACTTGGGGATCCAGGGATTCCGACTATTCCTTGCTCTATTAAAAATAATTATGTTAGAACTACTTTGTGTGATTTAGGAGAAGGAGTTAGTGTTATGCCTTTTTCTCTCTACAAGAGACTTCAACTAGAGAAATTGATACCAACTGATATATCTTTGCAAATGGCTGACAAGTCTACTACTATCCATGTTGGTATATGTGAGGATGTTCCTGTTCAAGTGGCTCGTAAGTGTTTTATATTTAATGATTTTGTTGTGCTTGAAATGCCTAAAGATGATAATATGTCTATTATTCTTGGGAGACCTTTTCTTAATACTGCAGGTGCTGTCATTAATTGTAAGCAAGGGAAAGTAACTTTAATATTACTGACAAGGAGCATACTATATATTTCCCCAAGAAGATTGATAAGACTTATGGCCTAAATTCAATTGAAAATATTGAGGGCATCAAAGTTGGAGAAATATATTGTCCCATACCTCAAGAAAATTATGAAACTATTATGACTGGGACTATTGCCATCAAGATTGAGGTAACATGATCATTTTGTGAAATGAAAAGTTTTTTTGATATAAAATTGTTTTGGTAACAAGAATTGATCAACCTTGTTAACAAAGGGATTTTAATGAACAAAACAATGTTTTCACAATGATTATCCTTGCTCACCTTTATTTTCTTTATTCCAATCTTTGCTCTTCTTCTTGTTCGTCTTTGTTTTGCTAGTTGCTTGCTTTCTAGAGTGTCTTAGAACTTCTGTAGTTTTAGTTTTGGTTTTCTTTTACATATTTCCAAAATATTTTTCTGTGAGAAAATCAATTTTCATAACCTGGAAATTTCCCAAAAATAAAGTTTCCCGAAAAATTCTAGAAAATTCATATTAAATGTTTACGCCAAAAAAAGGGGCGAAGTGGTACCTGGAGTGACCCAGGGGGACCCACCAGGAAGGCACACCCCCTGGTGAGCGGCAAGACCAGGGGCGCGCCTGGCCCTGGTGTGGGCCACCCCTGGCCCTCCACTTAGTCTCCTTCCTGCCACTTCTTTCTCTCTCCCGAAAAACACCGGAAAACTTCGCATAGCTCGAGTTCTTAATGTTCTTACTCTCGATTTTCAATCTCATTGCTCGCCGCCTAGGTGCTAGAGGACTCATTTATGGGGGTATTATTCCTGCACGCGTAGTTGCTACCTTGGACCTTTCTATTGATCCAAATGATATAGTGCTAGCCCCACAGAGGCTTGATCTAGCTTCCATGAAAGTGCATTACTTTGTTACTGCTAGCTCTAGCATTGAGAGTTTAGTTTACAGGATGATGTTTACTGACGGGGATGAGAGGGAAATTTCTTTGCCACGGTCTACTTTGTTCAATATTTCTAGGAGGCCATGGTCACGCTCCAAGGAGGAGATGGACGATCATCTCCGCTTGCTTGGTTTCCACGGGCACTACCCGGGGGATGCGCCCTCTTATGACTACTCTGCGCACTACACAGGGGATTCCTCGAGTACATACTAGGATGAAGGCACCTCTTCGTCACATTACGAGGGCACTCCTTCTTGGCCAGGTTGGGAATGATCTCCACTTAGTCCAAAAGCCTAAGCTTGGGGGGAGGTATACCGACATCACACTCATCTACATATCATGTTCCGTCGGTACTTTGCATATCCATGTTTCACGTTCTTTTTAGTTTTTGTTTCTGCTTTCCAAAACATAAAAAGACCCAAAAATATTTTTGTTGTTTCTCTTTGTTTGTTTCTTTGTATTTTAGTTTTGGTTTGCTATAAGAAAAATCCAAAAAGATTTTGCTTTGTTTTGCTTTTGCCTTCAGCGCTTGCTTCAAAAAAATTGAAAACCCAAAAATATTTGTTGTTCTTCTCTGGTTTTGTAAAGTTCGTTGCAAGGTTCAGCGGTCCTAGTGACTCCTTTGGAGTTTGGTTTATCTTATTATTCAAGCCACACAAGTGAAAGGCAATAATGATGATTTATGACAACTCGAGGTGTGGTAAGAGGCTGGTAATGAACTCTATTTGTTTTCATTTTTGTACATATACTCATTTTTGGGCATGCTTAGTCTGTTCATGTAGGGTGTATGTTATTTAATGGATGCTTAGTAGTTCTTGCTCTCTTATGATTAGTTCCAACTTGGTAATAGTTTGTAGCATGTCATATAAATGTCTGTTTGCATTGTTCTATTCATAACTTGGTATGACATTGTGGTATCCTCCTCTGAATGTTTCATTTGGATCAACTTGGCACATGCTCACACATGCATATGACTGAACAAAAGTCAGTTAAGCCTCTATGATTTATTTTGCCTCAGAGTTCTTGTATCACTTCTGTGCCATCTAAATTCTATTTTGTTGCAAGCATGATTATGACAGTTACTCCTCTATCGATTGTCGCTCCCTTCCTATTGCTAGCCTTCACTTGCACTGAGTATGAGCTCTACTCGTGCATCCAACTCCCCAAAACCAAAATTGTCAAAAAGAGTCCACCTTATCTACCTATTTGCATCATTGCTATTCCGTGCATATTTATTATGCCTTGTTTTTTTCCAAATAATTTTTTTGCTTGTTATGAGAAAGTTAGTTAGTAAAGCTCTTATGAACTTGAATGGCACACTTTATTTTCTTGCACTTAATAAACTTGAACCATTGTGACTATCCATGAAAGTTATATGCTTGCAAATTATAGGCTAGGAGTTAGCAGAACCGTGTTGTCACGGGGAATGCTTTCATCACCTGCAAATATTATCCAGTTGATATCATGCTCTTTTGTTTACGGATGTCGGCGGTGTGAAATAAAAGGGGAGCTTGTAAGTCCATGGAGTTATGTACATGTGTTAGACAAACGCCTGGGCGGATAGCCTAAGCCATGCCTAATCATGGTGGAAACTTGCAGCATAACCATAATGAGCAATGTGTGAAGCATCCTCAATAAAAACCTATGCAAATAGCAAATATAAAGATCGCTGAGATGCTCATTGTCTGTTGCCTTGTCATTTTGGTATGGGATAGCTCCTGTATCATGGGGCAAGGGGTACCCCGTTGGCGGTTCTCTATGATACACATACACTTACAATGACAAGAACTTATCGGTAACTAAAGTTGAGTAGCATGAGGAACGACCCTCGTACTCAAGGGACATGAGATTTCCAGTTTATGATCTGTCAAGCATATAACTCGAATTTGACCTCACTTTAACCTTAACCATTTAAAGATGCTCATGATAGGGGCAATGAGAGCTCAATGCTAATGAGTACCATACTTTCAGGCATTTGGAAGCCTTTCAAACTTGTCAAAACATTTTCACTTCTTTGTTGAGTCACCACTTATTCTATGAGCACCTTCTTGTGAGCATAGTTTTCATTCTTAGTGTAATGTGTTTTTATCAAAACATGGTTAATTGGGGCATAACTTTGATGCTTGTATCTTTGATATCTTTTCTTCTAGTCTTCACTTGAACTTCAGAGGTGCCTTCGCATTTATGTTTTGCTCCACAATCAAAGGCAAGCGAGATACCACTCTACCATACCTTCTTATGAGCATTACAATGTTGCTTATGCTTATGTTTCATGTTGCTTATTATTATTTTGTTGGAATCTCTTCATAGCTTGCATGACTATTGAGTAGACTTATTTGCATACTCTTTATTATGAATTACCTAAGTATCTACTCATATGATGAGAATATATACATCATATGAAGCAAATGTGTTCATGAAAGTTTCTTTTATCGTACTCAGTTTTTAACTAAATTGCTTGAGGAAAAGCAATAAGCTAAGCTTGGGGGAGTTGATACGTCCAAATTGTATCTACTTTCCCGAACACTTTTGCTATTGTTTCTCCTATAAGTTGTGTGATTTGGATACAACTAACACAGACTAACGCCGCTTTCAGCAGAATTGCTTTGGTGTCTAGTTTTTGTGCAGGAAATCAACTTTCAGAAAAAATCCCGGAAAATATCGCAAACCTCCTATTTTACAAAAAGACTCACGGAGCCAGAAGACGAGACAGAGAAGGGCCACGAGGGGCCCACACCTCCTGGTGGCGCGGGCCAAGCCAGGCCACGCCAGGGGGTGGTGTGGCCACCTCGGGCACCCCCTCGACCTCTCCCTTCGCCTACATAAGCCCTCTGACCTAAAAACAGAGGGGGGTTCGACATTTTTCCAGATAGAGTTTCGCTGCGCTGCCACCACCAAAAACCGCGACTCGGAACCAGAAACTCTGTTCTGGCACCCTGCCAGGACGGGGAATTGGAGGAGATCATCGCCATCATCATCACCGACGCCTCTCCATCAATCATCCATGTTTCCCCATCCATGAGTGAGTAATCCCGCGCTGTAGGCTATGGGGATGGTAGGGATTGAATGATATCTATCATGTAATTGAATAAGATTGTTAGGGAATGGTGCCTAGTATCTTTGTTAGTGCTTTTTGACATTGTTGCAACTTGTTATGCTTAATGCTTGTCACTAGGGCTCGAGTGCCATGATCTTAGATCTAAACATATTATTGATTCATGATGATATTATTGTTTATGATTTTATCTACAAGTTGTTTACACATATTATTGTCCGTAACCAAAGGCACCAAAGTGATAGAAATTGGGATAACCGGAGGGGATGGATGTGGTATGAGGATAATGTATGTTCATGGAGTGTTAATGCTTTGCTCCGGTACTCTATTAAAATGAGTACCTTAATTGCCAGTAGATTCCCTTGAGGCCCCGCTGCAATGGGCTGGCAGGACAAAATATGTTGTGCAAGTTCTCATTGCGAGCACGTATGACTATATATGGAACACATGCCTATGATTATTTAGTACTTGGATACTTTATCTTATTTATATGCAAATTCCCTAAATCTTGATATTACATGAATAGACTTATCCATGCAACGCCCGTCCATCCATCCCTATGCCTACCGCACTCAAATCCTGTTGTTTGCTACTATTGTTACTACTGCCTTTATTTTACTACTGCTATTGCTACTACAAAATTGTTGCTACTGATAAACTTCCGTGAGCAAGACTATTTCCAGGTGCAGCTGAATTGACAACTCAGTTTTTAAGAATTATAAATATTTTTTGGCTCCCTTGTGTCGAATCAATAAATTGGGTTATACTACCCTTGAAGACTGTTGCGACCCCCTATACGGGTGGGTCATCAATCGCCGAGGCCCTCTTCTACTCCACCATACCAGCTCCGGCTTAGGCGAAGCCCTGCGGGGTTTCCTCTCTACTTCCACCACCATGCCATCGTGCTGCTGGAATCGTGAGGAGAGATCTACAATCTCCGTTGCCTACTGGAACAAGGGAGAGAAATGTTTTCATTGAGTACCAAACATGTGACCGACTGTGGAAGCGCTGCCGGAACGCGGCGCCGGAAGGGTCATTTACACGATCTTGAGATCGGCAAGTGAACGACTACATCAACCACGATAATCCGATCTCGTTAACCGCTTTAGAATCTTCGGGGGTTAGTACTCTATCAACTTGTTTCACTGATCTAGTAGATTAGATCTTGGCTTGTGTGTGTTCATGCGGTAGAAATTTTATGTTTTTCATGCTACGAACTCCTACATTTAGGTAGGCCATTCCTAAGAACTATTAAAGCTTTGATTAATTTACATGAAGGAAATGTAAGAATTGGGCTACCATCTAGAGATCCTTTTATAGTCCATTTCCCTATAGAAGACCAAGCCTAATAATGATGATGGCATAATTACTTTGAAAGCCAACTATTTTGGAGTGGATATTCCACTTCTCAAACCTAAATGATTCCCATCTGGGTCAAGCTAATTGACCTTAATTAGAAGCGCTTTATGGGAGGCAACCCATGTGAAATAAAAATTTTAATCATGTATTGTTAGTTTTGATTTAAAAAAGAGTGTTCAAGAAGACCTTTGAAGAGAGGAGAAGAAATAAGGTAATCCTCGATCTTTATTTTCACTAACATATGTCCTAAAGTATTGCTTAATTTTTAGGAAGTATGATTTCTGTTATTTTACTTTTGATAAGATGTCCAAAGATGCACGGAGCTACTAAACAAATTATTAAAGTTTTTGCAGCTCACAGTACCCATAACGACCTCTGATACGGTCAGAAGAGACCGTACCGTGCGCCCGTACCACATCGAGTCAAAGAAAAATAGAAATTTCGATTTTTGCCGTAGTGAACAGTATCGGTAACGACATGTGGTACGGTCGGAGTGCCCGTATGGTACGCCCGTACCGTATCATCGAGCAAAACATCAGATTTCAAGAAATATACCGTTTTAATAACGACCAGCGGTACGGGCGCGCGTGACCATTGACATGGTTATACCCTACGGGTACGTAAATTCAGCATACCTAGTCCAGCCCAAGGAAGGCCCACGACAGATATACGCTGGCCCATGAAGATTTTCGGGTGGCCAAGGCCCATGACGTCTTCGAATCCTTGGAGAACAAGACTAGAAGAGATAGGAAACTCAAAGGGGTAAAACCCTAAGAACTTGTAACCGACTAGGACTACGCCCGGGACCTGCCTAAGTCTATATAAAGGCCAGGAGGGCACGTCCTAGATCAGACTCAACCAACCTCTACTCATACTTTCGCACACGCATCCACACCAGATCGAATCTGCGCACCCTGTAACCTTCGATTCCGCCGTAATCAAAGAGCAGACAAGCAGGAGTAGGGTTTTCCCTCCGGGGACCTGAACCTGGGTAAATCTCGTGTCCCCTGGTTGCTTGTCTGTTAACCGTGCCACGATCTCCAGCATCCCCATCTTCTCCAAAACCCAAGTCCATAACAATGGGCATTGACGAGATTAAACCTCGTCAACCGTACTGCACGCCCGTACCAAGTGCTCCGCCTGGGAGCAGCTGTCACCCCCAAGGTAATTCACCCGGTATGGGCGGGGTCCGACCGTACCGCTCGCCCGTACCACGAGCTCGGCCAGCATAATAACCCCGAGGAAGGTAACTAAAAATCCCCAAATATCAATCTCTCTTTCTTCTTCCTCCAAACTCCATACTACCTCCATTGGATCTTCAAATTTACTCAATCCTTCTTTGATTCCTCGCACTCAATCGATCTAAAATATGATTCTCCTTCAATCCCCAAGTTATCTTTGCAAAAGCCTCGGTCAACCATTGACCATTGTCAATCCAGACTTAGGTCTTGTTTTTATTCAATCTTGATGTTGAGCATTCTTAGCATTGTTTTAGAGGAGAAATCTTTTGTAACTAGTGTAGAGGATCACATATGCTATGTTTCTATCGGATCAAAAATTATTTTTAGCAATCTTTATTATTTCTTATCTATTCAATCTTAATTTTTATAGATGAACACGAGGAGCCATATACGTACGGTGGTTGCGGTGTATTCCGTACCACCCGTTGATACGTTGGCCCCGAGTCACTTGGCATCGAGTTCACCGAGGAGTTCCACTCGAACCGTTTCGACCATCTCAAGCTTCAGGAAATCAAGTCCACCAAGTGGGTGTGTCCCTATATCCTGCAAAAACTTGGCATTCATGCTGATTTCGATTTACTTTGCAACAATGTTGGTTTGTATGACTTTGTTTTTTAGGATGTCGCCATGTATCGCCGCTTGACACTAGAGTTTTTCAGCACCTTGATGCATACGATGGATCCTTACTATTGTACCGAGGAACATAGGCGTGGAGTTGATCACGTCAAATTCAAGTTTCTAGAGATATATCAAGCTCAAGTTTCTAGAGATTTCGAAAGCTCGATATCATTGCAAATAGTAAGTATTTCTAGGGTGTTCTTAGTGAGACTATGATCACAAATTCCTAACTAATGCCCAGAAAGGAAAAAGTTTGTTTGTCACAGTGGGGTACTTATTTGAAAAAGTGTTTTCTCAAAGAAGTGTTAGTGGAAGGACATAAGTGTAAGCTAAGGTTTGACCTTACCTCCGAATTATTAAAAATATGAAACGGAATAAGTTCAAGAAACAAACTTTACAAATAGAGGGAAACCATAATGATGGGATCATAAATGTTTTAGCTAATACTTTATATAGGTAGGATTCAAGATTTCATTCTTCTCCTTGCAGAATTTCGTCCTTGATTTACTTGACTTATTAATGGAATAAGTCATACCTACAAACTACAAAGAAAGACTGATGGACCTAAGTACAAGAAATGACTAAGAGTCATGAAATCCCAAATTAAGTAAACATTTGAGATTATGAAGTAAAGAGTTACTTGATCTCATTAAGTAATGGGGATTACTTGATCCTTCCCAGTAAACTTCAAAGTTGAAAGGATGGAAATGAAACTTAAAAGTAAGACATAAAGGATTGATTTGCCATAAATCTATTATGACAAATGGTTAATGTTTGTTGGATTAAATCAGCAGATAAGTCCAATTTGGAAATTAGCAAAGGACTATTCAAATCTGCAAAGTCTTCAAGAGTATGAAGAAAGGGTTGTAACTGGAACAATAGGCAGGTTTTGATCAATCAAGAATTGCTAAAGTCTTATAATAGAAAATTCTTGATTTGATGCAAGCTCAAATAATTTTGGATTTCCCAAGATTGTCGAGAGGGGTTCTAAATTGAGTGGGAGCTAAGAAGTTTTCACAATGCAATATGTGTTCGACATATTTGAGTGGGAGATGAGTGACATCCTGAAACGTCAAGTATTGTTGATATATTTGAGTTGGAGCATAAACAACATTCTTGAATTTGTGGTTGACATATTGGTAAACAATTCACTGGGTGCTGGAAATGATCAGATCATTTAGGTAAATTAGACATAATATGACCCCTGTTCTGGTTGTGAAGAACAAAGATTCTAGAATGATTTCTGAGCTAACCACTGAATCAGAGTTAAGTTTAGCGCAAAGAAAGCATGGTCAGAATCAAAGTTTCAAGGGTTGCACTTTGATTAAAAATATAAAGATTTAGAAGTATAAAGGATACTTCAGAATTAGCAAGTATAATTTTGGTTTAGAGAAAGTTCGACTTTCAACTAAGTGTGTTTATAGTTATACATGACATCTTGAAAATCCAGTTGATTGATAGATCATCGTTGTATATACTAGAAAACGAAAGTCTCAATTTGGTCACCAAAATTGCTAAAGGTGCATTATGTGATAATGGGGTTAATGTGAAATAGGTGACATTAATGATTTGCAAAACAGAACCTTATGAATCGGTTATAACAGATTTAAGACAAGTAAGTCCTCCATGAGTAGCATGATCAATAAGCGCATATGAGATATGGTTTATGATTAGAAGCAATGCAACTAGATTATTTGGACTCTAGTTAGAGAATGAAGGAAATGTGCCCTAGAGGAAAATAATAAAGGAGTTTAATATACAGACTCCATTAGTTTATAATAGTTTATGTCATGCTACAACTATATTAATAAGGAAACATTGATATAGGTGTGATACATAAACATTCCAGGTCCCTAGTAGCCTCTATTCAACTAGTTTATTGGGCAACAGATAGTCAAAGGTGTCCTGACCATGAAGGTTCTTTCGACAGCTAATTGATAATGGAGCTATCTCATTGAAGAATGAGATAGTGGACACTGTTCCACAGATGATTATTGCAACATGATCATATCACAAAGTTCACATTTGCAATTGTCAAAAACATAGTGACTTGTTCCTCAGACTGTGATACCATATCAAATTATTGTTTCCCGAGGTTACTTTGATGGCACTTAACGTCACTCTGTGAAATGGTGATCATAAGGGTGTCATTGGGTATCTGAGGAAACGGGTTGAGGAGACTGCGTCAAGAGCAGGATTTGTACATCCGTGTGATGGAAGATACTCTGATCCCACTCAGATAAGTTATATCAAATATGTTGCGCAACATATGATTGGATCATGGGATATCACTTATCAGTACGAGTTTAAAGTAGCATTGTCGGTAACGAGATCGAACCAAGCATGGAGATGTCGATGAAATCCCGGACAATGTAGGTATCGCAGAGACAAAAGGAACATAACACATAATGTTTTAGGTTCAAAATGATGGAGAATCATGAGTGTCATAGGGGGCACATGTGCATCCCGGCTACCTCTATGCTCATTAATGGAGATTATGTCTATGGTATTCTCGAACCGTAGGGATACATGTTTAAGGGCTTTACGACGCATGGAGATCTTCCTCTAAGAGGGAATCCTAAAAGAGATAGAGAGAGAGAAAAACCAGAAGTGTTTTCGGGAGAT
This sequence comes from Avena longiglumis, assembly GCA_030063025.1. Lineage (NCBI taxonomy): Eukaryota > Viridiplantae > Streptophyta > Magnoliopsida > Poales > Poaceae > Avena > Avena longiglumis. The sequence continues at coordinate 468,877,449 of CP125974.1, read as the reverse complement.
TCGAAGTGATTCAGAGAGAAAGGCATAAGAAAAAAGGACCGAAAGGAGTTTCAGATAAATGGGAATTTAATTTGAATATGTTTTTATTATATGTTAATTATGAATTAATATATTCTGAATAATATTTAAATTAAAATTTATAAAAGTGTCTTTCTTATTAGTTCAAATCTCCGGAGTTATTTGACTTAAAAAACACAACAAAAAAGACAAAGCAAATAGCAAAAACATGTCGTTTTTGAAACAGCCTGCATGGGCAGTTTTTATTAACCGCCGGACGGGTGCAGCAGGCGGACGAGGTTGCCTAGGCCCCTGCGGGTCATGGCCAACGGGCAGCCCACCCGGGCAGGCCTGCACCTAGCCCACCCGGAGTGAGGCGCTAGGCGCTAGGCACCAACGGGCTGGTGCATATGTGGCCGGTCTAGCCAGGTCGCCACCCCCGCAGGCAGCTGCTGGGGTGCGAGGGGGGCCGCGGTCAGAGCCCACCCGGCCAGCGCTGGTTTGTTAATTGCTCCTCTTTTACCTGTTTGTTGTTTTGGGCCGTTGATATTCAGTCCATCTGACTGAATGAAATTTTGACTGTTTTTCCTTTGCCTTTAGTCCCACATGAGACACCTAAGAGGGAGGGGCACCCCTCCCTTAGCCTATATAAGGAGATGCCTATGGGTGGGATTAGACACAATAATTTAAGATATTTTCTTTGGTTGGAATACTCCTCTCTCTTGTTGCCTCTGCTATTGCACGGTCCCAAGTCTGGACTGTGTAGGAAAGACGTTCTCTTCTGCGGCACACCGTTGCGCTGTCGGGATTTCAGCCAAGAGGTCTACTTCCGCAACCTCGGCAGGATCCGAGACTGGGAGTCATCATCTTGCACCGTATGCCTGTGGTAACTCGGTGGGGCTATTGAAGCTTCCAGGCCATCGTGCGAGGATCAGAACAAGGGGTGACTTGCGAACAGCTTCGTGACCTTGAGGTCGAACGGGTACGACTACATCATTCATGCTTCTGCATGAGCGTAACGCTCTCTCGTTCTTAAAGAGTACGTTACCGATGTCTTCCTCCGTTACTGCATTACTACTAGATAGATCTTGAATATTCAGGGTTTCTTCCACTTAGTATAAAGTTTTGATTTTCTACACCGAACCCAAACACAAACCGTAGCAATTCAGCCAACGAAGAAGGCCAATCAGGATAGATCGAAAGAGAAACCTTTCCACCACGGCAACGATAATGGGTATAGACAACTTGCTTCTCTATACCAAGATGCTTGCGGTGCTCCTGGTACCAAAAGCTGGCTCCACAATGCGTGCACACATGATGATGGCCACCATAGTAAGATATCCCCCGGCCATGAACCTATAAGAAACAACAGCCCATGAACAATTAGGAAATAAGTACGTAAAAAAATCACCAACCAACCTGAATATAAAGAAGAGAACAAACGGCATCCCACATTTGAGCAGCGTCACTAAATCCACAGGAATAGGTAACTCGTTATTAGCGAAAGCCTGCCCTGACAAACACGTGGTATGGACGCATAGACTTCCTATGAACCATGCAACAACGGTGATAAATTAGCCTCAAATTTTTGACGTCCAAATAGAAATCGGAGAACTAAAAACTCCACAAAGGACAGATATCTGATATAAATAAACTCAATAAGAAAGCAAACTACAAAGCCAATCCTCAAGGCCATAACTTCTATTATTAGACATTTTTTGATAGTGCGTCAACCTAATGGCTCAATTCCACTGTTACAAAGGGAAAATACGAAGCGAAAATTGATATAAGGAGGTAAATTAGAAAACATACTTAGTCCATCAGGCAAGGGCAGGTGGCTACTAAGTCTTAGCTCTGCAGCTGCCCCCTTGCGCAGCCGGTGAGTTAGCAGCATCAACCAACGGAGGTAGGGGCCAGGGTCAGCGGCGTCGTTCAGACCTGTCTGATGCGGACACGATCAAACGGATAGAGAACATGAACCAGAGCAGGACGCCAAAGATTCAATCCAAAAAAAACATACTTTTGTACATCCAGGAGGCAGGAAGAGACAGACGTGTGGAGGAAGACATGTTCAGCATGTACTCCTTGCCAAACAGTACACACTGTAATCCAGGAGAAATTCATATTAGCTCACGGAAGCTTAGAGCTTCCAATATCGCATTGCCATTTTTTATTGAAACGAGTAAAAAGAGTTGTCTTTTCATTGATATAGAAGAGAAAAGGACAGTTTATAAGGAAAACTGGCCAAAAAGATACAACTCGACACAACACGCCGGCACCGAGACCGCGCTCTACACGGGTCGACGACCAAGACGTCCAAGCGAACAAGATCAACACCTAAACACAAACACCTCAACGCAACAAGGCGGAGGCAAAGACCAGAGCCACCGCTCCGACATCCACGCCAACCACGGGGCCGCGCTCCTACTAGTCGAAGACGAGAACGCCAACGCCAACCACCAACACACTCCACAGGTCCCTCCGGCCGGCGGAACATCCAAAGCAATGCCTCAAGAGGCAAAACGACGCAAGAGCGCCGCACTCGCCCGAACCCGCAAGGGATCAAGGTTTCCCCCGGAGAACCCGGGCGGAGGAGCGAACACACCGCTTTGACGACGACTTCAAGAAGCACACGGCGCCCAAAGGCGTCGCCGTCGTCGGTCCTAGCCAACCGCCAGGAAAAGGCTTTCGTCCAGGAATGAGTCACAAACCACACACCCGTCTCGCAAAGGACCGGCCAAAACCAGCACACCAAACGACTTCACGGCGTCCGTCGTCGAAGCCTCAGAAAGGAGCAGCCAGACCCAACATCCGAACACCGCCACAACTAGGCTCCCCGTCACCGCGACGAAAGCCGCCGTTCGGATCATCACCGCTGCCCAGGAGATAGAAGAGAACCCGAGCAGACGCCACCGCGAGCGGGACCAAAGACCGCAGCCACCGCCATCCTCCGCACGACGCCATCCTCCGCCAGCATCAACACCGAGGTCAACGAGCCCGTGCCACCGCGACGAGCCCTCCGACCACGCTCCGCAGCACCATCCTTGCTGGCAAGCGGAGCCCCCCGCACGCTCCCGTGACCTTGAGAAGTGGCTTCCGGCCCCATGTAGGCCTCCACCGCCGTCGACGCCGCCGTCCTTGCGCTGGCCGCCGTCATCTCCCCGCGCAGGCGACAGGTGCCCAACCGCGACGGCCACCGCCACCACAGCAAGCACATCTCGCACCAGCCATGGCCGCCGCCGCCGTCTTCAACAACTTCCACCGCCGCCGGACCCCCCACGCCGCGCCCCGCCACAGCAACGCGCACTCCCGCCACGCAGCCACCAGATCTGGCCGGGTAGACGCCGGAACTGGGGCTCCTTCCTCCGCCGCCGCCAGGACGCCGACGAGGAGCTCCGGGGAGACCAAGGCGGCCGCGCCCGCCCGAGCCACCGGAGAGAGAGAGGAAAAGGGCCCCGCCGCCGCCTTCCCCGCGGGCCGCGCGAGATGCCGGCGGCCCGCTCGGGCGGCGGTGCGGCGGGAGGGGGTGAGGGGCGGGAGGCGGTGGCGCTAGGGTTAGGAGCCCGCTCGGTCGCCCCGTCCTGTTGGAGTTGATGAATTATATGCTTTCTCAATTGAATGTAGAAGGGAATATTATAGAAATGCAATTAACAAAAAGAATAACGATATTGACCATGGCACTTCAAGTACTTCATGAATCTAGATTTAGCGACTTATCAAGTTACCAGTTATAATTGCATACAAAAAGCTGAGCCAAGCGACCGGACACGGATAGGTACTCTCCCAGCAGTGCTAACCTGATACGAAAAATCAGTAATATCAGTCCCAGAACATTAGAACATCTGAAGGTTTTATGCAGCGGTGGATTTTTCAGAAACATTAGAAGACGGAATATTTCAACAACCGTGAATACAGTGATCCACTAACCTTTTGTGCACCCATTTGAACAAATGAAAAGACAATCTCAGATAAGTAGCTACATTTCCTAATCTAACCCATAGATTAATGATAGTAAAACATGCTTAACCGAGTATGAGGGGAGGTACATTTCACCAAATAGATAGTGTGCATCAGATCGAAGCTAGAAATAAATCAAGGAATGAGAACAAGGGTGAACCAATAGTAGTGGATGGCACTAGTGGAAACGAGGCTTTTGGTTAAGAACCGGTGTTAAAGGGGCGCCCGTAGTAAAAAGGCACACCCCCTTTAACACCGGTTTGAGCCACGAACCGGTGTTAAAGGTCCTGTACCACCGCCCCCCGCAGCCCCCCCCCCCCCCATCTAACACCGGTTCGTGGCTTGAACCGGTGTTAAAGGGTGGGGCATTTATTTCATACATTAATGGGGTGGGGGCATTTTTAATTCAAAAAATAGGATAGAATTTAGAAAATTCATATCTTTTCCATTTCAACTCAGAAAAATATGAATAATATATCATAATTTTCAGAAAAATAAGATCTATCCATTCATATAAAAACATTTTATAGTTACTGTGGATAATTTTTTTTCAAAATAATGAAAACACTTACATATAAATTTTGATTATTCAAATAAGACAAAAATAAAAGTCAAACCCTAAAACTTTGAACACAAGAAATATTAAGCATCTGAAAAGGAATCTAACTCTATTTTATTAGAGCAAATCATATTTTATTTTGTATTAACATTTTTTAATTGTTTGGATATTTAAATTTAGCATCTTTTGTATACTTTGGAATCTGACAATTCTTTCCGCCATTTTTCTTCCCGCCATTTCTTCCCGCCAGTTTTCATCATTTCTCACTATATATATGTAGGATTGGCCTCCATTGTCATTGCACATCTCTAAAATCATATCTGCAACCTCATCACTCTTTCCCATGGCTTCCACCGTACCACTAACCCCCGGGGAGGTGGAGGCGCTTTGCGCCTCGAACTACCTCTGCCTGCCAGGCTACTGCGTCCCCGTCGGCTGGATGCTGAGCACCGGAGGCGTGCCGGTTCCTCTTGTCCCTCTAGGTGTGGCGCGCCGGATGGCCATCACGAACCACTACTACTTCGAGCTCACGCCGGAGAAGCGGAGGAATCCCAACTGGCATCCCGACTATTTTCCGATTTGGGAAGCCTTCTTCGGGGATCGGCGTGAGAGGGCGCTCGCCAGGCACGAGGAGGACGACCCACCTCCTCCGAACTTCAACGAGGCCGGCCGGCGGCTGTGGTGGCGTGGCCGAACTCTCCAGAGCGGCATGGCCTATGACACGGTCGCCGACTCTAACCCCCGCCCGCGCTACCCTCAAGTCTAGCTCCCGCGTACTCAGCCTTCAAGGTTTAATTACGGCGACCCCGACGATGACAGCGACGACGGCCGCGACGAGTACGATGACTACAGTGTCAAGTATTACAGGTGTAGGCAGGAGCAGGACTGAATCACTCCAACATTCCAAATCAAGTTCGGCCGATTGTGACTTAATCTGGCCATGTATCTTAATTTTCAGTTCTTTTATGTATCTTAATTTTCAGTCGTGCTTTATGTAACTTACTGCTAGTTGCGTTATGTACTTTAATTCCAGTTCTATCGTAATAAAAATTTCTCCTGGTCCATTATTTCCCGCCCTTTTCTTCCCGCCCTTTTCCTCTAGCGCATTCTAGAGGAAACAATGCCTGTTGTTCGACAAAGTTTGACGATAGTTTAAAATGGGCATAAAAAATTTAAAAAACGATCGAAACAATGCGAAACCTTCGCGTGGTAATATATTATGTGACATAGTTAGAAGGAAAAATATCAAACTTGGTATATTGATTATTTCACAAAAAAAAACCTTCACAAAATGGCCTATCTCATTCGAGGTTTCTTGGCTTTCGGGTCAAATGACCAATGTTATGGCTAGAATCAAGGCATAGTTTATGATAATTTGGCCATATTGTACATACATGTGCATCATGGGATGGCAAACAATGTTGCAAGAGAAAGTTTTCCTTTTTGTCGCACCAAAAAGGCATTTTCCATTTTCCGAGCATAAAAAACGGACGGTTTTGTGAAGCAACCACCAAATAGATAATTCAAAATACTATCACCATATTTTACAAAAAATACTAGACCACCTTATATGGACAATGTACCACCAGGGGGATCTGAAACCTTTCCGTCCACCCCTTGTAAAAAGACAAATTCCTGCCGAATCGGTAGGAAGTGAGTCAGATATGAACTACAGGTACATAATATGATGCTCATGTTTTTTTCATTCATTTTTAGGTTCACAATATGAAATTTTATCAAAAATCCAATGCAAGTTTAGCGAGGCTTGGCCCCGATCTAAGAATATCCATTCCCGTTGTTCGACAAAGTTTGACGATAGTATAAAACAAGCATAAAAAATTAAAAATACGATCGAAACAATGCGAAACCTTCGCGTGGTGTTATATTATGTCACATAGTTAGAAGGAAAAATATCAAACTTGGTATATTGATTATGTCTCAAAAAACCTTCACAAAACGACCTATCTCATTCGAGGTTTCTTGGCTTTCGGGTCAAACGACCAATGTTATGGCTAAAATCAAGGCATAGCTTGTGATAATATGGCCATATCGTGCATACATGTGCATCATGAGATGACAAACAATGTTGCAAGAGGAAGTTTTCCTTTTTGTCACACCAATTTTTTTTTTCTATTTTCCGAGCATAAAAACAGACGGGTCTGTGAAGCAACCACTAAATGGCTAATTCAAAATATTACCACCATATTTTACAAAAATACTAGACCACCTTATATGGAAAATGTATCAATAGGGGGATATGAAACCTTTCCGTCCACCCCTGGTGAAAAAGACAAATTCCTGTCGAATCGGCAGGAAGTGGGTCAGATATGATCTACAGGTACATGATATGATGCTCATGTTTTTTGAAAAAAATTATTTTTAGGTTCAAAATATGCTATTTTTATCAAAAATCCAATGCAAGTTAAGTGATCCTTGGACCCGAGCTAAGAATCTTCATGTCCGTTGTTCGACAAAGTTTGACGATAGTTTAAAACGGCATAAAAAATTAAAAAACGATCAAAACAATGCGAAACCTTCGCGCGGTGTTATATTATGTCACATAGTTAGAAGGAAAAATATAAAACTTGGTACATTGATTATGTCTCAAAAAAACCTTCACAAAATGACCTATCTCATTCGAGGTTTCTTGGCTTTCGGGTCAAATGACCAATGTTATGGCTAGAATCAAGGCATAGTTTGTGATAATGTGGCCATATTGTGCACACATGTGCATCATGGGATGACAAACAATGTTGCAAGAGGAAGTTTTCCTTTTTGTCGCACCAAAAAGGCATTTTCCATTTTCTGAGCATAAAAAACGAACGGTTTTGTGAAGCAACCACCAAATAGATAATTCAAAATACTACCACCTGTTGCCTGTCAAAACCCACCGGCGAGCAGCGACGAGCAACACGAAGAGCCGGAGGCTCCTTAACTGGTGGGCCTCGGTCCCTGCAACGGCGCAAAACTCCCACACGCCCCGGCTTGGTTCGAGGGCGTACACCGACATATACCTGGTCGAAGGTGATGGATTGCTTCAGTTTCTGCATGGTAAACAAGTATCGTAAAATTCGAGCCGTGACCGCTCCTGGTTTTCTCGTGAATCGGCTCCTAGAGCCGATTATCCCATGGTTCTGCATTAGATCTATGATAACATGGGGTTTTGCTTCATCATTACAAGTTAAATCGATCCACGACAGTTTAACGTTTTCACCACGTAATTGGAACATCCTACACGTAATTGAGCCTGGTAGATACAAAAGATGATAGAAAACTAACCCTAGAGGAGGCCTAACAACCGACGTAAATCAATTACCGGAACAACTCCTCTCGAACTAGCAAACCATATCCTCACGTCATCGGATCGTTCAACCCGTTTGCAAGGCCTGACTACGTGGATATCAAACTAAACCTTGGAAAATAAGGCATAACCATAACAGATCGAATCAACTAAATAAAGATCAAGCAAGATGCTACCCTTGCACCCGGGAAAAGGTGCAAAGGTAGCGAGGTAACTAGAGGTAGCAGAACTTAAACAATTATAGCGAGCACCGATGCTAGCCTCAACAAATCTATGATAATAGTATTACTCGCCATCAACAAGGCTTCAGACGAGTAACACCAAATAACGCAAATAATATCGCCTAGATCGCAAGATGCGATCTAGGCACATGACACTTACCCGAAAGAAACCCTAGAAACAAGGGGTGGCGTCGCCGAGATTGTGTTTGTTGTGAACGTGATTGTCCTCCTTTCTCGATAACCCTAGGTACATATTTATAGTCCGGAGACATTCTATCTTTGGAATAACTCTACAACTCTATCTCTTACCTAAACCAAACGTAACCTACTACAATATACATACACATCGCAATTTAGCCCAAATCCACGTACAAGGCCGATTCAGCAACACGTTGCATATATGTATCTTCCAAGCCCATCTTGATTACGGCCCATCTCATCCTTTGGCCAAAATATGGCGATAACACATGCCCCCCTGGTTTTGGCAATAATAATTCCAAAACCACTCTGTTGATGTTTTTTCTTCCCCCTCCTCTTTTTTTTACATCGGGTTACGCGTTGCAGAGCAGAATCGTCACGCCACCCCCTCATCATGATGCCCTGTCTTCTCAACTCCTTCGCAGCGCATGATTTGACGATTTCGGCAAAGACATTCGGGAAATCGCTACGGCATTGAACCGCCTCCCACTATTCCTTATTTAAATTCATCCGAAAGATTCAGTCCCCTTCTTCCTCCAGTAGCCAGAAAACCCTCTTCCTCCGCCGAAAAAACCCTCTTCCTCCGCCATGGCCGCTTCCTCTTCCGCCCGTTCCTCCCAGTCTTCCAACACCATTAGCGACCGGGAGCCGACGCCGGAGCACCCGCCCACGGCGGCGTACGAGACTCTCGCCCCACAATGGTGGGACGAGAGGGATTGGGATTTCGCCGCTTGGTCGGAGGACGACGCGTCCTTGACTGACGGCGAGGAGGGCCTGCAGTTCCTCGCCGACGGGGAACTGGAGGCGGAGAGCAGCGACGACGCCTGGTCCTGGGACGACGTCGAATCCTTCGACGAGGAGGAGGAGTCGGAGGAGGATTCCTCCTCCGACGAGTATCCGCCGGTGAAGCGCTTCCGCGCCAGGTCCAGCGAGGACACCGAAGACGACGACGAGGACGAGGAGGCCCCATTGGCATCTTCAAAGAAGCGAAGACGACAGCGGGCAGTAGCCGAGGACAACAAGACAAGACGACGGCGAAGACAGCGGCGACGACCTCGGCCTCTAGATTAGGAACTAGTAGTAGTAGTAGTAGTAGTAGATTTCCTTTTGTAAGCAATCAGCTCCACTGTAAATAATCGTCTTTTGAATGAATGAAGATTGCTTTTCCAACTCGAAGATTGCTTCTTTCGACCCAATTTCGCCGATAGTCAAAATAGGTCGATGCTCCAGAAGCCGATAACACTGTATCGGCTTTCACCACGCTGTACTCATACAGTCAACCAAGTCAAATCTCAAAGAGCCGATGGCAGCACATCGGCTTTCCCAAAAAACGTTGACAAGGTCAAAACTTGGTCGCATACTTGGGCAAATCTAAGCGGCCACTTTTCAGTTTCAAACGGTAACCTGCGACCCTCTTCAAAAAGGGCGACCCAGATCTCCAATTGCCCACCAACTAGATTGAGCTCTTAGCGACAAGAACCCTCGATCCCCAACTGCATAGATCCATCTCCGCCGACAAACTAGATGGCGGAATCGTCCAACACCAACCCAGAGGTCTCCGGTCTGAAGGTACGCCTACTCCTCGCAGTATGAACGCGATCAAAATTAATGGCGAACACCTGAATTAATGCCTTATTCCACCATTAAATTTTTAGGTTTCAGACATTCTACTGCCGCATCCTTCTCTCCCAAATTCTCTCTGTCTTGGCCCTCGTACAGAATCTAGTCCTGCCCATCTGATCTCTTGCGAAGCAAACAGAATCCCCTTCGTAAGCCAAGACCTAGATCTGAACTCTTGGGCCGACTGCTTGCGAGCCTGGCCTAATCCCCCTGAACATTGGGTTTCTTGGTTCAGTAGGGTAGCTAGAGCTTACCAATCCCAATGGGAAACCACGGGAATAGCCGATGCCTTGCACTTGTCATTGTCTCCTCTTGAGAAACACGAGAACCTCCTAAAAACCATCGGCTACTTCTGGTCTGACGCTCTGAACTGCTTCATGTTCGGTCATGGCCCCATGTCACCAACTCTGTTAGACGTGGTGATGATTACTGGTCTGGATGTTACATCACCCAGCCCCTCTGCTTTTAAACTGACCAAGGTCCCCTACAAACTGTCTTCTAAAACAGACTGCACGAACTGGGGTGCCTACCTCCAACGCCATATGAAAACAAAGGGCCCTGTCACAGAGAAAGAACACACAGCCTTTCTCAACTTCTGGCTGGAACATTTCATATTCTGTGGTCCTTCCCTTGCTCCAACCAAGAATTATCTCTCCTTAGCCTACGAACTTGCTAAAGGCACTCAACTTGGCATCGGTAAACTGTTCCTTGGAGAGGTCTATTGATATCTCCAGTTGATGTCTGCCAAACTGTTTTCTGGCATAGCAGTCAAAACAGGAGGTCCTTGGTGGTTCATTCAGCTATGGGCTCAGCTGTATTTCCAAAACCACGTCCCAAACTTCCCCCTTTTGGCGAGTTGCACCTTTCCAGATATCAAAGGGAAGCAGATCAGATGCACCAGCTACGGCCAAGCCTTGTATAGATCGCCAGTAGTAAAGCGATCCCTCAGAAGCATCCAAATGGTTCAGACTTTCTTTCAAGGCTGGACAATCCTATCTTCTTCCTTACATGGAAGAATCGAACATTTTGAAAATCCACTCTCCTTCAGCTAGACAATTTTGCCGATGACACCAAAGACTTTCAGCTCTTTGCCACTGTGATCCGTCCCTGTTTCCTTCCAGTTGGCATGAGTACATCCAACAGAATAATCAAGCATGGGTATGAATTCTACCAGCCGGTCGTAGTGGCTCGTCAATTTGGTCTTGGACAAGTACCTCCCCATTTCTTTCTCCACCATCTTACAGAGAGAAGAGCCGACCTGCCTGATCCTCTCACCAGCCAAAGGTGTTATTCCTTCTTCGACGCTCTGAACCTCCCAATTCCCAACGACCTCACCTTCGCCTCATCCACCGATGGCTTTGAAGACTGGTGGTCGATGTGGAAGACTCACGCCTTCAGGAGAGCTCTGGGACCGTTGCTGAAACAGCTCGATGCTGACTATGACATCCCCGTGGAACAGGTACCACTACTTGCAAATTTTCTTGATGCAGCTCACAAATGATTCTTCTATTAATCCACTCTTTCTCTTTGCAGCAACAAGATGGCCCTGAACCTACGCACAGTGATGGCTCCCCCTTCGAGTTCTTTCCGCCAGCTCCTGTGGTTCTTTTCTGCAAAAACTCGCCACCTCTGAAAAAGGTCATAATGCAGAAACAGCCGATATCACCACAATCGGCTTCCAAGAACCCAACAACCTCTAAGTCAGCAGCCCCTCGAGTTCCAACTAAAGCAAGAACAATGGCGAGGAAGGTAGCTGCCAGGAAGACCTTGAGGCGCCGGAGCCCTTCTCCAGAAAGCTCGCATGTAGGATGATCCATGCCTTGGTCGATCCTTCTCATTCTTCCATCCTTGCAGACATGCTCGTGCTTACTGGTTCTCCTTTTTTTTACAGGCTTCCGTCGAAGACTCCTCCAGCGAGGACACTCAGACCAATCGAGGAGAACTGGGCCCAACAGATTCTGAGAGGACCATCACACCGAGCCAGCCAGATTCACCACCATCGGCTTCCAGGAAAAGGTCTGTTCCTGAACCCATCCCCGAGCACCGGCCGAGGCGGGCCACCGTGGTCCCAAGAGGGCTCGCAAGGGACTGCAAGCTTCTTCGTCGAGCCAGGAGGTTTCGAAAATCACCATCCTTCATGCTCTTACCACTTGTTTCCTTTTGTCTGCCGATTTATCATTATTTACATCGGCTAAGCACCTTCCATGCAGACGGCTGACGTTTCTAGTGGGAAAGCTGGGGCAGTGCCGATGCCTTTAGCCGAGCCGGATCTAGCAATCCCCGAAGGTGCAGATGAAACGGCTACCACTTTGGCCAAGCCCCCAACAACCACACACAAGCCGATCGTCTCCTCATCTGATATCCCCTCGATGTTAGGAGAGGTACGTTAGCTTCTTTCGGCTCATCCTTACACGTTTGGACGCATACTGACGCTTTTTCGGGCTGCCAGAGTTGTGATATTTCAGGTTTGCTGACGTTCGACCCTGAATCCATCGAACCAACTCCCTCTGTTGCTGATGATGAACCACGAGCCAGGGCTGTTCCACCTCAGTTCCAGCGTCTTAAAGCCCTGCTGTCCTCCCCGATCGAAGAGTTGATCGAGGGTTCTGAGGAGGTGAAGAGTGTTCTGGCTGAAATAAAAGACCAACTCCCAGTAGCATTGCAGGTGAAGCTTTGGCCAGTTGTAACCCTGTCTTTCTACGGGTCAAGGGTAAAGTTAGCTCGTGAGAGGATCAGTTTGCGTCGCGCCCAACTTCCACTGAAGGCCAATATCGCAGACAGATGCCAACAGCTCAACGAGAAAAAGGCGTCTCTGGATGCAAAAACTGACACCTCTGTCAGTGCCGCCGAGCTCGCATCCTTGAAAAGGGAGTTGGAAGGTCTTGAAGAGAAGGTCCGGGCGACTAAACAGCTAATTCGCGACAAGGAAGAATCCATCGCCCGCTCCCAAGACGAGGCAGAAGGCCTCAAAGCTCAATCAAGACCGATCCGCAAATACGTGCCCTGAACAAGCAGCTAGTGACGGGCAAGGACGAAGATGACGAAGCCGAGATCGCCGAGGTGGATCGTGTCCGTGCTGACGCCCTCCACGCCTTCGAGGCGTTTCTTCAGTAGCTCGTTCACGTAAACTGGCACCTGCTTGTAACAGTTTGAACCTCTAGAGCCAATGACTGTGCACTGGCTATATATCTTGTTTTTTTATTTGGCCGATTTCATGTATCGTCCCCCACATTTCACTGTCCATCGTCTCACGTGCTTTTACTTGGCCGATTTCATGTATCGGCCCCCATATTTTACTGTCCATCATCCCACATGCTTGGGAAATATTTCTTGAGATGTTGACCGTTGACCGCCACTGGGAATTTTACGCCGTCTAGCTCCTCAAGCATGAATGCGTTTCCTCTTAAAACTTGATCGACCCTGTACGGCCCGTGCCAATTTGGAGACCATTTACCATATGTTGCATCCTTAGTCCCTAATGGCAACACAGCTTCCCATACTAGATCACCAACGTGGAACTCCTTTGGTCTCACTTTCTTGTTATATGCACGAGCTACCTTGGCCTTGTTCTCTTTGATTTTCTCAAGCGACCACAGCCTGAGCTCGGTTAAATCCTCAACACTGTCACTCATCAGGGTTGCATATTCTTCAGTTGTTAGATTGTTCTGAAAAGTGACACGTCTCGATCCAACCGTAATTTCCCAAGGCAATACGGCTTCTTGTCCATAGACTAGATGGTATGGCGAGGTTTTTATCGCTCCATGGCATGACATGCGATAAGCCCATAAAGCCTCGACAAAACTTCGCCAACGCCTAGGGTGCTCATCGACTTTCCTCTTGATCAGCTTGATAAGGCTCGGTTGGGCCTTGACTTGCCCGTTTGAGCATAGTATGGAGATGATCTAATCAGCTTAATCCCCGTGTCCTCACAGAACTTTCTAAACTCGTGAGAAATGAAGACCGAACCTCCATCGGTCGTGATAGTTTGGGGAATCCCGAATCTATGGATGACATGTTCTTTCACAAAATTGATAACATCCTTTGAGTTCACTGACTTCATCAGGACAGCTTCCACCCATTTAGTGAAATAATCAGTAATGGCCAAAATCCACATGTGGCCTTTGCTTGATGGAGGATTGATCTTGCCGATCATATCCATGCCCCAACCTCGGAATGGCCAAGGCTTGATGATGGGGTTCATTGCTGACACAGGTACCATCTGAATTTTCCCAAATTTCTGACATGCTTGACACCCTTTGTAGTACTTGAAACAGTCCTCAAGCATGGTGGGCCAATAAAACCCTGATCGCCTGATCAACCATTTCATCTTGTGAGCCGATTGGTGAGTTCCACAGGCGCCTTCGTGTACCTCGTGTAGGAGCCGATTGGCCTCGGCTGTCCCTAGACATTTGAGCAATAACCCCTCCAGAGTCCTGTAAAACATGTCGTCCCCAATAAGCACATACTTCATGGCCTTGTACCTTATCCGTTTAGGTGCCCCCCGAGCCGAATCCTTCAAGTAATTGAAGATATCGGCTCTCGATCGTCTTCCGAGGCTGCACGAACATCGGCTCCCTCGCTACGTCTCCTGAAGCCATTTGTGCAAGATCATTCGCCTCGGTGTTCTGCGATCGCGGGATCCGGTGAAGTTTATGTCCGAACTGTGCCATCACTCACGGCAGCCATAATGGGAAGAGTGACTCGCTCTCACACTTGTATTCCTCCGTGAGTTGGGAAATCACCAACTTGGAGTCTTCAAAAATTTCCACTTACGCTCCAGCCGATGATGAGCAACTCCATTCCCTTGCGTATCGCCTCATACTCAGCGACGTTGTTGGTGCGAGAGGTAGATAACCTGATGGAGAAGGAAAATGTTGCCCCCCGGGGCGACACGAGTAAAATGCCGATGCCGCAACCATCGTCACAAACCGATCCATCGAAAAACATAGCCCATGCTCTTATAGACAGCGCTGCTATATTAGTGTTGATCCTTTCAGCGATAAGGTCGGCCAATGCCTGACCCTTAACCGCTTTTGCGGGTTGATACCGGATGTCAAATTCCGATAACGCAAACATCCATTTGCCGAGTCGGCCTTTCAACATAGGAGCCGACAGCATGTGCTTTATGACATCTGATTTGCATATGATGACAATCTCCGCTGATAGCAAGATGTGGCGCAGCTTGGTGCAGGTGAAAAACAGGCAAAGGCACAACTTATCGATCTCAGGATACCTTGTCTCTGCATCCAGCATCCTTCTGCTGATGTAAAATACAACTCGCTCTAGCCCATCATACACTTGCACCACCACTGAGGCGATGGACGTGTCAGCTACTGACAAGTAAATGTAGAATGGCCTATCCGGCTGGAACCAACACGGCGGTTTAAATCGGATATTCTTTGATCTCGTCGAAGGCTCGTTGTTGCTCTGCCCCCCAGCGGAATTCCTCGTCAGATTTAATTTTCACCAGTCCCATGAACGGCTCTATTCTTCCTGACAGATTGGAGATGAATCTTCTGACGAAGTTGATTTTGCCGATGAGAGACTGTAGCTCTTTCTTCGTGGTAGGTGGCTTCATTGTTCGCACTGCCTCCTGACTTTTCAGGCCGATCTCAATTCCGCGTTCATGGACCAAGAAACCCAAGAACTGACCGGCCGTCACCCCGAAGGCACACTTCTTTGGATTCATCCGTAGCCCGAATTTTCTTGTTCGGTCCAGAACGCGTTGCAGATCGCCCAAGTGTCCTTTCACTGAAGCAGACTTGACCACCACGTCATCGATGTAAATTTCCACCAGCTTGCCGATCAGATCATGGAAAATATAATTCATGGCTCTTTGGTACGTGGCGCCGGCATTCTTCAGTCCAAATGTCATCACTACATATTCAAACAACCCCACCGAACCTGGAACTCTGAACGCAGTCTTGTGTATGTCTTCTGGAGCCATAAAAATTTGGTTGTAACCGGCATTGCCATCCATGAAGCTCAAGATCTTATGACCAGCCGCTGCGTTGATTAACGTCTCTGCTACCGGCATCGGATACTCATCCTTTGGAGTAGCTCTGTTGAGATCCCAAAAATCTATGGCAACACGCCAGCGTCTATCCTTTTTCTCTACAGGTACGATACTAGAAATCCACTCAGCATACCTGCATGGCCTGATTAACTTGGCTGTCAACATTTTCTCGACCTCTTTCTTGACTTCTTCCAAAATTTCGGCCTTCATCTGTCGTGCTCGCTGCTGGAATGGCCGAAATCCTTTTTTAAGCGGGAGCCGATGCTCAATGATGCTCCTGTCTAACCCAGGCATCTCTGTATAGTCCCAGGCGAAGTAGTCTGGATATTCCTTCAACAGAGCTATCGTCGGACCCCGCAGACTTGGATCTAACTTCTTGCTGATAAATGTTGGTCATGGCTTATCCCCAGGACCGATATGGATCTCCTCTAGTTCATCAGCGGATGTAAACCCATACCCTAGCTTTCCGTCACCTGTCAAATCGATGCTAAACACAGGGCAAACAGTAGGTGAGGATAGCAAAGATAATTTGGGCCGATTGCCTGAATCGGCCCCCTTTTTGATTGCATTGGTCAAGGATGGTTTACACCTTATGTGTGCTTTACATTGGCAGGGAATCTACCTGCTACGACTACGTGCTCTGCTTGTCGTAAGATTGCTGCTTTTTATTTTTTGTGGCCGATCGCGAGGATCGGCATTACGCATCTGATCGTGGACTTTGCTACTCTGTCGGGCGATGGATAAGACCAGCCTCACCCGTTTTTGTAGCTTCAATGCGCTCAGCCCGTCTAGACGATTCGGAGATCGGCTCTTGGTCTTCGCCTCCCGACGTTCATGCCAGCTATGGAAATCTCGATAGAATCATCTGCATGAATGACCTCCACCTCATCTCCATCCCATCATGGCACCTTTGGTGCATTGTGGATGGAATGCAGCGATTAGCATGAATCCAATCTCTCCCTAGCAAGACAAGCAGAGGTGCTTTTGCTGTCCACGAAGAATGACGTGGGGATGGTTTTTCTGCCCACGGTCAGATCCACGTTCAGCACGCCTTGCGTTTCCGAAGTCTGGCCATTGAAGTCGCTTAACGTGACGTTGGTTTTGATCAGATCTGCAGTGGAGCGTCCCAAACGCCGTAGCATGGAGTATGGCATTATATTGACTGCCGCTCCGGTGTCCACCAACATCTTGCTGACAGGCTGCCCATTGATGTAACCTCGTAGGTACAGGGCTTTCAGATGTTTGTAGCCCTTCTCACGTGGCTTCTCAAAGATAACCGGCCGTGGGCCGCAGTCAAACTGTGCCACTGGTAGCTCGTTGGTTCTTGGAGCGCAGAACTCTGACGGAAGTATGAACACCATGTTTGTGCCAGCCGATGTCTTTGCATCGGCTTTTACCGGTTTGGGGCGCCACTCTTTCCTTTTCGGGCGATCTTCCGTTTCCAAAGTCTGCCGAATTTTAACGGCCAGATCGGGCCGTGCTTTCTTTAAAGCGTGGAGATACTGCGCTTCGGCTTCCTCCAAGTTACGCAGCCGCTGCACTCTACGCTTTTGGGTATGTCTGAGTCCGTCGGGACACCACCTTGGACGGTGATATCTGTCTTCTTCTTTGTCATCCATTGGCTCCTCGAGATCTTTTGCTCGAGCGGACTCCCTGTATCGGCTCTGAGGTGGGAGAGGCCCTAGACGCTTGAACACTGAAACTGGCCCCGTGTCCTCCTTCTGCTGTCCACATTCCGGGCAGTTATCGATTGTAGGCAATCGGCTCATTCCCGCATCCCAGCAATACTTGAAGAAAGGACAATCCCAATGTTTGTCTACGCCTTCCTTTTCTCTTGACGGTCCCCTAGCGAGGTGTTCATATCCTTCATCGTCTCTATCGCGCCGGCGACGTCGATCATACTGACGCCCATACTTGTTAAGGAGATGCGTGGAGTGTGGCTTCTGATATCGCACGCTTCTGACCTGTTGCTCAGTTAAGTACCGCCTGTCATCGTAGCTGGGCCGGTCGCGTGGACCAGCCTCCTCTATTTCTTTGCCCCGAGAGTGACCGCCTTCCTCCTTGTCTGTGCCATGGTGGTACCCAGATCCTGCCATATTAACATCGAACGAGAAATCCGGTGGCCTCGTGGAGTACTGTTCTACCATGTTGGCCGGAAATGGGTTTGTGTCCACTTTCATGGCGAATCGCCCAAGGATCGACGGCCTTGTTCTATCGCTGTTTGGATCTGGCGACGTAGCTCTTTGCAGTCATTGGTGGTGTGGGTGAACAGTGATGCCACTTGCGTATGGTCTCCGTTCATCTCTGAGCCAAGGGATTTTGTGGCCTTGGGTAACTTCGGTTGCTTTTCTTTGATAAATCAAATATCTGCTCAGCTTTTCTCACGAGTCGAACCCTTTTGCAGGCCCCGCCGCTTCACCCATTTGCAGGACAGGATCGCCCCGAGCCCATTCAGCCACGGCCACCTCTGGTCTTGTGTAGGATCATCTTCTTCAGATCGACCAGCCTATCGGGCGTTTGAACTTGTCTTGGTACAACTCAGGGTGGCGCTGTTCATACATCGCCGGTTTACGGGCCATGTCTTGATGAGTTGTACTCTACTTGGAAAGCCAGATCCTTGATGGGTGCTGAGAGACCCAACACTGCCAGCTCGACTGCTTCTTTTTCAGTTAAACGAGCTGAGTAACATCGGTTCTTGACAGTCCTGAAGCGCTGGATGTACTCGGCTACAGTTTCTCCCCGCTTTTGCCGCACCTGTGCCAGGTCTGCAATGCCAGCCTCGGTAGCCTCTGAATGATACTGAATGTGGAACTGCTCTTCCAGTTGCTTCCAGGTCTGAATCGAATCAGGTGGCAACGAGGTGTACCACCCAAAAGCTGGTCCTGTCAGAGATTGCGCAAAGAACCTTACGCGCAACTGATCCGATGCTGAAATCATGCCTAACTGTGCCAGGTATCGGCTCACGTGCTCGATCGAGCTCGACCCTTCTGATCCGCTAAACCTTGAAAACTCAGGGAGCCGATAC
Organism: Avena longiglumis; assembly: GCA_030063025.1. Lineage (NCBI taxonomy): Eukaryota > Viridiplantae > Streptophyta > Magnoliopsida > Poales > Poaceae > Avena > Avena longiglumis. Next base: position 468,858,555 of record CP125974.1, on the reverse strand, counting down.
TTGGGTGGCAGCGGAATCAGATCAAACTCGTTGGGGTACGGCTTTGAATAGCCGATTGTCCTTCTCTTTGGCACGGTTTAACTGGTCTCTCAAGATGGTATGGATTTGCTCCACTGTTTGAGCTGAGGGCTAGATTCTCATGACTCGTTCGATGGCATACTTGGCTAGCCACGCCTGTTTGTCGGCGTCCATCCTGCATATCGCTGCTCCAGAACGCCGCTCTGAAGCCCCGCCCGGGAACTCCTGCCAGAAATCCTGCGGTTGCAATCTGGTTGGTGCGTGTCGTTATTGCAGTCCGACGTAGGTGCACACATATCCATGTGGGATTTCTTTAGGTGGCTCAAACAGGGCGGCAATCGCTGGGTCGCCTCCAACCTTGTAGACGACGACGCCTGCCTGGTGGCTCGGAGCTGCAAGTGTGAATGGCAGCGGTGGCCTGGTGGAGCGGTCTTTCTCCTGGTGAGTCCCAGTAGGCCCCGACGGAGATTCTTGATGTTTCATGATCTCTGAACTACGCGAATCGCTGCGATCCGCTCGAAAGCGTTCACCAGGCTCTCGAATGGCGGTGAAGAGAATGAGCCACCATGTAGTTGACTTCACAGCAGAGCTCTGGTGCACTCCTCAAGGAAGAGCAGATCCACCTCATCAAGAGCGCCTTGGTGAGAACCCTTTCCACCGATGCCATGCTTACGGGTCCTCTCAAAAGAGCCGATGAGATCGGCTTCAAGAGAGCTTTGATGTCATCATACCGCCTTGTGCTCCTCGGGCAGCTCGTCGTGATCGGTCCATCCCCATCTCGATGTCGGATGTTGATGCGAGATCTTGTTGAAGGTCCCACCGGCGTGCGAGAATGTGTTGCTGTCAAAACCCACCGGCGAGCAGCGGCGAGCAACACGAAGAGCCGGAGGCTCCAGAACTGCTGGTGGGCCTGGTCCCTCGCAGCAACCCGCAAAACTCCGACACGTCCTGGCTTGGTTCGAGGGCGTGCCACCTGACCTATACCTGGTCAGGAAGGTGATGGATTGCTTCGATCAGTTTCCTGCATGGTAAACAAGTATACGTAAAATTCGAGCCGTGACCGGCTCCCAGGTTTCCCTGTGAATCGGCTCCTAGAGCCGATTATCCCATGGTTCTGCATTAGATCTATGATAACATGGGGTTTTGCTTCATCATTACAAGTTAAATCGATCCACGACAGTTTAACGTTTTCACCACATAATTGGAACATCCTACACGTAATTGAGCCTGGTAGATACAAAATATGATAGAAAACTAACCCTAGAGGAGGCCTAACAACCGACGTAAATCAATTACCGGAACAACTCCTCTCGAACTAGCAAACCATATCCTCACGTACTACTGGATCGTTCAACCCGTTTGCAAGGCCTGACTACGTGGATATCAAACTAAACCTTGGAAAACAAGGCATAACCATAACAGATCGAATCAACTAAATAAAGATCAAGCAAGATGCTACCCTTGCACCCGGGAAAAGGTGCAAAGGTAGCGAGGTAACTAGAGGTAGCATAACTTAAACAATTATAGCGAACAGTACCGATGCTAGCCTCAACAAATCTATGATAATAGTATTACTCGCCATCAACAAGGCTTCAGTACGAGTAACACCAAATAACGCATAAGCAAATACTGCCTAGATCGCAAGATGCGATCTAGGCAGCATGACACTTACCCGAAAGAAACCCTAGAAACAAGGGGTGGCGATGCGCCGAGATTGTGTTTGTTGTGAACGTGATTGTCCTCCTTTTCTCGATAACCCTAGGTACACATTTATAGTCCGGAGACATTCTATCTTTGGAATAACTCTACAACTCTATCTCTTACCTAAACCGAAACGTAACCTACTACAATATACAGATACACGGGCAATTTAGCCCAAATCCACGTACAAGGCCCATTCGGCAACACGTTGCATATATGTATCTTCCAAGCCCATCTTGATTACGGCCCATCTCCTCCTTTGGCCAAAATATGGCGATAACACACCACATTTTACAAAAAATACTAGACCACCTTATATGTAAAATGTATCAACAGGGGGACCTGAAATCTTTCCGTCCATTCCTGGTGAAAAAGACAAATTCCTGCCGAATCGGTAGGAAGTGGGTCAGATACGAACTACAGGTACATGATACGATGCTCATGTTTTTTTACAAAAATCATTTTTAGGTTCAAAATATGCTATTTTATCAAAAATCCAATGCAAGTTTAGCGAGGCTTGGCCCCGAGCTAAGAATCTTCATGACCGTTGTTTGACAAAGTTTGACGATGGTTTAAAATGGGCATAAATAATTAAAAAACGATCGAAACAATGCGAAACCTTCGCGTGGTGTTATAGTATGTCACATAGTTAGAAGGAAAAATATCAAACTTGGTATATTGATTATGTCTCAAAATACCTTCATAAAATGACCTATCTCATTCGAGGTTTCTTGGCGCCCTTTTCTTCGCGCCCTTTTCCTCCAGCGCATTCTGCCCGCCCTTTCCCATTTGTTACTAGTTTGAATAGTTAGAATTTTATTTTTTAAAAACAAAAAATGTTTTAGGATTAATTATTCAAATACAAACAATTTTCATGTTGAAAGTTTTGTCAGATTCCAAAGTATACAAAAGATGCTAAATTTAAATATCCAAACAATTCAAAAATGTTAATACAAAATAAAATATGATTTGATCTAATAAAATAGGGTTAGATTCCTTTTCAGATGCTTAATATTTCTTATGTTCAAAGTTTTAGGGTTTGACTATTTTATTTTTGTCTTAATTGAATAATCAAAATTTATATGTAAGTGTTTTAATCATTTTGAAAAATTTCATCTACAATAACTATAAAATGTTTTTATATGAATGGATATATCTTATTTTTATGAAAATTATGATATATTATTCATATTTTTCTGAGTTGAAATGAAAAAGATATGAATTTTCTAAATTCTATCCTATTTTTTGAATTAAAAATGCCCCCACCCCTTTAATGTACGAAATAAATGCCCCCCTTTAATACCGGTTCCAGCCACGAATCGGTGCTAAAGGGGGGGCGAGATACGCGCGAATCGAAATCCCCACCCCCCTTTAACACCGGTTACAGCCACAAACCGGTGTTAAAGGGGGATTTATAACGTGCGCCTCATCCTTCTCCCCCCCTAGCCAGATCAAGCGCGTGCAGAGGAAGAAAGCAGAGGAGCCGTCGTCTCCGTCCACGCCCTCGTCGTTGCCGCCCTCGACGTCGTCGTCCCGCGGGAGCGCGTCGTCGGCCGTGACGTCGACGTTCCACACGCCGCGACTGCCGCCACCGGCCGGCTGCCTCGACCTCGCGCCTCTCCCCGCACGCACCGCCCTCCCCGCACCTCTCCCGTGGCGCCGGCGGCCACCTCCTGCGCCCCTCTCTCTATCGTCGACCGCCACCGTACCGCACCGATCTCCTCCCGAGGCGCTGGAGGCCACCGCCTCGCTTTCGACGCCACCACCACAGCCACCGCCTGCGCCACCACCGTCTAGCACCTCCCCCGCCACCACCACAGCCACCGCCACCGGCTTCGGCCTCCTCTAGGTAATTAATTAATTAGTTGGTTTTTATATTAATTAGTATTTCTATATTAGGTAATTAGTTGGTAATTTTGATAGGTGTATATAGTTGATAGAAATAATATTGGTATAGTTGATAAATATAGTTGATAGATATTAATTTGTATGTGTATGTGTATATATGTATACATTTGTATGTGTATGTGTATACATGTATATATTTTTTGTATGTGTATGTGTGTATATATTTATATTTTTCTTGTATGTGTATGTGTATGGTGAGGAGCAGGCCGATTGCATGTGGTCGGCTTAGGGCTCACTTTTTCAATCGGTTTGCACTTGACCGATTACTTTTCCAATGCCGTGGACCCTGACATCCTCTGCCCTCGCTAAGCCTACACACGCGTCGAGGGTGAGTCACCCATTTTAGATAGCCCACGACTTGCTAGTTCGAACACACACCCCCACGCATCCCGGTCCCGCTCTCGCCCTAGCGCCGCCAGCCGCCGCCCTAGTACACCTCTCGTTGTCAATATAGCATTAGGGTTTCTCCGAATCCGGGGTTTCTCCGAATGTATCCTCTCATATGAATCCGGGGTTTCTCCGAATTAGGGTTTGGAATGACCAAGCATGTATCAGGGTTACATTTCAATACTTTTAACCTGTCATATCACCATCCTTGCTTGAGCATTTCAATAGATGTATTACTGATATTTGTGTGATAATATTATTGTTTTAGAAACTATGGATCCACTCAGTAGAAACCTTGAAGAGGAAGAAATAATGGAGAACATGATCCACGAGGACACCTCACAATACTTGAACTTGGAGGGACATGATGACAGCTCAAGTAGTCATGGATAAGATGACGACTCCGGTGAACGCACTTTAGTGATTACAAAGTTCGTCGAGGTATATGCATGGATTAAGCCTCTGCTGACTTGCACCAATTGATTTGTATATATATGTAAATGTATTAATTAATGTTTCTTTCTTCTTTTAGCCCTCTGGATCGACCAGCCAGCAACAATCTTCTTCTACGAAAAAGAGCAAGCAAGGCACGAGCCATCGGTTGAAAGATCATGCAAAGTTCACGATCGAAGCAGTCCATGTTGATGGCAGGCCGATGGAGCCCAAGAAGGCCGCAGACAAATTTATACGTCGAGCTGGAGTTCTTGTTAGGGACCAAATCCCAATCATAATTGAATATTGGAATAAGCCAAAGAAGGGTGACGGTACCTTTGTCGATGAAAGATCCAAAGAAACGTTTTGGACTTCGCTGTTGGTAAATTTCACCCTACCGCCAAAGGAGAATGAAAATAAACCGATTATAAAGGAAAAGGTCAAAGAGTGGACTCTAAAGAAGATGGTTGACGCTTTCCGCAACTGGAAGACAAAATTGAACAAATTTGTCAAAGCTCGCGAGACTCCAGATTTCGAAGACGCATATTATGCGAAGATAATACCTCGCTGGCCCGAATTTGTGGCGTACAAGGAAGGTGCTATAGCTACAAAGAGGTTAGAAACCAATACACTATATGCCCAGAAGAACGAATATCACCAGATGACGGGGTCAGGTGGCTACATAGCTCAGAGGCCTAAATGGGAGGAAGCTGAGAAGGCCATGCGTCCTAGAGGGATCACACCCAGACACATGGGTGGGACCTACGTGCAAAGACTTGGTTCTATGAAATTGGGGAAAGGTTGGACCCAAGAACGGGATTGTGTATCTTTCCAACAATTCTTGCCAAACCCGTCACTGAACTCATCACGGCATACGAGGAAACAGCTGCCAGGACCTTCCATCCCGACAAAGAGAATGACCAGCTGACACACGCCATCAGTAAAAAACAACACCCTGGACTTGCACGAGGCACAGGGGGTATGACGTGGAAGAATGGGTTTGCCGAGTGGGGTGACTCTTACAGATGGCTTGGCAGAAAAGAAAAGGAGCGTACAGACTGGATGGCACAGATAGAACATGCACTTGTGGCGCTGCAGGCGCAAGTGAATGCACAAAAGAGCCAGCAAGCTACCGGCCCATCTCAGCGGCACGAAGAGCCCGCATTGGAATTTGCCGGCGGCCTAGACTCTGTGCGGAAAAGCAGCGTGGCTTCCATGAAGAACGTGCAACCCACACTTGAAATATTACCGGGTCCTCGATACCCCGTGGATGAGATCACGGAGAGCGAACACGCTGAGTTGCATGTGAGACTAATGGGCTTATCCATTAAGGTGGCGGTCGGCTATGCCTTATCTCCTGTAACTGGTGGAACTTACCACTGCCGATCGATTCCAGATGGCTATGCTATTGTTGGGGTGGATGAGGTTGTGAAGTAATATGAGGAAACACATCTTGACCATGCTACAGGTGAAGGGGAAACTCAACTCAAATTTGCAGCGAAAACAACCATTATTTGGAAGAAGGAACACATCGTGCTTCCAAATTGGAGACCATTGGCACCCCCGCCGTCTCCGCAGCGTCAGCAGTCTGAGTCGACTCAGCCGTCTCTAAGTCATCGGAATACTCCCCTGTCGTCTCCGGCGCTTCAGCCATCTCCTGCGCGCCAGCCATCTCTGGCGCGCCAGCCATCTCCTGCGCGTCAGCCGTCTTCGGCGCGCCAGCCATCTCCTGCGCGTCAGCGTAAGCGGAAGATCAGTGCCACGAAGAGCATCACTAGCACTGCCACGAAGAAATCCGCAGGAAACCGTATGCCAAAGAGTTCAAGAAACTACGTCCTACAGCCTTCCGCCAAGCCATTGTCGGTATTACCATGGAATCGCAGCGACGAGGAGACCAAGAGGATCTCAGAAGAAGAGGTCAAGAAATTCTTTGCACCTAGACGGGCCTAGACAAAGGAGAAACTAGATCCGGCGGTGGTGAAGAAGTTTTACAATAATATTTTGAAACCTGAAACCCCACTTGTGCCGGACTACGAGCGCCAGATTATGAAGGGGGATGCAAGGCGGAGGGAGTCTGAAAGTAGTAGTCGTGCGACACCCCAGAAAATAGTTCCCATGCTCGGAGAGCAGGAAAACCAATCGTGCGCCCCGCTCCAAGTGTTCGACCTCCGGATAGCTCCTCATGTAAATGATTACGAGGCAGAGCTACAAAGAAAGGCCAATGAGATGGAGATGACTTACATTGCATACTTGAACATCATGGGAGACAACTTGCCCAAAGGCGATGTCAACCCCATACAACCATGAAAGTATGGGAAGAATCTCGTCAAGAAAGAGGAGCTCAAGAATCTACCAACAAAGATGCGAAGATTGCATAAATGGTACCTTGATTTCTGCAAGACAAGAAAGGAAGAATGGATCATGACGCATATAAGATATCAGATTTTCTTGTGCGGAGACGACGAGATCAGCTTCAACATTCAAGACTTGCATTTTCTATTCAATCAGAAGGAACTCGACAAAGCTGCCATCAACCTTTATTGTGTGTAAGTACTATTTCTGTAATTTCTATCTCATCTCATTCAATTCATTAATTGCACGTATATATATGCTTACCATATATGTATATACTATTATGCAGGAAAAAGATTATGGAATGCATGAAAGAAGGCCTTTTTGAATTGGGTTCATTGACCCAAATAGAGTTCATGAACAAGTGGTAAAAAAACCTAGGCAAACAGAAGATTTCTTGCTAACGTCTTTATTGAGACAACAATCCAAAAGGAAATACTATTGCCTTACAACTTCTCGTGAGTGTTACCCTTTATTGTACATATTCTGTTTTGGCTTACTCAATGTTAAGTGTAACTGATGATGAGTTATGCGTGCGTAGGTTCCACTTTATTCTGCTAGTCATTCAAGTTGATTCAGGAAAAGTCCTTGTCATGGACTCGTTACGAAAAGATCAAGAGCTATGGGCAGACTTTAAAGAGATGCTCCAGAGGTAATTTCAATTATATTATCGCGCTAGATCGGCAACTTTCGTGACAACAAGTAATTAATTACTCTTTTATTCATTTTCTTTGTCGGACAGGGTTTGAAAAAGGTTCACGGGCAGGGCCGTGGGTGAATGGTCAGAATAACTAAAATTTGTAGACCAAAATGTAAGTAATACTAGCCAGCTAGGTCTACGTATCTCTTTGATTCTGCTTCCAATTCCATTATATCATGCTTTATTGATTATTATTTTTATTGAACTCTCTATTCTCGTAAAGTGCGTGCATCAAGGACCCGACAATAACTTATGTGGATACTATGTTTGCGAGTTTATTCGCAACACGATACGATATGTGCGACGGGCCAAGCCGCACTAGAACAATTTAAAGTAAGTAAATAAAGTACACAATATTATTTTATTACCATCAGTTGTATTGAGTTTTATTCTTATATATATATATAGACCTCATTCTTCATATATATTTAGATCGAATGGATGCGGGACCAACTCCTACCATTTGACCGCATACGAGCCATTCAAGAGGAATTGGCGGGGTTCATACTTGATGAGGTTGTCACGCCTGGCGGAGAACTCTTTAGATATCCACCAAAATAAACGTGTACGGAGATGTTATATTGTATATATGCTTGAACGTGTTTGTCTTGTACTTGATGCTTCAACGTGTACGGAGAATACCACAATAACGATGTTTGTGTATAATAATAGTTGCTTAATTATTCATGTACTCGTATGTACCGACGATGTATGTGTATACCTCTCCCGATCGATTCCCCCTCCCCCCTTCCCGTACCCGCCGCGCCGCAAAAATCCCCCCAGAACGGGGCGGCGGCAGAACTCTGCCGCGGCAGAGAACCTTTAACACTGGTTCGTGTTACGAGCCGATGTTAAAGGGGGAGGGGGGGCTGAGCCACGTGCTCCACCCTTTAACAGGGGTTCGTATAAGAACCGTTGTTAAAGAGGGGGGCTCTAACACCAAACCCCCAACATCGGTTCTGAAACCGCTGTTAGAGGGTCTCTTGAACCGTTGTTAGAGGGTGTGTTGTGCACTAGTGTGGGACTACATAAAGTTATCGATATATGAATAGATATCCTACGGTTCCGCGGTAAAGATGGTCGATATGATTTCTTGGAACATAGCATTCTATTGCAATTCCCTGTAATATTGGTCAAATACCCAATTTTAGTCCGTAGGAAAAGCATCTCAAACTCGCAACAATAAACTGTAGAACATATCTTCGATTTGGCTCAAAGTTTCAGCTTATAAGAGACTTTATAAGAGACATGATGTAGTAATCTTATAAGATACTTTTTTGTTCAAATGATTTCTATTGTTTGATTTCTAGCTAGATAAATAAGGGAAAACAGGAAAGAATATAGTAGGCAGCATTGTGATCTGGCCAGGGGTACTAACAGGAAAAAATAGCAGACAAAGACATAAGAAACATGAACATACATTACATAGTTCAGTTGACGAAAAATAAAACTTAGTCCTGTCATTACCAACCTGAATGTTTTTCTGAGCAGAATAATGTTCTCGGCAAGCTCAGGTTATGTCACAACATCAGCCCCCTCTGTAGGAATGAGTTTTGGCAACCAAAACATTCATATAGAGCTATAGAGATCGGGAAGGTACCATGGCTTGTCTTCCCACATTCACCTCCTTTGCACACCATGACAGAAATAGCCGCGGGCATCGCATTATTAAAAAATCATCTAGTTTAAGCTAACCAAAACAAAAAAGATAGAATGCCCTGGAACAAAAAAAAAGGTCTCCGGGCTGGTAAGTGCTTTTACTCTAGTTGGAAGTGGTAAGTTTGAGCATCCTGAAAAGATGTCGAAAATGTCATAAAGGGTCACACGGTCCTGAAACAAATAAGATTGTATTTTTGATGTAAAATTTTCCGTGCACAACTATTTGCTTGCGAACCACGCCCAACTAAATTTGTAGTACTATTCTAATATAAGAACCACCCGAGACCATTGACTCCTTTTATTTGGAAAAGAATGTAAAATATATGAGTCCCTGGGAATATGAAAAGGATCACCATTCTATTACCCCTCACAGGCTCAAAAGAGGACCACAAATCATTGTAACCCCTGATTCACAATCCATAATAATCCAAAAAATTGTCCTCTTAAACCCAATACACGTAGCTAGCACAAAATTGGCATAGACGTAAAAAAAAACACATACATGATTTGCGAGTTTAATACAACCTTTTTTACTAATTCTTATGACTTCAACACATGGAAACCCTGATGCCATCTATATCGCAGATTAAAGGAAAGAGTAAACCGCACTAGCGGTCCCAGTTCTTTTCTCGTACCTTCGTTTTGGTCCTAAATTTTTAAAATTGCACGTCTAGATCCTAAATCTTCCATAAGTGATTCACACGAGGTCCTATTTTGCTCTGACCCATGCTGACCTGCCCGCGTGGCACTTTGACCACCGCCACGTCGACTGTGGGTCCCGATGCAAACTGAGCACCCGTGCATATTTCCAAATAAACCCCTAAGCTTCTTCTATTGTGGCCACACCGAAGCAGAGGAGTGCCGGCGCGCCTGTTTCTCTGTCGTGACCAAGACGATGGCTACTGGCCTTTTTTCCGCTAATCAAGATTTGCGTCTTAATCTGCAGGCCTAATTCAATTGTGATTTTTTCTGGAGAAGGGTGCCATCATTTGTTTAGAGATAATAATAATGCCAGAGTATAGCGACGCTAATGGGCCTAGTGCCTAGACTACATCGATCGGTGCTAATTGGCTAGCCCCGCATAATAAAACCATCTGCCTCGTCGGAGAGTTGCCAGGCAACCATGGTGCCCCGCACGATCGCGGTCGACACCTGCGAGTGCGCCGCCATGTACTCCCTCCGTTTCAAAATATAAGATGTTTTAGGTTTGTGAAGAAAACGAATCTAGACTTCTTTTAATATGTAGATTCATCCCAAAGTTGAGTGAACCTACATACTAACACAAGCCTAGATTCATTTTATTCACAAACCTAAAACATCTTATATTTTGAAACGGAGGGAGTATGCCAGAAGTACCGATGGGAAGGCGTTGGAGCTCTCATCTACGGCCCTGCCGCCGCCGGGATCTGGAGCGTGTAGGAGTTGGAGGGGGGGCGTCCTCGACAGGTACCGTGGTGGCGCCGCCGCCGCCGTGATGCTCGCAACACCCACACCGGAGCTACCTTGAGGACAAGCTGGGCAAGGAGAGAGCGTGGGCACCCACTTCTACGAACGCAAGCTTAGCGAGGAGGCGGCCGATGATGATACACGACGGCTCTGATTAAGGACGGCGCGCTCGCCAGGATCGTTTGCGCCGCCGCGATGAGTGACAACGAAGATAAGCAGGACCGCCGCGATGAGTGACAACAAAGATAAGCAGGACGCCATGCACATTGTAGGATGCGCGTGCACTCGACTGCGCACAGGCATGAACATGACGTGTGCGATGGAGGTGTCGCATAGATATCATTTTCTTAGTTGCTTATGTTTTACTAGTTCAAGAGGGCATGTGCACCCAAAGGCGGCAGGCATATTGTCGAAGACGAGCAAGGTCGACACTAGATCTTGGGCAAAGAAGATAAAGTAGGCAAGGAGGAGGAAGGAGAACGACTGACTATCTTCATCGACGGCCTCCTCTTTTTTTGTTTGGAAAATAATAAACTAGGACTACAATTTGGAAGAAATACAAATTAGGGGGATCTTTACATAAATATAGATGTCTGGCCAGTATCCCTTCTAGGTCCTACTGTTGATGTGGCGTTAAAACGGTCAAAGCAAAATAGAACCTCGCGTGAGTTACTTATAAAAAATATAGGACCTGGATATGCAATTTTAAAGATTTAGGACTAAAGTGAAGCTATGGGCAAAGAATTAGGACCGCTTGTGCGGTTTCCTCTAAAGGAAACTATAAAATTGGAGAGCACAAAGCTGACCTTGACCCCTGAAGGTCCGCTTCCACTGCTAATCTCTGTTGTCTCGACGTGTACACATGAAAATTAGCCAAGTAAAACACAATTGTACTCCCTCCGTTTTAGAATATAAGATGTTTTAGTTTTGTATAACAAATATATTTAGACTATTTTTAAGTATATAGGTTCACTCAAATTTCGAGTGAATCTAACACTAAAAGAAGTCTAGATACATTTTCTTCACAAATCTAAAATATCTTATATTTTAAAACGGAGTGAGTACGTGACACACTGGAAGAGCTATAGAAATTTATCTCTATAAATACGCATGTGAAAATGATCTTATTCGTTGCCAAAAAATATCCCATGTTTGATTGGAAAGAGATACTACTCTTATGGCATCAGGAAACCATCTACGTTTGATTTGTAAGAGAAAAGGCAGGAAGTTGGTTTGGTTTGGTTTGGCTGATATGGCATCAGGAAACCATCCATGTTTGACTTCCAAGAGAAAAGATAGAGAGTTGGTTTGGTTTGGATGAGGGGATTTGACGTACATGGAGCAGTCGTTGTGGGAGGGAAGTCTGGCAGAGGAGACACGCTTGTTGCTGGAGCGATCAGCGATGAGACGTTCCGTTGATCTCCCCATGGGGAGACCAACTTGGGGGAGGGCGCTCCATTTTTTGTTAGAGACACGTCTTGGGGGAGAGGGTGCTACCGCCCATGTCTGTCGTCGACAGCTCGACACCGCGTCGGTCTCCTCCACCGACTCGCCACTCCTCGCGCGGCTCCCGGATGCGATGGTGGTGGGTGGTGGAGCAGCGAAGGTCCGCAGGAAGGCGGGGAACCTAAGGATGAACCCCAGGCAATAGCTCACTCACTCGCCGCCGTCGTTCCCCCTGGACTGAGCATGAGCCATCGCCGGTTGGTTTTGATCTTTCTTCCGTATTGGATTGGATCGAATATTGCTATTATCATATTTTTTACCATATTTTTTTGGCAGATTCGGATCGGAGCGGATAATAGCTGGATACATATTCGAATGCGGATTATATCGGATTGCGGATATGGAGCGGATTCTGAGCGGACTCGGATCGGAAGAAGATAATCGAACAAATACACATAGAAAAATAAAAATTTATTTAGTTTATGCAAAAGAAAATGACAAGAAAGCGTGCAACACTAGATAATAGTAGTATAAAAGTGCAAGATCGATAATAGCATAATATAACATGCATAGCTAGCCGATACACATACTACATTGTCTAGATATTGGGTTTGTGCTAAATTTATCGAATTATCCTATTTGAGTACCCCGGATAATCCTCATAAAATGTCTGATTATCCTTATACGTCGGATATCATCAATACCATATCCGCTACCATATTCGTCGGATATCCGCTCGATAAATATCCGCATCCGCATCCATATCCTCCGGATATCTAAAAATACATACCATATCCTCAAAAACGGACGCGGATGCGGATGCAGAGCGGAAATTATCCGTACCATCTACATCCCTAGGCGGGACGATGAAGGAGCAACAGGAGAGTCTGCGAGCACGTAAAGGGACGACGGCTGCCCAGCGCGTCTTCCCGTCCTCGGCTTTTCTGGCGTGGCGATGACGGCGGTTCCACCACTGGTGGAGCAGATGCAGAGGCCGGAGTGGATGCAACAGTTGAGGAGGAGAGATGTGGTGTAGGCCTAGGTGGGGGCAGCGGTCGAGGGTTTGGGATGGCTGTGGAGGAGGAGGAGGCGTGCCGCTTTGAACGTGTCGAGGTGGACCTCGATGGCGCGGTCACGCACGCCACCCGGGGAGAAGCCCCTGCAGCAGCGACGGAGTGGAAACCCCCCATGTCCTCCACCGAAATCTGGAGGAAGAGAAGAGACGTGGGGGGCAATGGTCTGCCTCGTGTGGAGTCGACGGCACGGGGAGGAGGATAGGAGCGTTTTGTCCACCGCTTCGTGTAGGAGACACATATAAATGGCAAAACAATTGCACGGTAGATACTGGTTACTGTAGATGCGCGACAAATCTAGGGTACAAAGTCTGATTTGGCCCCCTAAACTTTTGGTAACCCTACGGGCATTAATATATGGTTATATATGAATGGTCGTGTCTTTGGAATTCCTTGAACATAAGAATAGTAGTCGTTTCAAAGGATAGAGGCGACCCCGTGGCGGCTACCCTGAAACCAATCAGGGTTTTTCCCCTCGCCGATGACGTCGTCGGTCTGCTCCGTCTCTTGTGGACTTGGAGTCTTGGAGGTGTGATAGACCATGACCACTTGCCGACTGGTAGGTTGTTTTTTAGTGTCTTCTTCGGGATGGTGAGACGATAGCTATATCCAGAAATCAAAATAAGTTCCTCCCTGCTCTATGCTTGCTTCGGTGGCGCTTCTAATGCTAGCGAAGACTAGTCAATCTCCTGGGATCCCGTCAGTTTTTATGTTCATTATCTACTATTGTCATCATTAGCGATGGTTGTTACTCTAGTATGTTGGTATTTTGGTCTTAGCATGATGATTTCTTGTTTATCTACAACAGACACTACTACGATAAGTTTTACATGACTCCCGATAATGAAAGAGGTATGGACACTGGTACGTCTTTGACTCGCGCTACTGTATGTAGTCATCGGTAGTTGGTCCAAGACCTTTTTGTACTTTTTATTATGACACTATTGTTGTTGATAATTATTAGATTGGTCAAATTTTCGGAAAAAAGAGACAATACAATCTGAAGCATCTCAAGTAAGATTCGTCGATAAGGTAGATTATGAAGAAGTGGCTCATGTTATAGCTCAAATAGATCGTTGGTATTTTGCAAGGTGCAGTGTCGGCCCGTGGTGTTGTTCATGGACACGGTGGCCCGGCCACGCGAGCTGGACGGTAGCTGAATCCGCTCCCGCCATTCGAGCCGATACGGTACAGGTGTGTAACCAACTGTGTAACCAACGAAATATCCCGGTCCGACATGTACGCGCGAGCGCCAATCCCCGGCGCCCCCTATTTATACACGCACCGGGCGCGCCCGTCCACTCGCTACCTAGCAGCCACCCCGATCGATCCATCCATCCATCGATGAGCCCCACGTCGCCTCGGCAGCCCGGCCTCGGCGCCGGCGGGGCGCGCCAGCAGCAAGCCGCCGCTGCCACCCCGATGTCATTCAAGGTCCGCCGGGACTCCCACCTCATACACAAGCAGGGCTCGTCCGCGTCGACCTCGCCGCCCTCCTCCTCCTCGACCAACTCCTCCGTCTCCTCCTCCCCCGGCGCCGCCAGCCAGCAGCGTCCGGCGCCGAGGCCGAAGCAGCAGCCGCAGCAGCAGCCGGTCATCATCTACACGACCTCCCCCAAGGTGATCCGCACGAGCCCGCGCGACTTCATGTCCATCGTGCAGAAGCTCACGGGACAGGAGAGCGCCGCGGCCGCCGGCTCGGCCGTCACCGGCGGCGCCGCGCAGGACGAGTCCTCCTCCTCGTCGACCGAGAGCTGCGCCAACGCCCACGCAGGTGCCGCGGCGGTGCCGCCTCCCGGCCACTACATGGCCGATCCGCCGCAGCTGATGCCGCCGCCGGCGTCGATGGACCACGCGCACTTCATGCCGGACATCCCGCTCTTCGCGCCCGCCGGCGCCGCGGAGCACCTGCTCTGCGCTTCCAGGGTCGGCCTCTACGGCCAGTTCCAGCCGACGACGATGGTCGACGGCGCGGCGAACATGCACGACGCCGCCTCCGGCGCGGTGTACTCCCCGTCGATGGTGGAGGCGATGAGGACGGCGCCGTTCCCGGATTACCAGTTAACTTAATCGACATGCATGGATCCATATCGATCGCGTGCATGAATTTAATTTAGGCGATGATCGCTCACGACGCATCCACGCATGCAATAATCGGCTCTGTTTGTTTTCTTCATGTTTTCTCATCATGCTTTATTTCGTGGATTTCGTGGATATACGGACAAGAGAGGTGAAGGATTTACTGTCCTGGCCGCGTGTGCATGTATGCATGCGAGGCCAGCTGAGCTCCAGATCTCCAGGTTGATTATTTTTGTTAGCAATTAGCAGTAGTAGGTCGCATCGCATGGTGTTCATCATGATTCATTCGTACGTACGTGCATGCCCTGTAATCGGTTCCTCTGTTTGATTTCTCAGTTCCCTCGTGTGTGTGTGTGTCTCATCGATCAAGTTGGGATTGGTTATAAATTTTTCCACTGTGAATAAATAAGTTGGAGAATTCTTCTTGTTTTAAGCTGAAGTTGGAGAATTCACTACGGGGAAAATTATTACTGCTGCTCTCCTTTGCCGTGTGCCAATCAGGCCGAAACACGATAAAGATGGTCGCTGCCGTGTGAGCCTTCAGAAGCACACGGCAAAGAAATCGAACACAACCGATCTCTGGAAACACACGGCAAAAAATAGGACACGACAATAGCCAGATAGGGAAACATGGCAAAGAAATATAACACGGCAAATACCATAAGGACACACGACATAGGTTCCTTCACGGCAACGACGTGGGACACGCGGCCCCACAAGTGCACCCGACGAGGAGGAGCGAACGGCTGGAGATGGTGAAATCTTTATCGTGTGTCCTCGCTGTTAGGTACACGGAAAAAATCAGCCTTTGCCATGTGTATTTGTCTGTATACACAACAAAGGACTGTTTTTTTACTTTTTCTTTTATTTAATTAGTAAGGCTTTTATTACATATATGTTAGGTGATGTTATTTCGTAGGATCATGAGCACACACATATGAATAGGTTCTTGTGGTCTCACATCGTGTGTATTGTGGCCAGTTAAGATTATTCCTTCTCCGTGTGTGTGGCCATCACGTGTGTCATACTTAGGCCTACAAGCGGTTAAAAAAATCTAGTGCATCCAATTGAATATTGACAGCACAGCAAAACATATTCATAGAAAGCGGAGGAAAAAGACGGGAAAACATAGCGGAAAGTGGAGGGAAAGGACGGGAAAACATGGCGGGAAGCGGAGGGAAATGTCAAGAAAGCGGAGGGACAACGCATGTCTACGAAGGGGATCACACTTGGGAACCAGGTTTTGGACATTTCACCATGTCACCACACTTTATTACACATTCTAGGGTCACATGCAAGTTTTGTAGGTGTTCCGATGCCCCAAAGCACTTCTTCCTACGAAACCCTGGTCTCTGACCCTGGATCGTCTACCCCCCTAGATGTTCTTCTTACGGGTAGCCCGGTGGACTTTTATCTTGGTTTGTGCTTGGTTAGGTCATAGGAAAATTCCAAACCATGGCTGGGAACATATTGTGACAAGATCAACCCCGGATTCACCTAAACGGGGAGTTTCCCCCTAATAGTTAGATTGCAGACCCTTTGTTTTTAGATGACAACGCATGTCTGTGAAGGGGGTCACACTTGGGAACCAGGTTTTGGACATTTGAGCATTCCACCACACTTTATTACACATGCTAGGGTCACGTACATGGTTTGGAGGTGTTCCGATACCCCGAAGCGTTTCTTCCTACAAAACCCTAATCCCTGGGCCTTAGATCGTCTACCCCCATAGATGTTCTTCTGACGGGGGTAGCCTGGTGGAATTTTCTCTTGGTTTGTGCTTGGTTAGGTCATAAGACAATTCCAACCCATGTTTGGGAACATGTTGTGACAAGATCAGCCCTGGTTTCACTGAAACGGGGAGTTTCCCCCTAATAGTTAGATTGCAAACCCTTCAGTTTTAGGTGACAGCGCATATGTGCAAGGGGGTCACACTTGGGAACAAGATTTTTTACATTTAAGCATTCCACCACACTTTATTACACATGCTAGAGTCACATGCATGGTTTGGAGGTGTTCCGATGCTCTGAAGCGCTTCTTCCTACGAAACTCTGGTCCCTGGCCACCAGATCATCTATGTACCCCCCCCTAGATGTTCTTTTGATGGGGGTAGCTGATACGTCCATTTTGCATCACTATTCTATATCATAATTTGCTATTATTCATTTATATGTTTCATATTAAGAGGTGATACTTATGTTATTTCATCTGTTTTTGCATGTTGGATGATTCTTGGAGGATGAACTGCCAGAGTCAGGATTCTGATGGAAAAAAGCGGTGTCTAGATGCAATTTTTGCGAAGATCAGAAAAATACCAGAAAAACTATGGAAAATCATATTTTTCCAGAAGACGAAGAATGCCATAAGGGGAGGCGAAGTTGGGCCACAGGAGGCCCACACCCCTGTGCGGCCACCACGGGCGGCCACTGTGGGGTGTGGCCCCTGCCCACCTCCGCCCGCCTTATCAGATCTTCCTTACGAAACCCTAAAGTTTGGGGAGTGACCACAGAAAGATTCTGCCGCCTCTGCGGGGCGGAAACTACAGAGAGAGAAAGAGCTCTCCGGCAGACATATTTCTGTCGGGAAAATTCCTTCCCGGAGAGGGTAGATCATCGCCATCAACACCGTCATCAAGCTAGACTTCATCGGGATCATCATCATCATCCACACCACCATCTCCACCAGCACCATCATGACCACTCCATCCCGCTGTAACAATTGTGTTGAATCTTGCATAGTTCTTAGGGGAAACTTTCCCGCTGTTAATTACTTTTGTAGTTGATGCTTGTGAGTGGAACCATTGAATTATTGTTTATGTTCATATTGTTATTCATCTCATCTCTGATCTTGATCCATATGATGTCTCTGAGAAGTTCGTTTAGTTCTTGAGGACATGGGAGAAGTCATGTTGTTAGTAGTGGAATTGTGTTGAGGTATTATTCAATGGTTTAATATTTAAGTTGTGGTGCTATTCTCCTAGTGGTGTCATATGAACGTCGACTACATGATACTTCACCATTTATGGGCCTAGGGGAATGCATTGTGTATTTGGCTACTAATTGTGAGGTTGCCGGAGTGACAAAAACATGAATCCCTGTTAGGAAACCTTTGCACAAGGGAGTGTAGGATCTCAGAGTTTAAGGCTGTGGTTAAGTTTTTATCTGCTTTCTCGTAGTTGCGGATGCTTGCAAGGGGTTTAATCACAGGTATGTATTAGTCCAAGTAAGGTCGGTACATTAGCACGGGTTCACCCACACAACACTTATAAAACCAAAGAAGATTAATCAACTATATGAAACGAAAGCACTTGACAGTATTCCCATGTGTCCTCAAGAACGTTTGGTCCTCATAAGTATTACCACCGACTTGTCCTTTTCTAAGAAAGGATTGGTCCACTTGCTGCAATTATTTGCTGTCTTTATTTACTTGCACTTTATTTCTTTGCTTTATCAAAAAACCCTAAAAATCCGCTTGTTAAGTATTTACAGAGATTTCCTACTCCAAACCACTAGTCAACACCTTTTGCTCCTCGTTGGGTTCGGCACTCCTATTTATCGAAAGTACTATGATACACCCCCTATACTTGTGGGTCATCAAGACTATTTTCTGGCGCCGTTGCCGGGGAGGAAGCGCTATTGAAGAGTGGAACTGGTAAAGGAAACTTCTACTATGAGTATTGCTTTTTTATTTCTGTTTGATACTTTGTTTCAAATATGGATAACCCACTTGGTTTCCTATTTGGGAAAGCTACTACCACTGCTAGGGTAGTGAATGAACCACCGCTTGTTGAGATAGATCCTTTTAAGATACCTACAAGAATTGTTGATCGTGTTATGGATAATTATTATTTTGGGGATGGAACTGTCCATCCTGGTGATCACTTGCTTTTTCTCCATGAATTATGTGGTTTGTTTAAGTGTTTAGGTATCACAACAGAACAAGTTAAGAAGAAGTTACTCTCTATATCATTGAAAGGAAGAGCTGAAGAATGGTATAAACTGCTGAAGAATGGACAATCTATGGAATGGGAGGAAATAGTACCTCTATTTTGTTCTAAATTCTATCCTCCCAGTGAGATTCATAAGGATAGGAACCAAATATATAACTTTTGGCCTCGTGATGGAGAGAGTATAGCCCAAGCTTAGGGGGAGATTGAAGTTACTAATGCTTAAATGTCCTATTCATGAACTCCCTAATAATATTATTATTAATAACTTTTATGCAAGGCTTTCTCTTCATGATAAAGATTTAATAGATGCTTATTGTGTTGGATCATTTACATGTATGAAGGAAGAAGCTAAATGGGATCTTCTATACCGTATTCAAGAGAACACTGAAGCATGGGAGAATGACAAAGGAAGAAAGTCAGGTATAAATTATGATTATGAATGCATTAAATCTTTTATGGGAACTGATGACTTTTGTGATATTAGTATCGAGTATGGTATTGATTCTCAATGTATTGCCAATTGTTTAAAGGACTTTTCCTCTTATATAGAAATTCCTAAACAGAAGTGGGACAAGTACCATGCACCTTATAAAGATGTTGTTAATCATGTTCCTATTAGAAACACTGAAGTCTGTACTGTTGATCCTATTTTGCCTGAACCTTATATTGAGGAAATCCTTTTTCCTGCTAAGGTAAAGGAACATTCTATTATGGAAAATGTGGTTAGAAAAAGTACAAAGAAAGCTGTTGAACTTGATGAACAAACAAATGTTGAACCAGTAGTAGCCATTGTTAAAGACCTTGTCACTAAAAATGTAGAAGATGGGCACATTATATTCTCTGAAGATGCTTCTAATATTGTCTCTCATCCTAGTAAAGCTAGGAAAGCTAGTGTCCCTTTGCTTTCTGTTAGAATTGGTGATCATTGCTATTATGGTTTATGTGACATTGGTGCTAGTTCTAGTGCTATTCCTTCTGATGATAAAGTTGTTTTTTGTGACAGTTATATTGTCAACTTTAGTCAAAGTGCTACTGAAAGTTATTATGAGAGAGGGAAAGATGGTTTTATGCATCTCAATAATATTAAGTTTCCTCATTTATGATGAAAGCTTTGAAGTTGCATTTGTTTTATCTTCCTATGTTAGTAGCCTTTTGTTTCAATAATTTGTTTTCTCATGAAACCCCCTTGCATAGGAAGTGGGTTAGACTCAAATGTGTTGGATATTTTATTCTTGATGCTCTCCTTCACTTTAAATCCATATATCCTATGTGAGAATCTTTGAAATTATCAAGCCCATCTTAATGGCTATAAAGAAAGAGCTTTTGGGAGACAACCCATTTTAGTTTGCTTTTGGTTTTTGTTTCTTTGAGTCTTGGAAGTTATTACCCCTGTAATAACCGCTCCTTATCCTTTCTGTCTGGTTTTTGTGTCAAGATCAACCTCTTGAGAAGCAGAGGAGTTGTGAGAAGTTGCTGTCCTGGGACAGTTTTTGTGCTGCATTGTAAAAATTCGTGAAGAAGCTCAGTATTTCGGATAGAACTGTAATTTTGCGTGCTTGTGCCCCAAGTTGTTATCCAACTTTTGTTAGATTTGCACTTTTTTATTTGAGCAACAGAAGATTTTCGAAAAAATCAATATTTACCTGCTGGTCTGTTTTGACAGATTTCTGCCGTCATTTGCATTTGCCTCTCAAATCAACATTATTTTAATTCTTTTTGGGCTTTTGAAAGGAGTTTCCACAGTGGCTTTTGTTTTGATGGATTTCAGTTGAAATTTGAACCCAAAGGTTTATTGTTTTTGCATACACTAATGTTGCTAATGAAGTTTGTGTAAGGCTTTGTATGAAAGGAACTTTCAAGTGTTGGAGAGAAGGAATCTACAGAATCCGTCTTTGAATAGGTAAACGTGCTGAAAACAGAAGGTTCACAAAAAACTTATCTCTTTATATTTTTGCTATTTTTATTCCATATGGAAGGTTACGAGACGAATCAGAGGAGGAAACGGAGCCCGGGTGGGCCACACCCACCAGTGGCGCGGGCCCTGCATGGTCGTGCCACCAGGGGCGTGACCACCCCGGAGTCCGCCTCCTTCCTGTTTTCGCACAGTACCTTCCTTATGTCGTAAAACTCCATAATATATAACCCCCCCGATCCCCTGAGGTTCATATATCGTGTTCTCATCGTGTTTTTGTTTCGATCTGTTTCTGTCAAGAATTTTTCTCAAGTTTAGAGGCACCATGGTCTCCGCCAACGGCAAGGGCAAGAAGCCCGTGGAAGATGACCTTTAAGATCCCAAGGAGGAGGAGATCTTGGTTGAGGATGAAGAAGAAGTGAAGGAGGAAAAGCATCCAGACACCCACGCTACCATCGCGAGCATTGAAGTGGTGGCAAACCTTATCAAGCTCAGGAGGACAACACATATGTCTATAGGAGGGAAACCTCCACGTCATTGCCTTGCTCCACGGTCACTTCCTCCATGCGCCAAGAACCCCTTCCATACTCTTATACATGAGCAGCAGTATCAAAAGTTGCCCAAAGGGAAGTTGCCCTCTAGTTGGGATATGCCTCGTTCTAACCATGCAGGTAAGGAACACTCTATGGAGGAAGAGTGGGGAAAGAATAACAAGGACTGGGATTCTCGGTCCGACATGATCATGAACTACATTGAGCATAATTCGGAGTTGATTCATACTCTAAGCTTTGAGATTGAAGATTTGAGGAAGCTGATTGAAACCCTCATCAAGGGAACACCACTACCACCGAATGAGTGATTCGTCATCAGGTTTTGGCATCCCCTTGGTTTGTTCCAAGCTTGGGGAGTGCCGCGGTATCACATCATTATCTTTCGTCTTTTTACCTTTTTAGTAGATTCATATCTTGAATAGAGAAGTTATCGTATAGGATGGTTTGCATTGTGGAAGTATCTCTCCTTTAGTTGGTTATCTATGTATACCTTGGTGTGAGTGCCTTTATGGAATATTAATGAGAAGTTTCATCTTTTACTTTTTGCACTTCTTATTTTAGTTTGCAATCTCTATTATATGATTAATCTTGTTGATTAGTATTGGTATCACTTTGGGAGCATCAAGTAAATCTAAATTGGTTTTGGCAAACCGAGCTCTGGTCAGTAGCAATGCTTTTTGTGGTTTGAAAGGAAAAGAGAAAGGCACTTACAGGTATTTTATATCATTTTCCTTCTTTCTTGATTGGCTCATAATCTTAGTATTCTTTAGTTAAGATCTTTTGTGTTTTCAAGGAAGATTGCATGTTTGACTTTATTACTTGTATGTTTGCTTGTTTCCTTCAACTCTTTTGCTTGCTACCCAGCCCTACTAGCCAAAAACTTGTACTGAGAGGGAATACTTATCGTGCATCTAACCCTTTAAAACCAAAACCTATGCCATCTGTGTCCACCATATCTACCTACTAGCATTATTCTTATTCCAAGTAAATTCTCAAGCTTCATCTATCTTTCAAATTAAAAATTCCCTTGTTATGTGAAACCTAGTTAGTAAATCTCTCACGAACTTGATGGCACACCTTATTTTATTGCCCTTTATAAACTTGAACCATTGTGTCATCGAAGTTGTATATTCTTGCACCTATAAGTTGGGATTAGCAGAACCGTGCTGTCACGGGGAACACTTTCAACAAATATAAATATCTACCCCATTGATATCATGCTCTTTTGTTTATGGATGTCGTCGGTGTGAAATAAAAGAGGAGCTTGTAAGTCCATGGAGTTATGTTTGTGTGTTAGAGAAACGCCTGGGCCGCTAGCCTAAGCCATGCCTAATCATGGTGGAAACTTGCAGCATCACCATAGTGAGCAAACTATGAAGCATTCTTCTTATATATATAAAAAAGAGAGAGTTGAGAAAAGAGGAAAGAGAGAAAAAATCACCATTTTCCCATGGTAAATAAGAAGATTGCTGAGATGCTCATTGTCCACTTGCCTTGTAATTTTGATATGGGATAGATCATGTATCATGGGGCAAGGGGTACCCTGTTGGCGGTTCTCTATGATACACATGTACTTACTATGATAAGAACTTACTGGTAACTAAAGTTGAGTAGCATGAGGAGCGGCCCTCGTACTCAAGGGACATGAGATTGCCAACTTATATTTCGTCAAGCATATACTCCATCTTTGTTCACTTTCACCTTAATAACCTCAAGATGCTTATGATAGGGGCAATGAGAGCTCAAAGCTAGTAAGTACCATAATATTTTGGAATCTCTTTATGAACTTGAAATCCCTACTTCCCTCTGTGAAGGGCCTTTCTTTTACTTCTTAGTTGAGTCAGTAAACCCTTTCCTCTCTACCTCCAGCAAGCATTTGAGTTGTTGTCGTTCAATCATTCATATGATGATTTATTCAATCATGTTTCTTATCTTCCTTGTTTTGCACATTATTCTTATCTGAATGAGTATTACTTTGAAAGCCATCATTGTGAAAAGCCTTTTATGTTTGAGCAAAAAGTACTCTTGTTATTAACAAGCTTTGCTTAAAAACTGTTTGGCAGTTGTTCTCTGACCTAGAACAAAGTTTGCCATTTCCAATTATGATTTATCGTTATGCATCTTTATTGTGACTCCCATACTCGTTGCAAGTTAAGTTATATAATAGTGAGTTTCTTTCTATTATGAGTTGTGTATTGGTAAGTGCGATGCTTCTTGTCCGTATTCTTTTTATCGACATTTCACTCCATAAACCCGTGGACATGTTTACTGAGCTCAGTTTTCTCTTGGGGACAAGCGAGGTCTAAGCTTTGGGGGAGTTGATACGTCCATTTTGCATCACTATTCTATATCATAATTTGCTATTATTCATTGATATCTTTCATATTAAGAGGTGATACTTATGTTATTTCATCTGTTTTTGCATGTTGGATGATTCTTGGAGGATGAACTGCCGGAGTCAGGGTTCTGATGGAAAAAGCGGTGTCTAGATGCAATTTTTGCGAAGATCAGAAAAATACCAGAAAAACTATGGAAAATCATATTTTTCCAGAAGACGAAGAATGCCAGAAGGGGAGGCGGAGTTGGTCCACAAGGGTCCCACACCCCCCTAGGCGCGGGTCACCCTGGGCTGCGCCACCAGGGGTGTGGCCGCCCTGGCCCACCTCTGGCTCCACCCCTTCGCCTATATCTTCCTCCCGAAACCCTAAAGTTTGGGGAGCGACCACAGAAAGATTCTGCCGCCTCTGCGGGGCGGAAACTACAGAGAGAGAAAGAGCTCTCCGGTAAACAGATTTCTGCCGAGGAAATTCCTTCCTGGAGAGGGGAGATCATCGCCATCAACACCGTCATCAAGCTAGAATTTATCGGGATCACCATCATCATCATCCACACCACCATCTCCACCAGCACCATCATCACCACTCCATCCATCTGTAACAATTGTGTTGAATTTTGCATAGTTCTTAGGGGAAACTTTCCCGGTGTTAATTACTTTTGTAGTTCATGCTTGTGAGTGGAACCATTGAATTATTGTTTATGTTCAGATTGTTATTGGTCATCATATCATATATGATCTTGATCCATATGATGTCTCGTGAGTAGTTCGTTTAGTTCTTGAGGACATGGGAGAAGTCATGTTGTTAGTAGTGGAATTGTGTTGAGGTATTATTCAATGGTTTAATATTTAAGTTGTGGTACTATTCTTCTAGTGGTGTCATGTGAACATCGACTACATGATACTTCACCATTTATGGGCCTAGGTGAAAGAACATTTCATGATCCCTAGTGTTTTGTGTGTTAGATAACAATACCAAGGATATTTTAATGTGTGTTGAAGTGCTGCAGATCTTAACTTGAAAAGGAGATTGTAAAGTGGTTTTGGGGGGGCGGATAATCCGCCCCTCCTAGGGGCCAGATAATCCGCCCCTCCACTATTTCAAAAGGCGCAAGGGCGCAACCCTCTGAATGGGGGGCGGAATATCCCATGGATTTTCTGGCCAGGGACGGAGTTTTTGCCCAGGCCGGATAATCCGCCCCTCCAGGGGGCCGGATAGTCCGCCCCTAGGATCTGCTTC
The DNA here is from genome assembly GCA_030063025.1 of Avena longiglumis. Classification (NCBI taxonomy): domain Eukaryota; kingdom Viridiplantae; phylum Streptophyta; class Magnoliopsida; order Poales; family Poaceae; genus Avena; species Avena longiglumis. The sequence goes on along the minus strand of CP125974.1, from coordinate 468,833,367 downwards.
GAGGATCACTCAGAGAGGGGGCAGAGTTTTCCCCGGAATTTCCGTCTCTACGCGGATTATCCCCAGGGGCGGATACTCCGCCCCTTGAGGGGGGTGGATAATCCGCCCCCTCGAGGATTTTACCAAGTCAAGCTCGGCGTGACCCACTGTGTGGGGGCGGATTTTCCCCCAGACTTTCCATCCAGGGCGGATAGTCTGCCCCTAGTGTGGGGCGGATAATCCGCCCCCAAACTTCACCAACGGCCAAATCTGTGTAGGGGGTATTTAAACCAGCCGTCTTCCTCATGCCACAACTCTTGGTTCATTCGAAAAAGACAAGATCTGTTCTTCAAGTTTCATCTAAGAGAGATCCACCTTCATCCACCCAAAGGCCCCGTTCCTTGGGGAATCGAAGGAGGAGGGATCGATCTTCACCAACTGCAATCAAGCACTTCATATCCTCTCCATTCATTTGGAGAATATTCGATCTAGTATTGCTTGCAAATATCTAGATCCTTGTCAGCTTGTTGTCATTACGGGAGCCTCCAATTCGGTTGTGGATGTGTGCCCTGCTAGAGTTGTAAAGGCACTGGTTCCCGCCTCAAAGGGTACCAATAGTGGAGAAGGTGGATGAGGCCTTTCGTGGTGAGATCCATCAGAGAATAGGGTGAGGCCTATTGTGGAATGGTGGTCTTAGAACCGCCGACCCATCCAATGCAGATGTACTTCCCTTAACAAGGAAGGAACTGCGGTAAAATAAATCCTTGTGTTTCCGCATGCTCCACTACGGTTTCTTCGCTCCTCTCTTTACGTGCTTAGTAGCTAGGTTTGCATATAGGGAAATTCTCGTAGTTGCATATCTATAGAATTTACTTTGTGTCAAGCCTAAAATTGAAAAAGAACTAAAAAATTGAGTAGCACATATTCACCCTCCCTCTCTAGGTGCCCATACGATCCATTTCAATTGGTATCAGAGCCCTGGCTCTTAATTCAGGCTTAACCGCCTTAGAGAAGTATGGGTTCCAACGGAGATGTGAGTGATGCTCCGGAGGTAGTCATCATGAAGGTTCTCAAGATGTTGGAAACAACCTTGATTAGTTCCATGGAGGCTAAGATGGAAGAGAGGCATCAAATGATAATGCGTCTCTCCCCATCCACAACATCACCTCCATCTGTCTCTGAGGCTACCACTTCGCAATCCAAGGAAACAGTTAAAACCGATTCCAAAGAGAACGAAGTGGTTGGTGATGGTAGCAAGAGATCCTCCTCGAAAAAGGATAGTGGTAAGGAAGGATACAATAAGGTTTCCATGTGTATTCGCCTGATCCACCTATCCCACACCCTCATATATATAATAGGGGTGATCCACCCAAACTTTCAGCATCTTCTTTTAATCAATGGAATTTTTTGATGAAGTCTCACGTGTGCAGCTCCTCCATTGAGTTGTGGAAAATCATAGAGAATGGTCTTCACGCTGGATATCCCAACAACCTAACAAGAAGAGAGGTTGTGGACAGGCAACTCATTGCAACGGCTCTACACATGATTCAGCTTGGTGTGGGTACCAAAGACATGCCACACATTGAGCATCTCAACACAGCTAAGGAAGCTTGGCATGCCCTCACTGAGCTCTTCATTGGAAATGAAAGCATGAGAAGAAATAGATATGATGCTTTGAGTAATGAAGCTGAAGGATTCTATATGTTGGATGGATAAGACCATGAGGACATGTATAGGAGGCTCAAGTCAATAGCCACCACTTTCCGAAATCATGGTGCCTCTCATGTTGATGATGCTTGGATCAAGCGCAAGTATGTCATTGCTCTTATGCCATTTGAGCCCACAGATTTGAAGAGTCTCCAAGGAAGGCATAACTACCACCTAAAGACATCCAATGCGGTAATGCAAGAGATCAACTTTCAAAGTGGTTGCCAAGAATGCTGAAGATGCTCGTGCACGAGCCATTGTGATGCAAAAGGGGGGTCAACATGGCCTTGAAGACAAGTGTGGCTGATCATGATGAAGATGACATAGAAGATATGGACTGTCCCGAGGATGTAAAAAGAGCGCATGGACAATACATGGCCTTCTATGCTAGAAACTTTTGGAAGGATCCAGCCAAAGCCAAGTCTGAACTAGAACGCAAGAGTGGAGCAAATGGAAGAAGGGAAAACGGTCCCAAGCTAAGAACTTGATTCAACTGTGGAGACTGGTTGCACTTTGTAGCCGAGTGTCCTTATCAAAGTAGGGAAGATAATGGAGGAAGACTCATTCTCAAGGAAAAGTCAAAGGCTCCACGAAAGAAACAATTTGTGAAGAAGAATGCTCCTTTCAAGAAACAACCAAAGATTTTTCTAGTGGCTCAAGAAGAATATACTTCGGGAAGTGAAGATGAAGACGAGGATGATAGATCTCGAGAGGTGTCTGCTATAGTAACCACATCTACACCAACATATCTCTTTGACTCTCCGAACGAAAACGTCATCAACAAGAACGCTACTTGTCTCATGGCAAGAGGTTCCAAGGTATCATCTTCTAACACTTCTTTTCCTAAGGCTATGATTTACATGGATGATCCTACTAGTCTTATGGTTAAAGAAGAAATTATTGCTTTGGACTATTTCTTCACTAACTTGCAAGGTGAACACAAAATACATTTTGAGGCTCTTATGGACCAGCTAGCCCAAAATGAAGTGCTTCTTGAAGAAAAGGGCAGAATTGAAAGGGAGGATGCAATGGAAATTGCATCCTTAAAAAATGCTCTAAAATAAGAAGAAAAGGCTCCGGTTTCTCTTGAAGAGACACTTGAGTATATTTAGGAGTCACATGAAGAAATGGTGACAAAGCTTGTTAAGGAATGTGACAATGGAGTAGCAAAAGCAAAGAAGCTAAAGAAAGAAAAGGTTGACTTTGGGGTTACTCATGCTAGACTCTCCGAGGAATTGGAGAAACTTGACATTGCTCACAAGGCTTTGAAAAGTGAATTTTCCATTCTCAATGAGTCGCATGATTAGCTCCAAATTCGATTGACCAAGTATGATGTTCTGTAGAGGTCCCAACCTGATGAGGTAGAGATCCCTGTGTTTACAATGCTAGTTCCTGGATCAATAGCTAGAATCCACAGTTTAAGATGTAATATCAAGAAACAACGGTCATAATACAACTTTATAACCAGGAACAAAATAATTCATTACATCTTACATAGCTCATTTGGCTATCACATAACAATGCAGTAGAATATCTATATAGCATTGATTCCTTCATCTTCAAAGTGCCACAGGCAATCATGTTGGTTGTAGACTTGTAATCATATTCAAAAAACTTCACTAACATCAAACAAACCTGCAACATAATAAGTTACAGCCACAAGGGTCAATACATTTGAATTGTATTGGCAAGTGATACTATGGTAGAATAGTGGTGTGTATCATCTATATGCATTTGGCTAAGTGGAGCTTAGGATTGCTTTGCTCAAAATAGATTTTCCTTATCATTTGGAAACACTAAGTTTTTGTTTGTCAAAATCACCCAAGGCATCTACCAATAGATATTGGTGATCCTTTAACCCTTGTTCAACCACAAGTTTTTAACTTAGAAATTGGGATGAGGATATCCTTGATAGCTTCCATGTCTTGATGCTCAAATTGTCCATTGCCGGGGACACGGCTAAGTACTTAGATTTTATTCTCTTGAGAGGTGGTGCACTTTCCCCACAAGACTCGACATGCATCGAGACAAGATATTTCAGAAGCCTTCCCTTAGACCAAATGGACGCATTCCAATCCTATCACCCCTACCACCTTCTGTCCATCTGGCTAAGTTATTGCAACCTATATGATCCAGGCAGAGCCCATAATGCCATGTGGGCTGCACTTGAAGCTTATCAACATCTTACATCTCAAATCTCTTTGTTCCTGGGTGGCTTTCCACAAGTGAGATGCACTAGGGTAGGCCATAAATATGGGTCCCTGTGTAACCACTCAACACAATCCATTCCACCCAGGTGATTCATTCACATAGTTTTTTTATTAAGCAAAAACATAAGTCAAAAGACTTAGTAAAATTCCATAGCATGTGTATATAATCCACCCTTGTTTTCTATTAGCTAAGCTAAGCATGATAGTAGCAATAATCTTAACTTAGGGAAAATTTACTAAAGCATCATCTAATCGGATTTCTCATGGCATAGCTTATACTTAGAAAAATTCCATGCAAGTCCTACTCAAAATATCACTAATGCATAGTGAAAATAATAGGAAAAAAGTATGAAGCACCACTTGCCTTTTTAGTAGAGAATATAGGTTCACTCCTTGATCTTGCAATTTTCACACTCTTCAAATTTCACTACAATTCAATCAAGGTACAAATTCAAACTAGCATTCAACAATTCATCACATAAAATAATAAAAACAAAGCAATGCATGCAAGCATGCAAAAGATTGTTTTATTGGGAAAAGTGGTTTCTAATAAGCTATAAACATTTTAAAACACCTATTGTTCATTTATAAAAGTGACAAAACCATTTAAAATCAAGTTAGTGAAAATGGCCATTTAAATCATTTTTGTTTTGCTAGAAATGATTTAAATCAAAGTAATAATTTCTAGTGTTTGCCAAATATATTTTTAAACACAAATGTTAGTGTTTATGGTCAAGTTGTTTAAATCAAATCCATTTTCAAAATGTTTCACTCAAAAACCATTTTTAAATCAAAGCAACATTTTTTTTGTTAGAAATGCTTTTTATTCAAAGGAATAATTCCTTAGTATAACAAAATATACTTTTAAATCCAAAAGTTGGTTTTTATGATCAGTAGGTTTAAAACAAAACATTTGCAAAAGATTTTACTCAAAAATCATTTCTAGAATAATTTTTATACTCAAAATAAGCCTAGAAATGTTTCTGAAAAAACAACCAACTTTCCAGAAGCAAAATGCTAAACTAATGGCATGGTTGCAAATTTCACATTTTTGTGAATCCATTGATATAAAATTTTCAATATTTGGCCAAGCAGAACAATAGTTATGAATTTTACAAAATCATTCATCTAATATAAAAGTTTCTGTTTTTAAAACAAAAGACAGGCCACGTGGCGTGATCTAACTGGCTGATAACGGTTCGCACTGATCAAGTGATGTGGTGCGTTGGATTTAACTGAGATCGCACGGATCAGATCAGCCCATACTGATTCAGTTAAGTGATCTATCCTACCGCTTGGATCTAGATCTAACGGTTGAAATTGTCTTGGCCAAAGTCTGGCGACGCTCAACAACGGCGCTCGGCAGTGACGCTCGGGCGGTGATGTTGCCGGCGAAATAGGAAGCGAGAGGTAGAACGGAGGGCGTTACCAGACTCGCAGGGTTGCGCTGATTCTCGACGTTGTCGCCGCAGGGACAGGGGCGCACGGTGCGGCTGGCGATTGCTCGCCGGTGTTATCGTTGGCATCGGGTGCACTGTGCTGTGGTCGAAGGCGAGGCTACACGGCTCAGGAAGGAGAGACAAAGTGCTCGTTATATGCACAAGACGATGGTGAGTACGTGAGCATCACTGAGAGGGAGAGGCGCGGTCGGGTTTTACTAGTAGGGGTTGCCGGAGTTGGAGAAGGAGGCGGTGGCGCTCGGACTTGGTTGTTGTCGAGGATCTGGGGCACACGCGGGCGAGTAGAGGGTACAGGTAGGTGCTCTAGGCGATGGCGAGTGCTCTCGTGGAAACCAAGGCCAGTGGGGAGGGTCAACGTTGCCGGAATTTGGACGAAGGCTCGCCGGAGAAAGCGGTGATTCGAGGTGGAATTAGGGCAGCCTGGTGGCTCTCTGGCAACGGTGTGTGAGGGGAAAGAGAGGAGAGAGGGAGGTGATTAAATGGGCGGGGTCGTGGATGGAGATTACTCACACATTAAACGGAATTAATCGAATCATTCAATTGACAGAAACGATGAAGGAGGAGGGCGTGGTCGTCGCGGTGGGGAAGATGATGACGGGGAAGGTGTGGGGTTAGGTCGTTAGCGGCTGAGCGGGTGCAGGGGTGAGTAAGAAAACGATTCGCTAGAGGGGTTGCCGGGTGGGCTTACTGTTGGGCTTGTTGGGCCTGGTAGCTGGGTAGGTTAGTTTGGGTCGGTCCTTTTCTATTTTTTTTCTTTCTGAATCTTTTTCTTTTCTGTTTTTATGTTTTTCAATTCAAACATTCATTTGAATTCAGATTCTTTTTCAAATCTTTTCCAAATTTTTAGTAGGTTTTTAATCTCTTTATTTATGTATTTTAAAGTCTATTTTAGAATAATTTCTTTTATTCTTTTATGATTTATTATTTATTTAAAATAGACATTTTGTCTTTATTTAAATAAGGTTTAAATATGTTTTCAAACTTCTTTTGAATTCCAATTTTACCAAACCTTTTTCATTAGGTTTTATTGTTCATTAGTGTGTTAAATATAATTCACTTTGAATTATTTAAAATATATTAATATGATTTAATATTCATTTAAATTGGGCATTTGTCTTTATTCAAATAAAATCAAATATGGTTTTAAACCCATATAAATTTTATTCAAATAATTCTTTTATTCCTTTTTAAGTTAATTAGATAACTTTTATTCCAATTGGGCAAATCTCAATTTATTATTTTCTCATGATTTAATTAATCATTTACCATTAGGGATTTTGTCTTTATTTCAAATCAAATATGGTTCAAGTCCATATAATTTTATTTAAATAATATTTTATTTCTTTTTATTTTTCAATAACTTCCATTTGTTTATGGATTTGGCCAAGATTTAATTTGGATTTTAAATATTCCTTATTTCTTTCTTTCTTTATCTTATAAAATCCATATCTTTTTATTTATAGATCCAAAACTGGTGATTCCAATTTGTATAATTTTATTTAATATTTTTTTATCTTTTTAAATCCTTTTAGGATTATTTTGCTCAAGATTTGGTATTGATTTTTAGTTAGGAGCTTTATTAGCCTTGGAAATTAATTCCTTTTTCCTTATTAAAATCATAAGTTTTTATCCATGGCTCCAAATTAAATGAAACCAATTTCTATGGTTTTATAATATTTTTGTTTATCATTTTTTGATCATTTATAAATGTTTGTTGATAGATTTTTATATGGATCAAATCCATAGTCTTAGAGAGATCTTGGAAATGATTTTCTTCCATTAGGGTTTTAGGGTTTTGGTTTAACTTTTCCAGGTGTTTAAATTTTCAAGATACATTCATTGATGAATGCATTTCACTTGATTGAAATTTGTTTTATTACATTTTATTCAAATTTGTTCAAGAAGGGTTTTGATGTTTCCAGTTAGAAGCAAAAAGTTTATTTTCACCCTAAATTTCAGCAAATTTTTCACATTTCAAAATTTGGAAAATTTTGGGATGTGACATGTTCCTAGCACATCTAATCAACATATATTGACAAGGAAAATGCTAGGGTGGAAGATGATCTTGTGAATGACACCACTCCCAATGGTAATGGTGGACTTGATGATATTCTTGGCAAGGAAAGATCAAATCTTGGAAAAGAGGGACTTGGATATGTAACCAACTCCAGGAACAAGAAGAACAAGAAGAAGAAGACCAAGAGTGAACAAGCAAAGACAAACACATTTGAGAAGAATGTCACAAAATACAAAACTGACCATATTGGTTTTGTAGGGTCTCACAATCCAAATTATGAACTCTTTTGTGATGATTATGGTGATGTCTACGCTTATTATGTTGGTACTTTTGATGAATATGTTGCTTGGTCTATTTGGGTTCCAAAGACCCTTGTTACTAACATGAGAGGACCCATTGAAAAATGGGTACCTAAAAACAAGAAGTAATTCTCTTGCATGGCTATGCTTCCAGTGGGTGTATGGGTGTTGGACAGAGGGTGCACTAGTCATATGACCAGAAGCAAAGAGATCATCACGGAGATGCGACCCAATCATGATCATATTACAGTCTCCTATGCTGATAAGTCCAAATCTGAGGTATTGGGTCTTGGCAAGGTTGTGGTCGCCCATGATATCTCTCTCGTGGACGTCATGCTTGTTGAGACCCTCGGTTATAATTTACTTTATATTCGTTCCCTTGGTAATATGGGTTTTGTTGTTTTCATTGATGGTGATTTAGTGGTACTATTGTGGAGCAAGTCTCTAAAGGTCGCTTTCATTGGGTACGTCGAAAATGACCTGTATGTGGGGGACTTTTCGTGGAAAACCACTTCGTGTCTGATGTGCTTATTCGGAAAGGCCGACGTGGGCTGGCTATGGCATCACCGTTTATCCTATGTCAACATGAGAACTTTGCAAAGTCTTCACAAGGGTGTCCACATCCTTGTACTAAAAGACAATGTTTCCTTTGCCAAAGATCGTGTTTGCAGGGCTTGTGTTGAAGGCAAGATGCATGACTCTCCCCACAAGAGGAAAACTATTGTTTCCTCAAAGAGGATCTTGGAGTTACTTCATGTGGACTTATTTGGTCCTCCATCTCATGCCAGCCTCGGTAGGAAGAAATATTGCTTGGTGATAGTCGATGATTACTCAAGATACACTTGGGTCTATTTCTTCAAGCTAAAGAGTGAGACTCAACAAACTGTCACTGATTTCGCCAATGAAGTTCAGCGTCAACACAACGTCCCCATATTGGTAATAAGAAGTGACAATAGCTCCGATTTCAAGAACTACACAAAAAATGAATTTCTAAGTGAAGAGGGGATAAGATCAATATTCCGCTGTGTACACCCCTCAACAAAATGGTGTAGCCGAGAGGAAGAACAACACTTTGATGGATATGGATAGATCAATGTTGGCTGAACTGAAGTCTCCATACAACTTTTGGGATGAAGCCATATCTACCGCTTGTCATTCATCAAATCAAATCTACCTCCGCAAGATCTTGGACAAAACACCGTATGAAATACTTACCGGTAACAAGCCCAACATTTCGTACTTACGAGTTTTCGGTTTTAAGTGTTTCTTTATCATCAAAGGAGTTTGCTTGTCTAAATTTGAATCTAAGGCTTTAGAAGGGATTTTTATTGGTTACGGTGCCGAATCCCACATTTATAGAGTCTACAACAAGCTCCGGAATTGTTGTAGAATCTTGTAGTGTGGAATTCGATGAAAATGATGACTCCCATGTGGGGCAAGTTGATGTTTGTGATGCAGATGTTGAAATACCCCAAGATGCCATAAGAAGAATGGGTGTGGGATTTTTCTGCCCCATTGAGGAACCCCTTGTAACACCCTCAGAATCGGACCTATGCAAGTTTTAGCGAAACCCGCCAAACCCGCATAGAAACGATTCAAAGGTGCCCACCAGGCACTTTCGTGCGGGTGGAAAACGAAGTAATAACATTACACAACAGTCCTCGATGGGACCCACAGAACAGATATATATAACAGCGACTCCACGAGTCAAGAATACAGATATACGGTACAAAGATCCAAATCACCTTGAAAAGATGGAGCGTCCGACTATGGACAAGATGCAAATGGGGCTAAGAGCCCTGAAGAATAACCAATGGCGTCCATAACCCTACCCAGGCCAAGCCGGAAGGGTAACCCTGCTAACGACGTCGATCTCAAAACCTGCTTAAACAAAAGGGGTGCCGACAAAGGGCAAAGGAAAAAGAAGGAGCGTCGATCGAGGCCAAGACACGGCGAGGCTAGAATTGGCGGTCCTCGCCTACATAGGTATGGTGGATCAAGCGCAGCGCAAGATGCACTAAACAACCTATAGAGACTCGATACAACTGGCGGTTATCAGAGAGGGGTAAGAATGACCTATCCGGATCCAACCTGAAGCTAACACCAAACATACCCATCCTAGTGTTTCCCCCTCGAGACCAAACGAGGAAGTCAACCGAGGAACTCACACAGTTGGCAATTTTATTTATTCGGTTATCGTTGCAGCAATTACTAGTCAGGTATAGATAATCATCCTGATAAAATAAGCAAGGCACTTTTAGTTAACCATTACGATATAGTTGCAAGACTTACTAATCGATACAATTAGCATGAGATAACCCAAAACCCAAAGTTGTTGGTACTTTTATTCAGCCATTCCGTTGTAGTTGCAAAATTACCATCAGTACAATGGTCGCAAGCGACACTCCAAACAAGCAATTGTGGGCATTAATTAGCCATTCCATTATAGTGAAGCTGATTACTAGTCATTATAAGTCAAATTTATAGCAACAAACTTTAGTTATGCTTGTCTATGATCGAGATATCGTGCTCCAAGTCGTCCATATCCGCGGACACGGCTTTGAAAGTTTTACCCGCCGGGTGCACCAATAGCAACACACGCCGATCAACCTCGGAAAACCAAATCAAAACCCAACGAGGCTTTCACATCGAACAATCACAGGATTCAGAATATTTCGGGGCCACCCTTAAAGTAGAACCCGCAACGGCCGGCCGGCTCCGAGACGGACTTAAGGTTGTGGGGACGGCTGTGAACGACTGGGAACCCGAAAGTGTGGCTGGGCTTGTCGACACCGCGGAATCGTGCCACGATCCTAAACAGTACAGTGTGCTCCTCGCACAAACGTAAATACAGAAAGTAGCATGGCATAAGTACAGGATAGTAAATAAAACCTCAAACTAGTTTGTGGCCCCAAGAAATAAGACTGAATCAAGCTCTGGCTCAGGGGGGTCCCATATACCTCCCGGATGTGGATAGCGCGATAAATGAAGGAACAGGTATCAAGTACTCGGGGTCCTATGGGACACAAGTGGGCGTTCGGAAACCAAATGTTATCTATCACCCACCGATGACTCTGCTTATTTCAATTTTAGTTGTTAAACAGGAATTAAAGTGAACGATAAGTAAAACCATGATCATCTCCAACATCAACATGCAGCAATACATCAACAACTGAGGCATTGAACGACACGTAACAGCACCTGAGCAAGCGACTACGGCGCGCAAGTCCAACTATCTACCAAACAACAGGTAATAGGATGTGTCCAAGGCAATATAGGGCTGCACGGTATATCACAGGTACGGAAACTAAAGCATCGCAACACAGATAGCAATAGATCAACAGGAGGGAATAAATACTATAAAAGTAAGATAGGTAGAAAGGGGGAGATGATCGCCTGAAAACATTGTCGAAGGTTCAACCGGAGATCGGGGCGAAGCTCACATCAACTCAATTGCCTTATCCGCGAAGAACCAAAACACTAGAATAAACACCGGATGCACTATTTAATTCAACGGCAGAAGATCGGCATGATGCATGTATGATGCATGGCATGGCAAGGTGCGATGCAATTAGGTCATATTAAGCGGAACCGGGGTCCTGACAATTAATTAAACGGTTCGAGTTACTTATTTACCCCGCAATTCAAATGTTGTTTTAACATGACAAAAGATAGCACCGGTTCGCTACACAAGTTTAAATGAGGCCGATATGAGACTAGATTTGCCCGCATATGGGCCCCATATTTAATTATCAGGTGAATCGGCATAAGGCCCCCAAACCACAGATATGCATGCGAGTATGACAATTCAATTGCAACAAGTTGTTATGATATTATAAAATAGGGTGTCGGGAAGGGTTCACACATTAGGGTTCGGCGATCTTGGGTTCCGGGTTCGGGCCGGGTCTCGGGTCCGTGGTCTAGGTTCGATCTTGGCGTATCATTCCGACCATCGGTAGGTCTTGGCGTCCGCGAGGAAGGGCTTGGTTCTCGACTTCACTTGTTTGCCGGACTCGTTGCTTGGTAGATCTTGGCCATGTCGAAGTTCTTGCCGGAGGTTCGTCGATGGTCACCGGTTCGGTACGGTCTTCATGTGGTAGATCTTGTCGAGTTCCACGGGGTCGAGCTTGCAGTTGCGGGGGGTCTTGTCGGGCCCGCGCCACTGCATCGGTCTTGACGTTCGGAATGCAGCACTTGGTGTCCGGGACGGAGTGCTTGTTGAACCGGTGGCGTTCTTGGCGGTCATCGGGTCCGGGCTTGCTCGGAAGTAGGGCTTGTCGTCGTGGCGGTCTTGGCGCCCCGACGTGGAACTTGGTGTCGACTTATCATCAAAGGTGAAGTTGTAGACGCGACGGAAGATCTTGGAGGTAGAACTTGGTGGCATCGGGTTTTCCGGATGGCGATCGCTGCTCGGTGCCCTCGGTTCCATGTGTGCTAGCGTCCGTGCTCGATGGTCGGATCTTGTCAAATTCAGGTACTAGGCGCGGCGACGCGAGGGAGAGCGGGCCGCGACGCGGGAGCGCCAGGCGGGGCGCTGGCGACCTGCTGGGACGTGGAGGGGAGCAGCGGTCTGGGCGCAGACGGCGGAGGGAGCTCGACGGAGGCGGCTCGCGGCCGAGGAGCTCGCTGGCGGAGGCCGGGCGAGGCGTGGCAGGTGCGACAGTGGAGAGGAGGAGGGCGCGGGAGAGGCGAGGCGAGGGGCGCGGGCGAGGACGGGCGGCGCAGAGTCGGGACGGCGAACTTCGCCGGTGAGGGCCGAGACGGGCGGCGGCAGGGCTTGGCCGCTGTGGAGGCGGCGTCTCGGAGAGGAGGCGGCGGGCAGCGCGGGCGGGCTTCGGGAGAGGGAGGCGCAGCTGGCCGAGGCGAGCAGCGCGGGACTGTGGAGGCGAGAGGGCGATCGAGCGGCGGGCCAGCGTCAGGCGTCATGTGAGGGCGAGGGCGGAGCGGGCCTGAGGCGGGCGGGGAGCGGGGGGGCAGGGAGGGCTGGCCGCCGGAGGGAGAGGGAGATGAGCTGGCGCGGAGAGAGAAGAGGGACCGGGGGAGGCGCGAGGGAAGAGAGGATGGGGTCGGGGCCGCGCGTGGTTGTGCGTGCGGGAAGGGTACGTGGGGCCCAGGGGCGGGGCCCGGGGATCGGTTGGGTGGTGGTACTGGCGTGCGTGTGTGGGTGGGACAACGAGGGGAGCGACCAGGTGAGGTGGGGGAACGTGCAGGTGGGTGGGGATCTGGCTGAGTGGAGTTGGTGGGGTGGATAGGAGGTGGGCCAGGGCTGATGTGGCGGCACGGGATTGGTAGGGGGGGAAAGAGGGGTGAGGTGGCACGATCTGAGTGGTCAAGGTGATGTGGAGGCAAGGGTGGGTAGATAGGTTGGGTGTAAAAGGGTTTATGGGTGGACCGTTTTATATTTCCTGGGGGTGGTCGTTCGGGTCATTCGGCCCGTTCGACTGCCCCACTAAAATAATTAATTAAATTATTTCTTTCAACCAGCGTTTTTGCAATCCGACAGCGGACAAAACAAAATCCGGGACCCGGTTTGCGTTTGAATAAAGACGGGCATTTAGAAAACATGAACCGGTTTTGCGAAAATAGTTTTAGGCAAACAACACATGATGATGACGATGCGATGCACAATACAACGCGATTTTCTAGTAGTGGTTTTGCGGGATGCCACAATTCGACACCACTAACAAGGAATCTCGCCCTCGAGATCCGCCTCATGGTACCGGAAGGAAAGGCGGCGATCTACATCTTCTCGCTTCGTGTAGATCCTCGCGACACCACTAACAAGAGGTCGTTGTCCGTGATCGTCGAGAGAACACTCCGGAAACAAAAGGTCGAAGGTAGAGGTATCAACAAATAAAGCCACCTCTAACTTCCGTGGACGGAGTAAAACTGCTGGATCCACTGATTCGATGTACAGGAGCGAATGATAAGAGTAGTCGGATGGTGATCAGTCCATCGCGCACCCAAACCATTACTCTGCACACGAATAGGCGGATTATGCAACTCTCGGAATCAGACTGAAGATCTCGACAAGCGAGGTTCGGAAACAAAGGAGGGATGCAGACTCTGCATCGGATCTGGCGTAGATGATGTCGTCGCGTCGGAAAACACCGGAAGGCACAGACAGGGAACAAGGAATGGTACCACAGCAGACGGATTCCTCAGGCAGCACGAACACCGGATGGTAGAACACCGTTATCAAAGAAGGAAACGAACCCTGAAGGTACGACGGAAACCCAACCACGAGAATTCCTGGACTCGAAGAGAGAGAAGAGAGCGGATCCAAAACGCGTAGAGACAAGAGGAGAATAGCAGAGGGGTAAGGAGTAAAATCAGACCTAACCAGAACTATCCAACCGATTTTCAAAAATAGTTTTGACACTCTACTTCGGCCGTTAGCTAGGTTATCCTACATGCTGGACTTGTGGGGTATCGCTGAGCTCGATACCACTCAGAACACCCTCGATCGGACCTATGCAAGTTTTAGCGAAACCCGCCAAACCCGCATAGAAACGATTCAAAGGTGCTCACCAGCACTTTCGTATGGTGGAAAACGTAATAACATTACACAACAGTCCTCGATGGGACCCACGTAATGTATGTATATAACGACTCCATGAGTCAAGAATACGATATACGGTACAAAGATCCAAATAACCTTGAAAAGATGGAGCGTCGACTACGGACAAGATGCAAATGGGGCTAAGAGCCCGAAGAATAACCAATGGCGCCCATAACCTGCCTGTGCCAAGACGGAAGGGTAATCCTCGCTAACGACGCCGATCTCAAAACCTGCTTAAACAAAAGGTGCCGACAAAGGGCAAAGGAAAAGAAGGAGCGTCGATCGAGGCCAAGACACGAGGCTAGAATTGGTCCTCGCCTACATAGGTATGGTGGATCAAGCGGCAAGATGCACTAAACAACCTATAGAGACTCGATACAATCAAGGTTATCGAGAGGGGTAAGAATGACCTATCCGGATCCAACCTGAAGCTAACACCAAACATACCCATCCTGGTGTTTCCCCCTCGAGACCAAACGAGGAAGTCAACCGAGGAACTCACACAGTTGGCAATTTTATTTATTCGGTTATCGTTGCAGCAATTACTAGTCAGGTATAGATAATCATCCTGATAAAATAAGCAGTGGGCACTTTTAGTTAACCATTCTGATATAGTTGCAGCACTTACTAATCAGATACAATTAGCATGAGATAACCCAAAACCCAGCAGTTGTTGGTACTTTTATTCAGCCATTCCGTTGTAGTTGCAAAAATTACTAGTCAGGTACAATGGTCGCAAGCGACACTCCAAACAAGCAATTGTGGGCAGTATTAATTAGCCATTCCATTATAGTGAAGCTGATTACTAGTCATTATAAGTCAAATTTATAGCAACAAACTTTAGTTATGTTTGTCTATGATCGAGATACTGTGCTCCAAGTCGTCCATATCCGCGGACACGGCTTTCAGAAAGTTTTACCCGGCTGGGGTGCACCAATAGCAACACACGCTCGATCAACCTCGGAAAAACCAAATCAAAACCCAAAGAGGCTTTCACGACTGAACAATCACAGGATTCAGAAATATTTCAGGGGGCCACCCCTTAAAGTAGAACCTTCAACGAAGCCGGCCGGCTCCGAGACGGACTTCAGGTTGTGGGGACGGCTGTGAACGACTGGGAACCCGAAAGTGTGGCTGGGCTTGTCGACACCGCAGAATCGTGCCACGATCCTAAACAGTACAGTGTGCTCCTCGCACAAACGTAAATACCGAAAGTAGCATGGCATAAGTACAGGATAGTAAATAAAACCTCAAACTAGTTTGTGGCCCCAAGAAATAAGACTGAATCAAGCTCTGGCTCAGGGGGGTCCCATATACCTCCCGGATGTGGATAGCGCGATAAATGAAGGAACAGGTATCAAGTACTCGGGGTCCTACGGGACACAAGTGGGCGTTTGGAAACCAAATGTTATCTATCACCCACCGATGCCTCTGCTTATTTCAATTTTAGTTGTTAAACAGGAATTAAAGTGAACGATAAGTAAAACCATGATCATCTCCAACATCAACATGCGGCAATACATCAACAACTGAGGCATTGAACGACACGCAACAGCACTTGAGCAAGCGACTACGGCGCGCAAGTCCAACTATCTACCAAACAACAGGTAATAGGATGTGTCCAAGGCAATATAGGGCTGCACGGTATATCACAGGTACGGAAACTAAAGCATCGCAACACAGATAGCAATAGATCAACAGGAGGGAATAAATACTATAAAAGTAAGATAGGTAGAAAGGGGGAGATGCTCGCCTGAAAACATTGTCGAAGGTTCAACCGGAGATCGGGGCGAAGCTCACATCAACTCAGCGGCCTTATCCGCGAAGAACCAAAACACTAGAATAAACACCGGATGCACTATTTAATTCAACGGCAGAAGATCGGCATGATGCATGTATGATGCATGGCATGGCAAGGTGCGATGCAATTAGGTTATATTAAGCGGAACCGGGGTCCCGACAATTAATTAAACGGTTCGAGTTACTTATTTACCCCGCAATTCAAATGTTGTTTTAACATGGCAAAAGATAGCACCGGTTCGCTACACAAGTTTAAATGAGGCCGATATGAGACTATATTTGCCCGCATATGGGCCCCATATTTAATTATCAGGTGAATCGGCATAAGGCCCCCAAACCACAGATATGCATGCGAGTATGACAATTCAATTGCAACAAGTTGTTATGATATTATAAAATAGGGTGTCGGGAAGGGTTCACACATTAGGGTTCGGCGATCTTGGGTTCCGGGGTTTGGGGCCGGGTCTCGGGGTCCAGGGTCTAGGGTTCGATCTTGGCGTATCATTCCCGACCATCGGGTAGGTCTTGGCCCCGCGAGGAAGGCTTGGTGGTTCGACTTCACTTGTCGCCGACTCGGTTGCGGTAGATCTTGGCCATGTCGAAGTTCTTGCCGGAGGTTCGTCGAGGGTCACCGGTTCGGTACGGTCTTCATGTGGTAGATCTTGTCGAGTTCCACGGGGTCGAGCTTGCAGTTGCGGGGGGTCTTTTCGGGCCCGCGCCACTGCATCGGTCTTGACGTTCGGAATGCAGCACTTGGTGTCCGGGACGGAGTGCTTGTTGAACCGGTGGCGTTCTTGGCGGTCATCGGGTCCGGGCTTGGCGTTCGGAAGTAGGGCTTGTCGTCTTCGTGGCGGTCTTGGCATCCCTGACGTGGAACTTGGGTGTCGACTTATCATCAAAGGTGAAGTTGTAGACGCGACGAAAGATCTTGGAGGTACAGAACTTGGTGGCATCGGGTTTTTCCGGGATGGCGATCTCGTCGTTCGGTGCCCCTCGGTTCCATGTGTGCTAGCGTCCGTGCTCGATGGTCGGGATCTTGTCTGAAATTCAGGTACTAGGCGGCGGGCGAGACGCGAGGGAGAGCGGGCCAGACGGGCGGGAGCGCCATGCATGGCGGCGACCTGCTGGGACGTGGAGGGACCGGCAGGGTCGCGCCAGACGGCGGAGGGAGCTCGACGGAGGCGGCTCTGCGAGCCTTCGCAGGAGGCTGGCGGAGGCAGGGCTCGGTGCAGGCAGCGACAGTGGAGAGAAGGAGGGGCGCCTGGAGAGGCGAGGTGGGGCGCGGCGAGGACGCGATCGGCGCAGGGTCGGGACGGCGAACTCGGGTGAGGGCCGAGACGGCGGGAGGCGGGCGCTGGCCGGGCGCCATGGAGGGCGGCGTCTTGGAGAGGGAGGCGCGCAGCGGGGCGGGCTTATGGAGAGGAGGCGCAGCGCGGCCGGGCAGAGGCGGCGCCGGACTCGGGAGGCGAGAGGGCGACGGCGACGGGCGGCGGCCGGGCGTCAAGGCGCGCGGAGGGCGAGGGCGGAGCGGGGGTCGGAGGCGGCGACGTGGGAAGGTGGGGAGCGGGGGGCCGCGCCGGGAGGGCCGGTCGCCGGAGGGGAGAGGGGAGATGCGAGCCGGGCGCGGAGAGAGAAGAGGGACCGGGGGAGGCGCGAGGGGAGAGAGGATGGGGTCGGGGCCGCGCGTGGTTATGCGTGCGGGAAGGGTACGTGGGGCCCAGGGGCGGGGGCCCGGGGATCGGTTGGGTGGTGGTGCTGGCGTGCGTGTGTGGGTGGGACAACGAGGGGAGCGACCAGGTGAGGCGGGGGAACGTGCAGGTGGGTGGGGATCTGGCTGAGTGGAGTTGGTGGGGTGGAGAGGAGGTGGGCCAGGGGTGATGTGGCGGCACGGGATTGGTAGGGGGGGAAAGAGGGGTGAGGTGGCACGATCTGAGTGGTCAAGGTGATGTGGAGGCAATGGTGGGTAGATAGGTTGGGTGTAAAAGGGTTTATGGGTGGACCGTTTTATATTTCCTGGGGGTGGTCGTTCGGGTCATTCGGCCCGTTCGACTGCCCCACTAAAATAATTAATAAAATTATTTCTTTCAACCAGCGTTTTTGCAATCCGACAGCGGACAAAACAAAATAATCCGGGGGACCCGGGTTTGCGTTTGAATAAAGACGGGCGTTTAGAAAACATGAACCGGTTTTGCGAAAATAGTTTTAGGCAAACAACACATGATGATGACGATGTGATGCACAATACAACGCGATTTTCTAGTAGTGGTTTTGCGGGATGCCACACCCCTTGTGGCGGATCGGGAAGGATAATGCTCCACTCAAGTGGAGCCCTCATCTACACAAGATCAACAAGCCCCTACTGCTGGAGAAACCTCTGCACCAACAGCACAACCTTCTGAAGATCACCTGTCTTCTTGGCAAAATGGTAGTCTCATGTCGGACTATCCGCCCCCTCCAAGGGGAGGACTGTTCGCCCTGGCACTCCAACTCGCTTCAGGGGACATCATGAAGAGCAAACAAGTCCAGAAAATCCTAGGCCGGATTCTTCGGTCCCAAGGGGCGGATTATCTGGCCCTGGTACTCCAAGTTCTGCCTAGGACATTCAGGAAGAAGAAAATGCAGCCGCATCTCCTAGGATGGATAGTCCGGCCCCACCTAGGGGCGGATTGTCCAGCCCTGAAGAACTAGTATAGAAACAGTCTCATGTTATCAACTCAGATCAAGATCAAGGGCAAGGTAGTGGCCAAGACAAGGATCCAAATGCTGAATCTACTCCTTCTAGAAACAATAAGGAAACTGAGGCTCGTCGCAAAGCTTGTGCTGATCGGAGTCTTGAGTTAAGGGTCCACACTCTTGACAAGGTTGTAGGTGATCTAAGAAGAAGAGTGTCTACTATAAGAGAACTTGCTAGCTTCTGTGTTCATCAAGCACACATTTCCATGGTTGAACCAAAGAAGGTCTTTGATGCTCTTGAAGATCCCGATTGGGTAGTTGCAATTCACGAAGAACTAAATAACTTCGAGTGTAACAAGGTTTGGAAGATCGTAGAGAAACCCAAAGAATGTAGCAATGTTATCGGCACCAAGTGGATTTTCAAGAACAAACAAGATGAAAATGGCATTGTTGTAAGGAATAAAGCAAGGATAGTGGCTCAAGGATTCTCTCAAGTGGAAGGCATTGATTTCGGTGAAACCTATGCTCTCGTGGCTCGCCTTGAGTCCATCCGTATCCTTCTTGCTTATGCCGCTCATCATAATTTCAAATCACAGCAAATGGATGTTAAGAGTGCTTTTCTTAATGGTCCACTACATGAGTTGGTCTACGTCAAGCAATCCCCCGGATTTGAGGATCCTAAATTTCCGAACCATGTCTACAAACTTTATTAGGCGCTCTATGTCGTGGTATTGCCGACGAGTACGCCATGGAGGGGTCCTCATAGTGCATGTTTAGAGACGTGGGGTAAGGCGGATGGTTGACGGGTACGAGGTAACACAGCTTACCCAGGTTCAGATCCCACAACGGTGGCGGAATCCTACTCCTGCTATAAATCACTATAAGGGCAATACGTCGGGTTACAGAGATAGGTTCGCTATGCGAAGTTGTATGAAGTTGTGCCCTAAAGGCTCCCATAGGCCCGACTTATATAGTCGCCAGGTCCTAGGGTTACAGGGAAAAGTCCTAGCCAGATAGGTTACAGAGTCCTACACTATCTATTACTAGTCTCGTGTATCTTGTACTCCAAGGCTCTAGGTACGCTGGTGAATCCACCGTAGCCTTCCTTTATCCGGCATGGGCCTCCCTTCTGGATCCATCTAACTGGGCCGCCCAGCAGGCTATAGGCCATGCTACCGACTATGGGCCACCCGGGTTAGCCGGATAAGAGACATGCTATAAGGATACCCATATAGCATATCCCCAACAGTAGCCCCCGGAGAACTTCGAGATCTTGCGCCGTCTTGCCTCTTCACGTGGAATGCTCTGTCTACATGGATGTCGGCAAATCGTCAAGCAATATCTTGTAGTACTCTCAAAGAACCCTGTAAGGCTTCCTCCGTCTTCGACTTGTAAGCCAGAGAAATGTTGAATCTTCCATCGTACTCCTCCGTAGTCGGATTGAATCCGTCTATGTCGGAATCTTCGATGTGACGGCTCATCTACCCATGTCATCTAGGACGACGTAGGCTTAGGTCAGTGATGCCTCGTAACTCACACATGTATAGAACGCAATCATATCATATTTTCCCGCGCGAGCGATACGAACCGTTGGCAGCGACGGTTGGGGACGTGGCGAAATTTCCGTGCACGTCCGCGAACACGTCGTCTACGCGGCAACCGTACGATTAAGATGCACGAATCTTGACGCTGAGGATGATAAATAGTAACCGTGGGGAAATCTCCACTTTTTACCTCATTCTTCTTGTGTTATCTTCTTCCTCCAGCCGCGCGTCTCCTCGAGCTCTCTGCGAGAAACCTTGAGAAAACCCTAGCTCCCACCTGCACCAGTCGCACCCAACCTCCACTCCATGGCTAGAAGCAGCACGTCACCATCGATGGCAGCGTCGAGCGAAGCCGCGGCGAAGCCGGCGAGCCCCGTCGTCGTGCCTCCAGAGGGCCTGGTCATCCCCACGTCGGCGGTGATTGAAACCACCAGCGGTGACCACAATCTGGCGGCGCTAGAGCCTCTGGAAGAAGAGCCAGATTCGCACAAGGGAGACTGGCGCGGCTCGGACATCACCAACCGCGACATCCAAGAGATGGTCGCCGAAGGCTACCTCCCCACGACGGAGGGACTTGCCTGGCGGGCGGCGCCGGCCGGCGAGGTGACACCTTCTCCCCAAGCCGGAGAAAAGGTGTACCTCAAGGCTCAGCTGGTACGCGTCGTTTCCCTGCCCATCTCCCACTTCTTTTTGTCCGTCTTGAACCACTTCAAGGTTCAACCCCATAACCTCTCCCCCAATAGTATCTTAGTGCTTAGCAACTTCGCGGCACTTTGTGAGGGTTACCTAGGGATTAGGCTTAGGTTAGACTTGTTCGTGTACTTCTTCACCGTCAAACGTAAAGCCGGACATAGTAGGGAGGAGCTTAGGAACAATGGCACCATAAGCTTCAAGATCCGACCTGGCCGGCGGTTCCCCGACATCGTCAGCCACGATTCGTGAAAAAACTGGCAGCGGACGTACTTCTACGGCCCCGACATTCCTTTGGCGGGCCGAGACGTGACATACCCGGACTTCGTGGATGGAGCCGCCGCTTGAAGTTTCCACATGGAGATCCCATGCCTCCCTTCCCTCCGACCTCGACGCTTCTT
The DNA here is from genome assembly GCA_030063025.1 of Avena longiglumis. Taxonomy (NCBI): domain Eukaryota; kingdom Viridiplantae; phylum Streptophyta; class Magnoliopsida; order Poales; family Poaceae; genus Avena; species Avena longiglumis. The sequence goes on along the minus strand of CP125974.1, from coordinate 468,812,025 downwards.
CGTAGAGACGAGTTTGACCGTCTTGGACCTATCCATGTGCTGGTTCATCAGGCGAATCCAACCTCTGCAGCACCGCGTGAAGTTCATGCACGAGTACACCAGTGATCGAAGGGATACCCTCCGGATCTCCGTGGATAACTTCTCGAGCGACTCCGTCAAGCTCCGTCTAAAGGACATCGTCAAGGTGAAGGATAAAAAGCGCGGCTTCACCATCACCTGCGACATGTACGTAGACGACAAGCGCCCAAAGGTAGGTATTTATTTTCCGTGTATGACATTGCTCCAGTTTCTCCGTCTTGCCAGTGCCATCTTATCTAACACGGTGATTTCTCACTTAACAACTTAGCGATCTAGATGAGGACAACCTGGATGCCCAAATCTAGCGATCCAAAGATGAAGGAAGTCACGGTCGTGTCCGACGATGATGTCCCGTTGGCACGAAGGCGGAAGAGTTCCACCTCTGACGCTGCCGACAGAGGCAAGAAGAAGAAGACGGAGGGTGGAGCCTCCAAAAAGAGTACTGCCGCCCTGGAGGCGGAAAAGAGAAAATCCACCGTGATTTTTGCCAAAGCGCCCCCCTAGTGTAAGCCTCTCATTCTCCACATTGTCTTATTTATCTGTCTTATTCCTATACTTATGCACTTTGCACGTTTCAGGAAGAAAGCCACAACCAGCCTCTAGAAGTCCTCCAAGACTCTTGGAGATTCTAGAAATATCAAAGAGATGCTGCATCGCGACTCCTCCCCCGCCATTGCCCCTGCTACTCCTGCCGTCAAGGCCTCCTCTGCTCCGGCAAGCTCTCAAGTCCAGGAGGCATCAGGCCCTTCCGCCATGGAAATGGATTCTAGCGCCTCTACCAAACTCACTGTTGTCAGCGAGCAGGCGATGCAGGAGAGCGCTGCTCTTCAAATGGCTGAAGCTCCGGCTAAAGATGCCATCGGTAGCGGCAAGGCGATGGTGGGAGCTGGTACCTCTGCCGAAGGCGGCGCCCCTACTTCCCAGAAACCCTTCGAGTTCCCAAAGATAGTTTACCCGGCGCTCCTGCCGAGTAACACAACTATGGTTCCTGGAGGAGTGCCGTCATCTCCTACGTGCGGTCTTGAGGAACTGCTCCGACAAGCAGATATCTTGTGGGGAAATAACATTTCCTTTGGCAAACTGCTGGCCGAGAGTGCTACAAACCTCAAGATTATTGCACTTGTAAGTTTTACTTTACCTTTTGCATTTCGTATGAGTATCCCACTGTAACCCCCGAGGATGTAGACGGAAAACCATAGGTTTTGCATCTATATTCTCTAAGAGTGACTAAGTTAGAAAAAACTCTCACTGTAGCCCCCAAGCATTTAGATTGAATGAATTACTCCGACTAGATGCTTTAAGAGTAGCATACACAGTGTTCATAATTCTCAATGCTGTAGCCCCCAAGCCTCTAGTTGTAACTGAATTAGTTCTGAATAGATGCTTAAAGAAAAGCTAAGCATATTGATAAGTTAAAAACTCTCACTGTAGCCCCCGAGCATCTAGGTGGAAAATCTCCAACTAGGAGCTCCAAGCAGACCAAACAATGACTTAACTTTGTATTTGTTTCCACAGAATGAGAATGCTCGGAGGGGCATGGCCAACGACAAGTATTAGAAGATGCACGCAGATCTTGAAGCCAAAAAGGGTAAAACTGCCATCTTGAAGGAACATATCATCAAAAACAAGAGTCTGTTTTCTTTTTGCGCATTTCGTCTTGGTTTTATGCCTTCCTTCTTCGAATACTCACTGTGTGTTTTTTTCTCTGACTTGCAGAACATGTCGCCAAGGCCAAGGACATTGTCAAGCAGTCCAAGCATATCCAGCAGCTGGACAACGAGAACAAGATCCTGAAGGAGGAGACAAAGGAGATGTTGAAGATTCACGAGGATTCCATGAAAGCCCTGCAGGATTCCGCCTCCGTGGAGATCAATCGCTTGAAGGAGGAGCTTGCGATCCTAAAAGATCATAAGAAAGCTCCTGATGAGCAAAACCATCGCCATAGCGAGGCGTTTAAGCTCCTTCAACAAGAAAAGGAATCCTTGGAGGACACCGTCTGGAAGGCTAAGGCCAGCATCTTCAGTAAGTGTCCTCCGCCTTGTATTTCTGTAGTCTGGATACTTTAGAGTTTATTGAACTCATGTGATCCTTGTCAGAATTTTTAGCGCCTATGGGTTTAACCCGCTCGCCTCCTTCGGACAAAGAATGCATGATTCTTGCCGGCAACTTCATCAATACCGCCATAGCCCAAGCCAAGGAGATTGCCCAGCCCCTCCAGATTTATATCAAGGCCTCGGACTCCGTGGCGAAGTACTCGGAGATTCTGCGCCGAGCCCCCGAGCGTGTCATGAGCTGGAAAGCTTCATGAGCACGGGTGGCGCAAGGATGGAGCTGTCTATGGTGAAGGCACACTATGAAGATGCCGACATTGACACGGTGACCTCTGGCATCCCCGACGTAGATGATGACGGCAAGGAGATCGATCATGAAGCCATCTTGTCATCACTCGCGGCTTATGACACCAGGGTTGCCGAGTTGGTGGATGTTGACGTCTTCGTGCCCAGGACCACCATCGATAGCGTCAACCAAGATTCCTCCGTGTCTCATCACAGCGCCGATGTTGAGGGTGATTCTCCGGCTAGTGATGATGCGGCCTCCAAGTCTCATGCGCCCAAAGAATGAAGAACACTTTGTAATTTTTGTTTCACCTTTGGTGTGTGCACGGAAGAAACTTGGTGATGTAATCTTAAGGCGGAAAACAATGATTGTCAAGTCCTGTGACTTAAGAACTAATTTCCAGTATGTATATATTTTTAAGCAAGTGCTGGCTTATCCATTACTCTGGTTCTTATGCTTGACTTTTCGTGAGTCGGAAGACTCGTTGTCGGAACCATGCGCTTAGGTGATGATGCCCAATGGCACCGTCAATAACCTGAGCACAAAATCGCCGACAATAAGTGCCAAAAGTCACTACTCCAGAATCCACATAAAAACGACAAAGAATGTGTAGACCAGAAAACTTAAGCTATCGCCCGTAGGCGGAATTTTCACAAGTGCAATCAAGACTTGTGCATAAACGTTTTATATGATCCAAAATGAACACTAAAGGACGTAAAAGACTCAAAGAATATGAGTGAACCAAAGAGCTTTATTTCATTGATCATATAAGAGGTACATAATTAGATAAAAGATGCTAAGTGTAGAAAGGACGTAGCTGTGCTATGTTCCATGGCCGATCAAGCTCCGGGTAGTCATCATCCGGGTCACGTCGCTTACGCTTATGATCCTTGTTGGGTCTATCCTTGAGTTCGCAATTGTCGACAAGGTAGTAAGACCCATTGAGCAGCGCCTTGCTTATGATGAACGGTCCTTCCCATGGCGGGGATAATTTGTGTGACTTCTTCTGCTTAAGTCGGAGTACTAAATCCCCCTCTTTAAACGAGCGATGCCGAAAGCGGCGACTATGGTAGCTGCGTAGGTTCTGCTGGTAGATGGCGGATCTTTGGCATGCCAAAACGCGCTCCTCCTCGAGAAGGTCCACATCTAGGCGTCTGGATTCTTCAGCGTCATCTTCGTTGTAGGCGGCAACTCTTGGTGCGTCGTGGAGGATGTCGGAAGGGAGGATGGCTTCTGCTCCATATACCCTGAAGTATGGGGTGTAGCCGGATCTCATGGGTGTAGTTAAGAACTCCACAAAGACATATGGAAATTCTTCCGCCCAGGCTCCAGCTGCTCTATGTAGCGGTGCCTCAAGACGTGGCTTGATTCCCTGCAGAATTAATCCATTGGCTCGCTCGACCTGACCATTGGATTGTGGGTGTGCCACGGATGCAAGGTCAAGTCGGATGCCTTTCTCCTAGCTATATGCCTCCACTTCTCTGAGTGATAAATTGTTGCCGTTGTCGGTGATGATGCTATATGGGAGACCAAATCTCACCACTAGATCTCGGACGAACCTTAGAGCAGTTGCCCCATCAAGCTTTCTAATGGGTTTAGCTTCTATCCATTTAGTGAATTTGTCAACTAATACTAGCAGATGCTTAAACCCACAAGTTGTCGTCTGTAACAGTCCCACCATGTCTAGCCCCCAGACTGCAAATGGCCAATTTATTGGTATTGTTCGCACTTTTTCAGCAGGAACATGTGGTTGTCGGGCATAATACTGGCATCCCATGCATGTCTCAACCAGCTTGTCGGCTCCGCCTTCACGGTCAGCCAGTAGAATCCTTGCCGGAAGGCTTTCACGACCAACGATCTAGGAGCGGCGTGATACCCGCAATCTCCGAGATGGATTTCGCGTAGGATTTCCATACCTTCTAGCTAGGAAACACACTTTAGGTATACACCAGTAGTGCTCCTTTTGTAGAGTTGCCCATTTATTATGGTATAACCCTTTGCTCGCCGTACTATTTGCCGTCTTTCGACTTCGTCGTCGGGCAAAGTTCCATGTTCGAGGTATTCCATGAACGGTTTTGTCCAAGCCGGAGGGACCTTGGTCACCATGTTGATGAAAGAGTCAGCTCTATCCGGGTTGTCGATGTCGGCTCCCTTCACGGATGGTGTGCGCATGTGCTCTAGGAAAACTCCTGGCAGAATTCGCTTGCGCCCTGATCCTATCTTAGAGAGCAGATCAGTCGCCTTGTTTTGTTCCCTAGGCACATACTTGACTTCGTAGCCCAAGAAGCTCTTGGCTATCTCGTCCACTTCATCTCGATATGCCGCCATCATAGGGTTCCGCGCATTCCAGGTGCCAGCCACCTGCTGGGCAACCAAGTCGGAATCTCCACAACAAACTATGCGCTTGATGCCAATATCCTTGGCTACACGTAGTCCGTGAATGAGTGCTTCATACTCCGCCATGTTGTTTGTAGCCTCGAAGTGGATCTGCAGAATGTAGTGTAGCTTGTCTCCTGTTGGTGACTGTAGCAATACACCAGCCCCTGAGCCATTGAGCGGCTTTGATTCGTCAAAGTGCATCACCCAGTACTCTGGTTCTGGCAACGGAGTAGCATCTGGCATCTCCGTCCAATCAGCAACAAAATCCGCCAAGGCTTGTGACTTGATAGCGTCGCGTCTCTTGTAGGTGATCTCGAAGGCGGCAAGTTCAATGCCCCACTTCGTGACCCTTCCTATAGCGTCGCTATTGTTGATGATGTCGACACGGAGTCTTGCTCACCACCGTGATTGGGTGCTCCAAAGTAATGCCTCGCTCCGAGAAGCAAGGAATACTCCATAAGCTATCTTTTGGTAGTGCGGTAACGCTGCTTGGACTCCGCCAAGACCTCGCTCACATAGTAAATCGGTCGTTGAACTCCGTGCTCATAGCCTGGTTCCTTCCGCTACCACGACGACGATGCCGATAACCGGTTGGTTGCCGCCATGTAAATTAACAAGGGCTCACTGTGCTCGGCGCCGCAAGGATGGGCCGAGGAAAGAATCTCCTTGAGCCGCTTCAATCTGCATCCGCTCTTCCGTCCCACGTGAATTTGTCGCCTTCTTCAAAGAATCAAGCGGCAGAGCCTTCTCTCCAAGTCGGCTGACGAACCGACTAACTGTTGCAACACAACCTGTTAGTCGTTGAATGTCCTTTAGGAATGTCGGACGGTTTATGTTTAAGATGGCCTTGATTTTCTCCGAGTTGACCTCGATTCCTCGTTGGGAAACGATGAAGCCCAACAATTTGCCGGCTGGAACCCCGAAGACGCATTTCTTAGGGTTAAGCATCTTGTTGTATTTCCGGAGATTATCAAAGGTTTCTTTTATGTCGGAGATTAAGTTGTTTGACTTTTTTAGACATCACCACGATATCGTCCACATAAGCGTGAACGTTCCGACCGATTTGGTCGTGGAGGCAATGTTGCATTGTCCGCTGGTAAGTAGCACCTGCGTTTTTCAGCCCAAAGGGCATTGTGACATAGCAAAATGTGCCGTATGGGGTAGTGAACGAAGTGGCCAATTGGTCCGACTTCCTCATCTTGATCTGGTGGTATCCTGAGTATGCATCGAGAAAACACAAAAGTTCCGAGCCAGCCGTCGAGTCAATGACTTGGTCAATGCAAGGCAAGGCAAATGGATATTTGGGACATGCTTTGTTCAAGCCGGTGTAATCAACGCACATTCTTAATTCATTGGTTCCCTTTTTGGGGACAAGTACAGGATTGGCCACCCATTGGGTGTGAAGGACTTCTCGGATAAATCTAGCCTTAAGTAACCTAGCTATCTGTTTGCCAATGGCGCGTCTCTTCTCATCTCCAAAGCGTCGTAGATGTTGTTTCACTGGTTTGCATTTTGGATCAATGTTTAAGATGTGCTCGGCAAGTTCCCTAGGTACACCTTTCATGTCGGCAGGTTGCCAGGCAAAGACGTCCCTATTCTCACGGAGGAACTCGACGAGCGCGCTTTCCTATTTGGGATCCAGGTTCGTCCCAATGGCGGTGACCTTGGAGGCATCGCCTACCACAAGTTCCACCGGCTTGGTCTCGATGGCGGCCTTCAACGCAGGAGCGGAGTCGGAGATCTGCTTCTTCGACGCGGGCATCTCTGAGTCATCGATCTTGCTCTGGATCTCTTTGAATTCTTTGCTCTAGAGGACAACTTCTGCAACGGCTGCTTCGTTGATCTCGCAGTCCCTTGCCTTGGTAAAGCTTCCGGATACGGTGATGATGCCGTTTGGTCCGGGTATTTTGAGTTTGTTGTAGACGAAGCATGGCTTGGCCATGAACGTGTGGAATATGTCGCGGCCGAATATGACGTGGTACATGCTCTTGAAGGGGACCACCTCGAAGCCAGTTGTAGATAGATTTCTCCGGCAAGTCGTCGATCCATTGACGGGCCGCAAGGTACTTAACGGCGACATTGGGGTTGCCTCCGGCAATCTCCACCGCGTTGCCGTAGTCCTGCAACCATGTGGCAGGTTTGGTGGTGCCGTCATAGGGCTTGATGGTCTTGTCAATCCAGAAGCCTTTGGGGTAAGTTGCGGACCGTATTGCAGGTCCAAAACAACGTGGTCCTAGGTATGGTCCTTCCCGGGCCTCGTGGATCTTATCGATCCACGAACGTGCATCGTACCGCTCCGGGTTCTTCTTCTTGTTGTCAACAGGGGATGGGCTGCGTGAATGACGCGGGCCTCTTCCGCCATGGTGACTGCTTGGCAGCGACGGAGGCGGAGGTGGCGGTGGGTTAGCCTTCTTGTTGTTACCCTCTTGCGACGCCTCGCGCCTGTCACGGTTGCTTGTCGGACGCGGAGGGTCATGGTGTGACCTGCTCTTGTGTCCTTGGTGGCGCTCTTCATCATGACGGGTCTGCGCCGCGTTGTCGCGGATGATGATGCCACACTGCTTTGGAGGGGGCATATCCGTGCGATGGTGAGCCTTGTAGTCTTCCTGACGTCGGGGGGATCGGGGCGGTGGCGATGGGCGGCGAGGTCGGGCTTTTTCTCCATGGTTGGAGGATATGGTGATAGCATCCTTCCTGTTGCGCGCATCCCTCCGTCTTTGTTCTGATGAACCCGTCTGTGATCCGACATCCTGAGGAGATCTGTCCCTTGGCGGTTTGTACTGGCTAGATCGGCAGAGCGCTGGGTCAGACTCAAGTCTCTGAGAGGTGGCCTTTTCCTGCTGCTTTACCGCCTTGTCCACTAGGTCATAGACCTGTTCTACCGCCTCAGGCGATCTATCCTGCTCCAGAAGGGTCTTGGCGACGGTGAGGTTAAGGAGTGGGGTGGGCATCACCTGCTTGCCTTCACTATCAATGTATGGCTTGGCCTGTGCCGGCTTCGAGGGAGCCCATCCTAGGATACGCCATACACCAGGATCGTTGATGACGCGAGCCGGAGCCTTCTTAGCCTTCTGCTGCTGCAGCAGAGTCTTGTACTCGGCCTCCATCGCTCTAGCTTTCTCTATGGACTTCTGTGCGTTGACCAGATCTCGGTCTAGCTTAGTGCCTTGCTCCGTGATGGATTGCGCCTCCTCCAGCAGCAACTGGCGCTTCTCGTCAAGCTGAGTCACGTTCCGGATATGATCAATGGTTAGTGGGTCAACGAGGAGATTGTCGTACATCACTCTATCAGCTGGAGTAACATGGGCTGCTGCCGACGTGGATGCTGGAGGCGGCAAGTTTGCGGTGTTGTTGTTTCTCGGACCGGTGCCAAGTTCCTGCGGCTGCTGCATTGGGTTAGGCGGAGGAGGCATGACCTTTGCACGATCATCGTCGGCAACAATTAGTGGCCCCTTCCCCTTTTCTAGCACCGTAGGCGGAGCTTGCCCGGGTTGATCTTCATCCATCGCTGTCCCAATGGTGACGAACACCCCTCAAGACATGACGGTGTTGTTAACTTGCTCATCGCGCGAGTACTCCTCCTCCATCTCCTGCATAGCGGAGTCTAGCTCTTTTGGACTGAAGTCTACCTCCTGTGAATCTGCACTGAAATCAGCATAAAGCGCGTCAATGACAGAGTCGGAGGGTGCCAGGACTTCCTCGCTGACGGACGGTGGAGGTGCAATGGCTTCGACGATGACTGGAGGTGGTGGTGCTGCTACGACGATGGAGGCCGGAGGCGGTGGCGGTGGCTACGGAACTGGAGGTTCTCCGTCTCTAAGCGCAAGCTCCATCTGGGCTGCCGCGTCAGCTGCCGCGTAGATGTTGACGGTGCTCACCATCTCTTCGAGGGTGAGGCGTCCTGTTGCCTGCTGCTGACGCAAAGAATGTCGAAGAAGTGTGCCGCGGTCCAATCCTTCCACGAAGTGATACAAAGAGTTATCATCGGGGTAATTGGCCAGGTCGGCTCGTATATGGAGACACCTGGTGAGGTAGTCGCGGGGTTTTTCGCCCTCTCTCTGAACGCAGCGCGCCAGATCAAAGATGGTAACCACGCCAACGAACTTGGATCTCTGCTGTCCAGACGCGCGGACAAAGCCCGCGGATTTACAGTGATCTTCCACCTTTATATCCTGCACAGGGGCGGTTTGGGTGGGTCTTGAATTTTTCCGATATTTGTCGGCAAACTTCGAGGAGAGATCCAACATCGATCCTTCCGCGAACGTGTCATGCCCGTAGGCGGTCCGTGCGGGTCTTGATGCTTCTCCGACTCCAAGGGAATTAGTGCCCGAGTCGGTTTCGCCGATGAAGAGGTGGATGTCTCCGATAGGAACGATCGAACACCGCGTGGGGTTCGTCTTCGCCGGGATCCAGAACTCGTCAGGGGGGACGATCGGAACGTTGCCGGAGAAGAGAATACGGCCGATGGCTAGGGTTTCGCCGATTCCTGTGAAGATCTTGGCCCTCACCTGCTGAAGAGCCTGAAGCGCCTCTTGCCCCATGGTGGGCGCCAACTATCGTGGTATTGCCGACGAGTACGCCATGGAGGGGTCCTCACAGTGTGTGTTTAGAGACGTGGGGTAAGGCGGACGGTTGACGGGTACGAGGTAACACAACTTACCCAGGTTCAGATCCCACGATGATGGCGGAATCCTACTCCTGCTATAAATCACTATAAGGGCAATACGCAGAGTTACAGAGATAGGTTCGCTGTGCGAGGTTGTATGAAGTTGTGTATGAGATTGTTGCCCTAAAGGCTCCCATAGGCCCGACTTATATAGTCGCCAGGTCCTAGGGTTACAGGGAAAAGTCCTAGCCAGACAGGTTACAGAGTCCTACACCGTCTATTACTAGTCTTGTGTATCTTGCACTCCAAGGCTCCGGGTACGCTGGTGACTCCACCGTAGCCTTCCTTTATCCGGCATGGGCCTCCCTTCTGGATCCACCTAACTGGGCCACCCAGCAGGCCACCGGCCATGCTACCGACTATGGGCCACTCGGGTTAGTCGGATAAGAGACATGCTATGAGGATACCCATATAGCATATCCCCAACATGTAAGTTTCTCATTCTCCGACATTGTCTATTTATCTCTCTTGCTCCTGTACTTATGCATTTTGCACGTTTCAGGAAGAAATCCACGACCAGCCTCAAGAAGACCTCCAAAACTTTGGGGGCTTCTCGAAATATCGAAGACATGCTGCATCGCGACGCCTCCCCCGCCATCGCCCCTGCTACCCCTGACGTCAAGCCTTCGTCTGCCCCGACAAGCTCACAATCTAAGGAGGCACCAGGCCCTTCCGTCATGGAAGTGGATTCTGGCGCCTCTACCGAACTTGCTGTTGTTGGCGAGCAGGCGACGCAGGAGAGCACCGCTCAACAAATGGCGGAAGCTCCGGCTAAGGATGCCATCGGTGGCGGCAAGGCGGTGTTGGAAGCTGGTACTTATGCCGAAGGAGGCGCCCTTGCTCCTCAGAAACCCTTCGAATTCCCAAAGATAGTCTACGCGGCTCTTACGCCGAGTAACACAACTCTGGTTCCTGGAGGAGTACCGTCATCTCCGACATGCGGTCTTGAGGAGCTCCTCCGTCAAGCAGAAATATTGCAAGGAAATAGCATTTCCTTTGGCAAGCTTCTAGCCGAGAGCGCTACAAACCACAAGATCATCGCACTTGTAAGTTTACTTTGCCTTTTGCATTTCATATGAGTATCCCGCTGTAGCCCCCGAGGATGTAGACGGAAAACCATAGGTTTTGAATCTATATTCTCTAAGAGTGACTAAGTTAGAAAAAACTCTCACTGTAGCCCCCAAGCATTTAGATGGAATGAACTATTCCGACTAGATGCTTTAAGAGTAGCATATGTAGTGTTTATAATTTTCAATACTGTAGCCCCAAGCTTCTAGTTGTAACTGAATTAGTTCCGACTAGATGCTTAAAGAAAAGCTAAGAAGATTCCGAGTGAAAAACTTTATACTGTAGCCCCCAAGCTTCTAATCGAGAACTGAATTAGTTCCGACTAGGTGCTTAATGAAAAGCTAAGCATACTGCTAAGTAAAAAACTCTCGCTGTAGCCCCCGAGAGTCTAGGTGGAAAGCTTCCGACTAGATGATCCAAGTAGACTAAACAACGGTTTAACTTTTTTCCTTTTTTCCATAGAACGAGAATGCTCGGAGGGGCATGGCCAACGACAAGTATCAGAAGATGCGCGCAGATCTTGAAGCCGAAAAGGGTAAAACTGCCATCTTGAAGGAACAAATCATCAAAAACAAGAGTCTGTTTTCTTTTTTGCGCATTCCGTCTTGGTTTTGTGCCTTCATTCTCCGAGAAATTACTGTGTACTTTGTTTTCTCCGACTTTTCAGAACATGTTTCCAAGGCCAAGGACATTGTCGAGCAGTCCAAGCACATCTAGCAGCTGGACAGCGAGAACAAGATCCTTAAAAAGGAGAGGGAAGAAATGCTGAAAATGCATGAGGATTCCATGAAGGCCCTATAGGACTCCGCCTCCGCGAAAATCAATCGCTTGAAGGAGGAGCTTGCGATCTTAAAAGATCAGAAGCAAGCTGCTGATGAACAAAACCATCGCCATAGCGAGGCGTATAAGCTTCTCCAGCAAGATAAAGAATCCCTGGCGGACACCCTCTGGCAGGCTAATGCCAGCATCTTCAGTAAGTTTCCTCCGCCTTGTATTTCTGTAGTCTGGATGCTTTAAATTGTTGAACTCATGCGTTTCTTTTCGGAATTTGCAGCTCCTATGGGTTTAACCAGATCGCCTCCTCCAGCCAAGGAATGCATGGTTATTGCCGGCAACTTCATCAACACCGCCATCACTCAAGCCAAAGAGATTGCCAAGCCCCTCCGGATACACATCAAGGCCTCGGTGTAACTACCTCGGTGAACTACGCTCCTAGATACAAGCCTGGATGAGAGATAGCGGTTGAAATAGTACGGCGGGGCCCCAAAAGCCACTCACTGGTAGTCCTTTCAGACGTCCCAACCGCTAACCTCTCAACGGGACCATGCAGGGGCGTGGTCGGCAGCGAAGGGATCAACTACGTACACAAGTGGGTATGTCAAGCCACCATACAAGAGTACATCGAGCCACACCATCTAGAAAGAAAGGAATATACCAACGCCATACGGCAAGATTCAAATGACCTAGATACATCTATAATTTAGGATAACTCCTCATACAACACACATCGAGTATCATGCGGGCGGCAAACAAGATCCCATGACGGATAAGAAGCAAATAGGCATAAGATGCCAGAGAAATAAGCACATCCCAACTACAGGTCTCACGGATCCCCGTGCCCGGAATCTCTACACCATACGATCGTTGCCCACATCATCGGCTTCTTCCACCCAGTATCCGTCCTGAGAAGGTACCTGTTCATCTGAATCAAGAATTTATCGTGTGAGACCCTAAGGGTACTCAGCAAGTCTTAATGCCTCTAAAGGGGACACAACCTGGGGTGACGCAATTGCAGCAAAAGTTAAACCCTAGCAATTCTACAGATAATCGCTAACCATCCGCCTAACCAATGATAGACGGATGTCCGTGAATTTAAGTACAACAGTTATAATGGCAATCTCATCCGATCCATCCTCCTCCCTGCTTACCGACAAGGAAGCGGACAAACAACCCCCCTTCCGTTGGCAATTTTATTAACCATTCCGTGAGTATTGCACTATTTACTAGTCAAGTTACTTAGTCAAATTAAGGCGGTACTTTAGTTATGCTTGTCTATGATCAAGAAACTGTGCTCCAAGTCGTCCATATCCGCGGACACGGCTTTCAGAAAGTTTTACCCGGCCGGGGTGCACCAATAGCAACACACACTCGATCAACCTCGGAAAAACCAAATCAAAACCCAACGAGGCTTTCACGACTGAACAATCACAGAATTCAGAATTATTTCAGGGGGCCACCCCTTAAGTAGATCCCGCAACGGAGTAAGCAAGCTCCGAGACGGCCTCAAGGTCTGCGACAATGGCTGTGAGCGGGAACTAAACGGGGCTTGTCGACACCGCGTAATCACTCCGCTTCAAAAAGCGATGCGATGTGGTACCTGCACAATCGTAAATAAAGCAGTAAATCATGGCATAAGTACAGGATCGTAAATAAAACCTCAAACTAGTTTGTGGCCCCAAGAAATAAGACGGAATCAAGCTCTGGTCCAGGGGGGTCCCATATACCTCCCGGATGTGGATAGCGCGATAAATCAAGGAACAGGAATCAAGTACTCGGGGACTTACGGGACACAAGTGAGCAGGAAAAACCAAATAGCAGATGTTGCTCACCGGTGCCACTTTCTTTAGTTATCCCAGAACTACTCAGGTTAAGTTGTTTAAGTACCTCGTTATTCATCAGACTCTCACAAACCCTACGCATGCTGTTCTACGACTCGCATGGCTCAAACAACTCCTATAGTAGTGGCTCAGGGGATGGAGGAGACAAGCTTGGTGGGGTTTAAAAGTAAAGGCTATGCATACTTGGGATTCAATTTAATGCAATCGCGACTCAATGATGCAAGAATAAGATAGAGGCAATAGGTACTGTATGTATGCAAGCATGTGGTAGTGCTTGCCTGGTATCTCTGTTGAAGCAAGGGGCAGTCTTGGGTAGTGCTCTGGTTCTCTTGATACAACCCCCTCAAGTTCATCTATCCGAGAAAAACCAAACAAACAAGGCCAACATAAATATAGAGGACAAGCATAAGAATAAGATGCGTCAAGCAAACAATCATGCCATGATGAATGATGCACAATTTACATGGCAAGTAAGGTAGCATGGCATGGGTGAGGTGTGGTGGACAAGATAAATAACCATTAAGTGGGCTTTAGTCATATTTCGTTGTCATAACAATTGTTGTTCGCAATATATTTAGATGATGCATGCTGCAATTGAAGTCATGGATAGCATAAACAGAAAGGTCTCGTCGAGCTGATCATTTTAGACTATTCATTTGTTAAATTTGGATTTACAAAACAAAAGTTGTGGTTTATTGAAAACCCAGTGGCATTGGATGTAATTAGCATATCTTGGAATTTTACTTGGGCAAAACACAAAACAGATGGCATATTTGAATTCCTCTCTTCTTGCTGATATCCAAGCATATATTATTTGTCTAATTTGGGTAAAGTATGCAAAAGTTATTAAAAACTGAATTAGAAAAGAATTTGAATTTATTTGAAATAAGTTTGAATTTTAAAATCAATCTGAAACGTTTTCTACCCAGCCTAACCTATCCTGAGCCGCAGACAGGTGGGCCAGGGGGTTCTCTGGCCCACACGCCACAGTTCGAGCACGTTGGACATGGGTTGATTGAAACAATCAACAGCGCCTAAATGCAAAAGATTCACGATCAGCGACAAGTGGGCTCGAGGACCGGTTGATGCAAACAAAAGGGCGAGGATTTCGCAAACGCACACGCGGCCAGGGGGGGTGGACTGCGGGTTGAGTCCGGGGTCTTGCGGGAACCTTTTTAGAAAAAGGCCACCGCCGCTGACAGTGGGGCCTCGAGGGTTGCGGGTTGCTAAAAAGAAACTGCAGGGGGTTTTTCGCAAAAGGACACGGCGCACTGTGGATCTTCTCCCATCTACGAACCGCGTGTGTCATCGCGTGGCAGCGACGCTGCCGCAGAGGTTCGAACCCGCGACCGGGGGCGCCTGCGGGGACGCGGAGCCGCTGCGGTAGGATGTGGTTGATGCTAGGAGGGACGTCTGCGTCTAGCTAAGGTGGTGGCATGCGCTGGAAGCGGCAGCGACGACGACGCGCAAGACCGAGGGTGCTCGACGGCGTGACCCGCGCATCCAGGAAGCGATCGAAGACGGGACTATGTCTGGGGGGATCAGGGACTTACCGCGGCGTGTCGGCGTGCTCGAAACGGGCAGGGGTGGTCGCGATCCACGCGGCCGGGCGGCGGCCGTAGCTAGGGTTTGCGCCGTCTTGGCGGCGATACTGGCGCGTCTCCTCCTCGTCGGCTCGAGGCGTCGCGAGCTCCGGGCCTCCTTGACAACACAGCGACTCGCCTCCGGCTAGAGTATCGGGGCAGGTGAGCGGTGTGGCGGCGAGGCGATGGGGTGGTGTGGAGGAAGGGGATCTGAGGCAAGCCTCGATGGCGGATCTGGGAGGCCGGAGGCGGGAGAGGATAAGAAGGAAGAGGAGGCGGGTGTGGCGTGGGGGAGGGGAAAGCTGGCAGGGCACGTCGGCCTCCTCCTTCACGTGCTCGGCATGGGCCAGGGGGTAGCGTGGTGGGCGGGAAGGAGAGGGTGGTGGCGGTGGGATCGGGAGGCTCGTGGCCAGGTTAGGCTAGAGGGCCCTTGGCGAGGAGAGAGAGAAGAGAGGGAGAAGAGAGGGGTTCGGCTAAGCTAGGGTTAGGGTGGTCTTGGTCACGTGTGGATAGAGAGAGGGGGTGGCGATGGGGTAGCTAGGAGGGTTCTGGCGTGTGGGGCATGCATGGAAGGGAGAAGGTCGAGCTAGGTGGGTTAGGGGCATGAGGGTTTAGCTAGGGAGAGGGGTAGATTAGGGTGTAGTTTAGAATAGATGTAAAATAGGTTTTGTTTTAGGGTAGAAAAGAGAGAGGAGCACTTTGTTGTGTAGACTAGATGGGGTTTGGGTTTAACTAGTAGGGGTTTGGGTTAGAAGAGGTGAAGATGGTACTAAACTTATAAAGCAAGCTTCATCTGGCACTAGCAAGATTAAGCAAGAAAAGAGGGAGAGGAGGAGAGATGGTCAAGGTTGGTGATGGGGTTTTTGGGTTCATGCATGATCCAACATAGGTCAAGCAAGAACGAAGAAAGAGGGTGGTTTAAGGTTTATCATTGCTCATTAGCACAAGTGGGTGCAAGGTGCAAGGGGTTTTGATGTAGCCAAAGGAGAAGGAGAGAGAGGTTTTAGCACTACCAACACAAGATCAAACAAGAAAGAAGGGATCCATTTAGAATTCCAACAAAACCAAAAGCTAGGAAAAAGGATACTTGCATGGCCCATGCAAGACAATTAAAGCCCAAAGGTCATATTGTGAAAACAACATTATTTCATGTGGCTTTTAATCCTTGCATTCCCAAAAAGGTGGGCAAAGGCCAAGCAATAGATTAGGAGTGGATCCAACCAACAACATGGGCTAGGGAAACTCAATAAAAGGCCAAGCCCATATTATTGGATGGTGGAATTATAAGGTGGTGAAAGAAAAGGTGGTGGAGGCAAAAGAGAGATGCCCCAACTCAACTTGGGCATTTAACAATTTAGTAAGAACCAAATACAATATCAAGAGGCAACTACAATTAATCATGCACATGAGATAAGAAGCAACAAGAAAAAGGTTTTATATGATGCTCAAATGCAAGGGGACATGATGACAAGAGCATGATATGATGATGATGCAACAATTATATGTTGGAAGTGGCCCATTTTATTATTAAGACATGTAGCATTACGGTTAGACAACCGGGATGCTACAACTCTCCCCACTAAACAGGAATCTCGCCGAGATTCTAGGAAGAAGAAGAAGACACAAAGAGAGAAGGATGGTTGTACGGAGTTCATCTTCACGCTCCCATGTTGCTTCATCAGCGAATGGTGTGACCACTGCACCTTGCAAAACTTGATGGACTTGTTGCGAGTCCTACGTTCTGCTGTCTCAAGGATTTTGGTGGGGTGTTCCTGATAAGAGAGATCTTCTTGGAGGTCTATTAGCTCATGATCCACGGTCTTGCCGGGGTCTTTGAAGCACTTCTTGAGCTGCGAGATGTGGAAAACATCATGGACTTTGAGTTTTTTAGGAGCTCTAGTGCATAAGCAACTTCTCCTCTTCTACCACGTATCTTGAAAGGACCGATGTATCTAGGAGCCAACTTTCCTTTGATCCGGCGGTGTGTTCCTCTCATGGGAGTGACACGAAGGTGAGCGAGATCACCGAGGCATATACCATATCTGTGTGCTTCCTGTCATAGTTGCTCTTCTGACGACTTTGAGCAATCTTCAGGTTCTCCAGAATGATATGCACCTTCTCCTTGGCCTGAGTTACAATGTCAGGGCCAAACCAGATTCTTTCTCCTGCACCTGACCAACCTATGGGAGTTCTGCACTTGCGACCATAGAGAGCCTCGAACGGTGCCATCTTCAGACTCTTCTGGAAGCTGTTGTTGTAGGAGAATTCAGCATATGGAAGACACTCCTCCCACTTCATGCCAAAAGAGATGACGCAGGCTCTAAGCATATCCTCCAGAATTTGATTGATCCTCTCCACTTGTCCTTGAGACTGAGGGTGGTAAGCAGTGCTGAAGTTCAACTTTGTTCCCAAAGCTTTTTGGAAACTCTCCCAGAACTTAGAGGTGAAGATGCTCCCAGTGCGAACTGATTTCAAGTGGAACCCCATACAAAGAGACAATCCTGTTGATATAGAGCTCGATAACTGAATTCGAAATTGTTTCTTTGATCGGGAAGAAGTGTGCCACTTTGGAAAGCCTGTCGATGACAACAAAAATTGCATTGTTGCCCTTCTGCGACCTCGGAAAGCCGGTGATGAAATCCATCTCAACTTTCTCCCATTTCCACTCTGGAGGTTGCAATGGCTGTAGAAGACCAAATGGTTTCGATGGGCGGCCTTGACTCTGGCGGACATCACATTCGAGACGTACTTTGCACAATACCTTTTCAACCCAGGCCACCAAGATTGTGTTTTCAAGTCCATGTACATCTTTGTGCCGGGATGGATAGAAAGAACCGAATCATGTGCCTCCTTGAGAACTTGGTCTCTCGGACCGGATAGTTTGGAACAAACATCCGGTGTTCAAAGAAGTTCCTTGATCATCAACATGGAAGGATTCATACTTGAGTGCCAAGCTTAGAGATGAGCTTTTTAGTGTGCGGATCACCTGGTGACGAGGCGAATCTGTTCTTCCAAGAGAGGAGTAGCGGAAGGTTCAGGAGATGCCCTTGTTCCACAATTTCGAGGTTCGGTGAATTCCTCGCACAAGAGAGGGCTGTTCTTCCACCATGAGGTTGTTGACATAAGCTTTACGACTAAGCGCATCGCCATGACATTTGCTTTGCACAGGGTGTAGTTGATGGTCACATCAAAGTCATTGATGGCTTCAATCCATCTTCTTTGCGAATTGAGATCCAGTTGAGTGAAGATATACTTCAAACTCTTGTGGTCGAGAAGATCTCACAGCGGTTACCCGCCAAGTAGTGCCTCCGCTTCAAAGCAAAGACCACTGCTGCTAGCTCAAGGTCATGTGTGGGATAGTTGACCTCATGCGTCTTCAAGCTGAGAGGCATAAGCAACCACCTGTCTCTCTTGCATAAGGACCGCACCCAATCCTTGCAAAGAGGCATCGCAGAAGATCTGGAAAGGCTTAGATGTATCCGGAGGAACCAAGACTGGTGTGGAAGTGAGCTTCGCTTTGAGTGTCTCAAAACTCTCTTGACAAGCAGGAGTCCACAGGTACTTCTTGCCTTTCTTGAGGAGGTCGGTAAGAGGCTTTGCTATCTTCGAGAAGTTCTGCACAAAGCGACGACAATAGCTAGCCAAGCCGAGAAAACTCCGCACTTCCTTGACATTCACAGGAGGAAGCCATTCAACTATTGTCTTCACGGTTTCCGGGTTGACTGCAATGCCCTTGGCAGAGATAACATGACCCAGATATGTTACTTCAGGCAACCAGAACTCACACTTGGAGAACTTTGCATACAAGCGGTTCTCACGAAGCTTGTTCAGGACACACCGCAGGTGCTCTTCATGCTCCTCCTTGGACTTGGAATAGACCAGAATGTCATCCAGATATACCACCACAAACTTGTCCAGATACTCCATGAAAACGGAGTTCATCAGCCTCGAGAAGGTAGCAGGTGCGTTGGTGAGACCGAAAGACATGACCGTGTACTCATACAGGCCATAGCGAGTGGTGAAAGCTGTTTTGGGCACATCCTCTTTGCGAATTTTGATTTGGTGATAACCACTCCTCAAATCCAGCTTAGAGAACACCACAGCTCCTGCCAGCTGATCAAAAAGATCATTTATCCGAGGAAGAGGATATTTGTTCTTGATGGTTTTAGCATTTAGAGCCCGGTAGTCAACACATAGCCTATCGGTTCTGTCACGCTTCTTCACGAAGATTGTTGGACTACCCCAAGAAGAAGTGCTATGCTGAATGAAACCCAACTTCTCTTGTTCATCAAGTTGTCGTTTGAGTTCAGCCAGCTCAGAAGGACCCATTTTGTATGGCCTCTTGGAGATAGGAGCCGTTCCAGGTTCAAGCTCGATCACGAACTCAACCTCGCGATCCGGAGGCATACCTGGCAACTCTTCAGGAAAGACATCCGGGAACTCACAGACCACTGGTACCTTCTGAATAGCTTCCATAGCATCATCATTCAGAGCAGCCAAGGAATAGAGCTGGACAGCAGGAGTCAGACTTGGAGAAAAGACTATGTGGCCTTCAGGAATCTTCAAAGACACTGAGCGTTCAGCACAATCGATCACAGCTGCATTTGCTGTCAACCAATCCATGCCCAAAATGACATCAATGTCAGAGTTGCCCAGAATAATCAAAGAAGCCAAGAATGAAGAGCCACCAATCTCAACTTCATTGCCATAACTGATTTTAGAAGCTGCCATTGTTGCTCCAGGAGAAAGAACCATTAACTTCTTGGGAAGAGGATCTGACACTAACCCATTCTCAGTTGCAAACTTGTGAGACACAAATGAATGCGATGCACCAGAATCAAAGAGAACTCGTGCATGGACTGAGTTAACTGAGAGCATACCCATGACCACTCCAGGTGCGAGCTCAGCTTGAGAGGCGTTGACGCAGTTAGCTCGAACAACCGCAGACCCGGGCTTAGTGTTGATGTTGAGAGCCCGAGGCGGTGGTGCACGAACCGAAGGAGAGCTTGATGCAGATCTTGGCGGGGGTTGAGGGAGAGCTTTGTTCTTCAATGGACAGTTCGATGGGATGTCCAGATCTCCACACGTGTAGCGTGCACCGGTGGGCGTGGAGCGAGTAGCCAGGACTCCGCCAGCGCTCGAGGTAAGGGTTGTTGTAGCCCACGGAGCCGCGGTGGTGAAGTTTGATGGCCTTGCGCGTAAGTTGCAGGTCTTGGTGGAGCCGGAGCGGTGGGGTGTTAGGAACCCGGACACGCGCTTAGAAGGAGTTGCCATTCTGTCGAGCTTGATGCATCCTGATGTGTTTCTTGGACTCCTCGAACATCGCCTACTAGCCTCCTCTTGTAGTGCCATATCTGCGTTCAGTGAAGGTTGCGGTCTTGCATGCGTGAGTGCATACTTGATCGACGCATTGAGCCCTTGCACGAATCTCTTACCTTTTCTTGTCATCGGATACTTCATCACCACCATAGCGAGACAGTTCATGAAGTTCTGATGTAGGTGTTGACGTTATCATTGCCACCTGCTTCAAGTTGAGGAAAGCATCCTTCATCCGTTCCATCACAATCTACGAGAGAAACTCCTTGAAAGCTGCGGTGAACCTCTCCCAAGTGGCTGGAACCCGGTGCAGCTAGCCTTCAAGTAGTTTTCCACCATAGAGCTGCGTCTCCCTTGAGCGGTGAGTAGCACACTTTACCCATTCCATTCGCACATCAGCAGTCTCTAGCAACCTTGAGATCTCGGCAGCCAATCATCCATCGAGAGGTCGGTCGACACGCGTCGAAGCGGGGTTGAACTTGAGGAAGCTCTTGATGTCACCACGCTTGGGAGGTGGAGGAAGTGGAGTGAACTCGTTCCTTCGGACGCTCTCCTCAAAGCGCAGCTGGTTCTCTTGCATGGCTGCCAAAGCATTAGCTATGCTTGACAGTGCTGAGCCCAGTTCTGGAGGAATGTCCTCCTCAGTCCGGCGTGGGGGAGCCATCCTGTCATTGATGTAAAACTCAAGTCAGTACTATGATGGAGAATGATAATAATCCAAAATAGTACCAAAATGGAATTAACCTAGATTAAAGGATACAATTTACTGAGATGATATGAAAATATCAACAAAGTTCATAGCACCTCAAAGATATTAAGCATATCGCACACGACTGAAAAGGAGTGTGGTACACAAACATATCAAAGAAAAATTTTCCACAAATTTCGGCATTAAAATACCAATAGATGCGCAAAATTACTTAACGAATCAAGATTTGTGACTCTACCAATCCAATATACAAAAGCGAATGATACAAGTAGTGGTATGGTCGCGACTCCATCCCGCACTCAAATCATTACTCCGCACATGAACAAGTGGAACACATATCCTAACCCCTTCTTCTCACGACGAGACCTAAAGATTGGTAACTACGGAAACGAACACCCCAAACAAGATAGCGTCGGAAACAAAAGAGGAAGATAGATCGCGTCGGTTTACAAAAGCCTGTCGGTAGGGAATGTACCCACAGTTGATAACCAAAGGCAGATAAGATAACAACTTGGATGCAACAGATAGACAAGGGATTACACACACACACACACACACACAACCTATGGTACTACGGAAACCCCGAACACGTGAATCCTAGTTTGAACTTTGAGAAGAGGATTGAAAACGTTACACTTCCTTACCAGAAAAAGGGTGGGTGGGTAAGAAGAAGAAAATGGAAGCAGTCCTACTCTCGTTTTGTTTTCCCTATATACATAACTACTCAAAATATTTGCTAGACTGACAACGACCGTTTGGCTGAAACCCTGAAGGTCGGGATGGCTCTGATACCAATTGTAACTACCTCGGTGAACTACGCTCCTAGATACAAGCCTGGATGAGAGATAGCGGTTGAAATAGTCGGCTGGGCCCCAAAAGCCACTCAGGTAGTCCTTTCAGACGTCCCAACCGCTAACCTCTCAACGGGACTGTCTGACGCGGGCGTGGTCGGCAAGCGAAGGATCAACTACGACACAAGTGGGTATGTCAAGCCACCATACAAGAGTACATCGAGCCACACCATCTAGAAAGAAAGGAATATACCAACGCCATACGGCAAGATTCAAATGACCTAGATACATCTATAATTTAGGATAACTCCTCATACAACACACATCGAGTATCATGCGAAGCGGCAAACAAGATCCGATGCGGATAAGAAGCAAATAGGCATAAGATGCCGGAGAAATAAGCACATCCCAACTACAGGTCTCACGGATCCCGTGCGGAATCTCTACACCATACGATCGTTGCCCACATCATGCTTCTTCCACCCATATCCGTCACGAGAAGGTACATTCATCTGAATCAAGAATTTATCGTGTGAGACCCTAAGGGTACTCAGCAAGTCTTAATGCCTCTAAAGGGGACACAACCTGGGGTGACGCAATTGCAGCAAAAGTTAAACCCTAGCAATTCTACAGATAATCGCTAACCATCCGCCTAACCAATGATGAGCGGATGTCCGTGAATTTAAGTACAATGCTTATAATGGCAATCTCATCCGATCCATCCTCCTCCCTGCTTACCGACAAGGAAGCGGACGAACAACCCCCCTTCCGTTGGCAATTTTATTAACCATTCCGTGAGTATTGCACTATTTACTAGTCAAGTTACTTAGTCAAATTAAGGCGGTACTTTAGTTATGCTTGTCTATGATCAAGAAACTGTGCTCCAAGTCGTCCATATCCATGACACGGCTTTCAGAAAGTTTTACCCGGCCGGGGTGCACCAATAGCAACACACACTCGATCAACCTCGGAAAAACCAAATCAAAACCCAACGAGGCTTTCACGACTGAACAATCACAGAATTCAGAATTATTTCAGGGGGCCACCCCTTAAGTAGATCCCGCAACGGAGTAAGCAAGCTCCGAGACGGCCTCAAGGTCTGCGACAATGGCTGTGAGCGACTGGGAACCCCAAACGGGGCTTGTCGACACCGCGTAATCACTCCGCTTCCAAAACAGTACAGTGTGCAGTACCTCGCACAATCGTAAATAAAGCAGTAAATCATGGCATAAGTACAGGATCGTAAATAAAACCTCAAACTAGTTTGTGGCCCCAAGAAATAAGACGGAATCAAGCTCTGGTCCAGGGGGGTCCCATATACCTCCCGGATGTGGATAGCGCGATAAATCAAGGAACAGGAATCAAGTACTCGGGGACTTACGGGACACAAGTGAGCAGGAAAAACCAAATAGCAGATGTTGCTCACCGGTGCCACTTTCTTTAGTTATCCCAGAACTACTCAGGTTAAGTTGTTTAAGTACCTCGTTATTCATCAGACTCTCACAAACCCTACATCTTTGTTCTACTCGCATGGCTCAAACAACTCCTATAGTAGTGGCTCAGGGGATGGAGGAGACAAGCTTGGTGGGGTTTAAAAGTAAAGGCTATGCATACTTGGGATTCAATTTAATGCAATCGCGACTCAATGATGCAAGAATAAGATAGAGGCAATAGGTACTGTATGTATGCAAGCATGTGGTAGTGCTTGCCTGGTATCTCTGTTGAAGCAAGGGACGGTACTGGGTAGTGCTCCTGGTTCTCTTGATACAACCCCTGCTCAGTGTCTATCCGAGAAAAACCAAACAAACAAGGCCAACATAAATATAGAGCACAAGCATAAGAATAAGATGCGTCAAGCAAACAATCATTCCATGATGAATGATGCACAATTTACATGGCAAGTAAGGTAGCATGGCATGGGTGAGGTGTGGTGGACAAGATAAATAACCATTAAGTGGGCTTTAGTCATATTTCGTTGTCATAAAAATTGTTGTTCGCAATATATTTAGATGATGCATGCTGCAATTGAAGTCATGGATAGCATAAACAGAAAGGTCTCGTCGAGCTGATCATTTTAGACTATTCATTTGTTAAATTTGGATTTACAAAACAAAAGTTGTGGTTTATTGAAAACCCAGTGGCATTGGATGTAATTAGCATATCTTGGAATTTTACTTGGGCAAAACACAAAACAGATGGCATATTTGAATTCCTCTCTTCTTGCTGATATCCAAGCATATATTATTTGTCTAATTTGGGTAAAGTATGCAAAAGTTATTAAAAACTGAATTAGAAAAGAATTTGAATTTATTTGAAATAAGTTTGAATTTTAAAATCAATCTGAAACGTTTTCTACCCAGCCTAACCTATCCTGAGCCGCAGACAGGTGGGCCAGGGGGTTCTCTGGACCACACGCCAGCGTCTGAGCATTCGACGCGGGTTGATTGAAACAATCAGCAGCGCCTAAATGCAAAAGATTCACGATCAGCGACAAGTGGGCTCTCGAGGACCGCGGTTGATGCAAACAAAGGGCTGGGATTTGCAAACGCACACGCCAGGGGTGGACTGCGGTTGAGTCCAGGGTCTTGCGAGCCTTTTAGAAAAAGGCCACCGCCACGATGGGGCCTCGAGGTTGCGGTTGCTAAAAAGAAAGCGCAGGGTTTTCGCAAAAGGACATGGCGCCTCGTGGATCTTCCCCATCTACGAACCGTGGCGTGTATGCATCGCGTCTGCGGCCTTGCAGAGGGTTCGAACCAGCGACCGGGAGCGCTGAGGGACGGAGCCGCGGTAGGACGTGGTTGATGCTAGGAGGGGCGTCTGCGTCTAGCTAAGGTGGTGGCATGCGCTGGAGCAGGCGACGACGACGACACCCACCGCGCACCGAGGGTGCTCGACGGCGTGACCCGCGCATCCAGGAAGCGATCGAAGACGGGACTATGTCTGGGGGGATCAGGGACTTACTGGGCGTGTCGGTGCTCAAAGCAGGCGGGGTGGTCGCGATCCACAGCGAGGTGGCGGCGGCGTAGCTAGGGTTTGCGCGTCGCTGGTGCAAGCGTACTGGCGCGTCTCCTCCTCGCGTCGCTCAGGCGTCGCAGCGAGCTCCGGGCCTCCTTGACAACACGTGACTCGCCTCCGGCCAGAGTATCTGGGCAGGGGTAGGCGGTGTGGCGAGGCGATGGGGTGGTGTGGAGGAAGGGGGATGCGAGGCAAGCCTGGGGATCTGGGAGAGGCCGGGAGGGCGGGAGAGGATAAGAAGGAAGAGGAGGCAGGTGTGGCGTGGGGAGGAAAGGCTGGCGGGGGCACGTCGGCCTCCTCCTTCACGTGCTCGGCATGGGCAGGTGGCGTGGTGGAACTGGAAGGGAGAGGTGGTGGCGGTGGGACTGGGAGGAGGCTCGTGGCGGAGTTAGGCTAGAGGGCCCTTGGCCAGGAGAGAGAGAGAGAGGGAGAAAGAGGGGGGTTGGCTAAGCTAGGGTTAGGGTGGTCTGGTCACGTGTGGGGGATAGAGAGAGGGGTGGGTGGGGTAGCTAGGAGGGTTCCTGGCGTGTGGGGCATGCATGGAAGGGAGAAGGGTCGAGCTAGGTGGGTTAGGGGCATGAGGGTTTTAGCTAGGGGAGAGGGGTAGATTAGGGTGTAGTTTAGAATAGATGTAAAATAGGTTTTTGTTTTAGGGTAGAAAAGAGAGAAAGAGGGAGCACTTTGTTGTGTAGACTAGATGGGGTTTTGGGTTTAACTAGTAGGGGGTTTGGGTTAGAAGAGGTGAAGATGGTACTAAACTTGGCAAAGCAAGCTTCATCTGGCACTAGCAAGATTAAGCAAGAAAAGAGGGAGAGGAGGAGAGATGGTCAAGGTTGGTGATGGGGTTTTTGGGTTCATGCATGATCCAACATAGGTCAAGCAAGAACGAAGAAAGAGGGTGGTTTAAGGTTTATCATTGCTCATTAGCACAAGTGGGTGCAAGGTGCAAGGGGTTTTGATGTAGCCAAAGGAGAAGGAGAGAGGTTTTAGCACTACCAACACAAGATCAAACAAGAAAGAAGGGATCCATTTAGAATTCCAACAAAACCAAAAGCTAGGAAAAGGATACTTGCATGGCCCATGCAAGACAATTAAAGCCAAAGGTCATATTGTGAAAACAACATTATTTCATGTGGCTTTTAATCCTTGCATTCCCAAAAAGGTGGGCAAAGGCCAAGCAATAGATTAGGAGTGGATCCAACCAACAACATGGGCTAGGGAAACTCAATAAAAGGCCAAGCCCATATTATTGGATGGTGGAATTATAAGGTGGTGAAAGAAAAGGTGGTGGAGGCAAAAGAGAGATGCCCCAACTCAACTTGGGCATTTAACAATTTAGTAAGAACCAAATACAATATCAAGAGGCAACTACAATTAATCATGCACATGAGATAAGAAGCAACAAGAAAAAGGTTTTATATGATGCTCAAATGCAAGGGGACATGATGACAAGAGCATGATATGATGATGATGCAACAATTATATGTTGGAAGTGGCCCATTTTATTATTAAGACATGTAGCATTACAGGGGTTAGACAACTGGGATGCTACACTCGGACTCCATGGAGAAGTACTCGGAGATTCTGTGCCTAGCCCCCGAGCGTATCACAAGCTGGAAAGCTTCATGTGCACGGGCAGGCGCAAGGATGGCACTGTCAATGGTGAAGGTACACTACGAAGATGCCGACATCGATACAGTGACCTCTGGTATCCCCGACATTGACGATGACGGCAAAGAGATTGATCACGAAGCCATCTTGTCTTCACTCGTGGGTTATGACACCAGAGTTGCCGAGTTGGTGGACATCGACGTCTTCGTGCCCAGGAACACCATCGATAGCGTCAACCAAGATTCCTCCGAGTCTCATCACAGCGCCGATGTTGAGGGTGATTCTCCGGCTGGTGATGATGCGGCCTCCAAGTCTCATGCGCCCAAAGAATGAAGAACACTTTGTAATTTTTGTTTCACCTTTGGTGTGTGCACGGAAGAAACTTGGTGGTGTAATCTTAAGGCGGAAAACAATGATTGTCAAGTCCTGCGGCTTAAGAACTAATTCCCAGTATGTATATATTTTTAAGCAAGTGCTGGCTTATCCATTACTCTGGTTCTTATGCTTGACTTTTCATGAGTCGGAAGACTCATTGTCAGAACCATGCGCTTAGGTGATGATGCCCAATGGCACCGTCAATAACCTGAGCACAAAATCGCCGACAATAAGTGCCAAAAGTCACTACTCCAGAATCCACATAAAAACGACAAAGAATGTGTAGACCAGAAAACTTAAGCTATCGCCCGTAGGCGGAATTTTCACAAGTGCAGTCGCAAGACTTGTGCATAAACGTTTTATATGATCCAAAAATGAACACTAAAGGACGTAAAAGACTCAGCAATATGAGTGAACCAAAGAGCTTTATTTCATTGATCATATAAGAGGTACATAATTAGATAAAAGATGCTAAGTGTAGAAAGGACGTAGCTGTGCTATGTTCCATGGCCGATCAAGCTCCGGGTAGTCATCATCCGGGTCACGTCGCTTACGCTTATGATCCTTGTTGGGTCTATCCTTGAGTTCGCGATTGTAGACAAGGTAGTAAGACCCATTGAGCAGCGCCTTGCTTATGATGAACGGTCCTTCCCATGGCGGGGATAATTTGTGTGACTTCTTCTGCTTAAGTCAGAGTACTAAATCCCCCTCTTTAAACGAGCGATGCCGAACGCGGCGACTATGGTAGATGCGTAGGTTCTGCTGGTAGATGGCGGATCTTTGGCATGCCAAAACGCGCTCCTCCTCGAGAAGGTCCACATCTAGGCGTCTGGATTCTTCAGCGTCATCTTCGTCGTAGGCAGCAACTCTTGGTGCGTCGTGGAGGATGTCGGAAGGGAGGATGGCTTCTGCTCCATATACCATGAAGTATGGGGTGTAGCCGGTAGATCTGTTGGGTGTAGTTCGTAAACTCCATAGCACAGATGGCAATTCTTCCGCCCAGGCTCCAGCTGCTCTATGTAGCGGTGCCTCAAGACGTGGCTTGATTCCCTGCAGAATTAATCCATTGGCTCGCTCGACCTGACCATTGGATTGTGGGTGTGCCACGGATGCAAGGTCAAGTCGGATGCCTTTCTCCCAGCTATATGCCTCCACTTCTCCGAGTGATAAATTGTTGCCGTTGTCGGTGATGATGCTATGTGGGAGACCAAATCTCACCACTAGATCTCGGACGAACCTTAGGGCAGTTGCCCCATCAAGCTTTCTAATGGGTTTAGCTTCTATCCATTTAGTGAATTTGTCAACTAATACTAGCAGATGCTTAAACCCACAAGGTGCCGTCTGTAACAGTCCCACCATGTCTAGCCCCCAGACTGCAAATGGCCAAGTTATTGGTATTGTTCGCACTTTTTCAGCAGGAACATGTGGTTGTTGGGCATAATACTGGCATCCCATGCATGTCTCAACCAGCTTGTCGGCGTCCACCTTCACGGTCAGCCAGTAGAATCCTTGCCGGAAGGCTTTCGCGACCAACGATCTAGGAGCGGCGTGATACCCGCAATCTCCGAGATGGATTTCGCGTAGGATTTCCATACCTTCTAGCTGGGAAACACACTTTAGGTATACACCAGTATTGCTCCTTTTGTAGAGTTGCCCATTGATTATGGTATAACCCTTTGCTCGCCGTACTATTTGCCGTCTTTCGACTTCGTCGTCGGGCAAAGTTCCATGTTCGAGGTATTCCATGAACGATTTTGTCCAAGCCGGAGGGACCTTGGTCACCATGTTGATGAAAGAGTCAGCTCTATCCGGGTTGTCGATGTCCGCTCCCTTCACGGATGGTGTGCGCATGTGCTCTAGGAAAACTCCTGGCAGAATTCGCTTGCGCCCTGATCCTATCTTAGAGAGCAGATCAGCCGCCTCTTTTTGTTCCCTAGGCACATACTTGACTTTGTAGCCCAAGAAGCTCTTGGCTATCTCGTCCACTTCATCTCGATATGCCGCCATCATAGGGTTCCGCGCATTCCAGGTGCCAGCCACCTGCTGGGCAACCAAGTCGGAATCTCCACAACAAACTATGCGCTTGATGCCAATATCCTTGGCTACACGTAGTCCGTGAATGAGTGCTTCATACTCCGCCATGTTGTTTGTAGCCTCGAAGTGGATCTGCAGAATGTAGTGTAGCTTGTCTCCTGTTGGTGACTGTAGCAATACACCAGCCCCTGAGCCATTGAGCAGCTTTGATTCGTCAAAGTGCATCACCCAGTACTCTGGTTCTGGCAACGGAGTAGCATCTGGCATCTCCGTCCAATCTGCAACAAAATCCGCCAAGGCTTGTGACTTGATAGCGTCGCGTCTCTTGTAGGTGATCTCGAAGGCGGCAAGTTCAATGCCCCACTTCGTGACCCTTCCTGTAGCGTCGCTATTGTTGATGATGTCGGACAGTGGAGTCTTGCTCACCACTGTGATTGGGTGCTCCTGAAAGTAATGCCTCAGCTTCCGAGAAGCAAGGAATACTCCATAAGCTATCGTTTGGTAGTACGGGTAACGCTGCTTGGATTCCGTCAAGACCTCGCTCACATACTAAACTGGTCGTTGAACTCCGTGCTCATAGCCTGGTTCCTTCCGCTCTACCACGACGACGATGCTGATAACCCGGTTGGTTGCCGCCATGTAAATTAACAAGGGCTCACCAGGCTCGGGCGCTGCAAGGATGGGCCCTGAGGAAAGAATATCCTTGAGCTGCTTCAATGCTGCATCTGCCTCATCCGTCCACGTGAATTTGTCCGCCTTCTTCAGCAACTTGTACAGCGGCAGAGCCTTCTCTCCAAGTCGGCTGACGAACCGACTAACTGCTGCAACACAACCTGTTAGTCGTTGAATGTACTTTAGGCATGTCGGACGGTTTATGTTTAAGATGGCCTTGATTTTCTCCGGGTTGACCTCGACTCCTCGTTGGGATACGATGAAGCCCAACAATTTGCCGGCTGGAACCCCGAAGACGCATTTCTTAGGGTTAAGCATCATGTTGTATTTCCGGAGATTATCAAAGGTTTCCTTTATGTCGGAGATTAAGTCGTTTGACTTTTTTAGACATCACCATGATATCGTCCACATAAGCGTGAACGTTCCGACCGATTTGGTCGTGGAGGCAATGTTGCATTGTCCGCTGGTAAGTAGCACCTACGTTTTTCAGCCCAAAGGGCATTGTGACATAGCAAAATGTGCCGTATGGGGTAGTGAACGAAGTGGCCAATTGGTCTGACTTCCTCATCTTGATCTGGTGGTATCCTGAGTATGCATCGAGAAAACACAAAAGTTTCGAGCCAGCCGTCGAGTAAATGACTAGGTCAATGCGAGGCAAGGCAAACGGATCTTTGGGACATGCTTTGTTCAAGCCGGTGTAATAAACGCACATTCTTAATTCATTGGTTCCCTTTTTGGGGACAAGTACAGGATTGGCCACCCATTGGGTGTGAAGGACTTCTCGGATAAATCTAGCCTTAAGTAACCTAGCTATCTGTTTGCCAATGGCGCGTCTCTTCTCATCTCCAAAGCGTCATAGATGTTCTTTCACTGGTTTGCATTTTGGATCAATGTTTAAGCTGTGCTCGGCAAGTTCCCTAGGTACACCTTTCATGTCGGCAGGTTGCCAGGCAAAGATGTCCCTATTCTCATGGAGGAACTCGACGAGCGCGCTTTCCTATTTGGGATCCAGGTTCGTCCCAATGGCGGTGACCTTGGAGGCATCGCCTACCACAAGTTCCACCGGCTTGGTCTCGATGGCGGCCTTCAACACAGGAGCGGAGTCAAAGATCTGCTTCTTCGACGCGGGCATCTGTGAGTCATCGACCTTGCTCTGGATCTCTTTGAATTCTTTGCTGTAGAGGACAACTTCTGCAACGGCTGCTTCGTTGATCTCGCAGTCCCTTGCCTTGGTAAAGCTTCCGGATACGGTGATGATGCCGTTTGGTCCGGGTATCTTGAGTTTGTTGTAGACAAAGCATGGCTTGGCCATGAACGTGTGGAATATGTTGCGGCCGAATATGACGTGGTGCACGCTCTTGAAGGGGACCACCTCGAAGGTCATGCGCTCTTGGTGGTAATTATTAACATCGCCAAAGGCAACCTGAAGTGTAATGCACCCAAGGGACCGAGCCTCCCAACCAGGAACTACGCCATGGAAGATGGTGTTGGTCCGCCTTAGGTTTGCCTCCGTCAAGTTCATCTTCTGCAGTGTATCCAGGTACATGATGTTGATGCTGCTTCCACTATCCACCATACACTTGGTGAACTCCACGCCATCAATCAAGGGGTTGATGACCATGGCGTACTGGTTCTCCATGGGTATAAGGTCTGGGTGGTCTGTCTTGTCCCAAGTTATTGGAACCTCCGACCAGCGCAGGTACTGGGAAACTGGGGGGAGAGTAGCCATCAGGATCCTCGGAGAAATCTTCTATTGTCGGATGGTGGGGGTGCCAAGGAAAGTGTGGTAGACTGGGGCCTTCTTTGTGAAGGGGTTCTTGCCCTTGTCGTCGCTCTTGGCGGCGTGCTTGGGGTCAACGTCCTCTTCCATGTCACTTGAATCCTTGGACTCCTCCTCCTTCTTCTTCCCCTTGCCCTGGCCGTGCGGTCTGTTCTTCTGACTTTGCTTGTAGCCGGACTCGAGGTCTTCCTTGAGGTCGTTCACGAACTTGCAGTGTCGATTGGTATGGGTGGCCTTGCCGTTGGTGACGAGGTGTATGAGGCACGACATATCGCGGTACTCCTCGTAGGTTTGGGGAACGCGGAGCGGCGCCGAGGTGGTTTCACTTCCTCGCTGCTGCCCACGACCAGCTCCCCTTCCTCGGCCACGTTGTCCGCCTTCTCCTCGTCCTGCAAAAGTCATAGAGACCATGTCGTTAGATTGCTTTTCTTCTGGGGCGGTTTTCCGCTTTGTACTGCTGTTCCTCCGAGCTTGAGTTGGAACGGCCGTTGCCAGCAAGGAGCCACGAGCATCGTCGTCGGCAGCTGCGAACTCACTAGCCAACTGAATCATCTGGTTCAAGTCAAGCTGGTGATTGTCCTGCAAGCGCTTCAGCTTATGTCGGAGCAGCGTGCCCCTTTCCAACCCATCGATGAAGGCGGCCATGGCGGTCTGGGCGTGCACTCCTGCGCAGGAATTCTTCATATCCAGCCAGCGGGAGAGGTAGGCGCGAGATGTCTCGTCTTTCATTGGGACGGCGGTCTGGGCGTGTACTCCTCATCCATCGCCGTCCCAATGCAGGAATTCTTCATATCCTAGCTAGCGGAGTCTATCTCTTCTGGGCTGAAGTCGGAGGGTGACAGGACTTCCTCGATGACGGGTGGTGGAGGTGCAACGGCCTCGACGATGACTGGAGGTGGTGGTGCTGCTGCGACGATGGCGGCGGGAGGCGGTGGTGGCGGCTGCTGAATCGGAGGTTCTCCGTCTCTGAGCGCAAGCTCCATCTGGGCTGATGTGTCAGCTGCCGCGTAGCTGTTGATGGTTCTCGCCATCTCTTCGAGGGTAAGGCGTCCTGTTGCCTGCTGCCGTCTTAAAGAATGTCGGAGAAGCGTGTCGCGGCCCAGTCCTTCCACAAAGTGATACAAAGCGTTATCATCGGGGTAGTGGGCTAGATCGGCTCGTATACGGAGCCACCTGGCCAGGTAATCGCGAGGGTTTTCGCCCTCTCTCTGAATGCAGCGCGCCAGATCAAAGATGGTAACCACGCCGACGAACTTGGATCTCTGCTGTCCAGACGCACGGACGAAGCCGACGGATTTGCAGTGATCTTCCACCTTTATATCCTGCACAGGGGCGGTTTGGGTGGGCCTTAAATTTTTCCGATCTTTGCCAGCAAACTCCGAAGAGAGATCCGACATCGATCCTTCCATGAACGTATCCTGCCCGTAGGCGGTCCGTGCGGGTCTTGGTGCTTCCCGATCTTTGTCGGAAAACTCCGAAGAGAGATCCGACATCGATCGTTCCGCGAACATATCCTGCCCGTAGGTGGTCCGTGCGGGTCTTGATGCTCCTCCGACTCCCAGGGAACTAGTGCCCGAGTCGGTTTTGCCGATGAAGAGGTGGATGTCTCCAATAGGAACGATCGAACACCGCGTAGGGTTCGTCTTCACGGGGATCCAGAACTCGTCAGGAGGGACAATCGAAACGTTTCTGGAGAAGAGAACACGACCGATGGTTACGGTTTTGCCGATTCCCGCAAAAATCTTGGTACTCGCCCGCTGAAGAGCCTGAAGCGCCTCTTGCCCCACGGTGGGTGCCAACTGTCGTGGTATTGATAACGAGTACGTCATGGAGGGGTCCTCACAGTGCGTGTTTAGAGACATGGGGTAAGGCGGACGGTTGATGGGTACGAGGTAACACAGCTTACCCAGGTTCAGATCCCACAACGGTGGCTGAATCCTACTCCTTCTATAAATCACTATAAGGGCAATACGCCGAGTTACAGAGATAGGTTCGTTGTGCGAAGTTGTATGAAGTTGTGCCCTAAAGGCTCCCATAGGCCCGACTTATATAGTCGCCAGGTCCTATTGTTATAGAGAAAAGTCCTAGCCGGACAGGTTACATAGTCCTACACTATCTATTACTAGTCTCGTGTATCTTGTACTCCAAGGCTCTGGGTACGCTGGTGACTCCACCGTAGCCTTCCTTTATCCGGCATGGGCCTCCCTTCCGGATCCATCTAACTGGGCCGCCCAGCAGGCCATAGGCCATGCTACCGACAATGGGCCACCCGGGTTAGCCGGATAAGAGACATGCTATAAGGATACACATATAGCATATCCCCAACACTCTATGGCCTTAAACAAGCACCAC
Source organism: Avena longiglumis (assembly GCA_030063025.1). Classification (NCBI taxonomy): domain Eukaryota; kingdom Viridiplantae; phylum Streptophyta; class Magnoliopsida; order Poales; family Poaceae; genus Avena; species Avena longiglumis. The sequence continues at coordinate 468,778,641 of CP125974.1, read as the reverse complement.
GTGCATGGTATGAGCACCTTAAAGAGCTTTTGTTAGACCATGGATTCGAAGTTGGGCAAATCGAACCCACTCTTTTTACTAAGAAGGTTAATGGGGAGCTTTTTGTATGCCAACTATATGTAGACGACATTATTTTTGGCTCTACTAACCAAGCTTTTAATGACGAATTTTCAAAGCTTATGACTAACAGGTTTGAGATGTCTATGATGGGAGAATTAAGGTTCTTTCTTGGATTCGAGATTAAGCAACTTACAGAGGGAACCTTCATTAATCAAGCTAAATACATCCAAGACATTCTCAAGAGGTTCAAGATGACATATCTCAATGGTATTGCTACTCCAATGCAAACTAAATGTCACCTTGAGCTTAATCCTAAGCGTAAAGACGTGGACCAAAAGGTATACCGATCCATGATCGGCTCTCTCCTTTACCTTTGCGCATCTAGGCCCGATATCGTGTTGAGTGTAGGAGTGTGTGCAAGGTACCAAGCCTCTCCCAAAGAAAGCCACTTAGTGGCGGTCAAGAGAATCTTTAGATATTTGGTCCATTCCCGAAATTTTGGTTTATGGTATCCCAAAGGCTCTAGTTTCTCTCTATGTGGTTACACTGATTCAGATTGGGCTGGTGACAAGGATGACCGAAAATCAACTTCTGGTGCATGTCAATTCTTGGGCAGGTCTCTTGTGTGTTGGTCTTCGAAGAAACAAAATTGCATATCACTCTCAACCACCGAAGCTGAATATGTTGCTGCTGCAAGTGCTTGTACACAATTATAATGGATGAGGCAAACTTTAAAGGAATATGGTGTCAATTGTCACAAAGTGCCTCTTTTATGTGACAATGGAAGTGCTATTAAAGTTGCTTACAATCCGGTGCAGCATACAAGAACAAAACATGTTGAGATTCGTAATCATTTCATGCGGGATCATGTTGCTCGTGGCAATATTGCACTCTCTTTTGTGAGCACGAAGAACCAACTTACTGATACCTTCATAAAGCCTCTTGATGAAGAAAGATTTTGTTATTTGAGGAATGAGCTAAATATCATAGATTCAAGGAGCCTGGCTTGACTACCCTTGCAAACTCACTTACATTTCTTCATGTATTTGGTTTAGATGCGGGCATAAACATAGGGGGAGGGTGGTCCTAATTGATTGGGCTAACCCTCCCCATAATGCCGAAAGCAATAAAAATCATTTCCCTTAATATCATTTTGTGATATGTGGGTTATCGATCAGCATTGGTTTTGAACTCAAGATACATCTTCGCGGTGTCATGCCATACGCTCCAACATGGTGGCTTCGGCCACCGCCCTCTTCTTTGAGAATTGGTTTCTATTGGCTCTCTTTGGATATTCTTGCATATCTCTTATTCTTATGGAAAACACACCCAATCTTGGCTTTTAGTTGATTTGTTCTTGCAATTTTGGGTGTGTGGTACCATCTCAGTTTGTTGTTCTAAACCCAAGCCTTTTCCCTCCTTGAATCATCTATTCTTGCACACAAGTCCTTTATACACTTTCGAGGGGTTTTGCAAGGAGTGCTTAAGCCTGAATCTGTGTTAACAGAAATTCAGAGGGGGTGCGGACTATTCGCCCCAAGTAGGGGGCGGATAATCCGCCCCGGGCAAATCTGCCCTTTAAGGGCTGGGCTCGGGGAGGAAGGGCTCAAACAGAGCAGCTAGTCCTCCTCCAACCCGTGCTCTGCCCCAAGCCGCCGCCGGAGCCTCCGCCCCTCCCCGGAGTGAATTTGACCACCAGATTCTCCAGGCACTCCCCGAATCTTCTTCCCCACGCCTCCGGGTACCTTCTCCTCCGAGCTTTTCCTCCAATGAGTGAGGGTAACTCCCTCATCCATCTCCTTAGTATGGAATTCATTGTTTTTGGTGGAAATCTCATTGTAGAAGATATTATGTGTTTCCCTTGCTTGTTAGATTCAGTAGTATTGCAACCCTAGTGCCCGATCTGTGTTGCTGTGGTGAATCTGGGCTGAACCAGAGATTTTTTGTGGGGCGCGGATTATCTGCCCCTTCCAGGGCCGGATAATCCGGCCTGGAGGTTCACTGCATGTTCTGGTTTGTCTCAGATTTTCACAATGCACATCTTTGGAACGTGGATTGTTTTCCTACTGTTTCTAATATTCCTCTTGGACTTGTGTGTGTGCTTATCTCCATGCTACCTCTCCCATGCTTTTCACAGGTGGTTCTAGTGATCCTAAAACCTACAAGCGTCGTCCACATGCCCGTTATCTTAGGCCCAACGCAGAGGGTAAGCTCGTTGACGAAACTGAAGTTCGCAGGTTGGCAAGAGAGTCTGAACAGATGGCCGAGGCAGCAAGGAAAGCCAAGAGGGTTGCATATCCAAGGGCAAGGGCAAGGTCAAGAAATCCCGGCCCAACTACAAGGCCGTGGACAGCATTGACTACTCCTCCATTTGCCACATTGATTATTATGCCGAGGCTGATAGTGATGGTCCTCCATAAGACCCCATGTTTTGGTGCTCTCACTTTTGGTCCATTCATGATGATGTTTATGCTACTCTCAAGATTCGCCCTATGCATCCTCTAAATATGACTGAGGTGCAAAGCAAGGCAAGACTTCATGAGGCCTTGGATGTGACTAATAAGATGGGGCTGCATCACCTTATGACACTTCTGTTCCACTATGACTCCTCTGTGGTGAAGCAGTTTTTCTCTACTCTTGTGACCTGCGGAGATGAGCTTCGCACCATGAAGTGGATGATCGAGACCACTATGATTCAGTCAGACTTCCGTATTTTTGGTCAAGTCCTTGGGTATGCCTTTCATGGGCGTGACACAGCTTCTGGCTACCACATCATTTCTCCACTCAAGCCATCCAAGGACACTGTTCTTTATCCGTGCATGTCGTCTGATGGTATTGCTGGTCTTTATCCTTTGTATGCTACTCTTGTTGGCTTGTTTCGGGATAGCATCTCTCCAAGTGGGGGCAACAATGATAAGATCTGTGGTCACCTGGTTCCTTTGCTTGCTTTTGCACATGAGTGTGCCACCAATGTTGGTTCTTCTACAGGCTTGATACGTCGGAAACGTATCTATAATTTTTTATGCTCCATGCTTGTTTATTATCTACTTTGCTTTGCTTGTCTACACTTTGAGGTGTGTTTTACATGTTTTCTGGTACTAACCTATTAACAAGTTGTCACAGTGCCAATTGCCTATTTTCTGCTGTTTTTTGTTCCAGAAAAGCTAGTAAGGAAATATTCTCGGAATTGGACGGGACAAAAGCCAAAGTCAATAACTTCCCGTGAGGAACAAGAAGTCTAGAGGGGAGACGGAGAGGCGTGACAAGGCAGCCAAACCCCCTAGGCGCGGTCAGGGGTGGGCCCACGCCTAGGAGGGGTGTGGCCCCTCTGGCCGCCTCCTCGGCCTCCTCCTTCGCCTATAAGAAGCCCCCGATGCAGAAACCCTAAGCACCCGATCAAATCTCCACGAAACCGTCTGTAGCCGCTGCCACCATCGTCCCTAGATCGGGGGGATCTGAAGTTCTTCCCGGCAACCTGCCGGAGGGGAGATCATCCTGGAGGCCTTCTCTCCAGTATGATGCGTGAGTAGTTCCACCTTGGACTACGGGTCCATGTAGTAGCTAGATGGTTGTATATCCTCCTTGTGCTTTCATGTATAGATCTTGTGAGCTCCGTTCATGATCAAGATCTAATCTATTTGTAATCATGCATGTTGTGTTTGCGGGGATCCGATGGATATTGAGATTATTATGTTGGTGTGATTAATGGTTTTGTCTTTATGATTCTATCATGTCTGTGTTGTTTGTGATCTAGCATGCTCTCCGTTGTTAGTAGCTATCTTGGCCAAGTAGTTGCTAGTGACTCCAAGAGGGGGTATTTATGCTCGATAGTGGGTTCATGCCTCTAGTTTCCAAGGGAAGTGATAGAAATCTCTTCGGTTGTAGATGTGTTGTTGCTACTAGGGAGAAAACAACGGTCTCTTGTTCATGGAACATGTGGACTGTTTACCTTACACACTTTGCTTAAAGCAGTTGTCTGTTTCTTGCAACTTAATAATGGAGGGGGTTTGGATGATAACCTTAAGGTGGACTTCTAGTCATAGATGCAATTGGATGGCGGTCTATGTATCTTTTTGTATTGCCCAATCGAATCTCATAGGATCTTTTTGACTAGTAATTGCATTGTTATGCCTTGCTCAGTTCCTGTCAATTGCCCTATTGTAATTTGTTTACCCTTCATGCCATGTTGTTTATCTAAGGAGAGCACCTCTAGTGAACTATGGACCCCGGTCCAATCTTTACCATTGATACATCTTCCACTGTTACTTGTTTACTTGCTGCAAACCATTACCTTCCACACCATACGTCTAATCCTTTGTTACAGCAAACCGGTGAGCTTGACAACCTCACTGATTCGTTGGGGCAAAGTCTTGAGTTTGTGTTGTGCAGGTCTCCGTGTTGCTTACAACACCTATGTGACGTTTCCTTCCTCCTTCTGGTTCGATAACCTCGGTCTCTACTAAGGGAAGACTTGCTGTTGTGCTCATCACACCTTGCTCTTGGGGTTTCCAACGAAGTGTTCCACGTCAGCACCATCAAGGCTACAAGTTGGATGTTATGGATTATATCTATCATGAGATGACTGATGCTATGTTCAACCGTCTCTTCATCCTGTATGCTCCCTACATTATGATGCTCATCAAGCACATGCTGCCACATGATAATTTTGGTACTGGTTTGGATGGAGTTCACAAGCCCAAGAAGATCTACAACAAGGCTCAGAAGACCTCTCACCCTTCCACTGCCCCGAGTCCTTCATGCGTGATGCAAGGGCTAGTGGCCGTAGGCCCGTGGTGTCCCCAATGGCACGTGATGTCAAGCAGCTCAACTGGTTTTAGCGGCACATCCTATGCATGGGAATTGACACTCACCAGGGCCAGTATGATGCGTACAGGAGGAGCCATGAGATGGCCCACACCCAGCAGCTCATTCTCCACCATGTGTCTGGGGCGACTGGCCATCCACCACCTCCTATAGCTCCAGAACCGCATGCTCAGTCAAACACCTCAGCGATCAACTATGGAGAGCTCGAGAGTCACCTGTTTCCTCCACCGCGTAGGGCGCCTACTCCTCCAGTTGAGGATGATGATGAGTATGATGACGAGGAAGGGAACGGGGATGACTACGACAAGGACGAGGAGGAGTGATCTTCTAGGGCGCTAGCATCGCTCTTCTTCCTTTTTGGCGTTTCGATGCCAAAGGGGGAGAAGTAGTTCTATTAGGTCTCGGATTTGCATTGGTCGGGCATAAGCACTTGCCTCCTTATCATTAGTTTTCTTCATTTGCTTGCTTGTGCCCTTTTAGCGTTGAACTTATTTCTGCTTGGTTTGTATAAGACTTTGTTGTGTGGTACTAGTTGTGCTCTTGTGTGGAATTCAGGATTTATCTTGTGGAACTATTCGTATGGAATTCTGGATGTATCTATGGAGTATGGAATTATGTTGATGTCATATGGAATTATGGAGTTATCTACTGATTGCATCAATATGGTGGGATGACTATGTTTCCAAACTCATCCTTGTTATTGTTGTCAATGTTATGAAACTGGCTTGCTCTTTAGTGTGCGCATTTGTATTCAAATACAAATTATTAATATGCACACATTTAGGGGGAGCCTCTTTCATTTATTGTAGATGATGTTTGTAGGTTTCCTTGCAAATCCTAGTATTGTCATCTAACACCAAAAAGAGGGAGATTGAAATAACATTTCATGATCCTTAGTGTTTTGTGTGTTAGATAACAACACCAAGGATATTTTAATGTGTGTTGAAGTGCTGCAGATCTTAACTTGAAAAGGAGATTGTAAAGTGGTTTTGGAGGGCGGATAATCCGCCCCTCCCACGGGCCGAATAATCCGCCCCTTCCCTATTTCAAAAGGGCGCAAGGGCGCAACCCGCAGAATGGGGGCGGAATATCCCACGGATTTTCTGGCCAGGGCCGGAGTTTTTGCCCAGGTCGGATAATCCTCCCCTCCAGGGGCCAAATAGTCCCCCCCCCCCCAGGATATACTTCAAGGATTGCCACGGCGCAACACTCAGAGAGGGGGCAGAGTTTTCCCCGGACTTTTTGTCTCTGGGTCAGATTTTCCCTAGGGGCGGATAGTCCGCCCCTTGAGGGGGGCGGATAATCTGCCCCCTCGAGGACTTTCACCAAGTCAAGCTCGGCGTGACCCACTGTGTGTGGGTGGGGATTTCCTGCCGGACTTTCCGTCCAGGGGGCAGATTTTTCCCCCAGGGCGTATAGTCCACCCCTAGTGGGGTGCGGATAATCCGCCCCCAAACTTCACCAACGGCCAGATCTGTGCAGGGGTATTTAAACCAGCTGTCTCCCTCCTGCCATAACTCTTGGTTCATTCGAAAAAGACAAGATCTGTTCTTCAATTTTCATCTAAGAGATCTCCACCTTCATCCACCAAAAGGCCCCGTTCCTTGGGGAATCGAAGGAGGAGGGATCGATCTTCACCAACAGCAATCAAGCGCTTCATCTCCTCTCCATTCATTTGGAAAATATTCGATCTAGTATTTCTTGCAAATATCTAGATCCTTGTTCTTGTGGCAGCTTGTTGTCATTACGGGAGAGTCCAATTCGGTTGTGGATATGTGCCCCGCTAGAGTTGTAAAGGCACTGGTTCCCGCCTCGAAGGGTACCAATAGTGGAGAAGGTGGATCAGGCCTTTCGTGGCGAGATCGATCAGAGAATAGGGTGAGGCCTATTGTGGCGTGGTGGTCTTAGAACCGCCCACCCCTCCAACGCAGATGTACTTCCCTTAACAAGGAAGGAACTGCAGTAAAACAAATCCTTGTGTCTCCGTGTGCTCCACTATGGTTTCCTCGCTCCTCTCTTTACGTGCTTAGTAGCTAGGTTTGCATATAGTGAAATTCTCGTAGTTGCATATCTAGAGAAATTACTTTGTGTATTGACTAAAATTGAAAAAGAACTAAAAAATTGAGTAGCACCTATTCACCCCCCTCTAGGTGCCCATATGATCCATTTCACTAGGGGAATGCATTGTGTATTTGGCTACTAATTGTGGGGTTGACGGAGTGATAGAAACCTGAACTCCCGTTAGGAAACCTTTGCACAAGGGAGTGTTGGATCTCAGAGTTTAAGGCTGTGGTTAGGGTTTTATCTTAATTGCTTTCTTATAGTTGCGGATGCTTGCAAGGGGTTTAATGACAAGTATGTATTAGTCCAAGTAAGGTTGATACATTAGCACAGGTTCACCCACACAACACTTATCAAACCAAAGAAGATTAATCAACTATATGAAATGAAAGCACTTGACAGTATTCCCATGTGTCCTCGAGAACGTTTGGTCCTCATAAGTATTACCACCGGCTTATACTTTGCTAAAAAGGATCCAGCCAATAGCTGCAATTATTTGTTGTCTTTATTTACTTGCTATTTATTTCTTTGTTTTATCAAAAAAAACCTAAAAATCTGTTTGTTAAGTATTTACAGAGATTTCCTGCTCCAAACCACTAGTCAACACCTTCTGCTCCTCGTTTGGATCGACACTCCTATTTATCAAAAGTACTACGATACACCCCCTATACTTGTGTGTCATCAGTAGCCCGGTGGACTTTATCTTGATTTGTGCTTGGTTATATCATGGTACAATTCTAAACCATGTTTGGGAACATGTTGTGACAAGATCAACCCCGGTTTCACTGAAACAGAGAGTTTCCCCCTAATAGTTAGATTGCAGATCCTTCGTTTTTAGGTGACAACTTATGTATGCGAAGGGGTCTCACTTGGGAACCATGTTTTGGACATTTGATCATTTCACCACACTTTAATACACATGATAGGGTCACATGCATGGTTTGGAGGTGTTCCAATGCCCCCAAACGCTTCTTCCTTCGAAACCCTGATCCCTGGGCCCCGGATCGTCTATCCCCCTATATGTTCTTATGACAGGGGTATCCCGGTGGACTTTTCTCTTGGTTTGTCCCAGTGGCGAAGGACGGAAATTTTATTGAGGTGGGGCGAACTCTAAGACATACAAAAATTGATGCAAAAAATCAAAATTGTCACACCACACTAATAATTTATATGATCTTAAGCATATTCACTTTTAACAATGGTAATAGCTACATACTTAAATATAAGTTGAACCTACAAACTTACCCATAATGAAGCTTTAATGCCGTCTAGAAGTGCCAGGCAATGGCAAAGCTCTCCCCTCCTTTCACTACAAGAAAAATGTCCTTTTATAACAGACGAATTTCGTGGTTGAAGGTCCGTTTTTCGTGGCTGAAAACCCTTCTACGACGGATGCCCTTTGTAAATCTACCACGTTTTTTTCGACCATGGTGGACCACACCCTTTAGCCACAAAAAGTTGTTCCGTCGTAGATCTGTTTGTCAGCCAACATGATTGCGTACCGCGCACTCGAAGGAGACTTTGACGGCTGCGAGCTTCGGCACGTTGGGAGAGAAAGCAACAAAGAGGCCGACATACTCACCAACATGGGCTCCACCTACGCACGGGTGGCACCAGGTGTGTTCCTCGAACAGATCTGCGTGCCATCCATCAAAAGGAAATTCCCCAAGGGGTCACCCGAAGAGGCAGAACACTCGGGGGATGCGCTACCCGAAGGACAGGAAGGACCAGAAAAACTTGACACAAAGGTCGAAGTGGTCAACCTGATGCAGGTCATGGCAGTCAAAGAAACATGGACACGGCCATTCCTCCGATACCTGATAGACAGGGAACTGCCTGATGACCCGACAGATGCCCGGCGCATATCTCGCCGGTCCAAGGCCTTCACCATCATCAATGGCGATCTGTACAAGTGCAGCATTTCGGGTGTACTCCAAAGGTGCGTCACCATCGGTGATGGCAAGACCATCCTCCAAGACATTCACGAGGGCATTTGCGGCCATCACGCGGGCAGCCGTGCCCTTGTTGCCAAAGCTCTACGAGCTGGATTCTACTGGCCAACGGCCATGAACGATGCCAAGGACATCGTCCGAAGATGCAACGGGTGCCAGAGGTTCACAGATAAACCACACGCACCAGGATCGGAGCTCAGGCCCATACCCTTGGCCTGGCCCTTCGCCTAATGGGGCCTCGACATGATCGGCAAACTGCCCAAGTCCTCGAAAGGAGGCCACGTCTACCTTCTGGTCGTAGTCGACAAATTCACCAAGTGGATCGTGGTCATGCCCGTTACTAACCAAAAGGGCAAAACGGCCGTGAAATTCTTCGAATCCATAGTCTACAGGTTCGGCGTGTCGCACAACATCATCACCAATAACGGGTCGAACTTCATATCCAAATAATTCCAGGACTTCTGTGAAGACCTCAGAATCAACATAACATACGCCTCCGTGGCGCACCCGCAATCGAACGGGCAGGTCAAAAAGGCCAACGGCCTCATCGGCGGAGGCATCAAGAAGCGCCTAATGAGCCCACTCCAGTGACTTGCAGGATCCTGGACACAAGAGCTATCCTCCGTCCTCTGGAGCCTGCGCACGACGCAAACATTTCAACTGGCTACACGCCCTTCTTCATGGTGCACGGTGCCGAAGCCATGCTGCCTGCAGAAGTACGCCATAAGGCCCCATGGGTCGTCGCCTACATAGAAGCCAAATCGACGGCCGCACTCGAAGACGCCGTCGACACACTCGACGAGGCACACGACATAGCCGCGGCTCGATCAGCGGTCTACCAACAGAGCCTCCGCAACTATCACAGCCGTCGGCTGCGCCCAAGGTCCTTCGTCGAAGGAGACCTAGTCTTACGACTCAAGCAAGAGCGACCGAAGAAGCTCGAGTCACCCTGGGAAGGACCCTACGTCATCACTAAAGTCATCCCAGGTGGCGCCTATCGCCTCAAGCACGTGGAGTCTGGAGTCGCATACTCCAACCTATGGAACGTCGCACAACTGTGACGCTTCTACCCCTAGCTACCCCCTCCTTTTACTTTCAATAAGGCTATTCATCCAAGGCTACTCAGCCGAACAATGTACCTCCTCATTACGATATGAATAAAGCTAATTGTCTCGCCCCAAAAAATTATCTATTCTTCACATTTTCTTCATGTTACAACACACTCGGGGCTCCCCTCACCTCATGACTTCGTCGACTGAGGATAACGCGTGTACACCTGAGTAGCTGGTCATGTCAGGCTAACGAAAAGGACACGCATACAAACAAAGCACCACGTGCTAAAAACAATCAACCTTTACAGCAAGGGGCATATCACGCCCAGTCAAATACATACAAGTTTTACATCTATCCTTTTACAGGTCCTACCTATTCTGAAGAATCGCCTGCGCACGATGCTCAAAGGGATCTACAACTTGTTCGTCATACTGCCTTACAGCCGTGTAATGCGTACACATGTCCCACAAGCCACCATCCGGCCGAAGAGGCGGCCCAACCGCAAAGCAGCAAGATCTACATCAGGGTGATGCAGCCACACGAGGTAAAGCGCAGCCTTTACCCCCGCAACCAACTGATGCCGCACGAGCTCCCTGATATGATGCACATCCCGAAACTTCTCCAGCAAGCCCTAGAGAGTCGATGGTGCCTCGTCCAGGGGAAATATCACATGCAGAATTGACGCCAAGGAAATCTTCACTTGTCGTAGCACCTGCGACACCTGGTGAACACGATCTTGCACAGTCACAAGGACCATGTCACGATCACGGTCCATCCAGAAAAAGCCACCGGCTTCCATATCTTGCTGCGTCAAGCAGTTGATCCGAACAACAACACGCTCCTTTTCCTCCTTAGGAACAAGGTTCGCACCTGCAACACGCTCCTTAGGAACAAGCCAACAGGTGCATCCGAAAAATGAGCAGCAGCTCGAAGAAACTCACACTAAAGTTGTTCGGCAAAACGCCGCAACTCCCCCATTAGATACTCCTCTCTGGCGGCGCCTCGCTCCGCCTTCGACTTCCACACATCCGCATGACCTCGAATGCCAAGCAACTCCTTCTCAAGACTACGGACGCGGTCACGAAGAAATACAAGGTGCGACGCATCATCCAAGGATGGCCGCAACTGCGGCACGGGCGAAGTATCGATAGGATCATCACCTGAAGCCCCTAGAGGAAAGAAGCAAAGATATAAACAAACGCACAAGTGGGCAAACAGCTCGGAGATTCATTATATATAACAAAAGCCACTGCGTGGCACAAGGAGTGTTCATAACATAGTTACAACAAAAGCAAGCAAAAGCTATCCTACAACTACAAGGCCTAAGTAGCTGCATCCTGAGTGGCCTCGGAGGCGGATTGCCTGCTCTTGGCCTCGCCCTGCTGCCTCACCGCGTACTCCGCCAACATGTCAATCAGCTTTGGCCCATAGTGTTTACAGCGGGTAGCATAGAGGGCAAAGGCTACCTCAGATCTGTCGGGAGCAGTTGGCATCTGGGAGGTGACCTGATGAAGATCCAGATCCGCTCCAGACGTCATGGCCATCGCCAGCCCCATGGACGCGCCGATGCCCTTCTGCTTGTGCTTGTACGCCGCAGGCACGTCGGCTAACAACGCAACCGCCAACAATTCGACATCCTCAAGGGCAACGCCCTTGGGAACGAGCTCCTTGTAGAAGCGTCCAAGCACCTCCTTAGCCTTAGCAAGCGAGCCAACCCCAATGCTGTGTTGGAATTATGCCCTAGAGGCAATAATAAAGCTGTTATTAATATAATTCTTGTTCATGATAATGTTTATATTCCATGCTAGAATTGTATTAAGCGGAAACTTTAATACTTGTGTGGTTTGTGAACAACACCGTGTCCCTAGTACGCCTCTATGGACTAGCTCATTGATCAATGATGGTTAAGGTTTCCTAACCATAGACATGAGTTGTCAATTGATAATGAGATCATATCATTGGGAGAATGATATGATGGATGAGACCAAACTAAGCGAAGAAATTAGATCGTGTCATCGTGTTCGTCTTTGAAGCTTTTATTATGTCAAATATTGTATTCCTTAGACCATGAGATAATACAACTCCCTGGTATCGGAAGAAAGCTTTGAGGTCATCAAACGTCATCCTATGAGAGGTGATCATAAAGGTGTCTCTCGGTGATCGGAAAGTATCATTGGGTTGTATGTATCGAGATGGGATTTGTCCCTCCCAAGTCGGAGAGATATACTTGGGCCCACTCGTGTCGATATCAACACCGCTTGCAAGCATGTGGTTAAGGAGTTAATCACAAAGTGATATCGAATTACGAGTAAAGTACTTGTGAGCGAGATTGAACTAGGTATGATGCATCGACGATCGAATCTCGGGCAAGTAAAATATCGCGAGACGAAGGGAATATATATATGGGATTGATTGAATCCTGGCATCGTGGTTCATCCGATATGATCATCGATGAATGTGTGGAGTCAATATGGGTTTCAGACCCGCTGTTGATTATTGATAGAAGATCATGTACGCATATTCTCGAACTCGCAGGTCACACACTTAACGTGTCTCGGCTAGGATAGATTGGATAATTGGTTTATGAGTCTTTGTTGAGTCTCGGATGGGATCCGGGACATCACGAGAGGTTCGGAGTGGTCCGGAGAATAAGATTCATATAAGGCGGTCAGTTTTGGAGTTCGGAATTGTTTCGGGTTAATCGGTATTGTACCGAAAGGTTCTAGAACCTTCCGGAAGGGTACCAACGTGGCCCCACCTTCCGGGAGGGGGCATGGGCCTATGAGGGAGTGCCCTGGCCGCATTGGGCCAGGGGCACAAGGCCCCATAGGGCCCAGCCGGCCAAGAGAGGTTTAAACTCGAGATAGAGCTTCTAGAAGGGGGGTTTTCCTTGCCCCCCACTCTTCCTCCTTGGGGCCGCCGGTTTGGGCTTGGGGGAGGGGCTAGGGTTGCGCCCCTCTATATAAAGAGGGGTGGGGGCGCACCAACCCCCTACACCTTCCCCTCCAACCCTAGCCGCCCTGCTGCCCTCCTCTCTCCCTCCCGACTGCTTGTAGGCGAAGCCCTGCTGCAGAAATTCTCCACCAATTGCACCGCGCCGTCGCGTTGTAGATCCAACCCATCTCTCCACCATACTTGCTGGACCAAGGAAGGATGAGACGTCGAGGTGCTGCACGTGTGCATCTCACGGAGGCATCTCCACTTGTGGTGCTAGATCGGATCGGATCGCGAGGAGGAGAAGAGAGTACGACTACATCACCCACGCGTTAAGCCAGGCGTTCATTGTCTTGAATCTTCAAGGGTATGAAGATCTAATCCAATCTCTCTCGTTGTTTGCATCTCCTAGATTAGATCTTGGCTTTCCCTCTGTTCGCATCCGTAGAAAATTTTGATTTACTATGACGTGAAACCCTTCATGCTGCAGCGGTCTTCGACCGCCGCAGTAGCATCATCCAAAGCACTTCCGTGCTCCAGAGCACTGCGGTCAAACTCAATGCCCGCAGCACCTGGATAAATGGAAGAAGCAAAGTAAGCATCAAATAAAGCTAGATAGACAAAGGAAACTGAAAAAATTATATAGGCGAAAACTACTCACCCGAAATAGCCTTGGCTGCAGCCATCAGCTTTTCGGCTACCTCCCTCTCGCGCGAAGACGCGGCGGTGGCAAGCTGCTCCTCATGGTCCGTAGCCTCCTGCTGCAAGCGCTCCTTGGTCACAGCTATGTCGGCTAACTCCCGCTTGAGGCGCTCCTTTGCACCAACAGCGTTCTCGGCCTTTTTCTTCGCTCGCCCAAGGCTCTTTTTGAGAGCATCAAGCTCGTGGAGGCGGTATTATTCTCATCTACAAAAAAGAACACGTATTAGATTCACGGGAAAGGAAGCAGAGGAAGACAAAGAAGACCTATTCACGGACGTACCCTGAAGCCGCTTGAGGCTGGCCTCCAACACCAGGTGCTGCCTCACCAGCTGGTTGGCGCCTTGCACAAAAGGCTGCGAGAAGAAGCAACTCATCAGAAAAAGGGCTCGGGGGCTGCGCCCAAAAGACGACCACAACAAATCAAGCATACGAAAAGCGCTTGGGGGCTCCCCCCGAGAAGCGCACAAAACAGAAGGCATGATCCGCAGATCATACGAAAAGCGCTCGGGGGCTCCCCCCGAGAAGCGCATAAAACAGAAGGCATGATCCGCAGATCATACGAAAAGCGCTCGGGGGCTCCCCCCGAGAAGCGCACAAAACAGAAGGCATGATCCGCAGATCATCCGAAAAATGCTCGGGGGCTCCCCTAACTGCGAAGAACGAAAGCACTTACATGATCAGACGGCGACTCCGAAGGTCCGGCTGTAGTCTTCTCGGAGACAATCACCCGAGCCTCCTGTGGAGAAGGGTTCGGAGCAACACCCCAAGAGGTGGACACCGTCTGAGAAGGAGGAGGTGCAACCTTCGACTCCCCCACCATCTCCCGAGCGCCATCGCTGAATGAGCCATTGGAGGAGTGGCTACAAAAAAAACATCAGCCAAATACAAGCAAGCAAAAATGAAAGAGAGCAAAAAGCAACTCAAGATACTTACGAGTCCATATCGCTCAAGTTGAAGACAGGAAAGGCCCTCTTGCCCTTCTTCTCTTCCTTATTCTGCTTCGCCGGCGGCTGTGGCGCCACAGCCCACACGGGCACGGCCGGAATAGGAGAGGAAGAGATGCCATCACCTCCACTGTGACGCACAAGGAATGGCGGGTTCCTAGGCGTTGGCGGAGTCGAGGCATCCGACGATTCGCTCGAGCTCCGCGCCCGCTTTTGAGTCTGCTCCTCGCTCGACTCAAAGGTTTCTTCAGTCGGTGACCGCGCCGAAGGGAGCTTAGACATGGAGTCCACTACCTCATTGTCCGCTGCATCCGGAAAACATTCGGGTAGTGGAGGCGCCATGCCAGGTACCTTGAACTCCTGCACAAAAGAATACAAACTTTCAGAATAAACGAACTGCAAGAAAACATAGTCGAAAAAAGCGCTACGCGCACGTCCCAGATCTACACCTGCGGCACCGGTCGAGAGGCCCTGAATGGAAGGGTCAGCGAGCTACCTGGAATGTCCTCGTCAGCTTTAAACTTCAGCAGCGGCCGGAGGATTCCGCCGACGTCCCCCTTGGAGAGCTCTCTAGTCGAAACCCTAGTCGGATCGTGGCGGCCAGAATAAAGGAACATCGGGTGCGCCCTATCCTGGAGCGGCTGCACCCGACGTTGGAGGAAGGTACAGATGATATCCACTCCGTTCACCTCTTTATCCAGAATTACCTGAAGGTCCTCCACCCGATGATAGAGCTCCTCTATCTCTGCCACCTCACCATCCAAGATGTGGTTCTTCCAGGACCTCTTCGGCTGGATTTTCTGGGAGGGGTCGAAAGGAGCAAGGCCAAAATTTTGCCCGTCCACTGTGGAGTCGCGGATGTAAAACCATTGCCTCCGCCAGTATTGGACGGACTCAGACATAGAAAAAGAAAAGAAGAGAAAGTTGATTTAAGGGAAATGATGTAGCCGTCGATGGGATAAACGCCATCAGAGCCAGATTGCCTCTTCATGGAATAGAGCTTCCGGAAGAGGCCAAAGTGCGGCTCGATACCAAAGTGCAGGCGATGTGAAGAACAAAATTTGGTGAAAGATGATGGAGTTGGATGCCAGAGAAGAAAAGCAATCCACGGAGAAAATCGTGGACTGGGAGAGAAAGGCCCCGAAGGACAAAAGTGACAAACATGACGCGAAACCCAGCGGGTGGATGGGGAATTACCTCGTCGCCGGGAATCTTGATGGCCTGCTTGTCCTGCGGGATCATACCCCGCTCACGGAGCTTGCGAAGATCGCCCTCGCGCGTCTCCGACCGCCGCCAGCCACCATCGGTGACGCGAGTAGCGGTGGTACCCTTCTTGCCGCTGGCAGCAGCGCTGGTACCAACTGCGGTGGAAGCCTTCCTTGATTTCCCCATTGCAGTGTGGCGACGGCGACGGTAGGAACGCAGGAACGAAGATGGGAAGGATCGAAGAACTTCCAGCGCGCGCCGAGAAAAGCTCAAGAAGGTGGAAAAAATGAAACAAGAATGGCTGCGGTGAAAACAAACAAATTTTTCCCCCACTGATTATAAGGACGAAGACGATATACGATGACCGTTCATCGGGAAGCCCTAGAACCAACATCAAAATCCAACCGTCCACGTGTCAGCACAACAGCGAACCGTCGCTCGCACGCCGTCCACTATGTACGGAAACCGAGGCGATGCCGTAATTATCTCCACGTCGCGCGTGACCAGTCAATTCAAAGTAAGAAGGTGGGACCCACGTTCGCCCAGTCACGTCATCTCTGGCGTCGCAGACGCTTGAGGTCACCAATCGTAAGCACTAACGTCATCAAAGCTATACTAGTAACGGTTACAGATCTTTGACTACACGGCTAAAAGTACTCACTCGAATCTACGATTCGAGTAACTACTCGGGGGCTACTCCTATCAGGAGCACTGGCCGCGCACTCGAGGTATGACTAAGGTACTACACCATTAAACTATTCTTCGAGTCATACGTCGAGTCTACGACTCCACTACGGACTCGGGGGCTACTCCCATAGGGAGGATGGATTCAAGCATCCAAAAAAATTGTGTCCTACGGACCTTAAAGTCAACAACTACTGAATTAAAGTCTTTGCTCGAGTCTACGACTCGAACAGACACTCGGTGGCTACTCCCATAGGGAGCGCTGGCCGCGCACCCTATGAATTCTTCGACTACGATCCTTCGGATCAGCATAAAAAAACTTTTCGGCAACTCTGCCCCAGCCAACACTAAGAGAGAAGCATTCTCCTTGGCCACCCGAAACACCTCCGCGGTGATAAAATTTCAGATGTTGCGTTTACGACGCAAAGATAAGACCTACAGATACCATATGATGGTCTGGCAACGCACACGACTGCGCTCTGCTGGTAAAAATCCGTGCCCGCAGGTGCGATGAAAATCCTGCGGATGCGTTCGGTACATCATTTGAAAATTACTGGAATTCTACTCCTATAAGTCCTCAACAGCCTGAGTTGAATTACGCCAGCATTTTTTCCGAGTTCGAGTCGAGGGACTCGAATCTGAAGAAGGTCATGTTGTTTTGTCCTAAGACAATTAACTGGCCTTGATCCTTCGGGAGAGTCAGGCACACGCATCAGCAATCCCTACACACTAAAATCATTCTCTGATGAACAGAAAACAGCTGCACCTGAAAGATTGAAGAGTCCTCAGCCAAATCTACGATTCGACTGAACACTCGGCGGCTACTGGCATGGTTATACCCCACGGGTATACGACCTTATCATACCTGGTCCAGCCCAATGAAGGCCCACAAGAATATACACGGCCCATGAAGACTTTCGGGTGGCTCAAGCCCAGGATGTCTTCGGATCCTTAGAGAGCAAGACTAGAGTAGATAGAATATTCAAAGGGGCAAACCCTGAAACCTGTAACCGATTCGATCTGTGTTCGGGACCTGCCTATCTCTATATAAAGGCTAGGAGGGAACGACGAGGAGGGCACTTCATACCACCGCATACACACCTCCACGCAGATTGCATCTGCGCACCCTTGTAACTTTCGGTTTCGCCGTAATCAAGAGCAAACAAGCAGGAGTAGGGTTTTCCCTCTGGGGGCCTGAACCTAGGTAAACCTCGTGTATCTGTGTTGCTTGTTTGCTAACCGTTCCGCGATCTCCAGCATCCCCATCTTCTCCAAAACCCAAGCTCATAACAATGGGCATTGACGAGATTAAACCTCGTCAATAGTGGTTAGTCTGGCTACAGGTGAATAGGTATCGAAGAAGTCTTCACCTTCTTTTTGGGTATAACCCTTGGCCACAAGATGTGCCTTGTACTTTTCAATAGTACCATCAGGTCTAAGCTTTTTATTGAACACCCACTTACATCCTACAGGTTTGCACCCATAAGGACGATTGGTGACTTCCCAAGTACCATTAGCTAGGATGGAGTCCATCTCGCTTCGGACAGCTTCCTTCTAGTAGTCAGCATCTTGAGATGCATAGGCTTGTGAAATAGAAGTGGGAGTATCATCCACAAGGTACACAATGAAATCATCACCAAATGACTTTGTAGTCCTTTGTCTCTTGCTCCTTTTGGGAGCTTCATTGTCATCCTCTACAGGATCATCATAATGTTCTATCGATATAGTGGGTTCATGAATTATAACAAATTTCTGACTAGACGAACTAGTCATCTTCTGATTTGATGAGATAGACATACCTTTTATAGGAAATATGTCCTCAAAGAAAGTCACATCATTCGACTGCATAATTGTACCAACATACATGTCGGATACCTCATATTTAACTATCAAAAATCTATAGCCAATGTTATAAAAAGCATATCCCAGAAAAACACAATCAACGATTTTTGGTCCAAGCTTTCGCTTCTTAGGTATTGGAATATTGACTTTTGCCAAACAACACCAAGTTCGTAAGTAAGAGAGTTTAAGCCTTTTATTCTCCCATTCCTTAAATGGAGTCATGGTTTTATCCTTTACGGGAACACGGTTCCACCATTCCTTGGAAAGACCCGATGTATCTAACATGGCGTTAACCAAATCAGTTAGAGTGCGGTTCTTTCTTTTGGCCACCCCATTTGACTGAGGTTAGTAGGGAGGAGTCCTCTCATGTATAATACCATGTTCCATACAGAATAAATCAAATTCATTTGAAAAGTACTCTCCACCATGATCCGACCTTAGCCGCTTGATTTTAAGATCAAGTTGGTTTTCTGCCTTAGCTTTATAGATTTTAAAGTAGTTCAAAGCTTCATCTTTAGATTTCAGAAGATAAAGATAGAAGTATCTAGTGGAGTCATCAATAAATGTCATAAAGTATCTTTTTTCCATCTTTTGTCAACACAACATTCATCTCACAAAGATATGAATGTATAAGTTCTAGTGGTGCTAAGTTTCTCGGTTCCGCAGCCGTATGAGACTTACGGGGTTGCTTTGCTTGCACACAAACTTGGCACTTAGAACCTTTGACAGTGGTAAATTTCGGAATTAAACTCATATTGGCTAGCCGCGTCATGCAACCAAAGTTAATATGACAGAGCCGTGAATGTCAAACATTAGACTCATTATCATTGCAAACATGATTAATAACTTTAGTACATGAGGCTGACAAAGACAAGCGGAACAGACCTCCGCACTCATAGCCCTTTCCAAAAAATTGTACATACTTAGAAATTACAACTTTATTGGACTCAAAAAACAACTTAAAGCCATCTCGGCATAAAAGCGATCTGCTGACGAGATTCTTATTGATGGAGGGAACGTGTTGCACATTCTTCAGCTGTACGGTTTTCCCCGAAGTAAACTTCAGATTTACCGTACCAACACACAACACCATGAATAGAAGAACGTGAGTCGTTTCCCATCAGCACGGAAGAAGTCCTTGAGACCTGATAAGAGGAAAACATGAAAATATCAGAACATGCATGTGTATTAGCACCCGTATCTATCCACCAATCAGGAGAATAACATACTGAAAGGATAGTAGGTAAAATACTGTATCCAGCATCATTTATCTCAGTATCGCTAATAACAACATTAGCGGCCTTGTCGTTGTTCCCGTATTGACGCTTGTCAAAGCGATTATGACATCTAGGAGCCCAATGATCAGGATCACCATAGACGTGACAAGAGCCTTTCCTCTTATCATTTTTCTTCTTGAAGTTGGTCGAGTGCATGGCCTTGTTCTTGCCATCAAAATTCCCTTTGCCTTCAGATTTGTTCTTGTTTTTAAACTTGTGGGATTGGAAGTTTTTCTTCTATACCAAATTGGCACTAGAACCTCCCTCAAATCCTCGAGTAGTTTCTTTGCTCTCGCATTCTCTTCCACATGAAGAGACTCAATGAGATCCGTAACGGAATACTCTTGGCTCTTATGTTTCAGAGAGGTAGCAAAGTTCCTCCACGAGGGAGGAAGCTTGACAATAATGCCACCGGCCACAAATTTGTCCAGTAAGGAACACTTGAACTGCTCAAGTTCTTTGGCAAGTAATTGTATCTCATTAGCTTGCTCAACGACGGAGCGCTCATCAACCATCTTGTAGTTATAGAATTGCTACATGACATACAACTCAGTGTCAGCGTCCGAGACCCCAAACTTGGCCTCGAGCGCTTCCCACGCGTCCTTGCCATTATCAAATGACATATACGGGTCAACAATGTTGTCCCAAAGAACACTAAAAAGAGCCACCATAAATATGGTATCGGTTTTCTTAAAGGCCGCTTTCTGCTCAGCAGAAAGTTCTCCTTCTGGCTTGCCAAGAGTAGCGCTATAGCAGTTTAGATTTTCAAACCAGGGGACTGCTCTCTTGCGCCATCTCTTATAGTGCATGCCATCAAAATAAGGCGGCCTAGTAGCCGTGGCTACATTGGTGAAATTCAGTTGCCTATAATCAGGTTTTCGGATTGTTGGAAAAACAAGCAATAATCCATATGATTTAATCCAAAAAATAAACTGATAAAGCATGATCATACAAACAGTACTGAAACCAATCATGCAGATCAACAAAGTAGATGAACAGATTACATGTATGCAAGATAAACCTATCACATCTACGTCAAACGCTAGACCTAAAAACTCTAGTAAAATCTGAAAGAGAGAGATTGAGATCATATACGGTGCAGTTGCGGCAGAAGCCGCAGCAGAGTTGTCGCCCATGTTGAGGTTACCGAAGAGGTCGCTGACGTTCGGGAAGAAGTCGTCGTTCGGGACCAATTAATTTTAGCGCAGCGCTTATATAGTGTAGGTCTAAGAGATTAAAAAACTAGAAACGGCTGTAATTAACGTGTCCATTAATGACTCATAATTAATTTTTCCAAATAGCAAAATAAAGCTCGGCTCGGCGAGATTTCCGCAACGTGCGCACGTCGTGACGAGGCGGACGGCGTCGGAGGAGGAGTGCACGGGAGCTTCTCTCCTTGTCACACCTTAGTTAGTGGTGCAACACTCTACTATATAAGTTGGTACAACTCTCCTTCCACTAGTAATGCGGGACTAAACTTTAGCACTACTAGCACAGCCATATGTTGTCATGCACAAATGAATCAAAAAAAATCAGAATTTGTCTAATGGACTAATAACCCAATATTCAGCAAATTCCAACATCTTGTGCACAACAGTAGATCGACCAAGCATGACCCGTGAATTAAGTAAAAAAAAAGTAGCTGCTATAGCTAGCGTGGTTACGCACAACGACCCTTGCTGTGGTCGTATTAACGCTCTTATCTCGTCCATATCTAGTGACAATCAGGTTTCATTCCACACGAACGACGACCCTAAAACTGGCATTATCATATTCCAGTACGTAGGTCGAAATTCAGGAGTTTGACATTTCGATATTGTGCTCTGGGATTCTTCTTTAATAAGGCGAAATGCACACGTCGAAGAAGTAAAAAAGCAGAACACGAAGACGAAGAAAGGCGTAGAGTTTCATTCAAACTTCACAAAGCTAGCACAATCGATTCTAAGTAGTACTACGTATCTGTTTGATATATGTTTCACTCCGCATACACACGGGTTTTCCGCTGTGTGCATTATTCTAGCTAGACCTTGACCAGCTGCCGGCTCTCGAGTTGCATCTTCCTCCTCATGGTGGCGATGAACTCTTCGAACCTCTTGTTCATCTCGTCCACGTCATCATCAACGCACTCGGGCTGTGTTCCCTGCCGCGCCATCTCCTCCCGTCCTCTGCTTCTCTCTTCTTCATCAGCGACCGGCGCCGGTTGAGAGTGCAGACAAGCCATCATGTCCTCCTCCGCTCCAGCAATCTCATCAGTGCCAACAACACCTGCTTGATAATAGAAGCAGCAGCGTTCAGGGCGCTGATCGATCTCTCGGACCGCGGGATAATATTCCTTGTGTGCCGGTCCCGGTCCCGATCCCGACGAAGATGTTGATGGCTTCCCGCGCCGTAATCGCGGCGCCGGCGTCTCGTCAAACGCACAAGCAGCCGCCGTGCTGCTCCGCGTCAGCTCGACGACGATAGTACTGCTCTTTGGCGGCTTAGGCTGAGCCTCGGAGCAGGCATCGTCACGACCGGCTGCGGTGGAATCACTGCAGGTGCGTCGTCGTCGGGCAGGAGCGGCGAGGAGCCCGGCATCCTTGAGGATGACGAGGAGGATAGCGTTGCAGAGGAGGATCATGTTCCTCCGGTTGACGAGCTGGAGGCCGTCGAAGCGGAAGGCGGAGAGGCAGAGCACGCGGTCGGTGAAGACGGCGGTGGAGCGCGGCGGCTGCAGGAGGAGCGTGTGGGCGAGGAGGGTGACGGCGAGGAGTGAGAGCAGCGCGGTGATCTTGCGCTCCATACTCCCCGTCCCCGACATGCTCACGCGGTTTGGGTCGTGCTGGTGATCAATGAATCAGTTTATCGGTCTACACTCTTATACTACTATAGCAGTACTGGCAGGCCCGGACTGTGACTGAGAGGGAGACGAAGACTGCAACGACCCGAACGGCCGGGTGGGAAATTTCCAAAGCCTCTAGCTAGAGAACATGCTGGGAGGAAAGGGATGGGATGACCACGTCCACGTCTCGATGGGTCCGTACGTCCGGCCAGTAGCAGTACTCTAGTAGCATGACTCCGTCTGGGTCAACTCTTTTGTGTTGGGATGGAACCCACCGCGGGCAGGGTCAGGGTGTGATTTCACACCTGACTTCAATTGTAGTAGTAGCTGAGACTGAGAGCATCCCTATTTGGGTGAACCTACGTCGAAATCCAGATATTTTTTGCCGGATGAAACGCATTTTCGTTTAGAAACGCCGAGCTTCTCATTCGCGTTCCCAGGCCGAGTTCCCAGGTTTGGCGAAATTCAGTTAAACTCGGCGAAATCTAGGCGAATGACAAATTTTATTAAATAGGACAAGGACGCACATATTACATCGAATTTAATAACTAGGAAAAGGCCTCACCGCCGTGGTTGACGCCGGACGCCGCATCTACAGGCCGAGGCGGGGATGGTTGCCGGCCTGAATGTGCTCCATGACGGCGCTGGAACGCTCCACCAGCGGCGGCGAAAAGCCACATTGTGACGCGGCGGCGAGCGCGGCGGTCCCTCGGGCGAGTTCCTCGAGGCGCCTGTCGATGAAGAACTGCCTCCAGAAGACCAGGTTGCCAGAATCCTCGGTGAGATCCGGGTCTTGCATGGCGGCGATAGCCGCCTGGATCTCTCCGGCGAGGTCCTCGTCGGCCGGCACCGGCGGAATATGGATCCCGCCGGCGCTCAGTTGCCAGGCGAAGGGGAGACGAGTTTCCGGCGGCGCCATATAGCTCGCCTTGTGGAGCAGCCGGGTTTCCCACCGCTGCATCGTGCGTCGGCCGGGAAATCTCTCGGCCATGGCTTTTCGGCGGAGTTGAGGAGGAAGAAAGGTGCGAACGTCCGGAGTTCGCCAGAGTTGAGAGTGGTGTGAGAGACTGTGAAGGGAGACGACGAGATGTATGCCTTTTATAGGCCGAGTTCGGCGGCGAGGGCGGAAGAGGTGTAGGGACGAGGGCGGGAAAAGGAAAACGGCGGGAAGGATGACGACGACTCGGCTTCTGTCGCTGACAGGTTGGTCCACTTGCCAATTCGCTGCGTCCGGCGTTCCCAGGGCGTATTCGGAATCCTGAGTATGGCCTAGGGAGTCCGGACCAAGTTGGCCCAAATCCGAACAAAAAGAGGTTTATGGATACGTGACTGGACCGATTTTTAGCGTCCGGACCTAAATTCGACGTCCTAGATAGCCGAGTCGATATGCTAAAAGAGAGGACCGGATCCAGTACACGGCTCGGCGCAGGGATCACCCCACGCAACGTGGCGATGGGTCGACGCGTAGGCTGCCTGAGGACTGACGTACGGTGGCCGGCCGTGGCTATGGGAAGACGCGTGAGTGCCCGGCGCGCGGAGTCGAGCAGGCAATTGTTTTCAGCGTCTGGAAGAGGACGACGGAGAACTCGCCCTCACTTTCCCAGGTCAATCAACGGCGGGCCATGCATGTGCTGCGGGTGATTCTCTGGTTTGATCTAGCTAGTGTAGCTAAAATATCTGTACGTGAACACGTCCACGCGAGGAAACTTGGAAGCGCTCCATCTGCTAGTCTCACATCTTGCACGACCAGGAGAACGTGGCCACACACCCACGATCTCCGGCACAACGCAGTGTCTCTGCTCTCCTCTATCAAAGAAACATGCCTGTAAAAGCTTGGCTGATCTTGCCCATGGTCCTCCGTGCGCTCCATTAGAACCCACGGCTGTAGTCCATCGCTGCTGCCTAAATCACCAATATACTTTATAATAATTTATTTTTCTGCAAACTATAAATTCAAAAAAATCAAAATTTTGCATATTTTATTGTTTTACTTCTTCGTTTAGAAATATAAAAAGTTTTAGCTTTATGAATCAAATGTATCCAGATATATTTTAGTATATAGGTTCATTGAGGTTTGGAGTGAACCTATACACTAAAAGACGTCTAGATATATTTATTTCACAAAAGCTAAAATATCTTATATTTATGAATATGGGAGTACTTGTTAGATGTACTAACCAATAGCTTCACATCCTCGTGGGTTCGACAACCTTTTGTCTTGAAAGGTACTACAATAGATCTCCTGTACTTGGGAGAAATCAACCACCACCAACAAGAAGCTCACCCTCAAAGCGCATATATATGTAAAGCCACAAGATGAGTGAGATGACTTCTAGTTCCATGACTCAACCTTCAGCCTGAGAAGCATCTCTCTAAACTAAGAAAGTGCCTCCACGCACTAGAGGTATATCAGAAACATGAACTCATTCACCGAGAGATTGTGCGTGAATGCCTCAGGAAGCTGGAGGACAAGAGAGAGATGAACATGATGCTTGGGAGGTTCGTGGACGGCATATCCACTCTGTGTGCGGATTTGCAGAGGTGTTACCATTGCATCTCTTCCTTGGAGGAAGCCAAAAGGAAGCTCCATGCAGAAATCACCAATGCCATACCACCACCATAAGCAATTGTGCCATGGTACTAAATAATCCCAAGGGATTATTTGATCGCACTTGGCTTGATTCCAAGCTTGGGGAGTTCATTAAGACCTTGTAATCTATCTTATAAGTTTTAGCATGTTTACTTTCCCGCACACATGTTAGTTTATCATTCCAAGTTTTGCATAATAAGTTGCAACTTCAACTCCTTTGGAGAAAGAAACGTTTCATATCAATTGGATTTTGAGTATTTACTATATTTGAAGTATTTCGGTTTGTGGTTATTTTGTTATATGTATGAATTAGGATGAGTTATATTTTACTTGTACTTTATGGTGATTTTAAAGTCTTCCACACATTAGTACTAATGATAAATTTGAAGAAATCTCTATAATATGTTGTAGATCCTCGGGTTGAGTATAAGAATTGAATAAAAGTTGCTCAATGAAACAAATATAGGAAGAGCCAAGAAGTAAGTTAAGAAAATCAAACAATTATACTTATGAAAATTAGAATGAGTGTAATATGAGGTAGATACTCAAATCACCAACATGAATTACTTCATACCTGACTTGGGAGCTAATATTAATATTAAAAAAATTGATCTATTTTGAGTCTTCCCATGAGATTGGAAGGTATGTCTAGCTTATTTGCACATCACACCAAATTGCATAAATGCAAAGTGTAAAGAAAATATGTGCAAAGAGTAAAGAGACATATGAACCATGATCATGAGAGGAAACGAAAGAGACCAATCGAAGTTTTGAGTCTCAAGTAGATGTGCGAAGTTCTAAATATGTTTGAGATCTTCTCACAAAACTCGTTCAATTGAATTTATTGATCTACTAGTTAGATGCCCGTGTGTTGCTACGGGGCAATAAAAAATATGAAATAACTCATCATTTTGTTGAACCAAGTATTTCATTATTTTCATCTATTTTGTGTGTGCATCATACTTCAATGCAAAATAGTGACATGTTTGTCTGTTGTAGAGTCTTAATTCACATCTTTGCTCTGGGTAAAAATAATAAGGGATTCAACTTCTCCTTGCGACAGGCTTGGACTCTAGCCAACATAACATTCTCCATAACGGCAATAGCAAAGATTTGTCCACAGGATTAAGGAACTTAAGATAACCTTTTCGTTGACAAGTAAACATAATATCCTTAGGCCGGACATGAATACAAACCATAACTGATACTTGCTACACTCCAGGCAGAGGATCATAATATTTGTCAAAGTATAAGCATGGTTGAGTAGAAAGCTTCTTGACTGAATTAGATACTTACAAAACTTTAAATAATTCTAAGATGCACATATCCAAGAGGCAAATCAAGATCCATGTCGATTACTATGTAAAATCAACTATTTACCAACATTCATGATGTAGTTCACTCCTCAAATAGGTTAGACATGGAAATAAAGTTTCGACACTATAATGATATGTCTCTTAAAATAAAATTAAAGTAAATAGAACAATATAAATAACATAACCATGTACGGCTACCTCCTCTCCAAACCCTAGAGAGGTGATTTTGTAGTTGCATGTGTTTCCACTCCTTCAACCGATGCTAGAGTGCAAAATGGCCCCCAATGGATCGGACTGAGCTCTAGTTTTTCAAACAAAAATGTTTATTATTACAGAAGCAAGTTGTATTCAGTAACAAAATACATAATAATACATCCCTTCCAATGAATGAGGTTTATATTTTTCTCCAAAATTCAACCCATGTAAAGTTTGACAAGGTTTTGGAATAAATTATTAATATGTTCAATGCAAAAACAACATTATCTAGTACATCTTGAAATATATTTTCATATGTTATACATCTAATAAGGTAGTTCTTGATACTCCCTCTGATCCATAATAAGGTGGGAATGCTCCTGAAGGCGTAACGGTTGCGAGTCTTCCTCGTTTTCGTTGAACTGTCTGTTGGAGATATGCCCAAGAGGCAATAATAAAGTGAGTTATTATCATATCTTCACACTTATGATAAATGTTTACATACCATGCTATAATTGTATTAACCGGAAACATTAATACTTGTGTGATTTGTAAACTAAAATAAGAGTCCCTAGTATAGCCTCTTGTTAAACTAGCTTGTTGGTTAATATATGATCATGGTTTCCTGATCATGAACATAGAGATGTTATTAACAACAGGATCATATCATTAGGAGAATGATGTGATGGACATACTCCTATAGATAAGCGTAGCATAAAGATCAAGTCATTTCAATAGTTCAATTGCTATATGCTTTCTGATACATAGTAACCTAATTCCTTCGACCATGAGATCATGCATATCACCTTTACGGATGGATGCTTTGATGACATCAAACACCACACCGTGGCGGGTGGCTATAAAAGTGGCATTGAGTGTTCGGAAAGTATTGGTTGAAACACATGGATCAAGAGTGGGATTTGTCCATCCACATGACGGATAGATATACTCTGGGCCCTCTCGGTGGAATGTCATCCAATTAGCTTGCAAGCATGTGACTTGGTCACAAGGGATCACATATCACGGGAACGAAAAGAGTACTTATCGATGCGAGGTTGAACTAGGTATGCAAAGATACAAGCGATCATAACCTCGGATAAGTAACATATCGTGAGACAAAGGGAAATTGGTATCGTATGTAAGTGGTTCATTCGATCGCAAAGTAATCGTAGAAATATGTGGGAGCCATATGAATTTCCAGATTCCTCTATTGGTTATTGTTCGGAGAAGTGTCTCGATCATGTCCGCATAATTCACGAACCGTAGGGAGACACACTTAAGGATTCGACGTTGTTTTGAGTAGTTATGGTATTATGAGAAAGAGACCGAATGTTGTTCGGAGTCTCGGATGGGATCCGGGATATCACGAGGTGATCCGGAATGGTCCGGAGAATAAGATTCATATAAGGAAAGTCCCGTTTCGGAGTTCGGGAATGATTCCGGTGTTTTCATCGGGAATATTCTAGAAGGTTCCGGATTGTCCGGCACTCCGGGGGGGGAAGGGTACATGAATGTGTCATTACTCATTGAATGATTGCATCATGTACTAAGTGTTATTGCTGTCCCAAATAAAGGATTAAATTGAATCCTAAAACAGAAAAGTCAAATGTCCAGTTTGAAAGTCAAACTGCCAAAACAAGAAACTGTGGGAAACAAGCAAGAGGAGTTGGAATCAACCTGGAGGAGGAGTAGGACTCCTCCAGGCCGGCGCCCAGCCCAAGGCCGAGTTGGGGAGGGACTCCCTCCCTCCCCTGGCGCGCCATGACCCCCCTCCCATAAAAGGAGGGGCAGGGCTCCTCCTAGAGACACATAACTTTCTACTCTAGATCTCCGGTTTAGAGCTGTTTTGGTTTAGAGCTTCTAATTGCTTTAGCCAACAGTTTAGAGCCTTCTAATTGGTTTAGAGCCTTCTAATTGGTGTGTCTAATTACTAGGCCACTAATAGCCTCTCTCATAAGCTCCACCATACTCGCACCGGCTTAAGGCGAAGCCTGCGGATCTCCCTCTACTTAGGTACCACGCCGTTGTCTTGCTAGGAATCGCGAGAGAGTGCTACAACCTCCGCTGCCTCTTTGGAACAAGGGAGAGGAAGGTATTCGTCGAGTACCGAACGTGTGACCGATTGCGGAAGCGCTGCCGGAACGTAGCGCCGGAAGGATCGTCTACGCGATCTTGAGATCGGAAGTGTACGACTACATCACCCACGAGAATCTGCTCGTTAACCGCTTTGGAATCTTCGAGGTGAGTTCCTCTATCGACTCGTTGCTACAATCTAGTAGATAGATCTTGGCTTGTTTGTTTGTATGCGATAGAAAATTTTTGTTTTCCATGCTACGAACCCCTACGATGGTATCGAGCCGTGTCTATATGTAGATCTGTTTCGCGGGCAGATCACAAAGGTCATTGTGGGCGTTGATGCTTTTATTGTAGATTGCTTTTTGTGTACTTTGCATCTTGCGGTATGTTGGGATGAAGCGGCTCGGGCTAACCTTACATGACATCGTTCATGAGACTTGCTCCACGCTTGACATGCAACTTGTATTGCATAAGTGGCTTTGCTGGTGCATGTTTCTCCTAGCATAGTTAAGATCCAATTTACAACGGGTAATCAACAATGCTAGTATCAATGTTGTGGTTCTTGTTCGTAAGTTAGAACGACACTTATTGAAAGCCCCAAACCACGTAAAATATGCAAAGAAAGTAGAAGCGTCTAACTTTGTTTTGCGGGGTGTCTTGATGATGTGATATGGCCATGATTGTGATTATATTTGATGTATGCAATGTTCCTTATTGTAAGTCGGCAACGGCGAGCCATATGGTTGTCTTTAATTTCATTAAGACCCGCGTGTCTATTCAAAGTAGTTGTAATAGTTGAAGCGGTGGGCGACAACCATGGAGCAGCGTCATTGACCTTGATGCAATGCCGGTGATGATGGAGATCATGTTCGTGCTTGAAGATGGAGATCGGAAGCACAAAGAAGAAAGGCCATATCATATCACATATTATGAATTGCATGTGATGTTAATCCTTTATGCATCTTGTATTGCTTAGTAGACGACGGTAGCATTATAAGATGATCCCTCATGCACATGAATTTCAAGTCTTAAAGTGTTCACCCTTAGTTAGCACCGTTGCTAAAGCTTGTTGTTTCGAAACACCACGTGATGATCGGGTGTGCTAGATTCTGCAAGTGTATACAACGTGAGCAAGCCAGATTTGCTCATGCAGAAACTAAGGTTTGATCTTGACGAGCCTAGCATGTACAGACATGGCCTCAGGAACACGGATTACCGAAAGGTAGAGCATGAGTCATATAGTAGATATGATGAACATGTTGATTGTTCGCCATTGAAGCTATATCAACTCTCGTGATGATCGGTTTTGATGTGGTGGATTTGGTTCGTGTGATCACTAAAACAATGTGAGGGATATTGTTTTGAGTGGGAGTTCACCTAGATTAATTTAATTATTAATTAGAACTCAATTTATCATAAACTAAATCAAAGTGAATTTGCATAGTTGTTGTAGTCATTGGCATCCGTTTACCACCTTGCGCTTAGTTATAATTGAGATAATAGAACTATAGAATTCTGGTTAGTTACTTTACGAACTGGTATCGTATTGTTTTTGAAGTGTTAATCTAAAGTTTAAAAGTCCTATTGCAAACTTTCAGTAAGTTCCGGTTACTCGATGAAGTTTAATAATTGGTATTAAAACAAGAGTAACAATTCCAATGTTAGTATATAAGTATCATGTTTGTCTCCATGATTCTTGATATTCAAGGGATTGTCTTAATATCAAGGTTATCTAGGATCTGAAAGAGTTGTTTCAGAAACCATGATGTGTGGAAGATATTGTGATATCTGAAACGAAGTTTTGGTTGAAACATGATAGAGTATAATATGGATAAAGTCATGTTCTCATATTTGATGAGAATTTGCGAAAGGTTGTAGACACTTGTTGTCCTAATCCTCCAAAAGGTTTTGGATAGCAACATTATACTCGTAATTCATCGTTATAAGCTAAAGGTAGTTTGATCATGGACGATTCCATGATAAGGGTGAATATTTGATGTAGGTAAAATGTTTACTACACCAAGAGATTACTAGAGAAAGGAATTTGAAAGAACACCAAACATTTGATGATGGTGATCTACTTCAAAGTGCAAGTCCAAAGACATTGGTATTTAACTATACACGCTTTGGACTATGTGTCATATGTATGACTCCTTTGTTGATGTTGATAGATTCTTTCAAGCGTAAAAGGAAAATCTTGAAGAGAATCTCATAAATATATGGCAGAAAAGAAAAGACTAGAATTGTTCAGTTTAAGTATATAGATGATATACATGTTATGGCTATATTCTTTGCTTATTAAACAGTGTGGTTCTTAAGTATTTGATACTGAATTTGTTGGTATGAATCGTCATACAAAACAACAGAATTCATGAACTATAGTGGCCTAAGTAATTAGCAAAAGAATATGTGATGATGTTCATCGAAGACAAATAAAGTGTTATTATGTTGCTCGTTAAACATCAAAGCGTGCCTTCAAGATTTGTTTTATCAGGTGTTATGAGAACAAAAGGGTTGTTCAAATAATTGCCGTAATCCATAAAAGATGGATGATTCACAAATCTCGTTGGAAAAATCACATCCATAAAGCTAATGCTAAAAATGTCGAAAGACAAATTGATTGAAAGATCACTTAGGAAGTGACATCGCCGTTTAAATTATATTGGAAAGAAAACATGAAGAAAATCCATGTGGATGGAATTTTGGAGTCTATTTGATTTTGATCAAATGACGCTTGTGAAACTTTCCTAGAGATAATTAAAACTTCGTTCATAGGCCAAAGGGAACGATAGACTAACTTATTGGAACTTGTACATATTGTTGTATGAAGTCCATTATGTATAGTCAAGAGCGATGGATTTCAACTTCATGTGCTTTCTCCGAAAATTTGAGTGAATATATGAATATTTACTTAATAAGGATGAAGTGTGAAACATTTGAAAAGTTCAAGGACTTTCAAGATGAAGTGCAAAATCATTGTAACAAGAATATAAATAGTTTATGATAAGATCATAAAGGAAGATATTTGAGTTACAAGTTTAGCATAATACCTAAGATTAAAGGAATCGTTCCGTGGATTTGCATTTTCCCGAAACACCATAAGAGTATGGAGCGTTCGAGATATGTAATTAAACCTTGTTTGACATGGTAAGATCGAAGGTGTAATTCATAAAACTGCCATTATATTTTAAAGATTAAAAGCTTTAGAGATTACCGTTTTTCCACTGAAAAGAGCTTCATCATAATCCGTTGAAATGACACCATATAAGGTTATGGTTTGGGATTAAACCCAAGTTGTCCTTTCTTAAACATTGGTATGCTTTGCATAAGAAAGATGTTTTGCAACCAAAGTCGGATAAACCTGTCTTTGTATGTTATTTCGAATAACTGTTAAGTATTCCTCCATAACACCAGAGACAAAAGTGTTTGTCACTTAAAACGTCAAGTTTCTTTGAGAAGGAATTTTTTCGTGAAAAGTTAAGTGGGAGGACAATAGAACTTTGATAAGGTTAAAAGAACCTTAGCTATATGCAGAGTTCTTGCGGTAGAAAAGTGTTTGGAGGCAACAATGCTCATGGCTCACGTGCCTCAAAGGTTGTGGTCACGGAGATCCAAGTTCCTATTGAAACAAGTAGGTCGGATAAACAATCAAATACCAAGATTTGAGGGTTGAATCATTATTTGAGAATAATGAACCGATTACATGCAAAGAAGCGATGATGGGCCTGACTCGTCAAATGGCTTGAAGCCATAAAATCCGTGATAGTTCCATACGAGAAATCAAGTTTTGAACTTGAAGGACCCTCGAGAAAGGTGTAAGACCTTACGTTGTGTTTGGATCTATAAATAAATAGACATGGATGTTGTACATCTATGAAATAGTCGACATGTTGGGAAAGAGTTCACAACAATGTTCAAAAGTTGACTATGACAAGATCTGATCTTTCATAGCGATATTTAGTCTAGACGGATTAATGTAGCAACCACTGCATATAATTTGTTATATGGTAGTTGAATAAACAAAACAAGTTCTTCTAATAGAATCGTTACCTAGGGGCGTGTGCATGACACGGTCCATAGGGTTTTGTTAATTCAAAGGATGCTAAAAGCATATGCAAACTTCAATGGTTGAAGTAAGCATAGCGGAGTTGGAATCTTCACTATGATGAAACTGTTAAAGAGTTTAATTTCATCGAGACAATGAAGATGCTTGCATTTGCAAGAAATTAAGTGGGGCGCTAAGACATATTTCTAATACATTATGTAGGAGACATATTGTTGATTGGAAGTGAGGTATCTTTTATTAACACAAGATAAGAATTTCATCTCGATGAAAGACTTAGGCAAAACCAAATATTAGGCATCAATAGGCGCTAATATGGTTGTGCGGAAGTACATAGACAAGATATTGGATGAGTTCAATATAGAAACTACAAGAGAGGTTCTTGTCGCAGAAAGGATTGAATGAGTTCAATGTTGATGATATATATTCAAGTGTATTGACATTTGGTAAAGTGAAACAAATAATCAAGTATAGATTGATACTTGATGCATGAAATCACAAAGAGTATTTATATCAATCATCTTGTGATATGTACAAATCGATATGTCCTATGCTCTAAATGTTGTGAGCATATACCAGAATGATTTGTAAGATGATCATTGGACAATAGTAAGGATATTCTTATGATCTTTTGGAAGAACTAAGAGTATATTATTTGTAAAAGTGACAAATAGATAGTTAGTTCATTGTAAGAGTACTACATTGATACTAGCTTTGTCACAAAGTACAAATTAAGTTTATCTCAATCTAAACTAAGGGTGGCACAATATAATGGAAGGTGAGTTCCATAATGGATTTGGATAAGTTCCAAAGTTAAGACATTGTGACAGATACTACAACAAAAGGCTAAGTATATGACTGCTATTATAGCAGTAAAAGAGGGCATTTGTGTCAAGTAGTTTGTTATTAAACTAGGTGTAGTTCACAGTGGGATAATACTATGAAGATATATTGTGCGACAATATTATCAACATGTTTTAACCCCAAAGAGCTAAAGGTCACACCGAAAGACCAAATTTATACAAAGCCATCTCATTAAAGAATGAGTGATGCGTAGAGACGCAAAGACATGCAATTACACACGGATCTGGAGGTGTCAGATCCGGAGATCAGTTGACCACTAGCAAAAGTGTACATACAACACCGGAAAGCCATAGGTGTTATATACACAAAGGTTTGAAGCTAGATTATTGACTCTAGTGCAAGTGGGAGACTGTTGGAGATATGCCCAAGAGGCAATAATAAAGTGAGTTATTATCATATCTTCACACTTATGATAAATGTTTACATACCATGCTATAATTGTATTAACCGGAAACATTAATACTTGTGTGATTTGTAAACTAAAATAAGAGTCCCTAGTATAGCCTCTTGTTAAACTAGCTTGTTGGTTAATATATGATCATGGTTTCCTGATCATGAACATAGAGATGTTATTAACAACAGGATCATATCATTAGGAGAAGGATGTGATGGACATACTCCTATAGATAAGCGTAGCATAAAGATCAAGTCATTTCAATAGTTCAATTGCTATATGCTTTACGATACATAGTAACCTAATTCCTTGACCATGAGATCATGCATATCACCTTTACGGATGGATGCTTTGATGACATCAAACACCACACCGTGGCGGGTGGCTATAAAAGTGGCATTGAGTGTTCGGAAAGTATTGGTTGAAACACATGGATCAAGAGTGGGATTTGTCCATCCACATGACGGATAGATATACTCTGGGCCCTCTCGGTGGAATGTCATCCAATTAGCTTGCAAGCAAGTGACTTGGTCACAAGGGATCACATATCACGGAGCGAGAAAAGAGTACTTATCGATGCGAGGTTGAACTAGGTATGCAAAGATACCGAAGATCATAACCTCGGATAAGTAAAATATCGTGAGACAAAGGGAAATTGGTATCGTATGTAAGTGGTTCATTCGATCGCAAAGTAATCGTAGAAATATGTGGGAGCCATATGAATTTCAGATTCCTCTATTGGTTATTGTTCGGAGAAGTGTCTCGATCATGTCCGCATAATTCACGAACCGTAGGAGACACACTTAAGGATTGACGTTGTTTTGAGTAGTTATGGTATTATGAGAAAGAGACCGAATGTTGTTGAGTCTCGGATGGGATCCGGGATATCACGAGGTGATCCGGAATGGTCGGAGAATAAGATTCATATAAGGAAAGTCCCGTTTGAGTTCGGGAATGATTCCGTGTTTTCATCGGGAATATTCTAGAAGGTTCGGATTGTCCGGCACTCCGGGAAGGGTACATGAATGTGTCATTACTCATTGAATGATTGCATCATGTACTAAGTGTTATTGCTGTCCCAAATAAAGGATTAAATTGAATCCTAAAACAGAAAAGTCAAATGTCGGTTTGAAAGTCAAGCGCCAAAACAAGAAGTGGGAAACAAGCAAGAGGAGTTGGAATCAACTTTGGAGGAGGTAGGACTCCTCCAGGGCGCCCAGCCAAGGCCGAGTTGGGAGGGACTCCCTCCCCTGGCGCGCCATGACCCCCCTCCCATAAAAGGAGGGGCAGGGCTCCTCCTAGAGACACATAACTTTCTACTCTAGATCTCCGGTTTAGAGCTGTTTTGGTTTAGAGCTTCTAATTGCTTTAGCCAACAGTTTAGAGCCTTCTAATTGGTTTAGAGCCTTCTAATTGGTGTGTCTAATTACTAGACCACTAATAGCCTCTCTCATAAGCTCCACCATACTCGCACCGGCTTAAGGCGAAGCCCTGCGGGATCTCCCCTCTACTTCCGGTACCACGCCGTTGTGCTGCCGGAATCGCGAGGAGAGTGCTACAACCTCCGCTGCCTGCTGGAACAAGGGAGAGGAAGGTCTTCGTCGAGTACCGAACGTGTGACCGACTGCGGGAGCGCTGCCGGAACGTGGCGCTGGAAGGATCGTCTACACGATCTTGAGATCGGAAGTGTACGACTACATCACCCACGAGAATCTGCTCTCGTTAACCGCTTTGGAATCTTCGAGGGTGAGTTCCTCTATCGACTCGTTGCTACAATCTAGTAGATAGATCTTGGCTTGTTTGTTTGTATGCGATAGAAAATTTTTGTTTTCCATGCTACGAACCCCTACACTGTCCATGTTGGCATTGTTTTCTCTTTTGTTTGGGCTTGATTGTGTTGTTTTCCCCTGACAGTGGATTCAAAGTTGTACAGTCCGGTTTCTATATTAATATAGTTGGGTAAAATCTTGTTTCGAGGAGGAGGGATATTCGAGTAGTTTCGTTTTTGTGGTACTGCAAAACGGAGGTAACCGTGTCATCTTTAATCCCTAAACTATCATTGTTCTGTAATATGATGTGCCAAATCTAGTAAAACAAGTGTAGGGGAGCATAAACCAGATGCACCATCTGACATAACTTAAGGACCCATATGCACAATCATACCATCAATTTAATTGAAAATCAGGGAGTAAAAAAAGAGCTCAACTTTGGTCAGAGAAAATAAATCACAACAATCATTTTTGAGAGGCACGAGTAGGTAATTTCTCTATGTATGAAATACCGACTTAGAGAAACTTCGACACTAGAAACAGGTTACGCATTAAAATAACCGCCAATTTAGCACAGGTGGGGGGCTAAAATTGGGGCTCCAGCAGTCGCTGTAAATAGCGCGCACAAAAAATTATCCAGCATGCTGAATCCGGCGCACCAAATATACTGTTTTGTCGAGCAAGTGTGGCAAAACTCCAGCGTACGCGCGCACTCCCAACTGCCATTCAGAAATTTTAGGGCCCGTCTCTTCAAAGGAACACCGAGCCGTTTCTATCAGCCCGCGGCCTAGAATCTCGCCTGTCAACCGCCACCGCCCGCTAGAACCTTGGCCACCGCCGCCCGCTAGAACCTCGGCGCCGCCCAGAATCTCGCATGTCGGTCGCCGTCGCCCGGAGATGTGAAGCTCGTCTAGAGCGATGCGAGGGTGCGGCCTGGATGGAGGAGCACCTCCATGGCAGGCGCTGGATCCACGTGCTGGCTCCCGGGGCCATGTGTGGCTGGCCGAAATCGCGTCGGCCGCTCCTGTCGATGACAACGCCCGCACGGAGCTCGGCCTGATCGAGCAAGTCCCGCTCCAAGCAGGCTGCGCGATTGATTTCTTCATGAGCGCGTACTTATTCAGCTAGCTAGCGCGATGCATAATCCCTATTGATTGAGCTGCCTCCATGTTGACACTCCAAAATTTTGTGGTTGATTTTTAGTCTATTTTTTTTGTCTTCTTTGATCTTGTTTTGACACGTATCTGAAAAGGGTGTTTACAGCGATGTATTATAGAGCTTCTGCTGGAGGGATGTTTTGCGCGCGCTATATTTAGCGCATCCGGTGAAGGCATTGTCTGTTTCGTGCTGCAAAACTGGATCCAACGCGCAGCAAATTTACAGCGTCAAATTTTCCAAGGACTATTGGTGTTGCTCTTATCACGAATAAGTCATGTGTATGTTCTCTATAAAGAGCAACAAACAAACAAAAGTAAACCGATGTCCCAAAACATGGAATGTTTCGTGAACATTTCCCATAAACACAGGATGATGAACACCTATAGACCAGACTAACCTACATGCTAACAAATCAGAACACCTAAGTTTTCTAGAAATAATATTTCAAGGGAAATCAGTTGTTTATAACCAAAGAAGTTTATCAGCTCCCTATTTCAGCCATTCTTTGCCATGTGACACCCTAATTGCCTGATGCATGCCCCGTGACATATCCCGGATGTGGAGATATCAAGGAGGTTTATCTAAAAAGGCCGCCTGTTCTTCATAACTATTCCTCAGAATAGGAGAACTAATAGATAATTGTGTTTGATACTTTATAAGATGCTAATTATAGGATGATATTGGTTGTGATAGAAGAGTTGTGACACTCCGAGAGGCTTGTATGGACAATTTTAGGAATTCAAAAGAGAAAGAAAAATATAAGCATGCCTAGATGGTGCAACATACCATCACGACCGATTCATAATTTATAGTAATGATGAAGGTAAACTCCATTGGTAGGTTTAATTTTTTTCACATGCCTACAATCGTGAAGTTATATTGATTAATCCTATGCTTGATCAAGGCTCCAAATTGTCACTTCATACCTAAAATGGTTGTACTCCATTCCAAAATGTAGTATTAGATCCCTGGTTATCACATCATGGTCATCCTTATATTTCGCAAGCCTAACATTTATGAATAGCACTAAAATTATGTCCATATGGAGAAGAACCTGAACTGGGAAATGGTACACCAATATTTCTCTTCACGATGCTAGGATCTCATGAACTCCAGAACATTGTCTGCAAGAAACACAAACAATTCATAGTTAGTAGATGATCCTAGGGATAGAGGACATGCAACTATTACTAACATAGACCATAGCCCTTAGAAATTTCAGAGATATCTTAAAAGTAAATTGATGTTCTTCGGTGCCGATGCCACTTTTGCTTAGCCTAGAATAGAGTGTAGTAACGTTATAAGGACCAGAAAATAAGATCAAGAAAAATGCTTATTCATATTCTAAGAAGCTATGGAAGCATTGAAATATTTCAAGAGATATCGATGCATAAATGAGAAAGAAATTGTGAGTGTCCGGCAAACAATATATGCAATAGTTGGAATGAAATTTAATTGTTTTGATTGCACTAACCTCAAGACCTATAAAGTTGTTGATAATAGAGATGTGGGCAAAACCACAAACATTCAAACACGAATCGTAATACAGTTTTTTTTATGTAACTACACTTTGAAGTGGTGCAATGTTGAAGCGGATGAATTGGAGTGCACAACATTGTTCTGATAGAAAACAGAAACATGAAAGTGGAAACTGCAGAAGCAATTACACAACCATTTGGGTCAGAATTATTTCGGTGCAATAATTAGTGTAAGAATAGGTTCATAAATAATGAGCCAATTTATGTGACACCGCTCACAAAAATATTAGTACATAGTTCATAATATATAACAGTGTATGATAGATCGATAAGCATGTAATATTATCAATGATGATCGATACTGCAGTTAACTCGGTGGCATGGTCTTCATGTCATTCTGAATTGGAGGCTAGATCTTGAATCGTGTTATCATCTAAATGATGCAGCATTTTGAAAGTGTAAGATGGTTAACCTAGAGGGGGGTGAATAGGTTTCTACAAATTCTTTATAATCTTTTGCAAGTTTTAGGCTTTGCGGAATATAAGTGAGCCTAAATGCAAACTAGGTGAGGCAACCTAGATGATGAACAAGATACTTCAAGCTCGAAGGCTATCACAAGGTAAACAACACAAGTAAGAGATCGGTTAAGGAATAACCGAAGCACGTGGAGACGAAGATGTATTCCCGTGTTCACCATCTTTGGGAAAGGGGGCTACATCACGTTGGAGAGGTGTGAGGTTCCACGAAGGATTCCTCACGCGCCACAAAGGCTCACCTTCTTCTCCGAGCCTATCCCACGAAGGAATAGCTCACTTACTCGTGGTAGACTTTAAGGTAGTCTCCAAACCCTCACAAACTTTCCACGGAGCAAATCACAAGCCGAATGCCTCCGGGCGACCCTAGCCGCCTAGGGTTTCCCACAAACCCAAGAGTAACAAGCTAACTCGATTAACTCAAGGGGGAATGAACTTTGGCTTGGTGGAAACGTAGATCGGGACCTCCTCTTCCTTTCTACCAAAGGGATTTGGATTTGGTTGGGTAGAATGGGAGATCCTCAAGATTTTGTGTTTCAACAATGGGGGAGAGAGAGAGAGCTTCAACAAAATGATATAAACTGAATGCCTAACTTACTCAAGCTGGAAGAAGGTATATTTATACTCAAGGAGAAAAACTAGCCGTTTCAAGCCAAATTCGCAAGGTCCGGTTTTAATTTCGGTTGGACCGGTTCACACACCGGACAATCCGGTCCTTCGCCCGGAAAACCGTACTAAAACCAAATCTGCTCTCAGTACCTAGAACCGGATAGATTCAGAGTAAGTAATCCGGAAAACCCGGTTTGAGTTCGGATTTCCGATCCTGACACCGGACGGTCCGGTCTGGGAGCCGGTCCAACCCGTCTGAAAATCGGATCTGTAGAAAAGGGCTTGATGGATAGGATTTCTTCTCTTCTCTCTTTGGTGATGGATTAGGTAGGAGAATGGGATGTGTATATGGCTTAGTTAATCATCCCCAACAAGCTCATCGAGAGAACCCCTCTTAATAGTGTGGAGCTCCTAACCGGACTCAATTACATAAAAAAGGGAAAACTCCGGTGCGAAGCTTCGTTATCAAAATGGGGGTCTCCGATGACCTTTCATCATAGCATCGGACTAGAACTTGTGTAAGACACTAGAAGTAGCATTATTCCACTCTAACCTTGGTGTCATTGTCAACCAAAAATAGTATAGGGAAAAATACCCTTTCAATCTCCACCTTTTTGGTTGGCGACGACAAACCGAGCTAGAGTTCTCAAGGATATCGTAAACAACAATAGACATAGTCATAGCATAATATAAATATCCATGGTTCACGCACATAGCACAAACTTGTCCAACGGACGGAAAGAAGGCAGATAGTTCATACACAAAGCAAACGGGAAAGCACAATTCCATAAGAAGCAATGAGAAAGCAAGGGGCGTTATGCTAACGGCAAACCCCGGAAAACCCCGACAAGGAACCCGTAGATAACTAATAGAACTCTACTCTTCTCCCCCATTGGCATCGAGACACCAAAAAAGGAAGAGGAGGAGAGCGATGCTAACCCAGACCAACTAGAAGAACGGCGGAGGAGGCCGAACTAGGACATCTTCCTCTTCAGAGTACTCGTCACTATCAGCAGCATTATCATTGTCCTCGTCATCAACGTTACCCTGAGCAGAGGGACCACTAGGACCACTGGGAGCAAACTGACCGGGGAAGTAGCCATATAACATAACATCATCAAGAGGCGGCATCTCATAGTTGACATAGGGGGCAGGGGCCATCTCAGGACCATCTGGTGGAGGAGTGACATTCTGGGTTGCAAGATACTCATTGTGGCAGCGCCTAGTCTCCTGGCTCAACTCCAAAGCCTTGTGACTCACATCATAGGTAGAACGACACATCTGGAAGAGCCTCTTGAAAAACTTGGCAGCACCACCCTTAGGCCTTGAGTGAGAGGAGGACTCACCAACAGGACGACGAGAACCAGCCCGAGTAGAAAACGATGGCCGAGGATCATGAGAAGATTTGGTGTGGTGCTCACGAGGCCGCATCCCAGGAACCTCAGGAGTGTGGGCACGGAGACAAAGATTAAGCATTTCTTGTTCCTCTCGCTCGCCCACCATCACACCAGGCGTCACCACCCGATTGAGCAGCTTCTGAACATACACGCAGAAAGTGGGAGTCATCCTATCCAAAGCAGCCCGCTGTAGCTCACAATACACAAAGTCACATCCATCAATCTTCCTCAGCCGGTCAGGGTGACAGTAGTACAACAGGTTGGAAATACCCACGGCAGTTAGTGGAATCTCCAACACGGGGAACAAGGGACTGACAGAAGATAGTGGCCAAGGTATGATAGTAGTAATACATGCCAGTCATGCACGGAGGACTCCACTGAGAATCACTGGGATAGCAGAAAGCAAGAGTCTCAGCAGGCTTG
Organism: Avena longiglumis; assembly: GCA_030063025.1. Taxonomy (NCBI): domain Eukaryota; kingdom Viridiplantae; phylum Streptophyta; class Magnoliopsida; order Poales; family Poaceae; genus Avena; species Avena longiglumis. The sequence continues at coordinate 468,737,416 of CP125974.1, read as the reverse complement.
ATCTTCTCACTGTGAATACAAAATCCTCCTCCTCTACCGGTGTAGCCCATGACATCGACCAAATCATCATAAGTAGCCCGAAAACACCGCATGCTAGTCATCCAAGTCATAGTGCGATCCTCATCATCATGAAAATAGACCATGCAAAAGAACTGACGGATGAAGCCAGAGAAGTAGTCCTCCTTGAGACAGACGAGGTCGAACAGATCCATTTTCCTCAAAGCTTCATCAACATAGAAGTAATCAGAGGCTGCATACACATTGAACCACTCCAGATTGAGAGCTTGAATGTGGGCACAAGGAGTGACCCGGAACTGAGTGTAAATGTGATCCCACATCATAGCCTGAGTCTCAGTCCAAAATTTCTTGTCAGGTCCTTTATAGGTGTGTTGCTTGAAGCGATAGGGATTCTGCTTGCGGAGAGCCCGGTACTGAACAATCTCCATACCCTTCAGATTTTGACAAGGCACATCCTCAGCCTCGGCCTGAGAAGCTTGCTGCTTACCCCTGTAAGCCTTGAGTTTGATGCGCCCAGAGCGAGCGCTACCCTCAGGCTTAAGATGCACAGAATGAGTGTTGTGACGACCCTGCTTAATCTTGTTAGCTACCTCGGGCACATACTCACTATCAGGCACGTACTCATCACCAGCAGAATCAGCATCTTCACCTGTGAAAAAGAGAGAGAGGTTGGGGAGCACAGAGATAAGTACACATGCCAAAGGGAAGGATGGGAGAAAAAACTTGGATCTAGGCTAGTGCATGGTAAAAGAGGAGACATTGCAGAGAGGTCCGGTGCCAGGGCCAGAAAAACCGGTTCCAGAACCGGATGGTCCGGTGCCAGGGTCGGTTGAACCGAATGCAAAACCGGATGGTCCGGTGTCCGAGCCGGAAAACCAGACTCAGACCGGACGGTCCGGTGCTATAGCCGGATCAACCGGATGGCAAACCGAGATCCACGGAGGCCAACTATGCAATGTAAAAAAATTTACCAATGACCCAAGTACTTGCGCAAATACAGTTCTAAGCAGAGCGGGTAGGACATGGAGGAACGAGGGTGGAAAAACAAGAACAAGGTGTACCCCTAACTTGTCATATCCAACAAAATGTATAGCAAAACATAGGGATTTGAGAAGGACAAGAGGAGAGGGAGCAAATGGAGTACCCGAGGACATGGCTTCCCGTGAAGGAAAGCACCAAAGAGCACTTGAGGAAGAAGAACACCAAAAAGCTCCCGAACCACCGCGAGATGAAGAAATTCCTTTGGTGAAAAGCCTCCAAAAGTCCTTCCTCATGAAATGGTGGCCCGATCTATGGATCCTAGGGGTGGAATAACCCTAGGAGAGGAGGGGAGGGGGTGGGGCGACAATGGAGGAGATAAGGGTCGGGGAAAGAGAAAGGGAACTGTGGGAGGGAGGGGGAGGACCATGAAGAAGAGGGAGAAAGAAAAGAAACATATCTGAAACTCGGTTTTGAGTCCGGTTGAACCAAGGTCCAAACCGGAGGACCCGGTCCACAGGTCGGAAAACCGAAAGCCAACCGGAAAATGATTCAGACATGAGATTCAGATAGACACGGGATAGTATAACCATATTTTCTGGTTCAGGTCCGGTTTTCCGATGCTGGCACCCGGCGGTCCGGTGTGGGAGATGGTTCAACCAGACCAAAAACCAAACAACAGAAAAGATACCGAAAAATTTTCAGAAAATTTTTCGAGGATGGCATGTGCATGTAGAGGAAGATAGTAGACTCCAAAAGGGTAGAGGAAGCAGGTGATCTAGGCATGCCTATTGGAAAGAACCAATTTCAACCTCACAAATAGCAACAATAGGCATGATTCGAGCATATCAAGAGCTAGAGGGAAGATCAAACTCAGAGAGCCTCAAGATGGAAACCATTGAGAAGCAAAGGAGGCTAGGAGGTTGTGGGGGATTTCTCCCCCTATGTTTAAGCACATGTGTCATGGCACCTCAAAGATAGATGCTTGGACTCATATCATGACACGAGATCAATTTATGTTGCACACATAGGTATGCATCAAACCAAGACATAGTAAGATGGCTATCCCTACATGTGCTGCGCAACTAGTCTACATAGCATGTTAAGATCAAGAATATAGTGCAATAAGCAAATCAATCCAAGTTTTGGGGATCTAGGATACCGAGTTCTCGCCTCAACATGACAAACCGGTCTTCATCCAAAGGCTTCGTGAAGATATAGGCCAATTGGAACATCGTACCCACATGAGTGAGATTGATATCACCATTTGCGACATGGTCACGTAGGAAGTGGTGGCGAATGTAAATATATTTGGTGTGGCAATGTTGGACGTGGTTGTTGGCGATCTTTATTGCGCTTTCGTTGTCACATAGAAGAGGCACCGTACCAAGAGACACACCATAGTCTTTCAAGGTTTGCCTCATCCATAACAATTGAGCACAACAAGATGCCGCGGATATGTACTCAGCTTCGGTGGTGGATAGGGCTGTGGAGTTTTGTTTCTTGGAATACCAACACACCAACGACCGGCCAATAAATTGGCAAGACCCGGAGGTTGATTTCCGGTCAACCTTATCACCTGCCCAATCGGCATCCGAATAGCCAACAAGCTCAAAGGTTGACCCCTTTGGATACCAAAGCCCGAGAGTAGGAGTGAGAACAAGGTACCTAAAAATCTGTTTGACCGCCATCAAGTGGCACTCCATGGGAGAGGATTGAAAGCGAGCACACATTCCAACACTTAACATGATATCCGGCCTAGAAGCACAAAGGTAGAGCAAGGAACCAATCATAGAACAATATACCTTTTGATCCACGTCCTTCTCACCTACTCCAAGGCCAAGTTGTCCATTTAGTGGCATGGGTGTCTTCATGGGATTAGCCTTGGCCATATCGAACTTATTGAGCACATCCTTAATGTACTTCTCTTGAGAGATGAAAGTGCCATGAGGAAGTTGCTTTATGATGAAGCCTAGAAAGAACTTCAACTCCCCCATCATGGACATTCTAAATTTCATAGTCATCAACTCGGCAAAAGCTTTGTTATGAGATTCGTTAGTTCCACCAAAGATAATATCATCAACATAGATTTGAACAATAAATAAGCCACCCCCTTTAACCCGTTTGGTGAAAAGGCTGGAATTGACCTTACCCACGCTAAACCCATCCATGAGTAGAAAATCCCTAAGGTGCTCATACCAAGCACGAGGAGCTTGCTTTAGTCCGTAGAAAGCCTTATGGAGTAGATACACATGGTTGGGATAGCGTGCGTTTTTGAAACCCGGGGGTTGAGCTACATATGCAACCTCTTTCAAGAGACCATTAAGAAATGCACTTTTCACATCCATTTGATAAAGCTTGAAGTTATGGAAATATGCATAAGAAAGCAAGAGACGAATAGCTTCAAGACGAGCAATGGGCGCAAAGGTGTCCTCATAGTCAATACCTTCTATTTGGGCATATCTTGCTTGTTCTTGAACACCCACTTGGTCCCAATGACATTGATGTGATGATCTTTAGGCCTCTCCACTAGAGACCATAATTCATTGCGGGTGAAACACTCGAGTTCTTCTTGCATGGCAATGACCCAATCCGGATCCTCCAAAGCCTCATGAACCTTAAGGGGCTCAAAGTTGGACACAAAAGCATGATGCGCACAAAAGGTTGTGAGGTTCTTCTTCCTGGCACGGGTCTCGATCCCTCTTGATATGCTTCCAAGGATATTGTTGACTTGAAGTCCACTTGCAATGGAGGCGGCCTTAATCTTCCGAATTGTGCCTTCATGATCAACAGATTCATATTTTGAAGGGCCTTGATCATTGACACCATCTTGAGCTTGGCCTTGAGATGGAGGTTGATCTTCTACTTGGTATTGCTCAAGGGTTTGAGGGCTTGGTTCTTGTTCTTCGGTTTGCGTGGCATCTTGAGTGAGATGTTGATCTTGTGATGCTTTTGATGGCTCAACTTGGGTAGAGCTTGGCTCTTCTTGAGTTGAGCTTGATTCTCCCCCATCATCTTGTTGAACATGAATGTGAGACTCGGTGGGCAAGATGTGCCCAATACCCATCAACTTGATGACTTGAGAAGAATCACCATCACCTACATCATGAGAGGAAACTTGCCACTCATGGGGGCCATTATTCTCCAAAAACTCCACGTCACAAGATACTTCAACACAACCATTGGTCTTATTGTAGTATCTATAAGCATGAGAATTTTCTGCATAACCAGCAAATATACCCTCTATAGTTCTAGATTTGAATTTACCGAGCTTTTCCTTTTTGTTTTTGACGAGGCACTTGCATCCAAATACATGGAAGTAGTTGACATTGGGCTTCTTACTTGTGAGAATCTCATATGGATTCATGTCAAATGGAGATCGGAGGAAGAGCCGGTTTGTGTAGTGGACTGCGGTAGCAATAGCTTCTCCCAAAAAATTGTGAGGGGACTTGAATTCACTCAACATTGTTCCTGCCATCTCAATGATTGTCCGGTTCTTCCTTTCAACAACACCATTTTGTTGAGGGGTATAAGGAGATGAGAATTCATGCTTGATCCCCTCATCTTCAACAAATTCTTGCATGGTGTAGTTCTTGAACTCGGTGCCGTTGTCGGTTCTAATGGTCTTGATCTCCACTCCATGAGTGCGTTGAGCTTGCTTGGCGAAAATCATGAATTCCTTGAAGGTCTCATACTTTGTCTTGAGAAGAAAGACACAAGTATACCTTGAGTAATCATCAACAATGACAAGACCATATCTTCTTCCACCAAGGGAGTCATATGTTGATGGCCCGAAGAGATCCAAATGGAGAAGCTCCAAGGGTCTTGACGTGGCCACCTTGTAATGAAAGTATGATGCTTACCAATTTGCTTTCCTGAAATGCAAGCACTACAAACACGATCTTTCTCAAAGGAGATACCGGTTAGTCCAATAATATGCTCACCCTTTAGGAGTAGATTGAGATTTCTCATGTTGACATGACCTAGGCAATGATGCCAAAGCCATCCCTTGTCAGCCTTGGCCATTAGACATGTAGGAAGAGATTGTCTCTCTTTCGAGAGGTCGACCACATAAAGGTCGTCTTCCACGTGTCCAATGAGAACCAAGCTGAGATCATCACCCCTAAAAACCTTCACAAAAGTTCTAGAGAAATAGGAGTCATAGCCGGCATCCGCAAGATGTTTAATTGAAAGCAAGTTGTAACCAAGTTTTTCAACATGTAAGACGATCTCTAGAGTCAAGACCTTGGATATTACCAAATTACCATAACCTAGTACCTTTCCTTTAGAGTTACCTCCAAAAGTGATGCTTGATGTTGAGTTGACATCGTGAATGAATTGGTCAAGCCCACTCCTACCTCCGGTCATGTGATTGGTGCATCCACTATCAAGCACCCATTTTGATCCTCCGGAGGCATAACCCTACAAAATAAATTCTTTGATTTAGGAACCCATTGAGTAATGGGTCCCCTAGCATTAGCAACAAGATCCTTAGGTACCCAAATTGAGTACTACCTATAAGCATAAACATTTAGAGGGCCAACATATTTGGCATATACATCTCCTTGAGTGCCCTTACATAGCACATAGGAAGGATTATACTTTCCCGCATACTTGTGATTGGGATTTCCCCTCATGGCTCCCCCATTCACCACATTCTTTTTGACTTGGTCAACCACCTTCTCACCTTCTTTTACAAAGGTTATCTTCTTTGGTGGAATGGCATTGCTCGTGTTGTTCTTTGGATCAAAGCCGACATCCTTGGAAATTCTCGTCTTTTAACGGGATAAGATCTCATCTAGGATCTTTCCCTTGGAGGTAGGTGCACGACGCTCTTTCTCAAGTTGATCTTTCAACTTCTTATATTCCTCAATGAGGTGAGCTTGATCAAAGGTAGAGTTAGAGGTACAAGAATCATTTTCAACAATAATTGGATCCTTCATTGTACCAAGAGCCTTCTCATAGGACACCCGAAGTTGATAATGGTTCTCTCCAAGTTTTATGAGCTCACGCTTAACAAGCAAACCAGCCTTCTCAAGGTGCTCAAGGTCCTTGGTAAGAGAATCATGAGCAACTTCAAGCTCTTTCTTTGAGGCATCAAACTCTTGGGACAATGAGTTAACCCTATCAATAGTATCCATGTCTTTTGCTTTATCAATTTCAAAATTTTCAATTTGTAATTTAAGAAAAGAATTGGTATTATTTTCCTCACAAAGCTCTTTCTCAAGAAGATTGATTCTTCGTTTCTCATCATCAATATGATATTCCAAGCTATCAATGGCCTCATCGCGTGAGCCAACAAGTTCCATTAATTGCTTGACTCTAGCACGAGCAATGGGAGGAAGAGACTTCATGATAGCATACATTTCTTTTATATATTCTTCACCAAATTCATCACTATCACTATCACTATCATGATCACTCTCAAGATCATCTAAGACACTAGATAGGGATGGAGGAGAGACAATTACCTTGGAGCTTCTTGCCATAAGACAAGAACCGGTGATCTTGGGAATAGGAGAACTCTCGATGTAGTCCTTGGAGTAGTCATAGGTGAGAAGTGAACCAGGTTCGACATATGCCAACCCGGTCACACCCACCACTTTCTACTTATCCCCACACTCCACGTCGGACTCGTCCTTGGAGCTCCTTGCCATGAGTCAAGTGGCGATGACCTTGGGAGTAAGAGAGTCGTCGGTGTAGTCGTTGGTGTAGTCATAGGTGAAGAGAGACCCGGGTTTGGCAACGGCCAAACCGGCCACTCCAACCACCTTCTCTTCATCCTCTTCCTCCTTGTCGGATATGTATTCTTGATCTAGGAAGCCCTTGCCATCACCCCTATTGTTCCTTTTGTATCTTTCATTGATGGGGTTGGGCTTCAATCTTGGTTTGGCACCTTATTCATACTTAGGCTTGTCAAGCCTCTTCTCATATGGACACTTGTCGGCAAAATGGGTCGACTCATCACAATTGTAGCACGTACTCTTCTTCTCACTTGATCCCATTGAACTTCTCCTTCTTCGGAACTTCATGTTCTTGGTGAAGAGAGTAAGTTGAGAGAGCATATCATCAACTCCATCAACATAGCTTTCTTCATCACTAGCAACATCTTCTTGCACATGCTTGGCCTTTAATGCTAGAGAGTGGGAAGACCCAATAGCACGGTTGATATCCTTGATCTTTTGCCCTTCATCTGCCAAGTTATCAGTGGCAACTAGATAAGAGACTAGATCATCAGGAGTGAATTGATTAGCTCTATCAAGGAGATTCAAGTTCAAGGCAAGCTTCTTGTCGGTGACCGCGATCATGGAGACAATCTTGGACTTGATAAGTTCATCATTCAAATTGAATCCATCATCATACTTCTCACACCCTAGGCCACCAATCTTCACGCGGAGGGCAACAAGTCTCTTTTATGCTTCAGCGATAGTCTCACCATCATGGTTCATGAAAATGTTCATCTCTGACTTGGCAGCTTCATACTTGGATTTTTGGATAAGAGAGGTTCCCTCTTGGAGAATGACAATCCTATCCCAAAGATCCTTTGCGGTGGGTATGTTGCTGACTTGATCATGAAGAGTGCGGTGAATGGCACTCCTTATCTTGTCACAAGCCGTTGCATTTAGTTGACGGTCGTAGTACTCTCCCGGAGTGAGGTTGTTGGGGTCATGAGGGTGCAAGCCGGTGCATACAATCTCCCGAAGCTCAACGCTGTAGCTGCGAAGATGAGATTCCATAGAAGCTTTCCAATGAGAGAAATGAGTTCCATCATAATGAGGTGCAGGACCCGAACCATTAATATGAGGCATGATGTTCTTTTGCTTAAGATAAACATAACGAAATTGATTAGGGGGCGTGGATGTTTTTGACGAGCCGCCCTCATGAGCAGACTCGGCATCCTTATCCTTTTCGGTGTCCATTGGTCTCCCTTGAGGCACTACCAATGGGTTACCGAGAAAAGCCCCATCGCCAATGGCCTTAAGTTGTCCTTCTAGGTAACTCATTCGAACAAGGAGATCGGAATCCGCCTTGGCCTTTTCAAGGGCACCCTTGGCTAAGATTTCGCGAAGCTCCTTGACCAAATAAGTCTTTTCCTCCTCATCATCGGATAAAACCATCTTTTCTCTTAGGCGGTAAAGCCCTTAAAAGAGCCCTAAGCTTTGATACCAATTAAAGGGGTAAGATGGTTAACCTAGAGAGGGGGTGAATAGGTTTCTACAAAATTCTTTATAATCTTTTGCAAGTTTTAGGCTTTGCGGAATATAAGTGAGCCTAAATGCAAACTAGGTGAGGCAACCTAGATGATGAACAAGATACTTCAAGCTCGAAGGCTATCACAAGGTAAACAACACAAGTAAGAGATCGGTTAAGGAATAACCGAAGCACACGGAGATGAAGATGTATTCCCGTGTTCACCACCTTTGGGAAGGGGGCTACATCACGTTGGAGAGGTGTGAGGTTCCACGAAGGATTCCTCACGCGCCACAAAAGCTCACCTTCTTCTCCGAGCCTATCCCACGAAGGAATAGCTCACTTACTCGTGGTAGACTTTAAGGTAGTCTCCAAACCCTCACAAACTTTCCATGGAGCAAATCACAAGCCGGATGCCTCCGGGCGACCCTAGCCGCCTAGGGTTTCCCACAAACCCAAGAGTAACAAGCTAACTCGATGAACTCAAGGGGGAATGAACTTTGGCTTGGTGGAAACGTAGATCGGGACCTCCTCTTCCTTTCTACCAAAGGGATTTGGATTTGGTTGGGTAGAATGGGAGATCCTCAAGCTTTTGTGTTTCAACAATGGGGAGAGAGAGAGAGAGAGCTTTATGAAATGATATAAACTGAATGCCTAACTTACTCAAGCTGGAAGAAGGGATATTTATACTCAAGGATAAAAACTAGCCGTTTCAAGCCAAATTCGCAAGGTCCGGTTTTAAGTTCGGTTGGACCGGTTCACACACCGGACAGTCCGGTCCTCAGCCCGGAAAACCGGACTAAAACCGAATCTGCTCTCAGTACCCAGACCCGGATAGATTCGGAGTAAGTAATCCAGAAAACCCGGTTTGAGTTCGGATTTCCGATCCTGAGACCGGATGATTCGGTCTGGGAGCCGGTCCAACCATTCTAAAAACCGGATCAGCAGAAAAGGGCTTGATGGATAGGATTTCTTCTCTTCTCTCTTTGGTGATGGATTAGGTAGGAGAATGGGATGTGTATATGGCTTAGGTAATCATCCCCAACAAGCTCATCGAGAGAACCCCTCTTAATAGTGTGGAGCTCCTAACCGGACTCAATTACATAAAAAAGGGAAACTTCGGTGCGAAGCTTCGTTATCAAAATGGGAGGGCTCTCCGATGACCTTTCATTACAGCATCGGACTAGAACCTGTGTAAGACACTAGAAGTAGCATTAGTCCACTCTAACCAGGGTGTCATTGTCAACCAAAAATAGTATAGGGTAATACCCTTTCACATTTAGTTGTTGGTAACGTAGAGATGATCAAACTACATACAAAGAGAAAACATGGGTACCTAGACCAGCAGGAACGACGACAAAAGTCAGGGCAAACCTGTCGTGCAACGCACCGATGCTTCCGCACTGGATGACACGGGGGCCAAACCACACTCCATGAAGAAAAACCAAAGCATAATGAAGAAGTAAATAAGAAGCAATTTTCATATCTGAAATACAAGTAAAACTAAAGCACACTAATGGTGGATAAGCAATTCCAAAAACAAATCGGATGCATCCATGAACTAGACAGGTCGCTAAGTTAAAGATTGGTTGATTATGCACATAATGCATCTTTCTTGGAGCACAACACGACTGTATCACCTTGGATTTTATCCTGAAAAAACTGAAGAATCATCATACCATGGAGCTGGAAATATCAAACTGTTTATTACCTGTACTTGTGGAGTTCCCGGTGTTTTGACACCTCGGAGCTGTAAATATCAAACTGAAGAGACCTTATTCGAAGTCAGTAGAAAAACTATAACGCGATGGTTATTATCATGATATTTGAAAATTATACAGAGTGCAAAAACAAGATGAAACTTTTGTTAGTCAGCTGCACTGGAATTACATGAAGCATACATATTAGTGTGGTGCTAGGTAAAAACATAAACACAAAAATATATAATCAATCTGCAGGGTGCAAAGACGAGTTCATGTCGGCAAATTGAGAGAACTCTAAAGAAACTATCTAGCAGGGCAACAGTTTATGAACATTAGCACCATTCCTACGGAGCATCAATTTACAAAACAAACCACCAGCAAAACCAATATAGCATATGCCATTTTCCACTAAACATATAATCTTTGACTTCAGAATCTATGAGCAACCAACTCCCGAACGACACAGTTCGTGCTACAAACTTACCAAGATTAGAAGCCCACAATACTATCTAGATGTAATATATCTTGGTGAATATTGAACATGTTCTCGTATAGCTGTGCAATGTTGTGGATAAACAACGGCGGCTGGCACCGGCTTTCCTACCCGCCCCGTGCAACCCAATTTCGGCTAGAATTTGTTGGGTCTCATCCGAGAGCGATGGAGGGGAACTGTTCTTTACTCATTGCGTTGCCGATGCCGACCACGAGGAAGAGATTAGAGGAAGCATATGCATGCGACTAGGCATGCCTAGAGGTGTGCATATGTTTATGACTAGACTGGATTGCACGATGGTCCTTGATCTGTCGGTCACTCTCTAGATGTGGCTCTATAGAGATAAGGAGAGACAACAATGAGAGGGATCAAGAAGAGAAGTCACCCGAGACTTGTAGATGAATCCATCCGATCGTAACTATTATCCACTTCACGTGAGTCATCTCCACATACCGCCGCCCCTGCTGTCATGTAGTCTTGCAGATCTTATACATGCTCTTTGATATCTTCGATCCAGTTTCACAGATGTAGTATAATACTAGTTCATGTATTCTTCATAGTCCCAGTTTCCTAACTATGGGCAAAGCAATAATGTGTTGTGAAGTTGTCGGTGATATATAAGATCGGAGTTATTGGGAGAACAATGACGATGGATAGATCCAACAAGATATACAGGCGGACCACACGGGCACGCTTGTAGCACCCTGGTAAAACTGTTACTAGTAAATCGCCTGGGTTTGTCTTCATGCTTCATCATAACATCAACATGCATATATTAAAACTATTTTACTAAATGCCTTATTTCCTTTTCTATAATTGTCCCTCTCTTTATTCAAATGTAAAACCCTCGGTCCGGCTGGATCTTTTATTTGCCTAAACTATTTACAAAAGAATATTTAAAATTAAATAAAAATAATAAAACTCTTTCTAATCCGGGGAGGCAGTCTAGCCAGTCATGCCAGAGGCCAAACCGGACCAGACCACCTACCACCCGGCTCAAACAAACCCTCCTGAACCAAAACCCTAGAACTACCCCAAACCCTAGACCTAATCCCACCCAACCACCCAGATCCCCCACCCCTCTGCCGACCCAGACACACACGCGCCCGCACCCGCACGCGCAAGCACACATCCAGCGAGGGAAAAAGTCCATTCTAAACCTTGAATTCATAGAGGTTCGGCAATTTGAACCCTAAAATCGAAATCCCGGTCGTTCACACCCGGAACTATTGAATCCCGGTCTAAATCGAACCCCAGATCTATTTTTAGTATAGAAAAATAAAATTCTAAATTGTTACTCTCACTGATTGCGTTGGCCCACATGTCATATCTATCTTCTACCTTTATCCTCTCTCTCTATTTGATATTTCCCTACTCATCTGGATGTTCTCCGCTGAAACCCGGTCCGTTTTTTAATCTCGTCTGGCTCTCCACACTCATCTTGAGTACTAACAGTACGTGGATTTCAGAAGTGGGCGCATCAAATTTCTGCATCCGGCCTGCCGAAATTTTCGTGCTAGCTTACTACCCATGCAATGTCACAAAATTGTTTCTAAGGTTAAGCTGGGAACATCTGCACTCAAATAGAGCGGTGGTGTTGGACGCCATGGTCCCTGCCTACTCGAGCGGAAGCGGTTTTTCTTGTGCTACTCATGTGGGGCGGAAGAGTGCGTAAAGCAGTAGCGCATAGCGGCAAGGCGGGGCAGTATTTTCCACTGGCGAGCCAACTGCCGGAGCCATCAACGCATCGACGAGAAGCGCGCCGTGGTGGACACAGTCTGCACGGGAAACCAGGACCTCGCGGCGCGGCTCCGTAGCGGCAGGGCACTTGTGACGGGGTGGTCGTCGCTCGGCCGTCGGCGATGGTGGTCAAACAAGGCAGCTCATGCACCTCCCTGTCCGTCTCTGTCCCCCTCTCCCCGTCCCGGCCTCCTCAAACCAGAGAAAGAAGGAAAGCAGCAGCAGCCCGGCGCCCCTGCCCATCCCCATCGCGGTTGCCCTCGTGTTCGACAAGGCCTCCTTTTTTTTTCACAGATTAGGATGATATGGATAGAGATAGAGATGAATATGACACACGGGCCCGTCTAGTCAGTGAGACATTGTAAATTCTTGACCGGGATTATGCTTGTTCCCGATGTGCCTAACAGGTCTAGGGTTCGATTTAGACCGGGATTCAATAGTTCAGGGTGTGAACGACCGGGGTATTGACTTCAGGGTTTAAACTGCCGAACCTCTATGATTTCAGGGTTTGAAATGGACTTTTTCTTCCAGCGACCGCGTCGGCCTGGCCACGTCAACACAACACACGCGCGCGACACGGTACACACGCACCCCTGCCCAGTGCCCACCCCGACGGACCAATCGCCTTGGAACCGATCCCCGTCTCCACCCCCGCGGGACCCACCCCTTCTCGCGATTCCCCAAGCCGCTCTCTTGGCCCGCAAGCCTCGTGCCTACCCATTCCTTCCACTCGACGGCGCCGCCAGGCACTCCCTCGATCGCGACCCCCTTCCCCCGAGCCACCGCTCGCCCGCTCTCCGCCCCGACATGGCTGCCCTTCCTCCCCTGCTTCCACCTCCCTGAAAGCCCATCGTCGGAGCCCTTTCCCACCTTCTTGCGCCCGCGCCGTGTCGAGCCGCGCCCGCCGCCTCTCTGCCGCATCCGCCGCTGAGCCCTCCTCTCCCTCCGAGGCTCCCTGCTGCCAGGAGCTCTGGCCATCCGGACCTCGTCATCGCCGCTGCAAGGTCCATGCCGCGCCGTCTGCGGCCTCGGCTGGAACCTCCCTACGCCATGAGACCCGCGCCAACGGCCGCGTCATCCGCCGATGCCACCGCCTTTCCCTTTGCCTCATTGCCGCCCTAGGCCCGCCGCCGTCATCCGGCGCCGCCCTCTCTGCCTCCTGTGCGTCGTCCTCCGGCATGCCTCCTCGAGCCCGCCGCCGCTGCGTGGTATTCGCCTGGCCCTGCGCCTCGCCTCCTTGCCGGCCAGCAGCATCACCTCCCCGTGTCGCCTTCATCCCATCTGCAAGTCATCGAGGACTACCGCCCTCTTCTCTGCGACTCTGCGTGAGATATTGGCCAAAGTATCGCCTCTGTTTCGGTCTAGGCCAGTAGAAAGACACACCTGGGAGGATTTATGCGTGTGTTCTATAGGACAAAGTCATGTGGTTCTCCGCATGATGTTTGTTCTGCCTTTGTCAAGTCAGTCAGATGCAAGCGTTCCGTGTTCTCGTGGGCCTGAAGGTCTCTTTGCGCGACGCCGAATTCTCTGTCTTGGACCCCAAAGAATCGCACAAGACCGCCGACGCCGAACCAAGATCAACGCCGACAATCGATAATCGAACCTCCAAGTTCGTCGACATAGAAGAGTTTGCCGCAAACCAAGATCTTGTCGGACCCAATACCGAACCCGAACCCCTTCAAGCCTTCAAGATCTTTGATCCGATAAGTGTGATTCCCTTCCGAGACCCCTATTTTATACCTGTTTTATAAATATCATCTATATAAATTATCGCATATTAAATTGTTCATGCTTGCATACATATTTGCGTGGTTTGGGGGCCTTATGCCGATTCACCTCATAATTAAATATGGAGTCCATATGCGGACAAATCTAGGCTTATAGTGGCTCTAATTAAATTTGAGTAGCGAATCAGTGACATATTTTGCCTTGCTAATGCAACATTTAAAATGCGGGCTAGCTAAACAATATGAACCTATTAAATAATTATCGGGACCCCGGTTCCGCTTAATATTGCCTAGTTGCATCGCATCTTTGCCATGTCATACATCATACATGCGTCATGCCGGATCATCTGCCGTAGTATTAAATAGTATATTCGGTGTTTCCTCTAGTGCTTTGCTTCTTCACGGATTAGGCCGATGAGTTAATGCGAGTGTCGCCCGTTCTTCGTATGAATCTTCGACAATGTTTCCAGGCGAGCATTCTCCCCCTTTCTACCTATTTTGTTTTTATAGTCTTTATTTTCTCCTGTTGATCTATTGCTATCTGTGTTACGATGCTCTAGTTTTCGTACCCGTGATATCCCCTTGCAGCTTTATATTGCCTTGGACACATCCTATTACCTATTGTTTGGTAGATAGTTGGACTTGCGTGTCATAATCGCTTTCTTAAGTGCGGTTGCGTGTCATCAAATACCACAGTTGTTGGAAGACTGCCATATGCTTTATGTTGGAGATGATCATGGCTTTAATTACAGTTTGACAACTAAAATTGAAAGTAGGTAAATAATGCAGAGGCACAGGTGGGCAATAGATGTTATTTGGTTTTTAACCGTCCACTTGTGTCCCATAGGACCCCGAGTACTTGATACCTGTTCTTTTGAATATTCGCACTATCTGCATGTGGGACCATGAATTCACATAGCCAGAGCTTGAGTCATATATTATTTCTTAGGGCCACAAAGTAGTTTGGGGCTTTATTACTATCATGTACTTATGCCATGTTTTACTGCTTTATTTATGATTGCGCGTGGAACGCCTGTACTTTTTAGGTAAGCGGAGTGTTTTCGCGGTATCGACAAGCCCAGTCACACTTTCGGGTTTCCAGTCGTTTACAACCATTAACGCAAACCTCTAGGTCCGTTCCGGAGCCGGCCAACTTCGTCGCGGGTAGCTTGGTGGGGTGGCCCCCTGAAATTTATATAAATCTTGCAATTGCTCTTTCGTGATGCCTCATTGGATTTTCAGTTGGTTTTTCTCGAGGTTGATCGTGCGTGTGTTGCTATTTGTGCCCCCCTGCAGGGTAAAACTTTCTGAAAGCCGTGTCCGCGGTTATGGACGACTTGGGGCACAGTATCTTGATCATAGACAACTATAACTAAAGTAGTGCTATAAATTTGACTTTATAATGACTAGTAATCAGCTTCAATATAATAGAATGGCTAAATAAAACTACCAACGACTGCTGGGTTTTGGGATGCCTCATGCTATATGTATGTGACTAGTAAGTACTACAACTATAACGGAATGGTTAACTAAAACTGCCCACTGTTTATTATATCGGGATGACTCATGCTATCTATATCTGACTAGTAATTGCCGCAACTATAACGAATGAATAAAACTGCCAACTGTGTGAGGTCCTCGGTTGACTTCCTCGATTGGTTTTGATGGGGAAACACCAGGATGGGTATGTTTGGTGTTAGCATCAGGTTGGATCCGAATAGGTCTTTCTTATCCCTCTCTGATAGCCGCCAGTTGTTTTGAGTCTCTATAGGTTGTTCAGTGCATGCCGCGCTGCCGCTTCAGTCCACCATACCTATGTAGGCGAGGACCGCCGAATTCTAGTCTCGCCGTATATTGGCCTCAGTACTGACCGCTCTCTTTTTCCTTTGCCCTTTGTTGGCACCCCTTTTGTTTAAGCAGGTTTTGAGATCGACGTCATTAGCAGGGTTACCCTTACGGCTTGGCCTGGGCAGAGTTATGGACGCCATTGGTTATTCTTCGGGGCTCTTAGCTCAATTTGCATCTTGTTCGTACTCGAACACTGTATCGTTTTAATGGTGATTTGGATCTTTGTATTGTATATCTGTATTCTTGGCTCTTTGAGTCATTGTTGTATATATCTGTTATGTGGGTTCCATCGTCGACTATTGTTTAATGGTATTACTTCGTTTTCCACCCACACGAAAGTGCCTGGTGGGCACCTTTGAATCGTTTCTATGCGGGTTTGACGGGAATCGCTGAAACTTGCATAGGGTCGGTTCTGAGGGTGTTACAACGCTCCACCCGTACCATAGGTCGTTACGCCTTCTGCCACTAGAATTGGCTTCCCAATTACTTGGTCGTGTGGACTTCAAAATCCTTCATCATGACTCCTGATTTCGCATTAAAACCTGTGATTTCCTGCACAACATGATTCAAAGCAATGTTTTGCATATATTTGCAATTATTAGTCATTAGTGGCAAGGATTGAGAGTTCTTTTTCAATTGCTTGAATAAAAACAATGTTTAAACACGGAGAAAGATAGCAAATTTCAGAGCCATCACTCTTCAATGGGAAAGATACATCCACTCTCACTTGCCACCTCCTCGCGCTAGCGATTGCCGTGCAATGCTCCACGCCCGTGAGGGAGGAAAGCGGAACATGAAGAGCTCCTCTACCACAGCAACAACCACCTGTATGTGGCGCTGATCCACGATGCGCAACTCTCCGGGGAGCAGATCCACACGGCGCTTGACCTCTGCTGCTGCCATATCAGCGGCTGGCGTAGATGTTTAGGGCATGGCAAAGGGGAGATGTCCGGCCTCGACTGTGCCCTCGAGAGAACTTGGTGCCGGCCACGAGGTAGAGAAAGAGATGGGTGGGGGTCACCACTCATTAGTGCTGCTGAGGTAGACGCGAGTCATTGTGAGATGGGTGCCAAAGGTATAGACAATAAAAATGGAAACGGTCGTAGGCAATTGCAGAGAGAAATCAGAGGAGAAATGGAGGAATTTTTTAGGGCGGGGAGAATTTCTATGGAAGAGAATCAGGACGGGAGGGGAACCCGGTTCGGCATGGGGTCGCGCGATAAAGACAGGTGGAAAGCGATGAGAACGACGGATGTTGGACGAATAAATCGACGTATCGGCGACAACGGAACACCATATTATTTTTAGGTAGTAGATACATGAGGCAGATAAAGAGATGGGTGGGGATCACCACTCACCAGTGCTGCTGAGGGAGACGCGAGTCATGGTGAGATGGGTGCTGAAGGGATAGACAAGAAAAATGGAAACGTTCGTAGGAAAGTACGGAGAGAAATCAGAGGAGAAGCGGAGGAATTTTCTGGGGTGGGGAGAATTGCCAGGGGAGAGAATCGAGACGGGAGGGGAACCCGGTTTGGCGTGGGGTGGGCGAAGAGCGGTGAGAACGACAGATGTTGGACAAAGATATCAACGTATCGGCGAGAACGGAACACCATATTATTTTTAGGTAGTAGAGATTCCATGTTGTTGATTAATTCTTCATATAAACGATTAGTACTGAGGTGTGGAAGCCTTCTAAGTCATTTGACATGTGGAAGTGTGATAGAACCCACGAGTTGGTTCTATATCTTTTATTCTAACTGTTTACTGCAAATGGCTCATGTATTTTAATGACTCATGCTTCATGAATAGTATAACCATATCCATTAAATATGCTATTTGCTCGGGGACAAGCAAGAGTTTAAGCTTGGGAAAGTTGATGAGTATATTTTTGCAGCATATTTACCCTATGTTTTTGTGTAAGTAGTGATAGGATTTTAGAATTTTACCGCGCTCACACGCACCTTCTATGCTTGTTTTCACCAGTATCCCAAAATCAAAGGTGTTGATGGATAATATAATTAAAGCTATCGATTTTTGATAAAAAATTGCTAATTGAAGGCCATTAAATCCTTCCTTACAATTATCCACGCACGGAGAAAAGCCAAAGAGAATACAATTCGCAGGAGGAATCGACGAGAGCCTTTAACGAGCATTGGTATAGACAAGTCCCGCCCATACGGACCTCCGCACCATGTGTCGTCAAAGCCCTCCTCGTCAAATACTTTAACCCCTATGAAGATGGATCTGAGATCCGACATTCAGATACACGATAACTCGCACAAACCTCATCTCCGGAAGGGATATGGAGGGGGCACTGATGGCTGTGAAATATAGCCATCCACACTCACATTTAAACTGGATATTATGAAGGGTTCGCAGCATAGAAAACAAAAAAAATCCTACGATGGGAACTAAGTACCAAGATTGTTGGGGATATGCTATATGGGTATCCTTATAGCATGTCTCCTATACGGATAACCCGGGTGGCCCACAGTTGGTAGCATGGCCCATGGCCTGCTGGGCCGCCCAGTTAGATGGATCCAGAAGGAAGGCCCATGCCGGATAAAGGAAGGCTATGGTTGGAGTCACCGACGAACCCGGAGCCTTGGAGTACAAGACACGCAAGACTAGTAATAGACGGTGTAGGACTCTGTAACCTGTCCGGCTAGGACTTTTCCCTGTAACCCTAGGACCTGGCGACTATATAAGTCGAGCCTATGGGAGACTTTAGGGAAACGATCATAGACAATCTCAGACGATCAAGTAGCGATTAGCACACACCTCGCACAGCGAACCTATCTCTGTAACTCGGCGTATTGCGGTTATAGTGATTCATAGAAGGAGTAGGATTCCGCCATCGTTGTGGGATCTGAACCTAGGTAAGCTGTGTTACCTCGTACCCGTCAACCGTCCGCCTTCCCCCACGTCTCTAAACACGAACTGTGAGGACCCCTCCATGGCGTACTCGTTGGCAATACCATGACAGTTGGCGCCCACCATGGGGCAAGAGGCGCTTCAGGATCTTCAGCGGGCGAGGACCAAGATCTTCACGGGAATCGGCAAAACCATGGCCATCGGTCGCGTTCTCTTCTCTGGCAACGTTCTGATCGTCCCTCCCAACGAGTTCTGGATCCCGGCGAAGACGAACCCTACGCGGTGTTTGATCGTTCATATCGGAGACATCCACCTCTTCATTGGCGAAACCGACTCGGGCACTAGTTCCCTGGGAGTCGGAGGAGCATCAAGGCCCGCACAGACCGCCTATGGGCAGGATACATTCGCGGAAGGATCAATGTCGAATCTCTCTTTAGAGTTTGCCGGCAAAGATCGGAAAAATTCAAGGCCCACCCAAACCGCCCTTGTGCAGGATATAACGGTGAAAGATCACTGCAAGTCCGCCGGCTTCGCCGGTGCGTCTGGACAGCAGAGATCCAAGTTCGTCGGCGTGGTTACCATCTTCGACCCGACGTGTTGCGTTTAGAGAGAGGGCGGAAACCCCCACGATTACCTTGCCATGTGGCTCCGTATACGAGCCGATCTGGCCCACTACCCCAATGATGATGCCATGTATCACTTTGTGGAAGGACTGGACCATGGCATGCTCCTCCGACATTATCTAAGACGGTAGCAGGCGTCGGGACGCCTTACCTTCGAAGGCATGGTGAGCACTGTCAACAACTACGCAGAGGCGGCTCGAGGCTGCTTGCGCTCGTGTGAGCCCTCGATTCATCCACCGCCACCGCCTCGGCCGCCATCGCCAGCGATTGCGCCGCCACCTCCAGTCATCGTCGCTGCTGTTGCACCTCCACCCCCATCATCGAGGAAGTCCTGGCACCCTCTGACTCTGTGATTGACGCGCTATACGCCGACTTCAGTGCAGACTCATAGGAGATAGATTTCAATCTAGAGGAACTAGACTCCGCCATGCCGGAGATGGAGGACGAGTACACGCGCGACGAGCAAGCCAATAATGCCGTCACATCTCGAGAGGTGTTCGTCACCATCAGGACGGCGATGAATGAAGATCAACTTGGACGAGCTCCGCCTACAGCGCTGGAAAAGGGGAAGGGGCCACTTATTGACGCCGACGATGATCGCACAAAGGTCATGCCCCCTCCGCCTAACCTAGTGCAGCAGCCACAGGAACTCGGCATCGGCCCGAGCAACAACAACACCGCAAGCATGTCGCCTCCGGCATCTACGCCTTCTGCTGCCCAAATTACTCCAGCTGATAGAGTGATGTATAGCAATCTCCTCGTTGAGCCACTGACCGTAGCTCATATCCGGAACGTGACTCAGCTTGACGAGAAGCACCAGCAGCTGCTGGAGGAAGCGCAGGCCATCACGGAGCAAGGCGCTAAGCTAGATCGAGATCTAGTCAACGTGCAGAAGTCTATAGAAAAGCTAGAGCAATGGAGGCCGAGTACAAGACGCTGGTGCAGCAGCAGAAGGCCAAGAAAGCTCAGGCTCGCGTCATCAACGATCCTGGTGTACGGCGAAACCTAGGATGGGCCCCCTCGAAGCCGGCACAGGCCAAGCCATACATTAACAGTGAAGGCAAGCAGGTGATGCCCACTCAACTCCTCAACCTCGCCGTCTCCAAGACCCTTCTGGAGCAGGATAGATCGTCCGAAGCAGTGGAACATGTCTACGACCTAGTGTCCAAGGCGGTAAAACAGCAGGAAAAGGCCACATCTCAGAGGCTTGAGTCCGACCCAACATTTTGCCAGTCCAGCCAGCATAAACCCCCAAGGGACATATCTCCTCTTAATGTCGGGTCTCCGACGGGTTCATCAGAACGAAGACGGAGGGATCCGCGCAACAGGAAGGATGCTATCCCCATATCCTCCGACCACGGAGAAAAGGCACGACCTCGTCGCCCATCGCCACCGCCCCGATCCCCCCGACATCACGAAGATCCCAAGGCTCACCATCGTACGGATATGCCCCCGCCAAGGCAATGCGGCATCGTTATCTGCGACAATGCGGAGAAGACCCGTCATGACGGAGAGCGCAACCAAGGACACAAGAGCAGGTCACGCCATGATCCTCCGCGTCCGGCAAGCAATCGCGACAAGCATGAGGCGTCACAGGAGAGTAATAGCAAGAAGGCTAACCCACCGCCACCTCTGCCTCCGTCGCCACCAAGTAGTCACCATGGCGGAAGGGGCCCGCGTCGTTCACGCAACCCATCCCCTGTTGACAAGAAGTTGAAGAACCCGGAGCCGTACGATGCACGTTCACGGATCTATAAGATCCACGAGGCCAGGGAAGGACCATACCTGGGACCACGTTGTTTTAGACCTGCAATACGGTCTGCAACTTACCCCAAAGGTTTCCGGATTGACAAGACCATCAAGCCCTATGACGGCACCGCCAAGCCAGTCACATGGTTGCAGGACTACGGCAACGCGGTGGATATTGCCGGAGGTAACCCCAACGTCGCCGTCAAGTACCTCTCTTTGATGTTGGCGGGCACGGCCCGTCAATGGATCGATGACTTACCGTACAAATCCAGCTGCAATTGGTTGGACATGCAAGAGGCGTTCACCAAGAACATCGAGGGTACATACAAACGTCCCTGCACTGTTAGCTATCTACAGTGGTGCGTGCAAGAGAAATACGAGACATCTCGCGCCTACCTCTCCCGCTGGCTGGATATGAAGAATTCCTGCGCAGGAGTGCACGCTCAAACCGCCATGGCCGCCTTCATTGATGGGTTGGAAAGAGGCACGTTGCTCCGACATAAGATGAAGCACTTGCAGGACAATCACTAGCTTGACTTGAACCAGATGATTTAGTTGGCTAGTGAGTTCGCAGCTGCCGACGACGATGCTCGTGGCTCTCTGCTGGCAACGGCTGTTCCAACTCAAGCTCGGAGGAACAACGGCACAAAGCGGAAAACCGCTCAAAAAGAAAAGCAATCTCCCGGCATGGTCGCCATGACCTTTGCAGGACGAGGTGATGGTGGACAACGTGGCCGAGGACGGGGAGCTGGTCGTGGGCAGCAACGAGGAAGTGAAACTACCTCGGCACCGCTCCGCGTTCCCCAAACCTATGAAGAGTAACACGATATGTCGTTCCTGGTACACCTCGATGCCAATGGCAAGGCCACCCATACCAATCAATACTGCAAGTTCCTCAACGACCTCAAGGAAGACCCGGAGTCCGGCTACAAACAAAGTCGAAAGAACAGACCGCGAGGCAAGGGGAAGGGGAAGAAGGAGGAGGATTCCAAGGATTCAAGTGACATGGACGAGGATGTTGACCCCAAGCACGCCGCCAAGAGCGACGACAAGGGCAAGAACCCCTTCGTGAAGAAGGCGCCAGTCTACCACACTTTCCTTGGCACCCCCACCGTCCGACAACAAAAGACCTCTATGAGGATCCTGATGGCTACTCTACCCCCAGTCCCCCAGTACCTGTGCTGGTCGGAGGTTCCAATTACTTGGTACAGGACGGACCACCTAGACCTTATTCCTACGGAGAACCAATACGCCATGGTCATCAACCCCTTGATTGAAAGCATGGAGTTCACCAGGTGTATGGTGGATAGTGGAAGCAACATCAACATCATGTACCTGGATACACTGCAAAAGATGAACTTGACGGAGGCTAACCTAAGACGAACCAACACCATCTTCCACAGTGTAGTCCCTGGTCGGGAGGCTCGGTCCCTTGGGTGCAATACACTTCAGGTTGCCTTTGGCGATGTTAATAATTACCGCCAGGAGCGCATGACCTTTGAGGTGGTCCCCTTCAAGAGCGTGTACCACGTCATATTCGGCCGCGACATATTCCACACGTTCATGGCCAAGCCATGCTTCGTCTACAACAAACTCAAGATACCTGGACCAAACGATGTCATCACCGTATCCGGAAGCTTTGCCAAGGCAAGGGACTGCGAGATTAACGAAGCAGCCTTCACGGAAGCTGTCCTCTACAGTGAAGAATTCAAAGAGATCCAGAGCAAGGTCGATGACTCAGAGATGCCCGCGTCGAAGAAGCAGATCTCCGACTCTGCTCCTGCGTTCAAGTCCGCCATCGAGACCAAGCCGGTGGAACTTGTGGTAGGCGATGCCTCCAAGACCACCGCCATTGGGACAAACCTGGATCCCAAATAGGAAAGCGTGCTCGTCGAGTTCCTCCATGAGAATAGGGACATCTTCTCCTAGCAACCTGTCGACATGAAAGGTGTACCTAGGGAACTTGCCGAGCACAGCTTAAACATTGATACAAAATGAAAACCAGTGAAACAACCTCTACGACGCTTCGGAGACGAGAAGAGACGCGCCATTGGCAAAGAGATAGCTAGGTTACTCAAGGCTAGATTTATCCGAGAAGTCCTTCACACCCGATGGGTGGCCAATCCTGTACTTGTCCCCCAAAAGGGAACCAAAGAATTAAGAATGTGCGTTGATTACACCGGCTTGAATAAGGCTTGCCCCAAAGATCCGTTTGCTTTGCCTCGCATTGACCAAGTCATTGACTCGACGGCTGGCTCGGAGCTTTTGTGTTTTCTCGATGCATACTCAGGATACCACCAGATCAAGATGAGGAAGTCGGACCAATTGTCCACTTCGATCACTACCCCATACGGCACGTTTTGCTATGTTATGATGCCTTTTGGGCTAAAAAACGCAGGTGCTACATACCAGCGGACAATGAAACAATGCCTTCACGACCAAATTGGTCGGAACGTTCACGCCTATGTGTATGATATCGCGGTGATGTCTAAAAAGTCCAATGACTTAATCTCCGACTTAAAAGAAATCTTTGATAATCTCCGGAAATATAACATGATGCTCAACCCTAAGGAGTGCGTCTTCGGGGTTCCAGCCGGCAAATTGTTGGGTTTTATCGTTTCCCAATGTGGAATCGAGGTTAACCCGGAGAAAATCAAGGCCATCTTAAACATAAACCGCCCGACATGCCTAAAGGACATTCAACGACTAACAGGTTGTGTTGCAGCAGTTAGTCGGTTCGTCAGCCGACTTGGAGAGAAGGCTCTGCCACTATACAAGTTGCTGAAGAAGGCAGACAAATTCACGTGGACGGACGAAGCAGATGCAGCATTGAAGCAGCTCAAGGAGATTCTTTCCTCAGTGCACATCCTTGCAGCACCCGAGCCTGGAGAGCCCCTGTTAATCTACATGGCAGCAACCAACCGGGTAATCAGCATCGTCGTCGTGGTAGAGCGGAAGGAACCAGGCTATGAGCACGGAGTTCAACGACCAGTTTATTATGTGAGCGAGGTCTTGACAGAGTCCAAGCAGCATTACCCGCACTACCAGAAGATAGCTTATGGAGTATTCCTTGCTTCTCGGTAGCTGAGGCATTACTTTTAGGAGCACCCAATCACAGTGGTGAGCAAGACTCCATTGTCCGACATTATGAACAACAGCGACGCTACGGGAAGGGTCGCAAAGTTGGGCATTGAACTTGCCGCCTTTGAGATCACCTACAAGAGACGCGATGCTATCAAGTCACAAGCCTTGGCGGATTTTATCACAGATTGGACAGAGATGCCAGATGCTACTCCGTTGCTGGAACCAGAGTATTGGGTGATGCACTTTGACGGATCAAAGCTACTCAACGGCTCGGGGATGGTGTATTGCTATAGTCACCAACAGGAGACAAGCTACACTACGCTCTGAAGATTCACTTCGAGGCTACAAACAACATGGCGGAGTATGAAGCACTCATTCACGGACTACGCGTAGCCAAGGATATTGGCATCAAGCGCATAGTTTGCTGTGGAGATTCCGACTTGGTTGCCCAACAGGTGGCTGGCATCTGGAACGCGCGGAACCCCATGATGGTGGCATATCAAGACGAAGTGGACGAGATAGACAAGAGCTTCTTGGGCTATGAAGTCAAGTATGTACCTAGGGAGCAAAACGAGGCGGCTGATCTGCTATCTAAGCTTGGATCAGGGCGCAAACGAATTCCGCCAGGAGATTTCCTAGAGCATCTGCGCACACCATCCGTGAAGGGTGACGACATCGACAACCCGGATAGATTTTACTCTTTCGTCCACATGGTGACAAAGGTCCCTCCGGCTTGGACAAAACCATTCATGGAATATCTCGAACATGGAACTTTGCCCGACGACAAGGTCGAAAGACGGCAAATAGTACAACGAACAAAGGGTTATACCATAATCAATGGACAACTCTACAAAAGGAGCACTGCTGGTGTATATCTAAAGTGTGTTTCCCAGCTAGAAGGTATTGAAATCCTACGCGAAATCCATCTCGGAGATTGCGGGCATCACGCCGCTCCTCGACCGTTGGTCGCGAAAGCCTTCCGGCAAGGATTCTACTTGCTGACCGCGAAGGCGGATGCCGACAAGCTGGTTGAGACATGCATGGGATGCCAGTATTATGCCCGACAACCACATGTTCATGCTGAACAATTGCGAACAATACCAATAACTTGGTCGTTTGCAGTCTGGGGGCTAGACATGGTGGGACCGTTACAGACGACACCATGTGGGTTTACGCATCTGCTAGTAGCAGTAGATATATTCACTAAATGGATAGAAGCTAAACCCATTAGAAAGCTTGATGGGGCAACTACCCTCAGGTTTGTCCGGGATCTAGTGGTGAGATTTGGTCTCCCACATAGCATTTTCACCGACAATGGCAGCAACTTGTCACTCAGAGAAGTGGAGGCTTATTGTTGGGAGAAGGGCATCCGACTTGACCTTGCATCTGTGGCACATCCACACTCCAATGGTCAGGTTGAGCGAGCCAATGTATTAATTCTGCAGGGAATCAACCCACGTCTTGAGGCACCGCTACATAGAGCAGCTGGAGCCTGGGCGGAAGAATTGCCATATGTGTTGTGGAGTTTACGAACTACACCCAAACGATCCACCGGCTACACCCCTTACTTCATGGTATATGGAGCAGAAGCCATCCTACCTTCCGACATATTTCAGGATGCACCAAGGGTTGCCGCCTACGACGAAGATGACGCTAAAGAATCCAGATGCCTAGATGTGGACCTTCTCGAGGAGGAGCGCGTTTTGGCATGCCAAAGATCCGCCATCTACCAGTAGAAGCTACGCAGCTACCATAGTCGCCGCGTTCGGCATAGCTCGTTTAAAGAGGGGGATTTGGTGCTCGGACTTAAGCAGAAGAAGTCACACAAATTATCCCCGCCATGGGAAGGACCGTTCATCATAAGCAAGGCGCTACTCAATGGGTCTTACTACCTCGTTGACAATCGTGAACTGAA
The DNA here is from genome assembly GCA_030063025.1 of Avena longiglumis. Classification (NCBI taxonomy): domain Eukaryota; kingdom Viridiplantae; phylum Streptophyta; class Magnoliopsida; order Poales; family Poaceae; genus Avena; species Avena longiglumis. The sequence continues at coordinate 468,711,473 of CP125974.1, read as the reverse complement.
GGATAGACCCAACGAGGATCATAAGCGTAATCGACGTGACCCGGATGATGACTACCCGGAGCTTGATCGGCCATGGAACATAGCACAACTACGTCCTTTTTACACTTAGCATTTTTTATCTAATTGTGTACCGCTTATATTATCAATGAAATAAAGCTCTCCGGTTCACTCATATTTCTGAGTCTTTTACCTCCTTTAGTGTTCATTTTTGGATCATATAAAACCTTTATGCACAAGCTTTGCAATTGCACTTGTGAAACTTCCGCCTACCGGCGTTAGCTTAAGTTTTCCGGTCTACACGTTCTTTGTCGTTTTTATGTGGATTCTGGAGTAGTGACTTTTGGCACTTATTGTCGGCGATTTTGTGCTTAGGTTATTGACGGTTCCATTGGGCATCATCAACTGAGCGCATGGTTCCGACAACGAGTTTTCCGACTCACGAAAAGTCAAGCATAAGAACCAAAGTAATGGATAAGCCAGTACTTGCTTAAAAAATATAAACATGTTGGAACTAGTTCTTAAGTAGTAGGACATATATCATTGTTTTCCTCCTTAAGTTAATACATAATTTTTTCCGCATACGTATCAAAGGTGAAGAAAATATTACAAGTTTTTTTTCTTTGGCACAGGCGACTTGGAAGTAGCGTCATCGGCAGCAGGAGAGTCACCCTCGAAGTCGGCAGTGTGAAGGGACTCGGAGGAGCTTTGGTTGCCGCCATCGATGGTGTTCATCGTCATGAAGACATTGACGTCGACTAACTCGGCAACTTTGGTGTCATAGCCCGCGAGTGACGACAAGATGGATTCGTGATTAATCTCTTTGCCATCATCATCTACGTCGGGAATGCCAGAGGTCACCGTGTCGATGTCGGCATTTTCGTAATGTGCCTTCACCATTGACAGCGCCATCCTTGCACTGGCCCATGCACTTGAAGCTTTCCAGCTAGTGATACGCTCGGGGGCTCGGCGCAGGATCTCCGAGAACTTCGCCACAGAGTTTGATGCCTTGATGTTGATTTGGAGGGGCTTGGCAATCTCTCTGTCTTACGCGATGGCAGTGTTGATGAAGTTGCTGGCAAGAACCATGCATTCCTTTGCTGGAGGAGGCGACCGGGTTAAACCCATAGGAGCTGCAAATTCCGACAAAGGGCACATGAGTTCAAAAATTCAGAGTATCTAGACTATAGAAATCCAAGACGGAGAATCACTTACTAAAGATGCTAGCCTCAGCTTTCTAGAGGGTATCCGCCAAGGAGTCCCGTTCTTGTTGGAGGAGCTTGTACGCCTCATGATGGCGTTGATTCTGCTCATCAGCAGCTTTCTTCTGATCTCTTAAGATCGATATCTCCTCCTTCAAGTGGTTCATCTCCACGGTGGCGGAGTCCTGCAGGGCTTTCATGGATTCTTCATGCATCTTCAGCATGTCCTTCCTCTCCTTCTTAAGGATCTTGTTCTCGCTATCCAGCTCCTGAATGTGCTTGGATTGCTCGACAATTTCCTTAGACTTGGCAATGGTTTCTGCAAGTCGGAGAAAGCAATGTACACAATGAGTACTCGAAGAATACACAAGTTCAAGTCGGAATACGAAAAAGAAAGGAAAAAACGGACACTTGCTCTTGATGATCTGTTCCTTCAAGAAGGCAGTTTTACCCTTTTCGGCTTCCAAGTCCGCGCGCATCTTCTGATACTTGTCATTGGCCATGCCCCTCCGAGCATTATCGTTCTGTGGAAAAAATAAAAATTAAACGTTGTTTGGTCTACTTGGAGCATCTAGCTAGAATTTTTGCACCTAGATGCTCGGGGGCTACAGTGAGAGTTTTTTTAACTTAGCATTATGCTTAGTCTTTCTTTAAGCATCTAGTCGGAGCCAATTCAGTTCTTGATTAGATGCTTGGGGGCTACAGTATAAAGTTTTTTAACTCGGATGTATGCTTAGATTTTCTTTAAGCATCTAGTCGGAGCTAATTCAGTTACAACTAGAGGCTTGGGGGCTACAGTATTAAAATTTATAACAACTGCGTATGCTACTCTTAAAGCATCTAGTCGGAATAATTCATTCCATCTATATGCTTGGGGGGATACAGTGAGAAGTTTTCTAGCTTAGTCACTCTTAGAGCATCTAGACACAAAGACCTATGGTTTTCCGTCTAAATCCTCAGAGGCTACCGTGGGATACTCATATGAAATGTAAAAGGCAAATAAAACTTACAAGTGCAATGATCTTGAGGTTATTAGCACTCTCGGCCAGCAGCTTGCCAAAGGATACGTTGTTTCCTTGCAAGATCTCTGCTTGTCGCAGGAGATCCTCTAGAACGCACGTCGGAGATGTCGGCGCTGCACCTGGAACCAGAGCAGTGCTACCCGGTGTAAGTACCGGATAGACTATATTTGGATACTCTATGGTTTTCTTGGGTGCGGGGGTGCCGCCTACGGCAGAAGTACCAGCTTCCACCAAAAATTCAGAGTATATAGACTATAGAAATCCAAGACTGAGAATCACTTACTGAAGATGCTAGCCTCAGCTTGCTAGAGGGTATCCGCCAAGGAGTCCCGTTCTTGTTGGAGGAGCTTGTACGCCTCATGATGGCGTTGATTCTGCTCATCGGCTGCTTTCTTCTGATCTCTTAAGATCGAGATCTCCTACTTCAAGTGGTTCATCTCCACGGTGGCGGAGTCCTACATGGCTTTCATGGATTCTTCATGCATCTTCAGCATGTCCTTCCTCTCCTTCTTAAGGATCTTGTTCTCGCTATCCAGCTCCTGAATGTGCTTGGATTGCTCGACAATTTCCTTAGCCTTGGCAATGGTTTCTGCAAGTCGTAGAAAGCAAAGTACATAGTGAGTACTCGGAGAATACACAAGTTCAAGTCGGAATACGAAAAAGAAAGGAAAAACGGACGCTTGCTCTTGATGACATGTTCCTTCAAGAAGGCAGTTTTACCCTTTTCGGCTTCCAAGTCCGCACGCATCTTCTGATACTTGTCGGTGGCCATGCCCCTACGAGCATTATCGTTCTGTGGAAAAAAGAAAAATTAAACGTTGTTTGGTCTACTTGGAGCATCTAGCCGGAATTTTTCCACCTAGACGCTCGGAGGCTACAGCGAGAGTTTTTTTAACTTAGCATTATGCTTAGTCTTTCTTTAAGCATCTAGTCGGAGCCAATTCAGTTCTCTATTAGGCGCTTGGGGGCTACAGTATAAAGTTTTTTAACTCGGATGTATGCTTAGCTTTTCTTTAAGCATCTAGTCGGAGCTAATTCAGTTACAACTAGAGGCTTGGGGGCTACAGTATTGAAATTTATAACAACTGCGTATGCTACTCTTAAAGCATCTAGTCGGAATAATCCATTCCACCTATATGCTTGGGGGGCTACAGTGAGAAGTTTTCTAGCTTATTCACTCTTAGAGCATCTAGACGCAAAGACCTATGGTTTTTCGTCTAAATCCTTGGGGGCTACAGTGGGATACTCATATGAAATGTAAAAGGCAAATAAAACTTACAAGTGCAATGATATTAAGGTTAGTAGCACTCTCGGCCAGCAGCTTGCCAAAGGATACGTTGTTTCCTTGCAAGATCTCTGCTTGTCGGAGGAGATGCTCTAGACCGCACGTCGGAGATGTCGGCGCTGCACCTGGAACCAGAGCAGTGCTACCCGGTGTAAGTACTGGATAGACTATCTTTGGATACTCTATGGTTTTCTTGGGTGCGGGGGCGCCGCCTACGGCAGAAGTACCATCTTCCACCACCGCCTTACCGCCACCGATGGCATCCTTAGCCGGATATTTAGCCATTGGGTGTGCGGCACTCTCCTATGTCGCTTGCTCGCCAACGGCAGCAATCTCGGTAGAGGCACCTGAGTCCACTTCCATGGTGGAAGGGCTAGATGTTTCCTTAGCTTGTGAGCTTGTCGGAGCGGAGGAGGTCTTGACGCTGGGAGTGACAGGGGCGATGGCGGGAGATGCGTCGCGATGAAACATGTTCTTGATGGTTCTAGTAGCCCCCAATGTTTTGGAGGTCTTCTTCAAGCTGGTCGTGGCTTTCTTCCTGAAACGTGCAAAATGCATAAGTACAGGAGCAAGACAGATAAATCGACAAATGTTGGAGAGAAAGAAGCTTACACAAGAGGGGGTGCTTTGGCAAAGGGGATCCCGGTAGTCTTTCTTTTCTCCGCCTCCACGGCGGCGATAGTCTTTTTGGAGGCTCCACCCTCCGTCTTCTTCTTCTTGCCTCTGTCGGCAGCGTCAGAGGTGGAGATCTTCCGCTTTCGCGCCAATGGAGCATCGTCGTCGGACACAACCGTGACTTCCTTCATCTTTGGATCATAGATTTGAGGAGCCATGCTGTCCTCATCTATGTCGCTAAGCTGTAACATGAAGAACCACCGTGTTAGATGGGATGACAATTGCTAGACGGAAGAACTGGAGTACATGTCATACACGAAAAATAAACAAATTACCTTTGGGCACTTGCTGTCTACGAACATGTCGTAGGTGATGGTGAAGCCACGCTTCTTGTCCTTCACCTTAACGATGTCCTTAAGACGGAGCTTGACGGAGTCGCTCGAGAAATTGTCCACGGAGATGCGGAGGCTATCCCTTCTATCGCTGGTATACTCGTGCATTAGCTTCGAGCAGTGCTGCAGAGGTTGGATTCGCCTGATGAACCAGCACATGGCTAGGTCTAAGCCGGCCAAACATGTCTCTACGAACCACTCTATCTGCCTTATGGCGTGGGAAGCGTCGATGTCGGAGGGAAGGGAGGCATGGGGTCTCCATGTCGAAGTTTCGACGGCGGCTCCATCGACGAAGTCCGGGTACATTACTCGGGCGGCGGAGGATATCTGGACGTGAAGTAAGTCTGCACCAGTTCTTGCAGGACTCGTGGCCGACGATGTCGGGCAACCGTCGGCGAGGACGAATCTTGGAGCTTATGGTGCCGCAATTTCTAAGTTCATCCTTGCTGGCTCCGGCTTCGCGTTTGATGGTGAAGAAATACACGAAGAGATCTAGCCTAGGCTTAATCCCTAAGTAACCCTCGCAGAGCGCCGCGTAATTGCTGAGCGCTAAGATGCTATTGGGAGAAAGGTTTTGGGGATGGACTCGGTAGTGGTTCAAGACGGAAAGGAAGAAGTTAGAGATGGGCAGGGAGACACCGCGTACCAATTGTGCTTTGAGGTACACCTTTTCTCCCGCTTGGGGAGAAGGTGCGACCTCGCCGGCCGGTGCCGCCCGCCAGGTGAGCCCCTCCATCGCGGGGAGATAGCCCTCGATGATTAGATCCTTGATGTCGCGGTCCGTGATGTCCGAACCGCGCCAATCACCCTTGTGGGAGTCGTTGTCCTCCTCCAGCAGCTCTAGCGCCGCCGGATTATGGTCACCACCGATGGTCTCGACCATCACGGAGACAGGGATGACCAGACCCTCTAGGGGCACGACGATGGAGCTCGCCGGCTTTGCCGTGGCTTCGCCCGACACCGCTATCGAGGGAGTAGAGCTGCTGATGGCCATTGGAAGTGACTGGAGAGATTGAGAGTTAGGGTTTTTCGCAAGATTGCGCGGAGAGCTCGAGAGGGAGCTTGCTGGAGGAAGAAGACGATGCAAAGAGAGAATGAGGTGAAAAGTAAAAATTCCACCGCAGTTACTATTTATGATCTCTAGCATCAAGATTCGTGCAGCTTGATCAGACGGTTGTCGCGTAGACGACATGTGTGCGAACGTGCACGGAAATTTCGCCACGTCCCAACCGTCGCCGCCAACGGTTCGTATCGCTCGCGCGGGAAAATCGGACATGATTGCGTTCTCTGCATGTGTAAGTTATGAGGCGTCGCTGACCAATGTCTACATCGCCCTAGCTGACATAGGCAGATGAGCCGTCACATCAGAATATTCCAGCATGGACGGATCTAGTCCGGCTACGGAAGAGTACGATGGAAGATTCATCATTTCTCCGACTTACAAGTTGAAGACGGAGAAAAACTTGCAGGGTTCTTTGGGAGGACTACAAGATATTTCTTGAGGATTTGCCAACATCCATCTAGACGGAGCATTCAACAAGAAGAGTCAAGACGGCGCAAGATCTCGGAGTTCTCCGGGGGCTACTGTTGGGGATATGCTATATGGGTATCCTCATAGCATGTCTCCTATCTGGATAACCCGGGTGGCCCACAGTTGGTAGCATGGCCCATGGCCTGCTGGGCGGCCCAGTTAGATGGATCCAGAAGGAAGGCCCATGCCAGATAAAGGAAGGCTACGGTTGGAGTCACCGACATACCCGGAGCCTTGGAGTACAAGACACACAAGACTAGTAATATACGGTGTAGGACTCTGTAACCAGTCCGTCTAGGACTTTTCCCTGTAACCCTAGGACCTGGCAACTATATAAGTTGGGCCTATGGGATCCTTTAGGGCAACGATCATAGACAATCTCAGACGATCAAGTAGCGATTAGCACACACCTTGCACAGCGAACCTATCTCTGTAACTCGGCGTATTGCCGTTATAGTGATTTATAGCGGGAGTAGGATTCTGCCACCGTTGCGGAATCTAAACCTGGGTAAGTTGTGTTACCTCGTACCCGTCAACCGTCCGCCTACCCCCACGTCTCTAAACACGCACTGTGAGGACCCCTCCATGGCGTACTCGTCGGCAATACCACAACAAAGATCTATCTACTAGATACAAGCAACTGGTGGATTTACATCCATAGAATACATACCCTCGAAGACCAAATAGTGTTAACGAGGTTGTACTCGTGGATTATGTAGTCGAACGCTTGTAGATCTCAAGGTCGTGATGAAGTCCATCTGGTCCAGCCGGTCCAGCACCATCAAGTCCAGCACTGCAAAGCAGTGGTGCATCCGTGATCGCACACACGTCCGGGTACCCGACAACCTCCAAGCCCTCGCTCCAGCGAAGCAGCGGAAGCAACAAATCCTTCCAAAAAATCCACCGGGAACATGTATCTCGCTGATCTAAGACCATGGGGAATTCTAAAGGGGGGAGAGATCCTTCGCGAGGAGGTGTGAGATGAGAGGAGGGAGTGGGGTGCCTTTTATAGGGAGAGGGGGCAGCCCTCTCTCATGGCGTGGCAGCCATGGAGGTGCCCCTACCTCTTCCACAATCATGTGGGTGGAGCTCCCACTAACATAAATAGCCACCCACTCAAAATTCCACTCACCTCCATTAAATTTCCACCAAATTTAATGCAATCTCTCATTAAATAAAACTCTTTTATTTATTTATTCAGAATTTTGTTAATTACTTGAATTAACAAACATTCACCTAAAACCCCTTGCTAGTATTCAATTTCACATGCAGAACCAGTTTTAGAAATTTCAACCGAAACGATTCCGGTGTCTAGTGAAATAAATTCCTGCGCTTTCTTTTTCTTTCTCTGGCATATCATTTTCTCTGAATGGTGTCGGTATCCCTTAAGTGTGTAACCCTACGGTTCATGAATAATGTAGAAATGATCGAGACCCCTCTCCGATCAATAATCAGTAGCGGTACCTGGAGATCCGTACTGACTCCCACACATTCAAGACTTCTGTGATCGTGTGAACCTTATACGCATGTAAATAAATCCCTTTGTCTCGTGATATATTACATGTTCGAGATTCGATCATAGGTATATCCATACCTAGTTTGATCTCTTTACTGACATGTACTCTTTTCTTGTTCCCGTGATATAACATTCCAGTTATCAAATCACTTGCATGCAAGCTAACTAATGTGATATCACTAAGAGGGCCCAGAGTATATCTATCCGTTATCGGGATGGACAAATTCCACTCTTGATCCATGAGCCTCAACATAACAAATTCGTAGAACTGAACCTATATTTATAGTCACCCTGTTACGGTGTGACGTTTGATGTTATCAAGATACTCTTCTAGCGTTAGTGATTGACATGATATCATGGTCTAAGTACTAAGATTACTTCGTATGATGTTATAGCAATATAAACACAATGGCCTTGATCGTAATGCTATACTTCGGATGAATGTTCATCACATCATTCTAACAATGTTGTGACCTCGTTATTAACAACATTCAATGTCCATGATCAGGAAACATTTGATCATCTTATTAATCAACGAGCTAGTTTATAAGAGAGGCATAACTAGGAACTTCCTTTTTGTTTATTAAACACACATGTATTAAAGTTTCCGTATTAATACAATTATAGCATGCAAAATAAACATTTATCATAAATAAGGAATACGATAATAACCACTTTATTATTGCCTCTCGGGCATATTCCCTTCAGTCTCCCACTTGCGCTAGAGACAATAATCTAGTTTAAAAACTTTGCGTATTGAACACCTATGGCTTTATGGTGTTCCATATACGCGATTGCAAGTGGTTAACATAATCTACGGATCTAACGCTTTCACGTCCGTGTGTATTTGCATGTCTTTGCATCTTCATGCATCACTCATTCTCCAATGAGATGGCATTGTATAAATTTGGTATTTTGGTGAGACCTTTAGTTCCTTGGGGTTAAATCATGTCGATACTATTGTCGTACAATATATCTTTAGTGTTAGCCCATTGCGAATCACACCTTAGTTTGATAACAAACTACTTGACACAAATGCCCTCCTTTGCTACTATTGTGGCAGTCATATACTTAGCCTTTTTGTTGTAGTATCCGTCACAATGTCTTAACTTTGGAATTCATCCAAATCCGTCATGGAAATTTCTTTCCATTTCATTGTGCCACCCATAGTTTAAATTGATATAGACTTAATTTTGTATCTTGTGACAAAACTAGTATCAATATAATGCTTTACAATGAACTATTTGTAATTGTTTCTCACCTCTACACAAATATATTCTTAGTTCTTCCAAGAGATCATAAGAATTTCCTTACTATTGTCCAATGATCATTTTATGATTCATTCTGGTATATGCTCATAACACTTAGAGCATAGGACTGATACGTTGGAAACGTATCTATAATTTTTGATGCTCCATGCTTGTTTAGTATCTACTTTGCTTTACTTGTCTACACTTTGAGGTGCTTTTTACATGTTTTTTGGTACTAACCTACTAACAAGTTGCAACAGTGCCAGATGCCTGTTTTCTACTATTTTTGGTTTCAGAAAATTTAGTAAAGAAATATTCTCGGAATTGGACGGGACAAACGTCAAAGTCAATTACTTTCCTTGGGGGACAAGAAGTCCATAGGGGAGCCGAAGAGGCCGGCCAGACCCACCCTAGGCGCGGGTGGGCCATGTTCCGCGCCTGGGAGGGGTGTGGGGCCCCTGGCTGCCGCCTCGGCCTCCCCCTTCGCCTATAAGAAGCCCCTGATGTAGAAAACCTAAGCACCCAATCAAATCTACACGAAACCGTCCGTAGCCGCCGCCACCATCGTCCCTAGATCGAGGGGATCTGAAGTTCTTCCCGGTACCCTGCGAAGGGGAGATCATCCCAGCGGCCTTCTCTCCGGTATGATGCGTGAGTAGTTCCACCTTGGACTATGGGTCCATGTAGTAGTAGATGGTTGTATCTCTCCTTTGTGCTTTCATGTATAGATCTTGTGAGCTCCGTTCATGATCAAGATCTAATCTATTTGTAATCATGCATGTTGTGTTTGCGGGGATCCGATGGATATTGAGATTATTATGTTGGTTTGATTAATGGTTTTGTCTTTATGATTCTATCATGTCTGTGTTGTTTGTGATCTTGCATGCTCTCCGTGGTTAGTAGCTATCTTGGCCAAGTAGTTGCTAGTAACTCCAAGATGGGGTATTTATGCTCGATAGTGGGTTCATGCCTCTAGTTTCCAAGGGAAGTGACAATAATATCTTCGGTTGTAGATGTGTTGTTGCTACCAGGGAGAAAACAACGGTCTCTTGTTCATGGAACATGTGGACTTTTTATCTTACACACTTTGCTTAAAGTAGTTGTCTGTTGCTTGCAACTTAATACTGGAGGGGGTTCGGATGATAACCTGAAGGTGGACTTCTAGTCATAGATGCAGTTGGATGGCGGTCTATGTATCTTGTTGTATTGCCCAATCGAATCTCATAGGATCTTTCTGACTAGTAATTGCATTGTTATGCCTTGCTCAGTTCCTGTCAATTGTCCAGGTGTAATTTGTTTACCCTTCATGCCATGTTGTTTATCTAAGGAGAGCACCTCTAGTGAACTATGGACCCCGGTCCAATCTTTACCATTGAAACATCTTCCACTTTTACTTGTTTACTTGCTGCAAACCATTACCTTCCACACCATATGTTTAATCCTTTGTTACAGCAAACCGGTGAGCTTGACAACCTCACTGATTCGTTGGGACAAAGTCTTGTGTTTGTGTTGTGCAGGTCTCCATGTTGCTTGCAATGCCTTTGAGACGTTTCCTTCCTCCTTCAGGTTTGATAACCTCGGTCTCTACTGAGGGAAACTTGCCGATGTGCTCATCACACCTTGCTCTTGGGGTTCCAGCGAAGTGTCCCATGTCAACACTGGGTGCACGCATTAAGATTTATGGCGCCGTTGCCGGGGAGGCTAAGGACATCTTCAGAAGGGGAGTCCTGCACTTCCTTTTTATTTACTTTGTTTTTAGTTTGCTTTGTTTCTTTTGCTTGGTTTTGTTTGCCTCTTTAAAAAAAACACAAAAAAAATAGTTCCTGCTCTAGTTGTTGCTGCTGTTTTTGGCTTGTCCACCTTTGCCAAAATGAACTCTGATTAGAACACCAAGTTGTGTGACTTCACTAGCACCAACAACAATGGTTTCCTAAGCACTCCTATGCTCCACCTGCTCCTGATGCTACCTTTTATGAAATTAAGCCTGCTTTGTTGAATCTTGTGATGAGAGAGCAATTTTCTGGTGCTGGTTCTGATGATCCTGCTGCCCATCTCAATAGCTTTGTTAAACTTTGTGAGATGCAAAAGTATAAGGATGTAGATGGAGATATTATTAAGCTCAAGCTTTTTCCTTTCTCCTTGAGGGGAAAATCTAAAGAATGGTTGCTTTCTTTGCCTAAAAATAGTATTGATTCTTGGACTAAGTGCAAAGATGCTTTTATTGGAAAGTACTATCCTCCTGTTAAGATTATATATATGATAAGTGACATTATGAAATTTAAACAACTTGATAGTGAACATGTTGCTCCAGCTTGGGAAAGAATGAAATCTTTGGTTAAAAATTGCCCAACTCATGGAATCACTGCTTGGATGATTATTCAGACTTTTTATGCAGGTTTGAACTTCTCCTCAAGAAATTTGTTGGATTCAGCTGCTGGAGGTATCTTTATGGGCCTCACTTTGGGTGCTGCAACAAGGCTCCTTGATAATATGATCGTTAACTACTCTGAATGTCATGTTGAGAGAGCTCCACATGGTAAGAAGGTAAATTATGTTGAGGAAACTTCCTCTTTGAGTGAAAAGATTGATGTTATTATGGCTATGCTTGTTAATGGGAAAGCTCCTTTAGATCCTAATAGTGTTCCCTTAGCCTCTTTGGTTCCTCAAGAAGAGCAATTTGATGTGAACTTCATTAGAAACAACATTTTCAACAACAATGCCTATAGGAATAATTTTGGTAGCAACAACAATTATAGGCCTTATCCTCCTAATAATGGCAATTCCTATGGAAGATCTTACAATAATGCTAGAAGTGCCCCCCTCTAAACTTGAAGTCATTTTCAAGGACTTTATTAGTAAACAAACCACTTTCAATAAGACTATAGAGGAAAAGATTTTAACTGTTGAGAAAAATATATCCTCTTTGTCTGAAGCTCAGTATTCCTTGATTAATAAAATGGCTACTAAACCTGAAACTATGGAAAATACCTTTGCTACTGCTCATGCCATACAAGTTACTATTGATGAAAATGTTAGGCTGTTAGCTCAACTTCATGCTAAGTGGGAAAGGGAAGCTGAAATTGATAGAAACAATAGTGTGTGCACCATCACCACTAAACCACAAGTAGTCCCTATTCCTCCTCCTACTATTCCTAAGCCTACTGAGCATACTACTAGTGATGCTAAGTTTGACTTTGATATTGATGGTTGCAATATTTCTGAAGTGATTATGTTCTTGCAAAAGCTTGCTAGAAGTCCTGATGCTAGTGATATGCATGTTGCTTTCACTAAACATATTACAGTTGCTCTTGTGAAAATTAAGGAAGAGAAGCTAAAACACAAAGCTTCTATTCCTAGGAAAGTAGAAGATAGTTGGGAACCCATTATTAATATGCAAGTGAATGACTTCGATCTCAAAACTTCATGTGATCTTGGTTCTAGTGTCTCTATTATGCCTAGGAAGATTTATGAAATGCTTGATTTGCCACCATTGGAAGATTGTTATTTAGATGTCCCACTCAATGATAATGCTAAGAAGAAACTCATGGGGAGTATTAATGATGTTCTCATTATGTTTAACAATGCTTATGTCCCTGTTTATTTCTATGTTTTGGATGTTGAATACAATGCTTCTTGCCCTATTACTTTGGGAAGACCTTTTCTTAGAACAGTTGGTTCTATCATTGATATGAAAGAAGGCATCATTAAATATCATTTTCCATTCAAGAAAGGTATTGAACATTTCCCTATGAGAAGAGAGAGGTTGCTTTTTGCTCCTCCTTTGAAAGCAAGAATTGATGTTAATGCTTCTTCATTTGAAAATACTTGATTCTCCTTGCTTCTTGTGCCTAACTTAAATGCGTTAAAGAAAAGTACTTGTTGGGAGATAACCCAAGAGTTTCATTGAGTCTTGGAAGTTATTACTTCAGTAATGACCTCTCCTTATCCTTTTAGTTTGCTTTTTGTGCCAAGAATGACCTCTAATGAGAGGGAAGTAAGATTTGGGGAGTTGCTGTCCCAAAACAGATTTCTGTCCTCCACCAAAAATAATCGTGAGGAGTTTGTGTAACTCGGATTGATCTCACAATTTATGAATAAATCCCCCAGTATGTTATCTAACTTTCATTAGTACAACACTTTTTTATTTGAGCAACAGAAGATGTTCTAAAAAATCGATTTCTACCTACTGGTTTGTTTTGACAGATTTATGCCATTATTTGCATTTGCTTCTTATTGATTCCTTTTTGAGCTCTCTTTAGGTGAATTGAGCTTTTTGAAGGAATTAATACAGTAGCTTGTGTTTTTAGTAAAAATCCTTGCTGTTCCAAAGCTTTTCCAGAGGTTTAATATCTTTTGAATAAACTAATGTTGCTAATGAAGATTGTGTGAAGTTTTGTATGAAGGAAACATTTCAGGTGTAGAGAGAGAATGATGCAATGAGATGAAGAATGGCCAAAAGCTCAAGCTTAGGGATGCCACCATGGTGGCACCCCAAGAAATATCCAAGAGGTACAAGCTCAGGTCTGTCTAGACACTTCATTTTTATTGTTTCATGCTCAGTTGCGTTGTTCTTGGAGCGTCTTAGTTTTCGTTTGCGTTGCTTAGGTTGTTTAGTTTTCTTGAATAAAGAATTTTGGACCCCCGCTCTCGTTGTGTTGTTTTGCAAATAAGTTGCTTGGTGTTGGAAAGGAGTAGTAAGTTCTTGCTTGAAGTGCAAGAGGAGCTTGCATTGACTGTGACTTAGACTTTAGCATGACATGCTAGGTGTTGTTTTGACCTTATGCTTAGTGATTATTGATGTAGCATGTATTGTTCCAAACAATTGGGATTGTTTAGTGTGCCTTGAAGAAATTATGCGTTGTTTTAGCATGCAAAAGCATAGTACTGTGGTATTCCCCTTTGATGCTTTGCTTGGGTTGACTTGGCACATGCTCACACCATGTTATGACTATGACAAGTCACCATTAGCCTCATGATCATTTAGTCCTTGACTTGTAGTACCACTCTTTGCTTTGATTAGTATGCTTTATTGCTCTGCATGATTATGGCCATTATGGTCTCTTAGTTGGTTGCTCCCAGTCTTTTTCTAGCCTCCACTTGTATGAGTAAGTTCTACTCATGCTTCCAACTCCCAACAAACCAAGTTTTTTTCCAAAGTGTCCACTATAAAATCCTATGCATGGTGTGTTACACCATTCCAAGTATATTCTTGTTTTCAACTATCTTCCAATTAAAAACTATTTTGCTATGTGAAAACTTAGTGATTAAAGCCCTCACGAACTTGATGGCACACTTTATATTCTTTGCCCCTAATAAACTTGAACCATTGTGACAACTTTGTTGTATATGCTTGCACTTATAAGTTCGAATTAGAAGATCCGTGTTGTCACGGGGAACATTTTCAATATTGCACTTGTACTTTGTACTCAGTTGATATCATGCTCTTTTGTCTATGGATGTCACCGGTGTGAAATAAAGAGGGAACTTGTAATCCATGGAGTTTGTATCCTGTGTTAGAGAAACGTCTGGGCCGCTAGCCTAAGCCATGCCTAATCATGGTGGAAACTTGCAGCATCACCATAAGAGCTATCTATGAAGCATCCTCAATAAAAAGCTATGCATATGGTAAATAAAAAGATTGCTGAGATGCTCATTGTCTGCTTGCCTTGTCATTTTGGTTATGGGAAAGCTCCTGTACCATGTGCAAGGGGTACCCCGTTGGCTGTTCTCAATGATATACAAGTACTTACAATGACAAGAACTTACCTGGGCCCAAAGTTGAGTATGCATGAGGTATGGCCCTCATATTAAACGGACTTGAGATTGCCAACTTATACTTCGTCAAGCATGTACTCCATCTTTGCCACTTTAACCTTAACCACGTCAAGATGCTTATGATAGGGGCAATGTGGGCTGAAAGCTAACAAGTACCATAATTTTTGGAAGCTCTTTTTGAAACTTGTAATCCCTGCTTCCTTTACAAAAAAGGGTCTTTCTTCCACCACTATTGAGTCTCCACCTTCTACCTTTAGGCACCATTAAGAGAGCATAGTTTTCATTCTGTGTGCAGTGTTCCAAAGCTTATTGATTGATGCATATTGTGATATTACTTGTTCTTGTGCTATTTGTTTCTAGTCACCCTTGTGAACTTTCAAGGTGTCCTATGCATCTATATTGCTACTCTATGAGGGACAAGCTATTGCCACTATGCTATGTTTTCTGTATGTGAAACAAACAAACGTTTTTCAATGCATATTATTCATGATCTTTGTTTGTAGCCTTTCATGTTGCATGCATAGTTACTATGTCCTATTGTTAGAACTCCATCTTTCATGAACATGTTCAGAGTTATTTGATCCCAGCTTTCAATGCTTGCAAATGGTTGGATCTTTATTGTGAGGGTGCATGTCACCTCAAAAATTATTCTTTTATCACTTACCTACTCGAGGACGAGCAGGAGTTAAGCTTGGGGATGCTGATACATTGGAAACATATTTATAATTTTTGATGCTCCATGCTTGTTTACTATCTACTTTGCTTTACTTGTCTACACTTTGAGGTGCTTTTTACATGTTTTCTGGTACTAATCTACTAACAAGTTGCAACAGTGTGAGATGCCTGTTTTCTGCTGTTTTTGGTTTCAGAAAAGTTAGTAAAGAAATATTCTCGGAATTGGACGGGACAAACGTCAAAGTCAATTACTTTCCGTGGGGAACAAGATGTCCAGAGGGGAGTCGGAGAGGCCGGCCAGGGCGGCCAAACCCTCTCTAGGCGCGGGTGGGCCCTGCCCTGCGCCTAGGAGGGGTGTGGGGCCCCTGGCCGCCACCTCGGCCTCCCCCTTCGCCTATAAGAAGCCCCCGATGCAGAAACCCTAAGCACCCGATTAAATATCCACGAAACCGTCTGTAGCCAACGCCACCATCGTCCCTAGATCAGGGGGGATCTGAAGTTCTTCCCGGCACCCTCCCAGAGGGGAGATCATCCCGGAGGCCTTCTCTCTGGTATGATGTGTGTGTAGTTCCACCTTGGACTATGGGTCCATGTAGTAGCTAGATGGTTGTATATCCTCCTTTGTGATTTCATATATAGATCTTGTGAGCTCCGTTCATGATCAAGATCTAATCTATTTGTAATCATGCATGTTGTGTTTGCGAGGATCCGATGGATATTGAGATTATTATGTTGGTTTGATTAATGGTTTTGTCTTTATGATTCTATCATGTCTGTGTTGTTTGTGATCTTGCATGCTCTCTGTTGTTAGTAGCTATCTTGGCCAAGTAGTTGCTAGTAACTCCAAGAGGGGGTATTTATGCTCGATAATGGGTTCATGCCTCTAGTTTCCAAGGGAAGTGACAATAATCTCTTCGGTTGTAGATGTATTTTTGCTACTAGGGAGAAAATAGCGGTCTCTTGTTCATGGAACATGTGGACTGTTTATCTTACACACTTTGCTTAAAGCAGTTGTCTGTTGCTTGCAACTTAATACTGGAGGGGGTTCGGATGATAACCTGAAGGTGGACTTCTAGTCATAGATGCAGTTGGATGGCGGTCTATGTATCTTGTTGTATTGCCCAATCAAATCTCATACGATCTTTCTGACTAGTAATTGCATTGTTATGCCTTGCTTAGTTCCTATCAATTGCCCTGCTGTAATTTGTTTACCCTTCATGCCATGTTGTTTATCTAAGGAGAGCACCTCTAGTGAACTATGGACCCCGGTCCAATCTTTACCATTGATACATCTTCCACTGTTACTTGTTTACTTGCTGCAAACCATTTCCTTCCACACCATACGTTTAATACTTTGTTACAGCAAACTGGTGAGCTTGACAACCTCACTGATTCGTTGAAACAAAGTCTTGAGTTTGTGTTGTGCAGGTCTCCACGTTCCTTGAAATGCCTTTGAGACGTTTCCTTCCTCCTTCAGGTTCGATAACCTTGGTCTCTACTGAGTGAAACTTGCTGTTGTGCTCATCACACCTTGCTCTTGAGGTTCCAACGAAGTGTCCCATGTCAACACTGGGTGCACACATCAAGGACATATATGGATGTGTACATATCATGTTATGATTGATCAAAACATTTTTGTGATTTCACTCATCAAGCGTCAAAGCACTTGAATCTTGTTTCACTTACCAAGTGTTAGTACACTTGAATTTTGATTCAATTATTTTTTCATGCGACAAGATCCTTTTCTCGTTGTTTTTATATTGAATCCCTTCAATATCTCATATATGACGTTTGGCACGACCATATTAGCGTCACTATCTATCCATGTAGACATTCATGCTAAATATTCGGGTTTTTGCCTAAGTCTTTCATCGAAATGAAATTCTTAACCTTTGTCAATAAAAGATACATCATTTCCAATCAACAAGATGTTCTCCACATAATGTATTAGAAATATTTCTCAGCGCTCCCACTTAATTTCTTGAAAATGGAAGCATCTTCATTGTCTCCAGATGAAAACCCCTTTAACAGTTTCATCACGGTGAAGATTCCAACTCCGCGATGCTTACTTCAACCATTGAATTTTGCATGCCCGTTTAGCATCCTTTGAATTTAACAAAACCATTTGGACCGTGTCTTGTACACATCCTAGGTAACCAGTCTATTAGAAGAACTTGTTTTGTTTATTCAGCTACCATATACCAAAATTATATGTAGTAGTTGCTACATTAATCCGTCCAGACTAAATATCGCTATGAAAGATCAAATCTTGTCATAGTAAACTCCTTGAACACTATCGTAAAATACTTTACGACATGTCGACTATTTCATAGATGTGAAACATCCATGTCTGTTTCTTTATATATCCAAATACAACCGATAGATTTTTACGCCTTTCCGGAGGGTCTTCCAAGTTCAAAAAACTTGATTTCTCATGTATGGAACTATCACGGATTTTATGGCTTCAAGCCATTTGACGGAGTCAGGGCCCATCATCGCTTATTTGCATGTAGTCAGTTCATCATTGTCAAATAACAATGATTTACTCTCAAATATTAGCATTTGATTGTTTATCCGACCTACTTGGTTCAATAGGAACTTAGACCTCTGTGACCACAACCTTTGAGGCACGTGAGCCATGAGCATTGTGGCTGCCTCCGGAACATTTTCCGGCGCTGCGCAACTCAGCACATATAGCTAAGGTTCGTTAACCTTATCAAAGTTCTATTGTACTCCCACTTAACTTTTGCTAAAAATTCCTTTTTTCAAGAATCTTCATGTTTCAAGCGACAAACCCTTTTGTCCTCGGTGTTATGGAGGAATACCCAATGGTTATTCGAAATAACCTACAAAGACATGCTCATCCGACTTTGGTTGTAAACATCTTACTTATGCTTAGCATACCAAAATTTAAGAAAGGACAACTTGAGTTTTACCCCAAACCATAACTTACACGGTGTCATTTCAACGGATCAAGATGGAGCTCTTTTTAGTGTAAAAGAGGTAGTCTCTAAGGCTTTAATCTTTTAAAACATAACGGCAGTTTTATAAATAACACCTTTGATCCAACCATGTCAAACAAGGTTTCATTACAAATCTCAAACACTCCATATTCCTATGGTGTTTCGGGAGATGCAAATCTAGGTGTTTTGCTAAACCTGCAACTCAAACAAATCCCTTTATGACAAAATCATAAAATATTTATTTTCTTATTACAATGATTTTCCACTTCATCTTGAAAGTCTTTGAACATTTTCAAATATTTCATACTTATTTCTCATTAAGTGAATATTCACTCAAATTTCTGGAGAAAGCATATGAAGTTGAAGCCCATCGCTTACGGCTATACATAATGGACTACATACATCGATATGTATAAATTCCAATATTTTAGTCATTCGTTCTTCTTTGGCCTTTGAATGAAGTTTTAATTATCCTGAGGAAAGTCTCACAAGCGTCATTTGATCAAATCAAAGACTCCAAAAATCCATGAAAATGGAGTTTCTTCATGTTGTCTTTCCAATATAATTTAAACGGTGATGTCACTTCGTAAGTGATCTTCCAATCATTTGTCTTGCGACATTTTAGCATTAGTTTTATGGATGTGATTTCTCCAACTAGATTTGTAAATCATCCATCTTATATGGAATACGGTGATTATTTGAACAATCTTTGTTCTCATAATACCTGATTTAAATAACTATTATTGAAACAAATCTTGAAGGCGAGCTTTTATGTCAACGAGAAATACAAACAATGGTTTGTTTGTTTTTGATGAAATCATGCATTGCGTTGTTCTGTATGAAATTTCATACCAACCAATTCGGTATTAAATACCCAAGAACCACTTTGTTTAACAAACAAAGAATACAACCATAACATGTATATCATCTATATACCTAAACTGGATATTTCCAGTCTTTTCTTTTTGGCCAAATATATTTTATAGATTCTCTTTCAGCATTTCCTTTCCTTTTAAAATAATATATCAACATCAAAAGTGGCGCCATATACATGACACATAGTACAAAGTGTGCATATTTAAATACTAATACCTTTGGACTTGCACTTTGAAGTAGATCACCATCATCAAATGAATGGTATTCTTTCAAAATCCATTCTTTAGTAATCTTTTAGTGTAGTAAACACTTTACATACATCTTTTATTCATCCTTATAATGGCGACTTTCATGATCAAGCTAATGTAGCTTATAAAGGCGAATCGTGAGTATAATGTTACTTTCCAAAAGCCTTTTGGATGATTAGGATGTCTAGCATCTCCAACCTTCGCAAATTCTCATCCAATATGAGAACATATATTATACTCTATCATATTGCAACGAAAACATTGTTTCAGATATCGTTATATCTGCCACAAATTATGGTTTCTGAAATAATTATTTCAGCTCCTAGATAATCTCGATATTTAAATCAAGAATCATGGAGGCAAACTTGATACTTAAGATACTAACACAGGAATTGTTACTCTCGATTTAATACTAATTATTAAATTTCAAGGAGTAAACAGAGTTTGCTGAAAGTTTGGAATATTACTTTAAACTTTAGATTGACAATCAACATAATACGATTCCAGTTCGTAAAGTAAATATCTATAATTCTATAGTTCTATTATCTCAATTACAACTAAGCATAAGGTGGTGAACGAATGCCAATGACTACAACAAATTATGCAAATTCACTTTGTTTTAATTTATGATAAATTGAGTTCTACTAATCCAAAATTAGAAATGAACTCCCACTCAAAAACGACATCCCTCGGGTCTTTTTGGTGATTACATGAACCAAATCCACTACACCAAGTCCGATCATCACGTGAGTCAGTGTAGCTTCAAAGGTGAGCATCCATATGGTCATCATATCAAAACATATGACTCATGCTTAACCTTTCGGTCCGTGTTCCGAGGCCATGTATGCACATGCTAGGCTCGCCAAGTAAGAACCTTAGTATTCGCATGTGTAAAACTGTCTTACACCCGAGATATGCTCGTGGATTCAAGTACACCAGATCATCACATGATGTCTTGAAGCGGCGAAACATTATCGGTGCATACTTAAGGAAGAACACATTTTTATCTTGATATCTAAATGAGGGATCATCTTATTATGCTAGTAAAATGCCAAACAAGCAATATAAGACGCAACAAACATCACATGTGAAAAAGTGAAATGATATGGTTCTTGCACTTGATCGTTATCATGTGCATCGTGGTATGATCTCCATCATTACTTTATGTGTAAGGCCAAGGTCTATGGAACTTACACGTTATGTGTGTTGTAAGAGTATCGACTTACACTTTTACTTACAACATCATCATATCATGACACTATCCCAGCAACAATCTAAACTAGACGCTTCTAATTTATCCATTGCAAGTTTTACGTGGCTTAGGGCTTTCGGAGATAGAACCGTTCTTACCTACGAACATGGAACCACAACGATGATAATCAAATTATTGACAACTCATTGTAAATCAGATATTGACTATAGTAGGAGAGACAGACACCCGCAAGCCACTTATGCAAAACTAGTTGCATGTCAAGCGTGGAACAGGTCTCAAGTGTGAGGACATGTAAAGTCTGTCCGGGCTGCTTCATCCCACTATGCCACCAATATCCAAAGTAAAAGGAATAAGTAATAACATGACAATCAGCGCCCACATATTCATATGTGTACTACCCGTGCAAAGCATCTACGCATAGATCTGGCTCTGATACCACTGAAGGGTTCGCAACATAGAAAACAAAATTTTCCCTATGATGGGAACTAAGTACCAAGATCTATCTACTAGATACAAGCAACCGGTGGATATACATCCATAGAATACATACCCTCAAAGACCGAATAGCATTAACGAGGTTGTACTCATGGATGATGTAGTCGAACGCTAGTCGATCTCAAGATCGTGATGAAGTCCATCTGGTCCAGCCAGTCCAGCACCATCAAGTCTAGCACCACAACGCATTCGTGCATCCATGATCGCACACACATCCGGGTACCCGATAACCTCCGCGCCCTTACTCCAGCGAAGCAGCGGAAGCAACAAATCCTTTCAGAAAAAGCCACCGGGAACATGTATCTCGCTGATCCGAGACCATGGGTAATTCTAAAGGGGGGAGAGAGATCCTTCGCGAGGAGGTTTGAGATGAGAGGAGGGAGTGGGTCCCTTTTATAGGGAGAGGGTCATGGCGTGGAAGCCATGGAGGTGCCCCCACCTCTTCCACATTCATGTGGGTGGAGCTCTCACTCACATAAATAGCCACCCACTCAAAATTCTACTCACCTCCATTAAATTTCCACCAAATTTAATGCAATCTCTCATTAAATAAAACTCTTTTATTTATTTATTCAGAATTTTGTTAATTACTTGAATTAACAAAAAATCACATAAAACCCCTTGCTAGTATTCAATTTCACATGCAGAAACAGTTTCGGCAATTTCAATCAAAACGATTACGGTGTCTAGTGAAATAAATTCTTGCGATTTCTTTTTCTTTCTCTGGCATATCATTTGCTCCGAATGGTGTCGGTATCCCTTAAGTGTCTCACCCTACGGTTCGCAAATAATGTAGACATGATCGAGACCCCTCTCCGATCAATAATCAGCAGCGGGACCTGGAGATTCGTACTGACTCCCACACATTCAACAATGACTTATGTGATCGTGTGAACCTTATACACATGTAATAAATCCCTTCGTCTCATGATATATTACATGTCCGAGATTATATCATCGGTATCTCTATACATAGTTTGATCTCGTTACCGACATGTACTCTTTTCTTGTTCCCATGATATAACATTCTAGTGATCAAATAACTTGCTTGCAAGCTAAGTAATGTGATATCACCGAGAGGGCCCAGAGTATATCTATTCGTCATCGGGATGGACAAACTCCACTCTTGATCCATGAGCCTCAACATAACACCTTCGTAGAACTAAACCCATCTTTATAGTCACTCTGTTACGGTGTGACGTTTGATGTTATCAAGATACTCTTCTGGTGTTAGTGATTTACATGATCTCATGGTCTAAGGACTATGATTACTTCGTATGATGTTATAGCAATATAAACACAATGACCTTGATCGTAATGCTATACTTTGGATGAATGTTCATTACATCATTCCAACAACGTTGTGACCTCGTTATTAACAACATCTAATGCCCATGATCAGGAAACCTTTGATTATCTTGTTAATCAACGATCTAGTTTATAAGAGAGGCATAACTAGGAACTTCCTTTTTGTTTATTAAACGCACATGTATTAACGTTTCCGTATTAATACAATTATAGCATGCAAAATAAACATTTATCATAAATAAGGAATACGATAATAACCACTTTATTATTGCCTCTCGGGCATATTCCCTTCAGTCTCCCACTTGCACTAGAGACAATAATCTAGTTTAGAAACTTTGTGTATTGAACACCTATGTATTTCTGGTGTTCCATATACACGATTGCAAGTGGTTAACATAATCTACGGATCTGACGCTTTCAGGTCCATGTGTATTTGCATGTCTTTGCATCTTCATGCATCACTCATTCTCCAATGAGATGGCATTATATAAATTTGTTATTTTGGTGAGACCTTTAGTTCCTTGGGGTTAAATCATGTCGATATTATTGTCATACAATATATCTTTAGTGTTAGCCCATTGCGAACCACACCTTAGTTTTATAACAAACTACTTGACACAAATGCCCTCCTTTGCTACTACTATTGCAGTCATACTTAGTCTTTTTGTTGTAGTATCCGTCACAATGTCTTAACTTTGGAATTCATCCAAATCCTTCATGGAAATTTCTTTCCATTTCATTGTGCCACCCATAGTTTAAATTGAGATAGACTTAATTTTGTATCTTGTGACAAAACTAGTATCAATGTAATGCTTTACAATGAACTATTTGTAATTGTTTGTCACCTCTACACAATATATTCTTAGTTCTTCCAAAAGATCATAAGAATTTCCTTACTATTGTCCAATGATAATTTTATGATTCATTCTGGTATATGCTCATAACACTTAGAGTATAGGACATATCTGGATGTGTACATATCATGGTATGATTGATCAAAACATTTTTATGATTTCACTCATCAAGCGTCAAAGCACTTGAATATTGTTTCACTTACCTAGTGTTAGTACACTTGAATTTTGATTCAATTTTTTTTCCATGCGACAAGATCCTTTTCTCATCGTTTTTATATTGAACCCCTTCAATATCTCATATATGTACGTTTGGCACGACCATATTAGCGTCACTATCTATCCATGTGTCAAGTCGATTCTCATGAAACATTCAGAGGAGGATACTGATGACCCACAAGTATAGGGGATCGCAATAGTCTTCGCGGGTAGTATTACCCAATTTATTGATTCGACACAAGGGGAGCCAACAAATACTTGCAAGCCTTAACAACAGAGTTATCAGTTCAGCTGCACCTGGAAATAGTTCTTGCTCACAGAAGTTTATCAGTAGCAACAGCAAAGCAACAGTGAAACAGTAGCAATAGTAACAGTAATGGTAACAGTAGGATTCGAGTGCGGTAGGCATAGGGATGGATGGACGGGCATTGCATGGACGAGTCTAAACATGTAACTTCAAGATCTAGGGCATTGCAGATAAATAATAACAAGCATCCAAGTACTAAAGAATCCTAGGCATGTGCTCCAAATATAGTCATATGTGCTCGCAATGAGAACTTGCACAACGTCTTCTGTCCAGCCAGCCCGGGGCAGCGGGGCCTCCAGGGAACTACTGGCAATTAAGGTGCTCCTTTTCATAGAGCACCGGAGCAAAGGATTAACACTCTGTGAACACATGTGATCCTCACACCATAGCCATCCCCTCCGGTTGTCCCAATTATTGTCACTTTGGGGCCTTTGGATCCGGACGATGATATGTGTACACAACTTGCAGATAAGATCACAAACAATACTATCATAATGATTCAATAATAAGTTCAGATCTGAGATCATGGCACTCGGGCCCTAGTGACAAGCATTAAGCACAACAAGTTGCAACAAAGTCAAATAGCACAAGAGAAACTAGGCACTATGCCCTAACAGTCTTATTCGATTACATGATAGAACTCATCCAATCCCTACCATACCCAAGCCTACAGTGGGGGATTACTCACTCATGGATGAGGGAAACATCGGTGGTTGATGGAGATGCGTTGGTGATGACGATGGCGACAATCCTCTCCAAATTCCCCGTCCCGGCAGGATGCCAGAACGGAGTTTCTGGATCTGAATCTTGGTTTCTGGTGGCGGCGGAGCGGAACTCTTTCTAGAAAACTATCAACCCCCCTGAGTTTTTAGGTCAGAAGGAAACTTATAGGCACGGGGGGAGGCCGAGGAGCTGCTTGGGATGGCCAAACCCCCTCCAGGCACGGGGTCAGGTGGGCCCGCGCCTGGGGTGGGTCTAGGCCCCCCAGGCCTCCTCTCTATCTCCCCTTCTGGCTTCGTGGATCTTCTGGTGAGAAATAGTTTTTGGCATATTTTCCGAGATTTTTCCTGATAGTTCATTTTCTGCACAAAAACAAGACACCAAAGTAATTCTGCTCAAAACAGCGTCAGTCCGTGTTAGTTGTATCCAAATCACACAAGTTTAGAGAACAAACAATAGCAAAGTGTTCGAGAAAGTAGATACGTTTTGGACGTATCAACTCCCCCCCAAGATTAGCTTATTGCTTGTCCTCAAGAAATTCGGTTGAAAACTGAGTGCAATAAAAGAACTTTCACGAACAATTTGCTTCATATGATGTAAATATTCTCAGCATAGGAGTATATGCTTAGACAATTCATAATAAGGAGTATGGAACTAAGTCTACTCAATAGTCATTGCAAGCTATGAAGAGAAACCAACTCAATAATAATAAGTAGCAAGAAACATAAACATAAGCAACATTGCAATGCTCATAATAATGCATGATAGAGTGGTATCTCGCTTGCCTTTGTTTGAAGATCACAATATAAATGCCAAGCCACCTCTAAAGCTCACATGAAGACTAGAGATAAAGATATCCGAGATACAAGCATCAAAGTCATGACATAATTAACCAAGTTTTGGAACAAACACAAGAATGACAACTATGCTCTCAAGAAGGTGCTCATAGAATAAGTGGTGACTCAACAAGGTTGTGAAAACGGTTTTGTGAAGGTTTGAAAGGCTTCCCAATGCTGAAAGGAAGGTACTCATTATCTTTGAGCTCTCATTGCCCCTATCATAGGCATCTTTATGTGGTTAAGGTAAAAGTGAGGTCCACTCTGAATTATATGCTTGACAGACCATATACTGAAAATCCCAAGTCCCTTGAGTGCGAGGGCCACTCCGCATACTACTCAACTTTGGGTCCAGGCAAGTTCTTGTCATTGTAAGCATTTTCATATCATAGAGAACCGCCAACGGGGTACCCCTTGCATATGGTACATGAGCTTTCCCATGACCAAAATGACAAGGCAAGCAGACAATGAGCATCTCAGCAATCTTTTTATTTACTATATGCATAGTTTTTTATTGAGGATGCTTCATAGATGACTCACTATGGTGATGCTGCAAGTTTCCACCATGATTAGGCATTGCTTAGGCTAGTGGCCCAGGCGTTTCTCTAACACAGAATACAAACTCCATGGACTCACAGGCCCTCCTTTCATTTCGCGTCGTTGACATCCGCAAACAAAAGAGCAAGGTATCAACTAGATATAAATATATCTAAAAGGTGTTGAAAGCGTTCCCCATGACAGCACAGTTATGCTGACTCCCAGCATATAATTAGCAAGCATATAACTTTCATGGACTAGTCACAATGGTTCAGAATTATTAAGTGCATATAATAAAGTGTGCCATCAAGTTCGTGAGAGCTTTACTAACTAAATTTCTCAATACAGACAAACATTTTATTTCAGAAGAAAACATGGCATATAGAATATGCACTGAAGTAGCAAATGATGCTAATAGGTAGGTATAGTGGACACAGCTGGCAATATTGGTTTTGGGGAGTTGGAAGAACAGGTAGAGCACATACTCAGTGCAAGTGAAGGCTAGCAATAGAGAGGGAGCGACAAACGAGAAAGCAATATCTATCATAATCATGCTTGCAACAAAAAAATACTAACTATGGCATGAAAGTGATATAGGAACTCTAAGGAAAAATAAATCATCGAGGCTTACTGACTATTGATTAGTCATATGCATGCATGCGCATGTGCCAAGTCGATTCACATGAATAGTCAGAGGAGTATACCACAGTATCATACCAAAGTATGAATAAAACAATGCAAGCAAACATTCATATAACATGCTACAAACTATTAGCAAGCTGGAGCTAATCATAGACAAGCAAGAACTACTAAGCATCCATAATGACATACACCTTACACAAATAGGCTAAGCATGCTCACAATGATGAGTATATGTACAAAAATGAAACAAATAGAGTTTGTTACCAGCCTCTTACCACACCTCGAGTTGTCTTAATCTTCATTATTGCCCTTCACTTGTGTGACTTGAATAATTAACATGAAACCCTGCAAAGAACTCACAAAACCAAAGAAGAATAACAAATATTTTTGGTGTTTTCGATTTTTTTAGAAAGAAGCAAACAAAGAAAAACCAAACGGAGCAAAAGAAAACCAAAAACAAAAACTAAGACGCTCTAAGAACAACACAACTGTGCATGAAACAATAAAAACGAAGTGTCTAGAAAGACCTCGGATTTTTTTGATGAAGAAGGGGATGCCTTGGGAACCCCCAAGCTTTGATGCTTGTACCTCTTAAATATTTCTTGGGGTGACACGGGGTGAATCCCCCCAAGCTTGAGCTTTTGTCCATTCTTCATCTCATTACATCATCCTCTCTCTACACCTGAAATTTTTCGTTCATACAAAACTTCACACAATCTTCATTAGCAACATTAGTTTATTCAAAAGATATTAGACCTCTGGCAAAGCTTTGGAACAGCAAGACTTTTCATTAAAAACACAATATATTATAGCAACTGCTTCAAAAACCTCAATTTCCCAAAAAGAACCCAAAAAGGAATCAATAAGAAGCAAATGCAAATAATGGCAGAAATCTGTCAAAACAGACCAGCAGGTAGAAACCGATTATTTCGAAAAGCTTATGTTGCTCAAATCAAAAGGTGTTGAACCAACGAAAGTTATTAACATACGAGGGGATTTATTCGTAAATTTTGAGCTCAATACAAATTACAGAGACTCCTCATGAATTTTTATGGTGGAGGACAGAAATCTGTTTCAGGACAGCAACTCCCCAAATCTTACTTCCCTCTCATTAGAGGTCATTCTTGGCACAAAAAGCAAACAAAAAGGATAAGAAGAGGTCATTCTGAAGTAATAACTTCCAATATTCAAGGAAACTCTTGGGTTATCTCCCAACAAGTACTTTTCTTTTAACGCCTTTAAGTTAGGCACGGCGAAGAGCAAAGATTGGAAAGGAGAAAAATAAAAGTGATCAAGTATAACCACTGTGAAAACATTATTTTGTTCATTAAAATCCTTTTGTTAACAAGGTTGATCAAGTCTTGTTACCAAAACAATCTTAGATGAAGCAAAACTTTGTATTCCACCAAGTGATTATGTTACCTCATACTTGATAGCAATGGTCCCAA
The DNA here is from genome assembly GCA_030063025.1 of Avena longiglumis. Classification (NCBI taxonomy): domain Eukaryota; kingdom Viridiplantae; phylum Streptophyta; class Magnoliopsida; order Poales; family Poaceae; genus Avena; species Avena longiglumis. Next base: position 468,683,550 of record CP125974.1, on the reverse strand, counting down.
TCATAATAGTTTCAAAAATTTCTTGTGGAATGGGACAATAAATTTCTCCAACCTTGATGCCTTCAATATTTTCAATAGAATTGAGGCAATAGCTCTTAACAACCTTCTTGGGGAAATAGACAGTGTGCTCTTTGTCATTAATATTGAATGTTACTTTTACTTGATTGCAATTGATGACAGCACCTGTAGTATTAAGAAATGGTCTCCCAAGAATAATAGACATATTATCATCTTCAGGCATTTCAAGCACAAAAAAATTAGTTAAGACCATGCAATTATGAGCTACTTGAATAGGAACATCCTCAAATATACCAACAGGAATAGTAGTTGACTTATCAGCCATTTGCAAAGAAATATCAGTTGGTATCAACTTTTCTAGCTGGAGTCTCTTATAGAGAGAAAAAGGCATAACACTAACTCCAGCTCCAAAATCACATAAAGCAGTTTTAACATAATTATTCTTAATGGAGCAAGGAATAGTTGGTATACCTGGATCACCAAGTTTCTTTGGAACCTTACCATTGAAGGAGTAATTAGCAAGTAGAGTAGAAATCTCCTCATTTGGAATATTTCTTTTATTAGAGACAATATCCTTCATATACTTTGAATAAGGAGGCAATTTAATAGCATCAGTCAAAGGAATTTGAAGAAATAAAGGCTTCATCCACTCACAAAACTTTTTGTAGTGTTCTTCCTCCTTTGATTTGTGTTTCTTACCTAGAAAAGGCATAGGTTTCTGCACCCAAGGTTCTCTCTCTTTACCATGTTTATTAGCAATAAAATCTTCCTTAGTGTATCTAGTGTTCTTAGTGTGCTTCTCAGGTTCTTCCTCACCTTCCTCCTTATCAGGAGACTCATCAATATTACCACTCTCAGTTTTAGCATCAGAGACAGATATGATATTAGGATCTACAGCAGGTTCGAGTGGTTCCTCAACTTTCTTATGTTTCTTTTTCTTCCTCTTACGAGGACTACCACTATCCTCACTTTGTTGGGAATCCTGCTCTATTCTTTTAGGGTGTCCTTCGGGATATAAAGGATCTTGAGTAGCTGCACCACTCCTAGTTCTAATTCCATAAGCATGTTTATTTCCTGAATCATTAACTAGCATATCCTTTTGTACTTTAGCAAGTTGATCAAGTTGGGTTTGAACCATTTGAAAGTGTTTACAAAGAATTTTAATATCATTATAAGTTCTTTCCACAATATCTTTCAACTCATGGATAGCTCTAGAGTTTTCCAATAAATGATTCTGAACTTATTTATTAAAATTACCTTGTTTAACAATAAATGTGTCAAGTTCCTCTAAGCATTGTCCAGGAGACTTACCATAAGGAATATCACCTTCATTAAATTAGAGAGAGTGTACCTCAATAGTAGATGAGTGGGGAATTGGCTTACACAATTCTTCTATAGGAGGTAAATTATTCACATCTTCGGCTCTAATACCTTTCTCCTTTAGACACATTTTAGCTTCCTTCATCATTTCATCATTTAATGCAATAACTCCCCTCTTCTTTGTTGTTGGTGTTGGAACTGGTTCAGGAACAACTGGTTTAGGATTAATAGGCTCTGGTGTATTCAGCTCAGTTGAAGTCCAATCATCATAATTATTGCTTATCTTGTTCATTAATTCTTCAACATCTGTAGGAGTCCTTTTCCTGAAAACACAGTCAGCAAAGCTATCTAGGTAGGTCCTAGAATCATCAGTTAGTCCATTATAATAAATATCAAGAAGCTCATTCTGAGGTAATGGACATCCAGGATATGCATGAATCAAGGAACAGAACCTTGTCCATGACTCGGGCAATTTCTCATCTTCTCCCTGTTTAAAATCAAAAAGTCTCTACAAAGCAGCATGTCTAGCACTGGGAGGAAAATATTTATGGAAGAAAGAAGCAATCAAGCAATCAGGGCTATCAATGGAACCGAGAGGTAATCTATTAAACCAAGCCCTAGCTTCTCCTTTTAGTGAAAAAAGGGAAGATCTTAGCATTAAAGTACTTGCGCATCTTAAAATCATTAGAGAACAAAGCACTCATAGTAGAAAGCTCATTCATATGAGCCACAACACTCTCATTTTCAGTACCACAAAAAGGTTCTTTCTCAACAATATCTAAATAAGATAAATCAAGAGAGAAATCATAATCTTTATCTTTAATATCTATGGGAGAGGTGGCAAACTTAGGATCATAGGACTTCTTAGGAATAATAGTACATCTAGCAAGGAGACTCTTAATAGCACTAGCACCATGTGTGTTTCGGCACTCTTCAACAAATTCATCAGTGAGCTTTATGTAACCACAAGTATAGGGGATCGCAACAGTCTTCGAGGGTAGTATTACCCAATTTATTGATTCGACACAAGGAAGCCAAAGAATACTTGCAAGCCTTAACAACTGAGTTGTCAATTCAGCTGCACCTGGAAATAGTTCTTGCTCACAGAAGTTTATCAGTAGCAACAGTTTAGTAGTAGAAATGGCAAAGTAACAACAGCAGTAAAACAAGAGCAATAGTAATTGTAGTAGCAAACAGTAGGATATGAGCGCGGTAGGCATAGGGATGGATGGACGGACATTGCATGGAAAAGTCTAAACATGTAACTTCAAGATCTTGGGAAATTGCAGTTAAATAAGATAAAGCATCCAAGTACTAAACAATCATAGGCATGTGCTCCATATATAGTGATGCGTGCTCGCAATGAGAAGTTGCACAACATATTTTGTCCTGCCAGCCCGTTGCAGCGGGGCCTCAAGGGAACTACTGGCAATTAAGGCACTCCTTTTAATAGAGCACCGAAGCAAAGCATTAACACTCCGTGAACACATGTGATCCTCACTTCACAGTCATCCCCTCCGGTTGTCCCAATTTCTGTCACTTCGGGGCCTTTGGATCTGGACAATGATATGTGTACACAACTTGCACATAAGATCACAAACAATACTATCATAATGAATCAGTAATAAGTTCAGATCTGAGATCATGGCACTCGGGCCCTAGTGACAAGCATTATTGTAACACCCTCAGAATCGGCCCTATGCAAGTTTTAGCGCTTCACGCCAAACCCGCATAGAAACGATTCAAAGGTGCCCACCAGGCACTTGCGTGCGGGTGGAAGACGAAGTAATATCATTACACAATAGTCCTCGATGGAACCCACAAAACATATATACAACAACGACTCAACGAGTCAAGAATAGAGATATACAGTACAAAGGTCCAAATCACCTTGAAAACGATACAGCGTCCGAGTACGGACAAGATGCAAATTGAGCTAAGAGCCCTGAAGAATAACCAATGGCGTCCATAACCCTGCCCAGGCCAAGCCGGAAGGGTAACCCTGCTAACGACGTCGATCTCAAACCTGCTTAAACAAAAGGGGTGCCGACAAAGGGCAAAGGAAAAAGGAGAGCGGTCAGTACTGAGGCCAGTACACGGCGAGACTAGAATTCGGCGGTCCTCGCCTACATAGGTATGGTGGACTGAAGCGGCAGCGCAGCATGCACTAAACACCTATAGAGACTCAATATAACTGTCGGCTATCAGAGAGGGATAAGAAAGACCTATTCGGAACCAACCTGTTACTACCACCAAACATACCCATCCTGGTATAACCCCCTCGAGACCAAACGAGGAAGTCAACCGAGGAACTCACACAGTTGGCAGTTTTATTTATTCGTTTATCGTTGCCGCAATTATTAGTCAGGTATAGATAGTCGTCCTGATATAATAAGCAGTGGGCACTTTTAGTTAACCATTCTGTTGTAGTTGCAACACTTACTAGTCAGATACAATAAGCATGAGATATCCCAAACCTAGCAGTTGTTGGTACTTTTATTTAGCCATTCCATTGTAGTGAAGCTGATTACTAGTCATATCGGATACAAGTCAAATTATAACAGTAAACTTTAGTTATGTTATCTATGATCGAGAACTGTGCTCCAAGTCGTCCATAACCGCGGACACGGCTTCTCGAAAAGATTTAACCCTGCAGGGGTGCACCAAAGTTTCCACACGCACCTACACCCTTGTTGTCAGATCAGGTAGGTACAAGATCACAAAACATACACCCAACAGAATGTCGACGGGGTTTCGGACACGACGTTTCCCAGACCCAAAGTAAGCACATGGGGGCCACCCCACTAAGCTACCCGCAACGAAGTCGGCCGGCTCCGAGACGGACCCATGGTTTGTGACAATGGTTGTAAACGACTGGAAACCCGAAAGTGTGTCTGGGATTGTCGATACCGCAAAAACATTCCACGTTGGTTCCAAAACAGTACAGGCGCTCCACGCGCAATCATAAATAAAGCAGTAAAGCATGGCATAAGTACAGGATAGTAATAAAGCCCCAAACTACTTTGTGGCCCCCGGTATAGTACTTTGAAATCAGGTACTAATCGATGGGGGTGCCCACACACCCCACCTGTGGTTAGCGCGCTCGATCTCGGAACAGGTGTCAAGAACTCGGGGTCCTACGGGACACCAGTGAGCGGTTAAAAACCAAATATTGTCTATTACCCACCGGTGCCTCTGCATTTACCTACTTCAATTTTAGTTATTAAACGATAATTAAAGCCATGATCATCTTCAACATTAAACATATGGCAATACTCCAACAACCGTGGTACTTGACGACACGCAACAGCACTTGAGCAAGCGACTACGACACGCAAGTCCAACTATCTACCAAACAATAGGTAATAGGATGTGTCCAAGGCAATATAAGGTTGCAAGGGATATCACGGGTACGAAAACTAGAGCATCGCAACACAGATAGCAATAGATCAAAAGGAAGAAATAAAGACTAGAAAGGTAAAATAGGTAGAAAGGGGGAGAATGCTCGCCTGGAAAACATTGCCGAAGGTTCATCCAAAGATCGGGTCGACACTCGCATCAACTCATCAGCCTAATCCGTGAAGAAGCAAATCACTAGAAGAAACACCGGATGCAATATTTAATACGATGACAGAAGATCGGCATGATGCATGTTTGATGTATGACATGGCAAAGATGCGATGCAATTAGGCAATATTAAGCGAAACCGGGGTTCCGACAATTACTTAGAGGTTTCATGTTGTTTAGATACCCCGCAATTTAAATGTTGTCTTAACATGGCAAAATATATCACCGGTTCGATGCACAAATTTAAATGGAGGCAATATTAGACTAGATTCGCCCGCATATGGCCTCCATATTTAATTTAGGTGAATAGTCGAAACACCCCCAAACACCCACAATATGTATGCAAGCATGACAATTTAATTATGCAACAAGATAGATGTTATATTACAAAATAGAGGCGGATAAGATAGGGGTCACACATAGGGGTCGACGATCTTGGGGTTCCGAGGGTTCGGCTCGCCGGGATCGGTCTTCGGAGCTGTCTGCGGTGTTCGGTCTTGGGTCTAGGAAGGAGAGCTCGATGATCCGGGGTCTTCGGTACCTTATCGACGACCTTGAGATTTCGACTTCGTATGCCGATGGTAAACTTAGTTTGATGTCAGATCCAAGTGGCGATCTTGGTGAAACAAGGGTTGCGGGTTTGTCTGAACGGATCATCGAGTGGCATTCGGGATCTGAAACAACAGCCACACAACTTCACCTGAGCAGGGTCACGAGTACCATCACATTACCCACCGCCCAACATACAACAACACGACAGACGCATGGTCAACCGACCAAGAGTAGAGGACGCAGGCGCGCATGGCAGCACAGGGGCGAGCACAGGCGGAAGGCACTCGTGGAGTGGTGGTGAAGACTGCAGCGGAAGGGCGACAGACGCAACCTTGGGGCTGTGCTGTCGAGAGCTCGCGAGGACTCCAGGGAGGCTTGCCGGCGAGGAGAAGAAATCAACGAGGAGGACGCGGCCGGCTAGCTCTGCAGCAGGAGGGTTGACGACGACGGGGGGCTTCACGGGGCGTGCGAGGTGGGAACTGCGACTGGTGCCTGCGGATGGAGGCGAGGCCGACGTGCGGCGGGAAAGGAGCTCTGCGGCGGCGAGATGGCTTGAGCCGAGCGACATGGCGCACAGGAGCGCACGGCCTGGGTGACGCGGAGCTCCGGAGAGGCGGCGGGGCCAATCGAGGTGAGGCGAGGGGCACCGGCATCAGCGAATGGAGCTTGGAGGGAGGGGAACCAACATGGGACGGAGAGGCGGTGGCGCGTGACAGAGGGAGTGCTCGGCGGTGGAGCTCGCGGCCGAGGAAGCTCACGAGGGAGGCGGCCAAGGCAGAGGGCAGCGGGCGGGCGGTGGCGGCTTGGCGGCGGCGGCAGCTTGGTGCGAGTGGTGCTGCTGCCGAGGCGAGGGCCACCGGGCGACCTCACCGGCGGCGCAGAGGGGACGGGCCAAGCAACAGGGAGATGAAGGCGACCGGAGGTGGCGTTGGCGGGAGGATCTCCTGGCGACGGTGGCGATAGACGAGCGAAGAGCGGCGGCGCTCGCCAGAGGCGGGGATCCGAGGCGGCAGCGGGGTCCGGATCAGGGGAGGAGAACCCACGGGGTGGTCGGTCACGACAAGGGGAAGGGGAACTCGATCGAGGGAGGTGGGGCTAGAGGAGTTGTCGGTAGCGGGAGGAATCAGGATGGGATGGGGACGTGGGTCGTGTCGAGGGAACAGGAGTGGTGGGCCAGGGCGAGGTCGCGCGGGTGGTGTGTGGGTGCGGTTCCAGGTGGTTGGAGCCTTGTGATAGGGTGGGGTGAGACTGGTGGTTTCCGGCGGCGGGGAGAGGGAGTAGATGTGGGTTTGGGGATAGAGTTAGGGTTAGGGTTTGAAGGGGGTTGGTCAGTTTGGGCCAGGCCAAAACTGCCGGGGTGGTAGGTGGCCTCCCCGGGTTTTAAAATAGTTGGTTTATTTAATTTATTTTTAAAAATATATTTTATAAGTAGTCTAAGACAAATACAAGATCCGAATAGACCGAGATTTTTGATTTGAAATTTAAGGAGGGTTAGTTTAGAAAATAACATAGTCTTTCGCAAATAGTTTTAGGCAAAAATAATATGCATGATGATGTCTTGATGATGCACAACAAAATAACATACGATTTTCTAGTAGTGATTTACCCGGGGTGCTACAATTATGCACAACAAGTTGCAACAAAGTCAAATAGAACTAATAGAGATACTAGGCACCATGCCCTAACAATCTTATTCGATTACATGATAGAACTCATCCAATCCCTACCATCCCCATAGCCTACAGCGGGGGATTACTCACTCATGGATGAGGGAAACATGGATGGTTGATGGAGAGGCATCGGTGATGATGATGGCGATGATCCCCTCCAAATTCCCCCTCCCGGCAAGGTGCCAGAACAGAGTTTCTGGTTCTGAATCGTGATTTCTGATGGTGGCGGTGCAGCGGAACTCTTTCTGGAAAAATGTCGAACCCCCCTGAGTTTGTAGGTCAAAAGGCAACTTATAGGCGAAGAGGGAGGCCGAGGGGGTGCCTAGGGCGGCCACACCCCCTCCAGGCGCGGCCTAGGCCCACCCGCGCGGCAGGGGTGTGTGGGCCCCTCAGGCCTCCACTCCGTCTCGTATTCTGTCTCCGTGAGTCTTCTGGTGAAATAGGATTTTAGGTATATTTTTCGGGATTTTTCCTGATAGTTGATTTTCTGCACAAAAACTAGACATCAAGGTAATTCTGCTGAAAATAGCGTCAGTCCGTGTTAGTTGTATCCAAATCACACAAGTTTAGAGGAGAAACAATAGCAAAAGTGTTCGGGAAAGTAGACACGTTTTGGACGTATCAACATCAAACACCACTCTGTATATGGGTGGTTATAAAGGTGACACTGAGTATTGTGAAAGTATGTGTTGAAGCACATGGATCAAGAGTGGGATTTGTCCATCCATATGATGGATAGATATACTCTAGGCCCTCTCGGTGGAATATCATCCAATTGGCTTGCAAGCATATGACTAGGTCACAAGGGATGCCATATCACGGAATGAGTAAAGAGTACTTATCAGTAACGAGGCTAAACTAGGTATAGAGATACCGACGATCAAACCTCGGATAAGTAAAGTATCCTGAGACAAAGGGAAATTGGTATCATATGTAAATGATTCATTCGATCACGAAGTTATTGTATAAATATGTGGGAGCCATATGAATTTCCAGATTCGTCTATTGGCTATTGATCGAAGAAGTGTCTCGATCATCTCTGCATAGTTCACGAACCTTAGGGAGACACACTTAAGGATTCGATGTTGCTTAGTAGATATGGAATTAGAGTTGGAGACAGAATGTTGTTCGAAGTCTCGAATTGGATCCAGGACATCATGAGGAGATCCGGAATGGTCCGAAGAATAAGATTCATATAAGGAAAGTCCAGTTCCGGGGTTCATAAATGTTTTTGGTGTTTCCACCGGAAGCTTCTAGAAGGTTCTGGAAGGTCCACCACCCCAGAGGGGGGCACATGGATGCGCCATACCCAAGTGGGGGTGGCGGCATCAAGCCCTAGGGAAAATCGGCCAAGACAAGAAAGTGGGAATCAAACTCTAGTTTTGAAAGTCAAATCCCAATTTGAAAAGTCAAAGTCCTAGTGGAGGAAGGGAAGGAGACCTAGGGAAACTAGGTTTCCCTCTCCCTCCTTGTCGCCGGCCACCAAGAGGTGTTGGGGATGGACTTAGTCAGGGCTGGGAACCCTGGCCGCCACCCCCACCTATATAAGGAGGGGTAGGGCACACCCCTACCCGCACCCCTTGACATAGCCCCCCCCTCCAAGGCGCCGCCGCCTACACCCTATCCGCTTGCGCCTCCCTCTCCTTGGAGCCTACACCCTAGCCGCCGAGGCCCTCTCTCCTCCACCATACCTGCTCCGTCTTAGGCGAAGCCCTGCGGGATCTACTCCTCCACCTCCACCACCACATTGTCGTGCTGCTAGAATCACGACGAGTTCTACAACCTTCGATGCCTGCTGGAACAAGGGAGGGGAAGGTCTTCATTGACTATCATATGTGTGACCGACTGCGGAAGCGCTGTTGGAACATGGTGCCGGAAGGATCGTCTTCGCGATCTTGAGATTGGCAAGTGATCGACTACATCAACCACCAGATCTGAATCTCGTTAAACGCTTTGGATCTTTAAGGGTTAGTTCTCTACGAACTCTTTGCACCGATCTTGTAGATTAGATCTTGGATTTTGTGTGTTCATGCGATAGATTTTTTTTGTTTTCCATGCTACGAACCCCTAAACAAAGAGGTCAATGTGGAGGACCTCCAAGATCCCATTGGAGTAGATGGTAGTTATGGGGGGATGCGTCGGCTCATGGATCTTCCCTTCAATACAAGCCCTACACACACGATCTTTGATAAAACGAACATTATCTTTTAGTCCAAGGATGTGACCTCTCGTGTGGAGACTTTGCAAATCCCTCACGTTGACATGGGAAAGATGGCGATGCCAAAGCCATCCCACATCATCTTTAGGCAAGCCGCGGTAGGTGTGGGTTTCTTGTTGAAATCTACCACATACAAACCGTTCTTGACATGTCCAATAAAGGCTATAGAGAGGGACTTGCTCCACATGAGAATCACAACCTTGGGAGTAAAGTAGGCACCGAAACCCATGAGTGTAAGTTGATGAACGGAAAGTAAATTATATGAAAGGGTTTTCACAAGCATAATGTCCACAATGGAAATATCCGGTGTGACCACTACCTTACCCAAACCCAATACCTTAGAATTTGATCTGTCTCCATACGTGACACACATGTTGGAAGAATTTGGATTTATATCATCGAGCATATCTTTGCTTCTGGTCATATGACTAGTGGAACAACTATCAACCACCCATTTTCTTCCACCAGAAAAGAAATCAATGCTTGGTCTTAGGTACCCATTGTTGGATGGGTCCTCGTTTGTTAGTCACAAGTATCTTAGGAATCCAAATGGCCTAATGGTAATCGTCACCATAAGAGGTTCCCACATATTTAGCATAGACATGACCATCATAAGATTTCATAAGGACATAGGAAGGATTATATTTTCCCGCATATTCATTTTGGGATGGTTCATCACCATCCTTGATGACACATGATTCCTTCTCTTTTGGCATCTCCCCCTCCTTCACAAATGTAATCATTTTGGAAGGGGCAGATGGCACATTCTTCTTCTTATTCTTGCTCTTGTTCTTCTTGGTCTTGGGTGCAAATCCAAGTCCTTTCTTGGTCACATTGCCCCTATGATTGCTCAAAATGGCATTTAGACTTTTCTCACCTTGTATGCACGAGACTAGAACTTTCTCAGTTGTGGCCTTCAACCTAATGTTCTCCTTAATAAGATCTTCGTGCTAACAAAAAGGGTTAGTAGAATGATGACCCACAAGTATAGGGCGTGTATGGTAGTACTTTCAATAAATAGGAGTGTCGATCCCAATGAGGAGGAGAAGGTGCTGAATAGTGGTATGGAGCAGGAAATCCCTGTGAATACTTAGCAAACAGATTTAAGTGGTTTTCTGACAAGGCGACAAACAAAGAGCAAGTAACAAAGGTAACAAACAAATGGAGCAAGTGGCCCAATCCTTTCTTAGAAAAGGACAAGCCGGTGGAAATACTTATAAGGACCAAACGTTCTCGAGGACACATGGGAATTCTGTCAAGTGCTTTTGCTTCAAATAGTTGAGTACTCTTCTCTCGTGTTGTAAGTGTTGTGTGGGTGAACCTGTGCTAACATACTGACCTTACTTGGACTAATACATACTTGTGATTAAACCCCCTGCAAACATCTGTAACTACAGGAAAGTAATTAAGATATAAATCTAACCACAGCCTTAAACTCTGAGATCCTACGCTCCCTTGTGCAAAGGTGTCCTAACGGGGGTTCATGTTTCTGTCATTCCGGCAACCCCACAATTAGTAGCCAAATACATAATGCATCCCCCTAGGCCCATAAATGGTGAAGTGTCATGTAGTCGACGTTCACATGATACCACTAGAAGAATAGCACCACAACTTAAATACTAAACCATTGAATAATAACTCATCACAGATTCACTACTAACAACATGACTTCTCCCATGTCCTCAAGAACTAAACGAACTACTCATGAGACATCATATGGATCAAGATCAAAGATGATATGATAATGGATAACAATCTGAACATAAACAATAAACCAATGGTTCCACTCACAAGCATCAACTACAATAGTAATTAACACCAGGAAAGTTTCCCCTAAGAACTAAAGCAATATCCAACACAATTGTTACAGCCGGACGGAGTGGTAATGATGGTGCTGGTGGAGATGATGGTGTGGATGATGATGATCCCGATGAAGCCTAGCTTGATGATGGTGTTGATGGCGACGGTCTCCCCTCTCCGGGAAGGAATTCCCCTGGCAGAAATCTGTCTATTGGAGAGATCTTTCTCTCTCGGTGTTTTCCGCCCCCCATAGGCGGCGAAAATCTATCTGTGGCCGCTCCTCGAGGCTTAGGGTTCCGTAGGGAAGATATAGGCAAAGGGGCGGAGTCGGAGGCCGGGCAGGTGGGCCACACCTTCCCTAGGCGCAGGGTCATGTGGGCCCGTGCCTAGGGGGTGTGTGGGCCCCCTATGGCCCCTCTTCGCTCCTCCTTCTGTCTTGCTTCGTCTTCTGGTAAAATAATATGTTTCCATATTTTTCTGGTATTTTTCTGATCTTCGCGAAATTGAATCGAAACACCTTCTTTTCCATCAGAATCCAGACTCCGGCAGTCTATCCTCCAAGAATCATCCAACTTGCATAAACATATGAAAAGCCATAATTAATACCTCATAATAATACAAATATCAATGAATAGAGGTAAATTTTGATATAGAATGGTGATGAAAATTGGGCATATCAACTCCCCCAAGCTTAGACTTCGCTTGTCCCGAAGCAAAAACTGAGCTCGGTAAACATGTCCACAGGTTTATGGAGTGAAGTGTCGATAAAAGAATACGAACAATAAGCATCACACTTACCGTTGCACAAATCATAGAAGAAAGCAACTCACCATTGTATAACTTAGCTTGCAACCAAGTATAGCAGTCACAATAGAGATGCATAAAGATAAATCATAATTGGAATTGGCAAACTTGTTCTTGGTTAGAGAACACCTGGCAAACAGTTTCACAAAAGCTTTTTGTAGAAGTTTCAAAACAGGAGCACTCTTTGCTCAAAAGGTTTTTCACAAGTGAAGGTTTTCAAAGTAATACTCAATAGATAAGAGTTTTGTGCAAACAAGGAATATAAAGAACATGATTGAATAAATCACCATATGAATGCTTGAAACACAACAACTCAAATGCTTGCTGGAGATGGAGAGGAAGTAGGTTTACTGACTCAACTTGGAAGTGGGAGAAAGGTCCCTTTATAGAGGGAAGCAGGGATTACAAGTCATAAAGAGCTTCCAAAAGATTATGGTACTTACTAGCTTTGAGCCCTCATTGCCCCTATCATAGGCATCTTGAGATGATTAAGGTTAAAGTGCGCAAAGATGGAGTATATGGTTGATGAAATATAAGTTGGCAATGTCATGTCCCTTGAATATGAGGGCCACTCCTCATGCTACTCAACTTTGGTCATAGATAAGTTCTTGTCACTGTAAGTATTTGCGTATCATTGAGAACCGCCAACGGGATACCCCTTGGACATGGTACAGGAGCTTTCCCATAACCAAAATGACAATGCAAGCAGACAATGAGCATCTCAACGATCTTTTTATTTACTATGTGCATAGATTTTTATTGAGGATGCTTCATATATGGCTCACTATGGTGATGCTGCAAGTTTCCACCATGATTAGGCATGGCTTAGGCTAGCGGCCCAGGCGTTTCTTTAACACAGGATACAAACTCCATGGACTTACAAGTTCCCTCTTTATTTCACACCGTTGACATCCATAGACAAAAGAGCACGATATCAACTGTGTACTGATATGTCCAAAATGTATATACTTTCTCGAACACTTTGCTATTGTTTCTCCTCTAAACTTGTGTGATTTGGATACAACTAACAAGGACTGATGTTGTTTTCAGCAGAATTGCCTTGGTGTCTTGTTTTTGTGCAGAAAATGAACTATCAGGAAAAATCCCGGAAAATATGCCAAAAATTATATTTCACCAGAAGATCCACGGAGCCAGAAGGGGAGACAGAGGGGAGGCCTGGGGGGCCCAGACCCACCCCAGGCACAGGCCCACTAACCTCGCACCTGGGGGAGGTTTGGACACCCCAGGTAGCTTCTCGACCTCCCTCCGCGTCTATAAGTTGCCTTCTGACCTAAAAACTCAGGGGGGTCGATAGTTTTCCAAAAGTTCTGCTCCGCTGCCGCCACTAGAAACCAAGATTCGGATCCAGAAACTCCGTTCTGGCACCCTGCCGGGACGGGGAATTTGGAGAGGATCATCGCCATCGTCATCACCAACGCATCTCCATCAACCACCGATGTTTCCCTCATCCATGAGTGAGTAATCCCCCGTTGTAGGCTTGGGGATGGTAGGGATTGGATGAGTTCTATCATGTAATCGAATAAGATCTGTTAGGGGCATAGTGCCTAGTATCTCTATTAGTGCTATTTTAATTTGTTGCAACTTGTTGTATGCTTGTCACTAGGGCCTGAGTGCCATGATCTCAGATCTGAACTTATTATTGAATCATTATGATAGTATTGTTTATGGTCTTATCTGCAATTTGTGTACACATATCATTGTCCGGATCCAAAGGCCCCAAAGTGACAATAATTTGGACAACCGGAGGGGATGGATGTGGTGTGAGGATCACATGTGTTCACGGAGTGTTAATGCATTGCTCCGGTGCTCTATTAAAAGGAGCACCTTAATTGCCAATAGTTCCCTAGAGGCCTCGCTGCCACGGGCTGGCTGGACAGAAGATGTTGTGCAAGTTCTCATTGCGAGCACGTATGACTATATTTGGAGCACATGCCTAGGATTCTTTAGTACTTGGATGCTTGTTATTATTTATCTGTAATTCCCTAGTTCTTGAAGTTACATGTTCAGACTTGTCCATGCAACGCCCGTCCATCAATCCCTATGCCTACCGCACTCGAATCCTACTGCTACCATTACTGTTACTATTGCTATTGTTTCACTGTTGTTACTGCTACTGATGCTTTGCTATTGCTATTGATAAACTTCTATGAGCAAGAACTATTTACAGGTGCAGCTGAACTAACAACTCAGTTGTTAAGGCTTGCAAGTATTCTTTGGCTCCCCTTGTGTCGAATCAATAAATTGGGTAATACTACCCGCGAAGACTGTTGCGATCCCCTACACTTGTGGGTCATCAAGAATTTTTTTGGCGCCGTTGCCGGGGAGCATAGCTTTATTTGTAAGTACACTTGGATCTATTATTGTTCACTGCTACTCCTTTCATCATGGGGAAGTATCGTGATGGAAAGTTCCCTATTTTACCATCCACTACAAGAAGAGGTACAGTCCTAAACACCTCTGCTGCTCTTGATTCACCGTCTATTAGAAGTAAGTTTGTCACACCACACCACATGCTCATGTTACACACACTACTACTACTGCTGAATCTGAAACTGCTTTTGATACTCATGATGTTACTTCTACTATGCTTGATGCGAGTGGTTCATTAGATCCTTTTCTAGATGCTACTATGGCTAGTCTAGGAAATACCGAAACTCCCAGTGAAGACACTGTTACACATGTGAAATGGATCGTATGGGCACCTAGAGGGGGGGTGAATAGGTGCTAACCAATTTTAATATACTTTTTCAATTTTAGGCTTGACACAAAGTAAATTCTCTAGATATGCAACTACGAGAATTTCCCTATATGTAACCCTAACTACTAAGCACGTAAAAGAGGAGCGAGGAAACCGTAGAGGAGCACGCGGAGACACAGGGATTTGTTTTACCGCAGTTCCTTCCTTGTTAGGGGAAGTACATCTGCGTTGGAGGGGTGGGCGGTTCTAAGACCACCACGCCACAATAGGCCTCACCCTATTCTCCGATGGATCTCGCCACGAGAGGCCTGATCCACCTTCTCCACTATTGGATCCCTTCGAGGCGAGAACCGGTGCCTTTTACAACACTATCGGGGCACACACCCACAACCGAATTGGGGGCTCCCGGGATGACAACAAGCTGACACAAAAACAAGGTTTATCAATATAAACAAAAACAAGGATCTAGATCTTTGCAAGGAATACTAGATCCGAGGTTCTCCAAATGAATGGAGAGGAGATGAAACGCTTGATTGCTGATGATGAAGGTCGAGTTCTCCTCCTTCGATTCCCAAAGGGATGGGGCCTTTGGATGGATCTAGGTGGAGCACTCTTGTATGAACTTTTGAGATCTGATCTGTTCTTTTTCGAGATGAATCAAGAGTCCTGGCAGGAGGGGGATTGCTGGCTTAAATACCCCCTCCCCAGATCTGGCCGTTGCACAACTTTGGGGGCGGATTATCCGCTTCACTTGGGCGGATTATCCGCCCCAAAACTCCGCCCAAGGGCGGAATCTCCGGGAAACTCCGCCTCTCTGGGCTTGCGCCTTGCGAAGAGCGGAGGCGGATTATCCGGCCTGGCCGGAAAGTCCGTCCAATGTTCCGCCCCCCCTTCTGGGGCTTGCGCATGCTTGGGCAGAGGAAGGGGCGGATTATCCGCCCCTGGTGGGGCCGGATTATCCGCCCCCAAAGGTAGATTTCTGAGCTGCAACACTTCAACACACATTAAATGATCCTTGGTATTGTTATCTAACACACAAAACACTAGGGATTAAGAAATGTTCTTTCAATCTCCCCCTTTTTGGTGTTAGATGACAATACTAGGATTTGCAAAGAGACCGGCAAGTGCCACCTTAGATAATGAAAGGCGCTCCCCCTAGATGTGTGCATATTTAAGATTTGCATTTGAATACAAATACACACACTAGGTAGAACACTACTTTTAAGGTTTGGAGAGAAAAGTCATACCACCGGAATCTATAGCCAAGGCATACATAGAAAATTCCATGAATCCATATGTCATCAAATATGCTCCATAATTCCATAATTCCATGGGGTCCATGATAGATAAATCCAGAAATCCATGAATACCAAACATAGTACCAAACTGTGGAGTACGACATAGTCTTACACAAACAACCATAAATAGCAAACAAGTTCACGCTAGAAAAGGCACAAGCAAGCAAATGAAAAACGACTAAAAACGAAAAGCTTGTGCCCGACCCTTGCAAATCCACGAGACCTAATAGAACTACTTCTCCCCCTTTGGCATCGAAACGCCAAAAAGGAAGAAGAGCGATGCTAACGTCCCTGGAGATCACTCCGCCTCATCCTCGTCGTAGTCATTCTCGTCCCCTTCCTCTTCATCATACTCATCATCATCGTCATCAGCTGGAGGAGTGGGTGCCCTTGGTGGAGGAGGAAAGAGACAACTCTCGAGCTCGCCATAGTTGATCCCTGAAGTGTTCCACTGAGCGTACGGATCCGGAGCAGTGGGTGGAGGTGGATTGCCAGTGGCACCTGAGACATGGTGGAGGATAAGCTGCTGCGTGTGATCCCTCTCATGATCCCTGCGGTACGCCTCATATTGGCCCTTGTGAATGTCAATACCCATGCAAAGAATGTTCCGCTGGAACCAATTAAGCTGCTTGACCTCACGTGCCATTGGGGACACCGTGGAACGACGACCACTAGCCCGAGCATCACGCATGAAGGACTCCGGGGCAGTGGAGGGGTGATGAGTCTTCTGAGCCTTGTTGTATATTTTCTTGGGCTTATGAACACCATCCAAAGCAGTGCCAAACTCTTCATGGGGTAGCATATGCTTGACAAGCATCATAATGAACGGAGCATAAGGAATGGAGAGCCGGTTGATCATAGCATCCGTCATCTCATGAAAAATATAGTCCATGACATCCAGTTTGTAACCAGTGGCTGATCCAGAGTTAGTGGCACACTCGTGAGCGAACGCAAGGAGAGGAACAAGGTGGCCACGGATCCTGTCATTGTTGCCACCACTAGGCGCGATGCAGTCCCGAAACATGCCAACAAGAGCGGCATACAAGGGAGAGAGACCAGTGAAAGTACCAGCAACACCATCAGGAGAAAGACAGGGAGCCAGAGCAGTGTCCTTGGATGGCTTCAAGGGAGTAATGATGCGGTGACCAGCGGGAGTGTCACGGCCATGGAAAGCATACCCAAGAACCTGCCCAAAAATGCGAAAGTCTGACTGAAGCATGGTAGTCCCGGTCATCCACTTCATAGTGCGGCGCTCATCACCGCAGATCACAAGAGTAGAAAAGAACTGGCACACACGTAAGAGTCATAATCTTTGAATGGTCATGAGGTGGTGAAGCCCCATCTTATTGGTCACATCCAATGCCTCAAGGAGCCTAGCCTTGGATTGAGCCGCAGTCAAGTTCATGGGATGCATGGGGCGAATCTTGAGAGAAGCATAAACATCATCATGGATAGCCCGAAAGTGAGCATTCCAAAACATACTGTCTCGGGTTGGCCATCACTTGTCAACATCATCATAGTAGTCTGTCTGCGAATGGTGGCATCTTGAATGCTGTCCATAGACTTGTAATTGGGCGAGACTGTTTGCCCTTGCGAAGCGGTTCGCTTAGATTTCTTACTTGCCTCACCATCCTTGCAGCCTCTCTAGCTGCCTGTGGACCTCTGTTTAGTCAATAAACTTCCCTTCTGCAGTGGGTTTGAGATAACGGGGACAGGGACGACGGACGAAGGTCTTGGTCGGCTTGGAACCACCTGTGAAAAGCATTGAGAGAGGTAGCAAGGAGATGAGCATACACACAAGTCCAGGAGAAAGAAAACATGGAGAAAGAGTAACAATGCAACCCCATAACCAATGATGTGCATGAGCAGAATCAGAACCAAAACAGACCAGAGTGTAACCCTCCAGGCCGGATTATCCGGCCCTGGCAGGGGCGGATAATCCGCCCCCCGCAAAAAAATTCTGGATTGGCTCAGATCTACCATGGCAAAACAGATCGAGTACTAGGGTTGCAAGGCTACTGATTCTAGCATGTAAGAAACAACACCAAGAACCTTCTACAACGAGATTTCCACCAAAAAGAATACATCCCATACAAAAGGATAGAGATGAGGGAGTTACCCTCACTCATTGGAGGAAAATCGCGGAGGAGAAGATACCCGGAGGCGAGGTGAAGAAGATCCGGGGAGAGCCCGGAGAATCCGGTGGTCAAATCGACTCCGGGAGAGGCGGATGCTCCGGCGGCGGCTGGGGGCAGAGGTAGGGTTGGGGGAGGACTGGCTGCTCTGTTTGAGTCTGCCCTCCCCGACCCAGCCTATAAGGGGCTGATTTCGCCCGGGGCGGATAATCCGCCCCGTAAATTCTCGAAAATGAATCAGACTGAGCACCCTAACAAATCTCTCGATGGTGTTTTAGAGGACTTGTGTGCAAGAATAGATGGTTCAAGGAGGGAGGGAAAGGCTTGGGTTGAGAGAATCAAACTGAGATGGTACTACACACCCAAATTTTCAAGAATCAAATCAATCAAAAGCCAAATTTGAGTGTGTTTTCCATAAGAACAAAAGGTATGCAAGAAAATCCAACGAGACCCATGAAAAACCAACTCTTCTCGAGGAAGAGGGCGGTGGCCGAAGCCACCATGTTGGAGCGCATGGCATGACACCGCGAAGATGTATCTTGAGTTCAAAACCAATGCTCATCGATGACCCACATATCACAAAATGATATTAAGGGAAATGATTTTACTTGCTTTCGGCATGATGGGGGAGGGTTGGCCCAATCAATTAGGACCACACTCCCCCTATGTCTATGCCCACACCTAAACCAAATACATGAATAAGAGCAAGTGAGTGTGCAAGAATAGTCAAGCCAAGCTCCTTGAATCTATGATATTTAGCTCATTCCGCAAATAACAAAATCTTGCTTCATCGAGGGGCTTCGTGAAAATATCAGCAAGTTGGTTCTTCGTGCTCACAAATGACAGAGCAATATCTCCACGAGCAACATGATCCCGAATAAAGTGGTTGCGAATCTCTATATGTTTTGTTCTTGTATCTTGCAGTGATTGTAAGCAATTTTGATAGCACTTTCATTGTCGCATAAAGAGGCACTTTGTCACAATTGACACCATATTCCTTTAAAGTTTGCCTCATCCATAACAATTGAGTACAAGCACTTGCAGCAACATATTCAGCTTCGGTTGAGAGTGAAATACAATTGCTTTCTTTGATGACCAACACACTAGAGACCTGCCCAAGAATTGGCATGCACCAGAGGTTGATTTCCTATCATCTCTGTCACCATTAATCTGAATCGGTGTAACCACACAGAGAAACTTGAACCCTTGGGATACCATAACCCAAAATTTGGGGAATGAACCAAATATCGGAAGATTCGCTTGACCGCCACTAAGTGGCTTTCTTTAGGAGCGGCTTGGTACCTTGCACACACTCCTACACTTAACACGATATCGGGCCTAGATGCGCAGAGGTAAAGGAGAGAGCCGATCATGGATCGGTATACCTTTTGATCCACATCTTTACCCTTGGGATCGAGCTCAAGATGACACTTTGTTTGCATTGGGGTAGCAACGCCATTGAGATCCGTCATCTTGAACCTTTTGAGCATGTCTTGGATGTATTTAGCTTGATTAATAAAGGTTCCCTCTCTAAGTTGTTTGATTTCAAATCCAAGAAAGAACCTGAGCTCACCCATCATGGACATCTCAAACTTGTCAGTCATAAGCTTTGAAATTCATCGTTAAAAGCTTGGTTAGTAGAGCCAAAAATAATTTCATCTACATAGAGTTGGCATACAAAAGCTCCCCATTGACCTTCTTAGTAAAAAGAGTGGGATCGATTTGCCCAACTTGAATCCACGGTCTAGCAAAAGCTCTTTAAGGTGCTCATACCATACGTGGGGCTTGTTTAAGGCCATAGGCGCCTTATCGAGTTTGTAGACATGGTTCGAAATTTGGGGTCCTCAAACCCGGGGCTTCTTACGTATACTAACTCATGTAGAGGACCATTAAGGAAAGCTCTTAACATCCATTTGTTGTAACTTAAAATTATGAAGAGCTGCATATGCAAGAAGGATACGGATGGACTCAAGGCGAGCCACAGGAGCGTAGGTCTCGCCAAAATCAATCCCTTCTACTTGAGAGAATCCTTGAGCCACGAGTCGTGCTTTATTCCTCACAACAATGCCATTTTCATCCTGTTTGTTCTTGAAGATCCACTTGGTGCCGATAACATTGCGGCAATCCTTTGGCTTTTCTACGAGCTTCCACACTTTGTTGCGTTCGAAGTTGTTTAATTCTTCATGCATTGCAACAAACCAATCGGGGTCTTCAAGAGCATCAAAAACCTTCTTTGGTTCAACCATGGAAACGTGAGCTTGATGATCACAGAAGCTAGCAAGCTCTCTTCGAGTGGATACCCTTCGTCGTAGATCACCAACTACCTTGTCAAGAGTGTGACCTCTTAGTTCAAGGTTGCGATCAGCACGAGCCTTGCGACGAGCCTCAATATCCTTATTGTTTCTTGAAGGAGTGGATTCAATTGTTGTATCCTTGTCTTGATTACTGCCTTGTCCTTGATCTTGGTCACCGGTACTGTCAGACGATTGTTGCTGAATATTTTCTTCAGGCCCGGATAATCCGCCCCTTGGAGGGGCCGGACTATCCGGCCTGGGCGGTGAAGTACCAGAACCATCTTCCTGAGAAAGCCTGACTGGATTTGGAGACCCAGGGCCGGATAATCCGCCCTCGGGGGCCGGAGAATCCGGCCTGGGAGCTTCAGAGTTGTTGACTTCTCCTTCGGATCCTATGGAACAAGTTGGAGTGCCAGGGGCGGATTGTCCGCCCCTTGGAGGGGGCGGATAGTCCGTCCTGGGACTACCAGCTTGTCCAGGGGACAGATGGTCTTCAGCAGATTGTGGTGTTGGTGCAGGATTTTCTCCAACAGTAGGAGCTTGTTGATCTTGTGAAGATGAGGGCTCCACTTGAGGGCAGCATTGTCCTTCCCGATCCGCCACAAGGGGTTCCTCAATGGGGCGGAAAAATCCCACGCCCATTCTTCTTATGGCATCTTGGGGTATTTCAACATCTGCATCACAAACATCAACTTGCCCTACAAAGGAGCCGTTATTTTCATCGAACTCCACACTACAAGATTCTACAACAATCCCAGTGAGCTTGTTGTAGACTCTATAAGTGTGGGATTCAAACCGTAACCAACAAATATACCCTCTAAAGCCTTGGATTCAAATTTTGACAAGCGGACACCTTTAATAAGAAAGAAACACTTACACCGAATACCCAAGTATGAGATGTTGGGTTTGTTGCCGGTAAGTATTTCATATGGGGTCTTGTCCAAGATCTTAGAAGGTAAAGCCGGTTTGATGAGTGACAAGCGGTGGATATGGCTTCAGCCAAAAATTATAAGGAGACTTAAATTCAGCTAGCATAGATCTTGCCATATCCATCAAAGTCCGGTTCTTCCTCTCGGCTACACCATTTTGTTGAGGGGTGTACGGAATATTGGTGTCTAATCCCCTCTTCGCTAAGAAACTCGTTTAAAGTGTAGTTCTTGAATTCTGTGCCATTGTCACTTCTAATTTCCAATATGGGAACATTGTGTTGACGTTGAACTTCATTGGCAAAGTCGATGACAGTTTGTTGAGTCTCACTTTTCAGCTTGAAGAAATATACCCATGTATATCTTGAGTAATCATCGACGATGACCAAGCAATATTTCTTCCCACCAAGACTTGCATGAGAAGGAGGTCCAAATAAGTCCACATGGAGTAATTCCAAGATCCTCTTCGATGACACAATAGTCTTCCTCTTGTGGGGAGAATCATGCATTTTTCCTTCAACATAGGCCCTGCAAACACGATCTTTGGCAAAAGAGACATTGTCTTTTAGTCCAAGAATGTGGCCACCCTTTTGGAGACTTTGCAAAGTTCTCATGTTGACATGGGCTAAACGGCGATGCCATAGCCAGCCCACGTCGGCCTTTCCGAATAGACACATCGGACCCGAAGTGGTTTTCCTCGAGAAGTCCACCACATACAGGTCATTTTCGACGTATCCAACGAAAGCGACCTTTAGAGACTTGCTCCATAAGAGTACCACCAAATCATCATCGATAAAAACAGCAAAACCCATCTTGCCAAGGGCACGAACAGAAAGAAGATTATAGCCAAGGGTCTCAACAAGCATGACGTCCACGAGAGATATCGTGGGCAACCACAACCTTGCCAAGACCCAATACCTGAGATTTAGACTTATCACCATAGGAGACTGTGATATTATCAAGATTTGGACGCATCTCCGTGATGATCTCCTTGCTTCCGGTCATATGACTAGTGCAGCCACTATCCAGCACCCATTTCGACCCACCGGAAGCATTGCCCTGCAAGAAAATTACTTCTTGGTTTTAGGTACCCATTTTTCAATGGGTCCTTTCATGTTAGTAACAAGGGTCTTTGGGACCCAAATAGACCAAGCAATAAATTCATCAAAAGGACCAACATAATAAGCATAAACATCGCCATAATCATCACAAAAGAGTTCATAATTCGGATTGTGAGACCCTGCAAAACCAATATTATTAGTCTTGTCTTTTGTTACATCCCTCTCATTGGTGGTTGTCTTTAATTGCACATTCTTGGTCTTGTTCTTCTTGGTTTTCTTCTTCTTGGACTTGGTGACATACCCAAGTCCCTCTCTACCATGATTTGACCTTTGCTTGTCAAGGACTTCATCAAGCACACCTTTGTCCTTTGTAGTGATGTCCTTGATCACTCCTTTTCCACATTAGCATTTTTCTTGTTACTATATGTTGAGTTGGACGAGCTAGGAGTATCATATATGGCCAATCGACTTTGAAGCTGATCATGTGACTCATTGAGGATAGAGAACTCGTTTTTCAACGCCTTGTGAGCATTGTCAAGTTTCTCCAATTCCTCGGAGAGTCTATCATGAGCAGCCCCAAAGTCAATCCTTTCCTTCTTTAACTTCTTTTCCTTGGTGACCGCATTGTCACGTTCCTTAACGAGTTTAGTCACAATTTCTTCATGTGACTCTTCCATAGACTCAAGCCTCTCTTCAAGAGAGACCCGAGCTTCTTCTTCTTCTTCAAGAGCATTTTTTAGGGATGCAATTTCCATTGCATCCTCCCTTTCAATTCTGCCCTTTTCTTCGAGGAGTGCTTCGTTTTGGGCTAACTGATCCATAAGAGCCTCAAAACGAACTTTGTGCTCACCTTGCAAGTTAGTATAGAAATAATCCAAGGCAATAATCTCTTCTTTAACCTTAAGACTAGCAGGATCATCCATGTTTATCATAGCCTTGGGAAAGGAAGAGTTAGAAGAAGTTACCTCGGAGCTTCTTGCCATGAGACAAGTAGGATTCTTGTTGATGATGTTTTCGTTTGGAGAGTCGAAGAGTGATGTTGATGTAGATGTGGTGGCTATAGCAGCCACCTCTTGAGAGTTATCGTCCTCGTCCTCATCTTCACTCCCCGATGAATATTCTTCTTGAGCTACTAGAACAATCTTTGGTTGCTTCTTGAAAGGAGCATTTTTCTTTACAAACTGTTTCTTACGTGGAGCTTTTGATTTGTCCTTGAAAATGAGTCTTCCTCCATTATCCTCTCTACTTTGATATGGACACTCAGCTACGAAGTGCAACCGGTCACCACAATTAAAGCACGTTCTCAGCTTGGGACCATTTTCTTTTCTTCCATAGGCTCCACTTTTGCGATCTAGTTCAGCTTTAGCCTTGGCTGGATCTTTCCAAAAGTTTCTTGCATAAAGAGCCAAGTATTGTCCGTGGATCCTTTTTATATCTTCGTGACAGTCCGGCCTTCTAGCATATTCATCATGATCAATCACACTAGTCTTCAAAGCCATGTTTACCCCTTTTGCATCCCCATAGCTCGAGCACGAGCATCTTGACATCCTTGGCAGCCACTTTGAATGCGCCATTTCTTGCATTACCTCATTGGATGACATGAGGTGATAATTATGCCTACCTTGGAGACTTTTCAAATATGTGGGCTCAAATGGCATAAGAGCAGCGACATACTTGCGCTTGATCCAAGCATCATCAACATAAGCCATACCGTGGTTTACGAAGGTAGTAGCTATTGCCTTTAGCCTCCTATACATGTCCTCGTGGTCTTCTCCATCCAGCATATAAAATCCTTCAGCTTCATTGCTCAAGGCATCATATCTATTCCTTCTCATACTTTCATTTCCGATGAAGAGCTCGGTGAGAGCATCCCAAGCTTCTTTAGCTGTGCTAAGATGTTGAATGTGTGGCATGTCTTTATCTCCCACACCAAGCTGTATCATGTGTAGGGCCGTAGCATTGAGTTGGCTATCGACCACTTCTCTCCTTGTGAGATTGTTAGGATTTCCAACGTGAAGACCATTTTCGATGATCTTCCACAACTCTATGGAGGAACTGCACACATGAGATTTCATCAAAAATTGCCATTGAGAGAAAGTAGAAGCTGACAGTTTTGGTGGATCACCCCTATTATGTATATGTGGGTGAGGAATAGGCGGATCAGGGGAATACACATGAGAAACCTCATTGTATCCATCCTTACCGCTATCCTTTTTCGAGGAGGAGCTCTTGCTTGTATCATCACCTACCACTTCGTTATCTTTGGAAACACTTTTACCCGTTTCCTTGGATTGCGGTGGTATCCTCGAGTTAGATGGAGGTGATGTCTGCGGATGTGGAGAGACGCATTATCAATTCGCATCTCTTCCATCTTAGCCTCCATAGAACTCACCAAGGTTGTTTCCAACGTCTTGAGATCGTTCATGGTGACTACCTCCGAGCATCACTCCCATCTCCTTGGAACCCATACTTCTCTTAGGTCGTTAAGCCGAAATAAGAGCCGAGGCTCTGATACCAATTGAAATGGATCGTATGGGCACCTAGAGGGGGGGTGAATAGGTGCTAACCAATTTTAATATACTTTTTCAATTTTAGGCTTGACACAAAGTAAATTCTCTAGATATGCAACTACGAGAATTTCCCTATATGTAACCCTAACTACTAAGCACGTAAAAGAGGAGCGAGGAAACCGTAGAGGAGCACGCGGAGACACAGGGATTTGTTTTACCGCAGTTCCTTCCTTGTTAGGGGAAGTACATCTGCGTTGGAGGGGTGGACGGTTCTAAGACCACCACGCCACAATAGGTGTGGCATCCCGCAAAACCACTACTAGAAAATCGCGTTGAATTTGTGCATTGCATCGTCATCATCATGCATTGTTTGCATAAAACTATTTCGCAAAGCCCGTTTTGTTTTCTAAAATGCCCCACCTCTATTCAAATGTCAAACCCCGGGTCTCCGGATTATTTTGTTTTGTTGCTATCGGGTTGCAAACGGTCCAATTAAATTAAATCAAATATTAAGTTATTTTAGTGGGGCAGTCGAACGGGCCGAGTAGACCCGAACGACCACCCCTGTTTTTAAATCGGTCCACCCTGCCAGCCCCATCTAAATCCTAATCCCACCTAAAACTCTACCCCAACCCAGCCTCCACATCACCCTGGCCACTCCCCTTGCGCCACCTCACCCTCTCCTCTCCTTCCACCCAACCGGATCGCTCCACCTCACCCCCCTCTCTCTCCTCTCTCTCCAGCTCACACCACCAACCCCAGCAACCCCACCCGCGCCTAGCTACACTTCCAGTCCACCCCCACACCCCCCACCGGCCTCCTGCCCACGCACCCAACCCCCCATGCCTGGCCCCACCCCATATCCCCACCTACCGCTCCCTGTTTCTCTTCCCCAACCCCCTCCCCACCGACGCACTCACGCACGCACACCCGAGCCAACCGCCCACCACCGCGCGACCCCGCCGTCTCCACCGCCCTGCCGCGTCCTCCCCGCGAGAGCCCCTCACCGGCAGTGCCTCCGCCCCACCTCTCCTACCGCCTCCGCCGCGGACCGCTCCCTCTTCCCCCTGCAGTACCCTCCGTCGCTGCGGCCGCCGGAGCCCGAGCCGACCCCCGCGCCTCTCCCGTCGCCTCGCCCGCTCGCGTCGCCTCCATCCTCTTCAACCTCGCTCCGCCGCCGCCACGCGTGCTCCTCCCTCCGCCGCGCCACTCCGCCCACCACCGCGCGCAACCTCGCCTCCCGCCGCCGGAGCTCCCCCTCGCCCCGAGCCCCCTCCGCGGCGTCTCTCCCCAGGCCGGCGAGCCCGCCTGCGGCCATGCCGTCCGTCTCGGTCTCCCCGCCGCGCCTCCGGCGCTCGTTCCTCCGGCCCGGCCTCATCCGTCTCCGTGCCCTCGCCCGCGTCGCTCGTCGGACCACCACCGTCTTCCGAAGCTTCCTGCGCCCGGTAGCGGCCGTCCACAGACGCAGCTCGCCTCTTCGGGATCCCGTCGCCCTCTCTTTTTCCCGGCAGGTGGGCCTGGCGAGCCCCGACTTCGACAGCTTTTGCGCCAAGCTGGCCCGTCTCCGCCTCTGCGTCCATGCGTCCGAGCGGGGCGGGCCTTTGGACCCGTTGGGCCCCCTGCATGCTCTCTGTTTGGTGTTTCTGGACATCGATAAGTTCTCTGTCGCAAGATGATGCCACCCCGAAGACGGTGCCATGCCTGAAGAACCACGGGCGAGAACTGTCCCCATTGCAAGATCTTCGTCACGGACATCGAGACCACCGTCACGGCCGATAAGATCTCCAGCATGGATAAGATGCCAGACCCCGAAGACCGATCCCGGCGACCCACATGCGACAAGACCTTCGCCCCAAATGTGGGATCGAGAACCCATACGGCAAGAACGCCCCCGTGGGACCCGGCAAGATCTGGCCGACGACAAGAACGACACCGACCCGGAAGCACCCGTTTCGCCCCCGACACCAAACCAAGTTCGGCTTACCGGATTCGACAAGATCGACCCCCGATATCCGATAACGCTTCCGCCGAGACCGAACCGTCGAACCCTGGACCCCGAGACCAACCCCGAACCCCGGAACCCCGGAACCCCAAGATCGTCGAGCCCCCTCAATGTGTGAACCCTTCCCGAACCCTATTTTATAAAATGATAACAACCTGTCGCATTTTAACTTGTCATTCTTGCATGCATGCTTGTCATGTGGTTTGGGGGCCTTATGCCGATTCACCTAATAATTAAATATGGGGCCCATATGCGGGCAAATCGAGTCTCATATTGGCCTCATTTAAATTTGTGCATCGAACCGGTACCATGTCTTACCATGTTAAACAACATTTAAATGCGGGGTAGCTAAACAACTTGAACCATCTAATTAATTGTCGGACCCCGGTTCCGCTTAATATGGCCTAACTGCATTGCACCTTGCCATGTCATACATCATACATGCATCATGCCGATCTTTTGCCGTAGTATTAAATATTGCATCCGATGTTTACTCTAGTGTTTTGCTTCTTCGCGGATAAGGCCGTTGAGTTGATGTGAGCTTCGCCCCGATCTTCGGTTGAGCCTTCGACAATGTTTTCAGGCGAGCATCTCCCCCTTTCTACCTATCTTACTTTTATAGTATTTACTTCCCTCTTTTGATCTATTGCTATCTGTGTTGCGATGCTTTAGTTTCCGTACCTGTGATATACCGTGCAGCCCTATATTGCCTTGGACACACCCTATTACCTGTTGTTTGGTAGATAGATGGACTTGCGCGTCGTAGTTGCTTGCTCAAGTGCTGTTGTGTGTCGTCATATGCCCCGATTCTTGATGTATTGCCATGTTGTTGATGTTGGAGATGATTCTAGTTTTACTTATCGTCACTTTAATTTCTGTTTAACAACTAAAATTGAAATAAGCGAGAGGCATCGGTGGGTGATAGAAAATATTTGGTTTCGAGCCCACTTGTGTCCGTAAGACCCCGAGTACTTGATACTGTTCCTTGATTTATCGCGCTATCCACATCCGGAGGTATATGACCCCCACGAGCGAGCTTGATTCATCTTATTTCTTGGGGCCACAAACTAGTTTGAGGTTTTATTTACGATCTGTACTTATGCCATGCTACTTTACGTATTTAAATTGTGCGAGGAGCACCTTTGTCTTTAGGTAAGCGGAATGTTTTCGCGGTATCGACAAGCCCAGCCACACTTTCGGGTTCCCAGTCGTTTACAGCCATTGTCGCAAACCTTGAGTCCGTCTCGGAGCTTGCTTACTTCGTTGCGGGTAGACTCCAAGGGGTGGCCCCCTGAAATATTTCTGAATCCTGTGATTGTTCAGTCGTGAAAGCCTCGTTGGGTTTTGATTTGGTTTTTCCGAGGTTGATCGAGCGTGTGTTGCTATTGGTGCACCCCGGCCGGGTAAAACTTTCTGAAAGCCGTGTCCGCGGATATGGACGACTTGGAGCACAATATCTCGATCATAGACAAGCATAACTAAAGTTTATTGTTATAAATTTGACTTATAATGACTAGTAATCAGCTCCACTATAATGGAATGACTAAATAATCGCCCACAACTTGTTTGGAGTGTAAACTGCGACCATTGTACTGACTAGTAAGTATTGCAACTACAACGGAATGGCTGATTAAAAGAACCAACAACTGCTGGGTTTTGGGTTTATCTCATGCTATCTGTATCTGATTAGTAATTGTTGCAACTATAACGGAATGGTTAACTAAATGTGCCCACTGTTTACTTTATCAGGACGATTATATAAACTTGACTAGTAAAGTGCCGCAACTATAACCGAATGAGTAAAACTGCCAACGGTGTGAGTTCCTCGGTTGACTTCCTCGATTGGTTTCGAGGGGGAAACGCCAGGATGGGTTTGATTGGTGTTAGCTTCAGGTTGGATCCGGATAGGTCACTCTTATCCCTCTCTGATAACCGCCAGTTGTATCGAGTCTCTATAGGTTGTTTAGTGCATCTTTTGCCGCTCGATCCACCATACCTATGTAGGCGAGGACCGCCAATTCTAGCCTCGTAGTGTCTTGGCCTTAGTCTTGGCTCCTCTTTTCCTTTGCCCTTTGTCGGCACCTTTTGTTTAAGCAGGTTTTGAGATCGGCGCCGTTAGCGGGTTACCCTTCCGGCTTGGCACAGGGCAGTTATGGGCCATTGGTTATTCTTGGGGCTCTTAGCCCCATTTGCATCTTATCCGTAGCTGGACGCTCTATCGTTTTCAAGGTGATTTGGATCTTTGTATATTATATCGTATTCTTGACTCATTGAGTCGCTGTATATATATCTTACGTGGGTCCGTCGAGGACTGTTGTGTAATGTTATTACTTCGTTTTCCACCATACGAAAGTTCTGGTGGGCACCTTTGAATCGTTTCTATCGGGTTTGGCGGGTTTCGCTAAAACTTGCATAGGGCCGATTCGAGGGTGTTCTGAGTGGTATCGAGCTCGGCGGTTGCGATACCCCACAAGTCCAGCTGTAGGATAACCTAGCTAACGGTAGAAGTAGAGTGTCAAAACTATTTTGCAAAATCGGTTGGATAGTTACGATTAGGTCTGATTTTACTCCTTACCCCCTCTGTTCTCCTCTTACCTCTCGTGTTTTGAATCCGCTCTCTTCTCTCTCTTGAGTCCGGATTTCTCGTGGTTGGGTTTCGTCGTACCTTCGTGGTTTCGTTTTCTCCCTTTTGTAACGGAGGTGCTACGATCATCAATCGCAACTTGCATTGTACCCTTCATCCAATCTCTTGTTCTTGAGCTCTTTATCCCTATGTGTTCCTTGCTGGATATCAGTGTCGTTGAAAAACATATGAGAAGGACGAGCAGTGGTGAAGTTGGAGTATACCTTGAGCATGTGTTGTTCATGCCAATGGAACCATCGCGGAACCTAATCACTGTGTCTTTCATACGATTTCTGCTGGCAGCATCCCTTTGTTCCGGATACCACCTATGAAGATCTTCAGTCTAAATCTCGAGAGTTGAGTTGCCTGATTCTCCTACCCATGTATAGAGTTGATAGTTGGGTCCGGGATGGACTAATCACCCTACCCGACTCTTACTGTTCGCTCTGTACATCGAACTGGTGGATCAATGTAACTTTTCCCTCTTCTAACGGAAGTTAGGGGTGGCCTTATCGTTTGGTGCCTCTATCTTCGTCCTTTGTTTCTCCGGAGTGTTCCCTCGACGATCAGGAACAACGACCCTTTGTTGGTGGTGTCGCCGATTTCAAGATGGAGGATGAACCCTCGTTAGTGGTGTCGCGAGGATCTACACAAAGCGAGAAGATGGAGAACGCCGACCTTCCTTCCGGTACCATGAGGCGGATCTCGAGGGCGAGATCCCTTGTTAGTGGTGTCGAATTGTGGCATCCCGCAAAACCACTACTAGAAAATCGCGTTGAATTTGTGCATTGCATCGTCATCATCATGCATTGTTTGCATAAAACTATTTCGCAAAGCCCGTTTTGTTTTCTAAAACGCCCCACCTCTATTCAAATGTCAAACCCCGGGTCTCCGGATTATTTTGTTTTCTTGCTATCGGGTTGCAAACAGTCCAATTAAATTAAATCAAATATTAAGTTATTTTAGTGGGGCAGTCGAACGGGCCGAGTAGACCCGAACGACCACCCCTGTTTTTAAATCGGTCCACCCTGCCAGCCCATCTAAATCCAAATCCCACCTAAAACTCTACCCCAACCCAGCCTCCACATCACCCTGGCCACTCCCCTTGCGCCACCTCACCCTCTCCTCTCCTTCCACCCAACCGGATCGCTCCACCTCACCCCCCTCTCTCTCCTCTCTCTCCAGCTCACACCACCCAGCAACCCCACCGCGCCTACACACGCACCCGGTCCACCCCCACACACGCCCCCCCACCTGCCGCTGACCTCCCTGGCCCACGCACCCAACCCCCCATGCCTGGCCCCACCCCATATCCCCACCTACCGCTCCCTGTTTCTCTTTCCCAACCCCCTCCCCACGCCTCACGCCTTGCGCACACCAGCCCACCATTGTGACCGCCGTCTCCACCTCTGCCGCGTCCTCCCATGAGCCCCTCCGCAGTGCCTCCGCCCCACCTCTCCTACCGCCTCCGCCGCGGACCGCTCCCTCTTCCCCCTGCAGTACCCTCCGTCGCTGCGGCCGCCGGAGCCCGAGCCGACCCCCGCGCCTCTCCCGTCGCCTCGCCCCGCTCGCCGTGCGCCGCCCATCCTCCTCAACCTCGCTCCGCCGCCGCCACGCGTGCTCCTCCCTCCGCCGCGCCGCTCCGCCCACCACCGCGCGCAGCCTCGCCTCCCGCCGTCAGCTTCCTCGCCCGAGCCCCTCATGGCGTCTCCCCAGGCGGCGAGCCCGCCTCTGCAGCGGCCCGTGCCGTCTCGGTCTCCCCGCCGCGCCTCCAGCGCTCGTTCCTCCGTCGCCGGCCTCATCGTCTCGCGCCCTCCGCTGCGTCGGACGCTCGTCGGACCACCACCGTCTTCGAGCTTCTGCGCGCCCGGTAGCGCCGATCCCAGACGCAGCTCGCCCCCCCTTGTCAGGATCCCCGTCGCCCTCTCTTTTTTCCGCGCGTGGTGGGCCTGGCGAGGCCGACTTCTGACTTCTTGCGTAAGCTGGCCCCGTCTCCGCCTCTGCGTCCCGCGCGTCACAGACAGGGACGGGCCTTTGGACCCGTTGGGCCCCCTGCATGCTCTATGTTTGGTGTTTCTGGACATCGATAAGTTCTCCGTCGCAAGATGATGCCACCCCGAAGACGGTGCCATGCCTGAAGAACCACGGGCGAGAACTGTCCCCATTGCAAGATCTTCGTCACGGACATCGAGACCACCGTCACGGCCGATAAGATCTCCAGCATGGATAAGATGCCAGACCCCGAAGACCGATCCCGGCGACCCACATGCGACAAGACCTTCGCCCCGAATGCGGGATCGATAACCCATACGGCAAGAACGCCCCCGTGGGACCCGGCAAGATCTGGCCGACGACAAGAACGACACCGACCCGGAAGCACCCGTTTCGCCCCCGACACCAAACCAAGTCCGGCATACCGGATTCGACAAGATCGACCCCCGATATCCGATAACGCTTCCGCCGAGACCGAACCGTCGAACCCTGGACCCCGAGACCAACCCCGAACCCCGGAACCCCAAGATCGTCGAGCCCCCTCAATGTGTGAACCCTTCCCGAACCCTATTTTATAAAATGATAACAACCTGTCGCATTTTAACTTGTCATTCTTGCATGCATGCTTGTCATGTGGTTTGGGGGCCTTATGCCGATTCACCTAATAATTAAATATGGGGCCCATAT
Source organism: Avena longiglumis (assembly GCA_030063025.1). Lineage (NCBI taxonomy): Eukaryota > Viridiplantae > Streptophyta > Magnoliopsida > Poales > Poaceae > Avena > Avena longiglumis. The sequence continues at coordinate 468,651,354 of CP125974.1, read as the reverse complement.
GCGGGCAAATCCAGTCTCATATTGGCCTCATTTAAATTTGTGCATCGAACCGGTACCATGTCTTACCATGTTAAACAACATTTAAATGCGGGGTAGCTAAACAACTTGAACCATCTAATTAATTGTCGGACCCCGGTTCCGCTTAATATGGCCTAACTGCATTGCACCTTGCCATGTCATACATCATACATGCATCATGCCGATCTTTTGCCGTAGTATTAAATATTGCATCCGGTGTTTACTCTAGTGTTTTGCTTCTTCGCGGATAAGGCCGTTGAGTTGATGTGAGCTTTGCCCCGATCTTCGGTTGAGCCTTCGACAATGTTTTCAGGCGAGCATCTCCCCCTTTCTACCTATCTTACTTTTATAGTATTTACTTCCCTCTTTTTATCTATTGCTATCTGTGTTGCGATGCTTTAGTTTCCGTACCTGTGATATACCGTGCAGCCCTATATTGCCTTGGACACACCCTATTACATTGTTTGGTAGATAGATGGACTTGCGTCGTAGTTGCTTGCTCAAGTCTTTGTTGTGTCGTCATATGCCCGATTCTGATGTATTGCCGCATGTTGATGTTGGAGATGATTCTAGTTTTACTTATCGTCACTTTAATTTCTGTTTAACAACTAAAATTGAAATAAGCGAGAGGCATCGGTGGGTGATAGAAAATATTTGGTTTCGAACGCCCACTTGTGTCCCGTAAGACCCGAGTACTTGATACATTCCTTGATTTATCACGCTATCCACATCCGGGAGGTATATGGGACCCCCGAGCGAGCTTGATTCAGTCTTATTTCTTGGGGCCACAAACTAGTTTGAGGTTTTATTTACGATCTGTACTTATGCCATGCTACTTTCGTATTTAAATTGTGCGAGGAGCACCTTTATCTTATTTAGGTCAGCGGAATGTTTTCGGTATGTCGACAAGCCAGCCACACTTCGGGTTCCCGATCGTTTCAGCCATTGACGCAAACCTTGAGTCCGTCTCGGAGCTAGCTTACTTCGTTGCGGGTAGACTCCAAGTGGTGGCCCCCTGAAATATTTCTGAATCCTGTGATTGTTCAGTCGTGAAAGCCTCGTTGGGTTTTGATTTGGTTTTTCCGAGGTTGATCGAGCGTGTGTTGCTATTGGTGCACCCCGGCCGGGTAAAACTTTCTGAAAGCCGTGTCCGCGGATATGGACGACTTGGAGCACAGTATCTCGATCATAGACAAGCATAACTAAAGTTTATTGTTATAAATTTGACTTATAATGACTAGTAATCAGCTCCACTATAATGGAATGACTAAATAATACTGCCCACAACTGCTTGTTTGGAGTGTCGCTTGCGACCATTGTACCTGACTAGTAAGTATTGCAACTACAACGGAATGGCTGATTAAAAGAACCAACAACTGCTGGGTTTTGGGTTTATCTCATGCTATCTGTATCTGATTAGTAATTGTTGCAACTATAACGGAATGGTTAACTAAATGTGCCCACTGTTTACTTTATTAGGACGATTATATAAACTTGACTAGTAAAGTGCCGCAACTATAACCGAATGAGTAAAACTGCCAACGGTGTGAGTTCCTCGGTTGACTTCCTCGATTGGTTTCGAGGGGGAAACGCCAGGATGGGTTTGATTGGTGTTAGCTTCAGGTTGGATCCGGATAGGTCACTCTTATCCCTCTCTGATAACCGCCAGTTGTATCGAGTCTCTATAGGTTGTTTAGTGCATGCTGCCGCTGCCGCTCAGTCCACCATACCTATGTAGGCAAGGACCGCCGAATTCTAGCCTCGCCGTGTACTGGCCTCATTCTTGGCCTCCTCTTTTCCTTTGCCCTTTGTCGGCACCTTTTGTTTAAGCAGGTTTTGAGATCGGCTGTTAGCAGGTTACCCTTCGGCTTGGCACGGCGGGGTTATGGACGCCATTGGTTATTCTTCAGGGCTCTTAGCCCCATTTGCATCTTGTCCGTAGCTGGACGCTCTATCGTTTTCAAGGTGATTTGGATCTTTGTATATTATATCTGTATTCTTGACTCATTGAGTCGCTGCTGTACATATATATGTTCTGTGGGTCCCGTCGAGGACTGTTGTGTAATGTTATTACTTCGTTTTCCACCCGCACGAAAGTGCCTGGTGGGCACCTTTGAATCGTTTCTATGCGGGTTTGGCGGGTTTCGCTAAAACTTGCATAGGGCCGATTCTGAGGGTGTTACAATAGGCCTCACCCTATTCTCCGATGGATCTCGCCACGAGAGGCCTGATCCACCTTCTCCACTATTGGATCCCTTCGAGGCGGGAACCGGTGCCTTTTACAACACTATCGGGGCACACACCCACAACCGAATTGGGGGCTCCCGGGATGACAACAAGCTGTCACAAAAACAAGGTTTATCAATATAAACAAAAACAAGGATCTAGATCTTTGCAAGGAATACTAGATCGGAGGTTCTCCAAATGAATGGAGAGGAGATGAAACGCTTGATTGCTGATGATGAAGGTCGAGTTCTCCTCCTTCGATTCCCAAAGGGATGGGGCCTTTGGATGGATCTAGGTGGAGCACTCTTGTATGAACTTTTGAGATCTAATCTTCTTTTCGAGATGAATCAAGAGTCTGGCGGAGGGATTGCTGGCTTAAATACCCCTCCCGGATCTGGCCGTTGCACAACTTTGGCGGATTATCCGCTTCACTTGGATTATCCGCCCAAGGAAAACTCCGCCCAAGGCGGAATCTCGGGAAACTCCGCCTCTCTGGGCTTGCGCCTTGGCGAAGCGGGAGGCGGATTATCCGCCCACAGGCGGATTATCCGCTGGCCGGAAAGTCCGACCAATGTTCCATACAGGGGCTTGCGCATGTTTGGGCGGGGAGGCGGATTATCCGCCCCTGGTGGGGCCGGATTATCCGCCCCCAAAGGTAGATTTCTGAGCTGCAACACTTCAACACACATTAAATGATCCTTGGTATTGTTATCTAACACACAAAACACTAGGGATTAAGAAATGTTCTTTCAACATGTTAGATCACCTGAGTTTAGTGAGAGTTTTGATATTAATGATGGTTACATTGATCTCACTGATGAATTTGTTGAAGAGTGCCGAAATACACATGGTGCTAGTGCTATTAAGAGTCTCCTTGCTAGACATATATTATACCTAAGAAGTCCTATGATCCTAAGTTTGCCACCTCTCCCATAGATATTAAAGATAACGATTATGATTTCTCTCTTGATTTATCTTATTTAGATATTGTTGAGAAAGAACCTTTTTGTGGTACTGAAAATGAGAGTGTTGTGGCTCATATGAATGAGCTTTCTACTATGAGTGCTTTGTTCTCTGATGATTTTAAAATGCACAAGTACTTTGTTGCTAAGATCTTCCCTTTTTCACTAAAAGGAGAAGCTAGGGCTTGGTTTAATAGATTACCTACTGGTTCCATTGATAGCCCTGATTGCTTGATTGCTTCTTTCTTCCATAAATATTTTCCTCCTAGTGCTAGACATGCTGCTCTGTAGAGACTTTTTGATTTTAAACAGGGATAAGAAGAGAAATTGCCTGAGTCATGGAAAAGATTATGTTCCTCGATTCATGCATATCCCGGATGTCCATTACCTAAGAATGAGTTGCTTGATATTTATTATAATGGACTAACTGATGATTCTAGGACCTACCTAGATAGTTTTGCTGATTGTGTTTTCAGGAAAAGGACTCCTACAGATGCTGAAGAATTAATGAACAAGATAAGCAAGAATTATGATGATTGGACTTCAACTGAGCTGAATACACCTGAGCCTATTACTCCTGAACCAGTTATTCATGAACTAGTTTCAACACGAACAACAAAGAAGAGGGGAGTTATTGAATTAAATAATGAAGTGATGAAGGAAGTGTAGGGCCACGTGGAGATAAAACAAAAAAATTCCTCTAACGTGGTGATCCCAAGATCTAGCTGAGGTAGAAGGCCACGAGTTTTACCACTAGACGCGTAGTTGCGGATTACTGATGAAGCGCATCGGTTGATGCAGTCCAGTCCTCACGATCCGATCGTCACGGTGCGATCGCAACACCTCTCTGGTATCCACGCATTACAAGGAGGGCGGCGAACTGCTAGGTTCGTATCGACGGTAGAACTGCTGTGGAGCTAATGACCTAACCGAACAATGATTAACCTTTCTGGGTTACGGTGCTCCACTATATATAGGGAGTAAACGCGGGCTCTGCTCGCGCGACCCATTCAATAAATCCCATATAACACTAGTCACCGTGAGTCCAACTCATTAACTCAGTCCTAATCCGGTTCATGTCCAACCCAACCAGATTACAGTTTCAGATCCAATCCGAACTTGCTCCCGCTCTTAAGTGTGTGACCCCGCAGGCTCATGGCTACTTGGACACGATTGGAGTCCGACTCTCAATCGATCGATCGGTGGCGGCTCCTAGCGAGCGTCCGACTCCCAAGTACCAAAGAGTCATGACGACTTGCCTTTCCAATGCGACTTACGTCCGAGTCCCTTTTGCCTCACGATATACCTTGTCAGACTATAGGCGAATATATGTCATCCCTTAAATAGTCTGACTCTCTTCTCGATCCGAGATAAGTGATTCACCCGACTAACTCTTAGTCGATCGCCTCGGTTAACACTTAACCGAGTCGTGCATGGCCATGCTTTCCAAATCATATCTCACGAGAGGGCCCAGAGAATATTTCTCCAAGTGGAGGGGCAAAATCCCATCTTGGTTATTCACATCACGCAGCTTTATTCTCAGTCGACCCAAACTCTGCCTTTATAACTGCCTAGTTACGGATCAGCGTTTGACAGAACCTAAGTCGGTGATCCTCAACTCGGACTATGCAATAACCTCAAGTCAAAGGATTACATTGATTGAGATATACAAATGACAACTTGTTCGTTGTACCTCAATATGGGTCAATCCGACTCGCTAAACTCTTTAGCCGAATATGTGTAAGTTGGAATAGCATCTCCATGCTCATGAAAAGTGGAACCGAGTCATCAAGCCAACTTTCACATTGGTCTAAGTTGTGTGTCCAGCACAACTTCGATGACCAAGGATATTTAGTACAAACAACATGAATGCATAGTTCCACAACCGAATCACATATTCAATGATACACATCAGATGTTTATACAAGGACTACTTAATATCTTTATGAATTCAATGGGAAATCTCATCATACATGATTGCCTCTAGGGCATATTCCCAACAGTTTCCCACTTGCACTATAGTCAATCTTCTGGCATCACATGTCTAAGCATCTAATTCCCATGGCTCTCAGGTGCGCCTCATGCCTCGGCTGTGGTAACGGCTTTGTCAACGGATCCGCAATATTTGCATCCGTGTGTACCTTGCATAACTTGATATCACCCTGATCCACGAACTGGCGAATCAGGTGGTACCGCATGAGTATGTGCTTGTTCTTCTGGTGTTGTCTAGGTTCCTTGGCTTGTGCAATAGCACCATTGTTGTCACAATACACGTCTAACGGATTGGATGAGCCCTGAACCACACCAAGATCCATGAGGAAATTCCTCATCCAAACAGCTTCCTTTGCTTCCTCCGAGGTGGCAATATACTCAGCCTCTGTTGTAGACGCAGACACAGTCTCTTGCTTGGAACTCTTCCATCTCACAGCACCTCCGTTTATAATAAACACGTATCCGGATTGCGAGCGAGAATCATCAGAGTCGGTAAGATAACTCGCATCCGTGTAACCCTTTACACTGAGTTCATCTTCACCACCATAAACCAAGAACATATCCTTAGTCCTTCTCAAGTACTTTAGGATATTTTTAGCCGTTGTCCAGTGGATCTCTCCAGGATCAGCCTGGTATCTGCTCACAACACTTAGAGCATAGGAAACATCCGGCCTAGTACAAATCATGGCATACATGATGGATCCGACTGCAGAAGCATATGGAATCGCACTCATCCGACTTCGCTCATCAGTTGTCGAAGGACACTGAGTCTTGCTAAGTTTTACACCATGGGACATCGGTAAGAACCCCTTCTTAGACGATTCCATGTTGAACTTCTTCAACACTTTATCCAAATAAGTACTCTGACTCAATCCAATGAGCCTCCTTGATCTATCTCTATAGATCCGGATTCCGAGGATGTATGTTGCCTCACCCAAGTCTTTCATTGAGAAACTCCTTTCCAATGATTCCTTGGTTTCTTGCAATATATGGACATCATTTCCAATCAGTAATATGTCATCCACATATAAGATTAGAAAATTTACTTTGTTCCCACTAAACTTCTTGTACAAACAAGAATCATGATCACTCTTGATGAAGCCAAACGATATGACTACCTCATCAAAGGGAATATTCCAACTCCGAGATGCTTGCTTCAACCCATAAATGGATTTCTGAAGTTTGCACACCTTGTCAGCATTAGGCGGATTGACAAAACCCTCGGGTTGTATCATATACACGTCCTCGGTTAAATTTCCATTAAGGAAAGCCGTTTTGACATCGATCTGCCATATCTCATAGTCAAAATAGGCCGCTATAGCTAACATGATCCGAACTGATTTAAGCATCGCTATGGGCAAGAAAGTCTCGTCGTAATCAACTCCTTGAACTTGTCGGAACCCCTTCGCGACAAGGCGTGCTTTATAGATTGAAACATTTCCATCCATATCAGTTTTCTTCTTAAAGACCCATTTGCACTCGACGGGCTTGCACCGTCTGGCAGATCAACCAAGTTCCAAACTTGATTTTCATCCATGGACTTTATCTCGGATCTCATGGCTCCAAGCCATGACTCGAAATCAGATCCCACCATCGCTTCCGAATAATTTGTCGGCTCATCACTGTCTAACAGTAACACATCACGAACACTTCGTAATCTTACCGATCTTCGTAGTACAGGTGCTGCTGCCGGCTCAGCTGCCACGACCGGCTTAACCTCCAAGGTTTTTGCCGACTCGCTACTAGCCGGTTCCTCTCGAATTTCTTCGAGTTGCACCGTGCTCCCACTTACTCCCCGACTGAGAAACTCTTGCTCAAGGAAGACACCGTTCCGAGCGACAAACACTTTGCCCTCTTCTCGGTTGTAGAAGAAGTAACCCAAGGTTTCCCTCGGATACCCCACGAAAATACACTTATCTGACTTGGCTGTAAGCTTGTCCGACTGAAGTCGCTTGACAAATGCTTCACAACCCCAAATCTTAAGAAAAGACAAACTCGGCTTTTTGCCTGTCACATCTCATGCGGTGTCGTCTCTACCGATTTTGATGGTACTCTGTTTAGTGTGAACGCCGTTGTTTCTAGACAATAACCCCAAAATGATAAAGGTAGATATGTCTGACTCATCATTGATCGTACCATGTCCAACAAGGTTCGACTCTGCCTTTCCGAAACACCATTCCTTTGTGGCGTTCCTGGCGGAGTAAGTTGAGGAACTATTCCACAACTTTTTAGATGGTCATCAAACTCATGGCTCATATACTCGCCTCCTCGGTCCGATCGAAGAAACTTTATTTTCTTGTTGAGTTGATTCTGTGCTTCATTTTGGAATTCTTTGAACTTTTCAAAGGCTTTTGACTTAGGTTTCATCAAGTAGATATATCCATACCTACTCAAATCATCAGTGAAGGTAATGAAGTACTCATAACCACCCCTGGCTGTCGTGCTCATTGGTCCACATACATCACTATGTACTAGTCTCAACAAGTCGGACGCCCTTTCGCAACTCTTTGCAAAAGGTGTCTTGGTCATTTTGCCGAGTAGGCAAGATTCGCATGTCTCGAACGACTCCAAGTAGAACAAAGTTATGAGTCCATCATCATGGAGCTTCTTCATGCGTTTCCAACTTATATGACCAAGCCGACAGTGCCAATAGTAAGTCATATTCAGATCATTTGGTTTCAACATTTTAACATTTATGTTATAAACCGACTCACCATCAAGATTCAAAATAAATAACCCGTCCTGGACGGGTGCAAAGCCGTGAAACATATCATTCAAATACAAAGAACAACCATTATTCTTGATATTCGACTCATAGCCTTGCCTCATCAAACATGAAGCAGAAATAATGTTTCGATGAGCCTTTGGAACATAATAACAATTATTCAGTTCCATAATGAATCCGGAAGGTAAATGAAGTTGCATCGTGCCGACTTCCAGCGCAACTCTTGCTTTGTTCCGACTCGAATATCAACCTCGCCTCTTGCTACGCTCCTAGTTCTTACGGTCCACCAGCGAGTTGCAAATGTGAATAAGCGATCCGGTATCATATACCCAAGAACTATTAGGTGCATCGGCAAGATATATGTCTATAACATTGCAAACAAGTGTACCTGAGTGAAGTCATACCTCCACTCTTGGCTTTGTCGGCCAAGTACTTGCTGCATTCCTCTTCCGGTGGCCATCCGCCTTGCGGTAGAAGCAAGTGGATCCGGTGAAGGAGATGGTGAGTCCTTGAGGAAGCGCTTGGGACCGGGTCACTGTGCACCTTTCCTCGACTTAGCCTTCTTCTTAGTCCAAGAACTCTTCTTGAACTTAGCCTTATTCTACACCATCAACACTTGGTGGCGCCCTTCTTGAGATCCGCCTCTGCTTGAGCATCCCATGTAATTCGGTGAGCTTCTTATCCATACCATGCATGTGGTAGTTGAAATGAACTGCCCATATGCACTAGGAAGAGAGTTGAATTATATCCGTAGCGAATCTTCGCTAATGGGGTAGCCAAGCCTCTCCGAGCCTGCGTAACCAACCATTTTGATCACATGCGGACTCGGTGGATCACCATCCTAAAGCTTGCAACTTCGAGAGACTTGATACCTCGGTCTTCTTTGAGCACGGAACATACTTTTGAGACTTTCTATCATATCGTAGGCCTCAACATGCTCGAACTGCTTTTGCAAGTCCGGTTCCATGTGAGCAAACATAAGACAGCTAATATCCGTGGACCCATCCTTAGCCCGACGGTAGGCATTGGTGGCAGCGACAGTAGCATTCTCATTCGGCTCATCTGGAAGTGGGTTGTCTAGGACATGGTCCTTCTTTTCTTGTTTGAGAACAATTCTCAGATTTCGATACCAGTTGGTAAAATTAGTGTCGTTCAGTTTATCTTTCTCAAGAATGGTTCTCAACGCAAAACCGGATATCTGAGAGTGACTGCTACTTGGTGCCATGATCTACAACAGAAACTATGCAAAACACTTAAGACATGTATTCATAAAAGAGCAAGCATATTAAACATTTTAATATTTTATGCTCCCACTAGAACCAACACCCCTCCGATGGTTGCTTAGTGATTCAGGATCCTAAATAAGCAAGTCGGCTAGTGAGCTTTAGCATCACCTCTAGCCGCCAAGTGATCTAGGTAGATAACTCATTGCCAATCGTATCTCATATGACTCCTGTTGGACGGGTGGCATCACATGCCCCGGCTCCCATCCGACTTTTCCCTGAGTCCCACAACCGTTGTGATAGACCCGTCTAGCTTCAGTGTTTCCTTGATGAAGAGTCCGACTCAAACCCACCTAGTCGGAAAGAATTGGAAGCACCTCAATTTTATGAGCCCACTACCAAAAATGTCCGACTTGTGATGGTGCAAACACTGGCGAGAAAACCGACTAGACATTCTTTGAGGGATTAAATTTTACTGACTATCTAATAGAGGTAAAACTGAGACATAACAATAACACAAAATAAAGCAATTATAATGTGAAATGGTATGGCTCTCTTCATGGCGATCTCCATCTCCACAAAGCCTGTAATCCGACTCGTGCCAACTCTTGTCACTTGCCGTCTTACTCCATGTCGCCGACATGTACAACGCCTTGCATGCCTTCCGGGTTCTCCAAACAGCTACACTAGCTTAGTAAAGTAAATTACATAGAGAATCCGACATGCAGTCGTTATACAATAAAATAATGACACCTAGGCTCCGGTAGTGACAAAAACCGTGATTCGCAGATCACGTATGGATTACACACATACATCACATGCACATGAACCATACCATTCACAACTTCCTGCAAAAACAAGTTATGCATAGATACAATATCTACCGGCGTTTTGAAACTCGCAACGACATCTAAGGCACTACGACAGGGCGAAACCGACTAGATATCATCTACGATCCGGACATGGATTCCGACCATCGTTCTGTAGGGTTTCGTAGCATGGAAAACAAAAAATTTCTATCGCATACAAACAAACAAGCCAAGATCTATCTACTAGATTGTAGCAACGAGTCGATGGAATAACTTACCCTCGAAGATTCCAAAGTGTTTAACGAGAGCGGATTCTCGTGGGTGATGTAGTCGTACTCTTCCCGATCTCAAGATCGTGTAGACGATCCTTCGCGCTGCGTTCGGCGCTTCCATGATCGGTCACCGTTCGATTTTCGACGAAGACCTTCCTCTCCCTTGTTCCGGCGGAGGTTGTAGCACTCTCCTCGTGATTCCGTGACTGTGGCGTGGTACGGAAGTAGAGGGAGATCCGCAAAGGCTTCGCCTTAAGCGGGCAGTATGGTGGAGTATGAGAGATATATTAGTGGTCTAGGGTTTAGAAACACCAATTAGAAGGCTCTAAACCGAAGGCTAGAGCAATTATAAGCTCTAAACCAAAACGGCTCTAAACCGGAGATTAGAGGATAGGAACTTGTGTGTCTAGAGGAGGAGGCCCTGCCCCTCCTTTTATAGGTGGGAGGGGCGGCCAAGGGGAGGGAGTCCCTCCCCAAGTCGGCCTTGGGTGGCGCGCCGTCTTGGAGAGGAGGGACTCCTCCCCCAAGTCGGTTTTTGCCTCCTCTTGCTTGTTTCCCACAGTTTCCTGTTTTAGCCGTTTGACTTTCAAACTGGCCATTTGACTTTTCAGTTTTAGGATTCAATTTAATCCTTTATTTGGAACAGCAAGAACACTTAGTACATGATGCAATCATTCCAATATGTAATGACACATTCATGTACCCTTCCCCGGTCTTGGGACATTAGGAACCTTCGAACATTCCCGATGAAAACAGGAATCATTTCGAACTCAAAATGGGACTTTCCTTATATGAATCTTATTCTCCGGACCATTCCGGATCACCTCGTGATATCCGGATCCATCAGACTCGAACAACATTCGGTCTCTTTCTCATAATACCATAACTACTCAAACAACGTCGAATCCTTAAGTGTTTCTCCCTACGGTTCGTGAATTATGCGGACATGATCGAGACACTTCTAGAACAATAACCAATAGAGGAATCTGGAAATTCATATGGCCCCACATATTTCTCGATTACTTTGCGATCGAATGAACCACTTACATACGATACCAATTTCCCTTTGTCTCACAATAGTTTACTTATCCGAGGTTATGATCGTCGGTATCTCTGCATACCTAGTTCAACCTCGTTACCGATAAGTACTCTTCTCTTGTTCCCGTGATATGTGATCCCTTGTGAGCAGGTCATGCTTGCAAGCTAATTGGATGACATTCCGAGAGGGCCCAGAGTATATCTATCCGTCATATGGATGGACAAATCCACTCTTGATCCATGTGTTTCAACCAATACTTTCCGAACACTCAATGCCACCTTTATAGCCACCCGATTCACGGTGTGGTGTTTGATGTCATCAAAGCATCCATCCGGTAAAGGTGATATGCATGATCTCATGGTCGAAGGAATTAGGTTACTATGTATCAGAAAGCATATAGCAATTGAACTATTGAAATGACTTGATCTTTATGCTACGCTTATCTATAGGAGTATTTCTAGCATATCATTCTCCTAACGATATGATCTTGTTGTTGATAACATCTCAATGTTCATGATAGGGAAACCACAATCATTAATCAACCAACAAGCTAGTGAAGTATAGAGGCTATACTAGGGACTTCAAATTAAGTTTACAAATCACACAAGTATCAATGTTTCCTTGTTAATACTATTATAGCATGAATGTAAACATTTATCATAAACACAAAGATATAATAATAACTACATTTATTATTGCCTCTAGGGCATATCTCCAACAGTCTCCCACTTGCACTAGAGTCATCTAATCTAGATTACATGGTAATATACGAACACCCATGGCAGTTTGGTGTTGGTCATGTTTTGCCCTCGGAGAGGTTTAGTCAACGGATCCTCCACATTCGATCATGTGTACTTTGCAAATATTTATATCCCCATCTGGATATGTTCTCGAATAGCGTGAAAACGCAGCTTGATATGCTTTAGCTTCTTGTGTGACCTTGGTTCTTGCGCATTGGCTATGGCGCCCATGTTATCACAGTAGATAGACATTGGGTCCAGCGCACTAGGAACCACACCCAGCTCTGTAATGAACTCTTTCATCCATATCGCTTCTTGTGAAGCCTCTGAAGCAGCCATGTATTCCGATTCAGTTGAAGATCTCGCCACAATGATTTGCTTTGCACTCCTCCAGCTTCTTGCACCATTCAAAATAAATCATTATCCAGTTGTGATTTAGAATCATCCGGATCGGTGTTCCAACTAACATCGGTGTAACCATTAACAACGATGTTCATCACCTCCATAAGAAAGAACCATATCCTTAGTTCTTCTCAAGTACTTAAGGATGTTTTTGATCATTGTCAATGATCCACTCTGGATCACTTTGATATCTGCTAGTTAAACTAACGACATATGCAATGTCGGGTCTAGTACATAGCATGGCATACATTAGAGATCCTATGGCTGAGGCATAGGAGTTTTACTCATCCTTTCTCTATCTTACGCGATGTCGGACTTTGAGTTTTACTCAAGGTCGTATTGAGCAACATGGGCAAGAACCCTTTCTTGCTTTCTTCCATTCAAACCTCTTTAGAACTTTGTCCAAATATGTACTCTGTGACAATGATATTTGGCGTTTGATCTATCTCTATAAATCTTTATGCCTAATATGTAATTTGCTTCGCCAAGATCCTTCATTGAAAAACTATTATTCAAATATTCCTTGACACTATTAAGAAGGTCTACATCATTCCCAATCAACAATATGTCATCCACATATAGTATTAAGAATGCTCTGAGCTCCCACTCACTTTCTTGTAAATACAAGCTTCTCCATAAGTTTGTATAAAACCAAAACTTTTGATCACCTTATCAAAACATTGATTCCAACCGGGATGCTTGCTTCAATCCATAGATGGACCGTTGAAGTATGCATACCTTGTTAGCATCTTTAGGATCGACAAAACCTTTGGGTTGCATCATATACAACTCTTCATCAATATCTCCATTGAGGAATCTTTGTTTTGACATCCATCGCCATATCTCATAATCATAATATGCAGCGATTGCTAACATAATCCTCACAGACTTTAGCTTCGCTCTTGGTGAGAAAGTCTCATCGTAGTCAACTCCTTGAATTTGTCGAAACCCTTTTGCGACAAGTCGAGCTTTATAAACGATAACATTACCATTAGCATATGTTTTCTTCTTGAAAATCCATTTGTTCTCGTGACCTTAGGCCATCGGTAAGTCCACCAAAGTCCATACTTGGTTTTCGTACATGGATCCAATCTCGGATTTCATGGCTTCTTGCCATTTATTGGAATCTGGGCTCATCATCGCTTCCTCATATGTCTCGGGGTCATCGGTGTTGTCCACCAACATGACACACATAACGGGATCATACCAATCTGGAGTGGTACGAGTTCTCGTTGACCTCCTAGGCTCTGTAGTAACTTCAACCGAAGTTTCATGATCACCATCATTAGCTTCCTCTCTTATTGGTGCAGGCACCACAGGAACTTTCGGTCTTTGTGCTACTCGCAATTCGAGAAGGTTCGACAACCTCGTCGAGTTCTACTTTCCTTCAGTCACTTCTTTCGAGAGAAATTCCTTCTCTAGAAAGGATCCATTCTTAAACGAAGATTTTGCCTTGGATCTATGATAGAAGGTATACCCAATAGTTTCCTTGGGTATCCTATCAAGGCGCATTTTCCGCTTTGGGTTCAAGCTTGTCATTTGTAACTTCTTTACATAGGCTTGCATCCCCAAACTTTAAGCGACAATCTAGGTTTCTTCCCAAACCATAATTCATACGGTGTCGTTTCAGCAGTTTAGGCGGTGCCCTATTTAAAGTGAATGCGGCTGTTTCTAATGCATAACCCCAAAATGATAGCGGTAAATCTGTAAGTGACATCATAGAACGAACCATATCTAAGAGAGTTCGATTATGACGTTCGGACACACCATTACGCTGTGGTGTTCCCGGCGGTGTCAACTGTGAAAGTATTCCGCATTTGTTCAAATGCTCGCCAAACTCGTAACTTAGATATTCACCTCCACGATCAGAACGTAGAAATTTAATCTTCTTGTTACGTTGATTCTCTACCTCACTTTGAAACTCCTTAAACTTCTCAAAAATTTCGTATTTATGTTTCATGAAATAGATATACCCATATCTACTCAAGTCATCTGTGAAGGTAAGAACATAACGATAACCACCGCGTGATGCTACACTCATTGGACCACACACATCGGTATGTATGATTTCAATAAGCCCGTAGCTCGCTCCATCATACCAGAAAATGGAGTCTTAGTCATTTTTCCCATCAGACATGCTTCGCATCTTTCAAGTGATTCAAAATCAAGTGATTCAAGAAGTCCATCGGAATGGAGTTTCTTCATACGCTTCACTCCAATGTGACCAAGGCGATTGCCACATATAGGTCGAATTATCACTTGATTTCAAACGTTTAGCCTCAATGTTGTTGATATGTGTATTTCCACTATCGAGATTCAATAAGAATAGACCATCTATCAAAGGTGCATGTGCATAAAACATATTACTCATATAAATCGAACAACCATTATTCTCTGACTTAAACAAGTAACCGTCTACTTAATAAACAAGATCGATATAATGTTCATGCTCAACACGGGCACTAAATAACAATTATTTAAGTATAAAACTAATCCCGATGGTAGATGAAGGGGTAGCGTGCCGCGATCACATCAACCTTTGATCCGTTTCCCAGCGCATCGTCACCTCGTTCTTCGCTAGCTTCCGTTTATTACGCAGCACTGTTTGAGTTACAAATATGAGCAAGAACCGGTATCAAATACCGGGCACTACTACGGTACTAGTGAGATACACATCAATAACATGTATATCGGATATACCTTTCTTCTTGATGTTGCCGTTCTTGAATCCGCAAGTACTTTGGGCAATTCCGCTTCCGATGACCTTCTCCCTTGCGGTAAAGCACTCGATGTCGGGCTTGGGTCCAGCCTTGGTCTTCTTCGGGAGTGGTAACTTTCTTACCACCCTTCTTGAAGTGTCCCTTTGCTTAGACTTGCCTTTCTTGAATTTGGTGGTCTTATTGACCAACAACACTTGGTGCTCTTTCTTGATCTCCACTTCTGCAGATTTCAACATGGCAAAGAGTTACGGTAACGTCTTGTTCATGTTACGCATGTTGTAGTTCATCACAAAGTTCTTGTAACTTGGTGGTAGTGATTGGAGGACACGGTAAATCCCCAAAGCATTAGGAATCACTATACCCAAGCTTTGAAGTTTGTTTGCGTGCCCGGACATCTTAAGCACATGCTCAGCAGCTGCCTTCTTCCATCTTGCGGTTAAAGAACTTTTGAAGCCTCATAGCTTTCAATTGCGCATGAGTCTCAAAAATCAATTTGAGATCCTCGACAATATCATATGGGTCGACTCTTCAAACCTTTTACGAGCTCCGATTCCAAACCATACAAGATAGCACCTTGAACTATGGAGTCTTGATTGTTGAAGCGAGGTAAACATTCTTTACTTCATCGGAGCATCGGTGCGGTGGGTCACCCATGGTGCATCCGACATAGGTCAAATTACCATTTGTGAGGACAATCCTCAAATTGCGGAACCAATCCGTGAAGTTGCTTCCATTGTTTTTCAACTTTTCTTTCTCTAGGAACGCATTAAAATTGATGGTAGGGCTGCCATTGATCTACAACATATTTGCAATAGTTTAGACTAAGTTTATGACAAATTGAGATCAAATTAATTAATGAAATTAAACTAGGTGAACTCCCTCAAAACAACATCCCTCACATTGTTTTAGTGATCACGAACCAAATCCACCACATCAACACCGATCATCACGAGTTGACATAGTTTCAATGGCGAACAATCGTCATGTTCATCATATCTACTATATGATTCATGCTTTACCTTTCGGTGATCCGTGTTCCGAGACCATGTATGTACATGCTAGGCTCGTCAAGATCAAACCTTAGTTTCCGCATGAGCAAATCTGGCTTGCTCACGTTGTATACACTTGCGAATCTAACACCCGATCATCACGTGGTGCTTCGAAACAACAAGCTTTAGCAACGGTGCTAACTAAGGGCGAACACTTTATGACTTGAAATTGATGTGCATGAGGGATCATCTTATAATGCTATCATCGTCTACTAAGCAATACAAGATGCATAAAGGATTAACATCACATGCAATTCAATAATATGTGATATGATATGGCCTTTCTTCTTTGTGCTTCCGATCTCCATCTTCAAGCACGAACATGATCTCCATCATCACCGGCATTGCATCAAGGTCAATGACGCTTCTCCATGGTTGTCGTCCACCATCTTCAACTATTACAACTACTTTGAATAGACACGCGGGTCTTAACATAAATTAAAGACAACCATATGGCTCCAGCCGGTTGCCAACTTACAATAAGGAACATTGCATACATCAAATATAATCACAATCATGGCCATATCACATCACTGCACCCTGCAAAACAAAGTTAGGCGCCTCTACTTTCTTTGCATATTTTACGTGGTTTGGGGCTTTCAATAAGTGTCGTTCTAACTACGAACAAGAACCACAACATTGATACTAGCATTGTTGATCACCGTTGTAAATTGGATCTTAACTATGCTAGGAGAAAGCAGGCACCATAAAGCCACTTATGCAATACAAGTTGCATGTCAAGCGTGGAGCAAGTCTCATGAGCGATGTCATGTAAGGTTAGCGGGCGCTTCATCCCAACATACCTCAAGATGCAAAGTACACAAGCAATCGACAATAAAGCATCAACTCCCACAATGACCATTGTGTTCTACTCGTGCTGACTCTACATATAGACACGACTCGATACCCTTTGTAGGGTTTCGTAGCATGGAAAACAAAAATTTCTATCGCATACAAACAAACAAGCCAAGATCTATCTACTAGATTGTAGCAACGAGTCGATGGAATAACTTACCTCGAAGATTCCAAAGTGTTTAACGAGGCGGATTCTCGTGGGTGATGTAGTACTCTTCCCGATCTCAAGATCGTGTAGGCGATCCTTCGGCGCTGCGTTAACTGGCGCTTCCATGATCGGTCACGTTAAATTTTCGGCGAAGACCTTCCTCTCCCTTGTTCCGGTGATGACGGAGTTTGTAGCACTCTCCTCGTGATTCCGTGACTGTGGCGTGGAAGTAGAGGGAGATCCGCAAACTTCACCTTAAGGGCGAGTATGGCGGAGTATGAGAGAGAGCTATTAGTGGTCTAGGGTTTAGACACACCAATTAGAAGGCTCCAAACCGAAGGCTAGAGCAATTAGAAGCTCTAAACCAAAACGACTCTAAGCAGGAGATTAGAGGATAGGAACTTGTGTGTCTAGAGGAGGAGGCCTGCCCCTCCTTTTATAGGTGGGAGGCGGCCAAGGGAGAGTCCCTCCCAAGTCGGCCTTGGGTGGCCGCCGCTTGGAGAGAGGGACTCCTCCCAAGTCGGTTTGCCTCCTCTTGCTTGTTTCCCAGTTTCCTGTTTTAGCCGTTTGACTTTCAAACTGGCCATTTGACTTTTCAGTTTAGGATTCAATTTAATCCTTTATTTGGAACAGCAAGAACACTTAGTACATGATGCAATCATTCCAATATGTAATGACACATTCATGTACCCTCCCCTGAGTCTTGGGACATTTGAACCTTCCAGAACATTCCCGATGAAAACACCGGAATCATTTCCGAACTCCGAAACGGGACTTTCCTTATATGAATCTTATTCGCCGGACCATTCCGGATCACCTTGTGATATCCCGGATCCCATCCGAGACTCCGAACAACATTCGGTCTCTTTCTCATAATACCATAACTACTCTGTGGCATCCCGCAAAACCACTACTAGAAAATCGCGTTGTTTTTGTGCATTGCATCCTCATGACCTCAGCATGCATCAGTTTGCCTAAAAGAATTTGCTAAAAACCTAGTTTTGCTTTGTACAAATACCCCTCTTTATTTCAAATGCAAAGCCCCGATCGTATCGGATATTTTATTTACCTATAAACTATTTGCAAAGTAGCCTTGTTTTAAAATAAACAGAACAAAACAAACAAATATTTACAAACTAATAAAACCTAAACTCTAAATCCTTTTCCTACCCGAAACTATCCTACCCACCTATCCCAGCTTGCCATCTCACCCTCTCCCCCAATCCACCTGCCACCTTGCCACCTCACCAATCCTCTTCTTTTCCTCCTCCTTCTCACCCAGTCCCACCTACCCTCTCCCTCTCCCTCCACACACGGGCCCCACCATGACCCCACTTCCCCGGCCCCACTTGCCGGCCTCACCCTCCCAACCCTCTCTCTCTACCCCCGGTCCGACCTACCCAGCGGACCCTCCCTCTCCCGTGGCTCGACCACCACGGTCGACCATGGCCGTCCCCCTGCCCACAGGTCCCACCCTGGCCCGGCCACCACGCGCCCCACTCCCTCTCTCCTCTCCCTCCCTTCTCCTCTCTCCCGACCCCGCTCCCTCCTCCTCCTCCGGCGCCGCCCCGCTCAGCCTCCCTCTCTCCCCGGCATCGGCCGCTCCTCCCCTCACCCCTCCGGCGCCCTCCTCCTCCAACCACCATCGGCCGCCGGCCCCGCCCCTCTCTCCCTCGCCGAGCACGGCCTTCCTCCTCGCCTCCGCCATGAGCTTCTCCCTTCCCAGGCCCCGGCCAGTCGCCCGCTCGCCCGCCATGGCGCCCCGCCGCTTCCGCCCTCTGCTCACCGCCCGCCCGGGCGCCGCCGCTCTCGGGCTCCATCGCCGCCGTCGGCCGCGCCCCGCACCTCCGCGAGCCGCCTCCCTCCGTGCGACCACCTCCGGCCGGCCCCGTCTCCCTCCTCCTCGCCCGCCACCGATGATCGCCGCTGCCTCATGGCGTCGCCTCTCCGGCACCATCCACCGCGGCCATCCGCCTCGAGCCACCGCGACACAGCACGGCCCCATCCTCCGCCGGCGCCACCGCGAGCGCTCCCACCTCACCCTCCTCTGCTCAGCTCGCATCCGCGAGGTTCCTGTCGCCGTGCCCTGTTTTCCCGCTCGACCTCCGGCCGGCCGACCCCATCCTTGACCTCGCGCCTCCTGCTGTTTGCCAAGTTCAGGAAGCTGTCACACGTGGTACTGCTGCAGGATTTTCAAACACAAGATCGATCACTCGACCAAGTTCAACTAGGACCAGGAGGGTTACAATGTCGACAGGACGAAGACACGGAATCGCCCCGCGATGACTGAACCCGAGGATTCACCAAGTTCGACAACGACCAGTACGAATTCGATGAACCGCCGACACCAAACAAGTCACCCTCGAATACCGTTGCCGAGACCCCCGACCCAATATCTCCTGAAGGCCCTGGCATCAAACAAGTTCTCCATCGATAACAAGATCGCCACACGAACCCTGGACATGGAACGCCATGAATTCCTCCTCGGACCCCAAGTTCAGCCGCTCCCGAAGACAGATCACGGATCCGATGGCCGAGACCCTGAACTCGGAGATCCTCTTCACGCGACACCAAGGCCGTCGACATGGAACCGAAGAACGACAAGCACACCGACGCAGAACGCCAAGTTCTTCATCTCGGACGCCAAGACCGACCTGATACGCGGGCACGACAAGATCGACACCGACCAGGGCGAGTCCGATGCGCCCCCGACGCCACACCAAGTCCTTCTTCCTGGAACGTCAAGCTCTTCATCTTGTATCCGACCTTCGAAGACCGATCCCGTCGAACCCTGAACCCTGAGACCGAACCCCGAACCCCGGAACCCCAAGTTCGTCGAGACCCTCTGAAGTGTGAACCCCTTCCCGAAACCCTATTTTATAATATAATACAACTTGTCGCATATTATTTGTCATACTTGCATGCATATTGTCCTCTGGTTTGGGGGCCTTATGCCGATTCACCTCATAATTAAATATGGGGCCCATATGCGGGCAAATCTAGTCTTATATCGGCCTCATTTAAATTGTGTAGCGAACCGGTGATATATTTTGCCATGTTAAAACAACATTTAATTTTCGGGGTAGATAAAAAACTTGAACCATATGTTTAATTGTCGGGACCCCGGTTCCACTTAATATTGCCCAAGTGCATCGCATCCTTGCCATGTCATACATCATACATGCATCATGCCCGATCTTTTGCTGTAGTATTAAATATTGCGTCCGGTGTTTATTCTAGTGTTTTGCTTCTTCGCGGATAAGGCCGATGAGTTGATGTGAGCTTCGCCCCGACCTTTGGATGAACCTTCGACAATGTTTTCAGGCGAGCATCTCCCCCTTTCTACATATCTTACTTTTATAGTATTTATTCCCTCCTGTTGATCTATTGCTATCTATGTTGCGATGCTCTAGTTTTCGTACCCGTGATATCCCGTGCAGCCTTATATTGCCTTGGACACCTCCTATTACCGGTTGTTTGGTAGATAGTTGGACCTGCGCGTCGTAGTCGCTTGCTCAAGTGCTGTTGCGTGTCGCCAAGTACCACATTTGTTGGAGTATTGCCGTATGTTGAATGTTGGAGATGATCATGGCTTTAATTATCGTCACTTTAATTACTGTTTAACAACTACAATTGAAGTAAGTAAGCAGAGGCACAGGTGGGCAATAGATGTTATTTGGTTGTTAACCGTCCACTTGTGTCCCGTAGGACCCCGAGTGCTTGATACCTGTTCCTTGATTTTTCGCGCTATCCACATCCGGGAGGATTATGGGACCCCGAGGCGAGCTTGATTAGGTCTTATTTCTTGGGGCCACAAACTAGTTTGAGGTTTTATTTACTATCTGTACCTATGCCATGCTTTCTTGCTTTATTTAAATTGTGCGATGTCTTTGCTGTCTGTTTAGGTAAGCGGAGTATTTTGTGGTATCGACAAGCCCAGTTTGGGTTCCCGTTTCTGACCATGGCGCAAACCTTGAGTCCGTCTCGAAGTCATCTAGCTTCGTTGCGGGTGTACTCAATGGGGTGGCCCCCTGAAATATTTCTGAATCCTGTGATTGCTTTGTCGTGAAGGCTTCATTGGGTTTTGATTTGGTTTTTCCGAGGTTGATCGAGTGTGTGTTGCTATTTGTGCACCTCGGCCGGGTAAAACTTTCTGAAAGCCGTGTCATGGTTATGGGCGACTTGGAGCACGATATCTCGATAATAGACAACTATAACTAAAGTAGTGCTATAAATTTGACTTTATAATGACTAGTAATCAGCTTCACTATAATGGAATGGCTAAATAAAACGCCAGCGATTGCTTGTTTGGGTTGTCGCTTGCGACCATTGTATCGACTAGTAAGTATACTTCTAGCGGAATGGATAAATAAAAGTACCAACAAGCTGCTGGGTTTTGGGATATCTCATGCTAATTATCGACTAGTAAGTGTTGCAACTACAATGGAATGGTTAACTTAAACTGTCACTTGCTTATTATATCGGGCGACTATCTATACTTGACTAGTAATTGCTAGCGATAACGAATTAATAAAACGCCAGCGGTGTGAGTTCCTCGGTTGACTTCCTCGTTTGGTCTCGAGGAAACACCAGGATGGGTTTGTTTGATGGTAGCATCGGGTTGGTTCGAATAGGTCTTTCTTACCCCTCTCGATGGCGAGTTATATCGAGTCTCTATAGGTGTTTAGTGCATCTTTGCTGCCTCGATCCACCTATGTGGCGAGGACCGCCAATTCTAGCCTCGCCGTGTCTTGGCCTCGATCTTGACCGCTCTCTTTTTCCTTTGCCCTTTGTCGGCACCCCTTTTTGTTTAAGCAGGTTTTGAGATCGACGTCGTTAGCAGGGTTACCCTTCCGGCTTGGCCTGGGCAGGGTTAAGGACGCCATTGGTTATTCTTCAGGGCTCTTAGCCCCATTTGCATCTTGTCCGTAGTCGGACGCTCTTTCGTTTTCAAGGTGATTTGGATCTTTGTATATTATCTCTGTATTCTTGACTCTTTGAGTCGCTGTTATATATATATATATATATATATATATCTGTTCTGTGGGTCCCATCGTGGACTGTTGTGTAATGTTATTACTTCGTTTTCCACCCGCACGAAAGTGCCTGGTGGGCACCTTTGAATCGTTTCTATGCGGGTTTGGCGGGTTTCGCTAAAACTTGCATAGGGCCGATTCTGAGGGTGTTACAGAGTGGTATCAGAGCTCAGCAGTTGCGATACCCCACAAGTCCAGCCTGTAGGATAACCTAGCTAACGGCCGAAGTAGAGTGTCAAAACTATTTTGCAAAATCGGTTGGATAGTTCTGATTAGGTCTGATTTTACTCCTTACCCCTTTGCTATTCCTCTCTTACCTCTACGTGTTTTGAATCCGCTCTCTTCTCTCTCTTCGAGTCCAGGATTTCTCGTGGTTGGGTTCCGTCGTACCTTCAGGGTTTCGCTTCCTCCTTTGGTAACAGTGTGTCTACATCTGGTCTTCATGCTATCCGAGGAACCCTTCGTCTGGTGGACTTCTCTTTGTTCCTTCTAGTGCCTTCCGGTGTTTTCCGACGCGACGACGTTATCAATGTCAGATCCGATGCAGAGTCTGCATCACTCCTTTGTTCCCGAACCTCGCTTGTCGAGATCTTCAGTCTGATTCCGAGAATGGTTGCACGTTTTTCTACTGATTGTGCAGAGTAATAGTTTGGGTGCGTGATGGATTGGCCCCCATGCCGACTACCCCTTCTATTCGCTTTTGTACATTAAAGTGGATGAGAATGCATCGGTTCCCTCTTTCCATCGAAGCTAGAGGTGGCTTCATTTGTTGATACCTCTACCTTCGACCTTTGTTCCCGGAGTGTTCTCTCGACAAACCCGGACAACGACCTCTTGTTAGTGGTGTCGCGAGGACCTACACGAAGTGCGAGAAGACGCAGATCGCCGACCTTCGTTCCGGTACCATGAGGCGGATCTCGAGGGCGAGATCCATTGTTAGTGGTGTCGAATTGTGGCATCCCGCAAAACCACTACTAGAAAATCGCGTTGTTTTTGTGCATTGCATCCTCATGACCTCAGCATGCATCTGTTTGCCTAAAAGAATTTGCTAAAAACCTAGTTTTGCTTTGTACAAATACCCCTCTTTATTTCAAATGCAAAGCCCCGATCGTATCGGATATTTTATTTACCTATAAACTATTTGCAAAGTAGCCTTGTTTTAAAATAAACAGAACAAAACAAACAAATATTTACAAACTAATAAAACCTAAACTCTAAATCCTTTTCCTACCCGAAACTATCCTACCCACCTATCCCAGCTTGCCATCTCACCCTCTCCCCCAATCCCTGCCCACCTTGCCACCTCACCAATCCTCTTCTTTTCCCTCCACTCCTTCTCTCACCCAGTCCCACCTACCCCCTCTCCCTCTCCCTCACCGACACCCGGGCCCACCCACCTTCCCCACTTCCCAGCCCCACTTGCCCCTCCCACCCCAACCCTCTCTCTCTACCCCGGTCCCACCTGCCCGCCGGACCCTCCTCTCTCCCCGTGGCTCGACCCACCCCTGGTCAACCCGCGGCCTGCCCACAGGTCCCACCGCCCAGCTGGCCCCACCACGCCCACCCTGCTCTCTCCTCTCTCTCTCCTCCTCTCTCCCGACCCCGCTCCCTCCTCCTCCTCCGGCCCTTTCGGCCTCTCCCTCTCCGGCCTCTCCTCCCCTCACCCCTCCGGCGCCCTCCTCCTCCAACCACCGTCGGCCGCCGGCCCCGCCCCTCTCTCCCTCGCCGAGCCCGGCCTTCCTCCTCGCCTTCGGCCACCGCGAGCTTCTCCCTTCCCCAGAGCCGCCTCCGGCCACCGTCGCACCCTCGCTCGCCCCGGCCATGGCGCACCGCCTCCTCCTCCTCGCCTCTGCCCGACGGACGCCGCCGCCCGCCGGCCGCTTCCGCCTCTGCTCACCGCCCCTGGAGCGCCCGCTCTGGGCTCCATCGCCGTCGGCCGCGCCCTGCCCGGCCCGAGCCTCCTCCCTCCGCGCGACCACCTCCGGCCGGCCCCGTCTTCCTCCTCCTCTCGCCCCGCCACCGATGATCCGCGCCTGCTGCCTCATGGCGTCGCCTCCTCCAGCACCATCCACCGCGCCGCCGGCCCTCGCCTCGGAGCCACCGCGACCTGGCAGCACGGCCCCATCCTCCGCCGGCGCCACCGCGAGCGCTCCCACCTCACCCTCCTCTGCTCAGCTCGCATCCGCGAGGTTCCTGTCGCCGTGCCCT
Source organism: Avena longiglumis (assembly GCA_030063025.1). Classification (NCBI taxonomy): domain Eukaryota; kingdom Viridiplantae; phylum Streptophyta; class Magnoliopsida; order Poales; family Poaceae; genus Avena; species Avena longiglumis. The sequence goes on along the minus strand of CP125974.1, from coordinate 468,626,930 downwards.
GTTTTCCCGCTCGACCTCCGGCCGGCCGACCCCATCCTTGACCTCGCGCCTCCTACTGTTTGCCAAGTTCAGGAAGCTGTCACACGTGGTACTGCTGCAGGATTTTCAAACACAAGATCGATCACTCGACCAAGTTCAACTAGGACCAGGAGGGTTAAAATGTCGACAGGACGAAGACACGGAATCTCCCCGCGACGACTGAACCCGAGGATTCACCAAGATTGACAACGACCAGTACGAATTCGATGAACCGCCGGCACCAAACAAGTCACCCTCGAATACCGTTGCCGAGACCCCCGACCCAAGATCTCCTGAAGGCCCTGGCATCAAACAAGTTCTCCATCGATAACAAGATCGCCACACGAACCCTGGACATGGAACGCCATGAATTCCTCCTCGGACCCCAAGTTCAGCCGCTCCCGAAGACCGATCACGGATCCGGTGGCCGAGACCCTGAACTCGGAGATCCTCTTCACGCGACACCAAGGCCATCGACATGGAACCGAAGAACGACAAGCACACCGACGCAGAACGCCAAGTTCTTCATCTCGGACGCCAAGACCGAGCTGATACGCGGGCACGACAAGATCGACACTGACCAGGGCGAGTCCGATGCACCCCCGACGCCACACCAAGTCCTTCTTCCTGGAACGCCAAGCTCTTCATATTGTATCCGACCTTCGAAGACCGATCCCGTCGAACCCTGAACCCTGAGACCGAACCCCGAACCCTGGAACCCCAAGTTCGTCGAGACCCTCTGAAGTGTGAACCCCTTCCCGAAACCCTATTTTATAATATAATACAACTTGTCACATATTATTTGTCATACTTGCATGCATATTATCCTGTGGTTTGAGGGCCTTATGCCGATTCACCTCATAATTAAATATGGGGCCCATATGCGGGCAAATCTAGTCTTATATCGGCCTCATTTGAATTGTGTAGCGAACCGGTGATATATTTTGCCATGTTAAAACAACATTTAATTTGCGGGGTAGATAAACAACTTGAACCATATGTTTAATTGTCGGGACCCCGGTTCCACTTAATATTGCCCAAGTGCATCGCATCCTTGCCATGTCATACATCATACATGCATCATGCCCGATCTTTTGCCGTAGTATTAAATATTGCGTCCGGTGTTTATTCTAGTGTTTTCCTTCTTCGCGGATAAGGCCGATGAGTTGATGTGAGCTTCGCCCCGACCTTTGGATGAACCTTCAACAATGATTTCAGGCGAGCATCTCCCCCTTTCTACCTATCTTACTTTTATAGTATTTATTCCCTCCTGTTGATCTATTGCTATCTGTGTTGCGATGCTCTAGTTTTCGTACCCGTGATATCCCGTGCAGCCTTATATTGCCTTGGACACCTCATATTACCGGTTGTTTGGTAGATAGTTGGACCTGCGCGTCGTAGTCGCTTGCTCAAGTGCTGTTGCGTGTCGCCAAGTACCACAGTTGTTGGAGTATTGCCGTATGTTGAATGTTGGAGATGATCATGGCTTTAATTATCGTCACTTTAATTACTGTTTAACAACTACAATTGAAGTAAGTAGCGAGAGGCAATTGGGTGGGCAATAGATGTTATTTGGTTGTTAACCGTCCACTTGTGTCCCGTAGGACCCCGAGTGCTTGATACCTGTTCCTTGATTTTTCGCGCTATCCACATCCGGGAGGATTATGGGACCCCCCTGAGTCAAAGCTTGATTCAGTCTTATTTCTTGGGGCCACAAACTAGTTTGAGGTTTTATTTACTATCCTGTACCTATGCCATGCTTTACTGCTTTATTTAAATTGTGCGATGTACTGCACCTGTACTGTTTAGGTAAGCGGAGTATTTTCGCGGTATCGACAAGCCCAGTTTTGGGTTCCCAGTCGTTCTGACCATGGCGCAAACCTTGAGTCCGTCTCGAGTCGGCTAGCTTCGTTGGTGTACTCAATGGGTGGCCCCTGAAATATTTCTGAATCTGTGATTGCTTTGTCGTGAAGGCCTCGTTGGGTTTTCATTTGGTTTTCGAGGTTGATCGAGTGTGTTGCTATTTGTGCACCCCGGGTAAAACTTTACGAAAGTCGTGTCCATGTTATGGGCGACTTGGAGCCTGATATCTCGATCATAGACAACTATAACTAAAGTAGTGCTATAAATTTGACTTTATAATGACTAGTAATCAGCTTCACTATAATGGAATGGCTGAATAAAACTGCCAGCAGTTGCTTGTTTGGGTTGGCGCTTGCAACCAGGGTATCTGACTGGGAAGTATTGCAACTGCAACGGAATGGCTAAATAAAAGTACCAACAACTGCTGGGTTTTGGGATATCTCATGCTAATTATGGCGACTAGTAAGTGTTGCAACTACAATGGAATGGTTAACTTAAAGTCACTTGCTTATTATATCGATGACTATCTATACTTGACTAGTAATTGCTGCAGCGATAACGAATTAATAAAACGCCAGCGGTGTGAGTTCCTCGGTTGACTTCCTCGTTTGGTCTCGAGGAAACACCGGATGGGTTTGTTTGATGGTAGCATCAGGTTGGTTCGAATAGGTCTTTCTTACCCCTCTCGATAGCCGGCGGTTATATCGAGTCTCTATAGGTGTTTAGTGCATCTTTGCTGCTGCTCGATCCACCATACCTATGTGGCGAGGACCCGAATTCTAGCCTCGCCGTGTCTTGGCCTCGATCTTGACCGCCTCTCTTTTTCCTTTGCCCTTTGTCGGCACCTTTTTGTTTAAGGGTTTTGAGATCGGCGTCGTTAGCAGGGTTACCCTTACGGCTTGGCACAGGGGTTAAGGACGCCATTGGTTATTCTTCAGGGCTCTTAGCCCCATTTGCATCTTGTCCGTAGTCGGACGCTCTTTCGTTTTCAAGGTGATTTGGATCTTTGTATATTATCTCTGTATTCTTGACTCTTTGAGTCGTTGTTATATATATATCTGTTCTGTGGGTCCCATCGAGGACTGTTGTGTAATGTTATTACTTCGTTTTCCACCCGCATGAAAGTGCCCGGTGGGCACCTTTGAATCGTTTCTATGCGGGTTTGGCGGGTTTCGCTAAAACTTGCATAGGGCCGATTCTGAGGGTGTTACATACTCAAACAACGTCGAATCCTTAAGTGTGTCTCCCTACGGTTCCTGAATTATGCGGACATGATCGAGACACTTCTCCGAACAATAACCAATAGAGGAATCTGGAAATTCATATGGCTCCCACATATTTCTACGATTACTTTGCGATCGAATGAACCACTTACATACGATACCAATTTCCCTTTGTCTCACGATAGTTTACTTATCCGAGGTTATGATCGTCGGTATCTCTACATACCTAGTTCAATGTGGCATCCCGCAAAACCACTACTAGAAAATCGCGTTGAATTTGTGCATTGCATCGTCATCATCATGCATTGTTCGCATAAAACTATTTTTCGCAAGCCCGTTTTGTTTTCTAAAACGCCCCCCCTTTTTATTCAAACATCAAAAGCCGGGTCGCCGAAATATTTTGTTTGTTGCTATCGGTTTGCAAATGGTGTTATTAACACAAATAAAATTTATATTTATTTAGTGGGGGCAGTCGAACGGGCCGACCGACCCGAACGACCACCCCCAGAAACTAATCGGTCCAACCTCTAAATCCTATAGCTACCCAGCTACCTACCCCAACCCAGCCTCCACATCACCCTGGCCACTCACACGCTGCCACCTCACCTTTTCTCCCCCCCCCCAACCAACCAGAACCGGCCACTTGGACCAGCCACTCCCTCTCTCTTCCCCCCACTCCCCCTGCCCTCACCCACCAAACACGGCCACACACGCACCTGCACAGCATGATCCTAACCACACGTGACCCTGGCCCCCACCCAGCATGCACGCCGCAACCAGCCGTGCCCACCTTCTTCCATCGCGCTGCCTACCTCACCGGCCGCCCGCCTCCAGCGACCACGCTCCTCGCTGCGGGCTCCCCGCTCCCGTCCCGGCCCGACCGCCTCTGCAAGCTCGCGGCCCGGCGACCCCTGCAGCCCGCCTTGCCCGGCTTCCGGCGCCCGGCCGCTCCACCCTCCGGCCCCCAAGCCAGCCTCGCCTCCACCGCCGCACCTCCTCTCCGCCGTCGACCTCCGGCCCTCGAGCTCGCGCGCCTCCCTCACCTGCGCCCCACGCTGCGCCTCCGTCGCCGTTCAGGCCGCCCGCCACCAGCGGCTCTCCCCTCGGCCTTCATGAGCTTCGCTGCGCCTCCTCCCACGCCTCGAGCCTCGCCGCCGCCGTTCCCCGCCCGGTGCCGTCGCGTCCGCCGCCTGCCCGCCACCCTCGGCCTTCGCTGGCCAGTCCCCACCTCGCGGAGCTCCCAGCTCGTCGTCGCCCTCCTCCGCTGCCGAGCTTCGCCGAGACTGGCGCTCGGCCGACCAGCCTCAAGCCCCGTCGAGCTCGCCTTCCTCCACGCCCACCCGCCTGCGCCGCGTGTCCTGCGCCCTCCCTCGTCTGCCGCCCGTCGCGACCTCGCCCGGGCCGCCTCGTCGCCGTCGGCCCATACCGACCTCGCCCCTACGCTCCGCCCGCCCAGCGTGCGGCCGCCCGTCCGTCGTCGCCGATGTCACCGCCTCCACCCGTGCAGGTCCCTGGGTAGTACCAAGTGGTGCTAAGTGAATTGGTGTGGAGACGACAAGTTCGACACCGGTAATCGGACCCCGCAAACCCCAAGTTCCCTCTCGACAAGATCTTCATCGGGACCAGAGAACCCCCGGACAACGAGCTCGGCACCGACAATCGATCGAGAACCCGAGTACTTCGTCGTGGAAACTAGGGGCGAAGGAGCCGAGATTGACAAGATCTACCTCGCGTAGCGGCGAGCCCCGGACCCGGAGTTCCCTTGAAAACCAAGAACTACCAGCGATCCGACCATGACCTGAAGACCGCAAATGCGACAAGAACGACATCGACCAGGTCGGACCCAATGCGCCCCGACGCCGAACCAAGTACTCCCTCGTGAACGCCAAGGTCTACCTCACGGACACCGAGAACTTCCCCCTGAACGCCACGACCGTCGACATGACCGAGACCCCGATGCGACAAGACCTACCCCGGAGTCCGAGATCGAACCCTAGACCCTGGACCCCGAGACCGGCCCCGAACCCCGGAACCCCAAGTCCGTCGAGACCCCTCAATGTGTGAACCCCTTCCCGGAACCGTATTTTATAACATAATACAACTTGTCGCATAATAATTGTCTTGCATGCATACATTCATGTGGTTTGGGGGCCTTATGCCGATTCACCTAATAATTAAATATGGGGCCCATATGCGGGCAAATCTAGCCTTATATTGGCCTCATTTAAATTTGTGTAGCGAACCGGAGCTATCTTCTGCCATGTTCAAACAACATTTAATTGCGGGGGTTCTAAATAACTTGAACCATCTAATTAATTGTCGGGACCCCGGTTCCACTTAATATTGCCTAATTGCATCGCACCTTGCCATGCCATGCATCATACATGCATCATGCCGATCTTCTGCCGTCGTATTAAATATTGCATCCGGTGTTTCTTCTAGTGTTTTGCTTCTTCGCGGATAAGGCCGTTGAGTTGATGTGAGCTTCGCCCCGATCTTCTGTTAAACCTTCGACAATGTTTCCAGGCGAGCATCTCCCCCTTTTCTACCTATCTTACTTTTATAGTATTTATTCCCTCCTGTTGATCAATTGCTATCTGTGTTGCGATGATTTAGTTGTCGTACCTGTGATATACCGTGCAGCCCTATATTGCCTTGGACACCTCCTATTACCTGTTGTTTGGTAGATAGTTGGACTTGCGCGTCGTAGTCGCTTGCTCAAGTGTTGTTGCGTGTTGTCAAGTGCCACAGTTGCTGATGTATTGCCGCATGTTGATGTTGGAGATGATCATAGTTTTACTTTTCGTTCACTCTAAATTCCTGTTTAACAACTAAAATTGAATAAGCAGAGGCATCGGTGGGTGATAGATAATATTTGGTTTCCGAACGCCCACTTGTGTCCCGTAGGACCGCGAGTACCTGATACCTGTTCCTTGATTTATCGTGCTATCCACATCCGGGAGGTATATGGGACCCCCCTGAGCCAGAGCTTGATTCAGTCTTATTTCTTGGGGCCACAAACTAGTTTGAGGTTTTATTTACGATCCTGTACTTATGCCATGCTACTACGTATTTAAATTGTGCGAGGAGCACCTTTGCTTTAGGTAAGCGTAATGTTTTCAGCGGTATCGACAAGCCAGCCACACTTCGGGTTCCCGATCGTTTACTGACCATTGTCGCAAATCTTGAGTCCGTCTCGAGCTTGCTTACTCGTTGCGGATCTACTCAATGGGTGGCCCCTGAAATATTTCTGAATCTGTGATTGTTCGATCGTGAAAGCCTCGTTGGGTTTTGATTTGGTATTTCCGAGGTCGATCGGCGTGTGTTGCTATTGGTGCACCGGCCGGGTAAAACTTTTAAAAGCCGTGTCGCGGATATGGGCGACTTGGAGCACGATATCTCGATCATAGACAAGCATAACTAAAGTTTATTGCTATAAATTTGACTTTATAATGACTAGTAATCAGCTTCACTATAATGGAATGGCTAATAATCGCCCTGTTGCTTGTTTGAATTGTCTCTTGCGACCATTGTACACGACTAGTAAGTATTGCAACTTCTAGCGGATTGGCTGAATAAAAGTACCAACAAGCGCTGGGTTTTGGGTTTTATCATGCTATGTATCGATTACTAATTCTGCAACTTCTAGCGGAATGAATAACTAAAAGGGCCCTTTGCTTCTTTTATCGGGACAATTATCCATACGACTAGTAATTGCTTTAGCGATAATGAATAAATAAAACGCCAGCGGTGTGAGTTCCTCGGTTGAATTCCTCGATTGGTCTCGAGGGGAACACCAGGATGGGTTTGTTTGGTGTTAGCTTGGTTGGATCCGGATAGGTCATTCTCCTCTCTCGATAACCGCCGGTTGTATCGAGTCTCTATAGGTTGTTTAGTGCATCTTTGCCGCTTGATCCACCATACCTATGTGGCGAGGACCGCCAATTCTAGCCTCGCGTGTCTTGGCCTCGATCTTGGCGCTCCTCTTTTCCCTTTGCCCTTTGTCGGCACCCTTTTTTGTTTAAGGGTTTTGAGATCGGCGTCGTTAGCGGGGTTACCCTTCGGCTTGGCAGGGGTTATGGGCGCCATTGTTATTCTTGAGGGCTCTTAGCCCCATTTGCATCTTGTCCGTAGCTGGACGCTATCGCTTTTCAAGGTGATTTGGATCTTTGCATATTATATCGTATTCTTGACTCTTTGAGTCGTTGTTATATATATCTCGTTACATGGGTCCCATCGAGGACTGTTGTGTAATGCTATTTGCTTTTCCACCCGCACGAAAGTGCTGGTGGCACCTTTGAATCGTTTCTATGCGGGTTTGGCGAATTATGCTCAAACTTGCATAGGTCCTATTCGAGGGTGTTCTGAGTGGTATCGAGCTTTCGGTTGCGATACCCCACAAGTCCAGCCTGTAGGATAACCTAGCTAACGGCCGAAGTATAGTGTTAAAACTATTTTTGAAAATCGGTTGGATAGTTCTGGTTAGGTCTGATTTTACTCCTTATCCCTCTGCTGTTCTCCTCTTACCTCTACGTGTTTTGAATCCGCTCTCTTCTCTCTCTTCGAGTCCAGGAATTCTCGTGGTTGGGTTTCTGTCGTACCTTCAGGGCTTCGCTTTTCTCCCTTTTGTAACGGAGGTCCTACGATCATCAATCTGCAACTTGTATGTTGTACCCTTCCTCCAATCTTTTGTTCTCGAGCTCTTTATCTATATGTGTTCCTTGCTGGATATCCGTGTCGTTGAAAAACATATGAGAAGGACGAGCTTTGGTGAAGTTGGAGTCGACCTTGAGCATGTGTTGTTCATGCCAATGGAACCATCGCGGAACCTAATCAGTGTGTCTTTCATACGATTTCTGCTGGCAACACTCCCTTGTTTCCGAACCTCGCTTGTCGAGATCTTCAGTCTAATTCCGAGAGTTGGTTGCACAATCCGCCTATTCGTGTGCAGAGTAATGGTTTGAGTGCGGGATGGAGTAGCTACCCTACCACTGCTCTTATCGTTCGCTCTTGTATGTCGAATCAGTGGGTCCAGCAATTTTACTCTGTCCACGGAAGTTAGGGGTGGCTTTATCTGCGATACCTCTACCTTCGACCTTTTGTTCCCGGAGTGTTCTCTCGACGATCAGGAGCCACGACCCTTTGTTAGTGGTGTCGCCGTTTTCAAGATGAAGAAGGAACCATCGTTAGTGGTGTCGCGAAGATCTACACGAAGTGAGAAGACGCAGATCGCCGACCTTCCTTCCGGTAACATGAGGCGGATCTCGAGGGCGAGATCCATTGTTAGTGGTGTCGAATTGTGGCATCCCGCAAAACCACTACTAGAAAATCGCGTTGAATTTGTGCATTGCATCGTCATCATCATGCATTGTTCGCATAAAACTATTTTTCGCAAGCCCGTTTTGTTTTCTAAAACGCCCCCCCTTTTTATTCAAACATCAAAAGCCGGGTCGCCGGAATATTTTGTTTGTTGCTATCGGTTTGCAAATGGTGTTATTAACACAAATAAAATTTATATTTATTTAGTGGGGGAAGTCGAACGGGCCGACCGACCCGAACGACCACCCCCAGAAACTAATCGGTCCAACCTCTAAATCCTATAGCTACCCAGCTACCTACCCCAACCCAGCCTCCACATCACCCTGGGCACTCACACGCTGCCACCTCACCTTTTCTCCCCCCCCCCCAACCAACCAGAACCGGCCACTTGGACCAGCCACTCCCTCTCTCTTCCCCACTCCCCTCACCACCCACAAACACGGCCACACACACAGCCAGCAGTCCTAACCCCCAGCGTGACCCTGGCCCCACCCAGCACGCACGCCGCAACCAGCCGTGCCCACCCTTCTTCCATCAGCCTAGCCTACCTCACCGCGCGCGCTTCTAGCGACCGCCTCCTCGCTGGCCAGCTCCCACCGCCAGCAGCGCCTCCACCGCTCCGTCCCGGCCCCGACCGCCTCTGCAATCTCCGCCGGCGACCCCCCCAGCCCCGCCTTGCCCGCTTCCGGCCGGCGCGTCGCTCCACCTCCGGCCCTCGGCAGCCTCGCCCACCGCCGCCCCTCCTCCGCCGTCGACCTCCGGCCGTGAAGCTCGCGTGCCTCCCTCACTTGCCGCCGCTGCGCCGTCGCCGTTCCGAGCCGCCCGCCACCAGCCCGGCTCTCCCCTCGGCCTTCCGAGGCTTCCGCCGCCTGATCCTCCCACCGCCTCGAGCCTCCGCCGCCGTTCCCCTCGCCGGTGCACGTCCGCCGCCGCCGCCCGTCGCGTCGGGCCCTGCCCGCCACCCTTGGCGCTTCGCCCAGGTCCCCACTCGCCGGGAGCTCCCGAGCTCGTCGCCTCCTCCTCGCCATGAGCAGCTGGGCCGACCCGCCTCTCAAGCCCACCGTCGAGCTCGCCTTCCTCCACCGGCCACGGCCCGCCCCTGGCCTGCGCCGCCGTGTCCTGCGCCCTCCCCTCCGCGTCTGCCGCCCGTCCGCGACCTCGCCGGGCCGCCTCGTCGCCGTCGGCCCGTACACCGACCTCTCCCCTACCGCTCCGCCTCCGCCCGGCGTCTGCCCGTGTTTCGTCGTCGCCGATGTCACCGCCTCCACCGTGCAGGTCCTGGTAGTACCAAGTGGTGCTAAGTGAATTGGTGTGGAGCGACAAGTTCGACACGTAATCGGACCCGAAACCCCAAGTTCCTCTCGACAAGATCTTCATCGGGACCAGAGAACCCCGGACAACGAGCTCGACCGACAATCGATCGAGAACCGGTACTTCGTCGTGGAAACTAGGCGAAGGAGCCGAGATTGACAAGATCTACCTCGCGTGGCGAGCCCCGGACCCGGAGTTCCCTGGACACCAAGAACTACGGCGATCCGACCATGACACGAAGACCGCCGTCGACAAGAACGACATCGACCAGTCGGACCCAATGCGCCCGACGAACCAAGTACTCCCTCGTGAACGCCAAGGTCTACCTCACGGACACCGAGAACTTCCCCCTGAATGCCACGACCGTCGACATGACCGAGACCCCGATGCGACAAGACCTACCCCGGAGTCCGAGATCGAACCCTAGACCCTGGACCCCGAGACCGGCCCCGAACCCCGGAACCCCAAGTCCGTCGAGACCCCTCAATGTGTGAACCCCTTCCCGGAACCCTATTTTATAACATAATACAACTTGTCGCATAATAATTGTCTTGCATGCATACATTCATGTGGTTTGGGGGCCTTATGCCGATTCACCTAATAATTAAATATGGGGCCCATATGCGGGCAAATCTAGCCTTATATTGGCCTCATTTAAATTTGTGTAGCGAACCGGAGCTATCTTCTGCCATGTTCAAACAACATTTAATTGCGGGGGTTCTAAATAACTTGAACCATCTAATTAATTGTCGGGACCCCGGTTCCACTTAATATTGCCTAATTGCATCGCACCTTGCCATGCCATGCATCATACATGCATCATGCCGATCTTCTGCCGTCGTATTAAATATTGCATCCGGTGTTACTTCTAGTGTTTTGCTTCTTCGCGGATAAGGCCGTTGAGTTGATGTGAGCTTCGCCCCGATCTTCGGTTAAACCTTCGACAATGTTTCCAGGCGAGCATCTCCCCCTTTTCTACCTATCTTACTTTTATAGTATTTATTCCCTCCTGTTGATCTATTGCTATCTGTGTTGCGATGCTTTAGTTGTCGTACCTGTGATATACCGTGCAGCCCTATATTACCTTGGACACCTCCTATTACCTGTTGTTTGGTAGATAGTTGGACTTGCGCGTCGTAGTCGCTTGCTCAAGTGCTGTTGCGTGTTGTCAAGTGCCACAGTTGCTGATGTATTGCCGCATGTTGATGTTGGAGATGATCATAGTTTTACTTTTCGTTCACTCTAAATTCCTGTTTAACAACTAAAATTGAATAAGCAGAGGCATCGGTGGGTGATAGATAATATTTGGTTTCCGAACGCCCACTTGTGTCTCGTAGGACCCCGAGTACCTGATACCTGTTCCTTGATTTATCGCGCTATCCACATCCGGGAGGTATATGGGACCCCCCTGAGCTAGAGCTTGATTCAGTCTTATTTCTTGGGGCCACAAACTAGTTTGAGGTTTTATTTACGATCCTGTACTTATGCCATGCTACTTTCTGTATTTAAATTGTGCGAGGAGCACCTTTGTCTTTTAGGTAAGCGTAATGTTTTCGCGGTATCGACAAGCCCAGCCACACTTTCGGGTTCCCAGTCGTTTACAGCCATTGTCGCAAACCTTGAGTCCATCTCGGAGCTTGCTTACTTCGTTGTGGGATCTAATCAATGGGGTGGCCCCCTGAAATATTTCTGAATCCTGTGATTGTTCAGTCGTGAAAGCCTCGTTGGGTTTTGATTTGGTTTTTCCGAGGTCGATCGAGCGTGTGTTGCTATTGGTGCACCCCGGCCGGGTAAAACTTTCTGAAAGCCGTGTTCGCGGATATGGACGACTTGGAGCACAGTATCTCGATCATAGACAAGCATAACTAAAGTTTATTGCTATAAATTTGACTTTATAATGACTAGTAATCAGCTTCACTATAATGGAATGGCTAATAATACTGCCCACAACTGCTTGTTTGAATTGTCTCTTGCGACCATTGTACCTGACTAGTAAGTATTGCAACTACAACGGATTGGCTGAATAAAAGTACCAACAACTGCTGGGTTTTGGGTTTTTATCATGCTATCTGTATCTGATTACTAATTGCTGCAACTACAACGGAATGAATAACTAAAAGGGCCCACTGCTTCTTTTATCAGGACAATTATCCATACCTGACTAGTAATTGCAGCGATAATCGAATAAATAAAGCCAAGCGGTGTGAGTTCCTCGGTTGACTTCCTCGATTGGTCTCGAGGGGAACACGAGATGGGTTTGTTTGGTGTTAGCTTGAGTTGGATCCGGATAGGTCATTCTCCCCTCTCGATAACCGCCATTGTATCGAGTCTCTATAGGTTGTTTAGTGCATGTTGCCGCCGCCATCCACCATACCTATGTAGGCGAGGACCGAATTCTAGCCTCGCTTGTGCGGCCTCGATCGACGCCTCCTCTTTCCCTTTGCCCTTTGGCACACCCTTTTTGTTTAAGGGTTTTGAGATCGGCGTCGTTAGCGGGGTTACCCTTCCGCTTGGCACAGGGGTTATGGGCGCCATTGGTTATTCTTCAGGGCTCTTAGCCCCATTTGCATCTTGTCCGTAGCTGGACGCTCTATCGTTTTCAAGGTGATTTGGATCTTTGTATATTATATCTGTATTCTTGACTCTTTGAGTCGTTGTTATATATATCTACGTGGGTCCCATCGAGGACTGTAATGTGTTATTACTTCGTTTTCCACCCGCACGAAAGTGCCTGGTGGGCACCTTTGAATCGTTTCTATGCGGGTTTGGCGAATTATGCTCAAACTTGCATAGGTCCGATTCTGAGGGTGTTACATTCAACCTCGTTACCGATAAGTACTCTTTTCTCGTTCCCGTGATATGTGATCCCTTGTGAGCCAGTCACATGCTTGCAAGCTAATTGGATGACATTCCAAGAGAGGCCCAGTATATCTATCCGTCATATGGATGGACAAATCCCACTCTTGATCCATGTGTTTCAACCAATACTTTCCGAACACTCAATGCCACCTTTATAGCCACCCGCCACGGTGTGGTGTTTGATGTCATCAAAGCATCCATCCGGTAAAGGTGATATGCATGATCTCATGGTCGAAGGAATTAGGTTACTATGTATCAGAAAGCATATAGAAATTGAACTATTGAAATGACTTGATCTTTATGCTACGCTTATCTATAGGAGTATGTCCACCATATCATTCTCCTAACGATATGATCTTGTTGTTGATAACATCTCAATGTTCATGATAGGGAAACCACAATCATTAATCAACCAACAAGCTAGTGAAGTATAGAGGCTATACTAGGGACTTCAAATTAAGTTTACAAATCACACAAGTATCAATGTTTCCTTGTTAATACTATTATAGCATGAATGTAAACATTTATCATAAACACAAAGATATAATAATAACTACATTTATTATTGCCTCTAGGGCATATCTCCAACACGTTCTGATTCGATCAAACTTTTTGATCTTCGATCACCGCCTCTGGATTTACGTGTCACCGTCTACCCCGATGGCGGAAGACGACCGGTAGGGGTATGTCGTTCCACGACCTCAGCTGTATGATCACGGAAATTAGATCTACCGTTCCCCGAGTACAGTTGATCCAATCAACCTTGTACAAAACCGATCTATATCATAGATCGACCACCAAAACAGCACATAGATCTCATCTACAGCCAACCGCATATCACATATATGAGATCTCGAGCCTAAAACAAGAAGCTATCGCTCTGCTACCACTGTAGGTCCACGTAGAGATAAAACAAAACTTTTCCTCTAACGTGGTGATCCCAAGATCTAGCTGAGGTAGAAGGCCACGAGTTTTACCACTAGACGCGCAGTTGCGGATTACTGATGAAGCGCGTCAGTTGATGCAGTGCAGTCCTCATGATCCAATCGTCCTGGTGCTGATCGCACACCACCTCTGCTGGTATCCACACGTACAAGGAGGAGCGCCGGCGGTGAACTGCTAGGTTCGTATCGACGGTAGAACTGCTGTGGAGCTAGGGTTTCCAACACATGGAATGACCTAACCGAACAACAATTAACCTTTCTGGGTTACGGTGCTCCACTATATATAGGGAGTGAACGTGGGCTCTATTCGCGCGACCCATTCACTAAATCCCATATAACACTAGTCACCGTGAGTCCAACCCACTAACTCAGTCCTAATCCGGTTCAGGTCCAACCCAACCTGATTACAGGTTCAGATACAATCTGAACTTGCTCCTGCTCTTAAGTGTGTGACCCCACAGGCTCATGGCTACTTGGACACGATTGGAGTCCGACTCTCAATCGATCAGTCGGTAGCGGCTCCTAGCAGAACGTGCCAACTCCCAAGTACCAAAGAGTCATGACGACTTGCCTTTCCAATGCGACTTACGTCCGAGTCCCTTTTGCCTCACGATATACCTTGTCAGACTATAGGCGAATATATGTCATCCCTTAAATAGTCCGACTCTCTTCTCGATCCGAGATAAGTGATTCACCCGACTAACTCTTAGTCGATCGCCTCGGTTAAAACTTAACCGAGTCGTGCATGGACATGCTTTCCAAATCATATCTCACTAGAGGTCCCAGAGAATATCTCTCCAAGTGGAGGGGCAAAATCCCATCTTGGTTATTCACATCACGCAGCTTGATTCTCAATCGACCCGAACTCTGCCTTTATAACTTCGATTCTGGATCAGCGCCAGAACCTAAGTCGGTGATCCTCAACTCGGACTATGCAATAACCTCAGGTCAAAGGATTACATTGATTGAGATATACAAATGACAACTTGTTCGTTGTACCTCCATATGGGTCAATCCGACTCGCTAAACTCTTTAGCCGAATCTGTGTAAGTTGGAATAGCATCTCCATGCTCATGACAAGTGGAACCGAGTCATCATGCCAACTTTCACATTGGTCTAAGTTGTGTGTCCAGCACAACTTCGATGACCAAGGATATTTAGTACAAACAACATGAATGCATAGTTCCACAACCGAATCACATATTCAATGATACACATCAAATGTTTATACAAGGACTACTTAATATCTTTATGAATTCAATGGGAAATCTCATCATACATGATTGCCTCTAGGGCATATTCCCAACAGGAAGCTAAGAAGTGTCTAAAGGAGAAAGGTATTAGAGCTGAAGATGTGAAGATGTGAAGAATCTACCTCCTATAGAAGAATTATGTAAACCAATTCCCCACTCATCTACTATTGAGGTACACTCTCCCCAACACTTTGATGAAGGTGATATTCCTTATGATAAGCCTTCTGATCAATGTTTAGAGGAACTTGAAATTTTATTGTTAAACAAGGTCATTTTAATAATCAGATTCAAAATAATTTATTGGAAAACTCTAGCACTATCCATGAGTTGAAATATATTGTGGAAAGAACTTCTAATGATATTAAAATGCTTTGCAAACACTTTCAAATGGTTTAAACCCAACTTGATCAACTTGCTAAAGTACAAAAGGATATGCTAGTTAGTGCTTCAGGAGATAAACATGCTTATGGAATTAAAACTAGGAGTGGTGCAGCTACTCAAGATCCTTTAAATCCTGAAGGACACCCTAAAAGAATAGAGCAGGATTCCCAACAAGTATATAGTGGTACTCCTCGTAAGAGAAAGAAAAAGAAACATAAGATAGTTGAGGAACCACTTGAACCTGCTATAGATCCTAATAGTATATCTGTCTCTGATGCTGATGATAAAACTGAGAGTGGTAATGATAAAAATGATGCTCCTGATAATGAGGAAGTTGAGGAAGAACCTGAGAAGCACACTAAGAACACTAGGTACACAAAGGAAGATTTCATTGCTAATAAACATGGTAAAGAGAGAGAACCTTGGGTGCAGAAACCTATGCCTTTTCCAGGTAAGAAACACAAGTCAAAGGAGGAAGAACACTACAACAAGTTTTGTGAGTGGATGAAACCTTTATTTCTACAAATTCCTTTGACTGATGCTATTAAATTGCCTCCTTATTCAAAGTATATGAAGGATATTGTCTCTAATAAAAGGAAGATTCCTAATGAGGAGATTTCTACTTTGCTTGCTAATTACTCCTTCAATGGTAAGGTTCCAAAGAAACTTGGTGATCCAGGTATACCAACTATTCCTTGATCCATTAAGAATAATTATGTTAAAACTACTTTATGTGATTTTGGAGCTGGAGTTAGTGTTATGCCTTTTTCTCTCTACAAGAGACTCCATCTAGAAAAGTTGATACCAACTGATATTTCTTTGCAAATGGCTGATAAGTCAACTACTATTCCTGTTGGTATATTTGAGGATGTTCATGTTCAAGTAGCTCATAATTGCATGGTCTTAACTGATTTCGTTGTGCTTGAAATGCCTGAAGATGATAATATGTCTATTATTCTTGGGAGACCTTTTCTTAATACTACAGGTGATGTCATCAATTGCAATCAAGTAAAAGTAACATTCAATATTAATGACAAAGAGCACACTATCTATTTCCCCAAGAAGGTTGTTAAGAGCTATTGCCTGAATTCTACTGAAAATATTGAAGGCATCAAGGTTGGAGAAATTTATTGTCCCATTCTACAAGAAAATTTTGAAACTCTTATGATTGGGACCATTGCTATCAAGTATGAGGTAACATAATCACCTTATGGAATGCAAAGTTTTGATTCATATAAGATTGTTTTGTTAACAAAACTTGATCAACCTTGTTAACAAAAGGATTTTAATGAACAAAATAATTTTTTCACAGTGGTTATACTTGCTCACTTTTATTTTTCTCCTTTCCAATCTTTGCTTTTCGTTGTGCCTAACTTAAAGGCGTTAAAGAAAAGTACTTGTTGGGAGATAACCCAATAGTTTCCTTGAGTCTTGGAAGATATTACTTCAGTAATAACCTCTCCTTATCCTTTTAGTTTGCTTTTTGTGCCAAGAATGACCTCTAATGAGAGAGAAGTAAGATTTGGGGAGTTGCTGTCCCGAAACAGATTTTTATCCTCCACCATAAAAATTCGTGAGGAGTCTCTGTAATTGGGATTAAGCTGGACATTTATGAATAAATCCCCCAGTATGTTAGCTAACTTTCGTTAGTTCAACACTTTTTGATTGAAGGTCTTCGAAAAAAATGGTTTCTACCTGCTGGTCTGTTTTGACAGATGTCTGCCATTATTTGCAATTGCTTCTTATTGATTCCTTTTCGGGTTCTTTTTGGGAAATTGAGCTTTTTGAAGGAGTTACTACAGTAGCTTGCATTTTTAATGAAAATTCTTGTTGTTCCAAAGCTTTTCCAGAGGTCTAATATCTTTTGGATAAACTAATGTTGCTAATGAAGATTGTGTGAAGTTTTGTATGAAGGAAAAAATTCAGGTGTAGAGAGAGGATGATGTAATGAGATGAAGATGTCGTGGTATTGCCGACGAGTACGCCATGGAGGGGTCCTCACAGTGCGTGTTTAGAGACGTGGGGGAAGGCGGACGGTTGACGGGTACGAGGTAACACAGCTTACCCAGGTTCAGATCCCACAATGGTGGCGGAATCCTACTCCAGCTATAAATCACTATAAGGGCAATACGCCGAGTTACAGAGATTGGTTCGCTGCGCGAGGTTGTATGAATCGATACTAGGTTGTCTGAAGTTCTGCCCTAAAGGCTCCCATAGGCCCAACTTATATAGTCACCAGGTCCTAGGGTTACAGGGAAAAGTCCTAGCCGGACAGGTTACAGAGTCCTAGACCGTCTATTACTAGTCTTGTGTATCTTGCACTCCAAGGCTTCGGGTACGTAGGTGACTCCTACCGTAGCCTTCCTTTATCCGGCATGGGCCTCCCTTCTGGATCCATCTAACTGGGCCACCCAACATGCCATGGGCCATGGTACCAACTGTGGGCCACCCGGGTTATCCGGATAGGAGACATGCTATGAGGATACCCATATAGCATATCCCCAACAGTAGCCCCCGGAGAACTCCAAGATCTTGTGCCGTCTTGCCTCTTCGTGTGGAATGATCTCTCTACATGGATGTCGGCAAATCGTCAAGCAATATTTTGTAGTCCTCCCAAAGAACCCTGCAAGGCTTTCTCCGTCTTCAATATGTAAGTCAGAGAAATGTTGAATCTTCCATTGTACTCTTCCATAGCGGATTGGATCCGTCCATGCCGGAATCTTCCGATGTGACGGCTCATCTGCCTATGTCTGCTAGGGCGATGTAGGCTTAGTTCAGCGACGCCTCGTAACTCACACATGCAGAGAACGTAATCATGTTCGATTTTCCCGCGCGAGCGATACGAACCGTTGGCGGCGACGGTTGGAGACGTGGCGAAATTTTCGCGCACGTTCGCGAACACGTCGTCTACGCGGCAACCGTCTGATCAAGCTGCACGAATCTTGACACTGGAGATGATAAATAGTAACTGTGGTGGAATTTCCACTTTTTACCTCATTCTCTCCTCGCATCATCTTCTTCCTCCAGTGCATGCCTCCTCAAGCTCTCCGCGCCGAACTCGCGAAAAACCCTAGCCTCAATCCGCACCAGTCACATCCAACCTCCCTCCATGGCTAGCAGCAGCACCTCCCCTTCCATGGCGATGTCGAGCGAAGCCGCGGCAAAGCCGGCGAGCTCCATTGTCGTGCCTCCAGAGGGCTTGCTCATCCCCGCCTCGGCGGTGATTGAGTCCACCGGCGGCGACCATAATCTGGCGGGCTGGAGCCATTGGAGGAGGAGCTATATTCGCACAAGGGCGACTGGCGCGGCTCAGATATCACCGACCGTGACATCCAAGAGCTAATCGCCGAGGGCTACCTCACTGCGACGGAGGGGCTCGCCTGGCGGGCGGCGCTGGACGGCGAGGTGACACCTTCTCCCCAAGCCGGAGAAAAGGTGTACCTCAAAGCCCAACTGCACGCATGCCCCTCACCATCTCCAACTTCTTCCTCTCCATCTTAAACCACTACAGAGTCCAGCCCCAGAATCTTTCTCCCAATAGTATCTTAGCGCTTAGCAACTACGCGGCGCTCTGCGAGGGATACTTAGGGATAAATCCTAGGCTATACCTCTTCGTGTACTTCTTCACCATCAAATGTGAAGCTGGAGCTAGTAAGGAAGAACTTAGGAACTGCGGCACCATAAGCTTCAAGATTCGACCTGGCCGGCGGTTCCCCGACATCGTCGGCCACGAGTCCTGCAAAAATTGGCAACGGACGTACTTCTACGGCCCAGACATTCCTCTGGCTGGCCGACAAGTAACATACCCGGACTTCGTTGACGGAGCTACCGTTGAAGCCTCGTCATGGAGATCACATGCCTCCCTTCCCTTCGACCTCGATGCTTCCCGCGCCATAAGGCGGATAGAATGGTTCGTAGAGACAGGTTTGACCGGCTTGGACCTAGCCATGTGCTGATCAGGCGAATCCAACCTCTGCAGCACCGCGCGAAGCTCATGCACGAGTATACCAGTGATAGAAGGGATAGCCTCCGCATCTCCATGGACAACTTCTCGAGTGACTCCGTCAAGCTCCGCCTTAAGGACATCATCAAGGTGAAGGACAAGAAGCGTGGTTTCACCATCATTGTAACACCCTCAGAATCGGCCCTATGCAAGTTTCAGCGCTTCCCGCCAAAACCCGCATAGAAACGATTCAAAGGTGCCCACCAGGCACTTGCGTGCGGGTGGAAAACGAAGTAATACCATTACACAATAGTCCTCGATGGAACCCACAAAACATATATATACAACAGCGACTCAAAGAGTCAAGAATACAGATATACAGTACAAAGATCCAAATATTCCTTGAAAACGATACAGCGTCCGAGTACGGACAAGATGCAAATTGAGCTAAGAGCCCTGAAGAATAACCAAAGGCGTCCATAACCCTGCCCAGGCCAAGCCAGAAGGGTAACCCTGCTAACGACGTCGATCTCGAAACCTGCTTACACAAAAGGGGTGCCGACAAAGGGCAAAGGAAAAAGAGAGCGGTCAGTACTGAGGCTAGTACACGGCGAGACTAGAATTCGGCGGTCCTCGCCTACATAGGTATGGTGGACTGAGCGGCAGCGCAGCATGCACTAAATAACCTATAGAGACTCGATATAACTGTCGGCTACCAGAGAGGGATAAGAAAGTCCTATTCGGAACCATCTTGATACTACCACCAAACATACCCATCCTGGTGTTTCCCCCTCGAGACTAAACGAGGAAGTCAACCGAGGAACTCACGTAGTTGGCAGTTTTATTTATTCAGTTATCGTTGCAGCAATTACTAGTCAGGTATAGATAATCATCCTGATATAATAAGCAGTGGGCAATTTTAGTTAACCATTCCGTTGTAGTTGCAACACTTACTAGTCAAATACAATTAGCATGAGATATCCCAAAACCCAGCAGTTGTTGGCACTTTTATTTAGCCATTCCGTTGTAGTGGAGCTGATTACTAGTCATATCGGATACAAGTCAAATTATAACAGTAAACTTTAGTTATAGTTGTCTATGATCGAGAACTGTGCTCCAAGTCATCCATAACCGCGGATACGGCTTCTCGAAAAGATTTAACCCTGCAGGGGTGCACCAAAGTTCCCACACGCACCTACACCCTTGTTGTCAGATCAGGTAGGTACAAGATCACAAAACATACACCCAACGGTATGTCGACGGGGTTTTGGACACGACGTTTCCTAGACCCAAAGCAAGCATAGGGGGCCACCCCACTAAGCTACCCGCAACGAAGTCGGCTCGAGAAGGACCAGGTTTGTGTAGACTATCAGAACGACTGGGAACCCGAAAGTGTGACTGGGCTTGTCGATACAGCGAAAACGTGTCACGGTCCTAAACAGTACAGGTGCATTCCTCGCACAATCGTAAATAAAGCAGTAAAGCATGGCATAAGTACAGGAGAGTAATAAATCCCCAAACTACTTGTGGCCCCCAGTACAGTACTTGGAATCAGGTACTAAATCGATGGGGGTGCCCACACACCCCACGTGTGGTTAGCGCGCTCGATCTCGGAACAGGTGTCAAGAACTCGGGGTCCTACGGGACACAAGTGGACGGTTAACAACCAAATAACATCTATTTCCCACCTGTGCCTCTACATTTACCTACGTTCAATTTTAGTTATTAAACAATAATTAAAGCCATGATCATCTCCAACATTAAACATGTGGCAAAACTCCAACAACTGTGGTACTTGACGACACACAACAGCACTTGAGCAAGCGACTACGACGCGCAAGTCCAACTATCTACCAAACAATAGGTAATAGGATGTGTCCAAGGCAATATAAGGCTGCAAGGGATATCACGGGTACAAAAACTAGAGCATCGCAACACAGATAGCAATAGATCAACAGGAGGGAATAAATACTATAAAAGTAAGATAGGTAGAAAGGGGGAGGTGCTCGCCTGAAAACATTGCCGAAGGTTCATCCGAAGATCGAGGCGATACTCGCATCAACTCATCGGCCTAATCCGTGAAGAAGCAAAGCACTAGAAGAAAACACCGAATGCACTATTTAATACTACGGCAGAAGATCGGGCACGATGCATGTATGATGTATGTCATGGCAAAGGTGCGATGCAATTAGATCATATTAAGCGGAGCCGGGGTCCCGACATTTAATTAAACGGTTCAAGTTATTTTTCTACCCCGCAAATTAAATGTTGGATTAGCAAGACCAAACATGGCTTCGGTTCGCTATGCCAATATAAATGAAGTCCGGAATAAGACAAAGATATCCCGCATATAGACTCCATATTTAATTATGAGATGAATTGGCATAATGCCCCCAAACCACAGACAAGTATGCAGGCATGAACAATTTAATATGCATCAGTTGATAATGTCATATTATAAAATAATGGGGTCTCGGATAGGGAATCACATTAGGGTTCGGCGAACTTGGGCTCCGAAGGATTCGGGGTCGGGTCTCAGGGTTCGACGGGAGAATGGCTCGACGAGATCGGTCTCGGACAACGGAAGTCGATCTTGTCGCATCCGAGAAGAAGAACTTGGTTGGCGTCGGGGGCACATCAGATCCGCCCTGGGTCGGTGTCGATCTTGTCGGGCCCGCGTATCAGGTCGGTCTTGGCGTCCGGGATGAAGAACTTGGCGTTCTGCGTCGGTGTCCTTACCGTCCGGGTTCTCGAGCATCACATCCGGGAAGGAGTACTTGTCGCACATGTGGTCTTCGGGTCCGGGGTCTCAGTCATGACGTCCCATTGTAGATCTTGTTGATGGTCCAGCAAAAGCCACCGGGTTCGGTCTTGGTTCCATTGTCGATGGCGATCTTGGCGGGACACTTCGAGTGGTGAAGATCTTGAGGTTCCGACTTCGGTTGACCTTGTCGACGGCACGATCTTGGTGTTCGAAACTTGGGACGCTACGGTCGTCGACTTGGACTTGAGTGGCACCGAGGAAGCAAAGATGGACAACACCGCGAGAACCATCAACACGGACATGAGCACCCGTCAAAGGAACCCAAGCAACCGAGGGTCTTCGGTCTTCTAGGCATTCAAGCTAACAGGTCATGCGCATGCCTTGAACTCCCTGAACCTTGGCAAACGCACACATGCAGGAGGAGGGGAGGCGCGCGCGGACAGCAGAGGAAAGGAGATGGCGCGGGCAGCGCTTCATCTGGCGATAGAAGAAGGCAAGCAGGAACACAGGGCCATGACGGCGAGGTCAAGTCCAGGCAAGGAAGGGCCAGCAGGCGGTGCCACGCGCGTTCGGGCGACGGCGACGTGCACAGGACGGTGGCGGGGAAGCCGCGCAGAGGACGGGGACGGAGGAGCTCGGGGCCGACGGGGTGCACGGCGATGCCCGCGGACGAGCGGAGCAGAGGCAGCAGGGAGGCGGGCTCGCCGGCGCGGAGGGAGAGCTTGGGAGGAGAAGGGGGAGTCCGAAGGACGGAGGCGAGACCGACCGGCGCGAGGCGGCGGGGCAGATCTCGGCGAGGCCGGCGAGGAAGGTGGTCGGGGAAGGGCGACGACCGACGCGAGGCTGGTGGCCAGGGAGCATGGTGAGCGGGCAGGGCGTCGACGCGGCTCGCAGGCGAGAGGCGGTGCCCGCAGAGGAGGAAGGGCGGGAAGGGGAGCGCTCAATCGCGGTGGCAGGGGCCCGCGAGGAGGGCGACGATGGAAGGCCGGGGAAAGGGGTGAGGCGGCGCGGGGTGCCCTGGCTGCAGACGGCGGAGGGCACGGGCTCGTGCGAGCGGCCGGAAAACGGCGAGGCGGCAGCGAGCTCTGGGGGCCATCGAAACAGGGCAGAGGCGAGGGTGGGGATCACGCGGGGTGGGTGCGAGACGGGAGGTGGGCGTGCAGGGGCCATGTAGGGTAGGGAAAGTGGAGAGTTTCGCGTGACCGGGGTGGGGTGCGTGCGGGGCTGGGGAGTGGGTCCAGGGCAGGGTCGGGGCGAGCGAGATGTGGCAGGCTGGGAGTTTGGCTGGCGGCGGGGAGATGTGGGGCCAGGGGCTGAGGTGGCGCGTGGTGGTTGGCTGGAGGAGGGAGGAGAGATGAGGTGGAGAGCACCGATTGGGTGGGATGAGGTGGAGGGAGGTTGGGTAGATTAGGTTGGGGTAGGAAAAGGGTTTAGGTAGGCTGGTTTCGGGTAATTTTTGGGGTGGCCGGCTAGGTCGGATCGACCCGGTTTGTATGCCCCCTAAAAATAAAATAAATATTTTATTATTTAAAACGGGGCGTTTGAAAACCGTTGGTAGACGAAACAAAATATTCCGGAGACCCGGGTTTTGTGTTTGAATAAAGACGGGGCATTCAGAAGACAAAAATAGATTTTTTGAAGATAGTTTTATGCAAACAAATGCAAGATGACATGACGATGCTCAAATGCAATGTGGCATGATGACATGAGCATGCGGTCATGATGATGCAATGCACAAAAACAACGCGATTTTCTAGTAGTGGTTTTGCGGGGCGCCACAATTCGACACCACTAACAATGGATCTCGCCCTCGAGATCCGCCTCATGGTACCGGAAGGAAGGTCGGCGATCTGCGTCTTCTCGCTTCGTGTATATCCTCGCGAAACCACTAACAAGAGGTCGTTGTCCGTAATCGTCAAGAGAACACTCCGGGAACAAAGGGCGAAGGTAGAGGTATCCACAGATAAAGCCACCTCTAACTTCGATAGAAGGAGAGAAAAGATGCGGCCTAACCCACTTCAATGTACAAGAGCGAATAGAAAGGGTAGTCGGCATGGCGGCCAATCCATCACGCACCCAAACTATTACTCTGCATAATCAGTAGAAAAGCGTGCAACCATTCTCGGAATCAGACTGAATATCTCGACAATCGAGGTTCAGAAACAAAGGAGTGATGCAGACTCTGCATCGGATCTGGCATAGATGATGTCGCCGCGTTGGAAAACACCGGAAGGCACGAGAAGGAACAAAGAGAAGTTCACCAGACGAAGGATTCCTCGGATAGCATGAAGACCAGATGTAGCAACACCGTTACCAAAGGAGGAAGCGAAACCCTGAAGGTACGATGGAACCCAACCACGAGAAGTCCTAGACTCGAAGAGAGAGAAGAGAGCGGATTCAAAACACGCAGAGGTGAGAGGAGAGCAGTAGAGGGGTAAGGAGTAAAATCAGACCTAATCAGAACTATCCAACCGATTTTTCCAAAAATAGTTTTGACACTCTACAACGTCCGTTAGCTAGGTTATCCTACAGGCTGGACTTGTGGGGTATCGCAACTACTGAGCTCTGATACCACTCTGTAACACCCTCAGAATCGGCCCTATGCAAGTTTCAGCGCTTCCCGCCAAAACCCGCATAGAAACGATTCAAAGGTGCCCACCAGGCACTTGCGTGCGGGTGGCACTTGCGTGCGGGCGGAAAACGAAGTAATACCATTACACAATAGTCCTCGATGGAACCCACAAAACATATATATACAACAGCGACTCAAAGAGTCAAGAATACAAATATACAGTACAAAGATCCAAATATTCCTTGAAAACGATACGTCCTCGAAAGTACGGACAAGATGCAAATTGAGCTAAGAGCCCCAAGAATAACCAAAGGCGTCCATAACCCCCAGGCCAAGCCGGAAGGGTAACCTCGCTAACGACGCCGATCTCAAACCTGCTTACAAAAGGGTGCCGACAAAGGGCAAAGGAAAAAGAGAGCGGTCAAGATTAGGCCAAGACACGGCGAGACTAGAATTCGCGTCCTCGCCACATAGGTATGGTGGATCGAGCAGCGCAAAGATGCACTAAACAACCTATAGAGATTCGATATAACTGTCGGCTACCAGAGAGGGATAAGAAAGTCCTATTCGGAACCATCTTGATACTACCACCAAACATACCCATCCTGGTGTTTCCCCCTCGAGACCAAACGAGGAAGTCAACCGAGGAACTCACGCAGTTGGCAGTTTTATTTATTCAGTTATCGTTGCAGCAATTACTAGTCAGGTATAGATAATCATCCTGATATAATAAGCAGTGGGCAATTTTAGTTAACCATTTCGTTGTAGTTGCGACACTTACTAGTCAAATACAATTAGCATGAGATATCCCAAAACCCAGCAGTTGTTGGCACTTTTATTTATACATTCCATTGTAGTGGAGATGATTACTAGTCATATCGGATACAAGTCAAATTATAACAGTAAACTTTAGTTATAGTTGTCTATGATCGAGAACTGTGCTCCAAGTCGTCCATAACCGCGGACACGGCTTCTCGAAAAGATTTAACCCTAGGGTGCACCAAAGTTCCACACGCACCTACACCCTTGTTGTCGATCGTAGGTACAAGATCACAAAACATACACCCAACGGTATGTCGACGGGATTCGACACGACGCTTCCTGCACTAAAGCAAGTGGGGCCACCCCACTAAGCTACCCGCCACGAGGTCGGTTGGCTCCAAGTCGGACCTAGGGTTTGTGTAGACGGTCAGAAACGATCGGGAACCCGAAGTGTGATCGGGCTTGTCGATACAATAAAACGTGTCACGGTCCTAAATAAAGACAGTGCATTCCTCGCTAATCGTAAATAAAGCAAAGAAGCATGGCATAAGTACAGAGAGTAATAAAGCCCCAAACTACTTGTGGCCCCAAGACAAGACTTGGAATCAGTACTAAATCGATGGGGTGCCCACACACCCCACGTGGTTAGCGCTTCGATCTCTAACAGTGTCAAGAACTCGGGGTCCTACGGGACACAAGTGGACGGTTAACAACCAAATAACATCTATTGCCCACCTGTGCCTCTACATTTACCTACGTTCAATTTTAGTTATTAAACAATAATTAAAGCCATGATCATCTCCAACATTAAACATGCGGCAAAACTCCAACAACTGTGGTACTTGACGACACGCAACAGCACTTGAGCAAGCGACTACGACGTGCAAGTCCAACTATCTACCAAACAACAGGTAATAGGATGTGTCCAAGGCAATATAAGGCTGCAAGGGATATCACGGGTACGAAAACTAGAGCATCGCAACACAGATAGCAATAGATCAACAGGAGGGAATAAATACTATAAAAGTAAGATAGGTAGAAAGGGGGAGGTGCTCGCCTGAAAACATTGTCGAAGGTTCATCCGAAGATCGGGTCGATACTCGCATCAACTCATCGGCCTAATCCGTGAAGAAGCAAAGCACTAGAAGAAAACACCGAATGCACTATTTAATACTACGGCAGAAGATCGGGCACGATGCATGTATGATGTATGTCATGGCAAAGGTGCGATGCAATTAGATCATATTAAGCGGAACCGGGGTCCCGAAATTTAATTAAACGGTTCAAGTTATTTTTCTACCCCGCAAATTAAATGTTGGATTAGCAAGACCAAACATGGCTTCGGTTCGCTATGCTAATATAAATGAAGTCCGGAATAAGACAAAGATATCCCGCATATAGACTCCATATTTAATTATGAGATGAATTGGCATAATGCCCCCAAACCACAGACAAGTATGCAGGCATGAACAATTTAATATGCATCAGTTGATAATGTCATATTATAAAATAATGGGGTCTTGGATAGGGAATCACATTAGGGTTCGGCGAACTTGGGCTCCGAGGGGTTCGGGGTCGGGTCTCAGGGTTCGACGGGAGAATGGCTCGACGAGATCGGTCTCGGACAACGGAAGTCGATCTTGTTGCATCCGAGAAGAAGAACTTGGTTGGCATCGGGTGCACATCGGATCCGCCCTGGGTCGGTGTCGATCTTGTTGGGCCCGCGTATCAGGTCGGTCTTGGCGTCCGGGATGAAGAACTTGGCGTTCTGTGTCGGTGTCCTTACCGTCCGGGTTCTCGAGCATCGCATCCGGGAAGGAGTACTTGTCGCACATGTGGTCTTCGGGTCCGGGGTCTCAGTCATGACGTCCCATTGTAGATCTTGTTGATGGTCCAGCAAAAGCCACCGGGTTCGGTCTTGGTTCCATTGTCGATGGCGATCCAAGAAGACTACCGCCGCCCTGGAGGCAGAAAAGAGAAAAGTTATTGGGATCCCCTTTTCCAAAGCACCCCCACTTGTGTAAGCTTCTCTTCCTCCGACATTGTCTATTTATCTATCTTGCTCCTGTACTTATGCATTTTGCACATTTCGGGAAGAAAGCCACGACCAGCCTCAAGAAGACCTCCAAACTGGGGGCTTCTAGAACCATCAAGGACATGCTGCATCGCGATGCATCTCCCGCCATCACCCCTACCACTCCCTTTGTCAAGCCTTCGTCCGCCCTGACAAGCTCACAAGCTAAGGAGGCATCTGGCCCTTCTGCCATGGAAGTGGACTCAGGTGCCTCTACCGAGGTTGCTGTCATCGACGAGCAGGCAACGCAGGAGACTGCCCACCAAATGGCTGAAGCTCCGGCTAAGGATGCCATCGGTGGCAGTAAAGCGGTGGTGGAAGAAGGTACCTCTGTCATTGGCGGCGCCCCCATACCCAAGAAAACCAAAGCCTATCCAAAGATAGTCTATCCGGTACATACACCGGGTAGCACTGCTTTGGTCCCTGGTGCGGCATCGACATCTCCGACGTGCGGTCTAGAGGAACTCCGCCGGCAAGTAGAAATCTTGCAAGGAAACAACGAATCCTTTGGCAAGCTGCTGGCCGAGAGTGCTACAAACCTCAAGATCATCGCACTTGTAAGTTTTATTTTCCTTTTGCATTTCATATGAGTATCCCACTGTAGCCCCCGAGGATGTAGACGGAAAAACCATAGGTTTTTGCATCTATATGCTCTAAGAGTGACTAAGTTAGAAAACCTCTCACTGTAGCCCCCAAGCATGTAGTTGGAATGAAATGTTCCGACTAAATGATTTAAGAGTAGCATACGCAGTGTTTATAAATTTCCATACTGTAGCCCCCAAGCCTCTAGTTGTAACTGAATTAGTTCCAACTAGATGCTTAAAGAAAAGCTAAGCATATATCCGAGTTAAAAACTTTATACTGTAGCCCCCAAGCCGCTAATCGAGAACTGAATTAGTTTTGACTAGATTCTTAAAGAAAAGCTAAGCATATTACTAAGTTAAAAACTCTCGATGTAGCCCCCGAGCATCTAGGTGGAAAATTTCTGGCTAGATGCTTCAAGCAGACCAAACAATGTTTTAACTTTGACCTTTTTTCCATAGAACGAGAGTGCTCGGAGGGGCATGGCCAATGACAAGTACCAAAAGATGCGCGCAGACCTGGAAGCTAAAAAGGGTAAAACTGCCTTCTTGAAGGAACAGATCACGAAGAGCAAGCGTCTGTTTTCTTTTTCGCATTCCGACTTGGTATTGTGCCCATATTCTCCGAGTACTCACTGTGTACTTTGCTTTCTCCGACTTATAGAAACCATCGCCAAGGCCAAGAATATTGTCGAGCAATCCAAGCACATTCAAGAGCTAGATAGCGAGAACAAAATTCTTAAGCAGGAGAGGAAGGACATGCTAAAAATGCATGAGGAGTCGATGAAGGCCCTGTAGGACTCTGCCACCGAGGAAATCAATCGCTTGAAGGAGGAGATTGCGATCTTAAAAGATCAGAAGCAAGCTGCCGATGAGCAAAATCAACGCCATAGCGAGGCGTATAAGCTCCTCCAACAAGAGAAAGAATCCTTGGCGGATACCCTCTGGCAAGCTGAGGCCAGCATCTTCAGTAATTTTCTCCGTCTTGGATTTCTGTAGTCTGGGTACTTTGAATTGTTGAACTCACGCGCTCCTTGTCAGAATTTGCAGCTCCTATGGGTTTAACCCGATCGCCTCCTCCAGCCAAGGAATGCATGGTTCTTGCCGGCAACTTTATCAACACCGCCATCACGCAAGCCAAGGAGATCGCCAAGCCACTCCAGATAAACATCTAGGCATCGAACTCCGTGGTAAAGTACTCAGAGATTCTGGGCCAAGCCCCCGAGCGTATCACAAGCTAGAAAGCTTCATGTGTACGGGCTGGCGCAAGGATGGCGCTGTCAATGGTGAAGGCACACTATGAAGATGCCGACATCGACACGATGACCTCTGGCCCTTCCCGACATAGACAACGATGGCAAAGAGATTAACCATGAATCCATCTTGTCGGCGCTCGCGGGCTATGACACCAGAGTTGTCGAGTTGGTAGACGTCAACGTCTTTGTGCCAATGAACACCATCGACAGCGGCAACCAAGGTTCGTCTGAGTCCCACCACAGCGCCGACTTCGAGGGTGGTTCTCCGGCTGGTGATGATGCTGCTTCCAAGTCACCTGCGCCAAAGGAACGAAGAAAAACTTTGTAATATTTGTTTCACCTTTGGTGCATATGCGGAAAAAACTTGTTTATGTAACTTAAGGCGGAAAACAATGGTTGTTATTTCCTGCTGCTCAAGAACTAGTTTCCAACATGTATATATTTTTAAGCAAGTGCTGGCTTACTCATTACTTTGGTTCTTATGCTTGAATTTTCGTGAGTCGGAAGACTCGTTGTCGGAACCATGCACTCAGGTGATGATGCCCAATGGCACTGTCAATAACCTAAGCACAAAATCGCCGACAATAAGTGTCGAAAGTCACTACTCCAGAATCCACATAACAACAACAAAGAACGTGTAGACCAGAAAACTTAAGCTAACGCCCGTAGGCAGAATTTTCACAAGTGCAATCGCAAAGCTTGTGCATAAAAGGTTTTACATGATCCAAAAATGAACACTAAAGGAGGTAAAAGACTCAGAAATATGAGTGAACCAAAGAGCTTTACTTCATTGATCATATAAGAGGTACACAATTAGATAGAAAATGCTAAGTGTAAAAAGGACGTAGTGCTATGTTCCATGGCCGATCAAGCTCCGGGTAGTTATCATCCGGGTCACATCGCTTACGCTTATGATCCTTGTTGGGTCTATCCTTCAGTTCACGATTGTCAACAAGGTAGTAAGACCCATTGAGTAGCGCCTTGCTTATGATGAACGGTCCTTCCCATGGCGGGGATAATTTGTGTGACTTCTTCTGCTTAAGCCGGAGCACCAGATCCCCCTCTTTAAACGAGTGATGCCGAACGCGGCGACTATGGTAGCTGCGTAGCTTCTGCTGGTAGATGGCGGATCTTTGGCATGCCAAAACGCGCTCCTCCTCGAGAAGGTACACATCTAGGCGTTTGGATTCTTCAGCGTCATCTTTGTCGTAGGCGGCAACTCTTGGTGCATCGTGGAGGATGTCGGATGGTAGGATGGCTTCTGCTCCATATACCATGAAGTAAGGGGTGTAGCCGGTGGATCTGTTGGGTGTAGTTCGTAAACTCCACAACACAGATGGCAATTCTTCCGCCCAGGCTCCAGCTGCTCTATGTAGAGGTGCCTCAAGACGTGGCTTGATTCCCTGTAGAATTAATCCATTAGCTCGCTCAACCTGACCATTGGATTGTGGCTGTGCCACAGATGCAAGGTCAAGTCGGATGCCTTTCTCCCAACAATAAGCCTCCACTTCTCTGAGTGACAAGTTACTGCCGTTGTCGGTGATAATGCAATGTGGGAGACCAAATCTCACCACTAGATCCCGGACAAACTTGAGGGCAGTTGCCCCATCAAGCTTTCTAATGGGTTTAGCTTCTATCCATTTAGTGAATTTATCAACTGCTACAAGAAGATGCGTAAACCCACAAGGTGCCGTCTGTAATAGTCCCACCATGTCTAGCCCCCAGACTGCAAATGGCCAAGTTATTGGTATTGTTCGCAATTCTTCAGCATGAACATGTGGTTGTCGGGCATAATACTGGCATCCCATGCATGTCTCAACCAGCTTGTTGGCGTCCGCCTTCGCGGCCAGCCAGTAGAATCCTTGCCGGAAGACTTTCGCGACCAATGATCGAGGAGCGGCGTGATGCCCGCAATCTCCGAGATGGATTTCGCGTAGGATTTCCATGCCTTCTAGTTGGGAAACACACTTTAGGTATACACCAGTAGAGCTCCTTTTGTAGAGTTGCCCATTGATTATGGTATAACCCTTTGCTCATCATACTATTTGCCATCTTTCGACTTCGCCGTTGGGCAAAGTTCCGTGTTCGAGACATTCCATGAACGGTTGTCCAAGCCGGAGGGACCTTGGTCACTATGTTGACGAAAGAGTCAACTCTGTCCGGTTTGTCGATGTCGGCTCCCTTCACAGATGGTGTGTGCAGGTGCTCTAGGAAAACTCCTGGTGGAATTTGCTTGCGCCCTGATCCAAGATTAGACAGCAGATCAGCCGCCTCATTTTGTTCCCTAGGCACATACTTGACTTCGTATCCCAAGAAGCACTTGGCTATCTCGTCCACTTCGTCTCGATATGCCGCCATCATAGGGTTTCGCAGATTCCAGGTGCCAGCCACCTGCTAGGCAACCAAGTCGGAATCTCCACATCAAACTATGCGCTTGATGCCAATATCCTTGGCTACACGTAGCCCGTGAATGAGTGCTTCATACTCCGACATGTTGTTTGTAGCCTCGAAGTGGATCTGCAGAACGTAGTGTAGCTTGTCTCCTGTTGGTGACTGTAGCAATACACCAGCCCCCGAGCCGTTGAGCAGCTTTGATCCGTCAAAGTGCATCACCCAGTACTCTGGTTCCGGCAACGGAGTAGCATCTGGCATCTCCGTCCAATCTGCAACAAAATCCGCCAAGGCTTGTGACTTGATAGCGTCGCGTCTCTTGTAAGTGATCTCGAAGGCGGCAAGTTCAATGCCCCACTTCGCGACCCTTCCTGTAGCGTCGCTGTTGTTGATTATGTCGGACAGTGGAGTCTTGCTCACCACTGTGATTGGGTGCTCCTGAAAGTAATGCCTCAGCTTCCGAGAAGCAAGGAATACTCCATAAGCTATCTTCTGGTAGTGCGGGTAACGCTGCTTGGACTCCATCAAGACCTCGCTCACATAGTAAACTGGTCGTTGAACTCTGTGCTCATAGCCTGGTTCCTTCCGCTCTACTACGACGGCGATGTTGATTACCCGGTTGGTTGTCGCCATGTAGATTAACAGGGGCTCACCAGGATCGGGTGCTGCAAGGATAGGCGCTGAGGAAAGAATCTCCTTGAGCTGCTTCAATGCTGCATCTGCTTCGTCTGTCCATGTTAATTTGTCCGCCTTCTTCAGCAACTTGTACTGCGGCAGAGCCTTCTCACCAAGTCGGCTGACGAACCGACTAACTGCTGCAACACAACCTGTTAGTCGTTGGATATCCTTTAGGAATGTCGGACGGTTTATGTTTAAGATGGCCTTGATTTTTTCCGGGTTGACCTTGATTCTGCAATGGGAAACGATGAAACCCAACAATTTGCCGGCTGGAACCCCAAAGACTCATTTCTTAGGGTTAAGAATCATGTTGTATTTCCGGAGATTATCAAAGGTTTCTTTTAAGTCGGAAATTACGTCATTTGACTTTTTTGACACCGCCGCGATATCGTCCACATCGGCGTGAACGTTCTGACCAATTTGGTCATGAAGGCAACGTTGCATTGTCCGTTGGTACGTAGCACCTGCGTTTTTCAGCCCAAAGGGCATCGTAACATAGCAAAACGTGTCGTATGGAGTAGTGAACGAAGTGGCCAATTGGTCCGACTTCCTCATCTTAATCTGGTGGTATCCTGAGTATGCATCGAGAAAACACAAAAGTTCCGATCCAGCCGTCGATTCAATGACTTGGTCAATGCGAGGCAAAGCAAATGGATCTTTGGGACATGCTTTGTTCAAGCCGGTGTAATCAATGCACATTGTTAATTCATTGGTTCCCTTTTTGGGGACAAGTATAGGATTGGCCACCCATTGGGTGTGAAGGACTTCTCGGATAAATCTAGCCTTAAGTAACCTAGCTATCTCTTTGCCAATGGCGCGTCTCTTCTCATCTCCAAAGCGTCGTAGAGGTTGTTTCACTGGTTTGGATTTTGGATCAATGTTTAGGCTGTGCTCGGCAAGTTCCCTAGGTACACCTTTCATGTCGGCAGGTTGTCGGGCAAAGATGTCCCTATTCTCACGGAGGAACTCGATGAGCGTGCTTTCCTATTTGGGATCCAGGTTCATCCCAATGGCGGTAACCTTGGAGGCATCGCCTACCACATGTTCCACCGGCTTGGTCTCGATGGCGGCCTTGAATGCAGGGGCGGAGTCGGAGATCTGCTTCTTCGACGCGGGCATCTCTAAGTCATCGACCTTGCTCTGGATCTCTTTGAATTCTTCGCTGTAGAGGACAGCTTCTGCAACCTGAAGTGTAATGCACCCAAGGGACTGAGCCTCCCGACCAGGAACTACGCCGTGGAAGATGGTGTTGGTCCACCTTAGGTTTGCCTCCGTCAAGTTCATCTTCTGCAGTGTATCCAGGTACATGATGTTGATGCTGCTTCCACTATCCACCATACACTTGGTGAACTCTACACTGTCAATCAAGGGGTTGATGACCATGGCGTACTGGTTTTCCGTAGGTATAAGGTCTGGGTGGTCCGTCCTGTCCCAAGTGATTGGAACCTCCGACCAGCGTAGGTTCTGGGGAACTGGGGGGAGAGTAGCCATTAGGATCCTCGGAGAGGTCTTCTGTTGTCGGACGGTGGGGGTGCCAAGGAAAGTGTGGTAGACTAGAGCCTTCTTCGCGAAGGGGTTATTGCCCTTGTCGTCGCTCTTGGCGGCGTGCTTGGCGTCAACGTCCTCGTCCATGTCACTTGAATCCTTGGACTCCTCCTCCTTCTTCTTCCCCTTGCCCTTGCCTCGCGGTCTGTTCTTCCGACTTTGCTTGTAGCCAGACTCCGGGTCTTCCTTGAGGTCGTTGATGAACTTGCAGTGTCGATTGGTATGGGTGGCCTTGCCGTTGATGTCGAGGTGTACGAGGCACGGCATATCACGGTACTCCTCGTAAGTTTGGGGAATGCGGAGCGGCGCCGAGGTAGTTTCACTTCCTCGTTGCTGCCCACGACCAGCTCCTCTTCCTCGGCCACGTTGTCCGCCACCTCGTCCTACAAAAGTCATAGCGACCATGTCAGTAGATTGCTTTTCTTCTAGCGCGATTTTCTGCTTTGTACTTCTGTTCCTCTGAGCTTGAGTTGGGACGGCCGTTGCCGGCAAGGAGACACGAGCATCGTCTTCGGCGGCTGCGAACTCACTAGCCAACTGAATCATCTGGTTCAAGTCGAGCTGGTGATTGTCCTACAAGAGCTTCAGCTTATTTCGGAGCAACGTGCCCCTTTCCAACCCATCGATGAAGGCAGCCATGGCGGTCTGAGCGTGCACTCCTGCACAAGAATTCTTCATGTCCAGCCAGCAGGAGAGGTAGGCGCAAGATGTCTCGTCTTTCTCTTGCATGCACCGTTGTAGATCGCCCACAGTGCAGGGACGTTTGTATGTACCCTCAAAGTTCTTGGTGAACGCTTCTTGCATGTCCAACCAGTTGTAGATAGATTTCTCCGGCAAGTCGTCGATCCATTGACGGGCCGTGCCCGCCAACATTAATGGGAGGTACTTGACGGCGAGGTTGGGATTGCCTCCGGCAATCTCCACCGCGTTGCCGTAGTCCTGCAACCATGTGGCTGGCTTGGCAGTGCCATTATAGGGCTTGATGGTCTTGTCAATCCGGAAACCTTTGCAGTAAGTTGCGGACCGTATTGCAGGTCCAAAGCAACGTGGTCCCAGGTATGGTCCTTCCCGGGCCTCGTGGATCTTATCGATCCGCGAACATGCATCATACGCTCCGGGTTTTTCTTCTTCTTGTCAATAGGGGATGGGCTGCGTGAACGACACGGGCCTCCTCCGCCATGGTGAATGCTTGGTGGTGACGGAGGTGAAGGTGGCGGTGGGTTAGCCTTCTTGCTGTTACCCTCCTGCGACGCCTCACGCCTGTCACGGTTGCTTGTCGGACGCGGAGGGTCATGGTGTGACCTGCTCCTGTGTCCTTGGTTGCGCTCTCCGTCATGACGGGTCTGCTCCGTGTTGTCGCGGATGACGATGCCGCACTGCTTTGGTGGGGGCATATCTGTACGATGGTGAGCCTTGTAATCTTCACGATGTCGGGGGGACTGGGGCGGTGGCGATGGGCGACGAGGTCGGGCCTTTTATCCGTGGTTGGAGGATATGGGATGGCATCCTTCCTGTTGCGTGCATCCCTCCGTCTTCGTTCTGATGAAACCGTCTGGGACCCGACATCAAGAGGAGATCTATCCCTTGGCGGCTTATACTGGCTAGACTGGCAAAGCGCTGGGTCGGACTCAAGCCTCTGAGAGGTGGCCTTTTCCTGCTGCTTCGCCGCCTTAGCCACTAGGTCATAGACCTGCTCCACTGCCTCAGGCGATCTATCCTGCTCCAGAAGGGTCTTAGCGACAGCGAGGTTAAGGAGTGGGTGGGCATCACCTGCTTGCCTTCACTGTCAATGTATGGCTTGGCTTGTGCCGGTTTTGAGGGAGCCCATCCTAGGTTGCGCCATACACCAGGATCGTTGATGACGCGAGCCGGAGCTTTCTTGGCCTTCTGCTGCTGCTGCAAAGTCTTGTACTCGGCCTCCATTACTCTAGCTTTCTCTATGGACTTCTGCGCGTTGACTAGATCTCAATCTAGCTTAGCGCCTTGCTCCGCGATGGCATGCGCTTCCTCCAGCAGCTGCTGGCGCTTCTCGTCAAGCTGGATCACGTTCCGGATATGAGCAACGGTTAGTGGCTCGACGAGGAGATTGTCGTACATTACTCTATCAGATGGAGTAACTTGGGCTGCTGCAGACGTAGATGCTGGAGGCGGCAAGTTTGCGGTGTTATTGTTTCTCGGGCCGGTGCCGAGTTCCTGCGGCTGCTGCACTGGGTTAGGCAGAGGAGCCATGACCTTTGCGCGATCATCGTCAGCAGCAATAAGTGGCCCCTTCCCCTTTTCCAGCGCTGTAGGCAGAGCTCGTCCGGGTTGATCTTCATCCATCGTCGTCCCAATGGTGACGAACACCCCTCGAGACGTGATGGCATTGTTGGCTTGCTCGTCGCGTGTGTACTCCTCCTCCATCTCCTGCATAGCGGAGTCTAGCTCTTCTGGACTAAAATCTATCTCCTCTGAATCTGCACTGAAGTCAGCATAAAGCGCGTCAATGACAGAGTCGGAGGGTGCCAGGACTTCCTCGATGACGGACGGTGGAGGTGCAACAACAGCGACAATGACTGGAGGTGGCGGTGCAGCTGCGACGATAGCGGCCGAAGGCGGTGGTGACGGTGGTGGCGGTGGCTGAATCTGAGGTTCTCCGTCGATGAGCGCAAGCGCTTTCTGGGCTGCTACGTCAGCCTCCGCGTAGTTGTTGACGGTGCTCACCATCTCTTCAAGGGTAAGGCGTCCTGTTGCCTGCTGCCGTCTTAAAGAATGTCGGAGAAGCGTGCCACGGTCCAGTCCTTCCACGAAGTGATACAAAGCATTATCATCAGGGTAGTGGGCGGATCATCGTATCTGGAGCCACCTAGTTGGTGTCGCGGGGGTTTTCACCTTCTCTCTGAATGCAGCGCGCCAGATCGAAGATGGTAACCACTCCGACGAACTTGGATCTCTGTTGTTTAGACGCACGGGCGAAGCCGGCGGATTTGCAGTGATCTTCCACCTTTATATCCTGCACAAGGGAGGTTTGGGTGGGCCTTGAATTTTTTCGATCTTTGCCGGCAAACTCCGGAGAGAGATTCGACATCGATCCTTCCGCCAACGTATCCTGCCCGTAGGCGGTCTGTGCGGGCCTTGATGTTCCTCCGACTCCCAGGGAACTAGTGCCCGAGTCGGTTTCGCCAATGAAGAGGTGGATGTCTCCGATAGGAACGATCGAACACCGCGTAGGGTTCGTCTTTGTTGGGATCCAGAACTCGTCGGGAGGGACGATCGGAACATTGCCGGAGAAGAGAACGCGACCGATGGCTACTGTTTCGCCGATTCCCGCGAAGATCTTGGTCCTCGCCCGCTGAAGAGCCTGAAGCGCCTCTTGCCCCACGGTGGGCGCCAACTGTCGTGGTATTGCCGATGAGTACGCCATGGAGGGGTGCTCACAGTGCATGTTTAGAGACGTGGGGGAAGGCGGACGGTTGACTGGTACGAGGTAACACAGCTTACCCAGGTTCAGATCCCACAACGGTGGCGGAATCCTACTCCTGCTATAAATCACTATAAGGGCAATACGCCGAGTTACAGAGATTGGTTCGCTGTGCGAGGTTGTATGAATCGATACTAGGTTGTCTGAAGTTGTGCCCTAAAGGCTCCCATAGGCCCGACTTATATAGTTGCCAGGTCCTAGGGTTACAGGGAAAAGTCCTAGCCGGACAGGTTAGAGAGTCCTACACTGTCTATTACTAGTCTTGTGTATCTTGCACTCCAAGGCTACGGGTACGTCGGTGACTCCAACCGTAGCCTTCCTTTATCCGGCATGGGCCTCCCTTATGGATCCATCTAACTGGGTCGCCCAGCAGGCCATGGGCCATGCTATCAACTGTGGGCCACCCGGGTTATCCGGATAGGAGACATGCTATGAGTATACCCATATAGCATATCCCCAATAGTAGCCCCCGGAGAACTCCAAGATCTTGCGCCGTCTTGCCTCTTCGTGTGGAATGCTCCGTCTAGATGGATGTCCCCAACAGAAGAATGGACAAAAGCTCAAGCTTGGGGGGAGCCACTCCATGTCACCCCAAGAATTACTCAAGAGGTACAAGCGTTAAAGCTTGGGGGTGCCCAAGGCATCCCCTTCTTCATCAATAAAAATCTCAGGTCTTTCTAGACACTTCGTTTTTATTGTTTCATGCATAGTTGTGTTGTTCGTGGAGCGTCTTAGTTTTTTTTTGGTTTTATTTTTCTTCATTTGGTTTTGCGTTGGTTGCCTTCTTTAAAAAATCAAAAACACCAAAAATATTTGTTTTTCTTCTTTGGTTTTATGAGTTCTTTGCAGGGTTCAGCCGTCCTCAGTGGATTTTGGTTTCATGTTAATCATTCAAGTCAAACAAGTGAAGAGCAATAATGAAGATTAAGACAACTCAAGGAGTGGTAAGAGTCTAGTAACGAACTCTATTTATTTCATTTTTGTACATATACTCATCATTGTGAGCATGCTTAGCCTGTTTGTGTAAGGTGTATGTCATTATGTATGCTTAGTAGTTCTTGCTTGTCTCTGATTAGCTCCAGCTTGCTAATAGTTTGTAGCATGTCACAACTCACATGAATGTTTGCTTGCATTGTTTTATTCATACTTTGGTATGATATTGTGGTATCCTCCTCTGACTATTCATATGAATCGACTTGGCACATGCTCACGCATGCATATGACTAATCAATAGTCAGTAAGCCTTGATGATTTATTTTTCCCCAGAGTTCTTGTATCACTTTCATGCCATAATTAGTCATGTTTTGTTGCAAGCATGATTATGATAGCTATCGCTCTCTCGTTCGTCGCTCCCTCTCTATTGCTAGCCTTCACTTACACTGAGTATGTGCTCTACATGTGCTTCCAACTACCCAAAACCAATATTGCCAGCTGTGTCCACCATATCTACCTATTAGCATCATTTGCTATTTCAGTGCATATTCCATATGTCGTGTTTTCTTCCAAAATAAAATGTTTGTCTGTGTTGAGAAAGTTAGTTAGTAAAGCTCTCATGAACTTGATGGCACACTTTATTCCTTGCACTTAATAATCCTCAACCATTGTGACTAGCCCATGAAAGTTATATGCTTGCAAATTATATGCTGGGAGTCAGCAGAACCGTGCTGTCATGGGGAACGCTTTTAGCACCTTTTAGATATACTTATATCTAGTTGATACCTTGCTCTTTTGTTTGCGGATGTCAACGATGTGAAATGAAAAGGGGAATTGTGAGTCCATGGAGTTTGTATTCTGTGTTAGATAAATGCCTGGGCCGCTAGCCTAAGCCATGCCTAATCATGGTGGAAACTTGCAGCAACCCCATAGTGAGTTATCTATGAAGCATCCTCAATAAAAAACTATGCATATAGTAAATAAAAAGATTGCTGAGATAATCATTTTCTACTTGCCTTGTCATTTTGGTTATGGGAAAGCTCTTGTACCATGTGCAAGGGGTACCCCGTTGGCGGTTCTCGATGATATGCAAATACTTACAATGAAAAGAACTTGCCTGGACCCAAAGTTGAGTAGTATGCGGAGTGGCCCTCGCACTCAAGGGACTTGGGATTTTCAGTATATGATCTGTCAAGCATATAATTTAGAGTGGACCTGACTTTCACCTTAACCACATAAAGATGTTTATGATAGGGGCAATGAGAGCTCAAAGCTAACGATTACCTTCCTTTCATCATTTGGAAGCCTTTCAAACTTTCAAAAACCATTTTCAAAACCTTGTTGAGTCACCATTTATTCTATGAGCACCTTCTTGAGAGCATAGTTGTCATTCTTCTGTTTGTTCCAAAACTTGGTTAATTATGTCATGACTTTGATGCTTGTATCTCTGATATCTTTACTTCTAGTCTTCATGTGAACTTCAGAGGTGCCTCAGCATTTATATTGTGCTCCTCAAACAAAGTCAAGTGAGATACCACTCTATCATACCTTATTATGAGCATTGCAATGTTGCTTATGTTTATGTTTCATGCTACTTATTATTATTGTGTTGGTTTCTCTTCATAGCTTCCAATGACTATTGAGTAGACTTAGTTGCATACTCTTTATTATGAATTGTCTAAGCATCTACTCCTGTGCTAAGAATATTTACATCATATGAAGCAAAGTGTTCGTGAAAGTTCTTTTATCGCACTCAGTTTTCAACTGAATTGCTTGAGGACAAGCAATAAGCTAAGCTTGGGGGGAGTTGATACGTCCAAAACATATCTACTTTCTTGAACACTTTACTATTGTTTTTCCTCTATACTTGTGTGATTTTGATACAACTAACACGATTTGTGTTTTTCAGTGATTACCTCGGTGTCTTGTTTTTGTGCAGAAAATGAACTATCAGGAAAAATCCCGGAAAATATGCCAAAAATTATATTTCACCAGAAGATCCATAGAGCCAAAAGGTGAGACAGAGGGAGGCCTGGGGGGCATACCCACCCCAGGCGCGAGCCCACTGACCCCGCGCCTGGGGGAGGTTTGGCCACCCCATGCAGCTTCTCGGCCTCCCTCCGCGTCTATAAGTTGCCTTCTGACCTAAAAACTCAGGGGGGTGGGTCGATAGTTTTCCAGAAAGTGTTCCGCTCCGCCGCCGCCACCAGAAACCAAGATTCAGATCCAGAAACTTCGTTCTGGCACCCTGCCGGGACGGGGAATTTGGAGAGGATCATCGCCATCGTAATCACCAACGCATCTCCATCAACCACCGATGTTTCCCTCATCCATGAGTGAGTAATCCCCCGCTGTAGGCTTGGGGATGGTAGGGATTGGATGAGTTCTATCATGTAATCGAATAAGATCAGTTAGGGGCATAGTGTCTAGTATCTCTATTAGTGCTATTTGACTTTGTTGCAACTTGTTGTGCTTAATGCTTGTCACTAGGGCCCGAGTGCCATGATCTCAGATCTGAACTTATTATTGAATCATTATGATAGTATTGTTTATGGTCTTATCTGCAAGTTGTGTACACATATCATTGTCTGGATCCAAAGGCCCCAAAGTGACAATAATTGGGACAACCGGAGGGGATGGCTGTGGTGTGAGGATCACATGTGTTCACGGAGTGTTAATGCTTTGCTCCGGTGCTCTATTAAAAGGAGCACCTTAATTGCCGTAGTTCCTAGAGGCCCATTGCCACGGGCTGGACAGAAGATGTTGTGCAAGTTCTCATTGCGAGCACGTATGACTATATTTGGAGCACATGCCTAGGATTCTTTAGTACTTGGATGCTTGTTATTATTTATCTGCAATGCCCTAGTTCTTGAAGTTACATGTTTAGACTCGTCCATGCAACGCCCGTCCATCCATCCCTATGCCTACCGCAGACTAATCCTACTTCTATATTCACATTACTATTGCTACTATTTCACTTGTCTATCGCTCTTTGTTGCTTTCATTGCTACTACAAACTGTTACTCTTGATAAACTTCGTGAGCAAGAACTATTTCCAAGTGCAGCTGACAACTCTTGTTAAGGCTTGCAAGTATTATTTGGCTCCCTTGTGTCGAATCAATAAATTGGGTAATACTACCCTTGCTATGATCCCCTACACTTGTGGGTCATCATGTACAGGTACAAGTGCAATGTTGAAAACGTTCCCGTGACAAAG
Organism: Avena longiglumis; assembly: GCA_030063025.1. NCBI lineage: Eukaryota > Viridiplantae > Streptophyta > Magnoliopsida > Poales > Poaceae > Avena > Avena longiglumis. The sequence goes on along the minus strand of CP125974.1, from coordinate 468,585,583 downwards.
TTACGCTAATTCCAACATATAGATGCAAGCATATACAACTTCGATGGCACAATGGTTCAAGTCTATTAGGGGCAAAGAAATAAAGTGTGCCATCAAGTTCGTGAGAGCTTTACTAACTAGTTTTCACATAAAAAATACTTTTTAATTCGAAAGGTAGATGAAGCTTGAGAATTTTCTTGGAATAGCAACAATGCTACTAGGTAGATATGGTGGACACAAATGGCAAAAGTTTGGTTCAAAGGATTTTGGAAACATGAGAAGTATGCCTTCTCAAAACAGGTTTTTGGCTAGCAAGGTTGGGTAGAAAGCAAGAGAGTTGAAAGAAACAAGCAAACATACAAGTAATAAAGCCAAACATGCAATCTACCTTGAAGACACAAAAGATCTTAAATAAAGAATACTAAGCTTATGAGCCAACAAGAAAGAAAACTAATGATACCAAATACCTCTAAGCTTTTTCTCTTTTTCTTCCAAACTTCAAAAAGTATTGCTATTGACCAGAACTCGGTTTTTGCCAAAACCAATTTAGATCCACTTGATGCTCCCAAAGTGGTGCCAATACTGATCAACACGATCCATCATATAATAGAGATTGCAAACTAAAATAGTGCAAAAAGTAAAAGATGAGACTTCTCATTAATATTCCAATAAAGGCACTCACACCAAGGGATACATAGATAATCAACTAAAGGAGAGATACTTCAACATGAAAACCAAACTATAAGATAACCTATCTACCATAGATATGAATCCACTAAAAAGGTAAAAGATAATGGTGGTGATACCGCGACACTCCCCCAAGCTTGGAACAAGCCAAGGGGATGCCAAACCTGAGGACGAATTACTCCCTCGGTGGTGGTGGTGTTCTCTTGATAAGTTCTTCAATCAGCTTCCTCAACTCCTCGAACTCAAAAGTAAGAGTACGGATTAGCTCCGAGTTTTGCTCTATACGGTTCATGATCATGTCAGACCGAGAATCCCAGTCCTTGTTATTCTTTCCCCACTCTTCATCCTTAGCATGATCCTTTTCTGCATTGTTAGAACGGGGCATATCCCAAACCGAAGGCAAGTTCCCTTTGGGCACCTGTTGGTATTGATATTCATGTATAAGTGTATGGAAGTGTCTCTTATTACGTGTAGGATATGACCGTGGATTGTAGAAGATACATGGAGGTTTCCCTCCTCTAGACATCTGTGATGTCCTCTAAAGCTTGATAGGGGTTGCCACCACTCCAATGCTTGCGGTATCTCGAGCGTCCGGTTGCTTGTCCTCCTCCATGTCACCTTCATACCCTACCAAGATCTCCTCCTCCTTGGGGACTTGAGGTTCTTCTTCCTCGTGCTTCTTGCCTTTGTCGTTGGCGGAGGCCATGGTCCTCTAAACTTGAGAAGATTTCCTGACAGAAATAGATTGAAACGAAAACAAGACGAGAACATGATGCACAAACCTTGGGGGATCCGGGGGTTATATATTACGAAGTTTCAAGGCATAGGGAAGGTATTGACACTAAAATGAGGCGGAGACAGAGTTCGAGGGTGGCACACCCCCTCCAGGCGCGGCCAGTCCGGGCCCGTGCCTAGGGTGGATCTATCCACCCCGGACTCCGTTTATTCTTCAGTTCCGTCTCATAGTCTTCCTTATGTATTAAAAACATAAAAAATATAAAAAGATTGGGGTTTCACGAACCTTCTGTTTTCACCACTTTTACCTATTCAAAGACGAACTCTGCACAAACTCAATGACAACATTAGTGTAAGCAAAAACAATAACCTTTGGGTACACAATTCAACTGAAAACCCGTCAACACAAGAGATTTTATAAGAGGCAAATGCAAAATGATGGCAGAAATCTGTCAAACAGACCAGCAGGTAAAGATTGATTTTTTCTAGACTCTTCTGTTGCTCAAATCAAAAGGTGCAGAACCGATGAAAGTTGGATAACAACTTGGAGAACAAGCTCAAAAAGATGCAGCTACATCCGAAGTACTGAGCTTCCTCATGAATTTTTACAATACAGCACAAAAATTTGTCCCAGGACAGCCACTTTTCACAACTCCTCTACTTCACAAAAGTAGATGAACTTGACACAAGAACCAAAACAAAAAGGATAAGGAGCGGTTATTACTGTAGTAATAACTTCCAAGACTCGACAAAACTCTTGGGTTATCTCCCAACAAGTATTTTTCTTTAATGCCTTTAAGTTAGGCTTGAAACTTTCAAAGATGCTCACATAGGATATATATATTTGAAGTGAAAGAGAGCATCAAGAAGCAAATAACCAACACACTTGAGTCTAACCCACTTCCTGTGCATGGGGGTATCATGGGAAAACGAATTGTTGAAACAAAAAGCCACTAGCATAGGAAGACAAAACAGATGCAACTTCAAAGCTTTCAACATAAAACGGGGAAACTTAACATCATTGAGATGCATAAAACCATGTTTCCCTCTCTCACAATAACTTTTAGTAGCACTTTGAATAAAGTTGACAATATAAATATCACTGGCAACAACTTTATCATCATAATAAGCATGCTTACAGTCATCAAAAAGAGGCCCAAGTTCATAGACTGGATCAATAGAAGCAAGTTTTTCCATCCCAAAATCTTTATTAGGCAAGCTATTTTCACAAGGAGCTTTAGAAAATTTGGAAAAGGTGAACTCATAAGAATCTCCATCAAACTTAGTTAAAAAAAATTCCTTCTTACAATCAATAATGGCTCCACACGTGTTCAAGAAAGGTCTACCAAAAATGATAGGAAAATTTTTGCTAGCTGCTGAATTAAGCACTAGAAAATCAGCAGGATATTTGATCTTACCACAGAGAACCTCCACATCTCTTACAATGCCAATGGGGCAAATGGTTTCCTTATTAGCAAGGTGGATAACCACATCAATGTCCTCTAGCTCACAAGGACCAATCTCATGCATAATTTCCCTGTAAATCTCATAAGGAATAGCACTAGAACTAGCACCAATATCATATAAACCATAGCAGCAATGATCACCAATCTTAACAGAAAGCACATGAACACTGGCTTTTCCAGCCTTACTAGGATGAGAGATAATATTAGAAGCATCTTCACAGAAGACAATGTGCTCATCCTCTATTTCTAGTGGCAGTGTCTTTCACAATAGCTACCACAGGTTCAATGTTCAATTGCTTACCAGGCTCCGTAGTTTTCATTGTTCCTTTGTTATTTGCACTAATAATCATAGAATACTCCTTTACCTTAGCTGGGAAAGGCATTTTCTCAACATGAGGTTCAGGCACAATATGATTAGTAGTACAAACTTGAGTACTTCTAACTGGAACATGACTAACAACATCTTTATAAGGAGCATGGTACTTATTCCACTTCTTCTTGGGAATTTCTATGTAAGAGGCAAAGGCCTTAAAACAGTTGGCAATACTTTGGGAATCAAGAACAAACTCATTACTAATATCACGGAAGTTATCAGTTCCCATAAAAGATTTAATGCATTCATAATCATAGTTTATACTTGACTTTCTTCCTTTGTCATTCTCCAAGCTTCAGTGTTATCTTGAATACGGTCTAAGAGATCCCATTTATCTTATTCCTTCATACGTGTGAATGATCCAGCACAAGAAGCATCTAGTAAATCTTTATCATGAAGAGAAATCCTAGAATAAAAGTTACTGAGAATAATATTGTTAGGGAGTTCATGAATAGGACATTTAAGCATTAGTAACTTCAGTCTCTCCCAAGCTTAAGCTATACTCTCTCCATCAAGAGGCCAAAAGTTATATATAATATTTCTATCCTTATGAATTTCACTGGGAGGATAAAATTTTGAGTAAAAGATAGATGCAATCTCCTCCCATTCCATGGATTGTCCATTCTTCAGCAGCTTATACCATTCTTCAGCTCTCCCTTTCAAAGATATGGAGAGTAACTTCTTCTTCACCTGTTCAGTTGTGATTCCTGCACACTTAAACAACCTGCATAATTCATGGATAAAAAGCAAGTGATCACCAGGATGGACAGTTCCATCCCCAAAATATTAATTATCCATAACACGATTAACAATACTTGTAGGTATCTTAAAAGGATCTATCTCAACAGGTGGTGGTTCATCTACTACTCTAGCAGTGGTAGTAGTTTTCCCAAACAGAAAACCAAGTGGGTTATCCATATTGGAAACGAAGTAACAAGCAGTAACAAAAGCAATACTCGCAGTAAAAGTTTCTCTTACCAGTTCCACTCTTCAATAGAGCTTCACTCCCCGGAAACGGCGGCAGAAAATAGTCTTGATGACCCACAAGTATAGGGGGAGTATCGTAGTACTTTTGATAAATAGGAGTGTCGATCCCAACAAGGAGCAGAAGGTGCTGAATAGTGGTATGGAGCAGGAAATCCCTGTGAATACTTAGCAAACAGATTTAAGTGGTCTTTTGACAAGGCAACAAAACAAAGAGCAAGTAACAAAGGTAACAAACAAACGGTGCAAGTGGCCCAATCCTTTCTTAGTAAAGGACAAGCCGGTGTAAATACTTATAAGGACCAAACGTTCTCGAGGACACATGGGAATTCTATCAAGTGCTTTTGCTTAAAATAGCTAAGTACTCTTCTCTGGTGTTGTAAGTGTTGTGTGGGTGAACCTATGCTAACATACCGACCTTACTTGGACTAATACATACTTGTGATTAAACCCCCTGCAAACATCTATAACTATAGGAAAGTAATTAAGATATAAATCCAACCTGTAACATCCCAGCATTTAGGAACTAACGAAGGGTAGATTTAGGAATTTGAAATGTTGCATGCATTCATTTGTGAAAATGTGGGTAAATTTTTCGCCAAATAAAAACCTAAAGTGATCAAGGTTTCTTTCATACTTTAAGAATAGGTTTAGTCTTGAAGGATGATTGCTATAGACTTTGATATGATCTTTGTGGACTTATGTGTTTTGGGAAATGGAATTTGAATTTAAAACTTGAGTGTTTGAATTATAATTCAAAAGGATTTTGAATGATGTTTGAGTATTTGATTTAATTAAGAGTTAACCAATAATAACTCAAACTTTAAATGAAAGAAGATAATCAATAAAATGAATATTCCAAAATTTCATTCAATAAATAAGTTACAAAAATGTAACTTATGAAAATCATCCACAATTTTTACAATAGTAAATAAATAAAGAATATTATTTCTTTATTGATAATAGTACAATCTTTATTACAAAATAATAAAATATAGATTACAAAAGGGTAGAACTAAAATTACAAAAGAATAAAGAATATTACATATGACTATTCTACAAATAAAGAAGAAAACCTAAACTAAAATCTTGAATTCCCAAGTCTGGTACCTGCAAAACAAACACAAACAAAAATAAAGAAAGTTAAGGTTAAAATTATATTACTCTTAGACTTGTCAGTGAAGTGCACTGATCAAGGTTCATCATTGAGTAATCTTATAAAAAGGGGCAAGTTTCACCAATATGAAAGAATGTATCTTTCATAATTTTAAGCCATAAGTCAAATAACAGCAAGGAGGGGCAAGTTTCACCAGCCAAGTAGAAGTAACCAGATGAAAGTAACTTTCAAAATTTTGAACATATCCACATCTGTGCAGCAGGCACACAAGCAGCACACACACACCAAACTGCATGGTGTGTGCTGTCAACACCACAGCAGCAGCACAACCAAACAAAACTGTCAACACAGCCGTGGGAAACCAATCCCCACATCATTCCTTTGCTCTTACACACCAAGCACAGCAGCCAGCAGCTAAACCAACCACAGCAGCCAGCAGCTAAACCAAGCCAAGCTAGATCAAACCAACCAAAGCCTAGGATCGCATCACCAGGATGGTGACATAAGGAGGGGGAAGATCAGGTGGATAGCAAGACCAAGGTCAAGCCATCAGGATCAGGAGATGATGGGCTAGATCAAGGACAAGCCAGGAGCTGGAAATACCAGGAGAGCACCAGATCAAGCTACCACAAGATCAACCACTAGCAACCACAACATCAAGTGACAGTGGTGAGTAAATAGACCATAAAATGATCTATCTGTCTAAGATGAGACAAACATACATGATCTGACACTTATTTAAACTCTCAGAAAGCACCCAAGTGGGGTGAATCCATCATTGAGGTTTTAAAACTTTAAAAGCAAACAACAAAGTACAAGGATCCAACTAAATCTCATAACAACATCATTGATTTAGCTATCAAGCTATATTTCAATTCAAGAATGAATATACCTAAGATTTAACTTATAGGCACATCTCTAAGATAAGAGTAGCACCTTATAATTTAATTTGTTGGATCTATACAAATGATCAAGCATACCATCATTTTTTTAAAGCTTTGATTCAATAAACGGTAGCCGGTACCACTACTAGAACCATCCATATGAGTCAACTAGATAAAGCTAAATCCCTAAACCTCAGACCAACATCATTGGTATTAGGGATTTAAGAAAGGAACATTTCTATTTATCTTTAATGTCAAACTACATCTGAAATATTAATCCAACAAGTGTTAATACAGTGATTTCATCACACAACACTCACTGTCATTAACCAAGTAATGACAGTGGTGAAACAGTAAACCACAAGATTCCCAAGTATTGCTTCTAAAGCAACTTGATCATCTAACCACATCAAAATTAATCCATAGAATCATCTGATAAGCCACTAGCACCACCACAGTTCATCTTAAGCAGCAAACCACGACTAACAATCATTTAGCATGCTTAGGGACCATCAACACATGATCCCATTCATCAGTATCTAATCAACAGCAAGGTATGAACCCTAAACAGAACCAAGAACCCTAATCAGGACCAGACAATCATCAAAGAGGCCACTACCAACATTTAACATGGGAGGGCCTAACACGGAGAGCTCAAGAGGAGAGGAAGCACTCACCAAAGGTCCTCGCTGGAGACTAGAAGAGGAAGCATAGGTGGCCGACGACCATGGCGGCACGGGGAGCACCCCAAGGGGGGCGCTGCGACCCATACAACGCCACGGCAGCGACCATAGCCACGTTTGGAAGCGAGGAGCATCACCATGGCGCACGACAGCAGCGGCGGTGCCAGGATCCACATCAACCCCAAACCCTAGGGTTCGGGATGGCATCGATCCGTCGCAGGAGAGCTCCATGTCCAAATCCAGTTGGACAGGAGGGAAGAGCAGAGTCGACAACCTCTTCCTACAACACGGCGGCGTCCAGGGCGGTCCACGACGGCGGGAATCGCCGGCGGCGACACCATTGACCACGGGGTCGGGGAAGGAGAAGGAGAGGGGTGAGCTCTATAGAGGAGACATCGAGTGAGTGGGCTGGGTGGGATGAAAACCCTTCGGGGTGGTTGTTTTTACCATGTCCTACTGGGCCACAAGGGCCCAATAAACCCAAAAGGCCAGCCCAATTCATTTAGAATCTGTTTTAGTAAATAGGAAAAGACCAAAATGCCCCTGAATTTAATTAAATTCTAGAAAATAAAATAAAAGTGCAAAAAATATAAATAAAATATTTTTGGATTCACAATAATACAAACTATCCAAATAAATTAAGATATAAAATTTTAGACATATAAATTTTATTAAGAATTTTGTAATTTATATATTTCTTATGGAATTTTACAAAATTATTGAAAGACGATAAAAATAAATAAAAATCACTTTCATTATATATTAATATTGTAGTATTTTAGAAAATACTAAACAAATATTTAATAATTTTTTTTGATATTTAAGTGATAATTCCTAAAAGAATTATTAAATCAATAAAAGTCAAAGGAAAGGAAATAAAATAAAAGAATACAATATTCTATTATAAATATTAAAAATTAATATTTATAGATCCTTTATTATTGAAAAGAATTTTATTAATAATGGGGAGAAAGCATATCAAGTTAAATGATGCATTACATTACTTTGCATAATCATTTTGCTTCTTTAAATATTGTCCTTACCGGGCAATAATGATGTTTTTGTAGACATAGAAGCTCAAGGTCCAGTGCAAGCATCAGACTTCACTATCTTGCAATCACAAGGCAAGTTCATCACTTGCTCATATCCTTTGAAGAGTCTTTATCAAAGTATTTGCAAATTGTGTGTTATCATCTATACTATAGAAAAAGAAAACATTATTTTCTCAAGATACTAAATCTTAGATATCATCCTAAGTGATGATGTGATGGAGCAATAGAACTTAGAGTTCTACTTGCACTAATGATGAACAATTAGGAATTAATAACCCATGACATCAGTGATTCTAGCGCCGTATATTACGCGTTAACCATGAGATTTGGAATGGGATGGAGAAGTCAGCTGTATCCTTTTCCTCTTATATGGAGGCAAGACGACCTTAACGTGATGTTGTGATTCCTTGTGTGGATCCAACATATGGGTGGGAACCCTTACGCCCCACACTTTTGGTGTATAGATTATCTATGAATGGTGTTTAGGGAGATAGTCCATGTAAATGGTACTAATCCAGGCATCAGTAGGTCATAGAGTCTTCGGGAACTCATCAGGGTTTTAGCCTGCCCGAAAGGGGGCTTAACGAAGGTGAGCTAGACCAAAGGATCGTGCAGACATATGAGGTCGCGGAGAGGGCAGTGATTGGCTTGGACCAACTACTGGGCCCCACATCATGGAATTGTGGACGGGAAAGTATGCCCGGTTGTGCAACAAGGAGTTGATCTCTCATGGGAGAAGTAACGCACCTCTGCAGAGTGTAAGAATTGTAACTTGTTACTCCGTGTTCCGGGAAGGAGCTACGAACACGGCAGGAAAGGAACTCCATGAAAATTCTGGTCAACCTGTGAAGGCTTGTGGTCATAGATTTTCATAATAAAATCAACCTTTGAAGAAATATTTACAAAATCGCATAATACCAACGACTAATAGTCCGAGGTGGTAGATAGAGCATCAAACTTCCTACCTTGCATATAATGAATTTGCCGAGTAATGCTGTTACTCGTCCTTTCCTTTGAATCCTTGCTTAGACCTGAGAATCCCGAAGATAATACAATGTATGCATCCGAGAGTCAAGAGGAGGTCTTATATGAAGAGCCCAACTTGTATGGAGCCGTAGAAGGGGAGGACTACGACATCGTCTATGGAGGAGAGTTCCATGAGTTCGAATAATTATTATAGTTCTACTAACCACTTGAGCCGAGCATCATGAACAATATATAGCAATAAGTTGTTGAGCTCAATTTGGAGTTTAAGTTTTAAATTTGAAACTTCCGCTCAAACACTTATATTTTGGTTTATAAGTTGAATCTTTTGGAAGTCTTGAACTTCCGGTATTGTAATAATAATAACGTGTGTATGTTTGTAATATGGACCCGCAATGTTTCTGTTGTACCACTCTGAGGGATGTGATATTTACGGAATGGTGTTCTGTGGATGTCATGTCAACGAATATAGTGTACAACACATGCAGTGGTATGCTGGGTCACCACATAACCACAGCCTTAAACTCTGAGATCCTACGCTCCCTTGTGCAAAGGTTTCCTAATGGGGGTTCAGGTTTCTGTCACTCCGGCAACCCCACAATTAGTAGCCAAATACACAATGCATCCTCCTAGGCCCATAAATGGTGAAGTGTCATGTAATCGACATTCACATGACACCACTAGAAGAATAGCACCACAAATTAAATACTAAACCATTGAATAATAACTCATCACAGATTCACTACTAACAACATGACTTCTCCCATGTTCTCAAGAACTAAACGAACTACTCACAAGACATCATATGGATCAAGATCAAAGATGATATGATAATGGATAACAATCTGAACATAAACAATAATCCAACGGTTCCACTCACAAGCATCAACTACAATAGTAATTAACACCGAGAAAGTTTCCCCTAAGAACTAAAGCAATATCCAACACAATTGTTACAGCGAGACGGAGTGGTGATGATGGTGCTGGTGGAGATGATGGTGTGGATGATGATGATGATGATCCGATGAATCCTAGCTTGATGATGGTGTTGATGGCGATGGTCTCCCCTCTCCGGGAAGGAATTCCCCCAGCAGAAATCTGTCTGCCGGAGAGATCTTTCTCTCTCGGTGTTTTTCACCCCCAGAGGCAGCGGAAATCTATCTGTGGTCGCTCCTCGAGGCTTAGGGTTCCGTAGGGAAGATATAGGCGAAGGGGCGGAGTCGGAGGCCAGGCAGGTGGGCCACACCTTCCCTAGGCGCGGGGTCAGGTGGGCCCGCGCCTAGGGGTGTGGGCCCCCTGTGGCCCCTCTTCGCTCCTCCTTCTGGTTTCCTTCGTCTTCTGGTAAAATAATATGTTTCCATATTTTTCTGGTATTTTTCTGATCTTCGCGAAATTGCAACGAAACACCTTCTTTTCCATCAGAATCCAGACTCCGGCAGTCCATCCTCCAAGAATCATCCAACTTGCATAAACAGATGAAAAACCATAAGTAATACCTCATAATAAGACAAATATCAATGAATAGAGGTAAATTATGATATAGAATGGTGATGCAAATTGGGCGTATCATAGAACAAGAAGCAACACTAGTTGACACAATTGAACTTTCATTTGTTACCTGAGTTTGAAGTTGTTCATGAGACTTTGAGAGAGTAGAGAATTTTCTCAATAGGACCTCATGGTCCTTCTTGAGTTTCTCAAGCTCTTCATTTAGTCTAGCATGACCAATCCCAAACTCAAGTTTCTCCTTTTTAAGTACTTTACTTAAGGCAAGAGCATGATCACATTCTTTAGTAAGATCAAGTTATATGATTCTTCATGTGAAACATTGGTTCCTTCGAGAATGACTCTTTTACTTTGCTCTTCCTCAAGAGGATCGGATAGAGCGGCTATCTCCAAGGCGGCCTCATGAGCATGCCAAAATATCTCTGAGATGGTATCATCTCTTTCATCGATGATATAGAGTGCTTCACCTAGTTGAATCATGAGGGACTCAACACCCATCTTAACACCACCTTCTAAGTTAGTTAGGAAGCTAGTGGATTCAACCACTTCCTTCTTAATCTTGATACCTATCTCATCATCACATGAAGGAGCATCAAGAGAGGGAGTTGAGGGTTTAGGAGTTACCGCGGAGGCTTTAGCCATGAGGCATGTCGCCTTGGTGACGAACTTGTTCTCATTGGGAGAGTCAAAGAGAGATGTTGGTGAAGCGGTTGGGGTAGAGGCAGAAGCGGTTGGGGTAGAGGACGCGGTAGCAATTGTGGCGATGGCGGCCACTCCCACAATCTCTCCATCTTCATCATCACTCTCATCCTCTTGAGTTTCTTCATATTCTTCATGAACCATCAACACATATTTTTGTGGTTCCTTCTTGTTTGGAAAGTTCTTGTTGGGGACTTTCTTGATGAAGTTCTTATTTGAAGTAGGCCTATACTTGGATTTAAACACAGTCCTTCCTCCATAGTCTTCCCTCTTCTCATATGGGCACTCGGCAACAAAGTGGCTAGTTTCATGACAATTGTAGCAAGATCTTAACTTGGGCCTTGAGTTGCTTGGGAGAGCTCTTGAATCATTGCCCATTCCTTGGTTCCTCTAAAAAATCCTTGATGCTAGAGCTAGATGCTCATGCAAGGAACACTTTACGTCTTCGGCATCACCTCCTATCACTTCCAATCCATCATCTTCTTCCTCATAGATTAGGCCTTGGCATTCAAGGCAAGGGTGGGAGAATCCATCCTCCAAGCACGAGCAAGAGCATCATCAGCGGTATTTTTGATGATCCCAAGAGACACAAACTCACTAAGCACTTCATTTGAAGACATGACATAGAAGTCCACTCTTGAGCGAATATTGTTGGTGAAGTCTCTTCGGAAAGACAAGATAGCATGCATGACCTTGCGCTTGATCCACTCATCATCAACATCCTTGCTTCCATGGTCAATCATCCTAATAGAGAGAGCGGTGACCCGTTGATAAAGCTCTTTAGGAGTCTCATCTTCCTTTCCAACAAAGGCATTAGCTTCATAGTGCATTTCTTCAGTCTTGGAGCTTTGGATGCTCTTGTTTCCAAGATAGACCCGCTTGAGAGAATGCCAAGCCTCCTTGGCAGTCTCATAAAATAGAACGTGAGTCATTTGCTCATGGGTCAAGGCATATTGGAGAATGGCCAAGGTGGTGGCATTGAGTTGATAGTTGATCTCTTCCGTGGGCATCATGTTGTAGGGATCACGCGAAGTTGAATCCATACTCCACAACCTTCCAAAGATGAACACTTGAACTTTTGAAGTGAGAACGCATAATTGCCAATTGGCGAAATTAGATTCATCAAGCTTAGGAGGAGGACCACAATGGTTGATATGAGGTGTAGGAAGGGGAGAATTATTGTATCTAGGTGGTGGGGGCACACTTCCATGGGATTTATCATTTTCCTTGTTGGCACCACCGGCAGGAGTATCCTTGCGAGACTCATCTGCCGGTTTGATACCACTTGATGAACCATCAAGGGCATCGGTGACAACAACGTCTCTTTTTCCAACGTATGACTCAAGCAAGGCTTTCATATCTTCTCTAATCAAACTTATAGAGTCGGTAAGATCTTTCTTAGAGATGGGAGAATTTTCATTAGGGGATTCATCCCCCACAAGCTCGCCGCTCATACTTCTCTTAGGCGGTTAAGCCAAAGTAAGAGTCGATGCTCTGATACCAATTGAAAGATCGGTATAAGCGACTAGAGGGGGGGTGAATAGGCGCTACTCAACTTTTAGCTTCTTTTCAATTTTAAGGCTTGACACAAAGTAGATATTCTCTAGATATGCAACTAGGTGAGAGAACATATATGACAAGCAAGCAAGTAAGCAACAATATAAGAGAGTAAAGGATAGAAATCACCGAAAGTTGACATGGAGATGTTTTCCCGAAGTTCCTTCCTTTTAATGGGAAGTACGTCTCTATTGGAGGGGTGGGCGGTACTAAGACCACCAGCACCACAAAAAGGCCCCACCCTATTCTCCCGCGCACCCGCCGTCTCACATCCCAAAATTTTCCAAATTTTGAAATGTGAAAAATAAATAAACAAAATAAAATTTTGTTGAAATTTAGGGTGAGAAAAAACATTTTGATTCCAATTGGAAATATCCAAACTTATTTTGATCAAATAAAATCCTAAAAGGATTTAAAAATATAAACAATTAATAAATAAAATTATGATAGTTGGAATTACTATTTTTGGATCTTTTAATAAAAAGATTTGATTTTCAAAAGCAAAGGTAGAATTATAAATAAAGATTATTTTATAGAGCCAAATTAAATCTTGGCCAAGCTTTTGAAATAAAATATTTCTATTTGATAAAATGAGTAAAGGTTTATTTAAATAAAATAATGAGGATTTATTATTATCCAATTTTATTAAAGTAAAGGCTTTTCCATTTTAAATAAACACTAAAACTTATTAATTTATTTTAAATAAGATTTCCAAGTGTTTTATATTTTTAAATGAAACCTACTGAAATGGTTTTGATATTATTTAGATTTCAAATAGAGTTTTAAAATAAATCAAATCCTATTTGAATTAATAACTGAGGTCTATTTATTTAATTATTAATAGATCCTAAAAAGGAATAAAAATTATTTTGTTTTGGACTTTGGATAATGTTATTAAACAGAACTAAAATAAATACAAAGTTTGGTGGTGTTTTGATTTGAATTGGTGTTTGAATTATTTGTTTGAAAATCAAAACAGAAATTCAAATAGAAAAAGGAAAAAGCTTCAGTATAAAAAAAGTGAAACAGACCTAGCCCATCTGGCCAGCACAGCAAGCCCACTCGTAGCCCAACTTTTTTCCCCACAGCGAAGCGTTTTCTTCTGTGAGCACACCCGCGAGACACGCATGTGGACCCGTGCCCTCTCTCTCTCTCAAGACGGCCCCACATCGCATGACCATCGTCTTCACCGCTAGTTCCCCTCGCCATTGCTGCCCTTGATTGCGGCAATGAATTCGCGTTAATGCAGGAGTTATTCCGCGGTGATCACGCAGCATACATACGCCCATGCCCCTCTCCGTTTCCCTCGCTCGCCTCTCTCGCCCCGGTGTAACACCCTCGAATCGACCCTATGCAAGTTTCAGCGATTCCGCCAAACCCGCATAAAGCGATTCAAAGGTGCCCACCAGCACTTTCGTGCGGGTGGAAAGCAGTAATAACATTACACAGTCCTCGATGGGACCCATGAGCAGATATATATATGACTCAAAGAGTCAAGAATACGGATATACAAAGATCCAAATCACCTTGAAAAGATGGAGCGTCCGACTACGGACAAGATGCAAATGGGGCTAAGAGCCACGAAGAATAACAAATGGTCCATAACCCCTGCCCAAAGCGGAAGGGTAACCACGCTAACGCGTCGATCTCAAAACACCTTAAACAAAGGGGTGCCGAAAGGGCAAAGGAAAAAGAAGCGATCGATCGAGGCCGATGCACGGCGAGGCTAGATATCCGCGGTCCTCGCCTACATAGGTATGGTGGACTGAAGCGGCAGCGCAGCATGCACTAAACAACCTATAGAGACTCGATACAACTGGCGGCTATCAGAGAGGGGTAAGAAAGACCTATTCGGAACCAACCTGATGCTACCATCAAACAAACCCATCCTGGTGTTTCCCCCTCGAGACCAAACGAGGAAGTCAATCGAGGAACTCACACCGTTGGCAGTTTTATTTATTCAGTTATCGTTGCAACAATTACTAGTCAGGTATAGATAATCACGATAAAATAAGCGATGGGCGTTTTAGTTAACCATTCCGTTGTAGTTGCAACACTTACTAGTCGATACAATTAGCATGAGACATCCCAAAACCCAGTGATTGTTGGTACTTTTATTTAGCCATTCCGTTATAGTTGCAATACTTACTAGTCGATACAATTGCATGGCGGCAGACAAAACAAGCAATTGTGGGCAGTTTTATTTAGCCATTCCATTGTAGTGAAGCTGATTACTAGTCATTATAAAGTCAAATTTATAGCACTACTTTAGTTATAGTTGTCTATGATCGAGAATCTTGTGCTCCAAGTCGTCCATAACCGCGGACACGGCTTTGAAAGTTTTACCCGACCGGTGCACAAATAGCAACACACACTCGATCAACCTCGGAAAAACCAAATCAAAACCCAACGAGGCCTTCACGACAAAGCAATCAGGATTGAAATATTTGAGGCCACCTTGAGTACACCATAGCAAAGTTAGCTGACTCGAGACGGACCCGAGGTTTGGGTGGGCCATGTGAGCATCGGGAACCCAAAAGCTGGGCTTGTCGACCGCAGAAAACGTGTCCCGATCCTAACGATGCAGTGTGCTCCTCGCACAATCGTAAATAAAGCAGTAGCATGGCATAAGTACAGGATAGTAAATAAAACCTCAAACTAGTTTGTGGCCCCAAGAAATAAGACGGAATCAAGCTCGCTCGGGGGTCCCATAATCCTCCGGATGTGGATAGCGCGATAAATCAAGGAATGGTATCAAGCACTCGGGGTCCCACGGGACACAAGTGGACGGTTAACAACCAAATAACATCTATTGCCCAATGTGCCTCTGCTTACTTACTTCAATTTTAGTTGTTAAACAGTAATTAAAGTGAGCGATAAGTAAAGTCATGATCATCTCCAACATCAAACATGCGGCAATACTCCAACAAGCGTAATCTTGGGCGACACGCAATAGCACTTGAGCAAGCGACTACGGCGCAAGTCCAACTATCTACCAAACAACAAGTAATAGGATGTGTCCAAGGCAATATAAAGCGGCAAGGGATATCTCGAATGCGAAAACTAGAGCATCATAACACGGATAGCAATAGATCAACAGGAGGAATAAATACTATAAAAGTAAGATAGGTAGAAAGGGAGATGCTACTTTGAAAACATTGCCGAAGGTTCATCCGAAGATCGGGGCGAAGCTCACATCAACTCAACGGCCTTATCCGCGAAGAACCAAATCACTAGAATAAACACCGGATGCACTATTTAATACTACGGCAAAAGATCGGGCATGATGCATGTATGATGCATAACATGGCAAAGATGCGATGCAATTAGGTCATGTTAAGCGGAACCGGGGTCCCTACAATATTTAGGTGGTTCATGTTGTTTAGATACCCCGCAATTTAAATGTTGTTTTAACATGGCAAAATATCTCACCGGTTCGATGCACAAATTTAAATGAGGCCAATATAAGACTAGATTTGCCCGCATATGGGCCCCATATTTAATTAAGAGGTGAATCGGCCTAAGGCCCCCAAACCACAGACAAGTATGCATGCATGAACAATTAAATATGCAACAAGTTTTATATATAGCATTTATAAAATAGGGGCTCGGGAAAAGGGGCACACATTAGGGTTCGGCGATCTTGGGGTTCCGGGGTTCGGGGTTAAGGGTTCGACGGGATCAGCGGGAGCGGATACAAGACGGAGAACTTGTCGTGACGTGCCGGAGATCTTGGTTCCAAGCGGTCGATCTTGTCTTCGAGAAGATCTTGTCGGGTCCGCGGTCGTCGGGTCGTGTCGTTCCACGGCGGAGATCTTGGTGTTCCGGGTCTCGGCGTCTTGGGATCCGAAAGGAAGTACTTGACGTGCCGGAATGAAGAACTTCGCGTTTCGGTGGCGATCTTGGCGGGTCTTCGGGTTCGGGTTTTGGCGTCCGAGGAAGTACTTGGCGTTCCGGGTCGGTCTTCAGGGTCTCGGCCACCGGATCCTTGAAGGAGGACTCCTGGTTTTTGGGTCCGCCCTCCGGTTCCGGGGTCGGGGTTCGGGGCCTTGGCGTCCGCGTCCTTCGAGGCCATGTTGTGGTACTTGTCATCCATGATGAAGGTCTTGTCTGTGGTTCGTCAAGTGCTACCGGTCTTGGTCCTTTGCGAAGAACTTGTCGACGAGATAAGGGCCCGAGACGAACTTGGTGGTTCACATCTTGACAGAGACACGTAGCATCTGCCAAACCAGCGGCACCCGAGCCTGCAGGCAGAGGCGTCGATGTCGCTGCAGGGCCCGCTCGCGTCGGCTCGGGAGATGGTTCCACGGAGGGGCTTCTCATGCTCGAGGAGGAGGGGACGGCCCTGGCGGCGCTGGACAGAGAGAGGCCATGGCGCGGGCTTATGGGCGGTGGAGGCAGCAGGCTGGAGGTGCCGTCCGAGAGAGGAGGCTGAGAGGAGGGGCCTGGCGGCTCGCGAGAGAGCGAGCTGAGGCGAGCAGCGAGAGGCGAGGTCGGGCGGGAGCTCGGCCGGAACCTGGAAGGCGCGGCGTCGGCGGCAGTGGCTCGGGGAGAGGAGGGGCCAGGGGTGGAGGAGGCTGCGGGGAGCACTGGCAGCGGGACAACAACGGAGGAGACGAGGCGTGAGCAAGGGAGGCCGCATGAGGTGAGGCGCGTGACTAGGGCCGCCGGGAGGGAGACGCGTGGGCTACTGGAGAGGCGGTGGCGGGATGAAACTCCGTGGCGTCAGCAACGGGTTCTGAGGCGGCTGAGGTCTGGGATGGTGAAAGGCGAGGTGGGAGGCAGTGGGAGAGAGGGTCGCGTGGGAGGGCGCGTGCGTGGAAGTGGGGTCGGGTGGGGCCGAGCTGGCAGAGGCGGGGTCAGGTGGGGCAGGTTGGTGGTGGAGGGAGTGGGGACTGTGGGGTGGGGCCCGGCGCGGTGGGACCCGGCGGTCGGTGAGTGGGGGGTTGGCTGTGTGGTGTTGTGTGGTGTGCTGAGTGTGTGTGTGGCGTGGGGCCAGGGTGTAAGAGAGAGAGGGTAGATGGGGCTGTGTGAGAAAGAGAGAGAGGGGGGAAAAGAGGAGGATTGGTGAGGTGGCAAGGAGGGTAGGGATTGGGTCCAGGGGTGAGGTGGCGAGCTGTGATTGATGGGTAGATTAGGATTGGGTGGGAATAGGATTTAGAGTTTGGGTGGACCGATTTTATTCTGGGGGTGGTCGACTGGGTCGAATCGGCCCGTTCGACTGCCCCACTAAAAATAATTAAATATTTTATTTATTTCAAACAGGGCTTTTGCAAACCGATAGCAGACAAAACAAAATAATCCGGAGACCCGGGTTTTGTGTTTGAACAAAGACGGGGCGTTTAGAAAACAAGAACAGGTTTTTCCGCAAAAAGTTTTATGCCAGCAAATGCAAGATGATGACAATGCTCAAATGCAATGTGGCATGATGACATGATCATGCGGTCATGATGATGCAATGCACAAAAACAACGCGATTTTCTAGTAGTGGTTTTTGCGGGATGCCACACAGGCTGAGCGAATCGTGAGCTCAAACCCCACTGCTCTGACGAGCGTATCCGAACAATTTCGGCACCGTCCAGCCGCCCCTCTCCTCGCAGAGCACGCTAGCTTGCTCTCCAGTCCCGTGCACACCTTCCCATAGCCCCAGATCACTCCCGCGCGCTCTAGAAACTCGGCTTCGTCAACATCAGAGCGCCACCGTCTTCGGCCGTTTCTCCGGCGAACTCCCCAGATACCCTCCGTTCACCCCAGCACCTCCTGTTGATGCTCCCATCATCCCCAGATCAGCCCGCGTCTAACCGTGCCCCTATCTTGCCTTAGGGCGATCTGCAGCTCCATCCCCGACGTCAAACAGAACCGCCTGACGCCGCCACCGACTCCGGCGAGGAATTGCCAGCACCTCCGAGCGCCCCTCGCCAAGCCAACGCCACCTCGAGCTTCGCCAACCCTCTGCGAGCACGGTGAGTTGTTTCCCTTCTTCCCTTGGTTCCTGTAATCGCCGCGACGCCACCGTCTGACTGCGCGCCGCCGCGCAGCGCCGCCAGTCTTTGACCAAGTGATTGTGTCCGTTAGATTTTAATCTAGGGGCTGTGATTAGATCTTAACCGAAGGGGTACGCGCCCATCTGAGCCATTCGTTTTAAGTTAAATCCTGCGGTTTAGAGAGGCTGATCCGCACGAAGCGTTACCGGCCAATAGAATCACGCCACGTGGACAAGGTTTTGTTTAAAACAGAAATTAGAATTTGATTGATATGCAAACTTGTAAAATTCATAACTTTAATTCTACACGTCCAAATTTTGCAAATTTTATATCAATGGATTCAGCAGAACAAGTACTTTGCAACCATGCATTTTGTTTAATGTTTTGCTTCTGGAAAAATGGTTTAAATTGCAGAAACATGTGTAGGCTTATTATGAATATAAAAATTGTTCTAGATGTAATTTTAATGTGAAATCTTTGCAAAATGGTTTGTTTTGAACCTACTGACCCTAGGAACCAACTTATGGATTTAAAATGTATTTTGTGAAGTTTAGTGATAAATATTTGAATTAGCATATTTCTAGTCAAATAAAAATATTGTTTTTGGTTTAGAAATGATTTTTGAGTAAAACCTTTGGGAAATGATTTGATTCAAACCTTCTGACCCTAAACACTAAGTTTTGAGAATTAAAATATATTTGGTGAACCCTTTAAAGAATATTGCTTTGCTAAAAGCATTTTCAATCACATAAAATATTGATTTGATTTAAAATGGTTTATATATATATAACCTTTTGCAAATAGTTTTACCACTTTAGTAAATGACCACTTTGAACTTTATAATGTTTAGAGCCTAGTAGAAACCACTTTTGCAAATAAAACTATCTTTTGCATGCTTGCATGCATGACCTTGTTTCTATTATTTTATGTGTGATAAATTGGTTGGAATGCTAGTTGAATTTGTGTTTGCTTGATTGAATTGTAGTGGAATTAGGCGAGTGTGATATTTGCAAGATCAAGAAGTGAAACAACATTCTCTACTAAAAAGGCAAGTGACACTATCATCCAAGTCCTACTATTTTCATTACACTTAGTAGATTTTTGAAACATGCATGATAAGGACTACTATATTTTATGCTATGCTAAATCCTAATAGGATACCCTTATATATATTCCTTAGTGGAAACATTGTAGTTGTAGTATGCTTAGCCCTGCTATATATTTGGGATGGGATACATGTTATGATTATATGAAGAGTTGAAAAGACATATGTTTTATATAATAAAACAAGTACTCAATGAACCACCTGGGTGGAAAAGGATACTCAAGATTGGACAAGGTGGCAACAAAAGGAACCATGTTTATATGGCTATCTCTTTTTGTATGTGCACTAGAAGAAAACCACCCAGGGACTTAGAGGTTGAACATGTTTCTCGTACAGTGGCTTCCGTGGTACGACCACATGCTAAATGGGCTCTGGCTTAGTCAACTACATAGTGGAAGACCCATGCATTGGCATCTTCAGGTTAACTAGAATTGTGTAAGGGAACTTGTAACCCTACATTGGTGCCTGGATGACAAGCTAGCATTGTGTATTGGGAGGACTTCTATGGAAAGACTTTGTCACATTCTCAATCTGCCAGTACTCCATCTTGGTGAGTACTTATCCAGCGGCCACTGGTGGCATCAAGATGAGATTGTGTCATGTGGGTAAAGTGTACAACTTCTGCAGAAGATAAAAAATTCTAAGTACTTAGTGTAGGTTTTCGTAGCATGGAAAACAAAAAATTTCTATCGCATACAAACAAACAAGCCAAGATCTATCTACTAGATTGTAGCAACGAGTCGATGGAATAACTCACCCTCGAAGATTCCAAAGTGTTTAACGAGAGCGGATTCTCGTGGGTGATGTAGTCGTACTCTTCCCGATCTCAAGATCGCGTAGACGATCCTTCCCTGGCGTTCGGCGCTCCCATGATCGGTCACATGTTCGCAGACGAAGACCTTCCTATCCCTTGTTCTAGCAGGCTGGAGGTTGTAGCACTCTCCTCGCGATTCCGGCAAGACAATGGCAGTACCGGAAGTAGAGGGGAGATCTCGCAGGGCTTCGCCTTAAGCCGAAGCGAGTATGGTGGACTATGAGAGAGCCCTCGACGATCTAGGGTTTAGACACGCCGAGGAGGAGGCTTGGACGGCGGCTAGGGTTGCTAGGCGGCGGTGGTTTGCCCTAGGGCGGCGGCGGCAGCAGGAGGTGGCGGCGCCGGCGGCTAGGGTTTAGAGGTGGAGGTGTTGGGTGTCTAGGAGGGGAGCCCTGCCCCTCCTTTTATAGGTGGAGGGGCCGGGCAAGGGGAGGGGAGTCCTCCCCAACTCGGCTTCAAGGTGGGCTAGCGGTGGAGGGGAGGAACTCCTCCCCAACTCGGTTTCCACCTCCCTGTGGCATCCCGCAAAACCACTACTAGAAAATCGCTTTGTTTTTGTGCATTGCATCATCATGACCGCATGCTCATGTCATCATGCCACATTGCATTTGAGCATCGTCATCATCTTGCATTTGCTCGCATAAAACTATTTGCGGAAAAACCTGTTTTTGTTTTCTAAAGGCCCCATCTTTATTCAAAACACCAAAACCGGGTCTCCGGATTATTTTGTTTTGTCTGCTATCGGTTTGCAAACGGTCCGTTTAAAACAAATAAAATATTAAATTATTTTTAGTGGGGGCAGTCGAACGGGCCGATTCGACCCGAACGACCACCCCCAGGAATTAAAACGGTCCACCTAAATTCCTAAACCTACCCAACCTAACCTACCCAACCCCTCTCCACCTCACCCCACCCAATCCCTGGCCGCCACCTCACCCTCTCCCTCTCCCTCACCCAATCCCCATCTGCCACCTAGACCAAACCCACCCCCACTCCCTCCCTGGCCACACACACACTCACAACCAGCCACACACCCCACCCCACACTCCCACCCGCGCACTCACCCCCTGGTTCTCTGCCCCGTGGCCCCCACCTTCCCCTGGGCCCCACCTATCACAAGGCCTCATGGCTGACCCCAACCTCGCCTGACCCCGCCACCTCCCTCCAGCTTCTTCTCCTCCCCTTTCCCTGGCGCCGCGCCACACGCTTCTCATGGCTCATGGCGCCTCCCTGAGGCCCCCCCTCCTCCTCGCCCTTCCCTCCTCGCCTCAAGGCCGCCTCAAGCACCTCTCTCTCCTCAGCGTCTCGGCTCTCCTCCCGCCTCGCCAACCACCCGCCGACCTGCCATCCTGTGCCGCCCTTGTTCCCTTAACCGCAAGCTCCCCGTCAAGCCTCCTCCCTCCGTGGCGCCTCCCTTTCCTTAGCTCCTCTGCTGGCTTCCTCCTCGCCGCCTCTTCGCCCCTCCTCGCCGCCTGGTGGCAGGCTCTTCCGCCAGCCACGCCGCTGACCTCCTCTCTCCACCGCGCCGTCGCCTCGCCTCGGCCGTCTTACGCCCAGGCGTCCACCATGGGTCCCTCCACCAGCCTTGCCCGCCTCATCTCCATCGTTCGTCGCCGCCCGTCCTCCCGGGCTGCCCGAGCCCGCAAGATGATCCACGCCCGTCCCGAAGCTACGCCATCCGCTGGCGCTGTCTCCGCAGCAAGGCTGCCGGCCGCCTCGCCAACCGCCCGAAGCGCCTCCTGCGGGCCCCGTGCCGCCGTCCGTGTCTCCCGCATCCGCCCTGCGTATTCGCTAAGCGGCAAGAAGCGGCGATCCGTGTGTACCCGCCTTCGTAGCATCGAGTTGGACCGTTCCGGAGGAGGACCGATAGGTTGCTGCCAATTTGATACCGACGTTTTTCAAGATCGCCACCGGCAACCGAAGCCATAGTGACAAGGCCTTCGACACACATTGAAGTAACCGGAAGATCATCTACACGAACGTCATGATCTTCGATGCAGGACTGCTCGTGGATCAGTACCAATACGAGAAGCTCGAAGCCCCGTTGCCAGGTCCGGATGTTTCAAACGCGAAGATCTGCTTCATGGTTTCGAAGACCGATCCCGGCGCGCCCGAGCCCCGTCGAACACCAAGGCCCTCGGAATCACCAAGTTCTCCTTCTCGGATCAGAAGACCGAACCCGACACGCCAAGATCTTCCTCTCGGATCCGAAGACGCCGAGAACCGGGACACCAAGATCTCCGCCGTGAAACGACAAGACCGACTTGATGGCGCGGACCCGGCAAGACCTTCGCAACGACAAGAACGGCACCGACCAAAACGAACCCGATGCGCCCCCGACGCCACACCAAGTCCTGCCCGGATGCGAGAACGATCCCGCCGAGACCGAACCCCAGATCTGAACCCTGAGACCGACCCCGCACCCCAGAACCCCAAGATCGTCGAACCCTATGTGTGAACCCCTTCCCGAAACCCTATTTTATAATATAATCCAACTTGTCGCATATTAATTGTTCATGCATGCATCCTTGTCATGTGGTTTGGGGGCCTTATGTCGTTTCACCATCTAATTAAATATGGGGCCCATATGCGGGCAAATCTAGTCTCATATTGGCCTCATTTAAATCTGTGTAGCGAACCGGTGCTATCTTTTGCCCTGTTTATGCAACATTTAATTTGTGGGGTAGCTAAACAACATGAACCATCTGACTAATTGTCGGGACCCCAGTTCCGCTTAATATGACCTAATTGCATCGCACTTCTGCCATGCCATACATCATACATGCATCATGCCGATCTTCTGTCGTTGTATTAAATAGTGCATCCGGTGTTCTTCTAGTGTTTTGCTTCTTTGCGGATAAGGCCGTTGAGTTGATGTGAGCTTCGCCCCGATCTCCGGTTGACCCTTCGGCAATGTTTTCAGGCGAGCATCTCCCCCTTTCTTCCTATCTTACTTTTCTAGTATTTATTCCCTCCTGTTGATCTTTGCTATCTGTGTTGCGATGCTCTAGTTTTCGTACCCGTGATATCCCTTGCAGCCATATATAGCCTTGGACACATCCTATTACCTGTTGTTTGATAGATAGTTGGACTTGCGCGTCGTAGTCGCTTGCTCAAGTGCTGTTGCGGTTGTCAAGTGCCACAGTTGTTGGAGTAATGCCGCATGTGTGTTGTTGGAGATGATCATGGCTTTACTTTTCGTTCACTTTAATTACTCTTTAACAACTAAAAATTGAAGTAAGTAAGCAGAGGCATCGGTGGGTGATAGATAATATCTGGTTTCCGACCGCCCACTTGTGTCCCGTAGGACCCCGAGTTCTTGACACCTGTTCCGAGATCGAGCGCGCTAACCACAGGTGGGGAGATATGGGCCCCCCATTGATTATTACCTGATTTCAAAGTATTGTACTGGGGGCCACAAACTAGTTTGAGGTTTTATTTACTATCCTGTACTTATGCCATGCTTTACTGCTTTATTTAAATTGTGCGACAGATAGCACCTGTCTTGTTTAGGATCGGGACACGATTTGGCGGTGTCGACAGTCCAGTTTTGGGATTTCTGTCGTTCACAGCCATCTACCAAACCCTAAGTCCGTCTGAGACCGGCCGACTTTGTTGGTGTGTACTTAGTGGGTGGCCCCGTGCTTGCTTTGGGTGAACGCGTCATGACTTAGGCCCCGCCGACATACCGATGGGTGTATGTTAACTGATCTGGCAAAAAGGGTTGAAGTGCTTGTGGATACTTTGGTGCACCCTGAGTTAAATCTTTTCGAGAAGCCGTGTCCGCGGTTATGGACGACTTGGAGCACAGTGCTTGATCATAGACAACTATAACTAAAGTTTACTGTTATAACTTGACTTGCATCCGATATGACTAGTAATCAGCTTCACTACAACGGAATGGCTAAATAAAAGAACCAACAACTGCTGGGTTTTGGGGTTATCACATGCTAATTGTATCTGACTAGTAAGTGTTGCAACTATCACGGAATGGTTAACTAAAAGTGCCCACTGCTTACTTAATCAGGATGATTATCTAAACCTGACTAGTAATTGCTGCAACGATAACCGAATAACTAAAACTGCCAACGGTGTGAGTTCCTCGGTTGACTTCCTCGTTTGGTCTCGAGGAATACGGAAGGGATTGTTTGGTGTTAGTATCGACCTGGTTCGAATAGGTCTTTCTTACCCTCGATAGTCGCCATTGTATCGAGTCTCTATAGGTTGTCTAGTGCATCTTCGCTGCCTTTCGATCCACCATACCTTTGTAGGCGAGGACCGCCGAATTCTAGCCTCGCCGTGTCTTGGCCTCGATCGACGCTCCTCTTTTCCTTTGCCCTTTGTCGGCACCCTTTTGTTTAAGCAGGTTTTGAGATCGACGTTAGCGGTGGTTACCCTTCCGCTTGGCGCAGTTATGGGCGCTATTGGTTATTCTTGAGGCTCTTAGCCCCATTTGCATCTTGTCCGTAGTCGACGCTCCATCGTTCGAGGTGATTTGGATCTTTGTACCGTATATTTGTATTCTTGACTCATGGAGTCTGTTGTATGTATATCTGCTCGTGGGTCCCATCGAGGTTGTTGTGTAATGTTATTACTTCGTTTTCCACCCTTGCATAAGTGCTGCGGGCACCTTCGAATCGTTTCTATGCGGGTTTGGCGGGTTTTCGCTAAAACTTGCATAGGGCCGATTCTGAGGGTGTTACACTCCCTCTCCACTTCCCAAAAATAGCCGTTTGACTTTCAAATTGGCGTTTGACTTTTTCAAACTAGGATTTGATTAAACCCTTTATTTTGTTCAGCGATGACACCTAGTACATGATGCAATCATACCAACTTGATATAACACATTCATGTACCCTTCCCCTCCGGAGTGTCGGACATTCCGGAACCTTCTAGAACATTCCCGATGAAAACACCGGAACCATTCCCCAACTCCGAAACAGGACTTTCCTTATATGAATCTTATTCTCCGGACCATTCCGGATCTCCTCGTGATATCCTGAATCCCATCCGAGACTCCGAACAACATTCGGTCTCTTTCTCATCATTCCATAACTACTCAAACAACGTCGAATCCTTAAGTGTGTCTCCCTTCGGTTCGTGAATTATGCGGACATGATCGAGACACTTCTCCGAACAATAACCAATAGAGGAATCTGGAAATTCATATGGCTCCCACATATTTCTACGATTACTTTGCGATCGAATGAACCACTCACATACGATACCAATTTCCCTTTGTCTCACGGTAGTTTACTTATCCGAGATTATGATCGTCGGTATCTCTGCATACCTAGTTCAACCTCGTTACTTGTAACGCCCCCGAATAGGGTCTATGCAGATCTCAGCATTTCCCGCCAAAATCCGCATAGAAGCGATTCAAAGACGCCCACCAGACACTTTCGTGTGGGTGGGATTTGAATACAAGTAGTTACATCATAGTAGTTTACAATAGAGTCCACAAGAACTTACATATACAACAACGACTCAACGAGTCAAGAATACAAAAGGTACAAAGATACAAATCCAGAAGAAAGTCAAATAGTATCCGAGTACGGACAAGAACCAAATGGGACTAAGAGTCCTGAAGAATAACCAAGGGGAGTCTGCCCAGGCCAAGCCGGAAGGGTAACATTGCTAACGTCGTCAATCACATACCTGTCAAGCCAAAAGGGTGCCGACAAAGGGCAAAGGAAAAACATAAAGAGAGCCAAGATCTTGAGGCGATTGCAGCGAGACTAGAATTCGGCGGTCCTCGCCTACATAGGTATGGTGGGCTCAGCGGCAGCAAAGCTTGCACTATCTAACTTATAGAGACACGCTACAACTTCGGCTATTAGAGCAAGATAAGAGGGCATTATACGATAACTATACTATAACACCAAACATAACCCATCCGAAGATTTCCCCCTCGAAGACCAGTCGAGGAAGTACCCTTGCGGAACACACGCGGTGGCAATTTTAGTTAAGCAGGTGTTTAGTTGATAAGGCTAATTACTAATCATATTATTAGAGACAAAACATTAGTAACGTTGTCTATGATCATGACACTGTACTCCTGAGGCGTCCATAACCGTGGACACACGGCTTCTCGAAAAGATTTACCCTGCAGGGGTGCACTACTGTACCCGAACGCATGCTCAACCCATCAGGCAACATATTACGCGTGCCATCCGAATCTCACAACAAGAACTGTCCCATAACTATGCGCATATCCAGAGGCATCACCTACTGTGGGGAACCAACCAAGAGGTACGACGATTCTCATGGAAGGCACAGCGTTTGCGCCTACTGGTGGATCGGGCCCTGCGGGCTAACCTGTACACACCGTGGGTGCCGCCACCGTGTACCGCGATTTATGTATGCAAGCCATGGCAATCCACCAAAATATCAAGTCCGAAGACATATCAACTCACCCATGTCCGATGACATATTATGCGTATGCACCAAATGGAAAACCAATTTTGTAACCCTCTGGATATACGAATAGCGCCGGTAGTTGAGGGGGGATCCCAGAGGCCCCACGTTTGGTTAGCGCGATCAACTCAGAACTGGTATCGTAGAACGAACGGGTCCTAGGTCGGCTCAAGCAGTTCCCAAAGGTGGTCCCTGCCGGGGCCTTATCATTAGGTGAAACTATTACCATAACCAACATCACCAGATTAATTATCTTATCACCAACAATATCCAAGTAATATGTTCCACCTGTATGAGAGCGGTACTAAGCATGCCTACGACTCGCAAGGACAAAGCTAGCTAATCAAACAAGACAATAGGATAACCAAGGCAATATAGTGGAGCAGGTAAATAAAGGAACGATACTATAGCATCGACAATAAGGATAGCAATAGATCAAAGGAAGGAAGTAAAGACTATAAATGTAAAATAGGTAGAAGGGGGAGAAATGCTCGCCTGAAAAACATTGCCGAAGGTTCACCCGAGGATCGGGTCGACACTCGCATCAACTCATCGGCCTAGTTCGCGAATAAGCAAATCACTAGAAGAGGTAACAGATGCAATATTTAATACTAGGCGGAAGATCAGGCATTTTTATGATATGATGCATGGCATGGCAATATGCGGTCTCACTTAGCAATATTAAGCGGAATCGTGATCCCGACATTTATTATTAGGTCCAAGTTATTTAGCTACCCCACAAATTAAATATTGAATTAACAAGGCAAAGCATGACATCGGTTCTCTACGCCAATTTAAATGGAGTCCGGAATATGACATAAATATCCCGTGTTTAATCTCCATGTTTATTTATTAGGTGAATCGACAAATTATCCCCGGATGACAAAATATGTATGCAAGCAATATGTACAAGTTGTGTTTCAATTTATAAAATAGAGAAAGGATAAGGGTCGCATGTTTTGATTCGATCTTGGTCCCCAAGGGGTTCGAGGGATCGGGGTCTCGACGCCTTTGAATCCGGGGACTTGGCGTCCATGGTCTTCGGTTCCGTGACGGCACCCTCGTTGCTCCGTGTCGAAGGCATCGGGTTTATGGTTACGAGGGTCGTTGTCGATCTTGGATTGGGCGCCGGGGAACTTCAACGAGTAGACAAAGGGATGGCCGAGACCAACAGGAGGCATCCATTCCCAAGTCGAAGTAGCGCCACCGAGGTCCTGGTCCGCAATCTGGTTCTGTTCCGTAGGAAGATCTTCATCAGAGTCGCAACATCACCTCACCACCTCATCCTTGTACTCAACCAGCAACAACAATGCGGCGGCAGGCCAAAACGCATGACAGAAAAGAGAGGGCCCGCATGCACCAAACACACAGGCACCAGGTCGAACACCATATGGTCAGGATACTGCAGGGGGAGCGACGCGTGCGAGGCCAGGGAAGATATGGCGAGGCATGCGGCTCCAGGGCGGCGCCAGGGACGAGAACGGAGGCAGGCCACGAAGGCGAGGAGGCGCAGGCGCTCGAGATGCAGGGAGGTGACGGGGAGAGGAGGTCCTGCCGGCGTGCAGGGAGGAGCTCCGCCCGGGGGGTGCTGTTGAAGCGCAGGAAGAGGCGGCCTGGGCGACAAGAACCAGCGAGGGCGGCCAGACGAGAGAACAAGGCCGAGGAAGATGGCGGCAGCTCGGGGCTCGCTGGTGGAGGGCTCCGGCGGCGGCGGAACCGGCTCACGGACAGAACAAAGTTGGCGCTCGCGGGCGGGAAACGGCAAGGACGAGGTGTGCGGGGCTGCTCGCTGGCTGGGGCGCGCAAGCCCGAGCGACGGCCGGAGAGGGACAAGAGGCGAGGGCGGCGGCACTTCTGGGGGAGAAGGTTGCAGAGATCCCGTCAGGTAGAGGAGGAAAACGGGCGCTGATCGAGATTGGTCGGGTGCGGGTGAGCTCGTGGTGTGCGTGCGTGATTGGTGTCTCGTGCGGTCGCAAGTGCGTGCGTTGCGTGGGTTTGTGGTGTGGTGTGTTTCCTGGGTGTGTGTCGTGGCCAAAGAATCAAGAGAAGGAGATGGTGGCGATGGGATCTACAGGTGCATGCCCATGGTCAAGGAATTGGACACAAATGGGAAAAGGATTAGAAACACGAAAGAAAAAGGAAAGTTTGGTAGAAGAGGTAGGGAATTTTAGATGTAGATTTAGCGCAGATCCGGGGCTAAGTTTGGGAGTCAAAAGAGAAGAATGGACTATTTATCTAGTCCAAAGTAGACTAGATGAGACTAGTTTTAGACCAAACTTTACACGGACTTTTAGCCTAATTTTATGTATAAAACAAGAAAAGCTTTTGCCACGAGAAATATTATTTATTTTAATTTTAAAATAAGAACGAGAGACAGGTTTAATAAAACCACATGGATATTTGGTAAAACAAAATATGGTTTGATAAAATAATTTTACGGGTAAAATATGCATGATGATGTCATGATGATTCCGAAAAATAAAATAACACAATATTTATTTTGGAATATTTTTCGGGACATTACATTACTGATAAGTACTCTTTCCTCGTTCCCGTGATATGTGATCCCTTGTGATCCAGTCACATGCTTGCAAGCTAATTGGATGACATTTCACCGAGAGGGCCCAGAGTATATCTATCTGTCATATGGATGGACAAATCTCACTCTTGATCCATGTGTCTCAACCAATACTTTCCGAACACTCAATGTCACCTTTATAGCCATCCAGTTACGGTGTGGTGTTTGATGTCATCAAAGCATCCTTCTGGTGAAGGTGATATGCATGATCTCATGGTCGAAGGATTAGGTTACTATGTATCAGAAAGCATATAGCAATTGAACTATTAAAATGACTTGATCTTTATGCTACGCTTATCTATAGGAGTATGTCCACCATATCATTCTCCTAACGATATGATCTTGTTGTTAATAACATCTCAATGTTCATGATAGGAAAACCACAATCATTTATTAACTAACAAGCTAGTGATGTATAGAGGCTTTACTACGGACTTCAATTTAAGTTTACAAATCACACAAGTATTAATGTTTCCTTGTTAATACTATTATAGCATGAACGTAAACATTTATCATAAACACAAAGATATAATAATAACTATATTTATTATTGCCTCTAGGGCATATCTCCAACAGTCTCCCACTTGCACTAGAGTCATCTAATCTAGATTACATGGTAATATACCGAACACCCATGGCAGTTTGGTCTGGTCATGTTTTCCCTCGGAGAGGTTTAGTCAACGGATCCGCCATATTCGGATCGTGTGTACTTTGCAAATCTTTATGTCCCCATCTTGGACATGTTCTCGAATAGCGTGAAAGCGTAGCTTGATGTGCTTGACACGGTGTGACCTTGGTTCTTGCGCATTGGCTATGGCGCCCATGTTATCACATAGATAGACATTGGGTCCAGCAGACTAGGAACCACACCTCTGTAATGAACTCTTTCATCCATATCGCTTCTTGTGAAGCCTCCGGCGACCATGTATTCGATTCGGTTGAAGATCTCGCCTGGCGCTTTGCTTTGCACTCCTCCACTAATCTTTGCACCATTCAAAATAAATACGTATCGAGATTGTGATATAGAATCATCCGGATCGGTGTTCCAACTAGCATCGGTGTAACCATTAACAACGAGTTGTTCATCACCTCCATAAGAAAGAACCATATCCTTAGTTCTTCTCAAGTACTTAAGGATGTTTTTGACCGCTGTCCAATGATCCACTCCTGGATCACTGCTAGTTAAACTAACAACATATGCAATGTCGGGTCTAGTACATAGCATGGCATACATTAGAGATCCTATGGCTAAGGCATAGGGAGTCTTACTCATCCTTTCTCTATCTTCTGCCGATGTCGGACTTTGAGTTTTACTCAAGGTCGTATTGGGAAACATGGGCAAGAACCCTTTCTTTCTATTTCCATTCCAAACCTCTTTAGAACTTTGTCCAAATATGTACTTTGTGACAATGATATTTGGCGTCTTGATCTATCTCTATAAATCTTTATGCCTAATATGTAAGCTGCTTCGCCAAGATCCTTCATTGAAAAACTATTATTCAAATATTCCTTGACACTATTAAGAAGGTCTACATCATTCCCAATCAACAATATGTCATCTAAATATAGTATTAAGAATGCTACAGAGCTCCCACTTACTTTCTTGTAAATAAAAGCTTCTCCATAAGTTTGTATAAAACCAAAACTTTTGATCACCTTATCAAAACGTTGATTCCAACTTCGGGATGCTTGCTTCAATCCATAGATGGACCGTTGAAGTTTGCATACCTTGTTAGCATCTTTAGGATCGACAAAACCTTTGGGTTGCATCATATACAACTCTTCATCAACGTCTCCATTGAGGAATGCTGTTTTGACATCCATCTGCCATATCTCATAATCATAATATGCAGCGATTGCTAACATAATCCTCACAGACTTTAGCTTCGCTACTGGTGAGAAAGTCTCACCGTAGTCAACTCCTTGAATTTGTCGAAACCCCTTTGCGACAAGTCGAGCTTTATAGACAGTAACATTACCATCAGCATCTGTTTTCTTCTTGAAAATCCATTTGTTCTCGACAGCCTTCCGGCCATCAGGTAAGTCCACCAAAGTCCATACTTGGTTTTCGTACATGGATCCAATCTCGGATTTCATGGCTTCTTGCCATTTGTTGGAATCTGGGCTCATCATCGCTTCCTCATATGTCGCAGGGTCATCGGTGTTGTCCACCAACATGACACTCATAACATGATCATACCAATCAGGAGTGGTACGAGTTCTTGTTGACCTGCGAGGCTCTGTAGCAACTACAACCGAAGTTTCATGATCATCATCATTAGCTTCCTCTCTTATTGGTGCAGGCACCACAGGAACTTCTTCCGGTGCTGCGCTACTCGCAATTTCGAGAGAAGGTTTGACAACCTCGTCGAGTTCTACTTTCCTTCCAGTCACTTTTTTCGAGAGAAATTCCTTCTCTAGAAAGGATCCATTCTTGGCAACAAAGATTTTGCCTTCGGACCTATGATAGAAGGTATACCCAATAGTTTCCTTCGGGTATCCTATGAAGACGCATTTTTCCGCTTTGGGTTCAAGCTTGTCCGGCTGTAACTTCTTTACATAGGCTTCGCAACCCCAAACTTTAAGGAACGACAATCTAGGTTTCTTCCCAAACCATAATTCATACGGTGTCGTTTCAACGGATTTAGATGGTGCCCTATTTAAAGTGAATGCGGCTGTTTCTAATGCATAACCCCAAAATGATAGCGGTAAATCTGTAAGTGACATCATAGAACGAACCATATCTAAGAGAGTTCGATTATGACGTTCGGACACACCATTACGCCGTGGTGTTCCCGGCGGTGTCAATTGTGAAAGTATTCCGCATTTCTTCAAATGCTCGCCAAACTCGTAACTTAGATATTCACCTCCACGATCAAAACGTAGAAATTTAATCTTCTTGTTACGTTGATTCTCTACCTCACTTTGGAATTCCTTAAACTTCTCGAAAGTTTCGGACTTATGTTTCATGAAATAGATATACCCATATCTACTCAAGTCATCCGTGAAGGTAAGAACATAACGATAACCACTGCGCGATGCTACACTCATTGGACCACACACATCGGTATGTATGATTTCCAATAAGTCCGTAGCTCGCTCCATCATACCAGAAAATGGAGTCTTAGTCATTTTACCCATCAGACATGCTTCGCATCTTTCAAGTGATTCAAAATCAAGTGATTCAAGAAGTCCATTGGAATGGAGTTTCTTCATACGCTTCACTCCAATGTGACCAAGACGACAGTGCCACATATAGGTCGAGTTATTGCTCGATTTCAAACGTTTAGCCTCAATGTTATTAATATGTGTATTTCCACTATCGAGATTCAATAAGAATAGTGAAGGGAATATGCCCTGAGAGGCAATAATAAATTGTTTATTATGTGTATTCCAAGTATATGATAGATGTTTATTTTGCATGCTATAATTGTATTAATACGGAAACGTTAATACATGTGTGTTTAATAAACAAACAGATAGTTCCTAGTTAAGCCTCTCTCATAAACTAGCTCGTTGATTAACAAGATGATCAAGGTTTCCTGATCATGGACATTGGATGTTGTTAATAACGGGATCACAACATTAGTGTAATGATGTGATGAACATTCATCCGAAGTATAGCATTACGATCAAAGTCATTGAGTTTATATTGCTATAACAACTTACGAAGTGATCCTAATCCTTAGACCATGAGATCATGTCAATCACTAACAGGAAGAGTTTCTTGATAACATCAAACGTCACACCGTAACGGTGATTATAAAGATGGGTTGAGAACTAATAAAGTGTTATGTTGAGGCTCATGGATCGAGAGTGGAATTTGTTCATTCCGATGACGGATAGATATACTGGGCCCTCTCGGTGATATCACATTGATTAGCTTGCAAGCAAGTGATTTGATCACTAGAATGTTATATCACGGAGCGAGAAAAGAGTGCATGTCGATGCGAGATCAAACTAGGTATGGAATACCGATGATCGAATCTCGGACATGTAATATATCGTGAGACAAAGGGATTAAGATACTAGCGTAAAGGTTCCGACGATCACGAGAAAGTCATCGTTGAATGTGTGGGAGTTATGGGTCTCCGGATCCCGCTTCGATTATTGATCGAGAGGGTCTCTATCATGTCCGCATTATTCACGAACCGTAGGGTGACACACTTAGACACCGACATCCAATTGGAGCAAAAGTTTCATGCGAAAGAATGAACAAGCGCGGAATTTATTTCACTAGAATCAAAACGGGTTTTGTGAAATTGCATAAAGTGGTTATGCATGTGAAATAGAATTCTAGCAAGGGTTATTGTGAATGTTTGTCATTAAAGTAATTGACAAAATTCTGAATAAAATAAAAGAGTTTTATTTAATGAGAGATTGCATTAAATTTGGTGGAAATTTAATGGGATTTTGAGTGGACTTTTGAGTGGAGGAATTTGGAGGAGTTTTGTGAGTGGAGTGTCCACCCACATGAAGAGGGAGGGCAGGGGCAGCCCCCATGCGGCCACCCCTTGGGGTTCCCCCTCCTCCTATAAAAGGAGCCCTCCTCTCACTTCTCACTTACACCTCCTCGTGAAGGATCTCTCTCCCCTCTAGAATTTATCCCCATGGTCTCGGACTAGCGAGATACATGCTCCGGTGGCTATTCGGCAAGAAAGAGTTGTGCTTCCATCGCATTTGGAGCGAGGCGGAGGTTGCTCGGTGCCTCGAGCGTGTGCGAGCACGGATGCGGCTGGCGATTTGCGGCGCTAGGACTTCCTCTCGATCTTGAGATCGGCAGAGATCGTCTACATCAACCACGAGTTTGGACTCGTTAAGCTGTCGGTCTTCAAGGGTATGTTCTCTATGGATATACATCCGCCGTTGTTTGTATCTAGTATAAATAGATCTTGGTATATAGTTCACATCGTAGGAAAATTTTTGTTTTCTATCTTGCGAACCCTACGGTGGTATCGAGCGGATCTATGCGTAGATACTTTACGGGTAGTACATATGAGTATGTGGGCGATGATGATCATGTTGTTGCTCCTTTCTTGTGATTTTGGATATTGGTGGCATAGTGGGATGAAGCGGCGGACAAACTTTACATGTCCTCGCACATGAGACTGTTCCACGCTTGACATGCAACTAGTTTGCATAAGTGGCTAGCGGGTGTCTGTCTCTCCTACTATAGTCAATATCTATTTTGCAAGCGAGTTGTCAACAATTTGATTATCCTCGTTGTGGTTCATGTTCGTAGGTAAGAACGGTTCTATCTCGAAAGCCCTAAGCCACGTAAAACTTTCAATGGATAAATTAGAGGCGTCTAGTTTAGATTGTTGCTGGGCTAGTGTTATGATATGGTAGTGTTGTAAGTAGAAGTATGAGATGATACTCTTACAACACATAGCGTAAAATCCATAGGCGTGGATTTACATATAGGTATGATAGTGATCATACCACGATGCACATGATAGAGATCATATGCGGGAACCATATAATTTCACTAATAAACATATGATGTTTGATTGCATCTTATATTGCTTGTTTAGCGCTTTGTTAAGCATAATAAGATGATCCCTCATTTAAATATCAAGATAAGAATGTGTTCTTCCTTTAGTATGCACCGATTATGTTTTTCGCTCCAAGACATCACGTGATGATCGGGTGTTCTTGGATCCACGACCATACTTGGTGTAAAAGCGATTACACGCAAATACTAAGGTTCTAACTTGACGAGCCTAGCATGTAGAGTACATGGCCTCGGAACACAGACCGAAAGGTTAAGCATGAGTCATATAGTTGATATGATGCCCATTTGATGCTCGCCTTTGAAGCTATACCGACTCACGTGATGATCGGACTTGGTGTAGTGGATTTGGTTCATGTAATCACCAAAAGGACACGAGGGATGTCGCTTTTGAGTGGGAGTTCATTCGTAATATAGATTAGTTGAACTCAATCTATCATACACTTAGTATAAACTTTACAAATTCTGTTGTAGATGGCACCACCTGCTTTTAATTTCAATGCGTTCATGGAGAAAGAGAAACTAGCAAGACGGTAGCAACTTTCTTGAATGGGCCATGAATTTGAGGATTCTCCTCTCTTTGCACAAAAGCAATATGTGCTAGAAGCGTCGTTAGGCCCCACCTTTTGATGATGCCCTGACGAGGAGAAGAATGTCTATCGACTCGTCGGAGGACCACAACTTAGTTCATTGCGGCATATTGTATGGGCTAGAGCGAACTTCAAAGCGTTTCAGCGGCAATGCATTTGATACAATGGGTGAGTTGAAAATGATTTTCGACACACATTCTGCTGTAGAGAGCTACAATGCTTGAAAAGTTCTTTAGTGCATGATGGAAGAGCACCTGACTCGTTAGTGAGCATGTACTCAAGATGTCGGGTTACCTGTGGATAAGCTTGTGTCCTTGGGAATAACGATTCCCATTGACTTAGGCATCCATCGTGTTCTGCGGTCTCTACCACCTAGCTATAAGAGCTTCGTGATGAACTATAATATGCAAGGCATGAAGAAGTCTCTCCCGAGCTTACATCAATGCTTAAAAGCTGCAGTGGAGATCAAAAGGAACATCAAGTGTTGATGATCAATAGAACCTTGGTTTCAAGAAAGACAAGAAGGAAAAGCGGAAGGAAGTAAGGCGGCAAGCGGTTGCGCTGAAAAAACCCGAGTTGGACCTAAGTCGATACCGAGTGCTACTATTGTAAGGGCAACCCTTTGGAAGAGCAACGCCCCAAGTATCTGGCGGACAAGAAGGCCGCAAGGCAAACAAAGGTATATATGATATACATGTTATTGATGTGTACTTGACTAGTGCTCGCAGAGCACACGGGTATTTGATCTGGGTTGATTGCTAATATTTGTAACTCGAATCGTGGGTCGAACAGGCGACCGCTAGCAAGGGGTGAGGTCAAGATGCGTGTCGGCAATGGATCAAACGTTGATGTGATCGCCGTCGGAACGCTACCTCTCCACTTACCGTCGGGATTAGTCATAAACTTAAATAACTGTTATCTGGTGCCTGCACTAAGCATGAACATTGTATCTGGATCATGTTTGATGCAAAGTGGTTATTCATTCAAATCTGAGAACAATGGTTGTTCCATTTATTATGAATGAAATCTTTTATGGTCATGCACCAATGATGAATGGTTTATTTCTGTTGGATCTCGATGATAATGTTACACATATTCATAATGTTGATGCTAAAAGGATTAAACCTAATGATGATATATCCGCATATATGTGCAATCGCCGTCTAGGTCATATTGGCATTAAGCATGAAGAAACTCCATTCGGATGGACTTTTGGAATCACTTGATTATGAATCATTTGATACATGTGAGCCATGCCTTATGGGCAAGATGACTAGAACGCCGTTTTCGGTTCAATGGAGCAGGCGATGATTTATTGGAAATCATACATTCGATGTATGTGGTCCAATGAGTGTGTTTTGAGGTGGATATCGTTATTTTGTTACTTTCACGGATGATTTGAGTAGATATGGTTATATCTACTTGATGAAACACAAGTCTGAAACCTTTGAAAAGTTCAAGGAATTTGAATGAAGTGGAAAATCATCGTAATAGAAAGATCAAATTTCTACGGTCGACCATGGAGGTGAGTATCTAAGTTACGAGTTTAGCACTCACATGAAAGAGTGTGGAATTGTTTCACAACTCACACTGTAGGAACACCACAATGAAATGGTGTGCTGAACGTCGTAATCGTACTTTATTAGATATGGTTCGATCTATGATGTCTCAGCGGACTTGCCGTTGTCATTTTGGGGTTATGCACTAGAAACTGCTACATTCACTTTAAATCGGGCACCATCTAAATCCGTTGAAAAGACAGTATGAATTGTGGTTTGGAAACAAACCAAAGCTGTCATTCTTAAAGATTGGGGTTGCGATGTTTATGTGAAGAAACTTCAACCGATAAACTCGAACCCAAAGCGGAAAAATGCGTCTTCATAGGATACCCTAAAGAAACTATTGGGTATTCCTTCTATCACAGATCCGAGGCAAGGTTTTTGTTGCCAGAATGGATCCTTTCTAGAGAAAGAGTTTCTCGAAAGGTGTGAGTAGTCGGAAGGTAGAACTCGAAGAGGTTGTGGAACCTTCTCTTCAAAGTATGGCGAGTAGTAGCGCGGAAGTTGTTAGGAGTTGGCTCCACCTGTTGAAGAGGGAACTAATGATAATGATCATGAAACTCGAAAGAGAGTACTACCGAACCTCGCAGTCAAGCAGACGCGGCAGACTCCGATTGTACGGAAATCCTGTCATAAATTTTATGGTTGATGAAAATAATGACCTGCGACGTATGAAGAAGCGATGATGAGCCCGGATTCCAACAAATGGTTAGAAGCCATGAAATCGAGATGGAATCCATGTATGAAAATCAAGTTTGGAACTTGGTGGAATTACCTCACGACCAAAAGGCCGTGGAGAACAAATGGATTTTCAAAGGAAAAGCGTCTTGATGGTAATGTGACCATCTATAAAGCTCGACTTGTCGCAAAGGGGTTTCGACAAATTCAAGGAGTTGACTACGATGAGACTTTCTCTCCGTAGCGATGCTAAAGTCGATTAGGATTATGTTAGCAATTGCTGCATATTTCGATTATGAAATATGGCGGATGGATGTCAAAACCGCGTTTCTCAATGGTAATATTGAAGAAGAGTTGTATATGATACAACCAAAGGGTTTTGTCGATCCTAAGGATGCTAACAAGGTGTGCAAGCTTGGATCCATCTATGGATTGAAGCAAGCATCACGAAGTTGGAATCTCCGCTTTGATGAGGTGATCAAAGAGTTTGGATTTGTCCAAACTTATGGAGAAGCTTGTATTTACAAGAAAGTGAGTGGGAGCAATGTGGCATTTCGATATTATATGTGGATGACATATTATTGATCGGAAATGTTATAGAACTTTTAAACAGTGTTAAAAGTTATCTAACAAAGCGACAAATTTTCAATGAAGGACCTAGGTGAGCGTCATACATATTAGGCATAAAGATCTATAGAGATAGATCTAGGCCTAATAGGGCTATCATAAAGTACATACCTTGATAAGATTTTAAAGAAGTTTAAAATGGACGGAAGTAAGAAGGGTTCTTACCTATGTTGCAAGGCAAGACATTGAGTAAGACTCAAAGTCCCACTTGGCGGAAGAAAGAGATAATGGACAAAGTCCCTATGCTTCGACCATAGGCTCTATAATACGCCATGCTATGTACAAGACCGGATGTGGCACACGCTATTAGTTTGACTAGTAGGTACCAATCGGATCGTGTTGAACCTTTGGATAGCGGTCAAGAATATCCTTATGTACTTGCGATGAACTAAGGATATGTTTCTTGTATACGGAGGTGAAGAAGAGCTCGTCGCTAAGTGTTATGTCGACACTAGCTTTGACACCGATCCGGATGACTCTAAGTCTCAATCCGGATACGTATTTCTCATGAATGGCGGAGCGGTTAGTTGGAGGAGCTCCAAACAACCTGTGGTGGCGGGATCAACAACGGAGGCCGAATATGTTGCTGCTTGAGCGGCTCAGGAAGCAGTTTGGATGAAGGAGTTCATATCCGAACTAGGAGTTGTGGCAAACGCGTTGGACCCAATGGTGATCTATTGTGACAACAATGGTGCCATTGCCAATGCCAAAGAGCCAAAGTCTCACAAGCATTCCAAGCATATTAAGCGCGGTTTCACTCCATCCATGAGCATGTCAAGGATGGAGATATAAAGATTGTAAAGTACATACGGATCTCAATGTAGCAGATCCGTTGACTAAAACTCTCCCTAGAGCAAAACATGATCAACACGAGAACTCAATGGGTGTTAGATATATCACTATGTAACTAGATTATTGTCTCTAGTGCAAGTGGGACTGAAGGAATATGCCCCGAGAGGCAATAATAAATTGTTTATTATGTGTATTCCAAGTATATGATAGATGTTTATTTTGCATGCTATAATTGTATTAATACGGAAGCGTTAATACATGTGTGTTTAATAAACAAGCAGATAGTTCCTAGTTAAGCCTCTCTCATAAACTAGCTCGTTGATTAACAAGATGATCAAGGTTTCACGATCATGGACATTGGATGTTGTTAATAACGGGATCACAACATTAGTGTAATGATGTGATGAACATTCATCCGAAGTATAGCATTACGATCAAAGTCATTGAGTTTATATTGCTATAACAACTTACGAAGTGATCCTAATCCTTAGACCATGAGATCATGTCAATCACTAACAGGAAGAGTTTCTTGATAACATCAAACGTCACCGTAACAGGTGATTATAAAGATGGGTTCGAGAACTAATAAAGTGTTATGTTGAGGCTCATGGATCGAGTGGAATTTGTTCATTCCGATGACGGATAGATATACTCTGGGCCCTCGGTGATATCACATTGATTAGCTTGCAAGCAAGTGATTTGATCACTAGAATGTTATATCACGGAGCGAGAAAAGAGTGCATGTCGATAGCGAGATAAAACTAGGTATGGAGATACCGATGATCGAATCTCGGACATGTAATATATCGTGAGACAAAGGGATTAAGATACTAGCGTAAAGGTTCCGACGATCACGAAAGTCATCGTTGAATGTGTGGGAGTCGAGTATGGGTCTCCGGATCCCGCTCGATTATTGATCCGAGAGGGTCTCTATCATGTCCGCATTATTCACGAACCGTAGGGTGACACACTTAAGAGACACCGACATCCAATTGGAGCAAAAGTTTCATGCCGAAAGAATGAACAAGCGGAATTTATTTCACTAGATACCCAAAGCAGGTTTTGGTGAAATTGCATAAAGTGGTTATGCATGTGAAATAGAATTCTAGCAAGGGGTTATTTGTGAATGTTTGTCATTAAAGTAATTGACAAAATTCTGAATAAAATAAAGAGTTTTATTTAATGAGAGATTGCATTAAATTTGGTGGAAATTTAATGGGATTTTTAGTGGACTTTTGAGTGGAG
Organism: Avena longiglumis; assembly: GCA_030063025.1. NCBI lineage: Eukaryota > Viridiplantae > Streptophyta > Magnoliopsida > Poales > Poaceae > Avena > Avena longiglumis. The sequence continues at coordinate 468,544,976 of CP125974.1, read as the reverse complement.
GAATTTGGAGGAGTTTTGTGAGTGGAGTGTCCACCCACATGAAGAGGGAGGGCAAGGGGCAGCCCCATGCGCCGGCCACCCCTTGGGGTTCCCCCCTCCTCCTATAAAAGGCCCCTCCTCTCACTTCTCACTTACACCTCCTCGTGAAGGATCTCTCTCCCTCTAGAATTTATCCCCATGGTCTCGGACTAGCGAGATACATGTTCCGGTGGCTATTCGGCAAGAAAGAGTTGTGCTTCGCTGCATCGCTGGAGCGAGGAGGCGGAGGTTGCTCGGTGCCTCGAACGTGTGTGCGAGCACGGATCTGGCTGATTTGCGGCGCTAGGACTTCCTCTCGATCTTGAGATCGGCAAGAGATCGTCTACATCAACCACGAGTTTGGACTCGTTAAGCTTTGTCGGTCTTCAAGGGTATGTTCTCTACGGATATACATCCGCCCGTTGTTTGTATCTAGTATAAATAGATCTTGGTATATAGTTCACATCGTAGGAAAATTTTTGTTTTCTATGCTGCGAACCCTACAAATAGACCATCTATCAAAGGTGCATGTGCATAAAACATATTACTCATATAAATCGAACAACCATTATTCTCGGACTTAAACAAGTAACTGTCTCGCAATAAACAAGATCCCGATATAATGTTCATGCTTAACGCAGGAACCAAATAACAATTATTTAAGTATAAAACTAATCCCGATGGTAGATGAAGGGGTAGCGTGCCGACCGCGATCACATCAACCTTTGATCCGTTTCCCACGCGCATCGTCACCTCGTTCTTCGCTAGCTTCCATTTATTCTGCAAAGACTGTTTGAGTTACAAATATGAGCAACCACCAAAGATTAAATACCCAGGCACTACTACGAGTACTAGTGAGATACACATCAATAACATGTATATCGGATATACCTTTCTTCTTGATGTTGCCGATCTTCAAATCCGCCAAGTACTTTGGGCAATTCCTCTTCCAGTGACCTTCTCCCTTGCAGTAAAAGCACTCAGTATCAGGCTTAGGTCCAGCCCTGGTCTTCTTCGTCGGCGAGGTAACTTTCTTACCACCCTTCTTGAAGTGTCCCTTCTGCTTAGACTTGCCTTTCTTGAATTTGGTGGTCTTATTGACCATCAACACTTGGTGCTCTTTCTTGATCTCCACTTCTGCAGATTTCAACATAGCAAACAGTTCTGGCAACTGCTTGTTCATGTTTTGCATATTGTAGTTCATCACAAAGTTCTTATAACTTGGTGGTAGTGATTAGAGGACACGGTAAATCCCCAAAGCATTAGGAATCTCTATACCCAAGATTTGAAGTTTGTTTGCGTGCCCAGACATCTTAAGCACATGCTCACTGACGGAGCTGCCCTCTTCCATCTTGCAGTTAAAGAACTTTTCAGAAGCCTCATAGCTCTCAATTGCCGCATGAGTCTCAAAGATCAATTTGAGATCACGGACAATATCATGTGGGTCTGAATTCTCAAACCTTTTCTGAAGCTCCGATTCTAAACCATACAAGATAGCACACTGTGGAGTACCGAGTCTTAGGCGAGGTAAACATTCTTTACTTAATCGGCGGCATCAAGATGAGTCACCAATGTGCATCCAAAGACATAGGTCAAACTACCAGCTGTGAGGACAATCCTCAAATTGCGGAACCAATCCGCGAAGTTGCTTCCATTGTTTTTCAACTTTTCTTTCTCTAGGAACGCATTAAAATTGATGGTAGGGGCCGCCATTGATCTACAACATATTTGCAATAGTTTAGACTAAGTTTATGACAAATTGAGTTGTAATTAATAGTTAAATTAATATAGGTGAACTCCCACTCAAAACAATATCTCTCACATTGTTTCAGTGATCACATGAACCAAATCCACCACATCAATACCGATCATCACGAGAGTTGATATAGTTTCAATGGCGAACAATCGACATGTTCATCATATCTACTATATGATTCATGCTTTACCTTTCGGTGATCCGTGTTCCGAGACCATGTCTGTACATGCTAGGCTCGTCAAGATCAAACCTTAGTTTCCGCATGAGCAAATCTGGCTTGCTCACGTTGTATACACTTGCGGAATCTAACACACCCGATCATCACGTGGTGCTTCGAAACAACAAGCTTTAGCAACGGTTCTAACTAAGGGTGAACACTTTATGACTTGAAATTCATGTGCATGAGGGATCATCTTATAATGCTACCATCGTTAACTAAGCAATACAAGATGCATAAAGGATTAACATCACATGCAATTCATAATATGTGATATGATATGGCCTTTCTTCTTTTGCTTCCGATCACCATCTTCAAGCACGAACATGATCTCCATCATCACCGGCATTGCATCAAGGTCAATGACGCTTCTCCATGGTTGTCGTCCACCGGCTTCAACTATTACAACTACTTTGAATAGACACACGGGTCTTAACATAAATTAAAGACAACCATATGGCTCCTGCCGGTTGCCAACTTACAATAAGGAACATTGCATACATCAAATATAATCACAATCACGGCCATATCACATCACTGCACACCCCTGCAAAACAAAGTTAGACGCCTCTACTTTCTTTGCATGTTTTACGTGGTTTGGGGCTTTCAATAAGTGTTGTTCTAACTTACGAACATGAACCACAACATTGATACTAGTATTGTTAATTACCCGTTGTAAATTGGATCTTAATTATGCTAGGAGAAACAGGCACCCACAAAGCCACTTATGCAATACAAGTTGCATGTCAAGCGTGGAGCAAGTTTCATGAACGATGTCATGTAAGGTTAGCCCGGGCCGCTTCATCCCAACATCCCGCAAGATGCAAAGTACACAAGAAGCAATCGACAATAAAAGCATCAACGCCCACAATGACCATTGTGTTCTACTCGTGCAACAGTTCTACATATAGACACGGCTCTGATACCACTGTAGGGTTTCGTAGCATGGAAAACAAAAAAAATCTATCGCATACAAACAAAGAAGCCAAGATCTATCTACTAGATTGTAGCAACGAGTCAATGGAATAACTCACCCTCGAAGATTCCAAAGTGTTTAACAAGAGCGGATTCTCGTGGGTGATGTAGTCGTACTCTTCCCGATCTCAAGATCGCGTAGACGATCCTTCCGGCGCTGCATTTCGGCAGCGCTCATGATCGGTCACACGTTCGATTTCGATGAAGACCTTCCTCTCCTTGTTCCAGTGGCGGAGGTTGTAGCACTCTCCTCGCGATTCGGCTGGCAAAGTGGTACCGGAAGTAGAGGAGATCTCACAGGCTTCGCCTTAAGCGGGCAGTATGGTGGACTATGAGAGAGCCCTCGACGATCTAGGGTTTGACACGCGAGGAGGAGGCTTGGCGGCGTCTAGGGTTGCTAGGCGGCGGTTTGCCCTAGGCGGCGGCCAGGAGGTGTGACGTGCTGGGGTTTAGAGGCGGAGGTGTTGGGTGTCTAGGAGGGGAGCCCTGTCCCTCCTTTTATAGGGGGAGGGGCCGGCCAAGGGAGGAGTCCCTCCCCAACTCGGATCCCAGGTGGGCCGGCGGTGGAGGAGGGACTCCTCCCCAACTCGGTTTCCACCTCCCTCTCCACTTCCCAAAAATAGCCGTTTGACTTTCAAATTGGCATTTGACTTTTTCAAACTAGGATTTGATTAAACCCTTTATTTTGTTCAGCGATGACACCTAGTACATGATGCAATCATACCAACTTGATATAACACATTCATTTACCCTTCCCTCGAGTCTGGACATTCGAACCTTCTAGAACATTCCCGATGAAAACACCGGAACCATTCCCCAACTCCAAAACAGGACTTTCCTTATATGAATCTTATTCTCCGGACCATTCCGGGTCTCCTCGTGATATCCCGATCCCATCCGAGACTCCGAACAACATTCGGTCTCTTTCTCATCATTCCATAACTACTCAAACAACGTCGAATCCTTAAGTGTGTCTCCCTTCGGTTCCTGAATTATGCGGACATGATCGAGACACTTCTCCGAACAATAACCAATAGAGGAATCTGGAAATTCATATGGCTCCCACATATTTCTACGATTACTTTGCGATCGAATGAACCACTCACATACGATACCAATTTCCCTTTGTCTCACGATAGTTTACTTATCCGAGGTTATGATCGTCGGTATCTCTGCATACCTAGTTCAACCTCGTTACTGATAAGTACCCTTTTCTCGTTCCCGTGATATGTGATCCCTTGTGATCCAGTCACATGCTTGCAAGCTAATTGGATGACATTTCACCGAGAGGGCCCAGAGTATATCTATCCGTCATATGGATGGACAAATCTCACTCTTGATCCATGTGTCAACCAATACTTTCCGAACACTCAATGCCACCTTTAGAGCCACCCAGTTACGGTGTGGTGTTTGATGTCATCAAAGCATCCTTCCGGTGAAGGTGATATGCATGATCTCATGGTCGAAGGAATTAGGTTACTATGTATCAGAAAGCATATAGCAATTGAACTATTAAAATGACTTGATATTTATGCTACGCTTATCTATAGGAGTATGTCCACCATATCATTCTCCTAACGATATGATCTTGTTGTTAATAACATCTCAATGTTCATGATAGGGAAACCACAATCATTTATTAACTAACAATCTAGTGATGTATAGAGGCTTTACTAGGGACTTCAATTTAAGTTTACAAATCACACAAGTATTAATGTTTCCTTGTTAATACTATTATAGCATGAATGTAAACATTTATCATAAACACAAAGATATAATAATAATTATATTTATTATTGCCTCTAGGGCATATCTCCAACACTTAGTTGTGTCCCCGGTTATGGACAACTCTGAGCAACTAAGGCCTGAAGCTATGGAAGATCTCGACATTCCAATTTCTCAAAGTAAAACTTGATGGTGACAACAAGGGATTAGAAGCACTTGGAGTTTTCCAAGAAGTTCAGAAAGATTTGACAAAAGATCAAAAACTATTTTGAAAAGATAGGATAAAACTATATTGCTTTCTGCAAAAGAGCCTAAACCCTACTTAGCCAATATGCATGTAAATGATAGGATCCACTTATTTCTACATAGTAGTGAAACTTGCCAATACAATTCAAATGTATTGACCCTTGTGGCTACAACTTATTATGTTGCAGGGTTTTTTGATGTTAGTGAAGTTTGTTGAATAGGATTACAAGTCTACAACCAACATGATTGCCTGTGGCACTTTGAAGATGAAGGACTCCATGCTTTATAGATATTCTGCTGCAATGTAATGAGATAGCCAAATGAGCTATGTAAGATGTAATGAATTATTTTATTACTGGTTATAAAGTTGTATTATGACCTTTGTTTCTTGATATTACATCTTAACTGTGGATGCTAGCTATTGATCCAGGGACTAGCATTGTAAACACAGGGATCTCTACCTTATTAAAGGTTGGGAACCTTACACGCCGCATGGCAAGCACACGATCCACTATAGGTGGCCTTCAAGGTGGAGACTGGAACCTTTACAAACTTGTTGAGTAGACCTCCACAACACTTAGGCTCCGTTTGTTTCCGCTTTGGACTCAGCTTCATGGTTCAAGAATCGGAAGGGCTGACAAACAACTAAAAGTTTGACCGCGCTAGCGAAAGTAGTACGCAAAATTGCACTACGCACCGCGGCCGGCCGAAAGCGGGACAGGAGGCGCTTCCCGAGCTTTTCGTCGCTTCCCGAGCTGCAGCAGACGAATATGCCCTCCAGACTTTGGAGTAATTTACAGTTCCTGCCACCGCAACAACCAACTCGTACTGAAGGGTTTCGCAGCATAGTAAATCAAAAAAATTCCTATGGATGCGAACAAGAAAGCCAAGATCTAATCTAGGAGATGTAATCAACGAGAGAGATTGATGAGATCTTCATACCGTTGAAGAAATCGCACAACAGAAACTTTCAACAGAGCGTGGTTGATGTAGTCGTACTCGCCATCTCCTCCTCGCGGTCTGATCCGATCCTACGCCGCAATTGGCGGCGCCTCCGAGAGATGCACACGTATGGTGGAGCGACGTCTCCTCCTTTCCTTGGTCCAGCAAGTATGGTGGAGAGATAGATTGGATCCGCAGCACGACGGCGTGGTGCTTATGGTGGAGAGTTTCTGCCAGGCTTCGCTTCTGTGAGAGAGAGAGAGAGAGAGAGAGAGAGAGAGAGAGAGAGAGAGAGAGAGAGAGAGAGAGAGAGGTGGAGGGGCAGCAGTTGGACGGCGGCTAGGGTTGGAGGAGTGGGGGGAGGGTGTGCCCTTGCCCTCCTTATATAGGGGGCTTGCCGCTCCCCCCCCCCCCCTTGACCCCTCCTCCAAGCCCTAGGGCGGCGGCCCAAGGGGTGGAGTGGGGGGCAAGTCTCCCCCATCTTCTAGAAGGTTTCCCTAGAGTTTCCCCTAGGGCTGGACGGATGGGCCTTAGGGTCCTTGTGCCCCTGGCCCAAAGTGGCCAGGGCACTTCCCCTTAGTACCACACAGGCCTCCGACAAGTGGGCCCACATTGGTCCCACTCCGGAACCTTCTAGAACCTTCCGGTACAATACCGATAAACTCTAAAATGATTCCGAAATACAAAAACTGATTTCCTTTATATGAATCTTATTCTCCGGACCATTCCGGAACCTCTCGTGATGTCCCGGGTCTCATCCAAGACTCCGAAGAAAAACTCATAAACCAATCATCCATTCTATCCTAGCGTCGATGCACGTTAAGTGTGTGACCCTACGGGTTCGAGAATATGCAGACATGATCTTCTATCAATAATCAACAGCGGGATCTGGAAACCATTATTGACTACCACATATCCATCGATTATCATATCGGATGAACCACGATGTCAGGATTCAATTAATCCCATATATGTATTCCCTTCGTCACGCGATATTTTACTTGCCCGAGATTCGATCGTTGGTATCGGCATACCTAGTTCAATCTCGTTCACAGCAAGTACTTTACTCATTCCGTAATCCGATATCACTTTGTGATTAACTCCTTAACCACGTGCTTGCAAGCGGTGTTGATATCGATTACCGAGTGGGCCCGAAGTATATCTCTCCGACTCGGGAGGGACAAATTCTATCTCGATACATACAACCCAACAAGTACTTCCCGATCACCTGAGAGACACCTTTATGATCACCCTCACATAGGATGACGTTTGATGACCTCAAAGCTTTCTTCCGATACCAGGGAGTTGTATTATCTCATGGTTTAAGGAATACAATACTTGACATAGGAAAAAGCTTCGCAAAGATGAACACGATGACACGATCTAATTGCTCTGCTTAATTTGGGAATGTCCATCATATCATTCTCCTAATGACATGATCTCATTATTAATCGACAACTCATGTCTATGGTTAGGAAACCTTAACCATCATTAATCAATGAGCTAGTCCATAGAGGCGTACTAGGGACACGGTGTTGTTCATAAACCACACAAGTATCAAAGTTTCCTCTTAATACAATTCTAGCATGGAATATAAACTTTATCATGAACAAGAATTATAATAATAACATCTTTATTATTGCCTCTAGGGCATAATTCCAACAGTCTCCCACTTGCACATCTAGTTTACATCTGGCAACAATCTAACACCCATGGCATTAAGGTGTTGATCATGTTTTGCTCATGGAAGAGGTTTAGTCAACGGATCTGCGACATTCAGATCCGTATGTACTTTGCTAATCTTCAGATCTCCATCTGCTAAATATAATCTTGAATTATATGAAAATGGCGGTTGATGTGCTTGGTCTTTGGATGATATCTTGGTTCCTTAGCCAATGCTATGGCACCAGTGTTGTCGCACAATATCTCCAGTGGGTCCAAGGCACTTGGAACCACACCAAGCTCAGTGATGAAGTTCCTGGTCCAAACTCCTTCACTTGACGCTTCTGAAGCAGCCATGTATTCCGCTTCTGTTGTAGATCCCGCGATCACGCTTTGCTTGCAGCTTCTCCAGCTCACAGCTCCACCATTCAAAATATAAACGTATCACATGAGATTTAGAATCATCACGGTCGGTGTCGAAACTAGCGTCGACGTAACCTTTTACGAAGAGCTCATCACCTCCATAGACCAAGAACATTTCTTTAGTCCTATTTAAATACTTTAGGATGTTCTTTACGGTGTCCGATGTTCCACTCGGATCACTTTGGTATCCTTTCGTCAAACTAAGAGCATTGGACACATCCGTCTAGTACATAGCATGGCATACATGATAGAACCTATGGCCGAGGCATATGGCACTTTGCTCATAGTATCTCTATCGCCATCGTAATGGACACTGTGTCTTGCTCAATATCTTACCTGACAACATGGGCAATGAACCTTTCTTTGCTTTATCCATTATGAACCTTTTCAGAACTTTGTCTAGATATGTACTTTGGCTTAAAGCTATTAGGCGTCTTTGTCTATCTCTATAGATTTTGATGCCTAATATATAAGCAGCTTCTCCTAGGTCTTTCATTGAAAAACATTTATTCAAATAACTCTTCACATCATTAAGCATACCAATGTCATTTCCAATAATCAATATGTCATCCACATATAGTACTAAAAATGTCACCGAGCTCCCACTCACTTTCTTGTAGATACAAGCTTCGTAGCAATTTGGAACAAATGCAAAACTCTTGATCACTTGATCAAAACGAAGGTTCCAACTCCGATATGCTTGCTTCAGTCAATAAATGGAACGCTGAAGTTTGCACACCTTATTAGCATCCTTAGGATCGACAAAACCTTCGGGCTGCATCATATACAACTCTTCATCAATGTTGCCATTGAGGAACGCAGTCTTGACATCCATCTGCCATATTTCATAATCATGAAATGCAGCAATTGCTAATAAAATCCGAATGGACTTAAACATTGCTACGGGAGAGAAAGTCTCATCGTAGTCAACATCTTGAACTTTCCGAAACCCTTTTGCGACAAGCCGAGCTTTATAGACAATAACATTACCATTCGCGTATGTTTTCTTATTGAAAATCCATTTGCACTCAACGGCCTTATGGTCGCTAGGAGGGTCCACCAAAGTCCATACTTGGTTTTCGCTCATGGATCCCAATTTGGATTTCATGGCCTCTAGCCATTTCTCAGAGTCTGGGCTCATCATTGCTTCCTCATAATTCGTAGGTTCACTATTGTCTAACAACAAGACGGCTAAGACAGGGTTGCCGTACCATTCAGGAGTGGCACGTGACCTTGTCAACCTGCGAAGTTCAGTAGTAGCATCGTTCGAAGTTTCATGATCCTCGTCATTAGCTTCCTCTCTTGTTGGTGCAGACGGCACTAGAACAATTTTAGGTGTTGCGCTACTCTCCAACTCGAGAGAAGGTTCAATAAACTCGTCTAGCTCTACCTTCCTCCCGCTCACTTCTTTCGATAGAAACTCCTTCTCAAGAAAGGATCCGTTCTTCGCAGCAAACACTTTGCCTTCGGATCTATGGTAGAAGGTATACCCAATCGTTTCCTTAGGGTATCCTATGAAGACGCATTTCTCCGCTTTGGGTTCGAGCTTGTCCGGCATCAACTTTTTAACGTAAGCTTCGCATCCCCGAACTTTAAGAAACGACAACTTAGGTTTAGCACCAAACCATACTTCACACGGTGTCGTCTCAACGGATTTAGATGGTGCCCTATCTAAAGTGAATCCAGCGGTTTCTAATGCATAACCCCAAAATGATAACGGCAGATCTTTAAGAGACATCATTGATCGCACCATATCTAATAGAGTTAGATTCCGGTGTTCACACACACCATTGCGCTGTGGTGTTCCGGGTGGCGTGAGTTGCGAAACGATTCCGCTTGCTTTAAGATGCGTGAGAAAATCATAACTCAAATATTTACCTCCACGATCGGATCGTAGAAATTTAATTTTCCTGTTACGATGGTTTTCCACTTCGTTCTGAAATTCTTTGAACTTTTCAAACATTTCAGATTTATGTTTTATTAAATAGATATACCCATATCTACTTAAGTCATCAGTAAAAGTGAGAAAATAGCGATATCCACCGCGCGTCGAAACATTCATTGGTCCGCATACATCGGTACGTATGATTTCCAATAAGTCCGTTGATCGCTCCATTATTCCGGAGAACGGGGTTTTGATCATCTTGCCCATGAGGCACGGCTCGCACGTGTCAAATGATTCAAAATCAAGAGATTCCAAAAGTCCATCAGAATGGAGTTTCTTCATGCGTTTTACACTAATATGACCTAGACGGCAGTGCCACAAATAAGTTGGATTATCACTATCTACTTTGCATCTCTTAGCCTCGATGTTATAGATGTGTGTTTCATTGCTTTCGAGATTCAGAAGAAATAAACCATTCACAATAGGTGCATGACCATAAAAGATGTTATTCATATAAATGGAACAACCATTATTCTCTGATTTAAATGAATAACCGTCTTGCAATAAACACGATCCAGATATAATGTTCATGCTCAACGCAGGCACATAATAACACTTATTAAGGTTTAAAACTAATCCCGAAGGTAAAACTAAGGAGAGCGTGCCGACGGCTATTACATCAACTTTTGTTCCATTGCCAACGCGCATCGTCACCTCATCCCTTGCTAGTCATTGCCTATTCCGTAGCTCTGCTTCGAGTTACAAATATTAGCAATCAACCAAGATCATATACCTGTGCACTAAAACGAGTGCTAGTAAGGTAAACATCAATAACATTGTTGCTGCCAAAACCCACCGCGAAATGACGAGCAACACGGAGAGCCGGAGGCTCCAGGATCTGGTGGCCCGGTCCCTCGGCGACGGCCAAAAGCTCCGACACGCCCCGGCTTGGTTCGAGGCGCCACGACCTATACCTGGTCGAAGGTGAAGGATTGCTCGATTGATTTCTGCATGGTAAACAAGTATAAGTAAAATTTGAGCCGTAATCGGCTCCTGTGTTTCCAGAATCGGCTCCTAAAGCCGATTGCCCCATGGTTCTGCGTTAGATTTATGATAACATGGGGTTTTGCTTGATCACTACAAGTTAAATCGATACGATAGTCTAATGTTTTCACCACGTAATCGTAACGCCCCACGCGTGATTGAGCCCGGCACGCATACAATGATGAAGAATATTAACCCTAGAGGAGGCCTAATAACCAACGTAAAGTTAATTACCGAACAATCTTCTCTAGAACGAATAAGCCACGTCCCTATGTACTCTTGGATCATCCAACTCGTTTGTAAGGTCTGATTACGTAGATGTTAAACTAAACCTTGGTGAACAAGGCACAACTATAACAGATCGAAACAACTAAATAAAGATCAAGCAAGATGCTACCCTTACACCTTGGGAAAAGGTGCAAGGGTAGCGAGATAGCTAAAGGTAGCATAACTTCGATGATAGTAACGAAAAAGCACCGATGCTAGCCTCAAACAATCTATGATAAAGGTATTACTCGCCATCAACAACGCTTCAGTACGAGTAAAACCAGGTAACGATAGTAGATCGCCTAGATCGCAAGATGCGATCTAGGCAAAGATGGCACTTACCCGAAAGAAACCCTAGAAACAAGGGGTGGCGTGCCGAGATTGTGTTTGTTGTGAACGTGGTTGTCCTCTTCTTTCAATAACCCTAGGTACATATTTATAGTCCGGAGACTCTCTACTTTTGGAATAACTCTACAGCTCTATCTTTACCTAAACATAAACGGAACCTAAACAAACACGAAACCTACTATGATACAAGATACACGGCAATTTAGCCCAAATCCACACACTAGGCCGATCCAACAACTCGTTGAATATACATATCTTCCAAGCCCATCTTGATCACGGCCCATCTCCGTCTTTAGCCAAAATACGGTGGTAACACATGCCCCCCTGGTTTTGGCAATGATAATTCCAAAACCACTCTGTGTGTTTTCCCTCTTCTTCTCCTTTTTTTTATCGGGTTGCGTGAAGCGCGAATGCGTGGCAGAACCGTCACGCTACCCCTTCATCATGATGCCCTGTCTTCTCAACTCCTGCGCAGTGCATGATTTGACGATTTTGGCAGTGCAATCTGGGGAACCGCTATGGCATTGAACTGTCTCTCCACTATTCCCCTTATTTAAATCAGCTGAGCAGTCAGCCCCCATCTTCCTCCGGTTGCGAAAACCCTCTTCGCCGAAAACCCTCTTTCTCGCCATGGCCTCCTCGCTTCCTCCCGCGTCTTCCCACGCCTCAACTCGATTAGCGACGAGAGCCGACGCTGAACACCCGCCGATGGCGCAGATACACTCTCGCCCACAATGGTGGGACGAGAGGGGTTGGGACTTTGTCTGGTCGGAGGACGACGCCTCATGACCGACGGCGAGGGACCTGCAGCTCGCCAATGGGAACTGGAGGAGGACAGCCGATGACGCCATGTCTGGGGCGCCGACTCCTCGAAGAAGAGGAGGAAGAGGAGGACACCTCCTCCGAGGAGTACCAGCCGGTGAAGTACTTCCGCCGGGTCCAGCGAGGACGCAACGACGAGGACGAGGAGGCCCTCACGACTTCTTCGGCAAAGAAGAAGTGAAGACGATGGCAAATACGAGGATAGCGCCAAGACGGCAATGACAGCGCGGCGACAACCTCGGCTTAGATTAGGAACCAGTAGTAGCCGTAGTAGTAGTAGATCCCTTTGTAATCCGTCATCGCTTGTAAGCACTCTACTTTTGAATGAATGAATGAAAAATCCGTTTCATAAATTGTCCTTCCGCCCAATTTTATCGATAACATAAATAAGTCGATACTCCAGAGCCGATAGCAACGCATCGGCTTTCACCTATCATGTTTTCACAACAAGCTACAACTCAAAGAGCCGATGCACATCAACCTTCCCAAATTGTTGACAAGGTCAACTCGATTATATTTAGGCAAACCCAAACGGCCACCTCTTAGCCCCAAACGGTAACTTGCGGCTCTCTTCAAAAGGGCGACCTAGATCCCCAACTGCTCACCAACCATATCGAGCTCACGAACAAGAACCTTCAATCCTCAATCTGCAGATCCATCTCCATGGCAAACCAGATGGCGAATCGCCCAACACCAATCCAGAGGTCTCCAATCAAGGTACGCTTACCCTTCGCGATCAACGCGATGTTAGAACTTGATGGCAAACACCAATTAATGCTTTTATTCATTATTAAATTTTCTAGGTCTCGAGACATCCGCCGCCGCATCCTTTCCTCCCAAATTCCTCTGTCTTGGCCTCGCATGCATTCGATCCCGCCCATCGATTTCTTGCGAAGCAAATAGAATCCCTTAAAGCCAAGACTTAGATCTGAACTCTTGGGCCACCGCCATGCGAGCCCGGCCTAATCCCCTGAACATTGGGTTTCTTGGTTTAGTAGAGTAGCTAGAGCTTACCAATCCCAATGGGAAACTTTGGGAATAGCCGATGCCTTGCATCTATCGTTGTCTCCCTTGAGAAACACGAGAATCTTCTCAAAACCATCGGCTACTTCTGGTCTGATGCTCTGAATTGTTTTATGTTCGGCCATGGCCCTATGTCACCAACCTTGCTAGACGTGGTGATGATTACGGGTCTGGATGTCACATCACCCAGCCTTCGCTTTCAAACCGACCAGTCCCCTACAAAGCCCTCCAAAACAGATCGCATAAGTTGGGTGCTTATCTCCAACGCCATATGAAAACAAAGGGCCTGCTTTGGAGAAAGAACATACACCTTTCTCAACTTCCGGCTAGAGCATTTTATCTTCAGTGGCCCTTCCTGCTCCCACCAAGAACTATCTTTCCTTGGCCTACGAACCGCCAAAGGTACCCAACTTGCATCGGCAACTGTTCCTTGGAGAGGTCTATCGATACCTCCAGTTGATGTACATTGTTCTCGTGCATAGCAATCGAAGTGGACCTTGGTGGTTCATCCATTTGTGGGCTCACCATTCCAAAACCGCATCCTGACTTCCTTCCGGCGAGTTGTACTTTCCCGATGTTAAAGGGAAGCAAATCCGATGCACCGGCTATGGCCAAGCTTTGTATCGATTGCGAGTAAGAACCGACCCCTCAAGAGGCGCCAAAATGGTTCAAGATCTTTTCCAAGGCACGACAACCCCAACTTCTTCCCTTACATGGAAGAAGCAGAACACTTTGAGAATCCACTCTCCTTCAGGCTGGACAATTTTGCCGATGACACTAGCACTCGGCAACTCTTTTCCACCGTTATTCGTCCCTGTTTCCTTCCAGTTGGCATGAGCACATCCAACCGGATAATCAAACATGGGTACGAATTCTACCAGCCAGTCGTAGTGGCTCGTCAATTCGGCCTTGGGCAAGTAGCTCCCCACTTCTTTCTCCATCAACTCACGGAGTGTAGAGCCGACCTGCCCGACCCTCTCACCAGTCAGAGGTGTTACTCTTTCTTTGATGCTCTGCCCATCCCTATTCCAAACGACCTCACCTTCTCTTCGTTAACTGACGGCTTCGAAGACTGGTGGATGATGTGGAAAACTCATGCCTTCAGGAGGGCTCTGGGACCGTTGTTGAAACAGCTTGACGCTGACTACGACATCCCCGTGGAACAGGTACCACTACGGCAAATTCTCTTGATGCAGCTTGCAATTGATCCTGTTACTAATTCATTCTTCTCCTTGCAGCAACAAGATGGCCCTGAGCCAACACATAGCGACGGATCCCTCTTCGAGCTCTTCCCTCCAGCTCCTGTGGTTCTTTTCTGCAAAGACTACCGCCTCCGAAAAGGTTATAATGCGTAAACAGCCGATAACCCGAATTGGCTTCAAGAAACCAGCAACTCCTAAGTCACCGCCTCGAGTTCCGACTAAAACTAGAACGATGGTGAGAAAGGTAGCTGCTAGGAAGACCTTGAGGCGCCGGAGCCCTTCCCCAGACAGCTCGCATGTAAGCTAATTCAGGCATTGATCGATCCTCGTCATTCTTCTATTCTTGCAAAAATGTTTACGCTTACTGGTTCCCCTCTTGTATAGGCTTCCATCGAAGACACCTCCAGTGAGGATACCCAGATTAGTCGAGGAGAACTGGGCCCAACGGATTCCGAGAGAACCATCACACCGAACCAGCCAGATTCACCACCATCGGCTTCCAGAAAAAGGTCGGCTCCTGAACTGCCGCCCCGAGCACCGGTGAGGGGGTCATCTACGGGTCCTAAGAGAGCTCGTAAAGGACAACAAGCTTCTTCGTCGAGCCAGGAGGTTTCGATAACCACCGCCCCCACCGTCCTTCAATTCTTCCTGCTTGTTCCCTTTTCGTCTGCCAATTTATCGTTACTTATACCCGAGAACACCCTCATGCGATGATGGCGTCTTCGCGAGGCAATGCGAGGCTAACGTCGGATCTGGGAATCCCAAGAGGTGTAAGTGAACGGCTACCAATCTCGGCCCAGCCTCCAAAGAACCACATGAACCGATGGTCTCCTCCTGGCTATCCCTTGACTTTAGGAGAGGTACGTTGTGTTCTTCGGCTCATTCTAACATGTTTGGCCGAGATACTAACGCTTTTCTGGCTGCCAGAGTTGCGATCCTTCAAGTTTGTTGTTGTTTGACCCTGAATCCATCGAACCAACTCCCTCTGTTGCTCCCACTGAGCCACAAGCTGGGGCCGCTCTACCTCAATTTCGGCGTCTTAAAACCTTCTGTCCTCCCGATCGAGGAGTTGATCGAGGGCTCGAGGAAGTGAAGAGCGCCTTGCCGAACCTGTGGCCATCTCCTAGTAGTTTTGCGGTGAAGCTTTGGGCAGTTGCAAATTTGTCCTTCTTCGGCCACGGTGAGGTCGGCTCGTGAAAGGATCAACTGCGCCATGCCCAACTTCCGTTGAAGGCCGACATTGCTGAGATGTCGTGACTCAACGAGAAGAAGGCGTCCCTAGATGCTAAACGGACACCTCCACAAGAACGCCGAGCTCGCATCCTTGAAAAGGAGTTGGAAGATCTTGAGGAGAAGGTCCGGGTGACCAAACAGCTCATCATTCGTGACAAGGAAGAATCCATAGCCCGTTCCCAAACGAGGCGGAAGGCCTTAAAGCTCAATCAAGACCGACCGCGTATATACGTGCCTGAGCAAGCGGTGGTGAAGGGAAAGGACGAAGATGACGGCCGAGATCGCCGAGGTGGATCGTGTCCGCATCGACGCCTCCATGCCTTGAAGAATTTCTTCAACAGCTGAACTAGCATCTGTTTGTAACATGTGTGAACCTTCAGAGTCGATGACCGTGCATCGGCTATGTATTTTGTTTTTTTATTCGGCCGATTTTCAGCATCGGCCCCCATATTTTTACTGCCCATCGTCTCACGTGCCTTTACTTAGCCGATTTCATGTATCGGCCCCTCAAGTTTTACTGTCCAACATCCCACATGCTTGGGACCGTTGACCCTCACTGGGAATTTCACGCCGTCCAGCTCCCCGAGCATGTACGTCACTGGGAATTTCACACCAGATACCCACGTGGAACTCCTTGGAACTCCTTTCTTATCCGCTTAGGTGCCCCCCGAGCCGAATCCTTCAAGTAATTGGAGATATCGGCTCTTCAGTCGTCCGCTTCCAGGAAAGCACATTCTTGCTTGATAGATGTTGGTCGTGACTTATCCCCAGGACCAATGTCGATCTCTTCTAGCTCATCAGCGGATGTAAACCCGTACCCTAGCTTTCCGTCACCTGTCAAATCGACGCTAAACACAGGGCAAACGGTGGGTGAGGACAACAAAAATAATTTGGGCCGATCGCTTGAATCGGCCTCCTTTTTGCTTGCATCAGTCAAGGACGGTTTACACCTCATTATTTTACAGTGGCAGAGCATCTCTCTGCTACGACTACATGAGTTGCTTGTCGTATGATCGCTGCTTTTTATTTTTTGTGGCCGATCGCAGGGATCGGCCGTACCACGGATGATCGTGGGCTTTTCTACTATGTAAGGCCAGTGGATAAGACCAGCCTCACCCCGTTTTTTGTAGCTTCAATACGCTCGCAGCCGTCTAGATTGATTCCAGAGATCGGCTCTTGGTCTTCTGCTTCCCGACGCTTCATGCCAGGCTATGGAGATCTCGATAGAATCGTCTGCGTGGATGACCTCCACTTCGTCTCCATCCCATCGGATCGTGCATCGATGCATTGTGGACGGATGCGCAATTAGCGTGAATCCAATCCTTCCTAGCAAGGCGGTGTAAGTGCTCTTGCTGTCCAACGAAGAATGACGTGGGTACGGTTTTCTGCCCACCGTCAAGTCCACGTTCAAGACGCCTTATGCTCCCGAAGACCGACCGTTGAAGTCGCTCAACGTGACGTTGGTTTTGATCGATCCGTAGTGGAGCGCCCCAAACGTCGTAGCATGGAGTATGGCATGATGTTGATCGCCGCTCGGTGTCCACCAACATCTTGCCGACAGTTGCCCATTGATGTAACCTCGCAGGCAGTGGCTTTCGGATGTTTGTAACCCTTCTCACGTGGCTTCTCAAAGATAATCGGCCGTGGGCCGCAGTCAAACTGTGCCACGGGTAGCTCATCGGTTCTTGGCGCGCAGAATTCTGATGGGAGTACGAACACCATGTTTGTGCCAGCCGATGTCTTTGCATCGGCTTTTACCGGTTTGGGGCGCCACTCTTTCCTGGTCGGGCGGTCTTCCGTTTCCACCGCCTCACTTTGACGGCCGATCGGCGTGCTTTCTTCAAAGCGTGGAGATACTGCGCTTCAGCTTCCTCTAAGTTACGCAGCCGCTGCACTCTACGCTTCTGGGTGTGTCTGAGTCCGTCGGGGCACCACCTTGGACGGTGATACTTGTCTTCGTCCTTGTCATCCTTTGGCTTCTCGAGGTCTTCTGCTCGAGCGGACTCCCTGTGACGGCCCTGGGGCTGAAGAGGCCCTAGACGTTTGAATACTGACACTGGCCTCATGTCTTCCTTTTACTGACCGCATGCAGGCGGTTGTCGATTGTAGGCAATCGGCTCATTCCTTGACCAAAGAATACGAAGAAAGGACAATCCCAATGCCCGTTCGCCTTCTTTTTCGACGGCCCCTAGCAAGGTGCTCATACCCTTAATGCGTCTCTGCCGCGCCATATGTTGGTCATCTTGGCGCCAGTACTTGTTAAGGAGATGCGTAGAATGTGGCTTCGATATCGCACTCTCACTTGTTCCTCTCATACTGCTTTGTCATTGTTGTGGGCGGTCGCATGGACTAGCCTCCTTTCTTTCCTTGCCCGAGCGACCACCGTCCTCCTTGTACGTGTCATGGTGGTACCCGACCCTGCCATATTAACGAAACGAAATCCATTTACGCCTCATGGAGCTTGAGTTCTACCATGTTGACGCCGGAAATGGGTTTGTGTCCACTTTCATGGCGAATCGCCCAAGGATCGACGGCCTTGTTCTATCGCCATTTGGATTTGACGGCGAAGCTCTTTGCACTCGTTGGTGGTGTGAGTGAACGAATGATGCCACTTGCAGATGGTCTCCGTTCACTTCTCGAGTAGGGATTTTGTGGCCTTGGGTAACCTCGGTTGCTTCTCCTTGACCAGATCGAATATCCGCCGGCTTTGCTCACATCAAGTCGAACCCTTCGCAGCCCTTGCTGTTTCACCCATTTGCAGGCCACAGGATCGCCCCCGAGCCCATTCACTACGGCCACCTCCACGGTCTGCGTAGGATCTTCTTCTTCGCATCGACCGTGCTTATCGGACGTTTGAATTTGTCTTGGTACAACCTTCGGTGGCGCCGCTCATACATCGCCGTTACCGGCCATGTGCGCCAATGAGTCGTACTCACCGAACGCCAGTCCTTGATGGGTGCCGAGACCCAACACCGCCAGCTCGACCGCTTCCTTCTCGGTTAAACGAGCCGAGTAACATCGGTTCTTGTGATCTGAAGCGCTGATGTACTCGCTACGTTCTCGCTTCAAGCACTTGCGCCAGGTCTGCGATGCCAGCCTTAGCCTCGAATGGTACCGGATGTGGAACGCTCTTCCAGTTGCTTCGGTATGAATTGAATCGTAGTGAGGTGTACCACCCAAAGGCTGGTCTGTCGGAGATTGCGCAAAAAATCTTACGCGATCGATCCGATGCGAAATCATGCCTAGTTGTGCTGTATCGGCTTATGTGCTCGATCGAGCTCGACCCTTCGACCCGAACCTTGAGAACTCGGAGCTTATACTTGGGGCGGAATTAGATCAAACTTTGGGAAGTGCGGCTTTGAATAGCCGATTGTCCTTCTCTTGACGGTTTAACCGGTCCTCAGATGGTGCCGATTTGCTCCAATCGCTTGAGCTGTAGGGGCTAGATTCTCATGACTTGTTCGATGGCATACTTGGCTAGCCACGCTGTTGTCGGCGTCCATCCCGACCATCGCTGCCCGGACACGCCTGCCGGAAGATCCCGCCTAAGAACTCCCCGCCAGAAACTCCTGCGGTTGCAATCTGTTTAGTGCGTGTCGTTATTGCATCCGGCACATAGGCGCATATATATCCGTGGGATCTCCTTAGGTGGCTCAAACAGAATTGGCAATCGCCTGGGTCGCCTCGCCTTGTAGACGACGTAAGCCTTGCTCTGGCGGCGGCTGAGCGGGTGCGAACGGAGCAGGGCCGGTTTGGAGCGGTCTTTCTCCTGGTGAGTCCCTAAAGTAGGTCCCGAGAGTACTGATGCTTCATGATCTCTGAACTACGCGAACCGCGACCCGCCGAAAGCGTTCACGGGCTCTCGAATGGCGGTCAGAGAATGAGCCACCATGTAGTTGACTTCTGCCGTAGAGCTCAGTGCGCTCCTCAAGGGAGAGACAGATCTACCTCATTGAGAGCGCCTCGGGGAGAACCCTTCCACGATGCCTTGCTTACGGTCCTTTCGAAAGAGCCGATGAGGTCTTCCTCAAGAGAGCCTTGATCTCGTCGTACTTGGCCTTGTGCTCGTCGTAGATCGTCAGTGATCGGTCTGTTCTCCATCGCAGCGTCGGTGTTGATGTAGACGTTGTTGAACGTCCCACCGGCGTGCGAATGTGTTGCTCGCCAAAACCCACGGCGCAGCGACGAGCAACACGGAGAGCCGGAGGCTCCCAGATCTGGTGGGCCTGGTCCCTCGGGCGACGGCCGCAAAAGCTCAAGACACGCCCCTGTCTTGGTTCGAGTGTGCCACCTGACCTATACCGGTCAGGAAGGTGAAGGATTGCTCCGATTGATTTCCTGCATGGTAAACAAGTATACGTAAAATTCGAGCCGTAATCGGCTCCCAGGTTTCCCTGTAAATCGGCTCCTAAAGCCGATTGCCCCATGGTTCTGCGTTAGATTTATGATAACATGGGGTTTTGCTTGATCACTACAAGTTAAATCGATCTACGATAGTCTAATGTTTTCACCACGTAACTGGAACGTCCTACGCGTGATTGAGCCTGGTACGTACAACAGATGAAGAATATTAACCCTAGAGGAGGCCTAATAACCAACGTAAAGTTAATTACCGGAACAATCTTCTCTAGAACGAATAAGCCATGTCCCTATGTACTACTGGATCATCCAACTCGTTTGTAAGGCCTGATTACGTAGATGTTAAACTAAACCTTGGTGAACAAGGCACAACTATAACAGATCGAAACAACTAAATAAAGATCAAGCAAGATGCTACCCTTACACCTTGGGAAAAGGTGCAAGGGTAGCGAGATAGCTAAAGGTAGCATAACTTCGACGATAGTAACGAAAAAGCACCGATGCTAGTCTCAAACAATCTATGATAAAGGTATTACTCGCCATCAACAACGCTTCAGTACGAGTAAAACCAGGTAACGCATAAGTAGATGTTGCCTAGATCGCAAGATGCGATCTAGGCAGCATGGCACTTACCCGAAAGAAACCCTAGAAACAAGGGGTGGCGATGCGCCGAGATTGTGTTTGTTGTGAACGTGGTTGTCCTCTTCTTTCAATAACCCTAGGTACATATTTATAGTCCGGAGACTCTCTACTTTTGGAATAACTCTACAACTCTATCTTTACCTAAACATAAACGGAACCTAAACAAACACGAAACCTACTATGATACAAGATACACGGGCAATTTAGCCCAAATCCACACACTAGGCCGATCCAACAACTCGTTGAATATACATATCTTCCAAGCCCATCTTGATCACGGCACATCTCCGTCTTTAGCCAAAATACGGTGGTAACAAACATGTATATCAAATATACCTTTAATGGTGCCGGCCTTCTTGTCCGCTAAGTACTTCGGATAGTTACGCTTCCAGTGACCCTTGTCCTTGCAATAGAAGCACCCGGTGTTCGGCTTAGGTCCAGACTTGAGCTTCTTCTCAGCAGGGGCAACGCGCTTGCTGCTGCCTTTCTTGAAGGATTTCTTTGCACCCTTAGCTTTCTTAAAGCTAGTGGTCTTGTTGACCATCAACACATGATTATCTTTCTTGATATCCACCTCCGCAGGTTTCAACTTAGCGAAGAGTTCAGTGATCGTATCAGTGGAACCAATTTGATTGTGAGTAACTACAAAACCTTTGTAGCTAGGAGGGAGTGGTTACAGAACTCTGTCAATCTTGAGCTCTTCTGGAATCTTGTAGTCCAGTTGCTCAAGACGTTGAGTGTAGCCTGACATCTTTATGGCGTGCTCACTAACGGAACTCCCTTCCTCCATCTTGCAGTTAAAGAACTTCTCAGAGATCTCATATCTCTCAGAACGGGCCTGAGTCTGAAATATGGTTTTCAGTTCCTCAAGTATCTCAAACGGCCCAGCGAACTCCTCAAAACAATTTTGAAGTTCTGGTTCCATAGCAAACAACATGGTACTCTTAATCACTCCATAATCATCTTTGCGTGACTGATAAACAACTTTTCATCGATCGACGCAAGAGATGTGGGCGTCACCTAGCGCTTTCTCAAGTACATAGTCCTTTTGTCCGCCAGCGAGAATGATTCTCAGATTGCGGAACTAGTTGGTGAAGTTAGACCCATTGTTCTTAAGCTTTTCTTTCTCAGCAAAAACGTTGAAGTTGAAGATGGACTTAGCCATTTGATCTACAAAATTTGCAAATACAATTTAGACTATGTTCATGATAACTAGTTCCACTTAATCAAATTACTAGATGAACTCCCACTAAATTCAACATCCCTCAAGTTGTTTAGTGAACACGATCCAAATTCACCACACCTAATCCGATCTTCACGAGAAGAGATGTGGTTTCAATGGTGAACAACAAAGTGTCGATCATATCATTCATATGACTCATGTTTAACCTTTCGGTTCGTGTGTTCCGAGGCCATGTCTGTACATGCTAGGCTCATGAAGTCAAACCCAAGTATTTCCGCGTGTGCAAAACTGGCTTGCACCCGTTGTATGTGAACGTAGATTTTATAGCACCCGATCATCACGAGGTGCTTGAACACGACGAACTTTCGCAACGGTGCATACATGGGGAGAACACAGTTTTATCTTGATCTTTAAGTGAGGAATCATCTTATAATGCTACCGTCGCGATCTAAGCATAATAAGATACATAAAAGGATAAACATCACATTCATATAATTTTATGTGACATGGTATAGCCAATCTCTGTGCAATGATCTCCATCTCGTGCGCGCCAGCACGATCTCCATCACTCCACCATGATTGCCTCCACCACGAATAGCAACTACAACTATTGCTAACTATTTAGCGATAAAGTAAATCTATTACATGGCATATAATAAGTTGACACGCAGGTCATATACAATTACAAAGACAACCATACGGCTCTTGCCGGTTGTGAACTCATCGACATGCAAGTCGTGAAATATTATAAAACATGATCATTGCATACATCTCAATTCATATACATCATTTCTTGGGCCATACCATATCACAAAACACTCCCTGCAAAAACAAGTTAGACGCCTCTACTTTGTTGTTGCATGTTTTACGTGGCTTATGGGAGTAACAAGCTAAGAACGATTCTTACCTACGGAAAGCCACAATGGTGATATTATGGTTGCTAACATCCGTTGTAAATCTCATGACTACTAGTGAGAGAAACTGGCATCCACCAGCCGCATGTGTGGAACAAGCCACACGTCAAATGCGGAGCCGGTCTCGCGAACGAGGTCGCGTAAAGTTGGCCTGGACCGCTTCGATCTCACTATGCCGCGCCATAAGAAATACACAACAAGAGGTTTGCAACAGAAAACATCAACGCCCGCAACAAGCATGTTGCGTTCTACTCGTGAAACACATCTACGCATAGATCTAGCTCTGATACCACTGAAGGGTTTCGCAGCATAGTAAATCAAAAAAATTCCTACGGATGCGAACAAGAAAGCCAAGATCTAATCTAGGAGATGTAATCAACGAGAGAGATTGATGAGATCTTCATACCCTTGAAGAAATCGCACAGCAGAAACGTTCAACAAAACGTGGTTGATGTAGTCGTACTCGCCGTCTCCTCCTCGCGATCCGATCCGATCCTACGCCGCAAGTGGCGGCGCCTCCGAGAGATGCACACGTACGGTGCAGCGACGTCTCCTCCTTTCCTTGTCCAGCAAGTATGGTGGAGAGATAGATTGGATCCGTAGCACGACGGCGTGGTGCTTATGGTGGAGAGTTTCTGCGGCAGGGCTTCGCCTACGTGCAGTCGGGAGAGAGAGAGAGAGAGAGAGAGAGAGAGAGAGAGAGAGAGAGGTGGAGGGGCAGCAGTTGGACAACGTCTAGGGTTGGAGGAGTGGGGGGAGGGTGCGCCCCTGCTCTCCATATATAGGTGGCTGTCCGTCCCCCCCTTGACCCCTCCTCCAAGCCCTAGGGCGGCGGCCCAAGGGGTGGAGTGGGGGGCAAGTCTCCCCCCTCTTCTAGAAGGTTTCCCTAGGGTTTCCCCTAGGGCTGGCCGGCTGGGCCTTAGGGGCCTTGTGCCCCTGGCCCAAAGTGGCCAGGGCACTTCCCCTTACGCCCACGCAGGCCTCCGATAAGTGGGCCCACGTTGGTCCCACTCCGGAACCTTCTAAAACCTTCCAGTACAATACCGATAAACTCTGAAACGATTCCAAAATCCAAAAACTGATTTCCTTTATATGAATCTTATTCTCCGGACCATTCCGGAACCTCTCGTGATGTCCTGGGTCTCATTCGAGACTCCGAACAAAAACTCATAAACCAATCATCCATTCTATCCTAGCGTCGATGCACGTTAAGTGTGTGACCCTACGGGTTCGAGAATATACAGACATGATCTTCTATCAATAATCAACAGCGGGATCTGGAAACCCATATTGACTCCACATATTCATCGATGATCATATCGGATGAACCACGATGCCAGGATTCAATTAATCCCATATATGTATTACTTTCGTCACGCGATATTTTACTTGCCCGAGATTCTATCGTTGGTATCGGCATACCTAGTTCAATCGCGTTCATAGCAAGTACTTTACTCGTTCCGTAATCCGATATCACTTTGTGATTAACTCCTTAACCATGTGCTTGCAAGCGGTGTTGATATCGATTACTAAGTGGGCCCGAAGTATATCTCTCCGACTCGGGAGGGACAAATTCATCTCGATACATACAACCCAACAAGTACTTTCCGATCACCTGAGAGACACCCTTATGAGCACCCTCACATAGGATGACGTTTGATGACCTCAAAGCTTTCTTACAATGCCAGGGAGTTGTATTATCTCATGGTCTAAGGAATACAATACTTGACATAGGAAAAAGCTTCGCAAAGATGAACACGATGACATGATCTAATTGCTCTGCTTAATTTGGGTATGTCCATCATATCATTCTCTTAATGACATGATCTCATTATTAATCGACAACTCATGTCTATGATTAGGAAACCTTAACCATCATTAATCAATGAGCTAGTCCATAGAGGCGTACTAGGGACATGGTGTTGTTTATAAACCACATAGGTATCAAAGTTTCCGCTTAATACAATTCTAGCATGGAATATAAACTTTATCATGAACACGAATTATAATAATAACATCTTTATTATTGCCTCTAGGGCATAATTTCAACACGTACAGCCCCCAGGCCTCAACGCGGACACCCCATACGCTCGCCCTGACCTCTCTCCCATCGCCATGGAAGGGCACAACTAGGTTTTCGCGCCGCCACGATTCCACCCGCCTCCCTTCCCGCCACGGTCGCTCTGGACCTCCCCTCATCTTAATTGGGGAGGCGAAGCGGACGGCGAACGACCTCTTGCAGACTGCCGATGTTTGTGTCTATGCTCCTTGCCAACGACAGCCTGGGATTCGTCCTTGCTACTTCCCTGTGATTAGGAAGGACCAGTACAGGAGCCCAAAATCTAGGATCTATAGGATAGTGAAGTTTAGGAATTTAGGATAGGTGATTTTTTTTCTAATTTGCAAATCCATTTTTCTATATAATGAAATTGGATTCAGAAATTT
Source organism: Avena longiglumis (assembly GCA_030063025.1). NCBI lineage: Eukaryota > Viridiplantae > Streptophyta > Magnoliopsida > Poales > Poaceae > Avena > Avena longiglumis. Next base: position 468,519,645 of record CP125974.1, on the reverse strand, counting down.
TCAATTTGATCGATCGGTTCTCGAAAGTTGACTGATCTGTTCCAAAAGCTAAAAGAAATCCAACAAAACACCTAAATATCATGGTAAAAATGTGTTTACAATTTAGAAAATACAATGAGGTAATTCAACTCTTAAAACAGTCAGAAACAACTAATTCACCCTAAATCAACATTTTTATAAATCTTGTGCATTAGGGGCATTTCAGATATTTTAGTCGTACAACGAGTAACAACAGTTGTCAAAAGCACTCTTGCCAAACACCAAATTTGTGATTCCAACAGCTGCTTCCTACAACTGATTTTTCACAGCTGATTTTCAACAGCTGCAGCCCAAACAAACACAACCTTAGAGTCTCCCAACACGACCCCGAAGCTTTACAACCAATGTCCGAGCTCCGAGACCGACCTCTTCCGTCTAGGGTTCAAAGAACCCAAGAGTAACAATATCCGCAAGGGAAAACAGGGGGAATCAACTTTGCTTTGGTGAAACCCTAAATCTAGACCTCCTCCATCAAATCCCAAAGTATCAAGGAGATTGGAGCACTATGGTGGGAGATCTAGTGAAATTAAAGCTCAAGAACAATGGAGGAGAGAGATAAAAGAGGCAGCCTTCTCGTTGGAAAAGAAAGGCCTATTTATACCCTCATGGAGAATCTTCCTGTTGCTGCTCAACCGAAGCGGTACTACCAGTTTCATAAGCGGTAGTACCGGATGCAACCGGTATTACTGGTCTAGTATCGGACGTGGTACCGGAAGCGACCAGGCGGAGAGACAAGGCTCGCCTCAGAATGACAAACAAGATGAGCGGTCTGCCATGAGCGCTAATCTTAGGACCATATGAGCGGTACTAATAGTTCGGGTGGTAGTGCCGGCTCAGTGGTACCGGTTGAGCCAGAAGGGGAGACAAGGCTCACCAGGCCTCGCGGGCTCACCCGGTACCGCCAAGTGGTAGTACCGGTGGCGAGCGGTAGTACCGGAAGAAACTTCTGGTACTACCGGTCGTCACTGAGCAGTAGGCAATGGAAACAGGGAAAGATGATCTTTATAGATCTCAACCATTGGGAAAGCTTGCTGGGTTTGCAAAAACAGAGTTGATTCCACCCAAACTTTTCGACACGGACCCCCTCTTAATAGTACGATGTTCCTACGACTCAAGTAAAATTCCTAGGAAAAACTATGTCTTGCTATGGACCTTTTTGAGGGGAAACGAATGCCTTCTCCATAATAAAACCTGGGACACACTTGGCAAACGATTAGTCTGACACATGTGTTATCATCAAACATCAAAACCACTTAGGATGGGCCTAGATGGGCCCGCAAAGCCTCTGTCGTCATGTTGCAGCAAGGGCAGCCGCGAGCACCACCACCATCCCAGACTCTCCTCCATCCCTCCTCCACCTCCAGGGAGCTGCACAGGTGCGCGCGCGGAGTCAGTCCCGTCCCAACCCAGATGGGGCCCAAACGGGCTAGATCTAGGTTGAGAAGGGCGCCGCCGGACCGTAGCACCTTGTTGCCCCGCCGCCAACTCATCCACCCACCCAGCACCTGGGTTCCAGTCACACTGCCATGCTGGACCACCATTGGCCGAGATGCTCCGCTGCCATCGGGACCCGCCTTCCTCCTTGTGGGCGGGTAGAAGCCGGCTCTCTGTCGTGAGCACTGCGTGGGAACTCTCGGCAGCCCACGCCGGCAACAACACAAATGAGGAGGGAGGGGGTTGAGGAGGGGTTGCGACAGCGCCTGCCCGTCGCCCTACGGGAAGGGGGTCTCACGACTTGATATGAATGTTTCCCTCTAAGAGGGCGGTGGGTTCACGTTGGAGTTTTCCCTTCGATCCATAATAAATGTCGTCGATTTAATACTTATTATAATACTATTATAAGTTAGAGGTACAAGTAATAAATTTGTAATAAAATAAAAAAACTTAGTAGTACTAATGATTTTGATGTGGTAGGAAGTTGATAACGGAGAGAACCTGTGAGGGTCGGGGTCGGGGTCGAGGTCGAGGTCGAATCGAGTCATCTCTCCTTCCACGATCCGACGATGACGATGATTTTATTACGGCCTTGGAAAAAACGAGATGGGAAGGTAGTACAGCTCCTCTCAACAAAAGCACAAAATTAAATAGACAAAAGCCAAATCAATTCAACGGAAATCAATCAGACGCCAACGAAAAGACAAGGAATTCTCAATTTCCGACCACCCTATCAGTCTCCGGCGATCGGCGGACCTGCGGACAGGATCGTCGGGGTGACGGGATCTCGTCGCCCAGATCGGCCGCGCTGGGGGCGAATCACTCCCGCCACTCCCCGGCGGCGCAGGCGCAGCCATCCCCCCTCTTCCAGCTCCCGCTCCCCTGGCGCAAACCTAATGCCCGCCGCCGCAGCCTCCTAGAAGACATGGACTACGCCAGCCGCCACACCGCCTCGGCCCCGCCGGCCGACGCTTCCTCCTCCGCCGTCACCGAGGAGCCCGAGTACCTCGCCAGGTACTTCGTCGTCAAGCACTCGTGGCGGGGGAGGTACCGCCGGATCCTCTGCATCGAGGCGTCGGGCGTCGTCACGCTCGACCCTGCTACGCTCGCCGTCACCAACTCCTACGATTTCGGCGCCGACTTCGACCGCGCCGCGCCCGACTCCAACGCCGCCGAGTTCACGCTGAGTGTCCGCACTGATGGCAAGGGCAAGTTCAAGGCCATGCGCTTCTCCTCGCCGCTCCGCGCCGGGATCCTCACTGAGCTCCACCGCCTGCGCCCCGTGCACCCGGTCGTCGAGTTCCCCGTCCTCCACCTCCGCCGCCGCACCCAAGAGTGGGCACCCTTCGTAAGTTCTTTGCGCTTGCCCCATCGCGCCTTCTATCTTCTCTCCTGAGCACTATTCAGCTGTTCTACTATCCTTAATTAATAATAATATAAGGTTGGATTTTAACATCTCCGATGCCTTTGGCCAATCCAACCCAATTTGTGGGTATATAGTACTAATAACTGCATTATTGAAAATTTATATCTAAAGGCCTGCATCAGTTAACTAACCTAAGGATTGTCTAATTAGCCAAATGAGGTGGGATTGAGAAGAGGGCGGTCATATAGATCTGTACTGAAGTCAAATAATTTGCTGCTTGTAGCTATCCTGGCGGTAAAAATCCTTGCTGAACTTCATAGCAAGTTCTTCAAATTGTGTCATATTTCCATCTCTTTTGTGTTGAACTTAGTTTACTACTATTGAAGGGGAAGTAAAAATAGTGTAGTATACTTGTATATTAAGTATTAGTTGTGGTTGTAATCTCTCTATCTATCGACAAATTAAGAAATGAATGCCAGTTTTTATGTAGTGCTACAATAAATGGCTAAAAACTAACTTACCCAGCTCTCAAGTTGTGCCGCAACCTGCAATACTTGCTAAAACTAAGCATTCAAATGAGGAATAGTTAGATGGGAAGCTGATTGTAGAACACCTCTTCTGTCATTTACTCACACTATACTGTTTCAGAGGAATATATTGTTTTTAATCATCAGTTGTTTAACATCTGATACCTTGGTTGTAGAAAATTAAGGTCACATCGTTGGGAATTGAGCTCATCGAAGCACATACTGGTAATATGCGCTGGTGCTTGGACTTTAGAGATATGGATTCTCCTGCTATCTTGCTCTTGGGTGATAGCTACAGGAGGAGGAGTGCTGAAGGTGGAGGCTTTGTGCTATGCCCCCTTTATGGAAGGAAGTCGAAAGCATTTATGGCTGCATCAGGCAGTACTAACACTGTGATTATATCATATTTGGTACACCTTTCTGTTTTCCTCTTTGTGCTTCTTTGCCTGTTACAAGTTGATTTAGCATCCTAATTCCAGCTTTCTTGTAGACAAAAACTGCCAAGTCATCAATTGGATTATCACTCTCTGTGGACAATTCACAGTCAATGACAGCCGCTGACTTCATAGCAAGGAGAGGTAAACATCGTATTTCTAGTTAATGACAGCTTTTACTTGGCTACCGCTAAGTTGGGGATATGGAGTAGATTTTTAGGTGACAATTTTGTATGATGATGAGGCTGTACTATGTATTACTTATATACCGCTTCAATGTATCTCTCTAAGTATACAGCTTCAATATTAACAAACAGACTCCGGATGAAAATCACCCGGTTTTAGATTGTCTGATAAAAACGAAAATCACATTAATCTCACGCACAAGTTTCAAGGTTATGTACCATGCCATTAAACCTACATCTGTCTCATGCAACAAAGGAATACAACTTATACTGATGTCTCTGTGTTGCCTGTGATTATCGTCTCATTTGATTTTCAATTTAGCTAATGAGGCAGTTGGAGCTGCTGAAACTCGACATGGAGAATGGTCAGTAATAAGATTACGTCCCGCTGCACATGGCACTGCTTGTATTGAGAGCTTGAGTTTGGGTATTGGACCACGGGGAGGACTTGGAGAACAGGGTGATTCTGTTTCTCGGCAGCTTGTTCTTACAGACACATCACTTGTTGAAAGACGCCCTGAGAATTACGAGGTAGATATATTTTTGTCCCTTTTGTATAAATCATTCATGCTGAAACTTTTGATAGCATAAGAACTTGCTGCAACTATCCTGCCTTTGGCATATAAGCTTTAAAGAAATGCTAGTCTTGAGCATAAGGCCTAAGCCCTTAGGACACTTACATCACTGTGGATATATTTCCGTTAGAATGTTTTTCCTTCTTTCTGTTATAACTTTGGTATATGGTAGATCTCTTACTTGTTTGCGCTGTATCCTAATCTTTCCAGGCTACCATTGTCCGACCTCTCTCGGCAGTAAGTGCCCTTGTAAGATTTGCAGAAGAGCCACAGATGTTTGCATTTGAATTCAATGACGGTTGCCCGATCCATGTAAGTATGCAATCATGGTTCTATACCCAATGCCAGGAACGCGTTCTAATTGTTCTCTGTTTCTCACTCAGGTATATGCAAGTACGTCCCGTGATAATTTAATTGCAACAGTTCTTGATGTTTTACAAACACAGGTATCACTTTGATCTTTCTCAACTTTGCACCACACTTGAGGTTAACATCGAGTTGATATCTGTTTTGTGGAGGCAGAAAATGATACCAGGTCTACCCTGATATATTTCATTATTGTTCGTCCACTTAATCTCATTACCACAGTGCAAATTTACATGTCGTATATGTAGCGAATAGTTGTTGATGACCGGATGTGGTAGTGTTACATGAGAGAAAGCCCCCCGAGGACTGCATAATTAATTGCTAGTTGCTACATATCAAAACAATTCCACTGCCCTGTAGCACTGTTTTGTAATATTTTGATTGATCTTTCTTGTGCCATAGCATAAATTTCTTCTACAGCTCCACTCCTCTAGAACAGATCAACATCACACGCTTAGAATGGATAGCATGGTTCACACTTCCTTATTAGTTGATGCTCGTGCATGTGTTTGTCTACTATGCTATCTCTGTGAGGCCTTGCGTTCATTTTATTTTAATCTCCTTGTTGCTTGCAGAGGCAGTGTGCAATTCCAGTGCTGCCAAGGTTGACTATGCCTGGTCATCGTATAGATCCACCTTGTGGGGTTTCCCATCTTCAGATACCTCATCATGCTACTGTTGATGTAGAAGCTGCTAACATGTACATAAAACATTTAGCTGCGGTTGCGAAAGAGGCTGTAGCTTCATCTGACACTATTCCTGGAGCAAAAATCAGATTATGGCGTAGAATAAGGGAGTTTAATGCATGCATACCATATACTGGAGTGCCCATCAATATTGAAGTGCCTGAGGTGGTCCTGATGGCTTTAATTAGTCTTCTTCCAGCCACACCACAAAACCTTCCTGCAGATGCTCCTCCTCTTCCACCTCCATCACCAAAAGCAGCAGCAACAATAATGGGGTTTGTTGCATGCTTACGAAGGTTACTTACATCAAGAAGTGTGTCATCACATGTGATGGCATTTCCTGTTGCTGTTGGGAGAATAATGGGTTTGCTTAGGAATGGCTCAGAGGGAGTGGCATCTGAGGCTGCAGGGCTTGTGGCTATGCTAATTGGTGGTGGTCCTGGTGATGCATCAATGTTGATGGATACAAGGGGAGAGTCCCATGCTACCTACATGCATGCAAAGTCTGTACTGTTTGCACAACCGATCTATGTGCCAGTCCTTGTTAGCAGATTGAAGCCATTATCAGTTTCACCACTGCTTTCTCTGTCCGTTGTGGAAATCCTTGAAGCTATGTTGTGTGATCCCCATGGTGAAACAACCCAACATGCTACATTTGTTGAGTTACTACGTCAAGTTGCTGGTTTACGCCGTCGATTGTTTGCATTATTTGCACACCCTGCTGAAAGTGTAAGAGAGACCATTTCTGTTATTATGCGTACAATTGCCGAGGAAGATGCAATAGCAGCAGAGTCTATGCGCGATGCTGCCTTGAAGGATGGTGCACTTCTGAGGCATTTGTTAAACGCTTTCTTCTTCCCTGCCGGTGAGCGGCGTGATGTTAGTCGGCAGCTTGTTGCTCTGTGGGCTGATTCTTATCAACCTGCGCTGGATTTGCTGTCAAGAATACTTCCACCTGGACTTGTTGCTTATCTTCATACGAGGTCAGATGAAGATTCTCAGAACCAGTATGACGAAGTACCGCTAAGCAGAAGGCAGAGGCGAATACTTCAGCAGAGGAGGGCTCTTGGTGATAAGAGTACGGAAACACCAGAACAAGGAATGCCCCACAATAGTGTTGATGATGGAGATTTCTTCAGGCACACCAGTGCGAGTCCTTATGGAGGAGCAGATGTCCACCAGAGACATGTCAATCAGTACTCAACTGCCCACACCCCTTATCCTGCTACAAGTATCGACCCTTCTCATGGAGTTCTACATGGTGCTGTATCCGAGGCTGTTTCTGAAAATCAACTTGGAATACCACAGCTGAACTCACACCCTTATTCGGTGGACTCCACTGCAAATGGTGACCTTATTGAGTCCTCACATTCAGATTTCTCAGTACCTGCACAGGTTGTGGTCGAAAACACTCCTGTGGGATCTGGCAGGCTACTGTGTAACTGGTACGGATTTTGGAGAGCATTTGGTCTAGATCACAATAGAGCAGATTTGATATGGAACGAACGCACAAGACAAGAATTAAGGGAAGCATTGCAAGCTGAAGTTCATAACCTTGATGTTGAAAAAGAAAGAACAGATGATATTGTCCCTGGAACTTCGGTCAGTGAGGATGATGGTAGTGACACTTTACCGCGAATTTCATGGAATTATGCTGAATTTTTGGTTAGCTACCCTAGCTTGTCGAAAGAAGTCTGTGTGGGGCAATATTACTTGCGGTTGCTGCTTGAAAGTGGAAGCAACTACCGAGCACAGGATTTTCCTCTACGTGACCCTGTTGCTTTTTTTAGAGCTCTATACCATCGTTTCTTGTGTGATGCGGATATTGGTCTCACTGTGGATGGTGCAGTTCCTGATGAACTGGGTTCATCTGATGATTGGTGTGACATGGGAAGATTGGATGGCTTTGGTGGAGGTGGAGGTTCATCAGTAAGAGAGCTTTGCTCAAGGGCAATGGCTATAGTTTATGAACAACATTACAAAGTTATTGGGCCTTTTGATGGCACAGCACATATTACAGTTCTCTTAGACAGAACAGATGATAGGGCTTTAAGGCACCGTTTACTACTTCTGTTAAAGGTTGGTTGCGCCATACCTTTAATTCCCCCTCTGTTTTATCATCTGGTAAGATGACATAAGATACAGTAGGTATGGAAAACATCAATGAGCTTTGTTCACATGGACTTACTGATAGTTATACATTAGTGTCATCCATAAATCCCTTTAGATACCCATGGAACAAAGGAACATGGACAATCACTTTATACAATACTATTATCAAACCAATCATTAATAGGTATTTGCTGATGTGTCATGTCTTTGCATGCTGATAAATTTCACCTCTTTGTTTTCCCCTGTTTTTTTAGGCCTTCATGAATGACCTTTCAAATGTTGAAGCGTGTGTTCTTGTTGGAGGCTGTGTTTTGGCTGTTGATTTGCTAACTGTTGCTCATGAAGCATCTGAGCGGACAGCTATTCCTCTGCAGTCTAATCTCATCGCATCAACTGCATTTATGGAGCCTTCGAAAGAGTGGATGTATATTGACAAAGATGGTACACAAGTTGGCCCACTTGAAAAGGATGCTATCAGAAGGCTGTGGTCAAAGAAGTCAATTGATTGGACAACAAAATGTTGGGCTTCCAGTATGTCTGACTGGAAAAGATTACGTGACATTCGAGAGCTGCGTTGGGCACTTTCTGTTAGAACACCTGTTCTGACTTCTACTCAGGTATTCAGTCTGCAGCTTTGCGATCATGTGCACACACACAACCCACATGTAATTTTTTTCTAGTGTCGTTGACTCATGAAAAATGTTTCTGTTCACAGATTGGGGATGCTGCATTGTCTATATTGCATAGTATGGCATCTGCACATTCTGATCTTGATGATGCGGGCGAGATAGTTACCCCAACGCCTATGGTGAAACGTATATTGTCGAGTCCGAGATGCCTTCCTCATGTTGCACAGGTGTTTTATAGCCTCAAGTTTGTTTTTTTCTCTACCATCAGCGGGGACTACTTTGTAGTTATCATGTTTATACTATATAATTGCATGACATGGGCTTTCATTCCATTGAATACCACTAAGTCACTAACACAAACCCTTAGTTCACAACTATGGTACAAACAGGAAAATCTGATAAACATAATTAAGCAATAGAGTGTGCCGATGAAGTAACAATCCCCTAGAGCACCTGTGAGTTACAAATCCCTAGTAAACCCGTTAGCGTACTTATCACCGTTAACAATCTAGCAATTGTGTTTATGATAATCTGTTGTCGTTACCAGTAAAACTCACGCTTTATATTGTGATAAATTGGACCGTTTCCATTATTCTGTTATGGCTTTATTTCTCTTGCCTTTTGGAACAATTTTATGATCAAACACTGACCAAAAAGTACATATTGAAATTGTACAGGCCATGCTTACTGGGGAACCAAGCATTGTTGAGGTATCTGCCTCTTTGCTTAAGTCTATTGTCACAAGAAACCCCAAAGCTATGATTCGATTATATAGTACCGGCACTTTTTACTTTGCATTGGCATACCCTGGTTCAAATCTTCTATCAATCGCACAACTTTTTTCGTCCACACATACTCATCAAGCCTTTCATGGTGGTGAAGAGGCAGCCATGTCTTCGTCGTTGCCTTTGGCAAAGCGTAGTGTACTAGGTGGCCTGCTCCCAGAATCATTGTTGTATGTCTTAGAACGCAGTGGCCCTTCTGCTTTTGCTGCCGCAATGGTTTCTGATTCTGACACACCAGAAATTATATGGACCCACAAGATGAGGGCAGAACATCTTATCCGTCAGGTATTTTGCATGTAGAATTTATTGCTACTTTGAAGACATTTTCTTGATTTTTTTGCATTTCAATCTTACTTTCAAATACTGTTGTGCATTCTATTTGAATTTCAGGTTCTGCAGCATCTCGGTGATTTTTCTCAGAAATTGGCTCAACATTGCCATTCATTGTATGATTATGCTCCTATGCCACCCGTGACCTACCCGAATCTGAAAGATGAGATGTGGTGCCATCGTTACTACCTTCGGAACCTATGTGATGAGATCAGGTTTCCTAACTGGCCCATTGTTGAACATGTGGAGTTCTTACAGTCGTTACTGGCAATGTGGCGTGAAGAGTTGACTCGCCGTCCAATGGATTTGTCGGAAGAAGAAGCCTGCAAGATACTGGAGATTACTCTTGATGATCTTGTAATCAGTGAGAATGGTAGTAGCAAGAAGTCATCTGAGTTAAAATTGGCCAATTTAGCAAAAAACATTGAAAACATTGACGAAGAGAAGCTTAAGCGCCAATACAGGAAGCTGGCAATAAAATACCATCCAGACAAGAACCCTGAGGGAAGAGAAAAGTTTGTTGCTGTACAAAAGGCTTACGAGCGATTGCAGGTACTCTATAGTTTGTATGTCCGTTGATACCATGCCGCCTTTTGCATGTTTGATTTGTTATACAGTTTAATTAAATTGGAGGCATGATAAACAAGAAGTTAATGGCTTAGTCATTGTTAGGCATGCAGTAATTATATAACCCCCTCGAGCCTCTTCAAAGGCTGCCATAACTAACTGGATTAATTCTGGACTAATTTCTCAAGAAGGATAATTGCTAGCAACGTAAAATGAGTAGTAAATCTCGTGTTATCCTTTTTAAGAAAGAACATAGGGTGTTTCTTTTTTTCCATCAGCTTAAGTTTCGTCCTGTGGAAGATCTCTAAATTATTTAACTTCTACAGAAAAACATTTTTTTGAAGAATTTGTTTAAGCTGTTCTCCATGTTTCATGGTTTTTAAGGCGTTAAGGCGTCATAAGGCGATGCAGGGGCGCTCTGACGCCTAGGTGACGCCTAGGCGGGCGCTTTGGACGCCTAGGCGCCTAAGGCGCCCATTTTTTCAAGGCGGAGGAGGGGCGTCTGGACGCCTAAGCGTCGCCTTTAAAACCATGCCATGTTTTTTGTCTTTTTGTTTCTTATTCTATTAAAATTGGTCTGTCCCTTGTTCTTTCATCGGGATAACTGTATGGGCATACACATTTTATGCACATCACAAATTGGAGTCAGGCAAAATGGAGCGTGTGCAGAAGTATTGAGTACTGTTAAGATTATTCCCACATTGTTGACTATTGACATTGAGTCTTTTTTAAGGATATTTACTGTGAATCTAATATCTATATACATGCAGGCAAGTATGCAAGGATTGCAGGGACCACAGGTCTGGAGGCTGATACTCTTGCTTAAGGCACAGTGCATCTTGTACAAGAGATATGGACATGTTTTGGAACCATTCAAATATGCTGGCTACCCTATGTTGCTAAATGCAGTTACTGTAGACAAGGATGATAGCAATTTTCTTTCATCTGATAGGGCCCCTCTTTTGATAGCCGCTTCAGAGCTAATTTGGCTGACGTAAGCTAAAATGAACTCAGTTTAGCTATTTTTATGTCTTTTTAGAAACTGTTTAATTTTAGTGTAATATCCCTGTCCTCATATTCTTCTCTTGTTCTGCCAGATGTGCTTCATCTTCGTTAAATGGAGAAGAGCTTATACGAGACAGTGGTATCCCGTTGTTGGCAACGCTGCTTTCACGTTGCATGGGTATCGTTCAGCCCACAACTCCGGCACATGAACCGGCAGCAAGAATAGTCACCAACATAATGCACACATTCTCAACGCTCAGCCAGTTTGAGTCAGGAAGAGTTGAGATTCTTAAGTTTGGTGGCCTTGTTGAGGACATTGTGCACTGTACAGAACTTGAATTTGTTCCCTCAGCTGTGGATGCTGCCCTGCAGACAGCTGCTAATATTTCAATTTCATCTGAATTGCAAAATGCTCTGCTAGCGGCTGGCTTTTTATGGTACTGCCCTGCCATCCTTTTTCTATGTCTATGATATAATAACGTGACTCCCCTCCCTCCTAAAAGTATAAAGCTATAGTAACAGAGTTAGTACTGAACAAGTTCTTCTGTACATTTGACTAAATCAAAATAACATATACATTAGCAAAAGAGAAGGTACCAAAGGGCAAAGCTATATCAGTGACATATCCAATTCAAATGTATTTGCAGGTTTGTCTTGCCATTACTGCTTCAATATGATTCGACAGCAGAAGAGAATGAGTCAAATGAATCACATGGTGTTGGGGCAAGGGTGCAGATTGCCAAAAACCTTCATGCAATACACGCAGCTCAGGCTTTGTCAAAGCTTTGTGGTCTTGGTGGTGACGGAATATCAAGCCCATCCAACCTTCCTGCTTTCAATACACTAAGAGCACTTCTTACTCCCAGGCTTGCTGATATGCTGAGAAATCACCCACCCAAACAGCTATTATCGAATCTGAATTCAAACTTGGAGTCACCAGAGGTAATAGGTTCTGTTTTCAATTGTATTTTACTATATATATATATATGCCCAGGCGCCCAGCCAGAACATTACCATAAATGAGTTATCGAAAGTTTATCTTCTCCACACATGTATATTTACTACTGGCACATTATACTATGCATGCACATACACTGACGCTCGACTTAGGGAATTCCATGAGGGTGGGTCTAGATTCATATTTCCAGCTTCAAAGATGTAGCAAGAGCAGTTCCATAGTCATATTCAATCTCTAATCCTGATTTGATATGAAGTTAGTATTGAAGTGAGGTTCTCTGACGGATATGAACAGAAGCACACTCACTGATGCTAATGTTTGTTTAATCAATATACAACATGTAATTGCTTCACAGGGAGCAATTATGAACTGTTTCACTACTTATGCACTACCTTCTTTCGTAAATAGATGACTTCCTTGAGTGTGTGCAGTCGAACTTCTCTAAATCTGACTCTTTGACTCGTATTATATGTAAAGTTAAGTAGATTGGTTAGATAAAAATAATGGTGTCACATTGGTCATGAAAAGTATTTCCATAAAATCACAATTTGATCATTTGTGAAAATAATGGTCAAAGTTGCATCTTGAAACTATGGAAGGTGATCTAATTACAAACGGAAGGATAGTTACTTTGTAACCATCTTGAATGACTTGCTTCTATCTGTGCTGATGATTTGCTTCACAAATTTCCATACTTTGTCACTTTACAGTGAACAATTGCAAGCTGTTTTGCGTGTAATGCTACTTTAGAGATTGTTTACACACTAATCTACTTCTGTTTAGTTGTATCTGTGGAGATGATTTCTAGCTTAAGAAATTTTCCTTGTAGATTATATGGAATTCTTCAACCAGGGGAGAGCTTCTCAAATTTGTAGAGGAGCAGCGAGCTAGTCAAGGTCCTGATGGTTCATACGATTTGACAGAATCACAGTCTTTCACCTATCAAGCTTTGTCAAAAGAATTGAATGTTGGTGATGTCTACTTGAGGGTTTACAACAATCAGCCTGATTATGAAATAAGTGATCAGGAAGGCTTTTGCATTGCGCTGCTTAAGTTTATAGCAGGGTTAGTACAAAAGTGGAATTCCATAAATTCGGAGGAAAATGTGCATGAACATGATTCAGTGATTGATACATCTACTGAAAATGGTGAAGCCAGTGACTCAACTAATGAAGGAAGAGAGGATAATTTATTTGAAAAAGACGGTAAAGATGAAACTGGTGGAGATTGTGAAGTGATCATGAACCTCAGCAGTGGGTTAACATCGCTTCAGGTACTCCTCGGAACAGAGTTGTCAGCTGTTCTGTGTATGCTGCACATGTTTTGACTTGTGTTTCATTCTCTTTTGCTGCAGAATCTTCTGACAAGTAACCCAGGCCTGGCTGCCGTTTTTGCTTCCAAGGAACGATTGACACCTCTCTTTGAATGCCTTGCACTGTCTGTCCCTCCTGAAAGCAATATCCAACAAATTTGTTTGAGTGTTCTTTCTCTCTTGACAAAGCATGCTCCTTGTTTGGAGGCCATGGTTGCAGAAAGGACGAGTCTCATTTTGCTATTTCAGATAGTCCACTGCAATCCTTCTTGCAGGGATGGAGCACTTGCTGTCCTCTATTCTTTGGCTAGCAGACCAGAGTTGGCGTGGGCTGCTGCCAAGCATGGTGGTGTAGTGTACATTCTCGAACTTATCTTACCCATCCAAGGTGACAATCTCTACTTTGGCATGTTTTTTTAATACCATATTAATGGCCTCAAACTTTGTCTAGGTACGAATGCATCTAGTCTAAATACTCCCTCCATCCCAAAATGTAAGGCGCCTAAGCTTTAGTCAAAAGTCAACATATTCTAAGTTTGACCAAATTTATATGTAGAAATATAAACATCCATAATATCAAATCAATATCAATAGATTCACCATAAAGTATAGTTTCCCAATATGTCCATTCGATATTGCAGATATTCATATTTTTTTATATAAACTTGGTCAAACTTAGAAGATGTTGACTTTTGACTAAAGCTTAGGCGCCTTACATTTTGGGACGGAGGGAGTACTTAACTAGATACATACGAATCTAGATAAAGTTGAGGCCATTAATATGGACTGGAGGGAGTATATTTAGATATTTGTATGAGTCTATGCTCTTGCTGTCTTGCTGGTACCAGCTGTTGTTGTCATGCACATGTTCAATTAATTGAATTTCTAAATGTAGTTGGAACTTCTTACCACTATATTGCACTGCTACACCACCAGTAAAGACCCTGGTGTGTTTATCAGGCCTATTTTAACTGCTTACCTTTCACATTGATTTTTTTCATGTTTATGACCACTGCTTTAGAGATCTAATTGTGCCGACATATTACTCACTTCTTTTTTATATCATGCAGAGGAAATTCCTATGCAGCAAAGAGCTGCAGCTGCATCCTTATTGGGCAAACTTGCTGGGCAGCCAATGCATGGTCCCAGGGTGGCCATCACACTTGCTAGATTCTTGCCCGATGGTTTGGTTTCTGCAATTAGAGATGGACCTGGTGAAGCTGTTGTTTTGTCTCTTGAACAGACGACAGAAACTCCTGAACTTGTATGGACACCTGCAATGGCAGCTTCTCTTTCAGCGCAGCTGTCTACCATGGCGGCAGACCTCTACCAAGAGCAGATGAAAGGACGCCTTGTTGATTGGGATGTGCCAGAACAACCATCTGGACAACATGTAATGAAGGATGAACCACAGGTAGTGCTTGTTCTTGAATTATCTTTGTATCTGCGTTTAACATTGGCTTAGGTGTTATCATGCTGTCCAAATTTCAGGTTGGTGGAATTTATGTGAGACTATTCCTAAAGGATCCCAAGTTTCCACTGAGAAACCCTAAAAGATTCCTTGAAGGGCTCCTAGATCAGTATGTTTCGTCAGTTGCTGCTACCCACTATGAAGGAAATGCTGTTGATCCAGAACTTCCTTTGCTGCTTTCTGCTGCACTTGTTTCCTTGTTGCGTGTTCATCCGGCACTTGCAGACCATGTTGGTTACCTTGGTTATGTTCCAAAGCTGGTTGCAGCTATGGCTTATGAGGGAAGAAGGGACACTATGGCATCTGGACAGGACACAAGTAGATCACAAGCAGAACCTACTGAGCATGAAAACTCTGATGGTGTCTCTGAGGCCACCGTGCAGACTCCACAAGAGCGGGTTCGCCTTAGTTGTTTGCGAGTACTACATCAGTTGGCGTCTAGCACGACTTGTGCGGAAGCTATGGCGGCAACGAGTGCAGGAACTCCTCAGGTATTCAATTCTAATCTTATTTGTATTTGTTGTGACTCTTTTAGGGACACATTGCCTATTGAACTTTTTCATAGCATCTTTTTGTTAATACAGCAGCATATCCACTACTATGAAGACCTTTTGTGACAAAGCTTGATAATACTAAATTCGTTCTGAACCTTGGCAAAGAAAGAAATTATGCCTGTGAAATTTATTTTCTAGCATCATTTAGTTTTTCAACAGCTATGGTATCTTGACACAACAATAACTATTCACCTCTTAAATTTGAAGCATGTTTGCCTTTATTGCATGAAAGCAAGTTATTCTGCAGAACTTACTGGAGAGAAATAAAAAGAGCAAGTCCAATATGATTGACAGATACCACATATTTTTATGAATTTCATCTAAAGGCCCATCGTGATCTTCTATTTGTTGAACTATCCTGCAGGTTGTTGCACTGCTTATGAAAGCAATTGGATGGCAAGGTGGAAGTATACTGGCATTAGAGACACTAAAACGTGTTGTTGGTGCTGGTAATCGCGCTAGAGACGCGCTTGTTGCACAGGGGTTAAAGTAAGTTGCTCCACTTCCTATATAACTAGCCATCTGTCCTTAGATAAAAAAATGAATATTCCAATTTTCCAAATATGTCATTTGGTTTTTCAACTCTGAAGTGGCCTTCAACAATAACTATTCAATGCCTCTGGTACTATACATTGTTTAAACAACAAACTTGCATAAATATGCAATTTTAATTGATGTAACATAGTAATTTGTGAAACATTTGCATGTACTGGTGAAGACCTTTGTAATAAGAAATTGCTGAGTATAGCTTTCTCTAACTGGAAAATTAGGTACACTGCAGCATCTCAGCATCTGCCTTTACCCTATTCTTCTGGCATTATAGAAGCACAACATCTTCTATTTTTTCCGCCGAGTAAACATGGAAAACACCTTTTATCAAGATTAAATCATATAAATTAGCGAGGCTTTTGTAATAAAAAGAATCCTAACCAGGACCTACCACTACCATCGCCTATTTGGTTCATCTTGTTTTTTTCACGAGTACACTTTGTGTAGCATTTTTTGCATTGAAAGAAAGAGTGTTTAGTACATCATGATCACATGCGAACCATATCACCCCGAAAAACAAAGGAACCACTCTCTGCATTGGCAGAATTATTTCTTCTCAGTGAACTGAAATTTCTTCGGAGTCATGCTTAACTGTTACAATAATAAAACCTTTTTCTGTATTTTTACTGTGAATCTAAATAGGGTTGGTCTTGTTGATGTGCTCCTTGGCATTCTGGACTGGCGAGCTGGTGGGAGGCAGGGACTCTGTAACCAAATGAAGTGGAATGAATCAGAGGCTTCGATCGGGCGTGTATTAGCAGTGGAGGTAAGCATCATCTTCTTGATAGCATGTTAGCTAAATCTTTCTATTGCACCGAGCAGTTAGATGCAATCAAGGTTTGGCCATAGTCCCTAGGCAGCTGATGGACACAATAGGGAGCGATGAATGATGATGTCTGAACTCTGAAGTGCATCTTCCTTTTTTGCTCATTTTGGGTAATGGGTCGCATTAGTTGAGGATTGCCATGAATATTTGGACTTGAACATACATGAAGTGTTTGCCCAAAGAATTCGACGAATTACATTTTCTGCCGTAGAGTCTTCAGAGCATTAGCTTCATGACACGAGAGTAGTTAAAACATGATATATTCCCTCCGTCCCAAATTAATTGACTTAACTTTGTCTAGATACGGATGATGTATCTACACACCGAATCAGTATCTAGACAAAGCTGAGTCAGTTAATTTGGATGGAGGGAGTCCAGGATATTTTGTTCAGCACAACCTGAAAGCTAACAATATGTTTCCTTATGGAATTGTTGGACCCAGTGAAGGTACACTAGGCTAATACTATAACAGGGTGCCATTGTTGGACTCTGTGAAGGTCAAATTTTGGTGTTTCTTTATGTTAAACTTTCTGCATGCTTGAATAGCTTCTATCGCTTGTATGTTTTCTTGATATATTTGATGTGCTCATCTTTTGTTTCATGTGAACAGGTACTTCATGCTTTTGCAACGGAAGGCGCACACTGTTCTAAAGTTAGAGAAATCCTTAATTCTTCTGATGTGAGTCCACAGAACTCTACAGTTCATATTATTAGCCCCATGAAATTGCCAAGTAGATCGTTGATGAAGCAACTCACTCAGCAGAAAACAAGTAATCTAGTTCGCTAATTAAGATTATTTTTTGTTTACGTTCGCAGGTATGGAGCGCTTACAAAGACCAGAAGCATGATCTGTTCCTTCCATCCAACGCACAAACTTCCGCTGCTGGAGTTGCAGGCCTCATTGAGAGCTCATCTTCAAGGCTCACCTATGCCCTCACTGCGGCGCCCTCGCCTCAACCTGCCCTGGTCCGTCTACCGTCCTCGTCTCCTCCTTCGCCGTCAGGTCCTGTAAATCATGCCAGTGGGCGGTATTCTTAGCGCACAAGTAAAAAAACACGCTAATTTCAGCTCCTTTGACGACAGCGTGAACATTTTGGAGTTGGTAGCTCTTCTGGTCGCTGCAAGTACATAGCATGTACAGTTTTTCCATTACACAGTTGGCGTGTCGTGTGTGTTTCTTGTACATCTGTCCATAGAAAATATCCGAGATGGAAAGGATTGTATGGATTCCGTTCGGGTTCATGGCCTCAGTGACATGCCAATACCTTTGCCCTTTTTTACGAGAGGAATGAGTTGCATTTTGCCATACTTGGTGTTGAATGGTACGAGCTTCCCATGTGGGCAATACATTTATGGGACGATTTATCCCTGAGACGGTTTATCCCTGAGTTTGATGTCTTTACCTGAGGCGTATTTCTGAGCTTGCCAGATAAACATTCTTAATCCAGCTCATTTCTCTTTATAAATGTACCACCTCAGTTCCTTGATATAAGACGTTTTGGTAGTTCAATTTTTATATGTTTTATAAACTGCCAAAACGTCTTATATATTTGAGAACGGACGTCTTATATATTTGAGAACGGACGTCTTGTTTTTGGCAACAGGGTATATACGAGTCGATTTCTGCAATAATATTCTTTTACATAGGCGGACGAAATTGAAGAATTTTTGCCTGACTAGAAATTATATTGATCAGCTGAACGATTTTCTGTTTCCGCTCCTTCTTTTGACTGCTGTACGAAGATAAAAAAGCAAAAGTTGCACCAGCCGGTAATACCAAATGGAAAATGATTGGGCTCCCCCGGAGGATTACTTACTTTTATCCTCCGGGTCGCACCACCGCTCGCTAGTCGCGTATGTACAGCAGGACCAGCCTTATCTCTTCCCTGGCTCATTCTTCCACCTACCTCCGTCTTCCGTTGCCCAGCCGTGATGCCTTGCTGCGCCGCCGCCTACCCGTGACGCTGATGTGCCACCATCGCCCTCCGCCATTGCCGCTTATCCATGACGCCCGCTCCAGCTCTCCGCCGCCGCCCACGTGGACGCTGCTTGCTCCACCTCGCCCCTTCGCCTCTACGCATCGCAGCCTCACCTCCACCCGCGCATGAGGCTGCGGACAAGCGGACATGGCGGTATGCTACCTAAAGCGACCGAAGGTTTCTACGGTCTCCAGTGTCAGTGTTTGCTACTCTAGCAGGCATATGTTGCTACTTATGTTGACCGGTTTTGCTAATTATGTTGTCAGTCGATGCTACAAGCATTTGCTACCTTATCATATTTTTTTGCTACATATTCGTATATTTTTTGCTACTTTCGCACAACCTTATTGCTACAACCAATCTCTACTGTTTTGCTACGATATCTTCGGCTGGAATCTCCGGCGATGTCTTCGACGATATCCCATTTGCTACATTAGAAAAAACATTTTGCTACAATTGTTTTATGTTTTTGCTACAATAACGTAAATTATTTGTTACGAATTCTCCGGTGAGTCTCCGGTGAGGTCCGTTTTGCTACATTAACATAACCTTTTTGCTACACGGTCGCCGGCGATGTCTCCGGCGAACTCTCCGGTGAGGTCCAGTCTAATTTTCTATTTTCTGGATCTAACCGTTTTTTTGCTACGTTGTAGCAAAATCAGGACTATTTGTAGCAAAAACAAGTATGTCTGTAGCAAAAGCGGGATTTTTGAACCAAAAAGAGACACGTGGTTGGCTGGGGACCCGGGGGATAAAAAACACAAATACCCGGGGGACGCGTAGTACTTGCCATACCAAATTCAAGTTTTTTCGTTCTTTTTTACTGCTGCTGTACCATGAAAAAAAAGCAAAAGTTGCACCAGCCGGGAATCGAACCCGGGTCTGTACCGTGGCAGGGTACTATTCTACCACTAGACCACTGGTGCTCCGTGCTATCTTTCGAACTTTTACCCATTAATTTAGATACCCTACGGGCAAGAACTTGTCACTCTTCTGAAAGTTCTATGAAGGGTGAAAGTTTCTCATAGTTTCAGACTTCAAAACCGTGGCTCCGTTCTACATCTCTAGCCCACCGAAAACGGAGGGAGTAGCGAAAGTTTCTCATACGTACTAGCATGGAATTTTCAGGCTTGAAAACCGTGGGCTCCGTTCTACATCTCTAGCCCACCGAAAAACAAATAGTAGCTGCAGTAGAATTAATTAGGCAGAGTATCGACATCGATCAGGTGGTCGCATGTGGAGGGCCAGTGCCGAACAGTAAGTAGGCCTGCCTTCTTGTCGCCAGCGAACAGCGATGCCCGCCTGGCTGTGGCTGGTTCGTTAAGCCGCCACATGAGCGATAAGCCTGAAAGAAAGAAAGAAGAAAAGCCGCACGCGACTCGTGTCTCCTCCATTTTTTTTGCTAAACAGAAACAGAAACATAAAAAAAAAAACGCGCATCTCGCCTCCGTCCCCACGGTTTCCGTCTCCTTTCCCTTTTGTTTTGTTTAGCGCTAACGTGCCGCTTTGCCTCTCCTTCCCTTGCTAATCCTTCTGTTCTACCAGCGTTGGTTGCCGCTGTTCGTCTGATGTTGAGATCTACCCACCCAACCCAACCCGAATCACGTGTTCACACCTTCCCCTTCTCTTCCCCCACAACCTTCTCATAGCCATGTTCAGAGCCTCATCCTCATGATTTTTCTCTCTTAAGTGTCACACGCAAATAAGATTACGGAGCATAATATGATCCATACTAGTACCAGATGTATATACAACGATGAGACCGTTTCAGTTTTCAAGCGATATATCATATCATCCTGCTCTCGCTGCGAGGACAGTACATACAGCCCAGAAGGGGAAGGGGACGGGTGCAAACAAGCACTCTCGAGGAGCGATGTCAATCCATCCATCTTGTCCTATATACAGTTTTCAATTGTAACACTAACGCCGATCCGTCATCCATCACTGGAGCAGCCATGACACATTAGGTACTAGTATAATGAACATCGGCGAGCGCTTGATTCCGCTAACACACTACTAGCAAAAACACAACGGGATGGTCACGACGACGATGAACAGCAGAGCTCCTGCATCTGCTGCTGCTAACTATCATCAGCCATCCCTTCATCCTAACAGAGATTTTACAACAACATGGTGATCATCGTCGTCTTCCTCCTCCTCCGCCTTCTTGGTGTCTGGCTATAACGACGACGGTGATCACACTGGTGGTGAGTTCCTCCCTACCTGGTAGACGGAATTCCCATTTACCGCATCGGCATTGGGGCGCCAGGCTCGGCGAGGCGGCCGTAGAGAGCGCTGTTGAGCTGCTCCTGGGAGTAGACCCGGGTGGCCATCTTCACGGCCACCTGCTGGATCATGATGTCCTTCACCACCGACACGCTGGCGTGGTACACGTCCAGGTCCAGCTCCCGCAGCGCCGTCATCAGCTTCGCCGCCGGGTGGTTCCGCTTGTGGCACTGCACGCGGATCATCGCCTCCAGCCCCAGGATCTTCGCCTCGATCTCCACCGCGTGGCACCGCGCCCCGCCGTCGTGGTGCATCATCCCTGCGGCCGAGGCCGAGGATGGCGCGGCAGCGGCGGCGGCTGGCCGGGCGTCGCGCTCCTTCTTGAGCACCTCGATCTGGGAGTGGAGCGTCTCCTTGTCCGACTCAAGAGCAGTCATCTTGCCCCGGAGCTCGTTGATGTACGAGATGGCGTCGCCCAGCAGCGACGCCTTGTCCATCTTGGACACGTTCGGCACCACCGCGCGCAGCGCGTAGAACCGCTGGTTCAGCTTCTCTCGCCGCTGCCGCTCCGCCTCCACGTGGTTCAGGGGCTCCTCGCGCCCGTTGGCAGGCTTGCGTCCTCGCTTGCGGGGACGTTTCTCCTCCGGTGGAGGGACGACGCGGCTGCTCTCCACCTCGCGGACGGAAGCCTCCAGGTCCGAGTGGTCTGACTCTGACTTGGCCGGGGCGCCTGTGCCCGTGGAGGGGCGCGTCGTCGGCGCGGACGAGAAGGACAGCATGCCCTCGTTGGCCGTCGCCGTCGGGTGGTGGTTGGTGTTGCTCGCGCGGGAGGTGGCCTCCATGGACCGCTTCGGGTTGTTCTTCACGTCGTTGGGAGGGGCCGCCGTCACCGTCGCCGTGTGCTGCGAGAAGAGGCTTCCGGGCGCGGTGGTGAGGCTGGCCGCCGCCGCGGGAGGCGCGGGCGACGGGTTCCTCCGGCTGACGGTGCTGTCAGCGCCGAAGTTCAGGATCTCGCCGGACTCGGGCTTGAAGAAAGGCGGGGTCACCGTGACGGATGCGTTGGAGGCGAAATCTGAGAAATTGAGCTCCCGGCGGAAGGGACCACCCTGGCTGTGCTGGTGCTGGAGCTGTAGCTGATGCTGTTGCTGTTGCTGGAGCTGGTGCTGATGCTGATGCTGGAGCTGTTGGTGCTGATGCTGGAGCTGTTGGTGCCGCTGGGGTGCCTGCGGTGGCGGAGGCTGCTGCCCGTGCAGGGATGGGCCGAGGTTCTCCGTGAGCGTGCTGGTGCTCCCGTTCTCGAAGTGATGATGGATCTGAGGCGGCTGCGGTGGCGGCGGCGGCTTTGAGACAGAGATCTCGACGGAGGGCGGCGAGATGGAGGACTCCTTCATGTCCCCGACGGGCGCGTCGGTGAGCCAGAGCACGGACGGATCCGTCTCCGCCTGGTCCCCTCCTCCCTGCTGCTGCGGCAGCGGCGCCGCCGCGACGGGCGGCCAGGACCCCGAGCCCCCTCCTCCGCCGCCGCCGTTGAGGTTGAAGAGGGAGCGGATCCTCCCGAGGCTCTCGTTGGTCTGGAAGATGACCTCGGTGGCGCCGAGCTCGAGCACGCCGGTGGCGACGGGGAGGCAGACCATGGTGCGTAGGCCGAAGGTGTATGCCTGCTTGGCCCGCTCGCAGGGCGCGCTGGCGAGCCCCGTGGCGATCCAGGTGGACTGGCCCGAGTAGAGCGTCTGGCCCGGCAGCCCCATCCCGTTGGGGAAGGACTGCGTCATGGAGACGAGGAAGAACCACTCGGTGTCCGTGACCTCCTCGTCGACGACCTCGTCGGGCGCGGCGGCCCCGGCTCCCGCGATGAGGGCGTTGAGCTCCCTGAGGACCCGCTTGCGGTGCTCCTGGTCGGCGGCGGAGGCCGGCTGCCTGCGCTTGTCGGCCTCCTCGCAGCCCTTGTAGTAGCCGTCGCCCCAGCCGAGGAGGGAGGCGCCGGTGGCGGCGTCGGTGGAGGACTGCCAGAAGATGGCGTAGGTCCAGGTCTCCCTGGAGCCCTCGATGATGGCCTGCAGGCGCTGCTGGAGCGTGTCGTGGTTGAAGGCCGGCTGCTGCGGGAGGGCGGCGGCGGCGGTGGGGGGCGGCGGGGTTGCGGCGGCGCCCCAGGGGAAGGCCGGGAGGTCGGCGGAGGCCATGAAGGCCTCCATCATGGAGGCGTTGTCGTCCGTCCACAGGTTCATCGGGGAGGGAGAAGGAAAGGGGAATGGATGGGGAGGGAAAGCAAAGCGGAGAGGAGGAAAGGGGGAGGGAGGTGGGAAATGGATTGGTGGTGAGGGCGCGACCAGGCCCAAAGTAGTAAATTGGGCGGGTTTGGGTTTGGTCGCCGTCGCCGTCTTCCTTCCGCCGATGCCTTTGCTCGCTGGCTGTTGGTCGGGGCAAATTCGGGAATCCCCTCTACGGAATGTACCCCTAGCCTGCTGTAAGAAAACAAAGGAGAATGAACTCTGCTGTTCCTCCTCCTCCTTCCTATAGGGACGGAACAGTAACTGCCTTTTCTTCGCAAGTCTTTCCCTTTTCGTTTCGGCTATCTGGGTTGCCTGCCCCCGAATTTAGGGGCGTTTTTTGTGTAACCGCCGTGTTCGTAGCACGCCGTATCAGGAGTGGGCTCCCCTGTCAGAGACATATTTTTAACGGTTTTGCTATTTCTCGGTACGCGAGAAATAGTTATTCTCATCGCTCTTTCACCGCTTTGATTTACTAATGATTCAATGCTATCATGAGTTGCAACTCGGGTTATCGAGAATTTAATGAGTTCTGTTAGGTTATGGCGAGAATCTGAAATCTTGGGAGTTGTTAGGTTCTGTTGAGAATTAACACAAATATTAGGATGACATCAGCGACTTAGACATAACTAATTCTCAGGCGCCTGAGATCTAGGCACTCCCTATTTTTAACCTCTCTTGTGGGATTTAGCCTCCTCCTCCTTTTAGGGCAAATCGATTAGAGGGATGGGCCCACCTGTCAGCCACCATTAAACATCTTGCATTATCTGGGGTACTCCATCCATCCACAAAAGAGTGTACGGTAATATTTTTTAGAATCAAACTTTTTTCTAAGTTTGACTATACTTACATAAATGGTCACAAACATTTATGCCATAATTCATTCAAACAGCTGCTCTGGTGAAGAGTATGTTAGAAACGTAACCGATCAAATTATAAATGGACACAAAAATTTATGCCACAAAACTAGTACATTGGATTTGTAATGAA
Source organism: Avena longiglumis (assembly GCA_030063025.1). Taxonomy (NCBI): domain Eukaryota; kingdom Viridiplantae; phylum Streptophyta; class Magnoliopsida; order Poales; family Poaceae; genus Avena; species Avena longiglumis. Next base: position 468,495,473 of record CP125974.1, on the reverse strand, counting down.
ATATTTTTTTACCATATAATTATTCTCTTTCATAAATATTGTTACTACATTTTTGTGTCAAAGTCTAAAATAGTTTGACTCTTCAAGAATCTTTTGCGGACTAAGGGAGTATCTCTAGGTAAGTATATTGTACTTTCTATTGTGGAGAGAAAAAAGTTTGTTGAAGAGGCGCATTGCTGGATTCCGATGGAAGCCGACAGCAACCAGGATCACGCGATTGTGGTATATTTTTTTCATGAAACTAAGATAATTTTTTTGACTTATCCATTAATTAAGAAGAAGTTGTGATATATTTGGATTGTGTTAATTCACATAAATGCTATCCTTATCCGGATTGAGCGTGGTCACTCATATCTTTTGCAGATTTTGTTGTGGGCGTATTATATGGTATAGTAGTTGCCTTCCTTTTTCCTCCAATGATAATAATTAACACATATTTTTCATATATTTCATTTCCTTTTCCATGAACTTTAGGATATCGGGTAATCTTGAGAACAAATTTTGCATAGTGGTGCTAGGGTTAGCAGATTCTAATATTTGAAATCTCCTACTCCATCCAATCCGAATTAATGAACTCGGATTTATCTAGATTTGGATATATCTAGCGCTAAAATATGTCTGGATATATCCAGATTTAGAAAAAACCGAGTCCATTAATTTTGATCAAATAGAGTATTAATTTTTTATGTTCATCATCAATATAGAAATCCTTAACTATTGTGAATTTTAGCAAGCACTCCAAGAGGCGACTGCAGTTGACCCCATTGGACCGTCAAACATTTCTTCTATTATGTGGGATTTGTGTGTGTGGATGCGTTGTACTTTCCTTGCTATGTGTTACTTTAACACGGTGAATCATATGATTTTAATGCAAGCAATATTGAGCAACCGAATAGGTATATCAGGTGACCGTTAGATTTCTTTCTAATAAGAACAGTGCTACATATTTAGACTGCATTAATTCAGATTTATGCCTTTCTTGTCCCCTTCTCTTTTTGAAAACATATAAGAGATCGTGTTGTGGCCTTGTTATTTGGTAGTGGTTAACGCGCTGACAATATTTCATATAATTAATTCATTTCATGTCTTTATTTCCCTCAAGTAAGCTTGGGAGAAATTGACAATGTAGGGAAGGAATGTCGCGCAAGAAAGGGAGACACGGAGCCCATGGGCGACTCACGAGCAACGCGTCGTTGTCTCGCGCTGGTACGACATCAAGCGTCCACTCTGAGCCCATAGAGCCCTCTGACGCCGGTGTGGCTGGTGTCGGTGCCCTCAAGTGCCATGATCCCTCCGGGTACGTGATCCAATACCCGCCCTCTGTCCCAAGACCTCGTGTGCCTTGATCCCTCACACGACAGCCGTCACCCGAAAGGTGACCCTCAGGGGGTGACGCCGCTGCCTTGTCCCCCATCATCTCAATCGCAGTCCGGTTCGCCCCAGGTATTCCAAGCCTACATCGTCTCCACTTCTCCCTAGTCTCTCGCCCTTTCCATAGATCCAGCATGGCGGACGGCGAGATCTAGATCACCCCGCCCTTTCGCTCTCCCTAATTTTCTCTATACACCATGGGAAGCATCTTGTCCTTCTTTCTCTGTCTCGATCCTGAGCATGTTTCTGTTCTTCTGGTTGTTGAGTTTGTCTTTCATGCCATCGTCGCCAGCGAGGATGTTGTGTCCTTCGTCGGAGACAAACATTGCGTCCGTGTTGGTCTTAGCTTTCGTTGTTGCCTGGTTGTCGCCATGGGTGATGCTCTCTCCCTCCCAACCTTGCTCTTTGTTGTAGTTTGTGGTGGCAGAGATGCGGTTGTCGGTTTTGCCCCACTTGGTCACAGTCGCCACCTGGCTCGGTTGGTTTTGATGGGCACTGGCTTCTCCCTTTGTTGTGCTTAGAGGAACATTTAACCGCAATGGCCGATGTCGTGTTAGGGGTCTCTTCCTCCTTCAAGGGCACTGTATTCTCGCGTGTTCCCCTATGGTGACCCGTACACCACTGCATGTTGTAGTGTACAAGTCGTTGATACTCATGAAATTCCTTATCTATAAATATCATATCCCTTGGAGTGGTACAACAAAAACATTGTGGGTCCAACACTATTTTATTCATACCAAGAGCCAATAGTGTATGGAGGTTCGAGATCCTCCATGGTCCAATGAGGATTCACTGCGCGATCAATATTCAAATGCAACTGCAATAACTTCCTAATCAATAGTAATACTAAGCTTAAAACCATTAGGGTTGGCAACTCGATGGAGAACTACAGTATTGCTAGATCAACTACTTATGCATGTGTTGGAGATATGCCCAAGAGGCAATAATAACGTGGTTATTATCATGTCTTCATGCTTATGATAAATGTTTACATACATGCTATAATTGTATTAAACATAAACATTAATACTTGTGTGATTTGTAAACATAAAAGAGTCCCTAGTAAAGCCTCTTGTTAAACTAGCTTGTTGGTTAATATATGATCATGGTTTCCTGATCATGAACATAGAGATGTTATTAACAACAGGGTCATATCAATAGATGAATGATACGATGGACATACTCCTATAGTTAAGTGTAGCATAAAGATCAAGTCATTTAATATAGTTCATTTGCTATAAGATTTCTGATACATAGTAACCTAATTCCTTCGACCATGAGATCATGCTAATCACCATCACCGGAAGGATGCTTTGATGACATCAAACACCACACCGTGGCGGGTGGCTATAAAGGTGGCATTGAGTGTTCGGAAAGTATGTGTTGAGGCACATGGATCAAGAGTGGGATTTGTCCATCCATATGACGGATAGATATACTCTGGGCCCTCTCGGTGGAATGTCATCCAATTACCTTGCAAGCATGTGACTGGCTCACAAGGGATCACATATCACGGGAACGAGAAAAGAGTACTTATCGGTAACGAGGTTGAACTAGGTATGCAGAGATACCGACGATCAAAACCTCGGATAAGTAAACTATCGTGAGACAAAGGGAAATTGGTATCGTATGTAAGTGGTCCATTCGATCGCAAAGTAATCGTAGAAATATGTGGTAGCCATATGAATTTCCAAATTCCTCTATTGGTTATTGATCGGAGAAGTGTCTCGGCCATGTCCGCATAATTCATGAACCGTAGGGAGACACACTTAAGGATTCGATGTTGTTGTATAGTTATGGAATGATGAGTAAGAGACTGAATGTTGTTCGGAGTCTCAGATGGGATCCAAGATACCACGAGGAGATCCGGAATGGTCCGGAGAATAAGATTCATATAAGGAAAGTCATGTTTCGGAGTTCGAAAATGATTCCGGTGTTTTCACCAGGAATGTTCTAGAAGGGTCTGGAAGGTCCGACACTTCGGAGGGGAAGGGTACATGGATGTGTCATTACAATGTGGAATGGTTGCATCATGTACTAGGTCACTTGGCTGGGCAATATGATGAGAGAAATCAAATCCAAGTTTCAAAGTCAAACGCCAATTTGAAAAGTCAAATCTGAAGTTTGCTTGGTGGAGGGAGAGTAGGAAACCTACTTAGGGAGGAAGTCCTACTCCCTCCACCCGCCGGCCAAGGAGGAGGAGTTGGAGGAGGACTCCCTCCTCCCAACCGCATCCCTCCCACCTATATAAGGAGGGGTAGGGCGCCCCCTACCCAACACACCCAAAACCCTAGCTCCTGATGCCTCCACCCAAGTGCAGCCGCCGACGCCTAGGGCTCCTCCAAGTCGCCGGGTTAGGGATTCCCTAAGCCCTAGCTGCCGGCTACACCCCCCCCTTGGTGCCTTCTATTTCGTAGATCGCCAAGGCCCTCTCTTACTCCACCATACTTGCTCCGTCTTAAGGCGAAGCCCTGCGAGATCTCCCCTCTACTTCCGACACCATGTCGTCGTGCTGCTGGAATCACGAGGAGAGTGCCTGCTGGAAAAAGAGAGAGGGAGGTCTTCATCGAGTACCGAACGTGTGACCGACTGCGGAAGCGCTGCCGGAACGCAGCGCCGGAAGGGTGTACGACTACATCATCCACGAGAATCTTCTCTCGTTAACCGCTTTGGATCTTCGAGGGTTAGGATTTTTTTGACTCGTTGCTACAATCTAGTAGATAGATCTTGGCTTGTGTGTGTTCATGCGATAGAAATTTTTTGTTTTCCATGCTACGAACCCCAACAGTGGTATCAGAGCCGTGTCTATATATAGATCTGTTGCACGAGTAGAACACAATGGTCATTATGGGCGTTGATGTTTTTGTTTTTGATTGCTTCTTGTGTACTTTGTATCTTGTGGGATGGTGGGATGAAGCGGCCCGAGCTAACCTTACATGACATCGTTCATGAGACTTGCTCCACGCTTGACATGCAACTTGTATTGCATAAGTGGCTTTGCGCGTGCCTGTTTCTCCCAACACAGTTAAGATTCAATTTACAATGGGTGATTGACAATACTAGTATCAATGTTGTGGTTCTTGTTCGTAAGTTAGAACGACACTTATTGAAAGCCCCAAACCACGTAAAACATGCGAAGAAAATTAGAGGTGTCTAACTTTGTTTTGCAGGGGTGTGTTGTGATGTGATATGGCCATGATTGTGATTATATATGATGTATGCAATGTTCCTATTGTAAGTCGGCAACCGGCAGGAGCCATATGGTTGTTGTTTTTTTAAATCGGTTAAGTCCTGCGTGACTATTATTCAAGATAGTTGTAATAGTTGATGCTGGTGGAAGACAACCATGAAGCGGCGCCATTGACCTTGACGCCACACCGGTGATGATGGAGATCATGTTTGTGCTTGAAGATGGAGATCGGAAGCACAAGAAGAAAGGCCATATCATACCACATATTATGAATTGCATGTGATGTTAATCCTTTTATGCATCTTGTATTGCTTAGTTCATGACGGTAGCATTATAAGATGATCCCTCAAGCACACAATTTCAAGTTTTAAAGTGTTCATCCTTAGTAAGAACCGTTGCTAAAGCTCGTTGTTTCGAAGCATCACGTGATGATCGGGTGTGTTAGATTATGCGAGTGTATACAACGTGAGCAAGCCAGATTTTCTCATGCGGAAGCTAAGGTTTGATCTTGACGAGCCTAGCATGTACAAACATGGTCTTGGAACACGGATCACCGAAAGGTAAAGCATGAGTCATATAGTAGATATGATGAACATGTTGATTGTTCGCCATTGAAGCTACATCAACTGTCATGATGATCGGTTTTGATGTGGTGGATTTGGTTCATGTGATCACTAAAACAATGTGAGGGATATTGTTTTGAGTGGGAGTTCAACGCAATATGATTAAAAGTTGAACACTATTTATCATAATTTAAATCAAAGTGAATTTGCATAGTTGTTGTAGTCATTGGCATCCGTTTACCACCTTACTCTTAGTTATAATTGAGATAATAGAACTATAGAATTCTGGTTAGTTACTTTACGAACTGGTATCGTATTGTTTTGAAGTGTTAATCTAAAGTTTAAAAGTCCCATTGCAAACTTTCAGTAAGTTTCGATTACTCCGTGAAGTTTAATAATTGGTATTAAATCAAGAGTAACAATTCGAGTGTTAGTAAATAAGTATCATGTTTTATCTCCATGATTCTTGATATTCGAAAGATAGTTTCAATAATCAAGGTAATCTAGGAGTTGAAAGAGTTGTTTCAGAAACCATCATGTATGGAAGATATTGCGATATCTGAAATGATGTTTTTGGTTACAACATGATAGAGTATAATATGGCAAAGTTTATGTTCTCATATTTGATGAGAATTTACAAAAGGTTGGAGACACTAGTTGTCCTAATCCTCCAAAAGGTTTTGGAGAGCAAAATTATACTCGTGATTCACCATTATAAGCTAAAAGTAGCTTGATCATGGATAATTCCAAGATAAGGGTGAATATTTGATGTAGGTAAAATATTTATTACACCAAGAGAGTACTAAAGAAAGGAATTTGAAAGAACACCAAACATTTGATGATGGTGATCTACTTCAAAGTGCAAGTCTAAAGACATTGGTATTTTACTATACATGCTTTGGACTATGAGTCATGTATATGGCTCCACTATTGACATTGATAGATTCTTTCAAATATAAAAAGAAATACTGAGAGAGAATCTCATGAATATATGGCAGAAAAGAAAAGACTATAATTGTTCAGTTTAGGTATATAGAGGATATACATGTTATGACTGTATTCTTTGCTTGTTAAATAATGTGGTTCTTAAGTATTGGATACTGAATTTGTTGGTATGAATCGTCATACGAAACAACAGAATTCATGAACTACAATGGCCTAAGTAACTAGCAAAATAATATGTGATGATGTTCATCGAGAACAAATAAAGGGTTATTGTGCTGCTCATTAAACATGAAAGCTTACCTTCAAGATTTGTTTTATCAAGTATTATGAGAACAAAAGGGTTGTTCAAATAATTGCCGCAATCCATAAAAGATGGATGATTTACAAATCTCGTTGGAGAAATCACATCCATAAAACTAGTGCTAAAAATGTCGAAAGACAAATTGATTGAAAGATCACTTAGGAAGTGACATCGCCGTTTAAATTATGTTGGAAAGAAAACATGAAGAAACTCCATGTGGATGGAATTTTGGAGTCTTTTGATTTTTGATCAAATGACGCTTGTGAAACTTTCCTAGAGATAATTTAAACTCCGTTCATAGGCCAAAAGGGAACGAATGACTAGCTTATTGGAACTTGTACATATTGTTGTATGAAGTCCATTATGTGTAGTCAAGAGCGATGGATTTCAACTTCATATGCTTTCTCCAAAATTTTGAGTGAATATATGAATATTTACTTAATAAGGATGAAGTATGAAACATTTGAAAAAGTTCAGATTTTCAAGATGAAGTGCAAAATTATTGTAACAAGAATATAAATAGTTTATGATAAGATCATAAAGGAAGATATTTGAGTTACAAGTTTAGCATAATACCTAAAGATTTAGGGAATCGTTCCATGGATTTCCATTTCCCGAAACACCATAAGAGTATGGAGCGTTCGAGATATGTAATTAAACCTTGTTTGACATGGTAATATCGAAGGTGTAATTCATAAAACTGCCATTATATTTTAAAGATTAAAAGCTTTAGAGACTACCATTTTTCCACTGAAAAGAGCTCCATCATAATCCGTTAAAATGACACCGTATAAAGTTATGGTTTGGGATAAAACCCAAGTTGTCCTTTCTTAAAACATTGGTATGCTATGCATAAGAAAGATGTTTGCAACCAAATTCGGATGAACCGGTCTTTGTATGTTATTTCGAATAACTGTTAAGTATTCCTCCATAACATCGGAGACAAAAGTATTTGTCGCTTAGAACGTCAAGTTTCTTTGAGAAGGAATTTTTCGTGAAAAAATAAGTGGGAGAACAATAGAACTTTGATAATGTTAAAAGAACCTTAGCTATATGTGCAAAGTTGCACAGCGCCAAAAAGTGTTCCGGAGACAGCAACAATGCTCATGGTGTTGCCTGCCAAAACCCACCGGCGAGCAGCGACTGACAACACGGAGAGCCGGGAGGCTCCCAGGACTGCTGGTGGGCCCTGGTCCCTCGGGCGACGGCCCCCAAAAGCTCAAGACACGCCCCGCTTGGTTCGAGCGTGCCACGACCTATACCTGGTCGAAGGTGAAGGATTGCTCCGATTGATTTCTGCATGATAAACAAGTATCGTAAAATTCGAGCCGTAATCGGCTCCTGTGTTTCTCAGAATCGGCTCCCAAAGCCGATTGCCCCATGGTTCTGCGTTAGATTTATGATAACATGGGGTTTTGCTTGATCACTACAAGTTAAGTCGATCTCGATAGTCTAATGTTTTCACCACGAATCGGAACATCCTACGCGTGATTGAGCCTGGTACGTACAAAAGATGAAGAATATCAACCCTAGAGGAGGCCTAATAACCAACGTGAAGCCAATTACCGGAACATCCCTTCTAGAACGAATAAGCCACGTCCTTATGCATTACTGGATCGTTCAACCCGTTTGTAAGGCCTGATTACGTAGATATTAAACTAAACCTTGACGAACAAGGCACGACTATAACAGATCGAATCGACTAAATAAAGATCAAGCAAAGGTGCAAGGGTAGCGAGATAGCTAGAGGTAGCATAACTTCGACGATAGTAATGAAAAAGTACCGATGCTAGCCTCAAACAATCTATGATAATGGTATTACTCGCCATCAACAACGCTTCAGTACGAGTAAAACCAGGTAACGAATAGATATCGCCTAGATCGCAAGATGCGATCTAGGCAGCATGGCACTTACCCGAAAGAAACCCTAGGAACAAGGGGTGGCGATGCGCCGAGATTGTGTTTGTTGTGAACGTGGTTGTTGTTTTCTTTCAATAACCCTAGGTACATATTTATAGTCCGGAGACTCTCTACTTTTGGAATAACTCTACAACTCTATCTTTACCTAAACATAAACGGAACCTAAACAAACACGAATCCTACTATGATACAAGATACACGGGCAATTCAGCCCAAATCTACGCACTAGGCCGATCCAACAACACGTTGAATATATGTATCTTCCAAGCCCATCTTGATCACGGCCCATCTCCGTCTTTGGCCAAAATATGGTGATAACACATGCCCCCCTGGTTTTGGCAATGATAATTCCAAAACCACTCTGCTTTTTCCTCTTCTTCTCCTCTTTTTTTTATCGGGTCACAGATGCACGCGTGGCGAGAAGACCGCCACGCTACCCTTCATCATGATGCCTGTCTTCTCAACTCCTCGCAGCGTGATTTGACGATTTTGGCGGTAACTGGGAAACCGCTATGGCATTGAACCGTCTGTCCACTATTCCCCTTATTTAAATCAGCCTGAACAGTTCACAATCCCCATCTTCCTCCAGTTGCCAAAAAACCCTCTTCCTTCACCGGAAAAACCCTCTTTCTCGCCATGGCCTCCTCTGCTTCCTCCGGTGTGTCCTCCCACGCCTCCAACTCGATTAGCGACCGAGAGCCGACGCCAGAGCACCCGCCCACGGCGGCGTACAGTACCTTCGCCCCACGATGGTGGGACGAAAGGGACTGGGATTTCGCCGTCTGGTCAGAGGATGATGCGTCCCTGACTGACGGCGAAGAGAGCCTACAGTTCCTCGTCGACGGGGAACTGGAGGCGAAGAGCAGCGACGACGCCTGGTCGTGGGACGGCGTCGACTCTTCCGACGAGGAGGAGGAATCGGAGGAGGACACCTCCTCCGACGAGTATCCGCTGACGCGCTTCCGCCGGTCCAAATAAGATATCAAGATGACGAAGGACGAAGAGGTCCCGCTGGTTTCTTCAAGAAGGAAGCGAGGACGATCTTTGGGAGCGGCGCAAAGACAGCGAAGAGGACGGCGGCGACAACGGCGACCTCGGCCTAGATTAGGAATCGAGTAATAGCCGTAGCGTAGTAGGCCCCTTTGTAATCGATCATCCCGTAAGCAATGATCTTTTGAATGAATGAACATCTGCTTCCCAAATATTGTTCCTCTTTGCTTCAATTTTGCCGATAACCGAAATAGGTCGATGCTTAAGTCGATGACATCAGATCGGCTTTCATCATGCACGCATACATCAACCAGTCAAATCGCAGAGCCGATGACTACCCATCGGCTTCTCCCAAAAACGCGTTGACGGGTCAACCTTGGTCGCATCCTTAGACACATTACAACGGCCACTTCTTGGTTTCAAATGATGACTGCGACCTTCCTCAACACGGTGGATTCAAACACGGACGACCCAAATCTCCAATTGCCCATCAAAACGCGTGCCCGCATGCATAACTAGTGACAAGCAAAGATGAAGATGACGGCTGAGATCGCCGAGGTGGCCCTTTTGTAACATGTGTGAACCTCTAGAGTCGATGACCGTGCATCGGCTATATATATATTTTTTACTCGCCGATTTTCAGCATCGGCCCCATTTTTACTTGTCCATCGTTTCGTGCCTTTACCTAGCCGATTTCATGCATCGCCCCTCCATTCTTGTCCAACATCCCACATGCTTGGGAAATATTTCTTGAGATGTTGTCCGTTGATCGCCATCGGGAATTTTACTCCATCCAACCGCCGAGCATGTATGCGTTTCCTCTTAAAACTTGGTCGACCATGCATTTGACCGTGCCAATTTGGAGACCATTTACCATATGTTGCATCCTTAGTCCCCAAGGGCAACACAGCTTCACATACCGATCACCAACGTGGAACTCCTTTGGCTTCACTTTCTTGTTGTATGCACGAGCTACCTTGGCCTTGTTTTCTTTGATTTTCTCCGGACCATAACTTCGAGCTCGGTTAAATCCTCCACATCACTCATCGAGTTGCGTACTCTTGATTGTTAGATCGTCACGAAAAGTGACGCGTCTCGATCCAAAGTAATTTCCCCGGAGGGGCGGCTTCTTGTCCATATTCTAGATGGTAGGGTGAGGTTTTTATTGCTCCATGACATGACATGCGATAAGCCCATAACGCCTCGACAAAACCTCGTGCCAACGCGTCTTGGGTGCTCATCGACTTTCCTCTTGATCGCTTGATGGGGCTCGTTGACGCTCACTTGTCCATTTGCTTGAGCATAGTATGGAGATGATCTAATCAGCTTGATCCCCATGTCCTCAGAATTTCCTAAACTCTTGAGAAATAAAGACCGAACCTCCATCGATCGTGATAGTTTGGGGAATCCGAATCTATGGATGACATGTTCTTTCACAAAATTGATAACATCCTTGAGTTTATCGACTTCATCGGGACAGCTCTACCCATTTAGTGAAGTAGTCGGTGATAGCGAGAATCCACATGTGGCCTTTGCTTGATGGAGGATTGATCTTGCCGATCATGTCCATGCCCCAACCTCGAATGGCCAAGGCTTGATAATGGGGTTCATTCTCGACGTGGTACCATCTGGATTTTCCAAATTTCGACATGCTTGACACCCTTTGTAGTAGTTGAAACAGTCCTCAAGCATGGTGGGCCAATAAAACCACGATCGCTTTGATCAACCATTTCATCTTATGAGCCGATTGGTGAGTTCCATAGGCGCCTTCGTAGGAGCCGATTGGCCTCACCGTCCCGAGCATTTGAGCAATAGTCCTTCGAGTCCTCAGAAACATGTCATCCCCAATAAGCACGCATTTCATGGCTTTGTACCTTATCCGTTTAGGTGCCCCCGTCGAATCTTTCAAGTAATTGAAGATATCGGCTCTCGATCGTCCGCTTCGTGAACTGCACGAACGTCGGCTCCTTCTACCACATCCTTGTATCCCGAAGCCATCTGCGCAAGATCGTTCGCCTCGGTATTCTCGCTCGTGGGATCCAAGTGAAGTTGACGTCTAGGAAATGCGTCATCAGCTCGCGGCAGCCATAATGGGAAGAGGGACTCGCTCAAGACTTGTAGTCCTCCGTGAGCCGGGAAATCACCAACTTGAGTCTCCAAAATTTCCATCGCTCGCCGGCCGAGGAGTAACTCCATCCTTGCATATCGCCGCTCGGCTACATTGTTGGTGCGAGAGGTAGACAACTGATGGAGAAGGAAAATGTTGCCCCGGGCGACACGAGTAAAATGCCGATGCCGCACCATCGTCACAAACCGATCCGTAAAAACATAGCCCACGCTCTTATGGACAATGCGGCTATGTTGTTGATCCTTTCAGCGATAAGATCAGCCAGCGCCTGTCCCTTAACTGCTTTCGCGGGTTGATACCGGATGTCAAACTCTGACAATGCAAACATCCATTTGCCCAGCCGGCCTTTTAACATAGGAGCCGACAGCATGTGTTTTATGACGTCTGATTTGCATATGATGATGATCTCTGCTGATAGCAAAATGTGTCGCAACTTGGTGCAGGTGAAAAACAGGCAGAGGCACAACTTATCGATATCAGGGTACCTTGTCTCTGCGTCCAGCATCCTCCTGCTTATGTAAAAGACGACTCGCTCCAAACCATCATAAACTTGCACCACTACCGAGGCGATGGACGTGTCAGCTACTGACAAGTAAATGTAGAACGGCCTGTCAGGCTGAGGTGGGATTAACACTGGCGGCTTCGTCAAATATTCTTTGATCTCGTCAAAGGCTCGTTGTTGTTCTGCCCCCCAGCGGAACTCCTCGTCAGGTTTGATTTTTACTAGTCCCATGAACGACTCAATCCTTCCTGATAGATTGGAGATGAATCGTCTGACGAAGTTGATCTTGCCGATAAGGGACTGTAGTTCTTTCTTCGTGGTGGGTGGCTTCATTGTCGATCTTGCCTCGACTTTTCAGCCGATCTCAATTCCGCGTTCATGGACCAAAAACCCAAGAACCGACCGCCGTCACCCCAAAGCACACTTCTTTGGATTCATCCGTAGGCGAATTTTCTTGTTCGGTCCAGACGCGTGCAGATCGTCCAAGTGTCCGCCGAAGGCGGACTTGACCACCACGTCATCGATATAGATTTCAACCGGTTTGCCGATCGATCATGGAAAATATAATTCATGGCCCTCCGCACGTGGCGCATTTTTCATCCAAACGTCATGACTACATACTCAAATAACCCCACGCACAGGACTCTGAATGCGATCTTGTGTATGTCTTACGGAGCCATGAAGATCTGGTTGTACCGGCATTGCCGTCCATGAAGCTCAAAATTTTATGACCAACTTTGCATTGATTAATGTTTCGCCACGCATCGGATACTCATCCTTTGGGGTAGCTCTATTGAGATCTCGAAAATCTATAGCAACACGCCATTGGCCACCCTTCTTCTCTCTGTGCACGATACTAGAAATCCACTCAAAGATACCGCATGGTCGATCAACTTGGTCACAACATTTTCTCGACCTCTTTCTTGACTTCTTCCAGAATTTCGGCCTTCATTTGTCGTGCTCGCTGCTGAAACGGCCGAAATCCTTTTTTGAGCGGGAGTCGATGCTCGATGATGCTCCTGTCCAACCCAGGCATCTCTGTGTAGTCCCAGGCGAAGCAGTCTGGATATTGTTTTAACAAGGCTATCATCGGGCCCCGTAGACTCGGATCTAACTTTCGGCTGATAAATGTTGGTCGTGGCTTATCCCCAGGACCAATGTCGATCTCTTCTAGCTCATCAGCGGATGTAAACCCATACCCTAGCTTTCCGTCACCTGTCAAATCGACGCTAAACACAGGGCAAACGGTGGGTGAGGACAACAAAAATAATTTGGGCCGATCGCCTGAATCGGCCCCCTTTTTGCTTGCATCTGTCAAGGACGGTTTACACCTTATTATTTTACAAAGGCGAGCCTCTCTGCCACGACTACATGAGCCGCTTGTCGATGATCGCTTTTTATTTTTGTGGCCGATCGCGTGGATCGGCCGTACCACTGATGATCGTGGGCTTTTCTACTCTGTAAGGCCAGTGGATAAGACCAGCCTCACCCCGTTTTTTGTAGCTTCAATACGCTCGCAGCCGTCTAGATTGATTCCAGAGATCGGCTCTTGGTCTTCGCTTCCCGACGTTCATGCCCTATGGAGATCTCGATAGAATCGTCTGCGTGGATGACCTCCACTTCGTCTCCATCCCACTGGATCAGGCACTGATGCATTGTGGACGGGATGCAGCAATTAGCGTGAATCCAATCCCTTCCTAGTAAGACAGTGTAAGTGCTCTTGCCGCACGAAGAATGACGTGGGTACGGTTTTCCGCCCACCGTCAAGTCCACGCTCGACGCCTTATGCGTTCCAAGACCGACCATTGAAGTCGCTCAACGTGGCGTTGGTTTTGATCGATCTGCGGTGGAGCGTCCCAAACGCGTCGTAGCATGGAGTATGGCATCTCGTTGATCGCTTCCGGTGTCCACCAACATCTTGGACAGGTTGCCCATTGATGTATCCTCGCAGGCTGTGGCTTTCGGATGTTTGTAACCCTTCTCGTGGCTTCTCAAAGATAACCGCCGTGGGCGCGATCAACCGTACACGGTAGCTCATCGGTTCTTGGCGCCAGAATTACGGGAGTACGAACACCATGTTTGTGCCACCGATGTCTTTGCATCGGCTTTTATCGGTTTAGCGCCACTCTTTCTGGTCAGCGGTCTTCCGCTTTCCACGCCTGCCTCACTTTGACGCCAGATCGGCCGTGCTTTCTTCAAAGCGTGGAGATACTGTGGCTTCAGCCTCTGTTACGCGCCGCACTCTACGCTCGGGTGTGTCTGAGTCCGTGGGCACCACCTTGGACGGTGATACTGCTTCGCCTTGCCATCCTTTGGCTCTCGAGGTCTTCGCCGAGCGACTCCTGTGACGGCCACAGGGCTGAAGAGGCCCTAGACGTTTGAATCGACATCGGCCTCGTGTCCTCCTTCGCTGATTGCATTCCGGGCTTGTCGATCAGAGGCAATCGGCTCATTCCTGCGCCCCAGCAATACTTGAAGAAAGGACAATCCCAATGCCTGTCTGCGCTTTCCTTCTATTTCGACGGTCCCCTAGCAAGGTGCTCATATCTTCCGTCGTCTCTGTCGCGCTGGCGACGTTGGTCGTACTGGCGCTCATACTTGTTAAGGAGATGCGTAGAATGCGGCTTCTGATATCGCACTCTCCTCACTTGTTCCTCTGTTAAGTACCGCCTGTCATTGTGGCTGGGCCGGTCGCATGGACTAGCCTCCTTTCTTTCCTTGCCCCGAGAGCGACCACCGTCCTCCTTGTACGTGTCATGGTGGTATCCAGACCCTGCCATGTTAACGCCGAACGAGAAATCCAGCTTACGCCTCGCGGAGCGACTGAGTTCTACCATGTTGACGCCGGGAAATGGGTTTGTATCTACTTTCATGGCGAACTGCCCAAGGATCAGACGGCCTTGCTCGATCGCCATTTGGATTTGGCGGCGCAGCTCTTTGCACTCATTGGTGGTATGGGTGAACGAGTGATGCCACTTGCAGTATGGTCTCCCGTTCTTTTCCTGAGTTGTAGGGATTTTGTGGCCTTCGTAACCTCACCGCTTCTCCTTCAAGCAGATCGAATATCTGCTCAGCTTTGCTCACATCGAAGTCGAACCCTTTCGCAGGTCCTTGCTGCTTCACCCATTTGCAGGCCACAGGATCTGCCCCCCGAGCCCATTCAGCTACGGCCACCTCCTGGTCCTACGTAGGATCTTCTTCTTCTGCATCGACCAGGCTTATCGGATGTTTGAATTTGTCTTGGTACAACTCAGGGTGGCGCTGCTCATACATCGCCGCTTACGGGCCATGTGCCAATGAGTTGTACTCTAACCGAACGCCAGATCCTTGATGGGTGCCGAGACCCAACACCGCCACCGATCGCTTCCTTCTCGATTAAACGAGCCGAGTAACATCGGTTCTTGGCGCCTGGTTAGCGCTGGATGTACTCGGCTACGATTTCTCCTCGCCGCACTGTGCAGTCCGCAATGCCAGCCTCATTAGCCTCGAATGGTAATGGATGTGGAACCGCTCTTCCAGTTGCTTCGGTATGAATTGAATCGGTGGTAGTGAGGTGTACCACCCAAAGGCTGGTCCCGCCGAGATTGCGCAAAAGAATCTTACGCATCCGATCCGATGCCGAAATCATGCCTAGTTGTGCGGTATCGGCTTACATGCTCGATCGAGCTTGAACCTTGACCCCGAACCTTGAGAACTCGGGAGCTTATACTTGGGTGGCGGAATTAGATCAAACTTCGTTGGGGTACGGCTTTGAATAGCCGATTGTCCTTCTCTTGACGGTTTAACCGTCCTCAGGATGGTGCCAATTTGCTCCACTGTTTGAGCTGTAGGGGCTAGATTCTCATGACTTGTTCCAGTGGCATACTTGGCTAGCCACGCCTGTTTGTCAGCGTCCATCCCAACCATCGCCGCTCGACACGGACCGCCGGAAGATCCCGCCCAGGACTCTGCCGCGGAAACTCTGCGTTGCAACTGCTTGCGTGTCAAGTTATTGCATCCGCACGAGGCGCATATATATCCGTGTGGGATCTCCTTAGGTGGCTCAAACAGGAATTGGCATCGCTGGGTCGCCCAGCCTTGTAGACGACGTAAGCTGCTCTGGCGGCTCTGGAGCGCAAGTGCGAACGGAGCTGTGGCCTGTCGGAGCGGTCTTTCTCCGGTGAGTCCCTAAAGTAGGTCCCGACGGAGAGTACCGATGCTTCATGATCTCTGACTACGCGAACCGCGACCGCCAAAGCGTTCACGGGCTCTCGAATGGCGGTGCAGAGAATGAGCCACCATATAGTTGACTTCTGTCGTAGATCCTCGTGCGCTCCTCCGAAGGAATGCAGATCCACCTCATTAAGAGCGCCTCGGAGAACCCTTTCCATCCGATGCCATGCGACGGGTCCTCTCAAAAGAGGCGATGAGGTCTTCCTCGAAGAGGGCCTTGATCTCGTCGACTTGGCCTTGTGCTCGTCGAGATCGTTGTAAGTGATCGGTCTATTCTCCATCGCAGTCGGTGTTGATGTAGACGTTGTTGAATGTCCCATCGGGCGTGCGAATGTGTTGCCTGCCAAAACCCACCGCGAGCAGCGATCGACAACACGGAGAGCCGGGAGGCTCCAGGGATCTGGTGGGCCCTGGTCCCTCGGGCGGCCCAAAAGCTCCGACACGCCCCGGCTTGGTTCGAGATGCACCGACCTATACCTGGTCGGGAAGGTGAAGGATTGCTCGATTGATTTCTGCATGATAAACAAGTATCGTAAAATTCGAGCCGTAATCGGCTCCTGTTTCAGAATCGGCTCCCAAAGCCGATTGCCCCATGGTTCTGCGTTAGATTTATGATAACATGGGGTTTTGCTTGATCACTACAAGTTAAGTCGATCTACGATAGTCTAATGTTTTCACCACGAATCGGAACATCCTACGTGATTGAGCACGAATGCACAAAAGATGAAGAATATCAACCCTAGAGGAGGCCTAATAACCAACGTGAAGCCAATTACGAACATCCTTCTAGAACGAATAAGCCACGTCCTTATGCATTCTTGGATCGTTCAACCCGTTTGTAAGGCCTGATTACGTAGATATTAAACTAAACCTTGACGAACAAGGCACTATAACAGATCGAATCGACTAAATAAAGATCAAGGTGCTACCCTTGCACTTTGGGAAAAGGTGCAAGGGTAGCGAGATAGCTAGAGGTAGCATAACCCGACGATAGTAATGAAAAGTACCGATGCTAGCCTCAAACAATCTATGATAATGGTATTACTCGCCATCAACAACGCTTCAAGACGAGTAAAACCGGTAATAAGTAGATACTGCCTAGATCGCAAGATGCGATCTAGGCATCATGGCACTTACCCGAAAGAAACCCTAGGAACAAGGGGTGGCGATGCGCCGAGATTGTGTTTGTTGTGAACGTGGTTGTTGTTTTCTTTCAATAACCCTAGGTACATATTTATAGTCCGGAGACTCTCTACTTTTGGAATAACTCTACAACTCTATCTTTACCTAAACATAAACGGAACCTAAACAAACACGAATCCTACTATGATACAAGATACACGGGCAATTCAGCCCAAATCTACGCACTAGGCCGATCCAACAACACGTTGAATATATGTATCTTCCAAGCCCATCTTGATCACGGCCCATCTCCGTCTTTGGCCAAAATATGGTGATAACACATGGCTCACGTGACTCTAAGGTTGTGGTTACGGAGGTCAAAGTTTCTATTGAACCAAGTAGGTCGGGTAAACAATCGAATACCAATATTTGAAGGTTGAATCATTATTTAAGAATAATGAACGGACTACATGCAAAGAAGCGATGATGGGCCCTGACTCCATAAAATGGCTTGAAGCCATAAAATCTGTGATAGTTCCATACACAAGAAATCAAGTTTTGAACTTGAAGGACCCTCGAGAAAGGTGTAAAACCTTACAGTTGTGTTTGGATCTATAAGAAATAGACATGGATGTTTCACATCTATGAAATAGTCGACATGTTGGGAAAGAGTTCACAACAATGTTCAAAGGTTGACTGTGACAAGATTTGATCTTTCATAGCGATATTTAGTCTAGACGGATTAATGTAGCAACCACTACATATAATTTTGTTATGTGGTAGTTGAATAAACAAAACAAGTTCTTCTAATAGAATTGTTACCTAGGACATGTGCATAACACGGTACATATGGTTTAGTTAATTCAAAGGATTCTAAAAGCATATGCAAACTTCAATGGTTGAAGTAAGCATTGCGGAGTTGGAATCTTCACTGTGATGAAACTGTTAAAGGAGTTTAAATTCGTCGGAGACAATGAAGATGCTTGCATTTGCAAGAAATTAAGTGGGAGCGCTAAGACATGTTTCCAATACATGATGTGGAAGACATATTGTTGATTGGAAATGATGTATCTTTTATTAACACATATTAAGAATTTCATCTCGATGAAAGACTTAGGCAAAACCCAAATATTTGGCATCAATATACGCTAATATGGTTGTGCCGAAAGTACATAGATGATATATTGAATGAGTTCAATACAGAAACTACAAGAAAGGTTCTTGTCGCACATAAAGGATTGAATGAGTTCAATATTGATGATATATTCAAGTGTATTGACACTTGGTAAGTGAAACAAAGATTCAAGTATAGATTTATACTTGATGTATGAAATCACAACGAGTATTTATACCAATCATACTGTGATATGTACAAATCCAGATATGTCCTATGCTCTAAATGTTATGAGCATATACCAGAATGATTCATAAGATGATCATTGGACGATGGTAAGGATATTCTTATGATCTTTTGGAAGAACTAAGAGTATAATATTTTGTAGAAGTGGCAAATAGATGGTTAGTTCATTGTAAAAGTACTACATTGATACTAGTTTTGTCACAAAGTACAAATTAAGTTTATCTCAATCTAAACTAAGGGTGGCACAACATAATGAAAAGTAAGTTCCATAATGGATTTGGATGAGTTCCAAAGTTAAGACATTGTGACAAATACTACAACAAAAGGCTAAGTATATGACTGCTATTATAGCAGCTAAAGAGGGCATTTGTGTCAAGTAGTTTGTTATCAAACTAGGTGTAGTTCACAGCGGGATAATACTATGAAGATATATTGTACGACAATATTATCAACATGTTTTAACCCCAAAGAACTAAAGGTCTCACCAAAGGACCAAATTTATACAAAGCCATCTCATTAGAGAATGAGTGATGCGTAGAGACGCAAAAACATGCAATTACACACGGACCTGGAAGTATCAGATCCGGAGATCAGTAGACCACTAGCAATCGTATACATACAACACCGGAAAGCCATAGGTGATGAATACACAAAGGTTTGAAACTAGATTATTGACTTTAGTGCAAGTGGGAGACTGTTGGAGATATTCCCAAGAGGCAATAATAAAGTGGTTATTATCATATCTTCATGCTTATGATAAATGTTTACATACCATGCTATAATTGTATTAAACGGAAACATTAATACTTGTGTGATTTGTAAACATAAAAGAGTCTCTAGTAAAGCCTCTTGTTAAACTAGCTTGTTGGTTAATATATGATCATGGTTTCCTAATCATGAACATAGATATGTTATTAACAACAGGGTCATATCAATAGATGAATGATATGATGGACATACTCCTATAGTTAAGCATAGCATAAAGATCAAGTCATTTAATATAGTTCATTTGCTATAAGCTTTCTGATACATAGTAACCTAATTCCTTCGACCATGAGATCATGCTAATCACCATCACCGGAAGGATGCTTTGATGACATCAAACACCACACCGTAACTGGGTGGCTATAAAGGTGGCATTGAGTGTTCGGAAAGTATGTGTTGAGGCACATGGATCAAGAGTGGGATTTGTCCATCCATATGACGGATAGATATACTCTGGGCCCTCTCGGTGGAATGTCATCCAATTAGCTTGCAAGCATGTGACTGGCTCACAAGGGATCACATATCACAGGAACGAGAAAAGAGTACTTATCGGTAACGAGGTTGCAGAGATACCGACGATCAAAACTTTGGATAAGTAAACTATCGTGAGACAAAGGGAAATTGGTATCGTATGTAAGTGGTTCATTCGATCGCAAAGTAATCGTAGAAATATGTGGGAGCCATATGAATTTCTAGATTCCTCTATTGGTTATTGATCGGAGACACACTTAAGGATTCGAACCGTAGGGAGACACACTTAAGGATTCGATGTTGTTGTATAATTATGGAATGATGAGTAAGAGACCGAATGTTGTTCGGAGTCTCGGATGGGATCCGTGATACCACGAGGAGATCCAGAATGGTCCGGAGAATAAGATTCATATAAGGAAAGCCCTGTTTCGGAGTTCGGAAATGATTCCGGTGTTTTCACCAGGAATGTTCTAGAAGGGTCTGGAAGGTCCGGCACTCCGGAGGGGAAGGGTACATGGATGTTTCATGACAATGTGGAATGTTTGCATCATGTACTAGGTCACTTGGCTGGGCAATATGATGACAGAAATCAAATCTAAGTTTGAAAGTCAAACGCCAATTTGAAAAGTCAAATCTGAAGTTTGCTTGGTGGAGGGAGAGTAGGAAACCTACTTAGGGAGGAAGTCCTACTCCCTCCACCCGCCGGCCAAGGAGGAGGAGTTGGAGGAGGACTCCCTCCTCCTAACCGCCTCCCTCCCACCTATATAAGGAGGGGTAGGGCGCCCCCTACCCAACACACCCAAAACCCTAGCTCCTGGCGCCTCCACCCAAGTGCAGCCGCCGCCTAGGGCTCCTCCAAGTCGCCGGGTTAGGGCTTCCCCAAGCCCTAGCCGCCGGCTACACCACCCCCTTGGTGCCTTCTATTCCGTAGATCGCCAAGGCCCCCTCTTACTCCACCATACTCGCTCTGGCTTAAGGCGAAGCCCTGCGAGATCTCCCCTCTACTTCCGACACCACGCCGTCGTGCTGTCGGAATCACGAGGAGAGTGCTACAACCTCCGCTGCGTGCTGGAACAAGGGAGATGAAGGTCTTCATCGAGTACCGAACGTGTGACCGACTGCGCCTTAGGAGCATGGCCGGAAGGATCGTCTACGCGATCTTGAGATTGGAAGTGTACGCCTACATCATCCACGAGAATCTTCTCTCATTAACCGCTTTGGATCTTCGAGGGTTAGTACTCTATCGACTCGTTGCTGCAATCTAGTAGATAGATCTTGGCTTGTGTGTGTTCATGCGATTGAATTTTTTTGTTTTCCATGCTACGAACCCCAACAGCATGCTATAGTGGATCCTATGTCTACATCTTTTATTTCTGCTATATCTACACCTTCGTTATCTTCTAATTTTTCATATACCTTGTTGTGTAATTAACCATCGGTGTTGATCTTCTCTTCCGTTGACCTAAGCAAGGGTTTTAAGAAGGATAGGTCAAGTACAAGCGTACTCAACAAGTTCTATGGTGTTTGTTTAATGCTCTAGCTAAAGTCGCAGATCAACGATCCAAGACTCAGTGCAGGTTTTCGGAAACGGATTTTAGAAAAGGTAAGTTTTAGATTTTAGAAATTCTAAGTCTGTCGGTCTTTACGATTTTCTGGACTTCATGGAATTCCTTTCCGCGCTGCAATCTTAATCCTTCTTAGGATAGGCAGTAACATGTCATATTTATACATTCACGAGAGGTACACTACTTTACCCATAAACATCTTTGGTCTTAATGCTCTCATTCATACTTCCTTAGGTATGGGGCCGGTTAGCAAGTTTTGCTGATTTATGCCGAGTCCCCACCCACGATCCCGTTGCTCACCCATTGTAAAGAATTTTGATTAAGATACTTACGTTCAATTACCATCCCTTCAAATATACTACATCATTATCCCATAGCACGGAATAGCGGAGTTATAGACTCTCATCCAATGATCTCCACTTTGGATCACAACCTGACTTAGTACGAGGACAACGAAATGAATAAGGTACTTCTGACTCGCTCACCCATTACAAGATCTGTGGTTAGTGCTATTTTGTACGATGCAAGAATGACTGACTGGTGTTATTGTTTATCCTAACTTTCCTGGTTGGAATCTTTACCATATGAATTTTTACAACCATGTATAACGACCATCGTTCCATCTCCCACCATTTATCGATTTGTTTCATTCGGAAATGGTATTGTTTTTGAATTGACAATGTTTTGAAAACATTTTTTTAATTAAGCCAAAGGACATGTAAAACTTTCCTTGCAAATGGCATGCAAGTATGATCCCAGAAATTTGATGCAAGAATGAAATTTCATAGTAATTGCAAGATAATGAAATTTGGAGATTTTACTTGATCCTAGACCTCGAATTCTGGAAATAGCGATCATTGTATGATAAAGACAATGTTTGGATAAAAGACAAACGATGCTCTAGTGCAGATATATGCAATGCAAATCCTTGGTGTATTTTATTTGAATTCATTTCATTTGAATTTCCTTGTATTCTAGTGAATTCTTCCCTTTTTAGGGTTTTCCGGATTTTATTTGGTACATTTTATTCAAATTATTGAATTCACACTCAATTATGAATTTTGTTGTAGAATTTTCATATTTATGAAAATCTAGTTTACATTTTAGTATATTAATTTTTTAATGTATTAAAGAATATTCAAAATGGCCTTATTCAAATTCTTATTTTTCACACCAAACAAAAGCGTTGGAAAAATACCACAAAAATACTTGTTGGATTCTTTGAATTTTCTACGCACAAAACTATTTTTACTTTTTATGAGTTATAATTTGGGTGTTACTCACTTTCTAAGTTTTTGCCTATTTATTGAATTACTAAAATACCCCTAATGTTTGGGCCCATTGGTTATACCCATTGGGCGAGAACGAGCCCACATACTGGTCTGGTCGAACCCGACCCACTAGTTGCTTGTGTTTAATTATTGATATATTCATATGTGTGTTGGTGTGATTTTGAATTCAAGATTGACTTAGGTCAAACCTCAAATGAAGGTTTTTGAAATTTTCAAACTAACTCAAAATTCTTTATGCATGCTATGCAATTTACAAAACTACCCTTTCCTAAATAATATTCCCTGGGTTATTATATCCCCTACCTTCCTACGATGCAACATCATTCCCAGCACATGCTGTTCGCAAGCCCAACGCAGGCCTTGATGGCGCTCCGCTCTCTCCAGCACCTCTGCCATGAGAGATCAATGCTCCACGACCCCCCCAGGGCCCAGCCCCCGCTCTTATCTGGACGCGGCGTGTTTCCCCGCTCTCCCTCCAAACCGAAGCTTGTCTCTCTCTTCAAATCCCTAAGTTTGGACGGTTGCTTTTGGTGCATCTCCCACGCTCATCATATATGTGACTATCATGATACGATCAACTATCATGGTTGTGGTTGTTCGGGTCACCGCGTTCATGAGTGCAGCATGTCGATCCCTTATCCCACATTCATCCCACCTCCACCTTGCCGCTAGCCACCATAGTCGCGCGCGCCCAGCCACATCGTACCCCACCTCCTTCACCACTCCCTCTCACCCAGGCGGCCGCTCGTGCCGCTCATTTTACCTCTCCTTCCATCCCACGCCTAGACAGCCTCTTCGAGGAAGGGGAGTCGTCTACCGCAGCAACGGATGATCCTCCCGAGCACGTGGTGCTCGTGGTGGAGCCCACACCACACGTGCTGATGCTCAACAACGTCACGGCTCCGCACTCTACGAATCCAAGAGCGAAGCCATATCGAACTATCAGTTGCGTGGAGATGGATCCGTAGATCTGAGGCAATCCCGTGTGCAATTCATGGATCTAGGCTTTCGGGGAACAACGAAATTAAATGCCGGTGATGTCAAATTTTATATGAGACTATCACCACCAAATGATCATCCAAACCACAATGAGTGCTTTTTTCTATCTCCCCATCCTCCCTCTTTGCTCAGAATATCCCCTCTCGTTGCCTCGAATGCTAGCCTAGCTCCCCTAAACGCTATCCCGATCTCGTGAATCCGTCCGGCTTCTCATGTAGCTAGCGACTCAACCTAGATTTATACACGCACGTGCATAAGGAATATTTTTCTAGAATGTCATTTTTTCACGAACCTAAAGAACCGCCAGAAAAAAAAAATCCTCACAAAAGAATGTCACTTGAAACTTAAAAAAAAAGGAAAAATAGCTAGGAATGGCGCACGGAGGCACATGAGCCTGACCTCAAGTGAGGCTACTAGCAAGTGCACGAGTGAGACACACAATGCCGGTCTGGTCAGGCCGGCGCGTTTGACCGTTGACCTCTAACCCCGCCCATCAGCACGGCTAGGCTGGCTAGCTAGGCTGGACGCCTGGATCCACTTCGCTCACCCCCAGTCGAGCCGGCCCACGTGCAGCCACTTACTTGCTAACAGAAGCGGGTCCCACGCAGCAGAGACAGCGACGACGACAGAAAAAACAAGGATGTCTCTGTCGCGACAACGTGACCCCTCCCATGGACGGATCGTTTAACACCTGCAGCAAATCTGGGCCGTCCGTTCTCACGTGTTTGGCGAGGCAGCGCATCGTGTTCCCTTTTCTTTTCTATAAGCATTCCTTTTTCTTAGTTTAATAAGCGTGGATTCGATTTGGCGATCTTGAGGCTAGGATAAAAAAAACAAAGTGTGGTTGGTGGGTCGCTGTCGAGTCACGACCATTATCTATCTCCGCTGCTTTGGTGCTAATCCGCGATTAATGCCGCTAATTTTATACTGATGCATGTTGGTGGGTGCACTCGAGTGGTGTGGGGCAGTTTTGGATTCCATTTGCAAATGCTACGCTCACTCCTCGCGTGCTCTACCAGCTCACTAGAAAGCATGTGTATTCTTAGTTCAAAAGTGCCTTAGCCTATGTTTTTTTTTTTTTTTTTTTTTGAACGGGGAACGGGTGCAAGAGCACCCGAAATATATTGCTGCTTTGATACACTGGAGTACAAAAAGGCCTAATAAAAATAAAAATTACATCGAGGCCCAGAAATAAGCACCGAGGACCCTGAGGAAAACTTGAAAAAGCAATCAAGTCCAACATCCTCATCCACCTCCAGATCGACGGCGAAACTCCGGCAAATCCAGCGATTCACAGCGGACAACGCACGGGCCGAGCAGCAAAGGAGCGGCAGCCCTCGCCATTGGGTCCGACGTCTTGTGAACAATAGACGCCAGCGGAGAAGCTCCAAAACCGAGCCGCATGGCACCCAATCCTTCCACTCAGCCACCACCATGGCGGCTTGAATAGGAAGGAGGAGACACGCCCGCGACAAGTACCACCCTGATCCAAACAAGGAAGAAGAAGACGACGACGCAACGCCGCAGATCCTCGCCTCACGTGGCCGAAGAAGAAGCACCCGCATCAACCGTCACCACGCCGCCTTCCTCCCCGCCACGGCCGGCCAAGAAAGGGCCGCATCAACTCCTCATCGGATACCAGGTCCTAGGCCTTATTTTGAGTCACCGTGAGGATCCACTCACTCCATGACACCACCGAACCTGGAAGAAGAGATCCGCTGACCGCTCCAGATCGGCCGGCGACTGAGACAACTCCGGTAAGCGCCCAAACCAGCGAGACCGCGCCAAACACCCTACAACCTAATCCTAACTCACGCCGGGACCTCTCTCGCCACTCCCACGGCATCGCCGCCGGAGGGGCTCGGGATCGGCCCGGAACCACTGGGCTCTTTCGGTGTACTGTTCACAGGAGAGAGAGAGGGGAGTCCAGATGTGCCCGAGGTCGTCAACCTTAGCCTATGTTGAAATAAAATTTCTTATTCTACGTGTTCATGTGGAGAGAGAGCGGGTGTTTTGTGGCTGTGAATCATGATTCAGTGGAGCATGGACTCGAAAAAAAGAAGGAAATAATATTATTACGGAGTAACTAATTCATGAAGCAAGAGCCCACTTCGGCCCCGCTTCTTCTGCTATGGGACGACTTGAGAGGCGACGAAACCCTCTGGTCATATCTGCAGACTTCCCTCCATCACTTATGCTCGGGTGAAAACCTCAAATCCTCGTATTAGGCATCGTCGGTGTTTTGGCGCCGTATTCTCTTTGAAGGCGTCGTCTTAGTCTACAAGAAGGTGGTCGTGTTGCGTGTGTTCGTGGCCTCCTTGTGGCGGCATTGTCGTATCTTCTGTTGGTGGTCTAGTCCTAAAGATTGCATCTTGTCTGCGGGTGGTAGGTGTTGTGGTCAGCAGCGGCAGCGTTCGTAGGTATCGTGTGAAGAGGTGCATGGGCTTGGTTCTGCTCCATGGCAAGTTGTCCTATATGCACACACACACATGCTCTTGGGGAGCTGTTCTGCCTTCCGACATCATGCCTTGTGTGGAAGTGGAATCAGATTGCACGACGGATACGACAAGGCGGGACTTGTCGAAGACGAGATCTTTCTCCGGTGGTGCTTCATGGTGTTTCCTCTCCTACGTTCTGCCTGTTTTGGCAGATGAAGGCTTGGAAGCTCAAGTTGTGCTTTCTTGTAATTTTCTGTTTGCTTGTTGTTTGTAAGCTGATCTTTCAGCACCATATACTTGTCGTAGGTTGGCTTTGTTAATTCAAAATCGGTCTCATTTCGAGCCTCCCATCTAGTTAAGACCAATTTAGACCTCGGTCACTTTAATGTCCCAAATATTTCCGCTCGTCTTATGGTCACCTTGGTTGTTAGAATTCTAGGATTGTATCATATGGATATTCTAAGGATTCCTCTACACAAGGACTCTTTGGATTGTAGGAGCTATTCATATCAATCCACTATAGATTGCCTTTCAATCAAAGAAACAGTACTACCCAAAATCTTATGCATCAAAGTCTATTGAAACTTTAACATCCACACTAAAATTTTGTTAAGACTATGTCGAGTAAGATCAAATCACTTTTTTTTTTCTATTGTGTGTGTCTTGCTATACTATCCAAACAACAATTCATGCTGTTTTTCTTTGTTTTATACTCATATATTTTGGAGTGGCAAACATGTCAAACTTTAATCGTTACGTTTCAAGAGGCCCATGCATTGAAATGTTTTCATCCGCTCAAACTTCTGGAAATGAATCATCCTTTTTCTACTGTGGTGCAACGCAACCACACGCATTTTGGTGCAAACAAAATCCTATGTGATTCGTAAGTACTCTCTCTGTTTTAAAATATAAGATGTTATACTAAATACATTTGCTTTACAAAGCTAAAACATGTTATATTTTGAAACGGAAGGAGTAGATGATAATCGCAATCTATCTAGCAATAAAAAATCGATTTCAATGTTTTTAGTACTAGGTTCCTATCAAGGAATTCACTTATTCAAACAATCAGGGCTACGCTGCATTGAGTGCGTTCACGGAGCACAAGTAAGCAACCATGGTTAAACAAGCTTTAATCAGTTGATTGGATTTAACGGCACGACGGAGGGAACCGGGCAGGTGGAAGCTTCGCTGGTGGCGCCGAAGGCCGGGCACGTTTTGCTCGCGCGGTGCGTGCACCACGGCGCTCGCGGTTTCCTTTACTAGTATATCTATCTCTGAGAAAAATTTACGTTACTTTAATCGTGGAGTGGCGTTGTCGTCACGTGCTCTGGGTCCCTTCACCATGTGGACACAGCTGGAAGCCTGGAACACGCCTTCCCCCTTTCCCCGATTGTTTATTCAGAAACGATAATTGCCATGTTTACCTCTGGACCCTACCCGCTAATCGCTAGTGCTCCTCGTGCTGACGTTAAAACAGGGGAGGACCGATTGGCGTTTTATTCTCGGTTCCTCGCTGCTGGTGCTGGGCCAGAGGAAATTAATTTGCGCGGATCGTGTCGACGGATAGATGCAACGAATGGGTACCCGTTTTCCTGTGCTTCCTCCTGTCACCACGATGAACATGTGCAGGATTATCACTAAGGCGGCGCCCGGTTTTTGGGTGCATTCGCATGTATATTACCAGTCCAGTCCGTTACTTGAAAAAACACTTTACAACCTATTTGGCAGCCTGGTATTCAGAAGTGTAAGCCCGAGAGAAACCTTAGATACACGTTGGGTCGACGGGTTTTCCAGACGCGAGGAGGGTTAAGCGTTTCTTCCACTCGCGCGGCACCGGCGGCCGGACGAGCTCGCGGTGGAGACCAACGTGACAAAGACGACCCTCACCACCACCTCCCCACAAAGCAAGATCCCGCCGCCGCCTCCTCACAGTCCCGCCGATCGCCATATCTTGGCGCCGCCTCCTCGCCGTCCTCCCCAACGCCATCTCCCACAGCCGCCATCAGTCCATTGGCGTTGGAATGTTGGCTTTCACTCTGGTGTGTTCTCTTTCAACCCCACTACTTGTAGGTTCTTGATTGGTGGCTATGCCATGGATTAGGGTTCTTCCACCAGAGAGAGAGGGAGACCGGTGAGAAACTTGTTCACATCTCGTCGTGACCGGTCAGTCCACCAATCGATCGTGCGTGCACTATGCTGGGGATGGGAAACCACGGTCAATTTGGTTGGTGATGGTCCGATAACCCAAGGAGTATTTTGTTGTTGTCATGGCTCCACGAGTCTTTTTGCACTTGTGTGTAAAACCATGGATTATGGATGGGATGCGTGGAGTACTCCTTTTTTCAATGGAGGGCACTAACGTTGTAGCCTGTGATAAAGACACTCTGAAAGTTTAAAAATAGAGGCACAATGGCTCTGAATAGTTAGCATTAATTCTCAATAGTTGGCTCAATAGCATTTTAGTTCAGTTTTGCAATATTTCTGTTGATTCTTTACTGTAAGAAATAGTCAAGTACTATGAGAAATAGTCATGTAATATTTCTGTTAATCCATGTAACTGATAGCATGACATCAAAATGGAAGGCATTCGGAAAAGTTTCAGAGGTGTTGGTGCAAGAACAGCTGGACAACTCCAGTCACGAATAGCAGCACATCAAAATATAGCACCGTCCAGAGTAGTGACAGTTCTTATAAAATCTGAATTGGTTCAGGACCACCACACAGGGTCTTCAGTCACGAATATGCATTGTTAATGTAATTCATACATATTTCTGCCATTGCATTGTCACTTGACAGATACATGTAATGCTTATTGACCTATGTTTTCAGCGTTGGTGCTTATTGGCACTTTTCTGAACCATGCATCTTTCTGTTAATGTCTATTGACCTCCAAGTTCAACATCATCGCTTGACAGATACATGTAATGCTTATGCTTCTGTTTACTCATCTATTCCTTTGTTTATGTAGGGCAAATTACTGTTTACTCACAGTTTATGCCTCGATTTATGTCGTAACACATATGTAGTTTACTGACAGTTTATGCCTCTTTTTCAAGAACCTAAGCCTTATTGGATATCAGGAACCGAAGAGGAGGGGACTTCACTAGTATGGGACCGAAGAGGAACCTATCTAGTATATAAAGAGATGATTATTAATCTTAGCATGGTTCTGTAAGTTAGAGGAAGATATTGAATAACATGCTCATGCAACTCATAATAACACCTTTAAACTTCAAGAACAATGCTTATAGCTGTCAGGAATATGCAACTTGTATTCCTCTGGAGGCCAAAGGCCACAATATATAGTACATGTATAGGGCAAATATGCAGGAAGCCCCCTAACATATGGGGGAAATACAATATACAGATATATACATCTAACACCCCCCCCCTCAAACTCATGGTGGATCCACAACACTGAGTTTGGAGAGTAAAACCATCTTTAGCTGGTTCGTGCCTTCGTAAAGAAATCCGCTGTAAATCAGAACTGAGGCACATCTTTGAAGCAACAATCTGAAACACACTGAGCACGTGTATAGAAAGCATCAACACCAATATGCTTGGTAAGCTCATGCTTGACCGTATCACGTGCAACACTAATAACACATGTCTTGTCGAGACAAAACCAGTGGGTGTGGTAATAGAGACCCCAAAATCCGCAAGTAACCACCGTAACAGGTCACCTCGGCGATCAATAAGGCCATAGCACGCAACTCGCCTCAACACTCGAGGAAATCATCTGCTTTCTTCGTCTTCCAAGCAATGAGCGAACCACCAAGAAACACACGATGAAGTAGAAAGTGAGCGACGATCCGAAGGATCACTCGCAATAAGCGTCACGAATAGCCGAGCTGGAGAGAGCTGGAACGAAGAAAGAAAAGGCGACGAGTGATCTTACCACGAAGATAACGAAGAACACGGAGAAGATGACTATAGTGAACAGTGGTAGGAGCAGAGACAAACTAACTCAGAATATGAACAGGATAAGAGATGTCAGGACGAGTGACAGCAAGATAAACTAGACTCCCAACAAGATGACGATAACGCGCCGGATCAGAAAGAGGATCACCATCAGTAGGTTGAAGCTTAACATTAAGCTCCATATGGGTCTCAACAGTGCGCTCATCCCCAAGAGCAGCACGAGCAAGAAGATCCTGAATATACTTTTCCTGAGAGATGTAAAATCCATCAGAAGTGGAGGAAACCTCAATCCCAAGAAAGTATCAAAGAGGACCAAGATCAGTCATAAGAAACTGATCACGAAGACGAGCCTTAACAAAGGCGATATACTCAGGATCATCACCAGTAATGATCATATCATCAACATAGAGAAGAAGGAGAGTGCGTCCACGAGGAGAAGTGTGAACAAACAGCGCTAGATCATGAGCACTAGGGGAGAAACCAGCAGCAGTCACTACAGAAGCAAAGCGCTCAAACCAGGCACGAGGGGCTTGTTTTAGGCCATAAAGAGACCGTCGAAGGTGACAAACCATCCCCTCGGGAACATAGTACCCAGGAGGAGGCTGCATATAAACCTCCTCACTCACCTCACCATTTAGAAAGGCGTTCTGAACATCAAGCTGAGACATAGACCAGTGACGAACAGAAGCAACATGAAAAAAAAGTACGCACAGTGGTCATATGAGCCACAGGAGTAAAGGTCTCATCATAGTCACGACCATGCTCCTGCTGAAAACCACGAGCCACAAGACGCGCTTTATAGCGCTCAAGAGATCCATCAGAGCGGGTCTTAATCTTATAGACCCACTTACACATGATAGGACGGACACTGGGAGGGGGAGAAACAAGATCCCAGGTGCCAGTGCGCTCAAGCGCAGCAATCTCCTCGGCCATGGCAAGCTGCCATTCAGGATGACGCTCAGCATCCCGATAAGAGGTCGGCTCGGAGGCAACAGAAAGACCATACTGACTAGGAGAGTAACGATCGGGTGCACGACGCTGGCGAACAGGACGACTAGAGGGAAGCTAGTCAGAGGAAGACGAACCAGGAGACGACGATGAAGAAGAAGGAATAGCAGAGGAAGACTCCAGAGAACGAGGAGAACTAGGAGAACTAGATGGAACAGAGGAGGACGGTATAGAAGAAGAGACATAAGGGGTAGGAGATCCTGAAGAAGACACAATAGGAGTAGAAGGAGTAGAGCGGAGGGGTGTCGGGAAGAGAAGAAACGAGATATCTTCCACCGGGTAGGTTCCAGCGGTGGGACAAGGATAGAAAGGACGCGTCTCATCAAAAGTAACATCACGAGAGATACGCATCCGACGACCAATGGGGTCCCAACAGCGATAGCCCTTATGCTCATCACTGTATCCAAGGAAAACACACTCAACAGACTGAGCGGTCAGTTTGGTGCGTTCGCGAGGAACAAGGAGAACATAGCAAACACAACCAAACAAGCGAAGCATGGAATGGTCTGGAGACTGTCCAGATCTGCGCTCAAGGGGGATGCCACCCTGTAGAGCGGCAAAAGGCTGAATATTGATGAGGTAAGCGTGGCGGCGACCTCAACCCGTAAATGCACGGGAAGAGAAGAAGCAATCATCATGGCACGAGTGGTCTCAAGAAGATGGCGATGCTTACGCTCAGCAACACCATTCTGAGCATGGGCGCCAGGACAGGAGAACTAAGCAAGGGTGCCCTGCTCAGCAAGAACACCTCGCAACATCTGGGAGATATACTCACCAGCAGAATCAGCACGAAACACACGAATGGGGGTAAAATATTGAGTACGGACCATAGCCGCAAAACGTTGATATATGGAGAGCACTTCACTACGAGAGCGCATAAAATACAACCAAGTGTACCGAGAGAAATCATCGATAAATAAAATATAGTAGCGATGGCCCCCTTTCGAAGCGAAAGGAGCCGGACCCCAAACATCTGAATGAACTAAATCAAAAGGTCGCTGAGATATAAACGCGCTAGTAGGATAGGGAAGTTGAATCTGTTTACCCAACCTACAGCCCTGACAATGTAAAGACCCATCTCCTGAGATAGACCCCAGAAGACCACGATGAACTAATGACGAAAGGCGAGAGTCACAACGGTGACCAAGACTGATGCCCTTCTTGAAAGGAGTGGTAGCGAGGCGATGACCGGAGAAGAACCGGAAGATGAAGTGGCGGCGAAGGAACACGAATCCAGTCTAACTCCCAAAGTCTGAAGAGTCACGGCGAGGGCAGCTCAACCGAACTGCGTGCGACGGTCCTGGACAACACAAGAATCAGCATCAAGAATGACGCGACAACCAGAGTCAGTAAGCTGGCTAGCAGATAACATATTCATCTTAAGAAGAGGGACATGAGAAATATCAGGAACAAAAAAATAAGAAGTAGAGAGGGTGCCCCGACTAGAAACAGGGAGAGAGGTACCATCAGCTGTGAAAACACGGACATGGGAAGGGAGAGAACGAAGAGCAGACAGAAAAGAAGACTCAGAGGTCATATGAAAAGAAGCTCCAGAATCCAGATACCATGGGGACGTACCTGACTGTGTAGAAGGTGGTGGTCGCACAGGGCCTGAAGAATCAGTCACAGAACCAGCAGTGCCTGTCGAAGAAGAGCACATGGCAGCAAGCGCGAAGACTCGATAATGTCTGATCGAGAGAGCAAGCTGCGAAGATCCGAGAAGGAGCCGATCGCCCACGAGCTGGTCCGGCGTGGCGGGATCTCGTGTATAACAGGTGGCCCAAGTGTGGCCATCCTTTTTACAGTAAGAGCAGTGACAAAGAGAACCACGGCGACCCTGACCACGAGCCTTTGGTCTTGACTACAGCCTGGCTGCTGGTCTTGACTCGACCACAAGCTGGTGCTAACTCTGACCCTGAACTGGAGGAGTGGGTAGTATCGGCAGCGGCACAGAGGACCGCAGTTGAGTCGAGGGAACAGACGGCATAGGAGGACCATGGGTACCAAGCACAGATGGAACCGCAAGAAGACCAGCACCACAGAGACGGAACGCGACCACGAGCATTCAGCTGAACGCGACCACGAGCATTCAGCTGAACGCCCAAAGCTCAGACAACACCTCAGAGAGCGAAACGCGACCACGAGCATTCAGCTGAGCACGCCGGAGCTCAAACTCCTGGCGGAGCCGAGACAGAAACTCATAGATATGGTGAAACTCCAAGTCCGAGCGCACAATCTAGCAACACGAGCATGTGCCACGCATGATCTGAAGAGAATCAGGCGGCGCGGATAGCAAGACTCGAGTATAGAACTCATCAATAGTAGAATCACCTGCTGAGAGCATGCTCTGGCGAACCACGACAGTAAAGAGCATCCCAGGGCCGGTGATAGCGGCGAAGATGAGCCTGGCGGCAATAGTAGGGAGACTCATGAGCTCGGCGACATCTTGAGGCGAGAACATCGGAGGTGAGAACGGCAGACGAGCATCCTCATCAACCCACCGAGTGTAAGCGGTCGAGGCGTGTCGATAGGTCTCGAGATCGGAGGAGTAATGCTTGAACTTGGTCATAAGCAGCAACAGACTATCATCAAGACTCTGGCGGCATCCTTGGCCTCTTGAGAAGCATCGACCGAGAACAATCGGCGTCGGCGGAAGGAGCCACGAGGGGCGAGGCCTGGACAGGAGACCTCGCCAGAGAGCACACCCCAAAGACGAAGACCGCGCATGTGAACGCGCATAAAGGCAGTGAAATCAGGGTAATTCGCGCCATCAAAGACCACCGGGCAGCGAGGAATCGCAACATAACCCGATGAAGAAGACATATCTCTCTCTCTTTTTTTTACATAGACCAGGCTAGATCTAGATCTGAGGACGGTCTGAGGCAAGCAGACGAAAGCAGGGTCAGCCGGCGGCGGGCAAGGCAGGAGGCGGGCGGGGCCCGTCGGACGAAGCGTCAGGAGGCGGGCGCGTGGGACGAAGCGTCAGGAGGCGTCGGCTCAGGAGGTGGTGTCCCGCGTGGGCACGTGGGCAGCGGTGGTGTACCGCGTCGTCCCGCGTGGGCACGTGGGCGGCGGTGGTGTACCGCGTCGGCTCGGGCGAGTGTCCCGCGTGCGGTTGCAGGGAGCAGAGGCGTCAGGGAGACAGGTCGACCGCGTGGTGGAGTGCCTGGCCTGGCGCGAGCAGACGAGGCCCGCGTGGGCGGTGCAGGGACCTGGCGCGAGCAGACGAGGCTGCGGCGAATGCGAGCGATGCCGCGTGGGCGGTTCGAGCGAGCGAGGCCGCGTGGGCGGATCGAGGCGGTCGGGGCAGATCGAGGCGGAGATGTAGAGCAGATCAGAACGATCTCGCGTGAACGAAGAACAGATCAATCTCGCGTGAACGAGGACACCGCGCGAGAAACGAAACTGGATCCGAAGACGGAACAGGCGGCCAGCGGCGGCGGCGACAACGGCAAGGCCGTCGGCGACAGGGACGGTGGCGGCTGAAGCGACGAAGTTGCGAATAGGAGGAAGCTAACCTAGCTCTGATACCATGTCAGGAATATGCAACTTGTATTCCTCTAGGGGCCAAAGGCCACAATATATAGTACATGTACAGGGAAAATATGCAGGAAGCCCCCTAACATATGGGGAAAATACAATATACAAATATATACATCTAACAATAGCTAGCCTCCATGGATGGTAGACACTGAGATGCAATATGTTGTTACATATTTGTAGGTATAAACAGTTTGAAGTTGCACTTATTCTGGAACACAACAACAATATTAACATAGTTCTACGTTTTCAACTTGACTCCTTACACTCATCACTATATATTTTTTATTTGAAGCGACATCATAGTTCTGACACATGTTCATTACTAATTTTTCAATGTCCTTCCAGGTATGGTTCTTACCTATCCCACCTATGGAATATTGTCTTGAGAAGGGAGAGAAATCCTCGTCTGCGCATCACTCTTTCTTTTGATGGGAGGAGATGGACTGTTTTTCGATGCAATGTAAAGAGGCTGAAGCTTGTCTTAACTATTGGTTGTTAAGATAGGGACATGTTTAGCATTGTGTCGAGACCTTGTTGTTGGATGTGTTTGCACTGGTATCATATGTCTGAGAATCTTATTTCGCAACCATTCACTTCAACGCTCAGGACACAATTTTACAATGGATTATTGTTAATGTAATCTTATCATAAATTGTACTTGTCTTGCTTGCAATGTAACCTAAAAACTAATGTTGAAACTTTGGTTACTTTTGATACCGAGCAGTTGATGAACAAAATAGTATAAAGTTTTGATTTTTATTACTTCATTCTGCAACCTGTCATTTGCTACATGTTTGTTTCCAAATGCAATCAAATCAATACTTGTGTACCATACGATGGGGTTGGGTGGAGTGTACTGTGGTGTAGAGAGTATTGGGTGGGAGAAGGGGATTGGGTGATGGGAGTGTATTCACCCAATACTTTTGAGAAAACACTCCCAAATACTCTAGAATACACTCTTGCCAAACAAGGCCTAACTGGTGTGGTGTTACTAGTCCGTCACCGTCATCATTTCAGACAGGAAAAGATAGCTTTGGCATGCTTGCTATATGCCCGCCTGATTTTGAGCTCTTGACAACGAGCGATGGAGTCAGTGTATCTAGACGCACTAAGTAAGTGTAGTGTATATTCATTCGCAAAAAAAGAGTGTAGTGTATACACTAAAAATAAGAGATGACAAGGAAGTTGTATATAGATGGAGGGAACAATTATGGAAAACAAAAGTTCAAACGGTGCTCTTGATCACATGGTGTAACACCCCAATTTTAGATAAACATTATTTAGGGTTTGATTGAGCATTCATGAGCATCATGTTTAAATTATGCATTAAAGAACATAATGCAAAACCCTAGTTTCCCCTCTCTTTTTAAAACCTTCTAAAATGGTTTTGTATTTTGAAACTACCAAAATAATGGAGCCCAAATGGTTTATAAGGGCCCCATACTAATTTACGTAGATTTACAAAGTTTCTGATATTTTTGAAATGGATCAAAACAGATTTGAACTAAAAATATAAAGAGGAAATACAAAACAGAAATAAAAAAGAAATTTGCAAATAAAAAACAGAGCCAGCTAACCAAAGCAGGCCAGCCCAGCTCGCCTCTCCCCCTCTCCTTCCTTTCTATGCTGCTCCCGCGCGCCCCGTAGAGGCCCATCTGGCTCGTCTGCAGCCCAACCATGGCTCGGTACCCCTTTGCCCCGGACGTCGTCGTCTTCCCCGCGCATCCAAGCTCCTGCATGTCGACGCCGGCGCCGTTGATCTCCGCCGCCTGCGCTCCGCCGTCCGTCGCGCTGCAGGAGAGGATAAGACCTGTCGCGACCCTCTCCCTTGCCCTCATCCACTTCTCCTCTCCCCGGCGACCTCCCTCTCGCGTTCTTCCCTCTGGCCCAAACCCTAACCGCCCCACTCATCGGCGAGCCCCGCCCTCTCCGGCATCCCCTCGCTCCGCTGAGACGCCCTGAAGAAGCTCCTCGCCGCCCTCGTCATTCTCGTAAAGCCACACAAGCGGGGAAGCCACCTCCTCGCTGGAATCATTCTCGCCGTCCCGCCGGCTGTCGCCATGGCCGCCGTCGATTTGCCTACGTACGGCCTCGCCTCGCCTCCCCGACGCCTCCATCGTGCTCGTGGTCAGCCTGCAGTGCTAACGCACCCCTCTGCTTGCTCTCTTCCTCTCTATAGTCGTCTCTCTCCGTTCGCCTGCAAGCATCGCCGCCGTCGCTCGCCGTGCTCGCTGCTCCGACGGTCTAATCCTAGCGGCGCCGCCACCATAAGGTTCCCCTTGTTGGCCTCGTTCGATTAGCCTAGGTCTCGCAGCCCCACGCGTCCTCCTTCGCCGTCGCCGGTGGCCATCCGACGGTGGCCATCGTGATGACGTCGCTGTGACATCATCACAAAGACGTTGAAGTGGACCCCGTTGACCGCCACAGTGGACGCTGACGTGGCCCTCGGCCCAACCGTCAGCGTCTCTGGCTAGGTAGAGCCCCAGTGGAAATAACCCCGATCCTGTGATGACTTCAGCGTGACGCAATAATCAATTTAAATGGTTTTAATAAATCCAGAAAATGATATAAACTTGTAAATTCAATATCTAATTATTTATAAGTCGGAAAAATATGTATCATATATCAAAATATTCAGAAAAATGATAACTACCTATCTAAGCTATAATCATGCATTGATCAACAACTTTCATGACAAGTTTAATTAAAAAACAAACCAACCCCTCTCATATACATCCGAAGTTTCCCCGAGTTAGGGTTTTCAACCCTTGGAACCCCGTTCAAATTGTCGAGCATGTCTTAGGGTTACTTTTCAATACAATTCAACTTGTCAAATCATCATACTTGCTTGAGCATTGCATCGATGCCATGTGTTGATTGTTACCCTTTCTTTCCGTTTTTCGTTCTTCCCGGTAGAATACGATATCAAGATCAAGAGCGAATCCCGAGGACAACACCGTCGAAGTTCGAAGATCGACGAACAATACTTGACCAACTATAATCAAGTCAAGTACATGGCTCCCGAAGATCTGCTTATTTGTTATCAACTGGCAAAGGCAAGCATAGCCCCACCATGATATACTCCTATAATTTCAAAAGGATTTCATTTCCTGCCATGATGCATACGATTCTACTGTGGTATTTTATCGATAGATAGAATAACCTATCTGTTGCATTACTCCCTTTGAGCTTATCTTATCTGATCCACTACTCCTAGCATAACTAGGTTTGGCTTGTGTGCACTGCTAAAGCTTATATATATGTCTGCTTAGCCATGCATAGCTATCAGTTCTGGTTCATCCAGATGATGTATCAGATGCAGATAATCTAGTATGACAGGAGAACATGATGACATGAGATCAGTGATATGAGTTTAAACATGCTAAGACTTGTATGGGAGGCCACGGTGGGATGTGGTTTTTCTAGTCCCATGCTCGCCACCACTAGGAATCGAGTTCTTGCCTTTGGAACCGAGACGAGCATACAACCACATGGGCCCTGGAAAACCTCACGAGTAACTAACTTGCCTACTCTGATCCATGAGTCCGTAGTTAGCTATTTTGCATCTGCATATTCGGAGGGGTTGAAGATGGTGCATCATATTGGGCATGACCAAGGAGGATGGAGGCTCCGGGAGTACTCTCGATCCTTGGACATAGATATATGGGCCGATGGAACCCTTTCTTGGAGACTCATGGATTTAGGCGAAAGCAAGGTAAAGGTCATGTCTAACCACCCTCTGCCAGACTTTCAAGGAAGAGGGTTTATATAGTGGCATTAAGAGAAGGTTAGTACGTATGAGTAAAGTTGTACACCCCTACATGGTAATAATCTTTTCGAAAAGCCGTGTTTACGGTTATAAACGCTTGGTGACCAGATTCTAAGATCATAGAGAACTATAACCTAATCATAAAACTTGGTAGATCAACGTGTGCCTAAGGATGCTTCCTCATGGGTACGAGGGGGTGATCCAAGTAGAGGTTCGATGATGATGATTTGGTGGATATCAAAATATGATGATCAATACTTCGGAGATGTCGCTCTCTTATCCCCTTTTAAAATACTCTGACTAGACGAACTTCTTCTCTCTGATTTTATAAACAGAGATGGCTTTATGCAAAGCAACTTCACCAGCCATAAATCTTGCGGAGTACACCCTGTACTCACCCTTGCTTTGTTGATACTTTTGGCAGAGTAAGTGTTCACTGAAGAACAATTCCGTACTACATCGACATTGACGAATAGCATGAGGTTCCCGGTCGACAGCCTGGAATCTATGGACTGAGACGTCATCTTTATGCTTGAGGACTCTTAGGCCATTTGTTAAGTTTGCTATACTTAATAGCATATATTGCCTTCCGCTGTTTGATGTTTGTGGTCAGTGACCTCTCCCTGTAATAATTTGGTTCTTTGCTCAGTTATGAGCTTGCTGTAATAAATTTTGTGTCGTAGGGTCACTGTTGTGTTACCGATTCTTTACTGGATATTCTCGAGCTCAAGGTTAAGCTTATGTCAGACGGAGGTCTAGGATTTGTCTAGTCCTGATCCCGGGGGTGTCACACATGGTCCACTTTATTTTAAAAACACATATTCAATTTTTATACTCCCTCCATCCTAAAATAGATGGATGAATCTATATACTCCCCCCGATCCATATTAATTGACTTTGATTTGTCAAAATTTGGATGAACCTATATACTGAGTAGTTTCTAGATTCATTCAAATTTGAGTCAATTAATATGGGCTGGAGGGAGTACTAAATAGTGTCTAGATTTATACAAATTTTGATAAATTTAAGACATCTATTTTAGCGGAGGGAGTATAATTTTTTTTGGCATGTAATGACTTATTATTATTCTTTATGTATACTTTAAGTTTCATGGAAAATCACAACCATTTTCTTCACAGCACAGCTCATCATTTCGTTTCGGGTTAGTGCTATAAATCGACCAAAAAACTCGCAGAAACTTAAAGGCACATGGATCACTATAATTCTACATGCAAGACTTTTTAGTTTTTCTCTTTTGAAAAAATAACGGATCACGCGATCTATACGTGTGATCAGGATTTAATGGCATACCACCAAGACAAACTATCTCCTCGTCCTCTTATCTGCTCATTTACTGCAGGACGCGCGCGCTACGTCGTCGGCGTAGGCCAAAATCTCCTCGACATATGATACGCCGACGGCTGTCCTCGGCGTAGCCTACTCGGCAAAGGCCTCCCTCGGCGGAGCATATAGAGGCCGTCGGCGTATCAAAATATTATCGGCATATGGTACGCCGAGGGCATAGCGGCCGTCGGCATAGCCTGTCGACATGTTGTAAAAACATTTTTTTAAATAATTTTATTTATTTTTTTCTCAAAATTTTAATCTTTGAATTGTTTGACTCGTTAATCTCTCACTAAACATTTTTAACACTAATTATATTTAATATTTAATTAAATTATAGTCTTGGTAAAACTTTTCAGCCGGTCACCCATCCTAATACTACTCCAGCTCCAACACGCTTAACTTACTCATTCCTTCATAATCTATTTTCGCAAAGTAATCCATACATTGTTGTCAATACTATGATATTAATCCTATTAACTCTTATATCATCATGTCACATGTTTGTATTTTTTGAAATTACAAACAATTATTTAAGTAAACATTAATGAATAAGTAAAAATATTATTGAATTCAAATAAAAATATAATAATTTAACTTTTTTGTATTTTTCTATTTAATATGGAATAATTAATATCTTTAAATCTGTAAATCGGAATTTAACAAATAATATGTCTAAATTGATCAGAAAAATGAGAGGAATCCAAATATGATATCCATATCAACTAATCACAAACCCTCCGTTTTTGAATTAGCTATTTGGTGGTTGCTTTAGAAAATTCTCTTTTTGCGCTCGGATAATGAAAAATGGCTTTTTGGTGCGATGGAAAACTTGCATTGGATCTTTGATAAAATAGCATATTGTGAACCTAAAAATGAACTTTGTAAAAAAACAAGAGCATCGCATCATGTATCTGTAGTTCATATCTGACCCACTTCCTACCGATTCAGCAGGAATTTGTCTTTTTCACCAAAGGTGGACGGAAAGGTTTCGGATCCCCCTGTTGGAACATTGTCCATATAATGTGGTCTAGTAATTTTTGTAAAATGTGACGGTAGTATTTTGAATTAGCCATTTGGTGGTTGCTTCATAAAACTGTTAGTTTTTTATGCTCGGAAAATGGAAAATGTTTTTTTGGTGTGACAAAAAGGAAAGCTTCCTCCTACAACATTGTTCGCCATCCTATGATGCACATGTATGCATAATATGAGCATATTATTACAAACTATATCCTAATTCTAGTCATAACGTTGGTCATTTGACCCGAAAGCCAAGAAACCTCGAATGAGATAGGTCATTTTGTGAAGGTTTCTTTGAGGCATAATCAATATACCAAGTTTGATATTTTTTCTGTTAACTATGTCACATAATATAACACCACGTGAAGATTTTGCATTGTTTCGATCTTTTTGAATTTGTTATGCCCGTTTTAAACTATCGTCAAACTTTGTCGAACGGCGGGCATGAAGATTCTTAGCTCGGGGCCGAGACTCGCTAGAATTGCATTGGATCTTTGATAAAATAGCATATTGTGAACCTAAAAATGATTTTTGTAAAAAATCATGAGCATCGGATCATGTACCTGTAGTTCATATCTGACCCACTTCCTACTGATTCGGCAGGAATTTGTCTTTTTCACCAGAGGTGGACGGAAAGGTTTCAGATCTCTCTGTTGGGACATTGTCCATATAAGGTGGTATAGTATTTTTGTAAAATGTGGTGGTAGCATTTTGAATTAGCCATTTGGTGGTTGCTTCACAAAACCGTCCTTTTTTGTGCTCGGAAAATGAGAAATGGCTTTTTGGTGCAACGAAAAGGAAAACTTCATCCTGCAACATTGTTCGCCATCCCATGATGCATGTGTATGCATAATATGGGCACATTATCACAAACTATGCCTTAATTTTAGCCATAACATTGGTCATTTGACCCGAAAGCCAAGAAACCTCGAATAAGATAGGTCATCTTGTGAAGGTTTTTTGAGACATAATCAATATATCAAGTTTGATATTTTTCCTTATAACTATGTCACATAATATGACACCACGCGAATGTTTCGCATTGTTTCGATCGTTTTTGAATTTTTTATGCCCGTTTTAAACTATCGTCAAACTTTGTCGAACGACGGGCATGAAGATTCTTAGCTCGGGACCGAGCCTCGCTAAACTTGCATTGGATCTTTGATAAAATAGCATATTGTGAACCTAAAAATTATTTTTGTAAAAAAATATGAGCATTGGATCATGTACCTGTAGTTCATATCTGACCCACTTCCTGCCGATTCGGCAGGAATTTGTCTTTTTCACCAAAGGTGGACGGAAAGGTTTCGGATCCCCCTTTTGGGACATTGTCCATATAAGGTGGTCTATTATTTTTTGTAAAATTTGGTGGTAGTATTTTGAATTAGCCATTTGGTGGTTGCTTCACAAAACCGTCTGTTTTTTATGCTCGGAAAATGGAAAATGGCTTTTTTTTGCGACAAAAAGGAAAGCTTCCTCCTGCAACATTGTTTTTCATCCTATGATGCACATGTATGCACAATATGGATACATTATCACAAACTATGCTTTGATTCTAGCCATAACATTGGTCATTTGACCCGAAACAAGAAACCTCGAATGAGATAGGTCATTTTGTGAAGGTTTCTTTGAGGCATAATCAATATACCAAGTTTGATATTTTTCCTTCGAACTATGTCACATAATATAACACCACGCGAAGGTTTCGCATTGTTTCGATCATTTTTGAATTTTTTCTGCCCGTTTTAAACTATATACAATGTTTTATGTTTTACTTAATTTTTATTTACAAATGTGTAATATTTGAGTGTAGATATATAGGTCTTATTTTTCTGCAAATTTTGATATATTATTTGTATTTTTCTGAATTAGAATGATTTAGTTATAATTTTCAAAGTTTAATGAGATAAAATAAAAAATAGCTATCTTAGAGGCGTGATGTTATGCTACTGCCGGCAGTAAAGCATAGGATATGCCGAGGGCAATTCTACGCTGACGGCTGCTTGGAGGGACTGGCCTGGAAGATGGCTACGCCGACGGCCCCGACGTTTGGCCGTCGGTGTAGCTTCCCATTCCTGTAGTGATTTCTCCATTCATGGTGTTCCATGATAATTATATTATTTTTTCTAATCCTCACTACCTTGTCGGCCTTCGTCCCTCGCCCTATCCCCTAAATGTCCTCACCTCCGTTGCCGGCTAAAAATGCCTCGTCGTTTTGTTGCATCCACCCGGTCCATGCAGTCGATGTCGCTAGCAAGAGCTCACGGAAATTGAAGAACAAGTGAGAGGCATAGGAATTTGTTTTCAAAAAAAAAAAATCTCGTCAAATTGAAATTTGATTGACAATAAGCTGAAAAATCTAAAAAATGAACAGGAAGTCTGGTGAGAAGTTCACAAGGAAATTTAAGCAACCCAACTTGTCCATTTGTCGTGCCTTGGTGAAATACCTCGTATCTAGGTAAACATATTCGCTAAAACATAGCTATAGGAATGAAACTTGAACTATAATTGATGCTTCAACTCTCATACATCTCATGATTTTATGCTTCCCCACTAGCGGAGCATAACTATTTGGACTTGCAGTACACTGTTGTCGTCAGATCAACACCGAGTAAAAAGAGAAACTACTCTCTCTCACACACACAAGAAACCTAGCTATTCAGGTTTAAGTTCTCATGGATGCGAAATTGAGTTATTATTATTTTACAAATCAAACTCGCCGTGAGAATTTTCCCACTGCTTTCCTTAAAAGAAACTTGGTTATAGATCCAACGGATGTAACTCACTCGTGCATTGGTGGCAGAATGGACGAAAATAACCCAACAAAATAACAATTTCACGAAATGAACTCTGGCCAGAAGAAATTCACGGAACTAACCCTTTTTGCAACGCCATACAGCGTGGCGCCGCACCTTGCCCGCGGGCCCGGTCCCGCTAGTGCGGCGCCTCGTGTGTGCGCCGCCTTATAGTCTTGCGCCCGTTCGCGCCGTACTTTAGGTCTTGTACCAGCGCGGCGCCAGCCCTCCCCAGACCCAGCCCATTTCCTCTAACCCACACAGGAGCTGCAGCGGCGGTGGCGGCTCTTCTCCCCCCTCCACCTTCTCCCTCCTAGTGTCCAAATCGGAAGCCTCTCTCCGTGGAGTTCGATCCCCCTAAGTGCCTTGAGGTATTCTTCCCCTTCATCTTTGATTTGACCCATTAATTTCTTGTTTTGGTCCATATCTTGCAAACCCTAGTTTGTTTTGTAAGATGCATGGTAGAATTTTGTTGTATTGGCATATGTGTTGGTATTGTGTTAATGTTAGCATGGGTATCTATTGAGTGTGTTGACCATGGTATTGTTGTTGTGATTATGTTAGGCATGGCAAGAATTGTTCATGTTCACCATGTAGACAAGGATGCTTTTTTGAGAGGTAACATAGAACCGGACCCGGACGAGCTCGATTTGGTGTTTGAGCGTAGTCCAACATATGCCGAGGTCTTGGAGCAATTGAGGATTGAATTGAAATGGATGGACCTAAATGATGATATTGAGTTGGAGGGAAGACATAATGTTGGCTTGAGAATGCATGTCCGTTGGAAGACCATGCGTATCTTCTCCGAGGCCCGTTGGCTTGCATACAAGGAGGTGGTGGCCGAATCACTAGGCAAGGCTCTTGAGCTATTAGCCACCAAGAAAGTTGGTAGTTCATTGTCTTTAGACTTAAACCGTATGGCATCCCCATTGCGTACTATGAGTCCTCCACCCGTAGACCAAGAGCTAAGGCGTGAACCTCCCTTGACCCAAACATTGAGCCCGATTTCAAGACACCAAGATGATGATTGTGGGGGTGAAGATGAAGATGACAATGATGATGTTGAACTCAACGACAACAATATTGGAGATTTAGAGAAATATATCACACAAGATGACATGGACCATGACCTCCCGTATTCTCGAGGCTATGCATCGGACTCGGATGATGATGGTCCC
This sequence comes from Avena longiglumis, assembly GCA_030063025.1. Classification (NCBI taxonomy): domain Eukaryota; kingdom Viridiplantae; phylum Streptophyta; class Magnoliopsida; order Poales; family Poaceae; genus Avena; species Avena longiglumis. Next base: position 468,450,758 of record CP125974.1, on the reverse strand, counting down.
GAAAAAGAAGTTGACGAGGAGGGGTTCACGGCTAGAGAGGCCGAAATCCACCATACCGTATTGGGTCGGGACCATCGGGTGCCTTTGTTTCGTGATCTCAGTCTCGCGGATGAAGCCGCGGTTGATGGTGGCAAAGGCATTGTGCTCGGACCAAGGACAAGTTCTTACCGGGATGGCAATGAAGTGAATAGTGGATTTTGCAAAGGATCAAGATTCAAGACCTTGTTGGAATCTAAGCAATGGATAAAGGACTTCTCGGTGAAGCATCATCGTCCTTACACGGTGTGCACTCAGACATCAAGAAGCGTTACACGGTGAAGTGCGAGGTGGAAGGATGTCCTTGGATGTGTAACCGAGAGTCATGGACTTGTATGTGTCAAGATTTGCTCGAGAACCTTGTTATTTCATGAACTCGTGTTATTTCATGAACTTGTATGTTCTAGACTTTAAGGGCAAGAAACTCGTGTTATTTCGTATGTGTCAACAAACTTGTATGTTCTAGGCTTTTTTGTACGATGTGTGATCATTTTCCCTCGAAATAAAAACGCTGAAAGCTGGCTGTGGCAGCATCTTCAAAGTGCGGCGCCATGCATTGTGGCGTCGCACCGTGCGGCGCCGTCGAGCGTGGCACCGCACATGCGCTAGAAAATAGAAAGAAGAGCGCCGCACATGCGCTCGAAAATAGACAGAAGCTTCTGTCTATTTTCTAGCGTCTATTTTCTAGTGCATGTGCGGCGCCACGCAGGACGGCGCCGCACGTGCAACGCGCAGCCTGGTGGCGCCGCTTCTGTCTATTTTCTAGCGCACGGCGCCGCACATTGACTTAGACGTTTCCTGGGCTATCTTGTAGCATGTGCGGTGCCAACGATCAGGGCGCCGCACCTTCCTGACTAGTGTCTGTCTGTTCCTGTTGTTCTGTTTGAGTTGGTTTTCGAGCAGGTTTGTTCGATGTTGTTCGAGCATGTTTGTTCCAAAAAGACAACAACCATTGAAGTTCACGACAACCATTCAAGTTCACGACAACAACATCAAAGTTCACGACAACAACATCCAAGTTCACGACAACCATTCACGACAACATCCAAGTTCACGACAACAACCATAAGTACTGAGTTGACGACTACAACCATTCAAGACAAAGTGCAACATCTACTCTACTTCCCACGGGTGGTCTTCGCCCCTCGTCCCCTTCTCGTGGGCATCTTCCTCCTCCTCGGTTCCTCTTCATCCTCCACCTCTAAGCGATATGGATTCTTGGGCTTCTTTGTCTTGGTCGTGGAAGGGTTGGGTGTGTAAGGCTTCTTGGGTTGCCTTGGCTTGAACATGTAGTCGGACCGCTCGTGTACCTTGTAGCGAGTGTAGTTGCCCAATGTCATATCGTCAGGGACGCTTTCCTCATCTTGCGGCTGTCAACAAAAGAAGATTGGTAAGGACAAATTCAGGAGAAATGCAAGGGAGGGTGGGGGATGCAATGGTTGTACTACCTCGGGTGTGTTCGCCTCGTCCTCAGATGTGGAGTGATGATCGCCAGAATTGTCACCTTTGGGCGTGTTGGACCGTGACGCGGATGGTGTTGCCACCTCAGGGTCACGACAACCTAGCAAGTTCGACAGCCTCCTTAACCGTTGGCCCTGCTTCTTAACGAACTCACGAAACAGACCCTCTCCCTTCTCTCCACGAGGGTATGTGTCCAAAGCGTCCTCGCATGCATCGGCGGACTTCCTTACCTGATCGCGCTGTCATAGACAAGAAACTAGTAAGTTATCCATGCATGGTGTGAGAAGGACGGAAAAAATATTATTCGGCACACTTTACCACAAAGTTGACCAAGAGAGCAAACTCGGTTTGTCGCCCTTCTCTGACCATGATGTTGTATTGTTCGGTTGAAAGCTCATCAAAAACCAATGGCTCCTCCAAGATCGAATCCCGAAATGCCCGTGGGTATATCTCCACCCGCGCATTGTCAACGAACCATGCGATGTAGTTGTTGAAAACATCTCGATTGAAGGGCCTATCCTGTGCTCCTTTTGATTTTCTAGCCTCGGTCACACACCTCCTGAATTTCTCAAGGTGCTTCCTATGAAGCTTGGGCCAATCCTTCTCTTTCCTCTGCTTCTTCCTGTCCAAGCTGCACACAACAACAACAACAAGTCAAAAAGCGTTATTTGGCGAATGATAAGCACATCACATGGTAAGGCAGTTAATAGCTTACCTATGGAGCCCTATGTCCGTGTCCTTCCACTCAGGCGGGACAATCTGAAATAACCCAAACTGGGTCATGACACGGTGAGGCTGGTGATACTCAACAGCCCACATGCACACCATTGGGCAACACATTAGCCACAGACGAGATTCTCTGAGGCAAATAGGGTTAAGGCGATAGTCCTCCGGAACACCAAAGCGGTCCCCTCGACCGTATGGCTCCCACGTCACCTGCATCATACCACACTCATGTCAGGGTCAAAGATTACAAGTTCAAGACATATAATTGACCGCCGTCGCTGAAATTACCTGATCCATGGTGATCGTGTCAAACTCGTTGGTGTACCTCTCAGACGCCTCCAAAAGGTCCGTTCGGAGACCACATCCCACTTGTAAGCCCACGTGGGAGAAGGTAGTCGTTGCCGTTATCAATGTAAGGATTGAATGACAACAATCTCGGCCATTCAATGGAGAAGCTGCCCCAGCTCCACACCGAAGAAGGAGCAAACAAACACCAATCCTCGAATCGGCGGGCGCTCCTAAGGCAAGCGTCATCCATTGCAGATGAAGTGAACAACCATTTGGTAAGAACAATTTTTTTGAGATAGTGCAGAAATATACAACAACATTTGTAAATAACTCATTACCCGACGGCATAACCAGGCCAATGCCGCAGAACCCCAATCAAGGTAGAGTCAAAAAAAGAACTTGAGCCAATGCCACGAGCACGATCCCACATTGCCGTGGAACAGCGAGTCCTCGTGATAATGTACCACACATACACATGAGTGTATGTCTTGATCGTCTCCTCATCGGCATCCTCGGGCAAATCTTGAAATTCGGATGATCCAAGTAAAAGTAGCCCGGCGGCGACCCTCGTTTTCCCCTTCTTGTTTATAGCCTCGGGTGGATCCTTCCTATAAGGGAGCCCATCCGCCACGCCACGCCCGAATCCGAGGACATGCACAGTGGTTTCCCTCGATTAGGAGTGCCAGGATCATGCTCATGTCTGCAAAGTGACCGTAGTCTCACCGGTCCTAAGGTGAAATGCGTCTCCGGCCTCCATCAAGCGCGGTGATCGCAGCAGGTTGAAGGCGGTGGTGAGTGACCATGTGGATAAAGGGAGGAGTCCTAGCTCTTGGATGTACGGAGTGTATCTGCGATCATAACGCATCTTGCCGACGAGACCTCGTGGTACCTAAGTCGAAGGGGTTGAAGCTCCTGCAAACATACAATGGCAAAATGTTAGATTTCCATCTAAACAAACATGGCATCTTGTTCGACTTGCATTGAAGTTTTTAGTACTGCTCTTCTCCGACATCTTGTAGGCACGATGTTGAACATCATAGTGAGCATTGTTTAGAAGGGGGTTTAGAGTCATCCTACATATTCAAAACAATAGAGAGAATAAGAACAATTACAAAATGTCCATCTTATTCCAACTATAGTTGTCACATATACTCCATCTTACTCTAGCTATAATTGTAACATGACAAAAATCCTACCCTACTCTACCTATAATTGTAACATGAACAAAAATAGTTCTACATCTTAATCTAGCATTTTATCCTACTCTACCTATAGTTCTAGCATCTAGAGTTGGTAATATATATTGGCAATAGTTCTAACTATAGTTCCATTTCATCCTACATGAACAAATATCAACAAACCTATATGTAACCATACAATTGGTAATATATATTGGCAATGCTTCATAATATAAAGAGAAATTGCAACCTAGGAGACCACTATCCATCTTACAAGTATTTCTAAACCTAAACATCAAATAGACATATCATTGCTTCAAATCAACCTCCAAATCCAATTGAAACTAGTGTTCCAAGAAATTTGACTAAAAGGAGACAAATAGCAAAGGATTTTCGGATGGGAATGAGAGGAGATACAGGGAGGGATTAGGAGGAAGATCCTTAAATTGCTCAAATCACGATTTCTTGAGAGGAGAATCACGTGGCGACAAACCCTAGGCGCCATGCGGTTCATCCCGAGAGGAAATGGATTTGGTGCAGTGGCGCCTGTTGGTACAAGACCTAAAGGCTGACAGCGCAACGGCGCAAGATTACACAACATGGCGCCACGCTAAGCCAGACTAGCGGGACCAGAGCCATGGGCTCCATTGGCAGTGCGTGGCGCCAGCGTAATGGCGCCGCTTCAAGCGGCGCCACATCGTATGGCTGCAAAAGGGTTAGTTAGTGAATTTTTTAGGCGAGTTCGTCATTTCGTGAAATTGTTATTTTGTTGGGTTATTTTCGTCCATTCTGCCTGCATTAGTCGTGGCCGACCACCACTGTCGCCGGTCATCGGGCCCCACACTAGCCAGACAACACTGTGAGCCTGTGGTGACAGGAACAGGATAAGACCACGACTGGTCACCTGGAGGAAGCCACGTTTTTTGTTTTCTATATATCGTCTTTTTTATTCTTGTTTCATTCATTTCGCGCGGCTAAAAAACGAACAAAGAAGGAAAAACACAAAGGCCCACACGTACTAATAAAATCAGCTATAGCCATTAGCAAGCGCGTGGAACACGTTTTCTCCTCGCTTGTACACGACCAGCCGGCTCGGGTCAAGATCACGTCCACGTCCAAAGGCTGGGAGGAAAAATTGTGGAATTAGTGGACGAAGCATCATCACGCTTTGCTTCTGCCGCCATTCGCTATATGATCACCACAACGATCTAGGATTTCTAGGCGTCTGCTTATATGGAATTAGTGAGCTGGGAGTATGATGCCTCTTTAATTCGTTCAATAGAGGAGCAAAATTCCATATCTTTGTTTTACAGTGATAGTAGCAATCAGCGAGCTAGCTCACTAGCCGCTACAACTCTGTTGTAACTCCTTTTCCTTTCATTATTTTTATCAAAGCATTATGGCATGTTTTTATCGGCAGTAGCGGCGTCGCTCGGAGCAGCAGTGTCGGGCTTCGGACAGGACCTCCAGGTCCGGTAGTACCGTTGAAGCCGTAGCGTGGCATAGTAGTACCGGTGGCGGATACCAAGGCGTCCTGGGGCATCCAAAGGGATGCTCCTCTAGCTTGATGAAGACATGGTGGTAGTACCGCTGGATGAGGGCGATATAGTATCGCTCATGCATGTACCTTCCTTCTTTTTCAAGTCACCGCCTTGACATGCTTGATGCTCCGGGCTTCCTCCCTTATCTCCATACTTGGTGACGCGAACCTAGCATGGTCATAGGATGGAGCACGATGTAGTATACCATTCAATTGGATCGTGTGGACTCGCATAGAGGAAGGAATTCACCCTTGAAGTCCAAGGCGACTTGGCGTATGCTGGAGAGAGTGAGAAGGTAATTGATGTGGTGATGACCGTAGGTCAGGCCGCGTCACTTCATGTTGTTCTGCATGTGTTCTTGTTGTTGTTCTACTCTTGTGTTCTTCCTATTCTAGGCATGTTGTTCCTAATGTTCTGCCTTTGTTCTTGATGTTGTTCTGCTTGTGTTTTTCAATTTGTTATGCTTGTGTTCTTCGTGTTGTCCTGGGCGTGTTGTTCATAATGTTCTACCTCTATTGTTCATGTTACGCTTGTGTTGTTCGTGTTGCGGGAACTTGTGTTGTATGTGATGATAGTTTAATCGTGGTAAGCTCAAGACAAGGTAGAATAAGGTGACCGTAGTGGGATTTTTAAGGGCACCAAACAAGAGTAGTTTGCACGAGATGGGCCAAAAAAAAGTAATACACAGATAGGTATAGTAGCCCAACCCATACAACCACTCTCATGTAGGATACCACAGTGTGCACAACGTGACCCAAAACATGTTTGTGCCTGCCACTGCCTATTCGGCTGGACCGAAAATATTACACAGACTACCAAACGTGCCACGGTAGAGTTCATAGAGAAGTTACGTTAGGCATCGCTACAAACCTTGATTAGATATCCAAAGGCTGCAACTCACTCACATCGTGGATTGGCCGTCGCTGAACACCACTGTCTCATGTGTCGCTGGTCATCAGGCCCCACACCGGCCAGACAACAAATTAGCGGCGACAGGATAAGACCACGACAGGTCACCCGGAGGAAGCCACGTTTTTTGTTTTTTCTTAGTATTCTTTAATCTGGTTTCATTCATTTAGCACGGCTGAAAAAGAACAAAGCAGCTACGAGTAATAAAATCACGCTATAGCCTATAGCACATAATAAAATCAGCTATAGCTATTAGCCAGCGCGTGGAACACGTTTTCTCCTCTCTTGTACACGACCGGCCGGCTCGGGTCAAGATCACATCCACGTCCACGTCTAAAGGGCTAGTAGGAGGGGAAAAAATGTGGAATTAGTGGACGGAGCATCACGCCCGCTTTGCTTCTACCGTCATTCGCTATAAGATCACCACCACGATCTCTAGGCGTTTGCTTTTGTACAAGCAGAGCGAATCGAAACTGGAGTATGATATGCCTCTTTAATTTGGCGAATTCGTTCAGTAGAGGTTCGTTTATCATTGGTCTCTTTGATTTGCTTGATTGATTCAAACGCACGACCATGAGGATCTTATTACCGAATAACACTACACTGTTTGAATGGTTAACAGGATATTAGTTTCTCAAGAATTTCTCCTGCTCCCTCACAAAATCAATGGCATTTACTACACTGTTTGAAGCTAGTTTCTAGACAAGCGGAGGAAGCCGAAGCTGAAGAGGAGGGCAGGCAGGAGGCCATACCCCTCTCCCCGTGAAAGTGGTATGTTTGGGTACACGTTTTTAAAGCAGGGGCGAAATTTCCATCTCTAGCTTCCCAACAAGCGATATTCCACCACTACTAGCCCACTGCTCACTACTGCGCCCTTCTAACCGCTGCACGTTTTGCAGCAGCGGAAGCTAGCTTTTCCGAGTGATATGATACTAGTAGCAATCAGCAAGCTTAGCTCACTAACCACTAGTAGTACAACTCTGTTGTAACTCCTTTTCTGTCATGTTTTTTATCGAAGCACCATTGTTCACTGTGATGGCTACGGTAGGCAGCTCCGCGAGGTAGTAGTAGTCGCTAGGCATCTCGTCTCGTCTCGATCTGAATTCTGAAAGCAACACACCACCTCCTCCTCTTCTTCTCATCTAATTCATCAACAATAGTGTGTGTTCTAGCACCTCCCACTCTATACGTTCAATTTGGGCGTCAGGTATGCGTGTACACCGCCGTCACCTAACTAGAACGAACGCGCATGCAGAGCAAACCAGGCTTATAGCAGCGGCGTCATGCCAAACTCTACAAAAGTTCATGTACTAGTATAAAATAGTAGGAAGTTTCTGAGTGAAATTCAGTTGAGGTTGGCCACAGGCCTGCCGCAGTTCGTTCTTCGTAGATACGGGGAAAAGATACCGGCGAATGTTACCTTGTTGAGCAGCTAGACGCCAAAGAATAAGAGCACACTCGCGTAAAGATGTCTCGAAAGCTAGCTGCCGACCTGACCACGCCTGCTTTACTTTCTTCCATGCGAAACATCACATTCAACGGCATAGACGCCAAGCAAAGCAAGACCGCGCACTGGAAATGGGTAGAAGTGCAACAGGACCATATTGACAGCTAAACATACTCTAGTCGCATACCAAATTCTAAGTAGAGTACATAGTTTCATACAAACGGATAGGGACAGACAGGAACACAGATCCAGGTAGACAGAATATAGCGATCTCATGGTCATGGGTCCAGATTTAGGGAACTGAACTGAAGTCTATAAAACCAGGAAACAGTACGTATAGCAGCTGAGTCGTGCTCCAAACTGAAGCCTGGATAAACAAAAAGACTCAGACAGCACATTTTCAAGGTCCGATTTAACAGATAAGAAAAGGTACACCTGGTTAGCGAGGGCCTGAAACGAAAAGCCTGCAATGCAGAAAATCCGGCTTCAAATTAAAATGTACTAGGAAACACTTCGTCCAAGTATAAGAAATTTCGGGGATGATTAGACCAACGCTAACCCTTGACCTAGTTATTGGAAAGCTGAAAGGATGTGTCATTAACATGAAACCGATGAAAGATGTTTTCTTTTTACTTGCAATTTTGCAAGCTCTCGGTGAAAACCCTTGACCATTTGGTCTTGACGACGGCGGTGTGAGGCGGTGTTACCTTCTTGGGGCGCCGTTGTGGAGCTTCGGTCCTTTCGGTTCCGTTCTGTATCCTCGGTGCCAAGTTCGGTTTTCCTTGTTCTTTTCTTGTTTATTTTTTATTGCCGTTTGGCTTTATTTGTAAAACGGAGCGGAAGCCTATTTCTTATTCTCGTTTCATTCATTCATTTTGCGCTGCTGATAAACGAACAGAGCAGGAAAAACACAAAGGCCCACACGTACTATATAATAAAATCAGCTATAGCCATTAGCAAGCGCGTGGAACACGTTTTCTCCTCTTTTGTACACGACCGGCCGGCTCGATCGGGTCAAGATCACGTCCACGTCCAAATTAAAGTCTAGTGGGAGGAAAAATGTTGTGGAATCAGCGGACGGAGCATCATCACGCTTTGCTTCTACAGTCATTCGCTATAAGAGAGTTAATTGGATAAAATTACCACAATTGAGGCTGTCCGAACGGGTCAGTACCACTTTTGGTAATTTTGGCATGTCAGTACCAATTTTGGGGCACAAGCGTTGCGAATCTGTTGTCAAAACCCACCGGCGAGCAGCGACGAGCAACACGTACCGGAGGCTCCTCAGCTGGTGGCCTCGTCCTGCAACGGCCCACAAAACTCCCAGACACGCCCCGCTTGGTTTAGGCGTACACCGACCTATACCGGTCGAAGGTAATGGATTGCTTCGATCAGTTTCCTGCATGGTAAACAAGTATACATAAAATTCGAGCCGTGACCGGCTCCCAGGTTTCCCTGTGAATCGGCTCCTGGAGCCGATTGTCCCATGGTTCTGCATTAGATCTACGATAACATGGGGTTTTGTTTCATCGTTACAAGTTGAATCAATCTACGACAGTTTAACGTTTTCACCACGTAATTGGAACGTCCTACACGTAATTGAGCCTGGTAGATACAAAAGATGATAGAAAGCTAACCCTAGAGAAGGCCTAACAACTGACGTAAAGTCAATTCCCGGAACAACTTCTCTCGAATTAGCAAACCATACCCTCACGTACTACTGGATCGTTCAACACGTTTGCAAGGCCTGACTACGTAGATATCAAACTAAACCTTGTAAAACAAGGCAAAACTATAACGGATCAAATCGACTGAATAACGATCAAACAAGATGCTACCCTCACACCCGGGAAAAGGTGCAAGGGTAGCGAGATAACTAGAGGTAGCATAACTAAACGATCATAGCAAAAAGTACCGATGCTGGCCTCAACAAATCTATGATAATAGTATTACTCGCCATCAACAACGCTTCAGTACGAGTAAAACCAAGTAACGCATAAGTAGATACTGCCTAGATGCGATCTAGGCAGCATGGCACTTACCCGAAAGAAACCCTAGAAACAAGGGCGCGCGAGATTGTGTTTGTTGTGAACGTGATTGTCCTCCCTTTCTCAATAACCCTAGGTACATATTTATAGTCCGGAGACTTTCTATCTTTGGAATAACTCTATCTCTTACCTAAACTGAAACGGAACCTACTACAATATACAGATACACGGGCAATTTAGCCCAAATCCACGCGCAAGGCCGATTCAGTAACACGTCGTATATATGTATCCTCCAAGTCCATCTTGATTACGGCCCGTCTCCTCCTTTGGCCAAAATGTGGCGATAACACATGCCCCCCTGGTTTTGGCAATAATAATTTCAAAACCACGCTGTTGATGTTTTTCTCTTCCCCCTCTTTTTTTTTATCGGGTTACGCGTTGCAGAGCAGAATCTTCATGCCACCCCCTCATCATGATGCCCTGTCTTCTCAACTTCTCCGCAGTGCATGATTTGACAATTCTGGCACCACATTCTGGGAAACCGCTATGGCATTGAACCACCTCTCCACTATTCCCCTTATTTAAATTCATCTAAGCAGTTTGCAGCCCCCATCTTCCTCCATTAGCCAGAAAACCCTCTTCCTCCGCCGAAAAAACCCTCTTCCTCCGCCATGGCCTCCTCTTCTTCCGCCCTTTCCTCCCAATCTTCCAACACGCTTAGCGACCGGGAGCCGACGCCGGAGCACCCGCCAACGGCGGCGTACGAGACTCTGGCCCCACAATGGTGGGACGAGAGAGACTGGGACTCCGCCGTCTGGTCGGAGGACGACGAGTCCCTAACCGACGGCGAGGAGGGCCTCCAGTTCCTTGTCGACGGGGAACTGGAGGCGGAGAGCACCGACGACGCCTGGTCCTGGGATGGCGTCGAATCCTCCGACGAGGAGGAGGAATCGGAGGAGGACACCTCCGACGAGTACCCGCCGGTGAAGCGCTTCCGGGTCCATGAGGACACCAAGATTGACGACGAGGACGAGCCTCCCGGCATCTTCAAAGAAGAAGAATAAGACGACGCCGCAGCAGGCAAGACAAATGAGTACGACGGCGAAGACAGCGATTGACGCCTCTAGATTAGGAACTAGTAGTGGTAGTACTAGTAGTAGATTTCCTTTTGTAAGCAATCAGCTCCATTGTAAACAATCGTCTTTTGAATGAACAAAGATTGCTCTTTTCAACTCGAAGATTGCCTTTCCAACTCAATTCTGCCGATAGTCAAAATAGGTCGATGTTCCAGAAACCGATAGCACTGTATCGGCTTTCACCATGCTACGCTCATATAGTCAACTAAGTCAAAGCCCAAAGAGCCGATGGTAAAACATCGGCTTTCCCAAAAACGTTGACAAGGTCAAATTTGGTCGCATACTTAGACAAATCTGAGCCGGTTCGATTTCAAACGGTAGCTGCGACCCTCTTCAAAAAGGCGACCAGATCTCCAATTGCCTCACCGACTAGATCGAGCTCACGTGACAAGAACCCTCGATCCCCAATTGCATAGATCCATCTCCGCAAACTTAGATGGCGGAATCGTCCAACACCAACACAGCAGCTCTCAGTGCGAAGGTACGCCTACTCGCAATCGAACACGATGCTAGAATTAATGGAAAACACCAAGTAATGCTTTATTCCACCATTAAATTTTTTAGGTTTCGACATTCTCACGCATCCTTCTCTCCCAAATTCTCTCTGTCTTGGCCCTCGCAGAATCTAGTCCTGCCCTTCCGATCTCTTGTAAGCAAATGTAATCCCTTCGTAAGCCAAGACCTAGATTTGAACTCTTGGGCCGATCGCTATGCAGCTGGCCTAATCCCCTGAACATTGGGTCTCTTGGTTCAAATAGGTAGCTAGAGTTTACCAATCCCAATGGGAAACCACGGGAATAGCCGATGCCTTGCATTTATCATTGTCTCCCCTTGAAAAACACGAAAATCTTTTAAAAACTATCGGCTATTTCTGGTCCGATGCTCTGAACTGCTTTATGTTCGGTCATGGCCCCATGACACCAACTCGTTAGACGTGGTGATGATTCTCGTCCGGATGTTTCATCACCCAGCCTCCGCTTTTAAGTCGACCAAGGTCCCCTACAAGTCGTCTTCCAAAACAGTTTGCACGCAATGGGTGCCTACCTCCAACGCCATATGAAAACTAAAGGCCACATCACAGAGAAAGAACACACAGCCTTTCTCAACTTATGGCTGGAACATTTCATATTTTGTGGCCCTTCCCTTGCTCCAACCAAGAATTATCTCTCTTTGGCCTACGAGCTTGCCAAAGGCACTCAACTTGGCATCGGCAAACTGTTCCTTGGAGAGGTCTATCGATATCTCCAGTTGATGTCTCAAACTGTTCTCCGCATAGCGGTCAAAACAGAGGTCCTTGGTGGTTCATTCACTATGGGCTCATGTATTTTCAAAACCATGTCCCAAACTTCCCCTTTTGGCGAGTTGCACCTTTCCAGATGTCAAAGGGAAGCGATGCACCACCACGGCCAAGCTTTGTATAGATCCGGGTAGTAAATGATCCTCGGAAGCATCCAAGTGGTTCAAAGACTTTCTTTCAAGGCCTGGACAATCCTATCTTCTTTCCTTACATGGAAGAATCGGAACATTTTGAAAATCCAATCTCCTTCAGCTAGACAACTTTGCCGATGACACCAAAGACTTCGGCCTCTTTTCCACGTGATCCGTCCCTGTTTCCTTCCGGTTGGCATGAGCACATCCAAGAATAATCAAGCTCGGTATGAATTCTACCAGCCGGTCGTAGTGGCTCGGCAATTTGGCCTTGGACAAGTACCTCCCCATTTCTTTCTCCACCATCTTACAGAGAGCAGAGCTGACCTGCCCGATCCTCTCACCAGTCAAAGGTGTTATTCCTTCTTCGATGCTCTGACCATCCCAATTCCTAACAACCTCACCTTCGCTTCATCAACCGATGGCTTTGAAAACTGGTGGTCGATGTGGAAGACTCATGCCTTCAGGAGAGCTCTGGGACCGTTGCTGAAACAGCTCGATGCTGAATATGATATCCCATAGAACAGGTACCACTACTTGTAAAATTTCTTGAGGCATCTCACAAATAATTCTTCTAATAACCCGCTCTATCTCCTTGCAGCAACAAGATGGTCCTGAACCTACACACGGTGATGGCTCCCCCTTCGAGTTCTTCCCACCAGCTCCAGTGGTCCTTTTCTGCAAAAACTCGCCGCCTTTGAAAAAGGTTGTGATGCAGAACCAACCGATATCACCACAATCGGCTTCCAAGAACCAAGTAACTTCAAGGTCAGCTGCCCCTCGAGTTCCAACTAAAACAAGAACGGTGGCGAAGAAGGTAGCTGCCAGGAAGACCTTGAGGCGCCGGAGCCCTTCTCCAGAAAGTTCGCATGTACGCTGATCCATGCCTTGGTTGATCTCTCTCATTCTTTCATTCTTGCAGACGTGCTCGTGCTTACTAGCTCTCCTTCTCTTGCAGGCTTCCGTCGAAGACACCTCCAATGAGGACACACAACCAAATCGAGGAGAATCGAGCCCAACAGACTCTGAGAGGACCACCACACCAAACCAGCCAGATTTGCCACCATCGGCTCCCAGGAAAAGGTCGGTTCCTGAACCTACTGCCCCCCGAGCATCAGTCGAGGCGGGGCCAGCTGTGAGCCCCAAGAGGGCTCGCAAGGGACTGCAGACTTCTTCGTCGAGCCAAGAGGTTTCGAAAGTCATCACCCTCCATGCTCTCACCACTTGTTTCTTCATCTGCCGATTCACCACCATTTGCATCGGCTAAGCACCTTTCATGCAGACAACCGACGTTTCTAGTGGGAAGGCCGGGGCCGCGCCGATGCCTTTAGCCAAGCCGGATTTAGCAATCCCCGAAGGTGCAGATGAAACGGTTACCACTTTGGCCAAGCCCCCAGCAACCATACACAAGTCGATTGTCTCGTCATCTGCTATCCCCTCGATCTTAGGAGAGGTATGTTAGCTTCTTTCGGCCCGTCCTTATATGTTGGACGCATACTGACGCCATTTTGGGCCTGCCAGGGTTGTGATATTTCAGGCTTGCTGACGTTCGACCCTGAATCCATCGAACCAACTCTCTCTGTTGCCAACGATGAACCACAAGAAAGTGCTGTTCCACCTCAATTCCAGCGTCTCAAAGCCTTGCTGTCCTCCCCGATCGAGAAGTTGATCGAGGATTCTGAAGAGGTGAAGAGCGTTCTCGCCGAAATCAAGGACCAACTCCCAGTAGCATTGCAGGTGAAGCTTTGGCCAGTTGTAACTCTGTCCTTCTACGGGTCAAGGGTGATGTTGGCTCGTGAGAGGATTAACCTGCGCCGCGCCCAACTCCCGCTGAAGGCCAATATTGCAGACAGATGCCAGCAGCTCAACGAGAAAAAGGCGTCTCTTGATGCCAAACGACACCTCCAAGATCACGAGCTTGCATCCTTGAAAAAGGAGTTGGAAGATCTTGAAGAGAAGGTCCGGGCGACTAAACAGCTCATTAGCGACAAGGAAGCATCCATCGCCCGCTCCCAAGACGAAGCAGAAGGCCTCAAAGCTCAACTGAAGACTGATCTGGCGGAAATCCGTGCCCTGAACAAGCAGCTAGTGCCGGGCAAGGACGAAGGTGACGAAGCCGAGATCGCCGAGGTGGATCGTGTCCGTCCGACGCCCACGCCTTGAGGCATTCCTTCAAGAGTCGCTCATGTAAACCGCACTGCCAACAGCTTTGAAACTCTAGAGTCGATGACGTGCATCGGCTATATATTTTTATTTGGCCGATTTCATGTATCGGCCCACATTTCATCGTCCATCATCCCACATGCTTGGGAAATATTTCTTGAGATGTTGACCGTTGTGACTCATCGGGAATTTCACGCCGTCCAGCTCCTCAAGCATGTAGGCGTTCCCTCTTAAGACTTGATCGACCCTGTATGGCCCGTGCCAATTTGGAGACCATTTACCATATGCTGCATCCTTAGTCCCCAATGGCAATACAGCTTCCCATACCAGGTCGCCAACGTGGAACTCCTTTGGTCTCACCTTCTTATTATATGCACGAGCTACCTTGGCCTTGTTCTCTTTGATTTTCTCGAGCGACCACAGCCTAAGCTCAGTTAAATCCTCAACACTGTCACTCATCAAGGCCGCATATTCTTCAGTTATTAGATTGTTCTGAAAAGTGACACGTCTCGATCCAGCCGTAATCTCCCAGGGCAATACGGCTTCTTGTCCATAGACTAGATGGTATGGCGAGGTTTTTATCGCTCCATGACATGACATGCGATAAGCCCATAAAGCCTCTGACAAAACCTCGTGCCAACGCCTAGGGTGCTCATCGATTTTCCTCTTGATCAGCTTGATAAGGCTCTGGTTAGACGCTTCAGCTTGTCCATTTGCTTGAGCATAGTATGGAGATGATCGGATCAGCTTAATTCCCGTGTCCTCACAGAATTTTCTAAACTCATGAGAAATGAAGACCGAACCTCCATCGGTCGTGATAGTTTGGGGAATCCCGAATCTATGAATGACATGTTCTTTCACAAAATTGATAACATCCTTCGAGCTCACTGACTTCATAGGGACGGCTTCCACCCATTTCGTGAAATAATCCGTAATGGCCAAAATCCACATGTGGCCTTTGCTTGATGGAGGATTGATCTTGCCAATCTTATCCATGCCCCAACCTCGGAATGGCCAAGGCTTGATGATGGGGTTCATTGCGGACGCGGGTACCATCTGAATTTTCCCAAATTTCTGACATGCTTGGCACCCTTTGTAGTACTTGAAACAGTCCTCAAGCATGGTGGGCCAATAAAACCCTGATCGCCTGATCAACCATTTCATCTTGTGAGCCGATTGGTGAGTTCCACAGGCGCCTTCGTGTACCTCGTGTAGGAGCCGATTGGCCTTTGGCCCAGACATTTGAGCAGTAACCCTCCAGTCCTCAGAAACATGTCGTCCCCAATAAGCACATACTTCATGGCCTTGTACCTTATCCGTTTAGGTGCCCCCCAAGCCGAATCCTTCAAGTAATTGAAGATATCGGCTCTCCAGTCGTTGGCCTCCAGGAACTGAACCTGAACATCGGCTCCCTCCGCCACATCCTTGTAGCCTGAAGCCATTTGTGCGAGATCATTCGCCTCGGTGTTCTGTGATCGCGGGATCCAGGTGAAGTTTACGTACCGGAACTGTGCCATCAGCTCACGGCATTGCAGCCATAATGGGAAGAGCGACTCGCTCTCACACTTGTATTCCTCCGTGAGTTGGGAAATCACCAACTTGGAGTCTCCAAAAATTTCCACTGCTTCTGCTCCAGCTTCGATGAGCAACTCCATTTCCTTGCATATCGCCTCATACTCAGCGACGTTGTTGGTGCGATGGGTAGATAACCTGATGAAGAAGGAAAATGTTGCCCCCCGGGGCGACACGAGTAGAATGCCGATGCCGCAACCATCGTCACAAACCGATCCATCGAAAAACATAGCCCACGTCAGATAGATTGACTGCTATATCGGTGCTGATTCTTTCAGCAATAAGGTCGGCCAATGCCTGACCCTTAACCGCTTTCGCGGGTTGATACCGGATGTCAAATTCCGATAGTGCAAACATCCATTTGCCGAGTCGGCCTTTCAACATAGGAGCCGACATCATGTGCTTTATGACATCTGACTTGCATATAACGATAATCTCCGCTGAGAGCAAGAGGTGGCGCAGCTTGCTGCAGGTGAAAAACAGGCAGAGGCACAACTTATCGATCTCAAGATACCTTGTATCTGCATCCAGCATCCTTCTGCTGATGTAAAACACAACTCGCTCCAGACCATCATAAACTTGCACCACCACTGAGGCGATGGACGTGTCAGCGACTGACAAGTAAATGTAGAACGGCTTATCCGGCTGGGGCGGAACCAACACTGGCGGCTTTGTTAGATATTCTTTGATCTCGTCGAAGGCTCGTTGTTGTTCTGCCCCCTAGCGGAACTCCTCATCAGATTTAATTTTCACCAGTCCCATGAACGGCTCTATTCTTCCTGACAGATTAGAGATGAATCTTCTAACGAAGTTGATCTTGCCGATGAGAGACTGTAGTTCTTTCTTCGTGGTAGGTGGCTTCATTGTTCGTACTGCCTCCTGACTCTTCAGGCCGATCTCGATTCCGCGTTCATGGACCAAGAAACCCAAGAACTGACCGGCCGTCACACCGAAGGCACACTTCTTTGGATTCATCCGTAGCCCGAATTTTCTTGTTCGGTCCAGGACGCGTTGCAGATTGTCCAGGTGTCCTTGTACTGAAGCAGACTTGACCACCACGTCATCAATATAAATTTCCTCCAGCTTGCCGATCAGATCATGGAAAATGTAATTCATGGCTATTTGGTATGTGGCGCCGGCATTCTTCAGTCCGAACGTCATGACTACATATTCAAACAACCCCACCGAACCTGGGACTCTGAATGCAGTCTTGTGTATATCTTCCGGAGCCATAAAGATTTGGTTGTAGCCGGCATTGCCATCCATGAAGCTCGAGATCTTATGACCAGCCGCTGCGTTGATTAATGTCTCTGCTACCGGCATCGGATACTCATCCTTTGGAGTAGCTCTATTGAGATCCCGAAAATCTATGGCAACACGCCAGCGGCCATCCTTTTTCTCTACAGGTACGATACTAGAAATCCACTCAGCATACCTGCATGGCCTGATTAATTTGGCTGTCAACATTTTCTCGATCTCTTTCTTGACTTCTTCCAAAATTTCGGCATTCATCTATCGTGCTCGCTGCTGGAATGGCCGAAACCCTTTTTTAAGTGGGAGTCGATGCTCAATGATGCTCCTGTCTAACCCGGGCATCTCTGTATAGTCCCAGGCAAAGCAGTCCTGATATTCTTTCAACAGAGCTATCATCGGACCCCGCAGATTCGGATCTAACTTCTTGCTGATAAATGTTGGTCGTGGCTTATCCCCAGGACCGATGTCTATCTCCTCTAGCTCATCAGCGGAGGTAAACCCATACCCTAGCTTTCCGTCACCTGCTGAATCAATGCTAAACACGGGGCAAACAGTTGGTGAGGATAACAAAAATAATTTGGGTCGATTGCCTGAATCGGCCCCCTTTTTGATTGCATTAGTCAAGGACGGTTTACACCTCATTTGTGATCTACAATGGCAGGGAACCTCCCTACTACGACTGCATGACCTGCTTGTCGTAAGATTACTGCTTTTTATTTTTTGTGGCCGATCGCAGGGATCGGCCATACCACATATGATCGTGGACTTTGCTACTCTGTCAGGCCAGTGGATAAGACCAGCCTCACCCCGTTTTTTGTAGCTTCAATGCGCTCGCAGCCGTCTAGACTAATTCCAGAGATCGGCTCTTGGTCTTCTGCTTCCCAGACGTTCATGCCAGCTATGGAGATCTCGATCGAATCATCTGCATGAATGATCTCCACTTCATCTCCATCCCACTGTATTAGGCACTGGTGCATCGTGGACGGAATGCAGCAGTTAGCGTGAATCCAATCTCTCCCCAGCAAGACAGCGTAGGTGCTTTTGCTGTCCACGACGAAGAATGACGTAGGGATGGTTTTTCCTTGCACGTCGGATCTACGCTCAAGACGCCTTATGCTTCAAGTTTGGCCGTTGAAGTCGCTTAACGTGACGTTGGTTTTGATCAGATCTGCATTGGAGCGTCCCAAGCGCCGTAGCATGGAGTATGGCATTATATTGACTGCAACTCCGGTGTCAACCAACATCTTGCTGACAGGCTGCCCATTGATGTATCCTCGCAGGTACAGGGCTTTCAGATGTTTGTAGCCCTTCTCACGTGGCTTTTCAAAGATAACCGGCCGTGGGCCACAGTCAAACTGTGCCACTGGTAGCTCGTTGGTTCTTGGAGCGCAAAACTCTGACGGAAGTATGAACACCATGTTTGTGCCAGCCGATGTCTTCACATCGGCTTTTACTGGTTTGGGGCGCCACTCTTTCCTTTTCGGACGATCCTCCGTTTCCAAGGTCTGCCGGACTTTCACGGCCAGGTCGGGCCGTGCTTTCCTTAAAGCGTGGAGGTACTGTGCTTCGGCCTCCTCCAGGTTACGCAGTCGCTGAACTCTACGCTTTTGGGTGTGTCTGAGTCCATCGGGACACCACCTTGGACGGTGATATCTGTCTTCTTCTTCTATTGGCTCCTCGAACTCTTTTGCTCGAGCTGACTCCCCGTGTCGTTTCTGAGGTGGGAGAGGCCCTAGACGCCTGAACACTGAAACTGGACCCGTGTCCTCCTTCTGCTGTCTACATTCCGGGCAGTTGTCAATTGTAGGCAATCGGCTCATTCCCGCATCCCAGCAATACTTGAAGAAGGGACAATCCCAATGTCTATCTACGCCTTCCTTTTCCCTTGACGTTCCCCTAGCGAGATGCTCATATCCTTCGTCATCTCTATCGCGCCGGCGACGTCGGTCACACTGACGCTCATACTTGTTAAGGAGATGCGTGGAGTGTGGCTTCTGATATCGCACGCTTCTCACTTGCTCCTCAGTTAAATACCGCCTGTCATTGTAACGGGGTCGGTCACGTGGACCGGCCTCCTCTCTTTCTTTGCCCCGAGAGCGATCGCCTTCATCCTTATACGTGCCATGGTGGTACACAGGCCCTGCCATGTTGACATCGAACGCGAAATCTAACTGGCGCCTCGTGGAGTGGCTGTGTTCTACCATGTTGACGCCGGGAAACGGGTTTGTGTCCACTTTCATGGCGAATTGCCCAAGGATCAGACGGCCCTGCTCTATCGCTGTTTGGATCTGGCGACGTAGCTCTTTGCAATCATTGGTGGTGTGGGTGAACGAGTGATGCCACTTGCAGTATGGTCTCCTGTTCGTCTCTTGAGCCGTAGGGATTTTATGGCCTTTGGGTAACTTCAGATGCTTTTCCTTCAGCAGTAAATCGAATATCTGCTCAGCTTTGCTCACATCGAAGTCGAACCCTTTTGCAGGCCCTTGCTGCTTCACCCATTTGCAGGACACGGGATCTGCCCCCCGCGCCCATTCAGCCACGACCACCTCCTGGTCTTGTGTAGGATCCTCTTCTTCTATATCGACCAGGCCTATCGGACGTTTGAACTTGTCTTGGTACAACTCAGGGTGGCGCTGTTCATACATCGTCGATTTGCGCCAATGAATTGTACTCTACTTGGAAAGCGATACTTGATAGGTGCGAGAGACCCAACACCGCCAGCTCAATCGCTTCTTCTCGATTAAACGAGCCGAATAACATCGGTTCTTAGCGATCTGAACGCTGAATGTACTCGGCTACCGTTTCTCCCCGCTTTTGCCGCACCTGCGCCAGATCTGCAATGCCGGCCTCGGTAGCTTCTGAATGATACTGAATGTGGAACTGCTCTTCCAGTTGCTTCCAGGTCTGGATCGAATCGGTCCTGTCAGAGATTGCACGAAGAACCTCACGCCAGAATCGATCCGATGTCGAGATCATGCCTAATCGTGCTGTATCGGCTCACATGCTCTATCGAGCTCGACCCTTCTGATCCGCTAAACCTCGAGAACTCAGGGAGCCTATACTTGGGTGGCAGCGGAATCAGATCAAACTCGTTGGGGTACGGCTTGGAATAGCCGATTGTCCTTCTTCGCGCACGGCCGAACTGGTCTCTCAAGATGGTACGGATCTGCTCCACCGTTTGAGCTGTAGGGGCTGAATTCTCATGACTCGTTCCGGTGGCGTACTTGGCCAGCCATGCCTGTTTATCAGTGTCCATCCTGGACATCCCGCTCCAGAATGCTCGCCCCAAGCCCGCCCGAAACTCCGCCGTAAATCCCTGTTGCGATCGGTTCGTGGCGTCAAGCTATTGAAGTCCAAGACGTAGGTGCACACATATCCATGTGGGATTTCTTTAGGTGGTTCAAACAGAATCATAACGCTGGGTCACCTCCGACCTTGTAGACGACGACGCCGGTGCTCCGGTGGCTCGAAGCTGCAAGTGTGAATGGCAGCTGTGGCCTGGTCTGGAGCGGTCTTTCTCCCTGGTGAGTCCCTAGAGTAGGCCCCGACGGAGAGTACTGATGTTTCATGATCTCCTGAACTACACGCACTGCGATGCGCTCGAAAGCGTTCACTAGGCTCTCAGAATGGCGGTGAAGAGAATGAGCCACCATGTAGTTGACTTCCTGTCGCAGAGCTCGTGCGCCTCCTCGAAGGAATGCATGATCCACCTCATCAAGAGCACCTTCGGCGAGAACCCTTTCCATCCGATGCCATGCTTACGAGTCCTTCAAAAGAGCCGATGAGATCGGCTTCAAGAGAGCTTTGATGTCATCATACTTCGCCTTTGTGCTCCTCGTGCATCGTCAGACGTGACCGGTCCGCCCCATCTCGATGTCGGATGTTGATGCAGATGTTGTTAAAAGTCCCACCGGCGTGCGAGAATGTGTTGCTGTCAAAACCCACCGAAAGCAGCGACGAGCAACACGAAGAGCCGGAGGCTCCAGAATGCCGTGGGCCCTGGTCCTCGCAACGGCCCGCAAAACTCCGCACACGCCCCGCTTGGTTCATAGCGTGCCACCGACCTATACCTGGTCGGGAAGGTGATGGATTGCTTCCGTTTCGCATGGTAAACAAGTATACGAAAATTCGAGCCGTGACCGGCTCTGTGTTTCGTGAATCGGCTCCTGGAGCCGATTGTCCCATGGTTCTGCATTAGATCTACGATAACATGGGGTTTTGTTTCATCGTTACAAGTTGAATCGATCTACGACAGTTTAACGTTTTCACCACGTAATTGAGCCTGGTAGATACAAAAGATGATAGAAAGCTAACCCTAGAAAAGGCCTAACAACCGACGTAAAGTCAATTTCCGGAACAACTTCTCTCGAATTAGCAAACCATAACCTCACGTACTACTGGATCGTTCAACCCGTTTGCAAGGCCTGACTACGTGGATATCAAACTAAACCTTGTAAAACAAGGCAAAACTATAACGGATCAAATCGACTGAATAACGATCAAACAAGATGCTACCCTCACACCCGGGAAAAGGTGCAAGGGTAGCGAGATAACTAGAGGTAGCATAACTAAACGATCATAGCAAAAAGTACCGATGCTGGCCTCAACAAATCTATGATAATAGTATTACTCGCCATCAACAACGCTTCAGTACGAGTAAAACCAAGTAACGCATAAGTAGATACTGCCTAGATGCGATCTAGGCAGCATGGCACTTACCCGAAAAAAACCATAGAAACAAGGGGTGGCGATGCGCCGAGATTGTGTTTGTTGTGAACGTGATTGTCCTCCCTTTCTCAATAACCCTAGGTACATATTTATAGTCCGGAGACTTTCTATCTTTGGAATAACTCTATCTCTTACCTAAACTGAAACGGAACCTACTACAATATACAGATACACGGGCAATTTAGCCCAAATCCACGCGCAAGGCCGATTCAGTAACACGTCGTATATATGTATCCTCCAAGCCCATCTTGATTACGGCCCGTCTCCTCCTTTGGCCAAAATGTGGCGATAACAGAATCGGACTAATTCACGACTAAGAGCACTTTGACTTGCTTTCTGATGGCTCGGGCCCAGCTGTAAGTGATGAGTTGGCACCACGTGTCTAGGAGGAGCTGAGTTGGAAGCGGGGCCCACTTGTCAGACATATCTTATGTCATTTTTCATTTTTCTCTCCTATTTTACTATTTACCGCCAGTGGGTCCCACCAGTCAGCCTTCCTATTTTTTCCAACACACCTTCTTCTTCCTCCAATCAGCGTCGGCTGCAGTGGTGGTGGTTTGGTCGTCGTGATGGGGGTCGTCGGTGTGGTGTAGGATGGTGGTGGCACCTGCCTAGGGAGGATCAGTAGAGGTCCCGACAATAGCTGGACGGCGGGCGGGCGGCGGTGCTCGGGACGTGGTCGAGGCCTCCGACGCCGGATCCTCGCCCCGGTTCAAGTGGTGGCGGCGGCCATGGCGGTGAACCTAACCCTAACGGCGCAGGGATAGCGCGTTCCGGGTCAACGGCCTGGAGGCATGAGGTCTCGCTCTGAGGAGCCATGGGACGGACCAGGAGCTCGAGTGGCCGAGCCCATGGAGGCGGCCGAGTCAGAGCAGGGCAGCGATGGCTCCGGCGCTTGCTGCAGAAGGAGATCGACGGGGAGGCGGAGTACATCAGCGGCGCGCCATGGATTCGGGCGAGCTCGGGCAGCGCAAGACATGGACGGGGAAGCTCGGCACCGCGGCTCTCCGCAGCAAGACAACCGGAGATCGGGGATGCAGGGAGCAAACTCACGTAGTACTTTTTTCTTTTTTTTTATTTACTCCACGTTCCACGTCCACGGGAGAGTTAGTTGGAGAAAGGTGTATGGGAAAAAATAGAGAGTATGACGGATGGGGCCCACGGGCGGTAAATAATAAAATAGGAGAGAAAAATAAAAAATAACATAAGATATATCTGTCAGGTGGGCCCCACTTCCAATTCAGCTCCGTCTAGACACGTGGCGCCAACTCATCACTTACAGCTGGGCCCGAGCCGTCAGAAAACGTGTCAAAGTGCTCTTAGTCGTGAATTAGTCCGATTCGCAACGCTTGTACCCCAAAATTGGTACTGACATGCCAAAATTACCGAAAGTGGTACTGACCCGTCCCGACAGCCCTAATTGTGATAGTTTTATCCAATTAACTCGCTATAAGATGACCATCTTGATCTAGGCGTTTGCTTATGTACTCTGTAGAAGCAAAGCGAATCGAACCGGAGTACGATATGCCTCTTTTAATTTGGCGAATTCGTTCTGTAGAGGCGGTTCATATGCTTCGTTCATCATCGATCGTCGATTTCCGACATCCTTTCAGTTAAAGAAACCCTTGCACGTTTTAAACCGGGGGCGAAATTTCCACCTCTTATTAGCTTTCCAGCAAGCTATATTCGACCACTACTACTACTGCTAGCTCACTAGTCACTGCTGCGCCCTTGTGAGTTCTACTCTGTCGTTTCAAAATATAAAATATTTTAGATTTGTAAAGATAATGAATTTAGACTTTTTTTAGTGTTTAGATTTATTTCAAACCTGAGTAAATTTTCATACTAAAAAAAGTGTAAATATATTTGCTTTACAAAAGCTAAAATATTTTATATTTTAAAACAGAGGAAGTAAGTTGTAACCGCTGCACGTTTTGCAGCAGCAGAAGCTAGCGACATTCCAGATCCTAAGCTTCACCATTGATAGTAGCAATCAGCAAGCTAAGCTCACTAGCCACTACAACGCTGTTGTAACTCCTTTCATGTCACGTTTTATCAAAAGCGCCATTCACTCTGATGGCTATCGGCCGTAGGCAGCTGAGGTAGTAGTAGCTAGACATGCATCTCGTCTCGTCTCCATCGGAAAGCAACACACCACCTCCCCCTCTTCTCGTTCCTCAGCAATATATAGTGTGTGTCCGTCTCGTGTCTTACTCCATCTGTTTCAAAATATAAGATGTTTTAGCTTTATAAAGCAAGTATATAGATTCACTCATGTTTAGAATGAATCTACTCCCTCTGTTTCAAAATATAAGATGTTTCAGATTTATAAAGAGAACGTATCTAGACTTGTTTTAGTATATAGGTTCACTTATATTTGGAGTGAATCTAGACACTAAAACAAGTCTAGATACATTTGCTTCACAAAGCTAAAACATCTTATATTTTAAAACGGAGGGAGTATAAACTAAAATAAATTTAGATACATTCTCTCATAAAACTAAAAATCTTATATTTTGAAACGGAGGGAGTACGTGTTCTACCACCTCCCACTCCATACGTTGAATCAGGTGCGTCTGGTATGTGTGTACACCGCCGTTGCCTAACTAGAACGAATGCGCGGAGCAAATCAGGCTCATAGCAGCAGCGTCATTGTCTTACTCCGCAACAGTTCATGTATAACTAGGAAGTTTCCGAGTGAAATTCAGTTAAGGTTGGCCACAGGGGCTACCGAGATAAGATACCGGCGAATGTTACCTTGTTGAACAGCTAGACACAAAAGAGAAAGAGTAAGAGCACGAGCACACTCGCGTAAAGTTCTCCCGAAAGCTAGTTGCCGACCTGACCACACGCCTGCTTTACTTTCTCCCATGTGAAACATGACCATCAACGGCGTAGCGGAAAAATTCAACACGATTTCATACCAAATTCAACACGATTTCATACAAACGGATAGGGACAGGAACACGATCCTGGTAGACAGAATATAAATAGCGATCTCACAGGTCCAGATTTAGGGAACTGAAGTCTGTAAAACCAGGAAACGGTATAGCAGCTGAGACTTACTCGTGCTCGAAACTGAAGCCTGGATAAACAAAAAGACTCAGACAGGTCCGACTAACAGATACGAAAAGGTGCAACTGGTTAGCAAGGGCCTGAACCACAGGAAATCCGGCTTCAAATTAAAATGTAGGAAACCCTTCGTCCAAGTATAAGAAATTTCGGGGATGATAAGACCAGCACTCAACTTCACCTAGTTATTCGAAA
The DNA here is from genome assembly GCA_030063025.1 of Avena longiglumis. NCBI lineage: Eukaryota > Viridiplantae > Streptophyta > Magnoliopsida > Poales > Poaceae > Avena > Avena longiglumis. Next base: position 468,425,636 of record CP125974.1, on the reverse strand, counting down.
GCTGAAAGGATGTGTCATTAACATGAAACTGATACAAGAAGTTTTTTTTTAACTTGCTATTTGGCGGACTCATAACATATGCCTTTGTGTGCTACATAACCTAGGGTGGCATTAGGAGGCAGAAGGATGCGACATGTTAATACTTTGCAATAGCTATAGTTACGGTGCAGTCCAATTATTACAGCAGGATTAAACAATTAGGGTAACGTGAGTTAGTTTAAATAGAGTCCTAGTTGTACAGGTCTTGGAGTAGGTTTTGGGCACCAGGTCCCCTTGCGGCTGGTCCTCCTATAAGAGGATGTGTATCCCGTGTATTTACGGCAGGTAATAAACAATCCAATCTCTGATCCCTCTAATTTCTCACGATCTAATCCCTGCTACCCTTCTAATCAGTGGCAACGGCACCAGGATGCAGAGGAACCCGTCCTCCTATGACCCACCCCTATTACCTTCGAATCTCCAAGCAGCCACAACAGTGTAACGACCCAATTTCCGTTCGATAAAGAATCAATGGCTGCGATAGTCGACATAAAAAATAAGAATATTCCACGTTGACTTAGAACTAAGACACTCCTTGATGGAGGGGTTAACCTCTTGGGAGGCCCGATCTTCACGGATCCGTGGTCAAATCGATGGGAAAGCGAGGGGAAAGGGAGAAGGTAGCGGAAGCGAACACACACCTCGCGAAGAACACGATGAACACATGCAAAACTCACACGATACAAGGCCGATTGCTCCCGAACGGCGGCCATCGGTCCGATAGAATCCTCGCAAGGAAAGATCGGTCAACGTGCTCCCTCAAATCCACATCGGAGAGGGAAGAACACCTTGGGGAGGGTCTTGACAACTTGGAGACGAGACATCGAACTCCAATGCCTTGTTCAACGATGGATGTGTGATGCAAAGTCCAATCGAGGTTGGTGACGATAGTCGGTCCCCTTGGTAAAGGGGATGAGGCAAAACTAGAGATTCCACAATGGGGTTTTCTTTAGTCTATCATCTATGCCTAAGGGATACATGAGGGGTGGAGGCTCTATTTATAGGCCACCCACATAAACAAGGGTAGTTTGGGGATAAACTAGGCGAATAGGTAAGTAAAGGGGGATACATGGGCTGTGGCCCAACTAGTGCGCGCAGTATCGCCAGAGCGGTAGTACCGGACTTGGGACCGGTAGTACCGCTTGGTCCGGTAGTGCCGCTCTGGGACCGGTAGTACCGCTTGCGGTCCTGGAGCGTCAGCTGGAGCCGTCTGTAGCAAGCGGTATCATGGGACGGTAGTACCGCTGACCGGTAGTACCGGGTCCAGATCCGGTAGTACCACCGGAGACAAAGAGTATTTGGCTTCTGTTGGCGTCACAGTGGCGGTAGCAGTGCCGGGCGGTAGTACCGGTCGCCAGGTCTGGTAGTACCGCTGGCGACAGAGAGCATTTGGCGATCTGTCTTCTTCCGCCTCCTCTTCCAAGCCTCCGTCTTGTCGGGCTTGATGCTCCGGGCTTCCTCCCTTGCCTCCGTACTTGTCAATGTGAACCTATCATGCATATGTGACGGAGTATGAAGTAGCATACCATTCAATAGGGTAGGAAGGGCGCTCGCATAGAGGAACGGATTCACCTTTGGAGTCCATGATGACTTGGCGTAAGTTGGAGACCAAGATGTAGTAACGGCTGTAAGTCGGGCTACATCAGCTCCCCCCCTTCAAAAAGAGTCGTCCTCGACTCTACATGTTCATCACAAAGTAGAAGCGGTCGAGAGACCTTCTTGATCCTGGGGTTCACCATATAGTCGTCCTCGGGAAGATTGACTTGACGACACTTCAATGTTCCTTCACCTTCCTTGAAGCCTACAAAGCTCACAACAAAAGCAAAGCAACACTCAAAGCGTAGCCAATTCATGAAGATTATAGCATGAGTCCTCAAGTAGAAGGAAGTCACCTTAGCTTGTAGAGATAGCTCGATGAAGGGTAGCCATAGGTAACTCTCTTCAGTTCTTCTTGTCAACATATAGTTCATAGAGGTTGACGTGTATGCATTTGTACCTTCATACAACAAAGACCAAGCAACATATGTTTGTGTGTGATAGAGGAGCATGTCATTTGTGACATGTCCATTCTTGTTCACAACACGATTAGCACAACTCAAGTATAGCAAACGGGATGCATATGCAAGGTCAATGTGCATGGAAATCGTTGCAAAATCATCCAAATGTGGGAACTCAAAAACTCCATATAACATCTTATTGTGGCACTCAAAGCAATCGAATAGAAATTTTATCAACATCTTTGATGCAAAGCTTGGAGAATTTGGCAAAAACACACAAGGAAGCATATCCAAAACAAAAGTATTATGTTTGCAAACAAACCAAATGAAAGAGCAAGTGGTCCTTATGTTTGTTGCAACAACAAGACGAGATTCTTGGAAGCTCTCATGAAAATACATGTTCTTAATGGAATTGTGGTTGCACACAAAACATCGGAAAGGTAAATTGTTCAACATTTTTGTTGCAACACACAAAGCATCATTATCTAAAAGCGAAGAAACATGAATGTCACAAGGGAAGATAATACCATTAACATGCTTGCAAGCAAACCATAGGAAAGAACAATTTGTCAACATGAAAGATGCAAAGCATGCAAAAGGTATCAGAGCTGGGTTCGATCTTGAACTCACTTGTGGGATGCTCTCTAGAGCTCTTTTTGTCAACTCGTGCTCAACCGAGGTTGACATTCTCGTGCGGGTACCTACACACATCATATGTAAAAGGAAGAACGTGTGTGTGCATGGTAGAGATACACATCATCCATCATGACGTATCTCTTTTTGTGCACATCACCATTAATTTCAATCAAGTATGAAATAGATGCATGGTGAGTATGCAAGTGGGGAACATGCGTATCATGGCCATCATCAAAATCTCCAAAAATTGAGAAAGCTATGGGGGCCATCTCCTTATAACGCATAAGAACAATATTGTTGCAAGCAAAACAAGTGAAATAGCAAGCATTCATCTTATCGCAAGCAACGGGAGAAATTGAATGACTAGCATGACAAGGCAAGTCCGAAGCAATTGGAGGATACACACAAGATGCATAGCATGGCATGTTTATTGCAATGATATCACAATCAACCAATTCCACATGATCAATATTATGCAAAGGCAAAGCATCACATGGGAAAGTGGATGAAGCATATGTAATGTCACAAGTATCATCCATAGCATGCATATCCTCACAATTCATCATGTCCACTAGTGGGATCATGGCATCATCAACACCCTTATTGTTACCTTGGTCATACCTCTCATATGAAGTGGGTGTTGTGGAAGTAGTGGCCTCCTTGTGGACGACTTCATTTTCTTGATATAGCCATGGCGTAGCATCATCTTGGTGCACCATGTACATCTTCTCCAAATGAGGCATCATTGCTTCATGGCTTAGCGCTTCTTCATCCATGGAACCTAGCACAACACAAGAGAACACACTAGAGGTAGAGGGTAAGTTGTTAGAAATCGAAATGGTCTCACTTCACCTATCAACTACCACTCTCAACTCACTAGGAGTATCACTCTGTTATCGCCATATTTTGGCCTACGAAGGGGATGGGCCGTGATCAAGATGGGCTTGGAAGATACATATATTCAACGTGTTGTTGGATCGGCCTAGTGCGTAGATTTGGGCTGAATTGCCCGTGTATCTTGTATCTTAGTAGGATTCGTATTTGTTTAGGTTCCGTTTATGTTTAGATAAAGATAGAGTTGTAGAGTTATTCCAAAAGTAGAGAGTCTCCGGACTATAAATATGTACCTAGGGTTATTGAAAGAGGAAGGACAATCACGTTCACAACAAACACAATCTCGGCGCATCGCCATCCCTTGTTTCTAGGGTTTTTCTCGGTAGTATATGTTGCCTAGATCGCATCTTGCGATCTAGGCGATTTACTTATCGTTATCCGGTGTTACTCAGATCTGAAGCCTTGTTGATGGCGAGTAACACCTTTACCACGATTTGTTAGAGCTAGCATCGATACTTTTACTATGATTGCTTATTTATGCTACCTCTAGCTATCTCGCTGCCTTTGCACCTTCTCCCGTGTGAAGGTGGCATCTTGCTTGATTTCTGCTTAGTCAATTTGATCTGTTATAGTTGTGCCTTGTTCATCAAGGTTTAGTTTAATATCTACGTGATTAGGCCTCACAAACGGGTTGAACGATCCGGTAATACGTAAGGTATGGTTTATTGATATTAGAGGGGACGTTCCGGGAATTGACGTTATGTTGGTTTTTAGGCCTTCTCTAGGATCAGTTTTCTACTATTTTTCGTATCTATTAGGCTTAACTACGCGTGGGACGTTCCGGCTATGCAGAAACACCAAACTATCGTAGATCGACTTAGCTTGTAGTAATTAAGCAAAACCCCATGTTATCATAGATCCAATGCAGAACCATGGGGATAATCGGCTCGAAGCCGATTTACTGTGGAAACCGGAGCCGATCACGCTCGAATTTTACGATACTTGTTTACCGTGCAGAAACCAATCGAGCAATCCATCACCTTCGACTGGTATAGGTCGTGTGGCACGCCTCGAACCAAGACAGACGCTATGCGTTTCGGAAGATTTGGGCCGTTGACCGAGGGACCAGGCCCACAGCCGCTCTGGAGCCTCCCGGCTCTTCGTGTTGCTCGTCGCTGCCCGCCGGTGAGTTTTGACAGGCAACACATTCTGGCACGCGCGGTGGGACCTTCAACAACGTCTACATCAATGTCCGACGCTGCGATGGAGAACAGGCCGGTCACGTACGACGAGCTTCTGCCGAGCACAAAGCGGCATGACGAGATCAAAGGGCTCTTGAAGCCGACCTCATCGGCTCTTCGAGAGGACCCGACGCTGCGGCATCAAGTGGAAGGGATTCTCCCGAGGGTGCTCTCGATGAAGTAGATCTCGCTCTTCCTCGGAGGAACGCCCGTGGCTCTGACGGAGGTCAACTACATGGTGGCTCATTCTCTACACCGCCACTCGAGAGCTGGTGAACGCTGAGCGGGTCGCGTTCGCGTGGTCCAGAGATCATGAAACATCGATTTCGTCGGGGCCCACTTTAGGAACCCACCAAGGAGAAAGACCGCCCACACCAGCCGAATCGCCATTCACACTCGCGGCTCCAGAGCCGCCAGATCAGCGCATACATTGTCTACAAGGCCGAGGCGATCCGTGGATTGCCAATTCTGCTCGAGCCACCCAAGGAGATCCCGCATGGGTACATATGTGCCTACGTGCGGATCGCAACAACTTGGCGCACCAGATCGCAACGCAGGAGTCTCATGGCGGGGTTCCCGCTGCAGATCTTCGAGAGCAGCGTTCGAGCAACGATGTCCGGATGGACGCCGACAAACAGCGTGGCTAGCCAAGTATGCCACCGAACAAGCCATGAGAATCCAGCCCTGCAGCTCAAACAGTGGACCAAATCACTACCATCTTGAGAGATCAGTTCGGCTTCGTGCCAAAAAGGCGCACAATCGGCTACTCAAAGCCGTACCCCAACGAGTTTGACCTGATTCCACTACCGCCCAAATATAAGCTCCCTGAGTTCTCAAGATTCAGCGGGTCAGAGGGGTCAAGCTCGATCGAGCACGTAAGCCGATACCTGGCACAGCTAGGCATGATTTCGGCATCGGATCAAATGCGCGTGAGATTTTTTGCACAATCTCTAACAGGACCAGCCTTTGGGTGGTACACCTCACGCCACCGATTCAATTCGCACTGGAAGCAACTAGAAGAACAGTTCCACATCCAGTACCATTCGAGGCTACCGAGGTCGGCATTGTAGACTGGCGCACGATGTAAGCGGGAGAAATCAGAATGAATACATCCAGCTTCAGACCATCAAGAACAGATGTTACTCGGCTGCTTAAGCGAGAAGGAAGCAATCGAGCAGTGTTGGGACTCTTAGCACCCATCAAGGATATGGCTTTCGGTGGAGTACAACTCATCGCACACATGGCCCGTAAACGGCGATGTATGAACAGCGCCACCGAAGTTATACCAAGACAGTTCAAGCGTCGGTCGTTCTGTAAGAAGATGATCCTACACAAGACCAGAGGTGGCCGTGGCGAGTGGGCTCGGGGAACCCGTGTCCCAAGTGGGTGAAAGCAGGGCCTTTGAAAGGATTTGACTTCGACGTGAGCAAAGCCGAGCGGATATTCGATTCATCTTGAAAGAAACGGTGAGGTTACCCGAGGGCCACAAAATCCCTACCGCTCAGAGATGAACGGAGACCATCTGCAAGTGGCATCATTCGTTCACCCACACCACCAATGATTGCAAAGAGCTCGCCAAATCCGGATGGCAATAGAACAAGGCCGCGATCCTCGGCGATTCGCCATGAAAGTGGACACGAACCCGTTCCCCGGTGTCAACATGATAGAGCTCAGTCGCTCCGCGAGACGTCAACTGGACTTTTCGTTCGGTGTCAACATGGCTGGGTCTGGGTACCACCATGGCACGTACAAGGAAGGAGGTGATCACTCTCGGGGCAAAGAAAGAGAGAAAGCTGGTTCACGCGACCGGCCCAGCCACGATAACGGGCGATACTTAACAGAGGAACAGGTGAGGAGGGTACGGTATCAGAAGCCACATTCCACGCATCTCCTTAATAAGTATGAGCGTCAGCGTGATCAACGGCGCCAGCTCGATGGAGGCAATGAAAGACATGGGCACCTCGCCAGGAGACCACCCAAAGAGAAGGAAGGCGCAGACAAACATTGGGATTGCCCCTTTTTCAAGCATTGCTGGGGCGGGGGAATGAGCCGATTGCCTACAATGACAACCGCCTGAATGTGGACAACAAAAGAAGGACACGAGGCCAGTATCGGTGTTCGAACGTCTAGGACCTCTCCAACCTCAGAGCCGTCCCAAGGAGTCCACTCGGGCAAAGGGCTTTGGGAGGCCCAGGGATGACAAAGAAGAAGACAGGTTTCACCGTCCAAGGTGGTGCCCCGATGGACTCAGACACACCCAGAAGCGTAGAGTGCAACGGCTGCGTCACTTAGAAGAGGTGAGCGATATCTCCACGCTAAAAAGCACGGCCGATCGGCCGTCAAAGTAAGCGGACTACGGAGACGGAGGGCGCCAAGGAAAGAGTGGCGCCCCAAGCCAATAAAAGCCGATGCACAGGCATCGGCTGGCACAAACATGGTGTTCATACTCCCGGCGGAGTTCTGCGCGCCACGAACCAATATGCTACCAGTAGCACAGTTTGACTGCGGCCCACGGCCAGTTATCTTTGAGAAGCCACGAGAAAAGGGTTACAAACATCTGAAAGCGCTGTACCTGCGGGGCTACATCAATGGACAACCCGTCAGCAAGATGTTGGTGGACACCGGAGCGGCAGTTAATATCATGCCATACTCCATGCTACGACGTTTGGGACGCTCCACTGCGGACCTGATCAAAACCAACGTCACGTTAAGCGACTTCAACGGCGGTCTTGAGCGCAAGGCGTTACGAGCGTGGATCTGACCGTGGGCAGGAAAACCATACCCACGTCATTTTTCGTCGTGAACAGCAAAAGTACCTACGCCGTCTTGCTAGGAAGGGATTGGATCCACGCTAACTGCTGCATTCCATCCACGATGCACCAGTGCCTAATACAGTGGGACGGGGATGAAGTGGAGGTCGTCCATGCAGACGATTCTATCGAGGTTTCCATTGTTGGCATGAACATCTGGGAAGCAGAAGACCAAGAGCCGATCTCTGGAATCAGTTTGGACGGCTGTGAGCGCATTGAAGCGTCAAAAAACGGGGTGAGGCTGGTCTTATCCACTGGCCTGACAGAGTAGAAAGGTCCACGATCATACGTAGCACGGCCGATCCTCGCGATCGGCCACAAAAAATAAAAAGCAACGATCATACGACAAGCAGATCATGTAGCCGTAGCAGGGAGACGCCCTGCCATTGTAAAACCATGAGGTGTACGCCACCCTCGACTAACGCAATCAAAAAGGGGGCCGATTCAGGCAATCGGCCCAAATTATTTTTGTTGTCCTCACCTACTGCTTGCCCTGTGTTTAGCATCGACCTGACAGGTGACGGAAAGCTTGGGTATGGGTTCACATCCGCTGATGAACTGGAAGAGATTGACATTGGTCCTGGGGATAAGCCACGACCAACATTTATCAGCAAAAAGTTAGATCCGGTCCGCGAGGCCCAATGATCGCCTGTTGAAACGATACCGGTCGCCGCACCGACTACGAAATGCCCGGGTTAGATAGGAGCATCATTGAGCATCGCTCCATCGAAAAGGATTCCGCCATTTCAGCGAGCACGGCAAATGAAGGCGAATCGAAGAAGTCAAGAAGGAGGTCGAGAAAATGTTGACCAAGTTAATCGGGCCATGCGGTATCTTGAATGGATTTCTAGTATAGTGCCTGTAGAGAAGAAGGATGGCCAATGGCGGGTCGCCATCGATTTTCGGGATCTCAACAGGGCTACCCCAAAGGATGAGTATCCGATGCCGGTAGCAGAGACGTTAATCAACGCAGCGGCTGGTCACAAGATCTTAAGTTTCATGGATGGCAATGCTGGTTACAACCAAATTTTTATGGCTCCAGAAGACATACACAAAACCGCATTCAGAGTACCAGGTTCGGTGGGGTTATTCGAGTATGTGGTCATGACGTTTGGACTAAAGAATGCTGGCGCCACATACCAGAGGGCCATGAATTATATTTTCCACGACCTGATCGGCAAGCTGGTGGAAATCTACATTGACGACGTGGTGGTCAAGTCTGCTTCATAAGGGCACTTGGGCGATCTACAGCGTCTGGACCGAACAAGAAAGTTCGCCCGAGGATGAATCCAAAGAAGTGTGCCTTGAGTGACGGTCGGTTCTCGGGTTTCTTGGTCCATGAACGCGGGATTGAGATCGGCTGAAGAGTAAGGAGGCGGCGAACAATGAAGCCACCCACTACAAAGAAAGAGATGCGGTCTCATCGGCAAGATCAACTTCACGACGATTCATCTCTAACTCGGGAAGGATAGAGCCGTTCATGGGGCTCGTGAAAATTAAAGTCGAGGAATTCGGCGGGGGCGAGAACAACAACGGCCTTCGACGAGATCAAAGAATATCGACAAAGCCGCGATGTTAGTTCCACCCCGGACAAACCGTTCTATATTTACTTGTCGTGGTCGACACGCCCATCGCCTCGGTGGTGGTACGGTGCATGATGGGCTAGAGAGTCGTATTCTACATAAGCGTATGATGCCGGGCAGAGAGGTATCCAGATATCGACAAGTTGTGCCTCTGTTTGTTTTACATGCACCAAGTGCGCCACATCTTGCTATCGCAGAGGTCATCATCATATGCAAGTCGGACGTCATAAAGCACATGCTATCGGCTCCTATGTTAAAAGGCCGATTGGGCAAATGGATGTTTGCATTATCGAGTTTGACATCCGGTATCAACCCGAAAGCTGTTAAGGACAAAGACGTGGCTGATCTTATTGCGGAGAGGATCAACACTAACATAGCAAAGACCTTGTCCATAAAAGCGTGGGCTATGTTTTTCGACGGATCGGTTTGTGACGATGGCTGCGGCATAGGCATTTTGCTCGTGTCGCCGGGGCAACATTTTCCTTCTCCATCGGTTGTCTACCCTTCGCACCAACAATGAAGCCGAGTACGAGGCAATACGCAGGATGGAGTTACTCCTCGGCCGGAGGCGGAGGCGTGGAAATTTTGGTGACTCGAAGTTGGTGATTTCCCAACTCACGAGGAGTACAAGTGCGAGAGCGAGTCCCTCTTCCCATTATGGTTGCAATGCCGTGAGTTGATGGCACGATTCCGACGTAAACTTCGCTGGATCGCGGTCACGGAACATAGAGGCAAATGATCTTGCGCAGATGGCTTCAGCTATAAAGAGGCGTGGAGGAGCCGATATTCGTCTGACTCACGGAAGCCGACGATCGAGAGCCGATATCTTCAATTACTTGAAGGATTCCTGGGGCACCTAAACGGATAAGGTCTGAGCCATGAAGTATGTGTTTATTGGGGACGAAATGTTTTACAGACCTGGAAGGATTATTGCTCAAATGTCTGGGAACAGTCGAGGCTAATCGGCTCCTACACGAGGTACATGAAGGCGCCTGTGGGACTCACCAGTCGGCTCATAAGATGAAGTGGTTGATCAGGAGATCAGGGTTTTATTGGCCTACCATGCTCGAGGACTGTTTTAAGTACTACAAAGGGTGTCAAGCATGTCAGATATTTGGAAAAATTCAGATGGTACCCGCATCAGCAATGAATCCCATCATCAAGCCTTGGCCATTCCGAGGTTGGGGCATGGACATGATCGGCAAGATCAATCCTCCGTCAAGCAAGGGCCACATGTGGATCTTGGCCATCATAGATTATTTTACCAAGTGGGTGGAAGCCGTCCCTATGAAGTCAAGAAGTTCAAAAGATGTCATCGATTTCGTGAAAGAGCACGTCATTCATAGGTTTGGGATTCCCAGACTATCACAACCGATGGAGGTTCGGTTTTATTTCTCACGAGTTCGAAAGTTCTCGTGAGGACACAGGAGGATTAAGATACGGTCATCTCCGTACTACGCTCAAGCAAATGGGCAAGCCGAGGCGTCAACCAAAGTCTTATCAAGCGATCAAGAGGAAAATCGATGAGCACCCTAGGCGTTGGCATGAGGTTTTATCGAGGCTTTATGGGCTTATCGCATGTCGTGCCATGGGGCGATAAAAACCTCCGTACCATCCGGGTCTATGGTCAAGAAGCCGTATTGCCTTGGGAAATTACGGCTGGATCGAGACGTGTTACTTTTCGTAATGAGCTAACGGTGAAGAATATGCAACTTTGATGAGTGACATGTGGAAGATGTGACCGAGCTTAGGTGTGGTCGCTGAGAAAATAAAAGAGAACAAGGCTAAAGTAGCTCGTGCCTACAACAAGAAGGTGAAGCCAAAGGAGTTCCACGTTGGAGATCGGTATGGGAAGCTGTGTTGCCCTTGGGTACTAAGGACGCAAGATATGGTAAATGGTCTCCAAATTGGCACGGGCCGCATAAGGTCGACCAAGTTTTAAGAGGGAACGCGTACATGCTTGAGCAGTTGGACGGTGAAAATTTCCAGTGCTACCAATGGCCAGCATCTCAAGAAGTATTTTCCAAGCATGTGGGATATGGGACAATAAAAACTTGAGGGGCCGATACGTGAGATCGGCTAAGTCGATTGGCAGCAAAATGTGGGGGCCGACGTTGAAAATCGGCCGAATAAAAAAAAAACATCGGCATAAGTTACCAACAGTTGCCAGCCTGCACATGCAAGTTACTGAGGAAATGCCTTGAGGGCGTGGAGAGCATCGACGAACTCAGTTATTTCAGCTTCGTCATCATCATCCTTGCTGGTCAATAGTTGTTCGTTCAGGGCACATTTTTCGATGGGCAATTGAGGTTTGGATCGCCCGTTTTTAAAAAAGAAGGACACAGGTCGCCTATTTTGAAAAAGGGTCGCAGGTTACCGTTTCAGACCAAGAAGTGGCCGTTTTGATGTGCCTAAAGATGCGACCAAATTTTCACCAACGTTCGTGACGCTAAGGATGGGCGTGCAATGAAACCATACGGTGTCAACGTTTTGGTTTTCGGAGAAGCCGATGGGTGGTCATCAGCTCTTTGCGATTGAACCTGTTGGACTTAATACGTGTAGTATGATGAGAGCCGATACGGTGTCATCGACTTTTTGGGCAGCGACCTATTTTGGCTATCGCTAAATTAGGGGCAAACAAGCAAGGAGAAGCTTTGGGAACGGATTCTCATTCATTTGAAGATGATCGATTGCAAAAGGATGGTCGATTACAAAGGAGTCCTGCTACTACTAATGTTATCGCTACTAAATCCTAATCGAGGCCGAGGTCATTGCGCTGCCGCCGCCCGCTCCTCCTTGTCTTCGCGCTGCTACCAGCCGTCTTATTCTTGCATCGAGGAAGCCGGTAGGGGCCTCCTCCTCGTCTTCGTCATCGCTGCCGTCTTGGACCCGCACGGAAGTACTTCACCGGCTGGTACTCCTCGGAGGTGTCCTCCTCCTCCTCCTCCTCCTCTTCTTCCTCTTCTTGAGGAGTCGACGCCATCCTGTGACATGGCGTGCGTCGCTGTCCGCCTCCAGCTCCCGTCGGCGAGGCTGAATCGGTTCTCTTCGCCGTCTGTCGACGATCGTCCTCGACCAGACGGCAAAGTCTAACCCCTCGTCCCACCATTGTGGGGCGAGTGTTGTACCTTGTCGGCGGTGTTCCGAGTTGGTTCGGTCACGAGGCTATTGGAGGCGTGGGAGGACAGACCGGAGGAAGCAGAGGAGGCCATGGCGAAAAAGAGGGTTTTTCCGGTGAAGAAAGAGGGTTTTCAGCTACGGGAGGAAGATGGGACGTGAGCTCAGCGGATTTAAATAAAGAGGGATAGTGAAGAAACGGTTCAATGCCATAGCGATTTCCAGTTGTCGCCAAAATCGCCAAATCATGCCTTGGAGGAGTTGAGAAGACAGGCATCATGATGAAGGGGTAGCGTGGCGATCCTGTTACGCCAGCGTTACGACGCACGCGTAACCCGATAGAAAAAAGAAGGGAAAACCTGTGAAGAAAAACACATAGAGTGGTTTTGGAATTATCATTGCCAAAACCAGGGCATGTGTTATCGCCATATTTTGGCCTCTGAAGGGATGGGCCGTGATCAAGATGGGCTTGGAAGATACATATATTCAACGTGTTGTTGGATCGGCCTAGTCGTAGATTTGGGCTGAATTGCCCGTGTATCTTGTATCTTAGTAGGATTCGTATTTGTTTAGGTTCCGCTTATGTTTAGATAAAGATAGAGTTGTAGAGTTATTCCAAAAGTAGAGAGTCTCCGGACTATAAATATGTACCTAGGGTTATTGAAAGAGGAAGGACAATCACGTTCACAACAAACACAATCTCGAGATCGCCACCCCTTTGTTTCTAGGGTTTTCTCGGTAAGTGCCATCTTGCCTAGATCATCTTGCGATCTAGGCGATTTACTTATCGTTATCCGGTGTTACTGCATCAAGCCTTGTTGATGGCGAGTAACACCTTTACCACAGATTTGTTAGAGCTAGCATCGATACTTTTACTATGATTGCTTATTTATGCTACCTCTAGCTATCTCGCCGTCTTTGCACCTTCTCCCGGGTGTGAAGGTGGCATCTTGCTTGATTTCTGCTTAGTCAATTTGATCTGTTATAGTTGTGCCTTGTTCATCAAGGTTTAGTTTAATATCTACGTGATTAGGCCTCACAAACGGGTTGAACGATCCGGTAATACGTAAGGTATGGTTTATTGATATTAGAGGGGACGTTCCGGGAATTGACGTTATGTTGGTTTTTAGGCCTTCTCTAGGATCAGTTTTCTACTATTTTTCGTATCTATTAGGCTTAACTACGCGTGGGACGTTCCGGTTGCGTGGTGAAAACACCAAACTATCGTAGATCGACTTAGCTTGTAGTAATTAAGCAAAAACCCCATGTTATCATAGATCCAATGCAGAACCATGGGGATAATCGGCTCTGAAAGCCGATTTACAGGGAAACCTGGGAGCCGATCACGGCTCGAATTTTACGTATACTTGTTTACCGTGCAGGAAACCAATCGGAGCAATCCATCACCTTCCTGACCAGGTATAGGTCAGGTGGCACGCCCTCGAACCAAGACAGGACGCGTGCGTGCCGGAAGATTTGCGGGCCGTTGACCGAGGGACCAGGGCCCACCAGCCGCTCTGGGAGCCTCCCGGCTCTTCGTGTTGCTCGTCGCTGCCCGCCGGTGAGTTTTGACAGGCAACACACTCATGCCCTCCAAGTGGAAGCACTCAATCTCACATAAGGTGGAGTCACTCATATCACTCTTGTTCTCACTCAAGTGGGCTAAGTGGCTCTCATACTCACATGGGATTGGTACCACATCATCACTCAAGCATATGGGGGTAGGCTCGGTTTCCTCAACTCCATGCGCCTCTTTTGGTGAAGGGAAAATCCCATGCTCACCATTCTTGACCTTGTCGCCTTCAAGGTTGGATGGAGGTAGGCTCATGCTATCCAACTTGGCGAAGTAGAGGTCTTCATTTTCCTTGTTCATGAGGTCTTCGAATGCAAGCGTAGTCGTTGAAGCTTGATGGCGTGGACGAAGGCTTGCTCTTGGTGCCATTTTGGTGGTGGCACTAGTAGTTGAAGGTGCCTTGTGACGGTGTCGACGGAGGTCATTGGCGTGCCTTGCCGATGGGTGGTGTAGGTGGCGCACTTGGTCATCCACATGACGCTTGCGACGATGACCCTTGTCCTTGGCACGCTTCCTTATAAGTTCTTCTAATGAGCACAAGGCATCATTAGTCTTGGCGCCCATGCTCATGTTTTTGTCGAAGTAATTGTCCATGTCCTTCTTGAAGTTGTGGAGGTCGCTCTCGAACTTGTCCATTTCATGGTGGACCTTGGCACACTCGAGGCGTAGGATCCGTCTTGGCCGGTGCGACTTGAGGAGCTTGTCGTTGTCGTTCTTGAAGTCGCCCATGCTTGGGGAGTTGTTGTTGTTGTAGCACTCCATGTCACCCAAGCATGTGGAGCCCTACAAGTCCATTTGATGGAGGGTTAACCTCTTGGGTGGCCCGACCTTCACGGATCTCGTGGTCAAATCGATGGTAAAGCGAGGGGAAAGGGAGAAGGTAGCGGAAGCGAACACACACCTCGCGAAGAACACGATGAACACACGCAAAACTCACACGATACAAGGCCGATTGCTCCCGAACGGCGGCCACCGGTCCGATAGAATCCTCGCAAGGAAAGATCGGTCAACGTGCTCCCTCAAATCCACATCGGAGAGGGAAGAACACCTTGGGGAGGGTCTTGACAACTTGGAGACGAGACATCGAACTCCAAGGCCTTGTTCAACGATGGATGTGTGATGCAAAGTCCAATCGAGGTTGGTGAAGATAGTCGGTCCCCTTGGTAAAGGGGATGAGGCAAAACTAGAGATTCCACAATGGGGGTTTTCTTTAGTCTACCATCTATGCCTAAGGGATACATGAGGGGTGGAGGCTCTATTTATAGGCCACCCACATAAACAAGGGTAGTTTGGGGATAAACTAGGCGAATAGGTAAGTAAAGGGGGATACATGGGCTGTGGCCCAACTAGTGCGCGCAGGCACTGCCAGGAGCGGTAGTACCGGACTTGGGACCGGTAGTGCCGCTGGGCAATAGTACCGCTGCGTCCTGGAGCGTCACCGAGCCGTCTGTAGTAAGCGGTATCGGGGACGGTAGTAATCGTGACCGATAGTACGGTCCAGATCCGGTAGTACCATGGGAGAGTATTTGGCTTGTTGGCGTGCTGCTGGTGGCGGTAGTAGGCGGTAGTGCCGCGGTACCGCTCGCCAGTCCGTAGTACTGGCGACAGAGAGCATTTGGCGATCTGTCTTCTTCCGCCTCCTCTTCCAAGCCTCCGTCTTGTCGGGCTTGATGCTCCGGGCTTCCTCCCTTGCCTCCGTACTTGTCAATGTGAACCTATCATGCATATGTGATGGAGTATGAAGTAGCATACCATTCAATAGGGTAGGAAGGGGGCTCGCATAGAGGAACAGATTCACCTTTGGAGTCCATGACGACTTGGCGTAAGTTGGAGACCAAGATGTAGTAACGACCGTAGGTCGGGCTACATCAGCTCCCCCCCTTCAAAAAGAGTCGTCCTCGACTCTACATGCTCATCACAAAGTAGAAGCGGTCGAGAGACCTTCTTGATCCTGGGGTTCACCATATAGTCGTCCTCGAGAATATTGACTTGACAACACTTCAATGTTCCTTCACCTTCCTTGAAGCCTACAAAGCTCACAACAAAAGCAAAGCAACACTCAAAGCGTAGCCAATTCATGAAGATTATAGCATGAGTCCTCAAGTAGAAGGAAGTCACCTTAGCTTGTAGAGATAGCTCGATGAAGGGTAGCCATAGGTAACTCTCTTCGGTTCTTCTTGTCAACACATGGTTGGTAGAGGTTGAAGTGAATGCACTTGTACCTTCATACAACAAAGACCAAGCAGCATATGTTTGTGTGTGATAGAGGAGCATGTCATTTGTGGCATGTCCATTCTTGATCACCACACGATTAGCACAACTCAAGTATAGCAAACGGAATGCATATGCAAGGTCAATGTGCATGGAAATCGTTTGAACATCATCCAAATGTGGAAACTCAAAAACTCCATATAACATAGAAGTGGGGCATTCAAAGCATTGGATCCAAATTTCGAACAACATCTTTGATGCAAGACTAGGAGAATTTGGCAAAAACACACAAGGAAGCATATCCAAAACAAAAGTATTATGTTTGCAAACAAACCAAATGAATGAGCAAGTGGTCCTTATGTTTGTTGCAATAACAAGACGAGATTCTTGGAAGCTCTCATGACAATTCATGCTCTTAATGGAATTGTGGTTGCACCCAAAACATCGGAAAGATAAAATGTTCAACATTTTTGTTGCAACACACAAAGCATCATTATCTAAAAGCGAAGAAACATGAATGTCACAAGGGAAGATAATACCATTAACATGCTTGCAATCAAACCATAGGAAAGAGCAATTTGCCAACACGAAAGATGCAAAGCATGCAAAAGGTATCAGAGCTGGGTTCGATCTTGAACTCACTTGTGGGATGCTCTCAAGAGCTCTTTTTGTCAACTCGTGCTCAACCGAGGTTGACATGATAATGCGGGTACCTACACACATCAAACACAAAAGGAAGAACGTGTGTGCATGGTAGAGATACACATCATACATCATGACGTATCTCTTCTTGTGCACATCACCATTAATGTCAATCAAGTATGAAATAGATGCATGGTGAGTATGCAAGTGGGGAACATGCTTATCATGGCAATCATCAAAATCTCCAAAAATTGAGAAAGCTATGGGGGCCATCTCATTATAACGCATGTGGTCAACATTGTTGCAAGCAAAACTAGTGAAATAGCAAGAATCCATCTTATCACAAGCAACGTGAGAAATTGGATGACTAGCATGACAAGGCAAGTCCAAAGCAATTGGAGGATACACACAAGATGCATAGCATGGCATGTTTATGGCAATGATATCACAATCAAACAATTCCACATGATCAATATTATGCCATGGCAAAGCATCATATGGGAATATGAGTGAAGCATATGTAATGTCACAAGTATCATCCATAGCATGCATATCCTCACAATTCATCATGTCCACTAGTGGGATCATGGCATCATCAACACCCTTATTGTTACCTTGGTCATACCTCTCATATGAAGTGGGTGTTGTGGAAGTAGTGGCCTCCTTGTGGACGACTTCATCTTGATGTATCCATGGCGTAGCATCATCTTCGTGCACCATGTACATCTTCTCCAATTGAGGCATCATTGCTTCCTGGTTTGGCGCGTCTTCCTCCATGGAACCTAGCACAACACAAGAGAATACACTAGAGGTAGAGGGTAAGTTGTTAGAAATTGAAATGGTCTCACTTGACCTATCAACTACCACTCTCAACTCACTAGGAGTATCGCTCATGCCCTCCAAGTGGAAGCACTCAATCTCACATAAGGTGGAGTCACTCATCTCACTCTTGTTCTCACTCAAGTGGGCTAAGTGGCTCTCATACTCACATGGGATTGGTACCACATCATCACTCAAGCATATGGGGGTAGGCTCGGTTTCCTTAACTCCATGCGCCTCCTTTGGTGAAGGGAAAATCCCATGCTCACCATTCTTGACCTTGTCGCCTTCAAGGTTGGATGCCATAAGGTGGGCATCATCGCTCTCCTCCATGGTCGAAGGGAAAATCCCATGCTCGACCGTCTTGTGGCCATCTCGTAGTAGTGGTGAAGGTAGGCTCATGCTATCCAACTTGGCGAAGTAGAGGTCTTCATTTTCCTCGGTCATGAGGTCTTCAAATGCAAGCGTAGTCGTTGAATCTTGATGGCGTGGACGAAGGCTTGCTCTTGGTGCCATTTTGGTGGTGGCACAAGAAGTTGAAGGTGCCTTGTGATGGTGTCGACGGAGGTCATTGGCGTGCCTTGCCGATGGTTGATGTAGGTGGCGCACTTGGTCATCCATATGACGCTCACGACGATGTCCCTTGTCCTTGGCACGCTTCCTTATAAGTTCTTCTAATGAGCACAAAGCATCATTAGTCTTGGCGACCATGCTCATGTTTTTGTCGAAGTCATTGTCCATGTCCTTCTTGAAGTTGTGGAGGTCGCTCTCGAACTTGTCCATTTCATGGTGGACCTTGGCGCACTCGAGGTGGAGGCTCCGTCTTGGTCGGTGCGACTTGAGGAGCTTGTCGTTGTCGTTCTTGAAGTCGCCCATGCTTGGGGAGTCGTTGTTGTTGTAGCACTCCATGTCACCCAAGCATGTGGAGCCATTGTCGGTGTTGTGCTCTGTCATGTCCTCTATACTTGTGGAGTCGTAGTCATGGTGGCTCATCATGGATTCTTCATAGATATCATCCTCGGTTCCGGAGTCCCTAGACATGATGCACAAGACCAAGCGGTGTATATGGAAGTGGTAGTGGGAGTTAGGGATACAACGTCAAACCTTACTTTACCTTGGAAGATCGTATCGTGCAAGTGGCCATACTTTAGAGCAATAAACCAAGCAAAGTGAAGTTCACGCGGAACACCAAAACCAACTACGAACCAAAAAAACACACACACACAAGGCCTATGGTGGATAGGTATGGAAAGTGGCATGTCAAGAACCAATCCGAAATCAAGATGTTGTATTGGCAAGTAAAGAACCACAATGATCACAAAGCAAACAAGTCAATCCACAAGATAGGAAATATGTACAAGGAAACACACACGGTGGGATAAATGGGACTTGTGCGACGGATAAAGTGAGCTAAGAACCAAATGATTACCTAGCGAAGACTATAAGCTCGTGTCACACAAGTACAAGGAGAGACGCTAGTTCGATTGCACAAAATTGGTGGGCTACAAGATATGCACAATAAGTACCACCTATATGATGTTCATCAAGCTTGCGCTTCCTATTCTATGAGGCACATGTGTATCTCTTTTTTTCCTTTCTTTTTTCTATTTTTTTTCTTTTTGTATCACTCTTTTTCTTTTTATTTCTTTTTCACCTGCCTCTTCCTTGTGCCAACAACTATACAAGATAACTATATGAGAAGCACTCACAATGTTTGCTCGGAATCTACAAGGTATCAAATGTGCATAGCCCAAGCAATCATAAGAGGAACTAGTCTCAATAGGTGTTTGTTGCTCGCAAAGATAGTGGGGTTCACAAAGGAATGCAAGTGGGGAGAAGTCGCGGAATGTTTATACCTTTCGTCGACGATCTTCACCCTTTATTGTTGGATTCCGCCTTGCTCACGGAATTTGGATGGAGTAGATAGCATGAACAACGTGGATGATGATGTAGAGCTCCTTCTCGAACCAGCTAAAGAACACCAAAATCCGAGTTCGAATGCAAAAGTTATGCTCAAAACGGTGAGAGGTGAAATGGAATCTGCTTTTTTTCTTTCATCTTGGGCGGTAGTACCGGTTTTTTTGGGCCCGGTAGTACCGGTAGTACCGTAGATTTGGAGCGGTAGTACCGCTCGAGACAGAGAAACCCAGATCCGACGCGTTTTCGCGATTTTGGGGTGATTTGGGCGGAAAATCTTCAAGAAAAGCACCAAATCGAAGGGGGAAATCAAGGAATTAGGCCATGGGAACGCAAAGGAAGGTAGATCAACAAGTTTAGCAAGTAATCCACGGATCAAAACCTACCAAAACGCACTCAAATCACAGATCGATCCAAAACACGAATTGGGGCTCTTTTTGGTGGAATTTTCGAATTATGGGGAAAAGACCAAATCGATGAGAAATCCGTGGCAACCAAAAGCTGCTGATACCAGATGATGGAGGGGTTAACCTCTTGGGTGCCCGATCTTCACGGATCTCGTGGTCAAATCGATGGGAAATCGAGGGGAAAGGGAGAAGGTAGCGGAAGCGAACACACACCTCGCGAAGAACACGATGAACACACGCAAAACTCACACGATACAAGGCCGATTGCTCCCAAACGGCGGCCATCGGTCCGATAGAATCCTCGCAAGGAAAGATCGGTCAACGTGCTCCCTCAAATCCACATCGGAGAGGGAAGAATACCTTGGGGAGGGTCTTGACAACTTGGAGACGAGACATCGAACTCCAAGGCCTTGTTCAACGATGGATGCGTGATGCAAAGTCCAATCGAGGTTGGTGACGATAGTCGGTCCCCTTGGTAAAGGGGATGAGGCAAAACTAGAGATTCCACAATGGGGGTTTTCTTTAGTCTATCATCTATGCCTAAGGGATACATGAGGGGTGGAGGCTCTATTTATAGGCCACCCACATAAACAAGGGTAGTTTGGGGATAAACTAGGCGAATAGGTAAGTAAAGGGGGATACATGGGCTGTGGCCCAACTAGTGCGCTGTGAGCATCGCCAGAGCGGTAATCTGGGACTTGGGACCGGTAGTACCGCTTGGTCCCATAGTGCCGCCTGGGACGATAGTACCGCTTATGTCTGGAGCGTCACTTGGAGCCGTCAGCAAGCGATATCGGGGGACGGTAATCTGACCGTAGTACTGGTCCAGATCCGTAGTACCACGAGAGAGAGTATTTGGCTTCTGTTGGCGTAAATGCATTGGTGGCGGTAGCGTGATAGTGCCGCCGGTAGTACCGGTCGCCAGGTCCGGTAGTACCGCTGGCGACAGAGAGCATTTGGCGATCTGTCTTCTTCCGCCTCCTCTTCCAAGCCTCTGTCTTGTCGGGCTTGATGCTCCGGGCTTCCTCCCTTGCCTCCGTACTTGTCAATGTGAACCTATCATGCATATGTGACGGAGTATGAAGTAGCATACCATTCAATAGGGTAGGAAGGGGGCTCGCATAGAGGAACGGATTCACCTTTGGAGTCCATGACGACTTGGCGTAAGTTGGAGACCAAGATGTAGTAACGACCGTAGGTCGGGCTACACCAGCTCCCCCCCCCCTTCAAAAAGAGTCGGCCTCGAATCTACATGCTCATCACAAAGTAGAAGCGGTCGAGAGACCTTCTTGATCCTGGGGTTCACCATATAGTCGCCCTCGAGAATATTGACTTGACAACACTTCAATGTTCCTTCACCTTCCTTGAAGCCTACAAAGCTCACTACAAAAGCAAAGCAACACTCAAAGCGTAGCCAATTCATGAAGATTATAGCATGAGTCCTCAAGTAGAAGGAAGTCACCTTAGCTTATAGAGATAGCTCGATGAAGGGTAGCCATAGGTAACTCTCTTCGGTTCTTCTTGTCAACACATGATTGGTAGAGGTTGACGTGAATGCACTTGTACCTTCATACAACAAAGACCAAGCAACATATGTTTGTGTGTGATATAGGAGCATGTCATTTGTGGCATGTCCATTCTTGATCACCACACGATTAGCACAACTCAAGTATAGCAAACAGAATGCATATGCAAGGTCAATGTGCATGGAAATCGTTTGAACATCATCCAAATGTGGAAACTCAAAAACTCCATATAACATAGAAGTGGGGCATTCAAAGCATTGGATCCAAATTTCGAACAACATCTTTGATGCAAGACTAGGTGAGATGATGATTTAGATAGCATGAACAACGTGGATGATGATGTAGATCTCCTTCTGCTCTTCGAAACGAGCTAAAGAACACCAAAATCCGAGTTCGGATGCAAAAATTATGCTCAAAACGGTGAGAGGCTGAAATCTGGAATCTGCTGTTTTCTTTCTGTCTTGGGCGGTAGTACCGGTTTTTTTGGGCCCGGTAGTACCGGTAGTACCGTAGATTTGGAGCGGTAGTACCGCTCGAGACAGAGAAACCCAGATCCGACGCGTTTTCGCGATTTTGGGGTGATTTGGGCGGAAAATCTTCAAGAAAAGCACCAAATCGAAGGGGGAAATCAAGGAATTAGGCCATGGGAATGCAAAGGAAGGTAGATCAACAAGTTTAGCAAGTAATCCACGGATCAAAACCTACCAAAACGCACTCAAATCACAGATCGATCCAAAACACGAATTGGGGCTCTTTTTGGTGGAATTTTCGAATTTATGGGGAAAAGACCAAATCGATGAGAAATCCGTGGCAACCAAAAGCCGCTGATACCAGATGATGGAGGGGTTAACCTCTTGGGTGGCCCGATCTTCACAGATCTCGTGGTCAAATCGATGGGAAAGCGAGGGGAAAGGGAGAAGGTAGCGGAAGCGAACACACACCTTGCGAAGAACACGATGAACACACACAAAACTCACACGATACAAAGCCGATTGCTCCCGAACGGCGGCCACCGGTCCGATAGAATCCTCGCAAGGAAAGATCGGTCAACGTGCTCCCTCAAATCCACATCGGAGAGGGAAAAACACGTTGGGGAGGGTCTTGACAACTTGGAGACGAGACATCGAACTCCAAGGCCTTGTTCAACGATGGATGCGTGATGCAAAGTCCAATCGAGGTTGGTGACGATAGTCGGTCCCCTTGGTAAAGGGGATGAGGCAAAACTAGAGATTCGACAATGAGGGTTGTCTTTAGTCTATCATCTATGCCTAAGGGGTACATGAGGGGTGGGGACTCTATTTATAGGCCAACCACATAAACAAGGGTAGTTTGGGGATAAACTAGGCGAATAGGTAAGTAAGGGGGATACATGGGCTGTGGCCCAACGAGTGCCATGAGCGCCATGCCGATAATACGGACTTGGGACCGTAGTACCGCTTGGTCCGTAATCCGCCTGGGACCGGTAGTACCGCTGGCGTCAAGGCCACTGAGCCGTCTGCTGGGCGGTAGCAGGAGGCGGTAGTCAGAGGGCAGTAATACAGTTCAGTCCGTAGTACCGCCGGAGCAGAGTATTTGGCTTCTATTGGCGCTGCATGGTGGCGGTGGCGGTAGTGCTTGGGTAGTATACCGCTGTGTCCGGTAGTACCGCTGGCGACAGAGAGCATTTGCCGATCTGTCTTCTTCCGTCTCCTCTTCCAAGCCTCCGTCTTGTCGGGCTTGATGCTCCGGGCTTCCTCCCTTGCCTTCGTACTTGTCAATGTGAACCTATCATGCATATGTGACGGAGTATGAAGTAGCATACCATTCAATAGGGTAGGAAGGGGGCTCGCATAGAGGAACAGATTCACCTTTGGAGTCCATGACGACTTGGCGTAAGTTGGAGACCAAGATGTAGTAACGACCGTAGGTCGGGCTACATCACTCCTTATTTTATAATCTACAATAGAGAAATAACCACAACATCAGGGAAAAGGTGGTCACCAAACAGTAAAACAAACAAAAATTGTTGGACAAACAACAGTTTTATAGTCCACTGCAATGCCAACTGCTTCGCCCTAGCTTTTTCTTACTAATTCAGCAACTGTTGGAACGTCTACTTTTCCAATTAGTATGTCATTTACTTTGTCTAAACTAATCTGATTTTTTCATCGCTAAATTTTACACACATACCACAGAAACATAATAACCGTGAAGAGTGGCAACAGACTAATAGTTACTTACGATCAGATGATTGATGGTTATCTTGGTGGTTAATATGCTCAGAGGGTACTCCAAGGCTAACGAGGATCTCCACAATATGGTGAATACTTTCAACTTCATCGCAACACTTGATTTCGACTACCTTGAGATTCTTCGATATAGGGGAATTGTTTACTTGGCTTGTAGATATCATCTTGTATATTCAAAGATTCTTCCTGTAGAAAAAATATATTTAACTCAAATCAATCAACGGTAGTCGGTAAATGGTGACTTCAAAGGTAACACTTGTTGTACTTAGAAAGCATATAATACCTCACAAATTTCAACTGCAACTGCAAGGGTAAGCTTCTCTAGAATTGGTGTGTGCTGAAGAAAGTAAACCAGCCCACTGAAGTCAGCAGCCAGACACCACTCACTGAGATACAATGTTTTTAACTTGCTAAATATATGGCGCCATTTGAAATCCCTGGTGCAAATAATCTGGGCAAAGTGGAGAGGATTAAATTCGATTCAAGGTCTAACTTTGCAAGTACTTGATTTAGTAATACTGAATAAAACAGAAGCCTTTGGCAGGGTTTCAGATTTTGCAAGTTCCTGGAATAAATTAAGCAGTACCATCTAGAGTGTTGAAAAACTATCATAACATGTATCACTAAATTAATATTAATCTTATGCTTTTGGATAGTATATTGTCAGAACTCAGAAGTAAGTAGCAATATTAGCCACACATAAGCATAACATACTTTTATTCTCACGAACTAACTATTAGGTGATGTCTTCATAGAAACATAATGATTCAAAAGGCGAATGGGCAGCAAACATCAAATGGACATTAGTAGGTTGCCTATGCTTTTTTTTATGGATACACATGTACAAGACGTGATAGCGTGTGAAAGCGTACCATTTTAGGAGAACTTATCAACTTCAAATCCGTAGCACCACACAGACCATCTAGAAGCACACAAACATCGCCTTCACTGTCGATGTGATTGCAAGCAAGAAAAAAGTCATCAGTACAGTACCCATAGTAACCAAGACAATGATCATAGGGCTCTTCACAATCATACCACTCTGCGTCAAATCTAACAAATGCCATTACCAATGATGGCATGCTCTCAAGGAAAGGAGTCAAGCCCACGTTCCCAGTTAGTTCTAAGGCAGGGAGACTTGGGCAAGAGATATGAGTGCGTACACCCAGAGGGAAAGAGCACGCATCCATAGACAGATGTCTTGGTGATTGGCATGAGATCTTCTCGGCGTTGATTTCACAATCTTGCATCTCCGGTACATCTAGCACCGGGGACCGGGCAGCCCGAAAAAACTAGGGTTTGCTCCTCAAGTTTCACGCTACAGATATCTAAGGTTTCCAAGTGCTGGCAGACGAGGGTCATGTAAGGGAGACACAGACGCTCAGTGAAATCGTATCGATGCACCGCAGGTTGAAGCACCTTGACATGGCACGACGCAGCATACCGGATCCACATTTCAACGTCTTGGGGCGTCCCGTCGAGAAAGGATATGAACACAAATTCATGCAGAGGCGCTCGATCGCCGAGGAGAAGCAGGGGGGGGGGGGGGGACAAACCGGGCATCTTCTTCATAGATGACCACCCAGGGCACGGACTTCCAGAGGTTGCGCCAGCGGCGAGCGAGCACGCGAAGGAAGGAACGACAGCACGAGACGGAGGATATCTTCCGGGAGGGCGCCGATGCGGTCCTCCCCGGCGGCGGACACGCTGTCAGGCATTCCGTCGAGCAGGTGACCGGCGTCGGAGCTGCCAGGGGGTTGGACACTGAACGAGCGACATCGACCAGGCGCACAGGGGCGCGAGGAGGCTGTAAGCAACGCAGAGGGACCAAACGAGAAGGGAGGCTGCGGCCGGTGCCCGCGCCGCCCCGGCGTCGGCCGTCTCCTGCTGCTAGCGGAGTCAAGTTTAGGACGTCGCCGAAGTGCGTGGTGGACTCTGAATTCTGATTCTGCAACCGGTAAAGCAGGATGGAGATCCAGTGATTGATAGCTCATTGGGCCTAGACGGACTTCGCCCTCCTCCTTAATCATCGCGAGCCAAATTTACTAGCCTGCACGTGTCTTATTTTTTTACAAACTTCAGAATCATTCATAGCAATACATTTTTTAGCCGTTGAACTACAAAAACATACTCTCTCATGTCTATATTAATGGCCTCAACTTTGTCTAGATAAAGTTGATGACATTAATATAAACCGGAAGAAGTAAAAATTTAAAACATAAAAAATCGTTTACAATAAAATTTTACAAAAAGTAAATGAAGTTCTTATCCATAGAAAAAGGCTTTGCAATGAGTAGCTATAAAAATAACATGATCAATGCCTGCAATATTAGTTACAAATTCAGAACAACATTCAAGCGTCAAACTGTCATAAAGTGCAGAAAAAGTCAGTTATCTATCACACGGAAAAGTGCAACTTCGAAACACTTACAAACGAGATGCCTTTGCCTCAATCAACACTCAAACATCTAACACAAAGTATCTTGATCTTACTACACCCCTACTCGAACCCTAAAAACATCTCAATCAACCGAAATTTGCACCTTTGTGGCATTGCAGCCACACCGGAAACAGGACACACCCAACCTTCTGAATTTTTGCATGCTAATTGCAGGGAAACGATGCTTATAGACCAAGAATAGTGAATTAGCTCCCTCCCCAGAAGATTCTCGCATGGAACACCACCTAAACTGCTAACCCCGTCGGCGGCATGAGTGGAGAAGAGACGGCAAGAAAAAGGCGGCGCGGGGCAGGGGGTGGAGATGGTACTCACCTTGGTGCGGAGCATCTTCCTAGTAGTGGCGGCGGTGCGGATCATCTGCCATCAGAGGGAAACATGGAGGTCCAGCTCTGTCCTCAACTCGACGGCCTCTCCACAACATAAGGGAAGTGGCGTACCTGACTCCCCACCACGGAGGGGTATGGATGCTAAAGCCTAAAGAACCAGGAGGTCATCCAAAACAAAATGCCCATGGAAGAACAAATGCATATATATATGCACTGAAAGGCATGCATCCGATTCCATACGATTTAACATCAAACCTGACCACTAACTAGCTGGCTAGTACATACCGCTCTAATGCCATTAGCCCATTACTACAGAGGTCATAATAATATTTAGACAGAAGAGCCATCGTCTGCTCATCTTGGCTACCAATACCATCCATACCCATCACTTGCCTAAAATATACTCCCTCCGTTTCAAAATATAAGATGTTTTGGATTTATGAAAGAAATGTATCTAGACCCCTTTTAGTCTTATATTTTAAAACGGAGGGAGTACAACCCATAACACATTCTTCCACTGCAGCCAATACATAATAACTCCATAGCCCTAATTAACCCTACCTCCTTCCCTAACCACATTCCATTGCACGAACCTTTCTCCCAATCAAACGCCCAGCTCAGCTCAGCTCATTCCGCAGCAGAGGCAGCTACTACCCTTCGATTCCCTGCAGAAACAAAAACAACACAGCCATTCAAACTATGTCCGCAACTAAATGTCTGCATCAAAATTCAGTGCTACCAAAGGTTGTCTTAGGGCCCAGGCAATGACAACAGACACATACTCGGACGATGCCTCTTTCTGCCCCGGCAGTACCGGCTCCCGCACAGGCACTCAAACACTTTCACCGGGTGCTTCTCGTCCTCGAAATCAATGCCGTAATCCTGAAAACCAAACACCATCTTGCCCACTAAGCATTTGTCTTTTTCTGCAGCTATCTAATATGCCAGCTCTTCTTTTATCTTGCAGCAGATATGCACTTTTTACTTTAAAATCTATCGGCTAAGCACATCACAACATACTTCCCACTGTAAATACATACATTAGGGAAGCCTCGAAATACAGAACAGCTACCTCAACCTTACTTAGACAGACTTTTTACCATCCTCAAAATCAATACCATAATCCTGAAAACCAGCACCATTTCACTAAGAGTTTGTCTTTGCTGCAGACCTAATATGTTCATTTTCCTTTTATCTTGCAAAATATATAATACCGTCGACTTGTACAAAAACAAATTCTGGGAGATAACATTGGTAAAAAACATAAAGCCAGCAGTAAGCAAACTGGATAAACATACATTAGGGAAGCCATGAGATTCGCCAATTTTTGCAGCTATAGAGTTTGGCAGATTCGTTCAATTTTGCAGCTATAGAGTTTGGCAGTCATAGAAAATTCACACCGTATATACGGACAAAGGTTACATCATGCATTAATATTGAGAAACTATGTAGTACAAGGCATACCCATGTCAGTTCCTCAAAAGCCTCAACCTTCGTGCTTGTGAAGAACGCAAGCTGTTTTTATAAACAAGAAAAACAAACATCATCAACATGACGACTCTATCTTATGGTATTTTCAGTCTGACATGGGTAAAGTCGCCAAGGGTAGGCGCTTACATGATAA
Source organism: Avena longiglumis (assembly GCA_030063025.1). Classification (NCBI taxonomy): domain Eukaryota; kingdom Viridiplantae; phylum Streptophyta; class Magnoliopsida; order Poales; family Poaceae; genus Avena; species Avena longiglumis. The sequence continues at coordinate 468,397,645 of CP125974.1, read as the reverse complement.
TAGTGATGGTCAGGAGTCTCCACTTCAACAGGAACTGCTGCTAGATTTGCATCACGGCATCTACATGATAGGGTGTTGTTACAGCCAGAAAGAAGATAGTATTGGGAAGATATGTTATAAACCTCATCTTTTATTCTGTGATTTGCAAAAATAATGACTGCGGAGAGATAGAACGCACCTGTGGTTGATGAATCTGCCAACATTCCCGTAAAATGTTCCATCTAGGCATAAAGCCTCTTCATCCTTCAGCATCCCTTCGGAACGCCAACCAGCATCCAAAAGTATCGGATGCACAAACCTATTATTCCGCATGTTCTCAACGACCCTTTCTTGCAGTTCTGTATTTGTTAGTATCTCACCAACATATTCACAAACAAAGGCTCCTTTCGGCAGTTCATCAAGTGTGCGGAGCCCCCAACCCATCCCTTTTCCAGTGAAGAAAACCTAGATAATAAAATTCGTTGGAAATCATCCACCATCAGTATATCAGCATGCTACACATAGAAAATAAAGGAAACATACCATTCTAGCGCCCCAGCAATCTCCGTTCACAAAAATAATACCTGTAGATTGGATGTGATGCCACGTTGAACTACACGGTTACCACATTGCATGTTACAGCCACATTTGCTCCAGCACTCCTTGATAAATTTCCTAACAAGGTGGCCCCTGCAAGGCTCTGGTGAACCTTTATTTCTAGACCTCTCGAATGGGCAAGTTTCACAAAACACCTTCTGATGTTCTTCTGGAAAGCGGTTCATAGAGACACACTCATCAATGAATGCTGGCCTGACCAAACCTTCAAGTGTATATGCAAATTCACCCCCGGTTTCTCTTGCACAAGCACATGGTTCAGGTGAGGACAAGCAGTTGCCAAAGCAATCAGCACAACAGTCTTCACCACCGATCTTTGCAAGTGACATGTCAACAAGAGCATTCTCGAATACAGCATTCCGAGGTATATAATAAAAGGAAGGTGGGCATTTCAGTCTGCCAGATTCATCTTTAATTGATATCCTTACTTTTTCTTCTCCCTTGCATATATCCGTTACATCATGGTTAGTCCTCCTTGTGGAAAGTGGCAAATGTTGCTGCTGAGCAAGATTTAAATCCACTGGACCCCTCTCCAAGCCATTAGAAACCAATAGTTCCTCTGCAGCTTTCTGCTTCCTATTTGTACCATCCTCTGACCTGCTGCCATTACCAGCACCATCTGATTGCGTATTGTGATCAACGGTATGTTCGGTGCCCAGCTGTACAAAAACTTGGCACATCTCGGTCATGAGGCTACCAACGGAGAAATCAGGAGGAAGAACCTTGTATGAGTGAAGACATTTATCCTCAACCATCTTGAAAACTGCTTCTAAAGCAGGCATGCGGAACTTTGATGGGTCGACACTGCATTTCAGTGACATCTTAACCTCACCCATAGCAGATGATGCTACACCAATGTCTAGACAAGGTGCTTCCTGCACATTTTGAACTGCGGGTTCTGTTCCATTGTTCAACGTGCTGCTTGTTGGTTCAGGTAAAGTAGTCATTTCCCCATTTCTGCAAAGCCGAATGGTCCTGTTTCTAGCACCTATATAAAGTAAGAGAGTTGAAAGGAGTTCAATTAGACCATTGCTCAAAGAACAGAACAGCAAGATGTGATCGATCAAAGACATATCTAACATGTTTCCAAGCATAAGTTCAGCAGGTGCCACCTTAAAAGTTCAGCAAGTGTTATCTAACACATTATTTTACCGAGCAAAGGATGCAGCAGTTTTTACATTGACATATCCATTCATCAGGAGATCATTTTAACTTTTTAATAAATCGAGCAGATCCTGGAACTAGTGCTTATGTTTAACAGTAGTACCATTGATGGTTACCAAGAAAAGGGGTATGAATTAGTTGAAATGTCATGATCTAAAACTAAAATATGGTGAGCTGCTTCAAATGAGAAGATGATGAATCGGTAAAAATGGTGAAAGAGAACCTGGGATCTGTTTATGATTTTGATCAGGCTGCAGAGGAGGCGACCCTAGAAACATCTCCTCAGAGTCCGCGTGGCTCCGCGAACGGCCGATCAGGCCTGGCTGGACATTTCGACAGCGTGATGCGTCCATATCGACAGGCTCAGGCTTGGGCTCTCTCAGGAAGACAGCATCGTCCTCCTGGAGAACCGCATCCATCATCTGCCTGTGCCGCCTCTTGCCGAGCGTCCTCGTCAAGGCTCTGGCCTTTGGACGAGGCGAGATGGCCAGTTCCGTGGTGGCGGGGTACTGTTCGGCTGTGGGGGACGGAGGCGAGGGGGGGCCGCCGGCCAGGGAGGTGGACGGGTCGCCATACTCTGCCGGGATATCGTCGATTTCCTCCTGCTCTGGCTCCTGCTCCTGATCCCCGTTTCCGTTCGCCTGAACATCGCTCCTCCCCCACACAAAAGAAGTAATTTTGTCAGGAGAGTAAATTGCGGAATGGTGGATGGATGGCGAAAGTAAGGAAGGGGAAAAGGGACCTGACCTGGGCGTCGAGGATGGCGTCGGCGAGGACGCGGTAGTTCTCGGCCTCGATGAGCTCCCATTTTTTTTCGTCCACGTAGAGCTTGATGAGGCGCTTGAGGACGGCGAGGATTTGCTTCTTGGGGAAGCCGAGAGCCTTCATGGCGGCCAGTGCCCGCCGCGCCCTGCCGGTGTTGGAGCCCGTCCGAGAGGAACCCATCAAAACTTGAGGAGGCTCCGGCCAAGATGGGATTTGGATTGGATCGGAGTTAGTCCGTCAGTGGGTGAACGTTGGCATCGCCATTGCTAGGGTTCGCGAGGATTGGCTAAGCTGGGGTTTTGGTTTTGGGGAATCCGAGTGTCAGTCAATGTGTGTTGGGTTTGGGACTTTGGGTACGGAAGACGATCGGAGATGACTGGACGCGACGCGGATGGTGCCCGTGTCCTCGCATCCGCGCACGAGCCCGCCTGGTAGACCGGGTGCTTCGCCTGCTGCCACGACCAGCGCCTCATTGATGGTGGCGTCTCGTGCTTCTCGTTAACGGCCGACATCCTGTATATCTTTGATGGGATCGTTGTACTTGTATATCTTTGATGGGATCGTTGTACTATATAAACTATAAAAAATATATGATTGCAACTACCAAAATCAAATCAAGACGATACTATATAATGGTTTTAGATAGACTCATCCTTAAAGATCGGATAACGTTTTTTAAATAAACGCGGTTGATGCAGATATACACAATCGTTGTTAAGGACGTGCAGATGATCAGCGCGACAAGAGGGCAGCGTCTTCGTAATCGATCACACGTACTGTGTGCCGACGACTTCAGTCCCTTGCTCCAGCCAGACAGCGGAAGTAGTGAATTTTCGGAAACTCCAGCAGCACTACGGCATAGTAGAGGTGGTGGAGGTAGGGGCCGGCCCAGAAGCAAATAACCGGGTATCACACCACTGAGTCACACAATTTTTTACCTAAAATTAGGGGTGTCACATACTACAAATGGATGAAATATGTCAAAGAAATTCATTTTTACCCGGTGTCCTGTGACCACAGGGCCTAGAACCTAGGTACGCCCCTGGGTGAAGAGGAAGATCTCGAGCAGGAATTCGCCTGAGTACCTTTCTTTTGGCAATGGACAAAGCTAGCAAGGAGAAAAATGCCAACCAAAAGGCATATGAGAGGAGAGGGAGAGTGTGTGGAGAGGAGAGAGGTCTCCACCTCTTTTTATAAGGGAGAGGGAGGGCAAGCCCCTCCCTTGGCCGGCGGCCAAGAGGGTGCCCCCTCCCCTCCTCTCATTCATGTGGGTGAACACTCCACTCACAAATAATCAAGCTCCACTTTTTTTCATTGAATCTCCACTCAAAAACCAAAGGTCTTTTAATTAAAGCACTTTAATTATTTTAGTTTAATGCAACTCAATTTAATGAACACTTAATTTAATGAGTATTCATTTAGTGAACAGATTAACATTTATTTCCTTGCTTTGTATCGAGACCCCGAAACCATTTCGGCAGATTCGACAGAATAATTTTTTGCGATGTCTAGTACCTCCTCCTGTGCTTTCTATCCACTTAGTTGCGTCGACTACCCTTAAGTGTGTCTCTCTATGGGTTCGAGAACTATGTAGAAATGATCGAGACTTTCTCCGGTCAATAATCATTAGCGGGACCTGGGAATCCATAATGACTCCCACTAGCTCCACGAAAATCCAATGATCGTCTGAACCTTTTTCGCTGTAACCAAATTTCTTTTGTCTCGCGATATTTTACTTGTCCAAGATCCGATCATTTGGTATCATCCATACCTTTGTTCAATCTTGTTATTGACAAGTACTCTTTTTCTCGTTCCCATGATATAACATTCCAGCTATCAAATCACTTGCTTGGAAGCTATGTCAATGTGATATCACCGAGAGGGTCCTAAGTATATCTCTCCATCAATTGGATGGAAAAATCTCACTCTTAATCCAGGAGCCTCAACTAACACTTTCCAAGCACTTGACGACGCCTTTATAATCACCTAGTATGGTGTGACGTTTGATGGAATCAAAGTACATTTTTGGTGAAAGTGATTGACGTGATCTTATGGTCTAAGGACATTGAGTTATTATGAATGTGATGGCAATATAAACTTGAAGACTTGATCGTATTGCTAAATCTACTGTGGGTGACTGTTCATCATATCATTCTCCAATGATATGACCCTGTTATTAAAAACATCCAATGTTCATGATCAGGAAACCTTGATCATCTGTTAATCAACAAGCTAGTACTAAGAGAGGTAATGCTAGGAACCTTTTCTGTTTATAAATCACATATGTATTAATGTTTCCTATTAACACAATTATAGCAGGAGGAGATTAGCTGGGATGCAAGACTCCACCAGGGGCCCCGTGTCGCTCCCCTTGCGGGCGACCCGAGCGTCGAACAAATTGCCAGGAACTACTCCTCCTCGCTCATCCTTCCCCGCCGCCACCGGCGACAAGCACCGCCGTCCGCCGGGCAAAGCCTGTCGCGGCGTCGGCGGCGGCGGGATTCCTTCTCCCGCTCATGACGCGAGTTGATCAGGGTAGCTCTGCCTAGCGGTGGCGCGGGGCATCGCAGAGCATGACTTGGCTGTAGGGGTTCGTAGCATGGAAAACAAAAATTTTCTATCGCATACAAACAAACAAGCCAAGATCTATCTACTAGATTGTAGCAACGAGTCGATGGTATAACTTACCCTCGAAGATTCCAAAGCGTTTAACGAGATCGGATTATCGTGGGTGATGTAGTCGTACTCTTCCCGATCTCAAGATCGTGTAGACGATCCTTCCAGCGCCACGTTCCGGCAGCGCTCCCGCAGTCGGTCACACGTTCGGTACTCGACGAAGACCTTCCTCTCCCTTGTTCCAAAGAAAATGGAGGTTGTAGCACTCTCTCGCGATTCGGCAGCAACAACGGCGGTAAGTAGAGGGAGATCCCGCAGGCTTAAGCCGAGCGAGTATGGTGGATTATGAGAGAGGGATATTAGTGGTCTAGAGATTAGACACACCAATTAGAAGGCTCTAAACCGCAGGCTAAAGCAATTAGAAGCTCTAAACCAAACGGCTCTAAACCCGAGATTAGAGGTGGAAACTTGTGTGTCTCAAGGAGGAGCCCCGCCTCCTTTTATAGGTGGAGGGGCTAGGCGCCAGGAGGGAGGGAGTCCTCCCAACTCGGCCTAGGGCTGGTGCCGACTTGGAGGAGAGGAACCTCCTCCAAGTTGGTTTCAACCTCCTCTTGCTTGTTTCCCACAGCCTGCTTCCCACAGCCTGCTTTTCCACAGTTCTGCTTTTAGCCGCTTGACTTTCAAACTAGCAATTTGACTTTCATGTTTTTGGAACAGCAAGAACACTTAGTACATGATGCAATCATTCAATGACACATTCATGTACCTCCCCGAGTCTTGGGACAATCCGGACCCTTCTAGAACATTCCCGATGAAAACACCGGAATCATTCCCGAACTCCGAAATGGGACTTTCCTTATATGAATCTCATTCTCCGGACCATTCCGGATCACCTCGTGATATCCCGGATCCCATCCAAGACTCCGAACAACATTCGGTCTCTTTCTCATAATACCATAACTACTCAAAACAACGTCGAATCCTTAAGTGTGTCTCCCTACGGTTCGTGAATTATGCGGACATGATCGAGACACTTCTCCGAACAATAACCAATAGAGGAATATGGAAATTCATATGGCTCCCACATATTTCTATGATTACTTTGCGATCGAATGAACCACTTACATACAATACCAATTTCCCTTTGTCTCACGATATGTTACTTACCCGAGGTTATGATCGTCGGTATCTCTGCATACCTAGTTCAACCTCTTTACTGATAAGTACTCTTTTCTCGTTCCCGTGATATGTGATCCCTTGTGACCAAGTCACATGCTTGCAAGCTAATTGGATGACATTCCACCGAGAGGGACCAGAGTATATCTATCCGTCATGTGGATGGACAAATCCCACTCTTGATCCATGTGTTTCAACCAATACTTTCCGAACACTTAATGCCACCTTTATAGCCACCCAGTTACGGTGTGGTGTTTGATGTCATCAAAGCATCCATCCGGTAAAGGTGATATGCATGATCTCATGGTCGAAGGAATTAGGTTACTATGTATCAGAAAGCATATAGCAATTGAACTAATGAAATGACTTGATCTTTATGCTACGCTTATCAATAGGAGTATGTCCACCATATCATTCTCCTAACGATATGATCTTGTTGTTGATAACATCTCAATGTTCATGATAGGGAAACCACAACCATTTAATCAACCAAAAAGCTAGTGAAGTATAGAGGCTATACTAGGGACTTCAAATTAAGTTTACAAATCACACAAGTATTAATGGTTTCCTTGTTAATACTATTATAGCATGAATGTAAACATTTATCATAAACACAAAGATATAATAATAACTACATTTATTATTGCCTCTAGGGCATATCTCCAACATTGGCATGGCCTGGGGTTGTGCAAGCGTGTGGCTTCGAGGCAGGGCGTGTGGATGGGCGCAAGTGCGTGTGCGCGCCTTCGGTGCAAGGAGCTGCAGTGGTGATGGGATCTTGCGGGAGGGCCGATATGGGCTTCGTCGGGTTCTGGTGGGCTGGCATCATGGCGAAAGTTTGTGGGTGAGGGGGCTGAGTGGATCCGGGCGGTGGCAGGTTGATGGCCCCATATCCCGGCGATGGCGGCAGCTGGTTTCTGGGACGCCTTGCGGCTGCTTGGTCGGGGGCCTAGAGTCAGCGCGGGTGTGGCCTCTCCGTCTGGGAAGCAAGTGGTCGGTGGTCGGCAACAAGGCTCCCTCGCCCAGGATGTTCGCTGATGCCTTCGTTATGGAGATGTCGGCGTAGATGCTACTCCAGGCGAAAGCTTTACATCGACTCTGGTCGGCACCGATGATAGCGGTGCCTCGTGAGTCGTGTTCCTTCTTGAAGGCGTCATCGAGGAGCTTCATCTATCGATGCCGCGAGTGCTTTTGCAATCTCCGGGTGAAAACCTGAGCTTCTTTGAAGCGGGCGAAGGCGACAACTATGTCGCTACCTTCCTGAGGGCGTCGCCTTGGAGTCCTTGACCTTGCGGTTTGTAGGTTCATGGCAGCTGTTGACGAGGTTTAATCTTGCCAATTCCCATTGTTATGGACTTGGGTTTTGGAGAAGATGGGGATGCTGGAGATCGCGGAACGGTTAGCAAACAAGCAACACGGGGACACGAAGTTGACCCAGGTTCAGGCCCCCAGAGGGAAAATCCTACTCCTGCTTGTCTGCTCTTGATTACGGCAGAACCGGAAGTTACAGGGGTGCGCAGATGCAATCTGGTGTGAGGTGCGTATGAGGTGAGTTTAGGAGGCCCTCCTCGCTGTGCCCTCCTAGCCTTTATATAGATAGGCAGGTCTCGGGCGCAGGTCGAGTCGGTTACAGATTAGGGTTTTTCCCTTTGAAATTCTATCTACTCTAGTCTTATTCTCCAAGCATTCGAAGGCGTCATGGGCTTGGGCCACCCGAAACCTCCGCAGGTCGAGTTTCTTGTCATGGGCCTTCCTTGGGATGGACTAGATATGTTGATGTTGTGTACCCGTGGGGTATAACCATGTCAGTAGCCCCCGAGTGCTCAGTCGAATCATAGATTCGGCTGAGGACTCTTTAGTCTTTTGGGGTGCAATTGTATGCCTGTTTATAAGAGACAGCAGTTTAGTTCGTAGGGATCATTGATGCGTGTGCCTGACTCACCCGACGGATCAGGGTCAGTTAACTGTCATAGGACAAAACAACACGATCTTCTTTAGATTCGAGTCCCTGGACTCGAATCTGGAACAGATGCTAGTGTAATTCGACCTAGGCCGTTGAGGTATTACAGGAGCCAAATCCTAGTGTTTTTCAAGTTATGTACCTAACGCGTCCGTCAGGATTTTTCATCGCGCCTGTTGACACGGTTTTTTACTAGTAGAGCGCAGTCAGGTGCGTTACCAGGCCATCAGATGGTATCTGTAGGTCTTATCTTTGCATCGCAGACACGGCATCCGAAATTTTGTCACCGTGGAGGTGTTTCGGGTGGCCAAGGAGATTGCTTCTCACTTAGCATTGGTTTGGGCAGAGTTTGCCAAAATTTTATATTTTGATCTGAAGGATCGCAGTCGAAGAAATCATAGGGTGCGCGGCCAGCGCTCCCTATGGGGGTAGCCCCCGAGTGTCTGTTCGAGTCGTAGACTCGAGCAGAGACTTTAGTTCAGTTATTTTTAGCTTCAGGTCCGAAGGACACAATTTTTTCGGATGCTTGAATAAAACCTCCCTATGGGAGTAGCCCCCGAGTCCTTAGTGGAGTCATAGACTCAACGTGGGACTCGAAGACAAATGAGAGATGCAGTACTTTAATCATATCTCAGGTGCGCGGCCAGCACTCCTGATAGGAGTAGCCCCCGATTAGTTGCTCGAATCGTAGATTCGAGTGAGTACTTTAGTCATCAGCCGGAGATTTCCAACAGTTGCTAGGTTGGTCTTGATGACGTCAGTGCTGACGATCGATGATCTCAACCATTTACGGTGCCTGAGATGATGCGACAGGACGAGCGTGGGTCCCACTTTCTGATCTGGAGTTGACTAGTCATGCGCGTCGTGGCGAGAATTACGTCGTCTCCTCGATTTCCGTGCGTAGTGGACGTCGTGCTGGCGGCGATTCATTGTTGAGCTGATACGTGTACGTTTGGATCTGTCCTGAGCGCTAGGGCTTCTGGATGAACGGTTCCTGTTCGTCGTCCTCGTCCTTATAACCGTGGGGAAACAGTGATTTTGTTTTTACCCCTTGCCATTTGATTTCCACCATTGTCTCCATTTTCGCGAGAACTTGCTTTCTTGCATGCACTGGACGTTCTCAGATCATTTCCTTCCTATTTTCTTCGTGCTCATCGCCGCACTCACCGCCGCGTCATGGGCAAGTTGAGGAAGGGCGCTGCTGGAGCTGGCTCGAGTGCCACTACTAGCGGCAAGAAGGTGGTCGCTCCTGCGCGCACCACTGACAGCAAGTGGAGGCGCTCCGAGGTGTGTGACACCGATCTGCGCAAGCTGCACGATGCGGGATTAATCCAGCAGAACAAGGAGGACGTCAAGATCCCCGGTGATGAGGTAATACCCCCCCATAGGGTTTCGGGTGATCTTTGTTGCCTCCATTCTCCGTGTTTTTTGTTTCCTGCCCACGATTTCCTTCGTGGGCTCCTTTTTCTCTATGGGATTCAGATTCATCATCTGTCTCCCAATTCTTTTCTTAACATTGCGTGCTTCATCACGCTTTGCGAGTGCTGGCTCGGCATCGAGCCATACTTTGGCCTCTTCCGGAAGCTCTATTCCGTGAAGAGGCAGTCCGGCACCGGCGGAGTCTATCCTCTTGGTGGCTGCATCATCTCCCTTCGTCCTTTTGTCCAATTTTTCTCCTTCTCTATTTGCGAGTCCGTCCAGTATTGGCGTCGTAAGTGGTTTTACATCCGCGATGTCAAGCTGGACGGTCAGCAATTTGCTCTTGCCCCCTTCGACTCTGAACAGAAGATTATCCCGAAGAGATCGTGGAAAAACCACATCTTGGAGGGCGAAGTTGCGGAGGTGGAGAGGCTCTACAAGCGAGTGTAGGCTCTTCAGCTGGTTCCAGGCAAGGAGGTCAACGGAGTCGACATCATCCGCACCTTCCTAAAACGTTGGGTGCAGCTGCTCCAGGCTAGGGCGCACCCGATGTTTCTCTACGCCGGTCCCAGCGATCCAACTAGAGTGTCATCCGAAGAGTTATCTTCGAGTGATCTTGATAGGGCCCTCCGTCCAATGCTAAAGTTCAAGGCTGGTGAGGACCTTCCAGGGGAGTCACAGACTCCCCCTCTTAGCGCCAGTAAAGGGGCTTCGAAGGTGAAGTTTGTTCGTGCGCGTTGTGCGTTTCCGTGCGTTTTTTTGTTTTTTGTTTTTTGTTGCAGTTTCTCATATTATTGTCATGTTTGCCTACAGCGCCTCCAAGGTACGGGGTCTATGCCCCATCTGCCTAAGAAGTATAGGGAGGCACCAGACAATGAGGAGGTGGACTCCGAGTCTGAGCTTCCTCCCGCTAAGTCGCCGACTACGGATGGTCCTGAGGTGAGCGAGGGACAGACCCGAAAACAATCGCGAAGCGAATCGTCGGACGTGTATACCCCGCCAACTCCAAAGGGCCCGTCATTCCTTGAGCGGCATGGCGAGGATGATGGTGCTTCTTCCGCACCGTTTCTAGTTGTGCCCCTTCGATCGATGGCGAAGGAGAAGGCCGCACCGTTCTTCAATTTGTCAGACATTGACTCGTAAGTAGTTTCGGATGTGTTTTGTTATGTAATTTGCGTGTGCAATGTTTCTTCTTGTCTTGATCAGTATTTTCTTGTAGCCACTCCTCTGAGGGTTCTCTTAGTGAGGGTGCTCAGGAGGCCGTAGGGGAGTGGAAGCTAAGAGCCCCTCCCTTTCAGATGGTGGCCGACTCTGAGGATAACGCTCGGAATCCCTCCCGCGAGAGGCTTGGGTAGTCATTACTCAGAAGACCACACATGAACCTTCGGAGTCTCCATCTGAGCACGTAAGTTTTCTTCTCCTTTGTTTTATGGGAGAGGGAGCCCCTGAGCCTTTTTGTTGTCGGGTGACCTACTGGTTGACTTTTGCTCTTGTGGGGCATAGCCCCCGAGCCTTTTCTGATGCTTGTTTGTGTATTTTGCAGCCCTTCGTGCATAGTGCTAATCTTCTGATCCAGCAGCACCTGGCGTTGGAGGCCAGCATGCAGCAGCTGCGAGGATCGTGTTTTGATCATCCCTTTGTTTGCTTTGGTTGTCCTCTTCGTCTTTGCTTCTATTGATGCCTTGCTCTTGATGTTCATAGATGAGAATAACGCCGCTCTCCGGCGGCTGGATGCTCTTGAAAAGATCCTCGGTTGAGCGGAGAAGAAAGCTGCGGATGTTGCGGAGGTGAAGGAGCGCCTGTAGAAGGAGGTGGCCGATGCTGCCGAGGCTCATGAGCGCCTGTGGAAGGAGTCTGTTGATCGCGAGGTGCAGCTTGCTGCTGCGGCTGCTACTCGCGAGAGGGGGATGGACAATAGACTGATGGCTGCGGCCAAGGCTTTTTCCAGTGAGTATCTTGTACTTGCCTTGGTCTTGTACCTTTTCGGTTGTTCCTTGACATGTTCTTATTCGGGCCCTTTTCTTCTTTCTTTGTCTCAGATGCTGCAGGCATCGCGTTTGATCATGGTGTGATGGAGCACGGAAATGCTCTTGATGATGCCACCGCAGCGGTCGAAGATCGCTGCGGTACTGCGGCTGGCTCCTTGGCGAAGGCCAAGGAAGTTCTTCGACGCTTCTATAAGGAGGTCGTCCCCAAGGGTGCTGCTCTTGAGGATGTCGACGCTCTGGCGGATGCTCTGGCGAAGGACGCACCTGCGGCCTACAAGCGCAAGCAGAAGGGCATCAGTGCCTCCATGGGATTGGCCATGGCCATGGCATCCGGAGCGGAGCTGGACCTGTCGCACATCACCTCCCAGATGCCAACGGCTCCTGACGGCTCAGAGGTAGCCTTCGCTCTCTTTGCTTCCCACTGTAAGCTTTATGGGCCGAAGCTCATTGACCTGCTGGCGGAGTACGCGGCGAAGCAGCAGGAGGAGGCCAAGAGCAGGCAGTCTGGCTTTGAGGCCACTCCAGATGCTGGTGCCTAGGCTTTTGATGTTGTAGTTTAGGATAGTTTATCCTCTGTCCTTTGTAATGTATGCTTTTGTTGGTGAACAATCTTTCCTTGTGCCACGCAGTGGTCTTTAATGTATATAAATTATTTTTCGAGATATCGCCAGAGATGTATGTGATGTTCATCTTCCTTACTTATTTGTCTTTAGGGTCCTTCGGGTGAGATTCCCGTAGATACTTCGAATGCTCCTGAGTCGCGACCATCGTTGGATGATGCGTCGCAGCTTGTTTTTCTTCGCGACCACGTCCATAGCCTGGAGAAGGATATTCTCGGCATTCGAGGTCACGCGGACGTGTGGAAGTCGAAGGCTGAGCGAGCCACTGCTAGGGAGGAATTTTTTGTGGGGGAGCTGCGGATGATCAGCGAGCAGCTTCAGTGTGAGTCTCCTTGAACTGTTGTTCTTTTCAGATGCTCCTTTCCTATGTGTCATCTTCTTCCTGTGTTTGGTGCAGGAGCCAATCTTGTTCCGAAGGAGGAGAAGGACGCGTTGCTGTTCGGATGAGTTGCCTGACCCAATAGGACTTGGAGGCTGACGGCTTCTTCTGGATGGACCGTGATTGGGCCATCGTCCTTGTGACGGTACAAGATCGCGCGCACCAGATTTTTCGGGTGTTGAGGCAGGTGAGGATTTCCCTGGCGTCCACTTGGGCCGCCATGTTTCCCCTGGAAGAGGCACCTTCTAATCTTTGGGGTCTGCTGGTGAAATTTTGGGACGTGAGCCACATCAAGGAATTGGTGCAGCGTCAGCTGGTAGCTAGGGTGAAGGCCGCTCTTTCACTTGTTCGGCTGCATCGTCATGATGTCGATCTCGCGGCGGTGGCGACTGGGCCACCGCTTCGGCCACATGGTAGCCTTTGGGATATGCGCCCGCATTATGCGGTTGTAAGGCAGTATACCACAGAAATTGTTGATATGTTCGAGCAGCGGGCGAGTGTAATACTCCAGAATAGGTAGGACCTGTAAAGATAACAGATAGATGTAAAATGTGTATGTGTTCGAGTGGGCTTGTTGCGCCCTTTGTAAAGTTTATTTGTATTAGCATGTTGTGTTTTGTTGTATGCATGTCCTTTTCGTTAGTCTGACGTGGTTAGCTACTCAGGTTGTATGCGTTTGTTCTCAATCGACGGAGTCGTGAGGTGAGGCGTAGCCCCCGAGCGTGTTATAGCAAAAAGTAAGGAAAATAATTTTCGGTCGAGGAACTTAGCTTTTATTCATATCGTAATGGAGAGGTACATTGTTCGGCTGCGTAGCCTTGGCTGAGTAGCCTTATTGAGAGTAAAGGGATAACTAGGGGTAGAAGCGTCGCAGATGTGCGATGTTCCAGGGGTTGTAGTATGCGCCTGGGATGACTTCTGTGACGATGTAGGGTCCTTCCCAGGGTGACTCGATCTTTTTTGGCCGCTCTTGCTTGAGGCGTAGGACGAGGTCTCCTTCGACGAAGGACCTTGGGCGCAACCGTCAGCTATGGTACTTGCGGAGGCTCTGCTGGTAGACCGCTGAGAGAGCCACGGCGATGTCGCGTGCCTCGTTGAGTGTGTCGACGACGTCTTCTAGTGCGGCCGTTGATTCGGCTTCGCTATAGGCTAAGACCCGTGGGGCCTTGTGGCGTACCTCGGCGGGTAGTACGGCTTCGGCTCCGTGCACCATGAAGAAAGGTGTGAAGCCGATTGCGCTGTTTGGCGTTGTTCGTAGGCTCCAGAGGACAAAGGGTAGCTCCTCTGCCCAATCTCCCGCAAGCCGTTCGAGTGGGCTGAGCAGGCGTTTGTTGATGTCGCCGCCTATGAGGCCGTTGGCCTTTTCAACCTGCTCGTTGGTCTGCATGTGTGCCACGGAGGCGTACGATATGTTGATGCCGAGGCCCTCACAGAATTCCTGGAATTCCTTCGAGATGAAGTTCGAGCCGTTGTCTGTGATGATGCTGTGCGGCACGTCGAACCTGTACACTATGGACTCAAAGAATTTGATGGTTGCTTTACCGCTTTGATTGGTGACAGGTGTAACACCCTCAGAATCGGACCTATGCAAGTTTGGGCAAAATTCACCAAACCCGCATAGAAACGATTCAAAGGTGCCCACCAAGCACTTTCGTGCGGGTGGAAAACGAAGTAATAACATTACACAACAGTCCTCGATGGGACCCAGCGTAGATATATATATATGACTCAAAGAGTCAAGAATACGTATATAATATACAAAGATCCAAATCACCTTGAAAATGGTAGAGCGTCCGACTACGGACAAGAAGCAAATGGGGCTAAGAGCCTCAAGAATAACCAATGGCGCCCATAACCCCGCCAGCCAAGCCGGAAGGGTAACCTTAACGGCCGATCTCAAAACCGCTTAACAAAAGGTGCCGACAAAGGGCAAAGGAAAACAAAGAAGGAGCGCCAAGATCGAGGCCAAGACACGGCGAGGCTAGAATTGGCGTCCTCGCCTACATAGGTATGGTGGATCGAGCGGCAACAACATGCACTAAACAACCTATAGAGACTCGATACAACCTGGCGGATATCGAGAGGGTGAGAATGACCTATCCGGATCCAACTGAAGCTAACACCAAACAAACCCATCCCGTGTTTCCCTCGAGACCAAATGAGGAAGTCAACCGAGGAACTCACGGTTGGCGCTTTTACTTATTCAGTTATAGTTGCGGCACTTTACTAGTCAGGTTTAGATAATCATCCTGATAAAATAAGCAGTGGGCCCTTTTAGTTAATCATTCCGTTATAGTTGCAACAATTACTACTCAGTTACGGATAGCATGAGATAAACCCAAAACCCAGCAGTTGTTGGTACTTTTATTCAGCCAATTCCGTTGTAGTTGCCATACTTACTAGTCAGGTACAATGGTCGCAAGCGACACTCCAAACAAGCAATTGTGGGCAGTATTAATTAGCCATTCCGTTATAGTGAAGCTGATTACTAGTCATTATAAGTCAAATTTATAGCAGTAAACTTTAGTTATGCTTGTCTATGATCGAGATATCGGCTCAAGTCGCCCATATCCGGACACGGCTTTCGAAAGTTTTACCCGCCGGGTGCACCAATAGCAACACACGCTCGATCAACCTCGGAAAACCAAATCAAAACCCAACGAGGCTTTCACGATCGAACAATCACAGATTCAGAATATTTCGTGGGGCCACCCTTGAAGTATACCAAGAACGGAGTAAGCAAGCTCGAGACGGACCCAAGGTTTGCGACAATGGTCAGAACGACAAGAGGTCCCAATCGGGATCGCCGATACAAAAACATTACGCTTACCTAAATAAGACAGGTGCTCTCGCACAAATTAAATACGAAAGTAGCATGGCATAAGTACATGATCGTAAATAAAACCTCAAACTAGTTTGTGGCCCCAAGAAATAAGAATGAATCAAGCTCGCTCGTGGGGCCCCATATATACCTCCGGATGTGGATAGCGCAAAATCAAGGAACAGTATCAAGTACTCGGGGTCTTACGGACACAAGTGGATGCTCGAAACCAAATATTTTCTATCACCCACCGATGCCTCGCTTATTCAATTTTAGTTGTTAAACAGAAATTAAAGTGACGATAAGTAAAACTAGAATCATCTCCAACATCAACATGCGGCAATACATCAAGAATCGAGGCATATGGCGACACACATCAAGACTTGAGCAAGCAACTACAACGCTAAGTCCAACTATCTACCAAACAATGTAATAGGGTGTCCAAGGCAATATATGGCTGCAAGGGATTTCACGGACGGAAACTACAGCATCGCAACACAGATAGCAATAGATCAACAGGAGGGAATAAATACTATAAAAGTAAGATAGGTAGAAAGGGGGAGATGCTCGCCTGAAAACATTGTCGAAGGGTTCAACCGAAGATCGGGGCGAAGCTCACATCAACTCAACGGCCTTATCCGCGAAGAAGCAAAACACTAGAAGAAACACCGGATGCAATATTTAATACACGGCAGAAGATCGGCATGATGCATGCATGATGGATGGCATGGCAAAGTGCGATGCAATTAGGTCATATTAAGCGGAACCGGGGTCCCGACATTTAATTAGATGGTTCAAGTTGTTTAAAACCCCCGCAAGTTAAATGTTGTTTTAACAAGGCATGCTAAGATACCGGTTCGCTACACAAGTTTAAATGAGGCCGATATGAGACTAGATTTGCCCGCATATGGGCCCCATATTTAATTATTAGGTGAATCGGCATAAGGCCCCCAAACCACAGATATGCATGCGAGTATGACAATTCAATATGCAATCAAGTTGTTATTATGTTATAAAATAGGGTTCGAGGAAAAGGGGGTCACACATCAGAGGGGGCTCGACGATCTTGGGTTCCGGGGGTCCGTGGTTCGACGGAATGCCTCATGGGATCGTCCTCGGCCTCCGGGGTTAGGGTCTTGGCGTTCAGGAAGCCGGACTTGGGTTTCGGGCCGAATGCTCGACGGTGTCGAACTTGCCGGGGCCGCGCAGTTGATCTTGGTGTTTTCCGGATGATCTTGCCGACTCCATGCGAAGGCCTTGGTGCTCTAGATCGGTCTTCAGGGTCTCGGCCATCGGATTCTTGACGGAGGTCATGGCGTCCGTGACGAAGATCATGTCGTCCATGTAGAAGACCCTGGGGTGTCGAGGTATCCGGATCGGTCTTCGGGGTTTGGCGCCGAGTGCATCGAATCCATGAAGGACATCATGGGGTTCCGGCCTCAAGGTTTGGGGGCCTCGGCGTCCGAGGGTAGATCTTGGCGTAGACCTTGGCGTGTCGGGGGTCCGGTCTCCAAACACCGGGGTTCGGAGAGGAGAACTTTGCATCCGTGTAGGCGACCTTGTCGTTATCATTGTCGAAGGTCGTAGCGCCGGTGCCGGACTCGGATCCACCGCCGATGGTTCATCGGATTTCTTTCAGGCTGCTGTCGCGCTTGTCTTCGGGGATCGCGATATTGCATCGCAACAGGAGATCTTTGTCCGAGGCATCGGGTCAACGGTGAGGTGGTCGGACTGGTCTCACCAACACGCGCAAACTCACAGATCGGCAACACATCACCTGCAACCTCCTTGTTCAGCAACATGGCGTCCACAACAAAAAGAGGGGTCGGTGTCGCTGCAGATGATACACAGGGAGGCGATGAGGGAGCGTCGCGGCGCCGGTGGGTGGCGGGGCAGACGCCGGCGACGGCGCGCGCAGGAGCTTGCAGTCGGCGGCGGGCCGCAGGAGCGCTGGGGCACCGGAGCACGAACCGAGGTTGGGAAAACGGAGGCATGGACGGCCACGAGAGGTGGTGGCCGAGGGGTCGGGGAACCGCTGCGGAGGTGGCGAGGCGGCTCATGGAGGAGGAGGCCGGGCGGCTGGCGCGCACAAGGCGTGGAGGGCGAGGGGACGTCTGCGGGGAAGGGGAGGCGATGCGAGCCGCAGAGGGGCGGGCCGGGCGAGAGGCGGGCGCGGGCGGTGGCGCTCGCCACGGAGGAGGCGGGCCTGGGTGGAGGATGCGGCGATGGGGGGCGAGAGGGTCTGGGCGGGTGCAGAGGTGGCACGGCGGCGAGGGGCGCTACAGAGAGGAAGGCGCTGGGAGCCCGGGAGGCGGAGCGGCATGGGACTGGAGGCAGAGCGGCGAGCTGTGTGGGAGGAGAGGGAGAGAGAGGAGGGAGGAGAGAGGCGGCTGACGGAAGCTGGGGGTGCTGTGTGGGAGAGAGAGAGAGGTGGAAGAGGAACAGAGCGTGGGGGCTGGGTCCAGAGAGAGCGGCCTGGGAGGTGGGGCCTGCCAGGTGGGGTCCTAGGGACAAAGGCCGTGGGTAGGTGCTCTGTGGGCTGTGTGGGGTGTGTGCATGTGTTGTGTGTGGGAGAGAGGGTGAGAGATGAGGGTGAGGTGGCAGGTTTAGATTGGTTAGGGAGAGGGAGGAGGTGAGGTGGAGAGATTTGATTGGGAGTGAGGTGGCGGGGTGTGGGTAGGATAGGTTGGGTAACTCTAGGATTTAGGATTGGTGTAGTTGGACCGATTTAGAAATCTGGGCTCGTCGTCGGTTGGCCTGCCATCGCTTCCGCCAAAATAAATAAATATTTTATTCGATTTAACGGGTCTGCAAACCGATAGCGGCCAAAACAAAATATTCCGGGGACCCGGTTTTGGCGTTTGAATAAAAGACGGGGCGTTTTAGAAAACAAAACGGTTTTGCGAAAATAGTTTTGGCAAACAATGCATGACGATGACGATGCAATGCACAAATTCAACGCGATTTTCTAGCAGTGGTTTTACGGGATGCCACAATTCGACACCACTAACAATGGATCTCGCCCTCGAGATCCGCCTCATGGTACCGGAAGGAAGGTCGGCGCTGCGCTTCTCTCTTCGTGTAGATCCTCGCGACACCACTAACGAGGGTTCCTTCTTCATCTGGGAATCGGCGACACCACCAACAAAGGGTCGTAGCTCCTGATCGTCGAGAGAACACTCCGGAGAAACAAAGGACGGAGGTAGAGGTATCAAACGATAAGGCCACCTCTAACTCCCATGGATGGAGTAAAACTGCTGGATCCACTGATTCGACGTACAAGAGCGAATGATAAAAGCAGTGGTAGGGTAGCTACTCCATCCCACACTCAAACCATTACTCTGCACACGAATAAGCGGATTAAGCATCCAACTCTCGGAATTAGACTGAAGATCTTCTTAGATGGTATCCGGAACAAAGGAATGTTGCCAGCAGAAATCATATGAAAGACACAACGATTAGGTTCCGCGATGGTGCCATTGGCATGAACAACACATGCTCAAGGTATACTCCAACTTCACCAAAGCTCGTCCTTCTCATATGTTTTTCAACGACACTGATATCCAGAAAGGAACACATATGGAAAAGGAGGTCAAGAACAAAAGATCGGATGAAGGGCACAACCGAACAGTTGCAGATTGATGTTCGTAGCACTCCGTTACAAAAGGGAGAAAGCGAAACCCTGAAGGTACGACGGAAAACCAACCACGAGAATTCCTGGACTCGAAGAAAGAGATGAGAGCGGATTCAAAACACGTAGAGGTAAGAGGAGAATAGCAGAGGGGTAAGGAGTAAAATCAGACCTAACGTAACTATCCAACCGATTTTTGCAAAAGTAGTTTTGACACTCTATTTCGGCGTTAGCTAGGTTATCCTCTGATTTGGACTTGTGGGGTATCGCAACCTGGCTCGATACCACTCAGAACACCTCGATCGACCTATGCAAGTTTGGGCAAAATTCACCAAACCCGCATAGAAACGATTCAAAGGTGCTCACCAAGCACTTTCGTATGGTGGAAAACGAAGTAATAACATTACACAACAGTCCTCGATGGGACCCACGTACGTATATATATATAACAATGACTCAAAGAGTCAAGAATACAGATATAATATACAAAGATCCAAATCACCTTGAAAATGGTAGAGCGTCCGACTACGGACAAAAAGCAAATGGGGCTAAGAGCCCCAAGAATAACCAATGGCCCATAACCTGCCCGTGCCAAGCCGAAGGGTAACCTTGCTAACGGCCGATCTCAAAACCCGCTTAACAAAAGGGTGCCGACAAAGGGCAAAGCAGAAAAAAGAAGGAGCGCCAAGATCGAGGCCAAGACACGGCGAGGCTAGAATTCGCGGTCCTCGCCTACATAGGTATGGTGGAGCGCAGCGGCAACATGCACTAAACAACCTATAGAGACTCGACAATCAAGTGATATCGAGAGGGGTGAGAATGACCTATCCGGATCCAACTGAAGCTAACACCAAACAAACCCATCTCGGTGTTTCCCCTCGAGACCAAACGAGGAAGTCAACCGAGGAACTCACACGCTGGCGCTTTACTTATTCGATTATAGTTATGCACTTTACTAGTCGTTTAGATAATCATCCCGATAAAATAAGCAAGGCCCTTTTAGTTAATCATTCCGTTATAGTTGCAACAATTACTACTCGATTCACGGATAGCATGAGATAAACCCAAAACCCAGCAGTTGTTGGTACTTTTATTCAGCCATTCCTAGAAGTTGCCATACTTACTAGTCAGTACAATGGTCGCAAGCGACACTCCAAACAAGCAATTGTGGGCAGTATTAATTAGCCATTCCGTTATAGTGAAGCTGATTACTAGTCATTATAAGTCAAATTTATAGCAGAAACTTTAGTTATGCTTGTCTATGATCGAGATATCGTGCTCCAAGTCGCCCATATCCGCGACACGGCTTTCGTAAAGTTTTACCCGCCGGGTGCACCAATAGCAACACACGCCGATCAACCTCGAAAACCAAATCAAAACCCAACGAGGCTTTCACGATTGAACAATCACAGATTCAGAAATATTTCAGGGGCCACCCTTGAAGTATACCCGAACGGAGTAAGCAAGCTCGAGACGGACCCAAGGTTTGCGACAATGGTCAGAACGGCAAGGTCCCCAATCGGGATCGCCGATACCTGAAAAACATTACGCTTACCTAAATGATGCAGTGTGCTCCTCGCACAAATTAAATACGTAAAGTAGCATGGCATAAGTACATGATCGTAAATAAAACCTCAAACTAGTTTGTGGCCCCAAGAAATAAGAATGAATCAAGCTCGCTCGGGGGCCCATATACCTCCGGATGTGGATAGCGCGAAAAATCAAGGAATGTATCAAGTACTCGGGGTCTTACGGGACACAAGTGGGCTCGAAACCAAATATTTTCTATCACCCACCGATGCCTCTGCTTATTCAATTTTAGTTGTTAAACAGAAATTAAAGTGACGATAAGTAAAACTAGAATCATCTCCAACATCAACATGCGGCAATACATCAGCAACTGAGGCATATGGCGACACACATCAGCACTTGAGCAAGCAACTACAACGCGCAAGTCCAACTATCTACCAAACAACAGGTAATAGGGTGTGTCCAAGGCAATATATGGCTGCAAGGGATTTCACGGGTACGGAAACTAGAGCATCGCAACACAGATAGCAATAGATCAACAGGAGGGAAATAAATACTATAAAAGTAAGATAGGTAGAAAGGGGGGAGATGCTCGCCTGAAAACATTGTCGAAGGGTTCAACCGAAGATCGGGGCGAAGCTCACATCAACTCAACGGCCTTATCCGCGAAGAAGCAAAACACTAGAAGAAACACCGGATGCAATATTTAATACACGGCAGAAGATCGGCATGATGCATGCATGATGGATGGCATGGCAAAGTGCGATGCAATTAGGTCATATTAAGCGGAACCGGGGTCCCGACATTTAATTAGATGGTTCAAGTTGTTTAAAACCCCCGCAAGTTAAATGTTGTTTTAACAAGGCATGCTAAGATACCGGTTCGCTACACAAGTTTAAATGAGGCCGATATGAGACTAGATTTGCCCGCATATGGGCCCCATATTTAATTATTAGGTGAATCGGCATAAGGCCCCCAAACCACAGATATGCATGCGAGTATGACAATTCAATATGCAATCAAGTTGTTATTATGTTATAAAATAGGGTTCGAGGAAGAGGGGGTCACACATCAGAGGGGGCTCGACGATCTTGGGTTCCGGGGTTCGGGGTCCAGGGTTCGACGGAACGGTCTCGGCGGGATCGTCCTCGGCCTCCGGGGGGTTAGGGTCTTGGCGTTCCGGGAAGCCGGACTTGGGGTTTCGGGGTCGCCTCGAATTCGTTCTGGACGGTGTCGAACTTGCCGGGGCCGCGCAGTTGATCTTGGTGTTTTCCGGATGATCTTGCCGACTCCATGCGAAGGCCTTGGTGCTCTAGATCGGTCTTCAGGGTCTCGGCCATCGGATTCTTGACGGAGGTCATGGCGTCCGTGACGAAGATCATGTCGTCCATGTAGAAGACCCTGGGGTGTCGAGGTATCCGGATCGGTCTTCGGGGTTTTGGCGCCGAGTGCATCGAATCCATGAAGGACATCATGGGGTTCCGGCCTCAAGGTTTGGGGGCCTCGGCGTCCGAGGGTAGATCTTGGCGTAGACCTTGGCGTGTCGGGGGTCCGGTCTCCAAACACCGGGGTTCGGAGAGAACTTTGCATCCGTGTAGGCGACCTTGTCGTTATCATTGTCGAAGGTCGTAGCGCCGGTGCCGGACTCGGATCCACCGCCGATGGTTCATCGGATTTCTTTCAGGCTGCTGTCGCGCTTGTCTTCGGGGATCGCGATATTGCATCGCAACAGGAGATCTTTGTCCGAGGCATCGGGTCAACGGTGAGGTGGTCGGACTGGTCTCACCAACACGCGCAAACTCACAGATCGGCAACACATCACCTGCAACCTCCTTGTTCAGCAACATGGCGTCCACAACAAAAAGAGGGGTCGGTGTCGCTGCAGATGATACACAGGGAGGCGATGAGGGAGCGTCGCGGCCGGGTGGCGGGCGACGCTGACGGCAAGGCCTTGTGAGCTGGCAGCGCCGAGGGGGGACTGCAGAGCGCTGGGGCACCGGAGCACGGCAGAGGTTGGGGAAAACGGAGGTCGTGGACGGCGCGGGAGAGGTGGTGGCCGGAGGGGTCGGGAACCTGCGGAGGGTGGCGAGGCCGGCTCATGGAGGAGGAGGCTGGCGGCCGGGCCAGGCGCGCAAGGGCGGGAGGCGAGGGGACGTCTTTGGGGAAGGGGAGGCGGCGAGCAGAGGGGCGGGCAGGCGGCGAGCGGCGGCGGCGGGCGACGTGGCGCCACGGAGGAGGCGGGCAGTGGAGGATGCGGCGGATGCGGGGCGAGAGGGTCGGCGGGCGCGTGGCGAGGCGGCGCGGAGGCGGTGCGGTGAGGAAGGCGGCGGGAGCCTGAGGCGGAGCGCACGGCTGGGATCAAGGGTGCAGAGCGGGCGAAGGGCGTGAAGCTGTGTGGCGGAGGACCGGAGAGGGAGAGGAGGAGGAGAGAGGCGGCCGGCGACGGGAAGCCTGGCGGGGTGCGCGCGTGCCAGGGAGAGGAGAGAGAGGTGGAAGAGGAACAGGAGCGTGGGGGCTGGGGCGGAGAGCGCCTGGAGGTGGGGCCCGCCTGTGGTGGGTCCCGGGACAGCAGGTGGGGTAGGTGCTCTGTGGGCTGTGGTGGGGTGTGCGTGTGTTGTGTGGCCAGGGAGAGAGGGTGAGAGATGAGGGGTGAGGTGGCAGGTTTAGATTGGTTAGGGAGAGGGAGGAGGTGAGGTGGAGAGATTTGATTGGGTGGAGTGAGGTGGCCAGGGGTGTGGGTAGGATAGGTTGGGTAACTCTAGGATTTAGGATTGGTGTAGTTGGACCGATTTAGAAATCTGGGGCGGTCGTTCGGGTCGGTTGGCCCGTTCGACTGCTCCGGCCAAAAATAAATAAATATTTTATTCGATTTAAACGGGCCGTCTGCAAACCGATAGCGGCCAAAACAAAATATTCCGGGGACCCGGTTTTGGCGTTTGAATAAAAGACGGGGCGTTTTAGAAAACAAAACGGCTTTGCGAAAATAGTTTTGGCAAACAATGCATGATGATGACGATGCAATGCACAAATTCAACGCGATTTTCTAGCAGTGGTTTTGCGGGATGCCACAACAGGCATGGCTTCGATCCACTTGGTGAACTTGTCGATTGCACCCAGGAGGTACACATGCCCTCCTTTCGAAGATTTGGGCAGTTTGCCGATCATGTCGAGGCCCCATTGGGCGAAGGGCCAGGCCAATGGTATGGGCCTAAGCTCTGATCCTGGTGCGTCTGGCTTGTCTGCGAACCTTTGGCAGCCGTTGCACCTTCGGACAATGTCCTTATCATCGTTCATGGTCGTTGGCCAGTAGAATACAGCTCGTAAAGTTTTGGCGACGAGGGCGCGGCTGCCTGCATGATGACCGCAGATGCCCTCGTGGATGTCTTGGAGGATGGTTTTGCCATCACCGATGGTGACGCACCTTTGGAGTACACCCGAAATACTGCGCTTGTACAACTCGCCATTGTGGAGGGTGAACGCTTTGGACCGGCGAGATATGTGTCGGGCATCTGTTGGGTCGTCGGGTAGTTCCTTGTTTAGCAGGTACCGAAGGTACGGCTGCGTCCACGTATCCTCGATTGCCATGACCTGCATCAGACTGACGAGCTCGGCCTCCGTGTCGAGCTTTTTGGGCCCTTCATGTCCTTCGGGTGTTGCAGCCCCCGAGTGTTCTGCTTCTTCGAGTAATCCCTTGGGGAATTTCCTTGTGATAGAGGGTACACAGATTTGTTCAAGGAACACGCCTGGTGGCACCCGTGCACAGGTGGAGCCGATGTTGGCGAGTCGATGAGCTTCCTCGTTGCTTTCTCGTCCAACGTGCTGAAGCTCGCAACCGTCAAAGTCTCCTTCAAGTGAGTTGTAGAGTGCGTGATATGCGATCATGTTGGCGCCGTGCGTGTCGCACTCGTTCATCGTATGCTGGACGACAAGGTTCGAGTCACCATAGATGATTAGTCGTGTTGCGTCACAGATCTTGGCCATCCACATTCCATGGATGAGGGCCTCGTATTCGGCCGCGTTGTTGGAGGCGCGAAATTTTATCTGAAGGACGTATTTCATCGTGTCGCCCTGAGGGAATGTCAGTATGACACCTGCTCCTGCTCCGGCCTCATGTTTGGATCCGTCGAAGTGCATCGTCCATGATTGTGTCATGTCCGGAGTGTCCGGAAGCTGGAGTTCCATCCAGTGGACGAGGAAGTCAGGGAGGACCTGAGATTTTATGGCCTTGCACTGCTCATAGACTATGTCTAGAGGGGATAGCTCGATGCCCCACAGGGCTACGCGTCCTGTGGCTTCGGGGTTGTTCAGGATGTTGGACAGTGGCGCCTCGTTGACGACCATTATTTGATTCTCTTGGAAGTAGTGGCCCGGCCGGCGAGCCGTCATGAATACGCCGTAGGTGAGCTTTTGGTAGTGAGGGTACCTCTGCTTTGTTGGTGTGAGTACCTCGCTGAGGTAGTAGATTGGGCGTTGGACCCCATGGGTCTTTCCATCTTCGGGTTGTTCGACCACGAGTACGGTGCTTACCACCTGGTGCGTGGCTGCGATGTATAGTAGCAAAGGTTCTCACTCCTTTGGCGTGACCAGGACATGCGAGGTGGAAAGCAGCCGCTTGAGTGCTTCGAATGTGTCGTCTGCTTTGGGGGTCCACTCGAATTTGTTTGTCTTGCACAGCAGCTGGTAAAAGGTCAGGGCCTTCTCTCCCATGCTGCTGATGAATTTGCTCAGCGCCATGATGCGCCCAGCTAGTTGCTGGACACCTTTGAGGTTCTTCGGCTTCTCCATCGTCAGTATGGCTCGGATTTTCTTCGGATTCGCCTCGATCCCTTGTTGGGAGATGAAGTAGCTGAGTAGTTGGCTAGATGGGATGCCGAACGCGCACTTTTCTGGATTCAACTTGATATTGTAGTGATCAAGGTTATCGAACGTCTCGCGGAGATTTTCGATCAGTGTCTTTGCTTCTATGGTCTTGATGACTATGTCGTCGACATAGACTTGGATGTTGCGACCGATCTGGTTCTTCAGACACGCCTGCATGCACCTCTGGTACGTGGCACCTGCATTCTTCAGCCCGAAAGGCATAGTGTTGTAGCAGAACACTTCGAACGGCGTGATGAATGTCGTTTTCTCCTGATCTTCGACCTTCAGCCAAATCTAATTGTAGCCTGAGTTGGCGTAGAGGAAGGAGAGTTTCTCGCATCCTGCAGTTGAATTGATGATCTGATCGATCCGAGGAAGAGGGAACTGGTCCTTGGGGCACTGCTTGTTGAGTGAAGTAAAGTCCACGCACATCCGCAGGATGTACGTGTCCTTTTGGGGGACCAGCATAGTATTGGAAAGCCACTCGCTCTCCTTGATTTCTCGGATGAAGTTGACGTCGAGCAGTTTGTTGACTTAGATTCCAACTGCTTCGGCTCGTGGTTCGAACAGTCGCCGGATCGACTACTTGACCGGCCTTTAATCGGGGAACACATTGAGTGCATGCTCGACGAATTCCATGGGAACTCCTGACATGTACGCAGGACACCAGGCGAAGATTTTCCAGTGCTCACAAAGGAATTCGACGAGCGCGCTTTCCTATGTGGGGTTGGGGTCGTTGGTGATCAGCACCGCCTTGGAGGCATCCATTGGGTGGACCGGCACCTTTTTCGTGTTGACCGTGGAGTCGAACGACATATCAGGTGCGTTTTACCTGGCGAGTGGGGTGCCCCGTTATCTGTCACCTCGCAGAGCCTCGTGAGATCCTCTTGCATGCCAAACGACTGGGAGATTCTTTTGAAATCTCTATCGCAGTGGTCCGGTCAGGTGAAGCTTCCTTGGACTGTGATGACGCCCCTGGGCCCTGGCATCTTGAGTAGCAGGTACGCGTAGTGCAGTATTGCCAGGAATCTTGCGAACGCCACATGCCCGATGATGGTGTGGTACTATGATGGCCAGTCCACCACTTAGAACTCCATCTGCTCGCATCGGAAGTTTTCGGGCTTGCCGAAGATGACGTCAAGCCATATCTTTACCAGGGGATAAATGCCCTTCCTTGGGACTATGTCGTGGAACATTGTGTTGGATTGTTCTAGGCTGCACAGCGGGATCTGCATCGCCGCGAGGGTGCTGGTGAACATCAGATTGATGCCGGTGCCACCGTGCATGAAGACACGGTCATCTCGAATCCTCCGATCTGCCCCTCTAGCACCAGGGCAACATGACCTAGGCGAGGGATCTGGCGGGGGTGATCCGAACGATCAAAAGTGATGCAGGACTCCGAGCGACTGACGTACTCAGGGATGAGGGACGGAGCGGTCACGGCTAGGCTAACTTGGCGAGTGATCTTCTTTTGCACCTTGTTAGTAGGGCATCCCTTCTGGATCATCAGGGACCCCTTTGGCGGTGGGTATCATCTTGTACCATCGTTTGGTACAGGTGCGATTGCTGGATTAGACGGTCCCACGAGTGGTGGTGGAGGAGCTCCGTGGGCGATGTCACCTGGTGCGGGTGCGGGCCCGAACCCAGGGTTCATGATCTGGCGTCGCATTTGGGTGAGACCCTCGCTAAGATTCTGGAACTCGCGGCAATCCTTTAGCATGTGGTTGGCCTTCTTTTTTCAATCATGTTTGTCGATGTGGAAGTGGATGGTGCAGGGACCAGACAACTTGTCATATGTCGAGGGTTCGTCGTCACGGCCGCGACGTTGCCATGTTTGTGTCGGGCGTCCTCCATCGCGGAAGTTGCCTCAGCGGTATCCTCCGCTGCTGCGGTTGCCATCATTGCGTCGATCAACCTAGCCAACCGCAACCATGTCGACTCCATCGTGTTCGTTGTAGGCGCGCGATCTTCGCTTGCTGCGGCGTTCTCGCATGTGGCCATAGTCATCCTCATAATCCGAATGCATTCGGTGGAGGGAATCCTCGCCATCTGTTTACCTGTTGGCGATGTCCATGAGGTGGTCGAGTGTCTTGGGCTTGACGCGCCCAAGCTCTTCCTTGAAGTCTAGGCGTTTGACACCATCCTTGAAGGCGTCGATTGTCCTTTCCTCGGAGAGATGCGTGGCTAAGTTTTTGATGTTGGACCAGCGCAGGATGTATGAGCGAATGGATTCACCGGTTCGTTGGGTGCAGGCACGCAGTTCCTCGATTGAGGCTGGCCTCTTGCTGGTACCTTTGAAGTTTCGAATGAAACTATACGCCAGCTCTTCCCAGCTTCGGATGGAGCCAAAGGACAGGCTGCTGAGCCAGATCCGAGATGCACCTGCCAGCTGCAGCTGAAGGCATTGTAGGGCGGTGTTCCTGTTACCGCCGTGCAGCTTAACGGACGAGAGGTGATCGCTGAGCCAGGCCTTCGGGTCCTGTGTGTCGTCGAACTTCGGAGTGTCCGAGGGAATTTTGAAGTTTTTCGGCATCTGTGTGTGCCGAACAGATCTGATGAAGCATCGAGCTCCGCACAGCTCTCCATCGTCATCCTCGTTGGATTCGGTTGAGCACGCGCGTTTAGCACGAGCCTTGTCGACCTTGCGTTGGGCGAGGTCGTTTCGAGCGTCGTAGTAGCTAATGCGACGTCTTGGGCTCTTGCAGCGTCGAGGTAGATCATGCTCATCCTTGTCGGACGAGGGTGTGGGGCTGCAGTTGAATCTGACCACAGCCTTTTTCTTCGGCTCCGCATGAGCTTCATTATGGAGCGCAGCTCCAGCGAGTCCGAGTCTGGCTAGGGCGGACTTGTGCATGGCACTCTTCGGGTCCCCCACCGGAGGTGGATGGCGCGAGGTACGTGGTGGTTGCCATGATTGCAGCCTGCGGCATCTTCGGTATGACGTTGCCGTTGACGTCCATCTCCATGAAGGACGTGTTGAGGGTTTTGGTGACCTCACATCGTGCGGCGGGGTCCATGTGCTCTGTGCGAGAGCGATGCTTGTTGGCATGATTGCCGTGCGAGCTGGAGCCACCAGCGGCGGAAAGCGTAGCTCACTGCGCGCTAGACTATGAAGCTGCCTGCTTGCGTTTTTCAAGTTACTCCTGCAGTTTTACTTGTCGGTTGTGCTCGCCGATGAGGAGGAGGTGGTATGCCATGAGCAGATCCTGTGAAGAATTCATAGGTAGAATCTTGTTGCCCGCCACGGCTTCGCGTGCCTGGCGCCATCCGTCCTCGTTGAGGTTGATCCTCTGGTAGGCGTCAGCGTCGCCTTCGTTGGGCTGGAGGGTGTGGTTTTATTTGTTTCCTCCGTTCCCAACCTGCGGGTTGGGCGGTGGATTGGGTGGTGGGTTGGGATTGGTCGACCTGGTGGCAGTTCCGATTCACCCTGGATAACCACGGCGCATTGGTAGCGCCCGTGGATTGGGTCGCTGCTGCCGCAGCTTTCGGATCTGGAACCATAGGTTCCTTCGTCTGATGGAGGGCCGCATAGATCTGAGTTGCAGCTGCTGCTATCATAGGACTCATCTGTCAGCATCGACGTGCGTAGCACACCGATGGGCGGGACCCATGAAGCGGGCTTGATGGATGGTAGTGGCACCCGCTCTGGTAGGCGGAGGGTGTATGCATGTCCCACCTGGAAGCAGAAGCTCCCGAACAGAATCTCGAGCCCGTCGCGTACGGGCTCGAAATCCTTCATGGTGGCTGGTGAGTGGGCGGTGAAAAGTCAAAGGTGCTGAAGAGGAGATGGCTCTCCGTCGCCGATGAATTGTAGATCGCTTCGGATGGGACTGTCACGATCGCACAATCAGCGCCCCCGATTCCCACAGACGGTGCCAATTGACGAGGTTTAATCTCATCAATGCCCATTGTTATGGACTTGGGTTTTGGAGAAGATGGGGATGTTGGAGATCGCGGAATGGTTAGAAAACAAGAAACATGGGGACACGGAGTTTACCCAGGTTCAGGCCCCCGGAGGGAAAACCCTACTCTTGCGTGTCTGCTCTTGATTACGGCGGAACCGAAAGTTACAGGGGTGCGCAGATGCAATCTGGTGTGAGGTGCGTATGAGGTGAGTTGAGGAGGCCCTCCTCGCCATGCCCTCCCAGCCTTTATATAGATAGGAAGGTCTCGAACGCAGTCGAGTCGGTTACAGATTAGGGTTTTCCCCTTTGAAATTCTATCTACTCTAGTCTTGTTCTCCAAGCATCTGAAGGCGTCATGGGCTTGGGCCACCCGAAACCTCCACAGGCCGCGTGTCTTGTCATGTGCCTTCCTTGGTCTGGACTAGGTATGCTGATGTTGTGTACCCGTGGGGTATAACCATGTCAGCTATGTAGGGTGTTTTGTTGTCAAGGCCAGTGGATGCCGGGGTGGCGGTCCCAGACGGTGGTGGTCCGCCGAGGTGGCGGTCTCGGACGGCCTTGCGGTGTTGACTCTATGGGGTGCGGATGTAGCTTAGCAAGGCATGGGTGGCGTGCTGGCGTTGCAAGGGAAACGAGTATGTCAGCCCAGTCGATGCGATCTAACGTTTGGTCTGACTGGCATGTCGAGGCGGCGGCCCTAGATTTTTGGCGCAGCGTCCGTGGTATACGGGTGGTTGTCTTGAGTATCATGGGCTACAAGGCGTCCAAGTCCTACGGCGCAGCGGCTCGGGTCCTTCCGAGCTGGGGAAGTCGGAGCAACAGCTCCGAGTTTTGGGGTGTGTGTTGAGTGTGGCGGGGGTTTGCTATCGCATGGGTGATGAGGCTCCGCTGTTTGTGTGGGTTTTTTGGTCCGGTTTTCCTTATAAACTAGACCGCTTTGTACGGTTTTTGGGCCCGGTTTTCCTTCTAAACTGGGTCAATGGTCGTCTTGACCTTCTCCTCATACGCGATGAATATAACAATTATCCTGTTGTTATTAAAAAAACACAATTATAGCATAAAATAAACATCTATTTTAAACCTAGAATAGCATAATAACCACTTCATTATTGCCTCTCGGGCATATTCCTTTCAATCCCTCCCCACAATCGACCATGTTCCTCGCTCTACTCCTAGCATCCTCCCTTCCCTACATCCTACACCCTACCAACCACACGCCCACCATCATGTACTTCGAGGGGCGCTGGCTTCACAAGTGGGAGGCACGCGCCTTGTATGATATGAACTATCCGGCGCCTCTGGACAACGTCTACCCCAACGTGTGTGACGCGGCTCAACTTTAGAGCTTTGTTGGGAGACCCCAAGAGGAAGGTATGATGAGCACAACGGCAAATTTTCCCTCAGTTATGAAACCAAGGTTATCGAACTAGTAGGATCAAGGAAACAACTCCAAGGTGTTGCTAGCAACTTGGAAACCTGCACAACACAAACTCAAGACTTTGCCCCAACTTACAGCGAGGTTGTCAATCTCACTGGTTTGTTGTAAACAAAGGATTAAACGTATAGTGTGTAAGGTAATGGTGGCTTGCAGAAAGTAAACAGTGACAGTAGATGATGTAACAATGGTAAATATTGGACCGGGATCCATAGTTCACTAGAGGTGTTCTCCTTAAGATAGATAACATAACATGTTGGGTAAACAAATTACAGCGGGGCAATTGACGGGACCGAGCAAGGCATAACAATGCAAATACTAGACATTCATGATCCTATGAGATTTGATTGGGCATTATGTGGCATCCCGCAAAACCACTACTAGAAAATCGCGTTGTTTTTGTGCATTGCATCATCGTGACCGCATGCTCATGTCATCATGCCACAATGCATTTGAGCATCGTCTCCATCTTGCATTTGTTTGCATAAAATTATTTTCGGAAAAACCTAGTTTTGTTTTCTAAACGGCCCGCCTTTGTTCAACATGCAAACCCGGGTCGCCGGAATATTTTGTTTTGACTAAATATGTTTTGCAAACGGTCCGTTTAAATAAATAAAATATTGCATTATTTTTAGCGGGGCAGTCAAACGGGCCGAATGACCCGAACGACCACCCCAGAAAAATACAAACGGCCCACCCCATTAATCATATAGCTACCAACCTATCTACCCACACACCCCCTCCACCTCACTCCCTCCAATCAGCTCTCGCCACGTCACCTCTCCCCCTCATCCCCTCCAATCCCCTTTTGCCACTTGGCCTCTCCCTCCACTCACCCCTCCCTCCACTCACCCTGCCTCCACCACTCAACACCACACACCACACACGACGCTGTAGGGGTTCGTAGCATGGAAAACAAAAAATTTCTATCGCATACAAACAAACAAGCCAAGATCTATCTACTAGATTGTAGCAACGAGTCGATGGAATAACTTACCCTCGAAGATTCCAAAGCGTTTAACGAGAGCGGATTCTCGTGGGTGATGTAGTCGTACTCTTCCCGATCTCAAGATCGTGTAGACGATCCTTCCAGCGCCCCGTTCGGAAGCGCTCCGCCGGGTCACACGTTCGGTACTCGACGAAGACCTTCCTCTCCTTGTTCCAGTGAGCGGAGGTTGTAGCACTCCTCGCGATTCCCAAAGACAACGGCGTGGTACAGGAAGTAGAGGGAGATCCTGAGGCTTCGCCTTAAGCGGTGCAGTATGGTGGAGCTTATGAGAGAGGCTATTAGTGGTCTAGTAATTAGACACACCAATTAGAAGGCTCTAAACCAATTAGAAGGCTCTAAACCGTGGCTAAAGCAATTAGAAGCTCTAAACCAAAACGGCTCTAAACCGAGATCTAGAGAAAGTTATGTGTCTCTAGGAGGCCCGCCTCCTTTTATGGGAGGGGGTCATGGCGCCAGGGGAGGAGGAGTCCTCCCCCAACTCGGCCTTGGCTGGGCGCCCGAGGAGTCCAACTCCTCCTCCAGGTTGGTTCCAACTCCTCTTGCTTGTTTCCCACAGTTTCTTGTTTTGGCACTTTGACTTTCAAACTGGACATTTGACTTTTCTGTTTTAGGATTCAATTTAATCCTTTATTTGGGACAGCAAGAACACTTAGTACATGATGCAATCATTCAATGAGCAATGACACATTCATGTACCCTCCCCGGAGTGCTTGGACATTCCGGAACCTTCTAGAACATTCCCGATGAAAACACCGGAATCATTCCCGAACTCCGAAACGGGACTTTCCTTATATGAAACTTATTCTCCGGACCATTCCGGATCACCTCGTGATATCCCGGATCCCATCCGAGACTCCGAACAACATTCGGTCTCTTTCTCATAATACCATAACTACTCAAACAACGTCGAATCCTTAAGTGTGTCTCCCTACGGTTCGTGAATTATGCGGACATGATCGAGACACTTCTCCGAACAATAACCAATAGAGGAATCTGGAAATTCATATGGCTCCCACATATTTCTACGATTACTTTGCGATCGAATGAACCACTTACATACGATACCAATTTCCCTTTGTCTCACGATATGTTACTTATCCGAGGTTATGATCGTCGTATCTCTGCATACCTAGTTCAACCTCGTTACTGATAAGTACTCTTTTCTCGTTCCCGTGATATGTGATCCCTTGTGACCAAGTCACATGCTTGCAAGCTAATTGGATGACATTCCACCGAGAGGGCCCAGAGTATATCTATCCGTCATGAGGATGGACAAATCCCACTCTTGATCCATGTGTTTCAACCAATACTTTCCAAACACTTAATGCCACCTTTATAGCCACCCAGTTACGGTGTGGTGTTTGATGTCATCAAAGCATCCATCCGGTAAAGGTGATATGCATGATCTCATGGTCGAAGGAATTAGGCTACTATGTATCAGAAAGCATATAGCAATTGAACTATTTAAAATGACTTGATCTTTATGCTACGCTTATCTATAGGAGTATGTCCATCACATCATTCTCCTAATGATATGACCCTGTTGTTAATAACATCTCTATGTTCATGATCAGGAAACCATGATCATATATTAACCAACAAGCTAGTTTAACAAGAGGCTTTACTAGGGACTCTTATTTTAGTTTACAAATCACACAAGTATTAATGTTTCCGGTTAATACAATTTTAGCATGGTATGTAAACATTTATCATAAGTGTGAAGATATGATAATAACCACTTTATTATTGCCTCTTGGGCATATCTCCAACAGTCTCCCACTTGCACTAGAGTCAATAATCTAGTTTCAAACCTTTGTGTATATAACACCTATGGCTTTCCGGTGTTGTATGTACACGATTGCTAGTGGTCAATTGATCTTGGATCGACACTTCCGTCCGTGTAATTGCATGTCTTTGCCTCTACGCATCACTCATTCTCTAATGAGATGGCTTTGTATAAGTTTGGTCTTTTGGTGTGACCTTTAGCTCTTTGGGGTTAAAACATGTTGATAATATTGTCGCACAATATATCTTCATAGTATTATCCCACTGTGAACTACACCTAGTTTGATAACAAACTACTTGACACAAATGCCCTCTTTTGCTGCTATAATAGCAGTCACATACTTAGCCTTTTGTTGTAGTATCTGTCACAATGTCTTAACTTTGGAAATCATCCAAATCCATTATGGAACTCACTTTCCATTATATTGTGCCACCCTTAGTTTAGATTGAGATAAACTTAATTTGTACTTTGTGACAAAGCTAGTATCAATGTAGTACTTTTACAATGAACTAACCATCTATTTGTCACTTCTACAAATATTATACTCTTAGTTCTTCCAAAAGATCATAAGAATATCCTTACTATTGTCCAATGATCATCTTACGAATCATTCTGGTATATGCTCACAACATTTAGAGCATAGGACATATCTGATTTGTACATATCACAAGATGATATAAATACTCTTTGTGATTTTATATATCAAGTATCAATCTATACTTGATTATTTGTTTCACTTTACCAAATGTCAATACACTTGAATATATCATCAACATTGAATTTATTCAATCCTTTCTCGCGACAAGAACCTCTCTTGTAGTTTCTATATTGAACTCATTCAATATCTTGTCTATGTACTTCTGGCACAACCATATTAGCGTCTATTGATGCCAAATATTTAGGTTTTGCCTAAGTCTTTCATCGGGATGAAATTCTTAATATGTGTTAATAAAAGATACATTATTTCCAATCAACAATATGTCTTCCACATAATGTATTAGAAACATGTCTTAGCGCTCCCACTTAATTTCTTGCAAATGCAAGCATCTTCATTGTCTGATGAAATTAAACTCTTTTAACAGTTTCATCATAGTGAAGATTCCAACTCCGCTATGCTTACTTTAACCATTGAAGTTCGCATATGCTTTTAGCATCCTTTGAATTAACAAAACGCTATGGACCGTGTTAAGCACATGTCCTAGGTAACGATTCTATTAGAAGAACTTGTTTTGTTTATTCAACTACCATATAACAAATTATATGTAGTGGTTGCTACATTAATCCGTCTAGACTAAATATCACTATGACAGATCAAATCTTGTCATAGTCAACATTTGAACATTGTTGTGAACTCTTTCCCAACATGTCGACTATTTCATAGATGTGAAACATCCATGTCTATTTCTTTATAGATCCACACAACTATAAGGTTTTACACCTTTCTCGAGGGTCCTTCAAGTTCAAAACTTGATTTTCTCGTATGGAACTATCACGGATTTTATGGCTTCAAGCCATTTTACGAGTCAGGCCCATCATCGCTTCTTTGCATGTAGTCGGTTCATTATTCTCAAATAATGATTCAACCCTCAAATCTTGGTATTTGATTGTTTATCCGACCTACTTGTTTCAATAGGAACTTGGATCTCCGTGACCACAACCTTTGAGGTACGTGAGCCATGAGCTTTGTTGTCGCCTCAGGAACACTTTTCTTGCGCAACTCTGCACATATAGCTAAGGTTCTTTCAACCTTATCAAAGTTCTATTGTCCTCCCACTTAACTTTTCACGAAAAATTCCTTTTTTAAAGAAACTTGACGCCTAAGCGACAAACACTTTTGTCTCCGGTGTTATGGAGAAATACTTAACAAAGACAGATTCATCCGACTTTGGTTGCAAACATCTTTCTTATGTATAGCATACCAATGTTTAAGAAAGGACTACTTGGGTTTAATCCCAAACCATAACCTTATATGGTGTCATTTCAACGGATTATGATGGAGCTCTTTTCAGTGGAAAAACGGTAACCTCTAAAGCTTTTAATCTTTAAAATATAATGGCAGTTTTATAAATTATACCTTTGATCTTACCATGTCAAACAAGGTTTAATTACATATCTCGAACACTCCATACTCTTATGGTGTTTCGGGAAAAATGCAAATCCACGGAACGATTCCTTTAAATCTTAGGTATTATGCTAAACTTGTAACTCAAATATCTTCCTTTATGATCTTATCATAAACTATTTATATTCTTGTTACAATGATTTTGCACTTCATCTTGAAAGTCCTTGAACTTTTCAAATGTTTCACACTTCATCCTTATTAAGTAAATATTCATATATTCACTCAAATTTTCGGAGAAAGCACATGAAGTTGAAATCCATCGCTCTTGACTATACATAATGGACTTCATACAACAATATGTACAAGTTCCAATAAGCTAGTCTATCGTTCCCTTTTGGCCTATGAACGAAGTTTTAATTATCTCTAGGAAAGTTTCACAAGCGTCATTTGATCAAAATCAAATAGACTCCAAAATTCCATCCATATGGATTTTCTTCATGTTTTCTTTCCAATATAATTTAAACGGCGATGTCACTTCCTAAGTAATCTTTCAGTCAATTTGTCTTTCGACATCTTTAGCACTAGTTTTATGGATGTGATATCTCCAACGAGATTTGCAAATCATCCATCTTTTATAGATTACGGCAATTATTTGAACAACCCTTTTGTTCTCATAATACCTGATAAAACAAATCTTGAAGGCAAGCTTTGATGTTTAACGAGCAACACAATAACCCTTTATTTTGTTCTCGATGAACATCATCACATATTCTTTTGCTAGTTACTTAGGCCACTGTAGTTCATGAATTCTGTTGTTTTGTATGACGATTCATACCAACAAATTCAGTATCAAATACTTAAGAACCACATTGTTTAATAAGCAAAGAATATAGCCATAACATGTATATCATATATATACTTAAACTGAACAATTCTAGTCTTTTCCTTTACGCCATATATTTATGAGATTCTCTTCAAGATTTCCTATTCTGTTTGAAAGAATCTATCAACATCAATAGTGGAGTCATACATATGACATATAGTCCAAAGCGTGTATAGTTAAATACCAATGTCTTTGGACTTGCACTTTGAAGTAGATCACCATCATCAAATGTTTGGTGTTCTTTCAAATTCCTTTATTTAGTAATCTTCTTGGTGTAGTAAACATTTTACCTACATCAAATATTCACCCTTATTATGGATTTATCCATGATCAAGCTACTTTTAGCTTGTAACGGTGAATCGCAAGTATAATGTTGCTCTCCAAAACCTTTTGGAGGATTAGGACAACTAGTGTCTCCAACCTTTTGCAAATTCTCATCAAAATATGAGAACATGAACTTTGCCATATTATACTCTATCATGTTGTAACCAAAACTTCGTTTCAGATATCACAATATCTTCCACACATCATGGTTTCTGAAACAATTCTTTCAGATCCTAGATAACCTTGATATTAAGAGAATCCTTTGAATATCAAGAATCATGGAGACAAACATGATACTTATATACTAACACTTGGAATTGTTACTCTTGATTTAATACTAATTATTAAACTTCATGGAGTAACCGAAACTTACTGAAAGTTTGCAATAGGACTTTTAAACTTTAGATTAACACTTCAATACAATACGATACCAACAGAAAGTAACTAACCAGAATTCTATAGCTCTATCATCTCAATTATAACTAAGCGCAAGGTGGTAAACGGATGCCAATGACTACAACAACTATGCAAATTCACTTTGATTTAGTTTATGATAAATTGAGTTCTAATTAATAATTAAATTAATCTAGGTGAACTCCCACTCAAAACAATATCCCTCACATTGTTTTAGTGATCACACGAACCAAATCCACCACATCAAAACCGATCATCACGAGAGTTGATGTAGCTTCAATGGCGAACAATCAACATGTTCATCATATCTCCTATATGACTCATGCTTTACCTTTCGGTGATCCGTGTTCCTGAGACCATGTCTGTACATGCTAGGCTCGTCAAGATCAAACCTTAGTTTCTGCATGAGCAAATCTGGCTTGCTCACGTTGTATACACTTGCAGAATCTAGCACACCCGATCATCACGTGGTGTTTCGAAACAACAAGCTTTAGCAACGGTGCTAACTAAGGGTGAACACTTTATGATTTGAAATTCATGTGCATGAGGGATCATCTTATAATGCTACCGTCGTCTACTAAGCAATACAAGATGCATAAAGGATTAACATCACATGCAATTCATAATATGTGATATGATATGGCCTTTTCTTCTTTGTGCTTCCGATCTCCATCTTCTAGCACGAACATGATCTCCATCATCACCGGCATTGCATCAAGGTCAATGACGCTACTCCATGGTTGTCGTCCACCGGCTTCAACTATTACAACTACTTTGAATAGACACGCGGGTCTTAACATAAATTAAAGACAACCATATGGCTCCTGCCGGTTGTCGACTTACAATAAGGAACATTGCATACATCAAATACAATCACAATCATGGCCATATCACATCACTACACACCCCTGCAAAACAAAGTTAGACGCTTCTACTTTCTTTGCATATTTTACGTGGTTTGGGGCTTTCAATAAGTGTCGTTCTAACTTACGAACAAGAACCACAACATTGATACTAGCATTGTTGATCAACCGTTGTAAATTGGATCTTAACTATGCTAGGAGAAACATGCACCCGCAAAGCCACTTATGCAATACAAGTTACATGTCAAGCGTGGAGCAAGTCTCATGAACGATGTCATGTAAGGTTATCCCGGGCCGCTTCATCCCAACATACCGCAAGATACAAAGTACACAAGAAGCAATCGACAATAAAAGCATCAACGCCCACAATGACCATTGTGTTCTACTCGTGCAACAGATCTACATATAGACACGGCTCTGATACCACTGTAGGGGTTCGTAGCATGGAAAACAAAAATTTTCTATCGCATACAAACAAACAAGCCAAGATCTATCTACTAGATTGTAGCAACGAGTCGATGGAATAACTTACCCTCGAAGATTCCAAAGCGTTAACGAGCGGATTCTCGTGGGTGATGTAGTCGTACTCTTCCCGATCTCAAGATCGTAGACGATCCTTCCAGCGCCACGTTCCGCAGCTCCGCGATCGGTCACACGTTCGGACTCGACGAAGACCTTCCTCTCCTTGTTCCAAAGAAAATGGAGGTTGTAGCACTCTCTCGCGATTCAAGAAGACAACGCGTGGTACCTAAGTAGAGGGAGATCCATGAGGCTTCGCCTTAAGCCGTGCGAGTATGGTGGAGCTTATGAGAGAGGCTATTAGTGGTCTAGTAATTAGACACACCAATTAGAAGGCTCTAAACCAATTAGAAGGCTCTAAACCGCTGGCTAAAGCAATTAGAAGCTCTAAACCAAAACGGCTCTGAACCAGAAATCTAGAGTAGAAAGTTATGTGTCTCTAGGAGGAGCCCCCTCCTTTTATGGGAGGGTCATGGCGCGCCAGGAGGAGGGAGTCCTCCCCAACTCGGCCTTGGATGGGCGCCACGGAGGAGTCCAACTCCTCCTCCGTTGGTTCCAACTCCTCTTGCTTGTTTCCCAGCTTTCTTGTTTTGGCAGTTTGACTTTCAAACTGGACATTTGACTTTTCTATTTTAGGATTCAATTTAATCCTTTATTTGGGACAGCAAGAACACTTAGTACATGATGCAATCATTCAATGAGAAATGACACATTCATGTACCCTTCCCCCCCGGAGTGCCGGACAATCCGGAACCTTCTAGAACATTCCCGATGAAAACACCGGAATCATTCCCGAACTCCGAAACGGGACTTTCCTTATATGAATCTTATTCTCCGGACCATTCCGGATCACCTCGTGATATCTCGGATCCCATCCGAGACTCCGAACAACATTCGGTCTCTTTCTCATAATACCATAACTACTCAAACAACGTCGAATCCTTAAGTGTGTCTCCCTACGGTTCGTGAATTATGCGGACATGATCGAGACACTTCTCCGAACAATAACCAATAGAGGAATCTGGAAATTCATATGGCTCCCACATATTTCTACGATTACTGCGATCGAATGAACCACTTACATACGATACCAATTTCCCTTTGTCTCACGATATGTTACTTATCCGAGGTTATGATCGTCGGTATCTCTCGCATACCTAGTTCAACCTCGTATCGATAAGTACTCTTTTCTCGTTCCGTGATATGTGATCCCTTGTGACCAAGTCACATGCTTGCAAGCTAATTGGATGACATTCCACCGAGAGGCCCAGTATATCTATCCGTCATGAGGA
The DNA here is from genome assembly GCA_030063025.1 of Avena longiglumis. Lineage (NCBI taxonomy): Eukaryota > Viridiplantae > Streptophyta > Magnoliopsida > Poales > Poaceae > Avena > Avena longiglumis. The sequence continues at coordinate 468,357,630 of CP125974.1, read as the reverse complement.
TGGACAAATCCCACTCTTGATCCATGTGTTTCAACCAATACTTTCCGAACACTTAATGCCACCTTTATAGCCACCCAGTTACGGTGTGGTGTTTGATGTCATCAAAGCATCCATCCGGTAAAGGTGATATGCATGATCTCATGGTCGAAGGAATTAGGCTACTATGTATCAGAAAGCATATAGCAATTGAACTATTTAAAATGACTTGATCTTTATGCTACGCTTATCTATAGGAGTATGTCCATCACATCATTCTCCTAATGATATGACCCTGTTGTTAATAACATCTCTATGTTCATGATCAGGAAACCATGATCATATATTAACCAACAAGCTAGTTTAACAAGAGGCTTTACTAGGGACTCTTATTTTAGTTTACAAATCACACAAGTATTAATGTTTCCGGTTAATACAATTTTAGCATGGTATGTAAACATTTATCATAAGTGTGAAGATATGATAATAACCACTTTATTATTGCCTCTTGGGCATATCTCCAACAGTCTCCCACTTGCACTAGAGTCAATAATCTAGTTTCAAACCTTTGTGTATATAACACCTATGGCTTTCCGGTGTTGTATGTACACGATTGCTAGTGGTCAAGATCTTGGATCTGACACTTCCAGGTCCGTGTGTAATTGCATGTCTTTGCGTCTCTACGCATCACTCATTCTCTAATGAGATGGCTTTGTATAAGTTTGGTCTTTTGGTGTGACCTTTAGCTCTTTGGGGTTAAAACATGTTGATAATATTGTCGCACAATATATCTTCATAGTATTATCCCTTGTGAACTACACCTAGTTTGATAACAAACTACTTGACACAAATGCCCTCTTTGTCGCTATAATAGCAGTCACATACTTAGCCTTTTGTTGTAGTATCTGTCACAATGTCTTAACTTTGGAAATCATCCAAATCCATTATGGAACTCACTTTCCATTATATTGTGCCACCCTTAGTTTAGATTGAGATAAACTTAATTTGTACTTTGTGACAAAGCTAGTATCAATGTAGTACTTTTACAATGAACTAACCATCTATTTGTCACTTCTACAAATATTATACTCTTAGTTCTTCCAAAAGATCATAAGAATATCCTTACTATTGTCCAATGATCATCTTGAATCATTACGGTATATGCTCACAACATTTAGAGCATAGGACATATCTGGATTTGTACATATCACAGTATGATATAAATACTCTTTGTGATTTTATATATCAAGTATCAATCTATACTTGATTATTTGTTTCACTTTACCAAATGTCAATACACTTGAATATATCATCAACATTGAATTTATTCAATCCTTTCTGTGCGACAAGAACCTCTCTTGTAGTTTCTATATTGAACTCATTCAATATCTTGTCTATGTACTTCTGGCACAACCATATTAGCGTCTATTGATGCCAAATATTTAGGTTTTGCCTAAGTCTTTCATCGGGATGAAATTCTTAATATGTGTTAATAAAAGATACATTATTTCCAATCAACAATATGTCTTCCACATAATGTATTAGAAACATGTCTTAGCGCTCCCACTTAATTTCTTGCAAATGCAAGCATCTTCATTGTCTCTGATGAAATTAAACTCTTTTAACAGTTTCATCATAGTGAAGATTCCAACTCCGCTATGCTTACTTTAACCATTGAAGTTCGCATATGCTTTTAGCATCCTTTGAATTAACAAAACCCTATGGACCGTGTTAAGCACATGTCCTAGGTAACGATTCTATTAGAAGAACTTGTTTTGTTTATTCAACTACCATATAACAAATTATATGTAGTGGTTGCTACATTAATCCGTCTAGACTAAATATCACTATGACAGATCAAATCTTGTCATAGTCAACATTTGAACATTGTTGTGAACTCTTTCCCAACATGTCGACTATTTCATAGATGTGAAACATCCATGTCTATTTCTTTATAGATCCAGACACAACTATAAGGTTTTACACCTTTCTCGAGGGTCCTTCAAGTTCAAAACTTGATTTTCTCGTGTATGGAACTATCACGGATTTTATGGCTTCAAGCCATTTTACGGAGTCAGGGCCCATCATCGCTTCTTTGCATGTAGTCGGTTCATTATTCTCAAATAATGATTCAACCCTCAAATCTTGGTATTTGATTGTTTATCCGACCTACTTGTTTCAATAGGAACTTGGATCTCCGTGACCACAACCTTTGAGGTACGTGAGCCATGAGCTTTGTTGCTGCCTCCGGAACACTTTTCGGTGCTGCGCAACTCTGCACATATAGCTAAGGTTCTTTCAACCTTATCAAAGTTCTATTGTCCTCCCACTTAACTTTTCACGAAAAATTCCTTTTTTTTAAAGAAACTTGACGTTCTAAGCGACAAACACTTTTGTCTCCTCCTCGCGTCTTCCCGACGCGGGCCGTCACCGCCCCGCAACCTCCCCATGGCCGCCGCCGCATGACTCGCCCGACCGCGACGCGCCCCCCTCGCCGGTCCCTCTCTCCGCCATGCTCCCGTCGCGCCCGCCCTCACAGCGCATCCCGCCCGAGCCAGCGGCCCTTCTGCAGCAGCCCGCCAACCGCCACACCAGCCCCTGGCCGTTCGTCCGCCTCTCGAGCTCGGCGTGAGCGCCGCCTCCCGTTGTGGTCCGCGGCCAGTCCTCCTCCTCGCGTCGACCTCCGCCACTGCCAGCCGCCTGCCGCCGCAGAGCCGCCTGCCGCCCGGCCCGAGCCGCTGCTCCTCCCCGCCTCCGTCTTGCCGCTGCCGCCGGGCGAGCTCCTCCGCTGCCCGGCCCATCCTGGCCTCTACCTCGCGTCCGGGCCCACGCGAGCTCTGCCGTCTGCGAGCACCCTCGTTTCCAGTCAAGTTGTTTGCTGCTGCCACACAATCTCGCTTAGAACATGTCAATGAACAGCTATAGGGGAGCAAAGCCGACAAGTTTCGTCAAGGTCTCCTTTGACGTGGCCAACCCAGTGACAAGTTCTTCATCGTCAACAAGCTCACCATCAGGAATCGAATATCTCCTTACCGTTCACAAGTTCGACGTCTTGGAACAACAAGTACTCCCTCACGGACCGCAAGACTGTTCTCAGATCCGAAGACTGACCCCGGTGTCGAGCCCCAAGTCCGTCAATGATGGACAAGTTGGAACCCCAAGGTCTTCCCCGACACCGAGGACGCCAACACGGGAACGACAAGTACTTCCTCCGGGAACGCCAAGCAATTCCCTCGGACTCCAAACCCTGGACCGGAAGAACGCCAAGATCGCCGCGAGAACGACAAGTTCTTCTTCCCGAACGCCAAGTCCGACTCGATGGCGCGGAACCGACAAGGTTGTCACGATGCCAAGAACGGCACCGACCAGAACGAATCCGATGCGCCCCGACACCGACCCAAGTCCTTCGTCCCGGAACGCCAAGATCTACCTCCGCTATCCGAGAACGATCCCGGAGTCCGAGAACGCTTCCGTCGAACCCTGGACCCTGAGACCGACCCCCGAACCCCGGAACCCCAAGATCGTCGAACCCTTATGTGTGAACCTTATCCGAACCCCTATATTTATAAATGCTAAACATAAAACTTGATGCATATTAATCATTCATCTCGCATGCATATCATTGTTTTGGGGGCCTTATGCCGATTCACCTAATAATTAAATATGGGGCCCATATGCGGGCAATCTAGCCTTATATTGGCCTCATTTAAATTTGTGTAGCGAACCGTTGCCATCTGTTGTCTTGCTAAACAACATGTAATTTGCGGGGTAGATAAACAACTGGAACCATCTAACTAATTGTCGGGACCCCCGGGTCCACTTAATCTTGCCCAATTGCATCGCATCTTTGCCATGTCATGCATCATACATGCATCATGCCGATCTTCTGTCGTTGTATTAAATATTGCATCCGGTGTTTCTTCTAGTGATTTGCTTCTTCGCGGATAAGGTCGTTGAGTTGATGTGAGCTTCGCCCCGATCTTCTGTTGATCCTTCGGCAATGTTTTCAGGCGAGCATCTCCCCCTTTCTACCTATCTTACTTTTATAGTATTTATTCCCTCCTGTTGATCTATTGCTATCTATGTTGCGATGCTTTCGTTTCCGTACCTGTGATATACCGTGCAACCCTATATTGCCTTGGACACATCCTATTACCTGATGTTTGGTAGATAGTTGGACTTGCGCGTCGTAGTCGCTTGCTCAAGTGTCAATGCGTGTCGCTCATTGATTGTTGATGTATTGCCTCTTGTTGATGTTGGAGATGATCATAGTTTTACTTATCGTTCACTTTAATTCCTGTTTAACAACTAAAATTGAAGTAAGCAGAGGCATCGGTGGGTGATAGATAATATTTGGTTTCCGAACGCCCACTTGTGTCCCGTAGGACCCCGAGTACTTGATACATGTTCCTTGATTTATCGCGCTATCCACATCCGGGAGGTATATGGGACCCCCGAGCGAGCTTGATTCATCTTATTTCTTGGGGCCACAAACTAGTTTGAGGTTTTATTTACGATCCTACTTATGCCATGCTACTTGTATTCGATTGTGCGAGGAGCACCTATCTTGTTAGGATCGGGACACGTTGCGGTATCGACAAGCCCACACTTTCGGGTTCCCGATCGTTTCACCGTCCACCCAAACCTTGAGTCCGTCTCGAGTAAGCTAGCTTCGTTCGGGATCTACTTAAGGGTGGCCCCAAATATTTCTGAATCCTGTGATTGCTCAGTCGTGAAAGCCTCGTTGGGTTTTGATTTGGTTTTTCCGAGGTTGATCGAGCGTGTGTTGCTATTGGTGCACCCCGGCCGGGTAAAACTTTCTGAAAGCCGTGTCCGCGGATATGGACGACTTGGAGCACAGTATCTCGATCATAGACAAGCATAACTAAAGTTTATTGCTATAAATTTGACTTTATAATGACTAGTAATCAGCCTCACTATAATGGAATGGCTAAATAATACTGCCCACAATTGCTTGTTTGAAGCGTTGCTTGCGACCATTGTACCTGACTAGTAAGTACTGCAACTACAACGGAATGGCTAAATAAAAGTCCCAACAACTACTGGGTTTTGGGTTATCTCATGCTAATTGTTTAATGACTAGTAAGTGTTGCAACTATAACGGAATGGTTAACTAAAAGTGCCCACTGCTTACTTTATAAGGATGATTATCTAAACCTGACTAGTAATTGCTGCAACGATAACTGAATAACTAAAACTGCCAACGGTGTGAGTCCTCGGTTGACTTCCTCGATTGGTCTCGAGGGGGAAACGCCAGGATGGGTTTGTTTGATGGTAGTATCAGGTTGGATCCGAATAGGTCTTTCTTACCCCTCTCTGATGGCCGCCAGTTGTATCGAGTCTCTATAGGTTGTTAAGTGCATGATGCCGCTGCCGCTTCAGTCCACCATATCTATGTAGGCGAGGACCGCCGAATTCTAGCCTCGCTGCATCTTGGCCTCAAGATCGACGCTCCTCTTTTTCCTTTGCCCTTTGTCGGCACCCCTTTGTTTAAGCAGGTTTTGAGATCGACGCCGTTAGCAGGGTTACCCTTCCGGCTTGGCCTGGGCAGGGTTATGGACGCCATTGGTTATTCTTCAGGGCTCTTAGCCCCATTTGCATCTTGTCCATAGCCGAACGCTCCATTGTTTTCGAGGTGATTTGGATCTTTGTACCGTATATCTGTATTCTTGACTCTTTGAGTCGCTGTTATATATATATCTGTTCTGTGGGTCCCATCGAGGACTGTTGTGTAATGTTATTACTTCGTTTTCCACCCGCACGCAAGTGCCTGGTGGGCACCTTTGAATCGTTTCTATGCGGGTTTGGCGGGTTTCGCTAAAACTTGCATAGGTCTGATTCTGAGGGTGTTACACATTACAACAATATACATATACCGCCATCCAGCTGCATCTATGACTAGTAATCCACCTTTAGGTTATCATCCGAACCCCCTCCAGTATTAAGTTGCAAGCAACGGATAACTTCTTTAAGCAAAGTGTCTAAGGTAAACAATACACTTGTTCGATGAACAATAGATCGTTGTTTTCTCCCTAGTGGCAACAACACATCTACAACCTTAGAGATTTCTGTCACTTCCCTAGATTCAATAGAGGCATGAACCCACTATCGAGAATAAATACTACCTCTTGGAGTCACTAGCATCTACTTGGCCAAGATAGCTACTAGAAACAGAGAGCATGCAAGATCTCAAACAACACAGACATGATAGAATCAATAATAAATAATCAATAAGACATGATAGAATCAATAATCAATCTGACATAGCAATCTCAATATACATTGGATCCCCAGAAACACAACATGAATGATTACAAATAGATGATCTTGATCATGAACGGAGCTCACACGATCTAAACATGATAGCACAAAGGAGGAGAAACAACCATCTAGCTACTATATGGATCCATAGTCCAAGAGTGAACTACTCATGCATCATACCGGAAGCTAGCATGGTGATGAAGAAGGCCTCCGGGATGATCTCTCCCCTCCGGCAGGGTGTCGGGAAGAGCTTCAGATCCCCCCGATCTAAGGATGATGGTGGTGGCGGATACGGACTATTTTGTGGATATGTGATCGGGTGTTTAGGGTTTTGGGATCGGGGGCTTATATAGACGAATAGGCGAGGCAGGAGGGCGGCCAGGGGGCCCACACCCTGCCCTGACGCGGCCTAGGGTGGGCCCGCGCCTAGGGGGTGTGGCCGCCCTGGGTCGCACCTCCGTCTCTCCTCTGGACTCCGTGTTCTCCTCGGTGAAATATTTACTTTGGCTTTTGTCCCGTCCAATTCCGAGAATATTTCTTTACTAGCTTTTCTGAAACCAAAAACAGCAAAAAACAGGCAACTGCACTGTGGCATCTTGCTAATAGGTTAGTTCCGGAAAATGTATAAAAATATGTCAAAGTGTAGAAAAATCAAAGCAAAGTTGATACTAAACAAGCATGGAACATCAAAATGACAAGGCAACACACAATGAGCATCTCAGCAATCTTCTTATTTACCATGGGAAAATGGTTCTCTTTTCTCTTCTTTCCTATTTTTTTTCTCTCTCTCTTTTTTTATAAGAAGAAAGCTTCATAGATTGCTCACTATGGTGATGCTACAAGTTTACACCATGATTAGGGATGGCTTAGGCTAGCTGCCCAGGCGTTTCTCTAACACATATACATAACTCCGTGGACTTACAAGCTCCCCTTTTATTTCATACCGCCGACGTTTATAAACAAAAGAGCATGATATCAACTGGGTAGATATGTACAGGTGTTGAAAGCGTTCCCCATGACAGCATGGTTCTGCTAATTCCCAACTTATAAGTGCAAGCAGATACAACATAGATGACACAATGGTTCAAGTTTATTATGGGCAAGAAAAATAAAGTGTGCCATCAAGTTTGTGAGAGCTTTAATCACTAATTTTCACATAACAAAGTGACTTTTTAATTGAAAGGTAGATAAATCAAGAATATACTTACAATGGTGTAACACACCATGCATAGGAATTTATAGTGGACACTTTGGAATTACTTGGTTTCTTGGAAGTTGGATGCATGAGTAGAGCTTACTCAATACAAGTGGAGGCTAGCAAAAGATTGTGAGCGACCAACTAAGAGAGCAATAATGGCCATAATCATGCAGAGTGACAAAACATTATCAACTAAAGCATAAAGTGGTATCACAAGTCAAAAACTAAATGATCATAGATGCTAAGGTGACTGGTTCATAGTCATAACATGGTGTGAGCATGTGCCAAGTCAACCCAAACAAAGCATCAAAGGAGAATACCATAATATTATGCTTTTGTATGCTAAAAAACGCATGATTCCTTCAAGGCACGCTAAGAAATATCAATTGTTTGGAACAAGTCATGCTACAACAATAATCACTAAGCATAAGGTCAAAACAAAATCTAGCATTACATGATAAAGTCTAAGCCATAGTCAAAGCAAGCTCACTTTTGTACCACTATAAGCATGAACCTTTCTACTCTTTTTCCAACACCAATCAACTTATTTGAAACATCACAGCGAAAGCAGGGGTCCAACTACTTTTTCAAGCAAACTAAGCAAACGAAAACTAAGACGCTCCAAGAATAACACAACTGTGCATGAAACAATAAAAACAAAGTGTCTAGAAAGAGACATGAGATTTTGTACCTTTTGAATATTTCTGTGCATGAAACAATAACACAACTGTGCATCCCCAAGCTTTGACGCTTGTACCTTTTGAATATTTCTTGGGGTGGCACGGGGTGGCATCCCCAAGCTTGAGATTTTGTACATTCTTCGTCTCATTACATCATTCTTCTCCTACACTTGAAAATTTCCTTCATACAAAACTTCACACAATCTTCATTAGCAACATTAGTGCATTCAAAAGTAATAAACCTTTGGGTTTTAGTTTCAAAATAGCAAAACTTTCATTAAGAACACAAGATACTGAAGCAATTCCCTTTAAAAATCTCAGTGTACCAAAAAGAACTCAAAAAGAAATCGATAAGAAGCAAATGCAAATAATGGCAGAAATCTGTCAAAACAGACCAGTAGTTAAAAATGATTTTTTTCGAAGATCTTCTGTTGCTCAAATAAAGAATTATTGAACTAACGAAAGTTATCTAACAACCTGGGGCATAAGCACAAAAAATTACAGCTCAATCCGACATACAGATATTTTTCAGGAATTTTCACAGTGAATCACAGAAATATGTTTTGGGACAGCAACTTCCCCATATCTTACTTATCTCTCATTAGAGGTTATTCTTGGCACAAAAAACAAAAAAGAATAAGGGGAGGTTATTACAAAAGTAATAACTTTCAAGACTCAATAAAACTATTGGGTTAACTCCCAAGAAGTGATTTTCTTTAACACCTTTAAGTTTGGCACAAGAAGCAAGAATCAAGTATTTTCAAATGAAGAAGCATTAACATCAAATTTTTCTTTAAAAGGAAGAGCAAAAGGTAACCTCTCTCTCTCCTTATAGGGAAGTATTCAATACCTTTCTTGAATGGAAATTGTTATTTAATAGTGTCTTCTTTCATATCAATAATGACACCAACAGTTCTAAGAAAAGGTCTTCCCAAAGTAATAGGACAAGAAGCATTGCATTCAATATCCAAAACATATAAATCAGCAGGGACATAGGCATTATTAACCATAATAAGGATATCATTAACACTCCCCATAAGTTTCTTCTTAGCATTATCATTAAGTGGGACATCTAAATAGCAATCTTTCAAAGGTGGCAAATCAAGCATTCCACAAATCTTTCTAGGCATAATAGAGACACTAGAACCAAGGTCACATGAAGCTTTGAGATCAAAGTCATTCACTTGCATATTAATTATAGGTTCCCAACTATATTCTACTTTCCTAGGAATAGAAGCTGAAAGAACATGTTGGGCCCCCATGTGTGGTTTTGGTAATTAATGACAATCTTTATGGACTAATGTGTGTATTAAGTTATACTTGTAGGATTTGTCCATTGGCATCGCTTGGAGCATGTGTTGGCTTCAAGGTCGATGAAATGCAAATAAAATATGTTGTGCAAGCTCAATATGCGAGGTCGATGATGAAGAATTAAGAAAGACGTTCCATCTTGAGAAGGGCAAGATCGTCTACATCGAGCTCAAGTGGTATACTCAAGACAAGGTATAATCTTGATAGGTTTTCCCTTTTGCCGGTCTCTTGTTGGGTGTAGGAGACCTGGTTTAGAATAGATAACCGTACTATCAAGATGGGCTCTCGAATGAGTAATTCGGTCACAATGTTCGGAGAGAGATCAAACCTTTGCATACTTGCATCATCATATTTGGTTGTTATTTGGTCTTATCCATGTGAGGATATAGAGCTTGTGGTAATCTCCATAACAAGCTCTTGTTCATCAAAATCGGATCTCCCATATGTATCTTGTTGCGATTTTGATTTATGCGGCTTTTCAGTTTCTCACCAAGTGAGGTATCTCACATTATTCTACTTGATACTTTCTAACTTGGTGATAATCAATATTTTATTGGGAAGCCCTTGTCGTCCTCTATCCAACGCAATTGGAATCGGACCAATCGGAGCTTCCAGTCAAAAGTTATTGCCGTTTGAATATTTGCCTGTTAATCTGTTTTCTCGGCCGAACGGTAGTACCGCCCAGGCTGGCCGGTACTACCGCCCGCCCCTGAGAACAGCCCGTTTTCTTTCTGCCTCGCTGGGTACCAAAATCCGGTACTACCGCCGGGTGGGACGGTAGTACCGGCCGGCACAGTTTTCTTTTCCCATATCCAGATCTCGCTCGCCAATCGCCCGCTCCGCTTCACGCGTTGTCTTTGCGACCGGCCATTGCCACGCGACGCATGCTCGCGTTGACCCGCTTGTCAGCAGATCGCGCGCCGCCGCCGCCTCGATTCCATCGCCGCCTGGCCGCTTACGCGCTGCGCGCGCTGGCCGCTTCTGTTGCATCGCACGCTGCCGCTGCTCGCCTCGCATGCGGCCTCGCTTGCGCTACGCCAAGCCTTGCTGCTTCGCTTGGCCTACTGGGCCAGCTACTGTCGCGTCTGCTCTCGCGTAATCGAGCTTGTTGGCCGCTTGTTAGCTATCGCCTCCACTGCAGATGCGCTGCTGCATGCGCGCAACAGCTGCTGCTACTTGCATGCGCTGGCCCCTCTCGCATCCCCATATTCCCTGTCTTGATTTCTTTGCTCAGCCTAGGACTTGTGCGGTACTACCGGTAAAATCCGGTAGTACCGGACCGGTCCGAAAAATAGCTCCAACGGTCAGATTTTTGGGGCCCATATTTAAGGCTTTGCCCGTTTTGAGTTTAGAGGGACTCTTCCTCTTCTATTAGGCTAAGCTTTGTCCACATTTGCTCTAGATCTTTATGCTTGCCTAATCTTTTTCCTCCGATGATTCTTGCCCATATTTGAGTGGAAGAGAGAGGAGATCTAGACCCACGTTTTGACCTAACCGATTCATCTCTTTGTGAGTGCATCTTTGGGGATCTAGATTTTGGGGTATTTTGTGTCTCTCTTTGATTCCTCCTCTCTTGTCCCCCCAATAGCTTTAGTAGCTTTGTTGGAACTTGAGAGTGAGGAATTTAAGCACCTTTGTGGTGTTCTTGCCATTTGCATTTGGTGCATCGGTTTGAGTTCTCCTCGGAGGATTTGGTTTGAGTTACTCATTAGAGCTTGTCCCTCTTGAGTTCTTGGAACCCTAGACGGTTTGTGGCGTTGGTGGCATTGTGGTATTTTGTGGCATTTGTTGGGAGCCTTCAATTAAGTTGTGGAGAAGTGACCCAACCTTGTGAGAGGTTTCGGTTGCCACCGACAAGTGCATCGATAGTGGAAGCGTGGATCGATCCCGTTGGGGTGAGATTCACCGGAGAATAAGGGAGGCCTTTTGTGGCGTTGGTGGTTTGATACCACCCCCTCTCCAAACGAGACGTACTCCATGTTGGGAGGAACTCGGTAAAATATCGGTGTCCCCGCGTGTCTCGGTTATTTCTATACCCAATCTCTTTACTTATGCACTTTACATTGTGATAGCCTTCGTGCTTGAAGTAATATATATCTTGCTATCACTTTGTTGCTTGTATTGCTTAGCATAAGTTGTTGGTGCACATAGGTGAACCTTAGTTGTTCTAGGTTGTGCTTAACAAAGTAAACACTAGTTTTAATCCGCCTTTGTTGATCCACTCTAGGAAAAGTTTTAATCGCCTATTCACCCCCCCTCTAGGCGATCCGTATCCTTTCAGAAGCTTTGTGTTTCAATTTTTCTTCCTTAATTATAATGAGAGCATATGTAATGTGTTTGGTGAAAGCCATATTCATAGCACTAGCATTAGGACTTCTAGAAAGCTTTTGTAGGGACATAATCACTTTAGAAATATTGTATCCATCAAGATCAAAATCACACTTAGCATCACAGGTAGTAGGCTTATTGGGTTTAGGCATTGTTGTGGGAGGAATGGGGACTTCTTGTGGTTTACTAGCATCAATATTGGTGGTGGTAATAGTACAAACACTATTGTTTCTATCAATTTCTTCTTCTCTTTCCCACTTAGCATGCAATTTAGCTAACAGTCTAATACTTTCATCTATAGTAACTTGTATGACATGAGTAGCAGCAAAGGTACTTTCCAAAGTTTCAGGTTTAGCAGCCATTTTATTAATCAAAGAGGATTGTGCTATAGACAAAGATGAAATATTTTTCTCAACATTGTTTACTAATAAAGTCTTTAAGCATGACTTCAAGTTCAGAGGGAGCACTTCTATTGTTGTTGTAGGAATTTCCATAAGTATTACCATTATTGGGAGGATAAGGCCTAAAATTATTATTACCAAAATTATTCCTATAGGCATTGTTGTTGAAATTGTTATTTCTAATGAAGTTCACATCAACTTGCTCTTCTTGAGCAACCAAAGAGGCTAAGGGAATATTATTTGGATCAATATGAGCTTTCCCATTAACAAGCATAGCCATAATAACATTAATTTTATCACTCAAGGAGGAGGTTTCTTCAACAAAATTTACCTTCTTACCATGTGGAGCTCTCTGAGTGTGCCATTCAGAATAATTAACCATCATATTATCAAGGAGCTTTGTTGCAGCACCCAAATTAATGGTCATAAAGGTACCTCCAGCAGCAGAATCCAACAGATTTCTTGAAGAGAAATTTAACCCTGTATAAAAAGTCTGGATAATCATCCAAGCAGTCAGTCCATGAGTGGTACAATTCTTTACCAAAGATTTCATTCTTTCCCAAGCTTGAGCAACATGTTCATTATCAAGTTGTTTAAATTTCATTATTTCACTTATCATAGATATAATCTTAGCAGGAGGATAGTACTTTCCAATAAAAGCATCTTTGCATTTAATCCAAGAATCAATACTATTTCTAGGCAAGGATAGCAACCATTCTTTAGCTTTTCCTCTCAAGGATAAAGGAAACAGTTTGATCTTAATAATATCTCCATCTACATTTTTATATTTTTGCATCTCACAAAGTTCAACAAAGTTAGTGAGGTGGGCAGCAGGATCATCAAAACTAGCACAAGAAAATTGCTCTTTCATAACAAGATTCAACAAAGCAAACTTAATTTCATAAAAGTTAGCATCAGGAGCAGGTGGAGCAATAGGTGTACTCAGGAAATCATTGTTGTTTGTGCTAGTGAAGTCACACAACTTGGTGTTCTCAGTAGAATTCATTTTTGCAAAATTAGAGCAAGCCAACAGCAGCAACAACTAGAGTAGGAACTAATTTTTTGTGTTTTTGATAAGAAAAAGCGAACCAAATGAAACTATTTTTTTTGTAATTTTTGGTAAAAGAAAGCAAGCAAAACAAAGTGAAAGGAACTAAGCAAAGCAAAAACAAAGTAAAGAGAAAGGTTGTGAAGGACTCCCCTTGTAAAGTTGTCCTTAACTCCCCGGCAACAGCGCCAGAAAATATCTTGATGCGACTCAACTTTAGAGCTTCGTTGGGAGACCCCAAGAGGAAGGTAAGATGAGCACAACGAAATTTTTTCACTCAGTTATGAAACCAAGATTATCGAACCAGTAGGAGCAAGGAAACAACTCCAAGGTGTTGCTAGCAAGTTGAAAACCTGCACAACACAAATTCGAGACTTCACCCAACTCACAGTGAGGTTGTCAATCTCATTGGTTTGCTGTAAACAAAGGATTAAACGTATAGTATGGAAGGTAATGGTGGCTTGTAGAAAGTAAACAGTAACAGTAGATGATGTAACAATGGTAAAGATTGGACCGGGGTCCACAGCTCACTAGAGGTGTTCTCCTTAAGATAGATAACATAACATGCTGGGTAAACAAATTACAGCGGGGCAATTGACAAGACTGAGCAAGACATAACAATGCAAATACTAGACATTCATTATCCTATGAGATTTGATTGGTAATTACAACAATATACATAGACCACCATCCAACTGCATCTATGACTAGTAATCCACCTTTAGGTTATCATCCGAACCCCCTCCAGTATTAAGTTGCATGCAACGGATAACTGCTTTAAGCAATGTGTGTAAAGTAAGCAATACAATTGTTCCATGAACAAAAGATTGTTGTTTTCTCCCTAGTGGCAACAACACATCTACAACCTTAGAGATTTTTGTCACTTCCCCAGATTCAATAGAGGCATGAACCCACTATCGAGCATAAATACTCCCTCTTGGAGTCACTAGCATCTACTTGGCCAAGATAGCTACTAGAAACGGAGAGCACGCAAGATCTCAAACAACACAAACACGATTGATTCGATAATCAATAAGACATGATAGAATCAATAATCAATCTGACATAGCAATCTCAATATCCATCGGATCCCTGCAAACACAACATGAATGATTACAAATAGATGATCTTGATCATGAACGGGGCTCACAAGATCTAAACATGATAGCACAAAGGATGAGAAACAACCATCTAGCTATTATATGGATATGTGATCGGGTGTTTAGGGTTTTGGCATCGGGGGGCTTATATAGGCGAAGAGGAGAGGCAGGAGGGTGGCCAGGGGTCCCACACCCTTCCCTGGCACTACCTAGGGTGGGCCCACGCCTGGGGGGTGGCCATCCTGGGTCGCCCCGTCGTCTCTCCTCTGGACTTCGTGTTCTCCTCAGTGAAATATTGACTTTGGATTTTGTCCCGTCCAATTCCGAGAATATTTCTTTACTAGATTTTCTGAAACCAAAAACATCAGAAAACAGGCAACTGTCACTGTGACATCTTGTTAATAGGTTAGTTCCGGAAAATATATAAAAATACCTCAAAGTGTAGATAAAGCAATGCAAAGTTGATACTAAACAAGCACGGAACATCAAAAATTATAGATACGTTTACGACGTATCAGGGTGGACACTGAGCAGAGGCGTCTTCCCAATTCCACTATCGCGCAGTGAGGAGCGGTGTGCGTCCATCTGACACGAGTGGGCGGAGAGGTTCACGACGGTGCGGCGATCGGATTAGGACTGGGATCCCGACAACCTACCCATTTAGATCGAGTTCTTCCTTAAGCATCGGGAGAGGAAGCTCGCCTGGTACTACGGCGGTTGATGTGGGATGATCACGTCAGTGCCCATACTTGATAAAATTGGTTTTTAGGAACGAGCGGGACGCTGGAGACTTCATCGGCTAACAGACAAACATTGGGGAACACGAGGTTTATCTAGGTTCGGGCCTTCGGAGGAAAAATCCTACTCCCGCTTGTCTATGATCGGTTGATTGAGGAATCGAAGGTTACAAGGGCGTCGAGATGGTTATGGTGCGCATATTGGATCTAGCGTGTGTGTGTGTGCTAGGGTTTCGATTGTGGAGATCTATTGTCTATTGTGGCATGCGGCTAGGTCTTAGGTACCAATCCGAGTTGGTGCTCGTGTAGGATATAATCTTGAGCTTTCCTTATCTTGCACGTTTGGGATCGATATCATTATGGGCTTTGTATCATCCGGACTGTCTTGGGCTTCAAGGATCTTGGCAGGTCATTGAATGGGCATTACGTTGGGCCAAGCAAGGTAGGCTAGAGGCGGGTGCCCGTTGGGCATACCTATGTCAGCGGTTATACCCTGTCGGCAGACAACAATAATGAAGGGCGTATGTTTTGGTGGAGTGTGTCGGGACGCACGTTGGCCTCCGTCATGAACTACTTCGCGGCAGGGAACTACCCACGCCTCTTACCGCCTCCGTTGCTGCCTTGTCACACTTAGAACAACGCTAGTCATGGACCTCACGGAGGACAATGATGAGTAGGCGCCGCCGGAGGACGACGAATGGGTCAGGGGGTGTCGCACGACGCCAGTCATCGACCGCACCAGCAACCACCACCACCGCCATGTCGGCCGCCACATGCCCTAGTCATAGCTAGGGTTTACTTTAATTAGTTTTTTATTTTTTAGTACGTAAAATAAGACTATTATGTAATATATTTAAGTTTTTAATGTTTGTATTTTACGGAAAAAATGGGCCACGCCTGCTGTGGGCACCCCTGATCCAAACGTACAAAGACCAAAATGTCATGCTTTTGTATCTGGGGCGATCCAAACAGCCCGATCTAGACACATCCTAAATGAATCGGTATGTTGGAGATTCCCTAAGACCATCTAAACAACAACACCTAATATCATCTTCACCACAGTGCCAATATTTTCTTTGCAAAAATTCCACTGAATCATCAACCGTAGTATAAATAACCTTAAAAATAATATAAAATACAAATAGGTGATTGGACCACCTAGCGATGACTACAAACACTGGCATGATCTGAAGACGACATCCTTGATGGTATCCAACGAGACCATGCCGATGACGTCAAGTTAACGTAGACCGGTGGGTTCCGCGAAATTATGAATTGGGGAGGGGGACAAAGGAGAGAGTTGTCGGGTGGGGATGCTTTAGCGTCGGTGGAAGAAATCGGCTATGGCGAAAATGCGAAGTTGCGCAATGCGGTTGCAGTGCTCCTCTTTGGCTGAAACCAGGCTAGGGGAGGGGTAACAGGGGTTTGGACGGCGGCGGGGGCTCAAGGGGAGAATTGTGGCGGTGGAGGAAATGGCGGTGCTAGGGGTCAAGCGGGAGGGATTTCTCAGCGTCGATTTGGCCTCCCGCACAAGTGAGGAAAGTGTAGGGTGGGGATGATTACCTATTTGGAGCGGGAGTAGTGTTTTAGGATTTCCCAAACATGTCATGTGATCGGGGCTCGTTGAAGGGATCTACATGAGTCGTTTTGGGCCGTTTTAGGGAGCAGTAATGGATGTTATGGACTGGAAGTTGATTTAGCTGCTATATTAGAGATTTTGTAGCCATGATAATCATAATGTTTCAGAAGTCACATTTTTTTAGAAGAAAAGATTACTCTCTGGAGTGTTTGGGTTGTGTGGTGGTGCGGTGCTTCGCGAGTGGTCTTCCGTGCTTCTCCAAGAGACTGTTGGCTATTTCTTCTGCCCCCCTTTGACAGGCTATGTCGGATCTGGCTTGCTCACCGACAAGGGCACAACACAACAGATTTCTTAGTGACGCATTTTTTCCATCGCTTCATCGACTAGTAGGGTCCCGTGCCATTTTGTATCTGGTTTTCTCTAGTTACTGCGCAATTCTATTTCTTCTAGTTGAAAGAATGCGCTTATGTCGATATTTCAAAAAAAAAAGATTGCATAACCACGATTTTTCTAAGAAAATGACAAACAAAACCAAAAAACTTTGTTTTAGCGCGCTTAACCGTGCAAGTTTTCATGTGGGTCACGCTACTTTTCCTAGCTATTTTGATAACTAATAATTTAGGTTGTGTGATCCATCTTGCCTTGAAAACTACAGTTATGTAATAAGTTCTCTAAAAGTTGGATTTCTGTGTAGTTCTCGAAAACTTCAAAAAAAAGGTTCAAAAAGGTTCACAATATATACCAGAATGTAGTTAATAATTTATTTTACCCGTTGTGTAGATTTTTAATACAAAATACCTTATATTCTATCCTCGGCAAAAATGCAAAAATACGTACAACTTTCGAATCTTCTAACATTTGTCCATTCATATTTTTCTAAGCCAAAAATGTAAGGTATTTCACATGAAAAAATTACACGCTCATAGCGTACATAGTTGACTACATCCAGGTACTTTTTGGATATTTTTTAAACTTTGAAATGAAGTTTTCAAAATAAATAAATAAAAGGACTCCGTGGAGCTCGGGGTGCTAAAACCATTTTTTATAGTATATTCCTATGTGACTAATGCCCTAGAAGTGGTTTATTGGTATTTATGTCCATGCCAATGTGTGAGTGGGCAGCTGCAATCGAGTCGTTTGTCCCATCTGAGCTGACTTTTGGGAGTCACATGTGAAAAACGTTGTCAGGTGCACTGAAAAATGGTACTCTAACGGTTAAAAACATCCAAAGATATCATTTGAAGTTGAGGTCATCTCAAATCACAACTTGACAGCAAATAGGTTACTGTCCACATTCTCACTGTCTCGTTGCTACAACGATTATTTATTAAGTATAGCCAGTGACATTGAACCGGTACGTACGTGCTCCCAGAGGCTAAGGCGGCGACTCAAAAAACCCATCTAGGGTTTCTTTTCCTTCGCTGGTGATGCTGTCGGTCTGTTTTGTTATCGATGTTCTTGTGGTCTTAGAGGTATGACGGACCGTGGTCTCTCGCCAGTGGGAGGTTTTTGTTCTTCGATTAGACAGTTTTTTTGTGTCTTTTTCTGAATGTTGAGGCGACGGCTATATCCTGAAGTCAGAATACGTTCTCCCCGCTCTGTCTCTGCTCCGGTGGTGCTCCTAGCACTGATGGCGCATGGAGTCGTGTGTCCGGCTGATTTCCTGGGATCTAGTCGTTTTTCATGTTAATTTCAAGTCAGTCTCTTCTAATCTACTAATGTTATTATTGGTGATGGTTGCTATTTTAGTGCGCTGGTTCTTTAGGACCTTAGCACGGCGACTTTCCGTCTGTCTACTATAACAAGCTCTACTACTGTTGGGGATATGCTATATGGGTATCATCATAGCATGTCTTTTATCCGACTAACCCGGGTGGCCCATAGTCAGTAGCATGGCCTATGGCCGGCTGGGCGGTCCAGTTAGGTGGATCCAGAAGGGAGGCCCATGCCGGATAAAGGAAGGCTACTGTGGAGTCACCAGCGTACCCGGAGCCTTGTAGTGCAATATACACAAGACTAGTGATAGACGGTGTAGGACTCTGTAACTTGTCCGGCTAGGACTTTTCCCTGTAACCCTAGGATCTGGCGACTATATAAGTCGGGCCTATGGGAGCCTTTAGGGCACAACACAAGCACAATTTAGTACAGATTCATACAACCTCGCACAGCGAACCTATCTCTGTAACTCGGCGTATTGCCCTTATAGTGATTTATAGCAGGAGTAGGATTCCGCCACCGTCGTGGGATCTGAACCTGGGTAAGTTGTGTTACCTCGTACCCATCAACCGTCCGCCTTACCCCACGTCTCTAAACACGCACTGTGAGGACCCCTCCATGGCGTACTCGTCGGCAATACCATGACAGCTGGCGCCCACCGTGGGGCAAGAGGCGCTTCAGGCTCTTCAGCGGGCGAGGACCAAGATCTTCACAGGAATCGGTGAAACCGTAGCCATCGGCCGTGTTCTCTTCTCCGGCAACATTCCGATCATCCCTCCTGACGAGTTCTGGATCCCGGCGAAGACGAACCCTACGCGGTGTTCGATCGTTCCTATCGGAGACATCCACCTCTTCATCGGCAAAACCGACTCGGGCACTAGTTCCCTGGGAGTCGGAGGAGCATCAATACCCGCACGGACCGCCTACTGGCAGGATACATTCGCGAAAGGATCGATGTCGGATCTCTCTTCGGAGTTTGCCGGCAAAGATCGGAAAGCATCAAGACCCGCACGGACCGCCTACGGGCAGGATATGTTCGCGGAAGGATCGATGTCGGATCTCTCTTCGGAGTTTGCCGGCAAAGATCGGAAAGCATCAAGACCCGCACGGACCGCCAACAGGCAGGACACGTTCGCGGAAGGATCGATGTCAGACCTCTCCTCGGAGTTTGCCGGCAAAAATCAGAAAAATTCAAGGCCCACCCAAACCGCCCCTGTGCAGGATATAAAGGTGGAAGATCACTGCAAATCCGCCGGCTTCGTCCGCACGTCCGGACAGCAGAGATCCAAGTTCGTCGGCGTGGTTACCATCTTCGATCTGGCGCGCTGCGTTCAGATAGAGGGCGAAAACCCCCGCGACTACCTCGCCAGGTGGCTCCGTATATGGGCAGACCTGGCCAATTACCCCGATGATAACGCTTTGTATCACTTCGTGGAAGGACTGGACCGCGGCACACTTCTCCGACATTCTTTACGTCGGCAGCAGGCAACAGGACGCCTTACCCTCGAAGAGATGGTGAGCACCGTCAATAGCTACGCGGCAGCTGACGCGGCAGCCCAGATGGAGCTTGCGCTCAAAGACGGAGAACCTCCGGTTCAGCAGCAGCCGCCACCGCCTCCTGCCGCCATCGTCGTAGCAGCACCACCACCTCCAGTCATCGTCGAGGCCGTCGCACCTCCACCACCCATCATCGAGGAAGCCCTGGCACCCTCCGACTCTTTCATTGACGCACTTTACGCTGACTTCAGTGCAGATTCAGAGGAGATAGACTTCAGTCCAGAAGAGCTAGACTCCGCTATGCAGGAGATGGAGGAAGAGTACTCGCGCGACGAGCAAGCTAACAACACCGTCATGTCTCGAGGGGTGTTCGTCACCATTGGGACAATGATGGATGAAGATCAACCCGGACAAGCTCCGCCTACGGCGCTGGAAAAGGGGAAGGGCCACTTATTGCTGCCGACGATGATCGCGCAAAGGTCATGCCTCCTCCTCCTAACCCGGTCTGACGGCAGGAACTCGGCACCGGTCCGAGCAACAACAACACATAAAATTGCCGCCTCCGGCATCCACGTCGGCGGCAGCCATGTTACTCCAGCTGATAGAGTGATGTCGACAATCTCCTCGCCGAGCCACTAACCGTTGATCATATCCGGGCGTGACTCGCTTGACGAGCGCCCGATAGCTCTGGAGGAGGCGCAAGCCATCGCGAAGCAAGGCGCTAAACTAGATCGAGATCTGGTCAACGCAGAAGTCCATAGAGAAAGCTAGAGCAATGGAGGCCGTACAAGACTCTGCGGCAGCGGCTAGGCTAAGAAGGCTCGGCTCGTGTCATCAACGATCCCGTGTCTGGCGCAACCTAGGATGGGCTCCTCGAAGCGAGGCCAAGCCATACATTGATAGTGAAGGCAAGGTGATTCCCACCCCACTCCTTAACCTCCCGTCGCCAAGACCCTTCCGAGCAGGATAGATCGCTGAGGCGGAGAACAGTCTATGACCTAGTGTCCAAGGCGGTAAAGCAGCAGGAAAAGGCCACCTCTCAGAGGCTTGAGTCTGACCCAGCGCTCTGCCGATCTAGCCAGTACAATCCTCCAAGGGACAGATCTCCTCATGATGTCGGATCACATGCGGGTTCATCAGAACAAAGACGGAGGGATGCGCGCAACAGGAAGGATGCTATCCCCATATCCTCCAACCACGGAGAAAAAGCCCGACCTCGCCGCCCATCGCCACCGCCCCGATCCCCCCGACGTCAGGAAGACTACAAGGCTCACCATCGCACGGATATGCCCCCTCCAAAGCAGTGTGGCATCGTCATCCGCGACAACGCGGCACAGACCCGTCATGATGAAGAGCGCCACCAAGGACACAAGAGTAGGTCACACCACGACCCTCCGCGTCCGACAAGCAACCGTGACAGGCGCGAGGCGTCGCAGGAGGGTAACAACAAAAGTTTAACCCACTGCCACCTCCGCCTCCGTCGCCGCCAAGCAGTCACCATGGCGGAAGAGGCCCGCGTCATTCACGCAGCCCATCCCCTGTTGACAACAAGAAGAAGAACCCGGAGCCGTACGATGCACGTTCGCGGATCGATAAGATCCACGAGGCCCGAGAAGGACCATACCTGGGACCACGTTGTTTTGGACCCGCAATACGGTCTGCAACTTACCCCAAAGGTTTCCGGATCGACAAGACCATCAAGCCCTATGACGGCACCGCCAAGCCTGTGTAGGGTTCGCAGCATAGAAAACAAAAAATTTCCTACGATGGGAACAACTATGTACCAAGATCTATCTACTAGATACAAACAACGGGCGGATGTATATCCGTAGAGAACATACCCTTGAAGACCGACAAAGCTTAACGAGTCCAAACTTGTGGTTGATGTAGATGATCTCTTGCCGATCTCAAGATCGAGAGGAAGTCCTAGCGCCGCAAAACAGCAGCGCATCCGTGCTCGCACACACGTTCGAGGCACCGAGCAACCTCCGCCTCCTCGCTCCAGCGATGCAGCAGAAGCACAAATCTTTCTTGCCGAAAAGCCACCGGGAACATGTATCTCGCTAGTCCGAGACCATGGGGGGTAAATACTAGAGGGGGAGAGAGATCCTTCACGAAGAGGTGTGAGTGAGAGAGAGGAGAGGGGGGCCTTTTATAGGAGAGAGGAGGGCACCCAAGGGGCATGGAGCCCAGCCATGGGGGCTGCCCCCACCTCTTCCACATTCATGTGGGTGGAGCTCCCACTCAAAATAAAAAGCCTCCACTCCCATTAAAAAGCCTCCACGCAAAAATCCACTCACATGCATTAAATTTGGTGGAAATTTAATGCAAGCTCTCATTTAAATAAAACTCTTTTATTTATTTATTCAGAATTTTGTTAATTACTTTAATTAACAAACATTCACATAAAACCCCTTGCTAGTATTCCATTTCACATGCAGAACCAGTTTGACAATTTCAACGAAAGCAGTTTGGTGTCTAGTGAAATAAATTCCTGCGCTTTCCTTTTCTTTTCGGCATGAAACTTTTGCTCCAAATGGATGTCGGTGTCTCTTAAGTGTGTCACCCTATGGTTCGCGAATAATGCAGACATGATCGAGACCCCTCTCAGATCAATAATCAGAAGCGGGATCTGGAGACCCATACTGACTCCCACACATTCAACGATGACTTTCTTGTGATCGTCGGAACCTTTTACGCTAGTATCTTAATCCCTTTGTTTCACGATATATTACATGTCCGATATTCGATCATCGGTATCTCCATACCTAGTTTGATCTCGTTACTGACATGCATTCTTTTCTCGTTCCCGTGATATAACATTCTAGTGATCAAATCACTTGCTTGCAAGCTAATCAATGTGATATCACCGAGAGGGCCTAGAGCATATCTATCCGTCATCGGGATGAACAAATTCCACTCTCGATCCATGGGCCTCAACATAACACTTTATTAGTTCTGAATCCATATTTATAATCACCCTGTTACGGTGTGACGTTTGATGTTATCAAGAAACTCTTCCGGTGTTAGTGATTGACATGATCTCATGGTCTAAGGATTAGGATCACTTCGTAAGTTTTTATAGCAATATAAACTCAATGACTTTGATCGTAATGCTATACTTCGGATGAATGTTCATCACACCATTACACTAATGTTGTGATATCGTTATTAACAACATCCAATGTCCATGATCAGGAAACCTTGATCATCTTGTTAATCAACGAGCTAGTTTATAAGAGAGGCATAACTAGGAACTTTCTGTTTGTTTATTAAACACATATGTATTAACGTTTCCGTATTAATACAATTATATCATGCAAAATAAACATTTATCATAAACAAGGAATACGGTAATAACCACTTTATTATTGCCTCTCGGGCATATTCCCTTCAGCCTGCCACATGGTTGCAGGACTACGGCAACGCGGTGGAGATTGCCGGAGGCAACCCCAACGTCGCCGTTAAGTACCTCCCGTTAATGTTGGCGGGCACGGCCCGTCAATGGATCGACGACTTGCCGAAGAAATCTATCTACAACTGGCTGGATATGCAAGAAGCATTCACCAAGAACTTTGAGGGTACATACAAGCGTCCCTGCACTGTGGGCGATCTACAGTGGTGCGTGCAAGATAAAGACGAGACATCTCGCGCCTACCTCTCCCGCTGGCTGGATATGAAAAATTCCTGCGCAGGAGTGCACGCTCAGACCGCCATGGTCGCCTTCATCGATGGGTTGGAAAGGGGTACGTTGCTCTGACATAAGATAAAGCGCTTGCAGGATAATCATCAGCTTGACTTGAATCAGATGATTCAGTTAGCTAGTGAGTTCGCAGCTGCCGACGACGATGCTCGTGGCTCTTTGCCCGCAGCGGCCGTTCCAACCCAAGCTCGGAGGAACAACAGTACAAAGCGGAAAACCACTCCAGAAGAAAAGCAATCTACCAACATGGTCGCTATGACTTTTGCAGGACGAGGAGAAGGCGGACAACGTGGCCGAGGAAGAGGAGCGGGCCGCGGGCAGCAGCGAGGAAGTGAAACCAACTCGGCGCCGCTCCGCGTTCCCCAAACCTACAAGGAGTACCGCGATATGCCATGCCTCGTACACCTTGACACCAATGGCAAGGCCACCCATACCAATCGACACTGCAAGTTCGTCAACGACCTCAAGGAAGACCCGGAGTCCGGCTACAAGCGAAGTCGGAAGAACAGACCGCGAGGCAAGGGCAAGGGGAAGAATAAGGAGGAGGAGTCTAAGGATTCAAGTGACATGGACGAGGACGTTGACCCCAAGCACGCCGCCAAGAGCGACGACAAGGGCAAGAACCCCTTCGCAAAGAAGGCCCCAGTCTACCACACTTTCCTTGGCACCCCCACCGTCCGACAATAGAAGACCTATCTAAGGATCCTGATGGCCACTCTCCCCCCAGTTCCCCAATACATGCGTTGGTCGGAGGTTCCAATAACTTGGGACAGGACGGACCACCCAGACCTTGTGCCCATGGAGAACCATATGCCATGGTCATCAACCCATTGATTGACGGCGTGGAGTTCACCAAATGCATGGTGGATAGTGGAAGCAGCATCAACATCATGTACCTGGATACACTGCAGAAGATGAACTTGACGGAGGCAAACCTAAGGCGGACCAACACCATTTTCCATGGTGTAGTTCCTGGTCGGGAGGCTCGGTCCCTTGGGTGCATTACGCTTTAGGTAGCCTTTGGCGACGTTAATAATTACCGCCAAGAGCGCATGACCTTTGAGGTGGTCCCCTTCAAGAGCGTGTACCACGTCATATTCGGCCGCGACATATTCCACACGTTCATGGCCAAGCCATGCTTCGTCTACAACAAACTCAAGATACCTGGACCAAACGGTGTCATCACCGTATCCGGAAGCTTTACCAAGGCAAGGGACTGCGAGATCAATGAAGCAAGGTGCGTCGCATCCTCTACAGCAAAGAATTCAAGGAGATCCAGAGCAAGGTCAATGACTCAGAGATGCCCGCGTCGAAGAAGCAGATCTCCGACTCCGCTCCTGCGTTCAAGGCCGCCATCGAGACCAAGCCGGTGGAACTTGTGGTAGGCGATGCCTCCAAGACCGTCACCATTGGGACGAACCTGGATCCCAAATAGGAAAGCGCGCTCGTCGAGTTCCTCCGTGAGAATAGGGACATCTTTGCCTGGCAACCTGCCGACATGAAAGGTGTACCTAGGGAACTTGCCAAGCACAACTTAAACATAGATCCAAAATGTAAACCAGTGAAACAACCTCTACGACGCTTCGGAGATGAGAAGAGACGCGCCATTGGCAAAGAGATAGCTAGGTTACTTAAGGCTGGGTTTATCCGAGAAGTCCTTCACACCCGATGGGTGGCCAATCCTGTACTTGTCCCCAAAAAGGGAACCAATAAATTAAGAATGTGCGTTGATTACACCGGCTTGAACAAAGCATGTCCCAAAGATCCGTTTGCTTTGCCTCGCATTTACCAAGTCATTGACTCGAGGGCTGGCTCGAAACTTTTGTGTTTTCTCGATGCATACTCAGGATACCACCAGATCAAGATGAGGAAGTCGGACCAATTGGCCACTTCGTTCACTACTCCATATGACACGTTTTGCTATGTCATGATGCCCTTTGGGCTGAAAAACGCAGGTTCTACCTACCAGCGGACAATGCAACGTTGCCTTCACGACCAAATTGGTCGGAACGTTCACGCCTATGTGGACGATATCGCGGTGATGTATAAAAAGTCAAACGACTTAATCTCTGACTTAAAAGGAACCTTTGATAATCTCCGGAAATACAACATGATGCTCAACCCTAAGAAGTACGTCTTCGGGGTTCCAGCCGGCAAATTGTTGGGCTTCATCGTTTCCCAGCGCGGAATCGAGGTCAACCCGGAGAAAATCAAGGCCATCTTAAACATAAACCGTCCGACATACCTAAAGGACATTCAACGACTAACAGGTTGTGTTGCAGCAGTTAGTCGGTTCGTCAGCCGACTTGGAGAGGAGGCTTTGCTGCTGTACAAGTTGCTGAAGAAGGCGGACAAATTCACGTGGACAGACGAAGCAGATGCATCATTGAAGCATCTCAAGGAGATTGTTTCCTCAGCGCCCATCCTTGCAGCACCCGAGCCTGGAGAGCCCCTGTTAATTTACATGGCAGCAACCAACCGGGTTATTAGCATCGTTGTCGTGGTAGAGAGGAAGGAACCAGGCTATGAGCACGGAGTTTAACGACCAGTTTACTATGTGAGCGAGGTATTGACGGAGTCCAAGCAACGTTAACCACACTACCAAAAGATAGCTTATGGAGTATTCCTCGCTTCTCGGAAGCTGAAGCATTACTTTCAGGAGCACCCAATCACAGTAGTGAGCAAGACTCCATTGTCCGACATTATTAATAATAGCGACGCTACAGGAAGGGTCGCGAAGTGGGGCATTGAACTTGCCGCCTTCGAGGTCACCTACAAGAGGCGTGACGCTATCAAGTCACAAGCTTTGGCGGATTTTATTGCAGATTGGACGGAGATGCCAGATGCTACTCCGTTGCCAGAACCAGAGTACTGGGTGATGCACTTTGACGGATCATATAAAACTTTTATGCACAAGTCTTGCGATTGCACTTGTGAAAATTCCTCCTACGGGCGTTAGCTTAAGTTTTCTGGTCTACACGTTATTTGTTGTTTTTATGTGGATTCTGGAGTAGTGACTTTTTGTAACACCCTCAGAATCGGACCTATGCAAGTTTCAGCGATTCCCGCCAAACCCGCATAGAAACGATTCAAAGGTGCCCACCAGGCACTTTCGTGCGGGTGGAAAACGAAGTAATAACATTACACAACAGTCCTCGATGGGACCCACAGAACAGATATATATATAACAGCGACTCAACGAGTCAAGAATACAGATATAATGTATAAAGATCCAAATCACCTTGAAAATGATAGAGCGTCCGACTACGGACAAGATGCAAATGGGGCTACGAGCCCTGAAGAACAACCAATGGCGTCCATAACCCTGCCCAGGCCAAGCCGGAAGGGTAACCCTGCTAACGACGTCGATCTCAAAACCTGCTTAAACAAAAAAAGGTGCCGACAAAAAAAGAAAAATAGGAGCGCCAAGAGGCCAAGACACGGCGAGACTAGAATTCGGCGGTCCTCGCCACGGTATGGTGGTGATCAAGAAGTGGCAGCATGCACTAAACAACCTATAGAGACTCGATACAACTGGCGGCTATCAGAGAGGGGTGAGAAGAGCTATTCGGATCCAACCTGAAGCTACCACCAAACAAACCCATCCTGGTGTTTCCCCCTCGAGACCAAACGAGGAAGTCAATCGAGGAACTCACACAGTTGGCAGTTTTATTTATTCAGTTATCGTTGCCGCAATTACTAGTCAGGTATAGATAATCATCCTGATAAAATAAGCAGTGGGCCATTTTAGTTAACCATTCCGTGATAGTTGCAACACTTACTAGTCAGATACAATTAGCATGAGATAACCCAAAACCCAGCAGTTGTTGGTACTTTTATTTAGCCATTCCGTTGTAGTTGGAATACTTACTAGTCAAGTACAATAGTCGCAAGCGACATCCCAAACAAGCAATTGTGGGCAGTATTATTTAGCCATTCCATTATAGTGAAGCTGATTACTAGTCATTATAAAGTCAAATTTATAGCACTACTTTAGTTATAGTTGTCTATGATCGAGATACTGTGCTCCAAGTCGTCCATAACCGCGGACACGGCTTTCAGAAAGTTTTACCCGGCCGGGGTGCACCAATAGCAACACACGCTCGATCAACCTCGGAAAAACCAAATCAAAACCCAACGAGGCCTTCACGACAAAGCAATCACAGGATTCAGAAATATGTCGGGGCCACCCTTAAAGTAGACCAAGAACGGGCCGGCTCCGAGACGGACTCAAGGTTGTGGGGACGGCTGTGAACGACTGGGAACCCAAAACTGGGCTTGTCGACACCGCGGAATCGTGCCACGATCCTAAACAGTACAGGGTGCTCCTCGCACAATCGTAAATAAAGCAGTAGCATGGCATAAGTACAGGATAGTAAATAAAACCTCAAACTAGTTTGTGGCCCCAAGAAATAAGAATGAATCATGCTCTGGCTCAGGGAGGTCCCATAATCCTCCCGGATGTGGATAGCGCGATAAATCAAGGAACAGGTATCAAGCACTCGGGGTCCTACGGGACACAAGTGGACGGTTAACAACCAAATAACATCTATTGCCCACCTGTGCCTCTACTTACTTACTTCAATTTTAGTTGTTAAACAGGAATGAAAGTGAACAATAAATAAAGCCAGGATCATCTCCAACATCAAACAGGTGGCAATACTCCAACAACTGTGGTACCGGACGTCACGCAACAGCACTTGAGCAAGCGACTACGACGCGCAAGTCCAACTATCTACCAAACAACAGGTAATAGGATGTGTCCAAGGCAATATAAGGCTGCAAGGGATATCACGGGTACGAAAAACTAGAGCATCGCAACACAGATAGCAATAGATCAACAGGAGGGAATAAATACTATAAAAGTAAGATAGGTAGAAAGGGGGAGATGCTCGCCTGAAAACATTGTCGAAGGTTCATCCGAAGATCGGGTCGACACTCGCATCAACTCAACGGCCTTATCCGCGAAGAAGCAAAACACTAGGATAAACACCAGATGCACGATTTAATACAACGGCAGAAGATCGGGCATGATGCGTGTATGATGTTTGACATGGCAAAGGTGCAATGCGATTAGGCAAGATTAAGCGGAACCGGGGTCCCGACAATTAATTAATAGGTTCAAGTTGTTTATCTACCCCGCAATTTAAATGTTGTAATAACAGGGCAAGATAGGTTACCGGTTCGCTACACAAATTTAAATGAGGCCAATATACGACTAGATTTGCCCGCATATGGGCCCCATATTTAATTAGGTTAATCGGCCTAAGGCCCCCAAACCACATGTCAATGTGCATGCGAGAAATGACAATTTAATATGCAACAGGTTTTATGTTTAGCATTTATAAAAATAGGGGTTCGGATAAGGGTCACACATTAGGGTTCGGCAGATCTTGGGGTTCCGGGGTTCGGGGTCGGTCTCAGGGTCCAGGGTTCGACGGGATCGGTCTCGGGGTTGGACGCAAGGTGAAGAGCTTGGCGTTCTGGGAAGAAGGACTTGATTCGGTGTCGGGGGCGCATCGGACTCGCCCTGGTCGGTGTAACACCCTCAGAATCGGACCTATGCAAGTTTGAGCGAAATCCGCCAAACCCGCATAGAAACGATTCGAAGGTGCCCACCAGGCACTTTCGTGCGGGTGGAAAACGAAGTAATAACATTACACAACAGTCCTCGATGGGACCCACAGAGCAGATATATATAACAGCGACTCCACGAGTCAAGAATACAGATATAATATACAAAGACCCAAATCACCTTGAAAACGATAGAGCGTCCAACTACGGACAAGATGCAAATGGGGCTAAGAGCCCTGAAGAATAACCAATGGCGACCATAACCCTGCCCAGGCCAAGCCGGAAGGGTAACCCTGCTAACGGCGTCGATCTCAAAACCTGCTTAAACAAAAGGGGTGCCGACAAAGGGCAAAGGAAAAAGAGGAGCGTCAGTACTGAGGCCAGTACACGGCAAGGCTAGAATTCGGCGGTCCTCGCCTACTTAGGTATGGTGGACTGAAGCGGCAGCGGCAGCATGCACGAAATAACCTATAGAGACTCGATACAACTGGCGGTTATCAGAGAGGGATAAGAATGACCTATCCGGATCCAACCTGAAGCTAACACCAAACAAACCCATCCTGGTGTTTCCCCCTCGAGACCAAACGAGGAAGTCAACCGAGGAACTCACACAGTTGGCAGTTTTACTTATTTGGTTATCGTTGCAGCAATTACTAGTCAGGTATAGATAATCGTCCTGACAAAATAAGCAGTGGGCCCTTTTAGTTAATCATTCCGTTATAGTTGCAACAATTACTAATCAGATACAGATAGCATGAGATAAACCCAAAACCCAGCAGTTGTTGGTACTTTTATTCAGCCATTCCGTTGTAGTTGCAATACTTACTAGTCAGGTACAATGGTCACAAGCGACAAGCCAAACAAGCAATTGTGGGCAGTATTATTAGCCATTCCATTATAGTGAAGCTGATTACTAGTCATTATAAAGTCAAATTTATAGCAATAAACTTTAGTTATGCTTGTCTATGATCGAGATACTGTGCTCCAAGTCGTCCATATCCGCGGACACGGCTTTGAAAGTTTTACCCGCCGGGTGCACCAATAGCAACACACGCTCGATCAACCTCGAAAACCAAATCAAAACCCAACGAGGCTTTCACGATGAACAATCACAGGATTGAGAATTATTTCGGGGCCACCCCATTGAGTAGACCATAGCGGAGCTAGCTGACTCGAGACGGACTCAAGGTTTCGTCGCTGGTACGTAAACGACTGGGAACCCGAAAGTGTGGCTGGGCTTATCGATACCGCGAAAACACTCCGCTTACCTAAACAGTACAGTGTGCTCCTCGCACAATCGTAAATACATAAGTAGCATGGCATAAGTACATGATCGTAAATAAAACCTCAAACTAGTTTGTGGCCCCAAGAAATAAGACTGAATCAAGCTCGCTCGTGGGGGTCCCATATACCTCCGGATGTGGATAGCGCGATAAATCAAGGAACAGTACCAAGTACTCGGGTCCCAGGACACAAGTGGGCGTTCGGAAACCAAATATTTTCTATCACCCACCGATGCCTCTGCTTACTTCAATTTTAGTTGTTAAACAGGAATTAAAGTGAACGATAAGTAAAGCTATGATCATCTCCAACATCAACATGCGGCAATTACTCCAACAACTGTGGCACTTGATGTCTCGCAACAACACTTGAGCAAGCGACTACGACGCGCAAGTCCAACTATCTACCAAACAACAGGTATTAGGATGTGTCCAAGGCAATATAGGGCTGCACGGTTTATCACAGGTACGGAAACTAAAGCATCGCAACACAGATAGCAATAAATCAACAGGAGGGAATAAAGACTATAAAAGTAAGATAGGTAGAAAGGGAGAGATGCTCGCCTGAAAACATTGCCGAAGGTTCAATCCGAAGATCGGGGCGACACTCGCATCAACTAAACGGTCTTATCCGCGAAGAAGCAACACACTAGAGGAAACACCGGATGCAATATTTAATACAACGGCAGAAGATCGGCATGATGCATGTATGATGCATGGCATGGCAAGGTGCGATGCAATTAGGTCATATTAAGCGGAACCGGGGTCCCGACAATTATTTAGGTGGTTTATGTTATTTAGATACCCCGCATTTTAAATGTTGTTTAGCAAGACAACAGATGGAACCGGTTCGCTACACATGTTTAAATGAGGCCAATATGAGACTAGATTTGCCCGCATATGGGTCCCATATTTAATTATTAGGTGAATCGGCATAAGGCCCCCCAAACCACACAATGTATGCATGCAAGAATGGCAATTAATGTGCAACAGGTTTTATGTTTAGCATTTATAAAATAGGGCTCGGAGAAGGGGTCACACATTAGGGTTCTCGACGATCTTGGGGGTGCCGGGGTTCGGGGTCGGTCTCGGGGTCCAGGGTTCGACGGAAACGAGGTTCGGACTCCGGGATCGTTCTCAGCTACGGGGGGTAGGTCTTGTCGCATCCGGGAAGCCGGACTTGGTTTGGCGTCGGGGGCGCATCGGATCTTCCGGGTCGGTGCCGTCCTTGTCATCGCGAAGGTCTTGTCGGTCCCACGGGGTCGATCTTGCCGTTGCGAGGGTCTTGTCGGGTCGCGCAATCGAGTCGGTCTTGGCATTCAGGATGAAGTACTTGTCGTCACATGGCGATCTTGGAGTTCCGGGGGGTTTTTCCCGCGTCCGTGATGTAGATCTTGTCGGTTCCCTGTCGGAGGCCTTCGGGGACGGGGTCTCGGCGAACTTGGCGTGTCGAGGTTCGGTATCCGGTTCCGGCGCCGTGGTCTTGCATAGATCTCCGGTCCTCGACTCGGGTCGGTCTTGAGGGCACGAGTGTAGATCTTGGCCACCGCCGACGCCACGCGGGGACAAACGCAGAGACTAGCAGCCGCGGGAGCCCGACGATGAACCGCAGCGGGAAGGTGACGGCGGGCTTGAAGCTAGGGCGGCACGATGGAGATCTCGGGACAACGGACGCAGGCGGGCCCGGGAGGCGCTGCAGACGGGTTCGGGGAGGGCGCGCCTTGGGCTCGAAGCGACGGAGCTGCGGGCTTGGCGGAGGTAACCGACGGAGCGACGGGATGCTGGTCGCCGAGGCGGGCGACGACGCCTGGCCGAGCGCGGTCGGGCGCCGGAGTCGAGCTCGGGCAGCCGACGAGGATGGCGTCCTCGAGGCGACTCGACGGGGGCAGAAGCATGAGGGGACGCCGGGTTCTGACGCTGAGGCAGGCCCGCAGGCAGCGAGCACGGCGGAGTGAGGCCGCGTGGGAGGGCGGGGTCGCAGGTTCCGAGAGAGGGAGAAGGCGAAGGCGGGAGGAGCGGCTGGGGAGGTAGGCGGAGCAGGGGACGCGCCGTGGCTGAGGGAGAGCACGGGGGAGCCGCGGTGCTGGGAGGAAGAAAGGGAGGAGGGAGAGAGCGTGGCCGCGTGGGGGCCTGGGCAGGGGCCCAGGGCAGGGGCTGAGGAGGCAGTGGCTAGGAGCGGCCAAGTGGGGTGAGCCGAGGGTGAGAGAGAGGAAAAGGGGAGAGAGGCTGGGGGGTGTGGGTTTGTTCAGGGGGTGACGTGGCGGCGTGTGAGTGGGTGAGGGAGAGGGAGGAGGTGAGGTGTCAGAAGGGGGTTGGTTGGGGTGATGTGGAGGGGAGGGCTGGGTAGGTTAGTTGGTAGCTGTAGGATTAATAGGGTGGGTTAGGTGGACCGATTTAAAAACCTGGGGGTGGTCGTTCGGGTCAAACGGCCCGTTCGACTGCCCCCACAAAAATAATATAATTAAATTATTTATTCAACCAGCGCTTTTGCAATCCGACAGCGGACAAAACAAAATAATCCGGGGACCCGGGTTTGCGTGTTTGAATGTAGATGGGGCGTTTGGAAAACAAATCGGGCTTTGCGAAAATAGTTTTTGGCAAACAACATATGATGATGACGATGCAATGCACAAATTCAACGCGATTTTCTAGTAGTGGTTTTGCGGGATGCCACAGACGGTGTCGATCTTGTCGTTGCGAAGATCTTGTCGGTCCGCGTACCGGGAAGTAGTACTTGTCTCATCTGGGGTGAAGTACTTGGCATGCTGCGTCGGCGACCTTGGCGTCTTCGGGTTCATGAGGCGAACTTGGCGTTCCGGGCACCCTCGGTCCTCGGATCCGAGAGGGATCGGGGTCTTGATGTTCCATGTAGGCGGCCTTGTCGTCCGTATCCTCTTCGATGTCGAACTTGAGTTCCATGAGGTAGGACTTTGTGGCCCTCGACGACAGCCCCTACGGAAGGTCTTGCGGTAGCGACACACTTGACGGAGCCGATCAGGTGGGCTTGAACATCCTAACATAACTCCACAACGACAGGGACCTGAATGTCTGTTGTCCGTGGTGAACCATCTGGGCACCGACATGGACACGGGAACAAGAGCACATGCACGCTGGTCGCCGTGGCCGCGGTTGGCCGGTGCAGGTCGACGACGGCGGCGACGCACTCGGTGCCACAACACCTGGCGGTGGAATCCAGGGGAGGTGGTCGAGGGCGAAGGCGCCAGGAGAGCTTGGGCGGCCTCATGTTCTGCTCGAGATGTTGAGGGCGGCGGGGTCGCGTGACAGGCGGCGCTGTCTAAAGGCGAGGAAGCGGTCGACGCGGGACCGGAGGCGGGAGGAGGCGCGGAGGAGGGGAGGAGCACGGCGGCCGGCGGAGGGGAGCGCGGGTGGAGCGGCGCTGAGGGGAGGCGAGGCGGGAGGCGCGCCGGCAGAGAGGCGGGCCGCGAGCGGCAGAGGCGAGGACTGACGAGGGGCGGCGGAGAGCTCGAGGCCGAGGCCGGAGGGAGGCCGAGGAGGGACCGTCTGGCCGGACAGAGGAGGGCGGCCTGCGCGGAGAGAGGAAGGCGGCGGTGTGGCTCCGGGCGGAAGCGGCGGACCGCGGACCAAGGGGAGGAGGCCAGCAGGCGGTTGCCGAGAGGCGGAGGGAGCACACGCCGCCGGTGCTTGGGAAGCGAAGGGCCGAGGGGGTGACGAGGAGCTCGTTGGCAAGGGTCAAAGGAGGAGGCGAGGCGTCCGGCGGTGGAGGCGCTTGGCCACGGGCACGGGAAGCCAGGGCAGGAGGAAGAAGAACAGGGGAGGGACGGCTCGCGCGTGGGGAGAGAGAGAGAGAGAGAGAGGTGGGAGCGGGGCGCGAGGTGGGCAGGTGGGACCGGGGGTGGGCCAGGAGGTGGCTGTCGGTGGTGGGTGTGGACCGGGTCCAGGCGGGTAGGGTCGGGTAGGCCCAGGGGGGGGAGCTGGCTCGGTGGGGAGGAGAGAGGAAGTGGCGGGGCCCAGGGGGAAGAGAGAGGGGTGCGGGCTGGCTCAGGTGAGAGAAGGAATTGGGGGTGAGGTGGCAGCGGGTTGGGGTAGGGCCAGCCTGTAAGGGAGAGGGGTAGGAGGGGGCTGGGTGAAAGAGAGAGAAAGGGGTGGTGGATCGGTGAGGTGGCAGGTGGGTAGGAATTGGGGGAGAGGGTGAGGTGGCGGGCTGTGGTTGGTGGGTAGGATAGGATTGGGTAGGTATAGGATTTAGAGTTTAGGTTTTATTAGTTTTGTAAAGATGTGTTTGTTTGGTTTTGTTTATTTTAAAACAAGGCTACTTTGCAAATAGTTTATAGGTAAATAAAATATCCGATACGATCGGGGTTTTGCATTTGGAATAAAGAGGGGTATTTGTACAAAGCAAAACTAGGCTTTTCGAAATAGTTCAGACAAACAATGCATGATGATGACGATGCAATGCACAAAAACAACGCGATTTTCTAGTAGTGGTTTTGCGGGATGCAACACTTTTGGCACTTATTGTCGGCGATTTTGTGCTCAGGTTATTGACGGTGCCATTGGGCATCATCACCTAAGCGCATGGTTCCGACAACGAGTCTTCCGACTCACGAAAAGTCAAGCATAAGAACCAGAGTAATGGATAAGCTAGCACTTGCTTAAAAAATATATACATACTGGGAATTAGTTCTTAAGTAGCAGGATACGACAACAATTGTTTTCCGCCTTAAGATTACATCACCAAGTTTTTTCCGAGCACACACCAAAGGTGAAACAGAAATTACAAAGTATTTTTCATTCTTTGGGCGCAGGAGACCTGGAGGCCGCATCATCACCAGCCGGAGAATCACCCTCAATGTCGGTGCTGTGATGAGACTCGGAGGAATCTTGGTTGACGTTGTCGATGAGGTTCCTGGGCACGAAGACGTCAACGTCCACCAACTCGGCAACCCTGGTGTCATAGCCTGCGAGTGATGACAGGATGGCTTCGTGATCGATCTCCTTGCCGTCATCATCCACGTCGGGGATACTAGAGGTCACCGTGTTGATGTCGGCATCTTCGTAGTGTGCGTTCACCATAGACAGCGCTAGCCCGTGCACATGAAGCTTTCCAGCTAGTGACACGCTCGGGGGCTCGGCGCAGGATCTCCGAGTACTTCGCCACGGAGTCCGATGCCTTGATATATATTTGGAGGGGCTTGGCAATCTCCTTGTCTTGGGAGATGGCGGTATTGATGAAGTTGCCGGTGTGGCATCCCGCAAAACCACTACTAGAAAATCGCGTTGTTTTTGTGCATTGCATCATCATGACCGCATGCTCATGTCATCATGCCACATTGCATTTGAGCATCGTCATCATCTTGCATTTGCTTGCATCAAACTATTTTCGGAAAAACCTAATTAGTTTTATAAAAGCCCCGTCTTGTATTCAAACGCCAAACCCGGGTCTCCGGATTATTTTGTTTTGGCTGCTACCGGTTTGCAAACGGCTCGTTTAAAACAAATAAAATATTTAATTATTTTTAGTGGGGCAGTCGAACGGGCCGATTCGACCCGAACGACCACCCCGGAATAACGGTCCACCTAAAATCCTATAGCTACCAATCCTATCCTACACACCTCCCTCCACATCACCCCACCCAATCCCCACCTGACACCTCACCTCTCCCCAAAGCCCCACCCACTCACATGCTGCCACCTCACCCCAACCCTCCCTCTCTCTCTCACCCCCACTCCCCACACACAGCACACACGCAGAGCACGCACGCACGCACGCCCCCAACCTCCCACACCCGATCCCCCACCGACAACCCCCACCCTGGCCCCGATCCCGTCTGCCCCGGCCCCACCCGCACCCGCTCGCCCCACCTCCCTCTCTTCCCCGCCCGCTCTCTCTCAGCCCGACGCCGCTCCTCCCCCCCGGCGCCGGCCACCCTCCTCTCCTCTGCAGAGCCTGGCCAGTCCTCTCCACCACCGCCGCCAGCCTCCTCCCTTCTCTCGCCGCCAACCTCCGTCGTCCCGCACCAACCGCCTCCTGACGTCTCTCCCACCTCTCCGCCGCCGGCCCGCTAACGCCACCACCGCCTCGCCCTCACCATCGCCGCGCCCGGCCTCCCCGTCCGCCAGACGGCCCGCGGCTGGCGCCTCTGCCGCCCTCAAGGCCGCCTCCTCCCGCCACGCCTCCAGTGCGCCACCTCGCCGCTGGGCCGCCTCGCTCTCTCCGCAGACGCGTCGTGAGCCGC
This sequence comes from Avena longiglumis, assembly GCA_030063025.1. Taxonomy (NCBI): domain Eukaryota; kingdom Viridiplantae; phylum Streptophyta; class Magnoliopsida; order Poales; family Poaceae; genus Avena; species Avena longiglumis. The sequence continues at coordinate 468,321,002 of CP125974.1, read as the reverse complement.
CTCGCCAACCTCCGACCCTCTCCGCGCCTCGCCCGCCTCCGTGCCGCCCGCCCACCGCCGCCAGGCCGGGTCCGCCTCCGCCCGTCACTTTGGGCCTCGTCTGCCCGCGCCCTCGCCTCCCTAGCTCGAGCACCGCCGCATGCCTCCTCCTGCGGCTCGTCCCTAAGCGGCCCCGCGCGCGTCCGTGGTGCTCTGCCGCCTAGGGCGCTGCAGCGTGGCCCCCTCTCGGCCGCCTCCTGTTGCCTTGCAGCCGTGCGGGACCCCGTCCTCGAGCTCTTCATCAGCCGTGGCGTTGCTCTCCTGTGCCCTGCACCCGGTGGCCGCATCGCCTTGGTCTTCGACAAGGAACCGACAAGATCGTCTAGATGGATGCCAAGTTCCCCTTCTCGAACCGTATCCTCGGGACCACCAAGTTCGTCTCGGCCCCTTATCTCGTCGACAAGTTCTTCGCAAAGGACCAAGACCGGAAGCACTGATGAACCATAGACAGGACCTTCATCATGGATGACAAGTACCACGACATGACCTCGAAGGACGCAGACGACAAGTACCCCCACTCTCGGATCCGAGGGCCGAAGATACCCGGAACGCCAAGTTCGCCACCTTGCACGCAATGACCGTCGACATGACCCGACGACCGCGGATGCGACAGGATCGTCCCCAGGACGCCAAGATTGCCACGAGAACGCTCCCGAACGCTAACACCGCCTCGATGGCGCGGGCCCGAAAAGAGCTTTGCAACGACAAGCACGATACCGACCCGGGCGAGTCCGATGCCCCGACGCCAGACCATGTGCTTCCTCCCGGAACGCCAAGATCTACTCCGCTATCCGAGACCGACCCCGTCAAACCCCGAACCCCAGATCCGGACCCCGAGACCGACCCCGAACCCCGGAACCCCAAGTTCGTCGAGACCCCCTAATGTGTGAACCCCTTCCCGAAACCCTGTTTTATAACATAATACAACTTGTCGCATAATAATTGTCTTGCATGCATACATTCATGTGGTTTGGGGGCCTTATGCCGATTCACCTAATAATTAAATGTGGGGCCCATATGCGGGCAAATCTAGCCTTATATTGGCCTCATTTAAATTTGTGTAGCGAACCGGTAACTTATCTTGCCATGTCAAGACAACATTTAATTTGCGGGGTAGCTAAATAACATGAACCACCTAATTAATTGTCGGGACTTCGGTTCCGCTTAATATGACCTAATTTCACCGCACCTTCGCCATGTCATGCATCATACATGCATCATGCCGATCTTCTGCCGTTGTATTAAATATTGCATCCGGTGTTTATTCTAGTGTTTTGCTTCTTCGCGGATAAGGCCGTTGAGTTGATGTGAGCTTCGCCCCGATCTTCGGATGAACCTTCGGCAATGTTTTCAGGCGAGCATCTCCCCCTTTCTACCTATCTTACTTTTCTAGTATTTATTCCCTCCTGTTGATCTTTTGCTATCTGTGTTGCGATGCTCTAGTTTTCATACCCGAGATATCCCTTGCAGCCTTATATTGCCTTGGACACATCCTATTACCTGTTGATTGATAGATAGTTGGACTTGCGTGTCTTAGTCGCTTGCTCAAGTGTTGTTGCCTGTCGTCAAGTACCACAGTTGTTGGAGTACTGCCGCATGTTAATGTTGGAGATGATCTTGGCTTTACTTTCGTTCACTTTAATTCCTGTTTAACAACTAAAATTGAAGTGAGTAAGCAGAGGCATCGGTGGGTGATAGATAATGTTGGTTTCCGACCGCCCACTTGTGTCCCGTAGGACCCCGAGTTCTTGACACCTGTTCCGAGATCGAGCGCGCTAACCACAGGTGGGGAGATATGGGCCCCCCATTGATTATTACCTGATTTCAAAGTATTGTACTGGGGGCCACAAACTAGTTTGAGGTTTTATTTACATCCTGTACTTATGTGTAACACCCTCTGAATCGGCCCTATGCAAGTTTTTACGAAACTCGCCAAACCCGCATAGAAACGATTCGAAGGTGCCCACCAGGCACTTTCGTGCGGGTGGAAAGCAAAGTAATAACATTACACAACAGTCCTCGATGGGACCCACGTATATATATAAAACAAATGACTCAAAGAGTCAAGATTACAAATATAATATACAAAGATCCAAATCACCTTGAAAGCGATAGGCGTCCGCTACGGACAAGATGCAAATGGGGCTAAGAGCCCCAAGAATAACCAATGGCCCATAACCGCCTGTGCCAAGCCGGAAGGGTAACCCCGCTAACGACGTCGATCTCAAAACCTGCTTAAACAAAAGGTGCCGACAAAGGGCAAAGGAAAAGAAGGAGCGTCGATCGAGGCCACACACGAGGCTAGAATTCGGCGGTCCTCGCCTACATAGGTATGGTGGACTGAAGCGGCAGCGGCGGCATGCACTAAACAACCTATAGAGACTCGATACAGCTGGCGACTATCACAGAGGGGTACGAAAGGCCTATTCGGATCCAACCTGATACTAGCATCAAACGAACCCATCCTGGCGTTTCCCCCTCGAGACCAAACGAGGAAGTCAACCGAGGAACTCACACAGCTGGCAGTTTTACTTATTCAGTTATCGTTGCAGCAATTACTAGTCAGGTTTAGATATTCATCCTGGTAAGTAAACAGTGGGCACTTTTAGTTAGTCATTCCGTTATAGTGGCATCACTTACTAGTCAGATTCAATTAGCATGAGATAACCCAAAACCCAGCAGTTGTTGGTACTTTTACTTAGCCATTCCGTTGTAGTGAAGCTGATTACTAATCATATCGGAAACAAGTCAATTTAAAACAATAAACTTTAGTTATAGTTGTCTATGATCAAGCACTGTGCTCCAAGTCGTCCATAACCGCGGACACGGCTTCTCGAAAAGATTTAACCGCAGGGTGCACCAAAGTATCCACAGCACTTGACCCTTTTGCCGATCGGTTAACATACACCCATCGGTATGTCGGCGGGCCTAAGTCACGACGTTCCTGCACTCCAAAGCAAGTACGTGGGGGCCACCCACCAAGTCGACACCGCAACGAAGTCGGCCGGTCTCCGTGACGGACTTAGGGTTTGCGATGGTCAGAACGGCAGTCCCCAATCGGGGACTGTCGATACAGCGAAAACACTCCGCTTCCTAAACAGTACAGCGTGCTCCTCGCACAAACGTAAATAAAGCGATAAACATGGCATAAGTACAGGATAGTAAATAAATCCTCAAACTAGTTGTGGCCCCCAGTACAATACTTTGAAATCAGGTAATTATCAATGGGGGGCCCATATCTCCCCACCTGTGGTTAGCGCGCTCGATCTCGGAACAGGTGTCAAGAACTCGGGTCCTACGGGACACAAGTGGGCGGTCGGAAACCAAATCTTACCTATCACCCACCGATGCCTCTGCTTAATTCAATTTTAGTTGTTAAACAAGAATTAAAGTGAACAATAAGTAAACCATGATCATCTCCAACGTCAACATGCGGCAATCCTCCAACAATTGTGGTACTTGACGACAAGCAAAACACTTGAGCAAGCGACTACGACACGCGGGTCCAACTATCTACCAAACAACAGGTAATAGGATGTGTCCAAGGCTATATATGGTTGCAAGGGATATCACGGGTACGAAACTAGAGCATCGCAACACAGATAGCAAAGATCAACAGGAAGGAATAAATAATAGAAAAGTAAGATAGGAAGAAAGGGGGAGATGCTCGCCTGAAAACATTGTCGAAGGGTTCATCCGAAGATCGGGGCGAAGCTCACATCAACTCAACGGCCTTATCCGCGAAGAAGCAAATCACTAGAAGGAACACCGGATGCAATATTTAATACTACGGCAAAAGATCGGCATGATGCATGCATGATGTATGACATGGCAAAGATGCGATGCAATTAGGTCATATTAAGCGAAACCGGGGTCCCGACATTCAATTAGATGGTTCAAGTTATTTAGAACCCCCGCAATTTAAATGTTGTTAAACAGGCAGAAGATAGTACCGGTTCGCTACACAAATTTAAATGAGGCCAATATGAGACTAGCTTTGCCCGCTTATGGGCCCCATATTTAATTATTTGGTGAATCGGCATAAGGCCCCCAAACCACAGATATGCATGCGAGATGACAATTTAATATGCAACAAGTTGTTATTATATTATAAAATAGGGTTTCGGAAAGGGGTCACACGTTAGGGTTCGACGACCTTGGGGTTCCGGGGTTCAGGGTTCGGTCTCAGGGTCCAGGGTTCGACGGGTCGGTCTCGGCGTCCGGGGTTAGGGTCTTCGGATCGGGGAAGTACTTGTCGCATCTACCGTCTTCGGGTTTGCTTCAACCGGGTCCATGTTGGAGTACTTGTCGTCCCATGTGGCCTTCGGGTCCGGCCCCGCCATGGCGTCAGTGAAGTACATGTCGTGTCCATGACGGAGATCTTGAGGGTCCCGAACTCACGAGCTTGGCGTCAGGGAGCTCGTGTCCCGAGGAGAAGATCTTGTCGGTCCCACCTCAAGGCCTTGTTGTTCTCGCCAGGGGATCATGGTCATCGGGTCCGGGTCTTGGTCATGTTGCGGTAGCTCTTGGTGTCCAGGTCGCCGCCCGAGGTGGATCTTGTCGTCTTGGCGCATCGCCCCTAGTTTCATGGCGGCACTCGGGTTCCCCTCGGTTGTCGGTGTCGAGCGTTGTCGTAATTAACTTGAAGGGTTCTGCCTCAACGGAACGGTCTTGCGTGGACTTGGTTCTCATCCGTGTCGGTCTTGGCATCTCGAACGGCACCACGTGACCGAAGGCGATGGCGGCGTGAGGCGGAAGCGACCCGGGGACGCGGCTCGGGGCGAACTTGGCACCAAGGCGAGGGCGGTGGCGCTATGGGCGACGGCGGCCGAGCTCGCGGGTCGCGGCAAAGCGCGACGGGCGGCGGCGCAGGCGAGGACATGGGCGGGCCTCGCACACGGCGGACAGCTGGCGAGGGGCTTCGCGCAGGACGGGGCGGGCTGCGCAGTTCGACGGAGGCGGGCGAAGCGCGCCGAGGGCGGGCGAGGCGAGGCGACGGTTGGGGAGGCGGCGGCCATGGGCGAGCGCGAGAGCTTCGGCGACGGAGGACGGCCGGGAAGAGCCCGAGCGCGGCAGAGGGCGGCGGAGGCGGCACCGGGCGCGGCGAGGACGGATGCGGGCGGGCGCGCGGGCTTGACGCGGGTGGGTGGACGGAGGAGCTGGAGAGGGCGGGCGCGACGCGAGGTGCTCGACGGGGAGGCGGGGTCGACGAGGCGGTGGCGGCGGTCGACCGACGCAGCAGAGCGCGGAGGACGTTGGTTGGTGGCCGGGCGGCGAGGATGCGGGCGGGCTGCAGCGACGGAGGGCGGCGGTGATCGGCGGAACTCGCGGGCGAAGCGGGACGCGCGGGCGGCCGTGTCGGAAGGGGCCGGACAAAGGGGACGGGCAAGGCGCGGCGGGAGGTGCGGGAGAAGGTGGCCGGAGGAGGGGCGGTAGAGGCGAGGTGGGAGGAGGCGGCCACGGGGCTGGGGAAGAAGATGAACAGGGCGGCAGGGTGGGCGTGTCGCGTCGGTGGTGGTGGGCCCGGAGCGGGGCCGCGGGGGGGTGAGGCTGGCGTGAGGCGTGTGCGTGCGTGTGGGGTCCAGGCAGCGGTTGGTGGGAGGGTGTGTGACTGTGTGGGGCTGGTGTGAGGAGTGGGGAGGTGAGAGAGAGAGGGATGAGGTGGCATCACCTGATTGGGTGGGAGGAGAGGAGAGGGTGAGGTGGCGCATGGCAATTGGCCAGGGTGAGGTGGAGGCTGGGTTGGGGTAGATAGATGGGTAGGTTTAGGATTATGGGTGGGACTGGTTGGACCGATTCAAAAACCTGGGGGTGGTCGTTCGGGTCGATCTGGCCCGTTCGACTGCCCCCACTAAAAATAATATAATTTTTATTTGTTTTAAACGGGCCGTGTGCAAACCAATAGCGGCCAAAAATAATTAATCCGGAGAACCGGACTTGCGTTTGAATTAAGATGGGGCGTTCGGAAAACAAATCGGGCGTTGCGAAAATAGTTTTATGCAAACAATGCATGATGATGACGATGCAATGCACAAATTCAACGCGATTTTATAGTAGTGGTTTTGCGGGATGCCACAATTCGACACCACTAACAATGGATCTCGCCCTCGAGATCCGACTCATGGTACCGGAAGGAAGGTCGGCGATCTGCGTCTTCTCGCTTCGTGTAGATCCTCGCGACACCACTAACAAGAGGTCGTTGATCCCGATCATCAAGAGAACACCCCGGAAAACAACGGACGAAGTTAAAGGTAAGGCCACCTCTAACTTCCATGGAAGGAGTAAAATTGCATCGATCCACCATTCTACATACAAAGCAAATGATAAGAGTAGTGGTATGGTCGCGACTCCATCCCGCACTCAAAGCATTACTATGTACACGAATAGACAGATGATGCAACCAACTCTCAGGATTCAGACTGAAGATCTCGACAAGCGAGGTTCGGATCAAAGGAGTGATGCAGACTCTGCATCGGATCTGGCGTAGATGAGGTCGTCGCGTCGGGAAAACTCCGGAAGGCACAAACAAAGAACAAAGAATGGTACCACAGCAGACGGATTCCTCAGATAGCATGATCACCGGATAGTAGAACACCGTTACCAAAGGAGGAAGCGAAACCCTGAAGGTACGACGGAAACCCAACCACGAGAAAATCCTGGACTCGCAGAAAAGATAAGAGGTGAATTCAAAACACGCTAAGGTGAGAGGAGAGCAGCAGAGGGGTAAGCACTAAAATCAGGCCTAATCAGAACTATCCAACCGATTTTGCAAAATAGTTTTGACACTCTACTTCGGCCATTAGCTAGGTTATCCTACAGGCTGGACTTGTGGGGTATCGCAACTGCTGAGCTCTGATACCACTCTGTAACACCCTCTGAATCGGCCCTATGCAAGTTTTTGCGAAACTCGCCAAACCCGCATAGAAACGATTCGAAGGTGCCTACCAGGCACTTTCGTGCGGGTGGAAAGCAAAGTAATAACATTACACAACAGTCCTCGATGGGACCCACAGAACAGATATATATAAAACATCGACTCAAAGAGTCAAGATTACAAATATAATATACAAAGATCCAAATCACCTTGAAAACGATAGAGCGTCCAGCTACGGACAAGATGCAAATGGGGCTAAGAGCCCTGAAGAATAACCAATGGCGTCCATAACCCTGCCCAGGCCAAGCCGGAAGGGTAACCCTGCTAACGACGTCGATCTCAAAACCTGCTTAAACAAAAGGGTGCCGAAAGGGCAAAGGAAAAAGAAGGAGCGTCAAGATCGAGGCCAAGACACTACGAGGCTAGACCGCGTCCTCGCCTACATAGGTATGGTGGATCAAGCGGCAATGAGATGCACTAAACAACCTATAGAGACTCGATACAGCTGGCGACTATCATAGAGGGGTACGAAAGGCCTATTCGGATCCAACCTGATACTAGCATTAAACGAACCCATCCTGGCGTTTCCCCCTCGAGACCAAACGAGGAAGTCAACCGAGGAACTCACACCGGCGCTTTACTTATTCGGTTATCGGTGCAGCAATTACTAGTCAGGTTTAGATATTCATCCTGGTAAGTAAACAGGGGGCACTTTTAGTTAGTCATTCCGTTATAGTGGCATCACTTACTAGTCAGATGCAATTAGCATGAGATAACCCAAAACCCAGCAGTTGTTGGTACTTTTACTTAGCCATTCCGTTGTAGTGAAGCGATTACTAATCATATCGAAACAAGTCAATTTAAAACAATAAACTTTAGTTATAGTTGTCTATGATCAAGCACTGCTCCAAGTCGTCCATAACCGCGACACGGCTTCTCGAAAAGATTTAACCTGCAGGGTGCACCAAAGTATCCACAGCACTTGACCCTTTTGCCGATCGCTTAACATACACCCATCCAGATGTCGGGGCCTAAGTCACGACGCTCCTGCACTCCAAAGCAAGTACGGGGCCACCCCACCAAGTCGACACCCGCAACGAAGTCGGCCGGTCTCGAGACGGACTTAGGGTTTGCGGCTATCGAACGACAAGAGGTCCCCAATCGGGGCCGCTGACATAAAAACACTCCGCTTCCTAAACAAAGATGTGCTCCTCGCACAAACGTAAATAAAGCGGTAAACATGGCATAAGTAGGATAGTAAATAAATCCTCAAACTAGTTGTGGCCCCAAGACAATACTTTGAAATCAGGTAATTATCAATGGGGCCCATATCTCCCCACCGTGTGGTTAGGCTCGATCTCGGAACAAGTGTCAAGAACACGGGTCCTACGGCACACAAGTGGGCGGTCGGAAACCAAATCTTACCTATCACCCACCGATGCCTCTGCTTAATTCAATTTTAGTTGTTAAACAGGAATTAAAGTGAACAATAAGTAAACCATGATCATCTCCAACGTCAACATGCGGCAATCCTCCAACAATTGTGGTACTTCGACAAGCAAAACACTTGAGCAAGCGATCACGACACGCCGGTCCAACTATCTACCAAACAATGTAATAGGATGTGTCCAAGGCTATATATGGCTGCAAGGGATATCACGGGTACGAAACTAGAGCATCGCAACACAGATAGCAAAGATCAACAGGAAGGAATAAATAATAGAAAAGTAAGATAGGAAGAAAGGGGGAGATGCTCGCCTGAAAACATTGTCGAAGGGTTCATCCGAAGATCGGGGCGAAGCTCACATCAACTCAACGGCCTTATCCGCGAAGAAGCAAATCACTAGAAGGAACATCGGATGCAATATTTAATACTACGGCAAAAGATCGGCATGATGCATGCATGATGTATGACATGGCAAAGATGCGATGCAATTAGGTCATATTAAGCGAAACCGGGGTCCCGACATTCAATTAGATGGTTCAAGTTATTTAGAACCCCCGCAATTTAAATGTTGTTAAACAGGCAGAAGATAGTACCGGTTCGCTACACAAATTTAAATGAGGCCAATATGAGACTAGCTTTGCCCGCTTATGGGCCCCATATTTAATTATTTGGTGAATCGGCATAAGGCCCCCAAACCACAGATATGCATGCGAGATGACAATTTAATATGCAACAAGTTGTTATTATATTATAAAATAGGGTTTCGGAAAGGGGTCACACGTTAGGGTTCGACGACCTTGGGGTTCCGGGGTTCAGGGTTCGGTCTCAGGGTCCAGGGTTCGACGGGTCGGTCTCGGCGTCCGGGGTTAGGGTCTTCGGATCGGGGAAGTACTTGTCGCATCTACCGTCTTCGGGTTTGCTTCAACCGGGTCCATGTTGGAGTACTTGTCGTCCCATGTGGCCTTCGGGTCCGGGGCCCCAGTCATGGCGTTCCAGGGAAGTACATGTCGTGTCCATGACGGAGATCTTGAGGGTCCCTGAACTCGACGAGCTTGGCGTTCAGGGGAGCTCCCGGTGTCCCGAGGAGAAGATCTTGTCGGTCCCACCTCGAAGGCCTTGTTGTTCGCCGGGATCATGGTCATCGGGTCCGGTCTTGGTCATGCCGGTAGCTCTTGGTGTCTGGGTCGCCGCCCGAGGTGGATCTTGTCGTCTTGGCGCCATCGCCCTAGTTTCGCATGGCAAGTACTCGGGTTCCTCGGTTGTCGGTGTCGAGCTCGTTGTCGTAATTAACTTGAAGGGTTCCCGTCCTCAACGGAACGGTCTTGCGTGGACTTGGTTCTCATCCGTGTCGGTCTTGGCATCTCGAACGCACCACGTGACCGAAGGCGATGGCGCGGCGTGAGGCGAAGCGGACGGGACGCGGCTCGGGCGGAACTTGGCACCAAGGCGAGGGCGGCGGTGGCGCTTATGGCGGGACGGGCCGGGAGTTCATGGGCAGCGGTTGGGCGACGGGCGGCCCGCAGGCGACGAGGGACCTGGGCGGCCTCGCACACGGACTGGAAAGGCCGGCGAGGGGGCGCGAGGCGGACGGGCTGGCTGCGCAGTTCTCGAGGCGGGCGGAAGCGCGGGCGCCGAGGAGGGTAAGGAGGCGAGGCGAAGGTTGGGGGAGGCGGCTGGCGGCGAAGCGCGAGGGCTCGCCGGCGACGAGGACGCGCCGGAAGAGCCGGCGGCGCGCGCAGAGGGCGGCGGAGGGCGCGGGCCTGGCGCGGCGAGGACGGGATGCTGGGCGGGCGCAGGCACGGGCTTGACGCGGTCTCGGGTGGACGCCCGAGGGCGAGGAGAGGGCGGGCGCGGCGACGCGAGGTGCTCACGAAGAGGGAGGCGGGGTCGACGGAGGCGGCCGGGCGGTCGACCGCGCAGACGAGCGGGCGAGGACGTTGGTTGGGCCGGGCGCGAGGATGCGGGCGGGCTGCATGAGGGCGGCGGTGATCGGCGAACTTCATGGGCGGGCGAGGACGCTGCGGTGCGCGCTGGCCGGGCGGCCGCGGTAAGGGCGGCCGGACAGGGACGGGACGCGGGCGCGCAAGGCCGTGGAGGCGGGGAGAAGGTGGCGGAGGAGGGCGAGAGGCGAGGTGGGAGGCGCCACGGGAAGAAGATGAACAGGCGCGGGGCGGTCGCGGCCGGTGGTGGTGGGCCCGAGCGGGCCGCTGGGGGTGAGGTGGCGTGAGGCGTCTCAAGGCGTGGGGTCCAGCGGTTGGTGGGAGGTGTGTGACTGTGGGGCTGGTGTGAGGAGTGGGAGGTGAGAGAGAGGGATGAGGTGGCATCACCTGATTGGGTGGGAGGAGAGGAGAGGGTGAGGTGGCGCATGGCAATTGGCCAGGGTGAGGTGGAAGCTGGGTTGGGGTAGATAGATGGGTAGGTTTAGGATTCTGGGTGGGACTGGTTGGACCGATTCAAAAACCTGGGGGTGGTCGTCGATCCGGCCTGCTCGACCGCCTCACTAAAATAATATAATTTTATTTGTTTTAAACGGGCCGTGTGCAAACCAATAGCGCCAAAAATAATTAACTGAGAACCGGACTTGCGTTTGAATTAAGATGGGGCGGAAAAACAAATCGCGTTAAAATAGTTTTATGCAAACAATGCATGATGATGACGATGCAATGCACAAATTCAACGCGATTTTCTAGTAGTGGTTTTGCGGGATGCCACATTATGCCATGCTTTACTGCTTTATTTACGTTTGTGCGAGGAGCACACTGTACTGTTTAGGAAGCGGAGTGTTTTCGCGGTATCGACAGTCCCCGTTTGGGGATTTGTCGTTCATACCATCGACGCAAACCCTAAGTCCGTCTCGAGACCGCCGACTTCGCGGGTTCGACTTGGTGGGTGGCCCCATGTACTTGCTTTGGGTCCGGGAACGTCGTGACTTAGGCCCGCCGACATACCGATGGGTGTATGTTAACCGATCCGCAAAAGGGTCAAGTGCTGTGGATACTTTGGTGCACCGCTGGGTTAAATCTTTTCGAGAAGCCGTGTCCGGTTATGGACGACTTGGAGCACAAGTTTGATCATAGACAACTATAACTAAAGTTTACTGTTATAAATTGACTTGTATCCGATTTGACTAGTAATCAGCTTCACTACAACGGAATGGCTAAATAAAAGTACCAACAACTGCTGGGTTTTGGGTTATCTCATGTTAATTGTATCTAACTAGTAAGTGTTGCCACTATAACGGAATGGTTAACTAAAAATGACCCACTGCTTACTTTATCAGGATGATTATCTAAACCTGACTAGTAATTGCTGCAACGATAACTGAATAAGTAAAACTTCCAACTGTGTGAGTTCCTCGGTTGACTTCCTCGTTTGGTCTCGAGGGGGGAAACGCCAGGATGGGTTTGTTTGATGATAGTATCAGGTTGGATCCGAATAGATCTTCCTTACCCCTCTCTGATAGCCGCCAGTAGTATCGAGTCTCTATAGGTTGCTTTCGATTGCCGCTTGATCCACCATACCTATGTAGGCGAGGACCGCCGAATTCTAGTCTCGCCGCATCGCCTCAAGATCGACGCCCTCTTTTTCCTTTTCCCTTTGTCGGCACCCTTTTGTTTAAGCAGGTTTTGAGATCGACGCCGTTAGGTGGTTACCTTCCGCTTGGCACGGCAGGGTTATGGACGCCATTGGTTATTCTTCAGGGCTCTTAGCCCCATTTGCATCTTGTCCGTAGTCGGACGCTCTATCATTTCAAGGAGATTTGGATCTTTGTATATTATATCTGTATTCTTGACTATTGGAGTCGTGCTGTATATATATATATATATATCTGTTCTGTGGGTCCCATCGAGGACTGTTGTGTAATGTTATTACTTTGTTTTCCACCCGCATGAAAGTGCCTGGTGGGCACCTTTGAATCGTTTCTATGTGGGTTTGGCGAGTTTCGCTAAAACTTGCATAGGGTCGATTCTGGGGGTGTTACAGCCGGCAAGAACCATGCATTATTTATCCGAAGGAGGCGAGCGGGTTAAACCCATGAGTTCAAAAAACTCTAAGTATCCAGATTACAGAAATTCAAGGCGGAGGAAAGTCACTGAAGATGCTGGCCTTGGCCTGCCAAACGATGTCCGCCAAGGATTCCTTCTCTTGTTGGAGGATCTTAAACGCCTCGCTATGGCGAAGATTTTGCTCATCAGCAGCTTGCTTCTGATCCTTTAGGATCGCAAGCTCCTCCTTCAAGCGATTGATCTCCATGAGGCGAATCTCGCAGGCTTTCATGGAATCCTCGTGCATCTTCAACATCTCCTTCCTCTCCTCCTTCAGATCTTGTTCTCGCTGTCCATTACCGGATATGCTTGGACTGCTCGACAATGTCCTTGGCCTTGGCGACATGTTCTGCAAGTCGGAGAAAACCACGTACAAAGTGAGTACTCGGAGACTATGGGCACAAAAGTAAGATGGAAATGCACAAAAAGAAAACAGACTCTTGTTTTTGATGATCTGTTCCTTCAAGATGGCGCTTTTATTTTTCGCTTCAAGATCACAAGCATCTTCTAATACTTGTCGTTGGCCATGCCCCTCCGAGCATTCTCGTTCTGTGGAAACAAATATAAAGTTAAGTCGTTGTTTGGTCTGCTTGGAGCCTTTAATCGGAACTAATTCAGTTACAACTAGAGGCTTGGGGGCTACAGCGAGAGTTTTTAACTTATAAATATGCTTAGCTTTTCTTTAAGCGTCTAGTCGGAACTAATTCAGTTACAACTAGAAGCTTGGGGGCTACATCATTGAAAATTATGAACACTGTGTATGCTACTCTTAAAGCATCTAGTCGGAGTAATTCATTCCATCTAAATGCTTGGGGGCTATAGTGAGAGTTTTTTCTAACTTAGTCACTCTTAGAGCATATAGATGCAAAACCTATGGTTTTCCGCTCACATCCTGGGGCCAAAGGAATACTCATATGAAATGCAAAAGGCAAAGTAAAACTTACAAGTGCAATAATCTTGAGGTTTGTAGCACTCTCGCCAAAGATCTTGCCAAAGGAAATGCTATTTCCTGCAAGATATCCGCTTGTCGAGCAGTTCCTCAACATCGCACGTCGGAGATGACGACACTCCTCCAGAACCATAGTTGTGTTACTCGGAGCGCCGGTAAACTATCTTCGAACTCAAGGGTTTCGGGAGTAGGGCTCAGAGGTGTACCATCTCCCACCACCGCCTTGCCGCTACCGATGGCATCCTTAGCCGGAGCTTCAGCCATTTGAAGAGCAGCGCTCTCCTGCGTCGCCGACAAATGAAGTTCGGTAGAGAGGCGCGTAATCCACTTCCATGGCGGAAGGGCCTGGTGCCTTCTGGACTTGAGAGCTTGTCAGAGCAGAGGAGGGCTTGACGGCAGGAGTAGCAAGGTCGATGGCGGGGGAGGAGTCGCGATGCAAAGATATCTTTGATATTTAGAAGCCCCAAGAGTCTTGGAGGACTTCTTGAGGCTGGTTGTGGCTTTCTTCCTAAAAACGCAAAATGCATAAGTGCAGAATAAGATGATAAATAAGACAATGCCGAGAATGAGAGGCTTACACTAGGGGGCGCTGGCAAAAATCCTTGGCTTTTTCTTTTTCGCCTGTAGGCAAGATTTTTAGAGGCTCCACTCTCCGTCTTCTTCTTCTTGCCTCCGTCGGCAGCGTCAGAGGTGGATCTCTTCCGTTTTCATGCCAACGGGACATCTTCGTCGGACATGACCGTGACTTCCTTCATCTTTGGATCGTAGATTTGGGCAGCCAGGTTGTCCTCATATATATCGCTAAGCTGTTAAGTGAGAAATCACCGTGTTAGATAAGATGGCACTGGCAAGACGGAGAAACTGGATCAATGTCATACACGGAAAATAAATACCTACCTTTGGGCACTTGCCGTCTACGTACATGTCATAGGTGATGGTGAAGCCGCGCTTCTTATCCTTCACCTTGACGATGTCCTTCAGACGGAGCTTGACGGAGTCGCTCGAGAAGTTATCCACGGAGATCCGGAGGGTATCCTTTCGATCACTGGTGTACTCGTGCATGAACTTCACGTGGTGCTGCAGAGGTTTGATTCGCCTGATGAACCAGCACATGGCTAGGTCCAAGCCGGTCAAACCCGTCTCTACGAACCACTCGATCCGCCTTATTGCGCGTGAAGCATCGAGGTCGGAGGGAAGAGAGGCATGGGATCTCCATGTGGAAACTTCAGCGGCGGCTCCATCCACGAAGTCCGGATACGTCACTTCTCGGCCCGCCAAAGGAATTTCGGGGCCGTAGAAGTACGTCCGCTGCCAGTTTTTGCAAGACTCGTGGCCGACGATGTCGGGGAACCGCCGGCCAGGTCGGATCTTGAAGCTTATGGTGCCGCAGTTCCTAAGCTCCTCCCTACTATGTCCGGCTTCACATTTGACGGTGAAGAAATACATGAACAAGTCGAACCTAGGCCTAATACCTAGGTAACCCTCACAAAGTGCCGCGAAGTTGCTAAGCACTAAGATACTATTGGGGGATAGGTTATGGGGTTGGACCTTGAAGTGGTTCAAGACGGACAGAAAGAAGTGGGAGATGGGCAGAGAAACGCCTGCACTACCGAGCCTTGAGGTACACCTTTTCTCCGGCTTGGGGAGAAGGTGTCACCTCGCTCACGGCCGCCCGCTGTGGGAGCCCCTCCGTCATGGAGGTAGCTTCGGCGACCATCTCTTGGATGTCGCGGCTGGTGATGTCCGAGCCGCGCCAATCGCCGTTGTGTGAGTCTGGCTCTTCTTCCAGAGGCTCTAGCGCCGCCAGATTGTGGTCACCGCCGGTGGTTTCAATCACCGCCGACGCGGGGATGACCAGGCCCTCTGGGGGCACGACGACGGAGCTCGCCGGCTTCGCCGTGGCTTCGCTCGACGCCGCCATCGACGGGGAAGAGCCGCTGCTAGCCATGGAGGACTGGAAGGATGCGACTGATGCAAAGAGAGGCTAGGGTTTCTTCGAGGTTTTCCGTGGAGAGCTCGAGGAGGCGTGCAGATGGAGGAAGAAGATGATGACGCAAGAGAATGGGGTGAAAAAGTGGCAAGTGTCCCACGGTTACTATTTATCTTACTCTGCGTCAAGATTCGTGCAGCTAATCGGACGGTTGCCGCGTGACGATGTGTTCGAGAACGTGCGCGGTAATTTCGCCACGTCTCCAAACGCCGCCGCCAACGGTTCGTATCGCTCGCGCGGGAAAATCGGATATGATTGCGTTCTCTGCATGTGTGAGTTACGAGGCGTCACTGACCTAAGCCTACGTCGTCATAACTGACATGGTAGATGAGCCGTCGCATCGAAGATTTCGGCATGGACAGATTTAATCCGACTACGGAAGAGTACGATGGAAGATTCAGCATTCCTCCGACTTACTAATAGAAGACGGAGAAAACCTTGCAGGGTTCTTTGGGAGGACTACAAGATATTGCTTGACGATTTGCCGACATCCATCTAGGCGGAGCATTCCACGTGAAGAGGCAAGACGGCGCAAGATCTCGGAGTTCTCCGGGGGCTACTGTTGGGGATATGCTATATGGGTATCCTCATAGCATGTCTCTTATCCGACTAATCCGGGTGGCCCATAGTCGGTAGCATGGCCTATGGCCTGCTGGGCGGCCAAGTTAGGTGGATCCAGAAGGGAGGCCCATGCCAGATAAAGGAAGGCTACGGTGGAGTCACCAGCGTACCCGGAGCCTTGGAGTGCAAGATACACAAGACTAGTGATAGACGGTGTAGGACCCTGTAACCCTAGGATCTGACGACTATATAAGTCAGGCCTATGGGAGCCTTTAGGGCACAACACAAGCACAATTTAGTACAGATTCATACAACCTCGCACAGCGAACCTATCTCTGTAACTCGGCGTATTGCCCTTATAGTGATTTATAGCAGGAGTAGGATTCCGCCACCCTCGTGGGATCTGAACCTGGGGGGTAAGCTGTGTTACCTCGTACCCGTCAACCGTCCGCCTTACCTCCACGTCTCTAAACATGCACTGTGAGGACCCCTCCATGGCGTACTCGTCGGCAATACCACGACAACTACGGCAAGCTTTGCCCGGCTTCGGTGATGGAGGGGCGAGGACGGCGGTGCGCCTTCGGCTCGTGCTATTATTTATAGTCTTCGCTAGGTGATCCATCGACATATTTATAATTTTTATTACTTTTAGGCCTGTTTGTACCACTGTTGATGATTATTAATAGATCAATAGAATTTTTGTAAAAAGAATCCACGTTTGCTCTACAAAACACTCTGAAACTAATACACCACGGGTCGGATCAACTAATGTGTCCATTTAATAATTTGAATGTAGATATTTTTCTTAAATATTTTATTAAAGTTAGTAATGCTTGACTTTTGAATAATCCTTATACGTCTTATATCTTGGTACGGAGAGAGTAATATGTTTTAGACTTTTTTTAATGTATATAGACAACTTGTGTAGATTTACTTCAAACTTATACACTAAAAGATATTTAGATACATATATTTAAAAAAAGCAAAAATATTTTATATTGCTTATATAATATAGTACTAATCAATGACAGTTAGTATGGATTGGATTTTGTGCTGATCAAGAGCATCTCTGATGGCGTCTGTCAAACCATCCCCAAAGCAATTGGGGCCGCATACTCCAAAGGCCATTTCTCTCTTTGGCCAACTATGGGGGCATCGATTTGCTACTTCCCCATTGAGAAAATGAGGCTACCGGATAAACTACCGTCTGGTGAATCCCACCTTCGCTTCTCCTTCCCTTTCCTTTTCTCCATCTTTTCTTCTTTTTCCATCTTTCTACACGTGAAGATCCCGCCTCCTCCGCAAGCATCACTTGTCACTTGCAAACCACTGTCGTACTGCCATGGTCGCATCCGAACCTAGCTGGTTCTGCGGGGAAGTAGGTTGAAGCAACGCGTTGGCCGTGGCCTAATACAATATCTGGCTCGCTGAGGTCATCCCGGCTATACAGGAGACGCTTCTGGTCGTGCCGGGCAAATGCTTTGGCGAGGCAAGTGATGGGCTAGCTCTGTCATCCAAACAGCGGCTGGTACATGACCCCAACCTTCTCCCCCAAATTCATTTAATATTTTTCCCGCTCATTATTTCTTTTCCAACCCCGAGCTCGCCGCAACCACACACGCCCGTCTGTTTTCACCCTCCTTGTAGCCATGACACCAAAGACACCTAGGGTGGCGTCGAAGCCAGTCGATACAAAGTGCATGAAGGGCGTGACGCCGGCCGGTGCGAGAGTGTGAAAGGCGCCTTTCAGCAAGCCGCGCAAGACGGCGCCACCGCCCAAGGTACAAGAACACTAGGAGGAAATCGAGGCCCACCACCAATTCGCGATGGCAAAGCGCGGTTCACGAACGCGACGCATATTGCCACACCCATCACAAGCGCCGCCGTTAGCCATGATGGCAACCAAGGGAGCGGTGCAATCGAGCCCTGTCGTGGGTACGCCTCTCGATGTCCAGGTTATCCCCGCAGTATGCCGACATCGACCTGCTTGGCGAATTCAACCCCAATGCCCCCGTCCCAAACACAACACGGCTCGGCGACGTGTCCCAAACAACCTATCCAGACGACGTTGTTGGAGGGACGCGACTAGAGATGTTGTAACCATGATACGGTGATAGTAAGATCATCAAACACGGTATTGAATTCGGGCACCGAAATGTTAGGGTCTTCTGAGTCAAACATGAAATCTTTCATGAGCCCCAAAATATCTTGCATAAAGCATAAAAGTGATAAAAGTGAAAAACTGAGAATAAATCTCAGCCACCATAGAAGAATACTCTTTTTCCTGGCACGATATTATGTGCCTGACTATGTGACAAAACATATCTTGATCAGAACTGGTATAAGTTTTGCCTGATATATTGATAAAGTATGAGCAGAAGCTTTATCTGACTGCAGTTAATCTCTTGTCTTCCGAGTCGACAAGTAACTAGAGGTCCCTAACCTTGATCTCATCTCATTACGACTAGCTGCAGCAGCAACTTGAATAGAGGACCTTGTATAGCTTGAAGATAGCAAAATCATCAAAGGAGAGAGCACCAAAGATGAAGGTTGTCGGTCAAAATGGCCCAGCCATCACAAGAAATATATTTATCGCAACTTTTTAAGACATCACACATACATATTTTGTCCATGGCGCATAGGCATTAAAGATGGTGCAATGGAAAAAGGTAGTAACTCAAATATTGTCTGCGCGTAGGAATTAAAGATGCATTGGGGAACTATAGATAGGTTAGTGGTATGAGAGCCCCAACATCCAACAGGGCAACAATAGATGGCTGCCTATCCTGCATAAACAGAAACAAAGGATGTGGAGATTAGAATGCCGTTGCTCATGAAGGGAGTGCTTATTAAGTTAAGGAAGATGCCCACATTGCTGGACTATAGAAATGCACAGGTAGTAGAAGGCTAACCACATACAGAGAAGACTGCTGGGCCAAGAGAATGCCAGCAGTCTATGCTCTGCTCCCCTGCATTGCAAATTTTCATGGAAGAGTTAGCGAGATGGATATGTGTACCTGCTACTGCTAGGGAGAAAGGGGTGGATATGTACCTACTTTTGTAAGAGCTGGTTAGCCATGGCATTAGCCAAAACCATCAACTGATACAATCTTTTTCCTCATTACCTGGAACTGGAGGGAAGCAATCCAATACGAACTTGATTCAAGGGACTACTAATCAGGAATTCAGGATCATGGTAGCAGTTACTGCAGGTTTGTAAGTAAGAAATGCAGACTTGGATAGCTTTATGAAAGCACCAGCAGGTTTCTTATCTTCATGGTCTTGGATAGATTTCAGGTTTTGATAAGGATGACTGACTTGCAGCCAAATAAACCTTAAGAGTCAGTCAGTTCAGCACCTACATTATGTATTAGAGCATCAAGTTTGCTTGCCACAAAGATGAGCAACTACAAAAAATATATGCCATAACATCTGCATCGTCCATGATTCCAACCAAAATACACATGAATGATGCACACTCGTGTAGCAGTACACAAAGCTGGATAGACAAAAGGCATGATTCAACAACCACAAAATACTACCCACCTTACCTTATGAAACAAAAACCGGAAGAACAACAATCTATGCAGCAGATATCTTTGTTAGTGATGAATCAGATTAATGTAAAAAAATTGCTCTTACTCAGTTTACTAGGTTTCCCTAAACCATTACACTAAAGTGCAGTAAGAGCATTCATTTGGTTTCCACCAATCCTATTCCAGTGAATATGACCCGACTTCATCGTGAATGCGAATTATCATACCCAATTATTACAAATCTATAATGGACCAAGGTTGGCCAAATGTAACTGAGGCAAATAATGACATCATACAGACTGAAAATTACTACTACCAACCCACTTAATCGCCTAGTTCCGGCTGCTCTCGATCAACTAACAGGCCCTTGCATACATGCACCAGCTTGTTCTGAACAAAGACGACAATTGTTTCACAATGCCCTGCAAGTAGCACAACATGAATATCAGTGAGGTCTACATGTAAAATCAAACAGGATCACAAAGAACAAAATAGGGCGATGGGACTACATGCAGTACCTGTTCCTTAATTTAGGGCGTGTTTTCTTTGGAGCAGAAGATTCCCAAAATTTAGTATCGCTGAGCATACTTGACAGCCACTTCATCTGATGCTTGAGCACCAAAATCCTCCTGCTGCGACTGAGTGCCAAAATTTATTCCGCCCCGAGTGGGAGATCCAAATTGATCATGCTGATTTCCAACGTGGCCATAATGTGGCAGGCTCTGAGCAGTGCCCAAACTAGATTGTGGTGCTTCAGGAGCACCAGACTCCTGCAGTGGCTGAGCGTCAAATTTTTTTCCAGCCTGAGGAGGAGATCCAAACTGATTGTGTTGATTTCCTGTGTGGCCATAGTGTGGCAGGCTCTGAGCAGAGCCCAAACTTGATTGGGGTGCTTCAGGAGCACCAGAATCTCGCGGTGGTCGAGTGTTAAATTTTTGTCCGCCCAGAGGAGAAGATCCAAACTGATCATGTTGATTTCCTATGTGTCCATGCCGCGGTAAACTCCGAGCAGTGCCAACACCAGATTGTGGTGCTTCAGGAGGAGCAAAAGGTGGCTGTGATGGCTGAGGTGCACCATACCCATGATGTTGCATCTGATGAGTTCCATACCCATGCTGTTGCGCCTGGTGAGCGACATACCAATATTGTTGCGTTTGGTGAGCACTATGCTCTGGCTGCTGCACTTGGTGAGAGATATACCCTGGCTGATGTGCTTGGTGAGAGACATACCCTGGTTGTTGCGCTTGGTGAGGGACATACCTGGGCTGTTGTGCTTGGTGGGAGACATACCCTTGCTGTTGCGCTTGGTGAGAGACATACGTGGCTTGTTGCGCTTGGTGAGAGCCATACGCGGGCTGTTGTGCTTGGTGAGAGCCATACGCGGGCTGGGCTTGGTGAGAGCCAGACCCGGACTGTTGTGCTTGGTGGGAGCCATACCCTGACTGCCATGGACGAGATGTGTCAAACCCAGGATGTTGAGCCTGATGAGCGATATATGTTGATGGTTGCTGTCGAGGAGTACCATATGCAGGCTGTTGGGATTCAGAAGACATCCCCTCAGGTCGCAGCATTTGAGGTACATCACCGCCATGACGAAATGGTTGAGAACCATAGCCTGATTGGCCTTGTTGAGGTGTGTAGCTACCCCGAGCCTGATTAGATGCAAAACCGGGTAGCCCCTGAGGTGGACTCCGAGGGCGGAACTCTGGCCTTGGTTGAGGTGGCAGCGGCACTGGCTTTTCTTCAAAAGCTTGCTCAATCTCTTCCTGACGATCAATCTTTTTGAAAATGTCAACAACGTACTCACGGAACTCAGGAGGAGCGACAACACCACCTCTTGCCATGTCCTTCACCAGGTCCCGCGCTCTATCCAAATCCCCTTCCTTGCAGGACGCCTTGACCAGGATGTCAAAGGTGGCTGTGGACGGCTTAATCTCCTTGTCAGGCATCCTTCCATACACCGTGAGGGCATCATCAATCCGACCAGCTTCTGTTAGCCCCTCAAACATCCGATTAAAGAAAGCGATATTGAACTTTGGCCCATGCTCCCTCCCGTCTGCCATCTTGTGGAAATACTGCATGGTGTCATCTACACGGCCATCCTTGAAGCACGAGTCGATGATGTAAGTGTAAGTGTACACGTCCGGAAGCACCGACTTGCTCTCCATCTCTTCGAAGAGCTTCTCGGCCTCTGCTAGCATCCCATTCTCACACAGTTTCCCGATAATGTTGTTGAAGCAGGCCACGTCGAACTGAACATTTTTCTTGGGCTGCCTGTGGAAAACCTCGATGGCGTCATGGAACCTGCCCTCCTTGAAGCACTGGTTGACCATGACTGTGTAGGACTCGCTGTTGATTCCGATGAAGCTGGGTGGGTTGTGGTTGTCGACCATGGTCTCCCAGAGCTCGTTGGCCTCCTTGTGCTTGTCATGCTTGAAGAGCGTCTGGAGCAGGACGTTGCAGGTGGCGGGCGTCATCTTGAAGTTCCTGTCAAGGAGAGACTTGTAGCTCTCCATCGCCTCCTTGTCCATGTCTTTCTTCCAGTAGCCCTCCATGAAGCTGGTGTGCACAACGCCATCATAGACGGTGGTCTTTTCGCAGAGCTCGGCGAAGAGCTCAAAGGCCTTGTCCCAGTCGTCAAGTTGGATGTAGCCGTCGATGAGGTTCTTGTAGACGAGGGAGTCGGCTCCCTGGCCACGGTTGAGCATGTCGCGGAGGAGGTCGAGGGCGTCCTGGATACGGCCAGCGGTGGCGAGGCCCTTGGTGAGATGGCGGTAGGAGACCGCGGAGGGGGAGAAGGACGTGGTCACGCCGTCGAGCATCTCCTGGTAGGCGGTGAGGGCGTCATCGACACGACCGGCCTCGCAGTGAGCGAGGATGAGGGTGTTGTAGGATACGACGTTGGGGACGATGCTGGAGCGGCGGAAGAAGAAGTCGAAGAGGGCGACGGCGTCGTCGTGGCGGCCCGCGCGGACCATGGAGGCGGCGATGGCGTTGCAGGTGAAGACGGTGGGGCGGACGCGGGTGGAGACGGCGGCGCGGGAGGCGGCGGATGCTCCGTCGAGGTCGCCGGAGCGGATGAGGGCCTGGACGCGGTTGTGGAGGCTGAGGCGCGGGCCGACGAGCGCGGAGGTGGTGTCGGGGAGGCGGGGCGCGTTGGGGTCGCGCGGGGGCTGCGGAGTGGAGGGGTCGCGGCGGAGGGCGTGTAGCGGCGGCTCGATGCGGAGGCGGCGCTTGCGGCGGCGACGCTCGGCGGCCGCCTCCTCGGCGGAGGAGAAGGCGAAGTGGCGAGAGGGAGTCAGCAGCGGGGCGGGCTGGGGAGTTAGGGCTGCGGTGTGCGGGAGGAAATGAGGTTGGGACTGGGAGAGGCGGCGGAGAAGGAGGAGACGGCGGTAAAGCGCCGCCATGATTCCGAGTCGGCGGCGGCGGCGGCGGAGGAGGAGGATGAGGAGCAGGGAAGGGTTCTTTTTTTTTTAGATGGCCAGGGCAGGGTTCTGCGGTTGGGGGACGGCGGCGTCGTCAAGCCAAGACCATTCCCTTTGCTTCGGCTCTGTTTTGGGCTTGGGCTCTATTTTGGGCTTTATCTTTAAAATGAACAGAGCGTGGCGCTTCACTTTCAAAAGATGGCTGTCAGCATATTTGCAAGTCCAAATGAGAGATCTGCAAAATATGCTGGTTTCAAAAGCACTGAATTCAGAAGATGATAAACCTATGTGGAAGTGGACTATGAATGTGATTTCCACTGTTAAGTCCATGTACAAAAACCTCTCTATCAATGGCATTGACAGATCTCTCAGGCACCCGTGGAAAGCAAAATACCCCTCAAAATGGAAGCAAAAACCTCTCTATATGCTGGCGATTTGGAAACTTCGAAATGCTTGTTTTAATGGTAAACTTATCAAATTTCCCACCAAGATAATATGCTATTCTATTTTTTAACAAAATATTCGGCATGTTTGCATAACCCTAGAGATCAAAACATCCTTAGCGATCGAGCTGAGGCGATTCTTGATCTGGCCATGGGAGTGCACAGTGATGGTGGTTCAACATATGTTCCTCGGCTGGAAGATAACAAGCGACCTGTTCAGGTGGGGATTAACCCCCTCTGTTGGAAATTCAAAAAAAATGTTATAGGTGTTTCAATCCTGATTAGTGCATTGTTTCTGAAGCTGTTGAAAGATGGGTGCTATTTTGCTGGTTGCTCTCTGTTCTACAGTTTGGCAGCTCATTGTGCTGTCCAGTTTAATATGTACTCCCTCCCAGTGGCGGAGCTAGAGCCTTGAGCACCTGGGTGCATACGGTGCCAGATCAGAGAAAAATCAATCTTTACCGAATGCATATATGGTGAAAAAATATTATTTTACAAAGAAAAACATTTCTACCCTGTGTCATGTGCACCACCTAGCTTCCATGTGGATCCGCCCCTGCTCCCTCCGTTTTAAAATATAAAATATTTTAGTTTTATAAAGAAAATGTATTTAGACTTCTTTTAGTATGTAAGTTTACTCAAGTTTGGAGTAAATCTACACACTAAAAAGTTCTAGATACATTTTCTTCACAATCCTAAAATATCTTATATTTTAAAACGGGGGGAGTATATATGTATTTATGCTTTCGCTTCGCAGATTTACCTTTTGAGTGCTAGCAGTCATTCGAGATTATACTCATGGCCTATTTGATTGAGTTTAAGTCTAGCTTTTGGAGTTTGGCTTATAAATCACAAAAACATCAAAATAGATGCTTTTGATTTTGGCTTTTGGCTTTTAAGTAAACATAGTAGTATGATGGTATAATCAAAAAGCCAAAACGAAAAGCATCTGTTTAGGTGCTTTTATTGCTTATAAGTCAAAAGCAAAAAAGGCATAAATAAGCAAAACCAAACAACCCCTTAGTGAAGACCTCTTTTCGTTTTATGTTTGCACCTTGTCATCTAAAATAAAGGAAATGAGCAGCTGTGTAACAAGACTAGGATGGAATTTCCGATTGTGGATGGCTGCGTCAGACGAGACAGACTTATACAGAAGACGAGGCACACGATCCTGGTAGGCAGAAAATATGGGTCAGTTTTAAATATATAGTCTGTAAAACCAAGAAACGACATACCAGATGAAATTACTCTTCCTCGAAGTTGAAGCCTAAATAAACAACACGACACAATCTCACAGTCAGCTTTCATGCGCTGAATTGAGATTGCATGCATATATTTCAGTGTTGCAAACAAAAAAATTATTAAAAAACCTTCACCTACGATTAAGAAATTTATGGGATGATACTGAACCAACATTCGACCGTGTATTTATGATATTGAAAGGAAGCCCCTAAAATGCCACTCTCCAGTTCAAAATTGCGACATTTATTATGAATCAGAGGTGGCAATATTTCAAATTACCTAAAAAACTTGCTCTATTATGGACTTGCATATAAGAGAACTGTCTTTTGGATGGTAGGCTATGGGTTGATGCATTCTGGCGCTTCGAGCCTTGTCCTCACACTACTAATTCCCGTCAAACATCAAACATTTTTTTAAAATAATCTTTTTTTGCATATTTATAAATTGGAGTCTTATGGCCCCATCCACACCCATCACCCTAAGTCATAGTGAACAACCTAGTGGCACGATTTTGTCGTCTGTCGTCACTACCACGGCATACGGTGCTAAAGCCTCGATGGGTGTTAAAGTACCAAAGATTCGACGCTAACAAATCCTAACACCTAGTCTACCTGTCTCAATTAACCTAGCTCATACCTAACATGTAATTAACAAAAATCAAAATACATGAGACAATCGAGGTTTCATAGGGTGCAAAAGGACTACATAAGTTACGCACATGAGAATTATGTAGTTACCAAGGCAATGCACTATAGTTGTCTGCCATGAGAAACTAAAGTTACCTAGGCAAAAAAAAGTTATTCAAGAAAATATACAAATTTTACGCCACAAACACTACCAGGAAAAAATCTATAGGTAGATTCGTTATTCGTAGCACATCAATATGCAAATGCGCCATAAGTATATATCCATGATGTGCCACATATTGATGCGTGATACGTCGGAAACGTATCTATAATTTTTGATGTTTCATGCTTGTTTAATATCTTTTTTGCTTTGCTTTGTCTACACTTTGAGGTGTTTTTATATGTTTTTCCGGACTAACCTATTAACAAGATGTCACAGTGTCAGTTGCCTGTTTTTTCTGTTTTTGGTTCCAGAAAGGCAGAAAATCAATATTCTCGGAATTGGACGGGATAAAAGACAAAGTCAATATTTTACCGTGCGGAACACGGAGCCTGAATACGAGACGGAGGGGAGCCACCAGGGGGCCACACCCCCTGGCCACGCGGCTGGGCCTAGCCTGGGTCTGGGGGGTGCGGCCATCCTGGTTGCCTCCTGCCTCGCCTTTTCGCCTATAAAGACCCCCCGATACAAAAATCCTAAGTATCTGATCAATATTTCATGATACCGTCTGTAGCCGCCGCCACCATCGTCCCTAGATCGGGGGGATCTGAAGCTCTTCCCGGCATCCTATCGGAGGGGAGATCATCCCGGAGGCCTTCCTCTTCATCATGCTAGCCTCCGGTATGAAGTGTGAGTAGTTCCACCTTGAACTACGGGTCCATGTAGTAGCTAGATGGTTGCATCTCCTCCTTTTTGCTACCATGTTTAGATCTTGTGAGCTCCGTTCATGATCAAGATCGTCTATTTATAATCATGCATGTTGTGTTTGCGGAGATCCGATGGATATTGAGATTACTATGTCAGATTGATTAATGGTTTTGTCTTATTAATTTTATCATGTCTGTGTTGTTTGAGATCTTGCATGCTCTCCGTTTCTAGTAGCTATCTTGGCCAAGTAGATGCTAGTGACTCCAAGAGGGGGTATTTATGCTCGATAGTGGGTTTATGCCTCTATTTAATCTAAGAGAAGTGACATAAATCTCTAAGGTTGTAGATGTATTGTTGTCACTAGGGAGAAAACAATGGTCTCTTGTTCATGGAACAAGTGGATTGTTTACCTAACACGCTTTGCTTAAAGCAGTTATCCGTTGCTTGTAACTTAATACTGTAGGGATTTCGGATGATAACCTGAAGGTGGATTACTAGTCACAGATGCAGTTGGATGGCGGTATATGTATCTTGTTGTATTGCACAATTAAGTCTCATAGGATCATGAATGTCTAGTATTGCATTGTTATGTCTTGCTCAGTCCTGTCAATTGTCCTGCTATAATTTGTTTACCCAGCATGCCATGTTTTTTTATCTTAAGGAGAACACTTCTAGTGAACTATGGACCTCGGTCCAATCTTTACCATTGATACATCTTTCATTGTTACTGTTTACCTTTCTACAAATCACTATTACCTTCCACACCATACAGTCAATCCTTTATTTTCAGCAAACCGGTGAGATTTCCAACCTCACTATTCGTTGGGGGCAAAGTCTTGAGTTTGTGTTGTGCAGGTTTCCAAGTTGCTAGCAACACCTTTGAGTTGTTTTCTTCCTCCTACTGGTTCGATAACCTTGGTTTCTTTCCGAGGTAAGACTTGTCGTTGTGCTCATCATACCTTCCTCCTGGGGTCTCCCAACGAAGCTCTACATTGATCTGAGCGCATCAAGCTGTTTTCTGGCGCTGTTATCGGGGAATTAAAGAAGAAGCTCCCACGTCAATAACACGCCAGCATTGATACCGCCGGCGATGTCCTAGACTTGATTGCTTTCTTTCTTTTGGGGGTGTTTTCTGAATTTTTATTGTTTTCAAAAACCATACTCATGGTGCACCGTATACACCTACCCGTGGCACATGGCTAGTGAAAGGATCGTATGGGCACCTAGAGGGGGGGTGAATAGGTGCTACTTCAAATTTTACTATTTTTCAAATTAGGGTTCGACACAAAAGGTAAATTCTATAGATTATGCAACTAAGGTGAATTTACGTATATGTCAATTGATGACCCACAAGTGTAGGGGATCGCAACAGTCTTCGCGGGTAGAATTACCCAATTTATTGATTCGACACAAGGGGAGCCAAAGAATACTTGCAAGCCTTAACAACTGAGTTGTCAGTTTAACTATACCTGGAAATAGTTCTTGCTCACAAAAGTTTATCAGTAGCAACAGTTTGGTAGTAGCAACAGCAAAGCAACAGCAGCAGTAAAACAGTAGCAATAGTAACAGTAGCGGTAACAATAGGATTCGAGTGCGGTAGGCATAGGGATGGATGGACGGGCGTTGCATGGACGAGTCTAAACATGTAACTTCAAGATCTATGGCATTGTATATAAATAATAACAAGCATCCAAGTACTAAACAATCCTAGGCATGTGCTCCAAATATAGTCATACGTGCTCGCAATGAGAACTGGCACAATATATTCTGTCCAGCCAGCCCGTGGCGGCGGGGCCTCTAGGGAACTACTGGCAATTAAGGTGCTCATTTTAATAGAGCACCGGAGCAAAGCATTAACACTCCATGAACACATGTGATCCTCATACCATAGCCATCCCCTCCGGTTGTCCCAATTATTGTCAATTTAGGGCCTTTCGATCCAAACAATGACATGTGTACACAACTTGCAGGTAAGATCACAAACAATACTATCATGATGATTCAATAATAAGTTCAGATCTGAGATCATGGCACTCGGGCCCTAGTGACAAGCATTAAGCACAACAAGCTACAACAAAGTCAAATAATACTAATAGAGATACTAGACACTATACCCTAACAGATCTTATTCGATTACATGATAGAACTCATCCAATCCCTACCATACCCAAGCCTACAATGGGGGATTAGTCACTCGTGGATGAGGGAAACATCGGTGGTTGATGGAGATGCGTTGGTGATGACGATGGCGATGATCCTCTCCAAATCCCCCGTCCCGACAGGGTGCCAGAATGGAGTTTCTGGATCCAAATCTTGGTTTCTGGTGGCGGCGGTGGAGCGGAACTCTTTCTGGAAAACTACCGAAACCCCCTCGGTTTTTAGGTCGAAAGGCAACTTATAGGCGCAGAGGGAAGCCGAGGGGTGCCTAGGGTGGCTGCACCCCCTAGGCGTGGCCAGTGGTGGGCCCGCGCCTGGCAGGGGTGTGGGCCCCCAGGCCCCTTCTCTGTCTCGTCTTATGGCTCTCTGGGTCTTCTGGTGAAATACAATTTTTGGCATATTTTCCGGGATTTTTCCTGATAGTTCATTTTCTGCACAAAAACAAGACACCAAGGTAATTCTGCTGAAAACAGCGCCAGTCCGTGTTAGTTGTATCCAAATCACACAAGTTTAGAGGAGAAATAATAGCAAAAGTGTTCGGAAAAGTAGATACATTTTGGATGTATCAACTCCCCCCAAGCTTAGCTTCTTGCTTGTCCTCAAGCAATTCAGTTGAAAACTGAGTGCGATAAAAGAACTTTCACGAACACATTTGCTTCATATGATGTATATATTCTCAGCACAGGAGTAGATGATTAAACCATTCATAATAAGAAGTATGCAACTAAGTCTACTCAATAGTCATTGCAAGATATAAAGAGAAACCAACTCAATAATAGTAAGTAGCATGAAACATAAACATAAGCAACATTGCAATACTCATAGTGAGGTATGATAGAGTGGTATCTCGCTTGCCTTTGTTTGTAGAGCACAATATGAATGCCAAGGCACCTCTGAAGTTCAAGTGAAGACTAGAGGTAAATATATCAGAGATACAAGCATCAAAGTCATGACATAATTAACCAAGTTTTGGAACAAACACAAAAATGACAACTATGCTCTCAAGAAGGTGCTCATAGAATAAGTGGTGACTCAACAAGGTTGTGAAAACAGTTTTAAAAAGTTTGAAAGGCTTCCTAATGCTGAAAGGAAGGTACTCGTTAGCTTTGAGATCTCATTGCCCTATCATAGTCATCTTCATATGGTTAAGGTAAAAGTGAGGTCCACTCTGAATCATATGCTTGACAGACCATAAACTGGAAATCCCAAGTCCCTTGAGTACGAGGGCCGCTCCGCATGCTACTCAACTTTGGTTACCTGAAAGTTCTTGTCATTGTAAATACATGCATATCATAGAGAATCGCCAACGGGGTACCCCTTCCACATGATACAGGAGCTATCCTGTGATCAAAATGACAAGGCAAGCAGACAATGAGCATCTCAGTAATCTTTTTATTTACCATATGCATAGCTTTTTATCGAGGATGCTTCACAGATGCTCATTATGGTGATGCTGCAAGTTTCCACCATGATTAGGCATGGCTTAGGCTAGCGGCCCAGGCGTTTCTCTAACACAATGTATAAACTCCATGAACTCACAAGCTCCCCTTTTAGTTCACATCGTCGACATCCGTAAACAAAAGAGCAAGGTATCAACTGGATATGATATCAAAAAGGTGTTGAAAGTGTTCCCCGTGACAGCACGGTTCTGCTGACTCCCAGCCTATAATTTGCAAGCATATAACTTTCATGGACTAGTCACAATGGTTCAGGATTATTAAGTGCAAGGAATAAAGTGTGCCATCAAGTTCGTGAGAGCTTTACTAACTAACTTTCTCAAAACAGACAAACATTTTATTTGGAAGAAAACACGGGATATTGAATATGCGCTGAAATAGCAAATGATGCTAATAGGTAGGTAAGGTGGACACAGTTGGCAATATTGGTTTTGGGGAGTTGGAAGCACAGGTAGAGCTCATACTCAGTGCAAGTGAGGGCTAGCAAAAGAGAGGGAGCGACAAACGAGAGAGCAATAATTATCATAATCATGCTTGCAACAAAACATGACTGATTATGGCATGAAAGTGATACAAGAACTCTGAGGCAAAATAAATCATCGAGGCGTACAGACTAATGATTAGTCATATGCATGCGTGAGCATGTGCCAAGTCGATTCATATGAACATTCAGAGAAGGATACCACAATATCATACCAAAATATGAGTAAAACAATGCAAGCAAACATTTATATGATATGCTACAACTATTAGCAAGCTGGAGTTAATCATACACAAGCAAGAACTACTAAGCATCCGTAATGACATACACCTTACACAAACAGGCTAAGCATGCTCACAATGATGAGTATATGTACAAAAATGAAACAAATAGACTTCGTTACGAGCCTCTTACCACACCTCGAGTTGTCTTAATCTTCATTATTGCCCTTCACTCGTGTGATTTGAATAATAACATGAAACCAAAATTCACTGAGGACGGCCGAACCCTGCAAAGAACTCACAAAACCAAAGAAGAACAACAAATATTTTTGGTGTTTTCGATTTTTTTTAAAGAAAGCAAACAAAGAAAAATCAAACCAAAGAAAGCAAAATATTTTTGGATTTTTATTTTAAGGCAAACCAAAGCAAAGAAACAAAGAAAGAGAAACAACGAAAATATTTTTGGTATTTTTGGGTTTTAAGAAAGAAGCAACAAGAACAAAAAAGAAAGAGAAACAATGGATATATAAAGAACCGACCGAACATGATATATATATGAGTGTGATGTCGGTGTACCTCCCCCCAAGCTTAGGCTTCTGGCCTAAGTGGGGCTCAATAGCGCGGGTAGTAACCCCATGCTGGTGGGTCATCATAGGAATGATCATAGTCAGGCGCTTGCGATGAAGAAGAAGACGCGCCCTAATCAAATGAGGGTTGCTGGTATGAAGACTCTCCCAAGTTAGAGGGATGGACCGAATTATCTTCGGCATCCTCTTCAACATTCTCCTCTTGCTTGGAGAGCTCCGCCACATATGTGTCAACCTCCTCCTCCGTAAGCGACCATCCTTGTCTGTTGTCAAAATTAAACAAAGCATGTGCAGTCAAATAAACTATTTTCTTAGTCCTACCCTTTCTCCGACCTTGCTAGGCAAAAGATAATTCATAAGGTAAACTTCTCACATTACCCCAAGGAAACAAAACCATGATGAATAATGGATTCAAGATCAAGCCTCTCTATGGGGAACTGATAATCTGAATAGTGAGGCTCTAAACCATGGAAAACTAGCAACCTAGAAGCAAGGAGACCTCCAAAAATTCCACCCTTCTCGCGGTTGGTGGTGAGACGGTGAGCTATAAAAGCACCCAGGCTATAGGATCTACTCCTATTCAGAGCAGCTGCGATAAAAGCTAGATCAAAAGAAGACAACTTTCTAGCAATCTTTCTAGCAAGAACACATTTGGTAATAAAATAGGCAAAGTATCTAATAGCTGGGAACTTAATGTTACCACTTTCCTTTGAGAATTCGAAACCTTGGCAAATCTTAGCATATAAATCCTTAAGTGACTTGGGCCTCTCCTTGATATTCTCACATGATCCCCACTGAGGTACTCTAATTGTTGCACAGAAATCAGCAAAAGGCAGGTCGACAGGTATATTATATATTTTGTAATGGACCATGGGATTATATGTATACCAAGTGAACCGAAAGTCCTGCACAAAATCCATGGTTAGCTTAACAAATTGAAATGGTTCACCTTCAACAAAGTGTTCCAATCCTGCATTGGCAATCAAGGTTTGGAAATCCTGGGAGATTCCCGCGGTTTTCATAAATTCATGGCATGGGTATACGGAAGGAAAAACTACCTCCTCACGATGAACCTTCATTGGCTCAGACACCATCAATTCATATTGATTCAATGGATAGGTACTCATCTACCTTGCTGAAATTTCTAGACAAACATCAAACCAAGTGATTTTCAAGTTGATAAATGATGAGCAACTACTATAG
Source organism: Avena longiglumis (assembly GCA_030063025.1). Taxonomy (NCBI): domain Eukaryota; kingdom Viridiplantae; phylum Streptophyta; class Magnoliopsida; order Poales; family Poaceae; genus Avena; species Avena longiglumis. The sequence goes on along the minus strand of CP125974.1, from coordinate 468,288,850 downwards.
AAACTTGCTAGAGGGCTACACATGCATCAAAATGAAATTTCTAAGCATAGAACAAGCATGCAAGCTCAAACAACCTGTCACCTATAGCAGCAAAAAACTCAAGATACGGTCTACCAATCACAAATCTAATTGGACAAGTGGAGGAGGCACATACCAATGAACAATCTCTCAAAAAATCAGCAGCAAAGAGGGGTTGAGCAAGGAGATCGAAAATCGCGAACAAGAACAACAAGAACTCGAGCTTGAGCAAGTTTTCCGGTGTTTTTTTGGGAGAGATAAAGAAGATGACTTTGAGGAGGCAGCCTGGAGGGCCCCAGGTGGGCCAGACCCCCCAGGCGCCGCCCACTGGTAGGCCGCGCCTACCATGGGTGTGGTGGCCTGGGGTGGCCCCCTATGTTACTTCAGGTGTCCCTCTGCCCCTTTTTTCGAGGAAAATTTTATTTTGAATTTTTTGGGATTTTTCGAAAAACTTTATTTTTGGCCAATATTTAGGGTATGAAAATTGATTTTCTCGCAGAAACAGTTTTTTCAGAAGAAGCAAAAGCAAACCAAAAGCCAGACTACAGGAGCTCTAAGAAAAACTAACAAGAAAATAACTAACAAAACCAAAGCTAGCAAAAGAAAGGCAAAGACTAGGAAAGAGAAAAGTAAAAGAAAGCAAGTATAACCATAGTGAAAACATTATTTTGTTCAAGGTTGATCAAGTCTTGTTACCAAAACAATCTTATATGAAACAAAACTTTGCATTCCACAAGGTGATTATGTTACCTCATACTTGATAGCAATGGCCCCAATCATAATAGTTTCAGAGTTTTCTCATGGAATGAGACAATATATTTCTCCAACCTTGATGCTCTCAATATTTTCAATGGAATTCAGGCAATAGCTCTTAACAACCTTCTTGGGGAAATAAACAATATGCTCTTTGTCATCAATATTGAATGTTACTTTTTCTTGATTACAATTAATGACAGCACCTGCAGTATTAAGAAAAGGTCTCCCAAGAATAATAGACATATTATCATCTTCAGGCATTTTAAGCACAATAAAATCAGTTAAAACCAAGCAATAATGAGCCACTTGAACAGGAATATCCTCACATATACCAACATGAATAATAGGTGACTTATCAGCCATTTTCAAAGATATATCAGTTGGTATCAACTTTTCTAGCTGGAGTCTCTTGTAGAGAGAAAAAGGCATAACACTAACTCCAGCTCCCAAATCACATAAAGCAGTTCTAACATAATTATTCTTAATAGAGCAAGGAATAGTTGGTATACCTGGGTCACAAAGTTTCTTTGGAACCTTACCATTGAAGGAATAATTAGCAAGCACAATATAAATCTCCTCATTAGGAATCTTCCTTTTATTAGAGACAATATCCTTCATATACTTTGAATAAGGAGGCAATTTAATAGCATCAGTCAAAGGAATTTGCAAAAATAAAGGTTTCATCCACTCACAAAACTTGTTGTAGTGTTCTTCCTCCTTTGACTTGTGTTTCTTACCTGGAAAAGGCATAGGTCTCTGCACCCAAAGTTCTCTCTCTTTACCATGTTTATTAGCAATAAATCTTCCTTAGTGTACCTAGTGTTCTTAGTGTGCTTATCATGTTCTTCCTCAACTTTCTCCTTATCAGGAACATCATTATTATTACCACTCTCAGTTTCAGCATCAGAGACAGATATACTATTAGGATCTACAGCAGGTTCAAGTGGTTCATCAACTACTTTATGTTTCTTTTTCTTTCTCTTACGAGGACTACCACTACTACCTTGTTGAGAATCCTACTCAGTTCTTTTAGGGTGTCCTTCAGGATATAAAGGATCTTGAGTAGCTATACCACTCCTAGTTCTAATTCCATAAGCATGTTTATCTCCTAAGGCATTAACTAGCATATCCTTTTGTACCTTAGCAAGTTGATCAAGTTGGGTTTGAACCATTTGAAAGTGTTTACAAAGCATTTTAATATCATTAGAAGTTATTTCCACGATATCTTTCAACTCATGGATAACTCTAGAGTTTTCCAATAAATGATTCTGAACTTGTTTATTAAAATTACCTTGTTTAATAATAAATGTGTCGAGTTCCTCTAAACATTGATCAAGAGGCTTACCATAAGGAATATCACCTTCATTAAATTGGAGAGAGTGTACCTCAATAGTGGATGAGTGGGGAATTGGCTTACATAATTCTTCTATAGGAGATAGATTCTTCACATCTTCAGCTCTAATACCTTTCTCCTTTAGACACTTCTTATCTTCCTTCATCACTTCATCATTTAATGCAATAACTCCCCTCTTCTTTGGTGTTGGTGTTCGAACTGGTTCAGGAACATCTGGTTCAGGAATTATAGTCTCAGGTGTATTTAGCCCAGTTGAAGTCCAATCATCATAGTTCTTGCTTATTTTAGCCATTAATTCTTCAGCATCTGTAGGAGTTCTTTTCCTGAAAACACAATCGGCAAAGCTATCTAGGTATGTCCTAGAATCATCAGTTAGTCCATTATAATAAATATCAAGAAGCTCATTCTTAGGTAATGGACATCCAGGATGTGCATGAATCAAGGCACAGAACCTTGTCCATGACTCAGACAATTTCTCTTCTTCTCCGTGTTTAAAATCAAAAAGTCTTTGCAAGCAGAATGTCTAGCACTAGGAGGAAAATATTTCTGGAAGAAAGAAGCAATCAAGCAATCAGGGCTATCAATGGAACCAAGAGGTAATCTATTAAACCAAGCCCTAGCTTCTCCTTTTTGTGAAAAGGGGAAGATCTTATTAACAAAGTACTTGTGCATCTTAAAATCATCAGAGAATAAAGCACTCATAGTAGAAAGCTCATTCATATGAGCCACAACACTCTCATTTTCAGTCCCACAGAAAGTTTCTTTCTCAACAATGTCCAAGTAGGATAAATCAAGAGAGAAATCATAATCTTCATCTTTAATATCTGTGGGAGAGGTGGCAAACTTAGGATTAGAGGACAGTTTAGGCATAATAGTATGTCTAGCAAGGAGACTCTTAATAGCACTAGTACCATGTGTGTTTCGGCACTCTTCATCAGTGAACTCAATGTAACCATCATTAATATCATAACTCTCTCTAGACTCAGGTGAGCTAACAGGTGTAACAGTGTATTCACTAGGAGTTTCGGTATTTCCTAGACTAGCCATAGTAGCATCTCGGAAAGGACCTAATGAACCACTCGCATCAAGCATAGTAGAAGTAACATCATGAGTATCAAAAGTAGTTTCATACTCAGCAGTAGTAGCAGTGTGTGTAGCATGAGTATGTGGTGGTGGTGTAACAAGCTTACTTATAACAGACGGTAAATCAAGAGCAGCAGAGGTGTTTAGGACTGTACCTCTTCTTGTAGTGGATGGTAAAATAGGGAACTTTCCATCACGAGACTTCCCCATGATGAAAGGAGTAGCAGTGAACAATAATAGATCCAAGTGAACTTACAAATAAAGCTATGCTCCCCGGCAACGACGCCATAAAATAGTCTTGATGACCCACAAGTGTAGGGGATCGCAATAGTCTTCGTGTGTAGTATTACCCAATTTATTGATTCGACACAAGGGGAGCCAAAGAATACTTGCAAGACTTAACAACTGAGTTGTCGATTCCGCACACTGAAATAGTTCTTGCTCACAGAAGTTTATCAGTAGCAACATTTTGATTGTAGCAACAACAACAACGATATGATAAAGCAGAGCAATAATGTGATATGATGGGATTCGAGTGCGGTAGGCATAGGGATGGATGGACGGGCATTGCATGGACGAGTATAAACATGTAACTTCAAGATCTAGGGCATTGCAGATAAATAATAACAAGCATCCAAGTACTAAACGATTCTATGCATATGCTCCAAATATAGTCATGCGTGCTCGCAATGAGAACTTGCATAACATCTTCTATCCAGCCAGCCCGTGGCAGCGGGGCCTCTAGGGAACTACTGGCAATTAAGGTGCTCCTTTTAATAGAGCACCGGAGCAAAGCATTAACACTCTGTGAACACATGTGATCCTCACACCACAACCATCCCCTTCGATTGTCCCAATTATTGTCACTTTGGGGCCTTTGGATTCGGACAATGATATGTGTACACAACTTGCAGATAAGATCACAAACAATACTATCATAATGATTCAATAATAAGTTCAGATCTGAGATCATGGCACTCGGGCCCTAGTGACAAGCATTAAGCACAACAAGTTGCAACAAAGTCAAATAGCACTAATAGAGATACTAGGCACTATGCCTTAACAGATCTTATTTGATTACACGATAGAACTCATCCAATCCCTACCAGTCCCAAGCCTACAGCGGGGGATTGCTCACTCATGGATGAGGGAAACATCGGTGGTTGATAGAGATGCGTTGGTGATGACGATGGCGATGATCCTCTCCAAATCCCCCGTCCCGGCAAGGTGCCAGAATGGAGTTTCTGGATCCGGATCTTGGTTTCTAGTGGCGGCGGCAGAGCGGAACTCTTTCTGGAAAACTATCGACCCCCTCAGTTTTTAGGTCGAAAGGCAACTTATAGGCGCAGAGGGAGGCCGAGGGGGTGCCTGGGGTGGCTGCACCCCCCTAGGCGCGACCAGTGGTGGGCAGCGCTGGCAGGTGTGGGCCCCAGTCCCTTCTCATCTCGTCTTACGCTTCGGGTCTTCTGGTGAAATATAATTTTTGGCATATTTTCCGGGATTTTTCCTGATAGTTTATTTTCTGCACAAAAACAAGACACCAAGGTAATTCTGCTGAAAACAGCGCCAGTCCGTGTTAGTTGTATCCAAATCACACAAGTTTAGAGGAGAAATAATAGCAAAAATGTTCGGGAAAGTAGATACGTTTTGGACGTATCATCAATCTAGCACATACACTAAGCAAGAACAAGATAAGTAAAGTACAGTAAAGGATAGAAGTAACCAAAGTGGAGCACACGGAGACACAATGGTTTTTTTTCCCGTAGTTCCTTCATTTTAAGGGAAAGTACGTCTACGTTTGGAGAGGGGGTGGTTTCAAACCACCAACGCCACGAGAGGCCTCCCTTGTTCTCCGATGAACCTCATCCCAAAGGGTTTGATTCACCTCTTCCACTATATCGGAAATCTTCGAGGTGGAAGCCGACACCTTTACAACAAGTTCGAGGCACACATCCACAACCTAATTGGAGGATCCCGAATATAAGCAAGCTGTCAAACAATCCAAGACAAGCTTGTAAGAACCAAATCAAAAGCTAGGGTTTCCAAATAAACACTAGAGCAAGGGCCTTCAAGTGAATGATGGGGAAATGAAGATCTCTCTTGGTGAAGCTATGGATCAAGGCCTCCTCCTTCAATTCTCCCAATATCAATGACTTTGGATGGTTGGATGAAGAGATCTTGTTAATTTGGTGTCTCAAATGGTGTTGGAGTTCATGAGTGGGTCAAGCAACTGGAGGAAGGGGATAATGTCCCCTATTTATAGGCCACCACTCACTGAACCGTTGGAGAACTTGTCAGACTGGAGACTCCGGTGTGCAGACCGGAGACTCCGGCCTACAGTAGAGACTCCGACCAATCTGCGGACCGAGCTCCGGACCACCATACAGACTGTTCCAGCTGCCCTGAGAAAATCTCCTCCGGAGACTCTTCATAGTTTCCGGACCCTGTGGACCGGAGACTCTGGCCTAGCCATACCGGAGATTCCGGTCTGGGTGCTTGGACCGGAGACTCCAGACAGTCTCCGGCTGATCTCCGGATCCCTATACAAAAGGTCCTGGGCAAGTTTTTAGAGCCCCGACCTAAGATTCCTAGGGAAACTCCGGACCACACCGGAGACTCTGGTCTGGTCAGACCGGAGACTCCGATCTGGAGTTCCTAGAAACATGCATATTTTTGCAGGGACAATTCCTAAGGCCAATGTCCTTTTCACTTTTTATTATATCAACCTGTGGACATTAGCATACTGTAAAATGATCTACGAGTTGTTAACGAACACCAAAACTGATTAAGACATCAAATGTCCTTTCAGCTAGTGTGCCATGAATAGGCAAAACTAGTGCGCCACTAGTAAGATTTTTCATAGTAGTGATATAGAAATAAAAGTTATACCAGCAATTATACAAAAGTTATCCACATAGAAATGAAATAGTTAGCGGAACTTTATTTTATAATTATCTATAGATAGAAACTAAATTTATCCATATAATAATAGGATATAAACTTTTTTGCATAATGATATATATTGACGTTATCCACACCACTTCCTCCCCCTACCCTAAGTTATATTATACACATATGGAGAAATTTTTATAATGTAGCATATCGTCTCCATCGCCCGACGCTGCTCCTACGGCATACGAGCAACGAAACCTCAAGGGTGTCAGAGTACCGATACTTCATCACCTTTGTAACACCCATGTTAATTTGACTGTTTTAATAAAAGGATTAAAATAATTATTTTGGTTTAGAAAGAAATAAACAAAATAAATTTAATGCGAGCTATCTATGCATGTTTTGGATCAATTAAGTCAACAACTAGTAGCATTTCTCGTGTATACTCTTGCATGCATGAAAGATTGAAACACGTGTATAATACATATAGGTATTTAGCTAGCTAACTACATCTTTGCTGGGTGAGATATTTTACTTGGATGTGCACGTAGGTAAACACATGGCATTGGTTCAAGAAATGATGAGTTGAGCATGTAGAGTGTACATGGAAACTTTCCAGCGCGAGAAGGCTACACGTCTGACTAGGAACCTAGATATACTTCTAATTAGCAGTATAGAAAAAAATAAAATTTAGCAATCAACAAAGCATTAGATATTCTAGAGTATGCTTAAGCGGTGATCCAGATCTTTTTCTAGCCTATAAAAAGGGTTAGGAGTCTGGCAAACCTCATACGTCATAGTAGAATACCACAACTATCACTAGTCACATTCCTAGGTGTGAGAAGAGGAGATAGTAATCTAGTTCAGTGTAGAGGATAGTAGGAGAAGGCAAGCACATGTCCCGTCTTTCTCTACAAAAGTCTATCTAATTCATTTAGCATATGTCTACTCGGTATTATTGTCTTGATATACATGTACTACTAGCTTCTATGATTCATGCATGTCAATGGTGGCATTGGATATGTCAGGATGCTGGCTCTATTATATTCAACGCACTTGTAAATTCTAGGTATTTTTATATTTTTTACTTTAGCTCACGCATGTACCGGGGTTACTTGGTTTAATACTATTTTATATAATCTATGATAGTACATGCATGTATCGGCCATGAGGATTTCTACTATTCATTTTTATGTATCCTAGTGGTTGCTAATTATGTTCTGCAATTTCTTTTCTTTGATCTTATACTCCATCCGGTAAAGAAATATTTTGTGCTACTCTCATCAATGGCAAGTTACGCTTAAGTCTAGCTTAACCTGGTGAAATGGCTAGAGGCCATGTTTTGGAAAAAGTTAGAGAATATCTAGAAAATCTTGTGATTTCTTTCTTGTTGGTTAGCTATTAGTTTTCATCTAAAAAAATTCTTGTTTGATAAAACTCTAGTATCACGATGGCAAAAACATTGTACCGGTCACAGTATAGGTATTGGACTATCTGAGTTCTTTGCTAGGACGGCCTTTGTCCGAAACGTGTCGGCGATGGATCCGTAGAAGCGGTCGATACTAGTATATCAAAGTGTTCGGGTTTTAGCGGGTAAAAGAACACTGCTTGATTAGCGCCCGTGTGGTTCTAGTCGGGACTGTCGGTGTCGGAGTACCCCTCTACAGAGTGTAAAAGCGTGAATATTCACCCCTTGACTCCCGGGTAGGGAAAGCTTGTCGTCATGTGTGATACTAGTATTCAGTCTTTTTTCTTTCATTTAAATTCTTATCTTTGTCTTTATCGAATTTCTAATACTCTTGTTTGTTGAACCGGTGCCATCTCACAATCTTGTGCATGTGTGCATGCCGAGTATGATTACATACTCACTCACTCTTGTTTCTTTCTTTTTCTTTTGCAGAAGTAGGTACTGTTGGACATGATGACAATGGAGTAGAGTAGTAGTATGTGAAAAGGCATGAATAAAAAAACTTTGCATGTAACCGAATCTTTTGTACTGGCCAAATGATGAATAAAATATTTCCCTGTTCTAGATTTGTTGTCTTGGTTTTTTTAGCCTAAAATGTTTATAATTGTAAAATTATAAATATATGGCAGTTGTCAACTAGGCCTACTGTTAGGGCATGAGAACCTCGACTCTACCCTGACCAAATCAAATAAGGCTAGCTCACTTTTAATTAACTAAAATTGAGAAATGTGGTAACTAAGACTTCGTGCGAGTACAAAAGTTACACACATGAAAATAATGTAGTTACCTGGGTTTTACACTATAGTTACCCATAGTGAGAAACTAATGTTATCCAGACAAAAAACATTATTCAACAAACACACAGAGATAAATTAAAGTTACCCTAGCCATTATGCAAAAGTTACCCACATAAAAATAAAGTAGTTACCAACGCGCAGAGAGAAACTAAAGTTATCTATTTAGTAGGATTTAACCTTTTTTGCATAATGATATAAATACCGAGGTTACTTGCACCAGCCCAACCCCAACCCTAATTTATATTGCACATATATTTTTTTTCTATAAATAGAGTCTCAGTTTCATCGCTCATCGCCACTCCCGCATCGTACATGCGATGAACCCTCGAATGGTGTTACACCTAGACTACCGCAATCAAATCAAAATAGTAATGCTCACATTTAATTAAATAAATAATGGGTGTAACTAAGGCTTCATGAGAAACGGGAGTTCAGAAAATATAAAAGTTATAAGTGGGTAACTTACACGTAAAAGAGTTTTCTTCGTAAAAGAGTTTTCTTCGTATGATGGATAACTTATATATTATAGTATGGATAACCCATGTGTTAAAGATGGGTAAATTTTGAGTTCAAAAAATTGAAACATATCAAGATGAGATCTAGTTCCGAAGATCTTGTCATGATAGTCGAGTGGTGAAAACGAATTTTTAATCGGGTAAACAGTTTGAGATATACAACTTTTTGAATTTTTGAATTTATTCAATAAATGTTGACGATATCAGCAATTTCGTTTTTTAGTGCATACATGCAGAAGGTAGGAGAATTAGGATGGAGGATTGGGGTGTTGCGGTCGGAATGTCCACCGAGTTTGGATAAGTTCACACCGGTCTGAATCTGGGTACCATGTTCGCCAAGTTTGGACAAGTTCAGCTGAATCCAGGTACCATTTTTCGATGGAAAATGATACAGATCCTCCGGCGATCGTTTCATTGGATCCCCGGGTCGCTGTCACGTCGCGTAGCTTGCCTCCAAACGAAATGCTCTATTGAAAAATTACTCCCCGCGACCATCAACGCTCCTTCCTTAACTGCCCACGACGCCTCCCACGCCTCTGCCCCCTCTGGAGGCACCCGCCGCCGTCATCGTCGCCGCTGGACCGAATCCCCGGTGCGCACCCGTGCCTCCGTCGCCGCCATGCACGCCGTCGCCTACACTCGCACTCGTTGTGCCGCCTGCCTGCGTTGCCGCATCTCCGCTGTTCTGCTCCTCTCGGCGCCGCCGCCAGTGCACCCCACCCACGTCGCCCCGTGCTCTGCTCCTTCCCTGGAGTGCCCCCGGTGCTCCTTCCCCGGAGCGGCGCCCATCTAGCCTTCGTTTCTCTCCACCTCCTCGCCTCCTCCAGTCCTCTCCATCGTCGGTGCGTCCTCCTGCTTGAAACGACACCACTAAGGATGAGTCCCAGGCAACAACCCTCAAACACACCTCCTAACGCTTCCTGTCTTCCCACTCTTGATTGCTACAAGCGGCATTAGAATTTGCTACCACAGGCGATGGTAGTGCTACGTGTGACTTCGAGTTTTGCAAGTGGCAGTGCTACAAATGTTATTGGTTTTTGCTATATGTGGCCGGTGGCGGCGATGCTATATGAGCATCATGTTTTTGCTAGGATGCTACAATAGCATGCATTTGTTCTACGATAAGTTTGTTATTTTTCTACCATAATACAATTTTTTTGCTACAAGGCCTCTGACAATAGCCCCGGCGATGTCTCCGCGGACTCAGTTTTGCAACTCCGGCGAAGTCGGATTTGCTATAATAGAACATTTTTTGCTAATACCATTTAGTGGTTTTGCTACAATATCACAAAATATTTGCTACAAAGTCGGAGACGAGGTCTCCCGATAAAAGTATCCGGTGAGATCAGATTTACTACATTAGCGCAATGTTTTTCTACAAAAGTCTCCGGCAAGCAAAAACGGGATATTTTATAGAAAAACAAAACATTTTATAGAAAAACAAAACATTTTATAGAAAAACGGAATTTAGAAGGTTTTAGAGAACACGTGTCAGCAGATAAAAAAGAAAATCCGAAAAAAATATCCTGAAGGACGCGTAGCCTCTCTTATGCGATGCAATGCCGCCACCACAACACCAAAAGCTAACCCTTACTACACGATAGAGCGCAGAACCGATCTGGTCGCGCCTGGAGAGAGAGGACAAGGTAGCTGGCATCTCAACTCCATCCGAAAGAAACAGAGCACCTTATTTTGTTATCAAATCCTAGTGCAGTCCTACAACGCACAACCCTCTGTGTTCTAGCGCCTCCCACTCCATGCGTTCACTTCTCTCCGTGTCAAATGTGAGCAGCTGTTCGACACTTTTCTCTCGTTATTACTAAACTTGGAACAGCCAAAACGAGGGAGCAAACATATCAATACATTCATGGAAACATTGCCGTAGCCTAAACTTGGAACAACCAAAACGAGGGAGCAAACATATCAATACATTAATGGAAACATTGCCGTAGCCTAACCAGAAGAAATGTGCAAAGAATAGCAATGGCATCTCCAACTCCACAATAGCTATTAATGCATAGGAAATTCCCCAATAAATTCAGTTAATGTCGGATATAGGCCTACCACACTTTCTTCGATGCGAAACATGACATCAATCACATATTCACATATATGCCATCATGCCACGACCTTTGTACCAATTTCAGGAAATGAGCAGCAGTGCAACAGGACTGGGATGGCATCTCCGGTTGCATACCAAATCCTACACAAGCTTAAAACGACTGGGAGAGGGACAGGCACACGATCCTGATAGACAGAAAATAGCGATCTCACAGGGCCAGATTCAGAGAGATACAATATAGTCTGTAAAGCCAAGAGACAGTATACCAGATGAAATTACTCCCGCTCGAAGCTGAAGCCTGAATAAGCAATACGACACAATCAGCACATGGAAGGTCCGTCTAAGAGAATGAGAAAGTACAATTGATTAGCGAGAAGCACTCGAATGCAGGAAATCTCAATTCAAAATAAAATGTAGGAAACCTTTGTGTGCATTTCAAGAAACTTCTCTTGATATTGAAACAACATTCAACTTAACCTAGTATACAATGGAAAGCTGAAAGGGTGTATGTATCTATAAATGAAAAGAAATAACTTACAACACACACCCATGTGTATGTATCTATAAATGAAAAGAAATAACTTACAACACACACCCATGTGGGTGCTAGGTAATGTATGGTGGCATTAACAACAGTCAAAAGGATGCAATATGGCGCGAGATCATACAGTATGCAGTGCTGCTTAAACCTAGCTTTTAGATTTTTATTGATAAAAAGATATGGAGTTTTTTCTTAAGCTTCCCAAAAATGTTGGAGTGTCTACTTTTCCAAATTTAAAATAGTAACCATTACTTTGTCTAAATTAATATGATACCCTCTTCGATTGCCAAATTTAATACACACGTGCTGACTGCAGAAACATAATAAGCAGTGAAAAGTGGTAATGGTTACTTACAATCAGAGCACTTAATATGCTCAGGAGGCACTCCAAGGCTAACAAGGATCATAACAAATTGGTGAATCCTTTCATCATTTCTGCGATGCTTGATTTCGACTTCCTTGAGATTCTTCGATACCAAGAACTGTTTTCTTGTCTTGTAGCTTTCATCTTTTCTACCAATAGGTTGTTGCTATAGAAAACAAAGTATTTAAATGAAACCAATAAGAGGTAAATGGTGACTTCAAAGACAAAAGCAGTTGTACTTAGAGAACACACCGTACCCAATATCTAAAAAAGCTAAGTCGGACAGTAAGCTTCTCTAGAATTGGTGAGTGTTGAAGAAAGTAAACCAGTCCACTGAAGTCAGCAGCCAGACACCACTCACTGAGATACAATGTTTTTAACTTGCTAAATATACGGCGCCATTTGAAATCCCTGGTGCAAATAATCTGGAAAAAGTGGAGAGAATTAGATTCTATTCAAGGTCTAACTTCGTTAGTACTTGATTTAATAATACTGAATTGAATAGAGCTTTCAGCAGGGTTTCATATTTTGCAGGTTTCTTGTTTAATCTGAATAATATTAAGCGTAACATCTAGAGTGTGGAAAAACTAATATGTATTGTAAAGTTAATATTAAAGTTAAGCTCTTGGATAGTACAATGTCAGGACTCAGAAGTATTAACTAGCAAATACACATATGTATAATGTACTCCATTTTCACGGACCAACTGTTAGGTGATGTCTTCACAGAAACGATTCAAAAGTCGAATTATCAAGAAAAATCAAATGCATATAAGTAGCTTGCCTGTGCTTCTATTTCTGAACACAAATGTACAATAAGGGGTGGCAATCAACCATTGGGTAGGGTATAGCATGTGAAAGCATACCATTTTAGAAGTGCTTATTAGTGTCAAACTGGTAGCACCACACAGACCATCTAGAAGCACACAATCATCACCTTCACTGTTGATGTGACAGCAAGCAAGACAATCCCAATCACCACAGCCCCCATAGTAACCACTGTTAAGGCAATGATCATTGGGCTCCTCACGTTCATACCAATCTGCATCAAACTTGACAAATGCCGTTACCAATAATGGCATGCTCTCAAGTAAAGGAGTCAAGCCCACATTCTGAGCTAGTTCCAAGGCAGAGAGACTTGGGCAAGAGATACGAGTGCGAACATCCAAAACAAAAATGCACATATATGTAACTAGATGCCTCAATGATTGGCACACGATCTTCTGAGCGTAGATTTCACAGTTAGTCATCTCTAATTTCTTCAGCACCGGGCAGCTCGACAAATCTAGAGTGCGTTCCTTAAGTTCCAGACTAGAGATATATAAGCTTGTCAACTGCTGGCAGACGAGAGTCATGTTGGGTAGCCTCAAACGCTCAGTGGTATCATATGAACGCACCTCAACTTGAATCACCCTAACATGGCACGATGCAGCATAGCGGAGCCACATTTCAACGTCTTGGGGTGTCTCATCGGGAGAGGATATGCACACGAATTCGCGCAGAGGCACTCGGTCGCGGAGGAGGAGCAGGGAAGTGACAAAGGAAGCCTCTTCTTCTTCATAGACGAGCACGGTGGGCACGGACTTCCAGAGGTTGCGCCAGCGGCGGGCGAGCACGCACGTACACACGGACTCGCGAGAGGGGAGGAACGACAGCACGAGACAGAGGATATCGTCCGGCAGGGGGCCGATGCGGTCCTCCCCGCCGGCCGCCGCACTGTCAGGCATTCCGTCGAGCAGGTGACCGGCGTCGGAGCTACCGGGGGTTGGGCACTGAGTGAGCGACATCAACCGGGCGCAGAGGGGCGCGAGGAGGCTGTGAGCAACGCGGGACGGAGAGGAACCTGACGAGGAGGGTGGCTGCGGTTTGGTGACCGCGCCGCCCTACACCGCGCCGGTGTCGGCGTCGGCGTCGGCGTCGTCTGTCTCCTGCTGCAGGTGCCGAAGTGTGCGGTGGACTCTGAATTCTGAATTTCTGATGGATCTGCAACGGGGAGATAAGTGATACGAGCAGCTTACTAGGCCTAGGCTGACTTTGCCCACACCCATGACCATCGCGGGCCAAATATCTTACTGGGCTCAGCTTCTGTAGGAAGGTGCGGCCCAGATAGCGGCCAGGTGAACGAGGCACACGTGGAGGTGGAGTGCGAAGCAGAAAGGCGCCGCAGCAGCACCATTTCCTCGCCGCATCGGGCCGCGGTGCGTCGCGTGGCGTCTCCTCCTCTTTCTTCTTCTTCCTCCTCCCGTCCCCATTTCATCTCCTCCACAATTCGGAGCGGGCGCTTCCTGGGGCTGGGGTCCCCGATCGGGTTGGTTCGTCGCGATGGCGACCGACGCCGGCGCCGCCGACAAGAGCTCCGTCTTCCGCAAGCTCCGCGCCAAATCCGACAACAAGGTACGTGATCGGTTCCCACTCCGCTTGGATTGGTGGGGCCTTGTTTCCCATTCTACCGCGCCTCTCCGTCCCTCGATTTCCGCCCCGTTTGATCGCCGCCCGTGCCTCCTCACTATGTCTCTGCGTGCGCGCAGATGTGCTTCGACTGCAACGCGAAGAACCCCACCTGGGCCTCCGTCACCTACGGCATCTTCCTCTGCATCGACTGCTCCGCCGTCCACCGCAGCCTCGGCGTCCACATCTCCTTCGTCAGGTCTAATTATCCCGACCAAGCTCCTTTCCTCACCACGCTTTGCCTTTGCGCGCCTAACTATATGTCTAAGTTTAATCCGGTGCGCCGTGCTTCGATGCTAATCAGCTACGCGCGTGTAGATTGTGGGTCATTTTTTTGGACCCACCTGGTTAGGGTTTGAATCCGTCCATTCTGTATTTTTGCAAGTGCCTGTCATGCTCATTTAAATTACCAGGCCATCTGAAGTAGCGGACTGTGTTACAGAATGCACTCTGCGCTGTGGATGATGCAAGGTGTAATTTTGATGTTTTATTTTGTATATAGAGGAATTAAGGTTTTGATTTAGCTCGTGCGAATGAATTCTTTTGCTGGATAGGTCGTACCATGTTTGTTGGTACAAAAACATTTGTCGTTACATCGACTGACTTGATTACTGTTGGATTTCAAATAGGAAAGTTATTACAATTTATTCACTCAGTTTTGACAATGATCCACAGATCAACAAATTTGGATTCATGGGCCCCGCACCAGTTGAAAATGATGGTTTATGGAGGAAACAACCGTGCGCAAGCTTTCTTTAAGCAGCATGGTTGGACTGATGGCGGAAAGATCGAAGCAAAGTACACTTCAAGAGCTGCTGACTTATACCGGCAGTTGCTTCTTAAAGAGGTTGATAAAAGTTCAATGGAAGATGCAAATAATAGTTCCTGGCCATCCTCCCCAGTCGCAGCTTCTCAGACTTCAAGCCAAGCATCTCCATTTCAAGATCTCAAACTGGATGAGGTGTCAAAAGAAGTTGTAGATGAGAAGAATGAGCCTGAAGCCATTCGTTCACCTAAAGCTCCTACCCATTCATTCAAGAAGCCAATTGGTGGAAAGAAGCCTGGAAATAAGACTGGTGGACTTGGTGCACGCAAGCTTACGTCAAAGGTAGTTTACACTGAACTAAACTGAGGAGATAAAAACCACATTTTGTCCAACTTCTATTCTTCAAAACATGATGCGTCACTTCATCTGCTTTGCCCAGTTTTTTTTTGGGATAAGTAGGAAAACAAAGAGTCGCTCTGTGCTTGTATGACACTCGTTGATATTGAACTTTCCAGTTACCAAATTTATTTATTCATTTTCGTTTAGTCAAGTGGCATTCTATAACTTCTGTCATTTGTTTTAGGCGAGTGAAAGCCTCTATGAGCAGAAACCTGAAGAATCCGTTCCTGCTCTGCCATCGGTGACTGAGAGCACTAAAGCTAGGAGCAAATCTTTTACTTCTCGGTTTGAGTATGTAGAAAATGTACCTTCTGTTGGGAGCAGCTCTGAGGAAAACCAGTCATTTGGACATGTTGCAGCGCCAAAGTCTTCAAACTTCTTTGGAGAATTAGGAATGGACAGTGGATATCAAAAGAAATCTTCCTCTAGTTCATCCAAAGTGCAGGTAATGTGTCAGTTATTCAGTAGTTGCATCATTTATACGATGATGAATCATGCTAATGTGTTGTTACTCATTTATTGTCTCATTTTTTCATTAATCGGTATGTCCCCGTCAATTCAGAGTTCTAAGGAGAAACATTGAGTTCTGCTGTTGACAAACTTTGAACTCTCTAGGGAAGCATTTGGTTTGACACACATACTGTGCTCCTAGTTTAGTTCCACTCTTAGGTAATCCAACTATATGTGGCAGTATGCTTTTGAGTAAACTAGCGTACTTTCGAAAAGTACTATCGACTAAGTATGAAAATTGGCTATCAGCACTAGAAGGCTAAAGATGCATGTTGAGATGGTAAAATATTTACTATATGTCTGATTTTCAGTGAATTTGCACATTTGAAGCTGAACGAGCTTGTTTGACTTATCTCTGCCTAGAATATTAGTTCTGCATGTTGTATATCAATAGTTTTGATGTATGTCCTAGTTTTTTTTAGCATGATGTATGTCCTAGTTGTTAGGAACAAAAGGGCCGATGGTCCTAGTTTTACCTCAAAAAGTGTCTGAATTGCTGCTTTTATTAGTTTTGGGCGGTGGTTGTTGACAGACCACGTGTTACAATTACCTTGCCTGTAGGCATGTAAGTTGCCATATCTTACTTTGCTGGTCCTGATTATATTGTCAAAAAATCATCTCAAATTCTTGCTGACCATGCTGTTTTAAGTTCGTCTATGCGCAATGAAGCTTGTGAGTTTTTACAGATAGGGGAATAAAAAATTGTTTTCATTCTTTTGTTGAGGTCCAACTTCCAAGTGGTCTATTGAAATAACCGATTGCAATGGTCTCCAGGTTGAGGAAAGCAGTGAAGCAAGAAAGAAATTCTCAAATGCAAAGTCGATTTCGTCATCTCAGTTTTTCAGTGATAAGGCCAATTTGGAAAAAGAGGGTCAACTCTCGCTCCAAAAGTTTTCTGTAAGTATATCACCGCGTCATTGCTGTCTCGGATGATAATAATATTATTCGTGGTTTTTGTTTAGAACAAACCCCAGGTCCATGGACCTGGCCTAGTCCTTTTACCTTTTTCAATCCTGAGATATTTTGGTCTTCTCACCCTTCTTATATGTTTACCGTCTTTGATATCTCTGGATCGATTGGTGCCAAGTGGAATCTTACTTTCTTCTCACTTTTATGTTGCTGTAGGGATCATCGTCCATTTCAAGTGCTGACCTATTTGGCCACCAAGCGAATAATTCTAATGCAGATTTGAGTGCTTCGGATTTGATCAACCGAATCTCCTTTCAGGTAACACTGGAGTAGCATTTACCATAGCCTGGCATGTTACCTTGATGTACTTTCATTGATGCTCTGTTTAATCTCTGCAGGCAACTCAGGACTTGACCTCCCTCAAGAGCATGGCTGGGGAGACCGGGAAGAAGCTGACATCTATGGCATCAAACATCATGTCTGATCTTCAAGACCGCATCCTCTGAGCTTACTTTACAGTCAAGACTCTTGTCACATTTCTTCAGTTGGCTGGCCTCTCTTCTGATTGTTATTACATCGTGTAACAGATTAGGTGGTGGCTTGCATGCCTGTCAGATCTGTTTAAGAGTCCATAGGCGTCCTAAACTTAAGAACATAGTCAGTAGTCGTCATGAGAGAAAAAAACTCGCAAATGCTGTACTGGCTAAGTCCTGCTAGCATTTGAGGCTGTGACAGAAACGATTTTGCCTCGAGAGTTCGGTTTATGTTTTGTCGGTCGGAACTAGATGGATGGCATCAAAGATACTTCAAAAGAAAAAGATGGATGGCATCAAAGAAATTCGTTTGCTTTGCAATGACCATTTCATGCACCATTGAATCAAATTGCCTGTAGCATCAGATAAACAAAACCTTGCGACAGGGATGCGAAAATTCAACAAGGCTGCGGAACGCGCTGCCTGTGCTTAAGGTAAGTAGCTATATAGAGTACATCATGTTATCTATGTTTTTTCTTGGATCTCCGTCTCGCTGCCCTCCCCACTCTCCTCTTCTTCCGTAGAGAATTCAAGCCGCCATCCTCCTTGGGCTTCGCCGTCGTCGTAGCTGCGGACTGTTGCCTCATCCGCTTCCTTGCTCTGGTCTCGACCCCATAATCTGCAACTTGCAATTAATAAATTTGTAATAAGCACTTAGACATACTGTTCTGAACCCTGAGGTGCCAATCCTCTTACGTGGGCGCACCTCTACAGCAGGTGAATCACGAGAGCCCCTCGCCTCATCGTCTTCTATCTTCGTCTCATCATCTTCTACAAAACACAAAGATAAGCTTAGTAAGATACCCACCATATAGAAGCTAAGACTGATGTGGGAACCTTGTGTGAGCAAAGTTCAGGTTTTCTATCAGCAAAGAAAGATCACACTTACTGTTTTCTTGTGATGTTCCAGGACAACAGCCTTCTTCCTGTTTATGTGGCGATGATCGGAGTAAGCTGCAGCAGCTTCCCTCATTTTCTTGTGGTGACTCTCCCTGGGAGCCTGAACCATCAACCTGTGGTGATGACCCTCCCTGTGGCCTCACGGTTCCTTTGTCCTCCAATAGCAAAGCCAACCCGCCAACATTTCCACTTTCCGCGCTTGATGATGGGGGAGGGGAGGTGGGTTTCTGTGTTTCTCCAGACGCTCCTCCGCCCAGGCTGGAACAGCAGCTCGCTTCGTTTTCGTCAGGTGTATTCGTACTGCCATTTGCATTTCCTTGGAGCTTCTGCGAAAAGCCGACCGGACTAGGACATGCTTCATCTCTCGCTGCTGGTCCATCAAACAAATCATCCACACTATCTTGTTCATCACTGTCACTTCCACTTTCGCTGCCGCTGCCATTGTTACTACCATTGTCACTTTCAACCGGAACACCATCCTCGTTCAAACCTTTTTCTGCCAATTCTTCTAAATAACCCAAAAGAAATTTGTTCTTTTCCTCGAGCAAGGTAGAGAACCACGGGGATGAACCTCGCTTGACATAGAACAGAAGATATGCTTTACTGTCCAAAACCCCTTCCTCACTCAATTTCATAACCTGCACCGGGAAAGGTTAGAACCCTGCAATGTAACTGAATGAAAAATGAAAACAAAATGTTACTAGCAGTAAAAAATACATTACCTTATCATCATTGAAGAGATACCAATCTATTTCTGACGAACGGATATAGCAAACATAGTGACCCTTGGATGAATCACCCAAGTGTTCTACAACTCCATACAGATCATAGTTTTGAGGGTCCTGTAACAACGAAGTGTGCATCAGCCCAGCTCTATAAATGAGTGCCTGGGGAATATGGTCAAATAAGAAGGAAATGAACTCACGGTATCCGCGGAGCTCATGAACGGGCTTAAATCCAGCTCTAACTGGTACTTCACCATCTCTCTAATCTTGGATATACTGCTGCCCAAATTTTCAAACCGTTTGAGCTGGATCACAAGAACTTCTGGGGCCCGCTCCACCTTCAAGCGTTTTTCCATGTCCACACGAGATTTGCATCCATCACAAATGAAACTTTCAACCACCTCAATTTTTGTGAAAGATTCTAGCGAATCCAGAACAGTGTCCATCTGGTTAATCTCCAAGCTAAGGTCCAGGAAAGACTCCAATCTGTCCGAGCAATGATTGCACTCTGGACAGTGCAACTTAGCAAACAGAAAAAAATATTTAAGTCAATATCACAGGCTAAGCCAGAACGATACTAATCCAATTGCTAGTGAGGATCAGCAGACACACCTGGCTTTTCAATTGGCCTCCAAAAACTTCTTTGACAATAGAAGAGGGCTCCTCAGATGAGAGCCTGGGGGCGACAGAGTACTCATCTAATTTATCAAGCAAGCAGCGGAGCAATTCATGTGCATCTTGGTGCCCGCCCCACCTAAAATCTTCAGATATTACTGCAAACCATATTTTGAAAAACCAAGATCAGTACATATAGTCACAAGGGTGTCTCAAGTACACTATCTTGAAACGAGGATATAACAACTGGAATATTGAAGCAATAAATGTACGGTAGAGGAAGGCTAAAGTTTCAAGAGTGCCCTGTCACTAGACCTACATAAACGGAACTTATCCAAGACCCAACTCAAAAGAGCAACTCTGTGGATAAGTATACCCAACTTGAAAAGTATGCAGTATAGCTAGACAAGACCAGCACTACAACCAAAAAAATTCTCTGATAATATAAGCTACCAATGAAGTTAACGTAGAAGAAAACTGAGGGTTCAGTCAGACAAACATACACTTAAGAGTTAAGACAAACACTACAAGAAAATAAACTTATATAAGCAGCTTATGAATGTATGTAAAGGAAATTTAAGTGTTCAGTTAAACAAACATACACTTCAGGAGCTTGACAAACTTCTTGGGGTAGAGAACATTCCCTGATAGCCTGATGGCTTCAGCAGCATGGTGACGTAGGGAGCAGTAACAGCAGAATTCATCGGAACCACCTACGGGAAAATTTTAAAAACCAATTGAAATCATGAAAGGTTATGAGGGATGCTCAGCGATAAGTAAAATACAAGAATGAAAGTAGACTGATCTAAATGACTTACTAGGACATGGACCTAGGTGACAATCTTTCAGAAGCTTCGACACAAGCGGAACAGTGTGAACCACACACTGGAGAATGCAATTAAGGAAACATGTCCACTTTTCAGGATTAATTAGCGAGGCGCCCTGAAAATAAACGGAAACTAGTAAACAAAAACGTCTATACTCATGTGAGAGTAAAAGAGGCAAATCAGGCATGAACACGTAACACAAGTCTTAGCTTACCACAGGGTAGTCGTTCTTTGCACAGACTAGATTACGGAAACAACATGGAGTATTAGCATAAACACGCTCGTCGTCCAGAGAATCCTAGGGCAGAAGACAGAAGTGGAAGATGTCAAAGACACACTATACAAACGATCAATTCCACAAGGGTTTGGACTTTGGACAATAGGCGTAAAAAAGGATCTGTGTTATCCTGCGATCATTAGGAAATACTAGTACACAATACTTACCATCGGATTGTGATTTACCATCGGATTGTGATTTATATAATCACTAGGAATTCTTCTACCTCCAAACCTGCACTCCATGCAGCCACACCTATCGAGGTAATCATTTGCATAATGTAATGGATTATCATGATAAAATCCATTCATACTATATTTGCGACCATAAAATGGACGATCATATTCTCTATGATCCTCATGGCCACCATGATTTCTTGCACCATGAAATGGGTTATCATATTCTCTATGATCCCTTCGGTCATGGCAGTCTCTGCCACCATGAAATGTGTCATCATAATCTCTGTGATATCTTTGTTCACCACGACATCTGTCACCATTAAGCATGTCAAGATAATCTCTTTGATCTCTATGGCCACGGCGATATCTGAGACCATGAGATGGGCCATCATGGTATCTAGGGTCTCCTTGTTCATCAAGGTATCTGCGACGATGAAGTTCTTCAACATAATCCCGATGATCTCTATGATGATATGGGCGGCCACGATGAAATGGGTCATCATAGTATCTATGGTCCCTTTGTTCACCCCAAAATCCGCCACGGTTAAATAAGTCACCATCATAGTCTCTGCGGTATCTGCGCGGTGAATGGTCACCATAATCTCTGCGGTATATGCCAGGTGAATGGTCACGATAATCTCTGCGGTATCTGCCGGGAGAATGGTCACCATAATCATGATTATCCTGGAGAGTAGAGAAAACTGTAATGTTAGCTTATTGGAGTTGTATGAGCATACGCAGCTGTTGTAAGATAGAGGGAGCATGTATGTGCCACATTCGATGAAATCAGTACACACCGAAAAGAAAGGTTAAAATAGTACTAATATATAACTGAACAGTATCAGCAGCACAAAAAAAAGACAGCTGCAAAAGAAGAAGCAACAGGAATTAACAGATGCATACACCCACATGATTTTGGCCTTGCAATAAGGTCACCCTGTCTCCCTCGTCTGCTGGACCTGCAAACTGCAAGAGATTTTGGTCTTGGGATGTATCCTTGTCCTCCTCATCAGCTGGACCTGGAAACTGCAAGGGATTTTCGTCTTGCAAGGTCTCTTTGTTTCCCTCTTCCACCGGACCTGAACCCTGCGTTCAGCAAACAACAAACACTATATATATTAGTCGTCTTGATGTGGAAAATAAGCAGTGTGACGGAGGGCAGGAAACATGATCATCACTGAATTTAATGGGACAATTTATTGAGAGAACGTTGGGAATTTAATCACGCTGAGCGAATACATTGACAGCCGTCGGATCTTCAAGTGTATGTTCGATGACCACTTTTTGTTTTTTCTGCCACGTGGCAGAATTGCCAGGGTCCACACAAAATTTTTCCTTGGCAATTTTCCGGAGTCAGCGCGCCCGCTCCATGGAGCAAACGTTCGCCATGGATTAGGGTTTGGGAACCAACCAACCAAACAAACGCACACAAAACCCCTGTCCCTGCTGGAGTTCCAAAACCCCGAGAAAAATCAGCATAGTCTCGAAATCGAATTATCGTGCCATCTGATCTGATATCAGATCGAAAGGGCCGGGAAGCTACCGCAATTGGGGTACGCGTAGCAAGGGCACCTCCAGCGCGGCGAGGTCATCAAAACAAAATACAAGATGGAATCCCTAGATTTGCATGCAACTCGCCATGGGCAAACACGATCGGAACTGCCTCGATGATGATCGCCTAGATTTGCATGCAACTCGCCATGGGCAAACACGATCGGAACTGCCTCGATGATGATCGTGGGATTTAAAACGATCAATCCCCTCCCCACCCCGCCCCAAATATAGAAGAAGGCGCGAAGTAAGCGTGAACTAAACTAAACTAGAAACTCACCGATTCGAGCGGCTGCGACAGCGCCGCGGCGGGCACCTCATCCTCCGGCTGCATCGGCACGACGACGGCGTCCGCGGCCACGTTAGGCTTCTCTTCCTCTTCTTCTTCCTCCTCCTCCTCCGGCTGCAGCGCACCGACGGTGTTCATGGCCATGATAGGCTGCTCACCCTCTTCCTGCTGCACCCACGGCTCTGGCGGCGGCGATATTTGGGCGACGACGGCGCCGACGGACAGGGGAGGCTGCTCATCAACCCCTTCCCCCGGCTGCAGCATTGGCGCGACGAGGGTGTTCACCTCGCCGTCGCTCGCGGCCATGGGAGCTGATGGGGCCTGGGAGCGCGAGATCAACTCGTATACGAACGCACGGGGTCGGTGGGCGTCGCCGCGGAAGAAATCGGACGCGAGCGGTGTTGCTGGAGGCGGCGAGAGAATTTATATGGTACGGTTGGCGCGATCGGATTCTAGGCCGGGCCGGGTCAGGTAGGGTCTCTTTCTCGTCTCGCCCTATTCCTTCCATGTTATTCGGGCTTCCGTCGCTGCTGCGGCTGCAAGAGTTCGTAGCTGACAAACGCTAAAAAAGTGCTCGGTGGCAATCTAATCTGGCCGTCCGATCCGATGGACTCGAACCGAACCGATCATGCACATTGGCCCGACAACTTTCTCCTAGGGCGACCCACCTGACAACATCGTTTCTCTGTCTCCCCCATTCCAATTACTTATCCCTGCCTCAGTTTCGATAGGGTTTGAAAGGGCTATTTTAACGGTGACACACTACCGAAAAAATCTTCGCTGCCATGATTCCCAAATTTCTCTCTCTCCCCCATTCCCGTTACTCATCCCCGCCTCTGTTTCGATAGGGTTTGAAGGGGCTATTTTAACGGCAACATATTACCCGGAGAATCTTTGCTGCCTGATGCCCAACTTTGCCGTGCGCCGTAGCATGGAAAAAAATCCTTTGCCGTGCAGCAGAAGGAGACGCACGACAACGATACATACCACGGCACAACTCACACGCAACGCACGAAAAATGATCCTCTCACGGCAAAGAAGCATCAAAACGCACGGCAAACAGAACCACACGACAAAGAACCGAAACAACACACGGCAAAGAATATAGTGACGGCAACGAACTATCACACAAGCCCGCCGGCCGTAGTTAACGGAGCGGGCGACGGCAGGGCTAACGTATGCGTTGCCGTGTGGTCAGGTCAGAGAACGCACGACAAACACTACAGGAATGGCGTTGTGCGCCGACGGCCAGCCGCTACGCCGACGACCAAAGGTCGGGGCCGTCGGCGTAGCACCGGGCTAGCCCAGCCCAGCTTCCGAGCCCTCGGCGTAGCGCAGCCATTGGCGTAGCCGCAGGTACGCCGAGGGTGACCATCGGCGTACCCTATCCCTTGGCTTACGGGGTGGCTGCGTGGCACTAGCCGGGCCAGGCTGGGACGGGCCCTAACGACGTCAGCAGTACGCCGAGATCCTCCGTCGGCATAGACTACGTCGACGGTCACCCTCGGCGTACGTCCTGTCTACGCCGACGGTCACCCTCGGCGTACTGATGACCCACAAGTGTCGGGGATCGCAACAGTCTTAGCGGGTAGTATTACTCAATTTATTGATCCGACACAAGGGGAGCTAAAGAATACTTGCAAGCCTTAACAACCGAGTTGTCAATTCAGCTGCACCTGAAAATAGTTCTTGCTCACAGAAGTTTATCAGTAGCAACAGTTTGTAGTAGCAACATCAAAGCAACAACAACAGTGAAACAGGAGCAATAGTAACAGTAACGGTAACAGTAGGATTCGAGTGCGGTAGGCATAGGGATGATGGACGAGTCTAAACATGTAACTTCAAGATCTAGGGCATTGCAGATAAATAATAACAAGCATCCAAGTACTAAACAATCCTAGGCATGTGCTTCAAATATAGTCAAATGTACTCGCAATGAGAACTTGCACAACATCTTATGTCCAGCCAGCCCGTGGCATCAAGGCCTCTAAGGAACTACTGGCAATTAAGGTGCTCCTTTTAATAGAGCACCGGAGCAAAGCATTAACACTCCATGAACACATGTGATCCTCACACCACAATCATCCCCTCCAGTTGTCCCAATTATTCTCACTTTGGGGCCTTTGGATCCGGGCAATGATATGTGTACACAACTTGCAGATAAGATCACAAACAATACTATCATAATGATTCAATAATAAGTTCAGATCTGAGATCATGGCACTCGGGCCCTAGTGAAAAGCATTAAGCACAACAAGTTGCAACAAAGTCAAATATCACTAATAGAGATACTAGGAACCATGCCCTAACAGATCTTATTCGATTACATGATAGAACTCATCCAATCCCTACCATCCCCAAGCCTACAGTGGGGGATTACTCACTCATGAATGAGGGAAACATCAGTGGCTGATGGAGATGCGTTGGTGATGACGATGGCGACGATCCTCTCCAAATTCCCCCTCCCGACAGGGTGCCAGAACGGAGTTTCTAGATCCGAATCTTGGTTTCTGGTGGCGACGGCGGAGCGGAACTCTTTCTGGAAAAACAATCGAACCCCCCTCGTTTTTTAGGTCGAAAGGCAACTTATAGGCGCAGAGGTAGGCCGAGGAGCTGCCTGGGGTGGCAGCACCCCACCAGGCGTGGGGTCAGGTGGGCCCGCGCCAGGGGTGGGTCTGGCACCCCAGGCCTCCCCTCCGTCTCTTCTTCTGGCTCCGTGGATCTTCTGGTGAAATATAATTTTGGCATATTTTTCGGGATTTTTCCTAATAGTTTATTTTCTGCACAAAAACAAGACACCAAGGTAATTCTGCTAAAAACAACGTCAGTCCGTGTTAGTTGTATCCAAATCATACAAGTTTAGAGAAGAAACAATAGCAAAATATTCGAGAAAGTAGATACGTTTTGGACGTATCAACTCCCCCCAAACTTAGTTGCACAAGACTGGCGCGGCACCGGCGTGTAGTAAGGAGAAAGAAGTTTTTTCCATCAATCAAAGTAGACTTGTCACTGCAAATAAGCAAGAAAGAAGTTTCTCGAATCAATTTCTCAACTCAACAAATAGTAGAAGCAAACCCGGGCAAGGGATAGTAAGCAGTTTCGTTCAGAATAATACCTGAAATTCAAAGTTGGCTCACAGGCTCCTTCGAAGCAAACATTCGCTGCGCCCCTTGCATTCAAGCTCTTGCTTTGTCCTACGGCCTGCCCTCTAAGCAAAAGCAAGATCTAGACAAGAGTGAAAAGCAGTTAGAATAATAATAATCTAAAAAGGCCTCCCTTGCTTAAAGGAAGAGAAGGGCGAAGCATATACCAGTGTTTTGCCAACGGCACGAAGCGAATCTTGAGCCTAGATTGATATTCACAAGAACTACTACGTACGGTATTCACAAGAACAATAAGTTGAGAGGAGGAGCAATAAAAGTGGACGAAAGCAGACAACAGATGTTGATCAAGTCTTTGCACAATTCGCCTCTGCTCTCGATAAAACAAGTCAGAATCAAGTGGCAAGGGGTCGACGACTTCGAGGTATTCCTCGAAGGAAGGGGAGCCCGGGCCTGCGTTGATGGCGTGCTTGCCCAATCCCTATTGAGAGCATTTCTTGAGCTTGAACTTCCTTTTGTAGCTCCGCTCACAAGGACTTCTTTTCATCTGCAATGAATCTTATACCACCACTTGGTCAGTAAGGCCTGATTCATTCACTTTTAAACAAACCTGTTAGTTGGTTCCACCTGCGAGTACCCCCGAAGGGATATGCGGGGCGAAGCCGAGCGCGTGAAAAATTGGTAGAAGAAGCCGTGGATACACTTCTTGATAGTGGGTCCTGCGGGCAACCGATAAGGGATGGTCACAATAAAGTATACAAATCACTTTCAGATGTAATTGAAGGTAAAGAGGGAAGGTTTCGTGAGACTCTCTGGGGGAGATCATATCCACTCCGGTACAGTAGTAGGTAAGCTAGAAGGGGAACGCGAAATGACTTTAGGTTTTGTTGATTTATTGCGCGATGTTTTTATTGAAAAAGATCGTGCTCGCGGCCACTCCATCTAGATCTAAGAAAGAACCCAATGCAATTAAATTCCACGAATATATAAAAAAGAAGAATAGATACAACTAGAGTTACTTTATTCAAATTCTCTCCTTTCCAACACAAGGCGGGCAAAAAGAGTTCATATTGCTAAGAAAAAGGTAGAACCATAAATACTATCTGAAATAGTGGAGGGTGTTTGGTAATATTCCATTCCTTGAAAGCCAGTGGATACTAGAGCCAGTGAAACGGTTGCTACCCCTCTTCTGGATTGCCACCACCCTCTGCTCCTGCTCCAGAGCTATATACTGAGGAACAACTAAGGAGATCACCTCCAAGAAATGCAGAGGCTTTATTCCCATCTACCTCTAATCAAGAAGCTGATCCTGCTGATGGTGAGCTGCCCGCACGGAGATAGCCAGGGAAAAGATGCTTTCAAGGAGTTGCTCAATACGGACGGAAAGATTCTTTCGTGAAATAAAAGAACGGCAGCGGCAGGTTGATGAGGGAAAGGAAACCAGATCTTTTTTCTATGGTATGACCTGGGTGGCCTGCAAAATTGGTTCACGTCAGAAGAGGACCATCACATCTGCGCATTCCTTCCATTCTTTGGTTGGTTTTCCAGGCGCCTTTGTCGGCATGCATATTGGCTTCTCGGAGGGTCTGGCGTATCCTTACCAAAGATGAGGGAGAGAAGCAATACTTTTTCTTATCTGAAATGTACCACTTTTTTTCATCGATTCCAGGGGAATACCGAAGATCTTGCGCGGTAGGTCCGCCAGAAAAACTCAAAAGAGAAAGAAGTCTCGTTGTGCATGCACCCTCTGCCTCCAAAACATATCAAGTTGATCTTCAAGTCTGCTCAGCTTGTACCGGATGACCTGTTCCTTGCGGACGTTTGTCTCAGAAATAACATTGCGCCTAATCTCTTCCAATTCTTGACGTAATTTTTTAATCCGCTGCTGCAAGTCTCCAAGGACATCACGACTCCAAACATGCAACTCTTTTGATACAGACTTGAGAAGTGACATTGTGTCCGACGCACCCCTCTCTCATGCCTCCTTCCAGGCCGAATTAACAACATTCTCACAGTCCTCCTCCATCAGCCAGCGAGCTTCAAACCGCTTGTTTAGAAGATTTTGGCGAGGCCTCGATCTTCTTCCAACACCATCAACAGACAAGAGGACCGGACGATGATTAGAATGTTCAGGGCATCCATTCACGACCTTATACCCAGGAAATCTCGCACACCACTCCGAATTGGCTATAGCACGATCAAGTCTTTCACGGATATACCCTTCAACACGGAAATTATTATTGCGCCAAGTAAAAAACATCACCCTCGAAACCAAGGTCATTTAAATTACAAAAGTTGAGAGTACTACGGAAACGCTCCATTTGAGCCTGGGTTTTTGGGCACCACCTTGTTTCTCAAAGCTATAGAGGATCTCATTGAAATCACCTATGCATACCCATGGGATCTTTTCTTGATGATGTAAAGTTCTGAGAAGCCGCCACGTTTCTTCCCTCTTATCCACCTTTGGTTCACCATAAATCCCTGTTAGCCTTCATTTGAAACCATCACTTTCTGTTATGTCAACATCAATATGCATGCGCCCCATCCACCTAAAACTCAGATTTATTCCTCCCTTCCAGAACATCGCAAGACCACCACTCTTCCCCTCACACTCCTTGAAAACAACATGGGGAAAACCAAGTTTGTATCTAATCTTCTCAATCCCTCTCTTGCAGAGCTTTGTTTCTGACAAGAAAGGGACATCGGGGTCCTCCTTCTTCTGGAGTGCCAGAAGACCACGAACGGCCGGGCCATTTCCCAAACCCCGGCCGTTCCATCCTCCAATCTTCATTGGGACGCGCAGGACTGTCCTGGCAGTCCCGCATCAACTGGTTTTGTGTCCGCGACATCAACGAGTACACCAATAGCTCTCTTCTTCTTAGGACCAGTCTCCATATCACACTCATCCTCTTCAAAACCCCTCTTTTTGTTTGAGTCAGAGCTACTGATCGCTAAGGAGACACTAGCATCAACACTTGCCTTCCTAGCATTTTTTACTTTTTTGTATGTGCCACTCCTTCCCTTCAACTTGCTATCAATTACTACCTCCCCTTTATCCGCCTCCATATCCTGCAGCTTGGTACCTGCACCTCCCCCTTGATCGACGAGCATAGAAGCTGTCTCTCCAACCAAAACCGGTGCGGCTGTGAGGGCCACTCCATGCCCGTCAAATTTGTCTCCAGTGTGGCACTCAGTAGTGTTGAAATCACCTACAACCTCTTTCAGACTGGCTGCCTCGCTGTTTGCATGGCCCTTTTTTGTAATCGGCTAGACAGTATTGTTCCCCTCGGTATTTTTTTTAGGATCACGTATAGCTAGATTTGATGAACTCTTATTTCTCCAACTATCACTTTCTACCTAATAATAAAAGCAGTAACGATCCTATCAAACCAGCCTTTTTTGGACGGTTTTGTCCTCCCACCAAAACACGTATTAGCCACCACTGCCATCATGATACCGGTTCGTTATTTTTTTCTCCATCCCCGTCCAAAGACACCTTGCACACACTCTCTCTCTCTGCCGCCCATCCACGGAGTGAAATCCACGAGCATAGGGACTCGACTACCAAA
Source organism: Avena longiglumis (assembly GCA_030063025.1). NCBI lineage: Eukaryota > Viridiplantae > Streptophyta > Magnoliopsida > Poales > Poaceae > Avena > Avena longiglumis. Next base: position 468,259,403 of record CP125974.1, on the reverse strand, counting down.
AAGCAGACGTACACAGCTATGGGGCCAGCAGTGCCTTCTCGGAGGCCGTAGAAGAATCCGTGGTTGTCTAACAGGAGGAATCACGCCTACAGCTGGAGGAGCCGAGCGCATGGGAAAATCCCCAATCGTGGGCATCTCTGAGCTTCCATCGATGCGAGATCCCATCGATTGCTGTCGTCCGGGTCCCTGCCACCGCCGCTACCCGTGGCCGTTTCCATCGAGCCTTCTCTAGCCCGCCATAAACCTCCTCCTGAGTGCCAGCCTCCTCCAGGGACATGACGCCGGAGAGACAAACGGGTCAGGGCGTCACCGGTATGCCTCCTTTGGTCCAGATCTTTCCAGGGCGTCACCGGTATGCCTCCTTTGGTCCAGATCTTTCCATGCCAGCCATGGGCTGATGGGGGCGAGCTCTCTTGATTTAGCCCCCAATTCATTTGCAGGGGTAACATACGGAGAGAAAATAGATCAGATGCATGGTCATTAGACGAGGAGATTTGGAGGAAATCTGCTGCATTTTTTTCCACCGGAGGAAGGTTTGTTGTTTGTCCGCACCAAAGACGGCGTCCTTCACTGGAGGCCCTCGCCATATCCCAAACGGTCGACATCCCAAGCTTGCCGGTATTCTCGTTCTCGGTCGCCCGTTCTCCTGCAAAGACGCCTTCGAATGGACGGGCTGCTGCGCTCTGAGATCCGCGAGGAAGCCTCTCCGACCCCTAAATATCTTGGCTCCGCCCCGGCGCAAATCGGTGCGGAAGAAGCCGCGGCCAGTGCAGCTCATGATGCCATGGTGCTGGTGGACAACGTCACGCTCGGTGGAGACCTCAAATATCTCGATTGAGATTTTTTTTTTTTTTTTTTGAACGAGGATAGGCCCCGAAGGACCTAGATACTGCGATTAATCAAAGCGGTGGGTACAATTACAGAAAGGACCAGAAAAGAAAGAGACAATACAACAAGGTCCCTCAACTTTGCACAAAGCACCCTGCAGGAAAGCTCCCAAACGCGATCGAGTCACCGCACATGATCTCGCCTCCGACCACGGCCGTCGTTGGGCAGGGACGAACCACTTGGGCGTCGGACGCATGATCGCGAGGAGAAAGGCGCCGATGGCGGTTAAAGAAGCTTCGAACCTGAGGCCGTTCGAGCTCGGCGTGGCCATCTTCTTGGCCAAAGATAGCGGGTGGCTTAAAGCTTCAGGTAACGCTTAGGAGAAGATCGCCGCTGGGAACACCAGTAGCCTATCCTTCTCGGCATCAGCGACAGCCCTCCTTCCTTCTTTCCTCGCCACCACGGCAGCCGAGATCTGGAAGGGAGCTTGTCGCCGTCAACGCCTTGAAGGAGCACTCGAACTTTATGCCCGAGCCACCAAGATTGCTCCACCTCAGTGAATGCATCCACTGCGGCACGGAAGCTTAGCGACCTCTGGCGCCGCTCAACGCCAGTAGCTCGAAGACGCGACGATTCGCACCGCCACCAAACCAAAGCATCTCCCCGCCACCACGGCCGGCGGAGAGGACCTCGGATCTGGCGCTTACGCTCGGCGTCAACGCAGCTTTATTGAGGAGGCGGTGGTCGTCGTCGCCATCCATCCACCATGGACAAGGAGGAGACGATAAGCAACCCTAAGATGCTAAGGATCTGGCGCACAGAGCCCTAGCACCGCCTCGACACGGGCATCCAGCCCAAGACGCACAAGGCCGGACCACCTACAACTATCTTGCTATACAACGGCATCGCCATCCCATCCACTCCGGTGAGCCGGAGGAGGGAGGCGGCCAAGCGACTCTCAAGGAAGAAGACGAAGAGGAGAGGAGAGGGGGAGAGGGGAGAGGGGCATCTCGATTGAGATGGTATTCAGTTGTGGGATTACTCAGGCCATTGTTGCACACCGTAGTAGCAAAGCAGCGAGGATGCGAGGAGGTATTTTACTTTTAAAAAGAACATTTGGCTGCCAATTTCATGTGCTCAAATCAACTTGTGTTCAGTAAATGCTGGACGTTGATTTGATTTCCGTAAATGCAGTTGACCAGTTGTTTTTTACCTATATAGTTATTACTTCCATTTTTAACACTGTCATTTCTGTTATGTAGCAGTCCATGGGTATCCAGATGAACTTTTTTTTAACATGAGTAGTACTCGGTGTATGCTACTCACAGTGGAAATTTCAATGTTGAAAAGTCGTTGTGGACCTTGCAAAATTGATATTTGTTTAGATATAGTGTTTTAGCTACATAGTGTCCATATTCCTCTATATTCTTGATAAGTAAATTCATTTCCTTGACAAAGACGGCGGCACTGTACTTGTCAGGCTTATCAGCTAATGCACGGCCAAGATAAAAAAAGTGAAGCTAAGACAGATGTCATAAGACAAGACAAAAAAATATTCATGCAAATTGTATCGGTCTTTCCGGTGCGACGCCACGAACACTTTTGCTAGTTACCACCCATAACAATAGACTTGGCCCGACCGAAGCCTCCACCTCCGTCCCCCGATTCCCTCGCTCTCTTTCCCAATCTTTGTACATGTATAGCCGGGCGATGGTGACTGTGGAGGCAGATATCTCCCCGTTCCACGGGAGGAGCAGTCGCTGGAAGAGCGATGACAGCCGCCTAATCCCCTTCATTGACCGGCGTTTGTGGCTCCTGATCTGCCAATCGAGTTCCTATTGGAGCCAAGAATTAGCCATGGGAAGGAGCATTCGCGACGTCACATGAGCGAGCACAAGAGGTCATGCGTGAGAGTCAGAGGAGGCTATTGATTCCTTCGGTGCTTGAGATAGCGCACTACAGGAATGAACGAAGGTGCCGACGGCCGGCCGGCTACGCCGTCGGCGTAGCTACCTTCCCTGGCCAGCTGACCAGCCTGGCCGTCGGCGTAGGGACGGCCGTCGGCGTAGTTGACGGTGCCGAGGGTAGCCGTCGGCGTAGCGTTGCCGTCGGCGTAGTACAGAGGGCTGTGCCGACGGTGGCCTTCGGCATAGGTACAGCCCTCGGCGTAGCCCTAGTTTAGACACGGCGATGCAAACGGCGTTAGGCAGACAGGCTGTGCCGACGTCGGCACAGCTCTTTGAAATTTTTGTTTTATCTGTGCCGACGGCGTCGGCGTAGGCCTCCAGATTTTTTCCTTTTATCTCATTATTTTTTGAAAAATCATAACTAAATCATTCTAGTTTAGAAAAATACAAATAATATATCAAAATTTGCAGAAAAATAAGACCTATCTATCTACACTCAAATATTACACATTTATATAAAAAAGTGAAAAATAAAACATTATATATAGTTTAAAACGGGCATTATAAATTCAAAAACGATCCAAACAACATGAAACCTTCGCGTGGTGTCATATTATGTGACATAGTTAGATGGAAAAATATTAAACTTGGTATATTGATTATGTCTCAAAAAACCTTCACAAAATGACCTATCTCGTTCGAGGTTTCTTGACTTTTGGGTCAAATGACCAATGTTATGGCTAGAATGAAGGCATAGTTTGTGATACTGTGTCCATATTATGTATAAGTATGCATCATGGGATTACGAACAATGTTTTAGGAGGAAGTTTCCTTTTCGTCGCACCAAAAAGCCGTTTTCCATTTTTCGAGTGCAAAAAACTGACGGTTTTGTGAAGCAACCACCAAATGGCTAATTGAAAATGCTACCGTCACATTTTTCAAAAATACTAGACCACCTTACATGGATAATGTCATAACAGGGGGATCTCAAACATTTTCGTCTATCCCTGGTGAAAAAGACAAATTCCTGCCGAATCGGTAGGAAGTGGGTCAGATATGAACTACAGGTACATGATCGGATGTTCATGATTTTTTACAAAAATCATTTTTAGGTTTAAAATATGTTGTTTCATCATAGATCCACTTCAATTTTAGCGAGTCTCAGCCCCGAGCTAAGAATCTTCATGTCCGCTCTTCGACAAAGTATAACGATGGTTTAAAACGGGCATCATAAATTTAAAAACGATCCAAACAACGTGAAACCTTCGGGTGGTGTCATATTATGTGACATAGTTATAAGGAAAAATATCAAACTTGGTATATTGATTATGTCTCAAAAAAACTTTCACAAAATGACCTATCTCGTTCGAGGTTTCTTGACTTTCGGGTCAAATGACCAATGTTATGGCTAGAATGAAGGCATAGTTTGTGATAATGTGTCCATATTATGCATAAGTATGCATCATGAGATGGCGAACAATGTTTCAGGAGGAAGTTTTCCTTTTCGTCGCACCAAAAAGCCGTTTTCCATTTTCCGAGTGCAAAAAACTGACGGTTTTGTGAAGCAACCACCAAATGGCTAATTCAAAATGCTACCGTCTGTGGCATCCCGCAAAACCACTACTAGAAAATCGCGTTGAATTTGTGCATTGCATCGTCATCATCATGCATTGTTTGCCAAAACTATTTTCGCAAAGCCCGTTTTGTTTTCTAAAACGCCCCATCTTTAATCAAACGCCAAACCCCGGGGCTTCGGAGTATTTTGTTTTGTTGCTATCGGGTTGCAAACGGCCCAATTAAATTAAATAAAAGATTTAATTATTTTAGTTGGGGCAGTCGAACGGGCCAACCCGACCCGAACGACCGCCCCAGATATTTTAAATCGGTCCACCAACCGCCTTCCTAAAACCTAAACCTACCCAGAATTCTACCCACACAATCCCTCCACATCACCCCCACCAATCCCCATACGCCACCTCATCTCTTCCCTCTTTCCTAGCCACTCCCTAGCTGCCACTTGTCCCTCCCTCTCTCTCTCCCTGGACCCTCTCAACCCACCAAACACACACACCCCACACCCAGACTCTCCCTGTCCACACAACACAAGCACACACACGCCCACGCTGCCCGGCTTCCCTGCCCTGGGTCCCACGCCCCCACACCGCACCACCCCGCCCCGGTCCAACCTCCCCCTCAGCGCCCACAGGACCCACCCAGCCCACCTCTCTCCTTCCTTCCCCAACACGACAACCGCCGCTCTCTCTGCGCCTCGCTCGCCACTCCTTGCCCAGCGCGGCTCCTCCCGTCTGCCACTTGTTGGCGTGCCCTTCGCCGCCTTGCGGAAGTTCCGCCCTGGCCTCCACCACGCCCTCCTCGACGCCCGCCCTTCTCCTCTAGCTCGGCGGCCGCTCGCCGGGCCTCGCCTCCCTCCGCCCGGCGATACTCCAGCCACCGCGACCCGTCGCGGCCACCACTCATGAAGCTTCTTCCTCTAGCTCCGGTCGCCCGTTGCCTCGCCGCCGCCACAAGCGCCGCCCGGCCCTCGCCCGTCCTCCCGAGCTAGCTCGCGCCGTCCGTCCGGTGCCTCCTCCGCACCCGTCGCCGCCTCTCGCCGGACCCAGCGCTCCTCTCCTCCCGGTGCCGACGCTCCCCTCGTGCTTTCGTCCGCCGGCTGGCCGCCTGCCAGCACCTTCGCCTCACCGCCTCCAGGCGCCGGACCTCGCCCACCGCCCTGCCTCCGCCATGGGCGCGTCGCAAGCCCCTCGCCGCAAGCTCCACCTCGCCTTCCTTCGCTGGTCCGCCGTGCCTCTGTCCCTGAGCAAGCATCCGGGCCCCTCTGCCGCTAAACCCCCCTCCGGCGCCGTACCTCTGCCCCGGGCCCAGAACCGCGTCGGCCTCGACCCCCGCCTCGCGGTTCCCTGATGACCACTCCGCGCGTCTCGAACGGCGGCACCAGCGACCTCGTTCTCACTCCAAGCACAAGACCGTCGCGAGCCCGGCGCCTTTTGTCGCCAAGATCTGCGTTGATGCGAGTTTCGACGACCATGCGGGATGGAACTCGATGACACCGGTATCCAAGACCGACCACCCGGACGCATCACCGACTCGGAGAAAAACCCTCGGAACTACAAGATCGCCGCACGGACTTGGGTACTCTGATGCCCCGTTCACGGAGTCCGAGGACCGACCGAACCCGAGCGCCAAGATCGCCTTCTGGACCTCAAGACCGGTCCGAAGCGCCAAGGTCCGAACCCGGAACGCCAAGGTCGCCGCCACGGATACGACAAGTGCTCCCTCGTGAACGCCAAGGACTACCTCCCGGACACCGAGAATCTCCCCCGGACGCCAAGACCGACAACATGACCCGAAGACCCCGGATGCGCCAAGACCTACCCCTGAGTCCGAGAACGACCCCGTCGAACCCTAAACCCTGGACCCCGAGACCAACCCCGAACCCCGGACTCCCAAGATCGTCGAGCCCCCTCTGATGTGTGACCCCTTTTCCTCGAACCCTATTTTATAACATATCAATTTGTTGCATATTAAATTGTCATTCCCGCATGCATAGCATTGGTTTGGGGGCCTTATGCCGATTCACCTAATAATTAAATATGGGGCCCATATGCGGGCAAATCCAGCCTTATATTGGCCTCATTTAAACTTGTGTAGCGAATCGGTGCCAACTTTTGTCTTGCTAAACAACATATAATTGCGGGGGTTCTAAACAACTTGAACCACTTGATTAATTGTCGGGACCCCGGTTCCGCTTAATATGACCTAATTGCATCGCACCTTGCCATGCCATACATCATGCATGCATCATGCCGATCTTCTGCCGTGAATTAAATATTGCATCCGGTGTTTCTTCTAGCGTTTTGGTTCTTCGCGGATAAGGCCGTTGAGTTGATGTGAGCTTCGCCCCGATCTTCGGTTAAAATCTTCGACAATGTTTTCAGGCGAGCATCTCCCCCTTTCTACCTATCTTACTTTTATAGTATTTATTCCCTCCTGTTGATCTATTGCTATCTGTGTTGCGATGCTCTAGATTCCGTACCCTTGATATCCCTTGCAGCCATATATTGCCTTGGACACACCCTATTGCCCGTTGTTTGGTAGATAGTTGGACTTGCGCGTCGTAGTTGCTTGCTCAAGTGCTGATGTGTGTCGTCATACGCCACAGTTGCTGATGTATTGCCGCATGTTGATGTTGGAGATGATTCTAGTTTTACTTATCGTCACTTTAATTTCTGTTTAACAACTAAAATTGAATAAGCAGAGGCATCGGTGGGTGATAGAAAATATTTGGTTTCCGAACGCCCACTTGTGTCCCGTAAGACCCCGAGTACTTGATACCTGTTCCTTGATTTATCGCGCTATCCACATCCGGGAGGTATATGGGACCCCCCTGAGCCAGAGCTTGATTCAGTCTTATTTCTTGGGGCCACAAACTAGTTTGAGGTTTTATTACGATCCTGTACTTATGCCATGCTACTTTCTGTATTTAATTTGTGCGAGGAGCACACTGTCTTTATTTAGGATAATGGCCCGATTTCGCGGTGTCGACAAGCCCAGCCACACTTTCGGGTTCCCAGTCGTTCACAGCCGTCCCCATAACCTTGAGGCCGTCTCGGAGCTTGCTTACTCCGTTGCGGATTCTACTTAAGGGGTGGCCCCCTGAAATATTTCTGAATCCTGTGATTGTTCAGTCGTGAAAGCCTCGTTGGGTTTTGATTTGGTTTTTCCGAGGTTGATCGAGTGTGTGTTGCTATTGGTGCACCCGGCGGGTAAAACTTTCTCGAAAGCCGTGTCGCGGATATGGACGACTTGGAGACCGATATCTCGATCATAGACAAGCATAACTAAAGTTTCTTGCTATAAATTTGACTTTATAATGACTAGTAATCAGCTCCACTATAACGGAATGGCTAATTAATACGCCCACAATTGCTTGTTTGGTCGCCGCCATGCGATGTATCTGACTAGTAAGTATTGCAACTACAACGAAATGGCTGATTAAAAGTACCAACAACTGCTGGGTTTTGGGATCCTATCATGCTATATGTATCTGAATAGTAATTGCTGCAACTATAACGGAATGGTCAACTAAAAGTGCCCACTGTTTATTTTATCAGGACGATTATCTAAACCTGACTAGTAAAGTGCGCAACTATAACTGAATAAGTAAAGCGCCACTGTGTGAGTTCCTCGGTTGACTTCCTCGTTTGGTCTCGAGGAAACGCCGAGATGGGTTTGTTTGATGATAGTATCGGTTGGATCCAGATAGGTCATTCTTACCCTCTCGATAATCGTCGGTTGTCTTGAGTCTCTATAGGTTGTTTAGCGCATCTCGCCGCCTTCGATCCACCATACCTATGTGGCGAGGACCGCCGAATTCTAGCCTCGCTGTGTCTTGGCCTCGATCGACTCCTTCTTCTTTCCTTTGCCCTTTGCGGCACCCCTTTTGTTTAAGCAGGTTTGAGATCGACGTCGTTAGCGGGGTTACCCTTCCGCTTGGCTCAGGCGGGTTATGGACGCCATTGGTTATTCTTGAGGGCTCTTAGCCCCATTTGCATCTTGTCCGTAGTCGGACGCCTCCGCCTTTTCAAGGTGATTTGGATCTTTATGCATATATCTGTATTCTTGACTCTTTGAGTCATGTTATATATATCTTACGTGGGTCCCATCGAGGACTGTGTAATGTTATTACTTCGTTTTCCACCCGCGAAAGTGCTGGTGGGCACCTTTGAATCGTTTCTATGCGGGTTTGGCGAATTTTGTTCAAACTTGCATAGGTCCGATTCTGAGGGTGTTACAGAGTGGTATCAGAGCTCAGCAGTTGCGATACCCCACAAGTCCAGCCTGTAGGATAACCTAGCTAACGGCCGAAGTAGAGTGTCAAAACTATTTTCGAAAAATCGGTTGGATAGTTCTGAATAGGTCTGATTTTACTCCTTACCCCTCTGCTGATCCCCTCTTATCTCGACGTGTTTTGAATCTGCTCTCTTATCTTTCTTCGAGTCCAGGATTTCTCGTGGGTGGGTTTCCGTCGTACCTTCAGGGTTTCGCTTCCTCTTCTGATAACGGTGATCTATCATCCGGTGTTCAAGCTGCCTGAGTGATCCGTCTGCTGTGGTACCATTCTTTGTTCTTTGTTTGTGCCTTCCGGTGTTTTCCGACGCGACAACAGCATCTACGCCGGATCCGATGCAGAGTCTGCATCACTCCTTGCTTTCCGAACCTCGCTTGTCGAGATCTTCAGTCTGAATCCGAGAATGGTTGCACTCTTTTCTACTGATTGTGCGGAGTAATAGATTGGGTGCGTGATGGATTGGCCCCCATGCCGACTACTCACTCTATTTGCTCGCGTACATTGAAGTGGACGAGAATGCATCGATTCCCTCTTCCTACCGAAGTTAGAGGTGGCTTTATTTGTTGATACCTCTACCTTCGACCTTTTGTTCCCGGAGTGTTCTCTCGATGATCAGGGACAACGAACCTTTGTTGGTGGTGTCGCCGTTTTCCAGTTGAAGAAGGAACCCTCGTTAGTGGTGTCGCGAGGATCTAAACGAAGCGCGAAGGATCAGATCGCCGACCTTCCTTCCGGTACCATGAGGCGGATCTCGAGGGCGAGATCCCTTGTTAGTGGTGTCGAATTGTGGCATCCCGCAAAACCACTACTAGAAAATCGCGTTGAATTTGTGCATTGCATCGTCATCATCATGCATTGTTTGCCAAAACTATTTTCGCAAAGCCCGTTTTGTTTTCTAAAACGCCCCATCTTTAATCAAACACCAAACCCCGGGGCTTCGGAGTATTTTGTTTTGTTGCTATCGGGTTGCAAACGGCCCAATTAAATTAAATAAAAGATTTAATTATTTTAGTAGGGGCAGTCGAACGGGCCAACCTGACCCGAACGACCGCCCCAGATATTTTAAATCGGTCCACCAACCGCCTTCCTAAAACCTAAACCTACCCAGAATTCTACCCACACAATCCCTCCACATCACCCCCACCAATCCCCATACGCCACCTCATCTCTTCCCTCTTTCCTAGCCACTCCCTAGCTGCCACTTGTCCCTCCCTCTCTCTCTCCCTGGACCCTCTCAACCCACCAAACACACACACCCCACACCCAGACTCTCCCTGTCCACACAACACAAGCACACACACGCACGCCTGCTGCCAGCTTCCCCCTGCCCCTGGACCCACGGGTCCCACGCCCCAGCCCCACACCGCACCACCCCGCCCCGGTCCAACCTCCCCTGTCAGCGCCTCCCCTGGGACCCACCCGCAGGCCCACCTCTCTCCTTCCTCCTTCCTTCCCCCAACACGACAACCGCCGCTCTCCTCTCTGCCCGCCTCGGCCACTCCTTGCCCACGGCTCCCTCCCGTCTGCCCGGCCTGGCGTCATGAAGTTCCACTGGCCGCCCCACCACGCCCTCCCGACGCCCGCTTCTCTCTCCCTCTAGCCTCGCCTTCAGCCGGCATTGGCCTCGCCTCCCGCCATGACGACATCCCAGCCCGATCATGACCTGCCGCTGCCACCACTCACATGAAGCTTCCCTCTAGCTCCGGTCGCGGTGCTGCCTCGCTGCCGCCCGCCTCGGCCTCTTGCCGAGCTCTCCTCGCCTGTCCGTCCGGTGCCTCCTCCGCTCACAGACCCATGCGCCTCGCCGGACCAGGCCTCCTCTCCCCGGTGCCGACGCGCTGCCTCAGGTGCTCGCGCCGCCGGCCAAGACTCTCATTCCTTGGCCACCCGGACCTCGCCACCGCCTCGCCATGGGCCAAGGCTGCAAGCCCTCGCCGCAAGCTCCACCTCGCCACAGCCTTCCTCGCTGGTCCGCTGCGTCGTGCCTCGAGCAAGCATCCGGGCCCCTCTGCCGCTAAACCCCCCTCCGGCGCCGTACCTCTGCCCCGGGCCCAGAACCGCGTCGGCCTCGACCCCCGCCTCGCGGTTCCCTGATGACCACTCCGCGCGTCTCCGAACCGGCAGCACCCGCGCGACCTCGTTCTCACTCCCGAAGCACAAGACCGTCGCGAGCCCCGACGCCTTTTGTCGCCAAGATCTGCGTTGATGCGAGTTTCGACGACCATGCGGGATGGAACTCGATGACACCGGTATCCAAGACCTACCACCCGGACGCATCACCGACTCGGAGAAAAACCCTCGGAACTACAAGATCGCCGCACGGACTTGGGTACTCTGATGCCCCGTTCACGGAGTCCGAGGACCGACCGCCGAACCCGAGCGCCAAGATCGCCTTCCTGGACCCTGAAGACCGGTCCGAAGCGCCAAGGCCCGAACCCGGAACGCCAAGGTCGCCGCCACGGATACGACAAGTGCTCCCTCGTGAACGCCAAGGACTACCTCCCGGACACCGAGAATCTCCCCCGGACGCCAAGACCGACAACATGACCCGAAGACCCCGGATGCGCCAAGACCTACCCCTGAGTCCGAGAACGACCCCGTCGAACCCTAAACCCTGGACCCCGAGACCAACCCCGAACCCCGGACTCCCAAGATCGTCGAGCCCCCTCTGATGTGTGACCCCTTTTCCTCGAACCCTATTTTATAACATATCAATTTGTTGCACATTAAATTGTCATTCCCGCATGCATAGCATTGGTTTGGGGGCCTTATGCCGATTCACCTAATAATTAAATATGGGGCCCATATGCGGGCAAATCCAGCCTTATATTGGCCTCATTTAAACTTGTGTAGCGAATCGGTGCCAACTTTTGTCTTGCTAAACAACATATAATTGCGGGGGTTCTAAACAACTTGAACCACTTGATTAATTGTCGGGACCCCGGTTCCGCTTAATATGACCTAATTGCATCGCACCTTGCCATGCCATACATCATGCATGCATCATGCCGATCTTCTGCCGTGAATTAAATATTGCATCCGGTGTTTCTTCTAGCGTTTTGGTTCTTCGCGGATAAGGCCGTTGATTTGATGTGAGCTTCGCCCCGATCTTCGGTTAAAATCTTCGACAATGTTTTCAGGCGAGCATCTCCCCCTTTCTACCTATCTTACTTTTATAGTATTTATTCCCTCCTGTTGATCTATTGCTATCTGTGTTGCGATGCTCTAGATTCCGTACCCTTGATATCCCTTGCAGCCATATATTGCCTTGGACACACCCTATTGCCCGTTGTTTGGTAGATAGTTGGACTTGGCGTCGTAGTTGCTTGCTCAAGTCTTTGATGTGTCATCGCCATACGATTCTTGATGTATTGCCGCATGTTGATGTTGGAGATGATTCTAGTTTTACTTATCGTCACTTTAATTTCTGTTTAACAACTAAAATTGAATAAGCAGAGGCATCGGTGGGTGATAGAAAATATTTGGTTTCAACGCCACTTGTGTCCCGTAAGACCCCGAGTACTTGATACTGTTCCTTGATTTATCGCGCTATCCACATCCGGAGGTATATGGGACCCCCGAGCCGAGCTTGATTCGTCTTATTTCTTGGGGCCACAAACTAGTTTGAGGTTTTATTACGATCCTGCTTATGCCATGCTACTTTCAGATTTAATTTGTGCGGAGCACACTTATCATTTAGGATAATGGCCCGATTTCGCGGTGTCGACAAGCCCAGCCACACTTTCCGGGTTCCCGATCGTTCACCGTCCCCATAACCTTGAGGCCGTCTCGAGCTTGCTTACTATGGATTCTACTTAAGGTGGCCCCAAATATTTCGAATCTCGTGATTGTTCACCGTGAAAGCCTCGTTGGGTTTTGATTTGGTTTTTCCGAGGTTGATCGAGTGTGTGTTGCTATTGGTGCACCCGGTAGTAAACTTTCCGAAAGCCGTGTCCGCGGATATGGACGACTTGGAGCACGATTCTCGATCATAGACAAGCATAACTAAAGTTTGCTATAAATTTGACTTTATAATGACTAGTAATCAGCTCCACTATAACGGAATGGCTAATTAATACTGCCCACAATTGCTTGTTTGGTCGCTATGCATGATGTATCGACTAGTAAGTATTGCAACTACAACGAAATGGCTGATTAAAAGTACCAACAACTCTTTGGGTTTTGGGATCCTATCATGCTATCTCAGATCGAATAGTAATTGCTGCAACTATAACGGAATGGTCAACTAAAAGTGCCCATGTTATTTTATCGGACGATTATCTAAACCGACTAGTAAAGTGCCGCAACTATAATGAATAAGTAAAATCGCCAACCGTGAGTTCCTCGGTTGACTTCCCGTTTGGTCTCGAGGGAAACGCCAGATGGGTTTGTTTGATGATAGTATCGAGTTGGATCCAGATAGGTCATTCTTACCCTCTCGATAATCGTCGTTGTACCGAGTCTCTATAGGTTGTTTAGTGCATCTTCACGCCGCCATCCACCATACCTATGTAGGCGAGGACATGAATTCTAGCCTCGCCGTGTCTTGGCCTCGATCGACGCTCCTTCTTTTTCCTTTGCCCTTTGCGGCACCCCTTTTGTTTAAGCGGTTTGAGATCGACGTCGTTAGCGGGGTTACCCTTCCGGCTTGGCAGGGTTATGGACGCCATTGGTTATTCTTCGTGGCTCTTAGCCCCATTTGCATCTTGTCCGTAGTCGGACGCCTCCGTCTTTCAAGGTGATTTGGATCTTTGTACGGTATATGTATTCTTGACTCTTTGAGTCATATATATATCTGCTCATGGGTCCCATCGAGGACTGTTGTGTAATGTTATTACTTCGTTTTCCACCCGCACGAAAGTGCCTGGTGGGCACCTTTGAATCGTTTCTATGCGGGTTTGGCGAATTTTGTTCAAACTTGCATAGGTCCGATTCTGAGGGTGTTACACCGTCACATTTTAAAAAAATACTAGACCACCTTACATGGATAATGTCATAACAGGGGGATCTCAAACATTTTCGTCTATCCCTGGTGAAAAAGACAAATTCCTGCCGAATCGGTAGGAAGTGGGTCAGATATGAACTACAGGTACATGATCAGATGCTCATGATTTTTTACAAAAAACATTTTTAGGTTCAAAATATGTTGTTTCATCATAGATCCACTTCAAGTTTAGCTAGTCTCGGCCCCGAGCTAAGAATCTTCATGTCCGCCCTTCGACAAAGTATAACGATGGTTTAAAACGGGCATCATAAATTCAAAAACGATCCAAACAACGTGAAACCTTCGCGTGGTGTCATATTATGTGACATAGTTAGAAGGAAAAATATCAAACTTGGTATATTGATTATGTCTCAAAAAACTTTCACAAAATGACCTATCTCGTTCGAGGTTTCTTGACTTTCGGGTCAAATGACCAATGTTATGGCTAGAATGAAGGCATAGTTTGTGATAATGTGTCCATATTATGCATAAGTATGCATCATGGGATGGCGAACAATGTTTCAGGAGGAAGTTTTCCTTTTCGTCGCACGAAAAAGTCGTTTTCTATTTTCCGAGTGCAAAAAACTGACGATTTTGTGAAGCAACCACCAAATGGCTAATTCAAAATGCTACCGTAACATTTTTCAAAAATATTAGACCACCTTAAATGGATAATGTCATAACAGGGGGATCTCAAACATTTCCGTCTATCCCTGGTGAAAAAGACAAATTCCTGCCGAATCGGTAGGAAGTGGGTCAGATATGAACTACAGGTACATGATCGGATGCTCATGGTTTTTAAAAAAAATCATTTTTAGGTTCAAAATATGTTGTTTCATCATAGATCCACTTCAAGTTTAGCGAGTCTCGGCCCCGAGCTAAGAATCTTCATGCCCGCCCTTCGACAAAGTATAACGATGGTTTAAAACGGGCATCATAAATTCAAAAACGATCCAAAAAACGTGAAACCTTCGCGTGGTGTCATATTATGTGACAGAGTTAGAAGGAAAAATATCAAACTTGGTATATTGATTATGTCTCAAAAAAACCTTCACAAAATGACCTATCTCGTTCGAGGTTTCTTGGCTTTCGGATCAAATGACCAATGTTATGGCTAGAATGAAGGCATAATTTGTGATAATGTATCCATATTGTGCATAAATATGCATCATGGAATGGCGTACACTGTTTTAGGAGGAAGTTTTCCTTTTCGTCGCACCAAAAAGCCGTTTTCCATTTTCCGAGTGAAAAAAAACGGACGATTTTGTGAAGCAACCACCAAATGGCTAATTCAAAATACTACCGTCACATTTTTCAAAAATACTAGTACACCTTACATAAATAATTTCATAACAGGGGGATCTCAAACATTTCCGTCTATCCCTGGTGAAAAAGACAAATTCCTGCCGAATCGGCAGGAAGTGGGTCAGATATGAACTACCGGTACATGATCGGATGCTCATGATTTTTTACAAAAATCATTTTTAGGTTCAAAATATGTTGTTTCATCATAGATCCACTTCAAGTTTAGCCAGTCTCGGCCCCGAGCTAAGAATCTTTATGTCCGCCGACAAAGTATAACGATGGTTTAAAACGGGCATCATAAATTCAAAAACGATCCAAACAATGTGAAACCTTCGCGTGGTGTCATATTATGTGACATAGTTAGAAGGAAAAATATCAAACTTGGTATATTGATTATGTCTCAAAAAACCTTCACAAAATGACCTATCTCGTTCGAGGTTTCTTGGCTTTCGGGTCAAATGACCAATGTT
The DNA here is from genome assembly GCA_030063025.1 of Avena longiglumis. Classification (NCBI taxonomy): domain Eukaryota; kingdom Viridiplantae; phylum Streptophyta; class Magnoliopsida; order Poales; family Poaceae; genus Avena; species Avena longiglumis. The sequence continues at coordinate 468,244,040 of CP125974.1, read as the reverse complement.
ATGGCTAGAATGAAGGCATAATTTGTGATAATGTGTCCATATTGTGCATAAGTATGCATCATGGGATGGCGAACAATGTTTCAGGAGGAAGTTTTCCTTTTCGTCGCACCAAAAAGCCGTTTTCTATTTTCCGAGTGCAAAAAACGGACGGTTTTGTGAAGCAACCACCAAATGGCTAATTCAAAATACTACCGTCACATTTTTCAAAAATACTAGACCACCTTACATAAATAATGTCATAACAGGGGGATCTCAAACATTTTTGTCTATCCCTGGTGAAAAAGACAAATTCCTGCCGAATCGGTAGGAAGTAGGTCAGATATGAAATACAGGTACATGATCGGATGCTCATGATTTTTTACAAAAATCATTTTTAGGTTCAAAATATGTTGTTTCATCATAGATCCACTTCAAGTTTAGCGAGTCTCAATCCCGAGCTAAGAATCTTTATGCATGACGTTTTAAACGGGCAAATGAAATTATGATAAGAATCACGACATAGTTTGTGATAAGTTGATATTGATATCATATTTGGATTCCTCTCATTTTTCTAATCAATTTATACATGTTATTTGCCGAATTCCGATTTACAGATTTAAAGATATTAATTATTCCATATTGAATAAAAAATAAAAAAATAAAATCATTATATTTTTATTTGAATTCAATAATATTTTTACTTATTCATTGTTGTTTACTTAAATAATTGCTTGTAGTTTCAAAAAATACAACCATATGACATGATGATATAAGAGTTAATAGGAATGATATCCTAGTATTGACAACAATGAGTAAATTGCTTTGTGGGAAGAGATTCTGAAGGAACGAGGAAGTTAAGCGTGCTAGAGCTAGAGTAGTGCTAGGATGAGTGACCGAACGGGAACTTTGACTAAGACTGCAATTTAATCAATTATTAACTAAATAGTGTTAAAATGATTAAAGCGAGAGATTAAGGAGTCAAATAATTCAAAGATTTAAAAAATAAAAATAAAATTTTTTTTTTTTAAAAAAACTAGGCTATGCCGACGGCCAGGCCGTCGGCGTAGCTCCATTCCTGTGCCGACGGCGTAGCTCTAGGCTGAACCGTTAACCAAAACGGTCGTTGACTGACACGCGGGGCCATTGGAAGACGCCGTGTCTTGGGGGTGCCGATGGCCAGTTGTCTTAAGGACGAGACGACGCCGAGGGGCTACGCTGAGGCCACCGTCAAGACTGTGCCGACGCATTTGGCAATTTAAGCGGCCGTCATGTAGCGATTATTTCCTGTAGTGGCGCTTATTTCTGGATCCTACACATCTCTTCTCTTTGAGACCATTATCGAGTTGAACCAAACAAAATTAGAAAAGTCCCATTAAACTACAATCTCACTGTAACTTGACTACCTTATCGTTTACATTACCATCTATGGAAATGGACATGTTCTAAGTGTTAGTCACCTGAAATAAATAAAGTATATATAGACCACGGGAATCTCTAAGTGTTTAAAATATTCATTTTTAAACAAATGACTCATTTGAAGGTTTCAAATACTTAACTCTCAAACAAATATTCTTTCCTATTAGGAAAGTACCTTCTATCATTCAATTCCAAGAAATTTATGATACAAAATATTGGAGATAAATTGTATCTAAATATTGGAGATAATTTTCTTTGAAAGATCAAAATACTCCTAGAGGGTATTTCTATTTTAATCCAAAAACACTTGATGCAACAATTACATGAACTCAATACTCAAGACCATGAGAATATTCTGAATTCTCCAAATACTTCTTTGGGCAAATTATTTGGAATGGACAAGATTTATATCTGAATATCACATATTCCTATGTGAGAAAATAATAACTCAAAACCATTTCCTAAATAAATGCGAGAGATGTAAAAATACCTCTTTGTCCTACTCATCACAATCAAACTGTTTGAATTATTCAAACACATTCAAACGAGTACAAAACCCTAAACCAAATTCAAATAGGATATTAAAACAAAAATAGAATTGGAAAAAAAGGATTTGGAAGAAGAAACATACATGAACGCTTACCTGGGCCGAAACCCGCCTAGACAGCCCAACAACCAGCCCACCTTGGCCAGCCAGCGAATTTTCCCTGTTTTGCACATAACTCCACGCTTGTTAGGTGGTTTTTGCATAATGGTTAGCTGGCCAGTATCATTGTCTCTGTCGCTGACAAGTCGCTGTCGACTTACCGCCTTAGTCGCATTGAATCAGTGCTACGTGTCTTCCATGAGCCTATAAATACTCCTCCAACCATCAACCCAACCCTCACAGCTCACACTCTTCCCTAGTTCTTCCTAAAACCCCAAACCCTAGAGTAGAGCTGAGCTGCCAGTCGCCGTCACTGTGGACCTTTTCGGACACTTCGACAAGTTTTCTAAGCTTCGTCAAGAACATCTAAACCCCTTGGAATCATCCAATCTTCCTCTCACACCCAATCGAGCCCTAGCTCCGTGAGGCGTGACAGAGCCAACTCCGACTAGTATCCGATAAGAAGAAGCTTGTGTTCCATGGAGTAGTTGGATGGTTGTGAAATATAGCCATTCACATACGCATTTAAACTAGATAGTATTCATATATTTGATGAAATATTTTTTTAAATCCTGCCACTAATGCCTAATGATCAAAGGGCTATGCAATCCTTTCTTGCTATTTTTTACTACGCATATAATGACGTATGTGTTGGAATTATGCCCTAGAGGCAATAATAAAGATGTTATTATTATAATTCTTGTTCATGACAAAGTTTATATTCCATGCTAGAATTGTATTAAGCGGAAACTTTGATACTTGTGTGGTTTATGAACAACACCGTGTCCCTAGTATGCCTCTATGGACTAGCTCATTGATTAATGATGGTTAAGGTTTCCTAACCATAGACATGAGTTGTCGATTAATAATGAGATCATGTCATTAGGAGAATGATATGATGGACAGACCCAAATTAAGCAGAGCAATTAGATCGTGTCATCGTGTTCATCTTTGCGAAGCTTTTTCTTATGTCAAGTATTGTATTCCTTAGACCATGAGATAATACAACTCCCTGGTATCGAAAGAAAGCTTTGATGTCATCAAACATCATCCTATGTGAGGGTGATCATAAAGGTGTCTCTCAGGTGATCGGAAAGTACTTGTTGGGTTGTATGTATCGAGATGGAATTTGTCCCTCAGTCTCGGAGAGATATACTCCGGCCCACATATATATCATATCACCGCTTGCAAAACCACGTTAAGGAGTTTAATACAAAGTGATATCGGATTACTTTGACAGTAAAAAGTCTTTTTGTGAACGAGATTGAACTAGGTATACCGATACCAATGATCGAATCTCGGGCAAGTAAAATATCGCGTGACGAAGGGAATATATATATGGGATTAATTGAATCTTGGCATCTAGGTTCATCCGATATGATCATAGATGAATATGTGGGAGTCAATATGGGTTTCCATATCCCGCTGTTGATTATTGATAGAAGATCATGTCTGCATATTCTCGAACCCGTAGGGTCACACACTTAACGTGCCTCGACGCTAGGATAGAATGGATAATTGGTTTATGAGTTTTTGTTCGGAGTCTCGGATGATATCCAGGACATCACGAGAGGTTCCGGAATGGTCCGGAGAATAAGATTCATATAAAGGAAAGTAGTTTTTGAATTTCGGAATCGTTTCAGAGTATTTGGTATTATACTGGAAGGTTCTAGAAGCTTCTGGAGTGGGACCAACATGGCCCCACTTGTCGGAGGGCTGCGTGGGCCTAAGAGGGAGTGCCCTGGCCGCTTTGGGCCAGGGGCACAAGGCCCCATAGGCCCAGCCGGCCAAACCCTAGGAGAAACCCTAGGGAACCCTTCTAGAAGGAAGGGGGAAACTTGCCCCCCACTCCACCCTTTGGGGCCGCCGCCCTAGGGCTTGGAGGAGGGGCCAAGGGGGCAGGCTAGCCCCCTATATAAGGTGGGCAGGGGCGCACCCCTCCCCCACTCCTCCAACCCTAGACACCGTCCTGCTGCCCCTCCACCTCTCTCTCTCTCTCCCGACTGCGCGTAGGTGAAGCCCTGCCGCAGAAACTCTCCACCATAGCACCACACCGCCGTGCTGTAGATCCGATCCATCTCTCCACCCCACTTGCTGGACCAAGGAAGGAGGAGAAGTCGCGGCACCGTACGTGTGCATCTCTCGAAGGCGCCGCCACTTGCGGCGTTGGATCGGATCGGATCGCGAGGAGGAGAAGGCTAGTTCGACTACATCACCCACGTTCCGTTGAACGTTTCTGTTGTGCGATTTCATCAAGGGTACGAATATCTCATCTATCTCTCTCTCATTGAATCTCCTAGATTAGATCTTAGCTTTCTCGTTCGCATCCGTATAATTTTTTTGATTTACTATGCTGCGAAACCCTTTAGTGGTATCAGAGCTAGATCTATGCGTAGATGTGTTTCACGAGTAGAACGCAACAGGATTGTTGCGGGCGTTGATGTTTTCTGTTGCAGGCCTCTTGTTGTGTATTTCTTATGGCGTGGCATAGTGAGATCGAAGCGGTCCAGGCCAACTTTACGCGACCTCGTTCGTGAGACCGGCTCCGCACTTGACGTGTGGCTTGTTCCACACATGCGGCTGGTGGATGCCAGTTTCTCTCACTATAGTAGTCATGGGATTTACACCGGATGTTAGCAACCATAATATCACCTTTGTGGCTTTTCGTAGGTAAGAATCGTTCTTAGCTTGTTAATCCCATAATCCACGTAAAACATGCAACAACAAAGTAGAGGCGTCTAACTTGTTTTTGCAGGGAGTGTTTTGTGATATGGTATGGCCCAAGACATGATGTGTATGTATGCAATGATCATGTTTTGTAATATTTCACGACTTGCATGTCGATGAGTTCACAACCGGCAGGAGCCGTATGGTTGTCTTTATAATTTTGTATGACCTGTGTGTCAACTTCTTATACGCCATGTAATAGCTTTACTTTATCGCTAAGTAGTTAGCAATAGTTGTAGTTGCTATTAGTGGTGGAGGCAATCATGGTGGAGTGATGGAGATCATGCTGGCGCGCACAAGATGGAAATCATTGCGCGGAGATTGGCTATACCATGTCACATAAAATTATATGCATGTGATGTTTATCCTTTTATGTATCTTATCATGCTTAGATCGCGACGGTAGCATTATAAGATGATTCCTCACCTAAAGATCAAGATAAAATTGTGTTCTCCCCATGTATGCACCGTTGCAAAAGTTCGTCGTGTTCAAGCACCTCGTGATGATCGGGTGCTATAAACTCTACGTTCACATACAACGGGTGCAAGCCAGTTTTGCACACGCGAAAATACTTGGGTTTGACTTGACGAGCCTAGCATGTACAGACATGGTCTCGGAACACACGAACCAAAAGGTTAAGCATGAGTCATATGAATGATATGATCGACACTTTGTTGTCCACCATTGAAACCACATCTCTTCTCGTGAAGATCGGATTAGGTGTGGTGAATTTGGATCGTGTTCACTAAACAACTTGAGGGATGTTGAATTTAGTGGGAGTTCATCTAGTAATTTGATTAAGTTGAACTAGTTATCATCAACATAGTCTAAGTTGTATTTGCAAATTTTGTAGATCAAATGGCTAAGTCCATCTTCAACTTCAACGTTTTTGCTGAGAAAGAAAATCTTAAGAACAATGGGTCTAACTTCACCAACTGGTTCCGCAATCTAAGAATCATTCTCGCTGGCGGACAAAAGGACTATGCCCTTGAGAAAGCGCTAGGTGACGCCCCTGCTATTGATGCGCCGGCTGATGAAAAAGTTGTTTATCAGTCGCGCAAAGATGATTATGGAGTGATTAAGAGTACCATGTTGTTTGCTATGGAACCGGACCTTCAAAATCGTTTTGAGGAGTTCGTCGGGCCCTTTGAGATACTTTAGGAACTGAAAACCATGTTTCAGACTCAGGCCCTTCTGAGAGATATGAGATCTCTGAGAAGTTCTTTAACTGCAAGATGGAGGAAGGGAGTTCCTTTAGTGAGCACGCCATTAAGATGTCGGGCTACACTCAACGTCTTGAGCAACTGGACTGAAAGATTCCAGAAGAACTCAAGATTGACAGAGTTCTGCAATCACTCCCTCACAGCTACAAAGGTTTTGTAGTTACTCACAATAAAATTGGTTCCACTGATACGATCATTGAGCTCTTCGCTAAGCTGAAAGCTGCGGAGGTGGATATCAAGAAAGATAATCATGTGTTGATGGTCAACAAGACCCCTAGCTTTAAGAAAGGTAAGGGTGCAAAGAAATCCTTCAAGAAAGGCAGCGGCAAGTGCGTTGCCCCTGCTGAGAAGAAGCTCAAGTCTGGCCCTAAGCCGGACACTGAGTTCTTCTATTGCAAGGACAAGGGTCACTGGAAGCGCAACTGTCCAAAGTACTTAGCGGACAAGAAGGCTGGCACCATTAAATGTATATTTGATATACATGTTATCGATGTTTACCTTATTAGCGCTCGTTGTAGTGCCTGGGTATTTGATACTGGTTCAGTTGCTAATATTTGTAACTCGAAACAGGAGCTACGGAATAGACGGCGGCTAGCAAGGGATGAGGTGACGATGCGCGTTGGCAATGGATCAAAAGTTGATGTGATGGCCGTCGGCACGCTCTCCTTAGTTTTACCTTCGGGATTAATTTTAAACCTTAATAATTGTTATTATGTGCCTGCATTGAGCATGAACATCATATCTGGATCGTGTTTATTGCAAGACGGTTATTCATTTAAATCGGAGAATAATGGTTGTTCTATTTATATGAATAACATCTTTTATGGTCATGCACCTGTTGTGAATGGTTTATTTATTCTGAATCTCGAAAGCAATGAAACGCACATCCATAACATTGAGGCTAAGAGATGGAAAGTAGATAGTGATAATCAAATTTATTTGTGGCACTGCCGTCTAGGTCATATTGGTGTAAAATGCATGAAGAAACTCCATTCTGATGGACTTTTGGAGTCTCTTGATTTTGAATCATTTGACACGTGCGAGCCGTGCCTCATGGGCAAGATGATCAAAACCCCGTTTTTCGGTATAATGGAGAGAGCAACGGACTTATTGGAAATCATACATACCGATGTATGCGGACCAATGAGTGTTTCGACGCGCGGTGGATATCGCTATTTTCTCTCTTTTACTGATGACTTAAGTAGATATGGGTATATCTATTTAATGAAACATAAATCTGAAACGTTTGAAAAGTTCAAAGAATTTCAGAACGAAGTGGAAAACCATCGTAACAGGAAAATTAAATTTCTACGATCCGATCGTGGAGGTGAATATTTGAGTTATGATTTTCTCACGCTTCTTAAAGCAAGCGGAATCGTTTCGCAACTCACGCCACCCGGAACACCACATCGCAATGGTGTGTCTGAACGCCGGAATCGAACTCTATTAGATATTGTGCGATCAATGATGTCTCTTACAGATTTGCCATTATCATTTTTAGGTTATGCATTAGAAACCGTTGCATTCACTTTAAATAGGGCACCATCTAAATCCGTTGAGACGACACCGTATGAACTATGGTTTGGTGCTAAACCTAAGTTGTCGTTAATTAAAGTTTGGGGATGCGAAGCTTACATCAAGAAGTTGATGCCAGACAAGCTCGAACCCAAAGCGGAGAAATGCGTCTTCATAGGATACCCTAAGGAAACGATTGGGTATACCTTCTACCACAGATCCGAAGGCAAAGTTTTTGTCGCAAAGAATGGATCCTTTCTTGAGAAGGAGTTTCTCTCGAAAGAAGTGAGTGGGAGAAAGGTAGAGCTAGACGAGGTTATTGAACCTTCTCTCGAGTTGGAGAGTAGCGCAGCACCTGAAATTGTTCCAGTGCCGTCTGCACCAACAAGATAGGAAGCTAATGACGAGGATCATGAAACTTCGAACGATGCTACTACTGAACTTCGCAGGTCGACAAGGTCACGTGCCACTCCGGAATGGTACGGCAACCCTGTCTTACCTGTCTTGTTGTTAGAAAACAGTGAACCTGCGAACTATGAGGAAGCAATGATGAGCCCAGTCTCTGAGAAATGGCTAGAGGCCATGAAATCCGAATTGGGATCCATGAGCGAAAACCAAGTATGGACTTTGGTGGACCCTCCTAGCGACCGTAAGGCCGTTGAGTGCAAATGGATTTTCAAGAAGAAAGTGGACGCGGATGGTAATGTTACTGTCTATAAAGCTCGACTTGTCGCAAAAGGGTTTCAGCAAGTTCAAGGTGTTGACTACGATGAGACTTTCTCTCCTATAGCGATGTTTAAGTCCATTCGGATTTTATTAGCAATTGCTGCATTTCATGATTATGAAATATGGCAGATGGATGTCAAGACTGTGTTCCTCAATGGCAACATTGATGAAGAGTTGTATATGATGCAGCCCAAAGGTTTTGTCGATCCTAAGGATGCTGATAAGGTGTGCAAACTTCAGCGTTCCATTTATGGACTGAAGCAAGCATCTCGAAGTTGGGACCTTCGTTTTGATCAAGTGATCAAGAGTTTTGGATTTGTTCCAAATTGCTACGAAGCTTGTATCTACAAGAAAGTGAGTGGGAGCTCGGTGACATTTTTAGTACTATATGTGGATGACATATTGATTATTGGAAATGACATTGGTATGATTAACGATGTGAAGAGTTATTTGAATAAATGTTTTTCAATGAAAGACCTAGGTGAAGATGCTTATATATTAGGCATCAAAATCTATAGAGATAGACAAAGACGCCTAATAGCTTTAAGCCAAAGTACATACCTATACAAAGTTCTGAAAAGGTTCAGAATGGATAAAGCAAAGAAAGATTCATTGCCCATGTTGTCAGGTAAGATATTGAGCAAGGCTCTGTGTCCAGCTACGGTAAACGATAGAGATACTATGAGCAAAGTTCCATATGCCTCGGCCATAGGTTCTATCATGTATGCCATGCTATGTACTAGACCGGATGTGTCCAATGCTCTTAGTTTGACGAGCAGATACCAAAGTGATCCAGGAGTGGAACACTGGACAGCCGTGAAGAACATCCTAATGTATTTAAATGGGACTAAAAAAATGTTCTTGGTCTATGGAGGTGATGAGCAGCTCGTCGTAAAAGGTTACGTCGACGCTAGTTTCGACACTGACCCGAATGATTCTAAATCTTAGACAAGATACGTTTATATTTTGAATGGTGGAGCTGTGAGCTGGATAAGCTGCAAGCAAAGCGTGATCATGGGATCTACAACAGAAGCGGAATACATGGCTGCTTCAGAAGCGTCAAATGAAGGAGTTTGGATCAGGAACTTCATCACTGATCTTGGTGTGGTTCCAATTGTCTTGGACCCACAGGAGATATTATGCGACAACACTGGTGCCATAGCACTGGATAAGGAACCAAGATATCATCCAAAGACCAAGCACATCAATCGCCGTTTTCATATAATTCGAGATTATATAGCAGATGGAGATCTGAAGATTAGCAAAGTACATATGGATCTGAATGTCGCAGATCCGTTGACTAAACCTCTTCCACGAGCAAAACATGATCAACACCTTAATGCCATGGGTGTTAGATTGTTGCCAGATGTAAACTAGATTATTGACTCTAGTGAAGTGGGAGACTGTTGGAATTATGCCTTAGAGGCAATAATAAATATACTATTATTATAATTCTTGTTCATGACAAAGTTTATATTCCATGCTAGAATTGTATGAAGCGAAAACTTTGATACTTGTGTGGTTTATGAACAACACCGTGTCCCTAGTACGCCTCTATGGACTAGCTCATTGATTAATGATGGTTAAGATTTCCTAACCATAGACATGAGTTGTCTGTTAATAATGAGATCATGTCATTAGGAGAATGATATGATGGACATACCCAAATTAAGCAGAGCAATTAGATCGTGTCATCGTGTTCATCTTTCCGAAGCTTTTTCTTATGTCAAGTATTGTATTCCTTAGACCATGAGATAATACAACTCCCTGGTAGAGGAAGAAAGCTTTGAGGTCATCAAACATCATCCTTTGGGAGGGTGATCATAAAGGTGTCTCTCAGGTGATCGGAAAGTACTTGTTGGGTTGTATGTATCGACATGTAATTTGTCCCTCCCGAGTCGGAGAGATATTACTTCGGGCCCACTCGGTAATCGATATCAACAACGCTTGCAAGCAAGTGGTTAAGGAGTTAATCAAAAAGTGATATCGGATTACGGAACGAGTAAAGTACTTGTTGTGAACGAGATTGAAAGAGGTATACCGATACCAACGATCGAATCTCGGGCAAGTAAAATATCGCATGACGAAGGGAATATATATATGGGATTAATTGAATCTTGTCATCGTGGTTCATACGATATGATCATCGATGAATATGTGGGAGTCAATATGGGTTTCCAGATCCCACTATTGATTATTGATAGAAGATCATGTCTGCATATTCTCGAACCCGTAGGGTCACACACTTAACGTGCCTCGACGCTAGGATAGAATGGATAATTGGTTTATGAATTTTTGTTCGGAGTCTCGGATGAGATCCAGGACATCACAAGAGGTTCCAGAATGGTCCGGAGAATAAGATTCATATAAAGGAAAGCAGTTTTTGGATTTCGGAATCGTTTTGGATATTCGGTATTGTACCGGGAGGTTCTAGAAGCTTCCGGAGTGGGGCCAACGTGGCACCACTTGTCGGAGGGATGTGTGGGCCTAAGAGGGAGTGCCCTGGCCGCATTGGGCCAGGGGCACAAGGCCCCATAGGCCCAGCCGTCCAAACCCTAGGGAACCCTTCTAGAAGGAAGGGGGAAACTTGCCCCCCACTCCACCATTTGGGGCCACCGCCCTAGGGCTTGGAGGAGGGGCCAAGGGGGCCGGCCAGCCCCTATATAAGGTGTGCAGGGGAGAACCCCTCCCCCACTCCTCCAACCCTAGCCGCTGTCCTGATGACCCTCCACCTCTCTCTCTCTCCCGACTGCGCGTAGGCGAAGCCCTACCGCAGAAACTCTCCACCATAGCACCATGCCGTCGTGCTATAGATCCAATCCATCTCTCCATCCCACTTGCTGGACCAAGGAAGGAGGAGACGTTGTGGCACCGTACATGTGCATCTCTCGGAGGCGCCGCCACTTGCGGCGTTGGATCGGATCGGATTGCGAGGAGGAGAAGGCTAGTTCGACTACATCACCCATGTTCTGTTGAACATTTCCGTTGTGCGATTTCTTCAAGGGTATGAAGATCTCATCTATCTCTCTCTCGTTGATTACATCTCCTAGATTATATCTTGGATTTCTCGTTTGCATCCGTAGATTTTATTTGATTTACTATGGTGCGAAACCCTTCAGTATGATGATGGGAATCACTACATAAAAGTCAAAGATACGAGATTTTCAACACGTCAAAGAAACCAGGAGGCGTGAAGTGGATCCAGAAGCTTTAACGACCAACTATACGGCGAGAAATTTATTCCAGCCGTATAGTTCCGGCCGTATAGTTGTCATCGACTCCATTAGGTCAAACAGGACAACTTTCGTGAAGGGACCCCTATATAAAGAGGCTTCGAGCAACGAGAAACAACGCTTCTTTTTCAACCTCAACTTCTCGCTGCCACCAGAAGCCGCCACGCCAGAGGAATAGATCTAGATCTAAATCTCCAAACCGTTCTCCACCACCATAGCCATATTCCACCACTTGTAATAGTAGATCTCTTCTCCAATTGGCGACATTGTAAGACTATTTGCTATCAAGCTTATGATCTCTATTACAATGTTTATGATTGTTGATTTTATCTCTATGTGTGAGTAATTCTCCTTGGGCTAAGGGCTTCATCCTAGCCATGTAGATTTTTGTGCATGCTATTTATCCTAAATGGGATCATGTATTAGTTTGTATGACATGATGATTATTGTACCATCTCTTGCCTCAATCTAAGGACTTGTAAGGTACCCAAGACCCCAAGGATTGATCCAGGTATAGGGAGTGTGAGTGAAGACTGATCTGCAGGTTGGGAACGCTAGTGACGGAAGGGGTAGTACGGCTATATGCGTGGGATTTTCTTGGGATTGACAGTGACATCACTATGCATATCATTAGTTCTATTTATTCTATGGATGAGACTAGTAGGTTATTGCTGTAAGCGGTTGCAGAGGCAATAGCAATTATGGATGCACTTCCCACATATAATTATCTTGCTCTAATAATTACATGCATACTTTATTATTATATTTTATTTCCATCAGATGTTTTTACACAGCTACTAGTGAACCCGAAGGCCCTAGGCCCTCTCTCTCTCCATAGTCAACAACAACAAAAAGATCGTAAACTCTTGGTCCGGTGAAAATACAAAAGGAATTCTAAAACTCTCGAAATCTCACTTTGCTTTATGCTTCCCAAGGATTCGATAAACCTAGGTCTACTAGGGAAAAAGAACTATACTACATCCGTAATCCGGATCGAAGGTATCAACCCTTTTTCTGGCGCCGTTACCGGGGAAGCAATAACTACCCTGGTGAGGTTAGTAGGAACCTTGCTAGTTTTAATTCTTGTTTTTAATTTTGTTAGTTTTCTTTCAGTCTTTATATGAAAAACCAAAAAAATTAGTTAGTCTTTTAATTCTTGTTTTTAGCATTATAAGTTTTTATTTAATTAAATCCAAAACCATAGGAAATATGGCTAAAAAGAAGCTTGGGGAGTTTACAACTCCCAACAATGATTATTTGCATACTCTTATTACTCAACCAGCAATTACTTCTAAAGATTAAGAAATTAAGCCCCACTATTTAAGTTTGGTTCAACAGAATCAATTTGGAGGCTCTACTGTTGAAGATGTAGGTATGCACTAAAACACTTTTACTAAAATATGTGATATGATGCGCATTAAAGATGTTGACCCCGACGCGGTCAAGTTGCGCTTATTTCCTTTTTCTCTTAGAGGAAGAACAAAAGAATAGTTGTTATCTTTGCCTAGAAATACTATTGCATCATGGTTGGAATGTACTTCTTTATTTATGACTAAATTCTTTCCACCTGCAAATACTATGCAACTAAGATCTAATATTACTAGTTTTAGACAGGAAGAGCATGAGCCACTAGCGCTTGCATGGGAGAGAATGAAAAGAATGCATGAGAAACTGTCCCAACCATGGGATGGAAGATTGGTTAATTATCCATTTATTTTATAATGCTCTTAACCCTGTGTCTAAGTCTATGCTTGATACTGCAGCTGGAGGAACATTTATGGTTAAAGAAATTACCAAAGCAAAGCAGCTTCTAGACAATATGCAAGACAAACATTCCCAATGGCATGTGGAAAGATCAAACACCAAGAAGGTGAACTCTGTCACACATCAAGAAAATGAAGAAATCAATGCTAGGTTGGATGAGCTCATATTAACCGCCAAAGGTAAGGAAACCCCGGTAAGAGCTACTCCCAAACCAAATATTGAATAAATAGACTTCATAGCTTGTAATGATTATAACCCTGCCTGGAAGAAGAATTATAATCCAAATTTTCAGAAACACTATTCTAGTCCTGCAAGTAACACTAATAATAATATGGCATCAAGTAATGGTAGTCTCCAAGAAAATCTTAAATCTTTTATAGACTCACAAAATGATAAAATAATATCCTAGTTAAAATAATGGAGAACCATGATGCTATGCTTGGTAAATTATCTAACCAAGCTATAAGTTTGAGGAATGATTTGCAGGCCCTCCAGGAAAGAACAAGGATTGTTGAGGCATAACTAGGTAAGATAACCGAGAGTCAAACTCTCATTCTATCTAAATTTGCAGGTAAAGCTGAGCCCAATCCAGTAGAAGACCTCAAGATGATAAGAATCCAAAGGGAGGAGCTAGAAGAAATTGACTATAGAAATGCTCCTTCACCAAATTACATAGTTGAAGATCTTGTAAAAAGGATCAATATCAAGATTCCGGTAAGTGACGGAAATGAAGAAGCCATGTATCAACACTTTGTTAATCAGGTAGAAATAAAGGTACGTGAGCTTGAGGAAGAATATAAGAAAATTGCTGAAAAATTACCTATTAAGCTTGATGATATATTTGAGCCCACAATTAAGATTAAAATTGGGACTAATTAAATAGCTGCACTTTGTTACTTAGGTGCAAGTGTTTCAACAATTCCGAAGAGTCTTTTTAATAAGTTAAATCTTGGCTCTTTTGAAATCACCGAGCTAAAATTACATCTAGCAGATTCTACCTACAAAAAAGTAGTAGGAATTAAAGAGAATACCTTAGTATACATTAAAGGCTGTCCTACTCTTACTGATTTTTTTATTGTTGACATGCCTGAAGATGCTACTGCTCCTATCATATTAGGTCGTTCTTTCTAAATAACTATTATGGCTTTGATCAATTTGCACGAAGGGAACGTGAAGCTCCAATTGCCTTCGTGGGATCCTTCTGTTATTCATTTTCCTAGGAAAAAAAGCCAAGCAAGATGAGAAGGAGGCCATCACTTTGAAGGCCAACTATTTTGGAGTGGGTGTTCTACTCATTTGGCCTAAGTGAACAGCATCAAGGTCAAGCTATTGACCATAAAAAAGCGCTGCATGGGAGGCAACCCATGTGAAATTAAGGTTTGAATAAAGTTTTTAAGTTTTAGTTTAAGTTTTTATGTTCAATAAAGAGTGCTATAAAACTCCAGTGAGGAGGAGAGATTTAGTGGTACTAAAATTCTTGTTTTATACATGCTAATGTTGGTCGACAATTTAGTCTGTCATTTTTTTGTCAAAACATGGTGTTTCGCTAAGTTTTAGTCTAAAAAGTATTTCTCCAAGAAATATAATTTTTTTGATGTATACATTATCTTTAACGACCAACTATATGGCGGAAATAAAAATTCCAGCCGTATAGTTTCGGCCGTATAGTTATTTGATCCATCAAAATTTTTTGTTCTCCAGATACAGAAGGTTTAACGACCAACTATACAGCAGGAACAAAAGTTCTGGCCATATAGTTTCGGCCGTATAGATACAGCCGCCAGGATAAAAACCCTAGAAACCATATTTTGTTGTCGTCAGATCAACTATACGGCAGGAATAAGTATTCCGGCCATATAGTTGCGACCGTATAGTTGCGTACGACCACTTAAACGCACGGAAAGGTACCCAAAACACCAAAACTTCAATCCTTCATCTCTCTTCTACCTCCAAACTCTCTCAAAATCTCAAGGTATCTTCACCTCTACTCAATTTCGTTCATTTTCCTCACACATAAGTGATCTACGGTATGTTTCTCCCCCGATCCTCCAATTACTTTTCGCGAATTCATCTCTGATCTATTGTCATTATCAATCTAGGGTGAGACTTGCTTTGAACTAATTTCCATGATTCTCTTGCCTAGATTAATATGTTTAGGAGATTCTTTAGTGTGCTATGATGAGGAATATGCTATGCTTATTATTATTGGATTAAAAAGTTTTATTTTTGCCTTTCTTATTTTTAGAAGATGAACACAAGGAGCCAAACGCGTGCTCTTGCTGCTGCTAGTTCTTCTCGGGCTGCAGCTCAGGAACGCATGGGGATACGATTCAAGAATGAGTCCCACCGTGATCGTTTCGACATGATCAAAAACCGAGAAGTGAAGGCAACCAAGTGGGCTTTTCCCGTCATATTGAACCAACTCGGTATTTTTGATGCCTTTAATTTACTTTGCAATAGGGTCGCCTGCAAAACTTTGTATTTCATGATGCACCTACCTATCGCCGGTTAACCATTGAATTTTTAAGTTCATTGCAAAGCACCGTTGGAACATGGCCATGAGAGGACAATATTTCTTTCCGCCTTATGAACCACAATTATACATTAAAACTCGATGAATGGTGCAATTGTTTTGGTTTACCCAACAATGATGCTAATGCTCTGTGTGATTCTTATACCCACATGAACCCTTCCCTAGATCATTATTACAATAGAATGAGTTTTACTTCTAGAATCAACAGGGGAAGAATATTCAACATCCTGTTATCCGCTATTTGTTCTATGTCACTGCTAAAACTTTGAAGGCACATAATGAGTTTACAAGACTCAATGAAGATGACATCTTGGTACTCGCAAAAGCTTCTTTCAATAAAAACTTGTCACTCAACTTGGGCGCAATTCTTGTGCGCTATTTGGAGAACCAGTCCTCCCAAAGCCAAGGACCCCTCACAGGTGGAGGCGTCATCACCGTGCTTGCCATTGCCCTAGGCATCGACCTAGGTGAGTTGCAACCAGTGCTAGGTGAGCGGCGTGTTGGTTTCTCTACTTTAACGGCTTGTGGAATGCTCACTAGGAGAGGTGGTGGTTTCTACTTGCATATTGCAGGAGCTGGGCATCTCTACCCCGCTCCTTTGCCTAATGGTTTTTCTCTATCGAGGAGGGATGTTTGCTATATGATTTGTAGGTTGAACAACATCAACCCGAGGAGGATATTCCGGACGAGGATGAAAACCAAGAGGAGGAGCAAGAAGTTCCTCATCAAGGAGAGCAACCACCGAACCGGTTCGCTACATATCAAGACTTCCAAGAACTTGGAGGGACTATGGAGGAGATGCATAATCTCTCCCTGAACCTCCAAGAAACAACAAGTAACTTATCAACTCAATTTGTGGACTGGAGTTACAACTTTTTCCCGCCACCTCAATGACTTGAAGGGCTTGCAAAAGCCTAAGCTTGGGGAGGTTTTCTATCTATTTTTAATTTGGCATTCATTTGCTTTATTTTGTTTTCAAGGTTATGCTTTTATTTGAGTTTATAAGCACTCGTGTTGGTTTCCCTAACACTTTATATTTATTTATTTTATTTTGTTTTCGAGATTTTCAAGCCGAGATTTGCCGCCAATTTTCTAATCTTTAATCCCCCTCCTCAAAAACCACAAAAGATTTCTCCATTTATCTTTATTTTCCCTCTTTCTTTTCTTTTCGCCTCGAGGTTCTCATGTATTTGCAGGAGAGTGATTGACTTCAAGTTTACAAGAAACAAAATCAAAAGGGAAGAGAGAAGTGGAACCAAACATGAGAGGTATGCCTTATGACTCCCCACTTTTGAAGTATGAGAAACCCATTCTAGTTAGTAGTAAATGATAAGATGTTATATCGGTGGAGTGAGTCTATATATTGTAGTAAACTTTTGTTTGCATGGGTATTTAATTGAGTATGTTTTGTTCTAGCTCTTGTAGTTAACCAAGTCTTGCCTAAAAATTTGCTAAACAATTGAAATAAGAAAAAGTCTCACAATTGAAGGATTGAGTGTTGTAGTGTTTAGTCTTGAAAGCTTTTTCCTAGAGAAACTCAACACCACAAAAAATATTAACTTGATAGCTCTCTTTGAAAAGATTTGTTCAATTGAATCAATGTTTAGCGGTTTTTGTGAGCATGCCAAAGTTTGACTTGTGAATAATAAGAATGATATAGCTTTATGCGTGTCAAACTTCATGGGACGCCAAAAACTCCGCTAGCCTACGAACGATCTTCATGGAGGAAACTCCTAGATTTCGGCTATGAGTTGATTAAACATATGTAGCAGCAATGCTATAATGGGTAAGATTCTTGGCACTCCCGGGTAGATGTGTTCATGATGGAATCACTCCTGTAGCTGATATGAGTAATTATTGTGCAAAAGGAACAAAAACCTTAGTGATGCCATGAATGTCCATCACAACCCGATAAACTAATGATTTTTTGGCATGCTCTCAATTACTTAAGAACTGAAATTCTTAAAGGACAATTAAAAGTAGTTCTTGAAAAGTCTTAATTTATTGATGTGGGAGAATTGAGATACTTTAGTGTATATGCTCTACATGACGAACTATCACACTCTTAATTCTACATGATTATATTTTATTATTCAAAGGCAAGCTTATGAGTTGATTACATGACATGGAATAAAGTTTACTCTTTTGAATCATCCATGCTTACAATAATTTTGTTGCGCTATAATGATTCATGAAACCCGTATGATATGCTTGCCATTACTCTATCTATGCTGAAGTTTTTCAGATTAATAAAGTGGAGGAAACATGAGATTACCAATCATGAGTAAGATCATCATATCGTTATTTCAGTTTAAATGCCAAGTTCCTTTTTTATTTTGGTTTTCTTGCTTGAGGACGATCAAGTTTAAGCTTGGGGAGGTTGATGGCTGTGAAATATAGCCATCCACGTCCGCATTTAAACAAGATATTATTCATATATTTGATGAAATATCTCTTAAAATCCTGCCACTAATGCCTAATGATCAAAGGGGTATGCAATCCTTTCTTGTTATTTTCCCCTGCATAGATAATGACGTATGATGATGGGAATCACTATATAAAAGTCAAATATACGAGATTTCCAACACGTCAAAGAAACTAGGAGCCGGAAGTGGATCTAGAAGCTTTAACGGCCAACTATACGACGGGGAATTTATTCCGGTTGTATAGTTCCAGCCGTATAGCTGCCATCGACTCCATTAGGTCAAATAGAACAACTTTCATAAAGGGACCCCTATATAAAGAGGCTTCGGGAGACGAGAAACAACGTTTCTTTTTCGACCTCAACTCTCCCTTCCACCAGAAGCCGCCACGCCGGAGGAATAGATCTAGATCTAAATCTCCAAACCCTTCTCCACCACCATAGCCATATTCTACCACTTGTAATAGTAGATCTCTTCTCCAATTGGCGACATTGTAAGACTATTTTCTATCAATCTTATGATCTCTATTACAATGTTTATGATTGTTGATTTCATCTCTATGTGTGAGTAATTCTCCTTGGGCTAAGGGCTTCGGCCTAGCCATGTAGCTTTTTGTGCATGCTATTTATCATAGATGGGATCATGTATTAGTTTGTAGGACATAATGATTATTGTACCCTCTCTTGCCTCAATCTAAGGACTTGTAAGGTACCCCAATACCCCAAGGATTGATCCAGGTATAGGGAGTGTGAGTGATGACTAATCTGTATGTTGGGAACCCAAGTGACAGAAGGGGTAGTACGGCTATATGTGAGGGATTTGCTTTGGATTAACGGTGACATCACTATGGATATCATTAGTTCTCTTTCTTATATGGATGAGACTAGTAAGTTATTGATGTAAGAGGTTGTGGAGGCAATAGCAATTATGGATGCACTGCCCACATATAATTATCTTGCTCTAACAATTACATGCATACTTTATTATTATCTTTTATTTCCATCAGATGTCGTGGGAATGGCCACGACAGATGCTACGATGGACAGCGAGTAGTAGAATGAAAGGCAAGGGTGGCCAGCCATCTGCGGTGTGAGATGAGGGCGGAGACATAAGGGTTTACCTAGGTTCGACCCCCAGAGGGTAAAGACCTACTCCTGCTAGATTGTATTATCGAGTGGTTACAATGGTGGCAAGCTCGGCGGCTAGGCAGCGATTCGATGGAGTGTATGATGGAACATGAGTATAGAGAGTACCCTAGGGAGGTTTATATAGGGGTACCTCACTAGGATTTACAGATATACAACCGATTCAGTTGGGGACTCGAAGGACCTGACCTAATCCGACTGGGCTTAGCTATGCTTCTAGGCCTCTAGCTTCCAGTCGCCAGGTCCCTCCTTGAGTCATGATTCGGTCGCCATCCTGCAGGCCCGCTCGCTAGGAGCTTGGTCCAGTAGGAAACGTCCTGCTGGGCATAGCCCATTTGGCATATCCCCATCAGTAGTCCCCGAGGCCATCGTTGATTCAGCGCATGTGTCCTTTGGCAGTCAGAGTATGCGAGTCCAATTTGGACTCCCAGTCGAATCGGTGATGAACTCCCTCAATGAAGGAAGGAGTCTCATGTATATGTCTTCAGTCGCAGTCATAGGCGTCCAGTCGAATCGCAACATTTGGCGAATGGGTCGGCGAGTCGAGTGAGCAAAGTTGGACCGTCATTTCAGTCAAACTAGTCGTTGGGTAAGCCAACGGTAATATTGGAGTAATTACCTCGAGGTAAAGTCTCTGACCCCACGCGTTCTCAGTCTTCTTCCTCGCATTTCTCCGACCTCATGCGTTCTCAGTTTTCTTCCTCCTCACGGTCGAAATTTCGAAAGCGAGTGAGTCTAGTTCTCTGTTGATGGCGCCTCCAAAGGATCAGTGGGGCAAGTCCAAGTGCACCGTGGCCTCGCTGAAGTCCTTCCAGGAGGCGGGTATTCTCTGTAAAGGGAAATGGCGGATCCCCGCAGCCGGGGAGACGGAGCCCGACGCCTGCCCCGGAGAGTTTCTCTGTTTCTTGAGCCACCTAGAGAGGGGGCTTGGCTTCCCCATGTCGGTCTTCTTTCAGCGATTCTGCATGTATTACGCGATCAATCCCTCAGATCTAGGGCCGCACAACATCGAGCAACTCGCCATCTTCATGGCGTTCTGTGAATGCTATTTGGGGTGTCGCTCCTATTTACACCTATGGCTGGACTTGTTCCATGGACGCGTCAGCTGCGAGGGGACAGGCGGCCTGATTCTGGTGGTGGGCGGCCTCACCTTTCAGCTGAAGACCAAGGCTTCCTTCCTGGATCTGATGCTCCTGAATAAAGCCGCCAGCGAGTGGAAGAAATATTGGTTTTATGTGAGCGAGTTGACACCAGATGGCAAGGTGTCGCTCCCAACATACACTGCTAAAAGGAGTGAGCCACGCCGGTTGCTGACGACCAAGATTCCCCACGACCAGAGGATGGTCTTGGATGAGATGCTGACGCAGATCCAGACACTCAAGAAGGAGGCTATGGATATTGGAGACCATCGACATTTACAATTGCTGGCTCGGGCGGTGACTGGTGTTGTTGGCGAGTCGAGCCCATTGGATGTACTAGTACATCGATAGGGACGATGGGACAAAGGCGTTCTCAGTGATTTGGAATGCTAACGATTACATCATCGCGCTGAAGTAGATCATGGAGGCGGAGTACACCGAATCGAAGGCCGGGCGTGCTTCGTACAATGATACAAGGAAGCGCCAGGTGTCAATAGTAAGTTCCTTTCTTGGCTTCATAGTCGCGGTTCATTGATGTTTGCTTTGTCTTTGTCAGTTATACCAAGTCTTGGAGTATTGGATCCCTCCCGTAGACGAAGAATCCTCCAGGGAGTCCGAAGGGGATTCGGAGGAGTCCTCCGAAGACGAGAACAGGGTGGTGGAGGTTGCCGCACCCGCGTCGGCGGCTCGGAAGATCCACGGGCAGAAGAAGCACGAACTCGAGGCGAGTTTAAGCCGTGAGGAGCATGATGGAAAGGACGGCGACATGGCTACACCGGCGAAGACTATGCGGAAAACGAAGTCGCCCGCGAAGAAGGCGCTGAAGGCGGCGTCACCACCTAGGTTGACGGCCATTTTCGAGTCGGACAACAAGGCTGAAGATGTAGAGGCCGAGGCCTCGATGAAGATCCTGGAGGACCCCATTCCAGCAAAGGAATCAGGAGTCGAGGCCGTGGTGGAGGGCGAGATACTGCTCGTGGCAATCCTGCCACCATTCTCGATGATCCTGGAGTCGGGGGCTGCCCTGGCCACGGAGTCAGGGTCTTCACCGCCGAAGAAGGCGCACGCGTCGCTGATGATGCTCGACGTGGCACTTTGTTGGTAACCCTAAGTGCAAGGTGTGTGAAGAGCAAGCAACAAGTTTTCCCTTAGTTGAGACCGAGGTTATCGAACCAGAAGGAGGAAGGAAACGTCACACAGTTGTTGCAAACAACGTGGAGACCTGCACAACACAAACTCAAGACTTTGCCCCAGCGAATCGGTGAGGTTGTCAAGCTCACCGGTTTGCTGTAACAAAGGATTAAACATATGGTGTGGAAGGTAATGGTTTGCAGAAAGTAAACAAGTAACAGTGGAAGATGTATCAATGGTAAAGATTGGACCGGGGTCCATAGTTCACTAGAGGTGCTCTCCTTAGATAAATAACATGGCATGAAGGGTAAACAAATTACAGCGGGGCAATTGATAGGAACTGAGCAAGGCATAACAATGCAATTACTAGCCAGAAACATCCTATGCGGTTGATTGGGCAATACAATAATATACATAGACCGTCATTCAACTGCATCTATGACTAGAAGTCCAGCTTCAGGTTATCATCCGAACCCCCTCCAGTATTAAGTTGCAAGCAACAGACAACTGCTTTAAGCAAAGTGTGTAAGGTAAACAGTCCACATGTTCCATGAACAAGAGACCGTTGTTTTCTCCCTAGTAGCAACGACACATCTACAACCGAAGAGATTTCTGTCACTTCCCTTGGAAACTAGAGGCATGAACCCACTATAGAGCTTAAATACTCCCTCTTGGAGTCACTAGCAACTACTTGGCCAAGATAACCACTAGCAACGGAGAGCATGCAAGATCACAAACAACATAGACATGGTAGAATCATAAAGATAAAACCGTTAATCAAACCAATATAATAATCTCAATATCCATCGAATCCCCGCAAACACAACATGCATGATTACAAATAGATTAGATCTTGATCATGAACAGAGCTCATAAGATCTATACATGAAAGCACAAAGGAGGAGATACAACCATCTAGCTACTACATGGACCCATAGTCCAAGGTGGAACTACTCACGAATCATACCGGAGAGAAGGCCTCCGGGATGATCTCCTCCCAGGTGCCGAAGAACTTGATCCCCAATCTAGGGACGATGGTGGCGGCGGCTACAGATGGTTTCGTGGATTTCGGATCGGGTACTCAGGGTTTCTGTATCGGGGGATTCTTATAGGCGAAGGGGCGAGACCGGGAGGCAGCCAGGGTGCCCAAACCCTAGCCAGGCGCGGGGCTGGGCCCACCCACGCCTAGGGTGGGTCTAGCCCCCCTCGCTAGCCTTCCGGGCTCCCCACTGGACTTCTTGTTCCCCACGGAAAGTTATTGACTTTGTCCTTCATACCGTCCAATTCCGAGAATATTTCTTTACTAACTTTCTGAAACCAAAAAGAGCAGAAAACAAACATCTGGCACTGTTGCAACTTGTTAATAGGTTAGTACCAGAAAACATGTAAAAAGCACCTCAAAGGGTGGACAAGTAAAGCAAAGTAGATACTAAACAAGCATGGAGCATCAAAAATTATAGATACGTTTCCAACGTATCAGCATCCCCTAGCTTAAATCCTGCTCGTCCTCGAGTAGGTAAGTGATAAAAGAATAATTTTTGAGGTGACATGCATCCTCACAATAAAGATCCAACCATTTGCAAGCATTGAAAGCTGGGATCAAAGAACTCTAAACATGTGCATGAAAGATGGAGTTCTAACAATAGGACATAGTAATTATGCATGCAACATGGCAAGCTACAAACAAAGATCATGAATAATATGCATTGAAAAACGTTTGTTTGTTTCACATGCAGAAAACATAGCATACTGGAAATCAGATTGTCCCTCATAGAGTAGCAATATAATGCATAGGACACCTGCAAAGTTCACAAGGGTGACTAGAAACAGATAGCACATGAACAAGTAATAACACAATATGCATCAATTAATAAGCTTTGGAACATTGCACACATAATGACAACTATGCTCTCTTAATGGTGCCTAAAGGTAGAAAGTGGAGACTCAAATAATGGTGGAAGAAAGGCCTTTTGTAAAGGAAGCAGGGATTGCAAGTTTTAAAAAGAGCTTCCAAAAATTATGGTACTTGTTAGCTTTCAGCCCTCATTGCCCCTATCATAAGCATCTTGAAGTGGTTAAGGTTAAAGTGGCAAAGCTGGAGTATATGTTTGACAAAGTATAAGTTGGCAATGTCATGCCCCTTGAATACAAGGGCGACACCTCATGCATACTCAACTTTGGGTCCAGGTAAGTTCTTGTCAGTATAAGTATTTGCATATCATTGAGAACCGCCAAACGGGTACCCCTTGCACATGGCACAGGAGCTTTCCCATAACCAAAATGATAAGGCAAGCAGACAATGAGCATCTTAGCAATTATTATTATGTACCATGGGAATATGATGCTTTTTTCTCTCTTTCCTCTTTTCTTGATGTGTCTCTTTTTTTATAAGAAGAATGCTTCATAGATGTCACTATGGTGATGCTGCAAGTTTCCACCATGATTAGGCATGGCTTAGGCTAGCGGCCCAGGCGTTTCTCTAACACAGGATACAAACTCCATGGACTTACAAGTTCCCTCTTTATTTCACACCGGTGACATCCATAAACAAAATAACATGATATCAACTGAGTACAACAAGGTACAAGTGCAATGTTGAAAATGTTCCCCGTGACAGCACGGTTCTGCTAATTCCAACTTATAAGTGCAATCATATACAACAAAGTTGTCACAATGGTTCAAGTTTATTAGGGGCAAAGAATAAAGTGTTCCATCAAGTTCGTGAGGGCTTTAATCACTAAGTTTTCACATAACAAAATAGTTTTTTAATTGGAAGATAGATGAAAACAAGAATATACTTTGGAGTGGTGTAACACACCATGCATAGGAGTTTATAGTGGACACTTTGGAATAACTTGGTTTCTTGGGAGTTGGAAGCATGAGTAGAACTTACTCATACAAGCGGAGGCTAGAAAAAGACTGGGAGCAACCAACTAAGAGAGCAATAATGGCCAAAATCATGCAATGCAACAAAGCAAACTAATCAAAGCCAAGAGTGGTACTACAAGTCAAGGACTAAATGATCATAGAGTCTAATGGTGACTTGTCATAGTCATAACATGGTGTTAGCATGTGCCAAGTCAACCCAAGCAAAACATCAAAGGAGAATACCACAATACTATGCTTTTGCATGCTAAAACAACGCATAATTTCTTCAAGGCACACTAAGCAATCCCAATTGTTTGGAACAAGACATGCTACAACAATAATCACTAAGCATAATGTTAAAACAACACCTAGCATGTCATGCTAAAGTCTAAGTCATAGTCAATGCAAGCTCCTCTTGTACTTCAAGCAAGAACTTACTACTCCTTTCCAAACACCAAGCAAACTTATTTGCAAAACAACACAGCGAGAACAGCGGTCCAAACTACTAAACCAAACTAAACAAACTAAGCAAAGAAAACGAAAAATAAGACGCTCCAAGAACAACACGCCTTTGCATGAAACAATAAAAACAAAGTGTCTAGACAGACCTAAGCTTTTTATTGATGAAGAAGGGGATGCCTTGGGAATCACCAAGCTTTGACGCTTGTACTTCTTGGATATTTCTCGGGGTGACACCATGGTGGCATCCCCAAGCTTTAGCTTTTGTCCAATCTTCATCTCATTGCATCATTATCTCTCTACACCTGAAATTTTTCCTTCATACAAAACTTCACACAATCTTCATTAGCAACATTAGCTTATTCAAAAGATATTAGACCACTGGCAAAGCTTTGGAACAGAAAGGCTTTTCACTAAAAACACAAGCTACTGTAGTAACTCCTTCAAATAAACTCAATTTACCTGAAGAGAGCTCAAAAAGGAATCAATAAGAAGCAAATGCAAATAATGGCAAAAATCTATTAAAATAGACCAGCAGGTAGAAACGAATTTTTTCAAACATATTTTGTTGCTCAAATCAAAAAGTGTTGAACTAACAAAAGTTAGCTAACATACTGGGGATTTATTCGTAAATTTTGAGCTCAATCCGAGTTATAGAGCCTCCTCACGAATTTTTTTGGTGGAGGACAGAAATCTGTTTCAGGACAGCAACTCCCCAAATTTCATTAGAGGTCATTCTTGGCACAAAAAGCAAACAAAAAGGATAAGGAGAGGTCATTACCGAAGTAATAACTTCCAAGAATCAAGGAAACTCTTGGGTTATCTCCCAACAAGTACTTTTCTTTAACGCCTTTAAGTTAGACTTGATAGCTTGAGAAGATGCTCACATAAGAATTATGAATTGAAGTCAAAGAGAGCATCAAGAAGCAAATTCAAAACACATTTACGTCTAACCCACTTCCTATGCATAGGAATCTTGTATGTAGATAAATTCACAAAGAATAAAGTGACATGCATAGTAAGATGAAACAAGAGCAACGTCAAAACTTTCAGCACATAGAGAGGTGTTTCAGTACCATGAAAACTTCTACAACCATATTTTCCTCTCTCATAATAATTTTCAGTAGCCTCATGAATAAACTCAACAATATAACTATCACATAAAGCAGGATTTTCATGAGCTACAAACACATAATTCCTATCAAGCTCAAAAATAGTGGGATTAAAACCTTCATAGGTTTTACCCAAAGTAGATATGTCAAAAGGATCCACAGGAACATAACATTCATCCTCCTTTGTCAAGCATGTGGGACAATCAAATAATGTAAGGGATAAAGAGTTACTCTCATTAGAAGGTAGACATGGGTAGATCCATTCTTCCTCCTCTTGACCATCACTCTCCTCCTCTTTTTAATCTAATGAGCTTTCAGTTTCAGCAATTTCTTCTTCCATAGGCTCCTGCAAGGCATTAGTCTCTCCAAATGTGGAAAACACCTATTAAAATATTCAAGAATATAGCTATTTTCTTTCTTGTAATTATCAAAGCAAAACTTAAGTATCTCAAAAACCTCATGTTCATAAGGTGCATCATCAGTATTTTCAAGCAAACTGGCAAGTTCAAATGCACCCTTGAAGGCAAAAAATTCTTCAATTTGTTCCACATAATCCAAATCATAATTTCCTTTAACATAAGAAGATATGGTAACGTTTTCATTATACTCACATTGAAAAGGTAGGTGTTTATACCTCCTGCAGCAACAAGCTTTATCAAAGCAACAAGTAACATTATAAGTAGAGCACACGTCTCTAGAAATAGTATTCAACTTATTAATTTGCTCCCATAAGTGTTTCCCTTTTTTTGACAAATGGTGTTCCTTATAATAATACTTTTGTTCTTCCGTGAACCCACCTTGCCAATAAGAACTAGTTTCAAAGAAACCATCCATTGATAGAAATCATGACCAACCAAGGCAATAACAGACCAGCAACTAGAGTAGGAACTAATTTTTGTGTGTTTTTGAATAAAGCAAGCAAACCAAGCTAGACTAATTTTTTTGGGTTTTTTGAAAAGAGGCAAACAAAACCAAGCAAAAGAAACAAAGAAAACTAAAAACAAAGTAAAGAGAAAGGAAGTGAAGGACTCCCCTAGTAAAGACGTCCTTAGCCTCCCCGGCAACGGTGCCAGAAAGTCTTAACGGGGAGGTAGAGGTTGGAGCTGTCCTTTCGATCCCTGGCAACGGCGCCAGAAAGTCTTGATGATGCTCGACGTGGAACTTCGTTGGTAACCCCAAGCGCAGGGTGTGTGAAGAGCAAGCAACAAGTTTTCCCTCAGTTGAGACCGAGGTTATCGAACCAGAAGGAGGAAGGAAACGTCACACAGGTGTTGCGAACAACGTGGAGACCTGCACAACACAAACTCAAGACTTTGCCCCAACGAATCAGTGAGGTTGTCAAGCTCACCGGTTTGCTGTAACAAAGGATTAAACGTATGGTGTGGAAGGTTATGGTTTGCAGCAAGAAACAAGTAACAGTGGAAGATGTATCAATGGTAAAGATTGGACCGGGGTCCATAGTTCACTAGAAGTGCTCTCCTTAGATAAACAACATGGCATGAAGGGTAAACAATTTACAACGGGGCAATTGATAGGAACTAAGCATGGCATAAGAATGCAAGTACTAGCCAGAAAGATCCTATGAGGTTGATTGGGCACAACAATATACATAGACCGTCATCCAACTGCATCTATGACTAGAAGTCCACCTTCAGGTTATCATCCGAACCCCCTCCAGTATTAAGTTGCAAGTAACAGACAACTGCTTTAAGCAAAGTGTGTAAGGTAAACAGTCCACATGTTCCATGAACAAGAGACCGTTGTTTTCTCCCTAGTAGCAACAACACATCTACAACCGAAGAGATTTCTGTCACTTCCCTTAGAAACTAGAGGAATGAACCCACTATCGAGCATAAATACTCCCTCTTGGAGTCACTAGCAACTACTTGGCCAAGATAACCACTAGCAATGGAGAGCATGCAATATCACAAACAACACAGACATGATAGAATGATAAAGATAAAACCATTAATCAAAACAACATAATAATCTCAATATCCATCGGATCCCCGCAAACACAACATGCATGATTACAAATAGATTAGATCTTGGTCATGAACGGAGCTCACAAGATCTATACATGAAAGCACAAAGGAGGAGATACAACCATATAGCTACTACATGGACCCATAGTCCAAGGTGGAACTACTCACGAATCATACCGAAGAGAAGGCCTCCAGGATGATCTCCCCTCCGGCAGGGTGCCGGGAAGAAATTCAGATCCCCCCGATCTAGGGACGATGGTGGCGGTGGCTACAGATGGTTTCGTGGATTTCTGATCGGGTACTCATGGTTTCTATATCAGGGGCTTCTTATAGGAGAAGGGGCGAGATCGGGAGGCGGCTAGGGTGCCCAAACCCTAGCCAGGCGCGGGGCTGGGCCCACCCGCGCCTAGGGTGGGTCTAGCCCCCCTGGCTGGCCTTCCGGGCTCCCC
The DNA here is from genome assembly GCA_030063025.1 of Avena longiglumis. Lineage (NCBI taxonomy): Eukaryota > Viridiplantae > Streptophyta > Magnoliopsida > Poales > Poaceae > Avena > Avena longiglumis. The sequence goes on along the minus strand of CP125974.1, from coordinate 468,215,567 downwards.
TCTAGACTTCTTGTTCCTCACGGAAAGTTATTGACTTTGTCCTTCGTCCCGTCCAATTCCGAGAATATTTCTTTACTAAATTTTCTGAAACCAAAAACTGTAGAAAACAGGCATCTGGCACTGTTGCAACTTGTTAATAGGTTAGTAATAGAAAACATGTAAAAAGCACCTCAAAGTGTGGACAAGTAAAGCAAAGTAGATACTAAACAAGCATGGAGCATCAAAAATTATAGATACGTTTCCAACGTATCAGTCGTCTGGGTCGGAGGATCCTGCGGCTGTAGGCTCGTCGTCAAAGTAGCACGTGGTGTCGTGGGCCTCGAGTGTGTTCAACACGGTCCTCACGCGCAAGCTGGGCATGGTATTGGAGAAGCCGGCACGCATCCGCACCGGTCTACGCTTCATTCTGGTAAGTCCGTGTCGGAACATTTGGAGTCATTTTTGGGGTCGTTAGCTGGAGTGTTGATCGCGCCATTTTGCAGGACTGGCATCAAGAAGATTGGTCACACTTCGGTGGCCAAGGTGTCGCCAGTCGCCGCTGGTGGGGAGGCAGACCCTTCCAAGAAGAGGAAGGGTGATGCGGTCGAGGCGCCAGCCAAGGGCGCGAAGAGGAGGAAGGAGGATGATGCCGACTCCGCCACTACTACTGAAGGGCCAGTCGACGCGTTGGTTGAAGCGCTGATCGGATCCGCCGCTCCCTTGGAGGCTGATGCGGTCACAAGATCGCAGCTGGGCGAGTCGACCGCGCTGGTTGGGGTGTCGGTGCCCACGACTAGCACCCCGAAGGTGGTGGCTGCGACATTCCTCCGCTTTGTGGCAAAGGCTTTCGCTGTGGTGACAGGGACATCGTCACCTCAAGTGCCTGAGGTCGTGGATGGACACACTGGGCGGAAACGCGGGCAGGCGTCGTTCGTTTTGCCGTCAGTGGACACAATTGATCTTCACAACATGCTAGGCGCTGCCATCCAGGTATGTCCAGTCCCCGAGGATCTAGTCGCTGAATTTCAGCGGCTAGATTCTTATATCTTTTGCTCTCTAGTCCCTGAATGGCTAGTCACTGAGTTTCAGTGGCTACACACTTGAAAACTTTTGCTTTCTAGTCCCCGAGTGTCTAGTCGCTAAATTTCAGCGGCTAGGCACTTGAGAATTTTTGCTATCCAGTCCCCGACTGGCTAGTCGCTGAATTTCAGCGGCTAGGCACTTGAGAAAATTTTGATGTTTTCTTATGTTTATTTTACGTTCGCAGGTCCTTCAACAGGAGTCATCGGAGCGGCAAGCCGCGAAGGAGCATCTGGAGCACGACCTACGGGCCGCACAAGAGGTTAACCAGCAGCTGCAGGCGACTGCGGGTGAGTATTTGATCTTCGGGTGATTTTTTCGTCTTGTTTTGCAGAGTTATTATCTCTATTCTTCTTTTGTAGAGGACCGCTCCGCCGCGATCGCCAAGGCCCGTGACGGTTACATTCCTGACTCCGAGATGGATACTGCAAAGTCGGCGTTGGCCGCCACGGAAGAGCGGATCGCCGCGTTGGCGAAGGAGCTGGAGATCGAGAAGGCAGAGGCGACTTCGTCTAAGGAGAGGGACAAGGCCGCTGTCGTCACAGCAGAGGGTGAGTGGAAGGTCTCTGATGCGTTGGTTGCTTGGCTGCAAGACCAGTTGATGGCCCTGTAGGACTTCACCATGGAACAATGTCTCCCGCTTCTTGGTAAGTGTTTTTCTCCGATATTTTTCTTTTGTAATGGTAGGCGAGTCCCCGAGTGGGCGAGTCGCCACGCCAGCGAGTCCACGAGCGGGTGGGGATGGGGGTGCGCGTCCATGCGATGTTGACTTGGTATTGTTGTAGGGGCGATATGCGATGGAGATCCTGAAGTGCAGTCGTACGATGCCAAAATATGCATGACCATATTGGTGGACTCGGCCACCCTCTCGGCGGCGTGCATCTGGGCCGTTCTCTAGGGGATCTTGCCCACCGAAGTGATCCTTAGAGGGTTGAAGGAGGTGTGGTGCTACATCAAAGAGGCGCCGACTATGGTCGAATGGATGACGCGGTCGGCCTTTCGCTGTGGGGACGCGACTGCGCTGAGTCTCGGACTCGCGCACTTCCCCGACGATTTCGACCATGACGACATCACCAACGGTATCTCTTGGCGACTTTCTCGGTGGAGATCTCGGAGGTGCTAAAGCTGAATTCCAGGGTGGCCCCTTATGTCGAGCGGGTGTTGGCGACGGGTGACCTGCTGCCGTACCAGGAGACGGTGGTGGCGCCGAATGATCCTGAGCCACAGCATCGCGACCTGAAGTCAGAGCAGCCCTTCCGGTCAGCCATGGAGAAGATCCTGACGACGTACCCGCCAATCCCGTGGGAGCCCTTCATCTGAGTCAGGGTGGTGGCGGTGCGTCCTCTTCCAAGCCTGCAGAATAGATAATTGCCCTAGGGCGCTTTGTATTAGTAATAGCGACCGGGTCTTTGTATGAATCCTTGATTGCGAACAATTTTGTTGCTAATGGAATGAAAAATCGTTGGTTGTTGTGTGTTGTTTTGTGATTTTTTGTTTGTTGTGCGAGTCCCCGAGCGCGTCCGCCCTTTAATGGGGTTTACCTCACATGTTTGTAAGTTTGTTTATGTTAGACTGTTAGTTTAGTCAGATTCGACTCGCCGTGGCTCATAGAGCCAGTCGCTTGGCGACCCCAAGGGGTGCTCTATACTTGGTTGTTTTCCCGGACAAAAGCAGGGTCGTTTAGACGAGTCCCCGAGTGTGGTAGTTAGCCGTTCTAGTCACATGCCCAAGGTAGGTGAGTACATGGTGCATTGTTTTGTAACGCGTCTCTCCACCTGGCTCGGAAATCCAGTCACATGGTGAGTCAAGATACGCTCTCATACTTGGTGTGTTCCTGAGCCACGTGGGCTTGTACTTGGGCAACTCCCCGTGCGTGGTACTTAACCGTTCGAGTTGCTGTACACAAGGATGGAGGACCAGTCGTTGTATGAAGCATGCACGGTTGTCTTGGCCCGACAGGCCAGTCGAGCAGGGCGACTCCGATGGTGGCTCCGGATTAGCGTTTTTCATGGATGAGCAAATCCAGAATACTTTCGGTGCCCTTGTGCCGCACTAATTAGCCGTGCCGGTCGCTCAGCCTAGGGTTGACTTATATGGGTAGCGTGTTGCTAAAATTATGAGTGCGATTGGCACAAGAGTTTGGTGAGTAGGCAAAATTTGTGCGAGTCGAGTTTATTGTATTGCATGGCGCGGGGAGTACAAGTTGGAGTTCTAAGTGTAGAACTCCTATAGGAGGTTTACATTCCATGGCTACTTGACGTCGAGTTGACCTTCACCTCATACGTCGATGAGTTAGTAGGCGTCGTTGCCAAGGACTCGCCCTATGGCGAATGGTCCCTCCCATGGTGGAGATAGCTTGTGCATGCCCTTCTTGTCCTGGATCATTCACAGGACCAGGCCGCCTTCATGGAATCTGCGAGTCCGGACTCGTTGGTTCTGGTAGCGGCGTAGTACCTGCTGGTAGATGGCGGTCCGGGAGCGAGCTAGGTCGCGTGCTTCATCGATATGGTCGACCCCGTCTTGGCGTGCGAGCTCGTTGTCGGCCTTCGCATAGTTGATGACCCGAGGCAAGTCGTGTTCCAGGTTAGTTGGCATGACGGCCTCGGCGCCGTACACCATGAAGAAGGGCGTAAACCCTATTGACCAGTTGATGGAGGTGCGGATGCCCCATATGACGGAGGGGAGCTCTTCAACCCAGCATCCCAGAGTTCGCTCGAGAGAAACTTGCAGTCGCGGCTTGAGTCCATGGAGGATGCTTTGATTGGCGTGTTCTGTCTGGCTATTCGACTCCGGGTGGGCGACTGAGGCGAGGTAGAGCCGTATGTTGTGCTCCTCGCAGAATTCATGCATGACGCCTTTTGATAAGTTGGTGTTGTTGTCCATGATGATGTTGTGCGGGAATCCGTAGCGGTAGATGAGCTCATGGAGGAATTTGGCGGCGGTCTTCCTGTCGCACTTCCGGACTGGCTTGTACTCGACGCACTTGGTGAATTTGTCGATTACGACCAGGAGGTGGGTGTAGCCAGAAGGATCCTTTTTGAAGGGGCCTACCATGTCCATGCCCCACACGGCGAATGGCCAGGTGATGGGGATCGTCTTGAGCGTCGAGCCAGGAATGTGTGTTTGGTTGGCGTATTTCTGGCATCCGACGCAGCGTTGGACGACGTAGACGGTGTCGGCATGCGTAGTGAGCCAGTACAAGCCATGTCGCATGGCCTTGGCAACCAAGTACCGAGCGCCGGCGTGGTGGCCGCAGTAGCCAGCGTGGATGTCCTGGAGGATCTTGCGTCCTTCCTCTGAGTGGGCGCAGTGTTGGAACATGCCAGTCATGCTGCGCTTGTAGAGCTCACCGTTGATGATGACAAAGGATTTGCAGCGTCACACTATCATGCATGCCTCCATTTCTTCTGAAGGCAGCGTCCCTCTCTCGAGGTAGGCGAGGTATGGCATGGTCCAATCACTGGGTTCTGAGAGCATGGCGACCAGGGCGGGCTCTGGTTGAAGCGATATCCCGACGTTGATCTCCTTCGGCGGGGAGACTGAAGGCTTGTGGATGGTGTCGAGGAAGATGCGCGCGGGTGGAGTTTGTCGAGCCAATACTATGAGGGAGAGGGAGTCGGCCTCCTCGTTCTTGCGTCTGTCGATCCACTCGACAGAGTAGCCGGCGAAATGCCCCCCTAGCTAGTCCACCGCTTGGCGGTATGCTGCCATGGTGGGGGAGATGGCGTCGCAGGTACCAGCGACCTATGCGGCGACGAGGTCAGAGTCGCCATAGCACCGTAGGTGATTGATGTTCATCTCCTTGGCAGCCCGCATGCCATGAAGGAGGGCCTCGTATTCGGCCATGTTGCTGGTGCAGGGCGTGAAGTCGAGGTGGAGCACATAGCAGAGCTCAGTCGCCTCACGATTGCGTATGATGTCACGTAGTGGCGCGGAGGGGACGACCATGATGGGGTGCTCCTGGAAGTAGTGCGGGAGCCGCCAATGGGCTCGGAAGACCGCGTATACCAATTTCCGGTATTGCAGGTAGCACTGCCATGAGTCCGTGAGGGCCTCGCTTATGTAGTATACCGGGCACTGTATGGGGTGCTCCTTTCCCTCTTATGGTCGCTCGACGACCATCACGGCGCTGACGACTTGCATGGAGGCCGCGACATAGACGAGCATCAGCTCCTTGTCGACGGGTGTGGCGAGTACCACTTCTTTTAGTGATTTTAGCGCGTCGTCTACCTCTTTGTCCCATTGGAACGTGAGGTTCTTGCGCATCAGGCAGTGGAGAGGCATTGCCTTCTCGCCTAGCTGGGGGATGAAGCGACTAAGACCCGCAACTTAACTGGCCAGCTTCTTGACGTTGCGGAGGCACTCGGGTTTCCCGTCGTGTGATTGTGTCGATCTTGGTGGGGTTCTCCTTGATGCCTCGCTTGGAGACTACGTACCCCAGGAGCTTCCCGGTAGGCACGCCGAAGGTGCATTTTCCTGGGTTGAGCTTCATCTTGTACCTTCACAGATTTGCAAAGGTTTCGGATAGGTCAGTGAGTAGGTCACTCTGGCGATTGGACATGACCACCACATCGTTGATGTAGAAGTGAATGTTGCGGCCAATTTGGCTCGCGAGGCACTCCTGTAAGCACCGCTGGTAGGTCGCGCCGGCATTTTTTAGGCCAAACATCATGGCGGTGTAGCAGTAGGCGCGAAATGGCGTGATGAACACTGTCTTCTCCTCTTCCTCGACCGCCATCTTGATCTGGTTGTAACCAGAATATGCATTGAGGAAGCACATCGACTTTGATCCCGTGGTCAAATCGATGATCTGATCGATGCGCGGTAGGACGAACTACTCCTTTGAGTAGGCGTTGTTGAGGTTGGTGTAGTCGATACACATTCTCTAAGTCTTGTTTTTCTTCATGACCAGGTGAAAGGGCATGTATGCCCCCATGTGTGGTTTTGGTAATTGATGGCAATCTCTATGTACTAATGTGTAAATTGAGTTTCACTTGTAGGTTTGTCCATTGGCATCGCTTGGGCCATGTGTTGGTCTCAAGGTTGGAAGATGAAGAAATGTCCAAGGGCTTTGTGCCCATTGGAATCATGAACAAATTAGGAGCTTGAAGGTCGATCAAGGCATGTGCAAAGAATTGCATCAAGATGGATCAACCTCAAGTAGGGATGAAGAAGGGCGAGCTCAAGATGCGCCATCTCTAGAAGATCTCATGCTTGAAGCTTGCCATCCTCGTGCTCATGGAATGATGAAGACAAGTTCAAAGAAGAGGTTTCCCCATGGAGTATGGGGGAGCAATTTGCAAGTCTTCATATTCATCAAGAAAGAGCATCCAAGAAAGGTGTTCCCACTATAGAAGAACAAGACGGTCTACATCAAGTTCAAGTGGGATGCTCAAGGCAAAGGTATGTTCTTGATAGGGCTTTTCTTTTGCCGGTCTCGTATTGTTAGTTGGTAGACCGGGTTTAGGATAGATAGCCGTGCTATCAAGAGGGGCTCTCAAGCGGATGTCTCATCTGCATCGTTCGGAGAGAGCTCAAACCTTTGCATTCATATCATCATCTTTCTTGGTTGTTATTTGGTTCTTGTCCATGAGAGGATCTAGAGCTTGTGGTCACCATCATAACAAGCTCTAGCTCATCATCTACGGATTTCACTTGCATATCTTATTGTGGTTTTTGATCTTGCAAGTTCTCCGGCTCCACACCTTGGGGGTAGTTCACATATATATTCTATTCGTCGTTATCTTTCCAACAAAATTGGTTTCATCCCGTTTGGAGTTCGGATGCAAAAGTTATTGCGTTTCTGGTTTCTGGAATTTCCCTTACCGGAAGTTCCGGCTTGCCATCGGAAATTCCGCTAGGGCATTTTTGCCGCCGAAAGTTCCGGTGGAAGTTCCGGGTCTTCTTCCGCTCACACTCAGTAACCTTCTGTTTTGAAGCGTTTTATTTGCCGGAACTTTGTCGGAACTTGCATCGGAAGTTCACCGGAACTTCCGGTCTGTTTTGACCGGAACTTCCGCTGCGCTCGAGCGCCAACGGTCCGATGATCGTTGGAGCCAGGCTGGGAACTTCGCCTAGAGCCGGAAGTTCCGCCATGATTCGCTTTTTTTTCGCTTCATGATTTCGACCGTTGGCTGGGTGCCACCGGAACTTCCGGCCTCCCACCGGAAGTTCCGGCCAGGTGTCGCGAATGCCCATAATGGGCAGATCTGGGAGCCCTTTAAAAGGGGCTCCTCTTCCCCTTCGTGGGTACAAGCTTTTCTTCTTGGTTCTTGGCTTTCTCTCTCCTCCATTGTCAACCTTTAAGATGCTTTCCCTCTCCCTTTCCCCTCCTATGATTCTTGCATCTTTTTGAGGGATTTGAGAGAGGAGATCTAGATCTATAATCCCCCCAAGTCAATTCCCTTCTTTGTGAAGGAATCATTGGGATCTAGATCTTGGAGAGTTTTGTGTTCTCCTCTTGTGTTCTTCCTCCCTTATTCCCCCAATAGCTTTTGTAGCTTTGTTGGAATTTGGGAGAGAAGGACTTGCCCTTGCATTTGGTGCATAGGTTTGAGTTCTCCTCGGAGATTCGGCGCGTTCAAGCTTGTGAGCTTATTTCTCTTGGGTTCCTTGGAACCCTAGACGGTTGTGTGGTTGGATTGTTGATCTTTTGTGGTCTTCTTGACCTTTTGTGGTCTTGTAGCCTTTTGTGGCGTTGTTGGCCTTTTGTGGCATTGTTAGCCTTTTGTGGCTTTGTTGTTGGGAGCCTCCAATTGAGTTGTGGAGTTGCCCCAATCTTGTACGGGTTCGGTGACCGCCCTCAAGCTTCCCATAGTGGAGCAAGTGCCCGCCTTTTGTGGTGCGCACTTGGGAGAATATGGTGAGCCTTTTGTGGCGTCGGTGAGTTGCGTGCTTCCGCATACGGGGTGAGGCATTGTGTGGCGTTGGGTGAGCATCGAGCCACCACACCTCGAGGTGAGCCATTTGTGGCGTTCGGAGAGCATTGCTCCATCGCACCTCTCCAACGGAGACGTAGCTTCTTTGGAAGTGAACTTCGGGAAACAAATCTTCGTCTCCGCGTCCATCGGTTATCTCTCAACCGAACCCTTTACTTATGCACTTTACATTGTGATAGCCATCGTGCTTGAAGTATTTATACCTTGCTATCAACTTGTTGCTTATATTGCTTAGCATAGGTTGTTGGTGCACCTAGGTGAACTTAGTGGCTAGGTTTTGTGCTCAATAAATTAAACGTTAGTTTTATTCCGCATTTACTTGAGCCTAAACCGTAATAATTTTAAAAGCCTATTCACCCCCCTCTAGGCGACTTCCTTTGTACTTTCACCAGGACTGGGTTTGCCAGCCACTTGGAGTACTTGGGCCGGATGTAGCCTGCAGCGAGTAGACATTGCACTTCTTTGGAGATTACTCGGCGGCACTCTTCATTGAAGGGCCACGGTGACTGCCTGATAGGTCGCGCTTTGGGGTCGGCTTTGAGTTTGTGATCGCCGAGTTCCCTCGGGACATCTGGCATGTAAGATGGCTTCCATGCAAATATGCCGCGATTCTCACGGAGGAAATTGACGAGCGTGCTTTCCTTTGTGGGGCTCTTGCCTTCCCCGATGGTGATCCTCTGGCTGGAGTCACCCGGGACCAGATCGACGATGCGGGTGTGCGTGGCAGCTTCGAACGATGTCGACTCGGCGTTCTCTGTGTTGGGCTTCTTCAGGATCGTAGGGTCGTCCTTGTAAACTCCACTCGCGTATCTGGTGAGCTCGTCGGCGCGGTTGGTTTCCGCAGCGATGACGACGTCCGCGAGTTTGGCGCCTTTTTCCTCGCACTCCACGGCCATATCAGGGTCATCGTGGACGGTGATGATGTCGCATGGTCTTGGGAGCTTCATCATGTTGTACGCGTAGTGCGGTGCCTCCATGAACATGGATAATGCTTGTCGCCCCAGGACGCAGTGGTAGGGGCTGTGAAAGTTCACCAGCTGAAAGACGATCCGCTCGGTGCGGAAGTTAGCGGGTATGCCGAAGATGACTGGCAGCATCACCTTGTCGATCGGGTATGCCTTCCAACTGGGGATGATGCCATGGAAGGTGGTGAGAGTCGTATCAATCATCGACTACGGGAGTTGTAGTCGCATGAACGTGTCTAGGTAGAGGATGTTGATGGAGCTCTCGCCGTCCATCAGCATCTTGGGGAGCCAATAGTCAGCCACTTTGGACTTAACCACCAGGGCGACTTGATGACCCACAAGTATAGGGGGCGTATCGTAGTACTTTCGATAAATAGGAGTGTCGATCCCAACGAGGATCAGAAGGTGTTGACTAGTGGTTTGGAGCAGGAAATCTCTGTAAATACTTAGCAAACGGATTTTTAGGGGGTTTTGATAAAGCAAAGAAATAAAATGCAAGTAAATAAAGGCAGAAAATAATTTCAGCAAGTGGCCCAATCCTTTCTTAGCAAAGGAAGAGCCGGTGGTAATACTTATGAGGACCAAACGTTCTCGAGGACACATGGGAATACTGTCAAGTGCTTTGGCTTCATATAGTTTATTAATCTCATTTGGTTTGATAAGTGTTGTGTGGGTGAACCTGTGCTAATGTACCGAACGTACTTGGACTAATACATACTTGTGATTAAACCCCTCGCAAGCATCCGCAACTACAAGAAAGTAATTAAGATATAAACCTAACCATAGCATTAAACTCTGATATCCTACACTCCCTTGTGCAAAGGTTTCCTAATGGGGGTTCAGGTTTCTGTCACTCCGGCAACCCCATAATTAGTAGCCAAATACACAATGCATTCCCCTAGGCCCATAAATGGTGAAGTATCATGTAGTCAACGTTCACATGAGACCACTAGAAGAATAACACTACAACTTAAATATTAAACCATTAAATAATACCTCAACACAATTCCACTACTAACAACATGACTTCTCCCATGTCCTGAACAACTAAAAGAACTACTCACGAGACATCATATGGATCAAGATCAGAGATGATATGATGAATAACAATCTAAAGATAAACAATAATTCACTGGTCCACTCACAAGCATCAACTACAAAAGTAATCAACATCGGGAAAGTTTCCCCTAAGAACTATGCAAGATTCAACACAATTGTTACAACGGGATGGAGTGGTGATGATGGTGCTGGTGGATATGGTGGTGTCGATGATGATGATGATGACGATCTCGATGAAATCTAGCTTGATGACGGAATTGATGGCGACGATCTCCCCTCTCCGGGAAGGAATTTCCGTAAATCATGCCGGGAGAGCTTTTCTCTCTCTCAGAGTTTCGCCTGCAGAGGCAGGAGAATCTTTCTGTGGTCGCTCGCCAAACTTTAGGGTTTTGGGAGGAAGATATAGGCGAAGGGGCGGAGCAGGAGGTGGGCCAGGGTGGCCACACCCCTAGTGGCGCGGCCAGGGTGGCCCGCGCCTGGGGGTGTGGGCCTCCTGTGGCCCATCTTAGCCTCCCCATATGGCTTCCTTCGTCTTCTGGAAAAATATGATTTTCCATATATTTTCTGGTATTTTTCGGATCTTCGTGAAAATTGCATCTAGACACCGCTTTTTACATCAGAATCCTGACTCCGACAGTTCATCCTTCAAGAATCATCCAACATGCAAAAATAGATGAAATGACATAAGTATCACCTCTTAATACGAAATATATCAATGAATAAAAGCAAATTATGATATGGAATAGTGATGCAAAATGGACGTATCACGACTCGATCGGGATATTAGATCTGCGGTGAGTGGTCTTCGCGGCTCCACGTGATGTGCTGCTCGGACCAGTTGAGGAAGCGGGGGACGCCGACTTGCGAGACCGCGTTGACGGCTAACGCGCAGGCGAGCACCTTCTTCTCGCACTTGGTGCCGAGCCCAATTAATTTGTGCAGCGAGCCGACGTCGTTTCCGAATCCGCCGGCATTTCCGTTTTGCGGGTTGTTGTTGGGGTCTTCCCTTGCTCGCCTTTCCTTCTCTATCTTCTTTAGGGAGTGGCAGTTAGTGGTGGTGTGAGTGGCGGGCTTCCCCTCCCTGCTGTGATAGAGACAGGACTAGTTAAGCAAAGCTACGGGGTCGAATTTTGGCCTCGCATGGTAGTTTCCACTGTCATGGTAGTTTCCTCTGTCGCGGTGGAAGTTCTTCGTGTCGTGTCGCGCATAGCCTACATTGGCGACGAATTCGACTCGCCCATCACCGCGGCACTTGCCGGTGAGGCGAGTGTTGTTGTAGCGTAGTTCGTGTTGTCTTCCGTTGTCGTGGCCGCTTATGCGGCGGTTTCCGCCTGACTCGTCGTCGGTTTCTTGGTTTGGGTCTTCCTCCGTGTAGCGCTTGGTGATCTTGAGGAGGTCGGTGATGTTGTCGAGCATTTGGTAGACCCTGTTGATCTTGGCGACCAGGGGTTCATACCGGCACGAGCTCTTGAAGCAGTGGATCGCCGTGTCCGGGTGGATGCCGGAGGCGTTGATCCGCAGGTCCTGACATGTTGGACCTAGTGACAGGTCGACTCGTGCGGTCCCCGGATGCATCACTCTAGGTATTCGATGGTGGTGGCGCAGGTGTAGGAGCCCTCGAAATGCCTGACAAAGGCCTCGCGCATGTCCTCCCATGAGTCAATGATGTCTGGGGGAGAGTGTTGATCCATTGCTGTGTCGCTCCCTCCATCATCAAGGGGAGGTAACGAGCAGTGATGAGGTCGGTGTGGCCGGCGATTCCCATCGCCATGAGGTATGTGTCCAGCCACATGGTTGGGTCATACATGGGGTCGTACTTCTCAATCTCCTTTGGTGCCTTGAAATTGGCGGGTATTTTTCGCCTCGGATCATGGGTCCGAAGCACTGGGGGTCGAGTCGACTGAGGGAGACCCTTGGCTCGGAGTCACCGCGGTTGGTGAGGGTGTGCCTCAGGTCGTTGGGCTGACGTGCTAGCAAGGTTTGGTTGTTGATGATGTGTTCTCGCGCATTGATCGGTTGTCCATTGGCGGCGACCGTGTTGTTCGCCGATCGCGGATCGTTGGTGGAGAGCGCTAGATGCACGGCCCGTGTTTGAGGCTATAGGTGCTCAGGTGGTAGGGAGTTGAGAGTGTTGGCGACCGTTGGGCGGCTGATCGAAGCCGCCCTGCTTCTGGACGAATGGGAGTACATTCGTCCCCACGAGTCGGCTCCCGCGGCTTGCTGCTCGATGGCCCTTGCAAGTAGGGCATGGGCGCACTTGACTTGTAGGGCACCTTCTCCCGTGATGTTGAGGTTGGCGACTGCGGCCTGCCCCGCAATGACTTTGTCCATCGGGGTGGAATATAGCGGGAGGCCATTCGCGTCGCGTTCTTACGGAGAGATGAGGACTCTCGTCTGGTCGGGGGGAGGCGTGCGGCCAGGGGTGGCGGGGGAGCCCCCCTCGCTGGTGCTCCTGGTGCTAGACGATTGCTACTGCCAGGCGGCGTGTTCTCGCAGATTGCACGATCGGTCGTGTGTTGGTAATATGCCCTAGAGGCAATCATGTATGATGATATTTCCCATTATATTCATAAAGTTATTAAGTTGTCCTTGTATAAACATCTGATGTGTATCATTGAATATGTGATTCGGTTGTGTAACTATACATTCATGTTATTTGTACTAAATATCCTTGGTCATTGAGGTTGTGCTGGACACACAACTTAGACCAATGTGAAAGTCGGATTGATGACTCGGTTCCACTTGTCATGGGCATGGTGATGCTATTCCGACTTACACAGATTAGGATAAAGAGTTTAGCGAGTCGGATTGACCCATATTGAGGTACAACGAACAAGTTGTCATTTGTATATCTCAATCAATGTAATCCTTAGACCTGAGGTTATTGCATAGTCTGAGTTGAGGATCACCGACTTAGGTTCTATCAAACGCTGATCCGTAACTGGGAAATTATAAAGGTAGAGTTCAGGTCGACTGAGAATCAAGCTACGTGATGTGAATAACCAAGATGGGATTTTGCCCCTCCACTTGGAGAGATATTATCTGGGCCCTCTTGGATGATATGATTCGGAAAGAATGGCCATGCACGACTCGGTTAAGTGTTAACCGAGGCGATCGACTAAGAGTTAGTCGGGTGAATCACTTATCTCGGACCGAGAAGAGAGTCGGACTATTTAAAGGATGACAAATATTCGCCTATAGTCTGACAAGGTATATCGTGAGGCAAAAGGGACTCGCACGCAAGTCGCATTGGAAAGGCAAATCGTCATGACTCTTTGGTACTTGGGAGTCGGCATGTTCTGCTAGGAGCTGCTACCGACTGATCGATTGAGAGTCAGACTCTAATCGTGTACAAGTTGCCAAGAGCCTGCGGGGTCACACACTTAAGAGAGGGGACAAGTTTGGATAGGATCTGAACCAGATATCTGGTTGGGTTGGACCCGAGCTGGATTTGGACTGAGTCAGTGAGTCGGACTCATGGTGACTAGTGTTATATGGGCTTTAGTGAATGGGCCACGAAAATGGAGCCCACGTTCACTCCCTATATATAGTGGAGCACAATAACCCAGAAGGGTTAATCGTTGATCGGTTAGGTCATTCCATTTGTTGGAAACCCTAGCTCCACAACAGTCCTGTCGACGTACCGAACTTAGCAGTTCGCCGTTGGTGCTCCTCCTTGTACGTGCGGATACCAGCAGAGGTGTTGTACGATCAGCACCGGGACGATCGGATCGTGAGGACTCCACTGCATCAACTGATGCGCTTCATCAGTAATCCGCAACTGCGCGTCTAGTGGTAAACCTCGTGGCCTTCTACCTCAGCTAGATATTGGGATCACCACGTTAGAGGAAAAAGTTTTCTTTTATCTTTGCGTGTCCCAACAGTGGTATCAGAGCGATAGCTTCTGGTTTTAGGCTCGAGATCTCGCTTATGTGATATGCGGTTAGCTGTAGATGAGATCTATGTGCTATTTTGGTGGTCGATCTATGAGATAGATCGGTTTTGTACAAGGTTGATTGGATCAACTGTACTCGGGGAATGGTAGATCTGATTTTCGTGATCATACTGCTGAGGTCGTGGAACAACATACCCCTACCGGTCGGGTTCCGCCATCGGGGTAGACTGTGACACGTAAATCCAGAGGCGGTGATCGAAGATCAAAAAGTTTGATCGAATCGGAACTATGGTCGGAATCCATGTCTGGATCGTAGATGAGATCTACGTTTTCGGAAAAATCGTCGGGCTTCAAGACCGCGAGCGCGCCTTCAATCCGCCCGCCATCCGGCCGCCAGAGTAGCGTGTTAGACGTCGTTGCAAGTTTCACAACGCCAGGAGATAGTGTATCTATGCATAACTTGTTTTTGCAGGAAGTTGTGAATGGTATGGTTCATATGCATGTGATGTATGTGTGTAATCCATACGTGATCTGCGAATCACGGTTTTTGTCAGCCGGCTGGAGCCTAGGTGCTATCATTTTATTGTATAACGACCTTCGTGTCGGATTCTCTATGTAATTTACTTTATTAAGCTAGTGTAGCTATTTGGAGAATCCGGATGACATGCAAGGCGATGTACATGTCGGCGACATGGAGTAAGACGGCAAGTGACAAGAGTTGGCACGAGCCGTACTACAGGCTTTGTGGAGATGGATATCGCCATGAAGAGAGCCATACCATTTCACATTATGATTATTTTATTATGTGTTATTGTTATGTCTCTGTTTTACCTCTATTAGATAGTCGGTAAAATTTAATCCCTCAAAGAAGATCTAGTCGGTTTTCCCGCCAGTGTTTGCACCATCACAAGTCGGACATTTTTGGTAGTGGGCTCATAAAATTGAGGTGCTGCCAATTCTTTCCGACTAGGTGGGTTCGAGTCGGACTCTTACTGCGGAAACACTTGGTAAGCTAGACAGGTCTATCACAATGGTTGTGGGGCTCAGGGGAAAGTTGTATGGGAGCCGGGGCATGTGATGCCACCCGTCCAACAGGAGTCGTATGAGATGCGATTAACAAGGAGTTGTCTACCTATATCTCTTGGCGGCTAGTGGTGATGCTAAAGCTCACTAGACGACTTGCTTATTTAGGATCCTGAATCACTAAGTAACCATCAGAGGGGTGTTGGTTCTAGTGGGAGCATAAAATATTAAAGTGTTTAATATGCTTGCTCTTTTATGAATACATGTCTTAAGAGTTTTGCATATTTCTGTTGTAGATCATGGCACCAAGTAGCAGTCACTCTCATATATCCGGTTTTGCATTGAGAACCATTCTTGAGAAAGATAAATTGAACGACACTAATTTTACCAACTAGTATCGAAATCTGAGAATTTTTCTCAAACAAGAAAAGAAGGACCATGTCCTAGACAACCCGCTTCCAGATGAGCCGAATGAGAATGCGACTGTCGCTGCCACCAATGCCTACCGTTGGGATAAGGATGAGTCTACGGATATTAGCTATCTTATGCTTGCTCACATGGAACCGGACTTGCAAAAGCAGTTCGAGAATGTTGAGGCCTACGATATGATCGAAAGCCTCAAAAGTATGTTCCAGGCTCAGGCGAAGACTGAGAGGTATCAAGTCTCTCAGGCTTTGCTGAGTTGCAAGCTTAAGGATGGTGATCCACTGAGTCCGCATGTGATTAAAATGGTTGGTTACGTGCAGTCTCTGGAGAGGCTTGGCTACCCCATTAGTGAAGATTTCAATATAGATATAATTCTAAACTCTCTTCCTAGTGCATATGGACAGTTCATTTCGAACTGCCACATGCATGGTATGGATAAGAACCTCACTGAATTGCATGGGATGCTCAAGCAGGCAGAGGTGGATCTCAAGAAGGGCGCCAATCAAGTGTTTATGGTGCAGAATAAGGCTAAGTTCAAGAACAGTTCTTGGACTAAGAAGAAGGCTAAGTCGGGAGGAAAGCAAGCTCAGGACCTGGTCCCAAGCGCTTCCTCAGGGACTAAGCCATCTCCTTCAGTCGGATCCACTTTCTTCTATTGCAAAGTGTATGGCCACTGGAAGACGAACTGTAACAAGTATTTGGCTGATAAAGCCAAGAGTGTAGGTATGACTTCCGACTCAGGTACACTTGTTGGCAATGTTATAGACATATATCTTGCTGTTGCACCTAATAGTTCTTGGGTATATGATACCGGATAAGTTATTCACATCTACAACTCGTTGCAAGGACTGGCAAGAACTAGGAGCATAGCAAGAGGCGAGGTTGATATTCGAGTTGGCAACAAAGCAAGAGTTGCTGCGTTGGAAGTCAGCACGATGCAACTTCATTTACCTTCTGGATTCATTATGGAACTGAATAATTGTTATTATGTTCCAGTGCTCAGTCGAAACATTATTTTTGCTTCATGTTTGATAAGGCAAGTCTATGAGTCGAATATCAAGAATAATGGTTGTTCTTTGTATTTGAATGATATGTTTCACGGCTTTGCGCCCGTCCAGGACGGGTTATTTATTTTGAATCTTGATGGTGAGTCAGTTTATAACATAAATGATAAAAGGTTGAAACCAAATGATCTGAATATGACTTACTTTTGGCACTGTCGGCTTGGTCATATAAGTTGGAAACACATGAAGAAGCTCCATGATGATGGACTCCTAACTTCGTTCGACTTGGAGTCGTTCGAGACATGTGAATCTTGCCTACTCGGCAAAATGGCCAAGACACCTTTTGCAAAGAGTTGCGAAAGGGCGTCCGACTTGTTGGGACTAGTACATAGTGATGTATGTGGACCAATGAGCACGACAGCCAGAGGTGGTTACGAGTACTTCATTACCTTCACTGATGATTTGAGTAGGTATGGATATATCTACTTGATGAAACATAAGTCGGAAGCCTTTGAAAAGTTCAAAGAATTCCAGAATGAAGCACAGAATCAACTCAGCAAGAAAATAAATTTTCTTCGGTCGGACCGAGGAGGCGAGTACATGAGCCATGAGTTTGATGACCATCTGAAAAGTTGTGGAATAGTTCCTCAACTTACTCCGACAGGAACGTCGCAAAGGAACGGTGTCTCGGAAAAGCGGAATCGGACCTTGTTCGACATGGTACGATCAATGATGAGTCGGACAGATCTACCTTTATCATTTTGGGGTTATTGTCTAGAGACAAAGACGTTCACACTAAACAAAGTACCATAAAAGTTGGTAGAGAATACACCGCATGAGATGTGGACAGGCAAAAAGCCGAGTTTGTCTTTTCTTAAGATTTGGGGTTGTGAAGCATTTGTCAAGCGACTTCAGTCGGACAAGCTTACGGCCAAGTCGGATAAGTGTATTTTCATGGGGTATCCAAGGGAAACCTTGGGTTACTACTTCTACAACCGAGAAGAGGGCAAAGTGTTTGTCGCTCGGAATAGTGTCTTCCTTGAGAAAGAGTTTCTCAGTCGGGGAGTTAGTGGGAGCACGGTGCATCTTGAAGAAATTTGAGAGCAACTGGCTAGTAGCGAGTGGCAAAAACCTTGGAGGTTGAGTCGGTCGTGGTGGCTGAGCCGGCAACAACACCTATACTAAAAAGATCGGCAAGATTACGAAGTGCTCATGACGTATTAATATTAGACAGTGATGATCCGGCAAATTATTCGGAAGCGATGGTGGGATCTGATTCCGAGTCATGGCTTGGAGCCATGAGATCTGAGTTAAAGTCCATGGATGAAAATAAAGTTTGGAACTTGGTTGATCTGCCAGACAGTGCAAGACCCATCGAATGCAAATGGGTCTTTAAGAAGAAAACTGACATGGATGGAAATGTTTTCGTCTATAAAGCACGCCTTGTCGTGAAGGGGTTCTGACAAGTTCAAGGAGTTGATTACGATGAGACTTTCTCGCCTGTAGTGATGCTTAAATCAGTTCGGATCATGTTAGCTATAGAAGCCTATTTTGACTATGAGATATGGCAGATGGATGTCAAAACGGCTTTCCTTAACGGAAATTTAACCATGGACATGTATATGATATAGCCCGAGGGTTTTGTTGATCCGGCTAATGCTGACAAAGTGTGCAACTTCAGAAATCCATTTATGGGTTGAAGCAAGCATCTCGGAGTTGGAATATTCACTTTGATGAGGTAGTCAAATCGTTTGGCTTCATCAAGAGTGATCATGATTCTTGTTTATACAAGAAGTTTAGTGGGAGCAAAGTAAACTTTCTAATATTATATGTGGATGACATATTACTGATTGGAAATGATGTCCAGATGTTGAAAGAAACCAAGGAATCATTGGAAAGGAGTTTCTTAATGAAATACTTGGGTGAGGCAACATACATCCTCAGAATCCGGATCTATAGAGATAGATCAAGGAGGCTCATTGGATTGAGTCAGAGTACTTATTTGGACAAAGTGTTGAAGAAGTTCAACATGAAATCGTCTAAGAAGGGGTTCTTACCGATGTCCCATGGCGTAAAACTTAGGAAGCCTTAGTGTCCTTCGACAACTGATGAGCGAAGTCGGATGAGTGCGATTCTGTATGCTTCTGCAGTCGGATCCATCATGTATGCCATGATTTGTACTAGGCCGGATGTTTCATATGCTCTAAGTATTGTGAGAAGATACCAATCTGATCCTGGAGAAATCCACTGGACAGCGGCTAAAAATATCCTAAAGTACTTGAGAAGGACTAAGGATATGTTCTTGGTTTATGGTGGTGAAGATGAACTCAGTGTAAAGGGTTACACGGATGCGAGTTATCTTACCGACTCTGATGATTCTCGTTCGCAATCCGGATACGTGTTTATTATAAACGGAAGTGTTGTGAGCTGGAAGAGTTCCAAGCAAGAGACTGTGTCTGCATCTACAACAGACGCTGAGTATATTGCCGTCTCGGAGCTAGCAAAGGAAGCTGTTTGGATGAGGAATTTCCTCATGGATCTTGGTGTGGTTCAGGGCTCGTCAAATCCATTAGACGTGTATTGTGACAACAATGGTGCTATTGCACAAGCCAAGGAACCTAGACAACACCAGAAGAACAAGCACATACTCATGCGGTACCACCTGATTCGCCAGTTCGTGGGTCAGGGTGATATCAAGTTATGCAAGGTACACACGGATGCAAATATTGAGGATCCATTGACAAAGCCGTTACCACAGCCGAAGCTTGAGGCGCACCTGAGAGCCATGGGCATTAGAGCCTAGACATGTGATGTCGGAAGATTGACTCTAGTGCAAGTGGGAGACTGTTGGGAATATGCCCTAGAGGAAATCATGTATGATGATATTTCCCATTGTATTCATAAATTTATTAAGTAGTCCTTGTATAAACATCTAATGTGTATCATTGAATATGTGATTCGGTTGTGGAACTATACATTCATGTTGTTTGTACTAAATATCCTTGGTCATTGAGGTTGTGCTGGACACACAACTTAGACCAATGTGAAAGTCGGATTGATGACTCGGTTCCACTTGTCATGGGCATGGTGATGCTATTTCGACTTACACAGATTCGGCTAAAGAGTTTAGCGAGTCGGATTGACCCATATTGAGGTACAACGAACAAGTTGTCATTTGTATATCTCAATCAATGTAATACATTGACCTGAGGTTATTGCATAGTCCGAGTTGAGGATCACCGACTTAGGTTCTGTCAAACGCTGATCCGTAACTGGGCAGTTATAAAGGCAGGGTTCGGGTCGACTGAGAATCAAGCTGCGTGATGTGAATAACCAAGATGGGATTTTCCCCTCCACTTGGAGAGATATTCTCTGGGACCTCTCGGATGACATGATTCGGAAAGCATGGCCATGCACGACTCGGTTAAGTGTTAACCGAGGCGATCGACTAAGAGTTAGTCAGTGAATCACTTATCTCGGATCAAGAAGAGAGTCAGACTATTTAATGGATGACAAATATTCGCCTATAGTCTGACAAGGTATATCGTAAGGCAAAAGGGACTCGGACGCAAGTTGCATTGGAAAGGCAAGTCGTCATGACTCTTTGGTACTTGGGAGTCGGACTCTAATCGTGTCCAAGTTGCCAAGAGCCTACGGGGTCACACACTTAAGAGAGGGGGCAAGTTCGGATAGGATCTGAACCGGATATCTGGTTGGGTTGGACCCGAGCCGGATTTGGACTGAGTCTGTGAGTCGGACTCACGGTGACTAGTGTTATATGGGCTTTAGTGAATGGGCCACGAAAATGGAGCCCACGTTTACTCCCTATATATAGTGGAACACAATAACCCAGAAGGGTTAATCATTGATCGGCTAGGTCATTCCATGTGTTGGAAAACCCTCCATAGCAGTCCTGTTGACGTACCGAACCTAGCAGTTCGCTGCCGGTGCTCCTCCTTGTATGTGTGGATACCAGCAGAGGTGTTGTACGATCAGCACCAGGACGATCGGATCATGAGGAATCCACTGCATCAACTGATGCGCTTCATCAGTAATCCGCAACTGTGCGTCTAGTGGTAAACCTCGTGGTCTTCTACCTCAGCTATATCTTGGGATCACCACGTTAGAGGAAAAAGTTTTGTTTTATATCTATGTGGCCCAACACCGTGCGGGTGGGGTTGTTGTCCTCGTCGAAGTTTAGGGCGCGTCCCTAAACGCTGGGGTTCAGGCGCGTCCTGATGCGGCGCTGGTAGTAGAGCGACAGCTCCTACGCCATTGCTTGCTCGAGGCGAAATTTTTCGTGCTCGGCCTGCTCCTTGTGCGCCGCTTCCTCCAGGCACGGGTGGGCTTCCTCGACCTCCGTCACCATCATGGTCGGCGGAATTGGCGTGGTGAAGGGGTCTGGCAGGGCGCTTGTGCTACCCTCCATGTAGGTCTTGATGAAGCGACTGGATCTAGCGTGGAGGTCGCCAGAGTTCTCTGACCTGGTGTCGGAGTCGAAGATCTTGAGGATGGACGAATCCTCGAACTCCTCGATGTTGGAGACTCGTGTGATGGAGCCTTCAGGAGACGCGGCGGTGATGGACCCAGAGGGTGAGGCGGGGGTCGCCGAGTCGGTGTCGTCATGGAGGGCCACGTTGTCCGTGGCCGCTTCGGTTCCACCCGCATTGCTGGTGGCCGAGTCGTACTCGAAGGTGAGGTGATGGTCGGTGCGGATCTGCCCTTCCGAGAGCAGATCGTGTGGTGGTGATTCGTCGATGATCGCTGTTTCCTCGGATATGATGGCGTCCGTGAAGCCAACGAAGAGGTTGATGGTGTCGACCGACATTATGGCATTGTGTGTGACCGGGCGCGATGTCGGGACGTAGATGTTGGGCAAGATCTGGAGGATCTCACCGCACGCGATCATGCGGTCGGTGGCGGTCGACCATTTGATTGGCAAGTAGGGTCTCGCCGCAGAACTCAGGTTGGACCGGCCAGGCTCCACGGTGGGCGCCACTCTCGTGGGAATGGCCACGATAGATGCTACGATGGGCAGAGAGTAGTAGGATGAAGGGCAAGGGCGGCCAGCCATCTGCGGTGCAAGATGAGGGCAGAGGCACAAGGGTTTACCCAGGTTCGCCCCCAGAGGGTAAATACCTACTCCTGCTAGATTGTATTATCGATTGATTACAATGGTGGCGAGATCGGCGGCTAGGCAACGAGTCAATGTGGTGTATGATGGAACATGAGTACAGGGAGTACCCTAGGGAGAATTATATAGGGGTAACTCGCTAGGGTTTACATATATACAACCAAGTCAGTTGGGGACTCAGAGGACCTGACCTAATACGACTAGGCTTAGCAATTCTTATGGGCCTCCAGCTTCCAGTTGCCAGGTCCCTCCTTATCACATCCCAAAATTTTCCAAATTTTGTAATGTGAAAAATAAATGAACAAAAGAAATAATTGTTGAAAATTAGGGTGAAAAGAAACTTTTTGTTTCTAAATGGAAACATCAAAACCCATCTTGAACAAACTATAAATAAAAGGGAAGCCAACAAATTTCAATCAAGTGAAATGCAATCATCAATGAATGTATCTTGAAATTTAAACACTTAGAAAAGTTAAACCAAAACCCTAAACCCTAATGGAATAAATCATTTCCAAAATCTCTCTAAGACTATGGATTTTTCCATATAAAAATTTGTCAACAAACATTTATAAATGATCAAAAAGGGTAAATAAAGATATTATAAAACCATAGAAATTGGTTTCATTTAATTTGGAGCCATGAATAAAAACTTATGAATTTTATAAGATAAAGAAAGAAATAAATAAATAAGGAATATTTAAAAGCCAAATTAAATCTTGGCCAAATCCATAAACAAATAAAATGAAGGATTATTGAATAATAAATAAGGGTAAAAGATTATTTAAATAAAATCATAAGGATTGAATAATATCAAATTTTATTTAAATAAAGACAAATTGCCTAAACCAAATAATAAATCCCAAAGAAACTATTTAGAAGACAATCTAAATTAACTCCATAAACAAATGAAATGAAGATAATCCAAACCCAAATAAAATAAAGGGATAAAGAATAATGAAATAAAAGTATATGGGATTAAACCATATTCTAATTATATTTGAATGAAGACAAAATCCCTAATGTAAAGGAATAATTAAATCATGATAAAATAATAAATAGAAATTACCCAAGGTGGATATAAAAGTTATTTAATTAACTTAATTGGAATAAAAGAATCATTTGAATAAAATCTATATGGAATTAAAACCATATTTGATTTTATTGGTATAAATACAAATGCCCAATTTAAATGATTAATAAATCATATTAAAATATTATAAATAATTCAAAATGAATGATTTAACATACTATTGAATAAATAAAACCTACTGAAAAGGGTTTGATGAAAAATAGAATTCAAATAAGAGTTTGAAATTATAATTAAAATCTTATTTGAATAAAGGCAAGTGCCTATTATAAATAAATAATAAACCATAAATGAATAAAAGAATTATTCCAAAAATGGTCTTTAAAATACATGTTTGAACAATACTAAAAGTTTACTCAAAAGTTTGGAAGGTTCTGAATTCAAATGGTTGTTTGAATTGTTTGAACAAATTCAAAACAGAATAAAAGAAACGGAAAAAGAAACAGGAAAAAAATGAATTGGACCCAGCCCAGCAACGCAGCCCAATTCCTTCTCCTCCCCCTCCCGAACCGTTTTATTATCACTCAAACATGCACCTGCACAGCCACTGACTACGTGACCCCACTGTACCCCTCTCTATTTTGCTGACCAACTGACCCCACCTGCCAGCTCACTGTCTTCAACCTCCCGCGACCAATTCCCCTCACCTCGCTGCCATTCTCTATCAATTGATCCCTCGCGTAAATTCGAATTAATGTCGAGTTGATTCCGCTCTGGAACCACGCCCACTTAATAGCCCACGTCTCCTCTCTCGTTTCCCCTAGACGCCATTCCCCCTCTGCCCCTAGGCTGCTAGAATTGCTCACTGCAAGCCGGCTTGACCCCGACGAGCTTTCCGGCGATGATTCCGGCTAATCCTCACCTCCCCTTGCTCCCTGGAACCTACGAGCACATTCCCCACCTCCCTACGCATCTCCCAGTACCACCCACTCGATCGCGCGCGCTCCGAAGCGCCGGCAAGCACAACATCTAAATGCCGCCATCGTCTGCCTTCGCTCCAGCGAACCTTTCCGGTAAAACCTGACCTCCCTAACCCCTCTGGTTGATATGCGTGTATTTGCCACACTCGTGCGCATATAACGCCACCTCTGGCTTGCCATATCATGCCCTGTAGCTTCGACAGAATCCACACCTGAGCGAGCCCGACACCGACGCCAACTCTGACGAGCAATCAATGACGTGCCAGTGCTCCCCTGTCCAGGAAAAGACTACCTTGAGCTTCGCCACACCCCTGTGATCACTGTGAGCTATTTATATCCCTCTCTTGCTTCCTGTATCGCCGGCAACATTACCGCCCAAGGGCGCCGCCGCCGTTCACCACTGCTAGTGCCGCTAGTATATGACCAGTAATTGCGAGTCGTAGGATCTTGATCTGATGGGTACGATAGAAACTTAACCCGAAGGGGTATGCTTTGATCTGTGCCGCATAGATCTCTTTAAATCCAATGGCTATAGATGCACAATCCAGACGAAACGGTATCAGCCAGTAGAAATGTGACGCGTGGCATGTGTTTCGATTTAAAAACAGAAACTATCCTATTAGATGTTTGAATTTGTAAATTCCATAACTTTTAATCTACACATCCAAATTTTGCGAATTGTATATCAATGGAATCAGCAAAAATAGTACTTTCCAACCATACCCTTTGTTTAGTGTTTTGATTCTGTAAAATTATTTGATTTTGCAGAAACTTATTTAGGCATATTTTGAATATAAAAATTATTCTAGAAATATTTTTGGGGTAAAATCTTTTGTAAATGGATTTTTTGAACCTACTGACCATAAAAACCAACTTGTAGATTTAAAAATATATTTTGTGACACTAAGGAATTAATCTTTGAATAAAAGCATTTCTAGTTAAATAAAAATGTTGATTATGGTTAAAAAGTGCTTTTTGAGTAAAACCTTTGGAAAATGATTTGATTTAAACTCTCTGACCCTAAACAATAAGTTTTGGATTTCAAAATGTATTTGATTAACCCTAGTACAATTGTTACTTTTTTAAAGGCATTTCTAGAAAAATAAAATGTTGCTTTGATTTAAAATGGTTTTTAGATGAAACCTTTGGCAAATGATTTAATATTAAACACTTTGACCATAAACACTAACATTTGTGTTTAAAAATATATTTGGCAAACACTAGAAATTATTACTTTGATTTAAATCATTTTCTAACAAAACAAAAATGATTTAAATGATCCTTTTTCACTAACTCAAATTTAAAATGGTTTTGCCACTTATACAAATGACCAATAGGTGTTTTAAAATGTTTATAGCCTATTAGAAACCATCTTTTCAAATAAAACAATCTTTTGCTTGCTTGCATGCATTGTTTTATTTTCTTTCCTTTATGTGATGAATTGTTTTGAATGCTAGATTGAATTTGTGCCTTGCTTGATTGAATTGTAGTGAAATTTGAAGAGTGTGACTATTGCAAGATCAAGGAGTGAACATATATTCTCTACCAATAAGGCAAGTGGTGCTTCATATTTTTGTCCCAATATTTTGACTATGCATTAGTTGTATTTTGTATAGAGCTTGCATGATAATTTTTGTTAAGTATCTATATGCTATGCTTGGGAAATCCTAGTAGTAGTAGAATTGTAAGAATTTTCTCTAAGTTAAGATACTTGCTATTTCCATGCTTAGCCTAGCTAGTAGTAACCAAGGGTGGAATATATACGTGCTATGGAAAATATTGTTAAGTCTTTTGACTTGTGTTTTGCTTAATAAAACAACTAAGTGAATGAATCACCTGGGTGGAATGGTATGTTTGGGTTATGTTGAGTGGTTACACAAGGCCCATATCTATGGTCTACCTTGTGTATCACACTTGTGGAAATCCACCTAGGAACAAAGAGATTTGAGATGTCAAATGTTGAGAAGCTTCAAGTGTAGCCACATGGCATTATGGGCTATGCCTGGATCATATAGGTTGCAATAACTTAGCCAGATGGACAGTTGGTGGTAGGGGTGATAGGTTTGGAACGCGTCCATTTTGGTCTAAGGGAAGGCTTCTGAAAGGTCCTGTCTCGATGCATGTCGAGTCTTGTGGGGAAAGTGCACCACCTCTCAAGAAGGAAGAATCCAAGTACTTATCCGTGTCCCCGGAAAAGGACAATCTGAGCATCAAGACATGGAAGCTTTCAAGAATCTCCTCATCCCAATTTCTAAGTTAAAAACTTGTGGTTGAACAAGGGTAAAGGTTCACCAATGTCTATTGGTGGTTCCTTGGGAGTTTTTGCCAAACAAAAACTTAGTGTTTTCAACTTATAAGGAAAACCTATTTTGAGCAAACCAAGCCTAAGCTCCACTTAGCCAAATGCATATAGATGATAGATACCACTATTCTACCATAGTATCACTTGCCAATACAATTCAAATATATTGACCCTTGTGGTTGTAACTTATTATGTTGCAGGTTTGTTTGATGTTAGTGAAGTGTGTTGATTAGGATTACAAGTCTACAACCAACATGATTGCCTGTGGCACTTTGAAGATGAAGGACTCCATGCTACATAGTTATTTCTGCTGCATTGTAATAAGATAGCCAAATGAGCTATGTACGATGTAATGAAATATTTTATTCCTGGTTATAAAGTTGTATTATGACCTTTGTTTCTTGATATTACATCTTAAACTATGGATGCTAGCTATTGATCCAGGGACTAGCATTGTAAACACAGGGATCTCTACCTTATTAAAGGTTGGGACCTCTACATATGGTATCAGAGCACTGTGTTGCCTGTAGGATTGTAACCCTAGGATTGGACAAAACCCCTTAGAAAAATAGGAGTTGTATTTGTTCCAAAACTTATTTACAAACAATCTTGTAAACTCTTTCCTCAACCTTTTTGGTTTTGATTCTATATCTCTCCCTTTTCAAACTTGATGGACAAAGCCTCCACCATGAGCAAAGACTTCAACATGAGCAAAGGACTTCACCAACTCAAATGACTTCAACTTCAACATCACCAATGACTTCAACTTTAGTTTCATCAAGGACTTCAACTTGGACATCACTAAGGACAACAAGTGAGACAAGGAATATTACTCAAGACTTGAAGACTAAAAAACACAACTTAGAAGAAATCATGATCACCTCTGAAGTTTTGTGACCAAGATGCAATATTTTTTCAAGGAAACCATGATCTCATTCAAGAAGAAACAACTAAGAATAAAGGAATGATCCAAAGTGAAAACCATAGTTGGACCACCATACTAATGTTTATTTTAAATCAATCACACCAACTTATGTGGTGTAGAAAAAATATTTTGTTGCCTAAAAATGTGCTTGAACCTTGTTGTTTGAGTGGAATGTTTGATTGTGATTGCTTGCACATTGTTTGTGTGAATGGTTGTGTGTGATTAGACTTCTTCCTTAGAAATCTTTTGCCTATTCTAATCCCAATCCAACCCAAACAGATGACTTATCCAAGAGACTCCAACATCAAGGATGGTGACAACAACAACCAAGAGATGCACATGAGAGAACAACTTCTAGCAACCCAAGCTCAAATGACACAAGTGACAACTCAGGTTTTAGCCAACAACAATGAGTTAGACCCAACTATGCAAAAGTTTTTGGAAATCCAATCCCAATTGTTGCAAAGGATGACCAATCAAATGATCAACATGATAAGAAACTCTTCCCAAGGAGATTGTGACAACAATGATATCAAGGATGATATTATAGAAGGAACTCAAGCTTGCAATATTTGTGGAGACATGGAACACACTTCCAAAGAGCATGAGGATTAATGCCCTAATTGTGAAGAGAAACATCCAACTAAACAATGACCCACATCTCAAGTGACTTGTTTCCTATGTGAAGGAAATGATCATGTCCCTATCCAATGCCCCATCTATCTTATAGTTCAACAAATGAAACAAGATGGAATGCATCAAATGTTTTCAAACCTCCATAAGGGAACAACTTCTACCAAGAAGGATGAAGGCAAAGTCAGAACCATGCCTCATAGAGCCATACCCAAAGTGACCACCAAGTGTTGCTACTCATGTGGAGAAGAAGGTCATATCTCTAGTAACTGCCCCAAGAAGAGAGAAAGATTTCCCACCTTCGTGGTGAAATATGAAGAACATGAACTACAATAACTCCTAGCTTTGGAGAGACCCAAGAAGAAGAAGAAGAAATGCCCCAACCCTAGCAAGAAGGACATTACCCAAGAGCAATGTTACAATTGCAAGTAGATGGGACACTATGACAGTGATTGCCCAGAAAAGAAGAACCAAGGAAACAAACAAGAGGCAATGATACCAAAGGAAAAGAAGGATATTAGCCAAGTGATGTGTTTCAAATGCAAAGAGCTAGGCCATTATGCCAACAAGTGCCCAGAGAATATACATCAAGATCCCAAGTAAGCCAAGATGTAATCTAGTTGAAAACCTTTTTAAGGGTGGTAGTACCCTAGTTGCCTTGAATCCAACTTGTAACCTCTAGCCTTCCCAAATCTTAGGACGAGATTTATTTTAAGTGTGGTAGCCTGTCACATCCCAAAATTTTCCAAATTTTGTAATGTGAAAAATAAATAAACAAAAGAAATAATTGTTGAAATTTAGGGTGAAAAGAAACTTTTTTTTCTAAATGGAAACATCAAAACCCATCTTGAACAAACTTTAAATAAAAGGGAAGCCAACAAATTTCAATCAAGTGAAATGCAATCATCAATGAATGTATCTTGAAATTTAAACACTTCGAAAAGTTAAACCAAAACCCTAAACCCTAATGGAATAAATCATTTCCAAAATCTCTCTAAGATTATGGATTGTTCCATATAAAAATTTGTCAACAAACATTTATAAATGATCAAAAAGGTTAAATAAAAATATTATAAACCATATAAATTAGTTTCCTTTAATATGGAGCCATGAATAAAAACTTATGAATTTTATAAGATAAAGAAAGAGAGAAATAAATAAGGAATATTTAAAAGCCAAATTAAATCTTGGCCAAATCCATGAACAAATAAAATGAAGGATTATTGAATAATAAATAAGGGTAAAAGATTATTTAAATAAAATCATAAGGACTGAATAATATCAAATTTTATTTAAATAAAGACAAATTGCCTAAACCAAATAATAAATCCCAAAGAAACTATTTAGAAGAAAATTTAAATTAAATCCATAAACAAATGGAATAAAGATAATCCAAACCCAAATAAAATAAAGGGATAAAGAATAATCAAATAAAAGTATATGGGATTAAACAATATTATAATTATATTTGAATGAAGACAAAATCCCTAATGTAAAGGAATAATTAAATCATGAGAAAATAATAAATAGAAATTACCCAAGGTGGATATAAAAGTTATTTAATTAACTTAATTGGAATAAAAGAATCATTTGAATAAAATCTATATGGAATTAAAACCATATTTGATTTTATTGGAATAAAGACAAATGCCCAATTTAAATGATTAATAAATCATATTAAAATATTTTAAATAATTTAAAATGAATTATTTAACATACTATTGAATAAACAAAACCTACTGAAAAAGGTTTGATGAAAAATAGAATTCAAATAAGAGTTTGAAATTATAATTAAAATCTTATTTGAATAAAGGCAAGTGCCTATTATAAATAAATAATAAACCATAAATGAATAAAATAATTATTCCAAAAATGGTCTTTAAAATACATGTTTGAACAATACTAAAAGCTTACTGAAAAGTTTGGAAGGTTCTGAATTCAAATGGTTGTTTGAATTGTTTGAACAAATTCAAAACAGAATTAAAGAAATAGAAAAAGAAAAATAAACAGGAAGAAAAACATAAATTGGACCCAACACAGCAAACCAGGCCCAGCAACGTAGCCCACTTCCCTCTCCTCCCCCTCCCGAACCGTTTTCTTCTCACTCAAACACGCACCCGCGCAACCACTGACTACGTGACCCCATCACTCTCTCTATTTCACGACCAACCAATTGACTCCAACATCTTTGACCTCCCGCGACCAATCCCCCTCACCTCGCTGCCGTTCTCTGTCAATTGATCCCTCACATAAATTCGAATTAATGTCGTGTTGATTCCGCTCTGGAACCACGCCCACTTAATAGCCCACGTCTCCTCTCCCGTTTCCCCCAGACGTCATTCCCCCTCTGCCCCTAGGCTGCTAGAATTGCTCACTGCAAGCCGGCCTGAAATACCATGTGTGTTTCGGCACTCTTCAACAAATTCATTAGTGAACTCAATGTAACCATCATTAATATCATAACTCTCACTAGACTCAGGTGAGCTAACAGGTGTAATAGTGTCTTCACTAGGAGTTTCGGTATTTCCTAGACTAGCCATAGTAGCATCTAGAAAAGGACCAAATGAACCACTCGCATCAAGAAGTAACATCATGAGAATCAAAGCAGTTTTAGATTCAGCAGTAGTAGCAGTGTGTGTAGCATGAGTATGTGGTGGTGGTGTGACAAGCTTACTTATAATAGACGATGAATCAAGAGCAACAGAGGTATTTAGGATTGTACCTCTTCTTGTAGTGGATGGTAAAATAGGGAACTTTCCATCACGAGACTTACCCATGATGAACGGAGCAGCAATGAACAATAATAGATCCAAGTGAACTTACAAATAAATCTATGCTCCCTGGCAACGGCGCTAGAAAATAGTCTTGATGACCCACAAGTGTAGGGGATCGCAACAGTCTTCGCGGGTAGTATTACCCAATTTATTGATTCGACACAAGGGGAGCCAAAGAATACTTGCAAGCCTTAACAACTGAGTTGTCAGTTCAACTGCACCTAGAAATAGTTCTTGCTCACAGAAGTTTATCAGTAGCAACAGTTTCTAGTAGCAACAGCAAAGCAACAGCAACATCAGAATAGGAGCAATAGTAACAGTAACGGTAACAGTGGGATTCGAGTGCGGTAGGCATAGGGATGGATCGACGGGTGTTGCATGGACGAGTCTAAACATGTAACTTCAAGATCTAGGGCATTGCAGATAAATAATAACAAGCATCCAAGTACTAAACAATCCTAGGCATGTGCTTCAAATATAGTCATACGTGCTCGCAATGAGAACTTGCACAACATCTTATGTCCAGCCAGCCCGTGGCAGCGGGGCCTCTAGAGAACTACTAGCAATTAAGGTGCTCCTTTTAATAGAGCACCAGAGCAAAGCATTAACACTCCATGAACACATGTGATCCTCACACCACATCCATCCCCTCCGGTTGTCCCAATTATTGTTACTTTGGGGCCTTTGGATCCGGACAATGATATGTGTACAGAACTTGCAGATAAGATCACAAACAATACTATCATAATGATTCAATAATAAGTTCAGATCTGAGATCATGGCACTCGGGCCCTAGTGACAAGCATTAAGCACAACAAGTTGCAACAAAGTCAAATAGCACTAATTGAGATACTAGGCACTATGCCCTAACAGATCTTATTCGATTACATGATAGAACTCATCCAATCCCTACCATCCCCAAGCCTACAGCGGGGGATTACTCACTCATGCATGAGGGAAACATCGGTGGTTGATGGAGATGCGTTGGTGATGACGATGGCGACGATCCTCTCCAAATTCCCCGTCCCGGTAGGGTGCCAGAACGGAGTTTCTGGATCCGAATCTTGGTTTCTGGTGGCGGCGGCATAGTGGAACTCTTTCTGGAAAACTATTGACCCCCCCTTGGTTTTTAGGTCGAAAGGCAACTTATAGGCGTAGAGGGAGGCCGAGGGGGTGCCTGGGGTGGCTGCACCCCCCCTAGGCGTGGCCAGAGGTGGGCACGCTCCTGGCAGTGGTGTGGTCCCCCAGGCCCTTTCTCTGTCTCGTCTTCTGGCTCCCTGGATCTTCTGGTGAAATATAATTTTTGGCATATTTTCCGGGATTTTTCCTGATAGTTCATTTTCTGCACAAAAAGAAGACACCAAGGTAATTCTGCTAAAAACAGCATCAGTCCGTGTTAGTTGTATCCAAATCACACAAGTTTAGAGGAGAAACAATAGCAAAAGTGTTCGAGAAAGTAGATACGTTTTGGACGTATCAGGTCATCATCACCTCGACCCTACCAACAGGGTGAGTGATACGCTGCCTGCGAGCAGCTGAGGGGCGGCTCTCCCACTACGACAAGTCACTGCGAGTAGACGCAGGAGATGTCGACGCCGATGTAGAACTTGTGCGCACCAAAGTTGACAAAGACGTAGTTGCACGGAGGAGGATGATTGCCAAAGCTACGCACATTGTCGCTGACGTAGTCCTATGAGTTGAATCGCTGGACTAGCCCGGAGACGATGCGCTCTCTGGTGGCGATGAAGTTTCCCGTCCGGACCTTGACTCCACCTAGCACCACTACTGGCCCCCCGGTGGGCGCCAACTGTGGTGGTGGCATGACAGATGCCATGGGTAGGCTAAAGATGGGGCCAATGTGTACTAGTGGGATCTAGGGAGGGATAGCATAATGGATCTACACACAATGGTTACTCTCAAGATCTTCTCTTTAGATCAACAATGGTGTACACTTGCTCCTAGAGCTATATCTGAGAGAGGAGGAAGAAGAACTAAGAATCTCTCCCATGCTCTAGGGTTTCTCATCTACAAAATGAATCGACCCTTGCCCTAGAGGCACTGGCTCACCTTATAAAGGGGTGGCCAGGTTACAATTAGGGCTTATGTGGACAGCATATTCGATGGATATGATCTTCCCAAAATAGTAATTCGGCGGCCTCCTTTCCCCTGTCTCCCTCCTCTGCAAGGCAATGGCGCAACACCCACGACATGTGACCGTTGGGCATAGTGGACTGTCACCTCATGACCTTTGTTATGTCTCTGTCCCTCTAGTCCTTGTCCTTAGCGCTTGTATCTCCTCGGATTCCTGGAGGAGAGACAAAGGAAAGTGTTGCCCTTGGGGCTCACTCTCTCCTTCCAGAGCAAGCCAACTCCTGACTTGGCCTCGTCCATTTTGACTCGGCCAAGTTCGTACCTACAAATACAAAGTGACCTAGACATCGCGCCGAAATACCTTATATGTCGCTCGAGTCAAGCCAATGTTGTTTAGCTTAGGGTAATCCGGCCCTTATTTGGCCATCCCTCGTATACCTCGGCCGGATCATGCCTTGTCCCGATCAATACCTCGGTGGGCTTTTCCCTTTTACCTTAGCTTGACCCTAGCTGGGGTCATCCCCCCAACAAGATCTGTATCAGTGATTCGATGACTGATTTATGAAGGGTTGATGAATCCAAGAGCACATGCACTATGTATCTAGTTTTCAAAATAAGAGTATCGAACCACAAAGAGCTATTTGGTAGAGGTCTTTATGCCCCTCGTCACTATCTATCAAGGATTATTTGTAAGCTACCCTTGATCTCATGTAAGAGTGTTTAAAGAAGGTTTATTTGTATGTAAAGTAAAGACTAAAGAGTAAAGAAACAAGGAGACAAACGGGTTGTAAAAGGTAATGAAACTGTAGTAAGATAAAGTGTTCTCGGGTACTATAGGATCCACCTCTAGCATTGGTATTAATCATGTTTAGCACAAATCTATGTATTTGTTCATGACGTGTGTGGGGAGAGCTCCATAAATGAATGATCATAGAAAGCCATTTGTTATTTCATCCCTGATAACCACTGCGATAATCGTAGGCAAGTCATTATGATCCCTCACAATTAAGGGTTTCCCCATGGATATTGATATGAGCTTGGTTAATCTCTCCTTATCCCCCTTGACCATATGAATAGAATGCCAACACATTATGTCACTTAGCACCATATGTACTACCATACACCCAACGGTAATTCCCTCTCTAGTCTCGAAGGCAAATATTACATGGTCGACTTCACATGATATCTAGAGAGAAAACCAACACACAATCATCAACCAAAGTTATAGATCATCTTTATTTCATATAATAATATTGCAAGGATTTATCTATCTCCCCAAGAGCATGGTAAACTACTCACTCATGGAGGAAATCACAACATCATAATTGATATATGGAATGGATATGAATAGATGGATGATAACAAGTGCAAATCCATAATCGTAATTAGAATTACAACAAGATGTAGTAAATGAGATGGGAATGGTGATGATGATAAATATGCAGCAGTTGATGATGATGGTGATGATTCCTTGGCCTCTGATGATCCGTGCAATAGCAAGATGATTCCCTTTACAAGTTCCCCCTCCAGATCCCTTCTAAAGATGAGGTTTCTGCGTGTTCTGGTGTCTCTGAATGTCGGATCTTAGATCCATATGCGTGTTGTGAAAGTATTTGATGAGGCGAAATGATCGCCACATGGTATGGGCGCATGATACGGGCGAGGCTTTCCTGTACTGACGCTCGTTAAACCTTTTGGAGTTTCCCTTTGCGGTGGATTTTCTCCAAACTACGTGGTAAATCATAATAATGACTTTTATTATTTCAAAAATATCATATTTTGTCCAATACGACAGCTCAAAGTGATATATTCAACAACGACTCAATATTTCGGGGTCTAGTGGAAACATGCATAAAAATTTACGCGCGGTCGTTGTAAAATACTAAAATCCTACTACTACTCATGCAAAAACATAAGGTAAACATGCTTCAAAAATGCACTCATCAACTTCCGCCAGCTTAGACTCTTACTCGTCCCCGAGAAAGATATGAGCTTCAAAGGACAAGGTCATCATGTTCATGAAGCTCGAGTCGTTAAAGTAGATGAGGTATTTTAAGCATAAAATTATAATATCGGATATAGAATCACATCATGAGCTCTATCACACTTTCACATGTCAAATTACTTAGAGGCTTCCACACCTTTTGTGCTAATAGCTCATATGAAGATTAATTAGTAGCATATCAAACGATCATCAAGTTCAACCGAACGAGTTTGCGAGATGACCTCAAACATGTTTAGGACTTCGCACATCCACTTGGGATTAAATACTATGGATGGTCCATTTCATTTCATGTCATGATCATGTATATATCTATTTCCATTTGCACATGTTTAGCAACATATTTCTTTTCTCTTTATTTTTCTTTTCTTGTATTGCTTGTGCAAAGAAGCTGAATATATTTGTATTCTCATGAGAGGAATCAAAACAAATCAATACAAGGTACCAACTTCCAAGTCGAGTATGAAGTAATTCACGGTTGTGGTTTGAGTATCTACCTCAACTTGTACTGACTCTATAATTTTCTTGATAGAACAACTTCTTTATTTTTATTGCTTTCATAATTATTTTGATTTGTATAGTTTATTTTGTAATCAAACAAATGACTATGACATGCTATCAAGAATTCTTCTCATATTCTATCAGTACTATTGGTGTGTAAGACCCTAAAATCATTCCAAAGCACAAGTATATTAGCACTCATCCTAATTCATACATCTAATACAATAATATAAAATTGAGAATACTTCAAATATCATAAAGGCCTAAAAATCCATTGGATAAAATTCCTTCCTTCTCCAAGGGAGTTGAATATGCAACTAATGCAAAAAAATCGAAAAATTTACTATCTACATTCAAAGCAAAATACCATTTTATGAATGAAATTAAATGAGCGTTGGTGGGCAATGGAATGATAGTTAAGAGACATGGTTGGGAAGCCATGTGGTGGAGATTCCATTATACTAGGAAAGTTGGAACTTGCTAAGTACGTTGTACTCAATCTATCTTACTATACCTTTCTAGACCACGATAAGTAGTTAACGTTATCCCAAACCAAGAAGACGACAACATAAGACAACTTCAGGAACCTAGGAGCAAAGTAGTCTACGGTGTCAGATACTGCAAACAGAGATGGTGGAGATCACATTAAACATAGATGGGAATCAATTCCCAAAAATAGGAACCATCCCATTTGAGAATGTTGTCAGAACATATAGTCAGGGTTTAGTTATCGAGATAGGCCTAGAGGTATATCTAGGGCTAGACTAGTCTACCAAGCTGCTTCTTTTGGATTTTAGCTTGAACAGGAACTTATATGGCGAGCTCATTGTGTCATGGAAGTTCCAAGGATGTTATATGAAGATCTGTGATATGGATATAGTTATACCTTGTACATGCGATGTTTCTATTGTACTACTCTGGTAGGTGTAAGATTCATGAACGGTGTTCCATGGGTGTTATGCTGATGACTTGCACACTACAACATTAAGTGGTGTGCTAGGGTCACCACAGAGGTGATGGTATTATGCAGCCTTTCAGACGGCCCAAATAGCTGCAAGAGCACACCAACCTTTAGGGTTATGTACAAGGGTCATTTTGCACATTGCACATGAGGGAAGGAGGATGATAGGCCTCCCATTCACCCACCACTAGGTGGAATGACGAAAATTTAGGATAGCCTCTATTGGAGAAGAAAACGAAGAGAGAAGAGAAGGAGTTGAAGGAAAAAAGTTGAATCAAGCACCGGGATTTGTCCATAGGGCCGTGACTTCCAAATCCACTACCTTGTCTCCTTCAAACTATGGTTCCACCATCTTTGGTGAGATTTTTATAATCCCTAGCTCTTGTGTCTCAAATATCGTTGTTGGCATACAAGATCAATGTGTATCTTTATGTATGAGATCCTCTAGTACTCTCTACCAAGGTATCATTCTTATGGTTGCTTGGCGCATTGACAAAGATCTCATGAGTTTCCTCCGTAAGGTTCTAAAAGCCAAATATTTTCATAACTCTTCCATTTGGCGCCCAAACACAAATGTGCCAAAATTGGCCTTTTGGGCCTCGTTCCTACAGATTTTGCCAATCATCAAAGCCCATTCATGCTATCAAATTACTCAAGGTAACATATCCATTTGGATCTCACCATGGTTTCAATACTATACTAAAATCTATGATCACCTTATAATTCAACAACCCGATTACAAATATCCAGCCAAGGTTAATGATCTTTGGCTACCAAATCAGAAAACCTAGAATAATCACCTTATTGACACCCTCTTCCAACATCCTATGGCGCAATGCATCAAGCAAACCCCTACCATTCTGTCCCATGAGCAAGACATGTTATGCTGGAAACTAACTCCAAATGGTAGATGTAATTCCAAGAGTGCATATTATGCATGTTTACAAAAGATGCAGGAATAGGGAGATCCACAACTATAGCATCCCAGTTGTCTAACACCTGTAATGCTACTTGATCTAGTAATAAAAGGGCCACTTCCTACAAATAATTGTTGCATCATCATCATATCATGCTCATGTCTTCATGCCACCTTGCATTTGAGCATCATACAAAAACCCTCTTTGTTTTGGTTCTTACCTCATATGCATTATTAATTGTATTTGCCTCTTGATATTGTATTTGGTTCTTGATATATTGTTAAATGCCCAAGTTGAGTTGGGGGCATATCTTTATTGACTCCACCACCCTTTCTTTCTCCACTTTATAATTCCACCATCCAATTAATATGAGCTTGGCATTTTATTTGAGTTTACCTCTAGCTCATGTGGGTTGGGTGGATTCCACTCATCATCTTATGCTTGGCCTTACTCCATCTTTGGGGATGCACATAAATAAGTGCCATGGGATATTATTTTGTTCTCACAAGATAAAAACCTGGCATTTAATGCATTTGCATGGGCCATGCAACCACCATCAGCTTTGGTCATCCTAGGGTTTTGTTTGAACTCCTGAGTGGATCATCTCTAGCTTCATTCCTGCTTTTGGGCTTGATCCATTTTAATCTTGCTCCTATCTCATCACCTCTTTTCTTCTTTTTCTTTTGGCCATCTTGTTGAGTTTGTGGATCATGTTTGATCTAATCAAGACACCAAACCCCTATCTCTCTTTCTCCCTCTTACCCTCTAGCTAGACCCTAAACCCCCTAATCATCATACCCCTCTTCCATCTAACCCTAAACCCTACTCCCTTTAAAACCCTCCCCATCCATGCATGATCATGTGATCATGTGGGCTTTCCCTCTCCTTATGTATCTTGTTCTCTTTTGCCTCTCCTCTTGGTCAAACCCTCTGTTCAAAAATTCCCTGTGAAAAAGTTCCAAAGATTTTGAAAATAGAAGCTGGTTTAAATTTGAAATAGAATGAAACAAACAAAACAAATAAAAATAAAAAGAAGAGGGATAAAGAGGAGAGAAGCAAACCTGGCAGCACACCTGGGCCGCAACCAGCCGCAGCAGCCCAGGAACCCTCCTCTCCTCCGGCCCAACTCACCTTCCCTGGCCCAGTACCCCTTCGCTCTCGACGCCGTCTCCTGTTCTTCTCCTTCCGTCGCTTTCCTCCTCTCTGCAGCGCTCACGGCAGCGAGCAGGTGGCCGTCTCCCGCCGTCAGCCGTGTCACCCCCTCCTCTTCTTATCACCAAGCCGCGTAGTCCCCTCCCCCTCGAACCCTAGCCTCCCTTTCCCCTCCTCTCCGCCGCCATCCCCTGCCTCTGCCCTAGCTAGTCTCACCCGGCCGAGAGCTACAGCCAGGAGTGTGCCGTCGTGTCGTCGCCATGATCGACGTCGAGGCCACCTGACGGCGGAGATCTCATCTCTGCGCTTGGGCCGTCCCCTAGAAAGCAGCAGAGGGACCACCGCTCCCTGGAGCCACCTCCCCAACGACCCCTCTGTCCGTGGCAGGAGAACCTCACCGCCGGCGTTTTCCTGGACGTCTTCCCGGATCTCCTGGCCACCATCGGCACCACTTCCAGTGGGAATCGATCACGGTAAGCACCCTTTTCCCTTTTCCCTCCCCCTAGCATCCTCCCCGCTGACCATAGGCCGCCTCGACGCCGGCGATTCTCAGCCGCGCGCACGAGTTAAGAGTCCGTCAGTTTCGTCAGGAAACGTACCTGCAGTTGCCCTCTTGCCACCTCTGTTTGCTGCCCAGACGCCGTGGTGCCTCTCCGCCTGCTTTCGGTGCCCGTCAGAGCCATGCCTCCCTCTGTCCAACGAGCCGTCCCTCGACCAAAACCATCTGGTAACGCGCTCGCCATCCTCCTCCGAAGTGGCGACTTCCTCCTGTCGCCGCTGTTCGGTGTGGATGAGTTCGTCGATCTCGCGCCTCCCGGTACCTCTGTTCCTCGCCAGATCCCGGCATCTGCAGTTCTCCTTCGCAAAATCCCCAAACACCAAAGTTGGAGCCCTATCAACCCTCTCCGTCTTTTGTTTTTTGTGGGATGCCGGAATTCTCGATGGTTTTGTCGCCATCGTCTTCCGAAGATCAAGCAAGCTAGCTGTTTTCGCGTCGTTTTTCAGTTTCGTCAGTCTAACCGACCCCCCTGGACACTTTTCTAATTAGGCCCCTCCTTCTTCTGGCAGCTCAACCCGCAGTCCCACCAGACCCCACCCGTCAGCCTCTTTGACGTTTTACACAAAACCCCCCAGCTAACATCCCCCCAACCCGCGGTCCACCTCTCTCGGTACACGTGTGCGGCGTCCAGTCAAGTGGGCTCACTGTCTGTCACAATGGCTGGCTCTGCCTGGGTGCAAAAAGTTTTTCTGTTTCCCTGTTTAAATCAAATCTTTTTCAAATTAAATTAAATTCAAATATAATTCTGTTTTCAAATAACTTTTCAATTATAAATCCAAATAATGCAAATGATATATGAATTTGAATCAGAAAAATGTGAGGATTTCAAATATGCTATTAAAATTACCTTTTGCACATTTAAAATTCCAAGTTGAGTAAATTACAACAAATGCCACTGGAACTTAATAAATTAATAACTTTTGATTTATAACTCCGAATTTAACAAATGATATGTCTAAAATGATCAGCTCGACGAGACCTTTCTGTTTATGCTATCCATGACTTCAATTGAAACATGCATCATATAAAATATAGTGTACAGAAACTATCATGACAATAAAATGTGATCAAAACCCAATAAAAATGTTATTTCTTGTGTTCTACACCTCACCCATGCCATGCTACCTTATTGCCATGCAACTTGTGCATCATTCATCATGGCATGATTGTTTGCTTGACGCATTTTATTCCTATGCTTGTGCACTTTATTTATGTTGGCCCTTGTTTGTTTGGTTCTTCGTCGAATAGACACTGAGCAGGGGATATATCAAGAGAACCAGGAGCACTACCCAGATCCGTCTCTCGCTTCCACTGAGTTGCCAGGCAAGAACTACCACATGCTTGCATACATACAGTACCTATTGCCTCTATCTTATTCTTGCATCATTGAGTCGGGATTGCATTAAATTGAATCCCAAGTATTGCATAGCCTTTACCTTTAAACCCCACCAAGCTTGTTCCTCCATCCCATGAGCCATTACTACAGGAGTTGTTTGAGCCATGCGAGTCGTAGAACAGCATGTGTAGGGTTTGTGAGTGTCTGATGGATAATGAGGTACCTAAACAACTTAACCTGAGTAGTAATGGGATAACTAATGAAAGTGGCACCGGTGAGCAACATCTGCTATTTGGTTTTTCCTGCTCACTTGTGTCCCGTAAGACCCCGAGTACTTGATTCCTGTTCCAAGATTATTCGCGCTATCCACATTCGGGAGGCTTATGGGACCCCCGAGCTGAGCTTGATTCCGTCTTATTTCTTGGGGCCACAAACTAGTTTGAGGTTTTGTTTACTATCACATTTATGCCATGCTTTACCGCTTTATTATGATTGTGCGAGGAGCACTGTACTGTTAGGATCGTGGCACGATTCCGGTATCGACAAGCCCAGCTTTTGGGTTCCCAGTCATTTATGACCGTCCCCACAACCTTGAGTCCGTCTCGGAGCCGGTTTCGCTATGGTCTACTTTAAGGGTGGCCCTCAAATATTTCTGAATCCTGTGATTGCTTTGTCGTGAAGGCCTCGTTGGTTTTGATTTGGTTTTTCCGAGGTTGATCGAGTGTGTGTTGCTATTTGTGCACCCTGCAGGTAAAACTTTCAAAGCCGTGTCCGCGGTTATGGACGACTTGGAGCAGGTTTCCGATCATAGACAAGCATAACTAAAGTACCGCTTTAATCGACTCAGTAATTTGACTAGTAAATAGTGAAACACTCATGGAATGGTTAATAAAATTGCCAATGGATGGGGGTTGTTCGTCCGCTCGCTGGTGTTTAGGAGGAGGATGGATCTATGGATATTCTTGTTATAATTGTTGCTTCAATTCACGGACATCCGCTCATCTTTGGTTAGGCGGATGGTTAGCGAGTATCTATAGAACTGCTAGGGTTTATCTTTTGCTGCAATTCGTCACCCTGGTTGTGTCCCCTTTAGAGGCATTAAGACTTGCCGAGTACCCTTAGGGTCTCACACGATAAATTATTGGTTCGGATGAACAGTACACTCGCAGACGGATCTTTGGGTGGAAGAGGCTGATGATGTGGGCAACGATCGTTTGGTGTAGAGATTCCGGGAACGGGGATCCGTGAGATCTGTGGGCGGATGTGCTTATTTCTATGGCATCTTATGCCGATTTGCTTCTTATCCGTACTCGGACTTTGTTTTGCCGCTTCCGCTTGATACTCTGATGTGTGATGTATGAGGAATTATCCTAAAATATTATATCTATCTAGGTCATTTGAATCTTGCCGTATGGCGTTGCTATATTTCCTTTCTTTCTAGATGGAATGGCTCTGATGTACTTTTGTATGGTGGCTTGCATACATACTCATTTGTGTATGTAGTTGATCCCTTCGCCTGCCGATTACGCCGCCCGTACAGGTCCCGATGAATTGGAAGTGGTTGGGACGGCCGAAAGGTCTACCCGTGAGTGGCTTTTGGGGCCCCACCGTACTATTTCAACCACTACCGTTCATCCAGGCTTGTATCTAGGAGCGTAATTCACCGAGGTAGTTACAATTGGTATCAGAGCCATCCCGACCTTCAGGGTCTCAGCCAAACGGTCGTTGTCAGTCTAGCAAATATTTTTGGTAGTTATGTATACTAGGGAAAAACAAAACGCGAGAGTAGGACTGCTTCCATTTTTCTTCTTACCCACCCACCCACCCTTTTCTGGTAAGGAAGTGTAACGTTTTCAATCCTCTTCTTAAAAGTTCAAACTAGGATTCACGTGTTCTGGGTTTCCGTAGTACCATAGGTTGTGTGTGTGTGTAATCCCTTGTCTATCTGTTGCATCCAAGTTGTTATCTAATCAGCCTTTGGTTATCAACTGTTGGTACATTCCATACCGACAGGCTTTGCAAACCGACGCGATCTATCTGATTCGTTGTATACCGACGCGATCTGTCTTACTCTTTGTTATCCGACGTTATCTTGTTTGGGGTGTTCGTTTCCGTAGTTACTAATCTCTAGGTTCAACGTGAGAAGAAGGGGTTAGGATATGTGTTCCACTTGTTCATGTGCGGAGTAATGATTTGAGTGCGGGATGGAGTCGCGACCATACCACTACTCGTATCATTCGCTTTTGTATATTGAATTGGTAGAGTCACTAATCTTGATTCGTTAAGTAATTTTGCGCATCTATTGGTATTTTAATGCCGAAATTTGTGAACAAAATTTCTTTGATATATTTGTGTACCACACTCCTTTTCAGTCGTGTGCGATATGCTTAATATCTTCTAGGTGCTTTGAACTTTGTTGATATTTTAATATCATCTCAGTAAGTTGTATCCTTTAATCTTGGTTAATTCCATCTTGGTACTATTTTGGATTATTATTATTCTCCATTATAGTACTGACTTGTGTTTTATATCAATCACAGGATGGCTCCACCACGCCGTTCTGATGAGGACATACCACCTGAACTGGGCTCCGCACTGTCAAACATCGCTAATGCTTTGGCAGCAATGCAGCAGAACCAGCAGCGCTTTGAGGAAAGTGTCAGGAGGAACGAGTTTGCTCCACTACCTCCACCTCCCAAGCGAGGAGACATCAAAATCTTCCTGAAATTCAACCCTTGCCAGTTTGATGTTTCTGATCGACCACTGGATGCGGATGATTGGTTGCGTGAGATGTCAAGGTTGCTCGAGACTGCTGATGTTCCGGAACCAGAGTGGGTAAAGTGTGCTACTCACCTTCTGAAGGGAGATGCAGCTCTCTGGTGGGAGAATTACTTGAAGGCAAGCTGCATTGGTTTTCAGCCTACTTGGGAAAGGTTCACTGCAGCTTTCAAAGAGCAGTTTCTATCAGAAATTGTTATGGAGAGGATGAAGGAAGCTTTTCTCAACCTTAAGCAAGGAAATGATAACGTCAACACCTACATCAGGAACTTCATGAATCTTTCTCGTTATGGTGGCGATGAGGTATCTGATGATAAGAAGAAGCAAAAGAGGTTCAGACAAGGGCTCAATGCATCGATCAAGTATGCAATCACACATGCAAGGCTGGCATCTTTCCTAGAACTCCAACACACAGCTCTGCAAGAGGAAGCAAGTAGGCAAGTGTTTGAGGAGTCCAAGAAACACAACCGTGATGCATCAAGCTCTTCAGCTATGGCAGCTCCTTCTAAGCGGCGTGTCTGGGTTCCTAACACCCCACCGTCGCTCCCGGCTCCAGCAAGACCTGCAAGTTACGCGTCAAGGCCACCAAACTTCACCACTGCGGCTCCCAGGGGCTACAACCACCACTACCCTGGAGCGCCTGGCGGAGTCCCTGGCTACGTTGCTCCACGTCCACCTGGTGCCTGCTTCACGTGTGGAGATCCTGGACATCTGAACTGGAACTGTCCGTTGAAAAACAAAGCTCTTCCTCCACCCCCGCCAAGATCTGCAGTAAGCTCTCCTTCGGTTCGTGCACCACCACCTCGGGCTCTCAACATCAACACCAAGCCCGGGTCTACTGTTGCTCGTGCCAACTGTGTCAACGCCGCTCAAGCTGAGCATGCACCTGGAGTTGTGATGGGTATGCTTCCCGTTAACTCAGTCCCTGCACGAGTTTTGTTTGATTCTAGTGCATCGCATTCTTTTGTTTCTCACAAGTTTGCAAATGAGAATGTGTTAACTCTGGATCCTCTCCTTAAGAAGTTAATGGTCCTATCTCCTTGTTCAAACCTGAGGGCTGCTTATATCAGCCATGGCAATCAAATTGAGATTGGTGGCTCTTCGTTCTCGGTGTCCTTAATTCTTCTGGGCAATTCTGACATTGATGTCATCTTGGGCATGGATTGGTTGACAGCAAATGCAGCTGTGATTGATTGTCTTTGAACGCTTCGGTTTCTCTGAAGATTCTCGAAGGCCATATAGTCTTTTCTCCAAGTCGACTCCTGTCGGCTTTTCTCTTTGGCGGCTCTGAATGATGATGATATGGAAGCTATCCAGAGTGTTCCGGTGGTCTGTGAGTTCCCAGATGTCTTTCCTGAAGAGTTGCCGGGTATGCCTCCGGATCGTGAGGTTGAGTTTGTAATTGAGCTTGAACCTGGAACGGCTCCTATATCCAAGCGGCCTTATAAAATGGGTCCTTCTGAGTTGGCTGAACTCAAACGACAACTTGATGAACAAGAGAAGTTGGGTTTCATTCAACACAGTACTTCTTCTTGGGGTAGAACAACAATCTTTGTGAAGAAGCGTGACAGGACTGATAGACTTTGTGTTGACTATCGGGCTCTCAATGCTAAAACCATCAAGAACAAATATCCCCTCCCGCGTATTAATGATCTCTTCGATCAGCTAGCTGGAGCTGTGGTGTTCTCTAAGCTGGACTTGAGAAGTGGATATCACCAAATCAAGATTCGCAAGGAAGATGTGCCTAAAACAGCTTTCACCACCCGCTATGGCCTGTATGAGTACACGGTCATGTCTTTCGGTCTCACCAACGCACCTGCTACCTTCTCGAGGCTGATGAACTCGGTTTTCATGGAGTACCTTGATAAGTTCGTTGTGTTCTATCTGGATGACATCCTGGTCTATTCTAAGTCCAAGGAAGAGCATGAAGAACACCTTCGGTGTGTCCTAAGCAAGCTTCGTGAGAACCGCTTGTATGCAAAGTTCTCAAAGTGTGAGTTTTGGCTGCCTGAAGTAACTTATCTTGGCCATGTCATCTCTGCCAAGGGCATTGCAGTCAACGGAAGCTGTGAAGACAATTGTTGAATGGCTTCCTCCTTAATGTCAAAGAAGTGCGGAGTTTCCTTGGTTTGGCTAGTTATTGTCGCCGCTGCTCGAACTTCTCAAGATAGCGAAGCCTCTTACCGATCTCCTCAAGAAAGGCAAGAAATACTTTTGGACTCTGCATGTCAAGCAAGTTTTGAGACACTCAAAGAGAAGCTCGCCCACACCGTCTTGGTTCCTCCGGATACATCTAAGCCTTTCCAGATATTCTGTGACGCCTCTTTGCAAGGATTGGGTCCTTATGCAAGAGAAACAGGTGGTTGCTTATGCCTCTCGACAGTTGAAGACGCATGAGATCAACTATCCCACACATGACC
The DNA here is from genome assembly GCA_030063025.1 of Avena longiglumis. Classification (NCBI taxonomy): domain Eukaryota; kingdom Viridiplantae; phylum Streptophyta; class Magnoliopsida; order Poales; family Poaceae; genus Avena; species Avena longiglumis. The sequence goes on along the minus strand of CP125974.1, from coordinate 468,170,706 downwards.
TCGAGCTCGCAGCAGTGGTCTTTGCTTTGAAGCTATGGAGGCACTACTTTCTTGGCAACCGATGTGAGATCTTTTCTGACCACAAGAGTTTGAAGTATATCTTCACTCAGCCTGATCTCAACCTTCGGCAGAGGAGATGGATTGAAGCAATCAATGACTTTGATTTGACCATCAACTACACTCTGGGCAAAGCTAATGTCATGGCCGATGCTCTTAGCCGCAAAGCTTGTGTCAACAACCTCATGATGGAAGAACAACAGCCTCTCTTGTGCGAGGAATTCCGTCAGCTCAACCTGGAAATTGTAGAACAAGGGCATCTCCTGAACCTTCTGGCTACTCCTCTCTTGTAAGAAAAGATTCGCTCGTCACCGGGTGATCCACACCAAAAAGATCATCTCTAAACTTGAGCTTCCGAAGTATGAGTCCTTCCACGTTGATGATCAAGGCACGCTGTTCTTTGAGCACCGGATGTTTGTTCCAAACTACCCGGGTTTGAGAGAGCAAGTTCTCAAGGAGGCGCATGATTCGGTTCTTTCTATCCATCCTGGCAGCACAAAGATGTACATGGACTTGAAAACACAATATTGGTGGCCTGGTTTGAAACGGTATTGTGCCAAGTATGTCTCAGAATGTGATGTCTGCCGCAGAGTGAAAGCTGTCCATCAGAAACCTTTCGGTCTTCTACAGCCATTGAAACCTCCGGAATGGAAATGGGAGAAAGTAGAGATGGACTTCATCACTGGCTTTCCAAGGTCGCAGAAGGGCAACAATGCAATCTTTGTTGTCATCGACAGGCTTTCTAAAGTGGCTCATTTCTTACCCGTCAAGGAAACAATTTACGAATTCAGTTATTGAGCTCTACATCAATGTAATTGTCTCTTTGTATGGGGTTCCACTTGAGATCAGTTCGGACCGTGGAAGCATCTTCACTTCAAAGTTCGGGAAAGTTTCCAAAATGCTCGGGAACAAAGTTGAACTTCAAAGATCGCTTACCACCCTCGATCAAGGACAAGTTGAAAGGATCAATCAGATTGGAGGATATGCTTGCTTGCGTTATCTCTTTGGCATGAAATGGGAGGAATGTCTTCCATATGCTGAATTCTCTTACAACAACAGCTTCGAGAAAAGTCGAAGATGGCACCATTTGAGGCTCTCTATGGTCGCAAGTGCGAACTCCGATTGGTTGGTCAGTGTGAGAAAGAATCGTTTGGCCACGACATTGTAACTCAAGCAGAGGAGAAGGTGCATATCATTCTTGAAAACTCGAAGATTGCTCAAAGTCGCGGAAGAGCAATTATGACAGAAGCACACGGACATGGTGTATGCACTGGTGATCTCTACCTTCGTGTCACTCCCATGAAAGGCACACCGCTTTGGTATCAAAGGAAAGCTGGCTCCTAGATACATCGGTCCTTTCAAAATTCGTGGAAGAAGAGGAGAAGTTTCTTATGCCTGGAGCTCCGGAAAACTCAAGGTTCATGATGTTTTCCACATCTCTCAGCTCAAGAAGTGCTTCAAGGATCCCGCAGACCGTGGATCATGAGCTAATCAATCTCCAAGAAGACCTGTCTTATCAAGAACACCCCACCAAAATCCTTGAGACCAAGAAGAAGGACTCGCAACAAGTCCATCAAGTTACGCAAGGTGCAGTGGTCACACCATTCTGTTGATGAAGCCACTTGGGAACGTGAAGATGAACTCCGTGCCAACTATCCTACCCTCTTTGTGTCTTCTTCTTCCTAGAATCTCGGGGCGAGATTCCTGTTTAGTGGGGGAGAGTTGTAGCATCCCAGTTGTCTAACACCTGTAATGCTACTTGATCTAGTAATAAAAGGGCCACTTCCTACAAATAATTGTTGCATCATCATATCATGCTCATGTCTTCATGCCACCTTGCATTTGAGCATCATACAAAAACCCTCTTTGTTTTGGTTCTTACCTCATATGCATTATTAATTGTATTTGCCTCTTGATATTGTATTTGGTTCTTGATATATTGTTAAATGCCCAAGTTGAGTTGGGGGCATATCTTTATTGACTCCACCACCCTTTCTTTCTCCACTTTATAATTCCACCATCCAATTAATATGAGCTTGGCATTTTATTTGAGTTTACCTCTAGCTCATGTGGGTTGGGTGGATTCCACTCATCATCTTATGCTTGGCCTTACTCCATCTTTGGGGATGCACATAAATAAGTGCCATGGGATATTATTTTGTTCTCACAAGATAAAAACCTGGCATTTAATGCATTTGCATGGGCCATGCAACCACCATCAGCTTTGGTCATCCTAGGGTTTTGTTTGAACTCCTGAGTGGATCATCTCTAGCTTCATTCCTGCTTTTGGGCTTGATCCATTTTAATCTTGCTCCTATCTCATCACCTCTTTTCTTCTTTTTCTTTTGGCCATCTTGTTGAGTTTGTGTGGATCATGTTTGATCTAATCAAGACACCAAACCCCTATCTCTCTTTCTCCCTCTTACCCTCTAGCTAGACCCTAAACCCCCTAATCATCATACCCCTCTTCCATCTAACCCTAAACCCTACTCCCTTTAAAACCCTCCCCATCCATGCATGATCATGTGATCATGTGGGCTTTCCCTCTCCTTATGTATCTTGTTCTCTTTTGCCTCTCCTCTTGGTCAAACCCTCTGTTCAAAAATTCCCTGTGAAAAAGTTCCAAATATTTTGAAAATAGAAGCTGGTTTAAATTTGAAATAGAATGAAACAAACAAAACAAATAAAAATAAAAAGAAGAGGGATAAAGAGGAGAGAAGCAAACCTGGCAGCACACCTGGGCCGCAACCAGCCGCAGCAGCCCAGGAACCCTCCTCTCCTCCGGCCCAACTCACCTTCCCTGGCCCAGTACCCCTTTGCTCTCGACGCCGTCTCCTGTTCTTCTCCTTCCGTCACTTTCCTCCTCTCTGCAGCGCTCAAGGCAGCGGTGGCCTCTCCGCCGTCGGCCGTCACCCTCCTCTTCTTATCACCAAGCCACAGATCCCTCCTCGAACCCTAGCCTCCCTTTCCCTCCTCTCCGCCATCCCCCGCCTGCCGCTAGTCTCACCCGGCCGAGCTACAGCCGAGAGTGTGCCGTCGTGTCGCCATGATCGACGTCGAGGCCATCTGACGGCGGAGATCTCATCTCCGCGCTTGGGCCGTCCCCTAGCAAGCAGCAGAGGGACCACCGCTCCCTGGAGCCACCTCCCCAACGACCCCTCTGTCCGTGGCAGGAGAACCTCACCGCCGGCGTTTTCCTGGACGTCTTCCCGGAGCTCCTGGCCACCATCGGCACCACTTCCAGTGGGAATCGATCGCGGTGAGCACCCTTTTCCCTTTTCCCTCCCCCTAGCATCCTCCCCGCTGACCAGAGGCCGCCCCGACGCCGGCGATTCTCAGCCGCGCGCACGAGTTAAGAGTCCGTCAGTTTCGTCAGGAAACGTACCTGCAGTTGCCCTCTTGCCACCTCTGTTCTTGCCGTTCCAGCCGACGCCGTGGTGCCTCTCCCGCTCCGTTTTCGGTGCCCGTCCGTAGCCCATGCCTCCCTCTGTCCAACGAGCCGTCCCTCGACCAAAACCATCTGGTAACGCGCTCGCCATCCTCCTCCGAAGTGGCGCCTTCCTCCTGTCGCCGCTGTTCGGTGTGGATGAGTTCGTCCGTCAGTCTCGCGCGCTTCCCGGTACATCTGTTCCTCGCCAGATCCCGCATCTGCAGTCCTCCTTCATAAAATCCCCAAACACCAAAGTTGGAGCCCTATCAACCCTCTCGTCTTTTTTTTTTGTGGGATCGGAATTCTCGATGGTTTTGTCGCCATCGTCTTCCAAGATCAAGCAAGCTAGCTTTTGCGTCGTTTTCAGTTTCGTCGGTCTAACCCCCACGGACGCTTTTCTAATTAGGCCCTCCTTCTTCTGGCAGCTCAACCCGCAGTCCCACCAGACCCCACCCGTCAGCCTCTTTGACGTTTTACACAAAACCCCCCAGCTAACATCCCCCCAACCCGCGGTCCACCTCTCTCGGTACACGTGTGCGGCGTCCAGTCAGCAGTGGCCCACCTGTCTGCGTCAGCGGCTGGCTCTGCCTGGGTACAAAAAGTTTTTCTGTTTCCCTGTTTAAATCAAATTAAATTAAATTCAAATATAATTCTATTTTCAAATAACTTTTCAATTATAAATCCAAATAATGCAAATGATATATGAATTTGAATCAGAAAAATGTGAGGATTTCAAATATGCTATTCAAATTACCTTTTGCACATTTAAAATTCCAAGTTGAGTAAATTACAACAAATGCCACTGGAACTTAATAAATTAATAACTTTTGATTTATAACTCCGAATTTAACAAATGATATGTCTAAAATTATCAGCTCGACAAGACCTTTCTGTTTATGCTATCCATGACTTCAATTGCAACATGAATCATATAAAATATAGTGTACAGAAACTATCATGACAATAAAATGTGATCAAAACCCAATAAAAATGTTATTTCTTGTGTTCTACACCTCACCCATGCCATGCTACCTTATTGCCATGCAACTTGTGCATCATTCATCATGGCATGATTGTTTGCTTGACGCATTTTATTCCTATGCTTGTGCACTTTATTTATGTTGGCCCTTGTTTGTTTGGTTCTTCGTCGAATAGACACTGAGCAGGGGATATATCAAGAGAACCAGGAGCACTACCGATCCGTCTCGCTTCAAGCGAGTTGCCAAGCAAGCACTACCACATGCTTGCATACATACAGTACCTATTGCCTCTATCTTATTCTTGCATCATTGAGTCGCGATTGCATTAAATTGAATCCCAAGTATTGCATAGCATTTACCTTTAAACCCCACCAAGCTTGTTCCTCCATCCCATGAGCCATTACTACAGGAGTTGTTTGAGCCATGCAGTCGAGAACAACATGTGTAGGGTTTGTGAGTGTCGATGGATAATGAGGTACCTAAACAACTTAACTTTGAGTAGTAATGGGATAACTAATGAAAGTGGCACGGTGAGCAACATCTGCTATTTGGTTTTCCTGCTCACTTGTGTCCGTAAGACCCCGAGTACTTGATTCCTGTTCCAAGATTATTCGCTATCCACATCCGGAGGCTTATGGGACCCCCGAGCGAGCTTGATTAGTCTTATTTCTTGGGGCCACAAACTAGTTTGAGGTTTTGTTTACTATCATGTACTTATGCCATGCTTTACCGCTTTATTATGTTTGTGCGAGGAGCACCTGTACTGTTTAGGATCGTGGCACGATTCCGCGGTATCGACAAGCCCAGTTTTGGGTTCCCAGTCGTTTACAGCCGTCCCCATAACCTTGCGGGTCTACTTTAAGGGGTGGCCCCCTGAAATATTTCTGAATCCTGTGATTGCTTTGTCGTGAAGGCCTCGTTGGGTTTTGATTTGGTTTTTCCGAGGTTGATCGAGTGTGTGTTGCTATTTGTGCACCCCTGCAGGGTAAAACTTTCTGAAAGCCATGTCCGCGGTTATGGACGACTTGGAGCACAGTTTCTCGATCATAGACAAGCATAACTAAAGTACCGCTTTAATCTGACTCAGTAATTTGACTAGTAAATAGTGAAACACTCATGGAATGGTTAATAAAATTGCCAATGGATGGGGGTTGTTCGTCCGCTTCCTCGTTGGTAAGCGAGGAGGAGGATGGATCTATGGATATTACTGTTATAATTGTTGCTTCAATTCACGGACATCCGTCTATCTTTGGTTAGGCGGATGGTTAGCGAGTATCTATAGAACTGCTAGGGTTTATCTTTTGCTGCAATTGCGTCACCCCAGGTTGTGTCCCCTTTAGAGGCATTAAGACTTGTTGAGTACCCTTAGGGTCTCACACGATAAATTATTGGTTCAGATGAACAGGTACACTCGCAGGACGGATACTGGGTGGAAGAGGCTGATGATGTGGGCAACGATCGTTCGGTGTAGAGATTCCGGGAACGGGGATCCGTGAGATCTGTGGGCGGGATGTGCTTATTTATATGGCATCTTATGCCGATTTGCTTCTTATCCGTACTCGGACTTTGTTTTGCCGCTTCCGCTTGATACTCTGATGTGTGATGTATGAGGAATTATCCTAAAATATTATATCTATCTAGGTCATTTGAATCTTGCCGTATGGCGTTGCTATATTTCCTTTCTTTCTAGATGGAATGGCTCTGATGTACTTTTGTATGGTGGCTTGCATACATACCCATTTGTGTATGTAGTTGATCCCTTCGCCTGCCGATTACGCCGCCCGTACAGGTCCCGATGAATTGGAAGTGGTTGGGACGGCCGAAAGGTCTACCCGTGAGTGGCTTTTGGGGCCCCACCGTACTATTTCAACCACTACCGTTCATCCAGGCTTGTATCTAGGAGCATAATTCACCGAGGTAGTTACAACAACCAAGACAACTCTCGGCTGCTACAGTTCAAATTTTGAAACAGGTTTGGAAATCAAAAGAAATCCTACCAAGGATTCAGGCGTTCATGTGGAGGCTACTTAGGAAAGAAATACCTACTAGAGCACGCACAGGTAAGTACACGACCAAAATCAGTAAATATTGCTGCAGGTGTGGAATGGAACAAGATGACATTCATCTATTCTTCACATGTCATTTTGTCAAGGCAGCCTAGTTTAGCTCCCTATGGCATAGCAGAATCGAGATGATAGTTCAACAATGTATCCCCTTAATAGAGATCTTACATAAAATCCTTAGTATGTAGCTGTGGTGACCCATCATACCACTGCATTATGTAATACACTATAGTCGTTTACATAACACCAATAAAACACCATTTAGTAGTATTACATCTCTCAGAGTGGTACAACAAAAACATAGCAGGTCCAAGACATGACTATAGGTTACAACTCGACTCTTTAAAAAATATCCAGAGAACACTCTAGGTCAAAGAGAAAGAAAGAAACTTCTTACACAGATGAACCAGAAATAATCAACTAATAACTATCATACTAATAGACTAGAATTTAAACTATTGGCCTTGCATTGTTTTTATTGCAATACTCTACAGAAATAGGGTCTATGGCTAGAGATTATATTCCTATCTAATCAACAACTTCGTCTTCACTTTAGTTGATGTATATATTGACTTCCTTGACTTCATTAAAGAACTGGAGCTTTTGGTGATGATTACCTTGAGCATGAGTTGATGTAGACGTCGTCTGTATTGGCTTCAGAATATAGCAAGGGTTAAGAAGATACGTTGAGTACGAGAATACTCAACAAGTCCACTAAAAAGGAGTGTTTGATGCACTAGCTACAGTCACAGACCATAGGTCACAAGCTATGCAGGTTTTCGTAAACATTTCTTCAAAGGTTGTTTTTATTCTAAAAAGCTATGTCCATCAGCCTTCACGGGTTTACCAAAACTTTCGTGGAGTCCCTTTCCTGCCGTGTTCGTAGCTCCTTCCCGGAACAGGGAGTAACAAGTTACAGTTCTTACACTCTATAGAGGTGTGTTACTTTTCCCATGAGAGATCTTAAGCTTTGTTGGACGGCCGGGAGTATGTCCCCGTTCAAACTTCCATGGTTTGAGTCCCAACCTAAGATCCAAACCAATCACTGCCCTTCTTCGTGACCCCGCATGTCTCCTTGTTGTACATCATGCCCACATATTGAATTACAACAATGGTTAGTACAGACCATTCAGATGCCAGAACTACCATGGGACATTGAGGGATCCCACCCATATGCTGCATATCCTCTATGAATTACCAATTAATGCATGCTACAAGGATAATAGCCACAGCCTGCGCATCCGGATACATGTGAAAGGAAGAAGATCCAGCTGACTTCTCCATCCCATTCCAAATCTCATGGTTAACGCATAATATACAGCGCAAGAATCACTGGTGACATTGGTTGTTAAGTCCTAGATAATATGTTCCTTTACCACCAGAACTTTCATAGTAGGTTATTACCTCTTGGTAAATAACCCATAATCATATTATTATGAAAATAGTGTTTTCTGACCTTTTTGAAATGCAGGTGATGACAACACTGGATTTGCAAAATATTTGATAGAAAATAACCAAAGGAATGAGCAAGTGTGAACTTTCCTTTTGTGATTGGAATATTATGAACTCGCGGTCTTCAAGACAATAGAAGATCCAATATATGAAAACAACATAATTGGTCCAATAAGGACTAATGTTTAAAGAAGCGAGATGATATTATGCATAAGTAATGTAATGCAACTTTGTAAACTCGAAATCCCAGAATAAGCGTTGATGATCTAGGGTTTGGGAACTAGAAGTGGTTTCTTTAGAATGTGTTGTCCTTTTAGATTTGTGCTTCTTATTAAGGCTTGTGAGTGTGTGTGAATCAACATGTAAGTATAATAAGTAGTATACAAAAATAAAACACTCAAGTGTTGAATGGTATCCAAAGTCTTATTATAGAAATATTGTTAATTAATTAGAGCTTTTATGGAACTGCTTATGTCTTGTTTTATAATGTATCTTGAAAGAATAACTCCTGAATAAAATATTACTTAAGTAAACAAAAGCATTTAACATGAAGTTAATACTTTTAGGGTTTCTTACTAACTATAGTTCTCCAGGAAGAAATATTTACTTCATTTGAATAATGACCACACTAGTAGTTGAGACTTATCTATCTTGGTCCTTAGATGGTATTATAATTTGTTCACTTCATAATGTTTCTTTAAGGTTAACTAAGAGTAGTAACAATTCGATTTCAGTATTGTTTTCTTAACATTATAGTTGAATAAAATCATTTATCTCCTTATAAATGAGTGTTATGATTTGTAAACAAGGAAACAACATTACTTAATTTACTTAAGAATTATCTTTGAATTTTTAGTATGTTTATAAACTTGTGGTTGAAGTATTGGTAAAAGGTTTTATTAAGTCAAAATATCAGTCTTGAGGACTTTATATTTGACAAGAATCCTTTTGGAAAATAATATACACTTATTGGTGAATGATAATTCAATAAAATTGTATTTAAAATGTTTTGAAGTATTTTGACTTCATATTATCAATACCTTAAGAATAATACTAATTTTAGACCTTTAATGGACAATATTATAGGTATTACAATTTTATACCTACTTTTATGAATTACCAACTAAGGAAATAGGTTCAAACTCAATTTATTAGGTTATTAAATTTTTACTTCCTTCAAAAGTGTGGTATTATATGTTTATCATGTACTCCCTCCGATCCATAATACTTGTCGTTAAAGTAGATGTATCTAGTACTAAAACATGTCTAGATACATCCATTTCAATGACAAGTAATATGGACCGGAGGGAGTATATATTATTTTTATGATCATTCTGGTATATTATATGTCTTTTATGAATTTTAAATATTAAGATATGATTTTTATAGGATTTATTACTTTATGAACAATTAATAAATAGTAAACATTTATTTAAGTGATATAATATTTTATTTTTATAGTTTTACATTGTAGTTCTTATTTTTCTAAGAATTTTAGTATATTATCTATATTTTCTCATTTACCAATATTAAAATATGAATTTTCAAAGTTTTATTACTTATAAAATCTTTATTAAATAATAATTATTTAAATAGTTAACATATTAATGTATGGTAATAAATTTAAATTATAGATTTTATTTTTCTATAAATTTTCATGTATTAAACATATTTTTCTGAATTATAAAAAAAAGTTATTGAATTTATAATGTTTAACTTAAATTTTAAATAACGAATTACTTTTTACACACAAACAGGATCTACCCAAGTCATAGACAAGTGGGCCAGTGGCCACGTCAGCTACCACGCGTGCAGTGGACCAGGTCAAAATCCCTGACTGGATTGGGGTGATGTGGGTATGATGTCAGGATGACATCAGCATGGATCAATAATCTTTTTACACTCCTACCTAACCTAGCCAAAGAGATAAACAGGTGGGCCCATGGCCACGTCAGCTGCCACGCGGGCTCACCGGAGCTTCATCGGAATGGCATCAAGAACGGAGAAAGAGAGGGTTATGGGAAGCGTGGCTAGGGGTTTCGATACAGGGGAGTATGGGGAACCAATATGGGGTAGCGCTGCTCTCGATTTGTCATCGAAACAGAGAATACAGCTACGACTAACAACGGTGCACAGAGTCCAACAACGCGTACATGCTAGAGTCCACGAGGGAATGAGCTAGGAAGAACTAGAGGCTCGTGAGATCACCAGGAAGCTGAAGAGGCTTGTGGTGGCCTGTAATGGCAATGAAGTCACGGCGGAGCTCGGTCGGAGTTCGGGAAGAAAACGATGTGGGGGTTCGACTCCAAGAACCCCAGCTCGATTCCTTCGGCTGATCGCTGTAGGGGATCATGGCGGTGCTCATGGCATGCTTGGACGGCCACGGGGAAGGTTAGAACACTGGTAATCAACGGCAACCCGAAGCTAGGGTTTCGGTCTGTGGGCTAAATCGTAGAGGGATCTTCCGGGAGAGGAAGAATGAGGATAAGGTTGTGCAAGGCGTTGTTGTGTCCTTCTTATCCCCTTTAGATGATGGCAACCTCGGCACGAATCGTGGCGGCCACGGCGGACGGCGGAAACGTTGCCAGCCAGCTGCTTCATCGGCGCTGCTTTCTGTCAAGAGGAAGAAGAAAGGAAAAGAAACAAAGAGGTATGCGTGCCGGTACTGGGCTATGGTCGGGTCGTGTTGGGCTATGGCGAAGCGAGCGGAAAGAGGAGAATATCTAGGCCGGTCTGCTGGCTCGGGCCAAGTGTGCCTTCTTTTTCTTTCCTGTTTTCTCTTTCTGTTTTCTTTTTCTATTTTCTGTTTTTGTAAAACATTTTCAAATATGAATTTTCATCAGGATTTAAACATCCAAAATTTTCATGGAACACATTAAATACTGCAGGAATCTTGGGGACTAAATGATGCTTATACTTTTCATTATTTTTCATAAATTTAAACTATTTTATTGATGGCAACATTTATTACTTAGGGTTTAATATTTTGTCCATTATCCAAAAGCCTGGTAAAAATGATTTTGTTTTCACCATGATAATAATAAGGGTAATGATTTAAGATGATTAATGATATCTACAAAATGCTATTCATACTTAGCATCATCTAGGGATTAACGTATATGTATTAAATCTTATGGTTTATAACATGGTGGTTTAAATTTTATGGTTCTCAAAATTTGGGGATTTCTCCTATTCAACTTCTACTTAATTTATAGTGTTTATAGTTACTATAGAGAAATCTTGATTAAGTCATTATACATGAATAACAATCATTAATGGAGAAATGAAGATATTCATTTGCAAGTAGTTATCATGAGTTTTTGAGAATATTCAATAGACTCACATTATATTATGGATATGAGTGAAGATTAAGAGATAAGACATATTGCCTTCATGCTTGTGTTCATGAATGATATCACCATCCAATATAAAATAGTAGGGTTGTCCTCTAGAATAACTTATGAGAAAGAGTTGATACAGATAGTTCCTAAGCACATATGATAATGATGTTTGGGAGTGACAAAGATATGCTTAAGTGATTTGCTATAGAACTATGGTTGAATGTTTACCAAGAATTCTTATCTTCCATACTTCATAATTATTGGTTCTATCTATATACCTTTTTGCAATGCTACTAAGTAAGAGCAAATCTATTTGATCTATTCAAACAACCAATGATTACCTCTTATCCTAAATAGTTTCTTCCTTAGTTAGTGTGGTTGACTCCTAATGACAAGTTTTCATATAATGGTTGATAATGAGCATTACTTATATGATAAGGTAATTCATTTATCATGTGGCAATTGTTTAGGGTTTAGAGGAATGATATAAACAATGATTTTGATATGGATTGATATAGTCTTGGTTAATAGCTTCTCAGGAATTCCTACTTTCAATACTTCATAATTCTTGACTCCTATTTAAGGAATTCCTTTCCTATATATACTACTACTTCACATCTATTATCATATCTTAATATGGTAAACTTACTTCACATATATACCCCCACTAATAAATTATCTGTTGGGAATATGCCCTAGAGGCAATCATGTATGATGATATTTCCCATTGTATTCATAAAGATATTAAGTAGTCCTTGTATAAACATCTGATGTGTATCATTGAATATGTGATTCGGTTGTGGAACTATGCATTCATGTTGTTTGTACTAAATATCCTTGGTCATTGAGGTTGTGCTGGACACACAACTTAGACCAATGTGAAAGTTGGCTTTATGACTCGGTTCCACTTGTCATGGGCATGGAGATGCTATTCCAACTTACATAGATTCGGCTAAAGAGTTTAGCGAGTCGGATTGACCCATATTGAGGTACAACGAACAAGTTGTCATTTGTATATCTCAATCAATGTAATCCTTTAACCTGAGGTTATTGTATAGTCCGAGTTGAGGATCACCGACTTAGGTTACATCAAGCTGATCCGTGGCGAGTTATAAAGGCAGGTTCGGGTTTGAGAATCAAGCTGCGTGATGTGAATAACCAAGATGGGATTTTGCCCCTCCACTTGGAGAGATATTCTCTGGGCCCTCTTGTGAGATATGATTCGGAAAGCATGGCCATGCACGACTCGGTTAAGTGTTAACCGAGGCGATCGACTAAGAGTTAGTCGGGTGAATCACTTATCTCGGATCGAGAAGAGAGTCAGACTATTTAAGGGATGACAATTATTCGCCTATAGTCTGACAAGGTATATCGTGAGGCAAAAGGTACTCGGACGTAAGTCGCATTGGAAAGGCAAGTCGTCATGACTCTTTGGTACTTGGGAGTCGGCAGTTCTGCTAGGAGCCGCTACCGACTGATCGATTGTGAGTCGGACTCCAATCGTGTCCAAGTAGCCATGAGCCTGCGGGGTCAAACACTTAAGGAGCGGGAGCAAGTTCGGATTGGATCTGAACCTGTAATCTGGTTGGGTTGGACCTAAACCGGATTAGGACTGAGTTAGTGAGTTGGACTCATGGTGACTAGTGTTATATGGGCTTTAGTGAATGGGCCGCGCGAGCATAGCCCACGTTCACTCCCTATATATAGTGGAGCACCGTAACCCAAAAAGGTTAATCGTTGTTCGGTTAGGTCATTCCATGTGTTGGAAACCCTAGCTCCACAGCAGTCCAGCCGTCGTAACGAACCTAGCAGTTCGTCGCCGGTGCTCCTCCTTGTGCGTGTGGATACCAGCAGAGGTGTTGTATGATCAGCACCAGGACGATCGAATCGTGAGGACTGCACTGCATCAACTGACGCGCTTCATCAGTAATCCGCAACTGCACGTCTAGTGGTAAACCTCGTGGCCTTCTACCTCAGCTAGATCTTGGGATCACCATGTTAGAGGAAAAGTTTTGTTTTATCTCTGCGTGGCCCAACAGTGGTATCAGAACCATAGCTTCTGGTTTTAGCCTCGAGATCTCGCATATGTGATATGCGGTTGGTTGTAGATGAGATCTATGTGCTGTTTGGTGGTCGATCTATGAGATAGATCAGTTTTGTACGAAGTTGATTGGATCAACTGTGCTCGGGGAATGGTAGATCTGATTTCCGTGATCATACTGCTGAGGTCGTGGAACGACATACCCCTACCGGTCGGCTTCCGCCATCGGGGTAGACTGTAACACGTACCTCAGCTAGATCTTGGGACCGCCGGCTTCGTCCTGTCGTAGCGCCTTAGATGTCGTTGCGAGTTTCACAGCGCCGGTAGATATTGTATCTATGCATAACTTGTTTTGGCAGGAAGTTTTGAATGGTATGGTTCATGTGCATGTGATGTATGTGTGTAATCCATACGTGATCTGCGAATCACGGTTTTTGTCAGCCGGCTGGAGCCTAGGTGCTGTCATTTTATTGTAAAATGACCTGCGTGTCGGATTCTCTATGTAATTTACTTTACTAAGCTAGTGTAGCTGTTTGGAGAACCCGGAAGGCATGCAAGGCGTTGTACATGTCGGCGACATGGAGTAAGACGGCAAGTGACAAGAGTTGGTACAAGTCGGATTACAGGCTTTGTGGAGATGGAGATCTCCATGAAGGGAGCCATACCATTTCACATTATAAATGCTTTATTTTGTGTTATTGTTATGTCTCAGTTTTACCTCTATTAGATAGTCGGTAAAATTTAATCCCTCAAAGAAGTTCTAGTCGGTTTTCCCGCTAGTGTTTGCACCATCACAAGTCAGACATTTTTGGTAGTGGGCTCATAAAATTGAGGTGCTGCCAATTCTTTCCGACTAGGTGGGTTCGAGTCGAACTCTTACTGCGGAAACACTCGGTAAGCTAGACGGGTCTATCACAACGGTTGTGGGGCTCGGGGAAAAGTCGGATGTGAGCCGGGGCAGGTGATGCCACCCGTCCAACAGGAGTCGCATGATATGCGATTGACAAGGAGTTGTCTACCTAGATCACTTGGCAGCTAGCGGTGATGCTAAAGCTCACTAGCCGACTTGCTTATTTGGGATCCTGAATCACTAAGCAACCATCAGAGGGGTGTTGGTTCTAGTGGGAGCATAAAATATTAAAATGTTTAATATGCTTGCTCTTTTATGAATACATGTCTTAAGTGTTTTGCATATTTTCTGTTGTAGATCATGGCACCAAGTAGCAGTCACTCTCAGATATCCGGTTTTGCGTTGAGAACCATTCTTGAGAAAGATAAACTGAATGACACTAATTTTACAAACTGGTATCGAAATTTGAGAATTGTTCTCCAACAAGAAAAGAAGGACCATGTCCTAGACAACCCACTTTCAGATGAGCCGAATGAGAATGCGACTGTCGCAGCCACCAATGCCTACCGTCGGGCTAAGGATGAGTCCACGGATATTAGCTGTCTTATGCTTGATCACATGGAACCGGACTTGCAAAAGCAGTTCGAGCATGTTGAGGCCTACGATATGATCGAAAGCCTCAAAAGTATGTTCCAAGCTCAGGCGAAGACTGAGAGGTATCAAGTCTCTCAGGCTTTGCTGAGTTGCAAGCTTAAGGATGGTGATCCACTGAGTCCGCATGTGATCAAAATGGTTGGTTACATGCAGTCTCTGGAGAGGCTTGGCTACCCCATTAGCGAAGAGTTCGCTACGGACATAATTCTGAACTCTCTTCCTAGTGCATATGGGCAGTTCATTTCAAACTACCACATGCATGGTATGGATAAGAAGCTCACTGAATTACATGGGATGCTCAAGCAGGCAGAGGCGGATCTCAAGAAGGGCACCAGTCAAGTGTTGATGGTGCAGAATAAGGCTAAGTTCAAGAAGAGTTCTTGGACTAATAAGAAGGATAAGTCAGGAGGAAAGCAGGCTCAGGACCTAGTCCCAAGTGCTTCCTCAGGGACTAAACCATCTCCTTCAGCCGGATCCACTTGTTTCTACTGCAAGGCGGATGGCCACTGGAAGAGGAACTGCAGCAAGTACTTGGCCAACAAAGCCAAGAGTGGAGGTATGACTTCCGACTCAGGTACACTTGTTTGCAATGTTATAGACATATATCTTGCTGATGCACCTAATAGTTCTTGGGTATATGATACCGGATCAGTTATTCACATCTGCAACTCATTGCAGGGACTGGTAAGAACTAGGAGCGTAGCAAGAGGCGAGGTTGATATTCGAGTCGGCAACAAAGCAAGAGTTGCTGCGTTGTAAGTCGGCACGATGCAACTTCATTTACCTTCCGGATTCATTATGGAACTAAATAATTGTTATTATGTTCCAGTGCTCAGTCGAAACATTATTTCTGCTTCATGTTTGATGAGGCAAGGCTATGAGTCGAGTATCAAGAATAATGGTTGTTCTTTGTATTTGAATGATATGTTTCACGGCTTTGCACCAATCCAGGACGGGTTATTTATTTTGAATCTTGATGGTGAGTCGGTTTATAACATAAATGTTAAAAGGTTGAAACCAAATGATCTGAATATGACTTACTTTTGGCACTGTCGGCTTGGTCATATAAGTTGGAAATGCATGAAGAAGCTCCATGATGATGGACTCCTAACTTCGTTCGACTTGGAGTCGTTCGAGACATGCGAATCTTGCCTACTCGGCAAAATGACCAAGACACCTTTTGCAAAGAGTTGCGAAAGGGCGTCCGACTTGTTGGAACTAGTACATAGTGATGTATGTGGACCAATGAGCACGATAGCCAGGGGTGGTTATGAGTACTTCATTACCTTCACTGATGATTTGAGTAGGTATGGATATATCTACTTGATGAAACATAAGTCGGAAGTCTTTGAAAAGTTCAAAGAATTCCAGAATGAAGCACAGAATCAACTCGGCAACAAAATAAAGTTTCTTCGGTCGGACCGAGGAGGCGAGTACATGAGCCATGAGTTTGATGACCATCTGAAAAGTTGTGTAATAGTTCCTAAACTTGCTCCGCCAGGAACGCCACAAAGGAATGGTGTTTCAGAAAGGCGGAATCGAACCTTGTTGGACATGGTACGATCAATGATCAGTTGGACAGATCTGCCTTTATCATTTTGGGGTTATTGTCTAGAAACAGCGGCGTTCACACTAAACATAGTACCATCAAAATCGGTAGAAAATACACCGCATGAGATGTGGACAGGCAAAAAGCCAAGTTTGTCTTTTCTTAAGATTTGGGGTTGTGAAGCATTTGTCAAGCGACTTCAGTCGGACAAGCTTACAGCCAAGTCGGATAAGTGTATTTTCGTGGGGTATCCGAGGGAAACCTTGGGTTACTACTTCTACAACCGAGAAGAGGGCAAAGTGTTTATCGCTCGGAACGGTGTCTTCCTTGAGAAAGAGTTTCTCAGACGGGGAGTAAGTGGGAGCACGGTGCAACTCGAAGAAATTCGAGAGGAACCGTCTAGTAGCGAGTCGGCAAAAACCTTGGAGGTTGAGCCGGTCATGGCAACTGAGCCGGCAGCAGCACCTGTACTACGAAGATCGGCAAGATTACGAAGTGTTCGTGATGTATTACTGTTAGACAGTGATGAGCCGGGAAATTATTCGGAAGCGATGGTGGGATCTGATTCCGAGTCATGGCTTGGAGCCATGAGATCCGAGATAAAGTCCATGGATGAAAATCAAGTTTGGAACTTGGTTGATCTACCAGACGGTGCAAGACCCGTCGAGTTCAAATGGGTCTTTAAGAAGAAAACTGATATGGATGGAAATGTTTCCGTCTATAAAGCACGCCTTGTCGCGAAGGGGTTCCGACAAGTTCAAGGAGTTGATTACGACGAGACTTTCTCGCCCGTAGCGATGCTTAAATCAGTTCGGATCATGTTAGCTATAGCGGCCTATTTCGACTACGAGATATGGCAAATGGATGTCAAAACGGCTTTCCTTAATGGAAATTTAACCGAGGACGTGTATATGATACAGCCCGAGGGTTTTTTCGATCCGGCTAATGCTGAAAAGGTATGCAAACTTCAGAAATCTATTTATGGATTGAAGCAAGCATCTCGGAGTTGGAATATTCGCTTTGATGAGGTAGTCAAATCGTTTGGCTTCATCAAGAGTGATCATGATTCTTTTTTGTACAAGAAGTTTAGTGGGAACAAAGTAAATTTTCTAATCTTATATGTGGATGACATATTACTGATTGGAAATGATTTCCAGATGTTGCAAGAAACCAAGGAATCATTGGAAAGGAGTTTCTCAATGAAAGACTTGGGTGAGGCAACATACATCCTCGGAATCCGGATCTATAGAGATAAATCAAGGAGGCTCATTGGATTGAGTCAGAGTACTTATTTGGACAAAGTTTTGAAGAAGTTCAACATGGAATCGTCTAATAAGGGGTTCTTACCGATGTCCCATGGTGTAAAACTTAGCAAGACTCAGTGTCCTTCGACAACTGATGAGCGAAGTCGGATGAGTGCGATTCCATATGCTTCTGCAGTCGGATCCATCATGTATGCCATGATTTGTACTAGGCCGGATGTTTCCTATGCTCTAAGTGTTGTGAGCAGATACCAGGCTGATCCTGGAGAGATCCATTGGACAACGGCTAAAAATATCCTAAAGTACTTGAGAAGGACTAAGGATATGTTCTTGGTTTATGGTGGTGAAGATGAACTCAGTGTAAAGGGTTACACGGATGCGAGTTATATTACTGACTCTGATGATTCTCGTTCGCAATCCGGATACGTGTTTATTATAAACGGAGGTGCTGTGAGCTGGAAGAGTTCCAAGCAGGAGGCGTATGCGTCTACAATGTAGGTTGAGTATATTCGCCTCGGAGGCAAAGGAAGCTGTTTGGATGAGGAATTTCCTCATGGATCTTGGTGTGGTTTAGGGCTCGTCCAATCCGTTAGGGTATTGTGACAACAATGGTGCTATTGCACAAGCCAAGGAACCTAGACAACACTAGAAGAACAAGCACATACTCATGCGGTACCACGATTCGGGTTCGTGGATCAGGGTGATATCAAGTTATGCAAGGTACACACGGATGCAAATATTGCGGATCTGTTGACAAAGCCGTTACCACAGCCAAAGAATGAGGCGCACCTGAGAGCCATGGGCATTAGATGCTTAGACATGTGATGTCGGAAGATTGACTCTAGTGCAAGTGGGAGACTGTTGGGAATATGCCCTAGAGGCAATCATGTATGATGATATTTCCCATTGTATTCATAAAGATATTAAGTAGTCCTTGTATAAACATCTGATGTGTATCATTGAATATGTGATTCGGTTGTGGAACTATGCATTCATGTTGTTTGTACTAAATACCCTTGGTCATTGAGGTTGTGCTGGACACACAACTTAGACCAATGTGAAAGTTGGCTTGATGACTCGGTTCCACTTGTCATGGGCATGGAGATGCTATTCCAACTTACACAGATTCGGCTAAAGAGTTTAGCGAGTCGGATTGACCCATATTGAGGTACAACGAACAAGTTGTCATTTGTATATCTCAATCAATGTAATCCTTTGACCTGAGGTTATTGCATAGTCCGAGTTGAGGATCACCGACTTAGGTTCTGTCAAACGTTGATCCGTAGCTGGGCAGTTATAAAGGCAGGGTTCGGGTCGACTGAGAATCAAGCTGCGTGATGTGAATAACCAAGATGGGATTTTGCCCCTCCACTTGGAGAGATATTCTCTGGGCCCTCTTGTGAGATATGATTCGGAAAGCATGGTCATGCACGACTCGGTTAAGTGTTAACCGAGGCGATCGACTAAGAGTTAGTCGGTTGAATCACTTATCTCGGATCGAGAAGAGAGTCGGACTATTTAAGGGATGATAATTATTTGCCTATAGTCTGACAAGGTATATCGTGAGGCAAAAGGGACTCGGACGTAAGTCGCATTGGAAAGGCAAGTCGTCATGACTCTTTGGTACTTGGGAGTCACACGTTACGCTAGGAGCCGCCATCGATCGATTGTGAGTCGGACTCCAATCGTGTCCAAGTAGCCATGAGCCTGCGGGGTCACACACTTAAGAGCGGGAGCAAGTTCGGATTGGATCTGAACCTGTAATCTGGTTGGGTTGGACCTAAACCGGATTAGGACTGAGTTAGTGAGTTGGACTCATGGTGAATAGTGTTATATGGGATTTAGTGAATGGGCCGCGCGAGCATAGCCCATGTTCACTCCCTATATATAGTGGAGCACCGTAACCCAAAAAGGTTAATCGTTGTTCGGTTAGGTCATTCCATGTGTTGGAAACCCTAGCTCCACAGCAGTCCAGCCGCCGTAACGAACCTAGCAGTTCACCGCCGGTGCTCCTCCTTGTACGTGTGGATACCAGCAGAGGTGTTGTACGATCAGCACTAGGACGATCGGATCGTGAGGACTGCACTGCATCAACTGACGCGCTTCATCAGTAATCTGCAACTGCGCGTCTAGTGGTAAACCTCGTGGCCTTCTACCTCAGCTAGATCTTGGGATCACCACGTTATAGGAAAAGTTTTGTTTTATCTCTGCGTGGCCCAATATTATCTACTTAAATTTATCTGCAAATCCAATGAGCTTGACACAGAATCTCAACATGATCTCCACATAGGTATAACTCCCATTTCTAGAATTCTTGCAATGAATCCAATTCCACTTGACTGATTATTCTCTTTCTTAATGAATTAGTTTGTAATCTCACTAATAAATCTCATAAGCTTGTCATGGAAGCTTTTCATAATCTTCTCATATCTACACTTGGTTATATCAAACTACTCTACTAATGATAACCTCCAATCCAACAAGTAGTTACTTCTAACTCCATTCATACTCTTCCTTTATCATCCATCACTAATATTACTCCAATAGATGTATATATCAAATCCTACTTCACCTCAAGTGTTTGCTATTCTTTAAGAGGATTAATACTACTTCTATAACTCAATGTTTCTCTAGTATGATCTTGGTTATACTATCTTAACTTTAGTTACCTCAGTAACTCATACTCCAACTACATATTACACCATTGTGACTTGCTAGGCCCATTCTTAAGATTATGTATCTATACTATGGTTCAATCACGTTCTCTCCACCAATGTAACTTATGAATCATATAATCATTCACTCTTAGTGACTTTAGCATGATCATTATAATCCTTTGATCATTTCTGGTTTAGGTTTCCAGTTGGCTAATCAAGGCTTTTATCAATACAACATTACAGTTGTATTATAATTATCTTCTTAGTATTTCCATTGGACTAAGAGATGTTATTCATTGACTATGCCTATTTGATCCAATAAGATTATTCCTTAGTAACTATCTTCAAAAATTATCCTTATGATCCTCTTTGTTACCACATATATCTTTATTTCAGATAACTCTTCTATCCATTCAGGAGTGACTTAACTCCACTAATCACCATATTGATTTGATTCTCTTCAAATACTCCCATCCTATAGATGATATCTAAAACTAGCATTCCTACTTACCTCTTCTTACTTCTTTCTCTAAAGACTTTAGAGTGAATTCTATGACAGGGACAAGAGTTGATAAATCAATAATTGGTATGTTAAGAATTGATAGATCAATAGTTGATTACTCAACATTGATGTAGAATAGATATTAGAACAAGGTTTAAAAGAGATGATAAGGATTAGTATGGAAAGAAAGATATGTGGTGAACGGTCTTGACTTGGTTTCTTTCCTACTCAATACAACTAAAGAGTTAAAGGTTTAAGTATTACCATGATGCTCATGGTAGAAATAGATAAGATTAAGATAAATCAAGATTTAATTATTGAATTTTTGTTACTTGAGTTATATTCTTAACTTGGTATCCAAGAGTTATTGTAATGAATACCATGATATGATCTCTAGAAGATCTGGTATTATTTATGAAGTAGTGTGTTGTGGTTTAGTTTTATTACATTTGATATACCCTTAGATCAAATCATCTTTACCCAAAATAAGGTTTTAGAAAAGGTCATATTAAAACTTATCGCAGTCAACTTGATGATCAACTTCAATTCCATTAAGTTGAGAGAAGCTTCAATCACTTTGGAAAGTTTTATTCAAAATCGCAAAAATTATCCGGATTTTCTATGCATGAATGCAATGCACACATCTGAGTTTAATTTATTTCTAAACTCTAATGCTAGAATGTTATAGCAGCACCCACATGCATCCATGCCAACCCTTCTAACCTTCTTATGGTGCATTTGGAAGTCTAGAAATGATTGCCTGTTTCGCAGGAAAACGGGAAAGGAATATCAAATAGAGCTAAACGCCCAGGCATTGCTACGAACCAGAGAACTACTCCATCCCTCTTATTCTTTCATGCAAGCCAAAACAAGCAACCATCAAGGACAAGTTATGAAGAACATAGGTGAGGAGAGAGAAGGGCAGAAAATCTTGGAGCTTACATCTATTCGAGGATCAAATATTTTTACAGATGCGTCGTGGGGGGAAGCCAAAGATCATCAGGATGCAGGGTCAACAATCATAGGAATCGAAATAAGCATGCAGCTAAAGGAAGGCGGGCGTAGCATAGACATCACAATACATGCAACAGCTCCAACTGCACTCTCAGTAATACAAGTAGAAGCAAAAGCAATGTTGCTTGCGAGCCAAATAGCAGGGCATTTACAGGTTGCTAGGTCAACATTATTGACGGATAACAAACTCCTAGCACAAGGAGTAGCGGCCTGTTAGCGTCCACTTGGCCAGCCTAGCACTCAGCCTACGTTCTGAACATTCATGCGCTCACAGCCCAACAATAAGAAGAGAGCCCACTCCATCTCAAAAGCCCGAACTGATGGGAGGAAGGAATCTCTCCCTTATAAGCTGAGTGTAGCCTCCTCCCGTAGGCGGGGTGGGACTAAACCAAGCAGCCTCCACCGATCAACAGAGGGGTCCTCACAAGGCCAGTAAAATTGACTCTGAGTACATTCACTAGAACACTAGGGACACCCTTGCCAGAATATTAAATCTCAAATCCGAACTGCAGGCTAGAGTGTTTCACATAAGCAGGAACAACAATTCTACAGCTCATAACTATGCACATAAGGCACTTAGGAGTTAGGAACCACCTATAGTAGCCTATCATGACTTGCAATTCTTCGGCTCATTCTCCTTCTTTCCCGTTCTCTCTATACTACATAATTCCCAGTGGTCATACTTTGTAATTCATAATGTACTTTTCTCCTGAGCTGATGAAATGAATTTTGGCGTCACTGACGCCTCAGTTTGTTCAAAAAAAAAAGAGAAGAACAGGTTCCCCATTTGATAATAGTGGAAAAAGTTTTTGTTGGCTTCAACCTGTAGTTTTTTCTTTCAAGTTGATGTTTTTATTGGTGCCCCTATGTGTTGATTTGCTAGTGTAGTTCTTAATTCTGAAATCCTAAACACTATTTCAAACATCGACTCTACAAGCGCCTGGTAAAGTGCTTAGACAACTTCTCCATATATGCTGATGCATATATTTCCTTCCATGAAAAACAACAATACGTATATAAATTAGTATACAAGTGGTGTTGAAGTTTACATCAATTCTACGGTATATTTTCATATCACAAGGTTGGGTTAATAAGTCTCCACTCCCGTTTTTCCCTGACAATGCTTATGTTTCACTAGGAAACAGATGAATACATTCCTCCGTTAGCCTACCAAAACATCTTATACTACCTCTTTTTCAAAATATAAGTCTTTTTAGTACTCCCTCCAGCCCATTTTAATTGACTTGGATTTGTCAAATTTTGGATGAATCTATATACTAAATAGTGTCTAGATTTATCCAAATTTTGATAAATCCAAGTCAATTAATATGGGCCGGAGGGAGTAGTTCAATTTGAACCGATAGAAAGGAAAGGCTTATATTATGAATCGGAGGTATAGTATTTTGAAACGGATGTAGTATTGAAGAGATGCATTTGTTTTGTAGTTACCGTTTCACGCCATATATAGTTATCAGCACATGTGCCATTCCCGTAGCATCAAAAGTTGGAAGCCACCACCATGTGTCCATGTCCTATTCAGGCAAGTTGCCCCTTGCATTACCCATAAACGAATCCATGCAGTAGGGAGGCAAAAAGACTAGAAGTGGTCAAGCTGTTAGATGTGCCCCAAAACGCAGTCACTGCAAAACTGCCTTGTACTTACGACTTTACGAGTAATTAGATAAACACCAAAGTGGTAATGTGTTGTGCTGTCTCATTCTATCTTCGCTTTCGCTTGGGTCTCCGTCGAGCTGCCCAGGCTGCACTCCTCAACCTCCATGGAATAATATTTAAGCTGGCATCCGTCTTCTGCTTCTTCGCCTTCCTTGTACCTGCGGACCGAGTCTTCGTCCGCTTCCTTCCTCCGGTCTTGGCCACATCCTCTGCAAGCGGGACAAAGACATCTCAAGACTGACAGACAGTATAAAAGTATAACATAGATTACAATCAATAGAAAAAAAAAGACCCGCACAGCATATGAAGCTAAACTTATCATGTTACCTAGATCTAGATGGACACAGGACATACATATATGTTTCGTCAGCCTTTTCCTTTCAATGCAAAAATCTCAAAAAACAAATTGGCAACTACTTTTTGTGAGCATGCCTTTTTGTTCTGGAAAAAAAACATAACAGTGCATTTTCTGTTAATAAAGGGTGGATGAGTGACGATGGTTTGTACTCCCTCCGTTTCAAAATATAAGATGTTTAAGGTTTGTGAAGCAAATGTATCTAGACTACTTTTAGTATATAGGTTCACTCATGTTTGGAGTGAATCTACATACTAAAACAAGTCTAGATACATTCTTTTCACAAACCTAAAACATCTTATATTTTGAAACGGAGGGAGTACTAATTTTCATGTTTACTTTGCTCACATGAGCACACCCGCACGAGCTTGACAAAACCATTTCCTGTGAGAGCTCAGAAGCCAGTAAAACACCCATTCATCCCTAAAAGGTGTCTAAGAGAAAATTAACAAGATTTGGCAGTGGTTGCTGATGAACTCGCATGAAACCATGCCAATTTTATATCTGAATCTAGATGAACTTAGTGTTGCGCTCGCCCTTAGTAGTGCGGTTGGAGTTGGGGCCTACTGTTCTGAACCTTGAGGTGAGAATCCTCTTACGTGAGTGTGGTGATCCAGCAGAAGAATCACAAGAACCCCTCATTCCATCTTCTACAAAACAACAAGACAATCCCGGTAAGACGCCAGCCACCAGCATAACATACAACCTCATAGAAATTAAGAGTGCTGTGCGCAACTAGTGTGAGCAAATTTCAGGTTGTTATCTTTGAACAGAGAAAGATAGTACTTACTATGCAATGTCAAGTTGTCAGGACAGCAGTCATCTTCATGTTTATCTGCTGATGATTGGAGTAGGTTGCAGCTTGTCCCGTTCTCTTGTGATGACCCTCCATGAGAGCCTTCAGCATGCACCTGGCCATGTATGCTATGGCTCATTTCCCTGGTACCATGTGATCCCTGTGGGCTCAAGTTCTCTTTGTTACACAATCCCAACTCGGAGGTGTGTTTCTCAGTTTCTCCAGACAGTCCTCCACCGAGGTTGCAACTCACTTCCTTTTTGTCAGGTACACTAATCATGGTACTGCCATTTGCATTTCCTAGGACCCCCCGTGACAAACCTGCCGAACTAGGGCCAGCTTCATTTTTCTGTGCTGGTCCACCAAAGTACTGCTCCGCGGTATCTTGTTCATCACTGTCACTGCCACTGCCACTGTAGCTGCCCTCATCGTCCTCGATCGAAAGGCCATTCTCATCTAAACCTTCTTCCAACAATTCTAGAAAATAACCCGACAGCAACGTGTCCTTTCTCTCAATTAATGTAGAGAACCACGGGGCTGAACCTTGCTTGACATAGAACAGAAGATATGCTTTGTTATCCAAAAGCCTATCCTCAGTCATTTTCATAACCTGCATTGCAGGAAGGTTATAACCAGGTAACTGAACAGAAGGTTAACAAATGTTACCAGCAGTAGATATATTACCTTATCATCATCAAAGAGAAACCAATCAGTTTCTGATGAACGGATATAACAAACGTAGTGACCCTTGTATGTATTACCCAAGTGTTCGACAACTCCATACAAATCATAGTTTTGAGGTTTCTGCAGCAACAGTGTGCATCAGCAATATACAGATATACTTGGGTGCTTGGGGAATATAATCAAAATAGAAGATGAACTCACATCATCCGGGGAGCTCATGAAGGGGTTTAAATCTAGCTCTAACTCATATTTCACCATGTCATGAATCTTAGATATGTTACACCCCAAATTTTGAAACCGTTTGAGCTGGATTACAAGAACTTCTGGAGCCTGCTCCACCTTGAGGCGCTTTTCCATGTTTACACGAGATTTGCATCCATCACAAATGAAATCTTCCACCACCTCAATTTTTGTAAAAGATCTTAGTGAATCCATGACAGTGTCCATCTGGTTAACCTCCAGGTTAAGGTCAAGGAAAGACTCCAACCTGTCTGAGCAATGATTGCACTCTGGACAATGCAACTGAGCAAACAAAATAATAATAGAGTAAAATATCACATTGGATTATCATGTAGTAAGTCAGAACGATACAGGAACAACTGTAGTGAGGATGAACAGACACACCTGGCTTTTCAGTTGGCCCCCGAATATTTCTTTGACAATAGAAGAAGGTTCCTCAGATGAGGACCTGGGAGCGACAGATGCCTCGTCTAATTTATCAAGCAAGCAGCGGAGGAACTCATGTGCATCTTGGTGTTGTCCCCGCTCGAAATCTCGAAATACTACTGCAAACCATTTTTTGAAAACCAAGTTCAGTATATACTCACAGTGATGTCTCAAGTATCTAATAACGAGAATAGAATAACTGAAATATTGAAGGTTTAAATGCACACAATATAGCTAAACAAGAGTACCACTATAAGCAACGAATCTCTCTGATGATTTAATTAGTCAATGAAGTAAACACAAATTGGAAGTTTAGCGGAACAGACATACACTCAACTACACAAGACCCACACAACAAGCAAAGAAACCTATGATTTATAAGTAGCTTATGAGCATATGGAAAGGAATCTTAAAGCTTCAAACATACACTTCAGGCATCTGACAAACTTCCTGGGGTAGAGAACATCTCCCGAGAGCCTGATAACTTCAGAAGCATGGTGTCGTAGGGAGCAGTAACAGCAGAATTCGCCAGAATCATCTACAGAAAAATCAAAAGGACAATTGAAAACATGACGGTTGATAAGAAGAGATTCTTGATGGTAGGTAAAATAGAAGAACGAAAGTAGACTGAACTAGATGACTTACTAGGACATTGACCTAGGTGACGATGATTCAGAAGCTTCAACACAAGAGGAACCGTGTGAACCACACACTGGAGGATACAATTAAGGAAACATATCCACTTCTCAGGATTACTTAGCGAGGCACCCTATGCAACACACACGAGTAAAATAAACACATTAAACATGATATGAGAGGAAAGTAAGCATATGGGGCATGAAAATATAGCACACGTCTAGCATACCACAGGCCAGTCCTTCTTTCGACAAACGAGATTACGAGAGCAGCATGAAGTCTTGGCATATTTTCTTTCGTCATGCAGAGGATTCTAGAGCAGAAGATAGAAGTGGAAGATAAGTCAAACATAATAAGATGTGAAATATCACAAGTACAAACAAGGTTTAGATGATAGTCTAAAGTGAATTACTTTGATATCTTGTGATTGCCAGGAATATATTAGTATATCCATTATGTATACGAAGAACATAAGTTGCTTACCATCAGTCTGTGCTGATTTCTATAACCATGATCATATGGTCGAAATGGGTAGCCAACATGTCGATAACCTGGGTAACCATTCCTCTCAAAATAACCATTTGCATAATGTAGTGGGTTGTCATGATAAGATGGATGACAGTACATAGGATATCTGCTATGGCGAAATAGATGTTCAGAATAGATATCCAAATAATCATCACAATCCTGGAGAGCAAACATAACTGAAATGTTAGCTATGGAATATTCTAGTGCATAAGCTTCCAGTGTGTGTGAGATAGAGGGAGCATGCATGAGCCACATTATATAATGGTTAAATTAATGGCAGACAAAAAGACAACTGCAAACAAAAAGTAACAGGAGTTAGCAAATGCATACATCATCCTCAGGACTCTGGTGGTGCCATATCTCTTTGTCTCTCTCATCTCCTGATCCCAGAATTTTGTCTTGCCTTGTCTCTTTGTCTGGACCATGAACCTTGAAGAGAATGTTACCTTCCGGTATCTGATCGTCTCCCTCGTCGACTGGACACGGAGCCTTAAATGGAATTTTGGTTTGCGATGTCTCGTCTCCCTTGTCGGCTGGACCCGGACCCTGCAATCATCGAACAGCATGAACCCAGCCGTTAGATTAGTGAGAAATGTCGGAGATAAGCCGCATTGCATTTGAGGTGCGACAGAGACGACCCTAAATTAAAATCACAAGCTGCAATCTGGTGCCAGATAGAGAGGGGAGGCTATCGAAATTAATTTGGGGAAAACCGCATATATGTACCAAACCAAAACGTTGGTGTCGCAAATAGCTATCTAGGGGACGCGCAGCTAGCGAACCAAAAACTCGATATGAAAATCTCTCGACATCTCTGTAGATTGCAGCGACCCCATCCCGATCAAGCGCGCACCGGCGACGGTATGTCAGCAAAATACTAGTACTAGATGGAATCCACTGAAATCTCGGTAGATTACCGCTCGATTAATAAGCAACAATGGGGAATTATTAAACATGATCGAAACTGCACCGATGATCGTCGACTATAACAGGAGCAAAAAAAAAAGGAAAAGGAAGCGCGAAGCAAAGCATGAACTGAACTCAACACACAGTCACACACCAAAACAGACTCCAAAAAACCAACCGATTCGAGCGGCTGGGGCAGCGCCGAGGGGGGCATCAGCTGCTCATCCTCATCCTTCTCCTCCGGCTGTGGCGGCGGCGGCGGAATCGGCACGACGACGGCGTCCGCGGCCATGGTACGCTGCCCCACCTCCTCTTCCTCCTCCGGCTGCGGCGGTGGCGGCAGCATCGGCACGACGATGGCCTCCGCGGCCATGGTGGGCTGCTCATCCTCCCCCTTCTCCTCCTCCTCCGGCGGCGGCGTGGGCGCGATTTCGGCATCGGCCGCCAAGGTAGGATGCTCACCCTCCTCCTCCGGCTGCTGCTGCGGTGGCATCGGCGGGTCGACGGCGTCCGCCTCCATGGTAGGCTGCTGCTCCTCCTCCTCCGGCGGCGGCGGCGGCGGCGCGATTTCGGCGTCGGCCGCCATGGTAGGATGCTCACCCTCCTCCTCCGGCTGCTGCTGCGGTGGCGGCGCGGCGTCCGCAGCCATGGTAGGCTGCTCATCCTCCTCCTGCTGCTGCTGCGCGACGACGGCTTCCAAGGCCACGGGAGGCTTCCCCCACTCCCCCTCCGGCTGCGACATTGACGCGGCGAGGGTGGTGGCCTCGCCGTCGCCCGCGGCCATGGAGTGGGCTAGGGTTTTGCGGGGTTTTGGGGGTGGTGCGCGGGGTGGGTGGGTGGGTGGATGGGGGCGAGATCAACTCGAACGAATGCGCTGGGTCGGTGGGCGTCGTCGCGGAAGCAATCGGGAACGGACGCGGGCGGCGTCGCTGGAGGCGGCGAGAGAATTTATATGGTACGGTCGCGCGGTCGGAGGTCCGGGCCGGGCCGGGTCAGTCGGGGTCTCCTCCTCGTCTCGACCTCTTCCTCCTTCCTTCCTTCTTGTTCGAGTCTGGGTCGCTGCAAGACTTTTGGTTGCGTTGGGTTCTACAGTACTAGTCACCATTGTTTGCTATTTTCCTGGGACAATGTTTCAATGTAGTGAATCATGGCAAGATATATGGTCCGATAAATTTTAAATTAATTTTCAAATCCAATTTACACACTGGAACAAAAAAATAGCTTTGAATACCTTGAAAATCAATTTCTTTGGGAAATGATATTTTTTTTTCTACTCGTAATACTTTCATGGCTGGATTTATCTTCCTTTACATTTTTTTGGTGTGAGAATCATATTGTGAGTTTAAATTGTCTATAACAGAGAATTGTCCGGTACATTGTACACAAAGTACTCTATCCGGATCATGAAAGTATTCGAAAGATCCATTAGTACATACAAACTCCACTAAAAAAGAGGTATATATATCTTTAGTCAAAAGTCAAGATATTTCAAAATTGACCAATTATGTAAAAAATATAAAAATGTAAAATATTAAATAAAGACACTATAAAAGTACTCCCTCTATTCGAAATGACCGACATTTGTTTAGATGTGTGAATCTAATGAAATATAAGTTAGTTAATTCAGGATAAAGAGAGTTTGTTCTATGGTGTATCTACTGATACTATATTTTATTATAGGTGTTCATATATTCATATAAAATTGGTCAAATTTACAAGATGTCAACTTTTTACTAAAAATATATGCTTTGTTTTCTGAAATAGGGAATATGTAAGTACCACATTTGCTCCAAATGTATTCAAAATTCATGAATACATCCCCCCAAAAAAAATCATGAATACATTGTCAAAATTCAAAATATATTTAGAATGACTCACATTTGTTTAGATTCGCATCTAGATACGTGCGAGTCCAAACAAATAAAAATTAGTTAATTCAGGACGAAGAGAGTTTGTTCTATGGTGTATCCATTGATATTAATTTGTTATTGTAGGTGTTCATATATTTTATATAAAATTGGTCAAATATGCAAATGTAAGACCACATTTGCTCCAAATGTATTGTAAATTCATGAATACATTTGTCAAGGCATATATATTACACATGTTCCTTTTTGGGAGAGGGCTTCGCGCGCACGGACGGCTCCTCCATGGAGGTCGACGAAGAGTGAGCTCAGGAGCTCGAGCTCCTGCCACAGCGCGGAGACGCGCCGCCATGACCGGCCTAATTGTGGCAAGATTGGCCGGGCATGGGTGCAGGGTGGCCTGGTGCGACGGCATTTGAGCAGGGACGGCGACGGAATCTTCTTCGGCGGCTGACGAGGGTTCGACTCGTCAACGACTCGTCAATGCCCATTGTTATGGACTTGGATTTTGGAGATGGGGATACTGGAAGTCGCGATACGGTTAACAGGCAAGCAACACGGGGACACGAGGTTTACCCAGGTTCAGGCCCCCGGAGGGAAAACCATACCCATGCTTGTATGTTCTTGATTACGGTGGAACCAAAGGTTACAGGGGTGCGCAAATGCAATCTGACGTGAGGTGTGTGTATGAGGTGAGTTCGTCCTTCTCGTCGTGCCCTCCTGGCCCTTATATAGATAGGCTAGGTCCCGGGATAGGTCGAGTCGGTTACAAATTAGGGTTGAACCCTTTGAAATTCTATCTACAGCTAGACTTGTCCTCCAAGGAATCAATCTCGTAATGGGCTTGGCCCACTCGAAATCTTCTTGGGCTGTCAATCTTCACGTGGGTCTTTCTTGGGCTGGACCGGGTATGCACTTGTAGGGCACCCGTAGGGTATATCCCTGTCAGTAGCCCCCCGAGTGTTCAGTTGAATCGTAGATTCGACTGAAGACTATATAATTTTTCGGGTCCTTTAAATTTGAACCTGTCTTTAGGAATAAACGTCATTAGCTCATAGGGATTGTTGATGCGTGTGCCTGACTCACCCAATAGATCAGGGTCAGTTAACTGTTATAGGACAAAACAACACGATCTTCTTCAGATTCGAGTCCCCGGACTCGAATTCGGAACGAATGCTGGTGTAATTTGAGTTAGGCTGTTGAGGTCTCATAGGAGTCAAATCCCAGTGTTTTTCAAGTGATGTACCCAACGTGTCTGTTGGGATTTTCATCGTGCATGTTAACACGGGAGTTTACTAGCAACGCGCAGTTTGGTGCGTTACCAGGCCATCAGATGATATTTGTAGGGATTATCTTTGCGTCATAGACACATCATCCGAAGTTTTATCACCGCGGAGGTGTTTTGGGTGACCAATGAGACTCTTTATCACTTAGCGTTGATTTGGGAAAAGTTTCCAAAAAGATTTTTGTCGTACTTGATCCGAAGGATCTCACTCGAATAATTCATAGGGTGCGCGACAAGCGCTCCCTATGGAAGTAGTCCCCGGGTGTTTAGTTCAGTCATTCGCGTTTGCTTCCATTATCTGTCTGAAGGACGCATTTTTTCGAATGCGCGACCAGCGCTCCCTATGGGAGTAGCCCTAAGTCCGTAGTAGAGTCACAGACTCGGCGTAGGACTCGAAGATCTTTCCGAGGTGCTGTTACCCTTGTACTTTCTCAGGTGCATGACTAGCGCTCCTAGTAGGAGTAGCCCCCGAGTAGTTGGTTGAGTCGTAGACTCGAGTAAGTACTTAATGCTCAGTCGAAATCTTCGAGCCGTTTCTGGCTTCGCTTTGATGACGTCATTGTTGACGAACGGTGAGCTCAACCGTCTGTGGCAGCAGAGACGATGTGACGCGATGATCGTGGGTCCCATCGCCTTACTTGAATTTTACTAGTCACGCGTAACATGGCGAAAGTTATGGCGTCTCCTCGTTTTTCGTGCATAGTGGACGATATGCTTGCGACGGTTCAGTTTGGTGCTGACACGTGGACGATGAGATCTGGGGCAAGCGTTAGGGCTACTCAATCGACGATTCTACTTCATCGTCTTCGCCCCTTTTATACCGTGGGGAAAATAGAGAAGTTTACCCCTTCCCATTTGCATCTACTTTCTTGCCATTGCCACCATTTCTTGAGCTCGTGCTCTCATCGCGCACTGGACGTCCTCCGTGTATTTCCCTCGGCCTTTGTTTGTTCGCATCGCCGCACTCGCCGCTCCATGATGGGCAAATCCAAGAAAGCTTCATCCGTTGCAGCGGGTTCAAGCACCGCCGGCACCGAGAAGAAGGCCGCTGCGCCGAGTTGCACCATCGACGGAGGGTGGCGGTGCAGGGAGATGCGCGAGTCGGACTTGCGCAAATTGTGCAAAGCCGGCCTGATCTCCAAGGAGAAGGGTGATGTTGTCCTCCCCGATCAGGAGGTAATTCCTCGTCCACCCAAAGTGATGGGGGAATACCAATCGGGGTATACCCACGAAGCGGATTCGCCAGCTGGATCGAGCCGACTGGAACCTAGCCCCGATCGGGTCGACTCGTCCAATATGGCGACTGGCGCATGTTGCACCCATGCGACTGGTGCCGACTGGAGTCCCAAGACGGCGACTCGTATACAAATCCCACCGATACACTTTTAAACCCTAACTGGCTGCGTATATAAAGCCACCAGGGGCACCCCCACGGGACACCTTCTTCCACATCTCATTAGGTCTAGCCTCTCTCTCCGCCTACGGTGGCTCCCATGTAAACCAATCTATGATCATATACTGGATTGACAGCGGGACGTAGCGATCCTCCACCGAGGGGACGTGAACCTGGATACATCGTGTGCCAATCTCGCTCCCGGATTCTCATACGTCGCCTTGCTCCCTCTACGTAATTTATCCCCAGTAGCATCTGTCGTGCAATACCACGACAGTTGGCGCCCACCGTGGGGAAAGCGGTGCTTGGAGGGTGAAGATCCGGGCGGGATCCTCAAATTCGTCGTCAACGGCAGCCAGATCTCACCTGGTCAGATGATCCATGTCGGCGTGCTGATTTCTTTGCAGCGACCGATTTCATCTTGTCATCTACGTCTTGGTGGAGGATGTTTCCATCTCGCCAATAACTAAGGCGTGTCGTGCGAGAGTCTCTATCTTGGACTCATGCTGGTCCGATTTGGTCTAGCCGCCAACGATCCTGACACACGCTCATGCGAGCGCACACAATCTACTACATATGTCATATGAGTTTTATTTTTTACTGTTTGTTTGCAAATTCCTTATTTTATTAGGACCTAATCTTGCATGCACGCTTGACCGTATGCACCGTTTGGAGAATTAACCCTGATAATAGGATCGAATCTGAGGGCCCGTCGCGCATGCAATCTGCACGGTTTTCCACTCGCATATGGCATGGTCCGTAACAGCTGCGATCAAGTCGGATCAGGCCTTGAGACAAACACACTCGATCACACGCGATCATGATTGGTTTTTTCTATTTAATCTAATACTTCTTGTGCATCAATTTCTATGCAAATTATCTAGTTTGTATGAATCTAATTCTTTATGTGTTTATTTGGCATATATACACCACACGACGGTGACATGTGTTATCGGGAGGAGATGGAGTTCTGATGGATCGGCGACGGACTCGCCATTATGGACTTTTCGTGCCCAGGAACTCTCCCTCACGGACTCGACTCGCCAGTCGCGACTCGCCGCTCTCGCATACTCGCCTAAACAAGGGCTCGCTACGCTTGGAGACTCGCATGTCGCGGACTCGCCTGGACTTGCCATACTAACAGCTAAGTTTCTTTACACTTGTATATGCTATGTTATGGGTCCAAAACATATATTCATTCTCCAAAGCCGACCATGCAGTCACATATGACCCTTTCAGGGACCAAAATCATACTTGGGATCGGTTTTAGTTTTGTCTGTTGTTTATTCGCGTCGGTCGAAGTAGTGAGGCTGGGTACCAAAAGGCCGACCTTGTCTCCGGGTTCAACAGTCTGGCATCGCGTCCCTGTTACCCGGCAAGAGTTTGATGCTGGAGCAAAACGGTCTGGTGTCTTTCTCGCTACTAGCCACGCTCGGGGACTCAGCACGCTACAGACAGCGCTACTCGCTGGTCGTCCGACCTCGCCGCTCGCCACGCTCGGGGACTCGGTGCTCGCCGCTCGCTCGACCTCGCCACTCGCCGTGCTCGGGGACTCGCCGGTCGCTTGACCTTGCCACCTCGCCACTCTCCACGCTCGGGGACTTGGCGCTCGCCGGTCGCTCAACCTCGCCACTCGCCATGCTCGGCAGCAACCACTACTGTTTTTAGAATATGCATCTCTAAAGAGCCTCAAGTCGCCTCTCCAAGCCAACTCGAGCCTCGGGGACTACTCCTAGGCATGCTGCGTGTACGCGTGGTTCCACGACCGCGACTCGCCCTCATCGACTTGCCACCGCGGACTCTCCACTCGCGTACTCAACGCGCTCGTAGACTCGCCACCACGGACTCTCCCTCGCGTACTCAACACACTCGGGGACTCGCCCTCACGTACTCGACACGCTCGGGGACTCGCCACCGCGGACTCGCCCTCGCGTACTCCACACGCTCGGGGACTCGCCACCACGGACTCGCCCTCGCGTACTCAACATGATCGGGGACTCGCCACCGCGGACTTGCCCTCGTGTACTCCACACGCTCGCGGACTCGCCGGTCGCTCGACCTCGCCACTCGCCGCGCTCAGGGACTCGGCACGCTCCACGTTCGGGGACTCACCGCAACTGGCAGCTTCACCGACATCGTGCGTCTTTCGCCAACTGGCCATCACCGACTGGCTCACGCCGACCGCCTCCCGCTTCACGGTTATTTTCTCTGTTCAAGAGCTCATCGCCGATTCGCCACGACCCATCGTCAAGACTCTCCGCGCCCTGCCTCAAGCCCGCGTCGAATCGACAACGCGCTCGGGGACTCCTGATGGGGGAATACCAATCGGGGTATACCCACGAAGCGGATTCGCCAGCTGGATCGAGCCGACTGGAACCTAGCCCCGAGCGGGTCGACTCGCCCAATATGGCGACTGGCGCTTGCTTCACCCAGGCGACTGGTGCCAACTGGAGGCCCAAGACGGCGACTCGTATACAAAGCCCACCAACACAATTTTAAACCCTAACTGGTTGCGTATATAAAGCCACCAGGGGCACCCCCACGAGACACCTTATTCCACATCTCATTAGGTCTAGCCTCTCCCTCGGCCTACGAAGGCTCCCATGTAAACCAATATATGATCATATACTGGATTGACAGCAGGACGTAGCGATCCTCCACCGAGGGGATGTGAACCTGGGTACATCGTGTGCCAATCTCGCTCCCGGATTCTCCTACGTCGCCTTGCTCCCTCTATGTAAGCTACCCCCAGTAGCATCTGCCGTGCAATACCACGACGCGAAGGGTTTCGCGTGATGTTTTATGCTTTTATCATCAGCGGTCTTTCGCTTCCTGCCCACGAATTTCTTCGTGGGCTCCTTTTCTTTTATGGGATTCAGCTTCACCATATGTCTCCCAATTCTCTCCTCCATATTGCTTGTTTCATTACCCTTTGTGAGTGATGGCTCGGTATCGATCCTCACTTTGGCCTCTTCCGAAGACTCTACTTCGTGAAGAGGCAATCTGGCACCGGTGGTGTTTATCCACTAGGTGGCTGCAGAATTTCTACCCGCTCCACTGTCCAGTTCTTCTCTTTATACATTTGCGAGTCCGTCCAGAAGTGGAGCAGGAAGTGGTTCTACATCCGCGACGTCAAGCTAGATGGTCATCATTACAGGCTCGCCCCTTTCGACTCCACCCAAAAGATCATCCGAAAGAGGTCGTGGAGGAACGACATCTTGGAGGGTGAATCCGAAGAGGTGGATAAGCTCTATAAGAGGGTGGAGGCTCCTCTGCTGATGGTAGGCAAAGAGGTCAACGGTGTCGACATGATTCACACCTTCCTCAAGCGTCGGGTGCAGCCGCTCCAAGCTAGGGCACACCCGATGTTCCTATATGTTGGCGCCAGTGACCCGACAAGGGTACTGCCGGAGGAGATGTCTTCGGTTGGCCTTGATAGGGCGCTTCAGCCTCTGCTAAAGTACAAGGTGGGCGAGGACCTCCCGGGCAAGTCCTTGACTGCCCCTTTCGGCGCCAAGAAAGAAGTCCCCCAAATGAAACTTGTAGTTGCGCGTAACGCCATTTCGAGTGCTTGCTGTTTGTTATCATTACTTATCTCGTTTCATCTCTTGTCTTAAATTTGCAGGGCTACAAGGTAGCAGGGATGGTGCCCCATCTACCTGAGAAGTATATGGATGCGCCATACAATGAGGAGGCGGAGTCTGATTCCGAGCTTCCCCCAACGCAGTCTCCTTCCCTAGAAGCCCCGAGCCGAGTGAAGGGCGGACCCGAAAGAGGTCCCGAAGCAAAACTTCGTACGGGGCAATGCCACCAACGCCGAAGGGTCCCTCCTTCCTCGAGCACCACGACGGGGATGAGGGTGTGACCTCCGCTCCTATTGCAGTTGTGCCTATTCGGGATGAGCACCAGAAGGAGAAGAAGGAGGCTCATGTCTTCAACCTGTCAGATAAACCATTGTAAGTTGCTCTGACCAAGTCTTGTTATTTTGTTGATATGCTATGTATTAGCTTGTTGTTGACTCGGTTCCTCGTAAGTGCTAGCATCAATCACTCGGAGGAGTCCCTCTAGGAGGAACCCGAAGAGATGATCGATGTATCGAAGCCCACGTATTCGTTTCCCAAGATGGTGGCCAACTCCGAGGACGATCATTTGAGCTCCCTGAGGGAAGGGGCTCGTGCACTCGTTGTTCGGAAGATTCAAACAAAACCTTCAGAGTCCATAGCTGACCACGTAAGTGTCCTTCTTGTTTGAGTGGGGCGGCCCCCGAGCCCTTTATTCATCAAGGTTGTTGTTTTCTTTTGCATCCCTTTGTGCGCGACGCCAACCGTCTGATCGAGCAACATCTTTCGTTGGAAGGCGATCTCAAGAAGCTTTGAGGTGCGTAGGTTTCTTCTTACGTGATTTTGAATGCTCCAGAGTTCTTTCTTGTGTTCATTCTTTATTGATCAATGTTGCAGATAAGAACAATGATGCTCTCCGCAAGTTGAACGCACTCAAAAAGAGTCTCGGCAAAGCGGAGAAGCAGGCGAAGGATGCTGCAGAGGCCCTCCAGCGCCAGCAGAAGGAAGATGAAGACCGTGAGCAACATCTCGCGGCCATCGTAGCGACCCAGGAGAAAGCCATGGCTAAAAAGCTTATGGTTGTTGCCAAGGCTGTATCCGGTAAGCCACCATGAACTTCCCTTAGATGCTATCAGTGTGATTCCTTGTTCCTCACCAAAAAAGGTTTGCCATTTTGCATTTGCAGATGCCTCAGGTGTTACATTTGATCATGATGCTTTGGAGCACGGTGATCCTCTAGCGGATGTGATACGCCCAATTTGCATCACCATTCTTTATCATAATTTACCTCTATTCATTGATATTTGTCTTATTATAAGGTATTACTTATGGCTTTTCATCTGTTTATGCATGTTAGATGATTCTTGGAGGATGGACTGCCGGAGTCTGGATTCTGATGGAAAAGAAGGCGTTTCGGTGAAATTTCACGAAGATCAGAAAAATACCAGAAAAATATGGAAACATATTATTTTACCAGAAGATGAAGGAAGCCAGAAGGAGGGACGAAGTGGGGCCTCAGGGGGGCCACACCCCCTAGGCGCGGACCACCTGACCCCACGCCTAGGGCAAGTGTGGCCCACCTGCCCGGCCTCCGACTCCGCCCCTTCGCCTATATCTTCCCTTCGAAACCCTAAGGCTCGAGGGGCGACCACAGATAGATTTCCGCCGCCTCTAGGGGGCGTAAAACATCGAGAGAGAAAGATCTCTCTGGCAGATAGATTTCTGTCGGGGGAATTCCTTCCCGAAGAGGGGAGACCGTCGCCATCAACACCGTCATCAATCTAGGCTTCATCGGGATCATCATCATCCACACCATCATCTCCACCAGTACCATCACCACCACTCCGTCCCGCTATAACAATTGTGTTGGATATTGCTTTAGTTCTTAGGGGAAACTTTCCCGATGTTGATTACTATTGTAGTTGATGCTTGTGAGTGGAACCATTGGATTATTGTTTATGTTCACATTGTTATCCATTACCAAATCATCTTTGATCTTGATCCATATGATGTCTTGTAAGTAGTTTGTTTAGTTCTTGAGGACATGGGAGAAGTCATGTTGTTAGTAGTGAATCTGTGATGAGTTATTATTCAATGGTTTAGTATTTAAGTTGTGGTTCTATTCTTCTAGTGGTATCATGTGAACGTCGACTACATGACACTTCACCATTTATGGGCCTAGGGGAATGCATTGTGTATTTGGCTACTAATTGTGGGGTTGCCGGAGTGACAGAAACCTAAACCCCCGTTAGGACACCTTTGCACAAGGGAGTGTAGGATCTCAGAGTTTAAGGATGTAGTTAGGTTTATATCTTAATTGCTTTCCTGTAGTTGTGGATGCTTGTAGGGGGTTTAATCACAAGTATATATTAGTACTAGGAAGGGCGGTATGTTAGCACAGGTTCGCCCACACAACACTTACAAACACCAGAGAATAGTACTCAGCTATTTGAAGCGAAAGCACTTGATAGAATTCCCATGTGTCCTCGAGAACGTTTAGTCCTTATAAGTATTTCCACCGGCTTGTCCTTTGCTAAGAAAGGATTGGTCCACTTGCTCCGTTTGTTTGTTACTTTTGTTACTTGCTCCTTCTTTTGTTGCCTTGTTAGAAAACCACTAAAAATCCGTTTGCTAAGTATTCACAGGGATTTCCTGCTCCATACCACTATTCAACACCTTCTGCTCCTTGTTGGGATCGACACTCCTATTTATCGAAAGTACTACGATACACCCCCTATACTTGTGGGTCATCAAGACTATTTTCTGGCGCCGTTGCTGGGGAGTGAACCGTTATTGAAGAGTGGAATTGGTAAAGGAAACTTTCACTGTGAGTATTGCTTTTGTTACTGCTTGTTACTTTGTTTCCAATATGGATAACCCCACTTGGTTTTATTTTTGGTAAAACTACTACCACTGCTCGGGTAGTAGATGAACCACCTCCAGTTGAGATAGATCCTTTTAAGATACCTACAAGTGTTGTTAATCGTGTTATGGATAATTATTATTTTGGGGATGGAACTGTCCATCCCGGTGATCACTTGCTTTTATCCATGAATTATGCGGGTTGTTTAAGTGTACAGGTATCACAACTGAACAGGTGAAGAAGAATTTACTCTCCATATCCTTGAAAGGGAGAGCTGAAGAATGGTATAAGCTGCTGAAGAATGGACAATCCATGGAATGGGAGGAGATGGCATCTCTCTTTTACTCTAAATTTTATCCTCCCAGTGAGATTCATAAGGATAGAAATCTTATATATAACTTTTGGCCTCTTGATGGAGAGAGTACATCTCAAGCTTGGGGGAGATTGAAGTTATTAATTCTTAAATGTCCAATTTATGAACTCCCTAACAATATTATTCTCAATAACTTTTATGCTAGGCTTTCTCTTCATGATAAATATTTACTAGATGCTTCTTGTGATGGATCATTCACACGTATGAAGGAAGAAGCTAAATGGGATCTTCTACACCGTATTCAAGAGAACACTGAAGCTTGGGATAATGACAAAGGAAGAAAGTCAGGTATAAACTATGATTATGATTGCATTAAATATTTTATGGGAACTAATGACTTCCGTGATATTAGCAATGAGTTTGGTCTTAATCCTCAAGTTCTTGTAAAATGTTAAAATGCGTTTTCCTCTTATATTGAAATTCCCAAGAAAGAGTGGGACAAGTACCATGCTCCTTATAAAGACATTGTCACCCATGTTCCTGCTAGCACAGAGGTTTGTACTGTTGATCCTATTTTGCCTGAACCTTATGTTGAGAAAATCCCTTTTCCTTCCAAGGTAAGGGAGCACTCTATTATGGCTAATGTGGTTAGCAAAAGCGCAAAGAAAACTATAGGGTCCGACGAGCTTATTGATATTGAGTCTGTAGTATCTATTGTGAAAGATCTTGTTACTAGAAATATAGAGGATGGGCATATTGTCTTGTGTGAAGACGCTACTAATATTGTTTCTCATCCTAAGAAAGTTATAAAAGCTAGTGTCCTTGTGCTTTCTGTTAAAATAGGTAGTCATAGCTACTATGGTTTATGTGATATTGGTGCTAGTTGTAGTGTTATTCCTTATGAGCTTTACAAGGAAATTATGCATGAGATTGGTCCTTGTGAGCTTGAGGACATTGATGTGGTTATTCACCTTGCTAATAGAGAGCAAGTTTGCCCCATTGTATTGTAAGAGATGTGGAGGTCCTTTGTGGTAAGATTAAGTATCCTGCTGATTTTCTAGTACTTGGTAAAGAAGCTAGTAAAACCTATCCTATTATCTTTGGTAGACCCTTTCTGAATACTTGTGGGGCTATCATAGATTGTAGGAAGGAAAAAGTTTTGACTAAGTTTGCTGGAGAATCTTATGAGTTTAATTTTTCCAAAACTCCTTATGAAAATGAACTGCCTAATGAGGATTTCAGGGTTGAACAACTTTCTGCTATTTCTCTTGCTCCTAACAATGCCTTGCAGCAGTTTATGGAAGATCATGAAAGTGATGTCTTCATGAAGGAAAGAAATGAGATTGACGAGGTTTTCCTTCGTCAGCCGGAATAGCTTAAGCATAATCTACCTGTGGAAGATTTGGGTACCACACTACCATCTAAAGGGGACCCTGTTTTCGAATTAAAACCTTTACCTGATGATCTTAAATATGCTTATCTTGATGATAAGAAAGTATATCCTGTTATTATTAGTTCTAAACTTTCAGGAAAGGAAGAAGAGAGGTTATTGGAGATATTTAAGAAACACCGAGGAGCTATGGGATATACTCTTGATGATTTAAAGGGGATTTCTCCTACCATATGTCAGCATGCTATTAATATAGAGCCTGATGCAAAACCAGTTGTTGAGCACCAACGTCGTCTAAATCCTAAGATGAAGGATGTGGTAAGAAATGAGGTATTAAAACTCCTTGATGTTAGTATTGTTTATCGTATTGCTGATAGTAAATGGGTTAGCCCTATTCATTGTGTTCCCAAGAAAGGGGGAATAACTGTTGTGCCTAATGAGGACAATGAGCTTATACCCCAAAGAGTAGTGGTTGGGTATAGAATGTGCATTGATTTTAAAAATATTAATAAAGTTACTAAGAAAGATCATTATCATTTTCCCTTTATTGATCAGATGCTTGAGAGGATGTCCAAAAAAGAATCACTTTTGCTTTCTTGATGGTTATTCTGGGTTTTCTTAAATTGCTGTGAAAGCACAAGACCAAGAGAAAACTACTTTCACTTGTCCTTATGGTACTTATGCTTATAGGTGTATGCCTTTTGGTTTATGTAATGCTCCTACTACCTTTCAGAGATGTATGTCTGCTACTTTCATGGTTTTTGTGAAGAAATTGTGGAGGTTTTCATGGATGATTTTTCCATCTATGGGACTTCTTTTGATAACTGTTTGCACAACCTTGATAAAGTTTTGCAGAGATGTGAAGAATCCAACCTTGTTCTTAATTGGGAGAAATGCCATTTCATGGTTAATGAAGGGATTGCCCTTGGACACAAGATCTCTGAAAGAGGTATTGAAGTTGACAGAGCCAAAATTGAAGCAATTGAGAAGATGCCTTATCCTAGAGATATCAAAGGTATTCGTAGTATCCTTGGTCATGATGGTTTCTATAGGAGGTTTATTAATGATTTCTCCAAAATTTCAAAGCCCCTTACTAATCTTCTTAAAAAATATGTACCTTTTGTTTTTGATGATGATTGTAAGGAAGCTTTTGAAACTTTGAAGAAAGCTTTGACAACTGCTCCTATAGTCCAACCACCTGATTGGAGTTTACCTTTTGAAATCATGTGTGATGCTAGTGACTTTGTTGTGGGTGCTGTCCTTGGACAACGTGTTGACAAAAAGTTGAATGTTATTCATTATGCTAGCAAGACTCTGGATGCTCAACAAAAGAATTATGCTACTACTGAAAAAGATTTCTTAGCTGTAATCTTTGCTTGTAATAAGTTTAGACCTTATATTATTGATTCTAAGGTTACTATTCATACTGATCATGCAGCTATTAAGTACCTTATGACAAATAAGGACGCTAAGCCTAGGCTTATAAGGTGGGTGTTGCTATTGCAAGAGTTTGATCTGCATATTATGGATAGGAAAGGTGCTGATAATCCTGTTGCTGATAATTTATCTTGTTTGGAAAATATTTCTTTTGACCCTTTGCCTGTTAATGATAGTTTTCCAAATGAGCAGTTAGCTGCAATAAGGGTAAGTCCGCATGAGAGTCCTTGGTATGTTGATTATGCTAACTTTATTGTTTCCAAGTACTTGCCTCCAACCTTTACAGCTCAGCAAAGAAGGGAGTTCTTTTATGATCTAAGGCATTACTTTTGGGATGACCCACACTTATATAAATAGGGAGTAGATAGTATTATGTGAAGATGTGTCCCAGAATTTGAACAACGAGAGATATTGAGAAAATGTCATGGCAGTGCTTATGGAGGACATCATACTGGGGATAGGACTGCATAAAAGGTTTTACAATCTGGATTTTATTGGCCTACCCTTTTTAAAGATGCAAGGAAGTTTGTCTTATCATGTGATGAATGCCAACGAGTAGGTAACATCTCTAGACACAATGAAATGCCTATGAATTATTCCCTTGTTATTGAACCTTTTGATTGTTGGGGATTTGATTTTATGGGGCCTTTTCCTCCTTCAAATGGGTATACTCATATTCTTGTTGCTGTTCACTATGTTACAAAGTGGGTAGAAGCCATACCTACAAACAGTGCTGATGGTAAGACCTCCTTGAAAATGCTTAAAGATGTCATTTTTCCTAGGTTCGGTGTGCCTAGATATCTCATGACCGATGGAGGCTCTCACTTTATTCATGGGGGTTTAATAAAAACTCTCTCTAAGTATGATGTAAACCACGGAATAGCTTCAGCTTATCACCCCCAAACTAGTGGGCAAGTAGAACTTTCCAATAGGGAAATTAAATCTATCTTGCAGAAGACTGTTAATAGGTCTAGAAAACATTGGGCTAAAAAGTTGAATGACGCTTTGTGGGCTTATAGAACTGCTTATAAAAATCCTATGGGGATGTCTCCTTACAAAATGGTCTATGGGAAAGCTTGTCACTTGCCTTTAGAATTAGAACACAAAGCTTATTGGGCAGTGAAAGAGTTGAATACAGACTTTAGACTTGCTGGTGAAAAAAGACTGCTCGACTTAAGTAATCTAGATGAGTGGAGAGGTGAAGCTTATGAAAATGATAGGATCTTTAAGGAAAAAGTGAAAAGATGGCATGATAGGATAATTCTCAAAAGGGAGTTCCATGTTGGTGAGAAAGTTCTTTTGTATAGGTCTCGTCTCAGATTTTTTGCAGGGAAGCTACTCTCAAAATGGGAAGGACCTTTTGTCATAAAGGAAGTGTACCATTCAAGTGCCATCAAAATTTCTTCTATGAAGGATGACACAACACAGGTTGTGAATGGTCAAAGACTAAAACATTATATTTCTGGAGATTCTTATAACGAAGATGTGGATGTTATTCAAATGATAACTCCAGAAGAATTTATCAGAAGCCAAACACCAGAAACTGCTGAGTTCGTCTTTG
This sequence comes from Avena longiglumis, assembly GCA_030063025.1. Taxonomy (NCBI): domain Eukaryota; kingdom Viridiplantae; phylum Streptophyta; class Magnoliopsida; order Poales; family Poaceae; genus Avena; species Avena longiglumis. The sequence goes on along the minus strand of CP125974.1, from coordinate 468,126,942 downwards.
AATAGGTAAAAGTGGTGAAAACAGAAGGTTCGTGAAACCCTAATCTTTTTATATATTTGATGTTTTTAATACATAAGGGAAGTTACAGACGAAACTGAAGAGGAAACGGAACCCGGGGTGGACAACCCACCCCAGGCGCGGGCCCAGCCTGGCCGCGCCTGAGGGGGGGTGTTCTACCCCCGAGCTCCGACTTCGCCTTGTTTCCGTGTCAAAACCTTCCTTATGCATTGAAACTTTGTAATATATACCCCCCCCGGGTTTCCCGAGGTTCTTGCATCGTGTTCTCGTCGTGTTTTCGTTTCGATCTGTTTCTGTCAGGAAAATTCTCAGATTTGGAGCCTCAATGTCTTCCTCTGGATCACCCACGGAGGATTCCTCTACGGACGTCCTCAACCCATACATGTATGAGTTGAGGATTCATCTCAAAGAGTTGATCCTCAAAGAGGGGAAGGTACAGATGAAAGAAGTTCAAGGCCCTAAAGGAGAGGGAAGTCTGGAAGACTAGATGGAAGCGTTGGAACAAGAAGTTTTCAAGTACAAGAAGATGGTGGAACGCGAAGTGGATGTTATTCACAAGATAAGTTCAGAACTCATCACCAAGCACGAGTGAGAAGTTGTTGAGCTCCGAGAAGAGATCTTCTCACTCCATCAAACCACCAATCAATTGCAAGCACAACTCTATGACATACAGAATCAAAACTGTGAGTAGGAGGCTAGATTTGATCGCATAAGCTCTACTGCCAGTTTCAGGATTGCAGAGACAAGGACATCCTTTTTGGATGGGGAACCATTACCTTGGAAGTTTTATGATGACAAGAGAACACCACCACCACCGAAGGATTAATTCGCCATCAGGTTTGGCATCCCCTTGGCTTGTTCCAAGCTTGGGGGAGTGTCGCGGTATCACCACCATTATCTTTTATCTTTTACCTTTTTAGTGGATTCATATCTGTGGTAGAGAGGTTATCTTATAGTTGGTTTGCATGTGGAAGTATCTCTCCTTTAGTTGATCATCTATGTATCCCTTGGTGTGAGTGCCTTTATTTGAATATTAATGAGAAGTCTCATCTTTTACTTTTTGCACTTCTTATTTTAGTTTGCAATCTCTATTATATGATGGATCTTGTTGATCAGTATTGGCACCACTTTTGGATCATCAAGTGGATCTAAATTGGTTTTGGCAAACCAAGTTCTGGTCAGTGGCATTAGTTTGAAAGAAAAATAAAGAAAGAAAAAGCTTACAGGTATTTGGTATCATTTGTTTTATTTCTTGTTGGCTCATAAGCTTAGTATTCTTTATTTAAGATTCTTTTGTGTCTTTAAGGAAGATTGCATGTTTGGATTTATTACTTGTATGTTCGCTTGTTTCTTTCAACTTTCTTGCTTGCTACCCATCCTTGCTAGCCAAAAACCTGTTTTGAGAAGGCATACTTCTCATGTTTCCAAAATCCTTTGAACCCAAAACTTTTGCCACTTGTGTCCACCATATCTACCTAGTAGATTTTTCTATTCCAAGAAAATTCTCAAGCCTCATCTACCTTTCGATTTAAAAAGTATTTTGTTATGTGAAAACTAGTTAGTAAAGGTCTCACGAACTTGATGGCACACCTTATTTCCTTGCCCCTAATAGACTTGAACCATTGTGAACATCAAAGTTGTATATGCTTGCATCTTTACGTTGGAGTTAGCAGAATCGTGCTGTCACGGGGAACGTTTTAAACATTGCACTTGTACTCTGTACACAGTTGATATCGTGCTCTTTTGTCTATGGATGTCAATGGTGTGAAATAAAGAGGGAACTTGTAAGTCCATGGAGTTTGTATCCTGTGTTAGAGAAACGCCTGGGCCGCTAGCCTAACCCATTCTTAATTATGGTGGAAACTTGCAGCATAACCATAGTGATTCATCTATGAAGCATCCTCAATAAAAAGCTATACACATAGCAAATAAAAGATCGCTGAGATGCTCATTGTCTGCTTGCCTTGTCATTTTGGTTATGGTAAAGCTCATGTACCATGTGCAAGGGGTACACCGTTGGCGGTTCTCAATGATATGCAAATACTTATAATGACAAGAACTTACCTGGGCCCAAAGTTGAGTATGCATGAGGAGTGGCCCTCATATTCAAGGGACATGAGATTGCCAACTTATATTTCGTCAAGCATATACTCCATATTTGTTCAATTTAACCTTAATCATCTCAAGATGCTTATGATAGGGGCAATTAGGTCTCAAAGCTAGTAAGTACCATAATCTTTTGGAAGCTCTTTATGACTTGTAATCCCTGCTACCCTCTAAGAAGGGACCTTTCTCCCACTTCCAAGTTGAGTCAGTAAACCTACTTCCTCTCTATCTCCAGCAAGCTTTTGAGTTGTTGTGTTTCAAGCATTCATATGGTGATTTATTTAATCATGTTCTTCATCTTCCTTGTTTGCACAAAACTCTTATCTATTGAGTATTACTTTGAAAGCCTTCACTTGTGAAAAACCTTTTTGAGCAAAGAGTGTTCCTGTTTTGAAACTTCTACAAAAAGCTTTTGTGAAACTGTTTTCCAGTTGTTCTCTGACCAAGAACAAGTTTGCCAATTCCAATTATGATTTATCTTTATGCATCTCTATTATGACTGTTGTACTTGGTTGCAAGCTAAGTTATATAATGTTGAGTTACTTTCCTCTATGAGTTGTGCAATGGTAAGTGTGATGCTTCTTGTTCGTATTCTTTTATCGACACTTCACTCCATAAACCTATGGACATGTTTACTGAGCTCAGTTTTCGCTTAGGGACAAGCGAAGTCTAAGCTTGGGGGAGTTGATACGCCCAATTTGCATCACCATTCTATATCATAATTTACCTCTATTCATTGATATTTGTCTTATTATGAGGTATTACTTATGGCTTTTCATCTGTTTATGCATGTTGGATGATTCTTGGAGGATGGACTGCCGGAGTCTGGATTCTAATGGAAAATAAGGCGTTTCGGTGCAATTTCGCGAAGATCAGAAAAATACCAGAAAAATATGGAAACATATTATTTTACCTGAAGACGAAGGAAGCCATAAGGAGGGACGAAGTGGGGCCTCAGGGGCCCATACCCCCTAGGCACGGGCCCACCTGACCCCACGCCTAGGGCAGGTGTACGACTCCGCCCCTTCGCCTATATCTTCCCTTCGAAACCCTAAGGCTCGAGGGGCGACCACAGATAGATTTCCGCCGCCTCTAGTGGGCGAATAAACACCGAGAGAGAAAGATCTCTCCGGCAGACAGATTTCTGTCAGGGAATTCCTTCCCGGAGAGGGGAGACCGTTGCCATCAACACCGTCATCAAGCTAGGCTTCATCGGGATCATCATCATCATCCACACCATCATCTCCACCAGCACCATCACCACCACTCCGTCCCGCTGTAACAATTGTGTTGGATATTGCTTTAGTTCTTAGGGGAAACTTTCCCGGTGTTGATTACTATTGTAGTTGATGCTTGTGAGTGCAACCATTGGATTATTGTTTATGTTTAGATTGTTATCCATTACCATATCATCTTTTATCTTGATCCATATGATGTCTTGTGAGTAGTTCGTTTAGTTCTTGAGGACATGGGAGAAGTCATGTTGTTAGTAGTGAATCTGTGATGAGTTATTATTCAATGGTTTAGTATTTAAGTTGTGGTACTATTCTTCCAGTGGTGTCATGTGAACGTCGAATACATGACACTTCACCATTTTATGGGACTAGCGGAATGCATTGTGTATTTGTCAACTAATTGTGGGGTTGCCGGAGTGATAGAAACCTGAATCCCCGTTAGGACACCTTTGCACAAGGGAGCGTAGGATCTCAGAGTTTAAGGCTGTGGTTAGATTGATATCTTAATTACTTTCCTGTAGTTACAGATGTTTGCAGGGGGTTTAATCACAATTATGTATTAGTCCTAGGAAGGGAGGTATGTTAGCACAGGTTCACCCACACAACACTTACAAACACCAGAGAAGAGTACTCATCTATTTGAAGCGAAAGCACTTGACAGAATTCCCATTGTCCTCGAGAACGTTTAGTCCTTATAAGTATTTCCACCGGCTTTTCCTTTGTTAAGAAAGGATTGGGCCACTTGCTCCGTTTGTTCGTTACTTTTGATACTTGCTCCTTGTTTTGTTGCCTTGTCATAAAATCACTAAAAATCCGTTTGCTAAGTATTCACAGGGATTTCCTGCTCCATACCACTGTTTAGCACCTTCTTCTCCTCGTTGGGATCGACACTCCTATTTATCGAAAGTACTACGATACACCCACTATACTTGTGGGTCATCAGATGTCGTGGCAGCGATCGAAGATCGCTGGACCTCGTCTGTGGAGTCGCTTGACAAGGCCAAAAAGGTGCTTGCTCTCTTCTACTTGAGATCAACCCCAAGGGCGTTGCCCTTGAGGACGTCGAATCCCTCGTGGAGGCTCTGGCGGATGATGCTCCTGCAAAGTACAAGCGATCGCAGAAGGTGGTTGGCACTGCAATGGGGTTGGCGATGGAGTCCGGAGCCCATTTGGATCTACCGCAGGTCACGTCCAAGATGCCGACGGCGGCGGATGGCACCGAGGTAGCGTTTTCCACCTTTGCCTCCCGCTGCAAGCATTTTGGGCCTAAGCTGATTGATCTTCTGGCTGACTACTCATTAGAGCAGCAGCGAGCGGCCAAGGGTAGACAGTCTGGATCCGAAGCTGCTCCAGGTGCTGGCGCTTAGGCCCTTCTTCCTTGTAGCTAGTCTAGCTTTCTTTTTATCTGTTGCATGGGTAATGTCTTTTGGATGAACAAGTGTCACTCTGCCACGTAGTGGCCTTATTTATGTATATATGAATGCATCTTTTGACTGTTGTCAAATGTTGTGATTTTGATGTTTGCCTGTGCACCCTTAGGGTCCTTCGAGTGCGGTTCCAGTGGTTACACCTTCTCCTGCACCTGGCTCTCGTCCGTCGTTGAGCGAGTAGTCGCAGTTGCCATTTTTGCATGATCACGTCCGAAGTTTGGAGAAGGACGTCCTCAGCATCCATGGTCACGCGGACGTGTGGAAGTCCAAGGCCGAGCGAGCCGTTGCAAGAGAAGAGTTTCTGCTGGAGGAATTGCGGCAAATGGGCAAGCAATTCCAATGTAAGTCATCTTGATCCTTTGTTTCTTCTAGCGTAGTTGCATGCCAACTCACCCACTGTGTTATGTAGTTGTTAATCTTCTTACGAAGGAAGAGAAGGAGCGTGTCGCAATTCAAATGAATTGCCTAATGCAACAAGATTTGGAGGCTGTCAGCTTCTTCTGGATGGACCGTGGTCGAGCGATTGTGCTTGCGACGGTGCAAGATCGCGTCCATCAAGTACTTTGAGTGCTAAAGCGGGCAAAGTCGTCGCTCGCATCGATTTGGGCTACCATGTTTCCCTTAGATTCTGCACCTTCTAGCTTCCTAGGCTTGCTCGGTAAGTTTTGAGATGCAGGTCACGTGAGAGAGCTGATGCTCCATCAACTAATTGCGGGTGTGAAGGCAGCCCTATCTCTTGTTCGATTGCATCTTCACGATGTTAATCTTGCGGAGATAGCTACTGGGACACCTCCTCCTCCAGATGGTATGGCATGGGATATGCGTCCACACTACACAGTTGTGGTGCAGTACGCTGAAGAAATTGTAGATGTGTTTGAGGAGCAGACAAACGTTCTGCTCTAGCATAGTTGAGTCCTGTAAACGAAAAACGAGATAATGTAAAGCCTATATATTTTCGAGTGGGCTTGTAATGCCCTTGTAAATTTGTATGTTTTGGCAGGTAGTGCGTTGTTTGATTATAGAGTATGCATGTCCTTTTCGTTAGTCTGACATGGTCAGCTACTCAGGTTATATGCATTGTTGTCAATCGACGAAGTCGTATGGTGAGGTGTAGCCCCCGAGCATGTTTGAGTGATAATAATATAACGGAGAAGAAAATTTTGGGCCAAGGAACTTAGCTTTTATTCATCGTAATGCAGGGGTACAGTGTGACTCAACAATCTGTTGGATGGTCATTGTGACTCAACAAGTTTGAAAATCAAACACACCATAGCAAGCCATCCACATGTTGGATGGTCATTGTGACTCAACAATCATAAGCATGATAAATGAAAGATAAATAAGTAGTCATCACTACTCCTCTGCATCAACCTCCTCATCAACAAGTGTAAGACCTGCATTCTCTATAGCGGTCTTGTATTCCTCGACATTGGTAGTCAAGGCCTCTATCTTGGCTTTGAGAGCCCTCTTCTGTGAACGAAGTCTCTCAATCACACCCTGCTGATGCTCGAGCTCGAAGTCCTTAGCCTCTAGTTCTGCATTCATCTCTCGAATCCTCTTGTTCCTATCTTGGACTCTTTTCTCTTGGCTCTTGAACTTCCTGTCCTGGCTCTCAAACTTGGCCTCCCTTTCCTTTACTATCTCGTCTTGCTCCGCGAAGAGCTTGTCCTTCTCACGAAGCTGCACTTGGAGCTCGTCATTGCTAAGCATGACGTTGGTCCTATCAGTATCTAGGTGCCTAAGAAGAACCTCTAGGTCCTGAAGGTATATACGAATCGGTTCTGCCGTCTCTCTAGCAGCATCCTCAAACTCAATAGCCTCACCCTCCTCGTCACGTCTGCCGAAGGCGTGAAAATGAGTACCTCTAAGCTCCCTGGAGTGCCTCCCTAACAGACGCCCAAGTAAATCATGCATGACTACCTCTAAGCCTCTATCCTTGTCGTCATGCATTAGCTTGAAAGTGATGGCCTCCGTGGCTGGCTCAGTCTGGCGTCTTGGCTGGGTAACTTTGAAGCCCCAAAGGTCTTTCCTCTCAAACTTGGTGAGGGGAAGCATCATGATGCTAGGAAGTGGAAGATTGAGCACACTAGTGAGCTCAATGAGACGAGTGCCAAAACGAGTTCCCTTGAACTCTTCAGCCGTGCTGATAGTAACATTAGGCATCTATTTTATAAGATATAGAAAAGTTAGAATCAACTTCAGTAGAGAAAAATCACAAGGCAAAGCATCACATGCATATCTTTGGCAATCAAACACACAAGTCATGGTATACATTAATCCATTACAAGCATCCAAGGTTCAACATAACTTAGACAAAAAAATTGGAAATAAAACGATAAGTGTGGTGGTCCAACTAACGAGGTACACTACAACTCTCACTCACTAGACAAAATGGCTATCAAAGCATCCTTAGTAGACATCTGTCTATCTTGTTCACAAGATTCCCAAATCAAGTCTATGATGTCTCCCCTTAGTTGTTGGTTGGTAGTCTCCAACTCTTAGGTATGCTTATTTTCTTCCTTAAGGTCATTTTGGGTGTTGAGCATTCTGTACTTGAGTCTATCACCAAGCTCTTTGATGGCCTTCCAAGCTGCATCTCTTGCAGAGTCAAAGAATGTGGTGTGCATTACTGAGTCGGTGACCATGCAGAATCCTGATTCCTTGTGGTTATCTTCCTTGTTTTTGTACAAGTGAAGTTGCACCCACCAATACTCTTCTCCCGAATCCATCATAGGGAAACCTTTGTACACATCTGCACCATGTATCCCCATGGTAACCATAAGGTTCTTGAGGGCTTTTGGAAATTCAGTCTCACACTCTAAAGTCATGGTCATGAGTGGTCCCTTCCTTACGGCTTCGTTGATGGAGTTCATCTACAAATAGAGATGAGAAAGAAAATTAGAAAAGTTTACGAGAAGAAAAATACAAGTGTGGAAATTGTTGAAAATTTTCCTTAGTGGTTTCTAATCCAATTCTAGGGTCACAATCCTACATGCAACACAATCTGATACCATTTGTAAGATCCCACCCTTATAAAGGTAAGGATCCCTGTGATTACAATGCTAGTCCCTGGATCAAATGCTAGCATCCACAGTTTAAGATGAAGTACACAGAAACAAAGGTCATTATTACATCGTCATTCCAGAGATAACATAGTCTTTTACAACTCCATGGCCATAGGCCTAATACAAGAGATTAATCATAACAATATAAATATAGTCTTCATCTTCATGTGCCACAGGCAAGCATGTTGAGTGTAGACTCATAACCCCTAATCATCATCAGAGTAACCTGCGACATCACAAGTTACAGCCACAGTGGGTCAATACATTGGAATAGTATTGGCAAGTGATACCTTAGTAGAATAATAACATCTAATTACTACATGAATTTGGCTAAGTGTAGCTTAGGCTTGCTTTGCTCAAAATAGGTTTTACCTATCAGTTGAAAACACTAAGTTTTTCTTTGACAAAACTTTCCCAGGGAACCACCAATAGAAATTGGTGAACCTTCACCCTTGTTCAACCACAAGTTTTAACTTAGAAAATTGGGACGAGGAGATTCTTGATAGCTTCCATGTCTTGATGCTCAAATTGTCCAATACCAGGGACATGGCTAAGTACTTAGATTCTTCCATCTGCAGAGGTTGTGCACTTTCCCCACAAGACTTGATTTTCACCAAGACAAGACCTTTCAGAAGCCTTCCCTTAGACCAAAATGGACGCGCTCCAAACCTATCATTCCCCTACCACCAATTGTCCATTTGGCTAAGTTATTGCAACCTATATGATCCAGGCAGAGCCCATAATGCCATGTGGCTGCACTAGAAGCTTCTTAACATTTGGCATCTCAAATCCCTTTGTTCCTGGGTGGCAATCCACAAGTTATATACACAAGGTAAACCATAGAAATGGGCCTTGTGTAACCACTCAACCAAAAATCCACCAAGAAATTACCATTCCACCCAGGTGTTTCATTCACTTAGTTGTTTTATTAAACAAAACCATAAGTCAAAGACTTAGCAATATTTTCCATAGCATGATTATATTCCACCCTTGGTTGCTATTAGCTAGGCTAAGCATGGAAATAACAAGTATCCTAACTTAAAGGAAATTATAAAATTTCTACAACTACTAGGATTTCCCAAGCATAGCATATAGATACTTAGCAAAATAATCATGCAAATCCTATACAAAATATTTCTAATGCATAGGTAAAAATATTGGGATAAAAACATGAAGCACCACTTGCCTTGGTAGTTTGGGGAGTAGCAACAATCTTCACAACCACAATCACTATTAGCACCAAAATCTATACATAAAATAATGGTACCAAATTCACATATCAAAAATATACAAGCAAAAATAAATGAATGCATGCAAATGCCATGTGATGATTTTCTACACCAAACAAGACAAGTATACAGTACTGAATCATAAACAAGACCAAGACACACTAAATAAACTTTATTTGATCTTTAAATCATTTTTCAAATAATTTCTATACTCAAAATAAGCCTATAAATGTCTCTGCAAAAATAACTAATTTTATGGAAGCAAAACATTAAACACATTGCATAAATGGATAGCATTCTTTCTCCTGATTCCAATGATATAAAATTTGCAAAATTTGAACGTGTGGATCAAAAGTTATGAATTTTGCAAGTTTGAATCACTAATAGATCTAATTCAGAATTTTAAAACGAATAACATGCCACGTGTCACGTCCTGATTCGTCTATACCGCTTCGCACGGATCGGCCGATGCGGTGCGTTGGATCTAAAGTAGATCGCACGGATCAGATCAAAAGATACCCCTTCGGGTTATGTTCTATCGTAGCCACTGGATCAAGATCTTACGGCCGTTGATCAAGCGACCAACAACTGGCGGTAGCGGCGGCTGAGCAACGCCTTCGGTCTCTGGCGTTGCGGCCATTTGGAAGCGAGGAAGATATTGGGGAGGCTCACCAGACACGCAGAGACGTGCTGGAGCTCGATGTGTTAGTAGTTTGTCGAGGGGCGCACGAACACAATAGCAGGACCTTCTCGGAGTTGCTGGCGGCGTCGGGTGCTTGCAGACGAAGACGTTGCCGATGCTCTGGATCGCCCTAGCACGAACCAGATGGGTCAAGAGGTGTGCAAGGCCATGGCAAACATGATATCATCGAAGAGAAGGCAAGGGGCGGTCGGGCTTTACCTAGATTGCTCGTCGGAGTCGAGCGGTGGTTCTGACGCTTGCGGGTGTGGACGGGGATGGCGACCTGGATCGCCAGAAGACAAACCAATGGCTTCAGGAGACGCGCAAAGTTGCAGTGACTGTACTGGAAAATTTAGGAGTCAAGGGGCGCGGAGAGCTCACCGGAATTCACTGCCGGAGTTCGTCGGTACCGCGGCAGAGTTCGGCGAAATATGGGCAGCCTGGTGGCGAGGAGAGGGTGCTATGTGGGGGGAAACGACCGTGGTGGGGAGGAGATTAAGTAGCCAGGAGCGGGGCGAGGATTACGCGCTGATTTAATGGGAATTAAGCGAGGTTTAATTCGCGCGTCACTGCGGCGAGGTAACAGCGGAGCGGTGACTGCGCGCGAGAATCTGGGGAAGAAGACGCTGATGTGGAGAGGGCCCATCGATCAGTGGCTGTAGGGTAGATTCTGCGCGGGTGAGAGAAGGGCAAAGGGAAATGGCCCCGGGTGGGCTTAATGGGCTGGGTTCTGTGCTGGGCCAAATTGGCAGCGCGGACCTTTTCTGCTTTCTTTATTGTTTTTCTTTTTCTATTTCGATTTCCAGGAAACATTTTCAAAAGAGTTCCAAATAAGATTGAATTCAAAACACTTCTGGATTTTTGTAAAGTGAAAATTGTACACATTTGTTTGCAGAACAATGTTGTACACTTTAAAATAATTTGGCACTTTGGAATTTTTAAAATAAACAATGTTTTTACCCATTGCTTAATAAAGACAAAGAAATGGTTTAAATTTGTTTCCTTGTTTTGAAATCTTTGTCCAAGCTTTGGGTTTTATCAAACAAACCCATGAACAAACATCTTTGGTTTAAAACAAATAATCTCTCATTAGAGAGTAGCATTGGATCAATGCCTTGCTTACATAAAATAATAGGCATTCAAAATGCTTCTGTTTTTGTAATGACTTTGAAAATGGTCCTAAAATGGTTATGAATGCATGGATGATATGCAAACTTTAAAATCATGATTTTAGGGATGTTACAAATCTAACCCCCTTAAGATGAATCTCGCCCTCGAGATTCGGATTGGCTAGCAAATAGGTGAGGGTGGTCTTTCCGAAGATCTTCTCTTTCCCATGTTGCTTCTTCTTCGGAATGATGGTTCCATTGAACTTTGCAGAATTTGATAGTCTTAGTCCGAGTAACTCTTTCTGCAGTCTCAAGAATTTTGATGGGTTTTTCCTCATAAGTGAAATCACTTTCCAATTGGACTTCCTCCAAAGGTAAAGTATCCTTCAAAGAAGTCTCTTCCATATCTGGATGGCATTTCTTTAGCTGACTCACATGAAACACATTGTGAACTGCAGACAATGATTCCGGCAATTCAATTTCATAAGCTACTTCTCCTTTATGGCTCAGAATCTTGAATGGTCCAACGTATCTTGGGGCCAATTTTCCTTTGACTCCAAATCTCTTCACTCCACGAAGTGGTGACACTCTAAGATAAGCTCTATCACCTACTGTCACATCCCAAGATTTTCCAAATCTTGTAATGTGAAAAATAAATGAATAAAATAAAACCACAGCACCGTCCCCGAGCACAACCAGAGCCGCCTGACGCCAGGAGCAACTCCGGCGAACGATTATCGCCACGACAAAGCGTCCCTTGACCCAAGGAGACCACGTCGAGCTTCCCCAGCCTCCTGCGATCTCGGTGAGCACCTTCCCATCCTTCCCGCTTCTGTTTCGTAGCCATCATCGACCGTCGCCGCTAGCCACCGCCGGCGCCGCTCGCATATGGTCAAGCATGCTAGCACCGTAGGATCTTGATCCGATGCTTGCGATAGATCACTTAAACCGCGAAGGGGTACGCTTCCAGAACCGTTCGATCTAATTAGATCCAACGCGCCTCAAAGCCGATCCGGCCGAACCGGTATCGTCCAATGATAAAGTGATGCATGGCCATATTTTAGTTAGAACTGATTTTGAAATCAGATTAGAATGTGATTTTCAAACCTTTGTAACTTTTGATCCACACGTCCAAAAATTTCAAACTTTATATCGTTGGAATCAGTGGAACAAGTCCTAGCCAACCATGCCTTTGGTTTAGCAAATAGTATCTGTTAGAATGGTTGTTTTTGCAGAAACATTTGTATTCTTGTTTAGGTTATAAAAATTATTCAAAAATGATTTTGGGGATAAAATCTTTGGAAAATGGTGTGATTTGAACCTACTAACATTAGGAAACACTTTGTGGATTCAAAAATGAAATTGGTGAAACAAAATAATGATTCTTTGACTTAAAACCATTTCTAGTCAAATAGAAATGTGGTTTATTTATTAAAAATGGATTTGGAAGAAAACATTTGGAAAATGTTTTGTTTTAAACTCTCTGACCCCAAACACCAAGTTTTGTGATTTGAAAATGTATTTGGTAAACCCTATAGATTAATACCTTAGTAAAAATATTTCTACACCACATAAAAAGATACTTTGTTTTGAAAATGGTTTTTGAAGGGAAACCTCTTGCAAATGACTTTGCCACTTTACAAAATGACCAATGGGTGTTTTCAAAATGTTTATGACCCATTAGGAACCACTTTTCCAAATAAAACAAAGTTTGGCATGTTTGCATGCATTACCTTGACTTTGTTATTTTATGTGTTGTTTTGCTTGATTGGTAGATTGAACTTGTGCCTTGCTTGATTGAATTGTAGTGACTTGAAGAGTGTGATTGTTGCAAGGACAAGGAGTGAACCCATACTCTACCAAAAAGGCAAGTGATGCTTCATACTTTTTGTCCCATTACTTTCAGTATGCATTAGTGATTTTGCTAAGTAAAAACTTGCATGGAATTTTGCTAAGTATAAACCTTGCTATAGAAAAACCTAGTAGATGAAACCTTAGTAGAAAATCCTAAGTCAAGATACCTACTACTATCATGCTTAGCTTAGCTAGTAGAAAACAAGGGTGGAAATATATTCACACTATGGAAAATTTCTAAGTCTGAGGACTTGTGTTTTGTTTAATAAAACAACTAAGTTAATGAATCACCTCGGTGGAATGGTAATTTCTTGGTGGTTTTTGGTTGAGTGGTTCACAAGGCCCATGTCTATGGTTTACCTTGTGTATCTCACTTGTGGATGGCCACCCAGGAACAAAGGGATTTGAGATGTCAAATGTTGAGAAGCTTCAAGTGCAGCCACTTGGCATTATGGGCTCTGCCTGGATCATATAGGTTGCAAGAACTTAGCCATATGGATAGTGGGTGGTAGATTTTGATAGGTTGGAACGCGTCCATTTTGGTCTAAGGGAAGGCTTCTGAAAGATCTTGTCTTGGGAAACCAAGTCTTGTGGGGAAAGTGCACCACCTCTGCAGAGTGTAAAATCTAAGTACTTAGCCATGTCCCTGGTAAAGGACAATTTGAGCATCAAGACATGGAAGCAATCAAGAATCTCATCATTCAAATTTCTAAGTTAAAAACTTGTGGTTTGAACAAGGGTTAAAGGATCTTCAATCTTTGATTGAGAAAATGATTTTGTCAAGCAAAAACTTAGTGTTTTCAAAATGATAAGGAAAATCTATTTTGAGCAATGCAAGCCTCAACTCCACTTAGCCAAATGCATATAGATGATAGACTCCACTATACTACCATAGTATCACTTGCCAATACAATTCAAATGTATTGACCCTTGTGGCTGTAACTTGTCATGTTGCAGGTTTGATTGATTTAATGAAGTGTGTTGATTAGGATTACAAAGTCTACAACAAACATGTCTGCCTGTGGCACTTTGAAGATGAAGGACCCCATGCTTATAGATATTCTGCTGCAATGTAATGTAATAGCCAAATGAGCTATGTAAGATGTAATAAAATTATCTTATTCCTGGTTATAAAGTTGTATTATGACCTTTGTTTCTTGATATTACATCTTAACTGTGGATGCTAGCTATTGATCCAGGGACTAGCATTGTAAACATAGGGGACTCTACCTTATTAAAGGTTGGGACCCTCTACAGATGGTATCAGAGCATTGTGTTGCCTGTAGGATTTGTAAACCTAGGATTGGACAAAACCCCTTAGAAAAATAGGAGTTGTATTTGTTCCAAAACTTATTTACAAACAATCTTGTAAACTCTTTCCTCAACCATTTTGGTTTCAACTCTACATCTCTTCTATTTCAACTTGATGGAAAAACCTACCCCATGACCAAAGACTATACCATGTGCAAAGGACTCCATCAACTCTAATGACTTCAACATCTTCAGCATATTCACCAAGGACTTCCAACTTGGATATCACTAAGGACTACAAGTGAGACAAGGAAATCTTGCTCAAGATGTGGAGACTAAGGAAATGCAAAATTAGAAGGAGTTCACTTCACTTGAAGTATTGTGACCAAAAGTTTTTCCAAGGAAACCAAGATCTCATGCAAGAAGAATCAACCAAGAAGGAAGGAAAGATCACAAGTGAACCCTATAGATGGACCACCATATTTAGTTTAAGTCAAACACACCAACTTATGTGGTGTAACAAAAATATTTTGTTGCCTAAAAATATGCTTGAAACTTGTTGTTTGAGTGGAATGTTTGTTTGTGATTGCTTGCACATTGCTTGAGTGAATTTTGGTGTGTGTGATTGGAATTATTTCCTTAGAAATAGTTTGCCTATTCTAATCCCAATTCAACCCAAACAGATGACTACTCCAAGAGACTTCAACATCAAGGATGGTGACAACAACAACAACCAAGAGAACAACATGAGAGAACTTATAGCAACCCAAAACCAGTTGAGCCAAGAGACAACTCAGCTTTTAGCCAACAACAATGGACTAGACCCAGCCATACAAAGGATTTTGAAACTTCAATCCCAATTGTTTCAAGGATTGGTTACTCAATTGATCAACATGGGAGAATTTTTTTCCCAAAGAGCTAATGACAACAAGGGTGACAAAGATGTTAATCTAGAAGGAACCCAAGCTAGCAATATTTATGGAGACAAAGATCATGCATCCAAGGATCATGAAGATCAATGCCCCAAGAAAAGATAAAGATTTCCCATCTATGAAGAACATGAACCAGAAGTACTCCTAGCTTTGGAGAGACCCAAGAAGAAGAAGAAATGCCCCAACCCTGACAAGAAGGATATCACTCAAGTGCAATGTTACAATTGCAAAGAGATGGGACACTATGCCAATGAATGCCCAGAAAAGAAGAAGAACCAAAGAAACAAACAAGAGGCAATGATACCAAAGGAAAAGAAAGATATCAGCCAAGTGATGTGTTTCAAATGCAAGGAACTAGGCCACTATGTAAAAAATTGTCCTGAAAAGATGAAGAACAAGTTAAACAAGCCTATGAAGGATCTCAGCCTTGTCACATGTTTCAAGTGTGAAAACAAAGGACACTATGCAAATGTTTGCCCAGAGAAGTTTCCCCTGGATCCCAAGCAAGCCAAGATGTAAACTAGTTGGAATTTTTTTTAAGGGTGGTAGTACCCTAGATGTTTTGAGCCTACTTGTAAACCTAGCTTTCCCAAATCTCGGGACGAGATTTCTTTTAAGGGTGGTAGCCTGTCACATCCCAAGATTTTCCAAATCTTGTAATGTGAAAAATAAATGAATAAAATAAAACTTTGTTTGATTTTCAGAGTGAGAAGAAACTTTTTGAATCCAATTGGAAACCTTCAAACCAATTTGGATCCAATAAAATCCTAAAGGGATTTAAAAAGTTTAATAAACAATAAACCTCAAAATATTTAAAATTATTATTTTGGAGCTTTTAATAAAAGGATTTGGTTTTCAAAAGAAAAGGTAGATTTATAAATAAAGATTATTTTATAAAGCCAAATTAAAACTTGGCCAAGCTTTTGAAATAAAATGTTTTGTTTTGATTAAAAATAGTAAAGGTTTATTTGAATAAAATAATAAGGATTTAATATCCAATTTTATTTAAATAAAAGGTTTTACCATTTTAATTAAAACATCAAAACTTATTAAATTATTTTAAATAAGTTTTCCAAGTATTTTATATTCTCAAATAAAACCTACTGAAGTGTTTTGGTTTTATTTTAGATTTCAAAATAAAGTTTTTAATAAAACAAAACCTATTTGATTAAATAACTAAAGTTCCATTTTATTTAATTAATGAATGGATCCTAAAAAGAATAAAAATATTATTTTAATTTGGGATTTGGCTTATGTTGATAAACAGAACCAAATACTCATTACTAGTGTGGTGAATAGTTTGAATTGTTTGAATGTTTGAATAGTTGATTGAGATTCAAAACAGAAATTTGAATTAGAAAAAGAAAAAGCCAGCAGACAGAAAAAATAGTATCTAGACCAACCCAGTCGACAAAGCCCACAAGGCCCAGAACCAGCCCAGCTTTTCCTCCCCGAAGAAAAACGTTTCATACTCATTTTCGAACCCGTGCAGAGACTGACCGGTGGACCTCCTTTCCTTCTCGCATCCTCCTTGTGTTGGACCCCACCTCCCTGTTCATCCTCCTCACCCGCGCGACCCTTTCTCCCCCAAACCTCGTCGCCGTTTCCGTCAGATAACTGCGTGCTTAATTCCTCTTAATGGCTGCGTTAATCTCGCCCCTGACCACACGCACTTAAGCACCTCTCCTCCCTCTCTCATTCCCCGCAAACACCAACTCCACATCGCCACCAGGCTGCTCGGAATCATCTCCAAACCGCCGCTGCTCCGACGAGCTTCCTCCTCAAATTCCGGCCAGCACTCGCCACCTCCGGCCCCCACAAGCACGCAGGCACACTCACCACTCCCAGGCGCACCTGCCTGTGCCCTTCATTCGACCGCGGGCGCCCCAGAGCGTCGACTACGACAAGCTCTCGAACGCCGCCGCGATTGCCTTCTTCTCCGGCGAAGCCTACTGGTAAGAACAGACCGCCCCTTGACACCTCGTTCACGCACACAGCTTTGTCTTGATCCTGCGCGTCTAACCGCGTCTTCGTTTTGTCTCGGGGTGAACCACAATACCGTCCCCGAGCACAACTAGAGCCGCCTGACGCCAGGAGCAACTCCGGCGAACGATTACCGCCACGACAGAGCGCCCCTTGACCCAAGGAGACCACGTCGAGCTTCCCCAGCCTCCTGCGATCTCGGTGAGCACCTTCCCATCCTTCCCCGTTTCCTGTTTCGCCAGCGCCGCCACTGTCTGACCGTCGCCGCCGCTAGCCACCGCCGGCGCCGCTCGCATATGGTCAAGCACGCTAGCACCGTAGGATCTTGATCCGACGCTTGCGATAGATCACTTAAACCGCGAAGGGGTACGCTTCCAGAACCGTACGATCTAATTAGATCCAACGCGGCGCAAAGCCGATCCGGCCGAACCGGTATCGTCCAATGATAAAGTGACGCGTGGCCAGATTTTGGTTAGAACTGATTTTGAAATCAGATTAGAATGTGATTTTCAAACCTTTGTAACTTTTGATACACACGTCCAAAAATTGCAAACTTTATATTGTTGGAATCAGTGGAACAAGCCCTAGCCAACCATGCCTTTGGTTTAGCAAATAGTATATGTTAGAATGGTTGTTTTGCAGAAACATTTGTATGCTTGTTTAGGTTATAAAAATTATTCAAAAATGATTTTGGGGATAAAATCTTTGGAAAATGGTGTGATTTGAACCTACTAACATTAGGAAACACTTTGTGGATTCAAAAATGAAATTGGTGAAACAAAATAATGATTCTTTGACTTAAAACCATTTCTAGTCAAATAGAAATGTGGTTTATTTATTAAAAATGGATTTGGAATAAAACCTTTGGAAAATGTTTTGTTTTAAACTCTCTGACCCCAAACACCAAGTTTTGTGATTTGAAAATGTATTTGGTAAACCCTATAGATTAATACCTTAGTAAAAATATTTCTACACCACATAAAAAGATACTTTGTTTTGAAAATGGTTTTTGAAGGGAAACCTCTTGGAAATGACTTTGCCACTTTACAAATGACCAATGGGTGTTTTCAAAATGTTTATGACCCATTAGGAACCACTTTTCCAAATAAAACAAAGTTTGGCATGTTTGCATGCATTACCTTGACTTTGTTATTTTATGTGTTGTTTTGCTTGATTGGTAGATTGAACTTGTGCCTTGCTTGATTGAATTGTAGTGACTTGAAGAGTGTGATTGTTGCAAGGACAAGGAGTGAACCCATACTCTACCAAAAAGGCAAGTGATGCTTCATACTTTTTGTCCCATTACTTTCAGTATGCATTAGTGATTTTGCTAAGTAAAAACTTGCATGGAATTTTGCTAAGTATAAACCTTGCTATAGAAAAACCTAGTAGATGAAACCTTAGTAGAAAATCCTAAGTCAAGATACCTACTACTATCATGCTTAGCTTAGCTAGTAGAAAACAAGGGTGGAAATATATTCACACTATGGAAAATTTCTAAGTCTGAGGACTTGTGTTTTGTTTAATAAAACAACTAAGTTAATGAATCACCTGGGTGGAATGGTAATTGCTTGGTGGTTTTTGGTTGAGTGGTTCACAAGGCCCATGTCTATGGTTTACCTTGTGTATCTCACTTGTGGATGGCCACCCAGGAACAAAGGGATTTGAGATGTCAAATGTTGAGAAGCTTCAAGTGCAGCCACTTGGCATTATGGGCTCTGCCTGGATCATATAGGTTGCAAGAACTTAGCCATATGGACAGTGGGTGGTAGATTTTGATAGGTTGGAACGCGTCCATTTTGGTATAAGGGAAGGCTTCTGAAAGATCTTGTCTTGGGAAACCAAGTCTTGTGGGGAAAGTGCACCACCTCTGCAGAGTGTAAAATCTAAGTACTTAGCCATGTCCCTGGTAAAGGACAATTTGAGCATCAAGACATGGAAGCAATCAAGAATCTCATCATTCAAATTTCTAAGTTAAAAACTTGTGGTTTGAACAAGTTTTAAAGGATCTTCAATCTTTGATTGAGAAAATGATTTTGTCAAGCAAAAACTTAGTGTTTTCAAAATGATAAGGAAAATCTATTTTGAGCAATGCAAGCCTCAACTCCACTTAGCCAAATGGATATAGATGATAGACTCCACTATACTACCATAGTATCACTTGCCAATACAATTCAAATGTATCGACCCTTGTGGCTGTAACTTGTCATGTTGCAGGTTTGATTGATTTAGTGAAGTGTGTTGATTAGGATTACAAAGTCTACAACCAACATGTCTGCCTGTGGCACTTTGAAGATGAAAGACCCCATGCTTATAGATATTCTGCTGCAATGTAATGTAATAGCCAAATGAGCTATGTAAGATGTAATAAAATTATGTTATTACTGGTTATAAAGTTGTATTATGACCTTTGTTTCTTGATATTACATCTTAATTGTGGATGCTAGCTATTGATCCGGGGACTAGCATTGTAAACACAGGGGACTCTACCTTATTAAAGGTTGGGACCCTCTACACCTACTTCATAGGTGACTTCTCTATGCTTAGGATCTGCGTAGCTCTTTTGTCGGGACTGTGCTATCTTCAATTTGTCTTTTACTAGCTTGACTTTCTCTTCAGCCTCTTTGATTAGTTCTGGTCCAAACAAGTTTCTTTCTCCTACACCATTCCATAGCAATGGGGTAGTACACTTTCTCCCATAGAGAAACTCAAACGGTGCCATCTCAATACTGGCTTGATAGCTGTTGTTGTAAGAGAATTCTGCGTAAGGCAGACTTTCATCCCAACTGGATCCATAGTCTAGGGCACATGCGCTTAACATATGTTCTAGGATCTGGTTGGTCCTTTTTGTCTGTCCATCAGTCTGAGGATGAAAAGCAGTGCTGAATTCCAATATCGTTCCCAATGACTCATGTAGTTGCCTCCAAAAATGAGAAGTGAATTGAGTTCCCCTATCAGACACAATACTCTTGGGTACTCCATGCAGACATACAATCCTATTCATATAGATCTTGGCTAACTTAGCACTTGTATAGGTTGTCTTCACGGGTATGAAATGAGCCACTTTAGTGAGGCGATCCACTAAAATAAAATCATATCCTGACCTGGTCCTTGGAAATCCATTGATGAAATCCATGCCAATCTTGTCCCACTTCCAATCAGGAATAGGTAGTGGTTGTAGCAATCCTACTGGTTTCTGATGTTCCGCTTTCACTCTA
Organism: Avena longiglumis; assembly: GCA_030063025.1. Lineage (NCBI taxonomy): Eukaryota > Viridiplantae > Streptophyta > Magnoliopsida > Poales > Poaceae > Avena > Avena longiglumis. The sequence goes on along the minus strand of CP125974.1, from coordinate 468,106,830 downwards.
CTACATACATCACACAAAGCAATATGTTCGGCGATGTCCTTCTTGAGATTATTCCACCAAAATCTTTCCTTCATATCCATGTACATTTTGGTGTTACTCGGATGAATGGAATATGGTGAGTTGTGTGCTTCTTGTAAAATCAGTTTCCGAAGCTCCGGATCTTGCGGAACGCAGATACGTTTTCCATACCATAAAGTACCTTGTTCGTCTTATTTGAATCCTTTGGCTTTTCCCTTGCCAATCTTTTCCTTAATCTCTTCTATTTCATTGTCCGTCTTTTAGGCTTCCTTGATCTTGTCCAACAATGTGGGTTAAACATCCAATGACATGAGATGTCCCTCAGGCACAATCTCCAATCTAAGGTCTCTAAATTGGGCACACAGATCATCTGGCAACTCTCCCTTAGTAAGGCCATTCACAAATACCTTACGGCTTAGAGCATCTGCTACCACATTTGCTTTATCGGGGTGGTATTGCAAACTCAAGTCATAGTATTTGATGAGTTCTAGCCATCTTATTTTTCTCATGTTGATTTATTTCTGAGTGAAGATATACTTCAAACTTTTGTGATCTGTGAACACTTCACATCTCTTTCCCAAAAGATAATGTCTCCATGTTTTGAGTGCATGGACAATAGAGGATAACTCTAAATCATGAGTTGGGTAATTTACCTCATGAGTTTTGAGTTGTCTCGAGGCATAAGCCACAACTTTCCCTTCTTGCATTAGAACTGCACATAATCCATGATGAGATGCATCACAATACACTTGGAAATCTTTCTCCAAATCTGGTAGACATAGGACTGGTGCTGTCACTAATCTCTTCTTCAATTCTTGGAAACTGAGTTCACATCCTTCAGACCAAGCAAACTTCTTGTCTTTCTTTAGTAACTCCGTCATTGTCTTAGCTACCTTGGAGAAATTCTCAATGAATCTTCTGTAGTATCCTGCCAAGCCAAGGAAACTACGAACCTCTTTTACTGACTTAGGAGATTCCCATTCGCCATTCTGGTGACACTTTTGCGGGATCAACTGCTACACCATCTCCTGACACAACGTGTCCAAGAAATCCAACTTCATTTAACCAGAATTCACACTTGCTGAATTTGGCATACAACTTGTGCTCTCTAAGCTTCTCAAGTATCAAACGCAAATGTCCTTCATGCTCTTCTTTGCTTTTGGAGTAGACCAAATGTCATCAATGAAAACGACAACAAACTTGTCAAGGAACTCCATGAACACTTTGTTCATCATATTCATGAAGTAAGCTGGTGCATTGGTCAAACCAAATGGCATCACGGTGTACTCATACAATCCATACCTAGTGGTGAAAGCTGTCTTAGGTATGTCTTGTTCTCTTATCTTAAGCTGAAATTAACCTGACCGGAGATCAATCTTTGAGAACACACAGGATCCTTCTAGCTGATCAAACAAGTCATTAATTCTTGGCAAAGGATATTTGTTCTTGATAGTCACCTCATTAAGTGAACGATAATCTATGCATAACCTTTGACTTCTATCTTTCTTTTCCACAAACAAGACTGGTGCTCCCCAAGATGAAGAACTTGGTTGAATAAATCCTTTCTGCAACATTTCTCCAAGTTGTTTCTTGAGTTCTTTCAACTCATCAACTGACATCTTGTAAGGTCTCTTTGCTATTTGTCCTGATCCTAGAAGCAAGTCAATCAGAAATTCCACATCTCTATCTGGTGGCATTCCCGGTAATTCTTTTGGAAACACATCCAGATATTCTCTCACAATTGGCACACTGTCTATGCTAACCCCCTTAAGAGAATTTAGCTTACTCCCTTTTGATTCAAAGTTAGACTTGAATCTTATCTGTTTATTTTCCGGGGTTGTGAGTGGGACAGTACGCTTGGCACAATCTAATACTCCTTCATACTTGGTCATCCAGTCCATTCCCAAAATTACATCCAGTCCTTGGGAATCATGATTATCAGACTCACTGGAAACATATGCTTTCCAAATTCTATCACTAGATCACGACATCCAAGACTTACTATCATATCCCCACCAGGAGAACTTACTTTTATTGGACACCCAATATTTTTAGTTGGAAACCCATTTCTATCAACAAATTCTTTTGATATGAATGAATGTGATGTACCGGTATAAAAAAGAACAAGTGCTGGAATAGAATTGAGTTTGAACTTACCAGCCACAGCATCGGACTCCTCATAAATCTCTTCCACATTGATGTGGTTCACTTGTCCTTTCTGGAAAGGGTTGGGATTAGTGGCTCCTTCAACTTTCTTCTCTGGGCACTCATTTGCGTAATGCCCCAGCTTCTTACACTTGAAACATTAAACCTGACTGATATCTCTCTTTGCAGGCTGACTGCCACTTCCACTTCCACCTCCACTGTGGTGACTCTTGTGTCCACCCTTATGGTTCTTGTACTTGTCACTATCATGACTACGGTGATGCTTGTTGTCATGATGGCGGTTGTGGTTGTGGTGGCTGTTGTACTTTCCATGCTTATGGGATCCAGAACTCCCACTATCATCATAATAGGAACGCTTGTGAGACGATCCCGAGCTGTGCTTGTCAGAGTTGTGCTTCCTCTTTCTACTTTCAATCTGTTTCATCTTATTCTCTAAGATGGCAGCCTTGTCACAAATGGATTGATAGGTGGGGACATAGGCCACAGATAACTGCAGGTTCAGTTCATCGTTCAATCCTTAGAGGAACTTCTCTTTCCTCTTGGCATCGGTATCAACTTCATCCAGTGCATAACATGCCAGATTGTTGAACTCCTCAATGTATTCAGCCACGCTATGGTGGCGCTGCTTCAGGTTATGAAACTCCTTCTTAAAATTCATCACTCCGGATGAGATGTGAGCTGTACGGAAACCATCTTCAAAGAGAGCCCATGTCACATCCTCAATGGGAGTGGTGATCTGGAATTTATCCCACCAAGTAGCCGCTGGTCCTTCCAACAAGTGTGCTACAAACCTGACTTTCTCCTCGTCGTCGCAGCCGATAGTTACCAAATCCTTGTTCACCGAACGTAGCCAATCATTGGCCACCATGGGATCAGTGGTTCCTGAGAACTTTGCTGGCCTCAGTCTTAGGAATCTGGTGAGCATATCAAATCCTGGTGGATTGTTCTGATTGTTGTTGTTATTGTTGTTGTTGTTGTTGTTGTTGTTGTTGTTGTTGTTGTTGTTGTTGTTGTTGTTGTTGTTGTTGTTGTTGTTGTTGTTGTTGTTGTTGTTGTTGTTGTTGTTGTTGTTGTTGTTGTTGTTGTTGTTGTTGTTGTTGTTGTTGTTGTTGTTGTTGTTGTTGTTGTTGTTGTTGTTGTTGTTGTTGTTGTTGTTGTTGTTGTTGTTGTTGTTGTTGTTGTTGTTGTTGTTGTTGTTGTTGTTGTTGTTGTTGTTGTTGTTGTTGTTGTTGTTGTTGTTGTTGTTGTTGTTGTTATTCTGATTCTGCATGAAAGTGGTCATCATTTGCATCAGCTGTGCCTGTGCTGTCATCAGCTGCTACATCTCGGGAGTGACATTCTTTTTTTCGGGTTGGGGTTGGCACGTCGAGGAGGCATCTGTGGTTTTCATAAGGATAAGAATGAGATACCCATAGATGCTTATTATGCACAAAACATCACATAGACAATCACCAAAACAACATCAAAAATAAGATAAGGTTCAACAACATAAACAACAAGTTTGAAAATCAAACACACCATAGCAAGCCATCCACATGTTGGATGGTCATTGTGACTCAACAATCATAAGCATGATAAATAAGTAGTCATCACTACTCCTCTGCATCAACCTCCTCATCAACAAGTGTAAGACATGCATTCTCTATAGCGGTCTTGTATTCCTCGACATTGGCAGTCAAGGCCTCTATCTTGGCTTTGAGAGCCCTCTTCTGTGAACGAAGTCTCTCAATCACACCCTGCTGATGCTCGAGCTCGAAGTCCTTAGCCTCTAGTTCTGCATTCATCTCTCGAATCCTCTTGTTCCTGTCTTGGACTCTTTTCTCTTGGCTTTTGAACTTCCTGTCCTGGCTCTCAATTTGGCCTCCATTTCCTTGACTATCTCGTCTTGCTCCGCGAGGAGCTTGTCCTTCTCATGAAGCTGCACTTGGAGCTCGTCATTGCTAAGCATGACGTTGGTCCTATCAGTATCTAGGTGCCTAAGAAGAACCTCTAGGTCCTGAAGGTATATACGAATCGGTTCTGCCGTCTCTCTAGCAGCATCCTCAAACTCAATAGCCTCACCCTCCTCGTCACGTATTCCTAAGGCGTGAAAATGAGTACCTCTAAGCTCTCTGGAGTGCCTCCCTAACAGACGCCCAAGTAAATCATGCATGACTACCTCTAAGCCTCTTTCCTTGTCGTCATGCATTAGCTTGAAAGTGATGGCCTTCGTGGCTAGCTCAGTCTGGCGTCCTGGCTGGGTAACTTTGAAGCCCCAAAGGTCCTTCCTCTCAAACTTGGTGAGGGGAAGCATCATGTGTTGGAGATATGCCCTAGAGGCAATAATAAATGTAGTTATTATTATATCTTTGTGTTTATGATAAATGTTTACATTCATGCTATAATAGTATTAACAAGGAAACATTAATACTTGTGTGATTTGTAGACTAAAAATAAGAGTCCCTAGTAAAGCCTCTATATAATACTAGCTTGTTGGTTAATCGATGATTGTGGTTTCCCTATCATGAACATTGAGATGTTATTAACAACAAGATCATATCGTTAGGAGAATGATATGGTGGACATACTCCTATAGATAAGCGTAGCATAAAGATCAAGTCATTTTAATAGTTCAATTGCTATATGCTTTCTGATACATAGTAACCTAATTCCTTTGACCATGAGATCATGCATATCACCTTTACCGGATGGATGCTTTGATGACATCAAACACCACACCGTGAATCGGGTGGCTATAAAGGTGGCATTGATTCGGAAAGTATTGGTTGAAACACATGGATCAAGAGTGGGATTTGTCCATCCATATGATGTATAGATGTACTCTAGGCCCTCCCGGTGAAATGTCATCCAATTAGCTTGCAAGCATGTGACTGGCTCACAAGGGATCACATATCACGGGAACGAGAAAAGAGTACTTATCGGTAACGAGGTCGAACTAGGTATGCAGAGATACCGACGATCATAACCTCGGATGAGTAAACTATCGTGAGACAAAGGGAAATTGGTATCGTATGTAAGTGGTTCATTCGATCGCAAAGTAATCGTAGAAATATGTGGGAGCCATATGAATTTCCAGATTCCTCTATTGGTTATTGATCGGAGAAGTGTCTCGATCATGTCCGCATACCGTAGGGAGACACACTTAAGGATTCGACGTTGTTTGAGTAGTTATGGAATGATGAGAAAGAGTCCGAATGTTGTTCGGAGTCTCGAATGGGATTCGGGATATCACGAGGAGATCCGGAATGGTCCGGAGAATAAGATTCATATAAGGAAAGTCCCGTTTCGGAGTTGGAGGATGGTTCCGGTGTTTTCATCGGGAATGTTCTAGAAGGTTCCGGAATGTCCGGCACTCCGGAGGGGAAGGGTACATGAATGTGTTATATCAATTTGGTATGATTGCATCATGTACTAAGTGTCATCGCTGAACAAAATAGAGGATTAAATCAAATCCTTGTTTGAAAAGTCAAACGCCTAGTTTGAAAGTCAAACGGCTATTTTTGGGAAGTGGAAAAGGAGGAGGAAACCGAGATGGGGAGGAGTCCCTCCTCCCCACCGCCGGCGCACCACCAAGCCGAGTTAGGGAGGGACTCCCCTCCCTCCCCTTGGCCGGCCCCCTCCACCTATAAAAGGAGGGGCAAGGCTCCCCTTCTAGACACACAAGATCCTATCCTCCAAACCCTAGCCCCAAGCCGCCGCCGCCTCCATAGCCGCCGCCGGCCCTAGGGAACTCGCCGCCGCCACCTAGGTGAAACCCTAGCCGCCGGCCTAGCCCCCTCCTCGGCGTGTCTAAACCCTAGATCGTCGAGGGACTCTCCCATACTCCACCATACTCGCTCCGGCTTAAGGCGAAGCCCTGCGAGATCTCCCCTCTACTTCCGGTACCACGCCGTTGTGCTGCCGGAATCACGAGAGTGCGCAACCTCCACGCCCTCTTGGAACAAGGGAGAGGAAGGTCTTTGTCGCGTACCGAATGTGTGACCGACTGCGGGAGCTAGGAGCCGCGGAAGGATCGTCTACGCGATCTTGAGATCGGGAAGAGTACGACTACATCACCCACGAGAATCCGCTCTCGTTAAACACTTTGGAATCTTCGAGGGTGAGTTATTCCATCGACTCGTTGCTACAATCTAGTAGATAGATCTTGGCTTGTTTGTTTGTATGCGGTAGAAAATTTTGTTTTCCATGCTACGAAACCCTTCAGTGGTATCAGAGCCGTGTATATATGTAGATCTGTTGCACGAGTAGAACACAATGGTCATCGTGGGCGTTGATGCTTTTATTGTTGATTGCTTCTTGTGTACTTTGCATCTTGCGGTATGTTGGGATGAAGCGGCCCGGGCTAACCTTACATGACATCGTTCATGAGACTTGCTCCACGCTTGACATGCAACTTGTATTGCATAAGTGGCTTTGCGGGTGCCTGTTTCTCCTAGCATAGTTAAGATCCAATTTACAACGGGTGATTAACAATACTAGTATCAATGTTGTGGTTCATGTTCGTAAGTTAGAACGACACTTATTGAAAGCCCCAAACCACGTAAAATATGCAAAGAAAGTAGAGGCGTCTAACTTTGTTTTGCGGTGTCTTGTGATGTGATATGGCCATGATTGTGATTATATTTGATGTATGCAATGTTCCTTATTTTAAGTTGGCAAACCGATGTGAGCCATATGGTTGTCTTTAATTTATGTTAAGACCCGCGTGTCTATTCAAAGTAGTTGTAATAGTTGAAGCCGGTGGACGACAACCATGAAGAAGCGTCATTGACCTTGATGCAATGCCGGTGATGATGGAGATCATGTTCGTGCTTGAAGATGGAGATCGGAAGCACAAAGAAGAAAGGCCATATCATATCACATATTATGAATTGCATGTGATGTTAATCCTTTATGCATCTTGTATTGCTTAGTAGACGACGGTAGCATTATAAGATGATCCCTCATGCACATGAATTTCAAGTCATAAAGTGTTCACCCTTAGTTAGCACCATTGCTAAAGCTTGTTGTTTCGAAGCACCACGTGATGATCGGGTGTGTTAGATTCCGCAAGTGTATACAACGTGAGCAAGCCAGATTTGCTCATGCGGAAACTAAGGTTTGATCTTGACGAGCCTAGCATGTACAAACATGGTCTCGGAACACGGATCACCGAAAGGTAAAGCATGAATCATATAGTAGATATGATGAACATGTCGATTGTTCGCCATTGAAACTATATCAGCTCTCGTGATGATCGGTGTTGATGTGGTGGATTTGGTTCGTGTGATCACTAAAACAATGTGAGGGATATTATTTTGAGTGGGAGTTCACCTAGATTAATTTTATTATTAACTTGAACTCAGTTTGTCATAAACTTAGTCTAAACTATTGCAAATATGTTGTAGATCAATGGCAGCCCCTACCATCAATTTTAATGCGTTCCTAGAGAAAGAAAAGTTGAAAAACAATGGAAGCAACTTCTCGGATTGGTTCCGCAATTTGAGGATTGTCCTCACAGCTGGTAATTTGACCTATGTGCTGGATGCACCGCTAGGTGACCCACCTGCAGCTGATGCTACCGATGAAGTAAAGAATGTTTACCTCACTCGGAAGACTCAGTACTCCACAGTTCAGTGTGATATCTTGTATGGTTTAGAATCGGAGCTTCACAAAAGGTTTGAGAATTCAGACCCATATGATATTGTCGAGGATCTCAAATTGATCTTTGAGACTCATGCGGCAATTGAAAGCTATGAGGCTTCTGAAAAGTTCTTTAACTGCAAGATGGAAGAGGGCAGCTCCGTCAGTGAGTATGTGCTTAAGATGTCTGGGCACGCAAACAAACTTCAAAGCTTGGGTATAGTGATTCCTAATGCTTTGAGTATTTACCACGTCCTCCAATCACTACCACCAAGTTACAAGAACTTTGTGATGAACTACAACATGCAAAACATGAACAAGACGTTGCCAGAACTCTTTGCCATGTTGAAATCTGCAGAAGTGGAGATAAAGAAAGAGCACCAAGTGTTGTTGGTCAATAAGACCACCAAATTCAAGAAAGGCAAGTCTAAGCAAAAGGGACACTTCAAGAAGGGTGGTAAGAAAGTTACCACGTCGACGAAGAAGACCAAGGCTGGACCTAAGCCTGATACTGAGTGCTTTTACTGCAAGGGAGAAGGTTGGAAGCGGAATTTCCCAAAGTACTTGGCGGATTTGAAGAACGGCAACATCAAGAAGAAAGGTATATCTGATATACATGGTATTGATGTGTATCTCACTAGTACTCGTAGTAGTGCCTGGGTATTTGATACTGGTTCGGTTGCTCATATTTGTAACTCGAAACAGGTGCTGCAAAATAAACGGAAGCTAGCGAAGAACGAGGTGACGATGCGCGTGGGAAACAGATCAAAGGTTGATGTGATCGCGGTCGGCATTCTACCTCTTCATCTACCATCGGGATTAGTTTTATACTTGAATAATTGTTATTTGGTGCCTGCGTTAAGCATGAACATTATATCGGGATCTTGTTTATTGCGAGACGGTTACTTGTTTAAGTCAGAGAATAATGGTTGTTCGATTTATATGAGTAATATGTTTTATGCACATGCACCTTTGATAGATGGTCTATTCTTGTTGAATCTCGATAGTGGAAATACACATATTAATAACATTGAGGCTAAACGTTTGAAATCGAGCGATAACTCGACCTATATGTGGCACTGTCGTCTTGGTCACATTGGAGTGAAGCGTATGAAGAAACTCCATTCCGATGGACTTCTTGAATCACTTTATTTCGAATCACTTGAAAGATGCGAAGCATGTCTGATGGGTAAAATGACTAAGACTCCATTCTCTGGTATGATGGAGCGAGCTACAGACTTATTGGAAATCATACATATTGATGTGTGTGGTCCAATGAGTGTAGCATCGCGCGGTGGTTATCATTATGTTCTTACCTTCACGGATGACTTGAGTAGATATGGGTATATCTATTTCATGAAACATAAGTCCGAAACTTTCGAGAAGTTTAAGGAATTTCAAAGTGAGGTAGAGAATCAACATAACAAGAAGATTAAATTTCTACGTTCTGATCGTGGAGGTGAATATCTAAGTTACGAGTTTGGCGAGCATTTGAAGAAATGCGGAATACTTTCACAATTGACACCGCCGGGAACACCACAGCGTAATGGTGTGTCCGAACGTCGTAATCGAACTCTCTTAGATATGGTTCGTTCTATGATGTCACTTACAGATTTACCGCGCATTTTGGGGTTATGCGTTAGAAACAGCCGCATTCACTTTAAATAGGGCACCATCTAAATCCGTTGAAACGACACCGTATGAATTATGGTTTGGTAAGAAACCTAGATTGTCGTTCCTTAAAGTTTGGGGATGCGAAGCCTATGTAAAGAAGTTACAGCCGGACAAGCTTGAACCCAAAGCGGAAAAATGCGTCTTCATAGGATACCCGAAGGAAACTATTGGGTATACCTTCTATCATAGATCCGAAGGCAAAATCTTTGTTGCCAAGAATGGATCCTTTCTAGAGAAGGAATTTCTCTCGAAAGAAGTGACTGGAAGGAAAGTAGAACTCGACGAGGTTGTCGAACCTTCTCTCGAAATTGCGAGTAGCGCAACACCGGAAGAAGTTCCTGTGGTGCCTGCACCAGTTAGAGAGGAAGCTAATGATGATGATCATGAAACTTCGGTCGAAGTTGCTACAGAGCCTCGCAGGTCAACGAGAACTCGTACCACTCCAGATTGGTATGATCCCGTTATGAGTGTCATGTTGGTGGACAACACCGATGAACCTGAGACATATGAGGATGCGATGATGAGCCCAGATTCCAATAAATGGCAAGAAGCCATGAAATCCAAGATTGGATCCATGTACGAAAACCAAGTATGGACTTTGGTGGACTTACCAGATGGCCGGAAGGCTGTCGAGAACAAATGGATTTTCAAGAAGAAAACAGATGCTGATGGTAATGTTACTGTCTATAAAGCTCGACTGGTCGCAAAAGGGTTTAAATAAATTCAAGGAGTTGACTACGATGAGACTTTCTCACCAGTAGCGAAGCTAAAGTCTGTGAGTATTATGTTAGCAATCGCTGCATATTATGATTATGAGATATGGCAGATGGATGTCAAAACAGCATTCCTCAATGGAGACATTGATGAAGAGTTGTATATGATGCAACCCAAAGGTTTTGTTGATCCTAAAGATGCTAACAAGGTATGCAAACTTCAACGGTCCATCTATGGATTGAAGCAAGCATCCCGAAGTTGGAATCAACGTTTTGATAAGGTGATCAAAAGTTTTGGTTTTATACAAACTTATGGAGAAGCTTGTATTTACAAGAAAGTGAGTGGGAGCTCTGTGGCATTCTTAATACTATATGTAGATGACATATTGTTGATTGGGAATGATGTAGACCTTCTTAATAGTGTCAAGGAATATTTGAATAATAGTTTTTCAATGAAGGATCTTGGCGAAGCAGCTTACATATTAGGCATAAAGATTTATAGAGATAGATCGAAACGCCAAATATCATTGTCACAAAGTACATATTTGGACAAAGTTCTAAAGAGGTTTGGAATGGAAGATATCAAGAAAGGGTTCTTTCCCATGTTGCCCAATACGACCTTGAGTAAAACTCAAAGTCCGACATCGGCAAAAGATAGATAAAGGATGAGTAAGACTCCCTATGCCTCAGCCATAGGATCTCTAATGTATGCCATGCTATGTACTAGACCCGACATTGCATATGCTGTTAGTTTAACTAGTAGATATCAAAGTGATCCAGGAGCGGATCATTGAATGATCAAAAACATCCTTAAGTACTTGAGAAGAACTAAGGATATGGTTCTTTCTTATGGAGGTGATGAACAACTCGTTGTTAATGGTTACACCGATGCTAGTTGGAACACCGATCCGGATGATTCTAAATCACAATCTGGATACGTATTTATTTTGAATGGTGCAGCAGTTAGCTGGAGGAGTGCAAAGCAAAGCATTGTGGAGAGATCTTCAACTGAATTGGAATACATGGCTGCTTCGGAGGCTTCACAAGAAGCGATATGGATGAAAGAGTTCATTATAGATCTGGGTGTGGTTCCTAGTGAGCTGGACCCTCCTAAGAAGAACCTCTAGGTCCTGAAGGTATATACGAATCGGTTCTGCCGTCTCTCTAGCAGCATCCTCAAACTCAATAGCCTCACCCTCCTCGTCACGTATTCCTAAGGCGTGAAAATGACTACCTCTAAACTCTCTAGAGTGCCTCCATAACAGACGCCCAATTAAATCCTGCATGACTACCTCTAAGCCTCTCTCCTTGTCGTCATGCATTAGCTTGAAAGTGATGGCCTCCGTGGCTGGCTCAGTCTGGCGTCCTGGCTGGGTAACTTTGAAGCCCCAAAGGTCCTTCCTCTCAAACTTGGTGAGGGGAAGCATCATGTGTTGGAGATATGCCCTAGAGGCAATAATAAATGTAGTTATTATTATATCTTTGTGTTTATGATAAATGTTTACATTCATGCTATAATAGTGTTAACAAGGAAACATTAATACTTGTGTGATTTGTAGACTAAAAATAAGAGTCCCTAGTAAAGCCTCTATATAATACTAGCTTGTTGGTTAATCGATGATTGTGGTTTCCCTATCATGAACATTGAGATGTTATTAACAACAAGATCATATCGTTAGGAGAATGATATGGTGGACATACTCCTATAGATAAGCGTAGCATAAAGATCAAGTCATTTTAATAGTTCAATTGCTATATGCTTTCTGATACATAGTAACCTAATTCCTTCGACCATGATATCATGCATATCACCTTTACCGGATGGATGCTTTGATGAAATCAAACACCACACCGTAACTGGGTGGCTATAAAGGTGGAATTGAGTGTTCGGAAAGTATTGGTTGAAACACATGGATCAAGAGTGGGATTTGTCCATCCATATGACGGATAGATATACTCTGGGCCCTCTCGGTGAAATGTCATCCAATTAGCTTGCAAGCATGTGACTGGCTCACAAGGGATCACATATCACGGGAACGAGAAAAGAGTACTTATCGGTAACGAGGTTGAACTCGGTATGCAGAGATACCGACAATCATAACCTCGGATGAGTAAACTATCGTGAGACAAACGGAAATTGGTATCGTATGTAAGTGGTTCATTCGATCGCAAAGTAATCGTAGAAATATGTGGGAGCCATATGAATTTCCAGATTCCTCTATTGGTTATTGATCGGAGAAGTGTCTCGATCATGTCCGCATACCGTAGGGAGACACACTTAAGGATTCGACGTTGTTTGAGTAGTTATGGAATGATGAGAAAGAGTCCGAATGTTGTTCGGAGTCTCGAATGGGATTCGGGATATCACGAGGAGATCCGGAATGGTCCGGAGAATAAGATTCATATAAGGAAAGTCCCATTTCGAAGTTGGAGAATGGTTCCGGTGTTTTCATCGGGAATGTTCTAGAAGGTTCCGGAATGTCCGGCACTCCGGAGGGGAAGGGTACATGAATGTGTTATATCAAGTTGGTATGATTGCATCATGTACTAAGTGTCATCTCTGAACAAAATAGAGGATTAAATCAAATCCTTGTTTGAAAAGTCAAACGCCTAGTTTGAAAGTCAAACGGCTATTTTTGGGAAGTGGAAAAGGAGGAGGAAACCGAGTTGGGGAGGATTCCCTCCTCCCCACCACCGGCGCACCACCAAGCCGAGTTGGGGAGGGACTCCCCTCCCTCACCTTGGCCGACCCCCTCCACCTATAAAAGGAGGGGCAGGGCTCCTCTCCTAGACACACAAGATCCTCTCCTCCAAACCCTAGCCCCAAGCCGCCGCCGCCTCCATAGCCGCCGCCGGCCCTAGGGCACTCGCCGTCGCCGCCGGCCCTAGGGCACTCGCCGTCGCCTAGGTGAAACCCTATCCGCCGGCCTAGCCCCCTCCTCGGCGTGTCTAAACCCTAGATCATCGAGGGACTCTCCCATACTCCACCATACTCGCTCCGGCTTAAGGAGAAGCCCTGCGAGATCTCCCCTCTACTTTTGATACCACGCCGTTGTGCTGCCGAAATTGCGAGGAGAGTGCTACAACCTCCGCTGCCTGCTGGAACAAGGGAGAGGAAGGTCTTCGTCGAGTACCGAACGTGTGCCGACTGCGGGACCGCTGCCGGAACGCAGCGCCGGAAGGATCGTCTACGCGATCTTGAGACCGGGAAGAGTACGACTACATCACCCACGAGAATACGCTCTCGTGAAACACTTTGGAATCTTCGAGGGTGAGTTTTTCCATCGACTCGTTGCTACAATCTAGTAGATAGATCTTAGCTTGTTTGTTTGTATGCGGTAGAAAATTTTGTTTTCCATGCTAGGAAACCCTTCATCATGATGCTAGGAAGTGGAAGATTGAGCACACTAGTGAGCTCAATAAGACGAGTGCCAAAACGAGTTCCCTTGAACTCTTCAGCCGTGCTGATAGTAACATTAGGCATCTATTTTATAAGATAGAGAAAAGTTAGAATCAACTTCAATAGAGATAAATCACAAGGCAAAGTATCACATGCATATCTTTGGCAATCAAACACACAAGTCATGGCATACATAAATCCATTACAAGCATCCAAGGTTCAACATAACTTAGACAAAAAAATTGGAAATAAAATGATAAGTGTGGTGGTCCAACTAACGAGGTACACTACAACTCTCACTCACTAGACAAAATGGCTATCAAAGCATCCTTAGTAGCCATCTGTCTATCTTGTTCACAAGATTCCCAAATCAAGTCTATGATGTCTCCCCTTAGTTGTTGGTTGGTAGTCTCCAACTCTTAGGTATGCTTATTTTCTTACTTAAGGTCATTTTGGGTGTTGAGCATTCTGCACTTGAGTCTATCACCAAGCTCTTTGATGGCCTTCCAAGCTGCATCTCTTGCAGAGTCAAAGAATGTGGTGTGCATTACTGAGTTGGTGACCATGCAGAATCCTGATTCCTTGTGGTTATCTTCCTTGTTTTTGTACAAGTTAAGTTGCACCCACCAATACTCTTCTCCCGAATCCATCATAGGGAAACCTTTGTACACATCTGCACCATGTATCCCCATGGTAACCATAAGGTTCTTGAGGGCTTTTGGAAATTCAGTCTCACACTCTAAAGTCATGGTCATGAGTGGTCCCTTCCTTACGGCTTCGTTGATGGATTTCATCTACAAATAGAGATGAGAAAGAAAATTAGAAAAGTTTACGAGAAGAAAAATACAAGTGTGGAAATTGTTGAAAATTTTACTTAGTGATTTCTTATCCAATTCTAGGGTCATAATCCTACAGGCAACACAGTGCTCTGATACCATCTGTAAGATCCCACCCTTATAAAGGTAAGGATCCCTGTGATTGCAATGCTAGTCCCTGGATCAAATTCTAGCATCCACAGTTTAAGATGAAGTACACAAAAACAAAGGTCATTATTACATCATCATTCCAGAGATAACATAGTCTTTTACAACTCCATGGCCATAAGCCTAATACAAGAGTTTAATCATAACAATATAATTATAGTCTTCATCTTCATGTGCCACATGGAGGCATGTTGAGTGTAGACTCATAACCCCTAATCATCATCAGAGTAACCTGCAACATCACAAGTTACAACCACAGTGGGTCAATACATTGGAATAGTATTGGCAAGTGATACCTTAGTAGAATAATAACATCTAATTACTACATGAATTTGGCTAAGTGTAGCTTAGGCTTGATTTGCTCAAAATAGGTTTTACCTATAAGTTGAAAACACTAAGTTTTTCTTTGACAAAACTTTCCCAGGGAACCACCAATAGAAATTGGTGAACCTTCACCCTTGTTCAACCACAAGTTTTAACTTAGAAAATTGGGATGAGGAGATTCTTGATAGCTTCCATGTCTTGATGCTCAAATTGTCCAATACTAGGGACATGGCTAAGTACTTAGATTCTTCCATCTGTAGAGGCTGTGCACTTTCCCCACAAGACTTGATTTTCACCAAGACAAGACCTTTCAGAAGCCTTCCCTTAGACCAAAATGGACGCGCTCCAAATCTATCATTCCCCTACCACCAATTGTCCATTTGGCTAAGTTATTGCAACCTATATGATCCAGGCACAGCCCATAATGCCATGTGGCTGCACTAGAAGCTTCTTAACATTTGGCATCTCAAATCCCTTTGTTCCTGGGTGGCAATCCATAAGTTATATACACAAGGTAAACCATAGAAATGGGCCTTGTGTAACCACTCAACCAAAAATCCACCAAGAAATTACCATTCCACCCAGGTGTTTCATTCACTTAGTTGTTTTATTAAACAAAACCATAAGTCAAAGACTTAGCAATATTTTCCATAGCATGATTATATTCCACCCTTGGTTGCTATTAGCTAGGCTAAGCATGGAAATAACAAGTATCCTAACTTAAAGGAAATTATAAAATTTCTACAACTACTAGGATTTCCCAAGCATAGCATATAGATACTTAGCAAAATAATCATGCAAATCCTATACAAAATATTTCTAATGAATAGGTAAAAATATTGGGATAAAAACATGAAGCACCACTTGCCTTGGTAGTTTGGGGAGTAGCAACAATCTTCACAACCACAATCACTATTAGCACCAAAATCTATACATAAAATAATGGTACCAAATTCACATATCAAAAATATACAAGCAAAAATAAATGAATGCATGCAAATTCCATGTGATGATTTTCTACACCAAACAAGACAAGTATACAGTACTGAATCATAAACAAGACCAAGACACACTAAATAAACTTTATTTGATCTTTAAATCATTTTTCAAATAATTTCTATACTCAAAATAAGCCTATAAATGTCTCTGCAAAAATAACTAATTTTATGGAAGCAAAACATTAAATACATTGCATAAATGGATAGCATTCTTTCTCCTGATTCCAATGATATAAAATTTGCAAAATTTGAATGTGTGGATCAAAAGTTATGAATTTTGCAAGTTTGAATCACTAATAGATCTAATTCAGATTTTTAAAACGAATAACAGGCCACGCGTCACGTCCTGATTCGTCTATACCGCTTCGCACGGATCGTCCGATGCGGTGCGTTGGATCTAAAGTAGATCGCACGGATCAGATCAAAAGATACCCCTTCGGGTTATGTTCTATCGTAGCCACTGGATCAAGATCTTACGGCCGTTGATCAAGCGACCAACAACTGGCGGTGGCGCGACAATCGGCAGCGGCAAGGCCGGGTCTCTGCGTACGGCCATCGGAAGCGAGGAAGATATTGGGGAGGATCACCAGACTCGCAGAGACGTGCTGGAGCTCCACGTGGCAGTATTTTGTCGAGGGGCGCACGGACACAGCGGCAGGACCTTGTCAGAGTTGCTGGCGGCATCGGGTGCTTGCAGACGAAGACGTTGCCGAGGCTCTGGATCTCCCTAGCACGAACCAGATGGGTCAGGAGGTGTGCAAGGCCATGGCGAACATGATAGCATCAAAGAGAAGGCAAGGGGCGGTCGGGCTTTACCTAGATTGCTCGTCGGAGTCGAGCGGTGGTTCTGACGCTTGCGGGTGTGGACGTGGATGGCGACCTGGATCACCAGAAGACAAACCAATGGCTTCAGGAGACGCGCAAAGTTGGAGTGAATGTACTGGCAAAATTAGGAGTCAAGGGGCACGAAGATCTCACCGGAATTCACTACCGGAGTTCGTCGGTACCGCGGCAGAGTTCGGCGAAATATGGGCAGCCTGGTGGCGAGGAGAGGGTGCTATGTGGAAGGAAACAACCATGGTGGGGAGGGGATTAAGTAGCCAGGAGCGGGGCGAGGATTACGCGTTGATTCAATGGGAATTAAGCGAGGTTTAATTCGCGCATAACTGCGGCGAGGTAACGGCGGAGCAGTGACTGCGCACGAGAATCTGGGGAAGAAGACGCTGACGTGGAGAGGGACCATCGATCAGTGGCTGCAGGGTAGATTCTGCGCGGGTGAGAGAAGGGCAGAGGGAGATGGCCCCGGGTGGGCTTAATGGGATGGGTTCTGTGTTGGGCCAAATTGGCAGCGCCGGCCTTTTCTGCTTTCTTTATTCTTTTTCTTTTTGTATTTCGATTTTCAGGAAACATTTTCAAAAGAGTTCCAAATAAGTTTTAATTCAAACCACTTCTGGATTTTTCTAAAGTGAAAATTGTACACATTTGGTTGCAGAACAATGTTGTACACTTTAAAATAATTTGGCACTTTGGAATTTTTAAAATAAACAATGTTTTTACCCATTGCTTAATAAAGACAAAGAAATGGTTTAAATTTGTTTCTTTGTTTTGAAATCTTTGTCCAAGCTTTGGGTTTTATCAAACAAACCCATGAACAAACATCTTTGGTTTAAAACAAATAATATCTCATTAGAGAGTAGCATTGGATCAATGCCTTGCTTACATAAAATAATAGGCATTCAAAATGCTTCTGTTTTTTGTAATGACTTTGAAAATGGTCCTAAAATCATTATGAATTCATGGATGATATGCAAACTTTAAAATCATGATTTAGGGATGTTACAGTCATTGTCCGTTATGATGCTACGGGGTACTCCGAAACTATAGACAATGGACTGGAAAAACTTTACGGTGGTGGCACCGCTTTGGTTAGTAACAGGCATGGCCTCGATCCACTTTGCAAATTTGTTGACTGCTACCAAGAGGAAGACATGTCCTCCTGGCGAGGACTTTTGCAGTTTGCCAATCATGTTGAGCCCCCATTGGGCGAGAGACCATGCCAGCGGTATGGTCCACAGCTCCGATCCGTGCGCGTGTGGCTTGTCTGCGTACCGCTGACAGGCGTTGCACCTCTGGACTGTCTCCTTGGCGTCGTTCATTGCGGTTGGGCAGTAGAAGCCAGCTCGCAGAGATTTGGCGACCAGAGCACGGCTGCCTGCGTGGTGGCCGCAGATGCCCTCATGGATGTCTAGGAGGATTCTTTTGCCGTTGCTGATGGTGATGCATCGTTGGAGCACACCCGAAATGCTGCGCTTGTACAGTTTGCCATTGATGATGGTGAAGGCCTTGGATCGACGAGATATGCGTCGGGCGTCTATCAGGTCCTTAGACAGTTGCTTTATCATCAGGTAGCGGAGGTGCGGTTGGGTTCATGTTTCTTCGACCGCCATGACCTGCATAAGGCTTACTAACTCGACCTCCGTGTAGAGCTTTTCGGGTCCTTCTTGTCCTTCGGGTGGCGCAGCCCCCGAGTGCTCTATGGCTTCGGCTGTGCCCGTTGGAAATTTCTGCTTGATGGAGAGTACACAGATTTGTTCGAGGAACACACCAGGTGGCACTGGGGCGCATGTGGAGCCAATGTTGGCGAGCTTGTCGGCCTCTTTGTTTCTTTCTCTGCCAACATGCCGAAGCTCGCAGCCGTCAAAGTCTCCTTCGAGTGAGTTGTAGAGCGCACGGTATGCGATCATGGGCGTCGCACTCGTTCATCGTCTGCTGGACAACGAGGTTGGAGTCACCGTATATGACGAGGCACATTACGCCGCACACCTTGGCCATCCTCATGTCGTGTATGAGTGCCTCGTACTCGGCCTCGTTGTTGGATGCGCGGAATTTTATCTGAAGGACGTACCTCATCTTGTCTCCTTGAGGGGACGTCAGTATGACGCCGGCTCCTGCTCCAGCCTCACGCTTAGAGCCGTCAAAGTGCATCGTCCAAGACTGCAACATGTCCAGAGTATCCGACAGCTGGAGCTCCATCCAGTGTACGAGGAAATAAGTGAGGACCTAAGACTTGATGGCAGTGCTCCGCTCATAGATGATGTCTCGAGGAGACAACTCGATGCCCCACAGGGCTACTCATCCCGTGGCTTCGGGGTTGTTTGATGTATACGCACTTCTATTCTTGTAGACAGTTGTTGGGCCTCCAAGTGTAGAGGTTTGTAGAACAGCAGCAAGTTTCCCTTAAGTGGATTACCCAAGGTTTATCAAACTTAGGGAGGAAGTGGTCAAAGGTATCCCTCTCAAGCAACCCTGCAATCAAGATACAAGAATTCTCTTGTGTCTCCAACACACCTAATACACTTGTCAGGTGTATAGGTGCACTAGTTCGGCGAAGAGATAGTGAAATACAAGTGATATGGATGATTATAAGTGGTAACAGTGCTAGAAAAGAGCTTCTGACGGGGAGGAAAAGACCAAAGGCAAACTGAAATAGCGATGGAAACAAGCAAACATGTAACAGATCTAGTTGCAAATGATGTTTCAATGTTTAGAAACAAGGCCTAGGGATCATACTTTCACTAGTGAACACTCTCATATAGATATATTATCTTCATGATACTACCCTGAAATACTCTCCGGTTGGACACTATAATCCATGGTAGGGCTACAAAAGCACACCTCAAAGTCCACCTTCCCCATCTAGATAACCCCACACTCTCACCTTGAGCGCTAGATGGTTCCAACAAACACCACAATTTCATAAAGACAACCAACTCCAAATATAACTCATGACAAATATATATGTAATATAGCTTAAGTGCCACACATGGCGCGCACACTGTCACTTTCACACACGTGGGGAGAAGCATAGATCTATTTAAGCAATTGAGTATTTATGTAACCTTTAGCCTAAGTGCCACCACGGCGTGCACGCTGTCACTTTGACACACGTGGGGAGAGCCAGAGATTGGTTTAAGCACTTGAGTAACATAGTAGATCTACTTGACTACAAAGCTCATGATCTCATAAAGATCATGCATAGATAGAGAGATGAACACATAAATATTGGTAGATCCCTTAGCCTTGAGGAAGAACTACTCCCTCCTCATCATGGGAATCAGCAACGGCGATGGAGATGGTGGTGGAGATCTATGGAGATGGCTCCGGGGGCACTTCCTCATCCTCGAAGGGTGTAACAGAGACTGCATTCCCGAATATCCCCTTTGTGCGGCGTGACTGTAACTTTTTGTGGATTTTTGCTGGATGTTCTAGGGTTTTCTCATCGGGGTCTTCTTATAGGCGAAGGAGGCAAGGTCGATGGAGGCCCAAGGGGGCCCACACCCTCTAGTGGCACGCCCAGGGTGGGCCCGCGCCACCCTAGGGTGTGGCCACCTTGGTGCCCTACGCTGTCTCTGCTTCGATTTTCCATATCAATCCGGGAAAAATATGAAGATTGGCTTTTGTCCCGTCCAATTCCGAAAATGTTCATTTTTAGCTTTTCTAAAACAAAAAACAGCAGAAAACAGGCAACTGGAACGGTGTCATCTTGTCAATAGGTTAGTTCCAGAAAGTGTATAAAAATACCTCAAAGTGTAGAAAAAACATAAGACAAATGATATAAAACAAGCATGGAGCATCAAAAATTATAGATATGTTTACGACGTATCAAGCATCCCCAAGTTTAACTCCTGCTTGTCCTCGAGTAGGTAAGTGATAAAAAGAATAATTTTTGAGGTGACATGCACCATCACAATCATGATCAAACTATTTGCAAGCATTGAAAGTTGGGATCAAAGTACTCTAAACATGAGCGTGAAAGATGAAGTTCTAACAATAAGACAAAGCAACTATGTTGCAACATGAAAGGATACAAACAAAGATCATGAATAACAATGCATTGAAAGACGTTTGTTTTTTTCACATATAGAAAACATAGCATAGTGGCATTCACCTTGTCCCTCATGGAGTAGTGAAACATAAATGCATAGGACACCTTCAAAGTTCATAAGGGTGACAAGATACAAATAGTTCAAGAACAAGCAATATCAACATTATGAATCAATCAATAAGTTTTAGGACAATGCACATAGAACTAAGAATGACAACTATGCTCTCTTAATTGGTGCCTAAAGATAGAAGGTGGAGACTCAATATAGTGGAAGAAGGGCCCTTCAAAGGGAAGCAGTGATTTCAAGTTTTAAAAAGAGCTTCCAAAAATTATGGTACTTGTTAGCTTTCAGCTCTCATTGCCCATATCATAAGAATCTTGAAGTGATTAAGGTTAAAGTGAACAAAATATGAAGTATATGCTTGACAAAGTATAAGTTGGCAATCTCATGTCCCTTGAGTACGAGGGACGCTCCTCATGTCACTCAACTTTAGTTACCGGTAAGTTCTTGTCATAGTAAATACATGTGTATCCTAGAGAACCGCCAAGGGGTACCCCTTGCCCAATGATACAGGAGCTATCCCATATCAAAATGACAAGGCAAGCAGACAATGAGCATCTCAGAAATATTCTTATTTACCATGGGAGAATGGTGCTTTTTTCTCTCTTTCCTCTTTTTCTCTTTTTTTTCTTTTTTTCCTGTATCTCGAATCTTTTTTTATAAGAAGAATGCTTCATAGATTTCTCACTATGGTTATGCTGCAAGTTTCCACCATGATTACACATGGCTTAGGCTAGCGGCCCAGGCGTTTCTCTAACACATATACATAACTCCATGGACTTACAAGCTCCCCTTTTATTTCACACCGACGACATCCATAAACAAAAGAGCATGATATCAACTGGGTAGATATTTATAGGTGTTGAAAGCATTCCTCGTGACAACACGGTTCTGCTAATCCCAACATATAAGTGCAAGCATATACAACATAGATGACACAATGGTTCAAGTTTATTAGGGGCAAGAAAAATAAAGTGTGCCATCAAGTTTGTGAGAGCTTTAATCACTAATTTTTCACATAACAAAATAATTTTTTAATTGGTAGGTAGATAAAACAAGAATATACTTGGAATGGTGTAACACACCATGCATAGGAATTTATAGTGGACTCTTTGGAATAACTTGGTTTCTTGGGAGTTGGATGCATGAGTAGAGCTTACTCAATACAAGTGGAGGCTAGCAAAAGACTGGGAGCGACCAACTAAGAGAGCAATAATGGCCATAATCATGTAGAGCGACAAAACATTATCAACTAAAGCATAAAGTAGAATCACAAGTAAAAAACTAAATAATCATAGAGGCTAAGGTGACTGGTTCATAGTCATAACATGGTGTGAGCATGTGCCAAGTCAACCCAAACAAAGCATCAAAGGAGAATGCCACAATACTATGCTTTTGTATGCTAAAACAATGCATGATTCTTTCAAGGCACACTAAACAATCTCAATTGTTTGGAACAAGTCATGATACAAAAATAATCACTAAGCATAAGGTCAAAACAACATCTAGCATAACATGATAAAGTCTAAGCCATAGTCAAAGCAAGCTCACTTTTGTACCACTATAAGCATGAAACTTTCTACTCTTTTACAACACCAATCAACTTATTTGAAAACAACTCACAAAGATAATAATCAACAAAGATCAGTGAGATTGTCTCACAAATCCACAGATAAGAACTAAAAAGTTCTAAGTTGAAAGCACAAGAAAACTAAGGCTAAACATAGTGCTAGCAAAAGAGAACACTCACAAGACAATAAGAATATAAACTAGAGTGTTCTAGGCAATGAAACCAGAATGTGTCTCTTCAAAAGAAGTGTGTTGGGATCCAACCAACTTATTCAAGAAAACTAAGAAAACAAAAACCAAAAATGAAAACTAAGATGCTCCAAGAACAACACAATAGTGCATGAAACAATAAAAACGAAGTGTCTAGAAAGAGAACTGAGATTTTTATTGATGAAGAAGGGGATGCCTTGGGCATCCCCAAGCTTTGACGCAATATTTCTTGGGGTGACACTGGGTGGCATCCCCAATCTTGATCTCTTGTCCATTCTTCATCTCATTACATCATTCTTTCCCTACACTTGAAAATTTTCCTTCGTACAAAACTTCACACAATCTTCATTAGCAACATTAGTGCATTCAAAAGATAATAAACCTTTGGGGTTTAGTTTTAAAACAACAAAACTTTAATTAAAAACACAAGCTACTGAAGCAATTCCTTTAAAAATATCAATTTACCAAAGAGAAATAAAAGAAACCGATAAGAGGCAAATGCAAATAATAGCAGAAATCTGCCAAAATAGACCAGCAGGTAAAAACCGATTATTTTGAAGACCTTCTTTTGCTCAAATCAAAAAGTGTTGAACTAAATAAAGTTAGCTAACAACCTGTGGGATTTATTCAAGAAAATTACAGCTCAATCCGACATATAGAGATTTTTCACGATTTTTTACAGTGAAGCACAAAAATCTGTTTTGGGACAGCAACTTCCCCAAATCTTACTTCTCTCTCATTAGAGGTTATTCTTGGCACAAAAATCAAATAAAAAGGATAAGGAGAGGTTATTACAGAAGTAATAACTTCCAAGACTCAACTAAATCTTTTGGGTTATCCCCCAATAAGTACTTTTCTTTAATGCCTTTAAGTTAGGCTTAATAGTTTGAGAAGATGCTCACATAAGAAATATAAATTGAAGTAAAAGAGAGCATCAAGAAGCAAATTCAAAATACATTTAAGTCTAACCCACTTCCTATGCATAGGAACCTTGTTCGCAAATAAATTCACAAAGAACAAAGTGACAAGCATAGGAAGATAAAACAAGTGCAACTTCAAAATTTTCAACATAAAGAGAGGAAACTTAATATTGCTGAGATGCATAAAACCATGTTTCCCTCTCTCATAATAACTTTTAGTAGCAACATGAATAAAATTAACAATATAACTATCACATAAAACATTCTTATCATGAGCCACATGCATAAAATATTTATTACTCTCCACATAAGCATAGTCGTTCTTATTAATTATAGTGGGAGCAAATTCAACAAAATAGCTATCATTATTATTCTCGTCATCATAATCATCAAATATAGGAGGCTTATTGTAATCATATTAATTTCCTCCTCAATAGTAGGTGTACTGAAAATATCATAATCATCACTGTAGTCATCATATATTGGAGGTTTGGTATCATCATAAGCAATAGAATAGCTATCTTCCAAAGTTGGGGAACTAAAAAGATCATTTTCATAAAAACTAGGTTCCCCAAGATTAGACGTTTCCATAGCATTAGTAACAATGATGTTCAAAAAATTCATACTAATAACATTGCTATTAGCATGCAAATGAAGTTCCATAGGTTTTTAAATTTTCTCTTCAAACACTTCATGTCCTAAGTCAAGATAAATACTATAAAGCTCTCTAATTTTGTTGTTGTTTTCAATTAAGCCTAACTAGTGAAAACAAGAAACAAAAAGACAAAACTGTAGAATCTAAAGGAAATAACTTCGAGCACTCACACTAGAGGATGTGAGTACCTTTTACCTTACCTCCCCGGCAAAGGCGCTAGAAAAGAGCTTGATGTCTACGCACTTCTATTCTTGTAGAAAGTTGTTGGGCCTCCAAGTGCAGAGGTTTGTAGAATAGTAGCAAGTTTCCCTTAAGTGGATTAACCAAGGTTTATCGAACTCAGGGAGGAAGTGGTCAAAGGTATCCCTCTCAAGCAACCCTGCAATCAAGATACAAGAAGTCTCTTGTGTCCCCAACACACCCAATACACTTGTCAGGTGTATATGTGCACTAGTTCGTCGAAGAGATAGTGAAATACAAGTGATATGGATGATTATAAGTGGTAACGGTGCCAGAAAAGAGCTTCTGATGGGGAGGAAAAGACTAAAGGAAAGCTGAAATAACGATGGAAACAAGCAAACATGTAACAGATCTAGTTGCAAACGGTGTTTCAATGTTTAGAAACAAGGCCTAGGTATCATACTTTCACTAGTGAACACTCTCATATAGATATATTCTCTTCATGATACTACCTTGAACTACTCTCCGGTTGGACACTCTAATCCATGGTAGGGCTACGAAAGCACAGCTCAAAGTCCGCCTTCCCCATCTAGATAACCCCACACTGTCACCTTGAGTGCTAGATGGTTCCAACAAACACCAAAAGTTCATAAAGACAACCAACTCCAAATATAACTCATGAAAAATATATATGTAATCTAGCTTAAGTGCCACACACGGCGTGCATGCTGTCACTTTCACACACGTGGGGAGAAGCATAGATCTATTAAAGCAATTGAGTGTTTATGTAACCTCTAGCCTAAGTGCCTAAAGGGTTCGCGGCATATAAAACAAAAAATTTCTTACGATGGGAACATCTAAGTACCAAGATCTATCTAATAGATACAAGCAACGGGTGGATATACATCCGTAGAATACATACCCTCGAAGACTGAATAGCGTTAACGAGGTTGTACTCGTGGATTATGTAGACGAACGCTTGCCGATCTCAAGATCATGATGAAGTCCATCTGGTCCAGCCGGTCCAGCACCATCAAGTCCAGCACTGCAAAGCAGTGGTGCATCCGTGATCACACACACGTACGGGTACCCCGATAACCTCCGCGCCCTCTCTCCAGCGAAGCAGTGGAAGCAACAAATCCTTCCAGAAAAATCCACCGGGAACATGTATCTCGCTGATCCGAGACCATGGGGAAATACTAAAGGGGGGAGAGAGATCCTTCGCGAGGAGGTGTGAGATGAGAGGAGGGAGTGGGGTGCCTTTTATAGGGAGGGGGCAGCCCCGTCCCATGGCGTGGCAGCCATGGAGGTGCCCCCACCTCTTCCACATTCATGTGGGTGGAGCTCCCACTCACATAAATAGCCACCCACTCAAAATTCCACTCACCTCCATTAAATTTCCACCAAATTTAATGTAATCTCTCATTCCATAAAACTCTTTTATTTATTTATTCAGAATTTTGTTAATTACTTTAATTAACAAACATTCACATAAAACCCCTTGCTAGTATTCCATTTCACATGCAGAACCAGTTTCAGCAATTTCAACCGAAACAGTTCCGGTGTCTAGTGAAATAAATTCCTGCGCTTTCCTTTTTCTTTTTATGACATATCATTTGCTCCGAATGGTGTCGGTATCCCTTAAGTGTGTCACCCTACGGTTCGCGAATAATGCAGACATGATCGAGACCCCTCTCCGATCAATAATTAGCAGCGGGACCTGGAGATCCGTACTGACTCCCACACATTCAACGATGACTTCTGTGATCGTGTGAACCTTTTACGCTAATATCTTAATCCCTTTTTTCACGATATATTACATGTTCGATATTCAATCATCGATATCTCCATAACTAGTTTGATTTCGTTACCGACATGCACTCTTTTCTCGTTCCCGTGATATAACAGTCTAGTGATCAAATCACTTGCTTGCAAGGTAATCAATGTGACATCACCGAGAGGTCCTAGAGCATATCTATCCGTCATCGGGATGAACAAATTCCACTCTCGATCCATGAGTATCAACATAACACTTTAGTAGTTTTGAAGCCATCTTTATAATCACCCAGTTACGGTGTGACGTTTGATGTCAACAAGAAACTCTTCCGGTGTTAGTGATTGACATGATCTCATGGTCTAAAGATTAGGATCACTTCGTAAGTTGTTATAGCAATATAAACTCAATGACTTTGATCGTAATGCTATACTTCAGATGAATGTCCATCACATCATTACACTAATGTTGTGATCTCGTTATTAACAACATCCAATATCCATGATCAGGAAACCTTTGATCATCTTGTTAATCAACGAGCTAGTTTATAAGAGAGGCATAACTAGGAACTTCCTTTTTGTTTATTAAACACACATGTATTAACGTTTCCGTATTAATACAATTATAGCATGCAAAATAAACATTTATCATAAACAAGGAATATGATAATAACTATTTTATTATTGCCTCTTGGGCATATTCCCTTCAGTCTCCCACTTGCACTAGGGACAATAATCTAGTTTGAAAACCTTGCGTATTGAACACCTATGGCTTTCTGGTGTTCCATATACGCAACTGCAAGTGGTTAACATAATCTACGGATCTGACGCTTCAGGTCCTTATGTATTTGCATGTATTTGCGTCTCCACGCATCACTCATTCTCCAATGAGATGGTATTGTATAAATTTGGTATTTTGGTGATACCTTTAGTTCCTTGGGGTTAAATCATGTCGATACTATTGTCATACAATATATCTTTAGTGTTAGCCCATTGCGAACCACACCTTAGTTTGATAACAAACTACTTGACACAAATTCCCTCCTTTGCTACTACTATAGCAGTCATATACTTAGCCTTTTGTTGTAGTATCCGTCACAATGTCTTATCTTTGGAATACATCCAAATCCATCATGGAAAATTTCTTTCCATTACATTGTGCCACCAATAGTTTAAATTGAGATAAATTTAAATTTGTATCTTGTGACAAAACTAGTATCAATGTAACGCTTTACAATGAACTATTTGTAATTATTTGTCACCTCTACAAACATATTCTTAGTTCTTCCAAAAGATCATAAGAATATCCTTACTATATTCCAATGATCATTTTATGATTCATTCTGGTTCTGGTATATGCTCATAACACTTAGAGCATAGGACATATCTGGATGTGTACATATCATGGTATTATTGATCAAAACATCCTTGTGATTTTACTCATCAAGTGTCGATACACTAGCTCATCCTTGTGATCAAAACATCCTTGTGATTTTACTCATTCTTGTTTCACTTATCAAGTGTCGATACACTTGAATCTTGATTCAATTCTTTTCCATGCGACAAGAACCGTTTTTTCGTTTCTATATTGAACTCCTTCAATATCTCATATATATATATATATGTTTGGCACAACCATATTGACTCATAGTCTATCCACTATAGACTTTCATGCTAAATATTCGGGTTTTGCCTAAGTCTTTCATCAAAATGAAATTCTTAACCTTTGTCAATAAAAATTACATCATTTCTAATCAACAAGATGTCCTCCACATAATGTATTAGAAATATGTCTCAGCGCTCCCACTTAATTTCTTGCAAATGCAAGCATCTTCATCGTCTCCTGATGAAAACTCCTTTTCATCACGGTGAAAATTCCAACTCCGCGATGCTTACTTCAACCATTGAAGTTTGCATGCACTTTTAGCATCCTTTGAATTAACAAAACCCTTTGGACCATGTCATGTACACGTCCTAGGTAACCATTCTATTAGAAGAACTCTGTTTTGTTTATTCATCTACCATATACCAAATTATATGTAGTGGTTGCTACTTTAATCCGTCCAGACTAAATATCACTATGAAAGATCAAATCTTGTCATAGTCAACTCCTTGAACATTGTCATAAAATACTTCACGACATGTCGACTATTTCATAGATGTGAAACATCCATGTCTGTTTGTTTATAGATCCAAATACGACCGATAGGTTTTTACACCTCTCCGGAGGGTCTTTCAAGTTCAAAACTTGATTTCTCGTGTATGGAACTATCACGGATTTTATGGCTTCAAACCATTTGACGGAGTCAGGGCCCATCATCGCTTATTTGCATATAGTCGGTTCATCATTGTCAAACAGTAATGATTTACTCTCAAATCTCAACATTTGATTGTTTATCCGACCTACTTGGTTCAATAGGAACTTTAGACCTTCCTGACCGCAACCTTTGATGCACGTGATCCATGAGCATTCTGGATGCCTACGGAACATTTTTTGGAGTTGCGCAACTCAGCACATATAGCTAAGGTTCGTTGACCTTATCAAAGTTCTATTGTCCTCCCACTTAACTTTTACGAAAAATTCCTTTTTCAAGAAACTTCACGTTTCAAGAGACAAACCCTTTTGCCCTTGGTGTTATGGAGGAATGCCCAATTGTTATTCGAAATAACCAACAAATACATGCTCATCCGACT
Organism: Avena longiglumis; assembly: GCA_030063025.1. Lineage (NCBI taxonomy): Eukaryota > Viridiplantae > Streptophyta > Magnoliopsida > Poales > Poaceae > Avena > Avena longiglumis. The sequence goes on along the minus strand of CP125974.1, from coordinate 468,077,985 downwards.
TCGATTGTAAACATCTTACTTATGTTTAGCATACCAAAATTTAAGAATTGACAACTTGTGTTTTACCCCAAACCATAACTCATATGGTGTCATTTCAACGGATCAAGATGGAGCTCTTTTCAGTGCAAAAGCGGTAGTCTCTAAAGCTTTAATCTTTTTAAAACATAATGGCAGTTTTATAAATAACACCTTTGATCCAACCATGTCACACAAGGTTTCTTTACAAATCTCAAACACTCTATACTCCTATGGTGTTTCGGGAGATGTAAATCTAGGTGTTTTGCTAAACTTGCAACTCAAATAAATCCCTTTATGATAAATCATAATACATTTATTTTTCTTATTACACTTGTAACTCAAATAAATCCCTTATGATAAAATCATAAACCATTTATTTTCTTGTTACAATGATTTTCCACTTCATCTTGAAAGTCTTTGAACATTTTCAAATATTTCATACTTCTTTCTCATTAAGTGAATATTCACTCAAATTTCCGGAGAAAGTATATGAAGTTGAAACCCATTGCTTACGACTACACATAATGGACTACATACATCTATATGTATAAATTCCAATATTTTAGTCGTTCGTTCTTCTTTGGCCTTTGATCGAAGTTTAAATTATCCCGAGGAAAGTCTCACAAGCGTCACTTGATCAAATCAAAGACTCCAAAAATCCATGAAAATAGAGATTCTTCATGTTTTCTTTCCAATATAATTTAAATGGCAACGTCACTTCGTAAGTGATCTTTCAATCATTTGTCTTGCGACATTTTAGCATTAGGTTTTATGGATGTGATTTCTCCAACTAGATTTGTAAATCATCCATCTTATATGGAATATGGTAATTATTTGAACAACCTTTGTTCTCATAATACCTGATTTAAATAACAATTATTAAAACAAATCTTGAAGTCAAGATTTGATGTCAACGAGAAATACAAACAACAGTTTGTTTTGTTTTCAATGAACATCATCACATATTCTCTTGCTAGTTACTTAGGACATTGTAGTTCATGAATTGTGTCGTTCCATATGAAATTTCATACCAACCAATTCGGTATCCAATACCCAAGAACCACATTATCTAACAAGCAAAGAATACAACCATAACATGTATATCATCCATATACCTAAATTGGATAATTCCAATATTTTCTTTTCTGCCAAATATATTTTATAGATTCTCTTTCAGCATTTCCTTTTACTTTTTAAAATAATATATCAACATCAATAGTGGTGCCATATACATGACACATATTCCAAAGCGTGTATATTCAAATAATAATACCTTTTTGACTTTCACTTTGAAGTAGATCACCATCAGCAAATGATCGGCATTCTTTCAAAATCCATTCTTTAGTAATATTTTTAGTGTAGTAAAAACTTTACATACATCTTCTATTCATCCTTATCATGATGACTTTCATGATCAAGATAATGTAGCTTATAAAGGAGAATCGTGAGTATAATATTACTTTCCAAAACCTTTTTGGATGATTAGGATGTCTAGCATCTCCAATCTTCGCAAATTCTCATCCAATATGAGAACATATATTATACTCTATCATATTTCAAACAAAACATTGTTTCATATATCGTTATATCCGTCACACATGATGGTTTCTGAAACAATTCTTTCAGCTCCTAGATAAACTTGATATTAAAACAATCAAGAATCATGGAGGCAAACATGATACTTAAGATACTAGCACTGGAATTGTTACTCCCAATTTAATACCAGTTATTAAATTTCACAGAGTAAACAGAGTTTGCTGAAAGTTTGCAATAGGAATTTAAACTTTAGATTGACACTCAACATAATACGATACCAGTTCGTAAAGTATATATCCAGAATTCTATAGTTCTATTATCTCAATTACAACTATGCATAAGGTGGTGAATGAATGCCAATGACTACAACAAATTATGCAAATTCACTTTGATTTAATTTATGATAAATTGAGTTCTACTAATCCAAATTAGAAATGAACTCCCACTCAAAAACGACATCCCTCGTGTCTTTTTGGTGATTACATGAACCAAATCCACTACACCAAGTCCGATCATCACGTGAGTCGGTGTAGCTTCAAAGGCGAGAATCCATATGGTCATCATATCAAAATATATGACTCATGCTTAACCTTTCGGTCCATGTTTCGAGGCCATGTCTGTACATGCTAGGCTCGCCAAGTAAGAACCTTAGTATTCGCGTGTGTAACTGTCTTACGCCCGAGATATGCTCGTGGATTTAAGTACACCCGATCATCACGTGATGTCTTGAAGCGATGAAACATTGTCGGTGCATACTTAAGGAAGAACAAATTTTTATCTTGGTATCTAAATGAGGGATCATCTTATTATGCTAATAAAACGCCAAACAAGCAATATAAGATGCAATAAACATCACATGCTAATAAGTGAAATGATATTGTTCCCGCATATGATCTCCATCATGTGCACCGTGGTATGGTCTCTATACTACCTCTATGTGTAAGGCCAAGGTCTATGGAACCTACACGTTATGTGTGTTGTAAGAGTATCATCTCATACTTATACTTATAACATTACCATATCATAACACTAGCCTAGCAACAATCTAAACTAGACACCTCTAATTTATCCATTGCAAGTTTTACGTGGCTTAGGGCTTTCGAAGATAGAACCGTTCTTACCTATGAACATGAACCACAACGAGGATAACCAAATTGTTGACAACTTGTTGAAAATTAGATATTGACTATAGTAGGAGAGCCAGACACCCGCTAGCCACTTATGCAAACTAGTTGCATGTCAAGCGTGGAACAGGTCTCATGTGCGAGGACATGTAAAGTTTGTCCGGGCCGCTTCATCCCACTATGCCACCAATATCCGAAGTAAAACTAAGAAGCAATAAAATGATCATCATCTCCCACATAATCATATGTGTACTACCTGTGCAAATCATCTACGCATAGATACGGCTCTGATACCACTGAAGGGTTCGCAGCATAGAAAACAAAAAAAAATCCTACGATGGGAACATCTAAGTACCAAGATCTATCTACTAGATACAAGCAACGGGTAGATATACATCCATAGAATACATACCCTCGAAGACCGAATAGCGTTAACTAGGTTGTACCCGTGGATGATGTAGACGAACGCTTGCCGATCTCAAGATCGTGATGAAATCCATCTGGTCCAGCCGGTCCAGCACCATCAAGTCTAGCACCGCAAAGCAGTGGTGCATCCGTGATCGCAAACACGTACGGGTACACCGACTACCTCCGTGCCCTCGCTCCAGCAAAGCAGCGGAAGCAACAAATCCTTCTAGAAAAAGCCACCGAGAACATGTATCTCGTTGATCCGAGACCATGGGGAAATTCTAAAGGGGGGAGAGAGATCCTTCGCGAGGAGGTGTGAGATGAGAGGAGGGAGTGGGGTGCCTTTTATAGGGAGAGGGGGGGGCATCCCCCTCCCATGGCTTGGCAACCATGGAGGTGCCCCACCTCTTCCACATTCATGTGGGTGGAGCTCCCACTCACATAAATAGCCACCCACTCAAAATTCCACTCACCTCCATTAAATTTCCACCAAATTTAATGTAATCTCTCATTAAATAAAACTCTTTTATTTATTTATTCAGAATTTTGTTAATTACTTTAATTAACAAACATTCACATAAAAACCCTTGCTAGTTTTCCATTTTACATGCAGAACCAGTTTCAGCAATTTCAACCGAAACAGTTTCGGTGTCTAGTGAAATAAATTCTTGCGCTTTCCCTTTTCTTTTTCTGACATATAATTTGCTCCAAATGGTGTCGGTATCACTTAAGTGTGTCATCCTACGGTTCGCGAATAATGCAGACATGATCGAGACCCCTCTCCGATCAATAATCAGCAGCGGGACCTAGAGATCGGTACTGAATCCCACACATTCAACGATGACTTCTGTGATCGTGTGAACCTTTTATGCTAGTATCTTAATCCCTTTGTTTCATGATATATTACATGTCCAAGATTCGATCATCGGTATCTCCATACCTAGTTTGATTTCATTACCGACATGCACTCTTTTCTTGTTCCCGTGATATAACATTCTAGTGATCAAATCACTTTCTTGCAAGCTAATCAATGTGATATCACCGAGAGGGCCCAGAGCATATCTATCCATCATCGGGATGAACAAATTCCACTCTCGATCCATGAGTATCAACATAACACTTTAGTAGTTTTGAAGCCATCTTTATAATCACCCAGTTACGGTGTGACGTTTGATGTCAACAAGAAACTCTTCCGGTGTTAGTGATTGACACGATCTCATGGTCTAAGGATTAGGATCACTTCGTAAGTTGTTATAGCATGTAACACTACGGTTCTGAAAAGACCGTAGCTTCTATGTGACATGCCAATCCCTAGATCGGTTCATTGGCCCACAATAGAATAAGATGAATAACATAGCAAAATATCCGTGTACCATAAATAACGAAGATCCAGAGTACCATTATTACAATAAAAGCTTAGCTTAAGGCTAGCTCAAATTATTCAGGTAGCAACATAAATAAAGCAAATCCTCCATTCTTCAAATTTCCCACAAGTGAACAAGTGCCGAGTGGAGTACCGTGGCCTAAATCGATTACTCAGAATCGAAATATCCTGCAACATGAAACGTAGCAGCCCCGAAGGGTCAATACATGGAATGTATGGCAAGTAGAGCTTATTAAAGGAGACAATAGTGCTAACATCTACATGCATATTTGGCAAGTGGAGCCGTGGCTAGCTTGCATTTGCAAATACCTTTGTCCTACTTTCATAAACAGTTTTTGATTTTCTTTGAAAAGATCCCAATTAAGTTAACCCAACAACATTAAAGCAATTATGAAATTAGAATGAGCGAGAAACATGTCATGGAATCAATATTTAGCAACTCAGACGTCCATAACCGGGGACACGGCTAATCGATTAGATTATACACCCTGCAGGGGTTAGTACACTTTACCCATGTGACTTGGCCAGCCCAGCTCGTACCATCACTCTCATTTTGGGTGATGATAGGGAGAAGTCCAAGAAGAGAACGTTCGGGAAGTAGCTCCCCAATCCCGACGCGCACCGGTCCAACCTACCAAAATTCTACATCTCTGGATACGCGGGTTCGAGTTACCACAACCAACTGGGTCCAACCAACCGCCCATTTATTTATTGGCACATGGTTGTACACGTAAGCTACAAAATAAAGAAGCCAATCATTTTATCTTGATACCTGGGTGCCTTTCCGCAATGATACCACCAAAAATTATCAATCCCATCACACCTAGGAGATTCATTGATTAAGTTGCTTTAGTTTTCACAAACCAACACATTTAGAAACAACTTTCAGTGATGTAACCCAGCCCTTGTTCATCATAGCATGGCTAATCACATCTACCAACGGTGGTTCATCTACAGGGAAAGCCCTACCACATAATAGGTCATAGCATAGCGATAGTAATATCCTACACATGCATCTACAAAATACACGACAATGCATTGAAAATAGTAGGACAACATCATGAACAAGGTAGGATCTACTTGCCTTGGTTGTAGTTGAAGTCGTTCAAGCACTCGTAGCAATCACACACTCTGCACTCCTCGCAATCTATCGATCAAGAAATTGTATACAACATAAACAACCATACAACCATAAACAAATGCACAAATGCATGCATGACAATTCAATAAGTCAAAATGGCTGCATTTAGTTCTCTAAACATTACTGCAATGTATGATGCATGCAAGAGATTGATTAATGCAATGGGGTTTTTGTTATTAATAATTACTTGCCATTATTGGTGTTTTAACAGATCTGTTGTAACTTCTGTTCTCAGTGTCAAATTAAATTTGGATATAAAGTGTACTGGATGGAGGGTATTAATACGAACCAGTAGGCGTTGGATTCACCCTAATCAGAGTTACAAATCTTTTCTTATGATTTAAATAGTGTTTCATGGGTTTTAATCATTTAAATAGTTTTTGTTGTCTAAAAATCAAAATAAAACTAGATATATAATCCCCATGGTATTGTGATTCTAGGGACATATTATTTGTAATTTTCTGAACATTATTTATTTTCTTATGAATTTATTACTCTAAATAAGCCATTAAACCATTTATTTAATTACTGCAAAACCTTACAGTATTTGACTTAACCATCTACATAATGATGATCTACACACAATTGTGAATCCATAGGTATATTATTTGTGATTTTTGGACCAGTAGATATTTTACTATGAATTTATTAACCTAAAAGACCATTAAAACTAATTACATTATTACAGTAAACACGTACTGTAAAAGTTAGATCCAACTTGATATTAATAATCTACTCAATTTTATGAATCTATTGATATATTATATGCTATTTTTGGACCTACCAATCTTTTATTATGAATTTTACAAGTTTATACAATTTTCTGCAATTTTAATTCAATTTTAAATTCACAGGGAATATTCCCTAGGAATATTCTTCACGTTGAAGCGAGGAGCCGACCTGGCGCGACGTGTCTGAGCGGTGACACTTGTCTTGCCACACGTCAAAGCTCGAGTGGCAGTACCCTTGCGTTCTTCTAATCGCGACCGTCCAGCGAGGATCCAACGGTCCTGGTGGAAAGCTTCTGGGCTGGGTGGGTCAACGGCGGTCGGCGGCGGCGGTAGCGCTCGGTGGCGACAACTCCAGTCTTCTCTGGTGTGGAGGAAGTGGTCTACGGGACGCGGGCGAGTATGGCAGGCTTCCTGGCGGTCTCGGCGTGGTGTCTCGTTTCCCCTGGCGATGACAGCGAGCAACTGAAGGCGACAGGCGACTTCGGGGCTCCGGCGAGCAATTAGAGGTGCCCCGGTGCACTGCAGGGAAGGGGAACTGGTCAGGGCGAATCGGAGGTTCATGGGAAAGAGATTAGAGGTGAAAGGGGGGCTCAGGGTGGTCGGTGGCGTCGGGGTCGACCTTGACTGCAAGCTTCCGAGGCGGCGGCGGCGAGATCATCTCGAGCTCCGCGGCTAGGGTTTGTAAGAAGCGAAAACAAAAATGGAGAAAGGTGTGGAAGGGAGTTAATTTAAAGGGGAGATGTGATTCAGAGGCGGGGACGGAAGAATCGGCCAGAATCGACGGAAATCGCGGCAGCCGTTCGTGTTGAGGACGAACTCGTCGGAGGAGGGGGATGACATGCGGGCCCGGCATGTCAGTGGCTGGTGCTGCAGGCCGGCCCGGCCAGCGGTGGCTGCGCTCTGTGATCAGGGTGGTGGCGGGGAGGAGAGGAGAGGTGGGTTGGGCCAGCTCGGGTGGGCTAGTCTGGTCCGGAGTAGGCTAGGTTTTTTCTTTTTTTTCTATTTTTTGTTTTCCATTTCTTTTATAACTATTTCTTAGATAATCCAATTGAATTGATTTTTGTTTTCAATTTTTTCTAAAATTCAGTGGATCAACATAGGATCATTTTTGTATCTTTTCCACTAGTTTGCAAATAGTGGATTTTTAAATCCTTGCATATTTCTTCGTAGGTGCATATTAGTGATTAAAAATAGGGATTCAATATAGTGTTTTGCAATTCAAATTTTCACGAATGCAATGCAATGCTTGAATGACATGCGAATGCATTTTTTTCTAGTCCCAATTTTATAAAATCTTGGGATGTGACAGACTAACCCCCTTAAGATGAATCTCGTCCCGAGATTCGGAATGGCTAGCAAGGATATGGGTGTTGTTGTCAAGGCTAACCCCCTTAAGAAAACTGAACTTGGCATCCCAACATCTAATACTCAATTGTGGAATCTTGTGCTAGCTATCAATCCTTTCCAGTGGGTTCTCTTCAATAGATCCTCTAGGTAACTTCATATGTAACTATTCTTATCCATGAGTGCCTCAATATGAATGAACACGATGTACCAGTATTTTAAACATTATAACTGTGATGTATGGATTAACCAGGGACTTACTAGTCGCGAGGTCCGGCTTGAAGCTCCTTCTCTGGGCATTTATAGGCATAATGTCCCGACTCATTGCACTTGTAGCAGGTGACAAGGCTGGGATCCCTTACTGGCTTCATTTTGTCATCATAGCCGCTTTTCCTGTTTCCTTTGCGATTCTTCTTTTCTGGACATTGTGACGCATAATGTCCTGGATCTTTACAATTGTAGCACAACAGCTGGCTAATATCCCTCGCATGGGAGTTGTAGCAGTTCTTCCTCTTCATGGGTCTCTCCAAGGCTAGGAGTTCTCTTAGTTCTTCTTCTTCATATTTCACCACAAATTCAGGAAACCTTTCTCGCTTCTTGGGGCAGTCACTGGAGTATGACCTTCTTCTCCACATGAATAACAACACTTTGTGGTCACATTGGGTGCGGCCTTATGAGGCACGACTCTGGTTTCGGCCTCCGCCATAGGGCTTGATTCTGCATGGGTCTTCTTGAGAGCTTGATGCACTCCATCCTTGACTCCTTTATTCACTTGTTGTACCATGGGGTAAAGGTGACAATGAACAGGGACATGATCGTTCCCTTCACATAGAAAGCAAGTGACTTGGGATGTGGGGCACTCTACAACTAGATGGTTTCCATCACAATAGGGGCACTGATCCTGATGCTCCTTGTATGTATGTCCTAAGTCTCCACAGACTTTGCAAGCTTGAAACTCCTTCAGAACATCCTCTCCAGTCGTTGATGCTTGGGTGATGGGACAAGGTCGTAGTATAACTTCAATGAACTTCTCCCAAGTTAGTTTTCTGTTGTTGATGGCTCCATGCATCCTCCACCAAGTTGTATGGTCCAAATTCACATCATCCATCGCACGGCGGGATGCCTTGCTAAAAGCTTCAATGTACTCCGCAATAGTATGCTTTCCTTGGTGTAAATTGTTGAATCCTCTCTGACATGAGTACATGAATTCAGATGAAATATGTGCATCATGGAATGCTTTCTGAAACATGTCCCATGTTACTTGTACTACGGGGTGAGTGGCTTGATACTTGTACCACCATTTTGCTACAGGTCCTTCCAACAAGTGAGTGGCAAACCTTACCTTCTCTTCACCTGGACAGCCAATAGTCACTAGGATCTTGTTCATTTTTTTCAACCAATTATCCGCCACAGTAGGCTTAGAAAAGGTTGAGTATGTTGGTGGTTCGAGCATCAGAAAATTGTTGAGTAGGTTCTGCTGAGGCGGTGGCTTGTTATTGGCCAGGTATTCCATCATCACTTGTGCTAGCTGTGCTTGTGATGCCATGAGCTTCTCCATTTCAGTGGATTTACGATGGGGTGACATCTTTGGTATAGCATAGACAAGTTATAGATAGAAAGACTAGAGAAATAATACTACCCATAACTATATGGAACAGGCAATTGACACACAAGCAATCAATCATCACAAACAACACTCAATCCAGAATAGTTTCATTTATGTTCCAGAAGTTTTGTTTTAGTGGCATAACAAACACAAAAGAGTTTCCATTGACTAATATTCATTTGGGGGGGGGGGGGGGAACCTACAATCATAAAAGCAATGGACAGATTCTGTCCTGAAACTACAGCAGCGTTCACGAATTTTTCTGGGCACCCTAAACTCATGAGGAAATTTAGCCAATTTTTGTGCATATAGTACAGAAAGTTTCGCACCAAATCCTATTTTTTCATATTTTTCCCAGTTACCAAATAAATATGAAAAATGGTACAGTACATCTGGTTCAGCAGAAAACTGCAGCAAAACTATCACGAATTTCTAATCAAAACCTTTATTAACATATTATAAAATCTCTCAAAAATATTCTGGAACTTTAAAGTAACAAATAGCATATCCTAAACATAATAAAATGACTACCACACAAGTTCTTGCAATGATCGATTGCTATTTCTAAACGGAGTCATATCAAAACTATATGGTGGTCATCATCTATCTATTCTTTAATCTTGCACAAGGGGTCATCAACAGGTTTGAACAAGACAAGATTAGAAAAGATAGATGAAGGATTACAAGAATCTAATAATTATAAAATTACGAGTTCATTGCTAGGGAGAGCCTTCCTTCTATATCATAAAAGAGAAGAGTATGAGAATTGAAATGATAAGAGATACTAGAAAGAGGTGTGAGAAGAGAATAGATAGAATCAAATAGGGTTTATAATTTCATATGGCTTTCCTATTCCAAACCTAGGTCACGATCCTACAGTCGACACACAGGCTCTGATACCATCTTGTAACACTACGGTTCTGAAAAGACCATAGCTTCTATGTGACATGCCAATCCCTGGATCGGTTCATTGACCCACAATAGAATAAGATGAATAACATAGCAAAATATTCGTGTATCATAAATAAAGAAGATCCAGAGTACCATTATTACAATAAAATCTTAGCTCAAGGCTAGCTCAAATTATTCAGGTAGCAACATGAATAAAGCAAATCCTCCATTCTTCAAATTGCCCACAAGTGAACAAGTGCCGAGTGGAGTACCGTGTCCTAAATCGATTACTCAGAATCGGAATATGCTGCAACATGAAACGTAGCAGCCCCGAAGGGTCAATACATGGAATGTATGGCAAGTAGAGCTTACTAAAGGAGACAATAGTGCTAACATCTACATGCATATTTGGCAAGTGGAGATGTGGCTAGCTTGCATTTGCAAATACCTTTGTCCTACTTTCATAAACAGTTTTTGATTTTCTTTGAAAAGATCCCAATTAAGTTAACCCAACAACATTAAAGCAATTATGAAATTAGAATGAGAGAGAAACATGTCATGGAATCAATATCAAGCAACTCAGACGTCCATAACCAGGGACACGGCTAATCGATTAGATTATACACCCTGCAGGGGTTAGTACACTTTACCCATGTGACTTGGCCAGCCCAGCTAGTACCATCACCCTCATTTTGGGTGATGATAGGGAGAAGTCTAAGAAGAGACCGTTCGGGAAGTAGCTCCCCAATCCCGACGCGCACCGGTCCAACCTACCAAAATTCTACATCTCTGGATACGCGGGTTCGAGTTACCACAACCTACTGTGTCCAACCAACCGCCCATTTCATTATTGGCACATGGTTGTACACGCAAGCTACAAAATAAAGAAGCCAATCATTTTCTCTTGATACCTGGGTGCCTTTCCGCAATGATACCACCAAAAATTATCAATCCCATCACACCCAGGAGATTCATTGATTAAGTTGTTTTAGTTTTCACAAACCAACACATTTAGAAACAACTTTCAATGATGTAACCCAGCCCTCGTTCATCATAGCATGGCTAAGCACATCTACCAACGGTGGCTCATCTACAGGGAAAGCCCTACCACATAATAGGTCATAGCATAGCGATAGTAATATCCTACACATGCATCTACAAAATACACGACAATGCATTGAAAATAGTAGGACAACATCATGAACAAGGTAGCATCTACTTGCCTTGTTTGTAGTTGAAGTCTTTCAAGCACTCGTAGCAATCACACACTCTGCACTCCTCGCAATCTATCGATCAAGCAATTGTATACAACATAAACAACCATACAACCATAAACAAATGCACAAATGCATGCATGACAATTAAATAAGTCAAAATGGATGCATTTAGTTCTCTAAACATTACCGCAATGTATTATGCATGCAAGAGATTGATTAATGCAATGGGGTTTTTGTTATTAATAATTACTTACCATTATTGGTGTTTTAACAGATCTGTTGTAACTTCTATTCTCATTGTCAAATTAAATTTGGATATAAAGTGTACTGGATGGAGGGTATTAATACGAACCAGTAGGCGTTGGATTCACCCTAATCAGAGTTACAAATCTTTTCTTATGATTTAAATAGTGTTTCATGGGTTTTAATAATTTAAATAGTTTCTGTTGTCTAAAAATCAAAATAAAATCAGATATATAATCCCCACGGTATTGTGATTCCAGGGACATATTATTTGTAATTTTTTGAACATTATTTACTTTCTTATGAATTTATTACTCTAAATAAGCCATTAAACCATTTATTTAATTACTGCAAAACCTTACAGTATTTGACTTAACCATCTGCATAATGATTATCTACACACAATTGTGAATCCATAGGTATATTATTTGTGATTTTTGGACCAGTAGATATTTTACTATGAATTTATTAACCTAAAAGACCATTAAAAATAATTACATTATTACAGTAAACACGTACTGTAAAAGTTATATCCAACTTGATATTAATAATCTACTCAATTTTATGAATCTATTGATATATTATATGCTATTTTTGGACCTACCAAACTTTTATTATGAATTTTACAAGTTTATACAATTCTCTGCAATTTTAATTCAATTTTAAATTCACAGGGAATATTCCCTGGGAATATTCTTCATTGATTTGGCGAGAGCCGACCTAGCACGACGTGTCTGCAGGGCGGTGACCTTTGCCGTTGTGTGCCGCCACATGTCACAGCCTGAGTGGCCGGTACCCCTTCGCTGTTCTTCTAATCGCGACCATCCAGCTAGGATCCAACGGTCCTGGTGGAAAGCTTCTAGGTTGGGTGGGTCAACGGCGGTCGGCGGCGGCGGTAGCGCTCGGTGGCGACGGTGGAGGCGACTCCGGTCTTCTCCGGCATGGAGGAAGTGGTCTACGGGACGTGGGGGGGGGGATGGCAGGCTTCCTGGCGGTCTCGGCATGGTGTCTCGTTTCCCCTGGCGACGACAACGAGCAACTGAAGGCGACAGGCGACTTCGGGGCTCCGGCAAGCAATTAGAGGTGCCCCGGTGCACTACAGGGAAGGGGAACTGGTCAGGGCGGATCAGAGGTTCATGGGAAAGAGATTAGAGGTGAAAGGGGGGCTCAGGGTGGTCGGTGGCGTCGGGGTCGACCTCGACTGCGAGCTTCAGAGGCGGCGGCGAGATCGTCTCGAGCTCCACGGCTAGGGTTTGTAAGAAGCGAAAACAAAAAACGGAGAAAGGTGTGGAAGGGAGTTAATTTAAAGTGGAGATGGGATTCGGAGGCGGGGGCGGAAGAATCGGCCAGAATCGACAGAAATCGCGGCAGCCGTTCGTGTTGAGGACGAACTCGTCGGAGGAGGGGGATGACATGCGGGCCCGGCGTGTCAGCGGATGGTGCTTACTCTAGGCCGGCCCTGCGGCGGTGGCTGCTTGGCTCTGCGCAGTGCAGGTGGTGGGCGGTAGGCAGGGAGGAGAGGAGAGGTGGGTTGGGCCATCTCGGGTGGGCTGGTCTGGTCCGGAGTAGGTTAGGTTTTTTTCTTTTTTTTTCTATTTTCTGTTTTCCATTTCTTTTATAACTTTTTCTTAAATAATCCAATTGAATTGATTTTTGTTTTTCAATTTTTTCTAAAATTCAGTGGATCAACATAGGATCATTTTTGTATCTTTTCCACTAGTTTGCAAATAGTGGATTTTTAAATCCTTGCATATTTCTTCGTAGGTGCATATTAGTGATTCAAAATAGGTATTCAATATAGTGTTTTGCAATTCAAATTTTCACGAATGCAATGCAATGCTTGAATGACATGCAAATGCAATTTTTTTCTAGTCCCAATTTTATAAAATCTTGGGATGTGACATAGCAATATAAACTCATTGACTTTGATCGTAATGCTATACTTCAGATGAATGTTCATCACATCATTACACTAATGTTATGATCTCGTTATTAACAACATCCAATGTCCATGATCAGGAAACCTTTGATCATCTTGTTAATCAACGAGCTAATTTATAAGAGAGGCATAACTAGGAACTTCCTTTTTGTTTATTAAACACACATGTATTACGTTTCCGTATTAATACAATTATAGCATGCAAAATAAACATTTATCATAAAAAAGGAATACGATAATAACTATTTTATTATTGCCTCTCGGGCATATTCCCTTCAGTGCCACCACGACGTGCACGCTGTCACTTTCACACGCGTGGGGAGAGCCGGAGATTGGTTTAAGCACTTGAGTAGCAGAGTAGATCTACTTGATTACAAAGCTCATGATCTCATAAAGATCATGCATAGAGAGAGAGATGAACACATTGCTAGCGGTAGAGCCCTTAGCCTTGAGAAAGAACTACTCCCTCCTCATCATGGGAATCGGCAACAGCGATGGAGATGGTGGTGGAGATCGATGGAGATGGCTCCGGGGGCACTTTCCCGTCTCGGCAGGGTGCCGGAATAGAGACTTCTGTCCCCCGAATCTCCCCTTCGATGGCAGCAGCGCTGCGGAACTTTTCGTGGATTTTTGCTGGATGTTCTAGGGATTTCTCATCGGGGGCTTCTTATAGGCAAAAGAGGCAAGGTCGGTGGAGGCCCAGGGGGCCCACACCCCCTGGTGGTGCGCCAGGGTGGGTCCACGCCACCCTGGTGCCCTACTCCGTCTCTGCTTCGATTTTCCGTATCAATCCGGGGAAAATATGAAGATTGTCCCATCCAATTCCAAGAATATTCATTTTTTAGCTTTTCTGAAACCAAAAACAACAGAAAAAAGACAACTGGCACTGTGGCATCTTGTCAATAGGTTAGTTCCAGAAAGTGTTTCACGGAGGTCATCGATGAGTGTCCTGGCCTCCTTGGTCTTGATCTCTATGTCGTCGACATAGACCTGAACGTTGCAACCAATCTGGTTCTTCAAACATGCCTGCATACATCTCTAGTAAGTGGTGTCTGCATTTTTCAGCCCGAAAGGCATTGTGTTGTAGTAGAACACCCCGAACAGCGTGATGAATGCCGTTTTCTCCTGATCTTCGGCCTTCAGCCAAATTTGATTGTAGCCTAAGTAGGCGCCAAGGAAGGAGAGTTTCTCGCATCCTTCAGTAGAGTCGATTATTTGATCGATCTGTGGGAGAGTAAAGTGGTCCTTGGGACAGTGCTTGTTAAGCGATGTGAAGTCCACACACATCCGCAGGATATCCGTGTCCTTCTTGGGGACCAGCACGGGGTTGGCCAGCTACTCGCTTTCCTTGATCTCCCTTATGAATTTGGCATCGAGGAGTCTGTTGACTTTGATGCCGACGGCTTCAGCTCTTGGCTCTGATAGTCGACACATCGACTTCTTGACTGGCTTTACATCTGGAAACACATTGAGTGCATGCTCGGCGAATTCCCTAGGAACTCCTGGCATGTCCGCATGACACCAGGCAAAAAAATTCCAGCGCTCACGGAGGAATTCGACGAGCACACTTTCCTATGCGGAACTCAGGTCATTAGCGATCAACGCCGTCTTGGAGGTGTCCGTCTGGTGAACCTGCACCTTCTTAGTGTTGACTGTGGAGTCAAAAGACATGTCAGGTGCGTTTTGCCTGGTCACCGGGGGTGCCCCGTTGTCTGTGACCTCCTTGAGCCTTATGAGCTCCTCCTGCATGCCGAACGACCGAGAGGTTCTGTCCCTGTCGCAGCTGTCTGACCTGGTGAACCTTCCTGGGAAGGTGATGACGCCCCTGGGTCCTGGAATCTTCAGTAGCAGGTATGCGTAGTGCGGTACGGCCAGGAATCTTGTGAATGCCACACGCCCGAGGATGGCGTGGTACTGTGAGGGCCAATCCACCACTTCGAACTCAAGCCGCTCACGCCTAAAGTTTTCGGACATGACGAAGATGACGTCGAGCCATATCTTACCCAGGGGATATATGCCCTTCCCTGGGACGATGCCATGGAACGTTGTGTTCGACGGTTCTAGGCTGCATAGTGGGATCCACATAGCTACGAGTGTGCTGGCGAACATCAGGTTGATGCCGCTGCCGCCATCCATAAAGACGCGGCTCATCTCAAATCCTCCAATCTAGGCCTCGAGCACCAAGTCGAAGTGACCTGGGCGAGGTATCTAACACGAGTGATCTGACCAATCAAAGGTGATGCAGGACTCCGAGCCACTGAGGTACTCACGTATGGCTGGTGGGGAGGTCATGGCCAAGTTGACTTGGCGGGTGATCTTCTTTTGGACCCTATTGGTTGGGCGCCCATTTTGTATCATGAGCGTCCCTACAGGTGGTGGGTATGCGTCCGCCCCGTTATTGTTCACCGGTGGAGTCGTAAGTTGCGGGGGTCCTCCAGGTGGCGGTGGTGGTGCTCCGTGGGCTACGCCTCCTAGAGCGGGCGCGAATCCTAGATTCAGCGTCTGTCGCCTCATCTGGGTGAGGCTCTCGCTGAGCTTCTGGAACTCCCGACAATCTTTGAGCATGTGGTTGGCATTCTTATTACCATCTTTCTTATCAATGTAGAAGTGGATGGTGCAAGGACCTGATAGTTTGTCATATGCCGAAGGCTCGTCGTCGCGGTTGCGACGTTGCACGTTTGGGTGAAGCGTCCACTGTTGTGGTACCCACCGCTACAGTACCCACTGTTGCGGTTGCCATCATCGTGGTGATCGGCGTAGCCAGCCGCGACCATGCCGACTTCCTCGCGATCGTCGTAGACGCGCGATCTTCTCTTGTTGCGGCGATCGCGCCTGCGGCCGAAGTCATCTTCCTCATCCGAATGTGTTCGGTTGATGGAATCTTCTCCATCTGCCCAGCGATTAGCGATGTCCATCAGGTGATCATGGGTTTTGGGCATGACGTGCCCGAGTTCCTCGTTGAATTTGCGGCGCCTGATGCCGTCCTTGAAGGCGTCGATTGCCCTCTCCTCGGATATGTTTGCAGCAGAGTTCTTGATGATAAACCAGCATAGAATGTATGAGCGGATGGACTCGTTGGTCCATTGGGTGCAGGCCCGCAGCTCCTTGATTGAGGCTGTCCTCTTGCCGGTGCCCTTGAAGTTGTGGATGAAGTTGTACGACAGATCTTCCCAGCTTCGGATGGAGCCAGAGGGGAGGCTGCTAAGCCAGGCCCTGTCTGCGCCTGTCAGCTGCAGCTGGAGACATTGCATGGCGATGTTTTTGTTCCCGCTGTGGAGCTTGACTGACGAGAGATGATCGTCGAGCCAAGTTTTCGGCTCCTACGCGCCATCAAACTTTGGGTTGTCTGAAGGGAGCTTGAATTTCTTCGGCATCCGTGATTGCCGAACGGATCTGCTAAAGCATCTGGCTCCACACAACTCTCCGCCATCCTCTTCGGACTTACTGAAGCACGCGCGTTTGGCGCATGATTTGTCGATTTTGCGCTATGTGAGCTCGCTACGGGCGTCTTAGTTGCTGCTCCTGCGCCATGGGCTATGGCGGCGCCATGGCAGATCGTGATCTTCCTTGTCGGGTGAGGTTGTACGGCTTTGAGTGAACTTCACCGCGGCCTTCTTCTTTGGCTCTGAGGGTGCATCGTCATGGAGCACAGCTCCGACGAGTCCTAGGCCTACGAGTGCGGCGTTATGGATCGCGTTCTTCGGGTCCCCTGCCGGTGGCAGATTGGACGCGAGGTAAGTGGTGGCCACCATGAGCGCAGCCTGGGGAGTTTTAGGAATGACGTTGCCTTTTGAGTCCATCGGCATGAAGGACATTTCGAGTTCTTTGGTGACCTCGCGCCGTGCAGTAGGGTCCATACGCTCCAAGCGCGGTTCTTGCGGCCGTCATTACCGTGTGAAGAGGAGCCACCAGCGGCGGAGAGCGTAGCTTGCCGCATGCTCGATTCGTCAGCCGCCTGCTTGCGTTTTTCGAGCTCACCTTGCAGCTTGACCTATCGATTGTGATCATCGATCAGGAGCCAGTGATAGGCCATCAGTAGATCACGAGAGGCGTCAACCGATAGTATGCTATTGCCTCGTACAACCTCACACGCGATCTCCCAACCAGCGTCGTTGAGGTTGATTTTGTTGTGGGCATGGCTTGCGCCCTCAGTGCCTCGAGGTGCCCTATTCCCATTGGGATTTTGCGGTTCGCTTTGGTTCCTCCGGTTTCGTCCTGAGGGTTGGGAGGGGTTTTGTCGGTTGGATCCAGCGGTGGGTCGGTTCCGTCATTGACGTCGCCGTCGTGGATGACAGTGCACATGTAGCGCCTGCGGAGAGGATCGTTGCTTCCGCAGCTTTCAGATCTGGAACCGTAGGTTCCTTCATCCGAAGGGGGTCGCATAGATTGGAGTTGCAGCTATTGCTGTCATCCAAATCGCTTGTTAGCGACTCCGAGTGCAGGGCGTCGATTGGTGGCGCCCACTAGGCAGGCCTGATCGGCGCGGGTAGTACCCGCTCTGGAGGCGGAGGGTGCTAGTCTGCCCTACCTGGAAGTAGAAGCTCCCGAACAGCATCTCGAATCCGTCGCCTACGGACTCGAAATCCGTCGCCACCGGAAACCACACTGGATCAGTATCGCAGTGCTCGTCAATCATTTCATCCCCTACAATATCGACAAGTCCATAAGCTTTGGCTTCGTCTGCTGACATAAAAACATCCCTTTCCATGTCTTCGGATACAACCCAAAAGGGTTTGCCTGTTCTTAGTGCATAAACCCTTGTAATCATTTCGCGAACTTTGTGTAACTCGTCTACTTCTAGTAAAAATTCTGGTGTCCTTGCCCGATAATAAGCACTAGCGGGTTGGTGAAGCATAATCCTCGCGTGAGGGAATGCTATACGCTTGGTGGGTTCTCCAGCAGTCATAGCTGTGAGACATCGGGGCCCCGCCATGCCCTTCACCTACAGCGTGCAGGCTTTCCTGGCAGCCACCTCTAGGGACAACGGAGGGGAGAGGGGAGGGAGGAGGCGTGGCGGCTAGGGGGCTAGGGTTTTCTCCCTCGATTGCCCTGGAGGAGGTTACGCGATGGAGACACACAAGAGGGGTGGCGATGCGAGGGAAGTCTTACTTGACGAAACTACAAGCGGTTTTCTTACTCTATACCTCGAAATAGGCTTTCGCCCCGCTATATTAATATATCAACCACATGGTATAACTTTTAGGACATCAACATAATCAAGGCCAAACGTAACAAGAGAAAAATAAAAATAAATAATGTCAACAACGTCGGAACGATAGAAACAATGATGACTCGCCACTGATGCATCCTTCGAAGAATTCTCAGCATGTGGCTAGCACGTATAATTGCCACATACCAAGCAACACCTTTAAGAAAGAATACAACGACAACCATCGTATGCCAAGCAACACTTTTAAGAAAGAATATGCCAAGCAACACCTTTAAGAAAGAAAACGACGATGATGACGTTGCTGGTGTCCAAACTGGTCCTATGATTTCTTCCGGAAGGAGAGTGAGAAAAGAATACACCTGATGCCCTTCAGAATGAAACAGCGGTGTCCATGGACAATCCTCAACTATCCATCGCGCTCCACCAAACTCGCCGTCCACCAAAGCAGGCTACCACGAATCCACATTCTTGCAATCATCAATCGCGTGTCACCGTGCCAACGTCGGGAGACCGACTGGACCAAGAGAAAGCAGCTACACATTTGCCACATCGGTGAATGGGTGCATTGCATTGTTGTTGTCCATCCAAACACCATTTTATACTCATAAGAATAGCCCCTCTAGTTCCCGTTAAACGGTGTAAAAGTGCTCAAAATACGGTGTCGCTGCTCTACTTCCAGACTACGGAACACTTTCCACTTGCAACCAATAGCTAAAGCTAAAGCTAATAGCTATACCTAAGTATCATGTGTGATATTGTCTCCTTCTGCCTTAACGTTCTCTTGGACCTCCCCCTTACCAGATAGATAATAACTTGGCTGATTTTTGGTGGCTGGAAAATCTTTCCTACATACTTGGAAAAGACTTAGATCGTTAACTGGTTAGTTTAAAAGTGAATATATTTTAATATACACTTCCATTCACTAACTTATATGTCTGTAGATAATTCGTAACATATATGTCTGTAGATAATTGATGGTTCTATTCGGATATGCACTTTCATTCACTAACTTCGACATTCAGATGCCAACACCATAGCAATATTGTTTGTTCACTTAAGCAGTGTGCAAATGTAACAGCAATATCATTAACAAAACAGTTTTCTGAAAGAAATCCATGTACAAAGTCCAGCATGCCATCGATGGAGCTCCAAGTTATTACATTTTACATACAGGTTTTGATTAAGAAGTGAAACAGAAAGCACCAGTAGTTCTTTCAGAATACACGTGGAAGTGTTCTGTTTCTTGTGTTTTCTTTCGGCAGTTAAACACCAGTAGTTTTCCATTTCCAAGTTTCGTGGTGATAAAGCTAATGTATTATGGTTCCTGGTGCTGATGAAGAAGCTCAGAGATTCTGGCTAGATGGTCAGTCTGAAGAATTGGAGTTCTCTCAAGAGGTAGCTAGGGGGTCTCCTCAGAATTTGATTGATCAAGTGGGTGCTCTCCCTGATGATATCATGCCTAGCTTCAAGGAGTTAGTTGTGAGAGAAAAAGAGGATTTATGGTTTCGAGCGCCAAGAAATGAAAGCAGTGGGGACCTGCAACCAACAAGGCAGAGCTCCAGGGTGGATAGATCCAAAACCATTCTTGAGAAGGCTATGAATCTGAAGAAAGTTACTAATTTGGAAATTCCTAAGAGCATGAAAGGTATAATGTCTACAAATCCTTTCTCTGTGCTCTCTGTTTCTACTTTAGAAAATTTAGCTGATAGTGTAGGAGTTGATATTCCTGCTGATGATTTAGATAGTTCTAGTGATGTTTTACATAGTTCACCTCTAGGTACAAACTCTCCTTCTGAAGAGGATGTGGCAGAGGGTTGGATAGAAGTTTTGAATAAATCTCGGGGCAAGCACCCCAAGAAAAATAGTTATGATTAGTCTTTTTTGGAATTGTAGGAGCCTTAATGCTCCTGGTAGACAAAAATTCATTTCTGAGAATATCTCACCTCTTAAAGTAGATTACATTGGTTTTCAGGAAACCAAGAAAGATAGTTTTAGCAACTCTTTTTGAAGAACACGTTAGGGAATAGAAATTTTGCTTGGAATTTTCTCCTTCTCGTGGAACTTTGGTGGTATTTTAGTTGGGGTCAATTTAGATATTTTTGATGTTGTGTCTTGGGATATTAGATCCTTCTCTGTTAGTGTAGTGCTTAAAACAAAGTTCTTGCTTTCATTTGTAGAATTACTACTGTATATGGGTTGCTTATGAGGAAAAGAAACAGATTTCATTTCGAACTTCATGATCTTTTATCTGTTGGGATGGCCCTACTATGATTGGGGTGATTTCAACCTTATTAGATCCCGAAGATAAATACTCTAGGAATGTAGATTATAAGTGGGTGGACAAGTTTAACATCCGGGTTGACTTGTGGGCCCTTATGGAGATTGGTCTTGCTGGTAGAGCTTATACTTGGGGTAATAACCAAGTTGAACCTATTATGTGTAAGCTAGATAGAATTTTTTGTACTACTGGTTTTGATAATCATTTTCCTTTAGCTAGTGCTAAAGCTTTAACTAGAATTGGGAGTGACCATACTCCTATTGTTTGGGATTCAGGGGAAAAAGTTTTACTGAAGCCTAATAGATTTAAGTTTGAAAAATGGTGGCTTAGTAGGCCTGACTTTAGACAGATTGTCTTAAAAGCTTGGTCTTTAAAAGTAGAAGGTGATGATCCAATAGAGGTTTGGCAAAAAAAGTGAGGTTCTTTAGGAAATTGGCCAAAGGTTGGAACATTAACATAGAGGTCTGTTAGGAAAAATAGGAGAGAATTGATGGAGGAATATGATACTTTAGATATTAAGGCTGAGACTCAACCCCGTCTCGAGGAGGAGAAAAACAGACTAGATTTCATTTTTTCTGAGCTCCATAAATATTGGATTTTAGAGGAGACTAAGGCTAGACAAAGGTCTAGAGATAGGAATGTGTTAGAAGGAGATAGAAACACTGCTTACTTCCATGCAGTGGCCAATCAGCGTAGAAGGAAAAAGTTGATTAATGTTCTTGATGGTCCTGATGGGCTCATATTACATCAAAGATATGCTTAAAGTGGCAACTGATTACTATAGGGAGCTGTTTGCTTGGGAACCTAGGCCCAATATTCAGCTGAAACAGGACTTTTTCTCTGAGGAAGAAAAGGTCAATGAGGCTGAAAATTTGAACTTAGGCTCAAGTTTTTCTGAGGAAGAAATTAGATTAGCTATCTTTACTTCTTATGCTGATGGGGCCCCTGGCCCTGATGGTCTCTCTTTTATGTTTTATCAATCTTTTTGGGATATCTTGAAGTCTGATCTTATTGCTATGTTCCAGTCCTGGTATGAAGATCGATTTAGTATCTTTAGGCTCAATTTTGCTATGATTACTTTGATTCCTAAAGAAAATGAAGCTAGGACAATGAAAAAGTTCAGGCCAATTAGTCTCTTGAACTGTTCTTTCAAAATCTTTACCAAGGTTCTGACCAATAGACTTGCTACTGTCATTGGTAGATTAATTTCTCCTAGTCAATCTGCTTTTATTAGAGGTAGGTTCATTTTGGAAAGTGTGGTTACTGCACATGAGGTTGTGCATGAGGTGCATAGGAATAAGGAGCAGGGCCTAGTGCTCAAAATAGACTATGAGAAAGCCTATGATAGAGTTAATTTGGATTTTTTGTTTGAGATTTTAGAGCTAAGAGGCTTTTGCCCTATCTTTATTAGATTTATTAAGCAGATTACTTTAGGGGGGTCAGTGGGGGTTAAAGTCAATGATTTTGAGAGTGATTTTTTCTTGACTGGTAAAGGTCTCAGACAAGGTGATCCCATTGCTCCTTTGTTGTTTAATCTGATGATTGATGTTTTTTCTAGGATGTTAATTAAGGGAGTTGGTTGTGGGGCCATTAAAGGTCTCTGTCCTAATTTTTTCCCAGGAGGGATTGTCTGCTTGCAATATGCAGATGATACACTCCTCTTTTTGGAGCCTAGTGAGTCAATAGCTGTTAATCTTAAATGGATCCTCACCTGTTTTGAGCAGATCTCTGGATGCGTATTAATTATCATAAGAGTGAACTCATTCCTATTAACATGTCAGAGTCTGATACTAGACCTTTCCTAGACATTTTTGAATGTATTAGGGGTAACTTCCCTGTTAAATATTTGGGAATTCCTCTTCACTTTGAAAAGCTAAAAAGAGAAGATTTGCGACCTCGATAGAAAACTTGTTGAATAGAATCACAGGTTGGAGGGGCAAACTCTTATCTTATGCTGCTAAAAAGGTGCTTATTCAAGCCTGTCTCTCTAGTATCCCTATCTATTTGTTTTCTTTCTTTAAGTTTCCCAAATGGGCTTTGAAACTCCTAGATTCACATTTAGCTAACTTTTCCGGAATGATGAAGAAGGTAATCATAGGTTGCATCTTGCTAACGGCCTTCAGTTTGCATGAAGAAAGAGTTTGGAGGTTTGGGTATTCCCAATCTGCATGATTTGAATCTTTGCCTCCTTGGCTCCTGGATTAAAAGATATATCCAGGGAGAGGGGGCTCTGTGGAAAAAAGTGATAGATGCTAAATATAGGACTAAGTCACCTAATATCCTTTGTTGCCATGATGTCCATCCATCTACCTTTTGGAAAGGGGTGATGTGGGCATCTAGGGCGGTTGAGATTGGTTATAAATGGCATGTGGGGAATGGTAAAACTATTAGATTTTGGGAAGATATCTGGTTTGGAAATTCTAATTTAGCCACCCAGTTCTGGGAAATTTATTTGATTTCTAACCAGCAAACTAAAACGATAGCTGAGTTATGGGATGGCACACACCTTAGATGTGACTTTAGAAGAACCTTTTCTGAGGATTTAATGCTGCAATGGCATGAACTTCTGGGCATTGTTCGGATTAGATTCTCTGAACAAGATGATCACTAATTTGGCGATGAATCTAAGGGTAAATATTCCTCAAGTTCTATGTATTCTCTGGTCAATTTTAGAGGTATCTCTCAGGTTTATCTTCCTGCTGTTTGGAAATTACTTATCCCACCCAGGATACAGATTTTCCTTTGGTTATTTTCTCAAAATAAGATTCGACTAGAGATAATCTTAGAGCCAGGTATTCCAAAACCTTTAGAATGCAATCTCGCAAAGAAATAGAATCATGCATCATTTATTTTTTGAATGCTTGGTTTCTAGCTTACTTTGGAAGGATGTGCATGATATTTTTGGTGTTAGTATTGTAGATTTTGAGTCCCTTGCTTGAAATGGATTGCTAATAAGAAACATCTTCATTTGAATGTGGTTTCTTCACGCTTCTTTGGAGTATTTGGAACAATAGGAATAGCCTTGTCTTTAACAAGACAACTTGGATTAATATGAAACAGGTTTGGCGTCTGGTCCTTTCCTTCCTAAAGATATGGCAAAACCATTCAAGGACCGGAGGGGGAAGATCGCCTTTTCATGGAGAGGATGATCGACAGATCGAGAAACCCTCTAACGCTCATGGCGAGATGATCTGTACCGGGTTCGAGTGGATTTCCACTTGGAAGACTACTGCGTCATCAAGCTATGGAGGGAGAGCATCGCTGAAGCACCTCCAAGATCATCCTGATGAGGAGGAGCATGTTCATGTGGTGTTCTAATTTCTCTTTCGACCTTTCCTTGAGCTTTTTTGGCTGTCGGAGATAGCTTTTGTTTGAGCAGCTGGCTTTGTTCTGAGCCGAATAGTTCTTCAGTCGTGTAGGGTGGAGCGTTTCAGAGCTCTTAACTGTCGTTTCCTTTTTCTTCGTACTTGTGGAACTGGTTTGTTTCATTATGCTTAATGGAACAGGGGACAGAGTCCCTTTCGATCTAAAAAAAAAAAAAGCTAATGTATTAATTTGTGGTTGTCTGCAGCCATTCTTGGATTGCTGAACGGAGGGCATAGTTCGGCAAAAGATCACGGTGGAGTAGCTCAAGGTTTGTCATGGGTGATGTATGGTATCCACTATCAATCCACTATCTTATAGCTTCGGATTCATAGGTAAAACCATCTGCAGCAGTTAGAGGCTCACTTATGACATCCGAATTACAAATGTTGTTAATGCATGGAACTCAACCGCCTTTGGATAAAATGATTCAGAATAATGATTGGAAATAAAATTTTAGAAAAATCAAATGGATATCTCAAATATATGAATGTTTGCTGTTAGATATAGCAAATAGGTAAATTATGATATGTTTCACGAGTACATAAGATATTAGAACAAACAACCACTAATAAAAAACTCAAAACGTGTTGGCAGAACAACCAAGTACACGAATGAATAAACAAAGTTTTGAAATGCTGACACAGCAGCAGGAACAACTCAGCAACTAGACAAGCATAGTGCAGCCTGTCTATTCTTCATGTTCTTCTCATGGAGCTAGATTCATTGGAGAATTTATGATGAGCGCTGGGAGTTGTCTCCTGAAGTTGTCAATGTCTTCCTGTGTAGTAAGGTGGAGTTAGTTTAATAGTTTAGTTTGGGTTTCTTCTGCTTGAATATTTGCGGCCTGGCCTGACATACCTCTGTAAAATTTTCCGAGAGTTTGTCTCCTACCCAGTTTTGCAGGTTTTTAAGCGCATACAGGCCGCATGATATTCTGCAAAATGCATGTAGATTTAAATACATATTTGCAGTAGAGAATTCTAGATGAATGGAATTAAAATATAGTGCCCTTTACCCGTCTTTTTGTTGTGGCACATTTTTCACAACTTGAACTGGCCAACTATTCATGGCGTAATCACGCCAGCTAGCACTCTTTTTGCAGTCATGTAGAGTTGTTGTGTCGAGATATGCAGATGTTACTTCTAGATGTGTTTCCATTCCCTTTAGCTGATAGTATGGAAATATAAGATTAATTTTCTTAGTACAATTGTCTATATCAAAGGTTGAATGGGCATGCTCCCTTGAAAAATGAATGACTTACCAAGTGGTCTAGTTCTGGGTGGTATTTCTTAAAATTTCTTGTTTCTTTACGCATAGAGTCTAGAACTTGTATTAGCCTCTCCTCGGGATTCACATAGACAATATACCAATGTATATTATCATGGTTGACTATGATACCAATCTGTACCAAAAATAATAATAAACATAATTAGTATTTTAGCATCCGAATAAAGACATTTTGTATGGTACGGGAGACAGTGGGACTTACCATGTCATGGGAAATATACTTTTTCCCCTTGGTTGTACCGTTTTTCATTTTCACATCCCAATTATATGAAGCCACACAGCCATCTCTAACTAGTAAATCGGCATTGGATACCCTCTCCATATAGTATTTGACACCATCTCTCAAATCCGGGTCAGGGCGCATGTGACGCATCCATGTTATGACAGTATCCAGTAGCTAAATAGCAACACAAAAACAAGTTAGCAATCATGATGCAAAAGGAAATTGAGAATTTCATAATGTAGCACTCACTATGGTGTTCAACCATCCTTTTGTAGATTTATGAATTTCTGGAGACGTCAGACATGTAAGTTCATCCTGATGGAGGTCCAAGTCGTCTATCCTAACCAAAATCTTTCTAGCCGGTGAGACATTGACATAGTCAATGACCTCGCTTTCTATGTCCTCATCCGGAGTGCCATCTGTACTTTTAGTACTCATAGCCATTGAAGTACTCCTGGGGTTTTTAGTTGACTTCGTTTCTTTGTAGTACACGAAGTCATTGTTCTTATTTGTGGATGTCCTTTTCCTTCTTTCTCTTTTATTCACTTCCATCTCATCCTGTAACTTGACATTTTTTCTGGGTGATAAGGTCTCGTTGTCACTTGGTCTTATATTTTTTTC
Source organism: Avena longiglumis (assembly GCA_030063025.1). Taxonomy (NCBI): domain Eukaryota; kingdom Viridiplantae; phylum Streptophyta; class Magnoliopsida; order Poales; family Poaceae; genus Avena; species Avena longiglumis. The sequence goes on along the minus strand of CP125974.1, from coordinate 468,051,458 downwards.
TTTGTCCGTGTCAACACTCTGTACGTATGATGTAATAATTCATTAATAAAATTGCATTTACTCACAATATTAGAGTAAGCAATTACCTCAAATTGGGTGACCAAGTCACGGACAGGCACGGGGGAGGTTCTCTCTTTGTTGAAGTCGTCGTATTTATATTCTCTGTATTCATAGTCGTGTGTTGTTGATCCCTTCTCATAATCCTGCATAAACGGTTACTCCATTTTAAATATGGGAAAAGTAACGTGTTACTCCAAGAGAAAGCAGCTACACATTTGCCACATCGGTGAATGGGTGCATTGCATTGTTGTTGTCCATCCAAACACCATTTTATACTCATAAGAATAGCCCCCCTCTAGTTCCCGTTAAACGGTGTAAAAGTGCTCAAAATACGGTGTCGCTGCTCTACTTCCAGACTACAGAACACTTTTCACTTGCAGCCAATAGCTAAGCTAATAGCTATACCTAAGTATCGTGTGTGCTATTGTCTCCTTCTACCTTAAACGTTCTCTTGGACCTCTCCCTTGCTGCCCACTCCGCACTCCTGTTCTGCCATTGATATTTCTCCAAGCCGGTGTTCTTCCGCTTCGGCCGCGTCGTGCTCGTCCCGCCTGCGCTTCTTTGCTCCGGTTTTGTCCCCATCATCTGCGAACAGGACAAAGACATGTCATAACTTTTTTTCTTTTTAGAAAATAAGAGATGGCTTGACTGATTACAATAATAAGGCAACGACGTATCAGGAATGGATTTCATGTTAATAAGATGCCAAGCTAAACGAGCCATGTTAACACTAATAGGGGTGCTCAATGCCTTGCTGAGCAAACCCGGCAAGCTAGAGCTAGTGTAATTTCCTTCGATGTCTCCAACCAAGGCGATGTGTTTGGTTCAAAGAATATGTAATTCAGAGCATGTTTACTTCCACCACGGGTAACATATTTGGTTTCAAAGCCGTATGTGCTCTTACAGCTTACAGAAACCGGTTTTGAACACCCCATGACCACTACCAGCTGTGATACATAGATAGAATTGCAAAAGTTAAAAGAAAAAGGAACTAGCAGCTAGTTAGATGCAGAACTCGCGACCACCACGAATGAACATGTCTTTGACTTTGCATGAATGGATTTCCTATCAATAAACTTGGAGTGACTTTTTTTTTCTCATCTTTACTTTTTTTCACGGTTGATGGTAGAAATCCTGTATGAACACAGCAACATGTGACTATGTGAGACATCCATCCATATCTAAAAGGTGCCGAGAGAAAATAAAAATCATGCCAATTTTTTAATGAACTTACAAGGCGTTTTGTTGGGGACAACCAACATATCTCCTTATTTTCTTTTATAAGGAGTACATATTAATATCGCGAAAATACCAATTATACCCAACATCTGCAACAACGCAATGCTCTAATGGCATTACGGATGCACGTAACAAAAAAAAATACAGTGTATTTGGAGGCGGATTGCATGATTGCATGGTCTATTTGGTTAAGCAAGGGGTCGGTTTCTAGAATCAATACGTCAATAAGTTCCTACTCTAGTCCATCCTGATATTCTCTAGAATGGCTTTTACAAACCGACTCCGAAACTATCAACACAGGTTAAGTCAATACACAACTCTTTTACAGGTCAACATGCAGCTAGCAGCACCGACATACATGCATGCACTGAACTATGTGACAAGATTAATACTCCCTCCGTTCCTAGAGCTTAAGGCTTATATATTTCTTTAAAAGTTAAACTGCGAAAAGTTTGACCAAACTTTTAGAAAAAACTATCAAAAACTATAATATTATATAGATACCATGTGAATATATGTTTCATAATGTATCAAAGGGTATGTATTTTATATTGTAAATATTAATATATTTTTTATAAACTTGGTCAAACTTTGCATAGTTTGACTTTTTTTTTTAAAAAAAAGCCTTAAGTCTTGGGATGGAGATAGTACTAACATAACAGTGCATGCCTACATTATATCAAAATTAACACGAGCACATAAGTTTCAAGTAAATTGTGCAAAAAGCAAAAAATAAACTTACCATCGAGCATTTCCACAGTACACTCCCTCTTTGAAGTTTTAAGTGCAACTGCCATTTGTATTTCATCCAAAGCTTCGGCAAATATGCCGGCAGCAACATTCTCAATCTCACTTCCAACAAACCCAGACCTACATAACTTTTTCATCTTGTCTTTCATCAGCTTCATAAGCTCGTCTTTCATCGCATTCTCTTGGACAATAGCATTACTGGTAATGCACTTTCCATCGGCAATGCTGTCGGAGTTGGAGCCTACTGATATGAGCCACGAGGTGACCAATGCTCCAGCTGGAGAATCATCAGAGCCCCTGATCTCATCTTCTTCTATAAAACGGGAAACCAGGTGAAACATCAGCCACCAACACAACGTTAGAGAGGAGGCACACACAATGCACACAGGACCTTACATAAGCTAGTGTTGTGCTGTGGAGAAATTTTTCCTACTGATTTTCCCTTATTAACAAAGAAAATAACACTTACTACACCAAGATGAGGTTTTGGGAGAATAGTCACTCTCTTGTTCATCATTGTCACTGCCGCTACAACTGATACTGCCCTCATCACTGTCACTTGAACCGTTCTTCCTTCTCTTAAGTAAGGTAGAGAACCATGGGGATGAACCTTGCTTGACATAGAATAGAAGGTATGCTTGACTTTCCAAAGCTCTATCTTTGGAAATTTTCATAACCTGCACCACTAAAGTTCAGAACCATGTAATTGAACGAAATGTATAAAAAATGTTACTAGCTGTACACAGATTACCTTAGAATCATCAAACAGAAACCAATCACTTTCTGACGGACGGATAAAACAAATGTAGTGACCATTTGATGGAACACCCAAGTGTTCTACAATTCCATACAAATCGTAGTTTTGAGGGTTCTGCAGCGACAAAGTGTGCATCAGCCATATGCCCGGGTACATGGGGAATTTGGTTAAATGGGAAGAAAAAGAACTCACATCCTCCGTGGAGCTCATGAAGGGGTTCAAATCCAGCTCTGACTGATATTCCACCATGGCTTGAATCTTAGATATATCACTCCCTAGATTTTGAAACCGCTTGAGCTGGATCACAAGAACTTCTGGAGCCTGTTCCACCTTGAATTGCTTTTCCATGTTCACACGAGATTTGCACCCATCACAGGTGAAATTTTCAAACACCTCAATTTTTGTAAAGGATTTCAGTGCATCCATGATACTGCTCATCTGGGTAACCTCTAAGTTAAGGTCGACGAAAGGCTCCAATCTGTCTGAGCAATGATTGCACTCTGGACAATGCAACTGACCGAAAAATATGAACTCAGTATGACACTGGATTATCACATACTAAGTGTCAAAAATATGTCCATTCAAGTAGTGAGGATCTACAGGCACACCTGGCTTTTTAGCTGGCCTCCAAAAATTTGTTGGACAATTGAAGACGATCCCTCAGATGGGGGACTGAGAGGGACAGAGGCCTCACCTAATTTATCAAGCAAACAGCGGAGGAATTCATGTGCATCTTGGTGTTGTCCCCACTCAAAATTTTCAGATATTACTGCAAACAATATTTTTCAAGAACTAAGTTTAGCGCATAATCGCAGTGATGCATGTCCAAATATCTAAGATCTAATAATGAGAACATTGACAGTTAGAAAATTGAAAGGGCAATGCATACAACATAAATAAATAAGAGGAGCACCGCAAGCAAAGAAATATCGGATAAGATAAGCAACCTACAATTCAGGAGGTCAACAAACTTCTTTGGGTAGAGAACACACCCGGAGCGCTTGATAACTTCATCAGTGTGCAGTTTTAGGGAGCAGTAACAGCAAAATTTGTCAGATTCACCTAGTGAAAATTCAAAATCCCAGTTGAAAATACAATGGTGTATAAGAGATGCTCAACATGAAGAGAGCTAGAAGCACAAAAGGTGGACTGAACTAAAATGCCTTACGAGGACATGGATCTATGTGGTCATCTTTCAGAAGCTTCAACGCCAGAGGAACAGTGTGAACCACACACTGGAGAATGCAATTAACAAAACATGTCCACTTCCAAGGATTACTTAGTGAGGCACCCTATGAAAGCCATGTAAACCAGTAAAATAAGCGCATATAAACTTGATTTGACAGGGAAAAAATATAGGCATGAAAAATGTGGCACAAGTCTAGCTTACCACAGGGTAATAGTTCTCACGTCCACACATAATACTGCGAGAACAGCACAGAGTATCATCATAGCCACGCTTGTTATCCGGCAGAAGATAGAAGTGAAAGACGTCAAAATCGAACAGACGAATATATAACTACCAGAATTATGAACAGTCAAATTTCCCGAAGGTTTCGACTGTGGTGTAGTATGAATAGTTGTGTTACCCTGCTATCGTAAGGAATACTAGCACAGAGTACAATTACATTATGCAAAAGGAAGATAGATGGTTTACCAGCGGATCCTGTAGTTTTGCACACTTAAGAAGACTTCCTATATCTTTGTGTGTAAAACTAGTGCAACCACTTATTTGTTGAAAACCGTCCAGAAACATGTCCTGGAGAACAAACAGAATTAAAATGTTAGCTGCGTAACTATGGCATCGGTGTGAGAGATAGAGAGACCAGACTGTGCCACTTGAGATCAAATCGGTGCACCAAAATATTAACTGAACAGTACGTGCAGACTACCAACAGCACAAAAAGACAGTTGCGCCCAAAAAAAAACATGAGATGCAAGTTATTATATTGAACTGTCAATGTCTTTGTAACTACAAGATTACAATACAATACCTGAGACGAAGTTTGATACTCCCTCGGCTATATTAATGTTCTCAACTTTGTCTAAATTCGTATGTATCTAGTTAAATATTTATACTAAATACATCCGTATCTAGACACTTAGACTAGATGCATCCGTATCTAGACAAAGTTAATAACAATAATATGGACCGGAGGGAGTATAAGATATTATGTGTTGAACTGTTGAGTCAGTGGGGGAAAATACCACATACCCCCCTCCCCCCTCGACCCCGTGCGGACACCACCGGGCCGCACCGGGTGGTCTCCCTCCCCCTCAACCGATTCCCCTCCCCATGATGCTCTCCTCCCCGCCGCCGCCTGTCAAAGCCCTGCGGCGCGGCAGCGGCGGCTCCAGTCCTCGCGTCCCGATCGGAAGAAGGTGGGTGGTGGTTTCGCGTCCCGATCTGAATATGGTGGCGGTGGCCTCGACCTCGGGCTGCGGCAGCCTGTAGTCCGACCGATGGCGGTGATGACGTTGTGGCGGAGGCTAGGGAGTGTGGGCGGTGGAGCAGAATATGGCGGGGCGGTTGGAGGCGGTGATGGCCGATTTAGGTTTTCCTAGTTCAGGCCCTGCTCCAATGCCCTCCTCGTTCGTCAGCCGGCTCGTCGTTCGGAGGATCTTCGGGTTGTACTACGCATCATGAGGACTCCTGGGATGGAGGCCCTAGGTTTGGTGGCGGCGGGCATCTTCTCCGTCGAAGGTGGTCGGTCTGAGGCTAGTTTGGCGGATCTCGCGATCTGTCATCTAGTCGGTAGCGAGGTAGGGAGACCTAGGTGCCGGTGAAAACCGAGCCTCTGGCGGGTGATGGAGGCGTTACCATGTCATTACCTTGATGAAGGCATCGTCGTGCAACTAGTGTCGACCTCAATCATGCTACTCCAGGGGAAACCCTAAGATGTTCAGATCGGGCGATGGTGGCGCTGCTGTGTCGCACTACTAGGAAAACGGCTATAGGTAATCAGCACATCCGTGGCTCACATGGTTGAAGTGTCCCACAGCTAAAACAGGTGTGGCTCACCTATGGGCAGTGCCCTACTAGTAACTAGAATAACCGTGGCGCACATGACTACAGTGCGTCACAGATGTGTGTGGGCCAGGGGCCTGTTGTCCGCACGCCAAACATCTGTAGCGCACTAGGGTCATGTGCGCCACGGTTGTTAGTCTCATCTGTGGCGCACATGGGGGGTGCGCTACGCCTAAGCGCACGCCCCCCTCTGCTGTGAAACGGCCATTAAACTTCAGGCGCACTCGGCCTAGTGCGCCATCGGAGAGAACATCTGTGGCGCACATGGCCTAGTGCGCCACGGTTGTCTACTCCTGTGGCGCACTAGGGCGTGCGCCACGGATGTGTCGATTTTTAGGACAACACTTTATGTGCACATGTGTGACCACACATCCACCACCCCACTTCACTTTCCCTTCTTCTTCCTCCTTAGATCTAGTCGGGATCTTCTCCTTCCCACCTCAATTTCTCCACCCATTCACCATTTTTAGCATGTAAAACTTGCTTTGGATGTTACATAAGTAATAGAGGAGGTCTCCGGTCTCTCATCTCCTTCTCCGTCGACCTTGCACCTCTCCTTTCCATCTTTTCTCGCGATCGGTCTCTCATCTCGGTAAGTTGTCCATGTAAGGATGTGTTCATGTGTATATGGATGATGTGCTCATATGTATGTAGATGATCGATGCTCATGATGTGTGTATGTGGAGAGGATGGTCATATGCGTGTGTGTATATGGAGAGTATCGATGATGCTCATGCATGTGCGTATGGAGAGGATAATGATATGTTCATGTGTGTATGGATCGGTCTCGATCTCTCTCTCTTGTGTTTGTATGTGAACAAGTTGCCATTTGTTTTGCCAAAATGTTGATTCATTTCCATTTTGGCAAGACTTTGGCATTTCGCAAAGGTCCTAATTTTAGGATAGGTCATGCCGAAATTTTCTATCGACCATTGCATGCATGCATTCATTATGTGGTTCTAATAGACTTCAAAATTGTACCGTGTACACCGTGCAGGCAAAAATGGTCCGCATAATGAGAGAAGGCATTGTGGCTAGATTTTTGAAATGTGCGACGGCCGACATGATACGAAATAACAAGACAGATATAAGATGTCCGTGCAACTCAACTGGGTGATCGACCCAGATTCCGGAAATCTGCAGGCGCACCTGCTCCGCCATGGTTTCATGGATGGATACACTCGTTGGATAAGCGATGACATAGATGATGGAGACGGTGAAGGTGGCCAACATGACGATGATCATCATCACGGCGAGAACGGGCGAGATGATGAAGAGTCTCCTGGAGATGGTGAAGGTGCGGAAGTAGACCGGGATGATGATGATCTAGATGCCGGAGGAGCAGACGATGATGGAACAACGTCAGGCTGGGTGCGGGACTCTTATGTGCAAGAGCTGCTTCTCAAGCAGACGAGTAACGCCAGGGCTGCCGCTAGAGAGAAAGCCAAGCTTGCGCAACTTGAGAAAGACGCGGTTACTCCATTGTATGAAGGATGCAGGCCCGATGATACCCGGTTGAATGTAACGCTCAAGGCTATGGAGATGAAGGCAAAGCACAAATTGAGCGACGCAAGACGATATGATGGCATTACGCGATCGTCTCCCGGAGGGGAACACATGTCCAACTAGTATCGAGGATGCCAAGAAAATCGTCTGTCCTCTCGATCTACCGCACGTTAGATATCACGTATGCATCAACGATTGCATCATTTATCGGGGCGAGGACACGGAGAAAACCACATGTCCGGTGTGCGGCGTGAGTCGATACAAGAAAGGGAAGAAAGCACCTCGAAAAGTGGTATGGTACTTTCCTATCACTCCTCGTCTGCAGCGCTATTTCGCGGACCCTAAGGAAGCGAAGCTCATGCGATGGCATGCGGAAAGGAAGAAGCCAGGAGATGATGATGACCCCGAAAAGGATGAGCTGCTGACGCACCCTTCAGATGCTAGCTAGTGGAAAGCATTGGACCTCGAATTCCTAGAATTCGGTGGAGATTCGAGGAACATCAGGCTTGGTGCGAGCACCGATGGACTCAATCCGTTCGGTAGCTGAGCACACACAAAGACTTGGCCCGTGTTTGTATGGATGTACAACCCCTCCATGGTTGTGCATGAAGAAGTACATACAAATGAGTATGCTAATTCAAGGGCCGAAACAACCTGCACCGACATCAATCGTATCTCGGGCTGTTGAAAGAGGAGCTAGCCACGTTATGGGAATCGAGCCAATACTTACGACGCCGCACAAGATTATTTCACTATGAGAGCCGCGTTGATCACTACGGTGCAAGACTATCCAGTTGGGTATATCTCGGGGCAGGTTATCCAAGGATTCTGCGCATGCGTTAGGTGCATGGATAACACAAGCTATCTCCAACTAGAGAAAGATCCAGGGTCATCGAAAACCGTGTTCATGGCGCACCGGAGGTGGCTCGGCAAGAATGATCCATGGAGAAAACGTGGATACCTGTTCGATGGCAAATCAGAGACCCGAGGAATCCCAGAGCGTAGGAGCAGCGAAGAAGTGGAAGAGTTGCTGAAAAACTGGAAAGATTGTCCTAAGCCTGGAAAGAAGTGAAATAGGCAGCAACAAGACAAGCCGCCGATGAAGGTATGGAAAACAAGGTCTGTTTTCTGGGAGTTGCCATACTGGAAGTTTCTCCGCACGCCTCATAGCCTCGACATCATGCATATCACGAAAAACATGTGTGAGAGTCTGGTCGCCACCATAATCAACATGCCAGATAGGACGAAAGATGGTCCGAAAGCAAGGCACGACCTGATATGCTTGGGTATCCGGAAGGAGCTTCACGGAGGACGACTACTCGATGATCGTGAAGATGACGATGATCATGAGTCGGAGACGACACAAGGTCGTCGGAAGGGTAAAATGTTCAAGAAGAACGAATATTACTGCCCTCCTTCTTGCTTCACTCTAAGCCAGGATGAGATCAAACAGTTTTTCAAGTGACTTCTAGGAGTCAAATTTCCTTACGGCTACACGGGCAAGATAAGCAGATACCTAGACAAGGCGAAGCAGAGGTTCAGTGGCATGAAGTCTCACGACTGTGCCGTGCTAATGACGCAGGTACTTCCGGTCGCACTAAGAGGGATAATGGACGAGCACGTCCGTGAAACGTTATTTGGCCTATGCAAGTTTTTCGACGTCATCTCTAGGAAGTCGATTGGCTTGAATCAGCTCGGAAGGCTACAGGAGGAGATCGTGGTGATACTATGTGAGCTTGAGGTCTACTTCCCACCCGCATTCTTCGACATTATGGTGCATCTGCTGGTCCATGTCGTGGAGGTCTACTTCCCACCCGCCAAGGGTACCATCGTTCAACCCTTGCAGCGCACGTTCCACTCAAAGCCGATGCCAGATAGCGTGCACAGGGTTAAAATTAGTCGGGTGCTAAGGGGCTGCGACGACCTGGAACCTCCCATTCAACCCCCAGGAGCGGATGAAGAAGAGCCGTATGTCCTCGGAAGTTGCTTCGGCTTATTCTTTCTATGGCCAAAGAGCATGATCCGTTTGGGGACGGCGGGGGCCATCATGCCACAGACAACAGCACCGCCTGTCGTGCCAGCGACAAGCGGTGGCAAAACCTACCGCCTCGCCGTCACCTCCACGCGGTGGGTCGGATGATCATGTTGATGATATGCACATGGCGCAGGATCCGCCGAGGACGGCGAAGACCTGAATGATCACTTCTTCAAGACTCGGTTTGGCAACGAAGAAGACCTAGCTGGTGGCCCCACAGAAAGCCACTATCACCAAGCGTCTGTTTGGTTCTCACGAGACGCCTCCAGCTTGCGCCTTTACAGAGCCAGCTGATGCAACCAACCGGCCCTTTATTCTAAGCCCTGACACACTACATAGGGCGGCGGTGCTCAGATTGCGGTGCCTGCCCGCTCTCCAAAAGGAAAAAAGGGCAGGAAAAGAAAATCTAGCAATGAGCCAGCCGATGGCGCTACAATCGCGAATCCGATCAGGCCGGACGGCCACCAAGACCCGAGGGAATTATGTGGAGGATTCATGTGGCGGGTGAGCCCATGCTACCTAAGAATTTGTGGAAGCTCGCCAGTTCGGAACTGCAGAAGGTGCATGACGGCGTGATGACGATAGAGAGACGCCTTCTATCGGAGAAAGATCCCTCGCACCCGGTATTCGTGGTTAAGGTGCCACCAGGCTTGGGCTTCGTCGACAATGCCCCTGCGGATCTGTTCTTCCTGCGGTTCGACGACATCTTCAACATGTTCCACCTATACCCACTGCACTATACCATGGTCCGTCTGTTTTCTCTCAGCCTGGCCATGCAGATCATTAGAGAGAACACACCGGGCATCGCTATAGTGGACCCCTACTACATGCGTGACGGCTGCTTGGGTTCCCCCGCCAAACGACGTATCGTGGCCTCGTACCTAAAAAGAATCCTCGTGGCGAACAAGACAAAGGAATACATTCTCGTGCCTTACTTTACCGAGTAAGTCGTTATTCACTCGCCACCATCGATTGGATTTATTAGATCATCATCATTCTTTTTCCAACACATTCCATTTTAATTTTTTGCGCAGAGATGAACACTGCACGCTCATCTCCTTATCGCCGAAGCATTCCCATGCCACGTATTTCGACTCGGGGAGTCTAGAAAAGAAGAAAAACTATGACAAGATCAAGGAATTTCTGGATGATGCTCTCACTGGCTTTGCCTCGACGGAAGGCACCACCTTCGTGCGTACGAAGGTCAAGTTCGGCAGGCACGTCTTCAACCACGTAATGGAGTTCCCCTGCGTGAAGCAGCCGGAAAACAGTAAGAAGGAAGCCTACTACGCACTCCATCACATGAGGGCGTTCCTACTTGACCAGCAAAATTCTACGCTGCCAGATCATCTCAAACAGTGGGCCGAAGCAAAGGCCAAGATCAATGATTCGGATATTAGACAAGAGATGTATCGCATCCAAAGCTGTTTGGGGCAATCATCTTCGTGATGTCATGACTTGGGGTATCTTCTACGGAGGAAATATCCCGAATAACCGTGACATAGAAGATTGCCTAGAGATGCGTGGTGACTATAGGAAGTTCATGACGAGACAGCGTATGCCCTCCCATTCCCTAAGCCGAGCCAGAAGGCTTGATGTTGGCCTAGTTGTAGTTACAAACTATAGATGACCTTTGTGTGTGTGTGTGGACGACAAGTGAACTTATTTTGCTTATTATTATATATCAATCAATGCTTGGTTTTTTTGCTTACTCTTTGGTCCTTTGCTCAATTTGGTCCTTCTTTTTTTCCTTACTCTTTTTTCGAGAATAATGCCGATGATTGAAATGTCGTGGCACACTATATAGGTGAATGTGCTACGATGGGACTATGAGCCTTGTGATATGCACAAGTCCAGGTCTTGTGCATCCTACTTGGCTCACCGTTCCATCGTAGCATATTCTTGTGTCCAACGACCTATGTATATATATGAGGCATTCTTTTCGAGTTATTTTTGTCTTTTTCGAGAATATGCCGATGATTGAAATGTCGTGGCACAATATATATGTGAATGTGCTATGACGGGATAGTTAGCCTTGTGATATGCACAAGTCCAGGAATTGTGCATCCTACTTGGCTAACCGTTCCGTCATAGCATATTCCTGTGTCCAACGACCTGGCTAGTTATATATGAGGCATTATTTTCGAGCTACTTTGGTCTTTTTCGAGAATAATGCCGATGATTGAAATGTCGTGGCACACTATATATGTGAATGTGCTACGATGGGATTGTACGCCTTGTGCTATGCACAAGTCGAGGTGTTGTGCATCCTACTTGGCGTACGGTTCCATCGTAGCATATTCCTGTGTCCAACGACCTATGTATATATATGAGGCATGCCTTTTGAGTTACTTTGGTATTTTTCGAGAATAATGCCGATGATTGAAATGTCGTGGCACACTATATGTGAATGTGCTGCGATGGGATTGTTCGCATTGTGCTATGCACAGGTCCAGGTGTTGTGCATCCTACTTGGCGAACAGTTTCATCGTAGCATATTCCTATGTCGAACAACCTAGTTATATATGAGGCATGCTTTTTGAGTTTGGTCTTTTTGATTTAGGAGTACTTTCTATAAGTGTATCTTCATATGCGACTTTAATTATATATGTTTTTTTTCAATAATCGGTTAATTATTATTGTCAACTTATAGATGACGTGGTACGTCGTGTACAAGGGATGGGTTCCCGGAGTCTACGATGATTGGGAAGACCGCCGGAGACAGGTGCACCGTTTCAGCGGCAATAGCTACAAAGGGTACAACACTATGGCGGAGGCGGAAGCTAGATACACGCGCTATCTAGCGGGAGTTAGGACAAGGAACCGGATGAAGACCTACACCTTCGTCGCGGCGGTGATCATGCTTATCTTCTTTGGTTATTTATCCCGCGTTTGTGTCTAGCTAGCTAGTTTAGATGTCTAGGCGAGCTTCCGAACTCTAACTTGTTCGATCGACACATGTATTCGCATGCCACCAACTACTACTTTGTAACATGATCGAAACAATGTAACTTAGACTATATATGTATTCATGTATGAGACTTATCTATATGTATTTGTTTCAATATTGTTTTTCATATTGAGTATTTATATATATAATTGTATATCTTGTATCTGTGTGTGTATATCTGCTGTAATATTGTATATAATCTGTATTGCATATAATCTGGCTCGGAAATTAAAAAAAAACAAAAAATACATCTGTGGCGCACATGGTCTACCTTCTGTGGCGCACTACACCTAAAGCGCACTATGGAAGTTTAGTGGCGCACTAGATAGTGCGCCACAGAAGATCCAGGTCGCGCACCAGCCCAAACTTCTGTGGCGCACTAGGAGGTGCGCTACGCCTATCTCTACACAACCGTGGCGCACTAGGCAGTGCGCCACGGCTGAGAGATAGCCGTAGCGCAAGGCCCATGGCGCACTGCTAGTGCGCCACGGATGGGCATTTCGGGTGCGCCACTAACAGCCTGTTTCCTAGTAGTGTCGTGTTCTCTCTTGGGAGCATCGTTTGTGGAGCAGCGTGGAAAGTTAGAGGCAGGAGGCGGAGCGACTTCTTCTAGTATAGAGATGCGAGCAGAGATGTCAAAAGTCATGCCTAACCGCCAGGTGCTACACTCAGTCATGCCTGGTTCGATAGGTGCTACGCACGACGGACCTCTCAGTGGTTTTTAGTGGAGTGGGATGGCGGGACTCAGCTACATGGTGCCGAGGGATCTCGATGCCGACCGCGCGTGCGTGTTGGACGTGCGCAAGGTGGAGGTGATGTTTGGCGTCATGGTGACGTTGATGGCAGACCTCACAAGGTCATTGCTTCGATTTCTTCTGAAGATGGGTATGCAGAAGACGGTGATGGTTCGTGCTAAGGGTCTACCGTACTGGTTGTGCCACTTTCTCGCTATTTGGCAACTTGTCGAGTGATACGTCGGAAACGTATCTATAATTTTTTATGCTCCATGCTTGTTTTATATCATTTGTCTTATGTTTTGTCTATACTTTGAGGTGTTTTTATATCTTTTCTGTAACTAACCTATTAACAAGTTGCCACTGTGCCAGTTGCCTGTTTTCTTCTGTTTTTGGTTCCAAAAAGGCAGAAAATCAATATTATCGGAATTGGACGGGACAAAAGCCAAAGTTATTATTTTTCCCTGAGCAACACGGAACCACGAAGCGGAGGAGGCCATGGTGTGGTAAACCCTCACGGCAAGCCCCGGAGGCGCTCAGGGGTGGTCCCCCTGGACCCCCACCGACCTTGATTACTGCGCCTACATGAAGCCTCCAGCCCAAAAACTCTAAGGCAGTCCAGAAGAAATACACGAAAACCTCTGTAGCGCCGCCGCCACAGAAGGGGAGATTCGTGGGACAGAAAGTCTCTGTTCCGGCACCCTGTCGGGACGGGGAAGTGCCCCCAGAGCCATCTCCATCGATCTCCATCGCCATATTCATCACCATTGTTGATTCCCATGATGAGGAGGTAGTAGTTCTTCCTCGGGGCTAAGGGCTCTACCGGTAGCTATGTGTTCATCTCCCTCTCTATGCATGATCTTGTGGTCATGAGCTTTGTAATCAAGTAGATCTACCTTGCTACTCAAATGCTTCATTAGATCTCTGCTCTCCCCATGTGTGTGAAAGTGACAGCGTGCACGCCATGGTGGCACTTAGGTTTGAGTCTACATAAATATTCTTTGTGCTTTAATAGATCTATGTTTTTCCTCACATGTATGAAAGTGACAGCGTGCATACCGTGTGTGGCACTTTAGCTAGATTGAATATTTGTTATGAGTTATATTTGGAGTTGGATGTCTCTATGAAATTGTGGTGTTTGTTGGAACAATCTAGTGCTCAAGGTGACAGTGTGGAGTTATCTAGATTGGGGAAGGCGGACTTTAAGGTGTGCTGTTATAGCCCTACCAATGATTAGAGTGTTCAACCGGAGAGTAGTTAAGAATAGTATCATAAAGAGAGGATATTTATATGAGAGAGTGTTCACTAGTGAAAGTATGATCCCTAGGCTTTGTTTCTAAACATTGAAACACCGTTTGCTTCTAGATCTGTTGCATGTTTGCTTGCTTCCATCTTTATTCCTTTTGCCGGGGAGGTTACCTTTCCTCCACGTCAAGCTCTTTTCTGGCACCGTTACCCCACGTTAACAACAAGTCAGAAGCTCTTTTCTAGCACCGTTACCACTTGTATTTCACTATCTCTTCACTGAACTAGTGCACCTATACACCTGACAAGTGTATTGGGTGTGTTGGGGACACAAGAGACTTCTTGTATCTTGATTGCAGGGTTGCTTAAGAGGGAATACCTTTGACCACTTCCTCCCTGAGTTCGATAAACCTTGGGTAATCCACTTAAGGGAAACTTGCTGTTGTTCTACAAACCTCTGCACTTGGAGGCCCAACAACTGTCTACAAGAATAGAAGTGCGTAGACATCAAGCTCTTTTCTGGCGCTGTTGCCGGGGAGGAAAGGTAAAAGGCACTCACACACTTACCTCACGTCAGCGGTAAGCCAGAAAGCTATTTTCTGGCGCCGTTGCCAGGGAGGTAAGGTAAAAGGTACTCACATCCTCCGGTGTGAGTGCTCGAAGTTATTTCCTTTAGATTCTGCAGTTTTGTCTTTTTGTTTCTTGTTTTTACTATTTAGGCTTAATGGAAAACAATAACAAAATTAGAGAGCTTTATAGTATCTATCTTGAGTTAGGACATGAAGTGTTTGAAGAGAAAATTTAAAAACCTATGGAGCTTTATTTGCATGCTAATAGCAATGTTATTAGTATGAATTCTTTGGACACCATTGTTGCTAATGCTATGGAAAAGTCTAAGCTTGGGGAAGCTGGTTTTGATGAGCATGATATTTTTAGTCCCCCAAGCATAGAGGAGAATTTTTTCTTTGATGATAGTTTACCTCCAACTTATGATGATTACAATGATGAATATGATATTTTCAGTCTACCTACTATTGAGAAGAAAGTTGATTGTGATTACAATATGCCTCCTATATTTGATGATTATGGTGATGATAATAATAGTGATAGCTATTTTGTTGAATTTTCTCCCACTACAATTAATAAAAATGACAATGCTTATGTGGAGAGTAATAATCATTTTATGCATGTGGCTCATGATAAGAATGTTTTATGTGATAGTTATATTGTTGATTTTATCCATGTTGCTAGTAAAAGTTATTATGAGAGAGGGAAACATGGTTTTATGTATCTCAACAATATTAAGTTTCCCCTCTTTATGTTGAAAATTTTGAAGTTGCACTTCTTTTGCTTTCCTATACTTGTTGCTTTGTGCTTTCAAGACTTGTTTCTTTACAAGATTCCTACGCTTAGGAAGTGGGTTAGACTTAAATGTGTTTTGAATATGCTTCTTGATGCTCTCTTTCAAATCAATTCATATTTCCTATGTGAGCATCTTTCAAACTATCAAGCCTAACTTAAAGGCATTAAAGAAAAGTACTTGTTGGGAGATAACCCAAGAGTTTCCTTGAGTCTTGGAAGTTATTACTTCAGTAATGACCTCTCCTTATTCTTTTTTTGTTTGGTTTTTGTGCCAAGAATGACCTCTAATGAGAGAGAAGTAAGATTTGGGGATTTGCTGTCCCGAAACAGATTTCTGTCCTCCACCAAAAAACTTTGTGAGGAGTATCTGTAACTTGTATTGAGCTCAAAATTTACGAATAAATCCCCCAGTATGTTAGATAACTTTCGTTAGTTAAACACTTTTTGATTTGAGCAACATAAGGTCTTCTAAAAAATCGGTATCTACCTGCTGGTCTGTTTTGACAGATTTCTGCCAGTATTTGCATTTGCTTCTTATTAATTCCTTTTTGGGTTCTTTTTGGGAAATTAAGCTTTTTGAAGGAGTTGCTACGATAGCTTGTGTTTTTAGTGAAAAATCTTAATGTTCCAAAGCTTTGCCTAAGGTCTAATATCTTTTGAATACACTAATGTTGCTAATGAAGATTGTGTGAAGTTTTGTATGAAGGAAAATTTTCAGGTGTAGAGAGATAATGATGTAATGAGATGAAGAACGGACAAAAGCTCAAGCTTGGGGATGCCACCCCGGTGTCACCCCAAGAAATATATGAGAGGTGCAAGCGTCAAAGCTTGGGGATGCCCAAGAAATCCCCTTCTTCATCAATAAAAAGCGCAGGTCTGTCTAGACACTTCGTTTTTATTGTTTTATACACAGTTGTGTTGTTCTTGGAGCGTCTTAGTTTTCGTTTTTAGTTTTTGTTTGATTAGTTTGCTTGAAAAAAGTTGGTTGGCTCACAGAACACTTCTTTTGGAGAGAGACACACTCTGTTTCAATTGTTCACTTTTGCTAGCACTGTGTTTAGCCTTAGTTTTCTTGTGCTTTCAGCTTGGAACTTTTTTAGTTCCTTGATACGTTGGAAACTTATCTATATTTTTTTATGCTCCATGCTTGTTTTGTATCTACTTTGCTTTACTTGTCTACACTTTGAGGTGCTTTTTACATGTTTTCTGGTACTAACCTATTAACAAGTTGCCTTGATGTGATTCTGTTTTCATTGTTTTTGGTTTCAGAAAAGTTATTAAAGAAATATTCTCGGAATTGGACGGGACAAACGACAAAGTCAATAACTTTCCGTGGGGAACAAGAAGTCCAGAGGAGAGCCCGGGAGTCCGGACAGAGGGGCCACCCCCCCCCCCCCCAGGCGCGGCCACAGGTGGGCCTGCGCCTGGCTAGGGTTTGGTGGCCCTGGCCGCCTCCCGGTCTCGCCTATTCTCCTATAAGAAGCCCCCGATGCAGAAACTCTCTACCCGGTCAATATTCCATGAAACCGTCTTTAGCCGCCGCCACCATCGTTCCTAGATCGGGGGATCTGAAGCTCTTCCCGGCACCCTGCCGGAGGGGAGATCATCCCGGAGGCCTTCTCTACGGTATGATTCGTGAATAGTTCCACCTTGGATTATGGGTTCATGTAGTAGCTAGATGGTTGTATATCCTCTTTTGTGCTTTCATGTATAGATCTTGTGAGCTCCGTTCATGATTAAGATCTAATCTATTTGTAATCATGCATGTTGTGTTTGCGGGGATCTGATGGATATTGAGATTATTATGTTGGTTTGATTAATGGTTTTATCTTTATGATTCTATCATGTTTGTGTTGTTTGTGATCTTGCATGCTCTCCGTTGCTAGTGGTTATCTTGGCCAAGTAGTTGCTAGTGACTCCAAGAGGGAGTATTTATGTTCGATAGTGGGTTCATGTCTCTAGTTTCCAAGGGAAGTGACATTAATCTCTTCGGTTGTAGATGTGTTGTTGCTATTAGGGACAAAACAACGGTCTCTTATTCATGGAACATGTGGACTGTTTACCTTAGACACTTTGCTTAAAGCAGTTGTTTGTTGTTTGCAACTTAATACTGGAGGGGGTTCGGATGATAACATGAAGGTGGACTTCTAGTCATAGATGCTGTTGGATTACGGTATATGTATATTGTTGTATTTCCCAATCAACCTCATAGGATCTTTTTGGCTAGTAATTGCATTGTTATGCCTTGCTCAGTTCCTGTCAATTGCCCCGCTGTAATTTGTTTACCCTTCATGCCATGTTGTTTATCTAAGGAGAGCACCTCTAGTGAACTATGGACCACGGTCCAATCTTTACCATTGATACATCTTCCACTGTTACTTGTTTACTTGCTGCAAACCATTACCTTCCACACCATACGTATAATCCTTTGTTATAGAAAACCGGTGAGCTTGACAACCTCACTGATTCGTTGGGGAAAAGTCTTGAGTTTGTGTTGTGCAGGTCTTCACGTTGTTTGCAACACTTGTGTGACGTTTCCTTCCTCCTTCTGGTTCGATAACCTCGGTATCAACTGAGGGAAAACTTGTTGCCTGCTCTTCACACCCTGCGCTTGGGGTTACCAACGAGGCATCAACTAGCATCAAGTATTGTTGGCGCCATTGCTGGGGACTCTACTTCAACCTCTTCCTCAAGCACCATCAAGTATTTCTGGCGCCGTTGCCGGGGAGGCTAAGGACGTCTTCACAAGGGGAGTCCTTCACTTCCTTTTTCTTTACTTTATTTTTAGTTTGCTTTGTTTCTTTTGCTTGGTTTTGTTTGCCTCTTTCCAAAAAAAAATAGTTCCTGCTATAGTTGCTGCTGCTGTTTTTGGCTTGCCCACCTTTGCCAAAATGAACTCTGCTGAGAACACCAAGTTGTGTGACTTCACTAGCACCAACAACAATGATTTCCTAAGCACACCTATTGCTCCACCTGCTCCTGATGCTATCTTTTATGAAATTAAGCCTGCTTTGTTGAATCTTGTGATGAGAGAGAAATTTTCTGGTGCTGGCTCTGATGATCCTGCTGCCCATCTTAATAGCTTTGTTGAACTCTATGAAATGCAAAAGTATAAAGGTTGTAGATGTAGATATTATTAAGCTCAGGCTTTTTCCTTTCTCCTTGAGGGGAAAAGCTAAAGAATGGTTGCTATCTTTGCCTAAAAATAGTATTGATTCTTGGACTAAGTGCAAAGATGCTTTTATTGGAAAGTACTATCCTCCTGCTAAGATTATTGCTATGAGAAGTGACATTATGAAATTTAAACAGCTTGATAGTGAACATGTTGCTCCTGCTTGGAAAAGAATGAAATCTTTGGTTAAAAATTGCCCTACTCATGGACTCATTGCTTGGATGATTATCCAAACTTTTTATGCAGGTTTGAACTTCTCCTCAAGAAACCTGTTGGATTCTGCTGCTGGAGGTACTTTTATAGGACTCACCTTGGGTGCTGCAACAAGGCTTCTTGATAATATGATGGTTAACTACTCTGAATGACATGTTGAGAGAGCTCCACATGGTAAGAAGGTAAATTCTGTTAAGGAAACTTCCTCTTTGAAAATATTGATGTTATTATGGCTATGCTTGTTAATGGGAAAGCTCCTCTAGATCCTAATAGTGTTCCCTTAGCCTCTTTGGTTTCTCAAGAAGAGCAAATTATAGGTCTGTCTAGACACTTAACTTTTATTGTTTCATGCATAGTTGTGTTGTTCTTGGAGCGTCTTAGTTTTCGTTTGCTTTGCTTAGGTTGTTTAGTTTGCTTGAATAAAGTAAGTTTGAACCCCGTTCTCGCTGTGTTGTTTTGCAAATAAGTTTGCTTGGTGTTTGGAAAGGAGTAGTAAGTTCTTGCTTCAAGTGCAAGAGAAGCTTGCATTGACTTTAACTTATACTTTGGCATGACATGCTAGGTGTTGTTTTAGCATTATGCTTAGTGATTATTGTTGTTGCATGTCTTGTTACAAACAATTGGGATTGCTTTGTGTGCCTTGAAGAAATTATGCGTTGTTTTAGCATGCAAAAGCATAGTATTGTGGTATTCTCATTTTATGTTTTTCCTGGGTTGACTTGGCACATGCTTACACCATGTTATGACTATGACAAGTCACCATTAGCCTATATGATCATTTAGTCCTTGACTTGTAGTACCACTCTTTGCTTTGATTAGTTTGCTTTGTTGCATTGCATAACTATGGCCATTATAGCTCTCTTAGTTGGTTGCTCCCAATCTTTTGCTAGCCTCCACTTGTATGAGTAAGTTCTACTCATGCTTCCAACTCCCAAGAAACCAAGTTATTCCAAAATGTCCACTATAAACTCCTATGCATGGTGTGTTACACCATTCCAAGTATATTATTGTTTTCAACTATCTTCCAATTAAAAACTATTTTGTTATGTGAAAACTTAGTAATTAAAGCCCTCACGAACTTGATAGCACATTTTATTCTTTGCCCCTAATAAACTTGAACCATTGAGGCAACTTTGTTGTATATGCTTGCACTTATAAGATGGGATTAACAGAACCGTGCTGTCACGGGGAACGTTTTCAATATTGCACTTGTACTTTTGTACTCCGTTGATGTCATGCTCTTTTATCTATGGATGTTACCGGTGTGAAATGAAGTGGGAACTTGTAAGTCCATGAAGTTTGTAATCTGTGTTAGAGAAACGCCTAGGCCGCTAGCCTAAGCCATGCCTAATCATGGTGGAAACTTGCAGCATCACCATAGTGACATCTATGAAGCAATCTTCTTAAAAAAGACACATTGAGAAAAGAGGAAAGAGAGAAAAAAGCACCATATTCCCATGGTACATAAGAAGATTGCTGAGATGCTCATTGTCTGTTTGCCTTGTCATTTTGGTTATGTGAAAGCTCTTGTACCATGTGCAAGGGGTACACGTTGGCGGTTCTCAATGATATGCAAATACTTACAGTAACAAGAACTTGCATGGGACCTAAGTTGAGTATCCATGAGGAGTAGCCCTCATAGTCAAGGGACTTGAGATTGCCAACTTATAGTTTGTCAAGCATATACTCCAGCTTTGCCACTTTAACCTTAACTACTTCAAGATTCTTATGATAGGGGCAATGAGGGCTAAAAGCTAATAAGTACCTTAATTTTTGGAAGCTCTTTTTGAAACTTGTAATCCCTGCTTCCTTTATAAAAAAGGCCTTTCTTCCACCATTATTTGAGTCTCCACATTCTACCTTTAGGCACCATTAAGAGAGCATAGTTGTCATTCTGTGTGCATTGTTCCAAAGATTATTAATTGATGCATCTGGTGTTATTACTTGTTTTTGTACTATTTGTTTCTAGTCACCCTTGTGAACTTTGAAGATGTCCTATGCATCTATATTGCTACTCTATGAGGGACAAGCTGATTGTGTGGCATTCCGCAAAACCACTACTAGAAAATCGCGTTGTTTTTGTGCATTGCATCATCATGACCGCATGCTCATGTCATCATGCCACATTGCATTTGAGCATCGTCATCATCTTGCATTTGCTTGCATAAAACTATTTTCGGAAAAACCTATTTTGTTTTATAAACGCCCCTTCTTTGTTCAAACACAAAACCCGGGCCTCCGGATTATTTCGTTTTGTCTGCCAACGGTTTGCAAAAGCCCGGATTTAATTGAATAAATTTTTTAATTATTTTTAGGGGGCAGCCAAACCGGGCCGATCCGACCCAGTCGGCCACCCCCAGAATAAAATCGGTCCACCTAAACTCTTTTCTTACCCTATCCTAGCCTACCCACCCTCCAGCCACCTCACCCCCTCCAATGCCCTCTCGCCACCTCACCTCTCCTCTCTCCACCCAACCAATCACCCCCTGCCACATCAGCCACCCCACTCCTCCTCTCCACCTGTCCCGCCACGCCTACAGGTCCCACCTCGCAGCCCCACCAACCCCCTGTTCCTCTTCCCCACCGCGTCCTCTCCCCCCGACCCCGCGCGTCCTCTCTCCCCTTCCCTCGTCTCTCCCACGCGCCCCCGCCCCCTTTCTCCTTCCCTCGCGCTCGCCCCGCCCTTCTTCCTCTCCGGCGCCGGCCACCGCTACCAGCCCGCGGCCGCCTCGCCCTCCTCGGCCTCCAGCACCTCCTGCCGCCTGTCTCCCCGCGCACCCCGCCCTCTCGTCTGCATCCACCATCCCTGTCGCCGCTCCCCTCTCCTCCTTGCCTGGCCGCCCCCTCTCTGCATCCGCGGCGCCCTCTCCCCCTAGGCCGGCGACGCGCGACGAATCCCCTCCTCCGCAGCCGTCCCCTGCTGCCGAGGCTCCTCCAAGATCCTCCCACCGCCATCTCCCTCGAGCCCGCCTCCGGGCTCCCACCGTGCTCGCCAGCGACCTCAGGCCGCCGCCTCGGGTCGAGCTCCTCGCACCGGGCTGCGTCTCCCCTCTGCAGCGCCGCCGTCCTCGACCGCTGGGCGCCAGCCACGTATGTCTCAACAGCGAGCCCCCTGTGCCTGGTCGCCCGCGGGTGCTCTGTCGCCGGTCTCCCCAGCGCGGCTCCTATCCTCGTCGTCGGTGCTCCGCTGCTCCGTCCCGCGTGAGCTCCCTGGGACCAAGTGCTGCAACCGATGTTATTGGTATGACCTGCGAAGGAAAACCATGTGAAAATGCAAGGTGGTCGGATGTAGATGTGTACATGGTGTAGTTTGGTGACGCTTAGAAGACGGTGATGCTCCAAGATCGAGTTGAAGAGACATGATCTGCTGCACAAGTACAAGATCTCCATCACGGACTCCAAGGACTCCCTCACGGACATCAGGCGCCAAGATCGCCTCACGGACAAACCAACACGAAGTAATTGATGCAGATCCGAAGACCGATCCCGGTGTTTGAAGGCCGAACCCCAAGATCTGCCTCACGGGACCGAACCCCTCGGAGCATCGAGGATGCCTTCATGGGACGCCAAGACACCCCCCGAACCCGAAGACCGATCCCGTAATTGGCGCCACGCCAAGTGCTCCTTCCCGGACCCGAGGACCATCAAGACTTCCGCTCGGCAACGCCAAGTACTCCTTCCTGGCTTCGAAGTCCGACCCCGTGGGACCCGACAAGATCGGCACCGACCAGGGCGAGCCCGATGCGCCCCCGACGCCAACCAGGTCCTTCTTCCCGGATGCGACAAGACCTACTTCCGATGTCCGAGACCGATCCCGTCGAACCCTGAACCCTGAGACCCAACCCCGAACCCCTCGAACCCCATGATCGCCAAACCTCCATGTGTGACCCTTATCCGAGAACCATTTTCTATAAATTGTCAACTATATAAATTGTTGCATATTTAATTGTTCATGCATGCATACATTGTGTGGTTTGGGGGCCTTCTGCCGATTCACCATATAATTAAATATGGGGCCCATATGCGGGCAAATCTAGTCGTATATTGGTCCCATTTAAATTTGTGTAGCGAACCGATGCCATGTTTTGTCCTGTTAAGACAACAATTAAATTGCGGGGTAGTTTAATAACTTGAACCATCTGAATAATTGTCGAGACCTCGGTTCCGCTTAATATGGCCTAATTGCATCGCATCTTGCCATGTCATACATCATACATGCATCATGTGTAGGGTTCGCAGCATAGAAAACAAAAATTTTCCTACGATGTGAACTATATACCAAGATCTATATATACTAGATACAAACAACGGGCAGATGTATATCCGTAGAGAACATACCCTTGAAGACCGACAAAGCTTAACGAGTTCAACTCGTGGTTGATGTAGACGATCTCTTGCCGATCTCAAGATCGAGAGGAAGTCCTAGCGCCGCAAATCAGCAGCGCATCCGTGCTCGCACACACGTTCGAGGCACCGAGCAACCTCCGCCTCCTCGCTCCAGCGATGCAGCGGAAGCACAACTCTTTCTTGCCGAATAGACACCGGGAACATGTATCTCGCTAGTCCGAGACCATGGGGATAAATTCTAGAAGGGGATAGAGATCCTTCACGAGGAGGTGTGTGAGACAAGTGAGGAGGGGGGCTCCTTTTATAGGAGGAGGGGGGGACCCCAAGGGGTGGCGGCATGGGGCTGCCCTTGCCCTCCCTCTTCATGTGGGTGGACACTCCACTCACAAAACTCCTCTAAATTCCCTCCACTCAAAAGTCCACTCAAAATCCCATTAAATTTCCACCAAATTTAATGCAAGCTCTCATTAAATAAAACTCTTTTATTTTATTCAGAATTTTGTCAATTACTTTAATGACAAACATTCAAAAATAACCTTGCTAGAATTCTATTTCACATGCATAACCACTTTATGCAATTTCACCCGAAAACCTGTTTGGTATCTAGTGAAATAAATTCCTGCGCTTATTCATTCTTTCGGCATGAAACATTTGCTCCAATTGGATGTCGGTGTCTCTTAAGTGTGTCACCCTACGGTTCGTGAATAATGCGGACATGATCGAGACCCTCTCGGATCAATAATCGAAGCGGGATCTGGAGACCCATCGACTCCCACACATTCAACGATGACTTTCTTGTGATCGTGAACCTTTTACGCTAGTATCTTAATCCCTTTGTTTCACGATATATTACATGTCCGAGATTCGATCATCGGTATCTCCATACCTAGTTTGATCTCGTTCGACATGCACTCTTTTCTCGTTCTGTGATATAACATTCTAGTGATCAAATCACTTGCTTGCAAGCTAATCAATGTGATATCACCGAGAGGGCCCAGTATATCTATCCGTCATCGGGATGAACAAATTCCACTCTTGATCCATGAGCCTCAACATAACACTTTATTAGTTACGAATCCATCTTTATAATCACCACATTACGGTGTGACGGTTGATGTTATCAAGAAACTCTTCGGTGTTAGTGATTGACATGATCTCATGGTCTAAGGATTAGGATCACTTCGTAAGTTGTTATAGCAATATAAACTCAATGACTTTGATCGTAATGCTATACTTGGATGAATGTTCATCACATCATTACACTAATGTTGTGATCCGTTATTAACAACATCCAATGTCCATGATCGAAACCTTGATCATCTTGTTAATCAACGAGCTAGTTTATGAGAGAGGCTTAACTAGGAACTTTACATTTGTTTATTAAACACACATGTATTAACGTTTCCGTATTAATACAATTATAGCATGCAAAATAAACATCTATCATATACTTGGAATACACATAATAAACACTTTATTATTGCCTCTCGGGGCATATTCCTTGATCTCCCACTTGCACTAGAGACAATAATCTAGTTACATAGTGATAAATCTAACACCCATTGAGTTCGTGTTGATCATGTTTTGCTCTAGGGAGAGTTTTAGTCAACGGATCTGCTACATTGAGATCCGTATGTACTTCTAAATCTTTATATCTCCATCCTTGACATGCTCATGGATGGAGTGAAACCGCGCTTAATATGCTTGGAATGCTTGTGAGACCTTGGCTCTTTGGCATTGGCAATGGCACCATTGTTGTCACAATAGATCACCATTGGGTCCAACGCGTTTGCCACAACTCCTAGTTCGGATATGAACTCCTTCATCAAAGCTGCTTCTCGAGCAACAACATATTCGCCTCCGTTGTTGATCCCGCTACCACAGGTTGTTTGGAGCTCCTCCAACTAACCGCTCGGCCATTCATGAGAAATACGATCCGGATTGAGACTTAGAGTCATCCGGATCGGTGTCAAAGCTAGCATCGACATAACACTTAGCGACGCGAGCTCTTCTTCACCTCGTATACAAGAAACATATCCTTAGTTCTTCGTAAGTACTTAAGGATATTCTTGACCGCTATCGATGTTCGAACACGGATCCGATTGGTACCAACTAGTCAAACTAATAGCGTGTGCCACATCCGGTCTTGTACATAGCATGGCGTACATTATAGAGCCTATGGCTGAAGCATAGGGACTTTGTCCATTATCTCTCTTTCTTCCGCGAAGCGGACTTTGAGTCTTACTCAATGTCTTGCCTTGCAACATAGGTAAGAACCCTTCTTACTTCCGTCCATTTTAAACTTCTTTAAAATCTTATCAAGGTATGTACTTTGCGATAACCCTATTAGGCGCCTAGATCTATCTCTATAGATCTTTATGCCTAATATGTATGACTTCACCTAGGTCCTTCATTGAAAATTTCTTTGTTTAGATAACTTTTAACATTGTTTAAAGTTCTATATCATTTCCGATCAATAATATGTCATCCACATATAATATCAGAAATGCCACATTGCTCCCACTCACTTTCTTGTAAATACAAGCTTCTCCATAAGTTTGGACAAATCCAAACTCTTTGATCACCTCATCAAAGCGGAGATTCCAACTTCGTGATGCTTGCTTCAATCCATAGATGGATAAGCTTGCACACCTTGTTAGCATCCTTAGGATCGACAAAACCCTTTGGTTGTATCATATACAACTCTTCTTCAATATTACCATTGAGAAACGTTTTGACATCCATCCGCCATATTTCATAATCGAAATATGCAGAATTGCTAACATAATCCTAATCGACTTTAGCATCGCTACGGAGAGAAAGTCTCATCGTAGTCAACTCCTTGAATTTGTCGAAACCCCTTTGCGACAAGTCGAGCTTTATAGATGGTCACATTACCATCGACATCAGTTTTCCTTTGAAAATCCATTTGTTCTCCACGGCCTTTCGGTGAGGTAATTCCACCAAGTTCCAAACTTGATTTTCATACATGGATTCCATCTCGGATTTCATGGCTTCTAACCATTTGTTGGAATCCGGGCTCATCATCGCTTCTTCATACGTCGCAGGGTCATTGTTTTCATCAACCATGAAATTTATGACAGATTTCCGACAGTTCGAGCTGACGCGTCTGCTTGACTGCGAGGTTCTAGTACTCTTTCGGAGTTTCATGATCATTATCATTAGTTCCCTCTTCAATGTGGAGCCAACTCCAGAACAACTTCCGGCGCTGCGCTACTCGCCATACTTTGAAGAGAAGGTTCCACAACCTCTTCGAGTTCTACCTTCCGACTACTCACACCTTTCGCGAGAAACTCTTTCTCTAGAAAGGATCCATTCTTGGCAACAAAAACCTTGCCCTCGGATCTGTGATAGAAGGAATACCCAATAGTTTCTTTAGGGTATCCTATGAAGACGCATTTTTCCGCTTTGGGTTCGAGTTTATCCGGTTGAAGTTTCTTCACATAAACATCGCAACCCCAAACTTTAAGAAATGACAGCTTAGATTTGTTTCCAAACCACAATTCATACGATGTCTTTTCAATGGATTTAGATGGTGCCCGATTTAAAGTGAATGCAGCAGTTTCTAGTGCATAACCCAAAATGACAACGGCAAGTCCGTCGAGACATCATAGATCGAACCATATCTAATAAAATACGATTACGATGTTCGACACACCATTTTTTTGTGGTGTTCCGGCAGGTGTGAGTTGTGAAACAATTCCACACTCTTTCATGTGAGTGCTAAACTCGTAACTTAGATACTCACCTCCACGGTCGGACCGTAGAAATTTGATCTTTCTATTACGATGATTTTCCACTTCATTCTGAAATTCCTTGAACTTTTCAAAGGTTTCAGACTTGTGTTTCATGAAGTAGATATAACCGTATCTACTCAAATCATCCGTGAAAGTAACAAAATAACGATATCCACCTCGCGACGACACACTCATTGGACCACATACATCAGAATGTATGACTTCCAATAAATGCCGCCTGCTCCATTGAACCGGAAAACGACGTTCTAGTCATCTTGCCCATAAGGCATGGCTCACATGTATCAAATGATTCATAATCAAGTGATTCCAAAAGTCCATCCGAATGGAGCTTCTTCGTGCGTTTAATGCCAATATGACCTAGACGGCAATTACCACATATATGCGGATATATCATCATTAAGTTTAATCCTTTTAGCATCAACATTATGAATATGTGTAACATTATCATTGAGATCTAACAGAAATAAACCATTCATCATCGGTGCATGACCATAAAAGATTTCATTCATATAAATGGAACAACCATTGTTCTCAGATTTAAATGAATAACCACTTTGCATCAAACATGATCCAGATACAATGTTCATGCTCGGCAGTGCACCGATAACATTTATTTAAGTTTATAACTAATCCCGACGGTAAGTGGAGAGGCAGCGTTCTGACGGCGATTACATCAACGTTCGATCCATTGCCGACACGCATCTTGACCTCACCCCTTGCTAGCGGTCGCTTGTTCCGCCGCCCCTGATTCGAGTTACAAATATTAGCAACTGACCCGGTATCAAATACCCAAAGCTCTGCGAGCACTAGTCAAGTACACATCAATAACATGTATATCATATATACCTTTGTTTGCCTTGCCGGCCTTCTTGTGCGCCAGATACTTGGGGATTGCGCTTCGATGGGGTCCCCTTACAATAGTAGCACTTTCGAATCGGACTTAGGTCCAACTCGGGTTTTTTCAGCGCTGCAACAGCCGCCTTACTTCCCTTCCGCTTTTCCCTTCTTGTCTTTCTTGAAACCAGTGTTCCTATTGATCATCAACACTTGATGTTCCTTTTGATCTCCACTGCAGTTTTAAGCATTGGCGAAGCTCGGGAGAGACTTCTTCATGCCTTGCATATTATAGTTCATCACGAAGCTCTTATAGCTAGGTGGCAGACCGAGAACACGATGGATGCCTAAGTCAATGGGAATCATTATTCCCAAGGACACAAGCTTATCGGCGTAACCCGACATCTTGAGTACATGCTCACTAACGGATTTGTGCTCTTCCATCATGCAGCTAAAGAACTTTTCAAGCATTGTAGCTCTCTGACAGACATGTGTGTCGAAAATCATTTTCAACTCACCCATTGTATCAAATGCATTGCCGTTTTGAAACGCTTTGAAGTTCGGCTCTAGCCCATACAATATGCCGCAATGAACTAAGTTGTGGTCCTCTGACGAGTCGATAGACATTCTTCTCCTCGTCAGGGCATCATCAAAGGTGGGGGCCTAACGGCGCTTCTAGCACATATTGCTTTTGTGCAGAGAGGAGAATCCTCAAATTCATGGCCCATTCAGTAAAGTTGCTACCGTTCGTTGCTAGTTTCTCTTTCTCCATGAACGCATTGAAATTAAAAGTAGGTGGTGCCATCTACAACAGAATTTGTAAAGTTTAGACTAAGTGTATGATAGATCGAGTTCAACTAATCTATATTACGAATGAACTCCCACTCAAAAGCGACATCCCTCGTGTCCTTTTGGTGATTACATGAACCAAATCCACTACACCAAGTCCGATCATCACGTGAGTCGGTATAGCTTCAAAGGCGAGCATCAAATGGGCATCATATCAACTATATGACTCATGCTTAACCTTTCGTCTGTTCCGAGGCCATTTCTGTACATGCTAGGCTCGCCAAGTTAGAACCTTAGTATTTGCGTAACTGCTTTTACACCAAATATGGTCGTGGATCCAAGAACACCCGATCATCACGTGATGTCTTGGAGCGACGAAACATAATCGGTGCATACTAAAGGAAGAACACATTTTATCTTGATATTTAAATGAGGATCATCTTATTATGCTTAACAAAGCGCTAAACAAGCAATATAAGATGTAATCAAACATCATATGTTTATTAGTGAAATTATATGGTTCCCGCAGATGATCTCTATCATGTGCATCGTGGTATGATCACTATCATACCTATATGTGTAAATCCAAGGTCTATGGATTTTACACGCTATGTGTGTTGTAAGAGTATCATCTCATACTTCTACTTACAATACTACCATATCATAACACTAGCCCAAAGAACAATCTAAACTAGACGCCTAATTTATCCATTGCAAGTTTTACGTGGCTTAGGGCTTTCGAGATAGAACCGTTCTTACCTACGAACATGAACCACAACGAGGATAATCAAATTGTTGACAACTCGCTTGCAAAAATAGATATTGACTATAGTAGGAGAGATGACACCCGCTAGCCACTTATGCAAACTAGTTGCATGTCAAGCGTGAACAGGTCTCATGTGCGAGGACATGTAAAGTTTGTCCGCCGCTTCATCCCACTATGCCACCAATATCCAAAATCACAACAAAGGAGCAACAACATGATCATCATCGCCACATACTCATATGTGTACTACCCGTGTAAAGTATCTACGCAGATCCGGCTCGATACCCTTTGTAGGGTTCGCGACATAGAAAACAAAAATTTTCCTACGATGTGAACTATATACCAAGATCTATATATACTAGATACAAACAGCGGGGATGTATATCCGTAGAGAACATACCCTTGAAGACCGACAAAGCTTAACGAGTTCAACTCGTGGTTGATGTAGACGATCTCTTGCCGATCTCAAGATCGAGAGGAAGTCCTAGCGCCGCAAATTAGCAGCGCATCCGTGCTCGCACACACGTTCGAGGCACCGAGCAACCTCCGCCTCCTCGCTCCAGCGATGCAGCGGAAGCACAACTCTTTCTTGCCGAATAGCCACCGGGAACATGTATCTCGCTAGTCCGAGACCATGGGGGATAAATTCTAGAGGGGGAGAGAGATCCTTCACGAGGAGGTGTGTGAGACAAGTGAGGAGGAGGGGCTCCTTTTATAGGAGGAGGGGGGAACCCCAAGGGGGTGGCCGGCGCATGGGGGCTGCCCCCTTGCCCTCCCCTCTTCATGTGGGTGGACACTCCACTCACAAAACTCCTCTAAATTCCCTCCACTCAAAAGTCCACTAAAAAATCCCATTAAATTTCCACCAAATTTAATGCAAGCTCTCATTAAATAAAACTCTTTTATTTTATTCAGAATTTTGTCAATTACTTTAATGACAAACATTCACAAATAACCCCTTGCTAGAATTCTATTTCACATGCATAACCACTTTATGCAATTTCACCCGAAAACCTGCTTTGTATCTAGTGAAATAAATTCCTGCGCTTGTTCATTCTTTTCGCATGAAACATTTGCTCCAATTGGATGTCGGTGTCTCTTAAGTGTGTCACCCTACGGTTCGTGAATAATGCGGACATGATCGAGACCCCTCTCGATCAATAATCGAAGCGGATCTGAGACCCATACGACTCCTACACATTCAACGATGACTTTCTTGTGATCGTCGGAACCTTTTACGCTAGTATCTTAATCCCTTTGTTTCACGATATATTACATGTCCGAGATTCGATCATCGGTATCTCCATACCTAGTTTGATCTCACATCGACATGCACTCTTTTCTCGTTCTGTGATATAACATTCTAGTGATCAAATCACTTGCTTGCAAGCTAATCAATGTGATATCACCGAGAGGGCCCAGAGTATATCTATCTCCATCGGATGAACAAATTCCACTCTTGATCCATGAGCCTCAACATAACACTTTATTAGTTCTGAATCCATCTTTATAATCACCACATTACGGTGTGACGTTTGATGTTATCAAGAAACTCTTCCGTGTTAGTGATTGACATGATCTCATGGTCTAAGGATTAGGATCACTTCGTAAGTTGTTATAGCAATATAAACTCAATGACTTTGATCGTAATGCTATACTTCGGATGAATGTTCATCACATCATTACACTAATGTTGTGATCCCGTTATTAACAACATCCAATGTCCATGATCAGGAAACCTTGATCATCTTGTTAATCAACGAGCTAGTTTATGAGAGAGGCTTAACTAGGAACTTTCTGTTTGTTTATTAAACACACATGTATTAACGTTTCCGTATTAATACAATTATAGCATGCAAAATAAACATCTATCATATACTTGGAATACACATAATAAACACTTTATTATTGCCTCTCAGGGCATATTCCCTTCATCATGCCCGATCTTTTGTCGTAGTATTAAATAGTGCATCCGGTGTTTATTCTAGTGTTTTGCTTCTTCGCGGATAAGATCGATGATTTGATGTGAGCTTCGCTCCGATCTTCGGTTGAACCTTCGACAATGTTTTCAGGCGAGCATCTCCCCCTTTCTACCTATCTTACTTTTATAGTATTTATTCCCTCCTGTTGTTCTATTGCTATCTGTGTGGCGATGCTCTAGTTTCCGTACCCGTGATATCCCGTGCAGCCTTATATTTCCTTGGACACATCCTATTACCTGTTGTTTGGTAGATAGTTGGACTTGCGCGTCGTAGTCGCTTGCTCAAGTGATGTTGCATGACGTCAAGTACCTCAGTTGTTGGAAGACTGCCATATGCTTCATGTTGGAGATGATCATGGCTTTAATTGTTGTCTAATTAATTATTGTTTAATAACTAAAATTGAAGTAGGTAAATGTAGAGGCACCGGTGGGTGATAGGTAATATTTGGTTTCCGACCGCTCACTGGTGTCCCGTAGGACCCCGAGTTCTTGACACCTGTTCCGAGATCGAGCGCACTAACCACATGTGGGATGTATGGGCACCCCATCGATTTAGTACCTGATTTCAAAGAATTGTACTGGGGGCCACAAACTAGTTTGAGGTTGTATTTACTATCCTGTACTTATGCCATGCTTTACCGCTTTATTTAAATTGTGCGATGGATAGCACCTGTACTGTTTAGGATCGGGACACGTTTTCGCGGTGTCGACAAGCCTAGTTTTGGGTCCCCAGTCGTTCACAGCCGTCTACCCAAACCCTAAGTCCGTCTCGTAGACCGGCCGACTTCGTTGCGGGTAGACTTAGTGGGGTGGCCCCCCGTGCTTGCTTTGGGTCTGGGAAACGTCATGACTTAGGCTCCGCCGACATACCGATGGGTGTATGTTAACTGATCTGGCAAAAAGGGTCGAAGTGCGTGTGGATACTTTGGTGCACCCCTGCAGGGTTAAATCTTTTCGAGAAGCCGTGTCCGCGGTTATGGACGACTTGGAGCACAGTGCTTGATCATAGACAACTATAACTAAAGTTTACTGTTATAAATTGACTTGTATCCGATATGACTAGTAATCAGCTTCACTACAACGGAATGGCTAAATAAAAGTACCGACAACTGCTGGGTTTTTGGGCTATCTCATGCTAATCGTATATTTGACTAGTAAGTGTCGCAACTACAACGGAATGATTAACTAAAATTGCCCACTACTTATTATATCATGATGATTATCTCTATTGGACTAGTAATTTGCTGCAACGATAACTGAATAAATAAAACTGCCAACTGTGTGAGTTCCTCGATTGACTTCCTCGTTTGGTCTCGAGGGGGAGATACCAGGATGGGTTTGTTTGATGGTAGACTCAGGTTGGTTCCGAATAGGTCTTTCTTATCCCTCTCTGATAGCCGCCAGTTGTTTCGAGTCTCTATAGGTTGTTTAGTGCATGCTGCCGCTGCCGCTTCAGTCCACCATACCTATGTAGGCGAGGACCGCCGAATTCTAGCCTCGCCGTGTACTGGCCTCAGTACTGACCGCTCTCTCTTTTTCCTTTGCCCTTTCTCGGCACCCCTTTTGTTTAAGCAGGTTTTGAGATCGACGTCGTTAGCAGGGTTACTCTTCCGGCTTGGCTCAAGGGGTTATGGACGCCATTGGTTATTCTTCAGGGCTCTTAGCTCAATTTGCATCTTGTCCGTACTCGGACGCTGTCTCGTTTCCCAAGTGATTTGGATCTTTGTATTGTATATCTGTATTCTTGACTCATGGAGTCGTGTTGTTTATATATCTGTTCTGTGGGTCCCATCGAGGACTGTTGTGTAATGTTATTACTTCGTTTTCCACCCGCACGCAAGTGCCTGGTGGGCACCTTTGAATCGTTTCTATGCGGGTTTGGCGGGAATCGCTAAAACTTGCATAGGGCCGATTCTGAGGGTGTTACAGAGTGGTATCAGAGCCCAGCAGTTGCGATACCCCACAAGTCCAGCCTGTAGGATAACCTAGCTAACGGCCGAAGTAGAGTGTCAAAACTATTTTTGCAAAATCAGTTGGATAGTTCTGATTAGGTCTGATTTTACTCCTTACCCCTCTGCTGTTCTCCTCTTACCTCGACGTGTTTTGAATCCGCTCTCTTCTCTTTCTTCGAGTCCAGGATTTCTCGTGGTTGGGTTCCATCGTACCTTCAGGGTTTCGCTTCCTCCTTTGGTAACGGTGCTGCTACATCGGGTCTACATGCTATCCGAGGAATCCTTCGTCTGGTGGACTTTTCTTTGTTCCTTCTTGTGCCTTCCGGTGCTTTCTGATGCAACGACATCATCTACGCCAGATCCGATGCAGAGTCTGCATCACTCCTTTGTTCCTGAACCTCGATTGTCGAGATCTTGACCGATTCGAGAATGGTTGCACGCTTTTCTACTGATTGTGCAGAGTAATAGTTTGGGTGCGTGATGGATTGGCCCCCATGCCGACTACCCCTTCTATTCGCTTTTGTACATTGAAGTGGATGAGAATGCATCGGTTCCCTTTTTCCATCGGAGTTAGAGGTGGCTTTATTTGTGGATACCTCTACCTTCGCCCTTTTGTTTCCGGAGTGTTCCCTCGACGATCACGGACAACGACCTCTTGTTAGTGGTGTCGCGAAGATCTACACGAAGCGAGAAGATGCAGATCACCGACCTTCCTTCCCATTATGAGGCGGATCTCGAGGGCGAGATCCATTGTTAGTGGTGTCGAATTGTGGCATCCCGCAAAACCACTACTAGAAAATCGCGTTGTTTTTGTGCATTGCATCATCATGACCGCATGCTCATGTCATCATGCCACATTGCATTTGAGCATCGTCATCATCTTGCATTTGCTTGCATAAAACTATTTTCGGAAAAACCTATTTTGTTTTCTAAACGCCCCGTCTTTGTTCAAACACAAAACCCGGGCCTCCGGATTATTTCGTTTTGTCTGCCAACGGTTTGCAAAAGCCCGGTTTTAATTGAATAATTTTTTTAATTATTTTTAGGGGGCAGCCAAACCGGGACGATCCGACCCAGTCGGCCACCCCCAGAATAAAATCGGTCCACCTAAACTCTTTTCTTACCCTATCCTAGCCTACCCACCCTCCAGCCACCTCACCCCCTCCAATGCCCTCTCGCCACCTCACCTCTCCTCTCTCCACCCAACCAATCACCCCCTGCCACATCAGCCACCCCCACTCCCTCCCTCTCCACCTGTCCCGCCCCACGCCCCTGGGTCCCACCTCGCAGCCCCACCAACCCCCTGTTCCTCTTCCCCACCGCGTCCTCTCCCCCCGACCCCGCGCGTCCTCTCTCCCCTTCCCTCGTCTCTCCCACGCGCCCCGCCCCCTTTCTCCTTCCCTCGCGCTCGTCCCGCCCTTCTTCCTCTCCGGCGTCGGCCACCGCTACCAGCCCACGGCCGCCTCGCCCTCCTGGGCCTCCAGCACCTCCCGCCGCCTGTCTCCCCGCGCACCCCGCCCTCTCCTCTGCATCCACCATCCCCGCCGCCGCTCCCCTCTCCTCCTTGCCTGGCCGCCCCCTCTCTGCATCCGCGGCGCCCTCTCCCCCCAGGCCGGCGACGCGCGATAACCCCCTCCTCCGCAGCCGTCCCCTGCTGCCGAGGCTCCTCCAAGCTCCTCCCACCGCCATCTGCCTCGATCCCGCCTCCGGTCTCACACCGTGCTTGCCAGCGACCTCAGGCCGCCTCGGTCGAGCTCTCGCGCTGGCAAGGCGTCTCCTCTCAGAGCGCCGTCCTCGATCATTGGCGCCAGCCGTGACGTCTCAACAGCGAGCCCCTATGCCTGGTCGCCATGGTGCTCTCGCCCGGTCTCCCAGTAGCGGCTCCTCGCTCGTTGCTCGCCCGCTCCGTCCCGCGTGAGCTCCCTGGGACCAAGTGCTGCAACCGATGTTATTGGTATGACCTGCGAAGCAAAACCATGTGAAGATGCAAGGTGGTCGGATGTAGATGTGTACATGGTGTAGTTTGGTGACGCTTAGAAGACGGTGATGCTCCAAGATCGAGTTGAAGAGACATGATCTGCTGCACAAGTACAGGATCTCCATCACGGACTCCAAGGACTCCCTCACGGACATCAGGCGCCAAGATCGCCTCACGGACAAACCAACACGAAGTAATTAATGCAGATCCGAAGACCGATCCCGGTGTTTGAAGGCCGAACCCCAAGATCTGCCTCACGGGACCGAACCCCTCGGAGCACCGAGGATGCCTTCATGGGACGCCAAGACACCCCCTGAACCCAAAGACCGATCCCGTAACCGGCGCCACGCCAAGTGCTCCTTCCCGGACTCGAGGACCATCAAGACTTCCGCTCGGCAACGCCAAGTACTCCTTCCTGGCTTCGAAGTCCGACCCCGTGGGACCCGACAAGATCGGCACCGACCAGGGCGAGCCCGATGCGCCCCCGACGCCAACCAGGTCCTTCTTCCCGGATGCGACAAGACCTACTTCCGATGTCCGAGACCGATCCCGTCGAACCCTGAACCCTGAGACCCGACCCCGAACCCCTCGAACCCCAAGATCGCCAAACCTCCATGTGTGACCCTTATCCGAGAACCCTATTTTATAAATTGTCAACTATATAAATTGGTGCATATTTAATTGTTCATGCATGCATACATTGTGTGGTTTGGGGGCCTTCTGCTGATTCACCATATAATTAAATATGGGGCCCATATGCGGGCAAATCTAGTCGTATATTGGTCCCATTTAAATTTGTGTAGCGAACCGATGCCATGTTTTGTCCTGTTAAGACAACAATTAAATTGCGGGGTAGTTTAATAACTTGAACCATCTGAATAATTGTCGGGACCTCGGTTCCGCTTAATATGGCCTAATTGCATCGCATCTTGCCATGTCATACATCATACATGCATCATGCCCGATCTTTTGCCGTAGTATTAAATAGTGCATCCGGTATTTATTCTAGTGTTTTGCTTCTTCGCGGATAAGATCGATGAGTTGATGTGAGCTTCGCCCCGATCTTCGGTTGAACCTTCGACAATTTTTTCAGGCGAGCATCTCCCCCTTTCTACCTATCTTACTTTTATAGTATTTATTACCTCCTGTTGATCTATTGCTATCTGTGTGGCGATGCTCTAGTTTCCGTACCCGTGATATCCCGTGCAGCCTTATATTGCCTTGGACATATCCTATTACCTGTTGTTTGGTAGATAGTTGGACTTGCGTGTCGTAGTCGCTTGCTCAAGTGCTGTTGCGTGACGTCAAGTACCTCAGTTGTTGGAAGACTGCCATATGCTTCATGTTGGAGATGATCATGGCTTTAATTGTCGTCTAATTAATTATTGTTTAATAACTAAAATTGAAGTAGGTAAATGTAGAGGCACCGGTGGGTGATAGGTAATATTTGGTTTCCGACCGCTTACTGGTGTCCCATAGGACCCCGAGTTCTTGACACCTGTTCCGAGATCGAGCGCACTAACCACATGTGGGATGTATGGGCACCCCATCGATTTAGTACCTGATTTCAAAGTATTGTACTGGGGGCCACAAACTAGTTTGAGGTTTTATTTACTATCATGTACTTATGCCATGCTTTACCGCTTTATTTAAATTGTGCGATGGATAGCACCTGTACTGTTTAGGATCGGGACACGTTTTCGCGGTGTCGACAAGCCCAGTTTTGGGTCCCCGATCGTTCTGACCGTCTACCCAAACCCTAAGTCCGTCTCGAGACCGGACGACCGTTCTATGGTAGACTTAGTGGGTGCCCCGTGCTTGCTTTGGGTCCGGAAACATCATGACTTAGGCTACCGACATACCGATGGGTGTATGTTAACCGATCCGCAAAAGGGTCGAAGTGCGTGTGGATACTTTGGTGCACCCCTGCAGGGTTAAATCTTTTCGAGAAGCCGTGTCCGCGGTTATGGACGACTTGGATCACAGTGCTTGATCATAGACAACTATAACTAAAGTTTACTGTTATAAATTGACGTGTATCCGATATGACTAGTAATCAGCTTCACTACAACGGAATGGCTAAATAAAAGTACCGACAACTGCTGGGTTTTTGGGCTATCTCATGCTAATCGTATATTTGACTAGTAAGTGTCGCAACTACAACGGAATGATTAACTAAAATTGCCCACTACTTATTATATCATGATGATTATCTCTACTGGACTAGTAATTTGCTGCAACGATAACTGAATAAATAAAACTGCCAACTGTGTGAGTTCCTCGATTGACTTCCTCGTTTGGTCTCGAGGGGGAGATACCAGGATGGGTTTGTTTGATGGTAGACTCAGGTTGGTTCCGAATAGGTCTTTCTTATCCCTCTCTGATAGCCGCCAGTTGTTTCGAGTCTCTATAGGTTGTTTAGTGCATCGTCGCCGCTTGATCCACCATACCTATGTAGGAGGACCGCCAATTCTAGCCTCGCCATGTCTTGGTCTCAAGATCGACCGCTCTCTCTTTTTCCTTTGCCCTTTGTCGGCACCCCTTTTGTTTAAGCAGGTTTTGAGATCGACGTCGTTAGCAGGGTTACCCTTCCGGCTTGGCCTGGGCAGGGTTATGGACGCCATTGGTTATTCTTCAGGGCTCTTAGCTCAATTTGCATCTTGTCCGTACTCGGACGCTGTCTCGTTTCCTAGGTGATTTGGATCTTTGTATTGTATATCTGTATTCTTGACTCATGGAGTCGTGTTGTTTATATATCTGTTCTGTGGGTCCCATCAAGGACTGTTGTGTAATGTTATTACTTCGTTTTCCACCCGCACGTAAGTGCCTGGTGGGCACCTTTGAATCGTTTCTTTGCGGGTTTGGCGGGAATCGCTAAAACTTGCATAGGGTCGATTCTGAGGGTGTTACAGATTGCCACTATGCTATGTTTTCTGTATGTGAAATAAATAAACGTTTTTCAAATGCATATTATTCATGATCTTTGTTTGTATTTTGCCATGTTGTATGCATAGTTACTATGTCCTACTGTTAGAACTCCATTCTTTCATGCACATGTTTAGAGTTCTTTGATCCCACCTTTCAATGTTTGCAAATGGTTGGATCTTTATCGTGAGGGTGCATCTTCACCTCAAAAATTATTCTTTTTATCACTTACCTACTCGAGGACGAGCAGGAGTTAAGCTTGGGGATGCTGATACGTTGGAAACGTATCTATAATTTTTGATGCTCCATGCTTGTTTTGTATCTACTTTACTTGTCTACACTTTGAGGTGCTTTTTACATGTTTTCTGTTACTAACATATTAACAAGTTGCAACAGTGCCAGATGCCTATTTTCTGCTGTTTTTGGTTTCAGAAAATTTAGTAAAGAAATATTCTCGGAATTGGACGGGACAAAATGACAAAGTCAATAACTTTCTGTGCGAAACAAGTCTAGAGGAGAGCCGGGGAGTCCGGCCAGAGGGGCCACCCCCCCTAGGCGCGGCCACAGGTGGGCCCGCGCCTGGCTATGGTTTGGTGCCCTGGCCGTCTCCCGGTCTCTCCCCTTCTCCTATAAGAAGCCCCCGATGTAGAAACTCTCAGTACCCGGTCAATATTCCACAAAACCATCTGTAGCCGCCGCCACCATCGTTCCTAGATCGGGGGGATCTGAAGCTCTTGCCGGCACCCTGCCGGAGGGGAGATCATCCCGGAGGCCTTCTCTCCGGTATGATTCGTGAGTAGTTCCACCTTGGATTATGGGTACATGTAGTAGCTAGATGGTTGTATATCCACTTTTGTGCTTTCATGTATAGATCTTGTGAGCTCCGTTCATGATTAAGATCTAATCTATTTGTAATCATGCATGTTGTGTTTGCGGGTATCCGATGGATATTGATATTATTATGTTGGTTTGATTAATGGTTTTATCTTTATGATTCTATCATGTCTGTATTGTTTGTGATCTTGCATGCTCTCTGTTGCTAGTGGTTATCTTGGCCAAGTAGTTGCTAATGACCTCAAGAGGGAGTATTTATGCTCGATAGTGGGTTCATGCCTCTAGTTTCCAAGGGAAGTGACATTAATCTCTTCGGTTGTAGATGTGTTGTTGCTACTAGGGAGAAAACAACGGTCTCTTGTTCATGGAATATGTGGACTGTTTACCTTACACACTTTGCTTAAAGCAGTTGTCTGTTGCTTGCAACTTAATACTGGAGAGGGTTCGGATGATAACCTGAAGATGGACTTCTAGTCATAGATGCAATTGGATTACGGTATATGTATATTGTTGTATTGCCCAATCAACCTTATAGGATCTTTTTGGCTAGTAATTGCATTGTTATGCCTTGCTCATTTCCTGTCAATTGCCCCGCTGTAATTTGTTTAACCTTCATGCCATGTTGTTTATCTAAGGAGAGCACCTCTAGTGAACTATGGACTCCGGTCCAATCTTTACTATTGATACATCTTCCACTGTTACTTGTTTACTTGCTACAAATCATTATCTTCCACACCATACGTTTAATCCTTTGTTACAGCAAACCGGTGAGCTTGACAACCTCACTGATTCGCTGGGGCAAAGTCTTGAGTTTGTGTTATGTAGGTATCCACGTTGTTTGCAACACCTGTGTGACGTTTCCTTCCTCCTTCTGGTTCGATAACCTCGGTCTCAACGGAGCGAAAACTTGATGCTTGCTCTTCACACCCTGCGCTTGGGGTTACCAACGAGGCACCAGCTAGCATCAAGTATTGCTGGCGTCATTGCTGGGGACTCTACTTCAACCTCTTCCTCGAGCACCATCATTCTTCTTTGTGGATTTGTGAAACAAGCTCACTCATCTTTATTGCTTATTATCTTTGTGAGTTGTTTAAAATAAGTTGCTTGCTGTTGGAAAGGAGTAGAAAGTTTCATGCTTAAGTAGTACAAAAGTGAGCTTGCATTACCTTATGATTAGTAGTTATTGATGTAGCATGGTTTGGTCCAAGTCATTGGGATTGCTTAGTGTGCCTTGAAGAAAT
Source organism: Avena longiglumis (assembly GCA_030063025.1). Lineage (NCBI taxonomy): Eukaryota > Viridiplantae > Streptophyta > Magnoliopsida > Poales > Poaceae > Avena > Avena longiglumis. Next base: position 468,010,981 of record CP125974.1, on the reverse strand, counting down.
TATGCGTTTTTAGCATGCAAAAGCATAGTATTATGGTATTATCCTTTGATGCTTTGCTTGAGTTGACTTGGCAGATGCTTACACCATGTTATGACTCTCACAAGTCACCATAGCCTCTATGGTCATTTAGTCCATGACTTGTAGTACCACTCTTTGCTTTGATTAGTATGCTTTGTTGCTCTGCATGATTATGGCCATTATGTTCTCTTAGTTGGTTGCTCTATGTCTTTTGCTAGCCTCCATTTGTATGAGTAAGTTCTACTCATGCTTCCAACTTCCAAGAAACCAAGTTATTCCAAAGTGTCCACTATAAACTCCTATGCATGGTGTGTTACACCATTCCAAGTATATTCTTGTTTTCAACTATCTTCCAATTAAAACTATTTTGTTATGTGAAAACTTAGTGTAAATCCCTCACGAACTTGATGGCACACTTTATTTTTTGTCCCTAATAAACTTGAACCATTGAGGCAACTTTGTTGTATATGCTTGCACTTATAGGTTGGAAGTAGCAAAACCGTGCTGTCACGGGGAACGTTTTCAACATTGCACTTGTACTTTTGTACTCAGTTGATATCATGCTCTTTTGTCTATGGATGTCACCATTGTGAAATGAAGTGGGAACTTGTAAGTCCATGGAGTTTGTGTTCTGTGTTAGAGAAACGCCTGGGCCGCTAGCCTAAGCCATGCTTAATCATGATGGAAACTTGCAGCATCACCATAGTGAGCTATCTATGAAGAATCCTCAATAAAAAGCTATGCATATGGTAAATAAAAAGATTGATAAGATGATCATTGTTTGCTTGCCTTGTCATTTTGGTTATGAGAAAGCTCTTGTACTATGTGCAACGGGTACCCCGTTGGCGGTTCTCAATGATATGCAAATACTTACAGTGACAAGAACTTGCATGGGCCCTAAGTTGAGTATCCATGAGGTGTGGCCCTCATATTCAAGGGACTTGAGATTGCCAACTTATACTTCGTCAAGAATATACTCCAGCTTTGCCACTTTAACCTTAACCACTTCAAGATGCTTATGATAGGTGCAATGAGGGCTAAAAGCTAACAAGTACCATAATTTTTGAAAGCTCTTTTTGAAACTTGTAATCCCCGCTTCCTTTATAAAAAAGTCATTTATTCCACCATTATAGAGTCTCCACCTTCTACCTTTAGGCACCATTAAGAGAGCATAGTTGTCATTCTGTGTGCAGTGTTCCAAAGCTTATTAATTGATGCATATTGTGATATTACTTGTTCATGTGCTATTTGTTTCTAGTCACCTTTGTGAACTTTGAAGATGTCCTATGCATCTATATTGCTACTCTATGAGGGACAATCTGATTGCCACTATGCTATGTTTTCTGTATATGAAACAAACAAATGTTTTTCAATGCATGCTATTCATGATCTTTGTTTATAGCCCTTCATGTTGCATGCATAGTTACTTTGTTCTATTGTTAGAACTCCGTTCTTTCATGCACATGTTTAGATTTCTTTGATCCCAGCTTTCAATGCTTGCAAATGGTTTGATCTTTATTGTGAGAGTGCATGTTCACCTAAAAAAATATTCTTTTTATCACTTAACTACTCGAGGACGAACAGGAGTTAAGCTTGGGGATGTTGATACGTCGAAAACATATCTATAATTTTTTATGCTCCATGCTTGTTTTATATCATTTGTCTTATGTTTTGTCTACACTTTGAGGTGTTTTTATATCTTTTCTGAAACTAACCTATTAACAAATTGCCACAGTGTTAGTTGCATGTTTTCTTCTGTTTTTGGTTCCAAAAAGGCAGAAAATCAATATTCTCGGAATTGGACGGGACAAAAACCAAAGTTATTATTTTTCCAACACGGAACCATGAAGCAGAGCCGGAGGGGGCCATAGGGTGGCCAAACCCCCCTAGGCGCGGGCAAGCCCTGGAGGCGCCTGGAGGGGGTGTGGGCCCCCTGGACCCCCACCGACCTTGATTACTGCGCCTATATGAAGCCTCCGACCCAAAACCCTAAGGCAGTCCAGAAGAAATCCACGAAAACCTCTGTAGCGCCGCCGCCACCGAAGGGGAGATTCGGGGGACAGAAAGTCTCTGTTCTGGCACCCTGCCGGGACGGGGAAGTGCCCCCGAAGCCATCTCCATCGATCTCCATCGCCATATTTATCACCATTACTGATTCCCATAATAAGGAGGGAGTAGTTCTTTCTCAGGGCTAAGGGCTCTACCGGTAGCTATGTGTTCATCTCTCTCTATGCATGATCTTGTGGTCATGAGCTTTGTAATCAAGTAGATCTACCTTGCTACTCAAGTTCTTCATTAGATCTCTGCTCTCCCCATGTGTGTGAAAGTGACAGCGTGCACGCCATGGTGGCACTTAGGTTTGAGTCTACATAAATACTCTTTGTGCTTTAATAGATCTATGTTTTCCCTACGTGTTTGAAAGTGACAGCGTGCATACCGTGTGTAGCACTTTGGCTAGATTGAATATTTTTTATGAGTTATATTTAGAGTTGGATGTCTCTATGAAATTGTGATATTTGTTGGAACCATCTAGTGCTCAAGGTGACAGTGTGGAGTTATCTAGATTGGGGAAGGCGGACTTTGAGGTGTGTTGTTATAGCCCTACCAATGATTAGAGTGTTCAACTGGAGAGTAGTTAAGAGTATTATCATGAGTAGAGGATATTTATATGAGAGAGTGTTCACTAGTGAAAGTATGATCCCTAGGCCTTATTTCTAAACATTAAAACACCGTTTGATTCTAGATCTGTTGCATGTTTGTTTGCTTCCATCTTTATTCCGTTTGCCAGGGAGGTTACCTTTCCTCCACGTCAAGCTCTTTTCTGGCACCGTTACCCCACGTCAACAACAAGTCAAAAGCTCTTTTCTAGCATCGTTATCACTTCTATTTCACTATCTCTTCGCCGAACTAGTGCACCTATACACCTGACAAGTGTATTGGGTGTGTTGGGGACACAAGAGACTTCTTGTATCTTGATTGCAGGGTTGCTTGAGAGGGATACCTTTGACCACTTCCTTCCTGAGTTCGATAAACTTTGGATAATCCACTTAAGAGAAACTTGCTGCTGTTCTAAAAACCTCTGCACTTGGGAGCCCAACAACTGTCTAAAAGAATAGAAGTGCGTAGACATCGTCGAAGCCTTCGGTTTTAGATGTCGTGAGTTGGTGAGATGCCAGGGATATTGGCCATGTTCATGGATCACCCTTTCATCAGTATTATAGGAATAACGAGTTGTCACTTGTTTCGGTGGGCTTCAGTTTGATCTTTATAATTTCTTTTTTAAGGTTTTGAAAATAATCTAATAAAAAAGTTGTGTGCATCTATTGGATGCAGAGGCCGAGGTGATCTTCCCCTATTTCGAAAAAAAAAACTGAGGCAAAGTTAGGTCTTGCGAGGTCTTCTTCGTGTATCCCTCAACTGCTAGAAAAAAAAACTAATATGAACTGCAATGCACATTTGCTCCTCACGTAACTTGTTTAAAGATATGTTGTATTTTTGGGCTACATAAAAAACAAATTTCTGACAAAATATTTCTAGTCTTATTTACTTTCAGAATTTCTCCCTTAGCCTAAAATAGATTTTTTACTGAAATTTCGCACAAATATAGTGTATTCCCAAGATTTTTAAATTATTTGTAAAACTTAAAAATACCATTTTTTGACCTTTTCAAAACGAAGGGGGCACCGGTGCCATGTGCACCAAATCTACACTCCAGTGAATGCAACGAATAGAAGATATCCATTTCATCAATCCCAGTGACGCCATGGATTAAGAGGAAAACGCATGGCCGCGTCCCGGAACGTACTAGATCCGGTACGGGAATTTCAGTGCGGCGGCGGTGCGGGCATCATCCATCGATCGGGGCAGCCATTAGACTGAGGGCATGCGACGGCGGTGAACACGGATGCGGCGGAGGCAACAAAAGGAAAAAAAACCAAGCATGCCATGGCTGTCGGGGCCTCCGGGGTGGATACATTTGTGCTTGCGGCCGGCGCTCTTCACCTGAGCGCAACCCCGGCGGGCCATGCGCGCGGCGGCCGGGAGATACGAAGCAAACACGCCGTAAGTAAGCAACTAAGCACGTATTACCTCGACAAAAAAAAAGATAACAAGGCACAGTAGTGCGTGCTAAAATGGAGGAGCAAGCTCCAGAGAGAGTGGGAGAGAGAACGCACCGGTTCGACGGGTTGCGGCACGAGCACGAGGTCCGTAACGGCCGCCGGCTGCTGCTCCTTCCCCTCCTCCGGCGCCGGCATTGAGTCCCCGGCCATGAAATCAATCAATCTAGGGTTCTGGAGCGGCAGGGGAGGGATGAAATGAGGGGATTGGGGTTTTCCGGGTGGGGATGGTGGTTGTGGTAGGGATCAATCAGCTCAGCTCCAGACCCGAACGAACGATCAGCGTCGCGGAGAGCTCCGGAACGGTCACGGCAGTGGAGGCGGAGGGCTTTTATATGCTGCGCGCGGTGGGTCTTCGTCTTCCTGATCGGGTCAAGCAGGTAGGGTCAGTCCGGTCTCCCCCGCTCCGTCTCGTTTAATTTGGGCTCGGGTGGTCGCTGGAGACTGCTGCGCCTACTCCTACTGACTATTGTACTCTAGCTTGCCTTCACTCCGTTCCTTTGCATCGTTACTCCTCATACAAAGGGCCAAAGGGGTGCTGCATTGACTGCGGCATCGACTGGCCAGTGCCCGTGTGCAAGTCACACTGCTACTTTCTCGGAGGACAGACGGCAGGCTCAAGCTGGTTTTTCGCCGACAAGTAGCGACACCGATATCTTGTGGGATCCCATGGTGTCAGGTGTTACTTGCATTTGCCTTGGGCCGATGTTTCAAATGTACTGCCTTCGTCCTAGAGTTTAAGTTATTTTTCTTCAAGTCAAACTGCGTAAGGTTTGATAAAGTTTTTAGAAAAATATTAATATTTAAAATATAAAATTCATACCCTTTAATCCACCATGGAACATATTTTCACACGATATCTATATAATATTATAGTTTTTAATAGTTTTCTTTAAACGTTTGATCCACCTTTTCATAGCTTGAATTTTTTTTTAAAGTCTTAAGCTTTGGGACAGAGGCAACACTCCCTCTACTATTTTAGCAAACAAAAATTTCATAGAAAAAATATACATCCACATTAGCAATACAGTAAATAAATACAATTAGCTCCTCCCGTTACAGGAATAAGGAGCTATGCCGATGGCCTTTGCTATGCTGACGACATAGATCCGGTGACACCGATAGATAAAAAATCGTCAGCACAGACCAGTCGTCAGCATAACTAGAGATATGCCAAGGGTGGTCGTGGGCATAGCTCAAACTATGACAACAACCACCCTCGGCATAGTTCGTCTATCGATGAATGTTGCAGACGCGTGACTCTGACTCCCACCAATTGACGCATGTTTGACCACCAGTGAATTCACTCTCCACTCAGGACCGATTTAGAAATGGGTCACACATCGAGCTGGTCCGTGTTTGTTCGCATTGAGATACTATTTTAGACGATTTTTTCTAAAAATTTAAAAACAATGTAGTCTATAGTTTGGGCCTAAGACTAGGGCTATAGCACGGGATACCCTCGGTGCAGGTCCACTTTTCCCTCACTCCACCCTCCAATCTTCATTCTTCCATTCCACCTTATCCACCAATCCTTATATTTCTTCAATTATAATGGAGGAGATTCATAAAAAAATAACAAATTTGTCCACTATTTTGTACTACCTCTGTTTGGGATTATTAGTCCTATGAGCTTTTTTATATTGTTAAAATTATAAGGGCCATCTCATTTATTACTCTCTCTCGTCCAATGTATGTTCTCTTTTTACTCTCACTTCTCTCATGCATGTAGTACTATTGGTGCATGCATATATTAATGAGAAAGTATTATGAAGTGTCTTGGTATTAGCAACTTGGTCCTTAGGACTAATAATTCCAAACAGAGGTAGTATATATAAACTTATTTGCGAACGAAGAGAGTGCTTATTTTCTATTCCATCCATCCTCAAAAAAGCATACTTCTAGAGATTTACACATAAATCAAGGAGAGATGGTACTCTCTTGTTTAAAGGGCCATCACGTAGTCCAAGTAAAAAGTTTGACCATATATTTAGCCAACGAAACATGAATTATATGTCACAAAAATTATACCATTGAAAAGATACTTTGAATATGAGTCCAATGGTATAATTTTTAAAAAATATAATTCATATTTTATTGATTATACTACTGGAAAACAGGCCTTCGGTTCGATCTGAACAACGTCACCAGTCCCGGCCCGTCACGAACCGCGACTAGTGCTAGCACTAGTCCCGGTCCGTGAGGCCTCCAACGGCTAGAAATGGCCATAAGCACTAGTCCCGGGCCGGACCAGAGCATTAGTCCCGGTCCGTAATACGGCCCGAGACTAATAAGCTGGAGCGGGCCAACAGCTCTTTTCGGGGACTATTAGTCACGGGTCGTATCACGGCCCGGTACTAATTGTCCATCACTATATATACATCTCCCTGGCCAGCTGCCCTAAAGCATATGGTGGCCATTTTTCTCAAAGAAGCAAGAGAGTTCATGCCATCTTTTTCTCAAGATTTGTTAAGATTTAGTTTGCAACACCTAAATCCAAAGCTTTAAAAGGTTAGAACTTCATTCTTTTATCTCTTATTGCTACTTTAGCTCTATAATGCTCTAGAAGTATAGAGATATGGATCAAATGCATGCATGCTCTAAAAGTAGCTACAAGGATTTTGATATATATGTGTAACAAATTTTGATTAGGCACATAGTTACTGAAAATTGAAATGTGCAATTTTAGAGTTTTAGAGCTTAGAATGGAATGAGGTTTTCACTGATAGAACAATAATAAAAAACTCCACATTTGTCATGTTGATTGTTTTCTTCAATTCACAAATTGGTGCATATAAATTTTTCAAAATTCAAAATTAATGCTCTAGAAGCTCTCAATATAACTTGTAATAATCTTATCATGTTGTGTAATGGTTTTTGATATACTTTTACTATAATGCAGATGGTCCGGGAATGGATGTACGGTACTGACCGATGCTATGGCAAGTTCATTAATGGCGTGCATGAATTCATCCGTGTTGCTGATGCAAACAAGCACAATGGTTTTGTATTCTGTCCATGTAATTGATGTAGGAATCAGAAGGATTACTCTGACTCAAAAATCCTTCACAGCCACCTGTTGAAGTCCGACTTCATGCCCAGTTATAATTGTTGGACCAAGCACGGAGAGAGGGGGGTTATAATGGAAGACAATGAAGAAGAGGAGGAGGATGACAACTATCATGGTTTCCCTGAGTACGGAGCTACTTCCATGGGGGATGCTGAAGGGGAGGATGAAGAAGAGACACATGATGAACCCGCTGATGATCTTGTTCGGACCATTGCCGATGCATGAAGAGATTGTGAAACTGAAAAGGATAGGGAGAAGTTCAATCACATGCTAGAGGATCACAAAAAGTTGTTGTACCCAAATTGCGAAAATGGTCTGAAAAAGCTAGGCAGCACACTGGAATTGCTGCGATGGAAGGCTGAGTGTGCTATACCTGACTCCTCATTTGAAAAGTTGCTGAAAATGATGAAGAATATGCTTCCAAAAGATAACGTATTGCCCGCCAGTACGTACGAAGCAAAGAAGGTTGTCTGCCATCTAGGTTTAGAGGTTCAGAAGATACATGCATGCCCTAGTGACTGCATCCTCTACCGTGGTGAGGAGTATGAGAATTTAGATGCATGCCCGGTATGCACTTCACGTCGATATAAGATTAGACGAGATGACCCTGGTGACGTTGAGGGCGAGCCGCCCCGGAAGAGGGTTCCTGCGAAGGTGATGTGGTATGCTCCTATAATACCACAGTTGAAACGCTTATTCAGAAACAAAGAGCACGCCAAGTTGTTGCGATGACATAAAGAGGAACGTAAGTCAGACGGGATGTTGAGACACCCCGCTGATGGGTCGCAATGGAGAAAAATCGATAGAAAGTACTAGGATTTTGCAGATGACGCAAGGAGTTTAAGGTTTAGTCTAAGTACAGATGGCATGAATCCCTTTGGGGAGCAGAGCTCCAGTCACAACACCTGGCCCGTGACTCTATGCATCTATAACCTTCCTCCTTGGTTGTGCATGAAGCGGAAGTTCATTATGATGCCAGTGTTGATCCAAGGTCCGAAGCAACCCGGCAACGACATTGATGTGTACCTAAGGCCATTAGTGGAAGAACTTTTACAGTTGTGGCACGAACCGGATCTGTGTGGGATGAGCACAAGCAGGAAGAATTTAACCTTCGAGCATTGCTTTTCGTAACAATCAATGATTGGCCTGCTCTTAGTAACCTTTCAGGACAGTCAAACAAGGGATACAATGCATGCACACACTGTTTAGATGAGACTGAAAGTATATATTTGGAACATTGTAAGAAGAATGTATACAATGAGCATCGTCGATTTCTTTTGGCCAAGCATCCCTTAAGAAAGAAAGGCAAGCATTTCAACGATGCGAATGTCACAGACGAAGCCTAAGGAGCGTCTTGGTGCGATATATTTGATATGGTCAAAGATTTGGATCAACTGGTAACCTTTGGAAAGGGTCACGAGGAAAATCTGTTAGAAAGATCTGAAGGACACACACCAATGTGGAAGAAGAAATCTATATTTTGGGAGCTACCATATTGGAAATTCTTAGAGGTCCGCTGCAATCGATGTGATGCATGTGACGAAGAATCTTTGCGTGAACTCGCTAGGCTTCTTGGGCGTGTATGGGAAGACAAAAGATACACGGAAGCACGAAAGGACCATCAACGTATGAAATACCCGGATGGCTGCATCCGAATGGTTTCAAGGTCATGCCACTACGCTCTTACCAAACAAGAGAAGGAAATATTTTTGAATGCCTAAGCAGATTAAGGTCCCGTCGGCTTCGTCGAATATAAAGGGAATAATAAATATGTCAGAAAAAAAGTTCCAAAACCTAAAGTCTCATGACTGCCACGTGATTATGACGCAAATGCTTCCGATTGCATTGAGAGGGCTTCTACCAGATAATGTTCGAGTACCCATTGTGAAGCTATGTGCATTTCTCAATGCAATCTCTCAGAAGATAATCAATCCTGAAGATCTACCATGATTACAGAATGATGTGGTCCAATGTCTTGTCAGTTTTGAGTTGGTGTTCCACCATCCTTCTTCAATATTATGACTCACCTGCTGGTTCACCTAGTCGAAGAGATTTCCATTCTCGATCCTGTATTTCTACACAATATGTTTCCCTTTGAGAGGTTCATGGGAATCTTAAAGAAATATGTTCGTAACCGTGCTAGGCCAGAAGGAAGCATCTCCAAGGGCTATGGAACATAGGAGGTCATTGAATTTTGTGTTGACTTCGTTCCTGACCTTAAGCCGATTGGTCTTCCTCAATCGCGGTATGAGGGGAGACTGAGTGGAAAGGGTACTCTAGGAAGGAAATCAATAATATGTAGGGACGGACATTCTTACACCGAAGCACATTACACCATTCTACATAATTCTATCTTGGCAGCCCCATATATCGAGGAACACAAGAAAATCTTACGCTCCAACAACCCTGGAAAGCATGACTCTTGGATTAGAGATGAACACATGAAGAGTTTCGGCGGTTGGTTGCAACATCTCATCAAAAACAACACTCTTGGAGATCAGCTATACTTGTTGTCTAGGTCATCATCTTTGACTATATCAACTTTCCAAGGGTACGAGATAAATGGGTATACATTTTACACCATAGCCCAAGATAAAAAGAGCACCAACCAAAACAGTGGTGTCCGCTTTGATGCCACAGACAACAATGGGTCAAAGACCACATATTATGGTTACATAGAGGAGATATGGGAACTTGACTATGGACCTACTTTTAAGGTCCCCTTGTTTCGGTGCAAATGGGTCAAGTCGGGAGGAGGGGTTGAGGTAGACAAGAAATACAGAATGACATCGTTGGATCTCAACAATCTTGGGTACTTAGACGAACCATTCGTCCTAGCCAATGATGTGGCTCGGGTTTTCTATGTGAAGGACATGTCTACCAAACCTAGAAAAAGAAAAAATAAGAAAAAGAATACATCAGACGATGAGCCAAAGCGCCACATAGTTCTTTCAGGAAAAATAAACATCGTGGGAGTGGAGGACAAGACAGACATGTCAGAAGATTGTGATAAGTTTCATGAAATTCCGCCCTTCGCGGTGAAGGATGACCCAAGCATCATGTTAATGAATGAAGATGCTCCATGGATACGACGGGATCAGAAAGGAACACACGCGAAGAAATGATATGTAATAATTATAACATTTTATGAGTGAAGATGCTCCATGTGTCCATTTTTATAGTGTTGTCTGCAAACAATCTTGAGTGTGTTAGTCCCGTTTTGTGGCTGGACCGCGACTAAAGGAGGGCCTTTAGTCCCGATTCATACTTACCATTAAGATCTGATCTCCAAACGCGTGAGGTCACATATTAGGGAGTGCCTCTATGACCAGTTTCTCGGAGATGCCGGAGGACTGGGCTTCGTCGGCATCTCCCTAAAACTTGCCGTAGTGGTGTCCCTGCTCTCGAAAACCATCTTGAAGCTTGTAACTTCTCTAACTAGATCAATACGCCTGGGAGCTAACTAATTTCACATATTAGGGAGTGCCTCTATGACCAGTTTCTCGGAGATGCCGGAGGACTGGGCTCCGTCGGCATCTCCCTGAAACTGGCCGTAGTGGTGTCCCTGCTCTCGAAAACCATCTTGGAGATACCTCAAACTGGCTGGAGGACTGGACTCACAAGGATGCCTATTTATAGTACAAGCAGCTCGGCATAATGTCGACACTCACGACATAATGTCGACACTCACCCCTATTATTAGTGCTGACTCATGTTTAGTCCCGGTTGGTGTCTCCAAATGGGACTAAAGGTTCATCTTTAGTCCCGGTTGGTGACACCATCCGGGATAAGGTACAAGCCGCACGACATAATGTCGACACTCACCCCTATTATTAGTGTTGCTCGCCCATCTGCATAATCCCTTGATCATGGTTGGTTTCTCCAACCGGGACTAAAGATGAACCCTCTCTTTATAGGCATTTCCCTCTATTTATTAGGTAACACTCAAGACATTTATTAATATTAAAAACCGGGACAAACCAGGACTAGCTAACACTCAGGACTAAAGCCGCCCCCTTTAGTCATAATCATGCCTAGTCCTATAGTACGCAGCTTCAGGGTCTTCTTCGTCATCGTCATCGTCACCTGCCACTCCGGGGATCCTCAACCCATCCATGGAATATACCAAGGGCCATTCCAGCCTCGGATTCACGGCGGGCGGGGGAGGGGTCTCCTGGAAGACGATGCCGCTATCGCCGGGCCGGTGTGGGGCCTTTTTGTGGCTCTGTGGCGGGTGGACTTGTGGGCACCGCAGGCTAGGATGGTCTCCCCCAGCGATGTAGCGCATCACTCCGATGATAGTACGGTTCGCCCACCACAGACGACGGCCGGCTTCGTTGTGGTTCACTGGGGGTGGGCCATCACCCTCGTACCTGGCGAGCTCCATTTCCTGCCTATTAGCGAAGAAGGCATTCCAGGTGTCGTAGTTATCGGGATCCCACTGGGGATCCATCCGCTGCTCCGGCGTGAGCTCGTGGTAGAAGTGGTTTATGATGGCCGCCTAGCGTGCGGAACCTTGAGGGACAGGAGGGACAGTAACCCCTCCAGCGCTCAGCATCCAGCTGGCGGGCGGCCGGTAGCCCGGCGGACAAGGGTAGTTGGAGGCGCACAGCGCCTCGGTCTCCTCGAGGGTCAGAATGGCCCAGTAGGCGTTGTCCATTGTTCTCAGAGAGGAAGGTGTGGATGTGTGGATAGCCATGGCACGATCGCCCTAAATATAGAGGGAAAGGGCAGGAAAACTTGGCGTGAAGCTTTGGTAAATGACGGGAAATATCTTTAGTCCCGGTTAGTGACTACATCCGGGACTAAAAGCTCTCATAGAAAGGAAAGGGCAGGAAAACTTGGCGGGAAGCGGTGGGAAATATCTTTAGTCCTGGTTTGTGACTACAATCGGGACTAAATGGATATTATATTAAGATTCTTTATATTTTTCTGATAATAATAGACATATTATTTGTTTTATTTGGATTATTACAATAAAAGATATGATTTTCCAAAGTTTTTATATTTGATTTGAATTAAAAAAAGAAAATTTACAAATGAAATAATTTATAAATGACGCAAACAGATAAATGGATATTATATTAAGATTATTTATATTTTTCTAATAATAATAGACATATTATTTCTTTTATTTGGATTATTACAATAAAAGATATGATTTTCCAAAGTTTTTATATTAGTTTTGAATTAAAAAAAGAAAATTTACAAATGAAATAATTTATAAATGATGCAAACAGATAAATGGATATTATATTAAGATTCTTTATATTTTTCTTATAATAATAGACATATTATTTGGATTATTACAATAAAATATATGATTTTCCAAAGTTTTTATATTAGTTTTGAATTAAAAAAAGAAAATTTACAAATGAAATAATTTATAAATGATGCAAACAGATAAATGGATATTATATTAAGATTCTTTATATTTTTCTGATAATAATAGACATATTATTTGTTTTATTTGGATTATTACAATAAAAGATATGATTTTCCAAAGTTTTTATATTAGTTTTGAATTAAAAAAAGAAAATTTTCAAAAAAACAATTAGTCGCGGGTCGTGGCTGGACCCGGAACTAAAGGGTGTCTGCGCGCGCGAAAACGAATTGGCCGAAAAAACCCTTTAGTCCCGTCCCGTGGCTTAGCCCGGGACTAAAGGGGGGTCTTTAGTCGCGGGTTAAGCCACGGCCCGGGACTAAAGACCCTTTAGTCCCGTCCCGTGGCTTAGCCCGGGACTAAAGGTGTGACCCTATATATTCTGCGCGCCACCGCCCCTTCCCAGTGTAACATCCCAAAAATACCAAACTTAGATCAACAAACACTAATCATCAAGATTAGGGTTAACAAAAACTTTTCTAAATAAAATCATGAATGCATGTATATGTGTATGCATGGATTTTGAATTTCTTTAAAAACCACCTTGTTTGTGTGATCCCTTGCTTGTAAAATGTTTCTTAGGTGAAAAGAACATCATCTAAAACATTTCCCACACTTTTCCTAAAGACAAGTAAATCAAAACAAATATATTAAGTGAATGGTCATTTTGACCAATTTAACTCCCATGCCTACTTTGGTTGCCTCAAACTTTCAAAACCTAACAGAAACTTTTCTGGATCTTTGCACCCCTTGAATGTACTCATAACAAAGTATCAAGGCCCACTTTGTGATCATCTAGAAACTTTCAAATGCATAGTTTAAATGACAATTCAAAATTGAATCTTCTTGATATGAGAAGATCCCACTTTTTCAAAACCCACTCAAACAAGCTCAACTTTCAAAACCCAAGCATCTGCGGACTCACCAGCAGACTCACCAGCATCAAACAAAACATCAAACACTATAGTGTGCAGTGATTCTTGCCTAACTTGTTCCCTAGTTAGCTCACACACACCTCAGAAGATCATCTAGAAAGATTAGCCCAACACTAGCACCCCTGCGAGCTTGCCATTGTCATTAATGGTGAACAGCCGAGCACCCCCATGTCACCCCATTGTGGACAGCAGGCTAGAGGAAGAACTAGCCGTGCCAACCTTGTCTGGGAGGCAACCCACCGTCCATCGCCACTGCATGTACCAGCCGCGAGCGTTGCCAAGCCCTGGACCACGCGCACAAGACATGCCTAGACCATGCCGAGCGTGCGCCAGAGCGCCACCCTCGACCAACATCCACAGACCGCACGCCGCCCTCGCCGCGTGCGTACACGATCGCCATCAACCCAGGAGACCGCCAGACACCCCCATTTGCCGCCCCGTGCCATACAGCCACCGCCCGTCGTCGAAGACGCCGCCTGTGCCGCGCAGAGCACCACCAGTTCCAGACCAAACCACACCGCCCCATGCCTCGCGACCATGTCGTTGAGCATCGCCAGGAGACACAACACCGTCCCCTACCCTTGCCCATGCCATTAGCCGCACAGTAACCGCCCCGACGAGCTCACTGCGTCTTGACGGTCCCCTCGCTCGACTATAAATAGAGGCCACCCCCGCATGATTTCTTCACACCATCTCACTCCCCTCTCCCCACTGACCGTGCCACACCATCCTCAGAGCAAGGCGAGCACCACCTCGCCAGAATTTCACTGGAGCCTGCCGCTGCCGGAGAAGAAGGGAGCCAGCGATTGGAGCCGCCCCAGGAGAAGCCACCGGTACCAGGAGGTTCGCCATCGTCGACTTCGTCGTTCGCCCGCCTCGCCGACCCTCGCCCGTACCCCGGTGAGCCCCCAGCACCCCTCACTGGCCGCGCTAGGTTTCGTTCTCGCCGGAGTTGTCTCACGTCGACGATGACCCACAGCCGTTGGATTAGAACTAGATCAAACGATCCACGTTGCCCCATACCGCTTCGCCCAGCCCCGTGTCACTGACGAGTGGGGACACCCACTTAAGCAGCCCGCGGGAGCACTGCGCTTAGCAGGCCGGCCCGTTAGAATTTCCCGCGCAGCCCAGCAATTCAAATTAAACCTTTTTCTATTTCATTTCAAAAACACTTCATCACCCAACTTCAAAAATCAACCCAGATCGATTCAGTGCATCAAATTGGATGAAACCAATTATGTTGGAAAGGTCTATAAATGCTTAATCCAAGCCCGTTGGATTCAAGTCATTTGGATCTGTAGATCACCCATAGTAAAAATAACAAGCCAGATGATTTTCTGCATTCAAACATTTTTCAAATTTCAACCATAAAAGATTTTGAGTTGATTCTAACTCTCAAAAATCACATTTAACCATACCTTTCAAAATATATAAAAATATATAGGTTTACTTGCAGAAATAATGTTCAAGTAATAAAAGAATGCTTCATAAGCATTTCTAGCCACTTTAATTAATTAAAATAAAAGGGTAAAACCTTATTAAATTGTGACACCACTTTAAATCACATTCCCATGGACTACAATATGTGGTGATGACATGTGTCAACATGATCCCATATGTGGTTTGGAGAATATTAAATCTTAAGTAGTTTTTCAATGAGTAGAAATTATTTTTCTAAAAATAAAAAGGATTTAAACCAAGCCTTAACCTTGTAATGTTAGAGATGATGCTAGAAATCTATAGAACCCTTGTGTGTGATGATTGCAAGTAGTTAAGTATTGTTTGGTGATTGTGTACCTCGTATTTATTCATAGACGCTAGTACCGACCAAGGATACGAGGAGGAAGGAGGATACTACGAAGAGGAAGCCGAGGAGAACTTCAACCACTGCTCTGCACAAGGCAAGCTTATATTGACATTGATGCCAGCCTTACTAATCAATTTGACCTATGCAAGCTAACACTTGCAAGATACCCTACTGATGCCACAAACCCATACTTGTGAGATGACTACTTTATGCCTTAAGCATATGTGATCATACCCACTTGCTAAACCAATCCTAGTTTTATGGCAAGCTTCTTACTTTATTTCCTTATCAAAGCTTACTTAGAGTCTACCTAAGAGTTTGGTAGATACTAGACAGTTGTGCTGAAGGTTGCATAAAGAGCATAAAATTTGGCCTAAGCTAGAAGCCTTGATATCAACCTAAGATATAAGGTTGGACTTAGTTGAAACTTCACTAGTTACCACCCCCCATTAGTACTACCCCCACCTGTAGATGCTAGTGCTAAGCATAAAACTTGATCAACTTTTATATGGGAATACTTGGTGGAAAATGGTTATGAAAACCTTGGAATGATGGATCATTCTATTGAATTGTTTTGGACACGTGTTTCCAAATACTTGATGATTTTGGTGATGAAATGTTGAGGCATGAGCCTTAGCCCTTTATAAAACTGATGGTTGTCTGGATGCGATACCATTCCAATTTTAGCGTACAACCACAATACCCGAATATTGGGTAGGGCTTGACTGGAAACTTATATACCTTAGTATTAGTTCCCTCACGGCCAAGGTTTGAGCTGAGGCTACCTTGTGAAGATTGTCCACCTGTGCAGTACCCAAGATGACAGTGGTCATGGTTGGGAGGCCAAACTCACAGGAGAGGTGCTTATACTAGGGAGTGTAATTGAAAGGTTAGGATTGATTATCCGCATACTGAGTATGGTGAATTCAGGATTTGTTCCTGACGGATGTATCGAATGTTGTGGTGAAAGGGTACAATCTCTGCAGAGTGTCAAACTATTCGAATAAGCGTCATGATTATGGACAGTTGGAGTGGCCATACTGTGCCCCCGTCAGACCTTTTAAAATGACTTGTGAAATGAATTGAGACTTTGACTTGACCACAACAGAGTTGTGACCTGAATTACAAGATCCCACTTAGGAGTTATAAAATTGTGACTAGCTCTGGAACTTAGTAAAGAGAAACCTGGATTTTTGCAAAACAACCCTAGAGCCTAGTGTCCTATTATCCAAAAACCCCTTACCTGTTAGTATTAGTTTGCGAGTACTTAAAGAGTACTCATGGCTTTGTCCCTGGCTATTCTCATGGCCAGACTATAAAGAGGAGTACCTGGAAGATGGACCCCGGGAAGGTTACGACAACTAGGATCATATCCCATCGTCAGCATTGCCTGTGACCCCGAAGATGGAGCTTCGCCTACGCTACCGTTATTATCATTATTACGTATTCCGCTGGTTGATGTTGTACTAAGAACTGGATCATGAGATCCCTGTTTGTGTAAGAACTTATGTATCGTTTGTAATGGATGAAGTACTATGGTATCCAATTCTGTTATGTCTCGCAAAAATGGTAATCCTGGGATTGCGAGGTATGGCATAACAGGCATCTAGGATTCAAAAATACGGGTGTTGACAAGTTGGTATCAGAGCCATCCTGACCATAGGAGACCCTAGTTAGACCGGACGTTGAACCAAAAACTTAGTTTCAAGATCAAAGAACAAAAATATGTACGAAAAATTATTCTCATTCTTACCTCTTTAATTCTTTCATAAAACTTCATGTTCCTCAAAAACTCTTGCAAAATAGATAAAAAATTTACACACTTGATCACTTTGCTAATCTACTCATCCTCTATTTTTATAGATGGACGTGAAGTATAGCAAGTTTTATCAACTCGGGAATGGAGGAGACCTTATCTTTGAGAGGGATGGATCGACTTCGGAACTTCTAGGCGTCGCACCCGAGTTCTTGAGCTCAGCTCAATGATCAAGGAGGAGAAGATCTGCAGTGGCTAATTGTTGCAAGTCTCAGGAAAGATTGAACCTCCCCTGCGGAGGAATTCAGTTTACCTTGAGGAAAACAAGCGGCTCGATGGACTTGCGAGCAATGTAGGAAGCTCTTTCCGTCTGTGGGCGAGCATCAATCAGATCAAGGGTACTCGCTTTGAGTTTTGCCCAAGGCGTGATGCAAATGGCCAACCACTGGAAGCCCCATACCACCCCGAGCTGAAGACTGAATTGGACCACCTTAGCTTCATGATGTATGATCGTCAGCAGGAGTTGGACAACTGCCGGGACTATTGCAACCACAAGTCTGCCATCATCAAGACGAAGGACCAGACCATCGCCATGCTAGCAAAGGATCGCAAGTCTCGCCGTCGTCAGCTCGACAAGAAGGAGAGCATTATTTCCCGTCTTCGCCATCGCATCTCATCTCTGGAAGAGACCATCCACGAGAGAGACATGCAGTTGGAGGAAAGGGAGAATGCCGGAGAGGATCTTCGTGGAGACCCTTACTCCTATCTCAGCGATGACGATGATTTTCTGGAGGATCAGGCCATGGACTTCTTCACCGATGAGGATGATTTCGCCTTCATCGATGATGCGGAAGATGATGAAGCCACGACTCCGGAAAGCAGTAGTACTTGAGCACTAGCGTAGTGAGTAGTAGTCGGTCCCACTGTATCGTAGTTTCCAGAATGGTTCTTAAAACCATCTGTTTTTCCTTGTTGTGGTGTGTGTTGTACTGTGTGCTATGAATGAATGAATGAAAAAGCAAGTTACTAGAAAAACCTGAGTCAAACTCCAAAAACTTTTCAAAGACCCAAAACCATAGAAATTTCCCTCTTTTCTCATGATCTATATCAATCTTCAGATGCCACGTGGAGGAAGTGGTTCAGCCCCGTACCCGATGTTGCAGATCCTGCAAATGTTGACTTCTGACCGCGAAGCTAAAAGAGCGGAACGTCAAGCCAACCTAGCCACTCTGCAACAGATAGCCCAGCTAGCCCACAACAACCAAGGCCATGGAAATCAGGACAACCATGGATCTAAGCTCAAGAATTTCCAGAATACCAACCCACCCGTTTTCACCAAGTCAGAAGAACCTCTAGACACCGATGATTGGCTGCAAACCATGGAAAATAACTTAGAAGTAGCCGGAGTGGAAGCCAACGAGAAAGTCTTGTTCGCCACCTATTATCTAGCCGCAGATGCCAGGGCATGGTGGAACAGTGTGCGTGCAATGACCGGAGGCCAAATGATGACCTGGGAGGAATTCAAGGTCAAGTTTAGCAGAACCCATGTGCCACCAAGTTTGATCAAGATAATGAGAGACGAGTTCAGGGAGTTGAAGCAAGGGAGGATGACGGTAGTGGAATACCGTGACAAATTTTTGTCATTAGCTAGGTATGCCCCGGAAGAGATAGACACCGAAGCCAAGAAGAAAGAAAGATTCCTGAATGGTCTGCATGACGAGATGCAGACAGTGTTAGTCAATATCCCCTTTGCTGATATTGAAGCCCTTGTCGACTATGCTATCCAGATGGAAGGAAAGATCAACCAAGCCAATGAGAACCGCAAGCGTCGCATGATGCATCAACCAGGAACCCATCAGACCCCAAAGTATCGCCCCAACCCATCTCCAGGATTTGCCCCAAGAACCAACAGACCCCCTATGACCCGTCCGACCTACCCCAACCGTGGAAACCCTAGACCCAGAGGAAATCACAACAACACCGGCAACTCTAGCAATTTCACCTGCGCCCCACCCAAGTTCAACACCAACAATGCTACCACCAACCCCAACACTGCCCTGAGGACTGGAAGCAATGCTGTGCCTGTCGCAGCCAAGGACAAGTCACAAGTGACCTGTTATGACTGTGGAAATAAAGGCCACTATTCCAATGAGTGCCCCAACAAGAAGAATGCTACAACCCCTAATACCAATGTCCCAGCTCAGCAACAGCGTCGTGTCCAGCCAGGGAGAAGATTTGCCCCAGGGAATTCACTCAACCGCAATGGCCGTCTTTTTCTCATGCATGCTGAAGAAGCTCAGGAAGCGCCAGACGTCGTGCTGGGTATGTTTTCTGTTAATTCAGTACTTGCAAGAGTGTTGTTTGATTCTGGTGCATCGCATTCATTTGTCACCGAAGAATTTGCTTGCACTATTAAAATTCAACCAACCAAATTGAAGCATGTGATGATTGTGCAAATTCCCGGATCAACCACCAAGGCTAGGCAAATTTGCAAGGCCGTCCCTATCCGAATCCATGGCATAGATTTTTATGCTAACCTAATAGTACTCGGAACTAAAGGTTTGGAAGTAGTACTAGGAATGGATTGGATGTCCAAACATAAAGGATTGATTGACTGTGCCAAGAAATCCATTACCATGACCAGTACCGCCGGAATATCAGTCGAGCATATATCTGAAACCTTACCTCGCCAATTCAAGTGTAACAAGAGTATAGCCCAACCTACCATTGACCAAGTTCGGATAGTCTGCGAATACCCCGATGTATTTCCAGATGTTTTGCCCGGTATGCCCCCAGATCGGGATATCGAGTTTATCATCGAACTAATCCCCGGAACAGGACCCATAGCCCAGAGACCCTATAGTATGAACCCGTCAGAACTAGAAGAACTGAAGAGGCAACTGGATTCCATGTTGGAAATCGGATTGATTCAACCAAGTGCATCCCCATGGAGATCACCTGTCTTGTTTGTGGACAAGAAGGATGGAGGTAACTGTTTGTGTACGTATTATCGAAAGTTGAATGATGTCACCATCAAGAACAAGTACCCCTTGCCTAAGATAGAAGATTTGTTTGATCAGTTGACCGGATCCCAAGTATTTTCTAAGATTGATCTTAGAACTGGCTATCATCAACTCAAAATTCGTGCAGAGGGTATTTCAAAGACTGCCTTTACCACCAGATATGGATTGTATGAGTATACAGTCATGTCTTTTGGATTAACCAATGCCCCCGCTTATTTCATGAACCTCATGAATAAGATTTTTATGGACTTCCTGGATAAGTTTGTCGTTGTTTTCATTGATGACATTCTGATTTATTCCAAATCAGAAGAAGAACATGAGCTACACCTAAGGACCATTCTTGGAACCCTTAGAGAGCATCAGTTGTATGAAAAATTTAGTAAATGTGAATTCTGGTTACAGGAGGTAGGATTCCTCGGTCACATTGTATCAGCCGGAGGAATTGCCGTTGACCCTGCCAAAGTGAAAGATGTAGAAGATTGGCAAGCCCCAACCACTCAAACCCAAGTTCGTGCTTTTCTCGGATTGGCGGGATATTGCCGCAAATTCGTAGAAGGATTCTCGAGTATCGCCCGACCCATGACCCAATTGCTGAAGAAGGACAAGAAGTTTGAATGGACCGACAAGTGTGAAGCGAGTTTTCAAGAACTCAAGAGGAGATTGATTTCAGCCCCAATCTTGATTATGTCAGATATCACGAAGCCCTTCGATGTGTATTGTGACGCATCCAAGACTGGTCTCGGATGTGTGCTAATGCAAGAAGGCAAAGTTATATCTTATCTATCGCGACAATTGAAGCAACATGAACAAAATTACCCAACCCATGACCTCGAACTTGCAGTCGTAGTTCTAGCCCTGAAAACATGGAGACATTACCTGATGGGAAACCGTTGTGAGATTTATTCGGATCCCAAGAGCCTAAAGTGTATATTCACTCAGAAGGAGCTAAATATGAGGCAGAGAAGATGGATTGAGCTAATCAAGGATTACGACCTGGACATTCACTATCACCCGGGTAAAGCCAACATGGTAGCCGATGCCCTTAGCAGATTGCCGTGCCGCTTGAACTCCATGATTTTGAAGGAGCAACCAAGTTTGCACAAAGAGATGGAAGATTTTCGAATGGAATTAGTAAGTGAATGATTTTTGGCTAGCATAGAACTTCAGCCCACTTTGATCAGTCAGATTAAACAGGCGCAGAAAGGAAATGCTAGCATCGACGGAATCAAGCGTCGTATCGGTACAGGCAAAGTACCCGGATTCACCGAAGACGAAGAAGGAGTTCTGTGGTACAAAGGACGCCTTTGTGTACCATCAGATTCTGAGTTAAAAGAAGTTATCTTGAAAGAGGCTCATGATACTCTTTATTCTATCCATCCCGGGGGAACTAAGATGTATCAAGATTTGAAAGAGCAATTTTGGTGGCATAAGATGAAGAGAGAAATCAGAAGCTATATCGCCAAGTGTGATATATGTCAGCGAGTCAAGGAAGGACATCAAAGACCCGCTAGATTGTTGCAACCTTTGCAGATTCCGGAATGGAAATGGGATTCTGTAGGAATGGACTTTATCACTGGACTACCTACTTCTAGTAGGGGAAATGACTCTATTTGGGTCATAGTGGACAGATTGTCCAAAGTCGCCCATTTCTTGCCCGTCAAAACTACCTATCAGAGTTCGAAGCTAGCAGAGTTGTATATCGCTAGGATCGTTAGTTTGCATGGAGTCCCCAAGAACATAGTATCGGATCGAGGAACTCAGTTTACCTCGAGATTCTGGAAGAAAGTCCAAGAAGGTTTAGGAACCCGCCTAGATTTCAGTACAGCGTATCACCCTCAGACCGATGGACAAACGGAGCGAGTAAACCAAATAATCGAAGATATGCTTAGAGCATGTGTGCTAGAATATGGATCCAAGTGGGAAGACTGTCTGCCGTTTGCAGAATTTTCTTACAACAATAGTTACCAAGCCAGTTTGCAAATGGCCCCATTTGAATTTATGTACGGAAGAAAGTGCTGCACCCCTTTGAACTGGTCGGAAGTAGGAGAGAGTCAGATTTTCGGACCCGACATCCTACGAGAAGCAGAAGAGAAGGTTCACAAGATTCGCGAGCACCTCAAGACAGCCCAATCCCGACAAAAGAGTTACGCCGACAAGAGACGTCGAGACCTCGCCTTCAACATCGGAGATTTTGTTTATCTGAAAGTGTCGCCATTGAAGGGAATGCAGCGTTTCCAACTCAAAGGAAAGTTAGCCCCCAGATATATCGGACCTTTCAAAATTTTGAACCGTCGAGGAGAAGTATCGTATCAGCTGGAACTACCTGAAGAGATGACAACTGTGCACAATGTACTCCATATCTCGTTACTTCGCAAGTGTCTCGAAGTACCCGAGAAGACCGAAGTGTTCAAGAATATCGATCACCGGACCATAGAGATCAACGATGACCTAACCTATCCCGAAGTACCCATCCGTATTTTGGAAGAAGCCTTTCGAACTACTAGAACCCGAAGCATCAAATTTCTCAAGATTCAATGGTGCAATCAAACAGAAGAGGAAGCTACCTGGGAACGCGAAGATCACATCCGAACGGAGTTTCTAGATCTCTTCAAATCCTAGGTAATCTTTTCGTCCTTTTTCAAATCTCGGGACGAGATTTTGTTTAAGGGGGGAAGGTTTGTAACATCCCAAAAATACCAAACTTAGATCAACAAACACTAATCATCAAGATTAGGGTTAACAAAAACTTTTCTAAATAAAATCATGAATGCATGTATATGTGTATGCATGGATTTTGAATTTCTTTAAAAACCACCTTGTTTGTGTGATCCCTTGCTTGTAAAATGTTTCTTAGGTGAAAAGAACATCATCTAAAACATTTCCCATACTTTTCCTAAAGACAAGTAAATCAAAACAAATATATTAAGTGAATGGTCATTTTGACCAATTTAACTCCCATGCCTACTTTGCTGCCTCAAACTTTCAAAACCTAACAGAAACTTTTCTGGATCATTGCACTCCTTGAATGTACTCATAAAAAAGTATCAAGGCCCACTTTGTGATCATCCAGAAACTTTCAAATGCATAGTTTAAATGACAATTCAAAATTAAATCTTCTTCATATGAGAAGATCCCACTTTTTCAAAACCCACTCAAACAAGCTCAACTTTCAAAACCCAAGCATCTGCAGACTCACCAGCACCAATCTAGCAAACCCACCAAAATTCATTTCAAAATTCAAAACTTGATTTCATGCGGCCATTTCATCAAACAGGTTGCAGACACAAATCAAACAAAACATTAAACACTATAGTGTGCAGTGATTCTTGCCTAACTTGTTCCCTAGTTAGCTCACACACACCTCAGAAGATCATCTAGAAAGATTAGCCCAACACTAGCACCCATGTGAGCTTGCCATTGTCATTAATGGTGAATAGCCGAGCACCCCCATGTCACCCCATTGTGGACAGCAGGCTAGAGGAAGAACTAGCCGTGCCAACCTTGTCTGGGAGGAAGCCCACCGTCCATCCCACTGCATGTCCCAGCCGCGAGTGTTGCCAAGCCCTGGACCACGCGCACAAGACACGCCCAGACCATGCCGAGCGTGCGCCAGAGCGCCACCCTCGACCAGCATCCACAGACCGCGCGCCGCCCTCGCTGCGTGCATACACGATCGCCATCAACCTAGGAGACCGCCAGACACCCCCATTTGTCGCCCTGTGCCATACAGCCACCGCCCTCCGTCGAAGACGCCGCCTCTGTCGCGCAGAGCATCGCCCGTTCCAGACCAAACCACACCGCCCCATGCCTCGCGACCATGTCGTTGAGCATCGCCAGGAGACACAGCACCGTCCCCTACCCTTGCCCATGCCGTTATCCGCCTGTAACGTCGCCCCCGACGAGCTCACCGCGCGCCCCGACGGTCCCCTCGCTCGACTATAAATAGAGGCCACCCCCGCACGATTTCTTCACACCATCTCACTCCCCTCTCCCCACTGACCGTGCCACACCATCCTCAGAGCAAGGCGAGCACCACCTCGCCGGAATTTCACTGGAGCCTGCCACTGTCGGAGAAGAAGGGAGCCAGCGAGTGGAGCCGCCCCAGGAGAAGCCACCGGTACCAGGAGGTTCGCCGTCGTCCGACTGCTCGCCTCGTGACCGCCTGCACTCCCGGTGAGCCCCCAGCACCCCTCACTGGTCGCGCTAGGTTTCGTTCTCGCCGGAGTTGTCTCGCGTCGACGATGACCCACAGCCGTTGGATTAGAACTAGATCAAACGATCCACGTTGCCCCATACCGCTTTGCCCAGCCCCGTGTCACTGACGAGTGGGGACACCCACTTAAGCAGCCCGCGGGAGCACTGCGCTTAGCAGGCCGGCCCGTTAGAATTTCCCGCGCAGCCCAACAATTCAAATTAAATCTTTTTCTATTTCATTTCAAAAACACTTTAGCACCCAACTTCAAAAATCAACCCAGATCGATTCAGTGCATCAAATTGGATGAAACCAATTTTGTTGGAAAGGTCTGTAAATGCTTAATCCAAGCCCGTTGGATTCAAGTCATTTGGATCTGTAGATCACCCATAGTAAAAATAACAAGGCAGAAGCTTTTCTGCATTCAAACATTTTTCAAATTTCAACCATAAAAGCTTTTGAGTTTATTCCAACTCTCAAAAATCACATTTAACCATACCTTTCAGAATATATAAAAATATATAGGTTTACTTGCAGAAATAATGTTCAAGTAATAAAAGAATGCTTCATAAGCATTTCTAGCCACTTTAATTAATTAAAATAAAAGGGTAAAACCTTATTAAATTGTGACACCACTTTAAATCACATTCCCATGGACTACAATATGTGGTGATGACATGTGTCAACATGATCCCATATGTGGTTTGGAGAATATTAAATCTTAAGTAGTTTTTCAATGAATAGAAATTACTTTTCTAAAAATAAAAAGGATTTAAACCAAGCCTTAACCTTGTAATGTTAGAGATAATGCTAGATCATCTATAGAACCCTTGTGTGATGATTGCAAGTAGTTAAGTATTATTTGGTGATTGTGTACCTCGTATTTATTCATAGACGCTAGTACTGACCAAGGATATGAGGAGGAAGGAGGATACTACAAAGAGGAAGCCGAGGAGAACTTCAACCACTGCTCTGCACAAGGCAAGCTTATATTGACATTGATGCCAGCCTTACTAATCAAGTTGACCTATGCAAGCTAACACTTGCAAGATACCCTACTGATGCCACAAACCCATACTTGTGAGATGACTACTTTATGCCTTAAGCATATGTGATCATACCCACTTGCTAAACCAATCCTAGTTTTATGGCAAGCTTCTTACTTTATTTCCTTATCAAAGCTTACTTAGAGTCTACCTAAGAGTTTGGTAGATACTAGACAATTGTGCTGAAGGTTGCATAAAGAGCATAAAATTTGGCCTAAGCTAGAAGCCTTGATATCAGCCTAAGATATAAGGTTGGACTTAGTTGAAACTTCACTAGTTACCACCCCCCATTAGTACTACCCCCGCCTGTAGATGCTAGTGCTAAGCATAAAACTTGATCAACTTTTAGATGGGAATACTTGGTGGAAAAATGGTTATGAAAACCTTGGAATGATGGATCATTCTATCGAAATGTTTTGGACATGTGTTTCCAAATACTTGATGATTTTGGTGATGAAATGTTGAGGCATGAGCCTTAGCCCTTTATAAAACTGATGGTTGTCTGGATGCGATACCATTCCAATTTTAGCGTACAACCACAATACCTGAATATTGGGTAGGGCTTGACTGGAAACTTATATACCTTAGTATTAGTTCCCTCACGGCCTAGGTTTGAGCTGAGGCTACCTTGTGAAGATTGTCCACCTGTGTAGTACCCAAGATGACAGTGGTCATGGTTGGGAGGCCAAACTCACAGGAGAGGTGCTTATACTAGGGAGTGTAATTGAAAGGTTAGGATTGATTATCCGCATACTGAGTATGGTGAATTCAGGATTTGTTCCTGACGGATGTATCGAATGTTGTGGTGAAAGTGTACAATCTCTGCAGAGTGTCAAACTATTCGAATAGTCACAGACGTGATTATGGACAGTTGGAGTGGCCATACTGTTCCCCCGTCAGACCTTTTAAAATGACTTGTGAAATGAATTGAGACTTTGACTTGACCACAACAGAGTTGTGACCTGAATTACAAGATCCCACTTAAGAGTTATAAAATTGTGACTAGCTTTGGAACTTAGTAAAGATAAACCTGGTTTTTTGCAAAACAACCCTAGAGCCTAGTGTCCTATTATCCAAAAACCCCTTACCTGTTAGTATTAGTTTGCGAGTACTTAAAGAGTACTCATGGCTTTGTCCCTGGCTATTCTCATGGCCAGACTATGAAGAGGAGTACCTGGAAGATGGACCCCAGGAAGGTTACGACAACTAGGATCATCTCTCATCGTCAGCATTGTCTGTGACCCCGAAGATGGAGCTTCGCCTATGCTACCGTTATTATCATTATTACGTATTCCGCTGCTTGATGTTGTACTACGAACTGGATCATGAGATCCGTGTTTGTGTAAGAACTTATGTATCGTTTGTAATGGATGAAGTACTATGGTATCCAATTCTGTTATGTCTCGCAAAAATGGTAATCCTGGGTTTGCGAGGTATGGCATAATAGTCATCTAGGATTGAAAAATCCGGGTGTTGACACCCAGCACTTGGCATTCCTCGACGCAGCGAAGAAGACGAAGCACACAGACGTGCATCAAAGAAAACGCAGGGGAGGTGCCGTCTGCTGCCACCGTGCCACTCCGCTCCGCCGCCGTCGTGCCGCTCCGCCACCGCGCCGCTCCGCGCCGACGCATCCTCGCCGCCGCCGGCCGCCTCTTCGCGGCGCCGCCGCATGCGTGCCGCCGCCGCTGCCGCTGGTTACGCCGCCTCGTCGGTGAGCTCGATCGATAGGCCGCGCGCGGGTGGTTTTTTTATAGTTTTTTGTTATATTTTTTTGTATAGTTTGTTATAGTTTTTTTATAGTTAGGTTTATTATAATTAGTATTATAATTAAAATTATTAGAATTGTTATAATTAGGTTTATAATTAGGATTATTATAATTAGTATAGTTAGGATTATTATAATTATGATTATAATTAGGATTATTATAATTAAGATTTAGTTATTAGGATTAGTATTAGGATTATTATAATTAGGTTTATTAGGGTTTTTTGTTATAGTTTTTTTCTATAGTTTTTTTATATTAGGGTTTTTTGTTTTAGTATTAGGATTATTGTTTTAATTAAAATATTAGAATTAGGATTAGGATTATTGTTTTAGTTTTTTTGTTTTATTTATTAGGATTATATTGTTTTATTTATTGTTTTATTACGGTTATTTTTTTGTTTAAGTTATTATCATTATTGTTTTAGCACAAATAATATTAGGATTATTATAATTAGGATTATATTGTTTTAGTTATTAGGATTATTGTTTTTTCTAACCTGTTTAACTCTCGTTTTGTTATAGATAATTAAGTCATGGATCCATCCGAAGATCCTGGTCGCATCGGTGAAGGTTTTCTTCAGGGCATGATAAGAGGTGAAATTCCTCTTAATATTACTGCAGGCGTCGAAGATATTTTGCTCGAGGAAGAGATATCCTCGTATCTGAATCCATCCGGTGATGGACTAGAGGAAAACCTAATGTACCAAGGGGAAGACCAGATGGACGAAGGGCAAACAAATAACAACAATAATGATGGCCGCTCGACAGATCCAAATGAGGTACATATATATATATATATAAAGTCTCGTGTTACCTCTATTCATTAACCGATCTAGATATATATTAATCACTCTATTCTTATTTTAGCCCACGGATCAAGCAATCGGCTCGAACGAGGGCCAAACAAAAGTTGGATGGTAATCGGAGGTTCACCATCAAGAAATAGATGATGATGGTGAACCGATTGCTCCAGAGAAGCACCGGAGGATGTTTATAAATCAATGCGGGGTGCTTGTTAGGGACAACCTGCTGATCACCATCCAAGAATGGAATAAGTCAAATAAAGCCGGTGAAGAATCCACCAGCTATGTCACTGATGATGCCAAAGATGACCTTTGGCAGAAACTCATAGCGCATTTGATACTACCTCCAGAGTATGAGGAATTTGAGGTAGATGGTATTACCCCAAGGCCAGGTGGGCTTGAAAATAGAGCGAAAGTCAAGGAGTGGGCACTGAGCAAGATGGCTGAACTGTACCGAAACCACAAGAAAAGTTTATACGTGAAATATGTCGCGAAAAAGAAAACTCCAGACTTCAAAGGAGTAAACGAGAAGTTGAGAGAACAGTGGCCTGATTTTGTAAAGTACAAGCAATCTGATAAAGCAAAGGCAAAGTCGGCAAAGAACGCGTTAAATGCTGCCAACAAGAAATACCATCATAAAATGGGGACAGGTGGCTACAAGAGTGTCGTCCCTAAGTGGGAAACTATGGAGAAGGAAATGAGGACTATAGGCGTCACTCCTGGTACAGATGGATGGCCCGAGAGGTCAAAGCATTGGTGGTACGGGCACGGGGGATCCTTGGACCCAGAAACAGGGAAGACATTATTTCATGATAAAATTCTAAAACCCTCCCAAGACCTTATTCAAGAAATGAATGATGC
Organism: Avena longiglumis; assembly: GCA_030063025.1. Taxonomy (NCBI): domain Eukaryota; kingdom Viridiplantae; phylum Streptophyta; class Magnoliopsida; order Poales; family Poaceae; genus Avena; species Avena longiglumis. The sequence goes on along the minus strand of CP125974.1, from coordinate 467,982,201 downwards.
TCAATTGGGATTGTTCCGTCCCGAGAGAGAGAACGACGAGCTGACACGCGCCCTAGGGAATCCTGAAAAGGGAGGACAAACACGAGGCAAAGGCGCCGGTGTCTCGTGGAAGAAAGGGTTTCCTTAGTACGATGCCAGTTACAGAAGCCATTAGAGAAAGAAGGACCGGGAGGCAGACCGGATCTGCAGGGTAGAGCAGGACCTAGCTGATCTGAAGAACCTCATGCATGAAATTATCCAAAGGCCGTTGTCATCAACTCACCCGCGGTCTAATGATCCTGCATTGGATCTTAGCCAACGGAGAAGCGTCGTGGCTTGCACGGAGGTCCGTGCTGATGATCAAGCACTGCTGGATGATGCACCGGCTCCTCACTACCCCGTGGATGATGTCAGAGAGATGGCACAATGTGAGCTACATCAGCCAATGAACAACCTGTCCTTCAAGGTGGCGATAGGCACTGCTTTACCTTGTCTACCTGGAGCACTCCACCATTCACTTCCGGTTCCACCAGGCTATGCTCGTGTCACAGTGGATGACATAGTGGAGGATTTTGCAGACCTAGAGATTGAAATCGCTATGCCTGAAGGCCTTACGAAACTAGGAGATGTCAAGCGCAACATCATTCTATGGAATAAGAAGTACATCAAGTTTCCAGGCTCGGCGCCAAGGCCACCGACTCCAAGGAATCCAAATCCACCCCGCATCGAATATCGTCAACCTCCAAGTTCACCCCAACCCGATTATCGCCAACCTCCAAGTCCACCCCAACCCGATTATCGCCAACCTCCAAGTACACCCTGCCCCGCTGACGATCTCCGCAGCATGAGTACATAAACTCGATCTCCGCCTCCGCCTCCGTGCAATACTACTACCTCGTCGAAGAAACGGAAGTTCGACGGTCCCCCGCGCCCCACATCGAAGAAAGGTCAAACGCCGAAGATATTCGATATCCCGCCGGCTCTTCCAAAGAGACCTTATGACAAGACCGATGAGGAAACTAACGCGGATGTGGCTGCCCAAGTTAAGGCGCATTTTGCACCCAAAAAGCCTGAGCCAAAGGCGGTATATATCGAAAAAACCAAAAAGTGGGCTAAGTCCTTTCTAGAGCAACCATCCTAGAAATCGATGAATCTGGAATCAGACTATGACCGGGAGATTATTAAGCAAGCACAGAAGAAAAAAATCACAAGTGCAAAAAGCGGGAAGCAAGTTGCCCAGCTCGAAGCACAGAAGAATCAATCGGTCGCCCCGCTCAAAGTCATTTCAGACCTCGACAAGGCCTTCAGAGCTGAAATGGATATTGACATGCAAATAATGGACCCCAGAGCCCGTATTAATGCTGCACTAATGGGCATCACTGTATCGCAGGCCAAAGCACTTGCTACTGAAGCAAATATGTCTCTTGGTCAATATTTAGGCTATGAAGATACGCCAGTGGGTCAGATAGTACGGCAGTATGTCCAAGGGGAGCCTCTAGTCATTAATGAGGAGCTCACGCGTCTATCCACACATATGCTAAATCTGCATGAATGGTACATGTCGCAAGCACAAAAAAAGCATCAGAAAGATTGGTTTCCGGTGGACGTTAGATTGGAGCATCACTTCAAACAATACTCGATACAGGTTCAAATGACCGAACTGTTTCAGCTATACAACCAACGCGCTCTCGACAAATCTATCATTGGTTGCTACTGTCTGTAAGTTATTTATTTCTATAATTAAGTTTGTAGCTTTAGCTCGTTCATTGCATTTAATATATTATCCTAACTATATATTCTTTTGTATGATGATATTATATTCTGCAGAATGAAGATGCTTGAATGCAAAAGAGCTAGAAGATACGACGTTGGGTTCAGTGACCCATATATCGTTGATGAATATACGTTAAAGAATCACCCAAGGACGTGGAGGAAGACCTGTGCAGGTTCTTAACCGAGAATAATTTTGTTAAGGAAATACTATTTCCTTACAACTTCAAGTAAGTGTTTATATCTTGTACATATTTTATTTTTGCTTACTCGATGAGCTATATATGCATGTATGCTTGTCTAAACGTCCGTAGATTCCGCTGGATCTTGCTAAACATTCAAGTTGACAACTCCCTAGTTGAAGTCCACGACCCATTAAGTTGGGACCAAGAGCAGTGGAGCGACATGAAAGCAATGCTCCATAAGTAATTTCAATCATTATCGCAGTATATCGTCCTCTTTCATTCATTTTCTGATATCAAGTAACTAATAACTCCTTTGTTCATTTTCTTTGCCGAGCAGGTGTTGGACACGGTTTAGACAGAAAATACCAGGTCCATTCAAAGAGGAGATAACTTATAAAATAGCGAAGAGTTTACAGCAACCACCGGGAACTCATTTATGTGGATACTACGTCTGCGAGTACATCCGCGAGTTGACCAGTGAGCGGAAAGTTGACTCACATTATATTTATGATTTGCGGAAGAAACTAGAGCTAGACCAGCGCATAAGAGCAATTCAAGAGGAGATGGCGGGATTTATGATGAAGGAAGTCCTTGATGTACATGGAGAGCATTATACGGATGACGTGGAACTCGATTTGCCTTAGTCATCTTCATGTAGCTCATATGATATATATATTCATCAATGACCTTGTAATTTCAAAACATTTCTTCCTTTTGATATGATTGATTATATGTATGCTTGCAAGGGATCGATTAATTATATAAATGCATCAACGTGTATGTAGTAGCATATAATATGTATACTGAAATATATGCTTCAATTATAGAGAAACACAAAACGAAAAAAACGAAATGGCAAAAAAAAGGAAATACACAATCTCTGCCGCGGCAGAGAAACACACAATTCTCTGTCGCGGCAGGAAACCTTCTAGTCCCGAGTGGTGTTCCGCTCCCCGCGGCGCTGAAACAGCCACGTGGCTGTTATCAGTCGCGGGCTGTAGCGAGCCGGGACTAGAGGGGGGCCTCTAGTCCCGTTTTCGCAGTCCCGGGCCCAAAACCGGGACTAGAGCCAATTGCGGCCCGGGACTGGAGGCCCTTTTTCCACCAGTGTTAAGCTTGTGATCAAACTTTTTTATTAGACTACGTGTTGGCTCTTTAAACCGGTATGGAGGAAGTATTTGCTTAAAGGCTTAACTACGCCCTCCGTCCACATAAAATAAGAGACTTTTGTCTTCATGCAACCATTGAGAAAGAGAGCTAAATAAATATTGTTGCATGTAATAATTAAGACTAGTCACAATGGATAGTATTACTTCTGCTTGGGATTATTAGTTCTAAGACTAGCCCCAATGAGAATATCATATGTGGCATCATGCACCATATGCATGCAAAATGTTTATGTGTCACTGTAATTAATGATAAAAAAGATTGTGTTGATATCATAGGTAGATATGGTATCATAGCACATAAAACTAGAAAAATCAATCTTAAATAAATCTTGTACATAATTTTATATTGATATTCTATAAAACAATAAATACACTAGAACTATGGTACTAATACATGATACTATGTATTGCAGAGATGATATTATATACTAGTATCATAAGCATGATACTACTATATGATACTTTCCCGTGTGACTAGTCTAAGGGCTAAGTTGTTAAGACCAAGACACTACATAACTCTATTAATCTATGCATGCACCAATAGTTTTACATGCATGAGACAAGTGAGAGAAAAAGAAAAACTGCATTGGAGGAGAGAAACTAATAAATAAGATAAACCTTATAATCTCCAACAAAATAAAAAAAGCTCTCAGCACTTATAATCCCAAACAGAGGCAGTATTATTATATAGTAGTATAACTAGTGTTTGATTTGTAGAATCTCAATGCAAATTTGTTTTTAAAAAAAATTGATACTAAAATTTCTAGTTCAACGTGCTATAATACAGTATGTACCTACGATACCATGTTAGGTTTTTGCATGTATGAAATGCATGATATTAGCTATGATACCCCATTGTGACTAGTCTAAGGAAGAATCCCAAGGAAACATAGCTACTGGAGTAGACCAAAGGTTGTGGAATGTGTCAATTAAAACCGATCAGATTAAATTTTACTGTAGGGACACTTTCCATTCTCCCCTCCTTTTCCTATGAACAGTAACCCGTGAGGAGCCCAGACTTGTCGGGCAGATCTCGAGCCCCCTCGGCAACGATGCCGACCAAAGGTGGCGGAGTACTTAGGGTTGTTTTTAGTAGGTAGGTTTTGCGGCGGTCTCACTGCCGTTTTGGGCATTTTGCCCGGAGTTGGCTCTAGGTCGTCGGCCCATATCTAGAGCTGGCCGGGGCGGATCTGCCTTCTTGAAGCGCTCTGGTGGTTGGAGCCAGAAGGGGCGGACAGATCTACCGCCGGCGACTCCCAATAAAGGTCTATGAGATGGCATCTCGCGAGGGAGTTGAAACTGTGGCCCCGTTCTCGATCAGCCGTGGTGGAGGGAGATAGGCGTGGTGTAATATCCCTAAAATCATGATTTCAAAGTTTGCATATCATTCATGCATGCATATAGAATTGAGATCTATTTCAAACTCATTCCAGAAAAACAGAAGCACAAAGTGCTATGATTTTATGTGAGCAACTTAAATCAAATGGCCATCACCATTTGAAAGTTTGAATGTTTGTGAACCTTGATTGTTTACTTTCCTTGTTGAAGGGTTTGAGTGTAGATTTTAAAACCAGACTTACAATTTGGAAATGGTTTCAAAAACCATTTTTCAAACTTTGCAAATCAAGTGCCAAGTCTCAGATATTTTTGTTCCCCAAGTTTGACCAACCTTTACAAAGTAACCACATGGTTTTAGGCATGTATTTGAGACTACTGCACCCTGCAAAAACCCCAAAGTAATTTGAATTCAAATGGAACTTGAATTCATTTGAAAACCAATTCAGAAAATCGAAACAGAAAAGAAAAAAGAGAAAGAATTGGAAAAGGGCCGCCAGATTCTAGCCCAAAGAAGGGATCGCCCAACTAGCCCGGCCTTCCCCTCTCTCTTCAAGACGCCAACAAGACCCAAACAGCCGCTGACGACCAGACCTGTAACACCCTCAGAATCGGACCTATGCAAGTTTGGGCAAAATTCACCAAACCCGCATAGAAACAATTCAAAGGTGCCCACCAGGCACTTTCGTGCGGGTGGAAAACGAAGTAATAACATTACACAACAGTCCTCGATGGGACCCACAGAACAGATATATATAACAGCGACTCAGAGAGTCAAGAATACAGATATAATATACAAAGATCCAAATCACCTTGAAACGATATAGCGTCCAGCTACGGACAAGATGCAAATGGGGCTAAGAGCCCTGAAGAATAACCAATGGTCCATAACCCTGCCTGTGCCAAGCGGAAGGGTAACCGCTAACGGCGTCGATCTCAAAACCTGCTTAAACAAAGGGTGCCGACAAGGCAAAGCGAAAACAAAGAAGGAGCGCAAGATCGAGGCCAGTACACGGCGAGGCTAGAATTCGGCGGTCCTCGCCTACATAGGTATGGTGGACTGAAGCGGCAGCGGCAGCACGCACTAAACAACCTACAGAGACTCGATACAACTGGCGGATATCAGAGAGGAGTAAGAATGACCTAATCGGATCCAACCTGAAGCTAGCACCAAACAAACCCATCCTGGTATTTCCCCCTCGAGACCAAACGAGAAAGTCAACCGAGGAACTCACACAGTTGGCAGTTTTACTTATTCAGTTATAGTTGCGGCACTTTACTAGTCTGGTTTAGATAATCATCCTGATAAAGTAAACAGTGGGCACTTTTAGTTAACCATTCCATTATAGTGGCAGTACTTACTAATCAGATACAGATAGCATGAGATAAACCCAAAACCCAGCAGTTGTTGGTACTTTTATTCAGCCATTTCGTTGTAGTTGCGATACTTACTAGTCAGATACAATTGTCGCAAGCGACAACCAAACAAGCAATTGTGGGCAGTATTAATTAGCCATTCCGTTGTAGTGAAGCTGATTACTAGTCATTATAAGTCAAATTTATAGCAGTAAACTTTAGTTATGCTTATCTATGATCGAGATACTGTGCTCCAAGTCGTCCATAACCGCGGACACGGCTTTCAGAAAGTTTTAACCCGGCCGGGGTGCACCAATAGCAACACACACACGATCAACCTCGGAAAAACCAAATCAAAACCCAACGAGGTCTCACGACAGAGCAATCGCAAGATTCAGAAATATTTCAGGGGGCCACCCCTTAAGTAGAACCCGCAACGGAGTAGGCAAGCTCCGAGACGGCCTCAAGGTGCTGGGTAGACGGCTGTGAACGACTGGGAACCCGAAAGTGTGGCTGGGCTTGTCGACACCGCGGAATCGTGTCCCGATCCTAATGAAGACAGTGCGTTACCTCACAATAAATAAATAAAGCAGTAAAGCATGGCATAAGTACAGGATAGTAATAAAACCTCAAACTAGTTTGTGGCCCCAAGAAATAAGACGGAATCAAGCTCTGGCTAGGGGGGGCCCATACTCCCCATATGTGGATAGCGCGATAAATCAAGGAACAGGTATCAAGTACTCGGGGTCTTACGGGACACAAGTGGGCGTTCGGAAACCAAATATTATCTATCACCCACCGATGCCTCTGCTTATTCAATTTTAGTTGTTAAACAGAAATTAAAGTGAACAATAAGTAAAACTAGAATCATCTCCAACATCAACATGCGGCAATACATCAGCAACTGTGGCATATGACGACACACATCAGCACTTGAGCAAGCAACTACGACGCGCAAGTCCAACTATCTACCAAACAACAGGTAATAGGATGTGTCCAAGGCAATATAAGGCTGCAGGGGTATCACAGGTACGGAAACTAAAGCATCGCAACACAGATAGCAATAGATCAACAGGAGGGAAATAAAGACTATAAAAGTAAGATAGGTAGAAAGGGGGAGATGCTCGCCTGAAAACATTGTCGAAGGTTTTCCCCGAAGATCGGTGAGCTCACATCAACTCAACGGCCTTATCCGAAGAAGCAAAACACTAGAAGAAACACCGGATGCAATATTTAATACTACGGCAAAAGATCGGCATGATGCATGTATGATGTATGGCATGGCAAGGTGAGATGCATTTAGGTCATATTAAGTGGAACAGGGGTCCCGACAATTAATATATGGTTCAAGTTGTTTAAAACCCCCACATATTAAATGTTGTTTTTACATCGCAAAAGATGATACGGGTTCGCTACACAAGTTTAAATGGGCCGATATGAGACTAGATTTGCCCGCATATGGGCCCCATATTTAATTAGAGGTGAATCGGCATAAGGCCCCCAAACCACATGAATGCATGCAAGTATGACAATTTAATATGCAAACAAGTTGTTATTATGCATTTATAAAATAGGGTATCGAGGGAAAAGGGTCACACATTAGGGTTCTCGACGGACTTGGGGTTCCGGGGTTCGGGGTCGGTCCAGGGTTCGACGGTTCCGTTCTCGGCTCCGGGGTTAGGGTCTCGGGTCGGGGTAGATCTTGTCGCATCGGGGTACCGGCGTCGGGGTGCAGTGCTTGGCGTCCGGAACGAAGGACTTGTTCTGGCGTCGGGGCATCGGGTTCTCCCGGTCGCTGTCGTTCTTGTCGTCGCGCAGATCTTGTCGGGTCCCACGGGGTCGGTCTCACTTCCGGGAACGGGGTTTGGCATCTATGGGGAAGGTCTCCGGGTTCGGGGTCTTCGGGTCCGGGAAGGAGAACATGGTGCTTCTGGACGAAGATCTTCACATCGGACCGTTCTTGTCGGGATACTTCGGTTCACATTACCACTTGTCGATTTGCTTGGATGCCCTGTACAACAACGTTTCTTCATCTACACCTCACTGATGCAATGACGCAGACAAGAAAAACCACAGACGCGGCGCGGCCGAGGCGGACGCCGACGCAGCGAGGCGGTGGAAGCAGAAGCCGGCGGTGACTCGCGAGGTGGGGCCCGCTGACCGACCGCTGGGATGGCTGTGGCGGAGGGGCTCGACGGACGGTGCGAGGAGGCAGGGCGGGAGCGTCCGGCGGCACGGCTCTGGCGGCGGCGGTTGGCGCCGGGCGCCGGCGGGTGGAGTGGGGCAGCGCGGCGTGGAAGCCGCGAGGACGTCGGACGGGCCGCCTGATGCGGCGTCACGAGCTCCGCGCCGAGGACGCGGCGGCGAGCGGCAGCGGCGGAGGCGGCCTGGCAGCGGTGCAGGCAGTGGCGGCGGCAGGGTGCGACTTCGGAGTGGCCGTCGCGGGCGTCTTGGCGGGGCAGCGGCAGGCCGAGGCGGCTCAGCGGGCCGCGAGATGGGCGCGACGGCAGAGCCGGGCGAGGCGGATGGGGGCGGCAGCGGAGACGGTGGCGCTTGGGGTCGAGGGACGGGAGGCTCATGAGGCGGAAGCGGCGGACGGCGGAGTGCAGACGGAGTAGGCGTGGCGCCGGAGTTAGCAGAGGATGACCGCGGGTGGGCGACTGGAACGAATGGGTGTCGGGCTTGGCGGCGTCTTGGCGCTGAGCAGTCGCTTGGGACGGCAGCTGCTTGGCGAGGATGAGGAGGAGGAGAAGGAGAGGGCCACGCTGGCAGGTGGGCGGGGGCAGTGGCCAGCTGCGTGGTGGGTGGTGGGTCCCAGTGGCAGGACGGCCAGTTCCAGGTAGATAGGGTGGGGCATGCGTGCGTGTAGGGTTGTGTGCTGTGGGTTGAGAGAGAGGGAGTGGGGAAGAGAAAAAGGGAGGGAGAGAGAGAGGCCACGTGGCAGGCCAGGATAGGCTAGGGGGAAGGGTAGAGATGAGGTGGAGAGATGTGATTGGGGGGAGTGAGGTGGAGGTGTGTGTGGGTAGAGTAGTGGGTGGGTTTAGGATTTAGATGGGGCTGGTTTGGGGTGGACCGTTTTAAAATCTGGGGCGGTCGTTCGGGTCGGGTTGGCCCGTTCGACTGCCCCTACTAAAATAATTATAAATTTTATTTGCGTTAATTGGACCATTCGCAAACCGATAGCGACAAAACAAAATACTCCGGAGTCCCGGGGTTTGGCGTTTGAATAAAGATGGGGCGTTTTAGAAAACAACACAGGCTTTGCAAACATAGTTTTGGCAAACAATGCATGATGACGAGGATGCAATGCACAAATTCAACGCGATTTTCTAGTAGTGGTTTTGCGGGATGCCACAATTCGACACCACTAACAAGGGATCTCGCCCTCGAGATCCGCCTCATGGTACCGGAAGGAGGTCGGCGGTCTGCGTCTTCTCGCTTCGTGTAGATCTTCGCGACACCACTAACGAGGGTTCCTTCTCATCTGGAAATCGGCGACACCACCAACAAAGGGTCGTTGCTCCTGATCGTCGAGAGAACACTCCGGGAACAAAAAGGTCGAAGGTAGAGGTATCGCAGATAAAGCCACCCCTAACTTCCGTGGACGGAGTAAAACTGCTGGATCCACTGATTCGACGTACAAGAGCGAATGATAAGAGCAGTGGTAGGGTAGCTACTCCATCCCACACTCAAACCATTACCCTGCACACGAATAAGCGGGTTAAGCATCCAACTCTCGGAATTAGACTGAAGATCTCGACAAGCGAGGTTCGGAAACAAGGGAGTATTGCCAGCAGAAATCGTATGAAAGACACACTGATTAGGTTCCGCGATGGTTCCATTGGCATGAACAACACATGCTCAAGGTATACTCCAACTTCACCAAAGCTCGTCCTTCTCATATGTTTTTCAACGACACTGATATCCAGCAAGGAACACATATGGATAAAGATCTCAAGAACAAAAGATCGGATGAAGGCACAACAGACAAGTTGCAGATTGATGATCGTAGCACCTCCGTTACCAAAAGGAAGATAACGAAACCCTGAAGGTACGACGGAATCCCAACCACGAGAAATCCTGGACTCGAAGAAAAGATAAGAGAGCAGATTCAAAACACGTCGAGATAAGAGGGGATCAGCAGAGGGGTAAGGAGTAAAATCAGACCTAACCAGAACTATCCAACCGATTTTGCAAAATAGTTTTGACACTCTACTTCGGCCGTTAGCTAGGTCATCCTACAGGCTGGACTTGTGGGGTATCGCAATCCGAGCTCGATACCACTCAGTAACACCCTCAGAATCGGACCTATGCAAGTTTGGGCAAAATTCACCAAACCGCATAGAAACAATTCAAAAGGTGCCCACCAGCACTTTCGTGCGGTGGAAACGAAGTAATAACATTACACAACAGTCCTCGATGGGACCCACAGAGCAGATATATATAACTGACTCGAGAGTCAAGAATACGAATATAATATACAAAGATCCAAATCACCTTGAACGATATAGCGTCTACGGACAAGATGCAAATGGGGCTAAGAGCCACGAAGAATAACCAATGGCGTCCATAACCACCGAGCCAAGCGGAAGGGTAACCACTATGGCGTCGATCACAAACCTGCTTAAACAAAAGGGGTGCCGACAAGGGCAAAGCAGAAAACAAAGAAGGAGCGTCAGTACTGAGGCCAGTACACGGCGAGGCTAGAATTCGGCGGTCCTCGCCTACATAGGTATGGTGGATCAAGCGGCGGCAGACGCACTAAACAACCTCTGAGACTCGATACAACTGGCGGATATCAGAGAGGGGTAAGAATGACCTAATCGGATCCAACCTGAAGCTAGCACCAAACAAACCCATCCTGGTATTTCCCCCTCGAGACCAAACGAGAAAGTCAACCGAGGAACTCACACAGTTGGCAGTTTTACTTATTCAGTTATAGTTGCGGCACTTTACTAGTCTGGTTTAGATAATCATCCTGATAAAGTAAACAGTGGGCACTTTTAGTTAACCATTCCATTATAGTGGCAGTACTTACTAATCAGATACAGATAGCATGAGATAAACCCAAAACCCAGCAGTTGTTGGTACTTTTATTCAGCCATTTCGTTGTAGTTGCGATACTTACTAGTCAGATACAATTGTCGCAAGCGACAACCAAACAAGCAATTGTGGGCAGTATTAATTAGCCATTCCGTTGTAGTGAAGCTGATTACTAGTCATTATAAGTCAAATTTATAGCAGTAAACTTTAGTTATGCTTATCTATGATCGAGATACTGTGCTCCAAGTCGTCCATAACCGCGGACACGGCTTTCAGAAAGTTTTAACCCGGCCGGGGTGCACCAATAGCAACACACACACGATCAACCTCGGAAAAACCAAATCAAAACCCAACGAGGTCTCACGACAGAGCAATCGCAAGATTCAGAAATATTTAGGGGCCACCCTTAAGTAGAACCATAGCGGAGTAGGCAAGCTCGAGACGGCCTCAAGGTTTGGGTAGACGGAACGTGAGCATCGGGAACCCGAAAGTGTGGCTGGGCTTGTCGACACCGCGGAATCGTGTCCCGATCCAAAACAGTACAGTGTGCAGTACCTCGCACAATCGTAAATAAAGCAGTAAAGCATGGCATAAGTACAGGATAGTAATAAAACCTCAAACTAGTTTGTGGCCCCAAGAAATAAGACGGAATCAAGCTCTGGCTAGGGGGGGCCCATACTCCCCATATGTGGATAGCGCGATAAATCAAGGAACAGGTATCAAGTACTCGGGGTCTTACGGGACACAAGTGGGCGTTCGGAAACCAAATATTATCTATCACCCACCGATGCCTCTGCTTATTCAATTTTAGTTGTTAAACAGAAATTAAAGTGAACAATAAGTAAAACTAGAATCATCTCCAACATCAACATGCGGCAATACATCAACAACTGTGGCATATGACGACACACATCAACACTTGAGCAAGCAACTACGACGCGCAAGTCCAACTATCTACCAAACAACAGGTAATAGGATGTGTCCAAGGCAATATAAGGCTGCAGGGGAAAATCACAGGTACGGAAACTAAAGCATCGCAACACAGATAGCAAAAGATCAACAGGAGGGAAACAAATACTATAAAAGCAAGATAGGTAGAAAGAGGGAGATGCTCGCCTGAAAACATTGTCGAAGGTTTTCCCCGAAGATCGGGGCGAAGCTCACATCAACTCAACGGCCTTATCCGCGAAGAAGCAAAACACTAGAAGAAACACCGGATGCAATATTTAATACTACGGCAAAAGATCGGCATGATGCATGTATGATGTATGGCATGGCAAGGTGAGATGCATTTAGGTCATATTAAGTGGAACCGGGGTCCCGACAATTAATATATGGTTCAAGTTGTTTAAAACCCCCACATATTAAATGTTGTTTTTACATGGCAAAAGATGATACGGGTTCGCTACACAAGTTTAAATGGGCCGATATGAGACTAGATTTGCCCGCATATGGGCCCCATATTTAATTAGAGGTGAATCGGCATAAGGCCCCCAAACCACATGAATGCATGCAAGTATGACAATTTAATATGCAAACAAGTTGTTATTATGCATTTATAAAATAGGGTATCGAGGGAAAAGGGTCACACATTAGGGTTCTCGACGGACTTGGGGTTCCGGGGTTCGGGGTCGGTCCAGGGTTCGACGGTTCCGTTCTCGGCTCCGGGGTTAGGGTCTCGGGTCGGGGTAGATCTTGTCGCATCGGGGTACCGGCGTCGGGGTGCAGTGCTTGGCGTCCGAGCGAACGGCGACTTGTTCAGCGTCGGGGCATCGGGTTCTCCCGGTCGCTGTCGTTCTTGTCGTCGCGCAGATCTTGTCGGGTCCCACGGGGTCGGTCTCACTTCCGGGAACGGGGTTTGGCATCTATGGGGAAGGTCTCCGGGTTCGGGGTCTTCGGGTCCGGGAAGGAGAACATGGTGCTTCTGGACGAAGATCTTCACATCGGACCGTTCTTGTCGGGATACTTCGGTTCACATTACCACTTGTCGATTTGCTTGGATGCCCTGTACAACAACGTTTCTTCATCTACACCTCACTGATGCAATGACGCAGACAAGAAAAAACCCGCGAGCCTTGGCGGACGCCGACGCAGCGAGGCGGTGGAAGCAGAAGCCGGCGGTGACTCGCGAGGTGGGGCCCGCTGGACCGCCTGGGGGATGGCTGCTTGGCGGAGGGCTCGACGGACGGTGGCCGGGAGGACGCAGGCGAGCGTCCGGCGGCACGGGCTCTGGCGGCGGCGGTTAAGCGGCGCTGGCGCTTCGGGCGGTGGAGTAGTGGGGCAGCGGCGGCGTGAAGCCATGGAGGGCGGCGTCGACGGCAGCAATGCCGCGTCTTGAGCTCGCGCCGGACGCAGCGACGAGCGCCCGAGGCGGAGAGGCAGGCACAGCGGTGCGGCGGTGGCGGCGACGGTTGAAGTGCGACTTCGAGTGGCCGTCGCGGCGCAGCCGGGGCCGCAAAGCAGGCCGGCTCAGCGGGCCACGAGATGCGGGCGGGACAGCGGCCAGCGAGGCGCGGATGGGGCCCGACGGCGGACGGTGGCGCTTGGGGTCGGGGACGCGGGCTCAATGGCGCGACGCGCGGACAGGCTGGTGCGACGGAGTAGGAGCGTGCGGCGCCGGAGTTGGGCGAAGGATGACCGGGTGGTGGGCGATCGGGAACGTGGGGTCTTGGCGGATCTTGGCGGCGTCGGAGCTGCCGCCGCGCGGTCGCTGGGACGTGTCGTGCGCGCACGAGGATGAGGGGAGGAGGGAGAAGGAGAGGGCCACGCGGGCAGGTGGCGGGCCAGGGGCCAGGCGGGGCGGACCGCGTGCGTGGGGTGGCCGGGTGGGTCCCAGCGGGCAGGGACGCGGTTCCAGGTAGATAGGGTGGGGCATGCGTGCGTGTAGGGTTGTGTGCTGTGGGTTGAGAGAGAGGGAGTGGGGAAGAGAAAAAGGGAGGGAGAGAGAGAGGCCACGTGGCAGGCCAGGATAGGCTAGGGGGAAGGGTAGAGATGAGGTGGAGAGATGTGATTGGGGGGAGTGAGGTGGAGGTGTGTGTGGGTAGAGTAGTGGGTGGGTTTAGGATTTAGATGGGGCTGGTTTGGGGTGGACCGTTTTAAAATCTGGGGCGGTCGTTCGGGTCGGGTTGGCCCGTTCGACTGCCCCTACTAAAATAATTATAAATTTTATTTGCGTTAATTGGACCATTCGCAAACCGATAGCGACAAAACAAAATACTCCGGAGTCCCGGGGTTTGGCGTTTGAATAAAGATGGGGCGTTTTAGAAAACAACACAGGCTTTGCAAACATAGTTTTGGCAAACAATGCATGATGACGACGATGCAATGCACAAATTCAACGCGATTTTCTAGTAGTGGTTTTGCGGGATGCCACAAGACCCCACCTCCTCTCTGCGAGTATCGCTGACGAGCGGGCCCTCTCCACGTCACCCTCGTCTTCCCCAAAACACGCCCGCAGACCACGTCGCCGCTGCTGTCAATGCCGGTAATGGCGCGGCGTAATTAGCCTTGATGTCGCAGGCGTTTCCTGTCGCGCTTGAGCCTTTATAAACCACACCCCGGCACGGTCATTTCCCCCCACTCTCCTCGCTCCGCCCGCCACCAGATTTGCGCATTGCCCTCGAAGCCCCGCAGCACCGACGACTCCGGACCGATTTCGTGAGCCTCGACCGCCTCCCTCTCTCTGGTTCAAACGATGATGCTCGGCATGATCTTGTGCACCGCGACACCTTTCTTTTGCCTCGTGACCCAGTCGTCGTTTCCATTCACGCATCGCAACCACTGCGCGCCGCTGACTTGGCGACCAATTGAGGTAAAACCCGAGCGCCCCTTGCCCCCTCCTTTATGCGATTTTGTTCGCCTACGTCTTGCGCATCTCCTGATACCTCTGGTTCGTGCTAGGGCGACGCCAAACCTCGGCAAGAACCACGACTGCAAGCGACCGACGCCGCCCGCAACTCCGACGAGCCCCAGAGACCGTGCCCGCGCGCCCCTTCGCAAACCAACGCCACGTTGAGCTTCAGCACGCCACCGCGGTTCTGGTAAGACCCTTCCCCCTCTCGCGCGCGACCTAGAACGCCAGCGCCGCCGCTGACTGAGCGCTCCACCGCTCGCTGACGCCGCGCGCCGCCAGAACATGGTCGCATGCTCGAGAGCCGTTGGATCTAGATCCAACGCTTGCGATAGATCCACTAATCGAACCGTTATGCTAGATCTGAATCGTGCATCGTTAGTTAGATCCTACGGCTAGCAAGAGCGATCCGGAGCGAATCGGTACGCGCCAATAGAAATATGACGCGTGGCTAGGGTTTGATTCAAAAACAGAATTCAAATCAGATTTAGATCCAAAATTCAATTGGCTATAACTTTTGATTCCCACGTTAGATTTTTGCAAATTTTATACCGTTGGAATCAGGGAGACAAGCCCTTTCTGAATCTGCAATGTGTTTAACAAAAATTTTCTGTTAAAATGACTTTTTATGCAGAAACTTGTTTAGGACCATTTTGAGTATAGAATTTGTTTAGTAAATTGTTTTAGTGCTAAATAAGTTTAGTTAGCAAGTTTTTGACTTGTTTATGTTTCAGTATCTTGCACTTGGTTGGTGGAGTTTTAAAAATCATCACTTTGCATTCTTGCATGCATGCACATATATTTTTGTTTGTATATGAATTGTGTGTAATTTTGTGCTACAAATTTTTGTGTAGATTTTGCTAGTGACTGTGATTGTGAAGAGTGCTACTCTCCCCATTACCAAGGCATGTGGTAATTCATGAATATTTCCATCCCTATATTTTGTATAAGCATTAGAAATATTTTGCTAAGTCTTGCATGATACTTTTTGCCAAATGCTATGTTGGGAAATCCTAAGTAGTTGTAGAATTGTAGAATTGCTAGGTATTTTCCTAAGTTAAGTTACTATGCCATGCTTAGCCTAGCTAGTAGCAAACAAGGGTGGTAAAATATATACATGCTATGATGAAAATATTTCTAAGTCTTTGGACTTATGTTTTCTTAATAAAACAACTAAGTCAATGAACCTCCTGGGTGGAATGGGACTTGAATGGTGGTTTTTGGTTGAGTGGTTACACAAGGCCCATGGACATGGTTTACCTTGTGTATCTCACTTGTGGAATGCCACCCAGGCACAAAGGGATTTGGAGGCCAATTGTTGAGAAGCTTATAGTGCAACCACTTGGCAATATGGGCTCTGCCTTGATCATATAGGTTGCTAGAACTTAGCCTTTTGGACAGTTGGTGGTAGTGGGAATGATAGGTTGGAGCGCATCCAATTGGCTAAGGAAAAGCTTCTGAAAGGTCCTGTCTTGGGAAACCAAGTCTGGTGGGGAAAGTGCACAACCTCTGCAGATGGAAAAATCTAAGTACTTAGCCAAGTCCATGGCAATGGAAAACTTGAGCATCAATATATGGAAGCTATCAAGAATCTCATCACTCCAACTTCTAAGTAAAATTGTGGGTGAACAAGGGTGAAGGACCCCAATGTCTATTGGTGGTTTCTTGGGAAAGTTTTTGACAAAGAAAAACTTAGTGTTTTCAACTAATAGGAAAAACCCATTTTGAGCAAAGCAAGCCAAGCTACACTTAGCCAAAATGCATATAGTAATATAGTCCACTTAAAAATTTACTAAGGTATCACTTGCCAATACTATTCCAAAGTATTGACCCACTGTGGTTGTAACTTGTGATGTTGCAGGTTACTCCGATGATGATTAGGTGTCATGAGTCTACACTCAACATGTTTGCCTGTGGCACATGAAGATGAAGACTTATGCTTATTTACTTATTCCAAAACTCTTGTATTAGGCCTATGGCCATGATTTGTAAAAGACTATGTTTTTATCTCTGGAATGGATGTAATAAATGACCTTTGTATCTGTGTACTTCATCTTAAACTGTGGATGCTAGCATTGATCCAGGGACTAGCATTGCAATCACAGGGATCCTTTTCCTTTACAAAGGAGGGATCTTACAGATGATATCAGAGCATTGTGTTTCCTGTAGGATTATGACCCTAGGATTGGAAACCACTAAGGAAAAAATTTCAACTACTTCTACACTTGTCTATTCTTCTCGTAAACTTTTGTAATCTTCTCATTCTCATCTCTATTTGTAGATGAACTCCATCAACGAAGCCGTGAAGAAAGGACCACTCATGACCATGACCTTGGAGTGTGAAACTGAGTTTCCCAAAATTCTCAAGGACCTCATGGTGGCAATGGAGATACATGGTGCAGCTGTGTACAAAGGCTTTCCAGTGATGGATGAAGGAGTTGAGTACTGGTGGGTGCAACTTCACTTGTACAAAAGCAAGGAAGACAACCACAAATAAAGAGGATTCTGCATGTACACCAACACTGTGGTGCATACCACATTCTTTGAGTCAGCAAGAGAAGCAGCTTGGAGGACTATCAAAGAACTTAGTGCTAGAGTCAAGTGCAGAATGCTCAACCTCCAAAAAGACTTAGAGAAAGAGAAGGAACATACCCAAGAGTTGGAAGCCGCCAACCAAACCTTAAGAGGAGATATTATAGACTTAGTGATGGAATCATGTGAGCAAGATAGGCTGATTGCCTCTAGGAACATTGTGTTAGCCAACAGATCCAGTGAGATAGGATTGTAAACGCATTTCGTTAGTTGGACCACCACATATCACCTTCTTTTACAAAATGATACCTTAAATAAGTTTGGACCATGGTTGATGTAATGGATTCATGTATGCATGACTTGTGTGATTTTGTGTTCCAAGGATGTGTATGTGATGTTTGTCTTTGTTTTATTTTAAATAGTGTTGTTCTAACTTTTCTATCTTATAAATAGATGCCTATTACCATCAGCACTGTTGAGGAGTTCCAGGTTACCCGCTTTGGTCCTCGTATCATTGAGCTTACCACTTTGCTCAATCTCCCTCTTCCCACCATCATGGTGCACCCACTCACCAAGTTCGAGAGGAAAGACCTCTGGGGCTTCAAGGTGAACCAGCCCGGACGCCAGACAGAGCCTACTACGGAGGCCATCGTCTTCAAGCTTATGCACGATGACAGGGAGAGAGGCATGGAGGTAGTTATGCAGGACCTGATAGGACGTCTGCTAGGCCGGCACTCCCGACAGGTTAGAGGCACCCACTTCCACGTCTTCGGAAGACGTGATGAGGATGGAGAGTCCATCGACTTCGAGGACGACTCGAGGGGCCAGCCGATACGTCTCTCTATCTCCAGGACTTAGAGTCTCTCATTAGGCACGTGGACACGGGACAGACCGGTGTCATGCTCAAGAATGACGAAGCTCAGTGCAGCTTCGCGAAGGACAAGCTTTTCGCACAGACGAGATAGTCAAGGAAATGGAGGCGAAGTTCGAGACCAGGACCGGAAGTTCAAGAGTCGAGAAAGCGTGTCCGGGATAGGAACAAGAAGATCCGGACATGGTGAAGCGAAGTCCAAGGATTTCGAGCTAGAGCAGCAGCAGATGGTGATCGAGAGGCTTTGTTCCCAGAAGAGGGCTCTCAAGGCCAAGATTGAGTCCTTGACCACTACCATTGAGGAGAACAAGACCGCGATGGAGAACGCAGTTCTTACCTTTGTTGAGGAGGAGATTGATGCTGATGAGTAGACTTGACTACTCGTTTATCTTTTATTACCATACTTGTTATTTGTGAACTTGTTATTGGACCATCCGACATGTGGATGGCTTTCCACTTGTGTGTTTTACTTTGAGAACTTGTTATTTGGTTGTTGAACTTTTATCTTCTGTTGCATGCTTGTGTTTTATTCTGTGATGTAATGTGCATAAAAACATCTATGGATATCTCATTCTTATCTCTATTTGAACAAACCACAGATGCCTCCCCGTCGCGCAAACCCCAACCCCAACAACAACAACATAACTCCAGAAATGCAACAAATGATGAATGCTCAAACACAGCTCATGCAGATGATGACAACATTCATTCAGAACCAAAACATCAACAACAACCCCAATAACAACAACAATAACAACAATAACAACAACAACCCTCCGGGCTTTGATATGCTCACCAGATTTCTGCGATTGAGGCCAGCTAAGTTCTCAGGGACAACTGATCCCATGGTGGCCAATGATTGGCTATGTTCTGTAAACAAGGACTTAGTAACCGTGGGCTGCACGGATGCTGAAAAGGTCAGATATGCAGCACATCTGCTGGAAGGGCCATCTGCCACGTGGTGGGACAATTTCCAAATCACCACTCCTATAGATGAGGTGACTTGGGCTATCTTTGAGGATGGCTTTAGCACTGCTCATATCTCATCAGGAATAATGAGCCTGAAAAAGAAAGAGTTCCACAATCTGAAGCAGCGCCACCGCAGTGTGGCTGAATACATTGAAGAGTTCAACAATCTGGCGCGTTATGCACCGGACGAGGTTGACACAGATGCCAAAAAAAAGGAAAAATTTCTGGAAGGCTTGAATGATGAGCTGAATCTGCAGCTGGATGTGGCATATGTTCCCACTTATCAGTCGCTCTGTGACAACGCTGCTATATTGGAGAACAAAATAAAGCAAGTCGAGAGTAGAAAGAGAAAGCACTCAAGCAAACCGACTCGGGATCGTCTCACAAACGATCTCACTATGATGACAAGTGAAGCTCAGGATCCCACAAGCATGGGAAATTCAACAAGCACCACAACCACAATCATGACAACAAGCATCACCGTGATCATGACAATGACAAGTACAAGAACCACAAGGGTGGACATAAGAGCCACCACAGTGGTAATGGTAGTGGGAGTGGAAGTCAGCCTGCTAAGAGAGACATCAGTCAGGTTGAGTGCTTCAAATGCAAGAAGATGGGACACTATGCAAATGAGTGCCCCGAAAAGAAAGTTGAAGGACCTGTCAAGCCCAATCCTTTCCAGAAAGGACAGGTGAACCACATTAATGTGGAGGAGGTCTATGAGGAACCTGACGCTGTTGCTGGTAAGTTCAGACTCAATTCCATTCCCGCATTTGTACTCTTTGATACTGGTGCATCTCATTCATTCATATCAAGAGCATTTGTTGATAGAAATGGGTTTCCGTCTGAAAACATTGGGTGTCCAGTAAAAGTTAGTTCTCCGGGTGGAGATATGATAGTAAGTCTTGGATGCCGGGATCTAGTAATAGAATTTGGAAAACATAAGTTCCCGGTGAGTCTGATAATCCTAGATTCCCAAGGACTGGACGTAATATTGGGAATGAATTGGATGGCTAAGTATGAGGGAGTACTGGATTATGCTAATCGTACTGTTGCACTCACTACCCCGGAAAGAAAAAGGATTAAATTCAAGTCAAACTTTGAATCCAAAGGAAGTAAGCTTAATTCTCTTAAGGGGGTTAGCATGGACAGTGTACCAATTGTGTGTGAGTATCCGGATGTATTTCCGGAAGAATTACCAGGAATTCCACCGGATAGAGATGTGGAATTTCTGATAGATTTGGTACCAGGCTCTGGACCAATAGCAAAGAGACCATATAAAATGTCATTCGATGAACTGAAGGAGCTCAAAAAGCAACTAGGGGAACAGTTACAGAAAGGATTTATTCAACCAAGTTCTTCATCTTGGGGAGCCCCAGTCTTGTTCGTTGAGAAGAAAGATAGAAGCCAAAGGTTATGCATAGATTACCGTTCACTCAACGAGGTAACTATCAAGAACAAATATCCTTTACCAAGAATAAATGACTTGTTTGATCAGCTAGAGCCTGTGTGTTCTCAAAAATTGATCTTCGATCAGGCTATTTTCAACTCAAGATAAGAGAGCAAGACATACCTAAAACAGCATTCACCACAAGGTATGGATTGTATGAGTATACCGTAATGTATTTTGGCTTAACCAATGCTCCAGCATACTTCATGAATATGATGAACAAGGTGTTCATGGAATTTCTTGACAAGTTCGTTGTCGTTTTCATCGATGACATCTTAGTCTACTCCACGAGCAAAGAAGAGCATGAAGGACACTTGCGTTTGATACTTGAAAAGTTGAGAGAGCATAAACTTTATGCCAAATTCAGCAAGTGTGAGTTCTGGTTAGAAGAAGTTGGTTTTATTGGTCATGTTATGACAAAGGATGGTGTAGCAGTTGATCCTGCTAAGGTTTCAGCTGTGACTGAATGGGAATCTCCCAAGAACTTGAAAGAAGTTCGCATTTTCCTTGGCTTAGCAGGTTACTACAGAAGGTTCATCGAGAATTTCTCAAAGGTTTCTAAGCCAATGACTGAATTATTGAAGAAAGACAAGAAGTTTGCTTGGTCTGAAGGTTGTGAAGTCAGCTTTCAAGAATTGAAGAAGAGACTTGTGACGACACCAGTTCTATGTCTGCCAGATTTGGAAAAGGATTTCCAAGTTTATTGTGATGCGTCTCACCAAGGTTTGGGTGCCGTACTTATGCAAGACGGTAAAGTTGTAGCTTATGCCTCGAGACAACTCAAAACCCATGAGGTAAACTACCCTACTTATGATTTGGAGTTAGCCTCTGTCGTCCATGCACTCAAAACATGGAGGCATTACCTTTTGGGAAAGCGTTGCGAAGTGTTCACGGACCACAAAAGTTTGAAGTATATCTTCACCCAAAAGGAAATCAATATGAGACAAAGAAGATGGTTAGAGCTTATCAAGGATTATGACTTAAGTTTGCAATACCACCCCGGTAAAGCGAATGTTGTAGCAGATGCTCTAAGTCGTAAGGTATTCGTAAATGGCCTTACCAAAGGAGAATTGCCAGATGATTTGTGTACCCAATTCAGAGAACTCAAATTGGAGATTGTGCCTGAAGGACATCTCATGTCTTTGGATGTTCAACCCACTTTGTTGGACAAGATCCGAGAAGCTCAGAAGACCGATAAGGAAATTGAGGATATTAAGGAAAAGATTGGCCAAGGGAAAGCTAAAAATTTCCATGAAGACGAACAGGGTACTTTATGGCATGGGAAACGTATATGTGTTCCACAAGATCCGGAGTTACGGAAACTGATTTTGCAGGAAGCACACAACTCTCCGTATTCTATTCACCCGGGCAACACCAAAATGTACATGGACATGAAAGAAAGATTTTGGTGGAACAATCTCAAGAGGGACATCGCCGAACATATTGCTTTGTGTCATGTGTGTAGTAGAGTAAAAGCGGAGCATCAGAAACCAGCAGGTTTGCTTCAACCACTACCTATTCCTGAATGGAAGTGGGACAAGCTTGGTATGGATTTCATTACCGGATTACCAAGGACCAGATCAGGATATGATTCCATATGGGTAGTAGTGGATCGCCTAACTAAAGTGGCTCATTTCATACCCGTGAAGACAACTTATACGAGTGCCAAGTTAGCCAAAATCTACATGAGTAGAATTGTGTGCCTTCATGGTGTGCCCAAGAGTATTGTGTCTGATAGGGGAACTCAATTCACTTCCCATTTTTGGAGACAGCTACACGAGTCATTGTGAACGAGGTTGGAATTCAGTACTGCTTTTCATCCTCAAACCGATGGGCAAACAGAAAGGACTAATCAAATTCTGGAAGACATGTTGAGGGCATGTGCCCTAGACTATGGAGCAAGTTGGGATGAAAGTCTGCCTTACGCAGAATTTTCTTATAACAACAGCTATCAAGCCAGCATTGATATGGCACCATTTGAGTTTCTCTACGGAAGGAAGTGTACCACCCCATTGTTATGGAATGGCGTGCGAGAAAGAAGTTTATTCGGGCCAGATCTTATCAAAGAAGCCGAAGAGAAGGTCAAATTGGTTAAGGACAGATTAAAGATAGCACAGTCCCGACAGAAAAGCTACGCAGATCCTAAGCGTAGAGAAGTCACCTACGAAGTTGGTGATAGAGCCTATCTTAGAGTATCACCACTCCGTGGAGTGAAAAGATTCGGAGTCAAAGGAAAGTTGGCACCAAGATATGTTGGGCCATTCAAGATTCTGAGTCGCAAAGGAGAAGTTGCTTATGAAATTTAACTACCAGAATCTTTGTCAGCAGTCCATAATGTGTTTCATGTGAGTCAACTTAAGAAATGTCACCCAGAAATGGAAGAAACTTCTTTGAAGGATACTATACCTTTGGAAGAGGTTCAACTAGAAAGTGACCTCACATATGAGGAGAAGCCTATCAAGATTCTTGAGACTGCAGAAAGAGTCACAAGGACAAAGACTATCAAGTTTTGCAAAGTGCAATGGAATCATCATTCCGAAGAGGAAGCAACATGGGAAAGAGAAGATGATCTTCGGAAAGACCACCCTCACCTATTTGCTAGTCAATCCGAATCTCGAGGGTGAGATTCACCTTAAGGGGGTTAGATTTGTAACATCCCTAAAATCATGATTTCAAAGTTTGCATATCATTCATGCATGCATATAGAATTGAGATCTATTTCAAACTCATTCCAGAAAAACAGAAGCACATAGTGCTATGATTTTATGTGAGCAACTTAAATCAAATGGCCATCACCATTTGAAAGTTTGAATGTTTGTGAACCTTGATTGTTTACTTTCCTTGTTGAAGGGTTTGAGTGTAGATTTTAAAACCAGACTTACAATTTGGAAATGGTTTCAAAAACCATTTTTCAAACTTTGCAAATCAAGTGCCAAGTCTCAGATATTTTTGTTCCCCAAGTTTGACCAACCTTTACAAAGTAACCACATGGTATTAGGACTGTATTTGAGTACTGCACCCTGCAAAAACCCCAAAGTAATTTGAATTCAAATGGAACTTGAATTCATTTGAAAACCAATTCAGAAAATCGAAACAGAAAAAGAAAAAGGAGAAAGAATTGGAAAAGGGCCGGCGCCAGGATTCTAGCCCAGCAACAGAACTGGCCCAACTAGCCCACCCGGCCTTCCTCTCTCTCTCTCGCACGCGCCAGCGCACCCAAACAGTCGCTGACGACCAGACCCCACCTCCTCTCTGCGAGTATCGCTGACGAGCGGGCCCTCTCCACGTCACCCTCGTCTTCCCCAAAACACGCCCGCAGACCACGTCGCCGCTGCTGTCAATGCCGGTAATGGCGCGGCGTAATTAGCCTTGATGCCGCAGGCGTTTCCTGTCGCGCTTGAGCCTTTATAAACCACACCCCGCCGCGGTCATTTCCCCCCACTCTCCTCGCTCACTCCGCCACCAGGTTGCGCGCATTTGCCCTCGAAGCCCCGCAGTACCGACGACCGATTCCGGTGAGCCTCGACCGCCTCCCTCTCTCTGGTTCAAACGATGATGCTCAGCATGATCTTGTGCACCTGCTGACACCTTTCTTTTGCCTGCTCGTGACCCAGGTCGTCGTTTCCATTCACGACCGCAACCACCTGCGCCGCCGCTTGACTCCGGCGACCAATTGAGGTAAAACCCGAGCGCCCCTTGCCCCCTCCTTTATGCGAGTTTGTTCGCCTACGTCTTGCGCATCTCCTGATACCTCTGGTTCGTGCTAGGGCGATGCCAAACCTCGGCAAGAACCACGACTGCATGCGACCGACGCCGCCCGCAACTCCGACGAGCCCCAGAGACCGTGTCCGCGCGCCCCTTCGCAAACCAACGCCACGTTGAGCTTCAGCATGCCACCGCGGTTCTGGTAAGACCCTTCCCCTCTCGACCTAGACGCATGACGCCAGCGCTCGACGCCAGCGCCGCCGCGTAACATGGTCGCATGCTCGAGAGCCGTTGGATCTAGATCCAACGCTTGCGATAGATCCACTAATCGAACCGTTATGCTAGATGTGAACCGTGCATCGTTAGTTAGATCCTACGGCTAGAAAGCGAGATCCGGAGCGAATCGGTACGCACCAATAGAAACATTACGCGTGGCTAGGGTTTGATTCAAAAACAGAATTCAAATCAGATTTAGATCCAAAATTCAATTGGCTATAACTTTTGATTCCCACGTTAGATTTTTGCAAATTTTATACCGTTGGAATCAGGGAGACAAGCCCTTTCTGAATCTGCAATGTGTTTAACAAAAAGTTTCTGTTAAAATGACTTTTTATGCAGAAACTTGTTTAGGACCATTTTGAGTATAGAATTTGTTTAGTAAATTGTTTTAGTGCTAAATAAGTTTAGTTAGCAAGTTTTTGACTTGTTTATGTTTCAGTATCTTGCACTTGGTTGGTGGAGTTTTAAAAATCATCAATTTGCATCCTTGCATGCATGCACATATATTTTTGTTTGTATATGAATTGTGTGTAATTTTGTGCTACAAATTTTTGTGTAGATTTTGCTAGTGACTGTGATTGTGAAGAGTGCTACTCTCCCCATTACCAAGTCAAGTGGTACTTCATGAATATTTCCATCCCTATATTTTGTATAAGCATTAGAAATATTTTGCTAAGTCTTGCATGATACTTTTTGCCAAATGCTATGTTGGGAAATCCTAAGTTGTTGTAGAATTGTAGAATTGCTAGGAAATTTCCTAAGTTAAATTACTATGCCATGCTTAGCCTAGATAGTAGCAAACAAGGGTGGTAAAATATATACATGCTATGATGAAAATATTTCTAAGTCTTTGGACTTATGTTTTCTTAATAAAACAACTAAGTCAATGAACCTCCTGGGTGGAATGGGACTTGAATGGTGGTTTTTGGTTGAGTGGTTACACAAGGCCCATGGACATGGTTTACCTTGTGTATCTCACTTGTGGAATGCCACCCAGGCACAAAGGGATTTGGAGGCCAAGTGTTGAGAAGCTTATAGTGCAACCACTTGGCAATATGGGCTCTGCCTTGATCATATAGGTTGCTAGAACTTAGCCTTTTGGACAGTTGGTGGTAGTGGGAATGATAGGTTGGAGCGCGTCCAATTGGCTAAGGAAAAGCTTCTGAAAGGTCCTGTCTTGGGAAACCAAGTCTGGTGGGGAAAATGCACAACTTCTGCAGATGGAAAAATCTAAGTACTTAGCCAAGTCCATGGCAATGGACAACTTGAGCATCAAGACATGGAAGCTATCAAGAATCTCATCACTCCAACTTCTAAGTAAAATTGTGGGTGAACAAGGGTGAAGGACCCCAATGTCTATTGGTGGTTTCTTGGGAAAGTTTTTGACAAAGAAAAACTTAGTGTTTTCAACTAATAGGAAAAACCCATTTTGAGCAAAGCAAACCAAGCTACACTTAGCCAAAATGCATATAGTAATATAGTCCACTTAAAAATTTACTAAGGTATCACTTGCCAATACTATTCCAAAGTATTGACCCACTGTGGTTGTAACTTGTGATGTTGCAGGTTACTCCGATGATGATTAGGTGTCATGAGTCTACACTCAACATGTTTTCCTGTGGCACATGAAGATGAAGACTTATGCTTATTTACTTATTCCAAAACTCTTGTATTAGGCCTGTGGCCATGAGTTGTAAAAGACTATGTTTTTATCTCTGGAATGGATGTAATAAATGACATTTGTATCTGTGTACTTCATCTTAAATTGTGGATGCTAGCATTGATCCAGGGACTAGCATTGCAATCACAGGGATCCTTTTCCTTTACAAAGGAGGGATCTTACACGTGGTGGAGGATGGCGTGTTGTGCTTCTCTTTCCCGACCGACCGTGGAGGCAAGGGGGATGCAGAGTGTTGCGTCGTCCTCTTCTTCCTTATCTGGATGCTAGGGTTGTTCATGTCGCGACGGGTCTTCCCCTCCTGCTTGTTCTGGCGGCCATGGTGGTGGTTCTGAGAGCAGGATTCGGTTGCCTGCGATGGCGGGTTCGCATCTGGAATTATCTTGGTGATTATTGGCAGCATATGTTCCGTCATCGCTTCAGACTCAACAACAGTAGGGTTGCCGATCTGCCGTTGCTCGGCTTCGTGTGTCGGCTTTCCCCATGCGCATCGCACCAAGTGGTGTCACAGGTGGCGCTGATGCAAGCTGACGCCGGAGCTTCGTCGTCGATCTGGAAGAGAAGCAGGACAAAGGACTTGATCGCCTTTTCAAGTGTTCTTTAGGGTCCTCGGTGCTAATTTTAGGGCCTCTGTGTAATTTTATTTATTTCTTGGGCCTTTTTGTACTCCAGTGATATTTAATGCATCATTATATGTTGGGTGCTTTGCACCTGTCCACCGTTCAAAAAATAGTTATGTATATTAGGGTATAGATGAACTTTTTATACTCTCTTCGATTCAAATTAATATACTTACTCTCTTCGTCACGGTTTGGGGGGCGTCTTACAAAAACCATGTGTTTCCAAAACTCCTCTCCCCTAGACGCGCTAGACTTAATCACAGAATTAATGTCCCTCTTTTTCCTCTCCACTTACCAATCCATGTATGCGCCTAAACTCCTCGTTTTCATTGTGTAATTACATTTAATAGGGCGTCGAATAATTATGGGCTTATTTTCTTCCAGTGAATTTGCATGTTTTTAGCACGAATCTAGCTCCAATCAACACCCACCTAGGTCTCAACAATCTCTCTAAAACGCCCTCCAAACCGTGACGAAAGGAGTAACTATATACATACGAATCTAGATAAAGTTGAGATCATTAATATAAATCGATGGAAGTATAAATTTCAAATGCTAGACATACACTCTTTTGACGACATAGTATATTACTCCCTCCGTCCCGGGCTACTAATTGAAACTAATTTGGTTCTCATCTCTGATTGGGTCTATGTGAAATTAGATGGTTACTTTCCTAAAAAGTGAAGGAATTTTGGAATTGTACTATGTATTTTAAACTGGGTCGGAGAAAAGTAGTACTTCCTCCGTCCCCAAATAGATGTATCAAATTTGTTAAAATTTAGATGAATCTAGACACTAGTATATAGATTTATCCAAATTTAAAAAATCTAAGACATCTATTTTAGACGGAAAGAGTAATATAGATAAAACAAAATCAGTCTCTCACAAAAATCCACCAATGCATGCTACTCGATCGACCGCTGCTCCTCGTCTGTCCCCGAAGAACTACTGCGATTGACGTCGATTGATCGGATAGCACGAAATAAGAATAATTGATTTTTTTACAAATATGACCCTCTGCAATTTGTCATCGCCAAAAATACCCTCCTCGCACCGCAAAAGCCAAAAATGCTCTGACGGGATGCTGAAAAGGCGACACGTGTCACCTCCCGCCACGGGGGGTGGCGGGATGTTCCTCCCGCCACAGGGGGTGGCGGGATGTTCCTTCCGCCTTTGGCGGTGGCGGAATGACGTCGTGGGGCCCACCAGTGCGAGCACGAAGTCGAACCTCCCGCCAGCGCCAAGTCGAACCTCCCCGTTGGCCTGGCCGTGGGGCCCACCTCATCCCGTCATTACCCATGGCGGAAGGAACATCCCGCCACCCCTGTGGCGGGAGGAACATCCCGCCATCCCCCATGGAGTGAGGTGACACGTGTCGTCTTTTCAGCCTCCTGCCAGGACATTTTTGGCTTTTGCGGCGCGAAAAAGGTATTTTTGGCGATGACGAATCTTAGAGGATCATATTTGTAAAAAAAATCAGAATAATTACCCGGCAGCACAAATAGTCAACAAAACGCGCGGCGCCAGCAGCATTTGCACGCGGCTAGGCCCTAGGGTACTAGCCGCTAGGGTACTAGACCTGGGTAGCTCCCTAGCGCCGATGGTTGACAGAGTTGTCATGTCGCTCCAGTAAAAACACGCACATTTACTAGCAACGCAAAGCTCGCTGCCACGGACGAATACTACTGGCACACCCGACAACACCGAAAATGCACCGTCGCATGTGGATCCTGGCACGTCAGACAAGTTGGCATCGCCCTGCAAGCGCGCAACCTTGTGGTCGGCGTAGCTTGCCGAGGAAGATTGAGCATGAAGTTTCAACTGTTCATGGTCAAGATTATTTGTAATCGACGTTAATGTCAAACTTGCGATGCGTGCATGAAGTATTTTCAAATATAGTAGTACCCTTCGATCTGCATAAGAGCATCTCCACTCACATGAATTTTAGGTCCGGACGTCGAAATTTAGTTTAGTCGTGTTTTTAGGAACCTGTTTTTGTTGGATTTTGGCCAAGTTTGGTTCGAACTTCTCAGGCCATTCATAGGATCTAGAGAACGCCGGATGAAGCAAATTTGACGAAGAAAAACAGACGGCGTGTAAACCCGTCCAGTCAGCGACTGAAGCCGAGTTGTCGCTATCCTCTCGCGTCGAACCCCGTGAAGGACTGCCGGGCAATAACTTCTCGTACGTCGGCGTACGCGTCGCAGTAACGACGCACCACTGCCTCCTCGGCTCCCGCGATGGACCGTCGGTCACTAAATTCTCGCTGTTTACCCTTTTCCTGCCCACGCCGCTACACCCCTCCCACTCTCGTCGGTCCCTTCGGCCTATATAATCAGGCGACCTCGCCGGCTCATTTCACTCACTTCTAACGGTCCTCCACTTTCCCCTCCACCGCGAACATCAACTCCGACGAGAAGAGAGCAATGTTCGAGAGGTACCCCGGCGATCCCGCGGCGACGAACAGTTTCGGCCGGCGCACGCTCCAGCCGTGGGAGGCGCACATGCTCTACGACGCCGGCTACATGGCACCGCCGGATACGCGGAACCCGCCGGGCTGGAGGCTTAGTGCCGACGGCATCCCCACCCCGCCGGTGCCGACCGGGGATGAACTCGCCGACGAGATCCAGGCCTTCATCGCGGCCATGGATGATCTCGCCGCCGCCGAGGATCCTGACAACCTCCTCTACTGGGAGAATTTCTTCGCCGAGCGCCGCCTTCAGGAGCTTGCCCGCCTGGTGGGGCTGCCCGACTCGCCGCCGAAGCGCAACAACGCGGCGGGTCGCCGACGTTGGTCGAGCGCGCCAGGCCAGACGCTCGTGGCGATGCTACATCACATCCATGCCGGCAACACCCCGCGTCTCGCTTTATCGTGTACGTCGACGCCGGTGTCCAGGGCGAGGCGACACCCTCCAGCCAACTGGCTGCCGAGGAGGATGACCAGCCTGAGATCCTCCTCCGCCGCCTCAGCCTCCCGCTCGTCGGGGTCCACGCCGGCTCCTTCGCCACCGCTGCGCCCAGTCTAGCCCGAGGCAGACTCGTCGGTCTGCTAGTTGCCGCAGACGCGCTCGCGGGGCATCGTAATCAATGAACCCCGCGCGCTGGCGCAGTCGCCGCCCACTGGCCGACTTCGCCTGCCGAAGCCAGAGCCGGCCGATTGGGTGGTGCCCGTCGACGAGGAATCCTTCGCCATGAAGATGGTGATGGAGCAGTCACTCCAGGAGTCGATACCGCAGCCGCCGGAGGAGTCGTCGTCACCGGATATATTCGTCTGGTGCAGGGTGGACTGGGAGGAGGAGGGGCGCCTACGCATCCAGCGCCAGCAGGAGCAGGCCGAGCGCTAGGCGTGGTCCGGCCACGTGCTCGCCTACTAGGGCGCCCCGCTCGTTGTCCTCGACGACGACGAAGAGGCCCGGCCCTCCCACCAACCCTGGAGGTGCGGTGATGCCGGCTAGGTGAGCTCCCGCCCGCCGCAGCCGCCGAGCAACGACGACGGCGGCAAGGCCTATCATGGCTACACCTCCTTCTACGGCAACCTCGGCATGTAGGAGCGGCAACGACAGCGGTGGCGGCCTTTTTTATGTTTTTTAGTTTATTATCTAGCCTAAATTCGGGTGTTCGCCCGAATTCGATGTAATCCACCTATATTCGCCCATAATTAATGGGAGGACGAGAAGGAGGAGAAGCTCAGACTGGCCATCCTCCTCGGCATCCAGTTTGGCTGGAGGGTGCCGCCGCGCCCTGGACGCCGGCGTGGATGTGCGCAAGAAGCCGAGACGTAGGGTGTTTCCGGCGTGGATGTGCTGTGGCACCGCCACGAGCGTCCGTCCTGGCGCGCTCCACCAACGTCGGCGACCCACCGTGTTGTTGCGCTTTGGCGGTGAGTCGGGCGGCCCCTCGTCGCGGGCGAGCTCCTGGAGGCGGCGCTCTGCGAAGAAGGTCTCCCAGTAGAGCAGGTTGTCGGGATTCTTGACGGCGGCGGGATCATCCATGGCCGCGATGAAGGCCTGTATCTCGTCGGCGAGCTCGTCGCCGGTCGGCACCGGCGGGATGGGGATGGCACCGACGCTAAGCTTCCATCCCGGCGGGTTAGTGTATCCGGCGGCGCCATGTAGCCGGCGTCTAATATGTCGTAAACATATCTATAATTTTTTATGTTCCATGCTTGTTTTGTATCTACTTTGCTTTGTCCACACTTTGAGGTGCTTTTCATATGATTTCTGGTACTAACCTATTAACAAGTTGTCACAGTGCCAGTTGCCTGTTTTCTGTTGTTTTTGGTTCCAGAAAAGCTAGTAAGGAAATATTCTCGGAATTGGACGGGACAAAATCCAAAGTCAATATCACTGAGGATAACACGGAGTCTAGAGGAGAGACGGAGGGGCGCAACAGGGCGGCCGCACCCCCTAGTCACGGGCCCACCCTGGGCAGGGTGTGGGCCCCCTGGCCGCCTCCCAGACTCGCCTCTTCGCCTATAAGAAGACCTCGATGCCTAAACCCTAAGCACCCGATCAATATTCCACGAAACCGTCTGTAGCCGCCGCCACCATCGTCCCTAGATCGGGGGATCTGAAGATCTTCCCGGCACCCTGCCGGAGGGGAGATAATCCCGGAGGCCTTCTTCTTCATCATGCCAGCCTCCGGTATGAAGCGTGAGTAGTTCCACCTTGGACTACGGGTCCATGTAATAGCAAGATGGTTGTATCTCCTCCTTTATGCTTTCATGTCTAGATCTTGTGAGATGCGTTCATGATCAATATCTCATCTATTTGTAATCATGCATGTTGTGTGATGTGTACGCACTTCTATTCTTGTAGACAGTTGTTGGGCCTCTAAGTGCAGAGATTTGTAGAACAACAGCAAGTTTCCCTTAAGTGGATTACCCAAGGTTTATCGAACTCAGGGAGGAAGTGGTCAAAGGTATTCCCTCTCAAGCAACCGTGCAATCAAGATACAAGAAGTTTCTTGTGTCCCCAACACACCCAATACACTTGTCAGGTGTATAGGTGAACTAGTTCGGCGAAGAGATAGTGAAATACAAGTGGTAACGGTGCCAAAAAATAGCTTCTGACTTGTTGTTGACGTGGGGTAAAGACTAAAGCAAGCAAACATGCAACAGATCTAGTTGTGAACGGTGTTTCAATGTTTAGAAACAAGGCCTAGGGATCATACTTTCACTAGTGAACACTCTCTCATATAAATATCCTCTCTTCATGATACTACTCTTAACTACTCTCCGGTTGGACACTCTAATCCATGGCAGGGCTATAACAGCACACCTCAAAGTCCGCCTTCCCCAATCTAGATAACTCCACACTGTCACCTTGAGCGCTAGATGGTTCCAACAAACACCACAATTTCATAAAGACATCCAACTCCAAATATAACTCATGATAAATATATATGTAGTCTAGCTTAAGTGCCACACACGACGCGCATGCTGTCACTTTCACACACGTGGGGAAAAGCATAGATCTATTAAAGCACAATGAGTATTTATGTAGACTCAAGCCTAAGTGCCACCATGGCGTGCATGCTGTCACTTTCACACACATGGGGAGAGCAGAGATCTATTGAAGCACTTGAGTAGCAAGGTAGATCTACTTGATTACAAAGCTCATGACCACAACAAGATCATGCATAGAGAGAGATATGAACACATAGCTACCGGTAGAGCCCTTAGCCTCGAGGAAGACTACTCCCTCCTCATCATGGGAATCAGCAATAGTGATGAAGATAGTGGTGGAGATCGATGGAGATGGCTCCGGGGGCACTTCCCCGTCCCGGCAGGGTGCCGGAATAGAGACTTTCTGTCCCCGGAATCTCCCTTTCGGTGGCGGCAGGGCAGCGGAACTTTTTCTGGAAGTATGATGGATTTTTTAGGGTTTTCTCCCCGGGGCTTCTTATAGGCGCATGAGGCAAGGTCGGTGGAGGCCTAGGGGGCCCACACCCTCTGTAGGCGCCACCAGGGCTTTCCCGTGCCTGGGGGGTGGCCACCCCGGTGCCCTACTCCGTCTCTTCTTCGTGGTTCCGTTTTACTCCGGGGAAAATAATGACTTTGGCTTTTGTCCCATCCAATTCCGAGAATATTGATTTTCTGCCTTTCTGGAACCAAAAACAGAAGAAAACATGCAACTGGCACTGTGGCATCTTGTTAATAGGTTAGTACCAGAAAGTGTATAA
Source organism: Avena longiglumis (assembly GCA_030063025.1). Classification (NCBI taxonomy): domain Eukaryota; kingdom Viridiplantae; phylum Streptophyta; class Magnoliopsida; order Poales; family Poaceae; genus Avena; species Avena longiglumis. The sequence continues at coordinate 467,949,224 of CP125974.1, read as the reverse complement.
AAATACCTCAAAGTGTAGACAAAACATAAGACAAATGATATAAAACAAGCATGGAGCATAAAAAATTATACATACGTTTCCGACGTATCAAGCATCCCTAAGCTTAACTCCTGCTCGTCCTCGAGTATGTAAGTGATAAAAGAATAATTTTTGAGGTGACATGCACCATCAAAACCAAGATCAAACCATTTGCAAGCATTGAAAGCTGGGATAAAGAATCTAAACATGAGCATGAAAGATGGAGTTCTAACAGTAAGACAAAGTAACTACGCATGCAACATGAAAGGTTACAAACAAAGATCATGAATAACAATGCATTGAAAGACTTTTGTTTGTTTCACATATAGAAAACATAGAATAGTTTCATTCAGCTTGTCCCTCATGGAGTAGCAAATAGATGCATAGGACACCTTCAAAGTTCATAAGGGTGACTAGATACAAATAGCACAAGAACAAGTAATATCAAGTATATGCATAGATAAATAAGTTTTGGGACACTGCACAAAGAACTAAGAATGGCAACTATGCTCTCTTAATGGTGCCTAAAGGTAGAAGGTGGAGACTCAAATAGTGGTGGAAGAAAGGCCCTTCATAAAGGGAAGCAGGGATTTCAAGTCTCAAAAAGAGCTTCCAAAAATTATGGTACTCGTTAGCTTTCAGCCCTCATTGCCCCTATCATAAGCATCTTGAAGTGATTAAGGAGTAAGTGAACAAACATGGAGTATATGCTTGACAAAGTATAAGTTGGCAATCTCAAGTCCCTTGAATACGAGGGTCACACCTCATTCTACTCAACTTCAGTCACCTGTAAGTTCTTGTCATAGTAAGTACATGCGTATCATAGAGAACCGCCAACGGGCTACCCCTTGCACATGGTACATGAGCTATCCCATAACCAAAATGACAAGGAAAGCATACAATGAGCATCTCAACGATCTTTTTATTTACTATGTGCATAGCTTTTTATTGAGGATGCTTCATAGATAGCTAATTATGGTGATGTTGCAAGTTTCCACCATGATTAGGCATGGCTTAGGCTAGTGTCCCAGGCATTTATCTAACACAAAATACATAACTCCATGTACTTACAAGCTCCCTCTTTATTTCACACGGTGACATCCATAGACAAAAGAGAATGATATCAACTGTGTACAAAGTACAAGTGCAATGTTGAAAACGTTCCCCGTGACAGCACAACTCTGCTAATTCCAACGTATAAGTGCAAGCATATACAACATAGATGACACAATGGTTCAAGTTTATTAGGGGCAAAGAATATAAAGTGTTCCATCAAGTTTGTGAGGGCTTTAATCACTAAGTTTTCACATAACAAAATACTTTTAATTGGAAGATAGCTGAAAACAATAATATACTTGGAATGGTGTAACACACCATGCATAGGAATTTATAGTGGACACTTTGGAATAACTTGGTTTCTTGGGAGTTGGAAGAATGAGTAGAGCTTACTCGTACAAGTGGAGGCTAGCAAAAGACTGGGAGCAACCAACTAAGAGAGCAATAATGGCCATAAGCATGCAGAGCGCAAAACATTACTAATCAAAGCATAGAGTGGTACTACAAGTCAAGGACTAGATGATCATAGAGGCTATGGTGACTTGTTCATAGTCATAACATGGTGTGAGCATGTGCCAAGTCAACCCAAACAAAGCATCAAAGGAGAATACCACAATACTATGCGTTTGTATGCTAAAACAACGTATGATTCTTTCAAGGCACACTAAGCAATCCCAATTGTTTGGAGCAAGTCATCCTACAACAATAATCACTAAGCATAAGGTCAAAACAACACCTAGCATGACATGGTAAAGTCTAAGCCATAGTCAAAACAAGCTCACTTTTGTACCACTATAAGCAAGAAACTTTCTACTCTTTTCCAACATCAATCGACTTATTTGAAATAACTCACAAAGATAATAATAAATAAATACCAGTGAGCTTGTCTCACAAATACACAAAGAAGAACTAAAAAATTCTAAGCTGAAAGCACAAGAAAACTAAGGCTAAACACAGTGCTAGCAAAAGAGAACACTCATAAGACAATATGAATGAAAACTAGAGTGTTCTAGGCAATGAAAACAGAGTGTATCTCTCTCCAAAAGAAGTGTGATGGGATCCAACCAACTTACTCAAGCAAACTAAGCAAACAAAAACCAAAAAATAAAACTAAGACGCTCCAAGAACAACACAACTGTGCATGAAACAATAAAAATGAAGTGTGTAGAAAGACCTGAGATTTTTATTGATGAAGAAGGGGATGCCTTGGGCATCCCCAAGCTTTGATGCTTGTACCTCTTGAATATTTCTTGGGGTGACACGGGGTGGCATCCCCAAGCTTGAGCTTTTGTCTATTCTTCATCTCATTACATCATTTTCTCTCTACACCTAAAATTTTTCCTTCATACAAAACACAATCTTCATTAGAAACATTAGTACATTCAAAAGATAATAGACCTTTAGGAAAAGCTTTGGAACAACAAAACTTTTCACTAAAAACACAAGCTACTGTAGCAACTCGTTCAAAAAGCTCAGTTCACCTAAAGAGAACTCAAAAAGGAATCAATAAGAAGCAAATGCAAATAATGGCAGAAATCTATCAAAACAGACCAGCAGGTAGAAACCGATTTTTTCAAAAATCTTTTTTTGCTAAAATCAAAAAGTGTTGAACTAACGAAAGTTAGCTAACATAATGGGGGATGTATTCGTAAATTGTCAGCTCAATCCTACTTACAAAGACTCCTCACAAATTTTTATGGTAGAGGACAGAAATCTGTTTCGGGACAACAACTCCCCACATCTTACTTCCCTCTCATTAGAGGTCATTCTTGGCACAAAAAGCAAACAAAAAGGATAAGGAGAGGTCATTACCGAAGTAATAACTTCCAAGACTCTAGAAAACTCTTGGGTTATCTCCCAACAATTACTTTTCTTTAACGCCTTTAAGTTAGGCTTGATAGTTTGAGAACATGCTCACATAAGAAATACGAATTGAAGTAAAAGAGAGCATCAAGAAGCAAATATAAAACCAATTTAAGTCTAACCCACTTCCTATGCATAGTAAACTTGTAAAGAAACAAGTAATGAAAGCACAAAGTAACAAGCATAGGAAAGCAAAACAAATGCAACTTCAAAAATTTCGACATAAAGAGGGGAAACTTAATATTATTGAGATACATAAGACCATGTTTCCCTCTCTCATAATAACTTTCAGTAGCATCATGAATAAAATTAACAATATAACTATCGCATAAAACATTCTTATCATGAGACACATGCATAAAATAATTATTACCCTCCACATAAGAATAGTCATTCTTATTAATTGTAGTGGGAGCAAAATCAACAAAATAGCTATCATTATTATTCTCATCACCATAATCATCAAATATAGGAGGCAGATTATAATCACAATTAATTTTCTCATCAATAGTAAGTGGGCTGAAAATATCATATTCATCATTGTAATCATCATATATTGGAGGTTTGGTATCATCATAAGCAATATAATAGCTATCTTCCAAAGCTGGGGAACTAAAAAGATCATTTTCATCAAAACTAGCTTCCCCAAGCTTAGACTTTTCCATAGCATTAGCAATAATGGTGTCCAAAGAATTCATACTAATAACATTGCTATTAGCATGCAAATAAATTTCGATAGGTTTTTTTAATTTTCTCTTCAAACACTTCATATCCTAACTCAAGATAAATACTATAAAGCTCTCTAATCCATGGTTGGGCTATAACAGCACACCTCAAAGTTCGCCTTCCCCAATCTAGATAACTCCACACTGTCACCTTGAGCGCTAGATGGTTCCAACAAACACCACAATTTCATAAAGACATCCAACTCTAAATATAACTCATGATAAATATATATATATATGTAGTCTAGATTAAGTGCCATACACGGCGCGCACACTTTCACTTTCACACATGTGGGGAAAAGCATAGATCTATTAAAGCACAATGAGTATTTATGTAGACTCGAGCCTAAGTGCCACCATGGCGTGCACGCTGTCACTTTCACACACATGGGGAGAGCAGAGATCTATTGAAGCACTTGAGTAGCAAGATAGATCTACTTGATTACAAAGCTCATGACCACAACAAGATCATGCAGAGAGAGAGAGAGAGATGAGCACGTAACTACCGGTAGAGCCCTTAGCCTCGTGATGACCCACAAGTGTAGGGGATCACAACAGTCTTCACGGGTAGTATTACCCAATTTATTGATTCGACACAAGGGGAGCCAAAGAATACTTGCAAGCCTTAACAACTGAGTTGTCAATTCAGCTGCACCTGGAAATAGTTCTTGCTCACAGAAGTCTATTAGTAGCAACAGTTTGTAGTAGCAACAGCAAAGCAATAGCAACAGTGGAACAAGAGCAATAGTAACAATAACAATAACAGTAGGATTCGAGTGTGGTAGGCATAGGGATGGATGGACGGGCGTTGCATGGACGAGTCTAAACATGTAACTTCAAGATCTAGGGCATTGCAGATAAATAATAACAAGCATCCAAGTACTAAACAATCCTAGGTATGTGCTCCAAATATAGTCATACGTGCTCGCAATGAGAACTTGCACAACATCTTCCGTCTAGCCAACCCGTGGCAATGGGGCCTCTAGGGAACTACTGGAAATTAATATGCTCCTTTTAATAGAGCACTAGAGCAAAGCATTAACACTCCATGAACACATGTGATCCTCACATCACAGCCATCCCCTCCGGTTGTCCCAATTATTGTCACTTTTGGGTCCTTTGGATCTGGACAATGATATGTGTACACAACTTCCAGATAAGATCACAAAAAATACTATCATAATGATTCAATAATAAGTTCAGATCTGAGATCATGGCACTCGGGCCCTAGTGACAACCATTAAGCACAACAAGTTGCAACAAAGTCAAATAGCACTAATAGAAATACTAGGCACTATGCCCTAACAATCTTATTCGATTACATGATAGAACTCATCAATCCATACAATCCCCAAGCCTACAGCAGGGGATTAATCACTCATGGATGAGGGGAACATCGATGGTTGATGGAGAGGCATTGGTGATGACGATGACGATGATCCTCTCCAAATTCCCCATCCCGACAGGGTGCCAGAACAGAGTTTCTGGATCCGAATCTTGGTTTCTGATGGTGGCGGCGGAGTGGAACTCTTCTCTGGAAAACTCCGAACTCCCCCTGGGTTTTTAGGTTAAGGGGCAACTTATAGGCGCTGAGGGAGCCCGAGGGGGTGCCTGGGGTGGCCGCACCCCCAAGGCGTGGGGCAGGGCCCACCCGCGCCTGGCAGGGGTGTGGGCCCCCCAGGCCTCCACTCCGTTTTGTCTTCTGGCTCCGTGGGTCTTCTGGTAAAATATAATTTTTGGCATATTTTCTGGGATTTTTCCTGATAGTTGATTTTCTGCACAAAATCTAGACACCAAGGTAATTCTGCTAAAAACAACGTCAGTTCGTGTTAGTTGTATCCAAATCACACAAGTTTAGAGGAGAAGCAATAGCAAAAGTGTTCGAGAAAGTAGATACGTTTTGGACGTATCAACTCCCCCCAAGCTTAGCTTATTGCTTGTCCTCAAGCAATTCAGTTGAAAACTGAGTGCGATAAAAGAACTTTCACTAACACATTTGCTTCATATGGTGTATATATTCTCATCACAGGAGTAGATGCTTAAACCATTCATAATAAGAAGTATGCAACCAAGTATACTCAATAGTCATTGCAAGCTATGAAGAGAAACCAACTCAATAATAATAAGTAGCATGTAACATAAACACAAGCAACATTGCAATGCTCATAGTAAGGTATGATAGAGTGGTATCTCGCTTTCCTTTGTTTGTAGAGCACAATATAAATGCCAAGGCACCTCTGAATTTCAAGTGAAGACTAGAGGTAAAAGTATCAGAGATACAAGCATCAAAGTCATGACATAATTAACCAAGTTTTGGAACAAACACAAGAATGACAACTATGCTCTCAAGAAGGTGCTCATACAATAGGTGGTGACTCAACTAGGAAGTGAAAACGGTTTTGAAAAGTTTGAAAGGCTTCCTAATGCTGAAAGGAAGGTACTCATTAGCTTTGAGCTCTCATTGCCCCTATCATAGGCATCTTCATGTGGTTAAGGTGGAAGTGAAAACGGTTTTGAAAAGTTTGAAAGGCTTCCTAATGCTGAAAGGAAGGTACTCATTAGCTTTAAGCTCTCATTGCCCCTATCATAGGCATCTTCATGTGGTTAAACTGGAAATTCCATGTCCCTTGAGTACGAGGGCCGCTCCACATGCTACTCAACTTTGGTCACCTGCAAGTTCTTGTCATTGTACATACATGCATATAATAGAGAACCGCCAACGTGGTACCCCTTGAACATGATACAGGGGCTATCCCATGATCAAAATGACAAGGCAAGCAAACAATGGGCATCTCTTTTTATTTACTATATGCATAGTTTTTTATTGAGGATGCTTCATAGAATGCCCATTATGGTGATGCTGCAAGTTTCCACCATGATTAGGCATGGCTTAGGCTAGCGGCCTAGGCGTTTCTCTAACACACATATATATACTCCATGAACTCACAAGCTCCCATTTTATTTCACACCGTTGACATCCGCAAACAAAAGAGCAAAGTATCAACTAGATATGTATCCAAAAATTGTTGAAAGCGTTCCCCGTGGTTGCACGGTTCTGCTGACTCCCAGCATATAATTTGCAAGCATATAACTTTCATGGAAAGGTCACAATGGTTCAAGATTATTAAGTACAAGGAATAAAGTGTGCAATCAAGTTCGTGAGAGCTTTACTAACTAACTTTCTCAAAACAGACAAACATTTTATTTGGAAGAAAACAAGGCATATAGAATATGCAATTAAATAGCAAATGATGCTAATATATAGGTATGGTGGACACAGTTGGCAATATTGGTTTTGGGAAGTTGGAAACACAGGTAGAGATCATACTCAGTGCAAGTGAAGGCTAGCAATAGAGAGGGAGCGACAAACGAGAGAGCAATAATTGTCATAATCATGCTTGCAACAAAACATGACTAATTATGGCATGAAAGTGATACAAGTACTCCGAGGCAAAATAAATCATCAAGGCTTACTGACTAATGATTAGTCATATGCATGCGTGAGCATGTGCCAAGTCGATTCACATGGAACTTCCAGAGGAGGATACCACAATATCATACCAAAATATGAATAAAACAATACAAGCAAACATTCATATGACATGCTACAAACTATTAGTAGGTTGGAGCTAATCATAGACAAGCAAGAACTACTAAACATCCATTAGTAACATACGCCTTACAATGAATAGACTAAGCATGCTCACAATGATGAGTATATGTACAAAAACAAATAGAGTTCATTACCAGCCTCTTACCACACCTCGAGTTGTCTTAATCTTCATTATTTCCCTCCACTTGTGTGACTTGAATAATAACATGAAACCCAAAATCCACTGAGGACGGCTAAACACTGCAAAGAACTCACAAAACCAAAGAAGAACAACACATATTTTTGGTGTTTTCGATTTTTTAAAGAAAGCAAACAAAGCAAAACCAAACAAAGAAAAGGCAAACCAAACAAGAAGCAAAAAAAAACAAGAGAAACAACGAAAATATTTTTGGTATTTTTGTGTTTTTGAGAAAGAAGCAACAAGAACCAAAAATAAAGAGAAACAATGGATATACAAAGAACCGACCGAACATGATATATAGATGAGTGTGATGTCGGTATACCTCCCCCCAAGCTTAGGATTTTGTCCTAAGTGGGGCTCAATACCATGGTGCCCAAGTAGATGCACCTCCGTAGTACGACGAGGAGGCTCCCTCGTCCTGGTACGAGCTCGAGGACTCCCCTGTGTAGTGTACAATGGGGTCATACGAGGGTGCTTCCTCCTGATAGTGTCCATATAAGCTAAGAGAGCGCAACTTGTCATCCATCTCCTCCTTGGAGCATGACAAAGGTCCCTGAGAAATACTGAACAAAGTGGTTTGTGGGAGAGGGATCTCTCTCTCTTCCCCGTCAATAAACAACATTTTATAGACCAAGTTCTCAAGGGTAGAGCCATTAGTGACAAAGTGGTGCGCCTTCATGGCAGCAAGATCAAGCCTCCGAGGAGCCAAAACTGTATCGTTTGGATCAATAGCAATGTCCAAGGCAGTAGCAACACGCATAGAAATAACTCCCCCATAAATGGGTCCCTTAGGAGTTAAACGACGAGCAATGAGAGAACCAAGATTGTACTTGGTATCATTGTTGAGTGCAGCAGCTAAGAAAGCCAAATGATAGCTAGAAATATTACTAGTGTTCTCCCTACCAAGAACACTAGTGGCAAGATAGTAAGTGAAGTACCTAATGGCTGGAAGCTGAATGTTTCTTATCTTTCCCCATTGAGCTCTACAGTTATCATCATTGGTTATTCCGTGGTAGAGCTCCAACAAATCAGCGGGTTGAGCTAGAATCTTCTTTGTTGACCCAGCTGTACCAAGTCCCAGAGCCTCACAGAATTTCTTCAGTGTCATATGATAAGACCTGCCATAAATCTTGAAAGAAACATCGGGGTTAAACATGCTGTTAGTAAAGGAGAAGCTCTCCACAAATGTTTTAGTGAACGTAGCATATTGCACGCTCTCATCCTGCATAAGACTTGTTAGACCAGCCCTCCAAACCAAGGTCATAAAATCATCAAAAATCCCAGGAGCCCGCAAGAAGGTTTGGCAAGGAAAGGCGGAGGGGTGCGCATCCCCCTCATCTCCCTCGTCGCCGAATCACGGAGTGATGAGATCCTCATTGTATGAGGGCCTATCACGGGAGGATGATCTTGAAGGCCTTGCCCTTCTAGGTGCATCACTCTCAAATATCTCTCCAAATGTGTGGTTGTCCATGACCACTCTTTTCTGAAATTTTTAGACAAACATCAAACCAAGTGATTTCCAAGTTGATAAATGATGAGAAAATACTATAGGAACTTGCTAGAGGGATACACATGCATCAAAATTAAATATCTAAGCATAGAACAAGCATGCAAGCTCACACAACCTGTCACCTATAGCAGCAAAATACTTAAGATACAATCTACCAATCACAAATCTAATTGGACAAGTGGAGGAGGCACATACCAAGGAGCAATCCCTCCAAAAATCAGTAGCAAAGATGGGTTGAGCAAGGAGATCGAAAATCATGAGCAAGAACAACAAGAAATCGAGCTTGAGCAAGTTTTCCGGTGTTTTTCGGGAGAGAGAAAGAAGGTGGCTTTGAGGAGGCAGCCTGGAGGGGCCTAGGTGGGCCAGACCCCCCCAGGCGCCGCCCATGTGTAGGCTGTGCCTACCTGAGGTGTGGGCGCCTAGGGTGGCCCCTAGGTCACTCCAGGTGTCCCTCTTCCCCTTTTTTCAAGGAAAAATTTATTTTAAATTCTCTAGGATTTTTCGGGAAACTTTATTTTTGGCCAATTTTCAGGGTATGAAAATTGATTTTATCGCAGAAACAGTTTTTCAAAAGAAGCAAAAGAAAACCAAAAGCCAAACTACAGAAGTTCTAAGATACTCTAACAAGCAAACAACTAGCAAAACCAAAGCTAGCAAAAGAAAGGCAAAGATTAGGAAGGAGAAAAGTAAAAGAAAGCGAGTATAACCATAGTGAAAACATTATTTTGTTTATTAAAATCCTTTTGTTAACAAGGTTGATCAAGTCTTGTTACCAAAACAATCTTATATGAAACAAAACTTTGCATTCCACAAGGTGATTATGTTACCTCATACTTGATAGCAATGGTCCCAATCATAATAGTTTCAAAATTTTCTTAGGGAGTGGGACAATATATTTCTCCAACCTTGATGCTCTCAATATTTTCAATGGAATTTAGGCAATAGCTCTTAACAACCTTCTTGGGGAAATAAATAGTGTGCTCTTTGTCATCAATATTGAATGTTACTTTTCCTTGATTACAATTAATAACAGCACCTGCAGTGTTAAGAAAAGGCCTCCCAAGAATAATAGACATATTATCATCTTCATGCATTTCAAACACAAAAAAATCAGTTAAAACCAAGCAATTATGAGCCACTTGAACAGGAACATCCTCACATATACCAACAGGAATAGTAGTTGACATATCAACCATTTGCAAAGATATATCAGTTGGTATCAACTTTTCTAGCTGGAGTCTCTTATAGAGAGAAAAAGGTATAACACTAACTCTAGCTCCCAAATCACATAAAGAAGTTCTAACATAATTATTCTTAATAGAGCAAGGAATAGTTGGTATACCTGGATCACCAAGTTTCTTTGGAACCTTACCATTGAATGAATAATTAGCAAGCAAAGTAGAAATCTCCTCATTAGGAATCTTCCTTTTGTTAGAGACAATATCCTTCATATACTTTGAATAAGGAGGCATTTTCTTAACACTGCAGGTGCTGTTATTAATTGTAATCAAGGAAAAGTAACATTCAATATTGATGACAAAGAGCACACTATTTAACGAATAGAATCAGTCAAAGGAATTTGCAAAAATAAAGGTTTCATCCACTCACAAAACTTGTTGTAGTGTTCCTTCTCCTTTGACTTGTGTTTCTTACCTGGAAAAGGCATAGGTTTTTGCACCCAAAGTTCTCTCTCACTACCATTTTTCTTAGCAATAAAATCTTCCTTGGTGTACCTAGTGTTCTTAGTGTGCTTCTCAGGTTCTTCCTCACTTTCCTCCTTACCAGGAGCATCATTATTATTACCACTCTTAGTTTCAGCATTAGAGATATATATACTATTAGGATCTACAGCAGGTTCAAGTGGTTCCTCAACTATCTTATGTTTCTTTTTCTTTCTCTTACGAGGACTACCACTACTTTCACCTTGTTGGGAATCCTGCTCAATTCTTTTAGGGTGTCCTTCAGGATATAAAGGATCTTGAGTAACTATACCACTCCTAGTTCTAATTCCATAAGCATGTTTATCTCCTGAGGCATTAACTAGCATATCCTTTTGTACCTTAGCAAGTTGATCAAGTTGGGTTTGAACCATTTGAAAGTGTTTACAAAGCATTTTAATATCATTTGAAGTTCTTTCCACAGTATCTTTCAACTCATTGATAGCTCTAGAGTTTTCCAATAAATGATTCCGAACTTGTTCATTAAAATTACCTTGTTTAACAATAAAAATGTCAAGTTCCTCTAAACATTGATCAGGAGGCTTACCATAAGGAATATCACCTTCATCAAAGTGTTGGAGAGAATGTACCTCAATAGTAGATGAGTGGGGAATTGGCTTACATAATTCTTCTATAGGACGTAGATTCTTCACATCTTCAGCTCTAATACCTTTCTCCTTTAGACATTTCTTAGCTTCCTTAATCACTTCATAATTTAATGCAATAACTCCCCTCTTATTTTGGTGTTGGTGTTGGATCTGGTTCAGGCACAATTGGTTCAGGAGTAATAGGCTCAGGTGTATTTAGCTCAGTTGAAGTCCAATCATCATAATTCTTGCTTATCTTAGCTATTAATTCTTAAGCATCTGTAGGAGTTCTTTTCCTGAAAACACAATCAGCAAAGCTATCTAGGTAGGTCCTAGAATCATCAGTTAGTCCATTATAATAAATATCAAGAAGCTCATTCTTAGGCAATGGACATCCAGGATGTGCATGAATCAAGGCACAGAACCTTGTCCATGACTTAGGCAATTTCTCTTCTTCTCCCTGTTTAAAATCAAAAAGTATCTGCAAAGCAGCATGACTAGCACTAGGAGGAAAATATTTCTGGAAGAAAGAAGCAATCAAGCAATCAGGGTTATCAATGGAACCAGGCAATCAAGCAATCAAGCAATCAGGGCTATCTATTAAACCAATCCCTAGCTTCTCCTTTTAGTGAAAAATGGAAGATCTTAGTAACAAAATACTTGCGCATCTTAAAATCATCACAGAACAAAGCACTCATAGTACAAAGATCATTCATATGAGCCACGGCACTCTCATTTTCAGTCCCACAAAAAGGTTCTTTCTCAACAATGTCCAAATAGGATAAATCAAGAGAGAAATCATAATATTTATCTTTAATATCTATGGGAGAGGTGGCAAACTTAGGATCAGAGGACAACTTAGGAATAATGGTGCGTCTAGCAAGGAGACTCTTAATAGCACTAGTACCATGTGTGTTTCGGCATGCTTCAACAAATTCATCAGTGAACTCAATGTAACCATCATTAATATATTAAATTTCTCCAGACTCAGGTGAGCTAACAGGTGTAACAGTGTCTTCACTAGGAGTTTCAGTATTTCCTAGACTAGCCATAGTAGCATCTAGAAAAGGACCTAGTGAACCACTCGCATCAAGCACAATAGAAGTAACATCATGAGCATCAAAAGCAATTTCAGATTCAGTAGTAGTAGCAGTGTGTGTAGAATGAGTATGTGGTGGTGGTGTAACAAGCTTACTTATAACAGATGGTGAATCAAGAGCAACAAAGGTGTTTAGGACTTTACATCTTCTTGCAGTGGATGGTAAAATCAGGAACTTTCCATCACGAGACTTACCCTTGATGAACGGAGTAGCAGTGAACAATAATAGATCCAAGTGAACTTACAAATAAAGCTATGCTCCCCGGCAACAGCGCCAGAAAATAGTCTTGATGACCCACAAGTGTAGGGGATTGCAACAGTCTTCGTGGGTAGTATTACCCAATGTATTGAATCGACACAAGGGGAGCCAAAGAATACTTGCAAGCCATAACAACTAAGTTGTCAATTCAGCTGCAACTGGAAATAGTTCTTGTTCACAGAAGTTTATCAGTAGCAACAGCAAAGCAACAACAACAGTGAAACAGGAGCAATAGTAACAGTAACGGTAAATAGTGGGATTCGAGTGCGGTAGGCATAGGGATGGATGGACGGGCGTTGCATGGACGAGTCTAAACATGTAACTTAAAAATCTAGGGCATTGCAGATAAATAATAACAAGCATCCAAGTACTAAAAAATCCTAGGCATGTGCTCCAAATATAGTCATACGTGCTCGTAATGAGAACTTGCACAACATCTTCTGTCCAGCCAGCCCATGGCAGCGGGGCCTCTAGGGAACTACTGGCAATTAAGATGATCCTTTTAATAGAGCATCTGAGCAAAGCATTAACACTCCATGAACACATGTGATCCTCACACCATAGCCATCCCCTCCGGTTGTCCCAATTATTGTCACTTTGGGGCCTTTGGATTCGGACAATGATATGTGTACACAACTTGCAGATAAGATCACAAAAAATACTATCATAATGATTCAATAATAAGTTCAGATCTGAGATCATGGCACTCGGGCCCTAGTGACAAGCATTAAGCACAACAAGTTGCAACAAAGTTAAATAGCACTAATAGAAATACTAGGCACTATGCCCTAACAATCTTATTTGATTACATGATAGAACTCATCCTATCCCTACCATCCCCAAGCCTACAGCGGGGGACTAATCACTCATGGATGAGGGAAACATCGATGGTTGATGGAGAGGCATTGGTGATGACGATGGCAATGATCCTCTCCAAATTCCCCGTCCTGATAGGGTGCCAGAACGGAGTTTCTGGATCCAAATCTTGGTTTCTGATGGTAGCGGCGGAGCGGAACTCTTCTCTAGAAAATGTCGACCCCCTGGGTTTTTAGGTAAAGGGGCAACTTATAGGCGCCGAGGGATCCCGAGGGGGTGCCTGGGGTGGCCGCACCCTCCTAGGTGCAGGGCAGGGCCCACCGGCGCATGGTAGGGGTGTGGGCCCCCCAGGCCTCCACTCTGTTTTGTCTTCTGGCTCCGTGGGTCTTCTGGTGAAATATAATTTTTGGCATATTTTCCGGGATTTTTCCTGATAGTTGATTTTCTGCACAAAAACTAAACACCAAGGTAATTCTGCTGAAAACAACGTTAGTCCATGTTAGTTGTATCCAAATCACACAAGTTTAGAGGAGAAACAATAGCAAAAGTGTTCAAGCAAGTAGATACGTTTTGGACGTATCACCTCGAGGAAGAACTACTCCCTCCTCATCATGGGAATCAATAACGATGATGAAGATGGTGGTGGAGATCGATGGAGATGGCTCCGGGGGCACTTCCCCGTCCCGGCACGGTGCTGACATAGAGACTTTCTGTCCCCCGAATCTCCCCTTCGGTGGAGGCAGCGCAACGCAACTTTTTCTGGAAGTATGATGGATTTTTTAGGGTTTTCTCCCCGGGGGCTTCTTATAGGCGCATGAGGCAAGGTTGGTGGAGGGCCACGGGGCGCAGACCCCCTGTAGGCGCAACCAGGGCTTGCCCGCACCTAGGAGGGTGTGGCCACCCTGGTGCCCTACTCCGTATTTGTTTCGTGGTTCTGTGTTACTCCGGGAAAAATAATGACTTTGGCTTTTGTCCCGTCCAATTTCGAGAATATTGATTTTCTGCCTTTTTGGAACCAAAAACAGAAGAAAACAGGCAATTGGCACTATGGCATCTTTTTAATAGGTTAGTATCAGAAAGTGTATAAAAATACCTCAAAGTGTAGACAAAACATAAGACAAATGATATAAAACAAGCATGGAGCATCAAAAATGATAGATACGTTTTCGACGTATCATTGTGTTTGCGGGGATCCGATGGATATTGAGATTACTATGTCAGATTGATTAATGGTCTTGTCTTATTAATTCTATCATGTCTGTGTTGTCTATGATCTTGGATGCTCTCCGTTGTTAGTAGCTATCTTGGCCAAGTAGTTGATAGTGAATCCAAGAGGGGGTATTTATGCTCGATAGTGGGTTCATGCCTCTATTTAATCAAGGGAGTGATAGAAATCTCTAAGGTTGTAGATGTGTTGTTGCCACTAGGGATAAAACAACGGTCTCTTGTTCATGGAACAAGTGGATTGTTTACCTTACACACTTTTCTTAAAGCAGTTGTCTGTTGCTTGCAACTTAATACTGGAGGGGGTTCGGATGATAACCCAAAGGTGGACTTCTAGTCATAGATGCAGTTGGATGGCGGTCTATGTATCTTGTTGTATTACCCAATCGAATCTCATAGGATCTTTATGTCTAGTATTCCATTGTTATGCCTTGCTCAGTCCTGTCAATTGCCCTACTATAATTTGTTTACCCAGCATGCCATGTTTATTTATCTAAGGAGAACACCTCTAGTGAACTATGGACCGCGGTCCAATCTTTACCATTGATACATCTTCCACTATTACTGTTTACTTCCTGCAAACCATCATAACCTTCCACACCATACAGTTAATCCTTTGTTACAGCAACCGGTGAGATTGACAACCTCACTATTAGTTGGGGCAAAGTCTTGTGTTTGTGTTGTGCAGGTTTCACGTTGCTTGCAACACCTTTGAGACATTTACTTCCTCCTACTGGTTCGATAACCTCGGTTTCTTACTGAGGGAAAATTTGCTGCTTTATTGCATCATACCTTGCTCTTGGGGTTTCCCGACGAAGCGCCCCACGTTGACGCAACGCCATCAAGACTTTCTAGCACCGTTGCCGGGGAGGCTTAGGACGTCTTCACAAGGGGAGTCCTCCTCAACCTTTCTCTTTACTTTGTTTTTGGTTTGCTTAGTTTATTTTGTTTAGTTTTGTTTGCCTCTTTTTATCATAAACTCCAAAAAAATTAGTTTAGTTTGGTTTGCTTTCTCTTATCAAAAACACAAAAAAATAGTTCCCGCTCTAGCTGCTGCTGCTGTTTTTGGCTTGCTCCACTTTTGCCAAAATGAACTCTGCTAAGAACACCAAGTTGTGTGACTTCACTAGCATAAATAACAATGATTTCCTTAGCACTCCTATTGCTCCACCTGCTCCTGATGCTATCTTTTATGAAATTAAGCCTGCCTTGTTGAATCTTGTGATGAGAGAGCTATTTTATGGTGCTAGTTCTAATGATGTTGCTGCCCATCTTAATAACTTTGTTGAACTTTGTCAGATGCAAAATTATAAGGATGTAGATGGATATATTATTAAGCTAAAGTTTTTTCCTTTCTCCTTGAGAGGAAAAGCTAAAGAATGGTTGCTATCCTTGCCTAGAAATAGTATTGATTCTTGGATTAAGTAAAAAGATGCTTTTATTGGAAAGTACTACCCTCCTGCTAAGATTATATCTATGCGAAGTGATATTATGAAATTTAAACAACTTGATAATGAACATGTTGCTCAAGCTTGGGAAAGAATGAAATCTTTGGTTAAGAATTGTCCCATTCATGGACTTACTGCTTGGATGATTATCCAGACTTTTTATGCAGGTTTGAACTTCTCTTCAAGAAACCTGTTGGATTCAGCTGCTGGAGGTACCTTTATGACCATCACCTTGGGTGCTGCAACAAAACTCCTTGATAATATGATGGTTAATTATTCTGAATGGCACACTGAGAGAGCTCCACATGGTAAGAAGGTAAATTCTGTTGAAGAAACCTCCTCTTTGAGTGATAAGATTGATGTTATTATGGCTATGCTTGTTAATGGGAAAGCTCCTTTAGATCCAAATAATGTTCCCTTAGACTCTTTGGTTGGTCAAGAAGAGCAAGTTGATGTGAACTTCATTACAAACAACAATTTCAACAACAATGCCTATAGGAATAATTTTGGTAGTAACAACAATTATAGGCCTTATCCTCCTACTAATGGCAATACCTATGGAAACTCCTACAACAATGCTAGAAGTGCCCCCTCTAAACTTGAAGTCATGCTCAAATACTTTATTAGTAAACAAACCACTTTCAACAATATTGTGGAGGAAAAGCTTTTGAATGTAGAGAAAAATATTTCCTCTTTGTCTGAAGCACGGTCCTCTTTGATTAATAAAATTACTGCTAAACCTGAAACCATGGAAAATACCTTTGCTGCTACTCATGCCATACAAGTTACTATTGATGAAAATTTTAGACTGTTAGCCCAACTTCATGCTAAGTGGGAAAGGGAAGATGAAATTGCTAGAAACAATAGTGTGTGCACTATCACCACCACCCATATGGATGCCACTAAACCACAAGAAGTCCCTATTCCTCCTCCTACAATGCCTAAGGCCAATGAGTCTACTACTAGATATGCTAAGTTTGATTTTAATCTTGATGATTCAATATTTCTGAAGTGATTATGTTCCTGCAAAAACTTGCTAGAAGTCCTGATGCTAGTGATATGCATGTTGCTTTCACCAAACACATTATAGATGCTCTTGTTAAAATTAAGGAAGAGAAGTTAAAACACAAAGCTTCTATTCCTAGGAAAGTAGAAGATATTTGGGACCCATTATTAATATGCAAGTGAATGACTTTGATCTCAAAGCTTCATGTGATCTTGCTTTTAGTGTCTCTATTATGCCTAGGAAGATTTATGAAATACTTGATTTGCCACCTTTGGAAGATTGTTATTTGGATGTCCCACTTAATGATAGTGCTAAGAAGAAACTCATGGGGAGTGTTAATGATGTTCTCATTATGGTTAACAATGCTTATGTCCCTGTTGATTTCTATGTTTTGGATGTTGAATACAATGCTTGTTGTCCTATTACTTTGGGAAGACCTTTTCTTAGAACTGTTGGTGCCATCATTGATATGAAAGAAGGCACCATTAAATATCAATTTCCATTTAAGAAAGGTATTGAACACTTTCCTATGAGGAGAGAGAAGTTGCTTTTTTCTCCTCCTTTGAGAGCAAGGTTTGATGTTAATGCTTCTTCATTTGAAAATACTTGATTTCTTGCTTCTTGTGCCTAACTTAAAGGCGTTAAAGAAAAGTACTTCTTGGGAGATAACCCAAGAGTTTTCTTGAGTCTTGGAGGTTGTTACTTCAGTAATGACCTCTCCTTATCCTTTTTGTTTGCTTTTTGTGCCAAGAATGACCTCTAATAAGAGGGGAGTAAGATTTGGGGAGTTGCTGTCTCGAAACAGATTTCTGTCCTCCACCATAAATATTCATGAGGAGTCTCTGTAAGTCGGACTGAGCTGAAAATTTACGAATAAATCCCCTAGTATGTTAGATAACTTTGTTAGTTAAACACTTTTTTATTTGAGCAATAGAAGGTCTTAGAAAAAATCGGTTTCTACCTGCTAGACTTTTTTGACAGATTTCTACCATTATTTGCATTTGCTTCTTATTGATTCCTTTTTGGGTTATTTTTGGGAAATTGAGCTTTTTGAAGGAGTTTCTACAGTAGCTTGTGTTTTTAGTGAAAGTTTTGTTGTTATAAAGCTAAACCCAAGGGTCTATTATCTTTTGAATACACTAATGTTGCTAATGAAGATTGTGTGAAGTTTTGTATGAAGGAAAAATTTTAGGTGTAGAGAGAGAATAATGTAATGAGATGAATAATGGACAAAAGCTCAAGCTTGGGGATACCACCCTGGTGTCACCCCAAGAAATATCCAAGAGGTACAAGCGTCAAAGCTTGGGGATGCCCAAGGCATCCCATTCTTCATCAATAAAAAGCTCAAGTCTTTCTAGACACTTCGTTTTTATTGTTTCATGCACTGTTGTGTTGTTCTTGGAGCGTCTTAGTTTTTGTTTGCTTTGCTTAGTTTGCTTGAATAAATTAGTTTGGACCCCCGTTCTCGCTGTGTTGTTTCAAATAAGTTGATTGGTGTTGGAAAGGAGTAGAAAGT
This sequence comes from Avena longiglumis, assembly GCA_030063025.1. Classification (NCBI taxonomy): domain Eukaryota; kingdom Viridiplantae; phylum Streptophyta; class Magnoliopsida; order Poales; family Poaceae; genus Avena; species Avena longiglumis. The sequence continues at coordinate 467,930,585 of CP125974.1, read as the reverse complement.
TCTTGCTTGAAAGTGCAAGAGGAGCTTGCATTGACTGTGACTTAGACTTTAGCATGTCATGCTAGGTGTTGTTTTGACCTTATGCTTAGTGATTATTGCTGTAGCATGACTTTTTCCAAACAATTGGGATTGCTTAGTGTGCCTTGAAAGAATCATGTGTTGTTTTAGCATGCAAAAGCATAGTATTGTGTTATTCTCCTTTGATGTTTTGTTTGAGTTGACTTGGCACATGCTCACACCATGTTATGACTATGAACAAGTCATCATAGCCTCTATGATCATTTAGTCCTTGACTTGTAGTACCACTCTATGCTTTGATTAGTAATGCTTTGTCGCTCTGCATGATTATGGACATTATTGCTCTCTTAGTTGGTTGCTCCCAGTATTTTGCTAGCCTCCACTTGTATGAGTAAGCTCTACTCATGCTTCCAACTCCCAAGAAACCAAGTTATTCCAAAGTGTCCACTATAAATTTGTATGCATGGTGTGTTACACCATTCCAAGTATATTGTTGTTTTCATCTATCTTCCAATTAAAAAGTATTTTGTTATGTGAAAACTTAGTGATTAAAGCTCTCACGAACTTGATGGCACACTTTATATTCCTTACCCCTAATAAACTTGAATCATTGTGTCATCTATGTTGTATATGCTCGCACTTATACGTTGGAATTAGCAGAACCATGTTGTTATGGGAAACGTTTTCAACATTGCACTTGTACTTTGTACACAGTTGATATCATGCTCTTTTGTATATGGATGTCGCCGGTGTGAAATAAAAAGGGAGCTTGTAAGTCCATGGAGTTATGTATTTTGTGTTAGAGAAACGCCTGGGCCGCTAGCCTAAGCCATGCGTAATCACGGCGGAAACTTGCATCATTACCATAATGAGCAATCTGTGAAGCATCCTCAATAAAAACCTATGCAAATAGAAAATAAAAAGATCGCTAAGATTCTCATTGTCTGCTTGCCTTGTCATTTTGGTTATAGGATAGCTCATGTACCAGGTGCAAGGGGTACCCCGTTGGCGGTTCTCTATGATACACATGTACTTACTATGATAAGAACTTACAGGTGACTATAGTTGAGTAGCATGAGGTGCGGCCCTCGTGTTCAAGGGACATTAGATTTTCAACATATACTTTGTCAAGCATATACTCCATAGTTTGTTCAATTTAACCTTAATCACTTCAAGATGCCTATGATAGGGGCAATGAGGGCTGAAACCTAACAAGTACCATAATTTTTGGAAGCTCTTTTTGAAACTTGAAATCCCTGCTTCCCTTTATGAAGGGACTTTATTCCACTATTTTATCGAGTCTCCACCTTCTACTTTTAGGCACCAGTTAAGAGAGCATAGTTGTCATTCTTAGTTCTATGTGTAGTGTCCCAAAACTTATTGATTGATGCATATTGTTGATATTGCTTGTTCTTATGCTATTTGTATCTAGTCACTGTTATGAACTTTAAAGGTGTCATATGCATCTATTTTCTACTCCATGAGGGACAAGCTGAATGCCACTATGCCATGTTTTCTGTATGTGAAACAAACAAACATTTTTCAATGCATGTTATTCATGATATTTATTTGTAGTCTTTCATGTTGTATGCATAGTTACTTTGTCTTATTGTTAGAACTCCATCTTTCATGCACATGTTTAGAGTTCTTTGATCCTAGCTTTCAATGCTTGCAAATGGTTTGATCTTGGTTTTGATGGTGCATGTCACCTCAAAAATTATTCTTTTACCACTTACCTACTCGATGACGAGAAGGAGTTAAGCTTGGGGATGCTTGATAAGTCGTAAATGTATCTATAATTTTTGATGTTACATGCTTGTTTTGGTATCTACTTTGCTTTGCTTTTTCCACACTTTGAGGTGATTTTCATATGATTTCTGGTACTAACCTATTAACAAATTGCCACAGTGCCAATTGCCTATTTTCTGTTGTTTTTTGTTCCAGAAAAACTAGTAAGGAAATATTCTCGGAATTGGACGGGACAAAAGCCAAAGTCAATATTTCACCGAGGAGAACACGGAGTCTAGAGGAGAGATGGAGGGGCGCAATAGGGCGGCCGTACCCCCCAGGCATGGGCCCACTCCTGGGTAGGGTGTGGGCCCCTCGGCCGCCTCCCAGCCTTGCCTCTTTGCCTATAAGAAGCCCCCGATGCCTAAACCTTAAGCACCCGATCAATATTCCACGAAACCGTCTGTAGCCGCTGCCACCATCGTCCCTAGATCGGGGGATCTAAAGCTCTTCCCGGCACCCTGCCAGAGGGGAGATCATCCCAGAGGCCTTCTTCTTCATCATGCTAGCCTCCGGTATGAAGCGTGAGTAGTTCCACCTTGGACTACGGGTCTATGTAGTTGCTAGATGGTTGTATCTCCTCCTTTGTGCTTTCATGTCTAGATCTTGTGAGCTCTGTTCATGATCAAGATCTCATCTATTTATAATCATGCATGTTGTGTTTGCGAGGATCCGATGGATATTGAGATTACTATGCCAGATTGATTAATGGTTCTGTCTTATTGATTCTATCATGTCTGTGTTGTTTGTGATCTTGCATGCTCTCCGTTGTTAGTAGCTACCTTGGCCAAGTAGTTGCTAGTGACTCCAAGAGGGGGCATTTATGCTCGATAGTGGGTTCATGCCTCTATTCAATCAAGGGAAGTGACAGAAATCTCTAAGGTTATAGATGTTTTGTTGCCACTAGGGAGAAAACAACGGTCTCTTGTTCATGGAACAAGTGGATTGTTTACCTTACACACTTTGCTTAAACCAGTTGTCTGTTGCTTGCAACTTAATACTGGAGGGAGTTCGGATGATAACCCAAAGGTGGACTTCTAGTCATCAATGCATTTGGATGGCGGTCTATGTATCTTGTTGTATTGCCCAATTGAATCTCATAGGATCTTTATGTCTAGTATTGCATTGTTATGCCTTGATCAGTCCTGTCAATTGCCCTGTTGTAATTTGTTTACCCAACATGCCATGTTTGTTTATCTAAGGAGAACACCTCTAGTGAACTATGGACCCTGGTCCAATCTTTACCATTGATACATCTTCCATTGTTACTGTTTTATTTGCTGCAAACCATCATCACCTTCCACACCATACAGTTAATCCTTTGTTACAACAACCGGTAAGATTGACAACTTCACTGTTAGTTGGGGCAAAGTCTTGAGTTTGTGTTGTGCAGGTTTGCATGTTGCTTGCAACACCTTTGAGACGGTTCCTTCCTCCTACTGGTTCGATAACCTCGGTTTCTTACTGAGGGAAAACTTGCTGCTGTGCTCCATCATACCTTGCTCTTGGGGTTTCCCGACGAAGCGCTCCATGTTGACGCAGCGCCATCAGTGTCATAGAGCATGTGTGACTCCCACGGCTGGAGCATGCGGCGGCCGAAGCCATTCGCCGCCGCGGGATTGCCAGGAAAGCGCTCGGTCATGGGGAAGTGGGGGAGAGTGGTGAGTTCGCCGGAGTTGGGAGAACTGGGGAGTCGTGAGAGAGAGTGTGAGGAGTTCCGACGAGGGGTACGACTTTTATAGGACGAGGCGGGCTGCGAGGGCGGGAGAGGTGTAGTAACGAGAGCGGGAAAAGAAGGAACGGCAGGAAGTTATTGCCCACCGGTCCGTCGTGAGAGCCGAGAAGGCGGCGGTGGCGCGGAATTACGGCGACGTGTGGCCGAAGCGACGCATAATTATTGTCCGGCGGTCCACCGAGGGGTTCCGAGGCGAAAGGATGATGACAACTCGGCTTCCTTTGGTGACAGTGCGGGTCCATGCATCGTCTCCTTTTTTGCCGAATTCGCTTCGTCAGGCGTTCCCATGGCGTTCCCGGGATCCTGGGAATGGCCTCGGAAGTCCGGACCAAACTTGGCCCGAATCCAGACGAAAATAGGTTCCTGGGAACGCGACTGGGCCAAATTTCCGCGCCCGGACCTAAAATTCGACCTGGGATTGGCGTTCTGGGAATGTGAGTGGAGATGCTCTTAGCCCCAGGAGTCGAGGACCCTTAGAGCATCCCCACTCGTTGGGCGTTTACAGGCCGAAATCCGGACCAAAATATGGCCGGACAAAACTCGTTTTCGGCCTAGGAACACCGAGTTTCCCACTCGCGTTCCTAGGCCGAGCTCCCGCGCTTGGCTAAAATTCAGTCGAATTTGGCAAATGTAGGCGGATTTCATTAATTATTGGCGAATATAGGCGGATTACATCAAATTTCGGGCGAACACCCGAAATTAGGCTAGATAATAAACTAAAAAACATAACAAAGGCCGCCGTCGCCGCATATACATGCGGAGGTTGCCGTAGGAGGAGCAGTAGCCAGGATCGGCCTTGCCGTCACCGTCGTCCTCGTCGTCGTCTTCATGGCGAAGGCGCCGACTCCCGGAGGGACTGCTCCATCCCTATCTTCATGGCGAAGGCGTCCTCGTCGATGGGCACCGCCCAATTGGCCGGATCCGGCTTTGGCTGGCGAAGGCGAAGGAGGCCAGTGGGCGGCAACTGTGCCGGCGTGCGGGGCTCATTGATTACGATGCCCCGCGAGCATGTCCGCAGCGGTGAGCGGACTGGTGAGTCCGCCTCGCGCTTGACTGGGCGAAGCGGTGGCGAAGGCACCGACATGGACCCCGACGAGCGGGAGGCCAAGGCGGACGAGGAGCTCAGACTAGCTATACTCCTCGGTAGCCAGTTGGCCTAAGGGTGCCGCCTCGCCCTGGACGTCGGCGCCAGCGTACGCGGGAAGCCGAGACGCGGGTTGTTGCCGGCGTGGATGTGCTGCAGCACCGCTGCGAGCGTCTGGCCTGGTGTGCTCCACCAACGCCGGCGACCCGCCGCGTTGTTGCGCTTTAGTGGCGAGTCGGGTGTCCCCTCGTGGCGGGCGAGCTCCTGGAGGCGGCGCTCGGCGAAAAAATTCTCCTAGTAGAGGAGGTTCTCGGGATCCTCGGTGGCGGCGGGATCATCCATGGCCGTGATGAAGTCCTGGATCTCGTCGGCGAGCTCGTCGCCGGTCGGCACCGGCGGGATGGGGATGCCGCCGGCGCTAAGATTCTAGCCCAACGGGTTCCGCGTGTCCGGCGGCGCCATGTAGCCGGCGTCGTAGAGCATGCGCGCCTCCCACACCCGGAGCGTGCGCCGACCCAAAACCGTTCGCCGTCGCGGGATCGCCGGGTACCTCTCGGCCATTGCTCTCTTTTCGCCGGAGTTGATGTTCGCGATGGAGGAGGAAGTGGAGGAGCGTTTGAAGTGAGTGAAATGAGCCGGCGAGGTCGCCGGATTATATAGGCAGAAGGGACCGGCGAGGGCGGGAGGGGTGTAGCGGCGTGGGCGAAAAAAGGGGAAACGACGAGAATTTAGTGACCGGCGGTCCGTCACGGGAGCCGAGGAGGCGGTGGCACGTCATTACGGCGACGCGTGGACCGACGTACGGGCAGTTATTGTCCGGTGGTCCTTCGCGGGGTTCGACGCCTGGGGATAACGACGACTCGGCTTCAGTCGCTGACTGGACGGGTCCACGCGTCATCTGTTTTTTTTCGCCGAATCCGCTTTGTTTGGCGTTTTTAGGGCGTTTCCGGGATCCTGAGAATGATCTGAGAAGTCCGAATCAAAGTTGGCCCAAATCCAAATGAAAACAGGACCTGAAAACGCAACTAGACTAAATTTAACCTGAAATTCTCCGTGTTCTGGAAATTGTAAGTCTTGTCTTAAAAAAATTGTGATTTAGACGTAGATGTTGAGGTTTCTTCGTCTCCTACCACTGGATTAGACATGGTAGAAGAAAGAGGACAGGGAATGCCGGGTGTTTCTTTAGCGAAAATGCTAGACTTACGGATGAATCGTTACGAAAACTGTTTATGGAATGAACTGAATCAGAACGATTGGTTTAAAACTTTTACCATCCCTTGATTTTTGGATTTTAATTCTTTTCCCGATCCCCACGTCAGCGTGTAAAAGGTTTCCGTAAAAAACCGTCCATACGTGTAGCATTATTGTTTTTTTAGAGTAAGATGGCGTCTCTGATCTTTTTTTAGGGAAAAAACTTGTGGCAGTGCCTGTATGTTTTTTCTACAACCGTCTATACGTTTCCTCAAAATATAAAAATAGTGAGTGGGCTTCAGAACGAGCTCATTATGGACAAGGTCCCCTATTTGCCTCCTTCAGCGGGAGGGATTCCGTCTCGCCTGAAAGGGTCCTAGATGGCCCATAGCCGAAAAATGTTTCTCTTTTTTTTCAATCTACTTGTTTTCTATAATTTTAAAAACAAAATTCCATATTTTTGAAATGGTTGTTCAGAATACATTCGAAGTTTGTTCAAATTTAAAAATGTTCAGATTTAGAAATTTAAAAGTGGTTTGGATTTATGAGATGTTCGAATTTGAAAAATGGTCGATTTTAAAAAAAGCACAAAAAAGAGAGTAGGAAATAGAAAATAAAAAAGCAGTCAAAAACCAAAAACCTAGAAAAACAACCAAGAAAGAGAAAACAGGATAGAGACCGCGTAAACGGGCCACAACAGGCGGCAAGCTTGCAGTTGTGGACGCTCACAGACCAACCATTGCCTGGCGCTCACCATTGACGGCCCAGTACAAAGACGGCCGTGGCACGTAACCCAGACTGAGCTTCAACTAGTCCAGCACTGCCAGTGAGAGCCCACTTCCAACCATGCCAAGTCCAGCACTGCCAGTGAGAGCCCACTTCCAACCATGGCAATGCTGGACTAGTTGAAGCTCTGTGTAGCAACGACTGTGCAACTCTGCATTTTCCTCGACAAAAAAAAAAAAAATCCTTCCCGTGCTTTCGCCACGCTGCAGACTTGCTTGATATTGATGGAAGACACCCTCGTCGTTAGCATACTTCTCCCTCCGTTTCGAAATATAAAATGTTTTAAGTTTGTAAAAATATACCTAAACTCCTTTTAGTGTAGATTCACTCTAAATCTAAGTGAACCTATATATTAAAACTAGTTTAAATATATTTGTTTTATAAACGTAAAATATTTTATATTTTGAAACGAAAGAAATAGTAAAATGGCCTTTATAGCATCTACGTGCTCTCCACAAGAAGAACAGCACAAACAGTCAGAATCCTCGTCGGAGTTCTGTGCCAGTACACCTATCATGACCATGCACACCAGTTTCACCATTGCCGGGGCTAGCTGCAGTGCCGCAAAAGGCAACCAATCATGCAATCACGATCGACCGATCGATGCCCGAAGTACAGTCGTTGCTACCTATCCTAGCGTAGCTAGCCTGCACAGCGCACGTTGATTCCTCCTATACAGTGCCGGTCCTGAGATTTCGACCGTCCAAAGAAAAACTAAAATTCTGGATCCCTTATTATAAATATTTTTTATGAATAAAAAATAAGTTTTTAAAGTATAATCCCAACTATAATATTTATATAAAAATAACAATGTTTACATGATACCTTCAAATTTTCTCCAAAAATTCCAAGAAGCAAAGTCCGTGAGACGATGGAATCAATGTCATTCTTGTCCACTAACTTCTTCTCGATGCATAGAGTTGCTAAACCATTTAACCTCTCCCGAGACATTACAGATCTCAAATAATTCTTTAATAATTTTAACTTTGAAAAGCTTCTTTCAGCTGATACAACAGTCACAAACATAGTAAATAAGTTCCGATAAGCGATAGAAATATTAGGATAATCATCCGCTTCTCCATAGCAGACATTGATGTATTTGGCAAAGTGAACTTTATAACACTTAACTCAGAAATAAGTGCACTTACCTCAACATTACATATATCCGGTACACCATCTATACCAGGCAGAGTAATTTTTTGTGCAAATGTAGTGCAATGTTCTTTTATTTGAGAACCATCCAATTCCTTCAAGAATGTCGAACTCATTAAAAACCCAAATATACTAATTATAATTAAAAATAAGAACTAAGAATTACAAACAAGAACAACAATTACTAATTATAATTAAGAACTGTGGCATCCCGCAAAAACCACTACTAGAAAATTGCGTTGTTTTTGTGCATTGCATCATCATGACCGCATGCTCATGTCATCATGCCACATTGCATTTGAGCATCGGCATCATCTTGCATTTTCTTGCATAAAAACCTATTTTCTTTTCTAAAACGCCCCGTCTTGTTTTCAAATTCAAATCCGGGTCTCCGGATTATGTTGTTTGTCTGCTATCGGTTTGCAAAAGCCCTGTCTGAAATAAATAAAATATTTAATTATTTTTGTGGGGGCAGCCGAACCGGGCCGATACGACCCAGTCGGCCACCCCTAGTGCAAAACGGTCCACCCAAAATCTATTCCTACAAATCCTATTCTACCCACCCCTCCAGCCACCTCACCCCCACCAATAATCTGCCGCAACCTCATCACCTCCCCTCCCCTTATCCAACCGCAAACCGCCACCTGGCCACCCTCTCTTCCCCCACTCCTCCACTCAACCTGCCACACACGCAGCACTCCCCACACTGCCGTCCGGCCCCATCCCTCTCCACATGTCCCGCCCCACGCCCTGGGTCCCACCTCGCAGCTCCACCCACCCCCCTGTTCCTCTTCCCCGCAGCGTCCTCCTTCTCCTCCGCCTCGCTGCCCTCCTCTCTCACAGCGTAGGCCTCGCCATGATGGCCGCTGCCCCGCCTCCTCTGGGCCACCACGCCCGACTCACCTCGCCGCTGCTGCCGCCCGCTGAGCTCGGCTCCTGCCGACTCCGCCCGAGCCCTCTTCTCCGCCCATCGAGCCGCCGCACGCCACGCCTACCTTCCTCCCGGCCCACGCCTCATCGCTGCGCTTCACCAACCGCCGCCGCCGCCTCCTCCTCCCGCTCTCCCGCCCGCGAGCCGCCACCAGCGCTGCCTCGTCTCTCCACCGACGTGCCCGCCTCCGCCTCCGGCGCCTCCCGGCCTCGCCCGCCTCCTCGCCACGCCACCACCGCGTCCTCCCCACCGCCGTCACGCCACGCCTCCCGACCTCCGACCGCCTCCCGCGCCTCGCCTCATGGACGCCCGCCCACTGCCCCGACCGCCATCCTTCCAGCCGGCCCCCACGCTGCCTCGGCCGGCTGACGCCGCAATCGCCCGACCGTGTCGCCTCCGGCCGTGGCTCGCCTCTCCACCTCGCCGACGACCTCGCCTCCACCGCATCCGCCCGCCCGGCCTCCCGCCCTCCTCGCCTCCGCTCTTTCCCGTGGAGCCCGCCTCCAGAGCCGCCGCCTCCACACGCGCCTCCCATGGTCCATGCGGCCGCATCTCGGGCCAATCCAGGCGTGCCGCCGACCCCACTGTGCGCCGCGCCGTGTGCCCCGCGACCCTCTGCTAGAGCGCATCCTTGTCCCTCGGCATGCCCCGCCCACCTCTTCGGCAGCAGCTTTGATGGTGTCGTGGTGTCGTGGGGACTCAAGATCTTCTCTCAAGAAAGGATACGAGGTACAGTGCGAACAAGCTCGCCACCGACCACCGACGTCGCCTTCACGGACGACAAGTAGTCCCTCTCGGACCACAAGACCGACACGAGTCGAGAACCGGGGAACTATGCAATACCACGACGCCGGAACCGGAGACCGAACCCCGAACCCGGTGCCGCGCCAAGTTCGCCATGACCGACTACATGGAACCATCTACCAAAAATCCCCGAAGTCCGACCCCGGCGAGACCGAACCCTGTCGACCCAGAATCAAGATCGGCAAGACCCCTCGGAACATCAAGATCTCCCCGGATACGACAAGTACTCCCTCGAGGACGCCGAGTACTTCACCCCGGACCCCGAGGACCCTGGCGCCGTTCCCAAGTTCTCCACCGGTGAATAAGGAGGAAACCTCAAGGACTTCGGCACGGAGCGGCAAGACCGCCTCACGGAATCTGAAGCGCGGACCCGACAAGATCTTCGCGACGATAAGAACGACACCGACCCGGAAGAACCAGATGCGCCCCCGACACCGAACCAAGTACTCCTTTCCGGACGCCGAGTCCGCCGAGAACCCGGATGCGACAAGACCTGCCCCGTTGTTCGAGAATGTTCCTGCCGAGACCGCTCCGTCGAACCCTGAGCCCATGTCGAACCCCGAACCCCCCGGAACCCCAAGTTCGTCGAGACCCCCTAATGTGTGAACCTTTTCCCGAGCCCCTATTTTATAAATGCTAAATATGAAACCTGTTGCATATTAATCATTCATCTCGCATGCATATTTGTGTGGTTTGGGGGCCTTATGCCGATTCACCTTATAATTAAATATGGGGCCCATATGCGGGCAAATCTAGTCCTGTGTCGGCCTCATTTAAATTGATGTAGCGAACCGGTGCTATATTTGGCCATGTTAATACAACATTTAAAATGCAGGGTATCTAAACAACAGGAACCATCTAATTTATTGTCGGGACCCCGGTTCCGCTTAATATGACCTAATTGCATCGCATCTTTGCCATGCCATACATCATACATGCATCATGCCCGATCTTTTGCCGTAGTATTAAATATTGCATCCGGTGTTTATTCTAGTGTTTTGCTTCTTCGCGGATTGGACCGTTGAGTTGATGCGAGTGTCGAACCGATCTTCGGTTGAACCTTCGACAATGTTTTTCAGGCGAGCATCTCCCCCTTTCTACCTATCTTACTTTTATAGTATTTATTCCCTCCTGTTGATCTATTGCTATCTGTGTTGCGATGCTCTAGTTTTCGTACCCGTGATATCCCTCGCAGCTTTATATTGCCTTGGACACATCCTATTACCTGCTGTTTGGTAGATAGTCGGACTTATGCGGCGTCGTCGCTTGCTCAAGTCTGCTATGTGTCGTCAAGTACCACAGTTGTTGGAGAATTGCCGCCTGTTTAATGTTGGAGATGATCATGGCTTTATTTATTGCTCACTTTAATTACTGTTTAACAACTAAAATTGAAGTAGGTAAGCAGAGGCACAGGTGGGCAATAGATGTTATTTGGTTGTTAACCGTCCACTTGTGTCCCGTAGGACCCCGAGTACTTGATACCTGTTCCTTGATTTATCGCGCTATCCACATCCGGGAGGATTATGGGACCCCCCTGAGCCAGAGCTTGATTCATTCTTATTTCTTGGGGCCACAAACTAGTTTGAGGTTTTATTTACGATCCTGTACTTATGCCATGCTTTACTGCTCTATTTAAATTGTGCGATGGATAGCACCTGTACTGTTTAGGATCGTGGCACGATTCCGCGGTGTCGACAAGCCCAGTTTTGGGTTCCCGGTCGTTCACAGCCGTCCCCACAACCTTGAGTCCGTCTCGGAGCCGGCCCGGCTATGGTTCTACTTTAAGGGGTGGCCCCCTGAAATATTTCTGAATCCTATGATTGCTTTGTCGTGAAGGCCTCGTTGGGTTTTGGTTTGGTTTTTCCGAGGTTGATCGAGCGTGTGTTTCTATTGGTGCACCCCGGCCGGGTAAAACTTTCTGAAAGCCGTGTCCGCGGTTATGGACGACTTGGAGCACAGTATCTCGATCATAGACAACTATCACTAAAGTAGTGCTATGAAATTTGACTTTATAATGACTAGTAATCAACTTCACTATAATGGAATGGCTAAATAAAACTGCCCACAATTGCTTGTTTGGGTGTCGCTTGCGACCATTGTACCTGACTAGTAAGTATTGCAACTACAACGGAATGGCTTAATAACAGTACCAACAACTGCTGGGTTTTGGGTTTATCTCATGCTATCTGTATCTGATTAGTAATTGTTGCAACTATAACGGAATGGTTAACTAAAAGTGCCCACTGCTTATTTTATCAGGATGATTACCCATACCTGACTAGTAATTGCTGCAACGATAATCGAATAAATAAACCGCCAACCGTGTGAGTTCCTCGGTTGACTTCCTCGTTTGGTCTCGGGGAAACACCAAGATGGGTTTGCATGATGGTAGCATCAGTTGTTCTCGAATAGGTCTTTCTCATCCCTCTCGATAGCCGCTAGTTGTATCGAGTCTCTATAGGTTGTTTAGTGTATCTTTGCCACGCTTGATCCACATACCTATGTAGGCGAGGACCGCCAATTCTAGCCTCGCCGTGTCGGCCTCGATCGACGCTCCTTTTTTCCTTGGCCCTTTGTCGGCACCCTTTTGTTTAAGCAGGTTTTGAGATCGGCGTCGTTAGGTGGTTACCCTTCGGCTTGGCTGGGTGGGTTATGGACGCCATTGGTTATTCTTCGTGGCTCTTAGCCCCATTTGCATCTTGTCCGTAGCTGGACGCCTGCTGCTTTTCAAGGTGATTTGGATCTTTGTCTCAGTATATCTGTATTCTTGACTCATGGAGTCGTGTTGTATATATATCTGCTGTGGGTCCCATCGAGGACTGTTGTGTAATGATATTACTGCTTTCCACCATGCGAAAGTGCTGGGCACCTTTGAATCGCTTTCTATGCGGTTTGGCGGGTTTCTAAAACTTGCATAGGGTCAATTCGAGGGTGTTACTGAGTGGTATCGAGCCCAGCTACGATACCCACAAGTCCACTCAGGATAACCTAGCTAACGGCCGAAGTAGAGTGTCAAAACTATTTTTGAAAATCGGTTGGATAGTTCCGATTAGGTCTGATTTTACTCCTTACCCCTCTGCTATTCTCCTCTTATCTCGACGTGTTTTGAATCCGCTCTCTTCTCTCTCTTCGTGTCCAGGACTTCTCGTGGTTGGGTTTTCCGTCGTATCTTTAGGGTTTCGCTTCCTCCTTTGATAACGGTGTTGCTACATCTGGTCTTCATGCTATCCGAGGAATCCTTCGTCTGGTGGACTTCTCTTTGTTCCTTCTCGTGCCTTCCGGTGTTTTCCGATGCGACGACATCATCCACGCTAGATCCGATGCAGAGTCTGCATCACCCCTTTGTTCCTGAACCTTGTTTGTCGAGATCTTCAGTCTAAGTCCTGAGGGTTGGTTGCATAATCTGTCTATTCGTGTACATAGTAATGCTTTGAGTGCGGGATGGAGTCGCGACCATACCACTACTCTTATCATTTGCTTTTGTATATTGAATGGTGGATCGATGCAACTCTTACTCCTTCCATGAAAGTTAGAGGTGGCCCTACCTTTAACTTCGTCCGTTGTTTATCCGGAGTGCTCTCTTGACGAACAGGATCAACGACCCTTTGTTAGTGGTGTCGCGAAGATCTACAAGCGAGAAGATTCAGATCGCCGACCTTCCTTCCGGTACCATGAGGCGGATCTCGAGGGCGAGATCCATTGTTAGTGGTGTCGAATTGTGGCATCCCGCAAAAACCACTACTAGAAAATCGCGTTGTTTTGTGCATTGCATCATCATGACCGCATGCTCATGTCATCATGCCACATTGCATTTGAGCATCGGCATCATCTTGCATTTGCTTGCATAAAACTAATTGCAGAAAAACCTATTTTGTTTTCTAAAACGCCCCGTCTTGTTTTCAAATTCAAACCCGGGTCTCCGGATTATGTTGTTTGTCTGCTATCGGTTTGCAAAAGCCCTGTCTGAAATAAATAAAATATTTAATTATTTTTGTGGGGGCAGCCGAACCGGGCCGATCCGACCCAGTCGGCCACCCCTAGTGCAAAACGGTCCACCCAAAATCTATTCCTACCAATCCTATTCTACCCACCCCTCCAGCCACCTCACCCCCACCAATAATCTGCCGCCACCTCATCACCTCCCCTCCCCTTATCCAACCGCAAACCGCCACCTGGCCACCCTCTCTTCCCCCACTCCTCCACTCAACCTGCCACACACGCAGCACTCCCCCACACTGCCGTCCAGCCCCATCCCTCTCCACCTGTCCCGCCCCACGCCCTGGGTCCCACCTCGCAACTCCACCCACCCCCCTGTTCCTCTTCCCCGCAGCGTCCTCCTTCTCTTCGCCTCGCCCTCCTCCTCCTCTCCTCGCCATGCTGGCTGCCCCGCCTCCGCCTCCACTGCCGCCGCCACCTCGCTCGCTCCGCCCGCCTCGGCTCCCTGGGCCGACCGCCGGAGCCCTCTTCTCCTCCCCATCGAGCCGCCCGCCGCCACGCCTACCCTTCCTCCCGGCCCACCGCCTCCTCACTGCTGCGCCACCAACCTTCGCTGGCCGCTCCTCCTCCTCCCTCCCGCCCGCGGCCTCCGCCACCAAGGCTCGCTCGGTCTCCTCCACCGACGCCGCCTCCTCCTCCTCGGCCGCCTCCGCCTCGCCCGGCCACGCCACCACCGCCGTCTTCTCCCCGCTGCCGCCACGCCTCCCGACCTCCGGCGACGCCTCGGCCAAGGCCTCGCCCATGGACCGCCGCCCCCACTGCCCCGACCGCCATCCTTCCGGCCTCGCCATGCCCACGCTGCCCCGGCCGCTGACGCCGCAATCGCCGCCCCGGCCCGTGTCGCCTCCGACCGTGGCTCGTCTCCTCCACCTCGCCGACGACCCCCTCGCCCTCCACCGGCAGCCACCCCGCCGTCCGGGCCTCCCCGTCCTCCTCGCCTCCGCTCTTTCCCGTGGAGCCCCGCCTCCCAGAGCCGCTCGCCGCCCTCTCCACAAGCGCCTCCCATGGTCTCTGCGTCGCCCGCCTCCTCGGGCCAATCCCGCGTGCAGCGTCGCCGACCCCACTCTGTGCGCTGCTCGGCGCCGTGTGCCCCGCGACCCTCCTGCTAGAGCGCATCCTTGTCCCTGTCGGCATGCCCTGCCTCCACCCTCTTCAGCAGCAGCAGCTTTGATGGTGTCGTGGTGTCGTGGGGGACTCAAGATCTTCTCTGAAGAAAGGATACGAGGTACCTGGTACAGAACAAGCTCGCCACCGACCACCGACGTCGCCTTCACGGACGACAAGTAGTCCCTCTCGGACCACAAGACCGACACGAGTCGAGAACCGGGGAACTATGCAATACCACGACGCCGGAACCGGAGACCGAACCCCGAACCCGGTGCCACGCCAAGTTCGCCATGACCGACTACATGGAACCATCTACCAAAAATCCCCGAAGTCCGACCCCGGCGAGACCGAACCCTGTCGACCCAGAATCAAGATCGGCAAGACCCCTCGGAACATCAAGATCTCCCCGGATACGACAAGTACTCCCTCGAGGACGCCGAGTACTTCACCCCGGACCCCGAGGACCCTGGCGCCGTTCCCAAGTTCGCCACCGGTGAATAAGGAGGAAACCTCAAGGACTTCGGCACGGAGCGGCAAGATCGCCTCACGGAATCCGAAGCGCGGACCCGACAAGATCTTCGCGACGATAAGAACGACACCGACCCGGAAGAACCCGATGCGCCCCCGACACCGAACCAAGTACTCCTTTCCGGACGCCGAGTCCGCCGAGAACCCGGATGCGACAAGACCTGCCCCGTTGTTCGAGAATGTTCCTGCCGAGACCGCTTTCGTCGAACCCTGAGCCCCTGTCGAACCCCGAACCCCCCGGAACCCCAAGTTCGTCGAGACCCCCTAATGTGTGAACCTTTTCCCGAGCCCCTATTTTATAAATGCTAAATATGAAACCTGTTGCATATTAATCATTCATCTCGCATGCATATTTGTGTGGTTTGGGGGCCTTATGCCGATTCACCTTATAATTAAATATGGGGCCCATATGCGGGCAAATCTAGTCCTATATCGGCCTCATTTAAATTGATGTAGCGAACCGGTGCTATATTTGGCCATGTTAATACAACATTTAAAATGCAGGGTAGCTAAACAACAGGAACCATCTAATTTATTGTCGGGACCCCGGTTCCGCTTAATATGACCTAATTGCATCGCATCTTTGCCATGCCATACATCATACATGCATCATGCCCGATCTTTTGCCGTAGTATTAAATATTGCATCCGGTGTTTATTCTAGTGTTTTGCTTCTTCGCGGATTGGACCGTTGAGTTGATGCGAGTGTCGACCCGATCTTCGGTGTAACCTTCGACAATGTTTTTCAGGCGAGCATCTCCCCCTGTCTACCTATCTTACTTTTATAGTATTTATTCCCTCCTGTTGATCTATTGCTATCTGTGTTGCGATGCTCTAGTTTTCGTACCCGTGATATCCCTCGCAGCTTTATATTGCCTTGGACACATCCTATTACCTGCTGTTTGGTAGATAGCTGGACTTGCGCGTCGTAGTCGCTTGCTCAAGTGCTGTTGCGTGTCGTCAAGTACCACAGTTGTTGGAGAATTGCCGCCTGTTTAATGTTGGAGATGATCATGGCTTTATTTATTGCTCACTTTAATTACTGTTTAACAACTAAAATTGAAGTAGGTAAGCAGAGGCACAGGTGGGCAATAGATGTTATTTGGTTGTTAACCGTCCACTTGTGTCCCGTAGGACCCCGAGTACTTGATACTTGTTCCTTGATTTATCGCGCTATCCACATCCGGGAGGATTATGGGACCCCACTGAGCCAGAGCTTGATTCATTCTTATTTCTTGGGGCCACAAACTAGTTTGAGGTTTTATTTACGATCCTGTACTTATGCCATGCTTTACTGCTTTATTTAAATTGTGCGATGGATAGCACCTGTACTGTTTAGGATCGTGGCACGATTCCGCGGTGTCGACAAGCCCAGTTTTGGGTTCCCAGTCGTTCCGCCGTCCCATTAACCTTGAGTCCGTCTCGGAGCCGGCCGGCTTCGTTGCGGGTCTACTTTAAGGGGTGGCCCCCTGAAATATTTCTGAATCCTGTGATTGCTTTGTCGTGAAGGCCTCGTTGGGTTTTGGTTTGGTTTTTCCGAGGTTGATCGAGCGTGTGTTGCTATTGGTGCACCCCGGCCGGGTAAAACTTTCTGAAAGCCGTGTCCGCGGTTATGGACGACTTGGAGCACAGTATCTCGATCATAGACAACTATCACTAAAGTAGTGCTATAAATTTGACTTTATAATGACTAGTAATCAGCTTCACTATAATGGAATGGCTAAATAAAACTGCCCACAATTGCTTGTTTGGGTGTCGCTTGCGACCATTGTACCTGACTAGTAAGTATTGCAACTACAACGGAATGGCTTAATAACAGTACCAACAACTGCTGGGTTTTGGGTTTATCTCATGCTATCTGTATCTGATTAGTAATTGTTGCAACTATAACGGAATGGTTAACTAAAAGTGCCCACTGCTTATTTTATCAGGATGATTACCCATACCTGACTAGTAATTGCTGCAACGATAACTGAATAAATAAAACTGCCAACTGTGTGAGTTCCTCGGTTGACTTCCTCATTTGGTCTCGAGGGGGAAACACCAAGATGGGTTTGCATGATGGTAGCATCAGGTTGTTCTCCGAATAGGTCTTTCTCATCCCTCTCTGATAGCCGCTAGTTGTATCGAGTCTCTATAGGTTGTTTAGTGTATGCTGCCGCTGCCGCTTCAGTCCACATACCTATGTAGGCGAGGACCGCCGAATTCTAGCCTCGCCGTGTACTGGCCTCAGTACTGACGCTCCTCTTTTTTTCCTTGGCCCTTTGTCGGCACCCCTTTTGTTTAAGCAGGTTTTGAGATCGACGTCGTTAGCAGGGTTACCCTTTCGGCTTGGCCTGGGCAGGGTTATGGACGCCATTGGTTATTCTTCAGGGCTCTTAGCCCCATTTGCATCTTGTCCGTAGCTGGACGCTCTGTCGTTTTCAAGGTGATTTGGATCTTTGTACTGTATATCTGTATTCTTGACTCATGGAGTCGTGTTGTATATATATCTGTTCTGTGGGTCCCATCGAGGACTGTTGTGTAATGATATTACTTCGTTTCCACCCGCACGAAAGTGCCTGGTGGGCACCTTTGAATCGTTTCTATGCAGGTTTGGCGGGGTTCGCTAAAACTTGCATAGGGTCGATTCTGAGGGTGTTACAAGAACTGAGAATTAGGACGTAGCGACGTAACCAACAGAGGCATGTGCTAGACGGGGGCGGACCAGTAGGCAGCAGGCAGGCAACAGACCAACAACAGGGCAGTCGATCGGGATGGGCGGATGGCCTTAGCGTTTAGTGTCTGGCGGGTGGCGGCGGTCACTCGAGGTCAAGGCTCCCAGTCCCAGGGCATGGACGCGTGGTCGCGTACTCGTGTGGAGGTTACCCTGGTCCTCGATCCGATTCTGATCCAGGGAATGAGCCAATGCGGGGAAGTGACGAGACTCCTGGGAGCCTGGGAATCGATCGTATCGATCAATCCGTTCACCTGCCAGCCATCCAGGGGCGAGACTCGGTCGGGGCGTGGATCAATTCGTGGGAGTTGTCGATCGTTGAGCGAGTCGAGGCGTCGTCGCGTCGAGCGGTTGGCCACTGGCCCAGTAAAAAAACATCTTTTTTCTACAATGTATAGTAGGCCTACACATTTTTTGGCCCCTATTTTCTTTGGGCCCGAGGCGGCTGCCCCGCCGGTCCCCCCTAGGGCTGGCCCTGCTCCTATATAGGAGTATAATCGATGACGAAGATGGGTGTAGGGACGAGCAATCTAGCTAGATACGGAAGAAGAGATTCCCCGTTCGCCTTCCGTTCCTTTCGTACCCACCGATCGATCGTTCTGAGGCCGGCGGCAATGTCCGAATTCCGATTCGTAGACCAGCGCGCATTGCCCGGCCGGTTTGGGTTCACCATCCACAAAAGCAAAGCAGCTTCCCGTTCGCCAGGCCCAGCGGGAGCTAAGCTAAGCTGCGTCGGCCACTTTAGGGTCTTTGGATCCGGACAATGATATGTGTACATAACTTGCAGATAAAACCACAAACAATACTATCATAATGATTCAATAATAAGTTCAGATCTGAGATCATAGCACTCGGACCCTAGTGACAAACATTAAGCACAACAAGTTGCAACAAAGTTAAATAGTACTAATAGAGATACTAGGCACTATGCCCTAACAGATCTTATTTGATTACATGATAGAACTCATCCAATCCCTACCATCCCCAAGCCTACAGCGGGGGATTACTCACTCATGGATGAGGGAAACATCGGTGGTTGATGGAGATGCATTGATGATGACGATGGCGATGATCCTCTCAAAATTTCCCGTCCCGGCAGGGTGTCAGAACGGAGTTTCTGGATCCGAATCTTGGTTTCTGGTGGCGGCGACGGAGCGAAACTCTTTCTGAAAAACTATCGAACCCCACTCGGTTTTTAGGTCGAAAGGCAACTCATAGGCGCAGAGGGAGGCCGATGAGATGCCTGGGGAGGCTGCACCCCCTCCAGGCGCGACCAGTGGTGGGCCCACGCCTAGGGTGGGTGTGGGCCCCCCAGGCCTCCTCTCCGTCTCGTCTTCTGGCTCCGTGGATCTTCTGGTGAAATATATTTTTTGGCATATTTTCCGGGATTTTTGTGATAGTTCATTTTCTGCAAAAAAAAAAACAAGACACCAATGTAATTCTGCTCAAAACAACGTCAGTCTGTGTTAGTTGTATCCAAATCACACAAGTTTAGAGGAGAAACAATAGCAAAGTATTCGATAAAATAGATACGTTTTAGACGTATCAGCGGCGCCACCCCGACTGACGCCGCACTTAAGCTGTTGGGGCCGCGAAGCCAGTGTGACAAGGCGTGCCGCGCCAGCCCGAGTGGCGCAGCGCCAGGCTTGACGGCGCTGCATACGCGAGCCAGCGTGGCAGCTATGCGGCGCCGGGTTCCAGCCAGAGACAACGTGGCAGGCTTGCGGAATGTATGTCTTTTTACAACGGCCTGTATGTTTCCTCAAAATATAAGAATAGTGAGTGGGCTTCGGAACTTTCTAATGCGGTGAGCTCATTATGGACAAGCTCTCCTATTTGCCTCCTTCAGCGGGAGGTATTCCGTCTCGCCTGAAGAGGGGCTCTAGATGGCCCATAGGCGAAAAAAGTTTATGTTTTTTTCCACTTCTACTTGTTTTCTATAATTTAAAAAACATACTATTAAAATTCCTTATTTTTGAAATTGTTGTTCAGAATCAAAATCTAAATAGATTCGAAGTTTTTTCAAATTAAAAAAGATTTATTTGAAAATTTTCAAATTTAGAAATTTAAAAGTGGTTCGGATTTATGAAATGTTCTAATTAAAAAAATGTTTGATTTTTAGAAAAGTAGGAAATAAAAATAAAAAAGCAGTCAAAAAAAGAACCAGAGAAACCAAAAATCTAGAAAAACAACCAAGAACGAGAAAACAGGATAGAGACCGCGTAAACAGTCTGCAACATGCGGCAAGTTTGCTGTTGTGGACGCCCACAAACCAGCCATTGCCTGACGCTCGCCATTACAAAGACAGCCGTGGCACGTAACCTGGGCCGGTACTCAAACCGACGCTTCAACAAGTCCAGCACTACCAGTGAGAGCCGGCTTCCAACCATGCCGCAACGAGGGAAGTGTTGGGAAACTGGACCGGTACAGACCCATTCGGTGTGGTCTCTATCAGGCTAATGTTGGCTCATGTGAGTATCGTATCCCCCTTAGTCTATAAATAGAGAAACAATTTTTGTACGTGAGTTTACCGAGAGAAAGTTAATAAAAGTTCCTCTTTGTTCCCTGTGTCATCTATCTGTGTAATCTGTGTGCTTTCTACTAGTCTTCTTCTCGGGTGTGGAACAGCCCCGGGACCGGTCAGTCGGCAGGGGTGTTCCAACACGTTATCAGCACGAGTCTCTCCGTCGAGCCTCCGTCAAGCCACCGTCGAGCCTGCATCACGCAGGCTTCCGTTGAAGGTAACACAAATCTGACCGCAAAAATGGATTCGCATCGCAGTTTTCTTTCAAGATTTGTGTTCAGATCTTAGATCATATCCCATCTAAGGTGCGGATTTTTCTTTCCAGGAGTCGAGCTGACCTGCTGTCGCCGACCAATATCGATTTAATCACTCCCGAATTAGAATTTTGTTGACTGTACCGTCGATGGAGGCACCTGCTGTGCCGATCTAAATTATATTTAGTACATCGGACTGATCTTGGCCATTTTTAATTAGTAGATCGGATCGATCTCCAGTTTTGTACAGTTGTTTTTGCATGTATTTTTTTCTCTGTACCGAACGAACGCACGCGCTTGCACTCAGAGGCCATGGCGGCTGAGAAGCTCAGCTGGCACACAAGGCCACTGGGCCTCGCTAGCCGCCTGCCCCGCTGGCCGCGCCGTGCTGCGCCATTGTCGCCTGCCGGTGGCTCGCGCCCGCCACCGCGCCAGCGCCGCCCCGCCCGCGCCGTGCCACGCCCGCGCATCCGCTGGCTCGCACCGCCGCGCCATGGCGCTCGTTGGCCAAGACGCCGCTGGCCACTCGCCAAGCCGCGCCGCTCCGCGCCGAGCCGCCATCACGTGCCACGCTATTGCAGGCCGCGCGCCGCCGCTAAGCTGCTGGCTGGCGCGCTGCCGCTGTTACTGCGCCACGCCGCCGCTGCGCGAGCTGCGTCTGCGTGCCAGCGCGCTGCGCTGGCGCTGCCGCCGCCCGCGCGCCGCTGCCGCATGCCGCCGCCATTGCGCGCTGCAGCGCCGCCATCGCTGTATGCCGAAGCGCGTTCGCTGCATGTCGCCGCCGCCCGCTGCCATCGCAACTGGCTGCCACGCTACGCTTTGCTGGCCGACCACGCCGCCCCGCTGGTCGCCATTCGCATCGTCGCTGCGTCGTTGCCGACTCAAGGCCCCATAGCCGGAGCGGCCTGCTGCCGTCGCCGCCCCACTCGAGAGCACTCCCGTGCTCTGTTCCCCCGTTCTCGGGCAGGGACGGGTGGGCGGTCCACGGAGATCAGCGTTTTCGGCCGTTTTGGCGTTTTAGCGTGAAAACATGCGTTTGCGGGGCTGTTGGACCGTTTCTGCTCTATTTTCGGTCCGATTTACACGAGCTTTTGAACTTTGTTTTACTATAGTTATAATTAACGCATGTTTTTAATACTTTGTATCTCATAGATAGCTTGTACCGTTTTTACATTAAATTTTGGAACGCCGTCATATTTGAATTATTGTCTCGATTATCGCATTTATGCAACCGATTACCTGCTGTAATCTTACACACTTTGCATCAATTGCAGATGACCGGAATCGTCAGCCGCGAGTTTCCGGAGTTGACCCAGGATGGGCTTAACTACCTGACTTGGGCCTCGGACGTTGAGATCGTCCCCGAGGGCCGATGCATCATGGATGCGTTGATTGAGGGGACCCCGACGGCCCCCAGCAAAACCATCCCGGTGGATAACGCCAAAGACCTGCACTTCCTCCGCCATCACATGTGTGAGACTCTCAAGAATGAGTACATGACAGAATGGAGTGCTTCTGCCCTTTGGACCGCCCTCAACAAGCGGTTCTCTAGGCTGAAGTACACCATTCAGCCAAAGGCGGAGGCAGATTGGATACGTCTGAGGCTTGCGGACTTCAATACGGTGGGAGAGTACAACTCCAGGTTGCACCGAATTTGTACTATTTTTCAGCTGTGTGGGACCAGTACCACCGATCAGCAGAAGATAGACAAAACCCTCTCCACATTCCATCCGGACAACATCCAGTTCTCGCGAAACTTTCGCCAGGAAGGATTCACGGAATATGCAGCGCTTATTGATGCTCTCCAGGTGGCCGAGGCGCAGGATAATGTTCTGAAAAAGAACTTCTCCGCGCAACCCTTCTCGGGGGGCCCAAGTCATGAGGCCAATGCCAGTGCCTACAAGGTGCGCAAGCCCATCCACAAGAAGAGAGGCAAGAAGGGCCCCAACTCCTCCAACTCGGTCAAGCAACGCAAGGCGGGGAGGCGAAGCCCAGGATCGCTTCATTGTGGCTCCAAGACTCACTTCTCCAGGCAGTGTTTGGCCCCTAAACACGTCGTGGACGTGTTCAAGGCCAACAAGAAGGCGCGCGAGGCGCACCTTGTCCAGGTTGAGGCACCACTGGCGCCCGGAACGGCGCCTGTGTAGAACGTCGCGCACGTAGTGGCGCAGGACGTAGCACAAGTGGCAGCACCCTCGGCGGTTCCCACGGACGTCGTTGTGCCCATGGAGGTTGAGCACGTTGTGCCCCCCCCCCCCCCGCCTCAGCTAGGCACCTTGTCCATGATGATGTCCAACAAAGAGAAGCTCACTGACCTTGAGATACAGGCTGAGCTTGATGGTTTCTTTGCAGAATCCACCTGAGCTCCTTTTATTGTGATGATTCCTTCTCCGCAATAATCAGATACAATTTTTCGATATGGTTGTAAGCTCTATGAGAGCATAACACTTATTTGTTTTCGGCGATTGGATGACATTTATTTCATTCATTTACTCCATTATTTGGTTGTGTGATGTTCTGAAATGTTTATGTGTTTTACTTACTTGATGTAGCATCTTCCTCGCTCCATTATATTAATTAGGCATTATATTTTAGAACGCGTGTGGCGCCCAAATGGAGGAAACGTGCCTTGCTGATAGCGGCACCACAAATACCATCTTGAGAGAAACAAAGTATTTTGAGTCTATTACCAAAAACTCCGGTAACATAATGACGATCGCCGGCTGCGGTCCGAATGTAGTTGGTTCCGGAAGAGCAACTATCATACTCTCTAATGGAACAACTCTTATCATTGAAGAGGCATTGTTGTATCCGGAGTCGACTTGTACTCTCTTGAGTTTCAGAGACATCCGCGCCAATGGTTTCCATGTAGAAACCGATGATGATGAGAATGGAAAGGAGTTCCTACTCATTACCAAGCGCGACGAAAATGGTAAATATGTTGTCGAAAGACTCCCTTCATTAGCTACTGGGCTGTACTACACTAAGATAGTAGCACCACCTATTTACACTACCCTTAAGACTGTCTTTAGAAGCTCTGAACTATTCTGCCTTTGGCATGATAGGTTAGGCCACCCCGGTCTTAGGATGATGATAAATATAATTAACAACTCGAACGATCATAATGTTAATGTGAAAAATTTCCCGAATCTCGATGATTTCGTGTGCTTTGCATGCGCTACGGGGAAATTGATCATTAGACCGTCCCCCTAAAGGTGAAGGATGAACTCCCCGCGTTCTTGGAACGTATTCAAGGGGATATATGTGGTCCAATTCAGCCCCTCTCAGGGTTGTTTCGGTACTTCATGGTGCTCATCGATGCTTCCTCTAAATGGTCCAATATTTGCCTGCTGTTAACAAGGAACCATGCTTTTGCAAAGTTGATCTTCCAGATCATACAAATAAGGAATAAATTCCCTAATTATCGTTTAAAGTCTATTCGAATGGACAATGCTGGAGAATTTACCTTAAAGGCATTTGATGATTATTGCATGGCAACTGGAATCAAACTTGAGCACTCCGTACCGCATGTCCACACTCAAAATGGACTTGCGGAGGCATTGATTAAAAGGATTAAATTCATTGCCAGACCACTCCTTCAGGGTTGTAATTTACCAACTACATGTTGGGGACACACGGTGTTACACGCCGCTAATCTCATCAACTTTCAACCATCGGCCTACAACATCCACTCTCCCATCCAACTTGCGCAAGGGTCGGCACCAAAAATTTCCCACCTCCGTAGGTTCGGCTGCCAGGTATATATACCTATACCACCACCCCAGCAATCAGCAATGGAACCGCTCCGTAAGTCGGGGATATACGTTGGTTATGAGATTGTGTCCATAATCAGGTTCTTGGACCCCTTGACAGGTGACTGTCACACGACCCGTTTTGCTGACTGCATTTTTTACGAGGATCTTTTTCCGACTTTGGGGGGAGGTAATCAACCCCTGGATGACAAAAGTCGAGAAATCACGTGGAAAGCCACGGGGATCCACGCTCATGACCCGCGCACTATTGAGACTAATAGAGAAGTCCAAAAGATACTAGATTTGCACTCCTAGTGAATCAACTGCCCGATCATTTTAGTGATTTAAAGACTGTGACAAAGTCGCATGTGCATGCACGCAATGCACCGGAAAGGGTTGAAATACCAAAGAAAAATGATGGTATACCCACTCCTGCTCCAAGGCCCAAGAGGACGCGGATTCCGGTTTCTCAAATCCCAAGTACCCGGGGACGCCCGAAGAAAAAGGACAAGAGAGATTTATTATGCCCTTTGTTGAGGGGAGCAGTTGAGACTGGCACAAGTACGGATATTTCGGTGCACGAATTGGACTTGAACTTTCCTATATCGGAAATACCCAAAGTTGTGCGCACATCGGAGCAGAAAGCTAAAGGACCTAGCTCTGGATTGGGAAATCCAAAGGAGCGAGAGGATGCCTGATGCACTCCATGACGAAATGGCCATTAACTATGTTAATTGGGCGAGTCATACAACCGAGCCATGGCAAATGTCGACGTTAATTTTGCCAAGAAAATTGCCTCAATCATAGATCTTGACCGAGCCTAACACGCCACGATTGCAAGAAAAGTTCGGATTGGAAAGATGGGCGAAGGCAATTATCGCTGAATTATTATCGTTAAACAAAAGAGAGGTATTTGGACCTGTTTGTCTAACTCCTCCCACATTCGCCCGTTGGCCATAAGTGGGTTTTTGTTGAAAGAGAA
This sequence comes from Avena longiglumis, assembly GCA_030063025.1. Taxonomy (NCBI): domain Eukaryota; kingdom Viridiplantae; phylum Streptophyta; class Magnoliopsida; order Poales; family Poaceae; genus Avena; species Avena longiglumis. The sequence continues at coordinate 467,905,238 of CP125974.1, read as the reverse complement.
ACGAGAATAATGAAGTAGTAAGGTACAAAGCAAGGCTCGTTGCTCAAGGTTTCACTCGGCGACCAAGTGTCGACTTTGAGGAAACTTACTCCGATCATGGATGGAATTACCTTTAGATACTTGATCTCAATGGCAGTAAACATGGACTTAAAATGAAACTAATGGATGTTGTCACCGCTTACCTATATGGTAACTTGGATTCGGACATATACATGAAAGTACCGGAAGGTATCCTGTCCGAACCAGGATAGAGCAAACAGGAGCTTATACGTTGTTCAGCTTAAGTCATTGTATGGACTAAAATAGTCGATAGGATGTGGTATAATCGTTTAAGCGATTTCCTTCATCGAAGGGCTACGCGAGCAATGAAGATTGCCCATGTGTTTTATACGGAGATCCCGGATGGTTTCAGTATTATCTCGGTGCACGTGACGATTTGAATATAATCGGTACACCGACGATATTGAGGAAGCGAGTTCCTACCGATGTCGAATTCGAGATGAAAGACTTAGGAAAACCAAGTTCGCCTCGATGCGCAACTTGAGCATTCCCTCTTGGGATTCTAGTTCACGATGGCCTACACCCATAAGGTGTTGAAACGATTTGGTTTGAAAAGGCATATCCTTCTAAGACCCCGATGGTGGAAGATCTTTGCAGAAGACAAGGACCCGTCAGGCCTAAAGAAGAGGGAAGAAATTCGGACCGAATTCCCTACTTAAGTGCGCACTTATGTACCTCGCAAATTGTACAGTCGGATATTGCATTTCGCGTCAATTTGCTTGCAAGGTACTGCTTTTGAGCCTACCAAGAGGCATTGGAAAGCGTTAAGGACATCTTTAGATACATACAAGGGACAAAGGACCTTGGCTTGTTTTACCAAAAGAACCAAGACCTATCTGTTGTAGGCTGCAGATCTTTGGATACCTTCGGACCGCATACATCCAAGTCGCAGACTGGATATGTTTTCCTTTGTGGTGGAACGGCAATTTTCTGGAAATCGTCTAAGCAAACTCTTGTGTCAACTTCGACGAACCACTCGAAAATCATAGCATTATATGAAGCATCACGAGAATGTGTATGGCTTCGACGAGTAGTCAGCCACATCCAGATGTCATGTGGACTGAACACCGTACAAATCCCAACAATCATCTATGAAGATAATGCCGCTTGTGTTGCACAAGTCCAGACGGGTTATGTGAAGAGCAATCTCGCAAAGCATATAAACCCCAAGTTCTTCTATGCACAACTGCAAAAGATAAACAAAGTGAAAGTCTTGCATACTAAGTCGTTTGAAAATCTCGCTGATTTGTTCACTAAATCATTGCCAGCATCTTCTTTCGAGAGATGTGTCCGTGGGATCGGCATGATGAGACTTAGGGAGATGCAAGGTTCAGGGGAAGAATCTTCACAAACTCATCGCTGAAATCTTGATCCCGATGATTGAGTGCTTAACTTTATAGTTAAGTGAATTGTACTCTTTTTTCCTTAGTGAGTTTTTATGAAGTTTCTCACATGAGGTTTTTAACGAGGCAATTCGTGCAACATAGCAAGAAGTATACCGTGTGTATTTCTACATATTTTTCCCACTGGGTTTTTCAGAGTTTTAAGCCATGGTTATATAGATAAGATATCCAGAAGGAGTGTTGGGAAACTGGGCCGGTAGAGGCCCACTTTCGGCCTCTACTGCGCTAGGGTTGCCATGGTATCGATCCCTTAGTCTATAAATAGAGGAACAATCTTTGTACGTGAGTTTACCGAGAGAAAGTTAATAAAAGTTTCCCTTTGTTCCCTGTGTCATCTACCTATGTAATTTGTATGCCTTCTATTAGTCTTTTTCCCGGGTGTGAAACAACCTCGGAACCGGCCAGCAGGGGTGTTCCAACGAGAAGTAACTCAAACTGAGTCACAAAAAAAAAATCCTTCCCGTGCTTTCGCCACTCTGCTGCAAACTCGCTTGATACTGTTGGAAGACACCCTCGTTTGTCGTAGTAAAATGGCCTTTGTAGCACCTACGTGCTTTCCCCAAGAAGAACAGCACAAACAGTCAAACTCCTCGTCGATCCGAGTACTGTGCCAGTACACTCGCCATGACCATGCACACCAGTTTCACCATTGCTGGGGCTCGCTGCAGTGCCGCAAAAGGCAACCAATCATGCAATCGCAACCGACCGATCGATGCCGATGTCGATGCGATGCCCCAAGTACAGTCGTCGTTCCTACCTATCCTAGCCTAGAGCTAGCCTGCACAACGCACGTTGATTCCTCCTATATACGAGTATAATCGATGATGAAGACGGTGTAGGGACGAGCAAGCAAGCTAGCTAGCTACGGAAGAAGAGATTCCCCGTTCCCCTTCCGTTCCTTTCGTACCCACCGACCGATCATCGATTGTTCGTTCTGAGACAGGCAATGTCCGAATTCCGATTCGCAGACCAGCGCGCATTGCCCGGCCGGTTTGGGTTCGCCATCCACAAAAGCAAGTTCGCCAGGCCCCAGCGGAAGCTAAGCTGCGTCGGCTAATCTAGTTTAGTCCGAGAGGAAGCTGCACTGCTCCGATTAATTATCCGTGGAAGAACAGCATTCCATATGGTATGGTACTAGACACTAGACAGCCCAACCAACGGCCAGGAAAGATTCCCCGCCTTTCCTTTCATCTTCATCCTATCGTCCGCTCGTGACAGGAATGTGCTATATCCATCTAGTCCCAGTACCAGTAGTCGTGTCAAGTCTTCCCATCCATCACATTACTGCTAAATCACCATCAGTTTGCTAGTACCTGGTCTTCAAAAGTTACAGGAATTCAGCAAGGAGGGGCAACCGCTGCACATCATACATACTTGTGTCGTGTAGGCGTCTTCGAGAAAGTCAACAGAAAGAGACCCCACGTATGATGCTACTATACTTACTACATCTCCCCTGACCTCACGGCAAAGTCGTCTACTCATTATACACGTCTAATATGATGATGATAATACTACTCCAATACATACTGATGTGTGTATATCACCAGCAGCTACTAGCCACTAGTACTTGTAATATACTACTACTCCTACTAGTGTACTACAATGGCTTTTTTTTTTCGAATTCAAACTACTCCAAATCCCCACACTTCAAGTTCTTGAATACGCTCTTCTCATCCCATCTGCATTCTTGGTCAGTCTTTGGAAATGCATAGCTAGCCCACCGCGGCTGTTTCGTCCAGAGAAAAGAAAAGTAAAGGAACAAAAATACACCTCTCGAGGACCAATTATTGGCCGTTGCAGGTTTTGTGCTCATCGATAAGCAAGACGATGCTAGTACTCTACTTAATCCAGAGAAAAGCAGCCCGAATACTGCAAGCACCCTACATAATCAACAACTTAATTTTTTTTGCATTTGAATAAGAGATCAACCAGAGACACACGGCAACGGGCAGGCGGCCAGCCAGCCAGCGCGTCGAGCGAGCCGAGGCCGTCGCCGTCGGCTTTTGCGTCGATATTTCTCTGGCATAATTTGTTTCCCGTTGCTTTCGCAGATTCCAATTTGCTACCACATCATCATTCTCGATTTTATTTTATTTTATTTGTCTAGCTCACCGAACCCAACCGGCCGCAAGGACGGATCGAAATTCTGTAAACCTTTTCTGTTCTTCCAAAGCGAGCGAGTGCTCCTGCTCCTACTGCTCATGATCACGCCGCGGCTGGCTTGTTGGCTCGGTGGGGAACGGAGGGACAGGAAGACGCCAGTCCACCGGATGCGCTGTATATCTAGTCTGGACTCTGAAGACGGTTCAAAGTCACACATGATCCAAGAATTTGGGCAGATTGCAATAGTATCTCTCGGTCTAGTCTGGACTCTGGACCGGAGACGAACGATCCAAGTCTTGAATTTTCGCAGAAGTTGCTTCTCTCTGAAACTGGAATAACATTCAGCTGCTGACGCACGCCGGAGAGCAATGACAGGCGAAACTTCAGGGGCGGTTTCTTTGATGCTTATTAGTGTGAACCTGCACTGCACGCTGACACGAACCGGAGACCAAACAGCAGAGTCCTGCACTGCACGTACGGGTCATTCTTCATCTCGTGGCAATTCACATCAGCGGTCGGCAACGGCGACGGCAATGTCGTTGCCTGCATTTCTCTGCCGCTGCTTGCCCGTCGAGTCGGGCAGCGGCAGCAACTTGTCAAGCGCACGCCCGCCGCCCATTCATCTTCCTCTCCTTTCCCTTTCCCTCTCCTTTCCTTTCCTTTCCCTCGCAGAAAGGTCTCGCGCATTTCTCCAAAGATTTTCTCTTCATGTCGTTTTCAGCTAGCTATCCTCTACTGAATCCATCCACCCACAAACTTTTTTCCTGCACAACCAAAATCAAAATGTATGCACTGCAGGCGTTCTAACATGTTGTTTGTCCAAGTGGCATTAAGATTATCATCTAACAGTATCTTGCAGAGATTCAGTTGGAGATCACTGGATTACCAAGACAAGAAGAAGAAGCATTGCTCGATTTGGCGGCACATAGGTTTTCCCGGGAGCCAAACACAGCATGTGCCCTGGCCCTGCATTCCTGGGGATGGCTAGACATATACTATTACGCGTGATCTGATGAGTGTCATTAAGGTTAACGGCTCCACTGCCTGCCCTGCCTTGCCCCCTCCCCCTTTCTTTAACAAAACACAACCGGCAGGAGAAAGAATCAATGCACTGCCATGTGAATAAAGAAACAGCAAAGCGCCTTTGATGATGATAGAATCATGATTGAGTGGCGGCAGAATCTTTTCAAAAACCCAAACTTTCTGCTGCCTCTCTCTCCCTTTGTTTAGTTCCTGCACTGATCTGCTCGAGTTGGGAACAGGGAGTCTTGCAAGAGTTCAGCTGATTGAAAAAATAGAGAGAGGGTTTAGGAAGCTGTCCTTTTCCATTTTTTAGATAAAGCTGTATGTGTGTGTTGTTTTAGCAGTTGCGTTTATAGAGTAGCATTATTGGTGGTGGTAGGAATTCGAGGCCTAGAAATGAGCAATAATAAGAGATATGGAAGGTGGCAAAACCGATGGTGCAACCGATCCAACCTAAGCATCGCCCCCACACCCAAACAAAGCCAGGAACAAACAAGAATTAGTAGAACAGTTGGCGCCTAGCAAGCGACTATTTTGTTTAATCGGGCGGTGTAGGTGAACTCAAGGAAACAGCATACAGTAGCTAGTGAAAGATAAGGCGAGTGCAAGAGCAGCTAAACGTGTAAATAATGCACAATATACTACTAGTACTAGGCAAAAATCAATGTGCCGGCGCCGCCGTAGCTTTTGTAAATTTCTTGCTTGGGCTTTTCATATGTCAATGCTCACTCTTTCTATTAGAGGGCATCTTTAGAACCTAGCTATAGTTTTCAAGGTTTCAACCGTAGGCCATTTTGCGATTCAAGGAGGATAGTCTTGCAAATTACGAAAATATTTTCTACTAAAATTTGCAAAAAAAAGTTAACAAAAAGAGTGCAAGTTTTACAACTTAAAATGTACCATTCTCATTTTCCCATTTTGAAAAGCAAATAATTGCATTTTATTTGATAAAAATTCTCGTAGGTAAGTTGCTACTCGATGTCTATGTGCATGGCTTTTTTTAATAAAATATACAGAGTCTCTTTCTATCTCAATCAAATGGAGTGCATGCATTTTCCCCCAAGAAAATGCAAAATAATACATGAGTTCTATATATGCCACATGACTAGTGATAAAGTATATTCCGTGCTATAGACGGAGTACTTCTGAAATTACCATCCCACAAAAAGGTAAACCAACGTGGATAACATTAATTAACATGTGGATGCTTGGTCAGCAAGCATTTACCTTCTTTGGTAGTAATTCATATCTCTCTCTCTCTCTCTCCTTTGTGCATCTCCTTTGGAGTTTGTAATTGGTTTCTTGGAAAATGCCAGCATTTTATTAATAATCATTAACAATAGCATAAAGAGTACAAAATTTTAAAAAAAAATATAAGTAGATCTTTATTCTAGACGTGTCCTCCATGGGTGATAGCCACGTCACGGCAGCGAGTATAGGGCGGTTAGGACACTATTATGTAAAAAGATCTTTTTGAACACACAAGTTTAAGAACTAGATTTGTCACTAACAGACTCCAAGGCTCCAAGGCCACTGGAGACGGAACATAACGACGACATTGTCTATGAGGTGGACAAAACCCTAAATGGATTCTAGAGTCGCCTCCCGATGGCCTCTTCATGTCCTCCCTTATGTGAGTCCACTGGTGCTTAGTACTCAACACCGTGCACACAATTTAGTACGGTTGCCCGTCATCTGCCAAATAGGAAAATACTATATAGTACTTCATCACACACTAATTTTCCCATAGTGCTGTACTTACACCTAAATTTGAAAACCCGTCAAGAATTGGTAGCTAGCTAGCATAAATTCGAAAGCACGGGCAAAGCGTGGCCAAGAAGAGAGGTGGATGCAGCCATGCCATGGACCTAGTACGCATATATGTTTACAAGTGTAATCTGGAGGCGAGAGGGCAAGCAATGGTAAACGGTGGCACGGGGAAGGTGTAGATATAGGTGGTGTGAGCAGTGTAGAAAGCGTTGGAAGCGACGGGGAGTGGCATTGCGTTGGTGCGTCCTGTAATGGGATGTGTCGACGGCTCGGCTGAAAAGCTGACACTGTTGGGGAGCGACTCGGCAAGTTTTCTTAGTTCTAGTGTCCCCAAAGACCGTTTTAGGGCTGTGAAAGGGCGACTATAGGTACTCTTAGTAATCAACACCGTGCACACAATTTAGTAGGGTTGGCCATCGTCAGCTGCCAAAACGGAAAATACAATATAGTACGTACTTCATCACACAGTAATTCTCCCAATAGTGCCGTACTTACACCTAAATTCGAAAACCCGTCAAGAATGGGTAGCTAGGAAGCATAAATTCGAAAGCACGGGCAAAGCGTGGCGAAGAAGAGAGATGCAGCCATGCCATGGCCCTAGTACGAATATATGCGAGGGGGCTAGGACCACACCGCACAGTGCAAGTGTGCAGCTCAATCAGATCAAGTGGGTTGAGACGTCCAAGGTGGTGCTAGTACGAACACGTGCCCAATTCGGAACGGCCGCGCCGGGGTGCGCGATGCGTTTCGCCAGTTTAACTAATCACACCTGCCTGAGCGAGGTCACGGCAGAGGTGGAGGATTAATTAGGCACTGGCTCCACTCCCTCTTTTTTTGTTTAATAATCAGACGAGAGAGAGAGAGAGAGAGTTTTGTATTGATTGAAGGCCGCTTTGCGAATAACGCATCCCCTAAGCCCCTGTTTGTTAATCGAGAAGGTTTCGATAGGTTAATTAATCAGCTAGAGGAAGAGGGAGGGAGGGAGGAGACGACTTGGTTTGGTTTGGTGGACGACTGACTTGGGACGATAAGAGCGAGACACGCGCGACGAGACCCCTCCCATTCATTCGAGTTCTCATTCTAAACCCTTCCCCCCCTTCGCCTCCTTCGTCCGTCGGCTGCTACTTCTAGACTTCTTTCTGGTACCTGTCCGTCCGTTCCATTCCATCCATCCATATATCGCTTCTTCCGCCGCTCCGCTTCCACGCGCACCAACCGCCTCCTCTCTGCTCTTCGGTTCCCCCGCCGAGGCCAAACCCCCTCTGCTCTTCTTGCTGCGGCCGGCGCGGACATGGCGATCGACCACGAGTCACCCTTCAAGGAGCTCCGCCTCAAGAACAGGAGGATCATGGTAACCATTCCTCCCCTGATTGCTTCTACGACTAGTAGTTTCCTTTCCGTTTCTTGCCGTCTCTGTTCGTTTCTGTTCGCCTGCTCTGCGCTCCGTTCCCGTATGGCTGTATGTGTCCGGCGGCCGGGAGGAATCGGATGAACTGGTTCCGTTACTGTTGTATTGGGCCCGCGGATTGCTTTGCTTGCTCTCCGCCGTGTTTGGGGATCGGTTCATGTCAATCCCGTGAGCAATGGCGCGGTCAAGTCAAGGCGTTGATTTTTGTTTCCCTGTCCTACTACTACTCTTTACTGCTGGCCCTTCTTCCGCACCCTAGTTAATGCCTTTTTCAGTTTTGTTTCCCTGGTCCAGCATTTGGCTGCGTTCCAGTTTGGGACCAAAATCCTTGTAGTCTTCTCCACCAAGAAATCTGTGTTCTTGGTTTTCTTCCCTCTTTTGATTTGATTGATTGATTGGTTGGTTGGTTGGTTCATCGTTGTTGATTTCTACGAGGTCAATACATTCTTGAATGCTACTAGTAGTAGTACTAGCACTGCAGGGAGGGAGTAATTGTTTTTCTTGAGCTGAACAATCTGTACCTGTGTGTGGTTTGCAGGGAGGCGGCGCCCCTGAGCCGGACGAGGAGGAGGCCGCCGAGGCGCAGGTCGCGGCGGCGCACGGAGAGGAGCATGCGCAGCAGTGGCCGCGGTGGCTGCGCCCGCTCCTCTCGGCGCGCTTCTTCGCGCAATGCAAGACGCACGTCGACTCGCACCGTAGCGGCGAGTGCAACATGTTCTGCCTCGACTGCGCCGCCGCGGCGCTCTGCTCGCTCTGCCTCGCGCACGCGCACCGGGGCCACCACACCATCCAGATCCGCCGCTCATCCTACCACGACGTCATCAGGGTCTCCGACATCCAGCGCTTCATGGACATCGCGGGCGTGCAGACCTACGTCATCAACAGCGCGCGGGTCGTCTTCCTCAACGAGCGGCCGCAGCAGAAGCAGACAGGCAAGGGCGGCGGCAGCGGCGGAGGCGGAGGGAGCGCCAACCTCTGCGAGGTCTGCAGCCGCAGCCTCCTCGACAACTTCCGCTTCTGCTCCCTCGGGTGCAAGGTCGCCGGCTGCTCCTCCGACTTTTCCAGCGCCAAGCCACCACGGACCAACAGGCTCGGCCGCGCCAAGCCTGGCTCGGCGGAACCAGAGGCGGCATCCTCCTCCTCTTCCCTGCGCAATGCCACCAACCAGAGCTTCAGGCCGTCCACCCCGCCGCCGCCGCCTCCTCCTCCGGCGGCCAAGCGGCGCAAGGGCATTCCGCACCGGGCACCGTTCGGCAACCTCATCATCGACTACTAGCCAGCACCATCACCCATTACACCAAGGTGCATCGAATCCACCACATGTCCAGTTGCAGCGGTAGTGAATGGAATGACAATGCGGCCACCACTTCGGTGGCCGCCCGCCATTGCCTTTGGTGGTGGTGGTGCTTCTCGATGTGGATTCCACCATTATTAGACTTTCATTCAGGAAGAAAGCCGGCCGGCAGGCAGGAAAGGCTGGATGGACACACAACTGAAAAAAGTTCTAGCCTTTTCTTACTGCTTAATCATCACCACTAGGACAGAAAGGAAAACTGTTACACTACAGAGAGATTACTGTATAGTATGATTATTAAGGTCCTCCTGCTCTACTACTACTTCTATACTACTAGACTTGAGTTTTGTGATGTTTTTACTTTTTAGCTAATAAGCAATGCAGTGGTTAAGCTAGCTAGAGTACAAGCATTTGCCACTTGTGAATCAAGTTTTGTGATGATTTTTCTTCATCTGTAAATATGGAGTGCTAGAAGAGGATGACTGCTTGTTAATTAAGTACTCCTATGTTGCTCAATTTTCAATCTTCTTTTTGGATGGGTCAATGGCTGGTTTCTTCCTCTCGTTTCTTCCGTTTGTTGATCCTTAACTGTGAGGCATCTGCAAACTTGCTTGACACTGATGTTTGGCAATTAGCAGCGGACGCTGTCACGCTAATGCCGCCCAACAAGCAAGCTACTAGACAGCTTGCGTTGATACAGGGGCAGCATGACTGTGATGGCCTGATCAATTATGCTAAATCATCATCCTGTTCCCTGCTCCCGTGGATAAATTAAATCTAAACACTTGTGATATGATGGCGATTTGCTGGTCGAGTAGCCAGGTGGTGGCAGCATAAATTGCTGAAGCCGACGTGGAACGAGAATTATTTACAGTGAAGGAGGATATGTCTTTTTTTTTTTGCTTATGGAACCAAGAAGCAAACAGAAGCATCTTTCTATCTATTTGTAGTGCTGCAGCTTTGCATCAGCTACTGATTTTTTCTTCCTCTACCCTTTGCATCGATCTTTTCTAGAAGAATAATCTTTGGTTTCCTCATCTTTGAAGAATACTGAACATTTATATGCACAAAAGAACCTTAAAAGAAATGTATGTTTGTGTGAATTTTCTGGAAGGGAACAGCAAAGGAGGGCAGCAAAGACTTTTCCCTTTAGTTTTAAAACGAGCAAAGCCTTCTTTTAAAGTGTGGTGGATGTCGACATAGATTAGACAAGGACGTGGATTCGGCAGAAAGATGCTCTGTATTTTTCAGGATTCGGTTGCTTCGTGCCAATCTTTGCCAAGTCAAACTCGGAGACGACATAAGATGCAGGGAAAACACACGAGACATAGGCATCGTCAAAGATTACATGATTATTATTACATCTGAATTTTTCAGGCCTCCTATAAATATGCGCCAGGCAAGAAATGATCATAATCTCCATTCTCCTGGTATGTCTTGTGAACACACATTGTACAGCTAAGGAGTTTGTAAACATAACACGTCAGTGGCTACGCAAAGATCCCCAAACCCTAGCCCCTACCACTCCCTCCTCCCGCCGATTGGCGCCGCCGGGAGAAGCCCGGGTGGCGCGGCGGCGGCGAGGGATCTACTCCTGCTGCGTCGGGTAGTGGCTCGGCTTGATTTTTACTATGGCTTCGGGGGACGTCGTCGGGGTGGTGGAGGCGGCGTCACGTCGGAATAAGGGTGCTGGAGCTTGATCCCATCTCGGCGAGACCACTTGTGGCGGCGCTGGCGAGCTGCTGGCCCAGTGTCCTCTCAGATCTATGGATCTAGGAAGGGTGGTTTCTCCGGGTGCGGTCGACTTTCGACTTGGCCTTGGAGTTTGTGGGCGTCTGTTCATGAGTCGGAGGGGTGCTGATGCTGTTGTCTTCCCCTCGGCCGACCGTGGTGGCGAGGGAGAGGAAGGGGATGGCACCACCGTCTTCCTTTTTAGGGTTGTTTGTGTTATTCTGGTGGTATGCAGTTGTCGCGTCTTGAAGTTCTTCCAGGCGGCCTTGGTGGCGAGGGAAGTAGGCGGCTCGACGTATCGATGCCTAAATCTGCCAGATGGTGGAGCGTTCTGCTAGTGATTTGGATCTACTGCTCGGGGATCTTCGGTTGGAGGTACTGCTTGTTCTTCCCCATTTCCTGCATGCCTGATGGTCTGGAAAATGTTCTTAGCTCTCACCCCACGGGGTGGGCACTCCTACGGTGTTCAAAGCCCAATGTGGCGACGACGACGGCGGTGATTCGATGGTGCCTGAAGATGTGCTGCTTCTGGATCTGGTCCCTGTACTTGGTTGGTGACGATGAGGACGATGCGCATGATTGTGTTTTAGAAGTACGGTGTGAGGTCCTTCTTGCAAAATTCTGGGACTATATTGTATTTCCCTTTATTTGTGGGTCATTTGTAATCGGTTTCGCCAATGAAATTCCATTGGTTGTTGTCTCAAAAAAAAGATCCCAAAACAAAGAATCAGGGGGCTCCTCTTCCTCCTCTTCCCTTCCCCCCTGCTACAGTTTTCTCGAACCTTCCCGTGGGCGTCGGGCCGCTCCAAAGCCAAACTCGCTGTCGTTGCCGGTCGAGGGAGGCGGAGGAGTGGCTCCGGCGCATGTAGTTTAGGTTGCTAGGCTCTCGCTGTATGAGTCGTAGGATTAAGTTTAGGTTTTCTTGTGTCTGCCTAGGTTGTGCTTGGCGAGATGCTGATAGGCCTGTCCCTCCCCCACCCCTAGCGTTCGTGCACGACAACGGGTGGTCGTCTTCGCTCAGGACTGGTCAGGTCCTGAGGTGGGAGCTTGCTTGGGTTTGGGCTGTGGGCGGAGGCCTTGCCAATAAGTGCCTCAGCGGCAACTCTATCTGGCGAACTGACAGCGTGCTTCTCTCTTTGGCCGGCCTTGGTGGCGAGGAGTGGGAGGAGGATGACACGTGGGTCGTGTGGTGTGTGCGGCGGCCTGGAAGCTTGAAGTGGGTTCGTTCTGACCCGATCCCGCATCTGCTGGAGATGAAGTACAACACTAGGTTGCTCCGATGGACGGAGATGGGCGCGCGGCTTCTGTTCATCTCCATTTGCTTGCTGTTGGAGATATGCCCTAGAGGCAATAATAAAATTAGTTATTATTATATCTTTGTGTTTATGATAAAAGTTTGCATTCATGCTATAATAGTATTAACCAGAAACATTAATACTTGTGTGATTTGTAAACTAATTGGAGTCCCTAGTAAAGCCTCTTTATAATACTAGCTTGTTGGTTGATAAATGATCATGGTTTCCTGATCATGAACATTGAAATTTTATTAACAACAAGATCATATCATTAGGAGAATGGTGTGATGGACATACTCCTATAGATAAGCGTAGCATAAAGATCAAGTCATTTCATTAGTTCGTTTGCTATAAGCTTTCTGATACATAGTAACCTAATTCCTTCTACCATGAGATTATGCTAATCACTATCACCGGATGGATACTTTGATGACATCAAACACCACACCGTAACTGGGTGGCTATAAAGGTGGCATTGAGTGTTTGAAAAGTGTGTCTTGAGGCACATGGATCAAGAGTGGGATTTGTCTATCCATATGACGGGTAGATATACTCTGGGCCCTCTTGGTGGAACTAATCCAATTAGCTTGCAAGCATGTGATTGGCTCACAAGGGATCACATATCACGGGAACGAGAAAAGAGTACTTATCGGTAACAAGGTTGAACTAGGTATAAAGAGATATCGACGATAAGACCTTGGATAAGTAAAATATCATGAGACAAAGGGAAATTGGTATCGCATGTAAATGGTTCATTCGATCGCAAAGTAATCGTAGAAATATGTGGGAGCCATATGAATTTCCATATTCCTCTATTGGTTATTGATCGGAGAAGAGTCTCAGTCATGTCTGCATGATTCACGAACCGTAGGGAGACACACTTAAGGATTCAATGTTGTTTAGTAGATATGGAATGTAAGTAGGGAGACCGAATGTTGTTTGGAGTCTCGGATGGATCCGGAATATCATGAGGAGATCCGGAAAGGTCCAGATAATAAGATTCATATAAGGAAAGTCCAATTTCGGAGTTCGGGAATGATTCCGGTGTTTTCACCGGAATGATCTAGAAGGGTCTAGAAGGTTCGCCGGACCAGAAGGGGAAGGGTGCAATAATGTGGCATGACTAAGTGGAATGGTTGCATCATGTCCTAGGTCAAAGGGCTGTGCAAATAAAGAGTTAATACGGACTCCAAAATTGTAAGTCAAAAGGCAAGTTTGAAAACTCAAACTAGGATAATGTTTCCTAGTGGAGGAGGAAGAGAATCCTTCTCTCCCTCCACTACAAGCCTAGAAGGAGAGGGAGTTGGGGAAGGATTCAAACTTCCCTCTCCCTAGCTTCCCCTCCCTCTCATAAATAGAGGGGAGGGACTGCCCCTCCATACAACACCACCACCACCCAAGCCCGCGTCGCTTACTATCGCCGCCGCTGCATTGCCGCCGAGCCGCCACAGCCGCCGCCGCCGCCGCCATGTCGCCGCCTCTCGCCACCACCGGCTCACCGTCGTCGTCCTAGTTGCCGCCGGCTCCACCTCCTCTCCGGCTTCTAAACCCTAGATCGCCGGGGAAACCCTATTTCTCCACCATAACCCGCTTCGGCTTAGGCGAAGCTCTACGGGATCTTCCCTCTAATTTCGACACCACGCCATCGTGCTGCCGGAATCGCGAGGAGAGAACTACAACCTCCACTGCCTGCTAGAACAAGGGAGAGGAAGGCCTTCATCGAGTACCGAATGTGTGACCGACTGCGGAAGCGCTGCCGGAACGCAGCGCCGGAACGATCATCGATGCGATCTTGAGATCGACAAGTGTACGACTACAATACCCACGAGAATCTGCTCTCGTTAACCGCTTTGGAATCTTCAAGGGTGAGTACTCTAATCGACTCGTTGCTATAATCTAATAGATAGATCTTGGCTTGTGTGTGTTCATGCAGTAGAAATTTGTTGTTTTCCATGCTACGAACCCCTACACTTCCTTCATAAGGTTAGTGCGCATGTATGGCTGCTTCCTGCTGCGAGTATTCATCGAGCTTCTCTGGCCGGCCTTGGTGGCGAGGGAAGAAGTTGCGGCGATGACAGGCAGCGAGATGCAGTTGAGCCAACCTGCAGCAATATCGAGCTCATCACGCTGCGGGGAAGAACGCCCGCGCGATCTTTGGCTGATTCGATGGCCTTCTCGGACGCAAGAGATGTGTTCTCTCAACCTCCAGGAAGGAGGCTCCCCGATCTCAGCATCGGCGTTCTCCGCCCTCTCGAAGCCAAGTGGTTCGTCCCCAACGACGGAAGGGTGGCCGGAGCTGGAGACTCGCTGTCGGTGGAGGAGAAAAGGGACTCGACTGCTTTTTTATTTTCTTCCCCATGGTTCTCTTTGTAATAACACAACCCTATGAAATGTTTTTGAGCCTGTGTATAAAATTGTACCCACTGCTTTGTTAATGAATGCTGCATCGGGGTATTTCCAGACCCCATTATCGTTCAAAAAAAAGCAGGCCCAACATAACGTGGTTTGTACATGAGTAGTCCGCCAAAAAAGAAACATTGTCTTTACAAAAGGTGTCGTTTCAAGGTTGTCTAAGAATTCATGGAAACTAGGCACTTCTTTTTTTTCCAAAAAAGGGGGTTACCCCTTATGCATAGCATTGATGCATAAACCAGTTGAACAGGAACATAAAGCAATATAACTCTTTCATTATCTTAAAAGATGGGGAGCCGAATGTATCACCCGACTAATCCATTGGCCTGGTCTCGCACGTGCCTCCTTCTCACCCCTCTCATTCTCTCAAGAGGCTCCCGACTCTCCACTCTTCATATTTTTGACAACAAACATCGCGAGGGGATAAGAGGATGTCAAAACTTATTAGGGGAATATAGAAGGAGTGATCATGACTTAGATGAGTTTTCATGACTTTGATGAGTGTGTAGGGTTTCATAGCATGGAAAACAAAAAATTCTACCACATACAAACAAACAAGCCAAGATAAATCTACTAGATTGTAGCAACGAGTCGATGGAATAACTCACCCTCGAAGATTTCAAAGTGTTTAACGAGAGCGGATTCTCGTGGGTGATGTAGTCGTACTCTTCCCGATCTCAAGATCGCGTAGACGATCCTTCCGGCGCTGTGTTCCGGCAGCGCTTCCGTAGTCGGTCACACGTTCAGTACTCGATGAAGACCTTCCTCTCCCTTGTTCCAGCAGGCAGCGGAGGTTGTAGCACTCTCCTCGCGATTCCGGCAGCACAACGACGTGGTACCGGAAGTAGAGGGAGATCTCGCAGGGCTTCGCCTTAAGCCGGAGCGAGCATGGTGGACTATGAGAGAGAGCCTCGGCGATCTAGGGTTTAGACGCACCAAGGAGGGGGCAATGCCGGCGGCTAGGGTTTGCCCTAGGCGGCGGCGATTTGGCCCTAGGCGGCAGCGACTATGGAGCGCGGCGGCGGCTAGGGTTAGGGTTTAGAGGGGGCAACTTGTGTGCTAGGAGGGGTAGCCCTGCCCCTCCTTATATAGGTGGGAGGCGCCGGCCAAGGGGAGGGGAGTCCCTCCCCAACTCGGATCCCAAGTGGGCCGGCGGTGGAGGGGAGGAACTCCTCCCCAAGTAGGTTTCCTACTTCCCCTCCACCTTCCAAAATAGCCGTTTGACTTTTCAAACTAGGATTTGATTAAACCCTTTATTTTGTTCAGCGATGACACCTAGTACATGATGCAATCATTCCAACTTGATATGACACATTCATGTACCCTTCCCCTCCGGAGTGCCGGACATTCCGGAACCTTCTAGAACATTCCCGATGAAAACACCGGAACCATTCTCCAACCCCGAAACAAGACTTTCCTTATATGAATCTTATTCTTCGGACCATTCCGGATCTCCTCGTGATATCCCGGATCCCATCCGAGACTCCGAACAACATTCGGTCTCTTACTCATCATTCCATAACTACTCAAACAACGTCGAATCCTTAAGTGTGTATCCCTACGGTTCGTGAATTATGCGGACATGATCGAGACACTTCTCCGAACAATAACCAATAGAGGAATCTGGAAATTCATATGGCTCCCACATATTTCTACGATTACTTTGCGATCGAATGAACCACTTACATACGATACCAATTTCCCTTTGTCTCACGATAGTTTACTTATCCGAGGTTATGATCGTCGGTATCTCTGCATACCTAGTTCAACCTCACATCGATAAGTACTCTTTTCGCTCCGTGATATGTGATCCCTTGTGAGCCAGTCACATGCTTGCAAGCTAATTGGATGACATTCCACCGAGAGGGCCCAGAGTATACCTATCCGTCATATGGATGGACAAATCCCACTCTTGATCCATGTGTCTCAACCAATACTTTCCGAACACTCGATGCCACCTTTATAGCCACCCAGTTACGGTGTGGTGTTTGATGTCATCAAAGCATCCTTCCGGTGAAGGTGATGTGCATGATCTCATGGTCGAAGGAATTAGGTTACTATGTATCAAAAAGCATATAGCAATTGAACTATTAAAATGACTTGATCTTTATGCTACGCTTATCTATAGGAGTATGTCCACCATATCATTCTCCTAACTATATGATCTTGTGGTTAATAACATCTCAATGTTCATGATAGGGAAACCACAATCATTTATTAACCAACAAGCTAGTATTATAAAGAGGCTTTACTAGGGACTCTATTTTAGTTTACAAATCACACAAGTATAAATGTTTCCTTGTTAATACTATTATAGCATGAATGTAAACATTTATCATAAACACAAAGATATAATAATAACTACATTTATTATTGCCTCTAGGGCATATCTCCAACATTCTCCCACTGCACTAGAGTCATCTAATCTACATTACATGGTAATATACCGAACACCCATGGCAGTTTGGTGCTGGTCATGTTTTGCCCTCGGGAGAAGTTTAGTCAACGGATCCGCCACATTCAGATCTGTGTGTACTTTGCAAATCTTTATGTCCCCATCTTGGACATGTTCTTGAATAGCGTGAAAACGTAGCTTGATATGCTTCAGCTTCTTGTGTGACCTTGGTTCTTGCGCATTGGCTATGGCGCCCATGTTATCACAGTAGATAGACATTGGGTCCAGCGCACTAGGAACCACACCCAGCTCTATAATGAACTCTTTCATCCATATTGCTTCTTGTGAAGCCTCCGAAGCAGCCATGTATTCCGATTCAGTTGAAGATCTCGCCACAACGCTTTGCTTTGCACTCCTCCAGCTAACTGCTGCACCATTCAAAGTAAATACGTATCCAGATTGTGATTTAGAATCATCCGGATCGGTGTTCCAACTAGCATCGGTGTAACCATTAACAACGAGCTGTTCATCACCTCCATAAGAAAGAACCATATCCTTAGTTCTTCTCAAGTACTTAAGGATGCTTTTGATCATTCCAATGACCACTCCTGGATCACTTTGATATCTGCAAGTTAAACTAACAGCATATGCAATGTCGGGTCTAGTACATAGCATGGCATACATTAGAGATCCTATGGGTGAGGCATAGGGAGTCTTACTCATCCTTTCTCTATCTTATGCCGTTGTCGGACTTTGAGTTTTACTCAAGGTCGTATTGGGCAACATGGGCAAGAACCCTTTCTTGCTATCTTCCATTCCAAACCTCTTTAGAACTTTGTCCAAATATGTACTTTGTGACAATGATATTAGGCGTCTCGATTTATCTCTATAAATCTTTATGCCTAATATGTAAGCTGCTTCGCCAAGATCCTTCATTGAAAAACTATTATTCAAATATTCCTTGACACTATTAAGAAGGTCTACATCATTCCCAATCAACAATATGTCATCTACATATAGTATTAAGAATGCTCTGAGCTCCCACTCACTTTCTTGTAAATACAAGCTTCTCCATAAGTTTGTATAAAACCAAAACTTTTGATCACCTTATCAAAACGTTGATTCCAACTTCGGGATGCTTGCTTCAATCCATAGATGGACCGTTGAAGTTTCCATACCTTGTTAGCATCTTTAGGATCGATAAAACCTTTGGGTTGCATCATATACAACTCTTCATCAATGTCTCCATTGAGGAATGCTGTTTTGACATCCATCTGCCATATCTCATAATCATAATATGCAGCGATTGCTAACATAATCCTCACAGACTTTAGCTTCGCTACTGGTGAGAAAGTCTCATCGTAGTCAACTCCTTGAATTTGTCGAAACCCTTTTGCGACAAGTCGAGCTTTATAGACAGTAATATTACCATCAGCATTTGTTTTCTTCTTGAAAATCCATTTGTTCTCGACAGCCTTCCGGCCATCCGGTAAGTCCACCAAAGTCCATACTTGGTTTTCGTACATGGATCCAATCTCGGATTTCATGGATTCTTCCCATTTATTGGAATCTGGGCTCATCATCGCTTCCTCATATGTCGCAGGGTCATCGGTGTTGTCCACCAACATGACACTCATAACGGGATCATACCAATCAGGAGTGATATGAGTTCTCTTTGACCTGCGAGGCTCTGTAGCAACTACAACCGAAGTTTCATGATCATCATCATTAGCTTCCTCTCTTATTGGTGAAGGCACCATAGGAACTTCTTCCGGTGCTGCGTTACTCGCAAGTTAGAGAGAAGGTTCGACAACCTCGTCGAGTTCTACTTTCCTTCCAGTCACTTCTTTCGAGAGAAAATCCTTATCTAGAAAGGATCCATTATTGGCAACGAAGATTTTGCCTTCGGATCTATGATAGAAGGTATACCCAATAGTTTCCTTCGGGTATCCTATGAAGACGCATTTTTCCGCTTTGGGTTCAAGCTTGTCCGGATGTAACTTCTTTACATAGGCTTCGCAACCCCAAACTTTAAGGAACGACAATTTAGGTTTCTTCCCACACCATAATTCATACGGTGTCGTTTCAACGGATTTAGATGGTGCCCTATTTAAAGTGAATGCGGCTGTTTCTAATGCATAACCCTAAAATGATAGCGGTAAATCTGTAAGTGACATCATAGAACGAACCATATCTAAGAGAGTTCGATTACGACGTTCGGACACACCATTACGTTGTGGTGTTCCCGGCGGTGTCAATTGTGAAAGTATTCCGCATTTCTTCAAATGCTCGCCAAACTCGTAACTTAGATATTCACCTCCACGATCAGAACGTAGAAATTTAATCTTCTTGTTACGTTGATTCTCTACCTCACTTTGAAACTCCTTAAACTTCTCGAAAGTTTCGGACTTATGTTTCATGAAATATATATACCCATATCTACTCAAGTCATCTGTGAAGGTAAGAACATAACGATAACCACCGCGCGATGCTACACTCATTGGACCACACACATCGGTATGTATGATTTCCAATAAGTCCGTAGCTCGCTCCATCATACCACAAAATGGAGTTTTAGTCATTTTACCCATCAGACATGCTTCGCATCTATCAACTGATTCAAAATCAAGTGATTCAAGAAGTCCATCGGAATGGAGTTTCTTCATACGCTTCACTCCAATGTGACCAAGACGACAGTGCCACATATAGGTCGAGTTATCGCTCGATTTCAAACGTTGAGCCTCAATGTTATTAATATGTGTATTTCCACTATCGAGATTCAATAAGAATAGACCATCTATCAAAGGTGCATGTGCATAAAACATATTACTCATATAAATCGAACAACCATTATTCTCGGACTTAAACAAGTAACCGTCTCGCAATAAACAAGATCCTGATATAATGATCATGCTTAACGCAGGCACCAAATAACAATTATTTAAGTATAAAACTAATCCCGATGGTAGATGAAGGGGTAGCGTGCGATAGCGATCACATCAACCTTTGATCCGCTTCCCACGCATCGTCACCTCGTTCTTCGCTAGCTTCCGTTTATTCGCAAAGACCTGTTTGAGTTACAAATATGAGCAACCAACCAGATCAAATACCTGTGCACTACTACGAGTACTAGTGAGATACACATCAATAACATGTATATCGGATATACCTTTCTTCTTGATGTTGTCGTTCTTCAAATCCGCCAAGTACTTTGGGAAATTCCACCAGTGACCTTCTCCCTTGTAGTAAAAGCACTCAGTATCAGGCTTAGGTCCAGCCTTGGTCTTCTTCGTCGGCGCGGTAACTTTCTTACCACCCTTCTTGAAGTGTCCCTTTTGCTTAGACTTGCCTTTCTTGAATTTGGTGGTCTTATTGACCATCAACACTTGGTGCTCTTTCTTGATCTCCACTTCTGCTGATTTCAACATGGCAAAGAGTTCTGGCAACTACTTGTTCATGTTTTGCATATTGTAGTTCATCACAAAGTTCTTGTAACTTGGTGGTAGTGATTGGAGGACACGATAAATCCCCAAAGCGTTAGGAATCACTATACCCAAGCTTTGAAGTTTGTTTGCGTGCCCAGACATCTTAAGCACATGCTCACTGACGGAGCTGCCCTCTTCCATCTTGCAGTTAAAGAACTTTTCAGAAGCCTCATAGCTCTCAATTGCCGCGTGAGTCTCAAAGTTCAATTTGAGATCACGGACAATATCATGTGGGTCTGAATTCTCAAACCTTTTCTGAAGCTCCGATTCTAAACCATACAAGATAGCACACTGAACTGTGGAGTACTGAGTCTTCCGAGCGAGGTAAACATTCTTTACTTCATCGGTAGCAGCAGCTGCAGGTGGGTCACCCAGCGGTGCATCCAGCACATAGGTCAAATTACCATCTATGAGGACAATCCTCAAATTGCGGAACCAATCCGCGAAGTTGCATCCATTGTTTTTCAATTTTTCTTTCTCTAGGAACGCATTAAAATTGATGGTAGGGGCCGACATTGATCTACAACATATTTGCAATAGTTTAGACTAAGTTTATGACAAATTGAAGTTCTAATTAATAGTTAAATTAATCTAGGTGAACTCCCACTCAAAACGATATCCCTCACATTGTTTTAGTGATCACACGAACCAAATCCACCACATCAACACCGATCATCACGAGAGTTGATGTAGCTTCAATGGCGAACAATCGACATGTTCATCATATCTACTATATGATTCATGCTTTACCTTTCGGTGATCCGTGTTCCGAGACCATGTCTGTACATGCTAGGCTCGTCAAGATCAAACCTTAGCTTCCGCATGAGCAAATCTGTCTTGCTCACGTTGTATACACTTGCGGAATCTAACACACCCGATCATCATGTGGTGCTTCGAAACAACAAGCTTTAGCAACGGTGCTTACTAAGGATGAACACTTTAGAACTTGAAATTCATGTGCATGAGGGATCATCTTATAATGCTACCGTCGTTAACTAAGCAATACAAGATGCATAAAGGATTAACATCACATGCTATTCATAATATGAGATATGATATGGCCTTTCTTCTTTGTGCTTCCGATCTCCATCTTAAAGCACGAACATGATTTCCATCATCACCGGCATTGCATCAAGGTCCATGACGCTGCTCCATGGTTGTCGTCCACCGGCTTCAACTATTACAACTACTTTGAATAGACACGCGGGTCTTAACATAAATTAAAGACAACCATATGGCTCCTGCCGGTTGCCAACTTACAATAAGGAACATTGCATACATCAAATATAATCACAATCATGGCCATATCACATCACAGCACACCCCTGCAAAACAAAGTTAGACGCCTCTACTTATTTTGCATGTTTTACGTGGTTTGGGGATTTCAATAAGTGTCGTTCTAACTTACGAACGAGAACCACAACATTGATACTAGTATTGTCAATCACCCGTTGTAAATTGAATCTTAACTATGCTGGGAGAAACAGGCACCCGCAAAGCCACTTATGCAATACAAGTTGCATGTCAAGCGTGGAGCAAGTCTCATGAACGATGTCATGTAAGGTTAGCCCGGGCCGCTTCATCCCAACATCCCGCAAGATGCAAAGTACACAAGAAGCAATCTACAATAAAAGCATCAACGCCCACAATGACCATTGTGTTCTACTCGTGCAACAGATCTACATATAGACATGGCTCCGATACCACTGTAGGGTTTCATAGCATGGAAAACAAAAAATTTCTACCGCATACAAACAAACAAGCCAAGATCTATCTACTAGATTGTAGCAACTAGTCGATGGAATAACTCACCCTCCAAGATTCCAAAGTGTTTAACGAGAGCGGATTCTCGTGGGTGATGTAGTCGTACTCTTCCCGATCTCAAGATCGCGTAGACGATCCTTCCGGCCAAGGCTTTGGCGCTTCCGCAGTCGGTCACACGTTCGGTACTCGACGAAGACCTTCCTCTCCCTTGTTCCAGCAGGCAGTGGAGGTTGTATCATTGTCCTCGCGATTCCGGCAGCACAACGGCGTGGTACCGGAAGTAGAGGGGAGATCTCGCAGGGCTTCGCCTTAAGCCGGAGCGAGTATGGTGGACTATGAGAGAGAGCCTCGGCGATCTAGGGTTTAGACGCAGCAAGGAGGGGGCAAGGCCGGCGGCTAGGGTTTGCCCTAGGCGGCGGCGAGTTGTCCCTAGGCGGCAGCGGCTATGGAGAGCGGCGACGGCTAGGGTTAGGGTTTAGAGGGGGCAACTTGTGTGCTAGGAGGGGCAGCCCTGCCCCTCCTTATATAGGTGGGAGGCGCCGACCAAGGGGAGGGGAGTCCCTCCCCAACTCGGATCCCAAGTGGGCCGGTGGTGGAGGGGAGGAACTCCTCCCCAAGTAGGTTTCCTACTTCCCCTCCACCTTCCAAAATAGCCGTTTGACTTTTCAAATTGGCGTTTGACTTTTCAAACTAGGATTTGATTAAACCCTTTATTTTGTTCAGCGATGAGACCTAGTACATGATGCAATCATTCCAACTTGATATGACACATTCATGTACCCTTCCCCTCCGGAGTGCTTACATTCGTAACCTTCTAGAACATTCCCATGAAAACACGGAACCATTCTCCAACCCCAAACATGACTTTCCTTATATGAATCTTATTCTCCGGACCATTCCGAATCTCCTCGTGATATCCCGGATCCCATCCGAGACTCCGCAAACCATTCGGTCTCTTACTAATCATTCCATAACTACTCAAACAACGTCGCATCCTTAGGAGTGTCTCCCTATGGTTCGTGAATTATGCGGACATGATCGAGACACTTCTCCGAACAATAACCAATAGAGGAATCTGGAAATTCATATGGCTCTACATATTTCTACGATTACTTTGCATCGAATGAACCACTTACATACGATACCAATTTCCTTTGTCTCACGATAGTTTACTTATCCGTGGTTATGATCGTCGGTATCTCCGCATACCTAGTTCAACCTCACATCGATAAGTACTCTTTTCTCGTTCCCGTGATATGTGATCCCTTGTGAGCCAGTCACATGCTTGCAAGCTAATTGGATGACATTCCACCGAGAGGGCCCAGAGTATATCTATCCGTCATATGGATGGATAAATCCCACTCTCGATCCATGTGTCTCAACCAATACTTTCCGAACACTCAATGCCACCTTTATAGCCACCCAGTTATGGTGTGGTGTTTGATGTCATCAAAGCATCCTTCCGGTGAAGGTGATGTGCATGATCTCATGGTCGAAGGAATTAGGTTACTATGTATCAAAAAGCATATAGCAATTGAACTATTAAAATGACTTGATCTTTATGCTACGCTTATCTATAGGAGTATGTCCACCATATCATTCTCCTAACGATATGATCTTGTGGTTAATAACATCTCAATGTTCATGATAGGGAAATCACAATCATTTATTAACCAACAAGCTGGTATTATAAAGAGGCTTTACTAGGGACTCTATTTTAGTTTACAAATCACACAAGTATCAATGTTTCCTTATTAATACTATTATAGCATGAATGTAAACATTTATCATAAACACAAAGATATAATAATAACTACATTTATTATTGCCTCTAGGGCATATCTCCAACAGAGTGGAGGTGGGTGCAGATGCAACCAATAAAGGTTAGTCAGAGGAGACGGATGAGGCGTGCATGCCTGTTCTGATAATGGAGACCTATGACGTCGAGGAGGGACCCACTCATTTTAGGACAATCAGGTGGTTAGGGCAAACGACATCGGTCGCAAAAGAAACCGAGGAAGAGAGGGATGAGGTTTCGTGGTCGGTAGCAAAGGCATTCATGGATTGTGGGGTGAGTAGTCCCGCAACAGGGATATTGCTTTCGTTGCATTCCCCACTTTTCAATGTTTTTGTTGCAACATATATGGATTTTTTGTAGATCCTTAGTTCTTTTATTGAGTGTCCATGTTTCAATTGTTCCGAAAGGTTTGAAGGGCTTTGGTAGAGTCAAAGGGTAAATACTGCAACAATTTGTGCACACATAGAAAATGTTGCATGCAGAAAAATTGATGCTAGAGTGAAAAAAATCAAAGTTTCCCACTTTGTTTTTATTTACCTAGCAATTTTTGTTAAACTTTACAAAGTTCGAGATTGTCTAAACACATAACGGGAGGTATATAAAAAATGTAGGATTTGACGAGCATGAGGCAATGAGATAGCTAGCTGAGAGCCACCTCCTAGAAACGGGATTTCACCCCAATTTATAAATAAAGAAACCATTCACGCAAAATTAAAAGGTTCAAACAAATATGAACTAGGCCCGTCAGGGATACAACACAAACATTCCCAAACGGAGAGAGCAAAAACAAGCTCTCAAAAGCGACTAAACTGGAAAAAAGAGCACTAAACGCTGGATGAAGTAGAGATCCGACATGCCGCCTCCAGAAGGTGTCGAAGGAGATTGTCCAGATTTGCCTTGTCCCACTACCTACATAGCGGGTACCAGAGATGCAAAAAGGCCAGAAATTTGAAATACGGGCCAGCTGCACATTGGGAGAAAATATTCTCAATTACCATCTTTTTGCGATTTGTCAAAATAGGCTACGACAACATGGTAAACACCAACCATAAGAGATAGCGCCACTTTCCAGCATGGTTTGCCCTGGTCTCTATAAATTCAGCGAGATCTTTGGCCTACCATTTCGGAGCCCAAGGCTTCTCTAGTAAAATTCCGTAGGAATCGAATCGCGGGGATTCAGGCATCCGAGATAATGAACATAACCTATCTCCCGACCCATGGCGTTTTGCAAATTCCACCCTGGAGGTAACACTTGAAAGAACATGTTGGGCCCCCATGTGGGGTTTTGGTAATTAATGACAATCTTTATGAACTAATGTTTGTATTAAGTTATACTTGTAGGATTTGTCCATTGGCATCGCTTGGAGCATGTGTTGGCTTCAAGGTCGATGAAATGCAAATAAGATATGTTGTGCAAGCTCAATATGCGAGGTCGATGATGAGGAATTAAGAAAGGAGTTCCATCTTGAGAAGGGCAAGACCGTATACATTGAGCTCAAGTGGAATGCTCAAGGCAAAGGTATAATCTTGATAGGTTTTCCCTTTTGCCGGTCTCACGTTGTGTGTGTGAGACCGGGTTTAGGATAGATAACCGTACTATCAAGAGGGGCTCTCGTATGAGTAATTCGGTCACATCGTTCGGAGAGAGCTAAAACTATTTGGTTGATATTTGGTCTTATCCATGTGAGGATTTAGAGCTTGTGGTAATCTCCATAACAAGCTCTTGTTCATCAAAATCGGATCTTCCGTTTACATCTGTTGCGATTTTGATTTATGCGCCTTTTTGGTTTCTCACCAAGTGAGGTATCTCATATTATTCTACTTGATACTTTCTCACTTGGTGATAACCATTATTTACACTTTTTATTGGGAAGCCCTTGTCGTCCTCTATCCAACGCAATTGGAATCGGGTCAATCGGAGCTTCCAATCAAAAGTTATTGCGGTTTGAATTTGTCTCTCTCTAATTAAAAAGAAAAGATATGTTTTCTGGGCCGAGCGGTAGTACCGCCCGGGCGGGCCGGTACTACCGCCCGTCCCTGGGAGTTCCCCAATTTCTCTCTTCCTCGTGCAGTACCTTAATCCGGTACTACCAGCCGGCCCGGTAGTACCGCCCGGGTGGGCCGGTAGTACCGGTCGGCCCAGGAACATTTTTCCTGAGATCCAGCTCGCACGCGCGTTCCCTTTCTCGCTCCGCTGCACCCGCGCCGCTAATC
Source organism: Avena longiglumis (assembly GCA_030063025.1). NCBI lineage: Eukaryota > Viridiplantae > Streptophyta > Magnoliopsida > Poales > Poaceae > Avena > Avena longiglumis. The sequence goes on along the minus strand of CP125974.1, from coordinate 467,879,083 downwards.
CCGCGCCTCGCTCGCCTCCTGCGCGCCAGATCGACGCCTCGCGTCCGTCGCTTCATTGGCGCTGCCTTCGCGCCTAGATCCCAGGCCGATGATTCTCGCTACTGGTGCAGCGTTGACTCAAGGCGGTTCTCGCTGCCTCGCTCGAGTGCACAAGACGTGCCCCCATCCTGGGCCTCACAGACTGTCGCGTCTGCCATTGCTGCTGTTCTCCGCCATTGGGCCCCGATCCCCTACCGACTTTTTCCTTTGCTCGCGCGTGTGTTGACTGTCCCTGTGGTGGCTTGGTCTGTTCGGTCCGGTAGTACCGGTCTGATCCGCTTCTACCAGTCAGTCTAGGAAAAATGCCCCAATGGGCAGAATCTACCCGTCTCTTTAAATACCTTTGCCCCCTTTGTTTTTTAGGGTTGCTTCTCACTCCTCCTTTGTTTAAGCTTTGCCCCCATTTGCCTTACTCTTTGAGCTTGATTTCTACACACCCCTCCATTGATTCTTGCATATATTTGAGGGGTAGTTGGAGGTGATCTAGATCTACGTTTTGACCTGACCGATTCATCTCTTTGTGAGTGTATCTTTGGGGATCTAGATTTTGGGGGATTTTGTGTCTCTCTTTGATTCCTCCTCTCTTGTTCCCCCAATAGCTTTAGTAGCTTTGTTAGAACTTGAGAGTGAGGGATTTGAGCATCTTTGTGGTGTTCTTTCCATTTGCATTTGGTGCATTGGTTTGAGTTCTCCTTAGAGGATTTGGTTTGAGTTGCTCATTGGAGCTTGTCCCTCTTGGGTTCTTGGAACCCTAGACGGTTTTGTGGCCTTGGTGGCATTGTGGACTTGGTGGCATTTGTTGAGGCCTTTTGTGGCGTTTGTTGGGAGCCTCCAATTAAGTTGTGGAGAAGTGCCCCAACCTTGTGAGAGGTTCCGTTTTCCATCGACAAGTGCACCGATAGTGGAAGCGTGGATCGATCCCGTTGGGGTGAGATTCACCGGAGAATAAGGGAGGCCTTTTGTGGCGTTGGTGGTTTGATACCACCCCCTCTCCAAACGAGACGTACTCCATGTTGGGAGGAACTCGATAAAATATCGGTATCCCCGCGTGCCTCGGTTATCTCTATACCCGAGCTATTTACTTATGCACTTTACATTGTGATAGCCTTCGTGCTTGAAGTAATATATATCTTGCTATCACTTTGTTTCTTGTATTGCTTAGCATAAGTTGTTGGTGCACATAGGTGAACCTTAGTTGTTCTAGGTTGTGCTTAACAAAGTAAACACTAGTTTTATTCCGCCTTTGTTGAGCCACTCTAGGAAAAGTTGTAATCGCCTATTCACCTCCCTCTAGGCGACATCCGTATCCTTTCAACACTATCACGCAACCTTGCATCCCTGAAAATATAGTAATTATAGTTTTTGTATAAGCCAGCCACTTGCTAGTAATTAGAGACACATGAGGCCGAAACTACTCCCGTCTGGCCACGCTGGGACACACCAAAGCGCCACCGCCCCTCCCATATAGCCTCTCCCATCCTCGCTGCTCCTCCTACTGCCGCTAACATCGTCGCCAGACAAAGTCATGACGACAGGGCTTCCTCGTTAAAAGTCATGGCATAGGTGGTGCGGATCTTGTGGCGGTGGGCATCTATGGTGTGGCGGTGACGCCCGCACCAACCCAGGTTTTGATGGTGACGCAGAATTGTGGCGACTAGCAAATCTAAACGAGCATATTTGGCAACGAACGACGACAACAACTCATGGTGGGTAGGGCCCTGATATGGGACAGCTTGGACGGGCCATGGCCATTGTTGTGCTTGATGCATCGCCACGTCTCCGATGATGGCACTCGGTGGAACTCAGGGCTTGTCCTAACACGAGGACTGTCCGGGGCAACAGTCCCGTGCAAGGTGGTGGTGGACTCCTCCTTCGCCGGGGGCGGTCCGGTCTGTTGGGCGGCGGATGGTGGCACGGGGGATTGCTGGTCTGCATTGAAGAATAAAGGTGTTCTGACCATTCTGTTCTTCAATCACCAAGGCATCGATCTGCTTCATGTCGGGCATCCTCAATTTGGCCGTCGGAGTACCGATCTTCCTCTCGGATATCTCATAGTTTGGTGCATGGGCTCTATTGGATATCTAGTGCGGAATCAATGTGATCATGTGTGCCCTTATCTTTAGCCGGGGTGTCTTTATTTGGGCGAGGCGTGAAGCTTCGCCTTCTTGCCGGTACCATGGGACATATCTCAGTGGCGGACCCGGGAAAAAATTGGAGGGTGTGCACACTTCTAATTTTTTCCCACACTAGCATACATGCGACAAATTTGCCAAATGAGTAATATACATAGAAAATTGATTCACAACATTATACTTCAACATATATGTTTCAAATATTAATTGATTCCAATACTCAAAACATGAACAAAGTATTTCATTCCTAAGATTTGGTAATTCTACGCTCTTTCATTCCTATGAAGGTTTTAACAATGTCATCTTCACTTACTTTCAAGAACACATCTTGCTCAATAAATGTCACTAAGAAATGTTTCAAGAGCTCATCACTTATACTATTTCGCAACTTATTTTTCACTAGACTCATAGAAGAAAATGCTCCTTCAATACTCGTCGTCGCCATCGGTAAGAGCAATATCAACTTGAGAAGTAGATAGACAAGATCATAAACAACATGCTTGTTTGTTTCAACAAGCATAATAGAGAGCTCACCAAGATGATTTGTGCATTTGAACCTATCATCCATTCTCATATCGTTGATAAAGTTATCAAATTGGTATTCAAATCTTATCAAATCCGAGCTTGATATGTCATTTGGCTATAATTGGGAAAGTTTCATTACCTTTTGAGTATCATAACAAGCAAATAAATTTAACATGTTTATAGTCGACATGCAAACAAGCAACTTTATAATCGGCTGACTGCTCCTGTTCGATCTAACCGAGCGGCGAGTTATGCAACGTGCGACCAGCAAGGTCGCGAGGGCACGCAGGGGACGGTGTGTGCCAGCCGGCGAGGGGCCACATGAGGAAGGCAACAACGCGACTGGCGAGGGGTCGCAGGGGAAAGGCAGCGAGGGACGTAGCCACGCAGGGGACAACTTGTATGGGCGGCGCCGGTGGCCGCTGGTGCTTTGAAGTTGACGCGTTGAATTTGGTACTGATTAATTAGTGATGAACCGGTCGTGCTTTGCTAGCTATGTTTTTTCTTATCTATTGGACCTGTACCTAAGGCTGAGCAAGGACTGACTAGTACTACCTCTGTTTCATGATATAAGATATTTTAGTTTTTGCAAAATAAATGTATCTAAAAGTATTTAAATGTGTGGTTCACTCCGAAATCTAGATACTAAAAGATGTCTAGATACATTTGTTTTACAAAAACTAAAACATCTTATATTTTGAAACAGGCAGATTAGTAGGTAAAATGAATTCTTCAAATTTTCTAGGTGTGTCGTGGCACACCCTGCACACCCGTTAGGCCCGCCCATGACATGTCTTAATATGTATTTGCATGAAACTGTCCGAGATGGAGAAAGTCATGGTGGCCACGATCGGAGATTGGTATTAGCGGAGAGGGTATTGGTTGTGATGAAGACAATGTGACACATATTCCACCTGTGTGTCGGGTGATCAGCAACCTGCAACGGCAGTCTTGGCAAGCGGGGTGACAACATAGGTGGACTGCATTCTTGGTGATTTTCCCTGAGTACCGAGCTATGATTTTCAGATGAAACCCCAAGGCTTGGCCTTCATTGTGTGTATCTTGTAATGGCCTTGGTAAAGGCATTGTTTTGAAAACTCAAACTTTCTCTAGGGTGAAAACCCAAGATCTTCAATCGGCGATGGCAACACTTATACATTGTTTTCTTTTTAGAGGCGTTACTTTTGGAAAATCACGTTTATAGTACGAGTGTTGTGTTCGGTGGTGCTTAGAATGTTATTGTCGAGTGGTTGATCATCACGATCAGGTCTTTGTTTTCTCTCTTTTTATTTTATTTTTCTGGCATGTGTGTGTCCTGATGGGTGTAATTAATATTTTGTGATATTAATATATTATATTTATTGAAAAAGCTATTTATTAGCGATTTATCTTATCTACTCCCTCCTTCACGGTTTGCAGGGCGCTCTACAAAAATCTCACGGACCTAGGCGTGAACGTAGTGGCTAAAAATTAGGCCTATTAATGAGCGGTTAATACGCATGCATTGGTGAGAAGCTGTTGCATGCATAGGAAGTTGGGAGAAAAGATGCCACATTAATTAAAAATTAATTCTTATGCGCCTAGGAACATTGTAGTTTTGGAAAAACCCAAATTTGATTAGCCGTCCTGTAAACCGTGAAGGAGGTAGTACACATGTTTCTAATAGAGATTATTTATAGGTTATAGTAATCTTTTCTATCCCAAAATTGGGTTCGGATGCTTGCATTCGATGGGTTAGCATTGTGCTTACGCGGAACGAATCATGAGCTACCGGTACGGAATCCGACGGATGTGTGAGTTGCCATGGCGCACGGGGTGCCGCTGGTCCTGCTCCACACGGCCACTTGCCACGCTGTGGCCCACACGTGTGCGTTGAGACGTCACGTCTACGTGTCGCGCCTTCATTAGTTGGAGCGGACGCGTGTTGCGGCTACGTGCAACGCTGCTGCAGGAGGCGGCTTCGCGGTCGCAGGGAGCTGGCCTCGAGGCTTTCCGCTAGCCGCCGGCCGCCGCCTTTCCTTAACCCTGTTTTGTTTTTCGCGAGGAAATGATCGGGCTGAGCGTGCTCAGCGTCTGTGCGATGGGTATCCGTGCCTGGATCGACTGGTCCGATGGCGTCATCTGGTGCGTCGGCGTTCGCATGGGGCCGGAGAGTGACGTGGGCGTTTGGTCGGCAGGAGAAGCTGCACTTTCCACGCCTCTGTTTCAGCGACGGGAATGATCCTTTGGGTGGGTATGCCATGTCATCGTCCAATCACACACGGTTGACATTTCAGATCAGCGGCCTTAATTTCTTCGAGGAGTGGTCAGCTTGGTATTGGGGGACATCACCGTCCCTCTGTTCGGCATCATAGGTCCTACGCGCATATCTAGGTCGTTAATTTGACTAACAAAACATAACTTATATATTACAAAAATTATACCATTAAAAAATATAACCTCTAAAGTTTCTAATGATATAATTTTTATACTATACTATTTATGTTTTGTTGTCCAAATTGGCAACTTAGTTATCCGCGCGGGACTTATAATCCCAAACGGAGGGAGTACTGCCCTCCTCCTCGCTAAACAGAATGGCTCGAGATATGCCACTAGATGGCCTAAACGGAACCACTAGGTCTGAGTTTATAGCCATTTTTAGAGTTATGATGGAGTCAGATGCGAAGAACGTCAGGAAAACGGAAATATGAGGGTAGCGATAGTGATTTTTGTTCTTGTGGCGACGGAGAACTAGCTACGGGATCAGAGACTCGTTGCGAAGATTCTGAGGTCTTGCAGATTCGATCTGGCGTGGATGCGTGTGCGAGAGTATGAGTTGAGTTTTTTCTAGGACGTGTCCTCCTGGCCTTTATATAGACTTAGGCAGGTCCCGGGCACAGTCCTAGTCGGTTACAAGTCTAGGGTTTTACCCCTTTGAATTTCCTATCTCCTCTAGTCTTGCTCTCCAAGGATCCGAAGACGTCATGGGTCTTGGTCACCCGAAAATCTTCATGGGCCATCGTATGTCTGCCATGGGCCTTCCTTGGGCTAGACTAGATATGCTGAAGTTACGTACCCATAGGGTATAACCATGTCAGTAGCCCCCGAGTGATCAGTCGAATCGTAGATTCGGCTGAGGACTCTTCCATCCTTCGGGAGCAGCTTATATGTTAATAGTATATGTGTGTAGGGATTGTTGATGCGTGTGCCTGACTCACCCGACGGATCAGGGTCAGTTAACTGTCTTAGGACGAAACAACACGATCTTCTTCAGGTTTGGGTCCCTTAACCCGGACCTGGAACATATGCTGGCGTAATTCGACTCAGGCCGCGGAGGACTTACAGGAGTGGTATTCCAGTGATTTTAATTGGTGTATCCAACGCGTCCGTCGTGATTTTTCATCGTACCTGCTGGTACGGATTTATACTAGCAGAGCGCAGTCAGGTGCATTGTCAGGCCATCAGATGATATCTGTAGGTCTTATCTTTGCGTCGCAGACGCAGCATCCGAACGTTTATCACCTCGGAGGTGCTTCGGGTGGCCAAGGAGATCGTCGCTCACTCAGCTTTTGTTGGGGCAGAGTTGTCAAAAAGTTTTTGCGTGCTGATCCGAAAGATCGCAGTCGAAGATTTCATAGGGTGCGCGACCAGCGCTCCCTATGGGAGTAGCCCCCAAGTGTCTGTTCGAGTCGTAGACTCGAACGGAGACTTTAGTTCAGGCGTTGCTTCAATCATTAGGTCCGCAGGACTCGAAAATTTTCGGATGTTTAAATCCATCCTCCCTATGGGAGTAGCCCCCGAGTCCGTAGTGGAGTTGTAAACTCGACGTAGGACTCAGAGAAATAATTTTGTCCTCATTTGTCTGTCTGGTGTGCGGCCAGCGCTCCTGATAGGAGTATGTAGTCGAATCGTAGATTCGAGTGAGTACTTTTAGCTGTGGAGCCGAATTGGTGCTAGTATAGCTTTTGATGACGTCAGTGCTTACGATCGATGACCTCAAGCGTCTGCTACGCCAGAGATGACTTGACTGGACGAAGCGTGGGTCCCACTGCTGACTTTGAATTGACCGGTCACGCGGGGCGTGGAGATGATTACGGCGCCTCCTCGATTTCCGCGCGTAGTGGACGGCGTGGTAACGACGGTTCGTTGTGGTGTTGACACGTGTACGGCCAGATCTACCGTTGGCGTTAGGTCTTCTTGATGGACGGCCAGCGTGCGTCGTCTTCGCTGTTATAATCCAGGGTGAAATCATGGTTTTTTTTCACCGCACCAGTTCATCTGTTCACTGCCTCCGTGTTCTTGAGCGTTTCTTGCTGCGCGCTGAGCTTTTCTTCCGCATTTCCTTCGTTCTTTCTGCGTTGTCATCGCCACCACCACTGCAGCGCCATGGGCAAAACGAAGAAGTCTTCATCTGCAGTTGGGACCAGCGCCGCCGGAGGCAAGAAGAGCACCACCGCTGCTCGCGTCACCGATGGTGGCTGGCGGCGATCAGAGACACGGGAGAGCGATCTCCGCAAACTGCGTGAGCGGAGTCTGATCCCGCAAGACGTGACGGCCGTGAGACTCCTCGGCAATGAGGTAATCCCCCGTCCCCCATCTGGGTACCGGGTTATGTTTCTTGCCTTCGTCTTGCGTGGGTTTTCGTATCCAGTCCATGACTTCCTTCGTGGGCTGCTTTTCTTCTATGGGGTTCAGTTGCATCATCTGTCTCCCAACTCCCTTCTCCATGTTGCGTGTTTTATCACGCTTTGCGAGTGTTGGCTTGGCATTGAGCCGCACTTTGGCCTCTTCCGGAAGCTTTATTCCGTGAAGAGGCAGTCTGGTTCGGATGGTGTGTATCCCATTGGGGGTTTCATCATCTCTCTCAGTCCGAGTGTCCAATTCTTTTCCTTTTCCATGTCCGAATCATCCAAGATCTTGGCGGAGGAAATGGTTTTACATCCGTGACTCCGTACTGCCTGGGCAAGATTTTGGTCTCGTTCCTTTTGACCCCTCCCAATTGATTGAGAAGAAAAGATCCTGGAAATACCAAATTTTAGACGGTGAGGTGGCGGAGATAGAGGCCCTATACCGTCGGGTGGAGGATCTCCAACTGATTCCTGAGAAGGAGGTGAACGGTGTCGATGTCATCCGAACGTTTCTTGAGCGTCGGGTGCAGCCTCTCCAGGCAAGGGCGCATCCGATGTTTCTTTACTCTGGGCGCTGTGATCCGACGAGGGTTTCGAGTGAGAAAATCTCCGAGGTGGAACTTGACAAGGCTCTGCGCTCGCTGTTGAAGTTCAAGGCCGACGAAGAAATCCCGGGGAAGTCGCTGACTCCTCCCTTTTCTTCGACATTGGTCGTACCGAAGGTGTAGATTTGCGCACGTAGTGCTCCCCCTTTGTTTTGTCAGCTGCATACTTTTTCCTTTGTTTGCTAACAAAGTTTCTTTTCCTTTTCCAAAGCTTCAAAGTGCCGGGCATGGCGCCACCATTACCCGAAAGGTATCCGATGCCCCGGATAATGAAGTGGTGGACTCCGTGTCCGAGCTACCGTCAGCGCGGTCTCCAGCGGAGGATGCCGACGAGTCGAGTGAGGACCATTCGCGCGGGCGATCACGGAGCTCCAGCGAGTATTCGGATGCCTCGACTCCTCCGACTCCCAGAAATCCTCTGGGCCTTGAGCGTCGTGATGATGTTCATGGAGGTTCCTCCTCTCCCCTTCTGGCCATTCCTGTGCGAGCTGTTGCTCCACACCCGCCAGCAAAGCGGAAGAAGGAAGAAAAGAAGGAGGAGAAGAAGGAAGAAAAGAAGGAGGAGAAGAGGGCCCGAAGGGCTTCTCTTATCTTCGACCTGAGCGCGTTGGGCTCGTAAGTATCCTTATTGCCATTGTTGTCCTTTGTATTTTGCGCCTGTGTTGATTGGCTTCAGATGTGCAATCCTCCGGCCTCAAAGTGATGGCGGGAGATGATGGAAGTCGAACATTGCGTCGCCCTCCTCGACGGTGGCGACTTGGTGTGGCGCCGATTCCTCCCGTGCGAGAGAGGCTGGTGGTTGCGCCTCGAATTTCGCAGCGGCTCATGGGTCTAAATCTCGGTGCACGTAAGTTTTCCTGCTTGATGTTACGGGTTGAGCCCCCGAGTGTCTTCGTATGCTGATGTTGTTTATGCTTCTTTGTGTTGGGCGTAGCCCCCAAGTCCTGCTCTTACTACTATTTCCTGTTGCTGCAGCCTTTTGTCCAAGAGGCCAAGCGGCTGGTGGAGGAACGCCGTGTTGGAGGCTGGCTGACTTCAAGGTATTTCGTCTGCCTTGTAATATTTCACTTGCTTATCCTGGTCCTGTTTTTTAACGCTTGCCTGTTGTAAATGTAGAGGATAATAACGACTCTCTCCGTGAGGTTGATGCTCTGAAGAAGTGCCTTGGCCAATTGGAGCAGAAGGCCGAAGCTGCCGCTGTTGCGAGAGAGCGCCTTGAGCTGGAGCTGGCGAAGGCAGCCCAAGAAAAAGAGCTTCTGCAGCAGGAGGCCGCAGATCGTGAGGAGCAGCTGGCCACCGTTGCGGCTGCTCGTGAAAAGGGGGTGGCGGAGAAGCTCATGGCTGCTGCCAAGGCTATTTCGGGTGAGCGCTCGCTTTTGCACTTGCTTCTTTTTCTATGGATCTTCTTCTATGATGCCTTTCTTCATGTTTTCTTCTTTTTTGTCTCAGATGCCGCAGGCATCGAGTTCGACCGCGGTGCTCTGGAGCACGGGAGTGCTCTAGATGATGCCACTGTAGCGGTCGAAGACCGCTGCAGCACCGTCGTCAACTCCCTTGCCAAGGCGAAAGAGCTCCTTGGTCGCTTCTACCAGGAGCTCTTCCCGAAGGGCGCATCCCTTGAAGATGTGGATGCCCTGGAAGAGGCTCTGTCAGGCGAAGCTCCGATAGCATACAAGCGCAAGCAGAAAGGCATCGGCGAGTCCGTCGGGCTGGCGATGGCCATGGCGGCTGGGGCAGAGCTGGACTTGCCCCAGATCACATCTCGGATGCTGACGGCTGCGGATGGATCAGAGGTAGCCTTCGCTGCCTACTCCGCTCGCTGCAGACGATATGGGCCCAAGCTCATTGACTTGCTGTATGAGTACGCATTGCGGCAGCAGGGCGAGGCCAAAGCTAGGCAGTCTGGCTCTGAGGCGACTCAGTGTCCTGCGCCTTAGGCATAGTAGATGTAGGGTAGTATTACTTTTGCTGTAAATATCTTTTGTAGCACCATCCTTGTGCCATGCAGTGGCCTTATTTAATGAATTCCTCCGAGTTGTGCTCTATCCTTGGCTGAATGTCTGTGTGCCTTCTTTTTTCTACTGCTATAGGTTCCTTCGGGTGCTGACCCAGTTGACACTTCATCCGAAAGGCCCTTGCGAGCATCATTGGATGATTCCTCGCAGCTCGCTTTCCTTCGGGATCACGTGCGTAGCTTGGAGAGAGATTTGCTTGGGTTGCGCGGTCGCGCTGATGTTTGGAAATCCAAAGCAGACTGTGGTGCAGCCAGAGAGGAGTATTTGATGGCGGGTTGGGTATCCGGCGTAGCAATGTAAGTTGATCCTTTTTTCGGGCTGTAGCCCAGTTCTTCGGGTGAGCCTGTTGGCTTTACTCTTGTTTTGTGTGGTTGTCGCAAGTGCCAATCTTGCTCCAAGGGAAGAAAAGGAGCGTATTGCTGTTCGAGTCAATTGTTTGACTCAACAGGACATGGAGGCCGGCGGCTTCTTCTGGATGGATCGTGATCGCGCCATGGTTCTGGCCACGGTGCAGGATCGTGTCTACCAGGTTTCGCGGGTGCTTCGCCAGGTGCAGACATCGCTTTCCTCGGTGTTGCACGTCATGTTTCCGTTGGATGCCATGCCAACGACCCTTGCAGGTCTTCTGACGAAGTTTCGGGATGCTGGCAATGTCGAGGAGCTGGTGCGGCAGCAGCTCGTCGCAGGGGTGAAGGCTGCCTTGTCTCTTGTGAGGGTGCACCGCCCTGACGTAGATTTGGCTGCTGTGGCGTCTGGGCCACCTCCTCGACCAGATGGTGGCGAGTGGAATATGCGTCCGCATTACGCGGCTGTAAGGCAGTATGCCGAACAAGTTGTAGATTTGTTTGAGCAGCGTGGTCAGGTTATTCTTCAGAATAGGTAGGACCTGAAAAGAAAACAGATAGATGTAAATTTTGTATATTGCGGCTGGGCGTTTATGTGCCCTTTGTTGTAAAGGTTTGCTTATTTGTGAGCACGCAGTGCTTTGATTGAGTACGTGTCCTTTTCGTTTGCCTGACGTGGTCAGCTACTCAGGTGTACACGTTTGGTCCTCAGTCGATGAAATCGTGAGGTGGGGGATCCCCCTAGTGTGTTTTGCCCTCAGTCGATGTAATCGTGAGGTGGGGGGAGCCCCCGAGCGCGTTTTATCCTCAGTCGATGAAATCGTGAGGTGGGGGGAGCCCCCGAGCGCGTTTGTAGCATATAGTAAATATGCAGGAAATAGTGAGCCGAAGTTTTTGGGCAAGACACTTAGCTTTATTTATATCGTAATGGAGGAGGTACATGGTTCGGCTGAGTAGCCTTGGCTGGAAGCCTTATTGAAAGTAAAAAAAGGGGGGGGGGTAGGTTGCTACGGGTAGAATCGTCGCAGGTGCGAGACGTTCCATGGGTTGGAGTATGCGACTCCAGACTCCACGTGCTTGAGGCGATAGGCGCCACCTGGGATGACTTCGGTGATGACATAGGGTCCTTCCCATGGTGAATCGAGTTTGTTCGGTCGCTTTTGCTTGAGTCGCAAAACGAGGTCTCCTTCGACGAAGGACCTTGGGCGCAGCCGACGGCTGTGATAGTTGCGGAGACTCTGCTGGTACACCGTTGATCGAGCTGCTGCTATATCTCGTGCTTCGTCGAGTGTGTCGACGGCGTCTTCGAGTGCAGCCGTTGACTCGGCTTCGCTGTAAGCGACGACTCGTGGAGCCTGGTGGCGCACTTCTGCTGGTAGCACGGCCTCAGCTCCGTGCACCATGAAGAACGGCGTGTAACCGGTGGAGCTGTTTGGCGTGGTGCGTAAGCTCCACAGGACAGACGGTAGCTCTTCCGTCCAGTTTCCAGCTTTGTGCTCGAGTGAGCTCATGAGGCGCTTCTTGATACCAAAGCCGATTAGGCCGTTGGCCTTTTCCACTTGCCCGTTTGTTTGCGGGTGTGCCACTGAGGCATACGTGATATTGATTCCGAGGCCTTCGCAGAAGTCCTGGAATTATTTGGAGATGAAGTTCGACCCGTTGTCGGTGATGATGCTGTGCGGCACGCCAAATCTGTAGACAATGGATTCAAAGAACTTGACGGCTGTTGTGCCCTTCTGATTAGTGACTGGCATGGCTTCGATCCACTTGGTGAATTTGTCGACTGCGACCAGGAGGAAGACGTGCCCTCCCTTCGAGGATTTTGGCAGTTTGCCGATCATGTCAAGGCCCCATTGGGCAAAGGGCCAGGCTATGGGTATGGTTCGAAGTTCGGACCCAGGCGCGTGCGGCTTGTCGGCGAACCGTTGGCACCCGTTGCATCTTCGGACGATGTACTTCGCGTCGCTCATGGCCGTTGGCCAGTAGAATCCTGCTCGCAGAGCTTTGGCGACGAGGGAGCGGCTGCCTGCATGGTGGACGCAGATGCCCTCGTGGATATCTTGGAGTATGGCCTTGCCGTCCTTGATGGTGACGCACCGTTGTAGTACGCCCGTGATGCTGCGTTTGTACAACTCGCCCGTGAAGGCTTTTGACCGACGAGATACGCGTCGGGCATCTGTCGGGTTGTCTGGCAATTCTCCGTTTGTCAGGAACTGGAGGTATGGACGTGTCCAAGTTTCTTCGACTGCCATGACCTGCATCAGGTTGACCATGGCTACTTCGGTATCCAACTTTTCGGGTCCTTCATGACCTTCGGGTAGCGTAGCCCCCGAGTGTTCTTCTTCTTCGGGTGATCCCTTGGGGAATTTCCGCTTGATGGATGGCACGCAGATCTGTTCGAGGAACACACCTGGTGGTACCTTTGCGCAAGTGGAGCCGATGTTGGCGAGTCTATCGGCCTCCTCGTTGCTCTCTCTTCCAACGTGCCGAAGTTCGCAGCCGTCGAATTCTCCTTCGAGTGCGTTGTATAGCGCGCGGTACACGATCATGTTTTCGGCGTGTGCGTCGCACTCATTCATCGTCTGCTGTACGACAAGGTTAGAGTCACCATAGATGACCAGGCGCGTTGCGCCACATATTTTTGCCATCTTCATGCCATGGATGAGGGCTTCGTATTCGGCCTCGTTGTTGGAGGCTCTGAATTTCATCCGAAGGACGTACTTCATCTTGTCACCTTGTGGGGAGGTCAGTATGACTCACCTGCTCGGCTTCGCTTGGAGCCGTCAAAATGCATTGTCCAAGATGCGACATATGCGGGGTGTCGGCATGCAGCTCCATCCAGTGCACCAGGAAGTCCGGGAGGACTTGAGATTTGATTGCGTGTCTCTTCTCATAGACGATGTCCAAAGGTGATAGTTCAATGCCCCACAGGGCCACGCGTCCAGTGGCTTCTGGGTTGTTCAGGATACTGTTTAGGGGCGCCTCGTTGACGACCATCACCTGATGCTCCTGGAAGTAGTGGCTCAGTCGTCGAGCCGTCATGAACACGCCGTAGGCCAGCTTCTGGTAGTGCGGGTACCGCTGTTTTGTTGGAGTGAGAACCTCGCTGAGGTAGTAAATTGGGCGTTGTACCCCGTGGGTCTTGCCTTCTTCGGGTCGTTCGACCACGAGTCATCTTGACCACCGGTGTGTGGCTGCTATGTACAAGAACAGGCTCGCGCTCTTTTGGCGTGACCAAAACGGGCGAGGTGGAGAGGAGCCGCTTGAGGCTTTCAAATGCGTCGTTGGCTTCTGGTGTCCACTCGAACTTGTCTGCCTTGCGCAGCAGCTGGTAAAATGGTAGGGCCTTCTCGCCCATGCGGCTGATGAACCTGCTTAGTGCCGCTACTCGCCCTGCGAGCTGCTGAACGCCCTTGAGGTTTTTCGGCTTCTCCATTGTCATGATAGCTTTGATTTTCTTCGGGTTCGCTTCGATCCCTCGTTGAGAGATGAAGTACCCGAGCAGCTGACCCGAGGGGACGCCGAAGGCGCACTTTTCTGGATTGAGCTTGATCCTGTAGCGATCAAGGTTGTCGAACGTCTCGCGGAGATCGTCGATAAGTGTTCTGGCCTCCTTGGTTTTTATGACTATGTCGGCGACATAGACTTGGACGTTGCGACCGATCTGGTCCTTGAGGTAGGCTTGCATGCATCGCTGGTACGTGGCACCCGCGTTCTTTAGCCCGAAGGGCATTGTGTTGTAGCAGTATACTCCGAACGATGTGATGAACGCCGTTTTATCTTGATCTTCGACCTTGAGCCGAATCTGGTTATAGCCTGAGTAGGCATCGAGGAAGGAGAGTTTCTCACAACCTGCAGTCGAATCGATGATCTGGTCGATCCGAGGAAGAGGGAAATGGTCCTTAGGGCAGTGTTTATTTAGTGACGTGAATTCCACGCACATCCGCAGGATGTCCGTGTCTTTCTTCGGGACCATCACAGTGTTTGCCAGCCACTCGCTTTTCTTGATTTCCCGGATGAAGTCTGTTGCGAGTAATCTGTTGATCTCCTTGCTGATAGCTTCGGCTCGTGGCTCCGATAGTCTTCGGATGGACTGCTTGACTGGCTTGGTGTCTGGAAAGACATTGAGTGCGTGCTCGGCGAATTCCCTGGGAACTCCTGGCATGTCCGCAGGACACCAGGCGAAGATTTCCCAGCGCTCACGGAGGAATTCGACGAGCGCGCCTTCCTATGCGGTGCTGAGGTCGTTGGCGATCAGCGCCGTCTTGGAGGCGTCTGTCGGATGGACCTGCACTTTCTTGGTGTTGATGGTGGAGTCGAAGGACATGTCGGGTGCGTTCTGCCTTGTGACTGGGGGTAGCCCATTGTCCGTCACCTCGCGGAGCCTTACGAGCTCGTCTTGCATGCCGAAGGACTGGGAGATTTTGTTGAAATCCCTGTCGCATTGGTCCGATCGGGTGAAGCTCCCGTGGACTGTGATGACGCCCCTTGGTCCTGGCATCTTGAGTAGTAGGTATGCGTAGTGTGGGACGGCCAGGAACCTTGCGAATGCTACACGTCCCAGGATGGCGTGGTATTGCGACGGCCAGTCCACTACTTCGAATTCCAGGCGCTCCTGCCGAAAGTTGTCCGGCTTCCCAAAGATGACGTCGAGCCCTATTTTGCCCAGGGGGAAGATGCACTTCCCTGGGACAATGTCGTGGAACATTGTGTCTGATTGTTCCAAGCTGCATTGTGGGATCCGCATAGCTGCTAGAGTGCTTGCAAACATTAGGTTGATGCCGCTGCCGCCGTCCATAAAGACGCGACTCATCTCGAAGCCTCCGATCTGCGCCTCCAGCACCAGGGCAGCATGACCTGGGCGAGGGATCTGGCAAGGGTGATCCGCGCGAGTGAATGTGATGCAGGACTCCGATCCGCTGAGGTACTCAGGGATTGCGGGCGGAGTTGCCACGGCCAGGTTGATTTGTCGGGTGATTTTCTTCTGCACCCTGTTTGTGGGGCGTCCCTTCTGTATCATGTTGAGTGCTCCTTTTGGTGGGGGGTATGCGACCCCGGCGTTGTTTTGCGCTGGTGCGACTGGTTGATTTGGGCCTCCAATAGGCGGCGGTGGAGGAGCTCCGTGTGCTATTTCGCCTGGCGCAGGTGCGTTTCCGAACGCAGGAATTGGAGCTTGTTGCCTCAGCTGTACCATGCCTTCGCTGAGTTTCTGGAACTCGCGGCAGTCTTTGAGCATGTGGCTAGCCTTCTTTTTGCCATCCTGCTTGTCGATGTAGAAGTGGATGATGCATGGACCCAAAAGTTTGTCGAATGCTGGGGGTCCGTTGTCGCGGTCACGGCGTTGCCACGACTGCGTTGGTCGTCCGTTGTCGCGGAAGTTTCCGTTGCGATATCCTCCGCTGTTGCGGCTGTTGTCGTTACGGCGGTCGGCGTAGCCGGCTGCGACCATGTCGGGTCCGTCGCGGTCCTCGTGAGCCGATCTCCTCTTCTTCTTGGCGTTCGCGTCTTCGGCCGTAGTCGTCCTCTTCGTCTGATTGTGCCCGCTGGATGCAATCTTCGCCATCTGCCCAACTGTTGGCGATTTCCATGAGGTGGTCGAGTGTCTTGGGCTTTACGCGCCCAAGTTCCTCCTTGAAGTCTGGGCGCTTGACGCCGTCCCTGAAGGCGTCGATGTCCCTCTCTTCGGAGATGTGTGCTGCGGAGTTCTTGGTTGTAGACCAGCGTAGTATGTATGAGCGAATAGATTCACCCGTTCTCTGAGTGCAGGCTCGCAATTCTTCGATTGAGGCGGGCCTCTTGCTGGTGCCTTTGAAGTTTCGGATGAAGCTATAAGCGAGCTCCTCCCAGCTTCGGATGGATCCTGATGATAGGCTGCTAAGCGGACCGCGCCGCGCTGTCACCGCAGCTGAAGGCATTGCATGGCGGTTTCTTTGTTGCCTCCGTGAAGCTTGACGGATGACAGATGGTCACTGAGCCAGGACTTTGGATCTTGCGTGCCGTTGAACTTCGGAGTATCCGAAGGAAGCTTGAAGTTGCGTGGCATCTGTGTCGCCGTACGGATCTGCTGAAGCATCGAGCCCCGCAGAGTTCTCCTTCGTCTTCATCCATCTTAGATTCGAACGAGCATGCGCGCTTGGCGCGTGCTTTGTCAATCTTGCGTTGTGTAAGCTTGTCTCTGGCATCGTAGTCGCGTTTATGGCGGTGCGAGCTCTTCTTCCTTCGAGGAAGATCGTGTTCCTCTTCCTCTTAAGATGAGGGGGTGGGACTCCGGTCGCGCCTGGCCGGAGCTTTCTTCTTCGGCTCCGCAGGAGCGTCTTCGTGGAGCGTAGCTCCGATTAGTCCTAGTCCGGTGAGTGCGGACCTATGCATGGCCCTTTTCGGGCCCCCCTCCGGAGGTGGGTGAGCCGCGAGGTACGCAGTGGCTGCCATGATCGCAGCTTGTGGCGTCTTCGGGATGATGTTGCCGTCGGCATCCATATCCATGAACGATGTGTGGAGAGTTCGGGTCACGTCACGCCGCTCCTTGGGGTCCATGTTTTCTACCCGAGAGCGATGCTTGTCTCCCTGGTTTCCGTTTGTGCTAGAGCCGGGTGCCATGGCGGAGAGCGCAGCTCGCCGAGCGCTGGACTCGGAGGCTGCTTTCTTGCGTTTGTCAAGCGTCTCCTGCATCTTGAATTGTTTCTTGTGCTCCTCGATGAGGAGGTAGTGGTATGCCATCAGTAGGTCACGTGAGGCGTCGGCAGGTAAGAAGATGTCGCCTGCGACGGCACGGCGAGCCTGGACCCATCCTTCTTTGCTAAGTTGGATGACGTGGCCGTTGCTTTCCCTGTTGGGTGGGAGGGACTGGCTTCTTCTGTTTTCGCCGTTTTCGCCGTTCCGGTTGGGCGGCGGGTGAGGTGTTTCCTCGTCGCCCTGGATGATTGCGGCTCATAGATAGCGCTCGTAGGTTGGTCGGCTGCTACCGCAACTTTCGGATCCAGAACCGTAGGTTCCTTCATCCGAAGGTGGATCGCACAGATCAGAGTTGCAGCAGCTGCTGCTGTAGGACTCGTCTGTCGATGGTGACGTGCGTAGCACGGGGTGTGGAGCCCACGAACACGGCCTGATCGACGGCACAGGCACCCGCTCAGGGAGGCGGAGGGTGCCAGTTTGTCCCACCTGGAAGCAGAAACTCCCGAACAAGATTTCGAGTCCGTCGCCTATGGGCTTGAAGTCCTTCATGGTGGCCGGCGAGTGGGCGGTGAAGTCGAAAGCGCCGAAGAGGAGGTGATTCTCCGTCGCCGCGGAGTTGTAGATCGATCGGGTCGGAACCGTCACGACCGCACAATCAGCAGCCCCAGTTCCCACAGACGGCGCCAATTGACGAGGTTTAATCTCGTCAATGCCCATTGTTATGGACTTGGGTTTTGGAGAAGATGGGGATGCTGGAGACCGTGGCACGGTTAACAGACAAGCAACCAGGGGACACGAGATTTACCCAGGTTCAGGCCCCCGGAGGAAAAACCCTACTCCTGCTTGTCTGCTCTTGATTACGGCGGAACCAAAGGTTACAGGGTGCGCAGATTCGATCTGGCGTGGATGCGTGTGCGAGAGTATGAGTTGAGTTTTTTCTAGGACGTGCCCTCCTGGCCTTTATATAGACTTAGGCAGGTCCCGGGCACAGTCCTAGTCGGTTACAAGTTCTAGGGTTTTACCCCTTTGAATTTCCTATCTCCTCTAGTCTTGCTCTCCAAGGATCCGAAGACGTCATGGGCCTTGGTCACCCGAAAATCTTCATGGGCCATCGTATGTCTGCCATGGGCCTTCCTTGGGCTAGACTAGATATGCTAAAGTTACGTACCCGTAGGGTATAACCATGTCAGGAAGACAACACAGGGGAGTTCCAAGTCTTACCTTGCAGAGTAAAAATCCAAGGTCTGGCCTTAACTAGTTGTGTTTGGCAATGACCTTGTTGAAGATATTGTTTTGTGAGCAAGGACTTTCTCTAGGGTAAAAACATATGATCTTTGATCGGACAACGACGACGCTTGGGCACTATTTCCTTTGATCGGACAACGACGACGCTTGGGCACTATTTCCTTCTTGGAGGCGTTGTTATTAGAGTAAAGGACTACTGGTATTGTTCTGATAGTGTTAGTGTCGTTGCTTTGAGGATTAGTTCTCTGTAGCGGGTAATTGGTATCCCTGTGATATTAATATATACTCTTTTCCAAAAAAAAGTCTGGTTTATAGTGCATACTACCTCCGTTCCGGTTTATAAAGCAAATACGTATTTTGAGAAAATAGTTTGATCATAAATTTGGTTAATAAAATACAAACAATATTTAATAAAAAATATACCATTAGAATCATATTCAAAATGCGCTTCCAATGGTACATTTTTTATGACATATAATTCATTTATTATTGACCAAATTTACGATCAAACTATTTTCTTAAATTACGTATTTGTCTTATATACCGGAATGAAGGTACTCCCTCCGATCCATAAGACTTGTCATTAAAATGAATATATCTAGACATATTTTAGTGCTAGACATATCCATTTCAACGACAAGTAATATGGATCAGAGGAAGTAGTAGTAACATATATATGTTACTAGCCTAGATTACTACCTTCATGTGGAAAATAACTTAAGCGTGGTAACATGCAATGTCACACTAAATAGTCTGTACTTATTTTTTCTTGATATGTGTGATATTATAGTAACATAGTTAGTTACTCTATCTATCTTTTTCCTCATCGACTCATTGCCACACACGCAAAAGTGTTGAGTTTGACACTTAGTTACCTCCACTATGACCAGCCTAAGTGCTTGTAATCGTGTTAAAGTTTGCCGTTCGATCTGGTTAGGCTAAAAAAGAGCGAAAGGGTTATATTACAAGCATAAACGGAACCACATCGGCGATCGGGTAGATGATTTTCCTATCATGTTTTGTTTGACGGCGTCAGACATGCATGAGACTGCCCACGCGTTCTGTGGATTCCTCTTAGATATTGTCTTTAACTGTATCTCCAATTCAGCATGTTATGGTGCACGATGCAACGAATATTAACTAAATACATATAGGCGCTAGATACAATGAGTGTATTTCTTTTTTGTCTAAGAGCTTCCGGATTAGTGCTAGTTGCAATAAATAATCTCTCACGCGGTCGAAACAATACAAAAAAAATCGAAAATCATATTTACAAGGTTTTAAAAAGTATGAAATAAAATCCTAAAAATAGTTACTGGTGTATCTTACAAACGTGCAAAACTTTAGTTTGAAATGTTTTGTATTTTGAGCGGACACAAAAATGAGAAAGTGTGAATTTGAGCATCGTGATTTCAAATCTCAAAAAAAAAACAGATTTTATCATTTTTGTGTAGTTCAAAATAAAAACATTTTGAACTGAGATTTTGCATATTTTATGGGATACACCATTAGCTACTTTTATGATTTTTTGAAACTTCTAAATATAATTTACGATTTTGTATATGCGGAGCACTCGAGCTGTGGAGACAAAAGGAGCTATTTATAATTTTTGTTAATTTTTAGCCTCTTTGTATAATGTTGATATAATAGGTCAATGGAATTTTTCAAAAGAAAAGGCCTTGATAGTCCATCGGATCCGATTTCATTGTTTAGATTTGGATGTATCTAGAAACCATGGTCGGCGATCGAACTAGCTGCTTGCCTCTCCTGTTCTATTTGAGGGTGTCAGACGCATGAAAAAGTGTAGGTGTAGCGCATTTTGGATTTCGCACTGACACGCTTTGGAAATAAATAGCCAATTAACAAACCGTCCAAATGACGTTAATCATGTAATCATGGACCTTGTTGATATGAAACGTACATACAAACATATCTAATGTGTCCAATAATAACCCATCATGCCTGCGTGTTGGGTTTCTTCAGGCTACCTAGCTTAATCAGTTAGGCAGTACTATTGTTGTGTAGTTTTTTGTTTAAAAATCAGTGACTTAGTTTTATCTACACGCCTACACGTACGGATGTACACAATAAAAGTTTGAAACATGTCTATGTAGATGTGAATTTAATAAATTCGAACTATAGTACTCCCCCGATCAATAATAAATATCGTTTATTTTAAGCTACTAGTATAAATTTTACACTAACAGAGTGACACTTATTATGAATCTACTCGACCTCCCCCAAGCACCACATCATAGGGAAAAGCTGACTCGATCGACCAGATAGCTGACGGTCGTCGATAGCCCAGCAGATGAGCTAATTATACTAGCCAATCGGCTACTTTTCTTGTAGCGCAAACGAGGTGGGGCCAGCTGCTTTGACTGACCGGGGCTGAGCGTGACCGTACGTGTGGAGTAGTACTGCTGCACGGGCAAGCCGGTCAAAGCCAAAAATACATGGCTCCAAGACCGCTTGGACTTGACCACTGCGCCACGGCCAAGGCTATGTAGACCGCTCCGTGTTTGTTCGCTCGGTCAGTCTTCTCTTTCGTTGTCTTCTTCGCACTGCATATGGTTTGTTTTTCGAATAGCAGCAGGAAAACTGCTATGTTCAATACATGAGGTTATAAAAAAGCCGGCACAAGACGGTACAGAGCGGTCAAATTTTCGAGAAAAATCAACGTAAAAAAATATACAAACAGAGAAGCCTTGTCGTCCACGTGACGCTAGACGACCATTGTACTAAACATACGTCCCCAAGTCCAGAGCGAACCACTCCGATCTTTCCCGCTCATAGTTCAGCCGCAATGCCGCACAACGTAAGCACCTTGTAGTCCGTTGCGGTGACCCAACATACCACTGCATGATATAGTATACTATAGTCGTTGACATAACACCAATAAAACACCGTTCACTAGTATTACATCCCTCAGAATAGCACAACAGAAACACAGCGGGTCCAATACATGGTTAAAGGTTATAACTCACTCTTTACACAAGATCTAGAGAACACTCTAGGTAAAGAGAGAGAAAGAACTTCTTACAAAGAAGGATCAAAGATGAACAACACAAGAACTAATATGCTACTAAGAATGGTATCTTAACTAAAGGCTGACATTGTTGTTACTGCAATGCACTACAGAAATAGGTTCTTTGGTTAGAGAGTATATTCCTATTTAATCAGTAATTTCGTCTTCATTTGAGTTGAGTATTTGTTGACTTCCTTGTCTTTGTTGAATAGCTTTAACTTTGAAGGATGATTCCTGGAGCATAACTTGGTGTAGATGTCGTATTAATGGCTTCAGAATCTAGCAAGGGTTAAGAAGATACGTTGAGTACGAGTGTACTCAGCAAATTCACTAGAGAAGGAGTGTTTGATGCACTATAACTACAGCCACAGACCGTAGGTTGTAGGCAATGCAAATTTTCATAAAACATTTCTTTAAAGGTTGCTTTTATTCTGAAAAACTATGTCTGTCAGCCTTCACGGGTTTACCAGAACTTTCATGGAGTTCCTTTCCCGCCGCGTTCGCAGCTCCTTCCCGGAACAGGGAGTAACAAGTTAAAGTTTTTACACTCTGCAGATGTGCGTTACTTTACCCATGAGAGATCAACTCTTTGTTGCACAACCGGACATCTTATTCCCGTCCACAATTCCATGATGTGGGGCCCAGAAGATGTTCCAAGCCAATCACTGCTCCCTTCGCGACCTCGCATGCCTCCTTGGTGTAAACCATGCCCACATATTGGATTACGGCAATGGTTTGTATAAACCGTTAGATGCCAGAACTATCATGGGACGTTGAGGGTTCCCACCCATATGCTGCATATCCTCTACGAATTACCAATTAATATGCACGCTACGAGGATAACAACCATGACCTGCACATCTGGCTTCATGCGAGAGGAAGAAGATACAACTGACTTCTCCGTCCCATTCCAAATCTCATGGTTAACGTGTAATATACGGCGCAAGAATCACTGACGACATTGGTTGTTAAGTCCTAGATAATATGTTTCTTTACCACCGGAACTTTTATAGTAAGTTATTACCTCATGGTAATAACCTATAATCACATTATTATGAAAATAGTGTATTCAGACCTTTTTCAAATGCAGGTGATGTCCACATTGGATTTGTAAAAAACTTTACAGAAAATAACCAAAGGACATGAGCAAGTGTGAACTTGCCTTTTGTGATTGCAAGATTATGCACTCACGGTCTTCAAGATGATATAAGATCCAATATCTGAAATCAGCATCATTGGTCCAGTAAGGACTAATGTTTAAAGAAGCAATATGTTCTTATGCATAAGTAATGTGATGCATTTTATAAACGCGAATCTCGGGGAAAACGTTGTTTTAGTGTTTGGGTACTAGAAATGATGTATTTGAAATGTGTTGTACTTTTGGATGAGTTTTATACTCGTGCTTCTTATTAGGCTTGTGAGTGTGTGTGAAACAATCATATAATTACAATATCCTAAAACTATAGGACACACACAAATGTGAGATGCTACTCAAGATTGCTTATATAAGAGTTCTTGTTTGAAGTGGCAAAAAGATTAACATTTTAAGAAAAGATTTATTTTCTAAGGTCTAAACAACCTTTGTGGTTAGTTGAGTCTGGTCGATGTTTATTTGTGCTTGCTTGAATAGTTTGTCTTGAGATGTTTTATGATTTAACTATATCAGACCAAAGTTAACTATAAAACATCTGACAATGTTTATAGTATTATATTTAGAATCTTGTAGAGTAAAGTTAACTTTAAAACTTAGATAGTTTGAAAGTATAACACTTATAACATTTGTACTTTGTGTACTTGGTAATGTTGCCTTAAGGTTACTTAAGAATGTTTATATTTTTCTTTGATGTAGTGGTTTTCTTGATTTTATAATGGAATAGTATCACTTACCCTTTTATGGATGAGTGGTTATAGTTTGTAAACCATGGAGTAATGTTACTTACTTGTTTATAAGTTCACTATAGTGTTTTAGTATCTTGTGGTTAAAGTAATGGAAATAAGTTTTATTTAACTACAAATTATTCTTGAGGATTTTATACTTGATAAGAATTCTCTTTTAGAAAATATTACACACCTATGGTTGAGGAGAATTCAATAAAATTGTAATTAAAATGTGTTAAACTATTTGGACTTCATATTATTAATGTTGAAGACTAATACTATTTATTAGACTCAATTGGTTAGTTTTAGACATATTAGCATTTTTTTTACTTTTATATGAATTATCAATTAAATAAATAAGTTTAAATTTGAGTTATTAAAGTATTTGAATTTTTATTTAACTCAAAAGTGGAATATTATATTTTTAACATGTAGATATTATTTTTGTGATCATTTTGGTATATTACATTTATTTTTGTGATTTATAAATAATAAGATATGATTTTGACAATTCTTATTACTTTATAATTAATTAATTAATAATAAATATTTAATTAAGTGAAATAATATTACATGATTATAGTTTTTAAAATATTTTTTTTATTTTTCTAAGATTTTTGGTATTTATTTATATTCTTAACATTTACCATTATTAAAATAGGAATTATCAAAGTTTTATTACCTTTAAAATCTTCATTAAATAATAATTATTTAAATTGTTAACATAATAATGTTTAATAATAGCTTTAAGTTATAAATTTTATTTTTCTAAACATTTTCATATATTATACATATTTTTCTAAACTATAAATCCAAAGTTATTAATTTAACAAGATTTAATCATTTATTTGATTTCTCGAATATTAATAATTGAGCTTATAACATTTTATTTATTTCTTAAACAGGAAATAACTTTTTACACCACACCCAAACCTAGCCTCAGTCACTGACCAGTGGGCCAGTGGCCACCTCAGCTCTCAGATTAGTAAATGTGTTTGTTACCGACCCTATTTCTACTTCGAGACATTGACACATGGGCCCTGGGCCACGTCACTGCCACGAGAGACAAAGACTATGTCAAACAGAGGACTGGGTCTAGGGTGGCGTCGGCGTGACATCGCTATGGCATCCGCACCACCACCGTCGTCAGTGGGTGGTCGTCGGCGACGATCTACTGCGCCCTAGCAAACGAAATTAACCTAGTTCGAATCAGCGCAATTCGCTGAACCCTAAAGTGGCGGCGCCGCTCGAAAATGGTCATCGGAGCCTCAGCTCCGACGAGCCCCGATGGTGACTGACGATGGCACAAGGTGAGACGGCGATTTACATCGAGATAAGGCGATTTAAGGATACTGGAAGGTTCAGGAACTCACCCTGATGACGATAGAGAGGTCGGCGAGGACAGGCGTGGTCGGAAACGAGCTCTCCGGCGAGGATTCCGATGAACTACCGCAAAGATGAACGGCAAAATTCGTCCACTCCAGTGCTCCCCTTGATGCACGATTTCACTCAGAGGATCTACGGAGGACGGGGCTTCTCCATGGCTACTTGGAAGAGTGTGGGGAGGTGCGGTTCGGCGACGAGGTGTGGCTCCGGTGATCTAGGGTTTCGGCCCCATTCGAATCAGTGAGGATAAGGAGGGATTATGAATAGGGATTGAGGCAGGGCGTCGCGGTGGCCTTCTTATCCCCCTCTGTAATGACAACGAGCATCTTGACGCACGGCTGGCGACGACGACGGCATCGGGCGGCGGCGAGCTCCTCCAGCGAGCTGCCTGTGTGCGTGAGGATGAAGATGACGTCGCTTTTGAGGAAAACCCCCTGGCAAATCTTTCAGCTTAACCCGCAGTCCTTCTTCGGTCCCACTTGTCAATCATAGACGTCAACGATATGGTCTGGCTGCTGGCCTTTTGTGGGCTGCACATGGGCAACAGTTAAAAAGAGAGGAGTTGGGCCATGACCAGGAAATGTTTTTTATTTGTTTTCTTTTTTCTATTTTCGGTTTTACTTTCAGAATTGAATTTTACTTATTTGATTTGAATTCTCTTTATAGAATTTATTTGTTGAATGATTGTAGCACTAATAAAGTATATTAAGGTTCTTTTATGAGTTTGTCATATAGTGATATTATTTCTTTATTTATTTTCTATTAGAACCCTTTTTATATAAATGTAGAAATCCTTATTATTAATTTTCTTCCCATACTAAACCATGGCTTTATTATATGATATTTTTCTTATTTGTTTATAAAACTTAACTCTAGTTGGCTCATAGTTTGAATAGAAATTTTTATATGTATAATGATCCTATATCATTATTTGATGCATGAAATACAAAAGAAATTAATATAGTTAATACTACTTCCATTAATTTAGGAAATGGCAATGTATATATTCTATTATGATGAACAAAGGGGTTTAGGGTTTGAATTGTAAATATTTACCCTAGGGTTTAGGGTTTTAAATATACCTATATTCTTTTGTTGATGTGAGTAAAGGTTTAGTAACTAAGCATAAGGTCTTTATATTTGTGATTTTTACTGATATCACCATTTCAAGTAAAATAGTGGATTTGCTTTCTAGGCTAACTTATGAGAAAGAATTGATAAAGTTAGTTCTTAAGCACCTAGGATAATTATGATTGAGAATGGCAAAGATGTGCTTAAATGATTTGATATAAGAAAATATTCCTATTAAGTGATATAGATATAAGATGAGGAATTCATAATATGGAATGGATATTATACTTGGTTTAAGACTTAAAGTTGATTGTTTACCAAGAATTTACTACCTTTCATAATTCATAATTCTAGACTTCTAATTAAGGAATTCATTTCCTAGATATACTACTTCTTCCTATCTATCATCATGGTTAACATGATGATCTTTTCTTCAAAAAAAAATCCTATCCACCTATTATTCTTCTAAATCCATGAATGAATACAATGGGCTTGACACTAAAGTTTTTATGGTTTTCTCATATCCATACTTGGTTCTATCCACTACTCTACTGTTGATAACCATCAATCCAACAAGTAGTTCCTTCAAACTCCACTCATAATCTTCCTTAATCATCCATCACTAATATTTCTCCATTAGATGTATTCATCCAACTA
This sequence comes from Avena longiglumis, assembly GCA_030063025.1. Taxonomy (NCBI): domain Eukaryota; kingdom Viridiplantae; phylum Streptophyta; class Magnoliopsida; order Poales; family Poaceae; genus Avena; species Avena longiglumis. The sequence continues at coordinate 467,852,879 of CP125974.1, read as the reverse complement.
CCTTTCTCTAAAGCTTAATATTCCTTAAGGTGAACAATACTACTTCCATAACTTCATGCTATACTAAATTGAATCATATTATCTTACATTTACTTTCCTCTAATAGCTCACACTCCAACCTCACATAATATTAATGTGGCTTGTAATAACTACTCTAGGATAACTTACCTATGCTAGGGTTTCAATCATGTTCTACCCACCAATATCACTTATACTAGATATAAGAATTCAGTCTTGGTGAGCAGGGCATGATCATTATAATCCTTTAATCATCTATAGCTTAGGTTTCCAATTGGCTAATCAAGACTTCATCAATACAACCTTACAATTGTATTGAAATTATCTTCTCAATATATCTAAATGGATTAAGGCTTGTTATTCATGGACTAAGCCCACTTGGTCTAATAGAATTACTACTGGTAACTATCTTTAGGGTTCATCCTAGTAATCTTCTTTACTACCACCTATAACTCATTTCAAATAACTCTTCTATCCAACCAGGAGTGAGTTTAACTCCTTCAATTATCACATTGATTTTATTATTCTTCAATCACTCCCATCCTATAGATAATATCTAAGATGAGCATTACTATTTTCCTCTACTTAGTTGTTTCTTTATAGGCACTTAAGTGTAAACTATGATATGGTCAAGAGTTGATAGATTGAGATCTGATGAATCAATATTTGATTTCTCAACATTGATGAACAACAAATAATGGAATATAACTCAATAGAGATGATAAGGATTTATATATAAAGAAAGATATATGGTGAATGATCTAGACTTAGTTTCTTCCCTTCCCAATCTCACTAAAGAGTTAAGGTTAGGTATTACCATCATACCCATTGTAATAATAGATACGAATAAGGAAAGTCAGGATTGGTCATTACATTTTTATTACTTTAGTTGTAATCTTAACTTGGCACTTATGAGTTGTTGTGCTGAATATTATGGTATGATCCCTTAAGGATCAGATATTAATTATTTAAGCAATGTATTATGAGTAACATTTTATTATATCTGATCTACCCTTAGATCAAATCATGTTTACCCAAATAAGGTTTTAGCAAAGGTTATATTGAAACTTATCACAGTTAACTTGATGATCAACTTCAATTCCATCAAGTTGAGAGAAGCTTCAATCACTTTGACAAGTTTTGTTTAAAAGCGCGAAAATTATTCAGAATTTCTATGCATGAATGCAATGCACACATCTGGGTTCAGCTTATTTCTAAGCTCTAATGCTGGGATGTTACAGACTCCCCCCTTAAAATAAACTTCGTCCTCGAAGTTCGCAAACTCTCACATTTTGGAGTAAGGAATTGGCTTGTAGTGGTTGCTACATTTCTCCACTCCATGATGACCTTTAATGTAATTATTTGTAGTATTCTATAACTTTATTAGATATCCTAATCCAATTCTTTTTATTTTATCATCAAACTTTATTACTATGTTAAATACAGTTAGAGAGTCTCACTAAAACAAGTTTTAAGTTTCTATATGCCCGTGTTTGTGGTTAGAAGACTATATTTCTATTCTTGTCATAGTATAGTTGATACTGGTACTCCTTCCAAGATTGGATTTGAACTCAATTCGTCCATACCCATTGGAATTTCTTATTTTCAATACTTGTCCAATTGGGTGTTCTCTATTACTTCTTAAGGGTTACTTAAGAGTTGTTTCTTCTAGAATTAGTCAGTTAGGATTAACCTTTATCACCTTCAAGCTTTTACTTTATTAAGTTTTTAGATAATCTTTCATTATCACCAATACTACTTCTTCAACTTTCATTCATAATGTCTACTCTCCCCCTTAGGGTTTACTAATAGTCTTTAAATTGTATATATAGCATTTATTGGATTTATAACTAGAATGTTGGTTTCTGTTCAGTTTATACTTTACCTAATTAGGGTCTGATGAAAGATTGTACGGTGTATCCACATAGTGGTGGATCTCCGAAGCAGATCTTTCAGCATTACCTGATGAACTTAATATTGGACATTTTCGCTAGGATAAGTTTGACTTTGCGAAGCATCTTGAAAGACGATCGCTTTAAAAAATTTATACTTCTCTAGGTCTTGCTTAGCTTAGGCCAAATTGTATGCTCTTTATGCAACCATTAAGATGATCTGGTTAACTAGGTTAACCAACACCGACTGCGAACAAGATACCAACTGTGGATCGGAATGCCGACTATGGATTAAGTACCAACGACGGATCATTCTAGGTGGTAGGTATTACCTTACAGTTTCCGACCTTCTACTGGCATCCTCTCTGAATTGACAGAGATTGAATACCATTTTGGTTCCAAAACTTCTTCTTTGCACTTATTCATGATACTCCCCTGAACTTGGGGTAACTACTTTATTAACTTCTTAACATCTTACCTACTTTGAATGAGCTTTAAGTTTATTACTTCTTGTTGCTCCATACATCCTTTACACTAAACTTCTTTCTTGAATCTGACTAAGAATAGTCTATGTTTTATCTATACTCCTAATGGTGTTAATACTCCTTATATCTTGCTTCATCCTTCAAGTAAGTCTTCCTTTTGATCTTTGAAACTCGTCACTCCCTTACACGAATTCTCGTTCCTATCTAGATCTATAACATCAAGTCATAACTAGGTGTTACATCATGCATTTGCACACCTAATTAACTTTATGTATATATCTAGCCAATCAAGAAGATTCAAGAAGAACCAAAAGTCGATAAACAACAAAACACATACCATGTATTATACATAGATTTTAAATAATTTACAAATGTACTAGATGTCCCAACGGTTTGCTCCACACCTATTTACACAACTATATTACAAGAAATTCTTGTTCTTGTGAGTATATCCTCACTTATTTCGGCAAACCTTTCAAACTACAATACGCATTACCTTCTATGTACCTTATTCAATCTCTCATCCCTTGGGATGTTGTTCCTTTCTTACATTCATCTTCCTGTAGTGCTTCCTGGAGTTCCGTCCATGATGACGTGAAGTCCTACGACTGCCTTCTGGAGCGTAAGAACATCCAGGAGGTGCGTATTCTTGATTAGAAGTACCGAGACTGAGATTAGTCATTAAAAATGACTAGAGTTGGCGTAATCTTCTACAGAATATTCCTGGTTTTCCGGCAACGCTTCCTCAAAGTAAGTTGGATCCTTAGCCTTTTCTTGGGTCCATTCATACATGTTGGTATAGTAGCTATCGGAATACTCTTCTAAGTTTATTGGGTTAGTATCACCCCCATTTGGTCCATAAGGCTCTCTATGGTTATAGTTGGTCTCTTCTTCAATACCTGTATCACAAGGTATAGGATTTCCTATGGTTCCACCTTGAGATTCTACTTCCCATCCATACTTGTTTGGCTTAGGGTTATTTGGAATAACTCTATTCCATTCCTGTTGTTCGGAGTTGTACTTGGTCCATAGGTCTTTAGGTGGCTTGAATTCATTTTGGTAGTAGGCATAATTTTCCGAGTTTGGATCATCAAACTCAGTTTCCTCATACACTTCCCCTGAAGGTATGTATTTGGGATGCCTAGCTTCTTTATCTAACTTCTTCCTACGTGCCATTGCTTTATCAGGATCAGTAAAATCCTCAATGACCGTATCCAGTTCCTGAACTAAGACTTGGTGAGTGTTATGATAAGTGTTTAACAAAGACCGATAACGATCCATATACTCTACAGCTAGAGTAGGTTCTGCTTGGACTAGAGTAGAGTGATCTAACTCATGCTCTGGTTTGAGGTTTCATGTGGTATAATGGTATGAGTACTACCTTCTAAAGCTTGGGATTTCTGTTCTCGGATCATGGTTATGGCTGCTGCTACGGCAATCTCATATGCAGATGCCATGCACCTTGCCTCTCCTGATGACATTTCTCACTTAAGTCCTAAATTCTTGGGTAACATGATCATGACACAGTATTTGGCTAATACCCGCCCAACATAGTAACTATAAATCTTGACCAAAAGTCTCGATTCACATTCCAAACTCCATAGAAGTTGTCGGAGATTATCTGTCCAATCCCCTCCGTAGTCATTCAACGTCTTGTTCATCACTTGAACATTCCGGGGTGGATATCAAGGTGCCATGTGGAACTATGGATAAGAAATTATCATCAATCACATAGAGTTAAAACTCTTGGGTAATGATCAGATTTGCAATCATACTAAAGAATTATTGCACTAGCAACATGACAGGATTATTCTCAAGTGAATATCCCTCATATCACTAGAGAACTCTTTATTCTTCCAAGTATAAGTCCTACAGGTTTTACCCATTTACTAGGTTCCCAACCTAAGGTCAAAGCATATGCTCTGATACCAACTGCGGTGACCCAGCATACCACTACATGATGTAGTATACTATAGTCGTTGACATAACACCAATGAAACACCGTTGACTAGTATGACATCCCTCAGAATGGCACAACAAAAACACAGCGGGTCCAATACATGGCTAAAGGTTACAACTCACTCTTTACACAAGATCCAGAGAACACTCTAGGTTAAAGAGAGAGAAAGAACTTCTTACAACGAAGGATCAAAGATGAACAACACAAGAACTAATATGTTACTAAGAATGGTATCTTAACTAAAGGCTAACATTGCTGTTACTGCAATGCACTACAGAAATAGGTTCTTTGGTTAGAGAGTATATTCCTATTTAATCAGTAATTTCGTCTTCACTTGAGTTGAGTATTTGTTGACTTCCTTGTCTTTGTTGAAGAGATTTAACTTTGGAGGATGATTCCTGGAGCATAACTTGGTGTAAACGTCGTCTTAATGGCTTAAGAATCTAGCAAGGGTTAAGAAGATACTTTGAGTACGAGCGTACTCAGCAAATTCACTAGAGAAGGAGTGTTTGATGCACTATAACTACAGCCACAGACCGTAGGTCGTAGGCAATGCAATTTTTCATAAAACATTTCTTCAAAGGTTGCTTTTATTATGAAAAACTATGTCCGTCAGCCTTCACGGGTTCACCAGAACTTTCATGGAGTTCCTTTCCCGCCGCGTTCGCAGCTCCTTCCCGGAACAGGGAGTAACAAGTTAAAGTTTTTACACTCTGCAGAGGTGCGTTACTTTACCCATGAGAGATCAACTCTTTGTTGCACACCGGGCAGCTTATTCCCGTCCACAATTCCATGATGTGGGGCCCAAAAGATGATCCAAGTCAATCACTGCCCCCTTTCGCGACCTCGCATGCCTCCTTGGTGTACACCATTGCTGGAGATATGCCCAAGAGGCAATAATAAAGTGGTTATTATCATATCTTCATGCTTATGATAAATATTTACATACCATGCTATAATTGTATTAACCGGAAACATTAATACTTGTGTGATTTGTAAACATAAAAGAGTCCCTAGTAAATCCTCTTGTTAAACAAGCTTGTTGGTTAATATATGATCATGGTTTTAATCATGAACATCGAGATGTTATTAACAACAGGGTCATATCATTAGGAGAATGATGTGATGGGCATACTCCTATAGTTAAGCGTAGCATAAAGATCAAGTCATTTAATATAGTTCACTTGCTATAAGCTTTCTGATACATAGTAACCTAATTCTTTAGACCATGAAATCATGCTAATCACCATCACCAGAAGTATGCTTTGATGACATCAAACACCACACCATAACTGGGTGGATATAAAGGTGGCATTGAGTGTTGGAAAGTATGTGTTGAGGCACATGGATCAAGATTGGGATTTGTCCATCCATATGGCGGATAGATATACTCTGGGCCCTCTCGGTGGAATGTCATCCAATTAGCTTGCATGCATGTGACTGGCTCACAAGGGATCACATATCACGGGAACGAGAAAAGAGTACTTATTGGTAACGAGTTTGAACTAGGTATGAAGAGATACCGACGATCAAACCTCAGATAAGTAAAGTATCGTGAGACAAAGGGAAATTGGTATCATATGTAAATGTTTCATTCGATCACGAAGTAATCGTAGAAATATGTGGGAGCCATATGAATTTCCAGATTCCTCTATTGGTTATTGATCGGAGAAGAGTCTCGATCATGTCTGCATAATTCACGAACCGTAGGGAGACACACTTAAGGATTCGATGTTGTTTAGTAGATATGGAATGTGAGTAAAGAGACCGAATGTTGTTCGGAGTCTCGGATGGGATCCGGGATATCACGGGGAGATCCAGAATGGTCCGGAGAATAATATTCATATAAGGAAAGTCCAATTTCGGAGTTCGGGAATGATTCCGGTGTTTTCACCGGAATGTTCTAGAAGGGTCTAGAAGGTTCACAGATCCGGAAGGGGAAGGGTACATGGATGTGTCATGACAAAGTGTAATGGTTGCATCATGTCCTAGGTCACTGGGCTGGACACTTGGAAGAGATAAATCAAACTCTAATTTGAAAGTCAAAAAGGCAGTTTGAAAAGTCAAATCCCAACATGGTTTCCGAGTTAGGGAGGGTTTCTGAGTTAGGGAGGGTTTCCACCTGGGTTGGGAACACCCTTGGACTCCCACACCTATATAAGTAGGGGTAGGGGCGCACCCCAAGGTATCCCCCTTGCCCTAGGCGCCCAAGAAACCCTAGGTTGGCCGCCGCCCCCCCTCTCTAGTTGCGACCAATCTAGATATCCTCTAAACCGCAACCGACTAGCTAAACTCTAGTTGCTTGCTACCTCTAAACCTCGGCCCTCTAAACCCTAGATCGCCGGGGCTCCCTCTACTCCACCATACTCGCTCCGGCTTAGGCGAAGCCCTGCGGGATCTCCCCTCTACTTCCGACACCATGTCGTCGTGCTGACGGAATCGCGAGGAGAGAGCTACAACCTCTGCTGCCTACTGGAACAAGGGAGACGAAGGTCTTCATCGAGTACCGTACGTGTGACCGACTGCGGGAGTGCTGCCAGAACGCGGCGCCGGAAGGATCGTGTACGCGATCTTGAGATTGGCAAGTGAACGACTACATCACCCACGAGAATCTGCTCTTGTTAACCGCTTTGGATCTTCGAGGGTTAGTACTCTATCAACTTGTTGCACCAATCTAGTAGATAGATCTTGGCTTGATCATAGATTATATCTTGATTGTGTGTTCATGCGGTAGAATTTTTGTTTTCCATGCTACGAACCCCTACAGTGGTATCAGAGTCGTGTCTATATGTAGATCTGTTGCACAAGTAGAACACAATGGACATTGTGGGCAGTGGTGCTTTTATTATCAATTGCTTCTTGTGTTCTTTGCATCTTGCGGTATGGTGGGATGAAGCGGCCCAGGCTAACCTTACATGACATCGTTCATGAGACTTGATCCACGCTCGACATGCAACTTGTATTGCATAAGTGGCTTTGCGGGTGTGTGTCTCTCCCATCATAGTAAAGATTCAATTTACAACGGGCACTTGATAGTTCAAGCATCAACGTTGTGGTTCTTGTTCGTAAGTTAGAATGACACTATTGAAAGCCCCAAACCACGTAAAACATGCAAAGAAAATTAGAGGCGCCTAACTTTGTTTTGCAGGGGTGTGCTGTGATATGATATGGCCACGATTGTGATTATATATGATGTATGCAATGTTCCTTATTGTAAGTCGGCAACCCGCAGGAGCCATATGGTTGTCTTTTAATTTCGTCTAGACCTGTGTGTCTATTATTCAAAGTAGTTGTAATAGTTAATGCTGGTGGACGACAACCATGGAGCGGCGCCATTGACCTTGACGCCACACCGGTGATGATGAAGATCATGTTCCTGCTTGAAGATGGAGATCGGAAGCACAAGAAGAAAGGCCATATCATATCACATATTTTGAATTGCATGTGATGTTAATCCTTTTATGCATCTTGTATTGCTTAGTTCGCGACTGTAGCATTATAAGATGATCCCTCTCAAAAAATATCAAGTTATAGAGTGTTCGTCCTTAGTAGGCACCATTGCCAAAGCTCGTTGTTTTGAAGCACCACGTGATGATCGGGTGTGTTAGATTCTACGAGTGTATACAATGGAAGCAAGCCAGATTTGCTCATGCGGAAGCTAAGGTTTGATCTTGACGAGCCTAGCATGTACAGACATGGTATCAGAACACGGAATACCGAAAGGTAAAGCATGAGTCATATAGATGATATGATGAACATGATGATTGTTCGCCTTTGAAACTATATCATGTCATGTGATGATCGGACTTGGTGTAGTGAATTTGGTTCGTGTGATCACTAAAACAATGTGAGGGATATTGTTTTGAGTGGGAGTTCAATAACAATATGATTAAAAGTTGAACACTATTTATCATAAATTAAATCAAAGTAAACTTGCATAGTTGTTGTAGTCATTGGCATCTGTTTACCACCTTGCGCTTAGTTATAATTGAGATAATAGAACTATAGAATTCTGGTTAGTTACTTTATGAACTGATATCGTATTGTTTTGAAGTGTTAATCTAAAGTTTAAAAGTCCTGTTGCAAACTTCTAGTAAGTTACGGTTACTCTGTGAAGTTTAATAATTGGTATTAAATCAAGAGTGACAATTCCAGTGTTAGTATATAAGTATCATGTTTGTCTCCATAATTCTTGATATTCAAAAGATTGTTTTAATATCAAGGTTATCTAGGATCTGAAAGAGTTGTTTCAGAAACCATGATGTGTGGAAGATATTGCGATATCTGAAATGATGTTTTGGTTGCAACATGAGAGAGTATAATATGGCAAAGTTTATGTTCTCATATTTGATGAGAATTTGAAAAAGGTTGGAGACGCTTTTCGTCCTAATCCTCCAAAAGGTTTTGGAGAGCAACATTATACTCGCGATTCACCGTTATAAGCTAAAAGTAGCTTGATCATGAATAGTTCCATGATAAGGGTGAATATTTGATAAAATGTTTACTACACTAAAATATTACTAAAGAATGGAATTTGAAAGAACATCAAGTATTTGATGATGGTGATCTACTTCAAAGTGCAAGTCCAAAGACATTGGTATTTAACTATACATGCTTTGGACTATGTGTCATGTGTATGGCTCCACTATTGATGTTGATAGATTCTTTCGAACAAAAAAGGAAATACTGAAAGAGAATCTCAGAAATATATGGCAGAAAAGAAAAGACTAGAATTGTTCAGCTTAGGTATATAGAGGATATACATGTTATGGCTATACTCTTTGCTTATTAAACAATGTGGTTCTTAAGTATTGGATACAGAATTTGTTAGTGTGAATCGTCATACGAAACAACACAATTCATTAACTACAATGGCCTAAGTAACTAGCAAAAGAATATGTGATGATGTTCATCAAGAACAAATAAAGGGTTGTTGTGTTGCTCGTTGACATCAAGCTTGCCTTCAAGATTTATTTTATCAGGTATTATGAGAACAAAAGGGTTGTTCAAATAATTGCCATAATCCATAAAAGAAGGATGATTTACAAATCTTGTTGGATAAATCACATCCATAAAAATATTGCTAAAAATGTCGAAAGACAATTGATAAGAAAGATCACTTAGGAAGTGACATTGCTGTTTAAATTATATTAGAAAGAAAACATGAAGAAACTCCATGTGAATGGAATTTTGGAGTATTTTGATTTTTGATCAACTGACGTTTGTGAAATTTTCCTAGAGATAATTAAAACTCCGCTCATAGGCCAAAGGGAACGGATGACTAACTTATTGGAACTTGTACGTATTGTCATATGAAGTCCATTATGTGTAGTCAAGAGCGATAGATTTCAACTTCATATTCTTTTTCCGAAAATTTGAGTGAATATATGAATATTTACTTAATAAGGATGAAGTGTGAAACATTTGAAAAGTTTAAAGACTTTCAAGATGAAGTGCAAAATCAATGTAACAATAAAATAAAGAATTTATGATAGGATCATAAAGGAAGATATTTGAGTTATAAAGTTTAGCATAACACCTAAGATTTGAGGAATCATTCCATGGATTTGCGTTTCCCGAAACACCATATGAGTATGGAATAATCTAGATATGCAATGAAACCTTGTTTAACATGGTAAGATCAAAGGTGAAATTGATAAAACTGCCATTATATTTTAAAGATTAAAGCTTTAGAGACTACCTTTTTCCACTGAAAAGAGCTCCATAATAATCCGTTGAAATGACACCATATAAAGTTATGGGTTGGGATAAAACCCAAGTTGTCCTTTCTTAAACATTGGTATGCTATGCATAAGAAAGATGTTTGCAACCAAAATCGGATGAACATATATTGTATGTTATTTTGAATAATCGTTGAGTATTCCTCCATAACACCAAAGACAAAAATGTTTGTCGCTTAGAACGTCAAGTTTCTTTGAGAAAGGAATTTTCCGTGAAAAGTTAAGTGGGAGGACAATAGAACTTTGATAAGGTTAAAAGAACCTTAGCTATATGTGCAAAGTTGCGCAACGCTGAAAAGTGTTCCGGAGGCAGCAACAATGCTCATGGCTCACGTGCCTCAAAGGCTGTGGTCACGAAGGTCTAAGTTCCTATTGAAACAAGTAGGTCGGGTAACCAATCAAATACCATGATTTGAGAGTTAAAGCATTATTTGACAATAATGATCCGACTACATGGAAAGAAGCGATGATGGGCCCTGACTCTGTCAGATGGTTTGAAGCCATAAAATCCGTGATAGTTCCATATACGAGAGATCAAGCTTTGAACTTGAAAGACCCTCTGAAAAGGTGCAAGACCTTACAGTCGTATTTGGATCTATAAAGAAATAGACATGGATGTTTCACATCTATGAAATTATCGACATGTCGGGAAAGAGTTCATGACAATGTTCAAAGAGTTGACTATGACAAGATCTGATCTTTTATTAAGCGATATTTAGTCTAGACGGATTAATGTAGAAACCACTACATATAATTTTGTTATGTGGTAGTTGAATAAAGAAAACAAGTTCTTATAATAGAATGGTTACCTAGGACGTGTGCATGACACGGTCCAAAGGGTTTTGTTAATTCAAAGGATGCTAAAATCATATGCAAACTTCAATGATTAAAGTAAGCATCGCAGAGTTGGAATCTTCACTATGATGAAACTGTTAAAAGAGTTTAATTTCATCGGAGACGATGAAGATGCTTGAATTTGCAAGAAATTAAGTGGGAGCGCTAAGACATGTTTCTAATACATTATGCGGAATACATATTGTTGATTGGAAATGATGTATCTTTTTATTGACACAGGTTAAGAATTTCATCTTGATGAAAGGCTTAGGCAAAACCCGAATATTTGGCATCAATGTCTATATGGATAAATTGAGACACTAATATGGTTGTGCCATAAGTACATAGATGAGATATTGAATGAGTTCAATATAGAAACTACAAGAAAGGTTCTTGTTGCACATGAAGGATTGAATAAAGATTCAAGTATTTTTGATACTTGATATATAAAATCACAAAGAGTACTTTCTCAATCATGATGTGATGTGTATAAATCCAGATATGTCCTATGCTCTAAATGTTATGAGCGTATACCAGAATGATTCATAAGATGATTATTGGATGATAGTAAAGATATTCTTATGATCGTTTAGAAGAACTAAGTATATATTATTTTGTAGAAGTGACAAATAGATGGTTAGTTCATTGTAAAAGTATTACATTGATACTAGTTTTGTCACAAAGTACAAATTAAGTTTATCTCTATCTAAACTAAGGGTGGCACAATATGATGGAAAGTAAGTTCCATAATGTATTTGGATGAGTTCCAAAGTTAAGACATTGTGACAGATACTACAACAAAAGGCTAAGTATATGACTGTTATAACAGCAGCAGAAGAGGGCATTTGTGTCAAGTAGTTTGTTATCAAACTAGGTGTGGTTCACAGCGGGATAGTACTATGAAGATATATTGTATGACAATATTATCAACATGTTTTAACCCCAAGGAACTAAAGGTCTCACCAAAGGACCAATTTTATACAAAGCCATCTCATTAGAGAATGAGTGATGCGTAGAGACGCAAAGACATGCAATTAAACACGGACCTGAAAGTGTCGGACCCGGAGATCAGTTGACCACTAGAAATCGTGTAAATACAATACCGGAAAGCCATAGGTGTTGAATGCACAAAGGTTTGAAACTAGATTATTGACTCTAGTGCAAGTGGGAGACTGTTGGAGATATGCCCAAGAGGCAATAATAAAGTGGTTATAATCATATCTTCATGCTTATGATAAATGTTTACATACCATGCTATAATTGTATTAACTGGAAACATTAATACTTGTGTGATTTGTAAATATAAAAGAGTCCCTAGTAAAGCCTCTTGTTAAACTAGCTTGTTGGTTAATATATGATCACGGTTTCCTGATCATGAACATCGAGATGTTATTAACAATAGGGTCATATCATTAGGAGAATGATGTGATGGACATACTCCTATAGTTAAGCATAGCATAAAGATCAAGTCATTTAATATAGTTCACTTGCTATAAGTTTTCTGATACATAGTAACCTAATTCCTTCGACCATGAGATCATGCTAATCACCATCACCGGAAGTGTGCTTTGATGACATCAAACACCACACCGTAACTGGGTGTCTATAAAGGTGGCATTGAGTGTTCGGAAAGTATGTGTTGAGGCACATGGATCAAGATTGGGATTTGTCCATCCATATGACAGATAGATATACTTTGGGCCCTCTCGGTGGAATGTCATCCAATTAGCTTTCAAGCATGTGACTGGCTCACAAGGGATCACATATCACGGGAACGAGAAAATAGTACTTATTGGTACTCCCTCCGTTTCAGAGCTTAAGGCGTCCTTGTTTTGCGTGTTTTTTCTTTGACCAAGAATTACTCTAACTACGTAAAGAGTTTTAGTATAAAACTAGTATCACTAAAAATTATTTTTCAATACGAATCCAACGGTACTAATTATGTACAATATAATTAAGATTTTGTTGCTCAATTCTTTTGGTCAAACTTTGCTTTGAAAAGCGTGTGCGCCTTAAGCCTTGAAACGGAGGTAGTAACGAGGTTGAACTAGGTATGCAGAGATACCGACGATCAATCCTCGGGTAAGTAAAGTATCGTGAGACAAAGGGAAATTGGTATCGTATGTAAATGGTTCATTCGATCACGAAGTAATCGTAGAAATATGTGGGAGCCATATGAATTTCCAGATTCCTCTATTGGTTATTGATCGGAGAAGAGTCTCGATCATGTCTGCATAATTCACGAACCATAGGGAGACACACTTAAGGATTCGATGTTGTTTAGTAGATATGGAATGTGAGTAAAGAGACCGAATGTTGTCCGGAGTCTCGGATGGGATCCGGGATATCACGAGGAGATCCAGAATGGTCCGGAGAATAAGATTCATATAAGGAAATTCCAATTTCGGAGTTCAGGAATGATTTCGGTGTTTTAACCGGAATGTTCTAGAAGGGTCTAGAAGGTTCACCGATCCGAAAGGGGAAGGTTACATGGATGTGTAATGACAAAGTGTAATGGTTGCATCATTTCCTAGGTCACTTGGCTGGACACTTGGAAGAGAGAAATCAAAGTCTAATTTGAAAGTCAAAAAGACAGTTTGAAAAAGTCAAATCCCAACATGGTTTCCGAGTTAGGGAGGGTTTCTGAGTTAGGGAGGGTTTCCACCTAGGTTGGGAACACCCTTGGACGCCCCCACCTATATAAGGAGGGGTAGGGGCGCACCCCAAGGTATCCCCCTTGCCCTAGGCGCCCAAGAAACTCTAGGTTGGCCGCCGCCCCCCTCTCTAGTTGCGACCAATCTAGATCTCCTCTAAACCGCTACCGACTAACTACACTCTAGTTGCTAACTACCTCTAAACCTCGGACCTATAAACCCTAGATCGCCGGGGCTCCCTCTACTCCACCATACTCGCTCCGTCTTAGGCGAAGCCCTGCGGGATCTCCCCTCTACTTCCAACATCATGCCGTCGTGCTCCCGGAATCGCGAGGAGAGAGCTACAACCTCTGCTGCCTGCTGGAACAAGGGAGACAAAGATCTTCATCGAGTACCGTACGTGTGACCGACTGCGGGAGCGCTGCCGGAACGCGGCGCCGGAAGGATCGTCTACGCGATCTTGAGATCGGCAAATGAACGACTGCATCACCCACGAGAATCTGCTCTCGTTAACCGCTTTGGATCTTCGAGGGTTAGTACTCTATCAACTTGTTGCACCGATCTAGTAGATAGATCTTGGCTTGATCATAGATTAAATCTTGATTGTGTGTTCATGCGGTAGAAACTTTTTGTTTTCCATGCTACGAACCCCTACAACAATGCCCACATATTGGATTATGGCAATGGTTTGTACAAACCGTTAGATGCCAGAACTATCGTGGGACGTTGAGGTTTCTCACCCATATGCTGCATATCCTCTACGAATTACCAATTAATATGCACGCTACGAGGATAAAAGCCACGACCTGCACATCAGGCTTCATGTGAGAGGAAGAAGATACAACTAACTTCTGCGTCCCATTCCAAATCTCATGGTTAACGCGTAATATACGGTGCAAGAATCACTGGCGACATTGGTTGTTAAGTCCTAGATAATATGTTCCTTTACCACCTGTACTTTTATAGTAAGTTATCTATAATCACATTATTATGAAAATAGTGTTTTCAGACCTTTTTCAAATGCAGGTGATGTCCACATTGTATTTGTAAAACACTTTGCAGAAAATAACCAAAGGACATGAGCAAGTGTTCTTATGCATAAGTAATGTGATGCATTTTATAATGTGATGCATTTTATAAACGCGAATCTCGGGGATAATGTTGTTTTAGTGTTTAGGTACTAGAAATGATGTATTTGAAATGTGTTGTACTTTTGGATGAGTTTTATACTCGTTCTTCTTATTAGGCTTGTGAGTGTGTGTGAAACAATCATACAATCACAATATCCTAAAACTATAGGACACACACAAATGTGAGATGCTACTCAAGATTGCTTATATAAGAGTTCTTGTTTGAAGTGGCAAAAAGAATAACATTTGAAGAAAAGATTTCTTTTCTAAGGTCTAAACAACCTTTGTGGTTAGTTGAGTCAGGTCGATGTTTATTTGTGCTTGCTTGAATAGTTTGGGATTGAGATGTTTTATGATTTAACTATATCAGACCAAAGTTAACTATAAAACATCTGACAATGTTTATAGTATTATATTTAGAGTCTTGTAGACTAAAGTTAACTTTAAAACTTAGATAGTTTGAAAGTATAATGCTTATAACATTTGTACTTTGTGTACTTGGTAATGTTGCCTTAAGGTTACTTAAGAATGGTTATATTTTTCTTTGATGTAGTGGTTTTCTTGATTTTATAATGGAATAGTATCACTTACCCTTTTATGGATGAGTGGTTATAGTTTGTAAACCATGGAGTAATGTTACTTACTTGTTTATAAGTTCACTATAGTGTTTTAGTATCTTGTGGTTAAAGTAATGGAAATAAGTTTTATTTAACTACAAATTATTCTAGAGGATTTTATACTTGATAAGAATTCTCTTTTAGAAAATATTACACACCTATGGTTGAGGAGAATTCAATAAAATTGTAATTAAAATGTGTTAAACTATTTGGAATTCATATTATTAATGTTGAAGACTACTACTATTTATTAGACTCAATTGGTTAGTTTTAGACATATTAGCAATTTTTATTTACTTTTATATGAATTATCAATTAAATAAATAAGTTTAAATTTGAGTTATTAAAGTATTTGTATTTTTATTTAACTCAAAAGTGGAATAGTATATTTTTAACATGTAGATATTATTTTTGTGATCATTTTGGTATATTACATTTATTTTTGTGATTTATAAATAATAAGATATGATTTTGACAATTCTTATTACTTTTATAATTACTTAATAAATAATAAATATTTAATTAAGTGAAATAATATTACATGATTATAGTTTTTAAAATATTTTTTTATTTTTCCAATATTTTTGGTATTTTATTTTTCTAAACATTTTCATATATTATAGATATTTTCCTAAACTATAAATCCAGAGTTATTAATTTAACAAGATTTAATAATTTATTTGATTTCTCGAATATTAATAATTAAGCTTATAACATTTTATTTATTTCTTAAACATGAAATAAATTTTTACACCGCACCCAAACCTAGCCTCGGTCACTGACCAGTGGGCCAGTGACCACGTCAGCTCTCAAATTAGTAAATGTGTTTGTTATCAACCCTATTTCTACTTCCAGACAATGACACATGGGCCCTGGGCCACGTCACTGCCACGCGAGACAAAGACCAGGTCAAACAGAGGATTGGGTCCAGGGTGGCGTCGGCGTGATGTCGCTATGGCGTCAGCACCACCACCGCCGTCAGTGGGTGGTCGCCAGCGACGATCTACTGTGCCCTAGCAAACGAAATTAACCTAGTTAGAATCAGCGCAATTCGCTGAACCCTAAAGTGGCGGCGCCGCTTAGAAATGGTCATCAGAGCCTCAGCTCCGACGAGCCCCGACGGTGACCGGCGATGGCACAAGGTGAGACGGCGATTTACATCGAGATAAGGCGATTTAAGGATACTGGAAGGTTTAGGAACTCACCCTGATGACGATAGAGAGGTCGGCGAGGACATGCGTGGTCGGAAACGAGCTCTCCAACGAGGATTCTCACAAACTTCCACAAGAGAGGAACGGAAAAATTCGTCCACTCTAGTGCTCCCCTTGATGCACGATTTCACTCAGAGGATCTACAGAGGACGGGGCTTCTCCATGGCTACTTGGAAGAGTGTGGGGAGGTGCGGTTCGATGGCGAGGTGTGGCCCCGGTAAGCTAGGGTTTTGGCCCCATTCAAATCAGTGGGGATAAGGAGGGATTGAGGAATGGCATCACGGTGGCCTTCTTATCCCCCTCTAGAACGACGGCGAGCATCTTGATGCATGGCTGACAACGACGACGGCATCGGGCGGCGGCGAGCTCCTCCAGCGAGCTTACTGTGTGCGTGAGGATGACGATGACGTTGCTTTTGCGGAAAACCCCCCTAGCGAATCTTTCAGCTCAACCCGCAGTCCTTCTTCGGTCCCACTTGTCAGTCACAGACGAGAACGAGCTGGGCTGGCTGCTGGGCTTTTGTGGGCTGCACATGGGCGACAGGTAAAAAGAGAGGAGTTGGGCCACGGCCAGGAAATATTTTTTATTTGTTTTCTTTTTTCTATTTTATGTTTTACTTTCAGAATTGAATTTTACTTATTTGATTTGAATTCTCTTTATAGAATTTATTTGTTGAATGATTGTAGCACTAATAAAGTATATTAAGGTTATTTTATGAGTTTGTCATATAGTGATATTATTTCTTTATTTATTTTCTATTAGAACCCTTTTTATATAATGTAGAAATCCTTATTATTAATTTTCTTCCCATACTAAACCATGGCTTTATTATATGATATTTTTCTTATTTGTTTATAAACTTAACTCTAGTTGGCTCATAGTTTGAATAGAAATTTTTATATGTATAATGATACTATATCATTATTTGATGCATGAAATACAAAAGAAATTAATATGGTTAATACTACTTCCATTAATTTAGGAAATGGCAATGTATATATTCTATTATGATGAACATAGGGGTTTAGGGTTTGAATTTTAAATATTTACCCTAGGGTTTAGGGTTTTTAAATATACCTAGATTCTTTTGTTGATGTGAGTAAAGGTTTAGTAACTAAGCATAAGGTCTTTATATTTGTGATTTTTACTGATATCACCATTTCAAGTAAAATAGTGGATTTGCTTTCTAGGCTAACTTATGAGAAAGAATTGATAAAGTTAGTTCTTAAGCACCTAGGATAATTATGATTGAGAATGGCAAAGATGTGCTTAAATGATTTGATATAAGAAAATATTCCTATTAAGTGATATATATATAAGATTTGGAATTCATAATATGAAATGGATATTATATTTGGTTTAAGACTTAAAGTTGATTGTTTACCAAGAATTACTACCTTCCATAATTAATAATTCTAGACTTATAATTAAGGAATTCCTTTCCTAGATATAATACTTCTTCCTATCTATCATCATGGTTAACATGATGATCTTTTCTTCGAAAAAATTCCTATCCACCTATTATTCTTCTAAATCCATGAATGAATACAATGGGCTTGACACTAAAGTTTTTATGGTTTTCTCATATCCATACTTGGTTCTATCCACTACTCTACTGTTGATAACCATCAATCCAACAAGTAGTTCCTTCAAACTCCACTCATAATCTTCCTTAATCATCCATCACTAATATTTCTCCATTAGATGTATTCATCCAACTACCTTTCTCTAAAGCTTACTATTCCTTAAGGTGAACAATACTACTTCCATAACTTCATGCTATACTAAATTGAATCATACTATCTTACATTTACTTTACTCTAATAGCTCACATTCCAACCTCACATAATATTAATGTGGCTTGTAATAACTACTCTAGGATAACTTACCTATGCTAGGGTTTCAATCATGTTCTACCCACCAATATCACTTATACTAGATATATGAATTCAATCTTGGTGAGCAGGGCATGATCATTATAATCCTTTAATCATCTATAGCTTAGGTTTCCAATTGGCTAATCAAGACTTCATCAATACAACCTTACAATTGTATTGAAATTATCTTCTCAATATCTCTAATTGGATTAAGGTTTGTTATTCATGGACTAAGCCCACTTGGTCTAATATAATTACTACTGGTAACTATCTTCAGGGTTCATCCTAGTAATCTTCTTTACTACCACCTATAACTCATTTCAAATAACTCTTCTATCCAACCAGGGGTGAGTTTAACTCCTTCAATTATCACATTGATTTTATTCTTCTTTAATCACTCCCATCCTATAGATAATATCTAAGACTAGCATTACTATTTACCTCTACTTAGTTGTTTCTTTATAGGCACTTAAGTGTAAACTATGATATGGTCAAGAGTTGATAGATTGAGATCTGATGAATCAATAGTTGATTTCTCAACATTGATGAACAACAGATAATGGAATATAACTCAATAGAGATGATAAGGATTTATATAGAAAGAAAGATATATGGTGAATGATCTAGACTTAGTTTCTTCCCTTCCCAATCTCACTAAAGATTTAAGGTTAGGTATTACCATCATACCCATAGTAAGAATAGATAAGAATAAGGAAAGTCAGGATTGGTCATTACATTTTTATTACTTTAGTTGTAATCTTAACTTGGCACTTATGAGTTGTTGTGCTGAATATTATGGTATGATCCCTTAAGGATCAAATATTAATTATTTAAGCAATGTATTATGAGTAACATTTTATTATATTTGATCTACCCTTAGATCAAATCATGTTTAGCCAAATAAGGTTTTAGCAAAGGTTATATTGAAACTTATCACAGTCAACTTGATGATCAATTTCAATTCTATCAAGTTGAGAGAAGATTCAATCACTTTGACAAGTTTTGTTTAAAAGCGCGAAAATTATTCGGATTTTCTATGCATGAATGCAATGCACACTTCATCTGGGTTCAGCTTATTCCTAAGCTCTAATGCTGGGATGTTACACCCATGCTACACAAGAGGGTCACCCGCATACCACAGACAATACTGCGCGAAAGGTCCGATTTCATCGAATATGCTAGCCAAACCGGTCCTCGGAAATCGTACCACGTCAACCGAGACGACAAACTCGCCATCCTTGCAACACCAACACGCCAACCATATCTTGCTAGCTAGGCAACGACCCTGCCTCATAGAGTCGTTGCTACAAATCCATCTAAGGTCGCCGCGTCAACGCACATCCATTGCTTGGAGCCGTAGCCCAAGCGTCCACTCACCTCGATCGCTGAGAAACCTTACATAGTTGTCGCAAACCTGTTACACCACAATGTCAAGGGATCCAAGGCGGTGCATTAAAAGGAAGCGACTTTGCCAACATAGATGTGGCCATCGCACGCTCCAAAGAGGTTGTATATTTGCCCGAAGATCACATGACAATTCCGGTGGCATGGTGAAAGTACAAAGGAAGTCGCCTAGAGGGGGGGGGTGAATAGGCTTTTAAAAATATTACGGTTTAGGCTCAAGTAAATGCGGAATAAAACTAACGTTTAATTTATTGAGCACAAAACCTAGCCACTAAGTTCACCTAGGTGCACCAACAACCTATGCTAAGCAATACAAGCAACAAGGTGATAGCAAGGTATGAATACTTCAAGCACGATGGCTATCACAATGTAAAGTGCATAAGTAAAGGGTTCGGTTGAGAGATAACCGATGGACGCGGAGACGGAGATTTGTTTACCGAAGTTCACTTCCAAAGAAGCTACGTCTCCGTTGGAGAGGTGCGATGGCGCAATGCTCTCCGAACGCCACAAATGGCTCATCTCGAGGTGTGGTGGCTCGATGCTCACCCAACACCACACAAGGCCTCACCCCGGATGCGGAAGCACGCAACTCACCGACGCCACAAAAGGCTCACCCTATTCTCCCAAGTGCGCACCACAAAAGGCGGGCACTTGCTCCACTATGGGACGCTTGAGGGCGGTCACCGAACCCGTACAAGATTGGGGCTAACTCCACAACTCAATTGGAGGCTCCCAACAACAAAGCCACCACATGCCAACAATGCCACAAAAGGCCAACAACGCCACAAAAGGCTACAAGACCACAAAAGTGTAGGGGTTCGTAGCATGGAAAACAAAAATTTTCTATCGCATACAAACAAACAAGCCAAGATCTATCTACTAGATTGTAGCAACGAGTCGATAGAGGAACTCACCCTCGAAGATTCCAAAGCGGTTAACGAGAGCAGATTCTCGTGGGTGATGTAGTCGTACACTTCCGATCTCAAGATCGCGTAGACGATCCTTCCGGCGCCACGTCCCAAGCAGCCCCCGCAATCGGTCACACGTTCGACTATTTAAGACCTTCCTCTCCCTTGTTCCAAAGAAAATGGAGGTTGTAGCACTCTCTCGCGATTCCGCAAAGACAACTGGCGTGGTACCTAAGTAGAGGGAGATCCCGCAGGCTTCGCCTTAAGCCATGCAGTATGGTGGAGCTTATGAGAGAGGCTATTAGTGGTCTAGTAATTAGACACACCAATTAGAAGGCTCTAAACCAATTAGAAGGCTCTAAACCGCTGGCTAAAGCAATTAGAAGCTCTAAACCAAAACGGCTCTAAACCGGAGATCTAGAGTAGAAAGTTATGTGTCTATGGAGGAGCCCCGCCTCCTTATATGGGAGGGGTCCTTGGCCAGGAGGGAGGGAGTCCCTCCCAACTCGGACCAGGGCTTGGCGCGCCCGAGGAGTCCAACCTCCTCCAAAGTTGGTTCCAACTCCTCTTGCTTGTTTCCCACAGCTTGTTTTGGCGCTTGACTTTCAAACCGGACATTTGACTTTTCTGCTTTAGGATTCAATTTAATCCTTTATTTGGGACAGCAAGAACACTTAGTACATGATGCAATCATTCAATGAGCAATGACACATTCATGTACCCTTCCCCTGAGTCTTGGGACAATCCGAACCTTCTAGAACATTCCCGATGAAAACACGGAATCATTCCCGAACTCAAACGGACTTTCCTTATATGAATCTTATTCTCCGACCATTCCGGATCACCTCGTGATATCCCGGATCCCATCCGAGACCAACAACATTCGGTCTCTTTCTCATAATACCATAACTACTCAAACAACGTCGAATCCTTAAGTGTGTCTCCCTACGGTTCGTGAATTATGCGGACATGATCGAGACACTTCTCCGAACAATAACCAATAGAGGAATCTGGAAATTCATATGGCTCCCACATATTTCTACGATTACTTTGCGATCGAATGAACCATTTACATACGATACCAATTTCCCTTTGTCTCACGATATGTTACTTATCCGAGGTTATGATCGTCGGTATCTCTGCATACCTAGTTCAACCTCACATCGATAAGTACTCTTTTCTCGTTCCCGTGATATGTGATCCCTTGTGACCAAGTCACATGCTTGCAAGCTAATTTGGATGACATTCCACCGAGAGGGCCCAGAGTATATCTATCCGTCATATGGATGGACAAATCC
This sequence comes from Avena longiglumis, assembly GCA_030063025.1. NCBI lineage: Eukaryota > Viridiplantae > Streptophyta > Magnoliopsida > Poales > Poaceae > Avena > Avena longiglumis. Next base: position 467,830,850 of record CP125974.1, on the reverse strand, counting down.
CACTCTTGATCCATGTGTTTCAACCAATACTTTCCGAACACTCAATGCCACTTTTATAGCCACCCTGTTACGGTGGTGTTTGATGTCATCAAAGCATCCATCCGTAAAGGTGATATGCATGATCTCATGGTCGAAGGAATTAGGTTACTATGTATCGAAAGCATATAGCAATTGAACTATTGAAATGACTTGATCTTTATGCTACGCTTATCTATAGGAGTATGTCCATCACATCATTCTCCTAATGATATGATCCTGTTGTTAATCACATCTCTATGTTCATGATACGGAAACCATGATCATATATTAACCAACAAGCTAGTTTAACAAGAGGCTATACTAGGGACTCTTATTTTAGTTTACAAATCACACAAGTATTAATGTTTCCGGTTAATACAATTATAGCATGGTATGTAAACATTTATCATAAGTGTGAAGATATGATAATAACCACTTTATTATTGCCTCTTGGGCATATCTCCAACAGTCTCCCACTTGCACTAGAGTCAATAATCTAGTTTCAAACCTTTGTGTATATAACACCTATGGCTTTCCGGTGTTGTATGTACACGATTGCTAGTGGTCAACTGATCTCCGGATCTGACACTTCCAGGTCCGTGTGTAATTGCATGTCTTTGCGTCTCTACGCATCACTCATTCTCTAATGAGATGGCTTTGTACAAATTTGGTCTTTCGGTGTGACCTTTAGCTCTTTGGGGTTAAAACATGTTGATAATATTGTCGCACAATATATCTTCATAGTATTATCCCACTGTGAACTACACCTAGTTTGATAACAAACTACTTGACACAAATGCCCTCTTTTTCTGCTAAAATAGCGCTTATATACTTGGCCTTTTGTTGTAGTATCTGTCACAATGTCTTAACTTTGGAACTCATCCAAATCCATTATGGAACTCACTTTCCATTATATTGTGCCACCCTTAGTTTAGATTGAGATAAACTTAATTTGTACTTTGTGACAAAACTAGTATCAATGTAGTACTTTTACAATGAACTAACCATCTATTTGTCACTTCTACAAACAATATATTCTTAGTTCTTCCAAAAGATCATAAGAATATCCTTACTATTGTCCAATGATCATCTTCCTAATCATTCTGGTATATGCTCATAATATTTAGAGCATAGGACATATCTGGATTTGTACATATCACAAAGATGATTGATATAAATACTCTTTGTGATTTCATACATCAAGTATCAATCTATACTTGATTATTTGTTTCACTTTACCAAATGTCAATACACTTGAATATATCATCAACATTGAACTCATTCAATCCTTTCTGTGTGACAAGAAACTTTCTTGTAGTTTCTATATTGAACTCATTCAATATCTTGTCTATGTACTTCTGGCATAACCATATTAGCATCTATTGATGCTAAATATTTGGGTTTTGCCTAAGTCTTTCATTGGTATGAATTTCTTAATATGTGTTAATAAAAGATACATTATTTCCAATCAACAATATGTCTTCCACATAATGTATTAGAAACATGTCTTAGCGCTCCCACTTAATTTCTTGCAAATGCAAGCATCTTTATTGTCTCTGATGAAATTAAACTCTTTTAACAGTTTCATCATAGTGAAGATTCCAACTCCGATATGCTTACTTTAACCATTGAAGTTCGCATATGCTTTTAGCACCCTTGAATTAACAAAACCCTATGGACCGTGTTATGCACATGTCCTAGGTAACGATTCTATTAGAAGAACTTGTTTTGTTTATTCTACTACCATATAACAAAATTATATGTAGTGGTTGCTACATTAATCCGTCTAGACTAAATATCACTATGAAAGATCAAATCTTGTCATAGTCAACCTTTGAACATTTTGTGAACTCTTTCCCAACATGTCGACTATTTCATAGATGTGAAACATCCATGTCTATTTCTTTATAGATCCAGACACAACTATAAGGTCTTACACCTTTCTCGAGGGTCCTTCAAGTTCAAAACTTGATTTTCTCGTGTATGGAACTATCACGGATTTTATGGCTTCAAGCCATTTTACGGAGTCAGGGCCCATCATCGCTTCTTTGCATGTAGTCGGTTCATTATTCTCAAATAATGATTCAACCCTCAAATCTTGGTATTTGATTGTTTACCCGATCTACTTGTTTCAATAGGAACTTAGATCTCCGTGTCCACAACCTTTGAGGCACGTGAGCCATGAGCATTGTTGCTGCCTCCGGAACACTTTTCGGTGCTGCGCAACTCTGCACATATAGCTAAGGTTCTTACAACCTTATCAAAGTTCTATTGTCCTCCCACTTAACTTTTCACGAAAAATTCCTTCTTAAAGAAACTTGACGTTCTAAGCGACAAACACTTTTGTCTCCGGTGTTTTATGGAGAAATACTTAACAAAGACAGATTCATCCGACTTTGGTTGCAAACATCTTTCTTATGTATAACATACCAATGTTTAAGAAAGGACTACTTGGGTTTAATCCCAAACCATAACTTTATATGGTGTCATTTCAACGGATTATGATGAAGCTCTTTTCAGTGGAAAAACGGTAATCTCTAAAGCTTTTAATCTTTAAAATACAATGGCAATTTTATGAATTACACCTTTGATCTCACCATGTCAAACAAGGTTTAATTACATATCTCGAATGCTCCATACTCTTATGGTGTTTCGGGAAATGCAAATCCACGGAACAATTCCTTAAATCTTAGGTATTATGCTAAACTCAGAACTCAAATATCTCCTTTATGATCTTATCATAAACTATTTATATTTTGTTACAATGATTTTGCACTTCATCTTGAAAGTCCTTGAACCTTTCAAATGTTTCACACTTCATCCTTATTAAGTAAATATTCATATATTCACTCAAATTTTCGGAGAAAGCATATGAAGTTGAAATCCATCGCTCTTGACTACACATAATGGACTTCGTACAACAATATGTACAAATTCCAATAAGCTAGTCTTTCGTTCCCTTTTGGCCTATGAACAAAGTTTTAATTATCTCTAGGAAAGTTTCACAAGGCCATTTGGTCAAAATCAAAAGACTCCAAAATTCCATACATATGGAGTTTCTTCATGTTTTCTTTCCAATATAATTTAAACGGCGATGTCACTTCCTAAGTGATCTTTTCAATCAATTTGTCTTTCGACATCTTTAGCATTAGCTTTATGAATGTGATTTTTCAACGAGATTTGTGAATCATCCATCTTTTATGGATTACGCAATTATTTGAACAACCCTTTTGTTCTCATAATACCGATAAAACAAATCTTGAAGGCAAGCTTTGATGTTTAACGAGCAACACAATAACCCTTTATTTTGTTCTCGATGAACATCATCACATATTCTTTGCTAGTTACTTAGGCCATTGTAGTTCATGAATTCATTGTTATGTATGACGATTCATACCAACAAATTCAGTATCAAATACTTAAGAACCACATTGTTTAATAAGCAAAGAATATAGCCATAACATGTATATCATCTATATACTTAAATTGAACAATTCTAATCTTTTCTTTTCTCGCCATATACTTATGAGATTCTCTTCAAGATTTCCTTTTCGCTTGAAAGAATCTATCAACATCAACAGTGGAGTCATACATATGACACATATAGTCCAAAACGTGTATAGTTAAATACCAATGTCTTTGGACTTGCACTTTGAAGTAGATCACCATCATCAAATGTTTGGTGTTCTTTCAAATTCCTTTATTTAGTAATCTTCTTGGTGTAGTAAACATTTTACCTACATCAAATATTCACCCTTATTATGGATTAATCCATGATCAAGCTACTTTTAGCTTGTAACGGTGAATCGCAAGTATAATGTTGCTCTCCAAAATCTTTTGGAGGATTAGGACAACTAGTGTCTCCAACCTTTTTGCAAATTCTCATCAAATATGAGAACATGACTTTTGCCATATTATACTCTATCATGTTGCAACCAAAACTTTGTTTCAGATATCACAATATCTTCCACACATCATGGTTTCTGAAACAACTCTTTCAGATCCTAGATAACCTTGATATTAAGACAATCCTTTGAATATCAAGAATCATGGAGACAAACATGATACTTATATACCAACATTGGAATTGTTACTCTTGTTTTAATACCAATTATTAAACTTCATGGAGTAACCGGAACTTACTGAAAGTTTGCAATAGGACTTTTAAACTTTAGATTAACACTTCAAAACAATACGATACCAGTTCGTAAAGTAACTAACCAGAATTCTATAGTTCTATCATCTCAATTATAACTAATCGCAAGGTGATAAACGGATGCCAATGACTACAACAACTATGCAAATTCACTTTGATTTAGTTTATGATAAATTGAGTTCTAATTAATAATTAAATTAATCTAGGTGAACTCCCACTCAAAACAATATCCCTCACATTGTTTTAGTGATCACACGAACCAAATCCACCACATCAAAACCGATCATCACGAGAGTTGATATAGCTTCAATGGCGAACAATCGACATGTTCATCATATCTACTATATGACTCATGCTCTACCTTTCGGTAATCCGTGTTCCCGAGGCCATGTCCGACATGCTAGGCTCGTCAAGATCAAACCTTAGTTTCGCATGAGCAAATCTGCTTGCTCACGTTGTATACACTTGCGTAATCTAGCACACCCGATCATCACGTGGTGTTTCAAACAACAAGCTTTAGCAACGGTGCTAACTAAGGGTGAACACTTTAAGACTTGAAATTCATGTGCATGAGGGATCATCTTATAATGCTACCGTCGCCTACTAAGCAATACAAGATGCATAAAGGATTAACATCACATGCAATTCATAATATGTGATATGATATGGCCTTTCTTCTTTGTGCTTCCGATCTCCATCTTCTAGCACCTAACATGATCTCCATCATCACCGCATTGCATCAAGGTCAATGACGCTACTCCATGGTTGTCGCCCACCGGCTTCAACTATTACAACTACTTTGAATAGACACGCTGGTCTTAACATAAATTAAAGACAACCATATGGTTCTCGCCATTGTCGACTTACAATAAGGAACATTGCATACATCAAATACAATCACAATCATGGCCATATCACATCATCAAGACACCTCGCAAAACAAAGTTAGACGCTTCTACTTTCTTTGCATATTTTACGTGGTTTGGGGCTTTCAATAAGTGTCGTTCTAACTTACGAACAAGAACCACAACATTGATACTAGTATTGTTGATCACCCGTTGTAAATTGGATCTTAACTATGCTAGGAGAAACATGCACCCGCAAAGCCACTTATGCAATACAAGTTACATGTCAAGCGTGGAGCAAGTCTCATGAACGATGTCATGTAAGGTTAGCCCGGGCCGCTTCATCCCAACATACCGCAAGATACAAAGTACACAAGAAGCAATCGACAATAAAGCATCAACGCCCACAATGACCATTGTGTTCTACTCAGGCAACAGATCTACATATAGACACGGCTCGATACCATCGTAGGGGTTCGTAGCATGGAAAACAAAATTTTCTATCGCATACAAACAAACAAGCCAAGATCTATCTACTAGATTGTAGCAACGAGTCGATAGAGGAACTCACCCTCGAAGATTCCAAAGCGGTTAACGAGAGCAGATTCTCGTGGGTGATGTAGTCGTACACTTCCGATCTCAAGATCGCGTAGACGATCCTTCCGGCGCTGCGTTCCGGCAGCGCTCCCGCAATCGGTCACACGTTCGGTACTCGACGAAGACCTTCCTCTCCCTTGTTCCAAAGAAAATGGAGGTTGTAGCACTCTCTCGCGATTCCAAGAAGACAACGTGGTACCGGAAGTAGGGGAGATCCCGCAGGCTTCGCCTTAAGCAAGTGCAGTATGGTGGAGCTTATGAGAGAGGCTATTAGTGGTCTAGTAATTAGACACACCAATTAGAAGGCTCTAAACCAATTAGAAGGCTCTAAACGCTGGCTAAAGCAATTAGAAGCTCTAAACCAAAACGGCTCTAAACCGGAGATCTAGAGTAGAAAGTTATGTGTCTATGGAGGAGCCCTGCCTCCTTATATGGGAGGGGTCCTTGGCCAGGAGGAGGGAGTCCTCCTCAACTCGACCAGGGCTTACGCCGCCCGAGGAGTCCAACTCCTCCTCCAAAGTTGGTTCCAACTCCTCTTGCTTGTTTCCCACAGTTTCTTGTTTTGGCGCTTGACTTTCAAACCGGACATTTGACTTTTCTGTTTTAGGATTCAATTTAATCCTTTATTTGGGACAGCAAGAACACTTAGTACATGATGCAATCATTCAATGAGCAATGACACATTCATGTACCCTTCCCCGGAGTGCCGGACAATCCGAACCTTCTAGAACATTCCCGATGAAAACACCTAATCATTCCCGAACTCAAACGGGACTTTCCTTATATGAATCTTATTCTCCGGACCATTCCGGATCACCTCGTGATATCCCGGATCCCATCCGAGACTCGAACAACATTCGTCTCTTTCTCATAATACCATAACTACTCAAACAACGTCAATCCTTAAGTGTCTCCCTACGGTTCGTGAATTATGCGGACATGATCGAGACACTTCTCCTAACAATAACCAATAGAGGAATCTGGAAATTCATATGGCTCTACATATTTCTACGATTACTTTATGATCGAATGAACCATTTACATACGATACCAATTTCCCTTTGTCTCACGATATGTTACTTATCCGAGGTTATGATCGTCGGTATCTCGCATACCTAGTTCAACCTCACATCGATAAGTACTCTTTTCTCGTTCCCGTGATATGTGATCCCTTGTGACCAAGTCACATGCTTGCAAGCTAATTTGGATGACATTCCACCGAGAGGGCCCAGAGTATATCTATCCGTCATATGGATGGACAAATCCCACTCTTGATCCATGTGTTTCAACCAATACTTTCCGAACACTCAATGCCACTTTTATAGCCACCCTGTTACGGTGTGGTGTTTGATGTCATCAAAGCATCCATCCAGTAAAGGTGATATGCATGATCTCATGGTCAAGGAATTAGGTTACTATGTATCACAAAGCATATAGCAATTGAACTATTGAAATGACTTGATCTTTATGCTACGCTTATCTATAGGAGTATGTCCATCACATCATTCTCCTAATGATATGATCCTGTTGTTAATAACATCTCTATGTTCATGATCAGGAAACCATGATCATATATTAACCAACAAGCTAGTTTAACAAGAGGCTATACTAGGGACTCTTATTTTAGTTTACAAATCACACAAGTATTAATGTTTCCGGTTAATACAATTATAGCATGGTATGTAAACATTTATCATAAGTGTGAAGATATGATAATAACCACTTTATTATTGCCTCTTGGGCATATCTCCAACAAAAAGGTCAACAAGACCACAAAAGGTCAACAATCCAACCACACAACCGTCTAGGGTTCCAAGGAACCCAAGAGAAACAAGCTCACAAGCTTGAACTCGCCGAATCTCCGAGGAGAACTCAAACCTATGCACCAAATGCAAGGGCAAGTCCTTCTCCCCCAAATTCCAACAAAGCTACAAAAGCTATTGGGGGAATAAGGGAGGAAGAACACAAGAGTAGAACTCAAACCTATGCACCAAATGCAAGGGCAAGTCCTTCTCTCCCAAATTCCAACAAAGCTACAAAAGCTATTGGGAGAATAAGGGAGGAAGAACACAAGAGGAGAACACAAAACTCTTCAAGATCTAGATCCCAATGATTCCTTCACAAAGAAGGGATTTGACTTGGGGGGATTGTAGATCTAGATCTCCCCTCTCAAATCCCTCAAAAAGATGCAAGAATCATAGGAGGGGAAAGGGAGAGGGAAAGCTTCTTCAAGGTTGACAATGGAGGAGAGAGAGAAAGCCAAGAACCAAGAACAAGAGCTAGTGTGGGAGGAAGAAGAGGGGTGCCTTAAATAGGCCCCCCTCGCACTGAACCGGTAGAGCCCGCGCGACATCATCGGAAGTTCCGGTATAAGGCCGGAAGTTCCGCCTGAGCCTGGCTCCAACGGTCATCAGACCGTTGACGCACGCTCCAGAAGCGCTACCTGAAGTTCTGGTCAAAACAGACCGGAAGTTCCGGTGAACTTCTGATCAAGTTCTGATCAAGTTCCGGCAAATAGAACGCTTCAAGACAGAAGGTTACTGAACTGCCACCGGAACTTGGGCGGAACTTGAGGCGGCAAGGATGCCCTAGTGGAACTTCCGGTGGGAAGCCGGAACTTCCGGTCAGGGAAATCCCAGAAACCAGAAAACCAGAAACGCAATAAATTTTGCATCCGAACTCCAAACGGGATGAAACCAATTTTGTTGGAAAGATAACGACGAATAGAATCCAAATATTGGGTATCACCTTGGGAGAAAATATCATGAATATATTTGAGAGCTATCCCCCAAGGTGTGGAGCCGGAAAACTCGCAAGATCAAAAACCGCAATAAGATATGCAAGTGAAATCCTTAGATGATGAGCTAGAGCTTGTTATGATGGTGACCACAAGCTCTAGATCCCCTCATGGACAAGAACCAAATAACAGCCAAGAAAGATGATGCTATGAATGCAAAGGTTTGAGCTCTCTCCGAACGATGCAAACGAGACACCCGCTTGAGAGCCCCTCTTGATAGTACGGCTATCTATCCTAAACCCGGTCTCCCAACTAACAACACGAGACCGGCAAAAGAGAAGCCCTATCAACATACCTTTGCCTTGAGCGTCCCACTTGAACTTGACGTAGACCGTCTTGTTCTCCTATAGTGGGAACACCTTTCTTGGATGCTCTTGCTTGATCTTGCTTGATGAAGACTTGCAAAATGCTCCCCCATACTCCATGGGGAAACCTCTTCTTTGAACTTGTCTTCATCATTCCATGAGCACGAGGATGGCAAGCTTCAAGCATGAGATCTTCTAGAGATGGCGCATCTTGAGCTCGTCCTTCTTCATCCTTACTTGAGGTTGATCCATCTTGATGCAACTCTTTGCACATGACTTGATCGACCTTCAAGCTCCTTCTTTCTTCATGATTCCAATGGGCACAAAGCCCTTGGACATTTCTTCATCTTCCAACCTTGAGACCAACACATGGCCCAAGCGATGCCAATGGACAAACCTACAAGTGAAACTCAATTTACACATTAGTCCATAGAGATTGTCATTAATTACCAAAACCACACATGGGGGCATACATGCCCTTTCACATGGGAGTTAGCTCCCTGATGATGCCTTCAAGAAAGAACTACGACTTCCGAAGACACCGCCTTCATCGGCACTGACCGAATCCAGTGCAAATAGCTTTCGCTTGGAGTAAAATCTGCGCCATTGGGCCACACATGAAAGCCCCGAGAACAGGAGCTCAACCAGCTGAGCAAGAGACTCCACATCGATCACCAAACACAATAACATGACGTAGCATATGTTACCTCTCTGCACACCGCACATGTAGGTTGTCCATGCTCCTCTGTCCTCTCCGATGATCTCCGTAGGATTGTATGGAGTACTAAATTTTAGTACTCCCACTGTCTCAAAATAGATGTCTCGGAATTGTCAAAATTTGGATGAATCTAGACACTATTTACTATGTAGATTTATCCAAATTTTGATAAATCTGAGACATCTATTTTGGAACGGAGGGGGTAGAATTCTAGCATTTCTGTCAGTATCTTTGGATCAAGGAAAATGCTATTACCTCTTGTCCAAATTAATTGTCACAAGTTCATGAAAACCTACGCATATTTTGTGTCAATTAATTTGGACCCGGGAGATTAAAAAAATTGTTTGAATTGTTTTCTAATGCCCTATTAATTTTAATATGAATTTGAACGATCTATCCAAACATATTTTTACACTCATTTCGTGGGAACTAAACATTTTCCATGTTTATTAAAGAAGACCAATGAGCTGACTTTGTTAATTAAAGAAGACATTACATTAAAACGAATAAAACCAAATGAAAAAGACATATATAGAACATGGACAACTCTAAATTTGCACCATGCCACTCTAAAGTCAGTGTCTATAGCTTCGCCAATTGCATCTATGTTCTCCATGCGCTCTGTAAAAAATCGTAGAAGACCATATCTGCACCAGCATGACTAACCTACAAAATTTTGAATTACCCCATGAACCGCCTACCACACCGTGTGAGAACCTTAGAACGTTGAAAGGCAAGTTGCAGAACCCCAACTATATCACCGGATCATATAATAATATAGAGTGAATTCCATTTTTTACCCCTAGTTTGTCATATGTGACACCATTTACCCCATTTAGTAAAAATTCCTCCTACTTACCCCATTTAGTAAAATTTGTGCCACATTTTACCTATTTTAAGAGTTGAAAGCTTTCTATCAGTTGTAACCGCTCACTCCTGGCATCTCTACATAAAAACAATCTATCACATTAACTTGTGTGTGATGGAATACGAATGAGGGCGCTGTATTATTGGAAAGCCAAGGAAAATATAGTCAAGGGTCCGCCAACCAAAATCCTCCTATTGCTATGAATAGTATGAAATACAATCTCGCCGCTATCGGCCGAGCACAGAATGGTCTGCTAGAATGGTTGCAAGTTATTCTAGTAGAAGTACCAGCTCGAGTCATCGGATCATCGCCGAGCGCTCACTGCGCTTGCATCCTTGAGCTGGCGCGTAAAGTGGCATAGACCCCTCAGGTGCATGTGCGCCTCGTGCACAACTGCCTAAGTTGTTCCTGGAGCTTACACACAACCATTAGGATGTTGTACGGGCACTGAGCCTGCACACACATAGCATGGTTACTCCATCTATGTAGGCATTCTTATCTCTGAAATATTCAATCAAATGCACAAATAAAATCCAAGCTTGTACAAGTACCACCATACACCTTTAGATTAAGGTACTCTTTCTTCTAGACGTGTGGAGGAGAGAAGATATGTCTAGACCTAACAACTGGGTGAGGGAAAATGATTCTAAATCTTAGAAGGGGTAAAATCTGGCAAAAAATTCACTAAATGGGGTAACCAGAAAGAATTCTTGTTAAATTGGGTAATTGTTGTCAAAAATGACAAACTAGGGGGTAAAAAATGGAATTCCCTCAATAATATATGACTGAGACAAAAGAAAACAATGATTTGACTCCGTTAAATATAAGAAGATGTTACATTCAAACCGAATAAAACGAGATGAAAGTGGCGAACATAGAACATTGATAAACTTTTAAGTCACAACATGGCATTCTTTTTTTTCAAAACACGCAAAATAGTTGTGTGTCATTTTCGTTAAGATTAGAAGAGAGATTTAATGTATAAGAGGGTACGATCAAAGCTGTCACCAGTTCATACCAAAAGAACTGCTAGGACTACTAGTTTCTACGCCAACATTTCAACGTAGCCATCAAAGAATTCGTAGAAGTCCATATATGCACAAGCTTGACTAACCTCCACGATTTTGAATTGTCGCATGAGCCGGCTACCACATTGTGCGAGAACCTTAGACCGTTGAAAGGCAAGCTGAAGACTCGTAACTTCATCACTGAGCCATATAACAAGATATGAAGAAATGAAAGAAACCATGACACAATTTTTGCCTACAACATACAAAACTGACACGGGAAAACCGCACCACATGAAAGTTCTTCCATCCGGTGATCCAGCATACCACTGCATGATGTAGTATACTAAAGTCGTTGACATAACACCAATAAAATACCGTTCACTAGTATTACATCCCTTAGAATGGCACAATAGAAACACAGCGGGTCCAATACATGGTTTAAAGGTTACAACTCACTCTTTACATAAGATCCAGAGAACACTCTAGGTTAAAGGGAGAGAAAGAACCTCTTACGAAGAAGAATCAAAGATAAATAACGCAAAACTATTATACTATTAAAACTAGTATTTAACTAAGGAATTGACATTGCTGCTATTGCAATGCACTACAGAGATAGGTTCTTTGGCTAGAGATTGTATTTCTATCTAATCAGTAACTTCGTCTTCACTTGAGTTGAGATATATGTTGTCTTCCTTGTCTTTATTGAAGAGCTTTAGCTGGTCTTGATAAGTCCTGGAGCATATCTTGATGCAGACATCGTTTTAATGGCTTCAGAATCTAGGAAGGGTTAGAAGATACTTTGAGTACGAGCGTACTCAGCAAATTCACTAGAAAAGGAGTGTTTGATGCACTATAACTACATCCACGGACCGTAGGTCGTAGGCAATGCAAGTTTTCATAAACATTTATTCAAAGGTTGCTTTTATTCTGAAAAGCTATGTCCGTCAGCCTTCACGGGTTTACCAGAACTTTCATGAAGTTCCTTTCCCGCTGTTAGCTCCTTCCCGAGCAGGAGTAACGATTGATTCTTACACTCTGCAGAGGTGCGTTACTTTATCCATGAGAGATCAACTCTTTGTTGCACAACTGGGCAGCTTATCCCCGTCCACAATTCCATGATGTGGGGCCTAGAAGATGATCCAAGCCAATCACTGCCCCCTTCGCGACCTCGCATGCCTTCTTGGTGTACACCATGCCCACATAAAGAATTACGACAATGGTTTGTACAAACCGTTAGATGCCAGAACTATCGTGGGACGTTGAGGGTTCCCACCCATATGCTGCATATCCTCTACGAATTACCAATTAATATGCACGCTACGAGGATAACAGCCACGACCTGCACATCCGGCTTCATGCGAGAGGAAGAAGATACAACTGACTTCTCCGTCTCAATCCAAATATCATGGTCAACACGTAATATACGACACAAGAATCACTAGCAACATTGGTTGTTAAGTCCTAGGTGATATAGTTCTGAACAGTGGTATTTCAACTGTCAGGTTTAATAGATTAGCTGATCACCCTGGATCAGTAATCAATAGTCCTCAATATTATTGAAAATAGTGTTTTCAGACCTTTTTCAAATACATGTGAAGACAACACTGGATTTGTAAAATACTTTACAGAAAATAAACAAAGGACATGAGCAAGTGTGAACTTGCCTTTTGTGATTGCAAGATTATGCACTCACGGTCTTCGAGTCAGTGTATAAGATCCAAAATCTGAAATCAGCATCATTGATCCGGTAAGGACTAATGTTTAAAGAAGCAATATAATTTTATGCATAAGTAATGCGATGCACGTTCTAAGCGCAAATCCTAGAAATAATGTTGTCCTAGGGTTTTGATTTCGAAAGTGGTTACTTTGGAATGTGTGGTCCTTTTGGATAAATTTCATAGTTGTACTTTTATTAGAGTTTATGAGTGGTTGTAAACAATGCATATGTAGGAGTAAAGTATACATATTTCTGACATACTAGTTAGGATTACTTATACAAGGTTTCTTATTTAAAGTGGCAAAAAGGATAACCTTCAAAGAAAAGGTTTCTCTTCTAAGGTCTAAACAAACTTTGTGGTTAGTTAGTGGTCGTTGATGTCATTTGTTTGCTCAAATGGTTTGGCTTGAGTTGCTTTATAGTTTAACTACTTCGGACCAAAGTTAACTATAAAACATATAATAATGCTTATAGTGTTATATTAAGATTCTGTAGACTAAAGTTTACTTTAAAGTATATATAGTTTTGAAAGTATCGTACTTATACATTGGTATTTTGATATCTGAAATGTGTTCTTTAAGTTACTTAAGTATGTTTATTATGTTACTTGAGTAATGGTTTCTTGATTTGAGTATGGAGTAATATCATTTATCTTTTATAGATAAATGAGTATAGTTTATAAACCCAACATAATGTTACTTAACTACTTATGGATTTATATAGTGTTGTAGTAGTTTTTGTAATTTGGTGATTAATATGGTTTAGAGAAGATTTGATTGTTCACAAGTTTTTCTTTAAGGACTTTATTATTAGTGGAATTCTTTTTAGAGATAATCTTTATTTAAGGTTGTAGATCTTTCTAAAATAAGAACATTTATAATGTTTTAAACCATTATGTCATTAGATTATTAATATTTAAGACTAATACTACTTATTAGACTTATTTAACTCATTTTAGGAATATTAATAAATTTTATTGATCTTTATATGAATTATTAATGAAGTAAATAAGTTTAAATTTAAGTTATTAGAATATTTAATTTTTTATTTAACTCACAAGGAGATTATTAGGTTTTTAACATGTAAATAATATTTTTGTGATCATTTTGGGTATATCATATATATTTTTGTGATTTATAAATAATAAGATATGATTTTTATAATTCTTATTACTTTATAATTACTTAATAATAATAAATATTTAATTAAGTGAAATAATAATACATGATTATAGTTTTAAATTGGAATTCTTATTTTTTCTAAGATTTTTGGTATTTTATTTCTATTATTAATTTTTATTATTATAAAAATATGAATTATCAAAGTTCTATTACTTATAAAACTTTTATTAAATAATATTTATTTAAATAATCATCATAATAATATTTGATAATAAGTTTAAGTTGTAGATTTTATTTTTCTACAAATTTTCATATATTATACATATTTTTCTGAATTATAAATCGAAAGTTATTAATTAAACAAGAATTAATCATTTATTTGATTTCTGGAATATTATTAATTGAATTATAACATTTTATTTATTTCTAAACAGAAAATTACTTTTTACACCACACTAAGAGCTAGCCCCAGTCACTGACCTGTTGGCCATTGTCCACCTCAGCTCTCAGGTCTAGAAATGCTTTTTCTACTGACCTCCTCTCTACTCACTGTCGATGACATGTGGGCCCTGGGCCATGTCATCCACCACGCGAGGCAAAGACTAGTCAAACGAGCTGACGTGGCTTGATCATGAGGTAAGTATGGCGTCAACATCACCACCGCCGTCGGTGAGTGGTCACCGGCAACGATCTACTAAGACCTCAAGAAGTTAAATAGATCTAGTCAATCAACGACCATCGAACCTAATAGTGGCGGCGGCCAGCGGCGGTGCTCAACAAGACTAGACCTACGGTGCGAATCCGCAAACGAAACTAGGGTCTAGATATGCGTATGCTTACCCTCATGATGATAGAGTGGTCGACGAGGACATGCGCGGTCAGAAACGAGCTCCTCGACGAGGATTCCGACGAACTGATGCGAAGGGGAACGACCAAATTCACCCGCTCCAGTGCTCCCCTTGATGCAAGCTTCTACCCAGAGGATCTACGGAGGAAGGCGATTCTCCATGACGGCTCAGAATGGTGTGAGGGATGTGGTTCGGCGGCGAGAGGTGGCTTCGGTGAGCTAGGGTTTCGGTTTCGTTCGTATCTGAGAGGATAAGGAGGGATTGGGGATAGGGATGGAAGCAATGCGTCGCGGTGGCCTTCTTATCCCCTCCTGGCAACGGCGGCGAGTATCTTGGCACAATGACGGCGATGACGACATCGGGCGGCGGCGAGCTCCGCCAACGAGCTGTCTGTGTGCGTGACGATGATGACGATGGTCGTTTTGCGGATCACCCCCTGACAATTTTTGCTTCTCAACCCACAGTCCTTTGCTGACCCCACTTATCAGTCACAGACAGAAGAGAACCTGGGCTGGTTACTGGGCTGTTGTGGGCTGCATATAGGCGTCAAATAAGTATAGGGTTGTTGGGCCACGGCCAGGTTTGGTTTTTATTTATTTTATCCTTTTTCTATTTTCTGTTTTCTTATTTAGATTTGAATTTGGTTTATATTTTGAATATTTTTTTGTATAATTTGTTTGCTGGATATTTACAACAATACAAAAATATACCTAGTCTCATTTGTGATTTCTTATTATATCCTCTTTTTTGTATTTCTTGTATTTACTTAATGTGATCCCCTTTGTTGATATTTTATATAAAATTTTCTTATTATTTTTCTCTCCTTATTTTAGTTAGGGATTTCTTGAGTAATATATTCTTATTTGTTTAAAACTCAACTTTTAGTGAGCTCATTGTTTGAATAGAAACTTTATATATATGTATAATTATTCTATACCATTATTTGATGCATGAAATATAAAGACATTGATATGGTGATTATTACTCCCATTAATTTGGAAAATGGCAATGTATGTGATAATAAAGAAGTTTAGGGTTTTGAAGTATGAGTACTACCCTTGGCTTTAGGGTTTTGTATAAGCTTAGATTCCTTTTAAGAGTTAAGATTTAATAACTAAACATATTGCCTTATGTGTATAGTATTGGATGAAATCTCCCTTTTTAATTGAAGTTATAATTAGAGTGTTTTATAGAAGTGAACTTATAAAAATATACTTAGGCACATATAGTGATGATGTTTGAAATTAACAGAGATATACTTATGTAATTTGTTATAGGGAAATATTTCTATAAAGTGTTATAAACATCAGATGATGGATCAACAGTATGAGATGGATATTATGTTTGATTTGAGATTTAGAGTTGATTGCTTAGCAATATTAAATATGAAAATTATTTGTAACATATAATTATATTTCACAATCTGGAATCTCTAATTAAGGAATTCCTTTCCTAGATATAATACCTCTTTCTATCCATCATCATGGTTAGTTTGATGAACTTACTTATTAAAATCTTCTTATTCAATATATCATTCTTCTAAACTTATGGATGAATCCAATGAGTTTGATACAAAGGCACTTCATAGCTTTCTCATATCCTTGCTTGGTTGTATTTACTATTCTACTGTTGATAATCTTCCATCCAACCAGTAGTTCCTTCAAACTCTACTCCCAATCTTCCTTAATTCTCCATCACTAATCTTTCTCTAAAGTTGACTATTCTTAAATATGAATAACACCACCTTTATGGCTCTATGCTACACTATCTTTAGTTGAATAACACCATCTTATAATTACTTAACTCTCATGACTTACACTTCAATCCCTGAATTATATTTATGTGGTTTGCAAAGACTTCTCCAGGATCACTTATCTTTACTAAGGTTCCAATCATGTTCTACCCACCAGTATTACCTATACTAAATATAAGCATTCAAGGTTTATGGCCAAAACCTTACCATTATAATACTTTAATCATTTATTACTGAAGTTCTTAGTTGGCTAAGCAGGGCTTTATCAATCCTACCTTTTATTGTCTGGAAATTTTCTTCTTAGTATCTTATATTGGATTAAGGTTATTAATGGACTATGCCCTCATTAGAAGATTTGAGTAGATGTTCTGATAAGATCAAATAATAGATCAAAGACTAATAATTAAAGAAGTTGTGAATCAATGGGGAATTATCCATCATTGATGAACAATAGATAATGAGATAAGTTCCATAAAGATTGTATAGAAAGAAGGATATATATATAGTGGATGATCTTGACTTAATATTTTTCCAAATCCAACTCATCAAAAGAGTTTTTAAGGTTAGGTTTGACTATGATATTCAGAATGTATGCAGATGGGATTTAAGATATAGTGGTTACATTCTTATTATTTGTTCTATATCCTTCACTTGGTACTTATGAGTGATTATAATGAATACTATAATATGATTACCTAATGATCAATATAATTCACATTATATTAGGGTTTAACTTATAGTACATTTGATCTAACCTTAGATCAAATCTCTCTTATCCAAAATGAGATTTTAACAAAGGTCTTATTGAAACTTATCGCAGTCAACTTGATGATCTACTTTAATTCCATCAAGCTAAGAGAAGCTTCAACCACTTTGATAAGTTTTTATTTAAAAGCGCGAAAATTATTCGGATTTTCTATACATGAATGCAATGCACACATCTGGGTTCAACTTATTTCTAGGCTCTAATGCTAGGATGTTACATTCCACCTCCTTGCGATTAGAAGACCGTTCAAGACATGACGAGGGGAACCGTAATAGAGGTACGCGGAGCGTGCAAACGGTTCTTTGAAACAGACTATCATCCCATTTTATATTACTAATAAAATCACATGTTGAACAATATAAGGTGTTGAGTAAGCACCCATATGCTGAACATACAAAGAAACACAAAAAAGCTAAATGTCTCCAACGAATCGCCAAGAAGAAGCTCAGGAGACACGCCATCGTGCCCGGGAGACATGCCATCGTGCCCGAGAGACACCCCCACTCAACAACAACCCCCTCAAATTGTCACGACAGCAAGCGCCACCGTCGCCACACCACCCTATAGAGGATGTAGGTTTTCACCTTGAGTATCGGAAGGAGGGAGAAAGGTCAAAGCGTCGCCCAAGAGGACGTGACACCCATAGGTGACACCGCCGCCGCCGAGGAACAAAGTTTTCACTCGACCTCCCCCGAGCACCAAATCATAAGAAAAAGCGTTTCCCAACATTCATTGTGTGCCGCCATGCCCCACCGCTCGAATGGTCACCAATGTCATGTCCGACTATGACGACTGCAATGCCTCCAACACCCTCTTCGGCATCAGAGCGAGTAGCGTCACGCTGTTGCTTGACTTCAACGTACGCATCCTAGAATGCACTCGCGCTTAACTCTGCATGCCTCATTCGCGTGGATCAGGGTTCGCTATATGCATCCGGGCATGTGGGTCACGTTGCAACCGGACTTCACCAACTTCCTCTAAGCAGTAACTAAGTGGAGGGATCGTGGGATGATTTGAAGGAAACCTAATTGAACGGGACCGATTGTGAGAGATTGTGTGGACTGATAATAATCTAAATGCGTGGGCTAATTAAACGATAAGGTGGTAGCACAAGCCGACAACGGCGCGCACTTCATGAGGAGATGAAAGGGAAGCACGCCAAGAAAAAGGAAGAAGGGGTTTGGAGAAAGGAAATATTCTTTTGAATTGGAACAATCAATTGATCAAGGAGCGGATGTCACCAAGCATGTTAAAAAAACTGTCTATGCTATGACGTGTCACTGATTTTTTTTAAACTCACCACAGGCACAACAAAGACTAATTTCTTCCGACGCAGCACGCGGACATTTTGCTATTTGATAAAATTTCTAGCCCATAATAACAAAAAGAAACAAATAATTAGACGTAATTTATAAAAAACAGTTTGTCAAGTCAACAAACTAACGGCCTCCATGACTGAACGACCAAAATACTTGCGTGGGACAAGTTTGTGACCCGCTTTTCAGGAATTGCAACTTTCTGACCAAAGTGCCATTTCTAGGCAAATTCATGTACTCCCTTCCTTTTACAATATAAAGCTTTCATCCTTGAAACAGACTTTCGTCCAACTATATAGATATAGCAACCGTTTGAGATCGCTGTTGGGTCAAATAGCACAACAGCCAAAAGAAAAACAAAAAAACAAAGAAGAATAAGAAAAGAAAACAAAGCCGATAACAGTGGCTCGACGAATAAGGATGACCCGCCACCGCTACGCCCTCCGGATAATTTCACCATGCTCCTAGCACTCTAAAGCGTCACATACCAAGCAGCACCCCAAGAGGGAAAGCGACGACAATGACGCTGCTACCCAGACTAGTCCTAGGGTTTTCCTCGGTACGCTAAGAGAGGTGAGATACACCTGATGCTCTTCAAGAAGGACGATGACACCCACATGCGTCACCGCATCGGTGTCAAGACGACAAGGATTTCTCCCGACCTCTAAAAAACCACACTCCCGTAGGCTTCGAAATGCTCCACCAAGCTCGCCGCCCACCAGCACGCGCCACCACGGTTTTGCAGTCACCACTGTCGTCTCATCGTGACCCACAATGTGAGGCTGGTCCGACCGAAAAGAAGAAACTTCAGCGGGGTCGGTGGTACAGTAACACGCAGGAGGAAACTACCTCCACCACCGGTAATCGATAGCCAAACGGATATAGCAGCAGGGACATACTAGGCCCTCTCTGGCACGGCCAAGCCCAAATGGAGTCGTGAAGCCCCACGCCACACTACAACAGGGGTGTCACCATCGCCACCAACCCTAGCCCAAGTCCCGACTCATCCATCCACCAGTGGATTCGCCGCCACCACAGATCCCCGCCGCCAAGCAGTCGCGTCGACGCCATCGTGGTCACCCGGGTCAACTGGACCGTTGCCGGTCTGAGGAGCACCGGACTCGAACCCTCAGCCGAGAGCCTAGACTACAGCTAACCCATTGGTACGGGCATCCCGCGCTGTCCAGAGTCGTAGACCGCCGCCTAGGAACAACCTATCCTGCAAGGCCGCCACACCGCCGGAGTCCGACCGTGAAGACACGCGCCTCGCCCAGCGCGCCGCCCTCCATGGCTACCGCGGCCCGCGCCGCCATCTCCACGCGAGGAGGGAGGGGGAGCCCCACCGCCGCCAGCGCCCGGGCTTTGCCCGACGACATCGACTGGCGGCAGCGAGACAGAGGAAGGCGGGAGGAGGGGGCTCTGGGCGGCGGCGGTTAGAGTTCCCTCCCCGTCGCCCATGGGATCTACGCGGGAGCGGTAGTGTTCCTGTTTTTTTTAACAAAAAAAAAGCACAATATAAGGCTTTTAGAAAGCTAGAAACGGATGGGCACCTATGTTATTTCCTCTTTGGGCCAGCAATGAAAGAAACAAGACATTCGAGCACTACGTTGGGCCATACAAGTCTGGCTGAAGTTCGTCGAGGATATGAGCCCGAAATCCCTCCGAGCAAAACGATGGCCGAAAACTGTCACGGCTGACCACACCCACAAACAGAGAACCCTTTCGGCCCATCGAGCCATTTCCAGTTCCAGAAAAGAGCTGTTCAATCTGGCCTCGCCGTCTCCACCAAAAAAAATAATCTGCCGTCGTCGTCGGCCAGCCAACCCACGGTGCGCCGCGGGCGGCCGGCCGGCCAAGCCCCGACTGCGACCGTGATACATACTGGATAGGTGATACCGGAAATATTTTACCGCAAATACTTTTGCTTATACACACAGAAATCGGAATGATTCCTCCGGCGCGGAATAATCCAGCACCTTGTACCTCCCGCCGTCACCACCTCCTCCTCCTCGGCCAGCTCGCCGGCCGCCTCCGGATTCCCACCGCCTCCTTCCTCCATCACCCCACGACAATGCCCCCCCGCAACGCCGCGTCTCAGTCCCCGTCCCCATCCGTCGAGCCATGGCGATCGAGACACCTGTGCCCGCGTCCCCGACCGCCTCGCCGTCCGGCCGCACTCTCTCCGCGGCCTTCGCCGACGACCGACGCCGCGAGGCCAGGACTCGCGTCTCCTCCCTCCTCCCGGGCTGCGTCCGCTCGCCGCAGCAGCCGCGCCCCCAGCTCATGACCAGGCTCCAACGCTGGGGTATCGGCTGCTTCCCCAATAACCACGCCCCTCTCCGCGCCCGCACCGGAACCCCCACCCCGCCGCCGTCGCACCGTCGGCCGTCGTCCGCGTCGACGTCGACGCCCCGTGCGGCGCAGGTGGTGGCAAGCGCGGCGAGTGTCCCCGCGAGGAGGCCTTTGAGGGAGAGAGAGGACGCCGCCGCCGCCGGCCGAGAGCCGACGGCCGCGGGGTCCCAAGCCAGTGCCGTGGCGGCCACCGAAGCGGTTGCCGGCGATCGGAGCAACTGGAGACGCGATACCGCCACCACCGTCGGGAGAGGAGCAAACATCTGGGTGAGGGTTTTGCGCACGCCGTCGCTGCAGGTGGATTCCCCGCAGGAATCGGTGGGTTCGCCGATGGCAGCGGAGGACGAGTACGTATGGGCGGACAAGTATCGGCCCAGTGTACTTGGGGAGTTCATCTGCAACAAGGCCGTCGCTGACAACCTCCACCGGATGGTAATCACACACCCTCTCACTTTAGTCATTCAATTACTTTCTCACTAGTAGTAACATTGGAACCAAACATAATGCAAACAAATGCGGATTATATACATATTGTGAATGGCATGCTGAATTGCGAACCGGGACTGAATTTTGTGTTGGCTGTTGTATCCAGGTGACTGAACGGCAATGCAACCATTTCATATTTGAAGGGGCGCAGGCTGTTGGGAAGAGAAGCATGGTGCTGGCCCTTTTAAGGGATGCCTTTGGTCATCATCTCAAGGTCATTGGGGCCAGCCTTTAACAAATTATTATTACTCTTTATCCTGAGTTATACCTTGGTGATCAGAAACTCATTATACCTTATTTGTATTTCCATTTCACAGGTAGAAGAACAGACGAAAAGAATTGAGCTGAAGGTATGCCTTGCAGCCTGTAACGGCACATTTTCTGTTTCGCCATTATAACCTTATTACGGTGAAGAGGATAATATATTTAAGAAAAAATATGGAATGTAACTTATTTCATACCTTCTTTCTTGCAAACTGTTTGACACAGGGAGAAATTGTCAAACACATTGATCTCAAAGTAAAGATTTCAGATCATCATGTGGAGGTAAACTTGGCTGATTCACATGGCTATGAGAAGTATGTCATCACTACTTTGCTAAATGAATCAATCCCGCCACCGGACTTTATTTGCAGTCATGCCAACTGCAAAGGTACATTCTAGTGCGTCCTGATTTTTAATATCTGCCTGTTCTTCGCTGATGTGAAACGACATGTTAAAGCTTTAGTTGTTCATATATGCAGTGATTGTGGTTCATGACGCTGACAGGATTTCGTCTGATCTTCAACATTATATCGGTTGGTTTCTGGGGAGGTATGCAGGTTGCAATAAAATTATTTTCTGCTGCTCCAGTTCTTCAAACCTTGAGGCTGTCGAGCATCTATGCAAGGTTATCACACTTAAGCCACCTTCATTTGATGAGGTACAGTTTACTAATTCTTTATGAATGGTTCATCTTCTAAATTCCAATGCTGGAAATTTTTTATGGAAAGATATTTTCTCTTAGATAATCAAGGTTCTAGAATTCATTGCTACACAAGAAGGAATAGATTTGCCCCATGGAATTGCCAGCAGGATTGCTACGAGCGCGAGTAATAATCTCCGACAGGCAATACGTTCTTTTGAAGCTACATGGAAAGCAAAGTAAGCACATGGAATGACTTCCCTCCTCTGTTTGAAATTTGGCTAATACGATTGCCATAACAGTAGTCCACTTTGGAAGTTAAAATGTGTCAGCAACCCAACATAGCACTGGTCAATGTACCGTGCAAGTATTGCTGCCATGTCATGACCAAACAAGGTGCCGCGGTACCAAAAAAATGTTTGCAAGTGGTACAAAATCTTGAGTAAAAGTACTAAATTTGCAACCAATCCATCGAGGTGTATGCCTCGACATGCTTGCTCATAACTGTCAGCTCGTGTTGTCATAATTATCATCATTGGTACTCCCTCCGATCCATAATGCTAAATCAGAGACACTTATTATGGATCGGAGGGAGTACCGTTTATTTGTCTAAAAGTTTAAGGTCATTGAGATTTCCATATTGACCCCCCTTAACAAACACAGTTATCCATTCACAAAAGATCAGCCCATTTTGACGGGATGGGAGGAGGAAATTTATGATGTTGCCAAAAAAATCATGGAGGAGCCAAGTCCAAAGCAGTAAGCTACCCCTTTCACTGTGATGGTTTGCAACTCTGTATTGTGAGTTTCTTTTTGAATTTCAGAAGGAAATAGATCTTTCAGCTAATTTGACTTCTACACAGGCTGTATCTCATTCGAGGGAAGATCAGAAAAATGATTGAACATAATGTGTCTCCTTATTTCATTTTCTGTGTACGTTCTGCTCTGCCTCATGTGTATGTGCATTTTGTGATTCCAAGAGTTTGGCCATGGTTCATTTTTGTTAGAACTCATTAATGTTCATTTTTCTTCTCTTTTCACTGAGATGCAGCACTTGGTTACTGAACTGAAAAGGGACAGAGATGAAGATTTTCAGAATAGTATCGATGAATTGGCGTCGGAGTTGAACGAAGTGAGCATGACTGCAAGCATATATATTTTTTAAGCTGTACTGCAAGCACAATTAAATGATAGTTGGTTTTGCATACCGTGTAGTGTGTGCTGATATATACTCTGATATTTGCTTGCTTGTTTCAGAAAGAGCAGTGCAAAGAGTACAAATCTCAGGACACAGCTTTGGTCAAAAGAGCTATCAATATAGAAGGTTTCGCCGTTGAGGGCCCTGACCAAGGGGAAGCCATCCAATGCTTCATAAAGATTGAAGGTACGAGGAAAAAAAGGAAATGACCCAGATTCACTTCTGAACTGTGGTGTATGAACTAACTATACCTTGCAAAACTCCTGCAGAATTTACTGTGAGGTTCATGAGCTTCTACAGATCGTTAATAGCGAAGAACGCCATCAGAGGCGGTGTTCCATGAATGGACTGATTGACAAATTCTCCTGCGGAAGTATTGTCGTACTCTGCTTGGTAAATAAGCAGTGTTGTGTGCCTCTGAACCAGCACCTTAAGTTGCTTTGTAAGTTAGAGCAAAACATGCCTGCTTTGTGTGAATGCATGACTATGCATAAACCCCTTATACCCGCGAACTGTGATGTTCGGGTTTGTAGAAAAATAAACTTCATATGGGGTACTTTGTGTGATCTGACAGTAATATCATACGGTTGTGTATGTATATATGAAACCGGTTTTTTTTTGTGCGCGCAAAAGGCCATATTACATACAGATATTGTTGCATATAGGAGTATATCTTTTTAGCAACTTTGTGAAGTGTAAAATTAGCCATGTCCTAATCTTAGAACAGCTTTGTTTAAGCAAGGATATCAACCATTCAGTTACCTGCTTTGTGTCTGAGAAAGTGGTTGCAATGAAGTAGCAACGCAAGCACAGTACTACTAGTAAGTGAGAATTTCTACGACTGCATTTATTTGGAAATATTCTATGGGAGTATGGTACAATTTGTTCACTATATACAAAGTATACACTCGTCAGTACCCCATGTGTACCAACCAAAAAGATTCAACAAAAATCTGGAGAACACGGCACGCCGGCCAGCGCATGACGTTTGCATATGGCCGGCGCGCGGCCGTAGGTTACCCGTGGTCACTCGCCGGAGGCGACGTCGTCCGATAGCCAGAGGCCTCATGGACCGCTGCTGCTGCTGCAGCTGGGCCTTCGGCGGAGACAGCGATCTCCTCGTGGGGCGGCGCGTCGAGGTCCGAGCGGCAGACAGGGCACGTGGTGTGCGCGCCGAGCCACGAGTCGATGCACGCCGCGTGGAACGCGTGACGGCAGACGAGCAGCCGGACGGCGTCGCCGGTGGCGAAATCGGACAGGCAGACCGCGCACTCCACCGGCGCGGCCGCGGAGCTGGCCTCGAACCGCACCGTGGGGAACGACGACGCGATGACGTCCGGGTCCAGGCCCGCCGGCTTGCGCGGCGCCGGCGCGGGGGCGTCTTCTTCGCCCGCGGCGGCGGCGTCCGCGTCGTCGGCCTGGAGGCGGCGGCGGCGGCGGAGCCAGAGGGAGAAGAAGCGGAGGAGGTCGCGCAGGAGGAAGATGGAGAGGAAGCAGAGGAGGAGGACGAAGAGGAGGAAGACCGGGAGCAGCATCGGGAAGGACGCCCCCTGCTGCTCTGGCGGCGGCCGCGGCCGCGGCGGGAGCGGCGCAGGCCTCGGCGGGTGGGAGTGGCGGACGATGAGGAGGCGGCGCGCGGCCATGGCCAGCGTGTGCGTCCGCCGCGGCGACCATGGGGATGGATGGGATGGACGGGCTTTTAGGCGTGGTTGACGCGCGCGCGCATGGGCACGGGCACGGGCACGGGGTGGGTGGCGGGTCGTCGGAGGTCGGTGTCGTTGTTGGTGTGGACGGAGCCGTGGCCTTTACGTCGAGGCGAATGGGACGCCGGGGCGGCACGACATGGACGGGCATCACGCATGTCCATTGGCCCAACCACCGCTACTCCCATGGCATATGGCAGGCACCCCCCGCCCCCGCGCGCGGGTGCTGGTCTTGGCGGGTGATGCCGTCGTGCAATTTGAGGCAATCAATCTCTGCAATGCTTAAGGACTGGTGGTGCTCCAGGATTACTTAACTTCAATTTGAAACGTAACTAGCACTAAAACATGTCTAAATACATTTAAATCTAGACAAATTCAAATCAACTAGTAATATGAATCGAAAAGTAACATTTTTAAAAGGTGATGTATATTGATGTAAAACAAATTTAGGTCACGCGAGAGAGCCCAATCGCCAACCTGAAGTTTCACGCGAGCACGCCGCCGGACCTTCCGTCACGATTGGACCGTCGCTGGCCATCCTAGGACCACAACGTGTAGTCAAAAGTAGTTTTATATTAGTAGCATTTTAGTTTTCTATATTGCGAGAAGCACAAAAATGGAAACTGGAGTAAGTTCTTGCTCCGATGTCAAATTCCTTCCTTGTTGCTGTAGAATATTACTTTTTTACCAATGCCAACAGGTCAAGCTGGTGTGAACATTCTTTGTCTATGAACGTGTTTGGTTCAAAAAATGCAAGAAACGCAAACGTAATCAAATGGCACCGGCAATGTAAACGAAATCAATAAAATCGAAACTTGTTTGGTTCGACAAATGTAAAGGTAATCAATTACTGCATCCTTCCAAAACCAGTCGATCCCAAGGATGGTACTGCAACATATTTGTAGAAATCTGCACCAGAATGTGTCAGATCTTAGACGAGATTAGATGGGCCATGGCCGAAGACGCTTGGGAACACATCCATCTGGGATTCAGCAGGCGCTCGGCCGCCGCCATGGCCGTCTCCGTGTGCCTGAACTAGTACAACCTGAGAAACACAGAGGAGTTGCTTGGCGGCAGCGCTGAAGGGCGGGAGACATAGGTAAGGTTGGTCGATAGCTGAGAGACAACACCTGAGAGCAAGGAGTGGAGGAGGGGTTCGCGGCGGTGCCGGCGTTTTAGCCGGCGTGGAGATGAGGAGGGAGAAGATGTGGAGGAAGAAGATGCGAAACAACCATATCGTTATCCGATAACACTCGGTTGGCACCGGAATCAGATTTCTATTGCTTCCTAATCTGATTTCGCGCAATCGGTTAACGGAGGAATAGTACCAAACATATTTTAACAGTACCTGTTAACACCGTAATATGTTTACGTTACAAAGTCATGAACCAAACACGTCTTATATGTTTTTATTCACTGTTGAGACCCACGTGCATGTATTTGGCTATGACAACATCGTGGAGCTCACGCCAAATATCACCTTGATGCCAAATTGCTAGTTGTGTCCAATATGGCGACGGTAACGCTGTGGTTGCCCTTAAGGCTATGGATGACCTCATCGGAACCCACACAACCATTCTTGTCCATCCCCCTGACTTGCATCCACGACCTAATTCGTATTCCCGTGGGATGATGACGATATGACTTTAGAGTGAGTGCCGCTGGTCAGCGACCACAAGCTCGACGCCTAATAACTGAGTTTTTTTTGCATATCACACCACTTGTTGGGGTGTATTTTGCAGAGAACCACAACCACAATGCATTTTTGCACAAAACACCAGTATTTGGGGTAACGACTTGCACCAAACACATAAGTCATCATTAACAACATTAATAGTCAATTATTAAAGTGGGCCCACTATTAGAAAACCCAGTGTTTTTTTTAGCTGTGTGCATCAGTAAGACCGTTAGGACATGCGTTATTGCAGTGGCTGGATGTAATTGGTATCTTCACGATATTAATATATACACTTTATAATTTTTTTAAAAACAAATAAAATAGGAAGCGAGAATGAAAGAAAGGCACTCTATCTAGGCCGGCCCACCACGCAGGAGCCTTCAGCATCGGTGCCTAGGCTAGCGTGTGGTTAAGGCGTCAAGTAGTCGAAACGACTGGCCAGCCCACATCCTCTTCATGCTCCTTTGTGTCGGTTTGGGTAGTCTCACGGTTCGGTCTTCCTCACCGACGCGCGGCACTGCCGCCTGACAGCTAACCCTACCGCCGCCTGTCGGCATGTCGTTTCTAGCCTCAAGCCGCCGCGCCGCTAGCAAGTGCCCACCAGCCATCGCTACGAATCGGCGATCGTATCCTCGCTACGCAATCGAGCCCTCAGCGGTTGCACTTCGCCTCATCCTCTCGAATCGCGTCCGGCGCACGACTCCTCCAAGCTGACCCACACGACACGCGCCAGACAACGGCGCAACAGAAACACCGTCACTGACCGTGAGTATTTTTTCAGTTTGTCCAACTTTTCAATTTTTGATTCCCCCAATTGAGAACATTAACTTGTATTGATTGATTAATTGCAGCATAGAATTTAAGAAACAAAATTTGAGACATATTATTGATTTCTAGGTGCGAATATTGAAAAATTGTAAAGTTAAAATGTAATTGTGGTGAGCTAAGAAACAAAATGCGGTTGCAATACTTAATGATTGCTTGGTTATTTTTATTGAGCGTCAATTCTTCTTGCAAGTAAAATATGATACTCCCTCCGACCTATATTAGTCGACTTGAATTTGTCAATATTTGGATAAACCTATATACTAAATAGTGTCTAGATTAATTTAAATTTAGACAAACTTGAGTCAACTAATATGGGTCGGAGGGAGTAGTATCATTTATCGCTACTAAAAGGGAAATGATAATGCTAAATTGTAATTTCTATTTGTTCTTGCAATGTAACTAAACTGCTGTAGATGATCTCACCTCCGTTGCACGGATACGACTGAAATCCCACATATCGGTGGTTCTATACGTCGGATGCTGGGATACCTTCAGCGATTTTTAATCTCCACTAATATAAAAAAGTCACGGTCAGACAGATCCAAAACATCACATCCGTCTAAACACCAAAATCAGTGGCTACGATTACCACTAAAACACGGGATGTAATCTGTTTACAGGGTAACCGTTTACGGACCACCAAACATATTTAAGGGATTTCGATTACGCTGTAATCTGATACCAGACAAAAATTGTCGAACCAAACACGTCCATAGTTAAACGTCTCCAACCCACGCAGGCACGCACCCTTCACAATTGTAAAAGAAAAAAAAAACCATCAGTAACGCACGTGTCCCAGCAGAACCGCCGCCCCCGCATCGTCAAACCCGCGCCAGTCGCCGCAGCCAGGTAGTGCCACCGCGCCAGACGCCGCAGCCGCATCGCGCCCCGCCGAAGACGCCACCGCCTCTGCCGCATCTTGCCCCGCGCCAGACGCCAGACTCCGCCGCCGCCGCATCTTGCCCCGCGCCAGTCACCAGCCGCCGCCGCCGCCGCCGCATCGCGTCCCGCACCAGACGCTGCATCGCGCCGCCGCGCCAGACGACGCCGACCACGCCGACGCATCGCGCCCCAGGGCACAGCCCCACGATTCTGGCTATCCAAGCCTTGCAGGTGCGTCCGGCTCTCCAAGCAAAAACTCAAAGCAATCCTATCATCCAGGTAACAATGAACATTATCTGTTTTTTTTTTGGCTTCTCCCTCTGCTGTCGATTCACCTAGAGGGATGACTGATTGACTGCAGCAAAAATTTGGCAACTTTCTTCAGTTTCTGGAAACGATAGTATGAGTTCATTGATTCACCTACAGGGATGACTGCACCTATCTTTTATACACTACATAAATATCGCTATTTTTGTAGCTCCCATATATGGATACAACCAACGCTAAATATGGGCTCTTAGGACTTCTGTTGCAATCCGTTGAGACATTCACAAAAGTTAAGTCCGGCGTTGACTATTTATTTCATAACTATTTATATTTAGCTCACACGGTAGGGCGTGTTTTAGACTGATTGTAAAACATACAAAAACAATAGGACAATTCTAACCATGTCTCTTGTTAATAGACCCGCTCCTATTGGACGGTCAACTTTATTCACCCTTCTCCTCACCTTTGCTCCTTTATCAGCAATTATGCGCTGACATTGATAATTATAGATCCTTAAACATCAGAACCATGCACATTCGACAGCAGTGGCAACCTTGGCCGCCACATTGGTAATACCTGTTCTTACAAACAATCTGAATCTCCTTCCTCTGCTTCATGTATAAAACTGAATCTCCTTTAGGCTTTGGTACATAGACACCGCTCTGATCATCCATAGTCAAGTGTTGTTACATAGTTGTAGTGTCTTAAGAGATCATCCTGTGGTGGCAGTAGTTCTGATGTTTAGCAACGATGTTCTCCAAAAGAAAATGTGTAACATAAATCAGAGGAGGTGGGCGAGTGGCAAAAATTTTGTATGAGCACAAAGTGTAATGTAAGTTTCCTTGAACTGTTTGATTGTATCAATGAAAATAAAAAATGTGATCACATTTAAATCTGCTTAAATTGGGGGATAGAATTCATACTGATGCAAAATCTATTATTTGGATGGTACATTTATATGCAACTTTCAGGTCAAGAAGATATATATCATGCAACTTGTCTCACAAAAGAAGATATATATCATGCAACTGCATTATCATTTTAGTCACACGAAGCACTGTTATGCTTCAGCTTCTTGTAGAAATATAAATCAGTTGGTAGATGGAAAATAGATAAACACAAACAAGGATTTAAGGATACCTGATAACCAAATGTGACACTGAAATAGCTTCATGCCCTAGCCACAAGCCTGTACGTTCGAAATTCAATTATTTAGATGGTACATTATCTACAACTTTCATGGCAAGAAACTATATCGACTTCAAATTCTCAACCCAATTTTTCATGCAACTTGACATCATTTAGTCACATGAAACACTGTTATGCTTCGGCTTCTTGTAGAAAAACAAATCAGTTGGTAGATGGCAAATAGATAAACACCAACAAGAATTTAAGGATACCTGGCAGCCAATTGTGACACTGAAATAACATAGAGAAGCACACATACAGATGGAAACATAAATGATTAGGACGATCATGCATAGTAATCTCCTCTGATTTGGGCAACAGGATTACAAATTTAATATTTCTTTCTTACTGTAACACAGTACAGACTACAATTGTGCTTCATGCCCTAGCTTGGCATAGCATAAGCACACAGTATATCATCGTGGTACTGCAGCATGTGCATCTAACAATAAAAGTTCTGGTCACTGTTCATGATCTCCTGCCAGAAGAACCTCTTCCGCTACCAAATGAAAACATGGCCAGGTTCAGTTCAAGTCAACTAAACCTGCAGCCATGAGAGTACAACTGTTTGAACCAGAATTCTATAGAAGAATTTTGTATGCGCATCCTGCTGAAGGTGAGAGGTACTTTCTAAGAGTGCTATTGAATCATGTCAGAGGTGCCACATCATATGAGGAATTTGAGAAATGTGCATGGCAAGCCGCTGTGCTCAACTTTCAGAGAATCGTGTGAGCAAAGAGGTCTCATCGACCATCAACAAGAGGAAACAGTTCCCAATCCGGTTGAGTTTTGCAATGACCATCAACAAAGCCTAGGGGAAAACCATTCCAACTGTTGGTATTTAACTTCCCGAGCCTGTATTCTCGCATGGGCAGCTTTATGTTGCATTGTCAAGGGGTGTGTCAAGGAAGACCACTCGGATTTTGGTCAAGCCAAATAAAGACATAGATATCACAGGTAAAAGCACAAAGAACATTGTGTATAGGGATTTCTTGGAGGGATAAAACAAGTTTTTCTTCCTTCTTGCTGGTCTTTTCACATTATTTGAAGTTCTTGGTGCATATATTGCTCATCTCCTTTTGATATGGACCGCCTCTCTTTCTTCTGATTTACTTATGTTCTTTTATGCAGCGGCTTCATCAGTTCTGTTACCCGGTTATGTTGAGTTGATGCTCTGTTCAGTTTCTTATGACCTATAAGAATTCTCAGTTTTGTTTTCGAGTCTTGATGTTTTGTTTTATGTTATATATTGTCCCATCAATGAAATTTCAAGGAGAATAGAAATGTGAAACATACTTCTCAATGCTCTTTTCTTGTAATTTCTTCAATGTAATTTAGCCAAGTCCAAGAAGCTATAGTCAGCTGACCAACCTAAGAAGAATTACATGGCACATGGCCACAAACAAAAGTACAGGCAGATCATATGACCTCTGATTGCGTTTCTAAGTATATTACACGTGTGTGGCACGTGCACTTTTACTAGTTTTATAAAAACAGAAATTAAATCGATACTTCTGGGATATAGCCACGATACATAAGGGATACAGGATTACCCTAATCCCTGATACATACCACCCATTCCTCTCGCCTCCCCACCTAGGAGTCGTGCAGCCGCCACACCTAGTACGTAGATGAACGGCGGCCAGCCACCGATAATGGTGGTCCGCCGCACCAGAGAATAAATCCCTCCTCCCTCCTCCGGCCTGTCACTGCTCCGTCCGCCGTCCGTCGCCTGCCGCCGAGCAGCCCCCTCCACCGTCCACCGCTACACTGCTGCAGTCTGCAGGTTAGTTTCCTACTCTCTCCCATCTGGTGCCACACTGAAGAATAGAAGACCAACTGCCAACTGATCTCTGGTACTCCACTCCTCAGATCAGATCCACCTTTTCTTGGCCATGGTGCGTTTGAGACTTTACCCTTTCAGTTCTTGCTTGTGAAATTGTCTTCCCATTCTGTAAGGTTGTACGTACATCACACTATTTTAGGACATGCCAGAAAATGATGTAGGAGACAGGCCTTTGTGGAATCATGTTGACATTATAGAGGCAGATGCAAGTATTGAACTCACGAATTCATAGGAAGCTACAGCAGAGTTCAATCATATTTGCTCAAGATATCTAGGAAGGGATCAGGTCATGTCCAAATGTGAACGATTCTACTCTTTGCCAACTTCATATTGAAAGTTGCAGGCGGAAGAAAACTAGGATCATGTTTATGGCGCATTTTTCATGTTTGTACCATCATAATACTATTACTAAGCTGCCGTATTTTCATACCATCATTGATTTCTATATATTTTTACAATTTATTATATATGAAAACGTATCCCCGTATCACAGTATCGCCGTATCCGTATCTGTATCGCCATATCCGGGCAACCTAGGATCTCACTACTATGAACAACTTGTAGTTTAGTTCTTGTTATTGTGAACTTCCTTATCTTATATTATCGTGTTGCATTTTTTTTTTTGGCACATCGGGTACCCATTATGAAAATCCTGGTTCCGCCATTCTAGCACACATGCACTTTTTAGCATCTGAGTTCTTTCTTTCTTTAGTTTTTCTTGATCTGCGCATAGGAATTTTATTTTGGTTTCATACTTGACCAAAATGAAGATAAATGACTGCGAATTTCATGAAGAATGAGTACTAAGCGCCAGCCTATTTGCATATAGCCCAAGCTATCGTAGCCCACCTAGCGAGGGTCGTGCTGGCCCAATCTGCCCCCACCTCACGCCCCCCAAGTGACTAGTTTGGGATTCAACGCCAGCGACGGCAAGCGACCCTGCGGCACCAGCTCGAGTGCACCGGACACGGTGGAGAGGAGATGTTCACAAACGCACAGCGCCAGGTCGAGCGTACTGGCCGCGACGGCACCCCGAGAGACCAGTACCTTCAGGTTCGCCTCCTTCCCGCTTGTTAGGTTAGGAATTGTTGGGTGTCTTCCGATTTCTCCCACGATTCTTCTAACTGCTTACTCTCATCTGTAACCATGATTTTTCTCAGGATCTTGTGACCCAGTTCCAGGAGTCCACTAGTGAAGGTAAAATTATGTTGGCTACTTAGTTTCTTCTTTCTGAAGCTTGCATCAGAGGCAAATTTCTGTGTGTTTTCAACTAGAATCACGTATATTCATTTAGAGGGAACAGAAAGCTGAAGATGATTTCAATGGGGAATTATTGTAGATATCGTTGTCAGCACATTGTCCTGCAAACTAAATTTGGTCACCGCTGAGTAAAGAACATTGTGTTGGGTCTAAAACAAACAACTTAGAGTAGCAGTGAAAGTTCCAGAGGGAACCAAGGATTGTAAGCAAATTAAAAGGCAGCCCTATAGGTTGTCTTTGGATGTTTACTACTTTAGGTAACACATAAAAGGTTTGGAAATTATGATAGGTAATAGGTTTGTAAGTTGGTATGAAAATAGCTCCACTTTGCTATTATGTGCTCACCAAATTACTATTTTTTATTTCAGAGTGCAAGGAGAAGATAGTTGCAAACTTGTCAAATTTTGCGTATGACCCTTATAACTATGCCTTTATGCGCCAGGTTGATGATTTCACATGCCTTTTGTTTCCGTCAATTGAGGCATTGCAGATTTCTAATGAGCACTGTTCTGGATTACCTTTCCTATTCAATAAGATGGTATCTCTGTTCTGTTTGCTCAGCTGAATATTCTCGAGTTGTTCTTGGACTGCATTACGGAGTCAAATGAAAGGCTTGTTGAGTTTGGCGTTGGTGGAATATGTAATTCATGTGTTGGTGAGCAATGTGATGCGTTTAACTCTACTATATTTCTTGTTTATTGTGAACCATGCAAGACAAGTATTCTTTGTGTATTTATTGAACTTATTGTTTCGATGCGGTCATCTTATTTTGTTTGCTTACATGCAGATCCAGCAAATGCTTCAGTAATTACTCAATGTGGTGGAATCCCATTGGTTGTACAATGCTTATCTAGCCCAGTTAGGAATACTGTGAGTATTTCTGAATCTATGAACTACAATCATAACAGTATAGGTGTTGTTTGTTTTATAGACAAATTGTTTTCTGATTGGTTCCTTCGTATACGAGTGTATTTATACTCTTGATAGATTTGGGTACTTTTGGAACTAGGCTAGAGAAGTAGAGGACATGTGAATTGGTGATTTTCTTTTGCCAGAACACTATCAGTCGCTTCTCTCTCTCTATCCCATCCACTATGTTCATTGCAACATTTTTGCTGTTATGTAACTATATATTCCAAATTCCAACATACACCAACATTTCCATTTGTTTGATTGTGTAACAGGTGATTTATGCACTTGGTGCCTTGTACTACTTATGCAACTCTTCGACAAAGAAAGAGATCTTGAAACCGGATGTCCTGCGGATGATAAGAGACTATTCTGCAGCTGGAGCCGTTAACAGCAGCTTCAGCAATCTGGCGAACGCATTCCTGGACAAGCACGTCAACTCGTGACTTCACTTCAGAACCGCAGGTGGCAAAGGCTCGTAGCATCTTATCTGCTACTACTAGGTAGTAGAGAGTAGAGGCTATGCAGGAGTTACAACTCCGTGCCCATTTATCCAAGCACAGCAATAGGCAGTACTGACATAAATCTGGAACTCTTACAGCATCTGTGAAAACTAAGTAAGTTCATCAGTGTTGATATCCTGGTATATATTCCAGGCAACTGTGGAATTGTATACTGTAGTTGATGAGGATTTTGCAGTAAAAGGAAGGAGGATAATCCATGTTTTGGAATACAGTTTCTCTGTTCAAAATAGATAGCCACATGAACAATAGCAACAATTGGAGTGCTAAAGAGGATTTCATTCATGGCTCACGAGACATTAAACATGAATTGCAATTAACAAGAGCAATTCACGTGAGATGGACTCTCTGGAGTGGATGTTGATCGGCCAGCTCACTGTATGTGATGTGGAGAGACTTGGACAAATATCTTCCACAGCTGATGATCAGGGATGGCCATGTCATTCCACCACCAGAGTCTTTAGTGCATGCATGCCGAGACGTGAAACTCCGGCGGATGTATTGTCACACCGGTGCTGGAACCTACAGAGGAAGCAGAGGCAAGTGTGAGAGCGTGTTAAGTTATCTGGGGCCCACGAGCTGTGTTGTGTGGTGTGTGACCTGGGTTATATGTGCTGTACCCAGCTAACTGAAAAGGGCATGAACTGAATGAAGGAAAGTCTGAACTCTATCTCTCGCTTCCGTGCTCTTCCTTCTCTCTGTATCTAGATCAACCCTAGACTAATCTTGAGATCTCATGCCCCAAATCCCCATCGGTGGTAAGGGGTGTGACATGTATGTTCAGCGGGATTGATTTTCCCAATACCTCTCGTTCCTAGGGCATAGCCATGATAGCAATGGCATCAGGTTTTTTCTTGCTCAAATATGTGAGGCATGTCTGAATAGAGAAGGAGGCAGAAAGTAAAAGGATATATGCAGATTTGTTTCCTTCACTATATTGGTTGGTATATGTAGGTAGGCAGAAGGTATGATGCGTCAGGCAAGTAGGTGCAGCTTGCTTTACTCACTGTGATATTATCTAGGCCATAATAGCTTTTTATTTTTATTTTCCAAGTACAATTGTGATAAAGGGGCGTAGCTTCAGTACATATAGATATTACCAAGTGCTTTAGGACATAGTGAAATCCCAGAGCCTTAAAATAACACATGCTCCCTCTATAAGAACTTAAAACAGATTTGCTATGCAGGTATGCCTCACATTTGTTCGTGATGTTGTGATGAATTATTGTACTGTGATCGACCATAATGAGTTAAGATGCATATGAATTATTGTACTGTGATTGACCATAAGGAGTTAGATGCATATGAACTCACACGAGTTAAATATATGGTTCCTAGTCATTCTAACTACTATCACCAAAGGCTTCTCCCTTGATCAAGAAAACAGGCCTTCATTTTTGCTCCTAGTTATTCTAACTATCACCAAAGATTCTCCATACAAAACTCTCATATCTCCCCTTACTGGTTCTTGCTCCTTATCTTTTTTCTTCCTTTCCTCTAGTTCCTTATGAACCCTGTAATTTGCTTCTTCAAGCTTGGCTTGCACAAGTTCTCGTGCTTGGATCATAGTAATTTGATGTATATTTGAGCCTACATCAAGATTATAAGACTATTGCTATCTAAAGCTATGTTTTCCAGATATTAAGGGGAAACGGAATTTAAGATAGCAAAACTTAAATTTGGGGATGTGTCATTGTGTCTACCTGCGTTATCCAAATTCTTCTTAGCAGTCAGATTGATAGTTGTTTCCTCCATGGTCAGTGCGGAGAGACAAGGCCCGACAGCAGCCTGAGTAGGAAAGTTTTACTTCTTTTATTCCCCCTTTTATGCCTAGTCACAATCCATTGGTCTTTGTTAGATTCCTCCTCAACATCAGCATCCAAATTAGCTCCCTCAGAGATCCTTCAGCATGTTCCTAATAAAAAACCTCATCATGGGGAGTTGATTTTGGTAAATCATCCTCCAGCAGCTCCTCATCCACATTACTCCCCATCACCATGTCTTTCTGTTGATTAGAATTCCAGGAGGAAACCTCCTTATCCTCATCCCCCTCAGTCTCTTGTTCTGCTCCTTTTGAATAACCATCACTCTTACTGGAAATTTCAGGAGAATTTTTTCCTTGGACCCTCCATTGTCTTCCCCAAACTATCTGTCTTTTTTACTTCCATTCTTCGAACCTGCAGACCCCTCCCCAATTTTCTCTGCCTCTTCTCTTAAACCCAAGGTATTATCAGTCTGGTCCTTTCTTGCATCCTCCCCATCTTCTGGAATAAAGCAGGATACAGACATGTCCATTCCCACATGTTGTTTACCTCATTGTCACCATCATGCTTTGTTCTAGAAACAGATCCCTTCTCCCTATTCTATGGTCTCCCCCTATCACATTCCTCCTCTAAGCTATCCTAAGACATACCCCTCTAAGCTTTTTTATAACCAGGTTTACCTCTATCTCACACAACCACCCTCAGCTTCAATCCTAAATTTTAAACAACCATATTTAAGAAAATCTCCAGTCTACCCTTCAACTTAGGATCTTTGCAATTTACCTTAACCCTTACTGGCCCTTTGACAGTTAAAGATGCCATATCAACCATCCTAGGCCTCCCAAAGGTCTTTGCCAATACTTTCAGAGACCTTCTTATCTAGCATAGTCTGGAACCTCAAACACTCTAACCCAAACATAACCAAGAAAGAAACAAGCTCCAAGATCTAAAGAAGATTCCTTCAGAGAAAAAATGTCCTGGATAAAGTCAGCTCAATAGCAAATTCTCAGACTAGCTTTAGAGGGGAAAACAAAGTATTCAGTTTCTGAAAAAGGCTTACTCTCCCACTTCCATTTCTCATCTACCCAATATTTCAGTTCATCTTCCATGGTCTTAGAAGAATGAATATCTTGGAGGACTGTGATGATAGCTCCTGCCCCTTGGCTAGCAGTTTTAGAAGTTGGCACATCAACCTCCAAGGCATTTCACTTCCTTGTTTGTCAAACTGCACGTTAACCATGTAACTAGGCTTCCCGTGCTACACTGTAAACTAGCAGAAGACTCTCATTCTTCAGCACTCTCTTGATACCTCGATGGATATACACAATTTTGAGAGAGTAAAGAAGCTATGAGGAAAAGGATGTAGATGGAAAAATAAATAAAAGGATAACATTAGAGAACTACTCCCTCTGTTTTAAAATATAAGATGTTTTAGGTTTGTAAAGAAAATGTATCTAGACTTGTTTTAGTGTGTAGATTCACTTCAAACATGAATGAACCTATATACTAAAAGTAGTCTAGATACATTTATTTCACAAAGCTAAAACATCTTATATTTTGAAACGGAGGGAGTACAACTCAAGTGCTAAAGTTCTTCTATATATTGACTAAGTCAAACACACATTTTAAGTATTTGTCCATACACTTCTGACATGTTGATCTCACAGCCTAGCAATGTTACTCAAACTGTCGTTTCTCCTTCGAGAACTGTTTAAACACTAAAATAAGATTCACATGCATCCTTGTTCACGTTACATCTTGATAGAGGAGATTTGAGATGATCCGCAGCTACAAAGGCCTGTGATGGTTCATTTTTCTGCAATGCCTCTCATCCCCAAGCTATAGTATATGTCGTGGGAATGACCACGGCAGATGCTGCAATCGGCAGCGAGTAGTAGAACGAAGGGCAAGAGAGGCCAGCCATCTGCGGTGCGAGATGAGGGCGGAGACACAGGGTTTTACCCAGGTTCGCCCCCCCCGGAGGGTAAAGACCTACTCCTGCTAGATTGTATTATGATGGAGGTACAATGGAACGAGCTCGACGGCTAGGCGGCGAGTCGCTTGAGTGAATGATGGAACGTACGTTTACACGCCCTGCAGGGAGGTTTATATAGACTCACCCTCCCCTAGGGTTTACAAATCTCAACCGAGTCAGTTAAGGTTTCGGTACTCGTTTAACCTAATCCGACTGGGCCTATCTACTCTCCTGGGCCTTCAGCTTCCAGTCTCTTGGATCCACACCAGGTCTTGATCCAGTCGCCGTCTTGCAGGCCCACTCGCCAGTTCTGGGCGATCGGAACGCGTCTGGGTATACCCCGGTAGGCATATCCCCATCAGTAGTCCCCGAGGCCGTCATCGATTGGACGCAGGTGGCTGCTGGCAGTCGGAGCATACGAGTCCAATGCGGACACCCAGTCGAATCGGTGGCAGGCTCCTGAATAAAGAAAAAAACTAGTCATTCTGGTCGCAGCTCAGCGAACGGGTCGGCGAAATATTTAGCCACTGTTGTAGTGATCGGGTCGGCGAGCCGAGTGGCTGAAGTTGGACCGTCAAACGCAGTCAAAACTAGCTGTTGGGGTAATCCAACAGTAACTTTTGGCGTAATCACCGCGTAGCAACGGCTCCCTGATTTGGCGGGTACCAACCGCTATATAAAGGGAATGGTAGGCGATTGGAGAACTACCTCCTCGTCATTTCCTCCGATTGCGCGCACCTCTGTTTTCCTCCGCATCGTGATCCAGTCGAACCAAAATCTTCCGATCTCCACGAAACTTCCCGCCAATGGTCCCCTCCACCGAACCATGGGGCAGGTCCAAGTGTACGAGAGCGCTACTGGCGTCTTTCGAGGTGGCCGGGATCCTGCGCGCCGGCAGGTGGCGCATCCCCACGGCCGGAGAGGTGACTCCAGACCCGCGCGAGGGAGAATTCGTCTGCTTCACCAGCCAGCTGGAACGGGGGCTAGGATTCCCCACATCTCTCTTCTTCCGGCGCTTCTGCGCCTTCTACGAGATCCAACCATCGGACCTGGGCCCGCACATCATCGAGTAGCTCGCCATTTTCGTGGCGTTCTGCGAGTGCTACCTGGGCTGCAGGCCCTACTTCCCCCTGTGGCAAGATCTGTTCCATGGGAGGATCAATCGCGAAGAAGCAGGGGGCCCAATGCTTGCTGCGGGTGGCTTGACGTTTCAGTTGAAGTCGAAGGCCTCCTTTTTTGATCTGATGCTACCTGCCAAGGCGGCGAGCGAGTGGAAAAAGTCTTGGTTTTACGTCACCGAGGCGACTCTAGATGGCGAGGTGGCGATCCCAAGATACTCCGCCGACCGGCCCGAACCGCGCCGACTCCAAGTCGGCAAGCTTCCAACGGACCAGCGGATGGTCGTGGATGGGATGCTTCAAACCATCCGTGGCCTGAAGAAGAAGGGTCTTCAGACCATCAACTTGTACAACTGCTGGCTCGGGCGGCGACTCGTTCCCCTGGCCCGCCGTGACCATTACATGTACGAGTACACGGGCCGGGAAGATTCGACGAAATCCTGCCTCGCCGAGTGGCAACTCGAGGACTACATCCCGGCGTTGAAGAAGATCACCCAGGCGGTGTACCTGGACGCGAAGGCTGGGGTCGCCCCCTACACCGCGAAGCATCCAACCCCAACGGTAAGTCATTTTTCTGTCATTCGCAGTCACAGTTGATGCTGTCGCGGTTATACTGATACTATCCCATGCCTATTGCAGCTATTTCAAGTGGTAGAAGGGTGGCTTCCGCCTGCGGACGACGAGAATTCGAGCTCGTCCGTCCAGGACGGGGGCGAATCGCCTCCTGCGAGGGGCGGCATCAAGAGTGACAGGAGCGGCGACAACGACAAGTCTGAGGAAGAGGTCGCCCCGCTGGTTCGCAAAACTCGCGGACAACGTCAGCGTGAACTCGAAGCGAGCAGAAGCCTCGAACGTCATGACGATGACGACGACGACGAACTTCCCGAGCTCACCTCGCGTCGCAAGGCTACTCCGTCAAAAAAGAAGAAGGAAGTGAAGGCCCCTCCGAAGAGGAAAACGAAGCTGGCGAAACAGGCATCTCCGCCTCGTTCGGCGAGTAGCTCCGACACCACCAGCTTGTCCAGGGATGAAGTGCCACAGGCGACGACAGCACCGGATGTCACCGCCGTCCTGAGTGAGGTGCCTCTGGCCTCGATTCCTCCCCCATTCGCCCGATCTACGGGTCGGGGTCGCTCCACTGGCGGCCGCCTCCCAGGAGAGCTCCTGCCGAAAATGTTGTGGAGGCTCCTGTCGCGGCCTCATAAACAAAGAGGCCGTCTGTGTCTTGGGCGCCTGACGTCCTGGAGATGGGCCTCAGTCAGAGACTGGGCCCCGAACTGGAGAAGCCGGCTAGCATCCGCACGGGGCTGCGGTTCATACCAGTCGCCAAGTGAGTTTTATTCACCTGTTTTATTTTTCGTCGTACTCGAACCACTTTGCTCATGTAATCGATTTGTAGCACTGGGGTTAAAAAGATAGGCCACCCGTCCGTGGCCAAGGTGCCTCCAGTCGTCGCGGAGGAGGACCCTTCTCGGAAGAGGAAGGCTGATGAAATCGCTGCCCCCACAGACAGCGCCAAGAAGTCCAAGAGCGACGAAGTCGTCACGGTGTCTGACGACACGACGATTGCTCCGAGTGATCCTGCAGCGGGAGCGGCCTCGACGATCAAGGAGGGTGCTTCCTACCCTGGTATGGCCGAGGCGGCATCTTTTGGTGCCGGCGCATCCATCGCGACCTTCCCCCGCTTCATGGCCAGAGCGGCTACGGCGAGTGGTACCACGCCATCGAGCTGCACACCTGGGGTCGCCGAGACAGAGGTCGAGCAGCGTCGCGGGCATACGCCGGCCCTTCTCACATCCGTGGACGCACTACAACTTCATGACATGCTTGGCGCAGCCATCCAGGTATGTCCAGTCCCCGAGGATCGGGCCACTGACTT
The DNA here is from genome assembly GCA_030063025.1 of Avena longiglumis. Taxonomy (NCBI): domain Eukaryota; kingdom Viridiplantae; phylum Streptophyta; class Magnoliopsida; order Poales; family Poaceae; genus Avena; species Avena longiglumis. The sequence continues at coordinate 467,789,258 of CP125974.1, read as the reverse complement.
GCAGTGGTCAGATTCTTTTAGTGCTTTGCTTTTATTTCTTGCGCCTAGTCCCCGAGTGCGCATCATTGAATTTCAGCGGGTGGGCGCTTAGGAGTTTTGATCTCCAGTCCCCGAGTGTCCAGTCGCTGAATTTCAGCGGGTGGGCACTTAGGATTTTTGATCTCCAGTCCCCGAGTGTCCAGTCGCTGAATTTCAGCGAGTGGGCACTTTAGAATTTCGTTTTTGTTAACTGTTTGACTTTTGCACAGGGTTTGCAGCGTGAATCAGCCGGCCGGCTTGCTGCGAAGTGTCGCGCGGAGAAGGACCTTGTCGCTGTTCAAGAGGCGAACAAGGGACTCTAGGCGATTGCTGCGAAGGCAGAAGAGGTTCGCTAGGGCCTTGTCCCGGCGAGTGAGCTGACGGCGGCGCAATCTGCGTTGAGTTTGGCGGAGAAGCGGATCGCTGACCTTGAGCGCGAGCTTGCGGACGCGAAGGAGGAGGCGAGCTCGGCGGATGGGCGAGCCAAGGCTGCTGTTACAGCCGCCGCTGAGGAGCGTAAGGTCTCCGACGCCCTTGTTGCTGGGCTTCAAGACGACTACTCGTCTCTTCAAAACTTCATCACAGAGCTCTCCCGTCCTTTGATTGGTATGTGTGCCGCCTCTGCCTATAATATTTTCATTGTATGATCCTTGGTGTACTCACTATCCCCCTCTGTCCACAGGTCGTATCATCGACACCGCGGAAGAAGCGCAGTCATTCGACACGCGGCAGTGTGTGGCCACTCTGGTCGACTCGGCCATGTTGTCTGCGACTTGTATTCGGGCTTATATTTAGGAGATGTCGCCCACGGAAGTGATTCCCAGCAACCTCGTCGAGGTGTGGCGGTACTTGGAGAAGGCGCCATCAGTCATCGAATTCATGACGCGGTCGGCGTTCCGGCGCGGGGCGGCGACGGCGCTTAGCCTTGGGCTCGCCCACTTCCCAGAGGATTTCGATCTGGATGACGTGATGAGTGGCTACCCGTCTTCGACTGGCTCGGTGGAGATCGCCGAGGTGCTGAAGCTGACGGACCGCACCGCGGTATACTCGGATCTGGGCGATGGGCGACTCTCCTTCCTTATCAGGAGACGATCGTCGCACCCAACGACCCCGAGCCGCAACACCGGGACTTCAAGATTGAGAAGCCCTTCCGTGCGGCGATGGCGGGTGAGCTGGCGACGTACCCATCGAACCCGTACACTCCCTTCATTCGCAACCGCAAGGGTGGCGGCGAGTCGACATCGAAGCCTGCGGAATAAGACATTGTGCCCTGGGGCATTAGTAGCAGTTCGGCCATTGGGCGTGCCTTGTACTTTGTAACAACTATGATCTGCTATAAATTGATATCGTGTTATTTTGTGAATTGTCGTGTGTTTGTGATTGAGGGTTGAACGAGTCCCCGAGCGCGTCCGCCCTTTTTATGGGGTTTACCTCGTTTGTTATGTGTTTGCGATTTTGAACGTTTTGTTATTGAGGTCGACTCGCCCGAACTCGGAAAGCCAGTCGCAAGGCGACTCCCATGAGTGCTCTGTACTTCACCGTTTTCCCTTGCGCGAACGAGGTCGGGTAGCCGAGTCCCCGAGCATGGTACTTGGTTGTTCTAGGCGCGACTCTAGGGTGGGTGAGGACTGGACGCGTTTAGAGTAAGCGCATCACTCATGCACAGCCCGTCGGTCGATCGCATGGCGAGTCCCGGCATGCTCTCATACTTGGCGTTTTCTGGCCGCGCTGAACCGGGTCGTCGTCCCCGGCGTGGTACTTGGCTCGAGTCGCTGTGTCGAGGATGCGGAGGATCATGGTCGCTGTGAGGAGTGAAGGCAATTGTCTTGGCTCGTTAAGCCAGTCGAGCTAGGCGACTCCAATGGGGCTCCGGGTAGGCGTTTTTCGTGGATGTTACAAGACCTGGGGTAACCCATTGCCCTTGTAGCGCACTACTTGGCCGTGCCGATCGCTGTACCAGAGGTTGAATCCTGCAGTTAGCTTGTTGCTGTTACTACGAGTGCGAGTGGCACAAGACACGGAGAGTAGACGCAATTTGCGGTAACCAATATTTTTTATTTCATAGCGACTGGAGGATACATATGTGGAGTTCTAGGAGTAGAACTTCCGTAAGAGTTTTACATTCCATGGTCGCTTGACGTCGAGTTTGCCGTCCCCGCGGGCGTCGATGAGGTAGTAGGCATCGTTTCCGAGTACTCGCCCGATGGCGAATGGTCCCTCCCATGGGGGGGAGAGATTGTGCATGCCCTTCTTGTCCTGGATGAGGTGCAGCACCAGGTCGCCTTCTTGGGAGGTGCGAGTTTTCACCCGCCGGCCGTGGTAGCGGCGGAGTCCTTGCTGGTAGATGGCAGTGCGTGAGCGAGCCAGGTCGTGTGCCTCGTCGAGTTGATCGACTCCATCCTAACGTGCGAGTTCGTTCGCAGCCTCCGTGTAGTGGATGACCCTTGCCGAGTCGTTCTCGAGGTCGGTCGGCATGACTGCCTCGGCGCCGTACACCATGAAGAAGGGGCTGAACCCTGTCGACCTGTTGACCTAGGTGCGGATACCCTAGACGACGGAGGGTAGCTCCTCGACCCAGCACCCGGCGGTGCGCTCGAGTGGTACTTGGAGCCGCTGCTTCAGGCCGTGGAGGATGCTCTGGTTGGCCCGTTCCGCCTGGCCGTTGGACTCCGGGTGGGCGACTGACGCGAGGTCGAGCCGGATGTGGTGTTCCTCGCAGAACTCGGCCATGGCTCCTTTGGCGAAGTTGGTGCCGTTGTCCGTGATGATGCTGTTTGGGACCCCGTAGCGATATATGAGCTCGCGAGAATTTGGTAGCGGTCTTCCGTCGCATTTCGGATCGGCTTGGCCTCCACCCACTTTGTGAATTTGTCGACCAGGAGGTGGGAGAAGCGGAGGGGCCTTTTGAAAGGGCCTACCATGTCCATACCCCATACGGCGAATGGCGGTGATGGGGATTGTCTTGAGCGAGCTCAAGACGCGTGTGTCTGGTTGGCGTGCCGCACGGCGCACCGCTGGACAATGTCGACGGCATCGGCGTGTGCGGTGGGCCAGTAAAAGCCGTGCTGCATAGCCTTTGCGACCAGAGAGCGGGCTCCGGCGTGGTGGACGCAGTCGCCGGAGTGGATGTCGTGGAGGATCTTGCGTCCTTCGGCGGGTTGGACGCAGCGTTGGAACACGCCGGTCACGCTGCGTTTGTGGAGCTCGCCGTCGATGATGGTGAAGGATTTGCATCGACGTGCAACCATCCGGGTGTCTGTCTCGTCTGCCGGCAAGGTGCCAGCCTCCAGGTAGGCGATGTACGGCTTGGTCCAGTCGTCTGGCTCGGCGATGAGTGCGACCAGGGCTGCCTCTGGTTGCAGCGGGACTCCGATGTCGATCTCCCTTGGGGGAGAGACTGACGGCTTGGTGATCATGTCGAGGAAGACGCCGGCGGGTGGTGCGAGTCGAGCCGACCCGATGCGAGAGAGTGCTTCGGCCTCCTCGTTCTTCCGCCTGTCGATCCACTCGACAGAGTAGCCTGCGAAGTGTCTACCCAACTTGTCTACTGCCTGGCGGTATGCCTCCATGGTGGGAGAGACGGCGTCGCAAGTACCAACGACTTTCCCAGCGACGAGGTCGGAGTCTCCGTAGCAACGTAGGCGGTTGACATTCATCTCCTTGGCGGCTCGCATGCCGTGGAGTAGTTCCTCGTACTCGGCCATGTTGTTGGTGCAGGGGGTGAAATCGAGGCAGAGGACGTAGCGGAGCTTGTCGCCCTTCGGGGAGGTCAGCACGATCCTTGCTCCTGCGCCGTCCGCGTTCTTGGAGCCGTCGAAGTGCAGGCTCCAGTAGTGGAGGTATGGCAGCTTTTCCGGCTGCTGGGCTTCTTCCCAGTCGGCGATGAAGTCCGCGAGAGCCTGCGACTTGATCGCTTTCCGTGGCTCATTCTTGATGTTGTGGACGCCGATTTCGACGGCCCACTTGGCGACTCGCCCGGTCGCCTCACAGTTGCGGATGATGTCCTGCAACGGTGCTGAGGAGACGATCGTGATCGGGTGCTCCTGGAAGTAGTGCGACAGTCACCGTTGTGCTCTGAAGATTGCGTACACTAGTTTCTGGTATTGCGGGTACCGCTGGCGTGACTCGGTGAGGTGAAGGGTTTCGCGGCATAGTAAATCAAAATTTTCTACGGATGCGAACAGAGGGAAAGCCAAGATCTAATCTAGGAGATGCAATCAACGAGAGAGATTGGATTAGATCTTCATACCCTTGAAGATTCGCAATGAGCGGCGTTAACGTGGGTGATGTAGTCGTACTCGCTTCTCCTCCTCGCGATCCGATCCGATCTAGCACCACAAGTGGCAGTGCCTCCGTGAGATGCACACGTGCAGCACCTCGACGTCTCCTCCTTCCTCGGACCAGCAAGTATGGTGGAGAGATAGATTGGATCTACAACACGACGGCGTGGTGTATATGGTGGAGAATTTCTGCAGGCTTCGCCTACAAATCGGGAGGGAGAGAGGAAAGCTAGCAAGGCGGCTAGGGTTTGGAGGAGAGGTGGGGGTTTGCGCCCACCCCTCTTTATATAGAGGGGGGCGAGCTAGCCCTCCCCAAGCCCAAAGGATAAGGAGTGGGGGCATGGACTCTCCTTCTAGAAACCCTATCTCTAGTTTAAACGATTTAAACTCTCTAGGATCGGCTGGGCCCTATGGGGCCTTGTGCCCTGGCCCAATGCGCCATGACACCTCATAGGCCCATGCCCCTCCCGGAAGGTGGGGCCACGTTGGTCCCCTTCCGGAAGGTTCTAGAAGCTTCGGTACAATACCGATTAACCGAACAATTCGAACTCCAAAACTGCATCGCCTTATATGAATCTTATTCTCGGACCATTCCGGAACCTTCGTGATGTCCCGGATCCCATCCGAGACTCCAAACAAAAATTCATAAACCAATTATCCAATCTATCCTAGCGTCAAGACACGTTAAGTGTGTGACCTCGGTTCGAGAATATGCGACATGATCTTCTATCAATAATCAACAGGTCTGGGCACCCATATTGACTCCCACATTCATCGATGATCATATCGGATGAACCACGATGTCGGATTCAATCAATCCCATATATATATTCCCTTCGTCGCGATATTTTACTTGCCCGAGATTCGATCATCGATGCCGTCATACCTAGTTCAATCTCGTTCACGAAGTACTTTACTGCTCCGTAATCCGATATCACTTTGTGATTAACTCCTTAACCACATGCTTGCAAGCGGTGTTGATATCGATTACCGAGTGGGCCCGAAGTATATCTCTCCGACTTGGGAGGGACAAATTCCATCTCGATACATACAACCCAACAGATACTTTCCGATCACCTGAGAGACACCTTTATGATCACCCTCTCATAGGATGATGTTTGATGACCTCAAAGCTTTCTTCCGATACCAGGGAGTTGTATTATCTCATGGTCTAAGGAATACAATATTTGACATAAGAAAAGCTTCGCAAAGACGAACACGATGACATGATCTAATTGCTTTGCTTAGTTTGGGTCTGTCCATCATATCATTCTCCAATGTTATGATCTCATTATCAATTGAAAACTCATGTCTATGGTTAGGAAACCTTAACCATCATTGATCAATGAGCTAATCCATAGAGGCGTACTAGGGACACGGTGTTGTTCACAAACCACACAAGTATTAAAGTTTCCGCTTAATACAATTCTAGCATGGAATATAAACTTTATCATGAACAAGAATTATAATAATAACATCTTTATTATTGCCTCTAGGGCATAATTCCAACAGTCTCCCACTTGCACTAGAGTCAATAATCCAGTTTACATCTGGCAACAATCTCACACCCATGGCACTGAGGTGTTGATCATGTTTTACACGTGGAAGAGGTTTAGTCAATGGATCTGCGACATTCAGATATGTATGTACTTTGCTAATCTTCAGATCTCCATCTGCAATATAATCTCGGATTATATGAAACTTGCGGTTGATATGCTTGGTCTTTGGATGATATCTTGGTTCCTTAGCGAGTGCTATGGCGCCAGTGTTGTCACACAATATCTCCAGTGGGTCCAATGCACTTGGAACCACGCCAAGCTCGATGATGAAATTTCGATCCAAACTCCTTCACTTGACGCTGCGGCAGCCATGTATTCCGCTTCTCTGTAGATCCCGCGATCACGCTTTGCTTGCAGCTTCTCCACTTCAGCTCCTCCATTCAAAATATAAACGTATCCTGCGAGATTTGGAATCATCCTTGTCGGTGTCAAAACTAGCGTCGACGTAACCTTTTACGACAAGCTGTTCATCACCCCCATAGACTAAGAACATTTCTTTAGTCCTATTTAGGTACTTTAGGATGTTCTTCACGGCTGTCCAGTGTTCCACTCCTGGATCACTTTGATATCTGCTCGTCAAACTAAGAGCATTGGACACATCCGGTCTAGTACACAACATGGCATACATTATGGAACCTATGGCCGAGGCATAAGGCACTTTGCTCATAGCTTCCCTATCATTTACCGTAGCTAGACACTGAGCCTTGCTCAATATCTTACCTAACAACATAGGCACTGAACCTTTCTTTGCCTTATCCATTCTGAACCTTTTCAGAACTTTGTCTAGGTATGCACTCTGGCTTAAAGCTATCAGGCGTCTTTGTCTATCTCTATAGATTTTGATGCCCAATATATAAGCAGCTTCACCTAGGTCTTTCATTGAAAAACACTTGTTCAAATAACTCTTCACATCGTTAAGCATGTTGATGTCATTTCCGATAATCAATATGTCATCCACATATAGTACCGTAAGCGCCACCGAGCTCCCACTCACTTTCTTGTAGATACAAGTCAGAGCAATTTGGAATAAATCCAAAGCTCTTGATCACTTGATCAAAACGAAGGTTCCAACTTCGAGATGCTTGCTTCAGTCCATAAATGGAATGCTGAAGTTTGCATACTTTACTAGCATCCTTAGGATCGACAAAACCTTCGGGTTGCATCATATACAACTCTTCATCAATGTTGCCATTGAGGAACGCAGTCTTGACATCCATCTGCCATATTTCATAATCATGAAACACAACAATTGCTAATAAAATCCGAATGGACTTAAACATCGCTACGGGAGAGAAAGTCTCATCGTAGTCAACACCTTGAACTTGTTGAAAACCTTTCGCGACAAGCCGTGCTTTATGGACGGTAACATTACCATCCGTGTCCGTTTTCTTATTGAAGATCCATTTGCACTCAACGGCCTTTCGGTCGCTAGGAGGGTCCACCAAAGTCCATACTTGGTTTTCGCTCATGGATCCCAATTCGGATTTCATGGCTTCTAGCCATTTCTCAGAGTCTGGGCTCATCATCGCTTCCTCATAGTTCGTAGGTTCACTGTCTTCTACTAACAAGACAGTCAAGACAGGGTTGCCATACCACTCAGGAGGGGCACGCGACCTTGTCGACTGCGACGTTCAAGAGCAGATCGTCCAAGCTTCATGATCCTTGTCATTAGCTTCCTCTATTGTTGGTGCGGTGACTTTGGAACAATTTCAGGTGCGCTACTCTCCAATTCAAGAGAAGGTTCAATAACCTCGTCTAGCTCTACTTTCCTCCCACTCACTTCTTTCGAGAGAAACTCCTTCTCAAGAAAGGAACCATTCTTCTGCGACAAACACTTTGCCTTTGGTTACGTGATAGAAGGTATACCCAATAGTTTCCTTAGGGTATCCTATGAAGACGCATTTCTCCGCTTTGGGTTCGAGCTTGTCGGCATCAACTTCTTGACGAAGCTTCAGATCCCCAAACTTTAAGAAACGACAACTTAGGTTTAGCACCAAACCACAGTTCATACGGTGTCGTCTCAACGGATTTAGATGGAGCCCTATTTAAAGTGAATGCAGCGGTTTCTAATGCATAACCCCAAAATGATAACGGCAAATCAAGAAGAGACATCATTGATCGGACCATATCTAATAGGGTTCGATTCCAAGATTCGACACACCATTGCTACTGTGGTGTTCGGTGGCGTGAGTTGTGAAACGATTCCACTTTCTTTAAGATGCGAGAAAATCATAACTCAAATATTCACCTCCATGATCGGATCGTAGAAACTTAATCTTTACTACGATGGTTCTCCACTTCATTCGAAATTCCTTGAACTTTTCAAATGTTTCATTTATGTTTCATTAAATAGATATACCCATATCTACTTAAGTCATCGGTAAAAGTGAGGAAATAGCAATATCCACGGCGTCGAAACACTCATCGGTCCGCATACATCGGTATGTATGATTTCCATCAAGTCCGTGCTCGCTCCATCATACCGAGAACGGGTTTTGATCATCTTGCCCATGAGGCATGGTCGCATGTGTCAAATGATTCAAAATCAAGAGACTCAAAAGTCCATCGAATGAAGTTTCTTCATGCTTTACACCAATATGACCTAGGCAGCGATGCCACAAATAAGTAGTATTATCACTATATACTTTGCATCTCTTAGCCTCAATGTTATGGATGTGTGTTTCATCCCTTTCGAGATTTAGAAGAAATAAACCATTTACAAGAGGTGCATGAGCATAAAAAATGTTACTCATATAAATAGAACAACCATTATTCTCCGATTTAAATGAATAACCGTCTTGCAATAAACACGATCCAGAAATAATGTTCATGCTCAACGCAGGCACATAATAACACTTATTAAGGTTTAAAACTAATCCCGAAGGTAAAACTAAGGAGAGCGTGCCGACAGCCATCACATCAACTCTTGATCCGTTGCCAACGCGCATCGTCACCTCATCCCTCGCAAGCCGCCGTTTATTCCGTAGCTCCTGTTTCGAGTTACAAATATTAGCAACTGAACCGGTATCAAATACCCAGGCACTACAACGAGGGCTAGTAAGGAAAACATCAATAACATGTATATCAAATATACCTTTGATGGTGCCAGCCTTCTTGTCCGCTAAGTACTTGACGACACTTGCCCAAAGGACCCTTGTCCTTGCAATATAAGCACTGGTCCGGCTTAGGACTAGACTTGAGCTTCTTCTCGAGGAGCATTATGCTGTCACGCCCTTCTTGAAGGGCTTCTTTGCTCCCTTACCTTTCTTAAAGGAGGGCTTGTTGACCATCAACACATGATTATCCTTCTTGATGTCCACCTCCGCAGCCTTCAGCTTTGCGAAGAGCTCGGTGATCGTATCAGTGGAGCCAATCTGATTATGAGTCACTACAAAACTTTTGTAGCTGGGAGGGAGTGATTGAGAACACAATCTTGAGCTCCTCCGAATCGTGCATTCCAGGTTGCTCAAGTGTTGAGTGTAGCCCGACATCTTTATGGCGTGCTCACTAACGGAACTCCTTCCTCCATCTTGCGTTAAAGAACTTCTCGGAGATCTCATATCCCTCGAGCGGGCTTGAGTCTGAAACATGGTTTTCAGCTCCTCGAGAATCTCAAAGGGCCCGGGATAGGTTTCAAAACGATTTTGAAGTTCCGGTTCCATAGCAAACAACATGGTGCTCTTAATCACACCATAATCATCTTTGCGCGACTGATAGACAGCTTTCTCATCAGCCGGCGCAGTTGCAGCAGGGGGGTCACCTAACGCTTTCCCAAGGACATAGTCCTTTTGTCCGCCAACTAGAATGATTCTTAGATTGAACCAATTGGTGAAGTTAGACCCATTGTTTCTAAGCTTTTCCTTCTCAGCAAAAACGTTGAAGTTGAAGTTGGATTTGGCCATGTGATCTACAGTATTTGCAAGTACAATTTAGACTATGTTCATGATAAATAGTTCAACTTAATCAAATTACTAGATGAACTCCCACTAAATTCAACATCCCTCAAGTTGTTTAGTGAACACGATCCAAATTCACCACACCTAATCCGATCATCACGAGAAGAGATGTGGTTTCAATGGTGGACAACAAAGTGTCGATCATATCATTCATATGACTCATGCTTAACCTTTCGGTTCTTGTGTTCCGAGGCCATGTCTGTACATGCTAGGCTCGTCAAGCTAGACCCAAGTATTTCCGCGTGTGCAAAAATTGGCTTGCACCCGTTGTATGTGAGCGTAGAGTCTATAGCACCCGATCATCACGTGATGCTTGGAAACGAACTTTAACTTCGCAACGGTGCATACTTGGGGAGAACACAGTTTTTATCTTGATCTTTAAGTGAGGAATCATCTTATAATGCTACCGTCGCGATCTAAGCATAATAAGATACATAAAGGATAAACATCACATGCATATAACTTTATGTGACATGGTATAGCCAATCTTCGCGCAATGATCTCCATCTTGTGCGTTCCGGCATGGTCTCCAACACTCCACCATGATTGCCTTCACCACGAATAGCAACTACAACTATTGCTAACTACTTAGCGATAAAGTAAAGCTATTACATGGCGTATAAGAAGTTGACTCGTAGGTCATACACAATTATAAAGACAACCATATGGCTCCTGCCGGTTGTGTACTCATCTACATGCAAGTCGTGAAACATTACAAAACACGATCATCGCATACATTATACACATCACATCTTGGGCCATACCATATCACAGAAAACACTCCCTGCAAAAACAAGTTAGACGCCTCTACTTTGTTGTTGCATGTTTTACGTGGCTTATGGGAGTAGATGCTAAGAACGATTATTACCTACGGAAAGCCACAACGGTGATATTATGGTTGCCAAACTCCGGTGTTAATCCCATGACAACTATAGTGAGAGAAACTGACATCCACCAGCCGCATGTGTGGAACAAGCCACACGTCAAGTGCGGAGTCTCGCGAACGGTCGCGTAGTAAGGTTGGCCTGCACCGCTTCAATATCACTATCCCGCGTCATAAGAAGAACACAAACAAGAGGCTTGCAACAGAAAACATCAACGCCCGCAACAACCATGTTGCGTTCTACTCGTGAAACACATCTACGCATAGATCTAGCTCTGATACCACTGAAGGGTTTCGCGGCATAGTAAATCAAAATTTTCTACGGATGCGAACAAAGGAAATCCAAGATCTAATCTAGGAGATGCAATCAAGAGAGATGGATTAGATCTTCATACCCTTGAAGATTCGGACAATGAACGTTAACGCGGAGTGGGTGATAGTCGTACTCGCTTCTCCTCCTCGCGATCCGATCCGATCTAGCACCACAAGTGGCGGTGCCTCCGTGAGATTCACACGCAGCACCTCGGCGTCTCCTCCTTCCTCGGACCAGCAAGTATGGTGGAGAGATAGATTGGATCTACAACACGGCGTGGTGTATATGGTGGAGAATTTCTGCAGCAGGGCTTCGCCTACAAACAGTCGGGAGGGAGAGAGGAAAGCTAGCAAGGCGGCTAGGGTTTGGAGGAGAGGTGTGGGGGGTTGGTGTGCCCCCACCCCTCTTTATATAGAGGGGGGCGCATCCCTAGCCCCTCCCCCAAGCCCAAAGGATAAGGAGTGGGGGGCATGGACTCTCTCCTCTTCTAGAAACCCTATCTCTAGTTTAAACGATTTAAACTCTCTAGGATCGGCTGGGCCGTATGGGGCCTTGTGCCCCTGGCCCAATGCGGCCAGGACACTCCCTCATAGTACCATGCCCCCTCCCGGAAGGTGGGGCCACGTTGGTCCCCTTCCGGAAGGTTCTAGAAGCTTAGGTACACCGATTAACCCGGAACAATTCGAACTCCAAAACTGCCTTGCATTATATGAATCTTATTCTCGGACCATTAGGAACCTTCGTGATGTCCCGGATACCATCCGAGACTCCAAACAAAAATTCATAAACCAATTATCCAATCTATCCTAGCGTCAAGACACGTTAAGTGTGACCTGCGGTTCGAGAATATGCGGACATGATCTTCTATCAATAATCAACAATGGTGCAGGCACCCATATTGACTCCCACACATTCATCGATGATCATATCGGATGAACCACGATGCCAGGATTCAATCAATCCCATATATATATTCCCTTCGTCTCGCGATATTTTACTTGCCCGAGATTCGATCGTCGGTACCGTCATACCTAGTTCAATCTCGTTCACAGCAAGTACTTTACTCGTTCTGTAATCCGATATCACTTGTGATTAACTCCTTAACCACATGCTTGTAAGAGTTGTTGATATTGATTACCGAGTGGGCCCGAAGTATATCTCTCCGACTTGGGAGGGACAAATTCCATCTCGATACATACAACCCAACAGATACTTTCCGATCACCTAAGAGACACCTTTATGATCACCCTCTCATAGGATGACGTTTGATGACCTCAAAGCTTTCTTCCGATACTAGGGAGTTGTATTATCTCATGGTCTAAGGAATACAATATTTTACATAAGAAAAGCTTCGCAAAGACGAACACGATGACACGATCTAATTGCTTTGCTTAGTTTGGGTCTGTCCATCATATCATTCTCCAATGTTATGCTATCATTATCAATTGACAACTCATGTCTATGGTTAGGAAACCTTAACCATCATTGATCAATGAGCTAATCCATAGAGGCGTACTAGGTACACGGTGTTGTTCACAAACCACACAAGTATTAAAGTTTCCGCTTAATACAATTCTAGCATGGAATATAAACTTTATCATGAACAAGAATTATAATAATAACATCTTTATTATTGCCTCTAGGGCATAATTACAACATGAGGACCTCGTTGATATAGTACACCGGTCGTTGTACCGGGCGCTCCTTTCCTTCCTCTGGCCGCTCGATGTCGTGGTGGTATCACGGCATTTGCCATGGGTAGGCTAAAGTTGGGGCCGATGGACGTGGAGGAATCCGGGGAGGGATGATGCGGTGAAGACCGCACTCATATGAACAAAGAGAAATACAATGTATATTGGATTGAAGCTCTTAAGTGGAGATAACACCTCATTCTATACATCTAATCCCTTACAATCTGGCCATGCTTATGGCTACAATCATGCTCCTTGAGCTATTTCCCCTATGCTTCTATCTAAGCTCTCTGTGAGAGTGGAGGAAGAGGAAGAAGGAGAGCTCCTAGTGAGCATAAAGGAGAGGAGCCCTTCGGGGGCCTCTCCCTGAACGATCCCCCTGGTGCTCCTTATAAAGGGGAGCCCAGGGGACAAGGCTTGTTCCACACGTTTGGCATCTACATAGCATATTTCCGGCATCTTCTCAGATGCTCAGCATATGCCTTGGCATCTTTGGAGATGCCACGGCATATTCCTTAGCATATCCTTGGTGCCAAGGGCATATTCCCTAGCATCTTCTTGATGCCAAGGGCATACACCATAGGGCCACGTGCGGTCCTGAGCCATGGGCGTCCCAAGACCGCACGAGGCTTGTCTTGTCTGGGTTGATGTTGAGTCGTTGTAGATGGCGTGAAGTCATCCGGAGGTGAATAAGGGGTGTTTGGGTCCTTATATCTCGCCCAAACGTCACGGAGTTAGTGGTAATTCGGCTGGCCGAGAGTTAGTCGGCTGGGCACGATCTGGTCAACCTCCTCCCCGAAGCTAAACCATGGCCCGCCAGTTGAGCAATGACCCAGCCGGGTTGTGCTCGTCCGGGTGAGGGAGAGCCCGTGGGCCGAGATGACCGAGGTCGGCCCACCCGGGAGGCGCCGAGCTGGAGGCCGCCACGTGGGCGAAGGTTCCATGCGGCCGCACTGCCCACCCGGGAAGCAAGTGAGGCAGGGGATCGTGGCGCGGGATTCATTGAGAGGTGGCGTGGATCATTGGAAAACGGTTTGGCCGGAGGTCGATCTGAAGCCCGTGGTGGGCCGACTTGGCTTAGGTCGGCCCACCCGGTTATTTCCTTGACTTAATTCGCCAGTAGAGTAGGGATTGGTAGGATTGCCTTACCGCCCTGTCTCTCTTTCTTTGCCTTTTCTCTTTTCTATTTAAATATTTTCTTATCTAATATATTTTCCTTTATCTATGTCTCTTACTAGTTTATTTATAGACCAACTCTGGGGTACCTGGGGTTATATCACCGACATTAGTCCCCGAGGCTATGTGGGACTCGTAGAGTCGTGCATAGGCTTCATATATTAAAATAATCCCAGAGTTGTATTTCCCCGTCATATATTTCTTTGTCTCATACCTCTTTTGGGTAAGTTCGTGATTCCTTGCCTTTATTGACATTGGTCTTTTAACCCTTTTGGACAGGATGTGACTTCTGGCCTTCCTGGGCACTGGTCTTATAACCTTTTTTGGGCAAGTTCCTGGACATCTGGCCTTTTTGGGCACCGGCCACAACCCCTTTTGGGTAAGCTCCTCGACCTCTGGCCTTCTTGGGCACTGGTCTTAACCCCTTTGGGTAATTTATGAGTTCTGGCCTCATCGGGCATTGCTCTTTTAACCTCTTCGGGTAAGTTATGAGCTCTGGCCTTATTGGGCACGGCTCTTTTAACCTCTTTGGGTAAGTTATGAGTTCTTGCCTTATTGGGCACATCTCTTTTAACCTCTTTGGGTAAGTTATGAGTTCTTGCCTTCTTGAGCATTGCTCTTTTAACCCCATTGGGTAATTTGTGAGTTCTGGCCTTATTGGGAACTGCTCTTTTGACCCCATTGGGTAATTTGTGAGTTCTGGCCTTATTGGGCACTGCTCTTTTAACCTCATTGGGTAAGTTATGAGTTCTTGCCTTCTTGGGCATTGCTCTTTTAACCCCATTGGGTAATTTGTGAGTTCTGGCCTTATTGGGCACTGCTCTTTTGACCTCATTGGGTAAGTTATGAGTCCGGCCTTATTGGGCACTGCTCTTTTAACCTCTTTGGGTAAGTTATGATTTCTGGCCTTATTGGGCACTGCTCGCTTAACCTCTTTGGATAAGCTATGAGCTCTTGCCTTCTTGGGCTTTGTTCTTTTAACCTCATTGGGTAAGTTATGAGCTCTTGCCTTCTTGGGATTTGCTCTTTTAACCCCATTGGGTAAGTTATGAGCTCTTGCCTTCTTGGGCTTTGCTCTTTTAACCCCATTGGGTAAGTTATGAGTTCTGGCCTTATTGGGCACTGCTCTTTTAACCCCACTGGGTAAGTTATGAGTCTTGGCTCTCTATGGAACTCCTCTTTTAACCTCATTGGGTAAGTTTTTATCTGAGTCATCTGATTCCAAATCCGAGTTTCCTTACTCAAAAAATTGACTTTATGCCTAAGTCTGAGTCATTTGACTCAAATCCGAGTTACATGATTAAATCCGGGTTAACCTATCCCCAAATTCGAGTTACTTTATTCGATTCTGACTTTATTTCTTGAGTCATCTAACTCAAATCTGAGTTATGTGACTCAAATCCGAGTTAACTCATCCCAAATCCGAGTTACTTTACTCAATTTTTGACTTGCATCCCGAATCTGAGTCATCTGACTCAAATCCGAGTTAACTCATCCTAAATCAGAGTTACTTTACTCAATTTCGACTTGCATACCGAATCTGAGTTATATGACTCAAATCCGAGTTAACTCATCCCAAATCCAAGTTACTTTACTCAATTTTTGACTTGCATCCCGAATCTGAGTCATCTGACTCAAATCCGAGTTAACTCATCCTAAATCCGAGTTACTTTACTCAATTTTGACTTGCATCCCGAATCTGAGTTATATGACTCAAATCCGAGTTAACTCATCCCAAATCCGAGTTACTTTACTCAATTTTTGACTTGCATCCCGAATCTGAGTCATCTGACTCAAATCCGAGTTAACTCATCCTAAATCCGAGTTACTTTACTCAATTTTGACTTGCATCCCGAATCTGAGTTATATGACTCAAATCTGAGTTAACTTATCCCAAATCCGAGTTACTTTACTCAATTTTAACTTGCATCCCGAATCTGAGTCATCTGACTCAAATCCGAGTTAACTCATCCTAAATCCGAGTTACTTTACTCAATTTTAACTTGCATCCCGAATCTGAGTTATATGACTCAAATCTGAGTTAACTTATCCCAAATCCGAGTTACTTTACTCAATTTTAACTTATATGTCTTAAGTCTGAGTCCTCTGACTCAAATCTGAGGTATATGACTCAAATCCGAGTTAACTCATCCCAAATCCGAGTTATCTATTTGCCACGATATAGCTTGATTTGGCGTGATGATGATAATTTGCCTTTGATATGGATCCGAGACATAGATCTGAGATTAAGCTTTGGGATATGATAATAAGGCTAACCGCTGAGAGATCTGATTCGAGATGTAGATATGAGGTATAGATTCGAGATATGATAAGCTGGCCAATAGTCATCCGAGATATGGGGTAACCTGGCAAGATGGTGAGATATCAATCCGAGTCATAACATAACCTGGCAATCTGGAAACTGAATAAAGCTTCGGCATGAATCAGAGATATGATTAGTACGCCGAGTCTGAATACCAATCCAAATTATAACATCCCCTGTCAAACTGAATCAAATGTTAGTCCAGATAAGAGACAATCTATTGAGCTGAGTTAAAGGTTAATTCGAAGCATAAACAAATTGACTCAAATCATATCTGAATCTACAATAAGCTGGCTGATAAGCTGAGTTAAAGGACAATCCAAAGCATAAGCAAACTGACTCTGAATCACAAATAAGTTGATTCTACTTATGGCCGAGTTAACAGATAAGCTGGCTGGTGAGCTGAGTTAACGGGTAATCCAAAACATAAACCTACCGACTCAAAATCTATCTGAATCACAAATAAGCTGATTCAACTTATGGCCGAGTTAACGAATAAGCTGGCTGGTGAGCTGAGTTAATGGATAATCCAAAACATACACTAACTGACTCAAAATCTATCCGAATCACAAATAAGCTGATTCAACTTATGGCCGAGTTAACGAATAAGCTGGCTGGTGTACAGATATAAATCAACACGATGTTCTCTTAATCCAAAGGTGATTCTAAGGATAAATCGGCTAGTCCCCGGGTTAAGTTATTTTCTCCCCGGGATGAAGGATTGAGTGTAGGTGGCTGAGTTATCTGGCACTTACAGTATACTTGGAGAAGTGTTTGGGTGAGTCTTGCTAGGTCTTACTTGCCCTGCTGAGTTACTTGGTACTTATAGTAAGCTTGGAGTAGTGCTTGAGTCCTTCTTGCTGAGTCTTACCTGCTTTGATGAGTTAGACTTGGAGAGCCTCTGTGCTTACCTCTTTGTTCTCTGTTGGCTTGGTGAAGCTGAATGAGCCCTATGAGGAAGAAGTTGATGAAGATGTTCCCGTCCGGATGGAAACCCAACCAACGCCACTAGAAGGCCCCACGGTGGGCGCCAAATGTCGTGGTGGTATCAAGGCATTTGCCATGGGTAAGCTAAAGTTGGGGCCGATGGACGTGGAGGAATCCGGGGAGGGATGATGCGGTGAAGACCGCACTCATATGAACAAAGAGAAATACAATGTATATTGGATTGAAGCTCTTAAGTGGAGATAACACCTCATTCTATACATCTAATCCCTTACAATCTGGCCATGCTTGTGGCTACAATCATGCTCCTTGAGCTGTTTCCCCTATGCTTCTATCTAAGCTCTCTGTGAGAGTGGAGGAAGAGGAAGAAGGAGAGCTCCTAGTGAGCATAAAGGAGAGGAGCCCTTCGGGGGCCTCTCCCTGAACGATCCCCCTGGTGCTCCTTATAAAGGGGAGCCCAGGGGACAAGGCTTGTTCCACACGTTTGGCATCTACATAGCATATTTCCGGCATCTTCTCAGATGCTCAGCATATGCCTTGGCATCTTTGGAGATGCCACGGCATATTCCTTAGCATATCCTTGGTGCCAAGGGCATATTCCCTAGCATCTTCTTGATGCCAAGGGCATACACCATAGGGCCACGTGCCAGTCTGAGCCATGGGCGTCCCAAGACTGGCACGAGGCTTGTTTGTCTTGTCCTGGGTTGATGTTGAGTCGTTGTAGATGGCGTGAAGTCATCTGGAGGTGAATAAGGGGGTGTTTGGGTCCTTATATCTCGGCCCAAACGTCCTGGAGTTAGTGGTAATTCGGCCTGGCCGAGAGTTAATTCGGCCTGGGCCTGATCTGGGTCAACCCTCCTCCCTGCCGAGCTAAACCATGGCCCAGCCGGGTTGAACAGCGGCCCAGCCGGGGTTGTGCTCGTCCGAATTGGAGGGGAGAGCCCGCGGTGGGCCGAGATGACCGAGGTCGGCCCACCCGGGGGAGGCGCTCGGGCTGGTGGAGGCCGTGGGCGAAGGTTCCAGCGGTGGGCCGTACCTGGCCCACCCGGGGGAAGCAAGTGAGGCAGGGGGATTGACGCTGGCGGGATTCGGCGGGAGAGGTGGCGCTGGCGGGATCGCTGGAAAACGGTTTGGCGCTGGAGGTCGATGCAGCAGGCCCGTGGTGGGCCGACTTGGGCTTAGGTCGGCCCACCCGGGGTTATTTCCCTTGACTTAATTCGGCCAGGTAGAGTAGGGACTGGGCCGGGATTGCCCTTACTCGGCCCAGTCGCTCTTTCTTTGCCTTTTCTCTTTTCTATTTAAATATTTTCTTATCTAATATCTTTTCCTTTATCTATGTCTCTTACTAGTTTATTTATAGACCAACTCTGGGGTACCTGGGGTTATATCCCCGACACTCGACGACCATGACGGCGCTGACGACGCGCTCGGAAGCCGCGACGTAGACCAGCATGGGTTCTTTGTCGACGGAGCGGCGAGTAGCGATGCTGCGAGTAGCACCTTCTTGAGGTTGCGGAGTGCGTCGTCCGCCTCCTTGTCCCATTGGGAGGTGGGGTTCTTCCGCATCAGGCGGTATAGGGGCATCACCTTTTTGCCCAATCGGGGGATGAAGCGGCTGAGAGCCGCGACTCGCCCGGCTAGCTTTTGGACGTCGCGCAGGCACTTGGGTTTGCCGAGTCGAGCGATTGTGTCGATCTTGGTGGGGTTCGCCTCGATCCCACGCTTGGAGACGACGTACCCGATGGTTGCCCTGGTACAATCAAGGTGCATTTGCCTGGGTTGAGCTTTATCTTGTATTTCCGCAGGTTGGCGAATGTTTCCGCCAGGTCGGCGAGTAGATCGCCCTGGTGAGCGGACTTCACTACCACGTCGTCGATGTAGACGTGGATATTGCGGCCAATTTGGCTCGCAAGGCATTCTTGCATGCACCGCTGGTAAGTTGCCCCGACGTTCTTGAGGCCGAAGGTCATGGCAGTGTAGCAGAAGGCTCCGAATGGCGTGATGAACACCGTCTTCTCCTTGTCCTCAACCGCCATATTGATCTGGTTGTACCCAGAGTAGGCGTCGAGGAAACACAGCGACTCTGAGCCCGTGGTGGAGTCGATTATTTGGTCGATCCGCGGGAAGACGAATTGCTCCTTTGGGCAGGCGCTGTTTAAGTTTGTGTAGTCGATACACGTCCTCCAAGTCCCATTTTTCTTCTCGACCAGGACTGGGTTTTCCAGCCACTTGGAGTATTTTATTGGCCGGATGAAGCCTGCAGCGAGTAGACGCTGCACCTCCTCGGCGATGGCTCGGCGGCGCTCTTCATTGAAGGGCCGCAGCAACTGCTTGACAGGTCACACTTTGGGGTCGGCGTTGAGTTTGTTCTCAGCAAGTTCCCTAGGGACACCAGGCATGTCAGAGGGCTTCCATGCAAAGATGTCCCTGTTCTCATGGAGGAACTCGATGAGCGCGCCTTCCTATGCTGGGCTCATGCCCGTCCCGATCGTCACCGTCTGGCTGGAGTCGCCTGGGACCAGCTCGACGATGCGGGTGTGCGTCGTCGCCTCGAAGGCTAAGGTGTTGACGCCCTCCGAATTGGGCTTCTTGAGTATGGTGGGGTCATCGTTGTTGACCCCGCTCGCGTATTTGGCGAGCTCGTCGGCATGGTTGGTCTCTGCCGCGATGACGGCGTCGGCGAGTTTGGCTCCTTTGGCCTCGCACTCGGCGGCCATGTCGGGGTCGCCGTTGATGGTGATGACGCCGTGCTGCCCGGGGAGCTTCATCGCGTTGTACGTGTAGTGGGGCGTTTCCATGAACTTGGCGAACCCCTGGCGCCCGTGACGCAGGGCTGTCGAAGGTACCATCAAGACGATCCGCTCGGTGCGGAAGTTTGCTGGTGTGCCGAAGGTGACTGGCAGCGTGACCTTGCCGATCGGGTACGCCTTCCGACCGGGGACGATGCCGTGGAACGTGGTGTAGGTCGTTTCAACCATCGACTGCGGGAGCCGCAGTCGCCTGAAGGTGTCCAGGTACAGGATGCTGATGGAGCTGCCGCCGTCCATCAATGTCTTGGGGAGCCAGTAGTCTCCCACCTTGGGCTTGACCACCAGGGCGACTCGGCCCGGGTACTCGATGCGTGGCGAGTGGTCCTGGCGGCTCCAGGTGATGGGCTGCTCCGACCAGTTGAGGAACTGGGGAACGTCCACCTGGGCCACCGCGTTGACGGCGACGGACCGGGCGATGACCTTCTTCTCGCGCTTCGTGTTGAAGCCTGTGAAGGTGTGGAGCGAGCCGACCACATTGCCGAATTTTCCGTCGTTTGGCGGGTTGTTGTCGGGGTCCTCCCGCGCTCGCCGTGCCTTCTCAATCTCCTTGAGAGAGTGGCAGTCGGCGGTCATGTGCGTGGCGGGCTTCCCTTCCCTGCTGTGAAACGCACAAGGTTGGTTAAGGAGGGCCGCGAGGTCGAACCTTGGTTTCGCCTTGTAATTGCCGCTGTCGCGGCGGAAACTCTTGGGCTCGCGCTGCGCGCGCCCAACGTTGGCGACGAAGTCGACTCGCCCGTCACTGCGGCGCTTGCCGGTGAGGCGAGTGTTGCTGTAGCGTAGGTCGGACCGTCGTCCGTTGCCGGTGCCGTTTGTGCGGCGTTGACCGCCCGACTCGTCGTCGGTTTCCTGGTTTGGGTCTTCCTCCGCGTATCTCTTGGCGATCTCGAGGAGATCCGGTATGTTGTCGAGTGTGCGGGAGTGTCGTTTGAGCTTGGCGACCAGGGGATCGTAGCGGCACGAGGTCTTGAAGCAGTGGATCGCGGTGTCCGGGTGGATGCCAACCGCGTTGTACCATAGTTCTTGCTACCGCTGGACCCAGCTGCGGGTCGACTCGCGGGGTCCCTGGACACATCGTTCCAGGTCCTCGATGGTGGTGGCGCGGGTGTAGGAGCACTCGAAGTGCCTGACGAAGGCATCGCGCATCTCTTCCCAGGAGTCGATGCTGTCCGGGGGAAGAGTGTTGATCCACTGCCTGCACGTTCCCTCCATCATCAGGGGGAGGTAACGGGCGTCTAGCAGGTCGGTGTGGCCAGCGATCCCCATCGCCATGAGGTAGGTGTCCAGCCACACGGAGGGGTCGTACGAGGATTCGTACTTCTCTATTTCTTTCGGAGCTTTGAAGTTCGCCGGGTATTTTTCGCCCCGGATCATCGGTCCGAAGCACCGGGGCCCGAGTCAGCTTAGTGACCCCATTGGCTCGCCGTCGCGGCGATTGGTTAGGGTGTGTCGCAGGTCATCGGGATGGCATGCGCGCCAGCTTTGGTTGTTGATGATGTGGGTGCGGGCATCGACGGGCTGGCCATTGGCGGAGACGAAGTTGGTCGCTGGCCTGGGGTCGTTGGTGGAGAGTGCCGCGTTCGCGGGTCGGTGTTGGAGCTGCAGTGGTTTGGGTGGCGGGCAATTGAGGGTGTTTGCCGCCAATGGGCGGCCGCTTGAGGCCGCTCTACTGCCCGATGAACGCGAGTACACCCGACCCTGCGAGTTGGTGCCTGCGTTTTGCTGCTCGACCGCCTTTGCGAGCAGGGCCTTGACGTACTGGATCTGTAGGGCGCCGTCGTCGGTGGCCGTGATGTTGTCGGCCGCTGCTCGACCTGCCACGAGGTTATCCATCGGGGTGGAGAACAGTGGTAGGCCGTTTGCATCTCGCTCCCGTGAGGAGACCACTATCGGCGGCTGATCCCTGGGGGTGTGCGGTTGGGTGGAGGTGGGACGCCCATCGCCGTCGACCCTGGTGGGGGCTATGCGCTTCCTCCTGGTGGCGCGTTCTCGCAGATCGCGCGCTCGGTCACGCGGGCCGGGTCGTTCTCGTCGTAGAAGTTCAGGGCGCGCCCCTGGACGGTGGGGTTCAAGCGCGACCTGATTCGTTGCTGGTGGTAGCGCGACAGCTCCTGCGTCGTCACCTGCTCGAGGCGAAATTTTTCGCGCTCGGCTTGCTCCTTGCGGACTGCCTCCGCCAGCTTCAGGCGGAGTTCCTCGACCTTCGTTGCCGTGGCGTTAGGAGGGATCAGGGTGGAAAAGGGGGTCCTCCGGCGGATCGGTGCCAGTCGCCATGTAGGTCGCGGCGTGGCGACCGGTCCCGTCGCGGAGATCGGCGGAGTTTTCCGACCCGGAGTCAAAGTCGAAGATCCTAAGGATGGAGGGGTCCTCGAAGTTTCCCACGTTGGAGACCTGGGTGATGGAGCCTGCGGGCGAAGCCGCGGTGATGGATCCGGCGAGTGACGCCGGGGTAGCCGAGTCGGCGTCGTCGTTGAGGACCGCGTCTTCCGCGGCCGCAGAGTTTTCAGCCACATTGCCGTGGGCCGAGTTGTACTCGAAGGCGAGGCGATGGATCGTGCGGACCTGGCTCTCGGAGAGCCGGTCGCGTGGCGGCGACTTGCGGATGCGAGCCGAGTCCTCCGAGACGATGACGTCGGTGAGGCCGACGAAGAGGCTGATTGTGCCGACCGGCAAGATCATGCTGTGCGTGACGGGTCGCGCCGCTGGGACGTAGCTGCTCGGCAAGATCTGGAGCATCTCGCCGATCGCTATCATGCGGCCGGTGGCGATCGACTCGTTGATGGGCAGATTGGATCTCGCCGCAGAACACCGGCCAGACCGGCCAGGCCCCACGGTGGGAGCCACTATCGTGGGAATGACCACGGCAGATGCTGCAATCGGCAGCGAGTAGTAGAACGAAGGGCAAGGGCGGCCAGCCATCTGCGGTGCGAGATGAGGGCGGAGACACAGGGTTTTACCCAGGTTCGGCCCCCCGGAGGGTAAAGACCTACTCCTGCTAGATTGTATTATGATGGAGGTACAATGTGGCGAGCTCGACGGCTAGGCGGCGAGTCGCTTGGGTGGATGATGGAACGTACGTTTGCACGCCCTGCAGGGAGGTTTATATAGACTCACCCTCCCCTAGGGTTTACAAATCTCAACCGAGTCAGTTAAGGTTTCGGTACTCGTTTAACCTAATTCGACTGGGCCTATCTACTCTCCTGGGCCATCAGCTTCCAGTCGCTTGGATCCACACCAGGTCTTGATCCAGTCGCCGTCTTGCAGGCCCACTCGCCAGTTCCTGGGCCAGTCGAAAACGTCCTGCTGGGTATACCCCGGTAGGCATATCCCCATCTGTATAGCCACTCCTCTAGCAATTTTAGTTGGCCATTTTTCACTATAAGATGTGAAGTTTGCGTGAAAAGAAATGAAAAACCCAACAGAAAACAATCAAATATATATCTGCAGCTTCATTTGCATGAAAAATCCCAACAGAAGACAAGAAAATATATATCTGCAGCTTCGTTTGCTTCACTACATTGGTTGTGTCACATATACTCGCTCACTGTTTGGTTATTTCATCTCTGGTATATGTAGATAGAAAGACAAACATAGTAATATGACAATTGATGTGCAGACAAGTCCACATGGGTTTCCTTATCACGTCAAAATTATCCGGGTAGAAAAGCTAGGTAGACATTTTTATTTTTTGAGTTACTCTTGTCATCATGTTGTTGCGGAGACTAGGTGTATTTATTATCATCTAGATATTAATACGTTTTTATTGGAAAAAGGTGGTAAAAAATGGTAGAAACTAAAACCTTCTATTTTCTGTAAAAAAAATAGCGATCACATCACATGGTTCCTCCGAGAGCTTTAACATGCACGCCAACTCCAATGTTTCACTCCATAGTTGGTTCCTAGTTGTTCCTGGTGTGTAGGAGTATCAAGTGTTGTAAGAGGGTTTTCTTTCACGAGACTTCTGTGTTAATTTCCTTATCATTGAGGTTCCACCAGTTTCCATTTATGTGACCAGGGAGCTCCATACACTCAAGAATAGCATGTACACATGACGAGATTGTTAAGACAGATGGACGAAATCATGAAGACTCAAAACAAGAAGTAGAAGAAGGCCCAAGTTTAAATTTTAGTCTGTTGGACGAAAAGAGAAAAATCTCAAAATTTAAGCAGTTGCACTACATACGATTTATCAGCTGTGTTTAATTGCATTGCGAATCAATTGTAACAAGCTTTTCATCTCAGTGATGTGAATCTCGGGTGAACGGAGAGTTAGAGATGGAAATCCAACAGAAGATAAGGACATAATCTGCAGCTATGTTTGCTAGCTTCTGTACCATTCAGTGTTTTCCCACCTTCAAACCTGTGTACGGAGGAAAATTGTACCGCACTGTGTTAGACAAGTTGGCGTGAAGCTATGCACAAAATCGTTGCATCAAAATTATCCGTGTACACTTGTGGTAATGAGATGTGCTTGATTGAATAGATAGTACCAAGTGGCTTGGCACAAACTGAAATGTTACAATCTCACAACTACTTAAACAAGCACATGGTTCCTCTAAAGAGATAAGTCTCCTTCCTCTAAGCAAGTTAAAACTGCACACATCAACGTCTGCATAATACACCTGATTATGTTTTCAATAAATAGAACCAGTAGATTACATGATAGAACTCATCCAATCCCTACCATCCCCATAGCCTACAGCGGAGGATTACTCACTCATGGATGGGGGAGATATAGATGGTTGATGGAGAGGCATTGTTGATGATGATGGCGATGATCCTCTCCAAATTCCCCGTCCCGGCAGGGTGCCAGAACAGAGTTTCTGGTTCCAAATCACGGTTTATGGTGGTGGCGGCGCAACGGAACTCTTTCTGGAAAAACGTCGACCCCCCCCCTGAGTTTTTAGGTCAAAAGGCAACTTATAGGCGAAGAGGGAGGCCGAGGGGGTGCCTGAGGCGGCCACACCCCCTCCAGGCGTGGCCAGGCCTGGCCCGCGCGGCAGGGGGTGTGGGACCCTCAGAGCCCCACTCCGTCTCGTATTCTGGCTCCATGGGTCTTCTGGTGAAATAGGATTTTTGGCATATTTTCCGGGATTTTTTCTGGTAGTTGATTTTTTGCACAAAAACTAGACACCAAGGTAATTCTGCTCAAAACAGCGCCAGTCCGTGTTAGTTGTATCCAAATCACACAAGTTTAGAGGAGAAACAATAACAAAAGTGTTCGTAAAAGTGGATACGTTTTGGATGTATCAACTCCCCCAAGCTTAGCTTATTGCTTGTCCTCAAGCAATCCAATTAAAAACTGAGTGCGATAAAAAAACTTTCACGAACACATTTGCTTCATATGATGTAAATATTCTTAGCACATGAGTAAATACTTAGACAATTCATAATAAGGAGTATGCAACTAAGTCTACTTAATAGTCATTGCAAGCTATGAAGAGATTCTAACTCAATAATAATAAGTAGCATGAAACATAAACATAAGCAACATTGCAATGCTCATAAAAAAGTATGATAGAGTGGTATCTCGCTGCCTTTGATGGTGGAGCAAAACATGAATGCCAGGCACCTCTGAAGTTCAAGTGAAGACTAGAAGTAAAGATATCAGAGATACAAGCATCAAAGTCATGACATAATTAACCAAGTTTTGAGACAAGCACATTACACTAAGAATGAGAACTATGCTCTCAAGAAGGTGCTCATAGAATAAGTGGTGACTCAACAAGGAAGTGAAAAGATTTTGAAAAGTTTGAAAGGCTTCCAAATGCTAAAAGTATGGTACTCATTAGCTTTGATCTCTCATTGCCCCTATCATAGGCATCTTTAGATGGTTAAGGTGAAAGTGAGATCTAATATGAGTTATATGTTTGATAGACCATAAACTGAAAATATCATGTTCCTTAAATACGAGGGCCGCTCCTCATGCTACTCAACTTTAGTTACCAAGAAGTTCTTGTCATAGTAAATACATGCGTATCATAGAGAACCGCCAACGGGTACCCCTTGCACATGATACATGAGCTATCCCATAATCAAAATGACAAGGCAAGCAGACAATGAGCATCTCAGCGATATTTTTATTTGCTATTTGCATAGGTTTTTATTAAGAATGCTTCACAGATTGCTCATTATGGTTATGCTGCAAGTTTCCACCATGATTAGGCACGGCTTAGGCTAGCGGCCCAGGCATTTCTCTAACACACATATATATATATAACTCCATGAACTTACAAGCTCCCCTTTTATTTCACACCGACGACATCCGTAAACAAAAGAGTATGATATCAACTGGGTACAAAGTACAAGTGCAATGTTGAAAGCGTTCCCCGTGATAGCACGGTTCTGCTAACTCCCAGCCTATAATTTGCAAGCATATAACTTTCATGGACAGTCACAATGGTTCAGATTTATTAAGTGCAAGAAATAGAGTGTGCCATCAAGTTCGTGAGAGCTTTACCAACTAATTTCTCATAACAAACAAACATTTTATCTAGAAGAAAACAAGGCATAATAAATATGCACGGAATAGCAAATGATGCTAGTAGGTAGGTATGGTGGACACTTTGGAAAAAATGGTTTTTTGGGGAGTTGGAAACACGAGTAGGGCTCATACTCAGTGCAAGTGAAGGCTAGCAATAGAGAGGGAGCGACAAAACGAGAGAGAAATAACTATCATAATCATGCTTGCTACAAAACATGACTAATTATTGCATGAAAGTGATACAAGAACTCTGAGGCAAAATAAATCATCGAGGCTTACTGACTATTGTTCAGTCATATACATGCATGAGCATGTGCCAAGTCGATTCAAATGAAACATTCAGAGGAAGATACCACAATATCATACAAGTTATGAATAGAACAATGCAAGCAAACATTCATATGACATGCTACAAACTATTAGCAAGCTGGAGCTAATCATAAGGGAGCAAGAACTATTAAGCATCCATAAATAACATACACCTTACATGAATAGACTAAGCATGCCCACAATGATGAGTATATGTACAAAAATGAAAACAAATAGAGTTTGTTACCAGCCTTTTACCACACCTCAAGTTGTCTTAATCTTCATTATTGCCCTTCACTTGTGTGGCTTGACTAATAACATGAAACCAAAACTCCACCGAGGACTGCTGAACCTTGCAAAGAACTTCACAAAACCAAAGAAGAAGAACAAATATTTTTGGTGTTTTCGATTTTTTAGATCAAGCACACAAAGCAAAAATAAACAAAGCAAAATCTTTTTGAATTTTTCTTAAGGCAAACCAAAGCTAAAAAGCAAAGAAACAAACCAAGAGAAACAACGTAAATATTTTTGGTCTTTTTGATTTTTTAGAAAGCAGAAACAAAAACAAAAAAGAAAGCGAAACATGGATATACAAAGAACCGACGAAACATGATATATAGATGATTGTGATGTCGGTATACCTCACCCAAGCTTAGGCTTTTGGCCTAAGTGGGGCTCAATCCCATGGTGACCAAGAAGGTGCGCCTCCATAATGCGACGAAGAGGCCCCTTCGTCCTGGTACGAGCTCGAGGATGCCCCTGTGTAGTGCATAGAGTGGTCATAAGAGGGAGCGTCCCCCTGGTAGTGTCCGTTGAAACCACGAATACGTAGCTGCTCGTCCATCTCCTCCTTGGAGCGTGACCAAGGTCCCTGGCAAATACTGAAGAAAGTGGTTTGTGGCAAAGGAATTTCTCTCTCTTCCCCGTTAGTAAACATCATCCTATAAACCAAACTCTCAAGGGTAGATCTAGCAGTGACATTTTTCGCTTCTTTCATCACTTCATCATTTAATTCAATCATTCCCCTCTTCTTTGGTGTTGGTGTTGGAGTTGGTTCAGGCACAATTGGTTCAGGAGTAGTAGGATTAGGTGTATTTAGCTCAGTTGAAGTCCAATCATCATAATTCTTTCTTATTTTAGCCATTAATTCTTCAGCATCTGTAGGAGTTCTTTTCCTAAAAACACAATCAGCAAAACTATCCAGGTATGTCCTAGAATCATCAGTTAGTCCATTATAATAAATACCAATAAGCTCATTTTTAGGTAATGGACATCCAGGATGTGCATGAATCAAGGCATAGAACCTTGTCCATGACTCATGCAATTTCTCTTCTTCTCCCTGTTTAAAATCAAAAAGTTTCTGCAAAGCAGCATGTCTAGCACTAGGAGGAAAATATTTCTGGAAGAAAGAAGCAATCAAAAAATCAGGGCTATCAATGGATCCAGGTGGTAATCTATTAAACCAAGCTTTAGCTTCTCCTTTTAGTGAAAAAGGGAAGATCTTTGTAACAAAGTACTTGTGCATCTTAAAATCATCAGAGAATAAGGCACTCATAGTGGAAAGCTCATTCATGTGAGCTACAACACTTTCATTTTCAGTCCCACAAAAAGGTTCTTTCTCAACAATGTCTATATAGTATAAATCAAGAGAGAAATCATAATCTTTATTTTTAATATCTATGGGAGAAGTAGCAAACTTAGCATCAGGAGACAGTTTAGGAATAATGGTACGTCTCTCAAGGAGACTCCTAATAGCACTAGCACCATGTTCGTTTTGGTACTCTTCAACAAATTCATCAGTCATTTCAATGTAACCATCACTAATATCATATCTCTCTCTAGACTCAGGTGAGCTAACATGTGTAATAGTGACTTCACTAGGAGTTTCAATGTTTTCGAAAATAGTTCTAGCAATAGTAGCATCTAGGAAAGGACGTAATGAACCACTCGCATCAATCACAATAGAAGTAACATCATGAGTATCAGAAGCAATTTCAGATCCAGAAGTAGTAGCAGTGTGTGTAGAATGTGTATGTGGTGGTGGTGTAACAAGATTACTTATAATAGACGGTGAATCAAGAGCAGCAGAGGTGTTTAGTACTATACCTCTTCTTTTAGTGGATGGTAAAATAGGAAACTTTCCATCATGAGACTTCCCCATGATGAAAAGAATATCAGCGAACAATAATAGATCAAAGTGAACTTACAAATAAAGCTATGATCCTCGGCAATGGCGCCTGAAAATAGTCTTGATGACCCACAAGTATAGGGGATCGCAAAAGTCTTTAAGGGTAGTGTTACCCGATTTATTGATTCGACACAAGGGGATACAAAGAATACTTATAAGCCTTAACAACTGAGTTTTCAATTCAGCTGCACCTGGAAATAGTCTTTCTCATAGAAGTTTATCGTTAGCAACAGTTTTGTAGTAGCAATAGCAAAGTAACAGCAACAGTAAAACAAGAGCAATAGTAATAGTAGTAGCAAATAGTAGGATACGAGTGCAGTAGGCATAGGGATGGATGGACATGTGTTGCATGGAAAAGTCTAAACATGTAACTTCAAGATCTAGGGAAATTACAGATAAATAAGATAAAGCATCCAAGTACTAAACAATCATAGGCATGTGTTCCATATATAGTCATATATGCTCGCAATGAGAACTTGCACAACATCTTTTGTCCTACCAGCCCATTGCAGCGGGGCCTCAAGGAAATCTACTAGCAATTAAGGTGCTCCTTTTAATAGAGCACCGGAGCAAAGCATTAACACTCCATGAACACATATGATCCTCACATCACAGCCATCCCCTCCGGCTGTCCCAATTTCTGTCACTTTGGGGCCTTTGGATCCGGATAATGATATGTGTACACAACTTGCAGATAAGATCACAAACAATACTATCATCATGAATCAATAATAAGTTCAGATCTGAGATCATGGAACTCGGGCCCTAGTAACAAGAATTAAGCACAACAAGTTGCAACAAAGCCAAATAGCACTAATAAAGATACTAAGCACCATGCCCTAACAATCTTATTCGATTACATGATAGAACTCATCCAATACCTATCATCCACATAGCCTACAACGAGGGATTACTCACTCATGGATGGGGGAAACATGGATGGTTGATGGAGAGGCGTTGTTGATGATGATGGCAATGATCCTCTCCAAATTCCCCGTCCCGGTAGGGTGCCAGAATGGAGTTTCTGGTTCCGAATCGCGGTTTCTGGTGGTGGCGGCGCAGCGGAACTCCTTCTGGAAAAGCGTTGACCCCCCCTAAGTTTTTAGGTCAGAAGGCAACTTATAGGCAAAGAGGGAGGTCGAGGGGGTGCATTGTAACACCCTCAGAATCGGACCTATGCAAGTTTTAGCGAAACCCGCCAAACCCGCATAGAAACGATTCAAAGGTGCCCACCAGGCACTTTCGTGCGGGTGGAAAACGAAGTAATAACATTACGCAACAGTCCTCGATGGGACCCACAGAACAGATATATATACAACAGCGACTCAAAGAGTCAAGAATACGGATATACAAGACGAAGATCCAAATCACCTTGAAAACAATAGAGCGTCCAACTACGGACAAGATGCAAATGGGGCTAAGAGCCCTGAAGAATAACCAATGGCGTCCATAACCCTGCCCAGGCCAAGCCGGAAGGGTAACCCTTCTAACGACGTCGATCTCAAAACCTGCTTAAACAAAAGGGGTGCCGACAAAGGGCAGAGGAAAAAGAGGAGCGTCGATCTTGAGGCCAAGACAGCGAGGCTAGAATTCGCGGTCCTCGCCTACATAGGTATGGTGGATCAAGGCGGCAGCATGCACTGAACACCCTATAGAGACTCGATACAACTGGCGGCAATCAGAGAGGGGTGAGAAAGACCTATTCGGAACCAACCTGATACTACCACCAAACAAACCCATCCTGGTGTTTCCCCCTCAAGACCAAACGAGGAAGTCAACCGAGGAACTCACACAGTTGGTAGTTTTATTTATTCAGTTGTCGTTGCAGCAATTACTAGTCAAGTATAGATAATCATCCTGATAAAATAAGCAGTGGGCCGTTTTAGTTAACCATTCCGTTATAGTTGCAACACTTACTAATCAGGTACAAATAGCATGAGATAACCCAAAAACCCAGCAGTTGTTGGTACTTTTATTTAGCCATTCCGTTGTAGTTGCAATACTTACTAGGCAGGTACAAAGGTCGCAAGCGACAACCCAAACAAGCAATTGTTGGCAGTTTTATTTAGCCATTCCATTATAGTGAAGCTGATTACTAGTCATTATAAAGTCAGGTTTATAGCACTACTTTAGTTATAGTTGTCTATGGTCGAGATACTGTGCTCCAAGTCGTCCATAACCGCGGACACGGCTTTCAGAAAGTTTTACCCGGCCGGGGTGCACCAATAGCAACACACACTCGATCAACCTCGGAAAAACCAAATCAAAACCCAACGAGGCCTTCACGACAAAGCAATCACAAGATTCAGAAATATTTCCGGGGGCCACCCCGTTGAGTACACCCGCAACGAAGCTAGCTGACTCCGAGACGGACTCAAGGTTCGTGGGGCCGGCTGTAAGCGACTGGGAACCCAAAACTGGCCTTGTCGATACCGCGTAAACGGGTCACAATCCTAAACAGTACAGTGTGCTCCTCGCACAATCGTAAATAAAGCAGTAGCACGGCATAAGTACAGGATCGTAAATAAAACCTCAAATTAGTTTGTGGCCCCAAGAAATAAGACTGAATCAAGATCTGACTCAGGGGGGTCCCATAATCCTCCCGGATGTGGATAGCGCGAATATTCAAGGAACATGTATCAAGTACTCGGGGTCCTACGGGACACAAGTGGACGGTTAATAACCAAATAACATCTATTGCCCACCTGTGCCTCTGCCTACCTACTTCAATTTTAGTTGTTAAACATTAATTAAAGTTAACGATAAGTAAAGCCGAGATCATCTCCAACATCAAACATGTGGCAGTACTCCAACAACTGTGGTACATGGCGACACGCAACAGCACTTGAGCAAGCGACTACGACGCGCAAGTCCAACTATCTACCAAACAACAGGTAATAGGAGGTGGCCATGGCAATATAAGGCTGCAAGGGATATCACGGGTACGAAACTAGAGCATCGCAACACAGATAGCAATAGATCAACAGGAGGGAAATAAATACTATAAAAGTAAGATAGGTAGAAAGGGGGAGATGCTCGCCTGAAAACATTGCTGAAGATTCCCCGAAGATCGGGTCGACACTCGCATCAACTCAACGGCCTTATCCGCGAAGAACCAAAACACTAGAAGAAACACCGGATGCAATATTTAATACTACGGCAAAAGATCGGGCATGATGCATGTATGAGGTATGACATGGCAAGATGCGATGCAATTAGGCAATATTAAGTGGAACCGGGGTCCCGACAATTGAATATATGGTTCTAGTTGTTTAGATACCCCGCATTTTAAATGTTGCATTATCAAGTCAAAGGATAGCACCGGTTCGCTACACCAATTTAAATGAGGCCAATATGAGACTAGTTTTGCCCGCATATGGGCCCCATATTCTATTATTAGGTGAATCGGCATAAGGCCCCCAAACCACACAAAAATGCACGCGGGAAAGACAATTTAATATGCATCAATTTGTTATTACATTTATAAAATAGGGCTCGAGAAAAGGGGTCACACATTAGGGTCTCGACGAACTTGAGGTTCCGGGGTTCGGGGTTCGGTCTCATGGTTCAGGGTTCGACGGGATCGGTCTCGGCGGGATCGTTCTAGGTCAACAGAGGTAGGTCTTGTCGCGCGGCAT
Source organism: Avena longiglumis (assembly GCA_030063025.1). Classification (NCBI taxonomy): domain Eukaryota; kingdom Viridiplantae; phylum Streptophyta; class Magnoliopsida; order Poales; family Poaceae; genus Avena; species Avena longiglumis. Next base: position 467,756,688 of record CP125974.1, on the reverse strand, counting down.
CAATGCTTCCGGGAAGGAGAACTTGTCGTCCAGGGTCTCGGTGTCCGGGGTGAAGTACTTGGCGTCCTCGAGGAAGTACTTGGCGTATCCGAGTCGATGACCTGGGCGTCCGGTTTTCTCGGGCATCGGATCCGGGAAGAAGCACTTGTCGCACCAGGGTCTCGGTGTCCTCGGACCCGATTGAAGGTCTTGGCGGGGGTTTGTCGGTCTTCGGGTTGGAGAGGTAGATCTTGGTGTTCCATGCGGTCGATCTTCGAGTCCTATCCCGTGACATAGATCTTGGGGTTAGGCTGCATCACCTTATGGGTCATGTTGGCGTACTTTTCGTCCGTATCATCACCGCACCACCAGAACATCAACACCACATTGGTACCCCAAATGCAATGTTGGGAACACAAGCACATCAGCAGCAAACGAGGCACCTCCGGGTCACAGGGGCAAGCACGGGCGATCACGGTGAGGCTAGCCGAGGCGACCAGAAGCGCGGGACGGAAGGTGGTGGGGTCGGGCTTGCTTAGGAGGCGTCGGGGCCGGGAGGCAGCGACACCGGGGAGAGCCTGGCAGCGAGCGCGGGCTCGAGGCGAGCTTGGCGAGGAGGGGGCGGCCGCACCGTTGTTGGAGCCGAGCGACAACGGGGAGGCGCGCCGGCGGCGGGGTCACGCGGCCGGACGGAGGCCGAGCAGGAGGCGAGCGGACGGGGAGGCGCAGGCTCGGGTCGGCGCGAGGCGCCGAAGCGAGGCGGCCAGGTGGCGCCGAGGACGAGCGGGCGGCCGGAGCACGCGCACTGGAGGCGCAGGGCAGTCGGAGGAGGGAGAGGTCGGGGCGGCGGACTCCGGCCAGAGGGCGGCGGTGATGCGGGACCCAGAGCGGCGGCGGGGACGGGCGCGGCCCGGGCCGGCGACGAGGGGGAACGGAGGCGGAGGAGAGGGAGCAGGCGGGTGCTCATGGAGGGTGGCATGGTGGGAGGTTGAGTGGAGAGCGTGGGGGATGGGGCGCGCCGAGGTGGCCAGGAGCGGAGGGGCCGGCGGGGTGGCAGCGAGCCGAGCGGTGGGAGGAGGGCGAGAGGGGAGCGAGGAGCGGAGGAGGGGAAGGAAGAGAACGCGGGGGTGGGCAGAGGGGGCTGGGTCGTGGGAGAGGGCGGGGGGGGTCCAGGGGGGGTGAGTGGAGAGTGGGGCCCGGGGGTGCTGCGTGTGTGGGTGTTGTGGTGTTGGGTGTGTGCTCTGTGTGCGTGGCCTGAGTGGAAGAGGGAGAGAGAGGTGATGTGGCGCGATTAGAGTGGTGGGGGGTTTGGGGAGGGGTGAGGTGGCGACATAGGATAGGTTGGGGTGAGGTGGAGGAGGGATGGGTAGAATAGGACTGGGTAGTTTTAGGATTCGGGTGGGCTGGTTTAGGTGGACCGATTTTATTCTGGGGGTGGTCGACTGGGTCGAGTCGGCCCGTTCGACTGCCCCACTAAAAATAATTAAATATTTTATTTATTTCAAACAGGGCTTTTGCAAACCGATAGCAGACAAAACAAAATAATCCGGAGACCCGGGTTTTGTGTTTGAATAAAGACGGGGCGTTTAGAAAACAAATTAGGTTTTCCCGAAATAGTTTTATGCGAACAAATGCAAGATGATGATGATGCTCAAATGCAATGTGGCATGGTGACATGAGCATGCGGTCATGATGATGCAATGCAGAAAAATCAACGCGATTTTCTAGTAGTGGTTTTGCGGGATGCCACATGCATGAGGCGGCCACACCCACTCTAGGCGCGACCAGGCCTGGCCCGCGCGGCAAGGGGTGTGGGCCCCTCAGAGCCCAACTCCGTCTCGTATTCTGGCTCCGTGAGTCTTCTGGTGAAATAGGATTTTTGGCATATTTTCCGGGATTTTTCCTGATAGTTGATTTTCTTCACAAAAACTAGAAACCAAGGTAATTCTATTGAAAACAGCGTCAGTCCGTGTTAGTTGTATCCAAATCACACAAGTTTAGAGGAGAAACAATAACAAAAGTGTTCGGGAAAGTAGTTGGACGTATCACTAAACAACCCCTAAAACATAAATCCTAAGGTCTCGTTTGATTTGTAGGATTACTAGAACATAGGAATAGGAAAACCATAGGATTGGAGTGTCATGACCTCTTGAATCCTATAAGAATAGAAAATTACCTGAATTTGGATCGAGTACGTCTTTTAATCATAGGTAAAGAAAAGGAATTCAAACATGAGGTTAGGGTGAATGGAAATTTTCCTACAAAATAGAGAGCAAAGGAATTCTTTGACGGAATCACTAGGATTTTAATCCTTTGAATCAAACGACCAACATTTGTATATTGTAGCGACCTCGGATCGGCGAGGATCCTAAGTCCCTGTGATTAACATGCTAGTCCCTGGACCAATAGCTAGCACTCACAGTCGATGAAATATCATGTAAAACACAAAGTATTTATTACACGAAGAATTCAGAGTATGAATTTATTACAAATTTGCTTAGCATTAAGCTAGCTCAAACAACAGCGGAAACATAAAAGCGGCTTGAGTCCATCAACGCCCCAGGCTTGTCGAGTGTAGATTCGCGATCCCTACGCACCTTTCAATCTTCGGATTCTGCACATAAGACGTGCATCCAACGAGTTGGGTCAATACTTTGAATGTATTGGCAAAATTACACCAAGGAGAGAAAAGACTATCTCTACATGCAAGGCTAGTTTAGGCTGTAGAGTTCATTTGCTCAAAGCTAGTTTTCTTAAGTAGAGAGAAGAAGAGAAGATTTTCCCTACTTTGTAATCATTTGCTTAGATAAAATAGGGTCGAGTGGCACACGAGGATATTACGTACCAAGTGTCCAAACAACCAAACACTTGGATACTACGGACCAAGCGACAGTTGGATATTACACACCAAGTTCCCAAATTCCCACCCATTGGCGATATTACTCATGCCATGGGGTTTTAAAAACTTTTGTTTAGAAAAGAGAGAGGAAGATCCTTCAGAGGCTCCATCCTTCAGATGCTCAATGTTGTTCTACTTCCGTGAACACGGCTGATCGATCAGATTGCAATACTCTCGAGAGTTTGTGCACTTTACCCACAATCCACGATCAAGTCCTTTTTACAGAAAAGACCATGGCGAGGCTTTCCCTTGGTAGCCCCTCTACCTTCCGGATCCAACCGTGACAAGAACCTCCAAATGTTGGTACCCAGGTGAGGTTTCCCACTAAGTACTAGGCCAAGACAAAGCCCATAATGTATTGTGGTTGCACTGGAAGCTTCTGAATTCTGAAACATGGCAGACTTCTTTGATTCCTGGGCGGCCGTCCTCCACCAAAATCCCACTCGTTGACCCGACAACCATTCCGCCCAGAAAAAACTTAGTTTTATTTTGAAGTGGATTTGAGAAAGAAAAGTTTGCTCTAGAGAGCCTTTATACTTTGAAAAATTCTTTGTCTTTCGAACCCCCCAACGGCACTTTATATATATATAGCATAGCAAGCAACACTTAGCAAAAACAGGGGTAACCTATTAGGAGGGAAAATCCTAGGTATAGAGCTACTCATGGCATACTACAAAATCATCGCACTTGCAAAATAATACTAAGGAAAAATTCTACTAGAACATCCTACACATGCATACTACAGAATTTTGAAGATCACATGCATAGAATCAAAAATGGGACAAAATTATTAACAAGTGGTGTAACTTGCCTTGATCCGAGCAGCACTCTACATAATAGCACTCCTTAGCGTACTCCAAACAATCTAGCGAATCACAACATAGATCTGATCACAACTTGCTCAAAACATGTCACAGAAATAATCATGCATGCATGCAACATGGTATTTTATGCAAGATTGGTTTTCTAAATTGACCAAGGTAGCATAATTGGGTTGCAATAGTGTTAAGGGTGTTACTAGGATTGATTTCCTATAGGCTAAAACAATTTGGGTTACTAATATAATTCATAGGATAATAGGAGATCCAACCATCTAATTAGCCCCAAATTGGATCTAATGATCTTAAGCAAATTTTTATAATTTTGTCTAGTAGGTATTATGGAAACAAAGTGAACGCAACAAGAATCAACTAAAACGGAGTTCTAACTATTTTTCTATGAATTAAATACTCCAATCTAATGATTAAAATCTACACCAAAAACCCTTTTGTAAACTTGGAATTTTATTGCAGATCTGTGTTCTACATAAAATTATGAATCCAACGGTATATTATAAGCTAAATTTGGCCAAATATTTAATTTTATATGATTTTCGCAATTTTTAAACTAAATCTGCAAACAGATCTAACCCTAACTTAAGAACTTGCCAAGTGGCAGCCTCCGATTGGTCCAGCTGGCAAGGTGTGGGTGACACGGCGCCACCGCGGTGCCGACGCGCTTTGCCACGCGGCAGCGTGGGATTCGCCGGTACCCCTTCGAGTTTGTTTCTAATCTGGGCCGCAGGTTGCAAATCGGACGGATGAGAGAAGCGCGACGACTCACTGTGGTGGCAACGGCGGCGATGAGTGGCGGCGGCGTCGGTGGAGACGCTTGGCAGCGATCTGGTGGATCCCCGAGGTGGCGGTGTGGTCGACGGGGCGCGTCTGGTCCTCGCGGTCACGCTCGTGGCCGCGTCGTTCCTCCTCGCTTCCTCGTCTATCGGCAGGGTCCCGCCGATCTCCTCCGTCCCTGGCGGTGCTCCGACGAGGAATCGCGGGCGCGTTCCTGCGAGAGAGAAGGGGAAAAGCACGCGGCGAGAATCAGCGGTGGATGGAGAAGGCTCCAGAGGGAGAAAGGATCAAGGGGAGGGCTCCGAACTGTCTCGGCGAGGTTTGCCCGACGGCGGCTGGCGCGAGAGGTTGATCGAGATAGGGTTTTCAGGGAAAAGAGGGGAGGGGTCGATGCGAGGCTTCTTAAGGTGGGTATTGCGTGGGCAAGGGGGCAGGACGCGGAGGAATCGCGGAGTCTGGCTCGGTTTGTCCGTGTCTGTGCGCCAAGGCCACGGAGAGGACAGGTGTGGGTCCCGTCGCCGGTGGCGAAGGAAGTGGGGTGGGCATGGTAGCTAGCTGTCGTCTAAGTGTGGTGGTCAAGCAATGCCAGTTAGGTTAGGTTGCCCCTTTTTTCCCTTAAACATTTTCTTCAATTTCTGTTTTAGTAAAACTTAAATAACTTTTGCATATAAAGTCAAAAAGTGATAAAACCAACTTCTAAATTTTTGTAAAAATAAGGTGGTCATCTTAGGACCATAGTTTAATGTTTTACATAGTTTTTAGAAGGCTCAAGCTTGACTATAGCAATAATGCTTACATATGGAAATCTTTATTAGGATTTTGATAGGTTTAGGTATTTGGGTTTTGTTGTAGATTCATTTGTAGGATGCAAGGTTGCATGCAATGTTGCAAGGATGATGCATGCTTCTAGTAATCATCTTAATATAAAATCTGGGATGTTACAAACCTACTCCCCTTAAGAAGAATCTCGTCCCCGAGATTCGGGTTGGCTAGCAAATAGGTGCGGGTGTTCTGCCTTTAAGTCTTCTTCACGCTCCCACGTAGCTTCTTCCTCGGAGTGGTGGTTCCATTGTACTTTGCAGAATCTTATAGTCTTGGTGCGGGTAATCCTTTCGCTTTCCGATTTTGATGGGTTTTTCCTCATAGGTGAGGTCATTCTCCAATTGAACCTCATCTAGGGGAACGATGTCTCTTAGCGGTGTTTCGGCCATCTCTGGGTGACACTTCTTTAGTTGTGACACATGAAACACATCATGAACAGTCAGTCCTTACGGTAACTCCAACTGATAAGCAACTTCTCCTCTACTGGCCAGAACCTTATATGGTCCTATGAATCGTGGGGCTAACTTGCCCTTGATTCCGAACCTCTTAACTCCTCGTAGGGGTGAAACTCGGAGATACGCATGGTCCCCTATTTTATAAGCCACATCTCTACGCTTGGAATCAGCATAACTCTTCTGTCGGGATTGGGCTACCTTTAGCCTATCCTGAATCTGTCGTACCTTTTCTTCGGCATCCTTGATAAATTCAGGTCCAAATAGGCTACGTTCACCAACTCCACTCCATAGCAGCGGAGTCCTACACTTCCTGCCATATAAAACTTCAAACGGAGCCATCTTGATACTTGTCTGGTAGCTGTTGTTGTATGAGAACTCCGCATACGGTAGGTTATCATCCCAACTAGACCCATAGTCTAGTGCGCAAGCTCTCAACATATCTTCCAGAATTTGGTTCACCCTTTCTGTTTGGCCATCTGTCTGAGGGTGGAAGGCAGTACTAAATTCTAGTCGGGTTCCAAGAGACTTATGTAGTTGTCGCCAAAACTTTGAAGTAAACTGGGTGACTCTATCTGACACAATTCCCTTGGGAACACCATGCAGACTTACAATTCTTGACATGTATATCTTAGAAAGATTAGCACTTGTATACGTGGTCTTTATGGGAATGAAGTGAGCCACCTTGGTAAAGTGGTCCACCACTACCCAGATAGAATCAAATCCAGAACGAGTCCGGGGCAATCCCGTGATGAAATCCATGCCTACCTTATCCCACTTCCAGTCAGGTATAGGTAGTGGTTGAAGTAGTCCGGCCGGTTTCTGATGCTCGGCCTTAACTCTGTTGCATAAATCACACAGAGAAATATATTCGGCAATATCTCTTTTTAGGTTATTCCACCAAAACCTATCCTTCACATCCATGTACATCTTCGTGTTACCTGGATGAATTGAGTATGGCGAATCATAAGATTCTTGTAAAATCATCTTCCTGATATCGGGGTCATTGGGAACACACAAACGCTTCCCGTACCAAAGGATTCCTTGTTCATCCAGACGGAAATCTTTTGTCTTTCCTTCACTTATCCTGACTCTTATTTCTTCCAACTCATTATCTCCCTTTTGTGCTTCCTTGATTCTCTCTTGTAAGGTAGACACTATTTCCATAGTCTCTACGTGTCCTCTCGGAACTATCTCTAGTCTGAGATCCTTGAATTGCTTGCATAAATCCTCTGGAAGTTCTCCTGCGGTAAGTCCATTCACATAAACCTTACGACTTCAGGCATCGGCCACCACGTTTGCCTTTCCGGGATGGTACTGTAAATCCAAGTCATAATCCTTAATTAGTTCAAGCCATCTCCTTTGTCTCATATTCAACTCCTTTTGGGTGAAAATGTACTTCAAACTCTTATGATCTGTGAACACATCACAATGTTTGCCCATGAGGTAGTGTCTCCATACCTTGAGTGCATGAACCACATACGCAAGTTCCAAATCATGTGTGGGGTAGTTGTGTTCGTGGTTCTTAAGTTGCCGGGAGGCATAGGATACCACCTTCCCATCCTGCATCAATACACTTCCAAGTCCTTGTCGAGAAGCGTCACAATAGACTTGAAAATCCTTCTGGATATCAGGCAGGCACAGAACTGGTGCCGTTACAAGGCGTTTCTTTAACTCTTGAAAACTTGCTTCACATGCCTCGGTCCATAGGAATTTATTTTCCTTCTTCAATAGTTCCGTCATGGGTTTCGCTATTTTGGAAAAGTTTTCAATAAACCTCCGGTAATACCCTGCGAGGCCCAAGAACTCCTAATATCTCCCACATTCTTGGGTGACTCCCATTCCGTCACGGAAGCTACCTTACTAGGATCTATGGCAACTCCTTTTGTCGACACAACATGACCAAGGAATCCCACTTCCTTTAACCAGAATTCACATTTGCTGAATTTGGCATAAAACTTGTGTTCTCTTAGTTTCTCCATAATAAGGCGCATATGTTTCTCATGTTCCTTCTCATCCTTAGAGTATATGAGTATATCATCTATGAATACCACGATAAAATTGTCTAAATATTCCATGAACACCTTGTTCATCATGGTCATGAAGTATGCCGGGGCATTGGTTAGACCAAAGGACATCACGGTGTACTCATACAATCCGTATCTTGTGGTGAAAGCTGTTTTGGGTACATCCTGTTCTCGAATCTTTAGCTGAAAGTAGCCTGATCGCAGATCGATCTTTGAGAACATACTTGCTCCCTTTAACTAGTCAAACAACTCATTGATGTTGGGCAGAGGATACTTATTCTTAATCGTCACTTCGTTCAACGAGCGGTAGTCCACAACTAGCCTCTTGGTTTTATCCTTCTTCTCCACAAATAGGACGGGTGCTCCCCAAGATGACGCGCTGGGTTGGATGAACCCCTTGTCCAATTGTTCCCTATGCTGTTTCTTGAGTTCCTTTAACTCGTCCACATCCATCTTGTATGGTCTCTTAGCTATCGGCCCCTTGCCCGACATCAAGTCAATGAGGAACTCAATATCACGGTCGGGAGGCATTCCGGGTAGCTCCTCTGGGAAGACATCTGGGTATTCCTTTACAATAGGTACCTCCTCCAAGCTAACCCCCTTAAGAGAGTTCACCATGGCTTCCTTAAGTGAAAATTTTGACTTGATACGAATCCTCTTCCCTTCCGGTGTTGTGAGCGTGACAGTTCTTTTAGCACAATCTATGACTCCTTCATATTCGGTCATCCAATTCATGCCCAAGATTATGTCTAATCCTTGTGATTCTAGAACTACTAGACTTGTGGGAAAGATGTGTGTCCCAATCCTTAGTTCTAATCCCCGGCAACCGGAGTTTGCCACTATTTCTCCCCCAGGAGAACTTACCCTTAGAGTAAAGTTTATAGTCTCCGTAGGTATCTTGCCTCTATCCATAAATACCCTTGATATGAATGAATGCGATGCACCAGTTGTAGGGATTCGTAGCATGGAAAACAAAAATTTTCTATCGCATACAAACAAACAAGCCAAGATCTATCTACTAGATTGTAGCAACGAGTCGATGGAATAACTCACCCTCGAAGATTCCAAAGTGGTTAACGAGAGCGGATTCTCGTGGGTGATGTAGTCGTACTATTCCCGATCTCAAGATCGCGTAGACGATCCTTCCGGCGCTGCGTTCCGGCAGCTCTCCTGCAGTCGGTCACACGTTCGGTACTCGACGAAGACCTTCCTCTCCCTTGTTCCAGCAGGCAGCGGAGGTTGTAGCACTCTCCTCGCAATTCCGGCAGCACAACGGCGTGGTACCGGAAGTAGAGGGGAGATCTCGCAGGGCTTCGCCTTAAGCCGGAGCGAGTATGGTGGAGTATGAGAGAGTCCCTCGACGATCTAGGGTTTAGACACGCCGAGGAGGTGGCTAGGCCGGTGGCTAGGGTTTCACCTAGGCGGCGGCGAGTGCCCTAGGGCCGGTGGCGGCTATGGAGGCGGCGGCGGCTTGGGGCTAGGGTTTAGAGGTGTAGGAACTTGTGTCTAGGAGGGGAGCCCTGCCCCTCCTTATATAGGTGGAGGGGCGGCCGCCAAGGGAGGAGTCCTCCCCAACTCGGCTTGGTGGCCGCGGAGGAGGAACTCCTCCCCCAAGTCGGTTTCCACCTCCCTCTCCACTTCCCAAAACTAGCCGTTTGACTTTAAAACTAGGCGTTTGACTTTTCAAACTAGGATTTGATTAATCCCTCTATTTTGTTTAGCGATGACACCGAGTACATAATGCAATCATACCAACTTGATATAACACATTCATGTACCCTTCCCCTCCGGAGTGCCGGAAATTCCGGAACCTTCTAGAACATTACCGATGAAAACACCGGAACCATTCTCCAACTCCGAAACGGGACTTTCCTCATATGAATCTTATTCTCCGGACCATTCCGGATCTCCTCGTGATATCCTGAATCCCATTTGAGACTCCGAACAACATTCGGTCTCTTTCTCATCATTCCATAACTACTTAAACAACGTCGAATCCTTAAGTGTGGTTATGCGGACATGATCGAGACACCTCTCCGAACAATAACCAATAGAGGAATCTGGAAATTCATATGGCTCCCACATATTTCTACCATTACTTTGCGATCGAATGAACCACTTACATACGATACCAATTTCCCTTTGTCTCACGATAGTTTACTTATTCGAGGTTATGATCGTCGGTATCTCTGCATACCTAGTTCAACCTCGTTACCAATAAGTACTCTTTTCTCGTTCCCATGATATGTGATCCCTTGTGAGCCAGTGTGGCATCCCGCAAAACCACTACTAGAGAATCGCGTTGTTTTTGTGCATTGCATCATCATGACCGCATGCTCATGTCAACATGCCACATTGCATTTGAGCATCGTCATCATCTTGCATTTGCTTGTACAAAACTATTTTCGGAAAAACCCAGTTTTGTTTTCTAAACGCCCCGTCTTTGTTCAAACGCAAACCCGGGTCTCCGGATTATTTTGTTTTGTCCACTATCGGTTTGCAAAATCCAGGTTTGAAACAAATAAAATTTATAATTATTTTAGTGGGGGCAGTCGAACGGGCCAAATCGACCCGAACGACCACCCCCATTTTCAAAACGGTCTACCAAAATCCCTAGTCTACCCGGTCCTATCCTACCAACCCCTCCCCACATCACCCCAACCTATCCTACGTCGCCACCTCACCCCTCCCCTTTTTCCCCTCCACTTAAACACCTCCACCTCACCCCACCAGCTACCCCATCTCTGTCTCTCTCTCTCTCCAACCACCACACACACCCTGCCCCCACACTCCCTGCCCACCCCCCAGCACGCACGCACGCAACACACCTGCCGACAGCCACCTCCCCTGGGACCCACCCTACAGGCCCCACCTCCCTCCTTTCCTCTCTCCTTCCTCCTCTCTTCCCCAACGCGACCGCCCGCGTGCTCCCTCCTCCGCGCGGCCTCTCTCTCCCTCTCCACCGGCGCCCGAGCCTCCCTCTCCTCGCCGGCGCCGCCTCAAGATCTCCTCCCTCGCCAACTGCCTCCGCCTCCTCGCCTCCCTTGGCGCCCAGCTGACCGCCACCATGGCCCCTCTCCGGCGACCTCCACCGCGCCCAGCTCCTTCCCTCGGCCGCAAGCGCCGCCTCTCCTTCTTCATCTCGCCGCTGCCACCTCCGGCCACCACCCCTTCCCGCATCACCTCCTCCTCACCCCTCTCTCGGCCGCATCCCGCCGGCCCCGCCACCATCCGGCCTCGCCCCCGTCGCCCCGCGGCCCTCCTCCTCTTCCCTCCGGCAGCCGCGCCCCGCCTCCTCTCTGCTGCAGAGCACCGCCGCTGCCTCCTCCTCCTCCCGCTCGCGCCGCCGCCGCCATCGCCCGCCGCCTTCGCACCCCGTGCTCGCCGCCCGCCGCACCGCAGCGCCGCCTGCGCGCTTCCGCCACCGCATCTCGCCTCGGTCCCGCCTCCGTCGTCCCGCAGCTCGCAGCGCTGCCGCCCTCGCCGCCCGCAACCTTCGCCTCCCGCGCCGCGGCCGTGTCGCCACGGTCCCGCCTGCGCCTCGGCCGCGCCGCCCTCCGCCTCCGCCTAGCCCTCCGTCGTCGAGCTCGGCCCCGTGGGCTCTGGCCACGCCTGCCGTGCGTCGCCCCCGGTCACGGTTCCCCTCGCTGCCATCGCCAGGGGCGTCCAGCTCGTCCTCCTCGCGCCGCTCAGGCTGTCCTGACCCCGCTCGCCGGAGTCCGCCCTGCAACCTCCCAGACGCTCGCTTCACGGACCCCTTTCGATGTGTTGATTCAGACGACCGATCCAATGCCGAGTCCAGGAATTCGACAAGTACTCCTGACGCTTGTAAGTCCAAGACCGTCCCCTATTTCGAAGAACGACACGTGAAGATGATTCCAAGTGATTCTGAGAAGTCCGGTAAGAACTACATCACGGAACCAGAAGAATTCACGACCTTCGTTAAGATCTCCATCGGCCACCACAATGTCAAGATCGCCCACACGGACTCGAGAACCCCGATGCCTCTATCCCGACGGTGCGGCGACACCACAAGATCTACACTCGTGCCATCAAGACCGACCCGAGTCAAGGACCGGAGATCTATGCAAGACCACGGCGCCGGAACCGGATACCGAACCTCGACACGCCAAGTTCGCCGAGACCCCCGTACCCGAAGACCTCGGTTGCGACAAGCACTTCTTCCCGGATCTGATGCCGAGCACCCGGACGCCCTAGTCGTCGACACGGATACGCCAAGTTCGTCCTCGAGAATGCCAAGTTCGTCTACCCGAACTACGAGATCTACCCAGTAATCCGAGAACGCTCCCGGAGTCCGAGAACGTACCCGTCGAACCCTGGACCCTGTCGAACCCCGAACCCCGGAACCCCAAGTTCGTCGAACCCTAATGTGTGAACCTCTTATCCGAGAACCCTATTTTATAAGATAATAACAACTTGTCGCATATTAAATGTTCATGCATGCATCCTTGTCATGTGGTTTGGGGGCCTTATGCCGATTCACCTAATAATTAAATATGGGGCCATATGCGGGCAAATATAGTCTCATATTGGTCTCATTTAAATTTGTGTAGCGAACCGGTGCTATCTTTTGCCATGCTAAAACAACATTTAATCTGCGGGGTATCTAAACAACATGAACCACCTAATTAAATATCGGGACCCCGGTTCCGCTTAATATGACCTAATTGCACCGCACCTTTGCCATGCCATACATCATACCTGCATCATGCCGATCTTCTGCCGTTGTATTAAATATTGCATCCGGTGTTTCTTCTAGTGTTTTGGTTCTTCGCGGATAAGGCCGTTGAGTTGATGTGAGCTTCGCCCCGATCTTCGGATGAACCTTCGACAATGTTTTTCAGGCGAGCATCTCCCCCTTTCTACCTATCTTACTTTTATAGTATTTATTCCCTCCTGTTGATCTATTGCTATCTGTGTTGCGATGCTCTAGTTTCCGTACCCGTGATATCCCTTGCAGCCGTATATTGCCTTGGACACATCCTATTACCTGTTGTTTGGTAGATAGTTGGACTTGCGCGTCGTAGTCGCTTGCTTAATTGCTGTTGCGTGTCGTTCAGTGCCACAGTTGTTGGAGCCTTGCCGCATGTTTGATGTTGGAGATGATCATAGCTTTACTTATCGCTCACTTCAAATTCCTGTTTAACAACTAAAATTGAAGTAAGCAGAGGCATCGGTGGGTGATAGCTAATATTTGGTTTCCGAACGCCCACTTGTGTCCCGTAGGACCCCGAGTACTTGATACCTGTTCCTTGATTTATCGCGCTATCCACATCCGGGAGGTATATGGGACCCCCCTGAGCCAGAGCTTGATTCAGTCTTATTTCTTGGGGCCACAAACTAGTTTGAGGTTTTATTTACGATCCTGTACTGATGCCATGCTTTACTACTTTATTTAAATTGTGCGACAGATAGCACCTGTACTGTTTAGGATCGGGACACGATTCCGCGGTGTCGACAGTCCCCGTTTGGGGATTTGCTGTCGTTCACAGCCGTATACCCAAACCTTGAGTCCGTCTCGGAGCTTGCTTACTTCGTTGCGGGTAGCTTAATGGGGTGGCCCCCTGAAATAATTCTGAATCCTGTGATTTCTTTGTCATGAAGGCCTCGTTGGGTTTTGATTTGGTTTTTCCGAGGTTGATCGAGCGTGTGTTGCTATTGGTGCACCCCGGCCGGGTAAAACTTTCTGAAAGCCGTGTCCGCGGTTATGGACGACTTGGAGCACAGTATCTCGACTATAGACAAGCATAACTAAAGTTTATTGCTATGAATTTGACTTTATAATGACTAGTAATCAGCTTCACTATAATGGAATGGCTAAATAATACTGCCCACAATTGCTTGTTTGGAGTGTCGCTTGCGACCATTGTACCTGACTAGTAAGTATTGCAACTACAACGGAATGGCTGAATAAAAGTATCATCAACCGTTGGGTTTTGGGGTTATCTCATGCTATTTGTATCTGACTAGTAAGTGCCGCAACTACAACGAAATGGTTAACTAAAATGGCCCACTGCTTATTTTATCAGGATGAATATCTAAACCTGACTAGTAATTGCTGCAACGACAACTGAATAAGTAAAACTGCCAACTGTGTGAGTTCCTCGGTTGACTTCCTCGTTTGGTCTCGAGGGGGAAACACCAGGATGGGTTTGTTTGGTGTTAGCTTCAGGTTGGATCTGGATAGGTCATTCTTATCCCTCTCTGATAACCGCCAGTTGCATCGAGTCTCTATAGGGTGTTTAGTGCATGCTGCCACTGCCTCTTCAGTCCACCATACCTGTGTAGGCGAGGACCGCCGAATTCTAGTCTCGCTGTGTCGGCCTCGATCGACGCCTCCTCTTTTCCTTTGCCCTTTGTCGGCACCTTTGTTTAAGCAGGTTTTGAGATCGACGTCGTTGTGGTTACCCTTCCGGCTGCGTGCAGGGTTATGGACGCCATTGGTTATTCTTCAGGGCTCTTAGCCCCATTTGCATCTTGTCCGTAGTCGGACGCTCTATCGTTTTCAAGGTGATTCGGATCTTTGTACCTTATATCTGTATTATTGACTCATGGAGTCGTGTTGTATATATACCTGTTCTGTGGGTCCCATCGAGGACTGTTGTGTAATGTTATTACTTCGTTTTCCACCCGCACGAAAGTGCCTGGTGGGCACCTTTGAATCGTTTCTATGGGTTTGGGTTTTCGCTAAAACTTGCATAGGTCCGATCGAGGTGTTACAGTGGTATCAGAGCTCAGCAGTTGCGATACCCCACAAGTCCAGCCTGTAGGATAACCTAGCTAACGACCGAAGTAGAGTGTCAAAACTATTTTTGCAAAATCGGTTGGATAGTTCTGATTAGGTCTGATTTTACTCCTTACCCCTCTGTTGTTCTCCTCTTACCTCTACGTGTTTTGAATCCGCTCTCTTCTCTCTCTTCTCTCTCTTCTCTCTCTTCGAGTCCAGGATTTCTCGTGGTTGGGTTCCGTCGTACCTTCAGGGTTTCGCTTCCTTCTCTGATAACGGTGTTCTACCATCCGGTGTTCAAGCTGCCTGATGAATCCGTCTACGGTGTTACCACTCTTTGTTCCTTGTCTGTGCCTTCCGGTGTTTTCCGACGCGACAACATCATCTACGCCAGATCCGATGCAGAGTCTGCATCACTCCATTGTTCCGAACCTCGCTTGTCGAGATCTTTAGTCTGAATCCTGAGAGTTGGTTGCATAATCCGCCTATTCGTGTGCAGAGTAATGGTTTGAGTGCGGGATGGAGCAGCTACCATACCACTACTCTTATCATTCGCTCTTGTACATCGAATCAGTGGATCCAGCGATTTTACTCCGTTCACGGAAGTTAGGGGTGGCTTTATTTGTTGATACCTCTACCTTCGACCTTTTGTTCCCGGAGTGTTCTCTCGACGGTCACGGACAACGACCCCTTGTTAGTGGTGTCGCAAGGATCTACATGAAGCGAGAAGATTCAGATTGCCGACCTTCCTTTCCGGTACCATGAGGCGGATCTCGAGGGCGAGATCCATTGTTAGTGGTGTCGAATTGTGGCATCCCGCAAAACCACTACTAGAAAATCGCGTTGTTTTTGTGCATTGCATCATCATGACCGCATGCTCATGTCAACATGCCACATTGCATTTGAGCATCGTCATCATCTTGCATTTGCTTGTACAAAACTATTTTCGGAAAAACCCAGTTTTGTTTTCTAAACGCCCCGTCTTTGTTCAAACGCAAACCCGGGTCTCCGGATTATTTTGTTTTGTCCGCTATCGTTTTGCAAAAGCCAGGTTTGAAACAAATAAAATTTATAATTATTTTAGTGGGGGCAGTCGAACGGGCCAAATCGACCCGAACGACCACCCCCATTTTCAAAACGGTCTACCAAAATCCCTAGTCTACCCGGTCCTATCCTACCAACCCCTCCCCACATCACCACAACCTATCCTACGTCGCCACCTCACCCCTCCCCTTTTTCCCCTCCACTCAAACACCTCCACCTCACCCCACCAGCTACCCCATCTCTCTCTCTCTCTCCAACCACCACACACACCCCTGCCCCCACACTCCCTGCCCACCCCCAGCACGCACGCACGCAACACACCTGCCGACAGCCACCTCCCCTGGGACCCACCCTACAGGCCCCACCTCCCTCCTTTCCTCTCTCCTTCCTCCTCTCTTCCCCAACGCGACCGCCCGCGTGCTCCCTCCTCCGCGCGGCCTCCCTCTCCCACTGGCGCCCGAGCCTCCTCTCCCTTGTGGCCGCCAGATCTCCTCCCTCGCCAACCGCCTCGCCGCCTCCTCCTCGCCTCCCTTGGCGCCTTGCGACCTCCGCCGCCAGCCCCTCTCCGCGACCTCCACCGCCAGCTCCTTCCCTCGGCCGCCGCCTCTCCTTCATCTCGCCGCCACCTCCGGCCACCACCCCTTCCCGCATCACCTCCTCCTCACCCCTCTCTCGGCCGCGTCCCGCCGGCCCCGCCACCATCCGGCCTCGCCCCGTCGCCATGCCTCCTCCTCTTCCTCCGTAGCCGCGCCGCCTCTCGCTGCAGAGCGCCGCCACGCCTCCTCTCGGTTCGCGCCGCTGCCGCGGCTGCCGCCCGCCGCCTTCTGCACCCGTGCTTGCCGCCCGCCGCCAGACCAGCGCCGCAGGCCGCTGCCTCCCAGATCTGCTCGCCTGTCCCGCCTCCGCTGCCTCGCAGTCGCAGCGTTGCCGCCCGCCCGCCGCTGCCCGCAACCTCGCCTCCCGTGTGCCGCCGCGACGCCACCGTCCCGGCCTGCGCCTCGCCGCGGCCTCCCTCCTCCGCCTCCGCTTAGCCCTCCGCGTCGAGCTCGGCCCGTCAGCCCGCACGCCGCGGCGGCGTCCCCTCGCGTTTCCCTCGCTGCCATCGCCAGGGGCGTCCAGCTCGCCCTCCTGGCCAGCGCTGTCCTCGACCCGCTCGCCGGAGTCCGCCCTGCAACCTCCCCGACGCTCGCTTCGCGGACCCCCTTCCGATGTGTTGATTCAGACGACCGATCCAATGCCGAGTCCAGGAATTCGACAAGTACTCCTGACGCTTGTAAGTCCAAGACCGTCCCCTATTTCGAAGAACGACACGTGAAGATGATTCCAAGTGATTCCGAGAAGTCCTGTAAGAACTACATCACGGAACCAGAAGAATTCACGACCTTCGTTAAGATCTCCATCGGCCATCACAATGTCAAGATCGCCCACACGGACTCGAGAACCTCGATGCCTCTATCCCGACGGTGCGGAGACACCACAAGATCTACACTCGTGCCATCAAGACCGACCCGAGTCAAGGACCGGAGATCTATGCAAGACCACGACGCCGGAACCGGATACCGAACCTCGACACGCCAAGTTCGCCGAGACCCCCGTACCCGAAGACCTCGGTTGCGACAAGCACTTCTTCCCGGATCTGATGCCGAGCACCCGGACGCCCTAGTCGTCGACACGGATACGCCAAGTTCGTCCTCGAGAACGCCAAGTTCGTCTACCCGAACTACGAGATCTACCCAGTAATCCGAGAACGCTCTCGGAGTCCAAGAACGTACCCGTCGAACCCTGGACCCTGTCGAACCCCGAACCCCGGAACCCCAAGTTCGTCGAACCCTAATGTGTGAACTGTTGGGAATATGCCCTAGAGGCAATCATGTATGATGAGATTTCCCATAGTATTCATAAAGTTATTAAGTAGTCCTTGTATAAACATCTGATGTGTATCATTGAATATGTGATTCAGTTGTGGAACTATACATTCATGTTGTTTATACTAAATATCCTTGGTCATTGAGGTTGTGCTGGACACACAACTTAGACCAATGTGAAAGTTGGCTTGATGACTCGGTTCCACTTGTCATGGGCATGGAGATGCTATTCCAACTTACACAGACTAGGCTAAAGAGTTTAGCGAGTCGGATTGACCCATATTGAGGTACAACGAACTAAGTTGTCATTTGTATATCTCAATTGTCGTGGTATTGCACGGCAGATGCTACTGGGGGTAGCTTACGTAGAGGGAGCAAGGCGACGTAGGAGAATCCGGGAGCGAGATTGGCACACGATGTACCCAGGTTCACGTCCCCTCGGTGGAGGATCGCTACGTCCTGCTATCAATCCAGTATATGATCATAGATTGGTTTACAATGGAGTCGCCGGAGGCGGTGGGGGAGACTAGATCTAATATGACGTACCCCTTGGGGGTGCCCTTGGTGGCTTTATATATGCAGCCAGTTAGGGTTTACAAGTGCTTTAGTGGGCTTTCTATTGAGTCGCCTTGGGCCTCGATGGCGCCATCGTCTGGGTCCAGCACGCGCCACTCGCCGTATTGGGCGAGTCGACCCGCTCTGGGCTTGGCTTCAGTCGGCTCGATCCAGCTGGCGAATCCGCTTCGTGGGTATACCCCGATTGGTATTCCCCCATCAGTAGTCCCCGAGCGCGTTGTTGATTCGACGTGGGCTTGAGGCAGGGCGCGAAGAGTCTTGACGATGGGTCGTGGTGAATCGGCGACGAGCTCCTGAACATAGAAAAGAATCATGAAGTGGGAGGCAGTCGGCGTGAGCCAGTCTGTGATGACCAGTTGACGAAAGACGTAGGGTGACGGTGAAGCTGCCCGTTGCGGCGAGTCCTCGAACGTGGAGCCCTCCAAGTCCCCGAGCGCGGCGAGTGGCAAGGTCGAGCGACCGGCGAGTCCTCGAACGTGGAGCCCGCCAAGTCCCCGAGCGCGGCGAGTGGCAAGGTCGAGCGACCGGCGAGTCCTCGAACGTGGAGCCTGGCGAGTCCCCGAGCGCGGCGAGTGGCAAGGTCGAGCGACCGGCGAGTCCGCGAGCGTGTGGCGTACGCGAGGGCGAGTCCGCGATGACGAGTCCCCGAGCGTGTGGCGTACGCGAGGGCGAGTCCGCGGTGGCGAGTCGCCAAGAGTGTCGAGTACGCGAGGGCGAATCCACGATGATGGCGAGTCGACGAGCGCGTTGAGCACGCGAGTACCGAGTCTATGGTGGCGAGTCGACGAGCATGTTGAGTACGCGAGGGCGAATCCAAGGCGGCGAGTCGACGAGGGCGAGCCGCGGTCGTGGAACCACGTATACACACTGCATGCCTAGGAGTAGTCCCCGAGGCTCGAGTTGGCTTGTAGAGGCGACTTGAGGCTCTTTAGAGATGCATATTTTGAAAATATTAGTGGTTGCTGCTGAGCGCGGCGAGTGGCGAGGTCGGGCGTCCGGCGAGCAAGGCGACGGGCCCCGAGGGGAGAGTCCCCGAGTGTGGCGAGTAGCGAGGTCGGGCGTCCGGCGAGCAAGGGGACGGGCCCCGAGGGGAGAGTCCCCGAGTGTGGCGAGTAGCGAGGTCGGGCGTCCGGCGAGCAAGGCGACGGGCCCCGAGGGGAGAGTCCCCGAGTGTGGCGAGTAGCGAGGCCGAGCGACCGGTGAGCGCCGAGTCCCCGAGCGCGGCGAGGGGCGAGGTCGAGCGACCGGCGAGTCCGCGATGATTGCGAGTCCGCGAGGGGAGAGTCCCCGAGTGTGGCGAGTCCGCGATGATTGCGAGTCCGCGAGGGGAGAGTCCCCGAGTGTGGCGAGTCCGCGATGATTGCGAGTCCGCGAGGGGAGAGTCCCCGAGTGTGGCGAGTCCGCGATGATTGCGAGTCCGCGAGGGGAGAGTCCCCGAGTGTGGCGAGTCCGCGATGATTGCGAGTCCGCGAGGGGGAGAGTCCCCGATGATGTTGATTGCGCTGTTTTTTAGCGAGTCTCTCGTCTTGGCCCGGGGGGCCAGTCGCATGGCGACTCCAAAGATGGCTCTCGACTTGGCGTTCTTCCTGGACGATCCGAGGCTCGGTTTATAGTCCTCGTCATGATTTTAGCCGTGCGAGTCGCACTGTCTAAGGTTGAGGAGGACATGGTGCTGCTTGTGTAGCACTACCATTTGTCTTGGCCCGGAAGGCCAGTCGAGCAAGGCGACTCCAATGATGGCTCTCGGTTAGCGTTTTTCGTGGACGATCCGAGGCTCGGTTTGCGAGTCCTCGTCCGCACTACTTGGCCGTTGCGAGTCGCTCTTTCAAAGGTTGACAAAGGCGAATAGATTTATTCCGAGGGAAAGAGACGCCCAGTGGTGAGTCCATGCAGCGTGGCAAGCGACCCTCTCTGGCGACTCGGACGATGAAGGTCCCTTAGCAGGCGCGGCGTACGCATTCGACGTAGCCGAAAGGAGTCGACGCGGCGGACACGGGGTCGACGCGGCGGACGGAGGTCGCGCTATGGCGATGTCGACGCGGACACGGGTCGATGCGCGGGCGGACGGAGGTCGCTATGGCGATGTCGACGCTGGCGAACGGAGGTCGACGCGGCGACGGAGGTCGCGGCTATGTCGACGCGACGACGGAGGTCGACGCGGACGGAGGTCGCGCTATGGCGGCGGCGTCGACGCGGGCGACACGGGTCGACGCGGCGGACGGAGGTCGCGCTATGGCGACGTCGACGCGGCGGACGGAGGTCGACGCGGCGGACGGAGGTCGCGCTATGGCGATGTCGACGCGGCGGACACGGGGTCGACGCGGCGGACGGAGGTCGCGCTAAGGCGATGTCGAGGACGGCGAGGCCGCGAGGGCGAGGTCGCGATGGCGATCCCGCGACAGGAGAGTCCGTGCTGGACGAGCCCGTGACAGGCGAGTCTCCGAGCCTAGCGAGTCCGCGTATAAGCGTGTCCGCATGTAGGGGAGTTCCGGAGCACGGCGAATTCGCCACAGGTGAACCCACGACCGATTGGCACGGCGCCTCGATGAACTGCACATTGCGACTTGGTTTTCCTCGTATTTGCAGAGACAAGACAATTGCTTAATAGAGATATCACAAAATATAATAATTTAAATAAGCTTGAGCTAAAATGATTAGCCATAGCGAGTCGTTGCTGGCGAACATGTAAATAGACGTGACGGTGAAAATTCGAAGGAGTTTACTGTAGAGCAGTTGTTCGATCATTGGTCGAGGTCGCATCAGCGCGTGTTGCCGACGGGATGCTCGCATGCGCGCGCTTAAGTCGCCAAACCTAAATTTATGTGTCGCCTCTCTTCCTTGGACCGTAATTTCTGCAGATCGCGTGCGTGTCTGGCTCTAGACCGATCCGGTCTTGACATATTTTTATTCACGCGTGTATGTTGATGATGGATTCCATCCATACACGGAGCCATGTTCTTGTTCGGTTCTGCGTAGAGGAGAATCTGCATAAAGGATTTAATTCTCCGAGCGATCGTACGTGGCAGTAGTTCGCATGCAGAGCGTCAGGTCCAAATAAATAGGATAAATAATAATATAACAAAGTAATGAATATGAGATAGGGTGGGATTAAAAACTCAGCGATCGCGTGGTTTCTGAAGTCGACACCGCTTTGGCCAGCGTTGGACCCATCTCGATCCGATCTGGTCGGCGTTGACGGTGAGGGATCTCGCCCGGATTATCACCCTCCAAGCACCGCTAGCCCCACGGTGGGCGCCAACTGTCGTGGTATTGCACGGCAGATGCTACTGGGGGTAGCTTACGTAGAGGGAGCAAGGCGACGTAGGAGAATCCGGGAGCGAGATTGGCACACGATGTACCCAGGTTCACGTCCCCTCGGTGGAGGATCGCTACGTCCTGCTATCAATCCAGTATATGATCATAGATTGGTTTACAATGGAGTCGCCGGAGGCGGTGGGGGAGACTAGATCTAATATGACGTACTTTGGGTGCCCTTGGTGGCTTTATATATGCAGCCGTTAGGGTTTACAAGTGCTTTAGTGGGCTTTCTATTGAGTCGCCTTGGGCCTCCGATCGGCGCCATCGTTCGGTCCAAGACGCCGCCACTGCCAGATTAGGCGAGTCGACCCTTCGGCTTGGCTTCAGTCGGCTCGATCCAGCTGGCGAATCCGCTTCGTGGGTATACCCCGATTGGTATTCCCCCATCATCAATCAATGTAATCCTTAGACCTGAGGTTGTTGCATAGTCCGAGTTGAGGATCACCGACTTAGGTTCTGTCAAACGCTGGTCCGTAACTGGGCAGTTATAAAGGCAGGGTTCGGGTCGACTGAGAATCAAGCTGCGTGATCTGAATAACCAAGATGGGATTTTGCCCCTCCACTCGGAGAGATATTCTCTGGGCCCTCTCGTGAGATATGATTCGGAAAGCATGGCCATGCGCGACTCGGTTAAGTGTTAACCGAGACGATCGACTAAGAGTTAGTCGGGTGAATCACTTATCTCGGATCGAGAAGAGAGTCGGACTATTTAAGGGATGACATATATTCGCCTATAGTCTGACAAGGTATATCGTGAGGCAAAAGGGACTCAGACGTAAGTCGCATTGAAAAGGCAAGTCGTCATGACTCTTTGGTACTTGGGAATCGGCATGTTCTGCTAGGAGCCGATACCGATTGATCGATTGTGAGTTGGACTCTAATCGTGTCCAAGTAACCATGAGCTCTGGGGTCACACACTTAAGAGCGGAGGTTGGATTGATCCGAATCATATAATCTGGTTGGGTTGGACCTAAACCAGATTAGGACTGAGTTAGTGGGTTGGACTCACGGTGACTAGTTTTATATGGGCTTTAGTGAATGGGTCACATGGCAGAGCCCACGTTCACTCCCTATATATAGTGGAGCACAATAACCCAAAAGGTTAATCGTTGTTCGGTTAGGTTATTCCATGTGGAAACCCTAGCTCCACAGTACCGTTCCAGAATTAACCTCCTAGCGATCGCCGGTGCTCCTCCTTGCGATGTGGATACCAAAGAGAGGTGTCACGATCAGCACCAGGATGATCGGATCGTGAGGACTGCACTGCATCAACTGACGCGCTTCATCAGTAATCCGCAACCGCGCGTCTAGTGGTAAACCTCGTGGCCTTCTACCTCAGCTAGGTCTTGGGATCACCACGTTAGAGGAAAAAGTTTTGTTTTATCTCTGCGTGGCCCAACATGAACCTCTTATCCGAGAACCCTATTTTATAAGATAATAACAACTTGTCGCATATTAAATGTTCATGCATGCATCCTTGTCATGTGGTTTGGGGGCCTTATGCCGATTCACCTAATAATTAAATATGGGGCCATATGCGGGCAAATCTAGTCTCATATTGGTCTCATTTAAATTTGTGTAGCGAACCGGTGCTATCTTTTGCCATGCTAAAACAACATTTAATCTGCGGGGTATCTAAACAACATGAACCACCTAATTAAATATCGGGACCCCGGTTCCGCTTAATATGACCTAATTGCACCGCACCTTTGCCATGCCATACATCATACCTGCATCATGCCGATCTTCTGCCGTTGTATTAAATATTGCATCCGGTGTTTCTTCTAGTGTTTTGGTTCTTCGCGGATAAGGCCGTTGAGTTGATGTGAGCTTCGCCCCGATCTTCGGATGAACCTTCGACAATGTTTTCAGGCGAGCATCTCCCCCTTTCTACCTATCTTACTTTTATAGTATTTATTCCCTCCTGTTGATCTATTGCTATCTGTGTTGTGATGCTCTAGTTTCCGTACCCGTGATATCCCTTGCAGCCGTATATTGCCTAGGACACATACTATTACCTGTTGTTTGGTAGATAGTTGGACTTGCGCGTCGTAGTCGCTTGCTTAATTGCTGTTGCGTGTCGTTCAGTGCCACAGTTGTTGGAGCCTTGCCGCATGTTTGATGTTGGAGATGATCATAGCTTTACTTATCGCTCACTTCAAATTCCTGTTTAACAACTAAAATTGAAGTAAGCAGAGGCATCGGTGGGTGATAGCTAATATTTGGTTTCCGAACGCCCACTTGTGTCCCGTAGGACCCCGAGTACTTGATACCTGTTCCTTGATTTATCGCTATCCACATCCGGAGGTATATGGGACCCCGAGCGAGCTTGATTCAGTCTTATTTCTTGGGGCCACAAACTAGTTTGAGGTTTTATTTACGATCTGCATCGATGCCATGCTTTACTACTTTATTTAAATTGTGCATGATAGCACTGTCTTGTTTAGGATCGGGACACGATTCATGTGTCGACAGTCCCGCTTGGGGATTTCTGTCGCTCACGTACCGTATACCCAAACCTTGAGTCCGTCGAGCTTGCTTACTTGCTATGGTAGCTTAATGGGTGGCCTGAAATAATTCTGAATCCTGTGATTGCTTTGTCGTGAAGGCCTCGTTGGGTTTTGATTTGGTTTTTCCGAGGTTGATCGAGCGTGTGTTGCTATTGGTGCACCCCGGCCGGGTAAAACTTTCTGAAAGCCGTGTCCGCGGTTATGGACGACTTGGAGCACAGTATCTCGACCATAGACAAGCATAACAAAAGTTTATTGCTATGAATTTGACTTTATAATGACTAGTAATCAGCTTCACTATAATGGAATGGCTAAATAATACTGCCCACAATTGCTTGTTTGGAGTGTCGCTTGCGACCATTGTACCTGACTAGTAAGTATTGCAACTACAACGGAATGGCTGAATAAAAGTATCATCAACTGTTGGGTTTTGGGGTTATCTCATGCTATTTGTATCTGACTAGTAAGTGCCGCAACTACAACGAAATGGTTAACTAAAATGGCCCACTGCTTATTTTATCAGGATGAATATCTAAACCTGACTAGTAATTGCTGCAACGACAACTGAATAAGTAAAACTGCCAACTGTGTGAGTTCCTCGGTTGACTTCCTCGTTTGGTCTCGAGGGGGAAACACCAGGATGGGTTTGTTTGGTGTTAGCTTCAGGTTGGATCCGGATAGGTCATTCTTATCCCTCTCTGATAACCGCCAGTTGCATCGAGTCTCTATAGGGTGTTTAGTGCATCTTTGCCGCTTGATCCACCATACCTGTAGGCGAGGACCGAATTCTAGTCTCGCTGCATCGGCCTCGATCGACGCCTCTTTTTCCTCCTTTGCCTTTGTCGGCACCCTTTTGTTTAAGCAGGTTTTGAGATCGACGTCGTTAGCGTGGTTACCCTTCCGGCTTGGCTCAGGGTTATGGACGCCATTGGTTATTCTTCAGGGCTCTTAGCCCCATTTGCATCTTGTCCGTAGTCGGACGCTCTATCGTTTTCAAGGTGATTCGGATCTTTGTACCTTATATCTGTATTCTTGACTCATGGAGTCATGTTGTATATATATCTGTTCTGTGGGTCCCATCGAGGACTGTTGTGAAATGTTATTACTTCGTTTTCCACCCGCACGAAAGTGCCTGGTGGGCACCTTTGAATCGTTTCTATGCGGGTTTGGCGGGTTTTCGCTAAAACTTGCATAGGTCCGATTCTGAGGGTGTTACAGCCAGTCACATGCTTGCAAGCTAATTGGATGACATTTCACCGAGAGGGCCCAGAGTATATCTATCCGTCATATGGATGGACAAATCCCACTCTTGATCCATGTGTCTCAACCAATACTTTCCGAACACTCAATGCCACCTTTATAGCCACCCAGTTACGGTGTGGTGTTTGATGTCATCAAAGCATCCATCCGGTAAAGGTGATATGCATGATCTCATGGTCGAAGGAATTAGGTTACTATGTATCAGAAAGCATATAGCAATTGAACTATTAAAATGACTTGATCTTTATGCTACGCTTATTTATAGGAGTATGTCCACGATATCATTCTCCTAACGATATGATCTTGTTGTTAATAACATCTCAATGTTCATGATAGGGAAACCACAATCATTTATTAACCAACAAGCTAGTGATGTATAGAGGCTTTACTAGGGACTTCAAATTAAGTTTACAAATCACACAAGTATTAACGTTTCCTTGTTAATACTATTATAGCATGAATGTAAACATTTATCATAAACACAAAGATATAATAATAACTATATTTATTATTGCCTCTAGGGCATATCTCGAACAGTCTCCCACTTGCACTAGAGTCATCTAATCTAGATTACATGGTAATATACCGAACACCCATGGCAGTTTGGTGCTGGTCATGTTTTGCCCTCGGGAGAGGTTTAGTCAACGGATCCGCCACATTCAGATCTGTGTGTACTTTGAAAATCTTTATATCCCCATCTTGGATATGTTCTCGAATAGCGTGAAAACGTAGCTTGATATGCTTCAGCTTCTTGTGTGACCTTGGTTCTTGCGCATTGGCTATGGCGCCCATGTTATCACAGTAGATAGACATTGGGTCCAGCGCACTAGGAACCACACCCAGCTCTGTAATGAACTCTTTCATCCATATCGCTTCTTGTGGAGCCTCTGAAGCAGCCATGTATTCCGATTCAGTTGAAGATCTCGCCACAACGCTTTGCTTTGCACTCCTCCAACTAACCGCTGCACCATTCAAAGTAAATACGTATCCAGATTGTGATTTAGAATCATCCGGATCGGTGTTCCAACTAGCATCGGTGTAACCATTAACAACAAGATGTTCATCACCTCCATAAGAAAGAACCATATCCTTAGTTCTTCTCAAGTACTTAAGGATGTTTTTGACCGCTGTCCAATGATCCACTCCTGGATCACTTTGATACCTGCTAGCTAAACTAACAGCATATGCAATGTAGGGTCTAGTACATAGCATGGCATACATTAGAGATCCTATGGCTGAGGCATAGGGAGTCTTACTCATCCTTTCTCTATCTTCTGCCGATGTCGGACTTTGAGTTTTACTCAAGGTCGTATTGGGCAACATGGGCAAGAACCCTTTCTTGCTATCTTCCATTCCAAACCTCTTTAGAACTTTGTCAAAATATGTACTTTGTGACAATGATATTTGGCGTCTTGATCTATCTCTATAAATCTTTATGCCTAATATGTAAGCTGCTTCGCCAAGATCTTTCATTGAAAAACTATTATTCAAATATTCCTTGACACTATTAAGAAGGTCTACATCATTCCCAATCAATAATATGTCATCTACATATAGTATTAAGAATGCTACAGAGCTCCCACTCACTTTCTTGTAAATACAAGCTTCTCCATAAGTTTGTATAAAACCAAAACTTTTGATCACCTTATCAAAACGTTGATTCCAACTTCGGGATGCTTGCTTCAATCCATAAATGGACCGTTGAAGTTTGCATACCTTGTTAGCATCTTTAGGATCGACAAAACCTTTGGGTTGCATCATATACAACTCTTCATCAATGTCTCCATTGAGGAATGCTGTTTTGACATCCATCTGCCATATCTCATAATCATAATATGCAGCGATTGCTAACATAATCCTCACAGACTTTAGCTTCACTACTGGTGATAAAGTCTCATCGTTGTCAACTCCTTGAATTTGTCGAAACCCCTTTGCGACAAGTCGAGCTTTATAGACAGTAACATTACCATCAGCATATGTTTTCTTCTTGAAAATCCATTTGTTCTTGACAGCCTTCCGGCCATCTGGTAAGTCCACCAAAGTCCATACTTCGTTTTAGTACATGGATCCAATCTTGGATTTCATGGCTTCTTGACATTTATTGGAATCTGGGCTCATCATTGCTTCCTCATATGTCTCAGGGTCATCGGTGTTGTCCACCAACATGACACTCATAACGGGATCATACCAATCTAGAGTGGTACGAGTTCTCGTTGACCTGCGAGGCTCTGTAGCAACTTCAACCGAAGTTTCATGATCATCATCATTAGCTTCCTCTCTAACTGGTGCAGGCACCACAGGAACTTCTTCCGGTGCTGCCCTACTCGCAATTTCGAGAGAAGGTTCGACAACCTCGTCGAGTTCTACTTTCCTTCCAGTCACTTCTTTCGAGAGAAATTCCTTCTCTAGAAAGGATCCATTCTTGTCAATGAAGATTTTGCCTTCGGATCTATGATAGAAGGTATACCCAATAGTTTCCTTCGGGTATCCTATGAAGACGCATTTTTCCGCTTTGGGTTCAAGCTTGTCCGGCTGTAACTTCTTTACATAGGCTTCGCAACCCCAAACTTTAAGGAACGACAATCTAGGTTTCTTCCCAAACCATAATTCATACGGTGTCATTTCAACGGATTTAGATGGTGCCCTATTTAAAGTGAATGCGGCTGTTTCTAATGCATAACCCCAAAATGATAGCGGTAAATCTGTAAGTGACATCATAGAACGAACCAAATCTAAGATAGTTCGATTAACGCTCGACACACCATTACGCTATGGTGTTCCCCGGTGTCAATTGTGAAAGTATTCCGCATTTCTTCAAATGCTCGCCAAACTCGTAACTTAGATATTCACCTCCACGATCGTAACGTAGAAATTTAATCTTCTTGTTACGTTGATTCTCTACCTCACTTTGAAATTCCTTAAACTTCTCGAAAGTTTCGGACTTATGTTTCATGAAATAGATATACCCATATCTACTCAAGTCATCCGTGAAGGTAAGAACATAACGATAACCATCATGATGCTACACTCATTGGACCACACACATCGGTATGTATGATTTCCAATAAGTCCATAGCGCGCTCCATCATACCAGAAAATGGAGTCTTAGTCATTTTACCCATCAGACATGCTTCACATCTTTCAAGTGATTCGAAATCAAGTGATTCAAGAAGTCCATCGGAATGGAGTTTCTTCATACGCTTCACTCCAATGTGACCAAGACGACAGTGCCACATATAGGTCGAGTTATCGCTCAATTTCAAACGTTTAGCCTCAATGTTATTAATATGTGTATTTCCACTATCGAGATTCAATAAGAATAGACCATCTATCAAAGGTGCATGTGCATAAAACATATTGCTCATATAAATCGAACAACCATTATTCTCGGACTTAAACAAGTAACCGTATCGCAATAAACAAGATCCCGATATAATGTTCATGCTTAACGCAGGCACCAAATAACAATTATTTAAGTATAAAACTAATCCCGATGGTAGATGAAGGGGTAGCATGCCGACCGCGATCACATCAACCTTTGATCCATTTCCCACGCGCATCGTCACCCCGTTCTTCGCTAGCTTCCGTTTATTCTGCAGCACCTGTTTCGAGTTACAAATATGAGCAACTAAACCAGTATCAAATACCCAGGCACTACTACGAGTACTAGTGAGATACACATCAATAACATGTATATCGGATATACCTTTCTTCTTGATGTTTCCGTTCTTCAAATCCGCCAAGTACTTTGGGCAATTCCGCTTCTAGTGACCTTCTCCCTTGCAGTAAAAGCACTCAGTATCAGGCTTAGGTCCAGCCTTGGTCTTCTTCGTTTGCGTGGTAACTTTCTTACCACCCTTCTTGAAGTGTCCCTTCTGCTTAGACTTGCCTTTCTTGAATTTGGTGGTCTTATTGACCAAAAACACTTGGTGCTCTTTCTTGATCTCCACTTCTGCAGATTTCAACATGGCAAAGAGTTCTGGCAACGTCTTGTTCATGTTTTGCATGTTGTAGTTCATCACAAAGTTCTTGTAACTTGGTGGTAGTGATTGGAGGACGCGGTAAATCCCCAAAGCATTAGGAATCACTATACCCAAGCTTTGAAGTTTGTTTGCGTGCCCAGACATCTTAAGCACATGCTCACTGACGGAGCTGCCCTCTTCCATCTTGCAGTTAAAGAACTTTTCAGAAGCCTCATAGCTTTCAATTGCCGCATGAGTCTCAAAGATCAATTTGAGATCCTCGACAATATCATATGGGTCTGAATTCTCAAACCTTTTCTGAAGCTCCGATTCTAAACCATACAAGATAGCACATCGAATGTGGAGTAATCGAGTCTTCCGAGAGGTAAACATTCTTTACTTCATCGGCAACATCAATTGCAGTGGGTCACCCAGTGCATCCAAAGACATAGGTCAAATTACCAGCTGTGAGGACAATCCTCAAATTGCGGAACCAATCCGCAAAGTTGCTTCCATTGTTTTTCAACTTTTCTTTCTCTAGGAACGCATTAAAATTTATGGTAGGGGCTGCCATTGTTCTACAACATATTTGCAATAGTTTAGACTAAGTTTATGACAAATTGAGTTCAAATTAATAATAAAATTAATCTAGGTGAACTCCCACTCAAAACAATATCCCTCACATTGTTTTAGTGATCACACGAACCAAATCCACCATATCAACACCGATCATCACGAGAGTTGATATAGTTTCAATGGCGAACAATCGACATGTTCATCATATCTACTATATGATTCATGCTTTACCTTTCGGTGATCCGTATTCCGAGACCATGTCTGTACATGCTAGGCTCGTCAAGATCAAACCTTAGTTTCCGCATGAGCAAATCTGGCTTGCTCACGTTGTATACACTTGCGGAATCTAACACACCCGATCATCACGTGGTGCTTCGAAACAACAAGCTTTAGCAACGATGCTAACTAAGGGTGAACACTTTATGACTTGAAATTCATGTGCATGAGGGATCATATTATAATGCTACCGTCGTCTACTAAGCAATAAAAGATGCATAAAGGATTAACATCACATGCAATTCATAATATGTGATATGATATGGCCTTTCTTATTTTGTGCTTCCGATCTCCATCTTCTAGCACGAACATGATCTCCATCATCACCGGCATTGCATCAAGGTCAATGACGCTTCTCCATGGTTGTCGTCCACCGGCTTCAACTATTACAACTACTTTGAATATACACGCGGGTCTTAACATAAATTAAAGACAACCATATGGCTCCTGCCGGTTGCCAACTTACAATAAGGAACATTGCATACATCAAACATAATCACAATCATGGCCATATCACATCACTGCACACCCCTGCAAAACAAAGTTAGACGCTTCTACTTTCTTTGCATGTTTTACGTGGTTTGGGGCTTTCAATAAGTGTCGTTCTAACTTACGAACATGAACCACAACATTGATACTAATATTGTTAATCACCCGTTGTAAATTGGATCTTAACTCTGCTAGGAGAAACAGGCACCCGCAAAGCCACTTATGCAATACAAGTTGCATGTCAAGCGTGGAGCAAGTCTCATGAACGATGTCATGTAAGGTTAGCCCGGGCCGCTTCATCCCAACATCCCGCAAGATGCAAAGTACACAAGAAGCAATCGACAATAAAAGCATCAACACCCACAATGACCATTGTGTTCTACTCGTGCAACAGATCTACATATAGACACGACTCTGATACCAATCAGAGGGATTCGTAGCATGGAAAACAAAAATTTTCTATCGCATACAAACAAACAAGCCAAGATCTATCTACTAGATTGTAGCAACGAGTCGATGGAATAACTCACCCTCGAAGATTCCAAAGTGGTTAACGAGAGCGGATTCTCGTGGGTGATGTAGTCGTACTCTTCCCGATCTCAAGATCGCAGAAGCGATCCTTCCGCTGCGTTAAAGCAGCACTCCAGCATCGGTCACACGCTCGGTACTCGAAGACCTTCCTCTCCTTGTTCTAGCAAATGGAGGTTGTAGCACTCTCCTCGCAATTCCGGCAGCACAACGGCGTGGTACCGGAAGTAGAGGGGAGATCTCGCAGGGCTTCGCCTTCAGCCGGAGCGAGTATGGTGTAGTATGAGAGAGTCCCTCGACGATATAGGGTTTAGACACGCCGAGGAGGGGGCTAGGCCGGTGGCTAGGGTTTCACCTAGGTGGCGGCGAGTGCCCTAGGGCCGGCGGCGGCTATGGAGGCGGCGGCGACTTGGGGCTAGGGTTTAGAGGTGTAGGAACTTGTGTCTAGGAGGGGAGCCCTGCCCCTCCTTATATAGGTGGAGGGGGCCGGCCAAGGGGAGGGGAGTACCTCCGCAACTCGGCTTGGTGGTGCGCCGACGGTGGGAGGAGGAACTCCTCCCCCAAGTCGGTTTCCACCTCCCTCTCCACTTCCCAAAACTAGCCGTTTGACTTTAAAATTAGGCGTTTGACTTTTCAAACTAGGATTTGATTAATCCCTCTATTTTGTTCAGCGATGACACCGAGTACATAATGCAATCATACCAACTTGATATAACACATTCATGTACCCTTCCCCTCCGGAGTGCCGGACATTCCGGAACCTTCTAGAACATTCCCGATGAAAACACCGGAACCATTCTCCAACTCCGAAACAGGACTTTCCTTATATGAATCTTATTCTCCAGACCATTCCGGATCTCCTCGTGATATCCCGAATTCCATTTGAGACTCCGAACAACATTCGGTCTCTTTCTCATCATTCCATAACTACTTAAACAACGTCGAATCCTTAAGTGTGTCTCCCTACGGTTCGTGAATTATGCGGACATGATCGAGACACCTCTCCGAACAATAACCAATATAGGAATCTGGAAATTCATATGGATCCGACATATTTCTACGATTACTTTGCGATCGAATGAACCACTTACATACGATACCAATTTCCCTTTGTCTCACGATAGTTTACTTATCCGAGGTTATGATCGTCGGTATCTCTGCATACCTAGTTCAACCTCGTTACCAATAAATACTATTTTCTCGTTCCCGTGATATGTGATCCCTTGTGAGCCAGTCACATGCTTGCAAGATAATTGGATGACATTTCACCGAGAGGGCCCAGAGTATATCTATCTGTCATATGGATGGACAAATCCCACTCTTGATCCATGTGTCTCAACCAATACTTTCCGAACACTCAATGCCACCTTTATAGCCACCAAATTACGGTGTGGTGTTTGATGTCATCAAAGCATCCATCCAGTAAAGGTGATATGCATGATATCATGGTCGAAGGAATTAGGTTACTATGTATCAGAAAGCATATAGCAATTGAACTATTAAAATGACTTGATCTTTATGCTACGCTTATTTATAGGAGTATGTCCACCATATCATTCTCCTAATGATATGATCTTGTTGTTAATAACATCTCAATGTTCATGATAGGGAAACCACAATCATTTATTAACCAACAAGCTAGTGATGTATAGAGGCTTTACTAGGGACTTCAAATTAAGTTTACAAATCACACAAGTATTAATGTTTCCTTGTTAATACTATTATAGCATGAATGTAAACATTTATCATAAACACAAAGATATAATAATAACTATATTTATTATTGCCTCTAGGGAATATCTCCAACACTAGTATCAAAAAGAACAACTGCGGGAATAGAATTGAGTTTGAACTTACCAATCACAGAGTCTGGTGCATCACAAGTATCCTCCATAGAGACATGATTCACCGTGGCTTTGACAAACGGATTTGGCTTCTTCCCGTTTCCATTGCCATGGTTGTGTCCATTTCCATTCCCATTGCCATTGCCATTCTTCTTCTCGGGGCAAGAGGTTGCATAGTGCCCTGTCCTGTTGCACTTAAAGCATGTCACCTCACTGAATCCTTTCCATTGCTGCCACTCCCATTGCGGTTTTTATGCCCATTGTGTTTGTGGCCGCCATGGTGATGACCGTTATGGTTGTGGCCATTATTGTTATAAGGTGGTGGTGAGGAATTGCGCTGCTTCTGGTATGGAACAGAGTGCTTGTGAGGGTTAGACTTCCTCTTGCGGTTTTCTATGCTCTTCCTCTTTGATTCAACCACAATGGCTCTGTCCAGGAGTTCCTGAAAGTTGTCAAATTTCTGAGCCACAAGCTGAATGGATATCTCATCATTGAGTCCTCTTATGAACACCTCCTGTCTCTTGGCATCAGTGGAAACATCATCTAATGCATAAAGGGCTAGCTTGTTGAAAAGCTCACCATACTCGGTGACAGAACGGTGCAGTTGGTGTAGGTCGCGAAATTCGCGCCTTTTTAGAGTCATGATACCGGCAGCCACATGATGAGTGCGAAAAGCTAACTCAAACTGATCCCAAGTGATAGCATCAATATCTGGGTGGGTGACTTGGTAGTTATCCCACCATTCTCAGCATGGTCCTTCAAGTCAGGCGCTGCATAACGCATTCTTCGGCTCCAGCTTGCACGGTGTCTAGCTTCTTGTTGATGGTACGTAGCCGCCATCTGCGATGATTGGTTCAAGGTTGCCAGAAAGTAGGTGGGTTCAACCTCAAAAACCGAGTCAAGCGATCCTGTTGAGGTGGTGGCGGAGGTGATGGTGGTGGCGGC
The DNA here is from genome assembly GCA_030063025.1 of Avena longiglumis. Classification (NCBI taxonomy): domain Eukaryota; kingdom Viridiplantae; phylum Streptophyta; class Magnoliopsida; order Poales; family Poaceae; genus Avena; species Avena longiglumis. The sequence goes on along the minus strand of CP125974.1, from coordinate 467,722,958 downwards.
GGGTTGTTGTTGTTGTTTTGCATGTTCTGAGTGAGCAGTTGGATCAGCTGGTTCTGGGTGGCCAAAAGTTGTGCTATTTCTAGAGGAATTTCGGTGTTCGCGCGTCTTGGCGGCATCTGTGGGGTTTGAGAGAAAGGTTAAGAAATAGTCAGAAAGACTAAGTAGTAAACTCCTACCCTTATGAAAAACAGACCAAGCACAAGACACACAAGACACAACTTAACACAGAAAGCAACCAAGTTTAACTAAACCAGAATTGTCTTGGTATTTATTACAATCGCGAATAACGTTCTGCTATAGAATTAAAGGTGGTCCAACTATTACACATTTTCCACACCTTCCTCTTCCTCGTCCTCGAACGAGTATCCTTCCCGTTCTAGGGTTGTATTGTACAACTCCATCTCCTTCGTGGTGGCTTCAAGCTTCTCTTGGAGGCTCTTAATCTCATCTTGCAGCTTCTTGGTAGTGGCTTCTAGCTGCTCCTGAAGTCCCTCCTTCTCGCTTTGTAGCTCCTCCACTAGACTTGACTTCTTCGCGACTTCAAGTTGCTTTGCCAAGTCTAGACTTGACTTGACTTGCTTCGCGACTTCTTGGAGCTTCATTGCCTCCTCCTGCTGCTTGATCATTTCTTCCTTCTCCTTGATGAGGGCTCATAGCTCGTCGTTCTTCAATATCTCGAGGAAGGTACCCTTTTCAAGGTCATGGATGTGGCACTCCAAATCTTGATATCGGGTCCTTCGGCGCTTGGTAGAAGTCCTTTCCTCAAAGGTTAACTCCATGGGAATTCCTTCCTCATCTCGTCTTCCAAAGAGGCCGCCGCAGTGTCCCTGGAGAGCTTCATGATGACGTCCACATAGGCGACCAATGAGCTGCTGCAAGCTGATGCTAAGGGCCTTCTCCTTGGAATCGCTAACAATGTGGATTGCTATGTCTTCCTCCGGGTTCTTGCCTCGCTCTTTTCCTGGCTGGATGACTTTGACTCCCCAACAGCCGTCCTTGTGGAGTTTCTTCATTGTGCTCCCCTAGATTGTTAGGAGGGGAAGGTCCAAATGTGTGAGTAGGTCCATGAGGCATCCACCAAAGCGAAGGGGCTTGATGTCCGCGACGGTGTCGTAGAGGAAGCTTGTCATCTTTAAGTTAGAAGAATGAAAGTTAGATACTTAATCAAGTAGAGGAGAACATATACTAGAAGTGCGGAAAATAACTAAATTGAAAAGCAAGTAAGGCACATAAGTTAGAGGTGGTTCCAATCCTAGGGTCACGTCCTACAGGCAACGATGTGCTCTGATACCATCTGTAGCGACCTCGGTTCGGTGAGGATCCTAAGTCCCTGTGATTAACATGCTAGTCCTTGAATCAATAGCTAGCACTCACAGTCGATGAAATATCATGTAAAACACAAAGTCCTTATTACACGAAGAATCCAGAGTATGAATTTATTACAAATTTTCTTAGCATTAAGCTAGCTCAAATAACAACGGAAACATAAAAGCAGCTTGAGTCCATCAACGCCCCAGGCTTGCCGAGTGTAGACTCGCGATCCCTACGCACCTTTCAATCTTCGGATTCTGCACATAAGACGTGCATCCAATGAGTTGGGTCAATACTTTGAATGTATTGGAAAAATTACACCAAGGAGAGAAAAGACTATCTCTACATGCAAGGCTAGTTTAGGCTGTAGAGTTCATTTGCTCAAAGCTAGTTTTCTTAAGTAGAGAGAAGAAGAGAAGATTTTCCCTACTTTGTAATCATTTGCTTAGATAAAATAGGGTCGAGTGGCATACGAGGATATTACGCACCAAGTGTCCAAACAACAAAACACTTGGATACTACGCACCAAGAGACACTTGGATATTACACACCAAGTTCCCAAATTCCCACCCATTGGCGATATTACTCACGCCATGGGTTTTTAAAAACTTTTGTTTAGAAAAGAGAGAGGAAGATCCTTCAGAGGCTCCATCCTTCAGATGCTCAACGTTGTTCTGTTTCCGTGAACACGGCTGATCGATCAGATTGCAATACTCTCGAGAGTTTGTGCACTTTACCCACAATCCACGATCAAGTCCTTTTTACAGACAAGACCATGGCGAGGCTTTCCCTTGGTAGCCCCTCTACCTTCCGGATCCAACCGTGCCAAGAACCTCCAAATGTTGGTACCCAGGTGAGGTTTCCCACTAAGTACTAGGCCAAGAAAGAGCCCATAATGTATTGTGGTTGCACTGGAAGCTTCTGAATTCTGAAACATGGCAGACTTCTTTGATTCTCAAGGCCGTCCTCCACCAAAATCCCACTCGTTGACCCGACAACCATTCCTCCCAGAAGAAAACTTAGTTTTATTTTGAAGTGGATTTGAGAAAGAAAAGTTTGCTCTAGAGAGCCTTTATACTTTGAAAAATTCTTTGTCTTTCGAACCCCCCAACGGCACTTTGTATATATATAGCATAGCAAGCAACACTTAGCAAAAATAGGGGTAACCTATTATGAGGGAAAATACTAGGTATAGAGCTACTCATGGCATACTACAAAATCATCGCACTTGCAAAATAATACTAAGGAAAAATTCTACTAGAACATCCTACACATGCATACTACAGAATTTTGAAGATCACATGCATAGAATCAAAACTGGGACAAAATTATGAACAAGTGGTGTAACTTTCCTTGATCCGAGCAGCACTCTACACAATAGCACTCCTTAGCGCACTCCGAACAATCTAGCGAATCACAACATAGATCTGATCACAACTTGCTCAAAACATGTCACAGAAATAATCATGCATGCATGCAACATGGTATTTTATGCAAGATTGGTTTTATAAATTGAGCAAGGTAGCATAATTGGGTTGCAATAGTGTTAAGGGTGTTACTAGGATTGATTTCCCATAGGTTAAAACAATTTGGGTCACTAATATAATTCATAGGATAAATAGGAGATCCAACCATCTAATTAGCGCCAAATTGGATCTAATGATCTTAAGCAATGTTTTATAATTTTGTCCAGTAGGTATTATGGAAACAAAGTCAACGCAACAAGAATCAACTAAAACGGAGTTCTAACTATTTTTCTATGAATTAAATACTCCAATCTAATGATTAAAATCTACACCAAAACCCTTTTGTAAACTTGGAATTTTATTGCAGATCTGTGTTCTACATAAAATTATGAATCCAACGGTATATTATAAGCTAAATTTGGCCAAATATTTAATTTTATATGATTTTTGCAATTTTTAAACTAAATCTGCAAACAGATCTAACCCTAACTTAAGAACTTGCCAAGTGGCAGCCTCCGATTGGTCCAGCTGGCAAGGTGGGGGTGACGCGGCACGACCGCGGTGCCGACGCGCTTTGCCATGCGACAGCGTGGGATTCGCCGGTACCCCTTCGAGTTTGTTTCTAATCTGGCCCACAGGTTGCAAACCAGACGGATGAGAGAAGCGCGGCGACTCACTGTGGTGGCGACGGCGGCGATGAGTGGTGGCGGCGTCGGTGGAGACGCTTGGCGGAGATATGGTGGCTCCCCGAGGTGGCGGTGTGGTCGACGGGGCGCGTCTGGTCCTCGCGGTCATGCTCGTGGCCGTGTCGTTCCTCCTCGCTTCCTCGTCTATCGGCAGGGTCCCGCCGATTTCCTCCGTCCCTGGCGGTGCTCCGGCGAGCAATCGCGGGCGCGTTCCTGCGAGAGAGAAGGGGAAAAGCATGCGACGAGAATCAGTGGTGGATGGAGAAGGCTCCAGAGGGAGAAAGGAGCAAGGGGAGGGCTCCGAACCGTCTCGGCGAGCATTTCCCCGACGGCGGCTGGCGCGAGAGGTTGATCGAGATAGGGTTTTCAGGGAAAAGAGGGGAGGGGTCAATGCGGGGCTTCTTAAGGTGGGTATGGCGTGGGCAAGGTGACGGAGGAATCATGAGTCCGCTCGGTTTGGTCCCGTGCGCTGTGGACTCGCCGGCCACGGAGAGGACGGCTGTGGGTCCTGTGTCGGTGGCGAGGGGAAGTGGGTCAAGCTGGCTGGTAGTCATGGCGAGGTGGGTGGGCTAGCCCAGTTTGGTTAGGTTGCCCCTTTTTTTTCCCCTTAAACATTTTCTTCAATTTCTGTTTTAGTAAAACTTAAATAACTTTTGCATATAAAGTCAAAAAGTGATGAAACCAACTTCTAAATTTTTGTAAAAATAAGGTGGCCATCTTAGGACCATAGTTTAATGTTTTACATAGTTTTTAGAAGGGTCAAGCTTGACTATAGCAATAATGCTTACATATGGAAATCTTTATTAGGGTTTTGATAGGTTTAGGTATTTGGGTTTTGTTGTAGATTCATTTGTAGGATGAAAGGTTGCATGCAATGTTGCAAGGATGATGCATGCTTCTAGTAATCATCTTAATATAAAATCTGGGATGTTACATATATTTTCTAAGGGACAAAATCCTTCACAAATCCTTTGAAATTCCTTTGAATCAAAGAAGACCTAAACCCCTAAATACTAAACCCTAAACCCTCATCCCCTCAACCCATAATTAAACCCTAACCAAGTAGGTATCATGCACTTATCGATCCAAATTTGAGATACTTTCAGATAATTGCGGTAATGCCATTCTATTCCACAGATATAACCATAAAGTTTCAACATTATTGAAAAATCCTGAAACCCTAAACCCCTAAAGCCTAAAAACCTACACCCTAAACCCTGAAAGCCTAAAACCCTAAACACTACCCCATATAATGTGACAAAGCAGGTATCAAGCACTTATAGATCCAATTCGTGATACTTTTATTAATATAAATTGGGTAATGCCATTCTATTTGACGAATATAATCATAAAGCCTGAACATTATTGAAAAATCCAAAAACCCAAAACCCTAAACAACCCCTAAAACCTAAACCCTAAACCCCTAATAATAGAACAATAAACCCTAAACCCTCAACCCATAATTAAACCCTAACTAAGTAGGGTATCATGCACTTATAGATCCAAATTTGAAATACTTTCATTAAATTGCGGTAACGCCATTCTGTTCCACATATATAACCATAAAGCTTGAACATTATTGAAATTTACCTAAACCCTAAAACCATAAACCCTAAACCCCTAAATGGCCCTAACTAAGCAGCATGTATATCATCCACTTATATATCAACATTTGAGATATACTTTCATTAAATTACGCTAACGCCATTCCATTCCACGAATCTAAGCATAAAAGCTTGAACATTATTGAAAATTCCCTAAAACCTAAACCTTTAACCATATAACCCTAAACCCTAACCAAGCAAGTATCATGCACTTATAGATCAAATTTTGAGATACTTCCATTAAATTGCGCTAACGTCATTCTAATTCATGAAAGCTCGAACATTATTGAAAATTCCCTAAAGTACCCTAATCCCCTAATAAATCCTAAACCATAAGCCCCCTATATATACCCCTAAAACCCCTAAACCCTCAACCCCTAACCCTAAGGTCAGACATATTATTGAAAAATTCCTAAACCCTAAACCCTAAACTACCATAAAAAACCAAAACCCAAAACCATCAATACTATAAAGCCCTAGTAAACCCTAAAACCTGAAACACTAAACCCTTACACCCAAAAACCCGAAACATAAAACCACTAAACCTTGATCGAGCAGCTGTCATGCACATTTATAGATCAAATTAATTTTTAGATACTTTTATTAATTAGGGTAACACCATTCTAGTCGATGAATATAGGCATAAAGCTTGAGCATCATTGAAAATTCCCTAAACCCTCGACCATAAACAACCCCTAAAACTTGATCCATAAACCCATAAATAACAAAACACTAAAATATCAACCCACATACACCCTAACCAAGCATGTATCATGCACTTATAGATCAAAATTTGGATGCTTTCATTGAATTTGTGATAACGCTATTATATTCCATGAATATAAGCATAAAGCTTGAACATTATTGAAAAATTCCTAAACCCAAAACCCTAAACCCCTCAACCCATAGTCAAACCCTAACTAAGCATGTATCATGCACTTATAGATTCAATTTTGAGATACTTCCATTAAATTACGGTAACACCATTCTATTCCACGATTAAAAGCATAAAGCAGCTTGGACATTATTGAAATTTCCTAAAACCATAAAACCCTAAACACTAAAACTCTAAACCCTAACCAAACAAGTATCATGCACTTTTAGATCAAATTTGAGATACTTACATTAAATTGGGCAACACCATTATATTCGACGAATATAAGCATAAAGCTTGAACATTATTGAAAATTACCTAAACCCTAAATCCTAATAAATAAACCCTAATAAACCCTAAACCCCTAAATACTAAAACCCTAAACCCTTCAACCCATAATTAAACCCTAACCAAGCAGGGCATCATGAACTTATAGATCCAAATTTGAGATACTTTCATTAAATTGCGTAACACCATTATATTCCACAATTATAAGCATAAAGCTTTAATATTATTGAAAATCCCTAAATCCCTAGACGATCATGACCAGGCAGGTGTATCATCCACTTAATCTAGTGGTATGGTGTATTATAAGATATAAGAGAAGATAAAGATATGATAAGAATTAGGGCATATTTGATTTGTAGGATAAACAATGTAGGAATAGGAAAATTGTAGGATTGCAATATCATGACCACTCCAATCCTACAGGAATTCCTATGAACCAAAGTTTGTTTGACTCCACCGTAGGAAAAACAAAGGATTCTAAAAAATATGTAATAATGCATATTTGATTTCCTATGAAATTTAGTAGTAATCCTTAGGAAAAATTCCTACATGAATCAATCCTACAAATCAGATGACCATCATAGTAAAATTTCCTATAGGATTGAATCCTACAAATTTCCTATGCAAATCCTTTGAATCAAACATGCCCTTACTACTGTGAATGGACGATCTTTTGAATAACCTTCCCTCCCGATGTCTGGGAAGTAAGTTTTTTCTCAAAGTCAAACTTTTTAAAATTTGGCCAACTACATAGAAAAATGTATTTAATTTTATAATCCCTAATAAGTATTGTTAGAACTATTATGAAATATACGTTCATATGGTGCACATTAGATATTGTAGACGTTGGTAATTTTTCTTTATAAATTTGATCAAATTTTGGATTTGTTGACTTAGATAAATAATTACTACTCCTATGTGCGTTCTAGTTTGGGATATATAGAGGGAGTAGTACTACAAAAAATAATATGTCTTGGAGTGGAGGGGGGAAACAAAAGAGCAAGAGGGCAGCAACGAGGAGGAGTTGAAAGCGGTGCGATATCAGAGCACTCCATGATGATGGGTTTTTTACATGAGGTACTAGTAGTACTATAACTTTTACAGCGTACACACTCTACTACTAGAAGGAGTAATAAAATTGAAAAACAAATTTGTTTTTTCTCTCACCATCCATCTCTCCTCGGCGACCCCGCGTGCACTGGCTGGCGATCTCTCCCTCGTCCATAGCCAGGCGCTGCGCTGCACACGTGTGCCTTGGTACGGCTGCACTATAACTCTGGCCTTCTCGTCATCCACGGTGTTGTACACAGGAAGGAACCACTTTGGGCCCTAGAGGAAAATTTCAGTAGAATTCAAACTTTTATGGTCTTGTCTGAAAACAATGAATGTTCATACATCGTACACCACAATAGCTAATTTCATCCCTATTTTTTTTAAAAAGGGGCCAAATTTTGACTGCAATAGGCTTTTAGATCGAGATGTTGAATCTTGCAAAACAACAAGCTTAAAATGGTTTAAAACGCACATGACCTAGCTATAACACAATTGTAGTTCCACTCTTGAGATACTTTGAGAAAATTGCCGTAAAGCCGGATTATTGTACGGATATTGAAGCATCCCGGTAAAATCACTACTAGAAAATCGCATGTTGTTTATATGTCGCATATCATCATGCATATTTTTGCCATCAAAATGTTATCAAAACCTATCTTGTTTTCTAATTATCTCATCCGTTAATTCAAATTATAAAATCCTAGTCTTATGGATATTTTGTTTTGTATAAAAGATTATTTATAAAATGCTTTAAAAATAAAATAGTAATCTTATATAATAAAATGTTTTTGACCCGAGGAGGCCGCTAGTCTGCTAGGCCAAAAGCCCAGCAGCCTACTACCCAGCCCAAACTAACCAGACCCTGATCCCTGGAAAACCCTAACCCTAGACCCTCACCAAACCCCACTTTCCCCACCGCCAGCACACACCCATCTCACCCGCCGCCACCACCCAGCGCCCCACCTTTTTTTCCCTGGACCCAACACATCCCAGCCACCACAATCCCACGCACGCAAGACAATTCTCCCGATCGAACCTTCCCGCATCGCTCCCTGTGCCGCAAACCGTCACGTTCTCCTGGCCCCACCAGAGGACCCCGTCCACCCCCACTCGCTCCGCCCACACCCCACCCATCCCATGAAACATGCTCGCTCCCTTGTCCCGTACCCGGTCCCATCTCGCGAATCCCCACCTTCCACTCCGCGCAGTCCGCTCCTCTCTTCCCCCAACCCACGACGCATCCTATGGCTCACGTGATTCCTGCAGCGTGCCTCCTCCCCGACGCGAGCCCCTGCAACCACCGCCAGCGCCAAGGTCGCGAGTCCCCGGCGACCCCATCTCTGCGCTGGACCTCGTAGCCTTCGTGCTGTTCGATGGCAACTGCCACCGTGGTCGCCTCCCTCTAATCTGCATCGAGCTTGCCGTGCCACCGGTACTCCCTGCCTCTGCAGCATCGGCCTCCGCCTGGCCTGTCTCCTCGTTGCTGTCCGCTGGCCTTACGTCCCCTCCCTCTGGTATCCGTCCATGCCCACGCGCCGCGTTCGGCAGCCGCTTGGCCTGCGGATCCTGAGATCCTCCCCCGCAGGACGGCTCGCTATCTGACCCGCCTTCCTGACCTCCTCTGGCTGTACTTGTGCTGGCGACCCTCCTCCCCGCCTCTGTCGTAGCACCGTTACTCCACTGAGCCGCCTTCCCCTATAGCACCTCCACCTCTGCGAGCCCGCTCGCCGCCTCTTCTGTGGTCACGTCCTCAACGGCCCTCTTCTCGAGCATCTCTGCCCCGATGCTGGTCGCCCGTCCCTAGCGCCGCCTAGGACCGCGCTGCCCCGCGTCGATCTTCTATTGTTGCGTCTCCTTACATCAGGCGCAAGGGAGGCCGCCTTTATTTGCATTGGCTCTGCAGGTGTACCTTAGTAGAAGATGCTAGTGAGGTTTTTGGCCCCACGGCAACACGTCAAGATCTCTGTCCTGCCAGTGTGTGTCTCGCGGCGTCGATACGGGTTTCCTCCTTGCTCCAAGGCACGACGCTGCTCAAGTGAGGAGCCGAGGACCCATGTCATCCCAATGCCCTCCGAAAGATCTCCATTCGCCTGCATGCGCCTCGTCGACAAGACCACCACGCCCGAGATCTACGTCATGGACACCAAACCTCTCCATCACGGTAAACCCCAAGTCCCTCGGCGTGGAACCGACAAGTTCTACTACACGAATTTGAAGACCGATCCCGTTGAACCCCGAGACTCCCAGATCCGAAACCCAAGATCTACGTCATGGAGACCAAACCTCTCCATCACGGAAAACCCCAAGGCCCTCGGCGTGGAACCGACAAGTTCTACTACACGGATTTGAAGACCGATCCCGTTGATCCCCGAGACTCCCAGATCCGAAACCCCACCATGTGTGACCCCTTTCTAAGACCCTATTTTTTATAATATGATATTTATCACTTGTTGCATATTAAATTATTCATAGTCGCATGGATATTGGTGTGGTTTGGGGACATTATGCCGATTGACCTCATAATAAATATGGGGACCATATGCGGGCGAATCTAGTCTAATATTGGTCCCATTTAAATTTGTGCATCGAACCGGTGAAATATTTTTCCTTGATAAGACAACATTTAAATTGCAGGGTACCTAAACAACATGAACCTATTAATTAATTGTCAGGGCCCCGGTTCCGCTTAATATGGCATAAAATTGCATCACATCTTTGCCATGTCATATATCATACATGCATCATGCCCGATCTTCTGTCGTAGTATTAAATAGTGCATCCGGTGTTTCTTCTAGTGCTTTGCTTCTTCACAGATTAGGCCGATGAGTTGATGAGAGTGTCAACCCGATCTTCGGATGAACCTTTGGCAATGTTTCCAGGCGAGCATTCTCCCCTTTCTACCTATTTTATTTACTCCTGTTGATCTAATGCTATCTGTGTTGCGATGCTATATATTTCGTGGCTCTTTATACTTCCTTGCAGCCTCTATATTGCCATGGAAACATCCTATTGCCTATTTTTTGGTAGATAGTTGACCTTGCGAGTCGTAGTCGCTTGCTCAGGTGCTGCTTCACGTCGTCGATGTTCTACCGTTGTTGGGTGGTTGGCACATGCTTAATGATGGAGATGATCATGGATTTAATTACCGTTTAATAACTAAATTTGAAAGTAGGTAAATAATGCAGAGGCACCGGTGGGTAATAGACAATATTTGGTTTTTAACCCCTCATTGGTGTCCCGTAAGACCTCGAGTTCTTGACACCTGTTCCGATATCGAGCGCGCTAACCACAGGTGGGGTGTGTGGGCACCCCCATCGATTTAGTACCTGATTTCAAAGCACTGTACTGGGGGCCACAAACTAGTTTGGGGCTTTAATACTATCATGTACTTATGCCATGCTTTACTGCTTTATTTATGATTGCGTGTGGAGCGCCTGTACTATTTAGGAACCCCATGATACATTTTCGCTGTATCGACAAGCCAGTCACACTTTCGGGTTCCTAGTCGTTTACCACCGTCGACACAAACCCTGGGTCCGTCTAGAATAGCGTCCGACTTCGTTACTTGTAGCTTAGAGGGGTGGCCCCCATGTGCTTGCTTTCGGTTTGGGAAACATCGTGTCCGAAACCCCGTCGACATACCGTTGGGTGTATGTTTTGTGATCTTGTACCTACCTGATCTGACAACAAGGGTGTAGGTGCGCGTGGAAACTTTGGTGCACCCCTGCAGGGTTAAATCTTTTCGAGAAGCCGTGTCCGCGGTTATGGACGACTTGGAGCACAGTTCTCGATCATAGACAACTATAACTAAAGTTTACTGCTATAATATGACTTGTATCCGATATTACTAGTAAGTTGGATAACCACCATGTAAAGAATGAATAAAACTGCCAACCGTGTGAGTTTCCTCGACTTGACCTCCTCGTTTGGTCTCGAGGGGAAATACCAGGATGGGTATGTTTGGTGGTAGTATTTGGTTGGATCCAAATAGGTCTTTCTTATCTCTCTCTGATAGCCGCCTATTGTATCGAGTCTCTATACGTTGTTTAGTGCATGCTACGCTGCCGCTTCAGTCCATCATACCTATGTAGGAGAGGACCGCCGAATTCTAAGACTCGCCGTGTACTGGCCTCAGTACCGACCACTCTCTTTTTCTTTTGCCCTTTGTCGGCACCCCTTTTGTTTAGCAGGTTTGAGATCGACGTTGTTAGCAGGGTTAACCTTCCGGCTTGGCCTGGGCAGGGTTATGGACGCCATTGGTTATTCTTCTGGGCTCTTAGCCCCATTTTCTTCTTGTCCGTACTCGGACGCTGTATCGTTTTCAAGGTGATTTGGATATTTGTATTGTATATTTGTATTCTTGACTCTTGGAGTCGTTGTTGTATGTATCTGTTCTGTGGATTCCATCATGGACTAATGTGTAATTATATTACTTCGTTTTTCACCCGCACAAAAGTGCCTGGTGGGCACCTTTGAATCGTTTCTATGCGGGTTTGGCGGGAATCGCTAAAACTTGCGTAGGGCCGATCCGAGGGTGTTACAGAGTGGTATTAGAGCTCAGCAGTTAGGATAACCCACTGGTCCATCATATAGGATAACCTAGCTAACGGACATTGTAGAGTGTCAAAACTATTTTGAAAAAATAGGTTGGATAGATCTGATTAGGTCTGTTTTACTCCTTACCTCTCTGCTATTCTTCTCTTACCTCTATGTGTTTGAATCTTCTCTCTTACCTTTTCTTCGAGTCCAGGAATTATCGTGGTTGGGTTTCCGTCGTACCTTCAGGGTTTCGCTTCCCCCTCTTGTAACGGTGCTTCTACATCCGGTCTTCATGCCATCTGAGGGATTTTCCTCTGTTGTAACCTTCAGTGGACAAAAAATTCACTAAACTTTTTGTTTGTATCCTACGGCGTTTTTTGATACGAAAAAGTCATCTACATCAGATCTGATGAGAACCTGCATCCCTTCTTTGTTCCCGAACCTCGTTTGTCGAGATCTTCAGTCTAAATTCCGAGAGTTGGTTGCATAATTCTCTTATTCACGTGCAGAGTAATGCTTCAGTTGCGCGATGGACTGATCACCATCTGACTACTCTTATCATTTGCTTTTGTACATTGAATGGTGGATCGGTGCAATTATACTCCTTCCATTGAAGTTAGAGGTGGCCTTACCCTTTTGAGACCTTTAACTTCGCCTTTGTCTCTCCGGAGTGTTCTCTCAATAAACGTGAGCAACACCCCTTGTTGGTGGTATCACCGATTTGAAGACGGAGACATAATTCTTGTTAGTGGTGTCTCGAAGATCTACATGAAGCCAAAAGATTCAGACCGTCGACCTTCTTCCCCGTACCATGAGGCGGATCTCAAGGGCGAGATCCATTTTTAGTGGTGTCGAATTGTAGCACCCCGGTAAAACCACTACTAGAAAATCGCATGTTGTTTATATGTCACACATCATCATGACATCATCATGCATATTTTTTCCATCAAAATGTTATCAAAACCTATCTTGTTTTCTAATTATCTCCTCTGTTAATTCAAAATAATAAAATCCTATTCTTATGATATTTTGTTTTGTATAAAAGATTATTTATAAAAGGCTTTAAAAATAAAACAATAATCTTATATAATAATTTTTTTTTGACCGGAGGAGGCCGCTAGTCTGCTAGGCTAAAATCCTAGCAGCCTACTACCCAGCCCAAACTAACCAGACCCTGATCCCTGGCAAACCCTAACCCTAGACTCTCACCAAACCCCACTTCCCCGTCGCCAGCACACACCCATCTCACCTGCCGCCACCACCCAGCGCCCCACCTTTTTTCCCTGGACCCAACACGTCCTAGCCACCACAATCCCACGCGCGCAAGACAATTCTCCCGATCGAACCTTCCCGCATCGCTCCCTATGCCGCAAACCGTCACGTTCTCCTGGCCCCACCAGAGGACCCCGTCCACCACCACTCGCTCTTCCTACACCCACTGACGAGGTTTAGTCTCATCAATGCCCATTGTTATGGACTTGGGTTTTGGAGAAGATGGGGATGCTGGAGATCGTGGAACGGTTAGCAAACAAGCAACATGGGGACACAAGGTTTACCCAGGTTCAGGCCCCCGGAGGGAAAACCCTACTCCTGCTTGTCTGCTCTTGATTACGGCGGAACCGAAGGTTACAGGGGTGCGCAGATGCAATCTGGCGTGGAGGTGTGTATGCGAAAGTATGAGAGAGATATCTAGGTCGTGCCCTCCTAGCCTTTATATAGACTCAGGCAGGTCCTAGGCATAGACCTAGTCGGTTACAAGTTCTAGGTTTTTACCCCTTTGAATTTCCTATCTGCACTAGTCTTTCTCTCCAAGGATCCGAAGGCGTCATGGGCCTTGGACACCCGAAAATCTTCATGGGCCGGCGTACATCTGTCGTGGGCCTTCCTTGGGCTGGACCAGGTATGCTAAGATCACGTACCCGTAGGGTATAACCACGTCAGTAGCCCCCGAGTGATTAGTCGAATCGTAGATTCGGCTGAGGACTCTTCAATCCTTCAGGTGCAACTATGTATTAACAGTATGTGTGTAGGGATTGTTGATGCGTGTGCCTGACTCACCCGACGGATCAGGGTCAGTTAACTGTCTTAGGATGAAACAACACGATCTTCCTCAGGTTCGAGTCCCTCAACTCGAACCCGGAACATATGCTGGCGTAATTCGACTCAGGCTGCGGAGGACTTACAGGAGTGAAATTCTAGTGATTTTAACCGATGTACCCAACGCGTCCGTCGGGATTTTTCATCGCGCCTGCTGGCATGGGTTTATACTAGCAGAGCGCAGTGGTGTGCGTTGCCAGGCCATCAGATGATATCTGTAGGTCTTATCTTTGTGTCGCAGACACAGCATCCGAATACGTATCACCGCGGAGGTGTTTCGGGTGGTCAAGGAGATTGTTTCTCACTCAGCGTTTTGTTGGGGCAGAGTTCCCGAAAAGTTTTTGCATGCTAATCCGAAAGATCGCAGTCAAAGAATTCATAGGGTGCGCGACCAGCGCTCCCTATGGGAGTATCCCCCGAGTGTCTGTTCGATTCGTAGACTCGAGCGGAGACTTTAGTTCAAACATTGTTCAGTTGTTAAGTCCGTAGGACACAAAATTTTTCGGATGCTTAAATCCATCCTCCCTATGGGAGTAGCCCCCGAGTCCGTAGTGGAGTCGTAGACTTAACGTAGGACTCGAAGAAATAGTTCATTTTTATTCATCTTTCGGGTGCGCGGCCAGCGCTCCTAATAGGAGTAGCCCCCGAGTATTTAGTCGAATCATAGATTCGAGTGAGTACTCTTAGCTTTGAAGCCGAAGAAATTGTAGTTGTTGCTAGTATAGCTTTTGATGACATCAGTGCTGACGATCAATGACCTCAAGCATCTGCTACGCCAGAGATGACTTGACTGGACGAACATGGGTCCCACTTGCTGACCCTGAATTGACCGGTCACGCGCGGCGTGGAGATAATTACGGCGTCTCCTTGATTTCCGCGCGTAGTGGACGGCGTGGTAACGACGATTCGTTGTGATGCTGACACGTGTATGGCCAGATCTGTCGTTGGCGTTAGGTCTTCTTGATGGACGGTTGCCGTGCGTCGTCTTTGCCGTTATAATCATTGGGGAAAGCTGCAGTTTGTTTTTCACCGCATTGATTCTTGTTTTCACTACCTCTTTGTGCTCTAGCAGTTCTTGCTGCGCGCTGGAATATCCTTCCACATTTCCGTATTCCCTTCTGCGCTCTCACCGCCGACGCCGTCGTAGAGCGATGGGGAAACTGAAGAAGTCATCGTCTGCATTTGCTACCAGCGCCGCCGGCGCTGGAGGAAAGAAAGGCGCCACCGCTACCCGTGTCACCGATGGCGGTTGGCGGCGATCAGAGACGCGGGAGAGTGGCCTCCGCAAGCTTCGCGAGCGGGGCTTGATCCCGCAAGATAGGGAGGCCGTCAGACTCCCCGGCAACGAGGTAATCCCCCGTCCCCCCGCTGGGTATCGGGTTATGTTTCTCGCCTTCGTTATTCGTGGGTTTTCCTTCCCAGTCCACGACTTCCTTCATGGGCTGCTCTTTCTCTATGGCATTCAGCTGCATCATCTTTTGCCCAATTCTCTTCTTCACATTGCTTGTTTCATCACTTTCTGCAGTCTTGGCTCGCATCGAGTCAAGACTTTGGCCTCTTCCGGAAACTTTATTCCGTGAAGAGGCAATCTGGTTCGGATGGTGTTTATACCATTGGGGGTTGCATCATCTCCCTCAAGCCCAATCTGCTTTTCTTTTCCTTTTCCATGTCCGAATCTGTCCAAGATCTTGGAGGCGATGGTTTTATATCCGCGACCAGAGTGCCCGGCAAGATTTTGGTCTTGTTCCTTTCGACCCCCTCAAGATTGAGCCGAAAAGGTCTTTGAAAAACAAGATCTTGGATGGCGAGGTGGCGAGATAGAGGCGCTATATCGTCGGGTGGAGGATCTCCGCTTGATTCCGAGAAGGAAGTGAATGGTGGATATCATCCGCACTTCCTCGAAGGCCGTCAGTGCGACCTGTGCTAGGGTGAACCCAATGTTCCTTTATGCTGGCCGGCATGATCCGACGAGGGTTTCGGCTGAGAAAATCTCCGAGGGAGATCTTGGCAGGGCCCTTCGCTTGCTGCTGAAGTTCAAAGCCGGAGAGGAAATCCCGGGGAAGTCGCTGACTCCTCCGTTTTCTTCTTCGCATCCTGTTCCACAGGTGTAGATCCGTGCACGCAGCGCTATTTTTTGACTCCATTGTTTTGTATTTGTTTGTTGACAAATTGTTCTTATCTTGTGCAGAGCTTCAAAGTGCCGGGTATGTCGCCTCCATTACCCGAAGTGTATCCAGATGCTCCGGACAATGATTTAGTGGATTCCATGTCCGAGCTGCCGTCGGCGCGATCTCCGGCGGAAGATGCCAACGAGTCGAGCGAGGACCACACGCGCAAACGATCGCGGAGCTCCAGCGAGTCTTCGGATGCCTCGACTCCTCCAACTCCTAGGAACCCTCTGTGCCTTGAGCGTCACAGTGACGGGCATGGAGGCTCTTCCTCTCCTATTCCTGCCATTCACATGCGGGAAGCGCCAAGATTCGCCAAATGCGGAAGAAGGAAGAAAAGAAGGAAGAGAAGAAACAAGAGACGAAGGGGGAGAAGAGAGCCCGAAGGACTCCTCATGTCTTCGACTTGAGCTCACTGGACTCGTAAGTTTCTTTTATACTTCTGCCTTTTTGCTGTTGACTTTTGTGCTTGTGCTAATTATTCATTCCTCCCACGACTCCTCCAGCGATGGTGCTCGGGAGATGATGGGGGAGTCGAAGGTTGCGTCTCCTCCTCCTCAGATGGTGTCTACCTCTGAGGGTGCTACGCCGGTCCCTTCTCCGCAGGAGGCTCAGGTGGTTGCGCCTCAGAAGGCTGCGAGCGGGCCGTCGGAGTCGCCATCGGAGCATGTAAGTACTTCTGCTTCCTGCCACGGGGGGAGCCCCCGAGTGTCTGAAAATTTTTTCTTGTCTTGTTCTTTCTTCGAGTCTTCGGGGGGAGCCCCCGAGCGTTTTCGTGTGCGAATTTTGCTTTTGTTCCTTTGTGTTGGGCGCAACCCCCAAGTCCTTTTTCTTACTGGTAGTTCTTCTTCCTGCAGCCTTTTGTACATGATGCCAAGTGGCTGGTGCAGAAGCACCTGGTGCTGGAGGTCAACCTCCGACAGCTTCAAGGTACTTGGATGCTTTTGTGCTTCTTTCTTTTTGCATTATTGGCTTGCTTCTTGATGATTGTATGCTTTGAATGAAGAGGAGCATAACACTTCCCTCCGTGAGATTGATGCTCTCAAGAAGAGCCTTGGTCAAGCGGAGAAGAAGGCCGAGGACGCCGCTGGTGCGAAGGAGCACCTTGAGCTGGAGCTGGCCAAGGCAGACGAAGCTAAGGAGCATCTGGAGCAGGAGGCTACGGACCGCGAGGAGCAGCTTGCCATGGCTGCGACTGCGCGTGAAAGAGAGGTGGCGGGCAAGCTCATGGCTGCTGCCAAGGCTATTTCAGGTGAGTACCTTATTTTTGCTCCTTTCTTTTCATTTTCTTGTCTTCTTCTGTGTTACTTTCTTCATTCCTTCTCTTTTTGTCTCAGATGCCGCAGGCATCGAGTTTGACCGCGGCGCTCTGGAGGCACGGGAGTGCTCTAGATGATGCTACTGCAGCGGTCGAAGATCGCTGCAGCATCGTCGTCAACTCCTTTGCTAAGGCGAAGGAGGTCCTTGGCCGCTTCTACAAGGGGCTTGTCCCCAAGGGCGCGACCCTTGATGATGTTGACGCCCTGGCGGAGGCTTTGTCGGCCGAAGGGCCTGCGGCGTACAAGCGCAAACAGAAGGGCATCGGCGCGTCCGTCGGGCTGGCGATGGCCTTGGCGGTTGGAGCGGAGCTGGACCTTCCCTAGATCACCTCCCGGATGCCGACAACCGCGGATGGATCCGAGGTAGCCTTTGCTACCTATTCTGCTCGCTGCAAGCGATATGGGCCAAAGCTCATTGATCTGCTATCCGAGTATGCGCTGCGGCAACAGGGGGAGGCCAAGGCGAGGCAATCCGGTTCCGAGGATACTGAGGGTGCCGCGTCTTAGCGTTGTAGCTGTAGGATAGTTTGTAATCTTCTTTTGCTTGTAATTATGTTGAGGAACAAAAATCATTGTGCCACGTAGTGGCCTTTATATGCTTAATGTATTTTTTCGAGTTATGCTCTTCTCCGTTTGAATGTTTATGTCCTTTTCTTTTTTGCTGCTCTAGGTTCCTTCGGGTGCTGATCCCATTGACACCTCGCCTGCAACGCGGCAGCGGCCATCTTTGGATGATTCATCACAACTTGCTTTTCTTCGAGACCGTGTTCGTAGTCTTGAGAAGGAGTTGCTTGGGGTGCGTGGCCACGCTGATGTTTGGATGTCCAAGGCAGATCTTGGTGCAGCCAGAGAGGAGTACTTGATGGCGGAACTGCTTCGGCTGTCTGAGCAGCTTCAATGTAAGTTGTTCTTTGTTTTGAGCTGCAGCTCGGTTTTTCAGATGCGCCTTGAGCTGGATCTTGCGTCTTATTTTGTGCGAGTGTTGCAGGTGCTAACCTTGCTCTGAGGGAGGAGAAGGAGCGTGTCGCTGTTCGGGTCAATTACTTGACTCAACAGGACATGGAAGCTGGTGGTTTCTTCTGGATGGATCGTGACCGTGCCATGGCTCTGGCGATGGTGCAGGATCGCATTCACCAAGTGTCGCGGGTGCTCCGTCAAGTGCAGACTTCGCTCTCATCGGTTCTGCATGTGATGTGTCCCCTAGATACTGTGCCAACATCCTTGTCCGGCCTTCTGTCTAGATTTCGGAGCGTGACTCTCGTCCAGGAACTGGTGAGGCAGCAGCTCGTCGCATGGGTGAAGGTTGCGTTGTCCCTTGTTAGGCTGCATCGACCTGATATAGATCTGTCTGTTGTAGCAGCTGGGCCGCCTCTTCGGCCGGACGGTGGCGAGTGGGATATGCGTCCGCATTATGCGGCTGTAAGGCAGTATGCCGAACAGGTCGTAGATTTGTTTGAGCAGCGTGCTCAAGTTATTCTTCAGAATAGGTAGTACCTGTAAAAGAGATAGATAGATGTAAAATTTGTATATTTCGACTGGGCGTGTTGTGCCCTTTGTTATAAAGATTTTTTTATTGTGAGCATGCAGTGCTTTGTTTAAGTACGTGTCCTTTTTGTTTGCCTGACGTTGTCAGCTACTCAAGTGTACACGTGCGATCCTCGTCGATGAAATCGTGAGGTGGGGGGAGCCCCCGAGTGTGTTTGTAGCATAAAGTAAAGTTGCAAGTAGTGAACGAGATTTTGGGGCGGGACACTTAGCTTTATTTATATCGTAATGGAGGAAGTACATTGTTCAGCTAAATAGCCTTGGCCGAAAAGCCTTATTGAAAGTAAAGGGGTAGGTAGCTATGGGTAGAATCGCCGTAAGTGTGCGATGTTCCATGTGTTGGAGTATGCGACTCCAGACTCCACGTGCTTGAGGCTTTAGGCGCCACCTGGGATGACTTCGGTGATAATGTAGGGTCCTTCCCATGGTGACTCGAATTTCTTCGGTCGCTCTTGCTTGACTCGCAAGACGAGGTCTCCTTCGACGAAGGACCTTGGGCACAAAGCGCGGTGGTAGTTATGGAGACTGCTGGTACACCGATCGAGCCGCTGCACGCCTCTCTTGCTTCATCGAGTGTGTCGACGGCGTCTTCGAGTGCAGCCGTGGATTCGTCATTGTATTTACGACCGAGGGGCCTGGTGGCGTGCCGCTGGTAGCACGGCTCCATGCACCATGAAGAACGGTGTGTAGCCGGTGGAGCTATTTGGCGTAGTACGCAAACTCCATAGGACAGATGGCAGCTCTTTCGTCCAGGCTCCGGCCTTTCGTTCGAGTGGGCTCATGAGGCGCTTCTTGATGCCAGCGCCGATTAGGCCGTTGGCATTTTCGACCTGCCCATTCATTTGCGGGTGAGCCACTCAGGCGTATGTGATGTTGATCCCGAGGCCTTCACAGAAGTCTTGGAATTCTTTGGAGATGAAGTTTGATCCATTGTCGGTGATGATGCTGTGCGGTACGCCGAACCTGTAGGCAATGGACTCGAAGAACTTGACGGCGGTCTTGCCCTTTTGGTTTGTAACCGGCATGGCCTCGACCCACTTGGTGAATTTATCGACTGCGACCAAAAGGTAAACGTGGCCCCCTTTCAAGGACTTTGGCAGTTTGCTGATCATGTCGAGGCCCCATTGGGCAAAGGGCCAGGCTATAGGTATGGGTTCGAAGTTCGACCGGTGCGGTTTGTCAGCGAACCTTTGGCACCCGTTAAATCTTCGGACGATGTCCTTTGCGTCGCTCATGGCCGTTGGCCAGTAGAATCCAGCTCGTAGAGCTTTGGCGACAAGGGAGCGGCTGCCTGCATGATGGCCGCAGATGCCCTCGTGGATGTCTTGGAGGATTCTTCCCGTCACCGATGGTGACGCACCTTTGTAGTACACCCGTAATACTGCGCTTGTACAGCTCGCCATTGATGATGGTGAAGGCTTTTGACCGACGAGATATGCCCCGGGCATCTGTCGGGCTGTCAGGCAGTTCTCCGTTTATCAAGAACTGGAGGTATGGTCGCGTCCAGGTTTCTTCGACTGCCATGACCTGCATCAGGTTGACCATAGCGACCTCTGTGTCCAGTTTCTCGGGTCCTTCATGTCCTTTGGGCAGCGTAGCCCCCGAGTGTTCTGCTTCTTCGGGTGATCCCTTGGGGAATTTCCGCTTGATGGATGGCACGCAGATCTTTTCGAGGAACACACCCGGTGGTACCTTTGCGCAGGTGGATCCGATGTTGGCGAGTCTGTCAGCTTCCTCGTTGCTTTCTCTCCCGACGTGGCGAAGCTCGCAGCCGTCGAATTATCCTTCGAGTGCGTTATAGAGTGCGCGGTACGCGATGATGTTTTCAGCGTGTGCGTCGCACTCGTTCATCGTCTGCTGGACGACGAGGTTGGAGTCACCGTAGATGACCAGGCGCGTTGCACCGCAGATCTTTGCCATCCTCATGCCATGGATGAGGGCTTCGTATTCGGCCTCGTTGTTGGAAACTCGGAATTTCATCCGGAGGATTTATCATCTGTCGCCTTATGGGAGGTCAAGATGACCCGCTCGCCTCCTTCACGCTTGGAGCCGCTGGCGCATCGTCCATGATGCGACATGTATGGGGTGTCCGGCAGCTCCATCCAATGTACAAGGAAGTCCGGAGGACTTGAGATTTGATTATAGTCGCTTCTCAGACGATATCCAGGGTGATAGCTCGATGCCCCACAGGCCACGCGTCCCGTGGCCTCCGGGTTATTCAGATGCTTTGTGGTGCCTCGTTGACGACCATCACCTGGTGCTCCTGGAAGTAATGGCTCAGCCGTCGAGCTGTCATGAACACGCCGTAGGCGAGTTTCTGGTAGTGCGGGTACCTCTGCTTTGTTGGCGTCAGTACCTCGCTGAGGTAGTATATTGGGCGTTGGACCCCGTGGGTCTTGCCCTCTTCGGGTCGTTCGACCACTAGCACGGTGCTGACCACCTGATGTGTGGCTGCTATGTACATCAGCAAAGGTTCGCGCTCTTCATCCACTAGCAGAGGCGTGACCAGGACAGGCGAGGTGGAGAGTAGCCGTTTGAGGTTTTCGAACGCATCGTCAGCTTCGGGCGTCCGCTCGAATTTATCCGCCTTGCGTAGCAGCTGGTAGAATGGCAGGGCCTTCTCTCCCATGCGGCTGATGAATCTGCTCAACGCAGCTATTCGTCCTGCGAGCTGCTGGACACCCTTGAGGTTTTTCGGCTTCTCCATCGCCATGATGGCCCTGATTTTCTTCGGGTTCGCCTCGATCCCTCGCTGAGAGATGAAGTAGCCAAGCAGCTGACCCGATGGGACGCCGAAGGCGCACTTTTTGGGTTTGAGTTTGATCCTGTAGCGGTCGAGGTTGTCAAACTACTCGCAGAGATCGTCGATAAGTGTCCTCGCCTCCCTGGTTTTTATGACTATGTCGTCGACGTAGACTTGAATGTTGCGACCGATCTGGTCCTTGAGGCATGCCTGCATGCATCGCTGGTACGTGGCACCTGCGTTTTTTAGCCCGAAGGGCATTGTGTTGTAGCAGAACACTCCGAACGCTGTGATAAACGCCGTTTTCTCCTGATCTTCGACCTTGAGTCGAATCTGTTTGTAGCCTGAGTAGGCGTCGAGGAAGGAGAGTTTTTCGCAACCTGCGGTCGAATCGATGATCTGATCGATCCGAGGAAGAGGGAAGTGGTCCTTTGGGAAGTGCTTGTTTAGCGACGTGAAATCGACGCACATCCGCAGGATGTCCGTGTCCTTCTTTGGGACCATCACTGTATTTTCAAGCCACTCGCTTTCTTTGATTTCCATGATGAAGTCTGCAGCGAGTAGTCTGTTGATTTCTTTGCCGATAGCTTCGGCCCGTGGCTCGGACAGTCTCCGGATGGACTGCTTGACGGGCTTGGTGTCTGGAAAGACATTGAGTGCGTGCTCGGCGAATTCCCTGGGAAATCCTGGCATGTCCGCAGGATGCGGTAAGATTTCCAGCGCTCACGGAGGAATTCGACGAGCGTGCCTTCCTATGCGGGGCTGAGGTCGTTGGCGATCAGCGCCGTCTTGGAGGCATTCGTCGGATGGACCTGCACCTTCATTGTGTTGACGGTGGAGTCGAAGGACATGTCAGGTGCGTTTTGTCGTGCGACTGGGGGTGCCCCATTGTCCGTCACCTCACGGAGCCTTACGAGTTCCTCCTGCATGCCGAATGATTGGGAGATTCTGTTTAAATCCCTGTCACATTGGTCCGATCGGGTGAAGCTCCCGTGGATTGTGATGACGCCCTTCGGCCCTGGCATCTTGAGTAGCAGGTATGCATAGTGTGGGACAGCCAAGAACCTTGCGAATGCTACACGCCCGAGGATGGCGTCGTACTGTGATGGCCAGTCCACCACTTCGAATTCGAGCCGTTCCAGTAGGAAGTTGTCCGTCTTGCCGAAGATGACGTCGAGCCATATTTTGCCCAGGGGGTATATGCCCTTCCCTGGAACGATGTCGTGGAACGTTGTGTCTGATTGTTCCAGGCTGCACTGCGGGATCCGCATTGCTGCTAGAGTGCTTGCGAACATCAGGTTGATGCCGCTGCCGCCGTCCATGAAGACGCGACACATCTCGAAACCTCCGATCTGCGCCTCCAGCACCAGGGCAGCATGACCTGGGCGAGGGATCTAGCAAGGGTGATCCGAACGACTGAACGTGATGCAGGACTTCGATCCGCTGAGGTACTCAGGGATGGCGGGTGGAGTTGCCACGGCCGGGTTGATCTGTCCGGTGATTTTCTTCTACACCCTATTCGTGGGGCGCCCCTTCTGGATCATCAGTGCTCCTTTCGGCTGGGGATACCCGTTCCCAGCGTTGTTCTGTGCTGGTGCGACTGGTTGGTTCGGGCCTCCTATAGGTGGCGGTGGAGGAGCTCCGTGCGCTATTTCACCTGGCATGGGTGCGTTTCCGAACGCAGGGATTGGGGCTTGCTGCCTCATCTGCACCATGCTTTCGCTGAGTTTCTGGAACTCGCGGCAGTCCTTGAGCATGTGGCTCGCCTCCTTTTTTCCATCCTGCTTGTCGATGTAGAAGTGGATGGTGCATGGACCCGAAAGCTTTTCGTATGCTGAGGCTCATATCGCGTCGCGCGCTGCACGACCGCTGTCTTTGGCGCCCCGTCGGAAGTTTCCTCCGCGGTATCCTCTGCTGTTGCGGTTGGCGTAGTTGCGGCGATCGGTGTAGCCAGCCGCGACCATGTCGGGTCTGTCGCGATCGTCGTAGACACGCGATCTTCTCTTGATACGGCGCTCTCGCCGTCAATCGTAATCGTCTTCTTCTTCTGATTGTGCTCGGTGAATGGAATCTTCGCCGTCAGCCCACCTGTTGGCGATGTCCATGAGGTGGTCAAGTGTTTTGGGCTTGACGCGCCCAAGTTCCTCCTTGAAGTCTTGGCGCTTGACGCCGTCCCTGAAGGCGTCGATGGCCCTCTCTTCGGAGATGTGGGCTGCAGAGTTCTTTGTGTTGGACCAGCGTAGTATGTACGAGCGGATGGATTCGCCCGTTCGTTGAGTGCAGGCTCGCAACTCTTCGACTGAGGCGGGCCTCTTGCTGGTGCCCTTGAAGTTTCAGATGAAGCTGTAAGCTAGCTCATCCCAGCTTCGTATGGACCCTGAGGATAGGCTGCTAAGCCAGATCCGGGCTGCGCCTGTCAGCTGCAGCTGAAGGCATTGCATGGCAGTCTCTTTTTTGCCACCGTGCAGTTTGACGGATGATAAGTGGTCGCTGAGCCAGGCCTTTGGGTCTTGAGTGCCATCGAACTTCGGAGTATCCGAAGGAAGCTTGAAATTGCGCGACATCTTCGTTCGCCGAACGGATCTGCTGAAGCATCGGGCTCCGCAGAGTTCTCCTTCGTCTTCGTCCATCTCGGACTCAGACGAGCATGCGCGCTTAGCTCGCGCTTTGTTAATTTTGCGCTGTGTGAGCGCGTCTCTGGCTTCGTAGTCGCGGTTGCGGTGGCGTGAACTCTTCTTCCTTCGAGGAAGGTCATGTTCTTCTTCTTTGGATGAAGGGGTGGGGCTGCGGTCGAACCTGACCGGAGCTTTCTTCTTTGGCTCCGTGGGAGCTTCCTGGTGGAGCGCAGCTCCGATGAGTCCAAGTCCGGTAAGTGCGGACTTGTGCATGGCCCTCTTAGGGTCTCCCTCTGGAGGTGGGTGAGCTGCGAGGTACGCAGTGGCTGCCATGATCGCAGCCTGCGGCGTTTTAGGGATGACGTTGCCGTCGGCATCCATCTCCATGAAGGATGTGTGGAGGGTTCGGGTCACCTCCCGGCGCTCCTTGGGGTCCATGTTCTCCACCCGAGAGCGGTGCTTGTTGCCTTGGTTGGCGTTCGAGCTGGAGCCGATGCCCATGGCGGAGAGCGCATCTCGTCGCGCGCTGGACTCTAAGGCTGCTTGCTTGCGTTTGTCGAGCACCTCCTGCATCTTGACCTGCTTCTTGTGTTCCTCGATCAGGAGCAGGTGGTAGGCCGTCAGTAGATTCCGGGAGGAGTCTGGAGGCAGGACTATGTTGCCTTCCACGGCGTTGCGGGCTTGGGCCCATCCTTCTTTGCTAAGGCGGATGACATGGCCGTTGTTTTCCCCTTCGAGTGGGGGGGACTGGCTTCTTCTATTCCCGCCGTTTCGTTCTAGCGGGTTAGGTGGCGGGTTGGGCGGCGGGTTGGGTGTTTGCTGATCCACGTCGCTCTGGATGACTACGGCGCATTGGTAGCGCTTGTAGATTGGTCCGCTGCTGCCGCAGCTTTCAGATCCGGAACCGTAGGTCCCTGCATCCGATGGCGGATCACACAGATCGGAGTTACAGCTGCTGCTGTCGTAGGAATCATCTGTTGATGATGTTGTGCGTAGCACGGGGTGTGGGGTCCATGAAGCGGGCCTGATTGATGGTAGGTCACCCACTCAGGGAGGCGGAGGGTGCCAGTTTGCCCCACCTGGAAGCAGAAGCTCCCGAACATGATTTCGAGTCCATCACCTACGGGCTCGAAGTCCTTCATGGTGGCTGGTGAGTGGGCGGTGAAGTCGAAAGCGCCGAAGAGGAGATGACTCTCCGTCGCCGCAGAGTTGTAGATCGATCGGGTTGGGACCGTCACGACCGCACAATCAGCGTCCCCAGTTCCCACAGACGGCGCCAATTGACGAGGTTTAATCTCATCAATGCCCATTGTTATGGACTTGGGTTTTGGAGAAGATGGGGATGCTGGAGATCGTGGAACGTTTAGCAAACAAGCAACACGGGGACACAAGGTTTACCCAGGTTCAGGCTCTCGGAGGGAAAACCCTACTCCTTCTTGTCTGCTCTTGATTACGGTGGAACCGAAGGTTACAGGGGTGCGCAGATGCAATCTGGCGTGGAGGTGTGTATGCGAAAGTATGAGAGAGAGAGAGAGATCTAGGTCGTGCCCTCCTAGCCTTTATATAGACTCAGGCAGGTCCCGGGCATAGACCTAGTCGGTTACAAGTTATAGGGTTTTACACCTTTGAATTTCCTATCTGCACTAGTCTTGCTCTCCAAGGATCCAAAGGCGTCATGGGCCTTGGCCACCCGAAAATCTTCATGGGCCAGCGTACATCTGTCGTGGGCCTTCCTTGGGCTGGACCAGGTATGCTAAGATCACGTACCCGTAGGGTATAACCACGTCACCCACCCCATCGCGTGAAACGCGCTCGCTCCCTTGTCTCGTACCCGATCCAATCTCGTGAATCCCAACCTTCCTCTCTGCGCAGTCCTCTCCTCTCTTCCCCCAACCCACGACGCCTCCTCTGGCTCGCGTGATTCCCGCAGTGTGCCTCCTTCCCGACACGAGCCCCTGCAACCGCCGCCAGCGCCAAGGTCGCGAGCCACCAGCGGCCCCATCTCTGCCGCTGGACCTCGTAGCCTTCGCGTTGTTCGATGGCAACTGCCACAGTGGTCGCCTCCCTCTAATATGCATCGAGCTTGTCTTGCCACCGGTACTCCCTGCCTCTGCAGCATCGGCCTCCGCCTGGCCTGTCTCCTCATTGCTGTCCGCTGGCCTCACGTCCCCTCCCTCTGGTATCCGTCCATGCCCACGCGCCGCGTTCGGCCACCGCTTGGCCTGCGGATCCCGAGATCCTCCCCCGTAGGACGGCTCGCTATCTGACCCGCCTTCCCGACCTCCTCTGGCTGTACTTGTGCTGGCGACCCTCCTCCCCGCCTCTGTCGTAGCACCGTTACTCCGCTGAGCCGCCTTCCCCTATAACACCTCCACCTCTGCGAGCCCGCTCGCCGCCTCTTCTGTGGTCACGTCCTCGACGGCCCTCTTCTCGAGCATCTCTGCCCCGATGCTGGTCGCCCGTCCCTAGCACCGCCTAGGACCGCGCTGCCCCACGTCGATCCTCCATTGTTGCGTCTCCTTACATCAGGCGCAAGGGAGGCCACCTTTATTTGCATTGGCTCTGCAGGTGTACCTTAGTAGAAGATGCTAGTGAGGTTTTTGGCCCCACGGCAACACGTCAAGATCTCTGTCCTGCCAGTGTGTGTCTCGCGGCGTCGATACGGGTTTCCTCCTTTTCCAAGGCACGACGCTGCCTAAGTGAGGATCCAAGGACCCATGTCATCCCAATGCCCTCCGAAAGATCTCCATTCGCCTGCATGCGCCTCTTTTTGTTCTTGCTTTTGCCAAGATCTTCTCGTCGACAAGACCGCCACGCCCGAGATCTACGTCATGGACACCAAACCTCTCCATCACGGTAAACCCCAAGTCCCTCGGCGTGGAACCGACAAGTTCTACTACACAAATTTGAAGACCGATCTCGTTGAACCCCGAGACTCCCAGATCCGAACCCCCGCCATGTGTGACCCCTTTGTAAGACCCTATTTTTATAATATGATATATATCACTGTTTGCATATTAAATTATTCATACTCACATGGATATTGGTGTGGTTGGGGTTGCTCCGAGTACGCAACAACCCACCGCACGATTTCCGAGGCATGAGGCACCTCTGAGGTGACCGTTGGTCGGCCTCCGGCTCTCGCCGGTGTCTTGCCGGCATAGGCTCTGCATGGATTCCTCTGGAGGTTGCTGGAAGGTCACCTACTCTGGTGTGACCACGGGTGGTAAGTTTCTGGAAGGTTCTCTCGTTGTCTCGGCTGATTCTTGGCTGGTTCTTCTCAATGCCAAAGGCTCTCCTCTTGAGGGACGTTGTTTGGAAAATGGGGAGAAGATCTTTGTTGGATCTGTTTTGAGGTTCCCCTCTCATCTCTCTCGTGTTAATGATTCTTTGGATCCTTCATCTGGATTTCTTGGTAGATCTCCTACCATCCTCGGATCGATGAAGACACTGGTCTTAAATGGCATGCCCTTTGCTCCTCTTTGCCGACTGATGATCTTGAGCCTTCTAAAGGTTTTCTCATGCTTTTTCCTAGTTCTAAAAGGCTTGTTCTCCTCAACCATAATGAGGTTGTGATCGATGCTAGATACTTGGTTCATGGAGAGGTGGTGGCTTCTGGTATCTCTATTGATCTTCAGGTGAAGAGGGTTGTGGTTGGTACTCAAATTTTACCAAGCCCTTTGGTTAAAAAAATTTCCACCAACATTGTGAAGATGGTGCCTAGATCTCTGGATTTCTCTGAAATCTCCCCTCAGGGTGTGCTTCTAAAGATGATGCTTCTAAAGATGTTGCTTCATGTTGACCTGCCCTGGATTTTTCTTTAGGGCGTGATTTTGAGAAGAGGATTTTTGATAAATTCAGGCATCAAGTTAATTTCATTGGTGGTTTCAGGAAGAGACCATTTTATCTGGTCTGTTCTTTTGGGAGGGCAAATTTTAAGTTGGACTTTCATACTGTTAGTCTTGCTCTTCAAGCCTGTTTTGGTGGTAATGCTTCTAAATTCCAGGTGAAGCTTCTGCAAGATAGAACTTTTCGTTTCTCGGTTGCTTCAAGGGCAGTGGGTTTTGATATCTACAATATCTCAAAGTTTTCATGTCATTCTTTTGTGATTCATGTCAATCTTTGGGGTAATGGGGGTCCAAACTGGATCCATGAAGAAAGGGCATTATACAAGGAATCTGCTAAGGAATGGAAAGTTGTCACGTACAAAAAAGAAAGTGCAAAAAATCTCCTTCCTTAAAGCCTCCCAGTAAAGGTGGCTCGGTTTTTCAAAGACTCAAATTTCCTGCGTCACATGAGGGTCCTTCGCCTGTGATTGAGCATCGTATTAACGGGGAGTTCAAATCAGGTCTTCATGGCAGATCTTATGCTCAGGTGCTCACTGATTATGGTTTTAAGTCGATGGTAACGCCTGTCAGGTCTGGGGGGGGGGCGCCAATCGCGCGGCATTTAAATTGCCTGGGCTCCTTCCTTTTCTGAAATTTCCCTCTTTCCCTAATTGTAGTTGGCCCGACAAATCGTATGAGGGATGGTTCAAGGCCCAGGTGGTTTCTCATTTCCGGCCCGTCATTCACGGCAGTTTTCACGAGTTCACCACTTCATTGCAAAAAACAACTACCACTTCCCCTGTCTCCTCAACTCCCCCGCCCGCTGAAACCCCATTCCCCTCCTGCTCGTCGCCGGCGAAGAGCGTCACAATGGCAAACATTCTGATTGATCCTGCGCCTTTTCTGCCGAATGGCTTCCAGATTATGCAGGTGGCTGGGCGGAATCGTGTTAAAAGGGTGGTGGTGCCTCGGAGGTCAAGGGCACATGAACAGTATGCCATTGCTAACATTTTCCCCTCCCTCCTGGTCCTGTTCCGTTCTTGAATATTCATGGTGTCCGAGTTGATTTCTTCAACAATGAGGTTGGATTGCACTTTAGAGATATCCAGGATTGTCCCTTTGGGTCTGCATATGTGCAGTTTCACCATGTCAGCGACCGTGACAGACTCATTGCGGCGAGCCCGATCTCGTTTCAAGATGTGCATGTTTCATTTGTTAAGCACAATGAGGGTGATAACTGGGCTAGGACTCAGTTTAATAATGAGTGCTGGGTGATGCTGGTAGGGCCTCCCCTTGACCACTGGCATACGGAGGATCTGAATGCTATCTTTGCGGACATTGGAAAAGTTCTCCTGTGGGAGAGGGACCCTGATCAAAAGGGAAGGATTATTGCTAAGATTCGTGTTACTGACTTGGTTGACATCCCCAAGAGTGTGAGGTTTACCATAGGTGACCTGGTGGAGACAGAGTCATGGACTTTTTCTGTTGAAGTTCTTCAGAGTCACTTGCTTGGAGGGGGCCCACCTGAGGAGGACCCACTGCCAGATGACAATGTGGACCCACACCCTGTTCCTGCGTATGGTCTAGTCTTTGGGCCCCAGGTGCCACCTCCCCCCTCCCCCCTGCTCCTGGGGGTGATTGGGGTCAGTGGATGGCCCCTGTGCAGGACCCCGCCTCGCCGTGGGAATCTCGAAGGTTGGGGTCCACAGGAGGCCGCCTCGCTCAAGGCCCTGTCATTGCTCCTGGAGAAGACATGCCTATTGACAATCAGCATCTGCCACCTCAGGATGTGAACAGTGGAGTTACAGGTGCTATCATTGTTCAAGACTGGGAGTCTGATGATGATGAATCTGTTAATGAGCCTGAGGCTGTGGAGGAGCCTGGTGTAGCAGTTGCACCACAAGGGGTTGACATTGGGGAAGGCCTGCAAAATATATTTCAAAACTATCTGGCTGATGAGGAGGAGGCCAATTCTGATGCTGAGGAGGGGACATGAAGTCCTATGGATTCAAGTACTGTGGCCCCTGAAAATGATGATTGGATGCTGGAGGATCAGCACCTTCTTTCTCCAAATGAGGCTCACCTTCAGGTTGGGATGGTGAGAACTTTTATCTCCATTCCTGATGTGCATGTTGCCAAGAAGGGATTTTCCCAACAAGGCTTGGAGCTCTGGGAGAATTATTTTGCTCCCCATATTCAGAAGGATTCTTCTCCAATGGGTTCTCTTAAATGTGATATTCCTGTAAGTTGGTTTAACTTCATTACTCTCATGCTTGCTACTCCTGAGAAGTTTAATTGGGTCAAGGGATTTCTTACTTCTCCTTTATGGGAAATTATTAAAGAACCTATTGCTGAGGAAAGTTCAATTTCTTTCATCATTCCTAATGAGAACTTTTACCAGATGGCCCCTTCTTGCCTGGGTATTGAAGTCAATAAATCTTCATGCTCTCCCTCTACCCCTGCTAGAAAGAGAAAGGGCAAGGAACCTCTTGTGGAATCTGAGGTGAGAAGAAGCCCTAGAATTGTTGAGCTAAATGGGGTTTTAAAAGTCACTTAAATTGCCAAATTGTTGATTGCCTGGTTTGTAATGCTGCTCCTCCTTGTCTGAATTCCAAAGTGGTTAAAAATCTTGCTGCTTCATTCTGCAAGGTAAAAGATGGGTACCTGGAGAAGAGGTTGCTCAAGAAAGGGAAGGTCAATGATGTGGCTGTTAAGGTTCCTACAAAAGGCAGCATTAAAGGAGGACCCTCTTCCATCTTGAGCATTGGTGGCAAGAAGAAGCCTGGGGCTGCTGGTACCTGTGGACAACAAGCCAAGAATAAGACCTCTTCTTAAGTGTGTTAATGTATCAAACTAAATCTTTTGCTGGAGTCTTGTTGACTCCCTGTTATGTGTTCTGTGATTGTGATATTGCAATGTGGATGGTACTTGTTGTGGATCATCTCTGTGGTACCCTGAATTGGTTGGACTTTTGTCTCTGTATTTGCTGTTTCCTCTTCTGGGTGATTACATTATTTATATCACCCCACATCTATACTTGCTCCTGGTTCCTTAATGAATAACAAAAGAACTTGGAAGATCTTGAATTGGAACATCAGGGGAATCAATTCTGAAAAAAATGGATTGCTCTCAGAAGCAAAATTGAGGAGTCTGGTTGTGACATTATCTGTCTCCAAGAAACTAAGCGTGAGGATTTTGATAGCTCCTACATTAAAAAATTCTGCCCCTCCAAATTTACCAACTTTGAATTTCTTCCCTCCAGAGGTGCATCTGGAGGTTTGATCACCATTTGGAATGGCTCCCTGTTTTCTGGACAGCTTTATTTTCTCAATGAGTTTTCTATCTCCATTACCTTGACATCTCTCTTGTCTAATAAATTCTGGATCCTCTCCAACATTTATGGGCCATGTTTACCTGAAAAAAAGTCTGAATTTTTAGATTGGTTTGGCAGCATTGATATGCCTGATGATGTGGATTGGCTTATTGTGGGAGATTTTAACTTCTGTAGACAACCTTCAGATAGAAATAAATTGGGTGGAGATGTGAATGGTATGCTTCTCTTTAATGAAGCCATTAATAATTTGGGTCTCATTGAATTACCACTTAAGGGTAGAAAGTTCACTTGGAGTAACATGCAGAAGGATACCCTCTTGGAAAGATTGGATTGGTTTTTTACTTCTGCTGCCTGGACTCAGAGATTTCCCTCAACTTTTGTTGCTCCTCTTTCAAAGCCCACTTCTGATCACCTTCCCTGTGTCATTTCCATTGGCACAATGATTCCCAAAGCACAGGTGTTCAGATTTGAAAATCATTGGTTACATCATAAAGAGTTTAAAGCTATTGTTCAAAATGCCTGGAACATTCCTATGGGTTTTATGGATTCTGCAAAAAAAATCAATGCTAAATTCAAAAATGTGAGAAGAGGGCTAAAGCTTTGGGCCAAACAGCTACCTTGCCTAAAGGCACAAATCTGTAATGTTAATGCCGCTTCGTCGCCAATGCTGGGCACGCACAACGCGACCCCAAGAGCTACCGCCGCGACGGAGGGCAACGACGCGACGGCGGGAATTACAAGAACAAGCCAAGGTTTGATCCCGCGGCCCTCCTTAACCAACCATGTGCGTTTCACAGCAGGGAAGGAAAGCCCGCCACGCACACCACCGCCGACTGCCACACCCTCAGGGAGATCGAGAAGGCACGGCACGCGCGGGAGGACCCCGACAACGACCAAAATGGCGGAAAATTCGCAAAGTGGCGGCTCCCACACCTTCACCGCTTCAACACGAAGCGAGAAGAAGGTCATCGCCAGCTGTCGCCGTCAACGCGGTGGCCCAGACAGACGCCCCCGCCTCGAACCGGTCGGAGCATTATCACCGGAGCCGCAAGACCACTCGCCACGCATCGAGTACCCAGTGACGAGTCGCCCGTGGTCAAGCCCAAGGTCGGCGACCATCGGCCCCCAAGACTGGCGGACGGCGGCAGCTCCATCAACATCCTCTACCTCGACACCTTCAGCGGCTCCCGCAATCGATGATCGAGACAACCCACACCACGTTCCACGGCATCGCCCCGGCCGGAAGCGTACCCAATCGGCAAGGTCACGCTACCCGTCACCTTCGGCACTCCGGCGAACTTCCGCACCGAGCGGATCGTCTTCGAGCTGGTGCCCTTCGACAGCCCTTACCATTGCGTCCTGGGGCGCCAGGCGTCGCCAAATTCATGGCGGCACCCCACCACGCGTACAACGCGATGAAGCTCCCCGGGCCGTGCGGCGTCATCACCATCAACGGCGACCCTGACATGGCCGCCGAATGCGAGGCCAAAGGAGCCGAACTCGCCGACGCCATGATCGCGGCGGAAGCTAGTCACGCCGATGAGCTCGCCAACACGCGAGGGGTCAACAACGACGACCCCACAATACTTAAGAAGCCCAACTCAGAGGGCACAAACACCTCAACCTTTGAGGCCACGACGCACACCGCACCGGCCGAGCTGGTCCCAGACGCAGCCAGACGGTGACGATCGGGACAGGCATGAGCCCAGCATAGGAAGGCGCGCTCATCGAGTTCCTCCGTGAGAACAGGGACATCTTCGCATGGAAACCCTCCGACATGCCTGGTGTCCCTAGGGAGCTCGCTGAGCACAAATTAAACGCCGACCCCAAAGTGCGACCAGTCACGCAGCTACACGGCCATTCAACGAAGAACGCCGTCGGGCAATCGCCGAGGAAGTGCAGCGTCTACTCGCTGCCGGCTTCATTCGGCCAATCAAATACTCCAAGTGGCTGGCAAACCCAGTCCTGGTCGAAAAGAAAAACGGGACCTGGAGAATGTGTATCGACTACACAAACCTGAACAGCGCCTGCCCAAAGGAGCAGTTCGTCCTCCCGCGGATCGATCAGATCATCGACTCCACCGCGGGCTCGGAGTCGCTGTGTTTCCTCGACGCCTACTCTGGGTATAACCAGATCAAAATGGCTGTCGAGGACGAGGAGAAGACGGCGTTCATCACGCCATTCGGAGCCTTCTGCTACACCGCCATGACCTTCGGCCTCAAGAACGCCGGAGCAACGTACCAACGGTGCATGCAAGAATGCCTCGCGAGCCAAATTGGCCGCAACATCCACGTCTACATCGACGACGTGGTCGTAAAATCCGCTCGCCAAGGCGACCTACTCGCCGACCTCGCAGAGACCTTCGCCAACCTGCGGAGGTACAAGATAAAGCTCAACCCAGCAAGTGCACCTTCGTGTACCGCCGGCAATTACTAGGTACGTCGTCTCCAAACGAGGGATCGAGGCAAACCCAACGAAGATCGACACGATCGCCTGCTCGGCAAACCCGAGTGCTCGCGACGCCCGTGGCTGGCGGGCGGGTAGCGGCTCTCCGCTTCATCCCGCCTGGGCGAAAAGGCGATGCCCCTATACCGCTGATGCAAGAATCCCACCTTCCAGGGGACAAGGAGGCGGACGACGGCGCTCATGACCTCAAAAGGTGCTACGCCGCACCACTACCGCCGCACCCGTCGACAAGGAGCCCATGCTGGTTTACGTCGCGGCGTCCGAGCGTCGTCATTTGTAATGGTCGTCGAACGACTGAGGAAGGAAAAGAGCGCCCATCCAGCGCCGGTATACTACATCAGCGAGGTCCTAACCGAGTCGCGCCATGATACCCACAGCACCAAAAGCTGGTATACGCGGTCTTGAGCTCAGCGGCGCCAGACTACTTCCGTGAGCACCCCATCACGGTGCCTCTCCGCTCCACTACAAGACATCATCCGAATCGCGAGGCGACCGGCGGGTCGCCAAGTGGGCCGAGATCGGCCCACAACATTAAGTACGACACGCAGGGCGATTAAGTCACGAGCACCGGCCGATTTCGCCGACCGGGAGGAGGCCCAAGAGCGAGAAGCCGCATTCTCCACATCGAGCCTGATTTCGACGGTCCAAGAACGCGGACGGCGCAGAGCGGGATAGTGCTGACCTCACCAAAGGCGACAAGCTCCGCTACATACTCCGCCAATTCACGCCTGCACCAACAACATGGCTGAACACGAGGCCCTACTCCACGGCATGCGAGCCGCAAGGAGATGAGCGCCAATCGCCTCGATGCTACGGAGACTCGACCTCGCAGGGTCAAGTCGCCGCACTGCGACGCCGTCTCTACCATGGCGGCATACCGCCAAGAGGTGGACAAGGTGGGCGGCCACTTCACCGCTACTCGGTCGAGTGGATCGACAGAGGAAAACGAGGAGGCCGACGCCCTCTCGCATCGGGTCGGCACGATCCGCACCACCCGCCGCGTGTTCCTCGACACCATCTTCACGCCGTCAGTCTCTCCTCCGAAGGAGATCGACATCGGAGTCCCGCTCCAACCAGAGGCAACCTTGGTCGCACTCGTCACCGAACCAGACGACTAGACCAAGCCCTACATCGCCTACCTGGAGACGGGCAACCTGCCCGCAGACGAGACAAGCGCTCGACTGATTGTTCGCCGATGCAAGTCCTACACCATCGTCGACGGCGAGCTACACAAGCGCAGCGTCACCGGCGTGTTCCAACGCTGCGTCCAACCAACTGAAGGACGCAAAATCTTACACGACATCCACTCAGGCGACAAGGCCACCACGCCGCCAAGGCCCTCGGTCGCCAAAGCCATGCGACACGGCTTCATCGCCCATCAGACACGCCGATTGCCGATATCGTCCAGCGATGCGCCGGTGCGAAATACGCCAACCGACGACGCCAAGTTCGGCGCCAAAACAATCCCCATCACCGGCCATTCGCCGTGTGGGGCATGGACATGGTCGGCCCTTCAAAAGGCCCCTCTGGCTACACCCACCGCTGGTCGCCGTCGACAAATTCACAAAGTGGATAGAAGCCAGTCCGAAATGCGACGGAAGATCGCCACTAAGTTCCTACGAGATCATATACCGCCACGGTTTCCCAACAAAGATCATCACGGACAACGGCACAAACTTCGCCAAGGGAGCAATGGCCGAGTTCTGCGAGAGCACCACATCCGCTCGACCTCGCGTCGACACCCGAATCCAACAGCCAGCGGAACGAGCCAACCAGCATCCTCCACGGCTCAAGCCGCGACCAAGTACCACTCGAGCGCACCGCAGGGTGCTGGGTCAAGAGCTTCCTCCGTCATCCGGGAATCCGCACCTCGGTCAACAGTCGACGGATTCACCCTTCTTCATGGTCTACGGCGCCGCCATGCCAACCGACCTCGAACACGACTCGCCATGATCGTCCACTATACGAAGGTCAAAACGAACTGGCCCGCCAAGATGGGCTCGACCAACTCGACGAAGCGACCTCGATCGCAAGACCGCTATCTATCGCAAGGGCTCCGCTACCACCGACGGTGAAAACCCGCACCTTCCAGAAGGCGACTTGGTGCTGCGCCTCATCCAGGACAAGAAGGGCATGCACAAGCTCTCCTCCATGGAAGGCCCGTCGCTATCGGGCGCAGATCGCAACGACGCCTACTACCTCGCCGACGTCCAAGGGACGGTGAACTCGACGCGTCAGCCGTGGAATGTAAATCTCCTCCGGAAGTTCTATACCTAGAACCCCACATGTGTACTCTCCAATGCTATGAATAAAAGAAACGGTTACCGAAAAATTGCCTACTCTCCATTCCTTGTGCCACTCGACTTTCGTAATTAACAGCGTCATGCTAAAATACGAAGTCAACCCTTGGTACAGCGACCGCACGGCTAAGTAGTGATGTAAGAGCACTGAGTCATTTCAGGTCTTGCATCATCCACGAAAAACGCCAATCCGGAGCCCCATCGGAGTCGCCTAGCTCGACTGGTTTTACGAACCAAGACATCTGTCCTCGCTTCCCACAGCGACCCTGGTCCTCCGCATCCTTGGCAGAGCGACTCGAACGGCTAAGTACCACGCTCGGGGACTGGATACCAGTTCGTCTCGATCGGACAGGGAAAACGCCAAGTAAGAGAGCGTGCCCAGGACTCGCCACGCGACTGACCCACCGGGCCAGGCAGGAGCGACGCGCTAACACAAACGCGCTCAGTCCTCAACCACCCTCGAGTCGCGCTTGAACTGCCAAGTACCACGCCGGGACTCGCCACCCGCACCGTCACAGACGGGAAAACGGTAAAGCATGAGCACTCGAGGAGTCGCCTTGATCGGCTCTCCGAGCTCGGCGAGTCGACTCAACCAACAACACACATGATAAACAACAAAACATCATATTTAAGGTGAAACCCGCAAAAGGGCGGACGCGCTCGGGGACTCACCCAAAATCAATCCAAAACACGCAAACAAATAGCAAAATGAACACAACGTTCCATTCAATCGCATATCGCATTGTCTTACATTACAAAATATGCCTACTCGGCAGAATCGTTACTAACACTATTCCGCAGGCTTCGACGATGATGCACCAGCGTCCCGGCGCTTCCGGATGAATACAGTGTACGGGTTCGATGGATAAGTCGTCAGCTGGCCCGCCATCGCCGCGCGGAAGGGCTGCTCGACCTTGAAGTCGCGATGCGGCGGCTCGGCGTCGTTCGGCGCGACGACCGTTTCCTGGTACGGAAGAAGGTCGCCCATCGCCCAAACACGCTCCGAGTACGCGGCGACACGCCTCGCAGCTTAAGAACTTCGACAGATCCACCGCGACGATTTACGAAGGATAGCCACTCGCCGTCGAGGTCGAAATCTTCGGGAAGTGGGCGAGTCCTGACTCGAGCCGCCGACGCCCACGTCGAAAAGCCGACCGCCATGAACTCCACGACGGGCGCCTTCTCCAAGTACTCCCACACCTCAATGAGGTCATTGGGAATAACCTCCGTGGGCGACATCTCTTGAAGGTAGGCGCGGATGCAAGTCGCCGACAGCCGCCGAAGTCGACGAGCATGCTCACGCACTCCCTCGCATCAAGAGAACTCGCTTCATGGCTACCAATCATACGGCCTGCTAGATGGAAACAGTTGTGAGCACCACGGAAACCACAAAAATACGACCACAAGACGGAAGACGACTCACCGATCAACGGGCGGGCGAGCCCGAATGAAGCTTTGAAGCGATGTCTTATCGCCCCGAAGCCCAACGATGAGGGCTTCCGACACCTTCCGGTCTTCCTCCGGCAGAACGGCGGCCTTAGCTCGCCTGCTCGCCGAGCTCGCTTCTTCTTTCGCCTCCCAGTTCAAGGCCGAGGTCGGCAATCCTTTGCTCAAGATGCTTAACGCAGACTTCGCTGGCCAACTCGCCAGCCAGGACAAGCTCTGGCGAGCCACCTCTGCCATGCAGCAATCGCTGCAGCTCCTTGTTTACTTCTTGAGAGCGCCAACTCCTTTCAAAGACGCCGTCAGCCAATCGCTCGCCGACTCATTGTAAACCCCGCAAAGTTTCAAAGTCAGTTCACACGAAAATTACTCGTGCCCACCCGCTACAATTAGCGGTGCGCACTCCGGACCGGGCGGCTCGAAAATTTCGGTGCCCACCCGCTACAATTTAGCGGTGCGCACTGGGACCGGAGGCTCGAATATCGGTGCCCACCCGCTACAATTTAGCGGTGCGCACTCGGGACTGGTGGCTCGAAACACTAAGTGCCCACCGCTACAATTTAGCGAGTACGCATCGGGACTGGACTCGAACGCACGAAACAAGTAACTATAAAGAATCAGGCCGCTGCAAAACACCGACCCGATCCTCGGGGACTGGAGGTACCTGGATGGCCGCGCCAAGCATGCCGTGCAGTTGCGCCGCGTCCACGGACGCAAGCAGCGCCGGTGTGTGCCCGCGACGTTGGTCAATCTCAGCGTCGGCGGCCTCTGGAGCGGGGTTCGGAGTCGCAGCACCGCTGCGGGCCGCCTTGGTCATGAAGCGGGGGAAGGTAGCACCCGCCCCAAAGGAGCTCGCTTCTTCCGGTCTAGGCAACGAAATGCCTCCCTTCGTGGATGCGGTCGCTTCAACGGCGGGCCCAGCCGGCGCGACTGCCGTGTCGTCAGAGACAGTGACGATGTCATCGCCCTTGGCCTTCTTGCTGCCTTCCGTGGAAGCGGCGACCTCATCCACCTTCCTCTTACGGGAAGGGTCCTCCCCGCTAGTGGCGGAGGGCACCTTGGCCACCGTCGGGTGGCTCATCTTCTTCACTCCGGTCCTACGCATCGAGACAATTCAGGAAAAAACATTCAAAATACTAAGAGAGAAAGGCGAAAGCCGAGTACACTCACTTGGCGACGGGAATGAAACGCAGCCCTGTGCGAAGGCCGGCCGGTTTTTCCAGCTCGGGGCCAAGCCGGCGACTGAGCCCCAGGTCCAGGGCGCCAGGGGCCCAGGACACGGACGGTTTCTTTGATGTTGAGGTAGCGGTTGGCGCCTCCGGGGCGCCTTCGGCGGAGGTTTCCTTGCTAGGAGCTGCCGCGACCGGAGCCTCCTTGCGAGGCGAGACCGCCACGTTCGGGACCCTTGCAGGCGAAGTCGCTTGCTGGAGCCTTCCTAGCCCGGAGATCGCGCGAAGGCGGGGGCATCGAGGCCAGCGTGCCTCCATGGATGGTGCGTCAGCGTGGTTGCCGGGGCCGCCCCGTCACCGGCCGAGCTATGGGCATCGGAGCTGCTCGCTGAGCGCGGCGGTGAGGCCATCTTTGGCGGCTTCGCCCTCCTCCTTAGGGGGGCCCTCGCCTCTTTCTCCTTCTTCTTCTTCGCGGGAGTGGCCTGACGGAGCGAGGTGGTCTCCGGGAGTTCCTCGTCATCGTCATGACGCTCGAGGCTCCTGCTCGCCTCGAGTTCGCGCTGACGTTGCCCGCGGGTCTTTCGGACCAGTGGGGCGATCTCCTCTTCGGATTCGTCCTCATCGTCCTCATTGCCCTTGGCAGGAGGCGACTCGCTTGTGTCCTGGGCGGATGGCCCGGAGCTTTCGTCATCGGCGGGTGGAAGCCACCCTTCCACCACTTGGAATAGCTGCGTTAACATGGAACAAAGTTAGAATTACCGCGACTGCATATGCTGCGACTGCGAATAAGATCAGGTTATTACCGTTGGAGCCGGACGCTTCGTGGTGTATGGAGGGAGCCCGGCCTGCGCATCCGTGTATGCCGCCTGGGTGATCCTCTTCAGCGCCAGGAGGTAGTCCTCCAGCTTCCACTCGGCGAGGCAGGCCTTCGTCGAGTCTTCTCGGCCTGTGTACTGGTACATGTAGTGCTCGCGTTGGGCGAGCGGGACGAGTCGCCGCCCAAGCCAACAGTTGTACAGGTTCACCGTCTGGAGCCCCTTCTTCTTCAGACACGAATGGTCTGAGCATCTCGTCGACGACCATCCGCTGATCGGGAAGCTTGGCGACCTGAAGATTGCGCTCGGAGCGGTCGGCCGAGTATCGTGGGATCGCCGCCGCCTCCGGGTCGCCTCGGTCACGTAAACCAAGACTTTTTCCAGTCGCCGCTTTGGCAAGCATCAAGTCAAGAAGGAGGCTTTGGATTTCAGCTGGAAGGTTAAGCCGCCCGCGGCTAGCATTGGGCCGCCTCCTCGCGGCTGATCCGTCCATGGAACAGATCTTGCCACAAGGGAAAATAGGGCCGGCAGCCCAAGTAGCACTCGCAGAACGCCACAAAGATGGCGAGCTGCTCGATACTATGGGGACCCAGATCCGAGGGCTGGATCCCGTAGTAGGCGCAGAAGCGCCGGAAGAACAGAGAAGTGGGAAACCCTAAACCCCGCTCGAGGTGACTAGTGAAGCAGATGAACTCTCTCGCTGGTTCGGGTCGCTTTCTCCTGCGAGGATTCCGGCCTCCTCGAAGGAGGCCAGTTGCGCCCTGGTGCACTTGGATCTACCCCAAGGTTCGGTGGAGAGGGCCATGGCTGAGGATTTGCTTGGAGGTCGGAGGATTGCGGGTCGCGAGATCAACGGGCGAAAGATGTGCGTACTCGGAAGAAATGGTGGGCGGTTGGCTTTCCGATGGCCAACCATTCCCCTTATATAGCGAGAGCTGCCCGCCAAATTAGGGGGCCGTTACCGCGCGATGATTACGCCGACAGTTACCGCGGTTACCTTAACGGCTAGTTTGACCACGCCCGACGGTCCGCCTCCTGCCACTCGGCTCGCTGAGTTATTCGCCGAGGCCGCGACCCGTTGGTTCGGTACACTCAAAACGCGACTCGGTTCGCCGGATTTTTTCCTTTGTACAGGAGCCCGCCGACGATTCGACTGGATGCCAACTTGAAGCCGTATACTCCGACTGCCAGCAGCCATCCGCCTAATCAACGACGGCCTCGGGGACTACTGATGGGGATATGCCTACTGGGGTATCCTCAGTGGGACGTTTCCGACTGGCCCAAAGGCTGGCGAGTGGGCCTGCAGAACGGAGTGGATCAAAGCCCATCAGGTACCAGCGATCGGAGGTCAAGGCCCAAAGTAGTAGATAGGCCCAATGGTCCGAAAGTTAAACGATTGACAAAGTTGTAACCGAATCGGTTGAGATATGTAAACCCTAGGGAGGTAAGCCTATATAAACCTCCCTAAGGGGTGAGTAGATACGTTCCTCATACACCCAAGCAACTCGCCGCCTAGCCGAAGTTCGCATTGTAAACACCTCCATAATACAATCTAGCAGGAGTAGGTCTTTACCCTCCGGGGGGCCGAACCTGGGTAAAACCCTGAGTCTCCGCCCTCATCTCGCACCGCAGATGGCTGGCCGCCCTTGCCCTTCGTTCTACTACTCGCTGCCGATTGCAGCATCTGCCGTGGTCATTCCCACGACAATTGACTTGCTTGGTATCATGGAGGAAATGAGAACTCTTACTATTCAAGAGTGGAATCTTAGGGATATCCTGAAAAATCTTATTATTTATCTTTTACAAGACCAGAACACTTATTGGAAACAGAGAGTAAAATTAAATGGGTTAAGCTGAGGAATGAGAACACCAAGTTCTTTCACTCTAGAGCTACCATAAGTTTTAGACATAATTACATTTACATGCTCAAGGATGATTCTGATATTGAGGTCTATGATCATGATGGAAAAGCAAATCTTCTTTGGAATTCCTTAAAAAATAGAATGGGCTCTTCTGATAAGCCTGAAATGCATTTTAATCTTAATGACTTGGCTGGTGACTGCTTAAGCCAGGATGAAAGGGATGCTTTGGAAGAGCCTTTCTCTGATGAGGAGATTGATGAAGTCATCACAAATCTACCTAATGATAAGTCCCCTGGCCCTGATGGTTTTAATAATGAATTCAGGAAGCTTTGCTGGCCTATTATTAAGGATGATGTGAAGCATCTACTTGTGGAGTTCTATGAGGGGAATGCCTCTTTGGAAAGCATTAATTCTTATTTTATCACCCTCATTCCAAAAATTGCTGCTCCTTTGACTCCTGCTGATTTTAGGCCTATTTCTTTGCTAAATAGTGTCCTTAAAATTATCACCAAGATTCTGGCTAATAGACTGCAAAAAGTCATTCTTAAACTTGTTCACAAGAATCAATATGGTTTCCTCAAGCAAAGATCTATACAAGACTGTTTAGGTTGGGCATTTGAATTTCTTGATCAATGCCACAAGTCGAAAGAGGAAATTTTAATTCTTAAATTGGATTTTGAGAAGTATTTTGACAGAATTATGCATTCTGCAATCATCAATATCCTTAAATCCAAAGGTTTTGGAGTTAAATGGATTTCTTGGATTCAGATGATCTTTGGGTCTGCTTCTTCCTCTGTGCTTCTAAATGGTGTGCTTGGGATTTTTTTTACTGTAGAAGGGGTGTCTGGCAAGGAGATCCTTTGTCTCCTTTATTGTTTGTTCTGGCTGCTGATCTCCTTCAAAGTATCCTCAATAAGGCAATGAACCTGGGTCTTCTTTCTTTGCCCACTGAGAATGTATTCTGTCCTGGCTTCCCTGTGGTTCAGTATGCAGATGACACTTTAGTAATCCTTAAGGCTGATTCTGAGCAACTTTTGTGTCTTAAGGCAATCCTACATACTTTTGCTCTCTCCACTGGACTCAAAGTCAATTATTCCAAGTCCAGCATGATGCCAATTAACATGGACTCTGAGAGGCTTGGGCATTTTGCTAATACCCTTTCTTGCCTCACTGGTTCCTTGCCTTTTACCTATCTTGGTTTGCCTCTGAGCTTGAATAAACCTGCTGTGGAACATTTCCTGCCTATTGTTCAGAGAATTGAAAGAAGGTTGTGTGGAATACCTGACTTTCTTAATTATGGGGGGAAACTGCAGTTAGTTAAATCTGTGCTATCTTCCCTTCCCATATATTACATGAGTTGTTTTGATCTCCCTGTCACTATCAAGGAGCAGCTGATTAAATATATGATGCAATGCTTGTGGAGAAAGAAAACTTCTGATGTTCAAGCTAGAGGTACTGCTCTTGTAGCATGGAAGAAAGTTTGTAGACCCAAAAACCAGGGAGGATTGGGAGTTCTTGATCTTAATGTTCAGAATTCTGCTCTTCTTTTAAAGAACTTGGATAAGTTTTATAATCATAAGGATATTCCTTGGGTTCACTTGATATGGAATACTTACTATTGTAATGATAAGCTCCCTGGAAGAAGTCTTGAGGGATCCTTTTGGTGGAAAGCTCATCTAAAACTGATTGAAATTTTTAAAGGACTTGCAAAGTGCTTGGTTGGAAATGGGAAGTCCACACTATTCTGGACTGATATGTGGAATGATAGTTGCCTCCAACATAAGCTTCCTCACCTCCTCTCATATGCAAAAAACCCTCACATCTCTGTCAGTGAGTTCCTGCATGCTGCAAATACTCAGGATCTTTTTTATCTTCCTTTGTCCCAACAAGCTTATCAGGAATATCAAAGTCTTGAACAAATTATCAATTCTGGCAGGGAAGGGGAATCTTATTGTTGGTCTTACATTTGTGGCAGTAATTTTTCGGTCAAAAAGGCTTACTGCTCTTTAGCCGGTTACCAACCGGTTCAGCCACATTTCACTTGGATATGGAAATCTTCTTGTCAACAAAAGCACAAATTCTTCTTCTGGCTCTTACTGCTTGATAGACTCAACACAAGAAACCTTCTAAAAAGGAAATGTTTTTCTCTGGCATCTTATGACTGTGTCTTCCAGGGCTGCAATAGTGAGGAAACCAGTCTACATTTGTTTTGGGAATGCCCCTTTGCAAGAGCCTGCTGGGCTGAAATTTCACAAGTCAATTTGGCTGATCAAAACATCTTTGAAGTTTTAGCCAGTATTAAAAAAGACCTCAAGGTCCCATTTGCAATGGAAATTCTGATACTTGGAACTTGGGGCATCTGGATTTGCAGAAATAATGAAATTTTCAACAATCAGCATGCGTCGATGGAGACCTGGAAGGCTATTGTAGCCCATGAATTAAGATGGGTCCTTTATAGAATTAATAAGAAGTATTATCAGGGCCTTAAGGTTTGGATTGAAACCAATTTAGACAGGAGATAGCTGATTAGAATGTTATCCCTCTTCTTTGAGGTGGAATGAGTTTGTAAATATTCTTTTGTAACTCTCTATAATATATAAAAAAATTTGCAGTGGTTTTTTTGCCCTACTGTTTTACCCTCAAAAAAAATATTGGTGTGGTTTGGGGACATTATGCTGATTCACCTGATAGTAAATATGGGGACCATATG
This sequence comes from Avena longiglumis, assembly GCA_030063025.1. NCBI lineage: Eukaryota > Viridiplantae > Streptophyta > Magnoliopsida > Poales > Poaceae > Avena > Avena longiglumis. Next base: position 467,678,724 of record CP125974.1, on the reverse strand, counting down.
CGGGCGAATCTAGTCTAATATTGGTCCCATTTAAATTTGTGCATTGAACCGGTAAAATATTTTGACTTGATAAGACAACATTTAAATTGCGGGGTACCTAAACAACATGAACCTATTAATTAATTGTCGGGGCCCCTCTTCCGCTTAATATGGCCTAATTGCATTGCATCTTTGCCATGTCATATATCATACATGCATCATGCCCGATCTTCTATCGTAGTATTAAATAGTGCATTCGGTGTTTCTTCTAGTGCTTTGCTTCTTCATGGATTAGACCGATGAGTTGATGAGAGTGTCGACCCGATCTTCGGATGAACCTTTGGCAATGTTTCCAGGCGAGCATTCTCCCCCTTTCTACCTATTTTATATTTCTAGTATTTATTTCCTCATGTTGATCTATTGCTATCTTTGTTGCGATGCTATAGATTCCGTACCCCTTTATACTTCCCTGTAGCCTCTATATTGCCATGGACACATCCTATTACCTATTGTTTGGTAGATAGTCGACCTTGCGAGTCGTAGTCTCTTGCTCAGGTGCCGCTTCGCATCGTCGATGTTCCACCGTTGTTGGGTGGTTGGCACATGCTTAATGGTGGAGATGATCATGGATTTAATTACCATTTAATAACTAAAATGGAAAGTAGGTAAATAATGCAGAGGCATTGGTGGGTAATAGAAAATATTTGGTTTTTAACCGCTCACTGGTGTCCTGTAGGACCCCGAGTTATTGACACCTGTTCCGAGATCAAGCGCGCTAACACAGGTGGGGTGTGTGGGCACCCCCATCGATTTAGTACCTAATTTCAAAGTACTATACTGGGGCCACAAACTAGTTTGGGGCTTTATTACTATCCTGTACTTATGCCATGCTTTACTACTTTATTTACGATTGCGTGTGGAGCGCTTGTACTGTTTAGGAACCCCGTGATACGTTTTCGCCGTATCGACAAGCCAGTCACACTTTCGGGTTCCTAGTCGTTTACCACCTTCGACACAAACCCTGGGTTTGTCTCGAATACCGGCCGACTTCGTTACGGGTAGCTTAGTGGGGTGGCCCCCATGTGCTTGCTTTGGGTCTGGGAAACGTCGTGTCCGAAACCCCGTCGACATACCGTTGGGTGTATGTTTTGTGATCTTGTACCTACCTGATCTGACAAGGGTGTAGGTGCGTGAGGAAACTTTGGTGCACCCCTGCAGGGTTAAATTTTTTCGAGAAGCCGTGTCCGCGGTTATGGACGACTTGGAGCACAGTTCTAGGTCATAGACAACTATAACAAAAATTTACTGTTATAATATGAGTTGTATCCGATATGACTAGTAAGTTGGATAACCACCATGTAAAGAATGAATAAAACTGCCAATCGTGTGAGTTTCCTCGGCTTGACCTCCTAGTTTGGTCTCGAGGGGGAAATACCAGGATGGGTATGTTTGGTGGTAGTATCAGGTTGGATCCAAATAGGTCTTTCTTATCTCTCTCTGATAGCCGCCCGTTGTATCGATTTTCTATAGGTTATTTAGTGCATTCTGCGCTGCCGTTTTAGTCCACCATACCTATGTAGGCGAGGACCCAGAATTCTAAGACTCGCCGTGTAATGGCCTCAGTACTGTAAGGTTCCCAACCTTTAATAAGGTAGAGATCCCTGTGTTTACAATGCTAGTCCCTAGATCAATAGCTAGCATGCACAGTTAAGATGTAATATCAAGAAACAAAGGTCATAATACAACTTATAACCAGGAATAAAATAATTCATTACACCTTACATAGCTCATTTGGCTATCACATTACAATGCAGCAGAATATTTATATAGCATGGAGTTCTTCATCTTCAAAGTGCCACAGGCAATCATGTTGGTTGTAGACTTTTAATCCTATTCAACACACTTCACTAACATCCAACAAACCTGCAACATAATAAGTTGCAGCCACAAGGGTCAATACATTTGAATTGTATTGGCAAGTTTCACTACTATGTAGAAATAAGTGGATCCTATCAATACATGCAATTTGGCTAAGTGGGGTTTAGGCTCATTTGCAGAAAGCAATATAGTTTTATCCTATCTTTTAAAAATAGTTTTGATCTTTTGTCAAATCTTTCTAAGCTCCTTGGAAAACTCCAAGTGTTTCTAATACCTTGTTGACACCATCAAGTTTTACTTTGAGAAATTGGAATGTCGAGATCTTCCATAGCTTCAGGCCTTAGTTGCTCAGAATTGTCCATAACCGGGGACACGACTAAGTACTTATAATTTGATCTTCTGCAGAAGTTGTACACTTTACCCACATGACACAATCTCGTCTTGATGCCACAAGTGGCCGCTGGATAATTACACACCAAATGGAGTACCGGCAGATCGAGAATGTGACAAAGTCTTTCCATAGAAGTCCTCCCAATACACAATGCCAGCTTGTCTACCAGGAACCAATGTAGGGATATATTCCCATACACAATTCTAGTTAACCTGAAGATGCCACTGCATGGGTCTTCCACTATGTAGTTGACTAAGCCAGAGCCCATTTAGCATGTGGCTGTACATGTAGGCCACTGTGCGAGAAACATGTTCAATCTCTAAGTCCCTGGGTAGTTTTCTTCTAGTGCACATACAAAAAAGATATCCATATAAACATGGTTCCCTTTGTTGCCACCTTGTCCAAATCTTGAGTATCATTTTCCACCCAGGTGGTTCATTGAGTACTTGTTTTATTATATAAAACATATATCTTTCCAACACTTCATATAATCATATCATGTATCCCATCCCAAATATATAGGAGGGCTAAGCATACTACAACCACAATGTTTTCACTAAGGAAGATATATGGATATCCTAATAGGATTTAGCATAGCATAAAATATAGTAGACATATCATGCATGTTACAAAAATCCACTAAGTGTAATGAAAATAGTAGGACTTGGATGATAGTGTCACTTGCCTTTTTAGTAGAGAATATGGGTTCGCTTCTTGATCTTGCAAATATCACACTCCTCAAACTTTACTACAATTCAATCAAGCAAACACATATTCAACTAGCATTCAAACAATTCATCACACATAAAATAATAGAAACAAGGCAATGCATGCAAGCATGCAAAAGATGGTTTTATTTAAAAAAGTGGTTTCTATTAAGCTCTAAACTTTTTAAAGCTCAAAGTGGTCATTTACTAAAGTGGTAAAACCATTTGCAAAAGGTTTCATCTCATAAACCAAATATTATGCTAAGGTGATATTTTATGTTGTTGAAAATATCTTTTAGCAAAGTAATAGCTTTATATGGTTCATCAACTATGTTCTTAAATCTCAAAACTTGGTGTTTAGGGTCAGAAGGTTTGAATCACATCCTTTCCCAAATGTTTTACTTTAAAAATCATTTCTAAACAATATTCAATAATTTTATTTAGCTAGAAATGGTTTAATTCAAGGATTTATTCCTTAGTCTCACAAAATATGTTTCTAAGCCCAAAAGTTGGTTTCTATGGTCAGTAGGTTCAAAACAAACCACTTAGCAAAGATTTCACCTTAAAAATATTTCTAGAACAATTTATATATTCAAATTAGGCCTACACAAGTTTCTGCAATTTCAACCAATTTTCCAGAAGCAAAACATTAAACAAAGTGCATGGTTGTAAAGTATTTGTTCTGCTGATTCCAATGATATAAAATTTGCAAAATTTGGACGTGTAGAATTAATGTTATGAATTTTGCAAGTTTGCATATCTATTAGATCAAATTTCTATTTTAAATCCTGAATCTGGCCACGTGGCACTATCCTATTGGACAGTACCGCTTCGTGCGGATCGATCAACACTGGCCGCAGGATCTCACTTAATCGCACGGCACAGATCACACGTACCCCTTTGTTTAATGATTCTATCCTAGCAAACGGATCGAGATCCAACGGACCACAACTGCTCGACCAAGATCTGGCGGCGCTGGCGGCGGCGGACGGCGGAGCACGCTCGGGCGGTGGCGTTGGCGATTATTCAGGAAGCGAGGGAGGGAGTGAGGATGCTCACCGTGTTCGCAGAAGTGCAGCGAAGCTCAAGGAGTGGTTAGCTTGTCGAGGGGCGCACCGGAGCAGAGTGGATTGCTCGCCGTAGTCAGTGGCAGCGCCAGGTGCTTCTGGTTGTCATCGTTGGCGAGGCTGTAATTCACCAGAAGGCATGAGGAGGGTATGGTTAGCCGCGGGCGAGTGTGAGGATTACAGGAGCATCATCGGGAGGGTTCGGGGCGGTCTGTACTCACCGGGGGAACTCGCCGGAGAAATGGCAGACGACGGTGACGCTCGGGTGTCGAGGTTGCCGAGGCTATGGTGCTCGCGCGGGTGTGGGGTTGGTGCAGGGAGATGCGCAAGAAGAGGTGAAGCAAGCTCGCGTGCAGTGGGAGGTGAGGGGCGGTTGGCCGGCGCCGGAATTGGTCGGAGAAGTTCGTCGGGGCAGAGGGGTTCATGTAGGGTTCACAACATAGAAAACAAAAATTTTCCTACGATGTGAACTATGTACCAAGATCTATCTATTAGATACAAACAACGGGCGGATGTATATCCATAGAGAACATACCCTTGAAGAACGACAAAGCTTAACGAGTTCAACTCGTGGTTGATGTAGACGGTCTCTTGCCGATCTCAAGATCGAGAGGAAGTCCTAGCGCCGCAAATCAGCAGCGCATCCGTGCTCGCACACACGTTCGAGGCACCGAGAAACCTCCGCCTCCTCGCTCCAGCGATGCAGCGGAAGCACAACTCTTTCTTGCCGAATAGCCACCGGGAACATGTATGTCGCTAGTCCGAGACCATGGGGGATAAATTCTAGAGGGGGTGAGAGATCCTTCACGAGGAGGTGTGAGAGACAAGTGAGAGGAGGGGCTCCTTTTATATGAGGAGGGGGGTCACCCAAGGGGTTGGCCGCCGGCCATGGGGGCTGCCCCCTCCCCTCCTTCATTCATGTGGGTGGACACTCCAATCACAAAATGGCCCTTCCATTTTCTCCACTCAAAAATCCACTCAAATTCCCATTAAATTTCCACCAAATTTAATGCAAACTCTCATTAAATAAAACTCTTTTATTTTATTCAGAATTTTGTCAATTAATTTAATGACAAACATTCACAAATAACCCCTTGCTAGAATTCTATTTCACATGCATAACCAATTTATGCAATTTCACCCGAAAACCTGTTTCGGTATCTAGTGAAATAAATTACTGCGCTTGTTCATTCTTTCGGCATGAAACTTTTGCTCCAATTGGATGTCGGTGTCTCTTAAGTGTGTCACCCTACGGTTCGTGAATAATGCGGACATGATCGAGACCCCTCTCAGATCAATAATCAGAAGCGGGATCTGGAGACCCATACTGACTCCCACACATTCAACGATGACTTTCTTGTGATCGTCGGAACCTTTTATGCTAGTATCTTAATCCCTTTGTTTCACAATATATTACATGTCCAAGATTCGATCATCGGTATCTCCATACCTAGTTTGATATCGTTACCGACATGCACTCTTTTCTCGTTCCCGTGATATAACATTCTAGTGATCAAATCACTTGCTTGCAAGCTAATCAATGTGATATCACCGAGAGGGCCCAGAGTATATCTATCCGTCATCGGTATGAACAAATTCCACTCTCGATCCATGAGACTCAACATAACACTTTGTTAGTTCTGAATCCATCTTTATAATCACCCTGTTACGGTGTGACGTTTGATGTTATCAAGAAACTCTTCCGGTGTTAGTGATTGACATGATCTCATGGTCTAAGGATTAGGATCACTTCGTAAGTTGTTATAGCAATATAAACTCAATGACTTTGATCGTAATGCTATACTTCGGATGAATGTTCATCACACCATTACACTAATGTTGTGATCCCGTTATTAACAACATCCAATGTCCATGATCAGGAAACCTTGATCATCTTGTTAATCAACAATCTAGTTTATGAGAGAGGCATAACTAGGAACTTTCTGTTTGTTTATTAAACACACATGTATTAATGTTTCCGTATTAATACAATTATAGCATGCAAAATAAACATCTATCATATACTTGGAATACACATAATAAACACTTTATTATTGCCTCTTAGGGCATATTCCTTCTCTCCCACTTGCACTAGAGACAATAATCTAGTTACATAGTGATAAATCTAACACCCATTGAGTTCTGGTGTTGATCATGTTTTGCTCTAGGGAGAGTTTTAGTCAACGGATCTACTACATTGAGATCCGTATGTACTTTACAAATCTTTATATCTCCATCCTTGACATGCTCGCGGATGGAGTGAAACTGGCGCTTAATATGCTTGGAATGCTTGTGAGACCTTGATTCTTTGGCATTGGCAATGGCACCATTGTTGTCACAATAGATCACCATTGGGTCCAACGCGTTTGTAACCACTCCTAGTTCATATATGAACTCCTTCATCCAAACTTCTTCCCGGCCGCTCAAGCAAAGAACATATTCGGCCTCCATTGTTGATCCCGCTACCACAGGTTGTTTGGAGCTCCTCCAACTAACCGCTCCGCCATTCATGAGAAATACGTATCCGGATTGAGACTTAGAGTCATTCGGATCGGTGTCAAAGCTAGCGTCAACGTAACACTTAGCGACGAGCTCTTCTTCACCTCCGTATACAAGAAACATATCCTTAGTTCTTCGTAAGTACTTAAGGATATTCTTGACCGCTATCCAAAGGTTCAACTCGATCCGATTGGTACCTACTAGTCAAACTAATAGCATGTGCCACATCCGGTCTTGTACATAGCATGGCGTACATTATAGAGCCTATGGCTGAAGCATAGGGGACTTTGTCCATTATCTCTTTCTTCCGAAGCCGGACTTTGAGTCTTACTCAATGTCTTGCCTTGCAACATAGGTAAGAACCCCTTCTTACTTCCGTCCATTTTAAACTTCTTTAAAATCTTATCAAGGTATGTACTTTGTGATAGCCCTATTAGGCGCCTAGATCTATCTCTATAGATCTTTATGCCTAATATGTATGACGCTTCACCTAGGTCCTTCATTGAAAATTTGCTGTTTAGATAACTTTTAACACTGTTTAAAAGATCTATATCATTTCCGATCAATAATATGTCATCCACATATAATATCAGAAATGCCACATTGCTCCCACTCACTTTCTTGTAAATACAAGCTTCTCCATAAGTTTGGACAAATCCAAACTCTTTGATCACCTCATCAAAGCGGAGATTCCAACTTCGTGATGCTTGCTTCAATCCATAGATGGATCGCTGAAGCTTGCACACCTTGTTAGCATCCTTAGGATCGACAAAACCCTTTGGTTGTATCATATACAACTCTTCTTCAATATTACCATTGAGAAACGCGGTTTTGACATCCATCTGCCATATCTCATAATCGAAATATGCAGCAATTGCTAACATAATCCTAACTGACTTTAGCATCGCTACGGGAGAGAATGTCTCATCGTAGTCAACTCCTTGAATTTTTCGAAACCCCTTTGCGACAATTCGAGCTTTATAGACGGTCACATTACCATCAACATCAGTTTTCCTTTTGAAAATCCATTTGTTCTCTACGACCTTTCGGTCGTGAGCTAATTCCACCAAGTTCCAAACTTGATTTTCATACATGGATTCCATCTCGGATTTCATGGCTTCTAACCATTTGTTGGAATCCGGGCTCATCATCGCTTCTTCATACGTCGCAGGGTCATCATTTTCATCAACCATGAAATTCATGACAGGATTTTCAGACAGCTGGAGTCGCACGGCCCCGCTTGACCTGCGAGGTTCGGTAGTACTCTTTGGAGTTTCATGATCATTATTATTAGTTCCTCTTCAATGTGGAGCCAACTCCGGAACAACTTCCGGCGCTGCGCTACTCGCCATACTTTGAAGAGAAGGTTCAATAACCTCTTCGAGTTCTACCTTCCGACTACTCACACCTTTCGCGAGAAACTCTTTCTCTAGAAAGGATCCATTCTTGGCAACAAAAACCTTGCCCTCGGATCTGTGATAGAAGGAATACCCAATAGTTTCCTTAGGGTATCCTATGAAGACGCATTTTTCCTCTTTGGGTTCGAGTTTATCCGGTTGAAGTTTCTTCACATAAACATCTGTGGCATCCCGCAAAACCACTACTAGAAAATCGCGTTGAATTTGTGCATTGCATCGTCATTATCATGCATAGTTTGCATAAAACTATTTTTGCAAACCCCGATTGTTTTCCAGACGCCCCATCTCTATTCAAATGTCAAACACCGAGTCTCTGGAATAATTTTGTTTTGTTGCTATCGGGTTGCAAACGGCCCAATTAAATTAAATAAAAGATTTATTTATTTTAGTAGGGGCAGTCGAACGGGCCAACCCGACCCGAACGACCGCCCCAGAAAATTAATCGGTCCAACCTACCTACCCCATCTAATCCTAAGTCCACCTAAAATGCTACCCTCACTCCCTGGCCCAGCCCCCCAACCAACCAGAGAGCTCCACCTCACCCTCTCTCTCATCTCTCCTCTCTCCCTGCGGGTCCCACCGGCCAGCCCCTCCCCACGGCGTGGCTCACCCGTAACCTGCCCACCCCCCTCCTTTCCCTTTCTCACCCACTCCTCCTACCCGCTGCCCATCGCCACGTGGCGGCCACCTAACCCTCACTGCCTCGGGACCCACCCTGGCCCGCCACCCGCCACACGCCGCCACCTGCTCAGATGCCGCCACACGCCCCCACGCTGCCACACTCCACGCGCCAAGACGCGGTCCCATGGGACCCACGCCAGGCCACCCAAAGACTCCCTGCACCCACGCCCGCCCTTGCATCCCCACCTACAAGACGGCTTCTTCCTCCGCCACGCACCAAGAACCGCCCACCGCCGCTTTCCAGGCCGAGCCGCCGGCCGAGCGCAGCCGCTGCCCCTCCGCCGCCTCCTCACCCCTGCCGCCCACCTCCGGATCCGCCCGCCCGCCTCCTTCGAGCCCGCCACGCGCCCGCATCCTCCGACCTCGCCGTGCGCTGCAGAGGCCTGCCCGCCGCCTCCCTGTGGCTCGCCGCCCTCACCTCCGCCTCGCCGCCCTGTGCCGTCGCCGCCCTCCCTACCTCACCATCCGCCGCCACTCCGCCGACCGGAGCCCCTTTGCTCCCGCCCCGAGCCACCTCGCCTCCGCAGAAAGCAATCGCCCAAGGCCGCTGGCCCGCCTCTGCCGGTGCCCTCCCCCTCGCTGTCGCCGCTGCACAGACCATCAAGAGGCTCTCGGCGCCCTTCGTCCCAGGTGCCTCCTGCCGACGCCGGGACCTGCCGCTGAGCACCTCCGCCGCCCCCACACGCTCTACCCGATCACGACCACTGCCTCGCGCGCCCCGCTGCCGTCTGCGCCCGCCGCCCGCCGCGGGACGCCTCCTCCTCTCTGGCGCCAGGCCGCCCGCCTCCGTCGACCCGGGCTCAAGGCCTGTGCCAAGCGCCGCCTCCGGGCGACCGCCAAGCCTCTGCAGGTGCCCGGTTTTGGGCTTGTCCCCGTCGGTGTTGACGAGTGCAAGCTTGCTCCGAGTCCCCTGGTGGAGTAGTGCGTGTGCAGACCTTTGGGAAGATGTGTACAACCCAAGATCGCCATGGAGCAACGTAGACGACCACCCAAAGTCTCCAACCTGGAATCAACAAGTTCTGCCACAAGGAGCCGAAGGTCGCGGAACGACAAGACCCTTCCCGCACCGATACCGAACCCGGCGCCGCTCCAAGATCCCCTTCACGGAGTTGATGACCCGAAGGCCGGACCCGACAAGATCCCCGTGACGACAAGAACGGCACCGACCCGGAAGATCCGATGAACCCCGACATCGAACCAAGTCCGGATCCGGAACGCCAAGACCTACCCCCAATATCCGAGAACGCTTCCGTCGAGCCGAACCCCGTCGAACCCTGACCCTGAGACCGACCCCGAACCCCGGAACCCCAAGATCTGCCGAACCCTAAATGTGTGACCCCTTTTCCTCGAACCCTAATTTCTAACATAATAACTTGTTGCATATTGAATTGACCATGCATGCATCCTCGTCTGTGGTTTGGGGGCCTTATGCCGATTCACCTAATAATTAAATATGGGGCCCATATGCGGGCAAATCTAGCCTTATATTGGCCTCATTTAAATTTGTGTAGCGAACCCGGTGCTATCTTCTACCATGTAAAACAACATTTAATTGCGGGGGTTCTAAACAACTTGCACCATCTAATTAATTGTCGGGACCCCGGTTCCACTTAATATGACCTAATCGCATCACATCCTTGCCATGCCATACATCATACATGCATCATGCCGATCTTCCGCCGTGTATTAAATATTGCATCCGGTGTTTATTCTAGTGTTTTGCTTCTTCGCGGATAAGGCCGTTGAGTTGATGTGAGCTTCGCCCCGATCTTCGGTTGAATCTTCGACAATGTTTTCAGGCGAGCATCTCCCCCTTTCTACCTATCTTACTTTTATAGTCTTTATTCCCTCCTGTTGATCTATTGCTATCTGTGTTGCGATGCTTTAGTTTCCGTACCTGTGATATACCGTGCAGCCCTATATGGCCTTGGACACATCCTATTACCTGTTGTTTGGTAGATAGTTGGACTTGCGCGTCGTAGTCGCTTGCTCTAGTGATGTTGCGTGTTGTCAAATGCCACAGTTGTTGATGTATTGCCGCTTGTTGTTGTTGGAGATGATTCTAGTTTTACTTATCGTCACTTTAATTTCTGTTTAACAACTAAAATTGAATAAGCAGAGGCATCGGTGGGTGATAGATAATATTTGGTTTCCGAACGCCCACTTGTGTCCCGTAAGACCCCGAGTACTTGATACCTGTTCCTTGATTTGCGCGCTATCCACATCCGGGAGGTATATGGGACCCCGAGCGTGAGCTTGATTCATCTTATTTCTTGGGGCCACAAACTAGTTTGAGGTTTTATTTACGATCCTGTACTTATGCCATGTTTTATCGCTTTATTTACGATTGTGCGAAAATAATCGCATCGCTTAGGTAAACGGATGTTTTCGGTATCGACAGTCCCCGATTGGGGACCTCATGCCGCTACCATCGACGTAAACCTTGAGTCCGCTCTGAGCTTGCTTACTCATGGTATACTCCAAGGGTGGCCCTGAAATATTTCGAATCTCGTGATTGTTCACCGTGAAAGCCTCGTTGGGTTTTGATTTGGTTTTTCCGAGGTTGATCGAGTGTGTGTTGCTATTGGTGCACCCGGCCGGTAAAACTTTCTCAAAGCCGTGTCCATGGATATGGACGACTTGGAGCACAAGATCTCGATCATAGACAAGCATAACTAAAGTTTATCGCTATAAATTTGACTTATAATGACTAGTAATCAGCTTCACTATAATGGAATGGCTAATTAATACTGCCCACAATTGCTTGTTTGGTGGTCGCCATACAATTGTATCTGACTAGTAAGTATTGCAACTACAACGAAATGGCTGAATAAAAGTACCAACAACTGCGGGGTTTTATGGGATATCTCATGCTATTCATATCTGATTAGTAATTGTTGCAACTCCAACGGAATGATTAAATAAAAGTGCCCACTGCTTACTTTATCAGGACGATTATCTAAATCTGACTAGTAAAGTGCCACAACTATAACTGAATAAGTAAAACTGCCAACTGTGTGAGTTCCTCGGTTGACTTCCCCGTTTGGTCTCGAGGGGGAAACACCAGGATGGGTTTGTTTGGTGTTAGCTTCAGGTTGGATCCGGATAGGTCATTCTCACCCCTCTCTAATAACCGTCAGTTGTATCGAGTCTCTATAGGTTGTTTAGTGCATGCTGCCGCTTGATCACCATATACCTATGTAGGCGAGGACCGCAATTCTAGCCTCGCTGCAATCGCCTCAAGATCGACGCTCCTTCTTTGTTTTTCTGCTTTGCCCTTGGTCGGCACCCTTTGTTTAAGCAGGTTTTGAGATCGACGCCGTTAGTGGTTACCCTTCCGCTTGGCACAGGGGTTATGGACGTCATTGGTTATTCTTCGTGGCTCTTAGCCCCATTTGCATCTTGTCCGTGGACGCTATATCGCTTCAAGGTGATTTGGATCTCGTATTATATCTCGTATTCTTGACTCATTGAGTCGTTATATATATCTGCTACGTGGTCCCATCGAGGACTGTTGTGTAATGTTATTACTGCTTTCCACCCGCAAAAGTGCTGGTGGCACCTTTGAATCGTTTCTATGCGGGTTTGGTGAATTTTGCCCAAACTTGCATAGGTCCGATTCTGAGGGTGTTACAGAGTGGTATCAGAGCTCAGCAGTTGCGATACCCCACAAGTCCAGCCTGTAGGATAACCTAGCTAACGGCCGAAGTAGAAGTGTCAAAACTATTTTGCAAAATCGGTTGAATAGTTCTGAATAGGTCTGATTTTATTCCTTACCCCTCTGCTGTTCTCCTCTTACCTCTACGTGTTTTGAATCCGCTCTCTTCTCTTTCTTCGAGTCCAGGATTTCTCGTGGTTGGGTTTCCGTCGTACCTTCAGGGTTTCGCCCTCTTCCTTTTGTAACGGAGGTGCTACGATCATCAATCTGCAACTTGTCTGTTGAACCTTCATCCGATCTTTTGCTCTTGAGATCTTTATCCATCTGTGTTCCTTGCTGGATGTCAGTGTCGTTGAAAAACATATGAGAAGGACGAGCTTTGGTGAAGTTGGAGTATACCTTGAGCATGTGTTGTTCATGCCAATGGAACCATCGCGGAACCTAATCATTGTGTCTCTCATACGATTTCTGCTGGCAACATTCCTTTGTTCCTGAACCTCGCTTGTCGAGATCTTCAGTCTAATTCCGGGAGTTGGGTGCTTAATCCGTCTGTTCGCGTGCAGAGTAATGGTTCGAGTGTGGGATGGAGTAGCTACCCTACCACTGCTCTTATCATTCACTCCTGTATGTCGAATCAGTGGATCCAGCAGTTTTACTCCGTCCTTTGTTTATCCGGAGTGTTCTCCCGACGATCAGGAACAACGACCCTTTGTTGGTGGTGTCTCCGATTCCAAGATGAAGAGGGAACCCTCGTTAGTGGTGTCGCGAGGATCTACATGAAGCGCGAAGTATCAGACCGCCGACTTCCTTCCGGTACCATGAGGCGGATCTCGAGGGCGAGATCCCTTGTTAGTGGTGTCGAATTGTGGCATCCCGCAAAACCACTACTAGAAAATCGCGTTGAATTTGTGCATTGCATCGTCATTATCATGCATAGTTTGCATAAAACTATTTTTGCAAACCCCGATTGTTTTCCAGACGCCCCATCTCTATTCAAATGTCAAACACCGAGTCTCCGGAATAATTTTGTTTTGTTGCTATCGGGTTGCAAACGGCCCAATTAAATTAAATAAAAGATTTATTTATTTTAGTAGGGGCAGTCGAACGGGCCAACCCGACCCGAACGACCGCCCCAGAAAATTAATCGGTCCAACCTACCTACCCCATCTAATCCTAAGTCCACCTAAAATGCTACCCTCACTCCCTGGCCCAGCCCCCCAACCAACCAGAGAGCTCCACCTCACCCTCTCTCATCTCTCCTCTCCTCAAGGGTCCCACCGCCAGCCTCCCACCCGGCCGCGTGGCCCACCCAACCTGCCACGCCCCCTCCTTTCCCTTTCTCACCCACTCCTCCTACCCGCTTGGCCCATCGCCACGTGGCTGCCACCTAACCTCACTCGCCTAGGACCCACCTCATGCCCGCCACCCGCCACACGCCGCCACCTGCCCGCGCATGCCGCCACACGCCCCCACGCTGCCACACTCCCTCCACGCGCCAAAGACGCTGTCCCGCGGGACCACGCCAGGCCACCAAGACGACTCCCCTGCACTGCCCCCCTGCAGACCCCACCTACCAGACGGCTTCTTCCTCCTCCGCCCACGCACCCGCAACCGCCCTCCACCGCCTCGCCGAGCCGCCGCCGCCCTCGAGCGCAGCCGCTGCCCCTCCGCCGCTCCCCATCACCGCCGCCGCCCACCTCGCGGATCCGCCCGCCCGTCCTCCTCGCAGCGCCGCCGCACCGCATCCCTCCGACCTCGCTGCGGCCACCGCAGCGCCCGGCCGCCTCCTCCCTGTGGCTCCGGCCGCCTCACCTCCGCGTCGCCTCCGCACGCTGCCCTCGCGTCGCCGCCCTCCCTACCTCACCATCCGCCGCCACCCTGAGCCCCCGCTGCCGCCTCAGCGAGCCACCCGCCTCGCCTCATGAGCAATCGCCTCGCCAGCGCTCTGCCCGTCGCCGGTGCCTCCCCCGCCCTCGCTGCTGCCGTCACGACCATCAAGAGCCTCCTCGGCGCCCGCTTCGTCCCAGTGCCTCCAGCGACGCGCGGACCCGCCGCTGAGCACCTCCGCCCGCCCCACACGCTCTACCCGACCGCGACCACCGCCCTCGCGACGCGCGCTCCCGCTGCCGCCCGCCCGCCTCCTGACGCCTCTCTTCGGCGCCCGTCGCCGCCTCCGTCGACCCGCTGGCTCAAGGCCCGCCCAGGCCAAGCCGCCTCGCCGCGACGCCAAGCCTCTGCAGGTGCGGTTTGGGCTTGTCCCGTCGGTGTTGACGTGCAAGCTTGCTCCGAGTCCCCTGGTGGAGTAGTGCGTGTGCAGACCTTTGGGAAGATGTGTACAACCCAAGATCGCCATGGAGCAACGTAGACGACCACCCAAAGTCTCCAACCTGGAATCAACAAGTTCTGCCACAAGGAGCCGAAGGTCGCGGAACGACAAGACCCTTCCCGCACCGATACCGAACCCGGCGCCGCTCCAAGATCCCCTTCACGGAGTTGATGACCCGAAGGCCGGACCCGACAAGATCCCCGTGATGACAAGAACGGCACCGACCCGGAAGATCCGATGAACCCCGACATCGAACCAAGTCCGGATCCGGAACGCCAAGACCTACCACCGATATTCGAGAACGCTTCCGTCGAGCCGAACCCCGTCGAACCCTGACCCTGAGACCGACCCCGAACCCCGGAACCCCAAGATCTGCCGAACCCTAAATGTGTGACCCCTTTTCCTCGAACCCTAATTTCTAACATAATAACTTGTTGCATATTGAATTGACCATGCATGCATCCTCGTCTGTGGTTTGGGGGCCTTATGCCGATTCACCTAATAATTAAATATGGGGCCCATATGCGGGCAAATCTAGCCTTATATTGGCCTCATTTAAATTTGTGTAGCGAACCCGGTGCTATCTTCTACCATGTAAAACAACATTTAATTGCGGGGGTTCTAAACAACTTGCACCATCTAATTAATTGTCGGGACCCCGGTTCCACTTAATATGACCTAATCGCATCACATCCTTGCCATGCCATACATCATACATGCATCATGCCGATCTTCCGCCGTGTATTAAATATTGCATCCGGTGTTTATTCTAGTGTTTTGCTTCTTCATGATAAGGCCGTTGAGTTGATGTGAGCTCGCCCGATCTTGGTTGAATCTTCGACAATGTTTTCAGCGAGCATCTCCCCTTTCTACCTATCTTACTTTTATAGTCTTTATTCCCTCTGTTGATCTATTGCTATACGTATGTTGCGATGCTTTAGTTTCCGCACTGTGATATACCGCAGCCCCTATATGGCCTTGGACACATTCTATTACCCGTTGTTTGGTAGATAGTTGGACTTGCGTCGTAGTCGCTTGCTCTAGTGATGTTGCGTGTTGTCAAATGCCACAGTTGTTGATGTATTGCCGCTTGTTGTTGTTGGAGATGATTCTAGTTTTACTTATCGTCACTTTAATTTCTGTTTAACAACTAAAATTGAATAAGCAGAGGCATCGTGGGTGATAGATAATATTTGGTTTCAACGCCCACTTGTGTCCCGTAAGACCCCGAGTACTTGATACTGCCTTGATTTGCGCTATATCCACATCCGGAGGTATATGGGACCCCCGAGCGAGCTTGATTCAGTCTTATTTCTTGGGGCCACAAACTAGTTTGAGGTTTTATTTACGATCTGTACTTATGCCATGTTTTATCGCTTTATTTACGATTATGCGAGGTAACGCACCTCGCATCGCTTAGGTAAACGGATGTTTTCAGGTATCGAGTCCCGATTGGGGACCTGCATGTACTGACCATCGACGTAAACCTTGAGTCCGTCTCGAGCTTGCTTACTCCGCTATGGTATACTCAAGGTGGCCCCTGAAATATTTCGAATCCTGATTGTTCAGTCGTGAAAGCCTCGTTGGGTTTTGATTTGGTTTTTCCGAGGTTGATCGAGTGTGTTGCTATTGGTGCACCCGCCGGTAAAACTTTCAAAGCCGTGTCCATGGATATGGACGACTTGGAGCACAGTATCTCGATCATAGACAAGCATAACTAAAGTTTACTGCTATAAATTTGACTTATAATGACTAGTAATCAGCTTCACTATAATGGAATGGCTAATTAATACTGCCCACAATTGCTTGTTTGGTGGTCGCTTGCGACAATTGTATCTGACTAGTAAGTATTGCAACTACAACGAAATGGCTGAATAAAAGTACCAACAACTGCGGGGTTTTATGGGATATCTCATGCTATTCATATCTGATTAGTAATTGTTGCAACTCCAACGGAATGATTAAATAAAAGTGCCCACTGCTTACTTTATCAGGACGATTATCTAAATCTGACTAGTAAAGTGCCACAACTATAATCGAATAAGTAAACGCCAACTGTGTGAGTTCCTCGGTTGACTTCCTGCTTGGTCTCGAGGGGAAACACCAGATGGGTTTGTTTGGTGTTAGCTTCATGTTGGATCCGGATAGGTCATTCTCACCCTCTCTAATAACCGTGGTTGTATCGAGTCTCTATAGGTTGTTTAGTGCATGCCGCCGCCGCTGATCCACCATACCTATGTAGGCGAGGACCGCAATTCTAGCCTCGCTGTATCGGCCTCAAGATCGACGCCCTTCTTTGTTTTTCTGCTTTGCCCTTGGTCGGCACCCCTTTGTTTAAGCAGGTTTTGAGATCGACGCCGTTAAGGTGGTTACCCTTCCGGCTTGGCTCAGGGGTTATGGACGTCATTGGTTATTCTTCGTGGGCTCTTAGCCCCATTTGCATCTTGTCCGTAGGGACGCTATATCGCTTTCAAGGTGATTTGGATCTCAGATATTATATCTGTATTCTTGACTCATTGAGTCGCTGTTATATATATCTGTTCTGTGGGTCCCATCGAGGACTGTTGTGTAATGTTATTACTTCGTTTTCCACCCGCACGAAAGTGCCTGGTGGGCACCTTTGAATCGTTTCTATGCGGGTTTGGTGAATTTTGCCCAAACTTGCATAGGTCCGATTCTGAGGGTGTTACAACATCGCATCCCCAAACTTTAAGAAATGACAGCTTAGGTTTGTTTCCAAACCACAATTCATATGGTGTCTTTTCAACGGATTTAGATGGTGCCCGATTTAAAGTGAATGCAGCAGTTTCTAGTGCATAACCCCAAAATGACAACGGCAAGTCCGTCAGAGACATCATAGATCGAACCATATCTAATAAAGTACGATTACGACGTTCCGACACACCATTTCGCTGTGGTGTTCCGGCAGGCGTGAGTTGTGAAACAATTCCACACTCTTTCATGTGAGTGCTAAACTCGTAACTTAGATACTCACCTCCACGGTCGGGCCGTAGAAATTTGATCTTTCTATTACGATGATTTTCCACTTCATTCTAAAATTCCATGAACTTTTCAAAGGTTTCAGACTTGTGTTTCATCAAGTAGATATAACCATACCTACTCAAATCATCCGTGAAAGTAACAAAATAACGATATACACCTCGCGCCGACACACTCATTGGACCACATACATCAGAATGTATGATTTCCAATAAATCTGTCGCCCGTTCCATTGAACCGGAAAACGGCGTTCTAGTAATATTTCCCATAAGGCATGGCTCACATGTATCAAATGATTCAAAATAAAGTGATTCCAAAAGTCCATCCGAATGGAGCTTCTTCATGCGTTTAACGCCAATATGACCTAGACGGCAGTGCCACATATATGCGGATATATCATCATTTAGTTTAATCCTTTTAGCATCAACATTATGAATATGTGTAACATTATCATCGAGATCTAATAGAAATAAACCATTCATCATCGGTGCATGACCATAAAAGATTTCATTCATATAAATGGAACAACCATTGTTCTCGGATTTAAATGAATAACCACTTCGCATCAAACACGATCCAGATACAATGTTCATGCTCAGTGCAGGCACCAGATAACAATTATTCAAGTTTATAACTAATCCCGACGGCAAGTGGAGAGGCAGCGTTCCGACGGCGATCACATCAACGCTTGATCCATTGCCGACACGCATCTTGACCTCACCCCTTGCTAGCGGTCGCTTGTTCCGCAGCCCCTGATTCGAGTTACAAATATTAGAAACTGAACCGGTATCAAATACCCAGGTGCTACTGCGAGCACTAGTCAAGTACACATCAATAACATGTATATCATATATACCTTTGTTTGCCTTGCCGGCCTTCTTGTCTGCCAAATACTTGGGGCATTTGTGCTTCCAGTGGCCAGTCCCCTTACAATAGTAGCACTCGGTATCAGACTTAGGTCCAACTCGGGGTTTCTTTTCAGGCACGGCAACAGGCTTGCTTCCCTTACTACCCTTCCGTTTTCCCTTCTTGTCTTTCTTGAAACCAGTGTTCCTATTGATCATCAACACTTCATGTTCCTTTTTGATCTCCACTTCTGCAGTTTTAAGCATTGATAGAAGCTCGGGGAGAGACTTCTTCATGCCTTGCATATTATAGTTCATCACAAAGCTCTTATAGCTAGGTGGAAGAGACTGCAGAACACGATGGATGCCTATGTCAATGGGAATCGTTATTCCCAAGGACACAAGCTTATCGGCGTAACCCGACATCTTGAGTACATGCTCACTAACGGAGCTGTGCTCTTCCATCATGCAGCTAAAGAACTTTTCTGAAGCGTTGTAGCTCTCACAAAGCATGTGTGTCGAAAATCATTTTCAACTCACCCATTGTATCAAATGCATTGCCGTTTTCGAAACGCTTTCGAAGTTCCGGCTCTAGCCCATACAATATGCCGCAATGAACTAAGTTGTGGTCCTCCTGACGAGTCTGATAGACATTCTTCTCCTCGTCAGGGGCATCCTCTAAAGGTGGGGGGCCTAGTGGCACTTCTAGCACGTATTGCTTTTGTGCAGTAGAGAGGAGAATCCTCAAATTCATGGCCCATTCAGTAAAGTTGCTACCGTTCGTTGCTAGTTTCTCTTTCTCCATGAACACATTGAAATTAAAAGCAGGTGGTGCCATCTACAACAGAATTTGTAAAGTTTAGACTAAGTGTATGATAGATTGAGTTCAACTAATCCATATTACGAATGAACTCCCACTCAAAAACGACATCCCTCGTGCCTTTTTGGTGATTACATGAACCAAATCCACTATACCGAGTCCGATCATCACGCGAGTCGGTATAGCTACAAAGGCGAGCATCAAATGGGCATCATATCAACTATATGACTCATGCTTAACCTTTCGTTCCGTGTTCCGAGGCCATGTCTGTACACACTAGGCTCGCCAAGTTAGAACCTTAGTATTCACGTGTGTAACTGTTTTACACCCGAAATATGGTCGTGGATCCAAGAACACCCGATCATCACGTGATGTCTTGGAGCGACGAAACATAATCAGCGCATACTAAAGGAAGAACACATTCTTATCTTGATATTTAAATGAGGGATCATCTTATTATGCTAACAAAGCGCTAAACAAGCAATATAAGATGCTATCAAACATCACATGTTTATTAGTGAAATGTTATGGTTCCCGCAGATGATCTCTATCATGTGCATCGTGGTATGATCACTATCATACCTATATGTGTAAATCCAAGGTCTATGGAGTTTACACGCTATGTGTGTTGTAAGAGTATCATCTCATACTTCTACTTACAACACTACCATATCATAACACTAGCCTAGCAACAATCTAAACTAGACGCCTCTAATTTATCCATTGCAAGTTTTACGTGGCTTAGGGCTTTCGAGATAGAACCATTCTTACCTACGAACATGAACCACAATGAGGATAACCAAATTGTTGACAACTCGTTTGCAAAATAGATATTGACTATAGTAGGAGAGACAGACACCCGCTAGCCACTTATGCAAACTAGTTGCATGTCAAGCGTGGAACAGGTCTCATGTGCGAGGACATGTAAAGTTTGTCTGGGCCGCTTCATCCCACTATGCCACCAATATCCAAAATTACAACAAAGGGGCAACAACATGATCATCATCGCCCACATACTCATATGTGTACTACCCGTGTAAAGCATCTACGCATAGATCCGGCTCTGATACCACTGTAGGGTTCGCAGCATAGAAAACAAAAATTTTCCTACGATGTGAACTATGTACCAAGATCTATCTATTAGATAAAAACAACGGGCGGATGTATATCCGTAGAGAACATAACCTTGAAGTCCGACAAAGCTTAACGAGTTCAACTCGTGGTTGGTGTAGACGATCTCTTGCCGATCTCAAGATCGAGAGGAAGTCCTAGCGCCGCAAATCAGCGGCGCATCCGTGCTCGCACACACGTTCGAGGCACCGAGAAACCTCCGCCTCCTCGCTCCAGCGATGTAGCGGAAGAACAACTCTTTCTTGCCGAATAGCCACCGGGAACATGTATCTCGCTAGTCCGAGACCATGGGGGATAAATTCTAGAGGGGGAGAGAGATCCTTCACGAGGAGGTGTGAGAGACAAGTGAGAGGAGGGGCTCCTTTTATAGGAGGAAGGGGGGGCACCAAAGGGGTTGGCCTCTGGCCATGGGGGCTGCCCCCTCCCCTCCTTCATTCATGTGGCTGGACACTCCACTCACAAAATGGCCCTTCAATTTTCTCCACTCAAAAATCCACTCAAATTCCCATTAAATTTCCACCAAATTTAATGCAAACTCTCATAAATAAAACTCTTTTATTTTATTCAGAATTTTGTCAATTACTTTAATGACAAACATTCACAAATAACCCCTTGCTAGAATTCTATTTCACATGCATAACCACTTTATGCAATTTCACCCGAAAACCTGTTTCGGTATCTAGTGAAATAAATTCCTGCGCTTGTTCATTCTTTCAGCATGAAACTTTTGCTCCAATTGGATGTCGGTGTCTCTTAAGTCTGTCACCCTACGGTTCGTGAATAATGTGGACATGATCGAGACCCCTCTCGGATCAATAATCAGAAGCGGGATCTCGAGACCCATACTAACTCCCACACATTCAACGATGACTTTCTTGTGATCGTCGGAACCTTTTACGCTAGTATCTTAATCCCTTTGTTTCGCGATATATTACATGTCCGAGATTAGATCATCGGTATCTCCATACCTAGTTTGATCTCGTTACCGACATTCAATCTTTTCTCGTTCCTGTGATATAACATTCTAGTGATCAAATCACTTGCTTGCAAGCTAATCAATGTGATATCACCGAGAGGGCCCAGAGTATATCTATTCGTCATCGGGATGAACAAATTCCACTCTCGATCCATGAGCCTCAACATAATACTTTGTTAGTTCTGAATCCATCTTTATAATCACCCTGTTACGGTGTGACGTTTGATGTTATCAAGAAACTCTTCCGGTGTTAGTGATTGACATGATCTCATGGTCTAAGGATTAGGATCACTTCGTAAGTTGTTATAGCAATATAAACTCAATGACTTTGATCGTAATGCTATACTTAGGATGAATGTTCATCACACCATTACACTAATGTTGTGATCCCGTTATTAACAACATCTAATTTCCATGATCAGGAAACCTTGATCATCTTGTTAATCAACGAGCTAGTTTATGAGAGAGGCATAACTAGGAACTTTCTATTTGTTTATTAAACACACATGTATTAATGTTTCCGTATTAATACAATTATAGCATGCAAAATAAACATCTATCATATACTTGGAATACACATAATAAACACTTTATTATTGCCTCTTAGGGCATATTCCCTTCAGTTCGAGCAAGCGATTCTCGCAGCCTGGAGGCAGAGGGGAAGTGGCGACTGGGGAAAAGAGAGAGGAGGGCGAGGCAAATAAGGGCGAGTCATTGCTGCCGACAATTACTCGAGCATTCTCTCGAATTTACACGGATTGAAACACGACAGAAACGGCGATGAGCGAGGGGGAACGGTCATCGCGGGTGAGAACGAAGACCTGGCAGGTGGGGTCCGGCTGTCTGCGAGAGAGAGAGAGAGAGAAAGGAGGGCCGAGCATTCAGCGAATCTGCGGGTTAATTCCTGGGTGAAAAACATTTCGTCAGAGGGGAGAGCTAGTGGGCTGCGAGTGGGCTGGACTGGGCCTTAGCAGTGGGTTGGGTTAGTTTCATTTTTTTATACTAAATGCTTTTTTTCTATTTCTATTTATCTGATTTGATTTTCATTCAAATAATTCAAACTCTATTTCAATTCAAACCACCACCAACTTTGGGTATATTTTAATTCTGTTTATCAACTTATTCCCAAGTCCAAAATAGAACAATTATTTTTAGGGTTTATTATTTATTAAAAATAAATAAATAGACTTTAGTCTTTATTTCAAATAGGATTTATATATGGTTAAAACTCTATTTGACTTTCTAAATTCTTCCAAAACGTTTCAGTAGGTTTTAATTGAAAATATAAACACTTTGAATTTTTATTTAAAACACTTTAATAAGTTTTTAATGTTTATTTAAAATGGAAAGAGCCTTTACTTAAATAAAATTGGGTATTAATAAATCCTTATTATTTTATTTAAATAATCCCTTACTCTTTTTATCAAATTGAAATATTTTATTTCATTTTCTTGGCCAAGATTAAATTTGACTCTTTAAAATAGTCCTCAATTAATATTTCTACCTTTGCTTATAAAAACCATATCTTTTTATTTAAAGATCCAAAAAATGGTGATTCCAACTATTATAACTTTATTTAATATTTGTTTATCTTTTTAAATCCCTTTAGGATTTTATTTGATCCAAATAGGTTTTGATGTTTCCATTTGGAATCAGAAAGTTTCTTCTCACGCTAAATTTCAACAATTATTTATTTTGTTTATTTATTTTTCACATTTCAAAATTTGGAAAATTTTGGGATGTGACAAGTAGTGACCGCTCTCTTTTTCCTTTTCGCTTTGTCGGCAACCCTTTTGTTTAGCAGTTTTGAGATCGACTTCGTTAGCAGGGTTATCCTTCCGGCTTGGCCTGGGCAGGGTTATGGACGCCATTGGTTATTCTTCAGGGCTCTTAGCCCCATTTGCTTCTTGTCCGTACTCGGACGCTGTATCGTTTTCAAGGTGATTTGGATATTTGTATTGTATATCTGTATTCTTGACTCTTGGAGTTGTTGTTGTTGTTGTATGTATCTGTTATGTGGGTTCCATCATGGACTAATGTGTAATGATATTACTTCGTTTTCCACCCGCACAAAAGTGCCTGGTAGGTACCTTTGAATCATTTCTATGCGGGTTTGGCGGGAATCGCTAAAACTTGCGTAGGGCCGATCCGAGGGTGTTACAGATATATAGCTACAAATCTTGAAAAGTTATGAAACCTGGTAATATCAATTAAATAGGCTACAATGGTGGCATTTTAGCCATATACTACCTTATAGTTGCTTCACACAAAAACATTGTTGTCACTTTCATTAAGTTACGCTAACGCCATTCCATTCCATGAATATAAGCATAAAGCTTGAACATTATTGAAATTGCCATAAAACCTAAACCTTAAACTCCTCAACCCTAAACCCTCACCAAGCATGTATCATGCAATTATAGATAAAAAATTGAGATTGATACTTTCATTAAATTGCGCTAACGCCATTCATTTTTACGAATATATCCATACGACTCGAACATTAATGAAAATTCCCTAAACCCTAAATCCCTAAACCCTAAGCCCTATACCCCTAAACCCTAACCCTGACCAAGAAGGTATATATCATGCACTTATGGATCAAAAATTGAGTTATAATTTCATTAAATTGTTGCTAAGTCATTATATTCCACGAATATAAGCATAAATCTCGAAATTCATTAAAAATTCCTAAATTCCTAAATCCCTAGCCCTAAAACCAGAAAAAATAAACCCATAAAACCTAAACCCTAAAATCTTAACCACTAAACTCCTAAACCCTGACATGTTAAGCAGTTATCATGCACACTAATATATCAAAGTTTGAGATACTTTTATTTAATTGTGCAACGACATTCTGTTCGACGAATATAACCATGAAGCCAGATCATTGTTGAAAAATTCCTAAACCCTAAATAACACATGAAACCTAAACCCTAAACCCGTAAATAGTAAAACACTAAACCCTTAATCCCTTTACTCATAATTAAACCCTAACCAAGAAGGTTTATCCTACAATTATATATATATATATATCCAAATTTGAGATACTTTCATTACATTGCGGTAACGCCATTCTCTTCCACGAATATAACAATAAAGTTTGAACATTATTGAAAAGTCCCTAAACCCTAAACCCATAATTAAACCCTAACCAAGTAGGTATCATGCACTTATAGATCCAAATTTGAAATAGCATAAAGCTTGAATATTATTGAAAATTCTGTAAACCCTAAACCCATAAACCCTAAACCCCTAAACGACCGTGACTAAGCAGCAGGTATATATATCATCCACTTATAGATCAACATTTGAAATATACTTTCATTAAATTATGCTAACGCCATTCCATTCCACGAATCTAAGCATAAAGCTTGAACATTATTGAAAATGCCATAAAACCTAAACCTTTAACCATATAACCCTAGATAAACCCTGACCAACCAGCATGCACTTATAGATCAAATTTTGTGATACTTTCATTAAATTGTGCTAACGTCATTCTAATTCACGAAAGCTCGAGCATTGTTGAAAATTCCCTAAAGTACCCTAATCCCCTAATAAAGCCTAAACCATAAGCCCCCTATATATATCCTTAAAAACCCTAAACCCTAAGCCCAGACATATTATTGAAAAATTCCTAAACCCTAAACTACCCCTATAAAACCAAAACCCTAAACCATCAATACTATAAAACCATAGTAAACCCTAAAACTTGAAACACTAAACGCCTACGCCATAAAACTCGAAACACTAAACCCCTAAACCTTGATTGAACAGCTATCATGCACACTTATAGATCAAATTAATTTGTAGATACTTTTATTATTTAGGGTAACACAATTCTATTCGACGAATATAGGCATAAAGCTTGAACATTATTAAAAAAAACCTAAACCTCAACCCTAAACAACCCCTAAAACTTAAATCCCAAACCCATAAATAATATTAAAACCCTAACCCTCAACCCACATACACCCTAACCAAAATTGGAGATCAAAATTGGAGATGATTTCATTAAATTGGAGATCAAAATTGGAGATGCTTTCATTAAATTATATCATGCACTAATAGATCAAAATTGGAGATCCTTTCATTAAAGTTCGGTAGCGCTATTATATTCCATGAATATGTTGGAGATATGCCCAAGAGGCAATAATAAAGTGGTTATTATCATATCTTTATGCTCATGATAAATGTTTACATACCATGCTATAATTGTATTAACCGGAAACATTAATACTTGTGTGATTTGTAAACATAAAAGAGTCCCTAGTAAAGCCTCTTGTTAAACTAGCTTGTTGGTTAATATATGATCATGGTTTCCTGATCATGAACATCGAGATGTTATTAACAACAGGGTCATATCATTAGGAGAATGATATGATGGACATACTCCTATAGATAAGCGTAGCATAAAGATCAAGTCATTTAATATAGTTCATTTGCTATATGCTTTCTGATACATAGTAACCTAATTACTTCGACCATGAGATCATGCTAATCACCATTACCGGAAGGATGCTTTGATGACATCAAACACCACACCGTAACTGGGTGGCTATAAATGTGGCATTTAGTGATCGGAAAGTATGTGTTGAGGCACATGGATCAAGAGTGGGATTTGTCCATCCATATGATAGATAGATATACTCTGGTCTCTCTCGGTGGAATGTCATCCAATTAGATTGCAAGCACGTGACTGTCTCACAAGGGATCACATATCACGGGAACGAGAAAAGAGTACTTATCAGTAACGAGGTTGAACTAGGTATGCAGAGATACCGACGATCAAAACCTCGGATAAGTAAACTATCGTGAGACAAAGGGAAATTGGTATCGTATGTAAGTGGTTCATTTGATCACAAAGTAATCGTAGAAATATGTGGGAGCCATATGAATTTCTAGATTCCTCTATTGGTTATTGATCGGAGAAGTGTCTCGTTCATGTCCGCATAATTCACGAACCGTAGGGAGACACACTTAAGGATTCGATGTTGTTGAGTAGTTATGGAATGATGAGTAAGAGACCGAATGTTGTTCGGAGTCTCAGATGGGATCCGGGATATCACGAGGAGATCTGGAATGGTCCGGAGAATAAGATTCATATAAGGAAAGTCCTGTTTCAGAGTTGGGAAATGATTCCGGTGTTTTCACCAGGAATGTTCTAGAAGGGTCCAGAAGGTCCGGCACTCCGGAGGGGAAGGGTACATGAATGTGTCATGACAATATGGCATGGTTGCATCATGTACTAGGTCACTTGGCTGGGCAAAATAAAGGGAGAAATCAAATCCTAGTTTGAAAGTCAAACACCAATTTGAAAAAGTCAAACGACAAGTTTGCTTGGTGGAGGGAGAGTAGGAAACCTACTTGGGGAGGAGTTCCCTTCCCTCCATCCGCCGGCCAAGGAGGCCGAGTTGGGGGAGGACTCCCTCCTCCCAACCGGCCACCCTCCACCTATATAAGGAGGGGTAGGGCGCCCCCTACCCCTCACACACCCAAAACCCTAGCTCCTGGCGCCTCCACCCTAGTGCAGCCGCCGCCTAGGGCTCCTCCAAGTCACTGAGTTAGGGATTCCCCAAGCCCTAGCCGCTGGCTACACCACCCCCCTTGGTGCCCTCTATTCCGTAGATCGCCAAGGCCCTCTCTTACTCCACCATACTCGCTCCGGCTTAAGGCGAAGCCCTGCGAGATCTCCCCTCTACTTCCGACACCACGCCGTCGTGCTGCCGGAATCACGAGGAGAGTGCTATAACCTCTGCTGCCTGCTGGAACAAGGGAGAGGGAGGTCTTCATCGAGTACCAAACGTGTGACCGACTGCGGAAGAGCTGCCGGAACGCAGCACCGGAAGGATCGTCTACGCGATCTTGAGATCGGAAGTGTACGACTACATCATCCACGAGAATCTGCTCTCGTTCACCGCTTTGGATCTTAGAGGGTTAGTACTCTATCGACTCGTTGCTGCAATCTAGTAGATAGATCTTGGCTTGTGTGTGTTCATGCGATAGAATTTTTTTTGTTTTCCATGCTACGAACCCCTATAGTGGTATCAGAGCCGTGTCTATATGTAGATCTGTTGCACGAGTAGAACACAATGGTCATTGTGGGCGGTGGTGCTTTTATTATCAATTGCCTGTTGTGTACTTTGCATCTTGCGGTATGATGGGATGAAGCGGCCCGGGCTAACCTTACATGATATCGTTCATGAGACTTTCTCCATGCTCAACATGCAACTTGTATTGCATAAGTGGCTTTGCGGGTGTCTGTCTCTCCCATTATAGTATAGATTCAATTTACAACGGGCACTTGATAGTTCAAACATCAACGTTGTACTTCTTGTTCGTAAGTTAGAACGACACTTATTGAAAGCCCCAAACCACGTAAAATATGCAAAGAAAATTAGAGGCGTCTAACTTTGTTTTGCAGGGGTGTGTTGTGATGTGATATGGCCATGATTGTGATTATATATGATGTATGCAATGTTCCTTATTGTAATTTGGCAACCGGCAGGAGCCATATGGTTGTCTTTAAATTCCGTTAAGACCCGCGTGTCTATTCAAAGTAGTTGTAATAGTTGAAGCTGGTGGACGACAACCATGAAGCGGCGCCATTGACCTTGACGCCACACCGGTGATGATGGAGATCATGTTCGTGCTTGAAGATGGAGATCGGAAGCACAAGAAGAAAGGCCATATCATATCACATATTATGAATTGCATGTGATGTTAATCCTTTTATGCATCTTGTATTGCTTAGTTCACGACGGTAGCATTATAAGATGATCCCTCAAGCACACAATTTCAAGTTTTAAAGTGTTCATTCTTAGTAAGCACCGTTGCTAAAGCTCGTTGTTTCGAAGCATCACGTGATGATCGGGTGTGTTAGATTCTGCGAGTGTATACAATGTGAGCAAGCCAGATTTGCTCATGCGGAAGCTAAGGTTTGATCTTGACGAGCCTAGCATGTACAGACATGGTCTCGGAACACGGATCACCGAAAGGTAAAGCATGAGTCATATAGTAGATATGATGAACATGTTGATTGTTCGCCATTGAAGCTACATCAACTCTCGTGATGATCGGTTTTGATGTGGTGGATTTGGTTCGTGTGATCACTAAAACAATTTGAGAGATATTGTTTTGAGTGGGAGTTCAACAGCAATATGATTAAGAGTTGAACACTATTTATCATAAATTAAATCGAAGTGAATTTGCATAGTTGTTGTAGTCATTGACATCCGTTTACCACCTTGCGCTTAGTTTTAATTGAGATGATAGAACTATAGAATTCTGGTTAGTTACTTTACGAACAGGTATCGTATTGTTTTGAAGTGTTAATTTAAAGTTTAAAAGTCCCATTGCAAACTTTCAGTAAGTTTCGATTACTCCGTGAAGTTTAATAGTTGGTATTAAAACAAGAGTAACAATTCCAGTGTTAGTATATAAGTATCATGTTTATCTCCATGATTCTTGATATTCGAAAGATAGTTTCAATATCAAGGTAATCTAGGAGTTGAAAGAATTGTTTCATAAACCATCATGTATGGGAGATATTGCGATATCTGAAACAATATTTTGTTTACAACATGATAGAGTATAATATGGCAAGGTTTATGTTCTCATATTTTGTTAGGGTCCCAACCTTTAAATAAGGCAGAGTCCCCTGTGTTTACAATGCTAGTCCCTGGATCAATAGCTAGCATCCACAGTTAAGATGTAATATCAAGAAACAAAGGTCATAATATAACTTTATAACCAGGAATAACATAATTTTATTACATCTTACATAGCTCATTTGGCTATTACATTACATTGCAGCAGAAATCTATAAGCATGGAGTCCTTCATCTTCAAAGTGCCACAGGCAGACATGTTGGTTGTAGACTTTGTAATCCTAATCAACACACTTCACTAAATCAATCAAACCTGCAACATACAAGTTACAACCACAAAGGGTCAATACATTTGAATTATATTGGCAAGTGATACTATGGTAGTATTGTGGAGTCTATCATCTATAAGCATTTGGCTAAGTGGAGTTGAGGCTTGCATTGCTCAAAATAGATTTTCCTTATTAATTTGAAAACACTAAGTTTTAGCTTGTCAAAAATCATTTTTCTCAATCAAAGATTGAAGATCCTTTAACCCTTGTTCAAACCACAAGATTTTAACTTAGAAATTTGAATGATGAGATTCTTGATTGCTTCCATGTCTTGATGCTCAAATTGTCCTTTACCAGGGACATGGCTAAGTACTTAGATTTTACACTCTGCAGAGGTGGTGCACTTTCCCCACCAGACTTGGTTTCACCAAGACAAGATCTTTCAGAAGCCTTCCCTTAGACCAAAACGGACAAGTTCCAACCTATCAAAATCTACCACCAACTGTCCATATGGCTAAGTTCTTGCAACCTATATGATCTAGACAGAGCCCATAATGCCAAGTGGTTGCACTTGAAGCTTCTCAACATTTGACATCTCAAATCTCTTTGTTCCTGGGTGGCCATCCACAAGTGAGATACACAAGGTAAACCATAGACATGGGCCTTGTGAACCACTCAACCAAAATCCACCAAGCAATTACCATTCCACCCAGGTGATTCATTAACTTAGTTGTTTTATTAAACAAAACACCAGTCCTCAGACTTAGAAATTTTCCATAGTGTGAATATATTTCCACCCTTGTTTTCTATTAGCTAGGCTAAGCATGATATTAGTAGGAATATTAACTTAGGAAAATTTCTACTAAGGTTTCATCTACTAGGTTTTCCTATAGCAAGGTTTATACTTAGCAAAATTCCATGCAAGTTTTACTTAGAAAAATCACTAATGCATAGTGAAAGTAATGGGACAAAAAGTATGAAGCATCACTTGCCTTTTTGGTACAGTATGGGTTCACTTCTTGTCCTTGCAACAATCACACTCTTCAAGTCACTACAATTCAATCAAGCAAGGCACAAACTCAATCTACCAATCAAGCAAAACATCACATAAAATGACAAAGTCAAAATAATGCATGCAAGCATTCCAAGCTTTGTTTTGTTTGAAAAAGTGGTTCCTAATGGGTCATAGACATTTTGGTACACCTAATGGTCATTTTATAAAGTGGCAAAGTCATTTGCAAAAGTTTTCACTTTAAAAACCATTTTCAAAACAAAGTATCATTTTATGTGGTGTAGAAATATTTTTACTAAGGCATTAATCTATAGGGTTCACCAAATATGTTTTCAAACCATAAAACTTGGTGTTTGGGGTCAGAGAGTTTAAAACAAAACATTTCCAAAAAGTTTTCTTCCAAAACCATTTTTAATAAATAAACCACATTTCTATTTGACTAGAAATGGTTTTAAATCAAAGAAACAATCTTTTCCTTCACCAAATACATTTTTGAATCCACAAAGTGTTTCCTATGTTCATTAGGTTCAAATCACACCATTTGCCAAATATTTTAACCCCAAAATCAATTTTGAACAATTTTCACATTCTTAACAAGCATACAAATGTTTCTGCAAAAACAAACATTTTAACAGAAACTTTTTACTAAACAAATGGAATGGTTGGCTAGGGCTTGTTCCACTGGTTCCAATGATATAAAGTTTGCAAAATTTGGACGTGTGGTTTAAAAGTTGTGCAATTTACAAAATTGGAAATCTAATAGATCAAATCTGTCTTTTAAATCAACTACAGGCCACGTGGCTGTTTCTTATTGGGCGGTACCGATTCGTGTGGATCGAGCGATACAGACCACATGATTAAAAGGGGCATGTGCGGATCAGATCATCGCATACCCTTTCGTTTAAGTGAAACTATCCTATTGCTCTGATCTGGATCTAACGGCTCTCAGTGCCTCGACCAGAAACTGGCGGCCCCGGCGGCGACGACTGGCGGCGCACGCTCTGTCCGAGGTGGTCTGGCCGTTCTACGAAGCGAGAGAAGAGAAGGATAGGCTCACCGTGATCGCAGGGTCGTGGGGAAGCTCAAGGTGGCACTGGCTGGCGAAGGGGCGCACGCGACTGTCCTTAATTGCTCGCCGGAGATGAGCTGGGCATCGGGCGGCTCTGGAGGTCATCGAGGGCGAGGATGGGGGGCACCCTAGGACAAAAGGGAGACACTGTTAGGTTCGCAAGAGCATGACGATCATCATCGTGTCCACGGGGAAGAGAGGGGAGGTCTGGTTTACCGGGGAGACGTCGTCGCAGCTGAAGACAGACGGCGGTGCTGGCTCGGGGTGACGTTGTCGAGCTTGCAGAGCTCGCGCAGGTGAGCTGGCGATGCGAAAAGGTGCGCCAGGGCTTGGGGAGTATGCGAGTGTGGTCAAGGAGGAGAGGGGTGGCAGGACACGGTCGGAATCGAGGAAAAGCTCGTCGGTGGCAGTGAGGTTTGGATAAGAATCAGGGCGGCCTGGGGGCGTGCTAATGTGGGGTGACCGAGGGGAAATGGAGAGGAGGCATGAGCATTTAAGCTTGCGTGATCAAAGCGAGTTATGATGGCCGCATTAAGACGAATTAAGCCTGAGGAATCAACGGCAGGAGCGGGGAAGAACAGGTCGCAGTGGTGGAGACGATGAACAGTGTGTGGGTCCTGGCTGTCTGCGAGAGAGAGAGAGCGCGAGTGTGGGGTCCAGTCGTCAGCGACTTAGCGGTTAAGTTCCTGAGTGAGAAAAATAACGGTTCGCTGGGGAGGGAGGTGGGCTGCTGGGCTGGGATGGGCTTTAGCTGGGCTGGGTCGTTTTGCTCTATTTTTTTCTGTTTGAAACCTTTTTCTTTTTCCAAATCAATTTCTGTTTTGAATTTCAATCAACTATTCAAACATTCAAACAATTCAAACATTAACCACACTTTGCAATTGAATTTGGTTATGTTTAACAACATAAACCAATTCCCAAAATAAAATAATATAATTTTATTCTTTTTAGTATCTATTTAATATTTAAATAAAATAGACCTTTAATTATTAATTCAAAATAGGTTTTGATTTATTTAATAAAATCTCGATTCGGGAACTAAATATTTTCAAAACCAAATCAGTAGGTTTTATTTTAAAATAGAAGATACTTGGAAAGCTTGTTTTAAAATAAAATAACATTTTATTTTAGGGTCCATTGATAATTAAATAAAATGGACCTTAGTCATTAAATCAAATAGGATTTGTTTTATTAAAAACTTTATTTTGAAATCTAAAATAAAACCAAAACACTTCAGTAGGTTTTATTTGAGAATATAAAATACTTGGAAAACTTATTTCAAATAAATAAATAAGTTTTAGTGTTTATTAAAAATGGGAAAAGCCTTTACTTAAATAAAATTGGATATTAAATCCTTATTATTTTATTTAAATAAAACTTTACTATTTTTATCAAAACAAAACATTTTATTTCAAAACATTGGCCAAGGTTTAATTTGGCTTTATAAATAATCCTTATTTATAAATCTATCATTTCTTTTGAAAACCAAATCTTTTATAAAAAGATTTAAAAAATAGTAAAACCAAATATTTTCATTTTCCTTTATTAAATGTTTAACTTTTTAAATCCCTTTAGGATTTACCTTGATCAAAATAGGTTTGAAGGTTCCCATTTGATTTATAAAAGTTTCTTCTCACTCTGAAAATCAACAAGGTTTTATTTTATTCATTTATTTTTCACATTACAAGATTTGGAAAATCTTGGGATGTGACAGGCTACCACCCTTAAAGTAAATCTCGTCCCGAGATTTGGGAAGGCTAGGGGTTACAAGTAGGCTCAAAACAACTAGGGTACTACCACCCTTAAAAATTTTCCAACTAAATTACATATTGGCCTTCTTGGGGTCCTAGGGAAACTTCTCTGGGCAAACATCCGCATAGTGTCCTTTGTTTTCACACTTGAATCATGTGACAAGGCTGAGATCTTTTATAGGTTGGTTTATCTTGTGCTTCCTCTTTCCTGGACAGAAGTTTACATAGTGGCCTAGTTCCTTGCATTTGAAACACATCACTTGGCTGATATCTTTCTTTTCCTTTGGTATCATTGCCTCTTGTTTGTTTCTTTGATTCTTCTTCTTTTCTGGGCATTCATTGGCATAGTGTCCCATCTCTTTGCAATTGTAACATTGCACTTGAGTAATATCCTTCTTGTTAGGGTTGGGGCATTTCTTCTTCTTCTTGGGTCTCTCCAAAGCTAGGAGTTCTTCTAGTTCATGTTCTTCATATGTTTTCTCATAGGTAGGAATTCTTTCTCTCTTCTTGGGGCATTGGTCTTCATGCTCCTTGAATGTATGATCCTTGTCTCTACAAATCATGCATGCTTGGGTTCCTTCTAGAATAACATCTTTGTCATCCTTGTTGTCCTTAGCTCTTTGGGAAAAGTTTTCTCTCCTGTTGATCATTTGAGTAACCAATCCTTGCAACAATTGGGATTTAAGTTTCAAAATCCTTTGTATGGCTAGGTCTAGTCCATTGTTGTTGGCTAAAAGCTGAGTTGTCTCTTGGCTCAACTGGTTTTGGGTTGCTATAAGTTCTCTCATGTTGTCCTCTTGGTTGTTGTTGTCATCAACCTTGATGTTGGAGTCTCTTGGAGTAGTCATCTGTTTGGGTTGGATTGGGATTAGATTAGGCAAAAATATTTCTAAGGGAATAATTCTATTCACACACATCACAATTCACTCAAGCAATGTGCAAGCAATCACAAGCCAAACATTTCACTCAAACAACAAAGTTGAAGCACATTTTTAGGCAACAAAATATTTTTGTTACACCACATAAGTTGGTGTGTTTGACTTAACTAAATATGGTGGTCCATCTATATGGTTCACTTGAGATCTTTCCATCCTTCTTGGTTGATTCTTCTTATATGAAATCATGGTTTCCTTAGGAAAACTCTTGGTCACAAAACTTCAAAGGTGATCATGGTTCCTTCTAAGTTGTATTTCCTTAGTCTCAAAATCTTGAGAAAGATTTCTTGTCTCACTTGTAGTCCTTAGTGGTATCCAAGTTGGAAGTCCTTGGTGAATATGCTGAAGATGTTGAAGTCATTAGAGTTGAAGAAGTTGAAGTCATTAGAGTTGAAGAAGTCCTTTGCACATGGTGTAGTATTTGGCCATGGGGTAGGTTTGTCCATCAAGTTTGAAATAGAAGAGGTGTAGGGTTAAAACCAAAATGGTTGAGGAAAGAGTTTACAAGATTATTTGTAAATAAGTTTTGGAACAAATACACTCCTATTTTTCTAAGGGGTTTTGTCCAATCCCAGGGTTACAAATCCTACAGGCAACACAATGCTCTCATACCATCTGTTAGGGTCCCAACCTTTAAATAAGGCAGAGTCCCCTGTGTTTACAATGCTAGTCCCTGGATCAATAGCTAGCATCCACAGTTAAGATGTAATATCAAGAAACAAAGGTCATAATATAACTTTATAACCAGGAATAACATAATTTTATTACATCTTACATAGCTCATTTGGCTATTACATTACATTGCAGCAGAAATCTATAAGCATGGAGTCCTTCATCTTCAAAGTGCCACAGGCAGACATGTTGGTTGTAGACTTTGTAATCCTAATCAACACACTTCACTAAATCAATCAAACCTGCAACATACAAGTTACAGCCACAAAGGGTCAATACATTTGAATTGTATTGGCAAGTGATACTATGGTAGTATTGTGGAGTCTATCATCTATATGCCTTTGGTTAAGTGGAGTTGAGGCTTGCATTGCTCAAAATATATTTTCCTTATTAATTTGAAAACACTAAGTTTTAGCTTGTCAAAAATCATTTTTCTCAATCAAAGATTGAAGATCCTTTAACCCTTGTTCAAACCACAAGATTTTAACTTAGAAATTTGAATGATGAGATTCTTGATTGCTTCCATGTCTTGATGCTCAAATTGTCCTTTACCAGGGACATGGCTAAGTACTTAGATTTTACACTCTGCAGAGGTGGTGCACTTTCCCCACCAGACATGGTTTCACCAAGACAAGATCTTTTAGAAGCCTTCCCTTAGACCAAAATGGACGCGTTCCAACCTATCAAAATCTACCACCAACTGTCCATATGGCTAAGTTCTTGCAACCTATATGATCCAGGCAGAGCCCATTATGCCAAGTGGTTGCACTTGAAGCTTCTCAACATTTGACATCTCAAATCTCTTTGTTCCTGGGTGGCCATCCACAAGTGAGATACTCAGGGTAAACCATAGACATGGGCCTCGTGAACCACTCAACCAAAATCCACCAAGCAATTACCATTCCACCCAGGTGATTCATTAACTTAGTTGTTTTATTAAACAAAACACCAGTCCTCAGACTTAGAAATTTTCCATAGTGTGAATATATTTCCACCCTTGTTTTTTATTAGCTAGGCTAAGCATGATAGTAGTAGGAATCTTAACTTAGGAAAATTTCTACTAAGGTTTCATCTAGTAGGTTTTCCTATAGCAAGGTTTATACTTAGCAAAATTCCATGCAAGTTTTACTTAGAAAAATCACTAATGCATAGTGAAAGTAATGGGACAAAAAGTATGAAGCATCACTTGCCTTTTTGGTAGAGTATGGGTTCACTTCTTGTCCTTGCAACAATCACACTCTTCAAGTCACTACAATTCAATCAAGCAAGGCACAAACTCAATCTACCAATCAAGCAAAACATCACATAAAATGACAAAGTCAAAGTAATGCATGCAAGCATGCCAAGCTTTGTTTTGTTTGAAAAAGTGGTTCCTAATGGGTCATACACATTTGGGTACACCTAATGGTCATTTTATAAAGTGGCAACGTCATTTGCAAAAGGTTTCACTTTAAAAACCATTTTCAAAACAAAGTATCATTTTATGTGGTGTAGAAATATTTTTACTAAGGCATTAATCTATAGGGTTCACCAAATATGTTTTCAAACCATAAAACTTGGTGTTTGAGGTCAGAGAGGTTAAAACAAAACATTTCCCAAAAGTTTTCTTCCAAAACATTTTTAATAAATAAACCACATTTCTATTTGACTAGAAATGGTTTTAAATCAAAGAAACATTCTTTTCCTTCACTAAATACATTTTTGAATCCACAAAGTGTTTCCTATGGTCAGCAGGTTCAAATCACACCATTTGCCAAAGATTTTAACCCCAAAATCAATTTTGAACAATTTTCACATTCTTAACAAGCATACAAATGTTTCTACAAAAACAAACATTTTAACAGAAACTTTTTACTAAACAAATGGCATGGTTGGCTAGGGCTTGTTCCACTAGTTCCAATGATATAAAGTTTGCAAAATTTGGACGTGTGGTTTTAAAACTTGTGCAATTTACAAAATTGGAAATCTAATAGATCAAATCTGTCTTTTAAATCAACTACAGGCCACGTGGCTGTTTCTTATTGGGCGGTACCGATTCGTGTGGATCGAGTGATACAGACCACAGGATTAAAAGGGGCATGTGCGACTCAGATCATCGCATACCCTTTCGTTTAAGTGAAACTATCCTATCGCTCTGATCTGGATCTAACGGTTCTTAGTGCCTCGACCAGAAACTGGAGGTGCCGGCGGCGACGACTGGCGGCGCACGCTCTATCCGAGGTGGTCTGGCCGTTCTAGGAAGCGAGAGAAGAGAAGGAGAGGCTCACCGTGATCGCAGGGTCATGGGGAAGCTCAAGGTGGCACTGGCTGGCGAAGGGGCGCACGTGACTGTCCTTAATTGCTCGCTGGAGATGAGGTGGGCCTCGGGCGGCTCTGGAGGTCGTAGAGGGCGAGGATGTGGGGCACCCTAGGACAAAAGGGAGACACTGTTAGGTTCGCAAAAGCATGGCGATCATCATCGTGTCCACGGGGAAGAGAGGGGAGGTCTGGTTTACCGGGGACACGTCGCCGCAGTTGAAGACAGACGGCGGTGCTGGCTCGGGGTGACGCTGTCGAGCTTGCAGAGCTTGCGCAGGTGAGCTGGCGATGCGAAAAGGTGCGCCAGGGCTTGGGGAATATGCAAGTGTGGTCAAGGAGGAGAGGGGTGGCAGGACACGGTCGGAATCGAGGAAAAGCTCGTCGGTGGCAGTGAGGTTCAGAGAAGAATCAGGGCGGCCTGGGAGCGTGCTAATGTGGGGTGACAGAGGGGAAATGGAGAGGAGGCATGAGCGTTTAAGCTTGCGTGATCAAAGCGAGTTATGGTGGACGCATTAAGACGAATTAAGCCTGAGGAATCAACGGCAGGAGCGGGAAAGAACGGGTCGCAGTGGTGGAGACGATGAACAGTGTGGGTCACATGCGAGAGCGCGAGTGTGGGGTCCAGTCGTCAGCGACTTAGCGGTTAAGTTCCTGAATGAGAAAAATAACGGTTCGCTGGGGAGGGAGGTGGGCTACTGGGCTGGGATGGGCTTTAGCTGGGCTGGGTCGTTTTGCTCTATTTTTTTCTGTCTGAAACCTTTTTTTTTCAAATCAATTTCTGTTTTGAATTTCAGTCAACTATTCAAACATTCAAACAATTCAAACATTAACCACACTTTGCAATTGAATTTGGTTCTGTTTAACAACATAAACCAATTCCCAAAATAAAATAATATAATTTTATTCTTTTTAGGATCTATTTAATATTTAAATAAAATAGACCTTTAATTATTAATTCAAAATAGGTTTTGATTTATTTAATAAAATCTCCATTTGGGAACTAAATATTTTCAAAACCAAATCAGTAGGTTTTATTTGCAAATAGAAGATACTTGGAAAGCTTGTTTTAAAATAAAATAACATTTTATTTTAGGGTCCATTGATAATTAAATAAAATGGACCTTAGTCATTAAATCAAATAGGATTTGTTTTATTAAAAACTTTATTTTGAAATCTAAAATAAAACCAAAACACTTCAGTAGGTTTTATTTGAGAATATAAAATACTTGGAAAACTTATTTCAAATAAATAAATAAGTTTTAGTGTTTATTAAAAATGGGAAAAGCCTTTACTTAAATAAAATTGGATATTAAATCCTTATTATTTTATTTAAATAAACCTTTACTATTTTTATCAAAACAAAACATTTTATTTCAAAACATTGGCCAAGGTTTAATTTGGCTTTATAAATAATCCTTATTTATAAATCTATCATTTCTTTTGAAAACCAAATCTTTTATAAAAAGATTTCAAAAATAGTAAAACCAAATATTTTCATTTTCCTTTATTAAATGTTTAACTTTTTAAATCCCTTTAGGATTTACCTTGATCAAAATAGGTTTGAAGGTTCCCATTTGATTTCAAAAAGTTTCTTCTCACTCTGAAAATCAACAAGGTTTTATTTTATTCATTTATTTTTCACATTACAAGATTTGGAAAAACTTGGGATGTGACATATTTGATGAGAATTTACAAAAGGTTGGAGACACTAGTTGTCCTAATTCTTTTAAAGGTTTTGGAGAGCAACATTATACTCGCGATTCACCGTTATATGCTAAAAGTAGCTTGATCATGGATAGTTCCATGATAAGGGTGAATATTTGATGTAGGTAAAATGTTTACTACACCAATAGATTACTAAAGAATGGAATTTGAAAGAACACCAAACATTTGATGATGGTGATCTACTTCAAAGTGTAAATCCAAAGACATTGGTATTTAACTATACATGCTTTGGACTATGTGTCATATATATGGCTCCACTATTGATGTTGATAGATTCTTTCAAATAGAAAAAGAAAATACTGAAAGAGAATCTTATAAATATATGGCAGAAAAGAAAAGACTAGAATTGTTCAGTTTAGGTATATAGAGGATATACGAGTTATGGATGTATTCTTTGCTTGTTAAATAATGTGGTTCTTAAGTATTGAATACTGAATTTGTTGGTATGAATCGTCATACGAAACAACAGAATTCGTGAACTACAATGGCCTAACTAACTAGCAAAGAATATGTGATGATGTTCATTGAGAACAAATAAAGTGTTATTGTGTTGCTCGTTAAACATCAAAGCTTGCCTTCAAGATTTGTTTTATCAGGTGTTATGAGAAGAAAAGGGTTGTTCAATTAATTGCCGTACTCCATAAAATATGGATGATTTACAAATCTCGTTGGAGAAATCACATCCATAAAACTAGTGCTAAAAATGTCGAAAGACAAATTGATTGAAAGATCACTTAGGAAGTGACATCGCCGTTTAAATTATATTGAAAAGAAAACATGAAGAAACTCCATGTGGATGGAATTTTGGAGTCTTTTGATTTTTGATCAAATGACACTTGTGAAACTTTCCTAGAGATAATTAAAACTTCGTTCATAGGCCAAAAGGGAACGAATGACTAGCTTATTGGAACTTGTACATATTGTTGTATGAAGTCCATTATGTGTAGTCAAGAGCGATGGATTTCAACTTCATATTCTTTCTCCGAAATTTGAGTGAATATATGAATATTTACATAATAAGGATGAAGTATGAAACATTTGAAAAGTTCAAAGACTTTCAAGATGAAGTGCAAAATCATTGTAACAAGAATATAAATAGTTTATGATAAGATCATAAAGGAAGATATTTGAGTTAGAAGTTTAGCATAATATCTAAGATTTAAGGAATCGTTCCGTGGATTTGCATTTCCCGAAACACCATAAGAGCATGGAGCGTTTGAGATATGTAATTAAACCTTGTTTGACATGGTAAAGATCAAAGGTGTAATTCATAAAACTGCCATTATATTTTAATGATTAAAAGCTTTAGAGACTACCGTTTTTCCACTGAAAAGAGCTCCATCATAATCCATTGAAATGACACCATATAAAGTTATGGTTTGGCATAAAACCCAAGTTGTCCTTTCTTAAACATTGGTATGATATGCATAAGAAAGATGTTTGTAACCAAAGTCGGATGAACCTATCTTTGTATGTTATTTCGAATAACTGTTAAGTATTCCTCCATAAAATCGGAGACAAAAATGTTTGTCGCTTAGAACATCAAGTTTCTTGGAGAAGGTATTTTTCGTGAAAAGATAAGTGAGAGGACAATAGAACTTGATAAGGTTGAAAGAACCTTAGCTATGTGTGCAAAGTTGCGCATCGCCGAAAAGTGTTCCGGAGGCAGCAACAATGCTCATGGCTCACGTGCCTAAAAAATTGTGGTTACGGAGGTCAAAGTTTCTATTGAACCAAGTAGGTCGGGTAAACAATCAAATACCAAGATTTGAGGGTTAAATCATTATTTGACAATAATGAACCGACTACATGCAAAGAAGCGATGATGGACCATGACTCCGTAAAATGGCTTGAAGCCATAAAATCCGTGATAGTTCCATACACAAGAAATCAAGCTTTGAACTTGAAGGACCCTCGATAAAGGTATAAGACCTTATAGTCGTGTTTGGATCTATAAAGAAATAGACATGGATGTTTCATATCTATGAAATAGTCGACATGTTGGGAAAGAGTTCATAACAATGTTCAAAGGTTGTATATGACAAGATTTGATCTTTCATAGCGATATTTAGTCTAGACGGATTAATGTAGCAAGCACTACATATAATTTTGTTATGTGGTAGTTGAATAAACAAAACAAGTTCTTATAATAGAATTATTACCTAGGACGTGTGCATAACACGGTCCAAAGGGTTTTGTTAATTCAAAGGATGCTAAAAAGCATATGCAAACTTCAATGGTTGAAGTGAGCATCGCGGAGTTGGAATCTTCACCATGATGAAATTGTTAAAAGAGTTTAAATTCATCAGAGACGATGAAGATCCTTGCATTTGCAAGAAATTAAGTGGGAGCGCTAAGACATATTTTTAATACATTATGTGGAAGACATATTATTGATTGGAAATGATGTATCTTTTATTAACACATATTAAGAATTTCATCCTGATGAAAGACTTAGGAAAAAACCAAATATTTGGCATCAATAGACGCTAATATGGTTGTGCCAAAAGTACATAGATGATGTATTGAATAAGTTCAATATAGAAACTAGAAGAAAGGTTCTTGTCGCACAGAAAGGATTGAATGAGTTCAATATTAATGATATATTCAAGTGTGTTGACACTTGGTAAGTGAAACAAAGATACAAGTATATATTGATACTTGATGTATGAAATCACAAAGAGTATTTATATCAATCATATTGTGATATGTACAAATCAGGATATGTCCTATGCTCTTAATGTTATGAGCATATACCAGAATGATTCATAAGATGATCATTGGACGATAGTAAGGATATTCTTGTGATCTTTGGAAGAACTAAGAGTATATTATTTTGTAGAAGTGACAAATAGATGATTAATTCATTGTAAAAGTACTACATTGATACTAGTTTTGTCACAAACTACAAATTAAGTTTATCTCAATCTAAACTAAGGGTGGCACAATATAATGGAAAGTAAGTTCCATAATGGATTTGGATGAGTTCCAAAGTTAAGACATTGTGACGCATACTACAACAAAAGGCTAAGTATATGACTGCTATTATAGCAGCTAAAGAGGGCATTTGTGTCAAGTAGTTTGTTATCAAACTAGGTGTAGTTCACAGCGGGATAATACTATAAAGATATATTGTCACATCCCAAAATTTTCCAAATTTTGAAATGTGAAAGATAAATAAACAAAATAAACAATTGTTGAAATTTAGGGTGAGAAGAAACTTTTTGATTCCAAATGGAAACATCAAAACCTATTTTGATCCAATAGAATCCTAAAGGGATTTAAAAAGATAAACAATTAATAAATAAAGTTATAATAGTTGGAGTCACTATTTTTTGGATCTTTAAATAAAAAGATATGGTTTTGATAAGCAAAGGTAGAATTATAAATAAGGACTATTTTTGAAGAGCCAAATTAATCGTGTCCAAGCTTTTAAAATAAAATATTTCTATTTGATAAAAAGAGTAAAGGATTATTTAAATAAAATAATAAGGATATATTAATATCCAATTTTATTTAAGTAAAGGCTTTTCCATAAACACTAAAACTTGTTAAAGTATTTTAAATAAAAATTCCAAGTGTTTTGTTTTTCAAATGAAACTTACTGAAAAGGTTTTTGTATTATTTAGATTTCAAATAGAGTTTTAAAATAAATTAAATCCTATTTTAAATAAAGACTAAGGTCTATTTATGTAATTATTAATAGATCCTAAAAGAATAAAAGAATTATTTTATTTGGACTTTGGATTATGTTGTTAAACAGAATTAAAATTTACCCAAAGTTTGGTGGTGGTTTGAATTGATTTGGGGTTTGAATTGTTTGAATGAAAATCAAATCAGGAAATTCAAAATAGAAAAAGAAAAAGCATTCAGTATATAAAAAAAAGAAACAAGCACCCATCGCCAGCCAGAAGCCCACTCAGACCCATCTTCCCTCCCCATGATGAACCATTTTTCACTTGAAAAGAACCTTGACAGCAATGACGACCGCCCACGCCTCTCACTCGCATGACGACGGTCCCACATCG
Source organism: Avena longiglumis (assembly GCA_030063025.1). NCBI lineage: Eukaryota > Viridiplantae > Streptophyta > Magnoliopsida > Poales > Poaceae > Avena > Avena longiglumis. The sequence continues at coordinate 467,635,977 of CP125974.1, read as the reverse complement.
CCAGTCATCGTCTTCACCGCGACCACATCCCCTTCGCCGTTTCTGCCCTTGATTGCGGCGATCAATTCGCGGTGATGGCAGACTTAATTCATCCAGAGACCACACCCCTTTAAACGGCACGCTCTCCTCTACCTTTCCCCTCACTTGCCTCTCCCTCTCCGCCCCCAGGCTGAGCGAATTGTGAGCTCGAACCCCACTGCTCCGGCGAGCTTCTCCAGCAAATTCCGGCGCCGACCAGCCGCCCCACGCCTCCCATTGCACGCAAGCCTGCTCCCCATCGTCAGGCGCATCTACCAGTACCACTAGCTCGCTCGCGCGCGCTCCAAATCGTCGACGAACCGAAGCATCTGAGCACCGCCGCGTCTGCCATTCGCTCCGGCAAGCACCCCGGTGAGTACAGACTGCCCCAGCACCTCCTGTTGATGCTCCCATGATCCCCAAGACAGTACGCGTCTAACGAAACCTCTCTCTCACCTTCGGGTGACCTGTAGCCTCGCCCCCGATGACAACCAGAGACACCCGACGTCGCTGCTAGCTCCGGCGAGCAATCCACGCAGCTCCGGTGCGCCCCTCGACAAACAGACCACACCTCGAGCTTCACCTCGACCACGCGAACACGGTGAGCTACTCCTCCCTCTCCCTCGCTTCCTAAATCGTCGCCAATGCCACTGGCCGAGCATGCGCCGCCGTCAGCCGCCGCTAGCGCCGCCCAACCTTGGTCAGACGCACAGTGCCCGTTGGATCTTAATCATGTGGCTGTGATTAGATTATAAGCGAAGGGGTATGGTTCAACCAGAGCCGCACGATTTCATTTAGATCTAACGCACCAGAGAGGCTGATCCGCACGAAGCGGTACGATCCAATAGAATCAAGCCACGTGGACAGAGTTTGATTTAAAACAGAAATTAAAATCTATTGGTTATGCAAACTTGTAAAATTCATAACTTTAGTTCTACACGTCCAAATTTTGCAAATTTTATATCAATGGATTCAGAAGAGCAAGTACTTTCAACCATGCACTTTTTTTAATGTTTTGCTTCTGTAAAATTGGTTGAAATTGCATAAACATGTGTAGGCATATTTTGAATATAAAAATTGTTCTAGAAATATTTTTAAGATGAAATATTTGCTAATTGGTTTTTTTGAACCTACTGACCATTGGAATCAACTTATGGATTTAAAAATGTATTTTGTGAGGTTAAGGAATAAATATTTGAATTAGCACATTTCTAGTCAAATAAAAATATTGTTTATGGTCTAGAAATGAATTTTGAGTAAAATCTTTGGGAAATGATTTTAATTAAACTCTCTGACCCTAAAAACCAAGTTTTGTGAATTTAAAACTTATTTGATGAACCATATAAAATCATTACTTTGCTAAAAGATATTTTCAACAACATAAAATATGACCTTAGCATAATATTTGGTTTATGAGATGAAACCTTTTGCAAATGGTTTTACCACTTTTGTAAATGACCAATGTGAGCCTGAAAATGTTTAGAGCCTAGTAGAAACCACTTTTCCAAATAAAACTATCTTTTGCATGCTTGCATGCATGACCTTGTTTTTGTTATTTTATGTGTGACAAATTGTTTGAATGCTAGTTGAATATATGTTTGCTTGATTGAATTGTAGTGAAGTTAGAAGAGTGTGATATTTGCAAGATCAAGAAGTGAACCAACATTCTCTACTAAAAAGGCAAGTGACACTATCATCCATGTCCTACTATTTTCATTACACATAGTGGATTTTTGTAGCATGCATGATAGGACTACTATATTTCTATGCTATGCTATATCCTATTAGGATATCCTTATATCTTCCTTAGTGAAAACATTGTAGTTGTAGTATGCTTAGCCCTGCTATATATTTGGGATGGGATACATGATATGATTATATAAAGTGTTGGAAAAATATATGTTTTATATAATAAAACAAGTACTCAATGAACCACCTGGGTGGAAAGAGGATACTCAATTTTGGACAAGGTGGCAACAAAGGGAACCATGTTTATATGGCTATCTTTTTGTATGTGCACTAGAAGAAAACCACCTAGGGACTTAGAGATTGAACATGTTTCTCGTAAAGTGGCTTCCGTGTACAGCCACATGCTAAATGGGCTCTAGCTTAGTCAACTACATAGTGGAAGACCCATGCATTGGCATCTTCAGGTTAACTAGAATTGTGTAAGGGAAATTTATCCCTACATTGGTGCCTGGTTGACAAGCTAGCATTGTGTATTCGGAGGACTTCTATGGAAAGACTTTGTCACTCGATCTGCCAGTACTCCATTTTGGTGAGTACGGCCAATGGTGGCATCAAGACGAGATTGTGTCATGTGGGTAAAGTGTACAACTTCTGCAGAAGATCAAATTCTAAGTACTTAGCCGTGTCCCCGGTTATGGACAACACTGAGCAACTAAGGCCTGAAGCTATGAAAGATCTCGACATTCCAATTTCTCAAAGTAAAATTTGATGGTGATAACAAGGGATTAGAAGCACTTGGAGTTTTCCAAAGAGTTCAGAAAGATTTTACAAAAGATCACAATTATTTTGAAAAGATAGGATAAAACTATATTGCTTTCTGCAAAAGAGCCTAAACCCTACTTAGCCAAATATGCATGTAATGATATGATCCAATTAATTCTACATAGTAGTGAAACTTGCCAATACAATTCAAATGTATTGACCCTTGTGGCTGCAACTTATTATGTTGCAGGTTTGTTTGATGTTAGTGAAGTGTATTGAATAGGATTACAAGTGAACAACCAACATGATTGCCTGTGTCACTTTGAAGATGAAGGACCCCATGCTATAGTTAATTCTGCTGCATTGTAATGAGATAGCCAAAGGAGCTATGTAAGATGTAATAAATTATTTTATTCCTGGTTATAAAGTTGTATTATGACCTTTGTATCTTGATATTACATCTTAACTGTGGATGCTAGCTATTGATCCAGGGACTAGCATTGTAAACACATGGATCTCTACCTTATTAAAGGTTAGAAACCTTACAGATGGTATCAGAGCACTGTGTTGCCTGTAGGATTGTAACCCTAGGATTGGACAAAACCCCTTAGAACAATAGGAGTTGTATTTGTTCCAAAACTTATTTACGAACAATCTTGTAAACTCTTTCCTCAACCTTTTGGTTTTGATTCTACATCTCTTCCTTTTCAACTTGATGGACAAATCCTTCACCATGACCAATGACTTCCACTTTAGTTCCACCAAGGACTTGAACTTAGACATCACTAAGGACTACAAGTGAAAAACAAAGAGACATTAGATTGCCTACCAAAAACAATGATATCATGTTAGGGTATGGATCATATTGACCTATGAGGTATGACTATACTAAGTTAATTATTTCAAAAAAACTTGTTGTTTCCTCCAACTCATGCGTTAAGCTCATAAGTTGTTAAGTGGATAGTTGCTTGTTGATTGCTTGATTGTTTGATTGAACTTGATTGTTTTGGGTTGTGTGTTAGAACTCCCTTATACCTATCTGTCATTACTTATACCTATCAAACCAACAGATGCCTCCCCGTCGTGCCAACCGCAACCAAAACAACAACAACATCACTCCTGAGATGCAACAGATGATGACAGCTCATACGCAGCTGATGCAGATGATGACCACGTACATACAGAATCAGAACAACAACAACAACAACAACTCGGACCTAGGTTCGAATATCCAGTCATCCAGATCTAAGTTATGCTTTGCTTAATTCGGATCTGTCCTAGTGTTCAAATATCCAGCCACCTAGATCTGAGTTATGCTTTGCTTAATTCGGATCTATCCTAGTGTTCAAATATCCAGCCACCTAGGTCCGAGTTAAGCTTTGCTTAATTCGGATCTGTCCTAGTGTTCAAATATCCAGCCACCTAGGTCTGAGTTAAGATTTGCTTGATTCGGATCTGGCTTAGCTTCGAATATCCAGCCACCTAGGTCCGAGTTAAGCTTTGCTTGATTCGGATCTGGCTTAGCTTCGAATATCCAGCCACCTAGGTCCGAGTTAAGATTTGCTTGATTCAGATCTGTCTTAGCTTCGAGTATCTCACTGCTATTTATTTTGTCGCTTAGGTTGCCCATGATCGGCGGACCGCCGAATTCCAAAGGCTGCTTTTCGCACATAAGAAATTGCAAGATAAGTATGAAAAAGTCATTCCCGTGGTGAATAAAGTTGGTAAGTTAACAAACTTTTGTATTGTCCCTAAAGTTCTTATTGTTTTGGACTTGAGGTGTTAGCTCATTTTGCTGGTGAATAGGTAATATCAACAATCTTAATATCCGCCTTGAGAAGAAAGTCAAGGCCCTGGAAGGTCAGTTACGCTTTTTCTTTACAGATTTCCGTTCGAAACTTATCCCGGGTTCCTTTTAACCTTTTGGCTTTGGTATAGCCGAGTTACAAAATCTTGCAGCATCACAACAAGAATGCATTCCCATGCCTAATATGATGCTGCATTTTTAGAACAAGCCGGTACTCACTCGGCGCAGCTAAAAGAGAAAGATGACGAGATAATTCGCTTGCGCGCAGAGGTGGAGTCCCTCAAGCTCTCTCAGAAGTCTGAGTTAGAGAAAGTTGACCAGGAGTTCTCCGAAGAGAAGAATCGGCTAGCTCTACAATTGCAGAAAAATAAAGAACTCCTCGAGGCTACCGAACTCAATACATGGGCGATGAGCGAGGAGATCACTCGCTTTGAGAAGACCAAGGGTGATTGGGTTCAAGATCTTCATAGAATGCTGAGCTATATTCATCATAAGTCTCTGACCGTGGCCGAGTTATCTTCTTCTCTTTCTTACTGTTGACCGATATACTTTTATTTTTCGTAGACCATTTTCCAGAAGCTAAGCCCGTGAGCTCTAGAGTGGTGATTAATGCTCGTGTGCGCCGAGGTGTCCCCGCAGATGCGAGCCCAGAATACTCGATGGAAGACTTCTTGGTTGCCGTTGGCGTTGCCGTTGGTCCGATGAAGATTATGGGCATGGATTTGGTGCAGGCAGCCATCCGGGCCTACCATGTTCTCTGGCCGAATACTTCTGGAACTCCTGATATTGATGAGATCAAGATACTGGTGGAAAGATTGATGGCATCCCAGAACCAGTTAAATCTCTGGAGGGAGTCCGCTGGACGAGCTGGTGCTGATATGGCGCTCACAGTCATTATGTCATGGTACGAGGATATTTCGCTCGATACCTTGATAAATTTGCGCACTGGCTCCCGTTGGGTTGAGGATCCAGAATTCGTCGCTCGCCGACAAGCTCGTGCCTTCCAGCTTGTTGAGTATGCTGACGTGCATAACTGGATTGAAGGGCCGAGTTTCCTTTCTAACCCGGCGGATGACGTCGAAGTCGACGATGCCTCTGATGATAATTCGGCCGACCAGGACGAGGATGAGGGCGACTCAGACACTTCTGGTGATTCCAGCGCAAGCTCGGATGGGGACGGCGACGCGCGATCATCCTCAAAAGGGACTGGACATTCTCAAGCTCAACTAATGTTTCTCAACATCCCCGGGCTTCCCCCAAAGTCGCTCCTGGTTCTGTGGAGGGCGAAACAACTTCGGCCGAGGTGCCGTCTACCTCGGAGCGCCTAGTGCCTGACCAAGTTATTTGTTATCCCCGGTATGTCGGGCGTATGATGTGTGTGAAACAATTGTCCGACTTTCTGTGTGGTATGAACCTGTTTTGCCTTTTGCCGCTGAGGCACATATGATGGTGATCGTTATTAGTCTGTCTAAACAGATCTTGTTGGTTTAAATCTTTGCTTTGGTGGCCTTCAATCTCATAAGTTCGGATTGCGTGTTTTCATTTAACCCACCTTAGTTCGGCGTTTAATTTTGCCTGGCCTTTATAAGTTCAATGGCTCAACCATTGTGTTGTTGATCTCTATCCGAGCTATAAATCCCGAAGCCCATATTTGGGGAAATCGAAATAATATTTCTCAAGGTAACTTTTGACCTACCGTTCGGGGTGCCGAAGTTTAATGCCCATTTTTGTGACGGGTGACCATCATGGGGAAATTCCCTAGTGAGTGCTCTAGAAATCGAGCTTTTAATACCTAATTCGCGATAAGGGATAATATATTATAGTCCCCGATTTCCCTGCTCGAGGTCCTGAAATTCAACACATAATTCAGGAATAAAAAATAACATTGGGCAGTCCCCGTGTCACTGCTCAAAGTGCATAACTCAAAGTGCCGAGGTTTAGTACATAACCCATAAATGAGAAATAACATAGGGCAGTCCCCGAGTCACTGCCCGAGGTGCCGAGGTTTAATACATAACCCAAAATGAAAAATAACATAGGGCAATCCCCGAGTCACTTCTCAAGGTGCCGAGGTTTAATACATAACTCAAAATAAGAAATAACATAGGCCAGTCCCCGAGTCACTGCTCAAGGTGCCGAGGTTTAATACATAGTCGATACTTTGACCTGAAGCGTCACATTACAACGTATCATAAATGACTCCTACGAGTAAAATGGTCGAAGTAAAGCTATGTTCCATGGTCTTTTCGATTCCTCACCAGCTTTGTTTGCCTTGTTCTTTTCTGATGACAGAGCATCAATTAGGTAATATGCATCATTGTGCAATGCTTCGCTCACGATGAATGGTCCCTCCCATGGGGGCGATAGTTTGTGCATGCCGGCTATGCGTTGCACTAGCCGAAGGACCAAATCTCCTTCTTTAAACACTCGTGGATTGACTTTCTTGCTGTGATATCGTCGTAAGTCTTGCTGATAAATAGCTGATCTTGATAGTGCCAACTCCCTGACTTCTTCTAGCAGATCAACATCATCTTGCCGAGCTATCTCATTTACCTCAGCGGTTGTATACTGGGTAACTCTTGGCGAGTCATGTATTATGTCGGCTGGAAGCACGGCTTCTGCTCCATATACCAGAAAAAATGGGGTATACCCTGTTGATCTATTTGGGGTAGTTCTGAGGCTCCATAGTACTGCTGGTAGTTCCTCGATCCAACACCCTGCCGACCTTTTGCAGTGGTTCGACGAGTCGGGGTTTTATTCCAGACAATACTAGTCCATTGGATCTTTCTACTTGCCCATTAGCTGCTGGGTGAGCCACTGAGGCGACATCTACTCTTATGTGTTTTTCTTGACAGAATCTAGCAAAGGCCCCTTCAGCAAAGTTTGTGCCATTGTCTGTAATAACACTGTGTGGATAACCATATCTCAAGATAATATCTTTGAGGAATTTTACTGCTGTTGGTCCATCACATTTTTTTATTGGTTTCACTTCAGTCCACTTTGTGAATTTGTCGACCATGACTAAAATGTGGGTCATCCCGCCCCGGGCCGGCTTGAATGGTCCCACCATATCTAAGCACCACACAGAAAACGGCCAAGTAATTGGTATCGTTTTTAACTCGGACGCTGGCATATGTATCTTGCTGGCATATCTCTGGCAACCATTACATTTCTCCACCAATTCTTTGGCCTCTTTCAACGTTGTTGGCCAATAAAATCCATGCCTGAATGCTTTGGCCAATAAAGCTCTAGACGAAGCGTGATGCCCGCACTCTCCTTGATGTATATCTAGGAGAATCTCCTGGCCTTCCACCGAATCCACACATTTTTGCAGTACGCTTGTGACGCTCCTTTTATACAGCTCATTGTTTATGATTGTATAAGTTGTAGCTCTTCTCACTGTCTGTCTAGCCAATACCTCGTTATTCGGCAAAGTCGCATCTTTAAGGAAGGAAAATATGGGTTGCGCCCATGTTGGCATGATTTTCTCTGGGATAATCTCACTATCTATTTCCATATTTTCCACCAACATAACCACCTCGGATTTTTCCATATCCATCCGTGCATCGGCCGGGTTTACTTTCGGAAACTCTGGGTTACATTCTTTGTCAACTTCCATCGGCATACTATCTTCTCTTCATTTCATCGGAATAAAGATGGATTCAGACTCTGGTGATGGTGTTATTGATGGTTTTCTCAGGTGCTCTAGGGCGATAACTGGGGGAATTGATTGCCTGGTTGATCCGAGTTTTGACAGTGTGTCTGCAGCGTCGTTTTCTGCTCGAGGTATATGATGAAATTCACATCCGTCGAAGTATCCACTGAGTTTTTGCACATGGAATCTATATAAGGCCATATTGGCATCTAGGGCATCCCAATTGCCTGATACTTGTTGTACTACGACATCTGAATGTCCGTAGCATAAGATCCGGTGTATCCCAATTTCTTTTGCCACCTTCAATCCATGGAAGAGTGCTTCGTACTCGGCTACATTGTTTGATGCGGCAAAATGTATTTGTAGCACATATTTCAGCTGATCTCTTTTTGGCGAGGTTAACACTATCCCTGCCCCCAAGCCATTCCTCAGCTTGGAACCGTCAAAGTGCATTGTCCAATAATTCGGATCTGGTAATGGTGGCTCATATTGTACCTCGGCCCAATCCACAAAGAAGTCGACCACATCCTGAGATTTGATTGCTTCTCGCCTATCAAATTGTGGAGCATAAGGTGACAACTCAATTGCCCATTTTGCTATTCGCCCGCTTGCATCTTTGTTGCTCAATATGTCGGCTATGGGAGCTTCACAGATCACTTTGATTGGGTGCTCTTCAAAATAGTGTTTAAGTTTCTTTGCCGACATGTATACTCCATATGCCATCTTCTGATAATTTGGGTAATTTTGCTTCGAGGCTGATAGTACCTCGCTTAGGTAATATACCGGCCTTTGTACTGATTTATCATCTTCAATTTGTTCCACAACGATCACCGCACTTACCACTCTGTTTGTGGCGGCTATGTAAAGTAACATAGGCTCTTTTGATAATGGAGAGGCTAAGATTGGTGCTGTGACTAACATCTTCTTTAGTTCATGAAATGCATTATCTGCTTGTGGTGTCCAAATGAACTTATCAGATTTTTTCATCAGTTGATATAGTGGTAGCGCCTTCTCTCCCAGCCGACATACAAATCGGCTAAGCAAGGCCAGGCAACCCGTGAACTTCTGTATGCCATTTAGACATCTCGGCAATTCCATCCTTTATACCGCTCTTATCTTGGTTGGGTTGGCCTCTATACCTCGGCTAGATACGAGAAAACCGAGTAATTTTCCAGCTGGTACACCAAAGGTGCATTTTTCCGGGTTAAGATTCATTCGGAACCTTCTCAAGTTCGCGAATGTCTGCCAAATATCATCCAGTAGCGTTTTGCTCTCTTTGGTTTTGATAACCACATCATCTACATATACTTGTACTTTTTTCCTATCTGGTCATGTAGACATTTTTGCATATATCTCTGGTGCATTGCCCCTGCGTTACGCAAGCCGAATGGCATGGTGCGATAGAAATAAGCCCCGTACGGGGTAATAAACACAGTCTTTATTTGATCAGCCGGATTTAACGGTATCTGGTGAAAACCAGAATATGCGTCTACAAATGATAACAGCTCACAACCAGCGGTCGAATCAATGACTTGGTAAATTCTAGGTAAAGGAAAAGGATCTTTGGGACACGCCTTGTTCAGGTTCGTGTAATCAATACACATTCGCCATACGACGGCTACATTTGGATCATCGTTTTTCTTTTCTACTAGCATCGGGTTTGATAGCCAATCCGGATAAAGTACTTCCATGATGAGCCCGGCCGCAAGGAGCCGAGCTATCTCATCCCCTATTATTTTTCTCCTATCTTCGGCGAAGCGGTGGAGAGGTTGCTTCACCGGCCTTGCTCCTGGCCTTACATGCAGAGAGTGCTCAGCCAACTCCCTCGGCACACCTTGCAGGTCTTGAGTTGACCATGCAAAGATGTCCCGATTCTCATGGAGGAAGTTGGTGAGCTCGCCTTCCTATTTGGCATCTAGGCCGGCACCAATAGTGACAGTGAGTTCTGGGAACTGCTCATCTATCTAGACCTTTTTCGTTTCTTTAGTCGGCTGTAAAGAAACGCTTCCATGTGGGTTGGCCAATGCCGGCATATTTAGTTGCGCCGACTGAGCGAGAGCCGCTACCTCTTGAATCCTTCTTTTTTCTCTCGCAATCACCAATGACTCGGCCAAGTTTGATCTGGCTGAGGCACATTCCATCGACTTCCTGTAATCTCCTGCTACTGTTATCACCCCTTGAGGTCCGGGTAACTTCATTTTCAAGTAAGTTATGTGGCAGTTGCTCATGAATTTGGCCAATGCTGGCCGCTCGAGTAAAGCATGATAGCAACTCTCTAGATCCACCACTTCAAACTCCAAATTTTCTGCTCTGTAGTTTTCCCTTGTGCCGAACAACACATCTACTCGAACCTTTCCAATGGGTTCGCACGAAAGTCCCAGCACTATTCCATGGAACGTGGTTCTTGTGGATTGCAGCATATTCTGCGATATTCCGAGTTTATGCATTGTATCCTTGTACATGATATTGATACTGCTCCCATTGTCAATGAGTACTTTTGAAAATTTCACAAGACGGGGGAGGTGACCTCGGATAGGGTCAAGACGGGGGAAGCCAAAAGGAGGTTCCCCGGTCTTATGCCGAGTTACGATTTATATCGGCCGAATCATGTAAAGGCCGGCCGAGATGAGCATGACCATGATGTTTACCAGAGGGGATGTACGTTACTCGGCCGACGTACGAGTTAAGTAGGCCGGGAAGGTCCGAATAAGCCATAATGCAGGTGAAGGCCGAGCCGAGTTAAGCGAGGCAAGGGCGAATAACATGAAGCTTGCAGGAGAAGGAGGAGCCTGAAGTCAAACCCTAGCCTCGGGCTAGGAAGAATCTGAATAGAGCCAAGCGCAAAGGACAAGGCGCAGAGCAGCAGAAGAGCAGAAGGAGGTCATGGAGGTGACAGTCCTGGAACCCGAGGCATGCATGTGGGGTTCTCTGAAACCTTGCCATCGTTAGGAGGGGGACACGGAAAGGAGGCCGCTGAGTTACTATATTGGGACAAGCATATTCTTCGAATATGCTTGCCACGTCAGCCCTAGAGGAGCGAAAGCACCCCTTTATAAGGAGAAGCTTGGATATTGAGAAAGGGATCGGCTCATTCTATACCGTTAGGCTGGTAGAAATTCATCCTCTCTTCCTGCATACAGCTCAAGGAGCACTTGTAGTCCAAGAAAGGAGAAATAAAGATATGTATGTTAGTCATTTTTGTGTAGAATTAACTACATCTTCCCTCCCCAGATCCCTCTAGCATCCATTGGCCCCAAACTTTAGCCTACACATGGCATCTGCCGTGCCACCACCACGACAGTTGGCGCCCACCGTGGGGCCAGCAGTGGTGCTAGCTGGAGTCATGATCCGTACGGGAAACTTCATCCACACCGGCGAGCGCGTTGTCTCTGGCTTAGTCCGGAGATTTGATCTCTATGACTATGTCAGCGATAATGCAGGTATCTTCAGGGGAAAAACTCCTCCGCGTAATGGCGTCTTCATCAACTTGGGCATGCACCAGATCTACGTCGGCGTCGACACCTCCGGCGTTTATCCTCACCAAGTTATTGTTGCAGGAGAGCCCCCCCTTAGCGCCGCAAATGGTCCGCGTGGAGAACGCCCCGTCAGCAGCGTCGAGGTGATGGTCGCAGCCGGGGTGCAGGCGGGAGCAGCAGGCGCCGGATCAAGCAGGGATCCAACCATGGGAGTACAGGTGACCACAAAGCAGGCAGCTCCACCGCCCACCGAGGTAAATCCTTCGGCGGCCAACCCAGCCGAGGTGCAGGAGACGACCCCGAAGGCACCGAGGGTAAGATGGCCACCTCTGGAAAGACTAGAGAATATTCTCCAGGCAACTATAGATAATCTGACTACGCCTGTGGCGCCGATACTTGATCCGGCTAATGCTCAGGCAGAATTAGAAGAAACCAGGCAAAAAGTACTTGTAGAGGCAAAAAAGGTGTCGGCATTGCGGGAGTCCCTAAACAGGACCCTGCGAGAATATGCTAAGGCAAATAAGTTAGATGTTGCCCCTGAGTGGGTTGATGAGTTAAGGTTGAGAGGAAAAAACCTCATGAATGATATCAACAAAGAGCATGAAGCTCGTGAGGGAGATTATGTCGATCTAGGTTTTCCGAGGTATAACACCCCGGCAAAGAACCTAAGGGCGGCAAATGCCGCCGCACTAGAGTTAGAAGGACTGACCGGCGAAGCCCGACAGAAACAACAAGAAAGAGTGAATGAGCTAGTGCGCATTGCGAACCAGCAGAATGAAGAAATGCTCAGGGCAGACCCGGCAAGGCCTGGTGCCTCGCGTATGGTTCATTCGGCTGGTGCAGCACCCCCCTATCTGTGGAAGCAGCATCCTCACCCGGAAACAATGCGCGAAAATATAGAGCAGTAACTTCGGGAAAAAGAAACAAGCAAATTGTTCCGTATGATCCGGCATTAGCCGGAAAAGCAAATGAAAACAGAGGCAATGGGAGCCGAGGTAACAGTGGCGAAAGAAACCCCAGCCGTGCCGACAAAGGCAACGGAAGCCGAGGTAATGGGGATCTCGGAAGAGGAAATCATGAGAATAATATTCTGGCGGAAGGAAGGAGGGATCCGCCGCCCAATCCTCAGTCGAGATATGAACCTCGGCAGGAAAGAGAAGTGGGACTATCTCGCCACAATAAGGTGAATGAGAGGTACAATGATGGTTATTCAGATATGGAGTATGCAGGGCATGCTGGAAATGACCATTATGGAATACAGGAAAGAATCATTTACAGAAACTTGCCGTCGAATGACGCAAGATAAAAATTGGATAGGTTGTACCGGTCCGAGTTGTTAGAGGAGCAAGGTCCCCCGGGTCCGGTGTGTTTTGGACCCCGGATCATGGGCGAGCCGCGTGTGCCAAATTTTCAGCTGGCGAGGGGCACGAAAACATACAATGGGAGCACCAAACCACAAGACTGGTTAATCGACTATGCCACTGCAGTAAAAAAATCTAGCAGAAACTTGCGATGGGCAGTAAGATATGTTCCGCAAATGCTGGAAGGACCGGCCAGAGTATGGCTGAATAATCTACCAGCGGTCAGTATCAACTGCTGGCTAGATTTTGAAGAGATGTTTGTCAGCAACTTTACTAGCACTTACAAGAGACCAAACATGCCACAACAGCTTGCAATGTGCAAGCAAAGGCCGAATGAGACAGACAGAGAATTCTTAACTCGGTGGTGTAACCTCAGGAATTCATGCGAGGGAGTTATAGAATCACAAGCGATAGCTTGGTTCGCTCAAGGATGTCGTTATGCCAGTGTCTTGTGGCAGAGACTACAAAGATATATGCCAACCACTTTGGCAGAAACCATCAGGATAGCGGATTCGTATGCATTGGGAGATCCGACGCAACCAGAGCTAATGTCGGCAGACCATCGGGAGCATCAAGATCAATATGCAAAAGATGCGGCCGGGTCATCGAGGCGCAATGAGTTCAGAGGAAGAAGAAGAGAGGATAGAGCGGACTACAGAAATGCCTCCAATCAGGTATCAGCAGTAGTGCAAGATCAGCCGAGTCACGGAAACAGTCAGCGGCAGAAGAATGGTCCTCAGCAATGGACACCAAGGAATGAAGGAAAGAGACAGTGGACGCCAGAACAGAAGAAGAAGTGGCATGAAAGGCCGAAGTACACGTTTGAATCCATGTTGGATCAACCGTGTAAGTTTCACACTCCAAACCCGGCCAAGCCGGCTAATCATACAACTCGGCAATGCGCCTGGATGAAAAATACAATGGGGAACCCGGCGGGCATGCAAGCACCTTCCCATCAGGCACATCAGCAGGAGCAACCGCAGTTGACTGGGGAAAATGCTCAGCAGCTAATGTTACCCCCTCCTCCCCCGAGGTATGATAACTCGGACCGGAGAGATGCAGTGCATCAAGTGATAAATCAGGGTCAGGATGGAAGGACAAACCCCGGAAATAATGGACGCAGTGATTACAGGGAACATCACCAATCATACTGCGTGTTCACAACAGAACAGCAAGACATGCAAAGTGTACAGCGCCGACATATGGAAGTGAATGCAGTTATGCCAGCAGTACCAAGATATGTGCCTTGGTCAGATCAAGAAGTAACTTGGAGCATAAAGTATCATCCCAAAATAATGCCAAATCCGGGGTCGTACACACTCGTACTAGATCCGACATTTGTCGGACCGAGCATTAATGTGAAATTTTCAAAAGTACTCATTGACAATGGGAGCAGTATCAATATCATGTACAAGGATACAATGCATAAACTCGGAATATCACAGAATATGCTGCAATCCACGAGAACCACGTTCCATGGAATAGTGCCGGGACTTTCGTGTGAACCCATTGGAAAGGTTCGAGTAGATGTGTTACTCGGCACAAGGGAAAACTGCAGAGCAGAAAATTTGGAGATTGAAGTGGTGGATCTAGAGAGTTGCTATTATGCTTTACTCGGGTGGCCAGCATTGGCCAAATTCATGAGCAGCTGCCACATAACTTACTTGAAAGTGAAGTTACCCGGACCTCAAGGGGTGATAACAGTAGCAGGAGATTACAGGAAGTCAATGGAATGTTCCTCGGCCGGATCAAACTTGGCCGAGTCATTGGTGATTGCGAGAGAAAAAAGAAGGATTCAAGAGGTAGCGCCTCTCGCTCAGTCGGCGCAACTGAATATGCCGGCATTGGCCAACCCACATGGAAGCGTTTCTTTCCAGCCGACTAAAGAAACAAAAAAGGTCCAGATAGATGAGCAGTTCCCAGAACGCACTGTCACTATTGGTGCCGGCCTAGATGCCAAATAGGAAGGTGAGCTCACCAGCTTCCTCCATGAGAATCGGGACATCTTTGCATGGTCAACTCAAGACCTGCAAGGTGTGCCGAGGGAGTTGGCTGAGCACTCTCTGCATGTAAGGCCAGGAGCAAGGCCAGTGAAGCAACCTCTCTGCCGCTTCGCCGAAGACAGGAGAGAAATAATAGGGGATGAGATAGCTCGGCTCCTTGCGGCCGGGTTCATCATGGAAGTACTTTATCTGGATTGGCTATCAAACCCGATGCTAGTAGAAAAGAAAAAGGATGATCCAAATGTAGCCGTCGTATGGCGAATGCGTATTGATTACACGGACCTGAACAAGATGTGTCCCAAATATCCTTTTCCTTTACCTAGAATTGACCAAGTCATTGATTCGACCGCTGGTTGTGAGCTGTTATCATTTGTAGACGCGTATTCTGGTTTTCACCAGATACCGTTAAATGCTGATCAAATAAAGACTGCGTTTATTACCCCGTACGGGGCTTATTGCTATCGCACCATGCCATTCGGCCTGCGTAACGCAGGGGCAACGTAATAGAGATGTATGCAAAAATGTCTACATGACCAGATAGGAAAAAATGTGCAAGTATATGTAGATGATGTGGTTATCAAAACCAAAGAGAGCAAAAATCTACTGGATGATATTCGGCAGACATTCGCGAACTTGAGAAGGTTCCGAATGAAGCTTAACCCGAAAAATGCACCTTCGGTGTACCAGCTAGAAAACTACTCGGTTTTCTCGTATCTAGCCGAGGTATAGAGGCCAACCCAAACAAGATAAGATCGGTAGAAAGGATGGAATTGCCGAGATGTCTAAATGACGTACAGAAGTTCACGGGTTGCCTGGCCCCGCTTACCGATTTGTATGTCGGCTGGGAGAGAAGGCGCTACCACTATATCGACTGATGAAAAAATCTGATAAGTTCATTTGGACACCACAAGCAGATAATGCATTTCATGAACTAAAGAAGATGTTGGTCACAACACCAATCTTAGCCTCTCCATTATCAAAAGAGCCTATGTTACTTTACATAGCCGCCACAAACAGAGTGGTAAGTGCGGTGATCGTTGTGGAACGAATTGAAGATGATAAATCAGTACAAAGGCCGGTATATTACCTAAGAGAGGTACTATCGGCCTCAAATCAAAATTACCCACATTATCAGAAGATGGCATATGGAGTATACATGTCGGCAAAGAAACTTAAACATTATTTCGAACAGCACCCGATCAAAGTGATCCATGAAGCACCCATAGCCGACATATTGAGCAACAAAGATGCAAGCGACCGAATAGCAAAATGGGCAATTGAGTTGTCACCTTATGCTCCGCAATTCGACAGGCGAGATGCAATCAAATCTTAGGCTGTGGCCGACTTCTTTGTGGATTGGGCCGAGGTACAATATGAGCCACCATTACCAGATCCGAATTATTGGACAATGCACTTCGACGGTTCCAAGCTGAGGAATGGTTTGGGGGCAGGGATAGTGTTAACCTCGCCAAAAAGAGATCAGCTGAAATATGTGCTACAAATACATTTTGCCGCATCAAACAATTTAGCCGAGTACGAAGCACTCGTCCATGGATTGAAGGTGGCAAAAGAAATTGGGATACGCCGGATCTTATGCTATGGAGATTCAGATCTCGTAGTACAACAAGTATCAGGAAATTGGGATGCGCTAGATGCCAATATGGCCTTATATAGATTCCATGTGCAAAAACTCAGTGGATACTTCGACGGATGTGAATTTCATCATATACCTCGAGCAGAAAACGACGTTGCAGACACACTGTCAAAACTCGGATCTACCAGGCAATCAATTCCCCCAGGTATCGTCCTAGAGCACCTTAGAAAACCATCAATAACACCATCACCAGAGTTCGAATCCATCTTTATTCCGACGAAATCAAGAGAAGATAGTATGCCGATGGAAGTTGACAAAGAATGTAACCCGGAGTTTCCGAAAGTAAACCCGGCTGATGCACGGATGGATATGGAAAAATCCGAGGTGGTTATGTCAGCGGAAAATATGGAAATAGATAGTGGGATTATCCCAGAGAAAATCATGCCAACATGGGCGCAACCCATATTTTCCTTCCTTAAAGATGCGACTTTGCCGAATAACGAGGTATTGGCTAGACAGACAGTGAGAAGAGCTAAATCTTATACAATCATAAACAATGAGCTGTATAAAAGGAGCGTCACAAGCGTACTAAAAAAATGTGTGGATTCGGCGGAAGGCCAGGAGATTCTCCTAGATATACATCAAGGAGAGTGCGGGCATCACGCTTCGTCCAGAGCTTTAGTGGCCAAAGCATTCAGGCATGGATTTTATTGGCCAACAACGTTGAAAGAGGCCAAAGAATTGGTGGAGAAATGTAATGGTTGCCAGAGATATGCCAGCAAAATACATATGCCAGCGTCCGAGTTAAAAATGATACCAATTACTTGGCCATTTTCTGTGTGGTGCTTAGATATGGTGGGACCATTCAAGCCGGCCCGGGGCGGGATGACCCACATTTTAGTCATGGTCGACAAATTTACAAAGTGGATTGAAGTGAAACCAATAAAAAAATATGATGGACCAACAGCAGTAAAATTCCTCAAAGATATTATCTTGAGATATGGTTATCCACACAGTGTTATTACAGACAATGGCACAAACTTTGCTGAAGGGGCCTTTGCTAGATTCTATCAAGAAAAACACATAAGACTAGATGTCGCCTCAGTGGCTCACCCAACAGCTAATGGGCAAGAAGAAAGATCCAATGGACTAGTATTGTCTGGAATAAAACCCCGACTCGTTCGAACCACTACAAAAGGTCGACAGGGTGTTGGATCGAGGAACTACCAGCAGTACTACGGAGCCTCAGAAATACCCCAAATAAATCAAAAGGGTATACCCCATTTTTTCTGGTATATGGAGCAGAAGCCGTGCTTCCAGCCGACATAATACATGACTCGCCAAGAGTTACCCAGTATAAAACCGCTGAGGTAAATGAGATAGCTCGGCAAGATGATGTTGATCTGCTAGAAGAAGCCAGGGAGTTGGCACTATCAAGATCAGCTATTTATCAGCAAGACTTACGACGATATCACAGCAAGAAAGTCAATCCACGAGTGTTTAAAGAAGGAGATTGGTCCTTCGGCTAGTGCAACGCATAGCCGGCATGCACAAACTATCGCCCCCATGGGAGGGACCATTCATCGTGAGCAAAGCATTGCACAATGATGCATATTACCTAATTGATGCTCAGTCATCAGAAAAGAACAAGGCAAAAAAAGCTGGTGAGGAATCGAAAAGACCATGGAACATAGCTTTACTTCGTCCATTTTACTCGTAGGAGTCATTTATGATACGTTGTAATGTGAGGCTTCAGGTCAAAGTATCAACTATGTATTAAACCTCGGCACCTTGAGCAGTGACTCGGGGACTGCCCTATGATATTTCTTATTTTGGGTTATGTATTAAATCTCGGCACCTTGAGTAGTGACTCGGGGACTGCCCTATGTTATTTTTCATTTTGGGTTATGTATTAAACCTCGGCACCTCGGGCAGTGACTTGGGGACTGCCCTATGTTATTTCTCATTTATGGGTTATGTACTAAACCTCGGCACTTTGAGTTATGCACTTTGAGCAGTGACAGGGGCTTAACGTTATTTTTTATTCCTGAATTATGTGTTGAATTTCAGGACCTCGAGCAGGGAACTCGGGGACTATAATATATTATCCCTTATCGCGAATTAGGTATTAAAAGCTCGATTTCTAGAGCACTGACTAGGTAATTGCCCCATGATGGTCACCCGTCACAAAAATGGGCATTAAACTTCGGCACCCCGAATGGTAGGTCAAAAGTTACCTTGAGAAATATTATTTCGATTTCCCCAAATATGGGCTTCGGGATTTATAGTTCGGATAGAGATCAAAAACACAATGGTTGAGTCGTTGAACTTATAAAGGCCAGGCAAAATTAAACGCCGAACTAAGGTGGGTCAAATGAAAACATGCAATCCGAACTTATGAGATTGAAGGCCACCAAAGCAAAGATTTAAACCAACAAGATCTGTTTAGACAGACTAATAACGATCACCATCATACGTTCCTCAGCGGCAAAAGGAAAAAGAGGTTCATACCACATAGAAAGTCGGACAATTGTTTCACACACATCATACGCCCAGCATTCCGGGGATAAGAAATAACTTAAAGTTTTTTGAACCTAAGGGGCAGCAACTTGGTCAGGCACCTCGGCCGAAGTTGCTTCGCCCTCCACATAACCAGGAGCGACTTCGGGGGAAGCCCGAGGATGTTGAGAAACATTAGCTTGAGATTGAGAATGCCCAGTCCCTTTGGAGGATGATCGCGCGTCGCCGTCCCCATCCGAGCTTGCGCTGGAATCACCAGAAGTGTCTGAGTCGCCCTCATCCTCGTCCTGGTCGGCCGAATTATCATCAGAGGCATCGTCGACTTCGATGTCATCTGCCGGGTTAGAAAGGAAACTCGGCCCTTCAATCCAGTTATGCACGTTAGCATACTCAACAAGCTGGAAGGCACGAGCTTGTCGGCGAGCGACGAATTCTGGATCCTCAACCCAATGGGAGCCAGTGCGCAAATTTATCAAGGTATCGAGCGAAATATCCTCGTACCATGACATAATGACTGAGAGCGCCATATTAGCACCAGCTCGTCCAGCGGACTCCCTCCAGAGATTTAACTGGTTCTGGGATGCCATCAATATTTCCACCAGTATCTTGATCTCATCAATATCAGGAGTTCCAGAAGTATTCGGCCAGAGAACATGGTAGGCCCGGATGGCTGCCTGCACCAAATCCCTGCCCGTAATCTTCATCGGACCAACGGCAGCCAAGAAGTCTTCCATCGAGTATTCTGGGCTCGCATCTGCGGGGACACCTCGGCGCACACGAGCATTAATCACTGCTCTAGAGCTCACGGGCTTAGCTTCTGGAAAATGGTCTACGAAAAATAAAAGTATATCAGTCAACAGTAAGAAAGAGAAGAAGATAACTCGGCCATGGTCAGAGACTTATGATGAATATAGCTCAGCATTCTCTAAAGATCTTGAGCCCAATCACCCTTGGTCTTCTCAAAGCGAGTGATCTCCTCGCTCATCACCCGTGTCTTGAGTTCGGCAGCCTCGAGGAGTTCTTTATTTTTCTGCAATTGCAGAGCTAGCCGATTCTTCTCTTCGGAGAACTCCTGGTCAACTTTCTCCAACTCGGACTTCTGAGAGAGCTTGAGGGACTCCACCTCGGCGCGCAAGCGAATTATCTCATCATCTTTCTCTTTCAGGTGCGCCGAGTGTGTAGCGGCTTGTTCTAAAAAATGCAGCATCATATCAGGCATGGGAATGCATTCTTGATGTGATGCTGCAAGAGTTTGTAACTCGGCTATACCAAAGCCAAAAGGTTAAAAGGAACCCGGGATAAGTTTCGAACGGAAATCTGTAAAGAAAAAGGGTAACTGACCTTCCAGGGCCTTGACTTTCTTCTCAAGACGGATATTAAGATTGTTGATATTACCTATTCACCAGCAAGATGAGCTAACACCTCAAGTCCAAAACAATAAGAACTTTAGGTATAATACAAAAGTTTGTTAACTTACCAGCTTTCTTCACCACGGGAATGACTTTTTCATACTTATCTTGCAATTTCTTATGTGCGAAAAGCAGCCTTTGGAATTCGGCGGTCCGCCGATCATGCGCAACCTAAGCAACACAATAAATAGCAGTGAGATACTTGAAGCTAAGACAGATCCGAATCAAGCAAAGCTTAACTCGGACCTAGGTGGCTGGATATTTGAAGCTAAGCCAGATCCGAATCAAGCGAAGCTTAACTCGGACCTAGGTGGCAGGATATTCGAAGCTAAGACAGATCCGAATTAAGCAAAGCTTAACTCGGACCTAGGTGGCTGGATATTTGAACACTAGGATAGATCCGAATTAAGAAAAGCTTAACTCGGACCTAGGTGGCTGGATATTTGAACACTAGGACAGATCCGAATTAAGCAAAGCATAACTCAGATCTAGGTGGCTAGATATTTGAACACTAGGACATATCCGAATTAAGCAAAGCATAACTCAGATCTGGATGACTGGATATTCGAACACTAAGAAAAAACCGAAACAGGCAAAACCTAATAAAACTTCCAAACGAATAACAAGTTATTCGTTTGCAAGCTTCGGGGACTAGAGTATATATAATATCATTCGAATGACTAATCGAACGTCAATAAACACAATTACCTCGTTCATCTTATCGCTATCAAGCACGATCTTGGCAGCCAGATGCAAGCAACTGCTGATGTCAGAAAGTTGAAATGGCTGACTGCTTGGATTACCCTCGAGCTGATCAGCAGCGTTCCAGTTATTGGCATACTCAACCAACGAGCCGAGGCTGTTCCCACTATCAGTACGAGTACCTCGGACGTGTTGTGTAACCACCGTCACCGCGGGACTCTTGTGAAGAGCGAGCTGAGTATCCGCGGCCGGGGTGACAACGGTCTTGGCAGAAGAAACCCCCTTGCGGAGCGCATCAGCAATTGTAGGATGAGAAGAACTAGCAATCCCTTTCTGAGATGAGGGAGGTTTGGTGACGAAGACCTTCTTGGCCTTAGAAGAGGCGTCGGCAGGAGCCGTTACCTCGGCACTAGGGGCGGTGTCTTTGGAAACATGAGGAACTATAGTTTCTGAGGGCGCCGAGATGGTGATATCCTCGGCTGGAGTTGGAGTTATGGTTGAAACTACGCGGGCCAAAGGAATCTCGGGGGAAACTCCGGGGTTCACGATGGGGGCAGCGGGTTCGGAAGGAGGATCAACTGTCCAGGTTATGTTGGCATCAGCAACGGTAACCACGGGTGCTTCTTTCCGAGGTAATGTTTGACTCGGAGCAGGAGGAGAGTCCACGCGAGCTGGACTAGGATCTCTGGTATCTTCGGGAGGCGGAGGAGAAGGCAGTCGAGTAGTATGACGCGTCATGCTTGGACCACTGGGCTTAACAGAAAGAGGAGCACTGCAAAAAGCACATAAAGTCAAATCAAAGGACGGAAAAAGAGAAACAAGAAATACAAATGAAAATGAGCGTACCCAGTAACTCCGGGCATAGTTTTACGCTTCGGAAGGTGCTGTGATGACTTTTTAGTTCGCTTATTGGGAGCGGCTTAGGAGGCACCCGTTGGAGCGGCACGCTTCCGCAAGGTAGAAGGAGGTTGGGAGGCGAGAGGCTCGGCATCGTGCACCTGACCGGCCTGATTAGCTGGGGAAGTAGAAGCCGGAAATGCATAAGAGATAGGCATTGCGGCAACTACCTCAAGAATTTGGACGTCGTCCGAATCACCTTCCTCCTCGTGAGCCGAGGTCTTGCCACGGGCACGATCCGGAGCGAGGTCCGACTTGGGAACGAACTCCTCCGAGTTAGGTTCCCCGCTATCCGAGGTGTTCCGTTCTGCGGTCCACGGGAGGGCCAAAACCTCAGCATCTTCAATCTTCTGCTCCGCAAATATCTGCAAGAAAAGAGACAAAGGAATTAGCAAAGGGAATCACAAACACAATTGGGGGGCAAAACATAAATGCGTGAACTTACCTCGGGAGGGGGATTCCCGCGGGTGAACGGCTTCAGTCCCCAGGTCCAATCCTCCGGCATCTCCGTCTTAAAGATAGCTCGGACACGCTTGAAAATAAGATAATTGTCGAGCTCAACCGTGGAGACTCGGTTGGGATCAAGGGGACCGCTCATATAGCAGAGCTTGTGCACGCGTTGCTGAAAAGGGCAGATCCGGCTGCTGACGAAGGTGGTCATCAGATCCACATGCGTAACCGGCGGATCAGCTCCTTCAGCCGAATCTCAAAGGCCTCGGCCAGAGCATGGCTCTTCCTGGGATTATAAGTCCAGTTCTTCTTGGAAGGAGGGGCGATGGATAAAGCAGGGAGCCGAATCTTATCTTCCTTCCCAGAATTCTTGACATAGAAAAACGATCTATGCCATTTCTTGCATGACTCAAGACCAGCAACGCGAGGAAACTCGGATTTCCTCCGAGGTGTGATGGACGCTGCTCCACACTGGGTAAGCAATTTCTCGGAAGGATGAAGGGATTTGTCTGGAACGACATTGGATCGGATCTGGAAGAACTTGCACCATATATGCACGGACGGCCAGAGGCCGAAGTATCTTTCCGAAGCCGAGATAAAAGCGGATATAGAAGCAATGGCCTTAGCCGGAAGATGATGCGGCTGCAGGCCGAAGTAATCGAGGAATTCCCTAGCAAAATCGCTAAGGGGAAGACCAAACCCGCGAGCGAAATGGGACATAAAAACGACGTACTCACCCTCGTTAAGAACGGGAGAAGATTCACTGCCGGGTAAGCGTCAGGCTACCTCGTCAGGAATCCGGCGAGTTCTAAATAACCACTCAACCTCTCGGCGAGTAATGGTGGAACCTTGCCAGGATCCCCGCTCTGGGCCAGACGCTGCATCGTCATCCTCGATGAGCACGCCGCTAACGGAGCTTGACATAGGTCGCCGGAGGAGTCTACAGAAGAGGAACTAGCGGCGGAGAAAAGCTTAGAGGTGCAGGGCCCCGTCGTGGTCCTAGGTGAAAACGGCGGCGGAGCGGAAAAGGAACCGCTGCGGGGAGCCTAGAGAGCGGCAGACACGTCTAGAGAAAAATCTAGGGAATGAAACCACAGAGAAACTCACCAGCGACGGCGCCGGAGCAAGTGTACGGGGACGAGGTCGACGGAGAAGAGGGATTAGGGCCTCGCCATCGAAGATTCCAACGAGCGCGCGACCGCAGAAGAACGAACAGGCGCAAGGGCGAAAAGAGGAAGAAGGGCAACGGTGAGCGAAGGAGGAAAGTAAATCCTCTAGCCCCGTGCCCCTCTTTATAACCGCGTGGCCTTGGTGGTAGTGGGATCGTGCGTGCGGGTGATAACCGTGTAGATCGTGTATGCGGCATAACCGCTCGCGGCTGAGTGGAGCCACACCGACGACCACACGACGCAGGAGAGGATCATGCCTCCTAACCGTTGCGGTGCGCGAGGCGTCACAGTGCTGACGTGATAGGCGCAGTAATCACTGTAGCGTTGTCAGCGGGAACTGTAGAGGAACGAAAAACTAGAGGAATAATGATGAGTGTTACACGTAGGATGAGGCGTACACAAGAAGATACACGGATACCTCAAACAGGAGAGAGTAACTCGGAAATGAGGAGAAATGAGTATTGGGAAACTGATGTGGCCCCGTCGAGGTACGGACGGGACCACACCAGCTTCGGGGACTAATGTTGGGGAGGTGACCCCGGATAGGGTCAAGATGGGGGAAGCCAAAAGGAGTTTCCCCGGTCTTATGCCGAGTTACCATTTATATCGGCCGAATCATGTAAAGGTCGGCCGAGATGAGAAAGACCATGACGTTTACAAGATGTGTTGTACGTTACTCGGTCGACATATGAGTTAAGTCGGCCGGGCAGGTCCGAATAAGCCATACTGCAGGTGAAGGCCGAGCCGAGTTAAGCGAGGCAAGGCCGAATAACATGAATCTTGCAGGAGAAGGAGGAGCCTGAAGTCAAACCCTAGCCTCGGGCTAGGAAGAATCTGAACAGAGCCAAGCGCAAAGGACAAGGCGCAGAGCAGCAGAAGAGCAGAAGGAGGTCACGGAGGTGACAGTCCTGGAACCCGAGGCATGCAGGTGGGGTTCTCTGAAACCTTGCCGTCGTTAGAAGGGGGACACAAAAAGGAGGCCGCCGAGTTACTATATTGGGACAAGCATATTCTTCGAATATGCTTGCCACGTCAGCCCTAGAGGAGCGAAAGCACCCCTTTATAAGGAGAAGCTTGGATACTAAGAAAGGGATCGGCTCATTCTATACCGTTAGGCTGGTAGAAATTCATCCTCTCTTCCTGCATACATCTCAAGGAGAACTTGTACTCCAAGAAAGGAGAAATAAAGATCTATATGTTAGTCATTTGTGTGTAGAATTAACTACATCTTCCCTCCCCAGATCCCTCTAGCATCCATTGGCCCCAAACTTTAGCCTACCCATGGCATCTGCCGTGCCACCACCACGACACCACGTACATACAGAATCAAAACAACAACAACAACAACAACAACAAAAATCAGAATAATCCTCCAGCACATGATATGCTCACCAGATTTCTGAAACTTAGGCCTGCAAGGTCCTCTGGAACAACTGATCCAATGGAAGCCAATGACTGGTTACGTTCACTAAATAAGGACTTAGTGACTATTGGCTGCACCGACGAAGAAAAAGTTAGATTTGGAGCATTTCTGCTTGAAGGACCAGCAACAACATGGTGGGACAACTTTCAGATCACCACTCCCCTTGAAGATGTAACTTGGGCTATTTTTGAGGATGGTTTCCGTACAGCTCACATCTCACCTGGAGTGATGCACTTGAAGAAAAAGGAATTCCACAATCTGAAACAACGTCACCTAAGTGTGGCTGAGTACATTGAAGAATTCAACAATCTGGCACGCTATGCACCGGATGAAGTTGATACAGATGCTAAGAGAAAGGAGAAATTTCTTGAAGGACTTAATGATGAGTTGAACCTGCAGCTAGCTGTTGCCTATGTCCCAACTTATCAATCACTCTGTGAAAAAGCCACCATTTTGTAAAACAAGATGAATCAAGTGGAGAATAGAAAGAGGAAGCATAAACTCAAGTATCACTCAGGATCATCACAAAAGAAGCATTCATTCAAAAAGAGCAATGAAGATTCTGAACCACATCAGTATCACCACAACAACAATGGAAGTGATAATAATGGAAATGATACTGACAATGGATATGACCATGGTCAGAAACAACATGACACTTTCAGGAAGAAAGACATTAGCCAGTTGCAGTGCTATAATTGTAAGGAACTTGAACACTATGCATCAGACTGTCCTGAGAAGAAAAAGAAAAAGGATGCTAGAAGATCCAATGGAAATGACTCCAATGTGACCCAGAAAGGACATGTGAACCACATTGATATGGATGGGAACCTTGAATAAATAGAAGAAGTGGATGTCAGGAATTAGTTAACTCAAATGAGTCAAAAAAGGATTTCGTGTTTGGATATCAATCATTAAACCCATAGTCAAGTGAACCATCAATGTAACCCTATGAGACTTTCTTTTAAGGGTGGTAGTACCCTAGTTGCTTTGAAGCCAACTTCTAACCCTAGTGTAGCATCCCATTTGTCTAACAACTGTAATGCTACTTGATCTAGTAATATAATGACTACTTCCTACATATAATTGTTGCATCATCATTCTATCATGCTCATGTCATCATGCCACCTTGCATTTGAACATCATACAAAAACCCTTTTTGTTTTGGTTCTTATCTCATATGCATTATTAATTGTTTTTGCCTCTTGATATTGTATTTGGTTCTTGATATATTGTTTAAATGCCCAAGTTGAGTTGGGGGCATATCTCTTATTTCCACTCCACCACCTTTCATTGTCACCACCTTATAATTCTACCACCCTAATTACCCATGGGCTTTTATTTTATTTTGGCATTTAATCTAGCCCATGTGGGTTGGGATGGATCTAATTCCTTTTTCTTGACCTTTATTCCATATTTGGGAATGCATGGAAATAAATGCCATGGGATTTAATTTTGTTCTCACAAAATCAAATGTGGCATCTACTATTCATGCATGGGCCATGCAAGAACCACCTCATCTAAGTCATTTGGATTGTATTTGAAATCCTTTTGAGTGGATCATCACTCTCCTCTCTCTCCCTCCTTTGGGCTTGGTCTTGTTGATCTTAGCTTGTTTTTGCTTGATGCATGCAAGCATCAAAACCCTAAGCTCTCACCTCTCCCTCTCTAATCTAGCTCAAACAAAACCCTAAACCTACCCTTTGTTTGGCTATACAAAACCATCTCTAACCCTAAACCCCCTCTCTAACTAACCCTAGTTCTAACCCTCCCTCACTACCTTCTCATCTCTCCTCTCTACCAAAACCCTAATCCCTCTCTTTTCTCTAACCTAGTTAACCCTAAACCTAGTCTTCCTCTAACCTAACCATAGTTGCACCACCTGGCCTCTCCCTCTCTCTCTCTACCCAACCCTAAACAAACCCGAGCTACCCTCCTCTCTAAACCCTAGCATCTACCCGAGCCTCCCTCCTACCCTAGCTCTCTCCCTCTCTTTTCTCTCCCTGCCAAGAGGGCCCCTCCAGCCGAGCCTCCCCTGCCTACCTGGCCTCGCCATGACCCCACCTGCAGCCCCATGAGCCTCCCCTGCCCAGCCCGTGCACGTGATCGAGGAGGAGGGAATGGTGGCACCCGAGCCACCTTTTCCCTCTACCCACTCCCGCACGCCACCTCCCCTCTTTATCTACTCCCTCTCCCCCTCTCTGCCTCGCCAGATCCATCCCCAGGGGCCTGCCCTCGCCTTCCTCCTCCCTCTCCACACCGTCTACCCCTGACGACCTCACCGTCGGCCTCCTCTCGACGACACCGTACCAGGCGGCGGGCGCGGCGTCCAGGTGTCGAGGAAGACCGAGCCGAGCCCCAGAGTCGCCCCTGTACACGGAGCCGAGCAGGAGAGGCACCAGGGACCCCAGGCCGATGCCGCTCCGACGAAAACCCTAGCTCCGGGGAGCGCCTGCATCCTCGCCGCTCCAGTACCTCCCAGCCTGATCCAACCGCACCGAGCTCTCCATGCAGCGTCTCCTCCTCTCGACAACCTCGCCTCATTGCCGTCTAGGTCCGTCGTACCTTTCGTCAAACACGCTGTGCGCGCCGTCGGCCACGTCCTTGGCTTGCTTCCGCGTCGCGCAGAACCACATCTAGTCGCCTAAGCCACTCCCTGTCAGCTAACCCTCCCTACCGCAGTGGCTGCCGCCTCCGCGCTCCAGCTCATGAGTTCGATCTCGCGCCAGCCTTCAATATCGCCGTCGCCTGGCTGTCAGAGGCAGAGGAAGAAAAAGAGTAATGGCATTCTTGCAGATACCCCCACCTTTTGTCTCAACCTCAGCGGTCCAGCCTACCCACTGTCTATCTCCTGTTCTTTTGCAAAGAGCACCTCGTAGCTTCTCGGCCTCAACCCGGTCCTCGGTGATCCACGTGGCTCGCACGGTACACCCATTGGTGCGTGGGCACGGCCATTGGACCCACCTCGGCCTCAGGGCTAGCCTTTTTTGGTAGGAAAACCTTTTTCATATTTGTGGCGTCCAACAAGATCGGACCCACTGGTCATAGTCTGTGGCTAGATAAACCTGGGTGACAAAAGTATCCCTGTTCTTTTCTGTTTTAATTCAAATCTTTTCAAATTAATTCCAAATTCAAATTTAAAATCTGTTTTCAAATAACTTTCAAAATATAAATTCAATTAATACAAATGATATATGTTTTTAGATCAGAAAAATGTGATGATTTCAACTTTGCCATCCAAAATATATTTTGGGCACTTAAAATTTCAAGTTGAATTAAATTACAATATAATGCTCTTTTCTTAAACAATTAATAACTTTTGACTTATAACTCCAAATTTAATAAATGATATGTCTAAAATGATTAGCTCAACGAGACCTTTCTGTTTATGCATTCCATGTTCTGAATTGCAGCATGCATCATATAAATATAAAGTATACAGAAACTTATTGAGGATAAAATGTGGCCAAAACTCAATAAAATGTTTACTTCTTGTACTCCACACCTCACCCATGCCATGCTACTTTATTGCCATGCAAATTGTGCATCATTCATCATGGCATGATTGTTTGCTTGTCGCATTTTATTCTTATGTTTGTGCACTTTATTTATGTTGGACCTTGTTTGTTTGGTTCTTCTTCGAATAGACGCTGAGCAGGGGATATATCAAGAAAACCAGGAGCACTACCCAGATCCTTCTCTCGCTTCAACTGAGCTGCCAGGCAAGCACTACCACATGCTTGCATACATATAGTACCTATTGCCTCTATCTTATTCTTGCATCATCGAGTCGCGATTGCATTAAACTGAATCCCAAGTATTGCATAGCCTTTACTTTTAAACCCCACCAAAGCTTGTTCCTCCATCCCATGAGCCATTACTACAGGAGTTGTTTGAGCCATGCGAGTCGTAGAACAGCATGTGTAGGGTATGTGAGTGTCTGATGGATAACGAGGTACCTAAACAACTTAACCTGAGTAGTAATGGGATAACTAATGAAAGTGGCACCGGTGAGCAATATCTGCTTTTTGGGTTTTCATGCTCACTTGTGTCCCGTAGGACCCCGAGTACTTGATTCCTGTTCCTTGATTATTCGCGCTATCCACATCCGGGAGGCTTATGGGACCCCCCTGAGCCAGAGCTTGATTCATTCTTATTTCATGGGGCCACAAACTAGTTTGAGGTTTTATTTACTATCCTGTACTTATGCCATGCTTTACTGCTTTATTTACGATTGTGCGAGGAGCACCAAGATCGCTTTAGGATCGTGACCCGTTTTGCATGGTATCGACAAGCCAGTCAAACTTTCGGGTTCCCGATCCATGTACCGGCCCAAAACCTTGAGTCCGTCTCAAGCCTAACTTCGCTATGGTATACTTAATGGGTGGCCTCAAATATTTCTGAATCTTGTGATTGCTTTGTCGTGAAGGCCTCTTTGGGTTTTGATTTGGTTTTTCCGAGGTTGATCGAGTGTGTGTTGCTATTTGTGCACCCCTGCAGGGTAAAACTTTCTGAAAGCCGTGTCCGCGGTTATGGACAACTTGGAGCACAGTTTCTCGATCATAGACAAGCATAACTAAAGTACCGCTTTTAATTTGACTAAGTAACTAACTAGTAAATAGTGCAACACTCATGGAATGGATAATAAAACTGCCAACGGATGGGGGGTTGTTCGTTCACTTCCTCGTTGGTAAGCGAGGAGGAGGATGGATCTGGTTATATTACTGTTATAACGGTTGCCATTAATTCACGGACATCCGTCTATCTTTGGTTAGGCGGATGGTTAGCGAGTATCTATAGAATTGTTAGGGTTTATCTTTTGCTGCAATTGCGTCACCCCAGGTTGTGTCCCCTTTAGAGGCATAAAGACTTGCTGAGTACCCCTAGGGTCTCACACGATAAATTATTTGATTCAGATGAACAGGTACACTCACAAGAGGGATACTTGGTGGAGGAGGCGGACGATGTGGGCAACGATCGTTCGGTGTAGAGATTCCGGGAACGGGGATCCGTGAGATCTGTGGGCGGGATGTGATTATTTATGGGCATCTTATGCCGATTTGCTTCTTATCCGTACTCGGATCTTGTTTTGCCGCTTCCGCTTGATACTCTGATGTTTGATGTATGAGGAGATATCCTAAACTATTATATCTATCTAGGACATTTGAATCTTGTCGTATGGAGTTGCTATATTTCCTTTCTTTTTAGATGGAATGGCTCTGATGTACTGTTGTATGGTGGCTTGCATACATACTCATTTGTGTATGTAGCTGATCCCTTCGCCTGCCGATTACGCCGCCCGTTCTTGTCCCGATGTTTGGAAATGGTTGGGACGGCCGAAAGGTCTACCTGTGAGTGGCATTTGGGCCCCACCGTACTATTTCAACCATTTCCGCTCATCCAGGCTTGTAACTAGGAGCGTAATTCACCGAGGTAGTTACAATTGGTATCAGAGCCATCCCGCCCTTCAGGGTCTCAGCCAAATGGTCGTTGTCCGTCTAGCAAATATTTTGGTAGTTATGTATACTAGGGAAAAACAAAATGTGAGAGTAGGACTGCTTCCACTTTTCTCCTTACCCACCCACCCACCCTTTTTCTGGTAAGGAAGTGTAACGTTTTCAATCCTCTTCTTAAAAGTTCAAACTAGGATTCACGTGTTCTGGGTTTCCGTAGTACCATAGGTTGTGTGTGTGTGTGTGTGTGTGTGTGTGTGTGTGTGTGTGTGTAATTCCTTGTCTACCTATTGCATCCAAGTTGTTATCACAATCGGCCTTTTGGTTATCAACTGTTGGTACATTCCATACCGACAGGCTTTGCAAACCGACGCGATCTATCTGATTCGTTGTATACCGCCGCGATCTGTCTTACTCTTTGTTATCCGACGTTATCTTGTTTGGGGTGTTCGTTTCCGTAGTTACTAATCTTTAGGTTCATCGTGAGAAGAAGGGGTTAGGATATGTGTTCTAGTTATTCATGTGCGGAGTAATGATTCGAGTGCGGGATGGAGTCGTGATCATACCACTACTCTTATCATTCGCTTTTGTATATTGTTTTGGTAGAGTCACTAATCTTGATTCGTTAAGTGATTTTGCGCACCTATTGGTATTTTAATGCCGAAATTTGCGGAAAATTTTTCTTTGATATATTTGTGTACCACACTCCTTTTCAGTCGTGTGCGATATGCTTAATATCTTATAGGGTGCTTTGAACTTTGTTGATATTTTAATATCATCTTAGTAAATTGTATCCTTTAATCTTGGTTAATTCCATTTTGGTACTATTTTGGATTATTATTATTCTCCATTATAGTACTGACTTGTGTTTTATATCAATCACAGGATGGCTCCACCACGCCGTTCTGATGAGGACATACCACCTGAACTAGGGTCCGCGTTGTCAAACATCGCCAATGCCTTGGCAGCAATACAGCAGAACCAGCAGCATTTTGAAGAAAGTGTTCGGAGGAATGAGTTTGCTCCGCTACCTCCACCTCCCAAGCGAGGAGACATCAAAAGCTTCCTGAAATTCAACCCACGCCAATTCGATGTTTCTGATCAACCACTTGATGCTAATGATTGGCTGCGTGAGATGTCAAGGCTACTGGAGACTGCTGATGTTACTGAGCAAGAATGGGTAAAATGTGCTACTCACCTTCTGAAGGGAGATGCAGCTCTCTGGTGGGAGAATTACCTGAAGGCAAACTGCATTGGTTTTCAGCCTACTTGGGAACAGTTCACTGGAGCGTTCAAAGAGCAGTATCTGTCAGAAATTGTCATGGAAAGGATGAAGGAAGTGTTTCTCAACCTCAAGTAGGGAAATGACAATGTCAATACCTACATCAGGAACTTCATGAATCTTTCTCGTTATGGTGGCGATGAGATCTCTGATGACAAGAAGAAGCAAAAGAGGTTCCGGCAAGGGCTCAACGCATCGATTAAATATGCAATCACACATGCAAGGCCGGCGTCTTTTCTGGAACTTCAGCATACAGCTCTGCAGGAGGAAGCAAGTAGGCAAGTGTTTGAGTCAAAGAAACACAACCGCGAGGCAGCAAGCTCTTCAGCTATGTCAACTCCTTCTAAGCGTCGTGTCTGGGTTCCTAACACCCCACCGTCGCTCCCGGCTCCACCAAGACCTTCAAGCTTCGCAGCAAGGCCACCAAACTTCCTCACTGCTGCTCCCAGGGGCTACAACCACCACTACCCTGGAGCGCCTGGCGGAGTCCCTGGCTACGTTGCTCCACGTCCACCTGGTGCTTGTTTCACGTGTGGAGACTCTGGGCATCAAAACTGGAACTGTCCGTTGAAAAACAAAGCTCTTCCTCCACCCCCTCCAAGATCTGCGGCAAGCTCTCCTTTGGTTCGTGCACCACCACCTCGGGCTCTGAACATCAACACCAAGCCCGGGTCTAATGTTGCTCGCGCCAACTGTGTCAACGCCGCTCAAGCTGAGCATACACCTGGAGTTGTGATGGGTATGCTTCCCGTTAACTCAGTCCCTGCACGAGTTTTGTTTGATTCTGGTGCTTCGCATTCTTTTGTTTCGCATAAGTTTGCACAAGAGCATGACCTGGCTAGGGTTCCTTTATTACATCGTCTGGTGGTCCTATCCCCTGGTTCAAACATGAGGGCTGCTCATATCATCCATGACAATCAAATTGAGATTGGTGGCTCTTCGTTCTCGGTGTCCTTAATTCTTCTGGGCAATTCTGACATTGATGTCATCTTGGGCATGGATTGGTTGACATCAAATGCAGCTGTGATTGATTGTGCTGAACGCTCGGTTTCTCTGAAGATTCCAGAAGGCCATATAGTCTATTCTCCAAGTCTGACTCCTGCTATCCAGCTTTTCTCTTTGGCGGCTCTGAATGATGATGCTATGGAAGCTATTCAGAGTGTTCCGGTGGTCTGTGAGTTCCCAGATGTCTTTCCTGAAGAGTTGCCGGGTATGCCCCCGGATCGTGAGGTTGAGTTTGTAATTGAGCTTGAACCTGGAACGACTCCTATCTCCAAGCGGCCTTATAAAATGGGTCCTGCTGAGTTGGCTGAACTCAAACGTCAGCTTGATGAACAAGAGAAGTTGGGTTTCATTCAACACAGTACCTCTTCTTGGGGTAGCCCAACAATCTTTGTGAAGAAGCGAGACAGGACTGATAGACTTTGTGTTGACTATCGGGCTCTCAATGCTAAAACCATCAAGAATAAATATCCCCTTCCGCGGATTAATGATCTCTTCGATCAGCTAGCTGGAGTTGTGGTGTTCTCTAAGCTTGACTTGAGAAGTGGTTATCACCAAATCAAGATTCGCAAGGAAGATGTTCCTAAAACAGCTTTCACCACTCGCTATGGCCTGTATGAGTACATGGTCATGTCTTTCGGTCTCACCAACGCACCTGCTACCTTCTCGAGGCTTATGAACTCGGTTTTCATGGAGTATCTTGATAAGTTCGTTGTGGTCTATCTGGATGACATCTTAGTCTATTCAAAGTCAAAGGAAGAACATGAAGAACACCTTCGGTGTGTCCTAAACAAGCTTCGTGAGAACCGCTTGTATGCAAAGTTCTCCAAGTGTGAGTTTTGGCTGCCTCAAGTAACCTATCTTGGTCACATCATCTCTGCCAAGGGCATTGCAGTCAACCCGGAAACTGTGAAGACAATTTTTGAATGGCTTCCTCCTGTAAATGTCAAAGAAGTGCGGAGTTTCCTTGGTTTGGATAGTTATTGCCGTCACTTCGTTCAGAACTTTTCGAAGATAGCGAAGCCTCTTACCGATCTCCTCAAGAAAGGCAAGAAATACCTTTGGACTCCTGCATGTCAAGCAAGCTTTGAGACACTCAAAGAGAAGCTCACTTCCACACCAGTCTTGGTTCCTCCGGACACATCTAAGCCTTTCCAGATATTCTGTGACGCCTCTTTGCAAGGATTGGGTGCGGTCCTTATGCAAGAAAAACAAGTTGTTGCTTATGACTCTCGACAGTTGAAGACGCATGAGATCAACTATCCTACACATGACCTCGAGCTCGCAGCAGTTGTCTTTGCTTTGAAGCTATGGAGGCACTACTTGCTTGGCAACAGTTGTGAAATCTTTTCTGATCACAAGAGTCTAAAGTATATCTTCACTCAGCCTGATCTCAACCTTCGGCAGAGGAGATGGATTGAAGCAATCAATGATTTTGATTTGACCATCAACTACACTCCGGGCAAAGCTAATGTCATGGCCGATGCTCTCAGCCGCAAAGCTTATGTCAACAACCTCATGATAGAAGCACAACAGCCTCTCTTGTGCGAGGAGTTCCGTCAGCTCAACCTTGAAATTATGGAACAAGGGTATCTCCTGAACCTTCTGGCTACTCCTCTCTTGGAAGAAAAGGTTCGCTCTCGTCAGCTTGGTGATCCGCACACCAAAAAGATCATCTCTAAAATTCAGCTTCCGAAGTATGAGTGCTTCCACGTCGATGATCAAGGCACGCTTTTCTTTGAACACCGGATGTTTGTTCCGAACTACCCGGGTTTGAGAGAGCAAGTTCTCAAGGAGGCGCATGATTCCGTTCTTTCTATCCACCCTGGCAGCACAAAGATGTACATGGACTTGAAAACACAATATTGGTGGCTGGGATTGAAACGATATTGTGCCAAGTATGTCTCGGAGTGTGATGACTGCCGCAGAGTGAAAGCTGTCCATCAGAAACCTTTCGGTCTTCTACAGCCACTGAAACCCCTGGAATGGAAATGGGAGAAAGTAGAGATGGACTTCATCACTGGTTTTCCAAGGTCGCAGAAGGGCAACAATGCAATCTTTGTTGTCATCGACAGGCTTTCTAAAGTGGCTCACTTCTTCCCCGTCAAGGAAACAATTTCTGGAATTCAGTTGGCTGAGCTCTATATCAACAGAATTGTCTCTCTGTATGGGGTTCCGCTTGAGATCAGTTCAGACCATGGGAGCATCTTCACTTCCAAGTTCTGGGAAAGTTTTCAAAATGCTTTGGGAACAAAATTGAACTTCAGCACAGCTTACCACCCTCAGTCGCAAGGACAAGTAGAAAGGATCAATCAGATTCTGGAGGATATGCTTCGTGCTTGCGTCATCTCTTTTGGCATGAAGTGGGAGGAATGTATTCGTTATGCTGAATTCTCTTACAACAACAGCTTCCAGAAAAGTCTGAAGATGGCACCATTTGAGGCTCTCTATGGCCGCAAGTGCAGAACTCCGATTGCTTGGTCGGGTGCAGGAGAAAGAATTTGGTTTGGCCCCGACATTGTAACCCAAGCGGAGGAGCAGGTGCATATCATCCTTGAAAATCTGAAGATTGCTCAAAGTCGCCAGAAGAGCAATTATGACAGAAAGCACACGGACATGGAGTATGTCCCTGGTGATCTCGTTTACCTTCGTGTCACTCCCGTGAGAGGCACGCACCGTTTTGGTATCAAAGGAAAGCTGGCTCCTAGATACATCGGTCCATTCAAAATTCGTGGAAGAAGAGGAGAAGTTTCTTATGCTCTTGAGCTCCCGGAAAAACTCAAGGTCCATGATGTTTTCCACATCTCTCAACTCAAGAAGTGCTTCAAGGATCCCGGCAGGACCGTGGACCATGAGCTTATCAATCTTCAAGAAGACCTGTCTTATCAAGAACACCCCACAAAAATCCTTGAAGTCGCAGAAAGAAGGACTCGCAACAAATCCATCAAGTTCTGCAAGGTGCAGTGGTCGCACCATTCCGTTGATGAAGCCACTTGGGAGCGTGAAGATGAACTCCGTGCCAACTATCCTACCCTCTTTGAGTCTTCTTCTTCTTCTTCCTAAAATCTCGGGGCGAGATTCCTGTTTTGTAACATCCCAAAAATATCAAAATTAGATCAACAAAACACTAATCCTAAAGTTTAGGGTTAACAAAAACTTTTCTAAATCAATTCATGAAAGCATGTATATGTGTATGCATGAATTTTGAAATTCTTTAAAAACCACTTTGTTTGTGTGAGCCATTGCTTGTAAAATGTTTCTTAGGTGAAAAGAACATCATCTAGAACATTCCCCACACTTTTCCTAAAGAAAAATAAGTCAAAACCAATATATTAAGTGAATGGTCATTTTGACCAATTTAACTCCCATGCCTACTTTGGCTGTCTCAAACTTTCAAAACCTAACAGAAATTTTTCTGGATCTTTGCACCCCTTGAATGTACTCATAACAAAGTATCAAGGCCCACATTGTGATCATCCAGAAACTTTCAAATGCATAGTTTAAATGACAACTCAAAATTGAATCTTCTTCATATGGGAAGATCCCACTTTTTCAAAACCCACTTAAACAAGCTCAATTTTCAAAACCCAAGCATCTGCAGACTCACCAGAACCAATCTAGCAAACCCACCAAAAATCATTTCAAATTTCAAAACTTGATTTCATGCGGTCATTTCATCAAACAGGTTGCAGACACAAATCAAACAAAACACAAACACTATAGTGTTCAGTGTTTTGAGCCTAACTTGTTCCCTAGTTAGCTCTCACACAATCCAGTAGATCATCTAGAAAGGTTAGACCAGCACTAGCACCCCTGTGAGCTTGCCTTTGCCATTAATGGTGAACAGCCGAGCACCTCAATGCCACCCCATAGTCGACAGCAGGCTAGAGGAAGAACTAGCCGTGCCAACCTTGTCTGGGAGGCAGCCCACCGTCCATCGCCACTGCCTGTCCCAGCCGCGAGCGTTGCCAAGCCCTGGACCACGCGCATAAGACACGCCCAGACCATGCCAAGCGTGCGCCAGAGCTCCACCCACAGACCGCGCGCCGCCCTCACCGCGCGCACACACGATCACCACCGACCCAGGAGACCGCTAGACATCCCCGTTTAACGCCCCGCGCCATACAGCCACCGCCCGCCGTCGAGAACGCCGCCTCTGCCGCGCAGAGCACCGCCCGTTCCAGACCAAACCACACCGCCCCATCCCTCGCGACCATGTCGTTGAGCATCGCCAGGAGACACAGCACCGTCCCCTACCCTTGCCCATGCCATTAGCTGCCTGTAACGTCGCCTCCGACGAGCTCACCTTGCGCCCCGACGGTCCCCTCGCTCGACTATAAATAGAGGCCACCCCCGCACGATTTCTTCACACCATCTCACTCCCCTCTCCTCACTGATCGTGCCACACCATTCTCAGAGCAAGGCGAGCACCACCCCGCCGGAATTTCACTGGAGCCCGCTGCCGGGAGAAGAAAGGAGCCAGCGATTGAGCCGCCCTAGGAGAAGCCACCGGTACGGGGAGGTTCGCCGTCGTCGACTTAAATCGTTCGCCTCGCCGACCCTCGCCCGTACTCGGTGAGCCCCAGCACCCCTCAGGCGCCCTAGGTTTCGTTCTCGCGGAGCTGTCTCGCGTCGACGATGACCCTCACCGTTGGATTAGAACCAGATCGAGCGAACCACGTTGCCCCATACCGCTTCGCCCAGCGTGTCAGCGACGAGTGGGGACACCCACTTAAGCAGCCAGGAGCATCGCGCTTAGCAGGCGGCCCGTAGAATTTCCGCGCAGCCCAACAATTCAAATTAAATCTTTTCTTTTAATTTCAAACACACTTGTACCCAACTTCAAAAATCAACCCAGATCGATTTAGTGCACCAAATTAGATGAAACCAATTTTTTGGAAAGGTGCAGTGAATGCTTAATCCAAGCCCGTTGGATTCAAGTCATTTGGATCTGTAGATCACCCTTAGCAAAATGACAAGCGAAGCTTTTCTGCATTCAAACATTTTTCAAATTTAAACCACAATAGCTTTTGAGTTGATTCCAACTCTCAAAAATCACTTTCAACCATACCTTTCAGAATATATAAAAATATATATAGGTTACTTGCAGAAATAATGTTCAAGGAATAAAACAATGCTTCATAAGCATTTCTAGCCACTTTAATTAATTAAAATAAAAGGGTAAAACCTTGTTAAATTGTGACACCACTTTAAATCACATTCCCATGGACTACAACATGTGGTGATGACATGTGTCAACATGATCCCATGTTTAGTTTGGAGAATATTAAATCTTAAGTAGTTTTTCAAGGAGTAGAAATTACTTTTCTAAAATAAGAAGACTTAAACCAATCCTTAACCTTGTAATGTTAGAGATGATGCTAGATCATCTATAGGACCCTTGTGTGTGATGATTGCAAGTAGTTAAGTATTGTTTGGTGATTGTGTACCTCGTATTTATTCATAGACGCTAGTACCGACCAAGGCTACGAGGAAGAAGGAGGATACTACGAAGAGGAAGCCGAGGAGAACTTCAACCACTGCTCTGCACAAGGCAAGCTTATACTGATATTGATGCAAGCTATACTAACCAAGTTTACCAATGCAAGCTAACACTTGCAAGATACTATACCTATGCAAGCGCATAAGACACCCTATTGTTGCCACAACCCATGCTTGTGATATGATTACTATATGCCCTAAGCGTATGTAACCATACCCACTTGCTAAACCAATCCTAGTTTTATGGCAAGCTCTTACTTTATTTCGTTATCACAGTTTACTTAGAGGCTACCCAAGAATTTTGGTAAATACTAGACAGTTGTGCTGAAGGTTGTATAAAGAGCATAAAATTTGGCCTAAGCTAGAAACCTTGATATCAGCTTATGATATAAGGTTGGACTTAGTTGCAACTCCACTAGTTACCACCCCTCTATTAGTACTACCCCACCTGTAGATGCTAGTGCTAAGCATAAAACTTGATCAACTTTAGATGGGAATACTTGGTGGAAAAATGGTTATGAAAACCTTGGAATGATGGATCATTCTATTGAAATGTTTTGGACATGTGTTTCCAAACACTTGATGATTTTGGTGATGAAAATGTTGAGGCATGAGCCTTAGCCCTTTATAAAACTGATGGTTGTCTGGATGCGATACCATTCCAATTTTATCGTACAACCACAATACCCGAATATTGGGTAGGGCTTGACTGGAAACTTATATACCTTAGTATTAGTTCCCTCACGGCCAAGGTCTGAGCTGAGGCTACCTTGTGAAGATTGTCCACCTGTGCAGTACCCAAGATGACAGTGGTCATGGTTGGGAGGCCAAACTCACAGGAGAGGTGCTTATAATAGGGAGTGTAAATGGAAGGTTAGGATTGATTATCCGCATCGAGTATGGTGAATTCAGGATTTGTTCTGACGGATGTATCGAATGTTGTGGTGAAAGTGTACAATCTCTGCAGTGTCAAACTATTCGAATAGCTGGCGTCATGATTATGGACGATTAGTGGCCATACTGTTCCCCCGTCAGACTTTTCAAAATGACTTGTGAAACGACTTGAGACTTTGGCTTGGCCACAACAGAGTTGTGACCAGAAATACAAGATCCCACTTAGGAGTTATAAAATTGTGACTAGCTTGGGAACTTAGTAGTATAAATCTGGCTTTTGCAAAACAACCCTAGAGCCTAGTGTCCTATTATCCAAAACCCCCTTTTTCTTGTTAGTATTAGTTTGCGAGTACTTAAAGAGTACTCATGGCTTTGTCCCTGGCTATTCCCATGGCCAGACTATGAAGAGGAGTACCTGGAGGATGGACCCCAGGACGGTTACGACAACTAGGATCATCTCCCATCGTCAGCATTGCCTGTGACCCCGAAGATGGAGCCTCGCCTACGCTACCGTTACTATTCCGTATTCCGCTGCTTGATGTTGTATTAAGGACTGGATCATGAGATCCCTATTTGTGTAAGAACTTATGTATCGTTGTAATGGATGAAGTACTATGGTATCCAATTCTGTTATGTCTCGCAAAAATGGTAATCCTGGGATTGCGATGTATGGCATAACAGGCATCTAGGATTGAAAAATCCGGGTGTTGACATGTTTAGTGGGGGAGAGTTGTAGCATCCCATTTGTCTAACAACTGTAATGCTACTTGATCTACTAATATAATGACTACTTCCTACATATAATTGTTGCATCATCATTCTATCATGCTCATGTCATCATGCCACCTTGCATTTGAACATCATACAAAAACCCTTTTTGTTTTGGTTCTTATCTCATATGCATTATTAATTGTTTTTGCCTCTTGATATTGTATTTGGTTCTTGATATATTGTTTAAATGCCCAAGTTGAGTTGGGGGCATATCTCTTATTTCCACTCCACCACCTTTCATTGTCACCACCTTATAATTCTACCACCCTAATTACCCATGGGCTTTTATTTTATTTTGGCATTTAATCTAGCCCATGTGGGTTGGGATGGATCTAATTCCTTTTGCTTGACCATTATTCCATATTTGGGAATGCATGGAAATAAATGCCATGGGATTTAATTTTGTTCTCACAAAATCAAATGTGGCATCTACTATTCATGCATGGGCCATGCAAGAACCACCTCATCTAAGTCATTTGGATTTTATTTGAAATCCTTTTGAGTGGATCATCACTCTCCTCTCTCTCCCTCCTTTGGGCTTGGTCTTGTTGATCTTATCTTGTTTTTGCTTGATGCATGCAAGCATCAAAACCCTAAGCTCTCACCTCTCCCTCTCTAATCTAGCTCAAACAAAACCCTAAACCTACCCTTTGTTTGGCTATACCAAACCATCTCTAACCCTAAACCCCCTCTCTAACTAACCCTAGTTCTAACCCTCCATCACCACCTTCTCATCTCTCCTCTCTCCCAAAACCCTAATCCCTCTCTTTTCTCTAACCTAGTTAACCCTAAACCTAGTCTTCCTCTAACCTAACCCTAGTTGCACCACCTGGCCTCTCCCTCTCTCTCTACCCAACCCTAAACAAACCCGAGCTACCCTCCTCTCTAAACCCTAGCATCTACCCGAGCCTCCCTCCTACCCTAGCTCTCTCCCTCTCTTTTCTCTCCCTGCCAAGAGGGCCCCTCCAGCCGAGCCTCCTCTGCCTACCGGCCTCGCCATGACCCCACCTGCAGCCCCATGAGCCTCCCCTGCCCAGCCCGTGCACGTGATCGAGGAGGAGGGAAAGGTGGCACCCGAGCCACCTTTTCCCTCTACCCACTCCCGCACGCCACCTCCCCTCTTTATCTACTCCCTCTCCCCCTCTCTGCCTCGTCAGATCCATCCCAGGCCTGCCCGCCTCCTCCTCTCCACACCGCTCACCCCGACGACCTCACCGTGCCTCCTCTCGACGACCGTGCAGGCGGCGGGCGCGGCGTCCAGGTGTCGAGGAAGACCGAGCCGAGCCCCAGCGTCGCCCCTGTACACGGAGCCGAGCAGGAGAGGCACCAGGGACCCTAGGTCGACGCCGCTCCGATGAAAACCCTAGCTCCAGGGAGCGCCTGCGTCCTCGCCGCTCCAGTACCTCCCAGCCCGATCCAACCTTGAGCTCTCCGTGATGCGCCTCTCCTCCACGACAACCTCCGCCTCGCTGTCGTCGTCTAGGTCCATCGTACCTTTCGTCAAACACGCTGCGCGCGCCGTCGGCCACGTCCTTGGCTTGCTCCTGCGTCGCGCAGAACCACATCTAGTCGCCTAAGCCACTCCCTGTCAGCTAACCCTCCCTACCGCAGTGGCTGCCGCCTCCGCGCGCGCACGCCAGGTCGCGAGTTCGATCCTCGCCCGCGCCGCGCGCCCGCTGTCGCCGTGCGCCCGTCAGTTCCGTCAGAGGCAGAGGAAGAAAAACAGTAGCAATGGCATTCCTGCAGATACCCCCCCACCTTTTTGTCTCGCAACCCGCGGTCCAGCCTACCCCACCTGTCTGTCTCCCTGTTCTTTTTGCAAAGAGCACCTCGTAGCTTCTCAGCCTCAACCCGCGGTCCTCAGCTGATCCACGTGGCTCTGCACGGTACACCCGCTGGTGCGTGGGCCTGCAAGCCGCTGGACCCACCTGTCGGCCTCCGGGGCTAGCCTCTGTGCTGGTAGGAAAACCTTTTCTGCGCGCTGTGGCGTCCAGTCAGCACTGGACCCACTGGTCATAGTCTGTGGCTAGATAAACCTGGGTGACAAAAGTATCCCTGTTCTTTTCTGTTTTAATTCAAATCTTTTCAAATTAATTCCAAATTCAAATTTAAAATCTGTTTTCAAATAACTTTCAAAATATAAATTCAATTAATACAAATGATATATGTTTTTAGATCAGAAAAATGTGATGATTTCAACTATGCCATCCAAAATATATTTTGGGCATTTAAAATTTCAAGTTGAATTAAATTACAATATAATGCTCTTTTCTTAAACAATTAATAACTTTTGACTTATAACTCCAAATTTAAAAAATGATATGTCTAAAATGATTAGCTCGACGAGACCTTTCTGTTTATGCATTCCATGTTCTGAATTTCAGCATGCATCATATAAATATAAAGTATACAGAAACTTATTGAGGATAAAATGTGGCCAAAACTCAATAAAATGTTTACTTCTTGTACTCCACACCTCACCCATGCCATGCTACTTTATTGCCATGCAAATTGTGCATCATTCATCATGGCATGATTGTTTGCTTGTCGCATTTTATTCTTATGTTTGTGCACTTTATTTATGTTGGCCCTTGTTTGTTTGGTTCTTCTTCGAATAGACGCTGAGCAGGGGATATATCAAGAAAACCGGGAGCACTACCCAGATCCTTCTCTCGCTTCAACTGAGCTGCCAGGCAAGCACTACCACATGCTTGCATACATATAGTACCTATTGCCTCTATCTTATTCTTGCATCATCGAGTCGCGATTGCATTAAACTGAATCCCAAGTATTGCATAGCCTTTACTTTTAAACCCCACCAAAGCTTGTTCCTCCATCCCATGAGCCATTACTAGAGGAGTTGTTTGAGCCATGCGAGTCGTAGAACAACATGTGTAGGGTATGTGAGTGTCTGATGGATAACGAGGTACCTAAACAACTTAACCTGAGTAGTAATGGGATAACTAATGAAAGTGGCACCGGTGAGCAATATCTGCTTTTTGGGTTTTCATGCTCACTTGTGTCCCGTAGGACCCCGAGTACTTGATTCCTGTTCCTTGATTATTCGCGCTATCCACATCCGGGAGGCTTATGGGACCCCCCTGAGCCAGAGCTTGATTCATTCTTATTTCATGGGGCCACAAACTAGTTTGAGGTTTTATTTACTATCCTGTACTTATGCCATGCTTTCGCTTTATTTACGATTGTGCGAGAGCACCTGTCTGCTTAGGATCGTGAACCGTTTTGTGGTATCGACAAGCCCAGCCACACTTTCGGGTTCGATCGTTCTGACCCCACAAACCTTGAGTCCGTCTCGAAGTCAGCTAACTTCGTTGCGGGTATACTTAATGGGCTGACCCCCTGAAATATTTCTGAATCTTGTGATTTCTTTGTCGTGAAGGCCTCGTTGGGTTTTGATTTGGTTTTTCCGAGGTTGATCGAGTGTGTGTTTATATTTGTGCACCCCTGCAGGGTAAAACTTTCTGAAAGCCGTGTCCGCGGTTATGGACGACTTGGAGCACAGTTTCTCGATCATAGACAAGCATAACTAAAGTACCGCTTTTAATTTGACTAAGTAACTGACTAGTAAATAGTGCAACACTCATGGAATGGATAATAAAACTGCCATCGGATGGGGGTTGTTCGTCCGCTTCCTCGTTGGTAGCGAGGAGGAGGATGGATCGTGATATTCTTGTTATAAGCTGTTGTTATTAATTCACGGACATCCGTCTATCTTTGGTTAGGCGGATGGTTAGCAGTATCTATAGAATTGTTAGGGTTTATCTTTTGCTGCAATTCGTCACCCAGTTGTGTCCCCTTTAGAGGCATAAAGACTTCTTGAGTACCCTAGGGTCTCACGATAAATTATTTGATTCAGATGAACAGTACACTCACAAGAGGGATCTTTGGGTGGAGGAGGCGACGATGTGGGCAACGATCGTTCGGTGTAGAGATTCCGGAACGGGATCCGTGAGATCTGTGGGATGTGATTATTTATGGGCATCTTATGCCGATTTGCTTCTTATCCGTACTCGGATCTTGTTTTTGCCGCTTTGATACTCTGATGTTTGATGTATGAGGAGATATCCTAAACTATTATATCTATCTAGGACATTTGAATCTTGTCGTATGGCGTTGCTATATTTCCTTTCTTTTTAGATGGAATGGCTCTGATGTACTGTTGTATGGTGGCTTGCATACATACTCATTTGTGTATGTAGTTGATCCCTTCGCCTGCCGATTACGCCGCCCGTTCTTGTCCCGATGTTTGGAAATGGTTGGGACGGCCGAAAGGTCTACCTGTGAGTGGCATTTGGGCCCCACCGTACTATTTCAACCATTTCCGCTCATCCAGGCTTGTAACTAGGAGCGTAATTCACCGAGGTAGTTACACCTAGCCTTCCCAAATCTCGGGACGAGATTTCTTTTAAGGGTGGTAGCCTGT
This sequence comes from Avena longiglumis, assembly GCA_030063025.1. NCBI lineage: Eukaryota > Viridiplantae > Streptophyta > Magnoliopsida > Poales > Poaceae > Avena > Avena longiglumis. The sequence goes on along the minus strand of CP125974.1, from coordinate 467,591,694 downwards.
CACATCCCAAAATTTTCCAAATTTTGAAATGTGAAAGATAAATAAACAAAATAAACAATTGTTGCAATTTAGGGTGAGAAGAAACTTTTTGATTCCAAATGGAAACATCAAAACCTATTTTGATCCAATAGAATACTAAAGGGATTTAAAAAGATAAACAATTAATAAATAAAGTTATAATAGTTGGAATCACTATTTTTTGGATCTTTAAATAAAAAGATATGGTTTTGATAAGCAAAGGTAGAATTATAAATAAGGAATATTTTTGAAGAGCCAAATTAATCTTGGCCACGCTTTTAAAATAAAATATTTCTATTTGATAAAAAGAGTAAAGGATTATTTAAATAAAATAATAAGGATTTATTAATATCCAATTTTATTTAAGTAAAGGCTTTTCCATAAACACTAAAACTTGTTAATGTATTTTAAATAAGAATTCCAAGTGTTTTGTTTTTCAAATGAAACTTACTGAAAAGGTTTTTGTATTATTTAGATTTCAAATAGAGTTTTAAAATAAATTAAATCCTATTTGAAATAAAGACTAAGGTCTATTTATTTAATTATCAATAGATCCTAAAAGAATAAAAGAATTATTTTATTTGGACTTTGGATTATGTTGTTAAATAGAATTAAAATTTACCCAAAGTTTGGTGGTGGTTTGAATTGATTTGGAGTTTGAATTGTTTGAATGAAAATCAAATCAGGAAATTCAAAATAGAAAAAGAAAAAGCATTCAGTATATAAAAAAAAAGAGAAACGAAGCAGCCCATCTGGCCAGCCCAGCAAGCCCACTCGCAGCCCATCTTCCCCTCCCCGCAGTGAACCATTTTTCACTGAGAAAAGAACCCGCACAACAACTAACGATTGGACCCCACGCCCCTCTCTCTCACTCGCAGACAGCACGGTCCCACATCGCCAGTCATCGTCTTCACCGCGACCATGTCCCCCTCGCCGTTTCTGCCCTTGATTGCGGCGATCAATTCGCGTTGATGGCAGGCTTAATTCTTCTAGAGATCACACCCCTTTAAACGCCACGCTCTCCTCTACCTTTCCCCTCACTTGCCTCTCCCTCTCTGCCCCCAGGCTGAGCGAATCGTGAGCTCGAACCCCACTGCTCCGGCGAGCTTCTCTAGCAAATTCCGGCGCCGACCAGCCTCCCATTGCACGCAAGCCTGCTCCCCATCGTCAGGCGCATCTACCAGTACCACTAGCTCGCTCGCGCATGCTCCAAATCGTTGACGAACCGAAGAATCTGAGCACCACCGCGTCTGCCATTCGCTCCGGCAAGCACCCCGGTGAGTACAGACTGCCCCACCACCTCCTGTTGATGCTCCCATCATCCCTAGGACAGTACGCGTCTAATAGAACCTCTCTCTCGCCTTCGGGTGACCTGTAGCCTCGCCCCCGACGACAACCAGAGACACCCGACGCTGCTGCTTGCTTCGGCGTGCAATCCATGCAGCTCAGGTGCGCCCCTCGACAAACAGACCACACCTCGAACTTCACCTAGACCACACGAACACGGTGAGCTACTCCTCCCTCTCTCTCGCTTCCTAAATCGTCGCCAACGCCATCGGGTCGGCGCGCTTGTCTGTCGCGCCGCTAAGCGCCGCCTACCTTGGCCTTACGGTGCTTGTTGGATCTTAATCCTGTGGCTGTGATTAGATTATAAGCGAAGGGGTAAGGTTGAACCAGAGCCGAACGATTTCATTTAGATCTAACGAACTAGAGAGGCTGATCTGCACGAAGCGGTACCGTCCAATAGAATCAAGCCACGTGGACAGAGTTTGATTTAAAACGGAAATTAGAATCTATTGGTTATGCAAACTTGTAAAATTCATAACTTTAGTTCTACACGTCCAAATTTTGCAAATTTTATATCAATGGATTCAGCAGAGCAAGTACTTTGCAACCATGCACTTTTTTTAATGTTTTGATTCTGTAAAATTGGTTGAAATTGCAAAAACATGTGTAGGCATATTTTGAATATAAAAATTGTTCTAGAAATATTTTTAAGATGAAATCTTTGCTAATTGGTTTGTTTTGAACCTACTAACCATAGGAATCAACTTATGGAATTAAAAATTTATTTTGTGAGGTTAAGGAATAAATATTTGAATTAGCAAATTTCTAGTCAAATAAAAATATTGTTTATGGTTTAGAAATGAATTTTGAGTAAAATCTTTGGGAAATGATTTTAATTAAACTCTCTGACCCTAAACACCAAGTTTTGTGAATTAAAAACTTATTTGATGAACCATATAAAATCATTACTTTTCTAAAAGATATTTTCAACAACATAAAATATCACCTTGGCATAATATTTGGTTTATGAGATGAAACCTTTTGCAAATGGTTTTACCACTTTTGTAAATTACCAATGTGAGCTTGAAAATGTTTAGAGCCTAGTAGAAACCACTTTTACATATAAAACTATCTTTTGCATGCTTGCATGCATGACCTTGTTTTTGTTATTTTATGTGTGACAAATTGTTTGAATGCTAGTTGAATATATGTTTGCTTGATTGAATTGTAGTGAAGTTAGAAGAGTGTGATATTTGCAAGATCAAGAAGTGAACCAACATTCTCTACTAAAAAGGCAAGTGACACTATCATCCATGTCCTACTATTTTCATTACACTTAGTGGATTTTTGTAGCATGCATGATAGGACTACTATATTTCTATGCTATGCTATATCCTATTAGGATATCCTTATATCTTCCTTAGTGAAAACATTGTAGTTGTAGTATGCTTAGCCCTGCTATATATTTGGGATGGGATACATGATATGATTATATAAAGTGTTGAAAAAATATATGTTTTATATAATAAAACAAGTACTCAATGAACCACCTGGGTGCAAAGAGGATACTAAATTTTGGACAAGGTGGCAACAAAGGGAACCATGTTTATATGGCTATCTTTTTGTATGTGCTCTAGAAGAAAACCACCCAGGGACTTAGAGATTGAACATGTTTCTCGTACAGTAGCTTCCGTGTATAGCCACATGCTAAATGGGCTCTAGCTTAGTCAACTACATAGTGGAAGACCCATGCATTGGCATCTTCAGGTTAACTAGAATTGTGTAAGGGAAATTTATCCCTACATTGGTGCCTGGTTGACAAGCTAGCATTGTGTATTGGGAGGACTTCTATGGAAAGACTTTGTCACATTCTCGATCTGCCAGTACTCCATTTTGGTGAGTACTTATCCAGCGGCCACTGGTGACATCAAGACGAGATTGTGTCATGTGGGTAAAGTGTACAACTTCTGCAGAACATCAAATTCTAAGTTCTTAGCCGTGTCCCCGGTTATGGACAGCACTGAGCAACTAAGGACTGAAGCTATGAAAGATCTCGACATTCCAATTTCTCAAAGTAAAATTTGATGGTGACAACAAGGGATTAGAAGCACTTGGAGTTTTCCAAAGAGTTCAGAAAGATTTGACAAAAGATCACAATTATTTTGAAAAGATAGGATAAAATTATATTTCTTTCTGCAAAAGAGCCTAAACCCTACTTAGCCAAATATGCATGTAATGATAGGATCCACTTAATTCTACATAGTAGTGAAACTTGCCAATACAATTCAAATGTATTGACCCTTGTTGGTGCAACTTATTATGTTGCAGGTTTGTTTGATGTTAGTGAAGTGTGTTGAATAGGATTACAAGTCTACAACCAACATGATTGCATGTGGCACTTTGAAGATGAAGTACCCCATGCTATAGTTAATTCTGCTACATTGTAATGAGATAGCCAAAGGAGCTATGTAAGATGTAATAACTTATTTTATTCCTGGTTATAAAGTTGTATTATGACCTTTGTATCTTGATATTACATCTTAACTGTGGATGCTAGCTATTGATCTAGGGACTAGCATTGTAAACACAGGGATCTCTACCTTATTAAAGGTTGGGAACCTTACATATATTGTACGATAATATTATCAACATGTTTTAACCCCAAAGAACTAAAGGTCTCACCAAAGGACCAAATTTATACAAAGTCATCTCATTAGAGAATGAGTGATGTGTAGAGACGCAAAGACATGCAATTACACATGGACCTGGAAGTGTCAGATCTGGAGATCAGTTGACCACTAGCAATCGTGTACATACAACACGAGAAAGCCATAGGTGTTGAATACACAAAGGTTTGAAACTAGATTATTGACTCTAGTGCAAGTGGGAGACTGTTGGAGATATGCCCAAGAGGCAATAATAAAGGGCTTATTATCATATCTTCATGATCATGATAAATGTTTACATACCATGCTATAATTGTATTAACCGGAAACATTAATACTTGTGTGATTTGTAAACATAAAAGAGTCCCTAGTAAAGCCTCTTGTTAAATTAGCTTGTTGGTTAATATATGATCATGGTTTCCTGATCATGAACATAGAGATGTTATTAACAACAAGGTCATATCATTAGGAGAATGATATGATGGACATACTCCTATAGATAAGCGTAGCATAAAGATCAAGTCATTTAATATAGTTCAGTTTCTATATGCTTTCTGATACATAGTAACCTAATTCCTTCGACCATGAGATCATGCTAATCACCATCACCGGAAGGATGCTTTCATGACATCAAACACCACACCGTAACTGGGTGGCTATAAAGGTGGCATTGAGTGTTCGGAAAGTATGTGTTGAGGCACATGGATCAAGAGTGGGATTTGTCCATCCATATGACAGATAGATATACTCTGGGCCCTCTCGGCGGAATGTCATCCAATTAGCTTGCAAGCATGTGAATGGCTCACAAGGTATCACATATCACGAGAACGAGAAAAGAGTACTTATCGGTGACGAGGTTGAACTAGGTATGCAGAGATACCGACGATCAAAACCTCAGATAAGTAAACTATCGTGAGATAAAGGTAAATTGGTATCGTATGTAAGTGGTTCATTCGATCACAAAGTAATCATAGAAATATGTGGGAGACATATGAATTTCCAGATTCCTCTATTGGTTATTGATCGGAGAAGTGTCTCGGTCATGTCCACTTAAATCACGAACCGTAGGGAGACACACTTAAGGATTCGATGTTGTTGAGTAGTTATGGAATGATGAGTAAGAGACCGAATGTTATTCGGAGTCTCGGATGGGATCCGGGATATCATGAGGAGATCCGGAATGGTCCAGAGAATAAGATTCATATAAGGAAAGTCCTGTTTCGGAGTTGGGAAATGATTCCGGTGTTTTCACCAGGAATGTTCTAGAAGGGTCTAGAAGGTCCGGCACTCCGGAGGGGAAGGGTACATGAATGTGTCATGACAATATGGAATTGTTGCATCATGTACTAGGTCACTTGGCTGGGAAAAATAAAGGGAGAAATCAAATCCTAGTTTGAAAGTCAAACACCAATTTGAAAAAGTCAAACGGCAAGTTTGCTTGGTGGAGGGAGAGTAGGAAACCTACTTGGGGAGGAGTTCCCCTCCCTCCACTCGCCGGCCAAGGAGGCCGAGTTGGGGGAGGACTCCCTCCTCCCAACCGGCCACCCTCCACCTATATAAGGAGGGGTAGGGCGCCCCCTACCCCTCACACACCCAAAACCCTAGCTCATGGCGCCTCCACCCAAGTGCAGCCGCCGCCTAGGGCTCCTCCAAGTCTCCAAGTTAGGGCTTCCCCAAGCCCTAGCCGCCGGCTACACCACCCCCCTTGGTGCCCTCTATTCCATAGATCGCCAAGGCCCTCTCTTACTCCACCATACTCGCTCTGGCTTAAGGCGAAGCCCTGCGAGATCTCCCCTCTACTTCCGACACCACGCCATCGTGCTGCCGGAATCATGAGGAGAGTGCTACAACCTCCATTTTCTTTGGAACAAGGAGAGGAAGGTCTTCATTGAGTCGAACGTGTGACCGATTGCGGAAGCATCTTTAACGCAGCCTTGAAGGATCGTCTACGCGATCTTGAGATCGGAAGTGTACGACTACATCATCCACGAGAATCTGCTCTCGTTAACCGCTTTGGATCTTCGAGGGTTAGTACTCTATCGACTCGTTGCTGCAATCTAGTAGATAGATATTGGCTTGTGTGTGTTCATGCGATAGAAATTTTTTGTTTTCCATGCTACGAACCCCTACAGAATATAAGCATAAAGCTTGAACATTATTATTAAAAATTCCCTAAACCCATCAACCCATAAATAAACCCTAGCCAAGAAGGTATCATGCACTTATAGATTCAAATTTGAGATACTTTCATTAAATTACGATAATGCCATTATATTCCACGATTAAAAGCATAAAGCAACTTGAACATTAGTGAAAGTTATAGAAACCATAAAACTCTAAGCACTAAACCCCTAAACCCTGACCAAACAAGTATCATGCACATTTAGATCAGAATTGAGATACTTGCATTAAATTGGGCAACACCATTATATTCGCGAATACAAGCATAAAGCTTGAACATTGTTGAAAATTACCTAAACCCTAAAAAATAAACTCTAAACCCATAAATACTAAAACCTTAAACCCTTCAACCCATAATTAAACCCTAACCAAGCAGGGTATCATGTGGTAACACCATTCTATTCCACGATTAAAAGCATAAAGCAACTTGAACATTATTGAAAATTCCAGAAACCATAAAACCCTAAACATTAAACCCCTAAAACCCGACCAAACAAGTATCATGCACTTTTAGATCAAATTTGAGATACTTGCATTGAATTGGGCAACGCCATTATATTCGACGAATATAAGCATAAATCTGAACATTGTTGAAAATTACCTAAACCCTAATAAATAAACCCTAAACCCCTAAATACTAAAACCCTAAACCCTTCAACCCATAATTAAACCCTAACTAGGCAGGGTGTCATGCACTTATAGATACAAATTTGAGATAATTTCATTAAATTGAGGTAACTCCATTAAATTTACACGATTATAAGCATAAAGCTTGAGAATTATTGAAAATTTACTAAACCCCTAAACGACCCTGACCAGGCACGGGTATCATCCACTTGTAGTGCTATGGTATTGTAAGAGATAATACAAGATAAAGATAAGATAAGAATTACTACCATAAATGGCCGATCTTTTGAATAACTTTTCCTCCCGATGTTTGGGAAGAAAGTGAAAATTTTGAAACTGGAAAAGTTCGACTTTTTTGCTGCCAAGGACCAAAGTGGTTTCCTTCCTATGTACTACTCCTACTCCACACCAAGTCACCAACGCGGCTGCCAAACATGCCAGAGAAACAGAGCCGCTCCCTCAAAAAAAGAAAGAAACAAGGCCGATGTACCGAGGCACACGTGCGCAGCGCCACGCTGTGGACGAGGGAGAGATCTGCCGGGCCGGTGCGTGAGGGGAGAGGGGTAGAGAGATGAGAGGCAGCGAAGGAGAGAGAAAACACACATTTTTTGCGTGCATGGGTCCTGAAATTTACTACTAGTAGAGTGGAGTACACTATAAGGCGGCAGGAGTACCTCGTGTCAGGAACCCATCGTAATAAACTTTGCTCTGACATCGAACCACCTTCAACTCCTCTTCTCTCTTTGTTGCTGCCCTCTTCCCCTGCCTACGTTTTATTATCTCTGCATGTACAGCGCATGGATAGAGATGAGCATATGTCCAAGAAAAAGAAATTGACATGGTTTAGTAAATTTCCATGTTGTTAATTTATTGCAAGAATTTAGCCAGTAAGATTGAATTGGTTTATCCATTAAACATGTTAGTTTGTGTGACAATTGGCACGATGTCATATTGAGCCATAACCTTTAAGTTACTTCACAACCAAAAACAATTTAGTCACTTGGTAAAATTAAAATTGGATTTTCCCTTTGTAAGCAAAGCTTGATTGGCCAAGATGCATCTAATGTACGTAGTACAAGACATGGACACGGTACTAGCAACTATGGCTATGCAGGTCAAAAAAAGCAACTACGGTTGTGATCTTGGTCATCTTGTTTGAAAGACGGCAGATGTCTATCAACCCATTAAATGCTTGAAAGCGTACATGCATCTAGGTCTATCTGAGGAGGACAACATCCCCCAAGTGGGAGTGGGAGTAGCGTACTAAAATATCCCGCCCATCCATTCAAACATCCATCCCCAAACATACTTCACCTTTTTTTAGAATGAAAATTCCTATTCTATCCCTGCTCCGAAAACAAGAACCAGAGGAGGAATGCAACAATAGAGGGATATAGGTGGTAATTTTGCGTTCCCCCACGTGCATCACCCTATCGACCTAGTTCCCTAACCTTCTTCAATAAGCGTATTTACCTGCCCTCCTCTAGCCTTACACTGGTTTTATCGACCCACAATGCAAGTGCCCCGCTTGTCAGTGACCCAGAATTACGGGAAGTAGAGATTCCCATCGTTTGCAGTTCAAAATTCGAACATTTTTCACTAAACCAAGATAAACTCGTTAAACCCTAACCAAGAAGGGTATCATGCACTTATAGATAAAATTTGAGATACTTTCATTAAATTGGGCAACACCATTCTATTCGACGAATATAAGCATGAAGCTTGATCATTATTGAAATTTCCCTAAACGATAAACAACCCCTAAAACATAAATCCTAAGGTCTCGTTTGATTTGCAGGATTCCTAGAACATAGGAACAGGAAAACCATAGGATTGGAGTGGCATGACCTCTTGAATCCTATAAGAACAGAAAATTACATGAATTTGGATCAAGTACGTCTTTTAATCATTGGTAAAGAAAAGGAATTCAAACATGAGGTTAGGGTGAATGGAAATTATCCTATAAAACAGAGAGCAAAGGAATCCTTTGAAGGAATCACTACGGATTGTAATCCTTCAAATCAAATGACCAACATTTGTATATTTTCTAAGGGACAAACTCCTTCACAAATCCTTTGGAATTTCTTTGAATCAAACAATCCCTAAACCCCTAAATACTAAACTCTAAACCCTCAACCCATAATTAAACCCTAACCCCAAGTAGGTATCATGCACTTATAGATCCAAATTTGAGATACTTTCAGTAAATTGCGGTAATGCCATTCTATTCGACAGATATAACCATAAAGTTTGAACATTATTGAAAAATCCTGAAACCCTAAACCTCTAAAGCCTAAAAACCTACACCCTAAACCCTGAAATCCTAAAACCCTAAACACTACCCCATATAACATGACCAAGCAGGTATCATGAACTTACAGATCAAATTTGAGATTCCTTTATTAATATAAATTGGGTAACACCATTCTATTTGATGAATATAAGCATAAAGCTTGAACATTATTGAAAAATCCAAAAACCCAAAACCCAAAACAACCCCTAAACCCTAAACCCCTAAATACTAAAACCATAAACCCTAAACCCTCAACCCATAATTAAACCCTAACCAAGTAGGGTATCATGCACTTATAGATCCAAATTTTTGAGATACTTTCATTAAATTGCGGTAACGCCATTCTGTTCCACGAATATAAGCATAAAACTTGAACATTATTGAAATTTCCCTAAACCCTAACCCTCTAAACTCTAAACCTTAAAACCCCTAAATCCTAAACCCTAAACCCCTAAATGACCTCGACAAAGCAGGTATCATCTCCTCGCATATCAACATTTGACATTTATTTTCATTAAATTATGCTAACGCCGTTCTAATCCACAAATATAATCATATAGATTGAACATTATAGAAAATGCCATAAAACCTAAACCCTAAATCCCTAAAACCTAAGCCCTGAACACAGAAATTAACCCGGAACACTAAAGCCCTAAACCCTGACAAACAAACGGCTGTCATATGCACACTTTGTTGGAGATATGCCCTAGAGGCAATAATAAAAGTGGTTATTATTATATCTTTGTGTTTATGATAAATGTTTATATTCATGCTATAATAGTATTAACCGGAAACATTAATACTTGTGTGATTTGTAAACTAAATTAGAGTCCCTGGTAAAGCCTCTTTGTAATACTAGCTTGTTGGTTAATAAGATGATCGTGGTTTCCCGATCATGAACATTGAGATGTTATTAACAACAAGATCATATCATTAGGAGAATTGTATTATGGACATACTCCTATAGATAAGCGTAGCATAAAGATCAGTCATTTCAATGGTTCGTTTGCTATAAGCTTTCTGATACAAAGTAACCTAATTCCTTCGACCATGAGATCATGCTAATCACCATCACCGGAAGGATGCTTTGATGACATCAAACACCACACCGTAACTGGGTGGACATAAAGGTGGCATTGAGTGTTCGGAAAGTATGTGTTGAGGCACATGTATCAAGAGTGGGATTTATGACGGATAGATATACTTTGGGCCCTCTCGGTGGAATGTCATACAATTAGTTTGCAAGCATGTGAATGGCTCACAAGGGATCACATATCACGAAGGAGTACTTTTTGGTAACGAGGTTGAACTAGGTATGTAGAGATGCCGACGATCAAACCTCGGATAAGTAAACTATCGCGAGACAAAGGGAAATTGGTATCGTATGTAAGTGGTTCATTCGATCGCAAAGTAATCGTATAAATATGTGGGAGCCATATGAATTTCCAGATTCCTCCATTGGTTATTGTTCGGAGAAGTGCCTCGATCATGTCCGCATAATTCACGAACCGTAGGGAGACACACTTAAGGATTCAATGTTGTTCAGTAGTTATGGAATGATGAGTAAGAGACCGAATGTTGTTCGGAGTCTCGGATGGAATCCGGGATATCACGAGGAGATCTAGAATGGTCCGGAGAATAAGATTCATATAAGGAATGTCCTGTTTTGGAGTTGGAGAATGATTCCAGTGTTTCCATCGGGAATGTTCTAGAATAATAGTTTGGAGTTGGAGAATAAGATTCATATAAGGAATATTTGAATAATAGTTTTTCAATGAAAGATCTTGGCGAAGCAGCTTACATATTAGGCATAAATATTTATAGAGATAGATCGAGACGCCTAATATCATTGTCACAGAGTACATATTTGGACAAAGTTCTAAAGAGGTTTGGAATGCAAGATAGCAAGAAATGGTTCTTGCCCATGTTGCCCAATACGACCTTAAGTAAAACTCAAAGTCCTGCAACGACAGAAGATAGAGAAAGGATGAGTAGGACTCCCTATGCCTCAGCCATAGGATCTCTCATGTATGCCATGCTATGTAATAGACCCGACATTGCATATGCTGTTAGTTTGACTAGTAGATATCAAAGTGATCCAGGAGTGGGTCATTGGACAGCGGTCAAAAACATCCTTAAGTACTTGAGAATGACTAAGGATATGATTCTTTCTTATGGAGGTGATGAACAACTCATTGTTAATGGTTACACCGATGCTAGTTGGAACACCGATCCGGATGATTCTAAATCTCAATCTGGATACGTATTTACTTTGAATGGTGCAACAGTTAGCTGGAGGAGTGCAAAACAAAGCGTTGTGGTGAGATCTTCAACTGAATCGGAATACATAGCTGCTTCAGAGGCTTCACAAGAGGCAATATGGATGAAATAGTTCATTATAGAGCTCGGTGTGGTTCCAAGTGCGCTGGACCCAATGTTTATCTACTATGATAACATGGGCGCCATAGCCAATGCACAAGAACCAAGGTCACACAAGAAGCTGAAGCATATCAAGCTGCGTTTTCACGCTATTAAAGAGCATGTCCAAGATGGTGACATAAAGATTTGCAAAGTACACACATATCTGAATGTGGCGGATCCGTTGACTAAACCTCTCCCGAGGGCAAAACATGACCAACACCAAACCGCCATGGGTGTTCGGTATATTACCATGTAATCTATATTAGTTGACTCTAGTGCAAGTGGGAAACTGTTGGAGATATGCCCTATAGGCAATAATAAAAGTGGTTATTATTATATCTTTGTGTTTATGATAAATGTTTACATTCATGCTATAATAGTATTAACCGGAAACATTAATACTTGTGTGATTTGTAAACTAAATTAGAGTCCCTGGTAAAGCCTCTTTGTAATACTAGCTTGTTGGTTAATAAGATGATCATGGTTTCCCGATCATGAACATTGAGAAGTTATTAACAACAAGATCATATCATTAGGAGAATGGTATGATGGACATACTCCTATAGATAAGCGTAGCATAAAGATCAAGTCATTTCAATAGTTCGTTTGCTATAAGCTTTCTGATACATAGTAACCTAATTCCTTCGACCATGAGATCATGCTAATCACCATCACCGGAAGGATGCTTTGATGACATCAAACACCACACCGTACCTGGGTGGATATAAAGGTGGCATTGAGTGTTCGGAAAGTATGTGTTGAGGCACATGGATCAAGAGTGGGATTTTTCCATCCATATGACAGATAGATATACTCTGGGCCCTCTCAGTGGAATGTCATCCAATTAGCTTGCAAGCATGTGACTGCCTCACAAGGGATCACATATCACGGGAACGAGAAAAGAGTACTTATCGGTAACGAGTTTGAACTAGGTATCCAGAGATATCGACGATCAAACATCGGATAAGTAAACTATCGCGAGACAAAGGGAAATTGGTATCGTATGTAAGTGGTTCATTCGATCGCAAAGTAATCGTAGAAATATGTGGGAGCCATATGAATTTCTAGATTCCTCTATTGGTTATTGATCGGAGAAGTGTCTCGATCATGTCCGCATAATTCACGAACCGTAGGGAGACACACTTAAGGATTCAATGTTGTTTAGTAGATATGGAATGTAAATATGGAGAACGAATGGTGTTCGGAGTCTTGAATCGGATCCGGGATATCACGAGGAGATCTGGAATGGTCCAGAGAATAAGATTCATATAAGGAAAGTCCGATTCCGGAGTTCGGGAATGATTCTGATGTTTTCATCGGAGAGGTTCTAGAAGGGTCTAGAAGGTTCACCGGACCGGAAGTGGAATGGTTCATGAATGTGTCATGGTTAAGTGGAATGATTGGATCATGTCCTAGGTCACTTGGTTGGGCATTTGCGAGAGAGAAATAAATCTCTAAATTGAAAGTCAAAAGGGAGGTTTGAAAAGTCAAACTGGAACCATAGTTTCCTAGTGGAAGAAGGAAAAAGTCCTTCCTTCTCTCCAACTTGGGTTTAGGGAAGGATTCAAACTCCCCTCTCCCAAGCTGCCCTCCCTCTCATAAATAGAGGGAGGGGCTGCCCCAAAGCAACGCAACCAGCCCTCCCCACCTTGCGCCGCCGCCGCCCAAGCCGCCGCCGCCACACGCCTCCGCCGCTGGACCGTCGCCGTCGCCCTAGCCACCGCCGAAACTTCCTCCTCCTCTCTGGCCCTCTAAACCTAGATCACCGAAAACCCTAGATCCACCATAACCTGCTCCGGCTTAGGCGAAGTCCTGCAGGATTTTCCCTCAACTTCTGACACCACGCTGTCGTGCTGCTGGAATCGCGAGGAGAGAACTACAACCTCTGCTGCCTGCTAGAACAAGGGACAGGAAGGTCTTCATCGAGTACCGAATGTGTGACCGATCATGAAGGCGCTGAACGCGCAGCTCGGAAGGATCGTCTACGCGATCTTGAGATCGGCAAGTGTATGACTACATCATCCACGAGAATTTGCTCTCGTTAACCGCTTTGGAATCTTCGAGGGTGAGTACTCTAATCGACTCGTTGCTACAATCTAGTAGATAGATCTTGGCTTGTTTGTGTGCATGCGGTAGAGAATTTTTGTTTTCCATGCTACGAACCCCTAAAACCTAAAACTTTTTTGTGTGCATGCGGTAGAGAATTTTTGTTTTCCATGCTACGAACCCCTAAAACCTAAAACCTAAACCCACAAACACCCTAACAAAGCAGGTACCTTGCACTTATTGATCAAAATTTGAAATACTTTTATTAAATTGAGGTAAAGCTATTCTATACCATGAATATAGGCATAAAGCTTGAACATTTTTGAAAATTCCCTAAACCCCGAACCCTAAAACCCAAACCCCAAACTCTTATCTTACTAGTATATAGTGTACGATTAGCTTTGAATATTGACCGTTGGAGTAAGACTCGTTAATCACAACATTGTCAACCATCGGATCTTCTTTTCCATTTTATTACAGCTTCTGCTAGAAGATACTATTGATAGTCTTTAGCACAATGAACACTATGCACAAACCTCAAAACACACTTCTCCATCATTATAGAATTAATATTATCCATCATTTCTCTAGATCATGTTACCAAGATTTTTCAAGTATTAGGTATAGATAATAATAAACATTGACTTATAGATGATACAAACTACAAGAACCAAATATACAACCATACTTTATATAGTTTTTAAATTTTGGGAGCTTTACCTATTATATAATCTTAGCACTATATAGTGTATGAATAACTTTTTGATTGAACTTTGACTGTTGGGTCAGATCGACCAACAAATCCCATCTTTGCAAAATCGGTGGATCTTCTATCCATTCTAGCTTCTAGAAGCCAGATTCTCTATTAAAAATCTTTACCACAATGATCACTATGCACAATTCTCACAACACACTTAATAATTATGGAATCTTCTTCATCATTTACCCATAGCATATATGTTGAATATTAGGTAGCTAATAGGTTGATTTCTACACGATACAAAGTGCAAGAACCAATATACACCCGATACTTTATGGACGACGCTCAAAATTATAATTATTTTTTAGCATCACCTGTTATAGCTATATATAAAAATGATATGTCATACTTCTATTATCTGATTCTCACGTGTGAAAGGCACATGTAACTTATTCATCACTATATAGTGTACGAATAACTTTGAACTTTGACTCTTTGATGAAGATTGGAAAATCCAAAAATTTCTAATCATTTGATGAAGATCCCATTGATACTCACGTGCAAGGCACATGGAGACTTACTTCTACTACTAGTACTACAACTACTATGTTACTAGATAAAAATCTACCCCATTCTTTTCTTCTTCAGTGACTTCTTTTTCTAAGCGTTCGGACACACACCACTGTTCCTAAATTTCCCACGTTCCTTCTCTGTCGTCCTCTAAACGACCACTACTCATCATTCGAGCGGAGGGGAGCTTGATATACAGGCCTGTCACCGCCGCCATTAGACCCGCTGCCCTGCTTCCTCATCGGCACAACTTCTGGTCCGCTCAAGCTCACGCTGCCGTGGCTCCTGGAGATTCTAACAAGGTACACTTCTAATTTCGGGAAGATTGCACTCCTCACGTGGCTGCTCTCCTTAACATACTTTTTACTCATTTGCTATCTTGTTTTTCCGAAATCATGCCGATGTAATTTGATATCAGGATGAATGTTGGTTACCGAAGACTCGAACTTAAAAAGAGACGAGAAGAAGAAATCCCATGAGGTAACGAAGATGGGTCAAGCAAAGACGAAGTTAGAGTTAGAAAAGAATGGGAATGGAGAAGAGAAGCATAGAGTCAAAGAAGTGAAGATGCAAATGGAGATACAGATCGCAGATATCATCCACGAACACAAGATCCAGACGGATGAGTATAGGTTGAAGCTTAGGAAGATCAAAAGATATGATACGGAGAAGGATATATGCCTACAATATGCATTAAATATTATTGCTATCCTCACCACGGTCATAATCACAATTTTCGGATTATTGTTAGTTTTAATTAGAGGAACGAGGTAGTAGGGTTAATTAGAGGCATGAGGAAGTCGCACTATAGAACTGTTGTCATTCTAGTAGCGATTGTAATCACTTTGTTCGAACTATTATCAAATCATTTGCAGTATCCGCAAGATTAGAAAGTTGAAAAGAAGTAGCATTTACTGATGTGCGGTTCGTACTGTCGCGCATAGCGTGTAGTAGTAAATTACACGCAAACCAACGATATTCACTGTCGCTCATCATTCCTCAATAACTACTACTCCCTCCTACTCCCAAAGGGAACTGCTGGACTAGCTCTAACGCCCTCCCCCACCCCAGCCCCCGCCCCTCACCCCCCCCCGCCGCACATCGAAACCACTAGAGCCGCCATGAGAAACTAGAATCTCTTCATCGGCCTCGACATGGGCCAACTCCCTCGTCCCAACATGAGACGTGCGTCAACTCCCTCGGGCACCAAACCTGACCCACACCGCATCGGATCTGCTTCACCGACGCCGCCGTGCACTGCACACAATAATGTTCACCGACATCGCACTGTAAACGCACCAATCTACTTCAACGAGCCTACCGACAACAACGTGAGCTACTGCGTCACACCTCAAAGTTCTATGGTAAGTCCCTCGTTTTAGTTTGATGTGATTGGCCATTAGTTTGTTCATCTGAGTTCTACTAAAAAAAGTCTTTCCCATTACTCTATATCTCTAGCATACCCATATTGAATTGATTGTATAGTTTATACGAGCCACACCATGTTTAGTTGATTCATTCATGGCTAGCTAACGCACATGATTAGTACTCCAAAATGGTTCACTTGCATTTGGTCCAAGGTGATATGTTCTTTGGGAAATTATTAAATCAATTCCACACTATGCAGATGCGAGATCCAATAGTTATTGCTTGCATAGGGTGTTAGTTCTCGATTTCTCTGACTACTACTTCTCTAACTCCAGAATGATCTGATTGTATACATGAGGGATGCATAGTTTTAATCGCTTATTTTGTTATGTATGTAGTCTGTAGGAAATGATCTGTAAATTACTTGTTTGTAACAACGGGAGTACCTTCTTTCCAAATTCTTTGATAATGTACTATGTGCCGCTGTAACCTATTTTGTCTTAGTTGCAGACTGCAAATAAAGCTCTTCAGGTCGAAGGGAGCAGCGACAATTGTGTTGACACTATTTCAGATATTGTTGCTCAATTATTGATAGAAAGTGAGAAAGCCGACAAACTCCATGATTCCATTGATAT
This sequence comes from Avena longiglumis, assembly GCA_030063025.1. Taxonomy (NCBI): domain Eukaryota; kingdom Viridiplantae; phylum Streptophyta; class Magnoliopsida; order Poales; family Poaceae; genus Avena; species Avena longiglumis. The sequence continues at coordinate 467,574,882 of CP125974.1, read as the reverse complement.
TCTAAGGAAGCAAGGAAGTGAATCAGCTGCAATACTCAGTAGAGGTCGCAAAGAGATTACAATACTTACCCTAAGGGCAGTTCATCATCTTGTTCCTGGTCTAAGCAGTGACCTTAGTAGGTCAATGTTTTATCTAGTTCTTTGCAAACTAATTTTGGCCAAAAAAGGAAACCGCCAGACTCCAAGAGTATAATGACATGCTTAGAAAGCAAACACAGGTATCAGATACTAACATCTCTAAAATACGCCAACTGCATGAAAATATCTTGTCAATGTATAACTGCCATTCACTTGATACACTTCCGGTGAATGAAGGTCCTAAAGCATAACTTCTACAATTTGACTTGACTCTGGTCCATGTGTATTGCTGCACTTTATTTCATGTAATTTTTTGAGCTATGTAATAACTTAAATTCTTTATAGCTCATGTTTGTGTTCTTTTAACTCCCTTTCGTTACTTATCTCTGATTGGCAAACATAATAGACTGAAAAATTGGGCTTCCAGTCAACACAACAAACTAGGATTATGTTTAACGGTCCTTGAATGAGATATATTTGACCAAAACAGTAACGGGCGGGAACAATTTCATGTTCTTCAAAATGTTTCTGTTGGAGGTATTGTGCCCAATTTCTACGCAGTTATGCTCACGGATGTGACAATCGGCCTTGAATTCCTGGATAGTTAGCATACGATCTACTACCTTTTTTCTATAATAGTAGATGGACGGTAGCCAAATTCTAAATCTCATATCGAGTGGCAAAATCACCCACCGACCTTAATGCATTTCCTGCCCCACCATTTTAAAAATTGTGAGGCAAAATCTCCCACTAGGAGTACCATATTTCTATCTGTAGATAGATGGAGGCTCGCCAAATTCACAATCCTAATCGACCGGTAAAATAACTCACCACCCCAAAAGCATTTCCTGCCTCTCTGTTTCAAACATTCCGGGGGAAATATTCCACCGACGGCAACCATTTTTCTATTATTACTTGGACGGTAGGAAAAATTTAAAAGTCAAGCGACAAAATTTACGGCCTATGCTGTGTGAATGCATCTGATTTTCTTTGCAAAACTAGTCAAAGCTTATGTATGAGTTGATGTGACGCTCGGCCTTGAATTTATGGATAGATAGCTTACAGTCTACTACCTTTTTATTAGTAGATGGACTTTAGCCAAATTCAAAATCTCAAACGAGGGGCAAAATCACCTGCCGACCTTGAAGCATTTCCCACCCCACTGATTCAAAAAATTTGACCCAAAATCTCGCACCGCATAGTACCATTTTTCAATTATTATTATTATATGGACGCGAGGTGAATTCAAATCTCAATCGAGCGGCAATATCACAAATTGTCCTTGAAGAATTTTGTGCCCCTCCGTTTCAGAAACTTTTGATATTAAAATTCATGTTCTACCCTTTGTTAAGACGACAAAGGGGTATGCTAAAATCAGTCGCTTGGGGGCTCGATCGTAATTATGTTTCTGTTCACCTATGTGGTCCCTATTCGCGCAGTTTTTCCTGCTGGTCCTCCCAAAAATCCCAAGCTCCTCCGCCCCCTCCACGACCACCGTGCGCACCGGCCAGCAGCAAATCGACGTCGTCCTGAACCACATGAGTTGTGCTCTCGTGCACCGCCGTGAAGCCGCTTCACCGACACCCATCCCACCAGATCTAGTTCACCTGGCTTCTGTGCCACGACAGTGGAGATGCGGTCTCGTTCACCATGCTGATGGCTTCATCGACTACCCAAGCTCTGCTTTCCCACTGCCGAATGCTACCAAACCGTACCAAAGCCGCCTCACCAGTGTCCACTGGATGGGATCTAGTTCAATGATTTCCATGTCCACCGTTCCAGACCAGCTGGACGGGCATTGCTATTCATGGCACCGGATCTGCCTCAACGACGCTCTCGTCCACCACGCTCAAGCCAGCATCGACCGCCCAAGATCTGCTTCTCCGGCAGCCCAAGATCTGCTTCCTCGACCTCCCAAGATCTACTTAGCCGCAACCACAGCACCCGCTGTGACCTGGACGTCACCCGCACGGTATCGACGATGCTTAGACGCCTCTCCGACCGATATAAACTAATCTCTAACCCCTTTTTATTTTCTCAGCAATATAGAAGGTTAAAGAATGTCGCGGTGAACTTCATTTTTGTAGTCGTCCTAGTACATAACCGGGGACACGGCTAAGTACTTAGAATTTTTATCTTCTGCAGAAGTTGTACACTTTACCCACATGACACAATCTCATCTTGTTGCCACCAGTGGTCGCTGGATAAGTACTCACCAAGATGGAGTACTGGCAGATTGAGAATGTGACGAAGTCTTTCCATAGGATCCTCCCATACACAAGGCTAGCTTGTCTTCAGGCACCAATGTAGGGTTCCTAGTTACCTCATTTCCAGTTAACCTGAAGACCAATGCATGGGTCTTCCCAATGTAGTTGACTAAGCCAGAGCCATTTAGCATGTGGCTGTACACGGAAGCCACTGTTGGAGAAACATGTTCAATCTCTAAGTCCCTGGGTGGTTTTCTTTTAGTGCACAACAAAAAGAGATTGCCATATAAACATGGTTCCTCTTGTTGCCACCTTTTCCAAAACTTGAGTATCCTTGTCCACCCAGGTGGTTCATTGAGTACTTGTTTTATTATATAAAACATAAGTCTTTTCTCAACTTCATAAAATCTCAACATGTATCTCTTCTCAAAATATAAAGCATGGCTAAGCATTTTACAGCTACATTGTTTTCACTAAGAAATATATAAGGGTATCCTATTAGGATTTAGCATAGCATAAAGTATAGAAATCCTTTTCATGCATGTTTCAAAATCCACTAAGTATAATGAAAATAGTAGGACTTTAGATGATAGTGTCACTTGCCTTTTTGGTAGAGAGTGTTGGTTCACTTCTTGATCTTGCTAATCTCACACTCTTATAACTTCACTACAAATCAATCAAGCAAACACAAATTCAACTAGCATTCCAAACAAATTTTCAATCAACTTAATCACACACAAAATCATAGAAGCTAAGTCATGCATGCAAGCATGCAAAAGATAGTTTTCTTTGCAAAGGTGGTTTCTACTAGGCTCTACACATTGTAAGGCTCAAAGTGGTTATTTACTAAAGTGGCAACACCATTTGTAAAAGGGTTTTATCTATAAACCAATTTTAAATCAAATCATTATTTCATGTGGTGAAAATGTTTTTGGTAAGGTAATAATTTTTATAATGTTCACCAAATAAGTTGTTAATTCTCAAAACTTGGTGTTTAGGGTCAGTAGGTTTGAATCAAAACATTTTCCCAAAGTTTTTACTCCAAAATCATTTTCATAGCAAAAATCAATATTTTTATTGGACTAGAAATAGGATAATTCAATTATTCAATCCTAATCTTCACCAAATACATTTTTAAATCCATAAGTTGGTTCCTAAGGTCAGTAGGTTCACAACCAACCAATTTGCAAAGATTGCAACCTAAAAATCATTTTGGAATAATTTTTATAACCTAAACAAGCATACAAATGTTTCTACAAAAACAAACATTTGACCAGAAGATTTTTACTAAACAAATTCCATGGTTGGATAGGGCTTGTTCCACTGATTCCATTGATATAAAATTTGCAAATTTTGGACGTGTGGATCAAAAGTTATGAGGTTTACAAATTTGCATAAAAATCTGATTTCAAATTCTGTTTTAAATCAAAGGCTGGCCACGTGGCGTAATATTACTGGCTGATACCGATTTGGGTGGATCGGCCTCTGCGGGGCGTTGGATTTAAATAGATCACGCAGCTTAGATGCGCTCGTACCCTTTCACTCAGGTTCTAATCTCAGCCAGACGATTCACATCGCACGGCTCTCAGTAGCTCAACCAGTAACTGGCGGCGCTAGCGGCGGCTGGCGGCAGCGCGAGGTCAGAAGGTGGCGTTGCGACGGTTACAGGAAGCAAGGGAGAGGGGAAAAGGGCTTACAGCGTTCGCGTGGTCGAGGTGAAGCTCGAGGTGGCGTTGGCTCGGCGAGGGGCGCACATGGACGGGAGTAATCGCTCGCCGGAGACGTCGTCGGCGTCAGACGGCTCTGTTCGTTGTCGGGGGCGATGTTGCAGTCCACCCTAAGAAAAGATAGGGGCAGGGTTAGATGCGGGCGAGTGTGGGATTCACATGAGCATGATCGAGAGGGCTCGGGGCGGTTGGTGCTTACCAGGAAACTTCGTCGGAGTAAGAAGCAGACGCGGCGAAGTTCAGATGTTGTCGAAGTCGAGGCCCTGGGGCGAGCGCGGCCGAACAGGAAGCACAGGGAGAAGCGCCAGAAGTTGGGGGTCACGGCCGTGTGTTCAGGGAGGCAAGGGGCGGCGAGGTGTGGCCGGAATCGGTGAAAAACCTCGTCGGAGCAGTGGGGGTGCGGGTTCAAATTGGGGCAGGCTAGAGGCAGAGAGGAGATGCCTGGGGGAAAAGAGGGAGGGGAGGGAGACGTTTATGCACGCGTGGTCGCCGGGGGAGTTAAAGCCGCTGTTAACGCGAATTGATCACCGGAGTAAATGGCTGCAACGGCAGGGCGACGTGATCAGGGGGAAGACGACGCTGAGGTGGCTCTCTGGGACATGCCTGTCAGCGAGAAAGGAAGAGAGGGGAGAGGGTCCACTCGTCGGTGTCTGCGCGGGTGTGAGTTTAAGTGAAAAACGATTCTCGTGTGGGGAAGTAGCTGGGCTGAAACTGGACTTGCTGGGCCTACTTAGTTGGGTCGAGTCCGTTTTCATATTTTTTTCTGTTCTGATTGTTTTTCTTTTTCTATTTTGAATTTCCTGTTTTGAATTTCAAACAACAAATCAAACATCCAAAACAAATCAAACCTCCTCCAAACTTGTATTGAGTTTTGGTTCTGTTTAACAACATAAAACAAAGTACAAAAACAAAATAATAATTTTATTCTTTTAGGATCTATTTAATAATTGAATAAATTGTCCTTAGTTATTTATTTAAATAGGATTTGTTTTATTTAAAATCTCCATTTGAAATCTAAAATAGTACCAAACTATTCAGTAGGTTTTATTTCAAATTATAAAACACTTGGGCAAACTCATTTAAAATAACATCACAAGTTTTTAGTATTTAATTAAAATGGGAAAAGTCTTTATTTTAATAAAATTGGGTATTTATAAATCCTCATTATTTTATTTAAATAAACCTTTACTCTTTTAATCAAAACAAAATATTTTGATTCAAAAGTTTGACCAAGGTTTGATTTGGCTCTTCTAAAATAATTCTTATTTATTTTTCTACCTTTTCATTTGAAAACCAAATCTTTTTATTAAAAGATAAAAAAAAGTAATTTCCAAATATTTTTAACTTTATTGTTTATTTATCTTTTTAAATCCCTTTAGTATTTTATTTGATCCAAATAGGTTTGAGTGTTTCCAATTGGAACCAAAAGTTTCTTCTCACCCTGAAAATCACAAAGTTTTATTTTATTCATTTATTTATTTTTACATTACAAGATTTGGAAAATCTTGTGATGTGACAGGCTACCACCCTTAAAATAAATCTCGTCCCGAGATTTGGGAAGGCTAGGATTACAAGTTGGCTCAAAACATCTAGGGTACTACCACCCTTAAAAATTTTCCAACTAAATTTACATATTGGCCTTCTTGGGATCTTGGGGAAACTTCTCTGGGCAAACATCTGCATAGTGTCCTTTGTTTCCACACTTGGAACATGTGTCAAGACTGAGATCCTTCATAGGCTTGTTTATCTTGTGCTTCATCTTTACTGGACAATTGCTTGCATAATGTCCCGGTTCTTTACAATTGAAACATGTCATAAGTTTGAGTTCTTCACGTGTCTCTTGTGAACAAGTTGCTGCATAATGGCCTAGCTCTTTGCAGTTGTTGCACCATACTTGACCAATCTCCGTATACTTCTATTTCTCTGGACATTCACTGGAATAGTGTCCCATTTCTTTACAATGATGACATTGCACATGGCTTTTGTCCTTCTTTTTCTTGGGTTTCTCCAAAGCTAGGAGTGCATCTAGTTCATGTTGTTCATATGTTATCTTATAGGTAGGAATGTCTACTTGTTTCTTGGACCTCCTATTGCTCCTTGGAAAATTCATATGCCTCTTCTTTGGTCCTTTAAATTGGGTTGTATTGCATGGAGGTATAAGTGGAAATTTTCCTTTATCCTCATCCTTCTTGGTAGACTTGGATCCTTCTTGATAGTTTGCAATCATTTGTTGCACTCCACCTTGTTTCCTTTGTTCAACTATGGAATAGATGGGGCATTGGATAGGGACATGGTTATTTCCTTCACATAAGTAGCAAGTAGCTTGAGAGGTGGGACATTGGACAACTGGATGTTTCTCTTCACAGTTAGGGCATTGATCTCCATGCTCCTTGGAAGTGTGATCCTTGTCTCCACAAATGTTGCAAGCTTTGGTTCCTTCTAGAATAACTTTTTTGTCATCTTTGTTGTCATAAAATCCTTTGGAAAAGTTGCTTTCCATGTTGAGCATTTGATCTGTCACCTTATGCAACATTTGGGCTTGGTTCTCCAAAAATTCTTGCAGGGTTGGATCTTCCCCACTAGTGTTGGCTATGAATTGAGCTGTCATTTGGTTCAACTGGTGTTGGGGAGATGACCTCGGGTAGGGTAAAGACGGGGAAATATGAAAGGAATTTGCCCGTCTTGTTTTCGAGTTACTGATTGAGTCAGCCAAATCCTATAGAGGTCGGCCAAGACAGGGAAGGACAGAACCATTATGACAAAGGCAAGGCATTACCCGGCCGGGATGTTACGTAAGTCGGCCGGGTTAGTCCGAGTGATCTTGATGCAGGTGAAGGACGAGCCGAGCTACGCGAGGTAAGGCCGAATGATACGAAGCTTGCAGGAGAAGGAGAAACCCAAGGTCAAACCCTAGCTGCAGGCTAGAAGGAATCTGAGCGGAGCCAAGCACCACAGACAAAGGCGCAGAGCGTCAGAGGGGAAGAAGGAGGTCACGGAGGCGACAGTCCTGAAGCCCGAGGCACGCAGAGGGACCCTCTGGAGCCTTGCCGTTGTTAGAAGGACGACAGGGAAAGGAGGGCGCCGAACTACTATTTTGGGACAAGCATATTCCTCGAATATGTTTGCCCCGTCAGCCCTAAAGGCACCCAAAGCTCTCCTTTATAAGGGGAGGCTTGGACCCTGAGGAGGGGATCGGCTCATTTAGGTACCGTTAGGTTGGTAAAGTTCTTCTTCTCTCCTTGTATACGGCACAAGGAGCATTTTAGCCCAAGAAAGGAGAAATAAAGATCTTTGCCTTAGTCTCTTGTGTGTAGAATCAACTGCATCTTCCCTCCCTAGATCCCACTAGCATCCATTGGCCCCATAATTTAGCCTACCCATGGCATCTGCCGTGTCACCACCACGACAGTTGGCGCCCACCGTGGGGCCAGCAGCGGTGCTAGCTGGAGTCATGATCCGGACGGGAAACTTCATCAACACAGGCGAGCGCGTTGTTTCTGGCTTGGTCCGGAGATTTAATCTCTGTGACTACATCAGCGACAATGCAAGAAGCTTCAGGGGAAAAACTGCCCCGCGCAACCGTGTCTTCATCAGCTTGGGCAGGCACCAGGTCTACGTCGGCGTCGACATCTCCGACGTTTTTCCTCACTAGGTTGTCGTTGCAGGAGAACCACCCCTTAGTGCTGTGAGCCGTCCGCGCGGAGCACATCCGGTGAGCAGCGTCGAGGTGATGGTCGCAGCCGGAGTGCAGGTGGGAGTAGCGGGTGCAGGATCAACCAGAGACCCTGCCGCAGGCGTGCAGGTCGCGCCCAGGCAGACGGCGCCACCACCCACCGAGGTAATCCCTCCAGTGACCAACCAGGCCAAAGTACAGGATACTACCACAAAGGCACCAAGAGTAAGAGGGCCACCTCTGGAAAGACCAGAGAACATTCTTCAGGCAACCATAGAAAACCTGACTACTCCTGTAGCGCCGATACTTGATCCGGCTAATGCTCAGGCAGAGTTAGAAGAAACCAGGCAAAAGGTGCTGGTAGAGGCAAAAAAGGTGTCGGCCTTGCGGGAGTCCTTAAACAGGACCCTGCGAGAATATGCCAAAGCTAACAAGCTTGACGTCGCTCCCGAACGGGTTGACGGGTTGAGATTAAGAGGGAAGAACCTCATGGATGATATCAACAAGGAGCATGATGCTCATAAGGCAGAATCGGTTGATTTGGGCTTGTCGAGGTACAGTACCCCGGCAAAGAACCTGAGAGCGGCAAATGCCGCAGCATTAGAGGTAGAGGGATTGACCGGCGAAGCCCAGCAGAAACAGCAAGAAAGAGTGAATGAGCTGGTACGCATCGCAAACCAGGAAAACAAAGAAATGCTCAGAGCAGACCTGGCGAGGCCAGGAGCCTCACGAATGGTTCACTCAGCTGGAGCAGCACCTGCCTTGTCTATGGCAGCAGCATCCTCGCCAGGAAACAATGCACGAAAAGACAAAGCGGTACCTCAGGAAAGAGAAACAAGCAAATCGTTCCGTATAATCTGGTGATAGCCGGGAAAGCAAACGAGAACAGAGCCAATGGAAGCCGAGGTAACAGTGGTGAGAGGAATCCCGGTCGTGCTGAGAAAGACGGCGGAAGCCAAGGCAATGGAGATCTCAGCAGAAGAGAACTCGGGAGAAGCAATCACGAGAACAATATCCCGGTTGAACTAAGGAGAGAGCCACCGCTCAACCCGCAGCCAAGACATGAACCTCGGCAGGAAAGAGAAGCAAGACCAGCTCGCCACAATCAAGTGAATGAAAGGTACAATGATGGTCATTCCGAGATGGAATATGCGATCCATGGTGGAAATAACCACTATGGAATGCAAGACAGAGTTCTGTATAGAGATTTTCCATCAAATGATGCCAGAGTAAAGCTAGACCGGCTATATCGATCCGAGTTACTGGAAGAACAGGGTCCACCGGGTCCGACATGCTTCGGACCACGGATCATGGGCGAACCACCTGTGCCGAACTTTCAGCTGGCAAGAGGCACAAAGACATATAATGGGAGCACCAAACCACAAAACTGGTTGATTGATTATGCCATTGCTGTGAAAATAGCAGGTGGGAACTTACGATGGGCAGTACGGTATGTCCCACAGATGTTGGAAGGACCAGCTAGAGTATGGCTGAATAATCTGCCCGCAGGCAGCATCAACTGTTGGTTGGATTTTGAAGAAATGTTCGTTAGCAACTTTACCAGTACATACAAGAGGCCGAACAGGCCGCAACATTTAGCCATGTGCAAGCAAAGGCCAAATGAAACGGACAGAGAGTTTTTAACTCGGTGGTGTAACCTGAGAAACTCATGTGAAGGAGTTATAGAATCAAAAGCAATAGCTTGGTTCGCTCAAGGATGCCGCTATGCCAGTGTGTTATGGTAGCGACTGCAAAGAGATATGCCAACTACGTTGGCGGAAACCATCAGAATAGCGGACTCCTATGCATTGGGAGACCGACGCAACCAGAATTAATGTCGGAAGATCATCGGGAGCAACAAGACCAATATGCAAGAGATTTGGCCGGGTCATCCAGGCGCAATGTCTTTAGAGGAAGAAGAAGAGAAGAAAGGCCGGATTATAGATATAATTCGGCCCAAGTGGCAGCGGTAGCGCCAGTTCAGCCGAGTCACGGAACGACTCAACGGCAAAAGAATGGTCCTCAGCAGTGGACACCAAGGAATGAAGGAAAAAGAAAGTGGACACCAGAACAAAAGAAGCAGTGGCAGGAGAGGCCGAAGTACACGTTCGAATCTATGTTAGATCAGCCGTGTAAATTTCACACGTCAAACCCAGCCAGGCCGGCCAACCATACGACCCGCCAATGTGCATGGATGAAAAATGCAATGGGAAACCCCGCAGGCATTCAGGCGGCACCTCTCCAGCATCAAAGACATCGGCCACTTGACCGGAGCAAATGCACAAAGAATCGATGTTACCACCTCCTCCCCCGAGGTATGATAACTCGGACCGGAGAGATGCGGTACATCAAGTGATGAACCAAGGCCAGGATGGAAGGGCGAATCCAGGAAATAATGGACGCAATGATTACAGAGAACATCATCAGTCTTATTGCGTGTTCACGACGGAACAGCAAGACAAGCAGAGCGTGCAGCGCCGGCATATGGAAGTAAATGCGGTTATGCCGGCAGTACCAAGATATATGCCTTGGTCAGATCAAGAAGTATCTTAGAGCATAAAGGATCACCCCAAGATAATGCCGAGTCCGGGGTCGTATGCACTCGTGTTGGATCCAACATTTGTTGGACCAAGCATTAATGTGAAATTTTCAAAGGTTCTCATTGATAATGGGAGCAGTATCAACATCATGTACAAAGATACCATGCATAAACTCGGAATATCGCAGAACATGCTGCAATCCACGAGGACCACTTTCCATGGGATAGTACCAGGGATTTCGTGCGAACCCATTGGAAAGGTTCAACTAGATGTGTTATTCGGCACAAGAGATAACTGCAGAGCAGAAAACTTAGAGTTTGAAGTGGTGGATCTAGAGAGTTGTTATCATGCTTTACTCGGACAGCCAGCATTGGCCAAATTCATGGGCAGTTGTCATGTAAGTTATCTGAAAATGAAGCTACCCGGACCACAAGGAGTGATAACAGTAGCAGGGGATTACAGGAAGTCAATGGAATGTGCTTCAGCCGGGTCAAATTTGGCCAAATCATTGGTTATAGCAAGAGAAAAAAGAAGGATTCATGAGGTAGCAGCCCTCGCTTAGTCGGCACAGCTGAATATGCCAGCATTAGCCAATGCACATGGAAGTGTCTCCTTTCAGCCGACTAAAGAAATAAAGAAGTTTCTGATAGATGAGCAGTTCCCAGAGTGTACTGTTACTATTGGTGCAGGCCTAGATGCTAAATAGGAAAGCGAGCTCACCAACTTCCTCCGTGAGAATCGGGATATCTTTGCATGGCCAACTCAGGATCTGCAAGGTGTTCCGAGGGAGTTGGCTGAGCACTCTCTGAATGTAAGGCCAGGAGCAAGGCCGGTGAAGCAACCTCTCCGCCGCTTCGCCGAAGACAGGAGAAAAATAATAGGGGATGAAATAGCTCGGCTCCTTGCGGCCGGGTTCATCATGGAGGTGCTGTATCCGGATTGGTTGTCAAACCCGGTGCTAGTAGAAAAGAAGAAGGATGATCCGAATGTAGCCATTGTATGGCGAATGTGTATCGATTACACGAACCTGAACAAGGCGTGTCCAAAAGATCCTTTTCCCTTACCTAGAATAGACCAAGTCATTGATTCGACCGCTGGTTGTGAACTATTGTCATTTGTAGACGCGTATTCTGGTTTTCACCAGATACCGTTAAATCCGGCCGATCAAATAAATACTGCGTTTATTACCCCGTACGAGGCTTATTGCTATCGCACATTATCGTCTGCAACGCAGGAGCAACGTATCAAAGATGCATGCAAAAATGTCTACATGACCAGATAGGAAAAAATGTACAAGTATATGTGGATGATGTGGTTATCAAAACCAAAGAAAGCAAAACACTACTGGATGATATTCGGCAGACTTTCGCGAACCTGAGGAGGTTCCGAATGAAGCTTAACCCCGAAAAATGCACATTTGGCGTGCCAGCAGGAAAATTACTCGGTTTTCTTGTATCTAGCCGAGGAATAGAGGCCAACCCAACCAAGATAAAAGAAGTAGAAAGAATGGAGTTGCCGAGGTGTCTAAATGACGTACAAAAATTCACAGGTTGTTTAGCCTCGCTCAGCCGATTTGTATGTCGGCTGGGAGAGAAGGCACTACCACTCTATCAACTGATGAAGAAATCAGATAAGTTCATTTGGACTCCACAAGCAGACAGTGCATTTCATGAATTGAAAAAGATGTTGGTCACAGCGCCTGTCTTAGCTTCTCCATTGTCAAAAGAGCCTATGTTACTATACATAGCAGCCACTAACAGAGTAGTGAGCGCGGTAATCATCGTAGAACGAGTTGAAAATGATAAGTCAGTACAAAGGCCGGTGTATTACTAGAGCGAGGTACTATCAGCCTCGAAACAAAATTACCCGCATTATCAGAAGATGGCTTATGGAGTGTACATGTTGGCAAAGAAACTTAAACATTACTTTGAAGAGCACCCCATCAAGGTGATTTGTGAAGCACCCATAGCCGACATATTGAGTAACTGTCACATCCCAAGATTTTCCAAATCTTGTAATGTGAAAATAAATGAATAAAATAAAACTTTGTTTAATTTTCAGAGCCAGAAGAAACTTTTTGGAACTCAATGGGAACCTCAAACCCATTTGAATTAAAAATAAACCTAAAGGGATTTAAAAAGATAAACATTTCATAAAAGGAAAAATAAAAACATTTGGAATTATTATTTTGAAACAATTAAATGAAAAGGTTTATTTTCAAATGAAATAGAAGTTTATAAATAAAGATTATTTTATAAAGCCAAATTAATCCTTGGCCAAGCTTTGGGAATTAAAAAAAAATATTTTAAATAAAATATCAAAGGTTTATTTAAAAATAATAAAGGATTGTTTAAATAAATAATAGGGATTTAGTATCCAAATTTTATTAAAGTAAAGGCTTTTCCCATTTTTAATAGACACTAAAACCTATTTATTTATTTCAAATAAGTTTACCAAATAATTTATATTCTCAAATAAAACTTACTGAAGTGTTTTGGTTTATTTTAGATTCAAAATAAATATCTCAATAAAATAAAACCTATTTGAAATAATAATGAAAGTTTATTATATTTAATTAATAATGGACCCTAAAATAAGATGTTATTTTATTTTAAAACAAATCTCCAAGTATTCTTTATTTTCAAATAAGACCTTTTGGATTGGTTTTGAAAATAATTGGATTTCAAATGGAAATTTTATTAAATAAATCAAACACTATTAATAATTAAAGATCCATTTTATTTAATTAATAAATGGATCTTAAAATAAATAAAAGTATTATTTTATTTTGGAATTTGGATTATGTTGAAAAACAGAACCAAATTCAAAGTAAAGTTGAGTGTTTGTTTGAATTTGTTTGATTGTTGTTTGAATGTTGATTGGAATTCAAAACAGAAAAGAATTAGAAAAGGAAAAATAAAGCAGACAGAAAAAAATAGTGCAACAGACCCAGCCCACTAAGGCCCAGCGAGCCAGCCCACTTCTCTTCCAGAAAGAAAAACGTTTCGCACCAATTAGTGAACCCACTCAGTCACAGACAACCGGGACCCATTCCCCTCTCTCTCCCTCACTGCCAGGTAGACCCCACGCAGCCAGCTCATCGTCTTCAACACCCGCACGACCCCTTCTTCCTCCTCTCTCCCGTTTCTGCCTGTGATTCCGTGGAGTAAATTCTCGTTAATGCTGTGATTAAACGCCCCTGCGATCGTGCCTACTTAAGCGTCCACTCCTCCCCTCCGTTTCCCCTCTGCCCCCTTCCCAAAGCACGCCCCCAGGCTGCCGTATTTCGCCGGACACTCCCTCTGCCTCCGACGACCCTCCTCACCGATTCCGGCCAACACACGCCCCCTCCTGCCTCACTGAGCACACGAGCAAGTTCCCCACTCCCAGACGCTTCTCCCCGTGCCCTTCCTTCAACCGCGGGCTCCCCAGAGCTTCGGCTTGGACTAGCTCTGACAGCGTTGCCGCCTGATTCTTCTCCGACGATGACCCCCAGGTAGACCAGACCGTCCCGCGTCTTTCCGATCACACAAACGTCTTCGCCTTGGTCTTGCGTACCTAACTACGCTCTCTGTTTGCCTCCGCATGATCTGCAACGTCGACTTCGACCACCGACAGAGCCGCCCGATGTTGTCTTCAACTCCGGCGAGCAATCAAGCCCGACCCAGTGCGCCCCTTCACCAACCAGTACCACGTTGAGCATCAACAGCGCCGAACCAGTGAGCACACTCCCCTTCGCTTCGTATCACCGGCGCCGTGAAGCAGTCGCCGCCATTGCCGTCGCAGCGCCGCCCGACTATGGTCGAGCACCCAACAGCCGTTCGATTCAGATCGGACGAATAGAATAGGTTCACTTAAACGCGAAAGGGTACGCCACCAGAGCCGCACGATTTATTTAGATCTAACGTCCAGCAGCACGCGATCCAGACGAACCGGTATCGGCCAATCACGACGTGACGCGTGGCCAGGTTTAAAACTAAAATCAGATTTGAATCTGATTTAATTGCAAACTTCAAACCCTTATAACTTGAGATCTACACGTACAAAAATTGCAAATTTTATGTCGTTGGATTCAGGAGGACAAGCCCTAGCCAACCATGGCCTTAGTTTCAAAAATAGTATCTGTTAGCTTGTTTGAAATTACAGATTCTTTTGAATGCTTGTTTAGAGTAGGGAAATTGTTTAAAATTGATTTTAGGATTAAATCTTTTGCAAAATGGATCTGTGTGACCTTACTGACCCTAGGAACCAACCCTTGGTGTTAAAAATTATTTTGGTATAATTTAGGTTGAATTATTTAACTTAGCCATTTTCTAGCCAAATAAAACTATTGTTTTGTTTATGAAAATGTTTTTGTAAAGAAAACTTTGAGAAAATATTTTGAACCAAAACCTACTGATCCAAAACACCAAGCTTTGAAAATGGCAACTCACTTGATGAAAAACATAAGGTTTTGCTTTGATAAAAATATTTTCACCACATGAAATAATGTTTGGATTTTAAAATGGTTTATGGACTAAAAGCTTTTTGCAAATAACTTTGCCATCTTGGTAAATGACCAATGTGGACCTTACAAAGTTAAAAGACTAGTGGATACCTCCCTTGTGAATAAAACCATCTTAAGAATGTTCCCATGCATGACTTAGAATCCATTGCTTTGTGTGTGTGAAATATTGTTTGAATATTGGTTTGGAATGCTACTTGATACTATGCTTGTTTGAATGATTGTAGTGGAATTAGCAAAGTGTGAGACTAGCAAGATCAAGGAGTAAACCCTCATTCCCTACCAAAAAGGCAAGTTACACTATCATACAAAAGACCTACTATTTTCATTATACTTAGTGGATTTTGTATACATGCATGAAAATGTTTTATACTTATGCTATGCTAATCCCAATAGGATTCCCTATACACTCCTTAGTGAAAATATGGAAGTTGTACATGCTTAGCCATGCTATGTTTTGAAAAGAGATACATGTTGAGATTTTACAAAGGTTGAGAAAAGGACTTGTGTTTTTACATAATAAAACAAGGACTCAATGAACCACCTAGGTGGTGGACACTTTATGTTTTGGAGAAGGTGGCAACAAAAGGGAACCATGTCTATGGCAATCACTTTGTGTTGTGCTCCAAATGAAAACCACCTAGGAAACTTAGAGATTGAACATGTTTCTCCAATTGTGGCTTTCGTGTACAACCACATGCTATTATGGCTCTGGCTTAGTCTACTACATTAGGAAGACCCATACATTGTCTTTAGTTACCGGACATGGGGATATGGAATGCTTCATGGGGGCTGAAGACAAGCTAGCAATGATGTATGGGAGGACCTTCTGGAAAGACTTCGTCACAATCTCAGTCTGTCGGTACTCCATCTTGGTGAGCACTAATCCAGTAGGCCACTGGTGGCAACAAGATGGGATTGTGTCATGTGGGTAAAGTGTACTCCTTCTGCAGAAGTTAATAAAAATCTAAGTACTTAGCCGTGTCCCCGGTTATGGACAATACTGAGCAACTAAAGTTTGAACTATGGGAGATCTCGACATTCCAACTTCTAATATAAAAACTTGATGCACTTGGGGGTACCAAGGAATTCAAAGAGACTTTGTTAAGCTTGTTGCACTTGGGGATTACCAAGGTGCTCAAGAGCATGAAGTACTTGGGGTTACCAAGGGACTCATGAGATTTTGATAAAAACTTGATGCTCTTGGGGTTACCAAGTAGCTCAAGGGATTTTTGACAAGGACTTGAACACTTGTGTTTCTACCAAGGAGTTCAAGGATCTTGGAAAAAGGATTTGACAAAGGACCAAAACCATTTTGAAAAGATAGGATAAATATTTCTTTATGCAAACAAGCCTTAAACTCTACTTAGCCAAATATGCATGTAATGATAGGATCCACTCATAATATACAAAGTAGTGAATCTTGCCAATACAATTCAAATGTATTGACCCTTGTGGCTGTAACTTGTATGTTGCAGGTTTGATTGTTCTTAGTGAAAATTGTTTGATTAGGATTACAAAGTCTACAACCAACATCTGCCTGTGGCACTTTGAAGATGAAGGACCCCATGATTATTGTTATTCCGCTGTAATGTAATGTAATGTAATGTAATGTAATGTAATAGCCCAATGAACTATGTATGATGTAATAAAATTATTTCTGGTTATAAAGTTATGTTATGACCTTTGTATCTTGATATTACATCTTAACTGTGGATGCTAGCTAATGATCCAGGGACTAGCATTGTAAAACACAGGAGGGATCAATCCTATTAAAGGTTGGGACCTCTACAGTAACAAAGATGCAAGTGGCCGAATAGCAAAATGGGCAATTGAATTATCACCTTATGCCCCGCAATTCGATAGGAGGGATGCAATCAAATCTCAGGCTGTGGCCGACTTCTTTGTAGATTGGTCCGAGGTGCAATATGAGCCACCATTGCCAGACCCGGATTATTGGACGATGCACTTTGACGGTTCCAAACTAAGAAATGGTTTGGGGGCAGGAATAGTGTTAACCTCGCCAAAAAGAGATCAGCTGAAATATGTGTTGCAGATACATTTTGCCGCGTAAAACAACGTAGCCGAGTATGAAGCACTTGTCCATGGATTAAAGGTGGCAAAACAGATTGGCATACGCCGAATCTTATGCCATGGAGACTCAGATCTAGTAGTACAACAAGTCTCAGGCAGTTGGGATGCATTGGATGATAATATGGCTTTGTATAGATTTCATGTGCAAAAAATCTGTGGATACTTTGAAGGATGTGAATTTCATCATATACCTCGGGCATAAAACGATGCCGTAGATACGTTGTCAAAGCTGGGATCAACTAGGCAGTCAATTCCCCCAGATATCGCCGTAGAGCACCTAAGGAAACCATCGATAACACCATCACCAGAGTCCGAATCCATCTTTATTCCGGCAAAGTCAGGAGAAGATAATGTGCCGATGGAAATTGACCAGCAATATAACTCGGAATTCCCAAAGAGAAAGACATCTGATGTAAGCATGATTATGGAGAAAGCCGAGGTAGTTATGTCGGCAGAAAATATGGAAATAGACAGTGAGACCACACAGGAGAAAATCACACCTGTATGGGCGCAACCCATATTCTCTTTCCTTAAAGACGCGACTTTGCTGGATAATGAGGTGTTAGCAAGACAGACAGCAAGAAGAGCTAAAGCTTATACGATCATAAATAATGAGCTATACAAAAGAAGCGTCACAAGTGTATTGCAAAGATGTGTAAGTTTGGCAGAAGGCCAGGAGATCCTCCTAGATATACATCAAGGAGAATGTGGACATCATGCCTCATCTCGAGCCTTAGTGAGCAAAGCATTCAGGCATGGGTTTTATTGGCCAACGGCGTTGAAAGAAGCCAAAGAGCTGGTTGAAAATGCAATGGCTGTCAGAGATATGTAGCCAAGATACACATGCCATCATCCGAGTTAAAAACGATACCCATTACTTGGCCATTTTCTGTGTGGTGCTTAGATATGGTGGGACCATTTAAGCCGGCCCGAGGTGGGATGACCCACATATTGGTCATGGTGGACAAGTTCACAAAATGGATTGAAGAGAAACCAATAAAAAAATGCGATGGGCCCACAGCAGTGAAGTTCCTCAAAGATATTATCTTAAGATATGGATACCCGCATAGTGTTATTACAGACAACGGCACAAACTTTGCAGAAGGAGCTTTCGCTAGATTTTGCCAAGAAAAGCACATAAGATTAGATGTTGCCTCTATGGCTCACCCAGCATCCAATGGGAAAGTTGAAAGGTCTAATGGACTAGTACTGTCCGGGATAAAACCATGACTCGTCGAACCACTGCAAAGGTCGGCAGGATGTTGGATTGAGGAACTACCAGCAGTAATTTGGAGCCTCAGGACTACTCCAAACAGATCAACATGTTATACACCATTCTTTCTGGTATATGGGGCAGAAGTCGTGCTTCCAGCCGACATAATACATGACTCGCCAAGGGTTACCCAATATACAACTTCAGAAGTAAATGAAGTAGCTCGGCAAGATACTGTTGATCTGCTAGAAGAAGCCAGAGAGCTAGCGCTATCAAGATCAGCTATTTATCAGCAGAACTTGCGACGATATCACAGCAAGAAGGTGAATCCAAGATTGTTCACAGAAGGAGATTTAGTTCTCCGACTGGTGCAACGCACGGCCGACATGCACAAGCTGTCGCCTCCATGGGAAGGACCATTCATCGTGAGCAAAGCATTGCACAATGATGCCTATTACCAAATCGATGCTCAATCCCCGGGAAAGAACAGGGCAGACAAAGACGGCGAAGAAACAAAAAGGCCGTGGAACGTAGCTTTACTTCGTCTGTTTTACTCTTAGCAGTCATTAGTGACACATTGTAAAGTAGTATCTCAGGATCAAGCACCAGTTATGTTTTGAACCTCGGCGTCCAGAGCAGTGGCTCGAGGACTGCCATATGTCATTTCAATTTTATATATTAAACCTCGGCACCTCGAGCACTGGCTCGGGGATTGCGCTAGATTGTTTTTAAGATTGGATTATGTATTAAAACCCGGCACCTTGAGCAATGACTCGGGGACTGCCCTAGGTTTATTTCTAAGCTTAATTCACATACTGAACCTCGGCGTCCAGAGCAGTGACTCGGGGACTGCCATATGTTATTTCAATTTTATGTATTAAACCTCCGCACCTCGAGCAATGACTCGGGGACTGCCTCGGATTTATTTCTAAACTTAATTCACATACTAAACCTCGGCACCGTGAGCAGTGACTCGGGGACTGTTCCATGTTCTTTCTAGATTTGGGTGATTTATTAAACCTCGGCACCTTGAGTAGCGACTCGGCGATCGTCTTATATTATTTCTGAAATTTGGTTTATATATTAGACTTCGGTGCCATAGGGAGTGACTCGGGGACTGACCTATATTATTTCAAAGTAGTAGTTATCCTTTGACACAAGGGGAGTATCAAACTTCGGCACCCAAAGTAAGAACAGCTCAATCTCGTATGATATTCGAAGTCCAAACCCAGATTAATAGTCTAAACCACGGGAGCACAAAGGCAAATATATATCCCAAACTCAAGAAATTGCAGGCCACCAAAGCAAGGATTCGGACGAACAAGACCACTTAAACAAAGTGATAACAATTACAACCATATATGTCTCAGCCGCACACGGCAAAAGAAATTCATCCCATAGAAAAGACGGACAAATATTCCACATACATCATACACCCGGCATACCAGGGGTAGGAAATGACTTAAAGGTTTTTAGCTGGAGAGGCAATAACTTGGTCAGGGGATGGGCACTTCGAGATAGGTGGAACCTCGGCCGAGGTTGCCTCGCCCTCCACAGACCCAGGAGCGACTTCGGAGGAAGCCGAGGCCGAGGGCGTCGGTTGCTGAAGAGAATGCCCAGTACCTTTGGAGGAGGATCGCGCGTCGCCGTTACCATCCGAGCTCGAACTAGAATCACCAGAAGTAGCCGAGTCACCTTCATCTTCTCCTTGATCAGCTGAGTCGTTATCCGACGCATCCTCAACTACGACCTCATCTTTTGGGTTAGGAAGGAAACTCGGACCTTCGTTCCAGGTATGCACGTCGGCATACTCAACAAGCTGGAAGGCACGAGCTTGCCGGAGAGCGACAAAGGTTGGATCCTCAACCCAACGGGAACCAGTGTGCAAGTTTCTCAAAATATCAAGAGAAATATCTTCATACCATGACATGATAACAGTGAGAGCCATATCAGCACCAGCTCGTCCGGCTGATTCCCTCCAAAGACTTAGCTGCCTCTCAGATGCCATTAATCTTTCCACCAGCAATTGGACCTCATCAATATTAGGAGTCCCAGAGGTATTCGGCCAGAGAACATGGTAAGCTCGGATAGCTGCCTGCACCAAATCCCTGCCCATAATCTTCATTGGACCAACTGCAGCGCCGACAGCAACAAGGAAATCTTCCATCGAGTACTCCGAGTCCGCGTCAACAGGAACACCTCGGCGCACACGAGCACTAAGAACCACTTTAGAGCTCACGGGCTTGGCTTCGGGAAAGTGATCTGCGCAAAACACAACTGCGTCAGTCGGCAGTAGGAAAAGGAAGAAAGATAACCCAGCCGTGGTAAGAAGCTTACGATGAATATAATTCAGCATTATCTGAAGGTCTTTCACCCAGTCCATTTTGCTCTTCTCAAAGCGAGCGATCTCCTCGCTCATTCCCCGTGTCTTCAGTTTGGCAGCCTCGAGGAGCTCTTTATTTTTCTGCAGTTGCAGAGCTAGCCAACTTTTCTCCTCGGAGAACTCCTGATCGACCTTTTCTAATGCGGATTTCTGAGAGAGCTTAAGGGCCTCCACCTCGGCGTGCAAGCGAGATATCTCATCATCTTTTTCTTTTAACTGTTCCGAATGAGCAGCGCTTTGTTCTAAAAAATGCAGCATCACATCAGGCATGGGCGTGCAATCTTGGTGAGATGCTGCAAAGGTTTGTAACTCGGCTTTACCAAAGCCAAAAGAGTTAAAAAGAAACTTAGTGCACATTCCAAAGGGGAGTATGTAGAGTGAAAGAGTAACTAACCTTCCAGGGCCTTAACCTTCTTCTCAAGGCGGATGATAAGATTATTGATATTCCCTGTTTAACAACAAAGTGAGCCAACGTCTCGTATACAAAAAATAAAACCTTCAGAGGCAAGAGTTTATCGACTTACCATCTTTCTTTACCACAGGAATAACCTTCTCGTACTTTTCTTCCAACTTCCTATGCGCAAAAAGCAGCATTTGGAACTCGGCAGTCCGCCGATCATGCGCGACCTAAGAAATAAAGCAAATGGTAGATAAATATTCAAATCTACGACAGATCCGAGTCAAGCAAAACTTAAACCGGATCTAGGTGGCTGGATATTCGAAGCTACGACAGATCCAAGTCAAGCAAAACTTAACCCGGATCTAGGTGGCTGAATATTCGAAGCTACGACAAATCCGAGTCAAGCAAAACTTAACTCAGATCTAGGTGGCTGGATATCCGAAGCTACGACAGATCCGAGTCAAGCAAAACTTAACCCGGATCTAGGTGGCTGGATATTCGAAGCTACGACAGATCCGAGTCAAGCAAAACTTAACCCGGATCTAGGTGGCTGGATATTCGAAGCTACGACAGATCCGAGTCAACCAAAACTTAATCCAGACCTAGGTGACTGGATCATCAAAATTCAGATAAAGACAAATCAAGCGGAATTTAAGGCAGATCTAGCTGCTAGAAGTTCGAATCCTAAGATAAAATTCAACTGAATAAAGAATCATAAAACTTCCAAACGAATAACAATTCATTCGCTTGCAAGCTTCGGGGACTAGAATATATATAATAGCATCTGGAGAATTAATCAAAACTCCATAAAACAGCAATTACCTCATTCATCTTGTTGCTATCAAGAACGATCTTGGCGGCTTGATGCAAGCGGCTGCTAATGTCGAAAAGCTGAAACGGCTGACTGCCTGGATTACCCTCGAGCTGATCGGCAGCATTCCAGTTATTGGCATATTCCACCAGCGAGCCGAGGCTGTTCCCACTCGCCGTGCGAGTGAGGACTTTACCTAGGACGTGTTGTGTAACCACCGCTGCCGCAGGGCTTTTATGAAGAGCAAGCTGGGTACTGGCGGCCGGGGTAATGGAGGCGTTGGCGGAGGCAGTTCCTTTGCGCAGCACATCGACGATATTTGGCTGAGAAGAGCCGGCAAGACCTTTCTGGGAGGTGGAAGCCTTAGTGGCGACGGCTTTTCTTGTCTTAAGAGAGGCATCAGTAGGAGCTGATACCTCGGCAATGGGAACGGCGTCTTTAGGAGCCGGAGGAGTCACGGTCGCGGAGGGCACCGAGATATGGACGCCCTCGACCGGGGAAGGAGTCACTGTGGAAACCACGGCGGCAGAAAGAGGCTCGGTAGAGACATCAAGGTTCACAGAAAAGGCGGCAGGCTCGGAAGAAATATCTGTAGGCCGAGTGGAGTCATCGTCAACGGGAGGAATCTCAGGTGCGTCGTGGCGAGGTGGCGTCCGATTCAGAGCTGGAGGAGATGCAGCGCGAACAGGAATGGGAATCCTGGTATCTTCAATAGGCGGAGGAGACAGCTGTCGGGTTATGCTGGGACCGCCGGGCTTAACAGAAAGTGGAGCACTGCAAAAATAAAAAAGGTCAGGTTAAAAAGCAGAAAGAGAAAAACAAGAAATACGAGCAAGAGAAACTTACCCTGCGACTCCGGGCATGGTCTTGCGCCTGGGAGGATTCGGAGCGGATTTCTTCATTCGTTTCTTGGGGGCCGCCTCTGAGGCACCAGCGGGAGCCCCACGTTTCCCCGAGGTAACAGGGGGCCGGGAAGCAATAGGTTCGGCATCGTGAACCTGACCGGCCGGATTAGCTGGGAAAGTAGAAGCCAGAAATGCATAAGAAATTGGCATTGCGGCAACTACCTCTAGAATTTGGACCTCGTCCGAATCACCTTCCTCCTCGTGGGCCGAGGTCTTGCCACGAGCATGAGCCGGAGCGAGATCCGACTTGGGGACGAACTCTTCCGAGTCCGGCTCCCCACTGTCCGGGGTATTCCGGTCCGCAGGCCATGGAAGTGACAAAACCTCGGTGTCCTCATCCTTCTGCTCTACAAACCTCTGTAAGACAAGAAAGAGGAAGATTAGCAAAAACAGTTACGAAAACAATTGGAAAACAAAGCATTAGTGATTAAGCTTACTTTGGGAGGGGGATGCTCGCGGGTGAACGGCTTCAATCCCCAAGCCCAGTCCTTAGGCATCTCCGTCTTAAAGATAGCTCGGACACGCTTAAAGATGAGATAGTTGTCCAGCTCCATGGTCGAGACTCGGTTGGGGTCAAGAGGACCGCTCATGTAGCAGAGTTTGTGCGTGCGTTTCTGGAATGGGCAGATTCGGCTACTGACGAAGGTAGCCATCAGATCCTCACCGCGTAACCCGGCGCGGATCAGTTCCTTAAGCCGAATCTCAAAAGCCTCGGCCAAAGCGTGAGTCTTCCTCGGATTATAAGTCCAGTTATCCTTGGAAGGCGTGCCAATGGAGAAGGCAGGGAGCCGAATCTTATCCTCCTTTCCTGTGTTCTTGACATAGAAGAAGGACTTGTGCCACTTCTTGCACGACTCTAGCCCCGTGACACGAGGAAATACGGACTTCCTCCGATGTGTAATGGACGCTTCTCCACATTGGGTAAGCAGCTTCTCGGAAGGGTGCAGAGACTTGTCTGGGACAACGTTAGAATGAATCTGGAAAAACTTCGACCAGACATACACAGACGGCCATAGGCCGAAGTATCCTTCCGAGGCAGAGATAAAAGCAGAGAGAGAGGCGATGGCATTGGCAGGAAGATGATGCGGCTGAAGGCCGAAGTAGTCAAGAAACTCTCTAGCAAAGTCGATGAGAGGGAAACCAAAGCCGCGCGCGAAATGCGACATGAAAACTACATACTCGCCCTCCCTAAGGTCGGGAGAGGACTCGCTGCCGGGTAAGCGACAAGCTACCTCGGTGGGAATCCTCCGAGTCCGAATAAGCCACTCGAACTCGCGGCGAGTAACGGAGGAGCCCTGCCACGAGCCTCGCTCGGGCCCAGAGCCAGCATCATCATCCTCTATCAGGGTACCGCTGACGGAGCTAGACATGGGCTCACCGGAGAAATCCGCGGAGGAAGAACTAGCGGCGGAGGAAAGTTTAGAACTACAAGGTCCCGTCGTGATTCTATTCAAAAAACGGCGGCGGAGCAGAAACATAACTGCCGCGCGATGATAGAAGAGGAGTTGAGATCTCTAGAGGAAAAACCAGGCGACGGGACTGGAGAAATTCACCGACGACGGCGCCAAAGCAGGCGAGCAGCAACAATGACGACGGAGCGGTGCGGCTGGATTCGTGCTACCGAGAACGTAGACGAGCGCACGGCGGCGGAAGCGCGAGCAGGCGCAAGGGCGAGAGGAAGAAGAAGGGCACGGGCGAGCGAAAAGGGGAAAGTGAATCCCCCAGCGCCGCGCCCCTCTTTATAACCGCGTTACTGGCAAGGTAGTGGGATCGTGCGTGAGGAAGTTGATCGTGTAGATTGTGTATGTAGCACCAACGCACGATGATGAGGGGAACCGCACCAGTGGCCACACAGCGGGCAAGAAAGCCACGATCCCCGAGGGGAACGGCACGCGAGGCGTCGCAGAGCCGACGCGACAGGCGCGACAGTAGCTATAGAATGACAATAAATACTGTTGAGGAACAAAAAACTAGAAATACAATGATGAGTAAGACACGTAGGACGAGGCGTACGCGAGAAGATAGGATGATACCACGAGCAAATTAAGTCGGAAACAAGGCAAAAGAAATATCTTGAAACTGATACGGCCCGGCCGAGGTTATTGGCAGGGCCATACCAGCTTCAGGGACTAATGTTGGGGAGATGACCTCGGGTAGGGTAAAGACGGGGAAAGATGAAAGGAAGTTGCCCGTCTTGTTTTCGAGTTATTGATTGAGTCGGCCGAATCCTATAGAGGTCGGCCAAGAAAGGGAAGGACATAACAATTATGAAAAAGGCAAGGCATTACCCGGCCGGGATGTTACGTAAGTCGGCCGGGTTAGTCCGAGTGATCTTGATGCAGGTGAAGGACGAGCCGAGCTACGCGAGGTAAGGCCGAATGATACGAATCTTGCAGGAGAAGGAGAAACCCAAGGTCAAACCCTAGCTGTAGGCTAGAAGGAATCTGAGCGGAGCAGAGAAAAAGGCGCAGAGCGTCAGAGGGGCAGAAGGAGGTCACGGAGGCGACAGTCCTGAAGCCCGAGGCACGCAGAGGGACCCTCTGGAGCCTTGCCGTCGTTAGAAGGACGACAGGGAAAGGAGGGCGCCGGACTACTATTTTGGGACAAGCATATTCCTCGAATATGCTTGCCACGTCAGCCCTAAAGGCACCCAAAGATCTCCTTTATAAGGGGAGGCTTGGAACCTGAGGAGGGGATCGGCTCATTTAGGTACCGTTAGGCTGGTAAAGTTCTTATTCTCTCCTTGTATACGGCACAAGGAGCATTTGTAGCCTAAGAAAGGAGAAATAAAGATCTTTGCCTTAGTCTCTTGTGTGTAGAATCAACTGCATCTTCCCTCCCCAGATCCCACTAGCATCCATTGGCCCCATACTTTAGCCTACCCATGGCATCTGCCGTGTCACCACCACGACAACTGGTTTTGGGTTGCTATGAGTTCTCTCATGTTGTCTTCTTGGTTGTTGTTGGTGTCATCAACCTTGATGTTGGAGTCTCTTGGAGTAGTCATCTGTTTGCGTTAAATAGAGTTTAGAATAGGCAAGATATTTCTAAGGAAATAATTCTAATCACACACATCACAATTCACTCAAGCAATGTGCAAGCAATCACAAGCCAAACATTACACTCAAACAACAAAGTTCAAGCATATCTTTAGGCAACAAAATATTTTTGTTACACCACATAAGTTGGTGGGTTTGACTTAACTAAAATATGGTAGTCCATCTATATGGTTCACTTGTGATCTTTCCATCCTTCTTGATTGATTCTTTTTTGCATGAGATCATGATTTCCTTGGGAAAAACTCTTGGTCACAAAACTTCAAAGGTGATCATGGTTCCTTCTAAGTTGTGTTTCCTTAGTCTCCAAATCTTGAGCAAGATTTCTTGTCTCACTTGTCCTTAGTGGTATCTAAGATTGAAGTCCTTGGTGAATATGCTGAAGATGTTGAAGTCATTAGAGTTGAAGATGTTGAAGTCATTAGAGTTGAAGAAGTTGAAGTCATTAGAGTTGATGAAGTCCTTGCTCATGGTGAAGTCTTTGGCCATGGGGTAGGTTTTATCCATCAAGTTTGAAATAGAGGAGATGTAGAATCAAAACCAAAATGGTTGAGGAAAGAGTTTACAAGATTGTTTGTAAATAAGTTTTGGAACAAATAAAACTCCTTCTTTTCTAAGGGGTTTTGTCCAATCCTAGGTTTAAAAATCCTACAGGAAACACAATGCTCTGATACCATCTGTAGAGGTCCCAACCTTTAATAAGGTAGAGATCCTTGTGTTTATAATGCTAGTCCCTGGATCAATAGCTAGCATCCACAGTTAAGATGTAATATCAAGAAACAAAGGTCATAATATAACTTTATAACTAGGAATAACATAATTTTATTACATCTTACATAACTCTTTTGGCTATTATATTACATTGCAGCAGAAATCTATAAGCATGGGGTCCTTCCTCTTCAAAGTGCCACAGGCAAACATGCTGGTTGTAGACTTGTAATCCTAAACAATCAACTTCACTAATATCAAACAAACCTGCAACATAACAAGTTACAGCCACAAGGGTCAATACATTTGAATTGTATTGGCAAGTTTCACTACTATGTAGAATATAAGTGGGTCCTATCAATACATGCATATTTGGCTAAGTAGGGTTTTAGGCTCATTTGCAGAAAGCAATAATTTATCCTATCTTTTCAAAATAGTTTTGATCTTTTGTCAAATCTTTCTGAAATCCTTGGTAAATCCCCAAGTGCTTCAGGTCTTTGTCAAAATCTCTTGAGCTCCTTGGTACACCCCAAGTGCTTCAAGTTTTTATCAAAATCTTTTTAGCTCCTTGGTACACCCAAATGCTTCAAGTCTTTTGTTGTCACTTTAAAGTTTTTCTTTTAGAAATTGGAATGTCGAGATTTCCCATAGCTTTAGGCTTTAGTTGCTCAGTATTGTCCATAACCGGGGACACGGCTAAGTACTTAGAATTTTTATCTTCTGCAGAAGTTGTACACTTTACCCACATGACACAATCTCATCTTGTTGCCACCAGTGGCCGCTGGATAAGTACTCACCAAGATGGAGTACTGGCAGATTGATAATGTGACGAAGTCTTTCCATAGGGTCCTCCCATACACAAGGCTAGCTTGTCTTCAGGCACCAATGTAGGGTTCCTAGTTCCCTCATTTCCAGTTAACCTGAAGACCAATGCATGGGTCTTCCCAATGTAGTTGACTAAGCCAGAGCCATTTAGCATGTGGCTGTACACGAAAGCCACTGTTGGAGAAACATGTTCAATCTCTAAGTCCCTGGGTGGTTTTCTTTTAGTGCACAACAAAAAGAGATTGCCATATAAACATGGTTCCTCTTATTGCCACCTTTTCCAAAACTTGAGTATCCTTGTCCACCCAGGTGGTTCATTGAGTACTTGTTTTATTATATAAAACATAAGTCTTTTCTCAACTTCATAAAATCTCGACATGTATCTCTTCTCAAAATATAAAGCATGGCTAAGCATTTTACAGCTACATTGTTTTCACTAAGGAATATATAAGGGTATCCTATTAGGATTTAGCATAGCATAAAGTATAGAAATCCTTTTCATGCATGTTTCAAAATCCACTAAGTATAATGAAAATAGTAGGACTTTAGATGATAGTGTCACTTGCCTTTTTGGTAGAGAGTGTTGGTTCACTTCTTGATCTTTCTAATCTCACACTCTTCTAACTTCACTACAAATCAATCAAGCAAACACAAATTCAACTAGCATTCCAAACAAATTTTCAATCAACTTAATCACACACAAAATCATAGAAGCTAAGTCATGCATGCAAGCATGCAAAAGATAGTTTTATTTGCAAAGGTGGTTTCTACTAGGCTCTACACATTGTAAGGCTCAAAGTGGCTATTTTCTAAAGTGGCAACACCATTTGCAAAAGGGTTTTATCTATAAACCAATTTTAAATCAAATCATTATTTCATGTGGTGAAAATGTTTTTGGTAAGGTAATAATTTTTATAATGTTCACCAAATAAGTTTTTAATTCTCAAAACTTGGTGTTTAGGGTCAGTAGGTTTGAATCAAAACATTTTCCCAAAGTTTTTTCTCCAAAATCATTTTCATAGCAAAATCAATATTTTTATTTGACTAGAAATAGGCTAATTCAATTATTCAATCCTAATCTTCACCAAATACATTTTTAAATCCATAAGTTGGTTCCTAAGGTCAGTAGGTTCACAACCAACCAATTTGCAAAGATTGCAACCTAAAAATCATTTTGGAATAATTTTTATAACCTAAACAAGCATACAAATGTTTCTGCAAAAACAAACATTTGACCAGAAGATTTTTACTAAACAAATTCCATGGTTGGATAGGGCTTGTTCCACTGATTCCATTGATATAAAATTTGCAAATTTTGGACGTGTGGATCAAAAGTTATGAGGTTTACAAATTTGCATAAAAATCTGATTTCAAATTCTGTTTTAAATCAAAGGCTGGCCACGTGGCGTAATATTACTGGCTGATACCGATTTGGGTGGATCGGCCTCTGCGGGGCGTTGGATTTAAATAGATCACGCAGCTTAGATGCGCTCGTACCCTTTCACTCAGGTTCTAATCTCAGCCAGACGATTCACATCGCACGGCTCTCAGTAGCTCAACCAGTAACTGGCGGCGCTAGCGGCGGCTGGCGGCAGCGCGAGGTCAGAAGGTGGCGTTGCGACGGTTACAGGAAGCAAGGGAGAGGGGAAAAGGGCTTACAGCGTTCGCGTGGTCGAGGTGAAGCTCGAGGTGGCGTTGGCTCGGCGAGGGGCGCACATGGACGGGAGTAATCGCTCGCCGGAGACGTCGTCGGCGTCAGACGGCTCTGTTCGTTGTCGGGGGCGATGTTGCAGTCCACCCTAAGAAAAGATAGGGGCAGGGTTAGATGCGGGCGAGTGTGGGATTCACATGAGCATGATCGAGAGGGCTCGGGGCGGTTGGTGCTTACCAGGAAACTTCGTCGGAGTAAGAAGCAGACGCGGCGAAGTTCAGATGTTGTCGAAGTCGAGGCCCTGGGGCGAGCGCGGCCGAACAGGAAGCACAGGGAGAAGCGCCAGAAGTTGGGGGTCACGGCCGTGTGTTCAGGGAGGCAAGGGGCGGCGAGGTGTGGCCGGAATCGGTGAAAAACCTCGTCGGAGCAGTGGGGGTGCGGGTTCGAATTGGGGCAGCCTAGAGGCAGAGAGGAGGAGATGCCTGGGGGAAAAGAGAGAGGGGAGGGAGACGTTTATGCATGCGTGGTCGCAGGGGGAGTTAAAGCCGCTGTTAACGCGAATTGATCACCGGAGTAAATGGCTGCAACGGCAGGGCGACGTGATCAGGGGGAAGACGATGCTGAGGTGGCTCTGTGGGACATGCCTGTCAGCGAGAAAGGAAGAGAGGGGAGAGGGTACACTCGTCGGTATCTGCGCGGGTGTGAGTTTAAGTGAAAAACGATTCGCACGTGGGGAAGTAGCTGGGCTGAAACTGGACTTGCTGGGCCTGCTTAGTTGGGTCGAGTCCTTTTTCATAATTTTTTCTGTTCTGATTGTTTTTCTTTTTCTATTTTGAATTTCCTGTTTTGAATATCAAAAAACAAATCAAACATCCAAAACAAATCAAACCTCCTCCAAACTTGTATTGAGTTTTGGTTCTGTTTAACAACATAAACCAAAGTCCAAAAACAAAATAATAATTTTATTCTTTTTAGGATCTATTTAATAATTGAATAAATAGTCCTTAGTTATTTATTCAAATAGGATTTGTTTTATTTAAAATCTCCATTTGAAATCTAAAATAGTACCAAACTATTCAGTAGGTTTTATTTGAAATTATAAAACACTTGGGCAAACTCATTTAAAATAACATCACAAGTTTTTAGTATTTAATTAAAATGGGAAAAGTCTTTATTTTAATAAAATTGGATATTTATAAATCCTCATTATTTTATTTAAATAAACCTTTACTCTTTTAATCAAAACAAAATATTTTAATTCAAAAGTTTGACCAAGGTTTGATTTGGCTCTTATAAAATAATTCTTATTTATTTTTCTACCTTTTCATTTGAAAACCAAATCTTTTTATTAAAAGACCAAAAAAAGTAATTTCCAAATATTTTTAACTTTATTGTTTATTTATCTTTTTAAATCCCTTTAGGATTTTGTTTGATCCAAATAGGTTTGAAAGTTTCCAATTGGAACCAAAAGTTTCTTCTCACCCTGAAAATCACAAAGTTTTATTTTATTCATTTTTCTTACATTACAAGATTTGGAAAATCTTGGGATGTGACAATAGACGATTTCTTTCATATATATTTGTTCAAATGACCTGGCCAGTTTATACTTGCTAAAACTCTAAGAAACACTTTGATTGATTGCTCATTTTATTGTATGCATACTTGTCTACTGCAAGCCTATCTTCTTCTACATGTTTGCTAGAGACGCCATTATATTTCCAATCTGGTGCTGGTTCATCCTAAGCAATGACATAACTATCCTCTACTGTGTAGTTCATTCGTGATTTGTGTTCCTACTCTTCAAGTTCTCGCATGATGCCATTATAATTTCTGTCTCATTCATTCTTAGATACGAAAGTAACTGCATGCCCATTGTATAGCTCACCAAAAATTTCGAGTCACCCAACATCTCTCGCATTCCAGGATATACTACTGCTTCCATATTTTTTTTTGAAATGACCTGGATAGTTTATATATTATGAAATTATAGGAAACACTCTGTTCGATTGCTCAATTCATTTGTAGGCACACTTGTGTAATGCTTGCTTGTCCTGTTCTATAGGTTCACAAGTAATGCCATTATATTTCATGTCTAATGGTTCCTCCTAAGTAGCGATATAGCTATCCTCTACTGTATATATAGTTCATTCGTAGTTTGCATTCTTTCTCTACAATTTCTCTTACGATTCGTTCATAATTTCTATTTGGTTCCTAGCTACGACAGTAACTGCATGCCCATTGTGTAGCTCACCGCTAATTTTGGGTCATCCAACGTCTCTTGCATTCTAGGATAACTTACTGCTTCTATATATATTTGTTGAAATGGCTTGGCCAGCTTATATTTGCTGAAATTCTAAGAAACACTCCGATTGATTGCTCATTTCATTGTAGGCACACTTTTCTAATGCTTGCTTGTACTCTTCTACAGGTTCTCAAGAGACGCCATTATATTTATAATCTGGTGCTGGTTCATCCTAAGCAACGACATAACTAATCCTCTATTGTGTAGTTCATTCGTGGACTATGTTCCTGCTCTGCAAATTCTCGCATGATGTCATTATAATTTCTATCTCGTTCATTCTTATCTACAAAAGTAACTGCATGCCCATTGTGTAGCTCATAGCAAATTTTGAGTCACCTAATGTCTCTTGCATTCCACGATATACTACTTATTCCATATATATTTGTTGAAATGACCTGGCTAGTTTATATTTGCTGAAATTCTAGGAAACACTCGGTTCTATTGCTCAATTCATTTGTAGGCACACTTGTGTAATGCTTTCTTGTCCTGTTCTACAGGTTTACAAGTAATGCCATTATATTTCATATCTAATGGTTTGTCCTAAGCGATGACATAGATATCCTCTATATATAGTTCATTCGTGGTTTACATTCTTGCTCTACAAGTTCTCTTATGATGCCATTATAATTTCTATTCGGTTCCTAGGTACGATAGTAACTGCATGCCTATTGTGTAGCTCACCGAAAATTCGGGGTCACCCAACGTCTCTTACATTCCAGGATAAAATACTCCTTCCATATATATTTGTTGAAATGACCTGGCTAGTTTATATTTGCTGAAATTCTAAGGAACACTTTGATTGATTGCTCATTTCATTGTAGGCACAATTGTCTAATGCTTGCTTGTCCTCTTATACAGGTTCGCCAGAGACGCCATTATATTTCTAATATGATATTGGTTCATCGTTATGCAACGGCGTAACTATCCTCTAATGTGTAGTTCATTCGTGGTTTGCGTTCCTTCTCTGCATATTCTGGTATGATGCCATTATAATTTTTATATGCTTCATTCTTAGGTATGACAGTAACTGCATGCCATTGTGTAGCTCACCCCAAATTCCGAGTCAACCAACGTCTCTTGCTTTCCAGGATATACAACTACTTCTATATATATTTATAAAACAACCTGGCTAGTTTATATTTGCTGAAATTCTAAGAAACACTTTGTTTGACTCCTCATTTCATTGTAGGCACACTTGCCTAATGCTTGCATGTCCTGTTCTACAGATTCAAGAGCGATGCCATTATATTTCATATGTGGTTCTGGTTCATCATAAGCAACGACCTAATTCCTGTCCTACTGTATGGTTTATTTGTAGTTTGCATTCCTGCTTTACAAGTTCTCACATGATGCCTTTATAATTTCTGTCTCGTTCATTATTAGCTACGATAGTAACTGCATGTCATTGTATGGTTTACTCTTCTGTTTTATTCTTCTATATATATATTTGTTAAAATGAACTAGCTAGTTTATATTTGTTGAAATTCTAATCCACACACATTGTTATATTTCTCGTTTCACGGTAGGCACACTTGTTTAATGCTTGCTTGTCCTGTTTGTTTGATGTGATGGTCAATATATTTGAGCAATTGACCAATAATAAACTCTAGTTCATAGCTCATGTCATATCAGTTAAATGAGTAGTTTGCCTTGTTTGACGTATTAACTTGTTATTACTTAGTTTCAGACTACAATTATTGCTATCGCCACAAAAGAGGGGGCTGCAAGATCATGTTTCAAGTTTTTTTTCCAATGTAGATGTCACACTCAAAAGAGAGATGGAGGTGATAGATGGAGAAAGCAAACTGAGGACTGCTATCAAATTGATTGTCAACTGAAATTCCAATTTTTCTTTCACTTGAGTTGATAATATGTAATAATTTTAAGTAGTTTGCATTTGATGTAATATCTAGACTAATTGCATAGGACGTGTAGGCATTTAGTTGATGCCGTCCACACATAGCGGTCGGTACCGTACCTGTGCTAGCCAGGTCTATTAGGGTACATCATCATGCTCTGTATTTGTCCATCTTGTATTAGGCCAACGATGAATAGTAAAAATGCTCACAAGTTGTACACCTTTTATGGTGTCGAAATGGGCTCAAATGCGAACCAGAGAACTAACGGGCCGACCACAAAGTGAGATTAGTAACAAGAATGCACGTAATAAATGTATGTCGTAACAGTGGCATGCTGAAACAGTAATAGACCGAAATAATGGCAGGACGAAACATTAATAGCTCTAAACAGTAACACGCCAAAGCAGTAAGGGGCCGAGAAAATAACAGGCCGAAACAGTAACGGGCCAAGACGGTAACATGCCAGTAACGGACCGAGAGAATAACAGGAGGAATCAGTAACAGACCAGAATAGTAACTCCGGGAACAGTAAAGGGCCATAACATTAAATGGCCAATACAGTAACGGGCCAGAGTAGTAGTAGGCCTGGACAGGAAAAAGGCCAGGAGCGTACCAGGCCAGAATAGTAACAGGACGAGTTTGCACCAGGACGGAATAGTAACAGGCCAATGAACTCACCAGGTAAAAACGGTAACGGGCCAGAACATGGGCCGGACATTTACGTCCCTAAACAGTAGGGCCCAAATAATATGGGTCTGGTTCGAACAATACGTGGATATACATTAATGGGCTAGAAAGGTTATGAGCTGGCCAAATGGGCCCATTTCGATCAGTGTAGGGCGGAACACTAATGAGCCCATTTATTTATGGGCCGTGCGAAGGGCCAATTTCAAACAGTGTGTGTGAAAACAGTAACGGGCCAGAAAGTTTACGGGCCGCCTACGGCTGCAGTAGTGGGCTCATTTGTAAATTTGCATGATGAACCAGTAACGGGCCATGATTCTGTTGGGCTTTGTTAATGGGCCAGCCCACTTAATAATTACCAGGCCTTAGCTGGGCCTGTCTTCTACCACCGTGTCATTGATAGTTAACAGCGTTATCTGGCCGTTAACGGCGCTCGCCAAGTGGCAGTTTGCATGATGTTAGCAGTCAACGCGGCTGGCGAACACATCTACGACGGAACGACTTTTTGTGGTCGAAGGGTGCGATCCGCCACAGTCGAAAAAAACCATGGTAGAATCATTTGTGATGGGGCTTCTACCACGAAGGGCATCCGTAAGGCTTTTCAGCCACGAAAAACGGACCTTCAACCACGAAAATCGTCCGTTGTAAAAGGGCATTTTTCTTGTAGTTCCTATTGTCACTCGCAACCACGAGTGGGCCTACCTCCTTGACTTTATAACCGTGACCGTGTGGCCAAAGCACAAACCCCGTTCGTTCCCTGCAACTCGCGTCAGCACAAGCATCGAATCCTACCTAAAGAAACGGCGCCTCACCATGGATAGGCCCCATCTCAGCTTGCACGAGGCCAAGGTGTTCGCCCACTACAACATACTCATGTCGCCGCTAGCGAGGCTACCGTCCATCTACGAGCTCAGCTACGCCGTGGTGCCCGTGGTGCCACTCTTGCGTGGCATCACGCTGTCAAGGCAGATCAAGGAGCGCCGCCACCAGCTACTGAAGCAGAAAAGGGAAATGGACCGATACGCGCGCACCAGCGCGTACTTGCTAAGGCGCTTCAAGAAGGAGCGGGAGGCGTTGCTTTGGTTTTGCAGATCTCAACATCAGGAGATCCACCCGTATCTGTGCAACCCCGAAGGGAGGCAGCGGTTTTGGGCAGTGCCTGGGCATACGCCCTCCACCGTTATCGATGTGGCGCGCCGTGCATAACTCGTAAAGAGGAACTCCAACAGGCTCGTCCTCATCGATTCAGACTCGGAAGAGGCGGACGGCGACGTGGAGGACGTCGTGCACGACAAAGATAGCGGGATCGGCATAGTCGATTAGGGTCACTTGAGCCTAAATTTAATCTATGTACGGTAGCTTAATGACCTCTTTGGATAGAATGTCCAAGTTGTAAGTGTGTTAGCCACCAACACCAAAGCCACCGTTGGCTTCTCGGCCACGGACACCTTCGGGTAATCCGGTGGCACCACCACGGCCATCGTGGCAGCTCTGGTAGGACCATGTGGATGAAGGTTCCATTGCTGGAGATGAAACATGGCAGATGAGCGGGACAAAGGAGAACATCAATGCCCCTGATGTAGCCAATACGAGCATCAGACGTCGCTGACAAAGACGAGGCGAGGCTGATGGATGGTACGCTGTCTTTACTCCCAGCACTTGATGGCACAGTCATAATTTTGGAGTGCACTAGAGGAGGAGATGCGTGTGTCGTGTTTTTTGAGATGGGAATACAAGGGAGGTGAGCCTCACCAACTCCATGGGACAGCCATAATTTTGGTCATTGAACGGTTCAAAATCCAGGATTATTGTTTATGTATAATCAGTTTAAAAATTAATGTACTATTTAACGACCTAGAATCTAGTCCATACCACACATCACATACCCATTACAAGCTCCAGATATAAATAAATTACAAATGAATAGTTTAGTTTCAATGAAAATTCAAGAAATGACATTATTGTGCCAACTTCTCTCTGCGGCTCAGCCCGCCGTGGAATTGCCGCCGACCGGTGCGCGTGGTGGTCGTGGAGCTGAGGGTGTGGGGAAGAGTGGGATTTTTGAGAGGGCCAGTGGAACAAACTATGCGAATTACGGACAATGGAGGTGAAAACAAAAATAATTATGATCATGCCCCCAATGTAGCTTGCCCATAGGGCGTCCGAATAATCGGTAAAATGGTAATTTTAAAGTCAAAAGTTTTTGATCTTGAGGGGAGAGAAATGCTACAAGATCGATGTGTGATTTTGCCGCTCGACTGAGATTTTGAATTTGGCTAGCGTCTATCTAATAATAATAGAAAAATGGTACTCCCGGGTGGGAGATTTGGCCTCAAAGATTTTGAAATGGTGGGGCGCTTGCGGTTGCTGTGTGCATGCAGTCGTCTCATTTCCACACGCTTCCCTTGGCATTCCCATGCCTTCTTTAAATGTATGTCTCTAGAACCGTTTCTTCTGCCATTCGACGGGAACCGCTTCCTGTGCCATTCGACAGGACCGAGACCAGACGAACACCATCATCCATGGCCGGCAACAAGCAGCAGGATTCACAGTGGGATGATCTCCTGGAGGGATTCGTGTAGAAGATAGGTGACATCCTCCTTTCGATAGACAACTTTGACTACTATGCCGCATTTTGGGCAGTCTACAGCGCCTGCCGCGAGTTCACGGCGGAGCGCTTTATGCCAGCCAACTGGATTGTTCTAGAGCACCAGTTATCGGAGGAGTATCGGGTAGACGACGCCGCCATCACGTTGTTGAATGTGAGAACCGGTCGCCACCTTTAGAAGAATATTAGTGGGGTTATTCGCAGGTGCTTTCTTGATATTCATCTGTATATGTGCGATCCTTTTTTTGTTCACCTCCAATACGATATGTTTTTCAAGTTCTGTTTCTTCATGTACTTGTTTACCTTGATTGAATCTCTAACTATTTACCTTGACTGAATATCTGTTTCTCCTCTCTCTCTCTCTATGTGTGTGTGTGTGTGGAAGGTACTTTTACTTCGGTAACACAACCGATGGCCTCCTTGTGCTGGGACATAGGGTGCAGTCGTACAAGACACATTTGTACAACCCCTTCTCGGCTGCTATCAAGCGCCTGAGGGTGGAGATATTGAACGAGAAGGTGGCTTCTGTCGCTTTGATGATGTTCCCGTCGTTGATGATGTTTACATCAAACCATCGGAACACCATCATTCGGTAGGTGAGATGAGGGCATGGAGGAAGGCAGTCGCCTGGTCTTTGTTGATGGGTGGTACACACCGAATGACTTCGCGGAACTCCGGAGCATGAGTTCTTATGCCAGTGATGTTTTTGTCACAGATAAATACGGGTCTGTCCTCTCGACTATACGTGGTGCTGCTCATGGAGATGTCCAGATGCAGCGCTTCACACGGACCCTTAAGATACATGCAACCATTGCAGGCCCTGTTCCGGGCTGCCTGTACCTAGATAATCGTTTTTACCTCGTCGAGTCCGATGGGGAGTTGTTGTCATTCATTGTGAGTGGACCGGTCTGCGGCATTGTTTACCGGGTTGATACACAGAGTCGTGTCCTTGAGCCGACCAGAGGAATTAGCAGTTGTGCTCTCTTTGTTGCTGATAATCAGTGCATCTGCGTCGACAACGCCATGGTACCCACGATGCAGGCCTACAACATCTACTATCCAGACCTATCTGAGATTAGATCTTACAACTTTGAGGCTCTTGCGTGGGAAGAGGAGACAAGGTTTTTCCATGGGTATGGAGTAGGAGGATTATGGATCAATGACCATCCTTTCAAACTTGATCAATTGCTAGGAGTATTGTAGAATTGTCGAGCATTTTGAGCTAAAGATGGTGCCGCCTTATGGCGAATATGGTACCACCCACTATGATTACTACGGCGGCTACCCGTTAGATTGATGGATCATGTGGGTCTGCTCCTGTTGTATTCTCTGCCTGTGAATTATGAAAGTGCAAGTTGTATGGTGTGCCTGTTGGATATATGCCCAAGAGGCAATAATAAAGTGGTTATTATCATATCTTTATTATAAATGTTTACATCCATGCTATAATTTTATTAACCAGAAATATTAATACTTGTGTGTTTTGTAAACATAAAAGAGTCCCTAGTAATCCTCTTATTAAACTAGTTTGTTGATTAATAGATGATCATGGTTTCCTGATCATGGACATTAGATGTTATTAATAACAAGATCATATCATTAGGAGAATGATGTGATGGACAGACTCCTATAGTTAGTGTAGCATAAGATCAAGTCATTTAGAGTTTGTTTGCTACAAGCTTTCAAATACATAGTAACCTAATCCTTCAACCATGAGATCATGTTATTCACCATCACCGAAGATGCTTTGATGCCATCAAACACCACTTCCATAACTGGGTGGTTATAAAGGTGGCATTAGGTATTCTGAAAGTATGTGTTGAAGCACATGGATCAGTAGTGGGATTTGTCCATCCATATGACAGATATATATATCCTCTGGGCCCTCTCGGTGGAATGTCATCCAATTGTCTTGCAAGCATGTGACTAGGTCACAAGGGATGTCGTATCACGGAACGAGTAAAGAGTACTTATCGGTAACGAGGTTGGACCAGGTATAGAGATACCGACGATCAAACCTCGGATAAGTAAAGTATTGCACGACAAAGGGAATCGATATCGTATGTAAATGGTCCATTCGATCGCGAAGTCATCATAGAAATATGTGGGAGCCATTATGGATTTCCAGATCCCACTATTGGTTATTGATTAGAGAGGTGTATCGATCATGTCTGCATAGTTCATGAACCATAGAGAGACACACTTAAGGATTCAGTGTTGTTTAAAGTACATATGGAATGTGAGTTAGAGACCGAATGTTGTTCGGAGTCTCGGATTGAATCTAGGACGTCACGAGGAGATCTGGAATGGTCTGGAGAATAAGATTCATATAAGGAAAGTCAATTTCCGGGGTTCGGAAATGTTTTCTGTGTTTTGACCGGAAACTTCTAGAATGTTCTCGAAGGTCCACCACCTCAGTAGGGGGTCATTTGGAGAGTGGCATGTCCTAGGGGATAGCTGAACCAAATCCTAATGTAGAGGTCCCAACCTTTAATAAGGTAGATATCCCTGTGTTTACAATGCTAGTCCCTGGATCAATAGCTAGCATCCACAATTAAGATGTAATATCAAGAAACAAAGGTCATATTACAACTTTATAACCAAGAATAAAATAATTCATTACATCTTACATAGCTGATTTGGCTATCTCATTACAATGCAGTAGAAATAAATATAGCATGGAGTCCTTCATCTTCAAAGTGCCACAGGCAATCATGTTGGTTGTAGACTTGTAATCCTATTCAACACACTTCACTAACATCAAACAAACCTGCAACATAATAAGTTGCAGCCACAAGGGTCAATACATTTGAATTATATTGGCAAGTTTCACTACTATGTAGAAATAAGTGGATCCTATCATTACATGCATATTTGGCTAAGTAGGGTTTAGGCTCCTTTGTAGAAAGCAATATAGTTTTATCCTATCTTTTCAGAATAGTTTTGATCTTTTGTCAAATCTTTCTGAAATCCCTGGAAAACTCCAAGTGCTTCTAATCCCTTGTTGTCACCATCAAGTTTTACTTTGAGAAATTGGAATGTTGAGATCTTCCAAAGCTTCACGCCTTAGTTGCTTAGAGTTTTCCGTAACCGGGGACACGGCTAAGTACTTAGAATTTGATCTTCTGCAGAAGTTGTACACTTTACCCACATGACACAATCTCGTCTTGACGCCACCAGTGGCCACTGGATAAGTACTCACCAAAATGGAGTACCGGCAGATCGAGAATGTGACAAAGTCTTTCCATAGGAGTCCTCCCAATACACAATGCTAGCTTGTCTACCAGGCACCAATGTAGGGATATATTTCCTTACACAATTCTAGTTAACCTGAAGATGCCAATGCATGGGTCTTCCACTATGTAGTTGACTAAGCCAGAGCCCATTTAGCATGTGGTTGTACATGGAAGCCACTGTACGAGAAACATGTTCAATATCTAAGTCCCTGGGTGGTTTCCTTCTAGTGCACATACAAAAAGATAGCCATATAAACATGGTTCCCTTTGTTGCCACCTTGTCCAAAACATGAGTATCCTCTTTCCACCCAGGTGGTTCATTGAGTACTTGTTTTATTATATAAAACATATATTTTTCCAACACTTTATATAATCATATCATGTATCCCATCCCAAATATATAGCATGGCTAAGCATAGTACAACTACAATGTTTTCACTAGGAAGATATAAGGATATCCTAATATGATATAGCATAGCATAGAAATATAGTAGTCCTATCATGCATGTTACAAAAATCCACTAAGTGTAATGAAAATAGTAGGACATGGATGATAGTGTCACTTGCCTTTTTAGTAGTTCACTTCTTGATCTTGCAAATATCACACTCTTCTAACTTCACTACAATTCAATCAAGCAAACACATATTCAACTAGCATTCAAACAATTTACCACATAAAATAATAAAGACAAGGTAATGCATGCAAGCATGCAAAAGATTGTTTTATTTGGAAAAGTGGTTTCTAGTAGGCTCTAAACATTTTAAAGCTCATATTGGTCATTTACAAAAGTGGTAAAACCATTTAACTTCAAGTTGGTGAAAATGGCCATTTAAATCATTTTGTTTTGCTAGAAATGATTTAAATAAAAATGATAATCCCTAGAGTTTGTACAATATTTTTAAACACAACATGTTAGTGTTTTAAGGTCAAGTGTTTAATATTAAAACCATTTGCAAAAGGTTTCACCCCATAAACCAAATATTATACCAAAGTGATATTTTATGTTGTTGGAAATGCCTTTTTGCAAAGTAATAATTTTATAGGGTTCATCAAATATATTTTTAAATCTCAAAACTTGGTGTTTAGGGTCAGAGAGTTTAACTCATATCATTTTCCAAAGATTTTACTCAAAAATTATTTTTAACGCATAAACAATATTTTTATTTGACTAGAAATGCTCTTATTCAAAGATTTATTCTTTGGCTTCACAAAATACATTTTTAAATCCATAATTTGGTTTCTATGGTCAGTAGGTTCAAAACAATCCATTTTCCAAATATTTTACCATAAAAATATTTCTAGAATAATTTTTATATTCAAATTATGCCTACACAAGTTTCTGCAAAACCAACTAAGTTTCCAGAAGCAATTCATTAGACAAAGTGCGTGATTGCAAAGTACTTGTTCTGCTGATTCCAATGGTATAAAATTTGCAAAATTTGGACGTGTAGATTAAAAGTTATGAATTTTGCAAATTGTATATCTAATAGATCAAAATTTCTGTTTTAAAACAAACCCTGGACATGTGGCTCTATCCTATTGGACGGTACCGCTTCGTTTGGATTGAGCTATACTGGCCAAAGGATCTCATTTAAATCGCACGACACAGATCGTTGCATACCCTTTCGATTAAAATCTAATCATATTCCTTCGATCCAGATCCAACGGTCCACAGCACATGACCAAGTTCTAGCGGCGCTGGCGGCGGCGGACGGCGGCGCACGCTCAGACGGGGAGGTTGCCGAGGGACTAGGTCGCGCGGGGGAGGGAGAGGATGCTCACCGTGCTCGCGAGGTTGCAGTGAAGCTCAAGGTGGGGTCAGTTCGTCGAGGGGCGCACTGGAGCAGCGATGATTGCTCGTCGGAGTTAGCGGCGGCGCCAGGTGCTTCTGTTTGTCGACGAGGGCAGAGCTACAGACCACCAAGAGGCAATAGGAAGGTGTCGTTAGACGCGGGCGAGTGCGTAGATCACAGGAGCATCAACGGGAGGGACAGGGGCGGTCTATGCTCACCGGGGGGACTCGCCGGAGTCGAGGCCGGAGGCGGTGACGCTCTGATGTTGTTGTTGCCGAGCCTCTGGTGAACGCGCGGGCTAACGAGCGGCACTGGGAGATGCAGGGGGCGATGGGGAGCACGCACGTGTGGACGGGGAGGCAAGGGGTGGTCGGACGGTGCCGGATTTCGCCGGAGTAGCTCGTCGGGGCAGGGGGGTTTCGAGCTTGCGATTGGGGCAGCCTGGTGGCCGAGAGAAGATGGGGCCTGGGGGAAAAGAGAGAGGAGGGCAAGGCATTTAAGTACGCGTGATTACTGGGCGGATTAACTGCGGCATTGACACGAATTTAATCAAGGTTTGATGGACAGTGAACGACAGGGAGAAGAAGGAAGCAGTCGCGGGCGGGTGAAGAAGATAACTGACAGGTGGGGTCTGGTTGTTTGTGTGTGAGAGAGAAGAATGGTGGGGTCCACTGATCAGCGACTTTGCGGGTGTGTTTTTGAGTGGAAAACGATTCGCGAGAGGGGGAAGCAGTGTAAGATCCCTCCTCTGTAAAGGAAAAGGATCCCTGTGATTGCAATGCTAGTCCCTGGATCATTGCTAGCATCCACAGTTTAAGATGAAGTACATAGATACAAAGGTCATTTATTACATCCATTCCAGAGATAAAACATAGTCTTTTACAACTCAAGGCCACAGGCCTAATACAAGAGTTTGAAATAAGTAAATAAACATAAGTCTTCATCTTCATGTGCCATAGGCAAGCATGTTGAGTGTAGACTCATGACACCTAATCATCATCGGAGTAACCTGCAACATCACAAGTTACAGCCACAGTGGGTCAATACTTTGGAATAGTATTGGCAAGTGATACCTTAGTAAATTTTTAAGTGGACTATATTACTATATGCATTTTTGCTAAGTGTAGCTTGGCTTGCTTTGCTCAAAATAGGTTTTTCCTATTAGTTGAAATCACTAAGTTTTTCTTTTTCAAAACATTTCCCAAGAAACCATCAATAGACATTGAGGTCCTTCACCCTTGTTCACCCACAAGTTTTTACTTAGAAATTGGAGTGATGAGATTCTTGATAGCTTCCATGTCTTGATGCTCAAGTTGTCCATTGCTATGGACTTGGCTAAGTACTTAGATTTTCCATCTGCAGAGGTTGTGCACTTTCCCCACCAAACTTGGTTTCCCAAGACAGGACCTTTCAGAAGCCTTTCCTTAGACCAAATGGATGCGCTCCAACCTATCATTCCCACTACCACCAACTGTCCAAATGGCTAAGTTCTAGCAACTTATGTGATCCAGGCAGAGCCCATATTGCCAAGTGGCTGCACTATAAGCTTCTCAACACTTGGCCTCTAAAATCCCTTTGTGCCTGGGTGGCATACCACAAGTGAGATACACAAGGTAAACCATGTCCATGGGCCTTGTGTAACCACTCAACCAAAAACCACCATTCAAGTCCCATTCCACCCAGGTGATTCATTGACTTAGTTGTTTTATTAAGGAAAACATAAGTCAAAAGACTTAGAAATATTTTCATCATAGCATGTATATACTTCACCAACCCTTGTTTGCTACTAGCTAGGCTAAGCATGGCATAGTAACTTAACTTAGGAAATTTCCTAGCAATTCTACACTACTTAGGATTTCCCAACATAGCATTTGGCAAAATAATAACATGCAAGACTTAGCAAAATATTTCTAATGCTTGTACAAAATATAGGGATGGAAATATTCATGAAGTGCCACTTGCCTTGGTAATGGGGGGAGTAGCACTCTTCACAATCACAATCACTAGCACCAAAATCTACACAAAATTGGTAGCACAAAATTACACACAATTCATATACAAACATAAATATATGCATGCATGCAAAAATGCTAAGTGATTACTTTTAAAACTCCACCAAGCAAGTGCACAATACTGAATCAATACTAAGTTGAAAACTTGCCAAACCAAACTTATTTAGCACTAAAACAAATTATTAAACAGATTCTATACTCAAAATATTCCTAAACAAGTTTCTGCATAAAAAGTCATTTTAACAGAAACTTTTCGCTAAACACATTGCATAAACAGAAAGGGCTTGTCTCCCTGATTCCAACGATATAAAATTTGCAAAAATCTAACGTGGGAATCAAAAGTTATGGCCATTTCAATTTTGGATCTAAATCTGATTTCAAATCTGTTTTTGAATCAAACCCTAGCCACGCGTCATATTCTTATTGGCGCGTACCGCTTCGCTCCGGATCACGCTCACGAGCCGTAGGATCTAACTAACGCGCACGGCTCAGATCTAAACATAACGATTCGATAAGTGGACTAATCCTACGCGCTGGATCTGGATCTGACGGCTACAATTCGTTTGACCAAAAGCGGCTGGCGTAGCGTCTGTCGTGGCATTCTATGTCACGCGGGAATGGGGGAAGAGGCTTACCAGAACCGCAGGAAGCTGCTGATGCTCAAGGTGGCGATGGCTTGGGAAGGGGCGCACGGGGTCGTCGGAGATTCCTCGCCGGAGTTCGCGAACGCGTCAGGTACGGTCAGTTGTCGACGTTGGCGAGGTTCCGCGTCGCGCTAAGTCAAAAGAAAGGCACCGTTAGATGCGCAAGACGACGGGGGTTCTAGGCGTATCAGGCAGAGGGCAAGGGGCGGCTGGTACTTACGGGGAGAGGTCGCCGGAGTTCGTGCAGAGAACGGTGGCGCTCTTTCGAAGTCGTTGCCGAAGCTAGAGATCATGCGAGGACAAATGGGGAGTGTCAGTAGGTGTGCAAGGACTTGCTGAGCTTGATAGTATGAGTCGAGACGGAGGAACCTGAAGCTCACCGATTCGTCGGTGATCGTCGGAACAGCGGCGGCGTCGAGCGAGTTGTGGGCAGCCTGGTGGCATGAAGGAGGAACTATTTGAGGGGAAATGGTCGCGAGAGAGTGGGGATTATATAGCCAGAGGCTCGACAAGAAACGCTTACTAAATCAATGCAATTTACCTCGTGGAATCAAGGCAGCAACGGGCAGCGGCGGAGTTCATGCACGGGATTTGGGGAAGACGACGCTGACGTGGAGAGGGCCCGCTCGTCAGCGAAACGCGCAGAGAGAAGGTGGGGTCCGGGTGTCAGCGACCGCGTGGGTGCGTTTGCGCGTGCGAGAGAGAGAGAGAGACAGAGAGAGAGAGAGAGAGAGAGAGAGGGAGGCCGGGTGGGCTAGCTGGGCGGTGTCTGTTGCTGGGCCAAAATCCTGGCGCCGGC
Source organism: Avena longiglumis (assembly GCA_030063025.1). Lineage (NCBI taxonomy): Eukaryota > Viridiplantae > Streptophyta > Magnoliopsida > Poales > Poaceae > Avena > Avena longiglumis. The sequence goes on along the minus strand of CP125974.1, from coordinate 467,530,169 downwards.
CCTTTTCTAATTCTCTTCTCTTTTTATTTTTCCAATTTGATTTTCAGGAATGGTTTTCAAATGAATTCAAACTCCATTTGAATTCAAATCTATTTGGGATTTTTGCAGTGTGCAACAGTCTCAATTTTAGGCATAAAACCATGGGGTCACTTTGAAAAGGCTTGGTCATCTTTGGAGAAACAAAATAACAGGGACTTTGCACCTGATTTGCAAATGTTTCAAAAATGGTTTTTGAAACCATTTCCATTTTGTAAAGCTTGGTTCAAAATGCACACTCAATCCATTCAACAAGGGAGACAAAAAATCTAGGTTTAGAACATTCAAACTCTCAAATGGAAATGGCCATTTGATTTAAGTTTGCTCACATAAAATGATAGCACTATGTGCTTCTGTTTTTCTGAAATGAGTTATGAAATTGATCTCAATTCTATATGCATGCATGAATGATATGCAATCTTTGAAATCATGATTTTTGGGATGTTACAAATCTAACCCCCTTAAGGTGAATCTCGCCCTCGAGATTCGGATTGGCTAGCAAATAGGTGAGGGTGGTCTTTCCGAAGATCTTCTTCTCTTTCCCATGTTGCTTCCTCTTCGGAATGATGATTCCACTGCACTTTGCAAAACTTGATAGTCTTTGTCCTTGTGACTGTTTCTGCAGTCTCAAGAATCTTGATAGGTTTCTCTTCATAAGTGAGATCATTTTCTAGTTGAACTTCCTCCAAAGGTATAGTATCCTTCAAGGAAATTTCCTCCATTTCTGGGTGACATTTCTTAAGCTGACTCACATGAAACACATTATGGACAGCTGATAGAGATTCTGGCTATTCAATTTCATAGGCAACCTCTCCTTTGCGACTCAAGATCTTGAATGGCCCAACATATATTGGTGCCAATTTTCCTTTGACTCTGAATCTTTTCACTCCACGAAGTGGTGATACTCTAAGATAGGCTCTATCACCCACTTCGTAGGTGACCTCTCTACGCTTAGGATTTGCGTAGCTTTTCTGTCGGGACTGTGCTATCTTCAACCTGTCCTTAACCAATTTGACCTTCTCTTCGGCTTCTTTGATAAGATCTGGCCCGAATAAACTTCTTTCTCCCACACCATTCCATAAAAATGGGGTGGTACACTTTCTTCCGTAGAGAAACTCAAACGGTGCCATCTCAATGCTGGCTTGATAGCTGTTATTATAAGAAAACTCTGCGTAAGGCAGACTTTCATCCCAACTGGCTCCATAGTCTAGGGCACATGCCCTCAAAATGTCTTCAAGGATTTGATTTGTTCTTTCTATTTGTCCATCGGTTTGAGGATGAAAAGTAGTGCTGAATTCCAACCTCGTTCCCAATGACTCGTGTAGCTGTCTCCAAAAATGGGAAGTGAATTGAGTTCCCCTATCAGACACAATACTCTTGGGCACACCATGTAGACATACAATTCTACTCATGTAGATTCTGGCTAACTTGGCACTTGTATAAGTTGTCTTCACGGGTATGAAATGAGCCACCTTAGTTAGGTGATCCACTACTACCCATATTGAATCATATCCTGACCTGGTCCTTGGTAGTCTGGTAATGAAATCCATACAATCTTGTCCCACTTCCAATCAGGAATAGGTAGTGTTTGAAGCAAACCTGCTGGTTTCTGATGCTCCACTTTCACTCTACTACACACATCACACAAAGCAATATTTTCGGCGATGTCCCTCTTGAGATTATTCCACCAAAATCTTTCTTTCATGTCCATATACATTTTGGTATTACCCGGGTGAATAGAATACGAAGAGTTGTGTGTGAAGGGATTCGCGGCATAGTAAATCAAAATTTTCTACGGATGCGAATAGAGGGAAAGCCAAGATCTAATCTAGGAGATGGAATCAACAAGAGAGATTGGATTACATCTTCATACCCTTGAAGATTCGCACAGCGGAACGTTCATCGGAACGTGGGTGATGTAGTCGTACTCGCTTATCCTCCTCACGATCCGATCCAATCTAGCACCACAAGTGGCGGTGCCTCCGTTAGATGCACACGTGCAGCACCTCGACGTCTCCTCCTTCCTCGGACCAGCAAGTATGGTGGAGAGATGGATTGGATCTACAACACGACGGCGTGGTGTATATGGTGGAGAATTTCTGCAGCAGGGCTTCGCCTACAAACAGTCGGGAGGGAGAGAGGAAGGTAGCAAGGCGGCTAGGGTTTGGAGGAGAGGTGTAGGGGTTTGGTGCGCCCCTACCCCTCTTTATATAGAGGGGGCAGCCTAGCCCCTCCCAAGCCCAAAGGATAAGGAGTGGGGGCATGGACTCTCCCTCTTCTAGAAACCCTATCTCTAGTTTAAACGATTTAAACTCTCTAGGATCATTGGGCCCTATGGGGCCTTGTGCCCTGCCCAATGTGGCAGGACACTCCTTCATAGGCCCATACCCCTCCCGGAAGGTGGGGCCACGTTGGTCCCCTTCCGGAAGGTTCTAGAAGCTTAGGTACAATACCAATTTACCGGAACAATTCGAACTCCAAAACTGCCTTTGCCTTATATGAATCTTATTCTCGGACCATTCGGAACCTCTCATGATGTCCCGGATCCCATCCGAGACTCCAAACAAAATTCATAAACCAATTATCCAATCTATCCTAGCGTCAAGACACGTTAAGTGTGTGACCTGAGTTCGAGAATATGCGGACATGATCTTCTATCAATAATCAACAGCGGGCAGGCATATTGACTCCACACATTCATCGATGATCATATCGGATGAACCACGATGCCAGGATTCAATCAATCCCATATATATATTCCCTTCGTCACGCGATATTTTTACTTGCCTGAGATTCGATCGTCGGTACCATCATACCTAGTTAAATCTCGTTCACAGCAAGTACTTTACTCGCTCTGTAATCCGATATCACTTTGTGATTAACTCCTTAACCACATGCTTGCAAGCGGTGTTGATATCGATTACCGAGTGGGCCCGAAGTATATCTCTCCGACTTGGGAGGACAAACTCCATCTCGATACATACAACCCAGATACTTCCCGATCACCGAGAGACACCTTTATGATCACCCTCTCATAGGATGACGTTTGATGACCTCAAAGCTTTCTTCGATACCAGGAGTTGTATTATCTCATGGTCTAAGGAATACAATATTTGACATAAGAAAAGCTTCGCAAAGACGAACACGATGACACGATCTAATTGCTTTGCTTAGTTTGGGTCTGTCCATCATATCATTCTCCAATGAAATGATCTCATTATCAATTGACAACTCATGTCTATGGTTAGGAAACCTTAACCATCATTGATCAATGAGCTAGTCCTTAGAGGCATACCAGGGACACGGTGTTGTTCACAAACCACACAAGTATTAATGTTTCCGCTTAATACAATTCTAGCATGGAATATAAACTTTATCATGAACAAGAATTATAATAATAACATCTTTATTATTGCCTCTAGGGCATAATTCCAACAGTCTCCCACTTGCACTAGAGTCAATAATCTAGTTTACATCTGGCAACAATCTCACACCCATGGCAACCGAGGTCTGATCATGTTTTACGTGGAAGAGGTTTAGTCAATGGATCTGCGACATTCGGATCCGTATGTACTTTGCTAATCTTGGATATCCATCGCTATATAATCTCGGATTATATGAAACTTGCGGTTGATATGCTTGGTCTTTGGATGATATCTTGGTTCCTTAGCGAGTGCTATGGCGCGGTGTTGTCACACAATATCTCCGATGGGTCCAATGCACTTGGAACCACGCCAAGCTCGATGATGAAGTTTCGATCCAAACTCCTTCACTTGACGCCTGCGGCAGCCATGTATTCCGCTTCTCTGCAGATCCCGCGATCACGCTTTGCTTTGCTTCTCTAGCTCACTCCTCCATTCAAAATATAAGCGTATCACGTGCGAGATTTGGAATCATCCTTGTCGATTGTCAAAACTAGCGTCGGCGTAACCTTTTACGACAAGCTGTTCATCACCCCATAGACTAAGAACATTTCTTTAGTCCTATTTAGGTACTTTAGGATGTTCTTCACGGCTGTCGATGTTCCACTCTGGATCACTTTGATATCTGCTCGTCAAACTAAGAGCATTGGACACATCGGTCTAGTACACTGACATGGCATACATGATAGAACCTATGGCGAGGCATAAGGCACTTTGCTCATAGCTTCCCTATCATTTACCATAGCTGAACCTTGAGCCTTGCTCAATATCTTACGACAACATAGGCCTTTGAACCTTTCTTTGCCTTATCCATTCTGAACCTTTTCAGAACTTTGTCTAGGTATGTACTCTGGCTTAAAGCTACCAGGCGTCTTTGTCTATCTCTATAGATTTTGATGCCCAATATATAAGCAGCTTCACCTAGGTCTTTCATTGAAAAACACTTGTTCAAATAACTCTTCACATCGTTAAGCATTTTGATGTCATTTCCAATAATCCATATGTCATCCACATATAGTACCAGAAATGTCACCGAGCTCCAACTCACTTTCTTGTAGATACAAGCTTCGTAGCAATTTGGAACAAATCCAAAGATCTTGATCACTTGATCAAAACGAAGGTTCCAACTCCGAGATGCTTGCTTCAGTCCATAAATGGAACGCTGAAGTTTGCATACTTTATCAGCATCCTTAGGATCGACAAAACCTTCGGGTTGCATCATATACAACTCTTCATCAATGTTGCCATTGAGGAAAGCAGTCTTGACATCCATCTGCCATATTTCATAATCATGAAACGCAGCAATTGCTAATAAAATCCGAATGGACTTAAACATCGCTACGGGAGAGAAAGTCTCATCGTAGTCAACACCTTGAACTTGTCGAAAACCTTTTGCGACAAGCCGTGCTTTATAGACAGTAACATTACCATCCCCGTCCGTTTTCTTCTTGAAGATCCATTTGCACTCAACGGCCTTCCGGTCGCTAGGAGGGTCCACCAAAGTCCATACTTGGTTTTCGCTCATGGATCCCAATTCGGATTTCATGGCTTCTAGCCATTTCTCAGAGTCTGGGCTCATCATCGCTTCCTCACAGTTCGTAGGTTCACTGTCTTCTACTAACAAGACAGTCAACAGGGTTGCCGTACCACTCGGGAGGACGCGACCTTGTCGACTGCTGACGTTCGATGTGACATCGTCCGAAGCTTCATGATCCTTGTCATTAGCTTCCTCTATTGTTGGTGCAGGCGGCACTAGAACAATTTCAGGTGCTGCGCTATTCTCCAATTCAAGAGAAGGTTCAATAACCTCGTCAAGCTTCTACTTTCCTCCCACTCACTTCTTTCGAGAGAAACTCCTTCTCAAGAAAGGAACCGTTCTTTGCGACAAACACTTTGCCTTCGGTTCTGTGATAGAAGGTATACCCAATAGTTTCCTTAGGGTATCCTATGAAGACGCATTTCTCCGCTTTGGGTTCGAGCTTGTCCGGCATCAACTTCTTGACGTAAGCTTCGCATCCCCAAACTTTAAGAAACGACAACTTAGGTTTAGCACCAAACCACAGTTCATACGGTGTCATCTCAACGGATTTAGATGGTGCCCTATTTAAAGTGAATGCAGCGGTTTCTAATGCATAACCCCAAAATGATAACGGAAAATCAGTAAGAGACATCATCGATCGGACCATATCTAATAAGGTTCGATTCCGGGGTTCAGACACACCATTGCGCTGTGGTGTTCCGGGTGGCGTGAGTTGCGAAACAATTCCGCTTGCTTTAAGATGCGTGAGAAAATCATAACTCAAATATTCACCTCCACGATCGGATCGTAGAAACTTAATCTTTCGGTTACGATGGTTCTCCACTTCATTCTGAAATTCTTTGAACTTTTCAAACGTTTCAGATTTATGTTTCATTAAATAGATATACCCATATCTACTTAAGTCACCAGTAAAAGTGAGAAAATAGCGATATCCACCGCACGTCGAAACACTCATCGGTCCGCATACATCGGTATGTATGATTTCCAACAAGTCCGTTGCTCGCTCCATCATACCGGAGAACGGGGTTTTGATCATCTTGCCTATGAGGCATGGTTCGCATGTGTCAAATGATTCAAAATCAAGAGACTCCAAAAGTCCATCAGAATGGAGTTTCTTCATGCGCTTTACACCAATATGACCTAGACTACAGTGCCACAAATAAGTAGTATTATCACTATCTACTTTTCATCTCTTAGCCTCAATGTTATGGATGTGTGTTTCATCCCTTTCGAGATTTAGAAGAAATAAACCATTCACAATAGGTGCATGACCATAAAAGATGTTACTCATATAAATAGAACAACCATTATTCTCCGATTTAAATGAATAACCGTCTTGCAATAAACAAGATCCAGAAATAATGTTCATGCTCAACGCAGGCACATAATAACACTTATTAAGGTTTAAAACTAATCCGAAGGTAAAACTAAGGAGGCGTGCGGCCATCACATCAACTCTTGATCTGTTGCCGTGCATCGTCACCTCATCCCTCAAGCCGCCGTCTATTCCGTAGCTCTGTTTGAGTTACAAATATTAGCAACGGTATCAAATACCCGTGCACTAGCGAGGGCTAGTAAGGAAAACATCAATAACATGTATATCAAATATACCTTTGATGGTGCCAGCCTTCTTGTCCGCTAAGTACTTCGGACGATTGCTTCGATGACCCTTGTCCTTGCAATAGAAGCACTTTCGGTCCGGCTTAGGACCGGACTTGAGCTTCTTCTCGGGAGCATTAAACTGCCGCCGCCCTTCTTGAAGGGCTTCTTTGCTCCCTTACCTTTCTTAAAGGAGGGCTTGTTGACCATCAACACATGATTATCCTTTTTGATGTCCACCTCCGCAGCATTCAGCTTTGAGAAGAGCTCGGTGATCGTATCAGTGGAGCCAATCTGATTATGAATCACTACAAAACTTTTGTAGCTGGGAGGGAGTGATTGCAGAACCCTGTCAATCTTGAGCTCCTCTAGAATCGTGCATTCCAGTTGCTCAAGGCGTTGAGTGTAGCCCGACATCTTTATGGCGTGCTCACTAACGGAACTCCCTTCCTCCATCTTGCAGTTAAAGAACTTCTCAGAGATCTCATATCTCTCGAGCGGGCTTGAGTAAAACATGGTTTCGGCTCCTCGAGAATCTCAAAGGGCCGGGATAGGTTTCAAAACGATTTTGAAGTTCGGTTCCATAGCAAACAACATGGTGCTCTTAATCACACCATAATCATCTTTCTTGCGCCCGATAGACAACTTTGTCATCGGTAGGTAGCGATTCTTGAGGGTCACCTAACGCTTTCCCAAGGACATAGTCCTTTTGTCATGAACAGAATGATTCTTAGATTGCGGAAACAATTGGTGAAATTAGACCCATTGTTTCTAAGCTTTTCCTTCTCAGCAAAAATGTTGAAGTTGAAGTTGGATTTGGCCATGTGATCTACAGTATTTGCAAGTATAATTTAGAGTATGTTCATGATAAATAGTTCAACTTAATCAAATTACTAGATGAACTCCCACTAAATTCAACATCCCTCAAGTTGTTTAGTGAACACGATCCAAATTCACCACACCTAATCCGATCATCACGAGAAGAGATGTGGTTTCAATGGTGGACAACAAATGTCGATCAAATCATTCATATGACTCATGCTTAACCTTTCGGTTCTTGTGTTCCGAGGCCATGTCTGTACATGCTAGGCTCGTCAAGTTAGACCCAAGTATTTCCGTGTGTGCAAAGCTGGCTTGCACCCGTTGTATGTGAGCGTAGAGTCTATAGCACCCGATCATCACGTGATGCTTGGACACGACGAACTTTCGCAACGGTGCATACTCGGGGAGAACACAGTTTTATCTTGATCTTTAAGTGAAGAATCATCTTATAATGCTACCGTCGCGATCTAAGCATAATAAGATACATAAAAGGATAAACATCACATGCATATAACTTTATGTGACATGGTATAGCCAATCTTCGCGCAATGATCTCCATCTTGTGCGTTCCGGCATGATCTCCATCACTCCACCATGATTGCCTCCACCACGAATAGCAACTACAACTATTGCTAACTACTTAGCGATAAAGTAAAGCTATTACATGGCGTATAAGAAGTTGACTCGTAGGTCATACACAATTATAAAGACAACCATATGGCTCCTGCCGGTTGTGTACTCATCGACATGCAAGTCGTGAAACATTACAAAACATGATCATCGCATACAATATACACATCACATCTTGGGCCATACCATATCACAGAAAACACTCCCTACAAAAACAAGTTAGACGCCTCTACTTTGTTGTTGCATGTTTTACGTGGCTTATGGGAGTAGATGCTAAGAACGATTCTTACCTACGGAAAGCCACAACGGTGATATTATGGTTGCCAAACTCCGGTGTTAATCCCATGACAACTATAGTGAGAGAAACTGACATCCACCAGCCGCATGTGTGGAACAAGCCACACGTCAAGTGCGGAGCCGGTCTCGCGAACGACGTCGCGTAAGGTTGGCCTATACCGCTTCAATCTCACTATCCCGCATCATAAGAAGAACACAAACAAGAGGCTTGCAACAGAAAACATCAACGCCCGCAACAACCATGTTGCGTTCTACTCGTGAAACACATCTACACATAAATCTAGCTCTGATACCACTGAAGGGATTCACGGCATAGTAAATCAAAATTTTCTACGGATTCGAACAGAGGGAAAGCCAAGATCTAATCTAGGAGATGCAATCAACGAGAGAGATTGGATTAGTTCTTCATACCCTTGAAGATTCGCACAGCGGAACGTTCATCGGAACGTGGGTGATGTAGTCGTACTCGCTTCTCCTCCTCGCGATCCGATCCAATCTAGCACCACAAGTGGCGGTGCCTCCGTGAGATGCACACGTGCAGCACCTCGACGTCTCCTCCTTCCTCGGACCAGCAAGTATGGTGGAGAGATGGATTGGATCTACAACACGACGGCATGGTGTATATGGTGGAGAATTTCTGCAGCAGGGCTTCGCCTACAAACAGTCGGGAGGGAGAGAGGAAGGTAGCAAGGCGGCTAGGGTTTGGAGGAGAGGTGTAGGGATTTGGTGCGCCCCCACCCCTCTTTATATAGAGGGGGGGCGCAGCCCTAGCCCCTCCCCCAAGCCCAAAGGATAAGGAGTGGGGGGCATGGACTCTCCCCTCTTCTAGAAACCCTATCTCTAGTTTAAACGATTTAAACTCTCTAGGATCGGCTGGGCCCTATGGGGCCTTGTGCCCCTGGCCCAATGCGGCCAGGACACTCCCTCATAGGCCCATGCCCCCTCTACATTGGTCCCCTTCCAGAAGGTTCTAGAAGCTTCTGGTACAATACCGATTAACCCGGAACAATTCCGAACTCCAAAAACTGCACTGCCTTATATGAATCTTTGTGGCATCCCGCTAAAACCACTACTAGAAAATCGCGTTGTTTTTTGTGCATTGCATCATCATGACCTCATGATCATGTCATCATGCCACATTGCATTTGAGCATCGTCATCATCATGCATGGTTTTGTCTAAACTATTTTCGAAATGCCTAGTTTTGTTTTCTGAATACCCCGCCGTTATTTCAAATCCAAAACCCGGGTCTCCGGAATATTTGTTTTGTCTACCCGCGGTTTTGCAAAAGCCCTGTTTTAAGTAAATAAAATATTTAATTATTTTAGGGGGCAGCCAGACCGGGCCGATCCGACCCAGACGGCCACCCCCAGTACAAAAACCAGCCCCCTAAACCCTTTTCCTACCTAGCTCTATCCTACCCAGCCCCCCTCCACATCACCCCCTCCAATCACTGGACGCCACCTCACCCTGGCCCCAACCCCCACCACTCACACGCTGCCACCTCACCACCCCAAACTCCCTCACCGCCGCCACTCCCCTGGTCAAACCAAACCCACCACACACACAGCAGCCACATCCCACCGACACCCCTGGCCCACGCGTGCCCACCTGCCCACACCACACCCCCAGGCCCCACTCCCCCCCCCGTGGCCCCGACCCCTGCCCTGGACCCACCCCGTTCACCCCGCGTGGCCACTCCCCACCAACCGCGTCCCCCTCCTTCCTCCTCCCTCCCTGCTCGACCTCCCTCCCGCCGCCGGCAGGGACCTCCTCCTCCCTCCCCTCCATCACCGCCCTCAAGCCCCGCCTGCACGGGTGCCCGCCTCCTCGCCTCCGTCGACCGACCCTCCCCAATCCCACGCGTCCCCGCCCCTTCTTCCTCCCCTCTCTCCTCACCCCGAGCTCCTCCGTCCCCGCCTCTGCCCGTCTTCCCCGCCTCCGTCCGGCCGCCACCTCGGGCTCGTCCCCGCTCGGCCGCCGCCCCGCTGTTCGCCCCTCCGTCGCCAGGCGCCACCGACCGCCTCCCTTCGAGCTCCCCCGCCATCGGACCCTCCGTCGTCCTCCTTGTCTCCATCCTGGCCGAGCTCGCCGGCAAGCTCCTCCTCCTCGCCCCGCAAGCCGCCGCCTCCTTCGGAGCTCTGCCGCCTTCCTCTCCCTCCGCGGCGCCCCTCCTCTCCCCTCGCCAGGCGACGCCGCTCGCCACCACCCTCTCCCCCGACGCCACCCTGCGGCCCCCTCGGCACCGGCCTCCCGCCTTCCCCCACTCTCCCCGCCGACAAGCTCCGCCTCGCCCGCTCGCGACCTCCCTCTCGCGAGCTCGCCGCTCGCCACCCTCCGCCGCCATGGACGCCGCCCTGGCCCTCTGCAACGCCAGTCCCCGTGAGCGCGCGTCCTCGCCGGATCCTCGACGCGCCACCGCCTCCCCGGAGCCGCCACCGGCCGCGGCCGCCGTCGCCCCTGTTTGCGTCCCCGAGGCCGCCAAGCTCCGTCAGAGCTGCTGCTCCTGGCCCGTGGGCTTCCTCTCGCCGGCCTCTGTTCGTCCCGCGTGCCTTCCTCGCCGCGAGCCACCTCCTCTGCCGGTTCTCCTCCGCGTGACCTCGCCGGCCTCCTCCCGTTAGCGTGTGGTCGCGCCGCGTCGGTGCCGTCGCGTCACGCGGCTCCCTCGCCTGCTGCTTGTTCTCTGCTATACACGTCATAGCTCGTGAGCTCCTCTCCACGAGTGGCCGTTCTCTGTTTGCTGCCCGTAGAGGTTCATACTCCAGCATGCAGTACATGTGTGCCTGCTGTATACTTGTATTTGTATGTTGGTGTAGCTCTGACTGTATCCTTGATCCTTTGTCTGTGAGCTTGCCCTGTCGAGTACCCGGTGATGCTACAAAGTCTTTTGTCTGCAAGTGTGAGCCCGACGTCCCTCAAGTCGAGAACCCGACACGCCAAGTTCTTCCTCCCGGATCCAAAGACGCTGAGACCCGGGACACCAAGAACTCCGCCGTGAAACGACAAAACCGACGACATGACCCGACGACCCCGGATGCAACAAGACCTTCTTCCCGGATGCGACGTCGAGAACCCGAACGCCAAGATCGCCAACGCGAATACGCCAAGTTCGTCTTCCCGGACACCGTGCGACCAGATCTACTTCACGGATCCGAAGACCCCGGTACCCGATTCATTCAAGTCCGCCATCGATGACGAGGTCGATCGCTTGTAACCAAGTTCTCCGTCCCGACACGCTAAGCTCTTCATCTTGTATCCGACCTTCAAAGACCGATCCCGTCGAACCCTGAACCCTGAGACCGACCCCGAACCCTCGGGACCCCAAGATCATCGAGCCCCTCTACTGTGTGCACCCCTCCCGAGCCTCTATTTTATAAATTGATATATCATAATTGTTGCATAATAATTTGTTCATGCTTGCATGCATATTCATGTGGGTTTGGGGGCGTTATGCCGTTTCACCTAAATTAAATATGGGGCCCATATGCGGGCAAATCTAGTCTTATATTGGCCTTATTTAAATTTGTGTAGCGAACCGGTAACTTATCTTGCCCTGTTATTACAACATTTAATTGTGGGGTAGCTAAACAATACGAACCATTTAATTAATTGTCGGGAACCCCGGTTCCGCTTAATATGACCTAATTGCATCGCATCTTTGCCATGTCATACATCATACATGCATCATGCCCGATCTTTTGCCGTAGTATTAAATATTGCATCCGGTATTTATTCTAGTGTTTTGGTTCTTCGCGGATAAGGCCGTTGAGTTGATGCGAGTGTCGACCCGATCTTCGGTTGAACCTTCGGCAATTTTTTCAGGCGAGCATCTCCCCCTTTCTACCTATCTTACTTTTATAGTATTTATTCCCTCCTGTTGATCTATTGCTATCTGTGTTGCGATGCTCTAGCTTTCGTACCCGTGATATCCCTTGCAGCCTTATATTGCCTTGGACACCTCCTACTACCTGTTGTTTGGTAGATAGTTGGACCTGCGCGTCATAGTCGCTTGCTCAAGTGCTGTTGCGTGTCGTCAAGTACCACAGTTGTTGGAGTATTGCCGCATGTTTATTGTTGAAGATGTTCATAACTTTAATTACTGTTTAACAACTAAAATTGAAGTAGGTAAGCAGAGGCACAAGTGGGCAATAGATGTTATTTGGTTGTTAACCGTCCACTTGTGTCCCGTACGACCCCGAGTACTTGATACATGTTCCTTGAATATTCGCGCTATCCACATCCGGGAGGATTATGGGACCCCCTGAGCCAGAGCTTGATTCATTCTTATTTCTTGGGGCCACAAACTAGTTTGAGGTTTTATTTACTATCCTGTACTTATGCCATGCTTCTTTGCGTTATTTACGATTGTGCGAGGAGCACCTGTCTTGTTAGGATCATGACCCGTTTGCGGTATTGACAAGCCAGTTTTGGGTTCCTAGTCGTTCTGACCCCCCCTAAACCTTGAGTCCGTCTCGAAGTCAGCTAACCGTTGGGTATACTTAATGGGTGGCCCTGAAATATTTCTGAATCTTGTGATTGCTTTGTCGTGAAGGCCTCGTTGGGTTTTGATTTGGTTTTTAGGGTTGATCGAGTGTGTGTTGCTATTTGTGCACCCCTGCAGGGTAAAACTTTCTGAAAGCCGTGTCCGCGGTTATGGACGACTTGGAGCATAGTATCTCGATCATAGACAACTATAACTAAAGTAGTGCTATAAATTTGACTTTATAATGACTAGTAATCTGCTTCACTATAATGAAATGGCTAAATAAAACTACCAACAATTGCTTGCTTGGGTTGTCGCTTGCGGCCATTGTATCTGACTAGTAAGTATTGCAACTATAACGGTATGGCTAAATAAAAGTACCAACAACTGCTGGGTTTTTGGGATATCTCATGCTATTTGTATTTGACTAGTAAGTGTCGCCACTACAACGGAATGGTTAACTAAAATTGCCCACTGCTTATTATATCAGGATGATTATCTATACTTGACTAGTAATTGCTGCAACGATAACTGAATAAATAAAACTGCCAACAATGTGAGTTCCTCGGTTGACTTTCTCGGTTGGTATCGAGGGGAAATACCATGATGGGTTTGTTTGGTGTTAGATTCAGGTTGGATCCGAATAGATCTTTCTTATCCCTCTCTGATAGCCGACAGTTAAATCGAGTCTCTATAGGTTATTTAGTGCATGCTGCCGCTTCAGTCCACCATACCTATGTAGGCGAGGACCGCCGAATTCTAGCCTCGCTGTCTTGGCCTCGATCTTGACTCTCTCTTTTCCCTTTGCCCTTTGTCGGCACCCCTTTTGTTTAAGCAGGTTTTGAGATCGACGTCGTTAGCAGGGTTACCCTTCCGGCTTGGCCTGGGCAGGGTTATGGACGCCATTGGTCATTCTTCAGGGCTATTAGCCCCATTTGCATCTTGTCCGTAGCTGGACGCTCTATTGTTTTCAAGGTGATTTGGATCTTTGTTCTGTATATCTATATTCTTGACTCATGGAGTCGTGTTGTATATATATATATCTGTTCTGTGAGTCCCATCGAGGACTGTTGTGTAATGTTATTACTTCGTTTTCCACCCGCACGAAAGTGCCTGGTGGGCACCTTTGAATCGTTTCTATGCGTGTTTGGCGGGTTTCGCTAAAACTTGCATAGGGCCGATTCTGAGGTTGTTACAATCTTATTCTCCGGACCATTCCGGAACCTCTCGTGATGTCCCGGATCCCATCCGAGACTCCAAACAAAAATTCATAAACCAATTATCCAATCTATCCTAGCGTCAAGACACGTTAAGTGTGACCTGCGGTTCGAGAATATGCAGACATGATCTTCTATCAATAATCAACGGTAGTGCAGGCACCCATATTGACTCCCACATTCATCGATGATCATATCGGATGAACCACGATGCCGAGATTCAATAAATCCCATATATATATTCCCTTCGTCTCGCGATATTTTACTTGCCCGAGATTCGATCGTCGCATGCGTCATACCTAGTTCAATCTCGTTCACAGCAAGTACTTTACTCGTTCCGTAATCCGATATCACATTGTGATTAACTCCTTAACCACATGCTTGCAAGCGGTGTTGATATCGATTACCGAGTGGGCCCGAAGTATATCTCTCCGACTTTGGAGGGACAAATTCCATCTCGATACATACAACCCAACAGATACTTCCCGATCACCTGAGAGACACCTTTATGATCACCCTCTCATAGGATGATGTTTGATGACCTCAAAGCTTTCTTCCGATACCAGGGAGTTGTATCATCTCATGGTCTAAGGAATACAATATTTGACATAATAAAAGCTTCGCAAAGACGAACACGATGACACGATCTAATTGCTTTGCTTAGTTTGGGTCTGTCCATCATATCATTCTCCAATGAAATGATCTCATTATCAATTGACAACTCATGTCTATGGTTAGGAAACCTTAACCATCATTGATCAATGAGCTAGTCCTTAGAGGCGTACCAGGGACACGGTGTTGTTCACAAACCACACAAGTATTAATGTTTCCGCTTAATAAAATTCTAGCATGGAATATAAACTTTATCATGAACAAGAATTATAATAATAACATCTTTATTATTGCCTCTAGGGCATAATTCCAACAGTGTGCTTCTTGCAGAATCAGTTTCCGCAACTCCGGATCTTGTGGAACACAGATACGTTTCCCATGCCATAAAGTACCTTGTTTGTCTTCATGGAAATTTTTAGCTTTCCCCTGGCCAATCTTTTCCTTAATCTCCTCAATTACCTTATCAGTCTTCTGAGCTTCTCGGATCTTGTCCAACAAAGTGGGTTGAACATCTAAAGACATGAGATGTCCTTTAGGCACAATCTCCAATCTGAGTTTTCTGAATTGGGTACACAAATCATCCGGAAATTCTCCTTTGGTAAGGCCATTCACAAATACCTTACGACTTAGAGCATCTGCTACAACATTTGCTTTACCGGGGTGATATTGCAAACTTAAGTCATAGTCCTTGATACGCTCTAGCCATCTTCTTTGTCTCATATTAATTTCCTTCTGGGTGAAGATATACTTCAAACTTTTTTGATCCGTGAACACTTCACAACGCTTTCCCAAAAGGTAATGTCTCCATGTTTTGAGTGCATGGACGACAGAGGCTAACAACAAATCATGAGTAGGATATTTTACTTCATGAGTTTTGAGTTATCTCGAGGCATAAGCCACAACTTTACCGTCTTGCATAAGTACTGCACCCAAACCTTGATGAGATGCATCACAATATACTTGGAAATCGTTTTCCAAATCTGGCAGACATAGAACTGGTGCTGTCACAAGTCTCTTCTTCAACTCCTGAAAGCTGACTTCACAACCTTCAGACCAAGCAAACTTCTTGTCTTTCTTTAACAATTTAGTCATTGGCTTAGCAACCTTTGAGAAATTTTCGATGAACCTTCTGTAGTAACCTGCTAAGCCAAGGAAACTACGAACTTCTTTCACGGACTTGGGAGATTCCCATTCAGTCACAGCTGAGACCTTAGCAGGATCAACTGCTACACCATCCTTCGTCATAACATGACCAAGAAAACCAACTTCCTCTAACCAGAACTCACACTTGCTGAATTTGGCATACAGTTTATGCTCTCTTAATTTCTCAAGTATCAAACGCAAGTGTCCTTCATGTTCTTCCTTGCTCTTGGAGTAGACTAAGATGTCATCGATGAAAACGACAACGAACTTGTCAAGGAATTCCATGAACACTTTGGTCATCATATTCATGAAGTATGCTGGAGCATTGGTCAAGCCGAAAGGCATTACGGTATACTCATACAATCCATACCTTATAGTGAATGCTGTTTTAGGTATGTCTTGTTCTCTTATCTTAAGTTGAAAATAGCCTGACCGGAGATCAATCTTTGAGAACACACATGCTCCTTCTAGCTGATCAAACAAGTCATTGATTCTAGGCAAAGGATATTTGTTCTTGATAGTTACCTCGTTGAGTGAACTGTAATCTATGCATAACCTTTGGCTTCTATCCTTCTTCTCCACGAACAAAACTGGGGCTCCCCAAGATGAAGAACTGGGTTGAATAAATCCTTTATGTAACTGTTCTCCTAGTTGCTTCTTGAGCTCTTTCAATTCATCAACTGATATTTTATACGGTCTCTTTGCTATTGGTCCAGACCCTAGTACCAAATCTATCAGAAACTCCACATCTCTATCTGGTGGCATTCCCGGCAATTCTTCCGGAATCACATCCGGATACTCACTCACGATTGGCACACTGTCCATGCTAACCCCCTTAAGAGAATTAAGCATACTCATTTTTGCTTCAAAGCTGGTCTTGAATCTGATCCTTTTATTTTCTGGAGTTGTGAGTGAGACAGTATGGCTGGCACAATCTATCACTCCTTTGTACTTGGTCACCCAGTCCATCCCCATAATGACATCCAAACCTTGGGAGTTTAGAATTATCAAGTTAACGGGAAACTTGTACTTCCCAAATTCTATGACTAGATCATGGCATCCTGAATTCACTATCATTTCTCCACCAGGAGAACTTACTTTTATAGGACACCCAATAGTTTCTACCGGTAGTTCATTTCTTTCAACAAATGCTCTTGATATGAATGAATGAGATGCACCAGTATCAAAGAGTACAAATGCTGGAATGGAATTGAGTCTGAACTTACCAGCAATAGTGTCAGGCTCCTCATAGACCTCCTCCACATTGATGTGGTTCACCTGACCTTTCTGAAAAGGATTGGGCTTGACAGGTCCTTCAACACTACTAGGAAAATGGCCTTTAGTGGATCACCTGGAAACATCATCTGTGGCGCACTAGCAGTGCGCCAGACCTGCCTTCTGACTATCTCTCGGTGGCGCCTTGCCTAATCGCCACAGGTTGTGTAGGCAGCGTGGCGCACTTAGTGCGCCACAGATGTTTGGGCAGGTGCGCTACCCCTGGGATCTTCTGTGGCGCACTTCCTAGTGCGCCACTAAGCTTCCATAGTGCGCTTTAGGTGTAGTGCGCCACAGAAGGTAGACCATGTGCACCACAGATGTATTTTTTGTTTTTTTTAATTTCCGAGCCAGATTATATACAATATTACAGCAGATATACACACACAGATACAAGATATACAATTATATATATAAATACTCAATATGAACAACAAGATTGAAACAAATACATATAGATAAGTCTCATACATGAATACATAGTCTAAGTTACATTGTTTCGATCATGTTACAAAGTAGTAGTTGGTGACATGCGAATACATGTGTCGATCGAACAAGTTAGAGCTCGGAAGCTCGCCTAGACATCTAAACTAGCTAGACACAAACGCGGGATAAATAATCAAAGAAGATAAGCATGATCACCACCGCGACGAAGGTGTAGGTCTTCATCCGGTTCCTTGTCCTAACTCCCGCTAGATAGCGCGTGTATCTAGCTTCCGCCTCCGCCATAGTGTTGTACCCTCTGTAGCTATTGCCGCTGAAATGGTGCACCTGTCTCCGGCAGTCTTCCCAATCATCGTAGACTCCGGGAACCCATCCCTTGTACACGACGTACCACGTCATCTATAAGTTGACAATAATAATTAACCGGTGATTGAGGAAAAAAACATATATAATTAAAGTCACATATGAAGATACACTTATAGAAAGTACTCCTAAATCAAAAAGACCAAACTCAAAAATCATGCCTCATATATATACATAGGTCGTTGAACACAGGAATATGCTACGACGGAACGGTGAGCCAAGTAGGATGCATAAGACCTAGACTTGTGCATATCACAAGGCTCACAATCCCGTCGTAGCACATTCATATATAGTGTGCCACGACATTTCAATCATCGGCATTATTCTCGAAAAAATATTAAGGAAAAAAGAAGGACCAAAGTGAGCAAAGGACCAAAGAGTAAGCAAAAAAACCAAGCATTGATTGATATATAATAATAATAAGCAAAAGAAGTAAGCGACGATTCATAAACCTAATAAGATAAGTATAGTAGCATGTACACTTGTCCACACACACACAAAGGTCATCTATAGTTTGTAACTACAACTAGGCCAACATCAAGCCTTCTGGCTCGGCTTAGGGAACGGGAGGACACCTTGTCTCGTCATGAACTTCCTATAGTCACCCTGCATCTCTAGGCGATCTTCTATGTCACGGTTATTCGGGATATTTCCTCCATATAAGATCCCCCCCCCCCGAAGTCATGACATCACGAAAGATGATTGCCCCAAAATGCTGCTAGATGCGATACATCTCTTGTCTAATATCTGAATCATTGATCTTGGCCTTTGCTTGCTTGTTTGAGATGATCTGGCGTAGAATTCGCTGGTCAAGTAGGAACGCCTCATATGATGGAGTCGTAGGCTTCCTTCTTACCGTTTTCCGGCTGCTTCACGCAGGGGAACTCCGTTACGTGGTTGAAGACGTGCCTGCCGAACTTGACCTTCGTACGCACGAAGGTGGTGCCTTCCGTCGAGGCAAAGCCAGTGAGATCATCATCCAGAACTTCCTTGATCTCGTCGTAGTTTTTCTTATTTTCTAGACTCCCCGAGTCGAAATACGTGGCATGGGAATGCTTCGGCGATAAGGAGATGAGCGTGCAGTGTTCATCTCTACGCAAAAAATTCAAATGGAATGTGTTGGAAAAAGAATGATGATGATCTAATAAAGCCAATCGACGGTGGAGAGTGAATAACGACTTACTCGGGAAAGTAAGGCACGAGAATGTATTCCTTTGTATTGTTCGCCACGAGGATTCTTTTTAGGTACGAGGCCACGATACGTCATTTGGCGGGGGAACCCAAGCAGCCATCACGCATGTAGTAGGGGTCCACTATAGCGATGCCCGGTGTGTTCTCTCTAATGATCTGCATGGCCAGGCTGAGAGAAAACAGACGGACCATGGTATAGTGCAGTGGGTATAGGTGGAACATATTGAAGATGTTGTCGAACTGCAGGAAGAACAGATCCGCAGGGGCATTGTCAACAAAGCCCAAGCCTGGTGGCACCTTAACCACGAATACCGGGTGCGAGGAAACTTTCTCCGATAGAAGGCGTCTCTCTATCGTCAGCACGCCGTCATGCACACTCTGCAGTTCCGAACTGGCGAGCTTCCGCAAATTCTTAGGTAGCATGGGCTCACCCGCCACATGAATCCTCCACATAATACCCTCGCGTCTTGGTGGCCCATCCGAAACTGATCGGATTCGCGATTGTTGACGCCACCGGCTGGCTCGAGCTGCTAGATTTTCTTTTCCTGCCCTTTTTTCCTTTTGGAGAGCGGGCAGGCACCCCAATCTGAGCACCGGCCGCCCTATGTAGTGTGTCAGGGCTTAGAATAAAGGGTCGGTTGGTTGTATCAGCTGGTGGCTCTGTAAAGGCGCAAGTGAGGCGTCTCACGAGAACCAAGCAGGCGCTTGGTGATAGTGGCTTTCTCTGTGGGGCCACCAGCTAGGTCTTCTTCGTTGCCGAGTCTGAAGAAGTGATCATTCCGTCTTCGTCGTCCTCGGCGGATCTGCGCCATGTGCATATCATCAACATGATCATCCGACCCACCGCGTGGAGGTGACGGCGATGAGGCCTTGCCACCGCTTGTCGGCACGCACGGCGGTGTTGTTGTCTGTGGCGTGATGGCCCCCGCCGTCCCTAACGGATCATGCTCTTTGGCCATAGCAATAATAAGCCGAAGCAAGTTCTGAGGACAGACGGCTCTTCTTCATCCTCTCCTGGGGGTTGAATGGGAGGTTCCAGGTCGTCGCATCCCCTTAGCACCTGACTAATTTTAACCCTGTGCACGCTATCTGGCATCGGCTTTGAGTGGAACGTGCGCTGCAAGGGTTGAACGATGGTACCCTTGGCAACATCCCTCACCTTTTTGTTCACGTAGCATAAGAGAGTGCAAGGAACATCCGTCTGCGGAAACATGTACGGTGTCGTCAGAGCGAGATGCCATAAGAGTAATAGATGGCATGAAATGCGGTAATTAAAGCAATTTGTTTACCGTGATGGCGTCGAGATCGGCTAATGTCGACGCACCGCGCTCTGGCGACGGCGTGCAAGAGACGGAAGGGCTGCTTGATGGCGCGGTCTGGCGCGGTGTATTCTCCCTACCGACGGGTGCTTGGAGCTCCGGTGCCGCCGCGACGATGGCAGGGGGGCACCAACATGTACTCCGGCGCCGCGGTGATGGCAGGGGGAGTCACCAACACTTTCAGCGCCACGGTGCTAGCGGGCGGAGTCATGAACACGTAGTTCGCCTGATTCGTCGGCGCCGCTTTGTTCGAGTGGCTGCTGACCATGCTTGGAATCGGGCACGGCCCTACTCGACCACCCGCACTCCAGTTCGCTATTGACTCCACCAAGGTAGGCAGGAAGGACGTGAGGGTGATTTCCAGGTTGTCTTGGACGATCTGCGGGATCCGTGCCACTTGTGCCTTAAGTTCTTGAACCTCGCGGTTTTCCTCCTCGCTCCTCCCCGACGGCGCCACATGCGTCCTCGGCGGTGGACCAAAATGATCCACCCAATTCTTACCCCCGAGGCGGCAGACGGCGGCCGGCAACAACTTCTTCGTGATCGGCTCTATTTTCTTGGCCCGGTTCATCGCCCTATTAAAAGGGTTATCCCACCGGGTGGCCGTCGTCGACCCCTGGGATGAGGAACCCTGGGATCCATGACTAGCAACAATTTGCTCCTCCTGCAGAAGAAGTAACAGTGAATCATTTAGATCATTGATTAGATTGCAATCGTGTTGATCCGCAGTAATTAGATTATACTTACCACAATTTCCTCGAATTCCTTCACCGCAGGATCCGCGGTGAGTTTTTTGGTTTTTGGGTCCACATGGTAACGGGCCCTAATGAAGTTTCGAACCTGCCCGGGTTCGAATTTAGCAAAGGGGTTTTCTATCCCCTTGGATCTATACTCTTCGTCCTCCTTATTCCATTTGGCCTCCGCGGTTCTGTATCCACCAGATCCGAGATGGTGATGACCTATATTCATCGCCTGCAGCACCTTTCCCCTATTACTATTGGCTAGGGCTCTTTCGGATTCACACCTCTCCTTGAACTCCCGGAACTGATCTTCAGTGATCTGCGGGTCAATCTTCTGGATCTCCTCGAGACTTTTGCCTTCTTTATAGATCTTCTTCTTTATCCGGGTTCTCCAGCTGGCCAGGGCGGTGCTCATCTTTGTGAGGGCGGATTTGTTTACTTAGTTCCCATGATAATTTGTGTTCTGATACTTAGCGGGGAACTTGTATCTTGCGTGCAGCTTCTCAAAGAGGAGTGTGCGCAAGTGGCCATTATCTTTATGTCGGAGATTCTCGGTGTTGATCGAGATGGTTGTCCGGGTGATCGCCGCCACTTGCCCACCGTACCCTTTGACGACAAGGGCGGGCTCCAAAGGAACCCCTGATGGGCTCACTTCGGTAATTTCCTCCCTGACCGTGCCGACCGTGTTCGGGCGCCGGTCCTTCGGCTTCTTATTCTTCTTAGGAGGGTTGCTACCACTCCCTGTGCCCTCGCCGCCATCAGTGGTTTCATCATCCGCTGTTCCTTTGGCTTCTTCCTCCACGTCTTCCATCTCATCATCCTCGCTCTCCGAAGGATGTTATTCTTCATCGTCTTCTAGCCTCTAGGCCGCCTCCCAGAATGTTAATTGTTTATTCGGAGGTCTGAGTTCTCCTTCAGCGCTGATGCGCTTAGAACATCCAGCCTCGTCGTTGTCACACATCTTTGCACTAATAAAAAACAAATAATTGGTTAAATGCACGGAAAAATCCGGCATGACCTTTGCTAATTTTCTTAAACTAGGAGTGCCCGATTTCTGCGAAGCAGTTAATCAACATTCCGGCAAAAATCGGGACTCATTTCATACAAGAACCTGCATACACGACATAATAAAGTGCTTCATATACAAGCACAAGCACAATTTCAAGGTGCTGTTGTCCCAGCACAGATAGTAGCAAAACCAACACTACTCTATTTTTCCTTCCAAACCATTTCACAACCATGTCCATCCAGTCCCAGCACAGTGCCACAACCATATATACTTTTGTTATCAATTTAAGCAAGTGACAGCAAGCAAATGAGAATACAACAAATGACCAAGTTCTATACTAGAAGATCATTACAGCAAGTGACACCAAGAGAATGACCAAGTGATGACAGCATTCCTGTGAGGTGTAACTAAAAACCATTCCCTGCATGATCATTACTGCATTTGAAATAACCAAGTGATGACAGCAAGATCATTACTGCATTTGAAATGACCAAGTGATGACAGCAAGATCATTACTGCATTTGAAATAACCACACCTGTAACTAAAAACCATTCCTTGCATGATCATATGTTCCTTTTCATTACGAATTTATGATGTTGATCAAGTTCCTGTGAGGTGTAACTACTTTTGCATATTTTCTTACTACTAGCTAATCCAGAGCACATGGTTCAGCACTAATCCAGAGCACATGGTTCACCAGCACATGGCCCTTGAATCTGTTCTTACTATTGCATCTTAAAGAAAATAGAGGGGGCAATAGAAAATCCTCAGCTCTGTACTCACATGGAGTACTAGATCATCATTGGATAGGTCACCAGGTTTTGCATCGGTCCCTGCAACAAGGTGAATATGATCTTTTCCGTGTCAGAAGAATGCGATCGCGGGGGATTATCAAGGAGCGTCTACCTAAACCAACGCGTGAAATCTGAGTTGTGCTCTTTGATTATTTCTCCCTGCGTCCTCTGTATGCCCTGGTCACTGTACTTCTTCTCGATTAACCTTTTGTGCTTTTGTACCCAAGGATCGACCAGTTCTAAATGCTGTAGCGCGACGAGGTTTGCTCGATCAAAGTCTGCGCGTCGAAAATCGAAGTCTGCATGCAGTATGCGACGACCCTCTCGGTGACCAGATCCGTCGAGCTTGCCAAGGTGTCTGTTGACGGGAAGACTGACAGGGTTCTCGATGTCTAGATAATTCATGCAGAAAGAGATGCACTCTTCAGCCAGAAAGCCCTTAGCTATGCTTCCATCTGGACGGGACCTGTTGCGAACGTATCCTTTGATGTGTCCGTTCATCCTTTCGAACGCCATCATGCTGTGGAGGAACATCGGCCCGAGTTGTACGATGTCCTCCACGACATGGACCAGCAAATGCACCATAATGTCGAAGAATGCGGGTGGGAAGTAGACCTCAAGCTCACATAGTATCACCACGATCTCCTCCTGTAGCCTTCCGAGTTGATTCACGCCAATTGACTTCCTAGAGATGACGTCGAAAAACTTACATAGGCCAAATAACGTTTCACGGACGTGCTCGTCTATTATCCCTCTTAGTGCGACCGGAAGTACCTGCGTCATTAGCACGACACAGTCGTGAGACTTCATGCCACTAAACCTCCGCTCACTGCCTAGGTATCCGCTTATCTTGCCCGCGTGGCCAGAAGGAAATTTGACTCCTAGAAGGCACTTGAAAACTGTTTGATCTCATCACGGCTTAGAGTGAAGCAAGAAGGAGGCGTAATATTCGCTCTTCTTGAACTTTTTACCCTTCCGACGACCTTGTGTCGTCTCCGACTCATGATCATCGTCATCTTCACGATCATCGAGAAAAGGCCTCCGTGAAGCTCCTTCCGGATACCCAAGCATATCAGTCGTGCCTTGCTTTCGGACCATCTTTTGTCCTATCGCATGTTGATTATGGTGGCGACTCGCACACACGCTTTTCGTGATATGCATGATGTCGAGGCTATGAGGCATGCGGAGAAACTTCCAAGATGGCAACTCCCGTAAAATGACCTTGTTTTCCATACCTTCATCGGCTTGTCTTGTTGCTGCCTCTTTCGCTTCTTTCCAGGCTTAGGACAATCTTTCCAGTTTTTCAGCAACTCTTCCACTTCTTCGCTGCTCCTACGCTCTGGGATTCCTCGGGTCTCTGATTTTCCATCGAACAGGTCTCCACGTTTTCTCCATGGATCATTCTTGTCGAGCCACCTCCGGTGCGCCATGAACACGGTTTTCGATGACCCTGGATCTTTCTCTAGTTGGAGATAGCTTGTGTTATCCATGCACCTAACGCATGCGCAGAATCCTTGGATAACCTGCCCCGAGATATACCCGCAACCTAGATAGTCTTGCATCGTAGTGACCAACGCGGCTCTCATAGTGAAATAATCTTGTGCGACGGCGTCGTAAGTATTGGCTCTAGATTCCCATAACGTGGCTAGCTCCTCTTTCAACAGCCCGAGATACATATTGATGTCGGTACTAGGTTGTTTCGGCCCTTGAATTAGCATACTCATTTGTATGTACTTCTTCTTCATGCATAACCATGGAGGGAGGTTGTACATCCATACAAACACGGGCCAAGTGCTGTGCATGCTGCTCTGGCTACCGAACGGATTGAGTCCATCGGTGCTCGCACCAAGCCTGATGTTCCTCGAATCTCCACCGAATTCTGGGAATTCGAGGTCCAATGCTTTCAGCAGCTAGCATCCCGAAGGGTGCGTCAAGAGCTCATCCTTTTCGGGGTCATCATCATCTCCTGGCTTCTTCCTTTCCGCATGCCATCGCATGAGCTTCGCTTCCTTAGGGTCCGCGAAATAGCGCTGCAGACGAGGAGTGATAGGAAAGTACCATACCACTTTTCGAGGTTCTTTCTTCCCTTTCTTGTATCGACTCACGCCGCACACCGGACATGTGGTTTTCTCCTCGTCCTCGCCCCGATAAATGATGCAATCGTTGATGCATACGTGATATCTAACATGTGGTAGATCGAGAGGACAGACGATTTTCTTGGAATCCTCGATACTAGTTGGACATGTGTTCCCCTCCGGGAGACGATCGTGCCAGAATGCCATCATATCGTCGAAGCTTGCGTCGCTCAATTTGTGTTTTGCCTTCATCTCCATAGCCTTGAGCGTTACATTCAACCGGGTACCATCGGGCCTGCATCCTTCATACAATGGAGTAACCGCGTCTTTCTCAAGTTGTGCAAGCTTGGCTTTCTCTCTAGCGGCAGCCCTGGCGTTACTCGTCTGCTTGAGAAGCAGCTCTTGCACATAAGGGTCCCGCACCCAGCCTAACGTTGTTCCATCGTTGTCTGCTCCTCCGGCATCTAGATCATCATCATCACCGCTCCGCACCTTCACCATCTCCAGGAGACTCTTCATCATCTCGCCTGCTCGCCGTGATGATGATCATCGCCATGTTGGCCACCTTCACCGTCTCCATCATCTACGCCATCGCTTATCCAACGAGTGTATCCATCCATGAAACCATGGCGGAGCAGCGCCAACAGATTCCCGAATCTGGTCGATCACCATTGAGTTTGCATCTTACGCACGGACATCTTATATCATCTTGTTATTTCGTATCATGTCGGCCGTCGCACATCTCAAAAATCTAGCCACAATGCCTTCGCTCATTATGCGGACCATTTTTGCCTGCACGGTGTACACGGTACAATTTTGAAGTCTATTAGAACCACATAATGAATGCATGCATGCAATGGTCGATAGAAAATTTCGGCATGACCTATCCTAAAATTAGGACCTTTGCGAAATGCCAAAGTCTTGCCAAAATGGAAGTGAATCAACATTTTGGCAAAAAAAATGGCAACTTGTTCACATACAAACACAAGAGAGAGAGAGACCGATCCATACACACATGAACATATCATTATCCTCTCCATACACACATGCATGAGCATCATCGATACTCTCCATATACACACACATATGAGACCATCCTCTCCACATACACACATCATGAGCATCGATCATCTACGTACATACATATGATCACATCATCCATATACACATGAACACATCCTTACATGGACAACTTACCGAGATGAGAGACCGATCCCGAGAAAGATGGAAAGGAGAGGTGCGCGCGTCGACCGGAGAAGGAGATGAGAGACCGGAGACCTCCTCTATTACTTATGTAACATCCAAAGCAAGTTTTACATGCTAAAAATGGTGAATGGGTGGAGAAATTAAGGTGGGAAGGAGAAGATCCCGACTAGATCTAAGGAGGAAGAAGAAGGGGAAAGTGAAGTGTGGGGTGGTGGATGTGGTCACACATGTGCACATAAAGAGCTGTCCTAAAAAAATCGACACATCCGTGGCGCACACGGCCCTAGTGTGCCACAGGGAGTACAAACATCTGTGGCGCACCATGCCATGTGCGCCACGGATGCTCCTACTCCCTGTGGCGCACTAGGCCGAGTGCACCACAGATGTTTGTGGTCGTTTCACAGCAGAGGGGGGCGTGCGCTTAGGCGTAGCGCACCCCCCCCCCCCCAATGTGCATCACATATGACACTAACAACCGGGGCGCACATGACTATAGTGCGCTACAGATGTTTGGCATGCGTCCAACAGGGCCCTGGCCCACACACATCTGTGGCGCACTATAGTCATGTGCGCCACGGTTGTTCTAGTTACTAGTAGGGCACTGCCCACAGGTGAGCCACGCCTGTTTTAGCCGTGGGGCACTTCAACCATGTGAGCCACGGATGTGCTGATTACCTATAGCCGTTTTCCTAGTAGTGCAACTTTCTTTTCGGGGCACTCGTTTGCATAGTGTCCCATCTTCTTGCATTTGAAGCATTCAACCTGACTGATGTCTCTCTTAGCAGGCTGACTTCCACTCCCACTACCATTACCACTGTGGTGGCTCTTATGTCCACTCTTGTGGTTCTTGTATTTGTCATTGTCATGACTGCGATGATGCTTGTTGTCATGACGGTTGTGGTTGTGGTGCTTGTTGAATTTCCCATGCTTGTGGGATCCTGAGCTTCCACTGTCATCATAGTGAGATCGTTTGTGAGACGATCCCGAGTTGTGCTTGTCGGAGTGCTTTCTCTTCCTACTCTCGACTTGTTTCATTTTGTTCTCCAATATTGCATCCTTATCACAGAGCGACTGATAAGTGGGAACATATGCCACAGCCAGCTGCAGATTTAGCTCATCATTCAAGCCTTCTAGAAATTTTTCCTTTCTCTTGGCATCTGTGTCAACTTCATATGGTGCATAACGCGCCAGATTGTTGAACTCTTAAATGTATTCAGCCACACTGCGGTGGCGCTACTTCAGATTGTGGAACTCCTTCTTTTTTAGGCTCATTATTCCTGATGAGATATGAGCAGTGCGAAATCCATCCTCAAAGATAGCCCAAGTCACCTCATCTATGGGTGTGGTGATTTGGAAGTTGTCCCACCAAGTGGCGGCTGGCCCTTCCAGCAGATGTGCTGTAAATCTGACCTTTTCAGCGTCCGTGCAGCCCACGGTCACTAAGTCCTTGTTTACAGAACATAGCCAATCGTTGGCCACCATGGGATCAGTCGTCCCTGAGAACTTAGCTGGCCTCAATCTCAGAAATCTGGTAAGCATATCAAAGCCTGGAGGGTTGTTGTTGTTGTTATTGTTTTTGTTATTGGGGTTGTTGTTGTTGTTATTTTTTTGGTTCTGGATGAATGTTGTCATCATCTGCATTAGCTGTGTTTGAGCATTCATCATTTGCTGCATTTCTGGAGTGATGTTGTTGTTGTTGTTGGGGTTGGGGTTTGCGCGACGAGGAGGCGTCTGTGGTTTGTTCAGATAGAGATAAGAATGAGATACCCATAGATGCTTTCATGCACATTACATCACATAAGCAAACACAAGCATGCAACACAAAGATAAAAGTTCAACAACAAGATAACAAGTTCACAAAGTAAAACACACAAGTAGCAAGCCATCCACATGTCGGATGGTCCAATAACAAGTTCACAAATAACAAGTACGATAATAAAAGATAAACGAGTAGTCAAATCTACTCATCAGCATCAATCTCCTACTCGACAAAGGTAAGACTTGCGTTCTCCATCGCGGTCTTGTTCTCCTCAATGGTAGTGGTCAAGGACTCAATCTTGGCCTTGAGAGCCCTCTTCTGGGAATGAAGCCTCTCTATCACCGTCTGCTGCTCTAGCTCGAAGTCCTTGGACTGCAGTTCTTCAGTCATATCCCGGATCTTCTTGTTCCTAACCTGGACACGCTTCTCCTGACTCTTGAACTTCCTGTCCTGGGTCTCGAACTTTGCCTCCATTTCCTTGACTATCTCGACCTGCTGCGCGAAGAGCTTGTCCTTCTCGCGAAGCTGCACCTGGAGCTCGTCATTACTGAGCATGACATTGGTCTTGTCCGTGTCCACGTGCCTAATGAGAGACTCTAAGTCCTGGAGATACAGACGTATCGGCTCTGCGGCGTCCCTCGAGTCGTCCTCGAAGTCGATGGACTCTCCATCCTCATCACGTCTTCCGAAGACGTGGAAGTGGGTGCCTCTAACCTGTCGGGAGTGTCGTCCTAGCAGACGTCCTATCAGGTCCTGCATAACTACCTCCATGCCTCTCTCTCTGTCATCGTGCATAAGCTTGAAGATGATGGCCTCCGTAGTAGGCTCTGTCTGGCGTCTGGGCTGGTTCACCTTGAAGCCCCAGAGGTCCTTCCTCTCGAACTTGGTGAGTGGATGCACCATGATGGTGGGAAGAGGGAGATTGAGCAAAGTAGTAAGCTCAACGATACGAGGACCAAAATGGGTAACCTGGAACTCCTCAACAGTGCTGATGGTAATAGACATCTATTTATAAGATAAAAAAGTTAGAACAACACAATTCAAGATAAACAAAAGTCATAACACACATACATATCCTTGGAAAGCAAAATCACACAAGTCATGCATACATGAATCCATTACATCAACCAAGGTCCAATCTTATTTTAAGGTAACAATTTGTAAAATAAGGTGATAGGTGGTGGTCCAACTAACGAAGTACGTTTACAATCCTATCTCACTGGATCTGTTGGCTAACACAATGTTCCTAGAAGCAATCAGCCTATCTTTCTCACATGATTCCATCACTAAGTCTATAATATCTCCTCTTAAGGTTTGGTTGGTAGCTTCCAACTCTTGGGTATGTTCCTTCTCTTTCTCTAAGTCTTTTTGGAGGTTGAGCATTCTGCACTTGACTCTAGCACTAAGTTCTTTGATAGTCCTCCAAGCTGCTTCTCTTGCTGACTCAAAGAATGTGGTGTGCACCACAGTGTTAGTGTACATGCAGAATCCTTTTTCTTTGTGGTCGTCTTCCTTGTTTTTGTACAAGTGAAGTTGTACCCACCAGTACTCAACTCCTTCATCCATCACTGGAAAGCCTTTGTACACAGCTGCACCATGTATTTCCATTGCCACCATGAGGTCCTTGAGAATTTTGGGAAACTCAGTCTCACACTCCAAGGTCATGGTCATGAGTGGTCCTTTTCTTACGGCTTCGTTGATGGAGTTCATCTACAAATAGGGATGAGAATGAGAAGATTAGAAAAGTTTACGAGAAGAATAGACAAGTGTAGAAGTAGTTGAAATTTTTTTCCTTAGTGGTTTCCAATCCTAGGGTCATAATCCTACAGGCAACACAGTGCTCTGATACCATCTGTAAGATCCCTCCTTTGTAAAGGAAAAGGATCCCTGTGATTGCAATGCTAGTCCCTGGATCATTGCTAGCATCCACAGTTTAAGATGAAGTACACAGATACAAAGGTCATTTATTACATCCATTCCAGAGATAAAACATAGTCTTTTACAACTCAAGGCCATAGGCCTAATACAAGAGTTTGAAATAAGTAAATAAACATAAGTCTTCATCTTCATGTGCCACAGGCAAGCATGTTGAGTGTAGACTCATGACACCTAATCATCATCGGAGTAACCTGCAACATCACAAGTTACAGCCACAGTGGGTCAATACTTTGGAATAGTATTGGCAAGTGATACCTTAGTAAATTTTTAAGTGGACTATATTACTATATGCATTTTGGCTAAGTGTAGCTTGGCTTGCTTTGCTCAAAATAGGTTTTTCCTATTAGTTGAAATCACTAAGTTTTTCTTTGTCAAAACATTTCCCAAGAAACCATTAATAGACATTGAGGTCCTTCACCCTTGTTCACCCACAAGTTTTTACTTAGAAATTGGAGTGATGAGATTCTTGATAGCTTCCATGTCTTGATGCTCAAGTTGTCCATTGCCATGGACTTGGCTAAGTACTTAGATTTTCCATCTGCAGAGGTTGTGCACTTTCCCCACCAGACTTGGTTTCCCAAGACAGGACCTTTCAGAAGCCTTTCCTTAGACCAAATGGACGCGCTCCAACCTATCATTCCCACTACCACCAACTGTCCAAATGGCTAAGTTCTAGCAACTTATGTGATCCAGGCAGAGTCCATATTGCCAAGTGGCTACACGATAAGCTTCTCAACACTTGGCCTCTAAAATCCCTTTGTGCATGGGTGGCATACCACAAGTGAGATACACAAGGTAAACCATGTCCATGGGCCTTGTGCAACCAAAAACCACCATTCAAGTCCCATTCCACCCAGGTGATTCATTGACTTAGTTGTTTTATTAAGGAAAACATAAGTCAAAAGACTTAGAAATATTTTCATCATAGCATGTATATACTTCACCAACCCTTGTTTGCTACTAGCTAGGCTAAGCATGGCATAGTAACTTAACTTAGGAAATTTCCTAGCAATTCTACACTACTTAGGATTTCCCAACATAGCATTTGGCAAAATAATAACATGCAAAACTTAGCAAAATATTTCTAATGCTTGTACAAAATATAGGGATGGAAATATTCATGAAGTACCACTTGCCTTGGTAATGGGGGGAGTAGCACTCTTCACAATCACAATCACTAGCACCAAAATCTACACAAAATTGGTAGCACAAAATTACACACAATTCATATACAAACATAAATATATGCATGCATGCAAAAATGCTAAGTGATGACTTTTAAAACTCCACCAAGCAAGTTCACAATACTGAATCAATACTAATTTGAAAACTTGCCAAACCAAACTTATTTAGCACTAAAACAAATTATTAAACATATTCTATACTAAAAATAGTCCTAAACAAGTTTCTGCATAAAAAGTCATTTTAACAGAAACTTTTCACTAAACACATTGCATAAACAGAAAGGGCTTGTCTCCCTGATTCCAACGATATAAAATTTGCAAAAATCTAAAGTGGGAATCAAAAGTTATAGCCATTTCAATTTTGGATCTAAATCTGATTTCAAATCTGTTTTTGAATCAAACCCTAGCCACGCGTCATATTCTTATTGGCGCGTACCGCTTCGCTCCGGATCACGCTCGCGAGCCATAGGATCTAACTAACGCAGACGGCTCAGATCTAAACATAACGATTCGATAAGTGGACTAATCCTACGCGCTGGATCTGGATCTGACGGCTACAATTCGTTTGACCAAAACTGAGCGGGCGGCGATCGCGGCAGCGTCTGAAGCGGCGCTGGCATTCTAGGTCGCGCGGTAATGGGGGAAGAGTCTTACCAGAACCGCAGGAAGCTGCTGATGCTCAAGGTGGCGATGGCTTGGGAAGGGGCGCACGGGGTCGTCGGAGATTCCACGCCGGAGTTCGCGAACGCGTCAGGTACGGTCAGTTGTTGACGTTGGCGAGGTTCCGCGTCGTGCTAAGTCAAAAGAAAGGCACCGTTAGATGCGCAAGACGACGGGGGTTCTAGGCGTATCAGGCAGAGGGCAAGGGCGGCTGGTACTTACGGGGAGAGGTCGCCAGAGTTCGTGCAGAGAACGGTGGGGCTCTGTCGAAGTCGTTGCCGAAGCTAGAGATCATGCGACGACAAATGGGGAGTGTCAGTAGGTGCGCAAGGAATTGCTGAGCTTGATAGTATGAGTCAGGGACAGAGGGGAACACGAAGCTCACCGGAATTCGTCGGCGCGGTCGTCGGAACAGCGGCGGCGTCGAGCGAGTTGTGGGCAGCCTGGTGGCGTGAAGGAGGAATTGTTTGAGGGGAAATGGTCACGAGAGAGTGGGGATTATATAGCCAGAGGCTCGACAAGAAACCCTTACTGAATCAATGCAATTTACCTCGCGGAATCAAGGCAGCAACGGGCAGCGGCGGAGTTCGTCCGCGGGATTTGGGGAAGACGACGCTGACGTGGAGAGGGCCCGCTCGTCAGCAAAACGCGAAGAGAGAAGGTGGGGTCCGGGTGTCAGCGACCGCGTGGGTGCGTTTGCGCGTGAGAGAGAGAGAGAGAGAGAGAGAGAGAGAGGCGGGGCTAGCCGAGCTGGTTCTTGGGCCAAAATCTGGCAAGCCCTTTTCTAATTCTCTTCTCTTTTTTATTTCCAATTTGATTTTCAGGAATGGTTTTCAAATGAATTCAAACTCCATTTGAATTCAAATCTATTTGGGATTTTTGCAGTGTGCAACAGTCTCAATCCTAGGCATAAAACCATGGGGTTACTTTGAAAAGGCTTGGTCATCTTTGGAGAAACAAAATAACAGGGACTTTGCACCTGATTTGCAAATGTTTGAAAATGGTTTTTGAAACCATTTCCATTTTGTAAAGCTTGGTTCAAAATCCACACTCAATCCATTCAACAAGGGAGACAAACAATCTAGGTTTAAAACATTCAAACTCTCAAATTGAAATGGCCATTTGATTTAAGTTTGCTCACATAAAATGATAGCACTATGTGCTTCTGTTTTTCTGAAATGAGTTATGAAATTGATCTCAATTCTATATGCATGCATGAATTATATGCAATCTTTGAAATCATGATTTTTGGGATGTTACAAGCAGGTGGGCTGCGAGTTGGGCTGGACTGGGCCTGCTAGTGGGTTGGGTTCGTTTCCATTTTCTATTCAGAATCTTTTCTTTTTCCTTTTCTATTTATCTGATTTGATTTTTATTCAAACAATTCAAACACTATTTGAATTCAAACCTTTGCCAAACTTTGTGTATATTTTAATACTGTTATTTAACATATTCTAAAGTCAAATTTAGAATAATTCCTTTATTCTTTTTAGGGACTATTATTTATTTTAAAAATAGACATTTGTTTTTATTTCAAAATAGGATTTAAATATGTTTTAAAACACTATTTGAATTCTAAATTTTACCAAAACCTTTTCAGTAGGTAAAACACTTTGAATTTTTATTTAAAATACTTTATTAAGTTTTAATGTTCATTCAAAATAGGAAAATATATTTACTTAAATAAAATTGGATTTTAATAAATCCTCATGATTTTATTTAAATAATCCTTTACTATTTTTATTAAACAAAAATATTTTATTTCCATTGCTTGGCCAAGATTTAATTTGGCTCTTTAAAATAGTCCTTATTCAAAAACCATATCTTTTATTTAAAGATCCAAAAATGGTGATTCCCACTTTTATAACTTTATTTATTATTTGTTTATCTTTTTAAATCCCTCCAGGATTCTATTTGTTCAAAATAGGTCTTGATGTTTCCATTCATAATCAAAAAGTTTCTTTTCACCCTAAATTTCAACAATTTTTTTAATTTTGTTTATTTATTTTTGACATTTCAAAATTTGGAAAATTTTGGGATGTGACAGGCTACCACCCTTAAAAGAAATCTCGTTCCGAGATTTGGGAAGGCTAGGGGTTACAAGTTGGCTTGAAGACAACTAGGGTACTACCACCCTTAAAAGAAAGCTTATAGGGTTACATTGATGGTTCACTTGACTATGGGTTCAACACTTGATATCCAGACAAGGAATCCTTATTTGACTCAACTGAGTTAACTAATTCCTGACATCCACATCTTCTATTTCTTCAGGTTCTCATCCATGTCAATGTGGTTCACATGTCCTTTCTGGGTCACATTGGAGTCATGTCCATTGGAGTTTCCAACATCCTTTTTCTTTTTCTTCTCAGGACAGCCTGATGCATAGTGTCCAAGTTCCTTACAATTATAGCACTACAACTGGCTAATGTCCTTATTCTTGGAATTGTCATGTTGGTTCTGACCAAGGTCATCTCCATTGTCGGTATCATTTCCATTATTATCACTTCCATTGTTCTTGTGGTGGTACTGATGTGGTTCGGAATCTTCATTGCTCTTTTTGAATGAATGCTTCTTTTGTGATGATCCTGAGTGATACTTGAGTTTATGCTTCCTCTTTCTTTTCTCAACTTGATTCATCTTGTTTTCCAAGATGGTGGCTTTGTCACAGAGTGATTGATAAGTTGGGTCATAGGCCACTGACAATTGCAGGTTCAACTCATCATTAAGTCCTTCAAGGAATTTATCTTTCCTATTAGCATCTGTATCAACTTCATCCGGTGCATAGCATGCCAGATTGTTGAACTCCTCAATGTACTCAGCCACACTAAGGTGACGCTGTTTCAAATTGTGGAACTCCTTTTTCTTCAAGTTCATCACTCCAAATGAGATGTGAACTATACGGAAACCATCCTCAAAAATAGCCCTAGTCACATCCTCAAGGGGAGGGGTGATCTGAAAGTTGTCCACCATGTTGCTGCTGGCCCTTCAAGCAGAAATGTTGCAAACCTAAATTTTTCCTCGTCGGTGCAGCCAATAGTCACTAAGTCCTTATTCACCGAACGTAACCAATCATTGGCTACCATTGGGTCAGTTGTTCCAGAGAACCTTGCAGGTCTTAGCTTCAGAAACCCGTTGAGCATGTCAAGTGCTGGAGGATTAATCTGATTATTATTGTTGTTGTTGTTATTTTGATTCTTATTTTGCACAAACTGCGTCATCATCTGCATTATTTGAGCTTGAGCTGTCATCAGCTGCTGCATCTCGGGAGTGACATTGTTGTTGTTGTTTGGGTTGGGATTGGCACGTCGAGGAGGCATCTGTTGGTTTGATAGGGATAAGTAATGATGGATAGGTCTAAATAAGTCCTAACACACAACCCAAAATAATCAAGTTCAATCAAGCAATCAAACAATCAACAAGCAACTATTCACTTAACAACTTATGAGCTTAACTCATGGGTTGAAGGAAACAACAAGTTTTCTTGAAACAATCAACCTAGTATAGTCATACCTCATAGGTCAATATGATCAATACACTAACATGTTATCAATGTTTTTGGTAGGCAATCTAATGTCTCTTGGTTCTCATTAGTAGTCCTTAGTGAAATCCTTGGTGAAACTAAAGTTGAAGTCATTGGTCATGGCGAAGGCTTTGTCCATCAATTTGAAAGGAAGAGGTGTAGAATTCAAAACCAAAAGGTTGAGGAAAGAGTTTACAAGATTGTTTGTAAACAAGTTTTGGAACAATAAGAACTCATATTTTTCTAAGGGGTTTTGTCCAATCCTAGGGTTACAATCCTACAGGCAACACAGTGCTCTGATACCATCTGTAGAGGTCCCACCTTTAATAAGGTAGAGATCCATGTGTTTACAATGCTAGTCCCTGGATCAATATCTAGCATCCATAGTTAAGATGTAATATCAAGAAACAAATGTCATATTACAACTTTATAACCAGAAATAAAATAATTCATTACATATTACATAGCTCATTTGGCTATCTCATTACAATGCAGCAGAAATAACCATAGCATGGAGCCCTTCATCTTCAATGTGCCACAGGCAATCATGTTGGTTGTAGACTTGTAATCCTATTCAACACACTTCACTAACATCAAACAAACCTGCAACATAATAAGTTGCAGCCACAAGGGTCAATACATTTGAATTGTATTGGCAAGTTTCACTACTATGTAGAAATCAGTGGATCCTATCATTACATGCATATTTGGCTATGTAGGGTTTAGGCTCCTTTGCAGAAAGCAATATAGTTTTATCCTATCTTTTCAAAATAGTTTTGATCTTTTGTCAAATCTTTCTGAAATCCCTGGAAAACTCCAAGTGCTTCTAATCCCTTGTTGTCACCATCAAGTTTTACTTTGAGAAATTGGAATTTCAAGATCTTCCATAGCTTCAGGCCTTAGTTGCTCAGAGTTGTCCGTAACCGGGGACACAACTAAGTACTTAGAATTCGATCTTCTGCAGAAGTTGTACACTTTACCCACATGACACAATCTCGTCTTGACGCCACCAGTGGCCGCTGGATAAGTACTCACCAAAATGGAGTACCGGCATATCGAGAATGTGACAAAGTCTTTCCATAGGAGTCCTCCCAATACACAATGCTAGCTTGTCTACCAGTCACCAATGTAGGGATATATTTCCATACACAATTCTAGTTAACCTGAAGATGCCAATGCATGGGTCTTACACTATGTAGTTGACTAAGCCAGAGCCCATTTAGCATGTGGTTGTACACGGAAGCCACTGTACGAGAAACATGTTCAATCTCTAAGTCCCTGGGTGGTTTCCTTCTAGTGCACATACAAAAAGATAGCCATATAAACATGGTTCCCTTTGTTGCCACCTTGTCTAAAACATGAGTATCCTCTTTCCACCCAGGTGGTTCATTGAGTACTTGTTTTATTATATAAAACATATATTTTTCCAACACTTTATATAATCATATCATGTATCCCATCCCAAATATATAGCATGGCTAAGCATACTACAACTACAATGTTTTCACTAGGAAGATATAAGGATATCCTAATATGATATAGCATAGCATAGAAATATAGTAGTCCTATCATGCATGTTACAAAAATCCACTAAGTGTAATGAAAATAGTAGGATATGGATGATAGTGTCACTTACCTTTTTAGTAGTTCACTTCTTGATCTTGCAAATATCACACTCTTCTAACTTCACTACAATTCAATCAAGCAAACACATATTCAACTAGTATTCAAACAATTTACCACATAAAATAATAAAAACAAGGTAATGCATGCAAGCATGCAAAGGATTGTTTTATTTGGAAAAGTGGTTTCTAGTTGGCTCTAAACATTTTAAAGCTCATATTGGTCATTTACAAAAGTGGTAAAACCATTTAACTTCAAGTTGGTGAAAATGGCCATTTAAATCATTTTGTTTTGCTAGAAATGATTTAAATAAAAATGATAATCCCTAGAGTTTGTACAATATTTTTAAACACAACATGTTAGTGTTTTAAGGTCAAGTGTTTAATATTAAAACCATTTGCAAAAGGTTTCACCCCATAAACCAAATATTATACCAAAGTGATATTTTATGTTGTTGGAAATGCCTTTTTGCAAAGTAATAATTTTATAGGGTTCATCAAATATATTTTTAAATCTCAAAACTTGGTGTTTAGAGTCAGAGAGTTTAACTCAAATCATTTTCCAAAGATTTTACTCAAAAATTATTTTTAACACATAGACAATATTTTTATTTGACTAGAAATGTTGTTATTCAAAGATTTATTCTTTGGCTTCACAAAATACATTTTTAAATCCATAAGTTGGTTTCTATGGTCAGTAGGTTCAAAGCAATTCATTTGCCAAATATTTTACCATAAAAATATTTCTAGAATAATTTTTTTATTCAAATTATGCCTACACAAGTTTCTACAAAACCAACTAAGTTTCTAGAAGCAATTCAATAGACAAAGTGCATGGTTGCAAAGTACTTGTTCTGCTGATTCCAATGATATAAAATTTGCAAAATTTGGATGTGTAGATTAAAAGTTACGAATTTTGCAAATTGTATATCTAATAGATCAAAATTTTTGTTTTAAAACAAACCCTGGACACGTGGCTCTATCCTATTGGACGATACCGCTTCGTTTGGATTGAGCTATACTGGCTGCAGGATCTCATTTAAATCGCACGACACAGATCGTTGCATACCCTTTCGATTAAAATCTAATCATATTCCTTCGATCCAGATCCAACGGTCCACAGCACATGACCAAGTTCTAACGGCGCTGGCGGCGGGGACGGCGGCGCACGCTCAGACGGGGAGGTTGCCAAGGGACTAGGTCGCGCGGGGGAGGGAGAGGATGCTCACCGTGCTCATGAGGTTGCAGTGAAGCTGAAGGTGGGCTCAGTTCGTCGAGGGGCGCACTGGAGCAGCGACGATTGCTCGTCGGAGTTAGCGGCGGCGCCAGGTGCTTCTGTTTGTCGACGAGGGCAGAGCTACAGACCACCAGAAGGCAAGAGGAAGGTGTCGTTAGACGCGGGCGAGTGCGTAGATCACAGGAGCATCAACGGGAGGGACATGGGCGGTCTGTGGTCACGGGGGTCACTCGCCTGAGTCGAGGCAGGAGGCGGCGACGCTCTGATGTTGTTGTTGTCGAGCCTCTAGTGAACGCGCGGGCTAGCGAGCGGCACTGGGAGATGCAGGGGCGATGGGGAGCACGCACGTGTGGACGGGGAGGCAAGGGGTGGTCGGACGGCGCCGGATTTCGCCGGAGTAGCTCGTCGGGGCAGGGGGTTTCGAGCTTGCGATTGGGGCAGCCTGGTGGCCGAGAGAAGATGGGGCCTGGGGGAAATGAGAGAGGAGGGCAAGGAGTTTAAGTACTTGTGATTACTGGGCGGATTAACTGCGGCATTGACACGAATTTAATCAAGGTTTGATGGACAGTGAACGGCAGGGAAGCAGTCGCGGGCGGGTGAAGAAGATAACTGACAGGTGGGGTCTGGTTGTCTGGGAGAGAGAGAAGAACGCTGGGGTCCACTGATCAGCGACTTTGCGGGTGTGTTTATGAGTGGAAAACGATTCGCGAGAGGGGGAAGCAGGTGGGCTGCGAGTTGGGCTGGACTGGGCCTGCTAGTGGGTTGGGTTCGTTTCCATTTTTTATTCAGAATCTTTTCTTTTTCCTTTTCTATTTATCTAATTTGATTTTTATTCAAACAATTCAAACACTATTTGAATTCAAACCTTTGCCAAAACTTTGTGTATATTTTAATACTGTTATTTAACATATTCTAAAGTCAAATTTATAATAATTCCTTTATTCTTTTTAAGGACTATTATTTATTTTAAAAATAGACATTTGTCTTTATTTCAAAATAGGATTTAAATATGTTTTAAAACACTATTTGAATTCTAAATTTTACCAAAACCTTTTCAGTAGGTTTTATTTGAAAAATAAAACACTTTGAATTTTTATTTAAAATACTTTATTAAGTTTTAATATTCATTCAAAATAGTAAAATGTCTTTACTTAAATAAAATTGGATTTTAAAAAATCCTCATGATTTTATTTAAATAATCCTTTATTATTTTTATTAAACAAAAATATTTTATTTCCATTTCTTGGCCAAGATTTAATTTGGCTCTTTAAAATAGTCCTTATTCAAAAACCATATCTTTTATTTAAAGATCCAAAAATGGTGATTCCCACTTTTATAACTTTTATTTATTATTTGTTTATCTTTTAAATCCCTCTAGGATTCTATTTGTACAAAATAGGTCTTGATGTTTCCATTCAGAATCCAAAAGTTTCTTTTCACCCTAAATTTCAACATTTTTTTTATTTTGTTTATTTATTTTTCACATTTCAAAATTTGGAAAATTTTGGGATGTGACACCTATAGGGTCAATTCGTCCAAGACTAGTGAAAGGGTCAAACCCTAGTTTGAATAGTCAAATCCTAGTTTGAAAAGTCAAACTCTAGTTTTTGGTAAGAGGGAAGTCTTGGTGGAAAAGGTTTCAAGCTCTTCTCTTAATGGCAGTGTTAGGGAGGGATTCAACTTAGGATGGGAACACCCTTGTCCGCCCCCACCTATATAAAGAGGGGTGGGGGTGCACCCCAAGGCATCCCTTGTACAAGGCACCCAAGTCCCTTGCCCTCTAAATCCTAGGCTCCT
The DNA here is from genome assembly GCA_030063025.1 of Avena longiglumis. NCBI lineage: Eukaryota > Viridiplantae > Streptophyta > Magnoliopsida > Poales > Poaceae > Avena > Avena longiglumis. Next base: position 467,490,235 of record CP125974.1, on the reverse strand, counting down.
AAACCCTAGCCATCGCCTACCCCTCTCTCCTCCACCGCACTGCTTCGGCTTAGGCGAAGCCCTGCAGAAATCTATCCTCCACCACCACCACATCATCATGATGTTGGGATTCTGAGGAGATATCCTACCTCTGATTCCCTAGTAGAACAAGGGAGAGGAAGGTCTTCATTGACTACCATACGTGTGACCAACTACGGAAGCACTGCCGGAACGTGGTGCCAGAAGGATCGTCTACATGATCTTGAGATCGGTAAGTGATCGACTACATCAACCCCACAAGAATCTGATCTCGTTAAACGCTTTGGATCTACGAGGGTTAGTTCTCTACAATCTCGTTGCACCGATCTCGTAGATTAGATCTTGGCTTTGTGTGTTCATGTGATATAATTTTTTTGTTTTCCATGTTACGAACCCCTACAGTGGTATCAGATCCGACTCTATGCATAGATATGTTGCACGAGTAGAACAAAATGGTTTTGTGGGTGTTGATGCTTTTGTTTTCGCTGTCTTTTCGTGTTCTTTGCATCTTGCGGCATGGTTGAATGAAGCGGCCCAGGCTAACCTTGCATGTCAGCATACATGAGACTTTCTCCATGCTCAACGTGCACCTTGCATTGCACAAGTGTATTTGCGGGTGTCTGTCTCTCCCACCATAGTGAAGATTAAATTTACAACGGACACTTGACAATACTTGTATCAACGTTATAGTTCATGTTTATAAGTTAGAATGGTTCTTATTCGAAAGCCCCAGCCATGTAAAACATGCAAAGAAAATTAGAGGCATCTAACTTGTTTTTGCAGGGCTTGTGTTGTGATGTGATATGGCCATGATGTGATTGTGATTATATATGATGTATGCAATGATCCTTATTGTAAATTAATAACCGGCAGGAGCCTTATGGTTGTCTTTAAATTTCATTTAAGACATGTGTCTTTATTCGTCAAGTAGTTGTAGAAGTTGTCGTTGGTGGAGGACAACCATGAAGCGGCGCCATTGACCATGACGCCACGCCGGTGATGATGAAGATCATGTCCGTGCTTTGGAGATGGAGATCAAAGGCACAAGAAGAAAGGCCATATCATATCACATATTATGAATTGCATGTTATGTTAATCCTTTTTATCATCTTGTATTTCTTAGATCGCGGTGATACCATTATAAGATGATCCCTCTCACTAAATATCAAGTAATAAAGTGTTCGTCCTTAGTAGGCACCGTTGCGAATACTCATCGTTTTGAAGCATCATGTGATGATCGGGTGTAATAGATTCTACGTGTGCATACAATGGGTGCAAGCCAGATTTGCACATGCAGATACTAAGGTTAACGTTGACGAGCCTAGAATGTACAAACATGGTCTCAGAATACGGAATACCGAAAGGTTAAGCATGAGTCATATGGATGATATGATGAACATGTTGATTGTTCGCCTTTGAAGCTACATCATATCTCGTGATGATTGGACTTGGTGTAGTGGATTTGGTTCATGTAATCACCAGAACGACTCGAGGGATGTTGTTTTAAGTGGGAGTTCAAAATAATATGATTAAAGTTGAACACAATTTATCATAAATTAATCAAAGTGAATTTGCATAGTTTTTGTAGTCATTTGTATCAGCTCACCACCTTACGCTTAGTTTTAACTGAGATAATAGAACTATAGAATTCTGGATAGTTACTTTACGAACTGGTATCGTATTGTGTTGAGTGTTAATCTAAAGTTTAAAAGTCCTATTGCAAACTTTTGGAAAGCTCTGTAGTACTCCGTGAAGTTTAATAAATTGGTATTAAATCAATAGTAACAATTCCAGTGTTAGTATATAAGTATCATGTTTGTCTCCATAGTTCTTGTTCAAATTTTTTTTTGATATCAAGGTTATCTAGGAACTGAAAGAATTGTTTCAGAAACCATCATGTGTGGATGATATTGTAATATACGAAACAATGTTTTGGTTGCAATATGATAGAGTATAATTTAACAAAATATATGTTCTCGTATTTGATGAGAATTTTTAAAAGGTTAAAGACGTATTCGTCCTAATCCTCCAAAAGGTTTTGGAAAGCAACATTATACTCGTGATTCACCGTTATAAGATAAAGTAGCTTGATCATGAAAATTTTCATGATAAGGATGAATAAAAGATCTAGGTAAAATGTTTACTACACCAAAAGATTACTAAAGAATGGAATTCTAAAGAACTCCAAACATTTGATGATGGTGATCTACTTTAAAGTGCAAGTCCAAAGATATTAGTATTTGAATATATACGCTTTGGACTATGCGTCATGTGTATGGCACCACCGTTGATGTTTATAGATTCTTTTAAAAACGGAAAAAGGAAATGTTGAAAGAAATCTCAGAAATATTTGGCAGAAAAAGGAAAATTGGAAATTGTGAAACTTAGGTATATGTATGATATACATGTTATGGCTGTATTCTTTGCTTGTTAAACAATGTGGTTCTTAGGTATGGGATACGGAATTTGTTGGTGTGAATTTTCATACGAAACAACACAATTCATGAACTACAATGTCCTAAGTAACTAGCAAGAGAATATGTGATGATGTTCATCAAAAATCAAATAAAGTATTGTTGTGTTTTTCGTTGACATCAAAGTTTGCCTTCAAGATTTGTTTTAATCAGGTATTATGAGAACAAAAGTTTGTTCAAATAATTTCCATATTCCATAATAGATGGATGATATACAAGTCTAATTGGAGAAATCACATCCATCAAACTAATGCTAGAAATGTCGAAATACAAATGATCAAAAGATCACTTAGGAAGTGACATCGCCATTTAAATTATATTGGAAAGAAAACATGAAGAAACGCCATGTTGATGGAATTTTGGAGTCTTTTGATTTTGATCAAATGACACTTGTGATACTTTCCTAGGGATAATTGAACTTTGTTAAAGGCCAAAGAAGAATGAACGACTAACTTATTGGAATTTATACATATTGATGTATGTAGCCCATTATGTGAAGTCATGAGCGATGGATTTCAACTTCATATGCTTTCTCCGAAAATTTGAGTGAATATATGTTTATATTTACTTAATGAGGAAGAAGTGTGAAACATTTGAAAATGTTTGAAGACTTTCAAGATGAAGTGGAAAATCATTGTAACAAGAAAATAAAGATTTTGTAATTGGATCATAAAGGAAGATATTTGAGTTACAAGTTTATCAAAACACCTAATATTTGAGGAATCGTTCCATGGATTTGCATTTCCTAAAACACCATAGTAATATGGAGTGTTCGAGATATGTAATGAAACCTTGTTTGACATGGTAAGATCAAAGGTGTCATTTATAAAGCTGTCATTATATTTTTTTTAAAAATTAAAGCTTTAGAGACTACCGCTTTTACACTAAAAAGAGCTCCATCGTGATTCGTTGAAATGAGACCATATAAGTTTTGGTTTGGGATAAGATCCAAGTAGTCCTTTCTTAAACATTGGTATGCTAGGCATAAGTAAAATGTTTACAACCAAAGTCAGATGAGCATGTCTTTGTAAGTTATTTCAAATAACTATTTGGTATTCCTCCATAACGCTAAAGACAAAAGTGTTTGTCACTTAGAACGTTAATTTTCTTGAGAAGGGATTTTTCATGAAAAGTTAAGTGGGAGGACAATAGAACTTTAATAAAGTTATTGAACTTTAGGTATATGTTCTAAGATGCGCGGCGCCAGAAAGTGTCCCGGAGGCAGCAACAATGCTCATGGCTCACGTGCCTCAAAATTTGTGGTCACGGAGGTCTAAGTTCCTATTAAACCAAGTAGGTTGGGTAAATAATCAAATACTAGGATTTGAGAGTAAATCATTGTTGTTTCGCAATGATGAGACGATTGTATGCATAAGAAGCGATGATGGGCCCTGACTCCATCAAATGTCTTGAAGCCATAAAATTTGTGATAGTTCCATACACGATAAATCAAGATTTGAACTTGGAAGACCCTTCGGAAAGGTGTAAAACCTATAGTTCGTATTTGGATCTATAAATAGATATGGATGTTTCACATCTATGAAATAGTCGACATGTTAGAAAAATAGATTATGACAATGTTCAAGGAGTTGACTATGACAAGATTTAATCTTTCATAGTGATATTTCGTCTGGACGAATTAATGTAGCAACCACTACATATAATTTTGTTATATGGTAGTTGAACAAACAAAACAAGTTCTTCTAATAGAATGGTTACCTAGGACGCGTACATGACACGATCCAAAGGGTTTTGTTAATTCAAAGGATGCTAAAGGAGCATGCAAACTTCAATGGTTGAAGTAAGCATCGTGGAGTTGGAATCTTCACCATGATGAAACTATTAAAAGGTTTAATTTCATCAGAGACGATGAAGATTCTTGCATTTGCAAGAAATTAAGTGGGATCACTAATACATATTTCTAATACATTATGTGAAAGACATATTATTGATTGGATATGATGTATCTTTTGTTGACACAAGTTAAGAATTTCATCTCGATGAAAGACTTAGGCAAAACCCGAATATTTGGCATCAATGGCTATGTGGATAGGTTGAGATGCTAATATGGTTGTGCCAAAAGTACATAGATGAGATATTGAATAAGTTCAATGTGAAAAGACAAGAAAGGTTCTTTCCGCACATAAAGGATTGAATCAATATTCAAGAGTATTGACACTTGGTAAGTCAAACGAGATTCAAGTGTTTTGACATTTGATGAGTGAAATCACAAGAATATTTTGATTAATCATATCGTGATATGTACACATCTAGATATGTCCTATGCTCTAAATGTTATGATCATATACCAGAGTGATTCATAAGATGATCCTTGGACGATCGTAAGGATATTCTTATGATCTTTGGAAGAACTAAGAATATGTTATTTATGTAGAGGTGACAAATAGATAGATAGTTCATTGTAAGGTGTTACATTGATACTAGTTTTGTCACATGATACACATTAAGTTTATCTCAATTTAAACTATGGGTGGCACAATGTAATGGAAAGGAAGTTCCATAATGGATTTGGATGAGTTCCAAAGTTAAGACATTGTGACAGATACTATACCAAAAGGCTAAGTATATGACTATTATTGTAGAAGCAAAAGAGGGCATTTGTGTCAAGTACTTTGACTAGGTGTGGTTCACAGCGGGCTGGTACTATGAAAATATATTGTACGACAATAATATCAACATGGTTTAACCCCAAGGAACTAAAGGTCTCACCAAAGGACCAAATTTGTACAATGTCATCTCATTGGAGAATGATTGATGCGTAGAGATGCAAAGACATGCAATTACACACCGACCTAAAAGTGTTAGATCCGAAGATTAATTAACCACTAGGAATCATGTATATACAACACCAGAAAGCCATAGGTGTTGAATGCACAAAGTTTTTCAAACTAGATTATTGACTCTAGTGCAAGTGGGAGACTGTTGGAGATATGCCCAAGAGGCAATAATAAAGTGGTTATTATCATATCTTCATGTTTATGATAAATTTTTACATCCCATGCTATACTTGTATTAACCGGAAACATTAAAACTTGTGTGCTTTGTAAACAAAAAAGAGTCCCTAGTAAGCCTCTTGTTAAACTAGCTTGTTGATTAATAGATGATCATGGTTTCCTGATCATGGGCATTAGATGTTATTAATAACAAGATCATATCATTAGGATAATGATGTGATGGACACACTCCTATAGTTAGTGTAGCATAAGATCAAGTCATTTAGAGTTCGTTTGCTACAAGCTTTCAAATACATAGTAACCTGATCCTTTGACCATGATATCATGTTAATCACCATCAATAGATGGATGATTTTATGACATCAAACACCACTTTCGTAACTGGGTGTTTATAAAGGTGGCATTAGGTATTCTGAAAGTATGTGTTGAAGCACATGGATCAAGAGTGGGATTTGTCCATCCATATGATGGATAGATATACTCTGGGCCCTCTCGATGGAATGTCATCCAATTCGATTGCAAGCATGTGACTAGGTCACAAGGGATGTCATATCACGGAATGAGTAAATAGTACTTATCGGTAACGAGATTGAACTAGGTATAGAGATACCGACGATCAAACCTCGGCTAAGTAAAGTATCGAGAGATAAAGGGAATCAGTATCGTATGTAAATGGTTCATTCGAGCACGAAATCATCGTAGAAATATGTGGGGGCCATTATGGATATCCAGATCCCACTATTGGTTATTGATTGGAGAGGTGTCTCGATCATGTCTGCATAGTTCACGAATCATAGGGAGACACACTTAAGGATTCGATGTTGTTTAAAGTAGATATGTGTAACACCCTCAGATCGGCCCTATGAGAGTTTTAGCGGTTCCCGCCAAACCCGCATAGAAACGATTCAAAGGTGCCCACTAGACACTTTCGTGTGGGTGGAAAATGAAGTAATGCCATTACACGTTAGTCCACAATGGAACCCACAGAACATATATATACAACACGACTCCAAGAGTCAAGAATACAAATATACGGTTCAAAGATCCAAATCAACTTGAAAACGATACAACCTCCGAGTACGGACAAGATGCAAATTGAGCTAAGAGCCCTAAAGAATAACCAATGGCGTCCATAACCCTGCCCAGGCCGAGACGGAAGGGTAACCCTGCTAACGACGTCGATCTCAAACCTGTCAAACAAAAGGGGTGCCGACAAAGGGCAAAGGAAAAAGGGGAGAGGTCAGTACTGAGGCCAGTACATGGCGAGTCTTAGAATTTGGCGGCTCTCGCCTACATAGGTATGGTGTACTGAAGTGGCAGCGCGGCATGCACTAAACAGCCTATAGAGACTCAATACTTCTGTCGGTTATCAGAAAGGGATAAGAAAGACCTATTCAGATCCAACCTGATACTATCACCAAACATACCCATCCTGGTATTTTCCCCTCGAAACCAAACGAGGAAGTCCTGCGGAGGAAAACTCACGCGGTTGGCAATTTTATTCATTCTTCTCATGGTGGTTATTCAACTTACTAGTCATATCAGATACAAGTCAAATTATAACGGTAAACTTTAGTTATGGTTGTCTATGATCGAGATATTGTGCTCCAAGTCGTCTGTAACTGCGGACATGGCTTTTCAAAAAGATTTAATCATGCAGGGGTACACCAAAATTTCCACACGCACTTTGACCCTTGTTGCCAGATCAATTAACATACTTCCATCGGTATGTCGCTGGGGCCTAGGACACGACGCTTTCCCAGACCCAAAGCAAGTACATGGGGGCCGCCCTAATAAGCTACCCATAACAAAGTCAGACAAGCTCCGAAGATGGACCCAGAGGTTGCGATATCGGCCAAGAGATCAGAGGCCATAGGTATAATCCTCAACATAACGACCCACATCCTAAATAGTAGAGTAGTAAACGCTCATCGGGCAAATGATAATAAACATAACATAACATGGCATGAAAACATCAAACTAGTTTGTGGCCCCCAGTACAGTACTTTGAAATCAGTTACTAAGCCGATAGGGGTGGCCACATGTAGAGGTCCCAACCTTTAATAAGGTAGAGATCCCTGTGTTTACAATGCTAGTCCCTGGATCAATAGCTAGCATCGATAGTTAAGATGTAATATCAAGAAACAAAGGTCATAATACAACTTTATAACCAGGAACAAAATAACTCATTACATCTTACATAGCTCATATGGCTATCTCATTACAATGCAGCAAAAATAACTATAGCATGGAGTCCTTCATCTTCAAAGTGCCACAGGCAGTCATGTTGGTTGTAGACTTGTAATCCTAATCAACACACTTCACTAATATCAAACGAACCTGCAACATAATAAGTTACAGCCACAAGGGTCAATACATTTGAATTGTATTAGCAAGTGATACTATGGTATAATAGTGGTATCTATCATCTATATGCATTTGGCTAAGTGGAGCTTAGGCTTGCTTTGCTCAAAATAGTTTTTCCTTATCATTTGAAAACACTAAGTTTTTGTTTGGCAAAAACACCCAAGGCATCTCCCAATAGAAATTGGTGATCATTTAACCCTTGTTCAACCACAAGTTTTTAAAATAGAAATTGGGATGAGGAGATTCTTGATAGCTTCCATGTCTTGATGCTCAAATTGTCCTTTGCCAGGGAAATGGCTAAGTACTTAGATTTTACACTCTGTAGAGGTGGTGCACTTTCCCCACAAGACTTGATTTTCACCAAGACAGGACCTTTCAGAAGCCTTCCCTTAGACCAAATGGACGTGTTCCAACCTATCATCTCACTACCACCAACTGTCCAAATGGCTAAGTTATTGCAACCTATATGATCCAGGCAGAGCCCATAATGCCATGTGGTTGCACTAGAAGCTTCTTAACATTTTGCATCTCAAATCCCTTTATTCCTGGGTGGCAATCCACAAGTGAGATACACAAGGTAAACCATAGAAATGGGACTTGTGTAACCACTCAACCAAAAACCACCAAGCAATTACCATTCCACCCAGGTGTTTCATTCACTTAGTTGTTTTATTAAGCAAAAACATAAGTTAAATACTTAGCAACATTTTTCCATAGCATGTATATATTTCACCCTTGGTTGCTACTAGCTAGGCTAAGCATGGCAAAGTATCTTAACTTAGAGGAAATTCTAACAATTCTACAACTACTAGGATTTCCCAAGCATAGCATATAGATACTTAGCAAAATATTCATGCAAGCCCTATACAAAATAATTCTAGTTCATAGTCAAAATATTGGGACAAAAATATGAAGCACCACTTGCCTTTTGGTAGAGAATATAAGTTCACTCCTTGATCTTGCAATAGTCACACTCTTCAAATTCCACTACAATTCAATCAATCAAGCAAATATTCAATCTACCATTCAAGCAATCGTCACATAGATTAATAAAAACAAAGCTATGCATGCAAGCATGCCAAAGATTATTTTATTCAGAAAAGTGGTTTCTATTAGGTTATAAACATTTGAAAACACCCATTGGTCATTTATAAAAGTGGTAAAACCATTTGATATCAAGTTAGTGAAAATGTCCATTTAAATCATTTTTGTTTTGCTAGAAATGATTTAAATCCAAGGAATATTTCTAGTGTTTACCAAATATATTTTTAACACAAATGTTAGTGTTTTAAGGTCAAGTGTTTAATATTGAAACCATTTGCAAAAGGTTTTACCTATAAACCATTTTTATACCAAAGTAATATTTTATGTTGTTGAAAATGCTTTTTTAGCAAAGTAATAATTTATAGGGTTCATCAAATATATTCTTAAATCTCAAAACTTGGTGTTTAGGGTCAAAGAGTTTAAATCAAATCATTTTCCAAAGGTTTTTATTCAAAAAGCATTTTTAAACATATTCAATCTTTTTATTTAGCTAGAAATGCTTCTACTCAAAGATTTATTCTTTAGCTTCACAAAATATGTTTTTAAATCCATAAGTTGGTTTATATGGTCAGTAGGTTCAAGACAAACCTTTTTCCAAAGGTTTTACCTTAAAAACATTCCTAGAATAATTTTTTATATTCAAAATATGCCTACACAAGTTTCTGCAAAATACAAGAAATTTTCTAGAAGCAATTCACTAAACAAAGTACTTGGTTGGAAAGTACTTATTTTTCTGATTCCATTGATATAAAATTTGCAAAATTTGGACCTGTGGATCAAAAGTTATGAATTTTACAAATATCACATCTAATAGAAATGTTTCTGTCTTTTAATCAAATTATAGGCCACGTGGCGTGATCTAACTGGTCTATACCGTTTCGCGGGGATCGATCGACACTAGCCGTTAGATCTGAGTTGCATCGCACGAGACATGACGCACGATACTGCTTCGCTGCTCGTTCTATCCTATCCACCAGATCTACATCCAATGATACAGATCGTATCGACCAAAGATGGGCGGCGCGGCGACGGTGGACAGCGGAGGCGCGCTCTGCCCACGGTGGTTCCGGCGAAGCTAGGGTGCGCAGGAGAGGGACAAGAGGCTCACCAGACTCGCCGTGAAGAACTGGCTCTCGGGGTGGTCTTTGTCGAAGGAGGGGCGCACGGCGACGGCATTAATCGCTCACCGGAGAAGCTCCTGGCGACGGATGCTCACTGTCGAAGACAGAGGCGACTCTACAGTGCGAGCTAGGACACGAAAACGGAGGCGTTAGTTGCGTACGAGGTCACTGGTCACACGCGTATCATCGGAAGGAAGAGGGGCGATCAGAATGTTATCGGGGAACTCGCCGGAGTCGAGGCAGACAGCGGCGCTGCTCTGGCGAAGGCGTTGCCGAGCCTACGGTGCTCGCGCGGGAGAGTGGGGGTATTGGAAGGTTCGCATGAGAATTGCTCGGAGAGCTCGTCGGAGGCCGCGGCGGTGCAAGCGTAAATGGGGACGGCCTGGGGGCAGAGAGAGCCAGGCGAGAGAGGGGAAATGGAGAGGAGGATCAGGTGATTAAGTACGCGTGGTAGGGGAAAGAATTACTGGCCTCATCAACGCGTATTGAAGGGGATTGATCATTAGCAGAAACGGGCGGCGAGGTCAGCGGGAGGGGTGAAGGTGACGACTGACGGGTGGGGCAACGGTGTCAGTGTAAGAGAGAGAGAAGAGGTGGGGTCCATCGGTCAGTGGCGAAGCGAGTTCGATCGTGAGTAGAAAAATGCTTCAGGGGAGAAGGAGGAACTGGGCTGCGCTGCTGGGCCAGATATGTTAGTTGTGCTGGGCTGGGTCCTTTCCATTTTTTTGTTTTGTTTCACTTTCTTTTTCCATTTCTTTTATTCTGTTTTGATTTCTTTCAAATGATTTCAAGCACCATTTGAATTTAAATATTTACCAAACTTCATAAATTTTGTATTCTGTTCAAACATGTATTTTAAAGATAATTTTGGAATATTTCTTTTATTCCCATATGGTTTAATTATTTATTTAAAATGGCCCTTTTGTCTTTATTTAAATAGGATTTTAATATGTTTTCCAACTTTTATTTAAATTCCAAATTTTATCAAATCCTAATCAGTAGGTTTTATTAATTTAATAGGGTGTTTAAATAATTCACTTTGAATTATTTGAAATATTTTTAATATGATTTATTAATCATTTAATTTGGGCAATTGTCTTTATTCCAATGAAATTCAAATATGGTTTTAATTCCATAAATTTTATTTAGATGATTTCTTTGATTCCATTTGAGTTAATTAAATAACTTTTATTCCACTTGGATAAATTCCATTTATTAATTTCCCATGACTTAATTATTCATTTCTATTAGGGGTTTTGTCTTTATTTAATAGAATGGAATTTGGTTAATGCCATATAATTTTATTTGAATATTATTTATCCATTTATTTCATTTGGACTTGGATTATATTTATTCCATTTGCTTATGGATTAGGCTAAGATTTAATTTGGCTTTTAAATATTATTTATTTATTTATTTATTTATTTATTTATCCATATCATTTTATTTATAAATCCAAAATTGGTGATTCCAATTTGAAAAAACTTATTTAATATTTGTTTATCCTTTTATATCTCTTTTAGGATTAATTGCTCACGAATTGGTATGGATTTTAGATAGGTGTGCTTTATTAGCTTTGGGAATTCAATTTCCTTATCTTATTAAATTCATAAGATTTTATCTATGGCTCCAAATTAAGTGAAACCAATTTACATGGTTTTATAATATTTCTATTTATAGTTTTGATCATTTATAAATGTTTTTTGACAAAAATTTTATATGGATCAAATCCATAGTCTTAGAGAGATCTTGGAAATGATTTCCTTCCATTAGGGTTTTAGAGTTTTGGTTTATTTTCCAAGTGTTTAAATTTCAAGATGTATTTATGAAGAATGCATTTCACTTGATTTTAATGTAGTTGGATTCAAACTTTATTCAAAGTTTATTCAAGATGGGTTTTTAAGTTTCCATTTAGAAACAAAAAGTTTCTTTTCACCCTAAATTTCAACAATTATTTATTTTGTTTATTTATTTTTTCACATTTCAAAATTTGGAAAATTTTGGGATGTGACAGGCTACCACCCTTAAAAGAAATCTCGTCCTGAGATTTGAGAAAGATAGAGGTTACAAATTGGCTCAAAACAACTAGGGTACTACCACCCTTAAAAATTTCTCAACTAGATTACATCTTGGCTTGCTTGGGATCTTGATGAAAGTTCTCTGGGCAAACATCTGCATAGTGTCCTTTGTTTCCACACTTGAAACATGTGAAAAGGCTAAGATCCCTCATAGGCTTGCTTGTCTTGTACTTCATCTTTTTGGACAATTGCTTGCATAATGTCCTTGGTCACCACAATTGTAGCATGTGACAAGGTTGAGTTCTTGACGTATCTTCTGTGGACAAGTTGATATATAATGGACTAGCTCTTTGCAGTTGTTGCACCACACTTGGATAATTTCCTTATACTTCTTCTTCTTCTCTGGACATTCATTGGCATAGTGTCCCATCTCTTTGCAATTGCAACATTTCACTTGGCTTTTGTCCTTCTTCTTCTTGGGTTTCTCCAAAGCTAGGAGTTCTTCTAGTTCATGCTCTTCATATCTCACCTCAAAGGTGGGAAAGTCTCCTTGTTTCCTTGAGCGTTTCCTTGGATAATACATGTGTTTCCTCTTTTGTCCATCAAGGTGAGTCATAGTGCATGGAGGTGCAAGATGAGATTTTCCTTTGTCTTCATCCTTCTTGGTATAATTTGTTTCCTCCTGGGGTTTTCCAAACTGTTGATGCACTTCACCTTGTTTCCTTTGTTGAACTATAAAATAGATGGGGCATTGGATAGGTACATGGTTATTTCCTTCACATAGGAAACAAGTAGCTTGAGATGTGGGGCATTGTTTAGTTGGATGTTTCTCTTCACAATTAGGGCATTGATCTTCATGCTCTTTGGAAGTGTGATCCATGTCTCCACAAATATTGCAAGCTTGAGTTCCTTCTATAATATCATCCTTGACATCATTGTTGTCACAAGCTCCTTGGGAAAGGTTGTCTCCCATGTTGATCATTTGTTTTGTCATCCTTTGCAACAATTGGGTTTGGGTCTCCAAAAACCTTTGCATGGTTGGGTCTAACTCATTGTTGTTGGCCCAAAATTGAGTTGTCACTTGGTTCAACTGGGTTTGGGTTACTATGAGTTCTCTCATGTGAATCTCTTGGTTGTTGTTGTCACCATTCTTGATGTTGGAGTTTCTTGGAGAATTCATCTGTTTGGGTTGGATGGTGATTAGAATAGATAGAAGATTTCTAAGGGAAAAGTCTATCACACACATCACAATTCACATAAGCAATGTGCAAGCAATCACAAACAAACATTCCACTCAAACAACAAGTTTCAAGCACATTTTAGGCAACAAAATATTTTTTTGTTACACCACATAAGTTGGTGTGTTTGATTTAATTTGAATATGATGGTCCAACTATATGTTTCACTTGAGATCATTCCATCCTTCTTGGTTGCTTCTTTGGTCACAAAACTTCAAAAGTGATGATGGTTCCTTCTAAGTTGTGCTTCCTTAGTCTTCAAGTCTTGAGTAATATTTCCTGTCTCACTTGTAGTCCTTAGTGATATCCAAGTTGAAGTCCTTGGTGATGTTGAAGTTGAAGTCATTTGAGTTGGTGAAGTCCTTTGCTTATGTTGAAGTCTTTGATCATGGTTGATGTTTTGTCCATCTAGTTGAAATAGAAGAGATGTAGAATCAAAACTAAAATGGTTGAGGAATGAGTTTACAAGATTTGTTTGTAAATAAGTTTTGAAAAAAATACATCTCCTATTTTTCTAAGGGGTTTTGTCCAATCCTAGGGTTACAATCCTACAGGCAACATAGTGCTCGGATACCATCTATAGAGGTCCCAACCTTTAATAAGGTAGAGATTCCTGTGTTTACAATGCTAGTCCCTGCATCAATAGCTAGCATCCACAGTTAAGATGTAATATCAAGAAACAAAGGTCATAATACAACTTTATAACCAGGAACAAAGGGATTTGAGATGCCAAATGTTAAGAAGCTTCTAGTGCAACCACATGGCATTATGGGCTCTGCCTGGATCATATAGGTTGCAATAACTTAGCCATTTGGACAGTTGGTGGTAGTGGGATGATAGGTTAGAACGCGTCCATTTGGTATAAGGGAAGGCTTCTGAAAGGTCATGTCTTGGTGAAAATCAAGTCTTGTGGGGAAAGTGCACCACCTCTACAGAGTGTAAAATCTAAGTACTTAGCCATGTCCCTGGCAAAGGACAATTTGAGCATCAAGACATGGAAGCTATCAAGAATCTCCTCATCCCAATTTCTAAGTTAAAAACTTGTGGTTGAACAAGGGTTAAAGGATCACCAATTTCTATTGGGAGATGCCTTGGGTGTTTTTGCCAAACAAAAACTTAGTGTTTTCAAATGATAAGGAAAATCTATTTTGAGCAAAGCAAGCCTAAGCTCCACTTAGCCAAATGCATATAGGTGATAGATACCACTATTATACCATAGTATCACTTCCCAATACAATTCAAATGTATTGACCCTTGTGGCTGTAACTTATTATGTTGCAGGTTTGTTTGATATTAGTGAAGTGTGTTGATTAGGATTACAAGTCTACAACCAACATGACTACCTGTGGCACTTTGAAGATGAAGGACTCCATGCTATAGTTATTTCTGCTGCATTGTAATGAGATAGCCATATGAGCTATGTAAGATGTAATGAGTTATTTTGTTCCTGGTTATAAAGTTGTATTATGACCTTTGTTTCTTGATATTACATCTTAACTATCGATGCTAGCTATTGATCCAGGGACTAGCATTGTAAACACAGGGATCTCTACCTTATTAAAGGTTGGGACCTCTACACCACACACCCGACATGTGGTTAGCACGCTCAGTCTCGGAACAGGTGTCAAGAACTCGGGTCCTAGGTGAACACAAGTGGGCGGTTAACAACCAAATCTCAACTATTACCCACTGGTGCCTTTTCATTAGTTATATCCATTTTAATATATAAGTAACCAGCTGTAATTAAAACCACGATCATCTCCACCTTTATGAATATGCCAACCCCCAACATCGGTGGAATATCGACGGCACGAAGTGGCACCTGAGCAAGCGACTACGACTCGCGAGGCCAACTGTCTACCCAATCAACAGGCAATAGGAGGTGTCCAAGGCAATATAAAGGCTGGAGGAATATATAAAGGGGTACGGGATCTAAAGCATCGCAACACAGATAGCAATAGATCAACAGGAGGAAGTACTATAAATGTAAAATAGGTAGAAAGGGGGAGAATGCTCGCCTGGAAAACACTGCCGAAGGTTCATCTGAAGATCGGGTCGACACTTGCATCAACTCATCGACCTAATCCATGAAGAAGCAATGCACTAAAAAAACACCGGATGCACTATTTAATACTACAGTAGAAGATCGGTCATGCTGCATGTATGATGTATGACATGGCAAATATGTGAAGCAATCATGCAATATTAAGCAGAACCGGGGTCCCAACAGTTATTTAATATGTGCATGTTGTTTAGAAACCCTGCAATTTAAATGTTGTATTAACAAGTCAAATAGTGGCACCGGTTCGCTACACATATTTAAATGGGACCAATATAAGACTAGATTTGTCCGCATATGGTCTCCGTATTTAATTATGAGGTGAATCGGCATAAAGCCCTGAAACCACATGATATGAGTACAAGCATGACAATTTTTATGCAACAAGTAGATATATAGCAATTTATAAAATATGGCTATAGGATCAAGGTCACACATGGGTTTCAACGATCTTGGGTTAGGGGTTTGGCTCGCCGGGATCGGTCTTCGGATACGGGGCATCAGGGTTCAACCATCGGATCCATGTGGGCGATCTTGGCGTCCGTGATGAAGATATTGTCGGTCCGGCGTCGGTTTCCTTGGCTAAATTCCATCATCGGTGACAACCGATCTTCAAGTGGTGTCGTGTCGAACTTGGGTCGGTGTCAAATCTTAAGCACTCACATGGCACCGAAGATCTTGTCGAAACTAGATGCAGACTTGTTCCTTGGTGGTGGTCTTGGCGTTGACACTGAGATTGAAGCATCCGATGTAGGAGCTCATGACAAGCACAATAAGGACACGATGGAATCGAACAGTGACTGACTCCACACACATGAAACACACCGAAGGCCAAACAACTTCCCCAGCAACTATAACCATGACCTAAGGCGTCAGTTGATGGGGTCGAGTGGCCGGAGAGAGGCCGCGCTGCAGCGTCTCAAGGGTTGGACGCGAGGTCGGTGAGCTCTATAGCAGGGAGGTCGAGGGCGGTCGCTGCAGAACAGCCAGAACATGACACAGTGAGGACGGTGAGGGGCCAGGGCCAAGACGAGGTAGAAGCGGGGGAGGCCGGCGGACGCGGGGTGGCCAAGGAAGGCGCAGCGATGGGAGGAGGCCGTTGAAGGGCGCCTGGTGCGCGGGGAGGGCACCGACGTGTAGCAGGAGAGGAGGGCCGATGCTGCAGGGCGACGGGATTGCTGGCCCGGCGAGGTACGGCCACACAGCGTAGGAAGCAGAGGATGGCAGGCTCATTGCGCCCGGCGGGGACCTAGGTCGCGGCGGCGAGGGCGCACGAGAGGCGGCTCAGTGGCTCACACCAGGAGAGGGCGGCGGCGATGCAGGGAGAACAAGCAGGAGGTGGCGGGATCAGGAGGCATCCAGCAGCGGCGGGGCAAAAAACTCAGGGCGGCGAGGAGGATGCTCAGGAGGGGATCGCACGGCGGCGGGATCCTTGGATCGCGATGGAGGCGGGTGTGGGTGGAACCGCATGGAGAGAACACCAAGAACGGATGGGGCCAGGGTTGGTTGTTTGTTGCAGGCTGAACGGGACGAGGGAGGGGGTCACGATGCAGAATTGGTGTACCGCGGGGGCAGGTGGGCGTGTGGCGTGGTGGTGTGTGTGTTGGGGTGGTGCAAGCGCGTGTGTTCGTTGTGTGGTAGAGTGTGGCGGCGGGGGAAGGACGAGTCTAGGGAGTGGGGTAGCTAGGGTTAGGGTTTAGGTTCAGCCGGCTAGGCCTTTTAGGCCAGGCTGGTTTAGGTCTAGATTTAGGTTTACTATTTTTGTAAAATATTTATTTATTTTGTTTTGTTTTAAATAGTTTAGCAAATACTTTTTAGTTAAATAGTTTAGTAGACAATTATAAGACTTCGTTTCGAAATAAGAGAAGAGGTATCGTAGCAAACAAAATAGATTTTAGTTAAAATATTTTGAGAGGCAAATATGCACGATGTCATGATAATGTAACAAAAGAAAAACAACTAGCGATAATATAATTAGGTTTATCCAGGGTGCTACAATTTGACACCACTAACAATGGATCTCATCCTCGAGATCCGCCTCATGGTACCGGGAAGAGGATCATGCTCTAAATCTGCTCTCTTCGTGTAGGTCCTTGCGATACCACTAACAAAGATCCTTTCTCCATATGGAAATCGGCGACACCACCAACAAGGGGTCGTTCCTAACGTTCGTCGAGAGAGCAATCCAAAGAACAAGGAAGAAGTTAAAGTATCGAGTAAATAAAGCCACCTCTAACTTCGATCAAAGGAGAGAAAAAATTGCATTCTAATCCACTTCAATGTACAAGAGCAAATAGAATGAGTAGTTGGCATGGGGGCCAATCCATCACACACCTAATCTATTACTCCACACATTCAGTAGAAAAGCGCGCAACCCATTCTCGGAATTTAGACTGAAGCTCTTCACAAGCGAGGTTCGGAAACAAAGGAATGATGTAGGCTCTTCATCAGATCTGATGCAGATGAGGTCATCGCGTTGAAAAAGGGGGTAGACTCAAAACATGCCAAGGTAAGAGGAGAATAGTAGGGGGTAAGGAGTAAAAGCATACCTAATCAGATCTATCCAATCGATTTTTCAAAATACTTTTGACACTCTACATTGTCCGTTAGATAGGTTATCCTACAGGCTGGACCAGTGGGGTATCGTAACTGCTGATCTCTAATACCACTCTGTAACACCCTCAGATCGGCCCTATGAGAGTTTTAGAGGTTCCCGCCAAATCCGCATAGAAACGATTCAAAGGTGCCCACCAGGCACTTTCGTGCGGGTGGAAAATGAAGTAATACCATTACACATTAGTCCATGATGGAACCCACATAACATATATATACAACACGACTCCAAGAGTCAAGAATACAAATGTACAGTTCAAATATCCAAATCACCGTGAAAACGATACAGCGTCCGAGTACGGATAAGATGCAAATTGAGCTAAGAGCCCTGAAGAATAACCAATGGCGTCCATAACCCTACCCAGGCCAAGCCGGAAGGGTAACCCTGCTGATGACGTCGATCTCAAACCTGTCAAACAAAAGGGGTGCATACAAAGGGCAAAGGAAAAAAGGGGAGCGGTCAGTACTGAGGACAGTACACGTCGAGTCTTAGAATTCGGCGGCTCTTGCCTACATAGGTATGGTGGACTGAAGCGGCAACGTGATGACTCCTTGATGGCACCAGAGAACTTGGTGCTTGATGTGGAGTCTTGTTGGGAACCCCAAGAGCAAGGTGTGAAGAGCACAACAGGAAGTCTTCCCTCAGTTGAGACCGAGGTTATCGAAGCAAAAGCAGGAAGGAAACGTCACACAGGTGTTGCAAGCAACGCGGAGACCTTCACAACACAAACTTAAGACTTTGCCCCAACGAATCAGTGAGGTTGTCAAGCTCACCGGTTTGCTGTAACAAAGGATTAAACGTATGGTGTGGAAGGTAATGGTTTGCAGCAAGTAAACATGTAACAGTGTAAGATGTATCAATGGAAAGATTGGACCGGGGTCCATAGTTCACTAGAGGTGGTCTCCTTAGATAAACAACATGGCATGAGGGTAAACAAATTATAGCGAGACAATTGACAGGAATTGAGCAAGGCATAACAATGCAATTACTAGCCAGAAAGATCCTATGAGGTTGATTGGGCAATACAACAATATACATAGACCGCCATCCAGCTGCATCTATGACTAGAAGTCCACCTTTAGGTTATCATCCGAACCCCCTCCAGTATTAAGTTGCAAGCAACAGACAACTGCTTTAAGCAAAGTGTGTAAGGTAAAAAGTCCACATGTTCCATGAACAAGAGACCGTTGTTTTCTCCCTAGTAGCAACAGCACATCTACAACCGAAGAGATTTCTGTCACTTCCCTTGGAAAATAGAGGCATGAACCCACTATCGAGCATAAATACCCCCTCTTGGAGTCACTAGCAACTACTTGGCCAAGATAACCACTAGCAACAGAGAGCATGCAAGATCACAAACAACGCATACATGATAGAATCATAAAGACAAAACCATTAATAAAACCAACATAATCATCACAATATCCATCGGATCCCCGCAAACAGAACATTCACGATTACAAATAGATTAGATATTGATCATGAATGGAGCTCACAAGATCTATACATGAAAGCACAAAGGAGGAGATACAACCATCTAGCTACTACATGGAACCATAGTCCAAGGTGGAACTACTCACGCATAATACCGGAGAGAAGGCCTCCAGGATGATCTCCCCTCCGGCAGGGTGCCGGGAAGAACTTCAGACCCCCCCCCCCCCGATCAAGGGATGATGGTGGCGGCGTCTACAGACGGTTTCGTGGATTTCTGATCGGGTACTCAGGGTTTCTGCATCGGGGGATTCTTATAGGAGAAGGGGCGAGACCGGGAGGCGGCCAGGGCCACCAAACCCTAGCCAGGCACGGGCCCACCTGTCCCCGCGCCTGGGGTGGGTCTGGCCCCTCCGGCTCTCCTCTGGACTTCTTGTTCCCCACGAAAAGTTATTGACTTTGTCGTTTGTCCCGTCCAATTCCGAGAATATTTCTTTACTAACTTTTCTGAAACCAAAAACAGCAGAAAACAGGCATCTGGCACTGTTCCAACTTGTTAATAGATTAGTACCAGAAAACATGTAAAAAGCACCTCAAAGTGTGGAAAAGTAAAGCAAAGTAGATACTAAACAAGCATGGAGCATCAAAAATTATGGATACGTTTCCAACGTATCAGCATCCCCAAGCATAACTCCTGCTCGTCCTTGAGTAGGTAAGTGATAAAACTAATAATTTTTGAGGTGACATGCACCCTCATAAAGATCCAACCATTTGCAAGCATTGAAAGCTGGGATCAAAGAACTCTAAACATGTGCATGAAAGATGGAGTTCTAACAATAGGACATAGTAACTATGCATGTAACATGACAAGCTACAAACAAAGATCATGAATAACATGCATTGAAAATGTTTGTTTGTTTCACATACAGAAAACATAGCATAGTGGCAATCAGATTGTCCCTCATAAAGTAGCAATATAGATGCATAGGACACCTGCAAAGCTCACAAGGGTGACTAGAAACAAGTAGCACAAGAGCAAGTAATAACACAATATGCATCAATCAATAAGCTTTGGAACACTGCACACAGAATGACAACTATGCTCTCTTAATGGTGCCTAATGTGTCGTGGTATTGCCGACGAGTACGCCATGGAGGGGTCCTCACAGTGCGTGTTTAGAGACGCGGGGGAAGGCGGACGGTTGATGGGTACGAGGTAACACAGCTTACCCAGGTTCAAATCCCACGACGGTGGCGGAATCCTACTCCTGCTATAAATCACTATAATGGCAATACGTCGAGTTACAGGGATTGGTTCGCTGTGCGAGGTGCGTCGTAGTCGACACTAGGTTGTCTGAGATTGTGCCCTAAAGGCTCCCATAGGCCCGACTTATATAGTCGCCAGGTCCTAGGGTTCTGTGGTGTTACTGTCAAAACTCACCGGGCGCGGCTGACGAGCAACACGAAGAGCCGGAGGCTCCCAGGCTGGTGGGCCCTGGTCCCTCGGTCAACGCGCAAATCTTCCGCACGCACGCGTCTGTCTTGGTTCGAGATGCCACGACCTATACCTGGTCGGAAGGTGATGGATTGTCCGATTGGTTTCCTGCACGGTAAACAAGTATACGTAAAATTCGAGCCGTGATCGGCTCCGTGTTTCCCAGTAAATCGGCTTGAGCCGATTATCCCCATGGCTCGCATTGGATCTATGATAACATGGGGTTTTCTTAATTACTACAAGCTAAATCGATCTCGATAGTTTGGTGTTTTCACCACGCAACGGAACGTCCCACGTAGTTGAGCCTAATAGATACGAAAAATAGTAGAAAACGATCCTAGAGAAGGCCTAAAACCAACATAACGTCAATTCCTAACGTCCCTCTAAGATCAATAAACCATACCTTACGACACGGATCGTTCAACCCGTTTGTGAGGCCTAATCATGTAGATATTAAACTAAACCTTGATGAACAAGGCACAACTATAATGATCAAATCGACTAAGCGAAATCAAGATGCCACCTTCACACGGGAGAAGGTGCAAAGAGGCGAGATAGCTAGAGGTAGCATAAATAAGCAATCATAGTAAAAGTATCGATGCTAGCTCTAACAAATCTGTGGTAAAGGTGTTACTCGCCATCAACAAGGCTTCAGTACGAGTAACACCGGATAACGCATAAGTAAATACTGCCTAGATCGCAAGATGCGATCTAGGCAGCATGGCACTTACCCGAGAAAAACCCTAGAAACAAGGGGTGGCGATGCGCCGAGATTGTGTTTGTTGTGAACGTGATTGTCCTTTTCTTTCAATAACCCTAGGTACATATTTATAGTCCGGAGACTCTCTACTTTTGGAATAACTCTACAACTCTATCTTTATCTAAACATAAACGGAACCTAAACAAATACGAATCCTACTAAGATACAAGATACACGGGCAATTCAGCCCAAATCTACGCACTAGGCCGATCCAACCACACGTTGAATATATGTATCTTCTAAGCCCATCTTGATCACGGCCCATCCCCTTCATAGGCCAAAATATGGCGATAACACATGCCCCCTGGTTTTGGCAATGATAATTCCAAAACCACTCTGTGTGTTTTTTCTTCTCCTGGGTTTTCCCTTTTTATCGGGTTACGCCAGACGTCGTAACGCTGCAAGCGTAACAGATCGCCACGCTACCCCTTCATCATGATGCCCTGTCTTCTCAACTCCTCCGCAAGGCATGATTTGACGATTTTGGGCAAGACAACTGGGAAACTGCTATGGCATTGAACCGCTTTCTTCACTATCCTCTTTATTTAAATCCGCTGAGCAGTTCACGGTCCCCATCTTCCTCCCGTAGGAAAACCCTCTTTCTCCACCGGAAAAAACCCTCTTCTCGCCATGGCCTCCTCGCTTCCTCCGTCTGTCCTCCCACGCCTCCAATAGCCTCAAGGACATGAACCAACTCGAGCACTGCCGACAACAAGGCATAACACTCTAGCCCCACAATGGTGGGACGAGAGGGGTTGGGACTTTGCCGTCTGGTCAGAGGACGATGCGTCCCTGACAGACGGCGAAGAGAACCTTCAGTTCCTTGCCGACGGGGAGCTGGAGGCGGACAGCAGCGACGACGCCATGTCCTGGGATGGCGTCGACTCCTCTGAAGAAGAGGAAGAAGAAGAGGAGGAGGAGGACACCTCCTCCGAGGAGTACCAACCGGTGAAGTACTTCCGTGCCGGGTCCAAGACGCAGACGATGACGGACGAGGACGAGGAGGCCTCACCGGCTTCCTCGATGAAGAGCCAAGACGACGCCGGTAGTAGCGCCGAAGACAATGAGGAGGACGGCGGCAGAATGACGACCTCGGCCTCGATTAGGATTTAGCAGTAGCATTAGTAGTAGCAGGACTCCTTTTGTAATCGACCATCCTTTTGCAATCGATCATCTTCAAATGAATGAGAATCCGTTCCCAAAAGCTTTTCCTTGCTTGTTTGCCCCTAATTTCGCCGATAGCCAAAATAGGTCGCTGCCCAAAGAGTCGATGACACCGTATCGGCTCTCAAAGATACTACACGTATTAAGTCCAACAGGTTCAATCGCAAAGAGCGATGACCACCCATCGGCTTCTCAAAACCAAAACATTGACCCGTATGGTTTCATTGCACGCCCATCCTTAGCGTCGAACGTTGGTGAAAATTTGGTCGCATCTTTAGGCACATCAAACGGCCACTTCTCGATGCGAACGGTAACTGCGACCCTTTTTCAAAATAGGCGACTGTGTCCTTCTTTTTTTCAAAGCAGGCGATCCAAACCTCAATTGCCCATCGAAAAATGTGCCTGAACGAACAACTATTGACCAGCAAGGATGATGATGACGGTTGAAATAATCGAGTTCCGTCGACGCTCCACGCCTCAAGGCATTTCCTCAAGAGCTTGCATGTGCGGTGGCAACTGGTAACTTATGCCGATGTTTTCTTTTTTTTATTCGCCGATTTTCAACGTCGCCCCCATATTATTCGCCGATTTTCAACGCCGGCCCCTACATTTGCTGCCAATCGACTTAGCCGATCTCACGATCGCCCTCAAGTTTTTATTGTCCCATATCCCACATGCTTGGAAAATACTTCTTGAGATGCGGCCATTGATCGCATCGAAATTTTTCACCGTCCAAGCTGCTCAAGCATGTACGCGTTCCTCTTA
The DNA here is from genome assembly GCA_030063025.1 of Avena longiglumis. NCBI lineage: Eukaryota > Viridiplantae > Streptophyta > Magnoliopsida > Poales > Poaceae > Avena > Avena longiglumis. Next base: position 467,466,693 of record CP125974.1, on the reverse strand, counting down.
AAACTTGGTCGACCTTATGCCCGTGCCAATTTGGAGACCATTTACCATATGTGCGTCCTTAGTACCCAAGGCAACATGACTTCCCATACCAGATCTCAACGTGGAACTCCTTTGGCTTCACCTTCTTGTAGGCACGAGCTACCTTAGCCTTGTTCTCTTTTATTTTTCAGCGACCACACCTAAGCTCACCACATCTTCCACATGTCACTCATCAAAGCTGCATATTCTTCACCGTTAGCTCATTCGAAAAGTAACACGTCTCGATCCAGCCGTAATTTCCAAGGCAATACACTTCTTGCCCATAGACCAGATGGTACGGAGAGGTTTTATCGCTCCATGGCACGACATGCGATAAGCCCATAAAGCCTCGATAAAACCTCATGCCAACGCCTAGGGTGCTCATCGATTTTCCTCTTGATCAGCTTGATAAGACTCGGTTGACGCCTCGGCTTGCCCATTTGCTTGAGCGTAGTACGGAGATGACCGTATCGGCTTAATCCTCGTGTCCTCGCTGTAACTTTACGAACTCGTGAGAAATAAAACCGAACCTCCATCGGTTGTGATAGTCTGGGAATCCCAAACCTATGAATGACGTGCTCTTTCACGAAATCGATGACATCTTTTGAACTTACTGACTTCATAGGGACGGCTTCCACCCACTTGGTAAAATAATCTGTGATGGCCAAGATCCACATGTGGCCCTTGCTTGACGGAGGATTGATCTTGCCGATCATGTCCATGCCCCAACCTCGGAATGGCCAAGGCTTGATGATGGGATTCATTGCCGATGCGGGTACCATCTGGATTTTTTCCAAATATCTGACATGCTTGACACCCTTTGTAGTACTTAAAACAGTCCTCGAGCATGGTAGGCCAATAAAACCCTGATCGCCTGATCAACCACTTCATCTTATGAGCCGACTGGTGAGTCCCACAGGCGCCTTCATGTACCTCGTGTAGGAGCCGATTAGCCTCGGCTGTTCCCAGACATTTGAGCAATAATCCTTCCCAGGTCTGTAAAACATTTCGTCCCCAATAAGCACATACTTCATGGCTCTGTACCTTATCCGTTTAGGTGCCCCGTCAATCCTTCAAGTAATTGAAGATATCGGCTCTCGATCCGGCTTCCGTGAGTCAGCACGAATATCGGCTCCCTCACGCCTCTTTATAGCTGAAGCCATTTGTGCAAGATCATTTGCCTCTATGTTCTGCGACCGCGGGATCCACTGAAGTTTACGATCGAATCGTGCCATCAACTCACGGCAACCATAATGGGAAGAGGGACTCGCTCTCGCACTTGTACTCCTCTGTGAGTTGGGAAATCACCAACTTCGAGTCACCAAAAATTTCCACTGCCTCCGCTCCGGCTTCGAGGAGTAACTCCATCCCCTTGCGTATTGCCTCGTACTCGGCTACATTGTTGGTGCGAAGGGTAGACAACCTGATGGAGAAGGAAAATGTTGCCCCCCGGGGCGACACGAGCAAAACGCCTATGCCGCAGCCATCGTCACAAACTGATCCATCGAAAAACATAGCCCACGCTTTTATGGACAGTGCTGCTATGTTAGTGTTGATCCTCTCAGCGATAAGATCAGCCAGCGCCTGTCCCTTAACAGCTTTCGCGGGTTGATACCGGATGTCAAACTCTGATAATGCAAACATCCATTTGCCCAATCGGCCTTTTAACATAGGAGCCGATAGCATATGCTTTATGACGTCCGATTTGCATATGATGATGACCTCTGCTGATAGCAAGATGTGGCGCAGCTTGGTGCATGTAAAAAACAAACAGAGGCACAACTTGTCGATATCTGGATACCTCGTCTCTGCGTCCAGCATCCTTCTGCTTATGTAGAATACGACTCGCTCTAGCCCATCATGCACTTGTACCACCACTGAGGCGATGGACGTGTCAGCCACTGACAAGTAAATGTAGAACGGTTTGTCTGGCTGGGGTGGAACTAACACTGGCGGTTTTGTCAGATATTCTTTGATCTCGTCGAAGGCCCGTTGTTGTTCTGCCCCCCAGCGGAATTCCTCGTCAGCTTTAATTTTCACGAGCCCCATGAACGGCTCTATCCTTCCTGACAGGTTAGAGATGAATCGTCTGACGAAGTTGATCTTGCCGAGAGATCTGCAGCTCTTTCTTTGTAGTGGGTGGCTTCATTGTTCGTGACCGCCTTACTCTTCAGCCGATCTCAATCCCGCTTCATGGACCAAGAAACCCGTGAACCGACCGTTACATTCAAGGCACACTTTGATTCATCCTCGCCGAACTTTCTTGTTCGGTCCAGACGCTGTAGATCGCCCAAGTGCCCTTATACCAAGCAGACTTGACCACCACGTCGTCAATGTAGATTTCCACCAGCTTGCCGATCGTGGAAAATATAATTCATGGCCCTCGGTATGTGGCGCCAAGATTCTTTAGTCCAAACGTCATGACCACATACTCGAATAACCCCACCAACACGGGACTCGAATGCAGTTTGTGTATGTCTTACGGAGCCATAAAAATTTGGTTGTAACCAGCATTGCCATCCATGAAACTTAAGATCTTGTGACCAGCTATGCGTTGATTAACGTCTACGCTACGCATCGGATACTCATCCTTTGGGGTAGCCCTGTTGAGATCCCGAAAATCTATGGCGACCGCCATTGGCCATCCTTCTTCTCTAGGCACTATACTAGAAATCCATTCAGATACCGCATGGCCCGATTAACTTGGTCATCAACATTTTCTCGACCTCCTTCTTGACTTCTTCGAATTTCGGCCTTCATTTGCCGTGCTCGCTGAAATGGCGGAATCCTTTTTTCGATGGGAGCCGATGCTCAATGATGCTCTGTCTAACCTGGCATTTCATGTAGTCCCAGCGGCGCATGGGTATCGTTCAACAGGCGATCATTGGGCCTCGCAGACCGGATCTAACTTTTTCGATAAATGTTGGTCGTGGCTTATCCCGTGACCAATGTCAATCTCTTCAGTTCATCGGATGTGAACCCATACCCAAGCTTTCACACCGTCGTCGATGCTAAACACAGGGCAAGAGAGGTGAGGACAACCAAAATAATTTGGGCCGATTGCCTGAATCGGCCCCCTTTTTGATTGCGTTAGTCGAGGGTGGCGTACACCTCATGGTTTTACAATGGCAGGGCGTCTCCCTGCTACGACTACATGATCTGCTTGTCGTATGATCGTTGCTTTTTATTTTTTGTGGCCGATCGCGAGGATCGGCCGTGCCACGTATGATCGTGGACCTTTCTACTCTGTCAGGCCAGTGGATAAGACCAGCCTCACCCCGTTTTTTGACGCTTCAATGCGCTCACAGCCGTCCAAACTGATTCCAGAGATCGGCTCTTGGTCTTCTGCTTCCCAGATGTTCATGCCAGCAATGGAAACCTCGATAGAATCGTCTGCATGGACGACCTCCACTTCATCCCCGTCCCACTGTATTAGGCACTGGTGCATCGTGGATGGAATGCAGCGATTAGCGTGATCCAATCCCTTCCTAGCAAGACGGCGAGGTACTTTTGCTGTTCACGGCGAAAAATGACGTGGGTATGGTTTTCCTGCCCACGGTCGATCCACGCTCGTAACGCCTATGCTTCAAGACCGGCCGTTGAAGTCGCTTAACGTGACGTTGGTTTTGATCAGTCCGGCGGAGCGCCCCAAACGTCGTAGCATGGAGTATGGCATGATATTAATCGCCGCTCCGGTGTCCACCAACATCTTCTTGACGGGTTGTCCATTGATGTAGCCCGCAGTACGCTTTCAGATGTTTGTAACCCTTTTCTCGTGGCTTCTCAAAGATAACTGGCCGTGGGCCGCAGTCAAACTGTGCTACTGGTAGCATATTGGTTCGTGGCGCGCAGAACTCCGCCGGGAGTATGAACACCATGTTTGTGCCAGCCGATGCCTGTGCATCGGCTTTTATTGGCTTGGGGCGCCACTCTTTCCTTGGCGCGCGGCCCTCCGTCTCCGTAGTCTGCCTTACTTTGACGGCCAGATCAGGCCGTGCTTTCTTTAGCGTGGAGATCTGCGCTTGACCTCTTCTAAGTGACGCCGCTGCACTCACGCTCGGTGTGTCTTAGTCCAGCGGGGCACCACCTTGGACGGTGAAACCTGTCTTCTTCTTTGTCATCCCTGGGCCTCCCAAAGCCCTTTGCCCGAGTGGACTCCTTGGGACGGCTCTGAGGTTGGAGAGGTCCTAGACGTTCGAACAACGACATCGGCCTCGTGTCCTTCTTTGCTGTCCACATTCAGGCGGTTGTCATTGAGGCAATCGGCTCATTCCCACGCCCCAAAGAATGCTTGAAAAAGGGGCAATCCCAATGTTTGTCTGCGCCTTCCTTCTCTTTGGGTGGTCTCCTGGCGAGGTGCCCATGTCTTTCATTGTCTCCATCGAGCTGGCGCCGTTGATCACGCTGAGCTCATACTTATTAAGGAGATGCGTGGAATGTGGCTTCGATACCGCACCTCCTCACCTGTTCCTCATTAAGTATCGCCTGTTATCGGGCATTGGGCGGTCGCGTGGACCAGCCTTCTCTCTTCTTTGCCCCGAGTGATCACCTCCTTCCTTGTACGTGCCATGGTGGTACCCAGACCCAGCCATGTTGACACCGAACGAAAAGTCCAGTTGACGTCTCGCGGAGCGACTGAGCTCTATCATGTTGACACCGGGGAACGGGTTCGTGTCCACTTTCATGGCGAACTGGCCGAGGATCAGGCGGCCTTGTTCTATTGCCATCTGGATTTGGCGACGTAGCTCTTTGCAATCATTGGTGGTGTGGGTGAACGAATGATGCCACTTGCAGTATGGTCTCCCGTTCATCTCCTGGGCAGTAGGGATTTTGTGGCCTTCGGGTAACCTCACCGCTTTCTCTTCGAAGAATCGAATATCCGCCGGCTTTGCTCACGTCAAGTCAAACCCTTTCAAAGGCCCCTTTGCTTCACCCACTTGCAGGACACGGTTCCGCTTCGAGCCCACTCGCCACGGCCACCTCCTGGTCTTGTGTAGGATCATCTTCTTCAGAACGACCAGGGCTTACGGGCCGCTTGAACTGTCTTGGTATAACTCGGTGGCGCTGTTCATACATCGCCGGGCCATGTGTGCCGAGTTGTACTCCACCGGAAAGCCAGATCCTTGATGGGTGCTAAGAGTCCCAACATCGCCACTCGATTGCTTCCTTCTCAGTTAAACGAGCCGAATAACATCCGTTCTTGATGGTTCTGAAGCGCTGGATGTATTCGGCTACAGTTTCTCCCGCTTCGTTGCATTTCGCGCCAGTCCGCAATGCCAGCCTCGTAGCCTCTGAATGGTACCTTGGATGTGGAACTGTTCTTCTAGTTGCTTCCAGCGAATTGAATCGTGGCAGCGAGGTGTACCACCCAAAGGCTGGTCTGTTAAAGATTGTGCAAAAAATCTCACGCAAGATTTGATCCGATGCGAAATCATGCCTAGCTGTGCTGTGTATCGCTTACGTGCTCGATCGAGCTTGACCCTCCGACCGCTGAATCTTGAGAACTCGGGAGCTTATATTTGGGCGGCAGTGGAATCAGGTCGAACTTCGTTGGGGTACGGCTTTGAGTAGCCGACAGGCGCCTTTTCGACGGGCCGAACCGATCTCGCAAGATGGTAGTGATTTGGTCCACTGTTTGAGCTGCAGGGCTGGATTCTCATGGCTTGTTCCATGGCATACTTGGCTAGCCACGCTTTGTCGTCCATCCGGACATCGTTGCTCCGAACGCCGCTTCACGAAGATCTGCGGCAGGAACCCCGCGGAGAATCCTGCGGTTGCGACCGCTGGTGCGCGCCAAGTTGTTGCGTCCCGCACGTAGGCACATATGTACCCATGCGGGATCTCCTTGGGTGGCTCGAACAGGAATTGGCAATCACTGGATCGCCTCGGCCTTGTAGACAATGTATGCCGCTGATCCTGGCGGCTGGAGCCGCGAGTGAATGGCGATTTGCGGTGTGGAGCGGTCTTTCTCCTTGGTGGGTTCCTAAAGTGGGCCCCGACGAGAGTAATCCGATGTTTCATGATCTCTGGACCACGCGAACCGCGACCCGCTTCAGCGTTCACGGCTCTCGAGTGGCGGTGTAGAATGAGCCACCATGTAGTTGACCTCCTGTCAGAGAGCTCGGGCGTTCCTCCGAAGGAACAGCAGATCCACTTCATCGAGAGCACCCTCGGGAGAATCCTTCCATTTGATGCCACGCAGACGGGTCCTCTCGAAAGAGCCAATGAGGTCGGCTTCAAGAGCCCTTTGATCTCGTCATACTTCGCTTTGTGCTCGGCAGAAGCTCGTCAGACGTGACCGGCCTGTTCTCCATCGCAGCGGACATTGATGTAGACGTTGTTGAAAGTCCCACCGGCGTGCGAATGTGTTGCTGTCAAAACTCACCGGCGGCAGACGAGCAACACGAAGAGCCGGAGGCTCCAGAGCGCTGGTGGGCCTGGTCCCTCGGTCAACGGCCAAATCTTCCGCACGCACGTCTGTCTTGGTTCGAGTGCCACCGACCTATACCTGGTCGAAGGTGATGGATTGCTCGATTGGTTTCTGCACGGTAAACAAGTATACGTAAAATTCGAGCCGTGATCGGCTCCGTGTTTCTCTAAATCGGCTTTGAGCCGATTATCCCCATGGCTCTGCATTGGATCTATGATAACATGGGGTTTTGCTTAATTACTACAAGCTAAATCGATCTACGATAGTTTGGTGTTTTCACCACGCAACCGGAACGTCCCACGCGTAGTTGAGCCTAATAGATACGAAAAATAGTAGAAAACTGATCCTAGAGAAGGCCTAAAAACCAACATAACGTCAATTCCCGGAACGTCCCCTCTAAGATCAATAAACCATACCTTACGTATTACCGGATCGTTCAACCCGTTTGTGAGGCCTAATCATGTAGATATTAAACTAAACCTTGATGAACAAGGCACAACTATAACAGATCAAATCGACTAAGGAAATCATAAGATGCCACCTTCACACCGGAGAAGGTGCAAAGACGGCGAGATAGCTAGAGGTAGCATAAATAAGCAATCATAGTAAAAGTATCGATGCTAGCTCTAACAAATTGTGGTAAAGGTGTTACTCGCCATCAACAAGGCTTCAAGACGAGTAACACCAGATAACGATAGAATATCGCCTAGATCGCAAGATGCGATCTAGGCGCATGGCACTTACCCGAGAAAACCCTAGAAACAAGGGGTGGCGATCTTGCCGAGATTGTGTTTGTTGTGAACGTGATTGTCCTTTTCTTTCAATAACCCTAGGTACATATTTATAGTCCGGAGACTCTCTACTTTTGGAATAACTCTACAACTCTATCTTTATCTAAACATAAACGGAACCTAAACAAATACGAATCCTACTAAGATACAAGATACACGGGCAATTCAGCCCAAATCTACGCACTAGGCCGATCCAACCACACGTTGAATATATGTATCTTCTAAGCCCATCTTGATCACGGCCCATCCCCTTCGTAGGCCAAAATATGGCGATAACACAGGGAAAAGTCCTAGCCGGACAGGTTATAGAGTCCTACACTGTCTATAACTAGTCTATCGTGTCTTGCACTCCAAGGCTCCGGGTACGTCGGTGACTCCTCTGTAGCCTTCCTTTATCCAGCATGGGCCTCCTTTCTGGATCCATCTAAATGGGCCACCCAGCAGGCCATGGGCCATGCTACTAACTATGGGCCACCCAGGTTATCCGGATAGGAGACATGCTATAAGGATACCCATATAGCATATCCCCAACAGATTGCCTCTTCACGTAAAATGCTCCGTCTAGATGGATATCGGCAAATCGTCAAGCAACATCTCGTAGTCCTCCCAAAGAACCCTGCAAGGTTTTGTCCTTCTTCAACTTGTAAGTCGGACAATTGCTGAATCTTCTATCGTACTCTTCCGTAGCCGGATTGGATCCGTCTATGCCGAAATCTTCCGATGTGATGGTTCACCTGCTAGTGATAGCTAGGGCGACGTAGACATAGGTCAGCAACGCCTCGTAACTCACACATGCAGGAAACGCAATCATGTCCGATTTTCCCGCGCGGGCAATATGAACCGTTGGCGGCGACGTTTGACAACGTGGCGAAATTTCCGCGCACGCGCCCGCACACGTCGCTTACGCGGCAACCGTACGATCATGCTGCACAAATCTTGATGCCGGAGGTTATAAATAATAACAGCGGTGGAAATTTTACTTTTCACCTCATTTGTCCTTTGCATCATCTTCTTCCTCCAGCGAGCGCCTCCTCGCGCTCTCCACGCACAGTGTGAAAAAACCCTAGCTCCTTGACCTTCCCAATCACCACCTAAACGTCCAATGGCCAGCAGCAGTTCCTCCCCTTCCATGGAAGCGTCAGGAGATGCCGCGGTGAAGCCGGCGAGCGCCATCATCGTGCCTCCAGAGGGACTGGTTATTCCCAAATCCGCGGTGGTCGAGACCATCGGCGGCGACCATAATCCAGCGGTGTTGGAGCGGCTGGAAGAGGAGTATGACTCCCACAAGGGCGATTGGGGCGGTTCATATATTACGGACCGCGATCAAAGAACTGATCAACGAAGGTTACCTCCCCGTAACAGAGGGGCTCGTCTGGCGGGCGGTGCCGGCCGGCGAGGTCACACCTTCTCCCCAAGCCGGAGAAAAGGTGTGCTTCAAAGCCCAACTGGTACGCGGTGTCTCCCTGCCCATTTCCAAATTTTTCCTTGCTGTCCTCAACCATTACCGAGTACAGCCTCAGGACCTCTCCCCTAATAGCATCTTAGCGCTCAGCAACTACGCAGCGCTTTGCGAGGGTTATTTAGGGATTAGGCCTAGGCTAGATCTCTTTATATACTTTTTCACCGTCAAGCGCGAAGCCGGAGCCGGCAAGGACGAGCTCAGGAATTGTGGCACCATTAGTTTTAAGATCCGGCCTGGCCGGCGCTTCCCCGACATTGTTGGCCACGAGTCCTGCAAGAACTGGCAACAAACGTACTTCTACGGCCTAGATATCCCTTTGGCTGGCCGAGAAGTGACGTACCCAGACTTCATCGATGGAGCTGCCGCCGAAGCCTCGACATGGAGATCCCATGCCTCCCTTCCCTCCGACATCGATGCTTCCCATGCTATAAGGTGAATAGCGTGGTTCGTAGATACGAGTCTGACCATATTGGACCTGTCCATGTGCTGGTTCGTCAGGCGGATCCAGCCTCTGCAGCATCACTTGAAGTTGATGCACGAGTATACCAACGAGAGGAAGGATAGCCTCCGCATTTCCGAGGACAACTTCTCGAGCGACTCCGTCAAGCTTCGCCTCAAGGACATCGTAAGGTGAAGGATAGGAAGCGTGGCTTCACCATCACCTACAACATGTTCATAGAGAGCAAGCGCCCAAAGGTACATGTTTATTTTCCGTGTATGACATATACTCCAGTTTTTTCCGTCTAGCCATTACCATCTCATCTAACACGGTGGATCTTCACTTAACATCTCAGCGACATAGATGAGGATAGCATGGCTCCCCAAATCTATGATCCAAAGATGAAGGAAGTCACCGTCGTGTCCGATGACGATGCTCCGTTGGCGCAAAAGCGGAAGAGCTCCACCTCTGACGCTGCCAACGGAGGCAAGAAAAAGAAGACGGAGGGTGGAGCCTCCAAGAAGACTACCGCCGCCCTGGAGGAAGAGAAAAGAAAGGTTACCGGGATCCCCTTTGCCAAAGCACCCCCTCTTGTGTAAGCTTCTTTCTCTCTGACATTGTCCATTGTTTGTCTTATTCCTGTACTTATACTTTTGTACGTTTCAGGAAGAAAGCCACTACTAGTCTGAAGAAGACCTCGAAAACTTTGGGGGCTTCTAGAACCATTAAGGATATTCTACATCGCGACGCAGCTTCCCACGCATCTCCCGCCATCGCCCCTGTCACTCCCATCGTACAGCCCTCGTCCGCTCCGACAAACTCTCAATCTAAAGAAGCATCTGGCCCTTCCGCCATGGAAGTGGACTCAGGTGCCTCCATAGAACTTGTTGTTGTTGGCGAACAGGCGACGCAGGAAAGTGCCGCACACCAAATGGCTGAAGCTCCGGCTAAGGATGTCATCGGTAGCGGTAAGGCGATGGTGGAAGGTGGTACATCTGCCGAAGGCAGCGCCTCCGCATCCAATAAGACCATAGAGTTTCCGAAGATAGTCTATCCGGTACTTACGCCGGGTAGCACTGCTCTGGTTCCTGGTGCGGTGCCGACATCTCCAACGTGCAGCCTTGAGGAGCTTCTCCGGCAAGCAGAAATCTTGCAAGGAAACAGTTTGTCCTTTGGCAAGTTGCTTGATGAGAGTGCTACAGACCTCAAGATCATTGCGCTAGTAAGTTTTGCTTGCCTTTTGCATTTCATATGAGTATCCCACTGTAGCCCCCGAGGATTTAGAGGGAAAACCATTGGTCTTTGCATCTAAATACTCTAAAAGTGACTAAGCTAGAAAACTTCTCACTGTAGCCCCCAAGCATATAGTTTGAATGAATTATTCCGACTAAATGCTTTTAGAGTAGCATATGCAGTGTTTATAAATTTCAATATTGTAGCCTCTAAGCTTCTAGTTTTAACTAAATTAGTTCCGACTAGATGCTTAAAGAGAAGCTAAGCATATGTCTGAGTTAAAAAACTTTATACTGTAGCCCCCAAGCTTCTAATCAAAAACTGAATTAGTTCCGACTAGATACTTAAATAAAGACTAAGCACATTTGAAAGTGTAAGATGGTTAACCTAGAGGGGGGTGAATAGGTTTCTACAAAATTCTTTATAATCTTTTGCAAGTTTTAGGCTTTACGGAATATAAGTGAGCCTAAATGCAAACTAGGTGAAGCAACCTAGATGATGTACAAGATACTTCAAGCTCGAAGGCTATCACAAGATAAGCAACACAAGTAAGAGATCGGTTAAGGAATAACCGAAGCATGCGGAGAAGAAGATGTATTCCCGTGTTCACCACCTTTGGGAAGGGGGCTACGTCACGTTGGAGAGGTGTGAGGTTCCACGAAGGATTCCTCACGCGCCACGAAGGCTCACCTTCTTCTCCGAGCCTATCCCACGAAGGAATAGCTCACTTACTCGTGGTAGACTTTAAGGTAGTCTCCAAACCCTCACAAACTTTCCACGGAGCAAATCACAAGCCGAATGCCTCCGGGAGACCCTAGCCGCCTAGGGTTTCCCACAAACTCAAGAGTAACAAGCTAACTCGATGAACTCAATGGGGAATGAACTTTGGCTTGGTGGAAACGTAGATCAGGACCTCCTCTTCCTTTCTACCAAAGGGATTTGGATTTGGTTGGGTAGAACGGGAGATCCTCAAGCTTTTGTGTTTCAACAATGGGAGAGAGAGAGAGAGCTTCAAGAAATGATATAAACTGAATGCCTAACATGCTCAAGCTAGAAGAAGGGATATTTATACTCAAGGATAAAAACTAGCCGTTTCGAGCCAAAAATGCAAGGTCCGGTTTTAAGTTCGGTTGGACCGGTTCACACCGGACGATCGGTCCTCGGCCGGAAAAGCGGATCGAATCAATCACTGTCTGCCAGACTCGGATAGATTCGAGTCGATAACGAACACCGGTTTGAGTTCGGATTTCCGATCCTGACACCGGACGGTCCGGTCTGGGAACCGGTCCAACCAGTCTGAAAACCGGATCTGCAGAAAAGGCTTTGATGGATAGGATTTCTTCTCTTCTCTCTTTGGTGATGGATTAGGTAGGAGAAAGGGATGTGTATATGGCTTAGGTGATCATCCCCAACAAGCTCATCGAGAGAACCCCTCTTAATAGTGCGGAGCTCCTAACCGGACTCAAATTACATAAAAAGGGAAAACTCCTGTGCAAAGCTTCGTTATCAAAATGGGGGGGTCTCCGATAACCTTTCATCACATCATCGTACTAGAACTTGTGTAAGACACTAGAAATAGCATTAGTCCACTCTAACCATGGTGTCATTGTTAACCAAAAAAGGCATAGGGTAAAATACCCTTTCAATATTGCTAGGTTAAAAAAACTCACAATGTAGCCCCCGAGCTTCTAGGTGGAAATTTTCCGGCTAGATTCTCCAAGTAAACCAAACAACGTTTAACTTTCTTCTTTCCATAGAAAGAGAATGCTCGGAGGGGCGTCACCAACGACAAGTACCAGAAGATGCGCGCGGACTTGGAAGCTAAAAAGGGTAAAACTGCCTTCTTGAAGGAACAGATCATCAAGAGCAAGCGTCTGTTTTTCCTTTCTTTTTTGTATTCCGACTTGGTCTTGTGCCAACATTCTCCGAGTACTCACTGTGTACTTTTATTTCTCCAACTTGCATAAGCCATTTCCAAGGCGAAGGATATTGTTGAGCAATCCTAGCATATTCAATAGCTGGATAGCGAAAACAAGATCCTTAAGCAGGAGAGAAAGGACATGCTGAAGATGCATGAAGACTCAATGAAAGCCATGCAAGACTCCACCAGTGAGGACATGAACCTCTTGAAGGAGGAAATCGCGATCTTGAAGGAGTAGAAGAAAGCTGCTGATGAGCAAAATGAAACGCCATCATGAAGCGTACAAGATCCTCCGACAAGAACGGGACTCCATGGCAGAGACTCTCCAGCAGGCTGAGATTAGCATTTTCAGTAAGTGATTCTCCGTCTTGGACTTCTGTAAGCTAGATACTCTGAATTTTTGTGTTATTGAACTCATGTGCTCCTTTGTCGGAAATTTGCAGCTCCTATGGGTTTAACCCGATCGCCTCCTCCGCCAAAGGAATGCATGGTCCTTGCCGGCAACTTTATCAACACCGCCATCACATAGACCAAAGAGATTTCCAAGCCCCTCCAAATTAACATCAATGCAGTGGATTCTGTGGTGAAGTTCTCGGAGATCCTGCGCCGAGCCCCAGAGCGTATCTCAAGCTGGAAAGCTTCGTGTGCACGGGCTGGCAATAGGATGGCACTATGAATGGTTAAGGCGCATTACGAGAATGCCGACATTGACACGGTGACCTCCGGTATCCCCGACGTAGACGATGAAGGCTAAAAGATAAATCACGAAGCTATCTTGGCGTCGCTCGCGGGTTTTGACACCATATTCGCCGAGTTAGTCGACACTAATGTCTTTGTGCCCATGAAAACCATTGATGGTGGCAACCAAAGCTCCTCCAAGTCCCTCAACACTGCCGACTTCGAGGAAGGTGACTCTCCTGCTGCTGACGATGTTGCCTCCAAGTCGCCTGCGCTAGAGGAATAAAAAAACAATTTGTAATTTTCGTTTCCTCTGTAATATGTATGCGGAAAAACTTATGTGTTAAATTAAGGCAGAAAATAATGGTTGTTATTTCCTGCTACTCAAGAATTTGTTCCAGCATGTATATATTTTTTAAGCAAGTGCTGGCTTATCCATTACTTTGTTTTTTATGCTTGAACTTTCGTGAGTCGTAAGACTCGTTGTCAGAACCATGCGCTCAGGTGATGATGCCCAATGGCACCGTCAATAACCTAAGCACAAAATCGCCGACAATAAGTGCCAAAAGTCACTACTCCAGAATCCACATAAAAACAACAAAGAACGTGTAGACCAGAAAACCTAAGCTAACGCCCGTAGGCGGAATTTTCACAAGTGCAATGGCAAAGCTTGTGCATAAAGGTTTTATACGATCCAAAAATGAACACTAAAGGAGGTAAAAGACTCATAAATATGAGAATCAGAGAGCTTTATTTCATTGATCATATAATAGGTACACAATAGATAAAAAATGCTAAGTGTAGAAAGGACGTAGTTGTCCTATGTTCCATGGCCGATCAAGCTCCAGGTAGTCATCATCCGGGTCACGTCGCTTACGCTTATGATCCTTGCTGGGTCTATCCTTCAGTTCACGATTGTCAACGAGGTAGTAAGACCCATTGAGCAGCGACTTTCTTATGATGAATGGTCCTTCCCATGGCAGGGATAACTTGTGTGACTTCTTCTGCTTAAGTCGGAGCACCAGATCCCCCTCTTTAAACGAGCGATGTCGGACGCGGCGACTATTGTAGTTGTGTAGATTCTGCTGATAGATGGCGGATCTTTGGCATGCCAAAACACACTCCTCCTCGAGAAGGTCCACATCTAGGCGTCTGGATTCTTCAGCATCATCTTCATCGTAGGCGGCAACTCTTGGTGCATCGTGAAGGATGTCGGAAGGCAGGATGGCTTCTGCTCCATATACCATGAAGTAAGGGGTGTAGCCGGTGGATCTTTTGGGTGTAGTTCGTAAACTCCACAACACAGATGGCAATTCTTCCGCCCAGGCTCCAGCTGCTCTATGTAGCGGTGCCTCAAGACGTGGCTTGATTCCCTGCGGAATTAATCCATTGGCTCGCTCAACCTGACCATTGGACTGTGGGTGTGCCACAGATGCAAGGTTAAGTCGGATGCCCTTGTCCCAACAATAAGCCTCCAATTCTCCGATTGACAAGTTGCTGCCATTGTCGGTGATAATGCTATATGGGAGACCAAATCTCACCATTAGATCTCGGACAAACCTAAGGGAAGTTGCCCCATCAAGCTTTCTAATGGGTTTAGCTTCTATCCATTTGATAAATTTATCAACTGCTACTAGTAGATGGGTAAATCCACATGGTGCCATTTGTAACGGACCCAACATGTCCAGCCCCCAGACTGCAAACGGCCAAGTTATTGGTATTGTTCGCAATTTTTCAGCAGGAACATGTGGTTGTCGGGCATAATACTGGCATCCCATGCATGTCTCAACTAGCTTGTCGCCTTTTGCGACCAAGAGAATCCTGCGGAAGGCTTTAGCGACCAAAGAAGCGGGCGTTATGCCCATAATGTGAGATGGATTTCACGTAGGATTTCAATACCTTCTTGCTGGGAAACACACTTAAGGTATACACCAGTAGTGCTTATTTTGTAGAGCTGTCCATTGATTATGTTATAGCCCTTTTCTCGATGTACTACTTGCCGTATTTCGATCTCATCGTCGGGCAAAGTTCCATGTTCAAGAAATTCCATGAACAGTTTTGTCCAAGACGGAGGGACCTTTTCCACCATGTGGACGAAATAGTCTACTCTATCCGGGTTGTCGATGTCAGCTCCCTTCATGGATGGTGTCCGTAGATGCTCCAGGAAAACTCCAGGCGGAATTCGTTTGTGCCCTGATCCAAGCTTAGACAGCAGATCAGCCGCCTCGTTTTGCTCCCTAGGTACACACTTGACCTCGTAGCCCAAGAAGCTCTTGGCTATCTCGTCCACTTTGTCTTGATATGCCACCATTATAGGGTTCCGCTCATTCCAGGTGCCAGCCACCTACTGGGCAACCAAGTCAGAATCTCCACAGCAAACTATGCGCTTGATGCCAATATCCTTGGCTACGCGTAATTCGTGAATGAGTGCCTCATACTCCGCCATGTTGTTCGTAGCCTCGAAGTGGATCTACAGAACGTAGTGCAGCTTGTCCCTAGTTGGTGACTGTAGTAGTACACCAGCCCCCGAGCCGTTGAGTAGCTTTGATCTGTCAAAGTGCATCACCCAGTATTCTGGCTCCGGAAATGGGGTATCATCTGGCATCTCCGTCCAATCTGCGATAAAATCCGCCAAGGCTTGTGACTTGATAGCGTCGCGTCTCTTTTAGGTGATCTCGAAGGCGGTAAGTTAAATGCCCCACTTCGCGACCCTTCCTGTAGCGTCGCTGTTGTTGATAATGTCGGACAGTGGAGACTTGCTCACCACTATGATGGGGTGCTCCTGGAAATAGTGACATGGTTATACCCCGCGGGTGCATGATCTCAGCGTACCTAGTCCAGCCCAAGGAAGGCCCACGGCAAATGTACGCCGGCCCATGAAGACTTTCGGGTGGCCCAGGCCCATGACGCCTTCGGATCCTTGGAGAGCAAGACTAGAGTAGATAGGAAATTCAAAGGGGTAAAACCCTAGAACTCAGAATCGACTAGGTCTATGCTCTGGACCGCCTAAGTCTATATAAAGGCCGAGGGCACGACCTAGATCTCTTGACTCATACTTTGATACACACCTCCACGCCAGATTGCATCAAGACTTCTGTTAACCTTCGGTTCCGTAGTCAAGAGCAGCGTGAGTAGGGTTTTCCCTCGGGCCCGAACACAGGTAAACTTTGTGTCCCCGTGTTGCTTGTTTGCTAACCGTTCCACGATCTCCAGCATCCCCATCTTCTCCGAAACCCAAGTCCATAACAATGGGCATTGATGAGATCAAACCTCGTCAATTGGCGCCGGCTGTGGGAATTGGGGGCGCTGATTGTGCGATCGTGACGGTCTGTGACACCCCAAGGTTCGAATCCTCAACCTTTGTCATGATTTGTGCATTTCTTACCTTCATCGTGCATGCATCATATTTATTTGTTGGCATTTGATTTGGTTCTTGATATATTTGTATTTGGTTTTTACTAAATTGCTATAATGCCCAATTGGAGTTGAGGGCATCTCTCTTTATCTCCTTCCTTCTACTAACATGTTAACAATCTCATTATCATATCTCTTTTATATATGTGGGTGTCTTGTTGGGTTATTCGTATTTTTAAATCTTGCTCATGTATTCATCTACACATGATCCACTCCCCCTTTTATTTGCATTTGGCTTATTGTTATATCCGTGGCTCTTTCCTCTTATTCCTTGTGGATCTTTCTCTCTTTGTTTTTCTTATGTGTGTATACCCATATACCCATAATAACTCTCTTATTATCTCCTTTTAAAACTCTATCCTGTTACACCTATTTAACACACCCCGTATATATATCTAAAGTCTCTCTTTTATTTTCTATAACTATATATATCCCTTTTGTCTAGCTTTTTAATCTTTCAAAAGACCCCTTTTAATCTCTAACCATTTTTTTTAAACTTCCAAGAACTTCTGTTCAAATCCTAGCCTAAATTCCTAATCTATTCTACACCTAATCTCTCTCAGCTAGCTATCCATCACCTACCTATCCTAGCAGCATGCACCTGCTGCTGCCTCTCTCTGAATAAAGCAAGCAAAACCACACCTATTCTTTTACCCATCCCCTTCCGCAAGCAAAGCTCAAGCAGCCGCCGCCACCGCGCCATGGCCGCCTCGCTGCGGTCGATACCCATCTAGACGTGCCATTCGCCGCCGCTCTTCCTTCCACCCGGCGCAGCAAAGACGTCTAGGGCGCCGGAGCTGCAAGACACGGACACCGTTGCCGCTGATCATCGTCGCCTTGCCGTTCTGCCGTCGCGCCTCACCGTCGAGCCATCTCCGACCCCCCCCCCACTATGAGGCCGACCTCTCCTACCTTTTTCCCTCTTCTCTGTAATTCCCTTGCTTTTTCTCCTCCGCCGCTGCGTCGTGCCGCACTCGCCGCCGCCGCGCCTCGAGCATGCTGGCTGACAGACAGCAGCAGCAGCAATAACACACGTACCCTCTGTCAGCCTAGTTCTCCTTAATTTTTGCCGCCGCCTCCGGTGATCCTTTGCGAAAACTTCCTGAAGTAAACTTGTTCTCCTACATCCCAGCTTTCCAATGCAACAAACGGTGCTCGTTTTGGATCTCTACAGACGAAGAAATCTTCATTCGAAAACAAGAAAATAATCTGTTCTTCTGAATTTTTTTTTCGACAGCGCAAACTGAATCTGTGCTGTTCATCAACGATTTCAGACCCGCTCGTTGCTTCTATGAAGAAACTTCCTTCTGCAAAGTTGTAGAACTTTTCTAGATCTACAATTTTTGTTTTTACGGAAATTTCAAAATCCTCGCAGATTTGTCGCCATCGTCGTCCAAAGTCAAGCCAATTTTTTCTGTTTCTAAGAAGTTAACTGAACCTGTTCTGAAAACCTACGTTTCTCGGCGCATCTATTACTCTTTTGGAAAATCTTTCTTCACCAAAGTTGTATATCTTCGCGAGATCTACAATTTTCGTTTTTACGAAATCCTCAAATTCTTCACCGTTTCATCGCTATCATCATCTGAAGACAGGTCGTTTCTAATTCAAACCCCAGATCGGATCTATAGTTCGTGAAGATTTTCTAAAAAAGCCCCTAACCATCTTCTGGTTTTTAACCGGAGTCCTCCCCTGGGCTGATCTGATGGGCCGGCCCGACTTACTCTTCCAGACCGTGCAGCAGATAACAATGACACCGGCCCAGTTCTTCTCAGTGGCCCACCTATTTTTTTTCTGTCTATTTCTTTTATTATTTCAATTAATGTAAATTTCTTCAAATCTAAATAACTTCCAAACAATTTCGAATTCGCAAATATTTTCAACATGAAAAGTAAATGATTTTCTGAGATGAATAAAATGGCTTAAGTGGAATTTTGCAGAAATACCCCCAACTATAACAACTTTGACAATTTTGCCCTTTTGGCCTTAAAAATGCAATTAAATAACTTTTAATCCGTAATTCCAAATTCTATAAATAATATATCTAAATCGATCAGCTCGACGACACGAAACCTACCGTGGTATCCATTTGTTCCTTCGCATCATGCATCACTGAACCTTAATAAAATTTGCACCCGAACACCTACGTAATATGTGGCTGATTCACCTTATCGCTATACTTTTGTCCTCGGCCACTTAAACTTGAATCATTAAACATATCGCATCATATACTGCCATGGCACATTATTGATTGCATTGTATCGTTCATGTGTTGATCGCGTTATTCCCTTTCTATGTATGGCATTTGGTTCTTATCGGTAGAAGGCGAGCCCGATGAGTATCAGCAGGAGTTTGAGCAGTGCAAATACCCTCTCGAGTTTGTACCGACCCCTTCCTTTGAGCAGCCAGGCGAGCACCTCACCCCCTTCTACCTATTTTTGCATTTATAGTCTTTACTTCCTTCTGTTGATCTATTGCTATCCCTATTGTCGATGCTTTGCTTGCGTACCTTTAATTTACTGCTCTACTATATTGCCTTGATTATCCTCGCCTTGTTTGTTTAGCTAGCTTTGACCTTGCAGTCGTAGGCTTGCTTAGCTTTGCTCTCATACTGTGGAACTTGAATTCGGATAATGTCGTTATAAATATTAATCGATGTTGTTGGTAAATGGCTTCACCTAATGATAAGGCCCCGCGACCACCTTTGGGGCTTGAGTCGACCTAGGACCGCTCGTTCTACGATACCGATTACGAGTTGATCGCGCTAACCAAACGTGGGGGCCTCTGGATCCCCTCAACTACCGACGCTATTCAGATATCCAGAGGGTTACAAAATCGGTTTTCCATTTGGTGCATATGCATAATATGTCCTCGGACATGGGTGTGTTGGATATGTCTTCGCTTGATATTTGGTGGATCATGGCTTGCATACATAAAATGCGGTACAGTGGCGGCACCACGGTGTACAAGTTACCATGAGCCCGATCCACCAGTAGGTGCAAACGCTGTGCCTTCCTTGAGAATCGTCGTACCTCTTGGTTGGTTCCACATAGTAGGTGATGCCTCTGGATGTGCGCGTAGTTATGGGACAGTTCTTGTTGTGAGACTTGGATTGCACGCCTATTTGCGTTTTAGTGCTTGAAGGGTTAAACATGCGTTTGGGTACAGTTGTGCACCCCTGCAGGGTAAATCTTTTCGAGAAGCCGTGTGTCCACGGTTATGGACGCCTCAGGAGTACAGTGTCATGATCATAGGCAACGCCACTAATACATTGCTCTAATAGAATAACTAGTAATTAGTCTTATCAATTAAACAACTGCTTAACTAAAATTGCAATGTGTGTGTTCTGTGGGACTACTTCCTCGACTAGTTTTCGAGGGGGAAGGCCTTGGATGGGTTATGCCTGGAGTTATCTTAATGTTATCGTTTAGCGCCCTCTTATCCCGCTCTAATAGACGATGTTGTAGCGTGTCTCTATAGGTTAGTCAGCTGCAAGCATTGCCGCCGCTAAGTACACATATAACCCTTGTAGGCGAGGACCGCTGAATTCTAGTCTCGCCGTGTACTGGCCTCAGTACTGAAGCTCTTGTTTTCTTTATGTTCTTTCGCTTTGGGTTCATTCCCGCCGAACAGGTACGTGTGATCAGGTGGATGAGTCTGGTTCCTACTACGTCGACTACGCTGATGAGGACTACATGCGAAGCGATGGGATCCTACCAGGAAGTCCTGAGACGTGTGGGCATGGGGCTCACTTGCTTATTTCTTGGCATCTTATGCCTATTTGGATCTTATCCGTACTCGGATGTTATATCACGTTTCCGCTTAATGGATGATGTATTGTTGGGACCTCTGTCCTCTATGTGCTAATTATCTATAAACATATATATTTGGGTTTGTTACCTATTTTTTTTCCTTTCTTTGTACCTGGCGTGCTTTGATCTGTGCTTGTATGTCGCCAGACATACTCACTTGTCTGTTGAGTGATATCTGCGTGAAGCTCACTCTAGAAGCTATAACCCTGTAGTGGGGTTATACCGACTAGAGGTTTAGGCGCGCCGGATGGCTGGGCGCTACAAGTTGGTATCAGAGCATGGTCGACCTGCTAGGAGCCCTTGCAGCGGACGTTGTTGAGTCTAGAAAAATATTTTGGTAGCTATATATTAAGGAAAAACTAATCGGAGAGTAGGACTTCTTGCTCTTTATTTCTTTTCCCACCCTCCCACCCTTTTTCTGGTAAGGAAGTGCAAAGTTTTATCTGTTCTCATCATCTTCTTTAGGTTCGAACGTCTTCGGCTATCCGTAGTACCGTCATAAGTTTATTGTTTGTGTCAGAGTAAAGTTGCTTCAAATCAAAAACCTTTGAATCTTCAATTCTGTTATTCTTTCGAATCCGTTGAAACCTCAAATTCCCGGTTTTATTCAAAATGTTTTCATCAATTCCATATGTTTTGATCAAAAGTTTTAAACCTTTCAGCTTGTTGGCATGGTCTTGCTAACTTGTTCTTTGCTACCGACGCGTGAACCAGAAGTTGTACTTCGTCTTCAGTTCTCCTCCAATACATGCATAACTTGAGTTATTTTGGACTCTCGCGATTGTAATGTTTTAGTATAGCTATATGACACTTATCATGAGTGAAATATGTGAATGCTATCAAATCTAATCTGCTGAAATACATAACTTGGGTCGTTCCGACACTCGTAAGTGTAATTTGGTTTCTATAGCAATATGACACTTGTAATGAGTGAGATATGTTGAATGCTATTATCTAATTCTGCATGTTGCTTGTGGTTAATTCTTGCGTACTTTAATTGTACCTTGATGATATCTATGGCTCATTCTTGTTCTAATTGTATCTCTTCTTGCATTTATGTTGGATTTTATTATCCTGAACATGTGCTAACTCGTGTCTTGATGATTGTCATCAGGATGCCTCGAGGGAGATAAGAATCTCCTCCACCACCACCTCCAAACCCTCAGTTGGCTGAAGCGATGTTAACAATGTCAAACCTCTTGGGACAGCTTGTTCGTGGTCAGCAGCAGATCGAGGCCCGCTTTGCTCAGCAGGACTTTGTTCAAAGGGTAACTCTCAGGGATTTTCTCAGTCTCAACCCGAAGAACTTTGACACTCCTAAGTTTCCTCTCGATGCGGACGACTGGCTCCGTGGACAACCTCACACTGGTTAATGCTAAAGTGGCTGAAGAAGACAAAGTGTCTTTTGCTTCCTATATGCTTACTGGTGAATCAGTAGCCTGGTGGGAAACTGTGGAGAATGCCAGGGACCCAAATGTTCCTTTCTCTTGGGCGGAATTCCAGAAATTGTTCCGTGATCATCACATTCCTCAAGGTGAATTGGACAGGATGAAAGAAGAGTTCATGAAGTTGACTCAGGGCTCTAACAATGTCTTGACTTATAGCAAGCAATTCACTCTCTTGGCTCGCTATGCTGGTGATGAAATATCAACTGATGAAAAGAAGCAAGCTCGCTTTAGAAATGGTCTTGAGCCTTCAATCAAGTTCAGCTTAAACCTCACCACTTGCAAGAACTTTGAAGAGTTGGTCAATATGGCAATCAAGGCTGAAACTGGCAGACGTGAGTATGAAAGAACCCTGAAACACGCTCGTGAGTTAGGCTCAGCTACTCACTCTGGCCCGCCTCAAAGGCGTCGTGTCTACCAGCAGGAAGCTCCCCAACCTGCTAGGACCTCCTATCAACAAAGGCAACCACGGGCTGCTCCTCGTCCTCAGATGATTCAGCAAAGGCCTCCTCAGGGTTATATCAGTAGGCGCCACGAAGAAGAAGATGCGTCGGCAAGACCCGTGCTCCCTTTGGTGCTCCTTAGGGACCGTATGCACCTCGGTCTATCATTTGCTACAAGTGTGGCGAACCTGGACACAAGTCACCAGACTGTCAGAACCCTTCGAAGCTTCCTCCCCCTCCCCCTCTCCAGGCTTCCAAAGCCATGGTGAGAGTCGCACCTCCGTGGAAGGCCTTCAACGGTATTAATAGGCCTGGTTCAAAGATGGTAACAGCGAACAATGTGGTGGCAGAAGAAGTAGAGCAAGCGCCTGATGTTGTCATCGGTACATTACCTGTTAACTCTATTCTTGCAAAATTTCTCTTTGATACTGGAGCATCACATTCTTTTGTCTCTTTGAGTTTTGCTGATTCTAATGGTGTGAACATGGAACCTTTGTCTCGCAATCTCATGATAAGCTCTCCTGGGTCTCGATTCACATCTTCCAAAATAAGTCATGGCAACCAAATTCTTATTGGAGGCCATACCTTCCTTGCTTCTTTGATAATCCTTCGGAAATCCAACATTGATGTCATTCTAGGCATGGATTGGCTCAAAGCTAATGGTGCAACTATTGACTGTGTGAACAAGTCGGTATCTCTTTCACATCCAAGTGGCCACATAATCTATTCTCCAAATGCAACTCCTTCAACACAAGCCTTTGCTCTCAATCTCGATTCTTTGCCAACACTGGAAAATGTACCTGTGGTGTGTGAATTTCCAGATGTGTTTCCAGAAGATCTGCCAGGCATGCCACCTGATCGGGCCGTTGAATTCGTGATCGAATTGGAACCCGGAACAGCTCCAATTTCCAAGTGTCCATATAAGATGGGTCCTAATGAAATGGCTGAGCTCAAGAAGCAACTTGATGAACTGGAAAGTAAAGGCCATATTCAGCATAGCACTTCTTCGTGGGGAAGTCCCACCATCTTTGTCAAGAAGAAAGACAAAACTGATCTTCTAGTTGTTGACTATCGTGGTCTCAATGCAAAGACAATCAAGAATAAGTATCCTCTTCCTCGCATCACAGACCTCTTTGATAAGCTCGCTGGAGCAAAAGTGTTCTCTAAGCTTGATTTGAGAAGTGGATACCACCAAATAAAAATCCGCAAGGAGGATATTCCGAAAACAGCTTTCACCACCAGATACGGACAGACGAGTACCAGTAATGTCCTTTGGCCTCACCAATGCTCCTGCAACATTCTCTCGCCTCATGAACTCGGTTTTCATGGAATACCTTGATAAGTTCGTGGTGGTATATCTTGATGACATCCTTGTTTACTCCAAGTCGAGGGAAGAACATGAGGAACACCTTCGGCTTATTCTCTCCAAGCTCCGAGAGCATCGCTTGTATGCTAAGTTCTCTAAGTGTGAATTTTGGCTTTCTAAAGTGGTTTATCTAGGCCATGTCATTTCTGATAAAGGGATTGCAACCAATCCAGAAACAATAAAGTCAACTGTGGATTGGATTCCTCCTAAAAATGTTAAGGAAGTCCGAAGCTTCCTCGGTTTGGCAAGTTATTGTCGCCGATTTGTTGAGAACTTCTCGAAGATAGCAAAACCTCTTTCTGAGCTCCTTAAGAAGGATAAGAAATTCCTTTGGTCTCTAGCTTGTCAAGAAAGCTTTGAAACTCTAAAGAAGAAGCTCACCTCAGCTCCTATTCTGACTCCTCCGGATACATCCAAGCCTTTCCAGATATTCTGTGATGCCTCCATTCAAGGTCTTGGTGCTGTTCTAATGCAAGAAAGAAAAGTCGTGGCTTATGCATCTCGACAGTTGCGTCCACATGAGATAAACTATCCTACTCATGATCTCGAGCTTGCAGCAGTTGTTCATGCGTTGAAAACGTGGAGACATTATTTGCTTGGCAACCGTTGTGAAATCTTCACTGATCACAAGAGTCTTAAGTACATTTTCACTCAGCCTGATCTAAACATGCGACAAAGAAGATGGATGGAAACCATCTCAGACTTTGATGCCTCAATTGACTACACTCCAGGGAAGGCTGATGTGATGGCTGATGCCCTTAGTCGAAAAGTCTATTGTAATAACCTCATGGTCAAGGAAAGCAATAAGCATCTCTTCAAAGAAATTCAGTTGTACAATCTTGAGATTGGTCCTCAGGGGCATCTTGCAAGTCTATGCTTGGCTCCCAATCTTGAAGAGAAAATTCGTGAGGCCCAGTTGACTGATGCTATGGTCCTCAAAGTCAAGAAAAATCTGGAATTGGGCGTTCCCAAGTACAAATCCTATTCCATTGATGCTAATGGCACTCTTAGATTCGAAGGGCGCATTGTTGTACCAAAAGTGCAAGCACTCAAGAATCTAATTCTCAAAGAAGCTCATGAAACTTTGCTGGCTATTCACCCTGGTAGCTCAAAGATGTACCATGATCTCAAACCTTACTATTGGTGGACGCGCATGAAGCGTGAAATTGCCAAGTATGTTGTCGAGTGTGATGTTTGCAGAAGAGTGAAAGCAGAGCATTAGAGAGCCGCTGGTCTCCTTCAACCTCTCCAGATTCCTGAGTGGAAGTGGGATAAAATTGAGATGGATTTTATCACCGGATTTCCAAAATCTCAGAAGGGCAACAATGCCATATTTGTGGTGATTGATCGCTTCTCCAAAGTGGCCCACTTCTTGCCTGTCAAAGAAACTATTACAACTAGTCAATTGGCAGAACTCTATGTTGCGAGGATTGTAAGCCTCCATGGTGTTCCTCAAGAAATCACATCTGATCGTGGAAGCTTGTTTACTTCCAGATTCTGGGAATCTTTTTAGCAGTACATGGGAACTAATATCAAGTTCAAGATCAGATCACCCTCAGTCTCAAGGCCAAGTGGAAAGAGTAAATTAAATTCTTGAAGATATGCTCAGAGCTTGTGTCATCTCTTTTGGCATGAAATGGGAAGAATGTCTTCCTTTTGCTGAATTCTCTTATAACAACAGTCATCAATCAAGCCTGCACATGTCACCATTTGAAGTTCTTTATGGCTTCAAGTGCCGTACTCCTCTCTACTGGTCAGAAACTGGTGAAAGGAAAATCTTGAGAAATAAAGATCCCCTAGATCCTAAAATGTGTCCGGATATCATCAAAGAGGCAGAAGAAAAGTGTCATATTGTTCGCGACAACTTGAAAATTGCTCAAAATCGACAGAAAGCCTACTATGATGGAAAGCATCGTGATATGGTGTACAAAGTGGGTGATCTTGCTTATCTCCGTGTGACCCCGATGAGAGGCACACACCGCTTTGGTATCAAAGGGAAGCTTGCCCCGCGATACATCGGTCCCTTCAAGGTTCTCTCAAGATCAGGTCCTCTTGCTTATGTCTTGGAGTTACCTGAGAATCTAAAAAATGTTCACCCCACCTTCCATGTCTCGCAGTTGAGGCAATGCTTCAAGGATCCCGGTAGAGCCGTGGATCATTCCTCTATTGAGCTCAAGGAAGACCTCTCTTACCATGAGCATCCTATTCGCATTCTTGATGAGGCTGAACGAAAGACAAGAAACAAAACCATCAAGTTCTTCAAAGTTCAATGGTCACATCACTCCGATAAAGAAGCAACTTGGGAGCGCGAAGATCTCTTGAGATCCGAGTACCCCGCTCTATTCTCCTCTTCTTAGAATCTCGGGACGCGATTCCTTCAAGGCGGGGCGTGTTGTGACACCCCAAGGTTCGAATCCCCAACCTTTGTCATGATTTGTGCATTTCTTACCTTCATCGTGCATGCATCATATTTATTTGTTGGCATTTGATTTGGTTCTTGATATATTTGTATTTGGTTTTTACTAAATTGCTATAATGCCCAATTGGAGTTGAGGGCATCTCTCTTTATCTCCTTCCTTCTACTAACATGTTAACAATCTCATTATCATATCTCTTTTATATATGTGGGTGTCTTGTTGGGTTATTCGTATTTTTAAATCTTGCTCATGTATTCATCTACACATGATCCACTCCCCCTTTTATTTGCATTTGGCTTATTGTTATATCCGTGGCTCTTTCCTCTTATTCCTTGTGGATCTTTCTCTCTTTGTTTTTCTTATGTGTGTATACCCATATACCCATAATAGCTCTCTTATTATCTCCTTTTAAAACTCTATCCTGTTACACCTATTTAACACACCCTGTATATATATCTAAAGTCTCTCTTTTATTTTCTATAACTATATCTATCCCTTTTGTCTAGCTTTTTAATCTTTCAAAAGGACCCTTTTAATCTCTAACCATTTTTTTTTAAACTTCCAAGAACTTCTGTTCAAATCCTAGCCTAAATTCCTAATCTATTCTACACCTAATCTCTCTCAGCTAGCTATCCATCACCTACCTAGCCTAGCAGCATGCACCTGCTGCTGCCTCTCTCTGAATAAAGCAAGCAAAACCACACCTATTCTTTTACCCATCCCCTTCCGCAAGCAAAGCTCAAGCAGCCGCCGCCACCGCGCCATGGCCGCCTCGCTGCGGTCGATACCCATCTAGACGCGTATTCGCCGCTCTTCCTTCCACCCGGCGCAAAGAAAGACGTCTAGGGCGCCGAGCTGCAAGACACGGACACCGGTTACCGATCATCGCCTTGCTCGCCGTCTACCACCGTCGAGCCATCTCCGACCCCCCACTATGAGGCCGACCTCTCCTACCTTTTCCCTCTTCTCTGTAATTCCTTGCTTTTTCTCCTCCGCATTGCGTCAAGACTCGCCGCCACTTTCGAAAGCATGTCGATGTGACAGCAGCAGCAATAACACACGCATTCTCTGTCACCTAGTTCTCCTTAATTTTTGCCGCCGGTGATCCTTTGCGAAAACTTCACAAGTAAACTTGTTCTCCTACATCCCAGCTTTCCAATGCAACAAACGGTGCTCGTTTTGGATCTCTACACGAAGAAATCTTCATTCGAAAACAAGAAAATAATCTGTTCTTCTGAATTTTTTTTCGACAACAAGAAACTGAATCTGTACTGTTCATCAACGATTTCAGACCCTTCGTTGCTTCTATGAAGAAACTTCCTTCTACAAAGTTGTAGAACTTTTCTAGATCTACAATTTTTGTTTTTACGGAAATTTCAAAATCCTCGCAGATTTGTCGCCATCGTCGTCAAAGTCAAGCCAATTTTTTCGCTTTCTAAGAAGTTAATCGAACCTGTCGAAAACCTACGTTTCTCAAGCATCTATTACTCTTTTGGAAAATCTTTCTTCACCAAAGTTGTAGATCTTCACGAGATCTACAATTTCCGTTTTTACGGAATCCTCAAATTCTTCACCGTTTCATCGCTATCATCATGTGAAGACAGGTCGTTTCTAATTCAAACCCCAGATCGGATCTACAGTTCGTGATGATTTTCTAAAAAAGCCCCTAACCATCTTCTGGTTTTTAACCGGAGTCCTCCCCTAGGCTGATCTGATGGGCCGGCCCGACTTACTCTTCCAGACCGTGCAGCAGATAACAATATCACCGGCCCAGTTCTTCTCAGTGGCCCACCTATTTTTTTTCTGTCTATTTCTTTTATTATTTCAATTAATGTAAATTCCTTCAAATCTAAATAACTTCCAAACAATTTCGAATTCGCATATTTTCAACATGAAAAGTAAATGATTTTCTGAGATGAATAAAATGGCTTAAGTGGAATTTTGCAGAAATACCCCCAACTATTACAACTTTGACAATTTTGCCCTTTTGGCCTTAAAAATGCAATTAAATAACTTTTAATCCGTAATTCCAAATTCTACAAATAATATATCTAAATCGATCAGCTCGACGACACGAAACCTACCGTGGTATCCATGTGTTCCTTCGCATCATGCATCATTGAACCTTAATAAAATTTGCACCCGAACACCTACGTAATATGTGGCTAATTCACTTTATCGCTATACTTTTGTCCTCGGCCACTTAAACTTGAATCATTAAACATATCGCATCATATACTGCCATGGCATATTATTGATTGCATTGTATCGTTCATGTGTTGATCGCGTTATTCCCTTTCTATGTATGGCATTTGGTTCTTATCGGTAGAAGGCGAGCCCGACGAGTATCAGCAGGAGTTTGAGCAGTGCGAATACCCTCTCGAGTTTGTACCGACCCCTTCCTTTGAGCAGCCAGGCGAGCACCTCACCCCCTTCTACCTATTTTTGCATTTATAGTCTTTACTTCCTTCTGTTGATCTATTGCTATCCCTATTGTCGATGCTTTAGCACCGTACCTTTAATTTACCTGCTCTACTATATTGCCTTGATTATCCTACTGCCTTGTTTGTTTAGCTAGCTTTGACCTTGCGAGTCGTAGGCTTGCTTAGCTTTGCTCTCATACAGGTGGAACTTGAATTCTGGATAATGCTGTTATAAATATTAATCTGATGTTGTTGGTAAATGGCTTCACCTAATGATAAGGCCCCGGCAACGACCACCTTTGGGGACTGCTTGAGTCGATCTAGGACCCGTTCGTTCTATGATACCAGTTCTGAGTTGATCGCGCTAACCAAACGTGGGGGCCTCTGGGATCCCCCCCTCAACTACCGGCGCTATTCGTATATCCAGAGGGTTACAAAATCGGTTTTCCATTTGGTGCATATGCATAATATGTCCTCGGACATGGGTGTGTTGGATATGTCTTCGGGCTTGATATTTGGTGGACTGCCATGGCTTGCATACATAAAATAGACACGCGGTGGCGGCACCACGGTGTACAAGTTACCCAGGCCCGATCCACCTGAGGGTGCAAACGCCATGCCTTCCTTGAGAATCGTCGTACCTCTTGGTTTGTTCCACATAGTAGGTGATGCCTCTGGATGTGCGCGTAGTTATGGGACAGTTCTTGTTGTGAGACTTGGATGGCACGCCTATTTGCGTTTTAGTGCTTGAAGGGTTGAACATGCGTTTGGGTACAGTTGTGCACCCTGCAGGGTAAATCTTTTCGAGAAGCCGTGTGTCCACGGTTATGGACGCCTCAGGAGTACAGTGTCATGATCATAGGCAACGCCACTAATACATTGCTCTAATAGAATGACTAGTAATTAGTCTTATCAATTAAACAACTGCTTAACTAAAATTGCAATGTGTGTGTTCTGTGGGACTACTTCCTCGACTGGTTTTCGAGGGGGAAGGCCTTGGATGGGTTATGCCTGGAGTTATCTTAATGTTATTGTTTAGCGCCCTCTTATCCCGCTCTAATAGACGATGTTGTAGCGTGTCTCTATAGGTTAGTCAGCTGCAAGCATTGCCGCCGCTAAGTACACATATAACCCTTGTAGGCGAGGACCGCTGAAATTCTAGTCTCGCCGTAATCGGCCTCAAGATCGACGCTCTTGTTTTCTTTATGTTCTTTCGCTTTGGGCTCATTCCCGTAATGTGCACGTGATCGGTGGATGAGTCGGTTCCTACTACGCCGATTACGCCGATGAGGACTACTGCGAGCGATGGGATCCTACCAGAAGTCCCGAGACGCTTTGGGCATGGGGCTCACTTGCTTATTTCTTGGCATCTTATGCCTATTTGGATCTTATCCGTATCGGATGTTATATCACGTTCCGCTTGATGGATGATGTATTGTTGGGACCTCTGTCCTCGTGGTGCTAATTATCTATAAACATATATATTTGGGTTTGTTACCTATTTTTTTTCCTTTCTTTGTACCGGCGTGCTCGATTCAGGCTTGTATGTCGCCGGCGTACATACTCACTTGTGTACCGAGGCGCTGACATCGGGCCATGAGCTCACTCTAGAAGCTATAACCTCAGAGCGGGTTATACTGACTAGAGGTTTAGGGCGCCGGATGGCGGGCGCTACACGGTCCCAACCCGATCGATCTAACTCGCAAAGAACGGGAGTCAACTCCTCTTGGCGCTTCGACTTCACCGCCCACTCGCCGGCCACCATGAAGGACTTGAGCCCGTGAGGCGACGGACTCAAATCTGCTCGGGAGCTTCGCCCAGCGGGGCAACCGCACCTCCGCCTCGAGCGGTGCCTACCATCAATTAGGCCCGCTTCATGGGCCCCACACCCCGTGCTACGCAAAACACCATCAACAGATGATTCTTACGACAGCAACAGCTGCAACTCCGATCTGTGTGATCCGCCATCGGATGCAGGGACCTACGGTCCGGATATGAAAGCTGCGGCAGCAGCGGACCAATCTGCGAGCGCTACCAATGCGCTGTAGTCATCCAAAGCGACGTGGATCAGCAAACACCCAACCCGCCGCCTAACCCGCCAGAACGAAATGGTGGAAACAGAAGAAGCCCCACCCGAAGAAAACAACGGCGGCCACGCCATCCGCCTTTAGCAAAGAAGGATGGACCCAGTCCGCGGCCGTGCAGTAACATAGCATCGCCGCAGACGCCATGGGATATGCTAATGGCCTACCACCTACTCCTGATCGAGGAGCACAAGAAGCAGGTCAAGATGCAAGAGGTGCTTAAGCCGCGCTCTCCGCCATGGGTATCGGCTCTAGCTCGAACGCCAACCCAGGCAACAAGCACCGCTCTCGGATGGAGATCATGGATCCCCAGGAGCGCCGCGAGTTAACGCGAACTCTCCACACATCCTTCATGGAGATGGACGTCGACGGCAACGTCATCCCGAAAACTCCGCAGGCTGCGATCATGGCAGCCATCACAGACTCGCCCACCCACCTCCCGAGGGGGACCCGAAGAGGGCCATGCACAAGTCCGCACTTGCCGGACTCGGACTCGTCGGAGCCGCGCTCCACCAGGAATCTCCCAAGGAGCCAAAGAAGAAGGCTCCGGTCAGGTTCGATCGCAGCCCCACCCCTTCATCCGAAGAAGAGGAACATGACCTTCCTCGAAGGAAGAAGAGTTCGCACCGCCGCGATCGTGACTACGACGCCAGAGATGCGCTCACACAGCGCAAAATCGACAAAGCGCGCGCCAAGCGCGCATGCTCGTCTGAATCCGAGATGGACGAAGACGAAGGAGAACTCTGCGGAGCCCGATGCTTCAGCAGATCCGTCCGGCGGACACGGATGCCAAGAACTTCAAGCTTCCTTCGGATACTCAAGTTCGACAAGACTCAGACCCAAAAGCTTGGCTCAACGACCACTTATCATCCGTCAAACCGCACGGTGGAAACAAGGAGATCGCCATGCAATGCCTTCACCAGAATGACAGCGCAATCGGATCCGCTCGTGACCCTATCTTCGTGGTCCATCCGGCTGGATGAGCTAGCTTACAGCTTCATCCGAAACTTCAAAGGCACCAGCAAGAGGCCCGCCTCAATCGAAGAGTTGCGAGCCTGCACTCAACGAACGGGCGAATCCATTCGCTCGTACATACTACGCTGGTCCAACACAAAGAACTCTGCAGCCCACATCTCCGAAGAGAGGGCCATCGACGCCTTCAGGGATGGCGTCAAGCGCCAAGACTTCAAGGAGGAACTAGGGCGCGTCAAGCCCAAAACACTCGACCACCTCATGGACATCACCAACAGGTGGGCTGACGGAGAAGATTCCATTCACCGAGCACAATCGGAAGAAGAAGACGACTACGGTCGACGGCGAGAGCGCCGTAGTAAGATAAGATCGCGCGTCTACTACAATCGCGACGGACCCGACATGGTCGCGGCTGGCTACGCCGATCGCCGCAATGACGCCAACCGTAACAGCGGAGGATACCGCGGAGGAAACTTCCGCGATGAGGGGCGCCCAGCGCAGTCGTGGCAACGCCGCGACCGCGATAACGGACCCTCGGCATACGAAAAGCTTTCGGGTCCATGCACCATCCACTTCTACATCGACAAGCAGGATGGCAAAAAGAAGGCCAGCCACATGCTCAAGGACTGCCGCGAGTTCCAGAAACTCACTGAAAGCATGGTGCAGATGAGGCAGCAAGCCCCAATCCCTGCGTTCGGATACGCACCCGCGCCAGGTGAAATAGCGCATGGAGCTCCTCCACCGCCACCCATTGGAGGCTCGAACCAACCAGTCGCACCAGCACAGAACAACGCTGGGAACGGGTATCCCCCGCCGAAAGGAGCACTGATGATCCAGAAGGGGCGCCCCACGAATAGGGTGCAGAAGAAAATCACCCGACAAATCAACCTGGCCGTGGCAACTCCACCCGCCATCCCTGAGTACCTCAGCGGATCGGAGTCCTGCATCACATTCAGTCGTTCGGATCACCCTTTCCAGATCCCTCGCCCAGGTCATGCTGCCTGTGCCGGAGGCGCAGATCGGAGGTTTCAAGATGAGTCGCGTTCATGGATGGCGGCAAGCATCAACTCGATGTTCGCAAGCACTCTAGCAAAGAATGCGGATCCCGCAGCGTACCGAATAGTCGACACAACGTTCCACGGCATCGCCTGTGGAAGGGCATATTCCCCAAGAAAATATGGCTTGACGTCATCTTCGCAAGTCGGACAACTTCGGCCGAACGACTCGAATTTGAAGTGGTGGACTGGCCATCACAGTACCATGCCATCCTCGGGCGTGTAGCATTCGCAAGGTTCCTGGCTGTCCCACACTATGCATACCTGCTACTCAAGATGTCAGGGCCGAAGGGCGTCATCACAATACACGGGAGCTTCACCCGATCGTACCAATGCGATAGGGATTTCAACAGAATCTCCCAGTCATTCGGGTGGAGGAGCTCCTAAGGCTCCGCGAAGTGACAGACAATGGGGCACCCCCAGTCGCACGACAAAACGCGCCCGACATGTCTTTCGACTCCACCGTCAACACAATGAAGGTGCAGGTCCATCCGACGAATGCCTCCAAGACGGCGCTGATCGCCAACGACCTCAGCCCCGCATAGGAAGGCACGCTCGTCGAATTCCTCCGTGAGCGCTGGGAAATCTTCGCCTGGTGTCCTGCGGACATGCCAGGATTTCCCAGGGAATTCGCCGAGCACGCACTCAACGTCTTTCCAGACACCAAGCCCGTCAAGCAGTCCATCCGGAGACTGTCCGAGCCACAAACCGAAGCTATCGGCAAAGAAATCAATAGACTATTCGCTGCAGACTTCATCAGGGAAATCAAAGAAAGTGAATGGCTCGCAAACACAGTCATGGTCCCAAAGAAGGACACAGACATCCTGCGGATGTGCGTGGATTTCACGTCGCTAAACAAGCACTGCCCAAAGGACCACTTCCCCCTTCCTTGGATCGATCAGATCATCGATTCGACTGCAGGTTGCGAGAAACTCTCCTTCCTCGACGCCTACTCAGGCTACAACCAGATTCGACTCAAGGTCGAAGATCAGGAGAAAAGGACGTTTATCACACCGTTCGGAGTATTCTGCTACAACACAATGCCCTTCGGGCTAAAGACAACAGGAGCCACGTACTAGCGATGCATGCAGACATGCCTCAAGGACCAGATCGGTCGCAACATTTAAGTCTATGTCGATGACATAGTCATAAAAACCAGGGAGGCGAGGACACTTATCGACAATCTCCGCGAGACGTTCGACAACCTCGACCGCTACAGGATCAAACTCAACCCCGAAAAGTGCGCCTTCGGCGTCCCATCGGGTTAGCTGCTTGGGTACTTCATCTCTCAGTGAGGGATCGAGGCGAACCCGAAGAAAATCAGAGC
Source organism: Avena longiglumis (assembly GCA_030063025.1). Lineage (NCBI taxonomy): Eukaryota > Viridiplantae > Streptophyta > Magnoliopsida > Poales > Poaceae > Avena > Avena longiglumis. The sequence goes on along the minus strand of CP125974.1, from coordinate 467,432,966 downwards.
CATCATGGTGATGGAGAAGCCGAAAAACCTCAAGGGCGTCCAACAGCTCGCAGGACGAATAGCGGCGTTAAGCAGATTCATCAGCCGCATGGGCGAGAAGGCCCTGCCATTCTACCAGCTGCTACGCAAGGCAGATAAATTCGAATGGACGCCGAAGCCAACGACGCGTTCGAAAGCCTCAAACGGCTACTCTCCACCTCGCCCGTCCTAGTCACGCCAAAGGAGCGCGAACCTCTGCTGCTGTACATAGCAGCCACACACCAAGTGGCCAGCATCGTGCTAGTGGTCGAACGACCCGAAGAAGGCAAGACCCACGGGGTCCAACGCCCAATCTACTACCTCAGCGAGGTACTGACACCAACAAAACAGAGGTACCCTCACTACCAGAAACTCGCCTACGGCGTGTTCATGATGGCTTGACGGTTGAGCCATTACTTCCAGGAGCACCAGGTGATGGTCGTCAACGAGGCACCCCTGAACAGCATCCTGAATAACCCTGAGGCCACAGGGCGCGTGGCCACGTGGGGCATTGAACTGTCACCTCTGGACATCATCTACGAGAAGCGACTCGCAATCCATGACTGTCACCTCAAGTCCTACCGGATTTCCTCGTACATTGGATGGAGCTGCAGGTGCCAGACACCCCAGACATGTCGCAGTCATGGACAATGCACTTCGACGGCTCCAAGCGTGAAGCTGGAGCAGAGTCATCATCGACCCGCAGGCGACCAGATGAAGTACGTCCTTCGGATGAAATTCCGAGCCTCCAACAACGAGGCCGAATACAAAGCCCTCATACACGTCATGAGGATGGCAAAGATCTGTGGCGCAACGCGCCTGGTCATCTACGTTGACTCCAACCTCGTCGTCCAGCAGACGATGAATGAGTGCGACGCACACGCCGAAAACATGATCACGTACCGCACGCTCTACAATGCACTCGAAGGAGAATTCGACGGCTGCGAGCTTCGGCACGTCGGAAGAGAAAGCAACGAGGAAGCCGACAGACTCGCCAACACCGGCTCCACCTGCGCAAAGGTGCCACCGGGTGTGTTCCTCGAACAGATCTGCGTGCCATCTATCAAGCGGAAATTCCCCAAGGGACCACCCGAAGAAGAAGAACACTCGGGGGCTACGCTGCCTGAAGGACATGAAGGACCCGAGAAACTGGACACAGAGGTCGCCATGGTCAACCTGATGCAGGTCATGTCAGTCGAAGAAACTTGGACGCGACCATACCTCTAGTTCTTGATAAACGGAGAACTGCTTGACAGCCCGACAGATGCCCGACGCATATCTCGTCGGTCAAAATCCTTCACCATCATCAATGGCGAGCTGTACAAGCGCAGTATTACGGGTGTACTACAAAGGTGCGTCACCATCGGTGACGGGAAAGCCATCCTCCAAGACATCCACGAGGGCATCTGCGGCCATCACGCAGGCAGCCGCTCCCTTGTCGCCAAAGCTCTACGAGCCGGATTCTACTGGCCAACGGCCATGAGCGATGCAAAGGACATCGTCCGAAGATGCAACGGGTGCCAACGGTTCGCCGACAAACCGCACGCACCCGGGTCAGAGCTCAGACCCATACCTATAGCTTGGCCCTTTGCTCAATGGGGCCTCGACATGATCGGCAAACTGCCAAAGTCCTCGAAAGGGGGGCACGTTTACCTCCTGGTCGCAGTCGACAAATTCACCAAGTGGGTCGAGGCCATGCCGGTCACCAACCAAAAGGGCAAGACTGCCGTCAAGTTCTTCGAATCCATTGTCTACAGGTTCGGCGTACCACACAGCATCATCACCGACAATGGATCGAACTTTATCTCCAAAGAATTCCAGGACTTCTGCGAAGGCCTCGGGATCAACATCACGTACGCCTCAGTGGCACACCCACAAACGAACGGGCAAGTGGAAAAGGCCAACGGCCTAAACGGCGTTGGCATCAAGAAGCGCCTCATGAGTCCACTCGAACGGAAAGCTGGAGCCTAGACGAAAGAGCTACCATCCGTCCTATGGAGCTTATAGACTACACCAAACAGCTCCACCGGCTACACGCCATTCTTCATTATGCACGGAGCCGGTCATATACTACCGGCACGCCACCAGGCCCCGGTCGTCACATAAATAAGCCGAATCCACGGCTGCACTCGAAGATGCCGTCGACACACTGGATGAAGCAAGAGACGTAGCAGCAGCTCGATCAGCGGTGTACCAGCAGAGTCTCCGCAACTATCACAGCCAACGGCTACGCCCAAGGTCCTTTGTCGAAGGAGACCTCGTCTTTCGACTCAAGCAAGAACGACCGAAGAAATTCGAGTCGCCATGGTAAGAACCATACGTCATCACCGAAGTCATCCCAGGTGGCGCCTATCGCCTCAAGCACGTGGAGTCTGGAGTCGCATACTCCAACCCATGGAACATCGCACACTTGCGGAGATTTTACCCATAGCTAGCTACCCCTTTTGCTTTCAATAAGGATTTTCAGCCAAGGCTATTCAGCCGAACAATGTACTTCCTCCATTACGATATAAATAAAGCTAAGTGTTCTGCCCCAAAATCTTGTTCGCTACTTGCACCTTTACTTTATGATACAAACGCACTCGGGGGCTCCCCCAACCTCACGATTTCATCGACGAGGATCACACGTGTATACCTGAGTAGCTGACAACTTCAGGCAAACGAAAAGGACACGTACTCAAACAAAGCATTGCGTGCTCACAATAACTATAAACCTTTATAACAAAGGTCACAACACGCCTAGTCTAAATATACAAATTTTACATCTATCTCTTTTACAGGTACTACCTATCCTGAAGAATAACTTGAGCACGCTGCTCAAACAAATCTACTACATTCGCATATCGCTTACAACCGCATAATGCGGACGCATATCCCACTCGCCACCATCCGTCGAAGAGGTGGCCCCGCTACAATGACAAATCTACATCAGCCGGTGTAGCCTCACAAGGGACAAAGCAGCCTTCACTCGCGACGACAAGGTCGCACCAACTCCTTGACATTGCTCATGCTCCGAAACTTCGACAGAAGACCCGCAAGGCTCGTTGGCATGGCATCCAAAGGAAACATGACATGCAACACCAATGCAAGCGACATCTGCACCTGACGAAGCACCCGCGAAACCTGGTGCACACGATCCTGCACCGTCGCCAGAGAAATGGCACGGTCACGATCCATCCAGAAGAAGCCGCCAGCCTCCATGTCTTGTTGAGTCAAGCAATTGACCCGAACAGCGACAAACTCTTTCTCTTCCCTCGGAGCAAGGTTAGCACCTGCGACACTCGCAGAACATAAGACGAAAGGCCAACAGGCGCATCCAAAAATCTGAGCGGTAGCCCGAAACAAAGAATAACTTACATTGAAGCCGCTTCGATACCAAGTTCCGCCATCAAGTACTCCTCCTCGCCGCACCGCGATCCGCCTTGGACTTCCAAACATCGCGTGACCGCAACCCAATCAACTCCCTCTCAAGATTATGACACGGTCCCAAGAAAAGCGAGCGAGGAATCATCCAAAGATGGCTGCAGCTGCAAGTAGATGCCAATGGTCAACACCAAGGAACCTAGAAGAGCGTAAAAGCAAAGGACACAAACATTCGAGTGGTAGAGCACAACTCGGAAGAATTCATTAAGCATATAAAGGCCACCACGTGGCACAATGATGTGCTCTCAAAATATTTATAGCAAAAGCGGACTACAAACTATCCTACATCTAACGCCTAAGACGCTGCACCGAGTCGCCGGAGCCGGATTGCCTAGCCTTGGCCTCCTCGCCGCCAAGATACTCGACAAGCAGATCAATGAGCTTCGGCCCATATCGCTGCAGCGTACAGGGCAGCAAAGGCTACCTCGGATCCATCTGCGGTCGCGGCATCCGGAGGTGATCCGGGAAGGTCCAGCCGCCAAGGCCACCGCCACCGACGAACGCCGATGCCCTTACGCGCTTGTACGCCGCAGGCGCTTCGGCTGACAAAGCCTCCGCCAGGGCGTCAACATCATCAAGGGCCGCGCCCTTGGGGACAAGCTCCTTGTAGAAGCGGCCAAGAACCTCCTTCGCCTTGGCAAGGGAGTTGACGACGGTGCTGCAGCGATCTTCGACCGCTGCAGTAGCATCATCTAGAGCACTCCCATGCTCCAGAGCACCGCGGTCAAACTCGATGCCTGCGGCATTTGAGACAAAAAGAGAAGGAACGAAGAAAGTAACACAGAAGAAGACAAGAAAATGAAAAGAAAGGAGCAAAAATAAGGTACTCACTTGAAACAGCCTTGGCAGCAGTCATGAGTTTGCCCGCCACCTCTCTTTCACGCGCAGCCGCAGCCATGGCAAGCTGCTCCTCGCGGTCCGTAGCCTCCTGCTGCAGACGCTCCTTAGCTTCGGCTGCCTTGGCCAGCTCCAACTCAAGGCGCTCCTTCGCACTGGCGTCCCTCGCCTTCTTCTCCGATTGACCTAGGCTCTCCTTGAGAGCGTCGATCTCATGGAGAGAAGTATTATGCTCCTCTGCATTCAAAACAATCAAACATCAGAAAGCAGGACAGAAATAAAGGAAGGAAGCACCCAAAGTATACAGGTACCTTGAAGATGTTGGAGGTTGGCCTCCAGCACCAGGCGCTCCTGCACCAGCCGCTTGGCCTCCTGCACAAAAGGCTACAGGAAGAAGAACCACCATTTAGAAAAAGGACTTGGGGGCTACGCCCAACAGGAGAAAGCAGAAGAAAACGATTCACACGAAAACACTCGGGGGCTTCCCTCGAGACTCGAAGAACAAACTAAGAGAACACTTTTACACACGCTCGGGGGCTCCCCCCATGATATACGACTTATATGATCCAACGGTGATCTTTGAAGGCACTGCGAAATTCGAGGCGAACCACCGCACCTCCCAGAGGAGGGTTCGAGCAAGGGTTGCCACAGTCTAAGGAGAAGGAGACGCAACCTTCGACTCTCCCATCATCTCCCGAGCACCATCGCTGGAGGAATCATGGGAGGAGTGCCTGCACACGAAATATTTAGCACAAGAACAAAAAGTCAACAGCAGAAAGACAGCAGAATAAAGGAAACTTATGAGTCCAGCGAGCTCAGGTCGAAGACAGGAGGAGTCCTTTGGCCTCTCTTCTCCCCCTTCTTCTCTTCCTTCTTCTCTTCCTTCTTTTCTTCCTTCTTTTCTTCCTTCTTCCGCTTCGCTGGCGGGTGCGGCGCTACAGCCCGCATAGGATGGCAGGAATGGGAGAGGAAGAGCCTCCATGCCCGTCACTGTGACGCTCAAGGCACAGAGGGTTTCTGGGAGTCGGAGGAGTCGAGGGATCCGAAGACTCGCTGTAGCTCCGTGATCGTTTACAGATGATCCTCGCCGACTCTCGGCATCTTCACCGGAGATCGCGCCAAGGCCGGACACGGAATCCACCACGTCATTATCCGCGATCCGGAAATAATTCGCAATGGAGGCACCATGCCCGACCTTGAAGCTCTGCAAACAAGAAGGGACTTTGTCGAAAGAAAGGAAAATAAATACGTGCCGACAAAAAAGCGCCACGCGCACGAATCTACACTGTGGAATACCAACGTCGAAGAAAACGGCGAGTCCGACTTTCCCGGATTTTCTCCGCCTTGAACTTCAGAATGATAAGGGTCCTATCAAGATCCCCTCGAGATTTTCTCACCAAACCTCGTCGGATCACGGCGCCCAGAATAAAGAAACATCGGGTGCGCCCTAGCCTGGAGAGGCTGCACCCGACGCTCGAGAAACGTGCGGATGATATCCACGCCGTTCACTTCCTTCTCCGGAATCAAATGGAGATCCTCCCCCCGATGGTAAAGGGACTCTATATCTGCCTCCTCGCCATCCAAGACCTTGTTTTTCCAAGACCTTTTCGGCTCAATCTTTTGGGAGGGGTCAAAAGGAACAAGACCAAAATCTTGCCCAGGCACTACGAAGAGGATATAAAACCATCGCCTCCGCCAGTACTGGACAGATTCGTACATGGAAAAGGAAAAGAAAAGCAGATTGGGACTGAGGGAAATGATGCAACCCCCAATGGGATAAACACCATCCAAACCAGACTGCCTCTTCACGGAATAAAGTTTTCGGAAGAGGCCAAAGTGCGGCTCAATGCCGAGCCAGCACTGGCAGAAAGTGATGAAACAAGCAATATGAAGAAGAGAATTGGGCGAAAGATGATGCAGCTGGATGCCATAGAGAAAGAGCAGCCCACGGAGGAAGTTGTGGACTGGAAAGGAAAACCCACGCATAACGAAGGCGAGAAACATAACCCGATACCCAGCGGGGGGACGGGGGATTACCTCGTTCTGGAAGTCGACGGCCTCCTATCCTGCGGGATCAAGCCACCTTTCGAAGCTTATGGAGATCACTCTCCAGCGTCTCGATCGCCGCCAACCACCGTCGATGACACGGTAGCGGTGGCGCTTTTCTCCTTCCTACCGGTACCAACCGCAGATGATGGCTTTTCGATTTCCCCATCGCTATGGTGGCGCGGTGAGAGCGCAGAAGGGAAGATGGAAATGTGGAAGGAAATTCCAGCGCAAGAAGAATCGGAGCACAAGGAGGCAGTGAAAACAAGAACTGATGCGGTGAAAACAAACTGCAACTTTCCCCAATGATTATAACGACAAGGACGATGCACGGCAGCCGTCCATCCAGAAGACCTAACGCCAACGGCAGATCTGGCCATACACGTGTCAGCATTACAACGAACTGTCGTTACCACGCCGTCCACTATGCACGGAAATCAAGGAGACGCCGTAATTATCTCCACGCCGTGTCTGACCGGTCAATTCAAGGTCAGCAAGTGGGACCCACGTTCATCCAGTCAAGTCATCTCTGGCGCAGCAGACGCTTGAGGTCATTGATCGTCAGCACTGATGTCATCAAAAGCTATACTAGCAACAACTACAAGTTCTTCGGCTTCAAAGCTAAGAGTACTCACTCGAATCAACGATTCGACTAAATACTCGGGGGCTACTCCTATTAGGAGCGCTGGTCGCGCACCCGAAGGATGAATAAAAATGTGCTGCTTCTTCGAGTCCTACGTCGAGTCTACGACTCCACTACGGACTCGGGGGCTACTCCCATAGGGAGCATGGATTTAAGCATCTGAAATTTTTTGAGTCCTACTGACTTAACAACTGAACAATGTTTGAACTAAAGTCTCCGCCCGAGTCTACGACTCGAACAGATACTCGGGGGCTACTCCCATAGGATACTGGTCACCCTATGAATTTTCGATCTTCATTGCGATCCTTCGGATCAGCATGCAAAAATTTCGCAACTCGCCCCATTTAACGCTAAGTGAGCAACGCCCTCCTTGGCCACCAAACACCTCTGGTGACAAACATTCGATGTGGTTCATGCGACACAAAGATAAGACCTACAGATATCATCTGATGGCCTGGCAACGCACACGACTGCGCTCTGCTAAGTATGGACCCGTGCCAACAGGCGCGATAAAAAATCCAGACGGACGCGTTGGGTACATCAATTAAAATCACTGGAATTCCACTCCTGTAAGTCCTCCGTGGCCTGAGTCGAATTACACCAGCATATGTTCCAGGTTCGATTTGAGGGACTCGAATGTAACACCCTCAGAATCGACCCTATGCAAGTTTTAGCGAAACTCGCCAAACCCGCATAGAAACGATTCAAAGGTGCCCACCAGGCACTTTCGTGCGGGTGGAAAACGAAGTAATAACATTACACAACAGTCCTCGATGGGACCCACAGAACAAATATATATACAACACGACTCCATGAGTCAAGAATACAGATATACAGAACAAAGATCCAAATCACCTCGAAAACGATGGAGCGTCCGACTACGGACAAGATGCAAATGGGGCTAAGAGCCCTGAAGAATAACCAATGGCGTCCATAACCCTGCCCAGGCCAAGCCGGAAGGGTAACCCTGCTAACGACGTCGATCTCAAAACCTGCTTAAACAAAAGGGGTGCCGACAAAGGGCAAAGGAAAAGAGGAGCCAAGATCGAGGCCAAGACATACGAGGCTAGAATTCGGTCCTCGCCACATAGGTATGGTGGATCAAGCGGCAGCAAAGATGCACTAAACAACCTATAGAGACTCGATACAACCGCCGCTATCGAGAGGGATAAGAAAGACCTATTCGAACCAACCCGATGCTACCATCAAACAAACCCATCTGGTGTTTCCTCGAGACCAATCGAGGAAGTCAACCGAGGAACTCACATTGGGCGCTTTATTTATTCGATTATCGTTGCAATTACTAGTCAAGTATAGATAATCATCCCGATATAATAAGCGGTGGGCAATTTTAGTCAACCATTCCGCTAGTTGCGACACTTACTAGTCAAATACCATTAGCATGAGATATCCCAAAACCCAATAGCTTGTTGGTACTTTTATTTAGCCATTTCGTTATAGTTGCAATACTTACTAGTCGATACAATGGGCTAAGTGACAACCCAAACAAGCAATTGTTGGCAGTTTATTTAGCCATTCCATTATAGTGAACGATTACTAGTCATTATCAAGTCAAATTTATAGCACTACTTTAGTTATAGTTGTCTATGATCGAGATATCGTGCTCCAAGTCGCCCATAACCATGGACACGGCTTTCGTAAAGTTTTACCCGACGCGGTGCACAAATAGCAACACACACTCGATCAACCTCGAAAACCAAATCAAAACGCAGCGAGGCCTTCACGACAAAGCAATCACAAGATTGAGAAATATTTCAGGGGGCCACCCCATTGAGTAGACCCGCAACGAAGCTAGCTGACTCCGAGACGGACTCAAGGTTTGCGTCAATGGTCAGAAACGATCGGGAACCCAAAATGTGATGCTTGTCGATACGAAAACACTCCGCTTACCTAAACAGACAAAGTGTGCTCCTCGCACAATCGTAAATAAAGCAGAGCATGGCATAAGCACAGATCGTAAATAAAACCTCAAACTAGTTTGTGGCCCGAAATAAGACGGAATCAAGCTCGCTCGGGGGTCCCATAATCCTCCGGATGTGGATAGCGAATATTCAAGGAACAGGTATCAAGTACTCGGGGTCCTACGGGACACAAGTGGACGGTTAACAACCAAATAACATCTATTGCCCACCTGTGCCTCTGCTTACCTACTTCAATTTTAGTTGTTAAACAGTAATTAAAGTGAACAAGAATTAAAGCCATGATCATCTCCAACATCAAACATGCGGCGATACTCCAACAACTGTGGTACTTGACGACACGCAACAGCACTTGAGCAAGCGACTACAACACGCAGGTCCAACTATCTACCAAACAACAGGTAATAGGAGGTGTCCAAGGCAATATAAGGCTGCAAAGGATATCACGGATACGGAAACTAGAGCATCGCAACACAGATAGCAATAGATCAACATGAGGGAATAAATGCTATAAAAGTAAGATAGGTAGAAAAGGGGGAGATGCTCGCCTGAAAACATTGTCGAAGGTTCATCCGACGATCGGGTCGACACTCGCATCAACTCAACGGCCTTATCCGCGAAGAAGCAAAACACTAGAATAAACACCGGATGCACTATTTAATACTACGGTAGAAAATCGGGCATGACGCATGTATGATGTATGACAAGGCAAAAATGCGATGCAATTAGGCCATATTAAGCGAAACTGGGGGTCCCGACAATTAATTAATAGGTTCATGTTATTTAGATACCCCGCATTTTAAATGTTGTTTTAACAAGGCAAGATATGACAACGGTTCGATGCACAAATTTAAATGAGGCCAATATAAGGCTAGATTTGCCCGCATATGGGCCCCACATTTAATTATATGGTGAATCGGCATAATGCCCCCAAACCCACATGATATGTGTGCAAATATGAACATTTTAATATTCAACAATTTATATAGATGGCATTTATAAAATAGGGGCTCGGATCAGGGTCACACACTAGGGTTCGGCGATCTTGTTAGGGTTCGACGAACTTGGGCTCCGAGGGGTTCGGGGTTGATCGAGGTTCGACGGAATCAAAAGTGCGGGCAGGCTCACGGGTCCGAGATGAAGAGCTTGGCGTTCGGCGTCCTTCGGTTTCATGTCGACGTGCTCGGCGTCCACGATGAGAGAACTCCGCGTTCCGGGGCGAAGTGCTTGTCGTATCCGTGAAGAAGAGCATGTCGGTCCTCGGGGTTCAACGGTTCCTTGGCGTCCCGCGGAGAAGATCTTGGCGCTAGGCGGTAGACCTTGGCGTCCGGGTAGTCGATGTCGAACTCGGAAGGGCATCGGAATTCACCGGATTTGTTCGGGTCGGTCTTGATGGCACGAGTGTAGATCTTGTGGTGTCACCGCACCGTCGGGATTGAGGCATCGGTTCTTGACGGCCAGAAGATCAAGCCGCTTATTGGTCATTGCCAGGGGGTCACAACTGAAGAGCTGGAAACCGCGCGCAAGTCAGGTGCGTTGCAGACACCCAGAACCTGCAGGCCTTGGCGACGAGGAGGCAAGGGAAGATGGCGGACGGCGGGCAGACAGAGGCAACAGGCGGCGAAGGTGGTATTGTCGTGAGCGAGGGCGGATGGGCGGCGGTCGCAGGCTACACGGAAGGGGCGGCGAGGCGGCAGACGAGCGACCAGGCGAGGAGGAGTCCATGGCGGCGGACGCTGGAGCGGCAGACGAGAAAAGGCGGGCAGGGCTGGTGCTAGGCGTGGCCAACGAGGCAGCGGGAAGGCGAAGGCGGTGGTGGCCAAGGCGAGACCGGCGTGGCGATGGCGGAGGTCGACGAGGTGGCGGCGAGAACTGCCACGGCGGGTCGCGACCGAGGAGGTCGGTGAGTGAGAGAAGGCGGTGGCGGCGGGAGCTCGGCCAGCGGCGGGCGACACAGCATGTGGCGCGGGAGGACAAGTGAGGAGAAGGGAGCCGAGGCGGCCTCGTGAGCGAGGCGGCGGGAGGAGGAGGATAAGCGGCACGGGCAGCCGACGAGGAGGAGGTAGGTGGGGGAGACGTGGGCGTGGCGAGGTGGAGGCCATGGGCGGGAGGCTGCGAAGCCCGGAGCGCGGAGGCGGGCGGCGAGGTGGTGGTCAGCTCGAAAGCCGGCAGTGCGGGAAGGAGGAGAACGGCGGGAGGCGAGGCGGCGCAGCGGTGGGAGGTGGCGAGGGAGGTGAGACAGGGGGACACGGGAAAGAGAGAGGAGGAGATCGAGGGAGGAAGGGAAGGAGGGCAGGCGCGACGTGAGGAGGGAGGTGGCGGGGTGGGGAGTGGGCCAGGAGAGGAGGCGGTGGGGCAGGCGGTGAGTGGGGATGGGAGTGGGGCTGTGGGGAATAGGGGGGGGTTGACCAGGGAGTGGGCAGGCGCAGGAGGTGGGGCCGGACTGCAGAGAGAGAGGAGAGAGAGGGGTAAGAAAGGGCTGTGTGAGAAAGAGAGAGAGGGGGGGGGAAAGAGGGGGATTGGTGAGGTGGCAAGGTGGGTAGGAAATTGGGGGGAGGGGTGAGGTGGCGAGCTGTGAGTGGTGGGTAGGATAGGTTTGGGTAGTTTTAGGATTTAGGTGGGACTGGTTTAGATATTTTATTCTAGGGTTTTCTAATTTAATTTAAAAGCCTTTTGCAAATTGTGTTTAGACAACTGAGATATCCGGAAGCACCGGTGTCAATTTGAAATAAAAGGGAGGGGATTAATATAGAAAACAAAATAGGGTTCTTAGCAAAATAGTTTGAAACAAATATGTGTATGATGATGGCATGATGATGCAATGCACAAAATTCAACGCGATTTTCTAGTAGTGGTTTTTGCGGGATGCCACAATTCGACACCACTAACAATGGATCTCGCCCTCGAGATCCGCCTCATGGTACCGGAAGGGAGGTCGTGATCAGATCTTCTCGTTATAGATCCTCGCGACACCACTAACAAGAGGTCGTTGTCCGTGATTGCCGAGAGAACACTCCGGAAACAAAAGGTCGAAGGTAGAGGTATCAACAAATAAAGCCACCTCTAACTTCCATTAGAAGAGGAAAAGTTACATTGATCCACCAGTTCGATGTACAGAGCGAGCAAAGAAGTCGGGGGTGATCAATCCATCCTGCACTCCAAACTATCAACTCTATACATGAATAGGAAAATCGTGCAACTCAACTCTCGAGATTTTAGAATGAAGACCTTCACAAGCGGTATTCGAACAAAGGGATGATGCCACTGCGTTGGATCGATGTAGATGAGGTCATCACATCGGAAACACCGAAGATACAATGAAATCGTATGAAAGACACAATGATTAGGTTCCGCGATGGTTCCATTGGCATGAACAACACATGCTCAAGGTATACTCCAACTTCACCAATGCTCGTCCTTCTCATATGTTTTTCAACGACACGGATATCCAAAGGAACACATATAGATAAAGAGCTCAAGAACAAAAGATTGGATGAAGGGTACAATGCACAAGTTGCGAGTTGATGATCGTAGCACCTCCGTTACAAAAGGAGAAAGCGAAACCACAAGGCAGACGAAACCCAACCGCGAGAAATCACGGACTCAAGAAAGATAAGCGAGTAGATTCCAAACACGCAGAGGTGAGAGGAGAGCAGAGAGGGGTAAGTAAAATCAGACCTAATCCGAACTATCCAACCGATTTTGCAAAATAGTTTTGACACTCTACTTGAGTTAGCTAGGTTATCCTATAGGCTGGACTTGTGGGGTATCATAGCTGAGCTCGATACCACTCAGTAACACCCTCAGAATCGGACCTATGCCAGTTTTAGCGAAACTCCCCAAACCCGCATAGAAACGATTCAAAGGTGCCCACCAGGCACTTTCGTGCGGGTGGAAAAGCAGTAATAACATTACACAACAGCCCCTCGATGGGACCCACGAGCAGATATATATACAACACGACTCCATGAGTCAAGAATACGAATATCGAACAAAGATCCAAATCACCTCGAAAGCGATGGAGTCCGACTACGGACAAGATGCAAACGGGCTAAGAGCCACGAAGAATAACCAATGGCGTCCATAACCCTTGTGCCAAGCCGGAAGGGTAACCTCGCTAACGACGCCGATCTCAAAACCTGCTTAAACAAAGGGTGACAAGGGCAAAGGAAAGAGGAGCGTCGATCGAGGCCGATGCAGCGAGGCTAGAATTCGGCGGTCCTCGCCTACATAGGTATGGTGGACTGAAGCGGCAACGCAGCATGCACTAAACAACCTATAGAGACTCGATACAACTGTCGGCTATCAGAGAGGGATAAGAAAGACCTATTCGGAACCAACCTGATGCTACCATCAAACAAACCCATCCTGGTGTTTCCTCCTCGAGACCAATCGAGGAAGTCAACCGAGGAACTCACACAGTTGGCAGTTTTATTTATTCAGTTATCGTTGCAGCAATTACTAGTCAAGTATAGATAATCATCCTGATATAATAAGCAGTGGGCAATTTTAGTCAACCATTCCGTTGTAGTTGCGACACTTACTAGTCAAATACCATTAGCATGAGATATCCCAAAACCCAGCAGTTGTTGGTACTTTTATTTAGCCATTTCGTTATAGTTGCAATACTTACTAGTCAGATACAATGGGCGCAAGTGACAACCCAAACAAGCAATTGTTGGCAGTTTTATTTAGCCATTCCATTATAGTGAAGCTGATTACTAGTCATTATCAAGTCAAATTTATAGCACTACTTTAGTTATAGTTGTCTATGATCGAGATACTGTGCTCCAAGTCGTCCATAACCGCGGACACAGCTTTCAGAAAGTTTTACCCGGCCGGGGTGCACAAATAGCAACACACACTCGATCAACCTCGGAAAAACCAAATCAAAACCCAACGAGGCCTTCACGGCAAAGCAATCACAAGATTCAGAAATATTTCAGGGGTCCACCCCATTGAGTAGACCCGCAACGAAGCTAGCTGACTCCGAGACGGACTCAAGGTTTGCGTCAATGGCTGTAAACGACTGGGAACCCGAAAATGTGACTGGGCTTGTCGATACCGCGAAAACACTCCGCTTACCTAAACAGTACAGTGTGCTCCTCGCACAATCATAAATAAAGCAGTAGCATGGCATAAGTACAGGATCGTAAATAAAACCTCAAACTAGTTTGTGGCCCTAGGAAATAAGACGGAATCAAGCTCTGGCTCAGGGGGGTCCCATAATCCTCCCGGATGTGGATAGCGCGAATATTCAAGGAACAGGTATCAAGTACTCGGGGTCCTACGGGACACAAGTGGACGGCTAACAACCAAATAACATCTATTTCCCACCTGTGCCTCTGCTTACCTACTTCAATTTTAGTTGTTAAACAGTAATTAAAGTGAACAAGAATTAAAGCCATGATCATCTCCAACATCAAACATGCGGCGATACTCCAACAACTGTGGTACTTGACGACATGCAACAGCACTTGAGCAAGCGACTACGACGCGCAGGTCCAACTATCTACCAAACAACAGGTAATAGGAGGTGTCCAAGGCAATATAAGGCTGCAAAGGATATCACGGATACGGAAACTAGAGCATCGCAACACAGATAGCAATAGATCAACATGAGGGAATAAATGCTATAAAAGTAAGATAGGTAGAAAAGGGGGAGATGCTCGCCTGAAAACATTGTCGAAGGTTCATCCGACGATCGGGTCGACACTCGCATCAACTCAACGGCCTTATCCGCGAAGAAGCAAAACACTAGAATAAAAACCGGATGCACTATTTAATACTACGGTAGAAAATCGGGCATGATGCATGTATGATGTATGACAAGGCAAAGATGCGATGCAATTAGGCCATATTAAGCGGAACTGGGGGTCCCGACAATTAATTAATAGGTTCATGTTATTTAGATACCCCGCATTTTAAATGTTGTTTTAACAAGGCAAGATATGACAACGGTTCGATGCACAAATTTAAATGAGGCCAATATAAGGCTAGATTTGCCCGCATATGGGCCCCATATTTAATTATATGGTGAATCGGCATAATGCCCCCAAACCCACATGATATGTGTGCAAATATGAACATTTTAATATGCAACAATTTATATAGATGGCATTTATAAAATAGGGGCTCGGATCAGGGTCACACACTAGGGTTCGGCGATCTTGTTAGGGTTCGACGAACTTGGGCTCCGAGGGGTTCGGGGTTCGGTCTGAGGGTTCGACGGGAATCAGGTGCGGAGCAGGGCTACTGGGTCCGAGATGAAGAGCTTGGCGTTCGGCGTCCTTCGGTTTCATGTCGACGTGCTCGGCGTCCACGATGAGAGAACTCCGCGTTCCAGGGCGAAGTGCTTGTCGTATCCGTGAAGAAGAGCATGTCGGTCCTCGGAGTTCGGCCTTCGGGGTTCAACGGTTCCTTGGCGTCCCGCGGAGAAGAGCTTGGCGCTAGGCGGTAGCCTTGGCGTCCGGGTAGTCGATGTCAAACTCGGAAGGGCATCGAAATTCACCGGATTTGTTCTGGTCGGTCTTGATGGCACGAGTGTAGATCTTGTGGTGTCACCGCATCGTCGGGATTGAGGCATCGGTTCTTGACGGCCAGAAGATCAAGCCGCTTGTTGGTCATTGCCAGGGGGTCACGACTGAAGAGCTGGAAACCGCGCGCAAGTCAGGTGCGTTGCAGACACCCAGAACCTGCAGGCCTTGGCGACGAGGAGGCAAGGGAAGATGGCGGACGGCGGCCAGCGGGCCGACAGAGGCCTGGCAAGGGGCGGCAGAAGGTGGTCGCTGTCAGCGGAGGCGAAGGGGAGCCGGATGGAGGCGGCGGTCGCAGGGCTACACGCGGAAGGGGCGAGCAGAGACGCTGCGGCGCAGACGCGACCCAGGCGGGGAGGAGTCCGCGGGCGGCGGGGACCCGGCGGAGCCGAAGCGGACGAGGAAAAGGCGGGCCAGGGCTCGGTGCTAGGACGTGGCCCAACGAGGCAGAGGCCGGCTTCGGGAAGGCGAGGTGGTGGCCGGCGGCGAGGGGAGACAGGCGGTGAGCGAGGTCGACGAGGTGGCGCAGCGGGAGGCTGGTCGCGTGTCGAGGAGGTCGGTGAGGTGAGAGAAGGCGCGGTGGCGGCGAGGAGCTCGGCCCGGCGGGCGGGCGGCAGCTGGCAGTCTGTGTGGGAGGACAGGTGGAGAAGGGCGCTGGGAGGAGGCCTCCGGTGGCGAGGGCGGAGGAGGAGGAGGATAGGCGGCGCGGCCGGGGGAGGAGGAGGAGGTAGGTGGGGAGATGCGCAAGGGCGAGGTGGAGGCATGGCGGAGGGAGGCTGAGCTCGCCGTGCGTGAGGAGCGAGCCGGCGAGGTGGTGGCCGCAGCGGCCGACGGGGAAGGAGGGAGAACGGTGGGAGGCGCAGAGGCAGGCCGCGGTGGCGGGAGGTGGCCAGAGGGGGAGGTGAGACGGGGGACACGCCGGAGCAGAGAGAGGAGGGAAGATCGAGCGGGAGGAAGGGGAAGGAGGGGGACGCGGGTGCGACGTGTGGGGAGGGAGGTGGCCGGGGTGGGGTCGGGGAGTGGGCCAGGGAGAGGAGCGGTGGGGCCAGGGCGGTAGGTGGGGATGGGAGTGGGGCTGTGGGGGAGAGGGGGTTGGCCAGGGAGTGGGCAGGCGCATGAGGTGGGGCCGGACTGCAGAGAGAGAGGAGAGAGAGGGGTAAGAAAGGGCTGTGTGAGAAAGAGAGAGAGGGGGGAAAAAGAGGGGGATTGGTGAGGTGGCAAGGTGGGTAGGAAATTGGGGGGAGGGGTGAGGTGGCGAGCTGTGAGTGGTGGGTAGGATAGGTTTGGGTAGTTTTAGGATTTAGGTGGGACTGGTTTAGATATTTTATTCTAGGGTTTTCTAATTTAATTTAAAAGCCTTTTGAAAATTGTGTTTAGACAACTGAGATATCCGGAAGCACCGGTGTCAATTTGAAATAAAAGGGAGGGGATTAATATAGAAAACAAAATAGGGTTCTTAGCAAAATAGTTTGAAACAAATATGTGTATGATGATGTCATGATGATGCAATGCACAAAATTCAACGCGATTTTCTAGTAGTGGTTTTTGCGGGATGCCACATCGAACCTGAGGAAGATCGTGTTGTTTCGTCCTAAGACAGTTAACTGACCCTGATCCGTCGGGTGAGTCAGGAACATGCATCAACAATCCCTACACATGAACTATTGAAATACATAGTTGCACCCGAAAGATTGAAGAGTCCTCAGCCGAACCTACGATTCGACTGATCACTCGGGGGCTACTGACATGGTTATACCCCGCGGGTGCATGATCTCAGCGTACCTAGTCCAGCCCAAGGAAGGCCCACGGCAAATGTACGCCAGCCCATGAAGACCCACGGCAAATGTACGCCGGCCCATGAAGACTTTCGGGTGGCCCAGGCCCATGACGCCTTCGGATCCTTGGAGAGCAAGACTAGAGTAGATAGGAAATTCAAAGGGGTAAAACCCTAGAACCTGTAACCGACTAGGTCTATGCTCGGGACCTGCCTAAGTCTATATAAAGGCCAGGAGGGCACGACCTAGATCTCTCGACTCATACTTTCGCATACACACCTCCACGCCAGATTGCATCTGCGCACCCCTGTAACCTTCGGTTCCGCCGTAGTCAAGAGCACACAAGCAGGAGTAGGGTTTTCCCTCCGGGGGCCTGAACCTGGGTAAACTTTGTCTCCCCGTGTTGCTTGTTTTCTAACCGTTCCACAATCTCCAGCATCCCCATATTCTCCAAAACCCAAGTCCATAACAATGGGCATTGATGAGATCAAACCTCGTCAAATAGTGCCTCAGCTTCCGAGAAGCAAGGAATACTCCATAAGCTATCTTTTGGTAGTGCGGGTAATGCTGCTTGGACTCCGTCAAGACCTTGCTTACATAGTAAACTGGTCGTTAAACTCCGTGCTCATAGCCTGGTTCCTCCCGCTCTACCACGACGATGATGCTGATTACCCGGTTGGTGGCCGCCATGTATATTAACATGGGTTCTCCAGACTCGGGTGCTACAAGGATAGGTGCTGAGGAAATAATTTACTTGAGCTGCTTCAATGCTGCATCTGCTTCGTCCGTCCACATGAATTTGTCTGCCTTCTTCAGCAACTTGTACAACGGCAGAGCCTTCTCTCCAAGTCGGCTGACGAACCGAATAACTGCTGCAACACAACCTGTTAGTCGTTGTATGTCCTTTAGGCAAGTCGGACGGTTTATGTTTAAGATAGCCTTGATTTTCTCCGGGTTGACCTCGATTCCACGCTGGGAAACGATGAAGCCCAACAATTTGCCGACTGAGACCCCGAAGAAGCACTTCTTAGGGTTAAGCATCATGTTGTATTTCCAAAGATTATCAAAGGTTTCTTTTAAGTCAGAGAATAAGTCATTTGATTTTTTAGACATCACCGCTATATCGTCCACGTAGGCGTGAACATTCCAACCAATTTGATCGTGTAGGCAACGCTGCATTGTCCGCTGGTAGGTAGCGCCTGTGTTTTTCAGCCCAAAGGGCATCGTGACATAGCAAAATGTGTCGTAGGGTGTAGTGAATGAAGTGGCCAATTGGTCCGACTTCCTCATCTTGATCTGGTGATATCCTGAGTATGCATCGAGAAAATACAAAAGTTCCGAGCCAGCCGTCGAGTCAATGACTTGGTCAATGCGAGGCAAAGCAAACGGATCTTTGGGACATGCTTTGTTCAAGCCGGTGTAATCAACGCACATTCTTAATTCTTTGGTTCCCTTTTGGGGGACAAGTACAGGATTGGCCACCCATTGGGTGTGAAGGACTTCTCCAATAAAACTAGCCTTAAGTAACCTAGCTATCTCTTTGCCTATGGCGCGTCTCTTCTCATCTCCAAAGCATCGTAGAGGTTGCTTCACTGGTTTGCATTTTGGATCAATGTTCAAGCTGTGCTCGGCAAGTTACCTAGGTACACCTTTCATGTCGGCAGGTTGCTAGGCAAAGATGTCCCTATTCTCACGGAGGAACTCGATGAGCACGCTTTCCTATTTGGGATCCAGGTTCGTCCCAATGGCGGTGACCTTGGAGGCATAGCCTACCACAAGTTCCACCAGCTTGGTCTCGATGGCGGCCTTGAATGCTGGAGCGGAGTCAGAAATCTGTTTCTTTGAGGCGGGCATCCCGAGGCATCGACCTTGCTCTGGATCTCCTTGAATTCTTCGCTGTAGAGGACAGCTTCCGCGTAGGCTACTTCTCCAATCTCGCAGTTCCTTGCTTTGGTAAAGCTTCCGGATATGATGATGACACCGTTTGGTCCGGGTATCTTGAGTTTGTTGTAGACGAAGCATGGCTTGGCCATGAAGGTGTGGAATATGTCGCAGCCGAATACGACGTGGTGCACGCTTTTGAAGGGGACCACCTCGAAGGTCATGCGCTCTTGGCGGTAATTATTAACATCACCAAAGGCGACCTGAAGTGTGATATACCCAAGGGACCGAGCCTCCTGACCAGGAACTACGCCGTGGAAGATGGTGTTGGTCCGCCTTAGGTTTTCCTCTGTCAAGTTCATCTTCTGCAGTGTATCCAGGTACATGATGTTGATGTTGCTTACACTATCCACCATACATTTGGTGAACTCCTTGCCGTCAATCAGGGGGTTGATGACCATGGCGTATTGGTTCTCCGTAGGGATGAGGTCTGGGTGATCCTTCATGTCCCAAGTAATTGGAATCTTCGACCAGTGCAGAAACTGGGGAACTGGGGGTAGAGTAGCCATCAGTATCCTCATGGAATTCTTCTATTGTCGGACGGTGGGGGTGCCAAGGAAAGTGTGGAAAACTACCGCCTTCTTCTCGAAGGGGTTCTTGATTTTGCCGTCGCTCTTAGCGGCATGCTTGGGGTCAATGTCCTCGTCCATGTCACTTGAATCTTTGGACTCCTCCTCCTTCTTCTTCCCCTTGCCCTTGCCTCGTGGTCTGTTCTTCCGACTTTGTTTGTAGCCGGACTCCGGGTCTTCCTTGAGGTCATTGACGAACTTGCAGTGGCGATTGGTGTGGGTGGCCTTGTCGTTGGCATCAAGGTGTACGAGGCACGACATATCGCAGTACTCCTCGTAGGTTTGGGGAACACGGAGCGCTGCCAAGGTAGTTTCACTTCCTCGCTGTGTTGGGCCATGCGGAGATAAAAAAAAATTTCCCCTCTAACGTGGTGATCCCAAGATCTAGCTGAGGTAGAAGGCCACGAGGTTTACCACTAGACGCAGCGATTGCGATTCTTGATGAAGCGTTAGTTGATGCGATCGATCCTCACGATCCGATCGTCTGGTGGATCGCACAACACCTCTTGGTATCCACACATAAGGAGGAGCACCGGCGAATCGCTAGGTTCGTTTCGTCGGTGACTGTTAGGAGCTAGGGTTTCCAACACATGGAATGACCTAACCGAACAACGATTAACCTTTTCGGTTCTGTGCTCCACTATATAGGGAGTGAACGTGGGCTCTGCTTTCATGCGACCCATTCACTAAAGCCCATATAACACTAGTCACCGTGAGTCCAACTCACTAACTCGATCCTAATCCGGTTTAGGTCCAACCCAACCAGATTACGAGTTCAGATCCAATCCGAACTTGCTCCGCTCTTAAGTGTGTGACCTCGCGGGCTCATGGCTACTTGGACACGATTGAGTCCGACTCTCAATTGATCGATCGGTGGCGGCTCCTAGCGAGCGTCTTGACTCCCAAGTACCAAAGAGTCATGACGACTTGCCTTTCCAATGTGACTTACGTCGAGTCCCTTTGCTTCACGATATACCTTGTCAGACTATAGGCGAATAATTGTCATCCCTTAAATAGTCCGACTCTCTTCTCGATCCGAGATAAGTGATACACGAGACTAACTCTTAGTCGATCGCCTCGGTTAACACTTAACCGAGTCGTGCATGGCCATGCTTTCTGAATCATATCTCACGAGAGGGCCGAGAATATCTCTCCAGTGGAGGGCAAAATCCCATCTTGGTTATTCACATCACACAGCTTGATTCTCCGTCGACCGAACTCGCCTTTATAAGCGCGATTCACGGATCAGCGTTTGATAGAACCTAAGTCTGTGATCCTCAACTCGGACTATGCAATAACCTCAGGTCTAAGGATTACATTGATTGAGATATACAAATGACAACTTGTTCGTTGTACCTCAATATGGGTCAATCCGACTCGCTAAACTCTTTAGCCGAGTCTGTGTAAGTTGGAATAGCATCTCCATGCCCATGACAAGTGGAACCGAGTCATCAAGCCAACTTTCACATTGATCTAAGTTGTGTGTCCAGCACAACGTCAATGACCAAGGATATTTAGTACAAACAACATGAATGCATAGTTCCACAACCGAATCACATATTCAATGATACACATCAGATGTTTATACAAGGACTACTTAATATCTTTATGAATACAATGGGAAATATCATCATACATGATTGCCTCTAGGGCATATTCCCAACACGCTGCTGCCCACGACCAGCTCCCCGTCCTCGGCCATGCTGTCCGCCATCACCTCGTCCTGCGAAGGTCATGGCGACCATGTCGGGAGTTTGCTTTTCTTCTGGTGCGGTTTTTCGCTTTGTGCTGCTGTTGGAACGACCGTTGTCGGTAGAGATCCGCGAGCATCATCGTCGGCAGCTGCGAACTCACTAGCCAACTGAATCATCTGGTTCAATTCAAGCTGGTGATTGTCCTGCAAGCGCTTCAGCTTATGTCAGAGCGATGTGCCCCTTTCCAACCCATCGATGAAAGCGTCCATGGCAGTCTGAGCATGCACTCCTGCACAGGAATTCTTCATATCTAGCCAGCGGGAGAGGTAGGCGCGAGATGTCTCGTCTTTCTCTTGCACGCACCGCTGTAGATCGCCGATAGTGCATGGACGCTTCTACGTACCCTCGAAATTCTTGGTGAACGCTTATTGCATGTCCAACCAATTGCAGATGGATCTCTCCGGCAAGTCATCAATCCATTGATGGGCCGTGTCCGCCAACATTAAAGGGAGGTACTTGACAACGACGTTGGGGCTACCCCCGGCGATCTCCACCGTGTTACCGTAGTCATGCAACCATGCAGCTGGCTTGGCAGTGCCGTCATAGGGCTTGATGGTCTTGTCAATCCGGAAACCTTTGGGGTAAGTTGCGGACCGTATCACAGGTCCAAAGCAACATGGTCCCACGTATGGTCCTTCCCGGGCCTCGTGGATCTTGTTTATCCGCGAACGTGTGTCGTATGGCTCCGGGATTCTTTTCTTCTTGCCATCAGGGGATGGACTGCGTGAACGACGCGGACCGCCTCCTCCATGGTGGCTGCTAGGTGGCGACGGAGGCGGAGGTGGCGGTGGTTTGCCTTCTTGCTGTTACCCTCCTGCGACGCCTCAAGCTTGTCGTGGTTGCTTGTCGGACACGGAGGGTCATGGCGCGACCTGCTCTTGTGTCCTTGGTTGCGCTTTCCGTCATGACGGGTCTGCTCTATGTTATCGCGGATGACGATGCCGCTCTACCTTGGTGGAGGCATATCCGTACGATGGTGATCGTTGGTTTCTTTGCGATGTAGGGGGAGCGGGGCGGTGGCGATGGGCGGCGAGGTTGGGCTTTCCCTCCGTGGTCGGAGGATATGGGGATAGCATCCTTCATGTTGTGCGCATCCCTCCGTCTTCGTTCTGATGAACCCGTCTAAGACCCGACATCAAGAGGAGATTTGTCCCTTGGTGGCTTATGCTGGCTAGACTGGCAAAACGCTGGGTCAGACTCAAGCCTCTGAGAGGTGGCCTTTTCCTGTTGTTTCACCGCCTTGGACACTAGGTCATAGACCTGGTCCACCGCTTCAGGTGATCTATCCTGCTCCAGAAGGGTCTTGGCGACAGTGAGGTTGAGGAGAGGAGTGGGCATCACCTGTCTGCCTTCACTGTCAATGTATGGCTTGGCTTGTGCCAGCTTCGGGGGAGCCCATCCTAGGTTTCGCCGCACACCAAGATCGTTGATGACGCGAGCTGGAGCTTTCTTGGCCTTCTGTTGCTGCATCAGTGTCTTGTACTCGGCCTCCATTGCTCTAGCTTTCTCTATTGACTTTTGCATGTTGGCCAGATCTCGATCTAGCTTTCCGCCTTGCTCCGCGATGGCCTGCGCTTCCTCCAGCAGCTGCTGGCGCTTCTCGTCAAGATGGGTCACGTTCCGGATATGAGCTACGGTCAAGGGCTTGACGAGGAGATTTCCGTACATCACTCTATCAGCTGGAGTAACTTGGGAAGCAGTAGACGTAGATGCCGGAGGCGGCAAGTTTGTGGTGTTGTTGTTGCTCGGGCCGGTGCCGAGTTCCTGCGACTGTTTCACTGGGTTAGGCGGAGGGGGCATGTCCCTTGCGTGATCATTGTCGGCGGCAAGAAGTGGTCCCTTCCCCTTGTCCAGCACTGTAGGCGGAGCTCTTCCGGGTTGATCTTCATCCATCGCCGTCACGATGGTGACGAACACTTCTCGTGACGCGATGACGTTATTGGCATGCCCGTCGCACTGGTAATCTTCCTCGATCTCCTGCATAGCAGAGTCTAGCTCCTCCGGGCTGAAATCTATATCCTCTGAATCTGCACTGAAGTCGGCGTAAAGCGCATCAATCACAGAGTCGAAGGGTGGCGGGGCTTACTCGATGATGGGGGGTTGGTGGTGAAACGGGCGCGATGATGACCGGAGGTGGTGGCGCAGCTACGGTGATGGCGGCCGGAGGTGGTGGTGGCGGTGGCTGAATCGGTGGCGCTCCATCAATGAGCGCAGGAGCTATCTGAGCTGCCTCTTCAGCCTTCGCATAGTTGTTGACGGTGTTCACCATGCTTTCGAAGGTGAGACGTCCTGAGGCCTACTTCCGCCTTAGAGAATGCCGGAGAAGCGTTCCCTGGTCCAGTCCTTCCACAAAGTGATACATAGCATCATCATTGGGGTAATGCTCCAGATCAGCCCGTATACGGACCCACCTGGCAAGGTAATCGCGGGGTTTTTTGCCCTCTCTCTGAATGCAACGTGCCAGATCGAAGATGGTAACCACACCGATGAACTTGGATCTCTGTTGTCCAGACGCGCGGACGAAGCCGGCGGACTTGCAGTGATCTTCCACCGTTATATCATGCACATGGGCGGTTTGGGTGGGCCTTGAATTTTTCCGATATTTGCCGGCAAACTCCGAGGAGAGATCCAACATCGATCCTTTCGCGAACGTATCCTGCCCGTAGGCGGTCCGTGTGGGTCTTAATGCTCCTCCGACTCCCAGGGAACTAGTGCCTGAGTCGGTTTCGCTGATGAAGAGGTGAATATCTCCGATGGGGACGATCGAGCATCGCATAGGGTTGCCGGGATCCAAAACTCGTTAGGAGGGACGATCGGAACGTTACCGGAGAAGAGAACACGACTGATGGCTACGGTTTCGCCGATTCCCGCGAAAATCTTAGTCCTCGTCCGCTGAAGAGCCTAAAGCGCCTCTTGCCCCACGGTGGGCGCCAACTGTCGTGGTATTGCCGACAAGTACGCCATGGAGGGGTACTCATAGTGTGTGTTTAGAGATGTGGGAGAAGGCGGACGGTTGACAGGTACGAGGTAACACAACTTACCCAGGTTCAGATCCCACGACGGTGGAGGAATCCTACTCCTGCTATAAATCACTATAATGGCAATACGCCGAGTTACAAGGATTGATTTGCTATGCAAGCTTCGTCGTAGTCGACACTAGGTTGTCTGAGATTGTGCCCTAAAGGCTCCCATAGGCCCGACTTATATAGTCGCCAGGTCCTAGGGTTATAGGGAAAATTCCTAGCCGGACAGGTTACAGAGTCCTACGCTATCTATAACTAGTCTAGCGTGTCTTGCATTCCAAGGCTCCGGGTACGTCGGTGACTCCTCCGTAGCCTTCCTTTATCCGGCATGGGCCTCCCTTCTGGATCCATCTAACAGGGCCACCCAGCAGGCCATGGGCCATGATACCAACTGTGGGCCACCTGGGTTATCCGGATAGGATACATGCTATGAGGATACCCATATAGCATATCCCCAACATAAAGGTAGAAGGTGGAGACTCAAATAATGGTGGAAGAAAGGCCTTTTTTTGTAAAGGAAGCAGGGATTACAAGTTTCAAAAAGAGCTTCCAAAAATTATGGTACTTGTTAGCTTTAATCCCTCATTGCCCCTATCATAAGCATCTTGAAGTGGTTAATGTTAAAGCGGCAAAGCTGGAGTATATGCTTGACGATGTATAAGTTGGCAATCTCATGCCCCTTGAATACGAGGGCCAAACCTCATGCATACTCAACTTTGGGTCCAGGTAAGTTCTTGTCACTGTAAGTATTTGCATATCATTGAGAACCGCCAACGGGGTACCCCTTGCACATGGTACAGGAGCTTTCCCATAACCAAAATGACAAGGCAAGCAGACAATGAGCATCTCAGCAATTCTTCTTATGTACCATGGGAATATGGTGCTTTTTCTCTCTTTCCTCTTTTCTCAATGTCTCTCTTTTTTTAAGAAGAATGCTTCATAGATGTCACTATGGTGATGCTGCAAGTTTTCACCATGATAAGCCATGTCTTAGGCTAGCGGCCCAGGCATTTCTCTAACACAGGATACAAACTCCATGGACTTACAAGTTCCCTCTTTATTTCACACCGGTGACATCCATAGACAAAAGAACATGATATCAAATGAGTACAACAAGGTACAAGTGCAATGTTGAAAACGTTCCCTGTGACAGCACGGTTCTGCTAACTCCAACTTATAAGTGCAAGCATATACAACAACGTTGTCACAATGGTTCAAGTTTAT
This sequence comes from Avena longiglumis, assembly GCA_030063025.1. NCBI lineage: Eukaryota > Viridiplantae > Streptophyta > Magnoliopsida > Poales > Poaceae > Avena > Avena longiglumis. The sequence continues at coordinate 467,407,237 of CP125974.1, read as the reverse complement.
TAGGGGCAAAGAATAAAGTGTGCCATCAAGTTCGTGAGGGCTTTAATCACTAAGTTTTCACATACCAAAATATTTTTTAATTGGAAGTTAGATGAAAACAAGAATATACTTTGAATGGTGTAACACACCATGCATAGGAGTTTATAGTGGACACTTTGGAATAACTTGGTTTCTTGGGAGTTGGAAGCATGAGTAGAACTTACTCATACAAGAGGAGGCTAGCAAAAGACTAGGAGCAACCAACTAAGAGAGCAATAATGGCCATAATCATGCAGTGCAACAAAGCATACTAATCAAAGCAAAGAGTGGTACTACAAGTCAAGGACTAAATGATCATAGAGGCTAATGGTGACTTGTGAGAGTCATAACATGGTGTGAGCATGTGCCAAGTCAACCCAAGCAAAACATCAAAGGATAATACCACAATACTATGCTTTTGCATGCTAAAACAATGCATAATTTCTTCAAGGCATACTAAGCAATCCCATTTGTTTGGAACAAGACATGCTACAGCAATAATCACTAAGCATAATGCTAAAACAACACCTAGCATGTCATGCTAAAGTCTAAGTCATAGTCAATGCAAGATCCTCTTGCACTTACAAGCAAGAACTTACTACTCCTTTCCAAACACCAAGCAAACTTATTTGCAAAACAACACAGCGAGAACGGGGGTCCAAACTACTTAAGAAAACTAAACAAACTAAGAAAATCAAACGAAAACTAAGACGCTCCAAGAACAGCACAACTGTGCATGAACCAATAAAAACGAAGTGTCTAGACAGACCTGGGCTTTTTATTGATGAAGAAGGGGATGCCTTGGGCATCCCCAAGCTTTGACGCTTGTACCTCTTGGATATTTATTGGGGTGACACCATGTTGGAATACCCAAGCTTGTGCTTTTTTTCATTCTTCATCTCATTGCATCATTCTCTCTTTACACCTGAAATTTTCCTTCACACAATCTTCATTAGCAATATTAGCTTATTCAAAAGATATTAGACCACTGGCAAAGCTTTGGAACAGCAAGGCTTTTCACTAAAAAAAAGCTACTGTAGTAACTCCTTCAAAAAGCTCAATTTACCTGAAGAGAACTCAAAAAGGAATCAATAAGAAGCAAATGCAAATAATGGCAGAAATCTGTCAAAACAGACCAGCAGGTAGAAACCAATTTTTTCGAACATATTTTGTTGCTCAAATAAAAAAGTGTTGAACTAACGAAAGTTAGCTAACATACTGGGGGATTTTCTCGTAAATGTTTAGTTCAATCCTTGTTACAGAGCCTCCTCGCAAATTTTTTTTGTGGAGGACATAAATCTGTTTCGGGACAGCAACTCCCCAAATCTTACTTCCCTCTGATTAGAGGTCATTCTTAGCACAAAAAGCAAACAAAAAGGATAAGGAGAGGTCATTACAGAAGTAATAACTTCTAAGACTCAAGGAAACTCTTGGGTTATCTCCCAACAAGTACTTTTCTGTAACGCCTTTAAGTTAGGATTGATAGTTTGAGAAGATGCTCACATAGGAATTATGAATTGAAGTCAAAGAGAGCATCAAGAAGAAAATTCAAAACACATTTAAGTTTAACCCTCTTCCTATGCATAGGAATATTGTACACAAATAAATTCATGAAGAAAAAAGTGACAGGCATAGGAAGATAAGACAAGAGTAACTTCAAAACTTTCAGCACATAGAGAGGTGTTTCAGTACCATGAAAACTTCTACAACCATATTTTCCTCTCTCATAATAATTTTCAGTAGCATCATGAATAAACTCAACAATATAGCTATCACATAAAGCATGCTTTTCATGATCTACAAACACATAATTTCTATCAAGCTCAAAAATAGTGGGATTAAAACCTCCATAGGTTTTATCCAAAGTATATATTTCAAAAGGATCCACAGGAACATAACATTCATCCTCCTTTGGTAAGAATGGTGGAAAATCAAATAATGTAAGGGATAAATAGTTACTCTCGTTAGAAGGTAGGCATGGGTATATCCATTCTTCCTCCTTTTGTTCATCACTTTCCCCCTCTTTTTCATCTAATGAGCTTCCAGTTTCAACAATTTCTTCTTTCATAGGCTCCTGTAAGGCATTAGTCTCTTCCATTTGTGGAAAGCACCTATTAAAATATTCAAGAATATAGCCATTTGCTTCCTTGTAATTATCGAAGCAAAATTTAAGTATCTCATAAACCTCATATTCATAAGGTGCGTCATCAGTATTTTCAAGCAAACTGGCAAGTTCAAATGCACCCTTAAAGGCAATAAATTCTTCAATTTGTTCCACATCATAAAAGTCATAATTTACCTTAACATAAGAAGATATGGTAACATTATCATTATACTCACATTGAAAAGGAAGGTGTTTATACCTCCTACAGCAGCAGGACTTATCAAAGCAATAAGTAACATGATAAGTAGAGCACACGTCTCTAGCAATAGTATTCAACTTATCAATTTGTTCCCATAAGTGTTTCCCTTTTTGTGACAAACGATGTTCCTTATAATAATACTTTTTTTCTTCCGTGAACCCACCTTGCCAATAAGAACTAGTTTCAAAGAAACCATCCATTGATAGAAAGCATGACCAAGAAAGGCAATGACAGACCAGCAACTAGAGCAGGAACTAATTTTTTGTGTTTTTGAATAAAGCAAGCAAACCAAACTAGACTAATTTTTTGTTTTTTTAAAGAGGCAAACAAAACCAAGCAAAAGAAACAAACCAAACTAAAAACAAAGTAAAGAGAAAAGAAGTGAAGGACTCCCCTAGTGAAGACGTCCTTGGCCTCCCCGGCAACGGCGCCAGAAAACTTGTTGATGACTCCTTGATGGCACCAGAGAACTTGGTGCTTGATGTGGAGTCTTGTTGGGAACCCCAAGAGCTAGGTGTGAAGAGAAGAACAACAAGTCTTCCCTTAGTTTAGACCAAGGTTATCGAACCAGAAGAAGGAAGGAAACGTCAAACAGGTGTTGCAAGCAACACGGAGACCTGCACAACACAAACTCAAGACTTTGCCCCAACAAATCAGTGAGGTTGTCAAGCTCACCGGTTTGCTATAACAAAGGATCAAATGTATGGTATGGAAGGTAATGGTTTGCAGCAAGTAAACAAGTAACAGTGGAAGATGTATCAATGGTAAAGATTGGACCGGGGTCCATAGTTCGCTAGAGGTGCTCTCCTTAGATAAACAACATGGCATGAAGGGTAAACAAATTATAGCGAGGCAATTGACAGGAACTGAGCAAGGCATAACAATGCAATTACTAGCCAAAAAGATCCTATGAGGTTGATTGGGCAATACAACAATATACATAGACCGCCATCCATCTGCATTTATGACTAGAAGTCCACCTTCAGGTTATCATCCGAACCCCCTCCAGTATTAAGTTGCAAGCAATAGACAACTACTTTAAGAAAAGTGTGTAAGGTAAACAGTCCACATGTTCCATGAACAAGAGACCGTTGTTTTCTCCCTAGTAGCAAAAGCACATCTACATCCAAAGAGATTTTTGTCACTTCCCTTGGAAACTAGAAGCATGAACCCACTATCGAGCATAAATACCCCCTCTTGGAGTCACTAGCAACTACTTGGCCAAGATAACCACTAGCAACAGAGAGCATGCAAGATCACAAACAACACAGACATGATAGAATCATAAAGACAAAACCATTAATCAAACCAACATAATAATCTCAATATCCATCGGATCCCCGCAAACACAACATGCATGATTCCAAATAGATTAGATCTTGATCATGAACGGAGCTCACAAGATCTATACATGAAAGCACAAAGGAGGAGATACAACCATCTAGCTACTACATGGACCCATAGTCCAAGGTGGAACTACTCATGCATCATACCGGAGAGAAGGCCTCCGGGATGATCTCCCCTCTGGCAAGGTGCCGAGAAGAACTTCAGATCCCCCGATCTAGGGACGATGGTGGCGGTGGCTACAGACGGTTTCGTGGATTTCTGATCGGGTACTCAGGGTTTCTGCATCGGGGGCTTCTTATAGGCGAAGGGGCGAGACCGGGAGGTGGCTAGGGCCACCAAACCCTAGCCAGGTGCGGGCCCACTTGTCCCCGCGCCTGGGGTGGGTCTGGCCCCCCTGGCTGGCCCCTCCGGCTCGGACTTCTTGTTCCCCACGGAAAGTGATTGACTTTGTCATTTGTCCCGTCCAATTCCGAGAATATTTCTTTACTAACTTTTCTGAAACCAAAAACAACATAAAACAGGCATCTGGCACTGTTGCAACTTGTTAATAGGTTAGTACCAGAAAACATATAAAAAGCACCTCAAAGTGTGGACAAGTAAAGAAAAGTAGATACTAAACAAGCATGGAGCATCAGAAATTATAGATACGTTTCCAACGTATCACAGCGCAGCATGCACTAAACAGCCTATAGAGACTCAATACATCTGTCGGCTATCAGAAAGGGATAAGAAAGACCTATTCGGATCCAACCTGATACTACCACCAAATATACCCATCCTGGTATTTCCCCGTCGAGACCAAACGAGGAAGTCCTGCCAAGGAAAACTCACACGGTTGGCAATTTTATTCATTATTTTCATGGTGGTATTCAAATTACTAGTAATATCAGATACAAGTCAAATTATAATGGTAAACTTGAGTTACAGTTGTCTATGATCAAGATACTCGGCTCCAAGTCGTTCGTAACCGCGGACATGGCTTTTCGAAAAGATTTAACCCTGCAGGGATGAACCAAAGTTTCCACACGCACTTCAACCCTTGTTTCCAGATCAATTAACATACTTACATCAGTATGTCGATGGGGCCTAGGACACGATGCTTTCCCTGACCCAAGGCAAGTACATGGGGGCCATCCCAATAAGCTACCCATAACAAAGTCGGTCGAGCTCCGAAGACGGACCCAGAGGTTGCAAGATCGGCCAAGAGATCAGAGGTCATAGGTACAATCCTCAACATAACGACCCACATCCTAAACAGTACAGTAGTAAACGCTCATCGAGCAACAGATAATAAACATGGCATAACATGGAATGAAAATGTCAAACTAGTTTGTGGCCCCCAGTATAGTACTTTGAAATCAGGTACTAAGCCGATAGGGGTTCCCACTGATACGTCAAAAACGTATCTACTTTCCTGAACACTTTTGCTATTGTTTCTCCTCTAAACTTATGTGATTTGGATACAACTAACACGGACTGACGCTGTTTTTAGCAGAATTACCTTGGTGTCTAGTTTTTGTGCATAAAATCAACTATCAGGAAAAATCCCGAAAAATATACCAAAAATCCTATTTCACCAGAAGATCCATGGAGCCAGAATACGAGACAGAGGGGATCCCTAGGTGGCCCACACCCCCTGCCGCGCGGGTGGGCCCACCCGGCACCTGGGAGGGGTGTGGCCAGCCCAGGCACCCCCTCGGCCTGTCTCTTTGCCTATAAGATGCCTTTTGACCTAAAAACTCAGGGGGGGGCGACTTTTTTCTAGAAAGAGTTCCGATGCGCCGCCACCACCAGAAACTCCGTTCTGGCACCCTGCAGGGATGAGGAATTTGGGGAGGATCATCGCCATCATTATCACCAATGCCTCTCCATCAACCATCAATGTTTCCCTCATACATGAGTGAGTAATCCCCCGCTGTAGGCTATGGGGATGGAAGGGATTGGATGAGTTCTATCATGTAATCAAATAAGATTGTTATGGCATGGTCACTAGGGCCTGAGTGCCATGATCTCAGATCTGAAATTATTATTGAATCATTATGATAGTATTGTTTGTGATCTTATCTGCAAGTTGTGTACACTTATCATTATCCGGATCCAAAGGCCCCGAAGTGATAGAAATTGGGACAACCTGAGGGGATGGCTGTGATGTGAGGATCACACGTGTTCACAGAGTGTTAATGCTTTGCTCCGGTGCTCTATTAAAAGAAGAACCTTAATTGCCAGTAGTTCCCTTGAGGCCCCGCTGCAACGGGCTGGTAGGACAAAAGATGTTGTGCAAGTTCTCATTGCGAGCACGCATGACTATATATGGAGCACATGCCTATGATTGTTTAGTACTTGGATGATTATTCTCATTTATCTGCAATTTCCCTAGATCTTGAAGTTACATGTTTAGACTCGTCCATGCAACACCCATCCATACATCCCTATGCCTACCGCACTCATATCCTACTGTTTGCTATTACTATTGCTCCTGTTTTGCTGCTGCTGTTGCTACTACAAACTGTTGCTACTGATAAACTTCTGTGAGCAAGAACTATTTCTAGGTGCAGCTGAATTGGCAACTCAGTTGTTAAGGCTTGCAAGTATTCTTTGTCTCCCCTTGTGTCGTATCAATAAATTGGGTAATACTACCCGCGAAGATTGTTGCGATTCCCTATACTTGTGGGTCATCAAGACTACTTTCTGGCACTTGTCGGGGAGCATAGCTTTATTTGTAAGTTCACTTGGCTCCATTATTGTTCACTGCTACTCCTTTCATCATGGGAAAGTCTCGTGATGGAAATTTTCCTATTTTACCATCCACTATAAAAAGAGGTACAGTCCTAAACACCTCTATTGCTCTTGATTCACCGCCTGTTATAAGTAAGCTTATTACACCACCACCACATACTCATGCTACACACACTGCTACTACTGCTGAATCCGAAACTGCTTTTGATACTCATGATGTTACTTCTACTATGTTTGATGTAAGTGGTTCATTAGGTCCATTCCTAGATGCTACTATGGCTGGTCTAGGAAATACTGAAACTCCTAGTGAAAACACTATTACACCTGTTAGCTCACCTGAGTCTATAGAGAGTTATGATATTAATGATGGCTACATTGAGTTTACTGATGAATTTGTTGAAGAGTGCCGAAACACACATGGTGCTAGTGCTATTAAGAGTCTCCTTGCAAGGCGTACCATTATTCCTAAACTTTCCTCGGATCCTAAGTTTGCCACCTCTCCCATAGATATCAAAGATAAAGATTATGATTTCTCACTTTATTTATCCTATTTAGACATTGTTGAGAAAGAACATTTTTGTGGGATTGAAAATGAGAGTGTTGTAGCTCATATGAATGAGCTTTCCACTATGAGTGATTTATTCTCTGATGATTTTAAGATGCGCAAGTACTTTGTTACTAAGATCTTCCCTTTTTCAGTAAAAGGAGAAGCCAGGGCTTGGTTTAATAGATTACCTCCTGGTTCCATTAATAGCCCTGATTGCTTGATTGCTTCTTTCTTCCAGAAATATTTTCCTCCCAGTGCTAGACCTGCTCCTTTGCAGAGACTTTTTCATTTTAAACAGGGAAAAGAAGAGAAATTGCCTGAGTCATGGACAAGGTTATGTGCCTTGATTCATGCACATCCTAGATGTCCATTACCTAAAAATGAGCTTCTTGATATTTATTATAATGGACTAACTGATGAGTCTAGGACATACCTAGATAGCTTTGCTGATTGTGTTTTCAGGAAAAGAACTCCTAGAGATGTTTAAGAATTAATGGCTAAAGTAAGCAAGAATTATGATGATTGGACTTCAACTGAGCTAAATACACCTGAGCCTATTACTCCTGAACTAGTTGTGCCTGAACCAGATCCAATACCAACACCAAAGAAGAGGGGAGTTATTGCATTAAATGATGAAGTGATGAAAGAATCTAAGAAATGTCTAAATGAGAAAGGTATTAGAGTTGAAGATGTGAAGAATCTACCTCCTATATAAGAATTATGTAAGCCAATTCCCCACTCATCTACTATTGTGGTACACTCTCTCAACTTTGATGAAGGTGATATTCCTTATGGTAAGCCTCCTGATCAATGCTTAGAGGAACTTGACACATTTATTGTTAAACAAGGTAATGTTAATAAACAAGTTCAGAATCATTTATTGGAAAACTCTAGAGCTATTAAAGAGTTGAAATACATTATGGAAAGAACTTCTAATGATATTAAAATGCTTTGTAAACACTTTCAAATGGTTCAAACTCAAATTGATCAACTTGCTAAGGTACAAAAAGATATGCTAGTTAATGCCTCAGGAGATAAACATACTTATGGAATTAGAACTAGGAGTGGTATAGCTACTCAAGATCCCTTATATCCTGAAGGACACCCTAATAGAATTGAGCAGGATTCTCAACAAGGTAAAAGTAGTGGTAGTCCTCGTAAGAGAAAGAAAAAGAAACATAAAATAGTTGAGGAACCACTTGAAGCTGCTGTAGATCCTGATAGTATATCTGTCTCTGGTGTTGAAACTGAGAGTGGTAATGATAAAAATGATGCTCCTGATAAGGAGGAAGTTGTGGAAGAACCTGAGAAGCACACTAAGAACACTAGTTACACCAAGGAAGATTTTATTGCTAAGAAACATGGTAGTGAGAGAGAACCTTGGGTGCAGAAACCTATGCCTTTGCCAGGTAAGAAACACAAGTCAAAGGAGGAAGAACACTACAACAAGTTTTGTGAGTGGATGAAACCTTTATTTTTGCAAATTCCTTTGACTGGTGCTATTAAGTTGCCTCCTTATTCAAAGTATATGAAGGATATTGTCTCTAATAAGAGGAAGATTCCTAATGAGGAGATTTCTACTTTGCTTGCTAATTATTCCTTCAATGGTAAGGTTTCAAAGAAAATTGGTGATCCAAGTATACCAACTATTCCTTGCTCTATTAAAAACAATTATGTTAGAACTGCTTTATGTGATTTGGGAGCTGGAGTTAGTGTTATGCCTTTTTCTCTCTACAAGTGACTCCAGCTAGAAAAGTTGATACCAGCTGATATATCTTTGCAAATGGCTAATAAGTCAACTACTATTCCTGTTGGTATATGTGAGGATGTTCCTATTCAGGTGGCTCATAATTGCTTGGTTTTAACTGATTTTGTTGTGCTTGAAATGCCTAAAGATGATAATATGTCTATTATTCTTGGGAGACCTTTTCTTAATACTGCAGGTGGTGTCATCAATTGCAATCAAGGAAAAGTAACATTTAATATTAATGAAAAAGAGCATACTGTCTATTTCCCAAGAAGGTTGCTAAGAGCTATTGCCTGAATTCCATTGAAAATATTGAGAGAGTCAAGGTTGGAGAAATACATTGTCCCATTCCACAAGAAAATTTTGAAACTATTATGATTGGGACCATTGCTATCAAGTTTGAGGTAACATAATCACCTTGTAGAATGCAAAGTTTTGTTTCATATAAGATTGTATTGGTAACAAGACTTGATCAACCTTGTTAACAAAAGGATTTTAATGAACAAAATAATGTTTTCACTGTGGTTATTCTTGCTTACTTTTACTTTTCTCCTTCCTAGTCTTTGCCTTTTCTCTTGTTAGCTTTGGTTTTGCTAGTTGTTTGCTTGTTAGAGTGTCTTAGAACTTCTGTAGTTTTGTTTTGGTTTGCTTTTGCTTCTTCTAAAAAAATATTTTCTGTGAGAAAATCAATTTTCATACCCTGAAAATTGGCCAAAAATAAAGTTTCCTGAAAAATCCCAGAAAATTCAAAATAATTTTTTCCTCGAAAAAAGAGGGACACTGAGTGACCAGGGGCCAAGACACCCTGTGGCGGCCCACTGTGTGGCGCCTGGCTGGGGTGTGGCCCTCCAAGATGCCTCCTCCTAGCCATCTTATTTCTCTCTCCCGAAAAACACCGGAAAACTTTCTCAAGCTCGAGTTCCTGTTGTTCTTGCTCCCGATTTTCGATCTCTTTGCTCAGCCCTTCTTTGCTGCTGATTTTTGGAGGGATTGCTCCTTGGTATGTGTCTCCTCCGCTTGTCCAATTATATTTGTGATTGGTAGATTATATCTTGAGTATTTTGCTGCTATAGGTGATAGGTTGTGTGAGCTTGCATGCTTGTTCTATGCGTAGAGATTACATTTTGGTGCATGTGTAGCCCTCTAGCAAGTTCCTATAGTAGTTTCTCATCATTTATCAACATGGAAATCACTTGGTTTGATGTTTGTCTAAAAATTTCAGAAAAAATAGTTCATGGACAACCATACCTTTGGTGAAATATTTGAGAGTGATTCACCTAGGAGGGCAAGGCCTTCAAGATCATCCTCCCGAGCTAGGCCCTCATACAATTAGGATCTCATTACACCACGATTTGGCGACAAGGGAGATGAGGGCGATGCGCACCCTTCCACCTTTCCTTGCCCAACCTTTTTGCGGGCTGCTGGGATTCTTGAGGATTTTCTAACCTTGGTTCAGAGGGTTGGACTAACAAGCTATATGCAGGATGAGAGTGTGCAATATGCAACGCTCACTAAAACATTTGTGGAGAGTTTCTCTTTTTCTAACAGCTTGTTCAAGCCAGATGTGTCTTTCAAAATTTATGGCAGGCCTTACACTATGACATTGGAGAAATTTTGTGAGGCCCTGGGACTTGGTACAGCTAGGTCGGCGAAGAAGATTCCAGCTCAACCCACTGATTTGTTGGAGCTCTACTGCGGGATAAACAATGATGATGACCGTAGATCCCAACGAGGAAAGATAAGCAATATTCAACTCCCAGCTATCAGGTACTTTGCTTATTATCTAGCCACTAGTGTTCTTGGTAGGGAGAACACTAGTAATATTTACAACTACCATTTGGCCTTCATAGCTGCTGCGCTCAACAATGAAACTAGGTACAATCTTGGTTCTCTCATTGCTCGTCGCTTAGCTGCTAAGGGCCCCATTTATGGGGGAATTATTGTTGCACGTGTTGTTGCTGCCTTAGACCTTGTTTTTGATCCAAATGATATAGTTTTGGCTCCTCAGAGGCTTGATCTTGCTGCCATGAAAGCGCATCACTTTGTCACTGCTGGCTCTACCCTTGAGAGCTTGGTTTATAGAATGATGTTTATTGACGAGGAAGAGAGAGAGATCTCTCTACCCCAAACCACTTTGTTCAGTATTTCCCAGGGACCTTTGTCACGCTCCTAGGAGGAGATGGATGAGAAGCTGCGCATTCTTGGCTTCCATGGACACTATCTGGGGGACGCGCCCTCATACGACCCCTCTGTACACTACACAGGGGAGTCCTCGAGCTCGTATCAGGACGAAGGGGCCTCCTCGATGTACTACGGAGGTGCACCTTCTTGGTAACCATGGAGTTGATACCCACTTAGGCCAAAATCCTAAGCTTAGGGGGGAGGTATACCGACATCACACTCATCTATATATCATGTTTCGTCGGTTCTTTGTATATCCATTCGCTTTATTTTTGGTTTTTGTTTCTGCTTTCCCAAAACACAAAAATACCAAAAATATTTTCGTTGTTTCTCTTGGTTTGTTTCTTTGCTTTTTAGCTTTGGTTTTCCTTAAATAAAAATCCAAAAAGATTTTGCTTTGTTTGTTTTTGCTTTGTTTGCTTGTTTGAAAAAATCGAAAACACCAAAAATATTTGTTGTTCTTCTTTGGTTTTGTGAGTTCTTTGCAGGGTACAGCCATCCTCAGTGGAGTTTGGTTTCATGTTATTATTCAAGTCACACAAGTGAAGGGCAATAATGAAGATTACGACAACTTGAGGTGTGGTAAGATGTGGCATCCCGCAAAACCACTACTAGAAAATCGCGTTGAATTTGTCAATTGCATCGTCATCATCATATGTTGTTTGTCAAAACTAATTTCGAAAACCTATTTTTGTTTTCCAAACGCCTCATCTTAATTCAAACGCCAAACCCGGGTCTCCGGATTATCTTGTTTTGGCCGATATCGGTTTGCAAACGGTGTTAATAAAACAAATAAAAATTATATTATTTTTTTAGTGGGGGCAGTCGAACGGGCCAGATCGACCCGAACGACCACCCCCAGGATTTTTTTAAATCGGTCCGCCTCTAATCCTAAACCTACCAGATAATCTACCCACACCCTTTGGCCACATCACCCCGGCCAACCCCGTCGTGACACATCACCCTCTCCCTCCCCCAACCAACCAGACCCCGCCACATCAGCCCCCCTCTCTCCACCTATGCTAAAACCACCCCACTACTCACCACCTGTCCCACCCAAAGAACACGCGACGCCCATCAAGGCCCCCCCCAACGCGGGACCCACCCTGGCCCTGTCCCCCGCGCTCACGCTCCTCTCCCTCTCCCTGGATCTTCTCCAACCGCCCTCCCCCGCACGCGAGCAGCCCGACCCCCACCCTCCTGCCTGCACGCTCTCCTGCTCCTTCCTCCCAAGCCCGTCGCCGCCTCAAGCTCCTCCCCGCGAAGCTCCAGCCCGCCTGCCAAAGCCATCTTCAACGATCAAGGCCGCGCCCGCCGCCTGGCCGACCCGCCGACCATCGCCGCCGCCCGTTCTTCCTCCGGAGGCTGCTCGCCGGTGACCCTCCTCCGCGCCGCCGCCTCCACCGTCCTCCTCTCCTCCCTCTGCGCCTGGAGCTCCTCCAGCTTCGGTCGCCTCTCCCTCCGCTGCCTCGTCGGGCCTCCCCCTTGGCCCGGAGACCGACGACCGCCAAGGCCAGCGTCACCGCCATCCTCGCTCGCGCCAAGACCGCCACCCTGTCCGTCCTCGCCGCCTCCGCCGGTCCTCCCCATCCGCTCCGGCACCCTCCGGCGAGCTGCTCGAGCCGCCGCTGGTCCCTGCCGGCCATGACGTCGTTCACCGCTCGCCTCCTGCGTCCCCGCCCGCCCGCAGGTTGCGTCTCCCCACGTGCGCCAGTTCCGCCGTTCGTGAGCCTGTAATCTGTCCCGCGTGTGGTGTGCTGAGAAGCCTACGGGTGTTTTCTCTAAGTTGTCCAGGTTGATGAATGTTGGGTGTGTGGCTGCTACTGCAATGGCAATCAGCGTCCTCCTAGATGATAAGTTCGACAAGAGCTTCCCCTGTTTTGGGCCGACAAGATCTCCAACATGGATAAGATGACCGCCCCCCCCCCCGAAGACCGAACCCGGTGCCGCGCCAAGATCTTCGGAAAAACCCCCGGTACCGAACAAGTTCGCCGTCGACAATTGAAGCCGGCACCCTTCAAGATCTTCTTCCCGATACGGCAAGCCTCCATCCCGGTTACGCCAAGTTCGTCAAGAACCCGGACGCCAAGGTCGTCGATGCGTATACGACAAGTACTTCATCCCGAACGCCATGGCCGTCGACATGTTTCGAAGACCCCGGATACGCCAAGATCCACCCCAGTAGTCCGAGAACGCTCCCGTCGAGGCCGACCTGTCGAACCCTGGACCCTGAGACCGACCCCGAACCCCGGAACCCCAAGTTCGTCGAGACCCCCCCTAATGTGTGAACCCCCTTCCCGCAAACCCTATTTTTATAAATGAAATACAATAACTTGTTGCATATTAACCATTCATCTTGCATGCATATTGTTTGGTTTGGGGGCCTTATGCCGATTCACCTAATAATTAAATATGGGGCCCATATGCGGGCAAATCTAGTCTCATATTGGCCTCATTTAAATTGGTGTAGCGAACCGTTGATATATTTTTGCCTTGTTAAAACAACATTTAATTGCGGGGTAGCTAAACAACTTGAACCATCTAATTAATTGTCGGGACCCCGGTTCCGCTTAACATGACCTAATTGCATCGCACCTTGCCATGTCATGCATCATACATGCATCATGCCGATCTTCTGCCGTTGTATTAAATATTGCATCCGGTGTTCCTTCTAGTGTTTTGCTTCTTCGCGGATAAAGCCGTTGAGTTGATGTGAGCTCCGCCCCGATCTTCGGTTGAACCTTCAACAATGTTTTCAGGCGAGCATCTCCCCCTTTCTACCTATCTTACTTTTATAGTATTTATTCCCCTCCTGTTGATCTACTGCTATCTGTGTTGCGATGCTCTAGTTTTCGTTCCCTGTGATATCCCTTGCAGCCATATTAGCCTTGGACACATCCTATTACCTGTTGTTTGGTAGATAGTTGGGACCGCGTGTCGTAGTCGCTTGCTCAAGTGTTTGTGTGTCGACCAGTACCACCATTGTTGGAGAATTGCCGCATGTTGACGTTGGAGATGATCATGGCTTTACTTATCGTTCACTTTAATTACTGTTTAATAACTAAAATTGAATTAAGCAGAGGCATCGGTGGGTGATAGGTAAGATTTGGTTTCCGACCGCCCACTTGTGTCCCGTAGGACCCGAGTTCTTGACACTGTTCCGAGATCGAGCGCTAACCACATGTGGGAGATATGGGCCCCCCATTGATTATTACCTGATTTCAAAGTATTGTACTGGGGGCCACAACTAGTTTGAGGTGTTTTTACTATCCTGTACTTATGCCATGCTACTTATGTATTTACGTTTGTGCGAGGAGCACACTGTACTGTTTAGGATCGGGACACGTTTTCGCGGTGTCGACAGTCCCCGTTTGGGGATTTGCTGTCGCTCACTGCCGTCCACCCAAACCCTAAGTCCGTCTCGGAGACCGGCCGACTCCGTTGCGAGTGTCGACTTGGTGGGGTGGCCCCCATGTACTTGCTTTGGTTCTGGGAACATCGTGACTTAGGCCCCGCCGACATACCGATGGGTGTATGTTAACTGATCTGGCAAAAAGGGTCGAAGTGCCTGTGGATACTTTGGTGCACCCCTGCAGGGTTTAATCTTTTCGAGAAGCCGTGTCCGCGGTTATGGACGACTTGGAGCACAGGTCTCGATCATAGACAACTATAACTAAAGTTTATTGTTATAAATTGACTTGTATCCGATATGATTATTAATCAGCTTCACTATAACGGAATGGCTAAGTTGTAGCATCCCAGTTGTCTAACCCCTGTAATGCTACATGTCTTAATAATAAAAAGGGCCACTTCCAACATATAATTGTTGCATCATCATCATATCATGCTCATGTCATCATATCACCTTGCATCTGAGCATCATATAAAACCTTTTCTTGTTTGGTCCTTATCTCATGTGCATGATTAATTGTAGTTGACTCTTGATATTGTATTTGGTTCTTAATAAAATGTTAAATGCCCAAGTTGAGTTGGGGGCATCTCTCTTTTTGACTCCACCACCTTTTCTTTCACCACCTTATAATTCCACCATCCAATAATATGGGCTTGGCTTTTATTTGAGTTATCCCTAGCCATGTTGTTGGTTGGATCCACCCTTGACCTTTGCTTGGCCTTGCCCACCTTTTTGGGAATGCATATGGACAATGCCCTCATAATATCATTGTTTTCACAAGGATAATTTGGGCATTAAATGCCTTGCATGGGCCATGCAAGTGCCATCTATCCTAGCTCTTGGCTTTTGTTTGGAATTCTAAATGGATCCCTTCTTTCTTGCTTGACCTTGTGTTGGTAGTGTTAAAACCTCTCTCTCTTTCTCCTTTGGCTACACCAAAACCCCTTGGACCTTGCACCCACTTGTGCTAATGTGGCATGCATCCTCTAAAACCCCTTCCCTCTCTCTTTGGTTCTTGCTTGGTCCTTTGATTGGATCATGCATGGGCCATTAGAACCACCCATCACCTTAACCATCTCTCTCTTCTCCCTCTTTTCTTATTTTCCTTGCTAGGGCTAGTATGACCTTGCTTGACCAAGTTTAGTACCCTTAGGGTCTCACACGATAAATTCTTGATTCAGATGAACAGGTACCTTCTCAGGACGGATACTGGGTGGAAGAAGCCGATGAGGTGGGCAACGATCGTATGGTGTAGAGATTCCGGGAACGGGGATCCGTGAGACCTGTAGTTGGGATGTGCTTATTTCTATGGCATCTTATGCCGATTTGCTTCTTATCCGTACTCGGATTCTCGCTTGCCGCCCGCATGATACTCGATGTGTGTTGTATGAGGAGTTATCCTAAAATATAGATCTATCTAGGTCATTTGAATCTTGCCGTATGGCTTTCTATATATTTCATTTCTTTCTAGATGGGATGGCTGTGATGTACTCTTGTATGGTGGCTTGCGTACATACCCACTTGTGTCGTAGTTGATCCTTCGCCGCCGACCACGCCGCCCTGATGTGTCCCGTTGAGAGGTTAGCGGTTGGGACGTCTGAAAGGACTACCAAAGTGAGTGGCTTTTGGGGCCCCACTGCACTATTTCAACCGCTATCTCTCATCCAGGCTTGTATCTAGGAGCGTAGTTCACCGAGGTAGTTACAATTGGTATCGAGCCATCCCGACCTTCGTGGTTTCAGCCAAGTCGCGTTGTCAGTCTAGCAAATATTTTAGTAGTTATGTATATAGGGAAAAACAAAACGCGAGAGTAGGACTGCTTCCACTTTTCTTCTTACCCTCCCACCCACCCTTTTCTCGGTAAGGAAGTGCAACGCTTTTCAATTCTCGCCTCAAAGTTCAAACTAGGATTCACGTGTTCTGGTTTTCCGTAGTACCATAGGTTGTGTGTGTGTGTGTAATCCCTTGTCTATCTGTTGCATCCAAGTTGATATCTTATCTGCCTTTGGGTATCAACTGTTGGTACATTCCATACCGACAGGCTTTTGTAAACCGACGCAATCTATCTTCCTCTTTGTATCCGACGCTATCTTGTTGGGGTGTTCGTTTCCGTAGTTATCAATCTTTAGGTTTCGTCGTGAGAAGAAGGGGTTAGGATATGTGTTCCACTTGTTCATGTGCGGAGTAATGATTTGAGTGCGGGATGGAGTCGCGACCATACCACTACTTGTATCATTTGCTTTGTATATTGGATCGGTAGAGTCACTAATCTTGATTCGTTAAGTAATTTTGCGCATCTATTGGTATTTTAATGCCGAAATTTGTGGAAAATTTTTCTTTGATATGTTTGTGTACCACACTCCTTTGCAGTCGTGTGCGATATGCTTAATATCTTTGAGGTGCTATGAACTTTGTTGATATTTTAATATCATCTCAGTAAATTGTATCCTTTAATCTTGGTTAATTCCATCTTGGTACTATTCTGGATTATTATCATCTTCCATTATAGTACTGACTTGAGTTTTACATCAATGACAGGATGGCTCCCCACGGACCGAGGAGGACATTCCTCCGAACTGGCTCGGTTGTCAAGCATAGCTAATGCTTTGGCGGCAATGCAAGAGAACCAATTGCGCTTTGAGGAGAGCGTCAGAAGGAACGAGTTCACTCCACTTCCTCCACCTCCCAAGCGTGGTGACATCAAGAGCTTCCTCAAGTTCAACCCTCGTCAGTTCGATGTGTCTGACCGACCTCTTGATGCGGATGATTGGCTGCGTGAGATCTCAAGGTTGCTCGAGACTGCTGATGTTCCAGAACAGGAGTGGGTCAAGTGTGCTACCCACCTTCTCAAGGGAGATGCAGCTCTATGGTGGGAAAACTACTTGAAGGCAAGTTGCACTGGGTTCCAGCCTACTTGGGAGAGGTTCACTGCAGCTTTCAAAGAACAGTTTCTCTCAGAGATTGTGATGGAAAGGATGAAGGATGCTTTCCTCAACTCAAGGGGGAATGATAACGCCAACACCTATATCGTGAACTTCATGAACTTGTCTCGCTATGGTGGTGATGAGGTATCGATGACAAAAGAAGCGAAAAGGTTCAGCAAGGGCTCAATGCGTCGATCAAGTATGCAATCACGCATGCAAGACCGCAACCTTCTGAACTGCAGCATATGGCACTACAAGAGGAGGCTAGTAGGCGATGTTCGAGGAGTCCAAGAAACACAGCAGGATGCATCAAGCTCGGCAGCAATGGCAGCTCCTTCTAAGCGGCGTGTCCGGGTTCCTAACACCCCACCGCCGCTCCACCAAGACTGCGAGCTTCACGTCAAGGCCACCAAACTTCACCACCGCGGCTCCTGGGCTACAACAACCCTTACCGGAGCGCTGGCGAGTCCTCGGCTACTCGCTCCACGCCCACCGGGTGCTCGCTACACGTGTGGAGATCTGGACATCCCCATCGAAGGCCCATTGAAGAACAAAGCTCTCCCTCAACCCCCGCCAAGATCTGCATCAAGCTCTCCTTCGGTTCGTGCACCACCACCTCGGGCTCTCAACATCAACACTAAGCCCGGGTCTGCGGTTGTTCGAGCTAACTGCGTCAACGCCTCTCAAGCTGAGCTCGCACCTGGAGTTGTCATGGGTATGCTCTCAGTTAACTCAGTCCCTGCACGAGTTCTCTTTGATTCTGGTGCATCGCATTCATTTGTGTCTCACAAGTTTGCAACTGAGAATGGGTTAGCGTCAGATCCTCTTCCCAAGAAGTTAATGGTTCTTTCTCCTGGAGCAACAATGGCAGCTTCTAAAATCAGTTATGGCAATGAAGTTGAGATTGGTGGCTCTTCATTCTTGGCTTCTTTGATTATTCTGGGCAACTCTGACATTGATGTCATCCTGGGCATGGATTGGTTGACAGCAAATGCAGCTGTGATCGATTGTCTTTGAACGCCAGGTGTCTCTGAAGATTCCTGAAGGCCATGTAGTCTTTTCTCCAAGTCTGACTCCTGCTGTCCAGCTCTATTCCTTGGCTGCTCTAAATAATGATGCTATGGAAGCTATTCAGGGTGTACCAGTGGTCTGTGAGTTCCCGGATGTCTTTCCTGAAGAGCTGCCAGGTATGCCTCCGGATCGTGAGGTTGAGTTCGTGATTGAGCTTGAACCTGGAACGGCTCCTATCTCCAAGAGGCCATATAAAATGGGTCCTTCTGAGTTGGCTGAACTCAAACGACAACTTGATGAACAAGAGAAATTGGGTTTCATTCAACACAGCACTTCTTCTTGGGGTAGCCCAACAATCTTTGTGAAGAAGCGTGACAGAACCGATAGGCTATGTGTTGATTATCGGGCTCTCAATGCTAAAACCATCAAGAACAAATATCCTCTTCCTCGGATAAATGATCTATTTGATCACTAGCGAGCCGTGGTGTTCTCTAAGCTGGACTTGAGAAGTGGTTATCACCAAATCAAAATTCGCAAAGAGGATGTGCCCAAGACAGCTTTCACCACTCGCTATGGCCTGTATGAGTACACGGTCATGTCTTTCGGCCTCACCAACGCACCTGCTACCTTCTCGAGGCTGATGAACTCCGTTTTCATGGAGTATCTGGACAAGTTTGTGGTGGTATATCTGGATGACATTCTGGTCTATTCCAAGTCCAAGGAGGAGCATGAAGAGCACCTGCGGTGTGTCCTGAACAAGCTTCGTGAGAACCGCTTGTATGCAAAGTTCTCCAAGTGTGAGTTACGTTGCTCAAGTAACATATCGGGCCATGTCATCTCGCCATAAGGGCATTGCGTCAACCCGGAAACCGTGAAGACAATAGTTGAATGGCTTCCTCCTGCTAATGTCAAGGAAGTGCGGATTTTTCTCGGCTTGGCTAGCTATTGCCGTCGTTTTGTTCAGAACTTCTCAAAAATAGCAAAGCCTCTTACCGATCTCCTCAAGAAAGGCAAGAAGTATCTGTGGACTCCTGCTTGTCAAGAAAGTTTTGAGACACTCAAAGCGAAGCTCACTTCCACACCAGTCTTGGTTCCTCCGGATACATCTAAGCCTTTCCAGATATTCTGCGATGCCTCTTTGCAAGGATTGGGTGCGGTCCTTATGCAAGAGAGACAGGTGGTTGCTTATGCCTCTCGTCAGTTGAAGACGCATGAGGTCAACTATCCCACACATGACCTTGAGCTAGCAGCAGTGGTCTTTGCTTTGAAGCTGTGGAGGCACTACTTGCTTGGTAACCGTTGTGAGATCTTCTCGGACCACAAGAGTTTGAAGTATATCTTCACTCATCCTGATCTCAATCTTCGGCAAAGGAGATGGATTGAAGCCATCAATGACTTTGATGTGACCATCAACTACACTCCAGGCAAAGCAAACGTCATGGCAGATGCGCTTAGTCGTAAAGCTTATGTCAACAACCTCATGGTAGAAGAGCAGCAGCCTCTCTTGTGCGAGGAATTCCGTCAGCTCAACCTGGAGATTGTGGAACAAGGGCATCTTCTGAACCTGCTGGCTACTCCTCTCTTGGAAGAGCAGATTCGTTCTCGTCAGCTTGGTGATCCGCACACTAGGAAGCTCATCTCTAAGCTTGGCACTCCGAAGTATGAGTCCTTTCATGTCGATGATCAAGGCACGCTCTTCTTTGAACACCGGATGTTTGTTCCAAACTACCCGGGTCTGAGAGATCAATTGCTCAAGGAGGCACATGATTCGGTTCTTTCTATCCATCCTGGCAGCACAAAGATGTACATGGACTTGAAAACACAGTACTGGTGGCCTGGGTTGAACCGTACTGCGCCAAGTATGTCTCAGAATGTGATGTCTGCCGCAGAGTCAAGGCTGTTCATCAGAAACCTTTTGGTCTTCTACAGCCATTGAAACCTCCGGAATGGAAATGGGAGAAAGTGGAGATGGACTTCATCAATGGCTTTCCAAGGTCGCAGAAGGGCAACAATGCAATCTTTGTTGTCATCGACAGGCTTTCTAAAGTGGCACACTTCTTCCCAGTCAAAGAAACAATTTCTGGAATTCAGTTGGCTGAGCTCTATATCAACAGGATTGTCTCTTTGTATGGGGTTCCACTTGAAATCAGTTCGACTGGTGGGAGCATCTTCACCTCAAAGTTCTGGGAGAGTTTCCAAAAAGCTTTGGGAACAAAGTTGAACTTCAGCACTGCTTACCACCCTCAGTCTCAAGGACAAGTGGAGAGGATCAATCAGATTCTCGAGGATATGCTTAGAGCTTGCGTCATCTCTTTTGGCATGAAGTGGGAAGAATGCCTTCCATATGCTGAATTCTCCTACAACAACAGCTTCCAGAAGAGTCTGAAGATGGCACCATTCGAGGCTCTTTATGGTCCACCTGGCGCCGCCGCGTTCGCCAGCGCGTCCGCGTGTTCTTTTAGCGTTTAGCCCCCTGGCCGTTTTGGTTCATCAACCCGCGGTCCGCAGGGCCCGTTGTCAGCGGCTGTGGTTGTTTTGCAAAAAGGGTCTGGTGCTTTTCCTTTGTCAACCCGCGGTCCAGTTCTTCCCCAGACACTGACGCGTGGGCCGCAGAACCCATGGCCCCACCTGTCAGTGACTAGATCTGGGACTGGTTGAGTAATAAACGTCCAGGGTCTGTTAAAATTCGAATTTAGGTTAAATATTTTCAAATTCAAACTTTTCCATTCAGTTTTGCAATAACTTTTTATTGGTAAAGCCAAATTTGAAAAATGATATATGTTTGGATATCAGCAAGATGAGAGGAATTCAAATATGCCATCCTTTTGGACTTTTGCACAAGTAAAATTCCAAGCTATGTTAATTACACCAAATGCCACTGGATTTTCAAGAATTCATAACTATTATTTTATAATTCCAAATTAAGCAAATGAGTAGTCTAAATTGATCAGCTCGACGAGACCTTTCTGTTTATGCTATCCATGACTTCAATTGCAGCATGCATCATATAGATATATTGCGAACAACAATTGTTATGACAACAAAATATGACTAAAACCCACTTAATGGTTATTTATCTTGTCCACCACACCTCACCCATTCCATGCTACCTTACTTGCCATGTAAATTGTGCATCATTCATCATGGCATGATTGCTTGCTTGGCGCATCTTATTCATATGCTTGTGCTCTATATTTATGTTGGCCTTGTTTGTTTGGTTTTCTCGGATAGACACTGAGCAGGGGTTGTATCAAGAGAACCAGGAGCACCACCCAGAACCGTCCTTTGCTTCAACAGAGATACCAGGCAAGCACTACCACATGCTTGCATACATACAGTACCTATTGCTTCTATCTTATTCTTGCATCATGGAGTCGCGATTGCATTAAATTGAATCCCAAGTATGCATAGCCTTTGCTTTTAAACCCCACCAAGCTTGTTCCTCCATCCCATGAGCCACTAGTATAGGAGTTGTTTGAGCCATGCGAGTCGTAGAACAGCATGTGTAGGGTTTGTGAGAGTCTGTTGAATAACGAGGTACCTAAACAACTTAACCTGAGTAGTTCTGGAATAACTAAAGAAAGTGGCACCGGTGAGCAACATCTGCTATTTGGTTTTTCCTGCTCACTTGTGTCCCGTAAGACCCCGAGTACTTGATTCCTGTTCCTTGATTTATCGCGCTATCCACATCCGGGAGGTATATGGGACCCCCCTGGGCCAGAGCCTGATTCCGTCTTATTTCTTGGGGCCACAAACTAGTTTGAGGTTTTATTTACGATCCTGTACTTATGCCATGGTTTACTGCTTTATTTACGATTGTGCGAGTCGCTGCATCGCTTTGGAAGCGGAGTGATTACGCGTGTCGACAAGCCCGTTTGGGGTTCCCACGCCACAGCCATTGTCGCAGACCTTGAGGCCGTCTCGGAGCTTGCTTACTCCGTTGCGGGATCTACTTAAGGGGTGGCCCCCTGAAATATTTCTGAATCTCGTGATTGTTCAGTCGTGAAAGCCTCGTTGGGTTTTGATTTGGTTTTTCCGAGGTTGATCGAGCGTGTGTTGCTATTGGTGCACCCCGGCCGGGTAAAACTTTCTGAAAGCCGTGTCCGCGGTTATGGACGACTTGGAGCACAGTTTCTCGATCATAGACAAGCATAACTAAAGTACCGCCTTAATTTGACTAAGTAACTTGACTAGTAAATAGTGCAACACTCACGGAATGGTTAATAAAATTGCCAACCGATGGGGGATTGTTCGTCCGCTTCCTTGTTGGTAAGCAGGGAGGAGGATGGATCGGATGAGATTACCATTATAACTGTTGTACTTAAATTCACGGACATCCGTCTATCATTGGTTAGGCGGATGGTTAGCGTTTTTCTGTAGAATTGCTAGGGTTTATCTTTTGCTGCAATTGCGTCACCCCAGGTTGTGTCCCCTTTAGAGGCATTAAGACTTCCGAAAACCCTTAGGGTCTCACACGATAAATTCTTGATTCAGATGAGCAGGTACCTTCTCGTGGACGGACATCGGGTGGAAGAAGCCGATGTGGGCAACGATCGTATGGTGTAGAGATTCCGGAACGGGATCCGTGAGACCTGTAGTTGGGATGTGCTTATTTCTATGGCATCTTATGCCGATTTGCTTCTTATCCGTACTCGGATTCTGTTTGCCGCTTCCGCATGATACTCTGATGTGTGTTGTATGAGGAGTTATCCTAAAATATAGATCTATCTAGGTCATTTGAATCTTGCCGTATGGCATTGCTATATATTTCATTTCTTTCTAGATGGGATGGCTGTGATGTACTCTTGTATGGTGGCTTGCGTACATACCCACTTGTGTACGTAGTTGATCCCTTCGCCGACTCACGCCGTACAGGTCCCGTTGAGAGGTTAGCGGTTGGGACGTCTGAAAGGACTACCAGTGAGTGGCTTTTGGGGCCCCACCGTACTATTTCAACCGCTATCTCTCATCCAGGGTTGTATCTAGGAGCGTAGTTCACCGAGGTAGTTACATAAGTAAAAGTACCAACAACTGCTGGGTTTTGGGTTATCTCATGCTAATTGAAACTGACTAGTAAGTGATGCCACTATAATGGAATGGTTAACTAAAAGGGCCCACTCCTTCTTTTATCAGGACAATTATCTATACCTGACTAGTAATTACTGTAACGATAACCGAATAAATAAAACTGCCAACTGTGTGAGTTCCTCGGTTGACTTCCTCGTTTGGTCTCGAGGGGGGAACACCAGGATGGGTTTGTTTGGTGGTAGTATCAGGTTGGCTCCGAATAGGTCCTTCTTACCCTCTCTAATTGCCGCCAGATGTATCAAGTCTCTATAGGTTGTATAGTGCATGCTGCCGCTGCCGCTTCAGTCCACCATACCTATGTAGGCGAGGACCGCCGAATTCTAGCCTCGCTGTCTTGGCCAAGCATCGACGCCTTCTTTTCCTTTGCCCTTTGTCGGCACCCCTTTTGTTTTAAGCAGGTTTGAGATCGACGTCGTTAGCAGGGTTACCCTTCCGGCTTGGCCTGGGCAGGGTTATGGACGCCATTGGTTATTCTTCAGGGCTCTTAGCCCCATTTGCATCTTGTCCGTAGTCGGACGCTCCATAATTTTCAAGGTGATTTGGATCTTTGCACCGTATATTTGTATTCTTGACTCTTTGAGTCGCTGTTGTATATATATCTGTTCTGTGGGTCCCATCGAGGACTGTTGTGTAATGTTATTACTTTGTTTTCCACCCGCACGAAAGTGCCTGGTGGGCACCTTCGAATCGTTTCTATGCGGGTTTGGCGAGTTTCGCTAAAACTTGCATAGGGCCGATTCTGAGGGTGTTACATAAGAGGCTGGTAACGAACTCTATTTTTTCATTTTTGTACATATACTCATCATTGTGAGCATGCTTAGTCTGTTCATGTAAGGTGTATGTTATTGATGGATGCTTAGTAGTTCTTGCTTTCTTGTGATTAGCTCCAGCTTGCTAATAGTTTGTAGCATGTTATATGAATGTTTGCTTGCATTGTTCTATTCATAACTTGGTATGATATTGTGGTATCCTCCTCTGAAAGTTTCATATGAATCGACTTGGCACATGCTCACGCATGCATATGACTAAACAATAGTCAGTAAGCCTCGATGATTTATTTTGCCTCAGAGTTCTTGTATCACTTCCATGCCATAATTAGTCATGTTTTGTTGCAAGCATGATTATGACAATTATTGCTCTCTCGTTTGTGGCTCCCTCTCTATTGCTAGACTTCACTTGCACTGATTATGAGTTCTACTTGTGCATCCAACTCCCCAAAACCAATATTGCCAATAGTGTCCACCATACCTACCTATTAGCATCATTTGCTAATTCCGTGCATATTTATTATGGCTTGTTTTCTTCCAAATAAAATGTTTGACTGTTTAGTTAGTAAAGCTCTCAGGAACTTGATGGCACACTTTATTCCTTGCACTTAATAAACCTAAACCATTGTGACCTGTCCATGAAAGTCATATGCTTGCAAATTATAGGCTGGGAGTTAGCAGAACCATGCTGTCACAGGGAACGCTTTCAACACTTATGGATACATATCCAGTTGATACCATGCTCTTTTGTTTGTGGATGTCGTTAGTGTGAAATAAAAGGGGAGCTTGTGAGTTCATGGAGTTATATATATGTGTTAGAGAAACGCCTGGGCCGCTAGCCTAAGCCATGCCTAATCATGGTGGAAGCTTGTAGCATTACCATAATGAGCATTTGTGAAGCATCCTTAATAAAAACATATGCAAATAGCAAATAAAAGATCGTTGAGATGCTCATTGTCTGCTTTCCTTGTCATTTTGATCACGGGATAGCTCCTGTATCATGTGCAAGGGGTACCCCGTTGGCAGTTTTCTATGATATGCATGTATTTACGATGAAAAGAACTTACATGTAAATAAAGTTGAGTAGCATGAGGAGCGACCCTCGTACTCAAGGGACATGGGATTTCCAGTTTATGGTCTTTCAAGCATATAACTCATATTGGACCTCACTTTCACCTTAACCATATAAATATGCCTATGATAGGGGCAATGAGAGATCAAAGCTAACGAGTACCTTACTTTCAGCATTTGGAAGCCTTTCAAACTTTTCAAAACCTTTTCACTTCCTAGTTGAGTCGCCACTTATTATGTGAGCACCTTCTTGAGAGCATAGTTGTCATTCTTGTGTTTGTCTCAAAACTTGGTTAATTATTTCATGACTTTGATGCTTGTATCTCTGATATCTTTACTTCTAGTCTTGACTTGAACTTCAGAGGTGCCTAGGCATTTATATTGCGCTCTACAAACAAAGGCAAGCGAGATACCACTCTATCATACCTTTTTATGAGCATTGCAATGTTTCTTATGTTTTTGTTCCATGCTACTTATTATTATTGAGTTGGTTTCTCTTCATAGCTTGCACTGACTATTGAGTAGACTTAGTTGCATACTTCTTATTATGAATGGTTTAAGTATTTACTCCTGTGCTGAGAATATATACATCATATGAAGCAAATGTGTTCGTGAAACTTCTTTTATCGTACTCAGTTTTCAACTGAATTGCTTGAGGACAAGCAATAAGCTAAGCTTGAGGGGAGTTGATACATCTAAAACGTATCTACTTTCCCGAACACTTTTGCTATTGTTTCTCCTCTAAACTTGTGTGATTTGGATACAACTAACACGGACTGACGCTGTTTTTAGCAGAATTACATTGGTGTCTAGTTTTTGTGCAGAAAATCAACTATCAGGAAAAACCCTGGAAAATATGCCAAAAATCCTATTTCACCAGAAGATCCACGGAGCTAGAATACGAGACAGAGGGGATCCCTGGGTGGCCCACACCCCCTGCCGTGCGGGTGGGCCCACTCCATGCCTAGGAGGGTTGTGGCCAGCCCAGGCACCCCCTCGGCCTCTCTCTTCGCCTATAAGATGCATTTTGACCTAAAAACTCAGGGGGGGTCGGCGTTTTTCTAGAAAGAGTTCCACTGCGCCGCCACCACCGTAAATTTGGGGAGGATCATCGCCATCGTCATCACCAACGCCTCTCCATCAACCATCAATGTTTCCCTCATCCATGAGTGAGTAATGCCCCGTTGTAGGCTATGGGGATGGTAGGGATTGGATGAGTTCTATCATGTAATCGAATAAGATTGTTAGGGCATGGTGCCTAGTATCTCTATTAGTGCTATTTGACTTTGTTGCAACTTGTTGTGCTTAATTCTTGTCACTAGGGCCCGAGTGCCATGATCTCAGATCTAAACTTATTATTGAATCATTATGATAGTATTGTTTGTGATCTTATCTGCAAGTTGTGTACACATATCGTTGTCCGGATACAAAGGCCCCGAAGTGACAGAAATTGGGACAACCTGAAGGGATGGCTATAATGTGAGGATCACATGTGTTCACGGAGTGTTAATGCTTTGCTCCAGTGCTCTATTAAAAGAATCACCTTAATTGCCAGTAGTTCCTTTGAGGCCCCGCTGCAATGGGCTGGCAGGACAAAATATGTTGTGCAAGTTCTCATTGCGAGCACGCATGACTATATATGGAGCACATGCCTATGATTGGTTAGTACTTGCATGCTTATTCTCATTTATCTACAATTTCCCTAGATCTTGAAGTTACATGTTTAGACTCGTCCATGCAACGCTCGTCCATCCATCCATATGCCTACCGCACTCATATCCTATTGTTTGCTACTACTGTTACTATTGCTCCTATTTTGCTGCTACTGTTGCTTTGCTATTGCTACTACAAACTATTGCTAATGATAAACTTCTGTGAGCAAGAACTATTTCCAGGTGCAGTTGAATTGACAACTCAGTTGTTAAGGCTAGCAAGTATTCTTTGGCTCCCCTTGTGTCGAATCAATAAATTGGGTAATACTACCCGCGAAGACTGTTGCGATCCCCTATACTTGTGGGTCATCACCCACACACCACACATGTGGTTAGCGCGCTTAGTCTTGGAACAGGTGTCAAGAAGTCGGGTCCTAGGTGGACACAAGTGGGCGATTAACAACCAAATCTCAACTATTACCCATTGGTGCCTCTTCATTAGTTATATCCATTTTAATATTTAAGTAATCATCTATAATTAAAACCACAATCATCTCCACCTTTATGAATATGCCAATCCCCAACATCAGTGGAATATCACGACGCGAAGCAGCACCTGAGCAAGCGACTAAGACTCACTAGGCCAATTGTCTACCCAAACAACAAGCAATAGGAGGTGTCCAAGGCAATATAAAGGCTTGAGGAATATATAAAGGGGTACAGAATCTAAAGCATCGCAACACAGATAGCAATAGATCAACAGGAGGAAGTAAAGACTATAAATGTAAAATAGGTAGAAAGGGGGAGAATGCTCGCCTGGAAAACACTGCCGAAGGTTCATCTAAAGATCAGGTCGACACTTGCATCAACTCATCGGCCTAATCCATGAAGAAGCAATGCACTAAAAAAACACTGGATGCACTATTTAATACTACAGTAGAAGATCGGTCATGCTGCATGTATGATGTATGACATGGAAAATATGTGATGCAATCACGCAATATTAAGCAGAACCGGGGTCCCGACAGTTATTTAATATGTGCATGTTGTTTAGAAACCCCGCAATTTAAATGTTTTATTAACAAGTCAAATAGTGGTACCGGTTCGCTACACATATTTAAATGGGACCAATATAAGACTAGATTTGCCCGCATATGGTCTCTATATTTAATTATGAGGTGAATCGGCATAAAGCCCCCAAACCACATGATATGAGTGCAAGCATGACAATTTATATGCAACCAGTAGATATATAGAAATTTATAAAATAGGGCTATAGGATCAAGGTCACACATGGGTTTCAGCGATCTTGGGTTAGGGGTTCGGCTCGCCGAGGTCGGTCTTCGGATATGGGGCTTCAGGGTTCGACCATCGGATCCATGTGGGCGATCTTAGCGTTCGTGATGAAGATCTGGTCGGTCCTGCATCGGTTTCCGTGCCTAAACTCCATCATCAGTGACAACCGATCTTCAAGTGGTGCCGTGTCAAACTTGGGTCGACGTCAAATCACATGGCACTGAGGATCTTGTCGAAACTAGATGCAGAATTGTTCCTTGGTTGTGGTCTTGGCGTTGACACTGAGATTGAAGCACCCGATGGAGGAGCTCGTGACAAGCACAACAAGGACACGATGGAATAGAACGATGACTGCCTCCACACACATGAAACACCCCGAAGGCCAAACAACTTCCCTAGCAACTATAACCATGGCCTAAGGCGTCGTCGATGGGGTCAGGTGGCCGGAGAGAGGCTGCGCTGCGGCGGCTCAAGGCTTGGACGCGAGGTTGGCGAGCTCTGAACCAGGGAGGTCGAGGGCGGTCGCTACAGAACAGCCAGAACAGGACGCGGCTAGGACAGTGCAGGCCAATGCCAAGACGAGGTAGCAACAGAGGCGGCCGACGGAGGCGGGGTGGCCAAGGAACGCGCAACGACGGGAGGAGGTCGTTGAAGGCGGCCTGGTGCGCTGGGAGGGCACAGGCGCGTAGAGGGAGAGGAAGGCCGATGATGCTGGGCAACGAGGTCACTGGCCGGATGAGGTACGGCCATACATCGCAAGAAGCATAGGAGGGCATGCTCGTGGCGGCCGGCGGGGACCTAGGTCGCGGCTGCGGGGGCACGCGAGAGGCGGCTCGATGGTGCACACCAGTAGAGGGCGGCGACAGCGTTGTAGGGAGAACGAGCAGGAGGTTGCAGGGTCGGGAGGCATCTAGTGGCGGCGGGGGGAGAACTCAGGGCGGCGAGGAGGATGCCTAGGGGGATCGCACTGCGACGAGATCCTTGGATTGCGATGGAGGCGGGGTGGGTGGAACCGTGTGGAGAGAATGCCAAGATGGGGTGGGACCGGGGGTGGTTGTCGGTTGCAGGCTGAACGGGATGAGGGAGGGTGTCATGGTGCATAATTGAGGGCTCGTCATGTGGTGGCGGGTTGTGTTGCCGTGTAGAGTTGTGGTGTACCACGCGGGCAGGTGGGCGTGTGGCATGGTGGTGCGTGTGTTGGGGTGGTGCAAGCACGTGTGTGTGTTGTGTGGTAGAGTGTGGCGGCGGGGGAAGGACGAGTCTAGGGAGTGGGTTAGCTAGGGTTAGGGTTTAGGTTCAGTCGTCTGGGCCTTTTGGGCCTGGCTGGTTTAGGTCGAGATTTAGGTTTACTATTTTTGTAAAATATTTATTTGTTTTGTTTTAAATCTTTTTAGCAAATACTTTTTAGTTAAATAGTTTAGCAGACAATTATAAGACTTCATTTTGAAATAAGAGAAGAGGTATTGTAGCAAACAAAATAGCTTTTAGTTAAAATATTTTGAGAGGCAAATATACATGATGTCATGATGATGCAACAAAAGAAAAACAACTAGCGATATTTTAATTAGGTTTATCCGGGGTGCTACAATATGGAATGTGAGTTGGAGATCGAATGTTGTTTGGAGTCTTGGATTGGATCTATGACATCACGAGGAGATCCGAAATGGTCCGGAGAATAAGATTCATATAAAGAAAGTCAATTTCTAGGGTTCGGAAACATTTTCGATGTTTTGACCATAATCTTCTAGAATGTTCTAGAAGGTCCACCACATCGGGAGGGGGTCACTTGGAGAGTGGCATGTCCTAGGGGCTAGCAGCACCAAACTCTAAAGGGTCAATTTGTCCAATACTAGTAAAAGGGTCAAACCCTAGTTTGAATAGTCAAATCCTAGTTTGAAAAGTCAAACTCTAGTTTTTGGTAAGAGCAAAGTCTTGGTGGAAAAGGTTTCAAGCTCTTCTCTTAATGGCCGAGTTAGGGATTGATTTAACTTGGGCTGGGAACACTCTTGGCCGCCCACTCCTATATAAAGAGGGGTGGGGTGCACCCCAAGGCACCCCTTGTCCAAGGCGCACAAGTCCCTTGCCCTCTAAACCCTAGGCGCCTAAACCCTAGCCGTCGCTTGCCCCTCTCTCCTCCACCGCACTGCTCCGGCTTAGGCGAAGCCCTGCAGAAATCTCTCCTCCTCCACCACCACCACCACCACCACACCGTCATGCTATTGGGATTCCGAGGAGATCTACTACCTCTGCTTCCCTGCTGGAACAAGGGAGAGGAATGTCTTCATCGACTACCATACGTGTGATCAACTGCGGAAGCACTACCGGAACATGGCACCGGAAGGATCGTCTACACAATCTTGGGATCGGCAAGTGATCGACTACATCAACCACGAGAATCTGATCTCGTTAAACGCTTTGGATCTACGAGGTTTAGTTCTCTACAATCTCGTTGCACCGATGTCGTAGATTAGATCTTGGGTTTGCCATAGATTAGATCTTGGTTTTTGTGTGCTCATGCGATAGAATTTTTTTGTTTTCCATGCTACGAACTCCTACAGCGCACATAATACAATGGATGTTCTATGTTTCAAAAATATCATATGTTGTACCTCTTTTAGTTTTAAAGTTTTTCTATGTACGTGTAGTAATTCTAATACATGATCGGTTTGTAAAAATCCTCAAACAACTTACAACTACGAATTACAATCCTCAAACAACTTAAAACTGTAAATTGCAGTAGATTATTACAATCCTCAAACAACTTACAACAACGAATTACAGTAGATTATTACATTCCTTAGTAAACTTATATCAACTTACAACAGCGAATTAAAGTTGCAACAGCTAAGCGCCGGAATTCAGGTTCAGATTCATAGAGACCTATGATCCCTGCCACGAGAAGCCAGAGTTCATGTTCAAAGAAATCGCTGCAGCGGTGTGGCTGTCCGTACTGAACCGGGACTGGTTCAAGCGCATCAACTAGTGCATGAACATTGCAGATCTCTTAAAGTTTGATGGGAAGGAAAAAGATCAGTTGCGGTTGAACGATCCCTGAACTTACGTCCTCTCTAGGCAATTGGCTAGCCAACTTTTATGGTGGAGATGTGCAGTTTCTTCAGTGTAGAATTGTTAAGTTCAGACTAACTCTATAGAATGCCTTTTGTAGAGGCAATAGCCCCCTTTTGTGCAGCTATCCCATACTGTAGTATGAAATTAGTTCGGAAGTAACCAAACATTACCAAGATGTATCTATTTATTTAATTACTACCGGTAGTTTAATTCATTTTACTATCATACTTATCCGCGGCAGACAAGATTCATACAACATTTTATGAACTGATCTTGGGTGGTTTATTCATGCAAGTTCCATACAGAATCACGCACCAGCTCGAACAAATCTAGGTAAAATTGTTCGAGGCAAACACACCAGCAGCATTTCTTGTCTTTCGGATCGCTCACCAGCAGCATTTTCCCGGCAACGGTGACATTGATAATTGATAGCCCACCCTCTTTTCAGGAGGCTAACCTTGATTATTCATACAAATTCATTAGCCACACATACTACAAATTCATTAGCCACACAAACTACAAATCATTATCCACACATACTACGAATTCAGTAGCCACACATTACAAATTCAGTATCCACACATACTACAACCTTTCAAACTATTACATAAGGCATATTACATGCTCGACTCTCAAGTCAGCAATCTTTCAGATACACTAAACCTCTGTCTTCACTCCAGGAAAATCAAAACCACCAGCTTGTCCATGCCCAATCCCCCCACCAAAACCGTGCGCTCCATCGCGGAACGGTGGTGGTCCTATTACATTGATACTTCTAGGCCAACCCTACAGGCGACGAGGACGCTTTCTGGCCACCTCGTTGCAGTCCTGAATGCCATGTACCGATTCCAAAACCTCTTCCAGGTGGATGATCATCGGGTGCTTCCAGCAAAGTTGTCGTCCTACCCTGCTTGGAATCTGCACCTCGTACATCTTAGGAACGGTGAGTGGATCTTTCAGCCATGCCTTTACCTCGATGATCCATCTATCGCTCGGTAGCACAATCTCCACCAGCTCGCCGCTAAGGCTAATGACGAACTTCTTGAGGGCCTCTGGTTCCCAAGCATCCAAAGGGAGGCTGTCAAAGCCGAGTTTAGAGAAGAAACGAATCTGCCCTAAGCGATCGTCCCACCCACAGGCGCGATGCCAACGCATGAAGATCATTTTCTTCCCAAAACACTCAAAAGAATGGAAAGAATGCAGAACACACTCGCTGTCTGAGCTATGGGCGAATTGGACGAAGAAATCGAATGGCTTCGCGCATATCTCAATATTGACCACTTTATCCCAAAACGAGACCTGAAAGCCGACGACAAGTCTGCCGACGACACAGCGAGACGCGTGCCCAGCACGGTGGCCATGAGAGAGTTGTCGTCGAACTCCTCTTCCAGGGCTACCATGCTTGGGTGTTGATCCACGTAGAGATAAAACAAAACTGTTTCCTCTAACGTGATGATCCCAAGATCTAGCTGAGGTAGAAGACCATGAGGGGTCATTAGAACTCTTCGCTAATGGGGTAGCCAAGCCTCTCTAGAGACTGCACGTAACCAACCATTTTGATCACATGCGGACTCAGTGGATCACCATCCTTAAGCTTGCAACTCAGCAAAGCCTGAGAGACTTGATACCTCTCAGTCTTAGCCTGAGCCTGGAACATACTTTTGAGGCTTTCGATCATATCGTAGGCCTCAACATTATCGAACTGCTTTTGCAAGTCCGGTTCCATGTTAGCAAGCATAATACAGCTAATATACATGGACTCATTCTTAGCCCGACGGTAGGCATTGGTGGCAGCGACAGTCGCATTCTCATTCGGCTCATCTGAAAGTGGGTTGTCTAGGACATGGTCCTTCTTTTCTTGTTTGAGAACAATTCTCAGATTTCGATACCAGTTGGTAAAATTAGTGGCGTTCAGTTTATGTTTCTCAAGAATGGTTCTTAAAGCAAAACCGGATATCTGAGAGTGACTGCTACTTGGTGCCATGATCTACAACAGAAATATGCAAAAAAAAACTTAAGACATGTATTCATAAAAGAGCAGTCATACTAAACACTTTAATATTTATGCTCCCACTAGAACAAACACCCCTCCGATGGCTACTTAGTGTGGCATCCCGCAAAACCACTACTAGAAAATCGCGTCGTTTTTGTGCATTGCATCATCATTACATCATCATGCATATTAATTTCACCTGAAACTATGTTGCGAAAGACTATGGTTTTCCGGAACTAGCCCTCCTCCTATTTCAAATTAAACCCCGGCTGCGTCCGGATATTTTGTTTGCCTAAAAACTAGTTACAAAAATGTATTGCAAATTAAATAAAATGTTAAATTATTTTTAGTGGGGCAATCGAACGGGCCGAATGACCCGAACGACCGCCCCAGAGACTAAATCGGTCCAACCAACCAGCCCCTCTAAATCCTACAGCTACCCACCTACCTACCCACACCCCCCTCCACATCACCCCACCCAATAGCAACCTGCCACCTCACCCTCTCCCCTCCCCCTAGCCAACCAGGAACTGCCACCTCAGCAGCCCCTGGCCTCTCCCTCTCATCACACCACACCACACACACTTTTCCCCCCACCGACAAGCTCCCTCGGGACCCGCGCCTGCGACCCCACTCAGACGCCTGCCCGCCTCCCCACCTCCTTACTCCTCCCGCTTAGACCCCTCCAGGCCCGGCGCGCCCGACCCAGCCTCCCGTCGCGTGGCAGCCTCGCCTCGCCTCGCCCGCCTCCGCCTCACCTCCTTCCCCAGCCAGGCTCCTTGAGCCGCCCTCCTCCACCCGATGCCCGCCCGTCTCCTCGCCAACCTCCACGCCTTCCTCTCGAGCTCTGCCTTGCCAGAGACCGCCCGCATTGCCCGGCCGCGACGTCGCGCCAGAGCCCGCTCCGCCCGTCCCCTGCTCAGCTCCGCCGCCTCGCCCGTGGCGCGGTCCGCCTCCGCTCCTCCGGCGCCCGGCCGCCGCGTCTCCGCCCGCCGTTCTCCTCCGCTCCCTCCGCTCGTGCTCGCCCGAGGAGCCTCGCGAGCCGCCCTCGACCGCCCCCCGATGCGAACCGCCCGGCCGCCTCCTCCGTCCTCCGCCCGTCCGCGTCTGCTCCGTCGGTCGTCGCCCGACCGCGCCGCCCTGTCCCTCTGCGCACTTTCTGCGTCAGCCTTGGCACTGCCGATGCCCAGTCCGCCGCCCTTCGCCGTCGTCGACCGCCACCTCCCTCTTCCGGCCCCTCCCGTGCCTCTGGCCGCCGCGGAGCCCCCGCCTGTGCTACTGCACGCCAAGGGGTCGTGGCGTCCACCTGATGGGGTGTGTTGTTCGTTGCCCCGTTAGGTGTTCGCGGAAATGCCTGAGCGAGACTCCAAGCATGACCCCGAACAGGAACGGACTCGTGCCGCTGCAACCACAGCAAGATCAAGCTCTCCGCCAAGATCTTCTCGACATCAGGGCCTTCGTTACGGTTCCAACAAGATCGCCTCACGGATGCACCACGGACTCGGAGCAACCCTCGGACGCCAAGGCCACCGACAAGATCTCCCTCCTGGACTCCAAGGACTCCCTCACGGACATCGAGCGCCAAGATCGTCTCACGGAATCCGAAACGCGGACCCGACAAGATCCTCGCAACGATAAGAACGGCATCGACCCAGGGCGAATCCGCTGGCCCGACGCTGGACCAAGTCCTCCCTCCCGGAACGCCAAGATCCACCCCCGCTACCCGAGAACGATTCCGCCGAGACCGAACCCGTCGAACCCTGGACCCTGTCGAACCCCGAACCTCCGGATCCCAAAGACCGTCGAGACCCCTCAATGTGTGAACCCCCTTCCGAGAACCCTATTTTATAAATGGTCAACTATATGAATTGTTGCATATTAATTGACATCTCGCATGCATATCTGTGGTTTGGGGGCCTTACGCCGATTCATCTCATAATTAAATATGGGGCCCATATGCGGGCAAATCTAGTCTCATATTGGCCTCATTTAAATTGATGTAGCGAACCGGTACTATGTTTTGGCCATGTTAAAACAACATTTAAATTGCGGGGGTTCTAAATAACTTGAACCATATAATTAATTATTGGGACCCCGGTTCCGCTTAATCTGGCCTAATTGCATCGCACCTTGCCATGTCATGCATCATACATGCATCATGCTGATCTTCTGCCGTTGTATTAAATATTGCATCCGGTGTTTCTTCTAGTGTTTTGCTTCTTTGCGGATAAGGCCGTTGAGTTGGTGCGAGTGCCGACCCGATCTTCGGTTGAACTTTCGGCAATGTTTCTCAGGCGAGCATCTCCCCCTTTCTACCTATCTTACTTTTATAGTATTTATTCCCTCCTGTTGATCTATTGCTATCTGTGTTGCGTTGCTCTAGTTTTCGTACCCGTGATATCCCTTGCAGCCCTATATTGCCATGGCCACCTCCTATCACCTGTTGTTTGGTAGATAGTTGGACTTATGCGTCGTCGCTTGCTCAAGTCTTTGCGTGTCGCCATGTACCACAGCTTGTTGGAGTATTGCCACATGTTTGATGTTGGAGATGATCTCGGTTTTTATTATCGTTCACTTTAATTCCTGTTTAACAACTAAAATTGAATTAAGCGAGAGGCATCGGTGGGTGATAGGTAAGATTTGGTTTCCGACCGCCACTTGTGTCCCGTGGGACCGAGTTCTTGACACTGTTCGAGATCGAGCGCTAACCACGGTGGGGAGATATGGGCCCCCATTGATTATTACCTGATTTCAAAGTATTGTCGGGGCCACAAACTAGTTTGAGGTTTTATTTACTATCATGTACTTATGCCATGTTTACCGCTTTATTTACGTTTGTGCGAGGAGCACCGCATCTGTTTAGGATCGGGCCACGTTTGGCGGTGTCGAGGTCCCGTTTGGGGATTTGCTGTCATTCACAGCCGTTTGCCCAAACCCCAGTCCGTCTCAGAGACCGGCCGACTTTGTTGCGGGTGTCGACTTGGTGGGGTGTCCCCCACGTACTTGCTTTGGGTCTGGGAACGTCGTGACTTAGGCCCCGCCGACATACCGATGGGTGTATGTTAACTGATCTGGCAAAAAGGGTCGAAGTGCCTGTGGATACTTTGGTGCACCCTCAGGTTAAATCTTTTCGAGAAGCCGTGTCCGCGGTTATGGACGACTTGGAGCACAGTGCTTGATCATAGACAACTATAACTAAAGTTTACTGTTATAAATTGATTTGTATCCGTTTTGACTAGTAATCAGCTCCACTACAACGGCATGGCTAAGTAAAAGTACCAACCACTGCTGGGTTTTGGGGTCATCTCATGCTAATTGTATCTGACTAGTAAGTGTTGACACTATAACGGAATGGTTAGCTAAAAGTGCCCACTGCTTACTTTATCAGGATGATTATCTAAACCTGACTAGTAAAGTGCCGCAACTATAACTGAAAAAGTAAAACTGCCAACTGTGTGAGTTCCTCGGTTGACTTCCTCGTTTGGTCTCGAGGGGGGAAACGCCAGGATCGGTTTGTTTGATGCTAGTATCAGGTTGGATCCGAATAGGTCTTTCTCACCCCTCTCTGATAGCCGTCAGTTGTATCGAGTCTCTATAGGTTGCTTAGTGCATCTCACGCCGCCACCACCATACCTATGTAGGCGAGGACCGAATTCTAGTCTCGCCGTGTCTTGGCCTCGATCGACGCCTCTTTTTCCTTTGCCCTTTGTCGGCACCCCTTTGTTTAAGCAGGTTTTGAGATCGGCGTCGTTAGCAGGGTTACCCTTCCGCTTGGCACAGGCAGGGTTATGGGCGCCATTGGTTATTCTTGGGCTCTTAGCCCCATTTGCATCTTGTCCGTAGTCGACGCCTGTCATTTTCAAGGTGATTTGGATCTTTGTATATTGTATCTGTAATCTTGACTCTTTGAGTCGTTGTATATATCTGCTCTGGGTCCCATCGAGGACTGTTGTGTTATTACTTCGTTTTCCACCCGCGAAAGTGCTGGTGGCACCTTCAATCGTTTCTATGCGGGTTTGGGTTTTCGTTAAACTTGCATAGGGCCGATCGAGGGTGTTACAGTGGTATCGAGCTCAGCAGTTGCGATACCCCACAAGTCCAGCCTGTAGGATAACCTAGCTAACGGCCGCAGTAGAGTGTCAAACTATTTTTGCAAAATCGGTTGGATAGTTCTGATTAGGTCTGATTTTACTCCTTACCCCTCTGCTACTCTCCTCTTACCTCTGCGTGTTTTGAATCCGCTCTCTTCTCTCTCTTCGAGTCCAGGAATTCTCGTGGTTGGGTTTCCGTCGTACCTTCAGGGTTTCGTTTCCTCCTTTGGTAACGGTGATGCTACGTCCGGAGTTCATGCTGCCCGAGGAATCCTACGTCTGGTGGTACCCTTCTGTGTTCCTTGTTTGTGCCTTCCGATGTTCCCGACGCGACGACATCATCTACGCCAGACCCGATGCAGAGTCTGCATCACTCCTTTGTTTCCGAACCTCGATTGTCGAGATCTTCAGTCTGATTCCGAGAATGGTTGCACGCTTTTCCACTGATTGTGCGGAGTAATAGTTTGGGTGCGTGATGGATTGGCCCCCATGCCGACTACCCCTTCTATTCGCTTTTGTACACT
Organism: Avena longiglumis; assembly: GCA_030063025.1. Classification (NCBI taxonomy): domain Eukaryota; kingdom Viridiplantae; phylum Streptophyta; class Magnoliopsida; order Poales; family Poaceae; genus Avena; species Avena longiglumis. The sequence continues at coordinate 467,369,400 of CP125974.1, read as the reverse complement.
GAAGTGGAAGAGAATGCATCGGTTCCCTCTTTCCATCGAAGTTAGGGGTGGCTTTATTTGTTGAAACCTCTATCTTTGACCTTTTGTTCCCGGCGTGTTCTCTCGACGATCACGGACAACGACCTCTTGTTAGTGGTGTCAAGAGGATCTACATGGAGCGAGAAGACGCAGATCACCGACCTTCCTTCCGGTACCATGAGGCGGATCTCGAGGGCGAGATCCCTTGTTAGTGGTGTCGAATTGTGGCATCCCGCAAAACCACTACTAGAAAATCGCGTCGTTTTTGTGCATTGCATCATCATTACATCATCATGCATATTAATTTCACCTGAAACTATGTTGCGAAAGACTATGGTTTTCCGGAACTAGCCCTCCTCCTATTTCAAATTAAACCCCCGGCTGCGTCCGGATATTTTTTTTGCCTAAAAACTAGTTACAAAAATGTATTGCAAATTAAATAAAATGTTAAATTATTTTTAGTGGGGCAGTCGAACGGGCCGAATGACCCGAACGACCGCCCCAGAGACTAAATCGGTCCAACCAACCAGCCCCTCTAAATCCTACAGCTACCCACCTATCTACCCACACCCCCCTCCACATCACCCCACCCAATAGCAACCTGCCACCTCACCCTCTCCCCTCCCCCTAGCCAACCAGGAACTGCCACCTCAGCAGCCCCTGGCCTCTCCCTCTCATCACACCACACCACACACACTTTTCCCCCCACCGACAAGCTCCCTCGGGACCCGCGCCTGCGACCCCACCCGCTCAACCGCATGCGCCCACCTCCCCCACCTCCTTCTCCCTCCTCCTCCGCTTGGCCCAAGGCGCCCGACCCAGCCTCCCGTCGCCGGCGAGCCGCCGCCTCGCCTCGCCCGGCCCTCCGCCTCACCTCCTTCCCCCGCGCCACCAGAGCTCACCGCCGAGCTCGCCCCTCCTCCACCCGATGCCCGCCGCCCCGTCTCCCCGCTCGCCAACCTCCGCGCCTTCCCTCTCAGAGCTCTCTGCCGCCAGGAGACGAACCACTTGCGCCGGCTGACAAGCTGCCCTCAGCGCCAGAGCCCGCCACTGCTGCTCGCCTGGCCGCCCGCCGCGCGCCTGTCGCCTCCGCTCCCCGCCAACCGCCGCGTCTCCGGCCCGCCGTTCTCCCTCCGCTCCCTCCGCTCGTGCTCGCCCCCGAGGAGCCCCTCGCCAGAGCCGCCCTCGACCCGCGCCCCGCCCCGATGCAGAACCGCCGGCCGCGTCCTCCACGTTCTCCGCCGCCCCGTCCCGTGTCTGCTCCCCGCGGTTGTCGCCCGACCGCGCCGCCTGTCCCTCTGACCACTGCTGCGTCGGCCTTGGCACGCCTGCCACCGATCCGCCCGCTTCGCTGGCTGCCGACCGCCACCTCCTCTTCCGGCCTCCGTGCCTCTGGCGCCGCGGAGCCCCTTTGTGCTCTGCACGCCAAGGGGTCGTGGCGTCCACCTGATGGGGTGTGTTGTTCGTTGCCCCGTTAGGTGTTCGCGGAAATGCCTGAGCGAGACTCCAAGCATGACCCCGAACAGGAACGGACTCGTGCAGCTGCAACCACAGAAAGATCAAGCTCTCAGCCCAGATCTTCTCGACATCAGGGCCTTCGTTACGGTTCCAACAAGATCGCCTCACGGACGAACCACGGACTCGGAGCAACCCTCGGACGCCAAGGCCACCGACAAGATCTCCTCCACGGACTCCAAGGACTCCCTCACGGACATCGGCGCCAAGATCGTCTCACGGAATCCAAAGCGGACCCGACAAGATCCTCGCAGCGATAAGAACGGCATCGACCAGGCGAATCCGGCGGCCCGACGCCGGACCAAATCCTCCCTCCCGGAACGCCAAGATCCACCCCCGCTACCCGAGAACGATTCCGCCGAGACCGAACCCGTCGAACCCTGGACCCTGTCGAACCCCGAACCCCCGGATCCCAAAGACCGTCGAGACCCCTCAATGTGTGAACCCCCTTCCGAGAACCCTATTTTATAAATGGTCAACTATATGAATTGTTGCATATTAATTGACATCTCGCATGCATATCTGTGGTTCGGGGGCCTTACGCCGATTCATCTCATAATTAAATATGGGGCCCATATGCGGGCAAATCTAGTCTCATATTGGCCTCATTAAATTGATGTAGCGAACCGGTACTATGTTTTGGCCATGTTAAAACAACATTTAAATTGCGGGGGTTCTAAATAACTTGAACCATATAATTAATTTTCGGGACCCCGGTTCCGCTTAATCTGGCCTAATTGCATCGCACCTTGCCATGTCATGCATCATACATGCATCATGCTGATCTTCTGCCGTTGTATTAAATATTGCATCCGGTGTTTCTTCTAGTGTTTTGCTTCTTCGCGGATAAGGCCGTTGAGTTGGTGCGAGTGCCGACCCGATCTTCGGTTGAACTTTCGGCAATGTTTCTCAGGCGAGCATCTCCCCCTTTCTACCTATCTTACTTTTATAGTATTTATTCCCTCCTGTTGATCTATTGCTATCTGTGTTGCGTTGCTCTAGTTTTCGTACCCGTGATATCCCTTGCAGCCCTATATTGCCATGGCCACCTCCTATCACCTGTTGTTTGGTAGATAGTTGGACTTGCGCGTCGTAGTCGCTTGCTCAAGTGCTGTTGCGTGTCGCCATGTACCACAGTTGTTGGAGTATTGCCACATGTTTGATGTTGGAGATGATCTCGGTTTTATTTATCGTTCACTTTAATTCCTGTTTAACAACTAAAATTGAATTAAGCAGAGGCATCGGTGGGTGATAGGTAAGATTTGGTTTCCGACCGCCCACTTGTGTCCCGTAGGACCCGAGTTCTTGACACCTGTTCCGAGATCGAGCGCGCTAACCACAGGTGGGGAGATATGGGCCCCCCATTGATTATTACCTGATTTCAAAGTATTGTACTGGGGCCACAAACTAGTTTGAGGTTTTATTTACTATCCTGTACTTATGCCATGTTTACCGCTTTATTTATGTTTGTGCGAGGAGCACACTGTACTGTTTAGGATCGGGCCACGTTTCGCGGTTTCGACAGTCCCCGTTTGGGGATTTGCTGTCGTTCACAGCCGTTTGCCCAAACCCCAGTCCGTCTCGGAGACCGGCCGACTTCGTTGCGGGTGTCGACTTGGTGGGGTGGCCCCCACGTACTTGCTTTGGTGCAGGAGCGTCGTGACTTAGGCCCCACCGACATACCGATGGGTGTATGTTAGCGATCGGCAAAAGGGTCAAGTGCTGTGGATACTTTGGTGCACCCTGCAGGTTAAATCTTTTCGAGAAGCCGTGTCGCGGTTATGGACGACTTGGAGCACGGTGCTTGATCATAGACAACTATAACTAAAGTTCTTGTTATAAATTGATTTGTATCCGATTTGACTAGTAATCGGCTCCACTACAACGGCATGGCTAAGTAAAAGTACCAACCAACTGGGTTTTGGGGTCATCTCACGCTAATTGTATGTCGACTAGTAAGTGTTGCCACTATAACGGAATGGTTAGCTAAAGTGCCCACCGCTTACTTTATCGGGATGATTATCTAAACCTGACTAGTAAAGTGCCGCAACTATAAGCGAAAAGTAAAGCGCCAGCTGTGTGAGTTCCTCGGTTGACTTCCTCGTTTGGTCTCGAGGGAAAGCGCCAGATGGGTTTGTTTGATGCTAGTATCGGGTTGGATCCGAATAGGTCTTTCTCACCCTCTCGATAGCCGTCGGTTGTATCGAGTCTCTATAGGTTGCTTAGTGCATCTTTGCCGCTCGATCCACCATACCTATGTGGCGAGGGCCGAATTCTAGTCTCGCCGTGTCTTGGCCTCGATCGACGCTCCTCTTTTTCCTTTGCCCTTTGTCGGCACCCCTTTTGTTTAAGCAGGTTTTGAGATCGACGTCGTTAGCAGGGTTACCCTTCCGGCTTGGCCTGGGCAGGGTTATGGACGCCATTGGTTATTCTTCAGGGCTCTTAGCCCCATTTGCATCTTGTCCGTAGTCGGACGCTCTGTCATTTTCAAGGTGATTTGGATCTTTGTATATTGTATCTGTAATCTTGACTCTTTGAGTCGCTGTTGTATATATCTGTTCTGTGGGTCCCATCGAGGACTGTTGTGTAATGTTATTACTTCGTTTTCCACCCGCACGAAAGTGCCTGGTGGGCACCTTCGAATCGTTTCTATGCGGGTTTGGCGGGTTTTCGTTAAACTTGCATAGGGCCGATTCTGAGGGTGTTACAGAGTGGTATCAGAGCTCAGCAGTTGCGATACCCCACAAGTCCATCCTGTAGGATAACCTAGCTAACGGCCGCAGTAGAGTGTCAAACTATTTTTGCAAAATCGGTTGGATAGTTCTGATTAGGTCTGATTTTACTCCTTACCCCTCTGCTACTCTCCTCTTACCTCTGCGTGTTTTGAATCCGCTCTCTTCTCTCTCTTCGAGTCCAGGAATTCTCGTGGTTGGGTTTCCGTCGTACCTTCAGGGTTTCGTTTCCTCCTTTGGTAACGGTGATGCTACGTCCGGAGTTCATGCTGCCCGAGGAATCCTACGTCTGGTGGTACCCTTCTGTGTTCCTTGTTTGTGCCTTCCGATGTTCCCGACGACATCATCTACGCCCGGACCGATCTGATGCGCATCACTCCTTTGTTTCGAACCTCGATTGTCGAGATCTTGATCGATTCGAGAATGGTTGCACGCTTTTCCACTGATTGTGCGGAGTAATAGTTTGGGTGCGTGATGGATTGGCCCCCATGCCGACTACCCCTTCTATTCGCTTTTGTACACTGAAGTGGAAGAGAATGCATCGGTTCCCTCTTTCCATCGAAGTTAGGGGTGGCTTTATTTGTTGAAACCTCTATCTTCGACCTTTTGTTCCCGGCGTGTTCTCTCGACGATCACGGACAACGACCTCTTGTTAGTGGTGTCGCGAGGATCTACATGGAGCGAGAAGACGCAGATCACCGACCTTCCTTCCGGTACCATGAGGCGGATCTCGAGGGCGAGATCCCTTGTTAGTGGTGTCGAATTGTGGCATCCCGCAAAACCACTACTAGAAAATCGCGTCGTTTTTGTGCATTGCATCATCATTACATCATCATGCATATTAATTTCACCTGAAACTATGTTGCGAAAGACTATGGTTTTCCGGAACTATCCCTCCTCCTATTTCAAATTAAACCCCCGGCTGCGTCCGGATATTTTTTTGCCTAAAAACTAGTTACAAAAATGTATTACAAATTAAATAAAATGTTTAATTATTTTTAGTGGGGCAGTCGAACGGGCCGAATGACCCGAACGACCGCCCCAGAGACTAAATCGGTCCAACCAACCAGCCCCTCTAAATCCTACAGCTACCCACCTATCTACCCAAACCCCCCTCCACATCACCCCACCCAATAGCAACTTGCCACCTCACCCTCTCCCCTCCCCCTAGCCAACCAGGAACTGCCACCTCAGCAGCCCCTGTCCTCTCCCTCTCATCACACCACACCACACACACTTTTCCCCCCACCGACAAGCTCCCTCGGGACCCGCGCCTGCGACCCCACCCGCTCAACCGCACGCGCCCGCCTCCCCCACCTCCTTCGTCCTCCTCCCGCCTAGACCCCTCCGGCGCCGGCGCCGCGCGCCCCCGACCCAGCCTCCCGTCGCCGGCGAGCCGCCGCCTCGCCTCGGCGCCCCTCCGCCTCACCTCCTTCCCCCGCGCCACCAGAGCTCACCGCCGAGCTCGCCCCTCCTCCACCCGATGCCCGCCGCCCGTCTCCCGCCGCCAACCTCGCGCCTTCCTCTCAGAGCTCTGCCAGGAGACCAAACCCGCCGCTGCCCGGCCGTCCCAGCGCCAGAGCCCCGCCGCTCGCCCCGCCGCCAGCTCCGCCGCCTCGCCCGCCCGCAGTCCGCCTCCGCTCCTCCGGCCGCCCGCCCGCGTCTCCGGCCCGCCGTTCTCCTCCGCTCCTCGCTCGTGCTGCCCGAGAGCCCCTCGCCGAGCCGCCCTCGACCGCGCCCCGATGTGTAACCGCCGACCGCCTCCTCCACGTCCTCCGCCGCCCCCGTCCCGTGTCTGCTTCCCCCCGCCGGTCGTCGCCCCGACCGCGCCGCCCTGGTCCCTCCTGCACCGCCTGCTGCGTCGGCCTTGGCCTGCCCTGCACCGATGCCCAGTTCGCCGGCCCCGCCGCCCTTCGCCGTCGTCGACCGCCACCTCCCTCTTCCGGCCCCTCCCGTGCCTCGCGCGCCATGAGCCCGCCTATGCTACTGCACGCCAAGGGGTCGTGGCGTCCACCTGATGGGGTGTGTTGTTCGTTGCCCCGTTAGGTGTTCGCGGAAATGCCTGAGCGAGACTCCAAGCATGACCCCGAACAGGAACGGACTCGTGCCGCTGCAACCACAGCAAGATCAAGCTCTCCGCCAAGATCTTCTCGACATCAGGGCCTTCGTTACGGTTCCAACAAGATCGCCTCACGGACGCACCACGGACTCGGAGCAACCCTCGGACGCCAAGGCCACCGACAAGATCTCCCTCCTGGACTCCAAGGACTCCCTCACGGACATCGAGCGCCAAGATCGTCTCACGGAATTCGAAACGCGGACCCGACAAGATCCTCGCAACGATAAGAACGGCATCGACCCAGGGCGAATCCGCTGGCCCGACGCCGGACCAAATCCTCCCTCCCGGAACGCCAAGATCCACCCCCGCTACCCGAGAACGATTCCGCCGAGACCGAACCCGTCAAACCCTGGACCCTGTCGAACCCCGAACCCCCGGATCCCAAAGACCGTCGAGACCCCTCAATGTGTGAACCCCCTTCCGAGAACCCTATTTTATAAATGGTCAACTATATGAATTGTTGCATATTAATTGACATCTCGCATGCATATCTGTGGTTTGGGGGCCTTACGCCGATTCATCTCATAATTAAATATGGGGCCCATATGCGGGCAAATCTAGTCTCATATTGGCCTCATTTAAATTGATGTAGCGAACCGGTACTATGTTTTGGCCATGTTAAAACAACATTTAAATTGCGGGGGTTCTAAATAACTTGAACCATATAATTAATTGTCGGGACCCGGTTCGCTTTAAACCTAATTGCATCGCACCTTGCCATGTCATGCATCATACATGCATCATGCCGATCTTCTGCCGTTGTATTAAATATTGCATCCGGTGTTTCTTCTAGTGTTTTGCTTCTTCGCGGATAAGGCCGTTGAGTTGGTGCGAGTGCCGACCCGATCTTTGGTTGAACTTTCGGCAATGTTTCTCAGGCGAGCATCTCTCCCTTTCTACCTATCTTACTTTTATAGTATTTATTCCCTCCTGTTGATCTATTGCTATCTGTGTTGCGTTGCCCTAGTTTTCGTACCCATGATATCCCTTGCAGCCCTATATTGCCATGGCCACCTCCTATCACCTGTTGTTTGGTAGATAGTTGGACTTGCGCGTCGTAGTCGCTTGCTCAAGTGCTGTTGCGTGTCGCCATGTACCACGGTTGTTGGAGTATTGCCACATGTTTGATCTTGGAGATGATCTCGGTTTTATTTATCGTTCACTTTAATTCCTGTTTAACAACTAAAATTGAATTAAGCAGAGGCATCGGTGGGTGATAGGTAAGATTTGGTTTCCGACCGCCCACTTGTGTCCCGTAGGACCCGAGTTCTTGACACATTAGAGATCGAGCGCTAACCACGTGGAGATATGGGCCCCATTGATTATTACCGATTTCAAAGTATTGTCTTGGGGCCACAAACTAGTTTGAGGTTTTATTTACTATCCTGTACTTATGCCATGTTTACGCTTTATTTATGTTTGTGCGAGGAGCACCTTTGTCTTGTTAGGATCGGGCCACGTTTGGCGGTGTCGGCGTCCCGTTTGGGGATTTCTTTGTCGTTCACAGCTTGCCCAAACCCGATCCGTCGGAGACCGGCCGACTTCGTTGCGGTGTCGACTTGGTGGGGTGGCCCCACGTACTTGCTTTGGGTGCTGGGAACGTCGTGACTTAGGCCCGCCGACATACCGATGGGTGTATGTTAAGCGATCCGCAAAAGGGTCAAGTGCTGTGGATACTTTGGTGCACCCTCGGTTAAATCTTTTCGAGAAGCCGTGTCCGCGGTTATGGACGACTTGGAGCACAGTGCTTGATCATAGACAACTATAACTAAAGTTTACTGTTATAAATTGATTTGTATCTGATTTGACTAGTAATCAGCTCCATTACAACGGCATGGCTAAGTAAAAGTACCAACCACTGCTGGGTTTTGGGGTCATCTCACGCTAATTGTATCTGACTAGTAAGTGTTGCCACTATAACGGAATGGTTAGCTAAAAGTGCCCACTGCTTACTTTATCAGGATGATTATCTAAACCTGACTAGTAAAGTGCCACAACTATAACTGAAAAAGTAAAACTGCCAACTGTGTGAGTTCCTCGGTTGACTTCCTCGTTTGGTCTCGAGGGGGGAAACGCCAGGATGGGTTTGTTTGATGCTAGTATCAGGTTGGATCCGAATAGGTCTTTCTCACCCCTCTCTGATAGCCGTCAGTTGTATCGAGTCTCTATAGGTTGCTTAGTGCATGCTGCCGCTGCCGCTCAGTCCACCATACCTATGTAGGCGAGGACCGCCGAATTCTAGTCTCGCCGTGTACTGGCCTCAGTACTGACGCTCCTCTTTTTCCTTTGCCCTTTGTCGGCACCCCTTTTGTTTAAGCAGGTTTTGAGATCGACGTCGTTAGCAGGGTTACCCTTCGGCGCTTTGGGCGGGGTTATGGACGCCATTGGTTATTCTTGAGGGCTCTTAGCCCCATTTGCATCTTGTCCGTAGTCGGACGCCTGTCATTTTCAAGGTGATTTGGATCTTTGTATATTGTATACGTAATCTTGACTCTTTGAGTCATTGTATATATCTGTTCTGTGGGTCCCATCGAGGACTGTTGTGTAATGTTATTACTTCGTTTTCCACCCGCACGAAAGTGCCTGGTGGGCACCTTTGAATCGTTTCTATGCGGGTTTGGCGGGTTTTCGCTAAAACTTGCATAGGACCGATTCTGAGGGTGTTACACTTAGTGATTCAGGATCCTAGATAAGCAAGTCGGCTAGTAAGTTTTAGCATCACTGCTAGCCGCTAAGTGATCTAGGTAGACAACTCCTTGTCAATCGCATCTCATACGACTCCTGTTGGTCGGGTGGCATCACATGCCCCGGCTCTAGTCCGACTTTTCCCCGAGCCCCACAACCGTTGTGATAGACCTGTCTAGCTTACTAAGTGTTTCCGCTGTAAGAGTCTGACTCGAACCCACCTAGTTAGAAAGAATTGGCAGCACCTCAATTTTATGAGCCCACTACCAAAAATTTCCGACTTGTGATGGTGCAAACACTGGCAGGAAAACCGACTAGACCTTATTTGATGGATTAAATTTTACCGACTATCTAATAGAGGTAAAACAGAGACATATCAATAATACAAAATAAATCAATCATAATGTGAAATGGTATGGCTCTCTTCATGGCGATCTCAAACTCCACAAAGCCTGTAATCCAACTCGTGCCAACTCTTGTCACTTGTCGTCTTACACCATGTCGCCGACATGTACATCGCCTTGCATGCCATACGGGTTCTCCAAACAGCTACACTAGCTTAGTAAAGTAAATTACATGGAGAATCCAACACGCATGTCGTTATTCAATAATATGATAGCACCTAGGATCTAGCCGGCTGACAAAACCGTGATTTGCAGATCACGTATGGATTACATACATACATCACATGCAGATGAACCATACCATTCACAACTTCCTGCAAAAATAAGTTATGCATAGATACGATATCTACCGGTGTTGTGGAACTCACAACGACATCTAAGGCGCTACGACAGGGCGAACCCGGCGGTCCGGACATGGACTCCGACTATTGTTCCGATTTGATCAATCTCTTTGGTCTTCGATCACCGCTTCTGGATTTACATGTCACAGTCTACCCCGATGGCGGAGACCGACCGGTAGGGGTATGTCGTTCCACGACCTCAGCAGTATGATCACGGAAATCAGATCTACCATTCCCCGAGTACAGTTGATCCAATCAACATCGTACAAAACCGATCTATCTCATAGATCGACCACCAAAACAACACATAGATCCAATCTACAGCCAACCGCATATCACATATGCGAGATCTCGAGCCTAAAACCAGGAGCTAATGCTCTGATACCACTGTTGAGCCACGTAGAGATAAAACAAAACTTTTTCCTCTAACATGGTGATCCCAAGATCTAGCTGAGGTAGAAAACCACGAGGATTACCACTAGACACGCAGTTGCGGATTACTGATGAAGCGCGTTCGTTGATGCAGTGCAGTCCCTGCGATCTCGATCCAATTGACGATTGTCCAAGCGCTGATGGTACAACGCCTCTACTGGTGTCCACACGTACAAGGAGGAGCGCCGACGGTGAACTGCTAGGTTCAGTACGTCGGCAAGACTGTTGTGGACCTAGGGTTTCCAACTCATGGAATGACCTAACCGATCAACCCCGTTGGGTTTCTGTGCCCCACTATATATAGGGAGTGAACGTGGGTTCCACTTACTCGTGGCCCATTCACTAAAGCCCATATAATATTAGTCACCGCGAGTTCGACTCACTGACTCAGTCCAAATCCGGCTCGGGTCCAACCCAACCAGATTTTTGGTTCAGATCCAAACCAAACTTGCTCCTGCTCTTAAGTGTGTGACCCCGCAGGCTCATGGCTACTTGGACACGATTGGAGTCCGACTCTCAATCGATCAGTCGGTAGCGGCTCCTAGCAGAACGTGCCGACTCCCAAGTACCAAAGAGTCATGATGACTTGCCTTTCAATGCGACATATGCCCGAGTCCCTTTTGCCTCACGATATACCTTGTGAGACTATAGGCGAATATTTGTTATCTCTTAAATAGTCCGACTCTCTTCTCGATCCGAGATAAGTGATTCATCTGATTAACTCTTAGTCGATCGCATCGGTTAACACTTAACCGAGTCATGCATGGTCATGCTTTCCGAATCATATCTTCCGAGAGGGCCCAGAGAATATCTTTCTGAGTGGAGGGGCAAAATCCCATCTTGATTATTCACATCACGCAGCTTGAGTTTAACCATTTTTTGACTGGCTCAAACGATCATTTGGCCGTTAGAATTGTATTTACCCCCGTTTGGCCCCTCTCGATAATTAGTGAAACTACTACAGACCCTCCGCGAGATTACACGCAACTCGGACCTCGCGATGCCTTGGCGTCTGAACTTTCGGGCCACAAATTAAAAACCTCCTCCACAGCAAGCTCAGTGGCGAAGAGTAATTCCGTCGGGATCATAACTTAACTGCAACATCGTTAGGTTTTCGGAATTCATCAAAAAATCAAACGGGATAGAGGGGTGGGGATTATATCGAGTTTTTTAGACTGGCGGTGGCCCCTAACAAAATCATCTTAGGCTTACAATCAAACCTGGCCAACGACCGGCCCGACACCCCTCTCGCGGGCCCAACACTACATGGCACGCGGCGGCCCATGCCAGGCTAGCATGGGTGCCTGCCTCTCAAGCCCGGGCACGACACATGCATCATACGGGTCGGCCCGCGGCACGTCAGACACGCAGGTCCGTCACTATTTTCCACTAGCCCGTTAAAAAAAGCTTTAATAAACAACGATTTCCTATTGTGTCACCAATCATCCGCTGCTTTGTTGGTCAAGTTGACCCTTGGATAAGGTAAGGTCACGAGTTCGACTCTCCTTGCTTTTACCTATTTGCGCAGATTATCAGTATATTACCGTGGTCTCCGCTGGTAACAGGCTTGCGCAGATTATCAGTATATTACCGTGGTCTCCGCTGGTAACAGGCTTGACGTACGTCGTGGGTCGGGCCGGCATGCCGTGCCTAGCCTGGTAAAAAGCTGGTAAAAAGCTTTACATCCCATTGTTCAGACTTGTGTGATGTTCAGTTGGGAACTTTTACTGAGCATCGTTTACTCTTTACAGAGGGACAATCGGAAGAGCTTTCCAGCTTATTGAGGCTTATGCGCTGATGATAAGGTACTTAAATTTCTTGTTTCTTTTACATCTATGCCATGAAATGGGGACACCTGTCAGAAGAAGGAAGCACGGAGATCGAGCATAACTGCCACAACAAACAAATTTTCCCCTCCCGCCCTCAACTCCGGGCCTTCTTTCTCGCCCCATCGCCCCTCCCGTCTCCCCTCCACTGCTCCTATAAATTCCCCCCCCGGTCAGCCCCCCACCCCCACCCCCCGCGCATCCCCTCTCTCCTATCCCCAGAAGTCCAGAACGACTTCAGGTTCCACTCAATTTCCGCGATCAATCGGCCAGCGTCCCCTTCCCCACTTCGCCCGGACGGATCATTCGGCCAGCGCCTCGACAATGGCGGAGAGGTGTACCATCTTGAATTCGAGAACCTCCGAGTTGCAGCATTGCTTTTTCTTGGAGCAGTTCTTGATCATCTGAACTCATGCATGTTATTTGCCAATCTTTCTTCGATTTCTGGATGGTTCGTTGTTTAGTGGAGTTCTTGCTCTCCTATTTCGGTTCTTTGTTGATTTAAATCAATGGCCTTCCATGTTTATATGATCACGTCACTGGATACGAATCCGTCATCTAATTGCAAGTGCGGTCATCGTTCTCTTTGGTTTCTCAGCGTCTGTTCTTGAATTGGTTCGAAAGCAGTGTGTTCTTGGTCTCCTGTTTCGGTTCTTTGTCGATTTCAATCAATGGCCTTCCATTTTTATACGATCACGTCACTGCATACGAATCCGTCATCTAATTGCAAGTGCGGTCCTCGTTCTCTTTGGTTTCTCAGCGTCTGTTCTTGGATTGGTTCGAAAGCAGTGTGTTCTTGGTTGGAATTAAAAGTTCTTGCTTCCCTTTTTTAGCAAATCTACAGAAAACTCCCTGTTGTTTACTTGGGTTCATTCGAAAAGCTGTTCTTGGATTGGTTCGAAAAGTTGTTTTTGGATTCAATTCTTCCTCCTACACTGTAGTTCTGCATGAAAATTGTGGTAATCTTATTGTTTCTTGATGAACAGCGACATGAGTACATCGGGTCCAGATAATGCAGGCTACGAAGACTCAAGCTCGATTCGTAAAAAAGACAACGATCTTAAGGTTCTCAGGTGGGATACAGCTCTTTGGAGATCACGCTTCGCTTATGACTACCACAACGCGAGCTTGAACAATTTTGTTGATTCTTTCTGCAGGCTGCTTCCCAATTTTGTTTCGATGTTTATTTTTTGCCTTTGTCTGTAATATGCAGTGACGCGGCTGCTGTCGATGGGCCAGTGCCCCAAAAAGATGTCGCTGACGCTCAGCAGGCACCGGGTGGAGAGCAGTCAACAGTGTCCGCAGTTAGCACCGCTGAGACGGAGCCAGCACTAGAAGGAGATCAGGCCCCTGACAATGAGCCGATTTCCCCAGTTCAAGCTGCTGCTCAATGTAAAGCTTCTGACCCCTTCTTCTGACCACTTCTTCCCAATTATGAGTGCCTAAACTTGCCAATTATGAGTCGATGAAGATAATGCATAGCTATGTTGTCATTGAAAGATAAATATACCCTGTGTAGTATGCTCATAATGAAATATAAATCAGCTGCTGCAATGCATGTAATCTGTGAGCTTCTATTTGTTCCCTTGAGTTTAATGCGTGTAGTGTCAGTGAACACACTGCCCAAATTATTTTGTTAAGTTGAGGTAGTTTGATTTTTGAAAAAAAATATAGGCCTTAAGCCTTGTGACGGAGGTTACTATCATTTTCCTCTTATGAAGTACTATTGCTTGAACACATTGCGCCAATTTGTTTATGGTGATAATGAACAAAAAAATATTTTTTCACTATGTAATATGCTCACAGTGAAAAATCAGTCAGTTAATGCAGCACATTACTTGTGCAGCTGCCCTTCTCCCCGCCAATCCAGAGCCAGCACCGGCTGGAGGTCAAGCCCCTTTTGCAATTCAAGGTGGTGCTCGTCAAGGTTAAGAATCTAAACCCTTCATTTCCATATGCATGTTATGAATTATTCGTTATATGAGTGAATATCTTATGGAGCATCACAAAATGAAAGATAAATCAGTTGTTGCATTACATCAATCTGTTCCCTTGAGTGTATGCAGTCTACTCCTATGAATTTTTCACTTATGGCATTCAGCTTCTACCACCTTTTGTTAGTCGAAAATAAAGTGAAAAGAGTGCACAATTTATGTTATGTTCTTAATGAAGAATAAATAACTTCGCCTTATGTAGTTTGATCATTTGAACACATGCAGACAATACTTTCTTCTTTCCACCCCTGTACTAGTACTAGTATGTCCTTGCAGAGTGCTATTGTCTGAACAGTGCGCAAATTATTTCATGGCAATAATGAAAGAAAACAGTGAAAACTCAAGTCAGTTAATTTAACAGATTACATGTCTCATGATGCATAGGATTGTACTAAACTTAATATGTTTTTGGTTACTAATGCAGGTACCCACAAGGCCTTTTACCAAAAACGGAAGCGGGACGCCCGGCATCGGGTCGACAGGCACTTGGCCGGCCCAGGGCCAGTGTCGGACGCTTCAAGATTCAATCGCATCGCTGAAAAGATTAACATCCTCCTGGGAGACCACCAAAACCTGGAAGGCCTCGATGGCCCCTCAAAAATCAGGCAGTTGCTGCCACACGTCGGAAACCTTCGTGGAATCGACACCCTCCTGAACGCCGCAGCAGATTTCTGTCACGAGCACGACCAACAGCCCCCGGCGGCTTAGGTTCGATGGAGGCCGGGAGAACATGTAAATAGGGGAAGAGTGCAAAACTTTTGGTCTGGAATGATTCCAGCGTGACTATTGAACACATAAGGCAGTCCTCTCTGCTCAGTGCTCACAAAGAGTAGTATACTAGCCATAGTTGATGGTACATTGGTACTGTAGTTGATGGTACATTGGTACTGTAGTTAATCGTTTTCTATTTTTCTGCTTCTGCGAACTAACGCATGTAGTTGATGGTACATTGGTACTGTACATTCTTAATCTGCACATGAGTATTATACTAGCCATACCCTAACTGTAGTTAGTAGTGCTATGTACATTCTGAGTCTGTACTACTCTGCTTGCGACACGGTTATTAGAGTGTATATCTCGGAAATGCGAAATGGAACTCGACTCCAGATGTTCGCGGTAGCTGGACCAATCAGGGTGAGGTGTATTTCCTGCTGTATTTCCAGGTGTAGCCAGAATTACAAACAGTGGAATGGCCCACCACCTGCCCGCATTTATGTTGGTTTTTCCGTCACGATATGCATAGTTGTTAGCGTAAAACCACCATGTTATGACAAATTTGATTTAGAGCATCTCCACTCGCCTATCCAGGACGCCGATCCGGACGTCGAAATTCAGTCCAGACGCGTATTTAGGGACCTGTTTTCGTCTGGATTTCGGCGTGTTTTGGTCCGGCCTACCCAGGCCGAACCCAGGTTTCGGATACACCGTGGGGACGCCGGACGCCGCAAAAAGGGCGTGGGCCAGCTCTGTCAGCGAGACAGTCCTATTTCCACCCACTCCACTCGCCCAGACTGCCGCGAAGAGCTTTGTCGCCATGACTTCGCTGGCGGAGCTCCCCCGCGCCGAGACATGCCCACGCCTCTAGCTGCGCTCGCCGTTGTTGCCGCCCAGCTCCACGCCTTCTCCGCCGCCGCTTTCGCCGACCTATCCTTGCCGTGGCGTGCCCGGCTCCGTCGCCACGCCCGCTAGGTATTCGACAATTGGCGGATTCGCCATGGACTCCGGCGGCGGCAGTGCGTCTTGACTCGGCGAGGCGAGATACTCGCCATGGATTCCGACGACGAGGATTTGCTCGCCGAAATCCTGGAGGAGGAGAGCGCCGAGGTCGCCGAAAGTGAAGAGCACTTGCAGATTCTCGCATCGCTCGCCTAGCTGTACATGCAGATGGCGAAGCCGAAGCGCGGTGGTCTAGCGCCAGGTCGCATGAAGTGCAAGGCGAGACAGATGATAGGGGGCTATTGCATGTTGTACGCCGACTACTTCGCCGACCAGCCACTCCATGGAGAGCACGTGTTTCGCCGCCGTTTCAGGATGAGCCGGAAGCTCTTCCTCAAGATCGTGCATGCCATCCAGGAGTTCGACCCTGTTATCGCCACATTTTGGCCAAAGGAGGAGATGGGCCGTAATCAAGATGGGCTTGGAAGATACATATATACAACGTGTTGTTGAATCGGCCTTGTGCGTGGATTTGGGCTAAATTGCCCGTGTATCTTATATTGTAATAGGTTACGTTTCGGTTTAGGTAAGAGATAGAGTTGTTAGAATTATTCCAAAGATAGAAAGTCTCCGGACTATAAATATGTACCTAAGGTTATTGAGAAAGGAGGACGATCACGTTCACAACAAACACAATCTCGGCGCATCACCACCCCTTGTTTCTAGGGTTTTTCTCGGGTAAGTGCCATGCTGCCTTGCGATCTAGGCAGTATCTGCTTATGCGTTATTTGGTGTTACTCGTACTGAAGCCTTGTTGATGGCGAGTAACACTATTATCATAGATTTGTTTAGGCTAGCATCGGTACTTTTTTTTTATGATTGTTTAGCTATGCTGCCTCTAGTTATCTCGCCGCCTCTGCACCTTTTCCCGGGTGTAAGGGTGGCACCTTGCTTGATCTTTATTCAGTCGATTTGATCTGTTATAGTTATGCCTTGTTCTCCAAGGTTTAGTTTGATATCCACATGATCAGGCCTTGCAAACGGGTTGAACGATCCAGTAGTATGTAAGATATGGTTTGCCAATCCGAGAGGAGTTGTTCCGGGAATTGACTTTGCGTTGGTTTTTAGGCCTTCTCTAGGGTTGGTTTTCTATCATCTTTTGTATCTACCAGGCTCAATTACGTGTAGGATGTTCCAATTATGTGGTGAAAACGTTAAACTGTCGTAGATCGATTTAACTTGTATTGATGAAGCAAAACCCCATGTCATCGTAGATCTAATGCAGAACCATGGGGTAATCGGCTCTAGGAGCCGATTCACAGGGAAACCTGGGAGCCGGTTGCGGCTTGAATTTTACGTGTGTTTGTTTGCCATGCAGGAAACCACTCGAAGCAACCCATCACCTTCCTGACCAGGTATAGGTCAGGTGGCACGCCCTCGCATCCGCCAGGACGTGTGCTGGAGTTTTACGGGCCGTTGCCCGAGGGACCAGGGCCCACCAGCAGTTCTGGGAGCCTCCCGGCTCTTCGTGTTGCTCGTCGCTGCTCGCCGGTGGGTTTTGACAGGCAACACATTCTGGCACGCCCGGTGGGACATTCAACAACATCTGCATCAACATCCGACGCTGCGATGGAGGGCAGACCGGTCACGTACGACGATTTGCCTGAGGAGCACAAGGCAAAGTACGATGATATCAAAGCTCTCTTCGAAGCCGATCTCATCGGCTCTTTTGAGAGGACTCGTAAACATGGCATCAGGTGGAAAGGGTTCTCACCCGAAGGTGCTCTTGATGAGGTGGATCTGTCCGTTCCTTCAGAGGAGCGCACCAGAGCTCTACGACAGGAAGTCAATTACATGGTAGCTCATTCTCTTCACCGCCATTCAGAGAGCTTAGTGAACGCTTTCGAGCGTGTCGCGGTTCGCGTAGTTGAGATCATGAAACATCGGTACTCTCCGTGGGGCCTACTTTAGGGACTCACGGGAGAAAGACCGCTCCAGACCAGGCCACAACTGCCATTCACGCTTGGCTCCGGAGCCACGGGGGCACGCGTCGTCGTCTACAAGATCGGAGGTGACCTGGCGATTGCCAATTCTGTGTGAACCACCTAAAGAAATTCCACATGGATATGTGTGCACCTACGTCTTGGACTGCAATAGCTGGCGACGAACAGATTGCAACCGAGGATCGGCTGCGGGAGTTTCGAGCAGGGCTTGAGGCAGTGTTTGGGCGAGGATCTGCAGGATGGGCCGATAAACAGGCATGGCTAGCCAAGTATGCCACGGAACAAGTCATGAGAATTTAGCCCTGCAGCTCAAGCGGTGGAACAAATCCGTACTATCTTGAGAGACCGGTTAAACCGTGCGAAGAAGGACAATCGGCTATTCCAAGCCGTACCCCAGTTTGATCGATTCCGCCACCCAAGTATCGGCTTCACGAGTTCTCAAGGTTTAGCGGATCGGAAGGGTCGAGCTCGATCGATCATGTGAGCCGATACAGCGCGATTAGGCATGATATCGACATCGGATCGATTCGCGCGTAAGGTTCTTTGCGCAATCTCTGACAGGACCAGCTTTTGGGTGGTACACCTCGCTGCCACCTGATTCGATCCAGACCTGGAAGCAACTGGAAGAGCAGTTCCACATTCAGTATCATTCAGAAGCTACCGAGGCTGGCATTGCAGATCTGGCGCAGGTGCGGCAAAACCGGGGAGAGATGGTAGCCGAGTACATCCAGCGTTTCAGGACTGTCAAGAACCGATGTTATTCGGCCCGTTTAACTGAGAAAGAATCAGTCGAGCTGGCAGTGTTGGGTCTCTCAGCACCTATTAAGGACCTGGCTTTCCAAGTAGAGTACAATTCATTGGCGCACATGGCCCAGAAGCTGACAATGTATGAACAGCGCCACCCTGAGTTGTACCAAGACAAGTTCAAACGTCCGATAAGCACAGTCGTCTGAAGAGGATCTGTACAAGACCAGGAGGTGGCCGTGGTGAATGGGCTCGAGGGCGATCCTGTCCCGCAAATGGGTAAAGCGGCAAGGGCCCGCAAAAGGGTTCGACTTGATGTGAGCAAAGCTGAGCAGATATTCGATTCATCTTGAAGAAAATCGGTGAAGTTACTCAAGGCCATAAAATCCCTACGGCTCAAGAGATGAGCAGGAGACCATCACGCAAGTGGCATCACTCGTTCACCCACACCACCAATGATTGCAAAGAGCTACGTCGCGGATCCAAACGGCCATAGAACAGGCCGTCGATCCTGGGCAGTCGCCATGAAAGTAGACACAAACCCATTTCCCGGCGTCAACATGGTAGAACATAGCCACTCCACGAGGCGCCAGTTGGATTTCTCGTTCGATGTTAACATGGCAGGACCTGTGTACCACCGTGACACATATAAGGAGGAAGGCGGTCGCTCTCGGGGCAGAGAAAGAGAGGAGGCTGGTCCACGTGACCGGCCCCGTTATGATGACAGGCGGTATTTAACCGAGGGGCAAGTGAGAAGCGTGCGATATCAGAAGCCACACTCCACGCATCTCCTTAACAAGTATGAGCGTCAGTATGACCGACGTCGTCGGCACGATAGGGACAATGAAGGATATGAGCACCTCGCTAGGAAAAAGTCGAAGGAAAAAGAAGGCGTGGATAAACATTGGGATTGTCCTTTCTTCAAGTATTGCTGGGACGCGGGAATGAGCCGATTGCCTACGATCGACAACTGCCCGGAGTGTGGACAGCAGAAGGATGACACAGGTCCAGTCTCAGTGTTCAAGCGTCTAGGACCCCTCCCACCTCAGAACAGGCAAGAGGAGTCATCTCGAGCACAAGGTCTCAAGGAGCTAAAGGGTGAAAAAGAAGAAGACAGATATCACCGGCCAAGGTGGTGTCCCGATGGGCTCAGACACACCCAAAAGCGTAGAGTTCAGCGACTGCGTAGCTTGGAGGAAGCCGAGGCGCAGTACCTCCACGCTTTAAGGAAAGCACGGCCCGATCTGGCCATGAAAGTTCGGCAAACCTTGGAAACGGAGGCTCGTCCGAAAAGGAAGGAGTGGCGCCCCAAACCAGTAAAAGCCGACGCAAAGACATCGGCTGGCACAAACATGGTGTTCACACTTCCGCCAGAGTTTTGCGCTCCAAGAACCAACGAGCTACCAGTGGCACAGTTTGACTGCGGCCCACGGCCGGTTATCTTTGAAAAGCCACGAGAGAAGAGCTACAAACATCTGAAAGCCCTGTACCTGCGAGGTTATATCAATGGGCAGCCTGTCAGCAAGATGCTGGTTGACACCGGGCGGCGATCAATATAATGCCATACTCCATGCTACGGCGTTTGGGACGCTCCTGCAGATCGATCAAAACCAACGTCACGTTAAGCGACTTCAACGGCCAAACTTGAAACGCAAAGGCGTCGAGCGTGGATCGACCGTGGCGGAAAAACCATCCCTACGTCATTCTTCGTCGTGACGGCAAAAGCACCTCTGTTGTCTTCTTTGGGAGAGATTGGATTCACGCCAACTGCTGCATTCCATCCACGATGCACCAGTGCCTAATACAGTTGGATGGAGATGAAGTGGAGGTCATTCATGCAGATGATTCGATCGAGATCTCCATAGCTGGCATGAACGTCTGGGAAGCAGACGACCAAGAGCCGATCTCTGGAATCAGTCTAGGCGGTGTGGCGCATTGAAGTTACAAAAAGCGGGTGAGGCTGGTCTTATCCACCGGCCTGACAGAGTAGCAAAGTCCATGATCGTACGTGGTATGGCCGATCCCCGCGATCGGCCGCAAAAAATAAAAAGCAGTAATCTTGCGACAAGCAGGTCATGCAGTCGTAGTAGGGAGATGCCCTGCCATTGTGGAGCACAAATAAGTTGTAAACCTTCCTTGACTAATGCAATAAAAAAGGGGGCCGATTCAGGCAATCGGCCCAAATTATTTTTGTTACCCTCACCAACTGTTTGCCCCGTCTTTAGCATCGATTTAACAGGTGACGGAAAGCTAGGGTATGGGTTTACCTCCGCTGATGAGCTAGAAGAAATTGACATCGGTCCTGGGGATAAGCCACGACCGACATTTATCAGCAAGAAGTTAGATCCGAATCTGCGGGGTCCGATGATAGCTTTGTTGAAAGAATATCCAGATTGCTTTGCCTGGGACTATACAGAAATGCCCGGGCTAGACAGGAGCATCATCAAGCATAGACTCCCGCTTAAAAAGGGGTTTCGGCCGTTCCAGCAGCGAGCACGACAGATGAAGGCCGAAATTTTGGAAGAAGTCAAGAAAGAGATCGAGAAAATGTTGACAATTAAGTTGATCAGGCCATGCAGGTATGCTGAGTGGATTTATAGTATCGTACCTGTAGAGAAAAAAGATGGCCGCTGGCGTGTTGCCATAGATTTTCGGGATCTCAATAGAGCCACTCCAAAGGATGAGTATCCGATGCCGGTAGCAGAGACATTAATCAACGCAGTTGCTGGTCATAAAGTCTTGAGCTTCATGGATGGCAATGCCGGTTACAACCAAATTTTTATGGCTCCGGAAGATATACACAAGACTGCATTCAGAGTCCCAGGCTCGGTGGGGTTGTTTGAATACGTAGTCATGACGTTTGGACTGAAGAATGCCGGCGCCACGTACCAAAGAGCCATGAATTACATTTTCCATGATCTGATCGGCAAGCTGGTGGAAATTTATATCGATGACGTGGTGGTCAAGTCTGCCTCAGTAGAAGGACACTTGGGCGATCTGCAGCGCGTCCTGGACCGAACAAGAAAATTCGGCCTACGGATGAATCCAAAGAAGTGTGCCTTCGGTGTAACGGCCGGTCAGTTCTTGGGTTTCTTGGTCCATGAACGCGGAATTGAGATCGGCCTGAAAAGTCAAGAGGCAGTGCGAACAATGAAGCCACCTACCACGAAGAAAGAACTGCGGTCTCTCATCGGCAAGATCAACTTCGTCAGAAGATTCATCTCCAATCCGTGAGAATAGAGCCGTTCATGGATGGTAAAATTAAATCGATGAGGAGTTCACTGGGAACGAACAACAACGAGCCTTGACGAAATCAAAGAATATTTAACGAAGCCGCGGTGTTGGTTCCACCACCGGATAGGCCATTCTACATTTACTTGTCGATGGTGACACGTCCCATCGCCTCGGTGGTGGTGCAAGTTTACGATGGCCTGGAGCGAGTTGTGTTTTACATCAGCAGAAGGATGCTGGATGCAGAGACAAGGTATCCTGAGGTTGACAAGTTGTGCCTCTGCCTGTTTTTTACCTGCACCAAGCTGCGCCACATCTTGCTCTCAGCAGAGATTATCATTATATGCAAATCAGATGTCATAAAGCACATGCTATCGGCTCCTATGTTGAAAGGCCGACTAGGCAAATGGATGTTTGCATTGTCGGAATTTGATATCCGGTATCAACCCGCGAAAGCGGTTAAGGGTCAGGCGTTGGCCGATCTTATTGCTGAAAGAATCAACACCAATATAGCGACGCTGTCTATACGAGCGTGGGCTATGTTTTTCGATGGATCGGTTTGTGATGATGGTTGCGGCATCGGCATTCTACTCGTGTCGCCCCGGGGGGAAACATATTCCTTCTCCATCAGACTATCTACCCCTTGCACCAACAACGTCACTGAGTATGAGGCGATACGCAAGGGAATGGAGCTGCTCATCGAAGCTAGAGCAGAAGCAGTGGAAATTTTTGGAGACTCCAAATTGGTGATTTCCCAACTCACGGAGGAATACAAGTGCGAGAGCGAGTCGCTCTTCCCATTATGGTTGCAATGCCGTGAGCTGATGACACAGTTCCGGTACGTAAACTTGAACTGGATCCCACGATCGCAGAATATCGAGGCGAATGATCTCGCACAAATGGCTTCAGGATACAAGGACATAGCAGAGGGAGCTGATGTTCAGGTACAGTTCCTGGAGGCGGGCGATTGGAGAGCCGATATCTTCAATTACTTGAAGGATTCGGCTCGGGGGGCACCTAAACGGATAAGGTACAAGGCCATGAAGTATGTGCTTATTGGGGACGACATGTTCTGAGACTCGGAAGGGTTCTTGCTCAAATGTCTGGGGCCAACCGAGGCCAATCGGATCCTACACGAGGTACGAGGCGCTGTGGAACTCACCAATCGGCTCACAAGATGAAATGGTTGATCGCGATCGGTTTTATTGGCCCACCATGCTTGAGGACTGTTTCAAGTACTACAAAGGGTGTCAAGCATGTCAGAAATTTGGGAAAATTCAGATGGTACCCGCGTCAGCAATGAACCCCATCATCAAGCCTTGGCCATTCCGAGGTTGGGGCATGGATATGATTGGCAAGATCAATCCTCCATCAAGCAAAGGCCACATGTGGATTTTGGCCATTACGGATTATTTCACTAAATGGGTGGAAGTTGTCCCTATGAAGTCAGTGAGCTCAAAGGATGTTATCAATTTTGTGAAAGAACATGTCATTCATAGATTCGGGATTCCCCAAACTATCACGACCTATGGAGGTTCGGTCTTCATTTCTCACGAGTTTAGAAAGTTCTGTGAGGACACAGGGATTAAGCTGGTTCGATCATCTCCATACTATGCTCAAGCAAATGGGCAAGCTGAAGCGTCCAACCAGAGCCTTATCAAGCTGATCAAGAGGAAAGTCGATGAGCACCCTAGGCGTTGGCACGAGGTTTTGTCAGAGGCTTTATGGGCTTATCGCATGTCATGCCATGGAGCGATAAAAACCTCGCCATACCATCTAGTCTATGGACAAGAAGCCGTATTGCCCTGGGAAATTACGGCTGGATCGAGACGTGTCACTTTTCAGAACGATCTAACAACTGAAGAATATGCGGCCCTGATGAGTGACAGTGTTGAGGATTTGACTGAACTTAGGCTGTGGTCGCTTGAAAAAATCAAAGAGAACAAGGCCAAGGTAGCTCGTGCATATAATAAGAAAGTGAGACCAAAGGAGTTCCACGTTGGCGATCTGGTATGGGAAGCTGTATTGCCATTGGGGACTAAGGATGCAGCATACGGTAAATGGTCTCCAAATTGGCACGGGCCATACAGGGTCGATCAGGTTTTAAGGGGGAACGCGTACATGCTGGAGGAGCTGGATGGCGTGAAATTCCCAGTGGCTGTCAACGGTCAGCATCTCAAGAAATATTTCCCAAGCATGTGGGATGATGGACAGTGAAATATGGGGGCCGATACATGAAATCGGCTAATAAAATATGGGGGCCGATACATGAAATCGGCCAATAAAAAAAAATACAGCCGATGCACAGCCATCGACTCTAGAGGTTCAAACTGTTACAAGCAGGTGCCAGTTTACATGAACGAGCTACTGAAGAAATGCCTCGAAAGCGTGGAGGGCGTCAGCACGGACACGATCCACCTCGGCGATCTCGGCTTCGTCATCTTCATCCTTGCCCGTCACTAGCTGCTTGTTCAGGGCACGTATTTCTGCCAGATCGGTCTTCAGTTGAGCTTTGAGGCCTTCTGCTTCGTCTTGGGAGCGGGCGATGGATGCTTCCTTGTCACGAATGAGCTGTTTAGTCGCCCGGACCTTCTCTTCAAGATCTTCCAACTCCCTTTTTAAGGATGCGAGCTCGTGATCGACAGAGGTGTCGGTTTGGCATCGAGACGCCTTTTTCTCGTTGAGCTGCCGACATCATGCGCAATATTGGCCTTCGGAAGTTGGGCGCGCCTTGATTGATGCTTTCACGAGCTAACTTCACCCTTGACCCGTAGAAAGACAGAGTTACAACTGGCCAAAGCTTCACCTGCAATGCTACTGGGAGTTGGTCCTTGATTTCGGCAAGAACGCTCTTCACCTCCTCAGAACCCTCGATCAACTCCTCGATCGGGGAGGACAAGGCTTTAAGACGCTGGAATTGAGGTAGAACAGCCCTGGCTCGTGGTTCATCGTTGGCGACAGAGGGAGTTGGTTCGATGGATTCAGGGTCAACGTCGAAGCACGAAATATCACAACCCTAGCCGAAAAGGCGTCGGTGGCCCAACATGGAAGGATGAGCCGAAAGAAGCTAACGTACCTCTCCTAAGATCGAGGGGATAGCAGATGACGAGACAATCGGCTTGCGTGTGGTTGCTGGGGGCTTGGCCAAAGTGGTAGCCGTTTCATCTGCACCTTCGGGGATTGCTAGGTCCGGCTTGGCTAAAGGAATCGGCACGGCCCCGGCCTTCCCACTAGAAGCGTCGGTCGTCTGCATGAAAGGTGCTTAGCCGATGCAAATGGTGATGAATCGGCAGATGAAGAAACAAGTAGTAAGAGCATGAAGGGTGATGACTTTCGAAACCTCTTGGCTCGACGAAGAAGTTTGCAGTCCCTTGCGAGCCCGCTTGGGGCTCACAGGTGGCCCCGCCTCGACTGATGCTCGGGGGGCAGTAGGTTCAGGAACCGGCCTTTTCCTGGGAGCCGATGGTGGCAAATCTGGCTGGTTTGGTGTGGCAGTCCTCTCAGAGTCTGTTGGGCTCGATTCTCCTCGATTGGGTTGTGTGTCCTCGTGGGAGGTGTCTTCGACGGAAGCCTGCAAGAGAAGGAGAGCTAGTAAGCACGAGCATGTCTGCAAGAATGAAAGAATGAGAGAGATCAACCAAGGCATGGATCAGTACATGCGAACTTCTGGAGAAGGGCCCGGCGCCTCAAAGTCTTCTGGCAGCTACCTTCACCACCGTTCTTGTTTTAGTTGGAACTCGAGGCGGTGACCTTGAAGTTACTTGGTTCTTAGAAGCCGATTGTGGTGATATCGGTGGTTACGCATCACGACCTTTTTCAAAGGTGGCGAGTTTTTGCGAAAAGGACCACCGGAGCTGGTGGGAAGAATTGAAGGGGAGCCATCACCGTGTGTAGGTTCAGGACCGTCTTGTTCTTTGCTGCAAGGAGAGAGCGGTTATTAGAAGAATCATTTGTGAGATGCCTCAAGAAATTTTACAAGTAATGGTACTTTCACGGGATATCATATTCAAGATCGAGCTGTTTCAAGAACGGTCCCGAGCTCTCGAAGGCATGAGTCTTCCACATCGCCACCAGTTTTCAAAGCCATCGGTTGATGAAGCGAAGGTGAGGTCGTTAGGAATTGGGATGGTCGAGCATCGAAGAAGGAATAACACCTTTGACTGGTGAGAGGATCGGGCGGTCTCGCTCTCTGTAAGATGGTGGAGAAAGAAATGGGAGGTACTTGTCCAAGGCCAAATTGCCGAGCCACTACGACCTATTTGGTAGAATTCATACCAGCTTGATTATTCATTGGATGTACTCATGCCAACCGGAAGGAAACAGGACGGATCACAAGAAAGAAAGCTGCCAGTTTGGTGTCATCGGCAAAGTTGTCTAACTGAAGGAGATTGGATTTTCAAAATGTTCCGATTCTTCCATGTAAGGAAAGAAGATAGGATTGTCCGGCCTTGAAAGAAAGTCTTTGAACCACTTGGATGCTTCACGAGGATCTTTACTACCTAGCGTCTATACAAAGCTTGGCCGTAGCTGGTGCATCGGATCCGCTTCCTTTGACATCTGGAAAGGTGCAACTCGCCAAAAGGGGAAGTTTGGGACGTGGTTTTGAAAATACTGGTGAGCCCATAGCTGGATGAACCACCAAGGACCTCTGTTTGATCGCTATCTTTGGTGAGTAGTTGATGACATCAAGGAGATATCGATAGACCTCTCCAAGGAACAGTTCCGATGCCAAGTTGAGTGCCTTTAGCAAGTTCATAGGCCAGGAGAGATAATTCTTGGTTGGAGCAAGGAAGGGCCAGAATATGAAATGTTCCAAGGAAGTTGAGAAAAGTGTGTTCTTTCTCTCCGTGACAGGCCTTTAGTTTTCATATGGCGTTGGAGGTAGGCACCCCGTTATGCGATCTGTTTTGGAAGACAGCTTGTAGGGACCTTGGTCACTTAAAAGCGGAGGGTGATGTAACATCCGGACCATTAATCATCACCACGTCTAACGAGTTGGTGTCATGGGGCCATGACCGAACATAAGCGATTGAGCATCGGACCGAAATAGCCGATGGTTTTAGAATATTTCGTTTTCAAGGGAGACAATGACAAATACAAGGCATCGGCTATTCCGTGGTTTCTCATTGGGATTGGTAAGCTCTAGCTACCTGCTTGAACCAAGAGACCCAATGTTCAGGGGGATTAGGCCTGCTAAGCGATCGGCCCAAGAGTTCAAATCTAGGTCTTGGCTTACGAAGGGATTCTGTTTGCTTCGCAAGAGATCAGATGGGCAGGACTAGATTCTGTACGGGGGCCAAGACAGAGAGAATTTGGGAGAGAAGGATGCGGCAGAATGTACGAAACCTAAAAATTTTAATGGTGGAATAAAGCATTAATTGGTGTTTGCCATTAATTCTAGCATCGTGTTCGGATCATGAGGAGTAGGCGTACCTTGACTAGAGACCGTGGGTTGGTGTTGGACGATTCCATCTAGTTTGCGGCGGAGATGGATCTATGCAATTGGGGATCGAGGGTTCTTGTCGTGAGCTCGATCGTCGGTGAGCAATCGGAGATTTGGGTCGCCTTTTTGAAGAGGGTCGCAGCTACCGTTGAAATCGGAAAGTGGCCGCTCAGTTGTCTAAGTATGCGACCAAATTTGACCTTGTCAACGTTTTGGGAAAGCCGATGTTTTACCATCGGCTCTTTGGGCTGTGACTTGGTTGTTGTATGAGCGTAGCATGGTGAAAGACGATACATTCTTCGCTTCGAACATCGACCTATTTTGACTATCGGCAAAATTGAGTTGGAAAAGCAATCTTGAGTTGAAAAAGCAATCTTTGTTCATTCAAAAGACGATTGTTTACAATGGAGCTGATTGCTTACAAAAGGAAATCTACTACTAGTACTACTACTACTAGTTCCTAATCTAGAGGCGGTGTCGCCGCCATTGTCTCGTCGTCGTCTTGTTCATTTGTCATCGCCGCCGCCGTCTTCGCCTTCTTCTTGAAGATGCCAGCGGGGGCCTCCTCGTCCTCGTCGTCGTCTTCGGTGTCCTCGCTGGACCCGGCGCGGAAGCGCTTCACCGGCGGGTATTCGTCGGAGGAGGTGTCCTCCTCCGCTTCCTCTTCCTCGTCGGAGGAGTCGACGCCGTCCCAGGACATGGCGTCGTCGGTGCTCTCCGCCTCCAGTTCCCCATCGACGAGGAACTGCAGGCCCTCCTCGCCATCGGTCAAGGACTCGTCGTCCTCGGACCAGGCGGCGAAATCCCAGTCCCTCTCGTCCCACCATTGTGGGGCGAGAGCGTTGTACGCCGCCGTCGATGGGTGCTCTGGCGTCGGCTCCCGGTCGCTCATTGCATTGGAGGCTTGGGAGGAAAGGCCGGATGATCTGGAGGAAGAAGAGGCGGCCATGGCGGAGAAAGAGGGTTTTTTGGCTGATGGAAGAAGATGGGGGTACAAACTGCTCAGATGAAGTTAAATAAGGGGAATAGTGGGAGGTGGTTCAATGCTATAGCGGTTTCCCAGAATGTGCTGCCGAAATTGTCAAATCATGCACTGCGGAGAAGTGGAGAAGACAGGGCATCATGATGAGGGGGTGGCGTGACGATTCTGCTCTGCGACGCATTCTGGCAACACGTAACCCGATACAAAAAAAAAGAGAAGAAAAAACATCAACAGAGTGGTTTTGGAATTATTATTGCCAAAACCAGGGGGGCATGTGTTATCGCCACATTTTGGCCAAAGGAGGAGATGGGCCGTAATCAAGATGGGCTTGGAAGATACATATATACAACGTGTTGTTGAATCGGCCTTGTGCGTGGATTTGGGCTAAATTGCCCGTGTATCTTATATTGTAATAGGTTACGTTTCGGTTTAGGTAAGAGATAGAGTTGTTAGAATTATTCCAAAGATAGAAAGTCTCCGGACTATAAATATGTACCTAAGGTTATTGAGAAAGGAGGACGATCACGTTCACAACAAACACAATCTCGGCGCATCACCACCCCTTGTTTCTAGGGTTTTTCTCGGGTAAGTGCCATCTTTGCGCCTTTGCGATCTAGGCGATGTCGCTATGCGTTATTTGGTGTTACTCGTACTGAAGCCTTGTTGATGGCGAGTAACACTATTATCATAGATTTGTTTAGGCTAGCATCGGTACTTTTTTGTTATGATTGTTTAGCTATGCTGCCTCTAGTTATCTCGCCGCCTCTGCACCTTTTCCCGGGTGTAAGGGTGGAACCTTGCTTGATCTTTATTCAGTCGATTTGATCTGTTATAGTTATGCCTTGTTCTCCAAGGTTTAGTTTGATATCCACATGATCAGGCCTTGCAAACGGGTTGAACGATCCAGTAGTATGTAAGATATGGTTTGCCAATCCGAGAGGAGTTGTTCCGGGAATTGACTTTGCGTTGGTTTTTAGGCCTTCTCTAGGGTTGGTTTTCTATCATCTTTTGTATCTACCAGGCTCAATTACGTGTAGGATGTTCCAATTATGTGGTGAAAACGTTAAACTGTCGTAGATCGATTTAACTTGTATTGATGAAGCAAAACCCCATGTCATCGTAGATCTAATGCAGAACCATGGGGTAATCGGCTCTAGGAGCCGATTCACGTGGAAACCCGGAGCGGTTGCGGCTTGAATTTTACGTGTTTGTTTGCCATGCAGAAACCACCGAAGCAACCCATCACCTTCCCGACCGGTATAGGTGGCACGCCCTCGCATCCGCCAGGACGTGTGCCGGAGTTTTGCGGGCCGTTGCCCGAGGGACCAGGGCCCACCAGCAGTTCTGGGAGCCTCCCGGCTCTTCGTGTTGCTCGTCGCTGCTCGCCGGTGGGTTTTGACAAGCAACAGACCCATATTTCCTTTTCAAGAAGGACTGCACCGGTTTGGTTGGGTTTTCCTCGCTTCAGAAGTGCACCGTGGCGATGAGGTTGCTTGCATATGGAGCGCCGGCTGATGCTGCCGATGACTATCTCCGCATCGCCGAGTCCACCGCTCTTGATTGCCTGTACAGGTTCTCGCAGGCGATGATTGCGTTCGTGAACAAGATTTGAGATCACCCATTGCTGAAGACACTGCTCGGATCCTCGCAGTCAATGAAAGTAGAGGATTTCCTGGTATGCTTGGAACCATAGATTGCATGCATTGGAAGTGGAAGAACTGTCCATTTGAATGGCAAGGAATGTACAAAGGCCACAAAGGAGGATGCACCGTGATACTTGAGACAGTTGCTACACATGATCTTTGGATCTAGCACTCCTTCTTTGGCATGGCAGGATCAAACAACGACATCAACGTCCTCAACTCCTCAACTGTCTTTTCCAATCTTGTTGAGGGTCATGCTCTCCCTGTGGAATTTGAGATCAACGGGCATCACTATAACAAGGGATACTATCTAGCAGATGGCATCTATCCGAGATGGCCAACATTTGTGAAGACTATCTCAGGCCCAATGCTCGCCAAGCATTCTCACTTTGCCAAGGAACAGGAAGCTTGCAGGAAGGACGTGGAGCGGGTATTTGGTGTGCTCCAGCAGAGGTTTGCAGTTGTCCGGTTCCCTGCTATGACCTGGTCGAAAGATCAGATGTGGCAAGTGATGAACTGTTGTGTGACCTTTCACAACATGATCATTGAGGATGAGAAGAAGGATCCAATAAGTTTGATCGAGGAGGACGAGTCATACCATCTACAGGGTCCTCTTGCCGAGCCTGATCATCAGGTGCCTCCAACATGGGCTGCAGGATGATCTTGTCGAGCACCTATGGATACGCAGGGGCAACACGACGTAGATGCTAAGCATGAACTGGCCGAACTTGGCCTAAATATGTTGTAATTTTATTGCAGGCCGAACTATGTTTACAGTACGCCGAACTCCGTTTAAAATTTCGCCGAACTTGGTCTTAACGTGTTCTGTATTCATCGTATAACGAACTATGCTGAAATTTGGACGAACTTTAGCCGAATTTGAGCCGAATTCTAGCGAAAACGGACGACCCAGAAACTCAGCTTGGTTCGCGAGTGAGAAACTGGACGTACCCATACCAAAAACTTGCGCCGTCCGAGCGAAGTTTGGTCCGAATTTCAGCCCGGCCAACGAGTAGAGATGCTCCGACCACCATTTATGTTCTAGAGAAAAAAAAAAAACTACCGCATTTCGATGAGGTCGTCCCAAAAAAAAAACTGATTCCGTATTAATCATGAATTGACGCCGATTCTGAGGGGTGGGTCCTATTTGTTGGGACCAAATTGATGATGTGCCCTTGGCCCACTTTCAGGCCAATAAAAAATCTCCATTATCCCTCTTTCTTCCCAGTTGACCCGGTGGTCACCACCGCCGCCTCTCTGGTGCTGCTCCGGCGAACTCGTCGCCGCCTGCCCGAGCACCAGGTCGACGGCCGTGGTGCGGCATAGCCGCTGGCTAGGCCTCAAGCCGCAGCCGCTGCCTGGGGGCCGAACCACACACTCCGGTGAGGCAGGTCGGCGCCACCCTCCCTCCAATCCATGCCTCCGGCGTCCAGACGGCCTAGACCCAATTCGAGCTCCGACGTCTGAATTCGATTAACAACCACGCCGAATTCGAGCCCCGTTGTGTTGTGCGTAGAGACTCCGAGGGGCAGTGGCACCATCCTCGTGTGCGTGCCTGGGAGTCCGGCGAGAGGAGCTACGCCATCCCGACGGTGGAGCATGGGCCCGAAGGTGGGAGGGTGGAGCAGCCGGAGGTGTAGCACGGGGCCGGTGATGGGTGGGTGGAGCGGGTGCCGGATTAGAAAATGGCGGTCTGCGGTGGATCACGGGGCCGGCGGTGGGCGGGTGGAGCAAGGGTAGGCTTTGTAGATGGCATCCGATGGTGGCACGATGGATCACCATGTCGACGACGGGCAAGCGAAGTAGGGGCTAGCTGGGAGGAGGGAGATCGTCGGTAGTGCGATGGAGCATGCGGCAGGCTAGGAGGAGGGCAGCCGGCGTGCGACGAGAAAGGGCCTGGGCATATTTTTTATTTTTTAATATTATTTCGATTACTTTAGAGATTTAGATATTTCTATCTTAGAAATTTTCTTTGAATTTTGCCACGACCGTCTTACAGGTGGGTCCGACCTGTCACAATCGTCGTTAATTTGTGATCAATTCGGGTATATAGTGTCTTATTATGAGAGAACCTCGTCGAGATGTTGTAGATTTTTTCTCATAAAACGTAATGTGGTACTAAAATAGAAATTAAGTAAAGTGAGCTTAACTCAACTGGTTGGGGGGAGTGGATGTATAATTTCAACATCTAGATTCAAATCCTCATAGACATGAATTTAGTTTCCTATCTATACTTGAGGACCAGTCAATATTGATACTCATGCAATTTATCTTGAGGACCAGGCTTGGTGCTTCACCAAGTTTAAAACTTTGGGTACTCATGCTCAATGGTTGTGTGATCCCTAGTCGGTGTACAGGTCGAGGAAGTAAATTTCTCCCCTATTTTAATCCGCCACCATCCCCTCCCCTCCCCTCCACCTCTAGGTTGTTCGCGCGTGTGCGACTCCTAAGGCGCCGACCCTAACCTACAAAGCTCCCTTCGGCGGTCCTCTCTAGTCACGGGCGTCGTGGCGCCGGTGGTGGCGGCCATGCCTCGCCTTCGAAGGCGGCGGACAACCCCCTTAGTGCGCCTTGTCGGCCTTCCATCGACGGGGAGGTCGAGACCAGGACAACACATACAGTGGGCGGTTTGTGGGGGCAATAGGGCTCGCTGACTCGCGGCTGGGAGGCGAAGATGTAGGTGGATTGGACCAGGCTACATGCATGTTGCGACGGAGTGGCCATGGCGGAGGCTAGGCCACCCCTAGGCGACGACGCTTCAATTTGGGATCTTGCGGAATCGAGCTCGATCTACTAGTTCGATCGTCGGAAGCCGGCCGACAATGTGGGGACCACTACATCGACATCAATAAAGGAGGTGGTCCTAGAGTTTTTCCATGCGAAGACGAAGATCCACCTTATGTCTTCCCTCGTTGTTCTGGCCTGGAGAGGCGAGTTCCGGAAGGCTCTACCGGCAAAATCCCATGCACATATCATGCCTGGACATTGCTAGATCGGAAGGTATTCGATTGTGCGTACCCATGCTTTTTTGGCTATTTGGTTTCAGATGGAGCGTTACGAAGCTCTGAATCTGTTACCATCATGTGTCATGTCTTAGACGATCCATGGTGAAGTCAAATGCAGAGAATGACATGAAAGTAGGAACATGAAGTCTAGCAATGGTGATTTGAGTCTTTGTGGCGATGAGGAACTGGTTGCGTGATCTGTGACTCGTAGCAACGACTATTTGTGGGGGCAACAACACAAGAGGTGTTCACAGTCCTACCTTGCAGGGTGAAAATCCAAGGTCTGACCTTAATTGATTGTGCATGGTAATGGCTTTGTTGAATGCATTGTTTTATCACTAGTACAAACACACTACTTAGAGACGGTTATTGCCCATAGGCCTCAACCGGTTTCCCGCTCCGGCTCAAGCCCATTGCCTCTAAAAGCCACCTGAGCCGGTTATCCGTTCCAACACTAAGATACATGACCTCAGGCGGTTCAAAAACATAAACGCATCTAAGAAATACGACCTGGAGAGGCTATTCGTCTTGCTCGTCTGGAAGAACTCCTCAACTCCAAGAGTAAGAGACACGGAGTCGGATTCAAATAAAGACCCTCCCTAGAACAAGGACACCTCGAAGCGATAGATATTCATGGCCGCCTCCAATAGTACCGCTAATTCAAACTCAATCATAGAAGACATGACACATAACATGATTTAGCAGCCAGAAAATGGAATAGCTCAAGTACTTAGCACACAACCAAATAATACCATTACATTTACAATTATCCTTAGCCAGATTGTTGGGGAATTATCCGTATAAATTTAGCCATTACTTTATGATACATATAAAGTGGAGTCCATACATCAATCAAGCTATAATAATTAGTACTCTCTAAAAACCAGCATTGCATTTATAATGGTCCGCCCGGGTGGTATAGTAGTTTCTAAACCAGAATATATATGTACCTCTACATTATCTTCATCATAACCACCTTTGGCTTCTTGTTGTTCATTTGCCAAACATGAACAACAATAGGTTTATCAAGGCGATTCTTTAGGTATTTTAAGCTCCAAAATGTATGTGTAAGTACAAAGAATTGAAGAATTAGCATGCATGTGATTGCTGGAATTAATTAAATATGTGAGCAAGTACAGAGAATTGAAGAATCATCATGCTTGTGATTGCTGGAAGTCTACACGAACTTCTTTCAGATAAATGGCATATCCAAAAAGACTCTTATCAAAATCAGTGCCATCTCTGTGTTGAGGCCCTGATGGAACAACACATAAATAATTCAATGCGGTGAAATATTCATGTCTATAGTCTAAACACATACAAAACAGATGACTGGAACTTTGTTGTTCTTTGATACCTATAAACAAAGCCTCTTAGTGGTCCCTTCTTCCGATGAATGGAATTCAAACTGCCAAAGCTAATGCAAAAAATGTCATCGGTAGTGAGCAATGTTGCATTATCACTATAGGTTCCCATCTGTTAAATACATACAGACATTGAGCATCTTAATACAATCAAATATAAGAATTAACTAGATTAAAAACAGAAACACATTTCTTGATGTTGTACATTAATCATATTGGTAGAAGGGCAACGAACAATGAGGAATCAACAAGGGGGGAAGAGGTGGGACATATAGACGCCGACTGGGGAGGCTCTCCCGATGTTGCTGTTGTGTAGCACCCCGGGTAAAACCACAACTAGAAAATTTCTTGGTGTTATTGTTTTGTGCATCATCATAATTGCATGCTCATGTTATCATTCCACAGTGCATTTGAGCATCCTTATGACTGCATGTATATTATTTGCCTAAAAGTATTTTTCCCTAAAAGCCTATCTTTGTTTTCTAAATATCCCCGTATTTATTTCAAATTATAACCCTGGCCTTACGAATATTTTATTTGTCTAAAAACCTATTTACAAATGTTTTCTTCCAAACGAATAAAATGAATAAATAATAAAAACAGATTTTATAAAACCCCCGGGGAGGAATTCGAATCGGTCAGGCCAGAGGCCCAACCGAGAAGATTACCTACCACCCGACCCAAACAAACCCATCTAGACCAAATCCTAGAAAACCCTAACCCTAAACCACCAAACCCTAATTCTACCTAGCCCCACCTTCTCTCACCCCATCACCGCCGCCATCCACACACCACAATAGCGCGTGGCACACTCGTTCCCCTGCCCCACGTTGCACCACAAGACTCGCGGTCGGTATGTGATGACCCACAAGTATAGGGGGTGTATCGTAGTACTTTTGATAAATAGGAGTGTCGATCCCAACGAGGAGCAGAAGGTGCGGAACAGTGGTATGGAGCAGGAAATCCTTGTGAATACTTAGCAAATGGATTTTTAGTGGTTTTCGGACAAAGCAACAAAACAAGGAGCAAGTAACAAAGGTAACGAACAAACAAAGCAAGTGTCCCAATCCTTTATTAGCAAAGGACAAGCCGGTGTAAATACTTATAAGGACCAAACGTTCTCGAGGACACATGGAAATTCTGTCAAGTGCTTTCACTTCAAATAGCCGAGTACTCTTCTTTGGTGTTTATAAGTGTTGTGTGGGTGAACCTGTGCTAACATACCGTCCTTCCTAGGACTAATACATACTTGTGATTAAACCCGCTGCATACATCCGTAACTATAGGAAAGTAATTAAGATATAAATCTAACTGTTCGACGCTAATTTGTTCCAGAATTTAGCTATTTCAAGCTATGTATATTCATCTATAGAGCGGGTCATTTCGATGGATCAGCCCAAGTATATATGCATGAAGCTAGTATCCATCAAAGTGCATGCATGCCTCGTTCTAGACCACCAACACGTGCACTAGCGCCTAATCAAGTCGCGAAAGAAAGCAAAGGCTACTAATCAGGCTTTAATACTAGAGTTATTTCGCAGGGATATATCAT
This sequence comes from Avena longiglumis, assembly GCA_030063025.1. Classification (NCBI taxonomy): domain Eukaryota; kingdom Viridiplantae; phylum Streptophyta; class Magnoliopsida; order Poales; family Poaceae; genus Avena; species Avena longiglumis. The sequence continues at coordinate 467,333,711 of CP125974.1, read as the reverse complement.
ATGGCGTATGTACGGTCCGGGCCGGCCACACGCACACGTATGTGATGGCTACCGGATCAATCGGGTGTAACACGTTTTTTTTGGGCTAGCTGATGTCAATCCGTTGGAAGTGATAAGCACAGACGCGGCTATCCCGTCAATCCAGCGCGTGCGCGGGCGATAAGATGAACATTTACACGAAACCAACCCCAAAGAATCGCTCCTTATTGTGATCCATCCGGCGGTTCCCGACTATAAAAGAGGACCGAGGCAGCACACACGCCAGCTCCTAGACGAAAGCTCTCGCCGTCGAAAGCAGAGCTCTCGCACCTCGCACCCACAAAATCCCATACACGCATACGGCTAGCCAAACTCCAATCTATAATCTCAAATTCTCATACACACACGCTCTACAAAATCTACAAATATCGATCAGCACCCATACACACACGTACACCCCATCGGGAGCAAGGAGGAAGGCGCCATGGAGCTTTCTAATGGTGAGAATCATGGTTAGATCTCTCTCTTTTTCTCTTTCCTCTCTATAGCATACACGCACATCAGCACACGGTGCCGTGCCGAGGCGAATACGTCCAACCCATGGACAAGACGACGTCACCCCGCTCCGGCGAGCCACACCGACCGGCGATGGTGGGGCTGCCCGCGTACAAGCCGGCGCCGTTTCCACTACATCTCCGCGTCACCAAGAGGACGGCCTCGAGGGCGCGCGGCTGACGGTGCCGCCACCAAGACGACGGACCCGTGGGCACACGGCTGCCGGCGTGCAGCTCGACACCATGTCCATCTCAGCCGCCACCAAGAGGACCGCCTAGGCGGCGCATGGCTGCCGGCGTGCAGCCCGACACCATGTCCATCTCAGCCGCCATCAAGAGGACTGCCTCGACGGCGTGCCGCTGCCAGCTGCAGCCGGCGCCATCTCCATCTCCGCCGTCACCAAGAGGACGGCCTCGAGGACGTGAGGCTGCCGGTGTGCAGCCCGACGCCATCTCCAACGCCACCAAGAGGACGGCCTAGACGGCGCGGCTGCTGCAGCCCGGCGCCATCTCCATCTCCGCCGCCACCAAGAGCACGGCCTCGAGGACGTAAGGCTGCCATCAGCCCGGTGCCATCGCCATCTCCGCTCTGGTGTCGCGCGCCAAAGACGGCGGCCTTGCGACTGCCGGCGGGCCGTAGCAGCGCCATCCTCCCCCGTCGAGCCATGCTCTACGGCGGTGCCGAAGACGATGGAGGCGTGGAGCCCGGTACCTCCTCACGCCGGAAAAGCGTGCCGAAGACGATGACGAGAAGGCAGCCGGCGTGCATTCGGCGCCACGTCCATCTCAACAAACCATGCTGCCTAAGACGGCGGCGGGGCTGCCGGCGTGCAGCCCAACCTTTCTTCACCTCCTACGAATGCCAACAAGACGACGACTCCGAGGGCGTGTGGCTGCCGACGCGCAGCCTGGAACCATCTCTTATCCCATAGAGCCCGGTGCCTTCACCGCCAAAACTCCATCGGACAGCCCGGTGCTAGCTCCATCTCCGTGAAGCCAGCGGGCATAGGCGAAAGCGCCGCCGACTTGCAATCCGGCGACATACGCCACCTCCATCTCCACGATCCCGTGAGACGACGCTCTTGTCTAGGACGACAGCCGTGAAGTCGGCGTCGGACCGAGACGAGGTGTCGACCACGCTTGCTACACCACATGTGGCGCACGTCGGTTTTGCACCGACGCCGATCTCCACCAACACTTACTCCTGCGAGGCATACCCCTTGCGCACCCCGACGAGGCTGCTGGTCGTCGAGAAGTCCCAGCTGAGCGGACCCATGCCACTCCAAATCCAACTACACCAACGCCGTCAAGACCGACGAGGCACGACGGCGAGGGTGGGCGTGGCCAGAGCAAAGGCCACGCTACTAGCGGCGCGTGTACCGACGAGGACACGGGCTCTGCCGCCACCCACACACACACACCACCACCACATCATGCATGGAGAACGCGAAGCGAAGACGACGAAGACGACCACATGGCTTAATCGGAGGTGTCTCGCGGCGTAACCCGCGGGAGTAATTAACCGGGTGCCTTCCGAGGCCCCGAGAACCATGAGATCGCAATCGCCCTAGTCAGGTTGGCCGCGCAAGCAGGCCACGGAGCGCACTGTATTAGGAATTTGTACTTTGTTTCTCCACGCGAGATTAATGAAATGCATCTTCCCTACCTTTTTCTTGTGTACTACGGTACACTGGCATGCCCGCATTTCTTTTCTTTACCCCGGCGCATGAGAAAAACACGCTACCATCCTTCTTCCCTCGAGTAGCCCACGTTCTACTTTTCCAGAACGTTTTTCTCGTGTCAAACAAATTGGCACGCCCGGTGGGACGTGGTTCTCCTCCCATCTTTGCTCCATTGTGGTCGTCAGAATCGTCTTCGCCCGTTCACCCAACCCACACATCATCCTGCACGACAAGCCAACAGCGAGGACCTCCGCTGATCAAAGGTCATCTCATGCAGGAGGAATCCCCCACGCCATCAACACGGAGCCCTGGGTGATCCACTTTGGATCATCCTTTCCGCCCATGGTGGTCGTCGAGGTCGGAACCAAGATGTTCATGCACCAAGCCCAGGAGCCAGCGCAGTTCCAAACTGCGCGATCCAAGAAGGCGCAAAGGCGGGCATCCACCATGGCCAAGAAGGAGCGCCGCGAGTTGATGCTCGAGGCGCGCGCCCTATTGAAGGAGTCAACGGGACATGACGTCAAAGGGGACATGGGGGCACCCCAATGCCTCACTTCCAACGTCGCCGACAAGCGGGCGGGAGCGGTGTCACTTCGCGCCCCTACCCTGCCTTTGCACCCGGAGCTGCCGACGCCAACACCTAGGTGCACCGGAGTGGAGCTTCTTGGAGGCTTGGAAGCCGCCTCCGGTGACCTGCGGAGACTCATGGCAAACACCCGTTTGTCAGAAATCCCGCATCCACTAAGGAACTACAGGAGGAAGTGCCGTAAGGTACAACGCCTTCACCAGCTATTAAGCTCCCGCATCACCAGGAGCACGGTTCTTGCGGAAGATTGGTCCCTCGGCGCAAGGGACCTCACGGACAAGGTGTTCACATGTACTACCAGTGAACCATCAGAGGTCAAGTTGGTGGTGAGAGGAGCCATCATGAAGGAGTTCTGGAAACGGTACTCCCGAAAAGAGTCCGTCTTGCCGGGCCCAACGCTCTCCATCAACCTTGAAGATCCTCGAAGAAGCATGTGTGCACCATGCTGCCACACTTCGGCGATCAATGGCCGCCCCATCCCTAACGACAACAGGTTCGCCGTTCTTCGGAACGAGGTACCTGCACCACGCGGAGAAGACCTGCGGCAGGAGTTCCGCTGCTTGCAAGATCAAATGAATAGCATCCAGAGGCGGCTCCATGAGCAAGGAGCGCCAAGTTCTTCATCAGCACAAGTTGGGGGCAGGATTAGGCACCAAGCCCCTAGTCATCGTCCTCAACATGAGAGCCATACCTTGGCGCCCCGATGCCAACCTTAACCCATCAGACATGCACACTGGGGGCATCCTAACATGCCCCCACGTTGGAACCGTTGGTCACGACATCAAGATGAGGAGAGGGACCCTCGTCCCACTCAACAGTGGAGGCCTAGGGATCCTCCACGAGATGCACTCCCACCACGGCCTTCATCCCCGCCTAGGCGTGGAGAGCGACTTCAAGTGCGCCCTGCAAGGGATGTACCTACCACATCGACACCACAAGCTGCACCGCCTCTTCTACCAACTCCATCAGCACCCTCGAGAACTCGGCAGGTCCTCACAGAGAACCAACGCAAGCGCGAGAGGCACCAGAGGAATCGCCAAGTTCTATACAAAGAACTCGAAGCCCTGGTGCTCCGCCATACCCAAGTTCGGGTACGACCCGATGGTGGGGTCATTCAAGAAAGCGACAGGATCGGCTTCCGCATCTCTCCAAACCTGGAGCGGCACGAGCGGTACAATTACCTGCTCAGCCGCCTCGCTCCAAAACCGCGCAAGATGCCCTTAGGGGTTGTTGAACAAAAGGGCGAAGCGGTTCCACCACCGCTTTCTTCAGCAAACCCTCAACAAGGCGATGAACAAGTGATGGACACGTCGTCATCTTCGCCTCCTCGAAAGCAAAAGACACCAGCACCGACAGCCACGCCAATGGAGGGCGTCGAGGAGACTCCAGCCACAACTTCCTCCAACCCCGAGGCGGATCTTGGGGCTTCAACCTCCGTTTCCCCGGGAAAAGACGAGATGCCTCCCACGAAACCTTCTCTTACCTCTCCGCAAGGAGACGAGAAGATTGGAGATGATGCCCTTCAGCAGGGGGATGGGAAGGAAAAGGAGGCAACAAAGAAGAACCTTGCTTTGTGCGGCACTGTTGCAGTGCGCCCAAGGCTTGAGCCAAACGACGGTTGGCAACCTCCTCAAGTCACCCACGAGTTTGGCTATCCCTCGGATGAGGATATCGTGCCGAACCCCAAAGCTGACTTCAAGAAGGCTTTCTTGCCATGCCTTGGCCATGTACGTTCATGGTTCAAGGGCAATGACGCAGAGGCTAAGGCCAACGCTTCTACAAGGGAAGAGGGAGCAAGATCCACTGCCCCATGCCTTACTATCATGGCAGGGAAAGGCTCACTTTCTGATGGAGACTCGGGATATCACCCGAACATTTCGCGGCGACGCTACACCGACATCACCTCAAGACTCCCACAAGATCCCGACGAGTTGTTGCATGTTGCAAGTCGACCTGGAGCCAAGACGCGGCTAAGGTCTGTCACATTCAGAGTGTGACGAACAGATCAACCGGAGAGGAAGGGATTAACGACTACGCTGACGATGAAGAGAGATTCTCCGACTCTTCTTCCACCTCTTCGTTGGAGAAGCTTACAAACTCCCCTCCATACCACGATCTCGCCCCTTCAGTCCTATCAGACTGTGAAGATGGCCTTGAAGATCTCCATACCGCACCAGCCCACATGGCGGTAGACGGTGGAAAGAACGACGGCTCTGCATCTGCGCAGGCTAGTGCAACGGCGGGGAGAGAAGCTGCACTGGAAGAAGAGATGAAGGAGCAGCGCCAGAAGATTGATCAATTGACATCAAAACTCAACCAGTTCATCGAGCTCATGATGAACAATAACAACAGCGGTGTCCCGCCACAAAGCGTACCACAAGGAGTGGTAGACCCACAAGTGGAGGAGTTGCAGGAGGGCGCTCTAACAAGTGCGCCACCCCATCGTGAGCGCCAACACGAAGAAACAAGCACACATGCTCGCCAGTGGGCTAGACCCTCTGGTCCAGCGGACACAACACCACAACAAAGCATGCTGAAAGGCTACCACGACATGCTTAAAGACATGGTGGACAAAAGATTCGAGCAATTGAAGGTCGATAATGCTCCTCGCACCACGGGGAGCGAGCTGGAGAAACCCTATGAATCATGGCACGACCTGGTGTCATTCCCTGCAGGGTGGCACCCACCAAAGTTTCGTCAATTCGACGGGACAGGTGATGCAAGGGAGCACTTGGCGTGCCGGCGTTGAGGGACACTGCAAACAACGCGTCACTTCTCCTTCGACAATTTTCAGGGTCGTTAACTGGCCCTGCCTTCCACTGGTATAGCCGCCTAGCGGTTGGATCCATAGAAAGTTGGTCGGGCATGAAGGAAGTCTTCAAGAAGCACTTCGTCGCCAGGAAGAAGGACTTCTCCGTCATCGATCTTGCACAAGTTCGTCAACGACGAGATGAGTCCATCGGCAGTCGTCATCCGCTTCATAGCGACTATGTGGCTCGCTCGGGAGATGCACCTTGAGGACGCCATCGAGATGTGTGTCCACGGGATGCAACAACATTGGTCACTGGAGGTCTCTCGGCGCGAGCCTAGGACCTTCAGTGCTCTTAGCACGGCCGTGGCATCAACGAAGCTCGAGTTCGAGAAATCACCACAGATCATGGAGCTCTACAAGAACGCCACTACATTCGACCCGGCCAAGCGCTTCGCATCAACATCGAAGACAACCAATAATGGGGCCAAGATGAAGGCACCGACGGAGGCAAACGTCACCAGGGTCTTCTCCTCCACGCCCCAAGGCAATGTGCCAATGTTGGGCGCAAGAGGCAAGCAAGCTGGAGTAAGGCAACAGCCCACGATGCAAGAGCTTCTCAAGAAACAATACATCTTACGCAGAGAGCTGGTGAAGGACATGTTCAACCAGCTGATGGAACATCGATCCTTGAACCTTCCAGAAGCTCGAATACCCGGTCAACTGGGGATGACAGATAATGCTTTGTTTTGCCCATATCATAGGTACGTGGTACACATCATCGAGGACTGCGTCGCCTTCAAGGAATGGCTCCAGAGAGCCGTCAATGAAAAGAGGATCAACTTGGACCCGGAAGCTATCAATCCAGATTACCAAGCTGTGAACATGGTGAGCGTAGTTGTGCCCTCTTCATCAAGGCAAGGCGATGAATATGAAGATGGATGGGCGCCCCTCTCACAAGTTGAGGGACAACTATCCAACCTCGTCCTGGCGACAACATCAACACCTCCCCTTCACCAGGATTCTACACCAACCATGTCCATGGAGAAGCCTTGGAGCATGGTCCGTCGGAAGGCATACCCGAGGGAGCTTCCAACTCGACCTCCTCATCCGACATCATCAACACGCGCTCCCCCAACAATTCTAAGGTGAGTTTATCCAAGTCAACACCGTCCCCCACCGAGGTTCGTCCCCAAGTCCTAGGGAGATGTGTCATTCCCCCGACCAGGGCGGGGACTACGCACTTTGGCGCAGTTCCTATCCCATGGTTGGGACCAAGGGCCAATGGAGGGTGTCGAAGGAGTACAAGATGAGGCACGCTCCTCTCAAGCGCGTAACACGGCGAGTTGCAACGTCGTCCTCGACTACAAGGACGTGCCCAGCTCCGAGTCGGACGACATGTTCACTCCTGAAGAGCACGAGGCATTCCATGCCGAAGGTGCCACAAAGAACCCGTAGGCCGAAGAGGTGAACATGAACCTGCGTGGGGGAAAGGTCTTACCCGACCCCCTGAAGGCCAAGCAAACGAGAGTGGACAAGCCGGCGGCCCAGAAGGAGGCAACACCGCATGAAGAGGCACCAGAAGCGCCTGATGGTGGGAAGGCGAAACCATAGGACATCGACTACAACATCATCGCCCACCTCAAGCGAATTCCAGCGCTCTTGAATGTGCACGATGCGCTCATGCTGGTGCCAAACCTGCGTGAAGCCCTCATCAAGGCGCTCCAGGCTCCAGAGATCTATGAAGTGTGCATGGCAAAGCATCGTCTCTTTGCCAATCCCTTGTTCATGAATGAGATCACGTTCGACGAAGAGGACAATCTCATAGAAGATGGTGCCCATAACCGCCCACTTTACGTGGAGGGAAACATTGGGGCTGCGCATCTTCGTCGGATCCTCATCGACCCAGGGTCTGCCGTGAACATACTGCCCGTCCGGAGTTTGAAACGGGCAGGTTTCATGGTGGACGACCTGGAGTCCACCGACGTGATGATATGCGGCTTCGACAACCAAGGGAAGCCAACACTGGGGGCCATCACGGTGAAGATCCAGATGTCCACATTCAGCTTCAAGGTGCGGTTCTTCGTCATCGAAGTGAACACCTCCTACTCGGCTCTCTTAGGGAGGCCTTGGATCCACAAGTATCACGTGGTGCCTTCTACCCTTCACCAATGCCTAAAGTTCCTCGATGGTAACGGCACACAACAACGCATCATCGGCAACACCAACCCCTACACCGTGCAAGAGTCGCATCATGCAGATGCGAAGTACTACTTCCCCGTCGAAGACAGTGACCAACATGTCGGGCGGACGACACCAGCGGTTCATGTCTTGATCAAACCGGGTGTTGCGCCAGTCGCCGAAGCACGAAAGCTCATCATACCATGCTCCCCTGCGGACGCACGGGGTTCCTCCTCTCGCAGCCGAAGGAACCCTGGGCGTAGACGATCTTCCTCGACTATGCAACACGACTACAAGCCCTTCCCCCAGGATGGGATGGGGAGTTCTACCCCTATCTTGCTGGGGGCAAGCTCTTCTACGCCTGCCCCGGTAGCCCCGTTGCTATTGAAGGCAAGGTACTAGAAGCACACGCCAATCACGTTGAGGTCGGCAATGACGCCTCTACAAGAGGCCCCTACATCTTCATCGACTTCGGCGCACCAAGAGCCTAGTTGTTTAACACTTGGCGGCTCTGCAGGTGCCCAAGAAGGACCGAAGGCATTGATCGACAGCAATGATGCGCCCCCTACGATCACACTGCGAGTGCGCAACACTCCAAAAGAGGAAGGTGCACCCACTCATCCGGGGGTGGTTAGGAGGAGAATAAAGGAGATAGAGGGAGCTGCGCGGGGAGCTCGTGTCATGCAGCCCCCATCCCTCTACATATCCATGGCTTCTCCATTGGAGGTTTGGGCTATCCCAAGTTCATCTGGGTCTAGAACCCAAACCATTTTCTATAAAGTTCCACAGGCACAACATTGTGACTCCATATTTGAGCTTCCCCAACCTCGCGGTGATACAGAAGAAGCGCTATCCACAATGAAGGCCGAGCCCAAGATGGCTCGCTTGCTGGAGAAGACGGGGTTCACGTTTCGGCAAAACAGTAGAATACCGCCACCACCCGCGGTTTGCGAGGCATGGTGGAGGCAAGCCGAGGACCTCATCAAGCAGAAGGGCAAGACTCGGACCAAGTTCGGGCTTGGGTACACCCACCCGGGTGGCCACGGCGATGAAGAAGAAGGAGGACTCAATGGCGTCGCACAAGTCACATGCCATGCTACGTCTGTCTCTTCACGAGACGACATGGAACTGCCACGTCATGGCCTTCACCGCCAAAACTCCATCGACGACGAAGGAAGAAGAAGAGGACGAACCCACGTTGGCTCCACAGGAGATGGAAGACGGTGGTCAACCCACCATCGATGAACTTGTCGAAGTCAACCTCGGAACCGAGGACGATCCACGTCCCACTTTTGTCAGCTCCACGCTGACGGAAGAGGAACGGGAAAGATATCGACGCTTCTTGATGGAGTATCGAGATTGCTTCGCTTGGAGCTACAAAGAGATGCCGGGGCTCGACCCTCGTGTCACTACACACAAGCTGGCGATTGACCCGCAACACCGCCCCGTCAAGCAGCCTCCGCGGCGCTTGCGTCCGGAGTTTCAAGACCAAGTCATCGCCGAGGTCGATAAATTAATCACTGCAAATTTCATCAAAGAGGCGAAATACACCGAGTGGCTCGCAAACATCATCCCCGTGGAGAAGAAGAATGGCCAGGTATGGGTGTGCCAAGACTTCCGTGACCTAAATCGAGCATGCCCCAAAGATGACCTTCCCCTTCCAATCACGGAAATGGTCGTCGACTCCACCACGGGCCATGGTGCGCTATCCTTCATGGATGGTTCGTCAGGCTACAACCAAATCAAGATGGATCCGGACGACGCCATCAACACCGCGTTCAGGACCGCGAAGGGCAACTTCTACTACACCGTCATGCCATTCGGCTTGAAGAATGCTGGTGCGACGTACCAGCGGGCCATGACATACATCCTCGGCGACCTGATCCACCATTTGGTGGAGTGCTACACAGATGACATGGTGGTGAAGACCAAGGACCGTCGAGATCATCAGGAGGACCTCCGGGTCATCTTTGAGCGCCTACGTCGACACCAGCTCAAGATGAACCCGTTGAAATGTGCCTTCGCCGTTCAATCAGGCCTCTTCCTAGGCTTCGTTGTCCATCATCGAGGCATAGAGATCGAACCAAAGAAGATCAAGGCCATCCTCAACATGCCACCACCTTGTAATCTCAAGGAATTGAGAGGTTTACAAGGGAAGTTGGCGTACATCCGTCGCTTCATCTCCAACCTCTCGGGACGCGTCCAACCCTTCTCAAGTCTCATGAAGAAAGGAGCTCCGTTCGTATGGGATGAAGGGTGTCAAAGAGTATTTGACGACATCAAGAAGTACTTACTTAACCCACCTGTTTTGGCAGCTCCTATAAAAGAGCGCCCTCTTATTCTATACATTGCAGCGCAGCCTACTTCAATAGGTGCTCTTCTTGCTCAGCACAATGATGAAGGGAAGGAGGTGGCTTGCTACTACCCGAGCCGCACCATGGTGGGCGCTGAGCGAAACTACTCTCCAATAGAGAAGTTATGCTTAGCGCTTATATTCGCGTTGAAGAAGTTGAGGCACTACATGCTAGCACTCCAAATCTAGCTCGTTGCTAGAGCGGATCCCATAAGGTACGTTCTAAGTCAGCCCGCACTAATGGGGCGACTCGGAAAATGGGCATTGCTCATGATGGAGTTCGACATCACCTTTGTGTCTCAGAAAGCGATCAAGGGATAAGCCTTGGCGGAGTTCCTTGCGGCGCATCCCGTCCCCGACGACTCTCCGCTCATTACCAACCTCCCCGACGAGGAGGTTTTCACCGCGGAGGTCGAGGCTCCATGGGAGCTCTACTTCGATGGTGCTTCGCGCACAGAGGCCGACCCTGATGGCACACCCAAGCGGAGAGCAGGAGCAGGATTGGTGTTCAAGACTCCACAAGGAGGGGTGATGTATCACTCATTCTCCCTTCTCAAGGAAGAATGCTCCAACAATGAGGTGGAGTACGAGGCGCTCATCTTTGGACTCCTCCTAGCACTCTCCATGGAGGTCCATTCTTTACGGGCCTATGGAGATTCCCAGCTCATCGTTCGGCAAGTCAACGACATCTACGAGGTACGCAAGCCGGGACTAGTGCCATACTACGGTGCAGCCCGGAAGCTTATGGATAAATTCCAACATGTTGAAGTTCTCCATGTCCCGCGAAGCAGGAATGCACCTGCCGATGCCTTAGCAAAACTGGCGTCGGCACTGGTGCTCCCAGGTGATAAATCCACGCAAGTGACGGTGGAAGAAAGGTGGATTCTTCCCGCTGTCCTAGAGCTCATCCCGGAGGAAGAGGAAGTCAACACCATCACGACGAACGTCGTGGAGGAGGACGAGTGTCTACAACCCTTCCTCAACTACTTCAAGCACGGCAGCCTCCCAGCGACCCGTCGAGGCGCCAACTCCAACGGCGACTTCCCTCCTATGTGTATAAGGCCGGCGTCTTGTACAGACGGTCTCACGGGCAAGAGATTCTACTTCGGTGCGTCAACCAAGATGAAGCGAAAAAGATCTTGCAAGAGGTGCACCACGGGGTCTGCGATGGACACCAAGGTGGAGCCAAGATGTACCATGCCATACGCCTGGCTGGGTACTATTGGCCCGGCATCATGAAGGACTGCCTCCAGGTAGCCAGGTCATGCCATGGTTGCCAAATCCATGGCGACTTCAAGCATCAGCCGCCAGTTCCACTACACCCCACCATTCCCTCATGGCCATTCGATGCCTGGGGGATTGACGTCATCGGACCCATCGATCCACCATCTTCCATGGGCCATCGTTTCATCCTTGCAGCGACGGACTACTTCTCCAAGTGGGCGGAGGCGGTCCCGCTGCGGGAGGTGAAGAGCGACAACGTCATGAACTTCCTAGAGCGACATATCATACATCGCTTTGGGATACCACACCGTATCACCTCCGACAACGGCAAGGCATTCAAATCCAACAAGATGTACAGGTTCATGGCGAAGTACAAGATCAAGTGGAACTACTCCACCGGCTACTACCCTCAAGCCAATGGAGCAATCGAGGCCTTCAACAAGACGCTCGGTAAGATACTCAAGAAGACGGTGACAAGACATAGAAGGGACTGGCCCGACCGTCTCTTCGAGTCTCTATGGGCGTACCGCGTTACAATCCGTACCCCAACTCAGTCTACACATATTCCCTTATCTATGGAGCGAGGCGTTACTTCCATTGGAGGTCCAACTACCCTCTCTTCGTGTCGCCATCCAAGATGAACTCACAAAAGATGAACAGGTACAACTGCGATTCCAGGAGCTTGACGCCCTAGAGGAGGAGCGTCTCCAAGCCCCGCAGAACTTGGAGATTTACCGTCAAAACATGGTGAGAGCTTACGGCAAGCTCGTGAGGCAACGCGTCTTTCGGAAGGGCGAGCTAGTGCTTGTCCTCAGGCGCCCCATCGTCGTCACGCACAAGACGAAGGGGAAGTTCGAGCCAAAGTGGGAAGGACCCTACGCCATCGAGCAAGCCTACGATGGGGGTGCATACCAGCTGGTCGATCCTCAAGGAGCCCGGCCCATGCCTCCAATCAACGGAAGGTTTCTTAAAAAATATTTTTGCTAAATATTTTCTTCTTCCGCCTTTTTTTTCGTTTTTTTCTATGGGGAGTCCTTCAGTCGGCTCATGTCCATGATGCATTCTCCTTTGCATAGTGTGGATCATCTGTTTTCCCCCAACAACAAAACAAAACTGGCTTTCCCTAATCATACCGTGCTGGTGATTGAAGATCTGGCTGCCTTAGGACTTGTCGGAGGGTGGCATGAGGTGCCAAGTTGCAAGTGGAGCGGCACCTACACCCACAAAGCACGACACGTACCAAGTGCATGCTTCCAGTGGAGAAGATCACTTGGGCACTTCAGCGTACCGAGACTCCACGCCCCTCATGCTCCCCGACGTGCCTCGCGCTCGTAGAGGCTCACACCCTGGGGAAGACCATAGGAAAAGATCATGAAAAGGCTTCCCGACTCGGTGCATAGCCGCGTGACAACCCTGGGGTGTGCCACAAAAAAGCTCCAGATAAAGTGCCAGAGGGTTCCTTAGTCCACCAAGGTGAACGGTGCCTTCCAAATTCCCAAGATGGCTCCCCGAGGAAAGAAAGAAGAAGAGAATCTCAGAAGTTCAAGATAAAAATAAAAAAAGTATCTCCAAGAGTGCAAGCAATCTCATGAAGTCCATGGTCACCCAAGTGGACCTCGCAAGCCGTCCCCATAGGAGGGCAAAAATACATAAACTCCAAGACACAAGTCTAAACCGTCCCAAGCATAAGGGAACCATTCGAGGGAAGACGAAAGGTAGCTGTTCACCACCCCTCAATAAGGCGCGGAAGTTTCAGAGCTGTTGTCCCCAAGCCTTACTCCCTCGTTTTACCATGCCCAAGTCTCTGGGTTCACGGGGTATCGTGCAGGGGGCATGGCTGAGCCGTGGGGCTCCTCGGTACCAGGATGGGCTAGAGTATGATTCTCTACTGCCTCTTGGAAGCATCTCCGAAGACGGCGTCTCCACGCACGTACACGGAAGGACGAAGTTGTAATCGTCATTGTCTTGCGACGATTCTCGAAGACAAGTCCTTCGGCGGCCTTTTCGAATATCACACATATAGCTAGTGTATAACGGGAAAGCAAACATTTTGAAAATCCAAAACCAAAACCATGTTTTAAACCACGTTTTTCTCTCGATTTCATGTTTTGTGGCTCCTGTGGGTTTTATTCCATGAGCAAATACTCGGCCATATGCTTGGTCATATGATTTTACAAGCGCCTTCAACTTCATGTGTCTCTACCAGCCTACCGCGGCAATACCAGGGTGGTGTCGATGCTGATGTCTTTCCGGCGTCTCATCAACACTGACACATGAAGATGGGAGCAGTGCAGTGCGCCAGTGCGGCTAACACGAATCTGTGAAACCCTTCGATCTAGTCGGTTGGCACTACTGCATCTATGCGGTCGCGACTAGGTCGATAAATTTCCTCCCAAGACACGGCATAATATTGCGTTGTGCAACGGAGGAACCGACAATATTTTGTTGGTTGGCGCCATGGCTGCTATATGGCCCAGCAAATTTCATCAAATGTATATGAAAGTGGAAGGATTTATCCACGTTGCCCCTATGTGATAAACCAAGGCAGCAACAAAATATTTGCGCCAAATTGGTTTCTCGCCAAGTCGAGTCCGATTCGCTTTGCGCTCGAACTCCACTTAGCGGGGGGAATTTGTTCGACGCTAATTTGTTCCAGAATTTAGCTATTTCTAAGCTATGTATATTCATCTATGGAGCTGGTCATTTCGATGGATCAGCCCAAGTATATATGCATGAAGCTAGTATCCATCAAAATGCATGCATGCCTCGTTCTAGACCACCAACACGTGCACTAGCGCGTAAGCAAGTCGCGAAAGAAAGCAAAGTCTACTAATCAGGCTTTAATACTAGAATTATTTCGCAGGGATATATCATATGGCGTATGTACGGTCGGGCGACGCACACGTATGTGATGGCTACCGGATCGATCGGGTGTAACAAGTTTTTTTTGGGCTAGCTGATGTTAATCCGTTGGAAGTGATAAGCACAGACGCGGCTATCCCGTCGATCCAGCGCGTGCGCGGGCGATAAGATGAACATTTAAATGAAACCAACCCCAAAGAATTGCTCCTTATTGTGATCCATCCGGAGGTTCCTGGCTATAAAAGGGGACCGAGGCAGCACACACGCCAGCTCCCAGACGAAAGCTCTCGCCGGCCGGAAGCTGAGCTCTCGCACCTCGCACCCACAAAATCCCATACACGTATACGGCTAGCCAAACTTCAATCTCTAATGTCAAATTCTCATACACACACGCTCTACAAAAATACAAATATCGATCAGCACCCATACACACACGTACACCCCATCGGGAGCAAGGAGGAAGGCGCCATGGAGCTTTCTAATGGTGAGAATCATGGTTAAATCTCTCTCTTTTTCTCTTTCCTCTCTACAGCATACACGCACATCAGCATACGGTGCCGTGCCGAAGCGAATACGTCCAACCCATGGACAAGTCGAGGTCACCCCGCTCCGGCGAGCCACACCGACCGGCGACGGTGGGGCTGCCAGCGTACAAGCCGGCGCCGTTTCCACTACATCTCCGCGTCACCAAGAGGACGGCCTCGAGGGCGCGCGGCTGACGGTGCCGCCACCAAGATGACGGACCCGGGGGCACACGGCTGCCGAAGTGAAGCCCCACACCATGTCCATCTCAGCCGCCACCAAGAGGACCGCCTCGACGGCGCACGGCTGCCGGCGTGCAGCCCGACACCATGTCCATCTCAGCCGCCAGCAAGAGGACCGCCTCGATGGCGCGCGGCTGCCAGCGTGCAGCCGGCGCCATCTCCATCTCCGCCGTCACCAAGAGGACGGCCTCAAGGACGTGAGGCTTCCGGTGTGCAGCCCGACACCATCTCCAACGCCACCAAGAGGACGTCCTAGACGGCGCGGCTGCTGCAGCCCGGCGCCATCTCCATCTCCGCTGCCACCAAGAGCACGGCCTCGAGGACATAAGGCTGCCATCAACCCGGTGCCATCGCCATCTCCGCTCTGGTGTGGCGCGCCAAAGACGGCGGCCTTGCGACTGCCGGCGGGCCGTAGCAGCGCCATCTCCTCCCCCGTCGAGCCATGCTCTACGGCGGCGCCGAAGACGATGGAGGCGTGGAGACCGGTACCTCCTCATGCCCGAAAAGCGTGCCGAAGACGACGACGAGAAGGCAGCCGGCGTGCATTCGGCGCCACGTCCATCTCAACGAACCATGCTGCCTAAGACGGCGGCGGGGCTGCCGGCGTGCAGCCCAACCTTTCTTCACCTCCTACGAACGCCAACAAGACGACGACTCCGAGGGTGTGTGGCTACCGGCGCGCAGCCTGGCGCCATCTCTTCTCCCATCGAGCCTGGTGCCTTCACCGCCAAAACTCCATCGGACAGCCCGGTGCTAGCTCCATCTCCGTGAAGCCAGCGGGCATAGGCGAAAGCGCCGCCGACTTGCAATCCGGCGCCATACGCCACCTCCATCTCCACGAGCCCGTGAGACGACGCTCTTGTCTAGGACGACGGCCGTGAACTCGGCGTCGGACCGAGACGAGGTGTCGACCACTCTAGCTACACCACTTGTGGCGCACATCAGTTTTGCACCGACGCCGATCTCCACCAACACTTACTCCTGCGAGGCATACCCCTTGCGCACCCCGACGAGGCTGCCGGTCGTCGAGAAGTCCCAGCTGAGCGGACCCATGCTACTCCAACTCCAACTACACCAACGCCGTCAAGACTGACGAGGCACGACGGCGAGGGTGGGCGTGGCCAGAGCAAAGGCCACGCTACTCGCAGCGCGTGTACCGACGAGGACACGGGCTCTGCCGCCGCCCACAAACACACACACCACCACCACATCATGCATTGAGAACGCGAAGCGAAGACGACGAAGACGACCACACGGCTTAATCGGAGGTGTCTCGCGGCGTAACCCGCGGGAGTAATTAACCGGGTGCCTTCCGAGGCCCCGGGAACCATGAGATCGCAATCACCCTAGTCAGGTTGGCCGCGCAAGCAGGCCACGGAGCGCACTGTATTAGGAATTTGTACTTTGTTTCTCCACGCGAGATTAATGAAATGCATCTTCCCTACATTTTTCTTGTGTAATACGGTACACTGGCACGTCCGCATTTCTTTTCTTTACCCCGGCGCATGAGAAAAACACGCTACCATCCTTCTTCCCTCGAGTAGCCCACGTTCTACTTTTCCAGAACGTTTTTCTCGTGTCAAACACTAACCACAACTTTAAACTCTGAGATCCTACACTCCCTTGTGCATAGGTGTCCTAACGGGGGTTCAGGTTTCTGTCACTCCGACAACCCCACAATTAGTAGCCAATTACACAATGCATCCCCCTAGGCCCATAAATGGTGAAGTGTCATGTAGTCGACGTTCACATGACACCACTAGAAGAATCGCACCACAACTTAAATACTAAACCATTGAATAATAACTCAACACAGATCCACTAATAACAACATGACTTCTCCCATGTCCTCAAGAACTAGATGAACTACTCACAAGACATCATATGGATCAAGATCAAATAAGATATGATAATGGATAACAATCTGAACATAGACAATAATCCAATGGTTCCACTCACAAGCATCAACTACAATAGTAATCAACACCGGGAAAGTTTCCCCTAAGAACTAAAGCAATATCCAACACAATTGTTATAGCAGGACGGAGTGGTGATGATGGTGCTGGTGGAGATGATGGTGTGGATGATGATGATCCCCATGAAGCCTAGATTGACGATGGTGTTGATGGCGACGGTCTCCCCTCTCTGGAAAGGAATTCCCCCAACAGAAATCTGTCTGCCGGAGAGATCTTTCTCTCTCGGTGTTTTCCGCCCCAGAGGCGGCGGAAATCTATCTATCATCGCCCTTAGGGTTTCGTAGGGAAGATATAGGCGAAGGGGCGGAGTCTGAGGCCGGGCAGGTGGGCCACACCTGCCCTAGGCGCGGGGTCAGGTGGGCCTGCGCCTAGGGGGTGTGAGCCCCCTGAGGCCCCACTTCGTCCCTCCTTCTGGCTTCCTTCATCTTCTGGTAAAATAATATGTTTCCATATTTTTCTGGTATTTTTTTGATCTTTGCGAAATTGCACCGAAACGCCTTCTTTTCCATCAGAATCTAGACTCCAGTAGTCCATCCTCCAGGAATCATCCAACATGCATAAACAGATGAAAAAGCCATAAGTAATACCTCATAATAAGACAAACATCATTGAATAGAGGTAAATTATGACATAGAAAGGTGATGCAAATTGGACGTATCAACTCCCCCAAGCTTAGACTTCGCTTGTCCCCAAGCGAATACTGAGCTCAGTAAACATGTCCACAAGTTTATGGAGTGAAGTGTCAATAAAAGAATATGAACAAGAAGCATCACACTTACCAATGCACAACTCATAGAAGAAAACAACTCACCATTATATAACTTAGCTTGCAACCAAGTACAACAATCATAATAGAGATGCATAAAGATAAATCATAATTGGATTTGGCAAACTTGTTCTTGGTCAGAGAACACCTGGAAAATAGTTTCACAAAAGCTTTTTTTAGAAGTTTCAAAACAGGAGCACTCTTTTCTCAAAAGGTTTTTTACAAGTGAAGGCTTTCAAAGTAATACTCATAGATAAGAGTTTTGTGCAAACAAGGAAGATAAAGAACATGATTGAATAAATCACCATATGAATGCTTGAAACACAACAACTCAAATGCTTGCTGGAGATAGAGAGGAAGTAGGTTTTACTGACTCAACTGGTAACTAGGAGAAAGGTCCCTTCATAGAGGGTATAAGGGATTACAAGTCATAAAGAGCTTCCAAAAGATTATGGTACTTACTAGCTTTGAGCCCTCATTGCCCCTATCATAAGCATCTTGAGATGATTAAGGTTAAAGTAGACAAAGATGGAGTATATGCTTGACGAAATATAAGTTGACCATCTCATGTCCCTTGAATATGAGTGCCACTCCTCATGCATACTCAACTTTGGGCCCAGATAAGTTCTTGTCATTGTAAGTATTTGCATATCATTGAGAACCATCAACGGGGTACCCCTTGCACATGGTACATGAGCTTTCCCATAACCAAAATGACAAGGCAAGCAGACAATGAGCATCTCAGCAATCTTTTTATTTACCATATGCATAGATTTTTATTGAGGATGCTTCATAGATAGCTCACTATGGTGATGCTGCAAGTTTCCACCATGATTAAGCATGGCTTAGGCTAGCGGCCCAGGCGTTTCTCTTACACAGAATACAAACTCCATGGACTTACAAGTTCCCTCTTTATTTCACACCGTTGACATCCATAGACAAAAGAGCACGATATCAACTGTGTACAGAGTACAAGTGCAATGTTGAAAACGTTCCCCGTGACAGCACGGTTCTGCTAATTCCAACATATAGATGCAAGCATATACAACTTTGATGTTCACAATGGTTCAAGTCTATTAGGGGCAAAGAAATAAAGTGTGCCATCAAGTTTGTGAGAGCTTTACTAACTAGTTTTCACATAACAAATTACTTTTTAATTCAAAAGGTAGATGAAGCTTCAGAATTTTCTTGGAATATCAAAAGCTTCTAGTTAGATATGGTGTACGCAAGTGGCAAA
Organism: Avena longiglumis; assembly: GCA_030063025.1. Classification (NCBI taxonomy): domain Eukaryota; kingdom Viridiplantae; phylum Streptophyta; class Magnoliopsida; order Poales; family Poaceae; genus Avena; species Avena longiglumis. Next base: position 467,314,798 of record CP125974.1, on the reverse strand, counting down.
GGTTTTTGGTTCAAAGGGTTTTGGAAACATGAGAAGTATGCCTTCTAAAAATAGGTTTTTGGCTAGCAAGGCTGGGTAGCAAGCAAGATAGTTGAAAGAAACAAGAAAACATACAAGTGATAAAGCCAAACATGTGATCTTCCTTGAAGACACAAAATAATCTTAAATAAAGAATACTAAGCTTATGAGCCAACAAGAAAGAAAACAAATGATAGAAAATACCTGTAAGCTTTTTCTTTCCTTTTCTCTTTCATAGTAATGCTACTGACCAGAACTCGGTTTGCCAAAACCAATTTAGATCCACTTGATGATCCCAAAGTGGTTCCAATACTGATCAACAAGATTCATCATATAATAGATATTGCAAACTAAAATAAGAAGTGCAAAAAGTAAAAGATGAGACTTCTCATTAATATTCCAATAAAGGCACTCACACCAAGGGATACAAAGATAATCAACTAAAGGAGAGATACTTCCACATGAAACAAACTATAAGATAACTTCTCTACCAAAGATACGAATCCACTAAAAAGGTAAAAGATAATGGCGGTGATACCGCAACACTACCCCAAGCTTGGAACAAGCCAAGGGGATGCCAAACCTGATGATGAATTACTCCCTTGGTGGTGGTGATGTTCTCTTGATAAGCTCCTCAATCAACTTCTGCAAATCCTCCATATCGAAGGTCAGAGTATAAATTAACTCCGAGTTATGCTCAATGTAGCCCATGATTAACTCGGACCAAGGATCCCAGTCCTTGTTATTCTTTCTCCATTCTTCCAAATTAGAGTGTTTCTTCCTTGCACGGTTAGAACAAGGGTAACTAGGAGGAAGTGTGCGTGGAGCGAGGATATGACGCGGAGTTCTTCCTCTTGTGGACATCTGTGTTGTCCTCTTAAGCTTGGAAGGTCTTGCCACCAAACCAATGCTTGCGACGGTAGTGCGAGTCTCCGGTTGCTTGTCCTCCTCCATGTCACCTTCATACCCTACCGAAATCTCCTCCTCAGGCTTCTTGCCTTTATCGTTGGCGGAGGCCATGATGCTCTAAACTTGAGAAGATTTCCTGACAGAAATAGATCGAAACAAAAACACGACGAGAACACGATGCACGAACCTCGGGGAATCCAGGGGGTTATATATTACGAAGTTTCAATGCATAAGGAAGGTTTTGACATGGAAACGAGGTGGAGACGGAGTTCGAGGGTGAAACACCCCCCTCAGGCGCGGCCAGGCTGGGCCCACACCTGGGTTGGGTCTGTCCACCCGGACTCCGGTTCCTCCTCTGTTTCGTCTCGTATTCTTCCTTATGTATTGAAAAAAATCAAAAATATAAAAAGATTGGAGTTTCACGAACCTTCTGTTTTCACCACTTTTACCTATTCAAGGACGAACTCTACAAATTCCTTTTCTCTTTCTCCTAAAAATTTCCTTCTTACAAAACCCTTGCACAAACCCAATGAGAGCATTAGTGTAAGCAAAAACAATAAACCTTTGGTACACACTTCAACTGAAAACCCATCATAACAAAAGCTTCTGTAAGAGGCAAATGCAAATGATGGCAGAAATCTGTCAAAATAGACCAGCAGGTAAAGATTTTTTTTTGAATACCTTCTGTTGCTCAAATCAAAAAGTGCAGAACTAATGAAAGTTGGGTAAAAACTCGGAGAACAATATCAGAAAAATGCAGCTCCATCCGACATACTGAGCTTCCTCACGAAGTTTTACAATGCAACACAAAAATCTGGCCTAGGACAGCCACTTTTCACAACTCCTCTACTTCACAAAAGTAGTTGAACTTGACACAAAAACCAAAACTAAAAGGATAAGGAGCGGTTATTATAGAGGTAATAACTTCCAAGACTCGACAAAACTCTTGGGTTATCTCCCAGCAAGTACTTTTCTTTAATGCCTTTAAGTTAGGCTTGAAACCTCCAAAGATGCTCACAAAGGAGATATAAATCTGAAATGAAAGAGAGCATCAAGAAGCAAATAACCAACACACTTGATTCTAACCCACTTCCTATGCATGGGGGTATCATGGGAAAATTAATTATTGAAACAAAAAGCCACAAGCATAGGAAGACAAAACAGATGCCATCTCCTCCCATTCCATGGATTATCCATTCTTCAGCAGCTTATACTATTCTTCAACTCTCCATTTCAAGGATATGGAGAGTAACTTCTTATTCACCTATTCAATTGTGATACCTGCACACTTAAACAACCCGCATAATTCATGGATAAAAAGCAAGTGATCACCAGGATGGAAAGTTCCATCCCCAAAATAATAATTATCCATAACATGATTCACAATACTTGTAGGTATCTTAAAAGGATCTATCTCAACAGGAGGTGGTTCATATACTACCCTTGCAGTGGGAGTAGTTTTCCCAAATAGAAAACCAAGTGGGTTATCCATATTGGAAACAAAGTAACAAGCAGTAACAAAAGCAATATTCATAGTAAAAGTTTCCCTTACCAGTCCACTCTTCAATAGCGCTTCACTCCCCGGTGTCACATCCCAAAATTTTCCAAATTTTGTAATGTGAAAAATTAATAAACAAAATAAATAATTGGTGAAATTTAGGGTGAAAAGAAACTTTTTGATTTCAAATGGAAACATCAAAACCTATTTGGATCAAATAAAATCCTAAAGGGATTTAAAAAGATAAACAAATAATAAATAAAGTTATAATAGTTGGAATCACCATTTTTTGATCTTTAAATAAAAAGATATGGTTTTTATAAGCAAAGGTAGAAATAATAAATAAGGACTATTTAAATAGCCAAATTAAAACTTGGCCAAGCAATGGAAATAAAATATTCTTGTTTAATAAAAAGAGTAAAGGATTATTTAAATAAAATCATGAGGATTTATTAATATCCAATTTTATTTAAGTAAAGACAATTTCCTATTTTGAAAGAACATTAAACTTAATAAAGTGTTTTAAATAAAAATTCAAAGTGTTTTATTTTTCAAATAAAACCTACTGAAAAGGGTTTTGGTAAAATTTAGAATTCAAATAGTGTTTTAAAACATATTTAAATCCTATTTTGAAATAAAGACTAATGTCTATTTATTTTTAATAAATAATAAACCCTAGAATTAATTATTCTAAATTTGACTTTAGAATATGTTCAATAACAGTATTTAAATCTACACAAAGTTTGGTGGAAGTTTGAATTCAAATGGAGTTTGAATTGCTTGAATGAAAATCCAAACAGAAATTGAAAATAGAAAAAGAAAAAGGTTCTGTATAAAAAAAAAAGAGAAACAAGCTAGCCCAGGAGCAAGGCCCCGTCCTGCCTTGCAGCGCAACCCATCTTCTTCCCCTCCCCCGAACCGTTTTCCACTAAAAACGAACCCGCTAAGTCATTGAACTGCGGACCCCACTCTCTCTCCCCCTCACTCACTGTCGGCGCGACCCCACGCTGTCAGTCGTCTCTTCCACCCATGACGACCGTTTCCTCGCACTTTTCCGTTTACGCATTTTAATCCTTGTAAATTCAAGTGAATGCATGAGTAATTGTCGACAACAATGACGCACCCTTATACGCCTCTGTAGCATCCCGGGTAAACCCTAATTATAATATCGTCTGTTGTCATATGTTTTGTGCACCATCTTTGCATCATGCATTTATTTTGCCTCTCAAAATGTTTCAACCAAAGCTATTTTTGTTTACTGCAATACCTCTCCTCTTGTTTCAAAACAAAATCCTATATTTATCTGCTAAACTATTTGCCTAAAAACTATTTGCTAAAACATTACAAAACAAAAATAATATTTTATAAAAATAATAAACCTAAAAACCAGACCTAAACTGGCCAGGCCCAAATAGCCCAACCAGTGGAAACCCTAGACCAACCAAACCCCACCCTACCTAATCCCCACTGCCGCCGCCACCCCCTGGACACCCCCTGGACCCGGCTCCTCTCCCTGGCCCACTCCCCGACAACCTCCCCTGTCGCTCGCACGCTCCCCCACACCCCCGCGACCCCTCCCTCTCGCTCCTGTTCTTCCTCGCGTGAGGTCAAGCCCGCCGCCGCCAAGCCTCTGCGGCCGCTTCCTCTCTCTCGCCCCTCCTCGATCCCGTCCCCTTTTCCGCCGAGACACTCCGTCACCAGGCCTCCGCCGGCCTCCCTTGTCCCTGCAAGCAAGCGCGGGCGCGGGCGCCCTTCGCCCCGTCGAGCTCCCCGCCGGCCGTCCGTGACCTCCGCCCCGCGCCGTCCGCCCTCTCCTCTCCTACCGGCTGCCTGCAGGATCTCCCCGCCTGAACGCCCCGTCGCCGCCGCGTGGCCTCCTCGCCGCGGGAGCCCCTCCATCCTGCCGCGTCGCCCTATCTCGTCTTCCTCTGCAACCACCCCGCCTTGCCGGACCCAGCGTCAGCTCGCGTCGCCCTCTGCTGCCTCTCTCCTGCGCCACAGAGGCCGCGCCCGCCGCGTCTGCCTGCCGCCACCAGCGGGCCCGCCTCGTCGACATGCCTGCCTTCCGGATGGCCTCCCTGTGGCGCGCTGTCCGCCTCTGCCTCCTCTGTCCGCAGGCCACCGCCTCTTCTCGTCGTCGCACGCATGCCTCTGCCCGCCTGGCCCCCTCTGCACGTGCGGCACAACCTCGCTGGCCTGCTTCCCCTGTTCCCATCGACCTCGCTGCATCGGCCGAGCACTGCCTCCATGACCCAAACTCCTCCCGCTCACCGATTGCGGCCAGGCCCCACCGCCTGTCTCGCCTCTTCGCGGCGCGCCTACGTCCGAGCTCGCCCCTTTCACCGAGCCGCCTCAGCGATCTCTCCAACCACCACCTTGTGAGCCGTCCTGTCCGCACGCCATGTGTTTGGTAGTGTGCGCATGTGTGTTATGGTGGTGATGTTTGTGGTGGTTCGGTGTTGTCACGGTGAAGACCGTGTGAAGATGGATCCATGGTGATGCTTCGCTCCTGACAACCCTCTGTCGTACGAGTTAGACGATCACCTCACCAAGACTGACAAGACCTACTACGCGGGACCCGAAGATCGAACCCGGCGCATTCTCCTTCCTCCCCGAAGACCGAACCCCGTGGACCGACATGATCTTCTTCACGGATACGACAAGTACTTCCTCGAGGATGCCAAGTTCTTCACCCCGAATGCCAAGACCGACCCGATACGCGGACCCGACAAGATCTTCGCGACGACAAGATCGGCACCGACCAGAGCGGATCCGATGTGACCCCGACGCCAACCAAGTTCTTCTTCTCGGATGCGACAAGATCGACTTCCGTTGTCCGAGACGGATCTCGTCGAGCCGTTCTCCCGTCGAACCCCGAGACCAACCCCGAACCCCTCGGAGCCCAAGTTCGCCGAACCCTAATGTGATTCCCTATTCGAGACCCCCCATTATTTTATAATATGACATTATAAACTGTCGCATATTAATTGTTCATGCATGCATACTTGTCTGTGGTTTGGGGGCATTATGCCAATTCATCTTATAATTAAATATGGAGTCTATATGCGGGATATCTTTGTCTTATTCCGGACTTCATTTAAATTGGCATAGCGAACCGAAGCCATGTTTGGTCTTGCTAATCCAACATTTAAATTGCGGGGTATCTAAACAACATGAACCATGTAATAAATTGTCGGGACCCCGGTTCCACTTAATATGGTATAATTGCATCGCATCTTGCCATGTCATACATCATACATGCATCATGCCCAATCTTTTGCCGTAGTATTAAATAGTGTATCCGGTGTTTATTCTAGTGTTTTGGTTCTTCGCGGATAAGGCCATTGAGTTGATGCGAGTGTCGACCGATCTTCGGTTGAACCTTCGGCAATGTTTCCAGGCGAGCATCTCCCCTTTTCTACCTATCTTACTTTTATAGTATTTATTCCCTCCTGTTGTTCTATTGCTATCTGTGTTGCGATGCTCTAGTTTTAGTGCCCGTAATATCCCTTGCAGCCTTATATTGCCTTGGACACATCCTATTACCTGTTGTTTGGTAGATAGTTGGACTTGCGCATCGTAGTCGCTTGCTCAAGTGCTGTTGCGTGTCGTCAATTACCACAGTTGTTGGAGTATTGCCGTATGTTTAATGTTGAAGATGGTTATAACTTTAATTACTGTTTAATAACTAAAATTGAAGTAGGTAAATGCAGAGGCACAGGTGGGAAATAGATGTTATTTGGTTGTTAACCGTCCACTTGTGTCCCGTAGGACCCCGAGTTCTTGACACCGGTTCCAAGATCGAGCGCGCTAACCACAGGTGGGGTGTATGGGCACCCCCATCGATTTAGTACCTGATTCCAAATCTTGTCTGGGCCACAATTAGTTTGGGGCTTTATTACTATTCTGTACTTATGCCATGCTTTCTTGCTTTATTTACGATTGTGCGAGGAGCACTGTACCGTTAGGATCGTGACACGTTTTATTTGTATCGACAAGCCCGAGTTTCGGGTTCCCGATCGTTCTGACCGTCTACAAACCCCGAGTCCAGTCCATCTCGGAGACCGGCCGACTTCGTTGCGGGTAGCTTAGTGGGGTGGCCCCTCGTGCTTGCTTTGGGTCTGGGAAACATCGTGTCCGAAACCCCGTCGACATACCGTTGGGTGTATGTTTTGTGATCTTGTACCTACCTGATCCGACAACAAGGGTGTAGGTGCGTGTGGAACTATGGTGCACCCCTGCAGGGTTAAATCTTTTCAAGAAGCCGTGTCCGCGGTTATGGACGACTTGGAGCACAATTCTCGATCATAGACAACTATAACTAAAGTTTATTGTTATAATTTGACTTGTATCCGATATGAGTAGTAATCAGCTTCACTGCAATGGAATGGCTAAATAAAAGTACCAACAACTGCTGGGTTTGGGGATATCTCATGCTTATTGTATCTGACTAGTAAGTGTTGCAACTACAAAAGAATGGTTAACTAAAATTGCCCACTTCTTATTATATCAGGATGACTATCTATACCTGACTAGTAATTGCTGCAACGATAACTGTATAAATAAAACTGCCAACTGTGTGAGTTCCTCGGTTGACTTCCTCGTTTGGTCTCGAGGGGGAAATACCAGGATGGGTATGTTTGGTGGTAGCATCAGGTTGGTTCCGAATAGGTCTTTCTTACCCCTCTCTGATAGCCGCTAGTTGTATCGAGTCTCTATAGGTTGTTTAGTGCATGCCACGCTGCCGCTTCAGTCCACCATACCTATGTAGGCGAGGACCGCCGAATTCTAGCCTCGCCGTGTACTGGCCTCAGTACTGACCGCTCTCTCTTTTTACTTTGCCCTTTGTCGGCACCCCTTTTGTTTAAGCAGGTTTTGAGATCGGCGTCGTTAGCAGGGTTACCCTTCCGGCTTGGCCTGGGCAGGGTTATGGACGCCATTGGTTATTCTTTAGGGCTCTTAGCTCAATTTGCATCTTGTCCGTAGTCGGACGCTATATCGTTTTAAAGGTGTTTTGGATCTTTGTATTGTATATCTGTATTCTTGACTCTTTGAGTCGCTGTTGTATAAATATGTTTTGTGGGTTCCATCGAGGACTATTGTGTAATGATATTACTTCGTTTTCCACCCGCACGAAAGTGCCTGGTGGGCACCTTTGAATCGTTTCTATGCGGGTTTGGCGGGAAGCGCTAAAACTTGCATAGGGCCGATTCTGAGGGTGTTACAGCCTCACCCTCCTCTCTCATTTCCCCAGACACCGCCTCCCCTCTGCCTCCAGGCTGCACAAATTGCTAGCCCGAGCACCACTGCCCCGACGAGCTTCTCCGGCCGATTCCGGCGCCGTCCGACCACCCCTCGCCTCCCAGTGCATGCGAGCCTGTTCCCCATCTCCTGGTGCATCTCCCAGTGCCGCTCTCTAGCCCACGCATTCACCAGAGACTCGGCAACCTCGACATCTGAGCACCGCCGTGTCTGCCATCGCCCTGGCAAGCTTCCCTAGTAAGCACAGACCTCCCCGGTACTTCTCTGTAGCATCCCAGTGTCTAACATCTGTAATGCTACTTGTTATAATAATAAAAAGGGCCACTTCCAATATATAATTGTTGCATCATCATCATATCATGCTCATGTCATCATGCCACCTTGCATTTGAGCATCATATAAACCTATTCTTGTTTGGTTCTTATCTCATGTGCACCATTAATTGTATTTGCTTCTTGATATTGTATTTGGCTCTTGATATATTGTTAAATGCCCAAGTTGAGTTGAGGGCATCTCTCTTATTGACTCCACCACCTTTTTCTTTCACCACCTTATAATTCCACCATCCAATAATATGAGCTTGGCATTTTATTTTGGGTTATCTCTAGCTCATGTTGGTTGGTTGGATTCCACCCATAATCTTTGCTTGGCCTTGCCCACCTTTTGGGAATGCATATGAATAATGCCATGTTAATATTATTGTTTTCACAAGGATAAATTTGGTATTAATTATTTTGCATGGGCCATGCAAGTGCCACCTTTTCTAGTATTTGGTTTTTACTTGAATTCTAAGTGGATCACCTCTCCTTTGTTTAAATCTTGTGTTGGCTTGTAGTATTCTTCACCATATCATCTAAACCTCTATCCCATCTCCATGCATACACATGTGATCATGTGTAAGCATAAGCACAATCCCATCACCACATCTCTCTCCCCTTTCCTTGTTTTGTTTTTGTGTGATCTTGTCCAAGCATGCATGATCAACTAAGTACCATCTCCCTCTATCCTTACCCCTCCTCTTAGCTAAACCCTAAACCTACCCCATGCCACCTCCCCATCCTAGCTAAACCAAACCCTAATCTACATCTCCCCTAAACAAAACCCTAAGTACCTCTCTTCTCCCTTCTAGCTTCCTAGCATGATCACCCCATGCCCTACCCTAGCTCGTCCCTCTCTTCCATGCAGGCCCCACACCAGCAACCCTCTACCAGCTAACCACCCCACACGACCAAGGACCCCCCAACCTAACCCTAGCTCCCATCCTAGCCGAGGCTACCACCACCCAACCCGATCCCTTTCTCCCCTCTTTTCCTCCCTGCCTCAGCAGCCCCACCTCGCAGCTGCCTGCCTCCCTGGCCTCGCCTACCCCACCTGGCATCCTCCCTACCCCCACCGCCTGGTGGCCGCCCATGCGTGAGAGGGCAAGGTGGCACCGAGGCCACCTTTTCCATCAACCCCTCCCTCACGCAAGCCCCACCTCCCCTCCTCGTCCTTATACACCCCACACCTCTCTGGCCTCTACCCAGATCCATCCCTAAGCCTCGCTCCCCTTCCTCCTCCCTCTCCACCTCTTCTACCCCGACGCCGGCACAGTGGCTCCCCTCAGCGTCATCGATCACAGGCGAGCGTGTTGCGCGGTGTCGAGAAGCCCGAGGACGTGTCGTCGCCCCGTACCCACAGCCGCGAGAGCAGCCCGAGCACAGGCGCGCCGCCACGCGAACCCTAAGCGCCTCGGCGCGTGCCTCGCCGCCGTTCGCGACCGCCCCGACCCGATCCAAGCACGCCACCGAGCCCGCGGTGAGCCCCCAGACCTCCCTGACAACCTCCCGTTCGTAGTCGCTTCCTGGACGCGGTGATCGTTTCGTCGAGCGGCCTCCGCGCGCCAGAGTTCGCGAGCGGCTGCAGCTGACGCGCGCCGTTTAGCCCTATCTAGCACGCGACCTATCCCCTAACAGCAAACCGCAGCCGCCGCAGCGGTAGCCGCCTCCGCTAGCGCGCCAGAGGTCGTGGGTTCGATCCCCACCTCGCCTCTCATCACATGGCGCAGAGGAGAAGAGGAATCTGACCTTGGCGTTTGCACACCCCCTCCCTGTTCTTTTTCTCTGCAACCTGCGCCCCTCTAGGCCCACCAGGCAGCCACCGTGACCATCTCCCCGAAACCCCCCTGACTTCTTTTGTTCTCAACCCGCAGTCCCCGCCGAGCCGCGTGGCGGACCCGCACTCTGCCGCTGGCGTGTGGGTCCATGGCTCGCTAGCCCATCACTCTCTGGGGTGGCGGTGCAGAATCTTTTCTGCGCGCTGGGCCGCTGAGTCAGCGCTGGACCCACCTGTCTTAGACTGTGGCTGGCTAATCCTGTGTAGAAAAGTATTTCTGTTTTTCTGGGGTAATTCAAATCTGTATCAAATTAATTCAAATCCAAACTTATTTCTGTTTTCAAATATCTTTTAAACTACAAATCCAATTAATGCAAATAATATATGTTTTGAGATCAGGAAAATGCCAGGATTTCAAATATGACATTCAAATTGCCTTTCGCACATTTAAAATTCCAAGTTCAATTAAATTACACCATTTGCCACTAGAACTAAAATAATTAATAACTTTAGTTTTATAAATCCAACTTTAGCAAATGATATGTCTAAAATGATCAGCTCGACGAGACCTTTCTGTTTATGCCATCCATGATTTTAATTGCAGCATGCATCATGTAAAAATATAGGGTACAACAAGTGTTATGACAACAAAATGTGAGCCAAAACCCCATTAAAATGTTGTTACTTGTCTTCCACACCTCACCATGCCATGCTACCTTATTGCCATGTAAATTGTGCATCATTCATCATGGCATGATTGTTTGCTTGACGCATCTTATTCATATGCTTGTGTTCCATATTCATGTTGGCCTTGTTTGTTTGGTTTTTTCTCGGATAGACCTTTGGCGGGGTTATATCAAGAGAACCAGGAGCACTACCAGATCCGTCCTCGCTTCAACTGAGTTGTCGCAAGCACTTCCACATGCTTGCATACATATAGTACCTATTGCCTCTATCTTATTCTTGCATCATTGAGTCGCGATTGCATTAAATTGAATCCCAAGTCTGCATCGCCTTTACTTTTAAACCCCACCAAGCTTGTTCCTCCATCCCATGAGCCACTACTATAGGAGTTGTTTGAGCCATGCAGTCGAGAAACATGTGTAGGGTATGTGAGTCTGTTGGATAATGAGGTACCTAAACAACTTAACCTTTGAGTAATGGGATAACTAATGAAAGTGGCATCGGTGAGCAACATGCTATTTGGTTTTCCTGCTCACTTGTGTCCCGTAAGACCCCGAGTACTTGATTCTGTTCCTTGATTTATCGCGCTATCCACATCCGGAGGTATATGGGACCCCACAGGCGAGCTTGATTCCGTCTTATTTCTTGGGGCCACAAACTAGTTTGAGGTTTTATTTACTATCCTGTACTTATGCCATGCTACTCTACGTATTTAAATTGTGCGAGGATAGCACCTTTGTCTTGTTAGGATCGGGACACGATTCCGCGGTGTCGACAAGCCCAGTTTTGGGTTCCCAGTCATTCACAGCCGTCCACCCAAACCTTGAGTCCGTCTCGGAGTCAGCTGGCTTCGTTGCGGGTCTACTCAATGGGGTGGCCCCCTGAAATATTTCTGAATCTTGTGTTTGTTCAGTCGTGAAAGCCTCGTTGGGTTTTGATTTGGTTTTTCCGAGGTTGATCGAGCGTGTGTTGCTATTGGTGCACCCCGGCCGGGTAAAACTTTCTGAAAGCCGTGTCCGCGGATATGGACGACTCGGAGCACAGTTTCTTGATCATAGACAAGCATAACTAAAGTACCGCCTTAATCTGACTAAGAAACTTGACTAGTAAATAGTGCAACACTCATGGAATGGTTAATAAAATTGCCAACGAATGGGGGGTTGTTCGTCCGCTTCCTTGTTGGTAAGCAGGGAGGAGGATGGATCTGATGAGATTACCATTATAACTGTTGTTCTTAATTCACGGACATCCGTCTATCATTGGTTATGCGGATGGTTAGCGTTTATCTGTAGAACTGCTAGGGCTTATCTTTCGCTGCAATTGCGTCACCCCAGGTTGTGTCCCCTTTAGAGGCATTAAGACTTGCTGAGTACCCTTAGGGTCTCACACGATAAATTCTTGGTTCAGATGAACCGGTACCTTCACAGACGGATCTTGGGTGGAAGAAGCGAAGATGTGGGCAACGATCGTTCGGTGTAGAGATTAGGAGCAGGGGATCCGTGAGACCTGTAGTTGGGATGTGCTTATTTCTATGGCATCTTATGCCGATTTGCTTCTTATCCGTATCAGATTTTGTTTGCCGCTTCCGCATGATACTCGATGTGTGTTGTATGAGGAAGTATCCTAAAATATAGATCTATCTAGGTCATTTGAATCTTCTTGGTATGGCGTTGCTATATTTCCTTTCTTTCTAGATGGTATGGCTCGATGTACTCTTGTATGGTGGCTTGCGTACATACCCACTTGTGTACGTAGTTGATCCCTTCGCCGATTCGCCCGTCTGAGGTCCCGTTGAGGGTAGTGGTTGGGACGTCGAAAGGACTACCGGTGAGTGGCTTTTGGGGCCCCACCGTACTATTTCAACCACTACCACTCATCCAGGCTTGTATCTAGGAGCGTAATTCACGAGGTAGTTACAATTGGTATCGAGCCATCCGACCTTGAGGTTTCAGCCAAATGGTCGTTGTCGGTCTAGCAAATATTTTGGTAGTTATGTATATTAGGGAAAAACAAAGCGAGAGTAGGACTTCCACTTTTCTTCTTACCTCCCACCCTTTTCTGGTAAGGAAGTGCAACGTTTTCAATCCTTGTCTCAAGATTCAAACTAGGATTCACGTGTTCTGGGTTTCCGTAGTACCATAGGTTGTGTATGTGTGTGTGTGTGTGTAATCCCTTGTCTATCTGTTGCATCCAAGTTGTTATCTTATCTGCCTTTGGTTATCAACTGTTGGTACATTCCATACCGACAGGCTTATGCAAACCGACGCAATCTATCTTCCTCTTTGTATCCGACGCTATCTTGTCTGGGGTGTTCGTTTCCGTAGTTACCAATCTTTAGGTTTCGTCGTGAGAAGAAGGGGTTAGGATATGTGTTCCACTTGTTCATGTGCGGAGTAATGATTTGAGTGCGGGATGGAGTCGCGACCATACCACTACTTTTATCATTCGCTTTTGTATATTGAATCGGTAGAGTCACTAATCTTGATTCGTTAAGTAATTTTAGCATCTATTGGTATTTTAATGCGAAATTTGTGGAAAATTTTTCTTTGATATATTTGTGTACCACACTCCTTTTCCGTGATGCGATATGCTTAATATCTTTGAGGTGCTATGAACTTTGTTGATATTTTAATATATCATCTCAGTAAATTGTATCCTTTAATCTTGGTTAATTCCATCTTGGTACTATTTTGGATTATTATCATTCTCCATTATAGTACTGACTTGAGTTTTATATCAATGACAGGATGGCTCCCCACGGATGAGGAGGACATACCTCGGGCTGGGCTCATTGTCAAACATAGCTAATGCTTTGGCGGCAATGCAAGAGAACCAGCAGCGCTTTGAGGAGAGTGTCAGAAGAAATGAGTTTGCTCCACTTCCTCCACCTCCCAAGCGTGGAGACATCAAGAGCTTCCTCAAGTTTAACCCTCGTCAGTTTGATGTTTCGACCGACCTACGGGGCGGATGATTGGCTGCGTGAGATCTCAAGGTTGCTCGAGGCTGCGATGTTCGGAGCGAGTGGGTCAAGTGTGCTACCCACCTTCTCAAGGAGATGCAGCTCTTTGGTGGGAGAATTACTTGAAGGCAAGCTGCACGGGTTCCGCCTACTTGGGAGAGGTTCTTTGGACGGAGCATTCAAAGGCGGTTTCTCTCAGAGATTGTGATGGAAAGGATGAAGGAGGCTTTCCTCAACCTGAAGCAGGGAAATGATAACGTCAACACCTATATCAGGAACTTCATGAATCTATCCCGTTATGGTGGTGATGAGGTATCTGATGACAAGAAAAAGCAGAAAAGATTCAGGCAAGGGCTCAATGCGTCGATCAAGTATGCAATCACGCATGCAAGACCGGCAACCTTCTGAGCTAAGACTGCAACCTTTGCAAGAGGAGGCAAGCGGCAAATGTTTGAGGAGTCCAAGAAACACAACGAGGATGCGTCAAGCTGCCTGATTATGGCAGCTCCTTCTAAGCGGCGTGTCTGGGTTCCTACCCCCCCACCGACGCTCCCGCCTCCACCGAGACCTGCGAGTTTCACGTCACGGCCACCAAACTTCACCACTGCGGCTCCCAGGGGCTACAACAACCATTACCACGGCGCTGGCGGAGTCTGGCTACTCGCTCCACGTCCGGTGGTGCACGCTTCACGTGTGGAGATCTGGACATCCCCACTGGAGCTCCAATGAAGAACAAAGCTCTCCCTCCACCCCGCCAAGATCCGCAACAAGCTCTCCTTCGGTTCGTGCACCACCGCCTCGGGCTCTCAACATCAACACTAAGCCCGGTTTGTTCGCGCCAAGCTGCGTCAACGCCTCTCAAGCCGAGCTCGCACTTTGAGTTGTAATGGGTATGCTATCCGTTAACTCGGTCCTCCTGCGAGTTCTCTTTGATTACGGTGCATCGCATTCTTTTGTGTCTCACAAGTTTGCAAATGAGAATGAGTTAGTCATGGTTCCTCTCCAAAAGCGGTTAATGGTTCTTTCTCCTGGAGCAAACATGAGGGCTCTTCATATCAGCCATGGCAATAAAGTTGAGATTGGTGGCTCTTCATTCTTGGCTTCTTTGATTGTTCTGGGCAACTCTGACATTGATGTCATCTTGGGCATGGATTGGTTGACAGCAAATGCAGCTGTGATTGATTGTGCTGAACGCTCAGTGTCTCTGAAGATCCCTGAAGGCCATATAGTCTTTTCTCCAAGTCTGACTCCTGCTGTCCAGCTCTTTTCCTTGGCGGCTATGAATAATGATGCTATGGAAGCTATTCAGAGTGTACCAAGGTGCGAAGTTCCCGGATGTCTTTCTGAAGAGTTGCGGGTATGCCTCGGATCGCGAGGTTGAATTCGTGATTGAACTTGAACTGGAGCGGCTCCTATCTCAGCGACCATACAAAATGGGTCCTTGAGTTGGTGAACTCAAGCGACAACTTGATGAACAAGAGAAATTGGGTTTCATTCAACAGCACTTCTTCTTGGGGTAGCCCAACAATCTTTGTGAAGAAGCGTGACAGAACCGATAGGCTATGTGTTGACTACCAGGCTCTAAATGCTAAAACCATCAAGAACAAATATCCTCTCCCTCGGATAAATGATCTATTTGATCAGCTAGCAGGAGCTGTGGTGTTCTCTAAGCTGGACTTGAGAAGTGGTTATCACCAAATCAAAATTCGCAAAGAAGATGTGCCCAAAACAGCTTTCACCACCCGCTATGGCCTGTATGAGTACACGGTCATGTCTTTCGGTCTCACCAACGCACCTGCTACCTTCACGAGGCTGATGAACTCCGTTTTCATGGAGTACCTTGATAAGTTTGTTGTGGTATATCTGGATGACATTCTGGTCTATTCCAAAGGAAGAGCATGAAGAACACCTGCGGTGTGTCCTAAACAAGCTTCGTGAGAACCGCTTGTATGCAAAGTTCTCAAAGTGTGAGTTTTGGCTGCCTGAAGTAACATACCTGGGTCATGTTATCTCTGCCAAGGGCATTGCAGTCAACCCGGAAACCGTGAAGACTATAGTTGAATGGCTTCCTCCTGTGAATGTCAAGGAAGTGCGGAGTTTTCTCGGTTTGGCTAGCTATTGCCGTCGCTTTGTTCAGAACTTCTCGAAGATAGCAAAGCCTCTTACCGATCTCCTCAAGAAAGGAAAGAAGTACCTGTGGACTCCTGCTTGTCAAGAAAGTTTTGTGACACTCAAAGAGAAGCTCACTTCCACACCAGTCTTGGTTCCTCCAGATACATCTAAGCCTTTCCAGATATTCTGTGACGCCTCTTTGCAAGGATTGGGTGCGGTCCTTATGCAAGAGAAACAGGTGGTTGCTTATGCCTCTCGTCAGTTGAAGACGCATGAAATCAACTATCCCACACATGACCTTGAGCTAGCAGCAGTTGTCTTTGCTTTGAAGCTATGGAGGCACTACTTGCTTGGTAACCGTTGTGAGATCTTCTCGGACCACAAGAGTTTGAAGTATATCTTCACTCAGCCTGATCTCAATCTTCGGCAGAGGAGATGGATCGAAGCAATCAATGACTTTGATGTGACCATCAACTACACTCCAGGCAAAGCAAATGTCATGGCAGATGCGCTTAGCCGTAAATATTATGTCAACAACCTCATGGTGGAAGAGCAACAGCCTCTCTTGTGCGAGGAATTCCGTCAGCTCAACCTGGAAATTGTGGAACAAGGGCATCTCCTGAACCTTCTGGCTACTCCTCTCTTGGAAGAACAGATTCGCTCGTCGACTTGGTGATCCGCACACCAAAAGCTCATCTCTAAGCTTGGCCTTCAAGTATGAGTCCTTCCACGTTGATGATCAAGGCACGCTCTTCTTGAACACCGGATGTTTGTTCCAAACTACCGGTCGAGAGACCAAGTGTTCAAGGAGGCACATGATTGGTTCTTTCTATCCATCTGGCGGCACAAAGATGTACATGGACTTGAAAACACAATCTGGTGGCACAGGTTGAAACGTTTTGTGCCAAGTATGTCTCGAATGTGATGTTCCGCAGAGTGAAGGCTGTCCATCGAAACCATTTGGTCTTCTACAGCCATTGAAACCTCGGAATGGAAATGGGAGAAAGTAGAGATGGACTTCATCACGCTTTCCAAGGTCGCGGAAGGGCAATAATGCAATTTTTGTTGTCATCGACGGGCTTTCTAAAGTGGCTCATTTCTTCCCGATCAAAGAAACAATTTACGGAATTGATTGGTGAGCTCTATATCAACAATTGTCTCTGTATGGGGTTCCACTTGAAATCAGTTCGCACCGTGGGAGCATCTTCACCTCAAAGTTCGGAGAGTTTCCAAAAGGTTTGGGAACAAAGTTGAACTTCAAGCTTGCTTACCACCCTCGATCGCAGGACAAGTGGAAAGAATAAATCAGATTCGGAGGATATGCTTAGAGCTTGCGTCATCTCTTTTGGCATGAAGTGGGAGGAATGCCTTCCATGCTGAATTCTCCTACAACAACGACTTCGGAGAGTGCGAAGATGGCACCATTTGAGGCTCTCTATGGTCGCAAGTGCGAACTCCGATTGGTTGGTCGGTGCGGGAGAAAGAATCTGGTTTGGCCGACATTGTGACTCGAGCGGAGGAGAAGGTGCATATCATTCGGAGAACACGAAGATTGCTCAAAGTCGTCAGAAGAGCAACTATGACAGGAAGCACACGGATATGGTATATGCCCCTGGTGATCTCGTGTACCTTCGTGTCACTCCCATGAGAGGAACACACCGCTTCGGTATCAAAGGAAAGTTGGCTCCTAGATACATCGGTCCTTTCAAGATACGTGGCAGAAGAGGAGAAGTTGCTTATGCACTTGAGCTTCCGGAAAAACTCAAAGTCCATGATGTTTTCCACATCTCTCGGCTCAAGAAGTGCTTCAAAGATCCCGGCAGGACCGTGGACCATGAGCTAATCGACCTCCAAGAAGATCTGTCTTATCAAGAACACCCCACCAAAATCCTTGAGACCGCAGAACGAAGGACGCGCAACAAGTCCATCAAGTTTTGCAAGGTGCAGTGGTCACACCATTCCGTTGATGAAGCCACATGGGAGCGTGAAGATGAACTCCGTGCCAACCATCCTTCTCTCTTTGTATCTTCTTCTTCTTCGTAGAATCTCGGGGCGAGATTCCTGTTTAGTGGGGGAGAGTTGTAGCATCCCAGTGTCTAACATCTGTAATGCTACTTGTTATAATAATAAAAAGGGCCACTTCCAATATATAATTGTTGCATCATCATCATATCATGCTCATGTCATCATGCCACCTTGCATTTGAGCATCATATAAACCTATTCTTGTTTGGTTCTTATCTCATGTGCACCATTAATTGTATTTGCTTCTTGATATTGTATTTGGCTCTTGATATATTGTTAAATGCCCAAGTTGAGTTGAGGGCATCTCTCTTATTGACTCCACCACCTTTTTCTTTCACCACCTTATAATTCCACCATCCAATAATATGAGCTTGGCATTTTATTTTGGGTTATCTCTAGCTCATGTTGGTTGGTTGGATTCCACCCATAATCTTTGCTTGGCCTTGCCCACCTTTTGGGAATGCATATGAATAATGCCATGTTAATATTATTGTTTTCACAAGGATAAATTTGGCATTAATTATTTTGCATGGGCCATGCAAGTGCCACCTTTTCTAGTATTTGGTTTTTACTTGAATTCTAAGTGGATCACCTCTCCTTTGTTTAAATCTTGTGTTGGCTTGTAGTATTCTTCACCATATCATCTAAACCTCTATCCCATCTCCATGCATACACATGTGATCATGTGTAAGCATAAGCAGAATCCCATCACCACATCTCTCTCCCCTTTCCTTGTTTTGTTTTTGTGTGATCTTGTCCAAGCATGCATGATCAACTAAGTACCATCTCCCTCTATCCTTACCCCTCCTCTTAGCTAAACCCTAAACCTACCCCATGCCACCTCCCCATCCTAGCTAAACCAAACCCTAATCTACATCTCCCCTAAACAAAACCATAAGTAACTCTCTTCTCCCTTCTAGCTTCCTAGCATGATCACCCCATGCCCTACCCTAGCTCGTCCCTCTCTTCCATGCAGGCCCCACCCCAGCAACCCTCTACCAGCTAACCACCCCACTCGACCAAGGACCCCCCAACCTAACCCTAGCTCCCATCCTAGCCGAGGCTACCACCACCCAACCCGAGCCCTTTCTCCCCTCTTTTCCTCCCTGCCTCAGCAGCCCCACCCCGCAGCTGCCTGCCTCCCTAGCCTCGCCTACCCCACCTGGCATCCTCCCTACCTTCTGCCTGCCGTGGCCGCCCATGCACGTGAGAGGGGCAAGGTGGCACCGAGGCCACCTTTTCCATCAACCCCTCCCTCACGCAAGCCCCACCTCCCCTCCTCGTCCTTATCCACCCCACACCTCTCTGGCCTCTACCCAGATCCATCCCTAAGCCTCGCTCCCCTTCCTCCTCCCTCTCCACCTCTTCTACCCCAACGCCGGCCAGACCGTCGGCTCCCTCTCAGCGTCATCGATCTAGGAGGCGAACGTGTTGCCGCGGGTGTCGAGGAAGCCCCCGAGGACGTATGCGTCGCCCCCGTACCAGCCCGCGAGAGAGCCCGAGCACAGGCGCCGGCCGCGCCAACCTAAGCGCCTCCGGTAGCGTCTACCTCGCCGCCGTTCGCGACCCGACCGATCCAAGCACGCCACCGAGCCCGCGGTGAGCCCCCAGACCTCCCTGACAACCTCCCGTTCGTAGTCGCTTCCTGGACGCGGTGATCGTTTCGTCGAGCGGCCTCCGCGCGCCAGAGTTCGCGAGCGGCTGCAGCTGACGCGCGCCGTTTAGCCCTATCTAGCACGCGACCTATCCCCTAGCAGCAAACCGCAGCCGCCGCAGCGGTAGCCGCCTCCGCTAGCGCGCCAGAGGTCGTGGGTTCGATCCCCACCTCGCCTCTCTGTCACTCGCGGCGCAGAGGAGAAGAGGAACAGTACGGCCTTGGCCGTTTTGCACACACCCCCTCCCTGTTCTTTTTCTCTGCAACCTGCGCCCCTCTAGGCCCACCAGGCAGCCACCGTGACCATCTCCCCGAAACCCCCTGACTTCTTTTGTTCTCAACCCGCAGTCCCCGCCGAGCCGCGTGGCGGCCCCGCACTCTGCCGCTGGCGTGTGGGTCCGCTTGGGCTCTGGCCCCACCTGTCACTCTCTGGGGCTGGCAGCAGCCGCGGTGCGGGATCTTTTCTGCGCGCTGGGCCGCTGAGTCAGCGCTGGACCCACCTGTCTTAGACTGTGGCTGGCTAATCCTGTGTAGAAAAGTATTTCTGTTTTTCTGGGGTAATTCAAATCTGTATCAAATTAATTCAAATCCAAACTTATTTCTGTTTTCAAATATCTTTTAAACTACAAATCCAATTAATGCAAATAATATATGTTTTGAGATCAGGAAAATGCCAGGATTTCAAATATGACATTCAAATTGCCTTTTGCACATTTAAAATTCCAAGTTCAATTAAATTACACCATTTGCCACTAGAACTAAAATAATTAATAACTTTAGTTTTATAAATCCAACTTTAGCAAATGATATGTCTAAAATGATCAGCTCGACGAGACCTTTCTGTTTATGCCATCCATGATTTTAATTGCAGCATGCATCATGTAAAAATATAGGGTACAGCAAGTGTTATGACAACAAAATGTGAGCCAAAACCCCATTAAAATGTTGTTACTTGTCTTCCACACCTCACCATGCCATGCTACCTTATTGCCATGTAAATTGTGCATCATTCATCATGGCATGATTGTTTGCTTGACGCATCTTATTCATATGCTTGTGTTCCATATTCATGTTGGCCTTGTTTGTTTGGTTTTTTCTCGGATAGACACTGAGCAGGGGTTATATCAAGAGAACCAGGAGCACTACCCAGATCCGTCCCTCGCTTCAACTGAGTTGTCAGGCAAGCACTTCCACATGCTTGCATACATATAGTACCTATTGCCTCTATCTTATTCTTGCATCATTGAGTCGCGATTGCATTAAATTGAATCCCAAGTCTGCATAGCCTTTACTTTTAAACCCCACCAAGCTTGTTCCTCCATCCCATGAGCCACTACTATAGGAGTTGTTTGAGCCATGCGAGTCGTAGAACAGCATGTGTAGGGTATGTGAGCGTCTGTTGGATAATGAGGTACCTAAACAACTTAACCTGAGTAGTAATGGGATAACTAATGAAAGTGGCATCGGTGAGCAACATCTGCTATTTGGTTTTTCCTGCTCACTTGTGTCCCGTAAGACCCCGAGTACTTGATTCCTGTTCCTTGATTTATCGCGCTATCCACATCCGGGAGGTATATGGGACCCCACAGGCGAGCTTGATTCCGTCTTATTTCTTGGGGCCACAAACTAGTTTGAGGTTTTATTTACTATCTGTACTTATGCCATGCTACTTTCGTATTTAAATTGTGCGAGATAGCACCTTTGTCTTATTTAGGATCGGGACACGATTCCGCGGTGTCGACAAGCCCAGTTTTGGGTTCCCAGTCGTTCACAGCCGTCCACCCAAACCTTGAGTCCGTCTCGGAGTCAGCTGGCTTCGTTGCGGGTCTACTCAATGGGGTGGCCCCCTGAAATATTTCTGAATCTTGTGATTGTTCAGTCGTGAAAGCCTCGTTGGGTTTTGATTTGGTTTTCGAGGTTGATCGGCGTGTGTTGCTATTGGTGCACCGGCGGTAAAACTTTCTGAAAGCCGTGTCGCGGATATGGACGACTTCGAGCAGTTTCTTGATCATAGACAAGCATAACTAAAGTACCGCCTTAATCGACTAAGAAACTTGACTAGTAAATAGTGCAACACTCATGGAATGGTTAATAAAATTGCCAGCGGATGGGGGTTGTTAAATCCGCTTCCTTGTTGGTAGCGAGGAGGAGGATGGATCTGATGAGATTACCATTATAACTGTTGTTCTTAATTCACGGACATCCGTCTATCATTGGTTAGGCGGATGGTTAGCGTTTATCTGTAGAACTGCTAGGGCTTATCTTTCGCTGCAATTGCGTCACCCCAGGTTGTGTCCCCTTTAGAGGCATTAAGACTTGCTGAGTACCCTTAGGGTCTCACACGATAAATTCTTGGTTCAGATGAACAGGTACCTTGCAACCATGCACTTTGTTTAATGTTTTTCTTCTGGAAAATTGGTTGAATTTTCAGAAACTTGTGTAGGCATAATTTGAATATAAAAATTGTTCTAGAAATATTTTTTAGGTGAAATCTTTGCTAAGTGGTTTTTTTTGAACCTACTGACCATAGAAACCAACTTATGGATTTAAAAATGTATTTTGTGAAGTTAAAGAATAAATCTTAGAATAAGAGCATTTCTAGTCAAATAAAACTATTGTTTATGTGTTAAAATACTTTTTGAGTAAAAATCTTTGGAAAATGATTTGAATTAAACTCTCTAACCCTAAACACCAAGTTTTGAGATTAAAGATATAATTGATGAACCCTATAAAAAAATTATTACTTGGCAAAAAGGCATTTTTAACAACATAAAATATCACTTTGGTATAAAATTAGTTTATGGGGTGAAACCTTTTGCAAATGGTTTTACCACTTTTGTAAATGACCAATATGAGCTTTGAAATGTTTAGAGCCTAGTAGAAACCACTTTTCCAAATAAGACCATCTTTTGCATGCTTGCATGCATGGCCATGTTTTTGTTATTTTATGTGGTGAAATGGTTTGAATGCTAGTTGAATATGTGTTTGCTTAATTGAATTGTAGTGAAGTTAGAAGAGTGTGATATTTGCAAGATCAAGAAGTGAAGCAATATTCTCTACTAAAAAGGTAGGTGACACTATCATCCATGTCCTACTATTTTCATTACACTTAGTGGATTTTTGTAACATGCATGAAAAGATTACTATTTTTCTATGCTATGCTATATCCTATTAGGATATCCTTATATCTTCCTAGTGAAAACATTGTAGTTGTAGTATTCTTAGCCCTGCTATATATTTGGGATGGGTTACATGATATGATTATATGAAGTTTTGGAAAATATATGTTTTATATAATAAAACAAGTACTCAATGAACCATCTGGGTGGAAAGAGGATACTCAAGTTTTGGACAAGGTGGCAACAAAGGGAACCATGTTTATATGGCTATCTTTTTGTATGTGCACTAGAAGGAAACCACCCAGGGACTTAGAGATTGAACATGTTTCTCGTACAGTGGCTTCCGTGTGCAGCCACATGCTAAATGGGCTCTGGCTTAGTCAACTACATAGTGGAAGACCCTTGCATTGGCATCTTCAGGTTAACTAGAATTGTGTATTGGAAATATATCCATACATTGGTGCCTGGTAGACAATCTAGCATTGTGTATTGGGAGGACTTCTATGGAAAGACTTTGTCACATTCTCGATCTGCCAGCACTCCTTTTTGGTGAGTACTTATCCAGCGGCCACTGGTGGCATCAAGACGAGATTTTGTCATGTGGGTGAAGTGTACAAATTCTGCAGAAGATCAAATTCTAAGTACTTAGCCGTGTCCCCGGTTATGGACAACTCTGAGCAACTAAGGCCTGAAGCTATGGAAGATCTCGACATTCCAATTTCTCAAAGTAAAACTTTATGGTGACAATAAGGGATTAGAAGAACTTGGAGTTTTCCAAGGAGTTCAGAAATATTTGACAAAAGATCAAAACTATTTTGAAAAGATAGCATAAAACTATATTGCTTTATGCAAATGAGCCTAAACCCTACTTAGCCAAATATGCATGTAATGATAGGATCCACTTATTTCTACATAATAGTGAAACTTGCCAATACAATTCAAATGCACCCTTGTGGCTGTAACTTATAATGTTGCAGGTTTGTTTGATGTTAGTGAAGTGTGTTGATTAGGATTACAAGTCTACAACCAACATGATTTCCTGTGGCACTTTGAAGATGAAGGACTCCATGCTATAGTTATTTATGCTGCATTGTAATGAGATAGCCAAATGAGCTATGTAAGATGTAATGAATTATTTTATTCCTGGTTATAAAGTTGTATTATGACCTTTGTTTCTTGATATTACATCTTAACTGTGGATGCTAGCTATTGATCCAGGGACTAGCATTGTAAACATAGGTATCTCTACCTTATTAAAGGTTGGGACCGCTACACCCGGCAACGGCGCTAGAAAATAGTCTTGACGACCCACAAGTATAGGGGGTGTATCGTAGTACTTTCGATAAATAGGAGTGCCGATCCCAACGAGGAGCAGAAGTTGCTGAACAGTGGTATGGAGCACGAAATACCTTTGAATACTTAGCAAACATATTTTTAGTGGTTTTCAGAGAAAGGAACAAAACAAGGAGCAAGTAACAAAGGTAACAAAAAAACGAAGCAAGTGGCCCAATCCTTTCTTAGCACATGACATGCTCACCAGGTTTCTAAGCAACTAAGGCCTAAATCTATGGAAGATCTCGACATTCCAATTTCTCAAAGTAAAACTTGATGGTGACAACAAGGGATTAGAAGCACTTGGAGTTTTCCAAGGAGTTCAGAAAGATTTGACAAAAGATCAAAACTATTTTGAAAAGATAGGATAAAACTATATTGATTTCTGCAAATGAGCCTAAACCCTACTTAGCCAAATATGCATGTAATGATAGGATCCACTTATTTCTACATAATAGTGAAACTTGCCAATACAATTCAAATGTATTGACCCTTGTGGCTGTAACTTACAATGTTGCAGGTTTGTTTGATGTTAGTGAAGTGTGTCGATTAGGATTACAAGTCTACAACCAACATGATTGTCTGTGGCACTTTGAAGATGAAGGACTCCATGCTATAGTTATTTCTGCTGCATTGTAATGAGATAGCCAAATGAGCTATGTAAGATGTAATGAATTATTTTATTCCTAGTTATAAAGTTGTATTATGACCTTTGTTTCTTGATATTACATCTTAACTCTGGATGCTAGCTATTGATCCAGGGACTAGCATTGTAAACACAGGGATCTCTACCTTATTAAAGGTTGGGACCGCTACACCCGGCAACGGCGCCAGAAAATAGTCTTGATGACCCACAAGTATAGGGGGTGTATCGTAGTACTTTCGATAAATAGGAGTGTCGATCCCAACGAGGAGCAGAAGGTGCTGTACAATGGTATGGAGCAGGAAATCCATGTGAATACTTAGCAAACGGATTTTTAGTGGTTTTCAGACAAAGCAACAAAACAAGGAGCAAGTAACAAAGGTAACGAAAAACGAAGCAAGTGGCCCAATCCTTTCTTAGCAAAGGACAAGCCGGTGGAAATACTTATAAGGACCAAACGTTCTCGAGGACACATGGGAATTCTGTCAAGTGCTTTCGCTTCAAATAGTTGAGTACTCTTCTTTGGTGTTTGTAAGTGTTGTGTGGGTGAACCTGTGCTAACATATCGCCCTTCCTAGGACTAATACATACTTGTGATTAAACCCCCTGCAAAGATCCGTAACTACAGGAAAGTAATTAACATATAAATCTAACCACAGCCTTAAACTCTGAGATCCTACACTCCCTTGTGCATAGGTGTCCTAACGGGGGATTCATGTTTCTATCACTCCGGCAACCCCACAATTGGTAGCCAATTACACAATGCATCCCACTAGGCCCATAAATGGTGAAGTGTCATATAGTCGACGTTCACATGACACCACTAGAAGAATAGCACGACAACTTAAATACTAAACCATTGAATAATAACTCAACACAGATCCACTAATAACAACATGACTTCTCCCATGTCCTCAAGAACTAGATGAACTACTCACAAGACATCATATGGATCAAGATTAAATATGATATGATAATGGATAACAATCTGAACATAGACAATATCCAATGGTTCCACTCACAAGATCAACTACAATAGTAATCAACACCGGGAAAGTTTCCCCTAAGAACTAAACCAATATCCAACACAATTGTTACAACAGGACGGAGTGGTGATGATGGTGCTGGTGGAGATGATGGTGTGGATGATGATGTTCCCGATGAAGCCTAGCTTGATGATGGTGTTGATGGCGACGGTCTCCCCTCTCTGGAAAGGAATTCCCCCGACAGAAATCTGTCGGCTGGAGAGATCTTTCTCTCTTGGTGTTTTCCGCCCCCAGAGGCGGCGGAAATCTATCTATCGTAGCTCCTTGGCCTTAGGGTTTCGTAGGTAAGATATAGGCGAAGGGGCGGAGTCGGAGGCCGGGCAGGTGGGCCACACCTGCCCTAGGCGCGGGGTCAGGTGGGCCTACGCCTAGGGGGTGTGGGCCCCCTGAGGCCCCACTTCGTCCCTCCTTCTGGCTTCCTTCATCTTCTGGTAAAATAATATGTTTCCATATTGTTCTGGTATTTTTTTGATCTTTTGTGAAATTGCACCGAAACGCCTTCTTTTCCATCAGAATCTAGACTCCGGCAGTCCATCCTCCAGGAATCATCCAACATGCATAAACAGATGAAAAAGCCATAAGTAATACCTCATAATAAGACAAACATCATTGAATAGAGGTAAATTATGACATAGTGTAACATCCCAAAAATCATGTTTTTTTAAAGTTTGCATATCATTCATGCATTCATAACATTTGCTTTGCACAAAATCTTCCAAACAAAATTTCAAATAAAACCACCATGTGATGCCTATTATTCCATGCAAATAAGGCAATGGTTTTTATTTTATTTTTCAAATACGAGAGTGGTTTGGATTGATCAGTAATGTTTTAAAATGGATGCAAAGCTTGCACAAAAATTTTCAAAAACAAAATTCAAAAAACAAAACCATTTAAATGCCTAATATATATATATCAATAAAGGCATGGTTTATTTTATTTTTCAAAGTGTCAAACTACTTTTGACTAGACAATAGTGTTTTGTACATATTTAGGAGCAATTATTACACTACAAAAATATAGAGGTGGTTTGAATTCAAACTTATTTGAATTTGATTTGATTTGGTTTCTTGAAAATCGAAATGGAAAAAGAAAAACAACAAAGAAAAGGAAATAGGCCGGCGCCACCATTTCAGCCCAACAGCAGGAGCAGCCCGCGAAGCCCACCCGGCCACCTCCCCCTCTCCTCTCTCTCTCACGCTTCATTGTACCCCTCTCAGCACGCAGCCCATCGCCACCTCATTTCGTCTTCCCAAAATCACGCCCGAGACATCGCCGCCGTTCTTGTCTTGATAATGTACAGCGTAATTGGCCTTGAATTCGCATACGTTTATTATCGAGCCGCTGCCTACTTAAGACCCTACAACCCATGACCGTTTCCCATACTCAGCACACTCTCTCCACCACCAGGCTGCCTCGCACTGCACCTCCGCTGCCCGACGCACTCTGGCGAGCTATTCTGGTGAGTCTAGCACGCCCCTTTTCCTCTCATTCACACGAGCATGCTTGCCAAGCCCTTGCGCATCTGCTCAAATATTTCGTTTGCCCTAAAATCGCCCAGGACGTCGTCACCGTCGAGCTCCATGAACGATAGGAGCGCCCCCCAACTCCGGTGAAGAAGCACGGTAAAATCAGATCACCCCTTGACCCCTAAGCCATACCGCTATGTCCGTCGTGTATCTGTGCATCTCCTAATGCCTTTTGTTCATCTTATTTTGCCGTAGAACATCGCCTTCGTCTCCGGCAGTGAGCATCAAACGTGGGCACAAACTCCGTCGAGGTCTTCCGGCCACCACAACATGCCCCCGTCCATGCCGACGATACAATTAGCTTCCTCGCAACCTTGCGACGCTGGTAAGCCAAACCACAGCCCCCAACTCGCTCTATAGCCACCGGAACCTCACTGGTAGAGCGCCGCCGCCGCGTCTCCATCGCCAGCGCCGCTAAACCTTGGTAGTTTGAGCTAGCGCCGTTAGATCTGAATCGTAGGGCTAGGATTAGATCCAGCGCGAAACGGTATTGTTTGATCTGGACCACTGGATCTGACTTAGATCCAATGCTCCACGTTGGCCGATCCGCGTGAAGAGGTATGGACCAATCAGAAGCATCCACGTGTCTGAGATTTGATTTAAAATTTGTTTTTGAATCTATTAGATATTTAAACTTGTAAAATCTATAACTTTTGTTCTGTTTATCCAAAAAATGCAAATAATATATCAATGGATTCACAAACATAAATCCTACATTACTGTGGGCTTAGTTTTGCATTTTGTTTCTGTAAAAATGGGTTTTATGCAGAGAAAAATATAGGCATATTTTGACTATATAAATTATTTAGAAAATGTTTCTAAGGTCAAATTGAGTTTATTTAGACTATAAATGTTTAGTTTTGTGTTTATTACTATTTAATTGTATTGTTTGGTTTAATAAAAATCATCACATGACATTTGCATGCATTCATATATTTTTGCTTGATTATTTCAAATGTAAATTTGGTGATATCATTTTATGTGTAGATTTTGGTGCTAGTGGTGATTGTTGTTGGAGATATGCCCTAGAGGAAATAATAAATGTAGTTATTATTATATCTTTGTGTTTATGATAAATGTTTACATTCATGCTATAATAGTATTAACAAGGAAACATTAATACTTGTGTGATTTGTAAACTAAAATAGAGTCCCTAGTAAAGCCTCTTTATAATACTAGCTTGTTGGTTAATAAATGATTGTGGTTTCCCTATCATGAACATTGAGATGTTATTAACAACAAGATCATATCGTTAGGAGAATGATATGGTGGACATACTCCTATAGATAAGCGTAGCATAAAGATCAAGTCATTTTAATAGTTCAATTGCTATATGCTTTTTGATACATAGTAACCTAATTCCTTCGACCATGAGATCATGCATATCACCTTCACCGGAAGGATGCTTTGATGACATCAAACACCACACCGTAACTGGGTGGCTATAAAGGCGCCATTGAGTGTTCAGAAAGTATTGGTTGAGACACATGGATCAAGAGTGGGATTTGTCCATCCATATGACAGATAGATATACTCTGGGCCCTCTCGGTGGAATGTCATCCAATTAGCTTGCAAGCATGTGACTGGATCACAAGGGATCACATACAACGGGAACGAGAAAAGAGTACTTATCGATGTGAGGTTGAACTAGGTATGCGAGAGATCAAGCGATCATAACCTCGGATAAGTAAACTATCGTGAGACAAAGGAAATTGGTATCGTATGTAAGTGGTTCATTCGATCATAAAGTAATCGTGAAATATGTGGAGCCATATGAATTTCAGATTGCTCTATTGGTTATTGATGAAGTGTCTCGATCATGTCGCATAATTCACGAACCGTGGGAGACACACTTAAGGATTGACGTTGTTTGAGTAGTTATGGAATGATGAGTAAGAGACCGAATGTTGTTGGTCTCGGATGGGATCCGGGATATCACGAGGAGATCCGAAATGGTCCGGAGAATAAGATTCATATAAGGAAAGTCCTGTTTGGGTTGGAGAATGGTTCCGGTGTTTTCATGGGAATGTTCTAGAAGGTTCGGAATGTCCAAGCACTCGGAGGAAGGGTACATGAATGTGTCATATCAAGTTGGAATGATTGCATCATGTACTAGGTGTCATCGCTGAACAAAATAAAGGGTTTAATCAAATCCTAGTTTGAAAAGTCAAACGCCAATTTGAAAAGTCAAACGGCTATTTTGGAAGGTGGAGGGGAAGTAGGAAACCTACTAGGGGAGGAGTTCCCTCCCTCCACCGCCAGCCCACTTGGGATCCGAGTTGGGGAGGGACTCCCCTCCCCTTGGCCGGCGCCTCCCACCTATATAAGGAGGGGCAAGGCTGCCCCTCCTAGCACACAAGTTGCCCCCTTCTAAACCCTAACCCTAGCCGCCGCCGCCCACCATATCCGCCGCCTAGGGCATCTCGCCGCCGCCTAGGTCAAAACCTAGCCGCCGGCCTTGCCCCTCCTTGGTGCGTCTAAACCCTAGATCGCCGAGGCTCTCTCTCATAGTCCACCATACTCGCTCCGGCTTAAGGCGAAGCCCTGCGAGATCTCCCCTCTACTTCCGGTACCACGCCGTTGTGCTGCCGGAATCGCGAGGAGAGTGCTACAACCTCCATTTTCTTTGGAACAAGGGAGAGGAAGGTCTTCGTCAAGTACCAAACGTGTGACCGACTGCGGAAGCGCTGCCGGAACGCAGCGCCGGAAGGATCGTCTACGCGATCTTGAGATCGGCAAGAGTTCGACTACATCACCCACGACAATCCGCTCTCATTAAACACTTTGGATTCTTCGAGGGTGAGTTATTCCATCGACTTGTTGCTACAATCTAGTAGATAGATCTTGGCTTGTTTGTTTGTATGCGGTAGAAATTTTTTGTTTTCCATGCTACGAAACCCTACAATTGTGAGGATTGTTGATACTCCCCCAAATACCAAGGAAAGTGGTGTTTCATGTATTTGTCCCATTATTTTGAATATGCACTAGTGATATTTTGTATAGGGCTTGCTTGAAAATTTTGCTAAGTATCTATATGCTATGCTATGGGAAATCCTAGTAGATGTAGTCATGGTAGAATTTTCTCTAAGTTAAGATACTTGTTATATTATCATGCTTAGCCTAGCTAGTAGCAAACAAGGGTGGATTATATACATGCTATGGAAATTTTGTGAAGTGTTTGACTTGTGTTTTTCCTAATAAAAAAACTAAGTGAATGAATCACCTGGGTGGAATGGTATGTTTGGGTTATGTTGAGTGGTTACACAAGGACCATATCCATGGTCTACCTTGTGTATCACACTTGTGGAAAGCCACCCAGGAACAAAAGGGATTTGAGATACTTAGTGTTTAGAAGCTTCTAGTGCAACCACATGGCATATGGGCTCTGCCTTGATCATATAGGTTGCAATAACTTAGCCAGATAGACAGATGGTGGTAGTGACATGGTTATACCCTACGGTACGTGACATCAGCATACCTGGTCCAGCCCAAGGAAGGCCCACAGCAGATATACGCTGGCCCATGAAGATTTTCGGGTGGCCAAGGCCCATGACGCCTTCGGATCCTTGGAGAGCAAGACTAGCATAGATAGGAAATTCAAAGGGGTAAAACCCTAGAACTTGTAACCGACTAGGACTATGCCCGGGACCTGCCTAAGTCTATATAAATGCCAGGAGGGCACGTCCTAGATCTCTCGACTCATACTTTCGCACACACCTCCACGCCAGATCGAATCTGCGCACCCTGTAACCTTCGGTTCCGTCGTAATCAAGAGCAGACAAGCAGGAGTAGGGTTTTCCCTCCGGGGGCCTGAACCTGGGTAAATCTCGTGTCCCCTGGTTGCTTGTCTGTTAACCGTGCCACGATCTCCAGCATCCCCATCTTCTCCAAAACCCAAGTCCATAACAATGGGCATTGACGAGATCAAACCTCGTCAATTGGCGCCGTCTGTGGGAATCCGGGCTGCTGATTGTGCGATCGTGACGGTCCCGACCCGATATATCTACAACTCCGCGGCGACGGAGAATCACATCCTCTTCGGCACTTTCGACTTCACCGCCCACTCGCCGACCACCATGAAGGATTTCGAGCCCGTTGCCTAAATTTTGTTCGGGAGCTTCTGCTTCCAGGTGGGACAAACTGGAACACTCCGCCTTCCTGAGAGGGTGCCCATGCCATCGATCAGGCCCACCTTGTGGGCCCCACACCCCGTGCTACGCACATCACCATCGACAGATGAGTTCTACAACAGCAGCAGTTGCAACTCCGATTTGTGCGATCCTACTTTGGATGAAGGGACCTACGGTTCCGGATCTGAAAGCTGCGGCAGCAGCGAACTGATCTACGAGCGCTACCAATGCGCCGCAGTCATCCGGGAGCAACAAACGCCTAACCCGCCGCCCAACACGAATCCGAACCCGCAGGATAGAAATGGCGTAAATGGAGGGAATAGAAGAAGCCAGTCCCCCCCACCCGAAGGGGAAAACAACGGCCACGTCATCCAACTTAGCAAAGAAGGATGGGTCCAGGCACACCGTGCCGTTGCAGGCGACATAGTCCTACCTGTGGACTCCCCACGTGACCTACTGATGGCGTACCACTACCTCCTCATCAAGGAGCACAAGAAGCAAGTCAAGATGCAGGAGACGCTCGACAAACGCAAGCAAGCAGCCTCCGAGTCCAGCGCGCGACGAGCTGCGCTCTCCGCCATGGCACCCGGCTCTAGCACGAACGAAAATAAGGGAAACAAGCACCGCTCGTGGGTGGAGAACATGGATCCCAAGGAACGCCGTGATGTGACCCAAACTCTCCACACATCGTTCATGGATATGGATGCCGACGGCAACATCATCCCGAAGACACCGCAAGCTGCGATCATGGCAGCCACTGCGTATCTCACGGCCCACCAACCTCCGGAAGGGGACCCGAAAAGAGCCATGCATAAGTCCGCACTCATCGGACTCGGACTCGTCGGAGCTGCGCTCCACGAAGACGCTCTGGGCCGAAGAAAGCTCCGGTCGGTAGCGGCCGAGCCCCACCCTTCATCCGAAGAGGAGGAGGAGCACAACCTTCCTCGAAGGAAGAAGAGCTCGCATCGCCATAAGCGACTCTGACGCCGTAGACGCGCTTACACAGCGCAAAATTGACAAAGCACGAGCCAAACGCGCATGCTCGTCCGAGTCCGAGATGGATGAAGATGAAGGAGAACTCTGTGGAGCTCGATGCTTAGCAGATCTGTTCGGCGAACATAGATGCCACGCAATTTCAAGATTCCTTCGGATACTCCAAAGTTCAACGACATAAGATCCAAAATCTTAGCTCGGCGATCATCATCATCCGTCAAGCATGGCGGTAACAAAGAAACCGCCATGCAATGCCTCCATTGCGGTGACGGTAGCGGCAGTGCAGCTCAGCAGCCTATAATCAGGATCCATCTGAAGTTGGGAGGATCTAGCTTACAGCTTCATCCGAAATTTCAAGGGCACTAGCAAGAGGCCCGCCTCAATCGAAGAGTTGCGAGCCTGCACTCAGAGAACGGGGGAATCTATTCGCTCGTACATATTACGCTGGCCTACCACCAAGAACTCCGCATCACATATCTCCGAGGAGGGGGCCATCGACGCCTTCAGAGACGGCGTCAAGCGCCAAGATTTCAAGGAGGAACTTGGGCGTGTCAAGCCCAAGACACTCGACCACCTCATGGAAATTGCCAACAGTTGGGCAGACGGCGAAGATTGCATCCAGCGAGCGCAATCAGATGAACAGGACGACTACGTCCAAAGGCGAGAACGCCGCAGCAAGAGGAGATCACGTGTCTACGAAGACCGCGACGGACCCGACATGGTCGCGGCTGGCTACGCCGACCGCCGCAATGACAACAGCCGCAATAGCGGAGGATACCGCGGAGGAAATTTCGCGGCGGTGGGCGACCGGCACGATCGTGCAGCGCGCGACGCGACAACGGACCCTCGGCATTCGACAAACTTTCGGGTCCATGCACCATCCACTTCTACATCGAAAAACAAGATGGCAAAAAAGCGATCCACATGCTCAAGGACTGCGCGAGTTCGAAACTCAGCGAAAGCATGGTGCGAGATGAGGCAACAAGCCCCAACCCCTGCGTTGAAGCGCAGCGCTAGGAGAAATAGCACGGAGCTCCTCCACGCCACCTATTGAGGCACAAACCAACGATCGCACCAGTATCAAAACAACGCCGAGTCGGATACCCCACCAAAGGGAGCACTAAATATGATCCGGAAGGGCGCCCCACAAGCAGTGCGAAGAAAATCACCCGACAAATCAACTTGGCTGGCAACTCCGCTGCAATCCACGAGTACCTCGGCGGATCGAGTCCTGCATCACATTCACTCGCGGATCACCCTTGCCATATCCCTCGCCCAGGCCATGCTGCCCTGGTGCTGGAGGCACAGATCGGAGGCTTCGAGATGAGCCACGTCTTCATGGATGGCGGCAGCGGCATAAATCTAATGTTCTCAAGCACTCTAGCAGCTATGCGGATCCCGCAATGCAGCCTGGAACAATCAGACACAACGTTCCACGACATTGTCGGAAAGGGCATATTCCCCTGGGCAAAATAGGGCTCGGCGTTATCTTGAGCGGACAACTTCCGGGGCGCCTAGAATTCAAAGTGGTGGGTACTGGCCGCAATACCACGCCATCTTGGGCGTGTAGCATTATAAGGTTCTGGCGTCGCACTACACATACCTACTACTCAAGATGCGGGACCAAGGCGTCATCACAGTCCACGGAGCTTCACTGATCGCACCAATGTGGCGGATTTCAAAAATCTCGAGTCTTTTGGCATGCAAGGCGAGCTTGTAAGGCTCCGTGAAGTAACGGACAATGGGTACCCCAGTCACAAGGAAACGCACTGACATGTCCTTGACTCCGTCAACACTAAGAAAGTACAGGTCCATCCGACGGATGCCTCCAAGCGGCCTTGATCGCCAATGACCTCGGCACCGCATAGGAAGGCGGCTTGTCGAATTCCTCCGTGGCCTGGAAATCTTCGCTGTGTCCTGCGGACATGCCGGAGTTCGAGGAATTCGCCGAACGCACTCAATGTCTTTCCGGACACCAAGCGGTCAAGCAGTCCATCCGAAGATTGCCAGACCACGAGCGAAGCTATCGGCAAAATCAATAGACTACTCGCTGCAGACTTCATCGGAAATCAAAAGCGAGTGGCTTGCAAACACGGTGATGGTCGAAGAAGGAAGCGGACATCCTGCGGATGTGCGTGGACTTCACGTCACTAAATAAGCATTGCCCAAGGACCACTTCCCTCTTCCACGGCTCGACGGATCATCGATTATTGCGGGTTGTGAAACTCTCCTTCCTTGATGCCTACTCAGGCTATAACCAGATTCGGCTCAAGGTCGAAGATCAGGAGAAAACGGTGTTTATCACACCGTTCGGAGTATTCTGTTACAACACAATGCCCTTCGGGCTAAAGAACGCGGGTGCCACGTACCAGCGATGCATGCAGGCCTGCCTCAAGGACCAGATCGGTCGCAATGTCCAAGTCTATGTCAACGACATAGTAATAAAAACTAAGGAGGCAAGGACACTTATCGACGATCTTCGCGAGACGTTCGAAAACCTTGATCGCTACAGGATCAAGCTCAATCCCGAAAAGTGCACCTTCGGCGTCCCATCAGGTCAGCTGCTCGGGTACTTCATCTCTCAACGAGGGATCGGCGAACCGAAAAAATCGAGCCATCATGGCGATGGAGAAGCGAAAAACCTCAAGGCGTCCGGCTCGCGGGGCGAGTAGCGGCACTAAGCGGTTCATCGGCCGCATGGGTGAGAAGGCCTACCATTCTACCGGTTCTGCGCCAAAGCGGACAAGTCCGAGTGGACACCAGAAGCCAATGACGCATTCGAAAGCCTCAAGCGGCTCCTCTCCACCTCGCCCGTTTTGGTCACGCCTAAGGAGCGCGAGCCCCTGCTGCTGTACATAGCAGCCACACACTAGGTGGTCAGCACCGTACTCGTGGTCGAACGACCCGAAGAAGGCAAGACCCACGGGGTCCAGCGCCCAATTTACTACCTCAGCGAGGTACTGACACCAACAAAGCAGAGGTACCCTCACTACCAGAAGCTAGCCTACGACGTGTTCATGACGGCTCGACGGCTGAGCCATTACTTCCAGGAGCACCAAGTGATGGTCGTCAACGAAGCACCCGACAGCATCTGAATAATCTAGAGGCCACGGGGGGTGGCCACGTGGGGCATCGAACTGTCACCCTTGGACATCGTCTCTGAAGCGACATAATTAAATCTCAAGTCCTTCGGACTTCCGGTACATTGTATGGAGCTGCGGACACCCGGACATGTCGCGATCATGGACAATGCACTTCGACTCCAAGCGCGGCCGGAGGCGGCAGTCATCTTGACCTCCCCAAGCGACAAGATGAAGTACATTCTTGGATGAAATTGAGCCTCCAACAACGAGGCGAATCTGAAGCCCTCATCCATGGCATGAGGATGGCAAAGATATAGGCGCCAGCGCTGGTCATCTGTGACTCCAACCTCGTCGTCCGGCAGACGATGAATGAGTCTGGCGACACGCCGAAAACATGATCGCGTCATGGCGCTACAACGCACTCTAAGGAGAATTCGATGGCTGCGAACTTCGGCACGTTGGAAGAGAGAGCAACGAGGAAGCCGATAAACTCGCCAACATCGGCTCCACTTGCGCAAAAGTGCCACCAGGAGTGTTCCTCGAACAGATCTGCGTACCATCCATCAAGCGAAAGTTCCCCAAGGGATCACCCGAAGAAGCAGAACACTCGGGAGCTACGCTACCCGAAGGACACGAAGGACCCGAAAAACTGGACACAGAGGTAGCCATGGTCAACCTAATGCAGGTCATGGCAGTCGAAGAAGCTTGGACGCGACCATACCTCCAGTTCTTGATAACCGGAGAATTGCCTGACAGCCCAACAGACGCCCGGCGCTTATCTCGCCGGTCAAAAGCCTTCACCATCATCAACGGCGAGCTGTACAAGCACAGCATCACGGGTGTACTTCAACGGTGCGTCACCATCGACGACGACAAGGCCATACTCCAAGACATCCATGAAGGCATCTGCGGCCACCACGCAGGCAGCCGCTCCCTTGTCGCTAAAGCTCTACGAGCAGGATTCTACTAGCCAACGGCCATGAGCGACGCAAAGGACATCGTCCGAAGATGCAACGGATGCCAACGGTTCGCCGACAAACCGCACGCACGTGGGTCCGAGCTCAGGCCCATACCTATAGCTTGGCCTTTCGCTCAATGGGGCCTCGACATGATCGGCAAACTGCCAAAATCCTCGAAAGGGGGACATGTCTTCCTCCTGGTTGCAGTCGACAAATTCACCAAGTGGATCGAGGCCATGCCGGTCACCAACCAGAAAGGCAAAACTGGCATCAAGTTCTTCGAGTCCATTGTCTACAGGTTCGGCGTACCACACAACATCGTCACCGACAATGGATCGAACTTCATCTCCGAAGAATTCCAGGACTTCTGCGAAGGCCTTGGGATCAACATCACATATGCCTCAGTGGCACACCCGCAAACGAACGGGCAAGTGGAAAAGGCCAACGGCCTAATCGGTAGAAGCATCAAGAAGCGCCTCATGAGCTCACTCGAACAAAAAGCTGGAAGCCGGGCGAAAGAGCTACCATCCGTCTGTGGAGCTTACGGACTCGCCAAACAGCTCCACCGGCTACACACCGTTCTTCATGGTACACGCGAGGCCGTGCTACGGCCAATACGCCACCAGGGCCCAGGTCGTCGCTTAATGTAAGCTGAATCACGATTGCACTTCAAGGCGCGTCGACACACTCGGCGAAGCACGGGATATAGCGGCGGCTCGATCAGCGATGTACCAACGAGTCTCCGCAACTACTACGGTCGCATTGCGCCCAAGATCGCCGTCGAAGGAGACCTCGTCTTGCGACTCAAGCAAAGCGGCCAATAAATTCGAGTCACCATGGGAAGGACCCTCGTCATCACGAAGTCATCCCGGTGGCGCCTATCGCCTCAAGCGTGGAGTGCAGGTCGCATACTCCAACCCATGGAATATCTACTGCTGACGATTCTATCCGTAACCTACCCCTTTTACTTTCAATAAGGCTTCCGGCCAAGGCTATTCCGAACAATGTACCTCCTCCATTACGATATAAATAAACCTAAGTGTCTCGCCCCAAAACTTTGGTTCACTATTTTACTGGCATGCTACATGCTAAGCACTGGGGCTCCCCCACCTCACGGTTTCATCATCGAGGACCAAGCGTGTACACACAGTAGCTGACAACGTCAGGCAAATGAAAAGGACACGTACTCAATCAAAGCACTACGTGCTCACAAACAAACAAACCTTTACAACAAAGGGCACAACACGCCCAGCCGAAATATACAAATTTTACATCTCTCTCTTTTTACAGGTATTACCTATGTTGAAGAATAATCTGGGCACACTGCTCAAACAAATCTACAATCTGTTCGGCATACTGCCTTACAGCCGCGTAATGCGGACGCATGTCCCACTCGCCACCATCAGGGCGAAGAGGTGGCCTAGAAGCCACATCAGCCAAATCCACGTCAGGCCGGTGCAGCCTCACAAGAGACAAAGCAGCCTTCACTCCCGCGACGAGCTGTTGTCGCACCAACTCCTTGACATTGCTCACGTTCCGAAACTTCGACAGAAGACCCGCAAGGCTCGTTGGTACGGCATCCAAAGGAAACATGACGTGCAGCACCGAGGAAAGCGATGTCTGCACTTGGCGGAGCACCCGCGAAACTTGATGAACACGATCCTGCACCGTCGCTAGAGCCATGGCGCGATCGCGATCCATCCAGAAGAAGCCGCCGGCCTCCATGTCCTGTTGAGTCAAGCAATTGACCCAAATAGCGACACGCTCCTTTTATTCCCTCGGAGCAAGATTCGCACCTGCGACAATCGCACAAAACAAGAGTAAGGCCAGCAGGCTCATCCGAAGAACTGAGCTACAACTCGAACCAAAGAACAACTTACATTGTAGCTGCTCGGACAGCCGAACCAGCTCCGCCATCAAGTACTCCTCTCTGGCTGCACCACGATCCGCCTTGGACTTCCAAACGTCGGCATGACCGCGTAACCCGAGCAACTCCCTCTCCAGACTACGCACACTATCCCGAAGGAAAGTGAGCTGCGAGGAATCATCCAAGGACGGACGCAACGACATTGCGGATGGGGCGTCAAAAGGGTTAGCACCCGAAGGAACCTAGAGCAGCAGCAGAAGAAAGGAACACAGACATTCAGCCAAGGATAGAGCACAACTCAGAGGAATTCATTCAATATATAAGGCCACTGCATGGCACAAGGATGGTGTTCTTCAAGATATTTACAACAAAAGCAGACTACAAACTACCCTATGTTTACTACGCCTAAGATGCGGGACCCTGAGTCGCCTCGGAGCCAGACTGCCTATCTTTGGCCCGTACTGCCATGATGCATACTCGAACAACAAATCAATGAGCTTGGGCCCATATCGCTTGCGATGAGCGAATAGGCAGAAGGCTACCTCGGATCCATCCGCGATCGCCGGCATCCGAGAGGTGATGCAGGCAGATCCGGCTCCGCTCCGGCCGCCAAGGCCATCGCCAGCCAGACGGACGATGCCCATACGCTTGCGCTTATGCGCGAGCGCCGGATGAGCCTCGCGAGCATCCACATCATCAAGGGTTGCGCCCTTAGGGACAAGCTCCTTGTAGAAGCGACCAAGGACCTCTTTCGGCTTGGCAAGGGAGCTGACGACGGTGCTGCAGCGGTCTTCGACCGCCACAGCGGAATCATCTAGAGCACTCCGTGCTCCAGAGCACCGCGGTTGAACTCGATGCCTGCGGCATCTGAGACAAAAAATAAGAAGAAAAACATGAAGAAAAGCAGCATAGAAGAAGACCCGAAGAAAAGAAACAAGTACAAAATTAGCACTCACCCGAAATAGCCTTGGCAGCACCCATGAGCTTCGTCGCGACCTCCTTTTCACGAGCAGCCGCAACGGTGGCCAGCTACTCCTCACGATCTGCGGCCTCCTGCTGCAGACGCTCCTTCGCTTCGGCTGCCTTAGTCAGCTCTAGCTCGAGGCATTCTTTCGCGCCAACGTCGGCTTCGGCCTTCTGCTCTGATTGACCAAGGCTCTTTTTGAGAGCGTCGACCTCACGGAGGGAATTGTTATGCTCCTCTGCATTCAAGACAAGCTAGTGTCAAAGAACAGAACTAGGATAAATAAGAGAGGCATTAAAAGGCAGATAGATACCTTGAAGCTGCCGAAGGTTTGCCTCCAGCGCTAGGCGCTCCTGCACCAGCCGCTTGGCCCCCTGCACAAAAGGCTGCAGAAAAATAAATAGCAGTAAGAAAAGGGCTTGGGGGCTACGCCCAACACGAAGAAGCAAAAACAAAATTCGCACACGAAGACACTCGGGGGATCCACCCGTGACATGAAGCAGAAAAACTTACATGCTCTGATGGCGACTCCGAAGCACCGCCTGCGAAATTCTGAGGCACAACCACCTGCACCTCCTGCAACGGAGGATCCGGAGCCGCGCCACCCGAAGTCGCCACCGTCTGAGGCGGAGGAGATGCAATTTTCGACTCCCCCATCATCTCTCGGCCACCATCACTAGAGGAATCATGGGAGGAGTGCCTGCATACGAACCAATCAGCACAAGTGCAAAAATCAGGAAGAAACAAGGATAATAGTGCAACAAGAAACTTACGAGCCCAATGAGCTCAGGTCGAAGACAGGAGGAGTCCTTCGGGCTCTCTTCTCCTCTTTCTTCTCTTCCTTCTTCTCCTCCTTCTTTTCTTCCTTCTTCCGCTTCGCTGGTGGGTGCGGCGCTACAGCCCGCACAGGAATGGCAGGAAGGGGAGAGGAAGAACCTCCATGACCGTCGCTATGACGCTCAAGGCCCAGAGGGTTTCTGGGAGTCGGAGGAGTCGAGGCATCCGAAGACTCGCTGGAGATCCGTGACCGTTTTCGCGTATGGTCCTCACTCGACTCTTCAGCATCCTCCGCCGGAGATCGCGCCGACGGTAGCTCAGACACGGAATCAACCACTTCATTATCCGGGGCATTCGGATACCTTTCGGGCAATGGCGGTACCATGCCCGACACTTTGAAGCTCTGCAAAATCAGAAGGAACTTTGTTAGCAAAAAAAGGAAATAAAAACACAGCAGACAAAAAGCACTACGTGCACAAATCTACACCTGCGGTACGACCAACGTCGAAGAAAATGGAGGAGTTAGCGACTTCCCCTGGATTTCTTCTCCGGCTTTGAACTTCAGCAGCGCGCGAAGGGCCCTGTCGTGATCCCCCTCGGACATTTTCTCAGCGGAAACCCTCGTCGGATTACGGCGCCCAGAATAAAGAAACATCGGATGCGCCCTCGCTTGGAGAGGCTACACCCGACGCTCAAGAAACGTTCGGATGATGTCCACGTCGTTCACCTCCTTCTCCGGAATCAGCTGGAGATCCTCCACCCGACGGTAAAGGGCCTCTATCTCCGCCACCTCACCGTCCAAGATTTGGTTTTTCCAAGATCTTTTCTTCTCAATCATTTGGGAGGGGTCAAAGGGAACAAGACAAAAATCTTGCCCGGGCACTACGGAGTCGCGGATATAAAACCATCGCCTCCTTGATCTTGACAGATTCGGACATGGAAAAAGAAAAGAGAAGATTGGGACTAAGGGAGCGATGCAACCCCAATGGGATACACACCATCCGAACAGATTGCCTCTTCACGGAATAGAGCTTCGGAAGAGGCCAAAGTCTTGACTCAATGCCAAGCGAGCACCATAAAAAGTGATAAAACATGCAATGTGGAGAAGAGAATTGGGAAGCAGATGATGAAGCTGAATCCCATAGAAGAAGCGATCCACGAAGTCGTGGACGGAAAATAAAACCCATAAACGATGGCGAAACATAACCCGATACCCGGATGGGGGCGGGGATTACCTCATTGCCGGGTAGTTTGGCGGCCTCCCTATCTTGGGATCAGGCCCGCTCATGGCTGCGGAGATCGCTCTCCCGCGTCTCTGATCGCCGCCAGCCACCATGTGACGCGAGTAGCGGCGGTGCCCTTTTTTCCTCCAGCGGCGCTGGTCCCAACCGCAGAGGAAGATTTCTTTGATTTCCCCATTGCGCTTCTGGCGCGCGTGGTGGCAAAAACGACGGAAATGTGGAAGGAAATCCCAGCGCGAAGCAAGAATCGCTCGAGCACAAGGAGGCAGTGAACACAAGAACTGGTGCGGTGAAAACAAAACACGGTTTCCCCCAATGATTATAACAACGAAGACGACGAACGGCAGCCGTCCATCCAGAAGAACTAACGCCAACGGCAGATCTGACCGTACACGTGTCAGCATCACAACGAACCGTCGTTACCACGCCGTCCACCATGCGCAGAAATCGAGGAGACGCCGTAATTATCTCCACGCCACGCGTGACCGGTCAATTCAAAGTCAGCAAGTGGGACCCACGTTCGTCCAGTCAAGTCATCTCTAGCGTAGCAGACGCTTGAGGTCATTGATCGTCAGCACTGATGTCATCAAAAAGCTATACTAGCATCAACTACAATTCTTCGGCTCCACAGCTAAGAGTATTCACTCGAATCTTCGATTCGACTAAATACTCGGGGGCTACTCCTATCAGGAGCGCTGGCCGCGCACCCGGAGGATGAATAACGACAAAGTATTTCTTCGATTCCTACGTCGAGTCTACGACTCCAATACGGACTCGGAGGCTACTCCCATAGGGAGGATGGATTTAAGCATCCGAAATTTTTTGAGTCCTACGGACTTAACAACTGAACAATGCTTGAACTAAAGTCTCGCCGAGTCTCACTCGAGCAGACACTGAGGCTACTCCCATAGGGGGCTGGTCGCGCACCCTATGAATTCTTCGACCGTGATCTTCGGATCGACGCAAAAACTTTTTGGCATCTCTGCCCCAACAAACGCGGAGTGAGCGACAATCTCCTTGGCCACCCGAAACACCTCCTCGGTGAAAAATGTTCGGATGCTGCGTCTGCGACGCAAAGATAAGACCTGCAGATATCATCGGCGGCACGGCAACGTACATATTTGCGCTCTGCTAGTACAAATCCATGTCAACAGGCGTGATGAAAAATCCCGACGGACGCATTGGGTACATTAATTAAAATCACTGGAATTCCACTCTTGTAAGTCCTCCACGGCCTGAGTCGAATTACATGACATATGTTCAGTCCGAGTTGAGGGACTCGAACTTGAAGAAGATCGTGTTGTTTCGTCCTAAGACAGTTAACTGACCCTGATCCGTCGGGTGAGTCAGGCACACGCGTCAACAATCCCTACACACATATACTATTAATACATAGTTGCACCCGAAAGATGGAAGAGTCCTCAGCCGAATCTACGGGTACGTGACTTCAGCATACCTGGTCCAGCCCAAGGAAGGCCCATAGCAGATATACACTGGCCCATGAAGATTTTCGGGTGGCCAAGGCCCATGACGCCTTCGGATCCTTGGAGAGCAAGACTAGCATAGATAGGAAATTCAAAGGGGTAAAACCCTAGAACTTGTAACAGACTAGGACTATGCCCGGGACCTGCCTAAGTCTATATAAAGGCCAGGAGGGCACGTCCTAGATCTCTCGACTCATACTTTCGCACACACCTCC
Organism: Avena longiglumis; assembly: GCA_030063025.1. NCBI lineage: Eukaryota > Viridiplantae > Streptophyta > Magnoliopsida > Poales > Poaceae > Avena > Avena longiglumis. The sequence continues at coordinate 467,272,202 of CP125974.1, read as the reverse complement.
ACGCCAGATCGAATCTGTGCACCTTGTAACCTTCGGTTCTTCCGTAATCAAGAGCAGACAAGCAGGAGTAGGGTTTTCCCTCCGGGGGCCTGAACCTGGGTAAATCTCATGTCCCCTGGTTGCTTGTATGTTAACCGTGCCATGATCTCCAGCATCCCCATCTTCTCCAAAACCCAAGTCCATAGCAATGGGCATTGACGAGATCAAACCTCGTCAGGTAGGGTGATAGGTTGGAACGCGTCCATTGGTATAAGGGAAGGCTTATGAAAGGTCTCGTCTCGATGCATGTCGAGTCTTGTGGGGAAAGTGCACCACCTCTCGAGAAGGAAAAATCTAAGTACTTAGCTGTGTCCCCGACAACGGACAATTTGAGCATCAATACATTGAAGCTATCTAGTATCTCCTCATCCCAATTTCTAAGTTAAAACTTGTGGTTGAACAAGGGTGAAGGTTCACCAATGTCTATTGGTGGTTCCTTGGGATTTTTTGTCAAACAAAAACTTAGTGTTTTTCAACTGATAGGCAAAACCTATCTTGAGAAAAGCAAGCCTAAGCTACACTTAGCCAAATTCATATAGATGCTAGAAACTATTATTCTACTAAGGTATCACTTGCCATTACTATTACAATGTATTGACCCACTGTGGATGTCTTATGATGTTGCAGGTTACTCTGATGAGGATTAGGGTTATGAGTCTACACTCAACATCTTTGCCTGTGGCACACGAAGATGAAGACTTTACTTTATTTACTTAAGTTGAACTCTTGTACTAGCCTATGGCTATGGAGTTGTAAAAGACTATGTTATCTCTGGAATGACGATGTAATAAAGACCTTTGTATCTGTGTACTTCATCTTAAACTGTGGATGCTAGAATTTGATCCAAGGACTAGCATTGCAATCACATGGACCTTTACCTTTATAAAGGTGGGGTCTTACAGATGGTATCAGAGCACTATGTTGCCTGTAGGATTATGACCCTAGGTTGGATTAGACTAAGAAACCACTAAGGAAAACTACAACACTTTGTAAAATTCCACACATGTCTTTTTCTTCTCGTAAACTTTTCTAATCTTCTTTCTCATCTCTATTTGTAGATGAATTCCATCAACGAAGCCGTCAAGAAGGGACCACTCATGACCATGACTTTGGAGTGTGAGACGGAATTTCCCAAAGCACTCAAGAACCTTATGGTTACCATGGGGATACATGGTGCAGCTGTGTACAAGGGATTCCCTATGATGGATGAAGGAGAAGAGTATTGGTGGGTGCAACTTCACTTGTACAAAAACAAGGAAGACAACCACAAAGAGTCGGGATTCTGCATGGTCACCAACTCTGAAATGCACACAACATTCTTTGACGCTGCAAGAAATGCATCTTGGAATGCCATCAAGGAGCTTGGTGATAGGCTCAAGTGTAGAATGCTCAACACTCAAAATGACCTTAGAGAAGAAAAGAAGCATACCTAAGACTTAGAGGCTGCCAATCAACTCTTAAGAGAAGACATCATAGACTTAGCATTAGAATCTTGTGAATAAGATCGACAGATTGCCTCTAGCGATGCCCTGATAGCTATCTTGTCAAGTGAGTGAGAATTCTAACGTACTCCGTTAGTTGGACCACCACACTTGTGGTATTTTCCTAAAAATTTGTCTAAGTTATGTTGAACCTTAGTGTTGTGATAAATTTGTATGCCATGACTTGTATGTTTTATGGATGATGTGTGCTTTTGTTTTCATTATACTGTCTTGTTTCTTCTACTTGTGTTGTTCTAATATTTTTATCTTACCTTAGATGACTAGATTTGAGATCAGCACTGCGGAGGAGTTCAATGGAGCTCGTTTTGGTTCACGTATCATGCATTTTACTAGTGTGCTCAACCTCCTACTTCCTAGTATCAAGGCCTTTCAGCTCACCAAGTTTGAGAGGAAAGATCTTTGGGGTTTTATCATCTCGTAGCCGGGACGACAGACGAAGACACTCATGGAGGAGATTTCCGTCAAGCAGATATACGATGACAAGGATAAGGGTCTAGATTTAGTCATGCAGGAGCTACTCGAACGCCTCTGTGGACGCCACTCCACTGAGCTTAGAGGCCTCTACTTCCACCCGTTCGGGAGACGTGACGAGGAGGGAGAGGCATTGATGTATGAGGGTGCTACTAGAGAGACGATTGAGCCAGTTCGTCTCTACCTCCAGGACCTAGAGGGCCTTATTAGACACCTTGACACCGATAGGACCAACGTCATTTTTAGGAATGATGAGCTCCAGGTTCAGTTGAGGGAGAAGGACATGCTCTTCATGGAGCAAGACAAGATCGTCAAGGAGATGGAGGCCAGATTCGAGAGCCAGGACAAGAAGTTCAAGAATCAGGAGAAGAGAGTCCAGGACAGAAACAAGAAGATCAAGGACATGAAGGCTAAGATAGAGGCCAAGGACTTCGAGCTCGAGACCCAGCGGGTAGTGATTGAGAGGCTTTGCTCACAGAAGAGGGCCCACAGGGCAAAGATCGAGGCCTTGAACACTAGTGTAGAGGAGTACAAGGCCGCCACGGAGAATGCATGTAACATCCCTAAAATCATGATTTCAAATATTGCATATCATGCATGCATGCATATAGATATGAGATCAATTTCAAACTCATTTCAAGAAAACAGAAGCACATAGTGCTATCATTTTATGTGAGCAAACTTAAATCAAATTGACATCCCCATTTGAGAGTTTGAATGTTTTAAACCAAGATTGTTTGTCTCCCTTGTTGATTGAATTGAGTGTGAAGTTAGAACAAAATTTTACAAAATAGAAATGGTTTCAAAAAAACCATTTTCAGACTTTTGCAAACCTAGTGCAATGTCCCTGTTATTTTGTTTTTCCAAAAATGACCAAGCCTTTTCAAAGTGACCACATGGTTTTATGCCAAGTTTTGTGACTGTTGCACAATGCAAAAATCCCAAAAAGATTTGAATTCAGAAAGAGTTTGATTTCATTTGAAAACCAATCCAGAAAATCAAAATAGAAAAAGAAAAGGAATAAAGAAATGGAAAAGGGTCGGCGCCAGGAATTTGGCCAGCAACAGACGCAGCCCAACTAGCCCACCCGGGCCACCTCTCTCTCTCTCTCTCGCACGCGTGGACACACCCAGCAAGTCGCTGACACTCGGACCCCACTTCCCCTTTGCTCTATTCGCTGACAAGCGGGCCCCGTCCACGACGTCATCGTCTTCCCCAAAATTGCGCGCATGAACTCCGCAGCTGCCCGTTGCTGCTTTGATTCCGCGAGGTAATTGGCATTGAATCACTGAGAGTTTCTTGTTGAGCCTCTGCCTATTTAATCCTCTCTCTCTCGCGGCCATTTCCCCTCAAACAATTCCCTCTCCACGCCACCAGGCCGCTCGAAACTCGCCAGACGCCGCCGCTGTCCCGACGATCTCCGACAGCAATTCCGGTGAGTCCCGACCGCCCCTGTGCCCCTGATTCAAACGATTATGCTCAGCATGAGCTCGTGCATCTTCTGACACCCGTCGCTTTCCTGCTCGTGACCCAGGACGCCGTCCCCGTTCGTGCCTGCAACCGACCGAGCCGCCTCTCAACTCCGGCGACCAATCGCGGTAAGTCCCGGGCGCCCCTTGCCCCCTCTTGCATACGAGGATGTTCGCCACGGTCTTGCACGTCTCCTAATCCCTCAGGTTCGTGCTAGGGCGACGCAAAACTTCGGCAACAACTCCGACCGCAACCACCCGACGCCGTGCACGACTCCGACGAGCTCCAGCAGCCCCTGCCGTGTGCCCCTTGCCAAGCCATCGCCACGTTGAGCTTCAGCACACCACCGCGGTTCTGGTAAGCCTCTACCCCCACTCCCGTGCGACCTAGAACGCCAGCCGGTGCCTTGACAGACGCCACCGATCGCCGCTAAGCGCCGCTCGATTTTGGTCGAGATGATTCAGAGTCGGATCGATCCGGTAGCGTGGATTAGTTCACTTATCAAACCGTTAAGTTTAGATCTGAGCCGTGCATGTTGGTTAGATCCAACGGTATCCGAGCGTGATCCGGTGCAAAACAGTACGCGCCAGTAAGATTAAGACGCGTGACTAGGGTTTGTTTAAAAACAGAATTTGAAAACAGATTTGAATCCAATTTTGATTTAGCTATAACTTTTGATCCACAAGTTAGAATTTGACAAATTTTATACCGATGGAATCAGGGAGACAAGCCCTTTCTGTTTATGCAATGTGTTTAGTGTTTAGTTTCTGTTAAAATGATTTTATTTGCAGAAACTTGTTTAGGACTATTTTGAGTATAGAAATTGTTTAGGAAATTATTTTAGTGTCAAATAAACTTGGTTTAGCAAGTTTTTGACTTGTTTATGGTTCAGTACTATGCACTTGCTTGGTTGGGTTTTAAAAAGCATTCCTTAGCATCTTGCATGCATGCATATATATATTTTTGATTGTATATGTTTTGTATGTGATTGTGGCTATATTTTATGTGTAGATTTTGGTGCTAGTGATTGTGAAGAGTGCTACTCTCCCCACTACCAAGGCAAGTGGTACTTCATGAATATTTCCATCCCGATATATTTTTATACAAGCATTAGAAATATTTTGCTAAGTCTTGCATGTTACTATTTTTGCCAAATGCCATGTTGGGAAATCCTAAGTAGTTGTAGAATTGCTAGGAAATTTCTAAGTTAAGTTACTATCTATGCCATGCTTAGCCTAGATAGTAGCAAACAAGGGTTGGTGAAATATACATACTATGATGAAAATATTTCTAAGTCTTTGGACTTATGTTTTCTTAATAAAACAACTAAGTCAATGAATCACCTGGGTGGAAAGGGACTTGATTGGTGGTTTTTGGTTGAGTGGTTACACAAGGCCCATGGATATGGTTTACCTTGTGTATCTCACTTGTGGTATGCCACCCAGGAACAAAGGGATTTTAGAGGCCAAGTGTTGAGAAGCTTATAGTGCAGCCACTTGGCAATATGGGCTCTGCCTGGATCACATAAGTTGCTAGAACTTAGCCATTTGGACAGTTGGTGGTAGTGGGAATGATAGGTTGGAGCGCGTCCATTTGGTCTAAGGAAAGGCTTCTGAAAGGTCCTGTCTTGGGAAACCAAGTGTGGCATCCCGCAATTCCACTACTAGAAAATCGCGTTGTTTTTGTGCATTGCATCATCATGACCGCATGTTCATGTCATCATGCCACATTGCATTTGAGCATCGTCATCATCTTGCATTTGCTTGCATAAAATTATTTGCGGAAAAACCGGTTCATGTTTTCTAAACGCCCCGTCTTAATTCAAACGCAAACCCCGGGTCTCCGGATTATTTTGTTTTGTCTACTGTCGGTTTGCAGAGGCTTTGTTTTAATCAAATAAAAATATTAAATTATTTTAGTGGGGCAGTCGAACGGGCCGAATCGACCCGAACGACCACCCCAGAAATATAATCGGTCCAACCTAAATCCTAAAGCTACCAGATAACCTACCCAGCCCTCCCCTCCACCTCACCCCCTCCTATCACGAGTCGCCACCTCACCTGGCCCTATCCCCCCACCCAATCCCATGCTGCCACCTAGGCTAAGCCCAGCCACACACACACTACACGCCACACACGCGCAGCCCCCACCCACTTGACCGCGTCCCGCACACAGGCAGCGCACACCGATCCACCCCAACCCACCTGCCCAGATTCCCATGCCCCCGACCCAACCCCCTGGCCGCGGGTCCCGCCTGGTCCCACCATAGCCCGTGCCCCCTGTTCTTCTTCCTCCCCTGGCTCTCTTCTCTCCCTCCCCTTCCCCACATCCTCCCGCTCCGCGCGGCCCCCTCCGGCCAAGCTCGCCGTCTCGCGTCGCCCGGCCGCGCCTCCAGCGACAGCGCTGTCGCCATCGCCCGGCCTCGCCCGTCGCCGCCCGCTCTCAACCGCACCTCTCTGGCGGCCTCCCTCGCCTTCGCCCAGGCCCTCCCGCCTGCCAACGCTCGCCGCCTTCCCGCGCCCCGATCGCGGGCACCTCGCCTCCCCTAGCAGGCCCCAGCGCCGCCCACCCGCGACCCCGAGTGAGCCGACCCCGCCTCCTCCTCGGCCCTCTCGCCTCCCCCGATCTGTGCCGCTCTGCCGTTGGCCGCCTCCACCGGCGCGAGCTCCGCCGCCGGGGTGGACAACATCGCCGTCGCCGCCCCCTTCTAGCCCGTCCGCCGGCCGTCCCCGTCGCCTCGCCTCCGTCCCCGGCGCCTCCTCCTTCCGCCGCGTGCTCCTCTCCTCCCGGGGTCGGCCCTGCCCCTCGAGCTCGCCCGCCACCGGCCTCTTCCCGTGCTCGCCAGCGATCCCCGGCTCGCCGTCTCGCTGGAGCTGCGCATCAGCGCCCAGTCCGTCGTCGTCGGCCTCACGTATCCCGCGACCCGCCTCGCCTCTCTGTTCCGGTTTTGTGAGTTTGGTGTAAAACGGGTTGCTGTGTTGCTTTTAGAGCTGTTAGACAAAGAGGACCGATTCGCCCGAGTTCCGCTTCTTAGCGTGTCGCCATCGACAAGACCGCCTCTCCGCGCCGATGGCGAGAAGTCGGATGCCAAGTTCTACATCCAACGAGTTGACCGGTGAACGAGATGGGCACCCCAAGGTCTCCATCTCGGTGCGACAAGCACTTCGCCGCGGGACGCCAAGATCTTCGGAATCGTCAAGGCCGTCATAACCGAAGAGTGAGATGACCACCCCAAGGCGCACGACTCCGAACGATGCCACCATCGGGACCTCTGGGGTTAGTCGACGAACCGCTGCCGATCCAAGTCCGGCATTGAAACCTGAGTACTCCGACAGGGACGCCAAGGCCTACGTCGCGGATCTGAAGGCCCCGATCTCGAGGATCCGCAGCCCCGAGCCATGATCTCCTTCCCGGAGGCCAAGGACATCAAGCACTGTACCCCGGACACCGAGACCCTGAACGACGAGTTCCCCCTCCCGGAAGCTTTGACGCTCGTGCGACAAGATCTACTTCCGTTGTCCGAGAACGACCCCGTCGAACCCTGGACCCTGAGACCGACCCCGAACCCCCGGACCAAGATCTCCGACCCCCTAATGTGTGCCCTTTTCTCGAGCCCTGTTTTATAAATGCTATATAACAACTTGTTGCATACTAATTGTCATCCTCGCATGCATATCATTGGTTTGGGGGCCTTATGCCGATTCACCTAATAATTAAATATGGGGCCATATGCGGGCAAATCTAGTCTCATATTGGCCTCGTTTAAATTTGTGTAACGAACCGGTGCCATCTTTTGACTTGATAATGCAACATTTAATTTGCGGGGTAGTTAAATAACTTGAACCGTTTAATTATTTGTCGGGACCCCGGTTCCGCTTAATATGACCTAATTGCATCGCACTTCTGCCATGTCATACATCATACACGCATCATGCCGATCTTGTGCCTTAGTATTAAATATTGCATCCGGTGTTTATTCTAGTGTTTTGCTTCTTCGCGGATAAGGCCGTTGAGTTGATGTGAGCTTCGCCCCGATCTTCGGTTGAACCTTCGACAATGTTTTCAGGCGAGCATCTCCCCCTTTTCTACCTATCTTACTTTTATAGTATTTATTTCCCTCCTGTTGATCTATTGCTATCTGTGTTGCGTTTCTCTAGTTTCCGTACCCGTGATATCCCTTGCAGCCGTATATTGCCTTGGACACACCCTATTCCCTGTTGTTTGGTAGATAGTGGGACTTGCGCGTCGTAGTCTCTTGCTCAAGTGCTGTTGCGTGTCGTTCAGTGCCACAGTTGTTGATGTATTGCCGCATGTTGATGTTGGAGATGATCATAGCTTTACTTACCGTTCACTTTAATTCCTGTTTAACAACTTAAAGTGAAGTAAGCAGAGGCATCGGTGGGTGATAGATAACATTTGGTTTCCGAACGCCCACTTGTGTCCTGTAGGACCCCGAGTACTTGATACCTGTTCCTTGATTTATCGCGCTATCCACATATGGGGAATTATGGGCCCCCCTTAGCCAGAGCTTGATTCCGTCTTATTTCTTGGGGCCACAAACTAGTTTGAGGTTTTATTTACTATCCTGTACTTATGCCATGCTTTACTGCTTTATTTACGATTGTGCGAGGAGCACACTGTACTGTTTAGGTAAGCGGGGTGTTTTCGCGGTATCGACAAGCCCAATCACACTTTCGGGTTCCCAGTCGTTTACAGCCATTGACGCAAACCTTGAGTCCGTCTCGGAGCTTGCTTACTTCGTTGCGGGTCTACTCAATGGGTGCCCCCCCTGAAATATTTCTGAATCTTGTGATTGCTCTGTCGTGAAGACCTCGTTGGGTTTTGATTTGGTTTTTCCGAGGTTGATCGTGTGTGTGTTTCTATTTGTGCACCCCGGCCGGGTTAAAACTTTCTGAAAGCCGTGTCCGCGGTTATGGACGACTTGGAGCACAGTATCTCGATCATAGACAACTATAACTAAAGTTTACTGTTATAAATTGACTTGTATCTGATATGACTAGTAATCAGCTTCAACTACAACGGAATGGCTAAATAAAACTGCCTACAATTGCTTGTTTGGTTTGTCGCTTGCGACAATTGTATTTGACTAGTAAATATTGCAACTACAACGGAATGGCTAAATAAAAGTACCAACAACTGCTGGGTTTTGGGTTATCTCATGCTAATTGTATCTGACTAGTAAGTGTTGCAACTATCACGGAATAGTTAAATAAAAGTGCCCACTGCTTATTTTATCAGGATGATTATCTATACTTGACTAGTAAATGCTGCAATGATAACCGAATAAATAAAAATGCCAACTGTGTGAGTTCCCCGGTTGACTTCCTCGATCGGTGTCGAGGGGGAAACGCCAGGACGGGTTTGATTGGTGGTAGTATCAGCTTGGTTCCGAGTAGGTCTTTCTTACCCCTCTCTGATTGCCGCCAGTTGTATCGAGTCTCTATAGGTTGTTTAGTGCATGCTGCCGCTGCCGCTCAGTCCACCATACCTATGTAGGCGAGGACCGCCGAATTCTAGTCTCGCCGTGTACTGGCCTCAGTACTGACGCTCCTCTTATTCCTTTGCCCTTTGTCGGCACCCCTTTTTGTTTAAGCAGGTTTTGAGATCGCCGCCGTTAGTAGGGTTAACCTTCTGGCTTGGCCTGGGCAGGGTTATGGACGCCATTGGTTATTCTTCAGGGCTCTTAGCCCCATTTGCATCTTGTCCGTAGCTGGACGCTATATCGTTCTCAAGGTGATTTGGATCTTTGTACTGTATATCTGTATTCTTGACTCATGGAGTCGCTGTTATATATATCTGTTCTGTGGGTCCCATCGAGGACTGTTGTGTAATGTTATTACTTCGTTTTCCACCCGCACGAAAGTGCCTGTCGGGCACCTTTGAATCGTTTCTATGCGGGTTTGGCGGGTTTCGCTAAAACTTGCATAGGTCCGATTCTGAGGGTGTTACACCAAGTCTGGTCGGGAAAGTGCACAACCTCTGCAGATGGAAAAATCTAAGTACTTAGCCAAGTCCATGGCAATGGACAACTTGAGCATCAAGGCATGGAAGCTATCAAGAATCTCATCACTCCAACTTCTAAGTAAAACTTGTGGGTGAACAAGGGTGAAGGACCTCAATGTCTATTGATGGTTTCTTGGGAAAAGTTTTGACAAAGAAAAACTTAGTGTTTTCAACTAATAAGAAAAACCTATTTTGAGCAAAGCAAGCCAAGCTACACTTAGCCAAATTGCATATAGTAATATAGTCCACTTATAATTTACTAAGGTATCACTTGCCAATACTATTCCAAAGTATTGACCCACTGTGGCTGTAACTTGTGATGTTGCAGGTTACTCTGATGAGGATTAGGTGTCATGAGTCTACACTCAACATGTTTGCCTGTGGCACATGAAGATGAAGACTTATAATTATTTACTTATTCCAAACTCTTGTATTAGGCCTGTGGCCTTGAGTTGTAAAGACTATGTTTTATCTCTGGAATGGATGTAATAAATGACCTTTGTATCTGTGTAATTCATCTTAAACTGTGGATGCTAGCAATGATCCAGGGACTAGCATTACAATCACAGGGATCCTTTTCCTTTACAAAGGAGGGATTTTACAGATGGTATCAGAGCACTATGTTGCCTGTAGGATTATGACCCTAGGATTGGAAACCACTAAGGAAAAATTTTCAACTACTTCTACACTTGTCTATTCTTCTCGTAAACTTTTCTAATCTTCTCTTTCTCATCTCTATTTGTAGATCAACTCCATCAACGAAGCCGTAAGGAAAGGACCACTCATGACCATGACATTGGAGTGTGAGACAGAGTTTCCCAAAATTCTCATGGACCTCATGGTGGCAATGGAAATACATGGTGCAGCTGTGTACAAAGGCTTTCCTGTGATGGATGAAGGAGTTGAGTACTGGTGGGTGCAACTTCACTTGTACAAAAACAAGGAAGACAACCACAAGGAAACAGGATTCTGCATGTACACCAACACTGTGGTGCACACCACATTCTTTGAGTCAGCAAGAGAAGCAGCTTGGAGGACTATCAAAGAACTTAGTGCTAGAGTCAAGTGCAGAATGCTCAACCTCCAAAAAGACTTGAAGAAAGAGAAGGAACTTACCCAAGAGTTGGAAGCTACCAACCAAACTTTAAGAGGAGACATCATAGACTTAGTGATGGAGTCATGTGAGCAAGATAGACTGATTGCCACTAGAAACATTGTGTTAGCCAACAGATCCAGTGAGATAGGATTGTAAACGTACTTCGTTAGTTGGACCACCACCTATCACCCTATTTTCCAAAATGTTACTTTAAAATAAGATTGAACCTTGTTTATTGTAATGGTTTCATGTATGCATGACTTGTGTGTTTTGCTTCCCAAGGATATGTATGTGATGTTTTGTCTTTTGTTTTATCTTGAATTGTATTTTTCTAACTTTTCTATCTTATAAATAGATGCCTATTACCATCAGCACTGTTGAGGAGTTCCAGGTCGCTTTGGTCCTCGTATCGTTGAGCTTACCACTTTGATCAATATCCCTCTTCCCACCATCATGGTGCATCCACTCACCAAGTTCGAGAGGAAGGACCTCTGGGGCTTTAAGGTGAACCAGCCCGGACGCCAGACAGAGCCTACTACGGAGGCCATCGTCTTCAAGCTCATGCACGATGACAGGGAGAGAGGCATGGAGGTAGTGATGCAGGATCTGATAGGACGTCTGCTAGGACGACACTCCCGACAGGTTAGAGGCACCCATTTCCACGTCTTCGGAAGACGTGATGAGGACGGAGAGTCCATCGACTTCGAGGACGACTCGAGGCGCAGAGCCGAGCACGTCTGTCGCCAGGACTTAGAGTCTCTCATTAGACACGTGGACACGGACATGACCAATGTCATGCTCAGAAACGATGAGCTCCAGGTGCAGCTTCGCGAGAAGGACAAGCTCTTCGCGCAGCAGGACGAGATAGTCAAGGAAATGGAGGCGAAGTTCGAGACCCAGGACAGGAAGTTCAAGAGTCAGGAGAAGCGTGTCTAGGATAGGAACAAGAAGATCCGGGACATGACTGAAGAACTGCAGTCCAAGGACTTCGAGCTAGAGCAGCAGCAGACGGTGATCGAGAGGCTTCGTTCCCAGAAGAGGGCTCTCAAGGCCAAGATAGAGTCCTTGACTGTCACATCCCAAGATTTCCAAATCTTGTAATGTGAAAATAAATGAAAAATAAAACTTTGTTTGATTTTCAAGGCCAGAAGAAACATTTTGAATTCAATTGGAAACCTTCAAATCAATTTGAATCAAATAAATCCTAAAGGGATTTATAAGTATAAACATTTATTAAAGGAAATTAAAATATTTGGAATTACTATTTTGGATCTTTTAATAAAAGATTTTGTTTTCAAATGAAAAAGTGGATTTATAAATAAAGATTATTTTATAAAGCCAAATTAAAACCTTGGCCAAGCTTTTGAATTAAAACATTTTGTTTTGAATAAAAATAACAAAGGATTATTTAAATAAAGTAATAAGGATTTAATATCCAAGTTTTTAAATAATAAAGGTTTTATTATTTCTAAACCATCAAAACTTGATTATTTGTTTTAAAATAAGTATTCCAAGTATTTTATATTTTCATATAAAATACGGAAGTGTTTTGTCTTTATTTTAGATTTCAAAATAAAGTTTTTTAATAAAACAAATCCTATTTGATTTAATAACTAAGGTCCATTCTATTTAATTATTAATGGATCCTAAATAGAATAAAAATATTAATTTATTTTGGGATGTGGTTTATGTTGATAAACATAACCAAAAAACTTATTTGCAAGTATGATGATTGTTTGTGTGTTTGATTGTTGTTTGGAAATTCAAAACAGAAAATAGTTTCAGAAAAAGAAAAAGACTACAGAATAAAAAAATGGATTCTGGACTCAGCCCAACCGGCCAAGCCCACTAAGCCCAGCAAACAGCCCATCTGTTTACCCCACCGTGAACCGTTTTCACTCAGAAGCAAACCCGCTAAGTCACTGACTAGCAGGCCCCACACTCTCCTCCTCTCTTTCACAGACATCGCGGCCCCACGTCGCCGGTCGTCGTCTTCACCCGCGGTGGCCACTCCCCACCTCGCTGCCGTTTCTGCCCGTTGATAGCACCATCAATCCCCGTTAACTGCCGCGTTAATTTGCCCAGCCATCACGCACGATAAGAGCGCCTGCCTCCCCTCTTCCGTTTCCCCCAGACACCACCTCCCCTCTGCCTCCAGGCTGCCCCAATTTCGAGCTCAAGCTCCACTGCTCCGACGAGCTTCACCAGCCGATTCCGGCAGAGCCTCTTCACCCCGCGCCTCCCTGAGCACCCTAGTAGATTTCCCACCTCTTGATGCATCCATCCGTACCCCTCGTTCGACCACGCGCGACCCTGAGCGTCGGCAACATCTTCCTCGAGCCAGCGCCGCCGTCTGGTTCTTCTCCGACGACGACTCCCCGGTAAACCAGACCGCCCCTCCTCTTCTCTTTCACGCACGCGTCACCGCACTGACCTTGCGCAACTAACCTTTCCCTCTGTTTACCTTCGTGTGAACTGTAGCGTCGCCTCCGACCATAACCAGGACCACCTGACGCCGTTCGCAACTCCGACGAGGAATTCCTGCAACCCTAGTGCGCCCCTTGACCAACCGTGAGTACCATGAGCTTCGTCGTGTTCTCCTGAGCCTGGTGAGCATCTCCTTACATTTCCTTGCTTCCTGCTTCAGCCATCCGCCGCTCGCCGTTGACATTGCGCTGCCAGCTTATGGTCGGGGCACTGAGAACCGTTCGATCTAGATCGGGCGGGCACGATAGAGTCATTTAAACCGCGAAGGGGTACGCTCTCAGAACCGCACGATCTAATTAGATCCAATGGCTACAGCGCGTGATCCACCCGAACCGGTACCGGCCAACCAGAACACGCCGCGTGGCCAGTTTTGTTTAAAAACAGAAATTTGAAACAGATTTGGAAGTGATTTTCAAACCCTTGTAACTTTCAAACCACACGTACAAATTTTACAAATTTTATGTCGTTGGATTCAGTGGAGCAAGCCCTAACCAACCATGCCCTTGGTTTAGTAAATAGTATCTGTTAATTTACTTGTTTTTGCAGATTCTTTTGTGTGCTTGTTTAGATTAGAAAAATTGTTTAAAAATGATTTTTGGATTAAAACTTTTGCAGAATGGTTTGATGTGACCATACTGACCCTAGGAACCAACCCTTGGTGTTGAAAATGATTTTGGTAAAGTTTAGGTTGGATTAATTGACTTAGCCATTTTCTAGCCAAATAAAATTATTGATTTTTATTATGAAAATGTTTTTGTAAAGAAAACTTTGGGAAAATGTTTTGGACCAAACCTACTGACCCAAGACACCAAGTTTTGCAATAGCAACTCATTTGGTGAAAACATAAAGTTTTGCTTTGATAAAAACATTTTTCACCACATAAAATGATGAATGGATTTTAAAATGGTTTATGGACTAAAACCCTTTTGCAAATGACATTGCCACTTTGGAAAATGACCAATTTGGAACTTACAAAGTTTAGAAGCCTAGTGGAGACCATCTTTACAAATAGGACCATTTTTTGCATGCTTGCATGCATGATTAAATTCCATAGTTTTATGTGTGTATGAAATGTTGTTTGTTTGATTATTTGGAATGCTAGTTGATTCGTGTTTTGCTTGATTGATTGTAGTGAAATTAGCAAAGTGTGAGACTAGCAAGATCAAGGAGTGAACCATCATTCCCTACCAAAAAGGCAAGTGACACTATCATCTAAAGTCCTACTATTTTCATTATACTTAGTGGATTTTGAAAACATGCATGAAAAGAATTTTATACTTATGCTATGCTAAATCCTAATAGGATTCCCTATACACTCCTTAGTGAAATTATTGTAGTTGTTACATGCTTAGCCATGCTATATTTTTTTGAAAAGAGATACATGTTGAGATTTTATGAGATTGAGAAAAGACTTATGTTTTATATAATAAAACAAGGACTCAATGAACCACCTGGGTGGCCAAGGTTACTTTGAGTTTTGGAGAAGGTGGAAACAAAAGGAACCATGCTATGGCAATCTCTTTGTGTTGTGCTCCAAAGGAAAACCACCCAGGATTCTTAGAGATTGAACATGTTTCTCGTACAGTGGCTTCCGTGTACAGCCACATGCTAAATGGGCTCTGGCTTAGTCAACTACATAGTGGAAGTACCATGCATTGGCATCTTCAGGTTAAATAGATTTGTGTAAGGGAGTAACCCTACATTTGTGCCTGGTAGACAAGCTAGCATTGTGTATTGGGAGGACTCCTATGGAAAGACTTTGTCACATTCTTGATCTGCCGGTACCCCATTTTGGTGAGTACTTATCCAGCGGCCACTGGTGGCGTCAAGACGAGATTGTGTCATGTGGGTAAAGTGTACAACTTCTGCAGAAGATAATAAAATCTAAGTACTTAGCCGTGTCCCCGGTTATGGACAATACTGAGCAACTAAGGCCTGAAGCTATGGAAGATCTCGACATTCTAATTTCTAAAAGAAAACTAATAAAACTTGATGCACTTGGAGTTACCAAGTAGCTCAAGAGATTTTGACAAAGACTTGAACGCTTGTGTTTCTACCAAGGAGTTCAAGAGATTTTTGAAAGGAGATTTGATAAAGGACCAAAACCATTTTTTGAAAAGATAGGATAAAATATTGCTTAATGCAAATGAGCCTAAAACTCTACTCAGCCAAATTTGCATGTAATGATAGGATCCACTTATATTATACATAACAGTGAAACTTGCCAATACAATTCAAATGTATTGACCCTTGTGGCTGTAACTTGTAATGTTGCAGGTTTGATTGTTTAGTGAAGATTGATTAGGATTACAAAGTCTACAACCAACATCTGCCTGTGGCACTTTGAAGATGAAGGACCCATATTTATAGTTATTCCGCTGCAATGTAATGTAATAGCCAAATGAGCTATGTATGATGTAATAAAACTATGTTATTCCTGGTTATAAATTTTATATTATGACCTTTGTATCTTGATATTACATCTTAAATGTGGATGCTAGCTATTGATCCAGGGACTAGCATTGTAAACATAGGAGGGATCAATCTTATTAAAGGTTGGGACCTCTACATTGACCACTACCATTGAGGAGAACAAGACCGCGATGGAGAACGCAGGTCTTACCTTTGTCGAGGAGGAGATTGATGCCGATGAGTAGACTTGACTACTCGTTTATCTTTTATTATCATACTCATTATTTGTGAACTTGTTATTGGATCATCCGACATGTGGATGGCTTGCTACTTGTGTGTTTTACCTTGTGAACTTGTTATCTTGCTGTTGAACTTTTATTCTTGTGTTGCATGCTATGTGTTTGCTTATGTGATGTAATGTGCATGAAAACATCTATGGGTATCTCATTCTTATCTCTATTTGAACAAACCACAGATGCCTCCCCGTCGTGCAAACCCCAACCCAAACAACAACAACAACATCACTCCAGAAATGCAACAAATGATGACTGCTCAAACACAGCTGATGTAGATGATGACAACATTCATCCAGAACCAAAACAATAACAAAAACAACAACCCCAATAACAACAACAATAACAACAACAATAACAACAACCCTCCGGGCTTTGATATGCTCACCAGGTTCTTGAGATTGAGGCCAGCTAAGTTCTCGGGGACAACTGATCCCATGGTGGCCAATGATTGGCTACGCTCAGTAAACAAGGACTTAGTAACCATGGGATGCACGGATGCTGAAAAGGTCAGATTTGCAGCACATCTGCTGGAAGGGCCATCCGCCACTTGGTGGGACAACTTTCAGATCACCACTCCCATAGATGAAGTGACATGGGCAATCTTTTAGGATGGTTTCCGCACTCTCATATCTCATCGGGAATGATGAGCCTGAAAAAGAAAGAGTTCCACAATCTGAAGCAGCGCCACCGCAGCGTGGCTGAATACATTGAGGAGTTCAACAACCGAATGAAGTTGACACTGATGCCAAGAGAAAGGAAAAATTTCTTTAAGGCTTGAATGATGAGCTGAATTTGCAATTGGCTGTGGCCTATGTTCCCACTTATCAGTCGCTCTATGACAAGGCTGCTATTTTGGAGAACAAAATAAAACAAGTGGAAAGCAGAAAGAGGAAGCACTCCGACAAGCACAGCTCGGGATCGTCGCACAAACGATCTCATTATGATGACAGTGGAAACTCAGGATCCCACAAGCATGGGAAATTCAACAAGCACCACAACCACAACCGTCATGACAACATGCATCATCGCAGTCATGACAATGACAAGTACAAGAACCACAAGAGTGGACATAAGAGCCACCACAGTGGTAATGGAAGTGGAAGTGGAAGTCAACCTGTTAAGAGAGACATCAGTCAGGTTGAATGCTTCAAATGCAAGAAAATGGGGCATTATGCAAATGAGTGCCCTGAAAAGAAAGTTGAAGGACCTATCAAGCCCAATCCTTTCCAGAAAGGACAGGTGAACCACATCAGTGTGGAGGAGGTCTATGAGGAGCCTGATGCTGTTGCTGGTAAGTTCAGACTCAAGTCTATTCCAGCATTTTTTCTTTTTGATACTGGAGCATCGCATTCATTCATATCAAAAGCATTTGTTGATAGAAATGGGTTTCCAACTGAAAACATTGGGTGTCCAATAAAAGTTAGTTCTCCGGGTGGAGATATGATAGTAAGTCTTGGATGCCGGGATCTAGTAATAGAGTTTGGAAAACATGAGTTTCCAGTAAGTCTGATAATCCTAGATTCCCAAGGACTAGACATAATATTGGGAATGAATTGGATGGCTAAGTATGAAGGAGTACTACATTGTGCTAATCGTACTGTTGCACTCACAACCCCGGAA
The DNA here is from genome assembly GCA_030063025.1 of Avena longiglumis. Lineage (NCBI taxonomy): Eukaryota > Viridiplantae > Streptophyta > Magnoliopsida > Poales > Poaceae > Avena > Avena longiglumis. The sequence continues at coordinate 467,254,785 of CP125974.1, read as the reverse complement.
AGAAAACGGATTAAGTTCAAGTCCAACTTTGAATCTAAAGGAAGTAAGCTAAATTCTCTTAAGGGGGTTAGCATGGACAGTGTAAGGGTCCCAACCTTTAATAAGGTAGAGTCCCCTGTGTTTACAATGCTAGTCCCTTGATCAATAGCTAGCATCCATAGTTAAGATGTAATATCAAGAAACAAAGGTCATAATACAACTTTATAACCAGGAATAACATAATTTTATTACATCTTACATAGCTCATTTGGCTATTACATTACATTGTAGCAGAATATCTATAAGCATGGGGTCCTTCATCTTCAAAGTGCCACAGGCAGACATGTTGGTTGTAGACATTGTAATCCTAATCAATCAACTTTACTAATATCAATCAAACCTGCAACATAACAAGTTACAGCCACAATGGTCAATACATTTGAATTGTATTGGCAAGTGATACTATGGTAGTATAGTGGAGTCTATCATCTATATGCATTTGGCTAAGTGGAGTTGAAGCTTGCATTGCTCAAAATAGATTTTTCCTTATCATTTTGAAAACACTAAGTTTTTGCTTGACAAAATAATCTTTCTCAAGGCATCTCCCAATCAAAGATTGAAGATCTTTTAACCCTTGTTTAACCACAAGTTTTTAACTTAGAAATTTGAATGATGAGATTCTTGATTGCTTCCATGTCTTGATGCTCAAATTGTCCTTTACCAGGGACATGGCTAAGTACTTAGATTTTACACTCTGCAGAGGTGGTGCACTTTCCCCACAAGACTTGGTTTCCCAAGACAAGATTTTTCAGAAGCCTTTCCTTAGACCAAGTGGACGCGTTCCAACCTATCATCTCACTACCAACAACTATCCAAATGGATAAGTTCTAGCAACCTATGTGATCCAGGCAGAGCCCATAATGCCAAGTGGTTGCACTTGAAGCTTCTCAACATTTTGACATCTCAAATCTCTTTGTTCCTAGGTGGCAATCCACAAGTGAGATACACAAGGTCAACCATAAACATGGGCCTTGTGAACCACTCAACCAAAAACCACCAATCAAGTCCCATTCCACCCAGGTGATTCATTGACTTAGTTGTTTTATTAAGAAAAAAACATAAGTCCTCAGGCATAGAAATTTTCCATAGTATGAATATATATTCTACCCTTTTCTTCTATTAGCTAAGCTAAGCTTGATAGTAGTAGTAATCTTAACTTAGGAAAATTTCTACTAAGGTTTCATCTACTAGGTTTTCTATAGCAAGGTTTATACTTAGCAAAATTCCATGCAAGTTTTACTTAGAAAAATCACTAATGCATAATGAAAGTAATGGGACAAAAAGTATGAAGCATCACTTGCCTTTTTGGTAGAGGGTATAAGTTCACTCCTTGTCCTTGCAACAATCAGACTCTTCAAGTCACTACAATTCAATCAAGCAAGGCACAAACTCAATCTACCAATCAAGCAAAAAACACATAAAATCATAGAACCAAGATAATGCATGCAAGCATGCCAAGGATTGTTTTATTTGGAGAAGTGTTTCCTAATGGGACATAAACATTTGAAAACACTTATTGGCCATTTTATAAAGTGGCAAAGTTATTTGCAAAAAGGTTTTACTTTATAAACCATTTTCAAAACAAGGTATCATTTTATGTGGTGTAGAAATATTTTTACTAAGGCATTAATCTATAGGGTTCACCAAATATGTTTTCAAACCATAAAACTTGGTGTTTGGGGTCAGAGAGTTTAAAACAAAACATTTCCCTAAGGTTTTCTTCCAAAACCATTTTTAATAAATAAACTATATTTTTATTTGACAAGAAATGGTTTTAAATCAAAGAATCATTCTTTTCCTTCACCAAATATATTTTTGAAACCACAAAGTGTTTCCTATGGTCAGTAGGTTCAATTCACACCATTTGCCAAAGATTTTATCCCCAAAATCATTTTTGAATAATTTTTATAACCTAAACAAGCATACAAATGTTTCTGCAAAAACAAACATTTTTCCAGAAGCTTTTTACTAAAAAAAATGGCATGGTTGGCTAGGGCTTGTTCCACTGATTCTATTGATATAAAGTTTGCAAAATTTGGATGTGTGGAACTAAAGTTACAAGGATTTCAAATTTGCATCTAAATCTGTTTCAAACCTTGTTTTTAAACAGAACTGGTGACACGCGGCGTTTTCCTATTCGTCGGTACCGGTTCGGGTGGATCGAGTGATGCAGGCCGTTGGATCAAGTTGAATCGCACGGCACTGGCTGCATACCCTTTCAACGTTAAGTGATCTAATCGCGTCACTTCGATTAGGATCGAACGGCTCCTATCCACTAGCCAAGAACTGGCGGAGCTCGACGGCTGCGCGCGGCGGCGACGGTCAGACGACGGCGAAACTGGCGAGGAAGGAAGGGAGTATGCTCACCATGTTCACAACGTCGTGGGGAAGCTCAACGTGGTCTTCTTGGGTCGAGGGGCGCTCGTGGTTGCCCTGGATTGTTCACCGGAGTTCGCTCGGCGTCGGGCACACTCTGGAAGTCGTCGGGGATGGGGTTACAAGGCACCCTAAGGCAAGATAGGGAAATGGTTAGACGCGGAATGATCTGGGGAAGTTGTGTGCATCATCGAGAGAGCTTAGGGCGGTCGGAGTTCACCTGGAATGCTCGACGGAGCAATGGCAGACGGCGGCGCACGCTCGGTGTCGACGAAGCCGAGGTTACAGGGCACTCGCGGATGAATGAGTGGCACGGGGAGATGCGCCAGGAGGTGGGGAGTATGTGTGCGTGGTTGATGAGGCAAGGGGCGACGCGGGGTCACCGGAATTTGCACCGGACCTCGTCAGAGTCAGTGGCGGTTTGGGGACGATTCGAGAAGCCTGGTGGCTCTCTGGTGGTCCTGGTTTGGGGGAAAGGGAGAGAGGAGCATGGCGTTTAATACAGCGTGGTTGCTGGACTGAATCAATGCGGCAGTAACGAGTATTCACGCGAGCTTTAATCGGCAGAAACCGCCGGCGATGTTTGCGCGCGGGTGAAGATGATGAATAGGAGGGGGTGGGGTCGGCTGGTCAGTGAGAGAGAGGAGAGGGGAGTTGGGTCCACGAAGTTTATTGCGCGGTGTCCGAGTGAGAAAACGCTTTGACAGAGGAGGATAGGTGGGCTGGACTGAAATTTGGCTGGCAATGGCGTATTTCTCCTCTTTTTTTTATTCAGTAATCTTTTTCTGTTTCTAATTGATTTTCTGTTTTGAATTTCAACCAACAATTCAAACAACAAAACAAACATTCAAACAATTCAAACATTCACCACACTTGTAAAGAGTTTTGGTTCTGTTTAACAACATAAACCAAATCCCAAATAAAAATATTAATTTTATTCTTTTAGGATCTATTTAATAATTAAATAAAATAGACCTTAATTATTAATTCAAATAGGTTTTGATTTATTTAATAAAATCTCCATTTGAAAACTAAATATTACCAAATCAGTAGGTTTTATTTGAAAATAGAAGATACTTGGAAAACTTATTTAAAATAAAATAACATTTTTTTATTTTAGGGTCCATTAATAATTAAATAAAATGGATCTTTAATTATTAAATCAAATAGGGTTTGTTTTATTTATTCTCAAAACTCTATTTGAAATCCAAAATAGTACCAAAACCATTCAGTAGGTTTTATTTGAAAATAATATACACTTGGAAAACTTATTTAAAATAATTTAATAAGTTTTGATGTTTTACTTAAAATGGTAAAACCTTTTATTTAAATAAAATTGGATATTAAATCCTTATTATTTTATTTAAATAAACCTTTACTAATTTTAATCAAAACAAAACATTTTATTTCAAAATATTGGCCATGGTTTAATTTGGCTTTATAAAATAATCCTTATTTATAAATCTACCTTTTCTTTTGAAAACCAAATCTTTTTATTAAAAGATTTAAAGTTAGTAATTCCAAATACTTTTATTTTTTCCTTTATTAAATGTTTATCTTTTTAAATCCCTTTAGGATTTATCTTGATCAAAATAGGTTTTGAAAGTTTCCAATTGAATTCAAAAAGTTTCTTCTCACCCTGAAAATCAACAAAGTTTTATTTTATTCATTTATTTTTCACATTACAAGATTTGGAAAATCTTGGGATGTGACAAATTCCTTGACAAGTTTGTTGTCGTTTTCATCGATGACATCTTAGTCTACTCCAAGAGCAAAGAAGAACATGAAGGACACTTACGTTTGATACTTGAGAAATTAAGAGAGCATAAACTTTATGCCAAATTCAGCAAGTGTGAGTTCTGGTTAGAGGAAGTTGGTTTTCTTGGTCATGTTATGACGAAGGATGGCGTAGCAGTTGATCCTGCTAAGGTTTCAGCTGTGACTGAATGGGAATCCCCCAAATCCGTGAAAAAAGTTCGTAGTTTCCTTGGCTTAGCAGGTTACTACAGAAGGTTCATTGAGAATTTCTCTAAGGTAGCTAAGCCCATGACTGAATTGTTAAAGAAAGACAAGAAGTTTGCTTGGTATGAAGGTTGTGAACTCAGCTTTCAGGAATTGAAGAAGAGACTTGTGACAGCACCAGTCTTGTGTCTGCCAGACTTGGAAAAGGATTTCCAAGTATATTGTGATGCGTCTCATCAAGGTTTGGGTGCAGTTCTTATGCAAGACGGTAAAGTTGTGGCATATGCCTCGAGACAACTCAAAACTCATGAGGTAAACTATCCTACTCATGATTTAGAGTTAGCATCTGTCGTCCATGCACTCAAAACATGGAGACACTACCTTTTGGGAAAACGGTGTGAAGTGTTCACAGATCACAAAAGTTTGAAGTATATCTTCACCCAGAAGGAAATTAATATGAGACAAAGAAGATGGCTTGAACTTATCAAAGACTATGACCTAAGTTTGCAATACCTTCCCGGTAAAGCAAACATTGTAGCAGATGCTCTAAGTCGTAAGGTATTTGTGAATGGCCTTACCAAAGGAGAATTGCCAGATGATCTGTGTACCCAATTTAGAAAACTCAGATTGGAGATTGTGCCTGAAGGATATCTCATGTCTTTGGATGTTCAACCCACTTTGTTGGACAAGATCAAAGAAGCCCAAAAGATTGATAAAGAAATCGAAGAGATTAAAGAAAAGATTGGCCAAGGAAAAGCCAAAGGGTTCCATGAAGACGAACATGGTACTTTATGGCATGGGAAACGTATCTGTGTTCCACAAGATCCGGAACTGCGGAAACTGATTTTGGAAGAAGCACACAACTCTCCGTATTCTATTCACCCGGGTAACACCAAAATGTACATGGACATGAAAGAAAGATTTTGGTGGAATAATCTCAAGAAAGACATCGCCGGACATATTGCTTTGTGTGATGTGTGTAGTAGAGTGAAAGCGGAGCATCAGAAACCAGCAGGTTTGCTTCAACCACTACTTATTCCTGATTGGAAGTGGGACAAAATTGGTATGGATTTCATTACCGGATTACCAAGGACCAGGTCAGGATATGATTCCATATGGGTAGTAGTGGATCGCCTAACTAAAGTGGCTCATTTCATACCCGTCAAGACAACCTATACAAGTGCTAAGTTAGCCAAAATCTACATGAGTAGAATTGTATGTCTACATGGAGTGCCCAAGAGTATTGTGTCTGATAGGGGAACCCAATTCACTTCCCATTTTTGGAGACAGCTACATGAGTCATTGGGAACGAGGTTGGAATTCAGTACTGCTTTTCATCCTCAAACTGATGGACAAACAGAAAGGACTAATCAAATTCTGGAAGGCATGTTGAGGGCATGTGCCCTAGACTATGGAGCCAGTTGGGATGAAAGTCTGCCTTCCGCAAAATTTTCTTATAACAACAGCTATCAAACCAGCATTGAGATGGCACCGTTTGAGTTTCTATACGGAAGAAAGTGTACCACCCCATTGTTATGGAATGGTGTGGGAGAAAGAAGTTTATTTGGGCCAGATCTTATCAAAGAAGCCGAATAGATGGTCAAATTGGTTAAGGACAGGTTGAAGATATCACAGTCCCGACAGAAAAGCTACGCAGAACCTAAGCGTAGAGAAGTCACCTACGAAGTTGGCGATAGAGCCTATCTTAGAGTGTCACCACTTTGTGGAGTGAAGAGATTCGGAGTCAAAGGAAAATTGGCACCAAGATATGTTGGGCCATTCAACATTCTGAGTCGCAAAGGAGAAGTTGCATATGAAATTGAATTGCCAGAATCTTTGTCAGTAGTTCATAATGTGTTTCATGTGAGTCAGCTTAAGAAGTGTCACCCAGAAATGGAAGAAACTTCTTTGAAGGATACTATACCTTTGGAGGAAGTTCAACTAGAAAGTGATCTCACTTATGAAGAGAAACCTATCAAAATTCTTGAGACTGCAGAAAGTGTCACAAGGACTAAGACTATCAAGTTTTGCAAAGTGCAGTGGAATCATCATTCCAAAGAGGAAGCAACATGGGAAAGAGAAGATGATCTTCGGAAAGACCACCGTCACCTATTTGCTAGCCAATCCGAATCTCGAGGGAGAGATTCACCTTAAGGAGGTTAGATTTGTAACATCCCTAAAATCATGATTTCAAAGATTGCATATCATGCATGCATGCATATAGATATGAGATCAATTTCAAACTCATTTCAAGAAAACAGAAGCACATAGTGCTATCATTTTATGTGAGCAAACTTAAATCAAATGGCCATCCCCATTTGAGAGTTTGAATGTTTTAAACCAAGATTGTTTATCTCCCTTGTTGATTGAATTGAGTGTGAAGTTAGAACAAAATTTTACAAAATAGAAATGGTTTCAAAAAACCATTTTCAGACTTTTGCAAACCTAGTGCAATGTCCCTGTTATTTTGTTTTTCAAAAAATGACCAAGCCTTTTCAAAGTGACCACATGGTTTTATGCCAAGTTTTGTGACTGTTGCACACTGCAAAAATCCCAAAAAGATTTGAATTCAAAAAGAGTTTGAATTCATTTGAAAACCAATCCAGAAAATCAAAATAGAAAAAGAAAAGGAATAAAGAAATGGAAAAGGGCTGGCTCCAGGAATTTGGCCCAGCAACAGACGCAGCCCAACTAGCCCACCCGGGCCACCTCTCTCTGTCTCGCACGCGCGGACACACCCAGCAAGTCGCTGACACCCGGACCCCACTTCCCCTTTGCTCTATTCGCTGACAAGCGGGCCTCGTCCACGACGTCATCGTCTTCCCCAAAATTCCGCGCATGAACTCCGCCGCTGCCCGTTGCTGCTTTGATTCCACGAGGTAATTGGCATTGAATCACTAAGCATTTCTTGTCGATCCTCTACCTATTTAATCCTCTCTCTCTCTCGCAGCCATTTCCCCTCAAACAATTCCCTCTCCACGCCACCAGGCTGCTCGAAACTCGCCAGACGCCGCCGCTGTCCCGACGATCTCTGGCAACAATTTCGGTGAGTCCCGACCGCCCCTGTGCCCCTGATTCAAACGATTATGCTCAGCATGAGCTCGTGCATCTTCTGACACCCGTCGCTTGCCTGCTCATGACCCAGGACGCCGTCCCGTTCAGGCTCAAGAATCGACCGAGCTCAACTCCGGCGACCAATCGCGGTAAGTCCCGAGCGCCCCTTGCCCCCTCTTGCATACGAGGATGTTCGCCACGGTCTGGCGCGTCTCCTAATCCCTCTGGTTCGTGCTAGGGCGACGCGAAACTTCGGCAACAACTCCGACCGCAACCACCCAACACCGTGCACGACTCCGACGAGCTCCAGTAGCCCCTGCCGTGCGCCCCTTGCCAAGCCACCGCCACGTTGAGCTTCAGCACACCACCGCGGTTCTGGTAAGCCTCTTCCCCCACTCCCGCGCAACCTAGAACGCCAGCGCCGCCGCTGACAGACGCGCCGCCGCCTAGCGCTAAGCGCCGCTTTTGGTCGATGATTCAGAGTCACGATCCAGATCCAGCGCGTAGGATTAGTTCACTTATCAAACCATTAAGTTTAGATCTGAGTCGTGCGTGTTGGTTAGATCCAACGGTATCCGAGCGTGATCCGGTGCGAAACGATACGCGCCAGTAAGATTAAGACGCGTGGCTAGGGTTTGTTTAAAAATAGAATTTGAAAACAGATATGAATCCAATTTTGATTTAGCTATAACTTTTGATCCACACGTTAGAATTTGACAAATTTTATACCGTTGGAATCAGGGAGACAAGCCCTTTCTATTTATGTAATGTGTTTAGTGTTTAGTTTTTGTTAAAATGATTTTATTTGTAGAAACTTGTTTAGGACTATTTTGAGTATAGAAATTGTTTAGGAAATTATTTTAGTGTCAAATAAACTTGGTTTAGCAAGTTTTTGACTTGTTTATGGTTCAATACTATGAACTTGATTGGTTGGGTTTTAAAAAGCATTACTTAGCATCTTGCATGCATGCATATATATATTTTTGATTGTATATGTTTTGTATGTGATTGTGGCTATATTTTATGTGTAGATTTTGGTGCTAGTGATTGTGATTGTGAAGAGTGCTACTCTCCCCACTACCAAGGCAAGTGGTACTTCATGAATATTTCCATCCCTATATATTTTTATACAAGCATTAGAAATATTTTTCTAAGTCTTGCATGTTACTATTTTTGCCAAATGCCATGTTGGGAAATCCTAAGTAGTTGTAGAATTGCTAGGAAATTTCTAAGTTAAGTTACTATCTATGCCATGCTTAGCCTAGCTAGTAGCAAACAAGGGTTGGTGAAATATACATGCTATGATGAAAATATTTCTAAGTCTTTGGACTTATGTTTTCTTAATAAAACAACTAAGTCAATGAATCACCTGGTGGAAAGCGACTTGATTGGTGGTTTTTGGTTGAGTGGTTACACAAGGCCCATGGATATGGTTTACCTTGTGTATCTCACTTATGGTATGCCACCCAGGAACAAAGGGATTTTAGAGGCCAAGTGTTGAGAAGCTTATAGTGCAGCCACTTGGCAATATGGGCTCACTCGGATCACATAAGTTGCTAGAACTTAGCCATTTGGACAGTTGGTGGTAGTGGGAATGATAGGTTGGAGCGTGTCCATTTGGTCTAAGGAAAGGCTTCTGAAAGGTCCTGTCTTGGGAAACCAAGTCTGGTGGGGAAAGTGCACAACCTCTACAGATGGAAAAATCTAAGTACTTAGCCAAGTCCATGGCAATGGACAACTTGAGCATCAAGGCATGGAAGCTATCAAGAATCTCATCACTCCAACTTCTAAGTAAAACTTGTGGGTGAACAAGGTTGAAGGACCTCAATGTCTATTGATGGTTTCTTGGGAAAAGTTTTGACAAAGAAAAACTTAGTGTTTTCAACTAATAAGAAAAACCTATTTTGAGCAAAGCAAGCCAAGCTACACTTAGCCAAATTGCATATAGTAATATAGTCCACTTATAATTTACTAAGGTATCACTTGCCAATACTATTACAAAGTATTGACCCACTATGGCTGTAACTTGTGATGTTGCAGGTTACTCTGATGAGGATTAGGTGTCATGAGTCTATACTCAACATGTTTGCCTGTGGCACATGAAGATGAAGACTTATAATTATTTACTTATTCCAAACTCTTGTATTAGGCATGTGGCCTTGAGTTGTAAAGACTATGTTTTATCTCTGGAATGGATGTAATAAATGACCTTTGTATCTGTGTACTTCATCTTAAACTGTGGATGCTAGCAATGATCCAGGGACTAGCATTGCAATCACAGGGATCCTTTTCCTTTACAAAGGAGGGATCTTACAATGCATGTCTTGCTCTTGTTGACGTGGAGGTCGACATGGAGTAGTGTAGACTACTCGACTATCTTTTATCTATCATACCCTATTATTGAGTCGCAATGAACATCCAACATGTGGATGCCTTGATATGGTGTGTTTACCTTTCCAAAAACTTGTTGTTTACCTCGTTCAAACTCTAAGTTATTTTTGAGCTTGATTTCTTTATGATTGTTGTTATGTGATGTATTGTGGATGTCAAGCATCTATGGGTATCTCATTTCTTATCCTTATTGAAACCACAGATGCCTCCCCGTCGAGCCAACCCAAACCCAAACAACAACAATAACGTCACTCCCGAGATGCAGCAGTTGATGACAGCTCAAGATCAACTGATGCAGATGATGACACAGTTCATGCAAAATCAGAATCAGAACAACAATAACAACAACAATAATAATCAGAACAATCCTCCAGCATTTGACATGCTTACCAGATTTCTGAGACTAAGGCCTGCAAAGTTTTCAGGAACCACTGATCCAATGGTAGCCAATGACTGGTTACGTTCAGTGAACAAGGACTTAGTCACCGTTGGCTGCACCGAAAAGGAAAAAGTCAGGTTTGTTGCACATCTGCTCGAAGGACCGGCAACAACCTGGTGGGACAACATTCAGATCACCACTCCCCTTGAGGATGTGACTTGGGCTATTTTTGAGGATGGATTCCATACAACTAACATCTCATACGGAGTTATGAACTTGAATAAAAAGGAGTTCCACAACCTGAAATAGCGTCACCGCAGTGTGGCTGAGTATATCGAGGAGTTCAACAATCTGGCGCGCTATGCACCGGATGAAGTTGATACTGATGCTAAGAGGAAAGAGAAATTCCTCGAAGGACTTAATGACGAGTTGAACCTGCAGCTGTCTTTTGCCTATGTCCCAACCTATCAATCACTTTGTGACAAGGCCACCATATTGGAAAACAAGATGAAACAGATTGACGGCAGGAAAAGGAAGCATAGCTTTGATAAGCACAGCTCGGGATCGTCTCACAAGCGTTCCCATCATGATGATAGTGGAATTTATGGATTCCAAAAACATGGGAAGTACAACAGCCACCACAACCACAACCATCATCATGACAACAATCATCATCACAGTCATGACAATGAAAAGTATAAGAACCACAAGAGTGGACACAAGAGCCACCACAGTGGAAGTGGAAATGGAAGTCATCCTATAAAGAAAGATCTCAGTCAGGTTGAGTGTTTCAAGTGTAAGAAGATGGGGCACTATGCAAATGAGTGCCCAGAAAAGAAAGTTGATGGTGCCAACAAGCCCAATCCCTTCCAAAAGGGACAAGTGAACCACATTAATGTGGAAGAAGTATATGAAGAGTCTGATGCTGTGGCTCGTAAGTTCAAGCTCAATTCTTTTCCAGCACTTGTTCTTTTTGATATTGGCGCATCGCATTCATTCATATCAAGAGAATTTGTTGATAAAAATGGACTTCCAACTGAAACTATTGGGTGTCCTATAAAAGTAAGCTCTCCCGGTGGAGAAATGATAGTGAACTTTGGATGTCATGATCTAGTGATAGAATTTGGGAAGTATAAGTTTCCCATTAGTTTGATAATCCTAGATTCCCAAGGATTGGATGTAATTTTGGGAATGTATTGGATGACTAAGTATGAAGGAGTACTAGATTGTGCCAATCGTACTGTGACACTCACAACCCCGGATAAGAAATAGATTAGATTCAAGTCTAATTTTGAATCTAACGGAAGTAAGCTAAATTCTCTTAAGGGGGTTAGCATAGACAGTGTGCTAATTGTGAGAGAGTATCCAGATGTGTTTTCGGAGGAATTTCCTGGAATGCCACCAGATAGAGATGTTGAGTTCCTGATTGACTTATTGCCAGGATCAGGACCAATAGCAAAGAGACCCTATAAGATGTCAGTTGACGAGTTGAAAGAACTCAAGAAACAACTTGGAGAACAGTTGTAGAAAGTATTTATTCAACCAAGTTCTTCATCATGGGGTGCACCAGTTCTGTTTGTTGAGAAGAAAGATAGAAGTCAAAGGTTATGCGTAGATTACCGTTCACTCAATGAGGTGACTATCAAGAATAAGTATCCTTTGCCTAGAATCAATGATCTGTTTGATCAGCTAGAAGGAGCCCGTGTGTTCTCAAAGGTTGATCTCCGGTCAGGCTACTTTCAGCTAAAGATTAGGGAACAAGACAAAGCTAAGACTGCTTTCACCACTAGGTATGGTTTGTATGAGTACGCCGTGATGCCGTTTGGTTTGACAAATGCACCAGCCTATTTCATGAACATGATGAACAAAGTGTTCATGGAGTTTCTTGACAAGTTTGTTGTTGTATTCATCGACGACGTTTTGATCTACTCCAAGAGCAAAGAAGAGCATGAAGAGAATTTGCGTTTGATACTTGAGAAGCTCAGGGAGCATAAGCTGTATGCAAAATTCAGAAAGTGTGAATTCTGGTTGAATGAAGTGGGATTTCCCAGACATATTGTGTCAGGAGATGGTGTATCTATCGATCCCGCAAAAGTGTCAGCTGTAACTGAGTGGGAATCTCCTAAGTCAGTGAAAGAAGTGCGTAGTTTCCTCGGCTTGGAAGGATACTATAGAAGATTCATTGAGAATTTCTCAAAGGTAGCTAAGGCGATGACGAAATTACTTAAGAAAGACAAGAAATTTGATTGGACTGAAGGATGTGAACTCAGTTTCCAAGAATTGGAGAAGAGACTAGTGACGACACCAGTCTTATGTCTGCCAGATTTGGAGAAGGATTTCCAAGTATATTTTGATGCATCTCACCAAGGATTAGGTGGAGTTTTGATGCAAGAAGGGAAAGTTGTGGCTTATGCCTCGAGACAACTCAAAACTCATGAAGTGAATTATCCTACTCATGACTTAGAGTTAGCCTCTGTTGTCCATGCACTCAAAACATGGAGACATTATCTTTTGGGAAAACGATGTGAAGTGTTCACAGATCACAAAAGTTTGAAGTATATCTTCACTCAGAAAGAAATCAACATGAGACAAAGAATATGGCTAGAAATCATCAAGGACTATGACTTGAGTTTGCAATACCACCCCGGCAAAGCAAATGTTGTAGCGGATGCTTTAAGTCGTAAAGTTTATGTGAATGGCCTCACTAAGGGAGAATTGGTAGATGATCTGTGTGCCCAATTCAAAGATCTCAGATTGGAGATAGTGCTTGAGGGACATCTCATGTCATTGGATGTTCAACCCACCTTTTTGGACAAAATCAGGGAAGCCCAAAAGTTGGACAAAGAAATTGAAGAGATTAAGGTAAAATGAGCAAAGGGAAAGCTAAAGGATTCCATGAAGACGAACAGGGTACTTTATGGTATGGAAAACGTATCTGCATACCGCAAGATCCGGAGCTTCAGAAATTGATTTTACAAGAACACAACTCACCATATTCCATTCATCCGGGTAATACCAAAATGTACATGGATGTGAAGGAAAGATTTTGGTGGAATAATCTCAAGAAGGACATCGCAGAACATATTCCTTTGTGTGATGTGTGTAGTCGAGTGAAAGTGGAACATCAGAAACCAGCGGGATTGTTACAACCACTACCTATTCCTGATTGGAAGTGGGACAAAATTGGCATGGATTTCATCACCGGACTGCCAAGGACTAGATCAGGATATGATTCTATTTGGGTTGTGGTAGATCGCCTAACTAAAGTGGCTCATTTCATACCCGTGAAGACAACCTATACAAGTGCTAATTTAGCCAAGATTTATATGAATATGATCGTGTGTCTACATGGAGTACCCAGGAGTATTGTGTCTAATAGAGGAGCCCAATTCACTTTTCATTTCTAGCGAAAACTGCATGAGTCATTGGGAACGAGATTAGAATTCAGCACTTCTTTTCACCCTCAAATGGATGGACAGACCGAAAGGACCAATCAGATTCTGGAGGATAAGTTAAGGGCATGTGCCTTGGACTATGGTGCTAGTTGGGATGAAAATCTGCCTTATGCAGAATTTTCTTACAGTAACAACTATCAAGCCAGTATTGAGATGGCATCGTTTGAATTTCTCTATGGAAGAAAGTGTACTACACCATTGCTATGGAGTGGTGTTGGAGAAAGAAATTTGTTCGGGCCAGAACTAATCAAGGAAGCTGAAGAGAAAGTCAAGTTGATAAAGGACAGATTGAAGATATCACAGTCCCGACAGAAGAGCTACGTAGATCCAAAGCATAGAGAAGTCACCTATGAGGTAGGTGATAGAGCTTATCTTAGAGTCTCACCACTTCATGGAGTGAAGATATTTGGAGTCAAAGGAAAATTGGCACCAAGATATGTTGGGCCATTCAAGATTCTGAGTCGCAAAGGAGAAGTGTCTTATGAGATTGAGTTGCCTGAATCACTGTCTTCCGTTCACAATGTATTTCATGTAAGTCAGTTGAAGAAATGCCATCCGGAGATGGAAGAAACTTCTTTGAAAGATACTATACCTTTGGAAGAGGTTCAGTTGGAGAGTGATCTCACTTACGAAGAGAAACCTATCAAGATTCTAGAGACTGCATAAAGATTTACTCATACTAAGACTATCACATTCTGAAAAGTTCAGTGGAATCATTATTCCAAAGAGGTAGCAACTTGGGAAAGAGAAGATGACCTTCGGAAGGATCACCCTCACCTATTTGCTAGCCAATCCGAATCTCGAGGGCGGGATTCATCTTAAGGTGGTTAGATTTGTAACATCCCAAAAATCATGTTTTGTTAATCTTTGCATATCATTCATGCATTCATAGCATTTGGTTTGCACAAAATCTTCCAAACAAAATTTCAAATAAAACCACCATGTGATGCCTATTATTCCATGAAAATAAGGTAATGGTTTTTATTTTATTTTTCAAATATGATAGTGCTTTGGATTGATCAGTAATGTTTTAAAATGGATGCAAAGCTTGCACAAAAATTTTCAAAAAAAAATTCAAAAAACAAAACCATTTATATGCCTAATATATATATATATATCAATAAAGGCATGGTTTATTTTATTTTTCAAAGTGTTAAAGTACTTTTGAATAGACAATAGTGTTTTATACATATTTAGGAGCAATGATTACACTACAAAAATCTAGAGGTGGTTCGACTTCAAACTTATTTGAATATGATTTGATTTGGTTTCCTGAAAATCGAAATGGAAAAAAAAATAAAGAAAAGGAAACAGGTCGGCGCCACCATTTCAGCCCAATAGCAGGAGCAGCCCGCGAAGCCCACCTAGACACCTCCCCCTCTCCTCTCTCTCTCTCTCACATGCGCTCGCTGTACCCCTCTCACTGACAGACGCGGCCCACTGCCACCTCAGCTCGCCTTCCCCAAAATCACGCCCGCAGACCGCGTCGCTGCTGCCATTGCTACCGATAATGGCGCGACGTAATTGGCCTTGAATTCGTAGACGTTTCTTGTTGAGCCTCTTCCTACTTAAGCCCCTACACCCCACGGCCATTTCCCCCCACTCATGTCAACACCCGTATTTTTAATCAAGATGCCTGTTATGCCATACATCGCAATCCCAGGATTACCATTTCTGCGAGACATAACAGAGTGGATATCACAGTACATCATCCATTACAAACCATACATGAGGTATTACACAAATAAGGATCTCATGATCTAGTTCTTAATACAAATCAAGAAGCGGAATAACGTAAATATATTGAGAGCGTAGGCGAAGCTCCATCTTCGTGGTCACAGGCAATGCTGACGATGGGAGATGATCCTAGTTTTCGTAACCTTCCTGCGGTCCGTCTTTCTGATACTCTTCTTCATAGTCTGGCCACGAGAATAGCCAGGGACAAAGCCATGAGTACTCTTTAAGTACTCACAAAATAATACTAACAAGTGAAGTGGTTTTGAATAGGATATACTAAGCTCTAGGGTTATTTTGCAAAAAGCCAGATTTACCTTTACTAAGTTCAGAAGCAAAGAAAGCTAGTTGACAGTTTTATAACACCTAAGTGGGAACTTGAATTCTTATCACAACCCTCTTGTGGTCAAGTCAAAGTCATAAATCATTTCATATGTCATTTTTGAAAACACCTGATGATAGAACAATATGGACACTCCAACTGTCCATAACCGCGGACGCGGCTATTCGATTAGTTTGACACTCTGCAGAGATTGTACACTTTCACCACAACATTTGATACATCCGTCAGGAACAAATCCTGAATTCACCATACTTAGTATGCGAATAATCAATCCCAACCTTTCAATTACACGCCCTAGTATAGGCACCTCTCCTGTGAGTTTGGCCTCCCAACCATGACCAACTGTCATCTTGGGTACTGCACAGGTGGACAATCTTCACAAGGTAGCCTCAGCTTAGATGAAAGATCCCACCTTTATAAAGGTAAAGATCCCTGTGATTGCAATGCTAGTCCCTGGATCAATCGCTAGCATCCACAGTTTAAGATGAAGTACATAGAAACAAAGGTCATTATTACATCGTCATTCCAGAGATAGCATAGTCTTTTACAACTCCTTAGACATAGGCTAGTACAAGAGTTTAACTTAACAATATAAAATATAAGTCTTCATCTTCATGTGCCACAGGCAAGCATGTTGAGTGTAGACTCATAACCCCTAATCATCATCAGAGTAACTTGCAACATCACAAGTTACAGCCACAGTGGGTCAATACATTGGAATAATATTGGCAAGTGATACCTTAGTAGAATATTTGCATCTAGTTACTACATGTATTTGGCTAAGTGTAGCTTAGGCTTACTTTGCTCAAAATAGATTTTACCTATCAGTTGAAAACACTAAGTTTTGTTTGGCAAAAACACCCAAAGAACCACCAATAGAAATTGGTGAACCTTCTCCCTTGTTCAACCACAAGTTTTAACTTATAAAATTGGGATGAGGAGATTCTTGATAGCTTCCATGTCTTAAAATTTCCAATACCAGGTACATGGCTAAGTACTTAGTTTCTTCCATCTACAGAGGTTGTGCACTTTCCCCACAAGACTTGATTTTCACCAAGACAGGACCTTTCAGAAGCCTTCCCTTAGACCAAATGGACGCGTTCTAACCTATCATCCCTCTACCACCAACTGTCCAAATGGCTAAGTTATTGCAACCTATATGATCCAGGCAGAGCCCATAATGCCATGTGGTTGCGCTAGAAGCTTCTTAACATTTGGCATCTCAAATCCCTTTGTTCCTGGGTGGCAATCCACAAGTGAGATACAAAAGGTAAACCATAGAAATGGGCCTTGTGTAACCACTCAACAAAAATCCACCAAGCAATTACCATTCCACCCAGGTGTTTCATTCACTTAGTTGTTTTATTAAGCAAAACCATAAGTCCAAGACTTAGCTTTTTCCATAGCATGCATATATTCCACCCTTGGTTGCTACTATCTAGGCTAAGCATGGCAATAGCAAGTATCTTAACTTTAGAGAATTCTAACAATTCTACAACTACTAGGATTTCCCAAGCATAGCATATAGATACTTAGAAAAAATACTCATGCAAGCCTATACAAAATATTTCTAGTGCATAGTCAAAATATAGGGAAAAAAATATGAAGCACCACTTGCCTTGGTAGTTGGGGGAGTAGCAACAATCCTCATAATCACAATCACCACTAGCACCAAAATCTACACATAAAATGATAGCACCAAATTCACATATCAAACTAAACAAGCAAAAATATATGAATGCATGCAAATGCCATGTGATGATTTTCTAAATCAACAAGACAGGTGGAACAGTACTGAATCATAAACAAAGGAATTATACACTAAATAAAATTAATTTGGCCCTTAGAACATTTTCCATACAATTTTTATATACAAAATAAGCTTATAAATGTCTCTGCAAAAACAACCCATTTTACAGATGCAATTTATTAAACAAAGTGCATAATTGGATATAATTCTTTCTCCTGATTCCAATGATATAAAATTTACAAAATTTGAACGTGTGGATCAAAAGTTATGAATTTTGCAAGTTTGAACAACTAATAGATCTAATTCCAGATTTTAAATCAAAACACAGGCCACACGGCGCTTTCTAATTGGTCGATACCGCTTCGCACTGGATCACGCTCGTGGGCCGTTGGATTAAAACGCATTGCACGGCTCAGATATAACTTACCCCTTCGTTTAAGTGATCTATTCCTACACGCCCGATCTAGATCTAACGGCCCACATCAAACATACCAAAAGTCGGCGGCGCTGCGACGGTGGCTGGAGGCGGCGCGGTCAGACGGTGATGTTGCCGGCATTACATGAAGAGAGAAGGTCAGTGGGGTAGCTCACAGTGTTTGCGTGATGATGCTGGAGCTCAAGGTGGTCTCCGTTGGCGGAGGGGCGCTCAGAGTCGTCAGGGATTGCTCGCCGGAGTTTGTGAAGGCGTCGGGCACGGCTGTTCGTCGATGTTGCCGAGGATGTAGATCATGCCAGAGAGAAATAAGTAGCGCATCAGATGCGGGAAGCGATGCTGGTCAAGCGAGTATCGAAGAGAGGGCAAGGTGCGCCCGGGACTAACTAGAACAGCTTGCTGGAGTTGAGTGCTTTGTCAGGCTCTGTAGTCGTCGACATTGCCGACGTTCGGGGTTGTCCTAGCACACAGCAAAGGTGTTAAACGATGTGCAAGGATGCAGGGAAAGTGCTAGCAAGACCAGGAGGCAAAGGGGGCGGGGAGTTCTCACCGGAATTCGCTGCCAGAGTTCGTCAGTACAGCGGTGGAGTGAGCTTGATTGCGGGCAGCCTGGTGGCTCTCTGTGGTTGTGGCTTGAGGGGAAATGAGCGGAAGGAGGAGGAGGAGGTTAAATATCCAGGGTGAGAGAGGAAATCACGCTGGCGTTTACTCGCAATCAAGCGCAGAATAAAATCGGAGAAACGGCCGCGGGGAGCAGTTCCTCCGGCGCGTGATTGACGACGATGCTGAGATGGATGGTGGGGTCGGAGCGCCAGTGAGGCGGTGTGCGCGGTTTGAGTGAGAAACAGAGGGATAAGGAAAACCCCGGGTGGGCTACTTTTAGCTTCTAGGCCGAAAGGGTGGCACCGACCCGTGTTCATTTATTTTATCTTTTTCCATTTCTGATTTGATTTTCTGGTTTGAATTCAAATGCCCATTTCAAATCTATTTCAATTGAAATTTTCTCCAAACTTTTGTATTGTGATTCTTGTATCCTGGGGTGTGTAAAACACTTAATCACACTCAAATTCAAATTGGGTTTGAAAATGAAATTTAAACCATGCCCTAATTAAATGTTTATAATTAGTATATGAATGGTTTCTAATTCATAAATTTGTTTTTGAAAACCTTGACCAAACTTTGTAAACATCACTCAAGTTCATGATCAAATCCTTACTGAGTAAAATAAGTATTTGTCTTATGAGAAGGTAGAAGTATGGCCATTGCCTTGCTTACATAAAATAATAGATAACAAAGTTTCTGTTTTTGAAGAAATGATCCTAAAATGAGTATGAATGCATGAATGATGTGCAAACTTTGAAATCATGATTTTTTGGGATGTTACAAATCTAACCCCCTTAAGGTGAATCTCGCCCTCGAGATTCGGATTGGCTTGCAAATAGGTGAGGGTGGTCTTTCCAAAGGTCATCTTCTCTTTCCCATGTTGCTTCTTCTTCGGAATGATGGTTCCATTGAACTTTACAGAATTTGATAGTCTTTGTCCGTGTAACTCTTTCTGTAGTCTCAAGAATCCTGATAGGTTTCTCCTCATAGGTGAGATTACTTTCCAATTGGACCTCCTCCAAAGGTATAGTGTCCTTCAAAGAAGTCTCTTCCATCTCTGGATGGCATTTCTTTAGCTGACTCACATGAAATACATTATGAACGGCAGACAATGATTCCGGCAATTCAATCTCATAAGCTACTTCTCCTTTTCGACTCAGAATCTTTAATGGTCCAACATATCTTGGTGCCAATTTTCCTTTGACTCCAAATCTCTTCACTCCACGAAGTGGTGACACTCTAAGATAAGCTCTATCACCCACCTCATAGGTGACTTCTCTACGCTTAGGATCTGCATAGCTCTTCTATCGGGACTGTGCTATCTTCAATCTGTCCTTTACTAGCTTGACTTTCTCTTCAGCCTCTTTGATTAGTTTTGGCCCGAACAAGTTTCTTTCTCCCACACCATTCCATAGTAATGGTGTAGTACACTTTCTCCCATAGAGAAACTCAAACGTTGCCATCTCAATATTGGCTTGATAGCTGTTCTTGTAAGAGAATTCTGCGTAAGGCAGACTTTCATCCCAACTAGCTCCATAGTCTAGGGCACATGCCCTCAACATATCCTCTAGAATCTGGTTGGTCCTTTCATGCATCCATCGGTGCGGGATGAAAAGCGATCGAATTCCAATCTCATTCGCAATGACTCATGCAGTTGCCTGCAAAAATGAGAAGTGAATTGAGTTCCCCTATCAGACACAATACTTTTGGGTACTCCATGCAGACACACAATCCTATTCATATAGATCTTGGCCAACTTAGCACTTGTATAAGTTGTCTTTACGGGTATGAAATGAGCCATTTAGTTAGACGATCCACTACTACCCAAATATAATCATATCCTGACCTGGTCCTTGGCAATCCGATGATGAAATCCATGCCAATCTTGTCCCACTTCCAATCAGGAATAGGTAGTGGTTGTAACAATCCTGCTGGTTTCTGATGTTCCGCTTTCACTCTACTACATACATCACACAAAGAAATATGTTCGGCGATGTCTTTCTTGAGATTATTCCACCAAAATCTTTCCTTCATGTCCATGTACATTTTGGTGTTACCCGGATGAATGGAATATGGTGAGTTGTGTGCTTCTTGTAATATTAGTTTCTGAAGCTCCGGATCTTGCGGAACACATATACGTTTTCCATACCATAAAGTACCCTGTTCGTCTTCATGGAATCCTTTGGCTTTTCCTTTACCAATCTTTTCCTTAATCTCTTCAATTTCCTTGTCCATATTTTGGGCTTCCTTGATTTTGTCCAACAACGTGGGTTGAACATCCAATGACATGAGATTTCCCTCAAGCACAATATCCAGTCTAAGGTCTCTAAATTAGGTACACAGATCATCTGGCAACTCTCCCTTAGTAAGGCCATTCACAAACACCTTACGGCTTAGTGCATCTGCTACAACATTTGCTTTACCGGGGTGGTATTGCAAACTCAAGTCATAGTCCTTGATGAGTTCTAGCAATCTCCTTTGTCTCATGTTGATTTCTTTCTGAGTGAAGATATACTTCAAACTATAATGTCTCCATCTGTGAACACTTCACATCGCTTTCCCAAAATATAATGTCTCCATGTTTTGAGTGCATGGACAACAGAGGCTAACTCCAAATCATGAGTAGGGTAATTTACCTCATGAGTTTTGAGTTGTCTCAAGGCATAAGCCACAACTTTCCCTTCTTGCATCAGAACTGCACCTAATCCATGATGGGATGCATCACAATAAACTTGGAAATCCTTCTCCAAATCTGGCAGACATAAGACTGGTGCTGTCACTAGTCTCTTCTTCAAATCTTGGAAACTGAGTTCACATCCTTCAGTCCAAGAAAATTTCTTGTCTTTATTTAGTAACTCCGTCATTGGCTTAGCTACCTTGGAGAAATTCTCAATGAATCTTCTATAGTATCCTGCCAAGCCAAGGAAACTACGAACTTCTTTCACTGACTTAGGAGATTCCCATTCAGTTACAGCTGACACTTTTGCGGGGTCAACTGCTACACCATCTCCTGACACAATGTGTCCAAGAAATCCAACTTCATTCAGCCAGAATTTACACTTGCTGAATTTGGCATACAGCTTATGCTCTCTAAGTTTCTCAAGTATCAAACGTAAATGTCCTTCATGATCCTCTTTGCTCTTGGAGTAGATCAAAATGTCATCGATGAAAACGACAACAAACTTTTCAAGGAACTCCATGAACACCTTGTTCATCATATTCATGAAGTAAGCTAGGGCATTGGTCAAACCAAATGGCATCACGGTGTACTCGTACAATCCATACCTGGTGGTGAAAGCTGTCTTAGGTATGTCTTGTTCCCTTATCTTAAGCTGAAAATAACCTGACCGGAGATCAATCCTAGAGAACACACAGGCTCCTTCTAACTGATCAAACAAGTCATTGATTCTGGGAAAAGGATATTTGTTCTTGATAGTCACCTCATTGAGTGAACAATAATCGATGCATAATCTTTGACTTCTATCTTTCGTTTCCAAAAACAAGACTTGTGCTCCCCAAGATGAAGAACTTGGTTGAATAAATCCTTTCTGCAACTGTTCTCCAAGTTGTTTCTTGAGTTCTTTCAACTCATCAACTGACATCTTGTAAGGTCTCTTTGCTGTTGGTCCTGATCCTGGCAGCAAGTCAATCAGAAATTCCACATCTCTATCTGGTGGCATTCCCGGCAATTATTCCGTAAACACATCCGAATATTTTCTCACAATTGGTACACTGTCTATGCTAACCCCCTTAAGAGAATTTAGCTTACTCCCTTTTGATTCAAAGTTAGTCTTGAATCTAATCCTTTTATTATCCGGGGTTGTGAGTGTGACAATATGATTGACACAATCAAGTACTCCCTTAAACTTAGTCATCCAGTCCATTCCCAAAATGACATCCAATCCTTGGGAATTTAGGATTATCAGACTCACTGGAAATTTATACTTCCCAAACTCTATGACTAGATCATGACATCCTGAGTTCACTATCATTTCTCCACCAGGAGAACTTACTTTTATAGGACACCCAATAGTTGGGCTTGGTGGTTCCTTCAACTTTCTTTTCTTGGCACTCATTTGCATAATGCCCCATCTTCTTACACTTGAAACATTCAACCTGACTGATATCTCTCTTTGCAGACTGACTACCACTTCCACTGTGGTGACTCTTGTGTCCACTCTTGTGGTTCTTGTACTTGTCATTATCATGACTACGGTGATGCTTGTTGTCATGATGGCGGTTGTGGCTGTGGTGGTTGTTGTGCTTTCCATGTTTGTGGGATCCAGAACTCCCACTATCATCGTGATGGGAACGCTTGTGAGACGATCCCGAGATGTGCTTGTCAAAGCTATGCTTCCTCTTTTTGCTTTCA
This sequence comes from Avena longiglumis, assembly GCA_030063025.1. Classification (NCBI taxonomy): domain Eukaryota; kingdom Viridiplantae; phylum Streptophyta; class Magnoliopsida; order Poales; family Poaceae; genus Avena; species Avena longiglumis. The sequence goes on along the minus strand of CP125974.1, from coordinate 467,231,894 downwards.
ACCTGTTTCATCTTGTTCTCCAAGATGGTAGCCTTGTCACGAAGTGATTGGTAGGTTAGAACATAGGAAATAGATAGCTGCAGATTCAGTTCATCGTTCAGTACTTCGAGGAATTTCTCCTTTCTCTTGGCATCAATATCAACTTCATCCGGTGCATAATGCGCCAGATTGTTGAACTCCTCAATATATTCAGCCACGCTGCGGTGATGCTGTTTTAGGTTATGGAACTCCTTCTTCTTCAAATTCATCACCCCGGATGAGATTGAGCTATACGGAATCCATCTTCAAAGATAGCCCATGTCACATCCTCAATGGGAGTGGTGATCTGGAAGTTATCCCACCAAGTAGCTGCTGGTCCTTCCAACAGATGTGCTGCAAACCTGACCTTCTCCTCGTCGGTGCAGCCGTCAGTTACCAAATCCTTGTTCATCGAACGTAGCCAATCATTGGCCACCATGGGATCAGTAGTTCCTAAGAACTTTGCATTCCTCAGTCTTAGGAATCTGGTGAGCATGTCAAATCTGGGATTGTTCGGATTGTTGTTGTTGTTGTTATTGTTGTTATTATTGTTGTTATTCTGATTCTGCATAAAAGTGGTCATCATCTGCATCAGCTGTTCCTGTGTTGTCATCAGCTGCTGCATCTCGGGGGTGGCATTGTTGTTGTTTGGGTTGGGGTTGGCACGTCGAGGAGGCATCTATGGTTTTCATAAGGATAAGAATGAGATACCCATAGATGCTTAACATGCACAATACATCACATAGATAATCACAATAACCAAGCATCAAAATAACATAAAGTTTAAGCGACATAAACAACAAGTTTGGAAAATGCAAAACACACCATAGCAAGCCACCCACATGTTGGATGGTCATTACGACTCAATAAACAAAGTACGGTAAATGAAAGTAAATCGAGTAGTCTGCACTACTCCTCCGCATCAATCTCCTCGTCAACAAGTGTAAGACCTGTATTCTCCATGGCGGTCTTGTACTCATCAACACTAGTAGACAAGGCCTCTGTCTTAGCCCTAAGAACCCTCTTCTATGAGCGAAGCCTCTCGATCACTCCTTGTTGATGCTCGAGCTCGAAGTCCTTGGCCTCTAACTCTTCCTTCATCTCCCGGATCCTCTTGTTCCTGTGTAAGAGGTCCCAACCTTCAATAAGGTAGAGATCCCTGTGTTTACAATGCTAGTCCCTGGATCAATAGCTAGCATCCACAGTTAAGATGTAATATCAAGAAACAAAGGTCATAATATAACTTTATAACCAGGAATAACATAATTTTATTACATATTACATAGCTCATTTGGCTATTACATTACATTGAAGCAGAAAATCTATAAGCATGGGGTCCTTCATCTTCAAAGTGCCACATGCAAACATGTTGGTTGTAGACTTTGTAATCCTAATCAATCAATCTTCACTAAAATCAAATCAACCTGCAACATTACAAGTAATAGCCACAAGGGTCAATACATTTGAATTGTATTGGCAAGTTTCACTACTATGTAGAATATAAGTGGATCCTATCATTACATGCATATTTGGCTAAGTAGAGTTTTAGGCTCATTTGTAGAAAGCAATAATTTATCCTATCTTTTCAAAATGGTTTTGTCCCTTTTGTCAAATCTTTCTGAACTCCTTGGTAAATCCCCAAGTGTCTTGGTCAAAAACCTCTTTAGTTCCTTGGTACCCCCAAGTACTTCAAGTTTTTATCAAAATCTCTTGAGCTCCTTGGTAAATCCCCAAGTGCTGCAAGTTTTTATCCAAATCTCTTGAGCTCCTTGGTAAATCCCCAAGTGCTGCAAGTTTTTATCCAAATCTCTTGAGCTCCTTGGTACCCCCAAGTGCTTCAAGTCTTTTGTTGTCTCTTTAAAATTTTTCTTTTAGAAATTGGAATGTCGAGATTTCCCATAGCTTCAAGCTTTAGTTGATCAGTATTGTCCATAACCGGGGACACAGCTAAGCACTTACGTTTTATCTTCTACAGAAGTTGTACACTTTACCCACATGACACACTCTCATCTTGTTGCCACCAGTAGCCGCTGGATTGGTACTCACCAAGATGGAGTACTGGCAGATTGAGAATGTGACGAAGTCTTTCAAGAGGGTCCTCCCATACACCATTGCTAGCTTGTCTTCAGGCACCCATGTAGGGTTTCAAGTTCCCTCATTTTCAGTACCTAGGACAATGCATGGGTCTTCCCAATGTAGTTGACTAAGCCAGAGCCATAAGTAGCATGTGGCTGTACACGAAAGCCACAATTGGAGAAACATGTTCAATCTCTAAGTTTCCTGGGTGGTTTTCTTTTGGTGCACACACAAAGAGATTGCCATAGACATGGTTCCTTTTGTTGCCACCTTATCAAAACTCAAAATATCCTTGTCCACCCAGGTGGTTCATTGAGTCCTTGTTTTATTATGTAAAACATAAGTCTTTTCTCAATTTCATAAAATCTCAACATGTATCTCTTCTCAAAAATATGTAGCATGGCTAAGCATTTTACAACTACATTGTTTTAACTAAGGAATGTATAAGGGGAATCCTATTAGGATTTAGCATAGAATAAGTACAGAAATTCTTTTCATGCATGCTTCAAAATCTACTAAGTGTAATGAAAATAGTAGGACTTTTAGATGATAGTGTCACTTGCCTTTTTGGTAGGGAATGATGGTTCACTTCTTGATCTTGCTAGTTTCACACTTTTCTAACTTCACTACAAATCAATCAAGAAAACACAATATCAACTAGCATTCCAACCAATACTCAAACAATCAAACACACATAAAATCATAGGAACTAAGTCATGCATGCAAGCATGCAAAAGGTAGTTTTATTTGCAAAGATGGTTTCTACCAGGCTCTAAACTTTGTAAGGTTCAAAATGGTCATTTTCTAAAGTGGCAAAGTCATTTGCAAAAGGGTTTTGTCTATAAACCATTTTTAAATCCTTTCATTATTTTATGTGGTGGAAAATGATTTTATCAAAGAACAAACTTTATGTTGTTCACCAAATAAGATGTTAATTCTCAAAACTTGGTGTTTAGGGTCAGTAGGTTTGAGTAAAATCATTTTCCCAAAGTTTTTACTCCAAAATCATTTTCATAGCAAAATCAATATTTTTATTTGACTAGAAATAGGCTAAATCAATTAATCCATCCTAATCTACACAAAATACATTTTTAAATCCAAAAGTTGGTTCCTAAGGTCAGTAGGTTCACCACAAACCAATTTGCAAAGATTTTAACCCTAAAAACATTTTATAATAATTTTTATCACCTAAACTAGCATACAAATGTTTCTGCAAAAACAAACATTTTAACAGAGGCTTTTTACTAAACAAATTGTATGGTTGTCTAGGGCTTGTTCCACTGATTCCATTGATATAAAGTTTGCAATTTTTGGACGTGTGGATCAAAAGTTACAAGGGTTTCAAGTTTGCATCCAAATCTGATTTCAAAATTCTGTTTTAAATCGGCTGGTGCCACGCGGCGTATGCTACTGGTCGATACCGATTCGCGCGGATCGGCCTCTGCGGGGCGTTGGATCTAAATAGATCGCGCGGCTCAGATTGCGTACCCTTTCGCTGTTAAGTGATCTAATCGCATCCTTTGGATTTATATCTAACGGTCATAGATGCCTAGCCAAAAGCTGGCGGCGCTGCGCGGCGGTGAGCTGCGGCGCGAGGTCAGACGGTGGTGCTACGGCGGTTACAGGAAGCAGAGAAGGCAGATGAAGGTCTCACCGTGCTCGCAGGGTCGAGGTGAAGCTCGAGGTGCTCTCGGGGAAGGAAGGGGCGCACGGGGACGGGAGTAATCACTCACCGGAGACGTCGTCGGCGTCAGTTGGTTCTGTTTGTTGACGGGGGTGATGTTGTAGGTCGTCCTAAGGCAAGACAGGAGCATGGTCAGATGCAAGAGAGTGAGGCGAGTGTGGTAGTATCATCTAGGAGTGCTGGGGCGAACGGAGTTTACCAGTGGAGTTCACCGGAGTGGGAAGCAGACGTGGCGGCGCTCAGAAGTTATCGAAGCCGACGCTCTGGGGCGCCCGCGGTTGAACGGAGGGCACAGACAGGTGCGCCTGGGAGTGGGGATCACGGCGGTGTGCTTAGGAAGGCAAGGGGAGGTGAGTTTCAGCCGGAATCAAGGAGGAAGCTCGTCGGAGCAGTGAGGGGTCTGTGGTGAAATTAGCGTAGCCTGGTGGCGTGTTGGTTATGGCGACAGAGGGGAAATGGGGAGGAGAGGGAGATGTTTAAGGGGGCGTGGTCGCCGGGGGAGTAATGGCTGTTAATCACGCAAATTGATCGCTGGAGTAAAGACAGGAAACGGCGAGGAGGAATCAGTGCGGTTGAAGACGATGAATAGTGTTGTGGGGCCTTGCTGTCAGTGGGGGAGTGAAAGGGAAGGAGGGTCCACTAATCAGTGTCTCTGCGGGTATGTGTTCAAGTGCGAAACGTTTTCTTCGGGAGAGAGGGAAGCTGGGCTGGTACTGGGCTTAGTGGGCTTGCTGGGTTGGGTCGGGTTTGTTTTCATTTTTTTCTTTCGGAATGTTTTATCTTTTTCCAATTCTATTTTCTGTTTTGGAATTTAAACAACAAATCAAGCATTCAAATCAATTCAAACATTCACCACACTTGTATTGGGTTTTGGTTCTGTTTAACAACAATAAACCAAAGTCCCAAAATAAAATAATTTTTTTTTATTTTAGGGTCCATTTATAATTAAATAAAATAGACCTTTGTTATTAAATCAAATAGATTTTGATTTATTCAAAAACTCCATTTTTAAATCTAAATATTATCAAAACCAAACTAGTAGGTTTTATTTTAAATAAGGAATACTTGAAAAAAATTGTTTAAAATAAATAAATAAGTTTTGATGTTTTAATTAAAATAGTAAAACCTTTATTTTTAATAAACTTGGATATTAAATCCTTATTATTTTATTTTCAAATAAACCTTTACTATTTTTATCAAATGGAAATATTTTACTTCAAAGGCTTGGCCAAGTTTTAATTTGGCTCATAAAATAATCTTTACTATTATATTTCTACCTTTTCATTTGAAAACCAAATCTTTTTATTAAAAGATTCAAAATTAGTAATTCCAAATTTTTTTATTTTCCTTTAAATGTTTATCTTTTTTTAAATCTCTTTAGGATATATCTTGATCAAAATAGGTTTGAAGGTTCCCAATTGGAATCAAAAAGTTTCTTCTCACCCTGAAAATCAACAAAGTTTTATTTTATTCAATTATTTTTCACATTACAAGATTTGGAAAATCTTGGGATGTGACAGGCTACCACCCTTAAAATAAATCTCGTCCCGAGATTTGGGAAGGCTAGGGTTACAAGTAGGCTCCAAACATCTAGGGTACTACCACCCTTAAAAATTTTCCAACTAAATTACATGTTGGCTTGCTTGGGATCTTGGGGAAACTTCTCTGGGCAAATATCTGCATTGTGTCCTTTGTTTCCACACTTGACACATGTGTCAAGGCTGAGATCCTTCATAGGCTTGTTTATCTTGTTCTTCATCTTTCCTGGACAATTGCTTGCGTAATGTCCTGGTTCTTTGCAATTGAAACAGTTGATGAGTTTAAGTCCTTCATGTGTCTCTTGTGGACAAGTTGCTGCATAATGGCCTAGCTCTTTGCAATTGTTGCACCATACTTGACCAATTTCCTTATACTTTTGTTTCTCTGGACATTCACTGGAATAGTGTCCCATTTCTTTGCAATGATGACATTGCACATGGCTTTTGTCCTTCCTTTTCTTTTTGGGCTTCTCCAAATCTAGAAGTGCATCTAGTTCATGTTGTTCATATGTTATCTGGTAGGTAGGAATGTCTACATGTTTCTTGGACCTTCTATTGCTCCTTGGGTAATTCATATGCCTCTTCTTTGGTCCTTTGAATTGGGTTGTATTGCATGGAGGTATAAGTGGATCTTTTCCTTTGTCCTCATTCTTCTTGGTAGATCTGGATCCCTCTTGATAGTTTGCAATCATTTGTTGCACTCCACCTTGTTTCCTTTGTTGAACAATGCAGTAGATGGGGCATTGGATAGGGACATGATTATTTCCTTCACATAGGTAACAAGTAGCTTGAGAGGTGGGATATTGTCCAACAGGATGTTTCTCTTCACAGTTGGGGCATTGATTTCCATGCTCCTTAGAGGTGTGATCCTTGTCTCCACAAATATTGCAAGCTTTGGCTCCTTTTAGAATAACATCCTTGTCATCCTTGAAGTTGCTCTCCATGTTGAGCATTTGGTCTGTCACCTTATGCAACATTTGGGCTTGGTCTTCCAAAAATCCTTGTAGGGTTGGATCTTCCCCACTGGTGTTGTCCTCTTGGTTGGTGTTGTTGTCATCAACCTTGATGTTGGAGTCTCTTAGAGCAGTCATCTTTTTGGGTTGAATTGAGATTAGAATAAGCAAAAGATTTCTAAGTAAGGATTCTAATCACACACATCACAATTCACACAAGCAATGTGCAAGCAATCATAAGCCAAACATTTCACTCAAACAACAAAGTTCAAGCACATACTTAGGCACCAAAATATTTTTGTTACATCAGATAAGTTGGTGTGTTTGACTTAACTATAATATGGTGGTCCATCTATATGGTTCAATTGTGATCTTTCCTTCCTTCTTGATTATTCTTGTATGAGATCATGGTTTCCTTGGGGAAAACTCTTGGTTACAATACTTCAAGTGAAGTGAACTCCTTCTAATTTTGCATTTCCTTAGTCTCCACATCTTGAGCAAGATTTCCTTGTCTCACTTGTAGTCCTTAGTGGTATCCAAGTTGGAAGTCCTTGGTGAATATGCTGAAGATGTTGCAGTCATTAGAGTTGAAGAAGTTGAAGTCATTAGAGTTGATGATGTTGAAGTCATTAGAGTTGATGGAGTCCTTTGCACATGGTGAAGTCTTTGGTCATGGGGTAGGCTTTTATCCATCAAGTTGAAATAGAAGAGATGTAGAATCAAATCCAAAATGGTTAAGGAAAGAGTTTACAAGGTTGTTTGTAAATAAGTTTTGGTACAAATATACTCCTATTCTTCTAAGGGTTTTGTCCAATCCTAGGTTTACAAATCCTACAGGCAACACAATGCTCTGATACCATCTGTAAGAGGTCCCAACCTTCAATAAGGTAGAGATCCCTGTGTTTACAATGCTAGTCCCTGGATCAATAGCTAGCATCCACAATTAAGATGTAATATCAAGAAACAAAGGTAATAATATAACTTTATAACAAGGAATAACATAATTTTATTACATCCTACATAGCTCATTTGGCTATTACATTACATCGTAGCAGAAAATCTATAAGCATGGGGTCCTTCATCTTCAAAGTGCCACAGTCAAACATGTTGGTTGTAGACTTTGTAATCCTAATCAATCAATCTTCACTAAAATCAAATCAACCTGCAACATTACAAGTTACAGCCACAAGGGTCAATACATTTGAATTGTATTGGCAAGTTTCACTACTATGTAGAATATAAGTGGATCCTATCATTACATGCATATTTGGCTAAGTAGAGTTTTAGGCTCATTTGCAGAAAGCAATAATTTATCCTATCTTTTCAAAATGGTTTTGTCCCTTTTGTCAAATCTTTCTAAACTCCTTGGTAAATCCCCAAGTGACTTGGTCAAAAACCTCTTGAGTTCCTTGGTACCCCCAAGTACTTCAAGTTTTTATCAAAATCTCTTGAGCTCCTTGGTAAATCCCCAAGTGCTGCAAGTTTTTATCCAAATCTCTTGAGTTCCTTGGTAAATCCCCAAGTGCTGCAAGTTTTTATCCAAATCTCTTGAGCTCCTTGGTACCCCCAAGTGCTTCAAGTCTTTTGTTGTCTCTTTAAAATTTTTCTTTTAGAAATTGGAATGTCGAGATTTCCCATAGCTTCAAGCTTTAGTTGCTCAGTATTGTCCATAACCGGGGACACGGCTAAGTACTTAGGTTTTATATTGTGCAGAAGTTGTACACTTTACCCACATGACACACTCTCATCTTGTTGCCACCAGTGGCCGCTGGATTGGTACTCACCAAGATGGAGTACTGGCAGATTGAGAATGTGACGAAGTCTTTCCAGAGGGTCCTCCCATACACCATTGCTAGCTTGTCTTCAGGCACCCATGTAGGGTTTCAAATTCCCTCATTTTCAGTACCTGGGACAATGCATGGGTCTTCCCAATGTAGTTGACTAAGCCAGAGCCATAAGTAGCATGTGGCTGTACACGAAAGTCACAATTGGAGAAACATGTTCAATCTCTAAGTTTCCTGGGTGGTTTTCTTTTGGTGCACACACAAAGAGATTGTCATAGACATGGTTCCTTTTGTTGCCACCTTATCAAAACTCAAAGTATCCTTGTCCACCCAGGTGGTTCATTGAGTCCTTGTTTTATTATGTAAAACATAAGTCTTTTCTCAATTTCATAAAATCTCAACATGTATCTCTTCTCAAAAATATGTAGCATGGCTAAGCATTTTACAACTACATTGTTTTCACTAAGGAATGTATAAGGGGAATCCTATTAGGATTTAGCATAGCATAAGTACAGAAATTCTTTTCATGCATGTTTCAAAATCCACTAAGTATAATGAAAATAGTAGGACTTTTAGATGATAGTGTCACTTGCCTTTTTGGTAGGGAATGATGGTTCACTTCTTGATCTTTCTAGTTTCACACTTTTCTAACTTCACTAAAAATCAATCAAGCAAACACAATATCAACTAGCATTCCAACCAATACTCAAACAATCAAACACACATAAAATCATAGGAACTAAGTCATGCATGCAAGCATGCAAAAGGTAGTTTTATTTACAAAGATTGTTTCTACCAGGCTCTAAACTTTGTAAGGTTCAAAGTGGTCATTTTCTAAAGTGGCAAAGTCATTTGCAAAAGGGTTTTGTCTATAAACCATTTTTAAATCCTTTCATTATTTTATGTGGTGGAAAATGTTTTTATCAAAGCAAAAACTTTATGTTGTTCACAAAATAAGTTGTTAATTCTCAAAACTTGGTGTTTAGGGTCAGTAGGTTTGAGTAAAATCATTTTCCCAAAGTTTTTACTCCAAAATCATTTTCATAGCAAAATCAATATTTTTATTTGACTAGAAATGGGCTAAATCAATTAATCCATCCTAATCTTCACCAAATACATTTTTAAATCCACAAGTTGGTTCCTAAGGTCAGTAGGTTCACCACAAACCAATTTGCAAAGATTTTAACCCTAAAAACATTTTGGAATAATTTTTATCACCTAAACTAGCATACAAATGTTTCTGCAAAAATAAACATTTTACAAGAGGATTTTACTAAACAAATTGCATGGTTGGCTAGGGCTTGTTCCACTGGTTCCATTGATATAAAGTTTGCAATTTTTGGACATGTGGATCAAAAGTTACAAGGGTTTCAAGTTTGCATCCAAATCTGATTTCAAAATTTTGTTTTAAATCGTCTGGTACCACGCGGCGTGATGCTACTGGTCGATACCGATTCGCGCGGATCAGCCTCTGCGGGACGTTGGATCTAAATAGATCGCGTGGCTCAGATTGCGTACCCTTTCGCTGTTAAGTGATCTAATCGCATCCTTTGAATTTATATCTAACGGTCACAAATGCCTAGCCAAAAGCTGGCGGCGCTGCGCGGCGGTGAGCGGCGGCGCGAGGTCAGACGGTGGTGATATGGCGGGTACAGTAAGCAAAGAAGGCAGAGGAAGGTCTCACCATGCTCGCAGGGTCGATGTGAAGCTCGAGGTGCTCTCGGGGAAGCAAGGGGCGCACAGGGACGGGAGTAATCGCTCACCGGAGACGTCGTCAGCGTCAGTTGGTTCTGTTTGTTGACGGGGGTGACGTTGTGGGTCGTCCTAAGGCAAGACAGGAGCATGGTCAGATGCAGGAGAGTGAGGTGAGTGTGGTAGTATCATCTAGGAGTGCTGGGGCGAACGGAGTTTACCAGTGGAGTTCACCGGAGTGGGAAGCAGACGCGGCGGCGCTCGGAAGTTGTCGAAGCCGACGCTCTGGGGCGCCCGCGGTTGAACGGAGGGAACAGACAGGTGCGCCTGGGAGTGGGGATAACGCCGGTGTGCTTAGGAAGGCAAGGGGTGGCGAGGTTCGGCCGGAATCGAGGAGGAAGCTCGTCGGAGCAGTGAGGGGTCTCTGGTGAAATTAGCATAGCCTGGTGGCGTGTTGGTTATGGCGACGGAGGGGAAATGGGGAGGAGAGGGAGACGTTTAAGGGGGCATGGTCGCCGGGGGAGTAATGGCTGTTAATCACGCGAATTGATCGCCGGAGTAAAGGCAAGAAACAGCGAGGAGGAATCAGCGCGGTTGAAGACGATGAACAGTGCTGTGGGGCCTTGCTGTCAGTGGGGGAGTGAGAGGGAAGGAGGGTCCACTAATCAGTGTCTCTGCGGGTATGTGTTCAAGTGCGAAACATTTTCTTCGGGAGAGAGGGAAGCTGGGCTGGTACTGGGCTTAGTGGGCTTGCTGGGTTGGGTCGGGTTTGTTTTCATTTTTTCTTTCTGAATGTTTTATCTTTTTCCAATTCTATTTTCTATTTTGGAATTTAAACAACAAATCAAGCATTCAAATCAATTCAAACATTCACCACACTTGTATTGGGTTTTGGTTCTGTTTAACAACAATAAACCAAAGTCCCAAAATAAAATAATTTTTTTTTATTTTAGGGTCCATTTATAATTAAATAAAATAGACCTTTGTTATTAAATCAAATAGATTTTGATTTATTCAAAAACTCCATTTTGAAATCTAAATATTATCCAAACCAAACCAGTAGGTTACTTGAAAAAAATTGTTTAAAATAAATAAATAAGTTTTGATGTTTTAATTAAAATAGTAAAACCTTTATTTTTAATAAACTTGGATATTAAATCCTTATTATTTTATTTTCAAATAAACATTTACTATTTTGATCAAATGGAAATATTTTACTTCAAAGGCTTGGCCAAGTTTTAATTTGGCTCATAAAATAATCTTTACTATTATATTTCTACCTTTTCATTTGAAAACCAAATCTTTTTATTAAAAGATTCAAAATTAGTAATTCCAAATATTTTTTATTTTCCTTTAAATGTTTATCTTTTTTTTTTAAATCTCTTTAGGATTTATCTTGATCAAAATATGTTTGAAGGTTCCCAATTGGAATCAAAAAGTTTCTTCTCACCCTGAAAATCAACAAAGTTTTATTTTATTTAATTATTTTTCACATTACAAGATTTGGAAAATCTTGGGATGCGACATCCTGTCTTGGACTCTTTTCTCTTGGCTCTTGAACTTCCTGTCCTGGCTCTCAAACTTTGGCTCCATTTCCTTGACTATCTCGTCTTGCTCCGTGAAGAGCTTGTCCTTCTCACGAAGCTGAACCTGGAGCTCGTCATTGCTAAGCATGACGATGGTCCTATCAGTATCTAGGTGCCTAATAAGAACCTCTAGGTCCTGAAGGTACAGATGAATCGGCTCCACCGTCTCTCTAGCAGCATCCTCGAACTCAATAGCCTCACCCTCCTCGTCGCGTCTCCCGAAGGGGTGAAAGTAAAGACCTCTAAGCTCTCTGGAGTGTCTCCCTACCAGGTGCCCAAGTAACTCCTGCATGACCACATCTAGGCCTTTCTCCTTGTCGTCATGCATCAGCTTGAAAGTGATGGTATCCGTGGTTGGCTCTGCCTGGCATCCGGGCTGAGTGACTCTGAAGCCCCGAAGGTCCTTCCTCTCAAACTTGGTGAGGGGAAGCGTCATGATGCTAGGAAGTGGAAGGTTGAGCACGCTAGTGAGCTCAATGAGACGAGTGCCAAAACGAGTTCCCTTGAACTCCTCGGCCGTGTTGATAATAACATTAGGCATCTATTTTATAAGATAGAGAGAAGTTAGAATCAACATCAAAAGAGAAAAATTGCAAGACAAAATATCACAAGCATATCTTCTGCAACAATCACACAAATCATGGCATACACAAATCCATTACAAGCATCAAAGTTTCAACATAACTTGGATAAATTTTTGGAAATAAAACGATAAGTGTGGTGGTCCGACTAACGAAGTACATTACAATCCCAACTCACTTGCCAAGTTGGCTAACAGGGCATCCCTAGAGGCAATCTGTCGATCTTGATCACATGACTCCATTGCTAAGTCTATGATGTCTTCTCTTAAATCTTGGTTGGTAGCCTCTAACTCTTGGGTATGCTTCTTTTCTTCCCTAAGATCATTTTGGGTGTTAAGCATTCTGCACTTGAGTCTATCACCAAGCTCATTGATGGCATTCCAAGCTGCATTTCTTGCAGAGTCAAAGAATGTTGTGTGCATTTCTGAGTTGGTGACCATGCATAATCCTAACTCCTTGTGGTTGTCTTCCTTGTTTTTGTACAAGTGAAGTTGCACCCACCAGTACTCTACTCCTTCATCCATCACATGGAATCCTTTGTACACAGCTGCACCATGTATCCCCATGGTAACCATGAGGTTCTTGAGGGCCTTGGGGAATTCTATCTCACACTCCAAGGTCATGGTCATGAGTGGTCCCTTCCTCACGGCTTCGTTGATGGAGTTCATCTACAAATAGATATGAGAAAGAATATTAGAAAAATTTACGAGAAGAAAAGACAAGTGTCGAAATTGTTGCAAATTTTCTTTAGTGGTTTTTAATCCAATCCTAGGGTCATAATCCTACAGGCAACACAGTGCTCTGATACCATCTGTAAGATCCCACCTTTATAAAGGTAAAGATCCCTGTGATTGCAATGCTAGTCCCTAGATCAATCGCTAGCATCCACAGTTTAAGATGAAGTACACAGAAATAAAGGCCATTATTACATCGTCATTCCAGAGATAACATAGTCTTTTACAAATCCTTAGACATAGGCTAGTACAAGAGTTTAACTTAACAACATAAAATAGAAGTCTTCATCTTCATGTGCCACAGGCAAGCATGTTGAGTGTAGACTCATAACCCCTAATCATCATCAGAGTAACCTGCAACATCACAAGTTACACCCACAATGGGTTAATACATTGGAATAGTATTGCAAGTGATACCTTAGTAGAATATTAGCATCTAGTTACTACATGTATTTGGCTAAGTGTAGCTTAGGCTTGCTTTGCTCAAAATAGATTTTACCTATCAGTTGAAAACACTAAGTTTTGTTTGGAAAAAACACCCAAGGAACCACCAATAGAAATTGGTGAACCTTCTCCCTTGTTCAACCACAAGTTTTAACTTAGAAAATTGGGATGAGGATATTCTTGATAGCTTCCATGTCTTGATGCTCAAAATGTCCAATACCAGGGACATGGCTAAGTACTTAGTTTCTTCCATCAGCAGAGGTTGTGCACTTTCGCCACAAGACTCGATTTTCACCAAGACAGGACCTTTCAGAAGACTTCCCTTAGACCAAATGGACGCGTTCCAACCTATCATCCCTCTACCACCAACTGTCCAAATGGCTAAGTTATTGCAACCTATATGATCCAGGCAGAGCCCATAATGCCATGTGGTTGCACTAGAAGCTTCTTAACATTTGGCATCGCAAATCCCTTTGTTCCTGGGTGGCAATCCACAAGTGAGATACTCAAGGTTAACCATAGAAATGGGCCTTGTGTAACCACTCAACCAAAATCCACCAAGCAATTACCATTCCACCCAGGTGTTTCATTCACTTAGTTGTTTTATTAAGCAAAACCATAAGTCCAAGACTTAGCAATATTTTTCCATAGAATGTATATATTCCACCCTTGGTTTCCACTAGCTAGGCTAAGCATGGCAATAGAAAGTATCTTAACTCTAGAGAATTCTAACAATTCTATAACTACTAGTATTTCCCAAGCATAGTATATAGATACTTAGCAAAAATACTCATGCAAGCCTATACAAAATATTTCTAGTGCATAGTAAAAATATAGGGACAAAAATATGAAGCACCACTTGCCTTGGTAGTTGGGAGAGTAGCAACAATCCTCACAATCACAATCACCACTAGCACCAAAATCTACACATAAAATGATAGCACCAAATTCACATATCAAACTAAACAAGCAAAAATATATGAATGCATGCAAATGCCATGTGATGATTTTCTAAATGAACAAGACAAGTGGAACAGTACTGAATCATAAACAAAACAATTATACACTAAATAAAATTAATTTGGCCCTTAGAACATTTTCCATACAATTTTTATATACAAAATAAGCTTATAAATGTCTCTGAGAAAACAACCCATTTTACAGATGCAATTTATTAAACAAAGTGCATAATTGGATAGAATTCTTTCTCCTGATTCCAATGATATAAAATTTACAAAATTTTAACGTGTGGATCAAAAGTTATGAATTTTGCAAGTTTGAACAACTAATAGATCTAATTCCAGATTTTCAATCAAAACACAGGCCACGCGGCGCTTTCTGATTGGTCGATACCGCTTCGCACTGGATCACGCTTGCAGGACGTTGGATTAAAACGCATTGCATGGCTCAGATCTAACTTACCCCTTCGTTTAAGTGATCTATTCCTACACGCCCGATCTAGATCTAACGGCCCACATCAAACAGACCAAAAGTCAGCGGCCCTACGACGGTGGCTGGCGGCGGCGCGATCAGACGGTGATGTCGCCGACATTACAGGAAGCGAGAAGGGCAGTGGGGTAGCTCACCGTGTTCGCGTGACGATGCTGGAGCTCAAGGTGGTCTTCGTTGGCGGAGGGGCGCTCAGAGTCGTCAGGGATTGCTCGCCGGAGTTCGTGAAGGCGTCGGGCACGACTGTTCGTCGACGTTGCCAAGGATGTAGATCATGCCAGAGAGAAATAAGTAGCGCATCAGATGCGGTAAGCAATGCTGGTCAAGCGAGTATCAAAGAGAGGGCAAGGCGCGCTCGGGACTAACCAGAACAGCTTGCCGGAGTTGAGTGCTTTGTCGGGCTCCGTAGTCGTCGACGTTGCTGACGTTCAGGGTTGTCCTAGCACACAACAAAGGTGTTAAACAATGCGCAAGGATGCAGAGAAAGCGCTAGCAAGACCAGGAGGCAAAGGGGCAGGGAGTTCTCACCGGAATTCGCTGCCGGAGTTCGTCAGTACAGCGGCGGAGTGAGCTCGATTGTGGGCAGCCTGGTGGCTCTCTGTGGTTGTGGCTTGAGGGGAAATGAGCGGAAGGAGGAGGAGGTTAAATAGCCGGGGCGAGAGA
The DNA here is from genome assembly GCA_030063025.1 of Avena longiglumis. Taxonomy (NCBI): domain Eukaryota; kingdom Viridiplantae; phylum Streptophyta; class Magnoliopsida; order Poales; family Poaceae; genus Avena; species Avena longiglumis. The sequence continues at coordinate 467,216,692 of CP125974.1, read as the reverse complement.
GGAAATCACGCTGGCGTTTACTCGCAATCAAGCGCGGAATCAAATAGGAGAAACGGCCACGGGGAGCAGTGCCTCCGACGCGTGATTGACGACGATGCTGAGGTGGATGGTGGGGTCGGAGCGTCAGTGAGGGGGTGTGCGCGGTTTGAGTGAGAAACAGAGGGAGAAGGAAAACCCCGGGTGGGCTGCTTTTAGCTTCTGGGCCGAAAGGGTGGCGCCGGGCCGTGTTCATTTCTTTTATCTTTTCCATTTCTGATTTGATTTTCTGGTTTGATTTTCCGTGTTTCAATTGAAATTTTCTCCAAAATTTTGTATTGTGATTCTTGTATCCTGGGGTGTGTAAAACACTTAATCACACTCAAATTCAAATTGGGTTTGAAAATGAAATTCAAACCATGCCCTAATTAAATGTTTATAATTAGTATATGAATGGTTTCTAATTCATAAATTTGTTTTTGAAAACCTTGACCAAACTTTATAAACATCACTCAAGTTCATGATCAAATCCTTACTGATTAAAATAAGTATTTTTCTTATGAGAAGGTAGCAATATGGCCATTGCCTTGCTTACATAAAATAATAGATCACAAAGTTTCTGTTTTTGAAGAAATGATCCTAAAAATGATTATGAATGCACGAATGATGTGCAAACTTTGAAATCATCATTTTTTGGGATGTTACATTAGACCTTGGCCTCAAGGGAAACCATACTAAGGTATATAAATTTCCAGTTAAGCCCTACCCATTTTTCGGGTATTGTGGTTGTACGGTAAAATTGGAATGGTATCACATCTAGACAACCATCTGTTTTATAAAGGGGCTAAGGCTCATGCCTTAAAATTTTGATCATCAAAATCATCTGGTGTTCGGAAACACATGTCAAAATATTTCAGTAGAATGAATCATCATTCCAAGGTTTTCATAACCATTTTCACCAAGTATTCCCATCTAACGTTGATCAAGTTTTAGGCTTAGCACTAGCATCTACAAGTGGGGGTAAATACTAATGAGGGGTGGTAAACAAGTGGGAATTAACTAAGTTCGATCTCATGCCTTAGGATGACATCAAGATTATTTAACTTAGGCCATGTTTTATGCTCTTTATGCTACCTTCAATTATCTTTCTAGAATCTACAAGTTACTAAGTAAACTCTAAGAGAAAACTTTGATAAGGACAATAAAGTATTAAGCTTGCAAGTAAAACTAGGATTAGGTATCAAGGGGTTTATGCTTGCAAGTAAAACTTGCATGGTTTAGCTTGCTAAGATAGTAGTATAAGCTTGCTAAGTTAATGGCTTGCAAATATTGGCTTTCCTTGTGCCGAGCAGTGGTTGAAGTTCTCCTCGGCTTCTTCCTCGTAGTATCCTCCTTCCTCCTCGTATCCTTGGTCGGTACTAGCTTCTATAAATAAATAGGAGGTACACAATCACCAAACAATACTTAACTATTTATAATCATCACACAAAGGGTCACACTAGATGATCTAGCATCATCACTAACATTACAAAGATTAAAACACTTGTCTTATTTATTTTATTTTAGGAAAGCAATTTCTACTCATTGAAAAACTACTTAAGATTTAATATTATCCAACTCAAACATGGGATCATGTTGACACATATCATCACCACATATTTCAGTATATGGGAATGTGATTTAAAGTGGTGTCACAATTTAATAATATTTAACCTTTTTATTTTATTTAATTCAAGTGACTAGAAATGCCTATGTGGCATTCTTTTATTACTTGATATTTATCTCTGTAAGTAAACCTATATATTTTTATATATTCTGAAAGGTATAGTTAAATGTGATTTTTGAGAGTTGGAATCAACTCAAAAGATTTTGTGGTTGAATTTTGAAAAATGTCTGAATGCAGAAAAGCTTCTGCCTTGTTATTTTTACCATGGGTGATCTACAAATCTAAATGGTTTGAATCCAACGGGCTTGGCTTAAGCATTCCAGTACCTTTCTAAAAAAATTGGTTTCATGCATTTGTAGGGGTTCGTAGCATGGAAAACAAAAAATTTCTATCGCATGAACACACACAAGCCAAGATCTATCTACTAGATTGTAGCAACGATTCGATAGAGTACTAACCGTCGAAGATCCAAAGCGGTTAACGAGAGCAGATTTTCGTGGGTGATGTAGTCATTCACTCGCCAATCTCAAGATCGCGTAGGCGATCCTTCTGGCGCCACGTTTCGGCAGCGCTCCCGAAGTCGGTCACACGTACGGTACTCGATGAAGACCTTCCTCTCCCTTGTTCCAGCAGGCAGCGGAGGTTGTAGCTCTATCCTCGCGATTCCGTCAGCACGACGGCGTGGTGTTGGAAGTAGAGGGGAGATCCCGCAGGGCTTCGCCTAAGCCGGATCAAGTATGGTGGAGTAGAGGGAGCCCCGGCGATCTAGGGTTTAGAGGGCCGAGGTTTATAGGTAGCTAGCAACTAGAGTGTAGCTAGTCGGTAGCGGTTTAGAGGAGATCTAGATTGGTCACAACTAGAGAGGGGGGAGGCGGCCAACCTAGGGTTTCTTGGACGCCTAGGGCAAGGGGTATACCTTGGTGTGCGCCCCCACCCCTCCTTATATAGGTATGGGGCGTCCAAGGGTGTTCCCAACCCAGGTGGAAACCCTCCCTAACTCGGAAACCATCTTGGGATTTGACTTTTTCAAACTGCCTTTTTGACTTCCAAATTAGAGTTTGATTTCTCTCTTCCAAGTGTCCAGCCAAGTGACCTAGGACATGATGCAACCATTAGTCTTTGTCATGACACATCCATGTACCCTTCCCCTTCCGGATCGGTGAACCTTCTAGACCCTTCTAGAACATTCCGGTGAAAACACCGGAATCATTCCCGAACTCCAAAATTGGACTTTCCTTATATGAATCTTATTCTCCAGACCATTCTAGATCTCCTCGTGATATCTCGGATCCCATCTGAGACTCCGAACAAGATTCAGTCTCTTTACTCACATTCCATATCTACTAAACAACATCGAATCCTTAAGTGTGTCTCCCTACGATTCGTGAATTACACGGACATGAACGAGACACTTCTCCGATCAATAACCAATAGAGGAATCTGGAAATTCATACGGCTCCCACATATTTCTATGATTACTTTGCGATCGAGTGAACCATTTACATATGGAACCAATTTCCCTTTGTCTCGCGATAATTTACTTATCCGAGGTCTGATCGTCGATATCTCTGCATACCTAGTTCATCCTCGTTACCGATAAGTATTCTTTTCTCGTTCCCGTGATATGTGATCCCTTGTGAGCCATTCAAATGCTTGCAAGATAATTGGATGACATTCCACCGAGAGGGCCCAGAATATATCTATCCGTCATATGGATGGACAAATCCCACTCTTGATCCATGTGCCTCAACACATACTTTCCGAACACTCAATGCCACCTTTATAGCCACCTAGTTACAGTGTGGTGTTTGATGTCATCAAAGCATCCTTCTGGTTATGGTGATTAGCATGATCTCATGGTCGAAGGAATTAGGTTACTATGTATGAGAAAGCTTATAGCAAGTCAACTATTTGAATGACTTGATCTTATGCTATTCTTAACTATAGGAGTATGTCCATCACATCATTATCCTAATGATATGACCTTATTGTTAATAACATCTAAATGTTCATGATCAGGAAACCATGATCATATATTAACCAACAAGCTAGTTTAACAAGAGGCTTTACTAGGGACACTTTTATGTTTACAAATCACACAAGTATTAATGTTTCCGGTTAATACAATTATAGCATGGTATGTAAACATTTATCATAAGTACGAAGATATAATAATAACCACTTTATTATTGCCTCTTGGGCATATCTCCAACAGTCTCCCACTTTCACTAGAGACAATAATCTAGTTTCAAAACTTTGTGTATTTAACACCTATGGCTTTCTGGTGTTGTATTTACATGATTGCTAGTGGTCAACCGATCTTTGGATCCGACACTTACATGTCCGTGTGAAATTTCATGTCTTTGCGTCTCTATGCATCACTCATTCTCTAATGAGATGACATTGTAAAAATTTGGTCCTTTGGTGAGACCTTTAGTTCCTTGCGGTTAAAACATGTTGTTCATATTGTCGTACAATATATCTTCATAGTACTAGCCTGCTGTGAACTACAACTAGTTTGATAACAAACTACTTGACACAAATGCGCTCTTTTGCTACTATAATAGCAGTCTTATACTCAACTTTTGTTGTAGTATATGTCACAATGTCTTAACTTTGGAACTCATCCAAATCCATTATGGAACTTTCTTTCCATTATATTGTGACACCCTTAGTTTAGATTGAGATAAACTTAATTTTTACTTTGTGACAAAACTAGTATCAATGTAGTACTTTTACAATGAACTAACCATCTATTTGTCACCTCTAAAAAAATAAATATTCTTAGTTTTTCCAAAAGATCATAATAATATCCTTACTATCGTCCAATGATTATCTTATGAATCATTCTGGTATATGCTCATAACATTTAGAGCATAGGACATATCTGGATTTGTACATATCACAGTATGATTGGTATAAATACTCTCTGTGATTTCATACATCAAGCATCAATCTATACTTGAATCTTTGTTTGACTTACCAAGTGTCAATACACTTTAATTTCGATTCAATCCTTTCTGTGCGACAAGAACCTTTCTTGTAGCTTCTATATTGAAATCATTCAATATATCATCTATGTACTTTCGGCATAACCATATTAGCGTCTCAATCTATCCATATAGATATTGATGCCAAATATTCGGGTTTTGCCTAAGTCTTTTCATCAAAATGAAATTCTTAACTTGTGTTAACAAAAGATACATCATTTCCAATCAACAATATGTCTTCCACATAATGTATTATAAATATGTCTTAGCGCTCCCACTTAATTTCTTGCAAATGCAAGCATCTTCATCATCTCCGATGAGATTAAACTCTTTTAATAGTTTCATCATGGTGAAAATTCCAACTCCGCGATGCTTATTTCAACCATTGAAGTTTGCATTCTATATTAGCATTCTTTGAATTAACAAAACCCTTTGGATCGTGTTATGTACACGTCTTAGGTAACAATTCTATTAAAGTAACTTTGTTTTGTTTGTTCAACCACCATATAACAGAATTATATGTAGTGGTTGCTACATTAATCAGTATAGACTAAATATCGTTATGAAAGATCAAATCTTGTCACCTTTGAACATTGTTGTGAACTCTTTCCCAACATGTCGACTATTTCATAGATGTGAAACATCCATGTCTATTTCTTTATAGATCCAAACACGACTGTACGGTTTTACACCTTTCCAGAGGGTCTTTCAAGTTCAAAGCTTGATTCCTCGTGTATGGAACTATCACGGATTTTATGGCTCCAAGCCTTTTGACGGAGTCAGGGCCCATCATCGCTTCTTTGCATGTAGTCAGTTCATTATTGTCAAATAATGATTCAACCCTCAAATCTTGGTATTTGATTGTTTATCCGAACTACTTGGTTCAATAGGAACTTAGACTTCCGTGACCACAACCTTTGAGGCACATGAGCCATGAGCATTGTTGCTGCCTTCGGAACACTTTTCGGTGTTGCGCAACTTTGCACATATAGCTAAGGTTCTTCTAACCTTATCAAAGTTCTATTGTCCTCCGACTTAACTTTTCACGGAAAATTCCTTCCTCAAAGAAACTTGACGTTCTAAGTGACAAACATTTTTGTCTTTTATTTATGGAGGAATACTCAACGATTATTCGAAATAACATACAAAGATATGTTCATCTGATTTTGGTTGCAAACATCTTTCTTATGCATAGCATACCAATGTTTAAGAAATGACAACTTGGGTTTTATCCCAAACCATAACTTTATATGGTGTCATTTCAACGGACTATGATTGAGATTTTTTCAGTGGAAAAACGGTAGTCTCTAAAGCTTTAATCTTTAAAATATAATGGCAGTTTTATAAATTACACCTTTGATCTTACCATGTCAAACAAGGTTTCATTACATATCTCGATTATTCCATACTCATATGGTGTTTCAGGAAATGCAAATCCACAGAACGATTCCTCAAATCTTAGGTGTTATGCTAAACTTGTAACTCAAATATCTTCCTTTATGATCCTATCATAAATTCTTTATTTTCTTATTACATTGATTTTGCACTTCATATTGAAAGTTTTTGAACTTTTCAAATATTTTAACACTTCATACTCATTAAGTAAATATTCATATATTCACTCAAATTTTCGAAGAAAGCATATGAAGTTGAAATTCAACGCTCTTGACTACACGTAATGGACTTCATACATCAAATATGTACAAATTCCAATAATCTAGTCATTCGTTCCCTTTTGGCCTATGAACAGAGTTTTAATTATCTCTAGGAAAGTTTCACAAGCGTCATTTGATCAAAAATCAAAAGACTCAAAAATTCCATCCACATGGAGTTTCTTCATGTTTTCTTTCCAATATAATTTAAACGGCGATGTCACTTCCTAAGTGATCTTTCAATCAGTTTGTCTTTCGACATTTTTAGCACTAGTTTTATGGATGTGATTTCTCCAACGAGATTTGTAAATCATCCATCTTTTATGGATTATGGCAATTATTTGAACAACCCTTTTGTTCTTATAATACCTGATAAAACAAATCTTGAAGGAAAGCTTTGCTGTTAACGAGCAACACAACAACCCTTTATTTGTTCTCAATGAACATCATCACATATTCTTTTGCTAGTTACTTAGGCCATTGTAGTTCATGAATTGTGTTGTTTCGTATGACGGTTCACACAAACAAATTCAGTATCCAATACTTAAGAACCACATTGTTTAATAAGCAAAGAATACAGCCATAACATGTATTCTTTTGAATGACTTGATCTTATGCTATGCTTAACTGTAGGAGTATGTCCATCACATCATTCTCCTAATGATATGACCTTATTGTTAATAATATATCAATGTTCATGATCAGGAAACCAAGATCATATATTAACCAACAAGCTAGTTTAACGAGAGGCTTTACTAGGGACTCTTTTATGTTTACAAATCACACAAGTATTAATGTTTTCGGTTAATACAATTATAGCATGGTATGTAAACATTTATCATAAGTACAAAGATATGATAATTACCACTTTATTATTGCCTCTTGGGCATATATCCAACATCATTTTGGTTCAGTGAATCGAGCTGGGTTGATTTTTGAATCTAGGTAGAGAACTGGGTTTGAAATTAAATGAATAAAGCTAAATTTGAGTTGGTGGGTTGCGCGGGATGTTTAACTGGGCTGGCTCACTACGCACAGCGCTTACGCGTGCTGGTTAAGTGAGCGACCCCACTCGTCGGTGAGACAACGAGGGGCGAAGCGGTATGGGGTGATTAGGACCGTATGATCTAACTCTAATTGAACAGCCCTGGTTCATCGTTCACGCCTAAACAGGACGCGACAAACACGAACCCTAGTGCGGCCAGTGGGGGTCAGTGGCGGCTCACCGGGGCTCCGGCGATGGTCAGCGATGGGGGCGAACGACGAAGTCGACGACGACGATTCTCCTGGTACCGACAGTTTCTCCTGGGGCGGCTCCAATTGATGGTGCCTCTCCTCGTCTGCAGCGGCGAACTCTGGTGAAATTTCGGCCACCTGGTGCTCGCCTTGCTCCGGGAGTGAGTGGGGGGTATCAGTGAGAGGTGGGGAGTGAACTGGTGTGAAGAAAACAAGCGGGGGTCCTCATTTTATAGTGGCTGAAGGGAACTGACGGGCACGGGTGGATCTCGTCGTGGTCGACGACACAGAGGGCTAATGGCATGGGCGACGATAGGTGTCACATCCCAAAATTTTCCAAATTTGAAATGTGAACAATAAACAAACAAAATAAAATTTTGTTGAAATTTAGGGTGAGAAGAAAGTTTTTGATTCCAATTGGAAACATCAAAACCTATTTTGATCAAATAAAATCCTGAAGGGATTTACAAAGATAAACAAATAAATAATAAAGTTATAATAGTTGGAATTACCATTTTTGGATCTTTAAATAAAAAGATATGGTTTTTATAAGCAAAGGTAGAAATAATGAATAAGGACTATTTTTAAAAGAGCCAAATTAAATCTTGGCCAAGCTTTTAAAATAAAATATTTTGTTTGATTAAAATAGTAAAGGTTTATTTAAATAAAACCATGAGGATTTATTAATATCCAAATTTCATTCAAGTATAGATATTTTCCTATTTTGAATGATCATTAAAAAAACTTATTAAAGTATTTTAAATTATATTTCAAGTGTTATGTTTTTAATAAAACCTACTGAAAAGGTTTTGGAAAAATTTAGAAAGTCAAATAGAGTTTTAAACATATTTGAATCCTATTTGAAATAAAGACTAAAGCCTATTTATTTGTTTTTAATAAATAATAAACCCTAATAATAATTATTTTATTTTGGACTTTGGAATATGTTGTTAAACAGAATTAAATTATACCCGAATTCAAATGGAGTTTGAATTGTTTGAAATAAAATCAAAACAGAAATTCAAAATAGAAAAAGAAAAAGCATTCAGTATAAAAAAATGAAACAGAGCAACCCAACCCATCTGGCCCAACTAAGCCCAGCAGCGCAGCCCAACTAAACCCCTCTGCCGAATCGTTTTTCACTCAACTGCGCACCCGCTAAGTCGCTGACCAGTGGACCCAGTAAACACTCCCTCCCTCTCGCTGTCAGCCGGACCCCACTGGCCACCTCATCGTCGTCTTCACCGCGACCACGTCCTCCTCGCCGTTTCTGCCATTGATTGCGGCGATCAATTTGCGTTGATGGCTGGGTTTAACTCAACAGCAACCACGCTCGATTAAACGCCTCGCCCTCCTCTCTCTTTTCCCCCAAACCACGCTCCCTCTCGGCCACCAGGCTGCACGAATTGCACGCCCAAGCAACCACTGCTCCGACGAGCTCCTCCGTCGAGTCCGGCGAACTGCAACTGACCCTCGCCTCCCACTGCACGCGATCTTGCTCCTCATATCCTAGTGCATATCCCAGTGCCGACCGCTTGGCCGCGCCCGCTCCAGAACGTCGACAACCTCGACACCAAGCACCACCGTCGTCTGCCATTTTCTCCGGCGAGTTTTCCCGGTGAGTACCGACTGCCCCGAGCCCTCCCGATGATGCTCCTGTAATCCCCAGCCCTGTACGCATCTAACCCAGTGTTCCGTTTGCCTTAGCGCGCTCGCAAACTCCGTCCCTATCGACAACCAGACAAACCCGACGCTGCTGCAAGCTCCGGCAAGTAATCGTCGCTTCTCCGATGCGCCCCTCGACAAGCCGACCACACCTCGAACTTATCCGCACTCCCACGAGCACGGTGAGCTACTCCTTCCTCTCCCTCGCTTCCTAAATCGTTGCCAACGCCACTAGCTGAGCACGCGCTGCCGTCCACCGCCGCCAGCGCCGCCAGTCCGTGGTCAAACACGCTGTGCCCGTTGGATCTTGATCTTGCGGCTGAGATTAGATTTAATCGAAGGGGTATCGTGTGCTCTGTTCCGCACGATCTCATTTAGATCCAACAACCCACATAGTTCAATCCACGCGAAACGGTATCAGCCAGTAATATTAAGACACGTGGCCAGACTCGGGATTTAAATTAGAAATTTGATCTATTAGATTTGCAAACTTGTAAAATTCATAACTTTAATTCTACACGTCCAAATTTTGCAAATTTTATATCAATGGAATAAGAAGAGCAAGTAATTTGCAACCATGCACCTTGTTTAATGTTTTGCTTCTGGAAAATTGGTTGAAATTACATAAACATGTGTAGACATAATTTGAATATAAAAATTGTTCTAGATATATTTTTAAGGTGAAATCTTTGCAAAATGGATTGTTTTGAACCTACTGACCATAGGAACCAACTTATGGATTTAAAAATGTATTTTGTGAAGTTAAGGAATAAAGATTCGAATTAGCACATTTCTAGTTAACTAAAAATATTGTTTATGGCCTAGAAATGAATTTTGAGTAAAACCTTTGGGAAATGATTTGATTCAAATCTTCTGACCCTAAACACCAAGTTTTGAGGTTAAGAACATATTTGATGAACCATATAAAGGTATTGCTTTGCTAAAAGATATTTTCAACAACATAAAATATCACCCTAACATAATATTTGGTTTAAGAGATGAAACCTTTTGCAAATGGTTTTACCACTTTTTTAGATGACCAATGTGAGCTTGAAAATGTTTAGAGCATAGTAGAAACCACTTTTCCAAATAAAAATATCTTTTGCATGCTTGCATGCATGACCTTGTTTTTGTTATTTTATGTGGTGAATTGGTTTGAATGCTAGTTGAATTTGTGTTTTGCTTGATTGAATTGTAGTGAAGTTAGAAGAGTGTGATATTTGCAAGATCAAGAAGTGAACCAACATTTCTACTAAAAAGGCAAGTGACACTATCATCCATGTCCTACTATTTTCATTACACTTAGTGGATTTTTGTAGCATGCATGATAGGACTACTATATTTCTATGCTATGCTATATCCTATTAGGATACCCTTATATCTTCCTTAGTGAAAACATTGTAGTTGTAGTATGCTTAGACCTGCTATATATTTGGGATGGGATACATGATATAATTATATGAAGTGTTGAAAAGATATATGTTTTATATAATAAAACAAGTACTCAATGAACCACCTGGGTGGACAAGGATACTCAAGTTTTGGACAAGGTGGCAACAAAGGGAACCATGTTTACATGGCTATCTTTTTGTGTGTGCACTAGAAGAAAACCACCCAGGGACTTAGAGATTGAACATGTCTCTCGTACAGTGGCTTCCGTGTACAGCCACATGCTAAATGGGCTCTGGCTTAGTCAACTACATAGTGGAAGACCCATGCATTGGCATCTTCAGGTTAACTAGAATTGTGTAAGGGAAATTTATCCCTACATTGGTGCCTGGTTGACAAGCTAGCATTGTGTATTGGGAGGACTTCTATGGAAAGACTTTGTCACATTCTCGATCTGCCAGTACTCCATTTTGGTGAGTACTTATCCAGCAGCCACTGGTGGCGTCAAGACGAGATTGTGTCATGTGGGTAAAGTGTACAACTTCTGCAAAAGATCAAATTCTAAGTACTTATCCGTGTCCTGGGTTACGGACAACTCTGAGCAACTAAGGCCTGAAGCTATGGAAGATCTCGACATTCCAATTTCTCAAAGTAAAACTTGATGGTGACAATAAGGGATTAGAAGCACTTGGAGTTTTCCAAGGAGTTCAGAAAGATTTGACAAAAAGATCAAAACTATTTTGAAAAGATAGGATAAAACTATATTTCTTTCTGCAAAAGAGCCTAAACCCTACTTAGAAAAATATGCATGTAATGATAGGATCCACTTATTTCTACATAGTAGTGAAACTTGCCAATACAATTCAAATGTATTGACCCTTGTGGCTGCAACTTATTATGTTGCAGGTTTGTTTGATGTTAGTGAAGTGTGTTGATTAGGATTACAAGTCTACAACCAACATGATTGCCTGTGGCACTTTGAAGATGAAGGACCCCATGCTAATGTTATATTCTGCTGCATTGTAATGAGATAGCCAATTGATATATGTAAGATGTAATAAATTATTTTATTCCTGGTTATAAAGTTGTGTTATAACCTTTGTTTCTTGATATTACATCTTAACTGCGGATGCTAGCTATTGATCCAGGGACTAGCATTGTAAACACAGGGATCTCTACCTTATTAAAGGTTGGGAACCTTACAATAGGGGGCGGTGCTGTGCTTCCTGGCGAAGCTGCACGGCATGGTGGCGAGGCGTGGGGCGGTGCTGATCGGTCGGAATGTCGCAACGCTCTAGGCGGGTCTGACGGTGGTTTTAATTGCGCATAACATGCGTGGTCCGCACGGCGGCGAACATGCATGTCTGCGGGGTTGCTAGGGCGGTGGTGACCACGTCTACAAGTGGCAAGGGCGACGCGTGGTCCGTGGGCTGGTGTCGCTGACGGCGCACTTGCGCACTCTCGGCTCGCACGCAGAGAGGCTTGGCATGCTTGGGCAGTGTGGTCCAGGGGCTGGAAGTGCTCGAGGCTTGGACAGGGGGTGGCGGTGGACGGTGGTCAGTGCTCTAGAATGCTTGCTAGGCGTGGTGCTTCTCCTAGCTCGCTCTCGACATGTGGGTGGAAAGTTAGGCTCAGCATGGTCACGATTCATGGCTATGCCAAGCTCACAGTGGTGCTAAGGCTTGTTAATTGGGCTAGATCATCTACTGAGTGTATAGAGTGAGCTAGAGAGGGAAAAAGGTTGGCCAAATCACTGCTCACTATAGTGTTTATTATTTGTTTGTTTGATGCCAGCAAGGTGTTTGATAAAATGGCCGAAAGAAATTCAAATTTGAATTTTGGATACAAACTTGGTGGGTTTGCTAGGCACATACTAGGGAGTCTCTGGTTAGTTGGATTAGTCAAGGGGCACTGGTTTGGTTGGGTTTTGAAAATGTGTGATATTCACATCTGATAAAGATTCAATTTGCACTTGTGATTTGAATGATGTTGCCAAATGTTTCTGCAAGTTTGAAAGGTGGGCTTTGATTCACTTTTACTTGGTATAGCAAGGGGTGAAAATAACTGGAAAAGTTTCTGTTGGAAATCTTGGACTAGAAACACCCAAAGTGACCTAGTGAGCAAGATTGGCAAAAATGACCATTTGCTTTATTTGATTTGTTTTTGATTTTCTCTTGATTTGTTTCTGTTTGGAAATGTTTTAGAGGATGTTCTTTTCATCCTTAAACCATTCCTTGCTACTTAGGTTAATCACACAAGTCTATTCATGCATTTATCAAATCATCACAAACACACATGCATTCATATGGTTTTAATTAATCAAAGTTTTTGTTAACCCTAATTTTAGTGATTAGAGTTTGATGATCGTTGTTTCATATTTTTGGGATGTTACAAACCTTCCTTACTTAAACAAAATCTCGTCCCGAGGTTTGAGAAAGAATAAAAAAGGTTACCTAGGATTTAAAGAGATCGGGAATCTCTTTCCTGATGTGATCTTCTCGCTCCCAGGTAGCTTCTTCTTTGGTGTGGTTGCTCCACTGAATCTTGAGAAACTTGATGCTTCGGGTCCTGGTGGTTCTGAAAGCTTCCTCCAAAATATGGATGGGTACTTGGGGATAGGTCAGGTCATCGTTGATCTCTATGGTCCGATGATCAATGTTCTTGAACACTTCAGTCTTCTCCGTAACTTCAAGGAATTTGCGAAGTAACGGTATATGGAACACATTGTGCACGGCTGACATGTCCTCTGGTAGTTCCAATTGATATGATACTTCTCTTCGATGGTTCAGAATCTTGAAAGTTCCAATATATCTTGGGGCTAACTTTCCTTTGAGCTGGAAATGCTGCATTCCCTTCAAAGGCGACACTTTGAGATACACAGTCTCCGATATTGAAAGCAAGGTCTCATCGTCTCTTGTCGGCATAACTCTTCTGTCTTGACTGGTGGTCTTGGGGTGCTCACGAATCTTGTGAACTTTCTATTCTGCTTCTCGTAGGATGGCGGGTCAAAAAATCTGACTCTCTCCTACTTCCGAGCAATTCAAAGGGGTGCGACACTACCTTCCATACATGAATTCAAATGGGGCCATTTGCAGACTAGCTTGATAACTGTTGTTGTAATAAAATTCTGCGAACGGCAGACAGTCTTCCCATTTAGATCCATACTCTATCACACATGCTCTCAACATATCTTCGAGTATTTGATTTACTCGCTCCGTTTGTCCATCGGTCTGAGGGTGATAGGCTGTGCTGAAGTCTAGTCGGGTTGCTAAACCTTCTTGGACTTTCTTCCAGAATCTCGAGGTAAACTGGGTTCCTCGATTCGATACGATGTTCTTGGGGACTCCGTGCAAACTGACGATCCTAGCGATGTATAACTCCACTAGCTTCGAACTCTGGTATGTGGTCTTGACTGGTAAGAAATGGGCTACTTTGGACAATCTGTCAACTATGACCCAGATAGAGTAATTTCCCCTACTAGAAGTAGGCAATCCGGTGATAAAGTCCATTCCAACGGAATCCCATTTCCATTCCATAATCTGTAATGGTTGCAACAGTCTTGCGGGTCTTTGATCTCCCGCCTTGACTCTCTAACATATATCACACTTGGCATTGTAGCTTCCGATTTCTCTCTTGATCTTATGCCACCAAAATTGCTCCTTCAAATCCTGATACATCTTCGTTCCTCCGGGGTGGATAGAATAAAGAGTATCATGGGATTCCTTCAAAATAACTTCTTTCAACTCTGAATCTGCTGGTATACGGAGACGTCCTTTATACCACAGAACTCCTTCTTTGTCTTCGGTGAATCCGGGTACTTTGCCTGTACCAATATGACTTTGATTCCGTCGATACTAGCATTTCCTTTCTGCACCTCCTTGATCTGACTGATCAAAGTGGGTTGAAGTTCTATGCTAGCCAAAAATCCTTCACTCACTAATTCCATTTGGAAATCTTCCATCTTGTAAGACCCCACCTTTATAAAGGTAAAGGTCCCTGTGATTGCAATGCTAGTCCCTGGATCAATTGCTAGCATCCACAGTTTAAGATGAAGTACACAGAAACAAAGGTCATTATTACATCATCATTCCAGAGATAACATAGTCTTTTACAACTCCTTAGCCATATGCTAGTACATGAGTTTAACTTAAAAATATAAATAAAAGTATTCATCTTCATGTGCCACAGGCAAGCATGTTGAGTGTAGACTCATAACCCTAATCCTCATCAGAGTAACCTGCAACATCACAAGTTACAACCATAGTGGGTCAATACATTGGAATAGTATTGGCAAGTGATACCTTAGTAGAATAATATTATCTAACTTCTACATGAGTTTGGCTAAGTGTATCTTAGGCTTGCTTTGCTTAAAAATAGGTTTTACCTATCAGTTGAAAACACTAAGTTTTTGTTTGGAAAAACTCCCAAGGAACCACCAATAGACATTGGTGAACCTTTACCCTTGTTCAACCACAAGTTTTTAACTTAGAAATTGGGATGAGGAGATCCTTGATAGCTTCAGTGTCTTGATGCTCACATTGTTCATTGCCGGGGACACGGCTAAGTACTTAGATTTTTCCTTCTCGAGAGGTGGTGCACTTTCCCCACAAGACTTGACATTCATCAAGACGAGATCTTTCAAAAGCCTTCCCTTAGACCAAATGGACGCGCTCAAACCTATCAACCTACCACCAACTATCCAAATGGCTAAGTTATTGCAACCTATATGATCAAGGCAGAGCCCATATGCCATGTGGTTGCACTAGAAGCTTCTAAACACTAAGTATCTCAAATCCCTTTGTTCCTGGGTGGCTTTCCACAAGTGTGATGCACAAGGTAAACCATATATATGGGCCTTGAGTAACCACTCCACACAAACCATCAAACCATTCCACCCAGGTTATTCATTCACTTAGTTGTTTTATTAAGCAAAAACACAAGTCCAAAGACTTAGCAATATTTCCATAACATGAATATATAATCCACCCTTGTTTTCTACAATCTAGGCTAAGCATGGAATTATCAAGTATCTTAACTTAGAGAAAATTCTAGCAATTCTACAACTACTAGGATTTCCCAAGCATAACATATAGATACTTAGCAAAAATTATCAAGCAAGCCCTATGCAAAATATCACTAATGAATAGTAAAAATAATGGGAAAAAACATGAAGCACCACTTTCCTTGGTAGTTGGGGGAGTAACAACAATCCTCACAGTCACAATCACCACTAGTACCAAAATCTACACATAAAATGACAACACCAAATTCATATTTCAAATAATCAGGCAAAAATACATGAATGCATGCAAATGCCATGTGATGATTTTTCTAAACTAAACAAGACAATTAAAACATTACTTAACCATAAAATTAACATTTATACACCAAATAAACTTAATTTGGCTTTTAAAACATTTCCTTAATAATTTTTATACACAAAATAGACCTACAAATGTCTCTGCATAAATTTCTATTTTAACAGAAGCAATTCACAAAACCAAGCCTACAGATGTGTAGGATTTATTTTTGTGATTCCAATGGTATCTTATTTGTATTTTTTGGATAAGCAGAACAAAAGTTATGAATTTTACAAGTTTAAAAATTTAAAAATCATTTCTGGAATTTTAAACAGACATGCTAAGCCACGTGGAATGATTCTATTGGCTGATACCGCTTCGCACGAATTGATCAACGAGAGACACACTATTTAAATGAGATCGCACGGGCCAGATCTATTCGTACCCCTTCGATAAGTGATCTAATCCTACGCGCTAGATCTAGATCTAACGGTGTCCGATCAAACGACCATGGATGGGTGGCGCAAATGGGTGCTGGCGGCGACGCTACTGGTAACGGTGCTCCGGAGATTCCAGAGGGAGATAGGGGCGATTCTTACCAGCGTTGGAAGGATGCGAGGATGCTCAAGGTAGCTTTGGCTTGGACGGGGGCGAGTTGCTGCGGCCGTGGGAGCTCGTCGGAGTTGCGGACAACGTCGGGATCGTGCGGACGGAGACGTTGGCGATGTTCTGGACCGCCCTAACACAAAAAAAGGCATTAGTGCATGCCCAATGATCAGGCGAACATGATGGGGTCAGGGAGAAGGCAAGGGGTGGTCGGGTTTTACCTAAATCGCTCGTCGGAGTTGAGCGGGGGCTCTGTCGTTTGCAGAGGTGGACGCAGATGGTGACCTGTGTCATGCGTATGCAAACCAGATGCGTTAGAAGATGCACAAGGACATGGTGAACTTGAAAGGGTCAAGCAGAAAGCAAGGGGCGCTCGGAACTCACCGGAATCAGTCGCCGGAGCTGCTCGGTGCTGCGGCGGTGCAAGCGAGAATTCGCGGAGCCTGGCGGCGCTTCTGGCTGGTTGTGTTGGGGGAAATGGCCGCGAGGGGAAGGGTATTAAGTAGCCAGAGCAGGGGCGAGGATTGCGCATGGAATCAACAACAATTACTCGAATTAAACTGCGGCAGTGAAGGAGAGGGAAGAAACGGCGGAGGGCCAGGTTGTGGGCGGGGTTTGGGGATGATGATGATGACGGGGCAGGTGGGACCGGAGCGTCAGTGAGAGGGAGGTGTGTGCATGGGTGAGAATCAGAGGGAGAGGGGAACCCCAGCTGGGCTGGTTGTTGGGATGGCTCTGTTGCTGGGCCGAAAGGCTGGCGCAAGCCCTTTTCCTTTTCTTTATTCCTTTTCTATTTCTGTTTTGATTTTCCGAAATCTTTTTCAAATGAGTTTGAATTCAAATTCTTTTTTGGATTTTTGCAGTGAAAACTTTGTACTCAAATGAGTGTAAAACTTTACTGTTTAGTCCAAAACATTTTGACATAAAGTAAAATAAAATAAAACCACGCCTTAATATGATTATAGATAATAGGCATAAAGTGGTTTTGTATATGAATTTTATTTTGAGAATTTTTGTGAAAGCTTTGCATTCATATTTGAAATATTTCTGATCATAACAAGGTATTCTCATACTTTGAGAGTAAAATAGAACCATTGCCTTTCTAGCATAAAATAATAGGTATATAAATGTTTTCTCATTTTGAAATCTTGTTTGAAAATAATAAAATGCTTATGAATGCATGAATGATATGCAAACCTTATAATTCATGATTTTTGGGATGTTACACATCTCTTTGTGCAAATTGGGTTGCTCTTTCAAAATCATAGAGTTCAAGCGGCATGGCAATCTGCTAAGGGCATCTGCTACTACATTGGCTTTACCGGGGTGATAGTGAATGTCCAGATCATAGTCCTTGATTAGTTCAATCCATCCTCTCTGCCTCATATTCAGCTCCTTCTGAGTGAATATATACTTTAGGCTCTTATAATCCGAAAAATCTCACAACGGTTTCCCATCAGATAATGCCTCCATGTCTTCAGGGCTAGAACTATGGCGGCTAGTTCAAGATCATGGGTTAGATATTTCTGTTCATGCTGCTTCAGTTGTCGGGATAAATAAGATATAACTTTGCCTTCTTGCATTAGCACACATCCGAGACCGATCTTGGATGCGTCACAATACACATCAAAGGGCTTCGTGATATCCGGCATGATCAAGATTGGGGCTGAAATCAATCTCCTCTTGAGTTCCTGAAAACTCACTACACATTTGTCTGTCCATTCAAACTTCTTGTCCTTCTTCAGCAATTGGGTCATGGGTCTTGCAATACTCGAGAATCCTTCTACAAACTTGCGGTAGTATCCCGCTAATCCAAGAAATGCGCGAACTTGGGTTTGAGTGGTTGGGGCTTGCCAATCTTCAACATCTTTCACCTTCGCAGGGTCAACGGCAATTCCTCCGGCTGATACGATGTGTCCGAGGAATCCTACCTCCTGTAACGAGAATTCACATTTTCTAAACTTGGCATACAACTGATGCTATCTAAGGGTTCCAAGAATGGTCCTTAGGTGTATCTCATGTTCTTCTTCTGATTTGGAATAAATCAGAATGTCATCGATGAAAACAACAACAAACTTATCCAGGAAGTCCATAAAAATCTTATTCATGAGGTTCATGAAATAAGCGGGGGCATTGGTTAATCCAAACGACATGACAATATACTCATATAATCCATATCGGGTGGTAAACGCAGTATTTGGAATATCCTCTACGCGAATCTTGAGTTGATGATAGCCAGTTCTAAGATCAATCTTAGAAAACACTTTGGCACCAGTCAACTGGTCAAACAGGTCTTCTATCTTGGGCAACGGGTACTTTTTCTTGATGGTGACATTGTTCAACTTCCGATAATCCGTACACAAACGGTTACCTCCATCTTTCCTGTCCACAAACAAAACAGGTGATCTCCATGGTGATGCACTTTGTTGAATCAATCCAATTTCCACCATGGCATCCAGTTGCTTCTTTAGTTCCACTAGTTCAGACGGGTTCATACTATATGGTCTCTGGGCTATGGGTCCGGTTCTAGGTATGAGTTCAATGATAAACTCGATATCTCGATATGGGGGCATACCAGGCAAAACATCTGGAAATACATTGCGGTATTCACAGACTATCAAGACTTGGTCAATGGTTGGTTGGGCTATACTCTTGTTGCATTTGAATTGACGGGGCAAGGTTTCAGATACATGTTCAACTGATATTCCGGCTGTACTAGTCATGGTTATGGCTTTCTTAGCACAGTCAATTAATCCTTTATGTTTGGATATCCAATCCATTCCTAGTACTAATTCCAAACCTTTAGTTCCAACTACTATTAGATTAGCATAAAAATCTATGCCATGGATTCAGATAGATACGACTTTGCAAATTTGTCTAGCTTTGGTGGTTGAACCAAGTATTTGAACAACCATAACATGCTTCAATTTGGTTGGTTGAATCTTACTAGTGCATGAAAATTCTTCAGTAACAAATGAGTGTGATGCTCCAGAATCAAACAACACTCTTGCAAGTACTGGGTTAACAGAAAACATACCCAGCACTACATCGGGCGCTTCTTGGGCTGCTTTAACATGCATGAGAAAGAGACGTCCGTTGTGGTTGAGCGAATTCCCTGGGGCAAACCTTCTTCCAGGCTGAAACGACGTTGCTGCTGAGCTGGGGCATTTGCATTGGTGGATACGGCAATCTTCTTGGGGCACTCATTGGAATAGTGACCCTTGGTTCCACACTCATAACAAGTCACTTGCGATTTGTCCTTTGTTGTAACAGGCACAACATTGCTTCCAGTCCTCGGAGCAGTGTTGGTGTTGGTGGCGGCATTGTTGTTGTTGAACTTAGGTGGTGCACGGTTGAAATTGCTAGAATTGCCGGGGTTGTTGTGATTTCCTCCCGGCCTTGGGTTTCCACGGTTGGGATAAGTCGGACGGTTCATCGGGAGTCTGTTGTTTCTTGGGGAAAATCCTGGAGATGGGTTGGGGCGATACTTTGGTGTATGGTGGGTTCCTGGTTGATGCATCATGCGACGCTTGCGGTTCTCATTATCTTGGTTGATCTTTCCTTCCATCTGAATGGCAGAGTCAACGAAGGCTTCAATATCAGCAAATGGGATATTGACTAACACTGTCTGCATTTCATCGTGCAAACCATTCAGGAATCTCTCCTTCTTGGCTTCAGTATCTATTTCATCTGGTGCATACCTAGCCAATCACAAGAATTTTCACGGTATTCCACTACTGTCATCCTTCCCTGCTTCAGTTCCTTGAATTCATCTCTCATCCTCTTGATCAAACCTGGTGGCACATGGGTTCTGCTGAACTTGACTTTGAACTCTTCCCAAGTCATCAGTTGACCTCCTGTCATTGCGCGAATGCTGTTCCACCATGCTCTTGCATCTCCGGCTAGATAGTGGGTAGCAAACAACACTTTCTCATTAGCTTCCACTCATGCAACTTCCAGATTGTTCTCCATGGTTTACAACCAATCATCTACATCTAGGGGTTCTTCTGACTTAGTGAAAACAGGTGGATTGGTGTTCTGGAAATTCTTGATCTTGGATCCATGGTTGTCCTGATTTCCATGGCCTTGATTGTTGTTGGCCATCTGAGCTATCTGCTGAAGGGTGGCTAAGTTGGCTTGACGTTTGACTCTTTCGGCTTCGCGGTCAGAAACCAACATTTGCAAGAGTTGCAACATCGGGTCCAGGGCTAAGTTGCTTCCTCCGCGAGGCATCTGAAGATGGAGATAGATCATGAGAAAAGAGGGAAATTTCTAAGGTTTAGGGGTATTGAAAAGTTGTTTGAAGTTTGACTCAGATTTTTCTAGCAACGTGTTTTTCATTCATTCATTCATTCATAGCACACGATACAAACACACACCACAACAAAGTAAAACATATGGTTTTAAGATCCATTCTGGAAACTACGATACAGTGGGACCGAATACAACTCACCAACGCTAGTGCTCAAGTGCTACTACTCCTTGGAGTCAGTGTCCTCATCATCCTCATCCTCATCCTCATCATCATCATCATCATCATCATCATCATCATCATCATCGATGAAGGCGAAGTCATCCTCATCGGTGAAGAAGTCCATGGCCTAATCCTCTAGAAAGTTATCATCATCGCTGAGATAGGAGTAGGGGTCTCCACGAAGGTCTTCCCCTACATTCTCCCTTTCCTACAACTTCATATCCCTCTCGTAGATAGAATCCTCCAAATCCGTGATCCGGTGGCTAAGACGGGCAATGATGCGCTCCTTCTTGTCGAGTTGACGGCGACAAGACTTGTGATCCTTCACTAGCATGGCGATGGTCTGATCCTTCTTGGCAGCGATGGTGTACTTGTGGTTGGCGTGGGAGCAGGCATTGTCCAACTCCTTCTGACGGTCATACATCATGAAGCTGAGGTGGTCCAATTGAGTCTTCAGCTCGTGGTGGTATGGGGCCTCCAGTTGCTATCCCATAGCATCATGTCAACACCCGGATTTTTAATCCCAGATGCCTATTATGCCATACATCGCAATACTAGGATTAACATTTTTGCGAGAAATAACAGAATTGGATACCATAGTACATCATCCATTACAAACCATACATAAGGTCTTACACAAATAAGGATCTCATGATCCAGTTCTTAATAGAACTCAAGCAGCGGAATAACGTAATAATAAAGGTAGCGTAGGCGAAGCTCCATCTTCGGGGTCACGGGCAATGCTGATGATGGGAGATGATCCTAGTTGTCGTAACCTTCCTGGGGTCCTTCGTCCTGGTACTCCTCTTCATAGTCTGGCCACTGGAATAGCCAGGGACAAAGCCATGAGTACACTTTAAGTACTCGCAAACTACAACTAACAAGTGAAGGGGTTTTTTGTAATAGGACACTAAGCTCTAGGGTTGTTTTGCAAAAGCCAGATTTACCTCTACTAAGTTCAGAAGCAAGAAAAGCTAGTTGAAATTTTATAACACCTAAGTGGGACTTGTATTTCATATCACAACTCTGTTGTGGTCAAGTCAAAATCTCAATTCATTTCACAAGTCATTTTGAAAACATCTGACGGGGGAATAGTATGGCCACTCCAACTGTCCATAACCGCGGACGCGGATATTCGAATAGTTTGACACTCTGCAGAGATTGTACACTTTCACCACAACATTCGATACATCCGTCAGGAACAAATCCTGAATTCACCATACTCAGTATGCGGATAATCAATCCTAACCTTTCAATTACACGCCCTAGTATAAGCACCTCTACTGTGAGTTTGGCCTCCCAACCATGACCAACAGTCATCTTGGGTACTGCACAGGTGGACAATCTTCGACAGGTAGCCTCAGCTGAAACCTTGGCCGTGAGGGAACCCATACTAAGGTATATAAGTTTCCAGTCAAGCACTACCCAATTCTCGGGTATTGTGGTTGTACGGTAAAATTGGAATGGTATCGCATCCAGACAACCATCAGTTTTATAAAGGGCTAAGTCTCATGCATCAACATTTTCATCACCAAAATCATCTGGTGTTCGGAAACACATGTCAAAACATCTCAGTAGAATGATCCATCATTCCAAGGTTTTCATAACCATTTTCACCAAGTATTCCCACCTAAAGTTGATCAAGTTTTATGCTTAGCGCTAGCATCTACAAATGGGAGTGAGTACTAATGAGGGGTGGTAAACTAGTAGATTTTAACTAAGTACAATCTCATGCCTTAGGATGACATCAAGATTATCTAGCTTAGGCCAAATTTAATGCTCTTTATGCAACCTTCAATTATCTTTCTAGTATCTAAAATTTACTCAAGTAAACTCTAAGTAAGAGCTTTGATAAATAAATAAAGTAGAAAGCTTGCAAGTAAAACTAGGATTGGGTATCATCAAATGGGTCTAACCAGGCATGCTTAGTGCTTTGCATAGTTTATCTAACTTTCATAATTGCAAGTGTTAGCTTGCAAGGTTAATAGCTTGCCTTGAGCAGAACAGTGTTTGAAGTTCTCCTTGGCTTCTTCTTCGTAGTATCCTCCTTCCTCCTCGTATCCTTGGTCGGTACTAGCGTCTATGAATAAATACGAGGTACACAATCACCAAGCAATACTTAACTATTTTCAATCATCACACACAAGGGTTCTATAGATGATCTAGCATCATCACTAATATTACAAGATTAAAGCTTTGTCTTATTTCTTTTATTTTTAGAAAAGTAATTTCTACTCATTGAAAAACTACTTAAGATTTAATATTCTCCAAACCAAACATGGGATCATGTTGACACATGTCATCACCACATATTTCGGTACATGGGAATGTGATTTAAAGTGGTGTCACAATTTAATAAGATTTAACCTTTTATTTCAAATAAAAATAAATGACTAGAAATGCCTATGTGGCATTATTTTATTACTTGAACATTATTTCTATAAGTAAACCCATATGTTTTATATATTCTGAAAGGTATGACCAAATGTGATTTTTGAGAGTTGGAATCAACTCAAAAGCTATTATGGTTTAAATTTGAAAAATGTTTGAATGCAGAAAAGCTTCTGCCTTGTTATTTTTACCAAGGTTGATCTATAGATTCAAATGATTTGAATCCAACGGGCTTGGATTAAAAATTTCAATATCTTTCTAACAAAATTGGTTTCATTCAATTTGGTTCACTTAATTGAGCTGGGTTGATTTTTGAAACTAGGTACAGAAGTAAGTTTGAAAATAAATAGAAAAAGCTAAATTCAAACGAGTGGGCTGCGCGGGAAGGGTAATGGGCCGGCCCAGTGTCACTCCACAGCGCGGGGCATAACTAGCAGGGGGGTCTATGGGTCAGTGGCTCTTTAAATGCGAAGCGGTACGGGGCGATGTGGTGCGTTGGATTAGAATGAAGATCGACGGCCGAGGATCGTCGTCGACGATGAACAAGTCACCGGCGAGCTCGAACCCTAGCGGCTCAGTGGGGGTGTATAGGGGGCATATCGGGGCTCCAGTGACGACGGTGAGGCGGGCAAACGATGAAGTCGACAACGGCGAACTCAGGGGTGGTCACGGCAGCTCCGGGGGTGGTCGAAATCAACGGCTCCTCTTCTCCTCTGTTGGCGAGCTCGGCCAAATTCAGCGATGCTCGCCTTGCTCCGTCTAAGGGGTGGAACGATCAGTGAGGTGAGGGGAGTGAAATGGTGTGCTTCAATCGGCTGGGGGTCGCCTCCTTTTATAGGCTCGACGGCGAGAACGAGAGGGATGTGCAGGCGACGGTGGCGACACGACTACGGGCGGCTAGAGGCATGGCCGAGGGTGGCGATCGATCGGTGGTATCCTGACGATGCTCTATGGTTTAAATGCGCGTGTAGGGGCGGTGGCAAACGGTCGGAACGCCAGATCATGAGGCGTAGGCGGCGAACTTCAAGCGGTGGCTACGGGTTACGGGCGGTGAAATGGGCATGTCTGGTGGTCTCCTGGGATGGTGGGGTGCATGCTGGCGGGCGACGAGGGTTCGAGGTGGTCGGGTTACGTGGGAACGGAGCGTGCTCTGTAGTGCGCGTCGGCATGGTCGACAGTGGCGCGGGCGCGGCGTTCCTGGCAGTTTTAGTCATGCTCTTCGAGCTAGGGCTGGTCGAGAGGGGGCGGTGAGGCATGGGCTATGTCACATCCCAAGATTTTCCAAATCTTGAAATGTGAAAAATAAAATAAACAAAATAAATTTTTGTTGAAAGTCAGGGAGAAAAGAAACTTTTTGTTTCTAAATGGAAACTTAAAACCCCATCTTGAACAAACTTTGGATAAAGTTTGAATCTAACAAAAATACCAATTAAGAGAAATGCATTCCTCAATGAATGTATCTGGAAATTTAAACGCTGGGAAAATAAACCCAAACCCTAAACCCTAAGGGAACAAAATCATTTCCAAAGTTATCCCCAAGCCTATGGATTTG
Source organism: Avena longiglumis (assembly GCA_030063025.1). Classification (NCBI taxonomy): domain Eukaryota; kingdom Viridiplantae; phylum Streptophyta; class Magnoliopsida; order Poales; family Poaceae; genus Avena; species Avena longiglumis. The sequence goes on along the minus strand of CP125974.1, from coordinate 467,191,795 downwards.
ATCTATATAAAAAATTGATCAACAAACAATCACAAATGATCAAGAAAGGCAAATAGAAATATTATAAGACCATAGAAATTGGTTTCACTCAATTTGGAATCATAAAAAAAATCTTATGAATTTAATAAGATAAAAGAATTGAATTCCCAAAGCTATTAAAGAACCTATCTAGAAACCCATACCAAATGGTGAGCAATTAATCCTAAAAGGATTTAAAAGGATAAACAAATAATAAATAAGATTTCACAAATTGGAATCACCAAGTTTGGATCTCTAAATAAAAAGATATGGATTTTATAAGATGAAGAAATAAATATTAAATAAAGAATATTTAAAGACCAAATCAAATCTTTGCCTAATCCATAAGCAAATGGAATGAATTATAATCCCAATCCAAATCTAAATAAAATACTGGATTAAGAAATTTCCAAAATAAAATAAAATGGCTTAAACCAAATCCTATGGGAATTGAAACAGATAAATGCCCAATCTTAAATGATTAATAAATCATATTAATATACTTTCCAAATAATTCAAGATGAATTATTTGACACCCTTTTAAGTAAACAAAACCTACTGAAAAGATTTGGAAGATTTAAAAGAATTTAAATGGTGTTGAAACATTACTAAATCCTATCTATTTAAAAACTAGAGCCTTTTTGAATAATTAAAAAGACACAAAAAGGAATAAAGTATTTTCCAAAATTTGACATCAGACTGTGCTACCAAACAGTATTTAAACCCACACAAAATCTAGCAAAGTTTTGAAATCAAATTGAAGTTTGAATTAGATAAACAAAACCAAAACAGATTATTAAGAATTGAAAAAGGAAAAACAAACAGAACAGGAAAAAAATAAAAACAAACTTGACCCAACCCAACTAGCCCAGTCTAGGCCCAACCAGCCCACCTATCCCCTCCCTCGAAGCGTTTCTATCTCACTCACGAGACGACCCGCGCAGTGAATGACAATCGGGACCCACTCTTCCTCTCTCCCTTTCACTAACACCCAGTCCCACTGCCACCTCATCGTCGTTCTCACCCACGGTGACAGCGCCTTCCCTCCTCGCCCATTTCTGGCGGAAATTATCAGCGTCAATTCGCGTTAACGCGACAGTTAAATCTACCCTGTGACCACGCCTTCTTAAACCACCACAGTCTCCGGCGAGTACTTCCGTCGATTCCGGCCATTCTCCACCGCGCCTCGCCCTCTTGACCACACAAGCGAGTTCCCCAGACCTCTGCGCATCTCCCAGTGGCCTTAGCTCGCTCGCGCCACTGTCTGCTCCAACTCCGGCGAAATCTACAGGTAATATCCAACCGCGCCGCCCTTTCTCTTTGATGCTCCAATACTTCCCACTCTTCTGTGCATCTAACGGTGTTGTTTTCTTGCTCTCTCACGCTCAGTAACGTCGCCACCAACGGAACCCGTGCGTGTCCGATGACGCCGAGAACTACGGTGAGGAATCCCGGCCGACTCTGCGCGCCCCTTCAGCAACGACAACCGCCTTGAGATTCCCCACGACGCCGCGAACACTGTGAGCATCTCCCCAGCCACTCTCGCCTCCTGTATCGCCAGCACCACCACCATCTGGCCGCTCCGCCACCAGTAGCCACAGCAGCGCCGCCCATCTTTGGCTACTAAGCTTAGCACCGTCAGATCTAGATCGTAAGGTTGAGATAGAATGACTAACCGAAGCGGTATGGATCTACCTGTGCCACACGGTTTCATTTTGATCCAACGCCTCACAGCACGCGATCCAGCCGAACCGGTTTTGTCCAATCAGAAGAAGACGCGTGTCCCAGAGTTTGTTTTAAAAACAGAATTTGATCTAATAGATATGTGATTTTGTAAATTCCATAACTTTAAATCTACACGTCCAAATTTTGCAAACTTTATATCAATGGAATCAGTGGAACAAGCCCTAGCCAACCATGCCATTTGTTTAGTAAAAAGTTTCTGTTAAATTGTTTGTTTTTGCAGAAACTTATGTATGCTTGTTTAGGTTATAAAAATTATTCTAAAATGATTTTGGGGATAAAATCTTTGGCAAATGGATTGTTTTGAACCTAATGACCATAGGAATAACTTTTTGGTTTCAAAAATGTATTTGGTAAAGAAAAGAATGATTCTTTGATTTAAAACCAATTCTAGTCAAGTAAAAATATGGTTTATTTATTAAAAATGGTTTTGAAGGAAAACCTTTGGGAAATGTTTTGTTTTAAACTCTCTGACCCTAAACACAAGATTTTATGTTTTGAAAACATATTTTGTGAACCCTATAGATTAATGCCTTAGTAAAAAACATTTCTACACCACATAAAATGATACCTTGTTTTGAAAATGGTTTATGAAGTGAAATCTTTTGCAAATGACTTTGCCACTTTTAAAAAAAGACCATTAGGTGTTTTAAAATGTTTATGACCCATTAGGAACCACTTTTTCAAATAAAACAAAGCTTGGCATGCTTGCATGCATTACTTTGACTATCATTTTATGTGATGTTTTGCTTGATTGGTAGATTGAGGTTGTGCCTTGCTTGATTGAATTGTAGTGACTTGAAGAGTGTGATTGTTGCAAGGACAAGGAGTGAACTTATACCCTCTACCAAAAAGGCAAGTGATGCTTCATAGTTTGTCCCATTATTTTCACTATGCATTAGTGATATTTCTAAGTAGGATTTGCATGGAATTTTTGCTAAGTATAAACCTTGCTATGGGAAAACCTAGTAGATGAAAACCTTAGTAGAATTTCCTAAGTTAAGATTCCTACTACTATCATGCTTAGGTTAGCTAATAGAAAACAAGGGTGGAATATATACATTCATACTATGGAAAAATTTCTAAGTCTGAGGACTTGTGTTTTTGTTTAATAAAACAACTAAGTTAATGAATCACCTGGGTGGAAAGGGACTCGCTTGGTGGTTTTTGGTTGAGTAGTTACAAAAGGCCCATGGCTATGGTTTACCTTGTGTATCACACTTGTGGATTGCCACCTAGGAACAAAGAGATTTGAGATGTCAAATGTTGAGAAGCTTCAAGTGCATCCACTTGGCATTATGAGCTCTGCCTGGATCATATAGGTTGTTGGAACTTAGCCATTTGGACAGTTGGTGGTAGTGCGAATGATAGGTTGGAGCGCGTCCATTTGTTCTAAGGAAAGGCTTCTGAAAGGTCCTGTCTTGGGAAACCAAGTCTGGTGGGGAAAGTGCACAACCTCTGCAGATGGAAAAATCTAAGTACTTAGCCATGTCCCTGGTAAAGGACAGTTTGAGCATCAAGACATGGAAGCTATCAAGAATCTCATCATACAAATTTTCTAAGTTAAAAACTTTTGGATTGAACAAGGGTTAAAGGATCTTCAATCTTTGATTGGTAGATGCCTTGGGTGATTTTAGTCAAGCAAAAACCTAGTGTTCTCAAAAGATAAGGAAAAATCTATTTTTGAGCAATGCAAGCCTCAACTCCACTTTGCCAAATGCGTATAGATGATAGACACCACTATACTACCATAGTATCACTTGCCAATACAATTCAAATGTATTGACCCTTGTGGCTATAACTTGTTATGTTGCAGGTTTGTTTGATATTAGTGAAGTTAAATGATTAGGATTACAAAGTCTACAACCAACATGTCTGCCTGTGGCACTATGAAGATGAAGGACCCCATGCTTATAGATATTCTGCCGCAATGTAATGTAATAGCCAAATGAGCTTTGTAAGATGCAATAAATTATGTTATTCCTGGTTATAAAGTTGTAGTATGACCTTTGTTTCTTGATATTACATCTTAACTGTGGATGCTAGCTATTGATCCAGGGACTAGCATTGTAAACACAGGGATCTCTACCTTATTAAAGGTTGGGAACCTTACAGGCTACCTCCTAGACAAGGTTGGCACGGCTAGTTCTTCTGCTAGATTGCTGTCCACACTGGGGTGACATGGGTTCTCTCGGCCTGTTCACCATTTATGACATTGGCGAGTTTACAGTGGGGATAGAGCTTGGTTAAGGTTTCTAGATTATCTACTGAGACTAGTGTAACCAGAGAGGGAACAAGGTTGGCTCAAAACACTGCTCAAAATAGTGTTTGTGATTTTGTCGATTTGAATCTGCAACCTGTTTGATGAAATGGCCGCATGAACTTAAATTTTGAATTTTGAAAATATTTTTGGTGGGTGTGCTAGGAATGTGTTGAGGATTCTGTGGATGCTTGGGTTTTTAAAATTGAGCTTGTTTGAGTGGTTTTTGAAATAGTGGGATCTTCCCATATGAAATAGATTCAATTTTAAACTATCATTTAAACCATGCATTCTAATGTTTTTGGATGATCATAAAGTGGGCCTTGCTACCTTGTTATGAGTACTATCAAGGGGTGCAAAGATCCATACATATTTCTGTTAAGTTCTGAAAGTTAGAGATAGCCAAAGTAGGCATGGGAGTTAAATTGGCCAAAGTGACCATTCACTTAATTTGTTTGTTTTGATTTGTTTGTCTTTGGGAAAAGTTTGGGGATTGTTTAGATGATGTTTATTTAACCTAAAAATCATTTTACAAGCAAAGAAACTCAGAACCATGGCAATTCAAAAGTATCCAAATTTTGATACATACACATATGAATGCTTTCATATTTTAATTGGAAAAGTTTTTGTTAACCCTAAATTTGGTGATTAGAGTTTGATGATTCTAGTTTAATATTTTTGGGATGTTACAAACCTTCCCCCCTTAAACAAAATCTCGTCCCGAGATTTGAAATAGGACGAAAAGGATTACCTAGGATTTGAAGAGATCGGGAAACTCCGTCCTAATGTGATCTTCGCGCTCCCAGGTAGCTTCCTCTTCTGTGTCGTTGCTCCACTGAATCTTGAGAAACTTGATGCTTCGGGTTCGGGTAGTTCTGAAATCTTCTTCCAAAATACGGATGGGTACTTCGGGATAGGTCAGGTCATCGTTGATTTCTATGGTCCGGTGGTCGATATTCTTGAACACTTCGGTATTCTCTTGAACTTCGAGGTATTTGCGAAGTAATGAGATATGGAACACATTATGCACGGCTGACATCTCTTCGGGTAGTTCCAATTGATACGACACTTCTCCTCGACGGTTTAGAACCTTGAAGGGTCCGATATATCTGGGGGCTAACTTTACTTTCAGTTGGAAACGCTGCATTCCTTTCAATGGCGACACTTTCATATACACAAAATATCCTATGTTGAAGGTGAGGTCTCGACGTCTCTTGTCTGCGTAACTCTTCTGTCTAGACTGGGCTGTCTTGAGGTGCTCACGAATCTTGTGAACCTTCTCTTCTGCTTCTCGAAGGATATCGGGTACGAAAATCTGACTCTCTCCTACTTCCGACCAGTTCAAAAGGGTGCGACACTTTATTCCGTACATGAATTCAAATGGGGCCATTTGCAAACTAGCTTGATAACTATTGTTGTATGAAAATTCTACAAACGGCAGACAATCTTCCCACTTAGATCCATATTCTAACACACATGCTCTCAACATATCTTCGAGTATTTGATTTAGTCGCTCCGTTTGTCCATCGGTCTAAGGGTGATACGCAGTGCTGAAATCTAAGCGGGTTCCTAAACCTTCTTGGAATTTCTTCCAGAATCTAGAGGTAAACTGAGTTCCTCGATCCGATACGATGTTCTTAGGAACTCCATGCAAACTGATGATTCTAGCGATGTAGCTTCGAACTCTGATATGTGGTCTTGATGGGTAATAAATGGGCGACTTTGGACAATCTGTCCACTATGACCCAGATAGAGTCATTTGCCCTACTAGAAGTAGGTAATCCGGTGATAAAGTCCATTCCAACGGAATCCCATTTCCATTCCGGAATCTGCAATGGTTGCAACAATACAGCGGGTCTTTGAATGCCCACCTTGACTCTCTGACATATATCACACTTGGCGATATAGCTTCCGATTTCTCTCTTCATCTTATGCCACCAAAATTGCTCTTTCAAATCTTGATACATCTTAGATCCTCCGGGGTGGATAGAATAAAGAGTATCATGAGATTCCTTCAGAATCACTTCTTTCCACTCAGAATCGGCTGGTACACAAAGGCGTCCTTTGTACCACAGAACTCCTTCGTCTTCAGTGAATCCTGGTACTTTGCCTGTACCAATGCGACGCTTGATTCCGTCGATACTAGCATTTCCTTTCTGCGCCTCTTTGATCTGGCTGATCAAAGTGGGTTGAAGTTCTATGCTAGCCAAAAATCCTTCACTCACTAATTCCATTCAAAAATCTTCCATCTCTTTGTGCAAGCTTGGTTGCTCCTTCAAAATCATGGAGTTCAAGTGGCACGGCAATCTGCTAAGGGCATCTGCTACCACGTTGGCTTTACCGGGGTGATAGTGAATGTCCAGATCGTAATCCTTGATTAGCTTAATCCATCTTCTCTATCTCATATTCAGCTCGTTCTGAGTGAATATTGTAACATCCCAAAAATACTAAACTTGGATCATCAAACTCTAATCCTCAAATTTAGGGTTAACAAAAACTTTGCTAAATACAATTATGAAAGCATGCATGTGTGTATGCACTTCATTTGAAATTCTTTTGAACCAACTTGTTTGTGTGTTCCTTTGCTTGTAAATGGGTGCTTAGGTGAAATAAACATCATCTAAACAATTCCCAAACTTTTCTCAAAGACAAATAAATCAAAACAAAGCTAAATGAGTGAATGGTCATTTTGACCAATTTAACTCCCATGCCTACTTTGTCTGTCCCAAACTTTCAGAACTTAACAGAAACTTTTCTGGATCTTTGCACCCCTTGATTGTACTCATAACAAAGCATCAAGGCCCACTTTGTGATCATCCAGAAACTTTCAAATGCATAGTTTAAATGACAATTCAAAATTGAATCTTTATCATATGGGAAGATCCCACTTTTTCAAAAACCACTCAAACAAGCTCAACTTTAAAAACCCAAGCATCTGCAGACTCACCAGCACCAACCTAGCACACCTACCAAAAATCTTTTCAAAATTCAAAACTTGAATTCTTGCGGCCATTTCATCAAACACTTGGCAGATTCAAATCAAACTGGCCTAACTTCACTGTTTTGAGCAGTAATTTGGCTAAGCAATGTTCACCATTGATCGCCCTTGTCTCCCCCAGTGCCAACCAGTGCTTGGACCAACCCTAGCCCCTACCCTTTGCCCCATGCCATGCCAACCCTAGCACCCTCTTGCCATCCGACCATGGCTAGCTAGCCAGAGAAAGCACCAAGCCTAAACAACATGTCTAGGAGGCAGCCAACACCCCACCGCCACTCCCTGTCCTAGCCGCGAGCGTTGGCAAACCCTGGACCACCCGCACGGACCGCGCCAAAGAATCGTGCCAAGCATGCGCTTGAGCGCCACGCCGGCAAAGCCCACAGCATCGCGCTCTCTCTGCATGCATACGCGATCACGACCGACCCAGGAGACCGCCAGACATCCCCAATGGCCGCCCCATGCCTCACAGCCACCGCTCGCCGTCGAAGACGCCGCCTCTGCCGTGTAGAGCATCGCGCGTTCCATACCAAACTGCACCACCCCTACAAGCGCATTAAAGTCGTAGAGCATCGCCAGGAGACCACCAAGCGATCGCCACCGCCGGCCATGCCTCTAGCAGCCCATAGCCATGTCGCCACCGTCGCCTGCCCATCCCGTTTGGTCTCGTCGTCGGGACTATAAATAGAGGCCACCCCCAGCCAAATTGAGCACACTATCTCACTCCCCTCTCCTCACTGATCGTGCCACACCGTTCCCGGAGCAAGGCAAGAAGCACTTCGCCAGAATTTCACCGGAGCCTGTCGCCTCTGGAGAAGAAGGGAGCCAGCGATTGGAGCCGCCCCAGGAGAAGCTGCCGTTACCAGGAGGTTCGCCGTCGTCGACTTCGTCGTTCGCCCGCCTCGCCGACCCTCGCCTGAACCCCGGTGAGCCCCGAACGACCCCCACTGGCCGCCCTAGGTTTCTGTCTCGCTGGCATTGCCCAACATCGACGATGACCCTTAGCCGTTGGATTTGAACCAGATCGAACACACCACATCGCCCCATACCGCTTCGCACCCCCTGTCTCACTGACGCGTGGGGACAGCCACTTATGCAGCCAGCGGAAGCATTGCGCTTAGCAGGCCGGCCCGTTAACCTTTCCCGCACAGCCCAGTTATTCGAATTAAACCTTTTCCATTTTATTTCAAACACACTTCTGTACCCAGTTTCAAAAATCAACCCAGGTCTATTCAGTGAACCAAATTGAATGAAACCAATTTTGTTAGAAATGTCTGAGAATGCTGAATCCAAGCGCGTTGGATTCAAATCATTTGGATCTATAGATCAACCTTGGTAAAAATAACAAGGCAGAAGCTTTTTTGCATTCAAACATTTTTCAAATTAAAACCATAATAGCTTTTGAGTTGATTCCAACTCTCAAAAGTCACATTTAACCATACCTTTCAGAATATATAAAAATATATAGGTTTACTTACAGGAATAATGTTCAACTAATAAAAGAATGCCCCATAGGCATTTCTAGCCACTTTAATTAATTAAAATAAAAGGGTAAAACCTTATTAAATTGTGACACCACTTTAAATCACATTCCCATGAACTAAAATATGTGGTGATGACATGTGTCAACATGATCCCATATTTGGTTTGGAGAATATTAAATCTTAAGTAATTTTTCAATGAGTAGAAATTACTTTTCTAAAAATAAAAGGAATTAAACCAAGCTTTAATCCTGTAATATTAGTGATGATGCTAGATCATCCATAGGACCCTTTTGTGTGATGATTGCAAGTAGTTAAGTATTGTTTGGTGATTGTGTACATCGTATTTATTTATAGACGCTAGTACCGACCAAGGATACGAGGAGGAAGGAGGATACTACGAAGAAGAAGCCGAGGAGAACTTCAACCACTGCTCTGCACAAGGCAAGCTAACACTTGCAATTTAGCAAGCTTATACTGATATTGTGCAAGCCTAATACTACTAGTTGTATGTGCAAGCTAACACTTTCAAGATACTCTACTGATGCAAACAAACCACTACTTGTTACTATGCCCACTATATGCCTTAAGCATATGTGTTATAACCCCTTGATAAACCAATCCTAGTTTTATTTGCAAGTTTATTACTTTATTTCTTTATCAAAGCTCTTACTTAGAGAGTAATGGAATAAATGGTAGATACTAGAAGGATAATTGAAGGTTGCATAAAGAGCATAAAATTTGGCCTAAGCTAGATAATCTTGATGTCATCCTAAGGCATGAGATTAAACTCAGTTAAACTCCAATAGTTTACCACCCCTCATTGGTACTTACCCCCACTTGTAGATGCTAGTGCTAAGCATAAAACTTGATCAACTTTAGATGGGAATACTTGGTGAAAATGGTTATGAAAACCTTAGAATGATGGATCATTCTTCTGAGATGTTTTGACATGTGTTTCCGAACACCTGATGAGTTTGGTGATGAAAATGTTGAGGCATGAGCGTTATCCCTTTATAAAACTGATGGTTGTCTGGATGCGATACCATTCCAATTTTACCGTACAACCACAATACCTGAGAATTGGGTAGGGCTTGACTGGAAACTTATATACCTTAGTTTTAGTTCCCTCACGGCCAAGGTCTGAGCTGAGGCTACCTTGTGAAGATTGTCCAACTGTGCAGTACCCAAGATGACAGTTGGTCATGGTTGGGAGGCCAAACTCACAGGAGATGTGCTTATAATAGGGCGTGTAATTGAAAGGTTAGGATTGATTATCCGCATACTGAGTATGGAGAATTCAGGATTTGTTCCTAACGGATGTATCGAATGTTGTGGTGAAAGTGTACAATCTCTGTAGTGTCAAACTATTCGAATAGCCGCGTCCGCGGTTATGGACAGTTGGAGTGTCCATACTGTTCCCCCGTCAGACTTTTCAAAAGACTTGTGAAATGAATTGAGACTTTGACTTGACCACAACATGGTTGTGGCATGAGATACAAGTTCCCACTTAGGTGTTATAAAACCTTAACTAGCATTCGTGCTTCCAAACTTAGTAGATGTAAATCTAGCTTTTTGCAAAACAACCTTAGAGCTTAGTGTCCTATTACAAAAACCCCCTCCACTTGTTAGTATTAGTTTGCGAGTACTTAAAGAGTACTCATGGCTTTGTCCCTGGCTATTCCCGTGGCCAGACTATGAAGAGGAGTACCTGGAGGATGGAACCCAGGAAGGTTACGACAACTAGGATCATCTCCCATCGTCAGCATTGCCTGTGACCCCAAAGATGGAGCTTCGCCTACGCTACCATTATTATTACGTATTCTGCTGCTTGTGTTGTATTAAGACTGGATCATGAGATCCCTATTTGTGTAAGAACTTATGTATAGTTTGTAATGGATGATGTACTATGGTATCCAATTCTGTTATGTCTCGCAAAAATGGTAATCCTGGGATTGCGATGTATGGCATAACAGGCATCTGGGATTAAAAATCCGGGTGTTGACAAATGTATACTTCATGCTCTTGTGATCCGAATAGATATCACAACGGTTTCCCATCGAGTAGTGCCTCCATGTCTTCAGGGCTAGAACTACGGCTACGAGTTCGAGGTCATGGGTTGGTTAATTCTGCTCATGTTGTTTCAGTTGTCGAGATAGATAAGATATAACTTTGCCTTCTTGTATTAGCACACATCCGAGACCGACCTTGGATGCGTCACAATACATGTCGAAGGGCTTCGTGATATCTGGCATGATTAAGATTGGGGCTGAAATCAATATCCTCTTGAGTTCTTGAAAACTCGCTTCACATTTGTCGGTCCATTCAAACTTCTTGTCCTTCTTCAGCAATTGGGTCATGGGTCTGGTGATACTCGAGAATCCTTCTACGAACTTGTGGTAATATCCCGCCAATCCGAGAAATGCACGAACTTGGGTTTGAGTGGTTGGGGCTTACCAATCTTTGACATCTTTCACCTTTGCAGGGTCAACGGCAATTCCTCCGGCTGATACAATGTGGCCGAGGAATCCTACCTCCTATACCCAGAATTCACATTTGCTAAACTTGGCATACAACGGATGCTCTATAAGGGTTCCAAGAATGGTCATTAGGTCTAGCTCATGTTCTTCTTCCGATTTGGAATAAATCAGAATGTCATCGATGAAAACAACGACAAACTTATCCAGGAAGTCCATAAAAATATTATTAATGAGATTCATGAAATAAGCGGGGGCGTTGGTTAATCCAAAAGACATGACATTATACTCGTATAATCCATATCTGGTGGTAAAGGCAGTCTTGGGGATATCCTCTACACGAATCTTGAGTTGATGATAGCATGTTCTAAGATCAATCTTAGAAAACACTTTGGCACCGGTCAACTGATCAAACAAATCTTCTATCTTGGGCAATGGGTACTTGTTCTTGATGGTGACATCATTCAACTTCCGATAATCCGTACAAAAACGGTTACCTCCATCCTTTTTGTCCACGAATAAGACAGGTGACCTCCTGGTGACACACTTGGTTGAATCAATCCAATTTACAACATGGAATCGAGTTGCTTCTTCGGTTCTGCTAGTTTAGACGGGTTCATACTATATGGTCTCTGGGCTATGGGTCCGGTTCCGGGGATTAGTTCAATGATAAACTTGATATCCCGATCTGGTGGCATACCGGGAAAAACAGCTGGAAATACATCGGGGTATTCACAAACTATCTGGACTTGGTCAATGGTAGGTTGGGCTATACTCTTGTTGCACTTGAATTGACGAGGTAAGGTTTCAGATATATGCTCGACTGATATTCCGGCTGTACTGGTCATGGTTATGGCTTTCTTGGCATAGTCAATTAATCCTTTATGTTTGGACATCCAATCCATTCCTAGTACTACTTCCAAACCTTTAGTTCCGAGTACTATCATATTAGCATAAAAATCTATGCCATGGATTCGGATAGGGACGGCTTTGCAAATTTGCCTAGCTTTGGTGGTTGAAGCGGGGATTTGAACAATCATAACATGCTTCAGTTTTGTTGGTTGAATCTTACTAGTGCATGCAAATTCTTCGGTGACAAATGAGTGCGATACACCAGAATCAAAAAACACTCGAGCAAGTACTGAATTAACAGAAAACATACCCAGCACGACGTCTGGCGCTTCCTGGGCTTCTTCAGCATGCATGAGAAAAAGACGGCTATTGCGGTTGAGTGGATTCCCTGGGGCAAACCTTCTTTTAGACTGAACCCGACGCTGCTGCTGAGCTGGGGATTTGCATTGGGGGCTGTGGCATTCTTCTTTGGGCACTCATTGGAGTAGTGACCCTTATTTCCACAGTCATACCAAGTCACTTGCGACTTGTCCTTTGCTGCAATAGGAACAGCATTGCTTCCAGTCCTCGGGGCAGTGTTGGTGTTGGCGGCAGCATTGTTTTTGTTGAACTTGGGTGGTGCACGGTTGAAATTGCCAGAGTTGCCGGGGTTGTTGTGATTTCCTCCGGGCCTCGGGTTTCCACGGTTGGGATATGTCGGACGGTTCATTGGGGGTATGTTGGTTCTCGGGGCTAATCCTGGAGATGGGTTAGGGCGATACTTTGGGGTCTGATGGGTTCCTGGCTGATGCATCTTGCGACGCTTGCGATTCTCATTGGCTTGGTTGATCTTTCCTTCCATCTAGATGGCAGAGTCGACAAGGGCTTCAATATCAGCAAAGGGGATATTGACCAACACAGTCTGCATCTCATCATGCAAACCATTCAAGAATCTCTCTTTCTTCTTGGCTTCAGTGTCGATCTCATCCGGAGCATACCTAGCTAATGACAAGAATTTGTCACGGTATTCCACTACGGTCATTCGTCCTTGCTTCAGTTCTCTGAACTCGTCTCTCATCCTCTTGATCAAACCCGGGGGCACATGGGTTCTGCTGAACTTGACCTTGAATTCCTCCTAGGTCATCATCTGTCCTCCGGTCATTGCACAAACACTGTTCCACCATGCCCTTGCATCTCCAACTAGATAGTGGGTGGCGAACAGAACTTTCTCGTTGGATTCCACTCCGGTGACTTCTAGGTTATTTTCCATGGTCTGCAGCCAATCATCGGCGTCTAGGGGCTCTTCCGACTTAGTGAAGACAGGTGGGTTGGTGTTCTGGAATTTTTTTAGCTTAGATCCATGGTTGTCCTTATTTCCTTGGCCTTGATTGTTGTGGGCTAGCTGAGCTATCTGCTGGAGGGTGGCTAAGTTGGCTTGACGTTCAGCTCTTTCAGCTTCGCGGTCAGAAACCAACATTTGCAGGATCTGCAACATCGGGTCCGGGGATGAACCACTTCCTCCGCGTGGCATCTGAGGATTGAGATAGATCATGAGAAAAGGGGGAAATTTCTAAGGTTCAGGGACTTTGAAAAGTTTTTAAATTTTGACTCAGATTTTTTTTTGCAACTTTCTTTTCATTCATTCATTCATAGCACACGATAAAAACACACACCACAACAAAGGTAAACAGATGGTTTTAAGAACCATTCTGAAAACTAAGATACAGTGGGACCGAATACAACTCACCACGCTAGTGCTACTACTCCTCGGAGTAGGTGTAGTCGTCATACTCATCATCATCATCGTCATTGATAAAGGCGAAGTCATCCTCATCGGTGAAGAAATCCATAGCCTGATCCTCTAGAAAATCATCATCATCGCTGAGATAGGAGTAGGGGTCTCCACGAAGATCTTCTCCGGCATTCTCCCTTTCCTCCAACTGCATGTCTCTCTCATGGATGGTCTCCTCCAAATCCGAGATATGGTGGCGAAGACGGGCAATGATGCGCTCCTTATTATCGAGCTGACGGCAGCGAGACTTGCAATACTTCGCTAGCATGGCGATGGTCTGATCCTTCGTCTTGATGATGGCGTACTTGTGGTTGGAGTAGTCACGACAATTGTCCAATTCCTGCTGACGATCATACATCATGAAGCTGAGGTGGTCCAACTGAGTCTTCAGCTCGTGGTGGTATGGGGATTCCAGTGGCTGTCCCATAGCATCACGCCTTGGACAAAATTCAAAGCGGGTACCCTTGATATGGTTGATACTCTGCCCACACATACGAGCAAGAGCTTCCTGCATGGCCTTGGAAAGTCCATCTAGCCAGTTGTTTTCTCTTAAGGTGAACTGAATTCCCTCGACAGTGGGAGGTTTAATCTTTCCTAGGAGACTTGCAATAATTAGCCACTGTAGATCTTCTCCTCCTTGATCATTGAGCTGACCTCCGAAGAACTCGGGGTGCGGACGCTCCAGAAGTTCCGAAAGCTGGTCCAAATCCCGCTCAAAGATAAGGTGTCCTCCATTCCCCAACTCATAAAACTTGCTGTACTTCGCGTCCATCTATAAGAATATAGGATGAGTAAGTTAGTAGAGTGATCAAGTTTGTCAAATTTTATTTATTTTGCAAGATTTTTTGAGGAACATGAATTTTTATGAAAGAATCAATGTGATAAGAATGGGAATAAGTTTTTGTAAATATTTGGTTCCTTTGGTTTTGAAACTAAGTTTTTGATTCAAACTTCCAGTCTAACTAGGGTCTCCTATGGTCAGGATGGCTCTGATACCAACTTGTTAACACCCGGATTTTTAATCCCATACGCCTGTTATGCCATACATCGCAATCTCAGGATTACCATTTTTGCGAGACATAACATAATTATATACCATAGTACATCATCCATTACAAACCATACATAAGGACTTACACAAATAAGGATCTCATGATCCAGTTCTTAATACAACTCAAGCAGCAGAATAACGTAATAATAAATGTAGCGTAGGCGAAGCTCCATCTTCGGGGTCACAGGCAATGCTGACGATGGGAGATGATCCTAGTTGTCGTAAACTTTCTGGGGTCCTTCGTCCTGATACTCCTCTTCATAGTCTGGCCACGGGAATAGCCAGTGACAAAGCCATGAGTAATCTTTAAGTACTCGCAAACTACAACTAACAAGTTAAGGGGGTTTTGTAATAGGACACTAAGATCTATGGTTGTTTTACAAAAGCCAAATTTACCTCTACTAAGTTCAGAAGCAAGAAAAGCTAGTTGAAATTTTATAACACCTAAGTGGGAACTTGTATTTCATATCACAATTCTGTTGTGGTCAAGTCAGATCTCAATTCATTTCACAGGCCATTTTGAAAACATCTGACGGGAACAAGATACACTCCAACTGTCCATAACCACGGACGCGGCTATTCGAATAGTTTGACACTCTGCAGAGATTGTACACTTTCACCACAACATTCAATACATCCGTCAGGAACAAATCCTGAATTCACCATACTCAGTATGCGGATAATCAATCCTAACCTTTCAATTACACGCCCTAGTATAAGCACCTCTCCTGTGAGTTTGGCCTCCCAACCTTGACCAACTGTCATCTTGGGTACTGCACAGGTGGACAATCTTCACAATGTAGCCTCAGCTCAGACCTTAGCCGTGAGGGAACCCATACTAAGGTATATAAGTTTCCAGTCAAGCCCTACCCAATTCTCGGGTATTGTGGTTGTACGGTAAAATTGGAATGGTATCGCATCCAGACAACCATCAGTTTTATAAAGGGCTAAGGCTCATGCCTCAACATTTTCATCACCAAAATCATCTGGTGTTCGGAAACACATGTCAAAACATCTCAGTAGAATGATGCATCATTCCAAGGTTTTCATAACCATTTTCACCAAGTATTCCCATCTAAAGTTGATCAAGTTTTATGCTTAGCACTAGCATCTACAAATGGGTTGAGTACTAATGAGGGATGGTAAACTAGTGGAGTTTAACTAAGTACAATCTCATGCCTTAGGATGACATCAAGATTATCTAGCTTAGGACAAATTGAATGCTCTTTATGCAACCTTCAATTATCTTTCTAGTATCTACAATTTACTCAAGTAAACTCTAAGTAAGAGCTTTGATAAAGAAATAAAGTAGAAAGCTTGCAAGTAAAACTAGGATTGGGTATCATCAAATGGGTCTAACCAAGCATGCTTAGTGCTTTGCATAGTTTATCTAACTTTCATAATTGCAAGTGTTAGCTTTCAAGGTTAATAGCTTGCCTTGAGCAGAGCAGTGGTTGAAGTTCTCCTCGGCTTCTTCTTTGTAGTATCCTCCTTCCTCCTCGTATCCCTGGTCGGTACTAGCGTTTATGAATAAATACGAGGTACACAATCACCAAACAATACTTAACTATTTTCAATCAACACACACAAGGGTTCTATAGATGATCTAGCATCATCACTAATATTACAAGATTAAAGCTTTGTCTTATTTCTTTTATTTTTAGAAAAGTAATTTCTACTCATTGAAAAACTACTTAAGATTTAATATTCTCCAAACCAAACATGGGATCATGTTGACACATGTCATCACCACATATTTCGGTACATGGGAATGTGATTTAAAGTGGTGTCACAATTTAATAAGATTTAACCTTTTATTTCAAATAAAAATAAATGACTAGAAATGCCTATGTGGCATTCTTTTATTACTTGAACATTATTTCTATAAGTAAACCCATATGTTTTTATATATTCTGAAAGGTATGATCAAATGTGATTTTTGAGAGTTGGAATCAACTCAAAAGCTATTATGGTTTAAATTTGAAAAATGTTTGAATGCAGAAAAGCTTCTGCCTTGTTATTTTTTACCAAGGTTGATCTATAGATTCAAATGATTTGAATCCAATGGGTTGGATTAAGCATTTCAATATCTTTCTAACAAAATTGGTTTCATTCAATTTGGTTCACTGAATCGAGCTGGGTTGATTTTTGAAACTAGGTACAGAACTGAGTTTGAAAATAAATAGAAAAAGCTAAATTCAAACGAGTGGGCTGCGCGTGAAGGGGTAATGGGCCGGCCCAGTGTCACTCCACAGCGCGGGGCGCAACTGGCAGGGGGGTCTATGGGTCAGTGGCTCTTTAAACGCGAAGCGGTACGGGGCGATGTGGTGCGTTGGATTAGAATGAAGATCGACGGCCGAGGGTCGTCGTCGACGATGAACAAGTCACCGGCGAGCTCGAACCCTAGTGGCTCAGTGGGGGTGTATAGGGGGAATACCAGGGCTCCAGTGACGACGGAGAGGCGGGCAAACGACGAAGTCGACGACGGCGAACTCAGGGGTGGTCGCGGAAGCTCCGGGGGTGGTCGAAATCAACGGCTCCTCTTCTCCTCTGCAGCGGCGAGCTCCGGCCAAATTCTGGCGATGCGCTGCTCGCCTTGCTCCTTCTAAGGGGTGGAATGATCAGTCAGGTGAGGGGAGTGAAATGGTGTGCTTCAATTGGCTGGGGTCGCCTCCTTTTATAGGCTTGACAGCGAGACCGAGAGGGATGGGCAGGCGACGGTGGCGACACGGCTACGGGCGGCTAGAGGCATGGCCGAGGGTGGAGATCGATCGGTGGTCTTCGTGACGATGCTCTATGGTTTAAATGCGCGTGTAGGGGCGGTGGCAAACGGTCGGGAACGCGCGGTGCTCTGCGAGGCAAAGGCGGCGAACTCTGCGGCGAGCGGTGGCTACGGGATACGGGCGGTGAAATGGGCATGTCTGGTGGTATCCTGGGACGGTGGGGTGCATGCTGGCGGGCGGCAAGGGCTCGAGGTGGTCGGGTTGCATGGGAACGGAGCGTGCTCTGCGGTGCGCGTCGGCATGGTCGATAGTGGCATGGGCGCGGCGTTCCTGGCAGTTTTAGTCATGGTCTTCGAGCTAGGGCTGGTCGAGAGGGGGCGGTGAGGCATGGGCTACCTTCTAGACAAGGTTGGCACGGCTAGTTCTTCCCCTAGCTAGCTATCCACACTGGGGTGACATGGGTGCTCTCGGCCTGTTCACCATTGATGACATTGGCGAGTTTACAGTGGGGCTAGAGCTTGGTTAAGGTTGCTAGATGATCTACTGAGGCTAGTGTAACCAGAGAGGGAACAAGGTTGGCTCAAAACACTGCACACAATAATGTTTGTGATTTTGTTGATTTGAATCTGCAACCTGTTTGATGAAATGGCCACAAGAACTTTAGTTTTGAATTTTGAAATATTTTTGGTGGGTGTGCTAGGCATGTGTTGAGGATTCTGTGGATGCTTGGGTTTTTAAAATTGAGCTTGTTTGAGTGGTTTTTGAAATAGTGGGATCTTCCCATATGAAATAGATTCAATTTTAAACTGTCATTTAAACCATGCATTCTAATGTTTTTGGATGATCACAAAGTGGGCATTGGTACCTTGTTATGAGTACTATCAAGGGGTGCAAAGATCCATACATATTTCTGTTAAGTTCTGAAAGTTAGAGATAGCCAAAGTAGGCATGGGAGTTAAATTGGCCAAAGTGACCATTCACTTAATTTGTTTGTTTTGATTTGTTTGTCTTTGGGAAAAGTTTGGGGATTGTTTAGATGATGTTTATTTCACCTAAGAATCATTTTACAAGCAAAGAAACTCAGAACCATGGCAATTCAAAAGAATCCAAATTTTGATACATACACATATGAATGCTTTCATATTTTAATTGGAAAAGTTTTTGTTAACCCTAAATTTGGTGATTAGAGTTTGATGATTCCAGTTTAATAATTTTGGGATTTTACACATCACGCTTTGGGTAGAACTCGAAGCGGGTACCCTTGATTTGATTGATACTCTGCCCACACAGACAGTCAAGACCTTCCTGCATGGCCCTAACAAGTCCATCGAGCCAGTTGTTGTAAAGGTCCCAACCTTTAATAAGGTAGAGATCCCTGTGTTTACAATGCTAGTCCCTGGATCAATAGCTAGCATCCACAGTTAAGATGTAATATCAAGAAACAAAGGTCATAATACAACTTTATAACCAGGAATAAAATAATTCATTACATCTTACATAGCTCATTTGGCTATCTCATTACAATGCATGAGAATAACTATATAGCATGGAGTCCTTCATCTTCAAAGTGCCACAGGCAATCATGTTGGTTGTAGACTTGTAATCCTAATCAACACACTTCACTAACATCAAACAAACCTACAACATAACAAGTTGCAGCCACAAGGGTTAATACATTTGAATTGTATTGGCAACTTTCACTACTATGTAGAAATAAGTGGAACCTATCAATATATGCATATTTGGCTAAGTAGGGTTTAGGCTCATTTGCAGAAAGCAATATAGTTTTGTCCTATATTTTCAAAATAGTTTGATCTTTTGACAAACTTTATGAACTCCTTGGAAAACTCCAAGTGCTTATAATCCCTTGTTGACACCATCAAGTTTTACTTTGAGAAATTGGAATGTCGAGATCTTCCATAGCTTTCCATAGAAGTCCGTAACCGGGGACACGGCTAAGTACTTAGAATTTTATCTTCTGCAGAAGTTGTACACTTTACCCACATGACACCATCTCGTCTTGACGCCACCCGTGGCCGCTGTATTAGTACACACCAAATGGATTACCAGCAGATCGAGAATGTGACAAAGTCTTTCCATAGAAGTCCTCCCAATACACAATGCTAGCTTGTCTACTAGGCACCAATGCAAGGATATATTTCCAATACATGAATCCGGTTAACCTGAGTAGGTGCCAATGCAAGGGTCTTCCACTATGTAATTGACTAAGCCAGAGCCCATTTAGCATGTGGCTGTACACGGAAGCCACTGTACGAGAAACATGTTCAATCTCTAAGTCCCTGGGTGGTTTTCTTCTAGTGCACATACAAAAAGATAGCCATATAAACATGGTTCCCTTTGTTGCCACCTTATCCATAATTGAGTATCCTCATTCCAACCAGGTGGTTCATCGAGTACTTGTTTTATTATATAAAACATATATTTTTCCAACACTTCATATAATCATATCATGTATTCCATCCCAAGTCTATAGCAGGGCTAAGAATACTACAACTATGATGTTTTCACTAAGGAAGATATAAAGGATTTCCTAATAGCACATAGCATAGCATAGTAACATAGTAGCCCTATCGTGCATACTACAAGAATACCACTAAGTGTAATGAAAAATAGTAGGACATGGATGATAGCGTCACTTGCCTTTTTAGTAGAGAATATTGGTTCACTCCTTGATCTTGCAACAATCAAACTCTTCAAATTTCACTACAATTCAATCTAGCATGCACATATTCAAACTAGCACTCAAGCAATTCATCACATAAAACAATAAAATCAAGCAATGCATGCAAGCATACAAAAGATTGTTTTATTTGGAAAAGTGGTTTTTATTAGGCTCTAAACATTTTCAAGCTCCTATTGGTCATTTACAAAAGTGGTAAAACCATTTAAATTCAAGTTGGTGAAAATGGCCATTTAAATCATTCTGTTTTGCTAGAAGTGATTTAAATCAAAGTAATATTTTGTAGTTTTAGCCAAATATATTCTTTAAACACAAATTTTAGTGTTTATTGTTAAAGGGTTTAATATTAATCCATTTGCAAAAGGTTTCATCCAAATTCCCATTTTTAATTCAAAGCAATATTTTATTTTGCTAGAAATGCCTCTAAACAAAGTAATCATTTACTAGGGTTCATCAAATATATTTTTCTAAAATCCTAAAACTTGGTGTTTAGGGTCAGAGAGTTTAAATCAAACCATTTTCCAAAGGTTTTAGTCAAAAAGCATTTTTAAACCAAAATCAATATTTTTATTTAACTAGAAATGCTTTTATTCAAAGATTTATTCCCTAGTATCACAAGGTCTTCTTTTAAATATACAAGTTGGTTCTTATGGTCAGTAGGTTCAAAACAATCCATTTACAAAAGGTTTTACCCTAAAAACATTTTTAGAATAAATTTTATACTCAAAATAGGCCTAAACAAGTTTCTGCAAAAACAATCAATTTTACAGAATCAAAATACTAAAAAAGTGCATGGTTGGAAATTTCACATTTTTCTGAATCCAGTGATATAAAATTTGCAAAATTTGGCCAAGCAGAACAATAGTTATGAATTTTACAAGTTTAAACAATCTAAAATAATTTCTAGAATTTTAATCAAACAGGACAGCCACGTGTCTTAATCTTATTTGACGATACTGCTTCGCTGGGATAGACTGATGCGGTGCTTTAGATCTAAAGTAGATCAAGCGTCTCACAGCATACGGTACCCCTTCGTTTAAGATTTAATCTCAGCCAGGCGATTCAGATCTAACGGCTACCAGCGCAACTACCAGGAACTGGCGGCGCTCGACGGCAGCGCGCGGCGGCGACGCTCGGATAACGATGGTTCCGGCGATACAGGAAGAAATAGAGAGGATGGAGTAGCTGACAAGGTTCACAGGGGTGCAGAGAAGCTCGACATGGTCGTAGCAGTCCAAGGGGCGCACAGTGGTGTCAGGGATTGCTCGCCGGAGTAGCTCCGGACGATGGGTGCTCTCTGTTGAAGATGGAGGTGAGCTTGTAGGCCACGTGCAGATTATTGGAGGGCACCTGGAGATGCACAAGAATCAAGCGAACCAGATGGCGTAAGTCACAGCTCGAGGCGCGCACGACATTGTGGGCTAAGACTCACCAGAGATTCGGCAGAGGGCAGCGATGCTCAGAGGCATACTAAGGCGAGCTCCTGGGGCACACGCGGGCGAGTGGGAGGCACTGGAATGTGCGTGAGGTGGTCGCGAGCACGCTCGTGGAGTCCATATGGAAAGGGGAGGTCGGACGACGTCGGATTTCGCCGAAAAAGCTCGTCGGAGCAGGAGGTTTGCAGTGGGCAATTGGGGCAGCCCGGTGGGAGAGAGTGGATGGCGTCTGGGTGAAAATGAGGAGGAGGGCGAGGCGATTTATTGTGTGTGATCACAGACGGGTATTACTCGTGCATTGATGCGAATTCACGCCGCGGATTCAAAGCAGGAACGACGAGGTGCGAGGGGGAACGGTCATCGCGGGTGAAGACGATCTGGCAGTGCGGGGTCGCGTTGACAGCGAGAGAGAGGGAGTGCGCGAGAGGGCCAGGCGTCAGTGACTGAGAAGGGGTGATTGCGAGTGAGAAAGAACAGAGGAAGAGGGATTCCCGGGTGGGCTCTTGCTAGGCTAGTTGGGCCTGCTTAGCTGGGTACGTTAGTTTGGGCTGGTCCATTCTATTTTTTCTTCCCTGTTTTCTTTTTCTTTTTCTATTTTGAATTTTCTGTTTTCAATTCAACATTCATTTGAATTCAAATTTACTTTTCAAACCCTTTTCAAATTTTCAGCAGGTTTTATTCTGTATATTAATGTATTTAAATTTCCATTTTTAGAATATTTCAACTATCCCTTTTATGGTTTATTATATATTTCAAATAGACACTTGTCATTATTTAAATAGGAAAATATATTTTCAAACTTCTATTTGAATTCCAATTTTTTACCAAACCTTTTTAGTAGATTTTATTTATTCAATAGTGCAAACAATTCACTTTGAATTATTATTTAAAATATTTTAATATGATTTAATGTTTATTTAAATTGGAAATTTGTCTTTATTTAAATAAAATTGGATATTAATCAATCCTTATGATTTTATTTAAATAATCCTTTACTCCTTTTATTAATCAATAATATTTCATTTCATTTGTTTGGCCAAGATTTAATTTGACTTTTAAATATTCCTTATTTATTTATTTATTTATTTCTTCCTTTGCCTTATAAAATCCATGTATTTTTATTTAAAGATCCAAAATTGGTGATTCCAATTTGTATAATTTTATTTAATATTTGTTTATCTTTTTAAATCCTTTTAGGATTATTTTTCTCGAGATTTGGCATGGATTTAGATAAGGTCTTTATTAGCTTTGGAAATTAATTCCTTTAGGGTTTTAGGGTTTTGGTTTAGCTTTTCCAAGTGTTTTAAATATCAAGATACATTATTGATGAATGCATTTCACTTGATAGAAATTTTGTTTGATTCCCTTTTCATTCAAATTTGTTCAAGATGGGTTTTGATGTTTCCATTTGGAATCAAAAAGTTTATTTTCACCCTAAATTTCAACAATTATTTATTTTGTTTATTTATTTTTCACATTTCAAAATTTGGAAAATTTTGGGATGTGACAGTTGTTTTCTCTTAAGGTGAACTGAATTCTCTCTACAGTGGGGGGTTCAATCTGTCCTCGGAGACTTGCAACAGCTAGCCACTGCAATTCTTCCCCTTCCTGATCATTGAGCTGAGCTCCGAAGAACTCGGGGTGTGAACGATCCAGCATTTCTCCTAGCTAGTCCAAGTCACGCTCAAAGATGAGGTCTCCTCCATTCCCCAACTGATAAAACTTGCTGTACTTCACGTCCATCTATAAGAATATAGGATGAGTTCGTTAGTAGAGTGATCAAGAAATTTTATGTAAGTTTGCAAGAATTTTTGAGGAACATGAATTTTCATGAAAGAATCCAAGTGATAAGAATGAAAATAAGTTTTTGGTAAATACTCACTTCCTTTGGTTTTGAAACTATGTTTTTGATTCGAACGTCCATTCTAACTAGGGTCTCCTATGGTCAGGATGGCTCTGATACCAACTTGTCAACACCCGGATTTTTAATCCTAGATGCCTGTTATACCATACATCGCAATCCCAGGATTACCATTTTTGCGAGACATAATAGATTGATATCACAGTACATCAACCATTACAAACCATACATGAGGTATTACACAAATAAGGATCTCATGATCCAGTTCTTAATACAAATCAAGTAGTGGAATAACGTAAAGAAAACGATAGCGTAGGCGAAGCTCCATCTTCATGGTCACAGGCAATGCTGACGATGGGAGATGATCCTAGTTTTCGTAACCTTCCTGCGGTCCGTCTTCCTGATACTCTTCTTCATGGCCACGGGAATAGCCAGGGACAAAGCCATGAGTACTCTTTAAGAACTCGCAAACTAATACTAACAAGTGAAGTGGTTTTGAATAGGATATACTAAGCTCTAGGGTTGATTTGCAAAAAGCCTGATTTACCTTTACTAAGTTCAGAAGCAAAGAAAGCTACTTGACAGTTTTATAACACCTAAGTGGGAACGTGAATTCATATCACAACTCTGTTGTGGTCAAGTCAAAGTCATAAATCATTTCATAAGTCATTTTTGAAAACATCTGACGATAGAACAGTATGGCCACTCCACCTGTCCATAACCGCGGACACGGCTATTCGAATAGTTTGACACTCTTCAGAGATTGTACACTTTCACCACAATATTCGATACACAAATCGTAAATTCACCATACTTAGTATGCGGATAATCAATCCTAACCTTTCAATTACACGCCCTAGTATAGGAACCTCTCCTGTGAGTTTGGCCTCCCAACCATGGCCAACTGTCATCTTGGGTACTGCATAGGTGGACAATCTTCACAAGGTAGGCTTATATTAGACCTTGGCCGCAAGGGAACCCATACTAAGGTATATAAATTTCCAGTCAAGCCCTACCCAATTTTCGGGTATTTTGGTTGTACGGTAAAATTGGAATGGTATCGCATCCAGACAACCACAAGTTTTATAAAGAGGCTAAGGCTCATGCCTTAACATTTTCATCATAAAAATCATCTGGTTTTCGGAAACACATGTCAAAACATTTCATCAGAATGACTCATCATTCCAAGGTTTTCATAACCATTTTCACCAAGTATTCCCATCTAAAGTTGATCAAGTTTTAGGCTTAGCACTAGAATCTACAAGTGGGGGTAAATACTAATAAGGGGTGGTAAACAAGTGGGAATTAACTAAGTTCAATCTCATGCCTTAGGATGACATCAAGATTATCTAACTTAGGCCAAATTTTATGCTCTTTATGCTACCTTCAATTATCTTTCTAGAATCTACAAGTTACTAAGTAAACTCTAAGAGAAAACTTTGATAAGGACAATAAATTATTAAGCTTGCAAGTAAAACTTGCATGGTTTAGCTTGCTAAGATAGTTGTAAGATCCCTCCTTTATAAAGGAAAAGGATCCCTGTGATTGCAATGCTAGTCCCTGGATCATTGCTAGCATCCACAGTTTAAGATAAAGTACAAAGATACAAAGGTCATTATTACATCCATTCCAGAGATAAACATAGTCTTTACAACTCAAGTCCACAGGCCTAATACAAGGGTTTGAATAAGTAAGTAAATATAAGTCTTCATCTTCATGTGCCACAGGCAAACATGTTGAGTGTAGAATCATGACACCTAATCCTCATCTGAGTAACCTGCAACATCACAAGTTACAACCACAGTGGGTCAATACTTTGGAATAGTATTGGCAAGTGATACCTTAGTATATTTTAAGTGGTCTAGATACTATATGCAAATTTGGCTAAGTGTAGCTTGGCTTGCTTTGCTCAAAATATATTTTTGCCTATTAGTTGAAATCACTAAGTTTTTCTTTGTCAAAACTTTACCCAAGGAACCACCAATAGACATTGAGGTCCCTCACCCTTGTTCACCCACAAGTTTTTACTTAGAAGTTGGAATGATGATATTCTTGATAGCTTGCATGCCTTGATGCTCAAGTTGTCCATTGCCATGGACTTGGCTAAGTACTTAGATTTTTCCATCTGCAGAGGTTGTGCACTTTCCCCACCAGACTTGGTTTCACCAAGACAGGACCTTTCAGAAGCCTTCCCTTAGACCAAATGGACGCGTTCCAACCTATCATCCCACTACCACCAACTGTCCAAATGACTAAGTTCTAGCAACCTATGTGATCCAGGCAGAGCTCATATTGCCAAGTGGCTGCACTAGAAGCTTCTCAACACTTGGCCTCTAAAATCCCTTTGTTCCTGGGTGGCTTTCCACAAGTGAGATACACAAGGTATACCATAGCCATGGGCCTTGTGTAACCACTCAACCAAAACCACCAATCAAGTCCCTTTCCACCGAGGTGATTCATTGACTTAGTTGTTTTATTAAGAAAAACATAAGTCCAAAGACTTAGAAATATTTTCATCATAGCATGTATATTTCACCAACCCTTGTTTTCTACTAGCTAGGGTAAGCATGGCATAGATAGTAACTTAAATTAGGAATTTCCTAGCAATTCTACAACTACTTAGAATTTCCCCAACATGGCATAAAGGCAAAATAGTAACATGCAAGACTTAGCAAAATATTTCTAATGCTTAGTATAAAATATAGGGATAGAAATATCCATGAAGTACCACTTGCCTTGGTAGTTGGGAGAGTAGCACTCTTCACAATCACAATCACTAGCACCAAAGTCTACACAAAGAATGGTACCAACCAATTACACACAACATATACAAACAAAGAAAAAATACATATGCATGCATGCAAAATGCTAAGTGATGATTTTTCAAACTCAACCAAGCAAGTGCATAGTACTGAATCTTGAACAAGTCAAAAACTTGCCAAACCAAGTTTATTTGACACTAAAAATAATTCCTAAACATTTCATATGCTCAAGTAAGCCCTACACATGTTTCTGCAAATAAAACTATTTTAACGAAAGCAAAACTTTAAACACATTGCATAAATGGAAAGGGCTTGCTCTCCTGATTCCAACGGTATAAAATTTGTCAAATTCTAACGTGTGGATCAAAAGTTATAGCTAAAACAAATTTGGATATAAATCAGATTTAAATTCTGTTTTTAAACCAAACCCTAGCCACGCGGCGCTATCCTATTGGCCGATACCGTTTCTCTCAGGATCACCCTTCCGCGCCGTCAGATCAAGTCAGATCCAACGCGCCAGATTCAAAGAAAACTTTTCGCTCAGATCTAATTTGGTCCTTACGATACAGATCTAACGACTACCGTTGCTCTGACCATAGCCTAGCGGCACTAGTGGCGGCGACTGGCGGTGGCGCGTCTGTCAGTGGCGGCGCTGGCGTTCTAGGTCGCTCGGGGAGGGGAGATGATGCTTACCAGAACCGTCGTGACGAGGTGAAGCTCAACATGGCGGTGGCTTTGCAAGAGGCACACAATATGGGCTGCTGGAGCTCGTCGGAGTTGCGCACGCGTTAGGTGGTTGCTGTCGAAGTCATTGCCGAGATTCCGCGTCGCCCTAGCACGAACCAGATGGTTTAGGATACGCGCAAGACAGTGGCGAACAACCTCGTATGTGAGTGAGGGCAAGGGGCGCTCGGTGCTTACCAAAATTGATCGCCGGAGTTGATGGGGTCATCTGACTCGTGTGGTCGCCGACGTTGCCGAGGCTCTGGATGTTCCTAGCATGCACCAGAGGGGTCAGGAGGTGCGCATGGTCGCGGAGATTGTACTGGCAAGTTTAGACCACAAGGGGTGACGGGGTCTTACCGGAATACCTCGTCGGAGTTAGCTCTGACTGCGGCGGTGCAACGCGAATTAGGGGCAGCCTGGTGGCGAGAAGAGTGTGCAGGGTGGGGGAAATGACCGCGGCGGGGTGTGGTTTAAATAGGCTGAAGCGCGACAGGAAACGCTAGCGGTATCAAGGCTAATTATGCCTCGCCATTACCGGCATCAATGGCAGCGGCGACGTGGTCTGCGGACGCGATTTGGGGAAGAAGGATTCGACGTGGAGAGGTCCCGCTTGTCAGCGAATAGAACAGAGGGGGAGTGGGGTCCGGGTGTCAGCGGCTCGTTGGGTGCGTCTGCGCGTGAGAGAGGGAGAGAGGGGACCCGGGTGGGCTAGCTGGGCTGGTTTCGCTGTTGGGCCAGAATAGTAGCGCCGGCCCTTTTCCTTTTCTTTATTCCTTTTCTTTTTCTAATTTGATTTTCTGGAATGATTTTCAAATGAATTCAAACTCTATTTGAATTCAAATCTTTTCAGGATTTGTGCAGTGTGCAACAGTCACAATTCTAGGCATAAAACCATGTGGTCACTTTGAATTGGCTTGGTCATTTTTGGAAAGACAAAATAACAGTGACATAGCACTTGTTTCAATTTGGTTGTGAAATTGGTTTTCAAATTGTATTTGCTTTGAAATCTTGGTTTGAACCTTAGCAATCTAGCAACATAATCTGAAAACAACAAGGCACAAAGTTTGGTTTCATGAACCACAACCTCTCATAGAGAGAGTAGCATTTGTTTCAAGTGATGATCACATAAAATAATGAGCTCATATGCTCCTGTTTTTGAATTGTTTTGTTTGAAATGAATTCTATATGATCATGGATGCATGGATGATATGCATGAGTTTGAAAATTGATTTTTGGGATGTTACAAATCTAACCCCCTTAAAGTGAATCTCGCCCTCGAGATTCGGATTGGCTAGCAAATAGGTGAGGGTGATCTTTCCGAAGATCATCTTCTCTTTCCCATGTTGCTTCCTCTTCGGAATGATGATTCCACTGCACTTTGCAAAACTTGATAGTCTTAGTCCTTGTGACTCTTTCTGCAGTCTCAAGAATCTTGATAGGTTTCTCTTCATAAGTGAGATCACTTTCTAGTTGAACTTCCTCCAGAGGTATAGTATCCTTCAAAGAAGTTTCTTCCATTTCTGGATGACATTTCTTAAGTTGACTCACATGAAACACATTATGAACTGCTGATAAAGATTCCAGTAGTTCAATTTCATAGGCAACTTCTCCTTTGCGACTCAGAATCTTGAATGGCCGAACATATCTTGGTGCCAATTTCCCTTTGACTCCGAATCTCTTCACTCCACGAAGTGGTGACACTCTAAGATAAGCTCTATCACCAACTTCGTAGGTGACTTCTCTACGCTTAGGATCTGCGTAGCTTTTCTGTCGGGACTGTGCTATCTTCAACCTGTCCTTAACCAATTTGACCTTCTCTTCGGCTTCTTTGATAAGATCTGGCCCGAATAAACTTCTTTCTCCCACGCCATTCCATAATAATGGGGTGGTACACTTTCTTCCGTAGAGAAATTCAAACGAGGCCATCTCAATGCTGGCTTGATAGCTGTTGTTATAAGAAAATTCTGCGTAAGGCAGACTTTCATCCCAACTGGCTCCATAGTCTAGGGCACATGCCCTCAACATGTCTTCGAGAATCTGATTAGTCCTTTCTGTTTGTCCATCAGTTTGAGGATGAAAAGCAGTACTGAATTCCAACCTCGTTCTAATGACTCATGCAACTGTCTCCAAAAATGGGAAGTGAATTGAGTTCCCCTATCAGACACAATACCCGTGGGCACTCCATGTAGACATACAATTCTACTCATGTAGATTCTGGCTAACTTAGCACTTGTATAGGTTGTCTTCACGGGTATGAAATGAGCCACTTTAGTTAGGCGATCTACTACTACCCATATGGAATCATATCCTGACCTGGTCCTTGGTAATCCGGTAATGAAATACATACCAATCTTGTCCCACTTCCAATAAGGAATAAGTAGTGGTTGAAGCAAACCGGCTGGTTTCTGATGTTCCGCTTTCACTCTACTGCACACATCACACAAAGCAATATGTTCGGCGATGTCCTTCTTGAGATTATTCCACCAAAATCTTTCTTTCATGTCCATGTATATTTTGGTGTTACCCGGATGAATGGAATATGGTGAGTTGTGTGCTTCTTGCAAAATCAGTTTCCGCAGTTTCGGATCTTGTGGAACACATATACGTTTCCCATGCCATAAAGTACCCTGTTCGTCTTCATGGAATTCTTTGGCTTTTTCTTTCCCAATATTTTCCTTAATCTCTTCAATTTCCTTATCAGTCTTCTGGGCTTCTCTGATCTTGTCCAACAAAGTGGGTTGAACAACCAAAGACATGAGATGTCCTTCAGGCACAATCTCCAACCTAAGTTTTCTGAATTGAGCACATAAATCATCTGGCAATTCTCCTTTGGTAAGGCCATTCACAAAAACCTTACGGCTTAGAGCATCTTCTACAACATTTGCTTTACCGGGGTGGTATTGCAAACTTAAGTCATAGTCCTTGATAAGTTCTAACCATCTTCTTTGTCTCATATTAATTTCCTTTTGGGTGAAGATACACTTCAAACTTTTGTGATTTGTGAACACTTCACAACGCTTTCCCAAAAGATAGTGTCTCCATGTTTTGAGTGCATGGACAAGAGAGGCTAACTCTAAATCATGAGTAGGATAGTTTACTTCATGAGTTTTGAGTTGTCTCGAGGCATAAGCCACAACTTTACCGTCTTGCATAAGTACTGCACCCAAACCTTGATGAGATGCATCACAATATACTTGGAAATCTTTTTCCAAATCTAGCAGACACAAGACTGGTGCTGTCACAAGTCTCTTCTTCTATTCCTAAAAGCCGAGTTCACAACCTTCATACCAAGAAAACTTATTGTCTTTCTTTAACAATTCTGTCATAGGCTTAGCAACCTTTGAGAAATTCTCAATGAACCTTCTGTAGTAACCTGCTAAGCCAAGGAAACTATGAACTTCTTTCACGGACTTGGGAGATTCCCATTCAGTCACAGCTGAAACTTTGGCAGGATCAACCGCTACACCATCCTTTGTCATAACATGACCAAGAAATCCCACTTCATCTAGCCAGAACTCACACTTGCTGAATTTGGCATAAAGTTTATGATCTCTTAACTTCTCAAGTATCAAGCGCAAATGTCCTTCATGCTCTTCTTTGCTCTTGGAGTAGACTAAGATGTCATCGATGAAAACGACAACAAACTTGTCAAGGAATTCCATGAACACTTTGTTCATCATATTCATGAAGTATGCTGGAGCATTGGTCAAACCAAAAGGCATTACGGTATACTCATACAATCCATACCTTGTAGTGAACGATGTCTTAGGTATGTCTTGTTCCCTTATCT
Source organism: Avena longiglumis (assembly GCA_030063025.1). Lineage (NCBI taxonomy): Eukaryota > Viridiplantae > Streptophyta > Magnoliopsida > Poales > Poaceae > Avena > Avena longiglumis. The sequence continues at coordinate 467,161,148 of CP125974.1, read as the reverse complement.
TGAGTTGAAAATAGCCTGACCGGAGATCAATCTTTGAGAACACACATGCTCCTTCTAGCTGATCAAACAAGTCATTGATTCTAGGCAAAGGGTATTTGTTCTTCATAGTTACCTCGTTGAGTGAACGGTAATCTATGCATAACCTTTGACTTCTATCTTTCTTCTCCACGAACAAAACTGGGGCTCCCCAAGATGAAGAACTTGGTTGAATAAATCCTTCCTGTAGCTGTTCTCCAAGTTGCTTCTTGAGTTCTTTCAGTTCATCAATTGACATTTTATATGGTCTCTTTGCTATTGGTCCAGACCCTGGTACCAAATCTATCAGAAACTCCACATCTCTATCTGGTGGCATTCCCGGTAATTCTTCCGGAAACACATCCGGATACTCACTCACATTTGGCACACTGTCCATGCTAACCCCCTTAAGAGAATTCAGCATACTCCTTTTTGCTTCAAAGTTGGTCTTGAATCTGATCCTTTTATTTTCTGGAGTTGTGAGTGAGAAAGTATGGTTGGCACAATCTATCACTCCTTTGTACTTAGTCATCCAGTCCATTCCCAGAATGACATCCAATCCTTGGGAGTTTAGAATTATCAAGTTAACGGGAAACTTATATTTCCCAAATTCTATGACTAGAGCATGACATCCTGAATTCACTATCATTTCTCCACCAGGAGAACTTACTTTTATAGGACACCCAATAGTTTCTACCGGTAGTTCATTTCTTTCAACAAATGCTCTTGATATGAATGAATGAGATGCACCAGTATCAAAGAGTACAAATGCTGGAATAGAATTGAGTCTGAACTTACCAGCAACAGCATCAGGCTCCTCATAGACCTCCTCCATATTGATGTGGTTTACTTGTCCCTTCTGAAAAGGGTTGGGCTTGTTAGGTCCTTCAACTTTCTTTTCGGGGCAGTCATTTGCATAATGCCCCATCTTCTTGCATTTGAAGCATTCAAACTGACTGATGTCTCTCTTAACAGGCTGACTTGCACTTCCACTTCCATTACCACTGTGGTGTCTCTTATGTCCACTCTTGTGATTCTTGTACTTGTCGTTCTCATGACTGCGATGATGCTTGTTGTCATGACGGTTGTGGTTGTGGTGCTTGTTGAATTTCCCATGCTTGTGGGATCCTGAGATTCCACTGTCATCATAATGAGATCGTTTGTGACACGATCCCGAGCTGTGCTTGTCGGAGTGCTTCCTCTTTCTACTCTCAATTTGCTTCATTTTGTTCTCCAAAATAGCAGCCTTGTCACAGAGCGAATAATAAGTGGGAACATAGGCCACAGCCAATTGCAGATTCAGCTCATCATTCAAGCCTTCAAGAAATTTTTCCTTTCTCTTGGCATCAGTGTCAACTTCATCCGATGCATAACGCGCCAGATTGTTAAACTCCTCAATATATTCAGCCACGCTGCGGTGGCGCTGCTACAGATTATGGAACTCTTTCTTTTTCAGACTCATCACTCCTGATGAGATATGAGCAGTGCGAAAGCCATCCTCAAAGATTGCCCATGTCACTTCATCTATGGGAGTGGTGATCTGGAAGTTGTCCCACCAAGTGGCGGCTGGCCCTTCTAGCAGATGTGCTGCAAATCTGACCTTTTCAGCATCCGTACAGCCCACGATTACCAAGTCCTTGTTCATAGAACGTAGCCAATCATTGGCCACCATGGGATCAGTCATCCCCGAAAACTTTGCTGGCCTCAATCTCAAGAATCTGGTAATCATATCAAAGCCCGGAGGGTTGTTGTTGTTGTTATTGTTGTTGTTGTTGTTGTTATTGTTTTGGTTCTGGATGAACGTTGTCATCATCTGCATCAGTTGTGTTTGAGCACTCATCATTTGCTGCATTTCTGGAGTGATGTTGTTGTTGTTGTTGGGGTTGGGGTTTGCACGACGGGGAGGCATCTGTGGTTTGTTCAAATAGAGATAAGAATGAGATACCCATAGATGCTTTCATGCACATTACAACACATAAGAAAACACCAGAATGCAACATGTAACATCCCAAAAATATCAAACTTAGATCAACAAAACACTAATCCTAAAGTTTAGGGTTAACAAAAACTTTTCTAAATCAATTCATGAAAGCATGTCTATGTGTATGCATGAATTTTGAAATTCTTTAAAACCACTTTGTTTGTGTGATCCATTGCTTGTAAAATGTTTCTTAGGTGAAAAGAACATCATCTAAAACATTCCCCACACTTTTCCTAAAGGAAAATAAGTCAAAACCAATATATCAAGTGAATGGTCATTTTGACCAATTTAACTCCCATGCCTACTTTGGCTGTCTCAAACTTTCAAAACCTAACAGAAACTTTTCTGGATCCTTGCACCCCTTGAATGTACTCATAACAAAGTATCAAGGCCCACCTTGTGATCATCCAGAAACTTTCAAATGCATAGTTTAAATGACAACTCAAAATTGAAACTTCTTCATATGGGAAGATCCCACTTTTTCAAAACCCACTTAAACAAGCTCAACTTTCAAAACCCAAGCATCTGCAGACTCACCAGAACCAATCTAGCAAACCCACCAAAAATCATTTCAAAATTCAAAACTTGATTTCATGCGGCCATTTCATCAAACAGGTTGCAGACACAAATCAAACAAAACACAAAACACTATAGTGTGCAGTGATTCTTGCCTAACTTGTTCCCTAGTCAGCTCACACACCTCAAGAGATCATCTAGAAAGATTAGCCCAACACTAGCACCTGTGAGCTTGCCATTCCCATTAATGGTGAACAAATGAGCAACCCCATGTCACCCCAAAGTGGACAGCAAGAAGCTAGAAGAAGCCTAGCCAAAGCATGTCCGGGAGGCAGCCCACCGCACGCCACCGCTGTCAGCCCCAGCATTGCCAAGCCCTGTACCACGCGCAAGACACGCTTAGACCATGCCGAAGCGTGCGCCAGAGCGCCACATCGACCACCACCCACAGCATCGCCGCCCTCACCGCGCAAGACACGATCACCACCGAGGAGACCGCTAGACATCCCGCTTAACGCCCCGCGCCATAGCCACCGCTGCCGAGAACGCCGCCTGCCGCAGAGCACCGCCTGCTCAGACCAAACCACACCGCCCCATCACTCGCGACCATGCCGTTGAGCATCGCCAGGAGACACGGCACCGTCCCCTACCCTTGCCCATGCCATTAGCTGCCTGTAACATCGCCTCCGACGAGCTCACCTTGCACCCCGACGGTCCCCTCGCTCGACTATAAATAGAGGCCACCCCCGCACGATTTCTTCACACCATCTCACTCCCCTCTCCTCACTGATCGTGCCACACCATTCTCAGAGCAAGGCGAGCACCACCCCGCCGGAATTTCGCCGAAGCCTGCCGCTACCGGAGAAGAAAGGAGCCAGCGATTGGAGCCGCCCCAGGAGAAGCCACCGGTACCAGGAGGTTCGCCTTCATCGACTTCGTCGTTCGCCCGCCTCGCGACCGCCTGCACCCGTGAGCCCCCAAAGACTCATCGCCGCTTAGGTTTCGTTCTCGCCGGAGCGGTCTCGCGTCGACGATGACGCTCAACCGTTGGATTAGAACCAGATCTAACGAACCACGTTGCCCCATACCGCTTCGCCCAGCCCCGTGTCACTGACGAGTGGGGACACCCACTTAAGCAGCCCGCGGGAGCACTGCGCTTAGCAGGCCGGCCCGTTAGAATTTCCCGCCCATCCAGCATTTCAAACTAAACCTTTTCTTTTTAAATTCAAACACACTTCAGTACCCAACTTCAAAAATCAACCCAGATCAATTTAGTGCACCAAATTAGATGAAACCAATTTTGTTGGAAAGGTCTGTGAATGCTTAATCCAAGCCCGTTGGATTCAAGTCATTTGGATTTGTAGATCACCCTTAGCAAAAATGACAAGGCAGAAGCTTTTCTGCATTCAAACATTTTTCAAATTTAAACCACAATAGCTTTTGAGTTGATTCCAACTCTCAAAAATCACTTTCAACCATACCTTTCAGAATATATAAAAATATATATAGGTTACTTGCAGAAATAATGTTCAAGGAATAAAGGAATGCTTCATAAGCATTTCTAGCCACTTTTATTAATTAAAATAAAAGGGTAAAACCTTGTTAAATTGTGACACCACTTTAAATCACATTCCCATGAACTACAACATGTGGTGATGACATGTGTCAACATGATCCCATGTTTAGTTTGGAAAATATTAAATCTTAAGTAGTTCTTCAATGAGTAGAAATTACTTTTCTAAAATAAGAAGACTTAAACCAATCCTTAACCTTGTAATGTTAGAGATGATGCTAGATAATCTATAGGACCCTTGTGTGTGATGATTGCAAGTAGTTAAGTATTGTTTGGTGATTGTGTACCTCGTATTTATTCATAGACGCTAGTACCGACCAAGGCTACGAAGAAGAAGGAGGATACTACGAAGAGGAAGCCGAGGAGAACTTCAACCACTGCTCTGCACAAGGAAAGCTAGTAACTATGCAAGCTTATACTGATATTGATGCAAGCTAACACTTGCAAGATACCCTATTGTTGCCACAACCCATGCTTGTGACATGATTACTATATGCCCTAAGCGTATGTAACCATACCCATTTGCGAAACCAATCCTAGTTTTATGGCAAGCTTTTTACTCTATTTCCTTATCAAAGTTTACTTAGAGGCTACCCAAGAAGTTTGGTAGATACTAGACAGTTGTGCTGAAGGTTGCATAAAGAACATTAAAATTGGACCTAAGCTAGATACCTTGATATCAGCTTATGATATAAGGTTGGACTTAGTTGCAATTTCACTAGTTACCACCCCTCTATTAGTACTACCCCACCTGTAGATGCTAGTGCTAAGCCTAAAACTTGATCAACTATAGATGGGAATACTTGGTGGAAAAATGGTTATGAAAACCTTGGAATGATGGATCATTCTATTGAAATGTTGACATGTGTTTCCAAACACTTGATGATTTTGGTGATGAAAATGTTGAGGCATGAGCCTTAGCCCTTTATAAAACTGATGGTTGTCTGGATGCGATACCATTCCAATTTTATCGTACAACCACAATACCCGAATATTGGGTAGGGCTTGACTGGAAACTTATATACCTTAGTATTAGTTCCCTCACGGCCAAGGTCCGATGAGGCTACCTTGTGAAGATTGTCCACATGCAGACTCCAAGATGACAGTGGTCATGGTTGGGAGGCTAAACTCACAGGAGAGGTGCTTATACTAGGAGTGTAAATGGAAGGTTAGGATTGATTATCCGCATCGAGTATGGTGAATTCAGGATTTGTTCGACGGATGTATCGAATGTTGTGGTGAAAGTGTACAATCTCTGCAGAGTGTCAAACTATTCGAATAGCCGCGTCCGCGGTTATGGACAGTTGGAGTGGCCATACTGTTCCCCCGTCAGACTTTTCAAAATGACTTGTGAACGACCTGAGACTTTGACTTGACCACAATAGAGTTGTGACTGGAAATACAAGATCCCACTTAGGAGTTATAAAATTGTGACCAGCTTTGGAACTTAGTAGTATAAATCTGGCTTTTGCAAAACAACCCTAGAGCCTAGTGTCCTATTATCCAAAAACCCCTCTTTCTTGTTAGTATTAGTTTGCGAGTACTTAAAGAGTACTCATGGCTTTGTCCCTGGCTATTCCCATGGCCAGACTATGAAGAGGAGTACCTGGAGGAGGGACCCCAGGACGGTTTCGACAACTAGGATCATCTCCCATCGTCAGCATTGCCTGTGACCCCGAAGATGAAGCCTCGCCTACGCTACCGTTATTATGCCGTATTCCGCTGCTTGATGTTGTATTAAGGACTGGATCATGAGATCCTTATTTGTGTAAGAACTTATGTATCGTTGTAATGGATGAAGTACTATGGTATCCAATTCTGTTATGTCTCGCAAAAATGGTAATCCTGGGATTGCGATGTATGGCATAACAGGCATCTAGGATTGAAATATACGGGTGTTGACAAGTTGGTATCAGAGCTATCCTGACCATAGGAGACCCTAGTTAGATTGGACGCTGAACCGAAAAACTTAGTTTCAATACTCAAAAACAAAACTATTTACGAAAACTTATTCTCATTCTTACCTCTTAAATTCTTTAATAAACCTCATGTACCTCAAAAACTCTTGCAAAATATATAAAATTTTGACACACTTGATCACTTTGCTAAACTACTCCTCCTCTATTTTTATAGATGGACGTGAAGTACAGCAAGTTTTACCAACTCGGAAATGGAGGAGACCTTATCTTTGAGAGGGATCTGGATCAGCTTTTGGAACTTTTGGAGCGCCCGCATCCCGAGTTCTTTGGAGCTCAGCTCAATGATCAAGGGGGAGAAGATCTACAGTGGCTAATAGTTGCAAGTCTCCGAGGAAAGATTGAACCTCCCACTACGGAGGGAATTCAGTTTACCTTGAGGGAAAACAACTGGCTCGATGGACTTGCCAGAGCAATGCAGGAAGCTCTTTCCCGTGCGTAAGTGAGCATCAATCAGATCAAGGGTACTCGCTTTGAGTTTTGCCCAAGACGTGATGCAAATGGTCAACCACTGGAAGCCCCATACCACCCCGAGCTGAAGACCCAATTGGACCACCTTAGCTTCATGATGTATGATCGTCAGCAGGAACTGGACAACTGCCGTGACTATTGTAACCACAAGTCTACCATCATCAAGACGAAGGATCAGACCATCGCCATGCTAGCAAAGGATCGCAAGTCTCGCCGCCGTCAGCTCGACAAGAAGGAGTGCATTATTGCCCGTCTTCGCCATCGTATCTCAGCTCTGGAAGAGACCATCCATGAGAGAGACATGCAGTTAGAGGAAAGGGAAAATGCCGGAGAAGATCTTCGTGGAGACCCTTACTCCTATCTCAGCGATGACGATGATTTTCTGGAGGACCAGGCCATGGACTTCTTCACCGATGAGGATGATTTCGCCTTCATCGATGATGCGGAAGATGATGAGGCCACAAACTCCGAGCAGTAGTAGCACTGAGCACTAGCGTAGCGAGTAGTAGTCGGTCCCACTGTATCGTAGTTCCCAGAATGGTTCTTAAAACCATCTGTTTTGCTTTGTTGTGGTGTGTGTTGTACTGTGTGCTATGAGTGAATGAATGAAAAAGCAAGTTGCTAGAAAACTTGAGTCAACTCTAAAAACTTTTCAAAGACCCAAAACCTTAGAAATTTCCCTCTTTTCTCATGATCTATATCAATCCTCAGATGCCACGTGGAGGAAGTGGTTCAACCCCGGACCCAATGTTGCAGATCCTGCAAATGTTGACCTCTGACCGCGAAGCTGAACGAGCGGAACGGCAAGCCAACCTAGCTACTCTGCAACAGATAGCCCAGCTAGCCCACAACAACCAAGGTCATGGAAATCAGGACAACCACGGATCTAAGCTCAAGAACTTCCAGAATACCAACCCACCCGTTTTCACCAAGTCAGAAGAACCCCTAGACGCCGATGATTGGCTGCAAACCATGGAGAATAACTTAGAAGTAGCCGGAGTAGAAGCCAACGAGAAAGTCTTGTTCGCCACTCATTATCTAGCCGGAGATGCCAGGGCATGGTGGAACAGTGTTCGTGCAATGACCGGAGGCCAAATGATGACCTGGGAGGAATTCAAGGTCAAGTTTAGCAGAACCCATGTGCCGCCAGGTTTGATCAAGAGAATGAGAGACGAGTTCAGAGAATTGAAGCAAGGAAGGATGACTGTAGTGGAATACCGTGACAAATTTTTGTCATTAGCTAGGTACGCCCCAGATGAGATAGACACCGAAGCCAAGAAGAAAGAAAGATTCCTGAATGGTCTGCATGACGAGATGCAGACAGTGTTAGTCAATATTCCCTTTGCTGATATTGAAGCCCTTGTCGACTCCGCTATCCAGATGGAAGGAAAGATCAACCAGGCCAATGAGAACCGCAAGCGTCGCATGATGCATCAACCAGGAACCCATCAGACCCCAAAGTATCGCCCCAACCCATCTCCAGGATTTGCCCCAAGAACCAACAGACCCCCTATGACCCGTCCGAACTATCCCAACCATGGAAACCCTAGACCCGGAGGAAATCACAACAACCCCGGCAATTCTAGCCCTTTCAACCGTGCCCCACCCAAGTTCAACACCAACCATGCTACCGTCAACCCCAATACTGCCCCGAGGACTGGAAGCAATGTTGTGCCTGTCACAGCCAAGGACAAGTCCCAAGTGACCTGTTATGACTGTGGAAATAAAGGCCACTATTCCAACGAGTGCCCCAACAAGAAGAACGCTACAACCCCTAATACCAATGTCCCAGCCCAGCAACAGCGTCGTGTCCAGCCAGGGAGAAGATTTGCCCCCGGAAATTCACTCAACCGTAATGGTCGCCTTTTTCTCATGCATGCTGAAGAAGCTCAGGAAGCGCCAGACGTCGTGCTGGGTATGTTTTCTGTTAATTCAGTACTCGCAAGAGTGTTGTTTGATTCTGGTGCATCGCATTCATTTGTCACCGAAGAATTTGCATGCACTAGTAAAATCCAACCAACCAAATCAAGCATGTGATGATTGTACAAATTCGGATCGACCACCAAGGCTAGGCATATTTGCAAGGCCGTCCCTATCCGAATCCAGGCATAGATTTTATGCTAATCTAATAGTACTCGGAACTAAAGGTTTGGAAGTAGTACTAGGAATGGATTGGATGTCTAAACATAAAGGAATGATTGATTTGCCGGAAAGCCATTACCATGACTAGTACCAGGAATATTAGTCGAGCATATATCGAAACCTTACCGCCAATTCAAGTGTAACAAGAGTCTAGCCCAACCTACCATCGACCAAGTTCAGATAGTCTGTGAATACCCGATGTATTTCCGGATGTTTTGCCGGTATGCCCCGGATAGGGATATCGAGTTTATCATCGAACTAATCCCTAACAGGACCTATAGCCCAGACCCTATAGCATGAACCCGTCGAACTAGAAGAATCAAGAAGCAACTGGATTCCATGTTAGAAATCGGATTGATTCAACCAAGTGTCCCCATGGAGGTCACCTGTCTTATTTGTGGACAAGAAGGATGGAGGTAACCGTTTGTACGGATTTTCGAAAGTTGAATGATGTCACCATCAAGAACAAGTACCCTTGCCCAAGATAGAGGATTTGTTTGATCAGTTGACGGTGCCTGTGTTTTCTAAGATTGATCTTAGAACTGGTTATCATCAACTCAAAATTGCAGAGGATATTCCAAAGACGCCTTTACCACCGATATGGGTTGTATGAGTATCTGATCATGTCTTTTGGATTAACCAATGCCCCCGCTTATTTCATGAACCTCATGAATAAGATTTTTATGGACTTTCTGGATAAGTTTGTCGTTGTTTTCATCGATGACATTCTGATTTATTCCAAATCAGAAGAAGAACATGAGCTACACCTAAGGACCATTCTTGGAACCCTTAGAGAGCATCAGCTGTATGCAAAATTTAGCAAATGTGAATTCTGGTTACAGGAAGTAGGATTCCTCGGTCACATTGTATTAGCCGGAGGAATTGCCATTGACCCTGCCAAAGTGAAAGATGTAGAAGATTGGCAAGCCCCAACCACTCAAACCCAAGTTCGTGCTTTTCTCGGATTGGCGGGATATTACCGCAAATTCGTAGAAGGATTCTCTAGTATCGCTCGACCCATGACCCAATTGCTGAAGAAGGACAAGAAGTTTGAATGGATGGACAAGTGTGAAGCGAGTTTCCAAGAACTCAAAAGGAGATTGATTTCCGCCCCAATCTTGATCATGCCGGATATCACGAAGCCATTCGATGTGACAGACGCATCCAAGATTGGTCTCGGATGTGTGCTAATGCAAGAAGGCCAAGTTATATCCTATCTATCGCGACAATTGAAGCAGCATGAACAAAATTATCCAACCCATGACCTCGAACTCGGCCGTAGTTCTAGCCTCAAGACATGGAGACATTACCTTATGGGAAACCGTTGTGAGATTTATTCGGATCACAAGAGCCTAAGGTATATATTCACCGTAAGGAGCTGAATATGAGGCGTAGAAGATGGATTGAGCTAATCAAGGATTACGACGGACATTCATTATCACCTGAAAAGCCAATGTAGTAGCCGATGCCCTTAGCAGATTGCCGCGCTTGAACTCCATGATTTTGAAGGAGCAACCAAGTTTGCACAAGGAGATGGAAGATTTTCGACTAGAATTAGTAAGTGAAGGATTTTGGCTAGCATAGAACTTCAGCCCACTTTGATCGGTCAAAGTTAAAGAGGCGCAGAAGAAATGCTAGTATCGTGGAATTAAACGTCAGATCGACAGTGCAAAGTACCGGATTCACCGAGGACGAAGAAGGAGTTTTGTTGTACAAAGGACGCTTTATGCATCAAAGATTCTGAGTTAAAAGAAGTTATATTGAAGGAGGCCCATGATACTCATTATTCTATCCATCCAGGAGGAACTAAGATGTATCAAGATTTGAAAGAGCAATTTTGGTGGCATAAGATGAAGAGAGAAATCGGAAGCTATATCGCCAAGTGTGATATATGTCAGCGAGTCAAGGCAGGACATCAAAGACCCGCTGGATTGTTGCAACCTTTGCAAATTCCGGAATGGAAATGGGATTCAGAGAATGGACTTTATCATCGGACTACCTACTTCTAGTAGGGAAATGACTCTAGTTGGGACAGAGTGGACAGATTGTCCAAAGTCGCCCATATCTTGCCCGTTAAAACCACCTATCAGAGTTCGAAGCTAGCAGAGTTGTATATCGCTAGGATCGTTAGTTTACACGGAGTCCCCAAGAATATCAGATCGGATCGAGGAACCGTTTACCTCGAGATTACGGAAGAAGGTCCAGAAGGTTTAGGAACCCGCCTAGATTTCAAGATCACAGTATCACCCTCGATCGATGGACAAGCGAGCGAGTAAACCAAATACTCAAGATATGCTTAGAGCATGTGTGCTAGAATATGGATCCAAGTGGAAGACTCATTGCGTTTGCAGAATTTTCCTACAACAATAGTTACCAAGCGTTTGCAAATGGCCCCATTTGAATTCATGTACGGAAGGAAGTGCCGCACCTTGAACTGGTAAGTAGGAGAGAGTCAAATTTTCGGACCCGACATCCTACGAGAAGCAGAAGAGAAGGTTCACAAGATTCGAGAGCCCCTCAAGACAGCCCAATCCCGACAAAAGAGTTACGCCGACAAGAGACGTCGAGACCTCGCCTTTAACATTGGAGACTTTGTTTACCTGAAAGTGTCGCCATTGAAGGGAATGCAACGTTTCCAACTCAAAGGAAAGTTAGCCCCCAGATATATCGGACCTTTCAAAATCTTGAACCGTCGAGGAGAAGTATCGTATCAACTCGAGCTACCAGAAGAGATGTCAGCAGTGCACAATGTGTTCCATATCTCGTTACTTCGCAAATGTCTCGAAGTCCCCGAGAAGACCGAAGTGTTCAAGAATATCGATCATAGGACCATAGAGATCAATGATGACCTGACCTATCCCAAAAATATCAAACTTAGATCAACAAAACACTAATCCTAAAGTTTAGGGTTAACAAAAACTTTTCTAAATCAATTCATGAAAGCATGTCTATGTGTATGCATGAATTTTGAAATTCTTTAAAACCACTTTGTTTGTGTGATCCATTGCTTGTAAAATGTTTCTTAGGTGAAAAGAACATCATCTAAAACATTCCCCACACTTTTCCTAAAGGAAAATAAGTCAAAACCAATATATCAAGTGAATGGTCATTTTGACTAATTTAACTCCCATGCCTACTTTGGCTGTCTCAAACTTTCAAAACCTAACAGAAACTTTTCTGGATCCTTGCACCCCTTGAATGTACTCATAACAAAGTATCAAGGCCCACCTTGTGATCATCCAGAACTTTCAAATGCATAGTTTAAATGACAACTCAAAATTGAAACTTCTTCATATGGGAAGATCCCACTTTTCAAACCCACTTAAACAAGCTCAACTTTCAAAACCCAAGCATCTGCAGACTCACGAACCAATCTAGCAAACCCACCAAAAATCATTTGAAAATTCAAAACTTGATTTCATGCCATTTCATCAAACAAGTTGCGACACAAATCAAACAAAACACAAAACACTATAGTGCAGTGATTCTTGACTAACTTGTTCCCTAGTCAGCTCTCACACACCTCAGTAGATCATCTAGAAAGAGTAGCCCAACACTAGCACCCTGTGAGCTTGCCATTCCCATTAATGGTGAACAGCCGAGCAACCCCATGCCACCCCATAGTGGACAGCAAGCTAGGAGCAGCAGCAAGCCTAGCCAGCATGTCTGGGAGGCAGCCCACCGCCACTTCGCTGTCCCAGCCGCGGCGTTAAGCTCGACCACGCGCAAGACACGCCAGACCATGCCGAGCGTGCGCAGAGCGCCACCTCGACCACCACCCACGCATCACGCACCGCCTCACCGCGCACACGATCACCACCGACCCAGAGACCGCCAGACATCCCGTTAACGCCCGCGCCATACAGCCACCGCCCGCCGAGAACGCCGCCTCGCGCAGAGCACCGCCTGTTCAGACCAAACCACACCGCCCATCACTCGACCATGCCGTTGAGCATCGCCAGAGACACGCACCGTCCCCTACCCTTGCCCATGCCATTAGCTCATAACATCGCCTCCGACGAGCTCACCTTGCGCCCGACGGTCCCCTCGCCGACTATAAATAGAGGCCACCCCGCACGATTTCTTCACACCATCTCACCCTCTCCTCACGATCGTGCCACACCATTCTCGAGCAAGGCGAGCACCACCCGGAATTTCGCCAAGCCCGCCACCGGAGAAGAAAGGAGCCAGCGATTGAGCCGCCAGGAGAAGCCACCGTACCAGGAGGTTCGCCATCGCCGACTTCGTTCGCCTCGCCCGCCGACCTCGCTGCACTCGGTGAGCCTCAGCACCCTCACTGGACGCGCTTAGGTTTCGTTCTCACGAGCGGTCTCGCGTCGATGACCCTCGGCCGTTGGATTAGAACCAGATCTAACGAACCACGGTGCCCCATACCTTCGCCCAGCCCGTGTCACCGACGAGTGGGGACACCCACTTAAGCAGCAGGAGCATCAACGCTTAGCAGCCGGACCGTTAGAATTTCCTTGAGCAAAGATTTCAAACTAAACTTTTCTTTTTAAATTCAAACACACTTCAGTACCCAACTTCAAAATTAACCCAGATCAATTTAGTGCACCAAATTAGATGAAACCAATTTTGTTGGAAAGGTGCAGTGAATGCTTAATCCAAGCCCGTTGGATTCAAGTCATTTGGATTTGTAGATCACCCTTAGCAAAATGACAAGGCAAGCTTTTCTGCATTCAAACATTTTTCAAATTTAAACCACAATAGCTTTTGAGTTGATTCCAACTCTCAAAAATCACTTTCAACCATACCTTTCAGAATATATAAAAATATATATAGGTTACTTGCAGAAATAATGTTCAAGGAATAAAGGAATGCTTCATAAGCATTTCTAGCCACTTTAATTAATTAAAATAAAAGGGTAAAACCTTGTTAAATTGTGACACCACTTTAAATCACATTCCCATGAACTACAACATGTGGTGATGACATGTGTCAACATGATCCCATGTTTAGTTTGGAAAATATTAAATCTTAAGTAGTTCTTCAATGAGTAGAAATTACTTTTCTAAAATAAGAAGACTTAAACCAATCCTTAACCTTGTAATGTTAGAGATGATGCTAGATAATCTATAGGACCCTTGTGTGTGATGATTGCAAGTAGTTAAGTATTGTTTGGTGATTGTGTACCTCGTATTTATTCATAGACGCTAGTACCGACCAAGGCTACAAAGAAGAAGGAGGATACTACGAAGAGGAAGCCGAGGAGAACTTCAACCACTGCTCTCCACAAGGAAAGCTAGTAACTATGCAAGCTTATACTGATATTGATGCAAGCTAACACTTGCAAGATACCCTATTGTTGCCACAACCCATGCTTGTGACATGATTACTATATGCCCTAAGCGTATGTAACCATACCCACTTGCGAAACCAATCCTAGTTTTATGGCAAGCTTTTTACTCTATTTCCTTATCAAAGTTTACTTAGAGGCTACCCAAGAAGTTTGGTAGATACTAGACAGTTGTGCTGAAGGTTGCATAAAGAACATTAAAATTGGACCTAAGCTAGATACCTTGATATCAGCTTATGATATAAGGTTGGACTTAGTTGCAATTTCACTAGTTACCACCCCTCTATTAGTACTACCCCACCTGTAGATGCTAGTGCTAAGCCTAAAACTTGATCAACTATAGATGGGAATACTTGGTGGAAAAATGGTTATGAAAACCTTGGAATGATGGATCATTCTATTGAAATGTTTTGGACATGTGTTTCCAAACACTTGATGATTTTGGTGATGAAAATGTTGAGGCATGAGCCTTAGCCCTTTATAAAACTGATGGTTGTCTGGATGCGATACCATTCCAATTTTATCGTACAACCACAATACCCGAATATTGGGTAGGGCTTGACTGGAAACTTATATACCTTAGTATTAGTTCCTCACGGCCAACGCCCCGAGCTGAGGCTACCTTGTGAAGATTGTCCACCTGCAAGACCCAAGATGACGGTGGTCATGGTTGGGAGGCCAAACTCAGGGAGAGGTGCTTATACTAGGGAGTGTAAATGGAAGGTTAGGATTGATTATCCGTGACATCGAGTATGGTGAATTCAGGATTTGTTCCTGACGGATGTATCGAATGTTGTGGTGAAAGTGTACAATCTCTGCAGAGTGTCAAACTATTCGAATAGCCGCGTCCGCGGTTATGGACAGTTGGAGTGGCCATACTGTTCCCCCGTCAGACTTTTCAAAATGACTTGTGAACAACCCGAGACTTTGACTTGACCACAATAGAGTTGTGACTAGAAATACAAGATCCCACTTAGGAGTTATAAAATTGTGACCAGCTTTGGAACTTAGTAGTATAAATCTGGCTTTTGCAAAACAACCCTAGAGCCTAGTGTCCTATTATCCAAAAACCCCTCTTGCTTGTTAGTATTAGTTTGCGAGTACTTAAAGAGTACTCATGGCTTTGTCCCTGGCTATTCCCATGGCCAGACTATGAAGAGGAGTACCTGGAGGAGGGACCCCAGGACGGTTTCGACAACTAGGATCATCTCCCATCGTCAGCATTGCCTGTGACCCCGAAGATGAAGCCTCGCCTACGCTACCGTTATTATGCCGTATTCCGCTGCTTGATTTTGTATTAAGGACTGGATCATGAGATCCTTATTTGTGTAAGAACTTATGTATCATTGTAATGGATGAAGTACTATGGTATCCAATTCTGTTATGTCTCGCAAAAATGGTAATCCTGGGATTGCGATGTATGGCATAACAGGCATCTAGGATTGAAAAATCCGGGTGTTGACACAACACAAAGATAAAAGTTCAACAATAAGATAACAAGTTCACAAAGTAAAACACACAAGTAGCAAGCAATCCACATGTCGTATGGTCCAATAACAAGTTCTCAAATAACAAGTACGATAATATAAGATAAACGAGTAGTCAAATCTACTCATCGGCATCAATCTCCTCCTCGACAAAGGTAAGACCTGCGTTCTCCATCGCGGTCTTGTTTTCCTCGATGCTAGTGGTCAAGGTCTCTATCTTGGCCTTGAGAGCCCTCTTCTGGGAACGAAGCCTCTCTATCACCGTCTGCTGCTGCTCTAGCTCGAAGTCCTTCGATTGCAGTTCTTCAGTCATGTCCCGGATCTTCTTGTTCCTATCCTGGACACGCTTCTCCTGACTCTTGAACTTCCTGTCCTGGGTCTCGAACTTCGCCTCCATTTCCTTGACTATCTCGTCTTGCTGCGCGAAAAGCTTGTCCTTCTCGCGAAGCCGCACTGAGCTCATCATTCTCGAGCATGACATTGGTCATGTCCGTGTCCACGTGCCTAATGAGAGACTCTAAGTCCCGGAGGTAGAGGCGTATCGGCTCTGCAAGGTCCCTCGAATCGCCCTCAAGTAGATGGACTCTCCATCCTCATCACGTCTTAGAAGACGTGGAAGTGGTACCTCTAACTGTCGGGAGTGTCGCCCTAGCATCGCCCCATCGTGTCCTGCATAACTACCTCAAGGCCTCTCTCCCTGTCATCGTGCATCAGCTTGAAGACGATGGCCTCCGTAGTAGGCTCTGTCTGGCATCCGGGCTGGTTCACCTTGAAGCCCCAGAGGTCCTTCCTCTCAAACTTGGTGAGGGGATGCACCATGATGGTGGGAAGAGGTAGATTGAGCAAAGTGGTAAGCTCAATGATACGAGGACCAAAGCGGGTAACCTGGAACTCCTCAATAGTGCTGATGGTAATAGGCATCTATTTATAAGATTGAAAAGTTAGAACAACACAAATCAAGATAAAACAAAAGACAAAACATCACATACATATCCTTGGAAAGTAAAACACACAAGTCATGCATACATGGAACCATTACAACAACCAAGGTTCAATCTTATTTAAAGCAACATTTTGGAAAATAAGGTGATAGGTGGTGGTCCAACTAACGAAGTACGTTTACAATCCTATCTCACTGGATCTGTTGGCTAACACAATGTTTCTAGAAGCAATCAGCCTATCTTGCTCACATGATTCCATCACTAAGACTATAATGTCTCCTCTTAAGGTTTGGTTGGTAGCTTCCAACTCTTGGGTATGTTCCCTCTCTTTCCTTAGATCATTTTGGAGGTTGAGCATTCTGCACTTGACTCTATCACCAAGTTCTTTGATGGTATTCCAAGCTGCATCCTTTGATGATTCAAAGAATGTAGGATGCACCACTGAATTGGTGAACATGCAGAATCATTTTTCCTGATGGTTGTCTTCCTTGTTTTTATACAAGTGAAGTTGTACCCACCAGTATTCCTCTCCTTCATCCATCACTGGAAAACCCTTGTACACAGCTGCACCTTGTATGTCCAACGCAATCATGAGGTCCTTGAGAGCCTTGGGGAATTATGTCTCACACTCCAAAGTCATTGTCATGAGTGGTCCTTTCCTTACGGCTGCATTGATGGAGTTCATCTACAAATAGAGATGAGAGAGAAGATTACAAAAGTTTTTTTTTACGAGAACAATAGACAAGTGTAGAAGTTGAAATTTATTCCTTAGTGGTTTCCAATCCCAGGGTCATAATCCTACAGGCAACACAGTGCTCTGATACCATCTGTCACATCCCAAGATTTTTCAAATCTTGTAATGTGAAAATAAATGAATAAATTAAAACTTTGTTTGATTTTCAGGGCCAGAAGAAACTTTTGAATCCAATTGGAAATCTTCAAAACAATTTGGATCAAATAAAATCCTAAAGAGATAAAAAAACATTTGATAAAGGAAAATAAAATATTTTGGAATTACTATTTTGATCTTTTAAATAAAAGATTTGGTTTTCAAAAAGAAAAGACAGATTTATAAATAAGGACTATTTATAAAGCCAAATTAAACCTTGGCCAATGTTTTGAAATAAAATGTTTTGTTTTGATGAAAATAGTAAGGTTTATTTAAATAAAATAATAAGGATTTACTATCCAATAGTATTTAAATAAAAGGTTTTACCATTTTAATTAAAACATCAAAACTTATTAAATTATTTTAAATAAGTTTTCCAAGTACTTTATATTTTCAAATAAAACCTAGTGATTTGGTTTTTAAAATATTTGGACTTCAAATAGAGATTTTATTAAATAAATCAAATCCTATTTGATTAATAAACCATGGTCCATTTTATTTAATTAATGAATGGAACCTAAAAAGATTTAAAATATTATTTCATTTTGGATTTTGGGTTATGTTACTGAACAGAACCAATTTCAAAGTTTCAAAGTGTGATGTTTGTTTGAATTGATTTGAGTATTGTTTGGTTGTTTGAAATTCAAAACAGGAAATAGTTATAGAAAAAGAAAAAGCCAGCAAACAGAAAAAAATAGGATCTGGTCGACCCAACCCAGCAGCCCAACAAGGCCCAGTACTAGCCCAGCCTTCTTTACCCCGAAAGAAAACGATTCGCACTCATCTTCGAACCCACGCAGAGACTAACCGGTGGACCTCCTTTCCTTCTCGCATCCTCACTGACGACTGGACCCCACCTCCCTGTTCATCCTTCTCACCCGCGCGACTCCTTCTCCCCAAACCTCGCTGCCATTCTCTGCCATTCAATCCGCGCGTAAATTCATGAGTAATGGCTGCGTTAATATCGCCCCTGACCATGCGTACATAAGCACCTCTCCTCCCTCTGTCATTTCCCCCAAACGCCAACTCCTCCTCGCCACCAGGCTGCTCGGAATCATCTCCAAACCGCCGCTGCTCCGACGAGCTTACACCTCCAATATTCGGCCAGTACTCGCCACCTCCTGCCTACCTGAGCACACTAGTAGACTCCCCGTACCCACTGTTCTACCGCGGGCGCCCCAGAGTGTCACCTTCGACAAGCTCTGACCTCGCTGCCGTCTGTCTCGTCTCCGTCGAGCTCCTCCGGTAAGTCCAGACCGCCCCTCTTCTTCTCCTTCACGCACACAGCATCTCCTTGATCGTACGCGTCTAAACATGCTTCTGGTTTGCCTTCTCATGACCCGTAGCATCGTCTTCGACCTCGACCAGAGCCAATCGTCGCCAGACCAAACTCCCGCGAGGAATTCCTCCTGCCCTCGTGCGCCCCTTGCCCCGTCGACCACACGTCGAGCACCACCTCGTCCTCGCGAACTCGGTGAGCACTTTCCCTCCCCTCTTCGCTTCCTGTAATCGCCATAGCGCCACCGCCTGGCCGTGCGCCGCCGCTAGCCACCGTCGGCGCCGCTCGCATTTGGTCAAGCACGCTAGCACCGTAGGATCTTGATCCGACGCTTGTGATAGATCACTTAAGCAGCGAAGGGGTACGCTTTCTGAACCATGCGATCTGATAGATCCCACGCACCGCAGAGCCGATCCGGCCGAACCGGTATCGACCAGTGAAATAGCGACGAGTGGCCAGTTCTGTTTAAAACAGAATTTGAAAAACAGATTTAAGTTGCAATTTGAAAACCCTGTAACTTTTGATCCACACGTCCAAAAATTACAAATTTGATGTCGTTGGAATCAGTAGAACAAACCCTAGCCAACCATGCCTTTGGTTTAGCAAATAGTATCTGTTAGATTGGTTGTTTTTGCAGAAACATTTGAATGCTTGTTAAGACTAGAAAAATGATTCAAAAATGTTTTTGAGTTTGAAACCTTGGCAAACTAGTTTATGGTGAACTTACTGACCCAAGGAACCAACCCATGGAGTAAAAAATGATTTTGATGAAAGTTAGGATGGATTAATTGGTTTAACCCATTTCTAGTTAAACAAAAATAATGGTTTTGTTATGGAAAAATTGATTGGAGTAAAAACTTTGGGAAAATGTTTTAGATCAAACCTACTGACCTTAAACACCAAGTTTTGAGAAAACAACTTATTTGGTGAATAACTAAAAGTTGTTGCTTTGATAAAAATGTTTTCCACCACATAAAATGATGAAAGGATTTAAAAATGGTTTTTGGACAAAATCCTTTTGCAAATGACTTTGCCATTTTGGTAAATGACCACTTTGGACCTTACAAAGTTTAGAAGCCTAGTGGAGACCATCTTTGCAAATAGCACCATCCCTTGCATGCTTGCATGCCTAACTTAGATCCCATTGTTTTATGTGTGTGAAATGTTGATTGATTATTGGTTTGGAATGCTTGTTGATATTGGGTTTGCTTGATTGATTGTAGTGAAGTTAGAAAAGTGTGAGACTAGCAAGATCAAGGAGTGAACCAACATTCCCTACCAAAAAGGCAAGTTACACTATCATCTAAAGTCCTACTATTTTCATTATACTTAGTGGATTTTGAAACATGCATGAAAGGAATTTCTATATTTATGCTATGCTAAATCCTAATAGGATACCCTATACATTCCTTAGTGAAAACATTGTAGTTGTTACATGCTTAGCCATGCTATGTTTTGAAAAGAGATACATGTTGAGATTTTATGAAGTTGAGAAAAGGACTTGTGATTTTATATAATAAAACAAGGACTCAATGAACCACCTGGGTGGCTAAGGATACCTTAAGTTTTGGAGAAGGTGGCAACAAAATGGAACCATATCTATGGCAATCTCTTTGTGTTGTGCTCCAAAGGAAACCACCCAGGAAACTTAGAGATTGAACATGTTTCTCCAATTGTGGCTTTCATGTGCAACCACATGCTATTATGGCTCTGGCTTAGTCAACTACATTGGGAAGACCCATGCACTGTCTTCAGTTAACTAGACAATGGGACCTGGAATCCTACATGGGTGCTGAAGGCAAGCTAGCAATGGTGTATGGGAGGACCTTTTGGAAAGACTTCGTCACATTCTCAATCTGCCAGTACTCCATCTTGGTGAGCACTAATCCAGTGGCCACTGGTGGCAACAAGATGGGATTGTGACATGTGGGTAAAGTGTACTCCTTCTGCAGAAGATAATAAAATCTAAGTACTTAGCCGTGTCCCCGGTTATGGACAATACTGAGCAACTAAAGTTTGAAGCTATGGGAGATCTCGACATTCTAATTTCTAAAAGAAAACTTTTAAGGACTTGATGCACTTGGGGTTACCAAGGAGCTCAAGAGACTTTGACAAATCTTGATGTACTTGGGGTTACCAAGGAACTCAAGAGATTTTGTTGAAAACATGAACACTTGGGGTTACCAAGGAACTCATGTGATTTTGATAAAACTTGTTGCACTTGGGGATACCAAGTAGCGCAAGGGAATTTTGACAAGAACTTGAACACTTGAGTTTCTACCAAGGAGTTCAAGGGATTTTTGAAAAGGAAATTTGACAAAGGACCAAAACCATTTTGGAAAGATAGGATAAAATATTGCTTTATGCAAATGAGCCTAAAACTCTACTTAGCCAAATTTGCATGTAATGATAGGATCCACTTATATTACACTTAGTAGTGAAACTTGCCAATACAATTCAAATTTATTGACCCTTGTGGCTGTAACTTGTAATGTTGCAGGTTTGATTGATTTTAGTAAAGATTGTTTGATTAGGATTACAAAGTCTACAACCAACATCTGCCTGTGGCACTTTGAAGATGAAGGACGCCATGACTATAGTTATTCCGCTGCAATGTAATGTAACAGCCAAATGAGCTATGTATGATGTAATAAAACTATGTTATTCCTGGTTATAAAGTTATGTTATGACCTTTGTTTCTTGATATTACATCTTAACTGTGGATGCTAGCTATTGATCCAGGGACTAGCATTCTAAACACAGGGGACTCCACCTTATATTGTATAAAGGTTGAGACACTCCCTCTACACCATCTGTAAGATCCCTCCTTTATAAAGGAAAAGGATCCCTGTGATTGCAATGCTAGTCCCTGGATCATTGCTAGCATCCACAGTTTAAGATGAAGTAAACATATTCAAAGGTCATTATTACATCCATTCCAGAGATAAACATAGTCTTTACAACTCAAGGCCACAGGCCTAATACAAGAGTTTGAATAAGTAAGTAAATATAAGTCTTCATCTTCATGTGCTACAGGAAAACATGTTGAGTGTAGACTCATGACACCTAATCCTCATCTGAGTAACCTGCAACATCACAAGTTACAGCCATAGTGGGTCAATACTTTGGAATAGTATTGGCAAGTGATACCTTAGTATATTTTAAGTGGTATAGATACTATATGCAAATTTGGCTAAGTGTAGTTTGGCTTTCTTTGCTCAAAATAGATTTTTGCCTATTAGTTGAAATCACTAAGTTTTTCTTTGTCAAAACTTTACCCAAGGAACCACCAATAGACATTGAGGTCCTTCACCCTTGTTCACCCACAAGTTTTTACTTAGAAGTTGGAATGATGAGATTCCCCATAGCTTCCATGACTTGATGCTCAAGTTGTCCATTGCCATGGACTTGGCTAAGTACTTAGATTTTTCCATCTGCAGAGGTTGTGCACTTTCCCCACCAGACTTGGTTTCACCAAGACAGGACCTTTCAGAAGCCTTCCCTTAGACCAAATGGACGCGTTCCAACCTATCATCCCACTACCACCAACTGTCCAAATGACTAAGTTCTAGAAACCTATGTGATCCAGGCAGAGCTCATATTTCCATGTGGCTGCACTAGAAGCTTCTCAACACAAGTGAGATACACAAGGTAAACCATAGCCATGGGCCTTGTGTAACCACTCAACCAAAACCACCAATCAAGTCCCTTTCCACCCAGGTGATTCATTGACTTAGTTGTTTTATTAAAAAAAAACATAAGTCCAAAGACTTAGAAATATTTTCATCATAGCATGTATATTTCACCAACCCTTGTTTGCTACTAGCTAGGCTAAGCATGGCATAGATAGTAACTTAACTTAGGAATTTCCTAGCAATTCTACAACTACTTAGGATTTCCCCAACATGGCATAAAGGCAAAATAGTAACATGCAAGACTTAGCAAAATATTTCTAATGCTTAGTATAAAATATAGGGATAGAAATATTCATGAAGTACCACTTGCCTTGGTAGTTGGGAGAGTAGCACTCTTCACAATCACAATCACTAGCACCAAAGTCTACACAAAGAATGGTAGCAACAAATTACACACGACATATACAAATAAACAAAAAATACATATGCATGCATGCAAAATGCTAAGTGATGATTTTTAAAACTCAACCAAGCAAGTGCATAGTACTGAATCTTGAACAAGTCAAAAACTTGCCAAACCAAGTTTATTTGACACTAAAAACAATTCCTAAACATTTCATATGCTCAAATAAGCCCTATACATGTTTCTGCAAATAAAACTAATTTAACAGAAGCAGAACTTTAAACACATTGCATAAATGGAAAGGGCTTTCTCTCCTGATTCCAACGGTATAAAATTTGTCAAATTCTAACGTGTGGATCAAAAGTTATAGCTAAAACAAATTTGGATATAAATCAGATTTCAAATTCTGTTTTTAAACCAAACCCTAGCCACGCGGCGCTATCCTATTGGCCGATACCGTTTCACTCAGGATCACCCTTCCGCGCCGTTAGATCAAGTCAGATCCAACGCGCCAGATTCAAAGAAAACGTTTCGCTCAGATCTAATCTGGTCCTTACGATACAGATCTAACGGCTACCGTTGCTCTGACCATAGCCTAGCGGCGCTAGCGGCGGAGACTGGCGGCGGCGCGTCTGTAAGTGGTGGCGCTGGCATTCTAGGTCGCCTGGGGAGGGGAAAGGATGCTTACCAGAACCGCCGTGACAAGGTGAAGCTCGACGTGGCGGTGGCTTTGCAAGGGGCGCACGGTATGGGTTGCTGGAGCTCGTCGGAGTCGCGTACGGAGTCAGGTGGTTGCTGTCGAAGTCGTTGCTGAGGTTCCGCGTCGCCCTAGCACGGACCAGATGGTTTAGGATACACGCAAGACAGTGGCGAACAACCTCGTATGCGAGTGAGGGCAAGGGGCGCTCGGTGCTTACCACAATTGATCGCCGAAGTTGATGGGGTCGTCTGACTCGTGTGGTCGCCGATGTTGCCGAGGCTCTGGATGTTCCTAGCATGCACCAGAGGGGTCAGGAGGTGCGCATGGTTTCGCTGTTGGGCCAGAATAGTAGCGCCGGCCCTTTTCCTTTTCTTTATCCTTTTCTTTTTCTAATTTGATTTTCTGGAATGATTTTCAAATGAATTCAAACTCTATTTGATTCAAATCTTTTCAGGATTTGTGCAGTGTGCAACAGTCACAATTCTAGGCATAAAACCATGTGGTCACTTTGAATTGGCTTGGTCATTTTTGGAAAGACAAAATAACATTGACATAGCACTTGTTTCAATTTGGTTTTCAAATTGGTTTTCAAATTGTATTTGCTTTGAAATCTTTGTTTGAACCTTAGAAATCTAGCAACATAATATGAAAACAACAAGGCACAAAGTTTGGTTTCATGAACCACAACCTCTCATAGAGAGAGTAGAATTTGTTTCAAGTGATGATCACATAAAATAATGAGCTCATATGCTCCTGTTTTTTGAATTGTTTTGTTTGAAATGAATTCTATATGATCATGGATGCATGGATGATATGCATGAGTTTGAAACTTGATTTTTGGGATGTTACAATAGTAGTATAGCTTGCTAAGTTAATGGCTTGCAAATATTGGCTTGCCTTGTGCAGAGCAGTGGTTGAAATTCTCCTCGGCTTCTTCCTCGTAGTATCCTCCTTCCTCCTCGTATCCTTGGTCGGTACTAGCGTCTATAAATAAATACGAGGCACACAATCACCAAACAATATTTAAATATTTCTAATCATCACACAAAGGGTCACACTAGATGATCTAGCATAATCACTAACATTACAAATATTAAAGCACTTGTCTTATTTATTTTATTTTAGAAACGTAATTTCTACTCACTAACATTACAACGACCGTCAACCGTCTGCCTTACCCCACGTCTCATAACACCCATTGTGAGGACCCCTCCATGGCATACTCGTCGGCAATACCACGACAGTTGGCGCCCACCGTGGGGCAAGAGGTGCTTCAGGCTCTTCAGCGGGCGAGTTCCAAGATCTTCGCGGGAATCCGCGAAACCGTAGCCATCGGCCGTGTTCTCTTCTCCGGCAACGTTCCAATCGTCCCTCCCGACGAGTTCTAGATCCAGGCGAAGACGAACCCTATGCGGTGT
Organism: Avena longiglumis; assembly: GCA_030063025.1. Classification (NCBI taxonomy): domain Eukaryota; kingdom Viridiplantae; phylum Streptophyta; class Magnoliopsida; order Poales; family Poaceae; genus Avena; species Avena longiglumis. Next base: position 467,136,405 of record CP125974.1, on the reverse strand, counting down.
TCGATCGTTCCTATCGGAGACATCCACCTCTTCATCGGCGAAACCAACTCGGGCACTAGTTCCGGAGGAGCATCAAGACCCGCACGGACCGCCTACGGGCAGGATACGTTCGCGGAAGGATCGATCTCGGATCTCTCTTCGGAGTTTGCTGGCAAAGATCGAAAAAATTCAAGACCCGCACGGACCGCCTACGGGCAGAACACATTCGCGGAAGGATTGATGTCGGATCTCTCTTCGGAGTTTGCCGGCAAAAATTCAAGGCCCACCCAAACCGCCCCTATGCAGGATATAAATGTGGAAGATCACTGCAAATCCGTCGTCTTCGTCTGTGTGTCTGGACAGGAGAGATCCAAGTTCGTCGGCATGGTTACCATCTTCGATCTGGCGCGCTGCGTTCAGAGAGAGGGCGAAAACCCCCGCGATTACCTAGCCAGGTGGCTCCGTATACGAGCCGATCTGGCCCACTACCCCAATGATGATGCCATCTATCACTTTGTGGAAGGACTGGACCATGGCACGCTTCTTCGACATTCTCTAGGACGGCAACAGGCGTCAGGACGCCTTACCTTCGAAGGAATGGTGAACACCGTCAACAACTATGCGGAGGCCGAAGCGGCAGCTGAGACAGCGCTTGCGTTTATTGACGGAGCCCCTCCGATTCAGCCACCACAACTGTAGCACCCCAGGTAAAACCACTACTAGAAAATCGCAGTATATTTGCTTATGCATCATCATGACATCTGCATGCATATTATTTGTTTAAAAACTATCTTGCTAAAAGTGTATGTTGTCTTCTAGATATTCTTCCTTTGTTCAAACCGAAACCATCGGTCCGCCTGGATCTTTTATTTTATCTAGACTATTTATCAAATGCTATTTAAAAAAAACTAAATAAATAAAATATATTGTTTTAAAAACTGGGGAGGCAGACAACCAGCCAGGCCCATTGGACCGACCGGAGTCCACCTACAACCCAGCAAATAAATCCTAAACCTAAACCTACCCCAACCACCCAAACCCTAGATACCCCATCCCTCTTCACCCCACACCCCGCCGCCAGAACCCACCCACCCCGGTCAACACCACACACCCCACATCCACCTGCCACTGCCCGACCCCCTCGCACGCACGATCCCACTTGGCCCCACCCAACGCACACCTCGCTTTGCCCCTCCCGCACGTCTCCCCAACCCACTCGCGATCCCCTTCCCTGCTTTTCTTCCTCGTCCCTCGACCCTGCTCATCGCCGTCAGCAACCGCCGCCGTCGCCTGCGAGCCTCGCCGCCGCTCTCGCCACCATCCCCTCCTGCTCGCCTCTCCGTCCTCCTAGCAGGCGTCCTCCGCCGCCGCGTGGACCCGTCCTCGCCCGGCCGTCCTCCTCCGCCATGGCGCCGCCGGGAGGGCCATCTCCCTGTCTCCCCGCCGCCGGGATCCCCCCTTCCGCCGCCTGCGACCCGGTGCCCCTGCGCCTTCCTGCAAAGCTCCGCGAGGGCCGCGCGACGCTCTCCCTCTCGTTCGGATCCCCGCCGCCAGACCCGCAGTGCCACCTCCGGCCCTCCTCTGCGACCTCCTCTGGCCGCGCCCACCCGCTCGTCGTCGGCCCCTATAGGCCTTGTCCTCGCCCGCGACCTCACCGGCGTCGCCTCCTCTCCGCGCGGCCCCTCTGCCCGAGCCGTCCTGTGACCTCCCAGGCAGCCGCCACCTCTTCGCCAGGGCCCCGCCGCAGGTCGTCGTCCCCGTCGCCTCTGCGTCTCCCTCCGCCGCCAGAACCTCCCTCTCCCGAGCTCGGCCAACGCCGCCTCGCCGGTGCCCCTGCTCTCCTCTCCTGTGCCGCGAGCCGCTCGAGCTAGCGCCTGCCGGAGCTTCTCCTCTGCCAGGCTTGTTCCCCCGCGTACGGTCGCCGCCTTTGTCCCGAACGCCGTCCCCCATGCGCTGCCTGTGCATCTCGCCTTAGAGCCTTGCGCCAGTCCAAGGTTTGCGCACCTTCCTCGCCAGACGCGTCTGCCGCTGTGCCCCTTTGCAAGCACAAGGCCATCTGCCGCCTTCGCGTGCGTGCTCGTGCAACCGGGCATTTTTCCTGCTCTCTGCCTCTATCGTTGGTGTACATGTGTGGACATGTTATCTGCTCGCGTGTTTGCCTGAACAAGTTTTCGAAGGCACATGAAGAATCCCTGACAAGAACCGTCTGGATGTTAAGACCTTCATCATGGAACCGACCAGTTCGCCGAGAACCGCTCCCGGACCCGATGACCGCCAAGATCGCCACCGGTACGACAAGAACTTCGCCGCGGAATGCCAAGTTCTTCACCCCGAACGCCAAGACCGACCCGATACACGGACCCGACAAGATCTTCGCGACGGCAAGATCGACCGCTTGGACCCAAGTTCTTCGTCACGACACAACAAGTTCTCCATCTTGAATCTGAACCTCGATCCCTGTTGAACCCTGAGTCCGGCCCCGAACCCCCGGGAACCAAGATCTCCCGAGCCCAGATGTGTGAACCTTTCCCAAGCCCCTATTTTATAAATGCTAGATATAAAACTGATGCATATTAAATTGTTCATGCATGCATACTTGTCTATGGTTTGGGGGCATTATGCCAATTCATCTCATAATTAAATATGGAGTCTATATGCGGGATATCTTTGTCTTATTCCGGACTTCATTTAAATTGGCATAGCGAACCGAAGCCATGTTTGGTCTTGCTAATCCAACATTTAATTTGCGGGGTAGATAAATAACTTGAACCATATAATTAATTGTCGGGGCTCCGGTTCCGCTTAACATTGCCTAGTCGCATCGCATCCTTGCCATGCCATACATCATACATGCATCATGCCCGATCTTCTGTCATAGTATTAAATAGTGCATCCGGTGTTTGTGCTAGTGTTTTGCTTCTTCACGGACTAGGCCGATGAGTTGATGCGAGTGTCGACCCGACCTTCGGATGAACCTTCGGCAATGTTTTCAGGCGAGCACCTCCCCCTTTCTACCTATCTTACTTTTATAGTATTTATTCCCTCCTGTTGATCTATTGCTATCCGTGTTGCGTTGCTCTAGTTTTCGTACCCGTGATATCCCTTGCAGCCTTATATTGCCTTGGACACATCCTATTACCTGTTGTTTGGTAGATAGTTGGACCTGCGCGTCGTAGTCGCTTGCTCAAGTGCTGTTGCGTGTCATCAAGTACCATAGTTGTTGGAGTATTGCCGTATGTTTAAGGTTGGAGATGATCATGGCTTTAATTATCGTTTACTTTAATTATTGCTTAATAACTAAAATTGAAGTAGGTAAATGCAGAGGCACAGGTGGGCAATAGATGTTATTTGGTTGTTAACCGTCCACTTGTGTACCGTAGGACCCCGAGTTCTTGACACCTGTTCCGAGATCGAGCGCGCTAACCACAGGTGGGGTGTATGGGCACCCCCATCGATTAGTACCTGATTTCAAAGTATTGTACCGGGGGCCACAAGTAGTTTGGGGCTTTATTACTATTCTGTACTTATGCCATGCTTTACTGCTTAATTTAAATTGTGTGAGGTACTGCACTTGTACTGTTTAGGTAAGCGGAGTGTTTTCCCGGTATCGACAAGCCCAGTCACACTTTCGGGTTCCCCAAGCATCTGACCATTGACGCAAACCCCGAGTCCGTCTCGAGACCGGCCGACTTGCGGGTAGCTTAGTGGGTGGCCCCATGTACTTACTTTGGGTCCGGGAAACGTCTTGACTTAGGCCCCGACATATCGATGGGTGTATGTTAACGATCCGCAAAAGGGTCAAGTGCGTGGAAACTTTGGTGCACCGCAGGGTTAAATCTTTTCGAAAAGCCGTGTCCGCGGTTATGGACGACTTGGAGCACATGTCTCGATCATAGACAACTATAACTAAAGTTTACTGTTATAATTTGACTTGTATCCGATATGACTAGTAATCAGCTTCACTACAACGGAATGGCTAAATAAAAGTACCAACAACTGCTGGGTTTTGGGATATCTCATGCCATCAGATTCCGACTAGTAAGTGTTGCAACTACAACGGAATGGTTAACTAAAAGTGCCCACTGCTTATTCTATCAGGATGACTATCTATACCTGACTAGTAATTGCTGCAACGATAACTGAATGAATAAAACGGCCAACGGTGTGAGTTCCTCGGTTGACTTCCTCGTTTGGTCTCGAGGGGGAAACACCAGGATGGGTATGTTTGGTGGTAGTATCAGGTTGGTTCCGAATAGGTCTTCCTTACCCCTCTCTGATAGCCGCTAGTTGTATCGAGTCTCTATAGGTTGTTTCATGCATGTCGCGCTGCCGCTCAGTCCACCATACCTATGTAGGCGAGGACCGCCGAATTCTAGCCTCGCCGTGTACGGGCCTCAGTACTGACCGCTCTCTCTCTTTTTCCTTTGCCCTTTGTCGGCACCCCTTTTGTTTAAGCAGGTTTTGAGATCGACGTCGTTAGCAGGGTTACCCTTCCGGCTTGGCCTGGGCAGGGTTATGGACGCCATTGGTTATTCTTCAGGGCTCTTAGCTCAATTTGCATCTTGTCCGTACTCGGACGCTATATCGTTTAAAAGGTGATTTGGATCTTTGTATTGCATATCTGTATTCTTGACTCTTTGAGTCGTTGTTGTATATATGTTTTTGTGGGTTCCATCGAGGACTATTGTGTAATGATATTACTTCGTTTTCCACCCGCACAAAAGTGCCTGGTGGGCACCTTTGAATCGTTTCTATGCGGGTTTGGCGGGAAGCGCTAAAACGCATAGGGCCGATTCTGAGGGTGTTACAACAACCACCGCCTCCGGCCGCCATCATCGCAGCAGCACCACCACCTCCAGTCATCGTCGAGCCCGTTGCACCTCCACCGCCCGTCATCGAGAAAGCCCTGACACCCTCCGACCCTGTCATTGACGCGCTTTATGTTGATTTCAGTGCAGATTCAGAGGAGATAGACTTCAGTCTAGAAGAGCTAGACTCCGCTATGCAGAAGATGGAGGAGGAGTACTCGCGCGACGAGCAAGCCAACAACGCCGTCACGTCCCGAGGGGTGTTCGTCACCATTGGGACGACGATGGATGAAGATCAACCCGGACGAGCTCTGCCTATGGTGCTGGAAAAGGGGAAAGGGCCACTTATTGCTGTTGACGATGATCGCGCAAAGGTCATGCCTCCTCCGCCTAACCTAGTGCAGCAGCCGCAGGAACCCGGCACCGGCCCGATCAACAACAACGCCAAGAACGTGCCTCCAAAGCATCTACACATCTGCAGCCAAGTTACTCCAAATTGAGAGTGATGTACGGAAATCTCCTTGTCGAGCCACTGACCGTCGCTCATATATGGAACGTGACCCAGCTTGACGAGAAGCGCTAAACTAGATCGAGATCTGGTCAACACGCAGAAATCCATAGAGAAAGCTAGAGCAATGGAGGCCGAGTACAAGACTTTGCTACAGCAGCAGAAGGCTAAGAAAGCTCCGGCTCGCGTCATCAACGATCCTGGTGTATGGCGCAACCTAGGATGGGCTCCCTCGAAGCCGACACAGGCCAAGCCATACATTGACAGCGAAGGCAAGCAGGTGATGCCCACCCCACTCCTTAACCTCGCCGTCGCCAAGACCCTTCTGGAGCAGGATAGATCACCTGAGGTAGTGGAACAGGTCTATGACCTAGTGGCCAAGTCGGTGAAGCAGCAGGAAAAGGCCACCTCTCAGAGGCTCGAGTCTAACCCAGCGCTCTGCCAATCTAGCCAGCACAAGCCGCCAAGGGACAGATCTCTTCTTGATGTCGGGTCCCGGACGGGTTCATCAGAACGAAGACGGAGGGATGCACGCAATAGGAAGGATGCCATCCCCATATCCTCCGACCATGGAGAAAAGGCCCGACCTCATCGCTCATCGCCAGCGCCCTGATCTCCCCGACATCGCGAAGATTACTAGGCTCACCATCATACGGATATGCCCCCACCAAAGCAGTGCGACATTGTCATCCGCGACAACACGGAGCAGACCCGTCATGACGGAGAGCGCAACCAAGGACACAAGAGCAGGTCGCGCCATGACCCTCCGTGTCCGACAAGCAACGATGACAGGCGTGAGGCGTCTCAGGAGGGTAACAGCAAGAAGGCTAACCCACCGCCACCTCCTCCTCCGTCACCACCAAGCAGTCACCATGGCGGATGTAACATCCCTAAAATCATGATTTCAAAGATTGCATATCATTCATGCATACATATAATTTTGAGATCATTTTCAAACCATTTTCAAGAAAACAGAAGCACATAGTGCTATCATTTTATGTGAGCAAACTTAAATCAAATGACCATCCTCATTTGAGAGCATAAGTGTTTTAAATCAAGTTTGTTTGCTTCCTTGTTGATTGGATAGAGTGTGGAGTTTGGACAAAATATACAAAATAAACATGGTTTCAAAACTATTTTCAAAACATTTCCAAATCAAGTGTTATAGCACTGTTTATTTTATTTATTCAAAAGAACCAAGCTTGAACAGAGAGACCACAAGATTTTGTGCCTAGAATTGTGACTATTGCACACTACAAAAATCCTGAAAATATTTGAATTCAAATAGAGTTTGAATTCATTTGAAAATCATTCCAGAAAATCAAATTAGAAATAGAAAAGGATTAAAGAAAAGGAAAAAAGCCAGCGCCAGGAATTTAGCCCATCAACAAATCCAGCCCAGCTAGCCCACCCGGGTCCCCCCTCTCTCTCTCTTAGGCGCAGACGCACCCACAGAGTCGCTGACGCCCGGACCCCACTCCCTCTCTGTTCTATTCGCTGACAAGTGGGCCCTGTCCACGTCACCATCGTCTTCCCCAAATTTCGCGAAGAACACGTCGCCGCTGGCCGTTGCTGCGTTGATTCCACGGTGTAATTGACATTGATTCTCCAGGCGTTTCTTGTCGAGCCCCTGCCTATTTAAACCCCTCCCTCTCGCGGCCATTTCCCCTCACTCACCAACCACAGAGCGCCCCCAGGCTGCGAGTATTCCTCGCCGCAACTCCGTTGTTCCGACGACCTCGCCGACGAATTCCGGTGAGCACCGCGCCCCCTCTGTCCATGGTTCATGCTATCATGCTCTGCAGCTCCATGCGCATCTACTGACACCTCCCATTTTCTCGCGCATGGTCTGTAGCCTCGGCAGCGACAACGACTGAGCGCCGCCGCTCTCTGCTTGAACTCTGGCGACCTCTCCCCGTAAGTACCAGCTGCCCCTTGCCCTCTGTTTGATACGCCTAAGATACCCAGCGTCTTGCGCATGTAACGGTGCCCTCCTCTTGTCTTAGCACGGCTCAGAACATCGCCAACGTCGACGAGCCGAAGCCACAGCCGCCAAGGACTACTCCGACGAGCAATCCACGACGACCCCGAGCGCCCCTTCGCCAACCAGAGACACGTTGAGTTTCACCTCATCACGGAGGTTCTGGTGAGCATCCTCTCCCCTCCCCGGGCGACCTAGAACACCGGCATCACATCGACAGAGGGCCTGGCCGCCGCTGCGCCGCACTTGTTGTGGTTAACTGGATCGTGGCCGTTAGATGTAGATCTTGCGGTTTAGATTAGAACTTAAACGAAGAGGTACGAGCGCATCTGAGCCACTAGATCTAACTAAATCCTACGGCTCGCAGAGATCGATCCGCCCAAACCGGTACGGGCCAATCAGAAACAGACGCGTGGCTAGGTTTAGATTTAAAACTGGATTTTGAATCTGATTTATGTCTAAATTTGATTTAGCTATAACTTTTGATCCCCACATTAGAATTTGACAAATTTTATAGCGTTGGAATCAGGAGAGCAAGCCCTTTCTAAATATGCAATGTGTTTAATGTTTTTCCTCTGTTAAAATGGTTTTATTTGCAGAAACATGTGTAGGGCTTATTTGAGCATATGAATTGTTTAGGAATTAATTTAGGGTTTAAATAATTGTTGTGTGGCAAGTTTTTGACTTGTTTAGGATTCAATACTATGCACTTGCTTGGTTGAGTTTTAAAAATCATCACTTAGCATTTTGCATGAATGCATATATTTTTGTTTGTTTGTATATGTTTTGTGTGTAATTTGTTGCTACCATTCTTTGTGTAGACTTTGGTGCTAGTGATTGTGATTGTGAAGAGTGCTACTCTCCCAACTACCAAGGCAAGTGGTACTTAATGAATATTTCTATCCCTATATTTTATACTAAGCATTAGAAATATTTTGCTAAGTCTTGCATGTTATTATTTTGCCTATATGCCATGTTGGGAAATCCTAAGTAGTTGTAGAATTGCTAGGAAATTTCTAAGTTAAGTTACTATCTATGCCATGCTTAGCCTAGCAAGTAGCAAACAAGGGTTGGTGAAATATACATGCTATGAAGAAAATATTTCTAAGTCTTTGGACTTGTTTTGCTTAATAAAACAACTAAGTCAATGAATCACCTGGGTGGAAAGGGACTTGATTGGTGGTTTTGGTTGAGTGGTTACACAAGGCCCATGGCTATGGTTTACCTTGTGTATCTCACTTGTGGTAAGCCACCCAGGAACAAAGAGATTTTAGAGGCCAAGTGTTGAGAAGCTTCTAGTGCATCCACTTGGCAATATGGGCTCTGCCTGGACCACATAAGTTGCTAGAACTTAGCCATTTGTACAGTTGGTGGTAGTGGGAATGATAGGTTGGAGCGCGTCCATTTGGTCTAAGGGAAGGCTTCTGAAAGGTCCTGTCTTGGTGAAACCAAGTCTGGTGGGGAAAGTGCACAACCTCTGCAGATGGAAAAATCTAAGTACTTAGCCAAGTCCATGGTAATGGACAACTTGAGCATCAAGACATGGAAGCTATCAAGAATCTCATCATCCAAATTTCTAAAATAAAACTTGTGGGTGAACAAGGGTAAAGGACCTCAATATCTATTGGTAGTTCCTTGGGAAAAGTTTTTGACAAAGAAAAACTTAGTGATTTCAACTAATAGGCAAAACCTATTTTGAGCAAAGCAATCAAAGCTACACTTAGCCAAATTTGCATATAGTATCTAGTCCACTTAAAATATACTAAGGTATCACTTGCCAATACTATTCCAAAGTATTGACCCACTGTGGCTATAACTTGTGATGTTGCAGGTTACTCTGATGAGGATTAGGTGTCCTGAGTCTACACTCAACATGCTATGTTTATCTCTGGAATGGATGTAATAATGACCATCTGTGTCTGTGTACTTCATCTTAAACTGTGGATGCTAGCAATGATCCAGGGACTAGCATTGCAATCACATGGATCCTTTTCCTTTACAAAGGAGGGGTCTTACAGCGGAGGAGGCCCGCGTCGTTCACGCAGCCCATCCCCTATCGAAAAGAAGAAGAACCCGGAGCCGTACGATGCACGTTCGCGGATCGATAAGATCCACGAGGCCCGGGAAGGATCATACCTGGGACCACATTGCTTTGGACCTGAAATACGGTCCGCAACTTACCCCAAAGGTTTTCGGAATGACAAGACCACCAAGCCTGCCACATGGTTGCAGGACTACGACAACGCGGTGGAGATTGCCGGAGGCAACCCCAACGTCGCCGTCAAGTACCTCCCGTTAATGTTGGCGGGCACGGACCATCAATGGATCGACGACTTGCCAGTGAAATCTAACTACAACTGGCTGGACATGCAAGAAGCGTTCACCAAGAACTTTGAGGGTACATACAAGCATCCCTGCACTGTGGGCGATCTACAATGGTGCGTGCAAGAGAAATACGAGACATCTCGCGCCTACCTCTCCGTTGGCTGGATATGAAAAATTCCTGTGCAGGAGTGCACGCTCAGACAGCCATGGCCGTCTTCATCGATGGGTTGGAAAGGGGCACATTACTCCGACATAAGCTGAAGCGCTTGCAGGACAATGACCAGCTTGACTTGAACTAGATGATTCAGTTGGCTAGTGAGTTCGCAGCTGCCGACGACGATGCTCGTGGCTCATTGCCGACAATGGCCGTTCCAACTCAAGCTCGGAGGAACAACAGTACAAAGAGGAAGACCGCTCTAGAAGAAAAGCAATCTACCGACATGGTCGCTATGACTTTTGCAGGATGAGGAGAAGGCGGACAATGTGGCCGAGGAAGGGCAAAGGGAAAAAGAAGGAGGAGGAGTCCAAGGATTCAAGTAACATCGACGAGGACGTTGACCCCAAGCACGCCGCCAAGAGCGACGACAAGGGCAAGAACCCCTTCGCAAAGAAGGCCCCAATCTACCACACTTTCCTTGGCACCCCCACCGTCCGACAACAGAAGACCTCTCTGAGGATCTTGATGGCCACTCTCCCCCAGTTCCCCAGTACATGCGCTGGTCGGAAGTTCCAATAACTTGGGACAGGACGGACCACCCAGACCTTGTGCCCACGGAGAACCAGTACGCCATGGTCATCAACCCATTGATTAACGGCGTGGAGTTCGCCAAGTGCATGGTGGATAGTGGAAGCAGCATCAACATCATGTACCTGGATACACTGCAGAAGATGAACTTGACGGAGGCAAACCTAAGGCGAACCAACACCGCTTTCCACGGCGTAGTTCCTGGTCGGGAGGCTCGGTCCCTTGGGTGCATTACACTTCAGGTAGCCTTTGGCGATGTTAATAATTACCGCCAAGAGCGCATCACCTTCGAGGTGGTCCCCTTCAAGAGCGTGTACCACGTCATATTCGGCCGCGACATATTCCACACGTTAATGGCCAAGCCAAGCTTCGTATACAAAAAACTCAAGATACCCGGACCAAACGGCATCATCACCATATCCGGAAGCTTTACCAAGGCAAGAGACTACAAGATCAACGAAGAAGTCGTTGCAGAAGTTGTCCTCTACAGCGAAGAATTCAAGGAGATCCGGAGCAAGGTCGATGACTCAGAGATGCCCGCGTCGAAGAAGCAGATCTTCGACTCCACTCCTGCGTTCAAGGCCGCCATCGAGACCAAGCCGGTGGAACTTGTGGTAGGCGATGCCTCCAAGGTCACCGCCATTGGGACAAACCTAGATCCCAAATAGGAAAGCGCGCTCGTCGAGTTCCTCCGTGAGAACAGGGACATCTTTGCCTGGCAACCTGCTGACATGAAAGGTGTACCTAGGGAATTTGCCGAGCAAAGCTTAAACATTGATCCAGAATGCAAACCAGTGAAACAACCTCTACGATGCTTTGGAGATGAGAAGAGACGCGCCATTGGCAAAGAGATAGCTAGGTTACTTAAGGCTATATTTATCCGAGAAGTCATTCACACCGAATGGGTGGCCAATCATGTACTTGTCCCAAATAGGGAACCAATGAATTAAGAATGTGCGTTGATTACACCGGCTTGAACAAAGCATGTAGCAAAGATCCGTTTGCTTGGCCTCGCATTGACTAAGTCATTGACTCGATGGCTGGCTCGGAACTTTTGTGTTTTCTCGATGCATACTCAGGATACCACCAGATCAAGATGAGGAAGTCTCACCAATTGGCCACTTCATTCACTACCCCATACGGCACGTTTTTCTATGTCACGATTCCCTTTGGGCTGAAAAACGCAGGTGCTACTTACCAGCGGACAATGCAATGTTGCCTCCACGACCAAATCGGTCGGAACGTTCACGCCTATGTAGACGATATTGCGGTGATGTCTAAAAAGTCAAACGACTTAATCTCCGACTTAAAAGAAACCTTAGATAATCTCTGGAAATACAACATGATGCTCAACCCTAAAAAGTGCGTCTTCGGGGTTCCAGCCGGCAAATTGTTGGTCTTCATAGTTTCCCAACGCGGAATCGAGGTCAACCTGGAGAAAATCAAGGCCATCTTAAACATAAACCGTCTGACATGCCTAAAGGACATTCAACGACTAACAGGTTGTGTTGCAGCAGTTAGTCGGTTTGTCAGCCGACTTGGAGAGAAGGCTCTACACCATAAGTTCTTTGAAGAAGAAGGCGGACAAATTCACATGGACGGACGAAGCAGATGCAGCATTGAAGAAGCTCAAGGAGATTCTTTCCTCAGCGCCCATCCTAGCAGCACCCTGTTAATTTACATGGCGGAAACCAACCGGGTAATCAGCATCGTCGTTGTGGTAGAGCGGAAGGAACCAGTGTACGGTTCGCAACATAGAAAACAAAAAATTTCCTACGATGGGAACAACTATGTACCAAGATCTATCTACTAGATACAAACAACGGGAGGATGTATATCTGTAGAGAACATACCCTTGAAGACCGACAAAGCTTAATGAGTCCAAACTCGTGGTTGATGTAGACGATCTCTTGCCGATCTCAAGATCGAGAGGAAGTCCTTGCGCCACAAAACAGCAGCGCATCCGTGCTCGCACACACGTTCGAGGCACCGAGCAACCTCCGCCTCCTCGCTCCAGCGATGCAGCGGAAGCACAACTCTTTCTTGCCGAATAGCCACCGAGAACATGTATCTCGCTAGTACGAGACCATGGGGGATAAATTCTAGAGGGGGAGAGAGATCCTTCACGAGGAGGTGTGAGTGAGAGAGAGGGAGGGGTGCTCCCAAGGGGCCATGCGCCCAGCTATGGGGCTGCCCCCACCTCTTCCACATTCATGTGGGTGGACACTCCACTCACTCAAATACCTTTCAATTCCCTCCACTCAAAAACCCACTCAAATTCCCATTAAATTTCCACCAAATTTAATGCAAACTCTCATTAAATAAAACTCCTTTTATTTATTCAGAATTTTTTCAATTACTTTAATGACAAACATTCACATATAACCCCTTGATAGTATTTAATTTCACATGCAGAAACACTTTCTGCAATTTCACCCGAAGACCCGTTTCGGTATCTAGTGAAATAAATTCCTGCGCTTGTTATTCTTTTCGGAATGAAACTTTTGCTCCAAATGGATGTCGGTGTCTCTTAAGTGTGTCACCCTACGATTCGCGAATAATGCGGACATGATCGAGACCCCTCTTGGATCAATAATCAGAAGCGGGATCTGGAGACCCATACTGACTCCCACACATTCAATGATGACTTTCTTGTGATCGTCGGAACCTTTTACGCTAGTATCTTAATCCCTTTGTTTCGCGATATATTACATGTCCGAGATTCGATCATCGGTATCTCCATACCTATTTTGATCTCGTTACTGACATGCACTCTTTTCTCGTTCCCGTGATATAACATTCTAGTGATCAAATCACTTGCTTGCAAGATAATCAATGTGATATCACCGAGAGGGCCCAGAGCATATCTATCCGTCATCGGGATGAACAAATTCCACTCTCGGTCCATGGGCCTCAACATAACACTTTAGTAGTTCTGAACCCATCTTTATAATCACCCTGTTAGGGTGTGACGTTTGATGTTATCAAGAAACTCTTCCGGTGTTAGTGATTGACATGATCTCATGGTCTAAGGATTAGGATCGCTTCGTAAGTTGTTATAGCAATATAAACTCAATGACTTTGATCGTAATGCTATACTTCGGATGAATGTTCATCACACCATTACACTAATGTTGTGATCTCGTTATTAACAACATCCAATGTCCATGATCAGGAAACCTTTGATCATCTTGTTAATCAACGGGCTAGTTTATAAGAGAGGCATAACTAGGAACTTCCTTTTTGTTTATTAAACACACATGTATTAACGTTTCCGTATTAATACAATTATAGCATGTAAAATAAACATTTATCATAAATAAGGAATACGATAATAACCACTTTATTATTGCCTCTCGGGCATTTTCCCTTCAGTCTCCCACTTGCACTAGAGACAATAATCTAGTTTGAAAACTTTGCGCATTGAACACTTATGGATTTCCGGTGTTCCATATACGCAATTGCAAGTGGTCAACATAATCTACGGATCTGACGCTTCAGGTCCGTGTGTATTTGCATGTCTTTGCGTCTTCACGCATCACTCATTCTCCAATGAGATGGCATTGTATAAATTTGGTCGTTCGGTGAGACCTTTAGTTCCTTGGGGTTAAAACATGTCGATACTATTGTCATACAATATATCTTTAGTGTTAGCCCGTTGTGAGTCACACCTTAGTTTGATAACAAACTACTTGACACAAATTCCCTCCTTTGCTGCTACTATAGCAGTCATATACTTAGCCTTTTGTTGTAGTATTTGTCACAATGTCTTAACTTTGGAATACATCCAAATACATCATGAAAACTCCTTTCCATTTCATTGTGCCACTCATAGTTTAAATTGAGATAAACTTAATTTGTATCTTGTGACAAAACAAGTATCAATGTAACGCTTTACAATGAAATATTTGTAATTGTTTATCACCTCTACACAAATATATTCTTAGTCCTTCCAAAAGATCATAAGAATATCCTTACTATCGTCCAATGATCATTTTATGATTCATTCTGGTATATGCTCATAACACATAGAACATAGGACATATCTGGATGTGTACATATCATGGGATGATTGATCAAAACATTCTCGTGATTTCACTCATCAAGTGTCAAAGCACTTGAATCTTGTTTCACTTATCAAGTGTCGATACACTTGAATCTTGATTCAATTCCTTTCCATGCAACAAGAACTGTTTCTTGTCGTTTCTATATTGAACTCCTTCAATATCTCATATATGTATGTTTGGCACAACCATATTGGCGTCATAGTCTATCCACTATAGACATTCACGCTAAATATTCGGGTTTTGCCTAAGTATTTCATCGAAATGAAATTCTTAACCTTTGTCAATAAATAATACATTATTTCTAATCAACAAGATGTCTTCCACATAAGTATTAGAAATATGTCTCAGCGCTCCCACTTAATTTCTTGCAAATGCAAGCATCTTCATCGTCTCTTGATGAAAACTCCTTTTCATCATGGTGAAGGTTCCAACTCCGCGATGCTTACTTCAACTATTGAAGTTTGCATGCCCTTTTTAGCATCCTTTGAATTAAAAAAACCCTTTGGACCGTGTCTTGTACACGTCCTAGGTAACCATTCTATTAGAAGAACTTTGTTTTGTTTATTCATCTACCATATACCAAATTATATGTAGTGGTTTCTACTTTAATCCGTCCAGACTAAATATCGTTATGAAAGATCAAATCTTGTCATAGTCAACTCCTTGAACATTGTCGTAAAATACTTTACGACATGTCAACTATTTCATAGATGTGAAACATCCATGTCTGTTTCTTTATAGATCCAAATACGACCGATAGGTTTTTACACCTTTCCGGAGGGTCTTCCAAGTTCAAAACTTGATTTCTCGTGTATGGAACTATCACGGATTTTATGGCTTCAAGCCATTTGACGGAGTCATGGCCCATCATCACTTCTTTGCATATAGTCGGTTCATCATTGTTAAACAATAATGATTTACTCTCAAATCTTAGTATTTGATTGTTTATTCGACCGACTTGGTTCAATAAGAACTTAGATCTCCGTTACCACAACCTTTGAGGCACATAAGCTATGAGCATTATGGCAGCCTCCAGAACGATTTCCGGCGCTGCGCAACTCAGCACATTTAGCTAAGGTTCGTTAACCTTATCAAAAAGTTCTATTGTCCTCCCACTTAACTTTTGCGAAAAATTCCTTTTTTTTCAAGAAACTTCACATTTCAAGCGACAAACCCTTTTGTCCTCGGTGTTATGGAGGAATAACCAATTGTTATTCGAAATAACCTACAAAGACATGCTCATCCGACTTTGGTTGTAAACATCTTACTTATGTTTAGCATACCAAAATTTAAGAAATGACAACTTGGGTTTTACCCCAAACCATAAATCATATGGTGTCATTTCAACGGATCAAGATGGAGCTCTTGTCAGTGTAAAAGCGGAAGTCTCTAAAGCTTTAATCTTTTAAAACATAATGGCAGTTTTATAAATAACACCTTTGATCCAACCATGTCAAACAAGGTTTCATTACAAATCTCAAACACTCCATACTCCTATGGTGTTTCGGGAGATGTAAATCTAGGTGTTTTGCTAAACTTGCAACTCAAATAAATCCCTTTATGATAAAATCATAATTCATTTATTTTTCTTGTTACACTTGTAACTCAAATAAATCCCTTTATGATCAAATCATAATTCATTTATTTTTCTTGTTACAATGATTTTCCACTTCATCTTGAAAGTCTTTGAAACGTTTTTCAAATATTTCATACTTCTTTCTCATTAAGTGAATATTGACTCAAATTTCCGGAGAAAGCATATGAAGTTGAAATCCATCGCTTACGACTATACATAATGGACTACATACATCGATATGTATAAATTCCAATAATTTAGTCGATCGTTCTTCTTTGACCTTTGAACGAAGTTTTAATTATCAGGAGGAAAGTCTTACAAGCGTCACTTGATCAAATCAAAGACTCCAAAAATCCATGAAAATGGAGTTTCTTCATGTTTTCTTTCCAATATAATTTAAACAGCGATGTCACTTCGTAAGTGATCTTCCAATCATTTGTCTTGTGACATTTTAGCATTAGGCTTTATGGATGTGATTTCTCCAACTAGATTTGTAAATCATCCATCTTATATGGAATACAGTAATTATTTGAACAACCTTTGTTCGCATAATACCTGATTCAAATAACAATTATTAAAACAAATCTTGAAGTCAAGCTTTGATGTCAACGAGAAATACAAACAACGGTTTGTTTGTTTTCGATGAACATCATCACATATTCTCTTGCTAGTTACTTAGGCCATTGTGGTTCATGAATTGCGCTGCTCGTATGAAATTTCATACCAACCAATTCGGTATCCAATACCCAAGAACCACATTGTTTAACAAGCAAAGAATACAACCATAACATGTATATGATCCATATACCTAAATTGGATATTTACAATCTTTTCTTTTCTGCCAAGTATATTTTATAGATTCTCTTCCAGCATTTCCTTTTCCTTTTAAAAGAATCTATCAACATCAACAGTGGCGCCATATACATGACACATAGTCCAAAGCGTGTATTCAAATAATAATACCTTTGGACTTGCACTTTGAAGTAGATCACGATCATCAAAATGATCGGTATTCTTTCAAAATCTATTCTTTAGTAATCTTTTAGTGTATTAAACATTTTACATACATATTATATTCATCCTTATCATGACGACATTCATGATCAAGATACTATAGCTTATAAAGGCGAATCATGAGTATAACATTACTTTCCAAAACCCTTTTGGATGATTAGGATGTCTATCATCTCCAACCTTCGTAAATTCTCATCCAATATAAGAACATATATTATACTCTATCATATTGCAACCAAAACATTGTTTCAGATATCGTTATATCTGCCACACATGATGGTTTCTGAAACAATTCTTTCAGCTCCTAGATAAACTTGATATTAAAACAATCAAGAATCATAGAGGCAAACATGATACTTAAGATACTAACACTGGAATTTTTACTCTCGGTTTAATACCAATTATTAAATTTCACGGATTAAATAGAATTTTGCTGAAAGTTTGCAATAGGACTTTAAACTTTAGATTGACACTCAACACAATACGATACCAGTTCATAAAGTATATATCCAGAATTCTATAGTTTTATTATCTCAATTACAAGTATGCATAAGATGGTGAAAGAATGCCAATGATTACAGCAAATTATGCAAATTCACTTTGATTTAATTTATGATAAATTGAGTTCTACTAATCCAAATTAGAAATGAACTCCCACTCAAAAACGACATCCCTCGTGTCTTTTTGGTGATTACATGAACCAACTCCACTACACCAAGTCCGATCATCACGTGAGTCGGTGTAGCTTCAAAGGCGAGCATCCATATGGTCATCATATCAAAACATATGACTCATGCTTAACCTTTCGGTCCGTGTTCCGAGGCCATGTCTGTACATTCTAGGCTCGCCAAGTAAGAACCTTAGTATTCGCGTGTGTAACTGTCTTACACCCGAGATATGATCGTGGATTCAAGTACACCCGATCATCACGTGATGTCTTGAAGCGATGATACATTGTCGGTGCATACTTAAGGAAGAACACATTTTTATCTTGATATCTAAATGAGGGATCATCTTATTATGCTAATAAAACGCCAAACAAGCAATATAAGATGAAATCAAACATCACATGTTAATAAGTGAAATGATATGGTTCCCCCATATGATCTCCATCATGTGCACCGTGGTATGATCTCTATCATACCTTTATGTGTAAGTCCAAGGTCTATGGAAATTACACGTTATGTGTGTTGTAAGAGTATCATCTCATACTTCTACTTACAACATCACCATATCATAACACTAGCCCAGCAACAATCTAAACTAGACGCCTCTAATTTATCCATTACAAGTTTTACGTGGCTTAGGGATTTCGAAGATAGAACCGTTCTTACCTACGAACATGAACCACAACGAGGATAACCAAATTGTTGACAACTCGTTGCAAATTAGATATTGACTATAGTAGGAGAGATAGACACCCGCTAGCCACTTATGCAAAACTAGTTGCATGTCAAGCGTGGAACAGGTCTCATATGCGAGGACATGTAAAGTTTGTCCGGGCTGCTTCATCCCACTATGCCACCAATATCCAAAGTACAACTAAGAAGAAATATAATGATCATCATCGCGCACATACTCATATGTGTACTACCCATGCAAAATATCTACGCATAGATCCGGCTCTGATACCACTGTAGGGTTCGCAGCATAGAAAACAAAAAATTTCCTACGATGGGAACAACTAGGTACCAAGATCTATCTACTAGATACAAACAACGGGTGGATGTATATCTGTAGAGAACATACCCTTGAATACCGACAAAGCTTAACGAGTCCAAACTCGTGGTTGATGTAGACTATCTCTTGCCGATCTCAAGATCGAGAGGAAGTCCTAGCGCCGCAAAACAACAGCGCATCCGTGCTCGCACACACGTTCGAGGCACCGAGCAACCTCCGCCTCCTTGCTCCAGCGATGCAGCGGAAGCACAACTCTTTCTTGCCGAATAGCCACCGAGAACATGTATCTCGCTAGTTCGAGACCATGGGGGATAAATTCTAGAGGGGGAGAGAGATCCTTCACGAGGAGGTGTGAGTGAGAGAGAGGGAGGGGGCTCCTTTTATAGGGAGGGGAGCTCCCAAGGGGCCATGCGCCCAGCCATGGGGCTGCCCCCACCTCTTCCACATTCATGTGGGTGGACACTCCACTCACTCAAATGCCTTTCAATTCCCTCCACTCAAAAATCCACTCAAATTCCCATTAAATTTCCACCAAATTTAATGCAAACTCTCATTAAATAAAACTCCTTTTATTTATTCAGAATTTTGTCAATTACTTTAATGACAAACATTCACATATAACCCCTTGCTAGTATTTCATTTCACATGCAGAAACACTTTATGCAATTTCACCCGAAAACCCGTTTCGGTATCTAGTGAAATAAATTCCTACGCTTGTTATTCTTTTCGGCATGAAACTTTTGCTCCAAATAGATGTCGGTGTCTCTTAAGTGTGTCACCCTACGGTTCGCGAATAATGCGGACATGATCGAGACCCCTCTCGGATCAATAATCAGAAGCGGGATCTGGAGACCCATACTGACTCCCACACATTCAACGATGACTTTCTTGTGATCGTCGGAACCTTTTACGCTAGTATCTTAATCCCTTTGTTTCGCGATATATTACATGTCCGAGATTCGATAATCGGTATCTCCATACCTAGTTTGATATCGTTACTGACATGCACTCTTTTCTCGTTCCCTTGATATAACATTCTAGTGATCAAATCACTTGCTTGCAAGATAATCAATGTGATATCACCGAGAGGGACCAGAGCATATCTATCCGTCATCGGGATGAACAAATTCCACTCTCGGTCCATGGGCCTCAACATAACACTTTAGTAGTTCTGAACCCATATTTATAATCACCCTGTTACGGTGTGACGTTTGATGTTATCAAGAAACTCTTCCGGTGTTAGTGATTGACATGATCTCATGGTCTAAGGATTAGAATCGCTTCGTAAGTTGTTATAGCAATATAAACTCAATGACTTTGATCGTAATGCTATACTTCGGATGAATGTTCATCACACCATTACACTGATGTTGTGATCTCGTTATTAACAACATCCAATGTCCATGATAAGGAAACCTTTGATCATCTTGTTAATCAACGGGCTAGTTTATAAGAGAGGCATAACTAGGAACTTCCTTTTTGTTTATTAAACACACATGTATTAATGTTTCCGTATTAATACAATTATAGCATGTAAAATAAACATTTATCATAAATAAGGAATACGATAATAACCACTTTATTATTGCCTCTCGGGCATATTCCCTTCAACCAGGCTATGAGCACGGCGTTCAACGACCAGTTTACTATGTGAGCGAGGTCTTGACGGAGTCCAAATAGCATTACCCGCACTACCAAAAGATATCTTACGCAGTATTCCTTGCTTCTTGGAAGCTGAGTCATTACTTTCAAGAGCACCCAATCACAGTGGTGAGCATGACTCCACTGTCCGACATTATCAATAACATCGACGCTACAGGAAGGGTCACGAAGTGGGGCATTGAACTTGTCGCCTTTGAGATCACCTACAAGATACGCGACGCTATCAAATCACAAGCATTGGCGGATTTTGTTGCAGATTGGACGGTGATGCCAGATGCTACTCCGTTGCCAGAACCAGAGTATTGGGTGATGCACTTTGACGGATCAAAGCTGCTCAACGGCTTGGGGGCTGGTGTATTGCTACAGTCACCAACAGGAGACAAGCTACACTATGTTCTGCAGATCCACTTCGAGGCTACAAACAACATGGCGGAGTATGAATCACTCATTCACGGACTACGTGTAGCCAAGGATATTGGCATCAAGTGCATAGTTTGCTGTGGAGATTCCGACTTGGTTGCCCAGCAGGAGGCTGGCACCTGGAATGCGCAGAACCCTATGATGGCGGCATATCGAGATGAAGTGGACGAGATAGCCAAGGGCTTCTTGGGCTACGAAGTCAAGTATGTGCCTAGGGAGAAAAACGAGGCGGTGGATCTGTTGTCTAAGCTTGGATCAGGGCGCAAGAGAATTCCGCCAGGAGTTTTCCTAGAGAATATGCGCACACCATCCGTGAAGGGAGCCGACATCGACAACCCAGATAGAGCTGACTCTTTCGTCAACATGGTGACTAAGGTCCCTCCGGCTTGGACAAAACCGTTCATGGAATATCTCAAACACGGAAATTTGCCCGACGACAAAGTCGAAAGACGACAAATAGTACGACGAGCAAAGGGTTATACCATAATCAATGGGCAACTCTATAAAAAGAGCACTACTGGTGTATACCTAAAGTGTATTTCCTAGCTAGAAGGTATGGAAATCCTACACGAAATCCATCTCGGAGATTGCGGGCATCACGCCGCTCCTCAATCGTTGGTCGCGAAAGCCTTCCGGCAAGGATTCTCTTGGTGACATGGCAAGGACGACAAGCTGGTTGAGACATGCATGGGATGCCAACATTATGCCTGACAACCACATGTTCCTGCTGAAGAATTGCAAGGTATGGAAACCCTAAACCCTAAACCCTAAACCCTAAACCCTAAACCCATTAGAAAGCTTGATGGGGCAACTGCCCTAAGGTTCGTCCGGGATCTAGTGGTGAGATTTGGTCTCCCACATAGCATTATCACCGACAACGGCAGCAATTTATCACTCGGAGAAGTGGAGGCATATTGCTGGGAGAAAGGCATCCGACTTGACCTTGCATCTGTGGCACACCCACAATCCAATGGTCAGGTTGAGCGAGCCAATGGATTAATTCTGCAGGGAATCAAGCCTCGTATGGAGGCACCGCTACATAGAGCAGCTGGAGGCTGGGCGAAAGAATTGCCATCTGTGCTATGGAGTGTATGAACTACACCCAACATATCTACCGGCTACGCCCCTTACTTCACGGTATATGGAGCAGAAGCCATCCTGCCCTCCGACATCCTCCACGATGCACCAAGAGTTGCCGCCTACGACGAGGATGACGCTGAAGAATCCAGACGCCTAGATGTGGACCTTCTCGAGGAGGAGCGCTTTTTGGCATGCCAAAGATCCGCCATCTACCAGCAGAAGCTACGCAGCTACCATAGTCGCCGCGTTCGGCATCACTCGTTTAAAGAGTGGGATTTGGTGCTCCGACTTAAGAAGAAGAAGTCACACAAATTATCCCCGCCATGGGAAGGACCGTTCATCATAAGCAAGGTGCTGCTCAATGGGTCTTACTACCTTGTTGACAATCGAGAACTAAAGGATAGACCCAACGAGGATCATAAGCGTAAGCGACGTGACCCGGATGATGACTACCCGAAGCTTGATCGGCCATGGAACATAGCACAGCTACGTCCTTTTTACGCTTAGCATTTTTTATCTAATTTTGTACCTCTTATATGATCAATGAAATAAAGCTCTTTGGTTCACTCATATTTCTGAGTCTTTTACCTCCTTTAGTGTTCATTTTTGGATCATGTAAAACCTTTATGCACAAGCTTTGCATTTGCACTTGTGAAAATTTCGCCCACAGGCGTTAGCTTAAGTTTTCTGGTCTACACGTTCTTTGTCGTTTTTCTGTGGATTCTGGAGTAGTGACTTTTGGCACTTATTGTCGGCGATTTTGTGCTCAGGTTATTGACGGTGCCATTGGGCATCATCACCTAAGCGCATGGTTCCGACAACGAGTCTTCCGACTCACGAAAAGTTAAGCATAAGAACCAAAGTAATGGATAAGCCAGCACTTGCTTAAAAAATATATACATGCTGGAAATTAGTTCTTAAGTAGCAGGACATAACAACCATTGTTTTCTGCCTTAAGTTACATTACCAAGTTTTTTCCGTGCATACACCAAAGGTGAAACAAATATTACATAGTGTTTTTCATTCTTTGGGCGCAGGAGACTTGGAAGCAGCATCGTCCCCAGCCGGAGAATCACCCTCAACGTCGGCGCTATGATGAGTCTCGGAGGAATCTTGGTTGACGCTGTCGATGGTGTTCATGGGAACAAAGACATCGATGTCCACCAACTCGGCAACTCTGGTGTCATAACCCGCGAGTGATGACAAGATGGCTTCATGATCAATCTCTTTGCCGTCATCGTCAACGTCGGGGATACCAGAGGTCACCGTGTCGATGTCGGCACCTTCGTAGTGTGCCTTGACCATTGACAGCACCATCCTTGCGCCAGCCCGTGCACATGAAGCTTTCCAACTCGTGACACGCTCGGGGGCTCGGTGCAGAATCTCCGAGTACTTCGTCATGGAGTCTGACGCCTTGATGTATATCTAGAGGGACTTGGCAAAATCCTTGGCTTGGGTGATGGCAGTGTTGATGAAGTTGCTGGCGAGAACCATGCATTCCTTTTCCGAAGGAGGCGAGCGGGTTAAACCCATAGGAGCTGAAAATTCCGACAAGGAGCGCATGAGTTCAATAAAGTCTAAGTATCCAGACTAAAGAAATACAAGGCGGAGGAAACTTACTGAAGATGCTGGCCTTGGCCTGCCAGAGGGTGTCCGCCAAGAATTCCTTCTCTTGTTGGGGGAGCTTAAACGCCTCGTTGTGGCGTTGGTTTTGCTCATCAGCATCTTGCTTCTGATCTTTTAAGATCGCAAGATCATCCTTCAAGCGATTGATTTCTGCGGAGGCGTAATCCTGCAGGGCTTTCATGGAATCCTCGTGCATCTTCAGCATCTCTTCCCTCTCCTTCTTAAGGATTTTGTTCTCGCTGTCCAGCTGCTGGATGTGCTTGCACTGCTCGACAATATCCTTGGCCTTGGCGACATGCTCTGCAAGTCGGAGAAAACAAAGTATACAGTGAGTACTCGGAGATTACGAGCACAAAATAAGACGGAAATGCGCAAAAAGAAAACAGACTCTTGTTTTTGATGATCTGTTCCTTCAAGATGGCAGTTTTACCCTTTTTGGCTTCAAGATCTGCGCGCATCTTCTGATACTTGTCGTTGGCCATGCCCCTCCGAGCATTCTTGTTCTATGGAAAAAAGGAAAAAGTTAAACCGTTGTTTAGTCTGCTTGGAGCGCCTAGTCGGAAATTTTCCACCTAGACGCTCGGGGGCTACAGCGAGAGTTTTTTAACTTAGCAATATGCTTAGATTTTCTTTAAGAATCTAGTCGGAGCTTATTCAGTTATCGATTAGAAGCTTGGGGGCTACAGTATAATGTTTTTTACTCAGAATCTTCTTAGCTTTTCTTTAAGCATCCAGTCGGAACTAATTCAGTTACAACTAGAGGCTTGGGGGCTACAGTATTGAAAATTATGAACACTACGTATGCTACTCTTAAAGCATCTAGTCGGAATAATTTGTTCCATCTAAATGCTTGGGGGCTACAGTGAGAGTTTTTTCTAACTTAGTCACTCTTAGAGCATATAGATGCAAAACCTATGGTTTTTCGTCTACATCCTCAGGGGCTACAGTGGGATACTCATATGAAGTGCAAAAGGCAAAGTAAAAACTTACAAGTGCAATAATCTTGAGGTTTGTAGAACTCTCGGCTAGCATCTTGACAAAGGAAATTCTATTTCCTCGCAAGATATCCGCTTGTCGGAGTAGTTCCTCAAGACCGCACGTCGGAGATGACGGTACTCCTACAGGAACAAGAGTTGTGTCACTCGGCGTGAGCACCGGGTAAACTATCTTCGGAAACTCAAAAGGTTTCTGGGGAGTAGGGGCACCGCCTTCGGCAGAGGTACCAGCTCCCACCACCGCCTTGCCGCTACCGATGACATCCTTAGCCGGAGCTTCAACCATTTGTAGAGCAATGCTCTCCTGCGTCGCCTGCTCGCCGACAACAGCGAGTTTGGTAGAGGCGCCAGAATCCACTTCCATGGTGGAAGGGCCTGGTGCCTCCTGGGCTTGAGAGCTTGTCGGGGCAGAGGAAGGATTGACGGCAGCAGTAGCAGGGGCGATGGTGGGGGAGGAGTCGCGATGCAGCATGTCCTTGATATTTCTAGAAGCCCCCAAAGTTTTGTGGGACTTCTTGAGGCTAGTCGTGGATTTCTTCCTGGAACGTGCAAAGTGCATAAGTATAGAAACAAGACAGATAAGTAGACAATGTCGGAGAATGAGAAGCTTACACTAGGAGGGCGCTTTGGAAAAAATCCCGGTGTCTTTTCTCTTTTCCGCCTCCAGGGCGGCGGTACTCTTTTTGGAGTCTCCACCCTCCGTCTTCTTCTTCTTGCCTCCGTCGGCAGCGTTAGAGGTGGAGCTCTTCTGCTTTCGCACCAACGGGACATCGTTGTCGGACACGACTGTGAATTCCTTCATCTTTGGATCATAGATTTGGGCAGCCAGGTTGCCTTCATCTAGATCGCTAAGCTGTTAAGTGAGAAATCACCGTGTTAGATAAGATGGTATTGGCAAGACGGAAAAATGGAGCAATGTCGTACACGGAAAATAAATACCTACCTTTGGGCACTTGCCGTCTACAAACATGTCGTAGGTGATGGTGAAGCCACACTTCTTATCCTTCACCTTAACGATGTCCTTTAGGCGGAGCTTGACGGAGTCGCTCGAGAAGTTATCCACGGAGATCCGGAGGGTGTCCCTTCGATCACTGGTATACTCGTGCATGAACTTCGCGCGGTGCTGCAGAGGTTGGATTCGCCTGATGAACCAGCACATGGCTAGGTCCAAGACGGTCAGACCCGTCTCTACAAACCATTCGATCCGCCTTATTGCGCGAGAAGCGTCGAGGTCGGAGGGAAGGGAGGCATGGGATCTCCATGTAGAAACTTCAGCGGCGGCTCCATCCACGCAGTTCCGGTATGTCACTTCTCGGCCCGTCGAAGGAATGTCGGGGCCGTAGAAGTACGTCTGTTGCCAGTTCTTGCAGGACTCGTGGCCGACGATGTCGGGGAACCGCCGGCCAGGTCGAATCTTGAAGCTTATGGTGCCGCAGTTCCTAAGCTCCTCCTTACTATGTCTGGCTTCACGTTTGACGGTGAAGAAGTACATGAACAAATCTAACCTAGGCCTTAACCCTAGGTAACCCTCGCAAAGTGCCGCGAAGTTGCTAAGCACTAAGATGCTATTGGGGGAGAGGTTGTGGGGTTGGACCTTGTAGTGGTTCAAGACAGAGAGAAATAAGTGGGAGATGGGTAAGGAAATGCCGCGTACCAGCTGAGCCTTGAGGTACACCTTTTCTCCGGCTTGGGGAGAAGGTGTCACCTCGCCGGCCGGCACCGCCCGCCAGGCAAGCCCCTCCGTCACGGGGAGGTAGCCTTCGGCGACCATATCCCGGATGTCGTGGACGGTGATGTCCGAGCCGCGCCAGTCACCCTTGTGCGAGTCTCGCTCTTCTTCCAGTGGCTCTAGCGCCGCCAGATTATGGTCGCCGCCGGCTCTAGGCCCTCTGGGGGCACGACGATGGAGCTCGCCAGCTTCGCCGCGGCTTCGCTCGATGCCGCCATCGATGGGGAAGAGCTGCTGCTGGCCATGGACTATTGGAGGGATGCGGCTGACGCAGATGGAAGCTAGGTTTTTCGAGGTTTCTCTCGGAGAGCTCGAGGAGGCATGCGGCTAGAGGAAGAAGACGATGATGCGATAGGAATGAGGTAAAAAGTGGAAAATGTCCCACGGTTACTATTTATCATACTCTGCGTCAAGATTCGTGCAGCTAATCGGACGGTTGCCGTGTAGACGACGTGTTCGTGAACGTGCGCGGTAATTTCGCCACGTCTTCAAGCGCCGCCGCCAACGGTTCGTATCGCTCGCGCGGGAAAATCGGATATGATTGCGTTCTATTCATGTGTGAGTTACGAGGCGTCGCTGACCTAAGCCTACGACGTCATAGCTGACACGGGTAGATGAGCCGTGACATCGAAGATTCCGGCATGGACAGATTTAATCCGACTACGGAAGAGTACGATGGAAGATTCAGCATTTCTCTGGCTTACAAATCGAAGACGGAGAAAACCTTGCAGAGTTCTTTGGGAGGACTACAAGATATTGCTTGACGATTTGCCAACATCCATCTAGACGGAGCATTCCACGTGAAGAGGCAAGACGGTGCAAGATCTCGGAGTTCTCCGGGGGCTACTGTTGGGGATATGCTATATGGTTATCCTAATAGCATGTCTCTTATCCGACTAACCCGGGTGGCCCATAGTCGGTAGCATGGCCTATGGGCTGTTGGGCGGCTCAGTTAGGTGGATCCAGAAGGGAGGCCCATGCCAGATAAAGGAAGGCTCGGTGGAGTCACCAGCGTACCCGGAGCCTTGGAGTGCAAGATACATAAGACTAATGATAGACGGTGTAGGACTCTGTAACCTGTCCGGCTAGGACTTTTCCCTGTAACCCTAGGACCTGGCGACTATATAATTCGGGCCTATGGGAGCCTTTAGGGCACAATCTCATACAACTTTAGACAACCTCGCACAACGAACATATCTCTGTAACTCGGCGTATTGCCCTTATAGTGATTTATAGCAGGAGTAGGATTTCGCCACCGTTGTGGGATCTGAACCTGGGTAAGCTGTGTTACCTCGTACCCGTCAACCGTCCGCCTTACCCCACGTCACTAAACACGCACTGTGAGGACCCCTCCATGGCGTACTCGTCGCATACTCGTCGGCAATACCATGACACTCAGGAATTCATCTTATGTACCATGGTAATATGGTGCTTTTTTCTCTCTTTCCTCTTTTCCCAATGTGTCTTTTTTAATAAGAAAAATGATTCATAGATGTCACTATGGTGATGCCGCAAGTTTCCTCCATGATTAGGCATGGCTTAGGCTAGCGGCCCAGGCGTTTCTCTAACATAGAATACAAACTCCATGAACTTACGAGTTCCCACTTCATTTCACAACGGTAACATCCATAGAGAAAAGAGCATGATATCAACGGAGTACAAAAAGTACAAGTGCAATGTTGAAAACGTTCCCCGTGACAGCACGATTCTGCTAATCCCAACTTATAAGTGCAAGCATATACAATAAAGTTGCCTCAATGGTTCAAGTTTATTAGGGGCAAAGAATAAAAATGTTCCATCAAGTTCGTGAGGGCTTTAATCACTAAGTTTTCACATAACAAAATAGTTTTTAATTGGAAGATAGCTGAAAACAAGAATGTACTTGGAATGGTGTAGCACACCATGCATAGGAATTTATAGTGGACACTTTGGAATAACTTGGTTTCTTGGGAGTTGGAAGCATGAGTAGAAGTTACTCATACAATTGGAGGCTAGCAAAAGACTAGGAGCAACCAACTAAGAGAGCAATAATGGCCATAATTATGCAATGCAACAAAGCAAACTAATCAAAGCAAAGAGTGGTACTACAAGTCAAGGACTAAATGATCATAGAGGCTAATGGTGACTTGTCAAATTCATAACATGGTGTAAGCATGTGCCAAGTCAACCCAAGCAAAACATCAAAGGAGAATACCACAATACTATGCTTTTGCATGCTAAAACAACACATAATTTTTTCAAGGCACACTAAGCAATCCCATTGTTTGGAACAAGACATGCTACATCAATAATCACTAAACATAATGCAAAAACAACACATAGGATGTCATGCTAAAGTATTAGTCACAGTCATTGCAAGATCCTCTTGCACTTCAAGCAAGAACTTACTACTCCTTTCCAAACACCAAGAAAACTTATTTGCACAACAACACGGTGAGAGCGGGTGTCCAAACTACTAAAGCAAACTAAACAAACTAAGAAAAGAAAACGAAAACTAAGACGCTCCAAGAACAACACAACTATGCATGAAACAATAAAAACGAAGTGTCTAGATAGACCTGAGCTTTTTATTGATGAAGAAGGGGATGCCTTGGGCATCCCCAAGCTTTGACGCTTGTACCTCTTGGATATTTCTTGGGGTGACAACATGGTGGCATACCCAAGCTTGATATTTTGTCCATCCTTCATCTCATTGCATCATTCTCTCTCTACACCTAAAATTTTTCCTTCATACAAAACTTCACACAATCTTCATTACCAACATTACCTTATTCAAAATATATTAGACCACTGGCAAAGCTTTGGAACGACAAGGTTTTTCACTAAAAACACAAGCTACTATAGTAACTCCTTCAAAGAAACTCAATTTACCTGAAGAGAGCTCAAAAAGGAATCAATAAGAAGCAAATGCAAATAATGGCAGAAATCTTTCAAAACATACCAGCAGGTAGAAACGAATTTTTTCGAACATCTTTTGTTACTCAAATCAAAAAGTGTTTAAACAACGAAAGTTAGACAACATACTGGGAGATTTATTCATAAATTTGGAGCTCAATCCGAGTTACAGAGCTTTCTCACGATTTTTTTGGTGGAGGACAGAAATCTATTTCGGGACAGCAACTGCCCAAATCTTAGTTCCCTCTCAATAGAGGTCATTCTTGGCACAAAAAGCAAACAAAAAGGATAAGAATAGGTCATTATAGTAGTAATAACTTCCAAGAATCAAGGAAACTCTTGGGTTATCTCCCAACAAGTACTTTTCTTTAACGCCTTTAAGTTAGGCACAAGAAGCAAGAAGAATCAAGTATTTTCAAATGAAGAAGCATTAACATCAAATCTTTCTTTCAAAGGAGGAGCAAAAAGCAACTTCTCTCTCCTCATAGGAAAGTGTTCAATACCTTTCTTTAAAGGAAATTGATATTTGATGGTGCCTTCTTTCATATCAATGATGGCACCAACTGTTCTAAGAAAAGGTCTTCCCAAAATAATAGGACAAGAAGCATTGTATTCAACATCCAAAACATAGAAATCAACAGGGACATAAACATTGTTAACCATAATGAGAACATCATTAATACTCCCCATGAGTTTCTCCTTATCATTATCCTTGAGTGGGACATTCAAATAACAATCTTCTAATGGTAGTAAACCAAGCATTTCATAAATCTTCCTAAGCATAATAGAGACACTAGAACCAAGATCACATGAAGCTTTGAGATCAAAGTCATTCACTTGCATATTAATAATGGGTTCCCAACT
Organism: Avena longiglumis; assembly: GCA_030063025.1. Classification (NCBI taxonomy): domain Eukaryota; kingdom Viridiplantae; phylum Streptophyta; class Magnoliopsida; order Poales; family Poaceae; genus Avena; species Avena longiglumis. The sequence goes on along the minus strand of CP125974.1, from coordinate 467,106,451 downwards.
ATCTTCTACTTTCCTAGGAATAGAAGCTTTGTGTTTTAGCTTCTCTTCCTTAATCTTAACAAGAGCATCTGTAATGTGTTTGGTAAAGGCAACATGCATATCACTAGCATCGGGACTTCTAGCAAGCTTTTGTAGGAACATAATCACTTCAGAAATATTGTAACCATCAATATCAAAATCAAACTTAGCATCACTAGTAGTAAGATCAATAGGCTTAGGTATAGTAGGAGGAGGAATAGGGGCTACTTGTGGTTTAGTGGTGATAGTGTACACACTATTATTTCTATCAATTTCATCTTACCTTTCCCACCTAGTATGAAGTTGAGCTAACAGCCTAACATTTTCATCAATTGTAACTTGCATGGCATGAGAAGTAGCAAAGGTATTTTCCATAGTTTCATGTTTAGCAGCCATTTTATTAGCCAAGGACGTTTGATCTTCAGACAAAGAGGATATATTTTTCTCAACAGTTAAAAGCTTTTCCTCTATAGTCTTATTGAAAGTGGTTTGTTTACTAATAAAGTCCTTGAGCATTACTTCAAGTTTAGAGGGGGCACTTCTAGCATTATTGTAAGAGCTTCCATAGGAGTTGCCATTATTAGGAGGATAAGGCCTATAATTGTTGTTGCTACCAAAATTATTCCTATAGGCATTATTGTTGAAATTGTTTTTTCTAATGAAGTTCACATCAACTTGCTCTTCTTGAGCAACCAAAGAGGCTAAGGGAACAATATTAGAATCTAGAGGAGCTTTCCCATTATCAAGCATATGTAACATCCCAAAAATCATGATTTCAAAGTTTGCATATCACTCATGCATTCATAATCATTTTAGGATCATTTTCAAATGAGGTTTCAAAAACAGAAGCAATATGTTGTCTATTATTTTATGTGGGAAAAACAATGGATTTATTTCCACTCAATAACATAAGGATACTTGTTTTGACCAGAAAAGATTTGAACATAGATTGATTGATATTACCAAAGCTTTGTCAAATTTTCAAAACAAAATATGAATTCAAAACCATTTCATATGCCTATTGAAAATAATAATAAAATAAAGGGTTTATTTTATATATCAATGGGCCAATGTAATTTTTGAGTGAATAGCATGGTTAAATACTCAATTGTGTGCATGAATCACTCTACAAAAATCCAGACAAAATTTGAATTTAAATTCATTTGAAAAGAATTTCGAAAATATTACAGAAAATCAAAACAGAAATGGAAAAGGATAAAAGAAATTAAAAAGGGCCAGCGCCACTTATTTGGCCCAGTAACGAAAAAAGCCCACCCGGGTTTTCTCTTCTCCCTCTGTTTCTCACCCCGCACATGCACACCCACCAGCTGATGGACAGGCCCCGACGCCACATCAGCATCATTGTCAATCTCGCGCCGAAGACCTGCTCGCCGCGGCCGTTTCCTCCCTGACGCAAATGCGCTTAATTGGCGTTGATTGCTCGCGAGATTCTCGCCCCTGTCCCGGCTACTTAACCCCCACCCCTCGGCGACCATTTCCCCTCACTCAACTCGCCCACTCCGCCACCAGGCTTCCCATATTTCTCAGAACATCGTCGTTGCTCCGATGAACTGCAGCTCCAATTCCGGCCAACCCCGTCCACCCCTCTGCTCCTGGTTCACACGAGCACGCTCCAATTCACCTTGCGCACCTCCCAATACCACCAGCTCACTTGTGCGCGCACTGAAACCTCGACTACGTCTTCGCCAGAGCAACGCCGTCGTCTGCCTCCTCTCCGACGAACTCCCCTGCTTAGTACTGACCGCGCCTCCCCCTCTCGTTGACGCACTGCTTATTTGCCCTGGCATGATCTGTACCCTTGCCAACGAGGACGAGCAGCCGTGCCCGATGCCTTCGCGAACTCCGGTGAGAAATCCCTGACGTTTCCGAGCGCCCCTTCGCCAACGAAGACCACCTCGAGCACCAGCGTCATCACACGAACTCGGTGAGCTACCCCACTACCCTTCTCACTTCCTGTATCGCCGGCAACATCACCGCCCGAGCGCGCCACTGCCAGCCACCTTCGCAGCGCCGCTCGTTTTTTGTCTGTTAGATCTGGGTCGTTAGATCTAGATCCAACGCGTATGATAGATGACTTAAGTGAAGCAGTACATTTAGATCTGGGCCGTGCGATGCACTTTTAATCTAATGATCCAGAAAGCCTGATCTGCGTGAAACAGTATCGACCAATCAGATAGCGCCGCGTGGCCTGTAATTTAATTTGAAAACAGAAACATTTCTATTAGATGTTCAAACTTGCAAAATTCATAACTTTTGATCCACACGTCAAAATTTGGCAAATTTTATATCATTGGAATCAGGAAAAAGAATTCTATACAACCATGTACTTTTTTTTAATAAATTGCTTCTGTAAAATTGGTTATTTTTGTAGAGACATTTGCAGGTCTACTTTGAGTATAAAAATTATTTGGAAAATGTTTTAAAAGCAAAATTAAGTTTATTTAGTATATAAATGTTTAGTTTAATGTTCAGTACTGTTTTACTTGTCTTGTTTGAATTGGAAAAATCATCACATGACATTTGCATGCATTCATATATTTTTGCCTGTTTATTTTGATATGTGAATTTGGTGCTATCATTTTATGTGTAGGTTTTGGTGCTAGTGGTGATTGTTATTGTGAGGATTGTTGCTACTCCCCCAACTACCAAGGCAAGTGGTGCTTCATATTTTTGTCCCAATATTTTGACTATGCACTAGTGATATTTTTTATAGGACTTGCATGATATTTTGCTAAGTAACTTTATGCTATGCTTGGGGAAATCCTAGTAGTTGTAGACTTTATAGAATTTTCTCTAAGTTATGATACTTGCTATATTGCCATGCTTGGGGAAATTTTGCTAAGTCTTTTTAACTTGTGTTTTTGCTTAATAAAACAACTAAGTGAATGAATCACCTGGGTGGAATGGTATGTTGGTTTGTGTTGAGTGGTTACACAAGGCCCATATATATGGTTTACCTTGTGTATCACACTTGTGGAAAGCCACCCATGAACAAAGGGATTTGAGATGCCATATGTTAAGAAGCTTCTAGTGTAGCCACATGGAATTATGGGATCTGCCTGGATCACATAGGTTGCAATAACTTATCCAAATGGACAGTTGGTGGTAGTGGGATGATAGGTTTGGAGCGCGTCCATTTTGGTCTAAGGGAAGGCTTCTGAAAGATCCTGTCTTGGTGAAAATCAAGTCTTGTGGGGAAGTGCACCACCTCTGCAGAAGGAAGAATCTAAGTACTTAGCCATGTCCCTGGTATTGGACAATTTGAGCATCAAGACATGGAATCTATCAAGAATCTCCTCATCCCAATTTCTAAGTTAAAACTTGTGGTTGAACAAGGGTAAAGGTTCACCAATGTCTATTGGTGGTTCCTTGGGAGTTTTTGTTATACAAAAACTTAGTGGTTTCAACTGATAGGTAAAACCTATTTTGAGAAAAGCAAGCCTAAGCTACACTTAGCCAAATTCATGTAGAAGATAGATACTATTATTCTACTAGGTATCACTTGCCAATACTATTCCAATGAATTGACCCACTGTGGCTATAACTTGTGATGTTGCAGGTTACTCTAATGAGTATTAGGGTTATGAGTCTACACTCAACATGCTTGCCTGTGGCACATGAATATGAAGACTTTATTTAATTTATTAAGTTAAACTCTTTTATTAAGCCTATGTCTATGGATTTGTAAAAAACTATGTTATCTCTAGAATGACTATGTAATAATGACCTTTGTATCTGTGTACTTCATCTTAAACTGTGGATGCTAGCATTTGATCCAGGGACTAGCATTGCAATCACAGGGACCTTTACCTTTATAAAGGTGGGGTATTATAGATGGTATCAGAGCACTGTGTTTCCTGTAGGATTATGACCCTAGGATTGGATTAGAAACCACTAAGGGAAAAAATTCAACACTTTGAAAACTCCACACTTGCCTTCTTCTTCTCATAAACTTTTCTAATCTTCTTTCTCATCTCTATTTGTATATGAACTCCATCAACGAAGCCGTGAGGAAGGGACCACTAGATTTTGGAGTGTGAGACTGAATTTCCCTAGGCACTCAAGAACCTTATGGTTACCATGGGGATACATGGTGCTGGTGTGTACAAGGGTTTCCCTGTGATGGATGAAGGAGAAGAGTATTGGTGGGTACATCTTCACTTGTACCAAAACAAGGAAGACAACCACAAGGAGTCAGGATTCTACATGGTCACCAACTCAGAAATTCACACAACATTCTTTGACTCAACAAGGAATGCACCTTGGAAAACTATCAAAGAGCTTGGTGAAAGACTCAAGTGTAGAATGCTTAACACTCAAAATGACCTTAGAGAAGAGAAGTATACCCAAGACCTAGAGACCGCCATAAAACGTCTAAGGGAAGATATCATAGACTTAGCTTATGAGTGAGAATTGGGACGTATTCCAATAGTTGGACCACCACACTTAACTTTTTTGTTTCCAAAAATTATTTTAAGCTATGTGAGCCTTTGATGTTTGTAATGGATTTGTGTATTCCATGACTTGTGTGTTTGTTGCAAAAAGATGTGCTTGTGATATTTTGTCTTGTAATTTATCTCTATTGATGTTGATTCTAACTTTTTCTATCTTATAAAAATAGATGCCTAGCATTGTTATCAGCATGGCCGAGGAGTTCAAGGGAACTCATTTTGGTACTCGTCTGAATGAGCTAACTAGTGTGCTCAACCTTCCACTTCCTAGCATCATGACACTTCAGCTCACCATGTTTGAGCAGAAGGACCTATGGGACTTTAGAGTCACACATCCCGGACGCTAGACAGAGCCACCCACGGAGGCTATCACCTTCAAGTTGATGCATGACGACAAGGAGAAGGGCTTAGATGTATCCATGCAGGAGTTACTTGGACGTCCGGTAGGGAGACACTCCACCGATCTTAGAGGACTTTACTTTCACCCCTTCGGGAGACTCAACGAGGAAGGTGAGGCTATAGAGTATGAGGATGCTACTAGAGAGACGATGGAGCCGATTTGTCTGTACCTCCAGGACCTAGAGGGTCTTATTAGACACCTAGATACTGATAGGACCAACGTCATGCTTAGCAATGACGAGCTCCAGGTTCAGCTTCATGAGAAGGACAAGCTCTTCGCGGAACAAGACGAGATTGTCAAGGAAATGGATGCCAAGTTTGAGAGCCAGGACAAGAAGTTCAATAGACAAGAGAAAAGAGTCCAAGACAGAAACAAGAAGATCCGGGAGATGAAGGAAGAGCTAGAGGCCAAGGACTTCGAGTTGGAGCATCAGCAGGGAGTGATTGAGAGGCTTCGCTCGCAGAAGAGGGCTCTTAGGGCCAAGATTGAGGCCTTGACTACTAGTGTTGACGAGTACAAGACCGCCATGGAGAGTGCAGGTCTTACACTTGTTGACGAGGAGATTGATGCGGAGGAGTAGTGTAGACTACTCGATTATCTTTCATCTACCGTACATTGATTATTGAGTCGCAATGACCATCCAACATGTGGGTGGCTTGCTATGGTGTGTTTGCTTTTTCCAAAACTTGTTGTTTGTGTCGTTTAAACTCTATGTTATTTTGATGCTTGGTTATTGTGTTTGACTATGTGATGTATTGTGCATGTTAAGCAACTATGGGTATCTCATTCTTATCCTTATTAAAACCATAGATGCCTCCTCGTCGTGCCAACCCCAACCCAAACAACAACAGTGTCACACCCGAGATGCAGCAGTTGATGACAGCACAGGCACAACCGATGCAGATGATGACCACTTTCATGCAGAACCAAAATCAGAATAACAACAACAACAACCAGAATAATCCGCCGGGATTTGACATGCTCACCAGATTTCTAAGACTAAGGCATGCAAAGTTCTCAGGAACCACTGATCCAATGGTGGCCAATGATTGGCTACGTTCAGTGAACAAAGATTTAGTGACTGTTGGCTGCACCGACGAAGAGAAGGTCAGGTTTGCAGCACATCTGCTGGAAGGACCCGCATCAACCTGGTGGGATAACTTTCAGATCATCACTCCCATTGAGGATGTGACTTGGGCTATATTTGAGGATGGATTCCGTACAGCTCACATCTCATCCGGGATGATGAATTTGAAGAAGAAGGAATTCCACAATCTGAAGCAGCGTCACTGCAGCGTGGCTGAGTATATTGAGGAATTCAACAATCTGGCGCGTTATGCAACGGATGAAGTTGATACTGACGCCAAGAGGAAGGAAAAAATCCTCGAGGGATTGAATGATGAACTGAATCTGCAGCTGTCTGTTGCCTATGTTCCAACCTACCAATCACTGTGTGACAAGTCTGCCATCTTGGAAAGCAAGATGAAACAGGTTGAGAGCAGGAAGAGGAAGCATAGCTTTGATAAGCACATCTCTGGATCATCTCACAAACGTTCCCATCATGATGATAGTGGGAATTCCGGATCCCACAAACATGGAAAGTACAACAACCACCATGGCCACAACCGTCATCATGACAACAAGCACCACCGTAGTCATGATAATGAAAAGTACAAGAACCACAAGAGTGGATACAAGAGCCACCACAATGGAGGTGGAAGTGGTAGTGGAAATCAGCCTGTCAAGAAAATGGGACACTATGCTAATGAGTGCCCCGAGAAGAAAGTTGATGGTACCACCAAGCCCAACCCTTTCCAGAAGGGACAAGTGAACCACATCAATGTGGAAGAGATTTATGAGGAATCTGATGCTATGGCTGGTAAGTTCAAGCTCAATTCTATTCCAGCACTTGTTCTTTTTGATACTGGTGCATCGCATTCATTCATATCAAGAGCATTTTTTGATAGAAATGTATTTCCAACTAAAAATATTGGGTGTCCTATAAAAGTAAGTTCTCCCGATGGAGACATGATATTAAATCTTGGATGTCATGATCTAGTGATAGAATTTGGAAAGCATAAGTTTCCAGTTAGTCTGATAATCCTGGAATCCCAAGGATTGGATGTAATTTTGGGAATGGATTGGATGACCAAGTATGGAGGAGTACTAAATTGTGCTAACCGTACTGTCGCACTCACAACCCCGGATAATAAAAGGATTAGATTAAAGTCTAACTTTGAATCAAAAGGGAGCAAGTTAAATTCTCTTAAGGGGTTAGCATAGACAGTGTGCTAATAGTGAGAGAATACCCAGATCTATTTCCGGAGGAATTGCCGGGAATGCCACCAGATAGAGATGTGGAGTTTCTGATTGTCTTGCTGCCAGGATCATGACCAATAGAAAAGAGACCTTACAAGATGTCAGTTGATGAGTTGAAAGAACTCAACAAGCAACTGGGTGAACAGTTGCAGAAAGGATTTATTCAACCAAGTTCTTCATCTTGGAGAGCACCAGTCTTGTTTGTTGAAAAGAAAGATAGAAGTCAAAGGCTATGCATATATTATCGTTCACTCAATGAGGTGACTATCAAGAACAACTATCCTCTACCCAGAATCAATGACTTGTTTAATCAGTTAGAAGGAGCCCGTGTGTTTTCAAAGATGGATCTCTCGTCAGGTTATTTTTAACTTGAGATAAGGGAACAAGACATACCTAAGACTTCTTTCACCACTAGGTATGGATTATACGAATACACCGTGATGCACCAGCCTACTTCATGAATATGTGTAACAAGGTGTTCATGGAGTTTCTTGACAAGTTTGTTGTCGTTTTCATTGATGACATTTTGATCTACTCCAATAGCAATGAAGAGAATGAAGGACATTTGCGTTTGATACTTGAGAAGCTTAGAGAGCATAAACTGTATGCCAAATTCAGCAAGCGTGAATTCTGGTTGAATGAAGTTGGTTTTCTTTGACACATTGTGTCAGGAGATGGTGTAGCCGTTGATCCCGCAAAAGTGTCAGCTGTAACTGAGTGGGAATCTCCTAAGTCAGTAAAGGAAGTTCGTAGTTTCCTCAGCTTGGGAGGATACTATAGAAGATTCATTGAGAATTTCTCAAAAGTAGCTAAGCCATTGACGGGGTTACTAAAGAAGGACAAGAAATTTGCTTGGACTGAAGGATGTGAACTCAGTTTCCAAGAATTGAAGAAGAGACTAGTGACATCACCAGTCTTATGTCTGCCAGATTTGGAGAAGGATTTCCAAGTTTATTGTGATGCATCTCATCAAGGGTTAGGTGCAGTTCTGATGCAAGAAGGGAAGGTTGTGGCTTATGCCTTGAGAAAACTCAAAACTCATGAAGTGAATTACCCTACTCATGACTTAGAGTTAGCCTCAGTTGTCCATGCACTCAAAACATGGAGACATTATCTCTTGGGAAAGCGTTGTGAAGTGTTCACAGATCACAAAAGTTTGAAGTATATCTTCACTCAGAAAGAAATCAACATGAGACAAAGAAGATGGCTAGAACTCATCAAAGACTATGACTTGAGTTTGCAATACCACCCCGGTAAAGCAAATGTTGTAGTGGATGCATTAAGCCGTAAGGTTTATGTGAATGGCCTTACTAAAGGAGAGTTGCTAGATGATCTGTGTGCCCAATTCAAAGATCTCAGATTGGTGATTGTGCCTAAAGGACATCTCATGTCATTGGATGTTCAAGCCACCTTGTTGGACAAAATCAAGGAAGCCCAAAAGACGGACAAGGAAATTGAAGATATTAAGTAAAAGATTGGTATAGGAAAAGCCAAAGGATTCCATGAAGACGACCAAGGTACTTTATGGTATGGAAAACGTATGTATATTCCGCAAGATCCGGAGCTTCGGAAACTGATTTTACAAGATGCACACAACTCACCATATTCCATTCATCCGGGTAACACCAAAATGTACATGGATATGAAGGAATGATTTTGGTGGAATAATCTCAAGAAGGACATCGCCGAACATATTGCTTTGTGTGATGTATGTAGTAGAGTGAAAGCAGAACAGCAGAAACCTGCTGGATTGTTACAACCACTACCTATTCCAGATTGGAAGTGGGACAATATTGGCATGGATTTCATCACTGGATTGCCAAGGACTAGATCAGGATATGATTCTATTTGGGTCATAGTGGATCTCCTAACTAAAGTGGCTCATTTCATACCCGTGAAGACAACCTATAAAAGTGCTAAGTTAGCCAAGATTTATATGAATAGGATTGTGTGTCTGCATGGAGTACCTAAGAGTATTGTGTCCGATAGGGGAACTCAATTCACTTCTCATTTTTGGAGGCAACTGCATGAGTCATTGGGAACAAGATTAGAATTCAGTACTGCTTTTCATCCCTAGACTGATGGACATACAGAAAGGACCAACCGGATTTTAGAGGATATGTTCAGGGCATGTGCCCTAGATTATGGAGCTAGTTGTGATGAAAGTCTGCCTTACGCAGAATTCTCTTACAACAACAGCTATCAAGCTAGCATTGAGATGGCACCGTTTGAATTTCTCTATGGGAGAAAGTGTACTACACCACTGTTATGGAATGGTGTTGGAGAAAGAAACTTGTTCGGACCAGAACTAATCAAGGAAGCTGAAGAGAAAGTCAAGTTAGTAGAAGACAGATTCTGAGCCGTAAAGGAGAAGTAGCATATGAGATTGAATTGCCTGAATCATTGTCTGCCATTCACAATGTGTTTCATGTGAGTCAGCTAAAGAAATGCCATCCGGAGATGGAAGAGACTTCTCTGAAGGATACTATACCTTTGGAAGAGGTCCAATTGGAAAGTGATCTCACTTATGAAGAGAAACCCCATTAAGATTATTGAGACTGCAGAAAGAGTTACACGGACAAAGACTATTAAATTCTGCAAAGTTTAGTGGAACCATCACTCCGAAGAAGAAGCAACATGGGAAAGATAAGATGATCTTCGGAAAGACCACCCTCACCTATTTGCTAGCCAATCCGAATCTCGAGGGCGAGATTCACCTTAAGGGGGTTAGATTTGTAACATCCCAAAAATCATGATTTCAAAGTTTGCATACCACTCATGTATTCATAATCATTTTATGATCATTTTCAAATGAGGTTTCAAAAACAGAAGCAATATGTTGTCTATTATTTTATGTGGGAAAAACAATGTCTTTATTTCCACTCAATAACATAAGGATACTTGATTTGACCATAAAAGATTTGAACATAGATTGATTGATATTACCAAAGCTTTGTCAAATTTTCAAAAAAAATATGAATTCAAAACCATTTCATATGCCTATTGAAAATAATTAATAAAAGCAAGGGTTTATTTTATATAGCAATGGGCCAGTGTAGTTTTTGAGTGAACAACATGGTTAAATACTCAAGTATGTGCATGAATCACTCTACAAAAATCTAGAGGAAATTTGAATTTAAATTCATTTGAAAAGCATTTGAAAAAGATTCCAGAAAATCAAAACAGAAATGGAAAAGGATAAAAGAAATCAAAAAGGGCCGGCGCCACTTATTCGGCCTAGTAACGAAAATAGCCCACCCGGGTTTTCTCTTCTCCCTTTGTTTCTCACCCTGCACACGCACACCCACCCGCTGACGGACAAGCCCCACCGCCACATCAGCATCGTCGTCAATCTCGCGCTGAAGACCTGCTCGTCGCGGCCGTTTCCTCCCCGACGCAAATGCGCTTAATTGGCGTTGATTGCTCGCGATATTCTCGCCCCTGCCCCGGCTACTTAACCCCCACCCCTCGACGACCATTTCCCCTCACTCAACTCGCCCACTCCGCCACCAGGCTGCCCATATTTCTCAGAACACCGCCGCTGCTCCGACGAACTGCAGCTCCAATTCCGGCCAACCCCGTCTACCCCTCTGCTCCTGGTTTGCACGAGCACTCTCCACTTCACCTTGTGCACCTCCCAGTACCACCAGCTCACTCGCGCACGCCCTGAAACCTCGACTATGTCTTCGCCAGAGCAACGCCGCCGTCTGCCTCCTCTCCGATGAACTCCCCTAGTTAGTACTGACCGTGCCTCCCCCTCTCGTTGACACTCGCATGACCAGCATCATCTTACACATCTGACGCACTGCTTATTTTGCCCTGGCATGATCTGTACCCTCGCCAACAACGACGAGAAGCCATGCCCGATGCCTTCGCGAACTCCGGTGAGAAATCCCTGACATTTCTGAGCGCCCCTTCGCCAACGAAGACCACCTCGAGCACCAGCGTCATCACGCGAACTCGGTGAGCTACCCCACTACCCTTCTCGCTTCCTGTATCGCCGGCAACATCACCGCCCGAGCACGCCGCTGCTAGCCACCGTCGCAGCGCCGCTTGTTTTTGGTCTGTTAGATCTGGGCCATTAGATCTAGATCCAACGTGTATGATAAATGACTTAAGTGAAGTGGTACATTTAGATCTGGACCGTGCGATGCACTTTTAATCTAACGATCCAGAAAGCCTGATTCGCGCGAAACGGTATCGACCAATCATGTAACATCCCAAAAATCATAGTTTCAAAACTCATTCATATCATCTTTGCATCATTCATCCATTTAGGGTTTTCTCAAAAATCATTTAGAGACAGAAGTTTGAGCTATGATTTCATGTGGGCAATTTATCCCAAATGGCCATCACCCTTTGAAATTTGAATGTTTAGGTACCTGTTTGCTTACCTCCATTGATGGAAAGATTAGGTGAAACTTTTAACCCAAGATTCCAAATTTAGAAATAGTTTCAAAATCCTTTTTCAAATATGTGCAAACTAGAGCAAATCTCTGTTTACTTTGAAACCCAAGATTGACCAAGCCTTGCTAGGTAACCACTTAGTTAAAATGACTGTTTTTGAAACCACAAAACCCTGCAAAAATTCCCAAAGCAGTTGGGATTCAAAAGGATTTGAATTTATATCAAATTCATACCAGAAAATGAACTTAGAAAAAGAAAAGGACTCTTCAATGGAAAAAGGCCGCGCTGCCAGAATCTGGTCCAGCAGCAAATCGAGCCCAGCAAGCCCACCTGGGATCTTCTTATTTTTCTCTCACGCAAGAAGCGCACGCCGAGCCATGACAGCAGATCCCACCTACACCCAGCGACCTCACCGACAAGCGGCCTCCACGTCAGCGTCGTCTCCACCCGCACGACCCATTCATCCCCAAATCAACGCGGGCGTTTCTGTGTTTAATTCGCGGCGTCAATTCGATTTATTGGCCGAGTAATTCTCGCTCGTGACCAGGCTATAAGAACCCCCTCTGTCCCCTCTCTCTTCTCCCTCAAACCCCGAACCAAGAGCGCCACCAGGCTGCGAGCATTACCCTCTGTGACCCCGCCGTCTCCGACGACTGCGACGGCAAATTCCGGTGAGTTCTGAGCTTCCCTCTGCCTCTCGTTCTTGCAAACTAGTTCAGTGAGCCTCTGCGCTTCTTTTGACACATTTCGTTTACCCTCGCATGAACCGTAGCTCCGGCAGCATCGTCGACTGGCCGCCACCGTCTTCTGTATGAACTCCGGCGAGCTCTAGTGGTAAGCCCCGACCGCCCCGCGTCTTCTAGTTCAGACACACGACTCTGCCTTGACTCTGTGAATCTAACCGTGTCCTCGTCTTGCTTTGGGGTGGTTCACAGCGACGTCCACGACGACCACCCGACACACCGACGCCGTCCTCCACTCCGGCGAGCAATCGCAATCGTGCCCGAGCGCCCGTTGATCAACCGCGAGTACGACGAGCTTCGCCGTGACCCCCTGAGCCCGGTGAGCTACTCCTCGATCTCACTTACCCCCTGTAGTGCCGCCTCCGTCGTCGACCGACAGTTCCGCCGCCGGTAGCCACCGCTCCGCCGCCAGTTCTTGGCCAGGACAATAGCAGCCGTTAGATCTGCATCGTAGCGCTAGGATAGATCCACTTAACCCCGAAGCGGTACGCGATCTGAGCCGCCAGATTTCATTTAGATCCTACGGCCGTGGAGCTCGATCCAGTGCGAAACGGTATGGGCGAATAAAAACATGACGCGTGGCTAGGTTAGATCTGAAAATAGCTTTAAAATCAGAAATTTGATCCAAATTCAAATGCTTATAACTTTTGAATGCAACGTTAGATTTTTGCAAACTTTATACCGTTGGATTCAGTGAAACAAGGCCTTTCAGAATATCCAATTTATTTAGCATATAGTAACAGTTAAAAATGATTTTATTTGTAGAACATGTTTTAAGGCCATTTTAAGAAGAAATTTATTTTGGTAAATTATATGGGTGCCAAATAAGTTTAGTTGGCAAATTTGTATTATGTTAAGTTTCTGTAGTCATGAGCATACTTGGTAGAATTTTCAAAAATCACCACTTAGTAGATTCTTGCATGCATGCATTCATATTATTTTTGGTTGTATATAATTGTGTGTAATTGTATGCTATTATTTCTTGTGTAGATTTTGCTAGTGATTGTGATTGTGAAGAGTGCTACTCTCCCCACTACCAAGGCAAGTGATATTTTCTTGAATATTTCTATCCTATGTTTTGTACTAGCAATAGATATTTTGCTAAAGTATTGCATGATATTTTGCCTAGTGCTAAGATGGGAAATCCTAAGTAGAGTGGAATAGTAGAATTGCTAGGGAATTCTCCTAAGTTAAGTTATCATAATCTGCTTAGTCTAGCTACTTAGCAAACAAGGGTGGTGAACATCTATATGGTTTATGATAAATATATTCTAAGTCAAGAGACTTATGTTTTCTTAATAAAACAACTAAGTCAAATGAACCTCCTGGGTGGAATGGAATGATTGGGTTATGTTGAGTGGTTACACAAGGCCATGGACTTGGGTTGTGTATCTCACTTGTGGTATGCCACCCAGGCACAAAGGGATTTGGAGGCCAAGTGTTGAGAAAGCTTACAGTGCAACCACTTGGCAATATGGGCTCTGCCATGATCATATAGGTTGCCTGAACTTAGTCATTTGGACAGTTGGTGGTAGTTGGGATGATAGGTTGGAACGCGTCCATTTGACTAAGGAAAAGCTTCTGAAAGGTCCTGTCTTGAGAAACCAAGTCTGGTGGGGAAAGTGCACAACCTCTGCAGATGGAAAACCTAAGTACTTAGCCTAGTCCAAGGAAATGGACACTTTTGAGCATCAAGACATGGAAGCTACAAGAATCTCATCACTCCAACTTCTAAGTAAAAATTTGTGGGTGAACAAGGGTGGAGGACCTCAATGTCTATTGGTGACTCCTTGGGAATGTTTTTGACAAAGAAGAACTTAGTGTTTTCAACTAATAGGAAAAACCTATTTTCAAGCAAAGCAAGCCAAGCTACACTTAGCCAAATGCATATAGTAATATAGTCCACTTAAAATATACTAAGGTATCACTTGCCAATACTATTCCAAAGTATTGACCCTCTGTTGCTGTAACTTGTGATGTTCCAGGTTACTCCGATGATGAATAGGAGTCATGAGTCTACACTCAACATGCTTGCCTGTGGCACATGAAGATGAAGACTTATGTTTATTTACTTATTCCATAAACTCTTGTATTAGGCCTTTGGCCCTGAGTTGTAAAAGACTATGTTTTATCTCTGGAATGAATGTAATAAACGACCTTTGTATCTGTGTACTTCATCTTAAACTGTGGATGCTAGCATTGATCCAGGGACTAGCATTGCAATCACAGGGATCCTTTCCTTATAAAGGAGGGGTCTAACAGATGGTATCAGAGCACTGTGTTGCCTGTAGGATTATGACCCTAGGATTGGAAAACCAATAAGGAAAAGTTTTTCAACTACTTCTACACTTGTCTATTCTTCTCGTAAAACTTTTCTAATCTCTTTCAACTTCCTTTGTAGATGAACTCCGTCAACGAAGCCGTGAAGAAGGGACCACTCATGACCATGACCTTGGAGTGTGAAACTGAGTTTCCCAATATTCTCAAGGACCTCATGGAGGCAATGGATGCACATGGTGAAGCCGTGTACAAGGGCTTTCCAGTGATGGATGAAGGGGTGGAGTATTGGTGGGTGCAACTTCACTTGTACAAAAACAAGGAAGACAACCACAAAGAAAGAGGATTCTGCATGTACACCAACACTACAATGCACACCACATTCTTTGAGTCAGCCAGGGATGCAGCTTGGAGGACTATCAAAGAACTAAGTGCTAGAGTCAAGTGCAGAATGCTCAACCTCCAAAAGGACTTAGAGAAAGAGAAGGAGCTTACTCAAGAGTTGGAAGACACCAACCAAGAGATAAGGGGAGATGTTATAGACTTAGTGATAGAGTCAAGAGAGCAAGATTGGTGGATTGCCTCTAGGAACATTGTGTTTAATAATAGATCCCGTGAGATTGGATTGTAAGGACACTTCGTTAGTTGGACCACCACTTATCCCCTTATTTCCAAAAGATATTTTAAATAAGTATGGACCTTGAATGATGTAATGGATTTATGTATGCATGACTTGTGTGACGATTATGTTTCATGGATATGTATGAATGTTTGTCTTGATTTACCTTGAATTGCATTGTTCTAACTTTTTCAATCTTATAAGGTGTGTGCTAGGTTATGAGATCGTCCTCCTCGCTATGCCCTGCTAGCCTTTATATAGATAGTCTAGGTCCTGGGTAGGTCGAGTCGGTTACAAATTAGGGTTGACCCCTTTTGAAATTCTATCTACACTTATCCGTATCCTCCAATAAGGCGAGTTCTCTCCAGGCTTGGGCCATCTGAAGTATCCTTGGGCTTCACGTTTGCAACAGATCTTCATGTGGGCCTCCACTGGGATGGACCAGGTAGGCTAACATCGGGTACCTGTAGGTCATATCCATGTCAGTTACAGATGGACTCACCCTCGTATATAGTAACCGAGATAACGTTCCCGCAAACAAATGTGATTGATGTAGATGTACACGACCATCCTCAATGACATGCAGACGATCAGCGCCACAAATGGGCATCGCCTCCGGAATCGATGACACGTACGGTGCGCCAATGACTCCCGAACCCTCGCTTCCAGCCGAGTGGTGGAAGTAGCGGATCCTTGGAAACTCTAATAGCGCTACACCATGGTAGTGGTGGTGGAGGGGAAGGATTAGAGTATGGATTCGCCAAGCACCTTTTCGAGTGGCAATGGGAAAGGCAAGCAAGAGGGAGAAGATGCCAACCAAAGGGCATATGATAGAGGCTATGGAGAGTGTGTGTGAGAGAGAGGGGGAGGAGGCCACATCCTTTTATAGGTGAAAGGACATTTATTGTCTTAATTGGTTTTGGTGTTCGTTAACAACTTTTAGATAATTTTATAGTGTGCTAATGTCTATAGGATGATATACTGAAAAGTGAAAAGTCTTTATCCCTATGGAAATGTCCCTGCAAGCAACTGCAATTTTCAGGGTATTCCTGATCGGAGTCTCTGGTGTGCAAACACTGGAGTCTCCTTTGTGGTCTGGAGTTGTCCCGAAGTCCACGGAGGGGCCTCCAGAAATATGCATGGGACATTCTGTATGGTCGTCCGGATATGGACCGGATTCTCCGGTGCATCCTCCCAGACCGGAGTTGCTGAAGAATCTCTGGAGTGGACTTATCCATCTTGGCTAGGACATTCTGTATGGTGGTCCGGAGATGGACCGAAGATTGGTCGGAGTCTTCGGTTTACAGACCGAAGTCTTTGATATGGAACTTTCACCAACGGTCAAAAACGCTTCACAATCTGTGGGGCTATAAATAGGGGACTTCATCCTCTTCCCCCGGCTGCTCGTTCGAGAATAGAAGTCCCCCACCATTTGAGCCACCAAATCATCAAGATCTCTTCATCCAACCATCCAAATTCGTTGATCTTTGGAGAATCGAAGGAGGAGGCCTTGATCTATAGCTTCACCAAGAGATATCTTTGTTTCCCCCTCATTCACTTGAGGGCACCTTGCCCGAGTGTTCCATTGGAAACCCTAGTTCTTGATTTGGTTCTTACAATCTTGTCTTTGATTATCTGATAGCTTGCTTGCATTCGGGAGCCTCCAATTAAGGTGTCGTCTTCCACCTCGAAGGTTGTCGATATAGTGGAAGAGGTGAATCGAACCCTTTGGGATGAGGTTCATCGGAGAACAAGGGAGATGATGGAGCCTAGAAGCTCTTCGTCGGGAAACCCGAAGAGCAAGGTGTGATGTAGCACAGCAGCAAGTCTTCCCTCAGTAAGAAACTGTAACATCCCAAAAATATCAAGCTTGGATCATCAAATTCTAATCATCAACATTTAGGGTTAACAAAAAACTTTTCTAAATAAATTTATGAATGCATGCCTATGTGTATGCATTGATTTTGAATTATTTTAAACCACCTTGTTTGATTGCTTCATTGCTTGTAAAATGTTCCTTAGGTGAAATAAACATCATCTAAAACATTTCCCACACTTTTCCTAAAGACAAGTAAATCAAAACAAATATATTAAGGGAATGGTCACTTTGACCAATTTAACTCCCATGCCTACTTTGGCTGTCTCAAACTTCCAGAACTTAATAGAAACTTTGCTGGATCTTTGCACCCCTTGATTGTACTCATAACAAAGTATCAAGGCCCACTTTGTGATCATCCAGAAACTTTCAAATGCATAGTTTAAATGCCAATTCAAAATTGAATCTTCTTCATATGGGAAGATCCCACTTTTTCAAAACCCACTCAAACAAGCTCAACTTTCAAAACCCAAGCATCTGCAGACTCACCAGCACCAATCTAGCAAACTCACCAAAAATCATTTCAAAATTCAAAACTTGATTTCATGCGGCCATTTCATCAAACAGGTTGCAGACACAAATCAAACAAAACATTAAACACTATAGTGTGCAGTGATTCTTGCCTAACTTGTTTCCTAGTTAGCTCACACACAGCTCAGTAGATCATCTAGAAGGATTAGCCCAACACTAGAACCCCTGTGAGCTTGCCATTGCCATTAATGGTGAACAGCCGAGCACCCCAATGTCACCCCATTGTGGACACAAGGCTAGAGGAAGAACTAGCCGTGCCAACCTTGTCTAGGAGGCAGCCCACCGTCCACCGCCACTCACTATCCCAGCCGCAAGCGTTGCCAAGCCCTGGACCACACGCACAAGCCGCTGACCATGCGGCGTGCTCGAGCGCCACCTCGACCATCACCCACGCATCGCCGCGTGCATACACGATCGCCATCAACCCAGGAGACCGCCAGACACTCCCGTTTGCCGCCTCGTGCCGCACAGCCACCGCCCGCCGTCGAAGACGCCGCCTCTGTCGCGCAGAGCACCGCCCGTTCCAGACCAAACCACACCGCCCCATGCCTCGAGACCATGTCGTTGAGCATAGCCAGGAGACACCGCACCGTCCCCTACCCTTGCCGATGCCATTAGCCGTCTGTAACATCGCCCCCGACGAGCTCACCGTGCGCCCCGACGGTCCCCTCGCTCGACTATAAATAGAGGCCACCCCCGCACGAATTCTTCACACCGTCTCACTCCCCTCTCCTCACTAATCGTGCCACACCATTCTCAGAGCAAGGCGAGCACCACCTCGCCGGAATTTCACTGGCGCCTGCCGCTGCCTTAGAAGAAGGGAGCCAGCGATTGGAGCCGAACCAGGAGCTGCCGCGACCACCCCTGAGTTCGCCGTCGTCGACTTCGTCGTTCGCCCGCCTCACCGACCCTCGCCAGTACCCCGGTGAGTCCCTAGCAACCCTCACTGGCCGCGCTAGGTTTTGTTCTCGCCGGAGTTGTCTCGCGTCGACGATGACTCCCAGCCGTTAGATTAGAACTAGATCGAACGATCCACGTTGCCCCATACCGCTTCGCCCAGCCCCGTGTCACTGATGAGTGGGGACACCCACTTAAGCAGCCCGCGGGAGCACTGCGCTTAGCAGGCCGGCCCAGTAACTTTTCTCGCGTAGCCCAGTTATTCAAATTAAACCTTTTTCTATTTCATTTCAAACACACTTCTGTACCCAACTTCAAAAATCAACCCAGATCGATTCAGTGCACCAATTTGAATGAAACCAATTTTTTTGGAAAGGTCTGTGAATGCTGAATCCAAGCCCGTTGGATTCAAGTCATTTGGATCTATAGATCACCCATGGTAACAATAACAAGGCAAAAGCTTTTCTGCATTCAAACATTTTTCAAATTGAAACCAAAATAGCTTTTGAGTTGATTCCAACTCTCAAAAATCACATTTAACCATACCTTTCAGAATATATAAAAAAAATATAGGTTTACTTGCAGAAATATTGTTCAAGTAATAAAAGAATGCTACATAAGCATTTCTAGCCACTTTAATTAATTAAAATAAAAGGATAAAACCTTATTAAATTGTGACACCACTTTAAATCACATTCCCATGGACTACAATATGTGGTGATGACATGTGTCAACATGATCCCATGTTTAGTTTGGAGAATATTAAATCTTCAGTAGTGTTTCATTGAGTAGAAATTTATTTTCTAAAAATAAAAAGGGATTAAATAAAGCCTTAACCTGGTAATGTTAGAGATGATGCTATATCATCTATAGGACCCTTGTGTGTAATGATTGCAAGTAGTTAAGTATTGTTTGGTGATTGTGTACCTCGTATTTATTCATAGACGCTAGTACCGACCAAGGATACGAGGAAGAAGGAGGATACTACGAAGAAGAAGCCGAGGAGAACTTCAACCACTGCTCTACACAAGGCAAGCTAGTAACCTTGCAAGTTAACACTTGCAATTTAGCAAGCTTATATTGACATTGATGCAACCTAACACTTGTAGGATACCCCACTGATACAACAAACCCCTACTTGTTACCATGCCTACTATATGCCTTAAGCATTTGTGATCATACCCATTTGATAAACCAATCCTAGTTTTATGGCAAGCTTCTTACTTTATTTCTTTATCAAAGCTTACTTAGAGTCTACCTAAGAGTTTGGTAGATACTAGACAGTTGTGCTGAAGGTTGCATAAAGAGCATAAAATTTGGCCTAGGTTAGAAACCTTGATATCAGCCTAAGATATAAGGTTGTACTTAGTTGAAACTCCACTGGTTACCACCCCTCATCATTACTACCCCACCTGTAGATGCTAGTGCTAAGCATAAAACTTGATCAACTTTTAGATGGGAATACTTGGTGGAAAAATGGTTATGAAAACCTTGGAATGATGGATCATTCTATTGAAATGTTTTGGACATGTGTTTCCAAACACTTGATGATTTTGGTGATGAAAATGTTGAGGCATGAGCCTTAGCCCTTTATAAAACTGATGAATGTCTAGATGCAATACCATTACAATTTTATCATATAACCACAATACCCGAATATTGGGTAGGGCTTAACTGGAAACTTATATTCCTTAGTATTACTTCCCTCACGGCCAAGGTCTGAGCTGAGGCTACCTTGTGAAGATTGTCCACCTGTGCAATACCCAAGATGACAGTTGGTCATGGTTGGGAGGCCAAACTCACAGGAGAGGTGCTTATACTAGGGTGTGTAATCGAAGGTTAGGATTGATTATCCGCATACTGAGTATGGAGAATTCATGATTTGTTCCTAACGGATGTATCGAATGTTATGGTGAAAGTGTACAATCTCTACAGAGTGTCAAACTATTCGAATAGCTGCGTCCGCAGTTATGGACAGTTGGAGTGGCCATAATGTTCCCTCGTCAGACTTGTCAGAAAGACTTGTGAAATGAATTGAGACTTTGACTTGACCACAACAGAGTTGTGACCTGAATTACAAGATCCCACTTAGGTGTTATAAAACTGTTACTAACTTTGGAACCTAGTAGAGATAAATCTGGCTTTTGCAAAACACCCCTAGACCCTAGTGTCCTATTATCCAAAAACCCCCTTTACTTGTTAGTATTAGTTTGCGAGTATTTAAAGAGTACTCAAGGCTTTGTCCCTGGCTATTCCCATGGCCAGACTATGAAGAGGAGTACCTGGAAGATGGACCCCAGGAAGGTTACGACAACTAGGATCATCTCCCATCGTCAGCATTGCCCGTGACCCCGAAGACGGAGGTTCGCCTACGCTGCCGTTATTATTACGTATTCCGCTGCTTGAAGTTGTATTAAGAACTGGATCATGAGATCCCTATTTGTGTAAGAACTTATGTATCGTTTGTAATGGATGATGTACTATGGTATCCAATTCTGTTATGTCTCGCAAAAATGGTAATCCTGGGATTGCGATGTATGGCATAACAGACATCTAGGATTGAAAAATCCGGGTGTTGACAAGTTGCTATCAAAGCCATCCTGACCATAGGAGACCCTAGTTAGACTGGACGTTTGAACCAAAAACTTAGTTTCAAAACCAAAGAAAACAAAAATTTACAAAAACTTATTCTCATCCTTATATCTTTGATTCTTTCATAAAAACTCATGTTCCTCAAAAACTCTTGTAAAATACATAAAATTTTGACACACTTGATCACTCTACTAATCTACTCATCCTCTATTTTTATAGATGGACGTGAAGTACAGCAAGTTTTATCAGTTGGGGAATGGAGGAGACCTTATCTTTGAGAGGGATCTGGATCAGCTTTCGGAACTTCTGGAGCGTCCGCACCCCGAGTTCTTCGGAGCTCAGCTCAATGATCAAGGAGGAGAAGATCTGCAGTGGCTAATTGTTGCAAGTCTCCGAGGAAAGATTGAACCTCCCACTGCGGAAGGAATTCAGTTTACCTTAAGAGAGAACAACTGGCTCGATGGACTTGCCAGAGTAATGCAGGAAGCTCTTTCCCGTCTGTGTGGGCAGAGCATGAATCAGATCAAGGGAACCCGCTTTGAGTTTTTCCCAAGGCGTGATGCAAATGGACAACCCCTGGAAGCCCCATACCACCGCGAACTGAAGACTCAATTGGACCACCTTAGCTTCATGATGTATGATCGTCAGCAGGAGTTGGATAACTGCCGTGACTATTGCAACCACAAGTCAGCCATCATCAAGACGAAGGATCAGACCATAGCTATGCTAGCAAAGGATCGCAAGTCTCGTCGCCGTCAGCTCGACAAGAAGGAGCGCATTATTGCACGTCTTCGCCACCGCATCTCATCTCTGGAGGAGACCATCCACGAGAGAGACATGCAGTTGGAGGAAAGGGAGAATGCCGGAGAGGATCTTCGTGGAGACCCTTACTCCTATCTCAGCGATGACGATGATTTTCTGGAGGATCAGGCCATGGACTTCTTCACCGATGAGGATTATTTCGCCTTCATCGATGATGATGAAGATGATGCAGCCACAGACTCCGAGGAGCAGTAGCACTTGAGCACTAGCATAGTGAGTAGTATTCGGTCCCACTGTATCGTAGTCTCCAGAATGGTTCTTAAAACCATCTGTTTTTCTTTGTTGTGGTGTGTGTTGTACTGTGTGCTATGAATGAATGAATGAAAAATCAAGTTGCTAGAAAAACCTGAGTCAAACTTAAAAAAAATTCAAAGACCCAAAACCTTCGAAATTTCCCTCTTTTCTCATGATCTATATCAATCTTCAGATGCCACGTGGAGGAAGTGGTTCAGCCCCGGACCCGATGTTGCAGATTCTGCAAATGTTGACTTCTGACCGCTGGTCGAAAGAGCGGAACGTCAAGCCAACCTATCCACTCTGCAACAGATAGCCCAGCTAGCCCACAACAACCAAGGCCACGGAAATCAGGACAACCATGGATCTAAGCTCAAGAATTTCCAGAATACTAACCCACCCATTTTCACCAAGTCAGAAGAACCCCTAGACGCCGATGATTGGCTGCAAACCATGGAAAACAACCTAGAAGTCGCTGGAGTGGAAGCCAACGAGAAAGTCCTGTTTGCCACCCATTATCTAGCCGGAGATGCCAGGGCATGGTGGAACAGTGTTCGTGCAATGACCGGAGGCCAGATGATGACCTGGGAGGAATTCAAGGTCAAGTTTAGCAGAACCCATGTGCCACCAGGTTTTATCAAGAGAATGAGAGACGAGTTCAGAGAGCTAAAGCAAGGAAGGATGACTGTAGTGGAATACCGTGACAGATTTTTGTCATTAGCTAGGTATGCCACGGACGAGATAGACACCGAAGCCTAGAAGAAAGAAAGATTCCTGAATGGTCTGCATGACGAGATGCAGACGGTGTTAGTCAATATACCCTTTGCTGATATTGAAGCCCTTGTCGATTCTGCCATCCAGATGGAAGGAAAGATCAACCAAGCCAATGAGAACCGCAAGCGTCGCACGATGCATCAACCCGGAACCCATCAGACCCCAAAGTATCGCCCCAACCCATCTCCAGGATTTGCCCCAAGAACCAATAGACCCCCTATGACCCGTCCAACCTATCCCGATCGTGGAAACCCTAGACCTGTAGGAAATCCCAACAACCCCGGCAACTCTAGCAATTTCACTCGTGCCCCACCCAAGTTCAACACCAACAATGCTACCGCCAACCCCAACACTGCCCCGAGGACTGGAAGCAATGCTTGAAGGGGTTCGTAGCATGGAAAACAAAAATTTTCTATCGCATACAAACAAACAAGCCAAGATCTATATACTAGATTGTAGCAACGAGTCGATGGAATAACTCACCCTCGAAGATTCCAAAGCGGTTAACGAGAGTAGATTCTCGTGGGTGATGTAGTCGCATCTTTTCCGATCTCAAGATCGCAGAGACGATCCTTCCGGCCACGTTCGGCAGCGCTCCCACGATCGGTCACACGTTCGGTACTCGGCGAAGACCTTCCTCTCCCTTGTTCCAAAGAAAATGGAGGTTGGAGCACTCTCGCGATTCCGGCAAAGACAACGTGGTACCGGAAGTAGAGGGAGATCCGTGAGGGCTTCGCCTTAAGCGAGTATGGTGGAGTATGAGAGAGTACTATTAGTGGTCTAGGGATTAGACACACCAATTAGAAGGCTCTAAACCGAAGGCTAGGGCAATTAGAAGCTCTAAACCAAAATGGCTCTAAACCGGAGATTAGAGGATAGGAACTTGTGTGTCTAGAGGAGGAGGCCCTGCCCCTCCTTTTATAGGTGGGAGGGGCGGCCAAGGGGAGGGGAGTCCCTCCCCAAGTCGGCCTTGGTTGGCGCGCCGGCTTGGAGGGACTCCTCCCCAAAGTCGGTTCCAACCACCTCTTGCTTGTTTCCCACAGTTTCTTGTTTTAGCCGTTTGACTTTCAAACTGGACATTTGACTTTTCTGTTTTAGGATTCAATTTAATCCTTTATTTGGAACAGCAAGAACACTTAGTACATGATGCAATCATTCCAATATGTAATGACACATTCATGTACCCCTCCCCCCCGGAGTGCCGGATAATCCGGAACCTTCTAGAACATTCCCGATGAAAACACCGGAACCATTCCCGAACTCCGAAACGGGACTTTCCTTATATGAATCTTATTCTACGGACCATTCCGGATCACCTCGTGATATTCCCGGATCCCATCCGAGACTCCGAACAACATTCGGTCTCTTTCTCATAATACCATAACTACTCAAACAACATCGAATCCTTAAGTGTGTCTCCCTACGGTTCGTGAATTATGCGGACATGATCGAGACACTTCTCCGAACAATAACCAATAGAGTAATCTGGAAATTCATATGGCTCCCACATATTTCTACGATTACTTTGCGATCGAATGAACCACTTATATACGATACCAATTTCCCTTTGTCTCACGATAGTTTACTCATCCGAGGTTATGATCGTCGGTATCTCTGCATACCTAGTTCAACCTCGTTACCGATAAGTACTCTTTTCTCGTTCCCGTGATATGTGATCCCTTGTGAGCCAGTCACATGCTTGCAAGCTAATTGGATGACATTACACCGAGAGGGCCCAGAGTATATCTATCCATCATATGGATGGACAAATCCCACTCTTGATCCATGTGTCTCAAACAATACTTTCCGAACACTCAATGCCACCTTTATAGCCACCCGATTCACGGTGTGGTGTTTGATGTCATCAAAGCATCCATCCGGTAAAGGTGATATGCATGATCTCATGGTCGAAGGAATTAGGTTACTATGTATCAGAAAGCATATAGCAATTGAACTATTGTAATGACTTGATCTTTATGCTACGCTTATCTATAGGAGTATGTCCATCACATCATTCTCCTAATGATATGACCCTGTTGTTAATAACATCTCTATGTTCATGATCAGGAAACCATGATCATATATTAACCAACAAGCTAGTTTAACAAGAGGCTTTACTAGGGACTCTTATTTTAGTTTACAAATCACACAAGTATTAATGTTTCCGGTTAATACAATTATAGCATGGTATGTAAACATTTATCATAAGTGTGAAGATATGATAATAACCACTTTATTATTGCCTCTTGGGCATATCTCCAACAGTCTCCCACTTGCACTAGAGTCAATAATCTAGTTTGAAACCTTTGTGTATTCAACACCTATGGCTTTCCGGTGTTGTATGTACATGATTGCTAGTGGTCAACTGATCTCCGGATCTGACACTTCCAGGTCCGTGTGTAATTGCATGTCTTTGCGTCTCTACGCATCACTCATTCTCTAATGAGATGGCTTTGTATAAATTTGGTCCTTTGGTGAGACCTTTAGTTCTTTAGGGTTAAAACATGTTGATAATATTGTCGTACAATATATCTTCATAGTATTATCCCGCTATGAACTACACTTAGTTTGATAACAAACTACTTGACCCAAATGCCCTCTTTTGCTGCTATAATTGCAGTCATATACTTAGCCATTTTGTTGTAGTACCTGTCACAATGTCTTAACTTTGGAACTCATCCAAATCCATTATGGAACTTACTTTGCATTATATTGTGCCACCCTTAGTTTAGATTGAGATAAACTTAATTTGTACTTTGTGACAAAACTAGTATCAATGTAGTACTTTTACAATGAACTAACCATCTATTTGTCACTTCTACAAACAATATATTCTTAGTTCTTCCAAAAGATCATAAGAATATCCTTACTATTGTCCAATGATCATCACATGAATCATTCTGGTATATGCTCACATCATTTAGAGCATAGGACATATCTGGATTTGTACATATCACAGCATAATTGATATAAATACTCTTTGTGATTTCATACATCAAGTATCAATCTATACTTGAATCTTTGTTTCACTTACCAAGCGTCAATACACTTGAATATATCATTAATATTGAACTCATTCAATCCTTTCTGTGCGACAAGAAACTTTCTTGTAGTTTCTATATTGAACTTATTCAATATCTCGTCTATGTACTTCTGGCATAACCATATTAGCGTCTATTCAAGCCAAATATTTGGGTTCTGCCTAAGTCTTTCATCGAGATGAAATTCTTAATATGTGTTAATAAAAGATACATCATTTCCAAATCAACAATATGTCTTCCACATAATGTATTAGAAACATGTCTTAGCGCTCCCACTTAATTTCTTGCAAATGCAAGCATCTTCATCGTCTCTAATGAACTTTTAAACTCCTTTAACAGTTTCATCACAGTGAAGATTCCAACTCCGCGATGCTCACTTTAACCATTGAAGTTTGCATACGCTTTTAGCATCCTTTGAATTAACAAAACCCTATGGACCGTGTTATGCACATGTCCTAGGTAACGATTCTATTAGAAGAACTTGTTTTGTTTATTCAACTACCATATAACAAATTATATGTAGTGGTTGCTACATTAATCCGTCTAGACTAAAAATCGCTATGAAAGATCAAATCTTGTCATATACAACGTTTGAACATTGTTGTGAACTCTTTCCCAACATGTCGACTATTTCATAGATGTGAAACATCCATGTCTATTTCTTTATAGATCCAAATACGACTGTAAGGTCTTGTACCTTCCCAGAGGGTCTTTCAAGTTCAAATCTTGATCTCTCGTATATGGAACTATCACGGATTTATGGCTTCAAGCCATTTCTGAGTCAGGGCCCATCATCGCTTCTTTGCATGTAGTACGTTCATTATTCTCAAATAATGATTCAACCCTCAAATCTTGGTATTTGATTGTTTACTCGACCTACTTGGTTCAACAGAAACTTTGACCTTCATAACCACAACCTTTGAGGCACGTGAGCCATGAGCATTGTTGCTGCCTCTGGAACACTTTTTCGGTGCTGCGCAACTCTGCACATATAGCTAAGGTTCTTTTAACCTTATCAAAGTTCTATTGTCCTCCCACTTAACTTTTCACGAAAAAATCCTTCTAAAAGAAACTTGACGTTCTAAGTGACAAACACTTTTGTCTCCGGTGTTATGGAGGAATACTTAACAAAGATAGGTTCATCCGACTTTGGTTGCAAACATCTTTCTTATGCATAGCATACCAATGTTTAAGAAAGGACAACTTGGGTTTTATCCCAAACCATAACATATGGTGTCATTTCAACGGATTATGATGGAGCTCTTTTCAGTTGAAAAACGGTAATCTCTAAAGCTTTTAATCTTTAAAATATAATGGCAGTTTTATGAATTATACCTTTGATCTTACCATGTCAAACAAGGTTTAATTACATATCTCGAACGCTCCATACCCTTATGGTGTTTCGGGAAATGCAAATCCACGGAACGATTCCTTAAATCTTAGGTATTATTCTAAACTTTGTAACTCAAATATCTTCCTTTATGATCTTTATCATAAACTGTTTATATTCTTGTTACAATGATTTTGCACTTCATCTTGAAAGTCTTTGAACTTTTCAAATGTTTCATACTTCATCCTTATTAAGTAAATATTCATATATTCACTCAAATTTTCGGAGAAAGCAAATGAAGTTGAAATCCATCGCTCTTGACTACACATAATGGACTTCGTACAACAATATGTACAAATTCCAATAAGCTAGTCTTTCGTTCCCTTTTGGCCTATGAACGAAGTTTCAATTATCTCTAGGAAAGTTTCTCAAGTGTCATGTGATCAAAAATCAAAAGACTCCAAAATTCCATCCACATGGAGTTTCTTCATGTTTTCTTTCAATATAATTTAAACGGCGATGTCACTTCCTAAGTGATCTTTCAATAAATTTGTCTTTCGACATCTTTAGCACTAGTTTTATGGATGTGATTTTTCCAACGAGTTTTGTGAATCATCCATCTTTTATGGATTACAGCATTTATTTGAACAACCCTTTTGTTCTCATAATACCTGATAAAACAAATCTTGAAGGCAAACTTTGATGTTCAATGAGTAACACAATAACCCTTTATTTGTTCTCGATGAACATCATCACATATTCTTTTGCTAGTTACTTAGGCCATTGTAGTTCATGAATTGTGTTGTTTCGTATGACGATTCACACCAACAAATTCAGTATCAAATACTTAAGAAACACATTGTTTAATAAGCAAAGAATATAGCCATAACATGTATATCATCTATATACTTAAACTGAAAAATTCTAGTCTTTTCTTTTCTGCCATATATTTATGAGATTCTCTTTCAGTATTTCCTTTTCTATTTGAAAGAATCTATCAACATCAATAGTGGAGTCATACATATGACACATAGTCCAAAACATGTATAGTTAAATACCAATGTCTTTGGACTTGCACTTTGAAGTAGATCACCATCATCAAATGTTTGGTGTTCTTTCAAATTCCTTTATTTAGTAATCTCTTGGTGTAGTAAACATTTTACCTACATCAAATATTCATCTTTATCATGGAATCGTCCATGATCAAACTACCTTTAGCTTATAACGATGAATTACGAGTATAATGTTGCTATCCAAAACCTTTTGGAGGATTAGGACAACAAGTGTCTACAACCCTTTGCAAATTCACATCAAAATATGAGAACATGAACTTTTGCCATATTATACTCTATCATGTTGCAACCAAAACTTCGTTTCAGATATCACAATATCTTCCACACATCATGGTTTCTGAAACAACTCTTTCAGATCCTAGATAACCTTGATATTAAGACAATCCTTTGAATATCAAGAATCATGGAGACAAACATGATACTTATACACTAACACTTGGAATTGTCACTCTTGTTTTAATACCAATTATTAAACTTTATGGAGTAACCGGAACTTACTGAAAGTTTGCAATAGGACTTTTAAACTTTAGATTAACACTTCAAAACAATACGATACCAGTTCGTAAAGTAACTAACCAGAATTCTATAGTTCTATCATCTCAATTATAACTAAGCGCAAGGTGGTAAACGGATGCCAATGACTACAACAATTATGCAAATTCACTTTGATTTAATTTATGATAAATAGTGTTCAACTTTTAATCATATTGCTGTTAAACTCCCACTCAAAACAATATCCCTCACATTGTTTTAGTGATCACACGAACCAAATCCACCATATCAAAACCGATCATCACGAGAGTTGACATAGCTTCAATGGCGAACAATCAACATGTTCATCATATCTCCTATATGACTCATGCTTTACCTTTCGGTGATCCGTGTTCCTGAGACCATGTCTGTACATGCTAGGCTCGTCAAGATCAAACCTTAGCTTCCGCATGAGCAAATCTGGCTTGCCCACGTTGTATACACTTGCGGAATCTAACACACCCGATCATCACGTGGTGCTTCGAAACAACAAGCTTTAGCAACGGTGCCAACTAAGGGTGAACACTTTATGACTTGAAATTCATGTGCATGAGGGATCATCTTATAATGCTACCGTCGTCTACTA
The DNA here is from genome assembly GCA_030063025.1 of Avena longiglumis. Taxonomy (NCBI): domain Eukaryota; kingdom Viridiplantae; phylum Streptophyta; class Magnoliopsida; order Poales; family Poaceae; genus Avena; species Avena longiglumis. Next base: position 467,076,909 of record CP125974.1, on the reverse strand, counting down.
AGCAATACAAGATGCATAAAGGATTAACATCACATGTAATTCACAATATGTGATATGATATGGCCTTTCTTCTTGTGCTTCCGATCTCCATCTTCAAGCACGAACATGATCTCCATCATCACCGGCATTGCATCAAGGCCAATGACGCTGCTCCATGGTTGTCGTCCACCGGCTTCAACTATTACAACTACTTTGAATAGACACGCGGGTCTTGACAGAAATTAAAGACAACCATATGGCTCCTGCCGGTTGCCGACTTACAATAAGGAACATTGCATACATCATATATAATCACAATCATGGCCATATCACATCACTGCACACCCCTGCAAAACAAAGTTAGACCCCTCTACTTTCTTTGCATATTTTACGTGGTTTGGGGCTTTCAATAAGTGTCGTTCTAACTTACGAACAAGAACCACAACATTGATACTAGTATTGTTAATCACCCGTTGTAAATTGGATCTTACTATGCTAGGAGAAACAGGCACCCGCAAAGCCACTTATGCAATACAAGTTGCATGTCAAGCGTGGAGCAAGTCTCATGAACGATGTCATAAGGTTAGCCTGGGCCGCTTCATCCCAACATGCCGCAAGATGCAAAGTACACAAGAAGCAATCGACAATAAAAGCATCAACGCCCACAATGACCATTGTGTTCTACTCGTGCAACAGATCTACATATAGACACGGCTCTGATACCACTGAAGGGGTTCGTAGCATGGAAAACAAAAATTTTCTATCGCATACAAACAAACAAGACAAGATCTATCTACTAGATTGTAGCAACGAGTCGATGGAATAACTCACCCTCGAAGATTCCAAAGCGGTTAACGAGAGTAGATTCTCGTGGGTGATGTAGTCGTACTCTTTCCGATCTCAAGATCGCGTAGACGATCCTTCCGGCACGTTAAGCGGCTCCCTTGATCGGTCACACGTTCGGTACTCGACGAAGACCTTCCTCTACCTTGTTCTAGCAGGCAGCGGAGGTTGTAGCACTGTCCTCGCGATTCGGCGGACTGTGACGTGGTACAGTAGAGGAGATCCCAGGAGGCTTTAAGCCGGAGCGAGTATGGTGGAGTATGAGAGAGTACTATTAGTGGTCTAGGGATTATACACACCAATTAGAAGGCTCTAAACCGAAGGCTAGGGCAATTAGAAGCTCTAAACCAAAACGGCTCTAAACCGGAGATTAGAGGATAGGAACTTGTGTGTCTAGAGGAGGAGGCCCTGCCCCTCCTTTTATAGGTGGGAGGGGCGACCAAGGGGAGGGGAGTCCCTCCCCAAGTCGGCCTTAGTTGGCACGCCGGCTTGGAGGGACTCCTCCCAAAAGTCGGTTCCAACCACCTCTTGCTTGTTTCCCACAGTTTCTTGTTTTAGCCGTTTGACTTTCAAACTGGACATTTGACTTTTCTGTTTTAGGATTCAATTTAATCCTTTATTTGGAACATCAAGAACACTTAGTACATGATGCAATCATTCCAATATGTAATGACACATTCATGTACCCCTCCCCCCCCGGAGTGCCGGACAATCCGGAACCTTCTAGAACATTCCCGATGAAAACACCGGAACCATTCCCGAACTCCGAAACGGGACTTTCCTTATATGAATCTTATTCTCCGGACCATTCCGGATCACCTCGTGATATCCCGGATCCCATCCGAGACTCCGAACAACATTCGGTCTCTTTCTCATAATACCATAACTACTCAAACAACGTCGAATCCTTAAGTGTGTCTCCCTACGGTTCGTGAATTATGCGGACATGATCGAGACACTTCTCCGAACAATAACCAATAGAGGAATCTGGAAATTCATATGGCTCCCACATATTTCTACGATTACTTTGCGATCGAATGAACCACTTACATACGATACCAATTTCCCTTTGTCTCATGATAGTTTACTCATCCGAGGTTATGATCGTCGGTATCTCTGCATACCTAGTTCAACCTCGTTACCGATAAGTACTCTTTTCTCGTTCCCGTGATATGTGATCCCTTGTGAGCCAGTCACATGCTTGCAAGCTAATTGGATGACATTACACCGAGAGGGCCCAGAGTATATCTATCCATCATATGGATGGACAAATCCCACTCTTGATCCATGTGTCTCAACCAATACTTTCCGAACACTCAATGCCACCTTTATAGCCACCCAGTTACGGTGTGGTGTTTGATGTCATCAAAGCATCCATCCGGTAAAGGTGATATGCATGATCTCATGGTCGAAGGAATTAGGTTACTATGTATCAGAAAGCATATAGCAATTGAACTATTGTAATGACTTGATCTTTATGCTACGCTTATCTATAGGAGTATGTCCATCACATCATTCTCCTAATGATATGACCCTGTTGTTAATAACATCTCTATGTTCATGATCAGGAAACCATGATCATATATTAACCAACAAGCTATTTTAACAAGAGGCTTTACTAGGGACTCTTATTTTAGTTTACAAATCACACAAGTATTAATGTTTCCGGTTAATACAATTATAGCATGGTATGTAAACATTTATCATAAGTGTGAAGATATGATAATAACCACTTTATTATTGCCTCTTGGGCATATCTCCAGCAATGCTGTGCCTGTAGCAGCAAAGGACAAGTCACAAGTGACCTGTTATGACTGTGGAAATAAAGGCCACTATTCCAACGAGTTCCCCAACAAGAAGAATGCTACAGCCCCTAATGCCAATGCCCCAGCTCAGCAACAGCATCGTGTTCAGCCAGGAAGAAGATTTGCCCCAGGGAATTCACTCAACCGCAATGGCCGTCTTTTTCTCATGCATGCTGAAGAAGCTCAGGAAGCGCCAGACGTCGTGCTGGGTATGTTTTCTGTTAATTCAGTACTTGCAAGAGTGTTGTTTAACTCTGGTGCATCGCATTCATTTGTCACCGAAGAATTTTCCTGCACTAGTAAAATTCAACCAACCAAACTGAAGCATGTTACGATTGTGCAAATCCCCGGATCAACCACCAAGGCTAGGCAAATTTGCAAAGCCATCCCTATCCGAATCCTTGGCATAGATTTTTATGCTAATCTAATAGTACTCGGAACTAAAGGTTTGGAAGTAGTACTAGGAATGGATTGGATGTCCAAACATAAGGGATTGATTGACTGTGCTAAGAAAGCCATCACCATGACCAGTACAGCTGGAATATCAGTCGAGCATATATCTGAAACCTTACCTCGCCAATTCAAGTGTAACAAGAGTATAGCCCAACCTACCATTGACCAAGTCCGGATAGTCTATGAATACCCCGATGTATTTCCAGATGTTTTGCCCGGTATGCCCCCAGATCGGGATATCGAGTTTATCATTGAACTAATCCCCGGAACAGGACCCATAGCCCAGAGACCCTATAGTATGAACCCATCAGAGTTAGAAGAACTAAATAAGCAACTGGATTCCATGTTGGAAATCGGATTGATTCAACCAAGTGCGTCACCATAGAGATCACCCGTCTTGTTTGTGGACAAGAAAGATGGAGGTAACCGTTTGTGTACGGATTATCAGAAGTTGAATGATGTCACCATCAAGAACAAGTACCCCTTGCCCAACATAGAGGATTTGTTTGATCAGTTGACCGGTGCCCAGGTGTTTTCTAAGATTGCTCTTAGAACTGGTTATCATCAACTCAAGATTCGCGCAGAGGATATTCCAAAGACTGCCTTTACCACCAGATATGGGTTGTATGAGTATACAGCCATTTCTTTTGGATTAACCAATGCCCCCGCTTATTTCATGAATCTTATGAATAAGATTTTTATGGACTTCCTGGATAAGTTTGACGTTCTTTTCATCGATGACATTCTGATTTATTCCAAATCAGAAGAAGAAAATGAACTACACCTAAGGACAATTCTTGGAACCCTTAGAGAGCATCAGTTGTATGCAAAGTTTAGCAAATGTGAATTCTGGTTACAGGAGGTAGGATTCCTCGGTCACATTGTATCAGCCGGAGGAATTGCTGTTGACCCTGCCAAAGTGAAAGATGTAGAAGATTGGCAAGCCCCAACCACTCAAACCCAAGTTCGTGCATTTCTCGGATTGGCGGGATATTACCGCAAATTCGTAGAAGGATTCTCGAGTATCGCCCGACCCATGACCCAATTGCTGAAGAAGGACAAGAAGTTTGAATGGACAGACAAGTGCGAAGCGAGTTTTCAAGAACTCAAGAGGAGATTGATTTCAGCCCCAATCTTGATCATGCCGGATATCACGAAGCCCTTCGATGTGTATTGTGACGCATCCAAGATTGGTCTCAGATGTGTGCTAATTCAAGAAGTCAAAGTTATATCTTATCTATCTCGGCAATTGAAGCAACATGAGCAAAACTACCCAACCCATGACCTCGAACTCGCTGCCGTAGTTCTAGCCCTGAAAACATGGAGACATTACCTAATGGGAAACCGTTGTGAGATTTATTCGGACCACAAGAGCCGAAAGTATATATGCACTCAGAAGGAGATGAATATGAGGCAGAGAAGATGGATTGAGCTAATCTAGGATTACGATCTGGACATTCACTATCACCCTGGTAAAGCCAATGTGGTAGAAGATGCCCTTAGCAGATTGCCGTGCCGCTTGAACTCCATGATTTTGAAGGAGCAACCAAGTCTGCACAAGGAGATGGAAGATTTTCGAATAGAATTAGTGAGTGAAGGATTTTTGGCTAGCATAGAACTTCAGCCCACTTTGATCAGTCAGATTAAAGAAGCGCAGAAGGAAAATGCTAGTATCGACGGAATCAAGCGTCGTATCGTTACAGGCAAAGTACCCGGATTCACCGAGGACGAAGAAGGAGTTCCGTGGTACAAAGGACGCCTTTGTGTACCAGCAGATTCGGAATTGAAAGAAGTTATCTTGAAGGAGGCTCATGATACTCTTTATTCTATCCATCCCGGAGGAACTAAGATGTATCAAGATTTGAAAGAGCAATTTTGGTGGCATAAGATGAAGAGAGAAATCGGAAGCTATATCGCCAAGTGTGATATCTGTCAGCGAGTCAAGGCAAGACATCAAAGACCCGCTGGATTGTTGCAACCTTTGCAAATTCCGGAATGGAAATGGGATTCTGTAGGAATGGACTTTATCACTGGACTACCTACTTCTAGTAGGGGAAATGACTCTATCTGGGTCATAGTGGACAGGTTGTCCAAAGTCGCCCATTTCTTGCCCGTCAAAACCACATATCAGAGTTTGAAGCTAGCGGAGTTGTACATCGCTAGAATCGTCAGTTTGCACGGAGTCCCCAAGAACATAGTATCAGATCGAGGAACTCAGTTTACCTCGAGATTCTGGAAGAAAGTCCAAGAAGGTTTAGGAACCCGCCTAGATTTCAGTACCGCGTATCACCCTCAGACCGATGGACAAACGAAGCGGGTAAATCAAATACTCGAAGATATTCTTAGAGCATGTGTGCTACAATATGGATCCAAGTGGGAAGACTGTCTGCCGTTGGCAGAATTTTCCTACAACAATAGTTACCAAGCCAGTTTGCAAATGGCCCTATTTGAATTCATGTACGGAAGAAAGTGTCGCACCCGTTTGAACTGGTCGGAAGTAGGAGAGAGTCAGATTTTCGGACTCGACATCCTACGAGAGGCAGAAGAGAAGGTTCACAAGATTCGTGAGCACCTCAAGACCGCCCAATCCCGACAGAAGAGTTATGCCGACAAGAGACGTCGAGACCTCGCCTTCAATATAGGAGATTTTGTTTATCTGAAAGTGTCGCCATTGAAGGGAATGCAGCGTTTCCAACTCAAAGGAAAGTTAGCCCCCAGATATATCGGACCTTTCAAAATTTTGAACCGTCGAGGAGAAGTATCGTATCAATTGGAACTACCTGAAGAGATGTCAGCTGTGCACAATGTGTTCCATATCTCGTTACTTCGCAAGTGTCTCGATGTCCCCGAGAAAACCGAAGTGTTCAAGAATATCGATCATCGGACCATAGAGATCAACGATGACCTAACCTATCCCGAAGTGCCCATCCGCATTTTGGAAGAAGCTTTTCCAACTACCCGAACCCAAAGCATCAAGTTTCTCAAGATTCAGTGGAGCAACCACACAGAAGAGGAAGCTACTTGGGAACGCGAAGATCACATCAGGACGGAGTTTCCCGATCTCTTCAAATCCTAGGTAATCTTTTCGTCCTTTTTCAAATCTCGGGACGAGATTTTGTTTAAGGGGGGAAGGTTTGTAACATCCCAAAAATATCAAGCTTGGATCATCAAATTCTAATCATCAACATTTAGGGTTAACAAAAAACTTTTCTAAATAAATTTATGAATGCATGCCTATGTGTATGCATTGATTTTGAATTATTTTCAACCACTTTGTTTGATTGCTTCATTGCTTGTAAAATGTTCCTTAGGTGAAATAAACATCATCTAAAACATTTCCCACACTTTTCCTGAAGACAAGTAAATCAAAACAAATATATTAAGGGAATGGTCACTTTGACCAATTTAACTCCCATGCCTACTTTGGCTGTCTCAAAGTTTCAGAACTTAATAGTAACTTTGCTGGATCTTTGCACCCCTTGATTGTACTCATAACAAAGTATCAAGGCCCACTTTGTGATCATCCAGAAACTTTCAAATGCATAGTTTAAATGCCAATTCAAAATTGAATCTTCTTCATATGGGAAGATCCCACTTTTTCAAAACCCACTCAAACAAGCTCAACTTTCAAAACCCAAGCATCTGCAGACTCACCAGCACCAATCTAGCAAACTCACCAAAAATCATTTCAAAATTCAAAATTTGATTTCATGCGGCCATTTCATCAAACAGGTTGCAGACACAAATCAAACAAAACATTAAACACTATAGTGTGCAGTGATTCTTGCCTAACTTGTTCCCTAGTTAGCTCAAACACAGCTCAGTAGATCATCTAGAAGAATTAGCCCAACACTAGCACCCCTGTGAGCTTGCCATTGCCATTAATGGTGAACAGCCGAGCACCCCAATGTCACCCCATTGTGGATAGCAGGCTAGAGGAAGAACTAGCCATGCCAACCTTGTCTAGGAGGCAGCCCACCGTCCACCGCCACTCACTGTCCCAGCCGCAAGCGTTGCCAAGCCCTGGACCACGCGCACAAGCCGCGCCCAGACCATGCCGAGCGTGCGCCAGAGCGCCGCCCTCGACCATCAACCACAGACCACGCGCCGCCCTCGCCGCGTGCATAGACGATCGCCATCAACCCAGGAGACTGCCAGACACTCCGCTTGCCGCCGCGCCGCCGCCGTCAAGACGCCGCCTGCCAGAGAGCACAGCCCGTTCTAGACTAAACCACACTGCCCCATGCCTCGAGACCATGTCGTTGAGCATCGCCAGGAGACACCGCACCGTCCCCTACCCTTGCCCATGCCATTAGCCGTCTGTAACATCGCCCCCGACGAGCTCACCGTGTGCCCCGACGGTCCCCTCGCTCGACTATAAATAGAGGCCACCCCCGCACGAATTCTTCACACCATCTCACTCCCCTCTCCTCACTGATCGTGCCACACCATTCTCAGAGCAAGGCGAGCACCACCTCGCCGGAATTTCACTGGAGTCTGCCGCTGCCGAAGAAGAAGGGAGATAGCGATTGGAGCCGCCCCAGGAGCTTCCGCGACCACCCCTGATTTCGCCGTCATCGACTTCGTCGTTCGCCCGCCTCTCCGACCCTCGCCAGTACCCCGGTGAGTCCCTAGCAACCCTCACTAGCCGCGCTAGGTTTTGTTCTCGCCGGAGCTGTCTCGCGTCGACGATGACTCCCAACCGTTAGATTAGAACTAGATCGAACGATCCACGTTGCCCCATACCGCTTCGCCCATCCCCGTGTCACTGACGAGTGGGGACACCCACTTAAGCAGCCCGCGGGAGCACTGCGCTTAGTAGGCCGGCCCAGTAACTTTTCCCGCGCAGCCCAGTTATTCAAATTAAACCTTTTTCTATTTCATTTCAAACACACTTTTGTACCCAACTTCAGAAATCAACCCAGATCTATTCAGTGCACCAATTTGAATGAAACCAATTTTGTTGGAAAGGTCTGTGAATGCTGACTCCAAGCCCGTTGGATTCAAGTCATTTGGATCTATAGATCACCCATGGTAAAAATAACAAGGAAGAAGCTTTTCTACATTCAAACATTTTTCAAATTTAAACCAAAATAGCTTTTGAGTTGATTCCAACTCTCAAAAATCACATTTAACCACAGCTTTCAGAATATATCAAAAAAATATATAGGTTTACTTGCAGAAATATTGTTCAAGTAATAAAAGAATGCTACATAAGCATTTCTAGCCACTTTAATTAATTAAAATAAAAGGATAAAACCTTATTAAATTGTGACACCACTTTAAATCACATTCCCATGGACTACAATATGTGGTGATGACATGTGTCAACATGATCCCATGTTTAGTTTGGACAATATTAAATCTTAAGTAGTGTTTCATTGAGTAGAAATTACTTTTCTAAAAATAAAAAGGGATTAAATAAAGCCTTAACCTGGTAATGTTAGAGATGATGCTAGATCATCTATAGGAACCTTGTGTGTAATGATTGCAAGTAGTTAAGTATTGTTTGGTGATTGTGTACCTCGTATTTATTCATTGACGCTAGTACCGACCAAGGATACGAGGAAGAAGGAGGATACCACGAAGAAGAACCCGAGGAGAACTTCAACTACTGCTCTGCACAAGGCAAGCTAGTAACCTTGCAAGTTAACACTTGCAATTTAGCAAGCTTATATTGACATTGATGCAAGCTAACACCTGTAGGATACCCTACTGATACAACAAACCCCTACTTGTTACCATGCCTACTATATGCCTTCAGCATATGTGATCATACCCATTTGATAAACCAATCCTAGTTTTATGGCAAGCTTCTTACTTTATTTCTTTATCAAAGCTTACTTAGAGTCTACCTAAGAGTTTGGTAGATACTAGACAGTTGTGCTGAAGGTTGCATAAAGAGCATAAAATTTGGCCTAGGTTAGAAACCTTGATATCAGCCTAAGATATAAGGTTGTACTTAGTTGAAACTCCACTAGTTACCACCCCTCATCATTACTACCCCCACCTGTAGATGCTAGTGCTAAGCATAAAACTTGATCAACTTTTAGATGGGAATACTTGGTGGAAAAATGGTTATGAAAACCTTGGAATGATGGACCATTCTATTGAAATGTTTTGGACATGTGTTTCCAAACACTTGATGATTTTGGTGATGAAAATGTTGAGGCATGAGCCTTAGCCCTTTATAAAACTGATGGTTATCCGGATGCGATACCATTCCAATTTTATCGTACAACCACAATACCCGAATATTGGGTAGGGCTTGACTGGAAACTTATATTCCTTAGTATTAGTTCCCTCACGGCCAAGGTCTGAGCTGAGGCTACCTTGTGAAGATTGTCCACCTGTGCAGTACCCAAGATGACAGTTGGTCATGGTTGGGAGGCCAAACTCATAGGAGAGGTGCTTATACTAGGGTGTGTAATCGAAAGGTTAGGATTGATTATCCGCATACTGAGTATGGCGAATTCAGGATTTGTTCCTAACGGATGTATCAAATGTTGTGGTGAAAGTGTACAATCTCTGCAGAGTGTCAAACTATTCGAATAGCCGCATCCGCGGTTATGGATAGTTGGAGTGGCCATAATGTTCCCCCGTCAGACTTGTCAAAAAGACTTGTGAAATGAATTGAGACTTTGACTTGACCACAACAGAGTTGTGACCTGAATTACAAGATCCCACTTAGGAGTTATAAAACTGTGACTAACTTTGGAACCTAGTGGAGATAAATCTGGCTTTTGCAAAACAACCCTAGAGCCTAGTGTCCTATTATCCAAAAACCCCCTTTACTTGTTAGTATTAGTTTGCGAGTACTTAAAGAGTACTCATGGCTTTGTCCCTGGCTATTCCCATGGCCAGACTATGAAGAGGAGTACCTGGAAGATGGACCCCAGGAAGGTTACGAAAACTAGGATCATCTCATCGTCAGCATTGCCTGTGACCCCGAAGATGGAGCTTCGCCTACGCTACCGTTATTATTACGTATTCCGCTGCTTGAAGTTCTATTAAGAACTGGATCATGAGATCCCTATTTGTGTAAGAACTTACGTATCGTTTGTAATGGATGATGTACTATGGTATCCAATTATGTTATCTCTCGCAAAAATGGTAATCCTGGGATTGCGATGTATGGCATAACAGGAATCTAGGAATGAAAAATCCGGGTGTTGATAGAAACCGAGGTTATCGAACTAGTAGGAGGAAGGAAACGTCTCAAAGGTGTTGCAAGCAACGTGGAAACCTCCACAACACAAACTCAAGACTTTGCCCAAACAAACAGTGAGGTTTTCAATCTCACCGGTTGTTGTAACAAAGGATTAACTGTATGGTGTGGAAGGTGATGGTGGTTTGCAGAAAGTAAATAGTAACAGTGGAAGATGTATCAATGGTAAAGATTGGACCGGGGTCCATATTTCACTAGAGGTGTTCTCCTTAGATAAAAAAAACATGGCATGCATGGTAAACAAATTACAGCAGGGCAATTGAAAAGACTGAGCAAGGCATAACAATGCAATACTAGACATCATGATCCTATGAGTTTCAATTGGGCAATACAACAAGATACATAGACCGCCATCCAACTGCATCTATGACTAGAAGTCCATTGTTGTGTTATCATTCGAACCCCCTCCAGTATTAATTTGCAAGCAACAGGAAACTGTTTTAAGCAAAGTGTGTAAGGTAAACAATCCACTTGTTCCATGAACAAGAGACCATTGTTTTCTCCCTAGTGGCAACAACACATCTACAACCTTAGAGATTTCTATCACTTCCCTTTATTAAATAGAGGCATGAACCCACTATCGAGCATAAATACTCCCTCTTGGAGTCACTATCAACAATTGGCCAAGATAGCTACTAACAACAGAGAGCATGCAAGATCACAAACAACACAGACATGATAGAATCAATAAGACAAAACCATTAATCAATCTGACATAGTAATCTCAATATCCATCGGATCCCCGCAAAGACAACATGCATGATTACAAATAGATGAGACCTTGATCATGAATGGAGCTCACAAGATCTAGACATGAAAGCACAAAGGAGGATATACAACCATCTAGCTACTACATGGACCTGTAGTCCAAGGTGGAACTACTCACGCTTCATACCGGAGGCTGGCATGATGAAGAAGAAGGCCTCCGGGATGATCTCCCCTCCGGCAGGGTGTTGGGAAGAGCTTCAGATCCCCCCGATCTAGGGACGATGGTGGCGGCGGCTACAGACGGTTTCGTGGAATATTGATCGGGTACTTCGGGTTTAGGCATCTAGTCTTCTTATAGGTGAAGAGGCGAGGCTGGGGGCCCACACCGCCTGTGCACGACCTAGGTGGGCTCACTGGGGTGCGGCCGCCCTATGGCTCCCCTCCGTCTCTCCTCTGGACTCTGTGTTCTCCTCGGTGAAATATTTACTTTGGCTTTTGTCCCGTCCAATTCCGATAATATTTCCTTACTAGATTTTCTGGAACCAAAAACAGCAGAAAACAAGCAACTGGCACTATGGCAACTTGTTGATAGGTTAGTACCAGAAAACATATAAAATCACCTCAAAAGTGTGGACAAAGAAAAGCAAAGTAGATACTAAACAAGCATGGAACATCAAAAATTATAGATACATTTCCGACGTATCAAGCATCCCCAAGCTTAACTCCTGCTCGTCCTCGAGTAGGTAAGTGATAAAAATAATAATTTTTGAGGTGACAGGCACCATCAAAACCTAGATCAAACCATTTGCAAGCAATGAAAGATGGGATCAAAGAACTCTAAACATGTTCATGAAATATGGAGTTCTAACAGTAAGACAAAGTAACTATGCATGCAACATGAAAGGCTACAAACAAAGATCATGAATAACATGCATTGAAAAATGTTTGTTTGTTTCACATACAGAAAACATAGTATAGTGGCATTCAGCTTGTCCCTCATGGAGTAGAAAATAGATGCATAGGACACCTTCAAAGTTCATAAGAGTGACTAGATACAAATAGCACAAGAACAAGTAATATCAACAATATGCATCAATCAATAAGTTTTGGGACAATGCAAATAGAACTAAGAATGAAAACTATGCTCTCTTAACTGGTGCCTAAAGGTAGAAGGTGGAGACTAGTGGACACTTTGGAATAACTTGGTTTCTTGGGAGTTGGAAGCATGAGTAGAGCTTACTCATACAAGTGGAGACAGGCAAAAGATTGGGAGCAACCAACTAAGAGAGCAATAATGGCCTGTAACATCCCAAATTTCATCAAATGCAAAGTCATGTCATTGCATTCATATCATCCTAGCATTTTGATCTTGCACAAAAAATTTCAAAACAAAACCCTAAATATAACTATACTTATACCCCTTTTATTATATACATATGGGGCTTGGTTTTTATTTTATTTTATAACCTCAAAATAGTTTTTGAATGCTTTGTTGTGTTGGACACACTTTTGACACTAGGATCACAGTACAAAAACCTGGTGAAAATTTGAATTCAAACAGAATTGATTTGAGCTTTCATATCTCATTTGGAAAATCAAAACAGAAAAAGAAAAATGCTTTGAGGAAAAAAAGAGATCAGACCAGCCAACTGGCGCGGCCCAACTAGCAGTCGAGCAGCCCACCTAGGTTTTCCCCTCTCCCCCTCTATTTATTAACACGCGCGGCCGCACCCCCTCGCTGGCAGATGGCCTCCACTGCCACCTCATCCCTTCGCCCTCGATCAACACGCGGCGACCAGCTCCGCCGTGGCCATTTCCTCCCATTAAATTCGAATCAAATCGATTGATTGCAGGCGTAATTCCCTCTCCCTCGACCTGCTACTTAACCCCCTCTCTCTGCTCCATTTACCCCCACTCAATCACCTCTGAGCGCCGCCAGGCTCCACGCATTTCTCCTCGCACCGCCCCTGTCCAGACGAGCTCCGACGATCAGTTACGGTGAGGTCTGACCACCCCTCGCCTCTGGTTTGCTTTGCCGGGTCCACTGTCCCCGCATGCACACGCTAATGCTTTTTGTTTGTTCACTGGCGCTCTGTAGGCTCGCCTTCGTTGATGACTTCGAGCACCCAACGCCAGGAACATCTTCGACGAGGAATTCCGTCCAGACCCATGCGCCCCCCTTGTCCACGACCCCCACTTCTTCCACGACATCACGGCGACTCGGTATAGCCCCTGTGCCCCCCTCTCTCACCACTGGCCTCGCTGGAGCACCGTCGCCAAACGCGCCGCCGCCGCATTCGCCATTTGCGCCGCCCATCTGTGGCCAGTGCGTTTAGATCCGTTAGATTTAGATCTAGTGGCTATGATTAGAAGTTTAGGCAAAAGGGTACGGGCAGATCTGTACCGCAGGATCGCACTTAGATCCAGCGGCTCGCGAGTGTGATCCTCATGAAGCGGTACGGGCCAATCAGATGGTGCCGCGTGTCTGGGTTTTTGTTTTAAAATCCAGTTTTGAATCTATAAGATGAATTAACTTGAAAATTCATAACTTTTGTTCTGTTTATTCAAAAAATGCAAATAATATATCAATGGATTCACAAAAATAAATCCTACAATTATATGGTCTTAGTTTTGTACTTTGATTCTTAAAAATGGAATTTTATGCAGAGACAAATATAGGCTTATTTTGAGTATATAAATTATTTAGAAAATGTTTTAAGGCCAAATTAAGTTTATTTAGTCTATAAATGATTTGTTTGGTGTTTATTACTATTTAATTGTCTTGTTTAGTGTAAGAAAATTCATCACATGGAATTTTCATGCATTCATGTATTTTTTCTTGATTATTTTGAATGTAAAGTTGGTGCTATCATTTTATGTGTAGATTTGGTGCTAGTAGTGATTGTGATTGTGAGGATTGTTGCTACTCCCCCAAATACCAAGGAAAGTGGTGCTTCATGTATTTGTCCCATTATTTTTACTGTGCACTAGTGATATTTTGTATAGGGCTTGCATGAAATTTTGCTAAGTATCTATATGCTATGCTATGGGAAATCCTAGTAGATGTAGTCTTGGTAGAATTTTCTATAAGTTAATATACTTGTTATACTATCATGCTTAGCCTAGCTAGTAGCAAACAAGGGGGGATTATATACATGCTATCGAAATTATGTTAAGTCTTTTACTTATGTTTTTTCCTAATAAAACAACTAAGTTAATGAATCACCTGGGTGGAATGATATGTTTGGGTTATGTTGAGTGGTTACACAAGGCCCATATCTATAGTCTACCTTATGTATCACACTTGTGGAAAGCCACCCAGGAACAAAGGGGTTTGAGATACTTAGTGTTTAGAAGCTTCTAGTGCAACCACATGGCATATGGGTTGTACCTTGATCATATAGGTTGCAATAACTTAGCCAAATGGACAGATGGTGGTAGGGTTATAGGTTGGAACGCGTCCATTTGGTCTAAGGGAAGGCTTCTGAAAGGTCTCGTCTCGATGCATGTCGAGTCTTGTGGGGAAAGTGCACCACCTCTCGAGAAGGAAAAATCTAAGTACTTAGCCGTGTCCCCGGCAATGGACAATTTGAGCATCAAGACATTTAAGCTATAAAGGATCTCCTCATCCCAATTTATAAGTTAAAAACTTGTGGTTGAAAAACGGTAAAGGTTCACCAATGTCTATTGGTGGTTCCTTGGGAGTTTTTGTCAAAAAAAATTTAGTGTTTTTCAACTGATAGGCAAAACCTATTTTGAGCAAAGCAAGCCTAAGGTACACTTAGCCAAATTAATATAGAAGCTAGAAACTACTATTCTACTAAGGTATCACTTGCCAATACTATTCCAATGTATTGACCCACTGTGGCTGTAACTTGTGATGTTGCAGGTTACTCTGATGAGGATTAGGGTTATGAGTCTACACTCAACATGTTTGCTTGTGGCACATGAAGATGAAGACTTTACTTTATTTTGTTAAGTTGAACTCTTGTACTAGCCTATGGCTATGGAGTTGTAAAAGACTATGTTATCTCTAGAATGACGATGTAATAAAGACCTTTGTATCTGTGTACTTCATCTTAAACTATGGATGCTAGCATTTGACCCAAGGACTAGCATTGCAATCACAGGGACCTTTACCTTTATAAAGGTGGGGTCTTACAGATGGTATCAGAGCACTGTGTTGCCTGTAGGATTATGACCCTAGGTTGGATTAGACTAATAAACCACTAAGGAAAACTACAACACTTTCTAAAATTCCACACTTGTCTTCTCTTCTCATAAACTTTTCTAATATTCTTTCTCATCTCTATTTGTATATGAACTCCATCAACGAAGCCGTCAGGAAGGGACCACTCATGACCATTACTTTGGAGTGTGAGACGAAGTTTCCGAAAGCACTCAAGAACCTTATGGTTACCATGGGGATACATGGTGCAGCTGTGTACAAGGGATTCACTGTGATGGATGAAGGAGAAGAGTATTAGTGGGTGCAACTTCACATGTACAAAAACAAGGAAAACAACCACAAAGAGTCAGGATTCTGCATGGTCACCAACTCTGAAATGCACACAACATTCTTTGACTCTACAAGAAATGCAGCTTGGAATGCCATCAAGGAGCTTGGTGATAGGCTCAAGTGTAGAATGCTCAACATTCAAAATGACCTTAGAGAGGAAAAGAAGCATACCCAAGACTTAGAGGCTGCCAACCAACATTTAAGAGAAGACATCATAGACTTAGCATTAGAATCTTGTGAACAAGTTCGACGGATTGCCTCTAGGGATGACCTGATAGGTATCTTGTCAAGTGAGTGAGAACTGTAACGTACTCCATTAGTTGGACCACCACACTTGTCGTATTTTTCTAAAAACTTGTCTAAGTTATGTTGAACCTTAGTGTTGTGATAAATTTGTATGCCATGACTTGTGTGTTTTATGGATGATCTATGCTTTTGTTTTCATTTTACTGTCTTGTTTCTTCTACTTGTGTTGTTCTAATATTTTTCTATCTTACCTTAGATGACTAGATTTGAGATCAACACTGCCGAGGAGTTTAATGGAACTCGTTTTGGTTCTTGTATCGTTCAGTTTACTAGTGTGCTTAACCATCCACTTCCTAGTATCAAGGCCTTTCAGCTCACCAAGTTTGAGAGGAAGGATCTCTTGGGTTTTAGAGTCCCGCAGCCGGGACGACAGACGGAGCCACTCACGGAGGAGATTTCCTTCAAGTTGATGCACGATGACAAGGATAAGCGTCTAGACGTAGTCATGCAGGAGCTACTCGGACGCCTCTGCGGATGCCACTCCACTGAGCTTAGAGGCCTCTACTTCCACCCGTTCGGGAGACGTGACGAGGAGGGAGAGGCATTGGTGTATGAGGGTGCTTCTAGAGAGACGATTGAGCCAGTTCGTCTCTACCTCCAGAACCTAGAGGGACTTATTAGACGCCTTGACACCGATGGGACCAACGTCATGCTTAGCAATGATGAGCTCTAGGTTCAGTTGAGGAAGAAGAACAATCTCTTCACGGAGCAAGACGAGATCGTCAAGGAGATGGAGGCGAGATTCGAGAGCCAGGACAAGAAGTTCAAGAATCAGGAGAAGAGAGTCCAGGACAGAAACAAGAAGATCAAGGACATGAAGGCTGAGATAGAGGCCAAGGGCTTCAAGCTCGAGACCCAGAAGAGGGCCCTCAGGGAAAAGATCGAGGCCTTGACAACTAGTGTAGAGGAGTACAAGGCCGCCATGGAGAGTGCAGGTCTTTCTCTTGTTGACGTGGAGGTCGACATGGAGTAGTGTAGACTACTCGACTACCTTTTATCTATCATACTTTGATTATTGAGTCGCAATGACCATCCAACATGTGGATGGCTTGCTATGGTGTGTTTAACTTTCCAAAAACTTGTTGTTTACTTTGTTCAAAATCTACGTTATTTTTGAGGTTGTTTTTTATGATTGATGTAATGTGATGTAATGTGCATGTTAAGCATCTATGGGTATCTCATTCCTTATCCTTATTGAAACCACAATTGCCTCCCCGTCGTTCCAACCCCAACCCAAACAACAACAATAACGTCACTCCTGAGATGCAACGGTTGATGACAGCTCAAGCTCAACTGATGCAGATGATGACACAATTCATGCAAAATCAGAATCAGAACAACAACAACAACAATAACAACAAAAACAACAACAACAATCAGAACAATCCTCCAGCATTTGACATGCTTACTAGATTTCTGAGACTAAGGCCTGCAAAGTTCTCGGGAACCACTGATCCAATGGTAGCCAATGAATGTTTATGTTCAGTGAACAAGGACTGTCACATCCCAAGATTTTCCAAATCTTGTAATGTGAAAAATAATTGAATAAAATAAAATTTTGTTGAATTTCAGGGTGAGAAGAAACTTTTTGAATCCAATTGGAAACTTTCAAATCCTATTTTGATCAAATAAAATCCTAAAGGGATTTAAAAATATAAATAAACAATAAACTTAAAAATATTTGGAATTACTATTTTGGATCTTTAAATAAAAAGATTTGGTTTTCAAATGAAAAGGTAGAAATATAAATAGGGATTATTTTATAAGCCAAATTAAATCTTGACCAAGCTTTTGAAGTAAAGTATTTTGTTTTGATTAAAGAGATAAAAGTCTTTTAAATAATGAGGATTTATTAATAAACCAAATTTATTTAAGTAAAGGCTTTTCCCATTTTAAATAAATCCTAAAACTTATTTATTTATTTTAAATAAGTTTTCCAAGTGTTTTGTATTTTCAAATAAAACCTACTGATTGGTTTTTGTACTATTTAGATTTCAAATGGATATTTTAAATAAAACAAATACTATTTGAATTATTAACTAAGGTCTATTTTAATTAATTATTAAATAGATCCTAAAATAAAATATTATTTTATTTTGGGACTTTGGTTAATGTTGTTAAACAGAACCAAAACTCAATACAAGTTTGGAGGAGGTTTGAATTGTTTTGGATGTTTGATTTGTTGTTTGAAATTCAAAACAGGAAATTCAAACAGAAAAAAGAAAAAGCAATCAGAAAGAAAAAAATATGATTTGGACTCGACCCAACCAGCCTAGCCCACTAAGCCCAACAGTCCAGTTCCTCTCATCCCGCAGAAAAACGCTTCGCACCGCGAAAGAAACCCACTAAGTCACTGACTCGTGGACCCCCTCTCCCTATCTCTCTTCCTCACTGACAAGCATGCCCCACCCTCCTGTTCATCGTCTTCAAGCACGACTGTCCGTTCTGCCATCGCTGGCGAATTCTCGCTATCAATTCTCCTAAATGCCTCGCTTTAATCTCGCCGCGACCTCGCCCTCATAAGCGCCTCTCCTCCCTCTATTATTCCCCTCAAACGCCAACTCCTCATCGCCACCAGGCTGCTATAATCGCAAGCCCGAACCCCACTGTCTCCGGCGAGCTCACGTTCAAATTCCGGCCACCACCACCAGCCCTACTGCTTCCAGAGCACACGGCTTGCTCGCCATCATCTCCTGCACCTGCCAGTGTCTTCCCCTCGCTCGCGCGTCCTCTGCAGCGTCGATTTCGTCTTCAACTGAACGACGCCGCCGTCCGCTCCAACTCCGACGAGCTCCACAGGTAGTTTCTGGCTGCGCCTCTCTTTCTCCTTCACGCACAAATCATTGTCGTGACCTTGCGTGTTTAACTGTGCTTCCCGTTTGTCTCCTTGTGACCCGTAGCGCCGCCCTCGACGACGACAGAACGTGGCCGTCGTCAGACGCATCTCCGGCGAGCCATTATCCTCACCTCCGTGCGCCCCTTCAGCAACGACAACCTCCTTGAGCTTCCCCACGACGTTGAGAACGCGGTGAGCATCTTCCGATCCTCTCTCGATTCCTGTTTCACCAGCACCGCCACTATCTGACCGCGCCGCCGCCAGCCACCGTCGCTGCGCCACCAACCTTTGGTCAAACACACGTGGTCTGTTGGATCCTCATCCTATGGCGTAGACAGAACGAATTAAGCGAATGGGTATGGGAGAATATGAGCCGTGCGATTCACATTAGATCCAATGATCCTCATTGAGTGATCCAGACGAAACGGTATCAGCAAATAGAAAGGCGCCACGTGGCTCAGGCTTCGTTTTAAAACAGATTTGAATCTATTAGAGATTCAATTTTGTAAATTCCATAACTTTTGATCCACACGTCCAAATTTTGCAAATTTTATATCAATGGATTCAGAAAAACAAGCCCTAGCCAACCATGCCATTTGTTTAGTAAAAAGACTCTGGTAAAATGTTTATTTTTGAATAAACATATGTATGCTTGTTTAGGTTGTAAAAATTGTTCAAAAATGATTTTGGGGATAAAATGTTTTGCAAATGGTGTGTTTTGAAACTACTGACCCTAGGAATCACTTTGTGGTTTGAAAAATATATTTGGTGAAGAAAAATAATGATTCTTTGATTTAAAACCAATTCTAGTCAAATAAGAATGTGGTTTATTTATTAAAAATAGTTTTGGAAGAAAACCTTTGGGAAGTGTTTTGTTTTAAACTCTCTGACCCCAAACACCAAGTTTTATGGTTTGAAAACATATTTGGTGAACCCTATAGATTAATGCCTTAGTAAAAACATTTCTACACCACATAAAATGATACTTTGTTTTGAAAATGGTTTAGGAAGTAAAATCCCTTGCAAATGACTTTTGCCACTTTATAAAATGACCAATAGGTGTTTTCAAATGTTTATGACCTATTAGGAACCACTTTTTCAAATAAAACAAAGCTTGGCATGCTTGCATGCATTATCTTGTTTATATGATTTTATGTGATGAATTGCTTGAATGGTAGATTGAACTTGTGCCTTGCTTGATTGAATTGTAGTGACTTGAAGAGTGTGATTGTAGCAAGGACAAGGAGTGAACTTATACTCTACAAAAAATGCAAGCGATGCTTCATACTTTTGTCCTATTATTTTCACTATGCATTAGTGATATTTCTAAGTAAAACTTGCATGGAATTTTGCTAAGTATAAACCATGCTATGGGAAAACCTAGTAGATGAAAACCTTAGTAGAATTCCTTAAGTTAAGATTCCTACTACTATCATGCTTAGCTTAGATAATAGAAAACAAGGGAGGAACATATACATTCTTACAATGGAAAAATTTCTAAGTATGAGGACTTGTGTTTTTGTTTAATAAAACAACTAAGTGAATGAATCACCTGGGTGGAATGGTAATTGCTTGGTGGTTTTTGGTTGAGTGGTTACACAAGGCCCATGGCTATGGTTTACCTTGTGTATCACACTTGTGGATTGCCACCCAGGAACAAAGAGATTTGAGATGACAAATGTTGAGAAGCTTAAAGTGCAGCCACTTGGCAATATGGGCTCTGCCTGGATCACATAAGTTGCTAGAACTTAGCCATTTGGACAGTTGGTGGTTGTGGCATCCCGCAAAACCACTACTAGAAAATCGCGTTGAATTTATGCATTGCATCGTCATCATCATGCATTGTTCGCATAAAACTATTTTCGCAAAGCCCGTTTTGTTTTCTTAAACGCCCCGTCCTTATTCAAACGCAAAATCCGGGTCGCCGGAATATTTTGTTTTGTATGATATCGGTTTGCAAAAGCCCGGTTGGAAACATATAAAATATTAAATTATTTTTAGCGGGGCAGTCGAACGGGCCGTTATGATCCGAACGACCACCCCCGGGATTTAATCGGGCCACCTAAAACAGCCCCTCTAAATCCTAAAGCTACCAACAAACAAACCCACCCCCTTTGGCCACCTCACCCCGGCCAACCCCGTCGCGCCACCTCACCTCCTCCCTCTCCCTCACCCACTCACACGCTGCCACATCACTCCCTCTCTCCTCCCTCTCTCCACCTGCCCACAAACCCACACCCACACACTCAGCACACAAGCCACACACGCACGCACACCACACTCAGCCACCCTCCCTGCCCCTGGGTCCCACCACACCTGCCACCCACTCCCACACAACGCACACACCCCCCCCCCCCCGGGCCACCCAGACCCCACCTGCCAGCCCCGCTCCCCTTCCTTCCCCAAGTTTCTCCCTCCTCGAGCCCGACGATCTCCTCCAGCCGCTCGGCTCGCTGCCCCCTCTCCCGAGCACCGCCCCACCGTCCTTCCCCCTCCTTCCCCTTCCTCTCCGGCGGCCCCTCCAGCCCGGCCATGCCTCCCCTCAGCGCGCTCGCCTCCTCCTCCGCCCGGCCTCTCCGCGCTCGCCTCTCCTCGCCTCTCTTCCCAGCTCTCCCGGCGCCCGAGGCTCGCCCTCGGCCTCCTCAAGCCCGCCCGCCGCGGCGCTCCGCCCGCTGCGCCCAGCGCCGAACCCACCTCCGCCCTCTCCTCCTCTGCCTCCCGGCTGCGTGCGAGCCGCCTCCCCAACCTCGCCTCGGTCTCCCTCAGGCGCCGCTGCCAGCCTGCCTCCTCGTCGCCTCGCGACCGCCGCCAACCTCGCCGCCATCTCTCCGGCAGCGGCTGCCTCTCCGCCACCGGCGCCGCCAGACGCGCCCCATCCGGCTCGTCCACGCCAGCGACCGCGGCCCGCGTCCCCGCCGGCCCGCGCTCCGGCCATCGCCCGTCCTCCCTCCGGCGCCACCAGCGGCCTCCGCGTCGACCTCCGCCAAGCTCGCCCCAGGCCCCTGGCGCTTGGTTGAGGCTGTTGTGCTCCGCTAGACAAACTGCCTAGTACCTGTGTGCTCGCATGCGACAAGGCTCGACAAGTTCTCCCGAAGACAAGGATGCGTGGTTTGGCCCTCTGCCGAGGAGTGCATGATTCGGAGATGTACAGGGACCAGGCGACTAGCTCGACAACGGGAAGCACAAGCAGGACCGATGACCGGATTAGTCTAGATCTTCACGGAACCCAGTCGTCGAGACCGGGGTACGCCTACAAGGGTTCGATGACCGAAGGAATTCTGCACGGATGCCAAGTACTCCGACACGGACCCGAGGATCCAAAGGCCTTCTTCCTTGACCCCGAAGGCCGAAACCGTGGAACCGACAAGCCCTACGCGACGACAAGAACGATAGCGACCCGGAGAATCCGATGCGCCCCTGACGCCGAACCAAGTACCGCTTCCCGGATGCCAAGGCCGAACCCGGAGACCGCTAAGATCGCCACTGGAACAACAAGCACTCCGCCACGAGAACGCCAAGTTCGTCAACCCAAACGCCAAGATCTACCCTATTACCGAGAACGATCCCTCAGCCCGAGAACGCCCCGTCGAACCCCGGAACCCCAAGTCCGTCGAGACACCTCAATTTGTGAACCCCTTCCCGGAACCCTATTTTATAACATAATACAACTTGTCGCATAACAATTGTCTTGCATGCATATTTGTTATGTGGTTTGGGGGCCTTACGCCGATTCATCTAATAATTAAATATGGGGCCCATATGCGGGCAAATCTAGCCTTATATTGGCCTCATTTAAATTTGTGCAGCGTACCGGTGCTATCTTTTGCCATGCTAAAACAACATTTAATTTGCGGGTTAACTAAACAACTTGAACCACCTAAATAGTTGTCGGGACCCCCGGTTCCGCTTAATATGACCTAATTGCATCGCATCTTTGCCATGCCATACATCATGCATGCATCATGCCGATCTTCTGCCGTTGTATTAAATATTGCATCCGGTGTTTATTCTAGTGTTTTGCTTCTTCGCGGATAAGGCCGTTGAGTTGATGCAAGTGTCGACCCGATCTTCGGTTGAACCTTCGACAATGTTTTCAGGCGAGCATCTTCCCCTTTCTACCTATCTTACTTTTCTAGTATTTATTCCCTCCTGTTGATCTTTGCTATCTGTGTTGCGATGCTCTAGTTTTTCGTACCCGTGATATCCCTTGCAGCCATATATAGCCTTGGAAACATCCTATTACCTGTTGTTTGGTAGATAGTTGGACCCGCGTGTCGTAGTCGCTTGCTCAAGTGTTTTTGCTTATCGTCAAGTACCACAGTTGTTGGAGAATTGCCACATGTTGATGTTGGAGATGATCATGGCTTTAATTATTGTTTCACTTTAATTCCTGTTTAACAACTAAAATTGAATTAAGCAGAGGCATCGGTGGGTGATAGGTAAGTTCTGGTTTCCGCCCGCCCACTTGTGTCCCGTAGGACCCGAGTTCTTGACACCTGTTCCGAGATCGAGCGCTCTAACCACAGGTGGGGATATATGGGCCCCCCATTGATTATTACCTGATTTCAAAGTATTGTACTGGGGGCCACAAACTAGTTTGGGGTTTTATTTACTATCCTGTACTTATGCCATGTTTACCGCTTTATTTACGTTTGTGCGAGGAGCACACTGTACTGTTTAGGTAAGCGGAATGTTTTGTGATCGACAGGTCCCCGATTGGGGATCTGTCGTTCTGACCATTGACGCAAACCCTAAGTCCGTCTGAGACCGGCCGACTTCGTTCTTGGTGTACTTAGTGGGTGGCCCCGTGCTTGCTTTGGGTCTAGGAACGCCGTGACTTAGGCCCCGACATACCGATGGGTGTATGTTAGCGATCCGGCAAAAGGGTCAAGTGCTGTGGATACTTTGGTGCACCCTGATGTTAAATCTTTCGAGAGAAGCCGTGTCATGTTATGGACGACTTGGAGCACGATGCGATCATAGACAACTATAACTAAAGTTTACTGTTATAAATTGACTTGTATCCGATATGACTAGTAATCAGCTTCACTACAACGGAAGGGCTAAGTAAAAGTACCAACAACTGCTGGGTTTTGGGTTATCTCATGCTAATTGAATCTGACTAGTAAGTGATGCCACTATAACGGAATGATTAACTAAAAGTGCCCACTGTTTACTTTATCAGGATGAATATCTAAACCTGACTAGTAATTGCTGCAACGATAACTGAATAAGTAAAACTGCCAACTGTGTGAGTTCCTCGGTTGACTTCCTCGTTTGGTCTCGAGGGGAAACGCCAGATGGGTTTGTTTGATGATAGTACCAGTTGAATCGAATAGGTCTTTCTCACCCTCTCGATAGCCGCCATTGTATCGAGTCTCTATAGGTTGTTTAGTGCATCACTGCCGCTCGATCCACCATATCTATGTGGCGAGGCGCCGAATTCTAGCCTCGTAGTGTCTTGGCCTCGATCGACGCTCCTCTTTTCCTTTGCCCTTTGTCGGCACCCCTTTTGTTTAAGCAGGTTTTGAGATCGACGCCGTTAGCAGGGTTACCCTTCCGGCTTGGCCTGGGCAGGGTTATGGACGCCATTGGTTATTCTTCAGGGCTCTTAGCCCCATTTGCATCTTGTCCGTAGTCGGACGCTCGATCATTTTCAAGGTGATTTGGGTCTTTGTACATTATATCTGTATTCTTGACTCTTTGAGTCGCTGCTGTATATATATCTGTTCTGTGGGTCCCATTGAGGACTGTTGTGTAATGTTATTACTTTGTTTTCCACCCGCACGCAAGTGCCTGGTGGGCACCTTCGCATCGTTTCTATGCGCGTTTGGCGGGTTTCGCTTAAACTTGCATAGGGCCGATTCTGAGGGTGTTACAGTGGTAGTGGGAATGATAGGTTGGAGCGCGTCCATTTGGTCTAAGGAAAGGCTTCTGAAAGGTCCTCTCTTGGGAAACCAAGTCTGGTGGGGAAAGTGCACAACCTCTGCAGTTGGAAAAATCTAAGTACTTAGCCAAGTCCATGGCAATGGACAACTTGAGCATCAAGACATGGAAGCTAGCAAGAATCTCATCATTCCAAATTTTTAAGTTAAATACTTGTGGTTGAAAAAGGGTTAAAGGATCTTCAATCTTTGATTGGTAGATGCCTTGGGTGATTTTTGTCAAGCAAAAACTTAGAGTTTTCAAATGATAAGGAAAATCTATTTTTGAGCAATGCAAGCCTCAACTCCACTTTGCAAAATGCATATAGATAATAGACTCCACTATAATACCATAGTATCACTTGCGAATACAATTCAAATGTATTGACCCTTGTGGCTTAACTTGTTATGTTGCAGGTTTGATTGATATTAGTGAAGTTGATTGATTAGGATTACAAGTCTACAACCAACATGTTTGCATGTGGAACTTTGAAGATGAAGGATCCCATGCTTATAGATATTCTTCTGCAATGTAATGTAATAGCCAATTGAGCTATGTAAGATGTAATAAAATTATGTTATTCCTGGTTATAAAGTTGTATTATGACCTTTGTATCTTGATATTACATCTTAACTGTGGATGCTAGCTATTGATCCAGGGACTAGCATTGCAATCACAGGGATCCTTTTCCTTTACAAAGGGGGGATCTTATAAGGACTTAGTCACTGTTGGCTGCACCGATGAGGAAAATGTCAGGTTTGCAGCACATCTGCTCGAAGGACCGACAGCAACTTGGTGGGACAACTTTCAGATCACCACTCCCCTTGAGGATGTGACTTGGGATATTTTTGAGGATGGTTTCCGTACAACTCACATCTCATCCGGAGTGATGACCTTGAAGAAAAAGGAGTTCCACAACCTGAAACAGTGTCACCGCAGTGTGGTTGAGTACATCGAGGAGTTCAACAATTTGGTGCGCTTTGCACCAGATGAAGTTGATACTGATGCTAAGAGGAAAGAGAAATTCCTCGAAGGACTTAATGATGAGTTGAACCTTCAGATGTCTATTGCCTATGTCCCAACCTATTAATCACTTTGTGACAAGGCTACCATCTTGGAAAACAAGATGAAACAGATTGAGGGCAGGAAGAGGAAGCATAGCTTTGATAAGCACAGCTCGGGATTCATCTCACAAGCGTTCCCATCATGATGATAGTGGATGTTCTGGATTCCACAAACATGGAAAAAACAATAGACACCACAACCACAACCGTCATCATGACAACAAGCAACATCGCATTCATGACAATGAAAAGTATAAGAACCACAAGAGTGGACACAAGAGCCACCACAGTGGAAGTGGAAATGGAAGTCATCCTATAAAGAAAGATCATAGTCAGGTTGAGTGTTTCAAGTGTAAGAATATGGGACACTATGCAAATGAGTGCCCAGAAAAGAAAGTTGATGGTGCCAATAAGCCTAATCCCTTCCAAAAGGGACAAGTGAACCACATTAATGTGGAACAAATATATGAAGAGTCAGATGTTGTGGCTGGTAAGTTCAAGCTTAATTCTTTTCTAGCACTTGTTCTTTTTATACTAGCGCATCGCATTCATTCATATCAAGAGCATTTGTTGATAAAAATGGACTTCCAACTGAAACTATTGGGTGTCCTATAAAAGTAAGCTCTCTCGGTGGAGAAATGATAGTGAACTTTGGATGTCATGATCTAGTGATAGAATTTGGGAAGTATAAGTTTCTCGTTAGTTTGATAATTCTAGATTCCCAAGGATTGGATGTGATTTTGGGAATGGATTGGATGACTAAGTATGAAGGAGTACTAGATTGTGCCAATCGTATTGTCACACTCACTACCCCGGATAAGAAACGGATTAGATTCAAGTCTAATTTTGAATCTAAAGGGAGTAAGCTAAATTATCTTAAGGGGGTTAGCATAGATAGTGTGCTAATTGTGAGAGAGTATCCGAATGTGTTTTCGGAGTAATTGCCTGGAATGCCACCAGATAGAGATGTAGAGTTTCTGATTGACTTGCTTCCATGATCAGGACCAATATCGAGACCCTATAAGATGTCAGTTGATGAGTTGAAAGAACTCAAGAAACAACTTGGAGAACAGTTGCAGAAAGGATTTATTCAACCCAGTTTTTCATCTTGGGGTGCACCAGTTCTGTTTGTTGAGAAGAAAGATAGAAGCCAAAGGTTATGCATAGATTATCGTTCACTCAATGAGGTGACTATCAAGAACAAATATCCTTTGCCTAGAATCAACGATCTGTTTGATCAACTAGAAGGAGCCCATGTGTACTCAAAGATTGATCTCTGGTCAGGCTAATTTCAGCTAAGGATCAGGGAACAAGACATACCTAAGACTGCTTTCACCACTAGGTATGGTTTGTATGAGTACATCGTGATGCCATTTGGTTTGACAAATGCGCCAGCCTATTTCATGAACATGATAAACAAAGTGTTCATGGAGTTTCTCGACAAGTTTGTTGTCGTATTCATCAATGACATTTTGATCTACTCCAAGAGCAAAGAAGAGCATGAATAGCATTTGCGTTTGATAATTGAGAAGCTCAGGGAGCATAAGCTGTATGCCAAATTCAGCAAGTGTGAATTCTGGTTAAATGAAGTGGGATTTCTCGGACATATTGTGTCAGGAGATGGTGTAGCTGTCGATCCCGCAAAAGTGTCCCCTGTAACTGAGTGGGAATCTCCTAAGTCAGTGAAAGAAGTACGTAGTTTCCTTGGCTTGGCAGGATACTATAGAAGATTCATTGAGAATTTCTCAAAGGTAGCTAAGCCAATGACAGAATTACTTAAGAAATACAAGAAATTTGATTGGACTGAAGGATGTGAACTCAGTTTCCAAGAGTTGAAGAAGAGACTAGTGACAGCACCAGTCTTATGTCTGCCAGATTTGGAGAAGGATTTACATGTATATTGTGATGCATCTCACCAAGGATTAGGTGGAGTTTGATGCAAGAAGGGAAAGTTGTGGCTTATGCCTCGAGACAACTCAAAACTCATGAAGTGAATTATCCTACTCATGACTTAGAGTTAGCCTCTATTGTCCATGCACTCAAAACATGGAGACTTTATCTTTCGGGAAAACGATGTGAAGTGTTCACAGATCACAAAAGTTTGAAATATATCTTCACTTAGAAAGAAATCAACATGAGACAAAGAAGATGGTTAGAACTCATCAAGGACTATGACTTGAGTTTGCAATACCACCCCGGTAAAGCAAATGGTTTAGCGGATGCTTTAAGCTGTAAAGTTTATGTGAATGGCCTCACTAAGGGAGAATTGCCAGATGATCTGTGTGACCAATTCAAAGATCTCAGATTGGATATAGTGCCTGAGGGACATCTCATGTCATTGGAGGTTCAACCCACCTTGTTGGACAAAATCAGGGAAGCCCAAAAGTTGGACAAAGAAATTGAAGAGATTAAGGGAAATTGAAGAGATTAAGGAAAAGATTGGTAAAGGAAAAGCCAAAGGATTCCATGAAGGCGAACATGGTACTTTATGGTATGGAAAACGTATCTGCATTCTGCAAGATTCAGAGCTTCGGAAACTAATTTTACAAGAAGCAAACAACTAACCATATTCCATTCATCCGGGTAACACCAAAATGTACATGGATGTGAAGGGAATATTTTGGTGGAATAATCTCAAGAAGGACATCGCAGAACATATTGCTTTGTGTGATGTGTGTTGTCGAGTGAAAGTGGAACATCAGAAACCAGCAGGATTGCTACAACCACTACCTATTCCTGATTGGAAGTGGGACAAGATTGGCATGGATTTCATCACCAGACTGCCAAGGACTAGATTAGGATATGATTCTATTTGGGTCGTGGTAGATCGCCTATCTAAAGTGGCTCATTTCATACCCGTGAAGACTACCTATACAAGTGCTAAATTAGCTAAGATCTATATGAACAGGATTGTATGTCTGCATGAAGTAACTAAAAGTATTGTGTCTGATAGAGGAACTTAGTTCACTTTGCATTTTTGGTGACAACTACATGAGTCATTGGGGATGATATTAAAATTCAGCACTGCTTTTCACCCTCAAAATGATGGACAGACAGAAAGGATCAACCAGATACTGGAGGATATGTTGAGGGCCTATGCCCTAGACTATGGTGCTAGTTGGGATGAAAGTCTATCTTATGCAGAATTCTCTTACAACAATAGCTATCAAGCCAGTATTGAGATGGTACCATTTGAATTTCTCAATGGAAGGAAGTTTACTACACCATTGCTATGGAGTGGTGTTGGAGAAAGAAATCTATTCAGGCCAGAGTTAATCAAAGAGGCTGAAGAGAAAGTCAAACTGGTAAAGGACAGATTGAAGATAGCACATTCCAGACACAAGAGCTACGCAGATCCAAAGCGTAGACAAGTCACCTATCAGGTAGGTGATAGAGCTTATCTTAGAGTCTCACCACACCGTGGAGTGAAAAGATTTGGAATCAAGGGAAAGTTGGCTCCAAGGTATATTGGACCATTCAAGATTTTGAGCTACAAAGGAGAAGTGGCTTATGAGATTGAGTTCCCTGAATCACTGTCTGCGGTTCACAATGTGTTTCACGTAAGCCAGCTGAAGAAATGCCATCCGGAGATGGAAGAAACTTCTTTGGAAGATACTATACCTTTGGTAGAGGTTCAGTTGGAGAGTGACGTCACTTATGAAGAGAAACCTATCAACATTCTTGAGACTACAGGAAGAGTTACTCGTACGAAGACTATCAAATTCTGCAAAGTTTAGTGGAATCATCATTCCGAAGAGTAAGCAACTTAGGAAATATAAGATGACCTTCGGAAAGATCACCCTCGCCTATTTGCTAGCCAATCCGAATCTCGAGGGCGAGATTCATCTTAAGGGGGTTATATTTGTAACATCCCAAATTTCATCAAATTCAAAGTCATGTCATTGCATTCATACCATCCTAGCATTTTGATCTTGCACAAAAAAATTCAAAACAAAACCCTAAATAAAACCATATTTATACCCATTTATTATATACATATGAGGCTTGGTTTTTATTTTATTTTATAACCTCAAAATAGTTTTTGAATGCTTTGTTGTGTTGGACACACTTTTTGACACCAGGATCACAGTACAAAAATCTAGTGAAAATTTGAATTCAAACAAAATTGATTTGAGATTTCAAATCTCATTTGGAAAATCAAAATAGAAAAAGAAAAATACTTTGAGGAAAAAAATAGATCAGACCAGCCAACTAGCGCGGCCCAACTAGCAGCCCAGCAGCCCACCCGGGTTTTCCCCTCTCCCCATCTGTTTCTAACCGCGCGCGGCCGCACCCCCTCGCTGGCAGATGGCCCCCACTGCCACCTCAGCCCTTCGTCCTCAATCAACGTGCGGCGAACATCTTCGCCGCGGCCGTTTCCTCTGATTAAATTCGAATCAAATCGATTGATTGAAGGCGTAATTACCTCCCCCTCGACCTGCTACTTAACCCCCTCTCTCCCCGCTCCATTTCCCCCCACTCAACCACCTCTAAGCGCCGCCAGGCTCCGTGCATTTCTCCTTGCACCGCCGCTATCCCGACGAGCTCCACGACCGATTACGGTGAGGTATGAAAACCCCTTCGCCTCTGGTTTGCTTTGTCGGGTCCACTGTCCCCGCATGCACACGCTAATGATGTTTGTTTGTTCACTGTTGCTCTATAGGCTTGCCTCCGTCGACGACTTCGAGCACGCGACGCCAGGAACATTTCCGACAAGGAATTCCAGCCATACCCGTGCGCCCCCATTTGTCCACGACCACCACTGCCTCCACGACATCATGGCGACTTGGTATAGCCCCTGTGCTCCCCCTCTCTCACCCCTGGCCTTGCTGGAGTGTCGTCGCTCGCTAGACGCGCCTCCGCCGCGCTCGCCATTTGCACCGCCCATCTGTGGCCAGTGCGTTTAGATCCGTTAGATTTAGATACATTGGCTATGATTATAAGTTTAGGTGAAAGGGTATAGGAAGATCTGGACCGGAGGATCTCACTTAGATCCAGCGGCTTGCGAGTGTGATCCGCATGAAGCGGTATGGGCCAATCAGATGGCGCCACGTGTCTGGGTTTTTGTTTTAAAATCCAGATTTGAATCTATTAGATGAATTAACTTGTAAAATTCATAACTTTTGTTCTGCTTATCCAGAAATGCAAATAATATATCAATGGATTCACAAAAATAAATCCTACAATTCTATGGGCTTAGTTTTGTACTTTACTTCTGTAAAAATGGAGTTTTATGCAGAGACAAATATAGGCTTATTTTGAGTATATAAATTATTTAGAAAATGTTTTAAGGCCAAATTAAGTTTATTTAGTCTATAAATGATTTGTTTGGTTTTTAGTACTGTTTAATTGTCTTGTTTAGTTTAAGAAAATTCATAACATGGAATTTTCATGCATTCATGTATTTTTGCTTCATTATTTTTAATATAAAGTTGGTGTTATCATTTTATGTGTAGATTTTGGTGCTAGTGGTGATTGTGATTGTGAGGATTGTTTCTACTCCCCCAACTACCAAGGAAAGTGGTGCATCAGGTATTTGTCCCATTATTTTTACTATGCACTAGTGATATTTTGTATATGTCTTGCGCGAAATTTTGCTAAGCATCTATATGCTATGCTATGGTGTAACACTACGGTTCTGATAAGACCGTAGATTCTATGTGACATGCCAATCCCTGGATCGGTTCATTGGCCCACAATAGAATAAAGATGAATACCATAGAAAAATATCCGTGCATCATAAATAACGATGATCCAGAGTAACATTATTACAATAAAGGCTTAGCCCAAGGCAAGCTTAGCTTATTCAAGTAGCAACATAAATAATATAATTCCTTCATTCTTCAAATTGCCCACAAGTGAACAAGTGACGAGTGGAGTACCGTGGCCTAAATCGATCACACAGAATTGGAATATCTAGGAACATGAAACGTAGCATCCCCGAAGGGTCAATACATGGAATGTATGGCAAGTAGAACTATTAAAGGAGACAATAGAGCTAACATCTACATGCATATTTGGCAAGTGGAGCTATGGCTAGCTTGCATTTTCAAATACCTTTGTCCTACTTTCATAAACAGTTTTTGATTTTCTTTGAAAAGATCCCAATTAAGTTCACTCATCAACATTAAAGCAATTAGGAAATTGGAATGAGGGAGAAACATGTCATGGAATCACATCAAGCAACTCAGACGTCCATAACCGGGGACACGGCTAATCGATTAGTTTATACACCCTGCAGGGGTTAATACACTTTACCCATGTGACTTGGCCAGCTCAGCTCGTACCACCACTCTCATATTGGGTGATGATAGGGAGAAGTCCAAGCAGGGACCGTTCGGGAAGTAGCTCCCCAAACCCGACACGCACAGGTCCAACCTACCAAAATTCTACATCTCTGGATACGTGGGTTCAAGTTACCACAACCTACTGAGTCCAACCAACCGCCCATTTCATTATTGGCACATGGTTGTACACGTAAGCTACAAAATAAAGAATCCAATCATTTTCTCTTGATACCTGGGTGCCTTTCCGCAATGATACCACCAAAATTTATCAATCCCATCACACCCAGGAGATTCATTGATTAAGTTGTTTTTAGTTCTCGCAAACCAACACATTTAGAAACAACTTCAGTGATGTAACCCAGCCCTTGTTCATCATATCATGGCTAAGCACATCTACCAACGGTGGTTCATCTACAGGAAAACCCTACCACATAATAGGACATAGCATAGCGATAGTAATATCCTACACATGCATCTACAAAATACACGACAGTACATTGAAAATAGTAGGACAACATCATGAACAAGGTATCATCTACTTGCCTTGGCTGTAGCGGTTGGACGAACAATCCACACGCGAGCAAGCGTTGCACTCGTCACAATCTACACAATACAATTGCAACCACATAAGCAAACCATACACAATCATATACAAACAATGACAATGCAAGATGCATGCATGACAAGTTGAACATTGCTACAGTAGCATCACATATTCTTATTCAGTATACCTACTGTATGCATGCATGGAAAATATTTTAAGTGCATAGAAAACAAAGCATGCAATTTTAAATGCCCAAACAATAGAGCTAGAACCCAAATATTTAGCCATTGCTAATAAACTGCTTGTAAAATCTTGGAAAAATATCCAATGTGTAGGCAAACTAAAATAGAACCAGTACCAATCGGAATTACTCGAAAAGGATCTATATAATTCCCTCAGTAATTATAATACTCCAATAGGACTTTTTATAGATTCTACAAATTCCATTACTGTAGGTCTACCTTTTTAATTCAATGTAAGATTACTCTTGTTCTACTGATTCCAGGGACATCATATTTGCAATTTTTGGAGTTACAGAACTTTTTCTATGAATTTAATACTCTAAAAAGAACATTAAATCATTTAATTAACCAAGACAAAACCTTGCTGCAAAAGCATAAAACAACTATATAGAAATATTCTACATGAGACACTGATTCCATACATATTTTATTTGCAATTTTTGGCCCAGTAGATCATTTTCTATGAATTTTACAAGTTGCATCTAAAATCTGCCAAATTAAATTCGAATTAAAGTAAACAGTCAAACTAGACCGTTTGACTATGCCTACGTGGCGCTGACGTGGCGTTGACCAGTCAGCACCCTGGGCTGACTAGTCATTGGTCCATCTGGACCATTGGATGCTGATCGAACGGCTGAGGATGCTCGCGAAGGGGAGCTCACCGGAACAGTTGGCAGTGGCGGCGGCGACGGTCGGGGCGGCGGCGGTGGCGGTCCCCGGTGGCGGCGAAAGGTGGGACGGCGTCGGGGGCGAGGTGGCGGAGTTCCACGAGGCGGGTCGGCGTGTCGCGGCAGCGGCGGCTGAGTGGGCGGCATCGGTGGCGAGGGCTTTCATGGGCGTCGTCTGCGGGAGGAAGGATAGGAGGCGGTCGTGGTGGCGGCGGTGATCCCCAATGACGCATGAGCAAGGAGAGAAGACGCTGCTTCTTCTGTCTTGCTTCTGATGGCGACTCTTCTTGCCTTGAACTGGCGAGCCCAGCTAGGCCGGGTCATGCCAGGCTGGTTGGTTTCCTATTTTTTTGATTTTTCTTTTCTATTTTTCCTCATGAATTACTTAACTGAATTTAGCTGACAGAAAACTGTCTATTATAAGATAAAAATTCAGATTGCCATAACTTTTGCTACGAAGCTCCGATTGAGGCGATTCAAAGTGCTACGGGTTCGTGACACAAAATATACTGTTTTTAACAAAAGCATGGTAAAACCGAGCATTCAAGTGTTTTGCCAAAACTTTTTCAAACTGAATTTTTGTACTGATGATCATGATGAAATGACATGAATGCTATGCAGTACCAAATCTAAAATTTGGGATGTGACAAGACTAACCCCCTTAAGATGAATCTCGTCCCCGAAATTCGGCGTGGCTAGCAAATAGGTGTGGGTGGTCCTCTCGGATGTCATCCTCACGCTCCCAAGTGGCTTACTCTTCGGTGTGGTGGCTCCATTGCACCTTGCAAAACCTGATCGTCTTGGTACTGGTAATCCTCTCCGCCGTCTCTAGTATCTTGACCGGCTTCTCCTCATAGTTCAAGTCATTCTCAAGCTGAACCTCCTCTAGTGGCACCGTGTCTCTTAATGGTGTATCCACCATCTCCAGATGGCACTTCTTCAGCTGGGACATGTGGAACACATTGTGGACGGCGGACAGAGACTATGGCAACTCCAACTGATAAGCAACCTCTCATTTGCGGGCTAAGACCCGATATGGTCCAATAAACCGAGGTGCCAGCTTACCCTTGATTCCAAATCTCTTAATTCCACGCAGTGGCGACACTCTAAGGTATGCTCTATCACCTATCTCATACACCACTTCCTTGCGCTTGGCGTCAGCGTAGCTCTTCTGCCTCGATTGCGCTACCTTTAGCCTGTCCCTAATCAAAGCGACCTTCTCCTCGGCGTCCTTGATCAAATCAGGTCCAAACAACTGACGGTCTCCTACTCCATCCCATAGCAATTGTGTCCGGCATCTCTTCCCATATAGTACATCAAACGGCGATGTCTTGATGCTGGTTTGGTAGCTGTTGTTGTAGGAGAACTCGGAATACGACAAATTCTCATCCCAACTAGAACCATGAGCCAAGGCGCAAGCTCTCAACATATCCTCCAAAATCTGATTTACCCTCTTGGTCTGTCCGTCAGTCTGTGGGTGGAACGCTGTGCTAAACTCCAACCTAGTTCGTAATGACTCGTGCAGCTGGCGCCAAAAGTGCGATGTAAATTGGGTGCCTCTATCTGATACAATGCTCTTGGGAACTCCATGTAGGCACACAATTCTGTCCATATAAATCTTGGCCAACCCTGCACTCGTGTAGGTTGTCTTCACCGGTATGAAGAGGGCTACCTTGGTCAAATGGTCGACCACTACCCAAATAGAGTCGTATCCCGACCTAGTCCTTGGCAATCTTGTGATAAAATCCATTCCCACTCTATCCCACTTCCAATCTTGCACGGGCAATGGTTGTAGCAATCCTGCTGGCTTCTGGTGTTCCGCCTTCACTCGGCTGCAAACATCAGATAAGTCAATATGCTCGGCGATGTCTCCCTTCATGTTGTTCCACCAAAATCCGTCCTTTAGATCCATATACATCTTCGTATTTCCCGGATGTATGGAATACGACGAGTCATGAGCTTCCTACAGAATCAGCTTCCTTATCTCCGGATCGTTGGGAACACACAAACGATCTCCATACCACAAGGTTCCCTGATCATCCTCGCGG
This sequence comes from Avena longiglumis, assembly GCA_030063025.1. Lineage (NCBI taxonomy): Eukaryota > Viridiplantae > Streptophyta > Magnoliopsida > Poales > Poaceae > Avena > Avena longiglumis. The sequence continues at coordinate 467,041,454 of CP125974.1, read as the reverse complement.
AATTCATTTGCTCAATCCGCCTTCATCTTTTCCTTTATTTTTTCCATCTCCTTGTCTCCTACTTGAGCCTTCCTGATCCTGTCCTGTAGCGTTGGTTGGACTTCCATTGCTGCCAATTATCCTTATGACACTACCTCTAGTCTAAGGTCCTTGAATTGCTTGCACAAATCCTCGGGCAATTCCCCAACAGTCAATCCATTGGCATAGACCTTCCGGCTTAGATCATCCGCTACTACATTGGCTTTTCCTGGGTGGTATTGCAGATTCATATCATAATCCTTGATAAGATCCAACCATATCCTTTGTCTCATGTTCAGTTCCTTCTGTGTAAATATGTACTTCAGGCTCTTGTGGTCGGTGTACACATCGCAGTGTTTTCCCATTAGGTAGTGCCTCCATACTTTGAGCGCATGCACAACCGATGCTAATCTCAAGTCATGCGTGGGATAATTCCACTCATGGTGTTTAAGTTGTCGTGAGGCATATGACACCACTCTCCCATCTTGCATCAGCACACTTCCAAGTCCCTGTCGAGAAGCATCACAGTACACTTGGAAATCCTTCTGAAGGTCAGGTAAACACAGAACAGGTGCGGTCACTAGTCGACGCTTCAGTTCCTGAAAGCTGGCTTCACACGCATCTGTCCACTCAAACTTCCTCTCCTTCTTCAGAAGTTCCGTCATCGGCTTAGAAATCTTGGAGAAATTTTCAATAAACCTCCGGTAATATCCAGCAAGTCCCAAAAAGCTCCGAATATCACCCACATTCTTGGGTGCTTCCCACTCAGTTACTGCAGTCACTTTTCTTGGGTCAACAGCGACTCCTTCTCCTGACACCACGTGTCCAAGAAACCCAACAGTCTTAATCCAGAATTCACACTTGCTGAATTTGGCATACAACTTGTGTTCCCTCAGCTTCTCCATAATTAGTCGCAGATGTTTCTCATGCTCAACATCGTCCTTGGAATATATCAGTATGTCATTGATGAACACAACCACGAACTTGTCCAAGTATTCCATGAATACCTTGTTCATCATGGTCATGAAATATGCCGGAGCATTCGTTAGTCCAAAAGACATAACCGTATACTCATATAAACCATACCTAGTAGTGAAAGCAGTTTTTGGTATGTCCTCCTCCCGGATCTTCAATTGGCAATAGCCCGATCGCAGATCAATTTTGCTAAACACCTTTTCCTCTTCCAGTTGATCAAACAAATCATTTATGTTCGACAGGGGGTATTTGTTCTTGATGGTCACTTCATTTAGCGAGCGATAGTCCACCACTAACCTCTTGCTGCTATCCTTCTTCTCCACAAATAGAACAGGTGCACCCCATGACGACGAACTAGGCTGAATAAATCCCTTGTCCAACTACTCCTTTAGTTGTTTCTTTAATTCCTTCAGCTCATCCACATCCATCTTATATGGTCTCTTTGCTATAGGTCTTGTTCCTGGCATCAGATCGATGAGAAAGTCCACATCCCTGTCAGGTGGCATCCCTGTCAGCTCTTCCGGGAACACGTCGGGGTACTCCTTAATCACAGGCACAATATCCATGCTAACCCCCTTAAGAGAATTCAGCTTACACCTTCCCGGTCACACAGGCGACTTGAACCTAATCCTCTTACCATCCGGGGTTTTGAGTGAAACCACTCGCTGTGCACAATCTATGTGTCCCCCATGCATAGACATCCAATCCATGCCCAAAATTACATCTAAAACTTGTGATTCCAATACTACCAGATGTGCAATGAAATTATGTGCTTCAATCCTCACAGTTAAGTCGCGGCATCCCGCGCTAGCTATCATATCCCCTCCAGGTGAGCTTACTCTAATAGACCCCTTCAGATGCTCCATGGGTAACTTATACTTATCCACAAATTCCCTTGATATAAATAAATGCGATGCACCAGTATCGAAAAGTATAAGTGCAGGGTGAGTGTTGATTGGAAACTTACCAACCATAAGCTCAGGCTCATCTGGGATCTCCTCCACATTCATGTGGTTCACTGTGGCCTTCTGGTTGTTGCCTGGATTTAGTCCCTTCTTGTCACATCCCAAGATTTTCCAAATCTTGTAATGTAAAAAATAAATAAACAAAATAAATAATTGTTGAAATTTAGGGTGAGAAGAAACTTTTGTTCTAAATAAAAACTTAAAATACCATCTTGAACAAACTTCAATTAAAGTTTGAATCCAACTAAAATCAAATCAAAGTGGAAGGCATTCATCATAAATGCATCTGGAAATTTAAACACTTGGAATATAAACCAAAACCCTTAAACCCTAATGGAAGAAAAACTTTTCCAAGTTATCTCTAAGACCATGGATTTGATCCAAATAAAAATTTGTCAACAAACATTTATAAATGATCAAGAATGACAAATAGAAATATTACAAAAGCCATAGAAATTGATTTCAAACAATTTGGAGCCATAGATAAAATCTTATGAATTTAATAAGATAAGGAAAATTAATTTCCAAAGCTAATAAAGCACTTATCTAAAATCCATACCAAATGATGAGTAAATAATCCTAAAGTTATTTAAAAGGATATATAAATATTAAATGAGAGTTTACAAATTGGAATCACCAAGTTTGGATCTATAATTAAAAAGATATGGATTTTATAAGATAAAGAAACAAATATTAAATGAGGAATATTTAAAGGCCAAATTAAATCTTGGCCTAAATCCATAAGCAAATGGAATAATTATAATCCAAATCCAAATAAAATAAAAGGATAAACAAATTTTCCAAATAAAATAAAGTGGCATTAACCAAATTCTAATTCCATTTGAATAAAGACAAAATCCCTATTAGGAATGATTAATTAAATCATGGGAAAATAATATTTGAAATTTATCCAAGTGGATTAAAAGTCATTTTAAATGGAATCAAGGAAATCACCTAAATAAAAATTATGGAATTAAAAATATATTTAATTTCATTGGAATAAAGACAAGTAGCCAATTTAAAATGATTAATAACTCATATTAAAAAATTTCCAAATAATTCAAAGTGAATTATTTGTCACCCTAATAATTGAATAAAAATTACTGAAAAGGTTTTGTGGAAAAATGAAATTTAAATAGGGATTAAAAATATATTTGATCTTATTTGATTAAATGCAAAGGCCTATTTTAAATAATTAAAAGATCCTAAAAAGAATAAAAGTTTTATTCCAAAATTGGTTTCAGAATATATTAATAATCAGTATTTGATTACAGACCAAGTTTGAGAGAAGTTTGAATTCAAATGAATGTTTGAAATAATTAAACAAAATCAAAGCAGATTAATAGAAATGGAAAAGGGAAAAAGAATCTTTACAAAAAAAATAAACAAAAGCAGCCCAGCCCAGCAAGACCCACTGGCCCAGTCCAGCCCACTCCCTCCCCCCCGAAGCGTTTTCTCTCACTCAAGAATTGACCCGCATAGCGAATGACAACTGGACCACACCCCCACTCTCACTCACTCGTTGACGCCAGGCCCACCGCCATCTCCCTTCGTTCTCAGCCGCGCGCTAACCTCGCCGGCGGTTTCTGCCCATTAAAAGATCGCTTGATTCCTCTTTAATCGTGCGTTGATTCAGCCCCGCGATCATGCGTACATAACCACCTTCCCTCTCTCTCTTTTCCCTCACTCACCGCACCTCCTCCGCCCCAGGGCTGCCCGAATTCCTCTCGGCAACACCTACTGCTCCGGTGATCCTTTTCGTCAATTCCGGCCAGTCTCCGTCGCCCCTCGCCTCCTCAACCACGCGAGCTTGCTCCCCATATCCCTTCGCACCTCCTTGTGACTCTAGATCACTCGCGCTCGGTCTAGAACGTCGGCAACGTCTTCACCAGTGCGCCACCGACGACCCCGCAACTCCGGTGAGCCCTAGAACTCGACTCTGTGCGCGCCTCGACTAGCGGATCATGCCGTTTTGTTCGCCTGTGTCTTATGCATCTCCAGGTGCTCTCCAATCAACCACGCGCGATCTACAACCTCGTCTCTGACCCCGACAGTACGAGCCCGTCGACAGGCATCTCTCCGGCGAGCAAGCACCGTCACCCTCGTGTGCCCCTGCCCTGCGACAACCACGTTGAGCATCAGTACGTTGTGGCGATTCTGGTGAGCAACTCCCCTACTCCTCTCTCTTCCTGTTCTCGCCGTTTCGCCGCAGGCATAGCACGCCGCCGCCAGTCGCCGCCGCCAGCGCCGCTGCTTTTGGGTCGATGCGTGAGAACCGTTGGATCTGAATCAGGCGTGTAGGAATAGAATTAACTCGAAAGGGTATGGGTGAACCTGAGCCGTGCGATTAAACTTAGATCCAACGCACCAGATAGGTCAATCCTCATGAAACGTTTTTGTCCAATAAGATCGCACCATGTGGCCTGGAGTTTGTTTTTAAAACAGAAACTTATCTATTAGATGACCAAATTTGTAAATTGCATAACTTTAAAACCACACGTCCAAATTTTGCAAATTTTATATCAATGGATTCAAAAAAACAAGTACTTTCTAACCATGCACTTTTTTTAGTAAAATGCGTCTGTTAAAGTGATTGTTTTTGCAGAAACTTGTGTAGAAATATTTAGAATATAAAATTTGTTCTAAAATGATTTTTGAGATTAAACCTTTGGCAAATGGATTTTTTTGAACCTACTGACCTTAGAAACCAACTCATGGATTTGAAAATGTATTTGGTAAAGCTAAAGATTAAATCTTTGATTTAAAGCATTTTTAGTCAAATAAAAATAATGTTTATTTATTAAAAATGCTTTTGGAGAAAAACCTTTGGGAAATGTTTTGATTTAAACTCTCTGACCCTAAACACAAGGTTTTATGATTTAAACATATATTTTGATGAATCCTATAGATTGTTGCTTTGCTAAAGGCATTTACAAACACATAAAATATTGATTTGGTTTAAAAATGATTTATAAGTAAAATCTTTTGCAAATGATTTTTCCACTGATATAAAATGACCAATAGGTGTTTTCAAATGTTTATAATCCATTAGAAACCACTTTTCCAAATAAACCATCTTTGGCATGCTTGCATGCATTATTTTTTTTCTATTATTTTATGTGATGTTGCTTGAATGGTAGATTGAAATATTGCTTGCTTGATTGAATTGTAGTGATTTTAAGAGTGTGAATATTGCAAGATCAAGGAGTGAACTTATATTCTCTACCAAAAAGGCAAGTGATGCTTCATACTTTGTCCCATTATTTTCACTATGCATTAGTGATATTTCTAAGTAGGACTTGCATGGAATTTTTGCTAAGTATAAACTATGCCATGGGAAATACTAGTAGATGAAACCTTAGTAGAAATTTCCTAAGTTAAGATTCCTACTACTATCATGCTTAGCTTAGCTAGTAGAAAACAAGGGTTGATTATAATCATGCTATGGAATATTTCTAAGTCAAGGACTTGTGTTTTTGTTTAATAAAACAACTAAGTGAATGAATCACCTGGGTGGAATGGAAGGAATGGTTTGTGTTGAGTGGTTACACAAGGCCCATTTCTATGGTTTACCTTGTGTATCACACTTGTGGATGGCCACCCAGGAACAAAGATATTTGAGATGTCAAATGTTGAGAAGCTTCAAGTGCAGCCACTTGGCATTATGGGCTCTGCCAGGATCATATAGGTTGCAATAACTTAGCCAAATGGACAGTTGGTGGTAGGGGATGATAGGTTGGAACGCGTCCGTTCTGTTCTAAGGGAAGGCTTCTGAAAGATCTTGTCTTGGTGAAACCAAGTCTTGTGGGGAAAGTGCATGTCACATCCCAAGATTTTCCAAATCTTGTAATGTGAAAATAAATGAAAAAAATAAAACTTTGTTTGATTTTTAGAGCCAGAAGAAACTTTTTGAATTCAATTGGAACTTCAAACCCATTTGAATTAAAATAAACCTAAAGAGATTTAAAAAGATAAACATTTAATAAAAGGAAAATAAAAACATTTGGAAATACTATTTTGAAACAATTAAATGAAAAGATTTGTTTTCAAATGAAATAGAAGTTTTATAAATAAAGTTTATTTAATAAAGGCCAATTTAAACCTTGACCAAACTTTGGGAATTAAAACATTTAGTTTTGAATAAAATAACAAAGGTTTATTTAAAATAAAATAATAAGGAATTACTATCAAAATTTATTATGAAAGGTTTTACTATTTTAATTAAAACATCAAGACTTATTAAATTGTTTAAAATAGGTTTTCCAAGTATTTTATATTCTCTAATAAAACCTACTAAAGTGTTTTGGCTTTGTTTTAGATTTCAAAATAAATATCTCAATAAAACAAATCCTATTGAATTTAATAATGAAAGTCTATTATAATAATTAATAATGGATACCAAAATAAAAGGTTATTTTGTTTTAAAAAAAAACAAGTTTCCAAATATTATATATTTCCCAAATTAAACCTACTAATTTGATTTTGAAAATATTTAAGTTTCAAATAAAGATTTTATTAATAAAATCAAACCCTATTTGATTTAATAACTAAGACCCATTTTATTTAATTATTAATGGTCCCTAAAGTAAAAGGATTATATTATTTTAAAACAAGTTTTCAAAATATTCTTTATTAACAAATAAAACCTACTAATTTGGATTTTAAATGGAAATTTTATTTAAATAAATCAAACCCTATTTTTAACTAAAGATCCATTTTATTTAATTGTTAAATGGATCCTAAATTAAATATAAAAATATTATTTTATTTTTTGGATTTGGTTTATGTTGCTAAACAGAACCAAAATTCAAAGTTCAAAGTTTGCTGAATGTTTGATTTGATTTGAGTGTGAATTGTTTGTTTGGAGATTCAAAACAGAAATTGAAATTAGAAAAGGAAAAAGAAAACAGACAGGAAATAAAAATAAAGCAGCCCAGCAGCCCAGCTCCTCTTCCCACCCCGAATCGTTTTTCACCCAGCAAATTACCCACTGAGCGACCGATTACTGGCCCCACCTCCACTCCCCTCCTTTCACTTCCAAGTGGACCCCACCTCTACTGTGCATCGTCTACACCCGCACCGGCCGTTTTTCCCCTCGCTCATCGCCGTTTCTGCCGCTGTGAAACCTTGTAAATTCGCGTGAATGCACGAGTTATTCCCAACATCAATGACGCGCCTTTATACGCCCATTCCTCCTCTCTCATTCCCCTCTGACCCCTCTCACAAGCGCGGCCCCAGGCCGAGGAATTTTACCCTACACTCCCTCTGTCTCCGGCGACCCTCCTCACCGATTTCGGCCAACACACGCCCTCTCCTGCCTCCTCGAGCACGCAGCTGTTCTCAGCAATCCACAGAGAACCTTTCTGTAACCGCAGCTTACCCGCGGGCGACCCGAAGCGTCAGCTTTGACGAAGCCCCGACAAACGCCACCGTCTGTTCCTTCTCCGACGAGATTCCCCGGTGAGTCTGATCGCCCAAAGACTATCCATGACGCTCTGCGACCCCAAGATCAGACGCAGCTAACCGCTGGTCTGCTTTGCCTCGACGCCTCAAACCTCACCTCCGATGACAACATCCGCAAGCGACGCCACAAGCACGACTCCGCCGCCTAGGAACCATTCCAGAAGCAACAGACACCGCCCAACGCCATCGGCCTTGCCTGGAACTGCAGATCGTCTCCGTCCAACGTCTTCGGGAACCACGAACCTCGCCAGACACATCCGGGCCGCCGCCGTCCTCATCATCTCCGTGACTGAGCCACCCGGTGAGCCAGCACTGCTTCCCCACCCTTCGATCTCACTTCGACGGACACGATTAGAGCAGCTTAGCCGAGCCACACGCTGCGTGAGCCAAGCCTCCACTAGCTCAAGCCTTGATGAATCCACACCGTCCGTTTATGTAAATCGTATGACCCACACCAGCTATCCACACTGAACCGGTATGACCCAATGGGAATCAGACACGTGGCTCTGAGTGTGAGATAAAAACAGAAACATTTCAATATGATATGTGATTTTGAAAATTGCACAACTTTTAAACCACACGTCCAAAATTTACAAACTTTATACCGTTGGAATCAGGAGAACAAGCCCTAGCCAACCCTACCCTTAGTTTAGCAAATAGTATTTGATAGATTGTTTGATTTTGCAGATTCTTTTGTGTACTTGCTAACATTAGAAAAATCATTTAAAAATGAATTTTGAGATCAAACCTTTGCCAATTGGTTTATTGTGACCGTACTGACCCTAGGAACCAACCCATAGTGTTAAAAATGATTTTTGTGAAATTTAAGTTGAATTATTTAACTAAGTCATTTTCTAGCCAAATAAAAAGAATAGTTTTATTTATGAAAATGTGTATGGAAAGAAAACTTGGAGAAAATAATTTGGACCAAACCTACTGACCCAAGAACACCAAGTTTTGCAATAGAAACTCATTTGGTGAACCCTATAGACTAATGCCTTAATAAAAATATTTCTACACCACATAAAATAACACTTTGTTTTGAAAATGGTTTTTAAGTGAAACCTTTGGCAAATGACTTAGCCACTTTAGGAAATGACCATTAGATGTACCCAAATGACTATGACCCACTAGGAACCACTTTTTCAAACAGAACAAAGCTTGGCATGCTTGCATGCATTTCTTTGACTTTGTTATTTATGTGTGTTGTTTTGCTTGATTGGTAGATTGAGTTTGTACTTGCTTGATTGATTTGTAGTGACTTGGAGAGTGTGATTGTTGCAAAGATCAAGAAGTGAACCTATACTCTACCAAAAAGGCAAGTGATGCTTCATACTTTCAATCCCAATACTTTCACTATGCATTAGTGATTTTGCTAAGTAAACTTGCATGGATTTTGCTAAGTATAGATCTTGCTATAGGAAAACCTAGAAGATGAATCCTTAGTAGGATTTTCCTAAGCTATGATTCCTACTACTACCAAGCTTAGCCTAGCTAATAGAAAACATGGGTGGAATATATATTCACAATATGGAAAAATATTCTAAGTCTGAGGACTTAGGTTTTGTTTAATAAAACAACTAAGTCAATGAACCTCCTGGGTGGAATGGAAGGATTGGGATATGTTGAGTGGTTACACAAGGCCATGGACTTGGGTTGTGTATCTCACTTGTGGAATGCCACCCAGGAAACAAAGGGATTTGAGATGTCAAATGTTGAGAAGCTTCAAGTGCAACCACTTGGCAATATGGGCTCTGCCATGATCATATAGGTTGCAAGAACTTAGCCAAATGGACAGTGGGTGGTAGTGTTTGATAGGTTGGAGCGCGTCCATCTTGGTCTAAGGGAAGGCTTCGAAAGATTTTGTCTTGGGAAACCAAGTCTTGTGGGTAAAGTGCACCACCTCTGCAGTGTAAAATCTAAGTACTTAGCCATGTCCCTGGTAAAGGACAATTTGAGCATCAAGACATGGAAGCAATCAAGAATCTCATCGTTCCAATTTCTAAATTAAAATCTTGTGGTTTGAACAAGGGTTGTTTGAATTCTTCAATCATTGATGGAGAGATGGCTTGGTACAAGGATCTTGAAATCTTTGATTGAGGAAAATGATTTTGTCAAGCAAAAACTTAGTATTTTCAAAATGATAATAAAATCTATTTTGAGCAATGCAAGCCTCAACTCCACTTAGCCAAATGCATATAGATGATAGACTCCACTATACTACCATAGTATCACTTGCCAATACAATTCAAATGTATTGACCCTTTGTGGCTGTAACTTGTATGTTGCAGGTTTGATTGATTTTAGTGAAGATTGTTTGATTAGGATTACAAAGTCTACAACCAACATCTGCCTGTGGCACTTTGAAGATGAAGGACCCATGACTATATTTATTCCGCTGCAATGTAATGTAATAGCCCAATGAGCTATGAATGATGTAATATACTTATGTTATTCCTGGTTATAAAGTTATATTATGACCTTTGTATCTTGATATTACATCTTAACTGTGGATGCTAGCTATTGATCCAGGGACTAGCATTGTAAAACACAGGAGGGATCAACCTTACCAGGTTGGGGCCTCTAAAGATGGTATCAGAGCATTGTGTTGCCTGTAGGATTTGTAAACCCTAGGATTGGACAAAAACCCTTAGAAAAATAGGAGTTATATTTTGATCCAAAAACATATTTACAAAAACACATGTAACCTCTTTCCTCAACCATTTTGGTTTCAACTCTACATCTCCTCTATTTCAACTTGATGGAAAAAAAACCTACCCATGACCAAAGACTACACCATGTGCAAAGGACTTCTTCAACTTATTCAACTCTAATGACTTCAACATCTTCAGTCTCTTCACCAAGGACTTCCAACTTAGATATCACTAAGAACAACAAGTGAAACAAGGAAATCTTGCTCAAGATTTAGAGACTGAGGGAATGCAAAAGTTAGAAGGAGTCTACATCATTTGAAGTATTATAACCAAGAGTTTCCCTAAAGGAAACCAAGATATCATGTAGAAAGAAGAACCAACCAAGAAAGAAAGGAAAATCACAAGTGAACCATGTAGATGGACCACCATAATTTAGCTAAGACAAACACACCAACTTATGTGGTGTAACCAAAAATATTTTGTTGCCTAAGTATGTGCTTCAACTTGGTTGTTTGGGTGCAAAGTTGATTGTGAATGTTTGGTTTGTGATTGCATGTACACTGTTTGTGTGAATTGTGATGTGTGTGATCAGAATTAATTCCTTAGGAATATCTTGCCTATTCTAATCTCCCTTCGACCCAAACAGATGACTACTCCAAGAAAATCCAACATCAAGGTTGATGACAACAACAACAAAGAGGACAACATGAGAGAACTTATAGCAACCCAAATCCAGTTGAGCCAAGAGACAACTCAGCTTTTAGCCAACAACAATGGACTAGATCCAGCCATACAAAGGATTTTGATACTTCAATCCCAATTGTTGCAAGGATTGGTTACTCAAATGATCAACATGAGAGAAAACTTTTCCCAAAGAGCCAATGACAACAAGGATGACAAGGATGTTAATCTAGAAGGAACCCAAGCTAACAATACTTATGGATACAAGGACCATACATCCAAGGAACATGAAGATCAATACCCCAAGAAGAGAGAAAGATCTCCCACTTATGAAGAACATGAACTAGAAGAACTCCTAGCTTTGGAGAGACCCAAGAAGAAGAAGAAATGCCCCAACCCAAACAAGAAGGATATTACTCAAGAACAATGTTACACTTGCAAAGAGATGGGACACTATTACAATGAATGCCCAGAAAAGAAGAAGAGACAAGAAGACAAACAAAAGCTAGTGAAACCCAAGATAAGGAAGAATTTTAGCCAAGTGATGTGCAAATACTGCAAAGAGTTAGGACATTATGCAAACTACTGTCCAGAAAAGATGAAGTATAAGATAAACAAGCCTATGAGGGATATCAACCTTGTCACATGTTTCAAATGCAAGGAACTAGGCCACTATGCAAACAATTGTCCAGAAAGGATGGAGAACAAGTTAAACAAGTCTATGAAGGATCTCAACCTTGGCCCATGAGTCAAGAATGGAAACCAAGGACACATGCAAAAGTTTGCTTAGAGAATTTTCCCCAGGATCCCAAGAAGGACAATGTGTAATTTTTGTTTGAAAATTTTTAAGGGTGGTAGTACCCTAGTTGTTTTGAACTTGCTTGTAACCCCAACCACCCCAAATCTCGGGACGAGATTTATTTTAAGGGTGGTAGCCTGTCACATCCCAAGATTTTCCAAATCTTGTAATGTGAAAATAAATGAAAAAAAATAAAACTTTGTTTGATTTTTAGAGCCAGAAGAAACTTTTTGAATTCAATTGGAACTTCAAACCCATTTGAATTAAAATAAACCTAAAGAGATTTAAAAAGATAAACATTTAATAAAAGGAAAATAAAAACATTTGGAAATACTATTTTGAAACAATTAAATGAAAAGATTTGTTTTCAAATGAAATAGAAGTTTTATAAATAAAGATTATTTAATAAAGGCCAATTTAAACCTTGACCAAACTTTGGGAATTAAAACATTTAGTTTTGAATAAAAATAACAAAGGTTTATTTAAAATAAAATAATAAGGAATTAATATAAAAATTTATTATGAAAGGTTTTACTATTTTAATTAAAACATCAAGACTTATTAAATTGTTTAAAATAGGTTTTCCAAGTATTTTATATTCTCTAATAAAACCTACTAAAGTGTTTTGGCTTTGTTTTAGATTTCAAAATAAATATCTCAATAAAACAAATCCTATTGAATTTTAAGTCTATTATAATAATTAATAATGGATACCAAAATAAAAGGTTATTTTGTTTTAAAAAAAACAAGTTTCCAAATATTATATATTTCCCAAATTAAACCTACTAATTTGATTTTGAAAATATTTAAGTTTCAAATAAAGATTTTATTAATAAAATCAAACCCTATTTGATTTAAAAACTAAGACCCATTTTATTTAATTAGTAATGGTCCCTAAAGTAAAAGGATTATATTATTTTAAAACAAGTTTTCAAAATATTCTTTATTAACAAATAAAACCTACTGATTTGGATTTCAAATTGAAATTTTATTTAAATAAATCAAACCCTATTTTTAACTAAAGATCCATTTTATTTAATTGTTAAATGGATCCTAAATTAAATATAAAAATATTATTTTATTTTTTGGATTTGGTTTATGTTGCTAAACAGAACCAAAATTCAAAGTTCAAAGTTTGCTGAATGTTTGATTTGATTTGAGTGTGAATTGTTTGTTTGGAGATTCAAAACAGAAATTGAAATTAGAAAAGGAAAAAGAAATAAAATAAAGCGGCCAGTACCCAATTAACTACCCTAGCCCAAAGACTCCTCTTCCCACCCCGAATCGTTTTTCACCCAGCAAATTACCCACTGAGCGACCGATTACTGGCCCCACCTCCACTCCCCTCCTTTCACTTCCAAGTGGACCCCACCTCTACTGTGCATCGTCTACACCCGCACCGGCCGTTTTTCCCCTCGCTCATCGCCGTTTCTGCCGCTGTGAAACCTTGTAAATTCGCGTGAATGCACGAGTTATTCCCAACATCAATGACGCGCCTTTATACGCCCATTCCTCCTCTCTCATTCCCTCGACCCTCTCTGGCGGCCCAGTGCCGAGAATTTTACCCTACACTCCTCACCGATTTCGGCCAACACACGCCCTCTCCTGCCTCCTCGAGCACGCAGCTGTTCTCAGCAATCCACAGAGAACCTTTCTGTAACCGCAGCTTACCCGCGGGCGACCCGAAGCGTCAGCTTTGACGAAGCCCCGACAAACGCCACCGTCTGTTCCTTCTCCGACGAGATTCCCCGGTGAGTACAGACTGCCCCAGCACCTATCCATGACGCTACTGCGACCCCCAGTACCGTACGCAGCTAACCGCCTGGTCTGTTTGCCTCAGCACGCCCTCAAACCTCACCTCCGACGACAACATCCGCAAGCGACGCCACAAGCACGACTCCGGCCGCCCCTAGGAACCATTCCAGGAAGCAAACAGACACCGCTCCAACGCCACTGGCCTTGCCCAGAACTTCTGCGCATCGTCTCCGTCTCCAACGTCTTCAGGAACCACCAGAACCTCGCCTTCGTACACATCCCGAGCGTCGCCGCCGTCCTCATCATCGCCGGTGACCTGAGCCACCCGGTGAGCCAGCACCCTCTGTTCCCCACCCTTCGATCTCACTTCGACGGACACGATTAGACAGAGCCGCGCCTAGCCGAGCCACACGCCGTGAGCCAAGCCTCCAGCCTAGCTCAAGCCTTGATGAATCCACACCGTCCGTTTTATGTAAATCGTGCGACCCACACCAGCTATCCACACTGAACCGGTATGACCCAATGGGAATCAGACACGTGGCTCTGAGTGTGAGATAAAAACAGAAACATTTCAATATGATATGTGATTTTGAAAATTGCACAACTTTTAAACCACACGTCCAAAATTTACAAACTTTATACCGTTGGAATCAGGAGAACAAGCCCTAGCCAACCCTACCCTTAGTTTAGCAAATAGTATTTGATAGATTGTTTGATTTTGCAGATTCTTTTGTGTACTTGCTAACCTTAGAAAAATCATTTAAAAATGAATTTTGAGATCAAACCTTTGCCAATTGGTTTATTGTGACCCTACTGACCCTAGGAACCAACCCATAGTGTTAAAAATGATTTTTGTGAAATTTAAGTTGAATTATTTAACTAAGTCATTTTCTAGCCAAATAAAAAGAATAGTTTTATTTATGAAAATGTGTATGGAAAGAAAACTTGGAGAAAATAATTTGGACCAAACCTACTGACCCAAGAACACCAAGTTTTGCAATAGAAACTCATTTGGTGAACCCTATAGACTAATGCCTTAATAAAAATATTTCTACACCAAATAAAATAACACTTTGTTTTGAAAATGGTTTTTAAGTGAAACCTTTTGCAAATGACTTAGCCACTTTAGGAAATGACCATTAGATGTACCCAAATGACTATGACCCACTAGGAACCACTTTTTCAAACAGAACAAAGCTTGGCATGCTTGCATGCATTTCTTTGACTTTGTTATTTATGTGTGTTGTTTTGCTTGATTGGTAGATTGAGTTTGTACTTGCTTGATTGATTTGTAGTGACTTGGAGAGTGTGATTGTTGCAAAGATCAAGAAGTGAACCTATACTCTACCAAAAAGGCAAGTGATGCTTCATACTTTCAATCCCAATACTTTCACTATGCATTAGTGATTTTGCTAAGTAAACTTGCATGGATTTTGCTAAGTATAGATCTTGCTATAGGAAAACCTAGAAGATGAATCCTTAGTAGGATTTTCCTAAGCTATGATTCCTACTACTACCAAGCTTAGCCTAGCTAATAGAAAACATGGGTGGAATATATATTCACACTATGGAAAAATATTCTAAGTCTGAGGACTTAGGTTTTGTTTAATAAAACAACTAAGTCAATGAACCTCCTGGGTGGAATGGAAGGATTGGGATATGTTGAGTGGTTACACAAGGCCATGGACTTGGGTTGTGTATCTCACTTGTGGAATGCCACCCAGGAGACAAAGGGATTTGAGATGTCAAATGTTGAGAAGCTTCAAGTGCAACCACTTGGCAATATGGGCTCTGCCATGATCATATAGGTTGCAAGAACTTAGCCAAATGGACAGTGGGTGGTAGTGTTTGATAGGTTGGAGCGCGTCCATCTTGGTCTAAGGGAAGGCTTCTGAAAGATTTTGTCTTGGGAAACCAAGTCTTGTGGGTAAAGTGCACCACCTCTGCAGAGTGTAAAATCTAAGTACTTAGCCATGTCACTGGTAAAGGACAATTTGAGCATCAAGACATGGAAGCAATCAAGAATCTCATCATTCCAATTTCTAAATTAAAATCTTGTGGTTTGAACAAGGGTTGTTTGAATTCTTCAATCATTGATGGAGAGATGGCTTGGTACAAGGATCTTGAAATCTTTGATTGAGGAAAATGATTTTGTCAAGCAAAAACTTAGTATTTTCAAAATGATAAGAAAAATCTATTTTGAGCAATGCAAGCCTCAACTCCACTTAGCCAAATGCATATAGATGATAGACTCCACTATACTACCATAGTATCACTTGCCAATACAATTCAAATGTATTGACCCTTTGTGGCTGTAACTTGTATGTTGCAGGTTTGATTGATTTTAGTGAAGATTGTTTGATTAGGATTACAAAGTCTACAACCAACATCTGCCTGTGGCACTTTGAAGATGAAGGACCCATGACTATATTTATTCCGCTGCAATGTAATGTAATAGCCCAATGAGCTATGAATGATGTAATATACTTATGTTATTCCTGGTTATAAAGTTATATTATGACCTTTGTATCTTGATATTACATCTTAACTGTGGATGCTAGCTATTGATCCAGGGACTAGCATTGTAAAACACAGGAGGGATCAACCTTACCAGGTTGGGGCCTCTAAAGTGCACCACCTCTGCAGAGTGTAAAATCTAAGTACTTAGCCATGTCCCTGGCAAAGGACAATTTGGGCATCAAGACATGGAAGCTATCAATAGTATCCTCATCCCAATTTCTACGTTAAAATCTTGTGGTTGAACAAGGGTTGAAGGATCACCAATTTCTATTGGGAGATGCCTTGGGTGATTTTTGACAAACAAAAACTTAGTGTTTTCAAATGATAAGGAAAATCTATTTTGATCAATGCAAGCCTAAGCTCCACTTAGCCAAATGCATATAGATGATAGAGTCCACTATACTACCATAGTATCACTTGCCAATACAATTCAAGTGTATTGACCCTTGTGGCTGTAACTTATTATGTTGCAGGTTTGTTTGATGTTAGTGAAGTTTATTGATTAGGATTACAAGTCTACAACCAACATGACTGCATGTGGCACTTTGAAGATGAAGGACCCCATGCTATTGTTATATTCTGCTGCATTGTAATGATATAGCCAAATGAGCTATGTAAGATGTAATAAATTATTTTATTCTTGGTTATAAAGTTGTATTATGACCTTTGTTTCTTGATATTACATCTCAACTGTGGATGCTAGCTATTGATCCAGGGACTAGCATTGTAAACATAGGGATCTCTACCTTATTTAAAGGTTGGGAACCTTACAGATGGTATCAGAGCATTGTGTTGCCTGTAGGATTTGTAAACCTAGGATTGGACAAACCCCTTAGAAAAATAGGAGTTGTATTTGTTCCAAAACTTATTTACCAACAATCTTTTAAACTCTTCCCTCAACCATTTTGGTTTTAATTATACATCTCTTCTAATTCAACTTGATGGACAAAGCCCCCTCCATGGCCAAAGACTTCAACATGAACAAAGGACTTCATCAACTCAAGTGACTTCAACCTTAGTTTCAACAAGGACTTCAACTTGGATATCACTAAGGACTAAAAGTGAGCCTAGAGACATTACTCAAGACTTGAAGTCTAAGGAAACACAACTTAGAAGGAAACATCATCACCTTTGAAGTTTTGGGACCAAGATGCAAGGAATTCTCCAAGGATATAAAGATCTTGATAAAAAATAATCAACTAAGAAGGATGGAAAGATCTCAAGTGAAACATATAGTTGGACCACCATATTAAGTATAGATCAAACACACCAACTTATGTGGTGTAACAAAAAAATATTTTATTGCCTAAAAATGTGCTTGAAACTTGTTGTTTGAGTGGAATGATTGTTTGTGATTTCTTGCACATTGCTTGTTTGAATTGTGATGTGTGTGATTAGAACTATTTCCTTACAAATCTTTTGCCTATTCTAATCCCAATCCAAACCAAGCAGATGACTACTCCAAGAGAGTCCAACATCAAGAATGGTGACAACAACAACCAAGAGATGCACATGAGAGAACAACTACTAGTAAACCAAACCCATTTGAATCAGATGACAACTCAGTTTTTAGCCAACAACAAGGAGTTAGACCCAACCATGCAAAAGTTTTTGCTAATCCCATCTATTCCATAGTTCAACAAAGGAAACAAGGTGGAGTGCATCGACAGTTTGTAAACCCTCATGAAGGAACAAATTCTACCAAGAAGGATGAAGGCAAAGTCAAAACCATGCATCATAAGGCCAAATCCAAGGTAACCACAAAGTGTTGCTACTCTTGTGAAGAAGAAGGTCATATCTCTAGTAAATGCCCCAAGAAGAGAGAAAGATTTCCCACATTTGTGGTGAAGTATGAAGAGCATGAACTAGAAGAACTCCTAGCTTTAGAGAGACCCAAAAAGAATAAGAAGGACATAAGCGAGTTTCAATGTTACAATTGCAAAGACAAGGGACACTATGTAGTTGAGAACTTCGCTGGCCTTAGCCTCAGGAACCTTGTAAGTGCATCTTCCTGAGGCTGGTTGTTCCCATTGTTGTTGTTGTTGTTGTTGTTGTTGTTGTTGTTGTTGTTCTGAGCTTCCATGAACTGGGTCATCACTTGGGTCAGCTGTGCCTGAGCTGCCATGAGCTCCTCCAACTCAGTAGGTTGACGGCAGGGAGGCATCTGTGGTTCAGCACAGGTAAGCTTAGAAAGAATCGATTACGAAAACAGGATTCTACCCATGCATTATGATCAAACAACAACAAAGCAATCACAGACAATCACAAGCAAGCGACACATAAGCAAACAACGATCCAGCAATGCCCCAGGGGTTATCCTAGCAGTATATATCTACTGAAATAGTTTTTAGAAGAATTGGCAACAGTTATCAACACAAAAGGCCAACAAAGCATTAAAAACAGGAATCTGCCAGAACAGTCCAGCAGTGTTCACGAATTTTTCTACCTGACTTAAAATCGTTAGTAATTTTTTCTGATTTTTTTGTATACAGTACAGAGAGTTTCGAACCGACCCTATTGTTTTCAGATTTTTCCCATTTAACAATAAAATAATAAAATTCGTGCAGTACAGCTGTGTCAGCAGAAAACTGCATCAGGAAAAACTTAGATATCAACCAAAACTTATCATAACTCTTCTATAAAATTCGCACAAATAATCCTGGGACATTGGAGTACACATAGGAGCAACTAAAAACTCTTAAACTAACAGTAATTAAGTTTTACATTGATCGAGACTTAACCTAGCGATTTTACCTAACGAAGACTAATTGGTGGGCATCTATCTACTTCATGAAGAGGTTGCAGTAGGTCCTCGCACTCATGCGCTGGCGTTTCGGTCCACGAACCAACCATGGCGGCGGAGTATACACCTCTCATGAGTCATCACTTGAAATCTCAAATTCCACCTCTTCTGGATCCTCCTCTTCTTCCTCATCCTCCGCTGCAGCTGCAACGGCTTCATCTCCTCCACCATCATCGTCTCCATCATCATCATCCTCGTCCTCATCATCATCATTGTTCCCACTGTCATCATCGTCATTGTTGCCATCATCTCCATTGTTATCATCAGAGGGTGGATTCAATTGTGCTTGGAGAGCGGCAATCTGGGCTGCCATATCTTCAATAGTCTGGTCCCTTTCCTGGACGGTCCCTTGCAGCTGTTGTATGGCCCGATTGTTTTCCTGCACGGTCCCATTAAGTTGTGCTATGGTTGCATCCCTACCTATCAGTGCATTATTCAGAACATCCACAGCTTCATGCAAGGTCTTTATCTCCTGTCCCTGGACCACCATACCATTGCTGGCAAAATCTTCTATCTCCTTTACCATCATCACTTTCTCAGCTAGAGCTCCATTCTCCCTCTCCATATCCTCTATGTGCCTCCGACGGGGCGGCATGTTGTTCCTGTCGCCTGGGGTAACCAGAATGTTCCCATTCTCATCACGCCTTCCATACTCACGGTAGGGTGAGTCTTCTGGCAGCATGTGTCGAACAAGATGTCACTGGCGTGAAAGGGCTTCATGCAGGGCCAAGTTTATTCCAAGTCCCCAGTTGCAATATGTCTTGGTGTAGACCAGATGCACAGGGTTTGGCAAGGCGGCATCCTTGAAGATGAAGGTGGTGATCTGCCAGGCTTGCTCGCCATATCCATAGGTATACAGCCTTCTTCCCTTGAACATGGGCAGTGGCAATCCCAATGACTGCAAGAGTTGTGCCAACTGTCTTGCAAAGGGCCTTGGTGATTCCATCGTTGCATACTTAGTCCTGACTTCTCCCATCTATCAATTAAAATAGGAAAGTGTGAGAATAGCATATGGTAAGGTTTACGAGAGTGAAAGGCATAAGATGAAAGACAGAGTTAATATAAGATTTAATAATTCTATGGCTTCCTAATCCAAACCTAGGTCACGATCCTACAGTCGACACACGGGCTCTGATACCATCTTGTAACACTACAGTTCTGAAAAGACCGTAGCTTCTATGTGACATGCCAATCCCTGGATCGGTTCATTGGCCCACAATTGAATAAAGATGAATACCACAGAAAAATATCCGTGCATCATAAATAACGATGATCAAGAGTAACATTATTACAATAAAAGGCTTAGCCCAAGGCTATCTTAGCTTATTCAAGTAGAAACATAAATAAAACAATTCCTCCATTCTTCAAATTGCCCACAAGTGAACAAGTGCCGAGTGGAGTACCGTGACCTAAATCGATCACTCAGAATCGGAATATCCTGCAACATGAAACATAGCATCCCCGAAGGGTCAATACATGGAATGTATGGCAAGTAGAGCTATTAAAGGAGACAATAGAGCTAACATATACATGCTTATTTGGCAAGTGGAGCTGTGTCTATCTTGCATTTGCAAATACCTTTGTCCTACTTTTATAAACAATTTTTGATTTTCTTTGAAAAGATCCCAATTAAGTTAACCCATCAACATTAAAGAAATTAGGAAATTGGAATGAGCGAGAAACATGTCATGGAATCAATATCAAGCAACTCAGAAGTCCATAACCGGGGACACGGCTAATCGATTAGTTTATACACCCTTCAGGGGTTAGTACACTTTACCCATGTGACTTGGCCAGCCCAGCTCGTACCACCACTCTCATATTGGGTTACGATAGGGAGAATTCCAAGAAGGGACCGTTCGGGAAGTAGCTCCCCAAACCCGACACGCACCGGCCCAACCTACCAAAATTCTACATCTCTGGATACGTGGGTTCGAGTTACCACAACCTACTGAGTCCAACCAACCGCCCATTTCATTATTAGCACATGGTTGTACACGTAAGCTACAAAATAAATAAGCCAATCATTTTCTCTTGATACCTGGGTGCCTTTCCGCAATGATACCACCAAAATTTATCAATCCCATCACACCCAGGAGATTCATTGATTAAGTTGTTTTTAGTTCTCACAAACCAACACATTTAGAAACAACTTCAGTGATGTAACCCAGCCCTCGTTCATCATAGCATGGCTAAGCACATCTACCAACGGTGGTTCATCTACAGGAAAACCCTACCACATAATAGGAGATCGCATAGCGATAGTAATATCCTACACATGCATCTACAAAATACACGACAGTACATTGAAAATAGTAGGACAACTTCATGAACAAGGTAGCATCTACTTGCCTTGGTTGTAGCGGTCGGACGGACAATCCACACACGAGCAAGAGTTGCACTTGTCACAATCCAAACGATACAATTGCAACCACATAAACAAACCATACACAATCATATACAAACAATGACAATGCAAGATGCATGCATGACAAGTTGAACATTGCTACAGTAGCATCACATATTCTTATTCAGTATACCTATTGTATGCATGCATGGAAAATATTTTAAGTGCATAGAAAACAAAGCATGCAATTTTAAATGCCCAAACAATAGAGCTAGAACCCAAATATTTAGCCATTGCTAATAAACTGTTTGTAAAATCTTGTAAAAATATCCATTGTGTAGGAAAACTAAAATAGAACCAGTACCAATTGGAATTACTCGAAAAGGATCTATATAATTCCCTGAGTAATTACAATACTCCAATAGGCCTTTTTATATATTCTGCAAATTCCATTACTGTAGGTATACCTTTTTAATTCAATGTAAGATTCCTCTTGTTCTACTGTTTCCACGGACATCTTATTTGCAATTTTTGGAGTTATAGAACTTTTTCTATGAATTTAATACTCTAAAAAGAACATTAACTCATTTAATTAACCAAGACAAAACCTTGCTGCAAAAGAAAAAAACAACTGTACATAAATATTTTACGTGAGACACTGATTCCATACATATTTTATTTGCAATTTTTGGCCTAGTAGATTATTTTCTATGAATTTTACAAGTTGCATCTAAAATCTGCCAAATTAAATTCGAATTGAAGTAAACAGTCAAACTGGACCGTTTGACTACGCCTACGTGGCGCTGACGTGGCGCTGAACAGTCAGCGCCCTGGGCTGACTAGTCAATGGTCCATCTGGACCATTGGATGCCGATCGAACGGCTGAGGAGGGTCGCGAAGGGGAGCACACCGAAGCAGTTGGCAGCGGCGGCGGAGACGGTCGGGGCGACGGCGGTGCGGTCCCCGGCGGCGGCGGAAGGTGGGACAATGTCGAGGGAGAGGTGGCGGAGTTCCTCGAGGCGGTGGCACGGGTCGGCGTGTGCGGGGGCGACGGCGGCGGGCGGCTGGAGTGGGGGCGGCGTCGGTGGCGAGGGCGTCTTCTCGCGGGGCGTCGTCCTGCGAGGGGGAAAAGGAGAGGGAGGTGATCAGCAGGTGGCGGCGGTGATCCCCCAGCAGGCGCGCGAGGCAAGTGAGAAGGCGCGCGCGGTGGCGTCGGCTCACCGAGCTCGGAGGCGGTGGCGGCAGTCGCAAACTCTGGCGAAAAATTCCACGATGATGGCGGTGCGATAGATGACGAATCTTGGGGCGTGGAAGAGGAGAACTAGTTGACTGTTATATACAAAAAATCCTGGAGAAATCGGTTCGAAAACGGCCCGATTCCAAAGGAATCGGTGCAGCATACAAGTTGGAGAAGAAATGTGCTGACGCGTGGGCCCACGCGTCGGATGTATGATGGTGACGGGCCCGCTTCGTCGGCGGCGGTTGTCACTATCCATGGCGGCCATGCCGCTAACTGCTGCTCATGAGGCTGGCAGGCCCGGCTGGTCATGGTATGGCTGGCTGGTTTCCTCTTTTTTTTTTCTTGTCTCTTTTTCCTGATGAATTACTTAACTGAATTTAGGTGACAGAAAAATGTCTATTATAAGATGAAAATTCAGATTGCCATAACTTTTTCTACGAAGATCCGATTGAGGCGATTCAAAGTGCTATGGGTTCGTGACGGAACCGTTTACGCACCTGTGCCATCCAAACAACCAAAATATACTGTTTTTAATAGAAGCATGGTAAAACCGAGCATTCAAGTGTAGGTGTCAAAATGCAATAGCAAGTGATTTGTTTTGCCAAAACTTTTTCAAACTGAATTTTTGCAGTGATGATCATGATGCAATGACATGAATGCTATGCAGTAGAAAATATAAAATTTGGGATGTGACATATGGGAAATCCTAGTAGATGTAGTCTTGGTAGAATTTTCTATAAGTTAAGATACTTGTTATAATATCATGATTAGCCTAGCTAGTAGAAAACAAGGGGGATTATATACATGCTATGTAAATTTTGTTAAGTCTTTGACTTATGTTTTTTCCTAATAAAACAACTAAGTGAATGAATCTCCTGGATTGAATGGTATGTTTGGGTTATGTTGAGTGGTTACACAAGGCCCATATCTATGGTCTACCTTGTGTATCACACTTGTGGAAAGCCACCCAGGAACTTAGCCAGATATCTATGGTCTACAGAAGGCCCATATATATGGTCTACCTTGTGTATCACACTTGTGGAAAGCCTTGACCATATAGGTTGCAATAAATTAGCCATATAGACAGATGGTGGTAGGGTGATAGGTTGGAACGTGTTCATTTGGTCTAAGGGAAGGCTTCAGAAAGGTCTCATCTCGATGCATGTTGAGTCTGGTGCGGAAAGTGCACCACCTCTAGAGAAGGAAAAATCTAAGTACTTAGTCATGTCCCTGGCAACGGACAATTTGAGCATCAAGACATTGAAACTATCAAGGATCTCCTCATCCCAATTTCTAAGTTAAAAACTTGTGGTTGAACAAGGGTAAAGGTTCACCAATTTTTATTGGTGGTTCCTTGGGTGTTTTTGTCAAACAAAAACTTAGTGTTTTTCAACTAATAGGCAAAACCTATTTTGATCAAAGAAAGCCTAAGCTACACTTAGCCAAATTCATATAGAAGCTAAAAACTATTATTCTACTAAGGTATCACTTGTCAATATTATTCCAATGCATTGAACCACTGTGGCTGTAACTTGTGATGTTGCAGGTTACTCTAATGAGGATTAGGGTTATGAGTCTACACTCAACATGTTTACCTGTGGCACATAAAGATGAAGACTTTACTTTATTTTGTTAAGTTGAACTCTTGTACTAGCCTATGGCTATGGAGTTGTAAAAGACTATGATATTTCTATAATGACGATGTAATAAAGACCTTTGCATCTGTGTACTTCATCTTGAACTACGGATGCTAGAATTTGATCCAAGGACTAGCATTGCAATCACAGGGACCTTTACCTTTATAAAGGTGGGGTCTTACATGGCCATAATCATGTACAGCGACAAAACATTACTAATAAAAGCATAGAGTGGTACTAAAAGTCAAGGACTAAATGATCATAGAGGCTATGGTGACTTGTTCATAGTCATAACATGGTGTGAGCATGTGCCAATTCAACCCAAACAAAGCATCAAAGGAGAATACCGCAATACTATGCTTTTGCATGCTAAAACTACGCATGATTTCTTCAAGGCACACTAAGGAATCCCAATTGTTTGGAACAAGTCATGCTACAGAAATAATCACTAAGCATAAGGTCAAAACAAAACCTAGCATGACATGCTAAAGTCTGACTCATAGTCAAAACAAGCTCCTCTTGCACTATTCAAGCAAGAACTTTTTATTCCTTTCCAACACCAATCAACTTATTTGAAACAACACATCAAGAATAGAGGCCCCAACTACTTTATTCAAGAAAACTAAACAAACTAAGAAAAACAAACAAAAACAAAGACGCTCCAAGAACAACACACCAGTGCATGAAACAATAAAAACAGAGTGTCTAGAAAGACCTAAGCTTTTTATTCATGAAGAAGGGGATGCCTTGGGCATCCCCAATCATTGACGCTTGTACCTCTTGGATATTTCTTGGGGTGACACTGGGGTGGCATCCCCAAGCTTGAGCTTTTGTCCATTCTTCATCTCATTACATGTAGAGGTCCCAACCTTTAATAAGGTAGAGATCCCTGTGTTTACAATGCTAGTCCCTGGATCAATAGCTAGCATCCACAGTTAAGATGTAATATCAAGATACAAAGGTCATAATACAACATTATAACCAGGAATAAAATAATTTGTTACATCTTAAATAGCTCATTTGGCTATCTCATTACAATGCAACATAATATAACAATAGCATGGGGTCCTTCATCTTCAAAGTGCCACAGGCAAGCATGTTGGTTGTAGACTTGTAATCCTAATCAATAAACTTCACTAACACCAAACCAACCTGCAACATTACAAGTTACAGCCACAAGGGTCAATACATTTGAATTGTATTGGCAAGTTTCACTACTATGTAGAAATAAGTGAATCCTATCATTACATGCATATTTGGCTAAGTGGGGTTTAGGCTCATTTGCAGAAAGCAATATAGTTTTATCCTATCTTTTCAAAATAGTTTTGATCTCCTGTCAAATCTTTCTGAACACCTTGGTACACCCCAAGTGCTTCAAATCTCTTGTTTTCACTTCCAAGTTTTACTTTTACAAATTGGAATGTCGAGATTTCCCATAGCTTCAGGCCTTAGGTTCTCAGTATTGTCCATAACCGGGGACACGACTAAGTACTTAGATTTTTATCTTCTGCAGAAGTTGTACACTTTACCCACATGACACATTCTCATCTTGTTGCCACCAGTGGCCGCTGGATAAGTACTCACCAAGATGGAGTACTGGCAGATTGAGAATGTGACGAAGTCTTTCCATAGGGTCCTCCCAATACACAATGCTATCTTGTCTTCAGGCACCAATGTAGGCTTCCTAGTTCCCTCATTCCAGTTAACCTGAAGAGGCCAATGCATGGGTCTTCCACTATGTAGTTGACTAAGCCAGTGCCCATTAAGCATGTGGCTGTACACGGAAGCCACTGTACGAGAAACATGTTCAATCTCTAAGTCCCTGGGTGGTTTTCTCCTGGTGCACAACACAAAGAGATTGCCATATAAACATGGTTCCTTTTGTTGCCACCTTGTCCAAAACTTGAGTATCCTTGTCCACTCAGGCGGTTCATTGAGTACTTGTTTTATTACATAAAACACAAGTCTTTTCAATACTTTATATAATCTCAACATGTATCTCTTCTCAAAATTTATAGCAGGGCTAAGCATAATACAAATACATTGTTTTCACTAATGATGGGGGAATACCAATCGGGGTATACCCACGAAGCGGATTCGCTAGCTGGATCGAGCCGACTGAAACCTAGCCCTGAGCGGGTCGACTCGCCCAATTCGGCGACTGGCGCATGCTGGACCCAGACGAGTGGCGCCGACTGGAGGCCCAAGACGGCGACTCCAATACAAAGCCCATTAGTACACTTGTAAACCCTAGGTGGCTGCATATATAAAGCCACGAGGCACTTAACGGGTATCTTACGCTACATTAGATTAGATCTAGTCTCCCTCACTTCTCTGGCTCCCATGTAAACCAATCTATGATCATATACTGGATTGATAGCAGGACGTGGCGATCCTCCACCGAGGGGACGTGAACCTGGGTACATCGTGTGCCAATCTCGCTCCCGGATTCTCCTAAGTCGCCTTGCTCCCTCTACATAAGCTACCCCCAGTAGCATCTGCTGTGCAATACCACGACAGTTGGCGCCCACCGTAGGGCAAGCGGTGCTTGGAGGGTGATAATCTGGGCGGGATCCCTCACCGTCACCGGCGGCTAGATTGCATCAGGCGCGCCGTTTGAAAAAGGCCGATCGGCTAGATACGGCTGCCGCCCCATGCGTCCGACTCGGAAAATTCCAGGCTATACGTCTAATGTGTTTCTGTTTGATCTAATCTCTTCTCCTTCTAATTGATTATTTATTTAATTCATTATTCTATCTAATTAACGACTGATACGCATTATTGGGAGAATCAATCTATGTATGCAGAAATCATCCGACCTCGACGGCGCTCGCGCAAACAAATCAGTAGACCTTGGTCTGGATTACGGGTCCGCGTTCGTGCATCACACGCAATGGTCAAGCAGCAGGTCAGGTCAGATCAGACCTCTTTTCTACTTAATCGCAAGGACATACATGCACCACGCTCGATTTCATGTGGTCATGATTAATGGATTTCCTTTATCCGATCTCTTCTCTATCGTTTGTTGATTACTATTGATTACACTATAGCTCGGTATTTATTTGAATCTAATCCTTTACACGATTCTTTGCAATATACGCACTGCAACATGAATTGTTCAACGAGACGAGGTGGAGAACCGTCGGGGTCAGGCGGTCCTGGCCCGCTGTTTCTGAGCCGCCAATTCATCTTCGGGGCTGTCTCTGGACACGTACGCAGCTCAACTACACTAACGTCCTCCAGATTGTATTGGCCTCGAAGATTAATTTCTACGCCGCGTATCAGGTGTTATATTTCTAATTATTTGTCTTCTTCGCGAATTTCAGTCTACAAATATTTTCTCCGATCCATACTATCTTTAGTGTGCAGATTAATCAGTCCAAGTCATCAAAACAGAGAGGAGAGGCAATCGCCTCTGTCCACAGTGATGAAGCCGCCGTGCCGACTCCGATAAAAACCGGCCAACTTCATCGTCCACTGCGATGACTTCGCCACATCAACTCTTTCTGATTAGACGCCACACCGGACCGTCGTGGACACGCCACGATCGGCGACTCGCCCGCCGTGACCACGCCATCGCGGCCTCGCCATCGCGACCTCGCCCTCGCGGACTCGCCTGCCGCGGGATCGTCGTTGTGACCTCGCCCTCGCGGCCCCGCCGCCGTTCACATCGCCATAGCGACCTCTGTCCGCCGCGTCGACCCCGTGTCCGCCGCGTCGACTTCGCCATAGCGCGATCTCCGTCCGCCGCGTCAACTTCGCCATAGCGCGACCTCTATCTGCCGCGTCGACCCCGTGTCCGTCGCGTCGACTTCGCGATAGCGCGATCTCCGTCCGCCGCGTCAACTTCGCCATAGCGCGACCTCCGTCCGCCGCGTTGACTCCGTGTCCGCCGTGTTGACTTCGCCATAGCGCGACCTCTGTCCGCCGCGTCGACCCCGTGTCCGCCGCGTCGACTTTGCCATAGCGCGACCTCTGTCCGCCGCGTCGACTTCGCCATAGCGCGACCTCCGTCCGCCGCGTCGACCCTGTGTCCGCCGCGTCGACCCTTTCCGGCTACGTCGAATGCATACGCCGTGCCTACTAAGGGACCTTCATCGTCCGAGTCGCCAGAGAGGGTCACATGCCACGCTGCATGGACTCACCACTGGGCTTCTCTTTCCCTCGGGAAAAATCAATTCGCCTTTGTCGACCTTTGAAAGAGCGACTCGCAATGGCCAAGTAGTGCAGACGAGGACTCGCAAACCGAGCCTCGGATCGTCCACGAAAAACGCTAACCGAGAGCCATCATTGGAGTCGCCTTGCTCG
Organism: Avena longiglumis; assembly: GCA_030063025.1. Lineage (NCBI taxonomy): Eukaryota > Viridiplantae > Streptophyta > Magnoliopsida > Poales > Poaceae > Avena > Avena longiglumis. The sequence goes on along the minus strand of CP125974.1, from coordinate 467,013,289 downwards.
ACTGGCCTTCCGGGCCAAGACAAATGGTAGTGCCACACAAACATCACCATGTCCTCCTCAACCTTAGACAAGGCATCGCGACGGCTAAATCATGGACGAGGACTCGCAAACCGAGCCTCGGATCGTCCAGGAAGAACTCCAAGACGAGAGCCATCTTTGGAGTCGCCATGCGACTGGGCCCCCGAGCCAAGACGAGAGACTCGCTAACAGAAACAGCGCGATCAACTTCATCGCGGACTCGCAATCATCGCGAACTCGCCACACTCGGGGACTCTCCCCTCGCGGACTCGCAATCATCGCGGACTCGCCACGCTCGGGGACTCTCCCCTCGCGGACTCGCAATCATCGCGGACTCGCCACCCTCGGGGACTCTCCCCTCGCGGACTCGCAATCATCGCGGACTCGCCACGCTCGGGGACTCTCCTCTCGCGGACACGCAATCATCGCGGACTCGCCACGCTCGGGGACTCTCCCCTCGCGGACTCGCAATCATCGCGAACTCGCCGCGCTCGGGGACTCCGCACCCGCCGGTCGCTCGACCTCGCCACCCGCCATGCTCGGCAACAACCACTACTATTTTCAAAAATATGAGCCTCAAGTCGCCTCTACAAGCCAACTCGAGCCTCGGGGACTACTACTAGGCATGTTGCGTGTACGCGTGGTTCCGCGACCGTCGCTCGCCCTCGTCGACTCTCCACCGCGGAGTCTCCACTCGCGTACTCAACACGCTCGGGGACTCTCTACCGCGGACTCGCCCTCGCATACTCAACGCGCTCGAGGACTCGCCACCGCGGACACTCGCCCTCGCGTACTCAACATGCTCGGGGACTCGCCACGTGGACTCGCCCTCGTGTATTCGACACGCTCGGAGACTCTCCACCGCGGACTCGCCCTCGCGTACTCAACGCGCTCGGGGACTCGCCACAGCTGACTCACCCTCGCGTACTCAACGCGCTCGGGGACTCGGCGTGCTACAGACAGCGCCACTCGCCGGTCGCTCGACCTCGCCACTCGCCACGCTCGGGGACTCGGCACGCTTCACATTCAGAGACTCGCCGGCACTAGCGGCTTCTCCGAAACCCCGTGTCTTTCGCCAATTGGCCATCACCAACTGGCTCACGCCGACCGCCTCCCGCTTCACGGTTCTTTTCTCTGTTCAGGAGCGCATCGCCGATTTGCCACGACCCATCGTCAATACTCTCCGTGCCCTGTCTCAAGCCCGCGTCGAATCAACAACGCGCTCGGGGACTACTGATGGGGGAATACCAATCGGGGTATACCCACGAAGCGGATTCCCCAGCTGGATCGAGCCGACTGAAACCTAGCCCTGAGCGGGTCGACTCGCCCAATTCGGCGGCTGGCGCACGCTGGACCCAGACGAGTGGCGTCGACTGGAGGCCCAAGACGGCGACTCCAATACAAAGCCCATTAGTACACTTGTAAACCCTAGGTGGCTGCATATATAAAGCCACCATGGGCACCCCCACGGGGTATCTTCTGCTACATTAGATTAGATCTAGTCTCTCCCTCCGCCTACGGCGGCTCCCATGTAAACCAATCTATGATCATATACTGGACTGATAGCAGGACGTAGCGATCCTCCACCGAGGGGACGTGAACCTGGGTACATCGTGTGCGAATCTCGCTCCCGGATTATCCTACTTCACCTTGATCCCTCTACATAAGCTACCCCCAGTAGCATCTTCCGTGCAATACCACGACAACTAAGGAATATATAAGGGTATCCTATTAGGATTTAGCATAGCAAAATATAGTAGTACTTATCATGCATGTTTCAAAATCCACTAAGTGTAATGAAAAATAGTAGGACTTTGGATGATAGTGTCACTTGCCTTTTTGGTAGAGAATGTTGGTTCACTTCTTGATCTTGCTAATATCACACTCTTTAACTTCACTACAAATCAATCAAACAAACATAGATTCAACTAGCATTCCAACCAATAATCAAACAACTCATCACACATAAAATAATAGAAGCAAAGTCATGCATGCAAGCATGCAAAAGATAATCTTATTTGCAAAAGTGGTTTCTACTAGGCTCTAAACATTTTGAGGTTCAAAGTGGTCATTTTCTGAAGTGGCAAAGTCATTTGCAAAAAGGATTTTATCTGTAAACCATTTTTAAATCAATCATTATTTCATGTGCTGGAAAATGTTTTTAGCAAAGGAAAAAATTTATATTGTTCACCAAATAAGTTTTCAATACACAAAACTTGGTGTTTAGGGTCAGTAAGTTTGAATCAAAACATTTTCCAAAGGTTTTTCTCAAACATCATTTCCATATCAAAATCAATATTTTTATTTGACTAGAAATGAGTTAATTTAATTATTCAATCCTAATCTTCACAAAATACATTTTTAAATCCATAAGTTGGTCTCTAAGGTCAGTAGGTTCACAACAAACTGTTTTGCAAAGATTTCAACCCAAAAATCATTTTGGAATAAATTTTATATCCTAAACAAGCATACACAAGTTTCTGCAAAAACAACCATTTTACCAGAAGATTTTTACTAAACAAAGTGCATGGTTGCATAGGGCTTGTTTCACTGATTCTAGTGATATAAAATTTGCAAATTTTGGACATATGGATGAAAAGTTATGCAATTTACAAGTTTGCATCTAAATCAGATTCTAATTCTGTTTTTAAACAATACTCTGTCCACGTGGCTTCTTCTTATTGGCCGATACCGCTTCGGGCGAATCGAGCTCGCTGGATCATTGGATCTAACTAAGATCGAGTGGCGCAGAGGCACACGATACCCCTTCGATTAGTCAATCTATCGCAACGCTTGGATCTAAATCCTACGGTCCATAGCAGCTCCACCAGGATCCAGTGGCGCTGGCAGTGGCAGACGGCGGCGTGCGGTCAGACGGTGTGCTAGCGGCGGTTATAGGAAGCAAGGAAGATAGAGGAGGGTCTCACCGTGCTCGCAGGGTTGCGGTGAAGCTCGAGGCGTGGTCGGTTCGTCGAGGGGCGCACAGGAACGGAGTGGATTGCTCGTCGGAGCTGAGCTCACTTTTGGGTCCGTCTGGTTCTTGTCGGAGGCGAGGCTATAGGCCATGCCAGAGCAAAACAAATACACGGTTAGGTGTGCGTGAAGATACTGAACACGCAGCTTACAAGCAGAGAGAAAGGGGCGTTCAGTTCTTACGGGGAGGGTCACGGAGAGGTGGCGAATCTGCTGCGTTTGTGCTTGTCCTTGTCGACGCTCTGGGGCGAGCGCGGTTGAACGAAAAGTACAGGGAGAAGCGCCAAAGGTTGGGGATCACTATCGCATGAAGCAGAGCTTGCGGGGGTGAGGGTGCTGGCCGGAATTCGCTGGAGAAGCTCGCCGGAGCAGTGGCGGTGTGGGGGCGATTTGAGGCAGCCTAGAGGCAGAGAGGAGGAGCTGTCTAGGGGAAATGAGAGAGGGGAGGGAGGCGTTTATGCACGCGTGGTCGCCGGGGGAGTTAAAGATGCTATCAATGCGAATCAACGCCGGAGTTATTCAGCTGCAACGGCAGGGAGGAATTGCCGCGGGTTGAAGACGACGACACGCTGGCGTTGGGCCTACCTCGAGAGAGGAAAGAGGGGCCACTAAATGCGGATGACGCGGGTGCGAGAATGAGTGGAAAACGATTCGCGCGTGGGGGTTTAGTTGGGCTGGACTAGTGGGCTGCTGGGCCTATTGGGTTGGGTCAGGTCTGATTCTTATTTTTGTTCTGGATCTTTTTCCTTTTCTATTTGATTTTCCTATTTTGAATTTCAAACAACAAATCAAACACCCAAATGATTTCAAATCTTGCCAACCTTTGCATTGATTTTAGTTCTATTTAACAACACAAAACAAAGTCCAAAAATAAAATAATATTTTTATTCTTTTTAGGATCTATTTAGTAATTAAGTAAAATAGACCTTAATTATTAATTCAAATAGGTTTTGATTTATTTAATACTCCATTTGAAATCTAAATATTATCAAAACCAAATCAGTAGGTTTTATTTGAAAATATAAAATACTTGTAAAACTTGTTTAAAATAATTTAACAAGTTTTGATGTTTAATTAAAATGGCAAAGCCTTTACTTTAATAAATTTGGATATTAATAAATCCTCATTATTTAATTTAAATGAACTTTTACTATTTTTATTAAATTGAAATATTTTTGTTTCAAAACCTTGGCCAAGATTTAATTTGTCTCTATAAAATAATCTTTATTTATAATTCTATCCTTTTCTTTTGAAACCGAATCTTTTTATTAAAAGATCCAAAAATAGTAATTCTACTTATTTAAAATTTTCTTTATTAATTGTTTATCTTTTCAAATCCCTTTAGGGTCTGTTTGATCAAATAGGTTTGAAGGTTTCTAATTGGAATCAAAAAAATTCTTCTCACCCAAAAATCAACAAAGTTTTATTTTATTCATTTATTTTTCACATAACAAGATTTGGAAAATCTTGGGATGTGACAGGCTACCACCCTTAAAATAAATCTCGTCCCGAGATTTGGGAAGGCTAGGGTTACAAGTAGGCTCAAAGCATCTAGGGTACTACCACCCTTAAAAATTTTCCAACTAAATTACATATTGGCTTGCTTGGGATCTTGGGGAAACTTCTCTGGGTAAACATCTGCATAGTGTCCCTTGTTTCCACACTTGAAACATGTGACAAGGCTGAGATCCTTCATAGGCTTGTTTATCTTGTGCTTCATCTTTTCTGGACAGTTGCTTGCATAATGTCCTTGGTTACCACAATTGTAACATGTGATAAGTTTGAGTTCTTCACGTTTCTCTTGTGGACAGGTTGCTACATAATGGCCTAGCTCATTGCAGTTGTTGCACCATACTTGGCCAATCTCCTTATACTTCTGTTTCTCTAGACATTCACTGGCATAGTGTCCCATTTCTTTGCAATGATTACATTGCACATGGCTTTTGTCCTTCTTTTTCTTGGGTTTCTCCTAGGAGTGCCTCTAGTTCATGTTCTTCATATGTTATCTCATAGGTAGGAATGTCTACTGGTTTCTTTGACCTTCTATTGCTCCTTGGATAATTCATATGTCTCTTCTTTGGTCCTTTAAATTGGGTCGTATTGCATGAAGGTACAAGTGGAGATTTTCCTTTGTCCTCATCCTTCTTGGTAGACTTGGCTCCCTCTTGATAGTTTGCAATCAGTTGTTGCACTCCACCTTGTTTCCTTTGTTCAACTATGGAATAGATGGGGCATTGGATAGGGACATGATTATTTCCTTCACATAGGTAACAAGTAACTTGAGATGTGGGACATTGGTCAACTGGATGTTTCTCTTCACAGTTAGGGCATTGATCTCCATGCTCCTTAGAAGTGTGATCCTTGTCCCCACAAATATTGCAAGCTTTGGTTCCTTCTAGAATAACATCTTTGTCATCTTTGTTGTCACAAACACTTTTGGAAGTGTTGCCTTCCATGTTGATCATTTGATCTGTCACCTTATGCAACAATTGGGCTTGGGTTTCCAAAAACTTTTGTAGGTTGGATCTTCCCCACTTGTGTTGGCTATGAATTGAGCTGTCATTTGGTTCAACTGGTTTTGGGTTGCTATAAGTTCTCTCATGTTGTCCTCTTGGTTGTTGTTAGTATCATCAACCTTGATGATGGAGTCTCTTGGAGTGGTCATCTGTTTGGGTTGAATTGAGATTAGAATAGGCAAAAGTTTTCTAAGTAAGGATTCTAATCACACACATCACAATTCACTCAAGCAATGTGCAAGCATTCACAAACAAACATTTCACTCAAACCACAAAGTTCAAGCACATTTTTAGGCAACAAAATATTTTTGTTACACCACATAAGTTGGTGTGTTTGACTTAACTAAATATGGTGGTCCATATATATGGTTCACTTGTGATCTTTCCATCTTTCTTTAGTTGATTCTTCATGAACAAGATCTTTGCATCCTTAAAGAATTTCTTGCATCTTGGTCTCCAAACTTCAAAGTGATGATGATTCCTTCTAAGTTATGTTTCCTTAGTCTTCAAATCTTGAGTAACATTTCTTGTTCCACTTGTGGTCCTTAGTGATATCTAAGGTTGAAGTCCTTGGTGAAATTGCTGAAGATGTTGAAGTCATTAGAGTTGAAGATGTTGAAGTCATTAGAGTTGAAGAAGTCCGTAGCTCATGGTTAAGTCTTTGGCCATGGGGTAGGTTTGTCCATCAAGTTTGAAATAAATGAGATGTAGAATCAAAACCAAATGGTTGAGGAAAGAGTTTGCAAGATTGTTTGTAAATAAGTTTTGGAACAAATACAACTCCTATTTTCCTGAGGGGTTTTGTCCAATCCCAGGGTTACAAATCCTACAGGCAACACAATGCTCCGATACCATCTGTAGAGGTCCCAACCTTTAATAAGGTAGAGATCCCTGTGTTTACAATGCTAGTCCCTGGATCAATAGCTAGCATCCACAGTTAAGATGTAATATCAAGATACAAAGGTCATAATACAACTTTATAACCAGGAATAAAATAATTTGTTACGTCTTACATAGCTCATTTGGCTATCTCATTACAATGCAGCAGAATATAACAATAGCATGGGGTCCTTCATCTTCAAAGTGCCACATGCAAGCATGTTGGTTGTAGACTTGTAATCCTAATCAATAAACTTCACTAACACTAAACCAACCTGCAACATTACAAGTTACAGCCACAAGGGTCAATACATTTGAATTCTATTGGCAAGTTTCACTACTATGTAGAAATAAGTGAATCCTATCATTACATGCATATTTGGCTAAGTGGGGTTTAGGCTCATTTGTAGAAAGCAATATAGTTTTATCCTATCTTTTCAAAATAGTTTTGATCTCCTGTCATCTCTTGTCAAATCTTTCTGAACTCCTTGGAATCCACCAAGTGCTTCAAGTCTCTTGTTGTCACTTTCAAGTTTTACTTTTAGAAATTGGAATGTCGAGATTTCCCATAGCTTCAGGCCGTAGTTGCTCAGTATTGTCCATAACCGAGGACACGGCTAAGTACTTAGAATTTTGATCTTCTGCAGAAGTTGTACACTTTACCCACATGACACACTCTCATCTTGTTGCCACCAGTGGTCGCTGGATAAGTACTCACCAAGATGGAGTACTCGCAGATTGAGAATGTGACGAAGTCTTTCCATAGGGTCCTCCCAATACACAATGCTAGCTTGTCTTCAGGCACCAATGTAGGGTTCCTAGTTCCACCTCATTCCAGTTAACCTGAAGAGGCCAATACATGGGTCTTCCACTATGTAGTTGACTAAGCCAGTACCCATTTAGCATGTGGCTGTACACGGAAGCCACTATACGAGAAACATGTTCAATCTCTAAGTCCCTGTGTGGTTTTCTCCTGGTGCACAACACAAAGAGATTGCCATATAAACATAGTTCCTTTTGTTGCCACCTTGTCCAAAACTTGATTATCCTTGTCCACCCAGGCGGTTCATTGAGTACTTGTTTTATTATATAAAACACAAGTCTTTTCAATACTTCATATAATCTCAACATGTATCTCTTCTCAAAATTTATAGCAGGGCTAAGCATAATACAACTACATTGTTTTCACTAAGGAATATATAAGGGTATCCTATTAGGATTTAGCATAGCAAAATATAGTAGTACTTATCATGCATGTTTCAAAATCCACTAAGTGTAATGAAAAATATTAGGACTTTGGATGATAGTGTCACTTGCCTTTTTGGTAGAGAATGTTGGTTCACTTCTTGATTCTGCTAATATCACACTCTTCTAACTTCACTACAAATCAATCAAACAAACATAGATTCAACTAGCATTCCAACCAATAATCAAACAACTCATCACACATAAAATAATAGAAGCAAAGTCATGCATTCAAGCATGCAAAAGATAATCTTATTTGCAAAAGTGGTTTCTACTAGGCTCTAAACATTGTGAGGTTCAAAGTGGTCATTTTCTAAAGTGGCAAAGTCATTTGCAAAAACGGTTTTATCTATAAACCATTTTTAAATCAATCATTATTTCATGTGGTGGAAAATGTTTTTAGCAAAGCAAAAAATTTATATTGTTCACCAAATACGTTGTTAATACACAAAACTTGGTGTTTAGGGTCAGTAAGTTTGAATCAAAACATTTTCCAAAGGTTTTTCTCAAAAATCATTTCCATATCAAAATCAATATTTTATTTGACTAGAAATGAGTTAATTCAATTATTCAATCCTAATCTTCACAAAATACATTTTTAAATCTATAAGTTGGTCTCTAAGGTCAGTAGGTTCACAACAAACTATTTTGCAAGGATTTCAACCCCAAAATCATTTTTGAATAAATTTTATATCCTAAACAAGCATACACAAGTTTCTGCAAAAACAACCATTTTAGCAGAAGCTTTTTACTAAAAAAAGTGCATGGTTGGCTAGGGCTTGTTTCACTAATTCCATTGATATAAAATTTGCAAATTTTGGACGTGTGGTTCAAAAGTTATGCAATTTACAAGTTTGCATCTAAATCAGATTCTAATTCTGTTTTTAAACAATACTCTGTCCACGTGGCTTGTTCTTATTGGCTAGGGATTGTTCTTAGAGCGGATCGAGCTCGCTGGATCATTGGATCTAACTAAGATCGAGTGGCGCAGAGGCACACGATACCCCTTCGATTAGTCAATCTATCGCAACGCTTGGATCTAAATCCTACGGTCCATAGCAGCTCGACCAGGATCCGGCGGCGCTGGCGGTGGAAGACGGCGGCGTGCGGTCAGACGGTGTGCTAGTGGCGGTTACAGGAAGCAAGGAATACAGAGGAGGGTCTCACCGTGCTCGCAGGGTTGCGGTGAAGCTCGAGGCGTGGTTGGTTCGTCGAGGGGCGCACAGGAACGGAGCGGATTGCTCGCCGGAGCTGTGCTCACTGTCGGGTCCGTCTGGTTCTTGTCGGAGGCGAGTCTATAGGCCATGCCAGAGCAAAAGAAAGACACGGTTAGGTGCGCATGAAGATACTGAACACGCGGCTTACAAGCAGAGAGAAAGGGGCGTTCAGTTCTTACGGGGAGGGGTCGCCGGAGAGGTGGCAGATGCGGCGGCGAGTTTGTGCTTGTCCTTGTCGACGCTCTGGGGCGAGCGCGGTTGAACGGAAAGTACAGGGAGAAGCGCCAGAGGCTGGGGATCACTCTCGCGTGAAGCAGAGCTTGCGGGGGTGAGGGTGCTGGCCAGAATTCACTGGAGAAGTTCGCCGGAGCATTGGCGGTGTGGGGGCGAATTGAGGCAGCCTAGAGGCAGAGAGGAGGAGTTGTCTGGGGGAAATGAGAGAGGGGAGGGAGGCATTTATGCATGCGTGGTCGTCGGGGGAGTTAAAGCCGCTATCAACGTGAATCAACGCCGGAGTCATTCAGCTGCAACGGCAGGAAGGAATTGCCGCGGGTTGAAGACGACGACACGCTGGCGTGGGGCCTGCCTGTCAGAGAGGGAAAGAGGGGGCCACTCGTCTGTGACTACACGGGTGCAAGAATGAGTGGAAAACGATTCGCGCGTGGGGGTTTAGTTGGGCTGGACTGGTGGGCTGCTGGGCCTATTGGGTTGGGTCAGGTCTGATTCTTTTTTTTTGTTCTAAATCTTTTTCCTTTTCTATTTGATTTTCCTGTTTTGAATTTCAAACAAAAAATCAAACACCCAAATGATTTCAAATCTTTGCCAACCTTTGCATTGATTTTAGTTCTGTTTAACAACACAAAACAAAGTCCAAAAATAAAATAATATTTTTATTCTTTTTAGGATCTATTTAGTAATTAAATGAAATAGACCTTAATTATTAATTCAAATAGGTTTTGATTTATTTAAAACTCCATTTGAAATCTAAATATTATCAAAACCAAATCAGTAGGTTTTATTTGAAAATATAAAATACTTGGAAAACTTGTTTAAAATAATTTACCAAGATTTGATGTTTAATTAAAATGGCAAAGCATTTACTTTAATAAATTTTGATATTAATAAATCCTCATTATTTTATTTACATAAACTTTTTCTATTTTTATTAATTTGAAATATTTTTATTTCAAAAGCTTGGCCAAGATTTAATTTGGCTCTATAAATGTCACATCCCAAGATTTTCCAAATCTTGTAATGTGAAAAATAAATGAATAAAATAAAACTTTGTTGATTTTCAGGGTGAGAAGAAACTTTTTGAATCAAATTGGAAACTTTCAAAACCTATTTGGATCAAATAAAATCCTAAAGGGATTTAAAAGGTTAAATAAACAATAAACTTCAAAATATTTAAAATTACTATTTTTGGATCTTTTAATAAAAGTTTTGGTTTTCAAATGAAAAGGTAGATTTACAAATAAGGATTATTTCATAGAGCCAAATTAAAACTTGGCCAAGATTTTGAAATAAAATATTTTGTTTTGATAAAAATAGTGATGGTTTATTTAAATAAAATAATAAGGATTTAATATCCAATTTTATTTAAGGAAAGGCTTTTCCCATTTTAATTAAACATCAAAAACTTATTAAATTATTTTAAATAAGTTTTCCAAGTGTTTATTATTTTCAAATAAAACCTACTGAATAGTTTTAGTACTATTTTAGATTTCAAATGGAGATTTTAAATAAATCAAAACCCATTTGATTTAATAACTAAGGTCCATTTATTTAATTATTAATGGGTCTTAAAAAGAATAGAATTATTTTATTTTGGGACTTTGGTTTATGTTGTTAAACAGAACCAAAACTCAATACAAGTTTGGAGGAAGTTTGAATTGTTTTGAGTGTTTGAATTGTTGTTTGAATTTCACAACAGAAATTGAATTGGAAAAAGGAAAATGTTTCAGAGCAGAAAAAAATAAGGGCAAGGTCGACCCAACCCAACTTGGCCCACTAAGCCCAACAGCCCACCTCCTCTTTCCCCTCCCGAAGTGTTTTCTTTCACTCGAACTCACACCCGCTAAGTCGCTGACTACTGGACCCGCTTCCCCTCTCTCTTCTTCGTTGACGAAGCGGACCCACGCACCCAGCTCATCATCTTCTACCTCGCGGTGACCACGCCTCCAACGCCTCCTCGCCGTTTTTGGCCGTTGAAGCCGGTGTAAATACGCGTTATTGCCTCCATTAATCCCTCACTCGACCACGCCTTCTTAATCGCCTGCTTGCCCCCTCTCTTTTCCCCCAGACATCGCACCACCGGAGCCACCAGGCTGCACGAATCGCAACCTCGAACGCCCTCTGCTCAGACGAGCTGTCCGGCCAATTCCAGCCAGTACCTGCCTCCCCTTGCCCCTTGGAAGCTACGAGCTCATTCACCATCACCGTGCGCTCCTTCTAGTACCTCCCACTTGTCTGCTCGTGCTCCACGGCCTCGCCTTCGTCTTCGTCTGGGAAGCTCCGTCGTCTGCCTCAACTCCGGCGGGCTACTATCGTCAACTCCGTCTGCCCCTTGCCCTATGGTGAGTTCCATTTCAACCTGTACAAACTTGCACATACTCCTGACCTGATCTCTTGCTCGCTTGCGCCCCAGACGCCCACCTCCGACAACATCTGACCGCACCCAAGGAGAAGTACAACTCCGGCGAGCGACTCAGGACTACCCTGTGCGCCCCTCATCGAACCAACAACACGTTGAGCTTCCCCACGCTATTGCGAACACGGTGAGCATACTCCCTTCCTTCCTGGCTTCATGCATCGCCAGTTTCGCCGTCGTCTGACCATCACCGCCGAGCGCAGCCATTGAGCGCCGCCAGTTCTTGGCAAGTGGATAGGAGTCGTTCGATCCAGATCGTAGTGACGCGATTAGATCACTTAACGCTGAAAGGGTACGCAGCCAGTGCCGTGCGATTCAACTTGATCCAACAGCCTGCATCACTCGATCCGCGCGAACCGGTACCGCCCAATGAGAACACGCCGCGTGGCCAGCTTTTGTTTTAAAACAGATTTTAGAATCAGATTTGTTTGCAAATTTGAAAACCTTGTAACTTTTGATCCACACGTCCAAAATTTGCAAACTTTATATCAATGGAATCAACAAGACAAGCCCTATCCAACCATGCCATTTGTTTAGTAAAAAGTTTCTGTTAAATTGCTTGTTTTTGCAGAAACTTGTGTATGCTTGTTTAGGTTATAAATTTTTCTCTAAAATGATTTTGAGGATAAAATCTTTGGCAATTGGAGTGATTTGAACCTACTGACCATAGGAAACACTTTTTGGTTTCAAAAATGTATTTGGTGAAACAAAAGAATGATTCTTTGATTTAAAACCATTTCAAGACAAATAAAAATATAGTTTATTTATTAAAAATGGTTTTGGAAGAAAACTTTTGGGAAATGTTTTGTTTTAAACTCTCTGACCCTAAACACAAAGTTTTATGGTTTGAAAACATATTTTGTGAACCCTATAGATTAATGCCTTAGTAAAAACATTTCTACACCACATAAAATGATACCTTGTTTTGAAAATGGTTTATGAAGTGAAATCTTTTTGCAAATGACTTTGCTACTTTATAAAATGACCATTAGGTGTTTTCAAATGTTTATGACCCATTAGGAACCACTTTTTCAAATAAAACAAAGCTTGTCATGCTTGCATGCATTATCTTGGTTCTATGATTTTATGTGATGTTTTGCTTGTTTGGTAGATTGAAATATTGTTTGCTTGATTGATTTGTAGTGACTTGAAGTGTGTGAACATTACAAAGATCAAGGAGTGAACCTATACTCTACCAAAAAGGCAAGTGATGCTTCATACCTTTGTCCCATTACTTTCACTATGCATTAGTGATTTTTCTAAGTAAAACTTGCATGGAATTTTTGCTAAGTATAAACCTTTCTATGGGAAATCCTAGTAGATGAAACCTTAGTAGAAAATTTCCTAAGTTAAAGATCCCTACTACTATCATGCTTATCTTAGCTAATAGAAAACAAGGGTGGAATATACAATCATACTATGGAAAAATTTCTAAGTCTGAGGACTTGTGCTTTGTTTAATAAAACAACTAAGTCAATGAATCACCTGGGTGGAATGGTAATTGCTTGGTGGTTTTTGGTTGAGTGGTTACACAAGGCCCATGGCTATGGTTTACCTTGTGTATCATACTTGTGGATTGCCACCTAGGAACAAAGAGATTTGAGATGTCAAATGTTTAGAAGCTTCAAGTGCAACCACTTGACATTATGGGCTCTGCCTGGATCACATAGGTTGCTAGAACTTAGCCATTTGGACAGTTGGTGGTAGTGGGATGATAGGTTGGAACTCGTCCATTTGGTCTAAGGAAAGGCTTCTGAAAGATCTTGTCTTGGTGAAACCAAGTCTTGTGGGGAAAGTGCACCACCTCTGCAGAGTGTAAAATCTAAGTACTTATCCATGTCCCTGGTAAAGGACAATTTGAGCATCAAGACATGGAAGCTATCAAGAATCTCATCATCCAAATTTCTAAGTTAAAAACTTGTGGATTGAACAAGGGTTAAAGGATCTTCAATCTTTGATTGGGAGATGCCTTGGGAAAGATTATTTTGTCAAGCAAAAACTTAATGATTTCAAATGATAAGGAAAAATCTATTTTGAGCAATGCAAGCCTAAGCTCCACTTAGCCAAATGCATATAGATGATAGACACCACTATTCTACCATAGTATCACTTGCCAATACAACTCAAATGTAGTGACCCTTGTGGCTGTAACTTGTTATGTTGCAGGTTTGATTGATTTAGTGAAGTGTGTTGAATAGGATTACAAAGTCTACAACCAACATGTCCGCCTTTGAAGATGAAGGACCCCATGCTTATAGATATTCTGCTGCAATGTAATGTAATAGCCAAATGAGCTATGTAAGATGTAATAAAATTATGTTATTCCTGGTTATAACATTGTATTATGACCTTTGTTTCTTGATATTACATCTTAACTGTGGATGCTAGCTATTGATCCAGGGACTAGCATTGTAAACACAGGGGACTCTACCTTATTAAAGGTTAGGAACCTTACAATAAAATAATCTTTATTTATAATTCTATCCTTTTATTTTGAAACCAAATCTTTTTATTAAAAGATCCAAAAATAGTAATTCTACTTATTTAAAATTTTCTTTATTAATTGTTTATCTTTTCAAATCCCTTTAGGATCTGTTTGATCAAATAGGTTTGAAGGTTTCTAATTGGAATCAAAAAAATTCTTCTCACCCAAAAATCAACAAAGTTTTATTTTATTCATTTATTTTTCACATAACAAGATTTGGAAAATCTTGGGATGTGACATTACATCATTCTCTCTCTACACCTGAAATTTTTTCCTTCACACAAAACTTCACACAATCTTCATTAGCAACATTAGTGTATTCAAAAGATAATAGACCCTTGGGTTTAGCTTTAGAACAGCAAAACTTTCACTAAAAACACAAGATACTGTATCATTCCCTTAACAAGCTTAGTTTCCCAAAAAGAACCCAAAAAGGAATCATTAAGAAGCAAATGCAAATAATGGCAGAAATCTGTCAAAATAGACCTACAGGTAGAAACCTATTTTTTTGAAGACCTTCTGTTGCTCAAATCAAAAAGTGTTGAACTAACGAAAGTTATCTAACATACTGGGGGATTTATTCGTAAATTTTCAGCTCAATCCGACTTACAGAGACTCCTCACAAATTTTTATGGCGGAGCATATAAATCTGTTTGAGGACAGGAACTCCCCAAATCTTACTTCCCTCTCATTAGAGGTCATTCTTGGCACAAAAAGCAAACAAAAAGGATAAGGAGAGGTCATTACTAAAGTAATAACTTCCAAGACTCAAGAAAACTCTTGGGTTATCTCCCAACAAGTACTTTTCTTTAATGCCTTTAAGTTAGGCACAAGAAGCAAGAAATCAAGTATTTTCAAATGAAGAAGCATTAACATCAATTCTCTTTCTCCTACCTTTCTTCTCTTTAGGGAAAATATGATTTCTTACTTCAGGAGAAAAATGCATAATGCCTTTTCCCACATCTATTATTGCTCCAAGGTGTTTCAGCAGGGATCTTTCGAGTGTAATATGTCCTTTGCCTACACATTCAATAACAAGATAATCAGTAGACACCATTTTCCCTGAGATTTTTGTAAACACACCTTCATATACTCCAATGGGTAATAAAGTTGCATTATTAGTAAGAGATATTTCTTCTCCTCCTTTAGAAAGTCCCAAAAGACTCAAAGACTCATAAATATCTTTATGCATAAGGCAAAATTCAGACATGATATCACAGCGAGCATCAAAAGTTGCATTATTTATAGTGACTTTGATTGTGGGAAACCACTTTGAAGGCTCAGAATTTATTGGAGCATAACCATGGTGCTCTCTAAGTATGTGATAGCCACTTTTCAAAGAAGTAGTACTGGACTCAAGAGTGTTCAATCTAGCATAAATGTCTATAAAAGAAGAATCAGACTTGCCAGGCATATTATAAATTATAATCAATCACTTTATAGCATCTAAAGCTTCATCCTCAATACAACGAAAAATATCTTTCTCAGCTACAGCATCCAAATCATATCTATAACAAAGAGCAATATCATGGTAGAAACTATTAATAACCAAGCTAAGACTCATCTTAGGCCCAGTTTCCCTTTGTAAAGCAGAGATTCTAGGCCAAGATTCTTTGAAACTCTCTCCACTTCCTTGCTTGAAAGTAAAGATCCTTTCCATAGGTGACACAGGGATTGGACCAAAACCAGACATGGTACCAACTAGAGAAGGAACTGATTTTTTTTGTGTTTTTGATAAGAGAAAGCAAACCAAACCAAACTAAACTATTTTTTTTGGAGTTTTTGATAAAAAGAGGCAAACAAAACTAAGCAAAAGAAACTAAGAAAAACAAAAACAAAGTAAAGAGAAAGGTTGAGAAGTACTCCCCTTGTGAAGACGTCCTTAGCCTCCTCGGCAACGGCACCAGAAAACTTGTTGATGTCGCCTGGAAGCGCTTCGTCGGGAAACCCCAAGAGCAAGGTGTGATGTAGCACAGCAGCAAGTCTTCCCTCAGTAACAAATCAAGGTTATCTGTAGGGTTCCTAGCATAGAAAACAAAAAATTTCCTACAATGGGAATAACTATGTACCAAGATCTATATACTAGATACAAGCAACGGGTGGATATACATCCATAGAATACATACCCTCAAAGACCGAATAGCGTTAACGAGCTTGTACTCGTGGATGATGTAGTCAAACGCTTGCCGATCTCAAGATCGAGAAGAAGTCCATGCGGTGTCCAGCATCATCCAGTCCAGTACCGCAAAGCAGTGGTGCATCCATGATCGCACACATGTCCGCGTACCCCGAAAACCTCCATGCCCTCGCTCCAGCAAAGCAGCGGAAGCAACAAATCCTTCCAGAAAAAGGCACGGGAACATGTATCTTGCTGATAGGAGACCATGGGGAAATTCTAAAGGGGGGGAGAGAGATGCTTCACGAGGAGGTGTGAGAGTGGAGGAGGAGAGGGAGGCCTTTTATAGGGAGAGGTGGGGCACCCAAGGGGCATGGCGCCCAACCATGGTGGCTTCCCCCACCTCTTCCACATTAATGTGGGTGGAGCTCCCACTCAAAATGAAAAGCCTCCACTCACATAAACATGCCTCCACTCAATAAATCCACTCACATGCATTAAATTTTCACCAAATTTAATGCAAGCTCTAATTTAAATAAAACACTTTTATTTATTTATTCAGAATTTTGTTAATTACTTGAATTAACAAACATTCACATAAAACCCCTAATAACATTTCAATTTCATATGCACAACCAGTTTTAGCAATTTCAACCAAAATAGTTCCGGTGTCTAGTGAAATAAATTCCTGCGCTTTCCTTTTTCTTTCTCTGGCATATCATTTGCTCCGAATGGTGTCGGTATCCCTTAAGTGTGTCACCCTATGGTCCACGAATAACTTAGACATGATCGAGACCCCTCTACGATCAATAATCAGCAGCGGGACCTGGGGATCCGTACTGACTCCCACACATTCAACGATGACTTCTATGATCGTGTGAACCTTATATGCATGTAACTCAATCACTTTGTCTCTCGATATATTACATGTACGAGACTCGATCATCGGTAACTCCATACCTATTTTGATCTTGTTACCGACATGTATTCTTTTCTTGTTCTCGTGATATAACATTCTAGTGATCAAATCACTTGCTTGCAAGATAACTAATGTGATATCACCGAGAGGGCCCAGAGTATATCTCTCCGTCATCGGGATGGACAAATTACACTCTTGATCCATGAGCCTCAACATAACACCTTCGTAGCACTGAAACCATCTTTATAGTCACCCTGTTATGGTGGGACATTTGATGTTATCAAGATACTCTCCGGTGTTAGTGATTGACATGATCTCATGGTCTAAGGATTAAGATTACTTCGTATGATGTTATAGCAATATAAACACTGACCTTGATCGTAATGCTATACTTCGGATGAATGTTCATCACATCATTCCAATAATGTTGTGACCTTGTTATTAACAACATCCAATGTCCATGATCAGGAAATCTTTGATCATCTTGATAATCAACGAGCTAGTTTATAAGAAAGGCATAACTAGAAACTTCCTATTTGTTTATTAAACACACATGTATTAATACAATTATAGCATGCAAAGTAAAAAATTTATCATAAATAC
This sequence comes from Avena longiglumis, assembly GCA_030063025.1. Taxonomy (NCBI): domain Eukaryota; kingdom Viridiplantae; phylum Streptophyta; class Magnoliopsida; order Poales; family Poaceae; genus Avena; species Avena longiglumis. The sequence continues at coordinate 466,995,668 of CP125974.1, read as the reverse complement.
TGAATACGATAATAACCACTTTTATTATTGCCTCTCGGGCATATTCCCTTCAGTTTTCCACTTGCACTAGAGACAATAATCTAGTTTAGAAACTTAGCATATTGAACACCTATGGCTTTCTGGTGTTCCATATACGTGATTGCAAGAGGTTAACATAATCTACGGATCTAACGCTTTCAGGTCCGTGTGTATTTGCATGTCTTTGCGTCTTCACGCATCACTCATTCTCTTAATGAGATGGCATTGTATAAATTTGGTCTTTTGGTGAGACCTTTAGTTCCTTGGGGTTAAATCATGTCCTATTGTCGTACAATATATCTTTAGTGTTAGGACATTGAGAACCACACCTTAGTTTGATAACAAACTACTTAACACAAATGCCCTCCTTTGCTGCTACTATAGCAGTCATATACTTAGCCTTTTGTTGTAGTATCCGTCATAATATCTTAACTTTGGAATTCATCCAAATCCATCATGGAAACTTTATTTCCATTTCATTGTGGCACCCATAGTTTAAATTGAGATAAACTTAATTTGTATCATGTGACAAAACTAGTATCATTTTTCAATGAACTATTTGTCTCTTATACAAATGGAATATATTCTTAATTCTTACAAAATATTATAAGAATATCCTTACTATCGTCCAATGATCATTTTATGATCCATTCTAGTATATGCTCACAACACTTAGAGCATAGGACATATCTGGATGTGTACATATCACAGTATGATTGATTAAAATATTGTTGTGATGATGTACTCATCAAGTGTCAAAGCACTTGAATCTTGTTTCACTTATCAAGTGTTGAAACACTTGAATCTTGATTCAATTCTTTTCCATGTGGCAAGAACCGTTTCTCGTCGTTTCTATATTGAACTCCTTCAATATCTCATATATGTATGTTTGGAACAACCATATTAGCGTCACGGTCTATCCATGTAGACATTCATGCTAAATATTCAGGTTTTGCCTAAGTCTTTCATCGAAATGAAATTCTCCTGATGAAAATTCCTTTAACGGTTTCATTACGGTGAAGATTCCAACTCCGTGATGCTTACTTCAACCATTGAAGTTTGCATGCCCTTTTCAGCATCCTTTGAATTAACAAAATGGATTGTGTCTTGTACATGTCCTAGGTAACCATTCTATTTCAAGGACTTTGTTTTGTTTATTCATCTACCATATACCAAAATTATATGTAGTGGTTGCTTCATTAGTCTGTCCAGACTAAATATCACTATGAAAGATCCAATCTTGTCATAGTCAACTCCTTGAACATTGTCGTAAAATACTTTACGACATGTCTACTATTTCATAGATGTGAAACATCCATGTCTGTTTCTTTATAGATCCAAATACGACCGATACGTTTTTACACCTTTCTGGATGGTCTTCCAAGTTCAAAAAAATTGATTTCTCGTGTATATAACTATCACGGATTTTATGGCTTCAAGCCATTTGACGGAGTCATGGCCCATCATCGCTTCTTTGCATGTAGTCGGTTCATCATTGTCAAATAATAATGATTTACTCTCAAATCTTAGCATTTGATTGTTTATCCGACCTACTTGGTTCAATAGGAACTTAGACCTCCGTGAACACAACCTTTGAGGCACGTGAGCCATGAGCATTCTGGATGCCTCCAACCTTTTTCGGCGCTGCGCAACCCAGCACATATAGCTAAGGTTCATTAACCTTATCAAAGTTCTATTGTCCTCCCACTTAACTTTTGCGAAAAATTCCTTTTTCAAGAAACTTCACCTTTCAAGCGACAAAACCTTTTGTCCTCGGTGTTATGGAATAATACCCAATGGTTATTCGAAATAACCTACAAAGACATGCTCATCCGACTTTGGTTGTAAACATCTTACTTATGCTTAGCATACCAAAATGTAAGAAAGGAAAACTTGGGTTTTACCCTAAACCATAACTTACATGGTGTCATTTCAACGGATCAATATGGAGCTCTTTTCAGTGTAAAAGCGGTAGTCTCTAAAGTTTTAATCTTTTAGAACACAATGGCAGTTTTATAAATAACACCTTTGATCCAACCATGTCAAACAAGGTTTCATTACAAATTGCAAACACTCCATATTCCTATGGTGTTTCGGCGGATGTAAATCTAGGTGTTTTGCTAAACTTGCAACTTAAATAAATCCCTTTATGATAAAATCATAATCATTTATTTTCTTGTTACACTTGCAACTCAAATAAATCCCTTTATGATAAAATCATAAATCATTTATTTCCTTGTTACAATGATTTTTCACTTCATCTTGAAAGTCTTTGAACGTTTTCAAATATTTCATACTTCTTTATCATTAAGAGAATATTCACTCAAATTTCCGGACAAAGCATATGAAGTTTAAATCCATCGCTTACGACTGCACATAATGGACTACATACATCGATATGTATAAATTACAATATTTTAGTCGATCGTTCTTCTTTGGCCTTTGAACGAAGTTTTAATTATCCCGAGGAAAGACTCACAAGCATCACATGATCAAATCAAAGACTCCAAAAATCCATGAATATGGAGATTTTTTATGTTTTCTTTCCAATATAATTTGAACGGTGATGTCACTTCGTAAGTGATCTTTCAATCATTTGTCTTGCAACATTTTAGCATTAGTTTTTATGGATGTGATTTCTCCAACTAGATTTGCAAATCATCCATCTTATATGGAATAGAGTAATTATTTGAACAATCTTTGTTCTCATAATCTTGAAGGCAAACTTTGATGTCAATGAGAAATACAAACAACGGTTTGTTTGTTTTCGATGAACATCATCACATATTCTCTTGCTAGTTACTTAGGCCATTGTGGTTCATGCATTGCATCGTTCTGTATGAAATTTCATACCAACCAATTTGGTATCCAATACCCAAGAACCACATTGTTTAACAAACAAAGAATACAACCATAACATGTATATCATCTATATGCCTAAACTGGATATTTCCAGACTTTTCTTTTCTGCCAAATATATTTTATAGATTCTTTTTCAGCATTTCCTTTTACTTTTTAAAAGAATCTATCAACATCAAAAGTGGTGCCATATACATGACACATAGTCCAAAGCGTGTATATTCAAATACAAATACCTTTGGACTTGCACTTTGAAGTAGATCACCATCATCAAGTGATTGACATTCTTTCAAAATCCATTCTTTAGTAATCTTTTAGTGTAGTAAACACTTTACATACATCTTCTATTCATCCTTATCATGACAACTTTCATGATCAAGCTAATGTAGCTTATAAAGGCAAATCGTGAGTATAATGTCACTTTCCAAAACCCTTTTGGATGATTAGGATGTCTTAGCATCTCCAACCTTCGCAAATTCTCATCCAATATGAGAACATATATTATGCTCTATCATATTGCAACCAAAACATTGTTTTATATATTGTTATATCTGCCACACATTATGGTTTCTGAAATAATTCTTTCAGATAAACTTGATATGAAAAAACAATCAAGAATCATGGAGGCAAACATCATACTTAAGATACTAACACTGGAATTGTTCCTCTCGATTTAATACCAATTATTAAATTTCACGGATTTAACAGAGTTTGCTGAAAGTTTGCAATAGGACTTTAAACTTTAGATTGACACTCAACACAATATGGTCATCATATCAAAACATATGACTCATGCTTAACCTTTTGGTCCGTGTTCCGAGGCCATGTCTGCACATGCTAGCCTCTCCAAGTAAGAACCTTAGTATTCGCGTGTGTAAAACAGCCTGACGCCCGAGATATGCTCGTGGATTCAAGTGCACCTGATCATCACGTGATGTCTTGAAGCGGCGAAACATTGTTGGTGCATACTTAAGGAAGAACACATCTTTATCTTGATATCTAAATGAAGGATCATCTTATTATGCTAATAAAAAGCCAAGCAAGAAATATAATATGCAACAAACATCACATGTGAAAAATTAAATGATATGGTCCTTGCACTTTATCGTTATCATGTGCATCGTGGTATGATCTTCATCATTCATTTATGTGTAAGGCCAAGGTCTATGGAACTTACACGTTATGTGTGTTGTAAGATTACCTACTTATACTTTTACTTACAACATCACCATATCATGACACTAGCCCAGCAACAATCTAAACTAGACGCTTCTAATTTATCCATTGCAATTTTTACATGTCTTAGGGCTTTTGAAGATAGAACCATTCTTACCTACGAACATGGAACCACAATGAGGATAACCAAATTATCAAAAACTCGTTGTAAATTAGATATTGAGTATAGTAGGAGAGACAGACACATGCTAGCCACTTATGCAAAACTAGTTGCATCTCAAGCGTGGAACAGGTCTCATGTGCGAGGACATGTAAAGTTTGTCCGGGCCGCTTCATCCCACTATGCCACCAATATCCAAAGTACAACTAAGAAGCAATAACATGATCATCATCGCCCACATACTCATATGTGTATTACCCGTGCAAAGCATCTACGCATAGATCTATCTTTGATACCACTATAGGGTTTGCAGCATAGAAAACAAAAAACTTCCTATGATGGGAACAACTATGTACCAAGATCTATATACTACATACAAGCAACGGGTGGATATACATCCATAGAATACATACCCTCAAAGACCGAATAGCGTTAACGAGGTTGTGCTCATGGATGATGTAGTCGAACGCTTGCCGATCTCAAGATCGAGAAGAAGTCCATCCTGTCCAGTAGGTCCAGCACCATCCAGTCCAGCACCACAAAGTAGTGGTGCATCCGTGATTGCACACACGTCCAGGTACCCCGACAACCTCCACTCCCTCGCTCCAGCGAAGCAGCGGAAGCAACAAATCCTTCTGTCGGTTGGCTGATGGTGCCTTGAAAAGCTTGACGATTGTCTACGCACAGCCTGTTGGGAACCCCAAGAGCAAGGTGTGAAGTAGCAAGTTTTCCCTCAGTTGAGACCGAGGTTATCGAACCAGAAGGAGGAAGAAAATGTCACACAGGTGTTGCAAGCAACGCGGAAACCTGCACTACACAAACTCAAGACTTTACGACAACGAATAGTGAGGTTGTCAAGATCACCGGTTTGCTGTAACAAAGGATTAAACGTATGGAGTGGAAGGTAATGGTTTGCAGCAAGTAAACAAGTAACAGTGGAAGATGTATCAATGGTAAATATTGGCCGGGGTACATAGTTCACTAGAGGTGCTCTCCTTAGATAAACAACATGGCATGAAGGGTAAAGAAATTATAGCAGGGAAATTGACAGGAACTGATCAAGGAATAAGAATGCAATTACTAGTCAGAAAGATCCTATGAGATTCGATTGGGCAATACAACAAGATACATAGACCGCCATCCAACTGCATCTATGACTAGAAGTCCACCTTCAGGTTATCATATGAACCCCCTCTAGTATTAAGTTGCAAGCAACATACAACTGCTTTAAGCAAAGTGTGTAAGGTAAAAAGTCCACATGTTCCATGAAGAAGAGACCGTTGTTTTCTCCCTAGTAGCAACAACACATCTACATCCGAAGAGATTATTGTCATTTCCCTTGGAAACTAGAGGCATGAACCCACTATCGAGCATAAATACCCCCTCTTGGAGTCACTAGCAACTACTTGGCCAATATAGCTACTAACAACGGAGAGCATGCAAGATCACAAACAACACAGACATAACAGAATCATAAAGACAAAACCATTAATCAAACCAACATAATAATCTCAATATCCATCGGATCCCCACAAAAACAACATGCATGATTACAAATAGATTAGATCTTGATCATGAATGGAGCTCACAAGATCTATACATGAAAGCACAAAGGAGGAGATACAACCATCTAGCTACTACATGGACCCATAGTCCAAGGTGGAACGACTCACGCAATATATCAGAGAGAAGGCCTCCGGGATGATCTCCCCTCCAGCAGGGTGCCGGGAAGAACTTTAGATCCCCCCGATCTAGGGACGATAGTGGTGGCGGCTACAAATGGTTTCGTGGATATTTGATCGGATACCTAGTGTTTCTACATCAGGGGATTCTTATAGGCGAAGGGGGAGATTGAGGCGGTGTCCAGGGGCGCCAAACCCTAGCCAGGCGTGGGGTGGGGCCCACCCGCGCCTAGGGTGGGTCTGGCCCCTCCGGCTCCCCTCTAGACTTCTTGTTCCCCACGGAAAGTTATTGACTTTGACGTTTGTCCTGTCCAATTCCAAGAATATTTCTTTAATAACTTTTCTGAAACCAAAAACAGCAGAAAACAGGCATCTGGCACTGTTGCAACTTGTTAATAGGTTAGTACCAGAAAACATGTAAAAGGCACCTCAAAGTGTAGACAAGAAAAGCAAAGTAGATACAAAACAAGCATGAAGCATCAAAAATTATAGATACGTTTCCAACGTATCAACATCCCCAAGCTTAACTCCTGCTTGTCCTCGAGTAGGTAAGTGATAAAAGAATAATTTTTGAGGTGACATGCACCCTCACAATAAATATCCAACCATTTGCAAGCAATGAAAGCTGGGATCAAAGAACTCTAAACATGTGCATGTAAGATGGAGTTCTAACAATAGGACATAGTAACTATGCATGTAACATGGCAAGTTACAAACAAAGATCATGAATAACATGCATTGAAAAACATTTGTTTGTTTCACATACAGAAAACATAGCATAGTGGCAATCATCTTGTCCCTCGTAGAGTATCAAATAGATGCATAGGACACCTGCAAAGTTCACAGGGGTGACTAGAAACAAATAGCACAAGAGAAAGTAATATCATAATATGCATCAATTAATAATGTTTGGAACACTACACACAGAATGACAACTATGCTCTCTTAATGGTGCCTAAAGGTAGAAGGTGAAGACTCAATAATGGTGGAAGAAAGGAATTTTTTGTAAAGGAAGCAGGGATTACAAGTTTCAAAAAGAGCTTCCAAAAATTATGGTAGTTGTTAGATTTCATCCCTCATTGACCCTATCATAAGCATCTTGAAGTGGTTAAGGTTAAAGTGGCAAAGCTGGAGTATATGCTTGACGAAGTATAAGTTGGCAATCTCATGTCCCTTGAATACGAGGGCCACACCTCATGCATACTCAACTTTGGGTCCAGTTAAGTTCTTGTCACTGTACGTATTTGCATATCATTGAGAACCGCCAATGGGGTACTCCTTGCACATGGTACAGGAACTTTCCCATAACCAAAATGACAAGGCAAGCAGACAATGCGCATCTCAGCAATCTTTTTATTTACCATATGCATAGCTTTTTATTGAGGATGCTTTATAGATAGCTCATTATGGTGATGCTGCAAGTTTCCATCATGATTAGGCATGGCTTAGGCTAGCGGCCCAGGCGTTTCTCTAATACAGAATACAAACTCCATGGACATACAAGTTCCCTCTTTATTTCATACCGGTGACATCCATAGACAAAAGAGCATGATATCAACTGAGTACAAAGTACAAGTGCAATGTTGAAAACCTTCCCCGTGACAGCACGGTTCTACTAATTCCAACTTATAAGTGCAAGCATATACAACAAAGTTGTCACAATGGTTCAAGCTTATTTGGGGCATAGAATAAAGTGTGCCATGAAGTTCGTGAGGGCTTTAATCACTAAGTTTTCACATAACAAAATAGTTTTTAATTGGAAGATAGTTGAAAACAAGAATATACTTGGAATGGTGTAACACACCATGCATAGGAGTTTATAGTGGACACTTTGGAATAACTTGGTTTCTTGGGAGTTGGAAGCATGAGTAGAACTTACTCATACAAGTGGAGGCTAGCAAAAGACTGGGAGCAACCAACTAAGGGAGCAATAATGACCTTAATCATGCAGTGCAACAAAGCATACTAATCAAAGCAAAGAGTGGTACTACAAGTCAAGGACTAAATGATCATAGAGGCTAATGGTGACTTGTCATAGTCATAACATGGTGTGAGCATGTGGCATCCCGCAAAAACCACTACCAGAAAATCGCGTTGTTTTTGTGCATTGCATCAGCATTACATCATCATGCATATTAATTTTACCTGAAACTGTGTTGCGAAAGACTACGGTTTTCCGAAAACTAGTCCTCCTTCTATTTCAAATTAAACCCCCGGATGTTCCGGATATTTTGTTTGTCTAAAACTAGTTATAAAAGCTATCTGAAAATAAATAAAATATTAAATTATTTTTTAATAGGGGCAGTCGAACGGGCCGATTGACCCGATCGACCACCCCAGAAAAATATAATCGGTCCACCCCTTATTTTCTAAACCTACCAACTAACCTACCCACACACCCAAGCCACCTCATCCCACCCAATCTCCTGCTGCCACCTCATCCTCTCTCTTCCCCCCAACCACTCTCCTGCTGACACCTCAGCAGCCTCTCTCTCCTAAACCCACCCCCACAGCCAACCAACCACCCCACTTCCTCCACACACGCACACCACGCGACCTCCCTGTCTACACAACCTCTCCCTGACCGCCTGGGCCCGCCTCCCACAACCCGCTCCCCACGCTCACCACGCGACCCATCCCCCGCCAACCACTCCCTGACAACCGCCCCGACGCCCCACCCTCCTTCTTCCTCCTCTCCTCCCTGCCGAGCACCTCGCCAGCCCCGCCACGGCGCTAACCCGCCTCCTTCCCCGCCTTGCTCTCCCTCGCGCGCTTCCCGTCGCTCCTGGCCTCTCTCGGCCCCGGCGACCGCCCCACCTCCTCTGGCGCCCCCGCCGCCGCTCCAGCGTCCGGCGCCGCGCCTCTCCCAGCGCCGCGCTCTCCTCGAGCCCTTGCCCATCCTTCCTCGCCGCTGGCGCCCGCCCGTGCTTCTTCCCGGCGCGTCTCGCCGTCCCTGCCGCCTCCATCTCGTCGAGCCCTTGCGCCTCTCTCCCTGCTCGCCAGCCCCCCTCATTGCGCGGCCTCCTCCGTCCGCCCCTCCGCGTGTGGCCTTCCCTTGCAGCGGTCCTCAGCGCCCATTCGCGCGGTCGGCTTCCCTGCGGCACCGATCGCTGCCGCGCGCCGACCGCGGCGTCGCCCGAAGCCATCTGCCTCTACCGTGTCGGGTCCCGTGTAGTACCAAGTCGGTCGTGCGGTTTGCTGTTTGTAACCTCTTGGAGGCTAGCGAGCGGCGACGGATCTTGTCGTGCAGGTTTTTGCCTTTTCGGCCAAGTGGGGTTCAGATCGAGTTCTTTGTATCTAGAAGGTGCTCCACACGATGTTTCTTCCAAGTCCAAGATCTCCGGAGGCCTTCGTCAAGGACACCAAGAACGCCTACGGACGCCAAGACACGGATCCAAGACCGATCCCAGACGAACCACGCACGCCAAATACGCCGAGACCCCGGACCCTAAGATCTTCGCCGTGTGACGACAAGACCGTCGGCACGACCCGACGACCGCGGATGCGACAGGATCGTCCCCGGAACGCCAAGTACTCCCTCGAGGACGCCGAGTGCTTCACCCTGGATGCGACAAGATCTACCCCATTTACCCGAGAACGATCCCGGAGTCCGAGAACGCTTTCGTCGAACCCTGAGCCCTGAGACCGACCCCGAACCCCGGAACCCCAAGATCGTCGAGCCCCCTAATGTGTGAACCCTTTCCGAAACCCTATTTTATAACATAATAACAACTTGTTGCATATTTAATTGTTCATCTCGCATGCATATCATTGGTTTGGGGGCCTTATGCCGATTCACCATATAATTAAATATGGGGCCCATATGCGGGCAAATCTAGCCTTATATTGGCCTCATTTAAAACTTGTGTAGCAAACCGGTACCATATCTTGCCATGTAAATACAACATTTAAATTGCGGGGCATCTAAACAAATAGAACCATGGATTTAATTGTCGGGGCCCCGGTTCCGCTTAATATGACCTAATTGCATCGCACCTTTGCCATGCCATGCATCATGCCGATCTTCTGCCGTGTATTAAATATTGCATCCGGTGTTTATTCTAGTGTTTTGCTTCTTCGCGGATAAGGCCGTTGAGTTGATGTGAGCTCCGCCCCGATCTTCGGTTGAACCATCGGCAATGTTTTCAGGCGAGCATCTCCCCCTTTCTACCTATCTTACTTTTATAGTATTTACTTCCCTCCTGTTGATCTATTGCTATCTGTGTTGCGTTGCTCTAGTTTCGTACCCGTGATATCCCTTGCAGCCATATATAGCCTTGGACACATCCTATCACCTGTTGTTTGGTAGATAGTTGGACCCGCGTGTCGTAGTCGCTTGCTCAAGTGTTTTGCTTGTCGTCAAGTACCACAATTGTTGGAGGATTGCCGCATGTTGACGTTGGAGATGATCATGGTTTACTTGTTGTTCACTTTAATTCCTGTTTAACAACTAAAATTGAATTAAGCAGAGGCATCGGTGGGTGATAGGTAAGATTTGGTTTCCAGCCCACTTGTGTCCCGTAGGACCGAGTTCTTGACACTGTTCCGAGATCGAGCGCTAACCAGGTGGGGAGATATGGGCCCCATTGATTATTACCTGATTTCAAAGTATTGTGGGGACCACAAACTAGTTTGAGGTTTTATTTACTATCCTGTACTTATGCCATGCTACTTATGTATTTACGATTGTGCGAGAGCACCTGTCTTGTTAGGAATTGTGACCCGTTCGTGGTATCGGCGGTCCCGTTTGGGGACTGCGTCGTTCTGGTCGGCCACAAACCCTAAGTCCGCCTCGGAGACCGGCCGACTTCGTTGCGGGTGTACTTAGTGGGGTGGCCCCCCGTGCTTGCTTTGGGTCTGGGAACGTCGTGACTTAGGCCCCGCCGACATACCGATGGGTGTATGTTAACTGATCTGGCAAAAAGGGTCGAAGTGCCTGTGGATACTTTGGTGCACCCCTGCAGGGTTAAATCTTTTCGAGAAGCCGTGTCCACGGTTATGGACGACTTGGAGCACAGTGCTTGATCATAGACAACTATAACTAAAGTTACTGTTATAAACTGCCTTGTATCCGATTTGACTAGTATCAGCTTCACTACAACGGAATGGCTAAGTAAAAGTACCAACAACTGCTGGGTTTTGGGTTTGTCTCATGTTAATTGTATCTGACTAGTAAGTGATGCAACTATCACGGAATGGTTAACTAAAAGTGCCCACTGCTTACTTTATCAGAATGATTATCTAAACCTGACTAGTAAAGTGCATAACTATAATCGAATAAGTAAAGCGCCAACTGTGTGAGTTCCTCGGTTGACTTCCTCGTTTGGTCGCGAGGAAACGCCAGATGGGTTTGTTTGATGCTAGTATCAGGTTGGATCCGAATAGGTCTTTCTTACCCTCTCGATAGCCGCCATTGTATCGAGTCTCTATAGGTTGTTTAGTGCATCTTGCCGCTGCCGATCCACCATACCTATGTAGGCGAGGGCCGAATTCTAGCCTCGCCGTGTCTTGGCCTCGATCGACGCTCCTCTTTTTCCTTTGCCCTTTGTCGGCACCCTTTTGTTTAAGCGGTTTTGAGATCGGCGCCGTTAGCGAGGTTACCCTTCCGGCTTGGCCTGGGCAGGGTTATGGACGCCATTGGTTATTCTTCAGGGCTCTTAGCCCCATTTGCATCTTGTCCGTAGCTGGACGCTATATCGTTTCAAGGTGATTTGGATCTTTGTATATTATATCTGTATTCTTGACTCATGGAGTCGCTTGTATATATATCTGTTCTGTGGGTCCCATCGAGGACTGTTGTGTAATGTTATTACGTTTTCCACCCTTGCGAAAGTGCTGGTGGCACCTTTGAATTGTTTCTATGCGGGTTTGGCGGGTTTCGCTAAAACTTGCATAGGTCCGATTTTGAGGGTGTTACAGTGGTATCGAGCTCGTGATTGCGATACCCCACAATTCCAGCCTGTAGGATAACCTAGCTAACGGCCGAAGTAGAGTGTCAAAACTATTTTTGAAAATCGGTTGGATAGTTCTGATTAGGCCTGATTTTACTCCTTACCCCTCTGCTGCTCTCCTCTCACCTCAGCGTGTTTTGAATCCACCTCTTATCTTTTCTGCAAGTCCAGGATTTCTCGTGGTTGGGTTCCGTCGTACCTTCAGGGTTTCGCTTCCTCCTTTGGTAACGGTGTTCTACTATCCGGTGTTCATGCTATCCGAGGAATCCGTCTGCTGTGGTACCATTCTTTGTTCTTTGTTTGTGCCTTCCGGTGTTTTATGACGCGACGACAACATCCACGCCAGATCCGATGCAGAGTCTGCATCACTCCCTTGATCCGAACCTCGCTTGTCGAGATCTTCAGTCTGAATCCTGCGGGTTGGTTGCATAATCTATCTGTTCGTGTACAGAGTAATGCTTTGAGTGCGGGATGGAGTCGCGACCATACCACTACTCTTATCATTTGCTCTGTATATTGGATAGTGGATCGATGCAATTCTACTCCTTCCGTGGGAGTTAGAGGTGGCCTCACCTTTAACTTCGTCCGTTGTTTTCCGGGGTGTTCTCTTGATGAACAGGAACAACGACCTCTTGTTAGTGGTGTCGCGAAGATCTACACGATGCGAGAAGACGCAGATCGCCGACCTTCCTTCCGGTACCATGAGGCAGATCTCGAGGGCGAGATCCTTTGTTAGTGGTGTCGAATTGTGGCATCCCGCAAAAACCACTACCAGAAAATCGCGTTGTTTTTGTGCATTGCATCAGCATTACATCATCATGCATATTAATTTTACCTGAAACTGTGTTGCGAAAGACTACGGTTTTCCGAAAACTAGTCCTCTTTCTATTTCAAATTAAACCCCCGGATGTTCCGGATATTTTGTTTGTCTAAAACTAGTTATAAAAGCTATCTGAAAATAAATAAAATATTAAATTATTTTTTAATAGGGGCAGTCGAACGGGCCGATTGACCCGATCGACCACCCCAGAAAAATATAATCGGTCCACCCCTTATTTTCTAAACCTACCAACTAACCTACCCACACAATCAAGCCACCTCATCCCACCCAATCTCCTGCTGCCACCTCATCCTCTCTCTTCCCCCCAACCACTCTCCTGCTGACACCTCAGCAGCCTCTCTCTCCTAAACCCACCCCCACAGCCAACCAACCACCCCACTTCCTCCACACACGCACACCACGCGACCTCCCTGTCTACACAACCTCTCCCTGACCGCCTGGGCCCCGCCCGGCCCCACCTGGCCCGCTCCCCACGCTCACCACGCGACCCGTCCCCCACCAACCACGCCCAGACAACCGCCCCGACGCCCCACCCTCCTTCTTCCTCCTCTCCTCCCTGCCGAGCACCTCGCCAGCCCCGCCGCCTCGCGCCGGCGCCCCAACCCCGCCTCCTTCCTCGCGCCTTCCGCTCTCCCTCGCAGCGCCGCTTCCCCCGTCGCTCCCTGGCCTCTCTCCGGCCGCCGGCGACCGCGCCCCCCACCCTCCTCTGAGCTCCCCCGCGCGCTCCAGCGTGGCGCCCGGCCCGCCTCTCAGCGCCCGCGCCGCTCTCCCCTCCCTGCCATCCTTCCGCCCGGCGTCGCCCCGCCGCGCGCCGTGCTTCTTCGCGCGGCGCGTCCTCGCCGTCCCCTGCCGCCCCTCCATCTCGTCGAGCCCCGCCAGCGCCTCTCTCGCCCTGCTCCGGCCCGAGCCCCCCCTCGCTGCGCCGGCCTCCTCCGGTCCGCCCCTCCGCGTGTGGCCTTCCCCGCCGGCGGTCCTCGGCGCCGTTCAGCGGCCAGCTTCCCCTGCAGCACCAGTCGCTGCCCGCGCGCCCGGCGAGCGCCGACCGCCGTCGTCACCGAAGCCATCTGCCTCTACCCGTGTCGGGTCCCCGTGTAGTACCAAGTTGGTGTCGTGCGGTTTGCTGTTTGTAACCTCTTGGAGGCTGTAGCAGAGCAGCGACCGGATCTTGTCGTGCAGGTTTTTGCACTGCTCGGCCAAGTGGGGTTCCAGATCGAGTTGCTGTATCTAGAAGGTGCTCCACACGATGTTTCTTCCAAGTCCAAGATCTCCCGGAGGCCTTCGTCAAGGACACCAAGAACGCCTACACGGACGCCAAGACCTGGATCCGAAGACCGATCCCCAGACCGAACCCTGGCACGCCAAATACGCCGAGACCCCGGACCCCAAGATCTTCGCCGTGTGACGACAAGACCGTCGGCACGACCCGACGACCGCGGATGCGACAGGATCGTCCCCGGAACGCCAAGTACTCCCTCGAGGACGCCGAGTGCTTCACCCTGGATGCGACAAGATCTACCCCATTTACCCGAGAACGATCCCGGAGTCCGAGAACGCTTCCGTCGAACCCTGAGCCCTGAGACCGACCCCGAACCCCGGAACCCCAAGATCGTCGAGCCCCCTAATGTGTGAACCCTTTCCGAAACCCTATTTTATAACATAATAACAACTTGTTGCATATTTAATTGTTCATCTCGCATGCATATCATTGGTTTGGGGGCCTTATGCCGATTCACCATATAATTAAATATGGGGCCCATATGCGGGCAAATCTAGCCTTATATTGGCCTCATTTAAAACTTGTGTAGCAAACCGGTACCATATCTTGCCATGTAAATACAACATTTAAATTGCGGGGCATCTAAACAAATAGAACCATGGATTTAATTGTCGGGGCCCGGTTCGCTTAATAATATGACCTAATTGCATCGCACTTTGCCATGCCATGCATCATGCCGATCTTCCCGTGTATTAAATATTGCATCCGGTGTTTATTCTAGTGTTTTGCTTCTTGGCGGATAAGGCCGTTGAGTTGATGTGAGCTCCGCCCGATCTTGGTTGAACCATCGGCAATGTTTTCAAAGCATCTCCCCCTTTCTACCTATCTTACTTTTATAGTATTTACTTCCCTCCTGTTGATCTATTGCTATCTGTGTTGCGTTGCTCTAGTTTCGTACCCGTGATATCCCTTGCAGCCATATATAGCCTTGGACACATCCTATCACCTGTTGTTTGGTAGATAGTTGGACCCGCGTGTCGTAGTCGCTTGCTCAAGTGTTTTGCTTGTCGTCAAGTACCACAATTGTTGGAGGATTGCCGCATGTTGACGTTGGAGATGATCATGGTTTACTTGTTGTTCACTTTAATTCCTGTTTAACAACTAAAATTGAATTAAGCAGAGGCATCGGTGGGTGATAGGTAAGATTTGGTTTCCGACCGCCCACTTGTGTCCCGTAGGACCCGAGTTCTTGACACCTGTTCCGAGATCGAGCGCGCTAACCACAGGTGGGGAGATATGGGCCCCCCATTGATTATTACCTGATTTCAAAGTATTGTACTGGGGACCACAAACTAGTTTGAGGTTTTATTTACTATCCTGTACTTATGCCATGCTACTTATGTATTTACGATTGTGCGAGGAGCACCCTGTACTGTTTAGGAATTGTGACCCGTTTACGTGGTATCGACAGTCCCCGTTTGGGGACCTGCTGTCGTTTACCGTCGGCCCCACAAACCCTAAGTCCGCCTCGGAGACCGGCCGACTTCGTTGCGGGTGTACTTAGTGGGGTGGCCCCCCGTGCTTGCTTTGGGTCTGGGAACGTCGTGACTTAGGCCCCGCCGACATACCGATGGGTGTATGTTAACTGATCTGGTAAAAAGGGTCGAAGTGCCTGTGGATACTTTGGTGCACCCCTGCAGGGTTAAATCTTTTCGAGAAGCCGTGTCCACGGTTATGGACGACTTGGAGCACAGTGCTTGATCATAGACAACTATAACTAAAGTTTACTGTTATAAACTGCCTTGTATCCGATTTGACTAGTAATCAGCTTCACTACAACGGAATGGCTAAATAAAAGTACCAACAACTGCTGGGTTTTGGGTTTATCTCATGCTAATTGTATCTGACTAGTAAGTGATGCAACTATCACGGAATGGTTAACTAAAAGTGCCCACTGCTTACTTTATCAGAATGATTATCTAAACCTGACTAGTAAAGTGCCGCAACTATAACTGAATAAGTAAAACTGCCAACTGTGTGAGTTCCTCGGTTGACTTCCTCGTTTGGTCGCGAGGGGGAAACGCCAGGATGGGTTTGTTTGATGCTAGTATCAGGTTGGATCCGAATAGGTCTTTCTTACCCCTCTCTGATAGCCGCCAGTTGTATCGAGTCTCTATAGGTTGTTTAGTGCATGAGATCGACTCCGTTATCAGGGTTACCCTTCCGGCTTGGCCTGGGCAGGGTTATGGACGCCATTGGTTATTCTTCAGGGCTCTTAGCCCCATTTGCATCTTGTCCGTAGCTGGACGCTATATCGTTTAAAGGTGATTTGGATCTTTGTATATTATATCTGTATTCTTGACTCATGGAGTCGCTTGTATATATCTGTTCTGTGGGTCCCATCGAGGACTGTTGTGTAATGTTATTACTTCGTTTTCCACCCGCACGAAAGTGCCTGGTGGGCACCTCTGAATCGTTTCTATGCGGGTTTGGCGGGTTTCGCTAAAACTTGCATAGGTCCGATTCTGAGGGTGTTACAGAGCATGTTCCAAGTCAACCCAAGCAAAATATCAAAGGAGAATACCACAATATTATGCTTTTGCATGCTAAAACAATGCATAATTTCTTTAAGACACACTAAAAAATCCCAATTGTTTGGAACAAGACATGCTACAGCAATAATCACTAAGCATAAAGTCAAAACAACACCTAGCCTGTCACGCTAAAGTCTAAGTCACAGTCAATGCAAGCTCCTCTTGCACTTCAAGCAAGAACTTACTACTCCTTTCAAACACCAAGCAAACTTATTTGCAAAACAACACAGCGAGAACGGGGGTCCAAACTACTCAAGAAAACTAAACAAACTAATCAAAGAAAACGAAAACTAAGACACTCCAAGAACAACACAACTGTGCATGAAACAATAAAACCGAAGTGTCTAGACAGACCTCAGCTTTTTATTGATGAAGAAGGGGGTGCCTTGGGCATCCCCAAGCTTTGATGCTTGTACTTCTTGGATATTTATTGGGGTGACACCATGGTGGCATCCCCAAGCTTGAGCTTTTGTTCATTCTTCATCTCATTGCATCATTCTCTCTTTACACCTGAAATTTTTTTTCCTTCACACAATCTTCATTAGCAACATTAGCTTATTCAAAAGATATTAGACCCCTGGAAAAGCTTTGAAACAACAAGTATTTTCACTAAAAACACAAGCTACTGTAGTAACTCCTTCAAGAAGCTCAATTCACCTAAAGAGAACTCAAAAAGGAATCAATAAGAAGCAAATGCAAATAATGGCAGAAATTTGTCAAAACAGACCAAGAGACAGAAACCTATTTTTCGAACTTCTTATGTTTCTCAAATCAAAAAGTGTTGAACTAACGAAAGTTATCTAACATACTGGGGGATTTATTCGTAAATTTTGAGCACAATCCGAGTTATAGAGCCTCCTCACGAATTTATTTGGTGGAGGACAGAAATCTGTTTCGGGACAGCAACTCCCCCAAATCTTACTTCCCTCTCATGAGAGGTCATTCTTGGCAAAAAAAAGCAAACAAAAAGGATAAGTAGAGGTCATTACAGAAGTAATAACTTCCAAGACTCAAGGGAACTCTTGGGTTATCTCCCAATAAGTACTTTTCTTTAACGCCTTTAAATTAGGCACAAGAAGCAAGAAGAATCAAGTATTCTCAAATGAAGAAGAATTAGCATTCATACTTGCAAAATCTTCAACTATGAAAGGTATCTCATCCAAATGAGTTTTGGAGGATCCTTTCTCATCCCTTTTTGGTCTACTACCTTCATCAAAAAGATTTTCAGGGGCAATCCATTCAAAATTCTTTTCAAAGGCTTCATGCATTCCAACAAGCTTAAAGGGTATGGGTATATTGAATTCCTCTCTAGGCTTAGTTTTATCAGAAATAACCACAACATCTATACTTGAACCTAGCATATTGAAACGTTCAAAAACCCTTTTGGCCTCCCTAGCAACATCATGAAATTCTTTTGATAAAGTTTCAAGGATGAACTCTCTCTTTTCAGCATTCTTTTCTTCTTTTAGTTTCAGGAACAAGAATTGCATCAAGGGATTAGGGCTAACAAACCTAGCCTCCAACATATGAACTAAAGAAGTTGCATCAATCTCATAATTAGGAGCAAGCTCTGCTATAGATTTATCCTCAATATCCTCATGCTTGCTAACATAGTTAAAGAATTCTTCAATATTATCTTTCCCAATTATGGAGCCACTACCTATTGCAAGATATTTCAGGGCGAACTTTAGGAGCAACATGGTGAGCTAGAGCAAAGTGGCAACTAGAGCGAGAACTTTTTTTTTAAATAAAGCAAGCAAACCAAACTAGACTAATTGTTTTGGGTTTTTTGAAAAGAGGCAAACAAAACCAAGCAAAAGAAACAAAGCAAACTAAAAACAAAGTAAAGAGAAAGGAAGTGAAGGAATCCCCTTGTCAAGACGTCCTTAGCCTCCCCGGCAACGGCGACAGAAAAGCTTGTTGGCTGGCTGAAGGTGCCTTGAAAAGCTTGACGATTGTCTACACACAACATGTTGGGAACCCCAAGAGAAATCTGTGAAGCAGCACAATAGCAAGTTGTCCCTCAAATGAGACCGAGGTTATCGAACCAGAAGGAGGAAGGAAACATCACACAGGTGTTGCAAGCAACACGGAGACCAGCACAACACAAAGTCAAGACTTTTCCCCAACAAACAGTGAGGTTGTCAAGCTCACCGGTTTGCTGTAACAAAGGATTAAACATATGCTGTGGAACGTAATGGTTTGTAGCAAGTAAACAAGTAACAGTGGAAGATGTATCAATGGTAAAGATTGGACCGGGGTCCATAGTTCACTAGAGGTGCTCTCCTTAGATAAACACAATGGCATGAAGGGTAAACAAATTACAGCAGGGCAATTGAAAAGAACTGAGCAAGGCATAACAATGAAATTACTAGTCAGAAAGATCCTATGATATTCGATTGGGCAATAAAACAAGATACATATACCGTCATCCAACTGCATCTATGACTAGAAGTCCACCTTCAGGTTATCATCCGAACCCCCTCTAGTATTAAGTTGCAAGCAACAGACAACTGCTTTAAGCAAAGTGTGTAAGGTAAACAGTCCACATGTTCCATGAACAAGAGACCGTTGTTTTCTCCCTAGTAGCAACAACACATCTACATCCGAAGAGATTATTGTCACTTCCCTTGGAAACTAGAGGCATGTACCCACTATCGAGCATAAATACCCCCTCTTGGAGTCACTAGCAACTACTTGGCCAAGATAGCTACTAACAATGGAGAGCATGCAAGATCACAAACAACACAGAAATGATAGAATCATAAAGACAAAACCATTAATCAAACGAACATAATAATCTCAATATCCATCGGATCCCCACAAACACAACATGCATGATTACAAATAGATTAGATCTTGATCATGAACGGAGCTCACAAGATCTATACATGAAAGCACAAAGGAGGATATACAACCATATAGCTACTACATGGACCCATAGTCCAAGGTGGAACTACTCACGCATCATACCGGAGAGAAGGCCTTCGGGATGATCTCCCCTCCAGCAGGGTGCCGGAAACAACTTCAGATCTCCCAGATCTAGGGACGATGGTGGCGGCGGCTACAGACGGTTTCGTGGATATTTGATCGGGTATTCTGCATCGGGGGCTTCTTATAGGCGAAGGGGGACACCGAGGCGGCGGCCAGAGGCGCAAAACCCTAGCCAGGCATGGGGTGGGGCCCACCCACGCCTGGGGTGGGTCTGGCCCCTCTGGCCGGCCCCTCTGGCTCTCGTCTAGACTTCTTGTTCCCCATGGAAAGTTATTGACTTTGACGTTTTTCCCATACAATTCCGAGAATATTTCTTTACTAACTTTTCTGGAACAAAAATAGCAGAAAACAGGCATCTGACACTGTTACAACTTGTTAATAGGTTAGTACCAGAAAGCATGTAAAAAGCACATCAAAGTGTAGACAAGCAAAGCAAAGTAGATACAAAACAAGCATGGAGCATCAAAAATTATAGATACGTTTCCAACGTATCACCTTCCAGAAAAAGCCACCGGGAACATGTATCTCGCTGATCCTAGACCATGGGGAAATTCTAAAGGGGGGAGAGGGATCCTTCTTGAGGAGGTGTGAGAGTGGAGGAGGAGAGGGGGGACTTTTATAGGGAGAGGGGGGCACCCAATGGGCATGGCGCCTAGCCATGGTGGCTACCCCCAATTCTTCCACATTCATGTGTGATGGGGGAATACCAATCGGGGTATACCCATGAAGCGGAATCGCTGGCTGGATCGAGCCGACTGAAACCTAGCCCTGAGTGGGTCGACTCGACCAATACGGCGACTGGAGCATGTTGGACCAAGATGAGTGGCGCCGACTGGAGGCCCAAGACGGCGACTCGTATACAAAGCCCACAAGCAATTGTAAACCCTAACTGGCTGCATATATAAAGCCACCAGGGGCACCCCCACGAGGCATCTTCTCCCAGGTCATATTGCATCCTCTCCCACATTAGATGAGATCTAGTCTCTCCCTCCGCCTACGACGACTTCCTTGTAAACCAATCTATGATCATATACTGGATTGACAGCAGGACGTAGCGATCCTCCACCGAGGGGACGTGAACCTGGGTACATCGTGTGCCAATCTCGCTCCAGGATTCTCCTACGTCGCCTTGCTCCCTTTACGTAAGCTACCCCTAGTAGCATCTGCCGTGCAATATCAGGACAGTTGGAGCCCACCGTGGGGCAAGCGGTGCTTTGAGGGTGATAATAAGAAAGCTAGATCGGATCCGATCTGGTTGTTCACCTACGCCGTTCAAGGTTGACTTCGCATTCACTAAACACGGCCGCTAAGAACTGATCTCTAGAAACTAAGGCATTGGGAGTCGATCAATCTGATTCGGCTACCAACCAATGCGTTGAAGGAATCTCCACATACGTACACGCACAATCGAGATTCTATACGACAACTAAGTTTTTTATTCTACCATACTATTGCATTGATCACTCTGCCAGTTTCTTATCTTGTATTTTGATCCCACGTTGCATTGATCATCCTTCAAATTTATTATTTATCTAAAATTAATCTTGTATGCATGTTGTTCTTACACATGATCGACCTATGGTTACAGATTGGATCAATGCACTAAACGCCTCGTGCAATTCTCCATGTTCGGCGACTCGTCACGGTCGCGGACTCAGCATGTTCGATGACTCGCTCGGCGCAAACTCTCCATGATCACGGACTGGCCACGTTCGGCAAATCACCCGCTGTGAACTTGCCATGCTAAGAGCTAAGTTTCTTTACACTCGCACATGCTACGAGCTCAAAACATATATGCATCTTCATTCAATTTCCAAAGCCGACCATGCAGTCGCATATGACCCTTTCAGGGACCAAAATCATACTTGGGACCTGTTTCAGTTTTGTCTGCTGTTTATTCGCGTCCATCGAAGTAGTGAGGCTGGGTACCAAAAGGCCGACCTTGTGTCCGGGTTCAACAGTCTGGCATCGTGTCCCTGTTACCCGGCAAGTGTTTGATGCTGGAGGTCTGCCTACTCATGAAAAGACACGCATACAAATGTTCAATATATTTCATAAATACACCTTATTGCAGTCGTACTTTTTCCTCCTCAGCAAAACGGTGTCTTTCTCGTCGCTCGCTGTGCTCGGGAACTCGGCGCTCGTCGGTCGCTCGACCTCGCCACTCGCCGCGCTCGGGGACTCAACGCTCACTGGTCACCCAACCTCTCCACTCGCCGCGCTCGGGGGCTCGTCGATCGACCTCGCCACTAGCCGCGCTTGGGGACTCGGCGCTCGCCGGTCGCTCGACCTCGCCAATCGCCATGCTCGACAAAAACCACTAATATTTTCAAAATATGCATCTCTAAAGAGCCTCAAGTCGCCTCTACAAGCCAACTCGAGACTCGGGGACTACTCCTAGGCATGCTGCGCGTACGCGTGGTTCCACGACCGCGGCTCGCCCTCGTCGACTCGCCACCTTGGACTCGCCATTGCGTGCTCAACACGCTCGGGGACTCACCACTGCGGACTCATCCTCGCGTACTCAACACGCTCGGGAGCTCTCCACCGTGGACTCTCCCTCGCGTACTCAACACGCTCGGGGACTACGCGCGCTACAGACATCGCCACTCGCCGGTCACCCAACCTCGCCACTCAACGCTCTTGGGGACTCGGCACTCGCCGGTCACTTGACCTCGCCACTCGCCGCACTCGGGGAATCGGCACACGCCGATCGCTCGACCTCGCCACGATCGGGGCTCGGGGCTCGCCGCGCTAGGGGACTCGACGCTCGCCGTTCGCTCGACCTCGCCGCTCTCCGCGCTCGGGGACTCAGCGCTCGACGGTCGCCCGACCTCGTCCCTCGCCGCGCTCGGGGACTCGACGCCCGCCGATCGCTCCACCTCGCCACTCGCCGCGCTCGGGGGATCGGCGCTCGCCGGTCGCTCCACCTCGCCACTCACCGCGCTCGGGGGCTCGGCGCTCGTCAGTCGCTCGACCTCGCCACTCGCCATGCTCGGAGGCAACCACTAATATTTTCAGAATATGCATATCTAAAGAGCCTCAAGTCGCCTCTACGAGCCAACTCGAGCCTCGAGGAGTACTCCTAGGCATGATGCGTGTACGCGTGGTTCCAAAACCGCGGCCCGCCCTCGTCAACTCGCCACCGTGGACTCTCTACTCGCGTACTCAACACGCTCGGGATTCGCCACCAAGGATTCGCCCTCGCGTACTCAATGCGCTCGGGGACTCGCCACCGCGGACTCGCCCTCGCGTACTCGACACGCTCGGGGACTCGCCACCGAGGACTCGCCCTCGCGTACTCGACACGTTCAGGGTCTCTCCTATCGGGGACTCGGCACGCTCCATGTTCGGGAACTCACCGCAACTGGTGGCTTCACCGACACCCTGCGTCTTTCGCCAACTGGCCATCACCGACTGGCTCACGCCGACCGCCTCCCTCTTCACGATTCATTTCTCTGTTCAGGAGCTCGTCGTTGATTTTCCACGACCCATCATCAAGACTCTCCGCGCCCTGCCTCAAGCCCGCGTCGAATCAACAACGCGCTCGGGGACTACTGATGGGGGAATACCAATCGGGGTATACCCACGAAGCGGAATCGCTGGCTAGATCGAGCCGACTGAAACCTAACCCCGAGCGGGTCGACTCGCCCAATACGGTGACTGGAGCATGCTGGACCCAGATGAGTGGCACCGACTGGAGGCCCAAGACGGCGACTCGTATACAAATCCCACAAGCAATTGTAAACCCTAACTGGCTGCATATATAAAGCCACTAGGGGCACCCCCACGAGGCATATTCTCCCAGGTCGTATTGCATCCTCTCCCACATTAGATGATATCTAGTCTCTCCCTCCGCCTGCGGCATCTTCCTTGTAAAGCAATCTATGATCATATATTGGATTGACAGCAGGACGTAGCGATCCTCCACCGAGGGGACGTGAACCTGGGTACATCGTGTGCCAATCTCGCTCCCAGATTCTTCTACGTCTCCTTGCTCCCTCTACGTAAGATACCCCCAGTAGCATCTGCCGTGAAATACCACGACAATGTGGGTGGAGCTCCCACTCAAAACGAAAAGCCTCCACTCACATAAACATGTCTCCACTAAAAAATTCACTCACATGCATTAAATTTCCACCAAATTTAATGGAAGCTCTCATTTAAATAAAACTCTTTTATTTATTAATTCAGAATTTTTTTAATTACTTTAATTAACAAACATTCACATAAAACCCCTAACAACATTTCAATTTCACATGCAGAACCAGTTTCAGCAATTTCAACCGAAACAGTTCCGGTGTCTAGTGAAATAAAATTCATGCGCTTTCCTTTTTCTTTCTCTGGCATATCATTTGCTCCGAATGGTTTCGATATCCCTTAAGTGTGTCTCCCTACAGTTCGCGAATAATGTAGACATGATCGAGACCCCTCTTCGATCAATAATCAGCAGCGGGACCTAGAGATCCGTACTGACTCCCACACATTCAACAATGACTTCTGTGATCGTGTGAACCTTATATGCATGTAACTCAATCCCTTTGTCTCGCGATATATTACATGTCCGAGATTCTATCATCGGTATCTCCATACCTAGTTTGATCCCGTTACCGACATGTACTCTTTTCTCGTTTCCGTGATATAACATTCTAATGATCAAATCACTTGCTTGCAAGCTAACTAATGTGATATCACCGAGAGGGCCTAGAGTATATGTCTTCGTCATCGGGATGGAAAAATTCCACTCTTGATCCATGAGCCTCAACATAACACCTTCGTAGCACTAAACCCATCTTTATAGTCACCCTGTTACGGTGTGACGTTTGATGTTATCAAGATACTCTCCGGTGTTAGTGATTGACATGATCTCATGGTCTAAGGACTAAGATTACTTCTTATGATGTTATAGAAATATAAACACAATGACCTTGATCATAATACTATACTTTGGATGATTGTTCATCACATCATTCCAACAATGTTGTGACCTCATTATTAACAACATCCAATGTCCATGATCAGGAAACCTTTGATCATCTTGTTAACAATAGAGCTAGTTTATAAGAGAGGCATAACTAGGAACTTCCTTTTTGTTTATTAAACACACATGTATTAATATTTCCGTATTAATACAATTATAGAATGAAAAATAAACATTTATCATAAATTCGGAATATGATAATAACCACTTTTATTATTGCCTCTCGGGCATATTCCCTTCATTATTGGACAAGAAGGAGGAAGGAAACGTCTCAAAGATGTTGCAAGCAATGTGGAAACCTTCACAACACAAACTCAAGACTTTGCCCCAACGAACAGTGAGGTTGTCAATCTCACCGGTTGCTGTAACAATGGATTAAATGTATGGTGTGGAAGGTGACGGTGGTTTGCAGAAAGTAAATAGTACCAGTGGAAGATGTATCAATGGTAAAGATTGGACCAGGATCCAGAGTTTACTAGAGGTGTTCTCCTGAGATAAAAAAACATGGCATGCAGGGTAAACAAATTACAGCAGGGAAATTGACAAGACTGAGCAAGGCACAACAATGCAATACTAGACATCATGATACTAAGAGATTCAATTCGGCAATACAACAAGATACATATACCGCCATCCAACTACATCTATGATTAGAATTCCACCTGTGGGTTATCATCCAAACCCCATCCAGTATTAAGTTGCAAGCAACAGACAACTGCTTTAAGCAAAGTATGTAAGGTAAACAATCCACTTGTTCCATGAACAAGAGACCGTTGTTTTCTCCCTAGTGGAAACAACAAATCTACAATCTTAGAGATTTCTATCACTTCCCTTGATTAAATATGCAAGAACCCACTATCGAACATAAATACCCCCTCTTAGAGTCACTAGCAACTACTTGGCCAAGATAGCTACTAACAACGGAGAGCATGCAAGATCACAAACAACACAGACATGATAGAATCAATAAGACAAAACCATTAATCAATCTGACATAGTAATCTCAATATACATCGGATCCCCACAAACACAACATGCATGATTACAAATAGATGAGATCTTGATCATGAACGTAGCTCACAAGATCTAGACATGAAAGCACAAAGGAGGAGATACAACCATCTAGCTACTACATGGACCCGTAGTCCAAGGTGGAACTACTCACGCTTCATTTCGGAGGCTATCATGATGAAGAAAAAGGCCTCTGGGATGATCTCCCCTCTGACAGGGTGCTTGGAAGAGCTTCATATCCCCCGATCTAGGGACGATGGTGGCGGCGGCTACAGACGGTTTCGTGGGATATTGATCGGGTACTTAGGGTTTAGGCATCGGAGGCTTCTTATAGGCGAAGAGGCGAGGCTGGGAGGTGGCCAGGGGGCCCACACCCTGCCCAGGTGCGGCCTAGGGTGGGCCCATGCCTGGGGGGTGCGGCCGCCCTGTGGCTCCGCTCTGTCTCTCATCTGGACTTCGTGTTCTCCTCGGTGAAATATTGAATTTGGATTTTGTCCCGTCCAATTCCGATAATATTTCCTTACTAGCTTTTCTGGAACCAAAAATAGCAGAAAACAGGCAACTAGCACCTGTTAATAGGTTAGTACCAGAAAACATATAAAAACAACTCAAAGTGTGGACAAATCAAAGCAAAGTAGATACTAAAAAAGCATGGAACATCAAAAATCATAGATACATTTCCGATGTATCAGGAGACCTCTCGTGGAGTTGGTGATTTGAAACCACCCCCTCTCCAAACGCAGACGTACTTCCCTTCAAAGGAAGGAACTGCGGGAAAAAAAATCCTTGTGTCTCCGCGTGCTCCACTTTGGTTACTTCTATCCTTTACCGCACTTTACTTATCTTATTATTGCTTAGTGTTTGTGCTAGGTTGAAATATAGGTAAATTCACCGTAGTTGCATAATCTAGAGAATTTACCTTTTGTGTCAAATCCTAAATTAAAAAGAGTAAAAATTTGAAGTAGCACCTATTCACCCCCCCCCCCTCAAGGTGCCCATATTATCCTTTCAATTGGTATCAGAGCCTCAGCTATTTATTCGGGCTTTACCGCCTAAGAGTATATGGGTAGCTACAATGGAGGAGAAGGGAGTGAAGCATGGACGATCTCAAGAAATTAGAATCAAGCTTGAGCTCCTCCCCGGGCAACGAAATCAAACAGTTGCGTGACTTAGTTGAGCAACATGTTAAGGATAAAATGGCCTCACCTCCTCCACCTCCTCTAGAGGAACCATCCACACTTCCAAAGGTGAATGATTTGGCATCACCCACGGTTGTGGTGGTGGGGTATGATCCTGACAACACTAATCCATCCACCAAAAGGGATGATGGGAAGGAAGAGCACCATAAGGTTCCTGGTTGGCACTCTCCCGACCCTCCAATCCCTCACCGACATATAAACAATAGGGGTGACCCACCTAAGCTAGTTGAACATTCCTTTTATCAATGACAATAATTAATGAAATATCATGTGCGCAGCTCTTGCATTGAATTGCGGAATATCATTCAAGAAGGACTCATAATTGTGGATCCAACCAACTTGACAAGAAGAGAAGTTGTAAATAGTAAACTCAATGCCACCGCTTTGCACATGATTCAACAATGTTTGGGGACAAAAGATTTCCCTCACATAGAACACCTCAACGCCGCCAAGGAAGCTTGGGATGCTCTCACTGAGTTATATGTTGGAAATGAGAGCATGATAAGAAGCCATTATGATGCTATGAGCAATGAATCCGAAGGATTCTATATGAAGGATGGTGAAGATCATGAAGACAGGTATCGAAGGTTCAAATCCACTACCACCGCCTTTAGGCATGTTGGTGCCTCACATGTGGATGATGCTTGGATAAAAAGAAAATATGTGTGTGCACTCATGCCTTCCGAGCCCACCGACTTGAAGAGTCTCCAAGGAAGACACAAGTACCACATCATGACCTCCAATGAAGTTATGAAAGAGATGGACACTTTCAAGGTTGCTATGAAGAATGAAAATACGCTCATGCTCGAGCCCTTGGAATGAACAATAGTGTCAACCTTGCCCTAAAATCTAAAGTTGTGGAGTATGTGGATGAAGAAGGAAGTGATGAAGGCTTATCTTTGAGCCATCCTGAAGATGTCAAGGTTGCTCATGGTGAATATATGGCCTTCTATGCAAGGAACTTTTGGAAAGACCCCGCCAAGGACAAGATAGAAATGCAATGAAGAAGCAACGCAAATAGGAGAAGAGACAATGGCTCAAAATTGATAACTTGCTTTAACTGTGGTGACCGCTATCACTTTGTTGCCGGCTGTCCCTATGAGAAAAGAGAAGATCATGAGGGTAAACTAGTGTTAAATAAAAACTCCAAGGCTCCCTTCAAGAAACCCTTCATCAAGAAGAATCCCGCCAACAAGAAGTCAGGTGAGATTGTTTTGATAACACATGAAGAATAATCCTCCGATGATGAAGATGAAACATCAAATGGTGTGGATGCTCTTGTAACTACTTGTACCTCCACTTTCTCACTCTTCGTCTCTCCAAATGAGAATATCTCCAACAATAATGTCACTTGCCTAATGGCAAGAGGATCGGAGGTATTATCATCCTCCCACCCCTCCTCTATGATTGATGATGAACTTGATGAGGATATATCTCTTGAGGTCAAAGAGGAATTAGTTGCTTTTGATGTGTTTATGACTAACTTTCAAGGGGAGCACAAGAAGCATTTTTGTGAAACTCTTGAGTCAACTTTCTCACACACAAGAGCTTCTTGATGAGAGATGTAAACTAGGAAGAGAGCACATGATTGTGGTGGAGGCTCTAAATAATGCTCTAGAAGAAGAGCAAGAGACTAGGATGTCTCTTGAAATAAAACTTGAAGGCCTCGATGAGGAAAATGATAAAATTATTAATAAACTCATCAAGGAATGTGATAATGCCATTGCTAAGTATAAAAAGGCTAAAAAGGATAAGCTTGAGTTTGGTATTGTTCATGACAAACTTGCCGAGGACTTTAGGAAGCTTGACAAGGCTCACAATGCCTTGGAGAGTGAACACTTGTTTCTCACAAAGTCTCGTGAAAACTTCAAATTCAATTGACTAATATTGCCTCACCAAGTATTTTCATTCCCTCTAGTAGTACAAACATCATTGAAGAAAATGCTAGGTTGAAGGGTGAGCTTGCTAGTGCCACCTTTCCCAAAGGAAACAAGTCTATTGATGATCTTTTGAGTGAGGAAATGTCAAATAATGAGAAAGGGGCATTGGATTTGTCTCCAAAGCCAAGAAGAAGAACCACAAGTAGAAGTACATGCACACACAAGAAAAAGACAAGGCCATTGTGGGTAGTAAGACCACAAGTGGAAAAACTATGTCACATGATGACTTTGCGGGAAGTGCTAACCCTCACTATGTCTTAATGCGTGATTATTATGGTGATGTTTATGCATAATATGTTGGACCATTTGATGGTAATATTGCTTGGTCCATTTGGGTTCCCAAGACCCTTGTTGCTAACAAAAGAGGACCCATTGAAAAATGGGTACCTAAAATCTAGTTTGATCTCTTGTAGAACTATGCTTCCGGAGGGTCAAAGTGGGTTCTTGATAGTGGATTCACAAGTAATATGACCGGAAGCAAAACTATTGTCAAGGAGATGAGACCAAATGATGATCAAATAACTGTGACATATTCTGATAAGTCAAAGTCTAAGGTAATGGGTTGTGGCATCCCGCAAAACCACTACTAGAAAATCGCGTTGAATTTGTGCATTGCATCGTCATCATCATGTATTGTTTGTCAAAAACTAATTTCGAAAACCCGTTTTTGATTTCCAAACGCCTCGTCTCCATTCAAACGCAAAACCCCGGATGCTGCCGGATATTTTGTTTGTCCAAAACTATTTACAAAGTTCGTCGCAATCAAATAAAAATATCTAATTATTTGGTGGGGGCAGCCGAACGGGCCAAAACAACCCGAACGACCACCCCCCCGTACAAACAGAACGGCCCAACCTAAAACCTAAGGCAACCAGGAAACCTACCCACACCCCCTGGCCACCTCACCCCCTCCAATCGTTGGCCGCCACATCAGCCACCCCCATCTCCCCACCAATCCGGCGATGACACGTGGCCACACCCCTTCCTCACCTCTCTCTCCCTCCCCACCCACACATGCAACCACGCACAGTGCAAGACACCTGCGCCAACCCCCCCTGGCCGGATCCCACCTTCCCCAGACCGGCCCCCACTCCCCTGTCCCCACGCCTGGACCCACCCCTGGCTCACTGCGCCCCGGGGCCCACCACCCTCTCCTCCCCCGCGCCTCCTCCCCCCTCTCTCCTCTTCTCCCCCGTACGCAACCCCTCCGTCCCCCGCCTGCCGAGCCCACCTGCCCTCCTACGCCGCCCGGCCTCCTCCTCACCCCGCTGAAGCGCTCCTCCCATCTTCCTCCTCCGCCCGACCATCTCCTAGCCACGGCGCCGCCCCTCCCTTCAGTTTCTGCAACCGCCGCCGTCCGCCCCCTCCTTCCGTGCCGCCAGCTACCTCCGGCGCCATCTCGCTCGCCTCCCCTCTCTCCGACGCGTCCCCCAACCGCACCTCTCCGTCGCTCTCCGCCCCGACGCCCCTCTCCGTCGGCCCCCTCTCCTCCTCGGCGGGCGCGCGCCGCCCGCACACCCGCCATGCCGCCTCCGACCTTGGCCTCCGCCCGACGCCGCCCTCCCGCCTTCGCGCGCCAGCCGCCAGCGCCCGCTGCCCGCCTCGCCCGGCCCAAGAACGCCCGCACTTTGCACAGCCAGCGGCGCCGCCAGCCGCGCATGGACCTCTCCGCCGCCTCCTCTCGGGCGCCGGCCCTCAAGCTCCCGCGCCCTCCGGACCCCTCGCTTTGGCCGCCCGCAAGTCTGCCCCTCGACGACGCCTCGCCCGGCCCCGCACCCGCCACGAGTCCTCCGCCCGCCTCGGCAGACGAGCCGCCCCGAGCAGCCGCCGTCGCCGGCGTCGCCAAGGTCGTCCGCCACCCGTGCTCGCCCCGAGCCCCTGCACCGCCCCGCGTCCCGCCTCCAGCGCGTGGGTCCGCCGCCCCTGCCGTGTTCATCGCCCCGTCCAGCCCCTGCGTAGTGCTCCTGCGTTTTTGCGTTGGTGCTTGTGTGTGCTGTACCAAGACCCGTCCCCGAAGGCCTCCAACAGGGACCCACAAGAGCTGCATCACGGACGCGCCACGGATTCGGTGGAACCCTCAAACGCCAAGACCGCCTCACGAACCCCGGAGACCAAGCCTCGACACCCCGAACCCGGTGTCGCGCCAAGACCTTCTATCCGGATCCAAAGGCCGAACCCGAAGATCGCCAAGAACGCCCCGGTACAACAAGTGCTTTACCCCGAATGCCGAGAACGACTCGAGGGCGCGGACCCGACAAGGGCTTCGCCATGACAAGAACGACAACAACCAGGGCGAGTCCGAAGCCCCGACACCAGACCAAGTACTTCCTCGCGGAACCACAAGAGCTTCTCCTAGATAACCGCCAAGGTCGTCATCGGAACCACAAGGCCGTCGTAGTGAACTCGACAAGATCTACCCGAAGTTATCCGAGAACGCTTCCGTCGAGACCGTTCCGTCGAACCCTGAACCCCGAGACCGACCCCGGACCCCGAACCCCCCGGATTCCCCCAAGTTCGTCGAGAACCCTAATGTGTGAACCCCTTCCCGAAACCCTATTTTATAACATAATAACAACTTGTCGCATAATAATTGTTCATGCATGCATCTTATCATGTGGTTTGGGGGCCTTATGCCGATTCACATAATAATTAAATATGGGGCCCATATGCGGGCAAATCTAGTCTCATATCGGCCTCATTTAAATTGATGTAGCGAACCGGTACCATATTTTGGCCATGTTAAACAACATTTAAATTGCGGGGTAGCTAAACAACATGAACCCTCTAATAATTGTCGGGACCCCGGTTCCACTTAATATGACCTAATTGCATCGCATCTTGGCCATGTCATTCATCATACATGCATCATGCCGATCTTCTGCTGTTGTATTAAATAGTGCATACGGTGTTTCTTCTAGTGTTTTGCTTCTTCGCGGATAAGGCCGTTGAGTTGATGTGAGCTTCACCCCGATCTTCGGTTGAACCTTCGACAATGTTTTCAGGCGAGCATCTCCCCCTTTCTACCTATCTTACTTTTATAGTCTTAGTCCCTCCTGTTGATCTATTGCTATCTGTGTTGCGATGCTTTAGTTTCCGTACCTGTGATATACCGTGCAGCCCTATATTGCCTTGGACACATCCTATTACCGGTTGTTTGGTAGATAGCTGGACTTGCGCGTCGTAGTCGCGTGCTCAAGTGCTGTTGCGTGTTGTCTAGTGCCATAGTTGTTGATGTATTGCCGCATGTTGTTGTTGGAGATGATGCTAGTTTTACTTATCGCACACTTTAATTCCTGATTAACAACTAAAATTGAAATAAGCAGAGGCATCGGTGGGTGATAGATAATATTTGGTTTCCGACCGCCCACTTGTGTCCCGTAAGACCCTGAGTACTTGATACCTGTTCCTTGATTTATCGCGCTATCCACATCCGGGAGGTATATGGGACCCCCCTGAGCCAGAGCTTGATTCAGTCTTATTTCTTGGGGCCACAAACTAGTTTGAGGTGTTTTTACTATCCTGTACTTATGCCATGCTACTTATGTATTTACGATTGTGCGAGGAGCACACTGTACTGTTTAGGTAAGCGTAATGTTTTCGCGGTATCGACAAGCCCAGCCACACTTTCGGGTTCCCAGTCGTTTCTGACCATTGTCGCAAACCTTGAGTCCGTCTCGAGCTTGCTTACTCGTTGCGGGATCTACTCAATGGGGTGGCCCCAAAATATTTCGAATCTGTGATTGTTCAACGTGAAAGCCTCGTTGGGTTTGAGTTGGTTTTCGAGGCTGATCGAGCGTGTGTTGCTATTGGTGCACCCGGCGGGTAAAACTTTCGAAAGCCGTGTCGCGGATATGGACGACTTGGAGCACAGTATCTCGATCATAGACAAGCATAACTAAAGTTTATTGCTGTAAATTTGACTTTATAATGACTAGTAATCAGCTTCACTATAATGGAATGGCTAATTAATACTGCACACGAATGCTGGTTTGGAGTGTCGCGACCATTGTACTGACTAGTAAGTATTGCAACTACAACGAAATGGCTGAATAAAAGTACCAACAACTGCTGGTTTTGGGTTTATCTCATGCTAACTGTACCTGATTAGTAATTGTTGCAACTATCACGGAATGGTTAACTAAAAGTGCCCACTTCTTATTTTATCAGGATGATTATCTATACCTGACTAGTAATTACTGCGATAAGCGAATAAATAAAGCCAACGTGTGAGTTCCTCGGTTGACTTCCTCGTTTGGTCTCGGGGGAAACACGAGGATGGGTTTGTTTGGTGTTAGTTTCGTTGGATCCGGATAGGTCATTCTTACCCTCTCGATAACCGCCAGGTTGTATCGAGTCTCTATAGGTTGTTTAGTGCATCTGCCGCCGCTCGATCCACCATACCTATGTGGCGAGGACGCGAATTCTAGACTCGCTGTGTCTTGGCCTCGATCGACGCTCCTTCTTTTCCTTCGCCCTTTGTCGGCAGCCCTTTTGTTAAGCAGGTTTTGAGATCGGCGCCGTTAGCGGGGTTACCCTTCCGGCTTGGCCAGGCAGGGTTATGGGCGCCATTGGTTATTCTTGGCTATTAGCCCCATTTGCATCTTGTCCGTGGCTGGGCTATAACGCTTTCAAGGTGATTTGGATCTTTGTATATTATATCTGTATTCTTGACTCCTTGAGTCGCCTCTGTATATATATCTGTCCTGTGGGTCCCATCGAGGACTGTTGTGTAATGTTATTACTTCGTTTTCCACCCGCACGAAAGTGCCTGGTGGGCACCTTTGAATCGTTTCTATGCGGGTTTGGCGAATTTTGCTCAAACTTGCATAGGTCCGATTCGAGGGTGTTCTGAGTGGTATCGAGCTCGGATTACGATACCCCACAAGTCCAGCCTGTAGTATAACCTAGCTAACGGCCGAAGTAGAGTGTCAAAACTATTTTGAAAAATCGGTTGGATAGTTCTGATTAGGTCTGATTTTACTCCTTAACCTCTGCTGCTCTCCTCTTACCTCTACGTGTTTTGAATCCACCTCTTATCTTTTCTTCGAGTCCAGGATTTCTCGTGGTTGGGTTTCCGTACCTTGAGGTTTCGCTTCCTTCTTCGATAACGGTTACGCCATCCGGTGTTCCGGCTCGATGAATCCGTCTGTGGTACCATTCTTTGTTCCTTGTTTGTGTCTTCGGTGTTCTCCGTGACGACATCCTCTACGCCGAGATCCGATGCAGTCCGCATCACTCCTTGTTTTCGAACCTCGTTTGTCGAGATCTTGATGCATTTCGAGAATGGTTGCACTCTTTTCTACTGATTGTGCAGAGTAATAGTTTGGGTGCGTGATGGATTGGCCCCCATGCCGACTACCCCTTCTATTCGCTTTTGTACATTGAAGTGGATGAGAATGCATCGGTTCCCCCTCTTCCATCGGAGCTAGAGGTGGCTTTATTTGTTGATACCTCTACCTTCGACCTTTTGTTTTCCAGAGTGTTCTCTCGACGATCACGGACAACGACCTCTTGTTAGTGGTGTCGCGAGGATCTACACGAAGCGAGAAGATTCAGATCGCCGCTATTCCTTCCGGTACCATGAGGCGGATCTCGAGGGCGAGATCCATTGTTAGTGGTGTCGAATTGTGGCATCCCGCAAAACCACTACTAGAGAATCGCGTTGAATTTGTGCATTGCATCGTCATCATCATGTATTGTTTGTCAAAAACTAATTTCGAAAACCCGTTTTTGATTTCCAAATGCCTCGTCTCCATTCAAACGCAAAACCCCGGATGCTGCCGGATATTTTGTTTGTCCAAAACTATTTACAAAGTTCGTCGCAATCAAATAAAAATATCTAATTATTTGGTGGGGGAAGCCGAACGGGCCAAATCGACCCGAACGACCACCCCCCGTACAAACAGAACGGCCCAACCTAAAACCTAAGGCAACCAGGAAACCTACCCACACCCCCTGGCCACCTCACCCCCTCCAATCGTTGGCCGCCACATCAGCCACCCCCATCTCCCCACCAATCCGGCGATGACACGTGGCCACACCCCTTCCTCACCTCTCTCTCCCTCCCCACCCACACATGCAACCACGCACACAGTACCCGCACACACCCCACGCGCCAAACCCCCTGGCCGGATCCCACCTTCCCCAGACTGGCCCCCACTCCCCTGTCCCCACGCCTGGACCCACCCCTGGCTCACTGGGCCCTGGGGCCCACCACCCTCTCCTCCCACGCGCCTCCTCCCTCCTCTCTCCTCTTCTCCCCTGTACGCAACCACTCCGTGCCCCGCCTGCCGAGCCCACCCGCGCGGCCCTCCTACACGCCGCCGGCGCCTCCTCCCCTCACCCCCGCAGCCCGCGCGCTCCCTCCCATCTTCCTCCTCCGCCCGACCATCTCCTAGCCACGGCGCCGCCCCTCCCTTCAGTTTCTGCAACCGCCGCCGTCCGCCCCCACCGTCCGCGCCGCCAGCTACCTCCGGCGCCATCTCGCTCGCCTCCCCTCTCTTCGACGCGTCCCCCAACCGCACCTCTCCGTCGCTCTCCGCCCCGGCGCCCCTCTCCGTCGGCCCCCTCTCCTCCTCCGGCGAGCCGGCGCGCCGCGCCGCCCCGCTCGCACCCCGCCATGCCGCCTCCGACCTTGGCCTCCGCCCGACGACGCCCTCCCGCTCGCGCGCCAGCGCCAGCGCTCGCCCGCCTCGCCCGGCCCCAAGCACGCCCGCCCGCCTGCACAGCCCGGCGCCCAGCGCCAGCATGGAGCCTCGCCGCCTCCTCCTCGGGCGCCGCCCCCTCAGCTCCCGCCCTCGCGGACCCCTGGCTCCGGCCGCCCGCAGTCTGCCTCGACGAGGCAACCGCCCGCCTCGCCCGCACCCGCCACCGGAGTCCTCCGCGCCGCCTCGGCAGCGGCCCGCCCGAGCAGCCGCCGTCTCCGGCGTCGCCAAGGTCATCGCCACCCATGCTCGCCCCGAGCCCCTGCACCGCCCCGCGTCCCGCCTCCAGCGCGTGGGTCCGCCGCCCCTGCCGTGTTCATCGCCCCGTCCAGCCCCTGCGTAGTGCTCCTGCGTGTTTGCGTTGGTGCTTGTGTGTGCTGTACCAAGACCCGTCCCCGAAGGCCTCCAACAGGGACCCACAAGAGCTGCATCACGGACGCGCCACGGATTCGGTGGAACCCTCAAACGCCAAGACCGCCTCACGAACCCCAGAGACCAAGCCTCGACACCCCGAACCCGGTGTCGCGCCAAGACCTTCTATCCGGATCCGAAGGCCGAACCCGAAGATCGCCAAGAACGCCCCGGTACAACAAGTGCTTTACCCCGAATGCCGAGAACGACTCGAGGGCGCGGACCCGACAAGGGCTTCGCCACGACAAACGGCGACAACCAGCGAGTCCGAAGCCCCGACGCCAGACCAAGTACTTCCTCGCGGAACCACAAGAGCTTCTCCTAGATAACCGCCAAGGTCGTCATCAGAACCACAAGGCCGTTGTAGTGAACTCGACAAGATCTACCCCAAGTTATCCGAGAACGCTTCCGTCGAGACCGTTCCGTCGAACCCTGAACCCCGAGACCGACCCCGGACCCCAAACCCCCCGGATTCCCCCAAGTTCGTCGAGAACCCTAATGTGTGAACCCCTTCCCGAAACCCTATTTTATAACATAATAAAAACTTGTCGCATAATAATTGTTCATGCATGCATCTTATCATGTGGTTTGGGGGCCTTATGCCGATTCACATAATAATTAAATATGGGGCCCATATGCGGGCAAATCTAGTATCATATCGGCCTCATTTAAATTGATGTAGCGAACCGGTACCATATTTTGGCCATGTTAAACAACATTTAAATTGCGGGGTAGCTAAACAACATGAACCCTCTAATAATTGTCGGGACCCCGGTTCCACTTAATATGACCTAATTGCATCGCATCTTGGCCATGTCATTCATCATACATGCATCATGCCGATCTTCTGCCGTTGTATTAAATAGTGCATCCGGTGTTTCTTCTAGTGTTTTGCTTCTTCGCGGATAAGGCCGTTGAGTTGATGTGAGCTTCGCCCCGATCTTCGGTTGAACCTTCGACAATGTTTTCAAGCATCTCCCTTTCTACCTATCTTACTTTTATAGTCTTTATTCCCTCCTGTTGATCTATTGCTATCTGTGTTGCGATGCTTTAGTTTCCGTACCTGTGATATACCGTGCAGCCCTATATTGCCTTGGACACATCCTATTACCGGTTGTTTGGTAGATAGCTGGACTTGCGCGTCGTAGTCGCGTGCTCAAGTGCTGTTGCGTGTCGTCCAGTGCCATAGTTGTTGATGTATTGCCGCATGTTGTTGTTGGAGATGATGCTAGTTTTACTTATCGCACACTTTAATTCCTGATTAACAACTAAAATTGAAATAAGCAGAGGCATCGGTGGGTGATAGATAATATTTGGTTTCCGAACGCCCACTTGTGTCCCGTAAGACCCCGAGTACTTGATACCTGTTCCTTGATTTATCGCGCTACCCACATCCGGGAGGTATATGGGACCCCCCTGAGCCAGAGCTTGATTCAGTCTTATTTCTTGGGGCCACAAACTAGTTTGAGGTGTTTTTA
The DNA here is from genome assembly GCA_030063025.1 of Avena longiglumis. Classification (NCBI taxonomy): domain Eukaryota; kingdom Viridiplantae; phylum Streptophyta; class Magnoliopsida; order Poales; family Poaceae; genus Avena; species Avena longiglumis. The sequence goes on along the minus strand of CP125974.1, from coordinate 466,958,453 downwards.
CTATCCTGTACTGATGCCATGCTACTTATGTATTTACGATTGTGCGAGGAGCACACTGTACTGTTTAGGTAAGCGTAATGTTTTCGCGGTATCGACAAGCCCAGCCACACTTTCGGGTTCCCAGTCGTTTACAGCCATTGTCGCAAACCTTGAGTCCGTATCGGAGCTTGCTTACTCCGTTGCGGGATCTACTCAATGGGGTGGCCCCCTGAAATATTTCTGAATCCTGTGATTGTTCAGTCGTGAAAGCCTCGTTGGGTTTTGAGTTGGTTTTTCCGAGGCTGATCGAGCGTGTGTTGCTATTGGTGCACCCCGGCCGGGTAAAACTTTCTGAAAGCCGTGTCCGCGGATATGGACGACTTGGAGCACAGTATCTCGATCATAGACAAGCATAACTAAAGTTTATTGCTGTAAATTTGACTTTATAATGACTAGTAATCAGCTTCACTATAATGGAATGGCTAATTAATACTGCCCACGAATGCTGGTTTGGAGTGTCGCTTGCGACCATTGTACCTGACTAGTAAGTATTGCAACTACAACGAAATGGCTGAATAAAAGTACCAACAACTGCTGGGTTTTGGGTTTATCTCATGCTAACTGTACCTGATTAGTAATTGTTGCAACTATCACGGAATGGTTAACTAAAAGTGCCCACTGCTTATTTTATCAGGATGATTATCTATACCTGACTAGTAATTACTGCAACGATAACTGAATAAATAAAACTGCCAACTGTGTGAGTTCCTCGGTTGACTTCCTCGTTTGGTCTCGAGGGGGAAACACCAGGATGGGTTTGTTTGGTGTTAGTTTCAGGTTGGATCCGGATAGGTCATTCTTACCCCTCTCTGATAACCGCCAGTTGTATCGAGTCTCTATAGGTTGTTTAGTGCATCTTTCGCTGCTCGATCCACCATACCTATGTAGGCGAGGGCGCGAATTCTAGACTCGCCGTGTCTTGGCCTCGATCGACGCTCCTTATTTTTCCTTCGCCCTTTGTCGGCACCCCTTTTGTTAAGCAGGTTTTGAGATCGACGCCGTTAGCAGGGTTACCCTTCCGGCTTGGCCTGGGCAGGGTTATGGACGCCATTGGTTATTCTTCAGGGCTCTTAGCCCCATTTGCATCTTGTCCGTAGCTGGACGCTATAACGTTTTCAAGGTGATTTGGATCTTTGTATATTATATCTGTATTCTTGACTCCTTGAGTCGCCTCTGTATATATATCTGTTCTGTGGGTCCCATCGAGGACTGTTGTGTAATGTTATTACTTCGTTTTCCACCCACACGAAAGTGCCTGGTGGGCACCTTTGAATCGTTTCTATGCGGGTTTGGCGAATTTTTCTCAAACTTGCATAGGTCCGATTCTGAGGGTGTTACATGGGTTTTGGCAAGGTTGTGGTTGCTCACGCTATTACACTCGTGGACGTCATGCTTGTTGAGACCCTTGGATATAATTTACTTTCAGTACGTGCTCTTGGAAAGATGGGAGCCGTCTTTATTGATAATGATATTGTGGTCCTCTTGTGGAGCAAGACTCTAAATGTCGCTTTCGTTGGGTATGTCGAAAATGACTTGTATGTGCCTATTCAGAAAGGCTGATGTGGGTTGGATATGGCATCGCCGTCTAGCCCATGTCAATATGAGAACTTTGCAAAGTCTCCGAAAGGGTGGCCATATTGTTGGACTAAAAGAAAATGTTTGTTTTGCCAAAGATCATGTGTGCAGGGTTTGTGTTGAAGGAAAGATGCATGATTCTCTCCACAAACCAAAGAACTTCATCAAGTCCAAGAGGATCTTGGAGCTTCTTCATGTGAATCTCTTTGTCCCTCCATCTCATGCAAGTCTTGGTGGGAAGAAATTTTGTTAGGTGATTGTTGATGACTATTGAAGATACACATGGGTATACTTCTTCAAGTTGAAAAGTGAGACCCAAGAAAACTTCATCGACTTTATCAACATGGTTGAACGTCAACACAATGTCCTAGTGTTGGTAATAAGGAGTGACAATGAAACCAAGTTCAAGAACTACACCTTGAATGGATTTCTTAGTGATGAGGGGATAAAACACCAAATTCTGCTGCATATACTCCTCAACAAAATGGTGTGTCTGAGAGGAAGAATTGAACTCTAATTGATATGGCTAGGTACATGTTGGCGGAGTTTAAATCCCCTTACAACTTTTGGGCTGAAGGAATATCCACCGCATGCCATGCATCAAACCGGCTCTACCTCCGCAAAGAATTGATCAAGACTCCATATGAAATTCTTACCGGTAACAAGCCCAACGTTTCATACTTCCGTGTGTCCGGTTGTAAGTGTTTCTATCACATTAAGGGTGTTCATTTGTCCAAGTTTGATTCCAAAGCATTGGAGGGTATTTTTGTTAGCTATGGTCTTGAGTCCCCCACTTATAGAATCTATGATAAACTCTCTAGAGTTGTCATAGAATCTTGTAGTGTGGTTTTCAAAGAATATGATGGTCCCCAAGGTAGGCATGTTGATGTCTATGATGTAGATGATGAAATGCCTCAAGATGCCATACGAATAATGGGTGCGGGATTCATCCGCCCCGTTGAGGAACCCCTTGTGGCAGATCGAGAAGAACAATTCTCTACTCAGGTGGAGCCCTCATCTTCACAACATTAACAAGCACCTGCTATTGAGGAAAATAATGACCCAAGCAAAAGACAAGGTGAGAACCCTCAACAAGTTGATCAGGCCAAACTTCTATCCAGGATGAACATGATTCTCCACCTACCGGATTGTCCAGCGCGGCTCAGTCTATTGTTCAAGGCAGATTTATAGAATCTGTTAGAAGATCATATCAAAGCCTATCTAGAAGTGTGTCTGATCAAGACCAAGGTCAATCTATGCCTCATGTTGATGAGAATGATCCCAGTGAAAATCTAGTTCAAGATGATTGTCAAGACGAGGACCAAAATGATGAAGAGATCACCACAAGAGATAACAAGGAGATCAAAACTCGTTGTAAAGCTAGAGTGGATATGATGTTGGAAATAAGAGATCACACCCTTGAGAATGTGCTTGGTGATCTAAGGAGAGGAATGTCCACTCGAGCTCAATTGAAGAATTTTGGTGAGCATCAAGCACATATTGTTGGAGATATGCCCTAGAGGCAATAATAAATGTAGTTATTATTATATCTTTGTGTTTATGATAAATGTTTACATTCATGATATAATAGTATTAACAAGGAAACATTAATACTTGTGTGATTTGTAAACTTAAATTGAAGTCCCTAGTAAAGCCTCTTCATAATACTAGCTTGTTGGTTAATAAATGATTGTGGTTTCCCTATCATGAACATTGAGATGTTATTAACAACAAGATCATATCGTTAGGAGAATGATATGATGGACATACTCCTATAGATAAGCGTAGCATAAAGATCAAGTCATTTTAATAGTTCAATTGCTATATGCTTTCTGATACATAGTAACCTAATTCCTTCGACCATGAGATCATGCTTATCACCATCACCGGAAGGATGCTTTGATGACATCAAACACCACACCATAACTGGGAGGCTATAAAGGTGGCATTAAGTGTTCAGAAAGTATTGGTTGAGACACATGGATCAAGAGTGGGATTTGTCCATCCATATGATGGATAGATATACTCTGGGCCCTCTCGGTAGAATGTCATCCAATTAGCTTGCAAGCATGTGACTGGCTCACAAGGGATCACATATCACGGTAACGAGAAAAGAGTACTTATCAGTAACGAGGTTGAACTAGGTATGCAAAGATACCGACGATCAAAACCTCGGATAAGTAAACTATCGTGAGATAAAGGGAAATTGGTATCGTATGTAAGTGGTTCATTCGATTGCAAAGTAATCGTAGAAATATGTGGGAGCCATATGAATTTCCAGATTCCTCTATTGGTTATTGTTCGGAGAAGTGTCTCGATCATGTCCGCATAATTCACGAACCGTAGGGAGACACACTTAAAGATTCGACGTTGTTGAGTAGTTATGGAATGATGAGTAAGATACCGAATGTTGTTCGAAGTCTCGGATGGGATCCGGGATATCACGAGGAGATCCGGAATGGTCCGGAGAATAAGATTCATATAAGGAAAGTCCTATTTCGGGGTTGGAGAATGGTTCCGATGTTTTCATCGAGAATGTTCTAGAAGGTTCCGGAATGTCCGGCACTCCGGAGAGGAAGGGTACATGAATGTCATATGTGTCATAACATCATGGTTTCATCATGTACTAGGTGTCATCGCTGAACAAAATAAAGGGTTATATCAAATCTTTTGAAAAATTTTGTTTGGTACTTGGAGGAAGTCGCCGCCGCCCTAGGGTTTCTCCCAAGCCGAGTTGGGGCTTCTAGTTGCCCTAGCCGCCGGCCTAGCCCCTTCTACTTGGTGTGTCTAAACCCTAGATCACCGAGGCTCTCTCATAGTCCACCATACTCGCTCTGGCTTAAGGCGAAGCCCTGCGAGATCTCCCCTCTACTTTCGGTACCACGTCGTCATGCTGCCGAAATCGCGAGCAGAGTGCTACAACCTCTGCTGCCTACTGGAACAAGGGAGAGGAAGGTCTTCGTCGAGTACCGAACGTGTGACCGATTGAAGCGCCTAGGAGCTTGGCCTGGGAAGGATCGCTCTACGATCTTGAGATCGGGAAGAACGACTACTACATCACCCACGAGAATCCGCTCTCGTTAAACACTTTGGAATCTTTGAGGGTGAGTTATTCTATCGACTCGTTGCTACAATCTAGTAGATAGATCTTGGCTTGTTTGTTTGTACGGTGAAAATTTTTGTTTTCCATGCTACGAACCCCTACAAAGTATCAGTCGTGTCTATATGTAGATCTGTTGCACGAGTAGAACACAATGGTCATTGTGGGAGGTGGTGCTTTTATTATCAATTGCTTCTTGTGTACTTTGCATCTTGCGGTATGATGGGATGAAGCGGCTCGGGCTAACCTTACATGACATCGTTCCTGAGAATTGCTCCACGCTCAACATGCAACTTGTATTGCATAAGTGGCTTTGCGGGTGTCTGTCTCTCCCATTATAGTATAGATCCAATTTACAACGGGCACTTGATAGTTCAAGCATCAACATTGTGGTTCTTGTTCGTAAGTTAGATCGACACTTATTGAAAGCCCCAAACCACATAAAATATGCAAAGAAATTAGAGGCGTCTAACTTTGTTTTGCAGGGGTGTGCTGTGATGTGATATGGCCATGATTTTGATTATATTTGATGTATGCAATGTTCCTTATTGTAAGTTGGAAACCGGGAGGAGCCATATGGTTGTCTTTAAATTTCTGTTAAGACCCGCGTGTCTATTCAAAGTAGTTGTAATAGTTGAAGCTGGTGGAAGACAACCATGAATAAGCGTCATTGACCTTGATGCAATGCCGGTGATGATGGAGATCATGTTCGTGCTTGAAGATGGAGATCAGAAGCACAAAGAAGAAAGGCCATATCATATCACATATTATGAATTGCACGTGATGTTAATCCTTTATGCATCTTGTATTGATTAGTTAACGACGGTAGCATTATAAGATGATCCCTCGTGCACATGAATTTCAAGTTCTAAAGTGTTCACCCTTATTAAGCACCGTTGCTAAAGCTTGTTGTTTCGAAGCACCACGTGATGATCGGGTGTGTTAGATTCTGCAAGTGTATACAACGTGAGCAAGCCAGATTTTCTCATGCGGAAGCTAAGGTTCGATCTTGACGAGCCTAGCATGTACAGACATGGTCTCGGAACACGGATCACCGAAAGGTAAAGCATGAATCATATAGTAGATATGATGAACATGTCGATTGTTCGCCATTGAAGCTACATCAACTCTCGTGATGATAGGTGTTGATGTGGTGGATTTGGTTCGTGTGATCACTAAAACAATGTGAGGGATATTGTTTTGAGTGGGGGTTCACCTAGATTAATTTAACTATTAATTAGAACTCAATTTGTCATAGTCTAAACTATTGCAAATATGTTGTAGATGGCGTCCCCTAACATCAATTTTAATGCGTTCCTAGAGAAAGAAAAGTTGAAAAACAATGGAAGCAACTTCGCGGATTGGTTCCGCAATTTGAGGATTGTCCTCAATGCTGGTAATTTGACCTATGTGCTGGATGCACCGCTGGGTGACCCACCTGCAGCTACTGCTACCGATGAAGTAAAGAATGTTTACCTCGCTCGGAAGACTCGATTACTCCACGATTCGGTGTGCTATCTTGTATGGTTTAGAATCGAGCTTGAGAAAAGGTTTGAGAATTCAGACCTACATGATATTGTCGTGAACTCAAATTGATTTTTGAGACTCACGTGGCGGTTGAGAGCTATGAGGCTTCGAAAAGTTCTTTAAGCGCAAGGTGGAAGAGGGCAGCTCCGTCGGTGAGCATGTGCTTGATATGCAGGCACGCAAACAAACTCCAAAGCTTGGGTATAGTGATTCCTAATGCTTTGGGGATTTACCGTGTCCTCCAATCACTACCACCAAGTTACAAGAACTTTGTGATGAACTACAATATGCAAAGCATGAACAAGCAGTTGCCAGAACTCTTCTCCATGTTAAAATATGCATAAGTGGAGATCAAGAAAGAGCACCAAGTGTTGATGGTCAATAAGACCACCAAATTAAAAAAAGGCAAGTCTAAGCAAAAGGGACACTTCAAGAAGGATGGTAAGAAAGTTACCGCACCAACGAAGAAGACCAAGGCTGGACCTAAGCCTGATACTGAGTGCTTTTACTGCAAGGTAGAAGGTCACTGGAAGCGGAATTGCCCAAAGTACTTGGCGGATTTGAAGAACGACAACATCAAGAAGAAAGGTATATCCGATATACATGTTATTGATGTGTATCTCACTAGTAATCGTAGTAGTGCCTGGGTATTTGATACTAGTTCAGTTGCTCATATTTATAACTCGAAACAGGTGCTGCAGAATAAACGGAAGCTAGTGAAGAACGAGGTGACAATGCGCGTGGGAAACGGATAAAAGGTTGATGTGATCGCGGTCGGCACGCTACCTCTTCATCTACCATCGGGATTAGTTTTATACTTAAATAATTTTTATTTGGTGCCTGCATTAAGCATGAACATTATATCGGGATCTTGTTTATTGCGAGACGGTTACTTGTTTAAGTCCTAGAATAATGGTTGTTCGATTTATATGAGTAATATGTTTTATGCACATGAACCTTTGATAGATGGTCTATTCTTATTGAATCTCGATAGTGGAAATACACATATTAATAACATTGAGGCTAAATGTTTGAAATTGAGCGATAACTCGACCTATATGTGGCACTGTCGTCTTGGTCACATTGGAGTGAAGCATATGAGGAAACTCCATTTCGATGGACTTCTTTAATCACTTGAAAGATGCGAAGCATGTCTGATGGGTAAAATGACTAAGACTCCATTTTCTGGTATGATGGAGCGAGCTACGGATTTATTGGAAATCATACATACCGATGTATGTGGTCCAATGAGTGTAGCATCGCGCGGTGGTTATCGTTATGTTCTTACCTTCACGAATGACTTGAGTAGATATGGTGTCGTGGGAATGACCACGGCAGATGCTGCAACCGGCAGCGAGTAGTAGAACGAAGGGCAAGGGCGGCCAGCCATCTGCGGTGCGAGATGAGGGCGGAGACTCAGGATTTTACCCAGGTTCGGCCCCCCGGAGGGTAAAGACCTACTCCTGCTAGATTGTATTATGGAGGTGTTTACAATGGGCGAACTCGGCGGCTAGGCGGCGAGTTGCTTGGGTGTATGAGGGAACGTATCTCTACTCACCCCTTAGGGAGGTTTATATAGGCTTACCTCCCCTAGGGTTTACATATCTCAACCGATTCGGTTACAACTTTGTCAATCGTTTAACTCAGACCATGGGCCTATCTACTACTGGGCCTTGACCTCCGATGCTTTGGTACCTGATGGGCCTTGATCCACTGCCGTTCTGCAGGCCACTCGCCACCTTTGGGCGATCGGAAGCGTCCGCGAGATACCCGGTAGGCATATCCCCATCGGTAGTCCCGAGGCCGTCGTTGATTAGGCGCGGGTGGCTGCGGCGATCGGAGTATCTGACTTCAAGTTGGCATCGATCGAATCGTCGGCGGGCTCTGACAAAGGAAAAATCCGCGAACGAGTCGGCGTTTTGAGCGCATCGAACCAGCGGATCGCGGCCTCGGCGAATAACTCGGCGAGCCGAGTGGCGAGGCGGACCGTCGGGCGTGGTCAAACTAGCCGTTAAGGTAACCGCGGTAACTTTCGGCGTAATCATCGCGTAGCGGCCCCCTAATTTGGCGGGCAGCTCTCGCTATATAAGGAATGGTTGGCCATCGGAAAGCCAACCGCCCACCATTTCTTCCGAGTACGCACATCTTTCGCCCGTTGATCTTGCGACCCGCAATCCTCCGACCTCCAAGCAAATCCTCAGCCATGACCCTCTCCACCGAACCGTGGGTTAGATCCAAGTGCACCGGTATGGCGGCCTCCTTCGAGGCGGAATCCTGGGCGGTTGGCGAATCCTTGGCCGGAGAACGATCCCGAACCAGCGAGAGTTCATCTTCACTAGTCACCTCGGCGGGGTTTAGGGTTTCCCTTCTCTGTTCTTCGGCGCCTGCGCTTACTACGAGATCCAGCCCTCGGATCTGGGTCCCCATAGTATCGAAAGCTCGCCATCTTTGTGGCGTTCTGAAGTGCTATGGCTGCCGGCCCTATTTTCCCTTGGCAAGATCTCCATGGACGGATCAGCGCGAAGAGGCGACCCAATGCTAGCAGCGGCTTAACCTTCCAGCTGAAATCCAAAGCCTCCTTCTTGACTTGATCTTGCCGGCCAAAGCAGCGGCGGCTGGAAAAATTCTTGGTTTTACGTGACCGGCGACCCGAGGACGAGGCGGCGATCCCACGGTACTCGGCCGACCGCTCCGAGCGCGCAATCTTCAGTCGCCAAGCTTCCCGACGATCAGCGGATGGTCGTCGACGAGATGCTCCAGACCATTCGCGATGCGAAGAAGAAGGGCTCAGACGGTGAACACCTGCTGGCTGTTGGCGGCGATCGTCCCTTCGCCCAACGCGAGCACTACATGTACCAGTACACGGGAGAAGACTCGACGAAGGCCTGCCTCGCCAGTGGAAGCGGAGGACTACCTCCTGGCGAAGAGGATCACCCAGGCGGCATACACGCGGATCAGGCGGGCTCCTCCATACACCACAGGCGTCCGGCTCCAACGGTAATAACCTGATCTTATTCAATGATCGCAGCATATGCAGTCGCGGTAATTCTAACTTTGTTCCATGTTAACGCAGTTATTCCAAGTGGTGGAAGGGTGGCTTCCGCCCGCCGATGACGAGAGCTCCGGGCCATCCGCCCAGGACACAAGCGAGTCGCCTCCCGCCAAGGGCAATGAGGACGAATCCGAAGAGGAGATCGCCCCACTGGTCCGAAAGACCCGCGGGCAACGTCAGCGCGAACTCGGCGCGAGGAGCCTCGGCGTCATGACGATGACGAACTCCGGAGACCACCTCGCTCCGTCAGCCACTCCCAAGAAGAAGAAGGAGAAAGGCGAGGCCCCCTAAGGAGGAGGCGAAGCTGAAGACGGCCTCACCGCCGCGCTCAGCGAGCAGCTCCGATGCCCATAGCTCGGCTGGTGACGGGGCGGCCCCGGCAACAACCACGCTAGACGCACCATCCATGGAGGCACCACTGGCCTCGATGCCCCCGCCCTTCGCGCCGATCTCCGGGCTAGGAAGGCTCGGTGAAGCGACCGCCTCGCAAAGGGGTCCCGAGCGTGGCGGTCTCGCCGCAAGGAGGCTCGGTCGCGGCAGCTCCTAGCAAGGAAACCTCCATGAGGCGCCCCGGGCGCCAACCGCTACCTCGACATCAAAGAAACCGTGTCACGGGCCCTGGCACTGGACACAGGGGCTCGATCGCCGGCTTGGCCCGAGCTGGAAACCGGCCGGCCTTCGCAGGCTGCGTTTCATTCCGCCGCCAAGTGAGTGTACTCGGCTTCGCCTTTCTCTCTTAGTATTTTGAATGTTTTTCCTGAATTGTCTCGTCGTGGACGGAGTGAAGAAGATGAGCCACCGGCGGTGGCCAAGGTGCCCTCCGCCACTAGCGGGGAGGACCCTTCCGTAAGAGGAAGGTGGATGAGGTCGCCGCTTCCACGGAAGGCAGCAAGAAGGCCAAGGCGATCGCCGTCCGTCTCGACGACACGGCATTACCGCCGGCTGGCCCGCCGTTGAAGCGACCTCATCCACGAAGGAGGCCGTTGCCTAGACCGGAGAAGCGAGCTCCTTTGGGCGGTGCTACCTTCCCCGCTTCATGACCAAAGCGGCCACGGCGAGTGAGGCTGCGACTCGAACCCGCTCGAGGGCCGACGCTGAGATTGACCAACGTCGCGGGCACACACCGGCGCTGCTTGCGTCCGTGGACGCGGCGCAACTGCACGGCATGCTTGGCGCGGCCATCCAGGTACCTCCAGTCCCCGAGGATCAGGTCGGTGTTTTGCAGCCGCCTGATTCTTTATAATTACTTGTTTCGTGCGTTCGAGTCCAGTTCCCGAGTGCGTACTCGCTAAATTGTAGCGGGTGGGCACTTAGTATTTTTTGAGCCACCAGTCCCCGAGTGCGCACCCGCTAAATTGTAGCGGGTGAGCACTGAGTATTTTTCGAGCCACCAGTCCCCGAGTGCGCACCCGCTAAATTGTAGCGGGTGAGCACTGAGTAATTTTCGAGCCTCCAGTCCCCGAGTGCGCACCCGCTAATTGTAGTGGGTGGGCACTTAGTTGTTTTCGTGTGAACTGACTTTGAAACTTTGCAGGGTTTACAAGCTGAGTCGGCGAGCGTTGGCTGCGAGCGGCGTCTTGAGAGGCGCTCTTACGGCTCTCAAGAAGTAAACAAGGAGCAGCGATTGCTGCAAGGTGGCAGGTGGCTCGAGAGCTTGTCCCTCGCGAGCTTGGCGGCGACGGGCGCGTTCCTTCGCGAAGCAAAGCAAAAGGATTGCCTCGGCCTTGAACTGCGGGAGGCGAAAGAAGAAGCGGAGCTCGTGAGCAGGCGAGCTAAGGCCGCCGTTGCTGCCGAGGAGGAAGACCGGAAGGTGTCGGAAGCCCTCATCGTTGGGCTTCAGGACGATAAGACGTCGCTTCAAAGCTTCATTACTGGGCTCGCCCGCCCGTTGATCGGTGAGTGCGTCTTCGATCTTGTGGTTGTATTGTTTGTGGTTTCCGTGGTGCTCACTGTTTCCATCTAGCAGGCCGTATGATTGGTAGCCATGAAGAAGCGAGTTCTCTTGATGCGAGTGCGTGAGCATGCTCGTCGACTTCGGCGACTGTCGGCGACTTGCATCCGCGCCTACCGCAAGAGATGTCGCCACGGAGGTTATTCCCAATGACCTCATTGAGGTGTGGGAGTACTTGAGAAAGGCGCCCGCGTCGTGGAGTTCATGGCGGTCGGCTTTTCGACGTGGGCGTCGGCGGCTCACGAATGGACTCGCCCACTTCCCGAATTTCGACCTCGACGGCGTGACAGTGGTTATCCTTCATCGTCGCGCCGTGGATCTGTCACGAAGTTCTTAAGCTGCGGAGGCGTCTTTGCGCGTACTCGGAGCGTGTTTGGGCGATGGGCGACCTTCTTCCGTACCGAAGCGGTCGTCGCGCGAACGACGCCGAGCCGCATCGCGACTTCAGGTCGAGCAGCCCTTCCGGCGGCGATGGCGGCCGGTGACGACTTATCCATCGAACCCGACATACGTATTCATCCGGGCGCGGGACTGGTGCATCATCGTCGAATCTGCGGAGTAGTGTTAGTAACAATTCTGCCGAGTAGGCATATTTTGTAATGTAAGACAATGCGATATGCGATTGAATGGAACGTTGTGTTCATTTTGCTATTTGTTTGCGTGTTTTGGATTGATTTTGGGTGAGTCCCGGCGCGTCCGCCCTTTGCGGGTTTCACCTTAAATATGATGTTTTGTTGTTTATCATGTGTGTTGTTGGTTGAGTCGACTCGCCGAGCTCGGAGAGCCGCAAGGCGACTCCTCGAGTGCTCATGCTTTACCGTTTTCCCGTCTGTGAGCGTGCCGGGTGGCCGAGTCCCGGCGTGGTACTTGGTAGTTCAAGGCGCGACTCGAGGGTGGTTGAGGAGGCAGCGTTTGTGTTAGCGCGTCGCTCTGCTGGCCCGGTGGGTCGATCGGTGGCGAGTCTGGCGCTCTCTTACTTGGCGTTTTCCTGTCCGATCGAGACGAATCGGTATCCAGTCCCCGGCGTGGTACTTAGCCGTTCGAGTCGCTCTGAGGATGCGGAGGACCAGGGTATTTGTGGGAAGCGAGACGATGTCTTGGTTCGTAAAACCAGTCGAGCTAAGCGACTCGATGGGGCTCGGATTGGCGTTTTCATGGACGATGCAAGACTGAAATGACTCGGTGCTCTTACATCGCACTACTTAGCCGTGCGGTCGCTGTACCAAGGGTTGACTTACGTATTTTAGCATGACGCTGTTAATTACGAAAGTCGAGTGGCACAAGGAATGGAGAGTAGGCAATTTTGCGGTAACCGTTTCTTTTATTCATAGCGGTTGGAGAGTACACATGTGGGGTTCTAGGTATAGAACTTCCGGAGGAGATTTACATTCCACGGCCGCTGACGTCGAGTTCACCGTCCCAGACGTCGACGAGGTAAGCGTCGTTGCGTCTGGCGCCCGATAGCGAACGGCCTTCCCATGGAGGGAGCTTGTGCATGCCCTTCTTGTCTGGATGAGGCGTAGCACCAAGTCGCCTTCACGGAAGGTGCGGGTTTTCACCCGTCGGCTGTGGTAGCGACGGAGCCCTTGGCGATAGATAGCGGTGCGCGATCGGGCGGTCGCGCTCTTCGTCGAGTTGGTCGAGCCCATCTTGGCGGGCCAGTTCGTTTGCGGCCTCCGTATAGTGGACGATCCGCGGCGAGTCGTGTTCGAGGTCGGTTGGCATGACGGCTTCCGCGCCGTAGACCATGAAGAAGGGGGTGAATCCCGTCGACCTGTTGGCCGAGGTGCGGATTCCCCAGATGACGGAGGGAAGCTCTTCGACCCAGCACCTGGCGGTGCGCTCGAGTGGTACTTGGAGTCGCGGCTTCAGGCCGTGGAGGATGCTTTGGTTGGCTCGTTCCACCTGGCCGTTGGATTCCGGGTGTGCGACTGACGCGAGGTCGAGCCGGATGTGGTGCTCCTCGCAGAACTCGGCCATTGCTCCCTTGGCGAAGTTTGTGCCGTTGTCCGTGATGATGCTGTTGGGGAAACCGTAGCGGTATATGAGCTCGCGTAGGAACTTAGTGGCGGTCTTCCCGTCGCATTTTCGGACTGGCTTGGCTTCTATCCACTTTGTGAATTTGTCGTGGCGACCAGCAGGTGGGTGTAGCGGAGGGGCCTTCTTAAAGGGCCGACCATGTCCATGCCCCACACGGCGAATGGCGGTGATGGGGATTGTTTTGGCCGAACTTGGGCGTGCGTGCGGTTGGCGTACCGCACCGGCACCGGCGCTGGACGATATCGGCAGCGTCGGCGTGTCTGATGGGCCAATAAAGCCGTGTCGCATGGCTTTGGCGACCGAGGCGGCGGCGGCGTGGTGCGCGATCGCTGAGTGGATGTCGTGTAAGATTTTGCGTCCTTCACTGGTTGGGCAGCGTTGAACACGCCGGTGACGCTGCGCTTGTGTAGCTCGCCGTCGGCGATGGTGTAGGACTTGCATCGGCGAACAATCATTCGGCGCTTGTCTCGTCTGCGGGCAGGTTGCCGTCTCGTGTAAGCGATGTAGGGCTTGGTCGATCGTGCGGTTCGGTGACGAAGTCGACCAAGGTTGCCTCTGGTTGGGCGGGACTCAATGTCGATCTCCTTGCCGGAGGAGAGGCGGCGTGAAGATGGTGTCGAGGAACACGCCCGGGTGGTGCGGATCGTGCCGACCCGATGCGAGAAGGCGTCGGCCTCCTCGTTTTCCTCTGTCGATCCACTCGACCGAGTAGCGGTGAAGTGGCCTCCCACCTTGTCCACCTCTTGGCGGTATGCCGCCATGGTAGGGAGACGGCATCGCGGTGCCGGGCGACTTGACCACTGAGGTCGGAGTCTCCGTAGCATCGAAGGCGATTGACGCTCATCTCCTTTGCGGCTCGCATGCCGTGGAGTAGGGCCTCGTATTCAGCCATGTTGTTGGTGCAGGGCGTGAATTCGAGGCGGAGTATGTAGCGGAGCTTGTCGCCTTTTGGTGAGGTCAGCACTATCCCCGCTCCTGCGCCGTCCGCGTTCTTGGACCCGTCGAAGTACAGGCTCCAGTAATGGAGGTACGGCGGCTTCTCTGGCTGCTGGGCCTCCTCCCAGTCGGCGAGGAAATCGGCGGTGCAGTGACTTAATCGCCTGCGTGTTCGTGCTTAATGTTGTGGACGCCGATCTCGGCGGCCACTTGGCGACCGCCCGGTCGCCTCGCGATTCGGATGATGTCTTGTAGTGGAGCGGAGGAGGCGACCGTGATGGGGTGCTCACGGAAGTAGTGCGGCGGCGCTGAGCTCTGAACCGCATATACCAGCTTTTGGTGCTGTGGGTATCGGTGGCGACTCGGTTAGGACCTCGCTGATGTAGTATACCGGCTGGTGGCGCTCTTTTCCTTCCTCTGGTCGTTCGACGACCATTACAATGACGACGCTCGGACGCCGCGACGTAAACCAGCATGGGCTCCTTGTCGTGGTGCGGCGAGTAGTGGTGCGGCGAGTAGCACCTTTTGAGGTCGCGGGCGTCGTCCGCCTCCTTGTCCCCTGGAAGGTGGGATTCTTGCGCATCGGTATAGGGGCATCGCCTTTTCGCCAAAGGATGAAGCGATCGAGAGCCGCTACCCGCCGGCCAGCCGGGCGTCGCGCGACTTTCGGGTTTGCCGAGGCGATCGTGTCGATCTTCGTTGGGTTTGCCTCGATCCCTCGTTTGGAGACGACATACCCTAGTAATTGCCCGGCGGGTACACCGAAGGTGCACTTGCCTGGGTTGAGCTTTATCTTGTACCTCCGCAGGTTGGCGAAGGTCTCTGCGAGGTCGGCGAGTAGGTCGCCTTGGCGAGCGGATTTTACGACCACGTCGTCGATGTAGACGTGGATATTGCGGCCAATTTGGCTCGCGAGGCATTCTTGCATGCACCGTTGGTACGTTGCTCCGGCGTTCTTGAGGCCGAAGGTCATGGCGGTGTAGCAGAAGGCTCCGAATGGCGTGATTAACGCCGTCTTCTCCTCGTCCTCGACAGCCATTTTGATCTGGTTATACCCAGAGTAGGCGTCGAGGAAACACAGCGACTCCGAACCCGCGGTGGAGTCGATGATCTGATCGATCCGCGGGAGGACGAACTGCTCCTTTGGGCAGGCGCTGTTCAGGTTTGTGTAGTCGATACACATTCTCCAGGTCCCGTTTTTCTTTTCGACCAGGACTGGGTTTGCCAGCCACTTGGAGTATTTGATTGGTCGAATGAAGCCGGCAGCGAGTAGACGCTGCACTTCCTCGGCGATTGCCCGACGGCGTTCTTCGTTGAATGGTCGTAGCGACTTTTTGACTGGTCGCACTTTGGGGTCGGCGTTTAATTTGTGCTCAGCGAGCTCCCTAGGGACACCAGGCATGTCGGAGGGTTTCCATGCGAAGATGTCTCTGTTCTCACGGAGGAACTCGATGAGCGCGCCTTCCTATGCTGTGCTCATGCCTGTCCCGATCGTCACCGTCTGGCTGGGGTCGCCTGGGACCAGCTCGACGGTGCGGGTGTGCGTCGTGGCCTCAAAGGTTGAGGTGTTTGTGCCCTCTGAGTTGGGCTTCTTGAGTATTGTGGGGTCGTCGTTGTTGACCCCGCTCGCGTATTTGGCGAGCTCATCGGCGTGACTAGCTTCCGCCGCGATCACGGCGTCGGCGAGTTCGGCTCCTTTGGCCTCGCATTGGCGGCCATGTCGAGTCGCCGTTGATGGTGATGACGCCCGCGGCGGGAGCTTCATCGCGTTATGCAGCGTGGTGGTGCCGCCATGAATTTGGCGAACGCTGGCGCCCAGGGCGCAATGGTAAGGCTGTCGAAGGGCACCAGCTCGAAGACGATCCGCTCGGTGCGGAAGTTCGGAGTCGAAGGTGACGGTGGCGTGACCTTGCCGATCGGGTACGCCTTCCGACCGGGGCGATGCCGTGGAGCGTGGTGTGGGTTGTCTCGATCATCGATTGCGGAGCATGATCGCTGAAGGTGTCGAGGTAGAGGATGTTGATGGAGCTGCCGCCGTCCATCGAGTCTTGGGGAGCGATGGTCGCCGACCTTGGGCTTGACCACCAGGGCGACTCGTCACAGGTACTCGATGCGTGGCGAGTGGTCTTGCGGCTCGGTGATGCTGCTCCGACCAGTTCGAGGCGGGGACGTCTGTGGGCCACCGCGTTGACGGAGACAGCGGCGATGACCTTCTTCTCGCGCCGTGTTGAAGCGGTGAAGGTGTGGGCGAGCCGCCACTTTGCGAATTTTCCGCCATTTGCGGGTCGTTGTCGGTGTCCTCCGCGTGCCGTGCCTTCTCGATCTCCACGAGGGTGTGGCGTCGGCGGTGGTGTGCGTGGCGGGCTTTCCTTCCTGCTGTAAACGCACATGGTTGGTTAAGGAGGCGCGGGATCAAACCTTGGCTTGTTCTTGTAATTCCGCCGTCGCGTCGTTGCCCTCCGTCGCGGCGGTAGCTCTTGGGTCGCGTTGTGCGTGCTCAGCATTGGCGGCAAGTCGACTTCGCCCATCGTTGCGGCGCTTGCGTGGCGAGTGCCAGCATGCGTAGGTCTGCTTTCGGCGGCCGTCGTTGCCGCCCGTGCGTCGTTGTCCGCGGAGTCGCCGTCGACGTCTTGATTGGGATCTTCCTCGGCGTGTCGTTTGGCGATCTCGAGGAGGTCGGGGATGTTGTCGAGTGTGCGGGCGTGTCGCTGAGCTTGGCGACTAGAGGCTCGTGGCGACACGAGGTCTTGAAGCAATGGATGGCGGTGTCGGGTGGATGCCGACGCGTTGTACCAGAGCTCTTGCCACCGTTGGACCCATTGCGGGTCGACTCGCGGGGTCCTGGGCGTCGTTCGGTCCTCGATGGTGGTGGCGCGGGTGTAGGAGCACTCGAAGTGCTCGACGGCGTCTCGCATTTCCTCCCGTGAGTCGATCTTGTCACGGGGGCGTGTTGATCCATTGCCTGCGTCCCTCCATCATCGGTGGGAGGTAACAGGCGGCGAGTAGGTCGGTGTGACCCGCGATCCCCATTGCCATGAGGTATGTGTCAAGCCGACATGGGTCGCACGAGGAGTCGTATTTTTCGATCTCCTTGGCGCCTTTGAAGTTGGGTGGGTACTTTCGCCTCGGATCATTGGTCCGGCACTTGGGCCCTAGTCGAAAGCGACCCCATAGGCTCGCCATCGGGCAGTAGTTAGGTGTGCCGCAGTCGTCGGCCGGCGCGCGCCAGTTCTGGTTGGCGATGATATGAGTGCGAGCGTCGATTGGCTCTCCATTGGCGGCGACGAGGTTGGTCGCCGCCTGGGATCGCTTAGGAGAGTGCCGATTCGCGGGTCGTCGTTGAGCTGCGGTGGCTCGGCGGGCAATTGAGGGTGTTTGCCACCGGACGGCCGCTTGAGGCCGCCGCTCGAGGAACGCGAGTACACTCGCCGCGAGTCGGCGCCGCTTGCTGTTCCACGGCCTTCGCGAGTAGGGCCTCGACGCATCGGATCTGTAAGGCGCCGCCGCCGTCGTGATGTTGTCGGCGCGGCTCGCTGCCAGGTTGTCCATCGGTGGAGAACGGTGGAAGGCCGTTCGTCGCGCTCCCGTGAGGAGACGACTATCCGCTGGTCACAGGAGGTGCGGTTGGGTGGTGGTGGGGCACCCATCGCGTTGATCTGGCGAGGGCGGTTGCTTCCTTCCTGGTGGCGCGTTCTCGCAGATCGCGCCGCTATGCGAGCCGGTCGTTCGTCGTCGAAGTTCAGGGCGCTGAACGGTGGGTTCAGCGTGACCTGATCCGCCGCTGGTGGTAGCGACAGTTCGCGCCGTCACCTGCTCGAGGCGAAATTTTTCGCGCCTGCTCGCATCGCCTCCGCCAGTTTCGGAGTTCCTCGACCGCCGTGGCGTTAGCGAGGATCGGGGAGAAAGGGTCCTCGGCGGATCGGTGCGGTAGCCATGTAGGCCGCGCGTGGCGACGGCACCGTCGTGGAGGTCGGCGGAGTTCTCCGACCCGAGTCGGAGTCGAAGATCCCGAGGATGGAGGGGTCTCAAATCTCCCGCTGGAGACCTGGCGATGGAGCCCGCGACGAAGCGGTGATGGATCCGCAGTGACGCTGGGTCGCCGAGTCGGCGTGGTCGGTGGTCGCGTCTTCCGCGGCTGAATTCTCGCCACGTTCGTGGGCCGAGTACTTTCGGAGGCGGTGGATCGTGCGGATCTGGCTCGGAGAGCCGATCGCGTGGTGGCGACTTCGCGGATGCGCCGAGTCCTCCGAGGTGATGATGTCGGTGAGCCGGCGAAGAGGTCGATCGTGCCGGCGGCAGATCACGCAGGCGACGTCGCGGGCGGGACGTAGCTGCTTGGCAAGATCTGGAGCATCTCGCCAATCGCTATCATGCGGCGGTGGCGACCGCCTCGTTGATGGGCAGATTGGATCTCGCCGAGAACACCGCCAGACCGCCAGGCCCCGGTGGGCGCCACTGCCGTGGGAATGACCACGGCGCAATCGGCAGCGAGTAGTAGAACGAAGGGCAAGGGCGGCCAGCCATCTGCGGTGCGAGATGAGGGCGGAGACTCAGGGTTTTACCCAGGTTCGGCCCCGCGGAGGGTAAAGACCTACTCCTGCTAGATTGTATTATGGAGGTGTTTACAATGGCGAACTCGGCGGCTAGGCGGCGAGCTGCTTGGGTGTATGAGGGAACGTATCTCTACTCACCCCTTAGGGAGGTTTATATAGGCTTACCTCCCCTAGGGTTTACATATCTCAACCGATTCGGTTACAACTTTGTCAATCGTTTAACTTGAGACCGGCCTATCTACCGCTCGGCCTTCGACCTCCATGCTTTGGTACCTGATGGGCCTTGATCCACTCGCCGTTCTGCAGGCCCACTCGCCAGCCTTTGGGCCAGTCGGAAACGTCCCGCTGAGGATACCCCAGTAGGCATATCCCCATCATATGGGTATATCTATTTCATGAAACATAAGTCCGAAACTTTCGAGAAGTTTAAGGAATTTCAAAGTGAGGTTGAGAATCAACGTAACAAGAAGATTAAATTTCTACGTTCTGATCGTGGAGGTGAATATCTAAGTTACGAGTTTGGCGAGCATTTGAAGAAATGTGGAATACTTTCACAATTGACACCGCCGGGAACACCACAGCGTAATGGTGTGTCCGAACGTCGTAATCGAACTCTCTTAGATATGGTTCATTCTTGTCACATCCCAAGATTTTCCAAATCTTGTAATGTGAAAATAAATTAATAAAATAAAACTTTGTTTGATTTTTAGAGCCAGAAGAAACTTTTTGAATTCAATTGGAACTTCAAACCCATTTGAATTAAAATAAACCTAAAGAGATTTAAAAAGATAAATAAAAGGAAAATAAAAACATTTGGAAATACTATTTTGAAACAATTAAATGAGAAGATTTGTTTTCAAATGAAATAGAAGTTTTATAAGTAAAGATTATTTAATTTAAACCTTGACCAAACTTTGGGAATTAAAAACATTTAGTTTGAATAAAAATAATAGAGGTTAATTTAAAATAAAATAATAAGGAATTAATATCAAAATTTATTATGAAAGGTTTTACTATTTTAATCAAAACATCAAGACTTATTAAATTGTTTAAAATAGGTTTTCTAAGTATTTTATGTTCTCTAATAAAACCTACCAAAGTGTTTTGGCTTTGTTTTAGATTTCAAAATAAATATCTCAATAAAACAAACCCTATTGGATTTAATAATGGAAGTCTATTATAATAATTAATAATGGATACTAAAATAAAAGGTTATTTTGTTTTAAAACAAATTTCCAAATATTATATATTTCCCAAAATAAACCTACTAATTTGATTTTGAAAATATTTAGGTGTCAAATAAAGATTTTATTAATAAAATCAAACCCTATTTGATTTAATAACTAAGGCCATTTTATTTAATTATTAATGGACCCTATAATAAAATGTTATTTTATTTTAAACAAGTATTTTAAGTATTTCTTTGTTTCCAAATAATACCTACTGATTTGATTTGGAGAAAAATTTTGGACTTTAAATGGAGATTTATTAAATAAATCATACCATATTTGATTAAATAACTATGGTCTATTTTATATTAAATAGATCCTAAAAGGAATAAAAATATTATTTTATTTTGGAATGATGGTTTATGTTGATAAAGAACCAAGGTCAAAGAATTGAAATGTGGTGTTTGTATGAATTTATTTGGATTGATTGAATTGTTGTTTGAAAACCAAATAAGTAAATAGAAAATAGAAAAAAAAACAAAGCAGACAAAAAAATAAAATAAAAGAAAACCAACCCAACCCAAAGAACCCACGAAGCCCACCAGCTTTCCTCTCCTCCCGAACTGCTTTTCCTCACCTTTGAAACAACCCACAAGCAATGACCGTGGACCTCCCTCGATTCATTCCCAACGACCGGTGGACCCATTTCCACTGTTTCTCCTTCTCTACCCATGACGCTTCTTTCCTCGCCACCGCTGCCATTGCTTCCTCGATTGAATGCGCCTTATTGCAGCATTAATCCTCGCTGCACGCCTTGTCTTAATCGCCAGTCCCTCCTCTCCGTTTTCCCTCTGCTTCCTTCCCCGAGCACGCCCCCAGGCTGCAGTAATTCGCCAATCACTCTTCCTGTCTCCGACGAGGTCCGTTGACGATTCCATCCAAACCAGACCACCCCATGCCACACTGAGCACACAAACAAGTTCCCCACTTCCTGAAGCTCCTCTCTGTACTCTCCTTTCAACCGCGGGCGCCCCAGGAAGCTGTCTTCGACAAAAGTTCTGACCGCCGCCGTCTTCCTCAACTCCGACGACGCCCACAGGTGATTCCAGACCACCCCGACCCCTCTCGTTCACGCACACGCCTTCTTCGTATCCTTGCGCTCCTGACCATGTGCCTCGTTTGTCTCCGGGTGACTCCTAGCTTCGTCTTCGACTTCGACCAGAGCCGTCCGTCGCCAGTATCGACTCCGGCGAGCAATTCCGCCCGACCCAGTGCGCCCCTTCATCAACCAGTGGCAAGTTGAGCATCCCCGTGCCATGACGAACACAGTGAGCTTCCTCTCTCTCTTCCTCGCTTCCTGCCTCGCCAACACCGCCGCCGTCTGCCCGTCGCCGCCGCGCGCTGCCGCGAAGCGCCGCCAGTCTTAGGTCATTGGATTCAGACCGTTGGATCTTGATCCTGAGGCTTGGATAGATTCACTTATACACAAAGGGGTATGCAATCTGGCCCGTGCGATGTAACTTAATCCAACGGCTGCCACAGTGCGATCCGAGCGAAGCGGTACCGGCGAATTAGAATAGGACACGTGTCTGTTATTTTGTTTAAAACAGAATTTGAAAACAGAAATTGTTGCAAACTTCAAACCTTTATATCTTTTGATCCACAAGTCCAAATTTGGCAAATTTTATATCAATGAATTCAGGAGAACAAGCCCTAGCCAACCCTACCCTTAGTTTAGCAAGTAGTAACTGGTAGCTTGTTTGAATTTGCAGATTCTTTTGTGTACTTGCTAACATTAGAAAAATCATTTAAAAATGAATTTGAGATCAAACCTTTGCCAATTGGTTTAATGTGACCCTACTGACCCTAGGAACCAACCCATAGTATTAAAAATGATTTTGGTGAAATTTAAGTTGAATTGTTTAACTTAGCCATTTTCTAGCCAAATAAACTCATTGATTTCATTATGGAAATGTTTAGGGGAAGAAAACCTTGAGTAGATGGTTTGGACCAAACCTACTGACCCAAAAACACCAAGTTTTGCAATAGCAACTCATTTGGTGAACCCTATGGGAAAATGGCTTAGTAAAAAAATATTTCTACACCACATAAAATAACACTTTGTTTTGAAAATGGTTTAAAAGTGAAACCTTTTGCAAATGACTTGGCCACTTTAGGAAATGACCATTAGATGAACCCAAATGACTATGACCCACTAGGAACCACCTTTTCAAACAAAAGAAAGCTTGGCATTCTTGCATGCATTTCTTTGACTTTGTTATTTATGTGTGTTGTTTTGCTTGATTGGTAGATTGAATTTGTGCCTTGCTTGATTGATTTGTAGTGACTTGAAGAGTGTGATTGTTGCAAAGATCAAGAAGTGAACCCATACTCTACCAAAAAGGCAAGTGATGCTTCATACCTTCTATCCCAATACTTTTATTATGCATTAGTGATTTTGCTAAGAAAAACTTGCATGGATTTTGCTAAGTATAGATCTTGCTATAGGAAAACCTAGTAGATGAATCCTTAGTAGGATTTTCCTAAGTTAGAGATTCCTACTACTACCAAGCTTAGCCTAGCTAATAGAAAACATGGGTGGAATATATATTCACACTATGGAAAAATATTCTAAGTCTGAGGACTTGTGATTCTGTCTAATAAAACAACTAAGTTAATGAACCTCCTGGGTGGAATGGAAGGATTGGGTTATGTTGAGTGGTTACACAAGGCCAGGAACCTTGTGTATCTCACTTGTGGATGGCCACCCAGGAAATAAAGGGATTTGAGATGTCAAATGTTGAGAAGCTTCAAGTGCAACCACTTGGCAATATGGGCTCTGCCATGATCATATAGGTTGCAAGAACTTAGCCAAATGGACAGTGGGTGGTAGTGTTTGATAGGTTGGAGCGCGTCCATCTTGGTCTAAGGGAAGGCTTCTGAAAGATTTTGTCTTGGGAAACCAAGTCTTGTGGGTAAAGTGCACCACCTCTGCAGAGTGTAAAATCTAAGTACTTAGCCATGTCCCTGGTAAAGGACAATTTGAGCATCAAGACATGGAAGCAATCAAGAATCTCATCATTCCAATTTCTAAATAAAAACTTGTGGGTGAACAAGGGATTGTGTATTCTTCAATCTTTGATGGAAAGATGGCTTGATATAAGGATCTTGAAATCTTGGATTGAGGAAAATGATTTTACCAAGCACTTCAGTCTTTGATTTGTAGATGCCTCGAGAAGGATCTTCAGTCTTTGATTGAGAGAAGCATTGGAAAAGTTTTTGACAAAACTATTTATTTTCAAAACGTTAAGGAAAAATCTATTTTGAGCAATGCAAGCCTCAACTCCACTTAGCCAAATGCATATAGATGATAGACTCCACCATACTACTAAGAGTATCATTTGCCAATACAATTCAAATGTATTGACCCTTTGTGGCTGTAACTTGTATGTTGCAGGTTTGACTGATTTTAGTGAAGATTGATTGTTTAGGATTACAAAGTCTACAACCAACATCTGCCTGTGGCACTTTGAAGATGAAGGACCCCATGCTTATAGTTATTCCGCTGCAATGTAATGTAATAGCCAAATGAGCTATGAATTGATGTAATAAAATTATGTTATTCCTGGTTATAAAGATATAATATGACCTTTGTTTATTGATATTACATCTAAACTGTGGATGCTAGCTATTGATCCAGGGACTAGCATTGTAAAACACAGGAGGGATCAACCTTATTAGGTTGGGACCCCTACAGATGGTATCAGAGCATTGTGTTGCCTGTAGGATTTGTAAACCCTAGGATTGGACAAAAACCCTTAGAAAAATAGGAGTTGTATTTGTTCCAAAAACTTATTTACAAAACAATCTTGTAAACTCTTTCCTCAACCATTTTGGTTTCAACTCTACTTCTCTTCTACTTCAACTTGATGGAAAACCTACCCATGACCAAGGACTACACTATGTGCAAAGGACTTCTTCAACTTCTTCAACTCTAATGACTTCAACATCTTCAGCATATTCACCAAGGACTTCCAACTTGGATACCACTAAGGACTACAATTGAAGACAAGGAAATCTTGCTCCAGATTTAGAGACCGAGGGAATGCAAAAGTTAGAAGGAGCCTACATCATTTGAAGTTTTGTGACCAAGAGATTTTCTCAAGGAAACCATGATCTCATGAAAGAAGGATCAATCATGAAGGAAAGAAGGATCACAAGTGAACCATATAGATGGACCACCATATTTTAGCTAAGTCAAAACACACCAACTTATGTGGTGTAACAAAAATATTTTATTGCCTAAGTATGTGCTTGAACTTTGTTGTTTGAGTGGAATGTTGGTTTGTGATTTGCTTGCACATTGCTTGTGTGATTTGTGATGTGTGTGAATAGAATTATTCCCTTAGAAATTTTTGCCTATTCTAATCCCAATCCAACCGAAACAGATGACTACTCCAAGAAACTCCAACATCAAGGTTGATGACAACAACAACAACAACCAAGAGGACAACATGAGAGAACTTATAGCAACCCAAAACCAGTTGAGCCAAGAGACAACTCGGCTTTTAGCCAACAACAATGGACTAGACCCAGCCATACAAAGGATTTTAAAACTCCAATCCAAATTGTTGCAAGGAATAGTTACTCAAATGATCAACATGAGAGAAAACTTTTCCCAAAGAGCTAATGACAACAAGGATGACAAAGATGTTAATCTAGAAGGAACCCAAGTTAGCAATACTTGTGGATACAAGGATCATGCATCCAAGGAGCATGAAGATCGATGCCCCAAGAAGAGAGAAAGACCTCCCACCTATGAAGAACATGAACTAGAGGAACTCCTAGCTTTGGAGAGACCCAAAAAGAAGAAGAAAGACAAAAGCAAGTTGCAATGTTACAATTGCAAAGAGATGGAACACTATGCCAATGAATGCCCAGAAAAGAAGAAGAGCCAAGAAGACAAACAAAGGCTAGTGAAACCCAAGTTGAGTAAGGATATTAGCCAAGTGATGTGCAAACACTGCAAAGAGTTAGGACATTATGCAAACAACTGTCCAGAAAAGATGAAGCATAAGATAAACCAACCTTTGAGAGATATCAGCCTTGTCACATGTTTCAAATGCAAGGAACTAGGCCACTATGCAAACAATTGTCCAGAAAAGATGGAGAACAAGTTAAACAAGTCTATGAAGGATCTCAACCTTGGCCCCTGAG
The DNA here is from genome assembly GCA_030063025.1 of Avena longiglumis. Taxonomy (NCBI): domain Eukaryota; kingdom Viridiplantae; phylum Streptophyta; class Magnoliopsida; order Poales; family Poaceae; genus Avena; species Avena longiglumis. The sequence continues at coordinate 466,933,294 of CP125974.1, read as the reverse complement.
TCAAGTATGGAAACCAAGGACACCATGCAAATGTTTGCTTAGAGAAATTTTTCCCAGAACTCCAAGAAGTACAATATGTAATTTTTGTTTGAAAATATTTTAAGGGTGGTAGTACCCTAGTTGTTTTGAATTTGCTTGTAACCCTAGCCTCCCCAAATCTCGGGACGAGATTTATTTTAAGGGTGGTAGCCTGTCACATCCCAAGATTTTCCAAATCTTGTAATGTGAAAATAAATTAATAAAATAAAACTTTGTTCGATTTTTAGAGCCAGAAGAAACTTTTTGAATTCAATTGGAACTTCAAACCCATTTGAATTAAAATAAACCTAAAGAGATTTAAAAAGATAAATAAAAGGAAAATAAAAACATTTGGAAATACTATTTTGAAACAATTAAATGAGAAGATTTGTTTTCAAATGAAATAGAAGTTTTATAAGTAAAGATTATTTAATTTAAACCTTGACCAAACTTTGGGAATTAAAAACATTTAGTTTGAATAAAAATAACAGAGGTTTATTTAAAATAAAATAATAAGGAATTAATATCAAAATTTATTATGAAAGGTTTTACTATTTTAATCAAAACATCAAGACTTATTAAATTGTTTAAAATAGGTTTTCTAAGTATTTTATATTCTCTAATAAAACCTACCAAAGTGTTTTGGCTTTGTTTTAGATTTCAAAATAAATATCTCAATAAAACAAACCCTATTGGATTTAATAATGGAAGTCTATTATAATAATTAATAATGGATACTAAAATAAAAGGTTATTTTGTTTTAAAACAAATTTCCAAATATTATATATTTCCCAAAATAAACCTACTAATTTGATTTTGAAAATATTTAGGTGTCAAATAAAGATTTTATTAATAAAATCAAACCCTATTTGATTTAATAACTAAGGCCATTTTATTTAATTATTAATGGACCCTATAATAAAATGTTATTTTATTTTAAACAAGTATTTTAAGTATTTCTTTGTTTCCAAATAATACCTACTGATTTGATTTGGAGAAAAATTTTGGACTTTAAATGGAGATTTATTAAATAAATCATACCATATTTGATTAAATAACTATGGTCTATTTTATATTAAATAGATCCTAAAAGGAATAAAAATATTATTTTATTTTGGAATGATGGTTTATGTTGATAAACAGAACCAAGTTCAAAGAATTGAAATGTGGTGTTTGTATGAATTTATTTGGATTGATTGAATTGTTGTTTGAAATCCAAATCAGTAAATAGAAAATAGAAAAAAAAAAGCAGACAAAAAAATAAAATAAAAGAAAACCAACCCAACCCAGCAACCCACGAAGCCCACCAGCGGCCCAGCTTTCCTCTCCCCTCCCCGAACCGTTTTCCTCACCGCTGAAACAACCCACGAAGCAACTGACTGGTGGACCTCCCCTCGATTCATTCCCCCACTGACCAGTGGACCCATTTCCACTGTTCTCCTTCTCTACCCCGCGACTGCTTCTTCTTTCCCTCGCCACCGTTGCTGCCATTGCTTCCTCGATTGAATGCGCCTTATTGCAGCATTAATCCCTCGCTGCAGTCACGCTGTCTTAATCGCCAGTCCCTCCTCTCCGTTTTCCCTCTGCTTCCTTCCCCGAGCACGCCCCCAGGCTGCAGTAATTCGCCAATCACTCTTCCTGTCTCCGACGAGGTCCGTTGACGATTCCATCCAAACCAGACCACCCCATGCCACACTGAGCACACAAACAAGTTCCCCACTTCCTGAAGCTCCTCTCTGTACTCTCCTTTCAACCGCGGGCGCCCCAGGAAGCTGTCTTCGACAAAAGTTCTGACCGCTGCCGTCTTCCTCAACTCCGACGACGGTGATTCAGACCACCGACCCCTCTCGTTCACGCACGCCTTCTTCGTATCCTTGCGCTCGACCATGTGCCTCGTTTGTCTCCGGGTGACTCCTAGCTTCGTCTTCGACTTCGACCAGAGCCTTCCGTCGCCAGTATCGACTCCGGCGAGCAATTCCGCCCGACCCAGTGCGCCCCTTCATCAACCAGTGGCAAGTTGAGCATCCCCGTGCCATGACGAACACAGTGAGCTTCCTCTCTCTCTTCCTCGCTTCTGCCTCGCCGCCGCTGGCCGTCGCCGCCGCTTGCGCCGCCCTTGATCTTAGGTCATTGGATTCAGACCGTTGGATCTTGATCCTGAGGCTTGGATAGATTCACTTATACACAAAGGGGTATGCAATCTGGCCCGTGCGATGTAACTTAATCCAACGGCTGCCACAGTGCGATCCGAGCGAAGCGGTACCGGCGAATTAGAATAGGACACGTGTCTGTTATTCTGTTTAAAACAGAATTTGAAAACAGAAATTGTTGCAAACTTCAAACCTTTATATCTTTTGATCCACAAGTCCAAATTTGGCAAATTTTATATCAATGAATTCAGGAGAACAAGCCCTAGCCAACCCTACCCTTAGTTTAGCAAGTAGTAACTGGTAGCTTGTTTGAATTTGCAGATTCTTTTGTGTACTTGCTAACATTAGAAAAATCATTTAAAAATGAATTTTGAGATCAAACCTTTGCCAATTGGTTTAATGTGACCCTACTGACCCTAGGAACCAACCCATAGTATTAAAAATGATTTTGGTGAAATTTAAGTTGAATTGTTTAACTTAGCCATTTTCTAGCCAAATAAACTCATTGATTTCATTATGGAAATGTTTAGGGGAAGAAAACCTTGAGTAGATGGTTTGGACCAAACCTACTGACCCAAAAACACCAAGTTTTGCAATAGCAACTCATTTGGTGAACCCTATGGGAAAATGGCTTAGTAAAAAAATATTTCTACACCACATAAAATAACACTTTGTTTTGAAAATGGTTTAAAAGTGAAACCTTTTGCAAATGACTTGGCCACTTTAGGAAATGACCATTAGATGAACCCAAATGACTATGACCCACTAGGAACCACCTTTTCAAACAAAACAAAGCTTGGCATGCTTGCATGCATTTCTTTGACTTTGTTATTTATGTGTGTTGTTTTGCTTGATTGGTAGATTGAATTTGTGCCTTGCTTGATTGATTTGTAGTGACTTGAAGAGTGTGATTGTTGCAAAGATCAAGAAGTGAACCCATACTCTACCAAAAAGGCAAGTGATGCTTCATACCTTCTATCCCAATACTTTTATTATGCATTAGTGATTTTGCTAAGAAAAACTTGCATGGATTTTGCTAAGTATAGATCTTGCTATAGGAAAACCTAGTAGATGAATCCTTAGTAGGATTTTCCTAAGTTAGAGATTCCTACTACTACCAAGCTTAGCCTAGCTAATAGAAAACATGGGTGGAATATATATTCACACTATGGAAAAATATTCTAAGTCTGAGGACTTGTGATTCTGTCTAATAAAACAACTAAGTTAATGAACCTCCTGGGTGGAATGGAAGGATTGGGTTATGTTGAGTGGTTACACAAGGCCAGGAACCTTGTGTATCTCACTTGTGGATGGCCACCCAGGAAATAAAGGGATTTGAGATGTCAAATGTTGAGAAGCTTCAAGTGCAACCACTTGGCAATATGGGCTCTGCCATGATCATATAGGTTGCAAGAACTTAGCCAAATGGACAGTGGGTGGTAGTGTTTGATAGGTTGGAGCGCGTCCATCTTGGTCTAAGGGAAGGCTTCTGAAAGATTTTGTCTTGGGAAACCAAGTCTTGTGGGTAAAGTGCACCACCTCTGCAGAGTGTAAAATCTAAGTACTTAGCCATGTCCCTGGTAAAGGACAATTTGAGCATCAAGACATGGAAGCAATCAAGAATCTCATCATTCCAATTTCTAAATAAAAACTTGTGGGTGAACAAGGGATTGTGTGTATTCTTCAATCTTTGATGGAAAGATGGCTTGATATAAGGATCTTGAAATCTTGGATTGAGGAAAATGATTTTACCAAGCACTTGTCTTTGATTTGTAGATGCCTCGAGAAGGATCTTGTCTTTGATTGAGAGAAGCATTGGAAAAGTTTTTGACAAAACTATTTATTTTCAAAACGTTAAGGAAAAATCTATTTTGAGCAATGCAAGCCTCAACTCCACTTAGCCAAATGCATATAGATGATAGACTCCACCATACTACTAAGAGTATCATTTGCCAATACAATTCAAATGTATTGACCCTTTGTGGCTGTAACTTGTATGTTGCAGGTTTGACTGATTTTAGTGAAGATTGATTGTTTAGGATTACAAAGTCTACAACCAACATCTGCCTGTGGCACTTTGAAGATGAAGGACCCCATGCTTATAGTTATTCCGCTGCAATGTAATGTAATAGCCAAATGAGCTATGAATTGATGTAATAAAATTATGTTATTCCTGGTTATAAAGATATAATATGACCTTTGTTTATTGATATTACATCTAAACTGTGGATGCTAGCTATTGATCCAGGGACTAGCATTGTAAAACACAGGAGGGATCAACCTTATTAGGTTGGGACCCCTACAATTCTATGATGTCACTTACAGATTTACAGCTATCATTTTGGGGTTATGCATTAGAAACAGCCGCATTCACTTTAAATAGGGCACCATCTAAATCGGTTGAAACGACACCGTATGAATTATGGTTTGGGAAGAAACCTAAATTGTTGTTCCTTAAAGTTTGGGGTTGTGAAGCCTATGTAAAGAAGTTACAGCCGGACAAGCTTGAACCCAAAGCGGAAAAATGCGTCTTCATAGGATACCCAAAGGAAACTATTGGTTATACCTTCTATCATAGATCCGAAGGCAAAATCTTCGTTGCCAAGAATGGATCCTTTCTAGAGAAGGAATTTCTCTCGAAAGAAGTGACTAGAAGGAAAGTAGAACTCGACGAGGTTGTCGAACCTTCTCTCGAACTTGCGAGTAGCGCAGCACTGGAAGAAGTTCCTGTGGTGCCTGCACCAATAAGAGAGGAAGCTAATGATGATGATCATGAAACTTCGGTTGTAGTTGCTATAGAAACTCGTAGGTCAATGAGAACTTGTACCACTCCTGATTGGTATGATCCCGTTATGAGTGTCATGTTGGTGGACAACACCGATGACCCTGCGACGTATGAGGAAGCGATGATGATCCCAGATTCCAATAAATGCCAAGAAGCCATGAAATCTGAGATTGGATCCATGTACGAAAACCAAGTATGGACTTTGGTGGACTTACCAGATGGCCGGAAGGCTGTCGAGAACAAATGGATTTTCAAGAATAAAACAGATGCTGATGGTAATGTTACTGTCTATAAAGCTCGACTTGTCGCAAAAGGGTTTCGACAAATTCAAGGAGTTGACTACGATGAGACTTTCTCACCTGTAGCGAAGCTAAAGTCTGTGACGATTATGTTAGCAATCGCTGCATATTATGATTATGAGATATGGCAGATGGATGTCAAAACAACATTCCTCAATGGAGACATTGATGAAGAGTTGTATATGATGCAACCCAAAGGTTTTGTCGATCCTAAAGATGCTAACAAGGTATGCAAACTTCAATGGTCCATTTATGGATTGAAGCAAGCATCCCGAAGTTGGAATCAACGTTTTGATAAGGTGATCAAAAGTTCTGGTTTTATACAAACTTATGGAGAAGCTTGTATTTACAAGAAAGTGAGTGGGAGCTCTGTAGCATTCTTAATACTATATGTAGATGACATATTGTTGATTGGGAATGATGTAGACCTTCTTAATAGTGTCAAGGAATATTTGAATAATAGTTTTTGAATGAAAGATCTTGGCGAAGCAGCTTACATATTAGGCATAAAGATATATAGAGATAGATCGAGACGCCTAATATCATTGTCACAAAGTACATATTTGGACAAAGTTCTAAAGAGATTTGGAATGGAAGATAGCAAGAAAGGGTTCTTGCCCATGTTGCCCAATACGACCTTGAGTAAAACTCAAAGTCCAGTAACGGCAGAAGATAGAGAAAGGATGAGTAAGACTCCCTATGCCTCAGCCATAGGATCTCTAATGTATGCCATGCTATGTACTAGACCCGACATTGCATATGATGTTAGTTTGACTAGCAGATATCAATGTGATCCAGGAGTGGATCATTGGACAGCGTTCAAAAACATCCTTAAGTACTTGAGAAGAGCTAAGGATATGGTTCTTTCTTATGGAGGTGATGAACAGCTCGTTGTTAATGGTTACACCGATGCTAGTTGGAACACCGATCCGGATGATTCTAAATCACAATCTGGATACGTATTTACTTTGAATGGTGCAGCAGTTAGCTGCAGGAGTGCAAAGCAAAGTATTGTGGCGAGATCTTCAACTGAATTGGAATACATGGCTGCTTCAGAGGCTTCACAAGAAGCGATATGGATGAAAGTGTTCATTACAGAGCTGGGTGTGGTTCCAAGTGCGCTGGACCGAATGTCTATCTACTGTGATAACATGGGCGCCATAGCCAATGCGCAAGAACCAAGGTCACACAAAAAGCTGAAGCACATCAAGCTACATTTTCACGCTATTCGAGAACATGTCCAAGATGGTGACATAAAGATTTGCAAAGTACACACAGGTATGAATGTGGCGGATCCGTTGACTAAACCTCTCCCGATGGCAAAACATGACCAACACCAAACTGCCATGGGTGTTCGGTATATTACCATGTAATCTAGATTAGTTGAGTCTAGTGCAAGTGGGAGACTGTTGGAGACAAGCCCTAGAGGCAATAATAGATGTAGTTATTATTATATATTTGTGTTTATGATAAATGTTTACATTCATGCTATAATAGTATTAACAAGGAAACATTAATACTTGTGTGATTTGTAAACTTAAATTGAAGTCCCTAGTAAAGCCTCTTCATAATACTAGCTTGTTGGTTAATAAATGATTGTGGTTTCCCTATCATGAACATTGAGATGTTATTAACAACAAGATCATATCGTTAGGAGAATGATATGATGGACATACTCCTATAGATAAGCTTAGCATAAAGATCAAGTCATTTTAATAGTTTAATTGCTATATGCTTTCTGATACATAGTAACCTAATTCCTTCGACCATGAGATCATGCTTATCACCATCACCGAAAGGATGCTTTGATGACATCAAACACCACACCGTAACTGGGTGGCTATAAAGGTGGCATTGAGTGTTCAGAAAGTATTGGTTGAGACACATGGATCAAGAGTGGGATCTGTCCATCCATATGACGGATAGATATACTCTGGGCCCTCTCGGTGGAATTTCATCCAATTAGCTTCCAAGCATGTGACCGCTCAAGGATCACATATCACGGGAACGAGAAAAGAGTACTTATCAGTAACGAGGTTGAACTAGGTATGCAGAGATACCGACGATCAAAACCTCGGATAAGTAAACTATCGTGAGACAAAGGGAAATTGGTATCGTATGTAACTGGTTCATTCGATCGCAAAGTAATCGTAGAAATATGTGGGAGCCATATGAATTTCCAGATTCCTCTATTGGTTATTGTTCGGAGAAGTGTCTCGATCATGTCCGCATAATTCACAAACCGTAGGGAGACACACTTAAGGATTCGACGTTGTTGAGTAGTTATGGAATGATGAGTAAGAGACTGAATGTTGTTCGGAGTCTCGGATGTGATCCGGGATATCACGAGGAGATCCGGAATGGTCCGGAGAATAAGATTCATATAAGGAAAGTCCTGTTTCGGGGTTGGAGAATGGTTCCGATGTTTTCATCGGGACTGTTCTAGAAGGTTCCGGAATGTCCGACACTCCGGAGAGGAAGGGTACATGAATGTGTCATAACAAGTTGGGATGGTTGCTTCATGTACTAGGTGTCATCGCTGAACAAAATAAAGGGTTATATCAAATCCTAGTTTGAAAAGTCAAACGCCAATTTGAAAAGTCAAAGGGCTATTTTGTTTGGTGGAGGGAGAGTAGGAAACCTACTTGGGGAGGAAGTCCCTCTCCCTCCACCGCCGGCCTTGGAAGCCGAGTTGGGGAGGGACTCCCCTCCCCTTGGTGCGCCCCCTCCACCTATATAAGGAGGGGCAGGGCTGCCCCTCCAAGACCTACACCTTGCCCCTCTAAACCCTAATCCTAGCCGCCGCCTACCATAGCCGCCGCCGCCCTAGGGTTTCTCCCAAGCCGCCGAGTTGGGGCTTCTAGTTGCCCTAGACGCCGGCCTAGTCCCTTCTACTTGGTGTGTCTAAACCCTAGATCACCGAGGCTCTCTCATAGTCCACCATACTCGCTCTGGCTTAAGGCGAAGCCCTGCGAGATCTCCCCTCTACTTCCGGTACCACGCCGTCGTGCTGCCGGAATCGCGAGGAGAGTGCTACAACCTCCGCTGCCTGCTGGAACAAGGGAGAGGAAGGTCTTCGTCGAGTACCGAACGTGTGACCGATCAAGGAAGCGCTGGAACGCTTGAGAAGGATCGCTCACGCGATCTTGAGATCGGGAAGAGTACGACTACATCACCCACGAGAATCCGCTCTCGTTAAACACTTTGGAATCTTCGAGGGTGAGTTATTCTATCGACTCGTTGCTGATCTTGGATTGTTTGTTTGTATGCGGTAGAAACTTTTTGTTTTCCATGCTACGAACCCCTACACATATATCCATGGTGGAGCCAAAGAAAGTTTGGGAAGCTCTTGAAGATTCAGATTGGCTAGAAGCAATGCATAAAGATCTCAAAAACTTTGAGAGAAACAAAGTGTGGAAGTTAGTTCAAAATCCAAAAGATTGCCGCAATGTTTTTTGGCACTAAGTGTATATTCTAGAACAAACAAGATTAACATCATATTGTTGTAAGGAACAAGGCAAGATTGGTAGCTCAAGGGTTCTCCCAAATTGAAGGCATTGATTATGGAGAGACATATGCTCCCATGGATCGCCTTGAGTCCATTCGTATCGTTCTTGCTTATGCGGTATATCATAACTTTAAATTGCAACAAATGGATGTAGAAAGTGCATTTCTAAATGTTCCATTGCATTAGTTGTTATCCGTGAAGCAACCCCCAGGGTTCGAGGATCCCAACTTCCCAAACCATGTATCACTATAAGAAAAATGTCCTTTTACAACGGATGATTTTCGTGGTTGAAGTCCCGTTTTTCATGGTTGAAAACCCTTATATGACGGATGCCCTTCGTGGTAGAAGCCCCTTCACGAATGAATCTACCACGGTTTTTTTCAACCATGGCAGATCGCACCCTTCAACCACGAAAAGTCATTCCGTCGTAGATCTGTTCAACAACCGTGTTGACTGTTAACGTCATGCAAACTGCCTCGTGGTGAACGCCGTTAACGGACAGTTAGCGCTGTTAACTATTAATGAAACCGTGGTAGAAGCTAGGCCCAACCAAGAACTGATAATAATTAAACGGGCTGGCCCATTAAGAGAGCCTAGTAGAATCATGGACCGTTACTATTTCATTATGCAGTGTTACCAATGGGCCGGCCGGTGCTGCCCCCGGTGATCCATAAACTTTCGGGCCTGATACTCTTTCGACCTACACTATTTGATATTTGCCCATTGTATGGCCCATAAAATGAGGAGCCCATTACTGTTCCGCCATGTACTGTTTGAATTAGGCCTGTTTAGCTAGCCCGCTTTGTCCTGTAGGCATTCTGGCTTGTTAATGTACAATCATGTACTCTTCAAAACGACCCAATTACGCAATCCACTGCGGCCCATAAACTTTCGGTCCCGTTATTGTTCAGGCCCATAAACATCTTGCACTATTCTGGCATGTTACTGTTTTGGCCTGGTAGGTTTGTCGGCCTGTTATTGTTCCTTCATGGTGCAACTCGGCCTATTTCTATTCTGTCCTGCTACGACCCTGGCCTTTTTCTGGCCTGGCTCATTACTGTTTTGGCCATTTAAGCTTCTGGCCCTTACTATTCTGATCCATTACTGTTTTCGGGATGTTACTATTTTGGCCTGTTACTGTTTTGGTCGGTTACTGTTTTGGACCGTTACTGTTTGGGCCATTTACTATTTTGGCCTGCTAATATTTTTTGGGATGCTGATCCGGCCTGTTACTATTTTAGCCATTTACTGTTACTTAGCACGCCTGTGGGTTGGCCCCGTTACTTTTACGGTCTTTTATAGTTTTTGCATTTCTGGAGCCCATTCTGATATCATAAAAGGTGTACAACTTGTGAGCATTTTTACTATTCATCGTCGGCCTAATACAAGACGGGCAAATACAGAGCATGATACTATACCCTAATCGACCTGGCTAGTGCAGGTATGGAACCACTTACCGCTATGTGTGGACAACGTCAAGTAAATTCCTATACGGCCTATGCGATTTATCTAGATATTACATCAAATTCAAACTACTTAAAATTATTACATATTATCAACTCAAGGGAAATAAAACTCAGCATTTCAGTTGACAATCGAGTTGATAGCATTCCTCAATTTTCTTTCTCCATCTATCACCTACATCTCCCTTTTGAGCATGACATCTACATTGGAAAACAACCTTGAGGCATGATCTTGCAGCCCCCTCTTTGGTGGCGATAGCAATAATTGCAGTCTAAAACTATGTAATAACAAGTTAATACATCAAACAAGAAAACTACTCATTTAAATGATACAACAGGAGCTATGAACTGGAGTTTACTAGTGGTCAATGGTTCAAATATATGGACCATCACATCAAACAAACATGGCAAGCAAGCATTAAACAAGTGTGACTACCATGAAACAAGAAATATAACAATGTTTGTGGTTTCGAATTTCAGCAAATATAAACTAGCCAAGTTATATCAACAAATATATATAGAAGAATAAACCAGACAATGGCATGCAGTTACTGTCGTAGCTAAGAATGAACGAGACATAAATTATAATGGCATCATGCGAGAACTTGTAGAGAAGGAATGCAAACCACAAACAAACTATACAGTACATGATAGTTATGTCATTGCTTAGGACGAACCGAAACTAGATACGAAATATAATGGCATCGCTTGTGAACCTGTAGAACAGGACATACAAGCAGTAGAAAAGTGGGCTAACAATAAAACGAGCAATCAAATAAAGTGTTTCTTAGGATTTTAGCAAATATAAACTAGCCAGGTTATTTCAACAAATATATGGAAGCAGTTTTATATCCTGGAAAGCAAGAGACGTTGGTTGACTTAGAATTTGCGGTGAGCTACACAATCGCATGCAGTTACTGTCATACCTAAGAATGAACTAGATAGAAATTATAATGGCATCATACCAGAACTTGCAGAGCATGAGCACAAACCACGAATGAACTACACAATAGAGGATAGTTATGTCATTGCTTAGGATGAACCAGCACCAAATTAGAAATATAATGGTGTCTCTAGCGAACCTGTAGAAGAGAACAAGAAAGCATTAGACAAGTGTGCCTACAATTAAATGAGAAATCAATCATAGTGTTTCTTATAATTTTAGCAAATATAAACTAGACAGGTCATTTCAACAAATATATATTGAAGCAGTCGTTTATCCTGGAATGCAAGTGACATTGGGTGACCCAGAATTTGTGGTGAGCTACACAATGGGCATGCAGTTACTGTCATAGATATGAATCGAATATAAATTATAATGGCATCATAAGAGAACTTGTAGAGCAAGAATGGAAACCACACATGAAATATACACAGTAGAGGATAGCTATGTCGCTACTTAGGAGGAACCATTAGATATGAAATATAATGGAATTTTTTGTGAAACTGTAGAACAGGACAAGCAAGTATTACACAAGTGTGCCTACAAATGAATTGAGCAATTAAATAGAGTGTTTCCTAGAATTTCAGCAAATATAAACTAGCCAGGTCATTTCAACAAATATATATATGGAAACAGTAGTATATCCTGGAATGCAAGAGATGTTGGTTGACTCAGAATTTGCGGTGAGCTACACAATGGGAATGCAGTTACTTTTGTAGATAATAATGAACGAGACAGAAATTATAATGGCATCATGCGAGGACTTGTAGAGCAGGAACACAAACCACGAATGAACTACACAGTAGATCATAGTTATTTGGTTGCTTAGGCTGAACCAGCACCAGATTAGAAATATAATTGTGTCTCTTGCGAACATGTAGAAGAGGGCAAGCAAGCATTAAAAATGTGTGCCTACAATGAAATGAGCAATCAATCAAAGTGTTTCTTAGAATTTCAGCAAATATAAACTGGCCAGGTCATTTGAACAAATATATATGTAAGAAGTCATTTATCCTGGAATGCAAGAGACGTTGGGTGACCTAGAATTTGCGATGAGCTACACAATGGGCATGCAGTTACTGTTGTAGCTAGGAACAGCATACAAATTATAAAGGCATCATAAGAGAACTTGTAGAGCAAGAATGACAACTACAAATGAACTATATATAGTAGACGATAGCTATGTCGCTGCTTAGGATGAACCATTAGATATTAAATATAAGGGATTTCTATTTCTGTACCCTTGGTTCGTTAGTTGCACTCAGTTTACCCCAACCGCTTAACTTTCCGTCACTTTTCCCCTCGCTATGTTATGAAACCCTCACAGGCGCTCGGACGAGGGATGCCGTCAGGTCAAAGGCTTGACCGTTACATGCTGACTGGTGGGACCGCGTTGCGGCGGGTTGTGTGTTGAGCGTTACGTTACGTAGCCTAGACCATTACATGCTAACGGGTTGGGCTATGTTGGGACGGGTCCTGCATACGTGGTGAAGGGTGGGGGCGCGTTGGGACGTGTCTTGCATACATGGTGAAGGGTTGGGCCGCATGGATACACGTCGGACCGGCCATTCTCGCTCACCCAAAGCATTCGCTTCCCCCCGAGACTTGAACAGCTCCCACACCTCCCCTCCACTGCCCCGCCGTCATGCCCTCCTACCTTATGTCGTCCTTGGCCCCAGAGCCTCCCCTCCCCCTAGCCGTGGAGACTACTACACCTCCGGCTCTGCTCCTGCCCCAGCTAGATCTACACCGTTCGCGAAACAGTATGCAACGTTGGCTGGTGTACCGGCCATCCGCGTCGAGCACAGAGAAGATTGGGTGGAACCAGAGGGATCTAATGCATATATTCTATCTGGGTAAGCATCATTTCTCTTTGTGGATTGATTATTGGTAGTATTTGAGCGTGAATCGCTGGTGCTCAACTAACTGCCTTGATTTTCGAATAGGATTGATCCAGTGCTGGCATTTCGGGTAGTGGTTAGACTGGATACTAGCGTAATTCGTGGTTGTGAACAATATCTCTCTGGATTTTACTTTCCAACGGTGGTTGCAACCTCCATAACCCTCAATGATTTGATAGATAAAATCTATTATAAATGCCCTTGGAGTAGAGGCAATTCAGTTGACTTGCAATATTTCAACATTAGCGAGCAAAGATTGCTCGCACTAACTAGCGATGATGATCTGGTAATGCTTTTCTCTTTGAATGCTGTCGAACGTTTTGGTCGATTTCGTCTCCATGTGTAACCTAAAGTTGAGCACACGGGAAAGTGTGTTAAATGATCATCTAGTGGTCACCCATCATCAGGTGGTCGGGCATCATGTGTCTCTGCTGTCTCTACTAATAGTGTGAACCCCAACGCTCCTTATAGGTCCACAATAGTACCATGTGTTCGCTCTGCTAGTGTAATCCAAACCGCTCGTGTGGCCGATGTGGAGGACGAAGCAGAGCCTGACGAGGGAGCGCCTCTACTAGATGATGGGGATGAGTTGATGTTTCCTTAATTGGTAGATAGATTTAGTAAACAGGCACTAGAGGATTAAATTGCCCACGGTGCCAGATTTGATGACACTGATGACAAAGAGAACGATGAGAATAATGACAACCTCGTTTTAGCCGAGTATGATGGTTAGGACTTGCTAGTAATTGAGTGGGACAGGGACGATCCTAAGATTTTAGAAGGCACCGTATTTGAAACGATGCGGGACTATCATAATGCCCTTACTACATATTGCATTCGCACCAATAATGATTATGATGTTATTAAGAGTGAGCTATCAAGATTCACAGTGAAGTGCCCATACAAGAGGTGTAGGTGGAGGATATATGCATCCACTATGCTCAGGAGCAGTTTGGTTTAGGTATTACAACCAGTTGTGTATTTTAGATCATTGTGTAGAGTTTGTTAGCTGTACCTGACATTTTCATTATGTTTCAGATAAAATTAACCGGTTCAAACATTCTTTCCCACCACAAGGGGCACATCTAAAGGACAAAACAAAACTATCAAAGACTAGGTGGTTGGCAGATGCAATCATAGATTGGATGAGAGCAAACCCATCACTTGGTGCAACAACGCTCATAAAAGAGGTTTATAAAAAGTTTAATATTACAGTACCATAAAAGAGGATGTTATATGCAAAGGAAATGTCTCTTGAGAGGATCAATGGTCCATGGAATGAAAGTTTTCAGTTGCTTTACAACTTCAAAGCTGAAGTGGAGATGGCTAGTTCAGGTAGTGTTGTACAGATAGACAGGCATAAAGTTCAGTACAAAATAAGAGGGAAGAAAATGGAGAAGGAGTGCTTTAGAAGGGCTTTTATTTGTTTCAAAGCTTGCTGGCAAGGGTTTCTAGATGGTTGCAGGCCTGTGGATGCAACAACTCTTCATGGAAGATTTAAAGGACATCTAGTAGCTGCTACTGCAGTTGATGGCCACAATTGTATGATCCTTGTTGCTTATGGAGTTTTGGAGATTGACTTAGAGGAAAGTTGGACTTAGTTTCTGGACAATTTTCACGACCTTATAGGTCATCCACCAGGACTTACTATCCACACAAACGCTTGCAAAGGTTTGGAGAAAGCTGTAGAAGCAGTATTCCGCAGAGTGGAGCATAGGGAATGTATGCGACACTTAGTGCATAATTTTACAAATAAATTCAAGGGTAAATTTTATACTTTCAATGTATGGCCAGCTTCATACACATACAGTTTGAGGAAGCTTCTGTATCATTTGGAAGTATTGTATAAACAAAAGCCTGCGGCGGAGGAGTACTTGGATGCACATCATGGAATGGTGTGGTCAAGAAGCAGATGCAATGAAATTTGCAAGGTAGACTATGTAACAAGTAACCTTGCAGAGAGTTTCAATGCAAAGTTCAAGTCATTGAAAGGGCTTATGCTATGGAAAATATTTTATAAGATTAGGCAGATGATCATGATAAAGATCGATTTGCGTCAAAGAATTGCATCAACAGTATATGCTGGCCATCTCATCCTCCCATCGTTGATTAAGGCTTTGCATGCTAGGGAAAAACAATTGAACATGAAATGAATTAGAAGAGGAATGGAGGCTGAGGTAACGTACACTGATAGTAAAGATAGGCAATGGAGGTATCCAGTGAGTTTGGTTGATAGGACACGCCATTGTAGGAAATGGCAGCTCCGTGGGAAACCCTGCATAGATGCATTATTTTTCATGGGTGTTCTAGGAGGTGAAGAGGGTGAAGCTGATCAGTACGTGTCAGAGTATTTATCCGTTGCCAAATTTAGGGCAGCATATGCTCAGAATGTTCCAGCCTTGTTGTGAAAGTACCAATGGATGAAAGTGGATCTAGGCTTCAAGCTATACCCTTCAGTTTTTACTAGACCAGTAGGTAGGCCAAAGAATAGGATGAGAGCTACGACAAAGGGTGGTGCACCACCTCGACAACGTAAGTGCAAACGTTGTGGGATCCTAGGGCACATTGCTAGGCTTTGTAAAAATGCAGTGGACCCAGCTTATGGAATGGATGATCAGTCGGGAGCAGAAAATGCAGACGAGAATGAAGTGTTTGAATGAGAGGAGAATGAAGCAATGGATACATTGCAGATTAAACCAACGGATCGAGAGGAGATTGAACCAAATGTAGAGGAGATTGAACCAAATGCAAGGGAGATTGAACCAATGGATCGAGAGGAGATTGAACTAAATGCAGAGGAGATTGACCCAAATGCAAGGGAGATTGAACCAGTCGATCGAGAGGAGATTGAACCAAATGTAGGGGAGATTACATCAATTGCATGGGAGATTGAAGGATATTTCAAACATAAAGGAATTACACAAGAGGATATTGACGAAATGGAGGCAAAGCTTTTTGAACCATATGAACTAGAGGATCGAAACATGATTGAACCAATTGGCCGACAGACTGAAGCAGTTGATTCATTGGATGCAGAGAAAAAGAACAAAGGGAAAAAAGGAAGAAGATGATGGTGGACTCCGATAATATTCACTAGGAGAAAGGTGGTGAACCCAGCAAAAAACACTAGGATCAATAAAAAATGGATTTGAGTTATTAATTTTAATTTGTATGATAAATTTGAACTACTGTCAAGGTTTGTATTGAATTAGAAATAGTGTGATGCTCCCAAGTTTGTATGTTGGATAATACCATAATGTATGTGTTATTGCAAGTTTCTATGGTCATGCACCAAGTTGTTTAGAACTACTCAGTTTTGCCCTCGACATGTGGTCAACACATGGCGTTTAGCTAGTTCATGGCTTAAACATTGACCAATTGATCCAAAATTTGGCACACTTATGTATCTTGGATTGATTTACCATATGAAATTGGAATTGGATTAACTTGTAATCAGCCATATTTTTCTTTTCTAAGTGATTAAATTCAAAAAATGGTTTTAGGGTTAGTTTAATTAAAAAAGGCGAAACATAGTGCAACCTTCAAATGGAGTCTTGTTATCTTGCCTACAACCTAGCATGAATAATAAAGGAAAAGTAAATAAAGAGAAATGGACTTATCCGCTAAAGAACTTTTTAAACCCTTCTTGGAATGAACTACTAGCTATGAAGATGCATGGATTTCTACTCGACCGACCTCCAAAATAACCCATCCCAAAACATACTTTGTCTAAATGAGGCCAAATTTAGAACACTTGTGTATCTTTGAGTTGCAAACAATATAATGTTGGACAAGATGAATTATTTTGTTCAAATAACACATTTTCCATTTTTATGCCAAAAGCTTGAATTTCCCTTACTCATTTTTTATTTGAGTGCCCTTGTTTTCCTTAGCTCTACTCAGTTTTCCGCTCCCTCTAAATTTTTCCTCACTTTTCCCCTCCCGCTAAAGTTTTCCTCACTTTTCCCTTCTCTCTTGACTCAAACCCTCACAACATCTCAACTTGTGCTCAGTTTGGCTACTGTGCTCTGATTGGTCGATATATATGTCACACGGATCTTGGCCAACCACCATTGGATACATCATGATCCGACGGGCCTGAGGTCTCTCTCCCGATGGCGCACCTACCTTGTACGTAGAGGAGATCCCGATAGGCCGGAGTCTCTCCCTCCGTTTCCCTGCTGCATGTATACCAGCCGCATCAGTTTGGCTGCGCCCTGATTAGTCGAGATTTATGTCACATGGATCTTGGTCAACCACCATTGGATACATCATGATCCGACGTGCTGGAGGTCTCTCTCCTGATGGGTGCACCTACCCTATATGCATAGGAGAGCCCGACGGGATGGATGTCTCTCCCTCCCTTTTCCTGTCGCATGTATACCAGGCGCATCTTCGCCCCCTCCTATCGACGTATGGCGGTGTGACAATCCGTATGCCGTGCAGCAGCGTGGTTCTAAGCGTGGCGGTCCGAACGACGTTCGGCGGCACGGACCTAAGCCTGGTGGTCCGAACGGCGTGTAGTGCGGACCTAAGCGTGGGGGTCTAAACGGTGTACAGCGGCACATATCTAATCCTGGTGGCCGAAACAGCGTGCGGCAGCGTGAACCTAAGCATCGGGGTCGAAATGGCTTGCGGCGGCGCGGATCCAAGCGTGACAGCTAGAACGGCGTGCGGTGGTGAGAATCTAAGCATCTGAAATTTTTGTCTCTGTCTGTCTCACTCCTATTCACCTACTTAGATCCATTGCTGATGAAAGACACCGAAGCGGCGGCAGTGCCGATAGTGGTCATCGATGCGACGAGGATTGAAGCCATCATCTGCAACATCATTGCGATGGCACATATTAAGAACTGATGCTGTGGGAGGTAGGCCGCGGCCGCGTCTGTGGCTGGCACGTCGAGGTGCACATAGACGGTGAAGACCGGATGTACCTCGTGGCCGGATGGATGGGAGCACTTTTCCCGTACATCTTGGAGTATACATGCAGTGGGGAGGGCGACTAGCTCGCCGTCAACTTAATATTGGGACAAATTTGAGCCCAATTTGAACCAAAATTCTGCGACTTAAAATATATGTATGATTTGAATAAATTTGGTACTCCCTCCGACCCATATTAGTTGACTTAGATTCATCTATATATGAACGTATCTAGTCAATTGTCACATCCCAAAATTTTCCAAATTTTGAAATGTGAAAAATAAATAAAGAAAATAAAATTTTGTTGAATTTAGGGTGAGAAGAAAATTTTTGATTCCAATTGGAAACATCAAAACCTAATTTGATCAAATAAAATCCTAAAGGGATTTAAAAAGTTATAATAGTTGGAATCACTATTTTTGGATATTTTAATAAAAAGATATGGTTTTCAATAGCAAAGGTAGAAATATAAATAAGGATTATTTTATAGAGCCAAATTAAATCTTGGCCAAGCTTTTGAAATAAAATATTTCTATTTGATAAAAATAGTGAAGGTCTATTTAAATAAAATAATAAGGATTTATTAATATCCAAATTTTATTTAAGTAAAGGCTTTTCCCATTTTTAAATAAACACTAAAACTTGTTAAAGTATTTTAAATAAGATTTCCAAGTGTTTTATATTTTCAAATGAAACCTACTGAAAAGGTTTGGTATTATTTAGATTTCAAATAGAGTTTTTAAATAAATTAAATCCTAGTTGAATTAAAGACTAATGTCTATTTATTTAATTATTAATAGATCCTAAAAGAATAAAAGAAATATTTTATTTTGGACTTTGGATTATATTGTTAAACAGTATTAAAGTCAACACAAAGTTTGGTGGTGGTTTGATTTTAATTGGAGTTTGAATTATTTGTTTGAAAATCAAAACAGAAATTTCAAATAGAAAAAGAAAAATCTTTCAGTATTAAAAAAATGAAACAAAACAGCCCAGCTAACAGGCCCAGCAAGCCCACTCGTAGCCCATCTTTTTCTCCCGCAGTGAATCTTTTTCTCACGCGCAAACACACCCCCTCAGAAGCTAACAGCAGGACCCCACCTAACTTTCCCCACCTCACTGACAAACGGACCCCACGCTGCATGTTCTTCGTTTTCACCTGCGCCAGCCGTTTCCCCCTTTCTCAACGGCGTTCTGCCGTGATTAATCCTATTGAATACGCGTTGATGGACGGTGTAAACTCGCCAGTGACCACGCATACATAAACGCCACTCCCTCCTCTCTCTTTTCCCCCAAGCGCCATTCACTCTCTGCCTCCAGGCTGTATCAATCGCGAGCTCGAACCCACTGCCCCCGACGAGCTTCTCTGGCGAAATTCCGACGACTTCGACCCCCTCTCCACTCCCAGAGCATACGAGCTTTCTCTCCAGTCCCGTGTGCACCTGCCCGTGTGCTCCACTCGCTCGCGTGCACTCTAAATCGTCGGCAACGACCACACCCTAGCGCCACCGTCTTCTGCCATTTCTCCGGCGAGTTCCCCCGGTAAGCTCCGACCGCCCCGATACCTCCTGATGATGCTCCCGTACTCCCCACACTCGCCCATGTCTAACCATGCCTTTATTTTGCCTCAGCACGATCTGCAGCCTCACCTCCGATGACAGACAGAGCCGTCTGACGCCGTAGCAACTCCGGCGAGCAATTCTTTCCGTCCCCGTGCGCCCCTTGCCTCCTCGCGACCACGTTGAGCATCACCACGATCCCCTAAGAACGGTGAGCTACTTCCCTCCTTCCCTTGCTTCCTGTAGTCGCTGCGACGCCGTAGCCAGAGCCAGCGCCGCCTGTCGCCGCCGCCAGTCATTGGTCCAACGCACTGTGCACGTTGGATCTTGATCATCTGGATGAGATTAGAATTAGACGAAGGGGTATGAGTTGATCAGTGCCGCTCGATCTTAGATAAATCCAACGGTTCACAGTGTGTTGGTCCTACTATTTTCACTACACTTAGTGATATTTTTGTAGTATGCATGATAGGGCTACTATATTACCATGCTATGCTATGTCCTATTAGGAAATCCATCTTCCTTAGTGAAAACCTCATAGTTGTAGTATGCTTAGCCATGCTATAGACTTGGTATGGAATACATGATATGATTATATGAAGTGTTGGAAAAATATATGTTTTATATAATAAAACAAGTACTCAATGAACCACCTGGGTGGAAACAGGATACTCAATTTTGGACAAGGTGGCAACAAAGAGAACCATGTTTATATGGCTATCTTTTTGTATTTGCACTAGAAGAAAACCACCCAGGGACTTAGAGAGTGAACATGTTTCTCGTATAGTGGCTTCCATGTACATCCACATGCTAAATGGGCTCTGGCTTAGTCAACTACATAGTGGAAGACCCATGCATTGGCATCTTCAGGTTAACTAGAATTGTGTAAGGGAAATATAACCCTACATTGGTGCCTGGTTGACAAGCTAGCATTGTGTATTGGGAGGACTTCTATGGAAAGACTTTGTCACATTCTCAATTTGCCGGTACTCCATTTTGGTGAGTACTTATCCAGCGGCCACTGGTGGCGTCAAGACGAGCTTGTGTCATGTGGGTAAAGTGTACAACTTCTGCAGAAGATCAAATTCTAAGTACATAGCCGTGTCCCCGGTTATGGACAATTCTGAGCAACTAAGGCCTGAAGCTATGGAACATCTCGACATTCCAATTTCTCAAAGTTAAAACTTGATGGTGACAACAAGGGATTAGAAGCACTTGGAGTTTTCCAAGAAGTTCAGAAAGATTTGACAAAAGATCAAAACTATTTTGAAAACATAGGATAAAACTATATTGCTTTCTGCAAATGAGCCTAAACCCTACTTAGCCAAATATGCATGTAATGATAGGATCCACATATTTCTACATAGTAGTGAAACTTGCCAATACAATTCAAATGTATTGACCCTTGTGGCTGCAACTTATTATGTTGCAGGTTTGTTTGATGTTAGTGAAGTTTGTTGAATAGGATTACAAGTATACAACCAACATGATTGCCTGTGGCACTTTGAAGATGAAGGACTCCATGCTATATAGTTATTCTGCTGCATTGTAATGAGATAGCCAAATGAGCTATGTAAGATGTAATGAATTATTTTATTCCTGGTTATAAAGTTGTATTATGACCTTTGTTTCGTGATAGTACATCTTAACTGTGGATGCTAGCTATTGATCCAAGGACTAGCATTGTAAACACATGGATCTCTACCTTTTTAAAGGTTGGGAACCTTACATCAATTTTTAGTGCTAATATGGGTCGGAGGGTGTGTGTATTTGAGCCGTGAGACTGGTGGATATGCTCTAAAGCTAATTCATAAGTAGCAGTACTTTCTTTGACAATCTTTGGTGGGGTTGAATAAATTTGATCGAAATATGTATCATTTGAAACAAAATTGATACTCCCTCCGATTCATACTACTTTTCGTTGAAATGGATGTATCTAGCACTAATACATGTCTAGATACATCCATTTCAGTGACAAGTAGTAATATGGATTGGAGGGATATGCTCTAAAGTTGATTCATAAGTAGTACGCCCTCTGACCAAATTAGTTGATTTAGTTTTGTCTAGATTCGATTGTATCTAGACATGAATTAGTATTAGATTCATGCGTATCTTGACAAATTTGAGTCAACTAATTTGGATCGGATGGAGTAATACTTTCTTTGATAGATCGCCTCTTTGGAGAAGAAGAATGCAGCATCAAGAAGAACAGAGAATGGATGCTACCATCAACGCTGCAAGTCTACATGGCAGCCGCGATGGCAATGACACAATGGTCATAACTGATAGGCCCCCAACTTGACCCTCTAGGCATTTGGCATGCCAACTATGGGCAGCTAGATCCAATGACAAGCAACTCGGGCCCTGCAATGCATTCTCTTGACAACTTTGGGACCACAAAGTGACTAAATTAGCAGGAACTCACAACCATCCATGGAATAACAATTATACTCTCTAAATTAGCTATCAATTCAACTAATCATTACACGTGCCACCTTCACCACAACCCCGTACTGTAACTGTTAGGATGGGGATGACAAGTACTAAAACTGCCCACATGAATCTACTATTATCCCCCCTTCATTTGAAGTTCATGTTTTAGATTTCTACCACTTGATCAGATATGGCAATATCAGCCTCAAGTGTCAACTTCTCTTTGCGAATAAGCTCCGAGTTATTCTTTTCTTCCTCGACAGTACGCTTCAACTCTAATATCAACAGATTTACAGGCCAATTCATCACCTAAATTGGCAACCATCTTGATACGTCGTAAACGTATCTACAATTTTAGATGCTCCATGCTTGTTTAGTATCAACTTTGCTTTGCTTTGTCTACACTTTGGGGTATTTTTATACATTTTATAGGACTAACCTATTAACAAGATGCCGCTGTGCCAGTTTCCTGTTTTCTGCTGTTTTTGGTTTCAGAAAAGCTAGTATGGAAATATTCTCAAAATTGGACGGTTCAAAAGCCAAAGTCAATATTTCACTGAGGAGAACATAGAGACCAAAGGGAGACCGGAGGGGAGCCGCAGGGTCGCCAGACCCCCCCCATGCGTGGGCCCACTCAGGGCCACACCTAGCAGGTGTGGGCCCCCTAGCCAACCTCTTCCCTCGCCTCTTCGCCTATATAAGCCCCCCTATGCCAAAATCCTAAGGACCCGATCAGATCTCCACGAAACAGTCTAAAGCCACCGCCACCATCGTCCCTAGATCAGGAGGATCTGAAGCTCTTCTCAGCACCCTGCCGGAGGGGAGAGATCATCTCGGAGGCCTTCTTCATCACCATGCCAGCCTCCGGTATGATGCGTGAGTAGTTTACCCTTGGACTATGGGTCCATACAATAGCTAGATGGTTGTTTCTCCTCCTTTGTTCTATCATGTTTAGATCTTGTGAGCTCCGTTCATGATCAAGATCATCTATTTGTAATCATACATGTCGTGTTTGCGGGGATCCAATGGATATTGATATTACTATGTCAGATTGATTATTGATTCTGTCCTATCTTCTTGATTATTGATTCTATCATGTCTGTGTTGTTTGAGATCTTGCAGCTCTCCGTTTCTAGTAGCTATCTTGGCCAAGTAGATGCTAGTGACTCCAAGAGGGAGTATTTATGCTCGATAGTGGGTTCATGCCTCTATTGAATCTGGGGAAGTAACGGAAATCTCTAATGTTGTAGATGTGATGTTGATACTAGGGAGAAAACAACAATCTTTTGTTCATGGAACAATTGTATTGTTTACTTTAGGCACAGTGCTTAATGCAGCTATCTGTTGCTTGCAACTTAATACTGGAGGGGGTTCTGATGATAACCTGAAGGTGGATTACTAGTCATAAATGCATTTGGATGGTGGTCTATGTATATTGTTGTAATGCCCAATCAAATCTCATAGGATCATGAATGTCTAGTATTGCATTATTATGCCTTGCTCAGTCCTGTCAATTGCCCCGCTGTAATTTGTTCACCCAGCATGTTATGTTATTGATCTTAAGGAGAACACCTCTAGTGAACTGTGGACCCCGGTGAAATCTTTACCATTGTTACATCATTTACTGTTACTGTTTACTTTCTGCAAGCAACCATTATCTTCCACACTATACGTTTAATCCTTTGTTTTCAGCAAACCAGTGAGATTGACAACCTCACTGTAAGTTGGGGCAAAGTCTTGAGTTTGTGTTGTGCAGGTTTCCAAGTTGCTAGCAACACTTTGGAGTTGTTTCCTTGCTCCTACTGGTTCGATAACCTTGGTTTCATAACTGAGGGAAAACTTACTGCTGTTCTCATCACACCTTCCTCTTGGGGTTTCCCAACGAAGCTCTACAGTGATCCGAGGTCATCACATCTCCTCCAAATCCATCCTCTGGCTAGATCACTGGGTTGATTCATCTTGGTATGCAATGTACCATGGATCATAGGCCTGTATAGCACAATATATGTTACACCCCCGTGATTAAGGCTAGACAAATCCCAGACCATCGTCTGAACATAAGCCTAACCTAATCTCGAAAGCATATAGAGAGAAAATCGGTAACACAACAGTGACCCTACGACACAAAAATTATTACAACGAGCTCATAACTGAGCACAGAACCAAAAATATTACTGAAGGAAATATGCCCTAGAGGAAATCATAGAGATGATTATATTTCATATGTATCCTTGAGTTATTGTAATGTTCCTTGAATATCCATATCAGGCAACTTGTATTGATTGGCAATTATGTTAATTGTTTGTGAAACTCTTTACTTGTATGGTTATTTAATAGTTGTCCCTAGTCGGAGTTCATGTGAGGACACACGTGAATATTAGACTAGCACATTGATTGGTTTATAGATGAAACCTTTTGCAAATGGTTTTAATATTAAACACTTGAACATAAAACACTAACATTTGTGTTTAAAAATGTATTTGTCAAACACTAGAAATCTTCCTTGGATTTAAATCATTTCTAGCAAAAGAAAAATGATTTAAGGTGGCCATTTTCACTAACTTGATATCCAATGGTTTTACCACTTTTATAAATGACCAATGGGTGTTTTAAAATGTTTATAACCTATTAGAAACCACTTTTCCAAATAAAACAATCTTTGGCATGCTTGCATACATTGCTTTGTTTTTATTATTCTATGTGATGATTGCTTGAATGGTAGATTGAATTTGTGCGTTGATTGAATTGTAGTGATATTTGAAGAGTGTGACTATTGAATGGTAGATTGAATTTGTGCCCTTGCTTGGTTGAATTTTAGTGATTTGAAGAGTGTGATCATTGCAAATACAAGGAGTGAACTTATATTCTCTACCAAAAAGGTAAGTGATGCTTCATACTTTTGTCCCATTATTTTCACTATGCATTAGTGATATTGATAAGAAGGACTTGCATGGAATTTTTGCTAAGTATAAACTATGCCATGGGAAATCCTAGTAGATGAAAACTTAGTAGAATTTTCCTAAGTCAAGATTCCTACTACTATCATGCTTAGCTTAGCTAGTAGAAAACAAGGGTGGATTATATTCATGCTATGGAATATTTCTAAGTCAAGGACTTGTGTTTTGTTTAATAAAACAACTAAGTGAATGAATCACCTTGGTGGAATGGAAAGAATGGTTTGTGTTGAGTGGTTACACAAGGCCCATTTCTATGGTTTACCTTGTGTATATCACTTGTGGAATGCCACCCAGGAACAAAGAGATTTGAGATGTCAAATGTTGAGAAGCTTCAAGTGCAGCCACATGGCATTATGGGCTCTGCCTGGATCATATAGGTTGCAATAACTTAGCCAAATGGACAGTTGGTGGTAGGGGATGATAGGTTGGAACGCGTCCATTCTGGTCTAAGGGAAGGCTTCTGAAAGATCTTGTCTTGGTGAAACCAAGTCTTGTGGGGAAAGTGCACCACCTCTGCAGAGTGAAAAATCTAAGTACTTAGCCATGTACCTGGCAAAGGACAATTTGAGCATCAAGACATGGAAGCTATCAAGAATCTCCTCATCCCAATTTCTAAGTTACAAACTTGTGGTTGAACAAGGGTTGAAGGTTCACCAATTTCTATTGGTGGTTCCTTGGGTGATTTGTCAAACAAATCTTAGTGTTTTCAAATGATAAGGAAAAATCTATTTTGAGCAAAGCAAGCCTAAGATCCACCTAGCCAAATGCATATAGATGATAGACTCCACTATACTACCATGGTATCACTTGCCAATACAATTCAAATGTATTGACCCTTGTGGCTGTAACTTATTATGTTGCAGGTTTGTTTGATGTTAGTGAAGTGTGTTGATTAGGATTACAAGTCTACAACCAACATGATTGCCCGTGGCACTTTGAAGATGAAGGACTCCATGCTATAGTTATTCCTGCTGCATTGTAATGAGATAGCCAAATGAGCTATGTAAGATGTAATCAATTATTTCATTCCTGGTTATAAAGTTGTATTATGACCTTTGTTTATTGATATTACATCTTAACTGTGGATTCTAGCTATTGATCCAGGGACTAGAATTGTAAACACAGGAATCTCTACCTTATTAAAGGTTGGGACCTCTACAATCAAGATGGGATTTCCCCTCTCTACTTGAGAGAGATATCTCTGGGCCCCTCGAGTGATCGGATCCAGAAATGCATGGCCGTGCTACATATGGTTAAGAGTTAACCTAGTAATGGGATTCCGAATCATAGTATCGAGAAAGGGAGGTCAGCTAGGAGCTAGACCAAATATCGTGAGGCAAAGGGAAAGACATGTACTAAACCTTGTGATGGTTCGTCCGATATGATCTTTGTATGTGTTTAGGAGTTGGCACGTCTTGCTAGAGGCCGCTACCAACTATTGGCAGAATAAGTGTATTCGTGTCATGTCTATACGTATATGAACCTATAGGGTCACACACTTAAGGGGCTGGAAGCCTAATTAGGATTGGATCCGAATTAGACCAGGCTTAGGGTACTAATGGGCTGCTAATGTAGAAGCCCACTAGGGATGCCTATATAAGAGAGGGTGGGGCGAGATGACCAGGGTTAGACCTCAGACCATTCCACCGAGCCTCCACACCTCTCGCCCGTGTTGCACGCATGGACCTAGAAGTCCGGCGTCTGACGCTTCCACCCCGCACGTGTGGATACCTCGGAGGTGCTGCATATGTGGCACATGGACGAGCCGCGGAAGGGGAGCTTCTCGTGGGACGAGGACAAGGCGGAGACGTGGAATGTCTGCACTTCCTCGACGCGCTTCATCCATTCCACAACTGCGCATCTAGTGGTAATCTCGTGATCTATGACAACAGTAATCCTGGTTTACGCGGTAGAAAATTTTGATTTGCGCTAGTGTAGCCTACCCGAAACCCTTCAGTGGTATCAGAGCTGATGTTGTTTAGTTATAGGTTCGGGATGTTTGCATATGGTGATATGCAGATTGATATGAATGATGTGATCGTTTATTTTACGGTGGTTCGGGATTGATCTATGATCTTGCTTTCCGTGATCGTAATCCTGAGGTTGTAGAACGACTTACCCCTACCAGTCGGTTTCCGCCATCGGGGTAGACAGTGACACATAAATCCTGTTGATTCACACGAAGATCAATATGATTGATCGAATCGGAACCTAGATCTAAAATCGATGTACCGTGATCAAAGGAGTTTGATTGAATCGGGACAGGAGTCGGTTTATGGTAAATTTGATTTGCCGATCAAAATCCTTAAAGAAAATTTGATACCGTGAGGGGCGCTACCCCTTCGAACCCCGCAGGGGGTTAAGGTAACTAGGTGCTGCGATGTCACATGATCTGGTAGAATGCGATTCTATGCATAACATGTTTTTGCAGGATGTATGTGATCAGTATGGCCCATATATGTATGTGATGCATGTACGAAATTTTGCATGACCTGCGTGTCGTGAGTAGGGTAACACGGATGGAGCCATATGTGTTGTCATTTATTGTAATGGCATGCGTGCCAGATTGTGATGATCCCAATACTATGTTATTTTGATTACTAGCTGTTAGGAGTAATATCTTATATTAGTTCTTGGAGGACTCATCACTTGGAAGATGGCTCACATGGAACATGAAGATGGATATCATAATGGTGGACAGGTTCTATGGCGATGGAGATCACCATGATAAAATGGGCGATATTGTGTCACATCTATGTGAATGCTATTCTTATGTGTTTTACTACTATGCATGCTTAAGATGATAGAAGTAGAACGATCCCTCATAAAGTTTAAGTCAAACCATGCCCTCCCAACCAAACCTTGCACCATCCTATGCCCTGTACAATCGTTGGTGCACCTATGAAATTAGGGTACCGCGGTTTTCCTTGGCTGGATGGGTTTGTATCGGATACCTACACGCATAAGGGTTGGTGAGCTTGCCAAGGTCATCTTAATAGTTAAGGACCTTGGGGCATAAAGGTTGGACGCCTATTTTTGACATAGATATGTCACCCAACAACAAAAGTCATATGTGATATGATTAGAAAGTGTTGCTTACCGATTTACCTTGTCTTCTAGCAGTGATGCTAAAGCTCACTAGTCGACTTGTTAATTGTGGATCTTGAATCACTTAGTATCAATAGAGGGATATTGATTTAAGTGGGAGTATATGCTATTAAATTTTTTAATATGTTTTACTCTTTCATGGTTACATGACTTAGTATTTTTCATGTTTTCTGTTGTAGATCAATGGCACCGAACACTACATCACCTTTTTCTTTGCGTTCGATTCTTGATAAAGATAAACTAAATGGAACAAACTATTCGGACTGGGTCCGTAACCTGAGAATTGTTCTTAGGTCTGATAAAAAGGAAACGGTTCTGGATACCCCAATCCCTGATGAACCTACTGATAATGCATCTGCTGCCCTAAAGAACGCCTACAAGAGAGCATGTGATGATTCTCTTGAGGTTAGCTGCCTTATGCTTACATGCATGGAACCTGAACTCCAGAAGAAGTTTGAGGATCAGGAAGCGTATGATATGATCGTCGCGCTGAAGGACATGTTCCAAGATCAGGCAAGTACTGAGAGGTACAATGTTGCCAAGTCCTTTGTCAAATGCAAGCTAGCAGAGGGAGCAACTGTAGGCCCCCATGTGATCAAAATGGTTGGTTATAGTCAAACTTTGGAAAAGCTTGGTTTTCCCCTAGGCCAAGAGTTGGCCACTGACTTCATTTTGGCGTCTCTTCCTTCCAGCTATGGCCAGTTCATTTCGAACTACCATATGCATGGGGTGGAGAAGGGCCTTAATGAGTTATGTGGGATGCTAAAAACAGCAGAAAGTGACATGAAGAAGAGTGCAGGGCATAGCCATGTGATGGCTGTGCAGAACAAGCCTAGCTTCAATAAAAAGGGTACTTCTTGGAAGAAGAAGGGCAAGGCTAAGGATATGATCCCTAAGCCTGCACCCAAGCAAAAGGCTGGACCTGTAGAAGACACTGAGTGCTTCTTTTGTCATGAACATGGCCACTGGAAGAGAAACTGCAGCAAGTACCAGGCTTCTTTTAAGAAGAGTGGAAGTAAGAGTATTTCCCACTCAGGTACGCTTGTTGTAAATGTTGTGGACCAATGAGGACTAGAGAAGTGCAGAAAGGCGAACTGGATTTTCGCGTCGGAAATAAAGCAAGGGTTGCTGCATTGTTCGTCGGCGTCATGCAACTTCACCATCCTTCAGGATTTTTTATGGAGTTGAATAATTGTTATTACATTCCTAGTATGGGTCAAAACATTTTATTACCTTCATGTTTGATGAGGGATGGTTATTCATTCATGAGTGCACACAATGGTTGTGTAATCTCTAAGAATGCTATGTTCATGGCTGATGCTCCCATTGTGAATGGGTTATTTACTTTAAATCTTGATGATGTGATGGGGATACGCCTACTGGGGTATACTCAGCGGGACGTTTCCGACTGGCCCAAAGGCTGGAGAGTGGGCCTGCATAACGGCGAGTGGATCAAAGCCCAGCAAGGTACTGGGCGACTGGAAGCTGAAGGCCCAGGCGAGTAGATAGGCCCAGTCGGATTAGGTTAAACGATTACCAAAGCTGTAACTGAATCGGTTGAGATATGTAAACCCTAGGGGAGGTGAGCCTATATAAACCTCCCTATGGGGTGAGTAGAGACACGTTCCCTCATACACCCAAGCAACTCGCCGCCTAGTCGCCGAGTTCGCCCATTGTAAACACCTCCATAATACAATCTAGCAGGAGTAGGTCTTTACCCTCCGGGGGGCCGAACCTGGGTAAAACCCTGTGTCTTTGCCCTCATCTCGCACCGCAGATGGCTGGCCGCCTTGCCCTCGTTCTACTACTCGCCGACAAAGATTCGCCGTGGCCATTCCCACGATGGCGCCCACCGTGGGGCTGGCGTCCGGCGGTGTTCTCGGGCGAGATCCAATCTGCCCATCAATGAGAGTCGCCACCGCGTATGATAGCGATCGGCGAGATGCTCCAAATCTTGCCGAGCAGCTACGTCCCGTGGCGCGACCGTCACGCACAGCGTAATCGCCAATCGCACGATCAGCCTCTTCGTCGGCCTCACCGACGCCATCACTCGGAGGACTCGGCTCGCATCCGCGAAGTCGCCACCACGCGATCGGCTCTCCGAGAGCCGTTCGCACGATCCACCGCCTCGCCCGAGTATAACTCGCCCGCAGCAACGTGGCGGAACTCGGCCGCGAAGACGCGGCCCTCACCGACGACGCCGACTCGGCGACCGGCGTCACTCGCCGGATCCATCACCGCTGCCTCGTCCGGGCTCCATCGCCAGTCTCCAACGCGGGAGATTTCGAGACCCTCCATCCTCGGGATCTTCGACTTCGACTCGGGTCGGAAAACTCCGCCGACCTCCACGACGGAACCGTCGCCATGCCGCGACCTACATGCCACCGGCGCCGATCCGCCGGAGGATCCTTTCTCCCCCAATCCCTCCTAACGCCAAGACAACGGAGGTCGAGGAACTCCGCTGAAATTGGCGGAGGCAAGTCTGCGCAGGCGAGCGGCGAAAAATTCGCCTCGAGCAAGTGACAGCAGAACCGCCACGCTACCACCAGCAGCGGATCAGGTCACGCTGAACCCCACCGCTCAGGCGCCTGAACTTCGACGACGAGAACGACCCGGCTCGCGATAGCGGCGCGCGATCTGCGAACGCCACCAGAGGAAGCGCCGCCCCGCCAGATCAACGGCGATGGGTGCCCCACCACCACCCAACCGCACCCCTCCTGTGGACCAACGCGGATAGTCGTCTCCTCACGGGAGCGAGGCGAACGGCCTCCCTCGTTCTCCACCCCGATGGACAACCTCGTGGCAGGCGAGCAGCCGATAGCATCACGGCCACCGCGACGGCGCCTTACAGATCCGATGCGTCAAGGCCCTGCCGCAAAGCCGTGGAGCAGCAAAGAGCGGCGCCGACCGCAGGCGAGTATACCGCGCTCCTCGGGAAGCGTGGCGGCCTCAGCGGCGCCAGCGGCGTAAACACCCTCAATTGCCGCCACGAGCCATCGCAGCTCCAACGCCGACCGCGAACGCGGCACTCTCCACCAACGATCCCAGGCGGCGACCAACTTCCGCCGCCGCTAACGGAGAACCCATCGACGCCCGCACTCACATCATCAACCAAAATGGCGCGACGCCAGCCGACGACTTGCGGCACACCTAACTAATCGCGCGATGGCGAGCCTATGGGGTCGCCATCGACTAGGGCCTAAGTTCTTCGGACCAATGATCCGAGGAGAAAAGTACCCGGCAAACTTCAAAGCGCCGAAGGAGATAGAAAATACGACTCTCGCACGACCCTTGATGCGGCTTGACACATACCTCATGGCAATGGGGATCGCGGGTCATACGGACCTACTCGCCGTTACCTCCCATCGATGATGGAGGGACGTGCAGGCAATGGATCAACACGCCCCCGTGACGATATCGACTCACGGGAGGAAATGCGAGACGCCGTCAGCATTTCGAGTGCTCCTACACCAGCGCCACCACCATCGAGGACCCGGAACGATGCGTCCAGGACCTCGCGAGTCGACTTCAATCGGGTCCAACGGTGGCAAGAGCTCTGCATAACGCGGTCGGCATCCACCGGACACCGCGATCCATTGCTTCAAGACCTCGTGTCGCCACGAGCCTCTAGTCGCCAAGCTCAGCGACGCCCGCACACTCGACAACATCCCGACCTCCTCGAGATCGCCAAACGGTACGCCGAGGAGGATCCCAACCAAGACGTCGACGACAGTCGAGGGCAACGCCAAGACGGTGGCAACGACGGCGGACGCCGAACCGACCCTACAGCGGCACCCGCCTCAGGCAAGCGCCGCGACGACGGCGAGTCGACTTCGTCGCTAACGCGGGCACGCATAACGCGAGCCCAAGAGCTACCGCCGACGGAGGGCAACGACGCGATGGCGGAACTACAAGAACAAGCCAAGGTTCGATCCGCGACCCTCCTTAACCAACCATGTGCGTTTCACGGCAGGAAGGAAAGCCCGCCACGCACACCACCACCGACGCCACACCCTGTGGAAATCGAGAAGGCACGGCACGCTGGAGGACACCGACAACGACCCGCCAAATGGCGGAAAAATTCGCAAAGTAGCCGCTCGCTCCACACCTTCACGCTTCAACACGAAGCGAGAAGAAGGTCATCGCCCGCCGCGTCGCCGTCAGCGGTGGCCCAAACAACGCCCCCGCCTCAACTGGTCGGAACAGCCCATCACCGGAGCCGGCAAGACCACTCGCCACGCGCCAGTACCTGTGACGAGTCGCCTTGGTGGTCAAGCCCAAGGTTGGCGACTCACGGCTCCCCAAGACACCGATGGACGGCGGCTCCATCAACATCCTCTACCTCGACACCTTCAGCGGTTGCGGCTCCGCAATCGATGATCGAGACAACCCACACCACGTTCCCACGCATCGTCCCGGTCGGAAGGCGTACCCGATCGGCAAAGTCACGCTACCCGTCACCTTGGTACTCGGAAAACTTCCGCGAGCGGATCGCCTTAGCTGGTGCCCTTCGACAGCCTTACCATCGCTGCGTCTGGGCGACGTTTGCCAAATTCATGGCAGCGCCCCACTACGCGTACAACGCGATGAAGCTCCCGGGGCCGTGCGGCGTCATCACCATCAACGGCGACCCCGACATGGCCGCCAAATGTGAGGCCAAAGGAGCCGAACTCGCCGATGCCGTCATCGCGGCAGAAGCTAATCACGCCGACGAGCTTGCCAAATACGCGAGCGGGGTCAACAATGACGACCCCACAATACTCAAGAGGCCCAACTCAGAGGGCACAAACACCTCAACCTTTGAGGCCACGACGCACACCCGCACCGTCGAGCTGGTCCCAGGCGACCCCAGCCAGACGGTGACGATCGGGACAGGCATGAGCCCAGCATAGGAAGGCGCGCTCATCGAGTTCCTTCGTGAGAATAGGGACATCTTCGCATGGAAACCCTCCGACATGCCCGGTGTCCCTAGGGAGCTCGCTGAGCACAAATTAAACGCCGACCCCAAAGTGCGACCTGTCAGCGATCTCGGCCCTTCAATGAAGAACGCCACGAGCAATCGCCGAGGAAGTGCGCCGCCGCTGCCGGCTTCATCCGCCAATTAAGTACTCAAGTGGCTGGCAAACCCAGTCTGGTCGAGAAGAAAACGGGACACGAGAATGTGTATCGATTACAAACTGACAGCGCCTGCCCAAAGGAGCGATTCGTCCTCCGCGGATCGATCGATAATCGATTCAACCGCGGTTCGAGTCTATGTTTCCTCGACGCCTACTCCGGGTACAACCAGATCAAAATGGCTCGAGGATGAGGAGAAGACGGCGTTCATCACGCCATTCGAGCCTTCGCTACACCGCCATGACCTTCGGCCTCAAGAACGCTGGGCAACCTACCAGCGTGCATGCAAGAATGCCTAGCGAGCCAAATTGGCCGCAACATCCACGCTCTACATCGACGACGTGGTCGTGAAATCCGCCGCCAAGGCGACCTACTCGCCGACCTAGCGAGACCTTCGCCAATCTGCGGAGGTACAAGATAAAGCTCAACCAGCAAGTGCACCTTCGGTGTACCCGGGCAACATCGGGTACGCTGTCTCCAAACGAGGATCGAGGCAAACCCAACGAAGATCGACGATCGCCGGCTCGGCAAACCCGAGTGCTGCGCGGCGTCGAAGCTGGCGGCGTGTAGCGGCCTCGATCGCTTCATCCCCGCTGGCAAGGCGATGCCCCTATACCGCGATCGCAAGAATCCCACCTTCCAAAGGGACAAGGAGGCGGACGGCGCTCGCGACCTTAAAAGGTGCTACTCGCCGCACCACTACCGACAAAGAGCCCATGCTGGTTTATGTCGCGGCGTCCGAGCGCGTCGTCGATCGTAATGGTTGTCGAACGACCAGAGGAAGGAAAGGCGCCCGGTCCAGCGGCTGGTGTACTACATCAGCGAGGTCCTCACCGAGTCGCGCCATGATACCTGATACCGTAAGCTAGTATACGCGGTCTTCAGGCTCGTGGCGCCGCCAGACTACTTTCAGGAGCACCCGATCACGGTCGTCTCCTCAAGACCGCTACAAGACATCATCCAATCGCGAGGCGACCGGCGGTCGCTAAGTGGGCCGAGATCGACGCCCACAACATTAAATACGAGCCACGAAGGCGATTAAGTCCCGTGCACCGCAGACTTCATCGCCGATCGAGGAGGCCCAGCAGAAAAGCCGCCGTACCTCCATTATCGAACCTGCACCGACGGGTCCAAGAACGCGGGCCAGTGCAGCGCTGGATAGTGCTGACTTCACCAAAGGGCGACAAGCTCCGCTACATCCTCCGCCTCGAATTCACGCCCTGCACCAACAACATGGCTGAATACGAGGCCCTACTCCACGGCATGCGAGCCGCAAAGGAGATGAGCGTCAATCGCCTTCGATGCTACGGAGACTCCGACCTCGTTGCGGGACAAGTCGCCGGCACCTGCGACACCATCTCCCCTACCATGGCGGCGTATCGCCAAGAGGTGGACAAGTTGGGCGGCCACTTCACCGGCTACTCTGTCGAGTGGATCGACAGGCGGAAAAACGAAGAGGCCGACGCCCTCTCTCGCATCGGGTCGGCTCGACTCGCACCACCCGCCGGCGTGTTCCTCGACACAATCTCCAAACCATCAGTCTCTCCCCCGAGGGAGATCGACATCGGAGTCCCTCTCCAACCAGAGGCAGCCTTGGTCGCACTCATCACCGAGCCAGACGACTGGACCAAGCCCTACATCGCCACTCGAAACCGCACCGCCTGCAGACGAGACAAGCGCTCGAATGATTGCTCGCCTATGTAAGTCTTACACCATCATCGACGGCGAGCTACACAAGCGCAGCGTTACCGGCGTGTTCCAACATTGCGTCCAACCGGCTGAAGGACGCAAAATCCTACACGACATCCACTCAGGCGACTGCGGACACCACGCCGCCGCGCGCTCCCTGGTCGCCAAGGCTATGCGACACGGCTTCTCGCCCATCGCCGACACGCCGATATCGCCCAGCGATCGCGCCGGTGCCGGCACGCCAACAAGACGCACGCACCAAGTTCGGCGCTCAAAACAATCCCCATCACCTGGCCATTCGCTGTGTGGGGCATGGACATGGTAGGCCCCTTCAAGAAGGCCCCCTCTGGTTACACCCACCTGCTGGTCGCCGTCGACAAGTTCACGAAGTGGGTGGAGGCCAAGCCAGTCCGGAAATGCGACGGGAAGACCGCCACTAAGTTCCTACGCGAGCTCATATACCGCTACGGGTTCCCCAACAGCATCATCACGGACAACGGCACAAACTTCGCCAAGGGATCAATGGCCGAATTCTGCGAAGAGCACCATATCCGGCTCGACCTCGCGTCAGTCGCACACCCGGAATCCAACGGCCAGGCGGAACGAGCCAACCAAAGCATCCTCCACGGCCTGAAGCCGCGACTCCAAGTACCACTCGAGCGCACCGCTGGATGCTGGGTCGAAGAGCTCCCCTCCGTCATCTGGGGAATCCGCACCTCGGTCAACAGGTCGACAGGATTCACTCCCTTCTTCATGGTCTACGGCGCCGAAGCAGTCATGCCCACCGACCTAGAGCACGACTCGCCGCGGGTCGTCCACTATACGGAGGCCGAAAACGAGCTGGCCCGCCAAGATGGGCTCGACCAACTCGACGAAGCACGCGACCTCGCTCGATCGCGTACCGCCATTTACCAGCAAGGGCTCCGCCGCTACCACAGCCGACGGGTGAAAACCCGCACCTTCCAGGAAGGCGACCTGGTGTTACGCCTCATCCAGACAAGAAGGGCATGCACAAGCTCTCCTCCGTGGAAGGCCGTTCGCTATCGGGCGCGTGCTGCAACGACGCCTACTACCTCATCGACGTCTGCGGGACGGCGAACTCGACGTCAGCGGCCATGGAATGTAAATCTCCTCCGGAAGTTCTACTCCTAGAACCCCACATGTACTCTCCACGCCATGAAATAAAAAGCAGTTATCGCAAATTGCGTCTACTCTCCATACCTTGTGCCACTCAGACCGTAATAAACAGCGTCATGCTAAAATGCAGAAGTCAACCTTGGTACGGCAAGACGCTAAGTAGTGCGATGTAAGAGCACTGAGTCATTTCAGGTCTTACGTCGCCCACGAAAAACGCCAATCTGGAGCCCCATTGGAGTCGCCTAGCTCGACTGGTTTTACGAACCAAGACAACTGCCCTCGCTTCTCACGGCGACCTTGGTCCTCTGCATCCTCGGCGTCGCGACTCGAACGGCTAAGTACCACGCTCGGGGACTGAATACCAGTTCGTCGCGATCGGTCAGGGAAAACGCCAAGTAAGAGAGCATGCCAGGACTCACACGCGGTGACCCTCCGGGCGAGGCAGAGTGACGCTCAAACCAACGCGCTCAGTCCTCAACCACCCTCGAGTCGCGCCTTGAACTACCAAGTACCACGCTCGGGGACTCGGCCACCCGACCCCGTTCGCGTACGGGAAAACGGTAAAGTATAGAGCACTCACGGGAGTCGCCTTGCGACTGGCTCTCCGAGCTCGGGCGAGTCGACTAAACTAACAAAACACATGATAACAACAAACATCATATACAAGGTGAGCCCCACAAAAGGGCGGACGCGCTCGGGGACTCATCCAAATCAATCCAAAACACACAAACAAATAGCAAAATGGACACAACGTCCCATTCAATCGCATATCGCATTGTCTTATATTACAAATTATGCCCGCTTGGCAGAACTGCTGCTAACACATCTAGGCAAACTACCCTATTCTGCAGGCTTCGACGACGACGCGCCAGAATCCCGGCGCTTACGGATGAACGCGGTGTACGGGTTTGACGGATACGTCGTCAGCTCACCCGCCATCGCCGAGCGGAAAGGTTGCTCAACCTTGAAGTCACGATGCGGCGGCTCGGGGTCGTTTGGCGCGACGACCGTTTCCTGGTAGGGGAGGAGGTCCCCCATCGCCCAGACACGCTCCGAGTACGCGGCGGCACGTTCCTGCAGCTTGAGAACCTCGGACAGATCCACCGCGCCAGTCGACGAAGGATACCCACTCGTCACATCGTCGAGGTCGAAGTCCTCGGGGAAGTGGGCGAGCCCAAGGCTCAGAGCTGTCGACGCTCCACGCCGAAACGCCGACCGCTTCATGAACTCTACGACCGCGGGCGCCTTCTCCAAATACTCCCACACCTCAACGAGGTCACTGGGAATAACCTCCGTGGGTGACATCTCTTGAAGGTAGGCGCGGATGCACGTCGCCGACAGCGTCGCCGAGTCGACGAGCATGCTTACGCACTCCCTCGCGTCAAGAGAGCTCGCTTCTTCTTGGCTACCAATAACACGACCTGCTAGAAGGAGACAGATATGAGTACCACGGAAACCACAAACAATACAACTGAAAGGCAGGGAAGACGCACTCACCAAGCAACGGGCGGGCGAGTCCCGTGATGAAACACTGAAGAGACGATAATCGCCCGAAGCCCAACAACGAGGGCTTCCGACACCTTGCGGTCTTCCTCCGGCCGCAATGGCGGCCTTAGCTCGCCTTCGCACGAGTTTGCTTCTTCTTTTGCCTCCTGCGATTCAAGGCCGAGGTCGGCGACCCTCTGCCGAAGACTTAACGCAGATCGCCACCAGCTCACCAGCGAGGACAAGCTCTGGCGAGCCACCTCCGCCAGCAACAACCTGAAGTTCCTTGTTTGCTTCTTGGAGAGTGGCGGCTCCTTCTCAAGACGCTTCGCAGCCCAATCGCTCTGACTCAAATTGCACCTGTACATCTTCAAAGTCGCACACATGAAAATTCTCGGTGCTCACCCGCTAAAATTTAGCGATGCGCACTCGGGGGACCGGCGACCACGAAAGTTCCTCGGTGCATACCGCTAAAATTTAGCGATACGCACTCGGGACCGGATTGAAAGTACAAACGAGAAACTATAAGAATCAAGCCGCTAAGCACTGACCTGATCCTCGGGGAGGTACCTGGATGGCCGCACCAAGCATGCCATGAAGTTGTACTGCGTCCACAGACGCAAGCAGCGCCGGCGTGTGCCCGCGACGTTGGTCGGTTTCAGCGTCGGCGGTCCCTGGAGCGAGGCTCGGGAGCGCAGCCCCGCTTGTCGTGGCCGCCTTGGTCACGAAGCGGGGGAAGGTAGCAATCGAGGCACCCGCCCCAAAGGAACTCGCTTCCTCCGGTCTAAAGGAACGCCCTCGCCGTGGACGCGGTTGCTTCCATCGAGTCGGCGCGGCCGCCGCGTCGTCAGAGACAGCGACGATGTCGTCGCCCTTGGCCTTCTTGCTGCCTTCCGTGGAGGCGGCGACCTCGTCCACCTTCCTCTTACGGGAAGGATCCTCCTCGCTAGCGGCGGAGGGTACCTTGGCCACCGTCGGGTGGCCCATCTTTTTCACTCCGGTCCTGCACATCAAGTCAAATCAATAAAAGACAATCGAAGTACTAAAAGAAAATAGAGAAGGCCGAATGCACTCACTTGGCGACTGGAATGAAACGCAGCCCTGTACGAAGGCCGGCCGGTTTTTCCAGCTCAGGGCCCAATCGAGCCCCAGTTCAGGACGTCGGGGCCCAGGATACGACGGCTTCTTTGACGTTGAGGTAGCGGTTGGCGCCCGGCGCCTTCGGAGGCCTCCTCGCGAATTGGGGCTACCGGCGGACCTCCTTGCGGGCGAGACCGCCACGCCGGGACCTCCTTGCGGCTAAGTCGCCACAACCGGAGCCTTTCCTAGCCCAGAAACCGGCGCGAATGGCGGAGGCATTGAGGCCAGCGGCGCTTCCGTAGATGGCGCATCTAGCGCGGTTGTCGCCGGGGCCGCACCGTCACCGGCCGAGCTGTGAGCATCAGAGCTGCTCGTTGAGTGCGGCGGTGAGGCCGCCTTCGGCGGCTTCGTCTTCCTCCTCAGGGGGGCCCTCGCCTCCTTTTCCTTCTTCTTCTTCTTCGCGGGAGTGGCCTGACGGCGCGAGGTGGTCTCTGGGAGTTCGTCGTCATCGTCATGACGCTCGAGGCTCCCGCCGCTGCTTTCTTCGATCGACGCGTGCCGCGGGTCTTTCGGACCAGTGGGGCAATCTCCTCTTCGGACTCGTCCTCGTCGTCCTCGTTACCCTTGGCGGGTGGCGACTCGCTTGTATCCTGGGCGGATGGCCCGGGGCTCTCGTCATCGGCGGGTGGTAGCCACCCTTCCACCACTTGGAACAGCTGCGTTAAACACGAAACAGAGTTAGAATTACCACGACTGCACACGCTGCGACTGCGAACAAGATAAAAAGATTACCGTCGGAGCCGGACGCTTCGCGGTGTAGGGAGGGACCCCGGCCTGCGCATCCGCGTACGCCGCCTGGGTAATCTTCTTCAACGCCGAGAGGTAGTCTTCCAGCTTCCACTCGTCGAGGCAGGCTTTCGTCGAGTCACCCCGGCCCGTGTACTGGTACATGTAATGGTCGCGTTGGGCGAGCGGAACGAGCCGCCGCCCAAGCCAACAATTGTACAAGTTTACCGTCTGGAGCCCCTTCTTCTTCAGGCCACGGATGGTCTGGAGCATCTCGTCGACGACCATCCGCTGGTCGTCGGGGAGCTTGCCGACCTGGAGATGGCGTGGCTCGGAACGATTGGCCGAGTACCGCGGGATCGCCGCCTCGTCCTCCGGAGTCGCCTCGGTCACGTAGAACCATGACTTTTTCGGTCGCCGCTTTGGCGGCATCAGGTCGAAGAAGGAAGCTTTGGATTTGAGTTGGAAGGTTAAGACGCCGCGGCTAGCATTGGGCCGCCTCCTCGCGGTGATCCGTCCCAGCAGATCTTGCCACAAGGGAAAGTAGGGCGGCAGCCCAAGTAGCACTCGCAGAACGCCACGAAGATGGCGAGCTTTCGATGCTATGGGGACCCGGTCGAGGCTGGATCCGTAGTAGGCGCAGGAAGAACAAAGATGTGGAAACCCTAACCCCGATCGAGGTGACTGGTGAAACAGACGAACTCTCTCTCGCGGGTTTGGGGTCATTTCTCCGCTGAGGATACGCCATGACTGCCCCAGGATTCCGGCCTCCTCGAAGGAGGCCACCGCTGGTGCTGCACTTGGATCTACCCCAAGGTTCGGTGGAGAGGGCCATGGCTGAGGATTTGTTTGGAGGTCGGAGGATTGCGGGTCGATTGGATCGCGGAATCAAAGGAAGGAAGATGTGCGCACTCGGAAGAAATGGTGGGCGGTTGGCTTTGCGATAGCCTACCATTCCTCCTATATAGCGGGAGTTGCCCGCCAAATTAGGGGGCCGTTACCGTGCGATGATTACGCCGAAAGTTACCGTTGAGTTACCTTAACGGCTAGTTTGACCACGCCTGGCGGTCCACCTCCAGCCACTCGGCTCGCTAAGTCACTCGCCGAGACCGCGTCCCGTTGGCTCGACTCGCCCAAGACGCGACTTGGTTCGCCGGATTTTTTCCTTCATGCAGGAGCCCGCCGACGATTCGACTGGATGCTTACTTGAAGCCGTATACTCCGACTGCCAGCAGCCACTCACGCCTAATCAACGACGGCCTCGGGGACTACTGATGGGGATACGCCTACTGGGGTATACTCAGCGGGACGTTTCCGACTGGCCCAAAGGCTGGAGAGTGGGCCTGCATAACGGCGAGTGGATCAAAGCCCGAAGGCATCTTGGGCATCGAAGTGAAGGCCCAAAGTAGTAGATAGGCCCGTCGGATTAGGTTAAACGATTACCAAAGTCAGAATCGAATCGGTTGAGATATGTAAACCCTAGGGAGGTGAGCCTATATAAACCTCCCTATGGGGTGAGTAGAGACACGTTCCCTCATACACCCAAGCAACTCGCCGCCTAGTCGCCGAAGTTCGCCCATTGTAAACACCTCCATAATACAATCTAGCAGAGTAGGTCTTTACCCTCGGGAAGCGAACTGGGTAAAACCCTGTGTCTTTGCCCTCATCTCGCACCGCAGATGGCTGGCCGCCCTTGCCCCTCGTTCTACTACTCGCTGCCGATTGCAGCATCTGCCGTGGCCATTCCCACGACATGATGCATATGTTTACAATGTTAGTGCTAAAAGGCTTCGGCCTAATGATTTGAGTCCTACCTATTTATGGCATTGTCGTTTGGGGCATATAAGTGAAAAGCGCATGAAGAAGCTCCATGGTGATGGTCTTCTAACTTCGTTTGATTTTGAATCATACGCGACATGTTAAGCTTGTTTACTTGGAAAGATGACCAAGTCGCCTTTTTGGGGTTTACCCGAGAGAGCGACAGACTTGTTGGAACTCATACATACTGATGTATGTGGACCAATGAGCACGACGGCCAGAGGAGGATATCACTACTTCATTAGATATGGTTATGTCTACTTGATGAGGCATAAGTCTGAAACTTTTGAAAAGTGCAAGGAGTTTCAGAGTGAAGTAGTGTCACATCCCAAAATTCTCCTAATTTTGGAATGTGAAATAAATAAATAAGTTTGATTGATTGTTTGACTATGTTGAAAATTCTCAAAGAGAAGAAACTTTTTGAATAGAAAATCCTCTCAACCTTGAATTCAAAATCTTATATTCTTTTGTTATGAACTAAGTAGCCATATAGGCAAAAGGGCTTGAATTGATTATGGATTGAAGAATTGGTGTGCAAGATTTCAAAATGAAAATCATTAAGCATTCATAAGAATTTCATTACATCCATGCAAAGTTCTCACAAACTAAATCCAAATCCTGGTATCTAAATCCTATAGTTGATTTGCCCAAATGTTCCTAAAGGAAATTAAATTAACTTTATAAAACCACTCACTGTTGCTAAGGCAGCGATTATTGCTAAATTATAGCCTAAAAAGATCCAATTAATATTACAAATTTTTTGAAACAAAATTGAGCTTATTTGGAGCTAGTATGAAAAAGTTATGAAATAAATACAAACACATAAAGATATAAATAAAATGAAATATACAAGGATTTGTAAATCCACTACTTCCAAACTAGTAAAAAGATTACAAATTTGATCCTATAATGATCTATTCGATTTTAGAAAAATTTAAAAACAAGAATCATGTCATTTGAAGTTCGTATGCAAAAGATATAAGGGAAACAAGTAAATAGAAAAATAAAAAAGAAAAGGAAAAAAAACTAATGGGCCGGCCCACCCGGATCGAACCAGCACGCACGGGAAGGATGGATCGATTGGTTGCTTTAAAAAGCGTGCAAAATCTGTTTTGTTAAACCTATCTCTATTCAAACTGCTATAACTTTTTATCTACAACTCCGAATCGACTTCCGTTTGTTTTTACTTGTTATCTACTCCAATACCTATCTCCCCACCGTCCCAAACCTCCATATAAACTCGTGGAGCCACAGCTGTGCGAGTTTCTTTCCTCGAAATCCCGAATCTACACATGCCCGAATCTTATTTCGCTTTTTAACCCATCTAGACTTCGTCGTTTGCCTTCGGTCAAAAAAATGAAAGTTGTAGGAATCGTCGAAATCTTTCAATCCTGACAAACCTCACCTCCTTTCATCCACCACAGCCGGAGAATTTCGTATCGCAATATTTCAGTTCTTACGGTGTAAATCCAAGATGTACTCGCGCTCGTTTCTTCAAATCCAAATTCCTTTAGTGAGAAGGTAGGAATAATGATTCCCCATAACTTTCATGTTATAAGTTTTTCAATTTGACCTATAGATTTGTCTCTCTAACATAGATCTGTTTTTGTCTATTCTGAGCCAAAATCGGGTTAATCTCTTCTTGTAGCCACCGGATCCTATCCAGACGGTCGAGATCCAATCAAACCGGTGCGTGCCATGTCGTCAACCCGGTCAGCTTTCTTATCAACGCCACGTCAACATCAGGTCAATATCTAGTCCCAGTCAGTATGCAAAGTCAACCTGTCCAGTCAGCGGAATATTCCGTTCGAATTTAAAATTGCATATTATAGATCTAACTTGTAAAATTCATTAGAAATTCAAACCACGTCCAAAAATTGCGTATAATATATCAAATTGAAGATTATTTTACGTAGAATCATCTTATCAGAATAGATCCAACTTTTACTGTACGTGGTTACTGCAGTAATTTAATTGGTTTTAATGGTCTTTTAGGTTAATAAATTCATAAGAAATTATCTGTAACTCCGAAAAATATGAACAATATATCAAATTGAAGCTACTGTAATGTACATTAATAATATCTGGTTGGATATAGCCTTTGCCAATTATTTAACCCGTAGCAATTAGTTTTAATGGCTTTATAAATCATTAAATTCATAGTAAATTAATTGCTTGTCACAAAAATATAAATGATATACCGATGGAAAGTTGGTTCCATGTATATCATCAATGTACAATTAGTTCAGCCTTTGACTATAAGGTTTTGCCGTGAAGATTTAAATGGTTTAATGGCTTATTTAGAGTAATAAATTCATAAGAAAATAAATACTATTCGGAAAATTACAAATAATATGTCCCTGGATTCACAATTCCGTGGAGATTACAGATATAATTTTGGTTTGATTTTTAGACAACAAAAACTATATGAATCATTTAAAACCCATTAAAGACTATTTAAATCATACAAAAAGATCTATAACTCTGATTAGGGTGAATCCAACGCCTACTGGTTCATATTAATGTCTTCTATCCAGTAAACCCAAGAAACAAATTTAATTCGACAGTTAGAATAGGCGTTACAATAGAACTATTAAAAACCCTATATTGGCAAGTAATTATTAATAACAAGTACTCCATTGCATTAACTGGCCTCTTGCATGCATCATATACTTCAATATTGTTTAGAGAACTAAAAGTAACAACCATTGTGACTCATTAAATCGTCATGCATGCATCTGTTCATCATTGTTTTCTTGTAATGTTGCACTGTTGTATGTTTGCAATGTTTTGAATGGTGTTTGTTGTGTTTTCTTCAAACGTTAGATTGCGAGGAGTGCAACTACTGTAATTGCAACTACTATGATTGCAAGTATTGTGGTTATTACGAAAGAGGCCATTATAATTGTGAGGATTATCTAATTGACTACATCTACAACAAAGTCAAGTGGTGCTATCACGGTCATAAATGTCCTATTGTTTTCCTATGCATTGTAGATGCTTTTGTAGAATTGCATCTGTAAGAATTGATGTGTATATGCTATGCTATATCCCATATTTTTCCCTATTATTCCTTGTTTATGAGCCATCGTATTGGTAGATTGCTTAGCTATGCTATTTAGACAAGGAAGGGAATCACATCATGAAAAGTTATATGTTTTGAAAGGCTTATATTTTGCTAAATGACAAACCAACATGTTTTAATGAACCACCTGGGCGGAATGGAATTGATTGGGTCATCGAGTGTGGATTTTGGTGGGGAATGCCGCCTAGCACACTGATAAATGATTGGTTACTTTATTTGGAAGCTTTCGTGTGCAACCATGTGCCAATAATGAAATGGGCGGTTTGTTAAACTCAGTAGGTTGTGGTAACTCGAACCCGCGTATCTAGAGATGTAGATAGTATAGGTTGGACCGGTGCGCGTCGGGATTGGGGAGCTACTTCCCGAGCGGTTCCTTCTTGGACTTCTCCCTATCATCATCCAAT
The DNA here is from genome assembly GCA_030063025.1 of Avena longiglumis. Lineage (NCBI taxonomy): Eukaryota > Viridiplantae > Streptophyta > Magnoliopsida > Poales > Poaceae > Avena > Avena longiglumis. Next base: position 466,888,651 of record CP125974.1, on the reverse strand, counting down.
ATGAGAGTGGTGGTACGAGCTGGGCTGGCCAAGTCACATGGGTAAAGTGTACTAACCCCTGCAGGGTGTATAAACTAATCGATTAGCCGTGTCCCCGGTTATGGACAATTTGAGCGACCTGATACTGATGCTATGATATTTCTCACTCATCCTTATTCCTTAATTACTTAAAACTTGTTGGGTGAACATAATTGGGTAGGAGCACCTGGGAGTGAACCAGAGTGTCCTATTTATCGTATTGGAAAACTACTTTGTTACAAATGTTAGGATAAAACTATTGCTTTATGTAAATGAGCCTGAACTCCACTTGGCCAAATAAGCATGTAGTTGATAGATCTGTTGTTAACCACTTTAGCCTACTTGCCATACATTCAATGTATTGACCATTCGTGGCTGCAACGTTTCATGTTGCAGGTTATATCGTATCTGAGTGATCGTTCATAGGTCGCGAGACTCCACTCAACAATTGTTCGCCTATGGCACATTTGAAGGATGGAGATCTACCTTGTATTCGTTTTCCGCTGTGTACTTGAATAAATAATGTAAATTCTGGATCATATTCGTTGTATTTATGATGCATAGTTGTATTTGGTATCATTTTGTACTGTGTGTGCCAGTGAACCGATCCAGGGATTGGCACTATACATATAAACTCAGCCTTATCAGGCGAGGGTGTTATAAGATGGTATCAGAGCTGTGTGTTGACTGTAGACCTTAGAAATGCATTAGCAATAAAAGACCTCTATTAGGGGAACTATCATATTTTCTACTTATTAGATGTTCTTATATTCCTTGTCTATCTTTTCTATAACCTCTTGTTGTTCAAAATTTATAGTTGTCCATTCTTATGATACCTATATGAGGGTTAGCATATAAGTAAAACAATAAATAATATGACATAAATAAACATCTCACCAAGTTTGGTTAGTTCTGGACCATCATATTTTATCTCTTTAGAAGATCATCGCTATCGTGTTAGCATATTGTTCTTACCAACTTATGTGGTATGACAATATAGGTTGCTTGCTTGTTTGTACTAAACCATATCGTGTGATGCCTTGTTTAGGATCTGTTGTTTTGAAACTCTAAAGTTGCTGGAGTTTTGGTGTGGTTTAAAATTATTTTAATGGTGTGAATTGATTGAAATTCGTGGAATAACTGCTGCAGTTTTTTGCCTGACCTGTTGTACCGCGCGATTGTTCATATTTTATTGGTAACTCATAAAAATCTAAAAAAATAGGATATGGAGCGAAATTATCTGTAGTACATGCACAAAAATTGGCTAAAATTTCTAACGAGTTTAAGTTGGTCAGAAAAATTCGTGAAGTCTGCTGTACCGTTTTGACAGATTTTGTTTATTGCTTATATGTTGCTATGTTTTACTCTAGTATTGTTCCCAATGCTTTCAAACTATTTTGTGGTTATATACTACTAAGTTTATACCCCTGTAATGTTATTATACAAGTGTTTGATTGTATGTTGATTGCCTATGATTGTTTCCTTGTTTGTGACATTGATTGCTTCATATAGCTATGGGTAGGATTATTTCCTTAGTCGTTTCTTTCCTATAGAATCTATTCTTCCCTATCTTGAACCGTTGGAGATATAATGATGTGGTAAGTGGAAGGTTTGACAACACAATGCATTTAGGAAGTAGAATGCTTCACCTAATGGAAAAAAATGTGGAAGTATGAAGTGTTGCACATGATGTTATGTAGTAGATTACCCAACCCGAAAGTTGAAGTATCGATAATTTAGTTTTAGTAGTAGCTTTGTTGATTAAATACATGGGAGTCTACATACAGCATTAGTTCGTTCCCATGGAAACATTCTTCAAGGAAAGTGAGAATGCCCGAGTGATAGAAAAACGTAATTCACCTATCCTCATACAGGGTAATGATTTGGGTGCAGGATGGATTGATCACCATTCCTACTACTCCTATTATTCGCTCTTGTACTGTTGGCTTTGCGAATCTTGAGTGCCCTTTTCAACCTTAGCAGATAGCCGGCGTTAAGCCTAGACCTTAGAATGGTATATTTCCCCCTTTATAAAAGCACCCAGTGCTAAGCGTAGGAATGCACAGTAAGGACGAATCCCAACCGTGAATTATGGGCATCGTGAAGTAAACGTTCCCTATTTGCCTACCATGAGAGTTTTTATAGTTTAAGAAGTGCTTTCTCGGAAACTATCAATCATGATGTTTAGAATGTGCTAGAGACATTGTGCCAATAAAAGTCGAAAGGAGAACCAATCTGAGCCAAGTGAACCCTCAAGAAGTGACCTAGTCAATTTTCTTTTAAGGGTGGTAGCCTCCTAATGGATCCCGAACCTTTCGTTCTTTCTAGCCTTCCCAAATCTCGGGACGAGATTTCTTTTAAGGGTGGTAGTCTGTCACATCCCAAAATTCTCCTAATTTTGGAATGTGAAATAAATAAATAAGTTTGATTGATTGTTTGACTATGTTGAAAATTCTCAAAGAGAAGAAACTTTTTGAATAGAAAATCCTCTCAACCTTGAATTCAAAATCATATATTCTTTTGTTATGACCTAAGTAGCCATATAGGAAAAAGGGCTTGAATTTATTATGGATTGAAGAATTGGTGTGCAAGATTTCAAAATGAAAATCATTAAGCATTCATAAGAATTTCATTACATCCATGCAAAGTTCTCACAAACTAAATCCAAATCCTGGTATCTAAATCCTATAGTTGATTTTCCCAAATGTTCCTAAAGGAAATTAAATTGACTTTATAAAACCACCCACTGTTACTAAGGCAGCGATTATTGCTAAATTATAGCCTAAAAAGATCCAATTAATATTACAAAATTTTTGAAACAAAATTGAGCTTATTTGGAGCTAGTATGAAAAAGTTATGAAATAAATACAAACACATAAAGATATAAATAAAATGAAATATACAAGTATTTGTAAATACACTACTTCCAAACTAGTAAAATGATTACAACTTTGATCCTATAATGATCTATTCGATTTTAGAAAAATTTAGAAACAAGAATCATGTCATTTGAAGTTCGTATGCAAAAGATATAAGGAAAACAAGTAAATAGAAAAAGAAAAAAGAAAAGGAAAAAAAACCTAATGGGCCGGCCCACCCGGATCGAACCAGCACGCACGGGAAGGATGGATCGATTGGTTGCTTTAAAAAGCGTGCAAAATCTGTTTTGTCAAACCTATCTCTATTTAAACTGCTATAACTTTTTATCTACAACTCCGAATCGACTTCCGTTTGTTTCTACTTGTTCTCTACTCCAATACCTATCTCCCCACCGTCCCAAACCTCCATATAAACTCGTGGAGCCACAGCTGTACGAGTTTCTTTCCTCGAAATACCGAATCTACACATGCCCGAATCTTATTTCGCTTTTTAACCCATCTAGACTTCGTCGTTTTCCTTCGGTCAAAAAACAAAAGTTGTAGGAATCGTCGAAATCTTTCAATCCCGACAAACCTCACCTCTTTTCATCCACCACAGCCGGAGAATTTCGTATCACAATATTTCAGTTCTTACGGTGTAAATCCAAGATGTACTCGCGCTCGTTTCTTCGAATACAAATTCCTTTGGTGAGAAGGTAGGAATAATGATTCCCCACAACTTTCATGTTCTAAGTTTTTCAATTTGACCTACAGATTTATCTCTCTAACACAGATCTGTTTCTTGTCTATTCTGAGCCAAAATCGGGTCAATCTCTTCTTGTAGCCACCGGATCCTATCCAGACGGTCGAGATCCAATCAAACTGGTGCGTGCCATGTCGTCAACCCGGTAAGCTTCCTCATCAACGCCACATCAACGTCAGGTCAACTTCTAGTCCCAATTAGCATGCAAAGTCAACCTGTCCAGTCAGCGGAATATTCCCTGGAATATTCCGTTCGAATTTAAAATTGCATATTATAGATCTAACTTGTAAAATTCATTAGAAATTCATACCACGTAGAATCATCTTATCAGAATAGATCAAACTTTTACTATACGTGGTTACTGCAGTAATTTAATTGGTTTTAATGGTCTTTTATGTTAATAAATTCATAAGAAATTATCTGTAACTCCGAAAAATATGAACAATATATCAAACTGAAGCTACTGTAATGTACATTAATAATATCTGGTTGGATCTAGCCTTTGCCGATTATTTAACCCGTAGCATTTTAATTAGTTTTAATGGATTTATAAATCATTAAATTCATATTAAATTAATTGCTTGTCACAAAAATATAAATGATATATCGATGGAAAGCTGGTTCCATGTAGATCATCAATATGCAATTAGTTCAGCCTTTGACTGTAAGGTTTTGCCGTGATGATTTAAATGGTTTAATGGCTTATTTAGAGTAATAAATTCATAACAAAATAAATACTATTCGGAAAATTACAAATAATATGTCCCTGGATTCACAATTCCGTGGAGATTACAGATATAATTTTGGTTTGATTTTTAGACAACAGAAACTATATGAATCATTTAAAACCCATTAAACACTATTTAAATCATACAAAAAGATCTATAACTCCGATTAGGGTGAATCCAACACCTACTGGTTCGTATTAATGTCTTCTATCCAGTAAACCCAAGAAACAAATTTAATTCAATAGTTAGAACAGGCGTTACAACAGAACTATTAAAAACCCTATATTGGCAAGTAATTATTAATAACAAGTACTCCATTGCATTAATTGTCCTCTTGCATGCATCATATACTTCAATATTGTTTAGAGAACTAAAGTAACAACCATTGTGACTCATTAAATCGTCATGCATGCATCTGTTCATCATTGTTTTCTTGTAATGTTGCACTGTTGTATGTTTTCAATGTTTTGAATGGTGTTTGTTGTGTTTGCTTCAAATGTTAGATTGCGAGGAGTGCAACTACTGTGATTGCAACTACTATGATTGCAAGTATTGTTGTTATTACGAAAGAGGCCATTATAATTGTGAGGATTATCTAATTGACTACATCTACAACAAAGGCAAGTGGTGCTATCTTGGTCATAAATGTCCTATTGTTTTCCTATGCATTGTAGATGCTTTTGTAGAATTGCATCTATAAGAATTGATGTGTATATGATATGCTATATCCCATATTATTCCCTATTATTCCTTGTTTATGAGCCATCGTATTGGTAGATTGCTTAGCTATGTTATTTAGACGAGGAAGGGAATCACATCATGAAAAGTTATATGTTTTGAAAGGCTTATGTTTTGCTAAATGACAAACCAACATGTTTTAATGAACCACCTGGGTGGAATGGCATTGATTGGGTCATCGAGTGTGGATTTTGGTGGGGAATGCCGCCCAGGACACTGAGAAATGATTGGTTTCTTGGTTTGGAAGCTTTCCTGTGCAACCATGTGCCAATAATGCAATGGGCAGTTAGTTGAACTCAGTAGGTTGTGGTAACTCGAACCCGCGTATACAGAGATGTAGATAGTGTAGGTTGGACCGGTGCGCGTCGGGATTGGGGAGCTACTTTCCGAGCGGTTCCTTCTTGGACTTCTCCCTATCATCACCCAATATGAGAGTGGTGGTACGAGCTGGGCTGGCCAAGTCACATGGGTAAAGTGTACTAACCCCTGCAGGGTGTATAAACTAATCGATTAGCCGTGTCCCCGGTTATGGACAATTTGAGCGACGATCGATGCTATGATATTTCTCACTCATCCTTATTCCTTAATTACTTAAAACTTGTTGGGTGAACATAATTGGGTAGGAGCACCTGGGAGTGAACCAGAGTGTCCTATTTATCGTATTGGAAAACTACTTTGTTACAAATGTTAGGATAAAACTATTGCTTTATGCAAATGAGCCTGAACTCCACTTGGCCAAATAAGCATGTAGTTGATAGATCTGTTGTTAACCATTTTAGCCTACTTGCCATACATTCAATGTATTGACCATTCGTGGCTGCAACGTTTCATGTTGCAGGTTATATCGTATCTGAGTGATCGTTCATAGGTCGCGAGACTGCACTCAACAATTGTTCGCCTGTGGCACATTTGAAGGATGGAGATCTATCTTGTATTCGTTTTCCGCTGTGTACTTGAATAAATAATGTAAATTCTGGATCATATTCGTTGTATTTATGATGCACAGTTGTATTTGGTATCATTTTGTACTGTGTGTGCCAGTGAACCGATCCAGGGATTTACACTATACACATAAACTCAGCCTTATCAGGCGAGGGTGTTACAAGTAGAGAATCAACGTGGCAAGAAAATAAAGGCCTTGCGATCTGATCGTGGAGGTCAATATTTGATTCACGAATTTAGCGATCATCTTAAGAGTTGCGGAATTATTCCACAACTTACGCCGCCCGAAACGCCTCAAAGAAACGGGGTCGTCGAATGGCGTAATCGAACTTTGTTGGACATGGTTCGATCGATGATGAGCCAGTCGGATTTACCATTATTATTTTGGGGTTACGCTCTAGAAACGACATCTTTCACACTTAATAGGGTACCATCTAAATCCGTAGTTAAGACACCATATGAGATGTGGACTGGAAAGAATCCCAGTTTGTCTTTTCTAAAGATTTGGGGTTGTGATGAATTTGTCAAGCGACTTCAGTCGGACAAGCTAACACCCAAATCAGATAAGTGCATTTTCGTGCGATATCTGAGGGAAACCTTAGGGTATTACTTCTATAACCAAGAGGAGGGCAAAGTGTTTGTCGCTCGTAGAGGTGTTTTCCTAGAGAAAGAGTTTCTCACAAAGGGAACAAGTGGAAGGTTGGCGCGACTTGAAGAAGTTCAAGATGAGCCAGTTGGGGATGCTTCTATGAGTGATGCTGTTGTAGAAGAACAAGTTGAGGAACCCGTGGCAACAGAAGCACCACAACCACGAAGGTCGGCGAGGCTCCACGAAGCGTGAGAATTATTATTGTTAGACAATGATGAGCCTGCGACCTATGCATAAGCGATGGTGGACCCAGACTCTGAGAAATGGCTGATCGCCATGAGATCCGAGATAGAGTCCATGGGAGACAATCAAGTTTAGAACTTGGTTGACCTTCCTGATGGTTTTAAAGCCATCGAGTGCAAATGGATATATAAGAAGAAGATTGATATGGATGGAAATGTTCACATCCATAAAGATCGACTTGTTGCAAAAGGTTTTTGACAAGTTCAAGGAGTTGACTACGACGAGACTTTATCGCCCGTAGCGATGCTTAAATCTATACGGATAATTCTAGCCATTGCTGCACAATTTCACTATGAAATATGGCAGATGGATGTCAAGACGGCTTTCCTAAATGGAATCCTAACTGAGGACGTGTATATGATGCAACCCGAAGGTTTTGTCGATCCAAACAATGCTGGAAAGGGATGCAAACTTCTGAAGTCCATTTATGGGCTGAAATAAGCATCTCAGAGTTGGAACATTCGATTTGATGAAGTTGTAAAGGAGTTTGGCTTCATCAAAAACGAACAAGAACCTTGTGTTTAGAAGAAGGAAAGCGGGAGAGCGTTGGTATTTATAATCTTATATGTAGATTACATATTGCTTATTGAAATGACATTCCTATGCTCGAGTCTGTTAAGACGTCATTGAAAAATAGTTTTTCGATGAAGGACTTGGGAGAAGCGGCATATATTCTGGGCATCAAGATCTATAGAGATAGATCAAGAAGGCTAATTGGATTAATCCAGAGTATATACATTGACAAGGTGTTGAAACTGTTCAGCATGTAAGAGGCTAAGAAGGGGTTCTTGCCCATGTCTCACGGCATTAAACTCAGCAAGACTCAGTGTCCTTCGACTACTGATGAGCGTGAGCGCATGAGCAGGGTTCCATATGCTTCGGCTATTGGATCCATCATGTACGCAATGATATGTACTCGCCTAGATGTTTCCTATGATCTAAGTGTTACGAGCAGATACCAGGCTGATCCAGGTGAAGGTCACTGGACAGCGGTAAAGAACATCCTTAAGTACTTGAAAAGGACTAAGGATGTGTTCCTAGTTTATGGAGGTGAGGATGAACTCAGTGTAAAGGGTTACACAGATGCGAGTTACCTTAATGACTCAGATGATTCGAAATCGCAATCAGGTTATGTTTTTGTCATGAATGGTGGTGTTGTGAGCTGGAAAAGTTCCAAGCAAGATACGGTGACCTCCTCTTCAACAGAAGCTGAATATATTGCTGCCTCGGAGGCCGTAAAGGAAACTGTTTGGATTAGGAATTTCCTGATCGCTCTCGGTGTGGTTCAGGGCGTGTCCAATCCCTTGGACGTTTATTGTGACAACAATGGTGCTACTGCATAAGCCAAGGAACCTAGATAGCACTAGAAGAACAAACATATTCGCATGCGTTACCATCAGATTCGTGAGTTCATTAAGGTTGGTAGTGTCATGATATGCAAAATACATACAGACTCAAATTTTGCTGATCCTTTGACTAAGCCTCTCCCGCAGCCTGCGCATGAAGCGCACACAAGAGCAATTGGTATTATATACATTTTAGATTGACTCTAGTGCAAGTGGGAGACTGAAGGAAATATGCCCTAGAGGCAATCATAGAGATGATTATATTTCATATGTATCCATGAGTTATTGTAATGTTCCTTGAATATCCATATCAGGCAAGTTGTATTGATTGGCAATTATGTGAATTGTTTGTGAAACTTTTTACTTGTATGGTTATTTAATAGTTGTCCCTAGTCGGAGTTCATGTGAGGACACACGTGAATATTAGACTAGCACATCGATTGGTTGATGACTATGTTTCGCAAGTCATAGACATGGAGATGTCAAACCAATGATGTGGACACATGTTATGAACATGGGGTTGGACTGACCCAAATTGAGACTGGCAATGAGTTACAGCTCTCTCTCTACACATCGTGTACATTTTGTCCTTAGACCTGAGATTTTCGTATGTACTTGAGATGTGGATCGACCTACTTTGGGGCTATCAAATGCTAATCCGTAACTGGGTAGTCATAAAGGTAGCTTTCGGGTCAATCAAGATGGGATTTGCCCCTCTCTACTTGAGAGAGATATCTCTGGGCCCCTCGAGTGATCGGATCCAAAAATGCATGGTCGTGCTACATATGGTTAAGAGTTAACCTAGTAAAGGATTCCGAATCACAGTATCGAGAAAGGGAGGTCATCTTGGAGCTAGACAAAATATCGTGAATCAAAGGGAAAGACATGTACTAAACCTTGTGATTGTTCGTCCGATATGATCTTTGTATGCGTTTAGGAGTTGGCACGTCTTGCTAGACGCCACTACCAACTATTGACATAATAAGTGTATTCGTTCATGTCTATACGTATATGAACCTATAGGGTCACACACTTAAGGGGATGGAAGCCTAATGAGGATTAGATCCGAATTAGACCAGGCTTAGGGTACTAATGGGCTGCTAATGTAGAAGCCCACTAGGGACTCCTATATAAGAGAGGGTGGGGCGAGATGACCAGGGTTAGACCTCACACCATTCCACCCAGCCGCCACACCTCTCGCCTGTGTTACACGCACACCTAGCAGTCCGGCGTCTGACGCTTCCACCCCGCACGTGTGGATACCTCGGAGGTGTTGCATCTGTGGTACTTGGACGAGCCGTGCAAGGGGAGCTTCTCGTGGGACGAGGACAAGGAGGAGACGTGGAACGTCTGCACTGCCTCGATGCGCTTCATCAATTCCGCAACTGCGCGTCTAGTGGTAATCTCGTGATCTATGACAACAGTAATCCTGGTTTACGCGGTAGAAAATTTTGATTTGTGCTAGTGTAGCCTACCCGTAACCCTTCAATTACAAGAATAGGTCACTTAACACAAACATGAGACAACGGAAGGAAAATTATGCTATTAATTATAGCAAACTTAACAAATGGCCTAAGAGGCCTGAAGCATAACGATGACGCCCAATCCATAGATCCCAGACTGCCGACTGGGAACTCCAAACTACTCGTCGATGTCGATGCTGTAAATAACTCATCTTCTTATGGTAACACTTACTCTGCTGCAAAAGTATCAACGAAGCAAGGGTGATTATAGGGTGTACTCCGCAAGACTTATGGCTGGTGGATTTATTTTTCATAAATCCATCTTTGTTTTGTAAGACAAGAGGGAGAAGAATCTTTTAAAAGGGGATAAGAGAGAGGTATCACTAGATTTGATCATCTATTGATATCCACCAAAACATCATCAGCTGAACCTATCTAGGATCACCCCCTCGATCCCTGAGGAAGCATCCTTAAGCACACATTACTTAACTTGCCAAGTTTTATGATTAGGTTCAAGTTTTCTATGATCTTCACATTCGTTCCCAAGTCGTCCATAACCGTGGACGCGGCTTTTCAAAAAGATTAATAACCCTGCAGGGGTGTACATCTTTACCCACACGTACTAACCTTCTCTTAATGCCAGTACATTAGCCCTCTTCCTTGGAAGGCCGACAGAGGGTGGTTAGACACAACCTTTACCTTGCTTTCGCTGAGACCATGAGTCACGCACTAGGGAGATGCCGCCGTAATGGGTCGAGTCCCGAAGTCGGTCCCTAATGATGTGAACAAGGTTTGAGATTATGTATGCCGGGCACCTCCCATTCCCTGCCACGCTTACCTACCTTTATGAATGCACCTCCTTCACCTCCTTCGAGAAGAGCCAGAATGCATATGTCGAATGGAACGCCCGAACTATATGACTCATGGAATCTACTCGGAAAGTTAGTTGGTCGAAGAGGTTTCCAGGCCCCCGTGTGGTTGTATGCTCGTCTTGGTTCAAGAGGCAAGAACATCGGGTCCTAGGGGTGGCAAGAATGGGACTGGAAAAACCACAACCCACGTGGCCTCCCATACAAGCCTTAACATGTTTAACTTTCATCTCTGATATTACCACGTCATCCTGTCATACTAGGTTCATTCGCAGCTCTGATTCATCAACTGGATGGACCAGTGGTAACAGCTAAGTATGGCTAAGCACAACAGATGTAACAGCCCTAGCAACGCTTCACAAGCCAAAACCTAGTTATGCTAGGAGCAGCGGATCAGGAATATAGGCTACAAAGGGAACATGCAATAGATTTGATTACTCTATATATCGATAAAAGACTTGGAATCGTATGCACATGGCAAGAATGAAATACTTTGAAATCATAGGATTCATATGTATGTGTGGGGCTTCGCTCGCCTTTGCCAGTTGATATCCGAAAAGCAGAGCTTCGGACACTTGGTACCTGACTTGATTACAGTTGACCAGGTATTGGTCTTCGAGCTTCGACGGTGTTGATCTCGGTCTTTAATCTTGATCTCGACTCTGATATCGTATTCTACCAAAGAAGAACCAAATACCGGAAAGAAGGGGAAACAATCAACACATGGCATCGATGCAATGCTCAAGCAAGGATGATGATATGACAAGTTAAATTGCATTGAAATAAACCCCTAAGGCATGCTTGACAATTTAATCGGGTTCCCGAGGGGTACAAACCCTAATTCAGAAAAACTCCGGAATCACCTGTGAGGGGTTGCATTGTTCTTCTAATTAAACTTGTCATGAAATTTCATTAACAATGCATGATTATATCTTATTTAGATAGTTCTCATTTTTCTGAACATTTTGATATATTATACACATCTTTCTCACTTATAAATAATAAGTTATTGAATTTATAAGTTATAATAATTTCTGAAATTATTTAAAACAACTTATATACTCTTTACACAGCAGTCACAGCTAGCTGCAGAGACAGACAAATGGGCCCTTAGGCCAGCTCATCCTCCACATGGGCAGGGTGGGATCCAGGCCAGGTTGACTGGGCTGACTGTGCCTGCTGACGTCATGGTGACGTCAGCACGACGTCACGCCGGTGATGGCTCACGGATCGGCGATGGGGAGGGTGATAGGAGGCTTGCGGGGATGCATGGTTGTGTGCGTTGGATGCACGAGGCTGCGAGGAGCCAAATGGTGGTGGCGCCACCACTTCTGGGTCATCGGAGCATCGTCTACGACGGCGGCAGACGGCGAGGTTCGGCGCAGACGCTGTAGAGAGCAAGAGGAAGAGGGTGGAGGGCAATGGGAGGTGCAGAAACTCACCACAAGCGCGAGAAGAGGGTCGACGTGGAGCGGAGTGGCCGGAGTCGATGGCGGGGACGATGGCCGGAGCTCGGGAAGGAGTGTTCAATTGCAGCGATTAGAGGCTTGTCAGCTTGCATGAGTCAAGCAGATGAAGGAGTCGAGCACGGCGGTCTCGATGGTGGTCTCAACTGGGCCTGGGATGGCCGGTAACGGCGGGACACGGTGGAGCCCTAGGCTAGGGTTCGTCGGCCAAAGGAGAGGAACGCGAGAGGGAGGTTGCTAGGGAGAGCGGGAGTGGATGAGGACGAGAGAGACGTGATCGCGCGGGTCTTATCCTTCTCCACGCACCGGCAGACGGCGAGGAGCAGGCGGCACGGATCGACGGTGTAGGCGAGAACACCGAGCTGCTTTGTCTCGAGGAGGAAGACGACATGGGCGGTTGAAACGGTACCGGGCCGTGGTTGGGCCGCGCTGGACTGGGAACTACTGCGCGTGAGCGGCGGAGAGGAGAGAGGAGAGTTTGGTCTTGGCCTTGAGAGAGAGAGGGAGACTGTTTTTATTTGCAAGTTATTTTTCTATTTATGTTTTCTTTTCTCTCTTTTGTAAATCCATTTGAAATCTGTTTTGAATATTTTGAAAATACCAAAACCTTTGTAAACATTCCAAAATAATGTAGGGGCCCTTTATAACCATTTGGGTTCCATAAATTTTGCACTTTTCAAAATTTCAACAACATTTGAAATGTTTCAAATAGAGAGAGGGAAATACGGTTTAGGGTTTTGTGATTAATTCATGCATGTATTTTTAAGATGATGCTCATGCTATGCACAAATCAAACCCTAATTAACATTTAATGAAACTAGGGTTGTTACAATTCTATCCCCCTTAAAAGAATCCCGTCCCGAGATTCCTAGGTAGGAAGATAGAAGGAATAGGGTTACACTAGGCTTCAACGGTCTTCTCGGAGTGGTTGATCCATGCCACCATGACGAGTGGATGAAGCGCTTCATAATCTTCAAGGTGGCTTCTCACACCAAGGAAGAGAGGGAATGACACGAAACCACAAACTGAGTATCTCATGGTCAACTCATGGATAAATGTTTTTCGAACATATTTAGAGCCAACAGACATGAAACACGTCAAGGTAATAGAGGAAACAAAAGGAGATGGTTTCAAGGTGAAAGATAATTGGTATTCATAAGTATTGAGACCATAGAGCTTGCAGAAGAGGGTAAACTTCTGAGGGGAGAAACTTCCAATAGATGGAACATGACCACAGACTTCGAGAGATAAACCTCTACTAAACAGCTTAATAGAGCTTTACAGGTGGAAGAGATAGATACCAACAAAACCAAGTTGTTAAACTACTTTTGACACGGAAGGGTCACTCTTTCGTTCAACAGAAGGCCAAGACAGAAAGGTGTTTTGGTGGAGAGGACTCATAAGAGTCACAAGGAACATGTAACAAGAGAAACTATTGATTACCAAAATCTTGGCTGCTCTTCGAACATGTTTAAGAAAGCAGGAAGGAAACTCTTTATTCATCCAGGACTATCAAAATCTTTGCCAAGATTATGATATCATTTTGCACCACCAAGATGAATAGTTTAGAAGATTCCTAATGACACGAGAAGAAATATACTTCATTCTCAGACTCCAAGTACTTGGCATAACAAGAAGTTTGCCATCATAAAAGGGCCTAGAGGATTGACCAAGAGACATCTGCAACTCTACTTTAAATGTTCTCCTTGATGTTCGAAACACCGTTAGTAGGCTGCTGATAAGCCTGTAACCAGTCATCAATTAAAGGTCGGACTTCGGATACAAAGGAAACCATAAGCATAACTCCTAAAATAAATCAGAGAAGATGCCTCATGAGGAGTGCTTGTTATTGCGATTTTAAGGGTATGGCAATAGGTCTTCCGGCTATTTGTGTCAACCATTACGTCAATCTTGCCAGATGTATAGAGAGACCTATTTCAAAACCTTGCGGAACACCAACTATTATTGTTGCTTGAGATTCCGCTTTGATTAAGTGAAGAGATACTTCAGACAAAGCACATCCGAATAGAAAGGGTGCAACATTTACACAGAGGTAAAGGCACTAGATTCTCAAGACATGGACTTCAATGTCAATATCCAAAATATGAGCTAGATTGCGGAACCCATGTGATAACAAGTTATGGAAAGATATTTGTATATACATGAATTGTTTGCATTTAAACACAACTGAATCCTGTTTAGGAAACATTTAGGAGGATATCAAAGTTTTGAGTACTTCTTTTCTTCCATGACAAATTAGTTAGTGGCTTGGTGTGCTTGGAGGTTCTTCTCGATATGTGAAGATATCAAACTACCATATCAAGAATACTTCGCACATGCTTGATTAACTTGAAATGATTCCTAAGGAAACAAGACAACTCTACTCGAATCCATGACGACATCTTTCAACATTTGCACGTGAATCGGAGAAGGTCACTTCTAACATCCAGAACACATACTTCGAGATAACACGAAGATAGTTCTCAAAAGTTTCCAACATTAATGCCAAATGTTCCATACTAATCTGATATAACAGGGAGAAGATAAGGATGTCATCGATGGGCTCAATAACAAAGTTATCAAGACACTCCAAGAAGATGGACTCACATGTTGTATGAACAAAGCATAGACATTGGTCAGACCAGAGGACATGAAGATGTACTTAAGTGAGACATCACAAATGGATACAAGATCAAAGTTTTCCTTGGAACTGAGTTTGATTTGACGATTTCCCAAATAAAATCAAAGGTGGGAAGATAACATATCCACAAAGGACATAATATCTTACTTCAGCACGAACAAAACTAGACATCCCTTTAAGGAGGAACAGAGTTGGATAGAACTTTTGGCTTACAACTCTCCAAGTTGTTGTTTAAGCCCAACCAACTAGTTCAGGGGTACCCAGTACAAATCCTTGGAGAAAGTAGCGGTTTAAAGAAATAGCTTACTCAAGAACCTGACAACACGGTCATGTGGCAACATGGCGATACTTCTAGTAGACATCTAGAATATCACACACCACCGATATGTCACTTAGTTCAATAGGAAACTTGCTTGGTAAGGCAAGAAGACCTAGTCTCAGAGCTTCGGTACAAGCCTAACTCTTTGATCGAAGAGAGTGCACTAGAATATCGGACTTGGCAGCACAATCATCCTTTTCTTGGTGATAGGGTTAACCTAATCACGCTAAGAATGATACAAATGTCCTAGAAGTTCAAAGCAATAGGAATTGCTAGGAATCTCAAGTAGCCACATCATTACACACACGCAACATTCCTAAGCGCGAACAGCTCAGGGGAAGGGTGGGTAAAAATGTGTAAGAGCATCACTTTATTAAGAGGGTAATGAGACTCAGCACGACCTATTAATATAAAAGGTGTGGTACTTCAGGGTAGAACAAAACATAAGCTAATCAATGATTATTGATCTGCGGATTACAACACTTTGACATGGTCCTGGATATGACGAGGTACTAGAGTTTGTTTCTCCTGACATCCCGAACTGGTTTGTCATGATGGACCACAAGAGTATCTTGCATAGAAAGACACCAATGCACACTACTACTTGGCTACCAATTGGTAGGCAATGGTCGGAAAGCAACAAGGAAGGAGGAACATGCTTAGAATAGAATCCTGAGATGTAGAAGCATAAGTCAACAATCTTCCGAAAACCAATGCATAGAAAGGAAAGTGTGGCAGATTCACGAGTATAGATGTGAGTCTCGCGAAGAGCACTCTTGTCAGGATCTATTTGGTTCCATTAAAGAACATCTGCCATAGCATGTGGTAGGGAAGTCCCTTATAGTCACTATTCAATGGCGACAATATCCACAAGCTTGAAGGCTAGACTAGAAGGTACTAGCTATCCTGGGGTAATGTGAAAACATTAACAACAGGGGTCAATAATGGATCTTGAGTTAAAGGCCAGCTTCATGTACAAGATTCGCAACACTAGAATCCAGCACAATCGGGGATCTTAGGTTCAAGTCCAAGGGTTAAAATCCAGAAAAAGGAATAACTACTACTTGAGTGACAATGCGTACCTACAAGCTAGCAATCACGAGGTAGCTTCCAAGAGAAGAAACGACTTATGAAGTACCCGAACAATTAAAAAGGAGGAACACGAGGCGAAAGGAAACCTCGAGACCTAGAACAGAACACTGTGGAACCATCAACATGATGTTGTGGACCCATAAGATAGAGAGATCATGATGGAAAGGAATCTCTCATATGAACAAGAGCAAAGAGTTACAAGAAATTCACAACACACACAACTGACTCTAGAGAACTCAATACTAGGTCAACTGGTTGAGAAACCGGCATGGCCTGAAGAGGAACCTAAGCTTTGAAGAAAGAGACGAGATAGCAATTTTTTTACAAATCAACACAAGGTAAGGTAACCCAGAGTTAGAGCGAAACTAGATAAGGAGAAAAAGAAGCATGCTAGAGTTTTCGCACATAATTTTCATGTTTGAAAATAGTTTTCACAAACACTAGACTCAACATCGACCAATAGAAAGGGTTTCCTACAGTCGGTAATGCTCTGATACCAAAACCTGTGAGACCCCCGGGATTAAGGCTAGACAAATCCCAGACCATCGTCTGAACATAAGCCTAACCTAATCTCGAAAGCGTACACAAAGAAAATCGGTAACACAACAGTGACCCTACGACACAAAAATTATTACAACGAGCTCATAACTGAGCAGAGAACCAAAAATATTACTAGCAGAGGTCACTAACCACAAACATGAGACAACGGAAGGCAAATTATGCTATTAAGTATAGAAAACTTAACAAATGGCCTAAGAGGCCTGAAGCATAACGATGACGTCCAATCCATAGATCCCAGACTACCGACTGGGAACTCCAAACTACTCGTCAATGTCGATGCCGTAAAGAACTCATCTTCTTATGGTAACACTTACTCTGCTGCAAAAGTATCAATGAAGCAAGGGTGAGTATAGGGTGTACTCCGCAAGACTTATGGCTGGTGGAGTTATTTTGCATAAAGCAATCTTTGTTTTGTAAGACAAGAGGGAGAAGAATCTCGACTAATCATAATATTTTAAAAGGGGATAAGAGAGCGGTATCACTAGCTTTGATCATCTATTGATATCCACCAAAACATCATCAGCTGAACCTATCTAGGATCACACCCTCGATCCCTGAGGAAGCATCCTTAAGCACACATTACTCAACTTACCAAGTTCTATGATTAGGTTCAAGTTTTCTATCATCTTCACGTCCATTCCCAAGTCGTCCATAACCACGGAAGCGGCTTTTCGAAAAGATTAATAACCCTGCAAGGGTGTACATATTTACCCACACGTACTAACCTTCTCTTAATGCCAGTACATTAGCCCTGTTCCTTGGAAGGCCGATAGAGGGTGGTTAGACACGACCTTTACCTTGCTTTCACCGAGACCATGAGTCACGCACTAGGGAGATGCCGTCATAACTGGTCGAGTCCCAAAGTCGGTCCCTAATGATGTGAACAGGGTTTGAGATTACGGATGCCGGGCATCTCCCATTCCCTTCCATGCTTACCTACCGCGATGAATGCACCTCCATCGCATCCTTCGAGAAGAGCCAGAATACATATGTCGAATGGAACGCCCGAACTATGTGACTCATGGAATCTACTCGGCAATTTAGTTGGCTGAGGGGGTTTCCAGGCCCCCGTGTGGCTGTACGCTCGTCTTGGTTCAAGACGCAAGAACATCGGGTCCTAGGGGTGGCAAGTATGGGACTGGAAAAACCACAACCCACGTTGCAGTGACCCAGCATACCACTGCATGATGTAGTATACTATATAGTCGTTGACATAACACCAATGAAACACCGTTCACTAGTATTACATCCCTCAGAATGACACAACAGAGACACAACGGGTCCAATACATGGCTTAAAGGATACAACTCACTCTCTTACATAATATCCAGAGAACGCTCTAGGTTAAAGAGAGAGAAAGAACTTCTTACGAAGAAGAATCCAAGATAAACAATGCAAGAATGATTATACTATTAAGCCTAATATTTTGACAAAGAGGTTGGCATTTCTGCTATTGCAACACACTACAGAAATAGGTTCTTTGGCTAGAGATAATATTCCTATTTAATCAATAACTTTCGTCTTCACCTAAGTTGAGGTATATGTTGACTTCCTTGTCTTCATTGAAGAGCTTTAGCTGGTACTGATAAGTCCTGGAGCATATCTTGATGTAGAAATCGTTTTAATGGCTTCAGAATCTAGCAAGGGTTAAAAAGATACTTTGAGTACGAGCGTACTCAGCAAATTCACTAGAAAAGGAGTGTTTGATGCACTATATCTACAGCCACAGACCGTAGGTCGTAGGCAATGCAAGTTTTTATAAACATTTCTTTAAAGGTTGCTTTTATTCTGAAAAGCTATGTCCGTCAGCCTTCACGGGTTTACCAGAACTTTCATGGAGTTCCTTTCCCGCCGCGTATGCAGCTCCTTCCCAGAACAGGGAGTAACAAGTTACAGTTCTTAGACTCTGTAGAGGTGCGTTACTTTACCCATGAGAGTTCATCTCTTTGTTGCACAACCAGGCAGCTTATTCCCATCCA
Organism: Avena longiglumis; assembly: GCA_030063025.1. Taxonomy (NCBI): domain Eukaryota; kingdom Viridiplantae; phylum Streptophyta; class Magnoliopsida; order Poales; family Poaceae; genus Avena; species Avena longiglumis. Next base: position 466,869,976 of record CP125974.1, on the reverse strand, counting down.
CAATTCCATGACGTGGGGCCTAGAAGATGATCCAATCCAATCACTGCCCCCTTCGCGACCCCGCATGCCTCCTTGGTGTACACCATGCCCACATAAAGAATTACGGCAATGGTTTGTACAAACCATTGGATGCCAGAACTATCATGGGACGATTAGGGTTCCCACCCATATGCTGCATATTCCCTATGAATTACAAATTAATATGAATGCTAGGAGGATAACAGCCACGACCTGCACATCCGGCTTGATGCAAGAGGAAGAAGATAAAGCTGACTTCTCCGTCCCATTCCAAATCTCATGGTCAACGCGTAATATACGGCGCAAGAATCACTGGCGACATTGGTTGTTAAGTCCTATGTGATATAGTTCTGAACAGTGGTATTCCAACTGTCAGACTTAATAGATTAACTAATCACCCTAAATCAATAATCAATAGTTCTCATTATTATTGAAAATAGTGTTTTCTGACCTTTTTCAAATGCAAGTGAAGACAACACTAGATTTGTAATATACTTTACAGAAAATAAACAAAGGACATGAGCAAGTGTGAACTTGCCTTTTGTGATTGCAAGATTGTGCACTCACGGTCTTCGAGTCAGTATAAGATCCAAAATCTGAAATCAGCATCATTGGTCCGATAAGGACTAATGTTTAAAGAAGCAATATGCTTTTATGCATAAGTAATGTGATGCACGTTCTAAGCGCAAATCCTAGGAATAACGTTGTCCTAGGGTTTGGATTCCAAAAGTGGTTACTTTGGAATGTGTGGTCCTTTTAGATGAGTTTCATTAGTTGTATTAGAGTTTATGAGTGGTTGTGAACAACACATATGTAGGAGTAAAGTATACATACTTATGACATACTAGTTAGGATTACTTATACAAGAGTTCTTATTTGAAGTGGCAAAAAGGATAACCTTCGAAGAAAAGGTTTCTCTTCTAAGGTTTAAACAAAATTTGTGGTTAGTTTGTGGTGGTTGATGTTATTAGTTTGCTCAAATGGTTTGGCTTGAGTTACTTTATAACTTAACTACTTCAGACCAAATTTAATTATAAAATATAAAGTAATGTTTATTGAATTATATTTAGATTCTTGGAGACTAAAGTTAACTTTAAAGAATATATTTAGTCTTGAAAGTATAATACTTATACATTTGTACTTTGTGTATCTAATTTTTTTTTCTTTAAGTTATTTAAGAATGGTTATTCTTTTACTTGGTGTAATGGTTTCTTGATTCTATAATAGAGTAATATCAATTATCTTTTCTATTTAAGTTAGTATAGCTTATAAACCATGGTAGATTGTTACTTAATTACGCTTCATCTTTCTAGAGTGTTGTGGTAGTTTTCTTAATTTGATGGTTAATATAGATAGAAAAGGTTTGGTGTATTCATAATTTGTTCTTGAAGGTTTTATGAATCTTTTTAGAATAAAATCTTCACTTAATGATAATGATAAGTTAATAAAAAGAAATTTATAATGTTTAAATCATTTAATCTTTATTTTATTAATATTTAAGGCTAGTACTATTTATTAAACTTAATTTACTCATTTTAAGATTATAAATAAATTTTATTTATCTTTATATCAATTATTAATGAAGTAAATAAGTTTAAATTTGAGCTGTTAAAATATTTGAATTTTTTATTTAACTCAAAAGAAGAATATTAGGATTTTAACATGTAGATATTATTTTTGTGATCATCTTGGTATATCACACTTATTTTTGTGATTTATAAATAATAAGATATGACTTTTATAATTCTTATTACTTTATAATTACTTAATAAATAATAAATATTTAATTAAGTGAAATAACATTACAAGATTATATTTTTAAATTAAAATTCTTATTTTGCTAATATTTTTGGTATTTTATTTATATTATTATCATTTATCATTATAAAAATATGAATTATCAAAGTTTTATTACTTATAAAACCTTTATTAAATATTATTTATTTAAATAATCATCATAATATTATTTGATAATAGTTTTAAGTTGTAGTTTTTTCTGAAAATTTTCATATATTACACATATTTTTCTGAATTATAAATCAAAAGTTATTAATTAAACAAGATTTAACCATTTATTAGATTTCTGGAATATTATTAATTGAATTATAACATTTTATTTAACTCACAACAGAAAATACATATTTACACCGTACCCAAAGCTAGCCCCATTCACTGACCCGTGGGCTAGGGTCCACCTCATCTCATTGGTTAAAGAAATACATTTGTTATTGACCCAGTCTTTACCTCTCTATTAATGACATATGGGCCCTAGGCCATGTCATCAGCCACGTGAACAAAGACCAGTCAAACTAGCTGACGTGGTGCGATCATGACGTAATGATGGCGTCAACATCATCACCGCCGCCAGAGGTTGGTCGCCGGCGACGATCTACTGCACCCTAGCAAGCAAAATAGATCTAGTTCGAATCAGCACAACCTACTGAACCTAATAGTGGCAGCGCCGCTCGGAAATAGTCGTCGGAGCTTCAGGTCCGACGAGCTCCGACAGTGGCAGACGGTGACGCATGATGAAATGGCGATTTACAACGAGATCCGGCGATTGAATGTTACTGGGAGGTTAGGGAACTCACCCTGATGATGATTGAGTGGTACGCGAGGACAGGCGCGGTCGGAATCGAGCTTCCCGACGAGGATTCCGACGAGCTGCTGCGAAGAGGAACGACAAAATTCCCCCGCTCCAGTGCTCCCCTTGATGCAAGCTTCTACCCAGAGGATATACGGAGGAAGGCGCTTCTCCATGACGGCCCAGAATGGTGTGGGGAGACGTGGTTCGACAGCGAGAGGTGGCTCCGGTGAGCTAGGGTTTCGGTCTCGTTCGTATCTAAGAGGATAAGGAGGAATTGGAGATAAGGATTGAGGCAGGGCGTCGCGGTGTCCTTCTTATCCCCTCCTAGCGACGACGGCGAGTATCTTGGCGCAAATACGACGATGACGGCTTCGGGAGGCGGCGAGCTCCGCCAGTGAGCTGCCTGTGTGCGTGACGGTGACGATGATGACCGTTTTGCGGATAACCCCCTGAAAATTTCTTTAGCTCAACCCGCGGTCCTCTACTGACCCCACTTGTGAGTCACTGATGGAAAAGGACTGGTCTTGTTACTGGGCTGTTATGGGCTGCACAAAGGCGTCAGATATGTGTAGGGTGTTGGGCTGCGGCCAGGTTTGGTTTTTATTTGTTTTATCCTTTTTCTATTTTCTGTTTTCTTATTAAGATTTGAAATTGATTTATATATTTTGAACTTTTCTTTGCAGCATTTCTTTGCTGGACTATTTCAATAACACTAAAACATAGTTAGTATTATTTGTGAATTTCTTTATTATATATATCTTATTATATTCCTTTTATTTTCTTAATATATGAACCCCTTTTAATATTTTGTATAGGCTCTTCTTATTATTTTATTTTCCATCTTTAGTTCTGGATTTCTTGAATGATATATTCTTATTTTCTTATCAACTTAACTTTAGTTGGATCATATTTGGAATAGAAACTTTTATATGTGTAATGATCCTATATCATTAGTTAATGCATGAAATATAAAAGTCATTGATATATTCATTACTACCTCCATTGAGTTGGAACATGGCAAAGTATATATTCTATTGTAATAAACAAAGAGGTTTAAGGTTTTGTAGTATGCATATCTACCCTAATATTTAGGGTCTTTAATGTCTTTAATCTCCTTTATGAATGTGGTTAAAGATTCAGTAGCTAAATATATTGTTTTCTGTTTGGAATATTTGATAGCCTCAACCTTAGTACTAGAAAGTTATATCTAGAATATTTCATGGAAAAGAATTGATAAAGATATACTTAAGCATATGTAGTTATGATGGTTGGAATTAACAGAGATGTACTGATGTGATTTGCTATAGGAGATATTTCTATAAAGTGTTATAGACATCAGATGATGGATCAATAGTATGAGATGGATATTATGTCTGATTTGAGATTTAAATTTGATTTCTTACCAAGATTTAATACAAAGATGATTTATAACATATAATTATGTTTCACAATCTTGGATCTCTAATTAAGGAATTCCTTTCCTAGATATAATACTTTTTTCTATCCATCATCATGATTAACATGATGAGCTTTACTCATTTAAATCTTCTTATGCATATATCACTCTTCTAAACTCATGGATGAATCCAATGAGTTTGATACTAAAAGATTTCATAATTTCTTCATATCCATGCTTGATTGCACCTACTATTCTACTATTGATAGCCTTCCATCCAACAAATAGTTCCTTTAAACTCCACTCACAATCTTCCTTAATATTCCATCACTGATCTTTCTCTAAGGTTGACTATCTTTTAAGCTGAATAACACTACTTCTATAACTCTATGGCATTATGTTGATCATACAACCTTGTCTCTACTTAACTCCCATATCCCATACTCCAACCCCTCATTATGTTAGTATGACTTGTCATGGCTAATCTATAATAATTATTTAGACTAGGGTTTAATTATGTTTTATCCACCAATGTCCCCTATATAGAGTATAAGCATATTCCATCTTGGTGACAAAAACATGATCATTGGAATCCTTTGATCATTATGGCTTAGGTTTCTAGTTGGCTAATCAAGGCCATTGTCAATACAACCTTGTAGTTGTATTGAAATTATCTTCTGTTTAGCTCTATTGGATTAGGAGATATAATTCATTAACTATACCTACTTGTTATAATAGGACTACTCCTAGTAACTATCTCCAGACTTCATCCTTGCAATCTTCTTTTCTATCTAGGAAGGATTTAGCTCCATCAACTATCTTATTGATTGGATTCTTTTCAATCATTTTTTATCAAATAAATGACATCTAAGACTAGCATCACTATTTACCTCTTATTAGTTGTTTCTTTGTAGACACTTATTTGTAAATTGTGTTATGATCAAATACTTGATAGTTTGAGAATGGATGAATCAATAGTTGATTTCTCAACATTAATTAACAACAAATATTGAAATATAACTCAATAGGGATGATAAGGATTGATATGGAATTTAAGATATATGGTGAATTATTTAAGCTTAGTTCCTTTCCTACTCCATAAGAAGTAGGGTTGGGTATCACCATGATACTCATGGTATATGCAGATGAGATTAAGATATTAGTTGCTAAATTCTTATTATTTTTGTTATATCCTTAACTTGGTAGTTATGAGTGATTATAATGAATACTATAATATGATCACCTAATGATCAAATATATTTCACATTGTATTAAGGTTTAACTTATAGTACATTTGATCTACCCTTAGATCAAATCTCTCTCTTACCCAAAAATGAGATTTTAACAAAGGTCTTTTTGAAACTTATCGCAGTCAACTTGATGATCTACTTCAATTCCATCAAGTTAAGAGAAGCTTCAATCACTTTGACAAGTTTTGCTTAAAAGCGCGGAAATTATTCGAATTTTCTATGCATGAATGCAATGCACACATCTGGGTTCAGCTTATTTCTAGGCTCTAATGCTGGGATGTTACAGACTCTCCCCCTTAAAAAAAACTTCGTCCTCGAAGTTCGCAAACTCTCACGTTTTGGAGTAAGAAATTGTTTTGTAGTGGTTGCTACATTATCCCCTTCATGATGACCTTAAATGGAATTAATTGATTAGATATTCTAATCCAATTCTTTTTATCTAAACATCAAACTTTATTACTATTTTAAGTACAATTTAGAGGTCTCCTTAAAAATAAGTTTTAAGTTTCTAGATACTCGTGTTAGTAGTCAAATGACTACCCTTCTATTCCTGTCATAGTATAGTTGATACTACTATTCCTTCCCAGATTGGATTTGAACTCATTTAGTCCATACCCATTGGAATTCTTATTCTCTTCCTATGTCCAATTGGAAGTTCTTTATTATTTCTTAAGATTATTTAATAGTTGTTTCCTTTTGGATTGGTCGGTTAAATGTATCCTTTATCACCTTCATGTTTAGACCTTCTCACGATTTTTTTACTAATCTTCCATTATTACCTATAGTACTTTCTTCATCTTTCAATCATAACATCTACTCTCCCCCTTAGATTTTACTAATAGTCTTTAAATTACATACATAGAGACCATTGGTTCTTAAACTCGAATATTGATCTCGGTTCATCTTGAATTCTACCAGTTTAGGGTCTAATGAAAGATTATACGGTGTATCCACACAATTGTGGATCTCCGAGACAAATCTTTTAGCACTATATATCGTACTTACTATTGAATATTTTCGCTGGGTAGGTCTAACTTTGCGAAGCCTCTCGAAAGACGACCGCCTTAAAATTTTATACTTCCTGAGGTTTTACTTAGCTTAGGTCAAATTTAATGCTCTTTATGCAACACTTATGATAATTTGGATAACTATGTCAACCAAATACCAGCTGCGGACAGAATACCGACTGCGGATTAGAATGCCGGCAAGGGATTAGGTACCCAAGGCGGAACATTCTGAGTGCTAGGTATTATCTTACAGTTTCCGACCTACGAGTTATATTCTCTCTGAATTGTCATAGCTTGAATACCTTTTTGGTTCTAAGGCATCTTCTTGGTACTTTTTCATGATACTTACATGTGGAGGTCCCAACCTTTAATAAGGTAGATATCCCTGTGTTTACAATGCTAGTCCCTGGATCAATAGCTAGCATCCACAGTTAAGATGTAATATCAGGAAACAAAGGTCATAATATAACTTTATAACCAGGAATAACATAATTTTATTACATATTACATAGCTCTTTTGGCTATTACATTACATTGCAGCAGAATATCTATAAGCATGGGGTACTTCATCTTCAAAGTGCCACAGGCAAACATGTTGGTTGTAAACTTGTAATCCTAATCAATCAACTTCACTAATATCAAACAAACCTGCAACATAACAAGTTACAGCCACAAGGGTCAATACATTTGAATTGTATTGGCAAGTTTCACTACTATGTAGAAATAAGTGGATCCTACCATTACATGCATATTTGGCTAAGTAGGGTTCAGGCTCATTTGCAGTAAGCAATGATTTATCCTATCTTTTCACAACAGTTTTGATCTTTTGTCAAAATCTTTCTGAGCTCCTTGGTACACCCCAAGTGCTTCAGGTCTTTGTCAAAATCTCTTGAGCTCCTTGGTACACCCCAAGTGCTTCAAGTCTTTGTCAAAATCTCTTGAGCTCCTTGGTACACCCCAAGTGCTTCAAGTCTTTTGTTGTCACTTTCAAGTTTTACTTTTAGAAATTGGAATGTCGATATTTCCCATAGCTTCAGGCCTTAGTTGCTCAGTATTGCCCATAACCGGGGACACGGCTAAGTACTTAGAATTTTTATCTTCTGCAGAAGTTGTACACTTTACCCACATGACACAATCTCATATTGTTGCCACCAGTGGACGCTGGATAAGTACTCACCAAGATGTAGTACTGACAGATTGAGAATGTGACGAATTCTTTCCATAGGGTCCTCCCATACAAAATGCTAGCTTGTCTTCAGGCACCAATGTAGGGTTCCTAGTTCCCTCATTTCCAGTTAACCTGAAGACCAATGCATGGGTCTTCCCAATGTAGTTGACTAAGCCAGTGCCCATTTAGCATGTGGCTGTACACGGAAGCCACTGTACGAGAAACATGTTCAATCTCTAAGTCCCTGGGTGGTTTTCTTTTAGTGCACAACAAAAAGGGATTGCCACATAAACATGATTCCTCTTGTTGCCACCTTTTCCAAAACTTGAGTATCCTTGTCCACCCAGGTGGTTCATTCAGTACTTGTTTTATTGTCACATCCCAAGATTTTCCAAATCTTGTAATGTGAAAAATAAATGAATAAAATAAAATTTTGTTTGATTTTCAGGGCAAGAAGAAGCTTTTTGCTTTTAATTGGAACTTCAAACCAATTTGAATCAAATAAAATCCTAAAGGGATTTAAAAAGATAAAAATTTAATAAAGGGAAAGAAAATATTTTGGTATTACTATTTTGGATCTTTTAATAAAAGATTTTGTTTTTAAATGGAAAGGTGGATTTATAAATAAAGATTATTTTATAAAGCCAAATTAAAACATTGGCCAAGCTTTTAATTAAAACATTTTGTTTTGAATAAAAAATAGTAAAGGTTTATTTAAATAAATTAATAAAGATTTAATATCCAATTTTTATCTAAATAAAGGGTTTTACCATTTTAAAATGGAACATCAAAACTTATTAGATTATTTTAAATAAGTTTTCCAAGTATTTTGTATTCTCAAATAAAACCTACTGAATGGTTTTGGCATTATATTAGTTTTAAAATAAAGTTTCTAATAAAACAAATCCTATTTGATTTAATAACTAAGGCCCATTTTATTTAATTATTAATGGACCCTATAACAAAAATGTTATTTTATTTTAAACAAGCTTTCCAAATATTCCTTATTTTCAAATACAACCTACTGAATGGTCTAAAATTATTTAGTTCTCAAGAGGAACTTTTAATTAAATCAAAACCTATGGATTTAATAATTGGTACATCTATTTAATTAAATAATAATAGACCCTATTATTAAAATTATTAATTTGAATTTGGATTTTGATTCATGTTACTAAACAGAACTAATTTCAATATTACAAAGTTTGGTGTTGTTTGAATTGTTTTGGTTGATGTTTGAATGTTTGGGAATTCAAAACAGAAAATAGAATTAGAAAAAGAAAAAGCCAGCAGACAGAAAAAAATAGAGTTTGGGACCAGCCCAGTCGACGAAGCCCAATAGGCCCATCGCCAGCCCAGTTCCTCTATCCACAGCGAAACGTTTTCCTACCTAAACACTAACCCACACAGACAATGACCAGCGGACCCTCCCCCTCACTTCCTCTCTCGCAGACGGCCGGGACCCACCCTTACTTCTCTGTTCATCGTCTTCAACGAGACCCCGTCGCCCGGCCATTTTCAGTGAGTTACACCGGTGGTGAATGCGTGTTGAAGGAGGCTTTGATTCGTCCAGAGACCACGCTCCCTTAAACGTCTGCCCCTCCTCTCTACTTCCCCTCTGTTTCCTCCCCCAGGCACGCCCCAGGCCGTCGAATTTTACTCGAACACCACCTCTGTCCGACGACGCTCCGACGCCGATTCCGGCAGCCCCTCGCCGCCCCTCTCCTCCCCGACCAAGCTCACACCTTCCCCACTCCCAGGAGCATCTCCCGGCACTTCCCATTTACCCGCGGGCGCCCTAGAACGCCGTCTCCAGCAAACCACTGAGCACCGCCGCAGCTCTGACGAGTTCGTCGACAAATCCCGGTGAACCCCGACCCTCTCTTTCATTCTGGTTTCCCTTATCGCAAACCTGGTTATCATCCGCGTTCACTGACGTCTTCCGTTTACCATCGTGTGCCTTGTAGACCCGCCTCTGACAACCTCTGCTAGAACCCGACGGAGAGCATAACTCCGGTGAGCCCTAACGTCTGAACCCATGCATGCCTTGCACTCTAGCCCAAAACATTTTGATCTCCATTGTCTAACGCATTCTCTGATACTCGCCATTTATCCGCGCATAACCTATAGGTTCGCCATCGACGACGACAGAAAGCATCCGACGCCGACGACAACTACGGCGAGGAATTCAGGTTGACCTAGAGCGCCCCTTCGTCAAGCAAGAACACGTTGAGAATCAGCAAGGCACAGAGAACCTGGTGAGCTACCCCTCTCTCCCTCTAGCATCCTATGTCGCCAGCAACCGCGCCGCCAGAGCCCGCGCCGCCGTCTGCCGCCGCTAGCGCCGCCCTCCTCTGGTCAGTCGCACCGTAGCCGTTCGATTTAAATCCAACGAGTGCGATAGATCCATTTAACTGAAAGAATGCGCTAGCTACGAACGTGCGATATGACTTAAATCTAACGGCTGCTGAATCGATCCGCGAACCGTTTTCAACAATTAGACGTCTTGGCGTGGCACTAGATCTGTTTAAAAGAATCTCTGAATCAGATTTATTTGCAAACTTCAAACCTCTGTAACTTTCAAACCACACGTCCAAAAATTACAAATTTTATATCAATGGATTCAGTGGAACAAGACCTAGCCAACCATGCCCTTGGTTCAGTAAATAGTATCTGTTAATTTACTTGTTTTTGCAGATTATTTTGTGAGCTTGTTTAGAGTATAAAAATTGTTTAAAATTGATTTTAGGGTTAAAACTTTTGCAAAAAGGTTTGTTGTGACCTTACTGACCCTAGGAACCAACCATGGTTTTCAAAATGAAATTGGAAAAATTTAGAACGGATTAATTGAATTAATATATTTCTAGCTAAGTAAAGATAATGGTTTTATTATGAAAAAGGATTTTGGAATAAAAACTTTGAGAAAATATTTTGATTCAAAGCTACTGACCCAAAAAACCAAGTCTTGAGAGTTAGAAACTTTTGGTGAGAAACTTAAAGATTTTTGATTTGATAAAACCATTTTCCACCACATAAAATGATTGAATGGATTTTAAAATAGTTTTTGGGCAAAACCCTCTAACTAATGACTTTGCCATTTTGGTAAATGACCAATTTGGAACTTACAAAGTTTAGAAGCCTAGTGTAAACCACCTTTGCAATTAGAACCATCTTTTGCATGCTTGCATGCATTACTTTGACCTTGTCATTTTATGTGTTGTTTTGCTTGATTGGTAGATTGAGTTTGTGCCTTGCTTGATTGATTTGTAGTGACTTGAAGAGTGTGATTGTTGCAAAGATCAAGGAGTGAACTTATACCCTCTACCAAAAAGGCAAGTGATGCTTCATACTTTTTGTCCCATTACTTTCACTATGCATTAGTGATTTTGCTAAGTAAAACTTGCATGGATTTTGCTAAGTATAGACCTTGCTATAAGAAAACCTAGTAGATGAATCCTTAGTAGGATTTTCCTAAGTTAAAGATTCCTACTACTATCAAGCTTAGCCTAGCTAATAGAAAACATGGGTGGAAAATATATTCACACTATGGAAAAACCTCTAAGTCCGAGGACTTATGTTTTTGTGTAATAAAATAACTAAGTTAATGAATCACCTGGGTGGAATGGGCTTGCTTGGTGGTTTTTGGTTGAGTGGTTCACAAGGCCATGGACTTGTCTTGTGTATCTCACTTGTGGTATGCCACCCAGGCACAAAGAGATTTGAGATGTCAAATGTTGAGAAGCTTCAAGTGCAACCACTTGGCAATATGGGCTCTGCCATGATCATATAGGTTGCAAGAACTTAGCCATATGGACAGTGGGTGGTAGTGTTTGATAGGTTGGAGCGCGTCCATTTTGGTCCAAGGGAAAGCTTCTGAAAGATCTTGTCTTGGGAAACCAAGTCTTGTGGGGAAAGTGCACCACCTCTGCAGAGAGTAAAATCTAAGTACTTCCATGTCCCTGGTAAAGGACAATTTGAGCATCAAGACATGGAAGCAATCAAGAATGTCATCATTCAAATTTCTAAGTTAAAACTTGTGGTTTGAACAAGGGTTGTTTGAAATCTTCAATCTTTGATTGAGAGATGCCTTGTAAAGGATCTTCAATCTTTGATCGAGAAAAATGATTTTAACAAAGTAAAAACTTAGTATTTTCAAAATGATAAGGAAAATATATTTTGAGCAATGCAAGCCTCAAACTCCACTTAGCCAAATGCATATAGATGATAGACTCCACTATATTATCATAGTATCACTTGCCAATACAATTCAAATGTATTTACCCTTGTGGCTGTAACTTGTAATGTTGCAGGTTTAATTGATTTTAGTGAAGATTGTTTGATTAGGATTACAAAGTCTACAACCAACATCTGCCTGTGGCACTTTGAACATGAAGGACCCCATGCTTATAGTTATTCCGCTGCAATGCAATGTAATAGCCAAATGAGCTATGTTTGATGTAATAAAAATATGTTATTCCTGGTTATAAAGCTATATTATGACCTTTGTTTCTTGATATTACATCTTAACTGTGGATGCTAGCTATTGATCCAGGGACTAGCATTGTAAAACACAGGAGGAATCTACCTTATTAGGTTGAGACCCCTACAGATGGTATCAGAGCATTGTGTTGCCTGTAGGATTTGTAAACCTAGGATTGGACAAAAACCCTTAGAAAATAGGAGTTGTCTTATTCCAAAAACTTATTTACAAAAACACTTGTAAACTCTTTCCTCAACCATTTTGGTTTCAACTCTACATCTCTTCTATTTCAACTTGATGGAAAAAACCTACCCATAGCCAAGGACTACACCATGTGCAAAGGACTTCTTCAACACTTTCAACTCTAATGACTTCAACATCTTCAGTATATTCCCCAAGGACTTACAACTTGGATATCACTAAGGACTACAAGTAAGACAAGGAAATCTTGCTCAAGATTTAGAGACTGAGGGAATGCAAAATAAGAAGGAGCCATCAACAACTTTGAAGTATTTGCAACCAAGTTTATCTCAAGGAAACCATGATCTCATACAAGGAGAATCATGAAGGAAGGAAGGATCACAAGTGAACCATGTAGATGGACCACCATATTTTAGTTAAGACAAACACACCAACCTATGTGGTGTAGCAAAAATATTTTGTTGACTAAGTATGTGCTTGAACCTTGTTTGAGTGAAATGTTTGGTTTGTGATTTCTTGCACATTGTTTGTGTAAATTGTGATGTGTGTGATTAGAAATATTTCCTTAGAAATGTCTTGCCTATTCTAATCTCCCTTCAACCCAAACAGATGACTACTCCAAGAGACTCCAACATCAAGGTTGATGACACCAACAACAACCAAGAGGACAACATGAGAGAACTTATAGCAACCCAAAACCAGTTGAGCCAAGAGACAACTCAGCTTTTAGCCAACAACAATGGACTAGACCCAGCCATACAAAGGATTTTGAAACTTCAATCCCAATTGTTGCAAGGATTGGTTACTCAAATGATCATCATGGGAGAAAAATTTGCCCAAAGAGCTAATGACAACAAGGATGACCAAGATGCTATTCTAGATGGAGCACCGGCTAGCAATATTTATGGAGACAAGGAGCATACATCCAAGGAACATGAAGATCAATGCCCCAAGAAGAGAGAAAGATCACCCACCTATGAAGAACATGAACTAGAAGAACTCCTAGCTTTGGAGAGACCCAAAAAGAAGAAGAAGAAGAAATGCCCCAACCCTAACAAGAAGGATATTACTCAAGTGCAATGTTACAATTGCAAAGAGATGGGACACTATGCCAATGAATGCCCAGAAAAGAAGAAGAACCAAAGAAACAAACAAGAGGTAATGATACCCAAGGAAAAGAAAGATATCAGCCAAGTGATGTGTTTCAAATGCAAGGAACTAGGCCACTATGCAAGAAATTGTCCAGAAAATATGAAGAACAAGTTAAACAAGTCTATGAAGGATCTCATCCTTGGCCCATGAGTCAAGCATGGAAACAAAGGACTCAATGCAAAGGTTTGCTCAGAGATGTTTTCCTAGGATCCCAAGAAGGACAATATAAAATTTTTGTTTGAAAATTTTTAAGGGTGGTAGTACCCTAGTTGTTTTGAACCTGCCTGTAACCCTATCCTCCCCAAATCTCGGGACGAGATTTATTTTAAGGGTGGTAGCCTGTCACATCCCAAGATTTTCCAAATCTTGTAATGTGAAAAATAAATGAATAAAATAAAATTTTGTTTGATTTTCAGGGCCAGAAGAAGCTTTTTGCTTTTAATTGGAACTTCAAAACAATTTGAATCAAATAAAATCCTAAAGGGATTTAAAAAGATAAACATTTAATAAAGGGAAATAAAATATTTTGCTATTACTATTTTGGATCTTTTAATAAAACATTTTGTTTTTAAATGGAAAGGTGGATTTATAAATAAAGATTATTTTATAAAGCCAAATTAAAACATTGGCCAAGCTTTTAATTAAAACATTTTATTTTGAATAAAAAATAGTAAAGGTTTATTTAAATAAATTAATAAAGATTTAATATCCAATTTTTATCTAAATAAAGGGTTTTACCATTTTAAAATGGAACATCAAAACTTATTAGATTATTTTAAATAAGTTTTCCAAGTATTTTGTATTCTCAAATAAAACCTACTGAATGGTCTAAAATTATTTAGTTCTCAAGAGGAACTTTTAATTAAATCAAAACCTATGGATTTAATAATTGGTACATCTATTTAATTAAATAATAATAGACCCTATTATTAAAATTATTAATTTGAATTTGGATTTTGATTCATGTTACTAAACAGAACTAATTTCAATATTACAAAGTTTGGTGTTGTTTTAATTGTTTTGGTTGATGTTTGAATGTTTGGGAATTCAAAACAGAAAATAGAATTAGAAAAAGAAAAAGCCAGCAGACAGAAAAAAATAGAGTTTGGGACCAGCCCAGTCGACGAAGCCCAATAGGCCCAGCGCCAGCCCAGTTCCTCTATCCACAGCGAAACGTTTTCCTACCTAAACACTAACCCACACAGACAATGACCAGCGGACCCTCCCCCTCACTTCCTCGCTCGCAGACGGCCGGGACCCACCCTTCTCTGTTCATCGTCTTCAACGAGACCCCGTCGCCCGGCCATTTGCAGTGAGTTACACCGGTGGTGAATGCGTGTTGAAGGAGGCTTTGATTCGTCCAGAGACCACGCTCCCTTAAACGTCTGCCCCTCCTCTCTACTTCCTCTGCTTTCTCCCTGTGCACGCCCCAGGCCGTCGAATTTTACTCGAACACCACCTCTGTCCGACGACGCTCCGACGCCGATTCCGGCAGCCCCTCGCCGCCCCCTCTCCTCCCCGACCAAGATCACACCTTCCCCACTCCCAGGAGCATCTCCCAGCACTTCCCATTTACCCGCGGGCGCCCCAGAACGCCGTCTCCAGCAAACCACTGAGCACCGCCGCAGCTCCGACGAGTTCGTCGACAAATCCCGGTGAACCCCGACCCTCTCTTTCATTCTGGTTTCCCTTATCGAAAACCTGGTTATCATCCGTGTTCAGTGACGTCTTCCGTTTACCCTCGTGTGCCTTGTAGACCCGTCTCTGACAACCTCTGCTAGAACCCGACGGAGAGCATAACTCCGGTGAGCCCTAACGTCTGAACCCATGCATGCCTTGCACTCTAGCCCAAACCATTTTGATCTCCATTGTCTAACGCGTTCTCTGATACTCGCCATTTATCCGCGCATAACCTATAGGTTCGCCATCAACGACGACAGAAAGCATCCGACGCCGACGACAACTACGGCGAGGAATTCAGGTTGACCTAGAGCGCCCCTTCGTCAGACAAGAACACGTTGAGAATCAGCAAGGCACAGAAAACCTGGTGAGCTACCCCTCTCTCCCTCTAGCCCCCTGTGTCGCCAGCAACCGCGCCGCCAGAGCCTGCGCCGCCGTCTGCCGCCGCTAGCGCCTCTCCGGGTCAAGACCGTAGCTGCCGTTCGATTTAAATCCAACGAGTGCGATAGATCCATTTAACTGAAAGGGTACACTAGCTCTGAACTGTGCGATATAACTTAAATCTAACGGCTGTTGTTAGTCGATCCGCGCGAACCGTTTTCAGCGAATTAGAACGTGTCGCGTGGCACTAGATCTGTTTAAAAGAATTTCTGAATCAGATTTATTTGCAAACTTCAAACCTCTGTAACTTTCAAACCACACGTCCAAAAATTACAAATTTTATATCAATGGATTCAGTGGAACAAGACCTAGCCAACCATGCCCTTGGTTCAGTAAATAGTATCTGTTAATTTACTTGTTTTTGCAGATTCTTTTGTGAGCTTGTTTAGAGTATAAAAATTGTTTAAAATTGATTTTAGGGTTAAAACTTTTGCAAAATGGTTTGTTGTGACCTTACTGACCCTAGGAACCAACCCATGGTTTTGAAAATGAAATTGGAAAAATTTAGAATGGATTAATTGAATTAATATATTTCTAGCTAAGTAAAGATAATGGTTTTATTATGAAAAAGGATTTTGGAATAAAAACTTTGAGAAAATATTTTGATTCAAAGCTACTGACCCAAAACACCAAGTCTTGAGAGTTAGAAACTTTTGGTGAGAAAATTAAAGATTTTTGATTTGATAAAACCATTTTCCACCACATAAAATGATTGAATGGATTTTAAAATAGTTTTTGGGCAAAACCCTCTAACTAATGACTTTGCCATTTTGGTAAATGACCAATTTGGAACTTACAAAGTTTAGAAACCTAGTGGAAACCACCTTTGCAATTAGAACCTTCTTTTGCATGCTTGCATGCATTACTTTGACCTTGTCATTTTATGTGTTGTTTTGCTTGATTGGTAGATTGAGTTTGTGCCTTGCTTGATTGATTTGTAGTGACTTGAAGAGTGTGATTGTTGCAAACATCAAGGAGTGAACTTATACCCTCTACCAAAAAGGCAAGTGATGCTTCATACTTTTTGTCCCATTACTTTCACTATGCATTAGTGATTTTGTTAAGTAAAACTTGCATGGATTTTGCTAAGTATAGACCTTGCTATAAGAAAACCTAGTAGATGAATCCTTAGTAGGATTTTCCTAAGTTAAAGATTCCTACTACTATCAATCTTAGCCTAGCTAATAGAAAACATGGGTGGAAAATATATTCACACTATGGAAAAACCTGTAAGTCTGAGGACTTATGTTTTTGTGTAATAAAATAACTAAGTTAATGAATCACCTGGGTGGAATGGGCTTGCTTGGTGGTTTTTGGTTGAGTGGTTCACAAGGCCATGGACTTGGCTTGTGTATCTCACTTGTGGTATGCCACCCAGGCACAAAGAGATTTGAGATGTCAAATGTTGAGAAGCTTCAAGTGCAACCACTTGGCAATATGGGCTCTGCCATGATCATATAGGTTGCAAGAACTTAGCCATATGGACAGTGGGTGATAGTGTTTGATAGGTTGGAGCGCGTCCATTTTGGTCTAAGGGAAAGCTTCTGAAAGATCTTGTCTTGGGAAACCAAGTCTTGTGGGGAAAGTGCACCACCTCTATAGAGAGTAAAATCTAAGTACTTAGCCATGTCCCTGGTAAAGTACAATTTGAGCATCAAGACATGGAACCAATCAAGAATCTCATCATTCAAATTTCTAAGTTAAAACTTTTGGTTTGAACAAGGGTTGTTTGAAATCTTCAATCTTTGATTGAGAGATGCCTTGTAAAGGATCTTCAATCTTTGATCGAGAAAAATGATTTTAACAAAGTAAAAACTTAGTATTTTCAAAATGATAAGGAAAATCTATTTTGAGCAATGCAAGCCTCAAACTCCACTTAGCCAAATGCATATAGATGATAGACTCCACTATATTATCATAGTATCACTTGCCAATACAATTCAAATGTATTGACCCTTGTGGCTGTAACTTGTAATGTTGCAGGTTTAATTGATTTTAGTGAAGATTGTTTGATTAGGATTACAAAGTCTACAACCAACATCTTCCTGTGTCACTTTGAAGATGAAGGACCCCATTCTTATAGTTATTCCGCTGCAATGCAATGTAATAGCCAAATGTCCTATGTTTGATGTAATAAGAATATGTTATTCCTGTTTATAAAGCTATATTATGACCTTTGTTTCTTGATATTACATCTTAACTGTGGATGCTAGCTATTGATCCAGGGACTAGCATTGTAAAACACAGGAGGAATCTACCTTATTAGGTTGAGACCTCTACATTTATTATATAAAACATAAGTCTTTTCTCAACTTCATAAAATCTCAACATGTATCTCTTCTCAAAATATATATAGCATGGCTAAGCATTTTACAACTACATTGTTTTCACTAAGGAATATATAAGGGTATCCTAATAGGATTTAGCATAGCAAAATATAGTAGTCTTTATCATGCATGTTTCAAAATCCACTAAGTATAATGAAAATAGTAGGACTTGGATGATAGTGTCACTTGCCTTTTTGGTAGAGGATGTTGGTTCACTTCTTGATCTTGCTAATATCACACTCTTCTAACTTCACTACAAATCAATCAAGCAACATAGGTTCAACCAGTATTCCAACCAATATTCAAACAATCTAACACACATAAAATAAAAACAAAGTCATGCATGCAAGCATGCAAAAGATAGTTTTATTTGCAAAGGTGGTTTCTATTAGGGTCTAAACATTGTAAGGTTCAAAGTGGTCATTTTCTAAAGTGGCAAAACCATTTGCAAAAGGGTTTTATCTATAAACCATTTTTAAATCAAAACATTATTTCATGTGGTGGAAAAATGTTTTTAGCAAAGCAACAATTTTATATTGTTCACCAAACAAGTTGTTAATTCACAAAACTTGGTGTTTAGGGTCGGTAGGTTTGAATTAACACATTTTACAAAGGTTTTTCTCCCAAAATCATTTCCATACAAAAATCAATATTTTTATTTGACTAGAAATGAGCTAATTCAAGTATTTACTCCTAAACTTCACAAAATACATTTTTAAATCCATAAGTTGGTTCCTAGGGTCAGTAGGTTCACAACACACCAATTTGCAAAGATTTCATCCTCAAAATCATTTTGGAATAATTTTTATAACTTAAACAAGCATACACAAGTTTCTGCAAAAACAAACAATTTAACAGAAACTTTTTGCTAAAAAATGGCATGGTTGGCTAGGGCTTGCTTTTCTGAATCCATTGATAAAAAATTTGCAATTTTTGGACGTGTGGATCAAAAGTTATGAGGTTTACAAATTTGCATCTAAATCAGATTCTAAAATCTGTTTTAAACCAACTAGTGCCACGCGGCGCAATTTTATTGGACGGTACCGCTTGGTGCGGATCAGCCTCTGCGAACCGTTGGATCTCACTTAAATCATACGGCGCGGGTTGGCTCATACCTCTTCGCTTAGTTCTAATCTCAGCCAGACGATTTCGATCTAACGGCTACAGCGAGGCTACCAGGAACTGGCGGCGCTGCGCGGCGGCAGACGGCGGCGACGCTCGGCTAGCGGCGTTGCGGCGACTACAGGAAGCAAAGAAGGAAACGGGGATGCTCACCGTGCTCGCGAGGTGGCGGTGAAGCTCGAGGCATGGTCGGTTCGTCGAGGGGCGCTCAGACGCGACGGGGATTGCTCGCCGGAGCGGTTGGCGGCGTCAGGCGGCTCTGGATGTCGTCTAAGGCGACGTTGCAGATCACCCCGAGGAAGAATAAGGGAATGGTTAGACGCGGTTTGATCTGCTGATGAAGTGAGCATCAATAGGAGGTGCCGGGGCGGTCTGGCTTACCAGGGGGAGGTCGCCGGAGAAAGAAGCAGACGCGGCGGCGCTCAGAGGTTGTCGAAGCCGAGGCTCTGGGGCGAGAGCGGGCGAATAGAAGGCACAGGGAGAAGCGCCAGGAGGTGAGGAGCAAGCTCGTGTGCTTGGGAAGGAAAGGGCGGCAGGGTTCGGCCAGAATTGCTCGGTGAGGCTCGCCGGAGCAGCGGCGGTGCAAATCCGATTCAGGGCAGCCTGGTGGCTCTCGTGCAGCGGTGTTTGAGGAGAAAGGAGGAGACATAGGCGATTAAAAGGGAGTAGACGTTGGAGAGATTAATGCCTCCATTGACGCGAATTGATCGCTGCAATTCAAGACAGAAACGGCGAGGAGTAATCGGCGCGGGTTTGAAGACGATGTACAGTGGTGTGGGGTCCTGGTGTCAGTGAGTGAGAGAGATAGGGGGCAGGGTCCACCGGTCAGCGAGGGTGCGGGTTCTTTCTCTGGTGCGAACTGTTTTCTTGCGGGGAGAGAGGGAGTGGGCTGGTTGGACCTTGTTGGGCTGGCCGGCTGGGCTGATTCCTTTAGCATTTTTTTTGTACTGAAACTTTTCCCTTTTTCCATTTGATTTTCTATTTTGAAATTCAATCAAACAATTCAACATTCAAATCAATTCAAAACTCCTCCAATCTTTGCCTTGAGTTTTGGTTCTGTTTAACAACAATATTCCATGTCCCAAAATAAAATAATATTTTTAATTTTAGGGTCCATTTATAATTAAATAAAATAGTCCTTAGTTATTAAATCAAATAGGATTTGTTTTATTTAAATTCTTCATTTGAAATCCAAATATTAACAAAACCAAATCAGTAGGTTTTATTTGAAAATATAAATACTTGGAAAACTTGTTTAGAATAATTTAACAAGTTTTAATGTTTAATTAAAATGGAAAAGCCTTTACTTAAATAAAATTGGATATTAAATCCTTATTATTTTATTTAAATAAACCTTTATCCCTTTTATCAAATAGAAATATTTTATTTCAAAATGTTTGGCCAAGGTTTAATTTGTCTCTATAAAATAATCTTCATTTATCATTCTACCTTTTCATTGGAAAACCAAATCTTTTTATTAAAGGATCCAAAAATAGTAATTCCAAATATTTTTAACTTTATTGTTTATTTATCTTTTTAAATCCCTTTAGGATTTTGTTTGATCCAAATAGGTTTGTAGGTTTCCAATTGGAATCAAAAAGGTTTCTTCTCACCCTGAAAATCAACAAAGTTTTATTTTATTCATTTATTTTTCACATTATAAGATTTGGAAAATGTTGGGATGTGACATTACATGAACTTGATACAACTCTCCATTTACTTCTTAGCATCTTACCTACGTTGAATGAACTTACATTTTATCATGTCCTGTTAATCCTTAAATCTCATCCACCATGCTTTCTTCCTAAACTGGCCAAGAATGTGACTTATGTTCTATCTATTTTCGAAATGGTGTAAATACCCCTTCTATCATGCTACATCATTCAAGTTAATCTTCCTTATGATCTTTGAAACTCGTCACTCCCTTACACGAATTCATGTTTCTATCTAGGTCTATAACATCAAGTAATAACTGGGTGTTACATCATGCATTTGCACACCTAATTACACTTCATGTACAGATCTAGTCAATCAAGAAGAGTCAAAAAGATCCAAAAATCGATAAACAACAGAACATATACCATGTATTACACATAGGTTTAAATAATTTTCAAATGTACTAGATGTTCCACGGTTTGCTCCAAACCTATTTACACAACTATCTTACAAGAACCTCTTGCTCTTTTGGATATATCCTCATTTATTTCGGCAAACTCTTCAAACTACAATACGCATTACCCTCTATATACATTATTCAAGCCCGCATCCCTTGGGATGTTGTTTCTCTCTCACTTTCATCCTCCTCTAGTGCTTCCTGGAGTTCTGTCCATGATGACGTGAAGTCCTGCGACTGCCTTATAGAGCATAGGAGCATCCAGGAGGTGCGTATTCTTGATTAGAAGTACCGAGACTGAGGTTAGTCATTGAAAAAGGACTAGAGTTGGCGTAATCTTCCACCGAATAGTCCGGTTTTTCTGGCAACGCTTCCTCATAGTAAGTTGGTTCCTTAGATTTTTCTTGGATCCAGTCATATATATTAGTATAGTAGCTATTGGGGTACTCTTCTAAGTTGATTGGATTCGTATTACCCCCATATGGTCCATAAGGTTCTCTATGGTTATAGTTGGTCTCTTCTTCAATACATGTATCACAAGGTATAGGATTCCCTATGATTTTACCTTGAGATTCTATTTCCCATCCATACTTGTTAGGCTCAGGTTTATTTGGAATAACTTTATTCCATTCCTGTTGTTCGGAATTGTACATTGTCCATAGGTCTTCAGGTGGCTTGAAGTCATTGTGGTAATAGGCATAATTTTCTGAGTTTGGGTCATCAAACTCAGTTTCCTCAAACAATTCTCCTGAAGGTATGTATTTGGGATGCCTAGCTTCTTTATCTAGCTTCTTCCTACGAGCCATTGCTTTATCCGGATTAGTAAAATCCTCAATGACCATATCCAGCTCCTAAACTAAGACTTGGTGAGTGTTATTATAAGTGTTTAGCAAAGACCGATAACGATCCATATATTCTACAGCTAGAGTAGGTTCAGCTTGGACTAAGGTAGAGTGATCTAACTCATGCTCTGAGTTTGAGGTTTCATGTGGTATAATGGTGTGAGTACTACCTTTGAGAGCTTGGGATTTATGTTCTCGGATCATGGTTATGGCTACTGCTACGGCAATCTGATATACAGATGCCATGCACCTTGCCTCTCCTGCTGGCATTTCTCCCTTAAGTCCTAACTTCTTGGGTAACATGATCATGACACAGTATTTATCTAATACCTGCCCATCATAGTAAGTGTAAATCTTGACCAAAAGTCTTGATTCATATTCCAAACTCTATAGAAGTTTTCGGAGGTTGTCTGTCCAATCCCCTCCGTAGTCATCCAACGTCTTGTTCATCACTTGAACATTCCGGGGTGGATATCGAGGTGCCATGTGGAACTGTGGATAAGAAATTATCATCAGTCACATAGAGTTAAAACTCTTGGGTAATGATTGGAAATTGCAATCATATAAAAGAGTTATCACACTAGTAACATAATAGGATTATTCTTAAGTGAATATCCCTCATATTACTAGAGAACTCTTCATTATTTCTAAGATGTGTCCTACAGGTTCTATCCATTTACTAGGTTTCCAACCTAAGGTCAAAGCACATGCTCTGATACCAACTACGGTGACTCAGCATACCACTGCATGATGTAGTATACTATAGTCGTTGACATAACACTAATGAAACACCGTTCACTAGTATTACATCCCTCAGAATGGCACAACAGAGATACAACAGGTCCAATACATGGCTTAAAGGTTACAACTCACTCTCTTACATAAGATCTAGAGAACACTCTAGGTTAAAGAGAGAGAAAGAACTTCTTATGAAGAAGAATCCAAGATAAACAATGCAAGAATGATTATACTATTAAGCCTAATATTTTGACTAAGAGGTTGGCATTGCTGCTATTGCAACACACTACAGAAATAGGTTCTTTGCCTAGAGATAATATTCCTATTTAATCAATAACTTTAGTCTTCACCTAAGTTGAGGTATATGTTGACTTCCTTGTCTTCATTGAAGAGCTTTAGCTGGTACTGATAAGTCCTGGAGCATATCTTGATGTAGAAATCGTTTTAATGGCTTCAGAATCTAGCAAGGGTTAAAAAGATACTTTGAGTACGAGCGTACTCAGCAAATTCACTAGAAAAGGAGTGTTTGATGCACTATATCTACAGCCACAGACCGTAGGTCGTAGGCAATGCAAGTTTTCATAAACATTTCTTTAAAGGTTGCTTTTATTCTGAAAAGCTATGTCCGTCAGCCTTCACGGGTTTACCAGAACTTTCATGGAGTTCCTTTCCCGCCGCGTATGCAGCTCCTTCCCAGAACATGGAGTAACAAGTTACAGTTCTTAGACTCTGTAGAGGTGCGTTACTTTACCCATGAGAGTTCATCTCTTTGTTGCACAACCAGGCAGCTTATTCCCATCCACAATTCCATGATGTGGGGCCGAGAAGATGATCCAAGCCAATCACTGCCCCCTTCGCGACCCTGCATGCCTCCTTGGTGTACACCATGCCCACATAAAGAATTACGGCAATGGTTTGTACAAACCGTTAGATGCCATAACTATCGTGGGACGATGAGGGTTCCCACCCATATGTTGCATATCCTCTACGAATTATCAATTAATATGCACGCTACGAGGATAACAGCCACGACCTGCACATCCGGCTTCATGCGTGAGGAAGAAGATACATCTGGCTTCTTCGTCCCATTCCAAATCTCATGGTCAACGCGTAATATAAGGCGCAAGAATCACTGGCGACATTGGTTGTTAAGTCCTATGTGATATTGAACAGTGGTATTCCAACTGTCAGACTTAATAGATTAACTGATCACCCTGGATCAGTAATAAATAGTTCTCATTATTATTGAAAATAGTGTTTTCTGACCTTTTTCAAATCCAGGTGAAGAAAACACTGGATTTGTAAAATACTTTACAGAAAATAAACAAAGGACATGAGCAAGTGTGAACTTGCCTTTTGTGATTGCAAGATTGTGCACTCACGGTCTTCGAGTCAGTATAAGATCCAAAATCTGAAATCAGCATCATTGGTCCGATAAGGACTAATGTTTAAAGAATCAATATTCTTATATGCATAAGTAATGTGATGCATGTTCTAAGCGCAAATCCCGGGAATAACGTTGTCCTAGGGTTTGGATTCCGAAAGTGGTTACTTTGGAATGTGTGGTCCTTTTAGATGAGTTTCATAGTTGTACTTTTATTAGAGTTTATGAGTGGTTGTGAACAACACATATGTAGGAGTAAAGTATACATACTTATGACATACTAGTTAGGATTACTTATACACGATTTCTTATTTGAAGTGGCAAAAAGGATAACCTTCAAAGAAAAGGTTTCTCTTCTAAGGTTTAAACAAACTTTGTGGTTAGTTAGTGGTGGTTGATGTTATTAGTTTGCTCAAATGGTTTGGCTTGAGTTGCTTTATAACTTAACTAATTCAGACCAAAGTTAATTATAAAATATAAAGTAATGTTTATTGTATTATATTTAGATTCTTGGAGACTAAATTTAACTTTAAAGAATATATTTAGTCTTGAAAGTATAATACTTATACATTTGTACTTTGTGTATCTAAAATGTTTTCTTTAAGTTATTTAAGAATGGTTATTCTTTTACTTGGTGTAATGGTTTATCGATTCTATAATAGAGTAATATCAATTATCTTTTCTATTTAAGTTAGTATAGTTTATAAACCATGGTAGATTGTTACTTAATTACTCTTCATCTTTCTAGAGTGTTGTGGTAGTTTTATTAATTTGATGGTTAATATAGATAGAAAAGGTTTGGTGTATTCATAAGTTGTTCTTGAAGGTTTTATTATAGATGGGAATCTTTTTAGAATAAAATCATCACTTAATAATAATGATAAGTTAATAAAAATATATTTATAATGTTTTAAATCATTTAAGCTTTATTTTATTAATATTTAAGGCTAATACTATTTATTAAACTTAATTTACTCATTTTAAGGTTATAAATAAATTTTATTTATCTTTATATGAATTATTAATGAAGTAAATAAGTTTAAATTTGAGCTGTTAAAATATTTGAATTTTTTATTTAACTCAAAAGAATAATATTAGATTTTTAACATGTAGATATTATTTTTGTGATCATCTTGGTATATCACACTTATTTTTGTGATTTGTAAATAATAAGATATGACTTTTATAATTCTTATTACTTTATAATTACTTAATAAATAATAAATATTTAATTAAGTGAAATAACAATACAAGATTATAGTTTTAAATTAAAATTCTTATTTTCCTAATATTTTTGGTATTTTATTTATATTATTATCATTTATCATTATAAAAATATGAATTATCAAAGTTTTATTACTTATAAAACCTTTATTAAATATTATTTATTTAAATAATCATCATAATATTATTTGATAATAGTTTTAGGTTGTAGTTTTTTTTCTGAAAATTTTCATATATTACACATATTTTTCTGAATTATAAATCAAAAGTTATTAATTAAACAAGATTTAACCATTTATTAGATTTCTGGAATATTATTAATTGAATTATAACATTTTATTTAACTCACAACAGAAAATACATATTTACACCGTACCCAAAGCTAGCCCCATTCATTGACCCGTGGGCTAGGGTCCACCTCATCTCATTGGTTAAAGAACTACATTTGTTATTGACCCAGTCTTTACCCCTCTATTAATGACATATGGGCCCTAGGCCATGTCATCAGCCACGTGAGCAAAGACCAGTCAAACTAGCTGACGTGGTGCGCTCATGACGTAATGATGGCGTCAGCATCATCACCGCCACCAGAGGTTGGTCACCGGCGACGATCTACTGCACCCTAGCAAGCGAAATAGATCTAGTTTGAATCAGCACAACCTACTGAACCTAATAGTTGCAGCGCCGCTTGAAAATAGTCATCGGAGCTTCAACTCCGACGATGTCCGACGGTGATGCATGATGAAACGGCGATTTACAACGAGATCCGGTGATTGAATGTTACTGGGAGGTTCAGGAACCCACCCTGATGATGATTGAGTGGTCGGCGAGGACAGGCGCGGTCGGAATCGAGCTTCCCAACGAGGATTCCGACGAGCTATTGCGAAGAGGAACGGCCAAATTCACCCGCTCCAGTTGTAAGATCCCTCCTTTATAAAGGAAAGGATCCCTGTGATTGCAATGCTAGTCCCTGGATCAATGCTAGCATCCACAGTTTAAGGTGAAGTACACAGAAACAAAGGTCATTATTACATATCATTCCAGATATAAACATAGTCTTTTACAACTCCATGGCCAGAGGCCTAATACAAGAGTTCAAATATATAATAAGATAAGTAAGTCTTCATCTTCATGTGCCATAGGCAAGCATGTTGAGTGTAGACTCATGACTCCTAACCATCATCAGAATATCCTGCAACATCACAAGTTACAGCCAGAGTGGGTCAATACATTGGAATAGTATTGGTAAGTGATACCTTAGTAGAATATTGGAGGACTAAATACTATATGCATTTTGGCTAAGTGTAGCTTAGGCTTGCTTTTCTCAAAATAGGTTTTGCCTATCAGATGAAAACACTAAGCTGAAAAGACTAAGTTCTACAACTACTAGGATTTCCCAAGCATAGCATATAGATCAAAAATATCCATGCAAGACTAGAAAAATATTTCTAATGCATATTTGAAAACATAGGAATAAATCATGAAGCACCACTTGCCTTGGTAGTTTGGAGAGTAGCTACAATCCTCACAATCACAATCACTATTTGCACCAAAATCTACACATAAAATGATAGCACCAAATCACATACAAAATAAATACAAGCAAAAATATATGGATGCATGCAATATGATATGTGATGATTTTCTATACTCAACAAGACAAGTGCACCGTACTAATTCATAGGTAAGTTCAAAACTTGCCAAACAACCTTTATTTGAACATTAAAACATTTCTCAAATAATTGTTATACACAAAATAGGCCTACACATGTTTCTGTAAAAATAACCATTTTAACAGAAACAAAACCTTAAACACATTGCATATATGGAAAGGTCTTTCTCTCCTGATTCCATTGATATAAAATTTGTCAAATTTGGACGTGGGAATCAAAAGTTATGAATTGAACAAGTTTAAACATTTAATAGATCCAAATCCAGATTTTAAATCAAACTAACAGACACGCGGCGTGTTCCTATTTGTTAGTACCGGTTCGGGCGGATCGATCAACGAGAGCCACACGATCTAAATGAAAATATACGGCCAGATATAACGCGTACCCCTTCGCTAAATGAATCTAACGCAGCCGATGGATCCAGATCTAACGGTCGCTGGTCAAGTGACCACAAACTAGCGGCGCGCAGCGGCGGTGAGCGGCGGCGCTCTCGGTCTAAGGCGTCGCAGCGGCTACAGGAAGTGAGGAAGTGATTGGAGATGCTTACCAGACTCACAGAGGTGTGTTGGAGGTCAACATGGCAGTGGCTTGTCAAGGGGAGCACGGACACGGTGGGGATTTCTCGTCGGAGCAGATCCTGTCGTCGGGCACGGCTGTTCATCTTCGTTGCCGACGTTGTAGATCATGCCAGAGTCAAACAAGTAGTGCGTTAGATGCGGGTGTGATACTGGTCATGTGAGTATCAGAGAGAGGGCAAGGCGCGCTCCATACTAACCAGATTGCTCGCCGGAGTTGAGTGCCTCGTCGGGTTTGCTTAGTCGTCGACGTTGCCGACGCTCGGGGTTGTCCTAGCATACATCAGTGGTGTCAATCGAAGCGCAAAGATGCAGTGGTTGTTCTGGAGAAGCTAGGAGCCGAGGGGTGCGGGGAGCTTACCGGAATCGCCCGCCGGAGTGCGTCTGTGCAGCGGCGAAGTGAGATTGAATACGCGCAGCCTGGTGGCGCTAGGTGAGGGGAAATGCTCGCGGTGCAGAGGGGGTTAAATAGCCAGGAGGGGGCGGCGATTACGCGTTGTATCAATGGCAATAACGCAGGAAGTGACTGCGGCGAGGTAACGGTGGAGCACCTCGACCGCGCGTTGATTGGGGACGACGCTGACGTGGTCGCAGGGTCTACTTGCCAGCGAGAGAAATGGAGTGGGGATGGGTCTAGGCGGTCAGCGACTCAGTGGGTGCGGGTGCGAGTAAGAAAAAGGTTCGCGGGGTGATGCTGCTGGGCTAGCTGGGTGGAGTTGGGCTGGGTTGGGCCAGAATGGCTGTCTGTTTATTTTTTTCCACTTTAATCCTTTTCTTTTTCTGTTTGGTTTTCTAGAATTGGTTTTCAAACTTCATTTCAATTCAGTTTGAATTCAATCCTTCTCAAGATTTTGTACAGTGAAACTTGTACTCAAATATGAGTCAAACACTACTGTAAACACAAACACCCTTGGGTTATTTGAAAATGAAAAATAAAACCAAGCCTTTATCAGATGTGATAAAAGGCATAGATTTGGTTTTATTTCATATTTTGTTTTGAAACTTTGTTAAGCTTTTGAAATCACTTAAGTTAGGATTCTAAACAATATTGAGTGAAGATTAGTACCTTTCTCAATAGCAAGTAGCAAAAAGGCTAGAGCAAATCATACATAAAATAATGAGTACATATGCTCCTGTTTTGAAAAGATTTTGAAATGAAATCCTACATGATCATGGATGCATGGATGATATGCATGAGTTTTTGAAACATGATTTTAGGGATGTTACAAATCTAACCCCCTTAAGGTGAATCTCGCCCTCGAGGTTCGGATTGTCTAGCGAATAGGTGAGGGTGGTCTTTCCGAAGATCATCTTCTTTTTCCCATGTTACTTCTTCTTCGGAATGATGGTTCCATTGGATTTTGCAGAACTTGATAATCTTAGTCCGAGTAACTCTTTCTGCAGTCTCAAGAATCTTGATAGGTTTCTCTTCATAAGTGAGGTCACTCTCCAATTGAACCTCTTCCAAAGGTATAGTATCCTTCAAAGAAGTCTCTTCCATTTCTGGATGGCATTTCTTAAGCTGACTCACATGAAACACATTGTGAACAGCGGACAAGGACTCTGGCAATTCAATCTCATAAGCTACTTCCCTTTATGACTCAGAATCTTGAATGGTCCAACATACCTTGGGGCCAACTTCCCTTTGACTCCAAACCTCTTCACTCCACGAAGTGGTGACACTCTAAGATAAGCTCTATCACCCACTTCATAAGTGACTTCTCTACGCTTAGGATCTGCGTAGCTATTTTGTCGGGACTGTGCTATCTTCAATCTTTCCTTAACCAGCTTGACTTTTTCTTCAGCCTCTTTGATGAGTTCTGGTCCGAACAAACTTCTTTCTCCCACACCATTCCATAGCAATGGGGTGGTACACTTTCTACCATAGAGAAACTCAAATGGTGTCATCTCAATACTGGCTTGATAGCTGTTATTGTAAGAAAATTCTGCGTAAGGCAGACTTTCATCCCAACTGGCTCCATAGTCTAGAGAACATGCTCTCAACATATCTTCAAGAATCTGATTAGTCCTTTCTGTCTGTCCATCAGTTTGAGGATGAAATGCAGTGCTTAATTCCAACCTCGTTCCCAATGACTCATGTAGTTGCCTCCAAAAATGAGAAGTGAACTGAGTTCCCCTATCAAACACAATACTCTTGGGTACTCCATGCAGACATACAATCCTACTCATGTAGATTTTGGCTAACTTAGCACTTGTGTAAGTTGTCTTCACGGGTAAAAAATGAGCCACTTTAGTTAGGCGATCCACTACTACCCAAATAGAATCATATCCTGACCTGGTCCTTGGCAATCCGGTGATGAAGTCCATACCAATCTTGTCCCACTTCCAATCAGGAATAGGTAGTGGTCGTAACAACCCTGCTGGTTTCTGATGTTCCGCTTTCACTCTACTACATACATCACACAAAGAAATATGTTCGACGATGTCCTTCTTGAGGTTATTCCACCAAAATCTTTCCTTCATATCCATGTACATTTTGGTGTTACCCGGATGAATGGAATACGGTGAGTTATGTGCTTCTTGTAAAATCAGTTTCCGAAGCTCCGGATCTTGTGGAACACAGATACGTTTTCCATGCCAGAAAGTACCATGTTCGTCTTCATGGAATCCTTTGGCTTTTCCCTTGCCAATCTTTTCCTTAATCTCTTCAATTTCCTTATCTGCCTTTTGGGCTTCTTTCATCTTGTCCAACAAAGTGGTTTGAACATCCAAAGACATAAGATTTCC
This sequence comes from Avena longiglumis, assembly GCA_030063025.1. Lineage (NCBI taxonomy): Eukaryota > Viridiplantae > Streptophyta > Magnoliopsida > Poales > Poaceae > Avena > Avena longiglumis. Next base: position 466,839,850 of record CP125974.1, on the reverse strand, counting down.
CTCAGGCACAATCTCCAATCTGAGATCTCTAAATTGGGCACATAGATCATCTGGCAATTATCCCTTAGTAAGGCCATTCACAAAAACCTTACGGCTTAGAGCATCTGCTACAACATTAGCTTTACCGGGGTGGTATTGCAAACTCAAGTCATAGTCTTTGATGACTTCTAGCCATCTTCTTTGTCTCATGTTAATTTCCTTCTAGGTGAAGATATACTTCAAAATCTTGTGATCTGTGAACACTTCACAACGCTTTCCCAAAAGATAATGTCTCCATGTTTTGAGTGCATGGACAACAGAGGCTAACTCTAAATCATGAGTAGGGTAGTTTACTTCATGAGTTTTGAGTTGTCTTGAGGCATAAGCCACAACTTTTCCTTCTTGCATAAGTACTACTCCTAAACCATAATGAGATGCATCACAATACACTTGGAAATATTTCTCCAAATCTGGCAAACATAAGACTAGTGCTGTCACTAGTCTCTTCTTCAATTCTTGGAAACTGAGTTCACAACCTTCAGACCAAGAAAATTTTTTGTCTTTCTTTAGCAATTCTATCATAGGCTTAGCTACCTTGGAGAAATTCTCAATGAACCTTCTGTAGTAACCTGCTAAGCCAAGGAAACTACGAACCTCTTTCACTGACTTGGGAGATTCCCATTCAGTTACAGCTGAAACTTTAGTAGGATCAACTGCTACACCATCTCCTGACACAACGTGTCCAAGAAATCCAACTTCATTTAACCAAAATTCACACTTGCTGAATTTGGCATACAACTTATGCTCTCTAAGCTTCTCAAGTATCAAACGCAAATGTCCTTCATGCTCCTCTTTGCTCTTGCAGTAGATTAGAATGTCATCGATGAATACGACGACAAACTTGACAACAAACTCCATGAACACTTTGTTCATCATATTCATGAAGTACGCTGGTGCATTGGTCAAACCAAATGGAATCACGGTATACTCATACAATCCATACCTTGTGGTGAAAGCTTTCTTAGGTATGTCTTGTTCCCTTATCTTAAGCTGAAAATAACCTGACCGGAGATCAATCTTTGAGAACACACAAGCTCCTTCTATCTGATCAAACAAATCATTGATTCTTGGAAAAGGGTATTTGTTCTTGATAGTCACCTCATTGAGTGAATGGTAATCTATGCATAACCTTTGACTTCTATCTTTCTTTTCCACAAACAAAACTGGTGCTCCCCAAGATGAAGAACTTGGTTGGATAAATCCTTTCTGCAATTGTTCTCCCAGTTGCTTCTTGAGTTCTTTCAACTCATCAACTGACATCTTGTATGGTCTCTTTGCTATTGGTCCAGATCCTGGTAGCAAATCAATAAGAAATTCCACATCTCTATCAGGTGGCATTCCCGGCAATTCTTCTGGAAACACATCTGGATACTCACTCACAATAGGCACACTGTCTATGCTAACCCCCTTAAGATAATTTAGCTTACTCCCTTTTGATTCAAAGTTAGACTTGAATCTAATCCGTTTCTTTTCCGGGGTTGTGAGTGCAACAGTACGATTAGCACAATCTAAAACTCCTTCATACTTGGTCATCCAATCCATTCCCAAAATTACATCCAGTCCTTGGGAATGTAGGATTATCAGACTCACTGGAAACTTATGCTTTCCAAAATCTACCACTAGATCCCGGCATCCAAGACTTACTATCATGTCTCCACCAGGAGAACTTACTTTTATTGGACACCAATGTTTTCAGTTGGAAACCCATTTCTATCAACAAATTCTTTTGATATGAATGAATGCGATGCTCCGGTATCAAAAAGTACAAGTGCTGGAATAGAATTGAGTTTGAACTTACCAGCAACAACATCTGGCTCTTCATAGATTTCCTCCACATTGATGTGGTTCACTTGTCCCTTTTGAAAAGGGTTGAGCTTGTTGGGTCCCTCAACTTTCTTTTCTGGGCATTCATTTACATAATGCCCCATCTTCTTGCACTTGAAACATTCAACCTGACTAAGATCCTTCTTGACAGGCTCGCTTCCACTGCCACTTCCACTTTGGTGGCTCTTATATCCACCCTTGTGATTCTTGTACTTGTCATTGTAATGACTACGGTGACTCTTGTTGTCATGATGACGGTTGTGGTTCTGGTGCTTGTTGAATTTTCCATGCTTGTGGGATCCAGAACTCCCACTGTCTTCATAATGGGAACATTCGTGTGACGATCCCGAGCTGTGCTTGTCAGAGTGATTTCTCTTCCTGCTTTCCACTTGTTTCATTTTTCTCTCCAAAATAGCAGCCTTGTCACAAAGAGACTGGTATGTGGGAACATAGGCCATAGATAACTGCAGGTTCAATTCATCATTTAACCCTTCAAGGAAATTTTCTTTCCTCTTAGCATCAGTGTCAACTTCATCCGGTGCATAACGTGCCAGATTGTTGAACTCTTGAATATATTCAGCCACGCTGCGGTGGCGCTGTTTCAGGTTATGGAACTCTTTCTTTTTCAAACTCATCACTCCGGCTGATATGTGAGTAGTACGGAAACCATCTTCGAAGATAGCCCATGTCACATCCTCAATGGGAGTGGTGATCTGGAAGTTATCCCACCAACTGGCTGCTGGTCCTTCCAACAAGTGTGCTGCAAATCTGACTTTCTCTTCATCAGTACAGCCAACTATTACCAAGTCCTTGTTCACTGAGCGTAGCCAATCATTGGCCACCATAGGATCAGTAGTTCCTGAGAACTTTGCTGGCCTTAGTCTCAAGAATTTGGTAAGCATGTCAAAACCCGGTGGGTTGTTCTGATTGTTGTTGTTGTTATTGTTGTTATTGTTGTTGTTGTTGTTGTTGTTGTTGTTGTTGTTGTTGTTGTTGTTGTTCTGGTTCTGGATGAACGTAGTCATCATTTGCATCAGCTGAGTCTGAGCTGTCATCATTTGCTGCATCTCAGGGGTGATGTTGTTGTTGTTGGGGTTGGGATTGGCACGTCGGGGAGGCATCTGTGGTTTGATCAATAGAGATAAGAATGAGATACCCATAGATGCTAACATGCAAAATACATCACATAAACATTCACCAAACATGCATCATAATAATAATAGTTCAACAACATAAACGACAAGTTTGCAAAGTAAACACACCAATAGCAAGCCATCCACATGTTGGATGGTCATTGCGACTCAATAATCAAAGACTCGAAAGGTAAATGAGTATTCATCACTACTCCTCGGCATCAACTTCCTCCTCAACAAATGTAAGACCTGCATTCTCCATAGCGGTCTTGTATTCCTCGACATTGGTGGTCAAGGTCTCTACTTTGGCTTTGAGAGCCCTCTTCTGAGAACGAAGCCTCTGAATCACAGTCTGCTGATGCTCGATCTCGAAGTCCTTGGCCTCCAATTCTGCAGCCATGTCTTGAATCCTCTTGTTCCTATCTTGGACTCACTTCTCTTGACTCTTGAACTTTCTGTCCTGACTCTCAAACTTGGTCTCCATCTCCTTGGCTATCTCATGAAGATGCACTTGGAGTTCGTCATTGCTGAGCATGACGTTGGTCCTATCAGTGTCCACGTTCCTAAGAAGAACCTCTAAGTCCTGGAGGTATAGATGAATCGGCTCTGCTGTCTCCCTCGAAGTGTCCTCAAAGTCAATGGCCTCACCATCCTCATCACGTCTACCGAAGGCGTGGAAGTGAGTACCTCTAACCTGTCGAGAGTGTATCCCTAACAGACGTCCAATCACGTCCTGCATGACTACCTCTAGGCCTCTCTCATTATCATCATGCATGAGCTTGAAGATGATTGCCTCCGTGATAGGCTTAGTCTGGCGTCCGGGCTGATTGACCTTGAAGCCCCAAAGGTCTTTCCTCTCAAACTTGGTGAGGGGAAGCACCATGATGGTAGGAAGAGGGAGATTGAGCAAAGTAGTGAGCTCAATAATACGAGGGCCAAAACGAGTTCCCTGAAACTCTTCATCCATGCTGATAGTAACATTAGGCATCTATTTATAAGATAGAAAAGTTAGAATCAACACAATTTAAGACAAATCACAAGACAAGACATCACATGCATAACTTTGGAAATCAAAACACACAAGTCAGGGCATACATGGATCCATTACAAACAACCAAGGTTCAACTTATTTTAAACAACATTTGGAAAATAAAATGATAAGTGTGGTGGTCCAACTAATGTGGTACACTACAATCCCATCTCACTTGCCAAGTTGGCTAACAGGGCATCCCTAGTGGCAATCTGTTTATCTTGATCACATGACTCCATTGCTAAGTCTATGATGTCTTTCCTTAAACTTTGGTTGGTATCCTCTAACTCTTGGGTATGCTTCTTTTCTTCCCTAAGGTCATTCTGGGTGTTAAGCATTCTGCACTTGATTCTATCACCAAGTTCTTTGATGGCCCTCCAAGCTGCATCCCTTGCTGAATCAAAGAATGTGGTGTGCATCATTGTGTTGGTGACCATGCAGAATCCTGAGTCCTTGTGGTTGTCTTCCTTGTTTTTATACAAGTGAAGTTGCACCCACCAGTACTCAACTCCTTCATCCATCACAGGGAAACCTTTGTACACAGCTGCACTGTAGAAGGAGTGTCCCACCTTTATTTAATATAAGGTGGAGTCCCCTGTGTTTACAATGCTAGTCCCTGGATCAATAGCTAGCATCCACAGTTAAGATGTAATATCAAGAAACAAAGGTCATAATATAACTTTATAACCAGGAATAACATAATTTTATTACATCTTACATAGCTCATTTGGCTATTACATTACATTGCAGCGGAATAACTATAAGCATGGGGTCCTTCATCTTCAAAGTGCCACAGGCAAATGTTGGTTGTAGACTTTGTAATCCTAATCAATCAATCTTAACTTAAATCAAATCAAACCTGCAACATTACAAGTTATAGCCACAAGGGTCAATACATTTGAATTGTATTGGCAAGTTTCACTACTATGTAGAATATAAGTGGATCCTATCATTACATGCATATTTGGCTAAGTAGAGTTTTAGGCTCATTTTCATAAAGCAATAATTTTATCCTATCTTTTAAAAAGGGTTTTGATCTTTTGTCACCTCCTTGGAATCCACCAACTGTCTTTGTTAAAAATCTCTTGAGCTCCTTGGTAACCCCAAGTGTTCAAGTTTTCATCAAAATCTCTTGAGTTCGTTGGTAACCCCAAGTGTTCAAGTTTTCATCAAAATCTCTTGAGTTCCTTGGTACCCCCAAGTGCATCAAGTTTTATCAAAATCTCTTGAGTTCCTTGGTACCCCCAAGTGCATCAAGTCTTTGTTGTCACTTAAAAGTTTTTCTTTTAGAAATTGGAATGTCGAGATTTCCCATAGCTTCAAGCTTTAGTTGCTCAGTATTGTCCATAACCGGGGACACGGCTAATTACTTAGATTTTATTATCTTCTGCAGAAGTAGTACACTTTACCCACATGTCACAATCTCATCTTGTTGCCACCAGTGGCCACTGGATTAGTACTCACCAAGATGGAGTACTAGCAGATTGAGAATGTGACGAAGTCTTTCCAGAGGGTCCTCCCATACACCATTGCTAGCTTGTCTTTAGTACCCATGTAGGATTCCAGGTCCTCATTTTCAGTAACCTAAAGACAATGCATGGGTCTTCCCAATGTAGTTGACTAAGCCAGAGCCATAAATAGCATGGGGTTGTACACGAAAGCCACAATTGAAGAAACATGTTCAATCTCTAAGTTTCCTGGGTGGTTTTCCTTTGGAGCACAACACAAAGAGATTGCCATAGACATGGTTCCTTTTGTTGCCACCTTCCCCAAAAATCAAAGTATCCTTGTCCACCCAGGTGGTTCATTGAGTCCTTGTTTTATTATATAAAAACACAAGTCCTTTTCTCAACTTCATAAATCTCAACATGTATCTCTTTTCAAAATATAGCATGGCTAAGCATGTAACAACTACATTGTTTCCACTAAGGAATGTATAGGGTATCCTATTAGGATTTAGCATAGCATAAGTACAGAAATTCTTTTCATGCATGTTTTCAAAATCCACTAAGTATAATGAAAATAGTAGGACTTTAGATGATATTGTAACTTGCCTTTCTTTTGGGAGGGAATGTTGGTTCACTCCTTGATCTTGCTAGTCTCACACTTTTCTAACTTTACTACAATCAATCAAGCAAACACAATATCAACTAGCATTCCAAACCAATAATCAATCAAACAATTTCACACACATAAAACAATGGGATCTAAGTCATGCATGTAAGCATGCAAGAGATAGTTTTATTTGCAAAGATGGTCTCCACTAGGCTTATAAACTTTGTAAGGTTCAAGGTGGTCATTTTCCAAAGTGGCAAAGTCATTTGCAAAAGGGTTTTGTCCATAAACCATTTTTAAATCCAATCATTATTTTATGTGGTGGAAAATATTTTTATCAAAGCAACAACTTTAAGTTGTTCACCAAATAAGTTGTTGTTTTCTCAAAATTTGGTGTTTAGGATCATTAGGTTTGGTCCAAATCATTTTCCCAAAGTTTTTACTCCAAAAACATTTTCATAACAAAACCAATATTTTTATTTGGCTAGAAATGGGCTAAATCAATTAATCCATCCTAAACTTCACCAAATCCATTTTTAAAACCATGGGTTGGTTCCTAGGGTCAGTAAGTTTACCACAAACCAATTTGCAAAGATTTCAACCTCAAAAACATTTTTGAAAACATTTTTCTAATCTAAATAAGCATACAAATGTTTCTGCAAAAACAAACATTTTACCAGAGGCTTTTTACTAAACAAAATCCATGGTTATCTAGGGCTTGTTCCACTGATTCCAATGATATAAAGTTTGTAATTTTTGGACGTGTGGATCAAAAGTTACAAGGGTTTCAATTTTCAAATCAAATCTGTTTTCAAATTCTGTTTTAAACAAAAACTGGCCACGCGTCACGTTTTGATTGGACGGTACCGGTTCGAGTGGATCGGCTGATGCGATGCGTTGGATCTAACTTAGACAAACGGTTCAGATGGGCGCGTACCCCTTCGTCTTGTTCTAATCTTAGCCACACGATATTGATCTAACGGTTGTAATCAACAGGCCACTAACTGGCGGCGCTGCGCGGCGGCAGACGGCGGCGGCGGTCGGACGATGGGCTAGTGGCGGTTCTAGGAAGCAAAGAAGACAGGGGAGGTTCTCACTGTGATCGCAGAAGCCTGGGGAAGCTCAACGTGGAGTCGTCTTGGCAAGGGGCGCACGGGGACAGGAGGAATCGCTCACCGGAGTTAGGTCTGGCGACGGTTGCACGCTGTCGTGGTCGAGGACGGTGCTACGGGTCACGAGAAGGCAAACAGAGGGCATGGTTAGGTGTGAAAGACCAAGGCGAAGATGCTTGCATGATCGAGAAGGAGCGGGGTGGTCAGTTCTTACCAGGGAACTTCGCCGGAGAGAGGCAAACGCGGCGGCGTGGTCAGTTGAAGACGGAGCCGACGTTCTGGGGCGCCCGCGAGTGAATGGGAGGTACAGGAAGAAGCGCCTGGGAGTGGGGAGTATGTGTGCTTGGTCGGGGAGGCAAGGCGGTGGCTGGGTTCGCCGGAATTGGAGGAGGGAGCTCGTCGGAGCAGTGGGAGTGTGGCTCGAAATTCCGTCGGCCTGGGGGCAGAGAGAGGGAGGCGCGTGAGGGAAAATGGAGAGGAGGGCGAGGCGTTTAATACCGCGTTGTTGGAAGGGGAGTAATGGTCGTGGTTAACGCGAATTGATCGCCGGCGTTAAGGCCAGGAAACGGCAGGCGTCGTCTGCGCGAGGAAGAAGGAGGTGAGCTGGCTGCGTGGGGTCCGGGTGTCAGCGAGGGAGAGAAGAGGGAAAAGAGGTCCACCAGTTAGTCGCAGAGTGGGTGAGTTGCGGAGTAAGAAAACGTTTCGCGAGAGAGAGCGGGGTGGGCTCGGTGTTGGGCCTGTTGGGCTGGTCGGCTGGGCTGCTGCCTGTTTCTATTTTTTTTCTTCCTGAATGTTTTTTTTCAATTCTATTTTCTGTTTTGAAATTCAACCCACAAATCAACATTCAAATCAAATCAAACATTCATCACACTTTTCAATTGAACTTGGTTCTGTTTAACAACATAAACCAATTTCCAAAATAAAATAATATTTTCATTATAGAGTCCATTTATAATTAAATAAATTGGACATTAATTATTAAATAAAATGGGTTTTAATTTAATTAAAAACTCCATTTGAAATCTAAATATTTTCAAAACCAAATCAGTAGGTTTTATTTGAAAATAATAAACACTTGGAAAACTTATTTAAAATAATTTAATAAGTTTTGATGTTTTATTTAAAATGGTAAAAATCCTTTTATTTAAATAAATTGGATATAATCCTTATTATTTTATTTAAATAAACCTTTACTATTTTTACTAAAACAAAAAGTTTTATTTCAAAAGCTTGACCAAGGTTTATTTTGGTTCCATAAAATAATATTTATTTATAAATCTACTTTTTCTTTTGAAAACCAAATCTTTTATTTAAAGATCCAAAATAGTAATTTTAAATATTTTTAAGTTTTATTGTTTAAATATCTTTTAAAATTCCTTTAGGATTTTATTTGATCCAAATAGGTTTCGAAAGTTCCCAATTGGAAACAAAAAGTTTGTTCTCACCCTGAAAATCAACAAAGTTTTATTTTATTCATTTATTTTTCACATTACAAGATTTGGAAAATCTTGGGATGTGACATGCACCATGTATTACCATGGAAACCATGAGGTCCTTGAGAGCCTTGGAGAATTCTGTCTCACACTCCAAGGTCATTGTCATGAGTGGTCCCTTCCTCACGGCTTCGTTGATGGAGTTCATCTACAAATAGAGATGAGAAAGAAGATTAGAAAAGTTTACGAGAAGAAAAGACACGTGTGGAATTTGTTGAATTTTTTTTTCCTTAGTGGTTTCCAATCCTAGGGTCATAATCCTACAGGAAACACAGTGCTCTGATACCATCTGTAAGATCCCTCCTTTGTAAAGGAAAGGATCCATGTGATTGCAATCCTAGTCCCTGGATCAATGCTAGCATCCATAGTTTAAGATGAAGTACACAGAAACAAAGGTCATTATTACATATCATTCCAGAGACAAACATAGTCTTTTACAACTCAATGGCCACAGGCCTAATACAAGAGTTCAAATATATAATAAGATAAGTAAGTCTTCATCTTCATGTGCCACAGGCAAGCATGTTGAGTGTAGACTCATGACTCCTAATCATCATCAGAATATCCTGCAACATCACAAGTTACAGCCAGAGTGGGTCAATATATTGGAATAGTATTGGCAAGTGATACCTTAGTAGAATATTGGTGGACTAAATACTATATTCATTTTGGCTAAGTGTAGCTTAGGCATGCTTTGCTCAAAATAGGTTTTGCCTATCAGTTGAAAACACTAAGTTTTTCTTTATCAAAATCTTTCCCAAGGAACCACCAATAGACATTGGGGTCCCTTCACCCTTGTTCAACAACAAGTTTTACTTAGAAATTGGGATGAGGAGATTCTTGATAGCTTCCATGTCTTGATGCTCAAGTTGTCCAATACCATGGACATGGCTAAGTACTTAGATTCTTCCATCTGTAGAGGTTGTGCACTTTCCCCACAAGACTTGATTTTCACCAAGACAGGACCTTTCGAAAGCCTTCCCTTAGACCAAATGGAAGCGCTCCAGCCTATCATCCCACTACCACCAACTGACCAAATGGCCAAGTTATTGCAACCTATATGATCCAAGCAGAGTCTATATTGCCAAGTGGCTGCACTAGAAGCTTCTTAACATTTGGCCTCTCATATCCCTTTGTTCCTGGGTGGCTTTCCACAAGTGAGATACACAAGGTAAACCATAGAAATGGGCCTTGTGTAACCACTCAACATAAACCATTCCTTCCATTCCACCCAGGTGTTTCATTCACTTAGTTGTTTTATTAAGAAAACACATAGTCCAAAGACTTAGAAATATTTATTCATAGCATGAATATAACCACCCTTGGTTACTACTATCTAGGCTAAGCATGGCATTAATAGGACTTATAAATAATTCTAGCAATTCTACAACTACTAGGATTTCCCAAACATAGCATATAGATCAAAAATATCCATGCAAGACTAGCAAAATATTTCTAATGCATATTTGAAAACATAGGAATAAATCATGAAGCACCACTTTCCTTGGTAGTTTGGAGAGTAGCTACAATCCTCACAATCACAATCACTATTTGCACCAAAATATACACATAAAATGATAGCACCAAATCACATACAAAATAAATACAAGCAAAAATATATGGATGCATGCAATATGATATGTGATGATTTTCAATACTCGACAAGACAAGTGAACAGTAATGATTCATAGGTAAGTTCAAAACTTGCCAAACAACCTTTATTTGAACATTAAAACATTTCTCAAATAATTATTATACACAAAATAGGCCTACACATGTTTCTGTAAAAATAACCATTTTAATAGAAACAAAACCTTAAACACATTGCATATATGGAAAGGGCTTTCTCTCCTTATTCCATTGATATAAAATTTGTCAAATTTCGACGTGGGAATCAAAAGTTATAAATTAAACAAGTTTAAACATTTAATAGATCCAAATTCAGATTTTAAATCAAACTAACAGACACGCGGCGTGTTCCTATTGGTTAGTACCGGTTCGGGCGGATCGATCAACGAGAGCCACACGATCTAAATGAAAATATACGGCCAGATCTAACGCGTAACCCTTCGCTAAATGAATCTAAAGTAGCCGGTGGATCCAGATCTAACGGTCGCTGGTCAAGCGACCACTAACTGGTGGCGCGCGGCGACGGTGAGCGGCGGCGCGCTCGGACTACGGCGTCGTGGCGGCTACAGGAAGCAAGGAAGTGATTGGAGATGCTTACCAGACTCGCAGAGGTGTGCTGGAGGTCAACGTGGCAGTGGCTTGTCAAGGGGCGCACGAACACGGTGGGGATTTCTCGTCGGAGCAGATCCTATCGTCGGGCATGGCTGTTCATCGTCGTTGCCGTTGTTGTAGATCATGCCAGAGTCATACAAGTGGTGCGTTAGATGCGGGGAGTGATACTGGTCATGTGAGTATCAGAGAGAGGGCAAGGCGCGCTCTAGACTAACCAGATTTGCTCGCCGGAGTTGAGTGCCTCGTCGGGTTTGCTTAGTCGTCGACGTTGCCGACGCTCGGGGTTGTCCTAGCATACAGTATCGGTGTCAATCGAAGCGCAAAGATGCAGTGGTTGTTCTGGAGAATCTAGGAGTCAAGGGGTGCGGGGAGCTTACCGAAATCGCCCGCCGGAGTGTGTCTGTGCAGCGGCGGAGTGAGCTCGAATACGCGCAGCCTGGTGGCGGAGTGGTGGCGCTAGGTGAGGGGAAATGCTCGCGGTGCAGAGGGGGTTAAATAGCCAGGAGGGGGCGGCGATTACGCGTTGTATCAATGGCAATAACGCAGGCAGTGACTGCGGCGAGGTAACGGCGGAGCGCCTCGGCCGCGCGTTGATTGGGGACGACGCTGACGTGGTCGCAGGGTCCACTTGCCAGCGAGAGAAATGGAGTGGGGATGGGTCCAGCGACTCGACTCAGTGCGGGTGTGAGTAAGCAAAACGGTTCGCGGGGTGATGCTGCTGGGCTAGCTGGGTCGAGTTGGGCTGGGTTGGGCCAGAATGGCTGTCTGTTTATTTTTTCCACTTTAATCCTTTTCTTTTTCTATTTGGTTTTCTAGAATTGATTTTGTACAGTGAAACTTGTTCTCAAATATGAGTCAAACACTACTGTAAACACAAACACCCTTGGGTTATTTGAAAATGAAAAATAAAACCAAGCTTTTATGAGATGTGATAAAAGGCATAGATTTGGTTTTATTTCATATTTTGTTTTGAAACTTTGTTTAATATTTTGAAATCACTTAAGTTAGGATTCAAAACAATATTGAGTGAAGATTAGTACCTTTCTCAATCTCAAGTAGCACAAAGGCTAGAGCAAATCATACATAAAATAATGAGCACATATGCTCCTGTTTTGAAATGAATTTGAAATGAAATCCTACATGATCATGGATGCATGGATGATATGCATGAGTTTTTGAAACATGATTTTAGGGATGTTACACTAGTGCTCCCCTTGATGCAAGATTCTACCCAGAGGATCTACGGAGGAAGGCGCTTCTCCATGACGGCTCAGAATGGTGTGGGGAGACGTGGTTCGACAGCGAGAGGTGGCTCCGGTCAGCTAGGGTTTCGGTCTCGTTCGTATCTGAGAGGATAAGGAGGAATTAGAGATAAGGACCAAGGCAGGGCGTCGCGGTGTCCTTCTTATCCCCTCCTGGTGACGATGACGAGTATCTTGGCACAAAGACGATGATGACGACATCGGGCGGCGGCGAGCTCCGCCAGCGAGCTGCCTGTGTGCGTGACGGTGACGATGATGACCGTTTTGCGGATAATCCCCTAACGATTTCTTTAGCTCAACCCGCGGTCCTCTACTGACCCCACTTGTCAGTCACTGATGGAAAAGGACTAGGCTGGTTACTGGGCTGTTATGGGCTGCACAAAGGCGTCAGATAGGTGTAGGGTGTTGGGCTGCGGCCAGGATTGGTTTTTATTTGTTTTATCCTTTTTCTATTTTCTATTTTCTTATTCATATTTGAATTTGATTTATATATTTTTAACTTTTCTTTGCAGCATTTCTTTGCTGGACTATTTCAATAACACTAAAACATAGTTAGTATTATTTGTGAATTTCTTTATTATATATATCTTATTATATTCCTTTTATTTTCTTAATATATGAACCCCTTTTAATATTTTGTATAGGCTCTTCTTATTATTTTATTTTCCATCTTTAGTTCTGTATTTCTTGAATGATATATTCTTATTTTCTTATCAACATAACTTTAGTTGGCTCATATTTGGAATAGAAACTTTTATATGTGTAATGATCCTATATCATTAGTTAATGCATGAAATATAAAAGTCATTGATATATTCATTACTACCTCCATTGAGTTGGAACATGGCAAAATATATATTCTATTGTAATAAACAAAGAGGTTTAAGGTTTTGTAGTATGCATATCTACCCTAAGATTTAGGGTCTTTAATGTCTTTAATCTCCTTTATGAATGTGGTTAAAGATTCAGTAGATAAATATATTGTTTTCTGTTTGGAATATTTGATAGCCTCACCCTTAGTACTAGAAAGTTATATCTAGAATATTTCATGGAAAAGAATTGATAAAGATATACTTAAGCATTTGTAGTTATGATGGTTGGAGTTAACAGAGATGTACTGATGTGATTTGCTATAGGAGATATTTCTATAAAGTGTTATAGACATCAGATGATGGATCAATAGTATGAGATGGATATTATGTCTGATTTGAGATTTAAATTTGATTTCTTACCAAGATTTAATAGGAAGATGATTTATAACATATAATTATGTTTCACAATCTTGGATCTCTAATTAAGGAATTCCTTTCCTAGATATAATACTTTTTTCTATCCATCATCATGATTAACATGATGAGCTTTACTCATTTAAATTTCCTTATGCATATATCACTCTTCTAAACTCATGGATGAATCTAATGAGTTTGATACTAAAAGATTTCATAATTTCTTCATATCCATGCTTGATTGCACCTACTATTCTACTATTGATAGCCTTCCATCCAACAAATAGTTCCTTTAAACTCCACTCACAATCTTCCTTAATATTCCATCACTGATCTTTCTCTAAGGTTGACTATCTTTTAAGCTGAATAACACTACTTCTATAACTCTATGGCATTATGTTGATCATACAACCTTGTCTCTACTTAACTCCCATATCCCATACTCCAACCCCTCATTATGTTAGTATGACTTGTCATGGATAATCTAGAATAATTATTTAGACTAGGGTTTAATTATGTTTTATCCACCAATATCCCCTATACAGAGTATAAGCATATTCCATCTTGGTGACAAAAACATGATCATTAGAATCCTTTGATTATTATGGCTTAGGTTTCAAGTTGGCTAATCAAGGCCATTATCAATACAACCTTGTAGTTGTATTGAAATTATCTTCTGTTTAGCTCTATTGGATTAAGAGATATAATTCATTAACTATACCTACTTGTTTTAATAGGACTACTCCTAGTAACTATCTCCAGACTTCATCCTTGCAATCTTATTTTCTATCAAGGAAGGATTTAGCTCCATCAACTATCTTATTGATCAGATTCTTTTCAATCATTTTTTATCAAATAAATGACATCTAAGACTAGCATCACTATTCACCTCTTCTTAGTTGTTTCTTTGTAGACACTTATTTGTAAATTGTGTTATGATCAAATACTTGATAGTTTGAGAATGGATGAATCAATAGTTGATTTCTCAACATTAATTAACAACAAATATTGAAATATAACTCAATAGGGATGATAAGGATTGATATGGAATTTAAGATGTATGGTGAATTATCTAATCTTAGTTCCTTTCCTACTCCATAAGAAGTAGGGTTGGGTATCACCATGATACTCATGGTATATGTAGATGAGATTAAGATATTAGTTGGTACATTCTTATTATTTGTGTTATATCCTTAAATTGGTACTTATGAGTGATTATAATGAATACTATAATATGATCACCTAATGATCAAATATACTTCACATTGTATTAAGGTTTAACTTATAGTACATTTGATCTACCCTTAGATAAAATCTCTCTCTTACCCAAAAATGAGATTTTAAAAAAGGTATTTTTGAAACTTATCGCAGTCAACTTGATGATCTACTTCAATTCCATCAAGTTAAGAGAAGCTTCAATCACTTTGACAAGTTTTGTTTAAAAGAACGAAAATTATTCGGATTTTCAATGCATGAATGCAATGCACACATCTGGGTTCATCTTATTTCTAGGCTCTAATGCTGGGATGTTACACACGTGGCCTCCCATACAAGCCTTAACATGTTTAACTTTCATCTCTGATATTACCACGTCATCCTGTCATACTAGGTTCATTCGCAGCTCTGATTCATCAACCGGATGGACCAGTGGTAACATCTAAGCATGGCTAAGCACAACAGATGTAACAGCTCTAGCAACGCTTCACAAGACAAACCCTATTTATGCTAGGAGCAGTGGATCAGGTAATATAGCCTACAGAGGTAACATGCAATAGATATGATTACTCTATATATCGATAAAAGACTTGGAATCATATGCACATGGCAAGAATGAAATACTTTGAAAGAATAGGATTCATTTGTATGTGTGGGGCTTCGCTCGCCTTTGCCAGTTGATATCCGGAAAGCAGAGCTTTAGACACCTGGTACTTGACTTGATTACAGTTGATCAGGTATTGGTCTTCGAGTTTCGACGGTGTTGATATCGGTCTTCGGTCTCGATCTCAACTCCGATATCGTATTCTACTGAAGAAGAACCAAATACCGGAAAGAAGGGGAAACAATCAACACATGGCATCGATGCAATGCTCAAGCAAGGATGATGAAATGACAAGTTAAATTGCATTGAAATAAACCCCTAAGGCATGCTTGACAATTTAATCGGGGTCCCGAGGGGTACAAACCCTAATTCAAAAAAACTCCGGAATCACCTATGAGGGGTTGCATTGTTCTTCTAATTAAACTTGTCATGAAAGTTGATTAACAATGCATGATTATAGCTTATTTAGATAGTTCTCATTTTTCTAAACATTTTGATATATTATACACATTTTTCTAACTTATAAATAATAAGTTATTGAATTTATAAGTTATAATAATTTCTGGAATTATTTAAAACAACTTATATACTTTTTACACAGCAGTCACAGCTAGCTGCGGAGACAGACAGATGGGCCCTTAGGCCATCTCATCCTCCACGTGGGCAGGGTGGGACCTAGGCCGGTTTCACTAGGGCTAACCGCGCCTGCTGACGTCATGCTGACGTCAGCACGAGGTCACGCCAGTGGTGGCTCACGGATCGGCAACGGGGAGGGTGATATGAGGCTTGTAGGGATGCGTGGTTGTGTGTGTTGGATGAACGAGGCTGCGAGGAGCCAAAAGGTGGTGGCGCCGCCACTTGTGGGTGATTGGAGCATCATCTACGACAGCGGCGGACGGCGAGGTTCGGCGCAGGCGCTGCAGAGAGCAAGAGGAAGAGGGTGGAGGGCACTGGGAGGTGCAAAAACTCACCACGAGCGCGAGAAGAGGGTTGGCGTGGAGCGGGGTGGCCGGAGTCGATGGCGGGGATGGTGGCCAGAGCTCGGGAAGGAGGGTTCGATTGCAGCGATTGGAGGCTCGTCGGCTTGCGTGAGTTAGGCAAATGAAGGAGTCGAGCACAGCGGTCTCGATGGTGGTCTCAGCTGGGCCTGGGGGCGGTCGGTAATGGCGGGACAAGTCGGAGCCCGAGGCTAGGGTTTTTCGGCCAGAGGAGAGGAACGCGAGAGGGAGGTTGCTAGGGAGAGCGGGAGTGGATGAGGACGAGAGAGACGTTCTCGCGCGGGTCTTATACTTATCCACATAGCGGCGGACGGCGAGGAGCAGGCGGCGCGGATCGACGGTGCCGACGAGAACACTGAGCTGCTTTGTCTCGAGGAGGAAGACGACATGGGCGGTTGAAATGGTACCGGGCCATGGTTGGGCCGTGCTGGACTGGGAACTGCTGCGCGTGAGCGGCGAAGAGGAGAGAGGAGAGTTTGGGCTCGTCCCAGAGAGAGAGAGGGAGACTGTTTTTATTTGCAAGTTATTTTTATATTTCTGTTTTCTTTTCTCTCTTTTGTAAATCCATTTGAAATCTTTTTTGAATAATTTGAAAATACCAAAACTTTTGTAAACATTCCAAAATATTGCAAGGGCCCTTTATAACCATTTGGGTTCCATAAATTTTGCACTTTTCAAAATTTCAACACCATTTGAAATGTTTCAAATAGAGAGAGGGAACTAGGGTTTTGGGTTTTGTGAGTAATTCTTGCATGCATTTTTAAGATGATGCTCATGCTATGCACAAATCAAACCCTAATTAACATTTAATGAAACTAGGTTTGTTACACTATAACAATCCCAAAACAAACCCAATTAAAATTAGTCCGACAAGCCATGGTGGCACTTCAAATTCAACGGTAGTACAAAGAGAAGGAGCTACCTACACTTTCGACATGGTAGGAGAAGGAGAATGTGGCCACGACATGATTGAATCCTCACCCTTGCCGGTGTACCCTCTATGACCAGACATTGAAGACTAATTTACCCCTGAAATATCGAGGAAATTAGGGGAACCGAATCAATTATGGTGGCTAGAGCAGGAGCGAAGGTCTTACCAAACACTACCAACAATTGCTGCAACCGTTCGTCGAGCTGATGCGGCAGAACAAAATCCTAGTCGTCGTGGGTGGCGGACCTGCCTGTGGTCGGTACTGCCTCAACATACAATGCATGCGAACAAAACAGGTACTGGAGCCATGGTTGAGGTGCAGAGCGACAGTACGTTGATACCTTCGATCCGGATTACGTATGTAATATAGCTCTTTTTCCCTAGTAGACCTAGGTTATCGAATCCTCAGGAAGTAGAAAACGTAGTAAAGTTACTTTAGCGGACCTTCGGGAGTTTTATAATTCTTTTTGTGTTTTACCGGACCAAGAGAGAGGGTCTGGTGCTTTTGGTTTCACGTGTAGCTGTGCAAAACATCTGATGGGAGTAAAAGATAGTAATAAAGTTTGCATGTAATTGTTAGAGAAAGATAATTATATGTGGGCAGTCGTCCATAATTTATATTGCCTCCACAACCGCTTATAGAAATAACCTACTAGTCTCATCAATAGAAGAAAGAGAACTAATGAAATGCATAGTGACGTCACCATTAATCCCAAGTAAATCCCTCACATACAGTCGTACAACCCTTTCTGTCCCATCCTGCAGATTAGTCATTACTCACACTCACTATACCTGGATGAATCCTTGGGGTCTTGGGTACCTGACAAGTCCTTAGATTGAGGCAAGAGAGGGTAAAATAATCATCATTTCATACAAACGAATACATGATCCCATCTATGATAAATAACATGCACAAAGATACATGGCTAGGCTGAAGCCCTTAGCCCAAGGAGAATTACTCACACATAGAGATGAAATCAACAATCATAAACATTGTAATGGAAATCATGAGATTGATGGTAATAGTCTTACAATGTCGCCAATGGAAGATGAGATCTAATATTACAAGTGGTTGAATATGGTTGTGGTGGTGGAGAAGGGTTTGAAGATTAGATCTAGATCTATTCCTCCGGTGTTGTGGATTCCGATGGCTAGGTGTCATCGGGGGCAAAGCGAGAGAGTTTTCCCGTTGCTCGAGGCCTCTTTATATATGGGTCCCTTCACGAAAGTTGTTATGTTTGACCTAGCGGTGTTGGTGGAAACTATACAGACGGAATTTTATTCCCGCCGTCGTTAAAGCTTCTTCCTCCTTTATACGACTCCTGGTTTCTTTGACTTGTTGGAAATCTCGTATATTTGACTTTAATGTTTTGATTCCTATCATCAAACATCATTATCTGCGCAGGGAAAAATAGAAAGACAGGATTGCATACCCCATTGATCATTAGGCATTAGTGGTAGGATTTAGAGAGATATTTCATAATAAATATGAATAATATCTAGTTTAAATGTGGACGTGTGATACATCGTAAACGTATCTATAATTTTTGATGCTCCATGCTTGTTTTGTACCAACTATCTTATGTTTTTTCTACACTTTGAGGCATTTTTATACATATCCTGGAACTAACCTATTTACACGATGCCACAATGGCAGTTAATGTTTTCTACCGTATTTGGTTTCAGAAAATCTAGTAATCAAATATTCTCGAAATTGGATGAAACAAAAGCCGAAGTCAATATTTTACCGTAACAAAGACGGAGTCCATATGGGGGACGAAGAGGCGCCACAGGGCGGCCAGAACACCCCATGGCGCGGGTCCATCCTGGGCCGCGCCAGGTCATGGTGTGGGCCCCCTGGCCCTCAACCGACCTTACCCCTTTGCCTATATAAACCCCCCGAGGAGAAAACCATAAGTACCCGATCAGAAATCCATGAAAAACTACGTAGCCTCCGCCACCATAGTCCCTAAATCAGGAGGGATCTGAAGCTCTTTCCGACAGCCTTTTAGAGAGGGGAGATCACCCTGGAGGCCCTCTTCATCACCATGCCAGCCTCCGGAGGTAGGCATGAGTAGTTCATCCTTCGACTATGGGTCCATAGCAGTAGCTAGATGGTCGTTTCTCCTCTTTTGTGCTATCATGTTTAGATCTTGTGAGCTGCCTATCATGATCAAGATCATCTATTTGTAATCCTACATGTTGTGTTTGTAGGGATCCAATGGATATTGAGTACTACGTCAAGATTGATTATTGATTCTATCATGTTTATGTTATTTGTGATCTCGCATGCTCTCCGTTGCTAGTGGTTACTCTAGCCAAGTAGTTGCTTGTGACTCCAAGAGGGAGTATCTATGCTCGACAGTAGATTCATGTCTCTAGTAATCTGGAGGAGTGACAGGAACCTCTAAGGTTGTATATGTGTTGTTACTACTAGGGAGAAAACAACAATCCTTTGTTCAAGGGCAATTGTATTGTTTACTTTACACACTTTGCTTAATGCAATTATCTGTTGTTTGCAACTTAATACTGGAAGGGGTCCGTATGATAACTTGAAGGTCGATTATTAGTCATATATGCAGTTGGATTACGGTCTACGTATGCTTTAATGCCCAAATGAATCTCATAGAAATCATCATGACATGTATAGGCATTGTTATGCATTCTCAATCTGGCAATTGCCCAACGGTAATTTTTTCACCCAACATGCTATTTATCTTATGGAGAAACACCTCTAGTTAATTGTGGACCCCGGTGCATTCCTTCCCACTGATATTCAATCTACTTCCTACTATTTACTTTCTGGAATTATTACAAGAAATTACTTTCTTCCACACTATACGTTCAGTCCTTTGTTTTCAGCAAACCGTGAGCTTGACAACCTCACTGTAAGTTGGGGCAAAGTATTGTGGTTGTGTTGTGTAGGTTCCACATTGTTAGCAACACCTTGGGAGATGTTTCCTTTCTCCTAATGGTTCGATAACCTTGGTTTCAAAACTGAGGGAAACTTGCTACTGTGATCGTCACACCTTGCTCTTGGGGTTACCCAACAGGCTCTACAGTAACCGAGCCGCTTCAAGAATTTTTGGTGCCGTTGTCGGGGAGATACATGTCGGTTCCTGCAAAGGGAATCTTTCACAACCAATCCCTTTACTTTCTTTTTTTTTGGTTTACTTTTTATCATAAAAACACAAAAAAATTGGTTCCTACCTTAATTGCTATTTCTGTTGGTTTACTTCCTTTTATCAAAAAACAAAAAAAAAATAGTTCCTACTTTAATTACTATTTTTGTTGGCTTGCTTTAATCTTGCAAAAATGACTACCCTTGAAAACACTAAGTTGTGTGACTTCACTAGCACAAACAACAATGATTTCATTTGCACACCTATTGATCCACCTATTCCTGAAGCTACTTTCTATGAAATTAAACCTGCTTTGCTGAATCTTGTTATGAAAGAGCAATTTTCTGGTGCTAGTACTCATGATGCTCCTGCTCGCCTTAATAATTTTGTTGAACTTTTTGATATGCAAAAATATAAGGATGTAGATGGAGATGTTATTAAGATTAAATTGTTTCCTTTCTCTTTAAGAGGAAGAGCTAAAGCTTAGTTGCTATCTTTGCCAAAAAATAGTATTGATTCTAGGATTAAATGCAAAGAGGCTTTCATTGGAAAATATTATCCTCCTGCTAAGATTATATCCATGAGAAGTGACATAATGAAATTTAAACAATTTGATAATGAAAGATGCTTTCAATTTAAAATAGTATTGAAAGAATGAAATCTTTAGTGAACAATTGCCCCACTCATGGACTGACTACTTGGATGATTATCCAAACCTTCTATGCATGACTGAATTTTTCTTCAAGAAATCTGTTGGATTCGGCTACTGGAGTACCTTTGTGACCATCACTTTGGGTGCTGCAATAAAGCTCTTGGATAATATGATGATTAATTATTCTGAATGGCACACTAAGAGAGCTCCTGTAAGGCTCCCAACCTTTAATAAGGTAGAGTCCCCTGTGTTTACAATGCTAGTCCCTGGATCAATAGCTAGCATCCACAGTTAAGATGTAATATCAAGAAACAAAGGTCATAATACAACTTTATAACCAGGAATAAAATAATACATTACATCTTACATACCTCATTTGGCTATCTCATTACAATGCAGCAGAAATAACTATATAGCATGGAGTCCTTCATCTTCAAAGTGCCACATGCAGTCATGTTGGTTGTAGAGTTGTAATCCTATTTAACACACTTCACTAATATCAAACAAACCTGCAACATTACAAGTTATAGCCACAAGGGTCAATACATTTGAATTGTATTGGCAAGTGATACTATGGTAGTATAGTGGAGTATATCATCTATATGCATTTGGCTAAGTGGAGTTGAGGCTTGCATTGCTCAAAATAGATTTTTCCTTAACATTTGAAAACACTAAGTTTTTGCTTGACAAAATAATATTTCCCAAGGAATCCCCCAATCAAAGATTGAAGATTCTTTAACCCTTGTTCAAACCACAAGTTTTTAACTTAGAAATTTGAATGATGAGATTCTTGATTGCTTCCATGTCTTGATGCTCAAATTGTCCCTTACCAGGGACATGGCTAAGTACTTAGATTTTACACTCTGCAGAGGTGGTGCACTTTCCCCACAAAGCTAGGAGTTCTTCTAGTTCATGATCCTCAAAGGTGGGAAATCTTTCTCTCTTCTTGGGGCAGTTACTAAAGATATGACCTTCTTCTTCACAATTAGGGAATTGATCTTCATGCCCCTTGGATGCATGATCCTTGTCTCCACAAATATTGCTAGCTTGGGTTCCTTCTAGATTAACATCTTTGTCATCCTTGTTGTCATTAGCTCTTTGGGAAAGGTTTTCTCCCATGTTGATCATTTGAGTAATCAATCCTTGCAACAATTGGGATTGAAGTTTCAAAATATTTTGTATGGCTGGGTCTAGTCCATTGTTGTTGGCTAAAAGCTGAGTTGTCTCTTGGCTCAACTGGTTTTGGGTTGCTATAAGTTCTCTCATGTTGTCCTCTTGGTTGTTGTTGTTGTCATCAACCTTGATGTTGGAGTCTCTTGGAGTAATCATCTGTTTGGGTTGAATGGAGATTAGAATAGGCAAGACATTTCTAAATAAGGATTCTAATCACATTCATCACAATTCACTCAAGCAATGTGCAAGCATTCACAAACAACTTTTCACTGAAACAACAAAGTTCAAGCACATCTTTAGGCAACAAAATATTTTTGTTACACCACACAAGTTGGTGTGTTTGGCTTAACTATATATGGTGGTCCATCTATATGGTTCACTTGTGATCTTTCCATCTTTCTTGGTTGATTCTCCTTGAACATAATCTTTGTATCCTTGAAGAAAATTTCTCATGTCTTGGTCACAAAACTTCAAAGGTGATGATGGCTCTTTCTAATTTGTGTTTCCTTAGTCTCCAAATCCTTGAGCAAGATTTCTTGTCTCACTTGCAGTCCTTAGTGATATCCAAGGTTGAAGTCCTTGGTGAAAATGCTGAAGATGTTGAAGTCATTAGAGTTGAAGATGTTGAAGTCATTAGAGTTGAAGATGTTGAAGTCATTAGAGTTGAAGATGTTGAAGTCATTAGAGTTGATGGAGTCCTTTGCACATGATGGAGTCTTTGGTCATGGTTGAGGCTTTGTCCATCAAGTTTGAAATAGAAGAGATGTAGAATCAAAACCAAAATGGTTGAGGAAAGAGTTTACAAGATTGTTTGTAAATAAGTTTTGGAACAAATACAACTCCTATTTTTCTAAGGGGTTTTTGTCCAATCCTAGGGTTACAAATCCTACAGGAAACACAATGCTCTGATACCATCTGTAAGGCTCCCAACCTTTAATAAGGTAGAGTCCCCTATGTTTACAATGCTAGTCCCTGGATCAATAGCTAGCATCCACAGTTAAGATGTAATATCAAGAAACAAAGGTCATAATACAACTTTATAACCAGGAATAAAATAATACATTACATCTTACATACCTCATTTGGCTATCTCATTACAATGCAGCAGAAATAACTATATAGCATGGAGTCCTTCATCTTCAAAGTGCCACAGGCAGTCATGTTGGTTGTAGAGTTGTAATCCTATTTAACACACTTCACTAACATCAAACAAACCTGCAACATTACAAGTTACAGCCACAAGGGTCAATACATTTTAATTGTATTGGCAAGTGTGATACTATGGTAGTATAGTGGAGTCTATCATCTATATGCATTTGGCTAAGTGGAGTTGAGGCTTCCATTGCTCAAAATAGATTTTTCCTTAACATTTGAAAACACTAAGTTTTTGCTTGACAAAATAATCTTTCCCAAGGCATCTCCCAATCAAAGATTGTAGATCCTTTAACCCTTGTTCAAACCACAAGTTTTTAACTTAGAAATTTGAATGATGAGATTCTTGATTGCTTACATGTCTTGATGCTCAAATTGTCCTTTACCAGGGACATGGCTAAGTACTTAGATTTTACACTCTGCAGAGGTGGTGCACTTTCCCCACAAGACTTGGTTTCCCAAGACAAGATCTTTCAGAAGCTTTCCCTTAGACCAAAATGGACGCGCTCCAACCTATCAAACCCTACCACCAACTGTCCATATGGCTAAGTTCTTGCAACCTATATGATCCAGGCAGAGCCCATAATGCCAAGTGGTTGCACTTGAAGCTTCTCAACATTTGACATCCCAAATCTCTTTGTTCCTGGGTGGCCATCCACAAGTGAGATACACAAGGTAAACCATAAACATGGGCCTGTGAACCACTCAACCAAAATCCACCAAGCAATTACCATTCCTCCCAGGTGATTCATTAACTTAGTTGTTTTATTAAGCAAAATACAAGTCCTCAGACTTAGAAATTTTTCCATAGTGTGAATATATATTCCACCCTTGTTTTCTACTAGCTAAGCTAAGCATGATAGTAGTAGGAGTCTTAACTTAGGAAATTTTACTAAGGTTTCATCTACTAGGATTTCCCATAGCAAGGTTTATACTTAGCAAAAATTCCATGCAAGTTTTACTTAGAAAAATCACTAATGCATAGTGAAAGTAATGGGACGAAAGTATGAAGCATCACTTGCATTTTTGGTAGAGTATAGGTTCACTCCTTGTCCTTACAACAATCACACTCTTCAAATCACTACAATTCAATCAAGCAAGGCACAATCTCAATCTAACAATCAAGCAAAACATCACATAAAATCATATAAACAAGATAATGCATGCAAGCATGCCAGGGATTGTTTTATTTGAAAAAGGGGTTCCTAATGGGTCATAAACATTTGAAAACACCTAATGGTCATTTTGTAAAGTGGCAAAGTCATTTGCAAAAGGTTTCACTTCATAAACCATTTTCAAAACAAAGTATCATTTTATGTGGTGTAGAAATATTTTTACTAAGGCATTAATCTATAGGGTTCACCAAATATGTTTTCAAACCATAAAACTTGGTGTTTGGGGTCAGAGAGTTTAAAACAAAACATTTACCAAAGGTTTTCTTCCAAAACCATTTTTAACAAATAAACTATATTTTTATTTGACTACAAATGGTTTTAAATCAAAGAATAATTCTTTTCCTTCACCAAATATATTTTTGAAACCACAAAGTGTTTCCTATGGTCAGTAGGTTCAAATCACATCATTTGCCAAAGATTTTATCCCCAAAATAATTTTTGAACAATTTTTACATTCTAAACAAGCATACAAATATTTCTGCAAAAACAAACATTTTTCCAGAAGCTTTTTACTAAACAAATGACATGGTTGCTAGGGCTTGTTCCACTGACTCCATTGATATAAAGTTTCCAAAATTTGGACGTGTAGAACTAAAGTTATAAGGTTTTCAAATCTGCATCTAAATCAGATTACAAATTCTGTTTTAAATCGATCTATGCCACGCGGTGTGTTCTGATTTGTCCATACCGCTTCGGCCGGATCACGTGCTATAGGCCGTTGGATCTAACTGATATCGTACGGCGCAGGCTCCTCCTTACCCCTTCACTCTCTTTCTATCCTAGCCGTTGGATCCTAATCGCACGGCACCTAGCACACTTGCCAGAGACGGGTGGCGCTGCGGTGGCTACTGGCGGCGGAGCGGCCAAATGGTGGCGGTGCTGGCGAAGCAGGAAGCGAGAGAGGATGGGAGGATGCTCACCGTGTTCGCAACGTCGCGGGGAAGCTCAAGGTGGCAGTATCTCGTCGAGGGGCGCAGGGAGGTGAGGGTAATGGCTTGCCGGAGTTGCTCATGGCGTCGGGTTCGCTCGGGCGTCGTTGGAGGCGGGGGCTACAGGGCATGCCGAAGCAAAGTAGAGGGTGCGTTAGACGTGCATGGTTCCAGGGAGCATGTGAGTATCACTGAATGTCATCGGGGCGGTCCGAGCTTACCAGGAATCCCCGTCGGAGTGAATGGCAGACGGTGGCGCTATGGGTCGTCGTCGTAGTCGACGCTGCGAAGCACGCGCGGGCGAGCTGATGATACGGAGAGGTGCACCTGGGTTTGGGGAGTGTGTCTATGTGCTTGGGGAGGCAAGAGGTGGCGAATACTGGCCGAAATCGGCAAGGAGGGTCGTCGGAGACAGAGGTGCTCGGGGAGGAATTAGGGCGGCCTGGGGGCGTGTTGAGGTGGGGCGACAGAGGGGAACGAGAGAGGAGGGGGAGACGCTTTATCGTGCATGGTCGCAGGGCGGGGTTATTGCGCCATTAATCAAGAATTAAGCTCGCGAATTCAACATAGAAACGGGAGAGAGGGGGAGGAGGAACTGGTCGCGCGGTTGAAGACAGGTGAGCTGGCGGTGGGGTCCGCTTGGCAGCGTGAGAGAAGGAAAGGGAACGGGGTCCACCTGTCTGTGACTTGGTGGGTTCAATCGCGAGTGTGAATTGTTTTCTGCGGGAGAGGGCAGTGGGCTGGTTGGGCTTAGTGGGCTAGGATAGTTGGGCTGGGCCGGCTGGGTTGTATCCTTTGCATATTTTTTTTGTTCTGATTCTTTTCTCTTTTGATTTTTTGTTTTGAAATTCAAACAACCAATCAAGCATTCAAACAATTCAAACATTCACCACACTTGTAATGAGTTTTGGTTCTGTTTAACAACATAAACCAAATCCCAAATAAAATAATATTTTTATTCCTTTTTAGGATCTATTTTATAATTAAATAAAAAAACTTTATTTATTAATTCAAATAGGTTTTGATTTATTTAATAAAATCTCCATTTGAAATCCAAATAGGTTTTGAAAGTTTCCAATTGGATTCAAAAGTTTCTTCTCACCCTGAAAATCAACAAAGTTTTATTTTGTTCATTTATTCTTCACATTACAAGATTTGGAAAATCTTGGGATGTGACAGCTCCACAAGGTAAGAAGGTAAATTCTGTTGAAGAAACCTCCTCCTTGAGTGATAAGATTGATACTATTATGTCTATGCTTGTTATTGTAAAAGCTCATATTGATCAAAATATTGTTCCTTTAGCCTCTTTGGTGGCTCAAGAAGAGCAAATTGATGTGAACTACATTAGAAATAATAATTTTAGTAACAATGCTTATGGTAATAATAATTATAGGCCATACCCTTCTAATAATGGTAATGATTATGGAAATTCCTACAACAATAGAAGTGCACCCTCTGAACTTGAAGTCATGCTTAAGGATTTTATTAATAAACAAACTGCTTTCAATAAATATGTTGAGGAAAAGCTTGGAAAAATTGATGGTCTTGCTTCTAAAGTTAATAGTCTTTCCCATGATGTTGAACTTCTTAAATTAAAGGTTATGCCTCATGATGTTAAAGAAAGCAAGACTTTGAATGCCATTCAATTTAGAATTGATGAAAATGTTAGGATGTTAGCTGAATTGCATGCTAGGTGGGAAAAAGAAGATGAAATTGCTAGAAATAATAGTATGACTAAAGTTTGTACCATTACCACCGTAATGTTGATGCTAGAAAACCACCTAAAGTCCCCATTCCTTATGTAACATTGCCTAAACCCAATGTGTAGAGGTCCCAACCTGATAAAGTAGAGATCTCTGTGTTTACAATGCTAGTCCCTGGATCGAATAGCTAGCATCCACAATTTAAGATGTAATATCAAGAAACAAAGGTCATATTACAACTTATAACCAGGAATAAAATAATTCATTACATCTTACATAGCTCATTTGGCTATCTCATTACAATGCAGGAGATATAACTATATAGCATGGAGTCCTTCACCTTCATTTGCCACAGTCAATCATGTTGTTGTAGACTTGTAATCCCTACTCAACAATCTTCACTAACATCAAACAAACCTACAACATAATAAGTTACAGCCACAAGGGTCAATACATTTGAATTGTATTGGCAAGTGGTTCTATATTGACATGGAGAATCTATCATCTACATGAATATTTAGCTAAGTGGATTTTTGGCTTTCCTTTGCATAAAACAATTTTTCCCTATCCTTTGAAAATACCTTTTTCTTTGAAAAAACCTTTCATCACACAATGGCACACTGGATACCCTCTAGGTGCTTCCCTTGTTTACCCAACAAGTTTTAACTTAGAGAAATTGGGATGAGGAGATCCTTGATTGCTTCAATGCCTTTGATGCTCAAATTGTCCATTGCCGGGGACACGACTAAGTACTTAGCTTTTACCCTCTCTAGAGGTGGTGCACTTTCCCCACAAGACTCGACATGCATCGAGACGAGATCTTTCAGAAGCCTTCCCTTAGACCAAATGGATGCTTTGCATCCTATCATCACTACCACCTTCTGTCCATCTGGCTAAGTTATTGCAACCTATATGATCAAGGCAGAGCCCATATTGCCATGTGGCTGCACTAGAAGCTTCTCAACACAAAACATCTCAAATCACTTTGTTCCTGGGTGGCTTTCCACAAGTGTGATGCACAAGGTAGACCATAGACATGGGCCTTATGTAACCACTCAACATAACCCAATCATACCATTCCACCCAGGTGATTCATTCACTTAGTTGTTTTATTAATCAAAACCATAGTCATTGTCTTTGCATAAGATCATAGCATGAATATTCCACCTTTGAATTTTTTTAGCTAGGCTAAGCATACTAGAAAAACTTGTCTCTTGTCTAAGGAATATTACTACCAAGATTAATTCTATAGGATCAACTATAGCAGAGCAATAATAGTAAAATAGTCCTATCATGCATACTACAAAAATATCACTAATGCACTATTGAAAAGATATGACTTTTGATGAACAAAGTATCACTTGCCTTTTAGGTAGGGAAACTAGGTACACTCCTTGATCTTGCAATTGTCACACTCTTCAAAGTTCACTACAATTCAATCAAGCAAGGCACACATTTTAAAACTAGCATTCAAACAATTCCACCACATAAAATAATAAAAACAAAGAAATGCATGCAAGCATGCAAAAGATTGTTTTATTCAAAAGTGGTTTCTAATATGGCTATAAACATTTTAAAACACCTAATGGTCATTTATAAAAGTGGAAAAACATTTGAAAACAAGTTAGTGAAAATAACTCCTTTTAAATCATTTTTATTTTGCTAGAAATGCATTTGTTCAAACTATTAATTTCTTGTGATAAACAAATATGGTTTTAAACAAAAATGTTAGTGTTTATGGTTAGAGTGTTTTAAAACAAATCCATTTGCAAAAGGTTTCACTCAAAAATCATTTTTAAATCATAGCAACATTTTTGTTTTACTAGAAATGCATTTATTCAAAAGAATAATTCCTTAGTGTCACAAAATATGTTTTTAAATTCTAATGTTAGTGTTTAGGGTCATAGAGTTCCAATCAAGCCATTTGCAAAAGGTTTTACTAAAAAACCATTTTTAAAACAATTTTTATAACCAAAATAGTCCTATTAATGTTTCTGCAAAAACACCTAATTTTTTAGAAGCAAAATACTAAACTAAGTCCACTGTTGAAAATTTCACATTTTCCTGATTCCATTGAAATAAAATTTGTAATTTTTGGCCAAGCAGAACAAAAGATATGATGTTTGCAAGTTTAAACATTCAAAACCATTTTCTGGATTTTTAAACAGACAGAACTGGCCACGTGGAATGATTCTATTGGTCCATACCGTTTCGTTTGGATCAACCAATGTGGTCCGTAGGATTGAAATAGGATCGCACGACACAGATTGAATCTTACCGCTTCGCTAAATGAATCTACCCTATTCGTTGGATCTGCATCTAACGGTCTTGAGAATGCTGGCCAAAGTTTGGTGGCGTCGTTGGCGACGCGCGACGGCGACGGCTCTGCCAATAGCGGTCTGGTGGAACTAGGAAGCAAGGGAGAGGGAGGAGGGGCTCACCAGGTTCGCGGAGTCGTTGTGGTGCTCAAAGTGGCCGTAGTAGGGCAGGGGGCGCACGGAGTTGCTGGGGATTGCTCGCCGGAGTCGATGTCACTGTCGGGCACGCTCTGTCGTCATCAGGGGCGAGGCTACGAGGCACGCCAAGGAAAAATAAGGGCGGCGTTAGATGCGTGCGAGAGAAGGGAGGGTACGAGCGTCAACCAGAGAGGAGGGGGTGGTCAGGAATTACAGGGAGAGCTCGTCGGAGTGGATGCAGACGACGACAGCGCTCATACGGGGAATCAGCCGCTGCTCTAGGGTGCGCGCGTAAAAGCAGAGGTCACTAGTAGATGTGGACAGCAATGGGGAGTAGGCTAGCATGCACTAGGGGGTAGGGGATGTAACACCCTCGGAGTCGACCCTATGTAGGTTTCAGCGATTCCCGCCAAACCCGCATAGAAACGATTCAAAGGTGCCCACCAGGCACTTTCGTGCGGGTGGAAAACGAAGTAATACCATTACACAATAGTCCACGATGGAACCCATAGAACAGATGTATACAACAGCGACTCAATGAGTCAAGAATACAGATATACAATACAAATATCCAAATCGCCTTGAAGACGATACAACGTCCGAGTACGGACAAGATGCAAATCGAGCTAAGAGCCCTGAAGAATAACCAATGGCGTCCATAACCCTGCCCAGGCCAAGCCGGAAGGGTAACCCTGCTAACGACATCGATCTCAAAACCTGCTTAAACAAAAGGGGTGCCGACAAAGGGAAAAGGAAAAAGAGAGCGGTCAGTACTGAGGCCAGTACATGGCGAGACTAGAATTCGGCGGTCCTCGCCTACATAGGTATGGTGGACTGAAGCGGCAGCGCAGCATGCACTAAACAACCTATAGAAACTCAATATAGTTGTCGGCTATCAAAGAGGGATAAGAAAGACCTATTCGGAACCAACCTGATTCTACCACCAAACATACCCATCCTAGTGTTTCCCCCTCGAGACCAAACGAGGAAGTCAACCGAGGAACTCGCACAATTGACAGTTTTATTTATTCAATTATCGTTGCAGCAAATACTAGTCAGGTATAGATAGTCATCCTGATATAATAAGCAGTGGGCACTTTTAGTTAACCATTCCATTGTAGTTGCAACACTTACTAGTCATATACAATTAGCATGCGATATCCCAAACCCAGCAGTTGTTGGTACTTTTATTTATCCATTCCGTTGTAGTGAAGCTGATTACTAGTCATATCGGATACAGGTCAAATTATAATAGTAAACTTTAGTTATAGTTGTCTATGATCGAGAACTGTGCTCCAAGTTGTCCATAATCGCGGACACGGCTTCTCGAAAAGATTTAACCCTGCAGGGATGCACCAAAGTTTCCACACGCACCTACACCCTTGTTGTCAGATCAGGTAGGTACAAGATCACAAAACATACACCCAAAGGTATGTCGACGGGGTTTCGGACACGACGTTTCCCAGACCCAAAGCAAGCACATGGGGGCCACCCCTCTAAGCTACCCGCAACGAAGTCGGCCGGCTCCGAGACGGACCCAGGTTTGTGACAATGGTCAGAACGATCGGGAACCCGAAAGTGTGACTGGGCTTGTCGATACCGCGAAAACATTCCACGTTGGTTCCAAAACAGTACAGGCGCTCCACGCGCAATCGTAAATAAAGCAGTAAAGCATGGCATAAGTACAGGATAGTAATAAAGCCCCAAACTACTTTGTGGCCCCGAGACAAGATTTTGAAATCAGGTACTAATCGATGGGGGTGCCCACTCACCCCACCTGTGGTTAGCGCGCTCGATCTCGGAACAGGTGTCAAGAACTCGGGGTCCTACGGGACACCGGTGAGCGGTTAAAAACCAAATATTGTCTATTACCCACCGGTGCCTCTGCATTTACCTGCTTTCAATTTTAGTTATTAAACGGTAATTAAATCCATGATCATCTCCAACATTAAACATGTGGCACTACTCCAACAACTGTGGTACTTGACGACACGCAACAGCACTTGAGAAAGCGGCTACGACGCGCAAGTCCAACTATCTACCAAACAACAGGTAATAGGATGTGTCCAAGGCAATATAAGGCTACAAGGGATATCACGGGTACGAAAACTAGAGCATCGCAACACAGATAGCAATAGATCAAAAGGAAGAAATAAAGACTATAAAGATAAAATAGGTAGAAAGGGGGAGAATGCTCGCCTGAAAAACATTGTCGAAGGGTCATTCGAAGATCGGGTCGACACTCGCATCAACTCATCGGCCTAATCCGTGAAGAAGCAAAGCACTAGCACAAACACCGGATGCACTATTTAATTCTATGACATAACAACGGGCATGATGCATGTATGATGTATGACATGACAAAGATGCGATGCAACTAGGCCATATTAAGCGGAACCGGGGTCCCGACAATTAATTAGGTGGTTCATATTGTTTAGATACCCTACAATTTAAATGTTGTCTTAACAAGGCAAAATTATATCACCGCTTCGATGCACAAATTTAAATGGGACCAATATTAGACTAGATTTGCCCGCATATGGTCCCCATATTTAATTTAGGTGAATCATCTAGATACCCCAAACACCCACAATATGCATGCAACCATGTTCATTTAATATGCAACAAGATCAATATCATATATTATAAAAAATACGAGGGGTCTAGGATAGGGGTCACACATGGAACTTGGCGATCTTGGGGGTTCGGATCCGGGAAGGCGATCTTGGCGTCCAGGGTCTCGCTCCTCGTATATGTGTCGATGGTCTGGTGGTACCAAGCTGGAGGCCTTCGATTCCAAGGCGAGGACCTACAGTGGCCATGTAGAGGATCTTGTCGATGAAGAGCTCCTTGTTCAAATAGATACTCTTGTCCGCCGGGAGATCTCGATCGAAGCTCTTGTTATGACGGTCTCCGAAATCCACTGCTTCAGTTCAAGCAAACGCGACGGAATAGATCGATGTGGTATCACCCCAAGTAGCACCAAGTAGCGCCATGCCCAGAACATGTGCCAAGAAGGCACGCGCACAGGAACGGGTCATGTAGAGCTGCCCTGCATAAAACTCATGGGAAAAAGCCAAGGTCACTCTTGGCCAAAATTGAACATGTTCACCAGGGGGTCGCGAGCTGCCGGAAACAGGGAAGGCGGCGGGCGTCCAAGCCTGCAGAGAGCGAAGGCGACGATCAGGCTCGCGGAAACGAGAAGAGACCGATGCTAGGCTTGGCGAGAGGAACTCAACGGAGGAGGGCCCACCAGAAATAGGCCGCAAAGGCCGGTGTTCACGCCAGAGCAGAATACAGCATTGCACGCGCATCCTACGGGAGCAAGAGCACGGCGAGATGCTTGGGCAGCCCGCGGCAGCGCGAAGCATAGACAGGGCAACGACATGGTGGCCGGAGGCGCGCTGGGGAGGTGACGGCGAGCTACAGCCGGCCCGAAAGGAGGGCCACCAATGGTGTTGTGCAGGAGGGGGCGGCACGAGGTCGTCAGAGGGTGGAGGATCATCGACGGAGGCGGAGCACGACGAGCTCCTGGTGGCAAGGACAGTGCGCAGGTTGGTGGGGGCGAGCAGCAGGAAGGGGAGGCGGTCGATCCGGAAGGCGGCAGATCCTGGGGTGACGGCAGGGGAGCGATGGGGGGAAGCCTCTCTCTTGGCGGCAGGGTAGGCGACACCCGCGGGAGGAATCGGAGAGGGCGAGGCAGCTGCTGAGGAAGCGAGCGAGTGGAGCGGGGCGAGTTGCGGGCGCTGGGATCGCAGGGTGAGGCCGGGTGTTGGACCAGGGTGGGTGCGGGCGTGTTGGGGGAGTGGATGCACGCAGGTGTGTTGCGTGCTTGCCGCGCGCGGGTTCGTGTGTGCTCGCACGGCGGCGGCAGGGTGGGGAGTAGTGGGATGGGGTTTGGGGATCTAGGGTTTGGGTAGGGTTGGGATTAGGGTTTGGTAGAGGGGTGGTAGGCCGGCTGCTGGTTGGGCCTTTTGGGCCTGGCCGGCGGCTGCCTCCCCCGATACAAAATATTTTATATTTATTATTTTTCTTTCTTTTAAAAACAAGACATTTGCAAAAAAGGTTTTAGACAAATAAAAGATCCGGACGGATCTAGGGTTTGGATTTGAACAAAGAGGGGAATCTCTAGAAAACAAAAATAGGTTTTTGGGAAATTGTTTTATGCAAAAAAATGCATGATGATGCGCAACATACAAACAACCGCGATTTTCTAGTACTGTTTTTACCCGGGGTGCTACAGGGGAGGGCCGAGCTCGCCGGAATTCGAGCTAGAGCTCGTCGGAGCAGTGGTGGCACAAGCAGAAATTCCTGTAGTCTGGTGGCTCACTAGGAGAGGGAAGGGAGGCGCTTAAGAAGGCAATATCGCAGGGCGGAATTACTGGCGCATTAACAAGAATTCAATCGCTCAAGAAACAGCCATAACGGTGAGGGGGAAGAATTGGGGGCGAGGCTAGCGCGTAGGTGGAAACAACGAGGTGACGTGGCATGGGTCCCTAGCGTCAGCGAGGTGAGGGGGTACGCGCGCGAGTGAGAAAAGTCCAGGGGGAGAGGGAGGGGAGCCGGGTGGGATGGTTTTGGGCCTAGTTGGGCTGGTTGTTGGGCTAGGCTAGTTGGGTAGGTCTGTTTCATATTTTTCCTTCTCTGTTTTCTTTTTCTTTTTCCATTTCTAATTACTGTTTTCATTTGATTAATGATTTAAGCTTTAATTTGAATTCAAATTTTTTCACAACCTTTTCAGTAGGTTTTATCTGTTTAGTAATATGTTTAAATAATCCACCTTGAAATATTTTAAATATTTTATTGTGATTTAATATTCATTCAAATTAGGCTTTTGTCTTTATTCAAATAAAATTGAATATGGTTTAAACCCATATAAATTTTATTCAAATAATCCTTTAATCTTTTTAAGTTAATAATATAAATTTTATTCCATTTTGGCAATTTCAATTATGTTTCTCATGATTTAATTAATCATTTATATTAGGAATTTTGTCTTCATTCAAATAAAATTGAATATGGTTAAAAGCCCATATAATTTTATTTAAGTAATCTTTATTCCTTTATTTTTAATTGGATTAACATTATTCCATTTGCTTATGGATTTGTCCAAGATTTAAATTGTGTTTTTAAATAATCCTTATTTATTTATTTCTTTCTTTCTTTATCTTATAAAATCCATATCTTTTTACTTATAGTTCCAAAATTGGTGATTCCAATTTGTAAAATTTTATTTAATATTTTTTTATATTTTTAAATCCTTTTTGGAATACTTTGATCACAAGTTAGTATTGATTTTAGCTAGGAGCTTTATTATCTTTCGAAATTACTTTCTTTTAATGTTATTAAATTCATAAGTTTTTATTTATGGCTCCAAATTAAGTGAAACAAATTCCCATGGTTTTATAATATTTTTGTTTATGATTTTTTTATCATTTATAAGTGTTTGTTACTAAATTTTTATATGGATCAAATCCATAGTCTTTGGGTGATTTGAAAATGATTTCTCTCATTAGGTTTTAGGGTTTTGGTTTAATCTTTTCCCAAGTGCTTTAAATTTAGGATTCTTTCCATGCAAGAATGCATTTGATCTTTTGAATATTTGTTTGTTGCTTTCTTATTCAAATTTTGTTCAAGTAGGGTTTTGATGTTTCTGTTAGGGTCCCAACCTTTAAATAAGGCAGAGTCCCCTGTGTTTACAAAGCTAGTCCCTGGATCAATAGCTAGCATCCACAGTTAAGATGTAATATCAAGAAACAAATGTCATAATATAACTTTATAACCAGGAATAACATAATTTTATTACATCTTACATAGCTCATTTGGCTATTACATTACATTGCAGCAGAAATCTATAAGCATGGAGTCCTTCATCTTCAAAGTGCCACAGGCAGACATGTTGGTTGTAGACTTTGTAATCCTAATCAACACACTTCACTAAATCAATCAAACCTGCAACATACAAGTTATAGCCACAAAGGGTCAATACATTTGAATTGTATTGGCAAGTGATACTATGGTAGTATTGTCGAGTCTATCATCTATATGCATTTGGCTAAGTGGAGTTGAGGCTTGCATTCCTCAAAATAGATTTTCCTTATTAATTTGAAAACACTAAGTTTTAGCTTGTCAAAAATCATTTTTCTCAATCAAAGATTGAAGATCCTTTAACCCTTGTTCAAACCACAAGATTTTAACTTAGAAATTTGAATGATGAGATTCTTGATTGCTTCCACGTCTTGATTCTCAAATTTTCCTTTACCAGGTACATGGCTAAGTACTTAGATTTTACACTCTACAGAGGTGGTGCACTTTCCCCACCAGACTTGGTTTCACCAAGACAAGATCTTTCAGAAGCCTTCCCTTAGACCATAATGGACGCGTTCCAACCTATCAAAATCTACCACCAACTGTCCATATGGCTAAGTTCTTGCAACCTATATGATCCAGGCAGAGCCCATAATGCCAAGTGGTTGCACTTGAAGCTTCTCAACATTTGACATCTCAAATCTCTTTGTTCCTGGGTGTCCATCCACAAGTGAGATACACAAGGTAAACCATATACATGGGCCTTGTGAACCACTCAACCAAAATCCACCAAGCAATTACCATTCCACCCAGGTGATTCATTAACTTAGTTGTTTTATTAAACAAAACACCAGTCCTGAGACTTAGAAATTTTCCTAGTGTGAATATATTTCCACCCTTGTTTTCTATTAGCTAGGCTAAGCATGATAGTAGTAGGAATCTTAACTTAGGAAAATTCCTACTAAGGTTTCATCTACTAGGTTTTCCTATAGCAAGGTTTATACTTAGCAAAATTCCATGCAAGTTTTACTTAGAAAAATCACTAATGCATAGTGAAAGTAATGGGACAAAAAGTATGAAGCATCACTTTCCTTTTTGGTAGAGTATGGGTTCACTTCTTGTCCTTGCAACAATCACACTCTTCAAGTCACTACAATTCAATTAAGCAAGGCACAAACTCAATCTACCAATCAAGCAAAACATCACATAAAATGACAAAGTCAAAGTAATGCATGCAAGCATGCCAAGCTTTGTTTTGTTTGAAAAAGTGGTTCCTAATGGGTCATAGACATTTGGGTACACCTAATGGTCATTTTATAAAGTGGAAAAGTCATTTGCAAAAGGTTTCACTTTAAAAACCATTTTCAAAACAAAGTATCATTTTATGTGGTGTAGAAATATTTTTACTAAGGCATTAATCTATAGGGTTCACCAAATATGTTTTCAAACCGTAAAACTTGGTGTTTGGGGTCAGAGATTTTAAAACAAAACATTTCCCAAAAGTTTTCTTCCAAAACCATTTTTAATAAATAAACCACATTTCTATTTGACTAGAAATGGTTTTAAATCAAAGAAACATTCTTTTCCTTCACCAAATACATTTTTGAATCCACAAAGTGTTTCCTATGGTCAGTAGGTTCAAATCACACCATTTGCCAAAGATATTAACCCCAAAATCAATTTTGAACAATTTTCACATTCTTAACAAGCATACAAATGTTTCTGCAAAAACAAACATTTTAATAGAAACTTTTTACTAAAAAAATGTCATGGTTGGATAGGGCTTGTTCCACTGGTTCCAATGATATAAAGTTTGCAAAATTTGGACGTGTGGTTTAAAAGTTGTGCAATTTACAAAATTGGAAATCTAATAGATCAAATCTGTCTTTTAAATCAACTACAGGCCACGTGGTTGTGTCTTATTGGGCGGTACCGATTCGTGTGGATCGAGCGATACAGACCACAGGATTAAAAGGGGCATGTGCGGCTCAGATCATTTCATACCCTTTCGTTTAAGTGAAACTATCCTATCGCTCCGATCTGGATCTAACGGCTCTGAGTGCCTCAACCAGAAACTGGCGGCGCCGGCGGCGCACGCTCTGTCCGAGGTGGTCTGGCCGTTCTAGGAAGCGAGAGAAGATAAGGATAGGCTCACCGTGATCGCAGGGTCGTGGGGAAGCTCAAGGTGGCACTGGCTGGCGAAGGGGCGCACGTGACTGTCCTTAATTGCTCGCCGGAGATGAGCTGGGCCTCGGGCGGCTCTGGAGGTCGTCGAGGGCAAGGATGGGGGAACCCTAGGACAAAAGGGAGACACTGTTAGGTTCGCAAGAGCATGGCTATCATCATCGTGTCCACGGGGAAGAGAGGGGAGGTCTGGTTTACCGGGGAGACGTCACCGCAGTTGAAGACAGACGGCGGTGCTGGCTCGGGGTGACGCTGTCGAGCTTGTAGAGCTCGCGCAGGTGAGCTGGCGATGTGAAAAGGTGCACCAGGGCTTGGGGAGTATGCGAGTGTGGTGAAGGAGGAGAGGGGTGGCAGGACACGGTCGGAATCGAGGAAAAGATCGTCGGTGGCAGTGAGGTTCGGAGAAGAATCAGGGCGGCCTAGGGGCGTGCTAATGTGGGGTGACAGAGGGGAAATGGAGAGGAGGCATGAGCGTTTAAGCTTGCGTGATCAAAGAGAGTAATGGTGGCCGCATTAAGACGAATTAAGCCTGAGGAATCAACGGCAGGAGCGGGGAAGAACAGGTCGCAGTGGTGGAGACGATGAATAGTGTGTGGGTCCTGGCTGTCTGCGAGAGAGAGAGCGCGAGTGTGGGGTCCAGTCGTCAGCGACTTAGCGGTTAAGTTCCTGAGTGAGAAAAATAACGGTTCGCTGGGGAGGGAGGTGGGCTGCTGGGCTGGGATGGGCTTTAGCTGGGCTGGGTCGTTTTGCTCTATTTTTTTTCTGTCTGAAACCTTTTTCTTTTTCCAAATCAATTTCTGTTTTGAATTTCAATCAACTATTCAAACATTCAAACAATTCAAACATTAACCACACTTTGCAATTGAATTTGGTTCTGTTTAACAACATAAACCAATTCCCAAAATAAAATAATATAATTTTATTCTTTTTAGGATCTATTTAATATTTAAATAAAATAGACCTTTAATTATTAATTCAAAATAGGTTTTGATTTATTTAATAAAATCTCCATTTGGGAACTAAATATTTTCAAAACCAAATCAGTAGGTTTTATTTGAAAATAGAAGATACTTGGAAAGCTTGTTTTAAAATAAAATAACATTTTATTTTAGGGCCATTGATAATTAAATAAAATGGACCTTAGTCATTAAATCAAATAGGATTTGTTTTATTAAAAACTTTATTTTGAAATCTAAAATAAAACCAAAACACTTCAGTAGGTTTTATTTGAGAATATAAAATACTTGGAAAACTTATTTCAAATAAATGAATAAGTTTTACTATTTATTAAAAATGGGAAAAGCCTTTACTTTAATAAAATTGGATATTAAATCCTTATTATTTTATTTAAATAAACCTTTACTATTTTTATCAAAACAAAACATTTTATTTCAAAACATTGGCCAAGGTTTAATTTGGCTTTATAAATAATCCTTATTTATAAATCTATCATTTCTTTTGAAAACCAAATATTTTATAAAAAGATTTCAAAAATAGTAAAACCAAATATTTTCATTTTCCTTTATCAAATGTTTAACTTTTTAAATCCCTTTAGGATTTACCTTGATCAAAATAGGTTTGAAGGTTCCCATTTGATTTCAAAAAGTTTCTTCTCACTCTGAAAATCAACAAGGTTTTATTTTATTCATTTATTTTTCACATTACAAGATTTGGAAAATCTTGGGATGTGACAGGCTACCACCCTTAAAATAAAGCTCGTCCCGAGATTTGGGAAGGCTAGGGGTTACAAGTAGGCTCAAAACAACTAGGGTACTACCACCCTTAAAAATTTTCCAATTAAATTACATATTGGCCTTCTTGGCGTCCTGGGGAAACTTCTCTGGGCAAACATCTGCATAGTGTCCTTTGTTTTCACACTTGAATCATGTGACAAGGCTGAGATCTTTTATAGGTTGGTTTATCTTGTGCTTCATCTTTCCTGGACAGAAGTTTACATAGTGGCCTAGTTCCTTGTATTTGAAACACATCACTTGGCTGATATCTTTCTTTTCCTTCGGTATCATTGCCTCTTGTTTGTTTCTTTGATTCTTCTTCTTTTCTGGGCATTCATTGGCATAGTGTCCCATCTCTTTGCAATTGTAACATTGCACTTGAGTAATATCCTTCTTGTTAGGGTTGGGGCATTTCTTCTTCTTCTTGGGTCTCTCCAAAGCTAGGAGTTCTTCTAGTTCATGTTCTTCATATGTTTTCTCATAGGTAGGAATTCTTTCTCTCTTCTTGGGGCATTGGTCTTCATGCTCCTTGCATGTATGATCCTTGTCTCTACAAATCTTGCATGCTTGGGTTCCTTCTAGAATAACATCTTTGTCATCCTTGTTGTCCTTAGCTCTTTGGGAAAAGTTTTCTCTCATGTTGATCATTTGAGTAACCAATCCTTGCAACAGTTGGGATTGAAGTTTCAAATTCCTTTGTATGGCTAGGTCTAGTCCATTGTTGTTGGCTAAAAGCTGAGTTGTCTCTTGGATCAACTGGTTTTGGGTTGCTATAAGTTCTCTCATGTTGTCCTCTTGGTTGTTGTTGTTGTTGTCATCAACCTTGATGTTGGAGTCTCTTGGAGTAGTCATCTGTTTGGGTTGTATTGGGATTATATTAGGCAAAAATATTTCTAAGGGAATAATTCTATTCACACACATCACAATTCACTCAAGCAATGTGCAAGCAATCACAAGACAAACATTTCACTCAAACAACAAAGTTCAAGCACATTTTTAGGCAACAAAATATTTTTGTTACACCACATAAGTTGGTGTGTTTGACTTAACTAAATATGGTGGTCCATCTATATGGTTCACTTGAGATCTTTCCATCCTTCTTGGTTGATTCTTCTTATATGAAATCATGGTTTCCTTAGGAAAACTCTTGGTCACAAAACTTCAAAGGTGATCATGGTTCCTTCTAAGTTGTATTTTCTTAGTCTCAAAATCTTGAGCAAGATTTCTTGTCTCACTTGTAGTCCTTAGTGGTATCCAAGTAGGAAGTCCTTGGTGAATATGCTGAAGATGTTGAAGTCATTAGAGTTGAAGAAGTTGAAGTCATTAGAGTTGAAGAAGTCCTTTGCACATGGTGTAGTCTTTGGCCATGGGGTAGGTTTGTCCATCAAGTTTGAAATAGAAGAGGTGTAGGGTTAAAACCAAAATGGTTGAGGAAAGAGTTTACAAGATTGTTTGTAAATAAGTTTTGGAACAAATACACTCCTATTTTTCTAAGGGGTTTTGTCCAATCCTAGGGTTACAAATCCTACAGGCAACACAATGCTCTGATACCATCTGTTAGGGTCCCAACCTTTAAATAAGGCAGAGTCCCCTGTGTTTACAAAGCTAGTCCCTGGATCAATAGCTAGCATCCACAGTTAAGATGTAATATCAATAAACAAAGGTCGTAATATAACTTTATAACCAGGAATAACATAATTTTATTACATCTTACATAGCTCATTTGGCTATTACATTACATTGCAGCAGAAATCTATAAGCATGGAGTCCTTCATCTTCAAAGTGCCACAGGCAGACATGTTGGTTGTAGACTTTGTAATCCTAATCAACACACTTCAATAAATCAATCAAACCTGCAACATACAAGTTAGAGCCACAAAGGGTCAATACATTTGAATTGTATTGGCAAGTGATACTATGGTAGTATTGTCGAGTCTATCATCTATATGCATTTGGCTAAGTGGAGTTGAGGCTTGCATTCCTCAAAATAGATTTTCCTTATTAATTTGAAAACACTAAGTTTTAGCTTGTCAAAAATCATTTTTCTCAATCAAAGATTGAAGATCCTTTAACCCTTGTTCAAACCACAAGATTTTAACTTAGAAATTTGAATGATGAGATTCTTGATTGCTTCCATGTCTTGATGCTCAAATTGTCCTTTACAAGGGACATGGCTAAGTACTTAGATTTTACACTCTGCAGAGGTGGTGCACTTTCCCCACCAGACTTGGTTTCACCAAGACAAGATCTTTCAGAAGCCTTCCCTTAGACCAAAATGGACGCGTTCCAACCTATCAAAATCTACCACCAACTTTCCATATGGCTAAGTTCTTGTAACCTATATGATCCAAGCAGAGCCCATAATGCCAAGTGGTTGCACTTGAAGCTTCTCAACATTTGACATCTCAAATCTCTTTGTTCCTGGGTGGCCATCCACAAGTGAGATACACAAGGTAAACCATAGAGATGGGGCTTGTGAACCACTCAACCAAAATCCACCAAGCAATTACCATTCCACCCAGGTGATTCATTAACTTAGTTGTTTTATTAAACAAAACACCAGTCCTCAGACTTAGAAATTTTCCATAGTGTGAATATATTTCCACCCTTTTTTTCTATTAGCTAGGCTAAGCATGATAGTAGTAGGAATCTTAACTTAGGAAATTTTCTACTAAGGTTTCATCTACTAGGTTTTCCTATAGCAAGGTTTATACATAGCAAAATTCCATGCAAGTTTTACTTAGAAAAATCACTAATGCATAGTGAAAGTAATGGGACAAAAAGTATGAAGCATCACTTGCCTTTTTGGTAGAGTATGGGTTCACTTCTTGTCCTTGCAACAATCACACTCTTCAAGTCACTACAATTCAATCAAGCAAGGCACAAACTAAATCTACTAATCAAGCAAAACATCACATAAAATGACAAAGTCAAAGTAATGCATGCAAGCATGCCAAGCTTTGTTTTGTTTGAAAAAGTGGTTCCTAATGGGTCATAGACATTTGGGTACACCTAATGGTCATTTTATAAAGTGGAAAAGTCATTTGCAAAAGGTTTCACTTTAAAAACCATTTTCAAAACAAAGTATCATTTTATGTGGTGTAGAAATATTTTTACTAAGGCATTAATCTATAGGGTTCACCAAATATGTTTTCAAACCATAAAACTTGGAGTTCGGGGTCAGAGAGTTTAAAACAAAACATTTCCCAAAAGTTTTCTTCCAAAACCATTTTGAATAAATAAACCACATTTCTATTTCACTAGAAATGGTTTTAAATCAAAGAAACATTCTTTTCCTTCACCAAATAAATTTTTGAATCCACAAAGTGTTTCCTATGGTCAGTAGGTTCAAATCGCACCATTTGCCAAAGATTTTAACC
This sequence comes from Avena longiglumis, assembly GCA_030063025.1. Taxonomy (NCBI): domain Eukaryota; kingdom Viridiplantae; phylum Streptophyta; class Magnoliopsida; order Poales; family Poaceae; genus Avena; species Avena longiglumis. The sequence goes on along the minus strand of CP125974.1, from coordinate 466,797,220 downwards.
CCAAAATCAATTTTGAACAATTTTCACATTCTTAACAAGCATACAAATGTTTCTGCAAAAACAAACATTTTAACAGAAACTTTTTACTAAACAAATGGCATGGTTGGCTAGGGATTTTTCCACTGGTTCCAATGATATAAAGTTTGCAAAATTTGGACGTGTGGTTTAAAAGTTGTGCAATTTACAAAATTGGAAATCTAATAGATCAAATCTGTCTTTTAAATCAACTACAGGCCACGTGGCTGTTTCTTATTGGGAGGTACCGATTCGTGTGGATCGAGCGATATAGACCACACGATTAAAAGGGGCATGTGCGGCTCAGATCATCGCATACCCTTTCGTTTAAGTGAAACTATCCTATCGCTCCGATCTGGATCTAACGGCTCTTAGTGCCTCGACCAGAAACTAGCGGCACCGGCGGCGACGACTGGCGGCGCACGCTCTGTCCGAGGTGGTCTGGTCATTCTAGGAAGCGAGAGAAGAGAAGGAGAGGCTCACCATGATCGCAGGGTCGTGGGGAAGCTCAAGGTGGCACTAGCTGGCGAAGGGGCGCACGTGACTGTCCTTAATTGCTCGCCGGAGATGAGCTGGGTCTCGGGCGGCTCTGGAGGTCGTCGAGGGCGAGGATGGGGGCACCCTTGGACAAAAGGGAGACACTGTTAGGTTCGCCAGAGCATGGCGATCATCATCATGTCCACGGGCAAGAGAGGGGAGGTTTGGTTTAACGGGGAGACGTCGCCGCAGTTGAAGACAGACGGCGGTGCTGGCTCGGGGTGATGCTGTCGAGCTTGGAGAGTTCGTGCAGGTGAGCTGGCGATGCGAAAAGGTGCGCCAGGTCTTGGGTAGTATGCGAGTGTGGTCAAGGAGGAGAGGGGTGGCAGGACACGGTCGGAATCGAGGAAAAGCTCGTCGGTGGCAGTGAGGTTCGGGGAAGAATTAGGGCGACCTGGGGGCGTGCTAATGTGGGGTGACAGAGGGGAAATGGAGAGGAGGCATGAGTGTTTAAGCTTGCGTGATCAAAGCGAGTAATGGTGGCTGCATTAAGACGAATTAAGCCTGAGGAATCAATGGCAGGAGCTGGGAAGAACGGGTCGCAGTGGTGGAGACGATGAACAGTGTGTGGGTCCTGGCTGTCTGCGGAGAGAGAGCGCGAGTGTGGGGTCTAGTCGTCAGCGACTTAGCGGTTAAGTTCCTGAGTGAGAAAAATAACGGTTCGCTGGGGAGGGAGGTGGGCTGCTGGGCTGGGATGGGCTTTAGCTGGGCTGGGTCGTTTTGCTCTATTTTTTTTTCTGTCTGAAACCTTTTTCTTTTTCCAAATCAATTTCTGTTTTGAATTTCAATCAACTATTCAAACATTCAACCAATTCAAACATTAACCACACTTTGCAATTGAATTTGGTTCTGTTTAACAACATAAACCAATTCCCAAAATAAAATAATATAATTTTATTCTTTTTAGGATCTATTTAATATTTAAATAAAATAGACCTTTAATTATTAATTCAAAATAGGTTTTGATTTATTTAATAAAATCTCCATTTGGGAACTAAATATTTTCAAAACCAAATCAGTAGGTTTTATTTGAAAATAGAGATACTTGTAAAGCTTGTTTTAAAATAAAATAACAATTTATTTTAGGGTCCATTGATAATTAAATAAAATGGACCTTAGTCATTAAATCAAATAGGATTTATTTTTTTAAAAACTTTATTTTGAAATCTAAAATAAAACCACAACACTTCAGTAGGTCTTATTTGAGAATATAAAATACTTGGAAAACTTATTTCAAATAAATAAATAAGTTTTACTGTTTATTAAAAATGGGAAAAGCCTTTACTTAAATAAAATTGGATATTAAATCCTTATTATTTTATTTAAATAAACCTTTACTATTTTTATCAAAACAAAACATTTTATTTCAAAACATTGTCCAAGGTTTAATTTGGCTTTATAAATAATCCTCATTTATAAATCTATCATTTCTTTTGAAAACCAAATCTTTTATAAAAAGATTTCAAAAATAGTAAAACCAAATATTTTCATTTTCCTTTATTAAATGTTTAACTTTTTAAATCCCTTTAGGATTTACCTTGATCAAAATAGGTTTGAAGGTTCCCATTTGATTTCAAAAAGTTTCTTCTCACTCTGAAAATCAACAAGGTTTTATTTTATTCATTTATTTTTCACATTACAAGATTTGGAAAATCTTGGGATGTGACAGTTTCCATTTAGAAGAAAAGTTTCTTTTCACCCTAAATTTCAACAATTGTTTATTTTGTTTGTTTATTTTTAACATTTCAAAATTTGGAGAATTTTGGGATGTGACACAATGGAACCTTTTTGTAACATCCCAGCATTTAGGAACTAACAAAGGGTAGATTTAGGAAATTGAAATGTTGCATGCATTCATCTGTGAAAATGTGGGAAAATTTTCGCCAAATAAAAACCTGAAGTGATCAAGGTTTCTTTCATACTTTGAGATTAGATTTAGTCTTAAAGAATGATTGCTATAGACTCTGATATGATCTTTGTGGAAATATGTGTTTTGGGGAATGAAATTTGAATTTAAAACTTGAGTGTTTGAATTATAATTCAATGCTTTTGAATAATGTTTGAATCTTGATTTAATTAAGAGTTAACCAATTTAACTAAAACTTTATTTAAAGAAAGCAATCAAGAATATGAATATTTGTTTCATATTTAAATTCAATACATAAGTTACAAAAATGTAACTTATTAAAATCATCCACAATATTCACCATAGCCAATAAATAAAGAATAAGAATATTTCTTTATTGATAATAGTATAATCTTTATTACAAAATAATAAAATGAATATTACAAAAGAATAAAACTAAAATTATAAAAGAATATATAAGATTACATTGGACTATTCAATCAATAAAAAATAAACAAAAATCTTCATCTTCAAATCTGTACCTGGAAAATAAACACAAACAAAAATAGAGGAAGATAAGGTTAAATTGTATTACTCTCAGACTTGTTAGTGAATTCCACTGATCAAGGTTCATCATTGAGTAATCTTATAAAAGAGGCAAGTTTCACCAATATGAAAGGATGAATATTTCATAATATTAAGCCAGAAGTCAAATGACAGAAAGGAGGGGCAAGTTTCACCAGCCAAGTAAAAGTAATCAGATGAAAGTAACTTTCAAAAATTCTGAACATATCCACATCTGTGCAGCAAGCACACAAGCAGCACACATACCAAACTGCATGGTGTGTGCTGTCAACACCACAGCATCAGTAAGACCAAACAAAACTGTCAAACATAGCCATGGGAAACCAAACCCCCACATCATTTCCTTGCTTCTACACATCAAGCACAATAGCCAGCAGCTAAACCAAGCACAACAGCCAGCAGCCAAACCAACCAAAACCCAGAATCACATCACCGGGATGGTAACATAAGGAGGGGAAAGAACAGGTGGATAGTAAGACCAAGGTCAAGCCATCAGGATCAGAAGATGATGGGCTAGAGCAAGGACAAGCTAGAAGCTAGATATACCAAGGGAGCACAAGATCAAGCTACCACAAGATCCACCACTAACAACCACAACATCAAGTGATAGTGGTGAGTACATAGACCATCATGTGATCTATCTGTCTAAGATTAGACAAACATACATGATCTGTATCATATTCAAACTCTCAGAAAGCACCCAAGTGGGGTGAATCCATCACTGAGGTTTTAAACTCTAAAAGCAAACAGCAAAGTACAAGGATCCAACCAAAACTCAGAACAACATCATTGATTTGGCTATCAAGCTATATTTAAATTCAATAATAAATATAGCTAAGAGTTCACCTCTAGGAACATCTCTAAGATAAGAGTAGCACCTTAGAAGTAAATCTTTTGGATCCATATAACTAATCAAGCCTACCATCATTTTTCCAAGCTTTTATCCAAGAAACAGTAGCTAGTACCATTACCAGAACCATCCATATGAATCAACTAGATAGAGCATAATCCCTAAGCCTCAGACCAACTTCATTAGTCTTAGGGATTTCAAAAAGGAACATTTCTACTTATCTTTTAATGCGAAACTTGTCTTAAGCTTAAACCAACCCAAACAATGGATTAGAATTAATCTTGTGTGCCATACAAAGATGGTGTCACAAGAACAATTTTACATGAATCAGAATAAGCATTCAATCTTCATAGATTCAATCAATCAATCTACCAATCATTTTCCTTTCATTACAGAAATCATAATTTGGACATTCCTATGTATATCTTCACTGTTTGAGATCATTGTGATCTCAAACCACACATGAATTCTCAAGCCAACATCACTAGGACAGTGATTTCATCATACCATACTCATTATTATTAACCAAGTAATGACAGTGGTAAGTTATCAAACCCACTGACTATACCAAGCATTGATTTCAGAGCACCTATATCATCTGAATCATATGAAATCTAAGCATAAAATCATCTAATAAGCCACCAGAACCATTATAGTTCATCTTAAGCAGCAAGTCTCAAGCTAATAATCATTTAGCATGCTTAGAGACCATCCACACATGATATAATTCATCCAGTATATGATCAACAACAGGATATGAACCCTAAATGGAATAAATCATCTTAATCAGGACAAGACAATAACCAGAGAGGTCACTGCCAACATCTAGCATAGGATGAGAGAGCATAGAGAGCACAAGGGGGAGAGGAAAAGAACTCTCCAAAGGTCCTCGCTGAATACTAGAAGAGGAAGTAGTGGTGGCCGACAACCATGGCGGCACAAGGAGCACCCCCAGGGCGTCGCTGCAACCCATACAGCGCCACGGCGGCGACCATGGCCACGCCTAGTGGCAAGATAAATCACCACGATGCACGGCGACAGTGGCAGCGCCAAGATCCACGCCAACCCCCAAACCCTAGGGTTCGGGATGGCATCGATCTGTTGCAGAAGAGCTCCATGCTCAAATCCTATTGGACAGGAGGGATGGGCGTAGTCAACAACCTCTTCCTGCACCACGGCAGCAACCAGAACGGCCCATAACGGCGGAAATCTTCGACGGCTACATCACCGACCACGGGGTCAGGGATAGATGAGGAGAGGAGTGAGCTTGAGGGTGAGAGGCAGCGAGGGAGTGGGCTGAGTTGGGCCAAAACCCTTTGGGGTGGCTATTTTGACTATGCCTAATGCGCCATAAGGTCCCAATAAGATTAAGCCAGCCCAAAAACCTTTAAGGCCTATTTTTAACAAATAGAAAAGACCAAAATGCCCCTGAACTTAATTAAATTCTAGAAAGTTAAATAAAAGTCCAAAAATTATAAATAAAATATTTTTGGATTCAAAAAAATCCAATCTATCTAAATAAATAAAGATATAAAATTTTAGACATTAAAATTTTATTAAGAATTTTGTAATTTATATATTCCTTATGGAATCTTACAAAATTATTGAAATATGATGAAAAAAAATAAAAATCACTTTCATTATAAATTAATTTTGTAGTATTTTTGAAAAATAATAAATAAATATTTAATAACAATTTTTGATTTTAAGTGATAATTTCTAAAAGATTTATTAAATTAATAAAAGTCATATAAAGGGAAATAAAATAAAATAATACAATATGTATTATAGATATTAAAAAAATATAATTCCTTTATTATTTAAAAGAATTTTTTATAATAATGGGGAGAATGCATATCAAATTAAATGATGCATTACATTACTTTGCATAATCATTTTGCTTCTTTAAATATTGTCCTTACCGAGCAATAATGATGTTTTTGTAGACATAGAAGCTCATGGTCCAGTGCAAGCTTCAGACTTCACTACCTTGCCATCACAAGGCAAGTTCATCACTTGCTTATATCTTTTGAAGAATCTTTATCAACGTATTTTCAAATTGTGTGTTATCATATATACTCTAAAATAAAGAAAATATTAATTTCACAAATAAAGAAATCATAGATATCATCCTAAGTGATGATATAATGAAGAAATAGAACTTAGGGTTCTATTTGCAACAATGATGATAAATTAGGGACTTAATAACCCTGGCATCAGTGATTCTAGCTTCGTATATTACGCGTTAGCAATGAGATTTGGAATGGGACAGAGAAGTTAGATGTATCTTCTTCCTCTTGCATGAAGCCGGATGTGCAGGTCGTGGTTGTTATCCTCGTAGCATGCATATTAATTGGTAATTCATAGAGGATATACAACATATGGGTGGGAACCCTCATCGTCCCACGATAGTTCTGGCATCTAACGGTTTGTACAAACCATTACCGTAATTCATTATGTAGGCATGGTGTACACCAAGGAGGCATGCGAGGTCGTGAAGGGGGCAGTGATTGGCTTGGACCAACTACTGGGCCCCACATCATGGAATTGTGGACGGGAAAGTACGCCCGGTTGTGCAACAAGGAGTTGATGTAGAGGTCCCAACCTTTAATAAGGTAGAGATCCCTGTGTTTACAATGCTAGTCCCTGGATCAATAGCAAGCATCCACAGTTAAGATGTAATATCAAGAAACAAAGGTCATAATACAACTTTATAACCAGGAATAAAATAATTCATTACATCTTACATAGCTCATTTGGCTATCACATTACAATGCAGCAGAAATAACCATAGCATGGACTCCTTCATCTTCAAGTGCCACAGGAAATCATGTTGGTTGTAGACTTATAATCCTATTCAACACACTTGTCACATCCCAAGATTTTTCCAAATCTTGTAATGTGAAAATAAATGAATAAAATAAAACTTTGTTAGATTTTCAGAGCCAGAAGAAACTTTTTGAATTCAATTGGAACTTCAAACCCATTTGAATTAAATAAAATCCTAAAGGGATTCTTAAAGATAAACATTTAAATAAAGGAAATTAAAATATTTTGGAATTACTATTTTGGATCTTTTAATAAAAGGATTTGATATTCAAAAGAAAAGATGGATTTACAAATAAGGATTATTTTATAAAACCAAAATAAAACTTGGCCAAGTTTTTAAATTAAAAACATTTTATAAAATAGCAAAGGTTTAATTAAAGGATTTCTTAAATAAAATAATTAATATCCAAACTCTTTTTAAATAAAAGGTCTTACCAATTTAATTGAAACATCAAAACTTATTAAAGTGTTTAAAATAGGTTTTCCAAGTATTTTATATTCTCTCTAATAAAACCTACTAAAGTGTTTTGGCTTTAATTTAGATTTCAAAATAAAAGTTTTAATAAAACAAATCCTATTGGATTTAATAATGAAAGTCTATTATAATAATTAATAATGGATACTAAAATAAAAGGTTATTTTGTTTTAAAACAAATTTCCAAATATTATATATATTTCCCAAATTAAACCTACTAATTTGATTTTATAAATATTTAGGTTTCAAATAAAGATTTTAATAATAAAATCAAACTCTAATTGATTTAATAACTAAGACCCATTTTATTTAATTGTTAATGGTCCCTAAAGTAAAAAGATTATATTACTTTAAAACAAGTTTTCAAAACATTCTTTATTAACAAATAAAACCTACTGATTTGGGTTTGAAAACACTTGGATTTAAAATGGTGATTTTATCAAATAAATCAAACCCTATTTAAATAAATGACTAAAGGTACATTTTATTTAATTATTATTAAATGGATCCTAAAATAAATAAAAATACTATTTTATTTTGAGATTTGGATTATGTTAATAAATGAACCAAATTCAAAATATAAAGTTGAGTGTTTGTCTGAATTGATTTGAGTGTTGTTTGAATGTGTGAATAATTGTTTGAAATCCAAATCAGAAAATAGAAATAGAAAAGAATAAAACAAACAGGCAGAAAAAAATATGGAAAAGGACAACCCAACAAGGCCCAGCCAAACAGCCCAACAACCCATCCGCCTCTTCCCCGAACTGCTTTTCCTCACCGCATGATCAACCCACATAGCCTATGACAAGTGGACCCCGTTCCTTTCCCCATCGATCACCGGACCCCCACCCCACCGCTTCTTCTTCTCACTCACCGACCGTTCTTCCACCCCCTCTCTCCCGTTTCTGTGTTAAATTCACGGGCTTAATTCTCGTTTAATGGCGCAATAATTCTGCCCTGCGACCACGCAAGATAAAACGTATTCCCCTCCTCTCCACTTCCCCTCTCTCGCCCGGCTCCCTCGGCCATCAGGCTGCTCGGAATTCTTCCCGAACCACCACAGACTCCGGCGAACTTCCGTTTAAAATCCGGCCACCACCTCCATTGCCTTCACAGAGCACACTGGCTTGCTCGCCATCATCTCCTGCACCTTCCAGTGCTTTCCTCTCGCTCGCGCGTGCTCTGCAGCGACGACTGCATCCTCGACTGAACCACGCCGCCGTCAGCTCTATCTCCGACGAAGCTTCCAGGTAGTAATTGGTCACCCCATTCTGTCTCGTTGACGCACACACGATCACTGACCCCGTACGCATCTGACGCAACTACTATCTTGCTTTTTCGTGGCATGTATCGTCGCCTCCGACGAAGAACAGAGAAGCCCGACGCGGACACGAACTCCGGCGAGAGATTCAAGCCAGCATAGTGCGCCCCTTCATCAACAAGTGGCAGGTTGAGCATCCCCGTGCCACGACGATCACAGTGAGCATTCTTCCCCTCTTCCTCGCTTCCTGCCTCGCCAACGCCGCCGCCGTCTGCCCATCGCCGCCGCACAGCCGCCGTTAGCGCCGCTCCTTTTAGGTCAAACGCGCAGCGACCGTTAGATGTAGATCCATTGGTTGCGAAAGATTCACTTAAACGCGAAAGGGTACGCGATCAGGGCCGCACGATATGACTTAATCCAACATCAGCGCAGCGCGATCCGCATTTATCGATCAGCCAAAATCACAGCTCGACGCGTGTCCCTGTTCTGATTAAAACAGAAATTTGAAACCAAATTTGAGCAGCAATTTGAAAACCCTATAACTTTCAAACCACACGTCCAAATTTGACAAACTTTATATCAAAAGCTTCAGGAGAACAAGACCTAGCCAGCCCTAGCCTTAGTTTAGCAAATAGTAACTGGTAGCTTGTTTGAATTTGCAGATTCTTTTGTGTGCTTGCTAACATTAGAAAAATCATTTAAAAATGTATTTTGAGATCAAACTTTTGCCAATTGGTTTATTGTGACCCTACTGACCCTAGGAACCAACCCATAGTATTAAAAATGATTTTTGTGAAATTTAAGTTGAATTATTTAACTTAGCCATTTTCTAGCCAAATAAAAAGAATAGTTTTATTTATGAAAATGTGTATGGAAAGAAAACTTTGAGAAAATAGTTTGGACCAAACTTACTGACCCAAAAACACCAAGTTTTGCAATAGCAACTCATTTGGTGAACCCTATGGGCTAATGCCTTAGTAAAAATATTTCTACACCACATAAAAATAACACTTTGTTTTGAAAATGGTTTTTGAGTGAAACCTTTTGCAAATGACTTGGCCACTTTAGAGAATGACCATTAGATGTACCCAAATGACTATGACCCACTAGAAACCACTTTTTCAAACAAAACAAAGCTTGGCATGCTTGCATGCACTTCTTTGACTTTGTTATTTATGTGTGTTGTTTTGCTTGATTGGTAGATTGAGTTTGTGCCTTGCTTGATTGATTTGTAGTGACTTGAAGAGTGTGATTATTGCAAAGATCAAGAGGTGAACCTAAACTCTACCAAAAAGGCAAGTGATGCTTCATAATTTCTATCCCAATACTTTTATTATGCATTAGGGATTTTGTTAAGTAAAACTTGCATGGAATTTGCTAAGTATAGATCTTGCTATAAGAAAATCTAGTAGATGAATCCTTAGTAGGATTTTCCTAAGTTAGAGATTCCTACTACTACCAAGCTTAGCCTAGCTAATAGAAAACATGGGTGGAATATATATTCACACTATGGAAAAATATTCTAAGTCTAAGGACTTGTGATTTTGTCTAATAAAACAACTAAGTTAATGAATCACCTGGGTGGAATGGAATAGATTGGTGGAGAATGGTTGAGTGGTTCACAAGGCCATGGACTTGGATTGTGTATCTCACTTGTGGAATGCCACCCAGGAAACAAAGAGATTTGAGATGTCAAATGTTAAGAAGCTTCAAGTGCAACCACTTGGCAATATGGGCTCTGCCATGATCATATAGGTTGCAAGAACTTAGCCAAATGGACAGTGGGTGGTAGTGTTTGATAGGTTGGAGCGCGTCCATTTTGGTCTAAGGGAAGGCTTCTGAAAGATTTTGTCTTGGGAAACCAAGTCTTGTGGGTAAAGTGCACCACCTCTGCAGAGTGTAAAACCTAAGTACTTAGCCATGTCCCTGGTAAAGGACAATTTGAGCATCAAGACATGGAAACAATCAAGGATCTCATCATTCAAATTTCTAAATAAAAACTTGTGGGTGAACAAGGGATTGTGAGTATTCTTCAATCTTTGATGGAAAGATGGCTTGGTACAAGGATCTTGAAATCTTTGATTGAGGAAATGATTTTGTCAAGCAAAAACTTAGTATTTTCAAAATGATAAGAAAAATCTATTTTGAGCAATGCAAGCCTCAACTCCACTTAGCCAAATGCATATAGATGATAGATTCCACTATACTACCATAGTATCACTTGCCAATACAATTCAAATGTATTGACCTTTGTGGTCAGAATTTTGTATGTTGCAGGATTGATTGTTTTAAGTGAAGATTGATTGTTTAGGATTACAAAGTCTACAACCAACATCTGCCTGTGGCACTTTGAAGATGAAGGACCCATGACTATATTTATTCCGCTGCAACGTAATGTAATAGCCTAATGAGCTATGTTTGATGTAATAAAATTATGTTATAACTGGTTATAAAGTTATATTATGACCTTTGTTTCTTGATATTACATCTTACTGTGGATGCTAGCTATTGATCCAGGGACTAGCATTGTAAAACACAGGAGGACTCTACCTTATCAGGTTGGGACCCTTAACAGATGGTATCAGAGCATTGTGTTGCCTGTAGGATTTGTAAACCCTAGGATTGGACAAAACCCTTAGAAAAATAGGAGTGATATTTTGTTCCAAAAACTTATTTACAAAAACACTTGTAAACTCTTTCCTCAACCATTTTGGTTTCAACTCTACTTCTCTTCTACTTCAACTTGATGGAAAAACCTACCCCATGACCAAAGACTACTCTATGTGCAAAAGACTTCTTCAACTTCTTCAACTCTAATGACTTCAACATCTTCAGCATATTCACCAAAGACTTCCAACATGGAAACTACTAAGGACCACAAATAAGATAAAGGAATTCTTACTTAAGATTTAGAGACTGAGGGAATGCAAAATAAGAAAGAGCCATCAATAACTTTGAAGTAGTGTAACCAAGAGTTTATCTCAAGGAAACCAAGATATCATGCAAGAAGAATCAATCAAGAAGGAAAGGAAATCACAAGTAAACCATATAGATGGACCACCATATTTTAGTTAAGTCAAACCACCAACTTATGTGGTGTAACAAAAATATTTTGTTGCCCAAGTATGTGCTTGAACCTTGTTTGAGTGAAATGTTTGGTTTGTGATTGCATGCACATTGTTTGTGTGAATTGTGATGTGTGTGATTAAGATTGACTCCTTAGAAATATCTTGCCTATTCTAATCTCCCTTCAAACCCAAACAGATGACTACCCCAAAAGATTCCAAGGTTGATAACACCAACACCAACCAAGCTGACAGCCTGGGAGAACTCATAGCAACTCAACATCAATTGAATCAATTGACAGCTCAGTTCCTAGCCAACAATAGTAATGAAGATCCAGCATTACAAAGGTTTTTAGAGGAACAGTCCCAATTGATGCTTAAGGTGACTAATCAAATGATTAGCATGGAAGAAAACTTACCTAGAAGAGAGTATGATAGCAAGGATGAAAAGAATGTTGTTCTAGATGGAGCCCCAGCTTGCATTATTTGTGGAGACAAGGATCATACTTCCAAGGAGCATGAAGGACAATGCCCCAATTGTGATGAAGACCATCCTGTTGGAGAATGCCCTACCTCTCAAGCTACTTGCTATCTTTGTGAAGGAAGTGATCATACTCCTGGTCTATGTCCTATCTATGCCATGGTAGAACAAAGGAAACAAGAAGGATCCAAGTCTACCAAAGGGAAAGGACCACTACTACTTCCAAGCAAGACAACCCAATTCAAAGGATCAAGGAAAATCAAGAAGCCCAAGCAAGACATGAGCCTGGTACAATGTCGTAAATGTAATGAAATGGGACACTATTCTAGTGGATGCCCAGGGAACATAAAGAACAAAGGAATTGACCAAGTGTGGTGTAACAATTGTAATGAACCAGGTCACTTTGTAGCAACTTGCCCAAAAGAACAACGCAAAGAACTCAAGGACATTAATTGTTTCAATCAGAATCAAGACACTATGCAACTAATCCGAGAAAGGATGAAGAACAAGTTGAACAAGCCTATGGAGAAACTCAATCTTGGTCCATGAGTCAAGCATAGGAATAAAGCAAAAGTTTAACATAGAGAAATTCCAGGACCCAAGAAGGCCAATATGTAATTTTTGTTTGAAAATTTTTAAGGGTGGTAGTACCCTAGTTGTTTGAACATGCTTGTAACCCTAACCTTCCCAAATCTCGGGACGAGATTTATTTTAAGGGTGGTAGCCTGTCACATCCCAAGATTTTTCCAAATCTTGTAATGTGAAAATAAATGAATAAAATAAAACTTTGTTAGATTTTCAGAGCCAGAAGAAACTTTTTGAATTCAATTGGAACTTCAAACCCATTTGAATTAAATAAAATCCTAAAGGGATTCTTAAAGATAAACATTTAAATAAAGGAAATTAAAATATTTTGGAATTACTATTTTGGATCTTTTAATAAAAGGATTTGATATTCAAAAGAAAAGATGGATTTACAAATAAGGATTATTTTATAAAACCAAAATAAAACTTGGCCAAGTTATTGAATTAAAAACATTTTATAAAATAGCAAAGGTTTAATTAAAGGATTTCTTAAATAAAATAATTAATATCCAAACTCTTTTTAAATAAAAGGTCTTACCAATTTAATTGAAACATCAAAACTTATTAAAGTGTTTAAAATAGGTTTTCCAAGTATTTTATATTCTCTCTAATAAAACCTACTAAAGTGTTTTGGCTTTAATTTAGATTTCAAAATAAAAGTTTTAATAAAACAAATCCTATTGGATTTAATAATGAAAGTCTATTATAATAATTAATAATGGATACTAAAATAAAAGGTTATTTTGTTTTAAAACAAATTTCCAAATATTATATATATTTCCCAAATTAAACCTACTAATTTGATTTTATAAATATTTAGGTTTCAAATAAAGATTTTAATAATAAAATCAAACTCTAATTGATTTAATAACTAAGACCCATTTTATTTAATTGTTAATGGTCCCTAAAGTAAAAAGATTATATTACTTTAAAACAAGTTTTCAAAACATTCTTTATTAACAAATAAAACCTACTGATTTGGGTTTGAAAACACTTGGATTTAAAATGGTGATTTTATCAAATAAATCAAACCCTATTTAAATAAATGACTAAAGGTACATTTTATTTAATTATTATTAAATGGATCCTAAAATAAATAAAAATACTATTTTATTTTGAGATTTGGATTATGTTAATAAACAGAACCAAATTCAAAATATAAAGTTGAGTGTTTGTCTGAATTGATTTGAGTGTTGTTTGAATGTGTGAATAATTGTTTGAAATCCAAATCAGAAAATAGAAATAGAAAAGAATAAAACAAACAGGCAGAAAAAAATATGGAAAAGGACAACCCAACAAGGCCCAGCCCAAACAGCCCAACAACCCATCTGCCCTCTTCCCCCGAACCGTTTTTCCTCACCGCATGATCAACCCACATAGCCTATGACAAGTGGACCCCGTTCCTTTCCCCTTTCCCACTGACCGCTGGACCCCCACCCCACTGCTCTTCTTCCTCACCCATGACCGTTCTTCCACCCCCTCTCTCCCGTTTCTGTGTTAAATTCACGGGCTTAATTCTCGTTTAATGGCGCAATAATTCTGCCCTGCGACCACGCAAGATAAAACGTATTCCCCTCCTCTCCACTTCCCCTCTCTCGCCCGGCTCCCTCGGCCATCAGGCTGCTCGGAATTCTTCCCGAACCACCACAGACTCCGGCGAACTTCCGTTTAAAATCCGGCCACCACCTCCAGCCCCACTGCTTACAGAGCACACTGGCTTGCTCGCCATCATCTCCTGCACCTTCCAGTGCTTTCCTCGCTTCATGGCGTGCTCGCAATGACGCATCGCATCCTCGACTGAACCACGCCGCCGTCAGCTCTATCTCCGACGAAGCTTCCAGGTAGTAATTGGTCACCCCATTCTGTCTCGTTGACGCACACACGATCACTGACCCCGTACGCATCTGACGCAACTACTATCTTGCTTTTTCGTGGCATGTATCGTCGCCTCCGACGAAGAACAGAGAAGCCCGACGCGGACACGAACTCCGGCGAGAGATTCAAGCCAGCATAGTGCGCCCCTTCATCAACAAGTGGCAGGTTGAGCATCCCCGTGCCGCGACGATCACAGTGAGCATTCTTCCCCTCTTCCTCGCTTCGCCGCCAACGCCGCCCGTCGCCCATCGCCGCCAAGACCGCCGTTAGCGCCGCTCCTTTTAGGTCAAACGCGCAGCGACCGTTAGATGTAGATCCATTGGTTGCGAAAGATTCACTTAAACGCGAAAGGGTACGCGATCAGGACCGCACGATATGACTTAATCCAACGCGCTGCAGACGCGATCCGCATTTAATCGGTATCGCCAATCACATTTCGACGCGTGTCCCTGTTCTGATTAAAACAGAAATTTGAAACCAAATTTGAGCAGCAATTTGAAAACCCTATAACTTTCAAACCACACGTCCAAATTTGACAAACTTTATATCAAAAGCTTCAGGAGAACAAGACCTAGCCAGCCCTAGCCTTAGTTTAGCAAATAGTAACTGGTAGCTTGTTTGAATTTGCAGATTCTTTTGTGTGCTTGCTAACATTAGAAAAATCATTTAAAAATGTATTTTGAGATCAAACTTTTGCCAATTGGTTTATTGTGACCCTACTGACCCTAGGAACCAACCCATAGTATTAAAATGATTTTTGTGAAATTTAAGTTGAATTATTTAACTTAGCCATTTTCTAGCCAAATAAAAAGAATAGTTTTATTTATGAAAATGTGTATGGAAAGAAAACTTTGAGAAAATAGTTTGGACCAAACTTACTGACCCAAAAACACCAAGTTTTGCAATAGCAACTCATTTGGTGAACCCTCTGGGCTAATGCCTTAGTAAAAATATTTCTACACCACATAAAATAACACTTTGTTTTGAAAATGGTTTTGAGTGAAACCTTTTGCAAATGACTTGGCCACTTTAGAGAATGACCATTAGATGTACCCAAATGACTATGACCCACTAGAAACCACTTTTCAAACAAAACAAAGCTTGGCATGCTTGCATGCACTTCTTTGACTTTGTTATTTATGTGTGTTGTTTTGCTTGATTGGTAGATTGAGTTTGTGCCTTGCTTGATTGATTTGTAGTGACTTGAAGAGTGTGATTATTGCAAAGATCAAGAGGTGAACCTAAACTCTACCAAAAAGGCAAGTGATGCTTCATAATTTCTATCCCAATACTTTTATTATGCATTAGGGATTTTGTTAAGTAAAACTTGCATGGAATTTGCTAAGTATAGATCTTGCTATAAGAAAATCTAGTAGATGAATCCTTAGTAGGATTTTCCTAAGTTAGAGATTCCTACTACTACCAAGCTTAGCCTAGCTAATAGAAAACATGGGTGGAATATATATTCACACTATGGAAAAATATTCTAAGTCTAAGGACTTGTGATTTTGTCTAATAAAACAACTAAGTTAATGAATCACGGGTGGAATGGAATAGATTGGTGGAGAATGGTTGAGTGGTTCACAAGGCCATGGACTTGGATTGTGTATCTCACTTGTGGAATGCCACCGGAAACAAAGAGATTTGAGATGTCAAATGTTAAGAAGCTTCAAGTGCAACCACTTGGCAATATGGGCTGCCATGATCATATAGGTTGCAAGAACTTAGCCAAATGGACAGTGGGTGGTAGTGTTTGATAGGTTGGAGCGTCCATTTTGGTCTAAGGAAGGCTTAAAAGATTTTGTCTTGGGAAACCAAGTCTTGTGGGTAAAGTGCACCACCTCTGCAGAGTGTAAAACCTAAGTACTTAGCCATGTCCCTGGTAAAGGACAATTTGAGCATCAAGACATGGAAACAATCAAGGATCTCATCATTCAAATTTCTAAATAAAAACTTGTGGGTGAACAAGGGATTGTGAGTATTCTTCAATCTTTGATGGAAAGATGGCTTGGTACAAGGATCTTGAAATCTTTGATTGAGGAAATGATTTTGTCAAGCAAAAACTTAGTATTTTCAAAATGATAAGAAAAATCTATTTTGAGCAATGCAAGCCTCAACTCCACTTAGCCAAATGCATATAGATGATAGATTCCACTATACTACCATAGTATCACTTGCCAATACAATTCAAATGTATTGACCCTTTGTGGCTGTAACTTGTATGTTGCAGGATTGATTGTTTTAAGTGAAGATTGATTGTTTAGGATTACAAAGTCTACAACCAACATCTGCCTGTGGCACTTTGAAGATGAAGGACCCATGACTATATTTATTCCGCTGCAACGTAATGTAATAGCCTAATGAGCTATGTTTGATGTAATAAAATTATGTTATAACTGGTTATAAAGTTATATTATGACCTTTGTTTCTTGATATTACATCTTACTGTGGATGCTAGCTATTGATCCAGGGACTAGCATTGTAAAACACAGGAGGACTCTACCTTATCAGGTTGGGACCCTTAACAACACTTCACTAACATCAAACAAACCTGCAACATATAAGTTACAGCCACAAGGGTCAATACATTTTAATTGTATTGGCAAGTTTCACTGCTATGTGGAAGTAAGTTGGAACCTATCAATATATGCATATTTGGCTAAGTAGGGTATAGGCTCATTTGCAGAAAGTGATATGGTTTTATCCTATCTTTTCAAAATAGTTTTGATCTTTTAACAAACTTTTTGACTCCTTGGCAAACTCCAAGTGCTTCTAATCCCTTGTTGACACCATCAAGTTTTACTTTGAGAAATTGGAATGTCGAGATCTTCCATAGCTTCAGGACTTAGTTGCTCAGAGTTGTCTGTAACCGGGGACATGGCTAAGTACTTAGAATTTGATCTTCTACAGAAGTTGTACACTTTACCCACATGACACAATCTCTTATTGATGCCACCAGTGGCCACTGGATAAGTACACACCAAATGGAGTACAGATCGAGAATGTGACAAAGTCTTTCCATAAAAGTCCTCCCAATACACAATGCTAGCTTGTCTACCAGGCACCAATGTAAGGATATATTTCCAATACACAATTCTAGTTAACCTGAAGATGTCAATGCAAGGGTCTTCCACTATGTAGTTGACTAAGCCAGAGCCCATTTAGCATGTGGTTGTACACGGAAGCCACTGTACGAGAAACATGTTCAATCTCTAAGTCCCTGGGTGGTTTTCTTCTAGTGCACATACAAAAGATAGCCATATAAACATGGTTCCCTTTGTTGCCACCTTATCCAAAATTGAGTATCCTCATTCCACCCAGGTGGTTCATTGAGTACTTTTTTTATTATATAAAACATATATTTTTCCAATACTTCATATAATCATATCATGTATTCCATCCCAAGTCTATAGCATGGCTAAGCATACTACAACTATGAGGTTTTCACTAAGGAAGATGGATTTCCTAATAGGACATAGCATAGCATAGTAATATAGTAGCCCTATCATGCATACTACAAAAAGATCACTAAGTGTAGTGAAAATAGTAGGACATGGATGATAGTGTCACTTGCCTTAGTAGTTGGTGGTGTTGGTACACACTTTGCAATAACACACTTGACAATCAACACAATCTATCAAGCAAAACAACCAAGACAAAATAATCACAAGATCAATACTAATGACAACACAAAAATCATGCAAAGTATGCAAACATGCAAGTTGACAATTTTTATTGTACAAATTTGTATAACAAGTTTCTGAACATTACTAAGTGATTTCGGAACATTTTATATTTTCAAGATTAAAATGCAACCATTTGTGCAATTGTAGCAATTAACAATATTTTCTAACACTTGGAAAGTACGTTCTCACTAAATAATTTCCACGGTATTATTTATACTATAATAAAATTATATTTTGGTCTTACTATACAGAGGGTTCAATATACAACTATTTACCAAAGGATTTACTTAAAAATAACAATTTTTATACTCAAAATAATACACAAATAGTTCTGTATAAAACGCGATTTTAAAAGACTCAAAAATACCATATTATGTATCCACTGTGTTCCACTCGTTTTTGTGAATCCATAGACATATTATTTGCTAAATTTGAATATACAGAACTAAAGATATGATTTTTACAAGTTTGTGTGTTCTTATGTCCAAAAATCCGAAAATAGGAATAGACATGACACTTGGCAGATTCTAATTGGAGGATACCCCTTCATTTAAGTGATCTATGATGACCTTTAGATGAAGATCTAATGGTCCAGGATGGCTCACCGGAAAATCTCGCCGGAGAAGTTCACCGGATTTGCGGGCACGGGCTTGGCGTCGCCTTTCCCGTTTCTAGAAACGTATCCGGAGTTAAAGAAAATATGAACGCTGTAGAGGACGTTGAGGCGATACTACTGGACGTGATTTAGAGCTCGTCCGTCTCTAATGGTGATGGCAATCCACGACTGGAGCAACGTGCGACGTCAGCGGTGCGGAGAACTATAACCATAGGATGAACAATCAGGTCCTGGAGGCAGGCAACATCAAGATTAGTCTTCTAGTAGAAGGAATCGACAAGGGACTCACCGTAGAAGACAAGATCTGACGATGAACTCAAATTTGGGGCTGAAATTGGCATCGAACGTGTGTGTTTTACAGAGCTTCTCTCGAGAAAGTTTAAAAACGAAAGTGATGGAGGAGGAGGAGAGGAATATGGTGCTCGCCTCGGTTTTCTCTGAGATGGTTTGTGGAGGGGGATCGGAGGGTGTATGCCGACGGGTGGCACTCGGAGCATCGCGTTGGTTTGAAAGATTAAGGCTATGAGATGGAGTACTAATTCCCTGAATGGGACGTCCATAAAATTTGGAGTAACTTTCGTATTTATGTGGAGGTGAAACGGTCACACAATTGATGGGGAGATGAAGCGAAAGAAACAACCATGGTCATGGTGGTAACGTACATAGGTGTACCTGCTGGAGGTGGAAGACGATCGATCTAGTCGATCGGTCTAGATGGGCCAAGAAGGGCAGCCCAAAAAGAAAATGAAGGAGGAAAAAGGACAAGGGAGTTGGGCTTGGGATGCTCTTTTTTTTCCTTCAACGTTTTATTCTTTTTTTCTGTTTTATTTTTTTTTAGTTTTCGATTTGTCTCTTCAGTTTGATTTTAAATTTGTACCAAACTTCTTTAGAAAAATTTATATAAAATATAATTTGATAGTTTACTCTAATTAGAGTATTTGAAATATTTTTTAATAAATTATAACTCATTTTAATAAAATTGAGCATGGCACGTAGGGCTATACAGAATATTTTCTCAATTCTTGTTTATTTCATATCTTTTGATTTTGAGCTCCAAAAATGGTCAAACAAGTTTGTAAATTTTATAAAATAATTATTTATTATTATATATCATTTAAGTATACTTTTGTTTCGTTCAATTATGAATTTCGTCAATGGCTTTAAATTGAATTTGCAATGTGTCTTATTTCTTTTTCTTCTCGTCTTATATAAATCATATCTATTGATCTAGGTTCAAACAAATTCATATGGCTGCATTTAATTGTTCATTACTATTACATATCTTTTTAGAATATTTTGGTTCCATTTAAACACGGATTTTTCTACGAGCGTAAATTGACTTTGGGGATATTTTATTATTCCTTTTTATCTTATATGGTTCATAACTTTTCGTATCTAGGAACCAAAATAAGGTGAAATCAATTCTATTGTTCTTTTAATATTGTTACTTACCATTATATCACTTAGGAATGACTTTTCTCAAAAATAATTATATGAAACGTAGCCATAGATATGAATTGAAATTGATGTGATGATTTTCTTATTAGGCTTTAGGTTTTGGGTATGTTCCTTTTCCATTGGTTTAAAATGCAAGTTCTTAATGATGATGATTCATGACATGCATTTGAATTTTTTTTTGAAAACTTGTTTGTCACTTTCTCATTCAAAATTATTACTTTTTATTTAAGTAAGGTTTTGATGTTTCCATTTAGAAACCAAAAAGTTTCTTTTCACCCTAAATTTCAAAAATTATTTCTTTTGTTTATTTATTTTTCAAATTTCAAAATTTAGAAAATTTTGGGATGTGACAGACTACCACCCTTAAAAGGAATCTCGTCCCGAGATTCGAGAAGGCTAGAGGTTACAAGTTGGCTTGAAGACAACTAGGGTACTACCACCCTTAAAAGAAAGTCTTATAGGGTTACATTGATGATTCACTTGACTATGGGTTCAATAATTGATATCCAAACAAGGAATCCTTATTTGACTCAACTGAGTTAACTAATTCCTGACATCCACATCATCTATTTCTTCAAGGGTTCCATACATGTCAATGTGGTTCACATGTCCTTTCTGGGACACATTGGAGTCATTTCCATTGGAGTTTATAGCATCTTTTTTCTTTTTCTTCTCTGGATAGTGTGATGCATAGTGTCCAAGTTCCTTACAATTATAGCTCTGCAACTGGCTAATGTCTTTCTTCCTAAAATTGCCATGTTGGTTTTGACCAAGGTCTTCTCCATTGTCAGTATTATTCCCATTATTATCACTTCATTGTTGTTGTGGTGATGCTGATGCGGTCCAGAATCTCCATTGCTCTTTTTGAATGAACCCTTCTTTTGTGATGATCCTGAGTGATACTTGAGGTTATGCTTCCTCTTTCTGTTCTCAACTTGATTCATCTTGTTTTCCAAGATGTTGGCTTTGTCACAGAGTGATTGATAAGTTGGGACATAGGCAACAGACAGTTGTAGGTTCAACTCATCATTAAGTCCTTCGAGGAATTTATCTTTCCTCTTAGCATCTGTATCAACTTCATCAGGTGCATAGTGTGCCAGATTGTTGAACTCCTCGATGTACTCAGCCACACTGAGGTGACGTTGTTTTAGATTGTGGAACTCCTTTTTCTTCAAGTTCATCATTCCAGATGAGATGTGAGCTATACGAAAACCATCCTCAAAAATAGCCCAAGTCACATCCTCAAGGGGAGTGGTGATCAGAAAGTTGTCCCACCATGTTGCTGCTGGCCCTTCAAGCAGATATGCTCCAAACCTAACTTTTTCCTCGTCGGTGCAGCCAACAGTCACTAAGTCCTTGTTCACCGAACGTAACCAGTCATTGTCTACCATTGGATCAGTCATTCCAGAGAACCTTGCAGGCCTCAGTTTCAGAAATCTGGTGAGCATGTCAAGTGCTAGAGGATTATTCTGAATTTTGTTGTTGTTGTTATTGTTGTTCTGATTCTGATTTTGTATAAACTGCGTCACCATCCGCGTCAGTTGAGCTTGAGCTGTGATCAACTGCTGCATCTCGGGAGTGATGTTGTTGTTATTTTGGTTGGGGTTGGCACGACGGGGAGGCATATGTTGGTTTAATAGAGATAAGTAATGATAGATAGATCTAAAGATGTTCTAATACACAACCCAAAACAATCAAGTTCAATCAAACAATCAACAAGCAACTATTCACTTAACAACTTATGAGCTTAACTCATGAGTTGAAGGAAACAACAAGTTTCCTTGAAACAATCAACCTAGTATAGTCATACCTCATAGGTCAGCATGATCCATACACTAACATGTCATCAATGTCTTAGATAGTTGGTAGGCAATCTAATGTCTCCTGTTTTTTCACTTGTAGTCCTTAGTGATGTCTAAGTTGAAGTCCTTGGTGAAACTAAAGTTGAAGTCATTGGTCATGGTGAAGTATTTGCTCATGGTGGAGGATTTATCCATCAAGTTTGAAATAGAAGAGATGTAGAATCAAAAACAAAATGTTGAGAAAGAGTTTACAAGATTGTTTGTAAATAATTTTGAACAAATACCATTCCTATTTTTCTAAGGGGTTTTGTGCGATCCTAGGGTTACAATCCTACAGGCAACACAGTGCTCTGATACCATCTGTAGAGGTCCCAACCTTTAATAAGGTAGAGATCTGTGGCATCCCGCTAAAACCACTACTAGAAAATCGCGTTATTTTTGTGCATTGCATCATCATGACATCTACATGCATCTTTTTGCCTAAAACTATTTTGCTAGAAGCCCTATTTTTGTTTTCTACAAATACCCCTTCTCTAATTCAAATATAAAACCATGTACCTCTCGACTCCTTATTTTTGCCTAAAACATATTTGTAAATGTTTTGTTTTAAATAAAAGAAAAGAAAATATATATTATAAATATTTTATTAGGGGGAGGCAGTCCATCCGGTCAGGCCCAAAGGCCCAACTAGACAGACCACCTACAACCCCAGACAAACCCTAGCCCTAACCAGATCCCACCTAACCCTACCCATCTCCCCACCCCGTCACCTTCCTCACCTACCATATGCCTCGATCCCGAGCGCCGCCGCCACCGGCGGGCCCCTCTGCGAGCATCGCCCCAGGCTCCCTCGTCTCTGTCCACCGCTAGGGCTCGCCACCGCCAAGATCGCAGGGCCCCGTCACCCTCTCCTCCACTGGCGTTGCCCTCTCATTTCACCTCGCCGTCGCTGCGATCCCCATCGCCTGCGCGTCACGTTCCCGAGTCGCACAACAACCAAATCCACCGCTCGTATGTTCTCATCGCCCTCCCCGCCTCGACTCGTCCCCACCATCCCCTACTGCGTCCCTGTCGGCTCCTCTCTCTGCCAGAAGGTCCCCACGAGCACGCCACCGCACTGCCCCCGAAGCTTCCCGCGCGGCCATGGCTGCCGCCGACCCGCCTCCTTTTCTGCGGGTGCAGTGCCGCCGTCTCCTCCCCTGACCCACGCGCCATTTCTGGTTGTTGCTCGTCCCGTGCTCCACCTCCCCGTCGTTGAGCTGCCACCGGTGACCTCGTCGTATCCCCGCCCGGTGCTTCTCTGCCTACCCCTTCTGCAGCGCGCCCCTACCTCGCCGGTAGCAGCGAGAACCGGCGCCCTGCCTCCTCTGCTCCATCACAGCTCCACGAGCCGTTCTCTCTGCACTGTTTTTTCCCCTACAGGAGTCCCTGTCGTCTCGGTTGCAGCGCCCGCAGAACCACACGTCCAGAGAGACCCAACTCGAGTCCAAGCACACTGCTCATGCCTGCGTTGCAGTTGCGTATCGACGTGGTGCTACTGCCACATACCAAGCTTGTGAGATTTTTCCCGTGTCTTTGGTGACCTGCTCAATGTGTACCTATGTGATAGTAGAATGGCGATGGCGTCACCCACGACAAGATCTCCTCTCGACTGACACCGGTACAAAGACCGTATCAAAACCGGAGGTACCCGAGTAATCATCAACAAGAACTCCTACTTGGAACCGATGAACCGAATCTCTCCCTCCCGGATCCGAAGCTCGAACCTTGGCACCGGCTTCATGCTCTCCTTCACGGACGTCGAGACCCTGTTCCCGGAGGTGAAGTCTGGACCCCGTCGAAATCCTGCACCAAGATCGTCGACCCCTATGTGTGACCCTCTTTTCCGTGACCTATATTTTATAAATAATACTACTTGTTGCATATAAAATTGCCATGCTTGCATACAGATTGTCATGTGGTTTGGGGGCCTTATGTCAATTCACCATATAATTAAATATGGAGTCTAAATGCGGGATATCTTTGTCTTATTTCCGGACTTCATTTAAATTGGCATAGCGAACCGAAGCCATGTTTGGTCTTGCTAATCCAACATTTAATTTGCAGGGTATCTAAACAACATGAAACCTAAGTAATTGTCGGAACCCCGTTTTCGCTTAATATTGCCTAATTGCATCGCACCTTTGCCATGTCATGCATCATGCCCGGTCTTCTGTCGTGGTATTAAATAGTGCATCCGGTGTTTGTGCTAGTGCTTTGCTTCTTCACGGATTAGGCCGATGAGTTGATGCGAGTGTCGACCCGATCTTCGAATGACCCTTCGACAATGTTTTTCAGGCGAGCATTCTCCCCCTTTCTACCTATTTTATCTTTATAATCTTTATTTCTTCCTTTTGATCTATTGCTATCTGTGTTGCGATGCTCTAGTTTTCGTACCCGTGATATCCCTTGCAGCCTTATATTGCCTTGGACACATCCTATTACCTGTTGTTTGGTAGATAGTTGGAATTGCGCGTCGTAGTCGCTTGCTCAAGTGCTGTTGCGTGTCATCAAGTACCACAGTTGTTGGAGTATTGCCGCAGGTTTAATGTTGGAGATGTTCATGGCTTTAATTATTGTTTAATAACTAAAATTGAAGTAGGTAAATAATGCAGAGGCATCGGTGGATAATAGACAATATTTGGATGTTAACCGCTCACTGGTGTCCCGTAGGACCCCGAGTTCTTGAAACCTGTTCCGAGATCAAGCGCGCTAACCACAGGTGGGGTGTGTGGGCACCCCCATCGATTTAGTACCTGATTCCAAGTATTGTACCGGGGGCCACAAGTAGTTTGGGGCTTTATTACTATCCTGTACTTATGCCATGCTTTACTGCTTTATTTACGATTGTGCGAGGAGCACCTGTACTGTTTAGGATCGTGACACGTTTTCGCTGTATCGACAAGCCCAGTCACACTTTCGGGTTCCCAGTCGTTTACAGCCGTCTACACAAACCCTGAGTCCGTCTCGGAGACCGGCCAACTTCGTTGCGGGTAGCTTAGTGGGGTGGCCCCCCGTGCTTGCTTTGGGTCTGGGAAACGTCGTGTCCGAAACCCCGTCGACATACCATTGGGTGTATGTTTTGTGATTTTGTACCTACCTGATCTGACAACAAGGATGTAGGTGCGTGTGGGAACTTTGGTGCACCCCTGCAGGGTTAAATCTTTTCGAGAAGCCGTGTCCGCGGTTATGGACGACTTGGAGCACAGTTCTCGATCATAGACAACTATAACTAAAGTTTACTGTTATAATTTGACTTGTAACCGATATGACTAGTAATCAGCTCCACTACAACGGAATGGCTAAGTAAAAAGTATCCACAACTGCTGGGTTTGGGATATCTCATGCTAATCGTATCTGACTAGTAAGTGTTGCAACTACAACGGAATGGTTAACTAAAAGTGGCCACTTCTTATTATATCAGGATGACTATCTATACCTGACTAGTAATTGCTGCAACGATAACTGAATAAATAAAACTGCCAACTGTGTGAGTTCCTCGGTTGACTTCCTCGTTTGGTCTCGAGGGGGAAACACCAGGATGGGTATGTTTGGTGGTAGTATCAGGATGGTTCCGAATAGGTCTTTCTTGTCCCTCTCTGATAGCCGACAGTTATCTCGAGTCTTTATAGGTTGTTTAGTGCATGTCGCACGCCTTGATCCACCATACCTATGTAGGCGAGGACCGCGAATTCTAGCCTCGCTGTCTTCGGCCTCAAGATCGACCGCTCTCTTTTTCATTTGCCCTTTGTCGGCACCCCTTTTGTTTATGCATGTTTTGAGATTGACGTCGTTAGCAGGGTTACCCCTCCGGCTTGGCCTGGGCAGGGTTATGGACGCCATTGGTTATTCTTCAGGGCTCTTAGCTCAATTTGCGTCTTGTCCGTACTCGGACGCTATATCGTTTTAAAGGTGATTTGGATCTTTGTATTGTATATCTGTATTCTTGACTCTTTGAGTCGCTGTTGTATATATATGTTTTATGGGTTCCATTGAGGACTATTGTGTAATGATATTACTTCGTTTTCCACCCGCACGCAAGTGCCTGGTGGGCACCTTTGAATCGTTTCTATGCGGGTTTGGCGGGAAGCGCTGAAACTTGCATAGGACCGACTCTGAGGGTGTTACAGAGTGGTATCAGAGCTCAGCAGTTGCGATACCCCACAAGTCCAGCCTGTAGGATAACCTAGCTAACGGCCGAAGTAGTGTCAAAACTATTTTTGCAAAATCGGTTGGATAGTTCTGATTAGGTCTGATTTTACTCCTTACCCCTCTGCTTCTCTCCTCTCACCTCTACGTGTTTTGAATCCTTCTCTTCTCTTCCGTGATTTCTCGTGGTTGGGTTCCGCTGCCTTCGTGGTTTCGCCTCCTTTGATAACGGTGTTCTACCATCCGTGTTCATCTTTGTCGAGGAATCCGCTCATCGTGGTACCATTCTTTGTTCCTTGTTTGTGCCTTCCGGTGTTTTCCGACGCGACGACATCATCTACGCTAGATCCGATGCAGAGTCTGTATCGCTCCTTTGTTTCTGAACCTCGATTGTCGAGATCTTCAGTCTGATTCCGAGAATGGTTGCACGCTTTTCTACTAATTGTGCAGAGTAATAGTTTGGGTGCGTGATGGATTGGCCCCCATGCCGACTATCCCTTCTATTCGCTTTTGTACATTGAAGTGGATGAGAATGCATCGGTTCTCTCTTTTTATCGAAGTTAGAGGTGGATTGATTGGTTGATATCTCTACCTTCGCCTTTGTTTCCCGGAGTGTTCTCTCGACGATCACGGACAACTACCTCTTGTTAGTGGTGTCGCGAGGATAAACACGATGCGAGGAGACTCAGATCGCCGCCCTTCTTCCCGGTACCATGAGGCGGATCTCGAGGGCGAGATCCATTGTTAGTGGTGTCGAATTGTGGCATCCCACTAAAACCACTACTAGAAAATCGCGTTATTTTTGTGCATTGCATCATCATGACATCAACATGCATCTTTTTGCCTAAAACTATTTTGCTAGAAGCCCTATTTTTGTTTTCTACAAATACCCTTTCTCTAATTCAAATATAAAACCATGTACCTCTCGACTCCTTATTTTTGCCTAAAACATATTTGTAAATGTTTTGTTTTAAATAAAAGAAAAGAAAATATATATTATAAATATTTTATTAGGGGGAGGCAGTCCATCCGGTCAGGCCCAAAGGCCCAACTAGACAGACCACCTACAACCCCAGACAAACCCTAGCCCTAACCAGATCCCACCTAACCCTACCCATCTCCCCACCCCGTCACCTTCCTCACCTACCGTATGCCACGATCCCGAGCGCCGCCGCCACCGGTGGGCCCCTCTACGAGCATCGCCCCAGGCTCCCTCGTCTCTGTCCACCGCTAGGGCTCGCCACCGCCAAGATCGTAGGGCCCCGTCACCCTCTCCTCCACTGGCGTTGCCCTCTCATCTCACCTCGCCGTCGCTGCGATCCCCATCGCCTGCGCGTCACGTTCCCGAGTCGCACAACAACCAAATCCACCGCTCGTATGTTCTCATCGCCCTCCCCGCCTCGACTCGTCCCCACCAGCCCCTACTGCGTCCCTGTCGGCTCCTCGCTCTGCCAGAAGGTCCCCACGAGCACGCCACCGTACCCGTCCCCGAGCTTCCCCGGGCGCGGCCGCTTTGCCTCGCTGCCGGACCCCGCCTCCTTTTCTGCGGGTGCAGTGCCGCCGTCTCCTCCCCTGACCCACGCGCCATTTCTGGTTGTTGCTCGGCCCGTGCTCCACCTCCCCGTCGTTGAGCTGCCACCGGTGACCTCGTCGTATCCCCGCCCGGTGCTTCTCTGCCTACCCCTTCTGCAGCGCGCCCCTACCTCGCCGGTAGCAGCGAGCACCGGCGCCCTGCCTCCTCTGCTCCATCACAGCTCCACGAGCCGTTCTCTCTGCACTGTTTTTTCCCCTACAGGAGTCCCTGTCGTCTCGGTTGCAGCGCCCGCAGAACCACACGTCTAGAGAGACCCAACTCGAGTCCAAGCACACTGCTCATGCCTGCGTTGCAGTTGCGTATCGACGTGGTGCTACTGCCACATACCAAGCTTGTGAGATTTTTCCCGTGTCTTTGGTGACCTGCTCAATGTGTACCTATGTGATAGTAGAATGGCGATGGCGTCACCCACGACAAGATCTCCTCTCGACTGACACCGGTACAAAGACCGTATCAAAACCGGAGGTACCCGAGTAATCATCAACAAGAACTCCTACTTGGAACCGATGAACCGAATCTCTCCCTCCCGGATCCGAAGCTCGAACCTTGGCGCCGGCTTCATGCTCTCCTTCACGGACGTCGAGACCCTGTTCCCGGAGGTGAAGCCTGGACCCCGTCGAAACCCTGCACCAAGATCGTCGGCCCCTATGTGTGACCTTCTTTTCTGTGACCTATATTTTATAAATAATACTACTTGTTGCATATAAAATTGCCATGCTTGCATACATATTGTCATGTGGTTTGGGGGCCTTATGTCAATTCACCATATAATTAAATATGGAGTCTATATGCGGGATATCTTTGTCTTATTCCGGACTTCATTTAAATTGGCATAGCGAACCGAAGCCAAGTTTGGTCTTGCTAATCCAACATTTAATTTGCAGGGTATCTATACAACATGAAACCTAAGTAATTGTCGGAACCCCATTTTCTCTTAATATTGCCTAATTGCATCGCACCTTTGCCATGTCATGCATCATGCCCGGTCTTCTGTCGTGGTATTAAATAGTGCATCCGGTGTTTGTGCTAGTGCTTTGCTTCTTCACGGATTAGGCCGATGAGTTGATGCGAGTGTCGACCTGATCCCCGGTGAACCTTCGGCAATGTTTTTCAGGCGTGCACCTCCCCCTTTCTACCTATCTTACTTTTATAGTATTTATTCCCTCCTGTTGATCTATTGCTATATGTGTTGCGTTGCTCTAGTTTTCGAACCCGTGATATCCCTTGCAGCCTTATATTGCCTTGGACACATCCTATTACCTGTTGTTTGGTAGATAGTTGGACTTGCGCGTCGTAGTCGCTTGCTCAAGTGCTGTTGCGTGTCGTCAAGTACCACAGTTGTTGGAGTATTGCCGCAGGTTTAATGTTGGAGATGTTCATGGCTTTAATTATTGTTTAATAACTAAAATTGAAGTAGGTAAATAATGCAGAGGCACCGGTGGGTAATAGACAATATTTGGATGTTAACCGCTCACTGGTGTCCCGTAGGACCCCGAGTTCTTGAAACCTGTTCCGAGATCAAGCGCGCTAACCACAGGTGGGGTGTGTGGGCACCCCCATCGATTTAGTACCTGATTCCAAGTATTGTACCGGGGGCCACAAGTAGTTTGGGGCTTTATTACTATCCTGTACTTATGCCATGCTTTACTGCTTTATTTACGATTGTGCGAGGAGCACCTGTACTGTTTAGGATCGTGACACGTTTTATGTGTCGACAAGCCCGATCACACTTCGGGTTCCCGATCGTTTCTGACCGTCTACACAAACCCCGAGTCCGTCTCGAGACCGGCCGACTTTGTTGCGGGTAGCTTAGTGGGGTGGCCCCGTGCTTGCTTTGGGTGCAGGAAGCGTCGTGTCCGAAACCCGTCGACATACCGTTGGGTGTATGTTTTGTGACCTTGTACCTACTGATCGACAACAATGGTGTAGGTGCGTGTGGAACTTTGGTGCACCCTGCAGGTTAAATCTTTTCGAGAAGCCGTGTCATGTTATGGACGACTTGGAGCACAGTTCTCGATCATAGACAACTATAACTAAAGTTTACTGTTATAATTTGACTTGTAACCGATATGACTAGTAATCAGCTCCACTACAACGGAATGGCTAAGTAAAAAGTATCCACAACTGCTGGGTTTGGGATATCTCATGCTAATCGTATCTGACTAGTAAGTGTTGCAACTACAACGGAATGGTTAACTAAAAGTGCCCACTGCTTATTATATCAGGATGACTATCTATACCTAACTAGTAATTGCTGCAATGATAACTGAATAAATAAAACTGCCAACTGTGTGAGTTCCTCGGTTGACTTCCTCGTTTGGTCTCGAGGGGGAACACCAGGATGGGTATGTTTGGTGGTAGTATCAGGATGGTTCCGAATAGGTCTTTCTTATCCCTCTCTGATAGCCGACAGTTATCTCGAGTCTCTATAGGTTGTTTAGTGCATGCTTGCGCTTGATCCACCATACCTATGTGGCGAGGACCGCAATTCTAGCCTCGCCGTGTCTTGGCCTCGATCTTCGCTCTCTCTTTTTACTTTGCCCTTTGTCGGCACCCCTTTTGTTTAAGCAGGTTTTGAGATCGACGTCGTTAGCAGGGTTACCCCTCCGGCTTGGCCTGGGCAGGGTTATGGACGCCATTGGTTATTCTTCAGGGCTCTTAGCTCAATTTGCATCTTGTCCGTACTCGGACGCTATATCGTTTTAAAGGTGATTTGGATCTTTGTATTGTATATCTATATTCTTGACTCTTTGAGTCGCTGTTGTATATATATGTTTTGTGGGTTCCATCAAGGACTATTGTGTAATGATATTACTTCGTTTTCCACCCGCACGCAAGTGCCTGGTGGGAACCTTTGAATCGTTTCTATGTGGGTTTGACGGGAAGCGCTGAAACTTGCATAGGACCGATTCTGAGGGTGTTACAAGATCCCTGTGTTTACAATGCCAGTCCCTGGATCAATAGCTAGCATCCACAGTTAAGATGTAATATCTAGAAACAAAGGTCATAATACAACTTTATAACCAGGAATAAAATAATTCATTACATCTTACATAGATCATTTGGCTATCACATTACAATGCAGCAGAAATAACCATAGCATGGAGTCCTTCATCTTCAAGTGCCACAGGAAATCATGTTGGTTGTAGACTTGTAATCCTATTCAACACACTTCACTAACATCAAACAAACCTGCAACATATAAGTTATAGCCACAAGGGTCAATACATTTGAATTGTATTGGCAAGTTTCACTGCTATGTGGAAGTAAGTTGGAACCTATCAATATATGCATATTTGGCTAAGTAGGGTATAGGCTCATTTGCAGAAAGAGATATGGTTTTATCCTATCTTTTCAAAATAGTTTTGATCTTTTAACAAACTTTTTGAACTCCTTGGCAAACTCCAAGTGCTTCTAATCCCTTGTTGACACCATCAAGTTTTACTTTGAGAAATTGGAATGTCGAGATCTTCAATAGCTTCAGGCCTTAGTTGCTCAGAGTTGTCTGTAACCGGGGACATAGCTAAGTACTTAGAATTTGATCTTCTGCAGAAGTTGTACACTTTACCCACATGACACAATCTCTTATTGATGCCACCAGTGGCCGCTGGATAAGTACACACCAAATGGATTATCGGTAGATCGAGAATGTGACAAAGTCTTTCCATAGAAGTCCTCCCAATACACAATGCTAGCTTGTCTACCAGGAACCAATGTAAGGATATATTTCCAATACACAATTCTAGTTAACCTGAAGATGCCAATGCAAGGGTCTTCCACTATGTAGTTGACTAAGCCAGATCCCATTTAGCATGTGACTGTACACAGAAGCCACTGTACAAGAAACATATTCAACCTCTAAGTCCCTGGGTGGTTTTCTTCTAGTGCACATACAAAAGATAGCCATATAAACCTAGGTGGTTCATTGAGTACTTGTTTTATTATATAAAACATATATTTTTCCAACACTTCATATAATCATATCACGTATTCCATCCCAAGTCTATAGCATGGATAAGCATACTACAACTATGATGTTTTCACTAAGGAAGATGGATTTCCTAATAGGACATAGCATAGCATAGTAATATAGTAGCCCTATCATGCATACTACAAAAATATCACTAAGTGTAGTGAAAATAGTAGGACATGGATGATAGTGTCACTTGCCTTAGTAGTTGGTGTTGTTGGTACACTCTTTGCAATAACACACTTGAAAATCAACACAATCTATCAAGCAAAACAACTAAGACAAAACAATCACAAGATCAATACTAATGACAACACAAAAATCATGCAAAGTATGCAAATATGCAAGATGACAATTTTTATTGTACAAATTTTTATAACAAGTTTCTGAACATTACTAAGTGATTTTTGAACATTTTATATTTTCAAGATTACAAATGCAACCATTTGTGCAATTGTAGCAATTAGCAATATTTCTAACACTTGGAAAGTACGTTCTCACTAAATAATTTCCACGGTATTATTTATACTATAATAAAATTATATTTTGGTCTTACTGTATAGAGGGTTCAATATACAACCATTTGCAAATGGATTTACTTAAAAATAATTTACACAACAATTTTTATACTCAAAATACTACACAAATAGTTCTGTATAAAACACGATTTTAAAAGACTCAAAAATACCAAATTATGTATCCACATTGTTCTAATCGTTTTTGTGAATCCATAGACATATTATTTGCTAAATTTGGACATACAGAACTAAATATATGATTTTTACAAGTTTGTGTGTTCTTATGTCTAAAAATCCGAAAATAGGAATAGACATGACACTTGGCAGATTCTAATTGGAGGATACCCCTTCATTTAAGTGATCTAGGATGACCTTTATATGAAGATCTAATGGTCTAGGATGGCTCAGCGAAAAAGCTCGCCGGAGAAGTTCGCCGGATTTGCGGGCACGGGCTTGGCGTTGCCGTTCCCGTTGCTAGAAACATATCCAGAGTTAAAGAAGATATGGACGGTGTAGAGGACGTCAAGGCGATACTACTGGACGTGATTTAGAGCTCGTCCGTCTCCCATTCTGATGGCAATCCACGGCTGGAGTAACGTGCGACGTCGGCGGTGCCGAGAACTGCAGCCATAGGATGAACAATCATGTCCTGGAGTCAGGCAACATCAAGATTAGTCTTCTGATAGAAGGAATCGACGAGGGACTCACCGTAGAAGACAAGATCTGTCGATGACTCAAATTTGGGGCTGAAGTTGGCATCGACCGTGTGTGTTCTACAGAGCTTCTCTCGAGAAAGTTTAGGAACGAAAGTGATGGAGGATGAGAGAAATATGGTGCTCACCTCGGTTTTCTCTGAGATGGTCTGTGGAGGGAGATCGGAGGGTGTATGCCGGCAGGTGGCACTCGGAGCACCACGTTGGTTTGAGAGATTAAGGCTATGGGGTGGAGTACTAATTCCCTAAATAGGACGTCCATAAAATTTGGAGTAACTTTCATATTTATGTCGAGGTGAAACGGTCACACAATTGATGAGGAGATGAAGGGAAAGAAACAACCATGGTCATGGTGGTAACGTACAGAGGTGTACGTGCTGGAGGTGGAAGACGATCGATCTAGTCATCGGTCTAGATGGGCCAAGAAGGGCAGCCCAACAAGAAAATGAAGGAGGAAAAAAGGACAAGGGAGTTGGGCTTGGGCTGCTCTTTTTTTCCCTTCAACGTTTTATTCTTTTTTTTCTGTTTTATTTCTTTTAGTTTCTGATTTGTCTCTTCACTTTGATTTTAAATTTGTACCAAACCTCTTTAAAAAAAATTATATAAAATATAATTTAATAGTTTACTCTAATTAGAGTATTTGGAATATTTTTCTAATAAATTATAACTCATTTTTAAAAAAATGAGCTTGGCACGTAGGCTTATACAGTATATTTTCTCAATTCTTGTTTATTTCATATCTTTTGATTTAGAGCTCCAAAATGGTCAAACAAGTTTGTAAATTTTAATAAAATAATTATTTATTATTATATATCATTTAAGTATACTTTTGTTTCGTTCAATTATGGATTTCGTCAATGGCTTAAACTGACTTTGCAATGTGTCTTATTTCTTTTTCTTCTCATCTTATATAAATCACATCTATTGATCTAGGTTCAAACAAATTCATA
Source organism: Avena longiglumis (assembly GCA_030063025.1). Taxonomy (NCBI): domain Eukaryota; kingdom Viridiplantae; phylum Streptophyta; class Magnoliopsida; order Poales; family Poaceae; genus Avena; species Avena longiglumis. The sequence continues at coordinate 466,763,321 of CP125974.1, read as the reverse complement.
TCGCTGCATTTAATTGTTCATTACTATACATATCTTTTTAGAATATTTTGGTTCCATTTAAACACGGATTTTTCTACGAGCGTAAATTGACTTTGGGGATATTTTATTATTCCTTTTTATCTTATATGGTTCATAACTTTTCGTATCTAGGAACCCAAATAAGGTGAAATCAATTCCTATTATTCTTTTAATATTGTTACTTACCATTATATCACTTAGGAATGACTTTTCTCAAAAATAATTATATGAAACATAGACATAGATATGAATTGAAATTGATGTGATGATTTTCTTATTAGGCTTTAGGTTTTGGGCATGTTCCTTTTCCATTGGTTTAAAATGCAAGTTCTTAATGATGATGATGCATGACATGCATTTGAATTTTTTTTTGAAAACTTGTTTGTCACTTTCTCATTCAAAATAATTATTTTTTTGTTTAAGTAAGGTTTTGATGTTTCCATTTAGAAACCAAAAAGTTTCTTTTCACCCTAAATTTTAACAATTATTTCTTTTATTTTTTTATTTTTCAAATTTCAAAATTTAGGGACGTGACAGTTGCTCTCTCATGGGTAAAGTAACGCACCTCTACAGAGTGTAAGAATTGTAACTTGTTACTCCCTGTTTTGGGAAGGAGCTACGAACGCGGCAGGAAAGAAACTTCATGAAAGTTCTGGTCAACCTATGAAGGTTGATGGTCATAGATTTTTATAATAAAATCAATCTTTGAAGAAAGATTTACAAAAAATGCATAGTGCCAAGGATTTATAATCCGAGGTGGTAGTTAGAGCATCAAACTTCCCACCTTGCATATAATGAACTTGTTGGGTAACGCTGTTACTCATCCTTTCCTTTGATCCCTTGCTTAGACTCTGAGGATCCCGAAGATGTGCCAATGTATGCAGCTGAATGTCAAGAAGATTTCTTCTACGAGGAGCCTGAACTGTCAGGAGTTGTTGAAGGAGTGGATTATGAAATCCGCTATGGTGTTAACGATAACGAGTCCAACTAAGTATCCTAATTAGTTGTAACCAACTGAGCCAAGCAGCACGAACTCTATAGAATAAGCTGTTGAGCTCAACTCCTAGTCGGAGTTGGTACTTTTGAATTCCGCTGAAACACTTATATTTTGGTTTGTAAGTTGAATCTTTTGGAAGTCTTGCACTTCCGGTATTGTAATAATAATAGCGTGTATATGTTTGTAATATGGACCCGCAATGTTTCTGTTGTACCACTCTAAGGGATGTGATATTTGTGGAACGGTGTTCTATGGATGTCATGTCAACGACTATAGTGTACTACACATGCAGTGGTATGTTGGGTCACCGCAGTTGTTATTAGAGCAAATTGCTTTGACCCTAGGTTGGAAACCTAGTAAAGGGTATTACCTATAGGAAAGTGTAGCAACGATAAAGAATTCTCTAAAAGTAATATAATGGGTATTCAATTGAGAATATTCCGTTATATATTTTAGTGTGATAATTCTTTGTTATGATACAATATATTATTGGATACTAATCAAAACTATTTTTCTGATATACAGAGATATGGCACCAAAGTTTCCAAAACAGACTTTGATAAGAAAGGAGGATACTCTGGATGGTTATCAAGGATCATTCACAGACCAACTTTGTCAACTTTTAAAGATCTTTAGTTGTCCAACTAGAATTCTAGTGAATACTATCACTTACCTTGATGGCCGGATTTTATCCAAGTATCGTGTGAGCATCCAACTCATAGAGGAGCTTGGATTATATCACGATCTACCTATAGGATGTGAACTCAGTTTCCAAGAGTTGAAGAAGAGGCTAGTGACAACACCAGTCTTATGTCTGCCGGATTTGGAGAAGGATTTCCAAGTGTATTGTGATGCATCTCATCATGGATTAGGTGTAGTACTTATGCAAGAAGGGAAAGTTGTGGCTTATGCCTCGACACAACTCAAAACTCATGAGGTAAATTACCCTACTCATGATTTAGAGTTAGCCTCTGTTGTCCATGCACTCAAAACATGGAGACACTATCTTTTGGGAAAGCAATGTGAAGTGTTCACAGATCACAAAAGTTTGAAGTATATCTTCACACAGAAAGAAATTAACATGAGACAAAGAAGATGGCTAGAACTTATCAAGGACTATGACTTAAGTTTGCAATACCACCCCGGTAAAGCAAATGTTGTAGAGGATGCTCTAAGCCGTAAGGTTTTTGTGAACGACCTTACTAAGGGAGAATTGCCAGATGATCTGTGTGCCCAATTTAGAGATATCAGATTGGAGATTGTACCTGAAGGACATATCATGTCATTGGATGTTCAACTCACTTTGTTGGACAAAATCAAAGAATCCCAAAAGACAGATAAGGAAATTGAAGAGATTAAGGAAAAGATTGGCAAGGAAAAAGCCAAAGGATTCCATGAACATGAACAGGGTACTTTATGGCATGGAAAACGTATCTGTGTTCCACAAGACCCGGAACTTCAGAAACTGATTTTACAAGAAGCACACAAGTCACTGTATTCCATTCATCCGGGCAACACCAAAATGTACATGGATATGAAGGAAAGATTTTGGTGGAATAATCTCAAGAAGGACATCGCCGAACATATTGCTTTGTGTGATGTATGTAGTAGAGTGAAAGCGGAACATCAGAAACCAGCAGGGTTGTTACAACCACTACCTATTCCTGATTGGAAGTGGGACAAGATTGGCATGGATTTCATCACCGGATTTCCAAGGACCAGGTCAGGATATGATTCTATTTGGGTAGTAGTGGATCGCTTAACTAAAGTGGCTCATTTCATACCCGTGAAGACAACCTATACAAGTGCTAAGTTAGCAAAGATCTACATGAGCAGGATTGTATGTCTGCATGGAGTACCCAAGAGTATTGTGTCAGATAGGGGAACTCAATTCACTTCTCATTTTTGGAGGCAATTACATGAGTTATTGGGAACGAGGTTGGAATTCAGCACTGCTTTTCATCCTCAGACTGATTGAAAAACAGAAAGGACCAACCAGATTCTTGATGATATGTTGAGGGCATGTGCCCTAGACTATGGAGCCAATTGGGATGAAAGTCTGCCTTACGCAGAATTCTCTTACAATAACAGCTATCAAGCCAGTATTGAGATGGCACCATTTGAGTTTCTCTATGGGAGAAAGTGTACCATCCCATTTCTATGGAATGGTGTGGGAGAAAGAAGTTTGTTTGGACCAGAACTAATCAAGGAGGCTGAAGAGAAATTCAAGCTAGTTAAGGACAGATTGAAGATAGCACAATCCTGATAGAAGAGCTACGCAGATCCTAAGCATAGAGAAGTCACCTATGAAGTGGGTGATAGAGCTTATCTTAGAGTGTCACCACTTCGTGGAGTGAAGAGATTTGGAGTCAAAGGAAAATTGTCCCCAAGATATGTTGGAACATTCAAGATTCTAAGTCATAAAGGAGAAGTAGCTTATGAGATTGAATTGCCAGAATCATTGTCTGCCATTCACAATGTGTTTCATGTGAGTCATCTTAAGAAATGCCATCCAGAAATGGAAGACACTTCTTTGAAGGATACCATACCTTTGGAGGAGGTTCAATTGGAAAGTGATCTCACCTATGAGGAGAAACCTATCAAGATTCTTGAGACTGTAGAAAGAGTTACTCGGACTAAGACTATCAAATTCTTCAAAGTTCAATGGAACCATCATTCCGAAGAAGAAGCCACATGGGAAAGAGAATATGATCTTCGGAAAGACCACCCTCACGTATTTGCTAGCCAACCCGAATCTCGAGGGCGAGATTCACCTTAAGGGGGTTAGATTTGTAACATCCCTAAAATCATGTTTTCAAAGATTGCATATCATTCATGCATGCATATTAATTAGGGATCAAATATCAAACCCATTTCTAGAAAACAGAAGCACTAAGTGATATTATTTTATGTGAGCATGCATTAATCTAATGCCACTCTCAAATGAGTATATAATTTTTTCAAACCAAACTTTGTTTACTCTCATGTTGTTTTGGGTTTAATGTTAGAGTTTAGACAAAGTTTACAAAACAAATATGGCTTTAAAACCATCTTCAAAACATATCCAAATCAAGTGTTATGGCTCTGTTTATTTTGTTTTTCTCAATAAGACCTAGCAAGCCCAAGGAAACAGAAAGGTTTTGTGTTTAATTTTATGAAGTTTAAAATTTACAAAAATCTAGAAAAATATTTGAATTGATTTCCTTTTAAATTCATTTGAAATGATTCCTGAAAATCAACTCAGAAAAAGAAAAATAAATTTAAAACCCAATTGGGCCTGGCGCCACCATTCCAGCCCAGCAAGCGAATCATCCCACCCGGGTTCCCCCTCTCTCCTCTATTTCTCACCGGCCACAAGACACCCTCGGCCGACAATGGCCCCATGAGCCACGTCACTCCGTCGTCCCCAAATCTCGCCTGCGACCGACGCCACCGCTGTTGTTTCCTCCCGAGCAAATGCTCTTCAATCCCATTGATGCCGCGCGTTAATCTCGCCCCCGCTCCAGCTACTTAAACCCCTCGCGCCATTTCCCCAATGAGCTAGCTGGCGCCACCAGGCTGCCAGTATTTGCCCTCACACCGCCGCGGTACCGACAAACTCCGGCGTACGATTCCGATGAGCTCTCGTCGCCCCTTGCCTTCTAATATTGCCAGCGTGATCGCAGCAACCTTGCGCATCTTCTAACCCCATTGGTGCATGCTAGGACTATCTGGAGCCTCGCCAACGACGACGACCTCAAGTGCCCGACACAGCCGCAAACTCCGATGAGCTCTCCTGGTTTGTACCGACCGCGCCTCTCTCTCACTCATACTCACATGCTCGCCTCGTCTGAACGCGTCTAACGCCACCTCTCTTGTGCCTTAGCGTGAGCATTAGCGTCGCCACCGTCTCCAGCCGCACACGCCCGATGACAGCAACGACTCCGGCGAGCAATACCTGTCAACCACGAGCGCCCCTTCGCCAACCAAGCCCACCTTGAATATCGACAGCGCACGGCGAACTCGGTAAGCCACCTCACCCTCTCCCGCGCCACCTAGATCATCGGCAACGACTCTGACAGAGCCGCCGCCGCCACTCGCCGCCGCTAGCGCCGCCCGTCTGTGGTCGTTTGATCCGTGGCCGTAGGATCTAGATCCAGCGTGTAGAATTAGATCTATAGCGAAGAGGTAAGGAGCAGATCTGATCGTGCGATTTAAGTTAGATCTAGCGGCCCATGTTAGCTGATCCGCGCGAATCGGTATCAACCAATCAGAACACGCCGCGTGTTTGTAGGTTTGATTCAAAATCAGAATTTAGATCTATTAGATGTTTAAACTTGTAAAATTCATAACTTTTGATTCCCATGTCCAAATTTGACAAATTTTATATCATTGGAATCAGGAGAGAAAATACTTTCCATTTATGCAATGTGTTTAATTTTTTGCCTCTATAAAATGGTTGTTTTTACAGAAACATTTGTAGGTATATTTTGTGTATAGAAATTATTTGAAAAATGTTTTGTTGTTCAAATAAAGTTTATTTGGCATGTTTTGAACTTGTTTATGATTCAGTACTGTGCACTTGTCTTGTTTGGTGTAGAAAATCATCACATGGCATTTTGCATGCAATCATATATTTTTGTTTGTATATATTTTGTATGTGATTTGGTGCCATTATTTTATTTGTAGATTTTGGTGCAAATAGTGATTGTGATTGTGAGGATTGTTGCTACTCCCCAAACTACCAAGGCAAGTGGTGCTTCATGAATTTAGTCCTATGTTTTTCAACTATGCACTAGAAATATTTTGCTAGACCTGCATGAATATTTTGATATATATGCTATGCTTGGGAAATCCTAGTAGTTATAGAATTGCTAGAAATTTCTAAGTTAAGATGCTTATCAATGCCATGCTTAGCCTAGCTAGTAGCAACCAAGGGTGGTTATATATTCATGCTATGATAAAATATTTCTAAGTCTTTGGACTTGTATTTTTTCTTAATAAAACAACTAAGTGAATGAATCACCTGGGTGGAATTATTGGAGATATGCCCTAGAGGCAATAATAAATGTAGTTATTATTATATCTTTGTGTTTATGATAAATGTTTACATTCATGCTATAATAGTATTAACAAGGAAACATTGATACTTGTGTGATTTGTAAACTTAATTTGAAGTCCCTAGTATAGCCTCTATACTTCACTATCTTGTTGGTTGATTAATGATTGTGGTTTCCCTATCATGAACATTGAGATGTTATCAACAACAAGATCATATCATTAGGAGAATAATATGGTGGACATACTCCTATAGATAAGCGTAGCATAAAGATCAAGTCATTTCAATAGTTCAATTGCTATATGCTTTCTGATACATAGTAACCTAATTCCTTCGACCATGAGATCATGCATATCACCTTTACCGGATGGATGCTTTGATGACATCAAACACCACACCGTAACTGGGTGGTTATAAAGGTGGCATTGAGTGTTCGGAAAGTATTGGTTGAGACACATGGATCAAGAGTGGGATTTGTCCATCCATATGACGGATAGATATACTCTGGGCCCTCTCGGTGGAATGTCATCCAATTAGCTTGCAAGCATGTGACTGGCTCACAAGGGATCACATATCACGGGAACGAGAAAAGAGTACTTATCGGTAACGAGGTTGAACTAGGTATGCAGAGATACCGACGATCATAACCTCGGATAAGTAACATATCGTGAGACAAAGGGAAATTGGTATCGTCTGTAAGTGGTTCATTCGATCGCTAAGTAATCGTAGAAATATGTGGGAGCCATATGAATTTCCAGATTCCTCTATTGGTTATTGTTCGGAGAAGTGTCTCGATCATGTCCGCATAATTCACGAACCGTAGGGAGACACACTTAAGGATTCGACGTTGTTTGAGTAGTTATGGTATTATGAGAAAGAGACCGAATGTTGTTCGGAGTCTCGGATGGGATCCGGGATATCACGAGGTGATCCGGAATGGTCCAGAGAATAAGATTCATATAAGGAAAGTCCCGTTTCGGAGTTACGGAATGATTCCGGTGTTTTCATCGGGAATGTTCTAGAAGGTTCCGGAATGTCCCAAGACCGGGAGGGTACATGAATGTGTTATATCAAAGTTGGTATGATTGCATCATGTACTAAGTGTCATCTCTGTCCAAAATAAAGGGTTAATTCAAATCCTAGTTTGAAAAGTCAAACGGCTAGTTTGAAAAGTCAAACTGCTAGTTTTCGGAAAGAGGAGAAGGAGGATTGGTGGAGGCCGACTTGGGGGAGGAGTCCCCTTGGCCGGCGCGCCTCCCAAGGCCGACTTGGGGAGGGACTCCTCCCCTTGGCCGCCGGCCCCTCCCATCTATATAAGGAGGGGCAGGGCTCCCCTCCTAGAACACACAAGTTCCTATCTTCTACCTCCGGTTTAGAGCCGTTTGGGTTTAGAGCTTCTAATTGCTTTAGCCTTCGGTTTAGAGCCTTCTAATTGGTTTAGAGCCTTCTAATTGGTGTGTCTAATTACTAGACCACTAATAACCTCTCTCATACTCCACCATACTCGCACCGGCTTAAGGCGAAGCCCTGCGGGATTTCCCCTCTACTTCCGGTACCACGCCGTTGTGCTGCCGGAATCGCGAGGAGGGTGCTACAACCTCCGCTGCCTGCTGGAACAAGGGAGAGGAAGGTCTTCGTCGAGTACTTAACGTGTGACCAACTGCGGGAGCGCTGCCGGAACGCAGCGCCGGAAGGATCGTCTACACGATCTTGAGATCGGGAAGAGTACGACTACATCACCCACGAGAATCCGCTCTCGTTAAACGCTTTGGAATCTTCGAGGGTAAGTTATTCCATCGACTCGTTGCTACAATCTAGTAGATAGATCTTGTCTTGTTTGTTTGTATGCGATAGAAAATTTTTGTTTTCCATGCTACGAACCCCTACAGTGGTATCAGAGCCGTGTCTATATGTAGATCTGTTGCACGAGTAGAACACAATGGTCATTGTGGGCGTTGATGCTTTTATTGTCGATTGCTTCTTGTGTACTTTGCATCTTGCGGTATGTTGGGATGAAGCGGCCCGGGCTAACCTTACATGACATCGTTCATGAGACTTGCTCCACGCTTGACATGCAACTTGTATTGCATAAGTGGCTTTATGGTGCGTGTTTCTCCTAGCATAGTTAAGATCCAATTTACAACGGGTGATTAACAATACTAGTATCAATGTTGTGGTTCTTGTTCGTAAGTTAGAACGACACTTATTGAAAGCCCCAAACCACGTAAAATATGCAAAGAAAGTAGAGGCGTCTAACTTTGTTTTGCGGGTGTCGATGATGTGATATGGCCATGATTGTGATTATATTTGATGTATGCAATGTTCCTTATTGTAAGTCGGCACGGCGGAGCCATATGGTTGTCTTTAATTTATGTTAAGACCCGCGTGTCTATTCAAAGTAGTTGTAATAGTTGAAGCCGGTGGACGACAACCATGGAGTAGCGTCATTGACCTTGATGCAATGCCGGTGATGATGGAGATCATGTTCGTGCTTGAAGATGGAGATCGGAAGCACAAAGAAGAAAGGCCATATCATATCACATATATATTGAATTGCATGTGATGTTAATCCTTTATGCATCTTGTATTGCTTAGTAGACGACGGTAGCATTATAAGATGATCCCTCATGCACATGAATTTCAAGTCAAAAAGTGTTCACCCTTAGTCAGCACCATTGCTAAAGCTTGTTGTTTCGAAGCACCACGTGATGATCGGGTGTGTTAGATTCCGCAAGTGTATACAATGTGAGCAAGCCAGATTTGCTCATGCGGAAACTAAGGTTTGATCTTGACGAGCCTAGCATGTACAGACATGGTCTCGGAACACGGATCACCGAAAGGTAAAGCATGAATCATATAGTAGATATGATGAACATGACGATTGTTCGCCATTGAAACTATATCAACTCTCGTGATGATCGGTGTTGATGTAGTGGATTTGGTTCGTGTGATCACTAAAACAATGTGAGGGATATTGTTTTGAGTGGGAGTTCACCTAGTTTAATTACACTAATTAATTTGAACTCAATTTGTCATAAACTTAGTCTAAACTATTGCAAATATGTTGTAGATCAATGGCAGCCCCTACCATCAATTTTAATGCGTTCCTAGAGAAAGAAAAGTTGAAAAAAAATGGAAGCAACTTCGCGGATTGGTTCCGCAATTTGAGGATTGTCCTCACAGCTGGTAATTTGACCTATGTGCTGGATGCACATTGGGTGACCCACTGCGGTGATGCTCCGATGAAGTAAAGAATGTTTACCTCGCTCGGAAGAATTAGTACTCCATAGTTCAGTGTGCTATCTTGTATGGTTTGGAATCGGAGCTTCGGAAAAGGTTTGAGGATTCAGACCCATATGATATTGTCGAGGATCTCAAATTGATTTTTGAGACTCATGCGGCAATTGAAAGCTATGAGGCTTACGAAAAGTTCTTTAAGCGCAAGATGGAAGAGGGCTCCGTCGGTGAGCATGTGCTTAAGATGTGCAGCACGCAAACAAACTTCAAAGCTTGGGTATAGTGATTCCTAATGCTTTGGGGATTTACCGTGTCCTCCAATCACTACCACCAAGTTACAAGAACTTTGTGATGAACTACAACATGCAGAACATGAACAAGACGTTGCCAGAACTCTTTGCCATGTTGAAATCTGCAGAAGTGGAGATCAAGAAAGAGCACCAAGTGTTGTTGGTCAATAAGACCACCAAATTCAAGAAAGGCAAGTCTAAGCAAAAGGGACACTTCAAGAAGGGTGGTAAGAAAGTTACCACGCCGGCGAAGAAGACCAAGGCTGGACCCAAGCCTGATACTGAGTGCTTTTACTGCAAGGGAGAAGGTCACTGGAAGCGGAATTGCCCAAAGTACTTGGCGGATTTGAAGAACGGCAACATCAAGAAGAAAGGTATATCCGATATACATGTTATTGATGTGTATCTCACTAGTACTCGTAGTAGTGCCTGGGTATTTGATACTGGTTTGGTTGCTCATATTTGTAACTCGAAACAGGTGCTGCAGAATAAACGGAAGCTAGCGAAGAACGAGGTGACGATGCGCGTGGGAAATGGATCAAAGGTTGATGTGATCGCGGTTGGCATGCTACCCCTTCATCTACCATCGGGATTAGTTTTATACTTAAATAATTGTTATTTGGTGCCTACGTTGAGCATGAACATTATATCGGGATCTTGTTTATTGCGAGACGGTTACTTGTTTAAGTCCGAGAATAATGGTTGTTCGATTTATATGAGTAATATGTTTTATGCACATGCACCTTTGATAGATGGTCTATTCTTATTGAATCTCGATAGTGGAAATACACATATCAACAACATTGAGGCTAAACGTTTGAAATCAAGCGATAATTCGACCTATATGTGGCACTGTCGTCTTGGTCACATTAGAGTGAAACGTATGAAGAAACTCCATTCCGATGGACTTCTTGAATCACTTGATTTTGAATCACTTGAAAGATGCGAAGCATGTCTGATGGGAAAAATGACTAAGACTCCATTTTCTGGTATGATGGAGCGAGCTACGGACTTATTGGAAATCATACATACCGATGTGTGTGGTCCAATGAGTGTAGCATCGCGCGGTGGTTATCGTTATCTTCTTACCTTCACGGATGATTTGAGTAGATATGGGTATATCTATTTCATGAAACATAAGTCCGAAACTTTCGAGAAGTTTAAGAAGTTTCAAAGTGAGGTAGAGAATCAACGTAACAAGAAGATTAAATTTCTACGTTCTGATCGTGGAGGTGAATATCTAAGTTATGAGTTTGGCGAGCATTTGAAGAAATGCGGAATACTTTCACAATTGACACCGCCGGGAACACCACAGCGTAATGGTGTGTCCTAACGTCGTAATCGAACTCTCTTAGATATGGTTCGTTCTATGATGTCACTTACAGATTTACCGCTATCATTTTGGGGTTATGCATTAGAAACAGCCGCATTCACTTTAAATAGGGCACCATCTAAATCCGTTGAAACGACACCGTATGAATTATGGTTTGGGAAGAAACCTAAATTGTCGTTCCTTAAAGTTTGGGGATCTGAAGCCTATGTAAAGAAGTTCTGAAGGACAAGCTTGAACCCAAAGCGGAAAAATGCGTCTTCATAGGATACCGAAGGAAACCATTGGGTATACCTTCTATCATAGATCCGAAGGCAAAATCTTCGTTGCCAGAATGGATCCTTTCTAGAGAAGGAATTTATCTCGAAAGAAGTGATGGAAGGAAAGTAGAACTCGACGAGGTTGTCGAACCTTCTCTCGAATTGCGAGTAGCAAAGACCGGAAGAAGTTCTGTGGTGCTGCACCAATAAGAGAGGAAGCTAATGATGGTGATCATGAAACTTGTTGAAGTTGCTCTGAGCCTCGGAGGTCAACGAACTCGTACCACTCCAGATTGGTATGATTCCGTTATGAATGTCATGTTGGTAGATAACACCGATGACCCCGAGACATATGAGGAAGCGATGATGAGCCCAGATTCCAATAAATGGCAAGAAGCCATGAAATCCGAGATTGGATCCATGTACGAAAACCAAGTATGGACTTTGGTGGACTTACCGGGATGGCGAAAAGGTCGAGAACAAATGGATTTTCAAAAAGAAAACAGATGCTGATGGTAATGTTACTGTCTATAAAGCTCGACTTGTCGCAAAAGGGTTTCGACAAATTAAAGGAGTTGACTACGATGAGACTTTCTCACCGGTAGCGAAGCTAAAGTCTGTGAGGATTATGTTAGCAATCGCTGCATATTATGATTATGAGATATGGCAGATGGATGTCAAAACAGCATTCCTCAATGGAGACATTGATGAAGAGTTGTATGTGATGCAACCCAAAGGTTTTGTCGATCCTAAAGATGCTAACAAGGTATGCAAACTTCAACGGTCTATCTATGGATTGAAGCAAGCATCCCGAAGTTGGAATCAACGTTTTGATAAGGTAATCAAAAGTTTTGGTTTTATACAAACTTATGGAGAAGCTTGTATTTACAAGAAAGTGAGTGGGAGCTCTGTAGCATTCTTAATACTATATGTGGATGACATATTGTTGATTGGGAATGATGTAGACCTTCTTAATAGTGTCAAGGAATATTTGAATAATAGTTTTTCAATGAAGGATCTTGGCGAAGCAGCTTACATATTAGGCATAAAGATTTATAGAGATAGATCGAAACGCCAAATATCATTGTCACAGAGTACATATTTGGACAAAGTTCTAAAGAGGTTTGGAATGGAAGAAAGCAAGAAAGGGTTCTTGCCCATGTTGCCCAATACGACCTTGAGTAAAACTCAAAGTCCGACATCGGCAGAAGATAGAGAAAGGATGAGTAAGACTCCCTATGCCTCAGCCATAGGATATCTAATGTATGCCATGTTATGTACTAGACCCGACATTGCATATGTTGTTAGTTTAACTAGCAGATATCAAAGTGATCCAGGAGTGGATCATTGGACAGCGGTCAAAAACATCCTTAAGTACTTGAGAAGAACTAAGGATATGGTTCTTTCTTATGGAGGTGATGAACAGCTCGTTGTTAATGGTTACACCGATGCTAGTTGGAACACATATCCGGATGATTCTAAATCACAATCCAGATACGTATTTATTTTGAATGGTGCAGCAGTTAGCTGGAGGAGTGCAAAGCAAAGTGTTGTGGCGAGATCTTCAACTGAATCGGAATACATGGCTGCTTCGGAGGCTTCACAAGAAGCGATATGGATGAAAGAGTTCATTACAGAGCTGGGTGTGGTTCCTAGTGCACTGGACCCAATGTCTATCTACTGTGATAACATGGGCGCCATAGCCAATGCGCAAGAACCAAGGTCACACAAGAAGCTGAAGCATATCAAGCTACGTTTTCACGCTATTCGAGAACATATCCAGGATGGGGATATAAAGATTTGCAAAGTACACACAGATCTGAATGTGGCGGATCCGTTGACTAAACCTCTCCCGAGGGCAAAACATGACCAACACCAAACTGCCATGGGTGTTCGGTATATTACCATGTAATCTAGATTAGATGACTCTAGTGCAAGTGGGAGTCTGTTGGAGATATGCCCTAGAGGCAATAATAAATGTAGTTATTATTATATCTTTGTGTTTATGATAAATGTTTACATTCATGCTATAATAGTATTAACAAGGAAACATTGATACTTGTGTGATTTGTAAACTTAATTTGAAGTCCCTAGTATAGCCTCTATACTTCACTAGCTTGTTGGTTGATTAATGATTGTAGTTTCCCTATCATGAACATTGAGATGTTATCAACAACAAGATCATATCGTTAGGAGAATGATATGGTGGACATACTCCTATAGATAAGTGTAGCATAAAGATCAAGTCATTTCAATAGTTCAATTGCTATATGCTTTCTGATACATAGTAACCTAATTCCTTCGACCATGAGATCATGCATATCACCTTTACCGGATGGATGGTTTGATGACATCAAACACCACACCGTAACTGGGTGGTTATAAAGGTGGCATTGAGTGTTCGGAAAGTATTGGTTGAGACACATGGATCAAGAGTGGGATTTGTCCATCCATATGACAGATAGATATACTCTGGGCCCTCTCGGTGGAATGTCATCCAATTAGCTTGCAAGAATGTGACTGGCTCACAAGGGATCACATATCACGGGAACGAGAAAAGAGTACTTATCGGTAACGAGGTTGAACTAGGTATGCAGAGATACCGACGATCATAACCTCGGATAAGTAACATATCGTGAGACAAAGGGAAATTGGTATCGTGTGTAAGTGGTTCATTCGATCTCTAAGTAATCGTAGAAATATGTGGGAGCCATATGAATTTCCAGATTCCTCTATTGGTTATTGTTCGGAGAAGTGTCTCGATCATGTCCGCATAATTCACGAACCGTAGGGAGACACACTTAAGGATTCGACGTTGTTTGAGTAGTTATGGTATTATGAGAAAGAGACCGAATGTTGTTCAGAGTCTCGGATGGGATCCGGAATATCACGAGGTGATCCGGAATGGTCCGGAGAATAAGATTCATATAAGGAAAGTCCCGTTTCGGAGTTACGGAATGATTCCAGTGTTTTCATCGGGAATGTTCTAGAAGGTTCCGGAATGTCCGGCACTCCGGGGGGGAGGGTACATGAATGTGTTATATCAAAGTTGGTATGATTGCATCATGTACTAAGTGTCATCTCTGTCCAAAATAAAGGGTTAATTCAAATCCTAGTTTGAAAAGTCAAACGGCTAGTTTGAAAAGTCAAACTGCTAGTTTTCGGAAAGAGGAGAAGGAGGATTGGTGGAGGCCGACTTGGGGGAGGAGTCCCCTTGGCCGGCGCGCCTCCCAAGGCCGACTTGGGAGGACTCCTCCCTTGGCACGCCTCCCATCTATATAAGGAGGGGCGGGGCTCCCCTCCTAGAACACACAAGTTCCTATCTTCTACCTCCGGTTTAGAGCCGTTTGGGTTTAGAGCTTCTAATTGCTTTAGCCTTCGGTTTAGAGCCTTCTAATTGGTTTAGAGCCTTCTAATTGGTGTGTCTAATTACTAGACCACTAATAGCCTCTCTCATACTCCACCATACTGCAAGCTTAAGGCGAAGCCTGCGGGATTTCCCTCTACTTGGTACCACGCCGTTGTCTTTAGGAATCGCGAGGAGGTGCTACAACCTCCATTTCTTTGGAACAAGGGAGAGGAAGGTCTTCGTCAGTATTGAGCGATGTGACCGATTGCGGGCGCTGCTGGAACGCTTGGCCGGGAAGGATCGTCTACACGATATTGAGATCGGGAAGAGTACGACTACATCACCCACGAGAATCCGCTCTTGTTAAACGCTTTGGAATCTTCGAGGGTAAGTTATTCCATCGACTCGTTGCTACAATCTAGTAGATAGATCTTGGCTTGTTTGTTTGTATGCGATAGAAAATTTTTGTTTTCCATGCTACGAACCCCTACAGGAATGGAAAGAATGGTTTGTGTTCAGTGGTTACACAAGGCCCATTTCTATGGTTTACCTTGTGTATCTCACTTGTGGAAAGCCACCCAGGAACGAAGGGATTTGAGATGCCAAATGTTAAGAAGCTTCTAGTGCAGCCACATGGCATTATGGGCTCTGCCTGGATCATATAGGTTGCAATAACTTAGCCATTTGGACAGTTGGTGGTAGTGGGATGATAGGTTGGAGTGCGTCCATTTGGTCTAAGGGAAGGCTTCTGAAAGGTCCTGTCTTGGTGAAAATCAAGTCTTGTGGGGAAAGTGCACAACCTCTGCAGATGGAAGAATCTAAGTACTTAGCCATGTCCCTGGTATTGGACAACTTGAGCATCAAGACATGGAAGCTATCAAGAATCTCCTCATCCCAATTTCTAAGTAAAATCTTGTGGTTGAACCAGGGTGAAGGAACACTAATTTCAATTGGTGTTTCCTTGGGAAAGTTTTGACAAAGAAAAACTTAGAGTTTTCAACTGATAGGTAAAACCTATTTTGATCAAAGCAAGCCTAAGCTACACTTAGCCAAAATCCATATAGTATCTAGACTACTAAAATTTTACTAAGGTATCACTTGCCAATACTATTCCAATGTATTGACCCACTATGGTTGTAACTTGTGATGTTGCAGGTTATTCTGATGATGATTAGGGGTTATGAGTCTACACTCAACATGCTTGCCTGTGGCACATGAAGATGAAGACTTATTTATCTTATTATATATTTTAACTCTTGTATTAGGCCTGTGGCCATGGAGTTTGTAAAAGACTATGTTTGTCTCTGGAATGATATGTAATAATGACCTTTGTTTCTGTGTACTTCATCTTAAACTGTGGATTCTAGCATTGATCCAGGGACTAGCATTGCAATCACAGGGATCCTTACCTTTATAAAGGGGAGGGATATTACAAAGGATTAACCCTAGTATCAGTAGGAGAAATACCATGTCAACAGATAATCAGGATGAAGAAGAAGATCCTCAGGAGAGAGTGTTTGAATCATCAACATCTTCTCAAAACCCAGGTGAAAGGATACGGATGTCGCCTAGAGGGGGGTGAATAGGCGATTAAAACTATTCCTAGAGTGGCTCAACAAAGGAGGAATAAAACTAGTGTTTACTTTGTTAAGAACAACCTAGAACAACTAAGGTTCACCTATGTGCACCAACAACTTATGCTAAGCAATACAAGCAACAAAGTGATAGCAAGATATATATTACTTCAAGCACGAAGGCTATCACAATGTAAAGTGCATAAGTAAAGAGCTCGGGTATAGAGATAACCGAGGCACGTGGGGACACCGATATTTTACCGAGTTCCTCCCAACATGGAGTACGTCTCGTTTGGAGAGGGGGTGGTATCAAACCACCAACGCACAAAAGGCCTCCCTTATTCTCCAGTGAATCTCACCCCAACGGTATCGATCCACGCTTCCACTATTGGTGCACTTGTCGGTGGCAACCGGAACCTCTCACAAGGTTGGGGCACTTCTCCACAACTTAATTGGAGGCTCCCAACAAACGCCACAAAAGGCCTCAACAAATGCCACGAAGGCCACAAAACCGTCTAGGGTTCCAAGAACCCAAGAGGGACAAGTTCCAATGAGCAACTCAAACCAAATCCTCCGAGGAGAACTCAAACCGATGCACCAAATGCAAATGGCAAGAACACCACAAAGGTGTTCAAATCCTTCTCTCCCAAATTCCACCAAAGCTACAAAAGCTTATGGGGGAATAAGAGAGGAAGAACAATGGAGGAAATCTACAAAAGACTCCAAGATCTAGATCCCAATATGTTCCTCACTTAGAGGAGAGATTGATTGGTAGGATTGTAGATCTAGATCTCCTCTTTCAAATCCCTCAAGAATATGCAAGAATCATCGGAGGGATTGAGAGAAAGCAAGCTCAAGAAGGTCAACAATGGAGGGGAAAGCTTGCAAGAATGGTTGAGGAACCATTGGGGAAGAAGGCCCCTTATATAGGTCCCTCCAAAATCCAACCGTTGCATCCCAAAAATGCGATTCCCGGTACTACCGGACTTTTTCCCGGTACTGCCGGACTTTCCCGGCACTACCGGACATTTCCTGGGGTTCCTAGGGCTCCAAACGCATTTTTTCTCTGCGCTCCCCGGTACCAAAATGTGGTACTACCGGATCCTGGTCCGGTACTACCGGTCATCACAGAACGAAAACAACCATAACTTTTGCATCCGGACTCCGATTTCGATGATCTTGGGCTCGTTTAGAAGAGGACAACAACCTCTACAAGAACATGCAAAGAAACATCATAGTCCAGCAAGGGAGGATAGATCCAAATGACGAAGTAAAAAACCTTCTACCGCGCTAGGTACTAAAATGCACTACTACCGCTTTTTGGTACCTATCCCGGCAGTGGATTTTGGCAACTTTCCAAAACCTTCTGCCTTGCTAGGTACTACCGTATTTTAGTACCTAGGAGACCAGCAGATATTCAAACGGCTATAACTTTTGATTGGTAACTCCGATCGACCCGATTCCAATTGCGTTGGAAAGAGGACGACATGAGCTTCCCTATAAAAGGTGAAAATATTGGTTATCACCAAGTGAGAATGTATCAAGTATAATAATGTGATATACCTCACTTGTTGAGAAACCAAAAAATCGCATAGATCAAATTCGCAATAAGATATAAAAGATGGATCCGATTTTGATGAACAATAGCTTGTTATGGAGATTACCACAAGCTCTATTTCCTCACATGGATAAGACCAAATAACAACCAAATACGATGATGCAAGTATGCAAAGGTTTGAGCTCTCTCCGAACGATGTGATCGAGTTACTCATTCGAGAGCCCCTCTTGATAGTACGGTTATCTATCCTAAACCCGGTCTTCCACTAACAATATAAGACCGGCAAAAGGGAAAACCGATCAAGATTATACCTTTGCCTAGAGCATTCCACTTGAGCTCGATGTAGACGATCTTTACCTTCTCAAGATGGAACGCCTTTCTTGATTCCGCATCATTGATCCATGATCACCGAGGATGGCAAGCATCAAACATGAGATCTTCTAAAGATTGCACATTTTGAGCTTGCACAACATATCTTCTTCTCATTTCATCGACCTTGAAGTCGACACAAGCTCCAAGCGATGCCAATGGACAATTCCTACAAGTATAACTTAATACACATATTAGTCCATAAAGATTGTCATTAATTACCAAAACCACACATGGGGGCCAACATGTTCTTTCACCAGGGAATATACATTATCCAGTGTTTAACTATCTGTCACATCCCAAGATTTTCCAAATCTTGTAATGTGAAAATAAATGAATAAAATAAAACTTTGTTTGATTTTCAGAGCCGGAAGAAACTTTTTGAAATCAAATGGAACTCCAAACCCATTTGAAATAAATAAAACCTAAAGGGATTTAAAAAGATAAACATTTTAAATAAAGGAAAATAAAATATTTTTGAAATACTATTCTGGATCTTTTAATAAAAGATTTGGTATTCAAAAGAAAAGATGGATTTATAAATAAAGATTATTTTATAAAGCCAAATTAAACCTTGGCCAAGCTTTGGATTTAAAACATTTTATTTTAAATAAAAATAGCAAAAGTTGATTTAAATAAATTAATAAGAATTTAATATCCAACTTTATTTAAATAAAAGGTTTTACCAATTTAATTGAAACATCAAAACTTATTAAAATATTTAAAATAAGTTTTCCAAATATTTGATATTTACAACTAAAACCTACTGAAGTATTTTGGCTTTATTTTTGATTTCAAAATAAATATCTCAATAAAACAAATCCTATTTGATTTAATAATGAAAATCTATTAAATGTAATTAATAATGGACTCTAAAATAAAATGTTATTTTGTTTTAAAACAAATTTCCAAGTATTCTATATTTCCCCAAATAAAACCTACTGATTTGGTTTTGAAAATATTTAGGTTTCCAAATAAAGATTTTATTAATAAAATCAAACTCTACTTGATTTAATAACTAAGGCCCATGTTATTTTAAACAAGTATTTCAAGTATCTTATAATTTCAAATAAAAACCTACTGATTTGGATTTGAAAGAGTTTGGAATTCAAATGAGGATTTTATTGAATAAATCAAATCATGTTAAATAAATAAAGGTCCATTTTATTTAATTAAAGAATGGATCAATAAAATTATTATTTTATTTTATTTTATTTTGGGCTTTTGTCCATGTTACTGAACAGAACTAAATTCAATATTACAAAGTTTGGTGTTGTTTTAATTGTTTGATTGATGTTTGAATGTTTGGGAATTTCAAATGTAATTGTAAAATAGAAATAGAAAAGGATTAAGAAAACAGAAAAAAAATAAGACATGGCCGACCCAACCCAGGCAGCCCAATAGGCCCAGCAACAGCCCAGCTTCTTTCCCCGAAGAAAACGTTTGGCACCAATTTTCTTACCCACAGAACCAATGACTGGTGGACCTCCCCCCTCGTTTCTTTTCCCATCGACGGTGGACCCTTTCCATCGTTTCTCCTTCCCCACCCATGTTGGTTCTTCCTCCTCTCGTCCGTTGCCAGCTTTGAATCGCGGCATCAATACGCCTTAACGCCTTAACTCGCGATGATCAAGCTTGATAAAACTCCAAGGCCCTCCTCTCTCGTTCCTCCTTCCCCAAGCACGCCCCAGTGCCAGATTTCGCCAAACACTCCCTCCGCCTCCGACCCTTCTTGCCGATTCCGGAGACTCAACACCGCCCCGTGCCTCCCCGAGCACACGAGCACACTCACCACTCTCTGACGCATCTCCTAGTACACTTCGTTCAACCGCGGGCGCCCCAGGAAGCCGTCTTCGACAAAAGTTATGAGCGCCGCCGTCTGTCTCGCCTCTGTCGAGCTCCTCCGGTAATTCCAGACCACCCCGACCCCTTCCGTTCAGGCACACGTCATCTCCGTGGTCTCTTGCATCTGATCACGACCTTTTCTTGCCTCCTGGTGATCGACAGCTTCGTCTTCGACATCGACCAGAGCCAGCCGTCGCCAGACCGAACTCCGGAGAGGAATTCCTCTTGCCCTCGTGCGCCCCTTCACCAGACAGTGTCTCCTTGAGCTCCCCCAGGCGTCTGCGAACACGGTGAACATCCTCTCCCTCCTTCTCGCTTCCTGTAACGCCGGCGACACCACTGACAAGCCGCCGCTGCCGAGCCAGCCGCTTGACTTATGGTCGTGGTACTGAGAGCCGTCCGATCTTGATCCGGTGGATAGGATAGAAAGTAGAACGAAGGGGTACGTTTGATCTGAGCCGCACATCCCCCTTTTAATCCTGTGCATGTCACTCGATCCGCATTTAACCGGTATTGGCCAATCACGGTGCGACGCGTGTCAGTGGTTGAGTTAAAACAGATTTTTGAAAACAGATTTAATTGCCATTTTCAAACCTCCGTAACTTTCAAACCACACGTCCAAATTTTACAAATTTTATATCAATGAAATCAGGAGAACAAGACCTAGCCAACCATGGCCTTAGTTTGACAAATAGTATCTGTTAGCTTGTTTGAATTGGCAGAAACATTTGTGTACTTGTTTGGATTAGAAAAATTGTTTAAAAATGATTTTTGGATTAAAACCTTTGAAAAATGGTTTGTTGTGATCTTACTGACCCTAGGAACCAACCCTTAGTGTTGAAAATGATTTTGGTAAAGTTTAGGTTAGATTATTTGACTTAGCCATTTTCTAGCTAAATAAAACTATTGATTTTATTATGGAAATGTTTTTGCAAAGAAAACTTTGGGAAAATGTTTTAGACTAAACCTACTGACCCAAAACACCAAGCTTTGCAAATGGCAACTCACTTGGTGAAAAACATAAAGTTTTGCTTTAATAAAAATATTTTCACCACATGAAATGATGATTGGATTTTAAAAATAGTTTTTGGACAAAACCCTCTTGCTAATGACTTTGCCACTTTGGTAAATGACCAATTTGGATCTTACAAAGTTTAGAAACACAATAGAGGCCCTCTTTGCAAAATAAAACTATCTTGTGCATGCTCCCATGCATGACTTAGATCCCATTGTTTTGTGTATGTTAAATTGTTTGATTGATTTATTGGTTTGGAATGCAAGTTGATTTTGTGTCTACTTGATTGACTTGTAGTGAAGTTAGAAAGTGTGAGACTATCAAGATCATGGAGTGAACCACCATTCCCTACCAAAAAGGCAAGTGATGCTTCATACTTTTGTCCCATTACTTTCACTATGCATTAGTATTTTTGTTAAGTAAAACTTGCATGAATTTTGCTAAGTATAGAACTTGCTATAGTAAAACCTAATAGATGAATCCTTAATAGGATTTTCCTAAGTTAAAGATTCCTACTACTATAAAGCTTAGCCTAGCTAATAGAAAACATGGGTGGAATATATATTCACAATATGGAAAAATATTCTAAGTCTGAGGACATAGGTTTTGTTTAATAAAACAACTAAGTTAATGAACCTCCTGGGTGGAATGGAAGGATTGGGATATGTTGAGTGGTTACACAAGGCCATGGACTTGGGTTGTGTATCTCACTTGTGGTATGCCACCCAGGCACAAAGAGATTTGAGATGTCAAATGTTGAGAAGCTTCAAGTGCAACCACTTGGCAATATGGGCTCTGCCATGATCATATAGGTTGCAAGAACTTAGCCATATGGACAGTGGGTGGTAGTGTTTGATAGGTTGGAGCGCGTCCATTTTGGTCTAAGGGAAAGCTTCTGAAAGATCTTGTCTTGGGAAACCAAGTCTTGTGGGGAAAGTGCACCACCTCTACAGAGTGTAAAACCTAAGTACTTAGCCATGTCCTTGGTAAAGGACAATTTGAGCATCAAGACATGGAAGCAATCAAGAATCTCATCATTCAAATTTCTAAGTTAAAATCTTGTGGTTTGAACAAGGGTTGTTTGAATTCTTCAATCATTGATGGAGAGATGGCTTGGTACAAGGATCTTGAAATCTTTGATTGAGAAAAATGATTTTGTCAAGCAAAAACTTAGTATTTTCAAAATGTTAAGGAAAAATCTATTTTGAGCAATGCAAGCCTAAGCTCCACTTAGCCAAATGCATATAGATGATAGATTCCACTATACTACCATAGTATCACTTGCCAATACAATTCAAATGTATTGACCCTTGTGGCTGTAACTTGTATATTGCAGGTTTGATTGTTTTTAGTGAAGATTGATTGATTAGGATTACAAAGTCTACAACCAACATCTGCCTGTGGCACTTTGAAGATGAAGCACCCATGCTTATAGTTATTCCGCTGCAATGTAATATAATAGCCAAATGAGCTATGTAAGATGCAATAATATTATGTTATTCCTGGTTATAAAGCTATATTATGACCTTTGTTTCTTGATATTACATCTTAACTGTGGATGCTAGCTATTGATCCAGGGACTAGCATTGTGAAACACAGGAGGGATCAATCTTATTAAAGGTTGGGACCTCTACAGATGGTATCAGAGAATTATGTTGCCTGTAGGATTTGTAAACCTAGGATTGGACAAAAACCCTTAGAAAAATAGGAGTTGTTTTGTTCCAAAAACTTATTTACAAAAACTTGTAAGCTCTTTCCTCAACCATTTTGGTTTCAACTCTACTTATCTTCTACTTCAACTTGATGGAAAACCAACCCATGACCAAGGACTACACCTTGTGCAAAAGACTTCTTCAACATCTTCAGCTCTAATGACTTCAACATCTTCAGCATATTCACCAAGGACTTTCAACTTGGATACCACTAAGGACTACAAGTGAGACAAGGAAATCTTGCTCAAGATTTAGAGACTGAGGGAATGCAAAGGTTAGAAGGAGCCTACATCACTTGAAGTATTGTGACCAAAAGTTTTTCCAAGGAAACCAAGATCTCATGCAAGAAGAATCAACCAAGAAGGAAGGAAAGATCACAAGTGAACCATATAGATAGACCACCATATTTTAGTTAAGTTAAACACACCAACTCATGTGGTGTAACAAAAATATTTTGTTGCCTAAGTATGTGCTTGAAACTTGTTGTTTGAGTGGAGTGTTTGTTTGTGATTGCTTGCACATTGCTTGTGTGAATTGAGATGTGTGTGATTAGAAATATTCCCTTAGAAATATCTTGCCTATTCTAATCTCCATTCAACCCAAACAGATGGCTACTCCAAGAGACTCCAACATCAAGGTTGATGACAACAACAACAACAACCAAGAGGACAACATGAAAGAACTTATAGCAACCCAAAACCAGTTGAGCCAAGAGACAACTCAGCTTTTAGCCAACAACAATGGACTAGACCCAGCCATACAAAGGATTTTGAAACTTCAATCTCAATTGTTGCAAGGATTGATTACTCAAATGATCAACATGGGAGAAAACTTTTCCCAAAGAGCTAATGACAACAAGGATGACAAAGATGCTATTCTAGAAGGAACCCAAGCTAGCAATAATTTTAGATACAAGGATCATGCATACAAGAAACATGAAGATCAATGCCCCAAGAAGAGAGAAAGATCTCCCACCTATGAAGAACATGAACTAGAAGAACTCCTAGATTTGGAGAGACCCAAGAAGAAGAAGAAATTCCCCAACACTAGCAAGAAGGATATTACACAAGTGCAATGTTTCAAATGCAAAGAGATGGGACACTATGCCAGTGAATGCCCAGAAAAGAAGAAGAGACAAGAAGACAAACAAAAGCTAGTGAAACCCAAGATAAGGAAGGATTTTAGCAAAGTGATGTGCAAACACTGCAAAGAGTTAGGACATTATGCAAACAACTGTCCAGAAAAGATGAAGCATAAGATAAACCAGCCTATGAGGGATCTCAGCCTTGTCACATGTTTCAAATGCAAGGAACTAGGCCACTATGCAAACAATTGTCCAGAAAGTATGGATAACAAGTTAAACAAGTCTATGGAGAAACTCAACCTTGGCCCATGAGTCAAGTATGGAAACCAAGGACACCATGCAAATGTTTGCTTAGAGAAAGTATTTCTCATGATCCCAAGAAGGACAATGTGTAATTTTTGTTTGAAATTTTTTTTAGGGTGGTAGTACCCTAGTTGTTTTGAATTTGCTTGTAACCCCAGCCTCCCCAAATCTCGGGACGAGATTTATTTTAAGGGTGGTAGCCTGTCACATCCCAAGATTTTCCAAATCTTGTAATGTGAAAATAAATGAATAAAATAAAACTTTGTTTGATTTTCAGAGCCGGAAGAAACTTTTTGAAATCAAATGGAACTCCAAACCCATTTGAAATAAATAAAACCTAAAGGGATTTAAAAAGATAAATATTTTAAATAAAGGAAAATAAAATATTTTTGAAATACTATTCTGGATCTTTTAATAAAAGATTTGGTATTCAAAAGAAAAGATGGATTTATAAATAAAGATTATTTTATAAAGCCAAATTAAACCTTGGCCAAGCTTTGGATTTAAAACATTTTGTTTTAAATAAAAATAGCAAAAGTTGATTTAAATAAATTAATAAGAATTTAATATCCAACTTTATTTAAATAAAAGGTTTTACCAATTTAATTGAAACATCAAAACTTATTAAAATATTTAAAATAAGTTTTCCAAATATTTGATATTTACAACTAAAACCTACTGAAGTATTT
The DNA here is from genome assembly GCA_030063025.1 of Avena longiglumis. Taxonomy (NCBI): domain Eukaryota; kingdom Viridiplantae; phylum Streptophyta; class Magnoliopsida; order Poales; family Poaceae; genus Avena; species Avena longiglumis. Next base: position 466,738,653 of record CP125974.1, on the reverse strand, counting down.
TGGCTTTATTTTAGATTTCAAAATAAATATCTCAATAAAACAAATCCTATTTGATTTAATAATGAAAATCTATTAAATGTAATTAATAATGGACTCTAAAATAAAATGTTATTTTGTTTTAAAACAAATTTCCAAGTATTCTATATTTCCCCAAATAAAACCTACTGATTTGGTTTTGAAAATATTTAGGTTTCCAAATAAAGATTTTATTAATAAAATCAAACTCTACTTGATTTAATAACTAAGGCCCATGTTATTTTAAACAAGTATTTCAAGTATCTTATAATTTCAAATAAAAACCTACTGATTTGGATTTGAAAGAGTTTGGAATTCAAATGAGGATTTTATTGAATAAATCAAATCATGTTAAATAAATAAAGGTCCATTTTATTTAATTAAAGAATGGATCAATAAAATTATTATTTTATTTTATTTTATTTTGGGCTTTTGTCCATGTTACTGAACAGAACTAAATTCAATATTACAAAGTTTGGTGTTGTTTTAATTGTTTGATTGATGTTTGAATGTTTGGGAATTTCAAAACAGAATTCAGAAAATAGAAATAGAAAAGGATTAAGAAAACAGAAAAAAAATAAGACATGGCCGACCCAACCCAGGCAGCCCAATAGGCCCAGCAACAGCCCAGCTTCTTTCCCCGAAGAAAACGTTTGGCACCAATTTTCTTACCCACAGAACCAATGACTGGTGGACCTCCCCCCTCGTTTCTTTTCCCACTGACCAGTGGACCCCTTTCCACTGTTCTCCTTCCCCACCCCGCGACTGGTTCTTCCTCCTCTCGTCGCCGTTGCCAGCTTTGAATCGCGGCATCAATACGCCTTAACGCAGGCGCCTTAACTCGCAGTGATCAAGCTTGATAAAACTCCAGCACGTCCTCTCTCGTTCCCCTCTGCCTCCTTCCCCAAGCACGCCCCCAGGCTGCCGTATTTCGCCAAACACTCCCTCTGCCTCCGACGACCCTTCTTGCCGATTCCGGAGACTCAACACCGCCACGTGCCTCCCCGAGCACACGAGCACACTCACCACTCTCTGACGCATCTCCTAGTACACTTCGTTCAACCGCGGGCGCCCCAGGAAGCCGTCTTCGACAAAAGTTATGAGCGCCGCCGTCTGTCTCGCCTCCGTCGAGCTCCTCCGGTAATTCTAGACCACCCCGACCCCTTCCGTTCAGGCACACGTCATCTCCGTGGTCTCTTGCATCTGATCACGACCTTTTCTTGCCTCCTGGTGATCGACAGCTTCGTCTTCGACATCGACCAGAGCCAGCCGTCGCCAGACCGAACTCCGGAGAGGAATTCCTCTTGCCCTCGTGCGCCCCTTCACCAGACAGTGTCTCCTTGAGCTCCCCCAGGCGTCTGCGAACACGGTGAACATCCTCTCCCTCCTTCTCGCTTCCTGTAACGCCGGCGACACCACTGACAAGCCGCCCGCTGCCGAGCCGCCGACTTATGGTCGGGTCGAGAGCCGTCCGATCTTGATCCGGTGGATAGGATAGAAAGTAGAACGAAGGGGTACGTTTGATCTGAGACGCACATGCCCCTTTTAATCCTGTGGTCTGTGTCACTCGATCCAGACGAACCGGTATTGGCCAATCACGGTGTGACGCGTGTCAGTGGTTGAGTTAAAACAGATTTTTGAAAACAGATTTAATTGCCATTTTCAAACCTCTGTAACTTTCAAACCACACATCCAAATTTTACAAATTTTATATCAATGAAATCAGGAGAACAAGACCTAGCCAACCATGGCCTTAGTTTGACAAATAGTATCTGTTAGCTTGTTTGAATTTGCAGAAACATTTGTGTACTTGTTTGGATTAAAAAATTGTTTAAAAATGATTTTTGGATTAAAACTTTTGCAAAATGGTTTGTTGTGATCTTACTGACCCTAGGAACCAACCCTTAGTGTTGAAAATGATTTTGGTAAAGTTTAGGTTAGATTATTTGACTTAGCCATTTTCTAGCTAAATAAAACTATTGATTTTATTATGGAAATGTTTTTGCAAAGAAAACTTTGGGAAAATGTTTTAGACTAAACCTACTGACCCAAAACACCAAGCTTTGCAAATGGCAACTCACTTGGTGAAAAACATAAAGTTTTGCTTTAATAAAAATATTTTCACCACATGAAATGATGATTGGATTTTAAAAATAGTTTTTGGACAAAACCCTCTTGCTAATGACTTTGCCACTTTGGTAAATGACCAATTTGGATCTTACAAAGTTTAGAAACCCAATAGAATGCCCTCTTTGCAAAATAAAACTATCTTGTGCATGCTCCCATGCATGACTTAGATCCCATTGTTTTGTGTATGTTAAATTGTTTGATTGATTTATTGGTTTGGAATGCAAGTTGATTTTGTGTCTACTTGATTGACTTGTAGTGAAGTTAGAAAGTGTGAGACTAGCAAGATCATGGAGTGAACCACCATTCCCTACCAAAAAGGCAAGTGATGCTTCATACTTTTGTCCCATTACTTTCACTATGCATTAGTATTTTTGTTAAGTAAAACTTGCATGAATTTTGCTAAGTATAGACCTTGCTATAGTAAAACCTAGTAGATGAATCCTTAGTAGGATTTTCCTAAGTTAAAGATTCCTACTACTATCAACCTTAGCCTAGCTAATAGAAAACATGGGTGGAATATATATTCATAATATGGAAAAATATTCTAAGTCTGAGGACTTAGGTTTTGTTTAATAAAACAACTAAGTTAATGAACCTCCTGGGTGGAATGGAAGGATTGGTATATGTTGAGTGGTTACACAAGGCCATGGACTTGGGTTGTGTATCTCACTTGTGGTATGCCACCCAGGCACAAAGAGATTTGAGATGTCAAATGTTGAGAAGCTTCAAGTGCAACCACTTGGCAATATGGGCTCTGCCATGATCATATAGGTTGCAAGAACTTAGCCATATGGACAGTGGGTGGTAGTGTTTGATAGGTTGGAGCGCGTCCATTTTGTTCTAAGGGAAAGCTTCTGAAAGATCTTGTCTTGGGAAACCAAGTCTTGTGGGGAAAGTGCACCACCTCTGCAGAGTGTAAAACCTAAGTACTTAGCCATGTCCCTGGTAAAGGACAATTTGAGCATCAAGACATGGAAGCAATCAAGAATCTCATCATTCAAATTTCTAAGTTAAAATCTTGTGGTTTGAACAAGGGTTGTTTGAATTCTTCAATCATTGATGGAGAGATGGCTTGGTACAAGGATCTTGAAATCTTTGATTGAGAAAAATGATTTTGTCAAGCAAAAACTTAGTATTTTCAAAATGTTAAGGAAAAATCTATTTTGAGCAATGCAAGCCTAAGCTCCACTTAGCCAAATGCATATAGATGATAGATTCCACTATACTACCATAGTATCACTTGCCAATACAATTCAAATGTATTAACCCTTGTGGATGTAACTTGTATGTTGCAGTTTTGATTGTTTTTAGTGAAGATTGATTGATTAGGATTACAAAGTCTACAACCAACATCTGCCTGTGGCACTTTGAAGATGAAGGACCCATGCTTATAGTTATTCCGCTGCAATGTAATATAATAGCCAAATGAGCTATGTAAGATGTAATAATATTATGTTATTCCTGGTTATAAAGCTATATTATGACCTTTGTTTCTTGATATTACATCTTAACTGTGGATGCTAGCTATTGATCCAGGGACTAGCATTGTAAAACACAGGAGGGATCAATGTTATTAAAGGTTGGGACCTCTACACTATCTTGCCCAAAGGAGCACTTGGGAAGAAGCAGGATCTGTGTATCCTATTGACAACTCAAGGAATGAAGCTCAGGAGATGCAGGCGGGATATAATGTTGAATATGTTTCTGAAGACTTTTCAGCTAAGCTGGAGGGAGTCAATGCGCTCAGGTTGAGTAATGACTCAAGTCCTGACACTTCAGATACACAGTATGTTCCTTCTAGAAGGCCATTTGTTCCACAAACTGTACGATGAACAACACGTCATCACGGTTGGACATCAGGCATGTATGATGATCGTAGTTATTACTAGAAGGAGGTAACTAGTTAGTGATATCAAGTACCGTGTATTGTACTCCAAGAAATAAGATAGTTAGATGAATAAGGTAGTTTTGTGATTATACCTATATGGTATATGACGTAATGACTTTGTATTATTATGATATTATGTATAATATGTGAGATGTATATTTGGATTTTCTTTGGATTTTCATTGTGTGACTAGTTCTGTGCGTAAAGTCGAGCTCAGAACACATGTGCATGATGTAATTATGAGTATTCGCTTTATGTTGCAGGACTAGAGGGTCATGGATACAGGTGTAGAAATGGAAACTGAGCAGCAGCGGATGGAGCGAGAGGCCAAAGAGAAGGCCGATGCAGATGCAACAAATCAAGGAGCATTACCACCACCAATGAGGCTGTTAATGGAGCAGAACTTTATGCAGTGTATGCAAATGATGCAAGAGACCCAGAACAAGTTCATGGAAGAGTTGCTGGGACGAGCAAATCAGAGGGCACCTAAAGGTGGAGGCATGAGTCTATCTGATTTCCAGAATGCAAGACCGTTACCTTTTACATCAACTCCTGAACCAATGGATGCAGAAGATTGGCTAGCAGATACTGAAAGAAGGTGAAAACTGTAGGTTGCAATGATGAGGAGAAATTGAGGTATGCAACTCATCTTCTGATTGGACCTGCAGCATCATGGTGGGAGAATCAGTTGGTCATGCAACAACCAGGAAGGGAGTTTACCTGGGAAGAGTTCAAGCAGAAATTCCGTGAATATCATGTTCCGGAAAGTGTTATGGAGTTGAAGCGGAGAGAATTTGATGAGCTTCAGCAGGGATATACTAGTGTCATGAAGTACATCCGGGGGTTTAGTCAACTGTCTAGCTATGCTGAGGAGGACACTACTGCAGAAAGGCTTATAGCCTCCAGATGGTTAGTGACAGGCAAAACTATGCCAGTCACTACTGAGTGTTCCTAGCGACGCGCAAAGATAAGCCTGTCACTAGTATGAAACACTAGTGACCGACATACAACCGTGACTGTCACTAGTATTTTTTCTAAAATCCGTCCAAATGAAAATTTTACTTAGTGACAGATCGCATATAAACCTGTCACTAGAAACCTATATGTAATGATGGGCTAAAATTGTGTCGCTCTAGTAGTTTTCGTGTATGGAGGCATGGAAAACGTAGGCGCATGCGTTCGGATGGCCATAGGAGAAATCAAATTTACGATTACTTTTTTTAGCTTGAATGATTAGTGTTGCACCTGATGCTAATTGTAGTTTTATTAACTCCTGGCCGAATGGACACATAGCATTGCATTATTTAATTCACATGTACTGGACAAAAGAAAGCCCTACACGACTGAAGCGAGCGCCTTGCCTCGGTGTTCCACGGAAAAACGAGATTTCGACGAATGTTTGCACTCCTCTCGAATAGGCATGGTAGTATGAGGAGAATTTATCTGGAACGGGACCTTAGTGACAGGCATTGTAAAGGGCTGTCACTAGTTTACACGCTATTTTTGTCTGCCAGCGACCCGATGAGATCAGATCGCGAGCCTCGTGCGTGTGGGCTAACTGTGACAAGAACCTAAAATAGAACCAATTTTTTTTACAGATTCATAGGATGACCATCGATCGAGCCTAGCACGCTGCCGCTTCAAACACGCATGATTCCCTACAAACGAACGAAAACACATTGGTTTCAAGCAACCGATTAATAAGTGGATTAGTATGCGAGACCCCGTCCCCAACCACCTCTCCTTGCTGCCCGTCTCCATCCCTGATTCCTAGTACTCAATCGCCACCATACCACCACCCATCCAAAGCCGCCAGCCCCTCCAACGCCGTCGCTCGCGGCGATGCCTTCCCCCGACGCGAAGATGGATTCTCCCGACGCACGACCCTGAATCCCCAAAGCCGGCCTACATCCCAATGTCGACACCCTCCAAAGCCGTCATGCATCCCAACGCCCCGCCGCCCGTCCTCCCAACGCGAGGACGTCGCTGCTCGGCGCTGCGCTGCTTCCTCCCTTACCACCAGCCCACACCCATCTCCCTACCGCCGACGCGTCCCAGGTCTCCGATCCTGTCGCATACGCCGCCAGGCCTCCGTCGGCCGACGCGTCCCAGGTTTGTATTCCCGAGCCTCCCAATTCCCCTGCAACCTGCACTTAAATAACTGAATTTGCAAATAATGGTACTTTCAACCCACACTCAGTGCGGTGCTTCTTCCCCTAGTTCCTCGTCCCTCTCAAGTATTGCGCTGATTTGATTGAGATCTCGAAAAAGCCTATACTATTAATTTTATGTAACAGTCTGTTTTCTTGATCTAGGGGAATTTTGCTACTGTAGTTTAACTTGTTGCAATTGGAGAACTGCGGGTGTTGGTATCAGTAAAACTCTGATCCTAAATTTTTCTTATTTCAGTTGTTTACATTAAACTATGAATCTTGAAACAGTTGGGATTGCAGCACTTGTTTCCTACTGCATTTTAACCCTGTATGGATTGCTGAACTTATGATGTACTATTATCTTGCTACTAGATGATCTCGTATGATGTGTGACCTGCTTGTTTTAGTTCTCATCTTGGCGAATGTATGTCAGTCTCATGTTTGTTGTATTCCATTGCTTTGGTTCTCAGCGTCATGTCCATGCTTTTTTTAGATTATATGATGTACTATTATCTTGCTACTAGATGATCTCGTATGATGTGTGACCTGCTTGTTTTAGTTCTCAGCTTGGCGAATGCATGTCAGTCTCATGTTTTTTGTATTCCATTGCTTTGGTTCTCAGCGTCATGTCCATGCTTTTTTAGATTAAACAATGGTAGTTTATGTATGCATTATGGCTGTTACCTTGTTGCTACAGATTTCACCTGATGCATGTGAGGTCCTCGATGGTATATTTTCCTATCGTCCCTGATTCACTAAGCTATGGACTTGTATTTGTCTGTACTTCTCTCATACTTCGATGTGCATGTTTCATCTCTATGTCTTTGTTCGCATTTGGTCACAAATACACACACGTACAAAATGCCCCGCTAAAAGTAGGTGTTTGGTGCTTCTAATTGGAGTAACTGAAGTATTGTTTCTTCTAGTTGTAGTATTCCAGTATACAATTTGTGTTCCTTCTACTTGTAGTATTTCAGTAGACAATTAGTCTCACTTGGTCATTTCAAAAGTAGAGGCGGTACTAGCTCCCGATCCATTTCCTTTATTGTCAAAGGAATGCTTACTGCTTAGTTTGTTCTTGGAATTTCTGTTGTATTAACGCAATATAGTAACTTGTATAATTCTGGTCACTCGGTGCAGGTATTGATACTAACTACTTGTTATATAAATATTATGTTTCTTTTATGTTCCAATCCAGAAGAAAAAATGAAGGTCTTTGGCCCCACAAAAGAAAACATACTTTTCAAGGTGAACCAACTGATAGTCTTTGTTTTTATACACACTATGTCTGGATGTATGATTGAAGGGTTGTTCAAGGAACAAACCTGGTCATTATTTTGTGTGTAAAAAGCTGCTATTCTACACATGGTATGACTTCAGACACTCAAATGCAACCCAGCCCAGACTCGACTAATATTTTGAACGTAGAATTAGTAGAGTTTGTCACTATATCTATTTACGGGATATACTATTGGGACTTTTGGAGATCGCTGATCTAGAAGATACTCTGGATGATACAATTATTAGAATAAACAGAAGATATATTAAAGTATTTTTTAGCATGTCAATGTTTTAACAGTGTAGTTGTTTAACTAGGCATTTTGTACTTACTACTTACCAATGTTCCATTGTTATCTTTGTATTTCTGTAGGTTTGATTGAATAACAGTTGATCGGCTAGCTAGTTTGGCCAAGGTGGTTTTTGTTGGTGATCGGTCATCTAAACACCGAGTTATGCAGGTATGAACCTTAAGATCATTTTTCTGTGATAGTATAGAGTACGAGCAATGAAATATTTTAGTTGGCATGTGTCTCAACAATGAATTTTTTAAAACTGTTTGTATCTAGTCAGAGAGACTAGACATAATAAAGAATTTGCCAATGTTGGAGTTATTGATCCTTATCACATGCACGACATGAACCTAAGATCCGATGAAGGTGTGGATATTATTTTGAGGGAGTGCACCTTACATGTATTGCAAAATAACAAGGAAAAGAAGTACATACTAGTTCCCTTCAATCCAACGTAAGTCCTACTCAGTCTTAATTGCTTTTATAAATGTAGGGATAGTTATTTTACCCCTGGATTGTTGATTTTACACCCCGGAGGTTCATGATTCACGCACCAAGGTGGCTGCAACCCAATTGATCAAGCATGCATTGTTCTGGAATGTGGTACATGGCATTTTATTATGTTTATTTGGTTTCTTTGATTCTTCGTTTTTGCAAATTGTTAATCGAGTTTATACGTGGTGATATGCTAATATGCAGCTTGCTGGTACCATTGGCTACTCGCTGGATGATATGCTGCTCGTTGCTACAACTTTTGCATATTAGTGTTGACTATCCAGTAGGACTAAATCAAGAATTAAATTTTTAGCATAACATATATGCCAATCTGATGAGATAAAACTAAACACGAGCACACATACATGAAGTAGTCTGCAAAGTAATTAAGATTGGTGTTGAATGTTCACTTTCACTAGATCAAAATGTAGTTCATCCTCTTTCCAGAAGAGGGACAATACTGATAAATTTCAACAACTTGCAGGTTTTTGGTCTTAAGACCCTTAGAGTGTTCAACGAGGAGATGGAGTGCATACTTTGCGGTAAAATGGATGCTTCATCCATGTATCGCAACGTCGGTCTATATACTTGTTGTTTGTCTCCTGCCCGAGGATTGGGTGGTTCTATTTAATATAGGCAAAGAGTGTTTTGGCTGTTTACCGGGTTACATGATGTGAGAATTACGTATGTGTCTGGTCGTATAAAAATTATGTCATATTCCGTTATGTGAACATATCATTGGTACAACATCTTATTGTGTTATATCAAATATTAGTGGAAAATGCGTTTAATTTTTAATAACATCTTATTATGCTATATGGAACATTTGTGAAAAGCGAATTTATTTTTTATTACCGAAATTCAAACCAGTGACGGGCAGGATAATAGGCTTGTCACTACTGACCCATATAGTTACTGCCATCGATCGCAACTAGTGACATGTATATTTTTTGCCTGTCACGGGTACACACATACCGGTGACAGGCACATGTAAATGTCTGTCACTAGTATGTGTACTAGTGACAGGCAAGTGCCTGTCACTTGTAACCTTGTATTAGTGACTAGTTATCAGTGACAGGCGCTTTGTCTGTCACTAATGAGCCATTTGAGCCCGTCACTAATGGCCTTTTCTGCAGTAGTGGGATGTCAACATTGAAGAGAAGCTGAAGAAGCGTTTTCTGCATGGGTTAAACCCATTTGTGAAAATGCAGCTAAGGTTAGCCAATAAGAAAACTTATCAGCAGTTGCTGGATGCAGCCATTACTTTCGAAGATGATTATAAGAATGTCCAAGAGGATCGGAGGAAGAGAGCCAAGAAGGAAACCAAGAGAATTCAGGCAAGCAAACCTAAACCTAATCTAGAATTCAAACCTCGGAACAGTAATTATGGCAACAATAACAATAACAATAAAAATAACAAGGGCAGCGGTGGAAATCAATCTAATCCGAGAAGGAATGTTATTTGTAACAATTGTGGAATTCCAGGGTATTTCCAAAGGAAATGCAAAAAGCCTATAGTGATCTGTTACGGTTGTGGTCAGAAGGGGCATATCAAGCCCGATTGTCCGAGCAAACCACCAGGAGGTTGGCCTACCAAGGGAGGAGGACAAGCCAGTGGAGGAAATGGACAACCTAATAAAGTAGGAAATAATGGCAAGAACAACAATGGCAAGAGGAACATACCTACCGGGAAACTGAACTGTGCAACCCTTGAGGAGGTGGATAATCGGAGCATGCAGTGATAGGTACGCTCAATATCCTTACCAATCCCGGCAAAGTTCTATTTGATACTGGTGCAACTACTTCATGCATTTCTGAAGAATTTTGTGACAAGTTCGGGATTAGAACGACAACATTAGAAAGTCCTAGGACCGTAGTTACGACAGGGGGAAACGTGATTGTACGCCGCATAAAACAAGATCATGTCATCTCGATCTGTGGTTGTACATATTTTGCAGACCTTTATGTGATTCCTTTTAAGGGGATTGCAGTAGTGCTGGGAATGGATTGGATGATGGAACACGGAGCTTAGATAAATTGTGAGGAGAAAACTGTCTCAATCAAAACTCCAAGTGGAGCAAGGATAGTTTATCAAGCAGATAAGCACAGTCATATCATGGTGGATCTGCAGTTGAACTCAATGAAAGAGGTCAAATTGAAATATATTCCTATAGTAAATGAATTTCAAGATGTTTTTCCAGCAGAGCTACCGGGAATGCCACCAGATCGAGAGATAGATTTCACTATTGACCTAATCGCTGGTACATCCACCAATAGCTCAAGCACCATATAAAATGGGACCCAAAGAGTTAAAAGAACTCAAAGAGCAAATTGATGAGTTAGCTAGAAAAGGATTTATTCAGGAAAGTATATCTCTATGGGGAACACCAGTAATCTTTGTCAATAAGAGAGATGGTGAAGAAGGATGTGTGGAGATTATAGAAATCTGAACAACGTTACTATCAAGAATAAGTATCCTTTACCAAGAATTCAAGATTTGTTTGATCAAGTGAAAGGATCCGGAGTATTTTCAAAGATCGATTTAAGATCTGGATACCATCAAATAAAAATCAAACTGGAAGATGTTCCAAAGACTGCATTTGTCTCAAGATATGGACACCATGAGTATCTGGTAGTACCATTTGGTTTGACCAATGCACCTGCAATATTCATGAATCTGATGAACAAGATCTTCATGCCATATTTGGACACGTTCGTCATAGTTTTTATTAATGATATTCTGATATATTCCAATGATAAGGAAGAGCATGCTGATCATTTGAGGATAGCATTGCAGACCCTAAGGGAACACAAACTTTATGCTAAGTTTAGTAAGTGTGAATTTTGGTTAGATGAGGTAGAATTCCTCGGTCATGTGATCAGTAAAGATGGAATTGATGTGAATCCATCTAAAGTTCAGTCAATACTAGAGTGGACTGCACCAACCAATGTGAAGCAAATTCGAGGTTTCTTAGGAATGGCTGGTTATTATCGGAGATTCATTGAAGGTTTCTCCAAAATAACCGGACCAATGACCAAATTGTTAAGAAAGAATACACCATTCAATTGGGATGAGAAGTGTGAAGCAAGTTTTCAAGAGTTGAAGACTAGGTTAACCACACCTCCAATCTTAGCAGTTCCTGAAATAGGGAAGGACTTCACAGTGGACTGTGACGCATCTAAAGAAGGTTTGGGTTGTGTATTAATGCAAGATCAAAAGGTGATTGCTTATGGTTGAAGACAACTGAAACCACATGAAGTCAACTATCCAACTCATGATTTAGAGTTAGCAGCTGTAGTTTTTGCGCTAAAAGGATGGAGGCATTTCCTATATGGAGCCAGATGTGAGTTATACACTGACCATAAAAGTCTCAAATATTTCTTCACTCAAAAAGAATTAAATATGAGACAGAAGCGTTGGTTGGAATTAATCAAGGATTATGATTTAACAATCAACTATACTCCAGGGAAAGCAAATGTTGTAGCTGATGCTTTAAGCAGAAAGAGTGCAGATATTCAGCCTAGCAATAGGGAGCTACCAAAAGAGTTACAAATGGACGTGGAAATATTAGAGCTTCAATTCATCAGAACAAAGGTTCTTGGAGGATTAGCTACTATGCAGGTAGTTCCAGAGTAGGACAATGATCTTAAGCAAGAAATTTTTAGACATCAAGCAGAAGATCCTTTTATTGCTGAGGAAATTTGGAGGATATCTCAAGGGCAAAAATCAGTTTTTCGCCTTGGATAATATGAGTCCTTATGGTTTCAAGACCGTCTATGTGTTCCAGATGTGACTGATATTAGAGATGTCATACTCAGAGAAGCACATGAAACTCCATATTCTATACATCCAGGAAGTACTAAAATGTATATGGACTTGAAAGAACTCTTCTAGTGGAATAACCTGAAAAGGGATATTGCTAAATATGTATCTGAATGTCATACTTGCCAAAGGGTGAAGGCTGAACATCAAAGCCCAGCAGGACCATTACAATCTTTGGAAATTCCCGAATGGAAGTGGGAAGAAATAGGTATGGACTTCATCACAGGATTACCCATGACACCAAAAAGGAAGGATATGATATGGGTAATTATGGACAGACTCACTAAGAGTGCACATTTTATTTTGGTGAATCAAAAAGATAATGCCGAGAAGTTAGTTGAAGTATATGTCAAAGAGATAGTAAGTAAGCATGGAGTATCAAAAATGATTGTAACTGATAGGGGATCCATGTTTACTTCAGCATTTTGGAAGCAGTTGCATGAAGTAGTTGGTTCAAAGTTAGATTTCAGCACAGCATATCATCCTGAGACAGGAGGTCAAACAGAGAGAACTAATCAAATACTATAAGACATGCTAAGAGCATGTGCATTAGATTTTGGAGGTACATGGGAAGATCATCTACCATTGGCATAATTTTCTTACAATAATAGCTATCATGGTAGTCTGAAGGCAACTCCATATCAGGTTCTATATGGAAGGAAGTGTAGATCACCAATATGTTGGTATGAGCCTGGAAGCAGCAAAGAATTTGCACTAGAATATATCAAGGAAAGATAAGATATCATTGATAAGATCAGGGATAGACTGAAAATAGCCCAGAGTAGGCAGAAAAGTTATGCGGATGAAAGTTGAAGATCATGGCATCCAGAAGTGGGAGATATAGTATATTTGAAAGTAAGTCCAATGAAAGGGGTGAAAAGGTTCGGAGTTAAAGGAACCGAGTCCAAGATACATCGGACCATTCAAGATATTGAGTCAAAACAGAACTATAGCTTATGATTTAGAGTTACCATCAAGATTGGCTCAAGTGCACAACGTTTTCCATGTGTCACAACTTCTTAAATGTTTGAAAGTTCCGGATGATGCAATCACACATCAAGAGATAGAACTACAAGCAGACTTGACCTATATTGAAAAGCCCTGTAAGATTCTGAAAGAAAACTGGAAAAGATGGAGGAACAGAGCAATCAAATATTGCAAAGTACAATGGGAACATCACCTTGAAAGAGAAGCCACGTGGGAGAAAGAAGAGGACTTAAGAAAAACCTATCTAGAACTATTCAGGTACATCTCCACAAACTTTGGGACGAAGTTTAATTTAAGGGGGGAAGTCTGTAACATCCCAGCATTTAGGACCTAACGAAGGGTATATTTAGGAAATTGAAATGTTGCATGCATTCATCTGTGAAAATGTGGGAAAAAATTTCGCCAAATAAAAACCTAAAGTGATCAAGGTTTCTTTCATACTTTGAGATTAGATTTAGTCTTAAAGAATGATTGCTATAGACTTTGATATGATCTTTGTGGAAATATGTGTTTTGGGAAATGAAATTTGAATTTAAAACTTGAGTGTTTGAATTATAATTCAAATAATTTTGAATAATGTTTGAATCTTGATTTAATTAAGAGTTAACCAATTTAACTCAAACTTTATTTAAAGAAAGCAATTAAGGATATCAATATTTGTTTCATATTTTCATTCAATAAATAAGTAACAAAAATGTAACTTATTAAAATCATCCACAATATTCACCATAGCCAATAATTAAATAATAATAATATTTCTTTATTGATAATAGTATAATCTTTATTACAAAATAATAAAATGAAGATTAAAAAAGAATAAAAATAAAATTAAAAAATCATAAATAAGATTGCATTGGACTATTCTATAAAGAAAAAAATAAACAAGAATCTTCATCTTCAAATCTGTACCTGCAAAATAAACACAAAAAAAAATAAAGGAAGTTAAGGTTAAATTTTATTACTCCTAGACTTGTCAGTGAAATGCACTAATCAAGGTTCATGATTGAGTAATCTTATAAAAATGGGCAAGTTTCACCAATATGAAAGGATGAATCTTTCATAATTTTAAGCCAGAAGTCAAATGACAGCAAGGAGGGGCAAGTTTCACCATCCAAGTAAAATTAATCAGATGAAAGTAACTTTCAAATTTTTTGAACATATCCACATCTATGCAAAAAGCACACAAGCAGCACACACACCAAACTGCATGGTGTGTGCTATCAACACCACAACAATAGTAAGACCAAACAAAACTGTCAAACATAGCCGTGGGAAACCAAACCCCGACATCATTTCCTTGCTTCTACATATCAAGCACAACAGCCAGCAGCTAAACCAAGCATAACAGCTAGCAGCCAAACCAACCAAAGCCCAGAATCACATCACCGGGATGGTAACATAAGGAGGGGAAGATCAGGTGGATAGCAAGACCAAGGTCAAGCCATCAGGATCAGAAGATGATGGTCTAGATCAAGGACAAGCCAGAAGCTAGATATACCAGGGGAGCACAAGATCAAGATACCACAAGATCCACCACTAACAACCACAACATCAAGTGACAGTGGTGAGTACATAGACCATCATGTGATCTATCTGTCTAAGATTAGACAAACATACATGACCTGTATCATATTCAAACTCTCAAAAAGCACCCAAGTGGGGTGAATCCATCACTGAGGTTTTAAACTCTAAAAGAAAACAGCAAAGTACAAGGATCCAACCAAAACTCAGAACAACATCATTGATTTGGCTATCAAGCTATATTTAAATTCAATAATAAATATAGCTAAGATTTCTCCTCTAGGCGCATCTCTAAGATAAGAGTAGCACCTTATAAGTAAATCTTTTGGATCCATATAAATAATCAAGCGTACCATCATTTTTCCAAGCTTTGATCCAAGAAACAGTAGCTGGTACCATTACCAGAACCATCCATATGAATCAACTAGATAGAGCATAATCCCTAAGCCTCAGACCAACATCATTGGTCTTACGGATTTCAAAAAGGAACATTTCTACTTATCTTTTAATGCCAAACTTGTCTTAAGTTTAAACCAACCCAAACAATGGATTAGAATTAATCTTGTGTGCCATACAAAGATGGTGTCACAAGAACAATTTTACATGAATCAGAATAAGCATTCAATCTTCACAGATTCAATCAATCAATCTACCAATCATTTTCCTGTCATTACAGAAATCATAATTAGGACATTCCTATGTATATCTTCATTGTCTGACATCATTGTGATCTCAAACCAAACATGAATTCTCAAGCCAACAGCACTAGGACAGTGATTTCATCACACCATATTCATTATTATTAACCAAGTAATGACAGTGGTAAGTTATCAAACCCACTGACTATACCAAGCATTGATTTCAGAGAAACTATATCATCTGAATCATATGAATTCTAAGAATAAAATCATCTGATAAGCCACCAGAACCATTATAGTTCATCTTAAGCAGCAAGTCTCAAGCTAATTATCATTTAGCATGCTTAGAGACCATCCACACATGATCTAATTTAGCCAGTATATGATCAACAACAGGATATGAACCCTAAATGGAATAAATCATCTTAATCAGGACAAGATAGTAACCAGAGAGGTCACTGCCAACATCTAGCATAGGATGAGAAAGCAAAGAGAGCACAAGGGGGAGAGGAAAAGAACTCACCAAAGGTCCTAGCTGAAGACTAGAAGAGGAAGCAGTCGTGCCCGACAACCATGGAGGCACGAGGAGCACCCCCAGGGGGACGCTGCAACCCATACAGCGCCACGGCGGCAACCATGGCCACGCCCAGTGGCAATATGAATCACCACGACGCACGGCGGCAGCGGCAGCGCCAAGATCCACGCCAACCCCCAAACCCTAGGGTTCGGGACGACATCGATCTGTCGCAGGAGAGCTCCATGCTCAAATACTGTTGGACAGGAGGGATGGTCCTAGTCGACAACCTTCTCCTGCACCATGGAGGCAGCTAGAACGACCCACAACGGCGGGAATCGTCAACGGCGACATCACCGACCACGGGGTCGGGGATAGAGGAGTGAGCTCGAGGGTGAGTGGCAGCAAGGGAGTGGGCTGAGTTGGGCTAGAACCCTTCGGGGTGGCTATTTTGACTATGCCTAATGGGCCATAACGGCCCAATAAGATTAAGCCAGCCCAAAAACCTTTAAGGCATGTTTTCAATAAATAGAAAAGACCAAAATGCCCCTGAACTTAATTAAATTCTAGAAAATAAAATAAAAGTCCAAAAATTATAAATAAAATATTTTTGGATTCACAAAAATCCAAGAATTTTGTAATTTATATATTCCTTATGGAATTTTAAAAAATTATTGAAAGATGATAAAAATAAATAAAAATCACTTTCATTATAAATTAATATTTTAGTATTTTTGAAAAATACTAAATAAATATTAAAAACAATTTTTGATATTAACTGATAATTACGAAAAGAATAATTAAATTAATAAAAGTCATATTAAAAAAATTATAATTCCTTTATTATTTAAAAAGAATTTTTATAATAATGGGGAGAATGCATATCAAATTAAATGATGCATTACATTACTTTGCATAATCATTTTGCTTCTTTAAATATTTTCCTTACCGGGCAATAATGATGTTTTTGTAGACATAGAAGGTCAAGGTCCAGTGCAAGCATCAGACTTCACTACCTTGCCATCACAAGGCAAGTTCATCACTTGCTCATATCTTTTGAAGAGTCTTTATCAAAGTATTTGCAAATTGTGTGTTATCATATATACTCTAAAATAAAGAAAATATTAATTTCACAAATAAAGAAATCATAGATATCATCCTAAGTGATGATATAATGAAGCAATAGAACTTATGGTTCTATTTGCAACAATGATGATCAATTAGGGACTTAATAACCCTGACATCAGTGATTCTAGCGCCGTATATTACGCGTTAGCCATGAGATTTGGAATGGGACGGAGAAGTCAGCTGTATCTTCTTCCTCTCGCATGAAGCCAGATGTGCAGGTCGTGGCTGTTATCCTCGTAGCATGCATATTAATTCGTAATTCGTAGAGGATATGCAGCATACGGGTGGGAACCCTCATCGTCCCACGATAGTTCTGGCATCTAATGGTTTGTACAAACCATTGCCGTAATTCATTATGTGGGCATGGTGTACACCAAGTAGGCATGCGAGGTCACGAAGGGGGCAGTGATTGGCTTGGACCAACTACTGGGCCCCACATCATGGAATTGTGGACAGGAAAGTACGCCCGGTTGTGCAACAAGGAGTTGATCTCTCATGGGTAAAGTAACGCACCTCTGCAGAGTTTAAGAATTGTAACTTGTTACTCCCTGTTCCGGGAAGGAGCTACAAACGCGACATGAAAGGAACTCTATGAAAGTTCTGGTCAACCTGTGAAGGCTGATGGTCATAGATTTTTATAATAAAATCAATCTTTGAAGAAAGATTTACAAAAATTGCATAGTGCCAAGGATTTATAATCCGAGGTGTTAGCTAGAGCATCAAAGTTCCCACGTTGCATATAATGAACTTGTTGGGTAACGCTGTTACTCATCCTTTCCATTGATCCCTTGCTTAGACTCTGAGGATCCCGAAGATGTGCCAATGTATGCAGCTGAATGTCAAGAAGATGTCTTCTACGTGGAGCCTGGCCTATCAGGCGGTGTTGAAGGAGTGGATTACGAAATCCGCTATGGTGTTGACGATAATGAGTCCAACTAAGTATCCTAATTAGTAGTAACCAACTGAGCCGAGCAGCACAAACTCTATAGAATAATCTACTGGGCTCAACTCCTAGTCGGAGTTGGTACTTTTGAATTCCGTGAAACACTTATATTTTGGTTTGTAAGTTGAATCTTTTGAAAGTCTTGCACTTCCGGTATTGTAATAATAATAACGTGTATATGTTTATAATATGGACCCGCAATGTTTCTATTGTACCACTCTGAGGGATGTGATATTTACGGAACGGTGTTCTGTGGATGTCATGTCAACGACTATAGTGTACTACACATGCAGTGGTATGCTGGGTCACCGCACTTTTCCAATAAAAATGCTGAATTGTTTTGAAATATGGGAAACAGTAGTTCTACTAGTTTGAATGATAATTTTTATTTTGATCTTGATGGTTGCAATATTTATGAATTAATTATGTTCTTGCAAAAGCTTGCTCGAAGTCCTAATTCTAGTGCTAGGAATATGGCTTTTACAAAACATATTACAAATGCTCACTTGAAAATTAAAGAAGAAAAATTGAAACATGAAGCTTCTATTCCTAGGAAATTAGAAGATGGTTGGGAGGCCATCATTAATATGAAATTAAATGATTTTGACTTCAAAGCTTCATGTGATCTTTGTGCTAGTGTCTCTATTATGCCTAGAAAAATTTATGAAATGCTTGATTTACCACCATTGGAAGATTGTTATTTGGATGTCCATATTGATGATAATGCTAAAAAGAAACTTATGGGGAGAATTAATGATGTTCTTTTTATGGTTAACAATACCTTTGTCCCTGTTTATTTCTATATTTTGTATGTTGAATGCAATGCTTCTTGTCCTATTATTTTGGGAAGACCTTTTCTTAGAACTTTTGGAACCATTATCGATATGAAAAAAGGCACCATTAAATATCAATTTCTACTCAAGAAAAGTATATAACACTTCCCTAGAAAAATAAAGAAGCTATCTTTTGATTCTCTTATTAGAACAAATTTTTATGTTGATGCTTCTTCATTCGAAAATACTTGATTCTTGCTTTCTGTGCCTAGCTGAAAGGCGTTAAAGAAAAGAACACTTGGGAGATAACCCTATTTTTTATTTCATTAAGTTTTTATTTTGTTGAGTCTTGGAAGTTATTTCCTCTGTAATAACCTCTCCTTATCCTTTTTGTTTGGTTTTTGTGCCAAGAATAGCCTATAATGAGAGGGAAGTAAGATTTGGGGAAGTTCCTGTCCGGAAACAGATTAATTTCCTAGGAATATGGCTTTTACAAAACATATTACAAATGCTCACTTGAAAATTAAAGAAGAAAAATTGAACATGAAGCTTCTATTCCTAGGAAATTAGAAGATGGTTGGGAGGCCATCATTAATATGAAATTAAATGATTTTGACTTCAAAGCTTCATGTGATCTTTGTGCTAGTGTCTCTATTATGCCTAGAAAAATTTATGAAATGCTTGATTTACCACCATTGGAAGATTGTTATTTGGATGTCCATATTGATGATAATGCTAAAAAGAAACTTATGGGGAGAATTAATGATGTTATTTTTATGGTTAACAATACCTTTGTCCCTGTTGATTTCTATGTTTTGTATGTTGAATGCAATGCTTCTTGTCCTATTATTTTGGGAAGACCTTTTCTTAGAACTGTTGGAACCATTATCGATATGAAAAAAGGCACCATTAAATATCAATTTCTACTCAAGAAAAGTATAGAACACTTCCCTAGAAAAATAAAGAAGCTATCTTTTGATTCTCTTATTAGAACAAATTTTTATGTTGATGCTTCTTCATTCGAAAATACTTGATTCTTGCTTTCTGTGCCTAGCTGAAAGGCGTTAAAGAAAAGAACACTTGGGAGATAACCCTATTTTTTATTTCATTAAGTTTTTATTTTGTTGAGTCTTGGAAGTTATTTCCTCTATAATAACCTCTCCTTATCCTTTTTGTTTGGTTTTTGTGCCAAGAATAGCCTATAATGAGAGGGAAGTAAGATTTGGGGAAGTTCCTGTCCGAAAACAGATTTCTGTGCTTCACTATAAAAAATCGTGAAAAATCCCAATACGTTGGATTGATCTGAAAGTTTTTGTGTGCATTCCCCTGTTATTCACCCAACTTGCTTTAGTTTTGCACTTTTATATTTGAGAAACATAAGGTTTTCAAAAAAATCGGTCTCTACCTGCTGGTCTGTTTTGACAGATTTCTGCCATTATTTGCATTTGCCTCTTAATCGGTTTCTTTTTGAGTTCTCTTTGATCACTTGATATTTTAAAAGGAGTTGCCACAGTATCTTATGTTTTAATGGAAGTTTTACTTGAGTTGAAACGGAACCCAAAGGCTTATTATCTTGAATACACTAATGTTGCTAATGAAGATTGTGTGAAGGAAATTTTCGAGTGTAGGGAGAGAATGATGTGATGAGATTAAGTATGGACAAAAGCTCAAGATTGGGGATTCCACCCATGTCACCCCAAGAAATATTCAAGAGGTACAAGCATCAAATCTTGGGGATGCCCAGGGCATCTCCATCTTCATCAACAAAAATCTTAGGTCTTCTTTCAAGACACTTTATTTTTATTGCTTCATGCACTATTGTGTTGTTTTTGGAGTGTCTTTGTTTTTGTTTTTAGTTTTCTTTTTCTTTGTTTTCTGCAATAAGTTGGTCGGACCCTAACACACCTATGTTGGAGAAGTCACACCTAGTTCTTCATTGCCTAGAACACTCTAGTTTTCACTCTTATTGTTTTGTGAGTGTTCTCTTTTGCTAGTACTGCATTTAGCTTTAGTTTTCTTATTCTTTTTGCTTAGAACTTTTTAGTTATTCTTTGTAGTTAGGTGACATATGCTCTCTGATCTTTATTGATAATTATCTTTGTGAGTTGTTTCAAATAAGTCGATTGGTGTTGGAAAATAGTGGAAAGTTTCATGCTTATAGTGGTACAAAAGGAAGCTTGTTTTTACAGTGACTTAGACTTTACCATGTCATGTTAGATGTTTCTTTGACTATATTCTTAGGGATTATTGCTGTAGCATGACTTGTTTCAAACAATTGAGATTGCTTAATGTGCCTTGAAATAATCATGTGTTGTTTTAGCATACAAAAGCATAATATTGTGGTATTCTCCTTTGATGCTTTATTTGGGTTGACTTGGCACATGATTACACCATGTTAAGACTATGAACCAGTCACCTTAGCCTCTATGATCATTTAGTTTTGACTTGTGATATCATTTTATGCTTTAATTAATAATGTTTTCTCGCTTTGCATGATTATGGCCATTATTGCTCTCTTAGTTGGTCGCTCCCAGTCTTCTGCTAGCCTCCACCTATACTGAGTATGAGCTCTACTCGTTCATCCAACTCCCAAAAACCAAGTTATTCCAAAGAGTCCACTATAAATTCCTATGCATCATGTGTTACACCATTCCAAGTATATTCATGTTTTTATCTATCTTCCAAATTAAACTTTTGTTATGTGAAAATTATTGATTAAAGCTCTCAAGAACTTGATGGCACACTTTAGTTTTCTTGCACTTAATAAACTTGAATCATTGAGCCCATCTATGTGCTTATATGCTTGCAAGTTATAAGTTGGGAGTTAGCAGAACCATGCTGTCATGGGGAACGCTTTCAACACTTGTACATATCTATTCAGTTGGTATCATGTTATTTTTTTTATGGATGTCGGCGGTGTGAAATAAAAGGGGACCTTGTAAGTCCATGGAGTTTTGTATATGTGTTAGAGAAATTCCTAGGCGGCTAGCCTAAGCCATGCCAAATCATGGTGTAAACTTGCATCATAACCATAGTGAGCAATCTATGAAGCATCTTGAGAAAAAAATAGAAAGATAAGAAAAAGGAGAAAAAAAGCAAAACCATGCTCATGGTAAATAAAAAGATCGCTGAGATGATCATTGTTTGTTGCCTTGTCATTTTGATATGGGATAGCTCCTGTGTCATGGGGCAAGGGTGTGGTGACCCAGCATACCACTTCATGATGTAGTACACTATAGTCGTTGACATAACACCAATGGAACACCGTTCACTAGTATTACATCCCTCAGAGTAGTACAACAGAAACATAGCAGGTCCAAGACATGACTATAGGTTACAACTCAACTCTTTACATAAGATCCAGAGAACACTCTAGGTTAAAGAGAGAGAAAGAAACTTCTTATGAAGAAGAATCAAGAATAAATAACTCATAGCTACCATACTTATAAAACTAGTAGCTAAACAACTATCTTGCATTGCTGCTACTACAGAAGTAGGTTCTATGGTTAGAAATTCTATTCTTATCTAATCAGCAACTTTTTCTTCCCTTGAGATGATGTATATGTTGACTTTCTTGACTTCCGTGAAGAGCCTCATCTTTTGATGATAATTCCTGGAGCATGACTTGATGTAGACGTCGTCTATACCGGCTTTAGAACCTAGCAAGGGTTAAGAAGATACTTTGAGTATGAGCGTACTCAGCAAGTCCACTAGAAAAGGAGTGTTTGGTGCACTATAACTACAGCCACAGACCATAGGTCATAGGCAATGCAAGTTTTCATAAACATTTCTTCAAAGGTTGCTTTTATTCTGAAAAGCTATGTCCGCCAGCCTTCACGGGTTTACTAGAACCTTCATGGGGTTCCTTTCCCGCCGTGTTCGCAGCTCCTTCCCGGAACAGGGAGTAACATGTTATAGTTCTTACACTCTGTAGAGGTGCGTCACGTTACCCATGAGAGATCTTAGCTTTTTTGCACATCCGGGCCGCGAACCCGTTCACACTTCCTTGGTGTGAGGCCCAGACTAAGACCCAAGCTAATCACTGCCTTCTCCGCGAACCTACATGTCTCCTTGGTGTACGCCAGCCCACCTACTGAATTACGGCCATGGCAGTACAGACCGTTCAGATGCCGAAACTATCGTGGGACGTTGAGGGCTCCCACCCATATGCTGCATATCCTCTACGAATTACCATAAATAATATGCACGCTACGAGTGATAACAGCCACGAACCTCACATCCAGCTCCATGCGAGAGGGAAAAGTTAGAGCTGACTTCTCTGTCCCATTCCAAATCTCATGGTCAACACGTAATATACGACGCAAGAATAACTGGCGACATTGGTTGTTAAGTCCTAGGTAATATGTTCCTTTACCACCAGAACTCTTATAGTAGGTTATTACCTCATGGTAAATAACCTATAATCATATTATTATGAAAATAGTGTTTTCTGACCTTTTTCAAATGCAGGTGATGACAACACTGGATTTGTAAAATACTTTACAGAAAATAATCAAAGGACATGAGCAAGTGTGAACTTGCCTTTTGTGATTGCAAGATTATGCACTCACGGTCTTCAAGACAATATAAGATCCAATAGCGGAAATCTGCATCATTGGTCCGGTAAGGACTATTTTTTCATGCATAAGTAATGTAATGCAAGTTGATAAACACGAATCCCGAGAATAACGTTGTTCTAGGGTTTGGATACTAGAAAGGGTTTCCTCGGAATGTGTTGCCCTTTTGGATTAAGTTTCATACATGTGCTTCTTATTTGTCACATACCAAATTTTATATTTGGTTCTGCATATCATTCATATCATTGCATCATGCTTTTCCATACAAAACCGTCGATTGAAAAGAATCGGCGAAACGCTATTTTCAAAACCCTATTCTATTTTTCTACGAGGCTCCTACGGGAGGCTTTAGTAGGACTAGTGTTGCCACCCTTTTAGCCTAGTGGTTTCACTCGACCCCTGACCCTAGATTGTTCCCCTCAATTTTACAAAACCATAGGAGCAAGAATCGCTTGATTCGGAGCTCGTACGGAAAAGTTATCGCCGTTTTATGAAAAGTTAGAAAAGCGGGCCGAAAATCGGGACGATTTTCCGAGTCCTTTTCCAACTGCGCCCCGAATCGGACTAGGACCGCGTGGGGCCCAAAAAAGGGGCAGCCGCCTCCGCCTGCATCGTAAACCGCCCCCGCCTCGATCGCCCCATCTCGCCTCGGTACCCGCGCGCGCCCCGCGATCGCCGCCTCCTGGCCCCGAGCCGCCGCCGCCGTCGCCCTAGCACCGCCGCCCTAAATGTACGCCTCCGCCCGCTAAGCGCGGCTTCCCGCTGCCGCCGCACTCGCGCCGCTCCCGCCTCGGCCCCGCGCCGCCCGCAGCCACTGCCGCCTCGCCGCCGCCTCGCGGCCTCCGCCGCCCGCGCGGCACCGCCCGCCAGCGTCACTGCCGCCCGCCGCCCGCCACAGCGCCCGCCGCCGCCCTGCCAGCTGCGACCGCCGCTGCATTCTTGCTGCCTTCTGCCGCCGCACGCACACACACACACGCACGCTGCCGCCAGACGCCTTGCGCCGCGCCCGCTCGTCCGTGCCGTGCCGGACCGCCATCGCCGCCGCACGCGCCGTCACCGTGTTGTTGACCGCCCCGTACTATGCGCTGATCATTTCCCCTACCGCGCAGGTAACCGTCGTCGCCGGAACCGATCGCCGCACCGTCCGGAGTTCGTTTCGCCGTTTGTCTCCGGTAAGCCTGCAGCCACCGTTAGATTTCAGATCAGCCGTTGATCGGTCAGACCCGGACGTTGACTAGTCAGACGCCCAGTCAGCGCCCAGTCAGCAGACGCGTTGACTAGTCAACAGACACAGTTGACTGGTTAATTTCGTTAATCGTTTTAGTTGACAGATTTCGGTAGAAACTTGTAAATTGCGTAGAAATTAAACCGCTTGGCCAAAAATTGCAAATAAAATATGTGAAGATTCAGTGAGTCGTGTAGAATCTCGCTGTACCTTTGGTTCAGACTTTTGCAGCAACGTTTAGTACAGTTTAATCAAACTAGTTAGTGGCATTTTCGGAGTAATAAATTCGTAGAAAAAGATCCGTAGCTCCAAAAATCGTGTGTGATATGTCCCTGGATTCAGTGGAACGAGGTGAATCTCATCGTGAATTAAAAAGATAGGCTTACAGTGAAAACTTCTGCAGAAACTGTCTAGTGGCTTTCTGCAGTGTTTTAATTACTCGGGGAGTTTTATAATTCCTTTTTGAGTAATTCCAGTTGGTACTGTTTCTAATTAGCAATACCTATGCGGTAGAATTTTCCCAAGATTTTACAAACAGTATACTACCGGTAGTGAATTATTTGAGTTCTAACTCTAGTTTCGAGCATTACTTATTGCGTAATAGTTTTCCTAGCGCTAAAACTATTTTCCATGCATGCAATTAGTAGTATTATTGATTAGGATTATGTGGTGCAGATGTAGCACCTATTCACTTGCCTTGCATACCTTCATGCATCATATGTGTTGCATATGCTTGTGGATTGTTTGTTTATGATTGCAATTGTATCGTGTAGATTGTGACGAGTGCAACGCTTGCTCGTGTGTGGATTGTTCTTCCGACCGCTACAACCAAGGCAAGTAGATGCTACTTTGTTCATGATATCGTCCTACTATTTTTAATGCATTGTCGTGTATTTTATAGTTGCATGTGTAGGATGATACTATCGCTATGCTATGACCTATTATGTGATAGGGCTTTCCTTGTAGATGAACCACCGTTGGTAGATGTGCTTAGCCATGCTATGTTGAACGAGGGCTGGGTTACATCATTGAGACTTGTTCCTAAAAGTATTGGTTTGTGAAAACTAAAATAACTTAATCAATGAATCTCCTGGGTGTGATGGTATTGATAATTTTTTGGTGGTTTCATTGCGGAAAGGCACCCAGGTATCGAGAGAAATTGATTGGCTTCTTTATTGTGTAGCTTACGTGTACAACCATGTGCCAATAATGGAATCGGCGGTTGGTTGGACTTAGTAGGTTGTGGTAACTCGAACCCGCGTATCCAGAGATGTAGAATTTTGGTAGGTTGGACCGGTGCGCGTCGGGATTGAGGAGCTACTTCCCGAACAGTCTCTTCTTGGACTTCTCCCTATCACCACTCAAAATGAGAGTGATGGTACGAGCTGGCCTCGCCAAGTCACATGGCTAAAGTGTACTAAACCCTGCAGGGTGTATAATCTAATCGATTAGCCGTGTCCCCGGTTATGGACAACTGAGTTGCTTGATATTGATTCCATGACATGTTTCTCGCTCATTCTAATTTCACAATTGTTTTAATATTGTTGGGTTAACTTAATTGGGATCTTTTCAAAGAAAATCAAAATTGTTTATGAAAGTAGGACAAATGTATTTTCAAATGTAAGCCAGGCACAGCTCCACTTGCCAAATATGCATGTAGATGTTAGTACTATTGTCTCCATTACTAGCTCTACTTGCCATACATTCCATGTATTGACCCTTCGGGGCTGCTACGTTTCATGTTGCAGGTTATTCCGATTCTGAGTAATCGATATAGGCCACGGTACTCCACTCGGCACTTGTTCACTTGTGGGCAATTTGAAGAATGGAGGATTTACTTTATTTATGTTGCTACCTGAATAATTTGAGATAGCTTTGGGCTAAGCTTTTATTGTAATAATGGTACTCTGGATCTTCGTTATTTGTGATACACGGATATTTTGCTATGTTATTCATCTTATTCTATTGTGGGCCAATGAACCGATCCAGGGATTGGCATGTCACATAGAAGCCACGGTCTTTTCAGAACCGGGGTGTTACAAGATGGTATCAGAGCCCGTGTGTCGACTGTAGGATTGTGTCCTAGGATTGGATTAGGAAGCCATAGAATTATTAAAGCCTATATTAACTCTGTCTTTCATCTTATGCCTTTCACCCTCGTAAATTCTTACCATATGCTATTCTCACACTTTCCTCTTTTACTTGATAGATGGGAGAAGTCAGGACTGAGTATGCCACCATGGAGTCACCAAGGCCCTTTGCAAGGCAGTTAGCACAGCTCTCGCAGTCATTGGGATTGCCACTGCCCATGTTCAAGGGAAGAAGGCTGTACACCTATGGATATGGAGAGGATGCATGGGAGATCACTATCTTCATATTCAGAGATGCCGCCTTTCCAAATCCAGTGCATTTGATCTACACCAAGACATACTGCAATTGGGGACTTGGAATCAACTTGGCCATACATGAAGCCCTGTCTCACCAGTGCCATAATGTCCGACACCTACTGCCAGCAGATTCACCCTACTGTGACTATGGGAGGAGTGATGAAGATGGGCACATAGTGGTTACCCCGGGCGACAGGAACAACATGCCGCCCCGTAGGAGGCACATAGAGGACATGGAAAGGGAGAATAGAGCTCTAGCTGAGAAGGTGATGATGATAAAGGAGATTGCAGGTTTTGCTAGCAATGGTATGGTGGTCCAAGGACAGGAGATTGACACCTTGCATGAAGCCGTGGGAGTTCTGTAGAATGCCCTGATAGCCAGAGATGCAACCATATCTCATCTTCATGGTACGGTGCAGGAGAACATCCATAACATACAACAGTTGCAAGGGACCGTCCAGGAAAGGGATCAAACTATTGAAGCTATGACAGCCCAGATTGCCGCCCTCCAAGCACAGCTAAATCCACCCTCTGATGATGACAATGGAGATGATGGCAACAATGGGGATGACGATGACAGTGGAGACGATGATGATGAGGACGAGGATGACGATGATGGAGACGATGATGGTGGAGGAGATGAAGCTGTTGCAGTTGCAGCTAAAAGTGAAGAAGAAGAGGAGGATCCAGAAGAGGTGGAGTTTGAGATCTCAAGTGATGATTCAGGAGAGGTGTACACTCCGCCGCCATGGTTGTACCGCGAACCGAAGCGCCAACGCATGACAGCAAGGACCTACCGCAACCTCTTCAAGGAGTAGATAGAAGTCCACCAATTAGTCCACGTTAGGCAAATTCGTTATGATTAGTCTCGATCGTTGTGAAGCTTAGTTCGTGTTAGTTTAAGAGTGATTAGTTGCTTATTTGTGTACTCCAATATCCTAGGAATTATTTGTGCGAATTTTATGAAAGAGTTATGGCAAGTTTGGTTAACATCTGTGTTATTTTCGCTGCAGTTTTCTACTGATACAGCACTACTGCGCGATTTTTCATATTTTTCTGGTCACTGGGAAAAATCTGAAAAAAATTGGGCTGATGCGAAACTCTCTGTACTATACGTGAAAATATCAGCTAAATTTTCTGACGAGTTTAAGTCAGGAGGAAAAATTCGTGAACGCTGCTGGACTGTTCTGGCAGATTGCTGTTTTTGTTGTTTAGTTGATCAACAGTTTGGTTAACCATTGCCAACTCTTGCAAAACTATTTCAGTAGGTATATACTCCTAGGATAACCCCTGGGATGTTGCTGGATCACTTGTTTGTTGATGTGTTGCTTGCTTGTGATTGTCTGCTATTGTTTGTATTGTTTGATCATATGCATGGGTAGAATCCTATTATCGTAGTAGATTCTTTCTAAACTTACCTGTGCTGAACCGCAGATGCCTCCCCGCCGTCAACCCATTGAGTTGGAGCAACTCATGGCAGCCCAGGCACATCTGACCCAAGTGATGACTCAGTTCATCGCAGCTCCGAACAACAACAATGGAAACAATCAGCCTCAGGGAGATGCTCTCACCAGATTTCTGAGGCTAAGGCCAGCTAAGTTCTCTCGCAATGTAACCAATGGTTGCTCTCGACGGTTGCGTCAGTCAACAAGGATCTAGTAACGTCGGATGCACCGATGCTGAGAAGGTGAGGTTTGCCGCTCACCCTCTTTGGAGGGACCAGCCGCTTCTTGGTGGGACACATTTCAGATCACCCACCCGCTGGATACCGTGACTTGGGCAATGTTTGAGGAAGGTTTCAGGACCAACCACGTGTCTTCAGGAGTTCTGAGCCTGAAGAGGAAGGATTTCCGCAATTTGCTCCAAACCAATCGCACCGTGGCCGAGTACATTGAGGAGTTCAACAACTTGTCCCGTTATGCACCTGAGGATGTTGACACTGATGCAAAAAGGAGGGAGAGATTCCTGGATGGCCTCAGTGATGAGATTTCAGTAGAGCTACTGGTGGTTTACTGCCCCACTTTCCAGGAGCTTATGGACAAGGCCAGGATCTTGGAAGGGAAGCACAAGCAGGTGGAGAACCGCAAGAGAAAGAGCAACAATCACCACTCTGGTTCACACCACAAGTCTCGCACTTCATATGATGGATACTCCAAGCATGGAGGGAGTGACCATGGGAGCCATGACCGCCACCACCATGGAGGCGATGGGCATCGTCCTGACAACCATAGGAGCAACCACCACAACCACAAGGGAGGACACTCTCACCACTCTGGAGGACATGGTGGACATGACCGCAACCGTGATCGCAGCTTTGTGAAGAAGGATCTGAGTGAGGTGACATGGTTCAAGTGTAAGCAGAAATGACACTATGCTGACAAATGTCCGGAGAGGAAAGGACTGAAGACAACCAACAACGAGAAGGCCACAGTGAACCACATGAATGTGGAGGAGATTCCAGATGAGCCTGACCTTGTGATTGGTAAGTTTCCAATCAACACTTACCCTGAACTTATACTTTTCGATACTGGTGCATCGCATTCATTCATATCAAGGGCATTTGTGGATAATTATAAGTTACCTACTGAGTCTATGAAAAGGGCTATTAGAGTGAGTTCACCTGGAGGAGATATGATAGCTAGCGCGGGATGCCGCGATTTAACTGTGAGGATTGGAACACACAATTTTAGTGCACATTTGGTAGTGTTGGAATCACAGGGATTAGACGTTATTCTGGGTATGGATTGGATGTCTATGCATGGGGGACACATAGATTGTGCACAGCGAGCTGTTTCACTCAAAACCCCGGATGGTAAGAGGATTAGATTCAAGTCGGCTGTACGACCAGGAAGGTGTAAGTTGAATTCTCTTAAGGGGGTTATCATGGATACTGTGCCAGTGATCAGGGATTACCCCGACGTGTTTCCGGAAGAGCTGCCAGGGATGCCACCTGATAGGGAGGTAGAGTTTCTTATCGACCTGATGCCGGGAACAGGATCAATAGCAAAGAAACCATATTAGATGGATGTGGATGAGCTGAAAGAATTGAAGAAGCAGTTGAAAGAGCAGCTGGAGAAGGGATTCATTCAGCCTAGTTCGTCGTCATGGGGTCACCTGTTCTATTTGTGGAGAAGAAAGACAGCAGCAAGAGATTAGTAGTGGACTATCGCTCGCTGAATGAAGTAACCATCAAGAACAAGTACCCTCTGCCGAACATAAATGATTTGTTTAATCAACTGGAAGGAGCAAAGGTGTTCAGCAAGATTGATCTGCGATCAGGCTACTTTCAATTGAAGATCTGGGAGGAGGACGTACCAAAAACCTCCTTCACCACTAGGTATGGTTTATATGAGTATACAATTATGTCTTTTGGACTAACGAATGCCCCGGCGTATTTCATGACCATGATGAACAAGGTATTTATGGAGTATTTGGACAAGTTCGTGGTGGTGTTTATTGATAACATACTGATATATTCTAAGGATGATGCTGAGCATGAGAAACATCTGCGACTGATTATGGAGAAGCTGAGGGAACACAAGCTGTATGCCAAATTCAGCAAGTGTGAATTCTGGCTTAACACTGTTGGGTTTCTTGGACACATAGTGTCAGGAGAAGGAGTCGCTGTTGATCCAAGCAAAGTTACTGCAGTAACTGAGTGGGAAGCTATAACATCCCAAAAATATCAAACTTAGATCAACAAAACACTAATCCTCAAGTTTAGGGTTAACAAAAACTTTTCCAAATCAATTCATGAATGCATGTATATGTGTATGCATGGATTTTGAATTTCTTTAAAAACCACCTTGTTTGTGTGATCCATTGCTTGTAAAATGTTTCTTAGGTGAAAAGAACATCATCTAAAACATTCCCCACACTTTTCCTAAAGAAAAATAAGTCAAAACAAATATTTTAAGTGAATGGTCATTTTGACCAATTTAACTCCCATGCCTACTTTGGCTGTCTCAAACTTTCAAAACCTAACAGAAACTTTTCTGGATCTTTGCACCCCTTGAATGTACTCATAACAAAGTATCAAGGCTTGTGATCATCCAGAAACTTTCAAATGCATGGTTTAAATGACAACTCAAAATTGAATCTTCTTCATATGGGAAGATCCCACTTTTTCAAAACCCACTCAAACAAGCTCAACTTTCAAAACCCAAGCATCTTGCAGACTCACCAGAACCAATATAGCAAACCCACCAAAAATCATTTCAAAATTCAAAACTTGATTTCATGCGGCCATTTCATCAAACAGGTTGCAGACACAAATCAAACAAAACCACAAACACTATAGTGTGCAGTGTTTTGAGCCTAACTTGTTCCCTAGTTAGCTCTCACACAATCCAGTAGATCATCTAGGAAGTTTAGCCAGGCACTAGCACCCCTGTGAGCTTGCCATTGCCATTAATGGTGAACAGCCGAGCAACCCCATGTCACCCCAATGTGGACAGCAAGCTAGGAGCAGCAGCAAGCCTAGCCAGCGTGTCTGGGAGGCAGCCCACCATCCACCGCCATCCACTGTCCCGGCCGCGAGCGTTGCCAAGCCCTGGACCACGCGCACAAGACACGACCAGACCATGTCGAGCATGCGCCAGAGTGCCACCCTCGACCATCACCCACAGACCGCGCACCGCCCTCACCGCGCGCACACACGATCACCACCGACCCAGGAGACCGCCAGACATCCCCGTTTAACGCCCCGCGCCATACAGCCACCGCCCGCCGTCGAGAACGCCGCCTCTGCCGCGCAGAGCACCGCCCGTTCCAGACCAAACCACACCGCCCCATGCCTCGCGACCATGTCGTTGAGCATCGCCAGGAGACACAGCACCGTCCCCTACCCTTGCCCATGCCATTAGCTGCCTGTAACGTCGCCCTTGACGAGCTCACCTTGCGCCCCGACGGTCTCCTCGCTCGACTATAAATAGAGGCCACCCCCGCATGATTTCTTCACACCATCTCACTCCCCTCTCCCCACTGACCGTGCCACACCATTCTCAGAGCAAGCCGAGCACCACCTCGCCGGAATTTCACTGAGCACGCTGCCGGGAGAAGAAAGGAGCCAGCGATTGGAGCAGCCCCAGAGAAGCCACGGTACGGAGGTTCCGTCGTCGACTTCGTTCGCCCGTCTCGCCGACCCTCGCCCGTACCCCGGTGAGCCCCCAGCACCCCTCACTGGCCGCGCTAGGTTTCGTTCTCGCCGGAGCTGTCTCGCGTCGACGATGACCCTCAGCCGTTGGATTAGAACCAGATCGAACGAACCACGTTTGCCCATACCGCTTCGCCCAGCCCGTGTCACTGACGAGTGGGGACACCCACTTAAGCAGCCAGCAGAACACTTAGCTTAGCCCATTAGAATTTCCCGCGCAGCCCAGCAATTCAAATTAAACCTTTTCTTTTTAATTTCAAACACACTTATGTACCCAACTTCAAAAATCAACCGATATCTATTTAGTGCACCAAATTAGATGAAACCAATTTTGGTGGAAAGGTCTGTGAATGCTTAATCCAAGCCCGTTGGATTCAAGTCATTTGGATCTGTGGATCTCCCATTGCAAAAATAACAAGGCAGAAGCTTTTCTGCATTCAAACATTTTTCAAATTTAAACCATAAAAGCTTTTGAGTTGATTCCAACTCTCAAAAATCACATTCAACCATACCTTTCAGAATATTTAAAAATATATATAGGTTACTTGCAGAAATAATGTTCAAGGAATAAAAGAATGCTTCATAAGCATTTCTAGCCACTTTAATTAATTAAAATAAAAGGGTAAAACCTTATTAAATTGTGACACCACTTTAAATCACATTCCCATGGACTACAACATGTGGTGATGACATGTGTCAACATGATCCCATGTTTAGTTTGGAGAATATTAAATCTTAAGTAGTTTTCAATGAGTAGAAATTACTTTTCTAACATAAAAAGACTTAAACCAATCCTTAACCTTGTAATGTTAGAGATGATGCTAGATCATCTATAGGACCCTTGTGTGTGATGATTGCAAGTATTTAAGTATTGTTTGGTGATTGTGTACCTCGTATTTATTCGTAGACGCTAGTACCGACCAAGGATACGAGGAGGAAGGAGGATACTACGAAGAGGAAGCCGAGGAAAACTTCAACCACTGCTCTGCACAAGGCAAGCTTTACTAACCAAGTTGACCAATGCAAGCTAACACTTGCAAGATACTATACCTATGCAAGCTTATATTGACATTGATTGCAAGCCTAATAGCACTAGTGATTGTGCAAGTTAACACTTGCCAGGTACCCTATTGTTGCCACAAACCCATGCTTGTATATGATTACTATATGCCTTAAGCATATGTGACCATACCCACTTGCTAAACCAATCCTAGTTTTATGGCAAGCTTCTTACTTTATTTCTTTATAAAGCTTACTTGGAGCCTGCTTAATAGTTTTGGTAGATACTAGACAGTTGTGCTGAAGGTTGCATAAAGAACATAAAATTTGGCCTAAGCTAGGAACCTTGATATTCGCTGATCATATAAGGTTTGACTTATTTGAAACCCCACTAGTTACCACCCACTATTAGTACTACCCCCACCAGTAGATGCTAGTGCTAAACATAAAACTTGATCAACTTTAGATGGGAATACTTGGTGGAAAAAGGGTTATGAAAACCTTGGAATGATGGATCATTCTATTGAAATGTTTTGGACATGTGTTTCCCAAAACTTGATGATTTTGGTGATGAAAATGTTGAGGCATGAGCCTTAGCCCTTTATAAAACTGATGGTTGTCTGGATGCGATACCATTCCAATTTTATCGTACATCCACAATACCCGAATATTGGGTAGGGCTTGACTGGAAACTTATATACCTTAGTATTAGTTCCCTCACGGCCAAGGTCTGAGCTGAGGCTACCTTGTGAAGATTGTCCACCTGTGCAGTACCCAAGATGACAGTGGTCATGGTTGGGAGGCCAAACTCACAAGAGAGGTGCTTATACTAGGGAGTGTAATTGAAAGGTTAGGATTGATTATCCGCATACTGAGTATGGTGAATTCAGGATTTGTTCCTGACGGATGTATCAAATGTTGTGGTGAAAGTGTACAATCTCTGCAGAGTGTCAAACTATTCGAATATCCGTCATGATTATGGACGATTAGATGGCCATCTTGTTCCCCGTCAGACTTTTCAAAATGACTTGTGAAACGACTTGAGACTTCGACTTGACCACAACAGAGTTGTGACCAGAAATACAAGATCCCACTTAGGAGTTATAAAAATGTGAACAGCTTTGGAACTTAGTAGAAATAAACCTGGCTTTTGCAAAAAAACCCTAGAGCCTAGTGTCCTATTATCCAAAAACCACTTTACTTGTTAGTATTAGTTTGCGAGTACTTAAAGAGTACTCATGGCTTTGTCCCTGGCTATTCCCATGGCCAGACTATGAAGAGGAGTACCTGGAGGATGGACCCTAGGAAGGTTACGACAACTAGGATCATCTCCCATCGTCAGCATTGCCTGTGACCCCGAAGATGGAGCCTCGACTACGCCACCGTTATTATTACGTATTCCGCTGCTTGATGTTGTATTAAGGACCGGATCATGAGATCCCTATTTGTGTAAGAACTTATGTATCGTTGTAATGGATGAAGTACTATGGTATCCAATTCTGTTATGTCTCGCAAAAATGGTAATCCTGGGATTGCGATGTATGGCATAACAGGCATCTAGGATTGAAAAATCCAGGTGTTGACAAGTTGGTATCAGAGCCATCCTGACCAAAGGAGACCCTAGTTAGATTGGACGCTGAACCCAAAAACTTAGTTTCAAAACTTAAGAACAAAACTATTTAAGAAAACTTATTCTCATTCTTACCTCTTTAATTCTTTAATAAAACTTCATGTTCCTCAAAAACTCTTGCAAAATAAATAAAATTTTGACACACTTGATCACTTTGCTAATCTACTCATCCTCTATTTTTATAGATGGACGTGAAGTACAGCAAGTTTTAACAACTCGGGAATGGAGGAGACCTTATATTTGAGAGGGATCTGGATCAGCTTTCGGAACTTCGGGCGCGCATCCCGAGTTCTTGAGCTCAGCTCAATGATCAAGGGAGAAGATCTGCAGTGGCTAATTGTTGCAAGTCTCAGGAAAGATTGAACCTCCCACTGCGGAGGGAATTCAGTTTACCTTGAGGGAAAACAACGGCTCGATGGACTTGCTAGAGCAATGCAGGAAGCTCTTTCCCGTCTGTGTGGTCAGAGCATCAATCAGATCAAGGGTACTCGCTTTGAGTTTTGCCCAAGACGTGATACAAATGGTCAACCACTGGAAGACCCATACCACCCCGAGCTGAAGAATCAATTGGACCACCTTAGCTTCATGATGTATGATCGTCGGCAGGAACTGGACAACTGCCGTGACTATTGCAACCACAAGTCTGCCATCATCAAGACGAAGGATCAGACCATCGTCATGCTAGCAAAGGATCGCAAGTCTCGCCGCCGTCAGCTCGACAAGAAGGAGCGCATTATTGCCCGTCTTCGCAATCGTATCTCATCTCTGGAAGAGACCATCCATGAGAGATACATGCAGTTAGAGGAAAGGGAGAATGCCGGAGAAGATCTTCGTGGAGACCCTTACTCCTATCTCAGCGATGACGATGATTTTCTGGAGGATCAAGCCATGGACTTCTTCACCGATGAGGATGATTTCGCCTTCATCGATGATGCGGAAGATGATGAAGCCACAGACTCCGAGCAGTAGTAGCACTGAGCACTAGCGTAGTGAGTAGTAGTCGGTCCCACTGTATCGTAGTCCCCAGAATGGTTCTTAAAACCATCTGTTTTGCTTTGTTGTGGTGTGTGTTGTACTTTGTGCTATGAGTGAATGAATGAAAAAGCAAGTTGCTAGAAAACTTGAGTCAAACTCTAAACACTTTTCAAAGACCCAAAACCTTAGAAATTTCCCTCTTTTCTCATGATCTATATCA
Organism: Avena longiglumis; assembly: GCA_030063025.1. Lineage (NCBI taxonomy): Eukaryota > Viridiplantae > Streptophyta > Magnoliopsida > Poales > Poaceae > Avena > Avena longiglumis. The sequence continues at coordinate 466,702,906 of CP125974.1, read as the reverse complement.
ATCTTCAGATGCCACGTGGAGGAAGTGGTTCAGCCCCGGACCCGATGTTGCAGATCCTGCAAATGTTGACTTACGAGCGAAGGCTGAAAGGCGAACGTCAAGCTAACCTAGCCACTCTGCAACAGATAGCCCAGCTAGCCCACAACAACCAAGGCCATGGAAATCGGACAACCACGGATCTAAGCTCAAGAATTTCGAATACCAACCCACTGTTTTCACCAAGTCGGGAAGAACCCTAGGCGATGATTGGTTGCAAACCATGGAGAATAACCTAGAAGTAGCCGGAGTAGAAGCCAACGAGAAAGTCTTGTTCGCCACTCATTATCTAGCTGGAGATGCCAGGGCATGGTGGAACAGTGTTCGTGCAATGACCGGAGGCCAAATGATGACCTGGGAGGAATTCAAGGTCAAGTTTAGCAGAACCCATGTGCCGCCAGGTTAATTTGATCAAGAGAATGAGAGACGAGTTCAGAGAATTGAAACAAGGAAGGATGATTGTAGTAGAATACCATGACAAATTTTTGTCATTAGCTAGGTATGCCCCGGATGAGATAGACACCGAAGCCAAGAAAGAAAGATTCCTGAATGGTCTGCATGACGAGATGCAGACAGTGTTAGTCAATATTCCCTTTGCTGATATTGAAGCCCTTGTCGACTCCGCTATCCAGATGGAAAGAAAGATCAACCAGGCCAATGAGAACATAGCGTCGCATGATGCATCAACCAGAACCCATCGGACCCCAAAGTATCGCTAACCCATCTCCAGGATTTGCCCCAAGAACCAACAGACCCCCTATGACCCGTCCGACCTATCCCAACCGTGGAAACCCTAGACCCGGAGGAAATCACAACAACCCCGGCAATTCTAGCAATTTCACCCGTGCCCCACCCAAGTTCAACACCAACCATGCTACCGCCAACTAATCGCCCGAGAACTGGAAGCAATGTTGTGCCTGTAGCAGCCAAGGACAAGTCACAAGTGACCTGTTATGACTGTGGAAATAAAGGCCACTATTCCAACGAGTGCCCCAACAAGAAGAACGCTACAACCCCTAATACCAATGTCCCATCTCAGCAGCAGCGTCGTGTCCAACCAGGGAGAAGATTTGCCCCAGGAAATTCACTCAACCGCAATGGCCGTCTTTTTCTCATGCATGCTGGAGAAGCTCAGGAAGCGCCAGACGTCGTGCTGGGTATGTTTTCGGTTAATTCAGTACTGGCAAGAGTGTTGTTTGATTCTGGTGCATCGCATTCATTTGTCACCGAAGAATTTGCCTACACTAGTAAAATTCAACCAACCAAACTGAAGCATGTGATGATTGTACAAATTCCCGGATCGACCACCAAGGCTAGGCAAATTTGCAGAGCCGTCCCTATCCGAATCCATGGCATAGATTTTTATGCTAACCTAATAGTACTCGGAACTAAAGGTTTGGAAGTAGTAATAGGAATGGATTGGATGTCCAAACATAAAGGAATGATTGACTGTGCCAAGAAAGCCATTACCATGACCAGTACCGCCGAAATATCAGTCGAGCATATATCTAAAACCTTACCTCGCCAATTCAAGTGTAACAAGAGTCTAGCCCAACCTACCATTGACCAAGTTCGGATAGTCTGTGAATACCCCGATGTATTTACAGATGTTTCGCCCGGTATGCCCCCAGATAGGGATATCGAGTTTATCATCGAACTAATACCCGGAACAGGACCTATAGCCCAGAGACCCTATAGTATGAACCCATCAGAACTAGAAGAACTGAAGAAGCAGTTGGACTCCATGTTAGAAATCGGATTGATTCAACCAAGTGCGTCCCCATGGAGGTCACCTGTCTTGTTTGTGGACAAGAAGGATGAAGGTAACCGTTTGTGTTTGGATTATCGAAAGTTGAATGATGTCACCATCAAGAACAAGTACCCCTTGCACAAGATAGAGGATTTGTTTGATCAGTTGACCGGTGCCCAAGTGTTTTCTAAGATTGATCTTAGAACTGGCTATCATCAACTCAAAATTTGTGCAGAGGATATTCCAAAGACTGCCTTTACCACCAGATATGGATTGTATGAGTATACAGTCATGTCTTTTGGATTAACCAATGCCCCCGCTTATTTCATGAACCTCATGAATAAGATTTTTATGGACTTCCTGGATAAGTTTGTCGTTGTTTTCATCGATGACATTCTGATTTATTCCAAATCGGAAGAAGAACATGAGCTACACCTAAGGACCATTCTTGGAACCCTTAGAGAGCATCAGCTGTATGCAAAATTTAGCAAATGTGAATTAGTTACGAGTAGGATTTCGGTCACATTGTATCGGTAGGAGGAGTTGCCGTTGACCACGCCAAAGTGAAAGATGTGGAAGATTGGCAAGCCCCAACCACTCAAACCCAAGTTCGTGCTTTTCTCGGATTGGGGATATTACATAAATTGTAGAAGGATTCTCTAGTATCGCCCGACCCATGACCCAATTGATGAAGAAGGACAAGAAGTTTGAATGGACAGACAAGTGTGAAGCGAGTTTTCAAGAACTCAAAAGGAGATTGATTTCCGCCCCAATCTTGATCATTCCGGATATCACGAAGCCCTTCGATGTGTATTGTGACGCATCCAAGATTGGTCTCAGATGTGTGCTAATGCAAGAAGGCAAAGTTATATCCTATCTATCGCGACAATTGAAGCAACATGAACAAAACTACCCAACCCATGACCTCGAACTCGCAGCCATAGTCCTAGCCCTGAAGACATGGAGACATTACCTTATGGGAAACCGTTGTGAGATTTATTCGGATCACAAGAGCCTAAAGTATATATTCACTCAGAAGGAGCTGAATATGAGGCAGAGAAGATGAATTGAGCTAATCAAGGATTACGACCTGGACATTCACTATCACCCTGGAAAAGCCAATGTAGTAGCCGATGCCCTTAGCAGATTGCTGTGCCGCTTGAACTCCATGATTTTGAAGGAGCAACCAAGTTTGCACAAAGAGATGGAAGATTTTCGAATAGAGTTAGTAAGTGAAGGATTTTTGGCTAGCATAGAACTTCAGCCCACTTTGATCAGTCAGGTTAAGGAGGCGCAGAAAGGAAATGCTAGTATCGACGGAATTAAACGTCGTGTCGATCTGAGCAAAGTACCGGATTCACCGAGGGGCGAAGAAGGAGTTTTGTGGTACAAAGGACGCCTTTGTGTACCAGCAGATTCTGAGTTAAAAGAAGTTATCTTGAAGGAGGCTCACGATACTCTTTATTCTATCCATCCCGGAGGAACTAAGATGTATCAAGATTTGAAAGAGAAATTTTGGTGGCATAAGATGAAGAGATAAATCGGAAGCTATATCGCCAAGTGTGATATATGTCAGCGAGTCAAGGCAGGACATCAAAGACCAGCTGGATTGTTGCAACCTTTGCAAATTCCGGAATGGAAATGGGATTCTGTAGGAATGGACTTTATCACTAGACTACCTACTTCTAGTAGGGGAAATGACTCTATTTGGGTCATAGTGGACAGATTGTCCAAAGTAGCCCATTTCTTGCCCGTCAAAACTACCTATCAGAGTTCGAAGCTAGCAGAGTTGTACATCGCTAGGATCGTTAGTTTGCACGGAGTCCCCTAGAATATCGTATCGGATCGAGGAACTCAGTTTACCTCGAGATTCTGGAAGAAGGTCCAGGAAGGTTTAGGAACCCGCCTAGATTTCAGTACCGCGTATCACCCTCAAACCGATGGACAAACGGAGCGAGTAAACCAAATACTCGAAGATATGCTTAGAGCATGTGTGTTAGAATATGGATCCAAGTGGGAAGACTGTCTGCCGTTTGCAGAATTTTCCTACAACAATAGTTACCAAGCCAGTTTGCAAATGGCCCCATTTGAATTCATGTCGGAAGAAAGTGCGCACCCTTTGAACTGGTCGGAAGTAGGAGAGTCAAATTTTTGGACCCGACATCCTACGAGAAGCGAGAAGAAGGTTCACAAGATTCGAGAGCACCTCAAGACAGCCCAATCCCGACAAAGAGTTACGGCAGACAAGAGGCGTGAGACCTCGCCTTCAACATTGGAGCGTTGTTTATCCGAAAGTGTCGCCATTGAAGGGAATGCGGCGTTTCCAACTCAAAGGAAAGTTAGCCCCGGATATATCGGACCTTTCAAAATTTTGAACCGTCGAGGAGAAGTATCGTATCAACTCGAGCTACGGAAGAGATGTCGGTGCACAATGTGTTCCATATCTCGTTACTTCGCAAATGTCTCGAAGTCCCCGAGAAGACCGAAGTGTTCAAGAATATCGATCATAGGACCATAGAGATCAATGATGACCTGACCTATCCCGAAGTACCCATCCGTATATTGGAGGAAGCCTTTCGTACTACCAGGACCCGAAGCATCAAGTTTCTCAAGGTTCAGTGGAGCAACCACACAGAAGAGGAAGCTACCTGGGAACGCGAAGATCACATCAGGATGGAGTTTCCAGATCTCTTCAAATCCTAGGTAATCTTTTCGTCCTTTTTCAAATCTCGGGACGAGATTTTGTTTAAGGGGGGAAGGTTTGTAACATCCCAAAAATATCAAACTTAGATCAACAAAACACTAATCCTCAAGTTTAGGGTTAACAAAAACTTTTCCAAATCAATTCATGAATGCATGTATATGTGTATGCATGGATTTTGAATTTCTTTAAAAACCACCTTGTTTGTGTGATCCATTGCTTGTAAAATGTTTCTTAGGTGAAAAGAACATCATCTAAAACATTCCCCACACTTTTCCTAAAGAAAAATAAGTCAAAACAAATATATTAAGTGAATGGTCATTTTGGCCAATTTAACTCCCATGCCTACTTTGGCTGTCTGAAACTTTCAAAACCTAACAGAAACTGTTCTGGATCTTTGCACCCCTTGAATGTACTCATAACAAAGTATCAAGGCCCACTTTGTGATCATCTAGAAACTTTCAAATGCATGGTTTAAATGACAACTCAAAATTGAATCTTCTTCATATGGGAAGATCCCACTTTTTAAAAACCCACTCAAGCAAGCTCAACTTTCAAAACCCAAGCATCTGCAGACTCACCAGAACCAATATAGCAAACCCACCAAAAATCAATTCAAAATTCAAAACTTGATTTCATGCGGCCATTTCATCAAACAAGTTGCAGACACAAATCAAACAAAACCACAAACACTATAGTGTGCAGTGTTTTGAGCCTAACTTGTTCCCTAGTTAGCTCTCACACAATCCAGTAGATCATCTAGGAAGTTTAGCCAGGCACTAGCACCCCTGTGAGCTTGCCATTGCCATTAATGGTGAACAGCCGAGCAACCCCATGTCACCCCAATGTGGACAGCAAGCTAGGAGCAGCAGCAAGCCTAGCCAGCGTGTCTGGGAGGCAGCCCACCGTCCACCGCCACTGCCTGTCCCAGCCGCGAGCGTTGCCAAGCCATGGACCACGCGCACAAGACACGCCCAGACCATGCCGAGCGTGCGCCAGAGCGCCACCCTCGACCATCACCCACAGACTGCGCGCCGCCCTCACCGCGCGCACACACGATCACCACCGACCCAGGAAACCGCCAGACATCCCCGTTTAACGCCCCGCGCCATACAGCTACCGCCCGCCGTCGAAGACGCCGCCTCTGCCGCGCAGAGCACCGCCCGTTCCAGACCAAACCACACCGCCCTATGCCTCGTGACCATGTCGTTGAGCATCGCCAGGAGACACAGCACCGTCCCCTACCCTTGAAAATGCCATTAGCTGCCTGTAACGTCGCCTCCGACGAGCTCACCTTGCGCCCCGACGGTCCCCCCGCTCGACTATAAATAGAGGCCACCCCCGCACGATTTCTTCACACCATCTCACTCCCTTCTCCTCACTGATCGTGCCACACCATTCTCAGAGCAAGGCGAGCACCACCTCGCTGGAATTTCACTAGAGCCTGCCGCTGCCGGAGAAGAAAGGAGCCAGCGATTGGAGCAGCCCCAGGAGAAGCCACCGGTACCAGGAGGTTCACCGTCGTCGACTTCGTCGTTCGCCCTCATGACCCTCGCCGTGCCCGGTGACCCCAGCACCCCTCACTGGCGCTAGGTTTCGTTCTCGGAGCTGTCTCGCGTCAACGATGACCCTCGATCGTTGGATTAGAACCAGATCGAGCGAACCACGTTTCCCATACCGCCGCCCAGCCCGTGTCAGCGGCGGTGGGGACACCCTTAAGCAGCCAGCGAGAACTTGCGCTTAGCAGGCCGGCCCGTTAGAATTTCCCGCGCAACCCAGCAATTCAAATTAAACCTTTTCTTTTTAATTTCAAACACACTTCTGTACCCAACTTCAAAAATCAACCCAGATCGATTTAGTGCACCCAATTAGATGAAACCAATTTTGTTGGAAAGTTCTGTGAATGCTTAATCCAAGCCCGTTGGATTCAAGTCATTTGGATCTGTGGGTCACCCATAGCAAAAATAACAAGGCAAAAGCTTTTCTGCATTCAAACATTTTTCAAATTTAAACCATAAAAGCTTTTGAGTTGATTCCAACTCTCAAAAATCACATTCAACCATACCTTTCAGGATATATAAAAATATATATAGGTTACTTGCAGAAATAATGTTCAAGGAATAAAAGAATGCTTCATAAGCATTTCTAGCTACTTTAATTAATTAAAATAAAAGGGTAAAACCTTATTAAATTGTGACACCACTTTAAATCACATTCCCATGGACTACAACATGTGGTGATGACATGTGTCAACATGATCCCATGTTTAGTTTGGAGAATATTAAATCTTAAGTAGTTTTCAATGAGTAGAAATTACTTTTCTAACATAAAAACACTTAAACCAATCCTTAACCTTGTAATGTTAGAGATGATGCTAGATCATCTATAGGACCCTTGTGTGTGATGATTGCAAGTAGTTAAGTATTGTTTGGTGATTGTGTACCTCGTATTTATTCGTAGACGCTAGTACCGACCAAGGATACAAGGAGGAAGGAGGATACTACGAAGAGGAAGCCGAGGAAAACTTCAACCACTGCTCTGCACAAGGCAAGCTTTACTAACCAAGTTGACCAATGCAAGCTAACACTTGCAAGATACTATACCTATGCAAGCTTATATTGACATTGATTGCAAGCCTAATACCACTAGTGATTGTGCAAGTTAACACTTGCCAGGTACCCTATTGTTGCCACAAACCCATGCTTGTGATATGATTACTATATGCCTTAAGCGTATGTGACCATACCCACTTGCTAAACCAATTCTAGTTTTATGTCAAGCTTCTTACTTTATTTCTTTATCAAAGCTTACTTGGAGCCTGCTTAATTGTTTTGGTAGATACTAGACAGTTGTGCTGAAGGTTGCATAAAGAACATAAAATTTGGCCTAAGCTAGGAACCTTGATATCCGCTGATGATATAAGGTTGGACTTATTTGAAACCCCACTAGTTACCACCCACTATTAGTACTACCCCCACTAGTAGATGCTAGTGCTAAACATAAAACTTGATCAACTTTAGATGGGAATACTTGGTGGAAAAAGGGTTATGAAAACCTTGGAATGATGGATCATTCTATTGAAATGTTTTGGACATGTGTTTCCAAACACTTGATGATTTTGGTGATGAAAATGTTGAGGCATGAGCCTTAGCCCTTTATAAAACTGATGGTTGTCTGGATGCGATACCATTCCAATTTTATCGTACAACCACAATACCCGAATATTGGGTAGGGCTTGACTGGAAACTTATATACCTTAGTATTAGTTCCCTCACGGCCAAGGTCTGAGCTGAGGCTACCTTGTGAAGATTGTCCACCTGTGCAGTACCCAAGATGACAGTGGTCATGGTTGGGAGGCCAAACTCACAGGAGAGGTGCTTATACTAGGGAGTGTAATTGAAAGGTTAGGATTGATTATCCGCATACTGAGTATGGTGAATTCAGGATTTGTTCCTGACGGATGTATCGAATGTTGTGGTGAAAGTGTACAATCTCTGCAGAGTGTCAAACTATTGAATAGCGGCGTCATGATTATGGACGATTAGTGGCCATACTGTTCCCCCGTCAGACTTTTCAAAATGACTTGTGAAACGACTTGAAACTTCGACTTGACCACAACAGAGTTGTGACCAGAAATACAAGATCCCACTTAGGAGTTATAAAAATGTGAACAGCTTTGGAACTTAGTAGAAATAAACCTGGCTTTTGCAAAACAACCCTAGAGCCTAGTGTCCTATTATCCAAAAATCCCTTTACTTGTTAGTATTAGTTTGCGAGTACTTAAAGAGTACTCATGGCTTTGTCCCTGGCTATTCCCATGGCCAGACTATGAAGAGGAGTACCTGGAGGATGGACCCCAGGAAGGTTACGACAACTAGGATCATCTCCCATCGTCAGCATTGCCTGTGACCCCGAAGATGGAGCCTTGCCTACGCCACCGTTATTATTACGTATTCCGCTGTTTGATGTTGTATTAAGGACCGGATCATGAGATCCCTATTTGTGTAAGAACTTATGTATCGTTGTAATGGATGAAGTACTATGGTATCCAATTCTGTTATGTCTCGCAAAAATGGTAATCCTGGGATTGCGATGTATGGCATAATAGGCATCTAGGATTGAAAAATCCGGGTGTTGACAGAAGCACCCAAGAATGCGGGAGAGATTCGAAGCTTTTTGGTACTTGCTGGATATTACAGGAGGTTCATTGAAAACTTTTCCAAGATTGCTAAGCCGATGACTGAACTTCTGAAGAAGGAGAGGAAGTTTGAATGGTCAGACGTATGTGAAGCCAGCTTTCAGGAACTGAAGCATCGACTAGTGGCCGCGCCTATCCTGTGTTTACCAGATCTTCAGAAGGATTTCCAAGTGTACTGCGACGCTTCTCGACAGGGACTTGGGAGTGTGCTGATGCAAGATGGGAGAGTAGTGTCATATTCCTCGCGACAATTCAAGCACCATGAGCGGAATTACCCCATACACGACTTGGAGTTAGCGTCAGTGGTTCATGCGCTCAAGGTATGGAGGCATTACTTAATGGGAAAACACTGCGATGTGTACGATTGACCACAAGAGCACAAGTACATATTCACGCAGGAAGGCGAACATGAGGCAAAGGAGATGGTTGGAGCTTATCAAGGACTATGATATGAATCTACAATACCACCCAGGAAAGGCCAATGTAGTAGCAGATGCTCTGAGCCGGAAGGTTTATGCCAATGGATTGACAATTGGTGAATTTCCTAAGGATTTGTGCAAGCAATTCAAGGACCTTAGACTGGAAGTAGTGTCTGAAGGATACTTGGCTACAATGGAAGTCCAACCGACATTACAGGACAGGATCATGAAGGCTCAGGTAGGAGACAAGGAAATAGAGGAGATAGAGGAAAAGATGAAGGAGAATCGGGAAAAGGATATTCGCGAGGATGAGCATGGTACCTTATGGTATGGAAATCGTTTGTGTGTGCCCAGCGACCTGGAGATAAGGGAGTTGATTCTGCAGGAGGCTCATAACTCACTATACTCCATACATCCGGGCAACACAAAGATGTATATGGATTTGAAGAGCAGATTTTGGTGGAACAACATGAAGGGAGATATCGCCAAGCATATTGCCCTATGCGATGTGTGCAGCCGAGTGAAGGCGGAACACCAGAAGCCAGCAAGACTGCTACAGCCATTGCCTCTGACGGATTGGAAGTGGGATAGAGTGGGAATGGATTTTATCACAGGACTGCCCAGGACCAGGTCAGGATATGACTCCATTTGGGTAGTGGTCGACCATTTGACCAAGGTATCCCACTTTATACCGGTGAAGACGACCTACACGAGTGCAAAGTTGGCCAAGATTTACATGGACAGGATTGTGTGCCTACACGGATTTCCCAAGAGTATCGTATCTGATAGAGGCACCCAATTTACCTCACACTTCTGGCGCCAGCTGCACGACTCACTTGGTACTAGATTGGAGTTTAGCACAGCGTTTCACCCGCAGACCGATGGACAGACCAAGAGGGTGAATCAGATTTTGGAGGACATGCTGAGAGCTTGCGCCTTGGCTCATGGCTCTAGTTGGGATGAGAATTTGTCGTATGCAGAGTTTTCCTACAACAACAGCTATCAAACCAGCATCAAGACGTCACCGTTCGATGTACTATATGGGAAACGGTGCCGAACACCATTGCTATGGGATGGAGTAGGAGAACGCCAGTTGTTTGAACCTGATTTGATCAAGGACGCTGAGGAGAAGGTCGCCTTGATTAGGGACAGGCTGAAGGTAGCACAATCAAGGCAGAAGAGCTACGCTGATGCCAAGCGCAAGGAAGTGGTGTATGAGATAAGTGGTAGAGCATACCTCAGAGTGTCGCCACTTCGTGGAATCAAGAGATTTGGAATTAAGGGTAAGCTGGCACCTCGGTTTATTGGACTGTATCGAGTCTTAGCACGCAAGGGAGAAGTTGCTTATCAGTTGTAGTTGCCAGAGACTCTGTCCGCTGTTCACAATGTGTTCCACGTATCCCAGCTGAAGAAGTGTCATTCGGAGATGGCGGATACACCATTGAGAGACACTATACCGCTAGAGGAGGTTCAGCTTGAGAATGACTTGACCTATGAGGAGAAGCCGGTCAAGATTCTGGAGACAGCAGAGAGGATTACCCGTACAAAGACGATCAGGTTTTGTAAGGTACAGTGGAGCCACCATACCGAAGAGGAAGCCACTTGGGAGCGTGAGGATAAAATCCGAGAGGACTACCCACACCTATTTGCTAGCCGCGCCGAATCTCGAGGACGAGATTCATCTTAAGGGGGTTAGTCTTGTCACATCCCAAATTTTAGATTTGGTTCTGCATATCATTCATATCATTGTATCATGCTTTTCCATACAAAACCGTCGATTGAAAAGAATCGGCGAAACGTTATTTTCAAAACCCTATTCTATTTTGCTACGAGGCTCCTACGGGAGGCTTTAGTAGGACTAGTGTTGCCACCCTTGTATCCTAGTGGTTTCACTCGACCCTTGACCCTAGATTGTTCCCCTCGATTTTACAAAACCGTAGGAGCAAGAATCGCTCAATTCGGAGCTCGTACGGAAAAGTTATCGCCGTTTTATGAAAAGTTAGAAAAATGGGCCGAAAATCGGGCCGATTTTCCGAGTCCTTTTCCAACTGCGCCCCGAATCGGACTAGGACCGCGTGGGGCCCACAAAAGGGGCAGCCGCCGCCGCCTGCCTCGTAAACCGCCCCCGCCTCGATCGCCCCACCTCGCCTCGGTACCCGCGCGCGCCCCGCGATCGCCGCCTCCTGGACGCGAGCCGCCGCCGCCGTCGCCCTAAGCGTCGTCGCCCAGTACGCCGCCCGCCGCCCGCGCTGCACCGCCTCGCCGCTCCGCCGCGCGCTGCGCCGCCGCGCACCGCCGCCGCAGCCACTGCCGCCTCGCGCCGCCTCGCGGCGCGCCTCCGCGCGCTTGCGGCACCGCCGCCCGCTGCCGCCTCCGCCACAGCCCGCGTACGCGCTGCCCGCCGCAGCTGCGCCGCGCGCGCAGCCATTCCTCCCCCGCTGCGCCGCTGCAGCTGCTGCTGCTGCCGCTGCTGCGCACGCGCACGCACACGCACGCCGCGCACTGCGCGCCGCGCGCCGCGCCCGCTCGCCTTCGCCTCGGTACCCGCGCGCGCCCGCGTCGCCGCCGCCTCACAGGCGCGAGCCGCCGCCGCCCGTCGCCCTAAGCCGTCGCCCAGTACGCCGCCTCCGCCCGCCAGCGGCACCCGCCCGGCCGCTGCACCGCCTCACGCCGCTCTGCCTCCGGCATGCGCGCCCGCGCCGCCCGCCGCAGCCACTGCCGCCTCGCCGCCTGCGCCAGCGCCTCCGCGCCCGCGCGCACCCGCCGCCCGCGTCGCCGCCGCCACAGCCACGCGTCGCCGCCGCCCTGCCCGCCGCTGCGCCGCGCTGCGCAGCCATTCCTCCCCGCCCGCTGCGGCCGCAGCTGCTTCTTGCTGCCGCTCTTGCCGCACGCAACTGCGCTTTACACACGCCGCAGCGCACCGCCTCGCGCGCCTTGTGCCTCGCCTGCTCGTCCGTGCCGTGCCGCACCGCCATCGCCGCCGCACGCGCCGTCGCCGTGTTGTTGACCGCCCCGTACTACGCGCTGATCGTTTCCCCTACCGCGCAGGTAACCGTCGTCGCCGGAACCGATCGCCGCACCGTCCGGAGTTCGTTTCGCCGTTTGTCTCCGGTAAGCCTGCAGCCACCGTTAGATTTCAGATCAGCGGTTCAGATCCGCCGTTGACCTGTCAGACCCGGACGTTGACTAGTCGGGCCTCGATCAGTGACGCGTTGACCGATCAAGCAGCTGATCTTGGTTAATTTCGTTAATCGTTTTAGTTGACAGATTTCGGTAGAAACTTGTAAATTGCGTAGAAATTAAACCGCTTGGCCAAAAATTGCAAATAAAATATGTGAAGATTCAGTGAGTCGTGTAGAATCTCGCTGTACCTTTGGTTCAGACTTTTGCAGCAAGGTTTAGTACAGTTTAATCAAACTAGTTAATGGCCTTTTCGGAGTAATAAATTCGTAGAAAAAGAACCGTAGATCCAAAAATCGCGTGTGATATGTCCCTGGATTCAGTGGAATGAGGGGAATCTCATCGTGTATTAAAAAGATAGGCTTACAGTGAAAACTTCTGAAGAAACTGTCTAGTGGATTTCTGCAGTGTTTTAATTACTCGGGGAGTTTTATAATTCCTTTTTGATTAATTACAGTTGGTACTATTTCTAATTAGCAATACCTATGCGGTAGAATTTTCCCAAGATTTTACAAACAGTATACTACCGGTAGTGAATTATTTGAATTCTAACTCTAGTTTCGAGCATTACTTTTTGCGTAATAGTTTTCCTAGCGCTAAAACTATTTTCCATGCATGCAATTAGTAGTATTATTGATTAGGATTATGTGGTGCAGCTGTAGCACCTATGCACTTGCCTTGCATACCTTCATGCATCATATGTGTTGCATATGCTTGTGGATTGTTTGTTTATGATTGCAATTGTATCGTGTAGATTGTGACGAGTGCAACGCTTGCTCGTGTGTGGATTGTTCTTCCGACCTCTACAACAAAGGCAAGTAGGTGCTACTTTGTTTATGATATCGTCCTACTATTTTCAATGCATTGTCGTGTATTTTGTAGTTGCATGTGTAGGATGATACTATCGCTATGCTATGACCTATTATGTGATAGGGCTTTCCTTGTAGATGAAACACCATTGGTAGATGTGCTTAGCCATGCTATGTTGAACGAGGGCTGGGTTACATCATTGAGACTTGTTCCTAAAAGTATTGGTTTGTGAAAACTAAAACAACTTAATCAATGAATCTCCTGGGTGTGATGGTATTGATAATTTTTTGGTGGTTTCATTGCGGAAAGGCACCCAGGTATCGAGAGAAATTGATTGGCTTCTTTATTGTGTAGCTTACGTGTACAACCATGTGCCAATAATGGAATCGGCGGTTGGTTGGACTTAGTAGGTCGTGGTAACTCGAACCCGCGTATCTAGAGATGTAGAATTTTGGTAGGTTGGACCGGTGCGCGTCGGGATTGAGGAGCTACTTCCCGAACAGTCTCTTCTTGGACTTCTCCCTATCACCACTCAAAATGAGAGTGATGGTACGAGCTGGGCTGGCCAAGTCACATGGGTAAAGTGTACTAACCCCTGCAGGGTGTATAATCTAATCGATTAGCCGTGTCCCCGGTTATGGACAACTGAGTTGCTTGATATTGATTCCATGACATGTTTCTCGCTCATTCTAATTTCACAATTGTTTTAATATTGTTGGGTTAACTTAATTGGGATCTTTTCAAAGAAAATCAAAATTGTTTATGAAAGTAGGACAAATGTATTTTCAAATGTAAGCCAGGCACAGCTCCACTTGCCAAATATGCATGTAGATGTTAGTACTATTGTCTCCATTACTAGCTCTACTTGCCATACATTCCATGTATTGACCCTTCGGGGCTGCTACGTTTCATGTTGCAGGTTATTCCGATTTTGATTTCTTTATAAACTTGTGGTTAAGGTAAAGGAATAGGTTTTATTTCTTTATAAATTATTCTTAGGGATTTTATATTAGATAAGAATTCTTTTATAAAATAATTTATACTTATGGTTGAAGGATCATTCAATAAGATTGCATTTAAATGGTGTTAGATCATTTTGACTTCATAATGTTAGTATTTAAGATTAATACTATTTATTACATTTAATTGGTTAATTTAAGAAATATTAACAAATTTTATTTGTCATTTTATGAATTATTAACTAAAGAAATAGGTTTGAATTCAAGTTATGAAAGTGTTTAAATTTTTATTTAACTCAAAGGTGGAATACCACATTTTTAACATGTTGGTATTATTTTTGTGATCATTTTGGTATATTACATTTATTTTTGTGGTTTATAAATAATAAGATATGATTTTAATAAGATTTATTACTTTATAAATACTTAATAAATAATAAATATTTAATTAAGAGGAATGATAATACATGATTATAGTTTTAAACTCTAATTCTTATTTTTCTAATATTTTTGGTATTTTATTTAGATTTTTAACATTTACCATTATTAAAATATTAATTATCAAAGTATTAAAACTTTGTAAAGTATTTATTAAATAATATTTATTTAAATAAGCATCATAATAATACTTAATAATAGTTTTAAGTTGTAGATTTTATTTTTCTAAACATTTTCATATATTATATGTATTTTCCTGATTTATAAAACAAAAGATATTAAACTTACAAGATTTAATCATTTTATTTTATTTTTGGAATATTGAAATTTGAATTCATATTGTTTTAATTCTTTTCTAAACAGACATGAAACTTTTTACACTCGTATGGGATCTACCCATGATCACAGACATGTGGGGCTTAGGCCACGTCATAAGCCACATCAGCAAGACTAGTCAACAGGGTGGACCAGGTCAAGGGTGACCTCACCCTGATGTCACGATGACATCAGCAATGGCATTGCTCTCAGATGATGCTCGAATTCGTGAATTGGTTGTGCGCGGGGTTGTGCCTCGGCTTAACGGAAAGAGGACGTCGCCCTAAACCTTATAGTGCCAGCACAACTCTAAAATGGTCACCGGAGTGCAGTGCACGGCAGTGACTGGCGGCTATGCACGGCGACGTTCGTCAATGGCTCGATTTAGGAAGCAAGCGAACCAACGGAGAAGAATAGTGTGTTCAGTGGCTCACCAGGAGCCTGAAGAAGAGCTCAGCGAGATGAATCATGGACGGAATCGAGATGGACGACGGCGGCCGAGCTTCGGGAATGAGGTCTCAATCCGAGCGTCTAGGACCTCCCCGGATTGCGTGCTTCAGCAAGAATAACGAGGTCGACATGGCAGTTCTTGTGGTGGTTTCAGGGAAGCAAGAGGAGCTACGGAGCGACAACGACAAGAGTCTCTGGCGAGCTAGGGTTTGGCTTTAGAGGAAGACAGAGAGGAAGAGGAAGGGAATGGAGATAAGGATGAGCGAGACGGCGTCGTGTTCTTCTTATCCTCTTCGGATGACATCAGCTTCAGCACAAATCGTGGCGACCCTGGCGGACGGCGGAGCATGAGCCAGGTAGCTGCTTCACCGGCGAATCCTTCTGGCGAGAGGAGGAAGAAAGGAGGAAAAGAACTGAAGGGGTACTAGGCTGCTGTTGGGCCTCCGTGGGCTGCTGCGGAGTGAGCGAAGAAGATTGGCTATGACCAGCGGGCGTTGAATAGAGGGAAGAGGGAATAGGTCGTGGGCCAGATTGCGTGTTCCCTCTGTTTTTCCTGGTTTTATTCCTTTTCCATTTTCTATTTTGTTTTTATATTTGTATTTCCACATGTTTAAATACCATAATTTCTATACAGTATTTAAAATATTCCAGATGTAATTATACTAATTGATTGCTCTACTTATCTTAGTATTTTTCAATACCCATTAAGTAAAATAATTAAGAACTAGGTTTTTAGAATTTTGTTTAAAACCTTAAAATCTTTCTATAATATTGTTTTCACTTTTATTTGGAGTGATGAAGTTTGTAAAATGTTTACCATGAATTATGGGAGTTTTAATATACTTATATCCTTTTAAAATTGTGAATAAAGGTGAATGGTTAAGACATGTTACCTCTATGTTTATAATCTATCACCATTTAAAGTAAAAGAGTGGAATTGTTTGCTAAGCTAACTTATGAGAACGAATTGATAAAGATGGTTCCTAAGCACCTATGATGATGATAATTAGAAATGATAAAGATGTGCTTAATTGATTTGTTATGGGAAAATATTTCTATAAAGCATTGTGAAAACAAGATGATAGATCAACCATAGTAAGTGGATACTAGGTTTGGTCTTAGATTTAGGGTTTTGTGTTTAACAAGGATTCCTGTATTCCATACTTCATAATTCTAAACTTCTGATTAAGGAATTCCTTTCCTAGATATATTACTTCTCTATATCCATCATCATGTGTTAACATGATGATCTTTGCTTCACAAGAATATTCTTATCCACCTTTTATGCTTCTAAAGGCATTTATAAATCCAATGAGCTTGCCATCAAAGCCTTTCACAATCCTTTATATCTATACTTGGCTATATCAACTACTCTATTGCTGATAGTGTCCCAATCCAACAAGTGGTTACTTCTAACTCCATTCATACTCTTCCTTAATCACCCATCACTAACATTACTCTAATGGATATATATATATATAAAATTCTACTCTCCTTAAGTGTTTGGTATTTCCCAAGAGGAAACTACTACTTCTATAATCCAATATTGCTCTAGTATCATCTTGATCATACTATCTGGTCTCTACTTAACTCCAGTATCTCATACTCCCTCTTCACATTATATTAATGTGACTTGTCATGGCTTAACCTAGAATAACATACCTATACTAGGGTTCAATCATGTGCTATCCACCAATGTCACTTATACATGGTATGAGCATTCAATATTGGTGAATAAGGCATGGTCACTATAATCCTTTGTGGTTTAGGTTTCCAGTTGACTAAACAAGGCTTCATCAATACAACATTACAGTTGTATTATAATTATCTTCTGTTTAGCTCTATTGGATTAAGATATATAATTCATTGACTATACCTACCTGATCCAATAGGACTACTCTTGGTAACTATCTTTAGACTTCATTCTTGTAATCTTCTTTGTTACCATATTGATTTGATTTCCTCATATCACTCCCATGCTATAGATGACATCTAGAACTAGCATTACTACTTAACTCTTCTTACTTCTTTCTTTATAAGCCTTAAGTGAATGCTATAATAAGGACAAGAGTTGATAGATCAAGAATTAATAGGTTAAGAATTGGTGAATCAATAGTTGATTACTCAATATTGATGAACAACAAATATAAGGACATGATTCAATAGAGATGATAAAGATTGATATGGAAAGAAAGATTTATGGTGAATGATCTTGACTTGGTTTCTTTCCTACTCAATCTCACTAAAGAGTAATAGTTAGGTATTTCCATGATACACATGGTACAAGTAGATAAGATTAAGATATAGTTGTTACATTCTTATTATTTGTGTTATATCCTTAACTTGGTACTCATGAGTGATTATAATGAATACTATGACATGATCACCTAAGGATCAAATATAATTCATTAAGTAATGTATTAGGGTTTAGTTTTATTCCATTTGATCTACCCTTAGATCAAATCATGTTTACCCAAAATAAGGTTTTAACAAAGGTCATATTGAAACTTATCACAGTCAACTTGATGATCTACTTCAATTCCATCAGGTTAAGAGAAGCTTCAATCACTTTGACAAGTTTTTATTTAAAAGCGCGAAAATTATTCAGATTTTCTATGCATGAATGCAATGCACACATATGTGTTCAGCTTATTTCTAAGCTCTAATGTTGGGATGTTACAAAGGGGTACCCCGTTGGCAGTTCTCTATGATACACATATACTGACAATGATAAGAACTTGCTTGTGACTAAAGTTGAGTAGCATAAGGAATGACCCTCGTACTCAAGGGGCATGAGATTCTCAACTTATGATTTGTCAAGCATATAACTCATAGTTGTCTCACTTTAACCTTAATCACTTCAAGATGCTTATGATAGGGGTAATGAGAGCTCAAAGCTAGTAAGTACCATAATTTTTGGAAGCTCTTTATGAAACTTGAAATCCCTACCTCCCTCTGCGAAGGGCCTTTCTTTTTACTTTTTGTTGAGTCTCCATCTTCTATCTTTATGCACCAATTAAAAGAGCATAGTTGTCATTCTTAGTTCAGTGTGCATTGTCCCAAAACTTTTTGATTGATTGATAATTATGGTATTGCTTGTTCATAAATTATTTGTATCTAGTCACCCTTATGAACTTTGAAGGTTTCCTATGCATTTATGTTTTGCTACTCCATGAAGGACAAGATGATTACCACTCTTGTTATGTTTTCTATATGTGAAACAAACAAATGTCTTTCAATGCATTGTTATTCTTGACATTTTGTTTGTGTTACTTTTCATTTTGCAACAAAGTTGCTTTGTCTTATTGTCAGAACTATATCTTTCATGCTTATGTTAGAATACTTTGATCCCAGCTATCAATGCTTTTCAATACCTTGATCAAGATTATGATGGTGCATGTTACCTCAAAAGTTATTCTTTTTATCACTTACCTACTCGAGGACGAGCAGGAGTTAATCTTGGGGATGATTGATACGTCATAAATGTGTCTATCATTTTTGATGCTCCATGCTTATTTTGTACCAACTATCTTATGTTTTGTCCACACTTTGAGGCATTTTTATATTTTCTAGAACTAACCTATTAACAAGATGTCATAGTTCCAGTTCATGTTTTCTGCTGTTTTTGGTTTCAGAAAAGCTAGTAAGGAAATATTCTCGGAATTGGATGAAACAAAAGCCGAAGTCAATTTTACCATAACAAAGACGGAGTCCAGAGTGGGGACGAAGAGGCGCCACAAGGCGGCCAGACCACCCCATGGCGCGGGTCCACCCTGGGCCGTGCCAGGGCATGGTGTGGCCCCCCTGGACCTCAACCGACCTTGCCCCTTCGCCTATATAAACCCCTCGAGGAGAAAAACCTAAGTACCCGATACAAAATCCACAAAAAAATCTGTAGCCGCCGCCACCATCGTCCCTAGATCAGGAGGGATATGAAGCTCTTCTCGGCACCCTACCGGAGAGGGGAGATCACCCTAGAGGCCCTCTTCATCACTGTCACATCCCAAAATTTTCCAAATTTTGAAATGTGAAAAATAAATAAACAAAAGAAATAATTGTTGAAATTTAGGGTGAAAGGAAACTTTTTGATTCCAAATGGAAACATCAAAACCCAACTTGAACAAACTTTGAATGAAATTTGAATCCAACAAAATTCAAATGAAGTGAAATGCATTCATCAATAATGTATCTTGAAATTTAAACTTGGGAAAAATAAACCAAAACCCTAAAACCCTAATGGAAGAAAATCATTTCCAAATCTCTTTAAGACTATGGATTTGATCCATGTAAAAATTTGTCAAAAAATATTTATAAATGATCAAAATGACAAATAAAAATATTATAAAACCATAGAAATTGGTTTCACTTAATTTGGAGCCATAGATAAAAACTTATGAGTTTAATATGGAAATAGGAAATATTCCCAAAGCTAATAAAGCACCTATCTAAAATCGATACCAAACTGTGAACAAAATAATCCTAAATGGATTTAAAAAGATAAACAAATACTAAATAAAATTATACAAATTGGAATCAGCGATTTTGGATTTATAAATAAAATATGTGGATTTTATAAGACAAAGAAAGAAATAAATAAATAAGGAATATTCAAAAGCCAAATTAAATCTTGGCCAAATCCATAAGCAAATGGAATAAAGATAATCCAAATAAAATAAAGGGATAAGAAATATTCAACTAAAATTATATGACATTAACCAAATTCTATTCTATTTGAATAAAGATAATATCCCTAATAGAAATGATTAATTAAATCATGAAAAAATAATAAATTGGAATTTACCAAAGTGGATTAAAAAGTTATCTAAATAACTTAAAAGAATTGTTTGAATAAAATTTATAAGGGTTTAAAACCATATTTGATTTTATTTGAATAAATACAATCTACTCATTTTAAATGATTAATAAATCATATTAAAATACTTTAAATAATTCAAAGAGAATTATTTGCACTAATGATTAAGTAAAACCTACTTAAAAAGTTTTGGTAAAAATTAGTATTCAAATAAGAGTTTGAAAATATGAATAAAAACTTAATTGAATAAAATTGAAAGTGCCCATTTTAAATAAAATATAAACCATAAAAGAATAAAAGAATTATTCCTAAAATGGTATTTAAAATACATGTTTAAACAACATTAAAACTTACTGAAAGTTTGGTAAAGATCTGAATTCAAATAGTGTTTGAATTATCTGAACAAAATTCAAAACATAAAATGGAAAACAGAAAAAAATAAAAAGAAACAGAATAAAAAAAGAGAAAGAACCAGCCTAACTAGCCCTAGGCCTAGACCAGCCCAACGTGCCCACTTATTCTCTCCCGCAGAAAACGTTTCACACTCAGCAACGCACCAACACAGTCGCTGATGTGTAGAACCCACCGCGTAACTGTCAACACCCGGATTTTTAATCCCAGATGCCTGTTATGCCATACATCACAATCCCAGGATTACCATTGTTGCAAGACATAACAGATTTGGATATCACAGTACATCATCCATTGCAAACCATACATAAGGTCTTACACAAATAAGGATCTCATGATCCAGTTCTTAATACAACTCAAGCAACGGAATAACGTAATAGTAACGATAGCATAGGCGAAGCTCCATCTTCGGGGTCACAGTCAATGCGGACGATGGGAGATGATCCTAGTTGTCGTAACCTTCCTGCGGTCCATCATCCTGATACTCCTCTTCATAGTCTAGCCACGGGAATAGCCAGGGACAAAGCCATGCATACTCTTCAAGTACTCGCAAACTAATACTAACAAGTTAAGGGGGGTTTTGTAGTAGGACACTAGGCTCTAGGGTTGTTTTGCAAAAAGCCAGATTTACCTCTACTAAGTTCAGAAGCAAAGAAAGCTAGTTGAAGTTTTATCACACCTAAGTGGGAACTTGAATCTCATATCACAACCCTGTTGTGGTCAAGTCAAAGTCTCAATCCATTTCACAAGTCATTTTGAAAACATCTGACGGTGGAATAGTATGGTCACTCCAACTATCCATAACCGTGGATGCGACTATTCGAATAGTTTGACACTCCGCAGAGATTGTACACTTTCACCACAACATTCGATACATCCGTCAGGAACAAATCCTGAATTCACCATACTCAGTATGCAGATAATCAATCCTAACCTTTCCATTATACGCCCTAGTATAGGCACCTCTCCTGTGAATTTGGCCTCCCAACCATGACCAACTGTCATCTTGGGTACTGCACAGGTGGACAATCTTCACAAGGTAGCCTCAGCTCAGACCTTGGCCGCGAGGGAACCCATACTAAGGTATATAAATTTCCAGTCAAGCCCTACCCAATTTTCGGGTATTGTGGTTGTACGGTAAAATTGGAATGGTATCGCATCCAGACAACCATTAGTTTTATAAAGGTCTAAGGCTCACGCCTCAATATTTTCATCATCAAAATCATCTGATGTTCGATAACACATGTCAAAACATTTCAGTAGAATGACTCATCATTCTAAGGTTTTCATAACCAGTTTCACCAAGTATTCCCATCTAAAGTTTGATCAATTTTTATGCTTAGCACTAGCATCTACAAGGGGTGATAAGTACTAATGAGGGGTGGTAAACAAGTGGAGATTAACTAAGTTCAATCTCATGCTTTAGGATGATATCAAGATTATCTAACTTAGGCCAAATTTTATTCTCTTTGTGCAACCTTCTATTATCTTTCTAATATCTACAATTCACCATGTAAACTCTAAGAACTAGGAATAAATAAATAAAGCATAAAGCTTGCAAGTAACAACTAGGAATGGGGTATCAAGTGGTGTAAGATTGCAAGTAGAACTTGCATGGTTTGGCATGGGAAGATAGTAGTATAAACTTGCTAAGTTGCAAGTGTTAGCTTGCAAGGTTTCAAGTATTGGCTTGCACAAGTATCAGTATAAGATTGCCTTGAGCAGAGCAGTGGTTGAAGTTCGGCTCGGCTTCTTCCTCGTAGTGTCCTCCTTCCTCCTCGTATCCTTGGTCGGTTCTAGCGTCTATAAATAAATACGAGGTACACAATCACCAAACAATACGTAACTACTTTCAATCATCACACAAGGGTGTACTATAGATGATCTAGCATCATCACTTAACATTACAAGATTAAGGCATTTGTCTTATTCATTTTAATTTGAGAAAAGTAATTTCTACTCATTGAAAACTACTTAAGATTTAATCTTCTCCAAACCAAACATGGGATCATGTTGACACATGTCATCACCACACATTTCAGTATATGGGAATGTGATTTAAAGTGGTGTCACAATTTAATAAGGTTTAACCTTTTATTTTAAATAAATAAAGTGACTAGAAATGCCTATGTGACATTCTTTTATTACTTGGACATTATTTCTGTAAGTAAACTAATATATTTTTACATATTCTGAAAGGTCTGATCAAATGTGATTTTTGAGAGTTCGAATCAACTCAAAAGCTCTTATGGTTGAAATTTGAAAAATGTTTGAATGCAGAAAAGCTTCTGCCTTGTTATTTTTACCAAGGTTGATCTACAGATCCAAATGGTTTGCATCCAATGGGCTTGGATTAATATTTTCAGTACCTTTCTAACAAAATTGGTTTCATGCAATTTGGTTCATTAAATCGAGCTGGGTTGATTTTTGAAACTAGGTACAGAACTGTGTTTGAAATAAATGGAAAAAATCTAAATTCAAATGGCTGGGTCGCGCGAGAGAGCTTAATGGTCCGGCCCAGTGTCACTCCGCAGCATGGGGCGCAGCTAACAGGGGGTTCCACCAGTCAGTGGCTCATAACGCGCGAAGCGGTACAGGGCGGTGTGTTTCGTTGGATTAGAAGGGAGATCGAAGGCTGAGGGTCGTCGTCGACGATGAACATGTCACCGGCGAGCTTGAACCCTAGCGGCTCGGTGGGGGTGCATAGGGGGCATACCAGGGCTCCAGCAACGACAGCGAGGAGAGCAAACGAACGAGTGGTCAATGGCGAGCTCAGGGACGGTCGAGGCAGCTCCGGCGGTGGTAGAAATCAACGGCCCCCTTCTCCTCCAGAGGCGGCCTGCTCTGGCGCAATTCCGGCGAGCTGCTGCTCCTCGTGCTTCAGCTCGAGGTGGAACGATTAGTGAGGTGAGGGGAGTGGGATGGTGTGCTTCAAATGGCTTGGGGTGGCCTCCTTTTATAGGCTCAACGGCGAGACCGAGAGGGATGGGCAAGCGACGGTGGCGACATGGCTACGGGCTGCTAGAGGCATGGCTGAGGTTGGCGATCGACGGGCGGTCTCCTGGCGATGCTCTAGAGCTTAAATGCATGCGTAAGGGCGGTGGCAGTCGGTCGGGAACGTGCGGTGCTCTGCGAGGCAGAGGCGGAAAACTCCACGGCGAGCGGTGGCTACGGGGTACGGGGCGGCGAACGGGGGTGTCTGGCGTGTTCCTGGGATCATGGCGAAGCGGTAGGCACGGGCTGCGGTCTAGGGGCGGCGTGTGCACGCGTGCCGGGTGCGGCGCTCTGGGGCGGGCTCGGCATGTCGCAGTGACACTGGGCGCACGGCGTTCCTGGTGGTCCACGACTTGCACTGGCTTGGGGAGGGGACAGTGGGCGGCGGTGAGGTGCTGGCTACCTCCCAAACAAGTTGGGCAAGGCTAGGGTGGCTGCTATCTGGCCGGCGACAATGGGGTGGCATGGTGAGGCTCGGCCTGCTCACCATTGATTGCAAGGCAAGCTCTCAGTGGAGCTATATGTTTACAATTGAGCTAGATGATCTACTAAAGACTAGTTGCAACGAGAGAGGGAACAAGTTAGGCCAAAATCACTGCACACTATAGTGTTTATGATTTGTTTGATTTAAATCTGCAAGGTGTTTGATGAAATGGCCGCAAGAAACTTTCTTTTGAATTTTGAAAAGATTTTTGGTGGGTGTGCTAGGCATGTACTGAGGATTCTGTGGATGCTTGGGTTTTGAAAATTGAGCTGGTTTGAGCGGTTTTTGAAATAGTGGGATCTTCTCCTATGAGATAGATTCAATTTTAAACTATCATTTAAACCTAGCATTTGAATATTTCTGGAAGATCACAAAGTGGGACTTGGTACCTCATTATGTGTACTAACAAGGGGTGCAAAGATCCACAAATGTTTCTGTTAAGTTTTGAATGCTAGGGATAGCCAAAGTAGGCATGAGAGTTAATTTGGCCAAAATAACCATTCACTTAATTTATTCATTTTGAGTTGTTTGTCTTTGGGAAAAGTTTGGGGATTGTTTAGATGATGTTTATTTCACCTAAGAATACTTTTACAAGAAAATAAACACATAATCATGGAAATTCAAAAGAATCCAAATTTTAAACACACATACATATGAATGCTTTCATATTTTTAGTTGGGAACGTTTTTGTTAACCCAAATTTTGATGACTAGAGTTTAATGATCCAAGCTTAATATTTTTGGGATGTTACAAACCTTCCCCCCTTAAACAAAATCTCGTCCCGAGATTTGAAAAAGGACGAAAAATATTACCTAGGATTTGAAGAGATCGGGAAACTATGTCCTGATGTGATCTTCGCGCTCCTAGGTAGCTTCCTCTTCCGTGTGGTTGCTCCACTGAATCTTGAGAAACTTGATGCTTCGGGTCCTGGTGGTTTGGAAAGCTTCTTCCAAAATATGGATGGGTACATTGGGATAGGTCAGGTCATCGTTGATCTCTATGGTCTGGTGATCAATGTTCTTGAAAACTTCAGTCTTCTCCGGAACTTCGAGGCACTTGCGAAGTAATGAGATATGGAACACATTGTGCACGGCTGACATTTCTTCTGGCAGTTACAATTGATACGAAACTTCTCCTCGACGGTTCAGAATCTTTAAGGGTCCGATATATCTGGGGGCTAACTTTCCCTTCAGTTGAAAACGCTGCATCCCTTTCAATGGTGACACTTTCAAATACACAAAATCTCCGATGTTGAAGGCGAGGTCTCGACGTCTCTTGTCGGTGTAACTCTTCTGTCTTGACTGGGCGGTCTTGAGGTGCTCACGAATCTTGTGAAATTTTTCTTCTACTTCTCATAGGATGTCAGGTCCGAAAATCTGACGCTCTCCTACTTCCGACCAGTTCAAAGGGGTGCGACACTTTCTTCCATACATGAATTAAAATGGGGCCATTTGCAAACTAGCTTGGTAACTGTTGTTGTATGAAAATTCTGCGAACGGCAGATAGTCTTCCCATTTAGATCCATACTCTAATACACATGCTCTCAACATATCTTCGATTATTTAATTTACTCGCTCCGTTTGTCCTTCGGTCTGAGGGTGATAAGCTGTGCTGAAATCTAGTCGGGTTCCTAAACCTTCTTGGAATTTCTTCCAAAATCTCGAGGTAAACTGAGTTCCTCGATCCGATATAATGTTCCTGGGGACTCCGTGAAAACTGATGATTCTAGCGATGTATAACTCCGCTAGCTTCGAACTCTGGTATGTGGTCTTGACTGGTAAGAAATGGGCTACTTTGGACAACCTATCAACTATGACCCAGATAGAGTCATTCCCCTGCTAGAAGTAGGCAATCCGGTGAAAAAGTCCATTCCAACAGAATCCCATTTCCATTCCGGAATTTGCAGGGGTTGCAACAATCCTGCGGATCTTTGATGTCCCGCCTTGACTCTCTGACATATATCACACTTGGCGATATAGCTTCCGATTTCTCTCTTCATCATATGCCACCAAAATTGTTCTTTCAAATCCTGATACATCTTCGTTCCTACGGGGTGGATAGAATAAAGAGTATCATGAGCTTCCTTCAGAATAACTTCTTTCAACTCTAAATCTGCTGGTACACAAAGACGTCCTTTGTACCACATAACTCCTTCTACGTCTTCGGTGAATCCAGGTACCTTGCATGTACCGATACGACGCTTGATTCCATCGATACTAGCATTTCCTTTCTGCGCCTCTTTGATCTAACTAATCAAAGTGGGTTGAAGTTCTATGCTAGCCAAAAATCCTTCACTCACTAATTCCATTCGGAAATCCTCCATCTCTTTGTGCAGGCTTGGTTGCTCCTTCAAAATCATGGAGTTCAAGCGGCACGGCAATCTACTAAGGGATCTGCTACCACGTTGGCTTTACCGGGGTGATAGTGAATGTCCAGGTCGTAATCCTTGATTAGCTCAATCCATCTTCTCTGCCTCATATTCAGCTCCTTCTGAGTGAATATATACTTCAGGCTCTTGTGATCCGAATAAATCTCACAACGGTTTCCCATCAGGTAATGCCTCCATGTCTCCAGGGCTAGAACTACGGTTGCGAGTTCGAGGTCATGGGTTGGGTAGTTTTGTTCATGCTGCTTCAGTTGTCGAGATAGATAAGATATAACTTTTCCTTCTTGCATTAGCACACATCCAAGACCGATCTTGGATGCGTCACAATACACGTCAAAGGGCTTCGAGATATCCGGCATGATTAAGATTGGGGTTGAAATCAACCTTCTCTTGAGTTCTTGAAAACCATCTTCACATTTGTCTGTCCATTCAAACTTCTTGTCCTTCTTCAGCAATTGGGTCATGGGTCTGGCGATAGTCGAGAATCCTTCTACGAACTTGCGGTAGTATCCCTCCAATCCGAGAAATGCACGAACTTGGGTTTGAGTGGTTGGGGCTTGACAATCTTCGACATCTTTCACCTTTGCAGGGTCAACGGCAATTCCTCCGACTGATATAATGTGGTCGAGGAATCCTACCTCCTGTAACCAGAATTCACATTTGCTAAACTTGGCATACAACTGACGCTCTCTAAGGGTTCCAAGAATGGTCCTTAGGTGTAGCTCATGTTCTTCTTATGATTTGGAATAAATCAGAATATCGTCGATTAAAACAACGATAAAATTATCCAGGAAGTCCATAAAAATCTTATTCATGAGATTCATGAAATAAGCGGGGGCATTGGTTAATCCAAAAGACATGATAGTATACTTGTATAATCCATATCTGGTGGTAAAGGCAGTCTTGGGAATATCCTCTGCGTGAATCTTGAGTTGATGATAGCCAGTTCTAAGATCAATCTTAGAAAACACTTTGGCATCGGTCAACTGGTCAAACAGGTCTTCTATCTTGGGCAATGGGTACTTGTTCTTAACAGTGACATCGTTCAACTTCCGATAATCCGTACACAAATGGTTTCCTCCATCTTTCTTGTCCACGAACAAGACAGGTGATCTCCATGGTGACGCACTTGGTTGAATCAATCCAATTTCCAACATGGAATCCAATTGCTTCTTTAGTTCTGCTAGTTCAGACGGGTTCATACTATATGGCCTCTGGGCTATGGGTCCTGTTCCAGGGATTAGTTCAATGATAAGCTCGATATCCTGATCTGGGGGCATACCGGGCAAAACATCTAGAAATACATCGGGGTATTCACATACTATCTGGACTTGGTCAATGGTAGGTTGGGATATACTCTTGATGCACTTGAATTGACGAGGTAAGGTTCCAGATACATGCTCAACTGATATTACGGCTATACTGGACATGGTTATGGCTTTCTTGGCATAGTCAATTAATCCTGTATGTTTGGACATCCAATCCATTCCTAGTACTACTTCCAAACCTTTAGTTCCAAGTACTATCAGATTAGCATAAAAATCTATGCCATGGATTCGGATAGGGACGGCTTTGCAAATTTGCCTAGCTTTGGTGGTTGAACCGAGGATTTGAACAATCATAACATGCTTCAGTTTGGTTGGTTGAATCTTACTAGTGCATACAAATTCTTCGGTGACAAATGAATGAGCTGCACCAGAATCAAACAACACTCTAGCAAGTACTGAATTAACAGAAAACATACCCAGCACGACATCTGGTGCTTCCTGGGCTTCTTCAGCATGCATGAGAAAAAGACGGCCGTTGCGGTTGAGCGAATTTCCTAGGGCAAACCTTCTTCCGGGCTGAACATGACGCTACTGCTGAGCTGGGGCATTTGCATTGGGGCTGCAGCATTCTTCTTGGGGCACTCATTGGAATAGTGACCCTTATTTCCATAGTCATAACAAGTCACTTACGACTTGTCCTTTGTTGCAACGGGCACATCATTGCTTCTAGTCCTCGGGGAAGTGTTGGTGTTGGTGGCAGCATTGTTGTTGTTGAAATTGGGTGGTGCACGGTTGATATTGCCAGAGTTGTCGAGGTTGTTGTGATTTCCTCCGGGCCTTGGGTTTCCACGGTTGGGATAGGTCGGACGGTTCATCGGGGGTCTGCTGGTTCTCGGGGCAAATCCGGGAGATGGGTTGGGGCGATACTTTGGTGTTTGATGGTTTCCCGGCTGATGCATCATGAGGCGCTTGCAGTTCTCATTAGCTTGGTTGATCTTTCCTTCCATTTGAATGGCAGAGTCGACGAGGGCTTCAATATCAACAAAAGGGATATTGACCAACATAGTCTGCATCTCATCATGCAAACCATTCAGGAATCTTTCTTTCTTCTTGGCTTCAGTGTCGATCTCATCCGGGGCATACCTAGCTAATGACAAGAATTTGTCACGGTATTCCACCACGGTCATCCTTCCTTGCTTCAGTTCTCTGAATTCATCTCTCATCCTCTTGATCAAACCTGGTGGAAGATGGGTTCTGCTGAACTTGACCTTGAATTACTCCGGTCATTGCACGAACGTTGTTCCACCATGATCTTGCATCTCCGACTAGATAGTGGGTGGTGAACAAAACTTTCTCGTTGGCTTCCACTCCTACGACTTCCATATTGTTTTCCATGGTCTGCAGCCAATCATCTGCATCTAAGGGCTCTTCCGACTTAGTGAAAACAAGTGGGTTGGGGTTCTGGAAATTCTTGAGCTTAGATCCATGGTTGTCCTGATTTCCTTGGCCTTGATTGTTGTGGGCCAGTTGATCTATCAGCTGAAGGGTGGATAAGTTGTCTTGACGTTCTGCTCTTTCAGCTTCGCGGTCATAAACCAACATTTGCAGTGTCACATCCCAAGATTTTCCAAATCTTGTAATGTGAAAATAAATGACCAAAATAAAGCTTTGTTTGATTTTCAGGGCCAGAAGAAACTTTTTGAATTCAATTGGAACTTCAAACCTAATTGAATTAAATAAAACCCTAAAGGGATTTAAAAAAAGATAAACATTTTAAATAAAGGAAAATAAAATATTTTGGAAATACTATTTTGGATCTTTTAAATAAAAGGATTTGGTTTTCAAAAGAAATAGAAGTTTTATAAATAAAGATTATTTTATAAAGCCAAATTAAAACCTTGGCCAAGATTTTGAAATAAAACATTTTGTTTAGATAAAAATAATAAAGGTTTATTTTAAAAAAATTAATAAGGATTTAATATCCAAGTTTTATTAATAAAGGTTTTACTATTTCCAAAACATCAAACTTATTTATTTGTTTAAAATAGGTTTTTCAAGTATCTTTTTATTTTCATATAAAACCTACTGATTTGGTTTTGAAAATATTTGGATTTCAAATGGAGATTTTATTAAATAAATCAAACCCTATTTGATTAAATAACTATGGTCTATTATATTTAATAGATCCTAAAAAGAATAAAAATAATTATTTTATTTTGGGATTTGGATTATGTTGATAAACATAACCAAAACTTATTACAAGTGTGGTGATTGTTTGAATTATTTGAATGCTTGAATAGTTGATTGAAATTCAAAACAGAAAATAGTTTTGGAAAAAGAAAAAGGTTTCAGACAGAAAAAAATAGAGCAGCCCAACCATCTGGCCCAGCTCCAACCCAACAGCCCACCTAGCCCATCTCACCCTCGCACCGAACCGTTTTTATTCCCCGCAGAAACAACCCACAAGGCCACTGACATGTGGACCCCAACTCCCTCTCTCAATCCACTGACGCAACGGCCCCACATACCCAGCCATCGTCTTCAAGCGAGACCCCGTCGCCCTGCCGTTGCAGTGAGTTACTCTGGTGGTGATTGCGCGTTGATGGAGGCTTTGATTCCTCGCAGTGACCATACCCCTTTAAACGCCAGTGACTCCTCTCCACTTCCCCTCTGTCGCCCCACCTCGACACGCCTCGGTCATCAAATTCGACCAACACTCCCTCTATTCCGACGACACTCCGGTGCCGATTCCGGCGACTCAACACCGCCCCGTGCCTCCCTGAGCACACTAGGAGACTCCCCACTCCCAGACGCATCTCCCAGTACCCTCCGTTCGACGCGGGCGTTCAGGCGTCGACTACGACAAGCCTCCTAGCGCCGCCGCGTCTGTCTTCAACTCCGGCAAGTGCCCAGGTAGATTCCGACCGCCTCTTCCCCTCTCGTTCACGCACACACCTACGCCGTGTCCTGCTGCATCTGACCAGACCCTTGTCCTGCCTTAGGGCGATCTGCAGCATCGCCTCGGCAACAACCAGAGCCGCCAGACGCCGTTGCAAACTCCGGCGAAGAATTGCAGCAGAACCCGCGCGCCCCTCGACGAGCTTCCACAACGTTGAGCATCAGCAGGCTTTGGCGATTCTGGTGAGCTACCCCTCTGCTTCCCTCTCCTCCTAAATCACCGGCGACCACACCGTCTGAGCGCGCCGCCGCCAACCACCGCCGCCAGCGCCGCCACTTTGTGGTCAATTAGATCAGAGCCATTCATTTTAGATCGAACGCCTAGGAACCAGCGACTTAAACGAAAGGGTATGCGTTGATCAGAGCCGCACAGATCCCTTTTAATCCAACGGTCTGCAGCGTGATCCACACTGAACCGGTATGGATCAATGGAAACATTACACGTGGCATGTAGTTGATTTAAAAGACAGAATTGATCTATTAGGATTCCAATTTTGTAAATTGCACAACTTTTGATCCACACGTCCAAATTTTGCAAATTTTATATCAATGGAATCAGCAAGACAAGCCCTAGCCAACCATGCCTTTTTTTTAGCAAAAAGCGTTTGGGAAAATGGTTGTTTTTGCAGAAACATTTGTATGCTTGTTAAGGATGTAAAAATTGTTCAAAAATGATTTTGAGGATAAAATCTTTTGCAAATGGTGTGATTTGAACCCACTAACATTAGGAAACACTTTGTGGATTCAAAAATGTATTTGGTGAAACAAAATAGTGATTCTTTGAATTAAAAGCATTTCTAGTCAAATAGAAATGTGGTTTATTTATTAAAAATGATTTTGAAGGAAACCCTTTGGAAAATGTTTTGTTTTAAACTCTCTGGCCCTAAAAACAAGGTTTTGTGGTTTGAAAATATATTTGGTGAACCCTATAGATTAATGCCTTAGTAAAAATATTTCTACACCACATAAAATGATGCTTTGTTTTGAAAATGGTTTAGAAAGTGAAACCTCTTGCAATTGACTTTTCCACTTTACAAAATGACCAATAGGTGTTTTCAAACGTCCATGACCCATTAGGAACCACTTTTCAAAACAAAACAAAACAAAGCTTGGCATGCTTGCATGCATTACTTTGACTTTGTCATTTTATGTGATTGTTGTTTGATTGGTAGATTGAGTTTGTGCCTTGCTTGATTGATTTGTAGTGACTTGAAGAGTGTGATTGTTGCAAGGACAAGGAGTGAAATTATACCCTACCAAAAAGGCAAGTGATGCTTCATACTTTTGTCCTATTACTTTCACTATGCATTAGTGATTTTGCTAAGAAAAACTTGCATGGATTTTGCTAAGTATAAATCTTGCTATAGTAAAACCTAGTAG
The DNA here is from genome assembly GCA_030063025.1 of Avena longiglumis. NCBI lineage: Eukaryota > Viridiplantae > Streptophyta > Magnoliopsida > Poales > Poaceae > Avena > Avena longiglumis. The sequence goes on along the minus strand of CP125974.1, from coordinate 466,670,956 downwards.
ATGAATCCTTAGTAGGATTTTCCTAAGTTAAGATTCCTACTACTATCAAGCTTATCCTAGCTAATAGAAAACATGGGTGGAATATATATTCACACTATGGAAAATATTATAAGTCTGAGGACTTGTGTTTTGTTTAATAAAACAACTAATTTAATGAATCACCTGGGTGGAATGGGACTTGCTTGGTGGATTTTGGTTGAGTATTTCACAAGGCCCATGTCTATGGTTGACCTTGTGTATCTCACTTGTGGATGGCCACCCAGGAACAAAGAGATTTGAGATGTCAAATGTTGAGAAGCTTCAAGTGCAACCACTTGGCAATATGGGCTCTGCCATGATCATATAGGTTGCAAGAACTTAGCCATATGGACAGTTGGTGGTAGTTTTTGATAGGTTGGAACACGTCCATTTTGGTCTAAGGGAAGGCTTCTGAAAGATCTTGTCTTGGGAAACCAATTCTTGTGGTGAAAGTGCACCACCTCTGCAAAGTGTAAAATCTAAGTACTTAGCCATGTCCCTGGTAAAGGACAATTTGAGCATCAAGACATGGAAGCAATCAAGAATCTCATCATTCAAATTTCTAAGTTAAAAACTTGTGTTTTGAACAAGGGTTATTTGAAATCTTCAATCTTTGATTGAGAGAAGCTTTGGAAAAGATTTTGTCAAAACAAAGTATTTTCAAAATGATAAGGAAAATCTATTTTGAGCAATGCAAGCCTCAACTCCACTTAGCCAAATGCATATAGATGATAGACTCCACTATACTACCATAGTATCACTTGCCAATACAATTCAAATGTATTGACCCTTTGTGGCTGTAACTTGTATGTTGCGGGTTTGATTGATTTCAGTGAAGATTGATTGAATAGGATTACAAAGTCTACAACCAACATCTGCCTGTGGCACTTTGAATACGAAGGACCCCATGACTATAGTTATTCCAATGCAATGTAAGTAATAGCCAAATGAGCTATGTAAGATGTAATAAAACTATGTTATTCCTGGTTATAAAGTTATATTATGACCTTTGTTTCTTGATATTACATCTAAACTGTGGATGCTAGCTATTGATCCAGGGACTATCATTGTAAACACAGGGGACACCACCTTATATTGTTGTAAGGTTGGGACACTCCCTCTACAGATGGTATCAGAGCATTGTGTTGCGTGTAGGATTTGTAAACCTAGGATTGGACAAAAACCCTTAGAAAAATAGGAGTTGTATTTGTTCCAAAAACTTATTTACGAAAACACTTGTAAACTCTTTCCTCAACCATTTTGGTTTCAACTCTACTTCTCTTCTATTTCAACTTGATGGAAAAACCTACCCCATGGCCAAAGACTACACCATGTGCAAAGGACTTCTTCAACACTTTCAACTCTAATGACTTCAACTTCTTCAACTCTAATGACTTCAACATCTTCAGCATATTCACCAAGGACTTCCAACTTGGATACCACTAAGGACTACAAGTGAGACAAGGAAATCTTGCTCAAGATGTGGAGACTAAGGAAATGCAAAATTAGAAGGAGTTCACTCCACCTGAAGTATTGTGACCAAAAGTTTTTCCAAGGAAACCAAGATCTCATGCAAGAAGAATCAACCAAGAAGGAAGGAAAGATCACAAGTGAACCATATAGAAGGACCACCATATTATAGTTAAGTCTAACACACCAACTTATGGGGTGTAACAAAAATATTTTGTTGCCTAAAAATGTGATTGAACTTTGTTGTTTGAGTGGAATGTTTGTTTGTGAATGCTTGCACATTGCTTGTGTGAATTGTGATGTGTGATTAGAATTATTCCCTTAGAAATCTTTTGCCTATTCTAATCCCTACCCAACCCAAACAGATGACTTCTCCAAGAGACTCCCACATCAAGGTTGATGACACCAACAACAACCAAGAGGACAACATGAGAGAACTTATAGCAACCCAAAACCAGTTGAGCCAAGAGACAACTCAGCTTTTAGCCAACAACAATGTACTAGACCCATCCATACAAAGGATTTTGAAACTTCAATCCCAATTGATGCAAGGATTGGTTACTCAAATGATCAACATGGGAGAAAACTTTTCCCAAAGAGCTAATGACAACAAGGATGACAAAGATGTTATTCTAGAAGGAACCCAAGCATGCAAGATTTATAGATACAAGGATCATCCATCCAAGGAACATGAAGATCAATGCCCCAAGAAGAGAGAAAGATCTCCCACCTATGGAGAGCATGAACTAGAAGAACTCCTAGCTTTGGAGAGACCCAAAAAGAAGAAGAAGAAATGCCCCAACCCTAACAAGGAGGATATTATTCAAGTGCAATGTTACAATTGCAAAGAGATGGGACACTATGCCAATGAATGCCCATAAAAGAAGAAGAACCAAGGAAACAAACAAGAGGCAATGATACCAAAGGAAAAGAAAGATATCAGCCAAGTGATGTGTTTCAAATGCAAGGAACTAGGCCACTATGCAAACAATTGTCCAGAAAAGATGAAGAACAAGTTAAACAAGTCTATGAAAGATCTCAACCTTGGACCATGAGTCGACTGTGGAACCAAGGACACGATGCAAATGTTTGCTTAGAGAAGTTTTCCCCAGGATCCCAAGCAGGCCAAGATGTAATTTAGTTTGAAATTTTTTAAGGGTGGTAGTACCCTAGTTGTTTTGAGCCTACTTGTAACCCCTAGCCTCCCCAAATCTCGGGACGAGATTTATTTTAAGGGTGGTAGCCTGTCACATCCCATCCCAAGATTTTCCAAATCTTGTAATATGAAAATAAATGAATAAAATAAAGCTTTGTTTGATTTTCAGGGCCAGAAGAAACTTTTTGAATTCAATTGGAACTTCAAACCTAATTGAATTAAATAAAACCCTAAAGGGATTTAAAAAAAAGATAAACATTTTAAATAAAGGAAAATAAAATATTTTGGAAATACTATTTTGGATATTATAAAAGGATTTGGTTTTCAAAAGAAATAGAAGTTTTATAAATAAAGATTATTTTATAAAGCCAAATTAAAACCTTGGCCAAGCTTTTGAAATAAAACATTTTGTTTAGATAAAAATAATAAAGGTTTATTTAAAATAAATTAATAAGGATTTAATATCCAAGTTTTATTAATAAAGGTTTTACTATTTCCAAAACATCAAAACTTATTTATTTGTTTAAAATAAGTTTTTCAAGTATCTTATATTTTCATATAAAACCTACTGATTTGGTTTTGAAAATATTTGGATTTCAAATGGAGATTTTATTAAATAAATCAAAACCTATTTGATTAAATAACTATGGTCTATTATATTTAATAGATCCTAAAAAGAATAAAAATATTATTTTATTTTGGGATTTGGATTATGTTGATAAACAGAACCAAAACTTATTACAAGTGTGGTGATTGTTTGAATTATTTGAATGTTTGAATAGTTGATTGAAATTCAAAACAGAAAATAGTTTTGGAAAAAGAAAAAGGTTTCAGAAAGAAAAAAATAGAGCAGCCCAACCATCTGGCCCAACTCCAATCCAACAGCCCACCTAGCCCATCTCACCCTCGCCGCGAACCGTTTTTCTTCCCCGCAGAAACAACCCACAAGGCCACTGACATGTGGACCCCAACTCCCTCTCTCAATCCACTGACGCAATGGCCCCACATACCCAGCCATCGTCTTCAAGCGAGACCCCGTCGCCCTGCCGTTGCAGTGAGTTACTCCGGTGGTGATTGCGCGTTGATGGAGGCTTTGATTCCTCGCAGTGACCATGCCCCTTTAAACGCCTGTGCGTCCTCTCCACTTCCCTCTGTCGCCCCACCTCGACACGCCCTCAGGCTGTCAAATTTCGACCAACACTCCCTCTGTTCCGACGACACTCCGGTGCCGATTCCGGCGACTCAACACCGCCCCGTGCCTCCCTGAGCACACTAGGAGACTCCCCACTCCCAGACGCATCTCCCAGTACCCTCCGTTCGACCGCGGGCGTTCCAGAGCGTCGACTACGACAAGCCTCCTAGCGCCGCCGCGTCTGTCTTCAACTCCGGCAAGTGCCCAGGTAGATTCCGACCGCCTCTTCCCCTCTCGTTCACGCACACACCTACGCCGTGTCCTGCTGCATCTGACCAGACCCTTGTCCTGCCTTAGGGCGATCTGCAGCATCGCCTCGGCAACAACCAGAGCCGCCAGACGCCGTTGCAAACTCCGGCGAAGAATTGCAGCAGAACCAGCGCGCCCCTCGACGAGCTTCCACAACGTTGAACATCAGGAGGCTTTGGCGATTCTGGTGAGCTACCCCTCTACTTCCCTCTCCTCCTAAATCACCGGCGACCACACCGTCTGAGCGCGCCGCCGCCAACCACCGCCGCCAGCGCCGCCACTTTGTGGTCAATTAGATTAGAGCCATTCATTTTAGATCGAACGCGTAGGAACCGACGAATTAAATGAAAGGGTATGCGTTGATCAGAGCCGCACAGATCCCTTTTAATCCAACGGTCTGCAGCGTGATCCACACTGAACCGGTATGGATCAATAGAAACATTACACGTGGCCTGTAGTTGATTTAAAAGACAGAATTGATCTATTAGGATTCCAATTTTGTAAATTGCACAACTTTTGATCCACACGTCCAAATTGTGCAAATTTTATATCAATGGAATCAGCAAGACAAGCCCTAGCCAACCATGCCTTTTTTTTAGCAAAAATCTTCTGTAAAATTGATTGTTTTTGCAGAAACATTTGTATGCTTGTTAAGGATGTAAAAATTGTTCAAAAATGATTTTAATGATAAAATCTTTTGCAAATGGTGTGATTTGAACCCACTAACATTAGGAAACACTTTGTGGATTCAAAAATGTATTTGGTGAAACAAAATAGTGATCTTTGAATTAAAACCATTTCTAGTCAAATAGAAATGTGGTTTATTTATTAAAAATGATTTTGAAGGAAACCCTTTGGAAAATGTTTTGTTTTAAACTCTCTGGCCCTAAAAACAAGGTTTTGTGGTTTGAAAATATATTTGGTGAACCCTATAGATTAATGCCTTAGTAAAAATATTTCTACACCACATAAAATGATGCTTTGTTTTGAAAATGGTTTAGAAAGTGAAACCTCTTGCAATTGACTTTGCCACTTTACAAAATGACCAATAGGTGTTTTCAAACATTCATGACCCATTAGGAACCACTTTTCAAAACAAAACAAAGCTTGGCATGCTTGCATGCATTACTTTGACTTTGTCATTTTATGTGATTGTTGTTTGATTGGTAGATTGAGTTTGTGCCTTGCTTGATTGATTTGTAGTGACTTGAAGAGTGTGATTGTTGCAAGGACAAGGAGTCAACTTATACCCTACCAAAAAGGCAAGTGATGCTTCATACTTTTGTCCCATTACTTTCACTATGCATTAGTGATTTTGCTAAGAAAAACTTGCATGGATTTTGCTAAGTATAAATCTTGCTATAGTAAAACCTAGTAGATGAATCCTTAGTAGGATTTTCCTAAGTTAAGATTCCTACTACTATCAAGCTTAGCCTAGCTAATAGAAAACATGGGTGGAATATATATTCACACTATGGAAAATATTCTAAGTCTGAGGACTTGTGTTTTGTTTAATAAAACAACTAAGTTAATGAATCACCTGGGTGGAATGGGACTTGCTTGGTGGATTTTGGTTGAGTGGTTCACAAGGCCCATGTCTATGGTTGACCTTGTGTATCTCACTTGTGGATGGCCACCCAGGAACAAAGAGATTTGAGATGTCAAATGTTGAGAAGCTTCAAGTGCAACCACTTGGCAATATGGGCTCTGCCATGATCATATAGGTTGCAAGAACTTAGCCATATGGACAGTTGGTGGTAGTTTTTGATAGGTTGGAACACGTCCATTTTGGTCTAAGGGAAGGCTTCTGAAAGATCTTGGCTTGGGAAACCAAGTCTTGTGGTGAAAGTGCACCACCTCTGCAAAGTGTAAAATCTAAGTACTTAGCCATGTCCCTGGTAAAGGACAATTTGAGCATCAAGACATGGAAGCAATCAAGAATCTCATCATTCAAATTTCTAAGTTAAAAACTTGTGTTTTGAACAAGGGTTATTTGAAATCTTCAATCTTTGATTGAGAGAAGCTTTGGAAAAGATTTTGTCAAAACAAAGTATTTTCAGAATGATAAGGAAAATCTATTTTGAGCAATGCAAGCCTCAACTCCACTTAGCCAAATGCATATAGATGATAGACTCCACTATACTACCATAGTATCACTTGCCAATACAATTCAAATGTATTGACCCTTTGTGGCTGTAACTTGTATGTTGCAGGTTTGATTGCTTTTAGTGAAGATTGATTGAATAGGATTACAAAGTCTACAACCAACATCTGCTTGTGGCACTTTGAAGATGAAGGACCCCATGACTATAGTTATTCCACTGCAATGTAATGTAATAGCCAAATGAGCTATGTAAGATGTAATAAAACTATGTTATTCCTGGTTATAAAGTTATATTATGACCTTTGTTTCTTGATATTACATCTAAACTGTGGATGCTAGCTATTGATCCAGGGACTAGCATTGTAAACACAGGGGACACCACCTTATATTGTTGTAAGGTTGGGACACTCCCTCTAAAGATGTTATCAGAGCATTGTGTTGCCTGTAGGATTTGTAAACCTAGGATTGGACAAAAACCCTTAGAAAAATAGGAGTTGTATTTGTTCCAAAAACTTATTTACAAAAACACTTGTAAACTCTTTCCTCAACCATTTTGGTTTCAACTCTACTTCTCTTCTATTTCAACTTGATGGAAAAACCTACCCCATGGCCAAAGACTACACCATGTGCAAAGGACTTCTTCAACACTTTCAACTCTAATGACTTCAACTTCTTCAACTCTAATGACTTCAACATCTTCAGCATATTCACCAAGGACTTCCAACTTGGATACCACTAAGGACTACAAGTGAGACAAGGAAATCTTGCTCAAGATGTGGAGACTAAGGAAATGCAAAGTTAGAAGGAGTTCACTCCACCTGAAGTATTGTGACCAAAAGTTTTTCCAAGGAAACCAAGATCTCATGCAAGAAGAATCAACCAAGAAGGAAGGAAATATCACAAGTGAACCATATAGAAGGACCACCATATTATAGTTAAGTCTAACACACCAACTTATGGGGTGTAACAAAAATATTTTGTTGCCTAAAAATGTGATTGAACTTTGTTGTTTGAGTGGAATGTTTGTTTGTGAATGCTTGCACATTGCTTGTGTGAATTGTGATGTGTGTGATTAGAATTATTCCCTTAGAAATCTTTTGCCTATTCTAATCCCTACCCAACCCAAACAGATGAATTCTCCAAGAGACTCCCACATCAAGGTTGATGACACCAACAACAACCAAGAGGACAACATGAGAGAACTTATAGCAACCCAAAACCAGTTGAGCCAAGAGACAACTCAGCTTTTAGCCAACAACAATGGACTAGACCCATCCATACAAAGGATTTTGAAACTGCAATCCCAATTGATGCAAGGATTGGTTACTCAAATGATCAACATGGGAGAAAACTTTTCCCAAAGAGCTAATGACAACAAGGATGACAAAGATGTTATTCTAGAAGGAACCCAAGAATGCAAGATTTATAGATATAAGGATCATGCATCCAAGGAACATGAAGATCAATGCCCCAAGAAGAGACAAAGATCTCCCACCTATGAAGAGCATGAACTAGAAGAACTCCTATCTTTGGAGAGACCCAAAAAGAAGAAGAAGAAATGCCCCAACCCTAACAAGGAGGATATTATTTAAGTGCAATGTTACAATTGCAAAGAGATGGGCACTATGCCAATGAATGCCCAGAAAAGAAGAAGAACCAAGGAAACAAACAAGAGGCAATGATACCAAAGGAAAAGAAAGATATCAGCCAAGTGATGTGTTTCAAATGCAAGGAACTAGGCCACTATGCAAACAATTGTCCAGAAAAGATGAAGAACAAGTTAAACAAGTCTATGAAAGATCTCAACCTTGGCCCATGAGTCGACTGTGGAACCAAGGACACGATGCAAATGTTTGCTTAGAGAAGTTTTCCCCAGGATCCCAAGCAGGCCAAGATGTAATTTAGTTTGAAAATTTTTAAGGGTGGTAGTACCCTAGTTGTTTTGAGCCTACTTGTAACCCCTAGCCTCCCCAAATCTCGGGACGAGATTTATTTTAAGGGTGGTAGCCTGTCACATCCCAAGATTTTCCAAATCTTGTAATGTGAAAATAAATGAATAAAATAAAGCTTTGTTTGATTTTCAGTGCCAGAAGAAACTTTTTGAATTCAATTGGAACTTCAAACCTAATTGAATTAAATAAAACCCTAAAGGGATTTAAAAAAAAGATAAACATTTTAAATAAAGGAAAATAAAATATTTTGGAAATACTATTTTGGATCTTTTAAATAAAAGGATTTGGTTTTCAAAAGAAATAGAAGTTTTATAAATAAAGATTATTTTATTAAGCCAAATTAAAACCTTGGCCAAGCTTTTGAAATAAAACATTTTGTTTAGATAAAAATAATAAAGGTTTATTTAAAATAAATTAATAAGTATTTAATATCCAAGTTTTATTAATAAAGGTTTTACTATTTCCAAAACATCAAAACTTATTTATTTGTGTAAAATAAGTTTTTCAAGTATCTTATATTTTCATATAAAACCTACTGATTTGGTTTTGAAAATATTTTGATTTCAAATGGAGATTTTATTAAATAAATCAAACCCTATTTGATTAAATAACTATGGTCTATTATATTTAATAGATCCTAAAAAGAATAAAAATATTATATTATTTTGGGATTTGGATTATGTTGATAAACAAAACCAAAACTTATTACAAGGGTGGTGATTGTTTGAATTATTTGAATGTTTGAATAGTTGATTGAAATTCAAAACAGAAAATAGTTTTGGAAAAAGAAAAAGGTTTCAGACAGAAAAAAATTGAGCAGCCCAACCATCTGGCCCAGCTCCAACCCAACAGCCCACCTAGCCCATCTCACCCTCGCCCCGAACCGTTTTTCTTCCCCGCAGAAACAACCCACAAGGCCACTGACATGTGGACCCCAACTCCCTCTCTCAATCCACTAACGCAACGGCCCCACATACCCAGCCATCGTCTTCAAGCGAGACCCCGTCGCCCTGCCGTTGCAGTGAGTTACTCCGGTGGTGATTGCGCGTTGATGGAGGCTTTGATTCCTCGCAGTGACCATGCCCCTTTAAACGCCAGTGACTCCTTTCCACTTCCCCTCTGTCGCCCCACCTCGACACGCCCTCAGGCTGTCATATTTCGACCAACACTCCCTCTGTTCTGACGACACTCCGGTGCCGATTCCGGCGACTCAACACCGCCCCGTGCCTCCCTGAGCACAATAGGAGACTCCCCACTCCCAGATGCATCTCCCAGTACCCTCCGTTCGACCGCGGGCGTTCCAGAGCGTCGACTACGACAAGCCTCCTAGCGCCGCCGCGTCTGTCTTCAACTGCGGCAAGTGCCCAGGTAGATTCTGGCCGCCTCTTCCCCTCTCGTTCACGCACACACCTACGCCGTGTCCTGCTGCATCTGACCAGACCCTTGTCCTGCCTTAGGGCGATCTGCAGCATCGCCTCGGCAACAACCAGAGCCGCGCGTTGCAAACTCCGGCGAAGAATTGCAGCGCCCTCGACGAGCTTCCACAACGTTGAGCATCAGCAGGCTTTGGCGATTCTGGTGAGCTACCCCTCTGCTTCCCTCTCCTCCTAAATCACCGGCGACCACACCGTCTGAGCGCGCCGCCGCCAACTACCGCCGCCAGCGCCGCCACTTTGTGGTCAATTAGATCAGAGCCATTCATTTTAGATCGAACGCCTAGGAACCGGCAACTTAAACGAAAGGGTATGCGTTGATCAGAGCCGCACAGATCCCTTTTAATCCAACGGTCTGCAGCGTGATCCACACTGAACCGGTATGGATCAATAGAAACATTACACGTGGCCTGTAGTTGATTTAAAAGACGGAATTGATCTATTAGGATTCCAATTTTGTAAATTGCACAACTTTTGATCCACACGTCCAAATTGTGCAAATTTTATATCAATGGAATCAGCAAGACAAGCCCTAGCCAACCATGCCTTTGTTTAGCAAAAAGCTTCTGGAAAAATAGTTGTTTTTGCAGAAACATTTGTATGCTTGTTAAGGATGTAAAAATTGTTCAAAAATGATTTTGAGGATAAAATCTTTTGCAAATGGTGTGATTTGAACCCACTAACATTAGGAAACACTTTGTGGATTCAAAAATGTATTTGGTGAAACAAAATAGTGATTCTTTGAATTAAAACCATTTCTAGTCAAATAGAAATGTGGTTTATTTATTAAAAATGATTTTGAAGGAAACCCTTTGTAAAATGGTTTATTTTAAACTCTCTGGCCCTAAAAACAAGGTTTTGTGGTTTGAAAATATATTTGGTGAACCCTATAGATTAATGCCTTAGTAAAAATATTTCTACACCACATAAAATGATGCTTTGTTTTGAAAATGGTTTAGAAAGTGAAACCTCTTGCAATTGACTTTGCCACTTTACAAATGACCAATAGGTGTTTTAAAACGTTCATGACCCATTAGGAACCACTTTTCAAAACAAAACAAAGCTTGGCATGCTTGCATGCATTACTTTGACTTTGTCATTTTATGTGATTGTTGTTTCATTGGTAGATTGAGTTTGTGCCTTGCTTGATTGATTTGTAGTGACTTGAAGAGTGTGATTGTTGTAAGGACAAGGAGTGAACTTATACCCTACCAAAAAGGCAAGTGATGCTTCACACTTTTGTCCCATTACTTTCACTATGCATTAGTGATTTTGCTAAGAAAAACTTGCATGGATTTTGCTAAGTATAAATCTTGCTATAGTAAACCTAGTAGATTAATCCTTAGTAGGATTTTCCTAAGTTAAGATTCCTACTACTATCAAGCTTAGCCTAGCTAATAGAAAACATGGGTGGAATATATATTCACACTATGGAAAATATTCTAAGTCTGAGGACTTGTGTTTTGTTTAATAAAACAACTAAGTTAATGAATCACCTGGGTGGAATGGGACTTGCTTGGTGGATTTTGGTTGAGTGGTTCACAAGGCCCATGTCTATGGTTGACCTTGTGTATCTCACTTGTGGATGGCCACCCAGGAACAAAGAGATTTGAGATGTCAAATGTTGAGAATCTTCAAGTGCAACCACTTAGCAATATGGGCTCTGCCATGATCATATAGGTTGCAAGAACTTAGCCATATGGACAGTTGGTGGTAGTTTTTGATAGGTTGGAACACGTCCATTTTGGTCTAAGGGAAGGCTTCTGAAAGATCTTGTCTTGGGAAACCAAGTCTTGTGGTGAAAGTGCACCACCTCTGCAGAGTGTAAAATCTAAGTACTTAGCCATGTCCCTGGTAAAGGACAATTTGAGCATCAAGACATGGAAGAAATCAAGAATCTCATCATTCAAATTTCTAAGTTAAAAACTTGTGTTTTGAACAAGGGTTATTTTAAATCTTCAATCTTTGATTGGGAGAAGCTTTGGAAAAGATTTTGTCAAAACAAAGTATTTTCAAAATGATAAGGAAAATATATTTTGAGCAATGCAAGGCTCAACTCCACTTAGCCAAATGCATATAGATGATAGACTCCACTATACTACCATAGTCTCACTTGCCAATACAATTCAAATGTATTGACCCTTTGTGGCTGTAACTTGTATGTTGCAGGTTTGATTGATTTTAGTGAAGATTGATTGAATAGGATTACAAAGTCTACAACCAACATCTGCCTGTGGCACTTTGAAGATGAAGGACCCCATGACTATAGTTATTCCTCTGCAATGTAATGTAATAGCCAAATGAGCGATGTAAGATGTAATAAACTATGTTATTCCTGGTTATAAAGTTATATTATGACCTTTGTTTCTTGATATTACATCTAAACTGTGGATGCTAGCTACTGATCCAGGGACTAGCATTATAAACATAGGGGACACCACCTTATATTGTTGTAAGGTTGGGACACTCCCTCTACAGATGGTATCAGAGCATTGTGTTGCCTGTAGGATTTGTAAACCTAGGATTTGACAAAAACCCTTAGAAAAATAGGAGTTGTATTTGTTCCAAAAACTTATTTACAAAAACACTTGTAAACTCTTTCCTCAACCATTTTGGTTTCAACTCTACTTCTCTTCTATTTCAACTTGATGGAAAAACCTACCCCATGTCCAAAGACTACACCATGTGCAAAGGACTTCTTCAACACTTTCAACTCTAATGACTTCAACTTCTTCAACTCTAATGACTTCAACATCTTCAGCATATTCACCAAGGACTTCCAACTTGGATACCACTAAGGACTACAAGTGAGACAAGGAAATCTTGCTCAAGATGTGGAGACTAAGGAAATGCAAAATTAGAAGGAGTTCACTCCACCTGAAGTATTGTGACCAAAAGTTTTTCCAAGGAAACCAAGATCTCATGCAAGAAGAATCAACCAAGAAGGAAGGAAAGATCACAAGTGAACCATATAGAAGGACCACCATATTATAGTTAAGTCTAACGCATCAACTCATGGGGTGTAACAAAAATATTTTGTTGCCTAAAAATGTGATTGAACTTTGTTGTTTGAGTGGAATGTTTGTTTGTGAATGCTTGCACATTGCTTGTGTGAATTGTGATGTGTGTGATTAGAATTATTCCCTTAGAAATCTTTTGCCTATTCTAATCCCTACCCAACCCAAACAGATGACTTCTCCAAGAGACTCCCACATCAAGGTTGATGACACCAACAACAACCAAGAGGACAACATGAGAGAACTTATAGCAACCCAAAACCAGTTGAGCCAAGAGACAACTCAGCTTTTAGCCAACAACAATGTACTAGACCCATCCATACAAAGGATTTTGAAACTTCAATCCCAATTGATGCAAGGATTGGTTACTCAAATGATCAACATGGGAGAAAACTTTTCCCAAAGAGCTAATGACAACAAGGATGACAAAGATGTTATTCTAGAAGGAACCCAAGCATGCAAGATTTATAGATACAAGGACCATGCGTCCAAGGAACATGAAGATCAATGCCCCAAGAAGAGAGAAAGATCTCCCACCTATGAAGAGCATGAACTAGAAGAACTCCTAGCTTTGGAGAGACCCAAAAAGAAGAAGAAGAAATGCCCCAACCCTAACAAGGAGGATATTATTCAAGTGCAATGTTATAATTGCAAAGAGATGGGACACTATGCCAATGAATGCCCAGAAAAGAAGAAGAACCAAGGAAACAAACAAGAGGCAATGATACCAAAGGAAAAGAAAGATATCAGCCAAGTGATGTGTTTCAAATGCAAGGAACTAGGCCACTATGCAAACAATTGTCCAGAAAAGATGAAGAACAAGTTAAACAAGTCTATGAAAGATCTCAACCTTGGCCCATGAGTCGACTGTGGAACCAAGGACACGATGCAACTGTTTGCTTAGAGAAGTTTTCCCCAGGATCCCAAGCAGGCCAAGATGTAATTTAGTTTGAAAATTTTTAAGGGTGGTAGTACCCTAGTTGTTTTGAGCCTACTTGTAACCCCTAGCCTTCCCAAATCTCGGGACGAGATTTATTTTAAGGGTGGTAGCCTGTCACATCCCAAGATTTTCCAAATCTTGTAATGTGAAAATAAATGAATAAAATAAAGCTTTGTTTGATTTTCAGGGCCAGAAGAAACTTTTTGAATTCAATTTGAACTTCAAACCTAATTGAATTAAATAAAACCCTAAAGGGATTTAAAAAAAAGATAAACATTTTAAATAAAGGAAAATAAAATATTTTGGAAATTCTATTTTGGATCCTTTAAATAAAAGGATTTGGTTTTCAAAAGAAATAGAAGTTTTATAAATAAAGATTATTTTATAAAGCCAAATTAAAACCTTGGCCAAGCTTTTGAAATAAAACATTTTGTTTAGATAAAAATAATAAAGGTTTATTTAAAATAAATTAATAAGGATTTAATATCCAAGTTTTATTAATAAAGGTTTTACTATTTCCAAAACATCAAAACTTATTTATTTGTTTAAAATAAGTTTTTCAAGTATCTTATATTTTCATATAAAACCTACTTATTTGGTTTTGAAAATATTTGGATTTCAAATGGAGATTTTATTAAATAAATCAAACCCTATTTGATTAAATAACTATGGTCTACTATATTTAATAGATCCTAAAAATAATAAAAATATTATTTTATTTTGGGATTTGGATTATGTTGATAAAAAGAACCAAAACTTATTACAAGTGTGGTGATTGTTTGAATTATTTGAATGTTTGAATAGTTGATTGAAATTCAAAACAGAAAATAGTTTTGGAAAAAGAAAAAGGTTTCAGACAGAAAAAAATTGAGCAGCCCAACCATCTGGCCCCCCAACAGCCCACCTAGCCCATCACACCCTCGCCCCGAACCATTTTTCTTTCCCGCAGAAACAACCCGCAAGGCCACTGACTTGTGGACCCCAACTCCCTCTCTCAATCCACTGATGCAACGGCCCCACATACCTAGCCATCGTCTTCAAGCGAGACCCCGTCGCCCTGCCGTTGCAGTGAGTTACTCAGGTGGTGATTGCGCATTGATGGAGGCTTTGATTCCTCACAGTGACCATGCCCCTTTAAACGCCAGTGACTCCTCTCCACTTCCCCTCTGTCGCCCCACCTCGACGCCTCGGTCATCAAATTTCGACCAACACTCCCCTCCGGCGACACTCCGGTGCCGATTCCGGCGACTCAACGCCCGTGCCTCCCCGAGCACACTAGGAGACTCCCACCCCGGATGCATCTCCCGTACCCTCCGTTCGACCGCAGGCGTTCAGGCGTCGACCGACAAGCCTCCTAGCGCCGCGTCATCTTCAACTCCGGCAAGTGCCGTAGATTCCACCGCCTCTTCCCTCTCGTTCACGCACACACCTCGCCGTGTCCTGCTGCATCGACGGACCCTTGTCCCGCCTTAGGCGATCTGCATCGCCTCGGCAACAACCAGAGCCGCCAGACGCCGTTGCAAACTCCGGCGAAGAATTGCAGCAGAACCCGCGCGCCCCTCGACGAGCTTCCACAACGTTGAGCATCAGCAGGCTTTGGCGATTCTGGTGAGCTACCCCTCTTCTTCCCTCTCCTCCTAAATCACCGGCGACCACACCGTCTGAGCGCGCCGCCGCCAGCGCCGCCACTTTGTGGTCATTTAGATCAGAGCCATTCATTTTAGATCGGACGCGTAGGAACCGGCGACTTAAACGAAAGGGTATGCGTTGATCAGAGCCGCACAGATCCCTTTTAATCCAACGGTCTGCAGCGTGATCCACACTGAACCGGTATGGACCAATAGAAACATTACATGTGGCCTGTAGTTGATTTAAAAGACAGAATTGATCTATTAGGATTCCAATTTTGTAAATTGCACAACTTTTGATCCACACGTCCAAATTTTGAAAATTTTATATCAATGGAATCAGCAAGACAAGACCTAGCCAACCATGCCTTTTGTTTAGCAAAAAGCTTCTAGAAAAATGGTTGTTTTTGCAGAAACATTTGTATGCTTGTTAAGGATGTAAAAATTGTTCAAAAATGATTTTGAGGATAAAATATTTTGCAAATGGTGTGATTTGAACGCACTAACATTAGGAAACACTTTGTGGATTCAAAAATGTATTTGGTGAAACAAAATAGTGATTCTTTGAATTAAAACCATTTATAGTCAAATAGAAATGTGGTTTATTTATTAAAAATGATTTTGAAGGAAAACCTTTGGGAAATGTTTTGTTTTAAACTCTCTGACCCTAAAAACAAGGTTTTGTGCTTTGAAAATATATTTGGTGAACCCTATAGATTAATGCCTTAGTAAAAATATTTCTACACCACATAAAATGATGCTTTGTTTTGAAAATGGTTTAGAAAGTGAAACCTCTTGCAATTGACTTTGCCACTTTACAAAATGACCAATAGGTGTTTTCAAATGTTCATGACCCATTAGGAACCACTTTTCAAAACAAAACAAAGCTTGGCATGCTTGCATGCATTACTTTGACTTTGTCATTTTATGTGATTGTTGTTTGATTGGTAGATTGAGTTTGTGCCTTGCTTGATTGATTTGTAGTGACTTGAAGAGTGTGATTGTTGCAAGGACAAGGAGTGAACTTATACGCTACCAAAAAGGAAAGTGATGCTTCATACTTTTGTCCCATTACTTTCACTATGCATTAGTGATTTTGCTAAGAAAAACTTGCATGGATTTTGCTAAGTATAATCCTTGCTATAGTAAAACCTAGTAGATGAATCCTTAGTAGGATTCTCCTAAATTAAGATTCCTACTACTATCAAGCTTAGCTTAGCTAATAGAAAACATGGGTGGAATATATATTCACACTATGGAAAATATTCTAAGTTTGAGGACTTGTGTTTTGTTTAATAAAACAACTAAGTTAATGAATCACCTGGGTGGAATGGGACTTGCTTGGTGGATTTTGGTTGAGTGGTTCACAAGGCCCATGTCTATGGTTGACCTTGTGTATCTCACTTGTGGATGGCCACCCAGGAACAAAGAGATTTGAGATGTCAAATGTTGAGAAGCTTCAAGTGCAACCACTTGGCAATATGGGCTCTGCCATGATCATATAGGTTGCAAGAACTTAGCCATATGGACAGTTGGTGGTAGTTTTTGATAGGTTGGAACACGTCCATTTTGGTCTAAGGGAAGGCTTCTGAAAGATCTTGTCTTGGGAAACCAAGTCTTGTGGGGAAAGTGCACCACCTCTGCAGAGTGTAAAATCTAAGTACTTAGCCATGTCCCTGGTAAAGGACAATTTGAGCATCAAGACATGGAAGCAATCAAGAATCTCATCATTCAAATTTCTAAGTTAAAAACTTATGTTTTGAACAAGGGTTATTTGAAATCTTCAATATTTGATTGAGAGAAGCTTTGGAAAAGATTTTGTCAAAACAAAGTATTTTCAAAATGATAAGGAAAATCTGTTTTGAGCAATGCAAGCCTCAACTCCACTTAGCCAAATGCATATAGATGATAGACTCCACTATACTACCATAGTATCACTTGCCAATACAATTCAAATGTATTGACCCTTTGTGGCTGTAACTTGTATGTTGCAGGTTTGATTGATTTTAGTGAAGATTGATTGATTAGGATTACAAAGTCTACAACCAACATCTGCCCGTGGCACTTTGAATACGAAGGACCCCATGACTATAGTTATTCCAATGCAATGTAAGTAATAGCCAAATGAGCTATGTAAGATGTAATAAAACTATGTTATTCCTGGTTATAAAGTTATATTATGACCTTTGTTTCTTGATATTACATCTAAAATGTGGATGCTAGCTATTGATCCAGGGACTAGCATTGTAAACACAGGGGACACCACCTTATATTGTTGTAAGGTTGGGACACTCCCTCTACAGATGGTATCAGAGCATTGTGTTGCGTGTAGGATTTGTAAACCTAGGATTGGACAAAAACCATTAGAAAAATAGGAGTTGTATTTGTTCCAAAAACTTATTTACGAAAACACTTGTAAACTCTTTCCTCAACCATTTTGGTTTCAACTCTACTTCTCTTCTATTTCAACTTGATGGAAAAACCTACCCCATGGCCAAAGACTACACCATGTGCAAAGGACTTCTTCAACACTTTCAACTCTAATGACTTCAACTTCTTCAACTCTAATGACTTCAACATCTTCAGCATATTCACCAAGGACTTCCAACTTGGATACCACTAAGGACTACAAGTGAGACAAGGAAATCTTGCTCAAGATGTGGAGACTAAGGAAATGCAAAATTAGAAGGAGTTCACTCCACCTGAAGTATTGTGACCAAAAGTTTTTCCAAGGAAACCAAGATCTCATGCAAGAAGAATCAACCAAGAAGGAAGGAAAGATCACAAGTGAACCATATAGAAGGACCACCATATTATAGTTAAGTCTAACACACCAACTTATGGGGTGTAACAAAAATATTTTGTTGCCTAAAAATGTGATTGAACTTTGTTGTTTGAGTGGAATGTTTGTTTGTGAATGCTTGCACATTGCTTGTGTGAATTGTGATGTGTGTGATTAGAATTATTCCCTTAGAAATCTTTTGCCTATTCTAATCCCTACCCAACCCAAACAGATGACTTCTCCAAGAGACTCCCACATCAAGGTTGATGACACCAACAACAACCAAGAGGACAACATGAGAGAACTTATAGCAACCCAAAACCAGTTGAGCCAAGAGACAACTCAGCTTTTAGCCAACAACAATGTACTAGACCCATCCATACAAAGGATTTTGAAACTTCAATCCCAATTGATGCAAGGATTGGTTACTCAAATGATCAACATGGGAGAAAACTTTTCCCAAAGAGCTAATGACAACAAGGATGACAAAGATGTTATTCTAGAAGGAACCCAAGCATGCAAGATTTATAGATACAAGGATCATCCATCCAAGGAACATGAAGATCAATGCCCCAAGAAGAGAGAAAGATCTCCCACCTATGGAGAGCATGAACTAGAAGAACTCCTAGCTTTGGAGAGACCCAAAAAGAAGAAGAAGAAATGCCCCAACCCTAACAAGGAGGATATTATTCAAGTGCAATGTTACAATTGCAAAGAGATGGGACACTATGCCAATGAATGCCCATAAAAGAAGAAGAACCAAGGAAACAAACAAGAGGCAATGATACCAAAGGAAAAGAAAGATATCAGCCAAGTGATGTGTTTCAAATGCAAGGAACTAGGCCACTATGCAAACAATTGTCCAGAAAAGATGAAGAACAAGTTAAACAAGTCTATGAAAGATCTCAACCTTGGACCATGAGTCGACTGTGGAACCAAGGACACGATGCAAATGTTTGCTTAGAGAAGTTTTCCCCAGGATCCCAAGCAGGCCAAGATGTAATTTAGTTTGAAATTTTTTAAGGGTGGTAGTACCCTAGTTGTTTTGAGCCTACTTGTAACCCCTAGCCTCCCCAAATCTCGGGACGAGATTTATTTTAAGGGTGGTAGCCTGTCACATCCCAAGATTTTCCAAATCTTGTAATATGAAAATAAATGAATAAAATAAAGCTTTGTTTGATTTTCAGGGCCAGAAGAAACTTTTTGAATTCAATTGGAACTTCAAACCTAATTGAATTAAATAAAACCCTAAAGGGATTTAAAAAAAAGATAAACATTTTAAATAAAGGAAAATAAAATATTTTGGAAATACTATTTTGGATAAAATATGCCTGTGGTACTTTGAAGATGAAGGACCCCATGACTATAGTTATTCCGCTGCAATGTAATGTAATAACCAAATGAGCTATGTAAGATGTAATAAAACTATGTTATTCCTGGTTATAAAGTTATATTATGACCTTTGTTTCTTGATATTACATCTAAACTGTGGATGCTAGCTATTGATCCAGGGACTAGCATTGTAAACACAGGGGACACCACCTTATATTGTTGTAAGGTTGGGACACTCCCTCTACATGCAGGATCTGCAACATCGGGTCCGGGGATGATTCGCTTCCTCCGCGAGGCATCTGCAGATTGAGATAGATCATGAGAAAAGAGGGAAATTTCTAAGGTTTCAGGACTGAAAAGTTTTTAAGTTTGACTCGGGTTTTCTAGCAACTTGCTTTTCATTCATTCATTCATAGCACACGATACAACACACCCCACAACAAAGGAAAACAGATGGTTTTAAGAACCATTCTGGAAACTACGATACAGTGGGACCGAATACTGTTCCCTAACGCTAGTGCTTAAGTGCTACTACTCCTCGGAGTCGGTGTAATCATCATCCTCATCATCGTCATCGATGAAGGCGAAGTCCTCCTCATCGGTGAAGAAATCCATGGCCCGATTGTTATGGGGTAACCCTGGGGTTGGCCCGATCTTTCACGAATTCCATGAGAAACGAGGGGGAAAGAGGTGGACGAGGAATGAAAACGATGAAGGAGATGAAAACCATGAACACACGCAAACCAAAACACGATACACGCCTATCCCTCACGCCGGTGGCAACCGGTCCAACATAATCCCTAGGATTGGTGTTGGGCGAAGCTCGCTCTCCACGCCAACAACGGGGGATGAGGTGCTTGGTGAGATCTTGACGACTTGGGGCGAGAAACCGAGAACCCAAGGCCTTGTACAACTTGAACGCACTAGGCAAGATCCAAGAGGGGGGTGGATAATCCGGTGCTCCTTGGTAGGAGCATGAGACCAATAGATATAAGTTCCTCAAAGGGTTTCCTTAATATCTATTATTATCCAAGTCTAGGGTTTACAATAGAGGGTGGGGGCTATATATAGTCCAGCCACAAAACAGGGGTAGTTTCGGAACAAAAAGGTAAATTATAGTAAGGGTTACAAGGCACTGGGCCAAACTCAGGCGTTCAGGTTCAGTCAGGACCGGTAGTACCGGTCCGGCAACCGGTAGTACCGGTCGCAACCGGTAGTACCGCTTCGGGGGCGGTAGTACCGCTGGCGGGCCTGGAGCTTCCGTCGGAGGCGCCTGTGGCGAGCGGTAGGAGGGGGCGGTAGTACCGCTGTCCGGTAGTACCGGTTGCTGGGCCGGTAGTACCGCTTGCGTCTGGGGCGTGGAGTGGTGCTTCCTGGAGCGTCCGGTAGCTGGGGCCGGTAGGACCGCTTGGAGCGGTAGTACCGGTCGGCTCAACCGGTAGTACCGCTGGCGTCTGGCAGCGACTGGTTGCTTCCCCTCCGTTCCTTGGGTCCTTCTCTTCGTACCTGATGATGCACAGTGTATGCGTATGAAGTAGCAAGCCATCCAAGGGTGTGTCGAAGTCACACAAGGAGAGGAGCGAGTTCACCTTAGCTTGAAGGAGTTTGGCTCGGGCGCGAGTCATGGGTCCACTTGGGGAGCTCGTGGGAGTAGATGTAGTAGCGGTCGTAGGACGGGCTGCATCAGCTCCCCCCCTTGGGAAAGAGTCGTCCTCGACTCTTCAACCGTCACAACTTCCTCTTCGCCATGGTAGGGTGAGAGGTCCTTGACATTGAATGTCGAGCTCACAAGATACTTAGATGTTGGTATATCGATGACATAGGCGTTGTTGTTGATCCTCTTTAGCACCTTGAATGGTCCATCGCCTCTTGGCTTTAGCTTGGAGTCGCGTTCCTTGGGGAAGCGGTCTTTACTCAAGTGTATCCACACAAGGTCGCCCTCATCGAAGATCATCCCTTTCTTGGTCTTGTTTAGCCTTGATGCTTGGCGAAGGACTTGTTGCTCGATCGTAGCTCGTGTGTCTTCATGGAGTTTCTTCATTGTTTGGGCACGCTTGACAACGTCCATATTGGCACGTTCATGAAGTGGAAGTGGAAGAATATCGAGCGCGGTGAGAGGCTCGAAGCCGTATACGATCATGAACGGGCTCCTCATGGTGGTGGAGTGCTTGGCGCGGTTGTAGGCGAACTCAGCGTGTGGAATGCATTCCTCCCAGTCTTTAAGGTTCTTCTTTATCAACACCCGGAGGAGTGTGCCAAGAATTCGATTGACGACTTCGGTTTGTCCATCGGTTTGAGGATGCGAGGCGGACGAGAAAAGGAGCTTGATGCCGAGCTTGGCCATGAGGGTCTTCCAGAAGTAGCTCATGAATTTCACGTCGCGGTCGGAGACGATTGTTCTTGGCACACCGTGTAGCCGAATTATTTCCCTGAAAAACAAATTTGCTACATGTGAAGCATCATCGGTCTTATGGCACGGAATGAAATGTGCCATTTTGGAAAAACGATCCACTACTACAAATATGGAATCATGACCATGTTTAGATCTAGGAAAGCCTAACACAAAGTCCATGCTAATGTCCGACCAAGGTGCATGAGGAATAGGCAATGGCATATAAAGACCAAAGGGGTTGGACTTAGACTTAGCTTGGATACATGTAGTGCATCGTTGAACGTGGTGCTCCACGTCGCGCTTCATCTTTGGCAAAAATTAGTGAGTGGAGAGCATGTCATATTTCTTGTCACGGCCAAAGTGACCCATAAGGCCTCCAACATGGGACTCTTGCAGAAGCAAAAGTTGGAGAGACGATTTCGGAATGCAAAGCTTGTTTTGTTTGCAAAGAAAACCCTTATGCAGATAGAAATCATCAATCCCTTTGTCTATTGAACATTGTGCAAATATTGGTCCAAAGAAAGAGTCGGATGCGTACAAAGATTTGATGTCATCAAGACCCAAGACATTGACTTCGAGTCGTGTAAGAAGGCTTGTGTTTTTGTGAGACAAGGCGTCCGCTACCACATTTTCTTTGCCCTTCTTGTATTTGACAATGTAAGGAAAAGACTCCATAAACTCAACCCATTTTTCGTGCCTTTTACTCAAGTTGGCTTGGCCCTTAAGATACTTCAATGACTCATGGTCGGAATGGATGATAAATTCTTTTGGCCAAAGATAGTGTTGCCACACTTGAAGAACTCGAACCAAGGCAAAAAGTTCTTTGTCATAAATGGGATAATTGAGGCGTGCGCCATCAAGTTTCTCACTATGGTAAGCAATAGGACGCCCATTTTGCATAAGGACGCCACCAATGCCAATACCACTAGCGTCACATTCAATCTCAAAGGTTTTTGTGAAATCCGGCAATGCAAGAAGTGGTGCTTCGGTGAGCCTCTTTTTGAGCTCATCAAAAGCCTTTTGTTGTGCTTTTCCCCAAACGAACATGACATTTTTCTTGGTCAATTTGTTGAGGGGGCAAGCAATTGTAGAAAAGTCTTTGACAAAACGACGGTAAAATCCGGCCAACCCATGAAAACTACGAAGTTCACTAACATTTGTAGGGATGGGCCAATCTCGTATGTCCTTGACTTTTGAGACATCAACTTCAATGCCATTAGAAGACACGACAAAACCAAGGAAAATCAGCTTGTCTCTAGCAAAAGTGCACTTTGGGAGATTAGCATAAAGCTTTTCATGACGAAGGATTTGAAGGACCTCCTTAACATGAGTAACATGCTCCTCTAGTGACTTGCTATGGACAAGAATGTCATCAAAGTAAACAACTACACTCTTCCCAATGAGAGATCTCAAAATATTGTTCATGAGACGCATGAAGGTAGATGGGGCATTAGATAAGCCAAAAGGCATAACCAACCATTCATAGAGACCAAGCTTGGTCTTGAAGGCGGTTTTCCACTCATCACCTTCAGCCATGCGAATTTGATGGTAACCACTACGAAGATCAATTTTCGAAAATATAGTGGCTCCACATAACTCATCAAGACGCGATATAGGATGTCGATAACGCACGGTGATAGCATTGATTGGACGGCAGTCCATGCATAATCGCAACGTATCATCCGTTTTTGGGACTAGGATCACGGGGACCGCGCTTGGGCTAGTGCTTACTTGGATCAAACCTTTGGAGACGAGTTGGTTGATTTGACGTTCGATCTCCTTCGTCTCTTCCGGGTTCGTTCGATACGCGGCGCGGTTTGGGAGTGGTGCACCGGTTATGAGGTCGATGCGGTGCTCGATTCCACGAAGAGGAGGAAGGCCATGAGGAATCTCTTCGGGGAATACATCTTGGAATTCCTGCAAAAGAGCCATCAAAGAAGGAGGAACATTTGTCAAGTCGTTAGTTCCTTGCGCTAGTCCCTTGCATACAAGGACATAGTGCAAGATGGATGGGTTGTTCCGCACTTCTCTCATCTCACTTTTGGTGGCAAGAAGAACACTCTTAGTTTTCCCACTCGAGTTTGGCTTGTAGCTCTCACTCACTATGGTGTGGTTCTCTCGCTCACCACTCTTCTCACAAGGTGTTTTTGTGTATTGCGCCCTCGCTAAATCCTTTGCATTATCCGCAATTATTTGGCTAGGAGTCATTGGTTGCAACACACAAGTTTTATCAAGCCATTTGAAGGTGTAAGTGTTTGAGTGACCATCATGCAAAGCACGCTTGTCATATTGCCACGGCCTTTAGAGAAACATGTGACAAACCGTTATTGGGACCACGTCACATTCCACCGTGTCCTTGTAGTGCCCAATTGAGAACGTCACCGAAACGGTGTGCTTGATCTTGACGGATCCTTGGTCACTTAGCCATTGGATATGGTAGGGGTGTTTATGCGGATGGAGGGTGAGGTTGAGTTTCTCACACAACTCCGTGCTCACAAGGTTGTGGCAACTCCCTCCATCGATGACAACTTTGATGGACTTCCCATTGATTCCGGCACGAGTTTGGAAGATGTTCGAGCGTTGGTCTTCATTTTCATTGACTTGGGTGGTCAAGACCCTTGTGACCACAAGCGATGGACTTGCGTCATGCTCACACACAAGAAGTTCTTGGTCCTCTTCCAAATGTTTCCTTGCCAAGGCTTCCTTGACTCTTGCATCAAACTCTTCTTCACTCAAATATTCTTCATTGCCGTTGTCATGGACGAACAAAACTTTCTTATTCCCACATGCATTCGACTTGTGCCCTTTGCCTCCACACTTGTAGCATTCACCATTGAATGGTTGATCATCCCTTGTGTGTTTGCCACTTGGGGGCTGTTTTCCTTGAGGGAGAGTGGGCTTGAAGGGGAGCTTGGTGGTACTTGAGGAGCTTCCACTTGGTGTTGTTGGGGTAGTGGTTGATGCTTGCTTGTAGGTGAAGTACGTCTTTGGCTTGATGTACTTGATGTCCTCTTGCACTTGACGCTAGGCCTTGGATGCGATGTGCACAAGCTCAACCATGTTGTTGTACCTTTGGAACTCGGTGATGCGCTTGATAGGATGGTTCAAGCCATTGAGGAAACGTGCCATTGTTTGTTCATCTCGCTCTTCAATGTTGGCACGGATCATGTTGAGCTCCATTTGCTTGAAGTACTCTTCCACGGTCTTTGTCCCTTGACTAAGCGTTTGAAGCTTGTTGAAGAGGTCACGTGTGTAGTGTGAAGGAACAAAGCGGGATCTCATATGAGCCTTCATATCTTGCCAAGTTGCGATTGGAGGCTCTTCTTTTGCTTCGCGAGCGAGTTGGACTTGTTCCCACCAAAGGTTGGCATACTCATCAAACTCGAGGGATGGCATGACCATCATCCTCTCATTGCTATAGTTGTGCATGCGGAAGATTTTTTCGACCTTGAGTTCCCAAGAGAGATATTCCTCGGGCTCATTGGAACCGGTGAACTTGGGCATGGTGAATTTGAGCTTGCCGAAAGTTTCTTCTCCATGCGGTTCCGGTTGCGTCGGTTGCCATGATTTGGGCGGTCATGATCATCATCCGAGCTCTCATGTCTTGCTTGGTGATTGTTGCGTTGTTCTTGCGGTTGTTGAGGTGCCGCGTTTGGTGGTGGAACTTGGTTTTGACGACGAGCTTGGGGAGCTTGCTCGTTTTTTTGACGCGGTTGAGGACGAGGAGGAGGTTGATGGTCCTCACGACGAGCTTGGGGAGCTAGCTCTTGTTCTTGTCGTGGTTGATTCCGAGGAGCATGGTCTTGCGCCCTGTGGCGAGGAGGACGTCGAGCCACATGCGCAAAGGGCTGCTCTTCTTCATCTTGATGTGGCGGAGGCTCTTCATGACCATCATGTTGCCGAAGTGGATGATCATGTCGATGATGACGCCTTGGAGGATCTTCGAGTGCTTCACATCGACGGTGAGCTTGTTCGTCCTCTTCGGATGCTTCACTTGTTGTTGAAGGTACATGTCGACGGTGAGCTTGTTCGTCCTCTTCGGATGCTTCACTTGTTGTTGAAGGTACATGTCGACGACGATGGCCTTGGTGGTCCATGTGAGGTTGCTCTTGTTGAATCACAAGTGCCCTTGGTTGTGGCCGGGTCGCTTCACGTCTTGGAGGTCTTGCGGAGAGGTCACCATCATAGCTTGACGTTGCGGCGTGACGCGGAGATGGTACCGCTTGCGAAGAGCTCATGGATTGAAGAACGGGTCCATCCCGGTGCCTTGAAGCTTGACGGCGAGGTGCACTTGATTCACTTGAGGAGTGCCGAGATGAGCTTGATTCGCGCGAACGTGGCCTTGTGAGTCCATCAATGAGGCGTTGAAGCTTCTCATCCGTTGAGGCGAGTGCACGACCAAGAGCTTCATTTTGATGACCGAGGTTGTGTTGCATGGCATGTATTTGGCTACGGACTTCTTCGAAGCGGTTGTCGATGTTCTTGAATTCCACACGGGCCTCGCTAAATTGTTCATCTTGGCGTCGCTCGAGAGCTTCACAACGATAGTTGAATTCTCCTCGGACCTTCCAATGGTCCTATCTTGTCATGAATTGTGTGTCATCCTCCAGAGGTTGTGGTTGTTGGGATGGCTCTCCATGCCTGTCCATGATGCAAAGCCAACAAGGGTTGTATATGGAGAATAAGGGTGTGGATAGTTATCCTTTTACCTCACCTTGGAGATTATATCAAACCAGTTGCCACACAAATGAGCGAAAAGCGTGCAACGTGAAATGGCAAGAAACTCACACACAAATATGCTACAACTCTCAAAAGCTTTTTGGTGGAAGGTTAGGATTGTGGAAAACCAAACGAAACGATCCAAGCAAAAGGTTATTGTTCTACGTGGTAAAGAACCAAAGATCAAAAAGCAAAAGGATACGATATACAAAAACACGGAAAACACACACGTGGAGAAAAACGGGGTTAGCACGACTATGAAAATGAGCACAAAAGGTCCTAACGAAGACTACGCTCGGTTGTTGTGCCAACACAAGGAGATACCACAACTCGTTTGCCAAAAGAGGATAAGCAATAGATTTGTGCACTTGCCTCGGTGCGCTCTTTCTTCTCTCTTTCTTGGCTTACAAGCTTGGTATGCTCTTTGTATTGGGAGACTATGTATCTTTCTATTTTATCTTTTTGTTTTCCTTTTTTTTATTCTTTTTTTTCTCTTGCTATGCTACTATGTTAGCTTTTGTATTTGGCCTCACACTCTCACTTTCCGAAGGCAAGTGCACAATGCTTGGACAAACACAAAATGAGTTGCTCTCATAGGATAGATACACACAAAAGAAGATATGGGGCTGTCAAGGTGGTGCAAGTTATACCTTTGGTATTGTTGACGACTTGCAATCGTTGGTGGGGGATGATGTTCGAGTGTCGCGGTGTCGTTGAGCGCGGGATGACTTTGATGCGGAAGCTGTTGTGAAAATGGCGACAAACACGCGAAACACGAACAAGCGAGGTGGAAAAAGTCAGCAAACAAAATTGAGGCGTCAAAGGGCAGGAAACACGGTCAGAGACGAGCGGTAGTACCGCTTGCAACAACCGGTAGTACCAGTTACATGCGGTAGTACCGCTTTCACGGCCGGTAGTACCGCTTGGCACAGAACTGGAACGGGATGAACTTACCAAAAACCTCAAATTCGTGAAGATCTGACCGAAAGGCTGGGCTAGAAACAACAGGGGCTATAGACCGACTCCCAAAGCAACATATCTATGGACCAAAACCACGAAAAAACTCACCAAATCCAGAGATCGATCCGAAGGCAAAGTGGGGCTCTTTTTGGTGGGATTTTCGATTTTTAAGGGGGATAAAAGAAAAATTGGGGGGAAATTCGTGATCAACCGTGCTCTTGATACCAATATGTTATGGGGTAACCCTGGGGTTGGTCCGATCTTTCACGAATTCCACGAGAAACGAGGGGGAAAGCGGTGGACGAGGAATGAAAACGAGGAAGGAGATGAAAACCACGAACACACGCACCCAAAACACGATACACGCCTATCCCTCACGCCGGTGGCAACCGGTCCAACATAATCCCTAGGATCAGTGTTGGGCGAAGCTCGCTATCCACGCCAACAATGGGGGATGAGGTGCTTGGTGAGATCTTGACGACTTGGGGGCGATAAACCGAGAACCCAAGGCCTTGTACAACTTGAACGCACTTGGCAAGATCCAAGAGGGGGGTGGATAATCCGGTGCTCCTTGGTAGGAGCATGAGACCAATAGATATAAGTTACTCAAAGGGTTTCCTTAATATCTATTATTATCCATGTCTAGGGTTTACAATAGAGGGTGGTGGCTATATATAGTCCAGCCACAAAACAGGGGTAGTTTCGGAACAAAAAGGTAAATTATAGTAAGGGTTACAAGGCACTGGGCCAAACTCGAGCGTTCGAGTTCGATCGGGACCGGTAGTACCGGCAACCGTAGTACAGTGCAACCGGTAGTACCGCTTAAGTGATAGTACTGGCGAACTGGAGCTTCCGTCGGAGGCGCCTGTGGCGAGCGCTAGGAGGGGGCGGTAGTACCGCTGTCCGGTAGTACTGGTTGCTGGACCGGTAGTACCGCTTGCGTCTGGGGCGTGGAGTGGTGCTTCTTGGAGCGTCCGGTAGCTGGGGCCGGTAGGACCGCTTGGAGCGGTAGTACCGGTCGGCTCAACCGGTAGTACCGCTGGCGTCTGGCAGCGACTGGTTGCTTCCCCTCCGTTCCTTGGGTCCTTCTCTTCGTACCTGATGATGCACAGTGTATGCGTATGAAGTAGCAAGCCATCCAAGGGTGTGCCGAAGTCACACAAGGAGAGGAGCGAGTTCACCTTAGCTTGAAGGAGTTTGGCTCGGGCGTGAGTCATGGGTCCACTTGGGGGGCTCGTGGGAGTAGATGTAGTAGCGGTCGTAGGACGGGCTATATCACCGATCCTCCAGAAAATCATCATCGTCTCTGAGATAGGAGTAGGGGTCTCCACGAATATCTTCTCTAGCATTCTCCCTTTCCTCCAACTACATGTCTCTCTCGTGGATGGACTCCTCCAAATCCGAGATACGGTGGCGAAGACGGGCAATGATGCGCTCCTTCTTGTCGAGCTGACGGAGACGAGACATGCGATCCTTCACTAGCATGGCGATGGTCTGATCCATCGTCTTGACGATGGCAGACTTGTGGTTGGAGTAGTGTCAGGGGCATTGTCCAACTCCTGCTGAGGATCATACATCATGAAGCTAAGGTGGTCCAACTGAGTCTTCAACTCGCGGTGCTGTGGGGCTTCCAGTGGTTGTCCCATAGAATCACGCCTTGGATAAAACTCAAAGCGGGTACCCTTGATCTGATTGATACTCTGCCCACACAGACGGGCAAGAGCTTCCTGCATGGCCCTGGCAACTCCATCTAGCCAGTTGTTCTCTCTTAAGGTGAACTGAATTCCCTCTGCAGTGGGAGGTTCAATCTTTCCTCTGAGACTTGCAACAACTAGCCACTGCAGATATTCTCCTCCTTGATCATTGAGCTGAGCTCCGAAGAACTCGGTGTGCGGACGCTCCAGAAGTTCCGAAAGTTGGTCCAAGTCATGCTCAAAGATGAGTTCTCCTCCATTCCCTAACTGATAAAACTTTCCGTACTTCACGTCCATCTATAAGAATATAGGATGAGTAAGTTAGTAGAGTGATCAACTGTGTCAAATTTTACGTATTTTGTAAGATTTTTTGAGGAACATGAATTTTCATGAAAGAATCAAAGTGATAAGAATGGGAATAAGTTTTGTAAATACTCACTTCCTTTGGTTTTTAAACTAAGTTTTTGATTCGAAAGTCCATTCTAACTAGGGTCTCCTATGGTCAGGATGGCTCTGATACCAACTTTTCAACACCCGGATTTTTAATCCCAGATGCCTTGTAACATCCCAAAAATCATAGTTTCAAAAACTCATTCATATCACTTTGCATCATTCATTCATTTAGGGTTTTCTCAAAAATCACTTAGTGATAGAATATGAGCTATGATTTCATGTGGTCAATTTGTCCCAAATAAACATCACCCTTTGAAATTTGAATGTTTAAATACTTGTTTGCTTGCATCCATTGATGGAAAGTTTAGGTGAAACTTTTAACCCCCAAGATTTCAAATTTAGAAGTAGTGTTCAAAATCCCTTTCAATTACTTGCAAACAGGAACAAATCCCTAATTATTTTTGAAACCAAGCTGGACCAAGCCTTGCAAAGTAACCACTTAATTTTATGTCTATTTTTGAATCCACAAAAACCACCAAAAGTCCCAAGGCAGTTTGAGTTCAAAAGGATTTGAATTCATATTAAAATTCATACCGAAAATGAATTTAGAAAAGAAAAGAGTACTTCAAAGAAAAAAGGCCACGCTGCCGATCCGCCCAACAACCAATCAAGCCCAGCAAGCCCACCCGGAACTTCTTTTCTTCTCACGCCTTGAGCACACGCTACCTTGAGCACTGACAAGCAGACCCACCGCACTTCGCGCACCTCGCTGACAAGCGGGCCATCTCCACGCCAGCGTCGTCTCCACCCGCACAACCTGTTCGTCCCCAATCAACGCTGCCGTTTCCTGAGTGATAATCGCGGCGTCAATACGAATCAATGGCCGAGTAATTCTCGCGCTTAGCCAGGCTATATAAACCCCCTCTGTCCCCTCTCTCTTTTCCCCAAAACCTCAAGCACTGAACGCCCCCAGTGCGCGCATTTCTCTCGAACCCCGTCTCCGACGATCGCCGGCGAATTCCGGTGAGCCTCGAGTTCCCCTCGGTCTCTCATTCACGCTATCTTGTTCAGTGAACCTCTGAGCATCTTCTGACACTCTCCGTTTGCCTTCGCATGACCCCTAGCTTCGGCAACGTCAACGACTGGCCGCCACCGTCTCCTGCAAGAACTCCGGCGACCTCCCTCCGTAAGTAGCCACCGCCCCTTGCCCTCTGACTGATACGCCTAGAATCCTCATCGTCTTGCGCATCTGACAGTACCCCTGTTTTGGCTTAGCGCGACGAGGAACCTCGCCAACGTCGACGACTGACCGTGGCTGACGCATTCGTGAACTCCGGCGAGTTTTTCCGGTAGGTACAGACCACCCCTCGCCTCCCCGTTCATGCACACAACTTTCCCTTGACCCTGTGAACCTAATCGTGTCGCTCTTTTGCTTTGGGGTGGTTCACAGCGGCATCCACGACGACCACCTGACGCCCCCGACGCCGCCACGAACTCCGGTGAGCAATCACAGCCGTGCCCGAGCGCCCCCTGACCAACCACGAGTACGTCGAGCCTCGCCAAGATCTTCTGAGCACGGTGAGCTACTCCACGTTCTCCCTTACCCCCTGTAGTGCCGCCTCCGTCAACGACTGACAGCTCCGCCGCCGGTAGCCGCCGCTCCGCCGCCAGATCCTAGTCAGTACGATAGCAGCCGTCGGATCCTTATCGTAGCGCTAGGATAGAATCACTTACTCTGAAGCGGTACGCGATCTGAGCCACCAGATTTCATTTAAATCCTACGGCTATAGATCTCGATCCGATGCGAAGCGGTACGGGCGAATGAGAACACGACGCGTGGCAAGGTTTGGATTAAAAACAGAATTTAAAACCTGATTTAGATTCAAACTTCAAATGCTCATAACTTTCAAATGCCACGTTAGATTTTTGCAAACTTTATACCATTGGATTCAGTGAAACAAGGCCTTTCTGAATATCCAATTTGTTTAGCATATAGTAATAGTTAAAATGGTTTTATTTGTGGAACAAGTTTAGGGCTATTTTGGATATAGAATTATCTTTATAAAATTGTATTATGGCCAAATAAGTTTATTGAGCAAACTTGTGACATGTTATGTTTCTGTACCCATGAACACACTTGGTAGAATTTTCAAAATTTAACACTTGGTAAAATTCTTGCATGCATGCATTCATGTTATTTTTGGTTGTATTTAATTGTGTGTAATTGTATGCTTTGATTTCTTGTGTAGATTTTTCTAGTGATTGTGATTGTGAAGAGTGCTACTCTCCACACTACCAAGGCAAGTGATATTTTCATGAATATTCCTATCCTAAGTTTTGTACTAGCATTAGTTATTTTTGCTAAAGTATTGCATGATATTTTTGCTTAGTGCTAAGATGGGAAATCCTAAGTAGAGTGGAATAGTAGAATTGCTAGGGAAGTTTTTTCCTAAGTTAGGTTACCATATTTTGCCTAGCCTAGCTTATAGCAAAAAAGGGTGGTGAACATCTATATACTATATGAAAAAAAATATTCTAAGTCAAGAGACTTATATTTTCTTAATAAAACAACTAAGACAAATGAACCTCCTGGGTGGAATGGGAAGATTGGGTTATGTTGAGTGGTTACACAAGGCCATGGACTTGGGTTGTGTATCTCACTTGTGGAATGCCACCCAGGCACAAAGGGATTTGGAGGCCAAGTGTTGAGAAAGCTTACAGTGCAACCACTTGGCAATATGGGCTCTGCCTTGATCATATAGGTAGCTAGAACTTAGTCATTTGGACAGTTGGTGGTAGATGGGATGATAGGATGGAGCGCGTCCATTTGACTAAGGAAAGGCTTCTGAAAGGTCCTGTCTTGGGAAACCAAGTCTGGTGGGAAAAGTGCACAACCTCTGCAGATGGAAAAATCTAAGTACTTAGCCTTGTCCAAGGAAATGGATATTTTTGAGCATCAAGACATGGAAGCCACAAGAATCTCATCACTCCAACTTCTAAGTAAAAATTTGTGGGTGAACAAGGGTGAAGGACCTCAATGTCTATTGATGGATTCCTTGGGAATGTTTTGACAAAGAAGAACTTAGGGATTTCAACTAATAGGAAAAACTTATTTTCAAGCAAAGCAAGCCAAGCTACACCTAGCCAAAAATGCATATAGCTTTATAGTCCACTTAAATATACTAAGGTATCACTTGCCAATACTATTCCAAAGTATTGACCCTCTGTGTAACTTGTGATGTTGCGAGTTACTCCGATGATGATTAGGAGTCATGAGTCTACACTCAACATGCTTGCCTGTGGCACATGAAGATGAAGACTTGTGTTTATTTACTTATTCCTAAAACTCTTGTATTAGGCCTATGGCCTGAGTTGTAAAAGACTATGTTTTATCTCTGGAATGAATGTAATAAACGACCTTTGTACCTGTGTACTTCATCTTAAACTGTGGATGCTAGCATTGATCCAGGGACTAGCATTGCAATCACAGGGATCCTATCCTTTATAAAGGAGGGGTCTAACAGATGGTATCAGAGCACTGTGTTGCCTGTAGGATTATGACCCTAGGATTGGAAAAACCACTAAGGAAAAAGTTTTTCAACTACTTCTACACTTGTCTATTCTTCTCGTAAAACTTTTCTAATCTCTTTCAACTTCCTTTGTAGATGAACTCCATCAACGAAGCCGTGAAGAAGGGACCACTCATGACCATGACCTTGGAATGTGAAACTGAGTTTCCCAATATTCTCAAGGACCTCGTGGAGGCAATGGATGCACATGGTGAAGCCGTGTACAAGGGCTTTCCAGTGATGGATGAAGGAGTGGAGTATTGGTGGGTGCAACTTCACTTGTACAAAAACAAGGAAGACAACCACAAAGAAAGGGGATTCTGCATGTACACCAACACTACCATGCACACCACATTATTTGAGTCAGCCAGGGATGCAGCTTGGAGGACTATCAAGGAACTAAGTGCTAGAGTCAAGTGCAGAATGCTCAACCTCCAAAAGGACTTAGAGAAAGAGAAGGAACTTACTCAAGAGTTGGAAGACAACAACCAAGAAATAAGGGGAGATGTTATAGACTTAGTGATAGAGTCAAGGGAGCAAGATTGGTGGATTGCCTCTAGGAACATTGTGTTTAATAATAGATCCCGTGAGATTGGATTGTAAGGACACTACGTTAGTTGGACCACCACTTATCACCTTGTTTTCAAAAGATATTTTAAATAAGTATGGACCTTGAATGATGTAATGAACTTATGTTTGCATGACTTGAGTGTCAATTACGTTTCATGGATATGTATGAAAGTAAGTTTTGATTTGCCTTGAATTGAAATGTTCTAACTTTTCAATTTTATAAAATAGATGCCTGTTGCCGTCAGCACTGTTGAGGAGTTTCGGGTTACTCGTTTTGGTCCCCGTATCATTGAGCTTACCACTCTACTTGATCTCCCTCTGCCTACCATCACGGTGTATCCACTCACCAAGTTCGAGAGGAAGGACCTCTGGGGCTTCAAGGTGACCCAGCCAGGACGCCAGACTGAGCCTCCTACAGAGGCCATCGTCTTCAAGTTGATGCACGGCGACAGAGAGAGGCATGGAGGTAGTCATGCAGACACGATAGGACGATAGGCCGTACTCCCGACAGGTTAGGGTACTCATTTTCACGTCTTGAAGACGCGTGATGTTGACGGAGAGTCCATCGACTTTGAGGACGACTCGAGGAGCACCGCGAGCCGATACGTCTTTATCTTCGGATTTAGAGACTCTTCTCGACACCGTAGATACGGACAGGACGAACGTCATGCTAGGTAATGACGAGCTTCAGGTGCAGCTTCGCGAGAAGGACAAGCTTTTTGCGCAGCAGGATGAGATGATCAAGGAAATGGAGACAAAGTTCGAGGCCCAGGACCGCAAGTTCAAGAGTCAAGAGAAACGCGTCCAGGATAGGAACAAGAGGATCCGGGACATGACCGAGGAACTGAAGTCCAAGGACTTCGAGCTTGAGCAGCAGCAGATGGTTATTGAGAGGCTTCGCTCCCAGAAGAGGGCTCTCAAGACCAAGGTTGATTCTTTGACCACTACGATTGAGGATAACAAGACCGCGATGGAGAACGCAGGTCTTACCTTCGTCGAGGAGGAGATAGATGCTGACGAGTAGACTTGATTACTCGTTTACCTTTCATACTCATACTTGTTGTTGCGAACTTATTATTGGACCATCCGACATGTGGATGGCTTGCCACTTGTGTGTATTACTTCATGAGTTTGTTATGTGGATGTTGAACTTTTACTCTTATGATGCTTGTTATGTGTTGCTCGTGATGTAATGTGCATGAAACATCTATGGGTATCTCATTCTTATCTATTTGAACAAACCACAGATGCCTCCCCGTCGCGTGAACCCCAACCCCAACAACATCACCCCGGAAATGCAACAGATGATGAATGCGCAAATGCAACTTATGCAAATGATGGCGACATTCATCCAGAATCAGAATAACAACAACAATAACAATCCCAACAACAACAACAACAACAACAACAACAACAACCCTCCGGGTTTTGATATGCTTACCAGATTTCTGCGACTAAGGCCAGCAAAATTTTCGGGGACAACTGATCCCATGGCAGCCAATGACTGGTTACGTTCTGTGAACAAAGACCTAGTGACAGTGGGCTGCACTGATGCTGAAAAAGTCAGATTCGCAGCACATCTGTTGGAGGGACCAGCCGCCACTTGGTGGGATAACTTCCAAATTACCACTCCCATTGATGAAGTGACATGGGACATATTTGAGGATGGGTTTCGCACCGCTCATATATCATCAGGGATAATGAGTCTTAAAAAGAAGGAGTTCCACAACCTGAAATAAGCACCGCCATGATGGCGAGAATACGTAGAAGAATTCAACAATCTGGCGCTATGCACCGGATGAGGTTGATACGATGCCAAGAGAAAGGAAAATTCTTGGAATGCTTGAATGATGAGCTGAACCTACAGCTTATTCAGAGCATATGTTCCAACTTATCGGTCTTTGTGTGACAAGGCTGCTATTTTGGAAAGTAAAATGAAGCAAGTCGAGAGTAGGAAGAGGAAACACTCCGACACAGCCGGGATCGTCTCACAAACGATCTCACTATGATGACAATGGCTTCAGGGATCCCATAAACATGGGAAATTCAACAAGCACCACAACCACAACCGTCATGACAACAAGCATCACCGTAGTCATGACAATGATAAGTACAAGAACCACAAGGGTGGACATAAGAGCCACCACAGTGGAAATGGTAGTGGAAGTGGAAGTCAGCATGTTAAAAAGGACATCAGTCAGGTTGAGTGCTTCAAATGCAAGAAGCTGGGGCATTATGCTAATGAGTGTCCTGAAAAGAAAGTTGAAGGACCTAACAAGCCAAATCCTTTCCAGAAAGGACAGGTTAACCACATCAATGTGGAGGAGGTCTATGAGGAACCTGATGCCGTTGCTGGTAAGTTCAGACTCAATTCAATTTCAGCATTTGTACTCTTTGATACTGGTGCATCTCATTCATTCATATCAAAGGCATTTGTTGATAGAAATGGGTTTGCATCAGAAAACATTGGGTGTCCAATAAAGGTTAGTTCTCCAGGGGGAGATATGATAGTAAGACTTGGATGCCGGGATCTTATCATAGAGTTTGGTAAGCATAAGTTCCCAGTAAGCCTGATAATCCTAGATTCCCAAGGACTAGATGTAATTTTGGGAATGGATTGGATGGCTAAGTATGAAGGAGTATTGGATTGCGCCAATCGTACAGTTACACTCACAACCCCAGAAGGAAAAAGAATAAAATTTAAGTCAAACTTTGAGTCTAAAGAAAGTAAGCTAAACTCTCTTAAGGGGGTTAGCATGGACAGTGTGCCAATTGTGTGTGAGTATCCGGATGTATTTCCGGAGGAATTACCAGGAATGCCACCAGATAGAGATGTGGAGTTTTTGATAGATTTGGTACCAGGTTCTGGACCAATAGCTAAGAGACCATACAAAATGTCAGTGGATGAACTGAAAGAACTCAAGAAACAACTAGGAGAACGATTCTGAAAAGGGTTTATACAACCAAGTTCTTCATCTTGGGGAGCCCCCGTATTGTTTGTGGAGAAGAAGGATAGAACACAAAGATTATGTATTGATTATCGTTCTCTCAACGAGGTTACCATCAAGAACAAGTATCCTTTGCCAAGAATCAACGACTTGTTTGATCAATTAGAAGGGGCGTGTGTATTCTCGAAGATTGATCTTCGGTCAGGCTATTTTCAACTTAAGATAAGAGAGCAAGACATACCTAAGACAGCATTCACCACAAGGTATGGATTGTATGAGTATACTGTGATGCCTTTTGGTTTAACCAATGCTCCAGCATACTTCATGAATATGATGAACAAAGTGTTCATGGAATTCCTTGACAAGTTCGTTGTCGTTTTTATCGACGATATCCTAGTCTACTCCAAGAGCAAGGAAGAACATGAAAGACACTTGCGCTTGATACTTGAGAAGTTAAGAGAGCATAAACTTTATGCCAAATTCAGCAAGTGCGAGTTCTGGTTAGAGGAAGTTGGATTTCTTGGTCATGTTATGACAAAGGATGGTGTGGCAGTTGATCCTGCCAAAGTTTCAGCTGTGACAGATTGGGAATCACCCAAGAATGTGAAGGAAGTTCGTAGTTTCCTTGGCTTAGCAGGTTACTACAGAAGGTTCATTGAAAATTTCTCGAAAGTTGCTAAGCCTATGACAGAATTGCTAAAGAAGGACAAGAAATTTGCATGGACTGAAAGTTGCGAAGTCAGCTTCCAAGAGTTGAAGAAGAGACTTGTGACAGCACCAGTTCTATGTCTGCCAGATTTGGAAAAAGATTTCCAAGTGTATTGTGATGCTTCTCATCAAGGCTTGGGTGCTGTACTTATGCAAGATGGTAGAGTCGTAGCTTATGCTTCGAGACAACTCAAAACTCATGAAGTAAACTATCCTACTCATGATTTGGAGTTGGCCTCTGTCGTCCATGCACTCAAAACATGGAGACATTACCTTTTAGGTAAGCGGTGTGAAGTATTCACCGATCATAAGAGTTTGAAATATATCTTCACCCAGAAGGAGATCAACATGAGACAAAGAAGATGGCTAGAACTTATCAAGGATTATGACTTGAGTTTGCAATACCACCCCGGTAAAGCAAATGTGGTAGCCGATGCTTTAAGTCGTAAGACGTTTGTAAATGGTCTTACCAAAGGGGAATTGCCAGAAGACCTGTGTAAACAATTCAAGGAACTCAGATTGGAGATTGTGCCAGAAGGACATCTTATGTCATTAGATGTTCAACCCACTCTCTTGGACACGATCCAAGAAGCTCAGAAGACCGACAAGGAAATTGAAAAGATCAAGGAAAATATTAGTCTAGGGAAGGCTAAGAGTTTCCATATTGATGAACTAGGAACCTTATGGCACGGGAAACGTATATGTGTTCCACAAGACCCAGAGTTGCGGAAACTGATCTTACAAGAAGGTCACAACTCTCCATATTCTATTCACCCAGGAAACACCAAGATGTACATGGATATGAAGGAAAGATTTTGGTGGAACAATCTCAAAAGAGACATCGCCGAACATATTGCTTTGTGTGATGTGTGTAGCAGATTCAAAGCAGAGCATCAAAAACCAGCAGGTTTGCTTCAACCACTGCCTATTCCTGAATGGAAGTGGGAAAATATTGGTATGGATTTCATTACCGGATTACCAAGGACCAGATCAGGGTATGATTCCATATGGGTAGTAGTGGATCGCTTAACTAAAGTGGCTCATTTTATACCTGTGAAGACCACTTATACAAGTGCCAAGTTAGCAAAAATATACATGAGCAGAATCGTATGCCTTCACGGAGTGCCCAAAAGTATTGTGTCAGATAGAGGAACTCAGTTCACTTCTCACTTTTGGAGACAGCTTCATGAATCCTTAGGAACGATATTGGAATTCAGTACTGCCTTCCATCCTCAAACAGATGGACAAACAGAAAGGACCAACCAAATTCTGGAAGACATGTTGAGAGCATGTGCTTTAGACTATGGAGCAAGTTGGGATGAAAGTTTGCCTTACGCAGAGTTCTCTTACAACAATGGTCATCAATCTAGTATTGGAATGGCACCGTTTGAGTTACTCTACGGAAGGAAGTGTACCACCCCATTGTTATGGAATGGTGTGGGAGAAAGAAGCTTATTCGGACCTGATCTTATCAAAGATGCCGAAGAAAAAGTCAAATTGGTTAAAGACAGGTTGAAGATAGCACAATCCCGACAGAAAAGCTACGCGGATTCTAAGCATAGAGAAGTCACCTACGAAGTTGGGGATAGAGCTTATCTCAGAGTATCGCCACTTCGTGGAGTGAAAAGATTTGGAGTCAAAGGAAAGTTGGCACCAAGATATGTTGGGCCATTCAAAATTCTAAGTCGCAAAGGAGAAGTTGCATATGAAGTTGAATTGCCAGAATCTCTATCAGCAGTCCATAACGTATTTCATGTGAGTCAGCTTAAGAAATGTCACCCAGAAATGGAAGAGTCTTCTTTGAAGGATACCATACCTTTGGAAGAGGTTCAACTAGAAAGTGATCTCACTTATGAAGAAAAGCCTGTCAAGATTTTAGAGACCGCAGAGAGAGTCACCAGGACCAAGACTATCAAATTTTGTAAAGTACAATGGAACCATCACTCCGAAGAGGAAGCAACATGGGAAAGAGAAGATGATCTTCGAAAAGACCACCCTCACCTATTTGCTAGCCAATCCGAATCTCGAGGGCGAGATTCATCTTAAGGGGGTTAGATTTGTAACATCCCAAAAATCATAGTTTCAAAAACTCATTCATATCACTTTGCATCATTCATTCATTTAGGGTTTTCTCAAAAATCACTTAGTGATAGAATATGAGCTATGATTTCATGTGGTCAATTTGTCCCAAATAAACATCACCCTTTGAAATTTGAATGTTTAAATACTTGTTTGCTTGCATCCATTGATGGAAAGTTTAGGTGAAAGTTTTAACCCCCAAGATTTCAAATTTAGAAGTAGTGTTCAAAATCCCTTTCAATTACTTGCAAACAGGAACAAATCCCTAATTATTTTTGAAACCAAGCTGGACCAAGCCTTGCAAAGTAACCACTTAATTTTATGTCTATTTTTGAATCCACAAAAACCCTGCAAAAGTCCCAAGGCAGTTTGAGTTCAAAAGGATTTGAATTCATATTAAAATTCATACCAGAAAATGAATTTAGAAAAAGAAAAGAGTACTTCAAAAGAAAAAGGCCACGCGGCCAGTATCTGGCCCAGCAACCAATCAAGCCCAGCAAGCCCACCCGGGGAACTTCTTTTCTTCTCACACGCGCGAGCACACGCGCTGAGCCGCTGACAAGCAGACCCCACCTGCACTTCGCGCACCTCGCTGACAAGCGGGCCATCTCCACGCCAGCGTCGTCTCCACCCGCACGACCTGTTCGTCCCCAATCAACGCTGCCGCTTCCTGAGTGATAATCGCGGCGTCAATACGAATCAATGGCCGAGTAATTCTCGCGCTTAGCCAGGCTATATAAACCCCCTCTGTCCCCTCTCTCTTTTCCCCAAAACCTCAAGCACTGAACGCCCCCAGGCTACGCGCATTTCTCTCTGCAACCCCGCCGTCTCCGACGACTGCGCCGGCGAATTCCGGTGAGCCTCGAGTTCCCCTCGGTCTCTCATTCACGCTATCTTGTTCAGTGAACCTCGAGCATCTTGACACTCTCCGTTGCCTTCGCATGACCCCTAGCCCGGCAACGCCAACGATCGCCGCCACCGTCTCCTGCAAGAACTCCGCGACCTCCCTCCGTAAGTAGCCACCGCCTTGCCCTCTCGATCGCCTAGAATCCTCGCCTTGCGCATCCGACAAGACTGCTTTTGGCTTAGCGCGACGAGGAACCTCGCCAATGTCGACGACTGACCGTGGCTGACGCATTCGTGAACTCCAGCGAGTTTTTCCGGTAGGTACAGACCACCCCTCGCCTCCCCGTTCATGCACACAACTTTCCCTTGACCCTGTGAACCTAATCGTGTCGCTCTTTTGCTTTGGGGTGGTTCACAGCGGCATCCACGACGACCACCTGACGCCCCCGACGCCGCCACGAACTCCGGTGAGCAATCATAGCCGTGCCCGAGCGCCCCCTGACCAACCACGAGTACGTCGAGCCTCGCCAAGATCTTCTGAGCACGGTGAGCTACTCCACGTTCTCCCTTACCCCCTGTAGCGCCGCCTCCGTCAACGACTGACAGCTCCGCCGCCGGTAGCCGCCGCTCCGCCGCCAGATCCTAGTCAGTACGATAGCAGCCGTCGGATCCTTATCGTAGCGCTAGGATAGAATCACTTACTCTGAAGCGGTACGCGATCTGAGCCGCCAGATTTCATTTAAATCCTACGGCTATAGATCTCGATTTGATGCGAAGCGGTACGGGCGAATGAGAACACGACGCGTGGCAAGGTTTGGATTAAAAACAGAATTTAAAACCTGATTTAGATTCAAACTTCAAATGCTCATAACTTTCAAATGCCACGTTAGATTTTTGCAAACTTTATACCGTTGGATTCAGTGAAACAAGGCCTTTCTGAATATCCAATTTGTTTAGCATATAGTAACAGTTAAAATGGTTTTATTTGTGGAACAAGTTTAGGGCTATTTTGGATATAGAATTATCTTTATAAAATTGTACTATGGCCAAATAAGTTTATTGAGCAAACTTGTGACATGTTATGTTTCTGTACCCATGAACACACTTGGTAGAATTTTCAAATTTAACACTTGGTAAAATTCTTGCATGCATGCATTCATGTTATTTTTGGTTGTATTTAATTGTGTGTAATTGTATGCTTTGATTTCTTGTGTAGATTTTTCTAGTGATTGTGATTGTGAAGAGTGCTACTCTCCACACTACCAAGGCAAGTGATATTTTCATGAATATTCCTATCCTAAGTTTTGTACTAGCATTAGTTATTTTTGCTAAAGTATTGCATGATATTTTTGCTTAGTGCTAAGATGGGAAATCCTAAGTAGAGTGGAATAGTAGAATTGCTAGGGAAGTTTTTCCTCTAAGTTACCATATTTTGCCTAGCCTAGCTTATAGCAAAAAAGGGTGGTGAACATCTATATACTATATGAAAAAAAAATATTCTAAGTCAAGAGACTTATATTTTCTTAATAAAACAAATAAGACAAATGAACCTCCTGGGTGGAATGGGAAGATTGGGTTATGTTGAGTGGTTACACAAGGCCATAGACTTGGGTTGTGTATCTCACTTGTGTAATGCCACCCAGGCACAAAGGGATTTGGAGGCCAAGTGTTGAGAAAGCTTACAGTGCAACCACTTGGCAATATGGGCTCTGCCTTGATCATATAGGTAGCTAGAACTTAGTCATTTGGACAGTTGGTGGTAGATGGGATAATAGGATGGAGCGCGTCCATTTGACTAAGGAAAGGCTTCTGAAAGGTCCTGTCTTGGGAAACCAAGTCTGGTGGGAAAAGTGCACAACCTCTGCAGATGGAAAAATCTAAGTACTTAGCCTTGTCCAAGGAAATGGACATTTTTGAGCATCAAGACATGGAAGCCACAAGAATCTCATCACTCCAACTTCTAAGTAAAAATTTGTGGGTGAACAAGGGTGAAGGACCTCAATGTCTATTGATGGATTCCTTGGGAATGTTTTGACAAAGAAGAACTTAGGGATTTCAACTAATAGGAAAAACTTATTTTCAAGCAAAGCAAGCCAAGCTACACCTAGCCAAAAATGCATATAGCTTTATAGTCCACTTAAATATACTAAGGTATCACTTGCCAATACTATTCCAAAGTATTGACCCTCTGTGGCTGTAACTTGTGATGTTGCAGGTTACTCCGATGATGATTAGGAGTCATGAGTCTACACTCAACATGCTTGCCTGTGGCACATGAAGATGAAGACTTGTGTTTATTTACTTATTCCTAAAACTCTTGTATTAGGCCTATGGCCTGAGTTGTAAAAGACTATGTTTTATCTCTGGAATGAATGTAATAAACGACCTTTGTACCTATGTACTTCATCTTAAACTGTGGATGCTAGCATTGATCCAGGGACTAGCATTGCAATCACAGGGATCCTATCCTTTATAAAGGAGGGGTCTAACATGCCTGTTATGCCATACATCGCAATCCCAGGATTACCATTTTTGCAAGACATAACAGATTTGGATATCACAATACATTATCCATTACAAACCATACATAAGGTCTTACACAAATAAGGATCTCATGATCCAGTTCTTAATACAACTCAAGCAGCGGAATAATGTAATAGTAACGATAGCGTAGGCGAAGCTCCATCTTCGGGGTCACAGGAAATGCGGACGATGGGAGATGATCCTAGTTGTCGTAACATTCCCGCGGTCCATCATACTAATACTCCTCCTCATAGTATGGCCACAGGAATAGCCAGGGACAAATCCATGAGTACTCTTCAAGTACTCGCAAACTAATACTAACAAGTTATGGGGGACACTAGGCTCTAGGGTTGTTTTGCAAAAAGCCAGATTTACCTCTACTAAGTTCAGAAGCAAAGAAAGCTAGTTGAAGTTTTATCACACCTAAGTGGGAACTTGAATCTCATATCACAACCCTGTTGTGGTCAATTCAAAGTCTCAATCCATTTAACAAGTCATTTTGAAAACATCTGACGGGGGAACAGTATGGCCACTCCAACTGTCCATAACCGCGAACACGACTATTCGAATAGTTTGACACTCTGTAGAGATTGTACACTTTCACCACAACATTTGATACATCCGTCAGGAACAAATCCTGAATTCACCATACTCAATATGCGGATGATCAATCCTAACCTTTCCATTACACGCCCTAGTATAGGCACCTCTCCTGTGAGTTTGGCCTCCCAACCATGACCAACTGTCATCTTGGGTACTATACAGGTGGAAAATCTTCACAAGGTAGCCTCAGCTCAGACCTTGGCCGCGAGGGAACCCATACTAAGGTATATAAATTTCCAGTCAAGCCCTAACCAATTTTCGGGTATTGTGGTTGTACGGTAAAATTGGAATGGTATCACATCCAGATAACCATCAGTTTTATAAAGGGAAATGACTCATGCCTCAACATTTTCATCATCAAGATCATCTGGTGTTCGAGAACACATGTCAAAACATTTCAGTAGAATGACTCATCATTCTAAGGTTTTCATAACCAGTTTCACCAAGTATTCCCATCTAAAGTTTGATAAATTTTTATGCTTAGCACTAGCATCTACAAGGGGTGATAAGTACTAATGAGGGGTGGTAAACAAGTGGAGATTAACTAAGTTCAATCTCATGCTTTGGGATGATATCAAGATTATCTAACTTAGGCCAAATTTTATGCTCTTTATGCAACCTTCTATTATCTTTCTAGTATCTACAATTCACCATGTAAACTCTA
Source organism: Avena longiglumis (assembly GCA_030063025.1). NCBI lineage: Eukaryota > Viridiplantae > Streptophyta > Magnoliopsida > Poales > Poaceae > Avena > Avena longiglumis. The sequence continues at coordinate 466,627,015 of CP125974.1, read as the reverse complement.
AGAGAAAGCTTTGACAAAGAAATAAAGCATAAATCTTGCAAGTAACAACTAGGAATGGGGTATCAAAAGGTGTAAGATTGCACGTAGAACTTGCATGGTTTGGCCTGCGAAGATAGTAGTATAAACTTGCTAAGTTGCAAGTGTTAGCTTGCAAGTTTTCAAGTATTGGCTTGCACAAGTATCAGTATAAGATTGCCTTGAGCAGAGCAGTGGTTGAAGTTTGCCTCGGCTTCTTCCTCGTAGTATCCTCCTTCCTCCTCGTATCCTTGGTTGGTACTAGCGTCTATAAATAAATACGAGGTACACAATCACCAAACAATACTTAACTACTTTCAATCATCACACAAGGGTGTACTATAGATGATCTAGCATCATCACTTAACATTACAAGATTAAGGCATTTGTCTTATTCATTTTAATTTGAGAAAAGTAATTTCTACTCATTGAAAAACTACTTAAGATTTAATCTTCTCCAAACCAAACATGGGATCATGTTGACACATGTCATCACCACACATTTCAGTATATGGGAATGTGATTTAAAGTGGTGTCACAATTTAATAAGGTTTAACCTTTTATTTTAAATAAATAAAGTGACTAGAAATGCCTATGTGGCATTCTTTTATTACTTGGACATTATTTCTGTAAGTAAACCCATATATTTTTACATATTCTGAAAGGTATGATCAAATGTGATTTTTGAGAGTTGGAATCAACTCAAAAGCTCTTATGGTTGAAATTTTAAAAATATTTGAATGCATAAAAGCTTCTTCTTTGTTATTTTTACCAAGGTTGATCTACAGATCCAAATGGTTTGAATCCAACGGGCTTCGATTAAGCTTTTCAGTACCTTTCTAACAAAATTGGTTTCGTGCAATTTGGTTCATTAAATCGAGCTAGGTTGATTTTTGAAACTAGATACAGAACTATGTTTGAAATAAATGGAAAAACTCTAAATTCAAACGGCTAGGTCGCGCGGGAGAGCTTAATGGGCCGGCCCAGTGTAACTCCGCAGCGCGGTGCGCAGCTGACAGGGGGGTTCCACCAGTCAGTGGCTCATAACGCGCGAAGCGATACGGGGCGGTGTGGTTCGTTGGATTAGAAGGGAGATCGACGGCTGAGGGTCGTCGTCGACGATGAACATGTCACCGGCTAGCTCGAACCCTAGCGGCTCGGTGGGGGTGCATAGGGGGCATACTAGGGCTCCCTTCTCTTCAAGAGGCGGCCTGCTCCAGCGCAATTCCGGCGAGCTTCTGCTCCTCGTGCTCCGGCTCGAGGGTGGAACGATCAGTGAGGTGAGGGGAGTGCGATGGTGTGCTTCAATTGGCTTGGGGTGGCCTCCTTTTATAGGCTCGACAGCGAGACCGAGAGGGATGGGCAGGCGATGGTGGCGACATGGCTACGGGCTGCTAGCGGCATGGCTGAGGTTGGCGATCGACGGGCGGTCTCCTAGCGATGCTCTAGAGCTTAAATGCGTGCGTAGGGGCGGTGGCAATCGGTCGGGAACGTGCGGTGCTCTGCGAAGCAGAGGCGGCGAACTCCACGGCGAGCGGTGGCTACGGGGTACGGGGCGTCGAACGGGGGTGTCTGGCGTGTTCCTGGGATCATGGCGAAGCGGTAGGCACATGATGCGATCGAGGGGCGGCGTGTGCACGTGTGTCGGGTGCGGCGCTCTAGGGCAGGCTCGGCATGTCGTAGTGGCACTGGGCAAGCGGCGTTCCTGGTGGTCCAGGGCTTGCACTGGCTTGGGGAGGGGACAATGGGCAGTGGTGAGGTGCGGGCTATCTCCCAGACAAGGTGGGCAAGGCTAGGGTGGCTGATATCTGGCCGGCGACAATGGGGTGCCATGGTGAGGCTCGACCTGCTCAGCATTGATGGCAAGGCAAGCTCACAGTGGTGCTAGATGTTTACAATTGAGCTAGATGATCTACTAAAGACTAGTTGCAACCAGAGAGGGAATAAGTTAGGCCAAAATCACTGCACACTATAGTGTTTATGATTTGTTTGATTTGAATCTGCAAGGTGTTTGATGAAATGGCCGCAATAAACTTTCTTTTGAATTTTGAAAATATTTTTGGTGGGTGTGCTAGGCATGTACTGAGGATTCTGTGGATGCTTGGGTTTTGAAAATTGAGCTGGTTTGAGCGGTTTTTGAAATAGTGGGATCTTCTCCTATGAGATAGATTCAATTTTAAACTATCATTTAAACCTAGCATTTGAATATTTCTGGAAGATAACAAAGTGGGACTTGGTACCTCATTATGTTTACTAACAAGGGGTGCAAATATCCACAAATGTTTCTGTTAAGTTTTGAATACAAGGGATAGCCAAAGTAGGCATGCGAGTTAATTTGGCCAAAATGAACATTCACTTAATTTATTCATTTTGAGTTGTTTGTCTTTGGGAAAAGTTTGGGGATTGTTTAGATGATGTTTATTTCACCTAAGAATCCTTTTACAAGAAAAGAAACACAGAATCATGGCAATTCAAAAGAATCCAAATTTTAAACACACATACATATGAATGCTTTCATATTTTTAGTTGGGAACGTTTTTGTTAACCCAAATTTTGATGACTAGAGTTTGATGATCCAAGCTTAATATTTTTGGGATGTTACAGAAACCCCCTCACTCGCTGACCAGCCGGCCCCACCTGCCAGTCGTCTTCCTCACCAACCGCTACCAGTTCTTGCCCCCTCGTCGCCGTTTCCGCCTTTAACTCCGTGGAGTAAATTCGTGTTACTGCCGCGATGAATCAGCCCAGTAACCTTGCTCATTTAATCACCCATGTCCCCTCTCCATTTCCCCTTGCTCTCCATCCTCCCTCTGCCCCTAGGCTGCCCCTGATTTGGTTTACACGACCACTGCTCTGACAACCTTCCCCGGCCAATTCCGGCGAGACCAGCCACCGCCTTGCCCCCTCGACCACACGAGCGTGATCCCCATCTCCGTACGCACCTGCCCATGCCTTCCTATCTCTGGCTCGTGCTATAAAACCTCGTCAACGACTTCAACCGAGCACCACCGTCGTCTGCCATTTCTCCGGCGAGCTCCCCTGGTAAAAACTGACCTCGCCTCTCCTCCTCTTTCACACGCATGCACTCGCCACGACCTTGCACATCTAACAGCGTCTCTATTTGGCTCTGGCGTGCCCCGTAGCTTCGCCTCCTTCTTCGACAGAACGTGCCCGACGCAGACACGAACTCCGGCGAGGAATCCCCTTCGATCCTGTGTGCCCCTTCACCAACCAAGGACACGTCAAGCATCAGTAAGATCACGCGATTCTGGTGATCCATCCCACTCCTTCTCTCGCTTCCTGTATCGCCGGCAGCATCACCACCCGAGCGCGCCGCCGCCAGCCACCGTCGCCGCGTCGCCCATCCGTGGTCATTTCGTTTTGGAGCGTTAGATACCGATCCAGCGGTTACGATAGATAACTTAAGTGAACCGATATGACTAGATCTGTGTCGCACGATCTGATATTAATCCAACACACCACACCGCTCGATCCAGAAGAATCGGTATGGACTAATAATAACACACCACGTGGCCTGTAGTTTGTTTTAAAAACAGAAACATATCTATTAGATGTTTGAATTTGTAAATTCCATATCTTTTGATCCACACGTCCAAATTTTGCAAATTTTATATCAATGGAATCAGCAAGAAGAAACCTTTCCAACCATGACCTTTGTTTGGTAAATTGATTCTGAAAAATTAGTTGTTTTTGCAGAAACTTGTGTAGGCATAATTTAAATATAAAATTTATTCTAGAAATGTATTTAGGGTAAAATATTTGGTAAATGGTTTGTTTTGAACCTAATGACCATAGAAACCATCTTTTGGATTTAAAAATATATTTTGTGACACTTAGGAATTATTCCTTTGAATTAAATCATTTCTAGATAAATAAAATTGTTGAATATGTTTTAAAAATGTTTTTTGAGTAAAACCGTTGGAAAATGATTTGATTTAAACTTTCTGACCCTAAACACCAAGTTTTAGGATTTAAGAATATATTTGGTGAACCCTATAAAATAATTACCTTATTTAAAGGCATTTCCAACAAAATAAAATATGGCTTTGATTTAAAAATGGTTTATAGGTAAAACCTTTGGTAAATTGTTTTAATATTAAACACTTAACCTTAAAATACTAACATTTGTGTTTAAAAATATATTTTGCAAAAAATAGAAAATATTCCTTTGATTTAAATCATTTTTAACAAAACAAAAATGATTTAAAGTGGCCATTTTCACTAACTTAATATCAAATGGTTTTGCCACTTTTATAAATGACCAATAGGTGTTTTCAAATGTTTATAACCTATTAGAAACCAATTTTCCAAATAAAACAATATTTGGTATGCTTGCATGCATTGCTTTGTTTTTATTCATATGTAGTGAATTGTTTGAATGCTAGTTTTGAATTTGTGCCTTGCTTGATTGAATTGTAGTGAACTTTGAAGAGTGTGACTATTGCAAGATCAAGGAGTGAACTTATATTCTCTACCAAAAAGGCAAGTGGTGCTTCATACTTTTATCCCATTATTTTCACTATGCATTAGTGATATTTCTAAGTAGGACTTGCATGGAATTTTTACTAAGTATGCTATACCATGGGAAATCCTATTAGATGATGCCTTAGTAGAATTCTCCTTAAGTTAAGATTCCTACTACTATCTTGCTTAGCTTAGCTAGTAGAAAACAAGGGTGGATTATATTCATGCTATGAAATATTTTTAAGTCAAAGGACTTGTGTTTTGTTTTATAAAACAACTATGTGAATGAATCACCTGGGTGGAATGGTGAGAATGGATTTCTGTTGAGTGGTTACACAAGGCCAGGGGACTGGTGAACCTTATGTATCACACTTGTGGAAAGCCACCCAGGAACAAAGATATTTGAGATGTCAAATGTTGAGAAGCTTCAAGTGCAACCACTTGGCATTATGGGCTCTGCCTGGATCATATAGGTTGCAATAACTTAGCCAGATGGACAGTTGGTGGTAGGGGATGATAGGTTTGGAGCGCGTCCATTCTGGTCTAAGGGAAGGCTTCTGCAAGATCTTGTCTCAGTGCATGTCGAGTATTGTGGGGAAAGTGCACCACCTCTCGAGAGAGTAAAATCTAAGTACTTAGCCATGTCCCTGGCAATGGACAATTTGAGCATGAAGACATGGAAGCTATCAAGAATCTCCTCATCCCAATTTCTAAGTTAAAAACTTGTGGTTGAACAAGGTTTTAAGGATCTTCAATCAATGATTGGTAGATGCCTTGGGTGATTTTGACAAATAAAAACTTAGTGTTTTCAAATGATAAGGAAAATCTATTTTGAGCAAAGAAAGCCTAATCTCCACTTAGCCAAATGCATATAGATGATAGACTCCACTATATTATCATAGTATCACTTGCCAATACAATTAAAATGTATTGACCCTTGTGGGTGTAACTTATTATGTTGCAGGTTTGTTTGAGGTTAGTGAAGTGTGTTGATTAGGATTACAAGTCTACAACCAACATGACTGCCCGTGGCACTTTGAAGATGAAGGACTCCATGTTATATAGTTATTTCTGCTGCATTGTAATGAGATAGCCAAATGAGCTATGTAAGATGTAATGAATTATTTTATTCCTAGTTATAAAGTTGTATTATGACCTTTGTTTCTTGATATTACATCTTAAACTGTGGATGCTAGCTATTGATCCAGGGACTATCATTGTAAACACATGGATATCTACCTTATCAGGTTGGGACCTTTATAGATGGTATCACAACACTATGTTGCCTATAGGATTGTAACCCTAGGACTTGGACAAAACCCCTTAGAAAAATAGGAGTTGTATTTGTTCCAAAATTTATCTACAAACAATCTTGTAAACTCTTTCCTCAACCATTTTTGTTTTGATTCTACATCTCTTCTAATTCAAATTGATGGACAAAGCCTCCACCAAGAGCAAAGACTTCAACATGAGAAAATGACTTCAACTTCAACATCACCAATGACTTCAACTTTAGTTTCACCAAGGACTTCAATTTGGACATCACTAAGGACTACAAGTGAGATAAGAAGAATACCCAAGACTTGAAGACTAAGGAAACCCAACTTAGAAGGAATCATCATAACCTTTGAAGTTTTATGACCAAGATAGAAGAATTTTTACAAAGATACAATGATCTCATTCATGAGGAAACAACTAAGAATAATGGAGTGATCTCAAGAAAACCATATAGTTGGACCACCATACTAATGTTTAGTTTAGATCAAACACACCAACTTATGTGGTGTAACAAAAAATATTTTGTTGCCTAAAATGTGCTTGAACTTTGTTGTTTGATTTAAATGTTTGATTGTGATTGCTTGCACATTGCTTGTGTGAATTGATGTGTGTGATTGGACTTCTTCCCTAGAAATCTTTTGCCTATTCTAATCCCAATCCAACCCAAACAGATGACTTCTCCAAGAGACTCCAACATCAAGAATGGTGACAACAACAACCAAGAGATGCTTCTAGCAAACCAAGCCTAGTTGAATCAAGTGACAACTCAGTTTTTAGCCAACAACAATGAGTTATACCCAACCATGCAAAAAATTTTGGAAACCCAATCTCAATTGTTGCAAAAGATGACCAATCAAATGATCAACATGATAAGCAACTCTTTCCAAGGAGATTGTGACAACAATGATGTCAAGGATGATATTATAGAAGGAACTCAAGCTTGCAATATTTGTGGAGACATGTAACACACTTCGAAAGAGCATGAGGATCAATGCCCTAATTGTGAAGAGAAACATCCAACTAAACAATGCCCCACATCTCAAGTGACTTGTTTCCTATGTGAAGGAAATGATCATGTCCCTACCCAATGCCCCATCTATACTATAGCTCAACAAATGAAACAACATGGAATGCCTAAAAAGTTTGGGAACCCCCATGAGGAAACAACTTCAATCAAGAAGAATGACAAAGGCAAACCTCAGATTGCACCTCCATGCATTGGGACTCACCTTGATGGAAAAAAGAGGAAACATAGGTATTATCCAAGGAATCATTCAAGAGACCGAGGTAGTTTTCCCACCTTTGTGGTGAAATATGAAGAACATGAACTAGAAGAACTCCTAGCTTTGGAGAAACCCAAGAAGAATAAGAAGAAAAACCAAGGAAACAAACAAGAGACAATGATACCAAAGATAAATAAGGATATTAGCCAAGTGATGTGCAACAACTGCAAAAAGCTAGGTCATTATGCATCACATTGTCCAGAAAAGAAGAAGTACAAGACAAGCAAGCCTATAAAGGATCTCAGCCTTGTCACATGTTTCAAGTGTGGAAAGAAAGGACACTATGCAGATGTCTGTCCAGAGAAGTTTCATCAAGACCTCAAGTAAGCCAAGATGTAATGAATTATTTTATTCCTGGTTATAAAGTTGTATTATGACCTTTGTTTCTTGATATTACATCTTAAACTGTGGATGCTAGCTATTGATCCAGGGACTAGCATTGTAAACACGGGGATCTCTACCTTATCAGGTTGGGACCTCTACAATCACTATGCTAGACTCCGAAGTGATGCGTGAGTAGTTCATCTTTGGACTATGGGTCCATATCAATAGCTAGATGGTCGTTTCTCCTCTTTTGTGATATCATGTTTAGATCTTGTGAGCTGCCTATCATGATCAAGATCATCTATTTTTAATCCTACATGTTGTGTTTGTTTGGATCCGATGGATATTGAGTACTACGTCAAGATTGATTATTGATTCTATCAAGTCTATGTTATTTGTGATCTTGCATGCACTCCGTTGCTAGTGGTTACTCTGGCCAAGTAGTTGCTTGTGACTCCAAGAGGGAGTATTTATGCTCGATAGTAGGTTCATGTCTCTATTAATCTGGAGGAGTGATAGGAACCTCTAAGGTTGTAGATGTGTTGTTGCTACTAGGGAGAAAACAACAGTCCTTTGTCCAAGGGCAATTGTATTGTTTACTTGACACACTTTGGTTAATGCAATTTTCCGTTTCTTGCAACTTAATACTGGAAGGGGTTCGGATGTTAATCTGAAGGTGGATTATTAGTCATAGATGTAGTTGGATTATGGTCTATGTATTATGTTGTAGTGCCCAAATGAATCTCATAGGAATCATCATGACATGTACATGCATTGTTATGCATTCTCAATTTGTCAATTTCCCAACTGTAATTTGTTCACCCAACATGCTATTTATCTTATGGAGAAACACCTCTAGTGAACTGTGGACCTCGGTTCATTCCTTCCCACTTATATTCAATCTACTTCCTACTGTTTACTTTCTGCAATTACTACAAGCAATTACTTTGTAAGACCCCACCTTTTAAAGGTAAAGGCCCCTATGATTGCAATGCTAGTCCCTGGATCAAAATGCTAGCATACACAGTTTAAGATGAAGTACACATATACAAAGTCATTATTACATCATCATTCCAGAGATAACATAGTCTTTACAACTCAATAGCCTGAGGCTAATACATAGTGTTCATACATAAGTAAATAAATAAAAGTATTCATCTTCATGTGCCACAGGCAGACATGTTGAGTGTAGACTAACAACCCTAATCTCCATCAGAGTAACCTTCAACATCATAAGTTACAGCCACAGAGGGTCAATACATTTGGAATTGTATTAGCAAGTGATACCTTAGTAGAATAGTAGTATCTAACATCTATATGAATTTGTCTAAGTGTAGCTTAGGCTTGCTTTGCTCAAAAGAAGGTTTTCCTTATTAGTTGGAAACACTAAGTTTTTGTTTGATAAAACTCCCAAGGAACCACCAATAGACATTGGTGAACCATTACCCTTGTTCAACCACAAGTTTTAACTTAGAGAAATTTGGATGAGGAGATCCTTGATTGCTTCAATTTCATTGATGCTCAAATTGTCCGTTGCCGGGGCGGCTAAGTACTTAGGTTTTACCCTCTCGAGAGGTGGTGCACTTTACCCACAAGACTCGACATGCATCGAGACGAGACTTTTCAGAAGCATTCCCTTAGACCACCATGGACGCGTTCCCTCCTATCAACCCTACCACCAACTGTCCATCTGGCTAAGTTCTTGCAACCTAGTTGGTTGTAAGATCCCTCCTTTATAAAGGTAAAGATCCCTGTGATTGCAATGCTAGTACCTGGATCAATTGCTAGCATCCACAGTTTAAGATGAAGTACACAGAAACAAAGGTCATTATTACATCGTCATTCCAGAGGTAACATAGTCTTTTACAAGTCATTAGCCATAGGCTAGTACAAGAGTTTAACTTAGCAATATAAAATAAAAGTCTTCATCTTCATGTGCCACAGGCAAGCATGTTGAGTGTAGACTGATAACCCCTAATCATCATCAGAGTAACCTGCAACATCACAAGATACAACCACAGTGGGTCAATACATTGGAATAGTATTGTCAAGTGATACCTTAGTAGAATATTATCATCTAGTTACTACATGAATTTGGCTAAGTGTGTCTTAGGCTAGCTTTGCTTAAAATAGGTTTTACCTATCAGTTGAAAACACTAAGTTTTTGATTGGCAAAAATTCCCAAGGAACCACCAATAGAAATTGGTGAACCTTCACCCTTGTTCAGCCACAAGTTTTAACTTAGAAAATTGGGATGAGGAGATTCTTGGTAGCTTCAATGTCTTGATGCTCAAATTGTCCAATACTAGGGACATGGCTAAGTACTTAGTTTCTTCCGTCTGTAGAGGTGGTGAACTTTCCCCACAAGACTTGATTTTCACCAAGACAAGACCTTTCAGAAGCCTTCCCTTAAACCAAAATGGACGCGCTCCAAACCTATCAATCCCATACCACCAACTGTCCATTTTGCTAAGTTATTGCAACCTATATGATCCAGGCAGAGCCCATAATGCCATGTGGCTACACTAGAAGCTTCTTAAGATTTGACATTACAAATCCCTTTGTTCCTGGGTGGCAATCCACAAGTGATATACACAAGGTAAACCATAGAAATGGGCCTTGTGTAACCACTCAACCAAAACCACCAAGCAATTACCATTCCACCCAGGTGTTTCATTCACTTAGTTGTTTTATTAAGCAAAAACATAAGTCAAAATACTTAGCAACATTTTTCCATAGCATGTACATATTCCACCCTTGGTTGCTACTAGCTAGGCTAAGCATGGCAATAGCAAGTATCTTAACTTAGAGAAAACTTTAGCAATTCTACAACTACTAGGATTTCCCAAGCATAGCATATAGATACTTAGCAAAATTTATCATGCAATCCCTATACGAAATATTTCTAATGCATAGTCAAAATATTGGGACAAAAATATGAAGCACCACTTTCCTTGGTAGTTCGTGGAGTAGAAACAATCCTCACAATCACCACTAGCACCAAAATCTACACATAAAATGATTACCAAATTCACATATCAAAATAAACAAGCAAAAATATATGAATGCATGCAAATTCCAAGTGATGATTTTTCCAATTCAACCAAGACAAGTAAAACAATTCTGAACACTAAACTAAACATTTATACACAAATTACACTTCATTTTATCTTTAAAACATTTTTCAAATAATTTTTATACTCAAAATAAGCCTACAAATGTCTCTGCAAAAATAACAAACTTTAGAGAAGAAATTTATTAAACAAAGTGCATGGTTAGATAATTCTTTCTTCTGATTCCAATGATATAAAATTTACAAAATTTGAACGTGTGGATCAAAAGTTATGAATTTTGCAAGTTTGAACATCTAATAGATCTAATTTCAGATTTTAAATCTAAACCCTAGACACGTGGGCGTGTCTGATTGGCCCGTACCGGTTCGGCCGGATCGATATACGTGGGCCATTGGATTTAAGTGGCAGCGCACGGCCAAATCTACACGTAACGCTTCGATTAAGTGATCTATTCCTCCGCATCAGATCTTGATCCAACGGCTACAATGCATGCGACCAAAATCTGGCGGCGCTAATGGATGCTGGCGGCGGTGGCGCTTCTGCCGGTGATGATCTGGTGATTCCAGAGGGGGTTAGGGGCTGGGTAGTGGCTTACCAGACTCGCGTGGACACGACGGTGCTCAAGGTGTCGCTGGCGTGGGCGGGGGCGTGTTGTGGTGGCCGTGAGACCTCGTCGGAGTCGGGATAGCATCGGGCTTAGGCGGACGGCGACGTTGGCGACGTTGTGATCTGCCCTAACACAAACAGAAGACATCAGCGTGTGTGCAATGTTCAGGCGAACTCGATAGGGTCAAGGGGAAGGCACGGGTCGGTCGAACCTCACCAAAATTCTTTGTCGGAGTTGGAGATGGCGTCGGGTGCTCACAGCGCTCGTCGAAGTCGACGTTCTAGGCCACAATCAGATGAACAAAGGATATCAGGAGGTGTGTGTAACATCCCAAAAATACTAAGTTTGGATCATCAAATTCTAATCATCAAAATTAGGGTTAACAAAAACTTTTCTAAATGAAATCATGAATGCATGCATATGTGTATGCATGGATTTTGAATTCTTTTAAAACCACCTTGTTTGTTTGTTTCATTGCTTGTAAAATGTTTCTTAGGTGAAATAAACATCATCTAAAACATTTCCCACACCTTTCCTAAAGACAAGTAAATCAAAACACATATATGAAATGAATGGTCATTTTGGCCAATTTAACTCCCATGCCTACTTTGGCTGTCTCAAACTTTCAGAACCTAACAGAAACTTTTCTGGATCTTTGCACCCCTTGAATGTACTCATAACAAGGTATCAAGGCCCACTTTGTGATCATCCAGAAACTTTCAAATTCATAGTTTAAATGACAATTCAAAATTGAATCTTTATCATATGGGAAGATCCCACTTTTTCAAAAACTACTCAAACAAGCTCCATTTTCAAAACCCAAGCATCTGCAGACTCACCAACACCAATCTAGCAAACCCACCAAAAATCATGTCAAAATTCAAAACTTGATTTCATGCGGCCATTTCATCAAACAGGTTGCAGACACAAATCAAACAAACATCAAAGACTATTGTGAGCAGTGATTCTTGCCTAACTGGTTCCCCATTTAGCTCACACACAACTCAGTAGATCATCTAGGAAGATTAGCCAGGCACTAGCACCACTGTGAGCTTGCCATTGTCATCAATGGTGAATAGCCGAGCACCCTCTTGCCACCCCATAGTCGACAGCAAGCTAGGAGCAGCAGCAGGTCTAGCCAGCATGTCTGGGAGGCAGCCCACCATCCACCACCACTCAATGTCCCAGCCGCGAGCGTTGCCAAGCCCTGGACCACGCGCACAAGCCGCGCCCAGACCATGCCGAGCGTGCGCCAGAGCGCCACCCTCGACCATCACCCACAGACCACGCGCCGCCCTTGCCGCGTGCATACACAATCCTCCCACCGACCCAGGAGACCGCCAGACATCCCCGTTTGACGCCCCGTGACGTACAACCACCGCCCGCCGTCGAAGACGCCGCCCCTGCCGCGCAGAGCACAGCCTGTTCCAGACCAAACCAGACCGCCCCATGCCTCGAGACCATGTCGTTGAGCATCGCCAGGAGACACCGCACCGTCCCCTACCCTTGCCCATGCCTTTAGCCGCCTGTAACCTCGCCCCCGACGAGCTCACCGTGCACCCCGACGGTCCCCTCGCTCGACTATAAATAGAGGCCACCTCCGCATGATTTCTTCACACCATCTCACTCCCCTCTCCTCACTGATCGTGCCACACCATTCTCAGAGCAAGGCGTGCACCACCTCGCCAGAATTTCACTGGAGCCTGCCGCTGCCGGAGAAGAAGGGAGCCAGCGATTCGAGCCTTCCCAAGAGCTGCCGCGACCACCCCTGAGTTCGGCGTCGTCGACTTCGTCGTTCGCCCGCCTCGCCGACCCTCGCCAGCACCCCGGTGAGCCCCCAGTGACCCTCACTGGCCGCGCTAGGTTTCGTTCTCGCCGGAGTTGTCTCGCGTCGACGATGACTTCCAGCCGTTAGATTAGAACTAGATCGATCGATCCACGTTGCCCCATACCGCTTTGCCCAGCCCCGTGTCACTGATGAGTGGGGACACCCACTTAAGCAGCCCGCGCGAGCACTGCGCTTAGCAGGCCAGCCCAGTAACTTTTCCCGCGCAGGCCAGTTATTCAAATTAAACTTTTTCTATTTCAATTCAAACACACTTCTGTACCCAACTTCAAAAATCAACCCAGATCGATTCAGTGGACCAAATTAAATGAAACCAATTTTGTTGGAAAGTTCTGTGAATGCTGAATCCAAGCCCGTTGGATTCAAGTCATTTGGATCTATAGATCACCCATGGTAAAAATAACAAGGCAGAATCTTTTCTGCATTCAAATTTTTTTCAAATTTAAACCATAATAGCTTTTGAGTTGATTCCAACTCTCAAAACTCACATTTAACCATACCTTTCAGAATATATAAAAATATATATGTTTACTTGCAGAAATAATGTGCATGTAATAAAAGAATGCTACATAAGAATTTCTAGACACTTTAATTAATTAAAATAAAAGGGTAAAACCTTATTAAATTGTGACACCACTTTAAATCACATTCCCATGGACTACAATATGTGGTGATGACATGTGTCAACATGATCCCATGTTGGTATTGGAGAATATTAAATCTTAAGTAGTTTTTCAATGAGTAGAAATTACTTTTCTAAAAATAAAAAGATTTAAACCAAGCCTTAACCTTGTAATGTTAGGGTTGATGCTAGATCATCCATAGGACCCTTGTGTGTGATGATTGCAAGTAGTTAAGTATTTTTTGGTGATTGTGTACCTCGTATTTATTCATAGACGCTAGTACCGACCAAGGATACGAGGAGGAAGGAGGATACTACGAAGAAGAAGCCGAGGAGAACTGTCACATCCCAAGATTTTCCAAATCTTGTAATGTGAAAATAAATGAATAAAATAAAGCTTTGTTTGATTTTTAGGGCCAGAAGAAACTTTTTTAATTCAATTGGAACTTCAAACCTAAATTGAATTAAATAAAACCCTAAAGGGATTTAAAAAAAGATAAACATTTTAAATAAAGGAAAATAAAATATTTTGGAAATACTATTTTGGATCTTTTAAATAAAAGGATTTGGTTTTCAAAAGAAATAGAAGTTTTATAAATAAAGATTATTTTATAAAGCCAAATTAAAACCTTGGCCAAGCTTTTGAAATAAAACATTTTGTTTAGATAAAAATAATAAAGGTTTATTTAAAATAAATTAATAAGGATTTAATATCCAAGTTTTATTAATAAAGGTTTTACTATTTCCAAAACATCAAAACTTATTTATTTGTTTAAAATAAGTTTTTCAAGTATCTTATATTTTCATATAAAACCTACTGATTTGGTTTTGAAAATATTTGGATTTCAAATGGAGATTTTATTAAATAAATCAAACCCTATTTGATTAAATAACTATGGTCTATTATATTTAATAGATCCTAAAAAGAATAAAAATATTATTTTATTTTGGGATTTGGATTATGTTGATAAACAGAACCAAAACTTATTACAAGTGTGGTGATTGTTTGAATTATTTGAATATTTGAATAGTTGATTGAAATTCAAAAAAGGAAATAGTTTTGGAAAAAGAAAAAGGTTTCAGACAGAAAAAAATAGAGCAGCCCAACCATCTGGCCCAGCTCCAACCCAACAGCCCACCTAGCCCATCTCACCTCGCCTCAACCGCTTTTTCTTCCCTTGAAACAACCCAAGGCCACGACTTGTGGACCCCAACTCCTCTCTCAATCCATCGACGAACGGCCCCACATACCAGCCATCATCTTCAAGCGAGACCGTCGCCCTGCCGTTGCGATGAGTTACTCCGGTGGTGATTGCGCGTTGATGGAGGCTTTGATTCCTCAGATGACCATGCCCTTTAAACGCCAATGACTCCTCTCCACTTCCCCGTCGCCTAACCAACCTCGACCGCCTCGGTGTCAAATTTCGACCAACACTCCCTCTGTTCCGACGACACTCCGGTGCCGATTCCGGCGACTCAACACTGCCCCGTGCCTCCCTGAGCACACTAGGAGACTCCCCACTCCCAGACGCATCTCCTAGTACCCTCGTTCGGCCATGGGGCGTTCAGGCGTCGACTACGACAAGCCTCCTAGCGCCGCCGCGTCTATCTTCAACTCCGGCAAGTGCCCAGTTAGATTCCGACCGCCTCTTCCCCTCTCGTTCACGCACACACCTACGCCGTGTCCTGCTGCATCTGACCAGACCCTTGTCCTGCCTTAGGGCGATCTGCAGCATCGCCTCGGCAACAACCAGAGCCGCCAGACGCCGTTGCAAACTCCGGCGAAGAATTGCAGCAGAACCAGCGCGCCCCTCGACGAGCTTCCACAACGTTGAGCATCAGCAGGCTTTGGCGATTCTGGTGAGCTACCCCTCTGCTTCCCTCTCCTCCTAAATCACCGGCGACCACACCGTCTGAGCGCGCCGCCGCCAACCACCGCCACCAGCGCCGCCACTTTGTGGTCAATTAGATCAGAGCCATTCATTTTAGATCGGACGTGTAGGAACCAGCGACTTAAACGAAAGGGTATGCGTTGATCAGAGCCGCACCGATCCCTTTTAATCCAACGGTCTGCAGCGTGATCCACACTGAACCAGTATGGATCAATAGAAACATTACACGTGGCCTATAGTTGATTTAAATGACAGAATTGATCTATTAGGATTCCAATTTTGTAAATTGCACAACTTTTGATCCACACGTCCAAATTTTGCAAATTTTATATCAATGGAATCAGCAAGACAAGCCCTAGACAACCATGCCTTTTTTTTAGCAAAAGCTTCTAGAAAAATGGTTGTTTTTGCAGAAACATTTGTATGCTTGTTAAGGATGTAAAAATTGTTCAAAAATGATTTTGAGGATAAAATATTTTGCAAATGGTGTGATTTGAACCCACTAACATTAGGAAACACTTTGTGGATTCAAAAATTTATTTGGTGAAACAAAATAGTGATTCTTTGAATTAAAACCATTTCTAGTCAAATAGAAATGTGGTTTATTTATTAAAAATGATTTTGAAGGAAAACCTTTGGAAAATGTTTTGTTTTAAACTCTCTGACCCTAAAAACAAGGTTTTGTGGTTTGAAAATATATTTGGTGAACCCTATAGATTAATGCCTTAGTAAAAATATTTCTACACCACATAAAATGATGCTTTGTTTTGAAAATGGTTTAGAAAGTGAAACCTCTTGCAATTGACTTTGCCACTTTACAAAATGACCAATAGGTGTTTTCAAATGTTCATGACCCATTAGGAACCACTTTTCAAAACAAAACAAAGCTTGGCATGCTTGCATGCATTACTTTGACTTTGTCATTTTATGTGATTGTTGCTTGATTGGTAGATTGAGTTTATGCCTTGCTTGATTGATTTGTAGTGACTTGAAGAGTGTGATTTTTGCAAGGACAAGGAGTGAACTTATACCCTACAAAAAAGGCAAGTGATGCTTCATACTTTTGTCCCATTACTTTCACTATGCATTAGTGATTTTGCTAAGAAAAACTTGCATGGATTTTGCTAAGTATAAATCTTGCTATAGTAAAACCTAGTAGATGAATCCTTAGTAGGATTTTCCTAAGTTAAGATTCCTACTACTATCAAGCTTATCCTAGCTAATAGAAAACATGGGTGGAATATATATTCACACTATGGAAAATATTCTAAGTCTGAGGACTTGTGTTTTGTTTAATAAAACAACTAGGTTAATGAATCACCTGGGTGGAATGGGACTTGCTTGGTGGATTTTGGTTGAGTGGTTCACAAGGCCCATGTCTATGGTTGACCTTGTGTATCTCACTTGTGGATGGCCACCCAGGAACAAAGAGATTTGAGATGTCAAATGTTGAGAAGCTTCAAGTGCAACCACTTGGCAATATGGGCTCTGCCATGATCATATAGGTTGCAAGAACTTAGCCATATGGACAGTTGGTGGTAGTTTTTGATAGGTTGGAACGCGTCCATTATGTTCTAAGGGAAGGCTTCTGAAAGATCTTGTCTTGGGAAACCAAGTCTTGTGGGGAAAGTGCACCACCTCTCCAGAGTGTAAAATCAAAGTACTTAGCCATGTCCCTGGTAAAGGACAATTTGAGCATCAAGACATGGAAGCAATCAAGAATCTCATCATTAAAATTTCTAAGTTAAAAACTTGTGTTTTGAACAAGGGTTATTTGAAATCTTCAATCTTTGATTGAGAGAAGCTTTGGAAAAGATTTTGTCAAAACAAAGTATTTTCAAAATGATAAGGAAAATCTATTTTCAGCAATGCAAGCCTCAACTCCACTTAGCCAAATGCATATAGATGATAGACTCCACTATACTACCATAGTATCACTTGCCAATACAATTCAAATGTATTGACCCTTTGTGGTTGTAACTTGTATGTTGCAGGTTTGATTGATTTTAGTGAAGATTGATTGATTAGGATTACAAAGTCTACAACCAACATCTGCCTGTGGCACTTTGAAGATGAAGGACCCCATGACTATAGTTATTCCGCTGCAATGTAATGTAATAGCCAAATGAGCTATGTAAGATGTAATAAAACTATGTTATTCCTGGTTATAAAGTTATATTATGACCTTTGTTTCTTGATATTACATCTAAACTGTGGATGCTAGCTATTGATCCAGGGACTAGCATTGTAAACACAGGGGACACCACCTTATATTGTTGTAAGGTTGGACACTCCCTCTACAAGAACTTCAACCACTGCTCTGCACAAGGCAAGCCTAATGATATTAGTTGATTGTGCAAGCTGAGACTATACCTATGCAAGCCCATACTTGCTACTATACCTACTATATGCCTTAAGCATATGTGATCACACCCACTTGATAAACCAATCCTAGTTTTACTTGCAAGCTTCTTACTCTATTTCTTTATCAAAGCTTACTTAGAGTTTACTAAAGTGACTAGTAGATTTTGGAAAGATGCTGAAGGTTGCATAAAGAGCATGAAATTTGGCCTAAGTTAGGAACCTTGACATCAGCCTAAGACATGAGGTTGTACTTAGTTGAAACTCCACTAGTTACCACATTTCATCATTACTACCCCCACTTGTAGATGCTAGTGCTAAGCATAAAACTTGATCAACTTTAGACGGGAATACTTGGTGTAAAAATGGTTATGAAAACCTTGGAATGATGGATCATTCTATTGAAATGTTTTGGACATGTGTTTCCGAACACCTGATGATTTTGGTGATGAAAATGTTGAGGCATGAGCCTTAGCCCTTTTTAAAACTGATGGTTGTCTGGATGCGATACCATTCCAATTTTATCGTACAACCAAAATACCCGAATATTGGGTAGGGCTTGACTGGAAACTTATATTCCTTAGTATTAGTTCCCTCACGGCCAAGGTCTGAGCTGAGGCTACCTTGTGAAGATTGTCCACCTGTGCAGTACCCAAGATGACAGTTGGTCATGGTTGGGAGGCCAAACTCACAGGACAGGTGCTTATACTAGGCGTAATCGAAAGGTTAGGATTGATTATCCGCATCTTGAGTATGGTGAATTCAGGATTTGTTCTGACGGATGTATCGAATGTTACGGTGAAAGTGTACAATCTTTGCAGAGTGTCAAACTATTCGAATAAGCGTCATGATTATGGACAGTTGGAGTGGCCATACTGTTCCCCCGTCAGACTTTTCAAAATGACCGGTAAGATGAATTGAGACTTTGACTTAACCACAACAGAGTTGTGATATGAAATACAAGCTCCCGCTTAGGATTTATAAAATTATGACTAGCTTTAGAACTTAGTAGAGATAAATCTGGCTTTTGCAAAACAACCCTAGAGCCTAGTGTCCTATTATCCCAAAACCCCCTTTTACCTATTAGTATTAGTTTGCGAGTACTTAAAGAGTACTCATGGCTTTGTCCCTAGCTATTCCCATGGCCAGACTCTGAAGAGGAGTACCTGGAGGATGGACCCCAGGAAGGTTACGACAACTAGGATCATCTCCCATCGTCAGCATTGCCTGTGACCCCGAAGATGGAGCTTCGCCTATGCTACCGTTATTATTACGTATTCCGCTGCTTGATATTGTATTAAGAACTGGATCATGAGATCCCTATTTGTGTAAGAACTTATGTATTGTTTATAATGGATGATGTACTATGGTATCCAATTCTGTTATGTCTCGCAAAAATGGTAATCCTGGGATTGCGATGTATGGCATAACAGGCATCTAGGATTGAAAAATCCGGGTGTTGACAAGTTGGTATCAGAGCCATCCTGACCATAGGAGACCCTAGTTAGACTGGACGTTTGAATCAAAAACTTAGTTTCAAAACCAAAGAAAACAAATATTTACAAAAACCTATTCTCATTCTTATCTCTTTGATTCTTTCCTAAAAATTCATGTTCCTAAAAAACTCTTGAAAAATACATAAAATTTTGACACACTTGATCACTCTGCTAATCTACTCATCCTCTATTTTTATAGATGGACATGAAGTACAACAAGTTTTACCAACTAGGGAATGGGGGAGACCTTATCTTTGAGAGGGATCTGGATCAGCTTTCGGAACTTCTGGAGCGTCCGCACCCCGAGTTCTTTGGAGCTTAGCTCAATGATCAAGGAGGAGAAGATCTGCAGTGGCTAATTGTTGCAAGTCTCCGAGGAAAGATTGAACCTCCCACTGTGGAGGGAATTCAGTTTACCTTGAGGGAAAACAACTGGCTCGATGGAGTTGCCAGAGAAATGCAGGAAGCTCTTTCCTGTCTGTGTGGGCAGAGCATCAATCAGATCAAGGGTACTCGCTTTGAGTTTTGCCCAAGGCGTGATGCAAATGGACAACCACTGGAAGCCCCATACCACCCCGAGCTGAAGACTCAATTGGACCACCTTAGCTTCATGATGTATGATCGTCAGTAGGAGTTGGAAAACTGTCGTGACTACTGCAACCACAAGTCTGCCATCATCAAGACGAAGGATCAGACCATAGCCATGCTAGCAAAGGATCGCAAGTCTCGCCGCCGTCAGCTCCACAAGAAGGAGCGCATTATTGCCCGTCTTCGCCACCGCATCTCATCTCTCGAGGAGACCATCCACGAGAGAGATATGCAGTTGGAGGAAAGGGAGAATGCCGGAGAGGATCTTCGTGGAGACCCTTACTCTTATCTCAGCGATGACGATGATTTTCTGGAGGATCAGAACATGGACTTCTTCACCGATGAGGATGATTTCACCTTCATCTATGATGCTGAAGATGATGAAGCCATAGAATTCGAGGAGTAGTAGCACTGAGCACTAGCGTAGTGAGTAGTAGTCGGTCCCACTGTATCGTAGTTTCCTGAATGGTTCTTAAAACCATCTGTTTTTCTTTGTTGTGGTGTGTGTTGTACTGTGTGCTATGAGTGAATGAATGAAAGATCAAGTTGCCAGAAAAATCTGAGTCAAACATTTAAAACTTTTCAAATACCCAAGACCTTAGAAATTTCCCTCTTTTCTCATGATCTATATCAATCTTCAGATGCCACGTGGAGGAAGTGGTTCAGCCTCGGACCCGATGTTGCAGATCCTGCAAATGTTGACTTCTAACCGTGAAGCTGAAAGAGCGTAACGTCAAGCCAAACTAGCCACTCTGCAACAGATAGCCCAGCTAGCCCACAACAACCAAGGCCACGGAAATCAGGACAACCATGGATCTAAGCTCAAGAATTTCCAGAATACTAATCCACCCGTTTTCACCAAGTCAGAAGAACCCCTAGATGCCGATGATTGGCTCCAAACCATGGAAAACAACCTAGAAGTCGCCGGAGTGGAAGCCAATGAGAAAGTCCTGTTCGCCACCCATTATCTAGGTGGAGATGCCAAGGCATGGTGGAACAGTGTTCGTGCAATGACCGGAGGCCAGATGATGACCTGGGAGGAATTCAAGGTCAAGTTTAGCAGAACCCATGTGCCACCAGGTTTGATCAAGAGAATGAGAGACGAGTTCAGAGAGCTAAAGCAAGGAAGGATGACTGTAGTGGAATACCATGACAGATTTTTGTCATTAGCTAGGTATGCCCCGGACGAGATAGACACCGAAGCCAAGATGATAGAAAGATTCCTGAATGGTCTGCATGACGAGATGCAGACGGTGTTAGTCAATATCCCCTTTGATGATATTGAAGCCCTTGTCGACTCTGCTATCCAAATGGAAGGAAAGATCAACCAAGCCAAAGCGTCGCATGATGCATCAACCAGGAACCCATCAGACCCCAAAGTATCGCCCCAACCCATCTCCAGGATTTGCCCCAAGAACCAACAGACCCCCTATGACCCGTCCGACCTACCCCAACCGTGGAAACCCTAGACCCGGAGGAAATCCCAACAACCCCGGCAACTCTAGCAATTTCACCCTTTCCCAACCCAAGTTCAACACCAACAATGCTACCGCCAACACCAACACTGCCCCGAGGATTGGAAGCAATGTTGTGCCTGTCGCAGCCAATGCTACAGCACCCAATACCAACGTCCCAGCTCAGCAGCAGCGCCGTGTCCAGCCAGGGAGAAGATTTGCCCCAGGGAATTCACTCAACCGCAATGGCCGTCTTTTTCTCATGCATGCTGAAGAAGCTCAGGAAGCGCCAGACGTCGTGCTGGGTATGTTTTCTGTTAATTCAGTACTTACAAGAGTGTTGTTTGACTGTGGTGCCTCGCATTCATTTGTCACCGAAGAATTTGCCTGCACTAGTAAAATTTAACCAACCAAACTGAAGCATGTTATGATTGTGCAAATTCCCGGATCAACAACCAAGGCTAGGCAAATTTGCAAAGCCGTCCCTATCCGAATCCATGGCATAGATTTTTATGCTAATCTAATAGTACTCGGAACTAAAGGTTTGGAAGTAGTACTAGGAATGGATTGGATGTCCAAACATAAGGGATTGATTGACTGTGCTAAGAAAGCCATCACCATGACCAGTACCACCAGAATATCAGTCGAGCATATATCTTAAACCTTACCTCACCAATTCAAGTGTAACAAGAGTCTAGCCCAACCTACCATTGACCAAGTCCGGATAGTATGTGAATACCCCGATGTATTTCCAAATGTTTTGCCCGGTATGCCCCCATATCGGGATATCGAGTTTATCATCGAACTAATCCCCGGAACAGGACCCATAGCCCAGAGACCCTATAGTATGAACCCATCGGAACTAGCAGAACTGAAGAAGCAACTGGATTCCATGCTAGAAATTGGATTGATTCAACCAAGTGCGTCACCATGGAGATCACATGTCTTATTTGTGGACAAGTAAGATGGAGGTAAACGTTTGTGTACGGATTATCGGAAGTTGAATGATGTCACCATCAAGAACAAGTACCCCTTGCCCAAGATAGAAGATTTGTTTGATCAGTTGACCGGTGCCCAGGTGTTTTCTAAGATTGATCTTAGAACTGGCTATCATCAACTCAAAATTGCGAGAGGATATTCCAAAGACGCCTTTACCACCAGATATGGATTATGCAGTATACAGCATGTCTTTGGATTAACCAATGCCCCCGCTTATTTCATGAACCTCATGAATAAGATTTTTATGGACTTCCTGGATAAGTTTGTCGTTGTTTTCATCGATGACATTCTGATTTATTCCAAATCAGAAGAAGAACATGAGCTACACCTAAGGACCATTCTTGGAACCCTTAGAGAGCATCATCTGTATGCAAAGTTTAGCAAATGTGAATTCTGGTTACAGGAGGTAGGATTCCTCGATCACATCGTATTAGCCGAAGGAATTGCCGTTGACCCTGCCAAAGTGAAAGATGTAGAAGATTGGCAAGCCCCAACCACTCAAACCCAAGTTCGTGCTTTTCTCGGATTGGCGGCATATTACCGCAAATTCGTAGAAGGATTCTCGAGTATCGCCAGACCCATGACCCAATTGCTGAAGAAGGACAAGAAGTTTGAATGGACCGACAAATGTGAAGCGAGTTTTCAAGAACTCAAGAGGAGATTGATTTCATCCCCAATCTTGATCATGCCGGATATCACGAAGCCCTTCGATGTGTATTGTGACGGATCCAAGATTGGTCTCGGGTGTGTGCAAATGCAAGAAGGCAAAGTTATATCTTATCTATCTCGACAATTGAAGCAACACGAGCAAAACTATCCAACCCATGACCTCGAACTAGCAGCAGTAGTTCTAGCCCTGAAGACATGGAGACATTACCTAATGGGAAACCGTTGTGAGATTTATTCGGATCACAAGAGCCTAAAGTATATATTCACTCAGAAGGAGTTTAATATGAGGCAGAGAAGATGGATTGAGCTAATCAAGGATTACGACCTGGACATTCACTATCACCCTGGTAAAACCAACGTGGCAGCCGATGCCCTTAGCAGATTGCCGTGCCGCTTGAACTCCATGATTTTGAAGGAGCAACCAAGTCTGCACAAGGAGATGGAAGATTTTCGAATGGAATTAGTAAGTGAAGGATTTTTGGCTAGCATAGAACTTCAGCCCACTTTGTTCAGTCAGATTAAAGAGGCGCAGAAGGGAAATGCCAGTATCGACGGAATCAAGCGTCGTATCGGTACGAGCAAAGTACCCGGATTCATCGAGGACGAAGAAGGAGTTCTGTGGTACAAAGGACGCCTTTGTGTACCAGCAGATTCGGGTTTGAAAGAAGTTATCTTGAAGGATGCTCATGATACTCTTTATTCTATCCATCCCGGAGGAACTAAGATGTATCAAGATTTGAAACAGCAATTTTGGTGGCATAAGATGAAGAGAGAAATCGGAAGCTATATCGCCAAGTGTGATATATGTCAGCGAGTCAAGACAGGACATCAAAGACCTGCTGGATTATTGCAACCTTTGCAAATTCCGGAATGGAAATGGGATTCTGTAGGAATGGACTTTATCACTGGACTACCTACTTCTAGTAGGGGAAATGACTCTATTTGGGTCATAGTGGACAGATTGTCCAAAGTCGCCCATTTCTTGCCCGTCAACACCACCTATCAGATTTCGAAGCTAGCAGAGTTATACATCGCTAGAATCGTCAGTTTGCACGGAGTCCCCAAGAATATAGTATCGGATCGAGGAACTCAGTTTACCTCGAGATTCTGGAAGAAAGTCCAAGAAGGTTTAGGAACCTTCCTAGATTTCCGTACCGCGTATCACCCTCAGATCGATGGACAAACGGAGCGAGTAAACCAAATACTCGAAGATATGCTTAGAGCATGTGTGCTAGAATATTGATCCAAGTGGGAATACTGTCTGCCGTTTGCAGAATTTTCCTACAACAATAGTTACCAAGCCAGTTTGCAAATGGCCCCATTTGAATTCATGTACGGAAGAAAGTGTCGCACCCCTTTGAACTGGTCGGAAGTAGGAGAGAGTCAGATTTTTGGACCCGACATCCTCTGAGAAGCAGAAGAGAAGGTTCACAAGATTCTTGAGCACCTCAAGACCGCCCAATCCCGACAGAAGAGTTACGCCGACAAGAGACGTCGAGATCTCGCCTTCAACATAGGAGATTTTGTTTATCTGAAAGTGTCGCCATTGAAGGGAATGCAACGTTTCCAACTCAAAGGAAAGTTAGCCCCCAGATATATCGGACCTTTCAAAATTCTGAACCGTCGAGGAGAAGTATCGTATCAATTGGAACTACCTGAAGAGATGTCAGCTGTGCACAATGTGTTCCATATCTCGTTACTTCGCAAATGTCTCGAAGTCCTCGAGAAGACCGAAGTGTTCAAGAATATCGATCACCAGACCATAGATATCAACGATGACCTAACCTATCCCGAAGTACCCATCCACATTTTGGAAGAAGCTTTTCGAACTACACGAACCCGAAGCATCAAGTTTCTCAAGATTCAGTGGAGCAACCACACAGAAGAGGAAGCTACCTGGGAGCGCGAAGATCACATCAGGACGGAGTTTCCCGATCTCTTCAAATCCTAGGTAATCTTTTCATCCTTTTTCAAATCTCGGGACGAGATTTTGTTTAAGGGGAGAAGGTTTGTAACATCCCAAAAATACTAAGCTTGGATCATCAAATTCTAATCATCAAAATTAGGGTTAACAAAAACTTTTCTAAATGAAATTATGAATGCATGCATATGTGTATGCATGGATTTTGAATTCTTTTAAAACCACCTTGTTTGTTTCTTTCATTGCTTGTAAAATGTTTCTTAGGTGAAATAAACATCATCTAAAACATTTCCCACACCTTTCCTAAAGACAAGTAAATCAAAACACATATATGAAATGAATGGTCATTTTGGCCAATTTAACTCCCATGCCTACTTTTCCTGTCTCAAACTTTTAGAACCTAACAGAAACTTTTCTGGATCTTTGCACCCCTTGAATGTACTCATAACAAGGTATCAAGGCCCACTTTGTGATCATCCAGAAACTTTCAAATGCATAGTTTAAATGACAATTCAAAATTGAATCTTTATCATATGGGAAGATCCCACTTTTTCAAAAACTACTCAAACAAGCTCCATTTTCAAAACCCAAGCATCTGCAGACTCACCAACACCAATCTAGCAAACCCACCAAAAATCATGTCAAAATTCAAAACTTGATTTCATGCGGCCATTTCATCAAACAGGTTGCAGACACAAATCAAACAAACATCAAAGACTATTGTGAGCAGTGATTCTTGCCTAACTGGTTCCCCATTTAGCTCACACACAACTCAGTAGATCATCTAGGAAGATTAGCCAGGCACTAGCACCACTGTGAGCTTGCCATTGTCATCAATGGTGAATAGCCGAGCACGCTCTTGCCACCCCATAGTCGACAGCAAGCTAGGAGCAGCAGCAGGCCTAGCCAGCATGTCTGGGAGGCAGCCCACCATCCACCGCCACTCACTTTCCCAGCCGCGAGCGTTGCCAAGCCCTGGACCACGCGCACAAGCCGCGCCCAGACCATGCCGAGCGTGCGCCAGAGCGCCACCATCGACCATCACCCACAGACCACGCGCCGCCCTTGCCGCATGCATACACAATCCTCCCACCGACCCAGGAGACCGCCAGACATCCCCGTTTGACGCCCCGTGACGTACAGCCACCGCCCGCCGTCGAAGACGCCGCCCCTGCCGCGCAGAGCACAGCCTGTTCCAGACCAAACCAGACCGCCCCATGCCTCGAGACCATGTCGTTGAGCATCTCCAGGAGACACCGCACCGTCCCCTACCCTTGCCCATGCCTTTAGCCGCCTGTAACCTCGCCCCCGACGAGCTCACCGTGCACCCCGACGGTCCCCTCGCTCGACTATAAATAGAGGCCACCTCCGCATGATTTCTTCACACCATCTCACTCCCCTCTCCTCACTGATCGTGCCACACAATTCTCAGAGCAAGGCGTGCACCACCTCGCCAGAATTTCACTGGAGCCTGCCGCTGCCGGAGAAGAAGGGAGCCAGCGATTCGAGCCTCCCCAGGAGATGCCGCGACCACCCCTGAGTTCGCCGTCGTCGACTTCATCGTTCGCCCGCCTCGCCGACCCTCGCCAGCACCCCGGTGCGCCCCCAGTGACCCTCACTGGCCGCGCTAGGTTTCGTTCTCGCCGGAGTTGTCTCGCGTCGACGATGACTTCCAGCCATTAGATTAGAACTAGATCGAATGATCCACGTCGCCCCATACCGCTTCGCCCAGCCCCGTGTCACTGATGAGTGGGGACACCCACTTAAGCAGCCAGCGATCAACGCTTTAGCAGGCCAGCCCAGTAACTTTTCCCGCGCAGCCCAGTTATTCAAATTGAACTTTTTCTATTTCAATTCAAACACACTTCTATACCCAACTTCAAAAATCAACCCAGATCGATTCAGTGCACCAAATTGAATGAAACTGATTTTGTTGGAAAGGTCTGTGAATGCTGAATCCAAGCCCGTTGGATTCAAGTCATTTGGATCTATATATCACCTATGGTAAAAATAACAAGGCAGAAGCTTTTCTGCATTCAAACATTTTTCAAATTTAAACCATAATAGCTTTTGAGTTGATTCCAACTCTCAAAAATCACATTTAACCATACCTTTCAGAATATATAAAAATATATAGGTTTACTTGCAGAAATAATGTTCAAGTAATAAAATAATGCTACATAAGCATTTCTAGCCACTTTAATTAATTAAAATAAAAGGGTAAAACCTTATTAAATTGTGACACCACTTTAAATCACATTCCCATTGACTACAATATGTGGTGATGACATGTGTCAACATGATCCCATGTTGGGTTTGGAGAATATTAAATCTTAAGTAGTTTTTCAATGAGTAGAAATTACTTTTCTAAAAATAAAAAGATTTAAACCAAGCCTTAACCTTGTAATGTTAGGGATGATGCTAGATCATCCATAGGACCCTTGTGTGTGATGATTGCAAGTAGTTAAGTATTGTTTGGTGATTGTGTACCTTGTATTTATTCATAGATGATAGTACCGACCAAGGATACGAGGAGGAAAGAGGATACTACGAAGAAGAAGCCGAGGAGAACTTCAACCACTGCTCTGCACAAGGCAAGCCTAATGCTATTAGTTGATTGTGCAAGCTGAGACTATACCTATGCAAGCCCATACTCGCTACTATACCTACTATATGCCTTAAGCATATGTGATCACACCCACTTGATAAACCAATCCTAGTTTTACTTGCAAGCTTCTTACTCTATTTCTTTATCAAAGCTTACTTAGAGTTTACTTAAGTGACTAGTAGATTTTGGAAATATGCTGAAGGTTGCATAAAGAGCATAAAATTTGTCCTAAGTTAGGAACCTTGACATCAGCCTAAGACATGAGGTTGTACTTAGTTGAAACTCCACTAGTTACCACCCCTCAACATTACTACCCCCACCTGTAGATGCTAGTGCTAAGCATAAAACTTGATCAACTTTAGATCGGAATACTTGGTGGAAAAATGGTTATGAAAACCTTGGAATGATGGATCATTCTATTGAAATGTTTTGGACATGTGTTTCCGAACACCTGATGATTTTGGTGATGAAAATGTTGAGGCATGAGCCTTAGCCCTTTTTAAAACTGATGGTTGTCTGGATGCGATACCATTCCAATTTTATCGTACAACCACAATACCCGAAAATTGGGTAGGGCTTGACTGGAAACTTATATTCCTTAGTATTAGTTCCCTCATGGCCAAGGTCTAAGCTGAGGCTACCTTGTGAAGATTGTCCACCTGTGCAGTACCCAAGATGACAGTTGGTCATGGTTGGGAGGCCAAACTCACAGGAGAGGTGCTTATACTAGGGTGTGTAATCGAAAGGTTAGGATTGATTATTCGCATACTAAGTATGGTGAATTCAGGATTTATTCCTGACGGATGTATCGAATGTTGTGGTGAAAGTGTACAATCTCTGCAGAGTGTCAAACTATTAGAATAGCGTCATGATTATGGACAGTTGGAGTGGCCATACTGTTCCCCCGTCAGACTTTTCAAAATGACCGGTGAGATGAATTGAGACTTTGACTTGACCACAACAGAGTTGTGATATGAAATACAAGCTCCCGCTTAGGATTTATAAAATTGTGACTAGCTTTAGAACTTAGTAGAGATAAATCTGGCTTTTGCAAAACAACCCTAGAGCCTAGTGTCCTATTATCCAAAAACCCCCTTTTACCTATTAGTATTAGTTTGCGAGTACTTAAAGAGTACTCATGGCTTTGTCCCTAGTTATTCCCATGGCTAGACTATGAAGAGGAGTACCTGGAGGATGGACCCTAGGAAGGTTACGACAACTAGGATCATCTCCCATCGTCAGCATTGCCTGTGACCCCGAAGATGGAGCTTCGCCTACGCTACCGTTATTATTACGTATTCCGCTGCTTGATGTTGTATTAAGAACTGGATCATGAGATCCCTATTTGTGTAAGAACTTATGTATCGTTTGTAATGTATGATGTACTATGGTACCCAATTCTGTTATGTCTCGCAAAAATGGTAATCCTGGGATTGCGATGTATGGCATAACATGCATCTAGGATTGAAAAATCCGGGTGTTGACAGTGCGCATGAAGCAGGGGATCACCCAGAGTGTTTGAGGAGTGGGCGCAAGCTCGATGCTTACCGGAATACCTCGCCGGAATCGCTCAATCAGCGGCGGTGTTTAGCGAAATAGGGGCAGCCTGGTGGCGGAGCGAGCGAGTGGAGTGAGGGGAAATGTGCGGGGTGGGGAGGGGGTTTTGTAGCCGGAGCAGGGGCGGCATTCACGCGGCAAATCAATGGGAATTAATCCGGGTTTATTCGCGGCGTCACTGCAGGGAGGTAACGGCGGAGCGGCGTCTGTGCGCGATGATTTGGGGGAGATGACGATGGCGTGGAGAAGGGCCCAGCGTCAGTGGCTGCAGGGTAAGGTTCATCCGGGTGAGAGAGGGGGTAGAGGGGGAATGGCCCGGGTGGGCTTACTGGGTCGGTTCTGGTGCTGGGCTCAAATGGTAGTGCCTATTTTTATTTTTTTATTTTACCTTTCCTTTTTCTAATTTTATTTTCAGGAATGTTTTTCAAATGTTTTTCACATGGGTTTGAATCCAAATTGTTCTGAATTTTTGTAAAGTAAAGCTTGCACCTTTTGGATACAGAACAATGTTGCTCACTCAAATTACTTTGGCCCATTGGAATTTAAAATAAACAATGCCTTTATCACTTATTTAATAAAGACATATGAATGGTTTTAAATTCATATTTTGTTTTGAAATCTTTGTTCAAGCTTTGGAAAATATCAATCAATCATATGATCAATTCTTTTCTGGTCAAAACCAATATTTCTCATATTAGAGAGTAGCATTAAGGCTATTGCCTTGCTTGAATAAAATAATAGATCACAAGGTTTCTGTTTTTGAAGAAAGGATCCTAAAATGATTACGAATGCATGAATGATATGCAAACTTTGAAATCATGATTTCTGGGATGTTACATTGGTCAAGGCAGAGCCCATATGCCATGTGGTTGCACTAGAAGGTTCTCAACACTAAACATCTCAAATCCCTTTGTTCCTGGGTGGCAATCCACAAGTGTGATACACAAGGTAAACCATAGACATGGGCCTTGTATAACCACAAAACATAAACCAACTATACCATTCCACCCAGGTAATTCATTCACATAGTTGTTTTATTAATCAAAAACACAATTCATAGACTTAGCAATATTTCATAGCATGAATAATCCACCCTTGTTTTCTACTAGCTAGGCTAAGAATACTAGTAGCAAGTATCTTAACTTAGGGAAAAATCTACTAAGACAATAACTACTAGGATTTACCAAGGCATAGCATAGTAATATACTTAGAAAAATCTCCATGCAAGTCCTACTCAAAGTATCACTAATGCATAGTTAAAATATTAGGACAAAATATGAAGCATCACTTGTCTTGATAGTTTGGAGAGTAGCAACAGTCCTCACAATCACCACAATCACCAAAATCTACACATAAAATCATAACACCAAAATCACATTTCAATAATCAAACAAAAATACATATGAATGCATGCAAATGCAATGAAATGATTTTTCTACACTAAACAAGTCAAACAAAATAGTACTGAACACAAAGCAAACTTTCTATAGTCTAAATAAACTCAAATTTACTTTAAAAACATTTTCCAAATAATTTTTAGATGCAAAATAGGCCTACAAATGCTTCTGCAAATAATCCTACTTTTCCAGAAGCAAATGAAAAATTCAAGCACATAGATGTGTAGGGCTTAATTTTCTGAATCCATTGATATATTGTAGGGGTTCGTAGCATGGAAAAAAAAATTTCTATCGCATACAAACAAACAAGCCAAGAACTATCTACTAGATTGTAGCAACGAGTCGATGGAATAACTTACCCTCGAAGATTCCAAAGTGTTGAACGAGAGCGGATTCTCGTGGGTGATGTAGTCGTACTCTTCCCGATCTCAAGATCGTGAGCGATCCTTCGGCTATGCGTTCGGCAGCGCTCATGATCGGTCACCGTTCGGTACTCGTGAAGACCTTCCTCTCCCTTGTTCCAAAGAAATGGAGGTTGTAGCACTCTCCTCGCGATTCCGGCAAAGACTGGCGTGGTACCTAAGTAGAGGGAGATCCTGAGGCTTCGCCTTAAGCCGGAGCGAGTATGGTGGAGTATGAGAGAGTACTATTAGTGGTCTAGGGTTTATACACACCAATTAGAAGGCTCTAAACCGAAGGCTAGGTCAATTAGAAGCTCTAAACCAAAACGGCTCTAAACCGGAGATGTAGAGGATAGGAACTTGTGTGTCTAGAGGAGGAGGCCCTGCCCCTCCTTTTATAGGTGGGAGGGGGCTGGCGCGCCAGGGGAGGGAGGGGAGTCCCTCCCCAACTCGGCCTGGTGGAGGCGCCGCCGGTTGGAGGAGGGTCTCCCTCCCCAACTCGGTTTTGCCCTCCTCTTGCTTGTTTCCCACAGTTTCTTGTTTTAGCCGTTTGACTTTCAAACTGGACATTTGAATTTTCTGTTTTAGGATTCAATTTAATCCTTTATTTCGGACAGCAAGAACACTTAGTACATGATGCAATCATTCCAATATGTAATGACACATTCATGAACCCCTCCCCCCCGGAGTGCCGGACAATCCGGAACCTTCTAGAACATTCCCGATGAAAACACCGGAATCATTCCCGAACTCCGAAACGGGTCTTTCCTTATATGAATCTTATTCTCCGGACCATTCCGGATCACCTCGTGATATCCCGGATCCCATCCGAGACTCCGAACAACATTCGGTCTCTTTCTCATAATACCATAACTACTCAAAACAACGTCGAATCCTTAAGTGTGTCTCCCTACGGTTCGTGAATTATGCGGACATGATCGAGACACTTCTCCGAACAATAACCAATAGAGGAATCTGGAAATTCATATGGCTCCCACATATTTCTACGATTACTTTGCGATCGAATGAACCACTTACATACGATACCAATTTCCCTTTGTCTCACGATATGTTACTTATCCGAGGTTATGATCGTCGGTATCTCTGCATACCTAGTTCAACCTCGTTACTGATAAGTACTCTTTTCTCGTTCCCGTGATATGTGATCCCTTGTGAGCCAGTCACATGCTTGCAAGCTAATTGGATGACATTCCACCGAGAGGGCCCAGAGTATATCTATCCGTCATATGGATGGACAAATCCCACTCTTGATCCATGTGTCTCAACCAATACTTTTCGAACACTCAATGCCACCTTTATAACCACCCAGTTACGGTGTGGTGTTTGATGTCATCAAAGCATCCATCCGGTAAAGGTGATATGCATGATCTCATGGTCGAAGGAATTAGGTTACTATGTATCAGAAAGCATATAGCAATTGAACTATTGAAATGACTTGATCTTTATGCTACGCTTATCTATAGGAGTATGTCCACCATATCATTCTCGTAACGATATGATCTTGTTGTTGATAACATCTCAATGTTCATGATAGGGAAACCACAATCATCTATCAACCAACAAGCTAGTGAAGTATAGAGGCTATACTAGGGACTTCAAATTAAGTTTACAAATCACACAAGTATCAATGTTTCCTTGTTAATACTATTATAGCATGAATGTAAACATTTATCATAAACACAAAGATATAATAATAACTACATTTATTATTGCCTCTAGGGAATATCTCCAACAGTCTCCCACTTGCACTAGAGTCATCTAATCTAGATTACATGGTAATATACCGAACACCCATGGCAGTTTGGTGTTGGTCATGTTTTGCCCTCGGGAGAGGTTTAGTCAACGGATCCGCCACATTCAGATCTGTGTACTTTGCAAATCTTTATATCCCCATCCTGGATATGTTCTCGAATAGCGTGAAAACGTAGCTTGATGTGCTTCAGCTTCTTGTGTGACCTTGGTTCTTGCGCATTGGCTATGGCGCCCATGTTATCACAGTAGATAGACATTGGGTCCAGCGCACTAGGAACCACACCCAGCTCTGTAATGAACTCTTTCATCCATATCGCTTCTTGTGAAGCCTCCGAAGCAGCCATGTATTCCGATTCAGTTGAAGATCTTGCCACAACGCTTTGCTTTGCACTCCTCCAGCTAACTGCTGCACCATTCAAAATCATCCGGATCGGTGTTCCAACTAGCATCAGTGTAAACGTTAACAACGAGCTGTTCATCACCTCCATAAGAAAGAACCATATCCTCAGTTCTTCTCAAGTACTTAAGGATGTTTTTGACCGCTGTCCAATGATCCACTCCTGGATCACTTTGATATCTGCTAGTGAAACTAACAGCATATGCAATGTCGGGTCTAGTACATAGCATGGCATACATTAGAGATCCTATGGCTGAGGCATAGGGAGTCTTACTCATCCTTTCTCTATCTTCTGCTGATGTCGGACTTTGAGTTTTACTCAAGGTCGTATTGGGCAACATGGGCAAGAACCCTTTCTTGCTTTCTTCCATTCCAAACCTCTTTAGAACTTTGTCCAAATATGTACTCTGTGACAATGATATTTGGCGTTTCGATCTATCTCTATAAATCTTTATGCCTAATATGTAAGCTGCTTCGCCAAGATCCTTCATTGAAAAACTATTATTCAAATATTCTTTGACACTATTAAGAAGGTCTACATCATTCCCAATCAACAATATGTCATCCACATATAGTATTAAGAATGCTACAGAGCTCCCACTCACTTTCTTGTAAATACAAGCTTCTCCATAACTTTGTATAAAACCAAAACTTTTGATCACCTTATCAAAACATTGATTCCAACTTCGGGATGCTTGCTTCAATCCATAGATGGAACGTTGAAGTTTGCATACCTTGTCAGCATCTTTAGGATCGACAAAACCTTTGGGTTGCATCATATACAACTCTTCATCAATGTCTCCATTGAGGAATGCTGTTTTGACATCCATCTGCCATATCTCATAATCATAATATGCAGCGATTGCTAACATAATCCTCACAGACTTTAGCTTCGCTACTGGTGAGAAAGTCTCATCGTAGTCAACTCCTTGAATTTGTCGAAACCCTTTTGCGACAAGTCGAGCTTTATAAACGATAACATTACCATCAACATCTGTTTTCTTCTTGAAAATCCATTTGTTCTCGACAGCCATCTGGTAAGTCCACCAAAGTCCATAGTTGGTTTTCGTACATGGATCCAATCTCGGATTTCATGGCTTCTTGCCATTTATTGGAATCTGGGCTCATCATCGCTTCCTCATATGTCTCGGGGTCATCGGTGTTGTCCACCAACATGACATTCATAACGGAATCATACCAATCTGGAGTGGTACGAGTTCTCGTTGACCTCCGAGGCTCTGTAGCAACTTCAACCGAATTTTCATGATCACCATCACTAGCTTCCTCTCTTATTGGTGCAGGCACCACAGGAACTTCTTCCGGTGCTGCGCTACTCGCAATTTAGAGAGAAGGTTCGACAACCTCGTCGAGTTCTACTTTCCTTCCAGTCACTTCTTTCGAGAGAAATTCCTTCTCTAGAAAGGATCCATTCTTGGTAACGAAGATTTTGCCTTCGGATCTATGATATAAGGTATACCCAATAGTTTCCTTCGGGTATCCTATGAAGACGCATTTTTCCGCTTTGGGTTCAAGCTTGTCCGGCTGTAACTTCTTTACATAGGCTTCGCATCCCCAAACTTTAAGAAACGACAATTTAGGTTTCTTCCCAAACCATAATTCATACGGTGTCGTTTCAACGGATTTAGATGGTGCCCTATTTAAAGTGAATGCGGCTGTTTCTAATGCATAACCCCAAAATGATAGCGGTAAATATGTAAGTGACATCATAGAACGAACCATATCTAAGAGAGTTCGATTACGACGTTCGGACACACCATTACGCTGTGGTGTTCCCGGCGGTGTCAATTGTGAAAGTATTCCGCATTTCTTCAAATGCTCGCCAAACTCGTAACTTAGATATTCACCTCCACGATCAGAACGTAGAAATTTAATCTTCTTGTTACGTTGATTCTCTACCTCACTTTCAAACTCCTTAAACTTCTCGAAAGTTTAGGACTATGTTTCATGAAATAGATATACCCATATCTACTCAAGTCATCCGTGAAGGTAAGAACATAACGATAACCACCACGCGATGCTACACTCATTGGACCACACACATCGGTATGTATGATTTCCAATAAGTCCGTAGCTCGCTCCATTATTCCAAAAAATGGAGTCTTAGTCATTTTACCCATCAGACATGCTTCGCATCTTTCAAGTGATTCAAAATCAAGTGATTCAAGAAGTCCATCGGAATGGAGTTTCTTCATACGTTTCACTCCAATGTGACCAAGACAGCGATTGCCACATATAGGTCGAATTATCGCTTGATTTCAAACGTTTAGCCTCAATGTTGTTGATATGTGTATTTCCACTATCGAGATTCAATAAGAATAGACCATCTATCAAAGGTGCATGTGCATAAAACATATTACTCATATAAATCGAACAACCATTATTCTCGGATTTAAACAAGTAACCGTCTCGCAATAAACATGATCCCGGTATAATGTTCATGCTCAACGCAGGCACCAAATAACAATTATTTAAGTATAAAACTAATCCCGATGGTATATGAAGGGGTAGCGTGACGACCGCGATCACATCAACCTTTGATCCATTTCCCACGCGCATCGTTACCTCGTTCTTCGCTAGCTTCCGTTTATTCTGCAGCACCTGTGTCGAGTTACAAATATGAGCAACCGAACCAGTATCAAATACCCAGGCACTACTACGAGTACTAGTGAGATACACATCAATAACATGTATATCAGATATACCTTTCTTCTTGATGTTTCCGTTCTTCAAATCCGCCAAGTACTTTGGGCAATTCCGCTTCCAGTGACCTTCTCCCTTGCAGTAAAAGCACTCAGTATCAGGCTTAGGTCCAGCCTTGGTCTTCTTTGTCGGCGTGGTAACTTTCTTACCACCCTTCTTGAAGTGTCCCTTTTGCTTAGACTTGCCTTTCTTGAATTTGGTGGTCTTATGGACCAACAACACTTGGTGCTCTTTCTTGATCTCCACTTCTGCAGATTTCAACATGGCAAAGAGTTCTGGCAACGTCTTATTCATGTTCTGCATGTTGTAGTTCATCACAAAGTTCTTGTAACTTGGTGGTAGTGATTGGAGGACACGATAAATCCCCAAAGCATTAGGAATCACTATACCCAAGCTTTGAAGTTTGTTCGTGCCTGGACATCTTAAGCACATGCTCACTTTGGAGCTGCCCTCTTCCATCTTGCAGTTAAAGAACTTTTCAGAAGCCTCATAGCTTTCAATTGCCGCATGAGTCTCAAAAATCAATTTGAGATCCTCGACAATATCATATGGGTCTGAATCCTCAAACCTTTTCTGAAGCTCCGATTCCAAACCATACAAGATAGAACACTGAACTATGGAGTACTGATTCTTCCGAGCGAGGTAAACATTCTTTACTTCATGGGGAGCATCAGCTGCAGGTGGGTCACCCAGCGGTTCATCCAGCACATAGGTCAAATTACCAGCTGTGAGGACAATCCTCAAATTGCGGAACCAATCCTCGAAGTTGCTTCCATTGTTTTTCAATTTTTCTTTCTCTAGGAACGCATTAAAATTGATGGTAGGGGCTGCCATTGATCTACAACATATTTGCAATAGTTTAGACTATGTTTATGACAAATTGAGTTCAAATTAATTAATAAAGTTAATCTAGGTGAACTCCCACTCAAAACAATATCCCTCACATTGTTTTAGTGATCACACGAACCAAATCCCCTACATCAACACAGATCATCACGAGAGTTGATATACCAAATCCCCTACATCAACACAGATCATCACGAGAGTTGATATAGTTTCAATGGCGAACAATCATCATGTTCATCATATCTACTATATGACTCATGCTTTACCTTTCGGTGATCCGTGTTCCGAGACCATGTCTGTACATGCTAGGATCGTCAAGATCAAACCTTAGTTTCCGCATGAGCAAATCTGGCTTGCTCACGTTGTATACACTTGCGGAATTTAACACACCCGATCATCACATGGTGCTTCGAAACAACAAGCTTTAGCAACGGTGCTAACTAAGGGTGAACACTTTATGACTTGAAATTCATGTGCATGAGGGATCATCTTATAATGCTACCGTCGTCTACTAAGCAATACAAGATGCATAAAGGATTAACATCACATGCAATCCAATATATATGTGATATGATATGGCCTTTCTTCTTTGTGCTTCCGATCTCCATCTTCAAGCACGAACATGATCTCCATCATCACCGGCATTGCATCAAGGTCAATGACGCCTCTCCATGGTTGTCGCCACGGCTTCAACTATTACAACTACTTTGAATAGACACGCTGGTCTTAACATAAATTAAAGACAACCATATGGCTCACGCCGTTCTTGACTTACAATAAGGAACATTGCATACATCAAATATAATCACAATCATGGCCATATCACATCACTGCACACCCTTGCAAAACAAAGTTAGACGCCTCTACTTTCTTTGCATATTTTACGTGGTTTGGGGCTTTCAATAAGTGTCGTTCTAACTTACGAACAAGAACCACAACATTGATACTAGTATTGTTAATCACCCGTTGTAAATTGGATCTTAACTATGCTAGGAGAAACAGACACCCGCAAAGCCACTTATGCAATACAAGTTGCATGTCAAGCGTGGAGCAAGTCTCATGAACGATGTCATGTAAAGTTAGCCCGGGCCGCTTCATCCCAACATACCGCAAGATGAAAAGTACACAAGAAGCAATCGACAATAAAAGCATCAACGCCCATAATGACCATTGTGTTCTACTCGTGCAACAGATCTACATATAGACACGGCTCTGATACCACTGTAGGGGTTCGTAGCATGGAAAACAAAAATTTTCTATCGCATACAAACAAACAAGCCAAGATCTATCTACTAGATTGTAGCAACGAGTCGATGGAATAACTTACCTCAAGATTCCAAAGTGTTTAACGAGAGCGGATTCTCGTGGGTGATGTAGTCGATTCTTCCGATCTCAAGATCGCAGACGATCCTTCCGGCTGCGTTCGGTAGCGCTCCCGCAATCGGTCACACGCTCGGTACTGACGAAGACCTTCCTCTCCCTTGTTCCAGCAGGAAAATGGAGGTTGTAGCACTCTCCTCGCGATTCCCAAAGACAACTGGCGTGGTACCTAAGTAGAGGGAGATCCCAGGCTTCGCCTTAAGCCGGAGCGAGTATGATGGAGTATGAGAGAGTACTATTAGTGGTCTAGGGTTTAGACACACCAATTAGAAGGCTCTAAACCGAAGGCTAGGGCAATTAGAAGCTCTAAACCAAAACGGCTCTAAACCGGAGATTTAGAGGATAGGAACTTGTGTGTCTAGAGGAGGAGGCCCTGCCCCTCCTTTTATAGGTGGGAGGGGCGGCCAAGGGGAGGGGAGTCCTCCCCAACTCGGCCTGGAGGCGCCGCTTGGAGGAGGGTCTCCTCCCCAACTCGGTTTGGCCTCCTCTTGCTTGTTTCCACAGTTTCTTGTTTTAGCCGCTTGACTTTCAAACCGACATTTGACTTTTCTGTTTTAGGATTCAATTTAATCCTTTATTTGGGACAACAAGAACACTTAGTACATGATGCAATCATTCCAATATGTATTGACACATTCATGTACCCTCCCCCAGTCTTTGGACAATCCGAACCTTCTAGAACATTCCCGATGAAAACACGGAATCATTCCCGAACTCAAACGGGTCTTTCCTTATATGAATCTTATTCTTGGACCATTCCGGATCACCTCGTGATATCCCGGATCCCATCCGAGACTCGAACAACATTCGGTCTCTTTCTCATAATACCATAACTACTCAAAACAACGTCGAATCCTTAAGTGTGTCTCCCTACGGTTCGTGAATTATGGACATGATCGAGACACTTCTCCTAACAATAACCAATAGAGGAATCTGGAAATTCATATGGCTCTACATATTTCTATGATTACTTATGATCGAATGAACCACTTACATACGATACCAATTTCCCTTTGTCTCACGATATGTTACTTATCCGAGGTTATGATCGTCGGTATCTCCGCATACCTAGTTCAACCTCACATATCGATAAGTACTCTTTTCTCGCTCGTGATATGTGATCCCTTGTGAGCCAGTCACATGCTTGCAAGCTAATTGGATGACATTCCACCGAGAGGGCCCAGAGTATATCTATCCGTCATATGGATGGACAAATCCCACTCTTGATCCATGTGTCTCAACCAATACTTTCCGAACACTCAATGCCACCTTTATAACCACCCGATACGGTGGTGTTTGATGTCATCAAAGCATCCATCCGTAAAGGTGATATGCATGATCTCATGGTCGAAGGAATTAGGTTACTATGTATCAGAAAGCATATAGCAATTGAACTATTGAAATGACTTGATCTTTATGCTACGCTTATCTATAGGAGTATGTCCACCATATCATTCTCCTAACGATATGATCTTGTTGTTGATAACATCTCAATGTTCATGATAGGGAAACCACAATCATCTATCAACCAACAAGCTAGTGAAGTATAGAGGCTATACTAGGGACTTCAAATTAAGTTTACAAATCACACAAGTATCAATGTTTCCTTGTTAATACTATTATAGCATGAATGTAAACATTTATCATAAACACAAAGATATAATAATAACTACATTTATTATTGCCTCTAGGGCATATCTCCAACATATATTATTTGCAATTTTTGGAAAAACAGATAAAAAATCCAGACACGCGGAGTGAACCTATTGGCCCGTACCGCTTCGCGCAGGATCACGCGCGTGGGCCATTAGATCTAAGTTAGATCCTGTGGTCCAGATATGATGATACCGCTTCACGCAGGATCTAATCTTAGCCACCAGATCTAGATCTAGTGGACCATGTTGCTCTAACCTAAAACAGGCGGTGCAAATGGCACTGGCGGTGGAGGCGCTACTGCCGGCAACGCACTGTTAAGTCTAGAGGGGGTAGGGGTCGTGCCGAAGCTTACCAGCATCAGGTGGATGCCTGGAAGCTCAAGGTGGTCGTGGTTTGGACAGGGGTGCACTATCGTGGACGTGGGAGCTCGCCAGAGATCTCACTGGCATCGGGTGCATGCTGGCGGAGAAGAAGGCGACGACCTAGGTCACTAGCAGGCAAACAAAGGGCATTAGGAAGTGCACAAGGTCACGACGCACATGCTGGATTGAATTATAGGGCAAGGGGAGCTCGAAATTTACCGGAATCCCTCGTCGGAGTTGGACGGAGCTTCGGGTGGTTGCAGCTGATGACGGGGACGGTGACCTAGGGAGAAATGGGGCAAACGAGAGGCATGATTAAATGTGCAAGAACAAGAGGAACACACTCGCATGAACGAAAGGAAGAGGGGTGCGTTACCGGAATATCTCGCCGGAGTGCGACGGGCAGCGGTGGTGCGAGCTTGATTACTGGCAGCCTGGGGGTGCTTAGGCGATGGGGTTTGAGGGGAAAAAACCATGGTGAGGTGGGGAATAAGAAGCAGGGGTTGGATCGGGGATGGAGCACGCAATCAACACAATTTAATCGAATTGAATTGCGGCAGTGAAGGGGAGAAATGGGCGGCGACGACGTGGTCAGCGGCGCAGAATTGAAGACGAGTCTGACGTGACGAAGGTGCCACTGGCAGTGAGGGAGTGGGTGCGTGCATGCGAGTGAGAAAGGAGAGGGGAAGGGGTGGCCCGGGTGGGCTTGCTGGGCCGAAAGTGGGGCTGGGCTAAATATGCAGCGCTAGTTTTTATTTTTTCTTTCTCCTTTTTCTTTTTTGTTTTGATTTTCAGGAATGGTTTTGAAACCCTAATTCAAATCAGTTTGAATTCAAACCTTCACCAAAATTTTATAAGGTGACCCTAGCATCAAAAAGTGTGTTGAACACATCTAACCACTCAAAAACACTTTGGTCTTTGAAATAAAAACAAAACCATGCCCCATATATAATATATAAAGTGGGGTGTAAATATGGTTTTAATTAGGGTT
Source organism: Avena longiglumis (assembly GCA_030063025.1). Classification (NCBI taxonomy): domain Eukaryota; kingdom Viridiplantae; phylum Streptophyta; class Magnoliopsida; order Poales; family Poaceae; genus Avena; species Avena longiglumis. The sequence continues at coordinate 466,586,012 of CP125974.1, read as the reverse complement.
TTGGTTTGAAAAATGTTGTGCAAGACAAACATGCTATGATGATATGAATTTTCATTTGATGAAATTTGGGATGTTACAAATCTAACCCCCTTAAGATGAATCTTGCCCTCGAGATTCGGATTGGCTAGCAAATAGGTGAGGGTGATCTTTTTGAAGGTCATCTTATCTTTCCCAAGTTGCTTCTTCTTTGGTATGATGGTTCCACTGTACTTTGCAGAATTTGATAGTCTTAGTACGAGTAACTCTTTTTGCAGTCTCCACTATCTTGATAGGTTTCTCCTCATAAGTAAGATCACTCTCCAACTGAATCTCTTCCATAGGTATAGTGTCATTCAATGAAGTTTCTTCCATCTCCGGATGACACTTCTTCAACTGACTCACATGAAACACATTGTGAACAGCCTACAGTGATTCGGGCAATTCAATCTCATAAGCCACTTCTCCTTTTCGGATCAAAATCTTGAATGGTCCAACATACCTCGGTGCCAATATTCCTTTGACTCCAAACCTCTTCACAACACGAAGTGTGAGACTCTAAGATAGGCTCTATCACCTACCTCATAGGTGACTTCTCTATGCTTTGGGTCTGCGTAGCTCTTCTGTCGAGACTGCGCTATCTTCAATCTGTCCTTTACCAATTTAACTTTCTATTTAGCTTCCTTGATCAATTCTGGTCTGAACAAATTTCTTTCTCCTACCCCATTCCATAGTAATGGCGTAGTACACTTCCTTCCATAAAGGAATTAAAACGGAGCCATCTCAATGCTTGCTTGATAGTTGTTATTGTAAGAGAATTCTGCGTAACACAGAGTTTCATCCCAACTAGCACCATAGTCTAGGGCACATGCCCTCAACATATCCTCTAGAATCTGATTGGTCCTTTCTGTCTGTCCATCAGTCTGAGGGTGAAAAGTTGTGCTGAACTCTAACCTTGTTCCCAATGATTCATGTAGTTGTCGCCAAAAATGCAAAGTGAACCGAGTTCCTCTATCAGACACAGTACTCTTAGGTACTCCATGCAGACATACAATCATGTTCATATAGATCTTAGCTAACTTAGCACTTGTATAGGTAGTCTTCACGTGTATGAAATGAGCCACTTTAGTTAGGAGATCCACAAAAACCCCTATAGAGTCATATCCAGACATAGTCCTTGGCAGTCCGGTCATAAATCCATACCAATCTTATCCCACTTCCAATCAGGAATAGGTAGTGGTTGTAAAAACCCTGCCAGTTTCTGATGTTCACCGTTCACTCGACTACACACATCACACAAAGTAATGTGCTCCACAATATATTTATTAAGAATGTTCCACCAAAATCTTTCCTTCACATCCATGTACATTTTGGTGTTACCTTGATGAATAGAATATGGTGAATTGTGTGCTTCTTGCAGAATCAATTTCCGAACCTCCGGATCTTGCGGAATGCAGATACATTTTCCATACCATAAGGTTCATTGTTCATCTTCATGTAATCCTTTAGCCTTCCCTTTGCTAATTTTACTCTTAATCTCCTATATTTCCTTGTCTAACTTTTGGGATTCTTTGATCTTGTCCAACAATGTTGGTTGAACGTCCAATGACATGAGATATCCTTCAGGCACTATCTCTAATCTTAGCTCTTTGAATTAAGCACACAAATCATCTGGCAATTCTCCTTTAGTAAGGCCATTCGCATAAACCTTACGACTTAAAGCATCCTCTACAACATTTACTTTACCGGGATGGTATTGCAAACTCAAGTCATAGTCCTTGATGAGCTCTAGCCACCTTCTTTATCTCATACTGAGTTCCTTCTGGGTGAAGATATATTTCAAACTCTTGTGATCCGTGAACACTTCACAACGTTTTCCCAAAGATAGTGTCTCCATGTTTTGAGTGCATGGACAACAGAGGCTAACTCTAAATCATGAGTAGGATAATTCACTTCATGAGTTTTGAGTTTTCTCGTGGCATAAGCCACAACTTTCCCTTCTTGCATTAAAACTCCACCTAATCCTTGGTGAGATGCATCACAATAGACTTGGAAATCCTTCTCCAAATCTGGAAGACTGGTGGTGATACTAGTCTCTTATTCAATTCTTGGAAACTGATTTCACATCCTTCAGTCCAATCAAACTTATTTTTTTCCTAAGAAACTCCGTCATTGGCTTAGCTACTTTTGAGAAATTCTCAATAAACCTTCTATAGTATCCTGCCAAGCCTAGGAAACTACGGACTTCCTTAACAGACTTGGGAGATTCCCACTGAGTTACAGCGACACCTTTGCGGGATCGAAAGCTATACCATCTACAGACACAATGTGTCCAAGAAATCCAACTTTGCTCAAGCAAAATTCACACTTACTGAACTTGGCATACAACTTGTGCTCCCTTAGTTTCTCAAGTATCAAACGCAAATGTTCTTCATGCTCTTCCTTTCTCTTGTAATAGATCAAAATGTCATCGATGAATACGACAATAAACTTGTCTAGAAACTCCATAAACACTTTGTTCATCATATTCATAAAATAAGCTGGTGCATTTGTTAGTCCAAATGGCATCACGGTATACTCATACAATCCATACCTAGTGGTAAAAGCAGTCTTAGGTATGTCTTTCTCTCTAATCTTTAACTGAAAGTAGCCTCGTCGGAGATCAATTTTTTGAGAACACTCGGGCTCCTTCTAACTTATCAAATAGATCATTGATTCTGGGCAAAGGGTACTTGTTCTTTATAGTCACCTAATTGAGTGAACGATAATCTATGCATAACCTTTGACTTCTATCTTTCTTCTCAACAAACAGGACTGGTGCACCCCAAGATGAAGAACTTGGTTGGATAAATTCTTTTTGCAACTGTTCTCCAAGTTGTTTCATGAGTCCTTTCAACTCATCAACTGTCATCTTGTAGGGTCTCTTTGCTATTGGTCTAGATCCTGGCAGTAAGTCAATCAAAAACTCCACATCTCTATCTGGTGGCATTCCTGGTAATTCCTCCGGAAACACATCCGGGTACTCCTTCATAACTGGTACACTATCTATGCTAACCCCCTTAAGAGAATTTAGCTTACTCCCTCTGGATTCAAAGTTAGACTTGAACCTAATCCGTTTCTTATCCGGGGTTGTGAGTGTAACAGTATGATTGGCATAATCTATTACTCCTTCGTACTTAGTCATCCAATCCATGCCCAAAATTACATCCAATCCTTGGAAATCTTGGATTATCAGACTAACTGGAAACTTATACTTTCCAAATTCTATTACTAGATCATGACATCCAAAATTCACTATCTTCTCTCCACCTGGAGAGCTTACTTTAATAGGACATCCAATAGTTTCAGTTGGAAGTCCATTTTTATCAACAAATGCTCTTGATATGAATGAATGTGATGCGCCGGTATAAAAAAGAACAAGTGCTGGAAAAGAATTAAGCTCGAACTTACCATCCATAGCATCAGATTGCTCATAGATTTCCTCCACATTGATGTGGTTCACTTGACTCTTCTGAAAAGGGTTTGTCTTGTTTGCTCCACCAGCCTTCTTTTCTGGGCATTCATTTGTATAGTGCCCAGTTTTCTTGCACTTGAAGCACTCAACTTGACTGATGTCTCTCTTAGCAGGTTGACTTCCATTGCCATTGCCACTGTGATGGCTCTTGTGTCCACTCTTGTGGTTCTTATATCTATCATTGGCATGACTGCGGTGGTGCTTGTTGTCATGGTGACAGTGCTGTTGTGGTGGCTGTTATACTTCCCATGTTTGTGGGATCCAGAATCTCCACTATCACCACCATGGGAACGCTTGTGTGACGATCCAAAACTATTCTTCCTTTTCCTGTTCTCAACCTGCTTCATCTTGCTTTCCAAGATGGTGGCCTTGTCACATAGTGATTGATAAGTTGGGACATATGCAACATTAGCTGCATGCACATCTCATCATTCAGTCCTTCAAGGAATTTCTCCTTCCTCTTGGCATCAGTATCAACATCATCCGGTGCATAGCGTGCCAGATTGTTGAACTCCGCAATATATTCTACCACACTGCGGTGACGCTGCTTAAGATTGTGGAACTCTTTCTTCTTCAAACTCATCACACCTAATGAGATATGAGCAGTGCGGAATCCATCCTCAAATATTTCCCAAGTCACATCCTCAATAGGAGTGGCGATTTGGAAATTATCCCACCATGTAGTTGTTGGTCCTTCAAGTAGATGTGCTGCAAATCTCACTTTTTCCTCATCAGTGCAGCCTACAGTGACCAAGTCTTTATTCACAGAACGTAGCCAGTAATTGGCTACCATGGGATCAGTGGTTCCCGAGAACTTGGTAGGCCTCAACCTCAAAAACCTTGTAAGCATATCAAAGGCTGGTGGGTTGTTTTGATTGTTGTTGTTGTTGTTGTTGTTGTTGTTGTTATTGTTGTTGTTGTTGTTGTTCTTGTTGTTGTTGTTTTGATTCTGATTTGCCATGAATTGGGTCATCATCGGAATCAACTGAGTTTGAGCTGTCATCAGTTGTTGCATCTCATTGCCATTGTTGTTATTGTTGTTTTGGTTGGGATTGGCACGACAGGGAGGCATCTATGATTTCAATAAGGATAAGTAATGAGATATAACCCATATATTCTAACATGCACAATACATCACATAAAAACAATCACAAATAATCAAGCACAAGATAAACTTAGAGTTTAAACAACGTGAACAACAAGTTTTGAAAAAGTAAACACACTAGCAAAGCCATCCACATGTTGGATGATCATTGCGACTCGATAATAAAGGATGATAGATAAATAGATAGAGTAAGTCCTGCTGGATCCATGGCTATCTTGTACTCCTCCACGTTGGTGGTCAAGGCATCGATCTTCGCCCGGAGGGCTCTCTTCTGCGAGTGCAACCTCTCTATCACTCCCTGCTGAGTCTCTAGCTCAAGGTCCTTGAGCTCTATTGTCGTGGTATTGCCGACGAGTACACCATGGAGGGGTCCTCACAGAGCGTGTTTAGATACGTGGGGTAAGGCGGAAGGTTAGCGGGTCCGAGATAACACAGCCTACCCAGGTTCAGATCCCACAACGGTGGCGGAATCCTACTCGTGCTATAAATCACTATAATGTCAATACGCCGAGTTCCAGGGATCGGTTCGCTGTGCGCGGTATGAGTTGTATCGTACCCTAAAGGCTCTCGTAGGTCCGACTTATATAGTCGCTAGGTCCTAGGGTAACAAGGAAATTCCTATCCAGACAGGTTACAGAGTCCTACACAATACAGAACTAGTCTAACGTGTCTTGCACTCAAAGGCTCTGATTACGTCGGTGACTCCTTCGTAGCCTTCCTTTATCCGGCATGGGTCTCCCTTCTGGATCCATCTAACTGGGCCGCCCAGCAGGACATTGTTGGGAATATTCCCTAGAGGCAATCATGTATGATGATATTTCCCATTGTATTCATAAAGATATTAAGTAGTCCTTGTATAAACATCTGATGTGTATCATTGAATATGCGATTCGGGTGTGGAACTATGCATTCATGTTGTTTGTACTAAATATCCTTGGTCATTGAGGTTGTGCTGGACACACAACTTAGGACAATGTGAAAGTCGGCTTGATGACTCGGTTCCACTTGTCATGGGCATGGAGATGCTATTCCAACTTACACAGATTCGGCTAAAAGAGTTTAGTGAGTCGGATTGACCCATATTTAGGCACAACGAACAAGTTGTCATTTGTATATCTCAATCAATGTAATCCTTAGACCTGAGGTTATTGCATAATACGAGTTGAGGATCACCGACTTAGGTTCTGTCAAACGCTGATCCGTAAATGGGCAGTTATAAAGGCAGGGTTCGTGTTGATTGAGAATCAAGCTGCGTGATGTGAATAACCAAGATGGGATTTTGCCTCTCCACTTGGAGAGATATTCTCTGGGCCCTCTCGTGAGATATGATTCGGAAAGCATGGCCATGCACGACTCGGTTAAGTGTTAACCGAGGCGATCGACTAAGAGTTAGTCGGGAGAATCACTTATCTCGGATCGAGAAGAGATTCGGACTATTTAAGGGATGACAATTATTCACCTATAGTCTAACAAGGTATACCGTGAGGCAAAAGGGACTCGGACGTAAGTCGCATTGTAAAGGCAAGTCGTCATGACTCTATAGTACTTGGGAGTCGGCAAGTTCTGCTAGGAGCCGCTACCGACTGATCGATTGAGAGTCGGACTCCAATCGTGTCCAAGTAGCCATGAGCCTGTGGGGTCACACACTTAAGAGCGGGAGCAAGTTCGGATTGGATCTGAACCTGTAATCTGGTTGGGTTGGACCTAAACCGGATTAGGACTGAGTTAGTGAGTTGGCCTCACAGTGACTAGTGTTATATGGGCTTTAGTGAATGGGCGGCACGAGCAGAGCCCACGTTCACTCCCTATATAGTGGAGCACCATAACCCAGAAAGGTTAATCGTTGTTCGGTTAGGTCATTCCATGTGTTTGAAACCCTAGCTCCACAGCAGTCCTGCCGCCATTACGAATCTAGCAGTTCGCCACCGGTGCTCCTCCTTGTACGTGTGGATACCAGCAGAGGTGATGTGCGATCAGCACCAGGACGATCGGATCGTGAGGTCTGCACTGCATCAACTGACGCGCTTCATCAGTAATCCGCAACTGTGCATCTAGTGGTAAACCTCGTGGCCTTCTACCTCAGCTGGATCTTGGGATCACCATGTTAGAGGGGAATTTTTTTTGTTTTATCTCCGCGTGGCCCTACAGTGGTATCAGAGCGATAGCTTCTGGTTTTAGGCTCGATATCTCGCATATGTGATATGCGGTAGGCTGTAGATGAGATCTATATGCTGTTTTGGTGGTCGATCTATGAGATAGATCGGTTTTGTACGAGGTTGATTGGATCAACTGTACTCGGGGAGTGGTAGATCTGATTTTTGTGATCATACGGCTGAGGTCGTGGAACGACATACCCCTACCGGTCGGCTTCTGCCATCGGGGTAGACTTTGACACCTAAATCTAGAGGCGGTGATCAAATATCAAAAAGTTTGATCGAATCGAAACAATGGTCGGAATCCATGTCCGAATCAGAACAAGGGACCGCCGGCTTTGCCCTGTCGTAGAGCCTTAGATGTCGTTGCGAGTTTCACAATGCCGGTAGATATTGTATCTATGCATAACTTGTTTTTGCAGGAAGTTGTGAATGGTATGGTTCATGTGCATGCGATGTATGTGTGTAATCCATATGTGATATGCGAATCATGGTTTTTGTCAGTCGGCTGGAGCCTAGGTGCTGTCATATTATTGTATAACGACATGCGTTTCGGATACTCCTTGTAATTTACTTTACTAAGCTAGTGTAGCTGTTTGGAGAACCCGAAAGGCATGCAAGGCATTGTACATTTCGGCGACATGGAGTTAGAAGGCAAGTGACAAGAGTTGGCACAAGTCGGATTACAGGCTTTATGGAGATGGAGATCGCCATGAAGAGAGCCATACCATTTCACATTATAATTGCTTTAATTTTTTGTTATCGTTATGTCTCTGTTTTACCTCTATTAGATAGTCGGTAAAATCCAATCCCTCAAAGAAGGTCTAGTCGGTTTTCCCGCCAGTGTTTGCACCATCAGAAGTCGGACATTTTTGGTAGTGGGCTCATAAAATTGAGGTGCTGCCAATTCTTTCCGACTAGGTGGGTTCGAGTCAGACTCTTACTGCGGAAACACTCGGTAAGCTATAAGGGTCTATCACAACGGTTGTGGGGCTCGGGGAAAAGTCGGATGGGAGCCGGGGCATGTCATTCCATCCGTCCAACAGGAGTCGTATGAGATACGATTTACAAGGAGTTGTCTACCTAGATCACTTGGCGGCTAGTGGTGATGCTAAAGCTCACTAGCCGACTTGCTTATTTAGTATCCTGAATCACTAAGTAACCATCAGAGGGGTGTTGGTTCTAGTGGGAGCATAAAATATTAAAATGTTTAATATGCTTGCTCTTTTATGAATACATGTCTTAAGTGTTTTGCATATTTTCTATTGTAGACCATGGCACCAAGTAGCAGTCACTCTCAGATATCCGGTTTTGCGTTGAAAACCATTCTTGAGAAAGATAAACTAAACGACACTAATTTTACCAACTGGTATCGAAATCTGAGAATTGTTCTCAAACAAGAAAAGAAGGACCATGTCCTAGACAACCCACTTCCAGATGAGCCGAATGAGAATGCGACTGTCGCTGCCACCAATGCCTACCGTCAAGCTAAGGATGAATCCACGGATATTAGCTGTCCTATGCTTTCTCACATGGAACCAGACTTGCAAAAGCAGTTCGAGCATGTTGAGGCCTATGATATGATCGAAAGCCTCAAAAGTATGTTCCAGGATAAGGCAAAGACTGAGAGGTATCAAGTCTCTCAGGCTTTGCTGAGTTGCAAGCTTAAGGATGGTGATCCACTGAGTCCGCATGTGATCAAAATGGTTGGTTACGTGTACTCTCTGGAGAGGCTTGGCTACCCCATAAGCGAAGAATTCGCTACAGATATAATTCTAAACACTCTTCCTAGTGCATATGTGCAGTTCATTTCGAGCAACCACAAGCATGGTAGGTATGGATAAGAAGCTCACTGAATTACATGGGATGCTCAAGCAGGCAGAGGTGGATCTCAAGAAGGGTGCCAGTCAAGTGTTGATGGTGCAGAATAAGGCTAAGTTCAAGAAGAGTTCTTGGACTAAGAAGAAGGCTAAGTCAGGAGGAAAGCAGGCTCAGGACCCGGTCCCAAGCACTTCCTCAGGGAATAAGCCATCTCCTTCAGCCGGATCCACTTGCTTCTACTGCAAGGCGGATGGCCACTGGAAGAGGAACTGCAGCAAGTATTTGGCCGACAAATCCAAGAGTGGAGGTATGACTTTCGACTCAGGTACATTTGTTTGCAATGTTATAGACATATATCTTGCTGATGCACCTAATAGTTCTTGGGTATATGATACCAGATCAGTTATTCACATATGCAACTCGTTGCAGGGACTAGTAAGAACTAGGAGCGTGGCAAGAGGCGAGGTTGATATTCGAGTTGGCAACAAAGCAAGATTTGCTGCGTTGGAAGTCAGCACGATGCAAGTTCATTTACCTTTCGGATTCATTATGGAACTGAATAATTGTTATTATGTTCCAGTGCTTAGTCGAAACATTATTTCTGCTTCATGTTTGATGAGGCAAGGCTATGAGTCGAATATCAAGAATAATGGTTGTTCTTTGTATTTGAATGATATGTTTCACGGCTTTGCACCCGTCCAGGACGGGTTATTTATTTTGAATCTTGATGGTGAGTCGGTTTATAACATAAATGTTAAAAGGTTGAAACCAAATGATCTAAATATGACTTACTTTTGCCACTGTCGGCTTGGTCATATAAGTTGGAAACGCATGAAGAAGCTCCATGATGATGGACTCCTAATTTCGTTCGACTTGGAGTCATTCGAGACATGCGAATCTTGCCTACTCGGCAAAATGACCAAGACTCCTTTTGCAAAGAGTTGTGAAAGGGCGTCCGACTTGTTGGGACTAGTACATAGTGATGTGTGTGGACCAATGAGCACGACAACCAAGGATGGTTATGAGTAATTCATTACCTTCGCTGATGATTTGAGTAGGTATGGATATATCTACTTGATGAAACATAAGTCGGAAGCCTTTGAAAAGTTCAAAGAATTTCAAAATGAAGCACAGAATCAATGTCGTGGTGGTGGCACGGCAGATGCCATGGGTAGGCTAAAGTATGGGGCCAATGGATGCTAGTGGGATCTGGGGAGGGAATATGCAACTGTCTCTTCACTCAAGCTGCCAAAGTGATGATCTTTATTTCTCTCTTAGTGGGTTACAAATGCTCCTTGAGCTGTATCAAGAGGGACCAGATGAATCTCCTCAGCCTAACGGTCCTCTAAGAGTCGATCCTTTCCTCAGGGTCCAAGCATCCCCTTATAAAGGAGTCCCTTGGGTGCCCTTAGGGCTGACGAGGCAAGCATATTCGTGGAATATGCTTGTCCCAAAATAGTAGTTCGGCGGCCTCTTTTCCCTGTCGCCCTTCTAATGACCAAGGCTCGGGCCCCTCCTGCGTGCCTCGGGCTCCAGGACTGTCATCTCCGTGACCTCCTTCTGCCCCTCTGACGCTGTGCATCCTTGTCTCTTGTGCTTGGCTCTGCTCTGATTCCTTCTAGCCTGCAGCTATAGTTTGACCTTGGGCTTCTCCTTCCCCTGCAAGCTTCGTATCACTCGGCCTTACCTTGTGTTACTCGGCTCGTTCTTCACCTGCATCAAGATCACTTGGGTAACCCGGCCGATTCTCTCAGTAACTCGGCCGGGCAACTACTTGATATATATACGTGGGCTTCTTGCCTCCGTTCATCGGCCGACATATACATGATTCGGCCGGCTTGGACTGTAACTCGGAAACTAGACGGGGATAATACCTCTGTCTTTCCCCGTCTCTGATCTACCCGAGGTTAACCCCCCGACATTAGTCCCCGAAGCTGGTGTGGCCCTGTCAATAGCTTTGGCCGGGTTATATCAGCTTCATTATATTTTTTAGTCTTGTTTCCGAGTTATATCCTCGTCCGAGGTACCCTCGTTCCTTCCCTCGTACGCCATGTCCTACGTGTCATCCCATCATTGTTCTTCTAGTTTTTTGGTCCCTCTACAGTGTTTACTGACAAGGCTACAGTGAATTCTGCACCTGCTACGCCGTCGCTGCGACGCCTCGGATGCTGTTCCCCTTGGGGATTGTAACGACCCCTCTTCGTGTGTGGCCGTTGGTGTGGCTCCGCTCACCGTCGTGCTTTCGTGCTGCACCCACGATCTACACGGATAACTGCCACACCCACGATCCCACTTCCCTGTTCATGGCTTGACTATAAAGGGGGGAACCGCGTTTGGGGGATTCACCTTTCCCATTATCGCTCGCCTCCGTTCTCCTTCTTCCTTTCGCCGGCGCGTTTTCTTGCAGTTCCGCTGCCGCTCGCCAGCCAGAGCCTCCGTCGGCGGAGATTCCGCCGCGCCGTTCTACTCTTCTCCACGCTCCGCGGCTTTGACTCCGTCGCCGGTGAGTCTTCTCTGGCCGTCCTGCCCTGTTCTTCCCCTAGATTCATCTGCTCCGTTTTCGTGTTCGGGCAACGGTTCCTTCTCTCCTTCGTCATTATTTTCGCGCAAAGTTCCGACGGGGCCTTGCAGCTCTAAACTCCCCTCCGCCGCCAGTCTTTCCTCCGGCGATCTTTCCGGCGCACGTATGTCTAGTTCGTTTAGCGGCGCTCTTGTCGAGGACGACGACGCTGGCTCCGGGCCCGAGCGAGGCTCATGGCAGGGCTCCTCAGTCACGCGCCGTGAGATTGAATGGCTCATCCGGACTCGAAGGATTCCCGCCGAGGTTTCCTGCCGTTTACCCGGCAGCGAATCCTCTCCAGACATCAGAGAGGGCGAGTATGTGGTTTTCATGTCTCACTTCGCCCGTGGCGTCGGTGTCCCTCTTAGCGATTTCGCTAGAGAATTCCTCGATTACTTCGGCCTTCAGCCGCACCATCTTCCTGCGAACGCCATAGCTTCCCTTTCTGCTTTCATCTCCGCTTCGGAGGGTTACTTCGGCCTGTGGCCGTCAGTACATGTCTGGTCGAAGTTCTTCCAGATCCGCTCAAACGTTGTCCCTGACAAATCTCTGCACCCTTCCGAGAAGTTGCTCACCCAATGTGGGGCGGCGTCTATAACACCTCGGAGGAAATCCGTGTTCCCTCGTGTCACTGGGTTGGAGTCGTGCAAGAAGTGGCACAAGTCATTTTTCTACGTCAAGAACAGAGGGGCGGAAGACAAGATTCGGCTCCCTCCATTCTCAATTGGCCCACCTTCTAAAGTGAACTGGCTCTATAATCCGAGGAAAACTCACGCCTTGGCCGAGGCCTTTGAGATTCGGATTAAAGAGTTGATCCGGGCCGGGTTATGCGGCGAAGACCTGATGGCCACTTTCATTAGTAGCCGGATCTGCCCCTTCCAGCAGAGGACCCACAAGCTGTGCTACATGAGTGGTCCCCTTGACCCTAACCGAGTCTCGACCGTGGAGCTGGATAACTACCTCATTTATAAGCGCGTCCGAGCTATCTTCAAGACCGAGATGCCTGAGGATTGGTCTTGGGGATTAAAACCATTCACTCGCGATCATCCGCCTCCCGAGGTAAACTTAATCAGCATTGCTCTGTTATTCCCCTGTCTTTAGAAACTGGTTTATCTAATTCTCTTTCTCCTCGTCCTGCAGAGGTTCGCAGAGCAGAAAAACGAGGACGCCGAAGTTCTGCAGCTCCCTTGGCCTGCAGACAGGAGTACCCCGGATACTGGTGAGCCGGACTCCGAGGAGTTCGTCCCTAAGTCAGATCTTGCTCCGGCTCGAGCTCGCGGCAGAACTTCTGCGCATGATGAAGAAGGTGATTCGGACGAGGTCCAAATTCTTGAGGTAGTTGCCGCCACGCCTATTTCTTATGCATTTCCGGCTTCTACTTTCTCAGCTAATCCGGCCGGTCAGGTCCACGACGCCGAGCCTATTGCTTCCCGGCCTCCCGTTACCTCGGGGAAGCGCGGGGCTCCTGCTAGTGCCTTGGAGGCGGTTCCTAAGAAGCGAGTGAAGAGATCCGCTCCGAACCCTCCCAGGCGCAGGACTATGCCTGGGGTCGCCGGGTAAGTTCTTTTGCCTATATTTCTTGTTTCTCTCTTTCTGTTTCTCATACTGACGAATCCTCTTTCTTATTTTTGGAGTGCTCCTCTTTCTGCTAAACCCGGCGGCCCTAGTATGACTGTCCGTCCGATTCGGCCGCCATCTCCTCCTCCCGCTGATGATACCAGGGTTCCTAGTCCTATTCGTCCTGCTTCTCCTCTAGCTCCGAATACTTCGCCTGTCCGTCACGATGCCCCTGAGACCCCTTCCATTGCCCTGGATTCGAACCGGCCCTCCAAAGTTTTCGTCGAGCCCGCCGCCCCTTCTATGGGCCCCAGCGCTGCTACTGAGCCTCCATCTACTTCGGCAGTTTCCACGGCCATCCCGACCTCGGCCGAACAGGTTGTTATCCCGGCGCCCTCTGCGACCTTATCTTCCGCCGTTCCTAAGGACTCCGTCCCTACTTCCGAGGCGCCACTTCCTGCTGATGCCCCTTCTAAGGCAGAGAAAGCTATTGCCGTCAAGACCTCTTCTTCTCAGAAAGGTCTTGCCGGCTCTTCTCAACCGAGTATCGACGGCGTCTGCGTAAGGGAGCTGCGCCTAAAGTCCTCGTTACCTCGGCCTCCGTGACCAGCTTGCTCTTCATAAGAGCCTACCGCTGCCGTGATCGACCCTTTGCCCGGGTAAAGTTTTAACTCGGACAGCTAGTGGGAACGACCTTGGAGCGCTGGTTGAATCGCCAATCGGAATGTCACGATCATTTTGAGGGTAACCCAACCAACCAGCCCTTTCAGCTTTCTGACATCAGCGGCCGTTTTGACCATGCTGCCCAGTTCATCATTGATACCAACAAAATGAATGAGGTAATTATTTTTTCTCTGAGTCTTGAATTATTCTTCAGATGTTACCATATGCTCTAGTCCCCGAAACTTGCAAGGAAATAACTTGTTGTATACTTGGAAGTTTGACTTAATTTTATTTCTAAGGTTCGTTAATCCGGCCATTTAGATCCGAGTTTAGTTGTGTTTTATTCGGACCTAGCTTAGCCTTGAATATCCAGCCATCTAGATCCGAGTTTAGTCCTGCTTGACTCGGATCTGGTTTAGCTTTGAATATCCAGCCACCTAGAGCCGAATTAAGCTTTGCTTGATTTGGATCTGATTTAGCTTTGAATATCCAGCCACCTAGATCTGAGCTAAGTCCTGCTTGACTCGGATCTGGTTTAGCTTTGAATATCCAGCCACCTAGAGCCGAATTAAGCTTTGCTTGATTTGGATCTAATTTAGCTTTGAATACCCAGCCACCCAGATCTGAGTTAAGTTCTGCTTAACTCGGATCTGGTTTAGTTTTGAATATCCAGCCAACTAGATCTGAGTTAAGTTCTGCTTAACTCGGATCTGGTTTAACTTTTACTCGTTGATTTATCATTGTGCCTCATTACTCAGGTTGCACATGATCGGCGAACTGCCGAGTTCCAGAGGTTGCTTTTTTCGCATCGCAAACTGGAAGAGAAGTACGAGAAAGTTCTGCCTGTGGCGAAGAAGACTGGTATGTTGATAGTTCCTTTTCCTTATTCCGAACTTTCTCATATATTCGTCCACGGAATGCCAGCTTACTTCTTGTTGAACAGGTAATATTAATAACCTCAATATTCACCTTCAAAAGAAGATCAAGGACCTGGAAGGTTAGTTTCCTTTCTATTTTACTCCTTCTCCTTCTTAATATATATGCTAAGGTTCCTTATTGCGCTCGGCTGTGGTAAAGTCGAGCTGCAAGACTTCGCAGTGTCACAACGAGATTGCGTGCCCATGCCTGACGTGATGCTGCATTTTTTAGAACAAAATGCAGTTCATTCGGCGCAACTGCAAGAAAAAGACGATGAGATAGCTCGCCTGCGATCCGAGGTGGATACCCTTAAGCTCTCTCAGAAATCCGAACTAGAGAAGGTCGACCAAGAATTTTCCGAGGAAAAGAATCGGCTGACTCTGGATCTGCAGAAGAACAAAGAACTCCTTGAAGCTGCCGAACTTAAGACCCGGGATCTGAGCGAGGAAATTGCTCGTTTTGAGAAAAGCAAGGCTGATTGGGCCAAAGATCTTCAGATAATGCTGAGATTCATTCATCGTAAGCTACTTGGCATGGCCGAATTATATATTTTTTGTTTGTCTCTGCTATCCGTTGACACGATCATGCTTTGCGCAGATCATTTCCCTGAGGCAAAGCCCGTGAGTTCTAAAGCGGTCCTTGCAGCTCGCGGGCGCCGAGGTGAACCTGTTACTGTTGACTCAGAATATTCAACGGAGGACTACTTGCTTGCCGTTGGTGCCGCAGTTGGCCCGATGAAAATTATGGGCCGGGACTTGGTGCTATCCGAGCTTACCACGTACTCTGGACGAATACCTCGGGGACTCCTGATATCAACGAAGTCAAGTTATTGGTGACGAGGCTAATGGCATCTGAGAGGCAGTTGAGTCTTTGGAGAGAATCCGCTGGGCGTGCTAGTGCTGACATGGCGCTTACTGTAATCATGTCATGGTATGAAGACATCTCTCTTGACATCCTGAGAAATTTGCGCACTGGCTCCCGCTGGGTTGAAGATCCCACTTTTGTTGCTCTTCGGAAAGCTCGGGCGTTCCAACTCGTCGAGTATGCCGACGTGCACACTTGGAATGAAGGGCCGAGTTTTCTCCCAGACCCGGATCAGGAGGTTGTGGCTGAGGATCTCTCGGATGATGATTCAGCTGAGCAGGGGGGAGGTGAAAATGATTCGGCCGCGTCTGATAGTTCTAGCTCAAGCTCGACATATGCGGCGCGGTCCTCTTCCAAAGGTACCGGGCATTCTACTGCACGGACTGACGCTCCCGAACAACCCCGGACCTCCGAAGTTGCACCTGAGTCGGCGGAGGGCGAGGCGACCTCAGTCGAGGTTCCTCCTACCTAGGGGTGCCCCGCACCTGAACAAGTAGCTGCCTCTCCAACGAACAATGCCTAAGTTATTTCCGATCCCTGGTATGACGGGCGTATGATGTAGGCGCAAACTTTGTCATCTCTCCGTATGATTCGAATTTCTTTTGCCATGTACTGTTGTGACATTTGGTTAGGTGGATGTTCATCCGAATTCTTGCTTCGTTGGCCCTTAATTTCTTGACCTCTTAGGGCTTAACTTTGCCGTAATTTTTCATGATCTTATCATGCATGAGCGCTGAATACTTATGATATTGATCTGTACTGAACATGAGTTAACTACTTCGTTGTGGAAGTATGTAACAATCGATGGGTTGTTGTTTACTGTCCGAAACTTCCATATATAAATCAAATTTCAGATGTAATATAAAATTGAGTGCGTTCAGCATAAGTTTGAGGTAGCATACGGTAGTTCCCGAGTCACTGCTTTAGATGCCGAGGTTTAGGTATCAATACGAAATTGATATATCATATGATAGTCCCCGAGTCACTGCTCTGGGCGCCGAGGTTTATATTCGTAATACGAAAGAAATACAACATACAGCAGTCCCCGAGTCACTGCTCTGGGTGCCAAGGTTTAAGCACATAGCACGAACGAAATAAATATAACGTATGGCAGTCCCCGAGTAACTGCTCTGGGCGCTGAGGTTCAAATACATAATACGAAATCAATATAGCCTAAGGCAGTCCCCGAGTCATTGCTCTGGGTGCCGAGGTTCAAGCACATAACATGAAATAAATATAGCCTAAAGCAGTCCCCGAGTTATCTCTCTGGGTGCCGAGGTTCGAATACATCATTGGATTTGACTTTAAGATACAATGCTATGAGTAGAATGGCCGAAGTAAAGCCACAATCCAGGGGTGCTTCATTTCTTCACCAGTTTTGTCTGCCTTGTTCTCTCCAGGGGACTGAGCGTCAATTAGATAATATGCATCGTTGTGCAATGCTTTGCTCACAATGAACGGTCCTTCCCATGGGGGTGATAATTTATGCATGCCGGCCGTGCGTTGCACTAGTCGGAGGACCAAATCTCCTTCTCTGAATACTCTTGGATTCACTTTCTTGCTGTGATATCGCCGCAAGTTCTGTTGATAAATAGCCGATCGTGATAATGTCAACTCTCTGGCTTCTTCCAACAGGTCTACGGCATCTTGCCGAGCTACCTCATTTGTCTCTGAGGTTGTGTACTGAGTGACTCTTGGCGCGTCATATATTATGTCGGCTGGGAGTACGGCCTTTGCCCCGTACACCAGAAAGAATGGAGTGTAACCTGTTGATCTATTTGGAGTAGTCCGAAGACTCCATAACACGGCTGGGATTTCTTCGATCCAACACCCTGCCGACCTCTGCAAAGGTTCAACAAGCCGTGGTTTTATTCCTGATAGCACCAGTCCATTAGACCTTTCCACTTGTCCATTGGATGCTGGGTGAGCCACGGAGGCAATATCTAGCCTTATGTGCTTCTCTCGGCAAAATCTAGCGAAAGCTCCTTCTGCAAAGTTTGTGCCATTATCCGTAATAATACTATGCGGGTACCCGTATCTCAAGATGATATCCTTGAGAAATTTCACTGTTGTGTGCCCATCACACTTTTTAATCGGTTTTACTTCAATCCATTTTGTGAACTTGTCTACCATAACCAATATGTGGGTCATTCCTCCTCGCGCCGGCTTGAATGGTCCCACCATATCTAAACCCCATACAGAAAATGGCCAAGTGATGGGAATTGTTTTTAACTCGGCCGACGGCATATGTATTCTGGTAGCGTATCTCTGACATCCATTGCATTTCTTAACTAATTCTTTTGCCTCTTTTAACGCCGTTGGCCAATAAAATCCATGCCTAAATGCCTTGGCTACCAAAGCGCGAGATGAGGCGTGGTGCCCACATTCTCCTTGGTGTATGTCTAGAAGGATTTCCTGACCTTCTGCGGAACTCACGCACTTTTGTAATACGTTTGTGACGCTTCTCTTATATAACTCATTGTTTATGATAATATAGGCTTTTGCCCTTCTTATGGTTTGTCTAGCTAATACCTCAATACTCGGCAACGTCGCGTCTTTTAGGTAAGAAAGTATGGGTTTCGCCCATATCGGTGCTACTTTTTCTGATGTGATCTCACTGTCTATCTCCATGTCCTCTGCCGACGTATATACCTCGGTTCTTTCCCTGACTGTGATTACCTCGGCTGTCCTCCTCTTTAGGGGTTCCGAATCCTTCTGCGGATCTACCTCCATTGGCATGTGATCTTCCGCCGAACTTGCTGGGACAAATATTGATTCGGATTTTGGTGATGGGATTATAGATGGTTTCCTGAGGTGCTCCAAGGCAATACCTGGTGGAATTGACTGCCGGGTTGATCCCAATTTCGACAATGTGTCGGCAGCGTCATTTTCTGCTCGTGGTATGTGGTGGAATTCACATCCTTCAAAGTATCCACTGATCTTTTGCACGTGGAATCTGTATAAAGCCATATTAGCATCTAATGCGTCCCAACTGCCCGATACTTGCTGTACTACTAAATCCGAGTCACCGTAGCATAGAATTCGGCGTATACCAATTTCTTTTGCCACTCTTAATCCATGGACTAGCGCTTCATATTCAGCTACATTATTGGACGCCGCAAAATGTATTTGCAGTACATATTTCAATTGATCTTTTTTAGGCGAGGTTAGCACTATTCCTGCTCCCAAACCATTCCTTAGTTTGGAGCCATCAAAATGCACTGTCCAGTAATTTGGATCTGGCAAATGTGGCTCATACTGCACCTCGGCCCAGTCTACGAGAAAGTCGGCGACAGCCTGAGATTTGACTGCATCCCTTCTATCAAATTGTGGAGCATACGGTGATAACTCAATCGCCCATTTTGCTATTTGGCCACTTGCATCTTTGTTGTTCAATATGTCGGCTATGGGTGCCTCACAGATTACTTTGATGGGGTGCTCTTCAAAGTAATGCTTAAGCTTTTTTGCCGACATATATACCCCATAAGCCATCTTCTGATAGTGCGGATAATTCTGCTTTGAAGTGGATAATACTTCACTTAGATAGTACACCGGCCTCTGGATTGACTTACCGTCTTCAAGTCGCTCCACTACGACCACAATACTAACTACTCGATTGGTAGCCGCCACATAGAGTAGCATAGGTTCTTTAGATAATGGAGAAGCTAAAATGGGTGCCGTAACAAGCATCTTTTTCAACTCACGAAATGCAACGTCCACCTGCGGGGTCCAACTGAATTTGTCCGACTTTCTCATCAGCTGATAGAGTGGCAGCGCCTTTTCTC
The DNA here is from genome assembly GCA_030063025.1 of Avena longiglumis. Classification (NCBI taxonomy): domain Eukaryota; kingdom Viridiplantae; phylum Streptophyta; class Magnoliopsida; order Poales; family Poaceae; genus Avena; species Avena longiglumis. The sequence goes on along the minus strand of CP125974.1, from coordinate 466,567,096 downwards.
CTAGCCGACATACAAATCGACTAAGCGAGGCCAAGCAGCCCGTGAATTTTTGTACATCGTTCAAACATCTCGGCAGTTCCATTCTTTCTACTGCTCTTATTTTTGTCGGATTAGCCTCGATACCTCGGCTGGACACAAGGAAAACCGAGTTTTCTGCCGCACGCCAAATGTGCATTTTTCTGGATTAAGCTTCATTCGGAACCTTCTCAGGTTCGCGAAAGTTTGCCGTATATCTTCTAGCAAGGTTTTGCTCTCCTTAGTTTTGATGACTACGTCATCCACATATACTTGCACATTTTTCCCTATCTGATCATGTAAGCATTTTTGCATGCATCTTTGATATGTTGCTCCTGCATTTCGTAGGCCGAATGGCATTGTGCGATAACAATAAGCCCCGTACGGGGTAATAAATGCAGTCTTTATTTGATCGGCCGGATTTAACGGTATCCGGTGGAAACCGAATACGCGTCTACAAATGATAACAGCTCACGGCAAGGGTGGTCAATGACCTGGTCTATTCTAGGCAATGGAAAAGGATCTTTCGGACACGCCTTGTTCAGGTTGGTGTAGTCGATACACATTCGCCACACAATGGCTACATTGGGTTCATCTTTTTCTTTTCTACTAGCACGGATTTGATAACCAATCCGGATATAGCACCTCCATGATGAACCCGCCGCGAGGAGCCGAGCTATTTCATCCCCTATTACTTTTCTCTGTCTTGCAAAGCGGCGGAGAGGTTGCTTCACCGGCCTTGCTCGGCCCGACGTTTAAAGAGTGCTCAGCCAACTCCCTCGGAACACCTTGCAGATCTTGAGTTGACCATGCAAATATGTCCCGATTCTCACGGAGGAAGTTGGTGAGCTCGCCTTCCTATTTAGCGTCAAGGCCCGCACCAATTGTAACAGTGCGCTCTGGGAATTGCTCATCAATCTGAAATTTCTTCGTCTCTTTAGTTGGCTGAAAAGAAACACTCCCATGAGGGTTGGGCAGTGCCGGCATGTTCAACTGTGCTGACTGAGCGAGGGCTGCTACCTCCTGAATCCTTTTCTTTTCTCTTGCTATAACCAATGACTCGGCCAGATTTGACCCGGCTGAAGCACACTCCATTGACTTCTTGTAATCCCCTGCAACCGTTATCACCCCTTGTGGTCCGGGTAATTTCATCTTTAGATAACCCACATGACAGCTGCTCATGAATTTGGCCAGTGCGGGCCGTCCGAGTAGAGCATGATAACAACTTTCCAGATCCACCACCTCAAACTCTAAGTTTTCTGCTCTGCAGTTATCTCTTGTACCGAATAATACGTCCACTCGGACTTTACCGATGGGCTCACATGAAAGCCCTGGCACTATCCCATGGAAAGTTGTCCTCGTGGACTGCAGCATATTCTGCGATATTCCAAGTTTATGCATGGTATCTTTGTACATGATGTTGATACTGCTCCCATTGTCGATGAGTACTTTTGAAAACTTTACATTGATGCTAGGTCCAACAAACGTCGGATCTAACACAAGTGCATATGATCCTGGACTCGGCATTATTCTGGGGTGGTCTTTCATGCTCCAGGTCACCTCTTGATCAGACCACGGCTGGTATCTTGGTACTGTCGGCACAACTGCATTCACTTCCATATGCCGGCGCTGCACACTTTGCTTGTCCTGTTTCTGTTAGAACACACAATAAGACTGGTGATGTTCCCTGTAATCATTACGTCCGGTATTTGCCGGATTCATCCTTCCGTCCTGGCCCTGGTTCATTACTTGATGTACTGCATCCCTCCGATCCGAGTTATCGTATCTAGGGGGAGGGGGCGGTAGCATCAATTGCTGGGTATTTTCTCCAGTTAATTGCGGCTGATGTTGCTGTTGCACCTGATGGGGAGCCTGAACTCCTGCTGGGTTCCCCATCGCATTTTTCATCCAGGCACATTGGCGGGTTGTATGATTGGCTGGTCTGGATGGGTTTGACGTGTGAAATTTGCACGGCTGATCCAACATGGATTCGAACGTGTACTTTGGCCTCTCTTGCCATTGCTTCTTTTGCTCTGGGGTCCATTGCCTTTTTCCCTCATTTCTTGATGTCCACTGTTGAGGTCCATTTTTCTGTCGTTGAGTTGCTCCGTGACTCGGCTGATCTTGTGCTACTGCCGCCACCTGGGCCGAATTATATCTATAATCCGGCCTCTCCTCTCTTCTTCTTCCTCTGAAATCACGCCTGGATGACCCGGCCAATTCTCTCGCGTACTGGTCCTGTTGCTCACGATGATCTGCCGACATTAATTCCGGTTGGGTTGGGTCGCCCAATGCATAGGAGTCTGCTATTCTGATAGTTTCTGCCAGTGTGGTTGGCATATCTCTTTGCAGGCGTTGCCACAACACGCTGGCATAACGGCAGCCTTGCGCGAACCAAGCGATTGCTTGTGATTCGATAAGTCCCTCACATGAGTTTCTCAGGTTGCACCATCGAGTTAAAAACTCTCTATCCGTTTCATTCGGCCTCTGTTTGCACATGGCCAGCTGTTGTGGTCTATTCGGTCTCTTGTATGTGCTGGTGAAGTTGCTGACGAACATTTCTTCGAAATCTAACCAGCAGTTGATACTGCCAGCTGGTTGATTATTCAACCATACCCTGGCTAGGCCTTCCAACATCTGTGGGACATACCGCACTGCCCATCTTAGGTTGCCACCCGCTATCTTCACAGCGGTGGCATAATCAATCAACCAGTCTTGTGGCTTGGTACTTCCGTTGTACGTTTTCGTGCCTCTTGCTAACTGAAAATTCGGCACTGGTGGTTCGCCCATGATCCGAGGTCCAAAACACGTCGGACCTGGTGGACCTTGCTCTTCCAATAACTCGGATCGGTATAGCCGATCCAACTTTACTCTCGCATCACTTGCTGGCAAATCTCTGTACAGAATTCTATCCTGTATCCCATAGTGATTGTTTCCACACTGGTTTGCGTATTCCACCTCGGAATATCCATCATTGTACCTTTCATTCATCTGATTGTGGCGAGCTGGCCTCACTTCTCTTTCCTGCCGAAGCTCATGTCTTGGTTGCGGATTGGGCAGCACTTCTCTCCTTACTTCGGCCGGGGTCTGGTTTTCATGATTATCTCTTGCGGGTTCTCTCCTGCCGAGATCCCCATTGCCTCGGCCGCCGCCGTCCTTTTCCACATGGCCGTGGTTTCTCTCCCCACTGTTACCTCGGCTTGCATTGCCTCTGTTCTCATTTGCCTTTCCAGCTACTGCCGGGTCATATGGAACAATTTGCTTGTTCCTCTTCCCAGAGGTTACTGCTTTCTCTTTTCGCGCGTTGTTTCCGGGTGAAGATGCCGCTGCCGCGGATAAAGCAGGTACTGCCCCTGCCGAATGTACCATTCGTGAAGCCCCTGGTCTTGCCGGGTTAGTTCTGAGTATTTCCTCATTTTGCTGATTTGCAATGCGCACCAGCTCATTTACTCTTTCTTGTTGTTTCTGCCGAGCTTCCCCGGTCAACCCCTCTAACTCCAATGCTGCGGCATTTGCCGCTCTCAGGTTTTTCGCTGGGGTACTGTACCTCGGCAAACCCAAATCACCTGATTCTGCTCTGTGAGCTTCACGCTCTTTGTTAATGTTATTCATGAGGTTCTTTCCTCTTAATCTCAGTTCGTCCACCCGCTCGGGTGCGATATCAAGCTTATTAGCTTTTGCATATTCCCTTAGGGTCCTGTTCAAGGATTCCCGCAGGGCTGATACTTTTCTGGCTTCTACCAGCACCTTTTGCCTGGTCTCTTCTAACTCTGCCTGAGCATTTGCCGGATCAAGTATCGGCGCTACAGGTGTGGTTAAGTTTTCTATAGTCGCTTGAAGAACGTTCTCTGGCCTTTCCATAGGTGGCCCTCTCACTCTTGGTGCCTTTGGGGTGGTGTCGTGTAGCTCGGTTGGGTTTGTCACTGGCGGAAATACCTCAGTGGTTTGCAGTGTGGTCTGCTTGGGTGCGCCCTGTGCGCCTGCTGCGGGTTCTTTGCTTGATCCGGCTACTGCTGCTCCCGCTTGAGCTCCTGCTGCGACCATCACCTCGACGCTGCCTGCATGATGCTCTCCTGAGGGACGGCTCGCCGTGCTTTGAGGTGGCTCTCCTGCAACAACAACCTGGTGAGGATAAACGCCGGTGATATCGACGCCGATGTAGACTCTGTGCTCGCCCAGGCCGATGAAGATTCCTTTGCGCGGGGGAGTTTTCCCCCTGAAGCTTCCTGCATTGTCTCTGACATAGTCGCAGAGACCAAGTCTCTGGACCAAGCCAGAAACAACGCGCTCGCCGGTGTTGACGAAGTTTCCCGTCCGGATCACAACTCCAGCTAGCACCGCTGGCCTGATGGCGCCAAGCGTCGTGGTGGTGGCACGGCGATGCCATGGGTAGGCTAAAGTATGGGGCCAATGGATGCTAGTGGGATGGGAGGAAGATGCAACTGTCTCTTCACTCAAGCTGCCAAAGTGATGATCTTTATTTCTTTCTTAGTGGGTTACAAATGCTCCTTGAGCTGTATCAAGAGGGACCAGATGAATCTCCTCAGCCTAACGGTCCTCTAAGAGTCGATCCTTTCCTCAGGGTCCAAGCATCCCCTTATAAAGGAGTCCCTTGGGTGCCCTTAGGGCTGACGAGGCAAGCATATTCGTTGAATATGCTTGTCCCAAAATAGTAGTTCGGCGGCCTCCTTTCCCTGTCTCCCTTCTAATGACGGCAAGGCTCCAGTGGCCCCCTCCTGCGTGCCTCGGGCTCCAGGACTGTCATCTCCGTGACCTCCTTCTGCCCCCCTGACGCTGTGCATCCTTGTCTCTTGTGCTTGGCTCTGCTCTAATTCCTTCTAGCCTGCAGCTATAGTTTGACCTTGGGCTTCTCCTTCCCCTGCAAGCTTAGTATCACTCGGCCTTACCTTGTGTTACTCGGCTCGTTCTTCACCTGCATCAAGATCACTTGGGTAACCCGGCCGATTCTCTCAGTAACTCGGCCGGGCAACTACTTGATATATATACGTGGGCTTCTTGCCTCCGTTCATCGGCCGACATATACATGATTCGGCCGGCTTGGACTGTAACTCGGAAACTAGACGGGGATAATACCTCTATCTTTCCCCGTCTCTGATCTACCCGAGGTTAACCCCCCGACAATCAACTCGGCAAGAAAATAAAGTTTCTTCGGTCGGACCGACGAGGCAAGTACATGAGCCATGAGTTTGATGACCATCTGAAACGGTGTGGAATAGTTCCCCAACTTACTCCGCGAGGAACGCCGCAAAGGAATGGTGTTTCGGAAAGGCGGAATCGAACCTTGTTGGACATGGTACAATCAATGATGAGTCGGACAGATCTACCTTTATCATTTTGGGGTTATTGTCTAGAAACAACGGCGTTCACACTAAATAGAGTACCATCAAAATCGGTAGAGAAGACACCGCATGAGATGTGGACAGGCATAAAGCCGAGTTTATCTTTTCTTAAGATTTGGGGTTGTGAAACATTTGCAATTGAATTTAGTCGAACAAGCTTACAGCCAAGTCGGATAAGTGTATTTTCGTAGGGTATCCGAGGGAAACCTTGGGTTACTACTTCTACAACCGAGAAGAGGGCAAAGTGTTTGTCGCTCGGAACGGTGTCTTACTTGAGAAAGAGTTTCTCAGTCGGGGAGTAAGTGAGAGCACGGTGCAGATCGAAGAAATTTGAGAGGAACCGGCTAGTAGCAAGTCGGCAAAAACCTTGGAGGTTGAGCCGGTCGTGGTAGCTGAGCCGGTAGCAGCACCTGTACTACGAAGATCGACAAGATTATGAAGTGTTCGTGATGTATTACTGTTAGACAGTGATGAGCCGACAAATTATTCGGAAGCGATGGTGGGATCTGATTCCGAGTCATGGCTTGGAGCCATGAGATCCGAGTTAAAGTCCATGGATGAAAATAAAGTTTGGAAATTGGTTGATCTGCCAGGCGGTGCAAGATCCGTCGAGTGCAAGTGGGTCTTTAAGAAGAAAACTGATATGGATGGAAATGTTTCCATCAATAAAGCACGCCTTGTCGCGAAAGGGTTCTGACAAGTTCAAGGAGTTGATTACGATGAGACTTTCTCGCCCGTAGCGATGCTTAAAACAGTTCGGATCATGTTAGCTATAGCAGCCTATTTCGACTATGAGATATGGCAGATGGATGTCAAAATGGCTTTCCTTAACGAAAATTTAACCGAGGAGGTGTATATGATACAACCCGAGGGTTTTGTCGATCCGGCTAATCCTGACAAGGTGTGCAAACTTCATAAATCCATTTATGGGTTGAAGCAAGCATCTCGGAGTTGGAATATTCTCTGTGATGAGGTAGTCAAATCGTTTGTCTTCATCAAGAATGATCATGATTCTTGTTTATACAAGAAGTTTAGTGGGAGCAAAGTAAACTTTCTAATCTTATATGTGGATGACATATTACTGATTGGAAATGATGTCCAGATGTTGCAAGAAACCAAGGAATCATTGGAAAGGAGTTTCTCAATGAAAGACTTGGGTGAGGCAACATATATCCTCGGAATCCGGATCTATAGAGATAGATCAAGAAGGCTCATTGGATTGAGTCAGAGTACTTATTTGGACAAAGTGTTGAAGAAGTTCAACATGGAATCGTCTAAGAAGGGGTTCTTGCCGATGTCCCATGGTGTAAAACGTAGCAAGAATCAGTGTCCTTCGACAACTGATGAGCGAAGTCGGATGAGTGCGATTCCATATGCTTCTGCAGTCGGATCCATCATGTATGCCATGATTTGTACTAGGCCGGATGTTTCCTATGCTCTAAGTGTTGTGAGCAGATACCAGGCTGATCCTGGAGAGATCCATCGATGCAGCTAAAAATATCCTAAAGTACTTGAGAAGGACTAAGGATATGTTCTTGGTTTATGGTGGTGAAGATGAACTCAGTGTAAAGGGTTACACGGATGCGAGTTATCTTACCGACTCTGATGATTCTCGTTCGCAATCCGAATACGTTTTTATTATAAATGGAGGTGCTGTGAGCTGGAAGAGTTCCAAGCAAGACATTGTGTCTTCGTCTACAACAGAGGCTGAGTATATTGCCGCCTCAGAGGCAGCAAATGAAGTTGTTTGGATGAGGAATTTCCTCATGGATCTTGGTGTGGTTCAGGGCTCGTCCAATCTGTTGGACGTGTATTGTGACAACAATGGTGCTATTGCACAAGCCAAGGAAACTAGACAACACCAGAAGAACAAGCACATACTCATGCAGTACCACCTGTGTCAACACCCGGATTTTTCAATCCTAGATGCCTGTTATGCCATACATCGCAATCCCAGGATTACCATTTTTGCGAGACATAACAGAATTGGATACCATAGTACTTCATCCATTACAATGATACATAAGTTCTTACACAAATAGGGATCTCATGATCCAGTCCTTAATACAACATCAAGCGGGAATACGAATAGTAACTAGCGTGGCGAGGCTCCATCTTGGGTCACAGGCAATGCCGACGATGGGAGATGATCCTAGTTGTCGTGAATCACGGGGTCCATCCTCCAGGTACTCCTCTTCATAGTCTGGCCATGGGAATAGCCAGGGACAAAGCCATGAGTACTCTTTAAGTACTCGCAAACTAATACTAACAAGAAAAAGGGGGTTTTGGATAATAGGACACTAGGCTCTAGGGTTGTTTTGCAAAAGCCAGATTTATACTACTAAGTTCCCAAGCTAGTCACAATTTTATAACTCCTAAGTGGGATCTTGTATTTCTAGTCACAACTCTGTTGTGGTCAAGCCAAAGTCTCAAGTCGTTCACAAGTCATTTTGAAAAGTCTGACGGGGGAACAGTATGGCCACTCCAACTGTCCATAACCGCGGACGCGGCTATTCGAATAGTTTGACACTCTGCAGAGATTGTACACTTTCACCACAACATTCGATACATCCATGTGAACAAATCCTGAATTCACCATACTCGAAGATACGGATAATCAATCCTAACCTTCCAATTACACTCCCTAGTATAAGCACCTCTCCTGAGTTTGGCCTCCCAACCATGACCACCGTCATCTTGGGTACTGCAGTGGACAATCTTCACAAGGTAGCCTCGGCTCAGACCTTGGCGTGAGGGAACTAATACTAAGGTATATAAGTTTCAGTCAAGCCCTACCCAATATTCGGTATTGTGGTTGTACGATAAAATTGGAATGGTATCGCATCCAGAACCATCGTTTTATAAAGGGCTAAGGCTCATGCCTCAACATTTTCATCACCAAAATCATCAAGTGTTTGGAAACACATGTCCAAAACATTTCAATAGAATGATCCATCATTCCAAGGTTTTCATAACCATTTTTCCACCAAGTATTCCCATCTAAAGTTGATCAAGTTTTATGCTTAGCACTAGCATCTACAGGTGGGGTAGTACTAATAGAGGGGTGGTAACTAGTGGAGTTGCAACTAAGTCCAACCTTATATCATAAGCTGATATCAAGGTTTCTAGCTTAGGCCAAATTTAATGCTCTTTATGCAACCTTCAGCACAACTGTCTAGTATCTACCAAAATTCTTGGGTAGCCTCTAAGTAAACTGTGATAACGAAATAAAGTAAGAAGCTTGCCATAAAAATAGGATTGGTTTAGCAAGTGGGTATGGTTACATACGCTTAGGGCATATAGTAATCATATCACAAGCATGGGTTGTGGCAACAACAGGGTGTCTTATGCGCTTGCATAGGTATAGTATCTTGCAAGTGTTAGCTTGCATTGGTAAACTTGGTTAGTATAGCTTGCATCAATATTAGTATAAGCTTGCCTTGTGCAGAGCAGTGGTTGAAGTTCTCCTCGGCTTCCTCTTCGTAGTATCCTCCTTCTTCCTCGTAGCCTTGGTCGGTACTAGCGTCTATGAATAAATACGAGGTACACAATCACCAAACAATACTTAACTACTTGCAATCATCACACACAAGGGTCCTATAGATGATCTAGCATCATCTCTAACATTACAAGGTTAAGGATTGGTTTAAGTCTTCTTATTATAGAAAAGTAATTTCTACTCATTGAAAAACTACTTAAGATTTAATATTCTCCAAACTACACATGGGATCATGTTGACACATGTCATCACCACATTTTGTAGTCCATGGGAATGTGATTTAAAGTGGTGTCACAATTTAACAAGGTTTTAGCCCTTTTTTTTATTTTAATTAATTAAAGTAGCTAGAAATGCTTATGAAGCATTCTTTTATTCCTTGAACCTTATTTCTGCAAGTGACCTATATATATTTTTATATATTCTGGAAGGTATGGTTGAAAGTGATTTTTGGGAGTTGGAATCAACTCAAAAGCTATTGTGGTTTAAATTTGAAAAATGTTTGAATGCAGAAAAGCTTCTGCCTTGTCATTTTTGCTAAGGGTGATCTACAGATCCAAATGACTTGAATCCCACGGGCTTGGATTAAGCATTCACAGACCTTTCCAACAAAATTGGTTTCATCTAATTTGGTGCACTAAATCGATCTGGGTTGATTTTTGAAGTTGGGTACAGAAGTGTGTTTGAAATTAAAAAGAAAAGATTTAATTTGAATTGTTGGGCTGCGGAAATTCTAACGGGCCGGCTGCTAAGCTGATGCTCCGCTGGCTGCTTAAGTGGGTGTCCCCACTGCCGGTGACACGGGCTGGCGGCGGTATGGGGCAACGTGGTTCGTTCGATCTGGTTCTAATCCAACGGCTGAGGGTCATCGTCGACGCGAGACAGCTCCGGCGAGAACGAAACCTAGCGCGGCCAGTGAGGGGTGCTGGGGGCTCACCGAGTACGGGCGAGGGTCGGCGAGGCAACGAAGTCGACGACGGCGAACCTCCTGCACCGGTGGCTTCTCTGGGCTCCAATCGCTGGCCTTTCTTCTCCGGCAGTGCTCCAGTGTGAAATTCCGGGTGGTGCTCGCTGCTCGAGAATGGTGTGGCACGATCGGTGAGGAGAGGGAGTGAGATGGTGTGAAGAAATCGTATGGGGTGGCCTCTATTTATAGTCGAGGGGACCGTCGGGCGCAAGGTGAGCTCGTCGGAGGCGATGTTACAGCAGCTAATGGCATGGGCAAGGGTAGGGACTTTGTGTCTCTGGCGATGCTCAACGACATGGTCGCGAGGATGGGCGGTGGTTTGGTCTGAACGGGCGGTGCTCGCGCAGAGGCGGCGTTCTCGACGGCGGGCGGTATGGGGCGCAGGCGTTAAACGGGATGTCTGGCGGTCTCTGGTCGGTGGTGATCGTGTGCGCGGTGAGGGCGGCGTCTGTGGGTGGTCGAGGGTGGCGCTCTGGCACGCTCGGCATGGTCTGGGCGTGTCTTGTGCGCGGGTGGCAGGGCTTGGCAACGCTGGGACAGGCGATGGCGGTGGACGGTGGGCTGCCTCCGAGACAAGGTTGGCACGGCTAGTTCTCCTCTAGCTTGTCGACTATGGGGTGGCATTGAGGTGCTCGGCTGTTCACCATTAATGGCAATGGCAAGCTCACAGGGGTGCTAGTGCTGGTCTAACCTTTCTATATGATCTACTGGATTGTGTGAGAGCTAACTAGGGAACAAGTTAGGCTCAAAACACTGCACACTATAGTGTTTGTGGTTTTGTTTGATTTGTGTCTGCAACCTGTTTGATGAAATGGCCGCATGAAATCAAGTTTTGAATTTTGAAATGATTTTTGGTGGGTTTGCTAGATTGGTTCTGGTGAGTCTGCAGATGCTTGGGTTTTGAAAATTGAGCTTGTTTAAGTGGGTTTTGAAAAAGTGGGATCTTCCCATATGAAGAAGATTCAATTTTGAGTTGTCATTTAAACTATGCATTTGAAAGTTTCTGGATGATCACAAGGTGGGCCTTGATACTTTGTTATGAGTACATTCAAGGGGTGCAAAGATCCAGAAAAGTTTCTGTTAGGTTTTGAAAGTTTGAGATAGCCAAAGTAGGCATGGGAGTTAAATTGGTCAAAATGACCATTCACTTAATATATTGGTTTTGACTTATTTTTCTTTAGGAAAAGTGTGGGGAATGTTTTAGATGATGTTCTTTTCACCTAAGCAACATTTTACAAGCAATGGCTTACACAAACAAAGTGGTTTTAAAGAATTTCAAAATTCATGCATACACATATACATGCTTTCATGAATTGATTTAGAAAAGTTTTTGTTAACCCTAAACTTTAGGATTAGTGTTTTGTTGATCTAAGTTTGATATTTTTGGGATGTTACAACCTGATTTGCCAGTTCGTGGATCAGGGTGATATCAAGTTATTCAAGGTACACACGGATGCAAATATTGCAGATCCGTTGACAAAGCCGTTACCACAGCCGAAGCATGAGGCGCACCTGAGAGCCATGGGCATTAGATGCTTAGACATGTGATGTCGGAAGATTGACTCTAGTGAAAGTGGGAGACTATTGGGAATATGCCCTAGAGGCAATCATGTATGATGATATTTCCCATTGTATTCATAAAGATATTAAGTATTCCTTGTATAAACATCTGATGTGTATCATTGAATATGTGATTCGGTTGTGGAACTATGCATTCATGTTGTTTGTACAAAATATCCTTGGTCATTGAGGCTATGCTGGACACACAACTTAGGCCAATGTGAAAGTTGGCTTGATGACTCGGTTCCACTTGTCATGGGCATGGAGATGCTATTCCAACTTACATAGATTTGGCTAAAAGAGTTTAGTGAGTCGGATTGACCCATATTGAGGCACAATAAACAAGTTGTCATTTGTATATCTCAATCAATGTAATCCTTAGACCTGAGGTTATGGCATAATCCGAGTTGAGGATCACCGACTTAGGTTCTGTCAAACGTTGATCCGTAAATGGGAAGTTATACAGGCAGGGTTCGGGTCAATTGAGAATCAAGCTGCGTGATGTGAATAACCAAGATGGGTTTTTGCCCCTCCACTTGGAGACATATTCTCTGGGCCCTCTCGTGAGATATGATTCGGAAAGCATGGCCATGCACGACTCGGTTAAGTGTTAACTGAGGCGATCGACTAAGAGTTAGGAGAGTCGGACAATTTAAGGGATGAAAATTATTTGCCTATAGTCTGACAAGGTATATCGTGAGGCAAAAGGGACTCGGACGTAAGTCGCATTGGAAAGGCAAGTCGTCATGACTCTTTGGTACTTGGGTGTCGGCACGTTTTGCTAGGAGCCGCTACCGACTGATCGATTGAGAGTCAGACTCCAATCGTGTCCAAGTAGCCTTGAGCCTGCGGGGTCACACACTTAAGAGCGGGAGCAAGTTCGGATTGGATCTGAACCTGTAATCTGGTTGGGTTGGACCTAAACCGGATTAGGACTGAGTTAGTGAGTTGGACTCATGGTGACAAGTGTTATATGGGCTTTAGTGAATGGGCCGCACGAGCAGAGCCCACGTTCACTCCCTATATATAGTGGAGCACCATAACCCAGAAAGGTTAATCGTTGTTCGGTTAGGTCATTCCATGTTTTGGAAACCCTAGCTCCACAACAGTCCTGCCGCCGTTACGAACCTAGGTGTTCGACATCGGTGCTCCTCCTTGTACGTGTGGATACCAGCAGAGGTGCTGAGTGATCAGCACCAGGACGATCGGATCGTGAGGACTGCACTGCATCAACTGACACGCTTCATCAGTAATCCGCAACTGCGCGTCTAGTGGTAAACCTCGTGGCCTTCTACCTCAGCTGGATCTTGGGATCACCACGTTGAGGGGAATTTTTTTGTTTTATCTCCACGTGGCCCTACAGACATGGGCCTCGCTACCAACTGTGGGCCACCCGTGTTATCCGGATTAGAGACATGCTATGATGATGCCCATATAGCATATCCCCAACTGTAGCCCCCGGAGAACTCCGAGATCTTGCGCAGTCTTTCCTCTTTAGGTTTAATGCTCCGCCTATGTGAATGTCGGCAAATCGTCAAGCAATATCTTGTAGTCCTCCCAAGAACCCTGCAATGCTCTCCGTCTTCAACATGTAAGTCGGAGAACCACTAAATCTTCCATCGTACTCTTCTCATAGCCGGACTGGATCCGTTCATGTCGGAATCTTCCGATGGGATGGTTTACCTTCCCGTGTTAGCTAGAGCAACGTAGACCATAGGTCAACGACGCCAGATAACTCACACATGCAGAGAACACAATCATGTCCATTTTTCCCGCGCGAAGGATACGAAACGTTGGCGGCGGCGGTTGGGAATGTGGCGAAATTTCCGTGCACGTACACACACGCGTTGTCCACGCAGCAACCATTCAATGGACTTGCACGAATCTTGACGCTGGGGGTTATAAATTATAACCATGGTAGATTTTATCTTTTCACCTCATTCTCCCCCGTGTCATCGTCTTCCTCCTGCGAACACCTCGAGCTCTCCGCACGCACGCGAAAAACCCTAGTTTCTCCCCAATATCCCAGTCACCTCTCCCCCACTCCAATGGCGAGCAGCAGCTCCACCCCGTCCATGGCGGCGACGAACAAGACCGTGGCCAAGCCGGCAGGTTCCGTCCATATGCCACCGACGACGACCATAATCCAGCGGGGATGGAACCACTAGAGGAGGAGGGTGACTCCCACAAGGGAGAATGGCGCGGCTCTGATATCGCCAACAACAATCTCAAAGAGCTGCTCACCTAAGGATACCTCCCCGCGACGGAGGGGCTAGTATGGCGGGCGGCACCGGCCGGCGAGTTCATCCCTTCTCCCCAAGCCGGAGAGAAGGTGTACCTCAAAGCACAAATGGTACACAGCGTATCCCTCCCGATCTCTGACTTCTTCCTCGCTGTCCTCAACCATTACCAGGTTCAACCTCAGAACATTTCTCCGAATAGCATCCTAGAGCTTAGCAACTATGTAGCGCTTTGCGAGGGATACCTAGGAATTAGTCCTAGGTTATATATGTTCATCTATTTCTTCACCATCAAGAGGGAAGCCAGAGCGAGCAAGGACGAGCTCAGGAATTGCGGAACAATTAGCTTCAAGATCCGGCCTGGCCGGCAGTTCCCCGTCATCGTAGGCCATGAGTCCTACAAGAATTGGCAGCGGACGTACTTCTACAGCCCAGATATCCCTCTGGCTGGCCGAGAAGCAACGTACACAGACTTCATCAACGGGGCGCCACTGAAGCCCCGACATGGAGATCCCAGGCCACCCTTCCCTCCGACACCGACACTTCCCGCGCCATAAGGCGAATCGAGTGGTTCGTAGAGACGGGTCTGACTGGGCTGGACCTTTCCATGTGCTTAAGGATGGCAATTTTACCCATGGGTACCGTACCCGCATGGGTAGGGTATGGGCACACTTTTATACCCATGGGTAATACCCATACCCTACCTATTAAATCACGGGTACGGAAACGGGTATAGACTTGTACACATGGGTATACCCATACCATGCTCGTTTAAACTGACATGTCAAACTTATCTATAGAGTTTCAACGTATGCGGCCAAAAAGCCTAGGGATGAGTATGAGATTGCGACTTCTAAACTTTAATTTGATACTTTTATGTACTATTCGTAAGTAGAGATTATTGTATTTTTTTCAAATATGCTATTGATGAAAGTAAAATTTTGAATAACTTGTATACTATTGGATATACCCGCCGGGTACCCAATGAGTATGGGTACCTGCCGGGTATGGGTATGGGTAAAGTTCTATACCCGTGGGTACGGGTATGGGTAAGTTTTTGTACCCATTGGATACATGGGTATGGGTATGGCATTGCTCTACCCTGCCCATACCCTACCCATTGCCATCCTTACATGTGCTGGTTCGTCAGGCTGATCCAGCCTCTGCAGCACCGCATGAAGCTGATGCACCATTACACCAAGGATACGAAGGATAGCATCCGTATCTCCGAGGATAACTTATCGAGTGACTCCATCAAGCTCCACCTCAAGGACATCGTCAAGATGAAGGATAGGAAGCGTGGATTTACCATCACCTACGACATGTTCTTTGACTGCATGTGCCCAGAGGTATGTTTTTATTTTCCATGTATGACATGTACTCCAGTTCTTCCATCTAGCCATTACCATTTCATCTAAAAATTTGGGATTTCACTTAACAGCTCAAAAGTGAAGAGGAGGATAGAATGGCTGCCCAAATCTATGACCCCAAGATGAAGGAAGTCACCGTCGTGTCCGACGACGATGTGCCATTGTCGTGTAAGCGGAAGAGATCCACCTCTGACGCTGCCGATGGAGGCAAGAAGAAGAAGATGGAGGGTGGAGCCTCCAAGAAGTCCACTGATGCCCTAGAGGTGGAGAAAAGAAGAATTACCGGCATCCCTTTCACCAAGGCACCCACCGTTGTGTAAGCTTCTTATCTTCTGACATTGTCCATCGCTCTTCTTATTCCTGTACTTATACTCTTGCATGTTTCAGGAAGAAGGAAAATTTAAGTTTGAAGAAGTCCTCCAAAACATAGGAGGCTTCTAAAAACATTAGAGATATGTTGCACCAAGCGTCTCCCGCCATCGCCCCTACCACTCCCAGTGCCCAGCCTGCTGCCGCACCGACAAGCTCTCCAGCCAAGGTGGCATCTGGCCCCTCCGCCATGGAGGTGGACCCAGGTGTCACTGCGGATCTTGCCGTTGCCTGCGAGCAGGCGTCACAAGAAAGAACCGCGACCAAAATGGCAGAAGCTCCGGCTAAGGATGTCATCAGTAGCAGTAAGGAGATAGTGGAAGGCGGAATGTCTGCCGGAGGCAGCGCCACTGCACCCAGGACGTCAACAGAGCTCCCGAAGATTGTCTACCCGGCGCTCATGCCGAGTAGCTCAACTCTGGCTCCTAGTGCAGCGCTAACTTCTCCGACTTGTAGCCTTGAGGAGCTTCTCAAGCAAGCGGATATCCTGCAAGGAAATAGCCTTTCCTTCAGCAAGATATTTGCCGAGGGCGCCACCAACCTCAAGATCATCGCACTTGCAAGTTTTGCTTTTAATAAGTAGTATCCCACGGTATCCCCCGAGGATTTAGATGGAAAACCATAGGTCTTTGCATCTAAATGCTCTAAGAGTGACTAAGCTAGAAAACTTCTCACTGTAGCCCCCAAGTATTTAGTTTGAATGAATTATTCCGTCTAGATACTTTTAGAGTAGCATACGCAGTGTTTGTAAACTTCAATACTATAGCCCCCAAGCCTCTAGTTGAAACCTGAATTAGTTCCAACTAGATGCTTAAAGAAAGACTAAGCATATTGCCGAGTTAAAAACTCTCACTATAGCCCCCAAGCCTCTAGGTGGATATTTTTTCGGCGGGATGCTCCAAGTAGACTAAGTAATATTGATATTCTTTCCACAGAATGAGAATGCTCGGAGAGGCGTCGTCAACGAGAAGTTCCACAAGATGCACGCTGAGCTGGAAGCCGAAAAGGGTAAAACTGCCTTCTTGAAGGAACAAATCACCAAGAGCAAGAGTCTGTTTTTCCTTTTGATTTCGTACTCAAACTTGGTCTTGTGCCATCACTCTCCAACTACTCATTGGGTGCTATCTTTTCTCTGACTTGCAGGAGCCATCGCCAAGGCCAAGGACATTGTCGAGCAATCCAAGCACATTGAGCTGCTGGATAGCGAGAACAAGATCCTCAAGCAGGAGAGTGCTGACACTCTGAAGATGCACGACGAATCCATGAAAGCCTTGCAGGATTCTGCCAACACGGAGATGAACCGTCTAAAGGAGGAAATTGTGATCCTCAAGGAGCAGAAGAAAGCTGCCGATGAGTAGAATCAGTGCAACCTTGAGGCTTACAATATTCTCCGACAAGAGCGGGACTCCATGGAGGAGACACTCCAGCAAGCGGAGGCGAGCATCTTTGGTAAAAGATCTCCGTCTTGTACTTCTGTAAGACAGGTACTCTGAACTATTTTTTGTTATTGAACTCATGTGCGCCTTTGTTTGTCAGAAATGCAGATCCTATTGGCTTGACCAATTCGCCTCCTCCACCAAAGGAATGCATGGTTCTCGCCGACAACTTCATCAGCACCGCCGTTAAGCAAGCCAAAGAGATTGCCAAGCCCCTGAACATTAACATTAAGGCGGTGGACTCCAGGATGAAGTACTCGGAGGTTCTGGGCCAAGCCCCCGAACGTATCATAAGCTGCAAAGCTTCATGTACCCGGGCTAGTGCAAGAATGTCACTGTCAATGGTCAAGGCGCACTACGAGAATGCCGACATCGACACTGTGAACTCGGGTCTTCCCGACATAGACGATGAAGGCCAAAAAATTGATCACAAGGCTATCTGGGCATCACTCGCGGGTTTTGACACCAGGGTCGCTAAGTTGGTCAATCATAATGTCTCCGTGCCCCTTGAGATCATTGACGGCGACCACCAAAGCTCCTCCGAGTCCCTCAAGACCACCGACTTTGAAGATGAATAGGATGGCTCTCCTGTCGCCGACGATGCTGCCTCAAAGTCTCCTGCCCCAGAGGAATAAAAAACACTTTATAATATTTTTTCATCTAGATTTGTGTATGCGGAAAAACTACTGTGTTAACTCAAGGTGGAAAAACAATAGCTATAAATTCCTGCTACTCAAGTACTAGTTCCAGCATGTAAATATTTTTTAAGCAAGTGTTGGCTTATCCATTACTTTGGTTTTTATGCTTGACCTTTCGTGAGTCAGAAGACTCGTAGTCGGAACCATGCGCTCAGGTGATGATGCATAATGGCACCGTCAAAATCTAAGCACAAAATCGACGACTTCAAGTGTCTAAAGTCACTACTCCATAATCCACATAAAAACATCAAAGAACGTGTAGACCAGAAAACTTAAGCTAACGCCCGTAGGCAGAATTTTCACAAGTGCAAATGCAAAGCTGGCGCATAAAGGTTTTATACGATCCAAAAATGAACACTAAAGGAGGTAAAAGACTTAGAAATATGAGTGAACCAGAGAGCTTTATTTCATTGATCATATAACAGGTACACAGTAGATAAAAAATATGCTAAGTGTAGAAAGGACGTAGCTGTGCTATGTTCCATGGCTGATCAAGCTCCGGGTAGTCATCATCTAGGTCACGTCGCTTATGGTTATGATCATCGCTGGGTCTATCCTCAAGCTCACGATTGTCAACGAGGTATAAGACCCATTGAGTAGCGCCTTGCTTATGATGAACGGTCCTTCCCATGGCGGGGATAATTTGTGTGACTTCTTCTGCTTAAGTCGGAGCACCAGAGCCCCCTCTTTAAATGAGCGATGCCGAACTCGGCGTCTATGGTAGTTGTGTAGCTTCTGCTGGTAGAGGGCGGATCTTTGCCATGCCAATACGTGCTCTTCCTCGAGAAGGTCCACATCTAGGTGCCTGGATTCTTCAGCGTCATCTTCGTCGTAGGTGGCAACTCTTGGTGAACCGTGAAGTATGTCGGAAGGCAGGATGGCTTCTGCTCCATATACCATGAAATAAGGGGTGTATCCGGTAGATCTGTTGGGTGTAGTTCGTAAAATCCACAGCACAGATGCTAATTCCGCCACCCAGGCTCTAGCTGCTCTATGTAGCGGTGCCTCAAGACGTGGCTTGATTCCTTGCAGAATTAATCCATTGGCTCGCTGAACTTGGCCATTGTACTATGGATGAGCCACAGATGCTAGGTCAAGTCGTATGCCCTTCTCCCAACAATAAGCTTCCACTTCTCTGAGTGACAAGTTGCTACCGTTGTCGGTGATAATGCTATGTGGGAGACCAAATCTCACCACTAGATCCCGGACAAATCTAAGGGCAGTTGCCCCATGAAGCTTTCTAATGGGTTTAGGTTCTATCCATTTTGTGAATTTATAAACTGCTACTAGCAGATGCGTAAACCCATATGGTGCCGTCTGTAATGGACCAACCATGTCGATCCCCTAGACTACAAACGGCCAAGTTATTTGTATTGTTCGCAATTCTTCAGCTGGAACATGAGGTTTTCGGGCATAATACTGGCATACCATGCATGTCTCAACCATCTTGTCGGCGTCCGCCTTCGCGGTCAGCTAGTAGAATCCTTGCGGAAGGCTTTGGAGACAAACGATCGAGGAGCGGCGTGATGCCCGCAATCTTCGAGATGAATCTCATGAAGCATTTCAATACCTTCTTGCTGGGAAACACACTTGAGGTATACACCAGTGGTGCTTCTTTTATAGAGCTTTCCATTGATTATGGTATAACCCTTTGCTCAACGTACTATTTTCCGTCATTCGACCTCATCGTCGGGCAAAGTTTCGTATACGAGGTATTCCATGAATGGTTTTGTCCAAGCCAGAGGGACCTTTGTCATTATTTGAACGAAAGAGTCAACTCTATCTGGGTTCTCGGGGTCCGCTCCCTTCACGGATGGTGTCCGTAGATGCTCCAAAAAACGCCAGGTGGAATATGTTTGCGCCCTGATCCAAGCTTTGACAGTAGATCAGCCGCCTCATTTTCCTCCCTTGGGACATACTTGACTTCGTAGCCTAAGAAGATCTTGGCTATCTCGTCCACTTCATCTCGATATGCTGCCATCATAGGGTTCCGCGCATTCCAGGTGCTAGCCACCTGCTGGGCAACCAAGTTGGAATCTCCACAGCAAACTATGCGCTTGATGCCAATATCCTTGGCTATGCATAGTCCGTGAATGAGTGCTTCATACTCCGCCATGTTGTTTGTAGCCTCGAAGTGGATCTGCAGATTGTAGTGTAGCTTTTCCCCTGTTGGTGAATGTAATAGTACACCAGCCCCCGAGCCATTGAGTAGCTTTGATCCGTCAAAGTACATCACCCAATATTCTGGCTCTGGTATAGGGGTAGAATCTGGCATCTCTGCCCAATCCGCGATGAAATCCACCAAGGCCTCTGATTTCATAGTGTCGCGTCTCTTGTAGGTAATCTAGAAGGCGGCAAGTTCAATGCCCCACTTCGCGACCCTTCCTGTAGTGTTGCTATTGTTGATGATGTCGGATAGTGGATCTTTGCTCACAACTGTGATAGGGTGCTCCTGGAAGTAGTGCCTTAGCTTCCGAGAAGCAAGGAACACTCCATAAGCTAGCTTTTGGTAGTGCAGGTAACGCTGCTTGGACTCCGTCAAGACCTCGCTTACATAGTAAACTGGTCATTGAACTCCATACTCATGCCCAGGTTCTTTCCGCTCTACCACGACAAGGATGATGATTACCCGGTTGGTGGCCGCCATGTAGCTCAACATAGGCTCCATAGGCTCGGGTGCTGCAAGTATAGGTGGTGAGGAGAGTATCTCCTTTAGCTGCTTAAATGGTTCATCTGCTTCGTCTGTCCATGTAAATTAGTGCACCTTCTTCAGCAACTTGTACAGCGGCAGGGCCTTCTCGCCAAGTCGGCTGATGAACCGGCTAACTGCTACAACGCAGCCTATGAGCCGTTGTATGTCCTTCAGGCATGTCGTACGGTTTATGTTTAGGATGGCCTTGATCTTCTCCGGGCTGACCTTGATTCCACGCTGGGAAACAATGAAGCCCAACAATTTGCCAGCTGGAACCCTAAAGATGCACTTCTTAGGGTTAAGCATCATATTGTATTTCTAGAGATTATCAAAGGTTTCTTTTAAGTCGGAGATTAAGTCGTTTGACTTTTTAGACATCACCACTATATCGTCCAATTTGATCGTATAGGCAACGCTGCATACTCCACTGGTATGTAGCACCTGTGTTTTTTTAGCCCAAAGGGCATCGTGACGTAGCAAAACGTGTCGTAAGGTGTGGTGAACGAAGTGGCCAATTGGTCTGACTTCCTCATCTTAATATGGGGGTATCCTGAGTATGCAACGAGAAAACACAAAAGCTCCAAGCCAGCCGTCAGTCAATGACTTGGTCAATGCGAGGCAAAGAAAACGGATCTTTGGGACACACTTTGTTCAAGCCGGTGTAATCAACGCATATTCTTAATTCTTTGGTTCCCTTTTTGGGGACAAGTACAGGATTGGCCACCCATCAGGTGTGAATGACTTCTCGGATAAAAGTAGCCTTAAGTAACCTAGCTATCTCTTTGCCTATGGCGCATCTCTTCTCATCTCCGAAACGTCGTAGAGGTTGTTTCACCGGTTTGCATTTTGGATCAATATTCAAGATGTGCTCGGCAAGTTCCCTAGGTACACCTTTCATGTCGGCAGGTTGATAGGCAAAGATGACCCTATTCTCATGGAGGAACTCGACGAGTGCACTTTCCTATTTAGGGTCCAGGTTCATTCCAATGGCGGTGGTCTTGGAGGCATCGCCTACCACAAGTTCCACTGTCTTGGTTTCGATATGCGTCCTTGAAGGCGGGGCGGAGTCAGAAATCTTCTTCTTAGACACCGGCATCTCCGTGGCATCGACCTTGCTCTGGATCTCCTTGAATTCTTTACTATAGAGGACAGCTTCTGCAAAGGCTGCTTCTACAGTCTCGCAGTCCCTTGCCTTGGTAAAGGTTCCAAATACGGTGAGGATGCCGATTGGTCCGAGTATCTTGAGCTTGTTGTAGACGAAGCATGGCTTGTCCATGAAGGCGTGGAAGATGTCGCATTTGAAGATGACGTGGTACACTCTCTTGAAGGGGACCACCTCGAAGGTCATGCGCTCTTGGAGGTAATTGTTAACATCGCCAAAAGCGACCTGAACGTTAATGCACCCAAGAGACCGAGCCTCCTGGCCAGGAACTACGCCATGGAACACGATGATGGTCCGCCTTAGGTTAGCCTCCGTCAAGTTCATCTTGTGTAGCGTATCCAGGTACATGATGTTGATGCTTCTTCCACTATTCACCATACATTTGGTGAACTCGTTGCCGTTAATCAGGGGGTTGATGACCATGGCGTACTGGTCCTCCATAGGAATGAGGTCTGGGTGATCCTTCCTATCCCAAGTGATTGGAATCTCTGACCAACGCAGGTACTAGCGGACTGGGGGTAGGGTGGCCATCAGTATCCTTAGCGAGGTTTTCTTAGTTGGGGTGCCAAGGAAAGTGTGGTAGATGAGGGCCTTATTTTCAAAGACCTTCTTTCCCTTGCCATTGCTCTTGGCAGCGTGCTTGGGGTCAATGTCCTCGTCCATGTCACTTGAATCCTTGGAATCATCCTCCTTGTTCTTCCCCTTGCCGTTGCCACGTGGTCGATTCTTTCGACTTCGTTTGTATCCGGACTCCGGGTCTTCCTTGAGGTTGTTGACGAACTTGCAATGGCGATTGGTGTGTGTAGATTTGCCGTTGGCATTGAGGTGTTCAAGGCACGGCATATCACGGTACTCCTCACACGTTTGGGGAATGCAGAATGCTGCCGGGGTAGTTTCACAACCTCGCTGCTGCCCACGACGAGCCCCCCGTCCTCGGACATGCCATCCGCCATCACCTCGTCCTGCAATTGTCATGGCGACCATGTCAGAGGTTTGCTTTTCTTCTGGCGGGATCTTCCGCTTGGTGTTGTTGTTCCTCTTAGCTTGAGTTGGAATGGTTGTTGTCGGCAGGGAGCCGCGAGCATCATCGTCGGCAGCCGCAAACTCACTAGCTAGTTGGATCATCTGGTTGAGATCGAGCCGATGATTGTCCTGTAGGCGCTTCAACTTATGTCAGAGCAATGTACATTTGTCCATCCCATCGATGAAGGCGGCCATGGCGGTCTGTGCGTGCACTCCTGCGCAGGAATTCTTCATGTCCAGCAGCAAGAGAGGTAGGCGCGAGATGACTCTTCTTTTTCTTGCATGCACCGCTGAAGATCGCCATACGTGAAGGGACGCTTATACGTACCCTTGAAGTTCTTGGTGAACGCTTCTTGCATATCCAACCAGTTGCAGATGGACTTGTTAGGCAAGTCATCAATACATAGTCGGGTCGTGCCCGCCAACATTAGTGGGCGGTACTTGACAGCGAAGTTGGGGTTTCCCCCAGCGATATCTACCATGTTGCCGTAATCCTGCAACCACGTAGCTGGTTTGGCAGTGCCGTCATAGGGCTTGATGGTCTTGTCAATCCGGAAACCCTTGGGGTAAGTTGCGGTCCGTATTACATGTCCAAAGCAACGAGGTCCCAGGTATTGTCCTTCCTGGGCCTCGTGAATCTTGTCCGGGCGTGAACACTTGTTGTATGGCTTCGGGATTGTTCTTTTCTTCTTGCCGCGAGGGGAAGGGCTATGTGAATGACACGGGCCTCCCCGCCATGGTGGCTGCTAGGGGGCGATGGAGGCGGTGGGTTAGCCTTCTTGCTATTACCCTCATGCAACGCCTCACGCTTGTCGTGGTTGCTTGTCCGTCGCGGAGGGTCATGACGCGACTTGCTCTTGTGTCCTTGGTTGCGCTCTCCATCATGACGGGGCTGCTCCACGTTGTTGCAGATGAGGATGCCTCTTTGCCTTGGCGGAGGCATGTCCATGCGATGGTGAGCCTTGGGGTCTTCGCGATGTCGGGGAGACTGTGGCGGTGGAGATGGCCAACGAGGATGAGCCTTGCCTCCGTGGTCGGAGGATATGGCGATAGCGTCTTTCCTATTGCATTCATCCCTCCATCTTCGTCCTGATGAACCCGTCTAGGGCCCGACATCATGAGGAGAATGGTCCCTTGGCGGCTTAGGAATGCTAGACTGGCAAAACGCTGGGTCAGACTCAAGCCTCTGAGAGGTGGCCTTTTCTTGTTGTTTCACCGCCTTTGCCACAAGGTCATTGACCTGTTCCACAGCTGTGGGTGATCTATCCTGCTCCAGAAGGGTCTTGGCGACTGCTAGGTTGAGGATAGGAGGGGGCATGACCTGCCTGCCTTCGATGTCAATGTATGGCTTTGCTTGTGGCGGCTTCGAGGGAGCCTACCCTAGGTTCCGCCGTACACCAGGATCATTGATGATACGAGCTGGAGCTTTCTTAGCCTTCTGCTGCTTGAGCAGAGTCTTGTACTCGGCCTCCATGGCTCTAGCTTTCTCTATTGACTTCTACGCGTTGGCTAGATCTCGATATAGATTTGCTCCTTGCTCCGCGATGGCCTGCGCTTCCTCCAGCAGCTACTGGCGCTTCTCGTCAAGCTGGACTACGCTCCAAATATGAGCCACGGTCATGGGCTCGACGAATAGATTGCCGTACATTACTCTATCAGCTGGAGTGATTTGGGCAGCAGCAGACGTAGATGCCGGAGGCGGCGGGTTTGCGGTGTTGTTGTTACTCGGACCGACGTTGAGTTCCTGCGGCTGCTGCACTGGGTTAGGCGGAAGGGTCATGGCCTTTGCGCGATCATTGTCGGCAGCAACAACTGGTCCCTTCCCCTTGTCCAGCGCTTTAGGTGGATCTTGCCCGGGTTGATCTTCCTCCATCATGGTCCCAATGGGGACGAAGACCTCTCGGGACGTGACGGCGTTGTCGGCCTACTCATCGCGTTTGAAATCCTCCTACATCTCCTACATAGCAGAGTCTAGCTCCTCCGGGCTGAAGTCTATCTCCTCCGAGTCAGTGCTGATGTTGGTGTAGAGTGCGTCAAGAACAGAGTCAGAGGGTTCCAGGGCTTCCTCGATGATGGGCGGTGGTGGTGCGATAGCGGCGATGATGACTGGAGGCGGTGGTGCGGCCGCCGTGACAACGACCGGAGGCGGTGGTGGCGGTGGCTGAGGCGGATGGGCGCCAGGTAGGACCACGAGCGCTGCCTGAGCTTCTGCATCCGCGGCCGCGAAGTTGTTGACGGTGTTCACCATGCCTTCGAAAGTGAGGCGTCCCGAAGCCTGCATCCTCCTTAAAGTATGTCAGAGAAGTGTACCGTGGTCCAGTCCTTCCACAAAGTGATACATGGCATCATCATTGGGGTAATGCTCCAGGTCGGCCCGTATATGGAGCCACCTGGCTAGGTAATTGCGGGGGTTTTCACCCTCTCTCTGAACGCAACGCGCCAGATCAAAGATAGTCACCATGCTGACGAACTTGGACCTCTGACTTCTAGACACACGGGCAAAGCTAGAGGACTTGCAGCTATCTTCCACCATTATATCCTACACAAGGGAAGTTTGGGTGGGCCTTGAATTTTTCCGATCTTTACCAGCAAACTCCGAAGAGAGATCCGACTTCGATCCTTTCGCAAACGTATCCTTCCCGTAGGCGGTCCGTGCGGGTTTTGACGCTCCTCCGACTTCCAGGGAACTAGTGCTCGAGTCGGTTTCGCCGATGAAGAGGTCGATGTGCCCGATTGGAACGATCGAGCAGCGGGTGTAGTTCGTATTTGCCGGGATCCAGAACTCATCGGGAGGTACGATCGGAATGTTGCTGGAGAAGATAAAACGGACGATGGCTACGGTTTCACTGATTCCCGCGAAGAGCTTGGACCTCGCCCGTTGTAGAGCCTGAAGCGCCTATTTCCCCATGGTGGGCGCCAACTGTCGTGGTATTGCCGACGAGTACTCCATGGATGGGTCCTCACAGAGCGTGTTTAGAGACGTGGAGTAATGCGGAAGGTTGGCGGGAATGAGGTAACATAGCTTACCTAGGTTTAGATCCCACAACGGTGATGGAATCCTACTCCTGCTATAAATCACTATAATGGCAATACGCCGAGTTACAGGGATCGGTTCGCTGTGCGCGGTATGAGTTGTATCGTTCCCTAATGGCTCCCGTAGGTCCGGCTTATATAGTCGCGAGGTCATAGGATTACAGGGAAAGTCCTAGCCGTACAGGTTACAGAGTCCTACACAATACAAAACTAGTCTAACATGTCTTGCACTCCAAGGCTCCGGGTACGTCGGGTACTCCTTCGTATACTTCCTTTATCCTGCATGGGACTCCCTTCTAGATCCATCTAGCTGGGCCGCCCAGTAGGCCATGGGCCTTGCTACCAACTGTGGGCCACCCGGGTTATCCAGATTAGAGACATGCTATGATGATACCCATATAGCATATCCCCAACATCTATCTCGGCCCTCATGTCCTTGATCTTCTTGTTCCTATCCTGCACTCTCTTCTCATGATTCTTGAACCTCTTGTCTTGGCTCTCGAACCTATCCTCCATCTCCTTGATGATCTCGTACTACTCCGCGAAGGCCTTGTCCTTCTCCCTCAACTGAACCTGAAGCTCATCATTGCTAAGCATGACGTTGGTCCTATCTATGTCGAGGTTTCTAACGAGGCTCTCTAGGTCCTGGAGATACAGACGCATTGGCTCGATAGTCTCTCTAGTGACGTCATCGTACGCTACAGCCTCTCCATCCTCGTCACGTCTCCCAAATGGGTGGAAGTAGAGGCCCCTGAGCACGGTGGAGTGATGTCCAGAAAGGCATCCATGTAGCTCCTGCATGACTACAGCTAGTCCCTTCTCCTTTTCATAATGCATCAACTTGAAGGTAATCTCCTCGGTGAGTGGCTCCGTCTGGCGTCCTGGCTGCGAGACTCTAAATCCCCATAGATCCTCCCTCTCGAACTTCGTAAGCTGAAGTCCCTTAATACTAGGGAGGGGGAGATTGATCACACTATTGAGCTCCACAAGACGAGAACCAAAATGAGTTCCCTTGAACTCCTCGGCAGTGCTGACAACAAAGCTAGGCATCTATTGCATAGGATAGAGAAAAATTAGAAACAACCCAAGTAAATAGACAACATAAGATAGTGAGACAAAATCCAAAGCATAATTCAACAATAAAACATACAAGACATGGCATACAAAAATCTACCACAAGCACTAAGGTTCAAACATAACTTAGACAAATACTTGCCATACCACATAGGTTGGTATGATCAAATTATTAACGCGAGAAAAACGACAAGTGTGGTGGTCCAACTATTGGAGTACGTCACATTTCTCAATCATAAGCTAAGCCTATGATATCTTCCCTTAGACGTTTTATGGCGGTCTCTAAGTCTTGGGTATACTTCTTCTCCTCTCTAAGGCCATTTCGAGTGTTCAGCATTCTACACTTGAATCTTTCACCAAGCTCCTTGATAGCATTCCATGCGGCATTCCTTGCAGTGTCAAAGAATGACATATACATTTCTGAGTTGGTGACCATGCAGAATCCCGACTCTTTGTGGTTGTCTCCCTTGTTTTTGTACAAGTGGAGTTGTACCCACCAATATTCTTATCCTTCATCCATCACGGGAAATCCCTTGTACTTGGCTTCACCATGTATTCCCAAGCTAACCATGAGGTTTTTGAGTGCCTTGGGAAACTCCATCTCACATTATAAGGTCATGGTCATGAGTGGTCCCTTCTTGACGGCTTCGTTGATGGCTTCCATCTACAAATAGAGATGAGAAAGAAGATTAGAAGAGGTTTACAAGAAGAAAAAGACAAGTGTGGATTTTTTTCAAAGATTTGCATTTTTCCTAGTAGTTTCCTTAGTCTAATCCATCTTAGGGTCATAATCCTACAGGAAACACAATGCTCTGATACCATATGTAAGACCCCCACCTTTTAAAGGTAAAGGCCCATGTGATTGCAATGCTAGTCCCTGGATCAAAATGCTAGCATCCACAGTTTAAGATGAAGTACACAGATACAAAGGTCATTATTACATCGTCATTCCAGAGATAACATTCTTTAAAACTCAATAGCCCGAGGCTAATACATAGAGTTCATACATAAGTAAATAAATAAAAGTCTTCATCTTCATGTGCCACAGGCAAACATGTTGAGTGTAGACCCACAACCCTAATCTCCATCAGAGTAACTTGCAACATCATAAGTTACAGCCATAGAGGGTCAATATATTTGGAATTGTATTGGCAAGTGATACCTTAGTAGAATAGTAGTATCTAACATCTATATGAATTTGGGTAAGTGTAGCTTAGGCTTTCTTTGCTCAAAAGAAGGTTTTCCTTATTAGTTGGAAATACTAAGGTTTTGTTTGATAAAACTCCCAAGGAACCACCAATAGACATTGGTGAACCTTTACCCTTGTTCAACCACAAGTTTTAACTTAGATAAATTTGGATGAGGAGATGCTTGATTGCTTCAATGTCTTTGATGCTCAAATTGTCCGTTGTCGGGGACACGGATAAGTATTTAAGTTCTACCCTCTCGAGAGGTGGTGCACTTTCCCCACAAGACTCGACATGCATCGAGACGAGACTTTTCAGAAGTTTTCATGGGAATGGCCACGGCAAATGCTCCAATCGGCAGCGAGTAGTAGAACGAGGGGCAAGTGTGGCCAACCACCTGCGGTGCGAGATGAGGGCAAAGACATAGGGTTTTACCCAGGTTCGCCCCCACGAAGAGTAAAGACCTAATCCTGCTAGATTGTTTGATGAGAGAGTACAAGGGCGAGCTCGGCGCGAGTCGCAGGGGGTGTATGATGGGACGTAAGTTCTATGCGTTCCCTAGGGAGGTTTGTATAGGGTCACCTCGCTAGGGTTTACAGAACTACAACCTAGTTGGATAAGGACTTGGAGGGCGTTTGACCTAAGCCGACTAGGCCTAGATATGCTTCTGGGCCTTCATCTTCTAGTCGCCTAACTTCTTTTGGGGTCGTGATCCAGTCGCCGTTGTGGCATCCCGCAAAAACCACTACTAGAAAATCGCGTTGAATTTGTGCACTGCATCGTCATCATCATGCATTGTTTGCCAAAACTATATTCGCAAAGCCCGTTTTATTTTTCTAAAACGCCCCGTCTTTTATTCAAACGCCAAAAACCGGGACTCCGGAATATTTTGTTTGACCAACGATGTTTTGCAAACGGTGCAATTAAAACTAAATAAAATATTAAATTTATTTTTAGTGGGGCAGTCGAACGGGCCGAGTAGACCCGAACGACCACCCCTGTTTTTAAATCGGTCCACCTCCTAAATTCCTAAAGCTACCCACCCCTACCTCCACCTCACTCCACCCAATTAGAACATGCCACCTCACCCCTCTCTCTCCCTCACCCAACCACACCCTGCCACATCACCCAACCCCCCCTATCTCTCTCAACACTGCCACACTCCCTACCCCACCAAACCGACGCAGCCACCCGCGCCGGCCACCAACCCACTGCCTCCCCTGTCGCCTGGGCCCCACCCGGACCCCTGTTCCCCCCACCGGCCCGCCACAGGCCCCACGCCATGACGCCGAACGCCCCCGCTATCTTCTTCCTCCTCTGCGTCTCCTCCTCAGCCACCCAGCCAGCTCTCCCTCTCTCTCTCAGGCCTGGCCGCACTACTCGCCTGCAGGCGACCGCTGGCCGACCTTCCTCCTCCTCGCCGCTGGCCGAGCCCGCTTCCCATCAAGGCGTCGCCCGCTGCCACCTCGCCGGGCTCGGCCTCCCTCGCCTCCGAGCTCGCCTGGCCGCCCGCTGCCCGGCTCCGGCTGAGCCTCGCTGGCCAAGGCTGCCTCCCGGCCACGCCCGCGCTCGACAACCGCCCCACTGCCCCGCTGCAGCGTCCCTGACCGATGTCGCGCTGGCCGCACCCTTCCGACCCGAGCCGCGCCACATCTCCTCCGCCCTCGGGACCTCCCAGCAGGCCCGCCCCAGCCGACGCCCTGGCTCAAGGCCGCCTCCTCCCCGGCTCCGCCTCTCGCCTGCCGCCAGATCCCGTCCGAGCTCAAGGCCGCTAGCCTCGCCTCCGTCCCCATGGACCCGGGCCTGCCGCACCCTCTGCGAGTTCGTCTGCCGCCAGAGCCCACCACCGCCTGCCCTCAACGGTGGCCGGCGTCGATTTCGCCGCCGAGGCCGTCCATCCCGAGCCATCTTCCATGCCGACTCGCCACCTCCTTCCGCGCGGACAGCTGAGCCCGAGGCGTTCGTGATCACCTCGCCCATGTCCTTCACCAACCGACAAGTTGGGGACCAAGTACTCCGACGCGGAACTCCGAGACCGCCATCACGACCAAACTGTAACAAGTTCTCCGTTTCCATCGCCAAGATCTCCGCACGAACAAGACAACCCGATGTCGGCCACAGATGATCGAGATGTCATGCTAAGATCTTTGACAGGGAACGACGAGAACTTCGGCCATTGTCCGAAAACCCCCGAAGGCCAAACCCGAGGGCTCGACATGATCTTCCTCAGGGGACGCCAAGACACCCTCGAACCCCGCAGACCGAACCCGGTGTCGCGCCAAGGTCGCCATCGACCTCGAGGACGCCCACACGAGACGATAAGACCGCCACACGGACGCCGAGACCCCTGAACCCTGAGTCCCCGAGCCGAAGGTCGATCTGAAGCGCCAGGACCTAAACCTGCAGAATGCCAAGATCGCTAAGGAACGCCAAGTGCTTCGCTCCGCTTTTGAGACCGACATCGAAACGACAAGATCGCGCCATAACACCCAAGACCACCGGCGACAAGTACCGCTCGGACGCCAAGACCGACCAATCGCCCGGCCAAGATCTTCGCAACGACAAGATCGGCCCCGACCTGGGTGGAGCCGAAGACCGCCAAGTACTTCTTACCGGAACGCAAGATCTACCCCGTTACCGAGAGCGATCCCGGAGTCCGAGAACATTTCCGTCGAACCCTGGAACCCCGAGACCGACCCCGAACCCCGGAACCCCCAGGATCGTCGATCCCCCTCTGATGTGTGACCCCTTTTTCCTCGAACCCTATTTTATATTATAATACAAATTGCTGCATATTGAATTGTTCATCTCGCATGCATATTTGTGTGGTTTGGGGGCCTTCTGCCGTTTCATCTAATAATTAAATATGGGGCCCATATGCGGGCAAATCTAGCCTTATATTGGCCTCATCTAAATCTGTGTAGCGAACCGGTGCTATCTTTTGCCTTGTTAAACAACATTTAAAATGCGGGGTTTCTAAACAACTTGAACCACCTAACTAATTGTCGGGACCCCGGTTCCGCTTAATATTGACCTAATTGCATCGCACCTTTGCCATGCCATGCATCATACATGCATCATGCCGATCTTCTGCCGTTGTATTAAGTATTGCATCCGGTGTTTCTTCTAGTGTTTTGCTTCTTCGCGGATAAGGCCGTTGAGTTGATGTGAGCTTCGCCCCGATCATCGGTCGAACCCTTCGGCAATGTTTTCAAAGCATCTCCCTTTCTACCTATCTTACTTTTATAGTCTTTATTCCTCCTGTTGATCTATTGCTATCCGTGTTGCGATGCTTTAGTTTCCGCACTGTGATATACCGTGCAGCCCTATATTGCCTTGGACACATCCTATTACCTGTTGTTTGGTAGATAGTTGGACTTGGCGTCGTAGTTGCTTGCTCGGTCTTGATGTGTGTCGTCATATGCCACGATTCTTGATGTATTGCCGCATGTTGATGTTGGAGATGATTCTAGTTTTACTTATCGTCACTTTAATTTCTGTTAACAACTAAAATTGAAATAAGCAGAGGCATCGGTGGGTGATAGATAATATTTGGTTTCGAACATACTTGTGTCCCGTAAGACCCCGAGTACTTGATACCTGTTCCTTGATTTATCGCGCTATCCACATCCGGGAGGTATATGGGACCCCCCTGAGCCAGAGCTTGATTCAGTCTTATTTCTTGGGGCCACAAACTAGTTTGAGGTTTTATTTACGATCCTGTACTTATGCCATGCTACTTTCTGTATTTAAATTGTGCGAGAAGCACATTGTACTGTTTAGGTAAGCGGAATGTTTTCGCGGTATCGACAAGCCCAGCCACACTTTCGGGTTCCCAGTCGTTTACAGCCATTGACGCAAACCTTGAGTCCGTCTCGGAGCTTGCTTACTCCGCTATGGTGTACTCAATGGGTGGCCTCAAATATTCTCGAATCTCGTGATTGTTCAGTGAAATCCTCGTTGGTTTTGATTTGGTTTTTCCGAGGTTGATCGAGCGTGTGTTGCTATTGGTGCACCCGGCCGGTAAAACTTTCGAAAGCCGTGTCCGCGGATATGGACGACTTGGAGCACAGTATCTCGATCATAGACAAGCATAACTAAAGTTTATTGCTATAAATTGGACTTATAATGACTAGTAATCAGCTTCACTATAATGGAATGGCTAATTAATACTGCCCACAATTGCTTGTTTGGTTTGTCGCCATACAATGGCATCTGACTAGTAAGTATTGCAACTACAACGGAATGGCTTAATAAAAGTACCAACAACTGCTGGGTTTCGGGATCACATCATGCTATCTGTATATGATTAGTAATTGCTGCAACTACAACGGAATGATTAACTAAAAGTGCCCACTGCTTATCTTATCAGGATGATTATCTAAACCTGACTAGTAAAGTGCCGCAACTATAACTGAATAAATAAAACTGCCAACTGTGTGAGTTCCTCGGTTGACTTCCTCGTTTGGTCTCGAGGGGGAAACACCAGGATGGGTTTGTTTGGTGTTAGTTTCAGGTTGGATCCGGATAGGTCTCTCTCACCCCTCTCTGAAAACCGCCAGTTGTATCGAGTCTCTATAGGTTGTTTAGTGCATGCTGCCGCTGCCGCTTCAGTCCATCATACCTATGTAGGCGAAGACCGCCGAATTCTAGCCTCGCCGTGTACTGGCCTCGATCGACGCCTCCTTCTTTTCCTTTGCCCTTTGTCGGCACCCCTTTGTTTAAGCAGGTTTTGAGATCGACGCCAAGGTGGTTACCCTTCCGGCTTGGCCTGGGCAGGGTTATGGACGCCATTGGTTATTCTTCAGGGCTCTTAGCCCCATTTGCCTCTTGTCCGTAGTCGGACGCTCTACCGTTTTCAAGGTGATTTGGATCTTTGTATATTATATTTGTATTCTTGACTCTTTGAGTCGCTGTTATAAATATCTGTTTTGTGGGTCCCATCGAGGACAGTTGTGTAATGTTATTACTTCGTTTTCCACCCGCACGAAAGTGCCTGGTGGGCACCTTTGAATCGTTTCTATGCGGGTTTGGCGGATTTTGCTCAAACTTTCATAGGTCCGATTCTGAGGGTGTTACAGAGTGGTATCAGAGCTCAGCAGTTGCGATACCCCACAAGCATAGCCTGTAGGATAACCTAGCCAACGGTCGAAGTAGAAGTGTCAAAACTATTTCTGAAAATCGGTTGGATAGTTCTGATTAGGTCTGATTTTACTCCTTACCCCTCTACTATTCTCCTCTTACCTCGACGTGTTTTGAATCCGCTCTCTTCTCTCTCTTCGAGTCCAGGATTTCTCGTGGTTGGGTTTTCGTCGTACCTTCAGGGTTTCGCTTTCTCCCTTTTGTAACGGAGGTGCTACGATCATCAATCTGCAACTTGTCTGTTGTACCCTTCCTCCAATCTTTTGTTCTTGACCTCTTTATCCATATGTGTTCCTTGCTGGATATCAGTGTCGTTGAAAAACATATGAGAAGGACGAGCATTGGTGAAGTTGGAGTATACCTTGAGCATGTGTTGTTCATGCCAATGGAACCATCGCGGAACCTAATCATTGTGTCTTTCATACGATTCCCTTGGCATCATCCCTTTGTTCCGGATACGCCTATGAAGATCTTAGCCTAAATCTCGAGAGTTGAGTTGCTGATTCTCCTACCCATGTATAGAGTTGATAGTTGGGTCCGGATGGACCGATCACCCTACCCGACTCTTACTTGCTCGCCTGTACATCGAACTGGTGGATCAATGTAACTTTTCCCTCTTCTAATGGAAGTTAGAGGTGGCCTTATCGTTTGATACCTCTACCTTCGTCCTTTGTTTCTCCGGAGTGTTCTCTCGACGATCAGGAACAACGACCCTTTGTTGGTGGTGTCGCCGATTTCAAGATGGAGGATGAACTCTTGTTGGTGGTGTCGCGAGGATCTACACGGCTTGAAGGATCGCATCACGACCTTCCTTCCGGTACCATGAGGCGGATCTCGAGGGCGAGATCCCTTGTTAGTGGTGTCGAATTGTGGCATCCCGCAAAAACCACTACTAGAAAATCGCGTTGAATTTGTGCACTGCATCGTCATCATCATGCATTGTTTGCCAAAACTATATTCGCAAAGCCCGTTTTATTTTTCTAAAACGCCCCGTCTTTTATTCAAACGCCAAAAACCGGGACTCCGGAATATTTTGTTTGACCAACGATGTTTTGCAAACGGTGCAATTAAAACTAAATAAAATATTAAATTTATTTTTAGTGGGGCAGTCGAACGGGCCGAGTAGACCCGAACGACCACCCCTGTTTTTAAATCGGTCCACCTCCTAAATTCCTAAAGCTACCCACTATCCTACCCACCCCTACCTCCACCTCACTCCACCCAATTAGAACATGCCACCTCACCCCTCTCTCTCCCTCACCCAACCACACCCTGCCACATCACCCAACCCCCCCTCTCTCTCTCAACACTGCCACACTCCCTACCCCACCAAACCGACGCAGCCACCCGCGCCGGCCACCAACCCACTGCCTCCCCTGTCGCCTGGGCCCCACCCGGACCCCTGTTCCCCCCACCGACCCCGCCCTGGGCCCCACGCGCATGCTCGCGAACGTGCCCCGCGCCCCCGCTATCTTCTTCCTCCTCTGCGTCTCCTCCCTCACAGCCACCAGCCTCGCCGCCTCTCTCTCTGGCCTTGGCCGCGCACCTACCTCGCCAGCGTGCCGCTGCGACCTTCCTCCTCCCTCGCAGCTCCGGCCGAGCCCGCTTCCCACCGTCGCGGCCCGCACATCGGCCGCCGCCTCCGCCACCGAGCTCGCCCTGACCTCCCGCTCCGGCCGCGCGCCTCCTCGACCTCCGTGTCGCCTCCGCCGAGCCCGGCGCCGCCTCGCTTCGCCTCGAGCCCGCCCCTCGCCTCGTCGCCGCCCCGGCTCGCCTGGGCCTCGCCCTGCCCGGCGCTCGTCCCGTCCCGCGGACACGCTCAGCGACAACCGCGCGCACCCCGACCAGCCGCGCCTGCAGCCGCCCCTGACCAGCGTCGCCGCTGCGCCCGCCGCACCTTCCCGACCCGAGCAGCGCCCGCCGCCTCCGCCTCCGCCTGGGACCTCCCTCCAGGCCCGCCCCGGCGTCCACGGCCTCACAAGGCAGCGCCCTCCTCCCGGTTGCTCCTCCTCGCCGCCTCGCCGCGGTCCCGTCCGAGCTCTGCGCCGCTAGCCTCGCCTGCGTCCCCATGGACCCGCCGGGGCCTGCTTCGTACACCCTCTGCGAGTTCGTCCGCCGTCCAGGAGCCCACCACCGGCCTGCCCTCAACCAGTGGCCGGCGTCGCCGATTCCTGCCGCCAGGGGCCGTCCATCCCGAGCCATCTTCCATGCCGACCTCGCCACCTCCTTCTGCCGCGGACAGCAGCGAGCCTGAGGGCGTTCCCGGTGATCACCTCGCCCATATCCTTCACCAACCGACAAGTTGGGGACCAAGTACTCCGACGCGGAACTCCGAGACCGCCATCACGACCGAACCGTAACAAGTTCTCCGTTTCCATCGCCAAGATCTCCGCACGAACAAGACAACCCGATGTCGGCCACAGATGATCGAGATGTCATGCTAAGATCTTCGACAGGGAACGACGAGAACTTCTGCCGGAGTCCGAAAACCCCCGAAGGCCAAACCCGAGGGCTCGACATGATCTTCCTCAGGGGACGCCAAGACACCCTCGAACCCCGCAGACCGAACCCGGTGTCGCGCCAAGGTCGCCATCGACCTCGAGGACGCCCACACGAGACGATAAGACCGCCACACGGACGCCGAGACCCCTGAACCCTGAGTCCCCGAGCCGAAGGTCGATCTGAAGCGCCAGGACCTAAACCTGCAGAATGCCAAGATCGCTAAGGAACGCCAAGTGCTTCGCTCCGTTTTTCGAGACCCCGACATCGAAACGACAAGATCGTCGCCATAACACCCGAAGACCACCGGTGCGACAAGTACCGCTTCCGGGACGCCAAGACCGACCCAATACGCCGGCCCGTCAAGATCTTCGCAACGACAAGATCGGCCCCGACCTGGGTGGAGCCGAAGACTGCCAAGTACTTCTTCCCGGAACGCAAGATCTACCCCGTAACCGAGAGCGATCCCGGAGTCCGAGAACGTTTCCGTCGAACCCTGGAACCCCGAGACCGACCCCGAACCCCGGAACCCCCAGGATCGTCGAGCCCCCTCTGATGTGTGACCCCTTTTTCCTCGAACCCTATTTTATATTATAATACAAATTGCTGCATATTGAATTGTTCATCTCGCATGCATATTTGTGGTTTGGGGCCTTACGCGTTCATCTAATAATTAAATATGGGGCCCATATGCGGGCAAATCTAGCCTTATATTGGCCTCATCTAAATCTGTGTAGCGAACCGGTGCTATCTTTTGCCTTGTTAAACAACATTTAGAATGCGGGGTTTCTAAACAACTTGAACCACCTAACTAATTGTCGGGACCCCGGTTCCGCTTAATATTGACCTAATTGCATCGCACCTTTGCCATGCCATGCATCATACATGCATCATGCCGATCTTCTGCCGTTGTATTAAGTATTGCATCCGGTGTTTCTTCTAGTGTTTTGCTTCTTCGCGGATAAGGCCGTTGAGTTGATGTGAGCTTCGCCCCGATCATCGGTCGAACCCTTCGGCAATGTTTTCAGGCGAGCATCTCCCCCTTTCTACCTATCTTACTTTTATAGTCTTTATTCCCTCCTGTTGATCTATTGCTATCTGTGTTGCGATGCTTTAGTTTCCGTACCTGTGATATACCGTGCAGCCCTATATTGCCTTGGACACATCCTATTACCTGTTGTTTGGTAGATAGTTGGACTTGCGCGTCGTAGTTGCTTGCTCCAGTGCTGATGTGTGTCGTCATATGCCACGATTCTTGATGTATTGCCGCATGTTGATGTTGGAGATGATTCTAGTTTTACTTATCGTCACTTTAATTTCTGTTTAACAACTAAAATTGAAATAAGCCGAGGCATCGGTGGGTGATAGATAATATTTGGTTTCGACGCCCTTGTGTCCGTAAGACCCGAGTACTTGATACATTCCTTGATTTATCGCGATATCCACATCCGGAGGTATATGGGACCCCGAGCGAGCTTGATTCATCTTATTTCTTGGGGCCACAAACTAGTTTGAGGTTTTATTTACGATCTGTACTTATGCCATGCTACTTTCTGTATTTAAATTGTGCGAGGAGCACCTTTATCTGTTAGGTAAGAGGAATGTTTTCGGGTATCGACAAGCCCAGCCACACTTTCGGGTTCCCGATCGTTTGACCATTGACGCAAACCTTGAGTCCGTCTCGGAGCTTGCTTACTCCGTTGCGGGTGTACTCAATGGGGTGGCCCCCTGAAATATTACTGAATCCTGTGATTGTTCAGTCGTGAAATCCTCGTTGGGTTTTGATTTGGTTTTTCCGAGGTTGATCGAGCGTGTGTTGCTATTGGTGCACCCCGGCCGGGTAAAACTTTCTGAAAGCCGTGTCCGCGGATATGGACGACTTGGAGCACAGTATCTCGATCATAGACAAGCATAACTAAAGTTTATTGCTATAAATTGGACTTATAATGACTAGTAATCAGCTTCACTATAATGGAATGGCTAATTAATACTGCCCACAATTGCTTGTTTGGTTTGTCGCTTGCGACAATGGCATCTGACTAGTAAGTATTGCAACTACAACGGAATGGCTTAATAAAAGTACCAACAACTGCTGGGTTTCGGGATCACATCATGCTATCTGTATATGATTAGTAATTGCTGCAACTACAACGGAATGATTAACTAAAAGTTCCCACAGCTTATCTTATCAGGATGATTATCTAAACCTGACTAGTAAAGTGCCGCAACTATAACTGAATAAATAAAACTGCCAACTGTGTGAGTTCCTCGGTTGACTTCCTCGTTTGGTCTCGAGGGGGAAACACCAGGATGGGTTTGTTTGGTGTTAGTTTCAGGTTGGATCCGGATAGGTCTCTCTCACCCCTCTCTGAAAACCGCCAGTTGTATCGAGTCTCTATAGGTTGTTTAGTGCATGCTGCCGCTGCCGCTTCAGTCCACCATACCTATGTAGGCGAGGACCGCCGAATTCTAGCCTCGCTGTCTTGGCCTCAGATCTTGGCTCCTTCTTTTCCTTTGCCCTTTGTCGGCACCCAATTTGTTTAAGCAGGTTTTGAGATCGACGCCGTTAGCGAGGTTACCCTTCCGCTTGGCGGCAGGGTTATGGACGCCATTGGTTATTCTTCAGGGCTCTTAGCCCCATTTGCCTCTTGTCCGTAGTCGGACGCTCTACCGTTTTCAAGGTGATTTGGATCTTTGTATATTATATCTGTATTCTTGACTCTTTGAGTCGCTGTTATAAATATCTGTTTTGTGGGTCCCATCGAGGACTGTTGTGTAATGTTATTACTTCGTTTTCCACCCGCACGAAAGTGCCTGGTGGGCACCTTTGAATCGTTTCTATGCGGGTTTGGCGGATTTTGCTCAAACTTGCATAGGTCCGATTCTGAGGGTGTTACAGCCGTCCTGTAGGCCCACTCGCTGGCAGCATGGGCCAGTAGGAAACATCCTGCTGGCTACACCCCACTTGACATATCCCCATCAGTAGTCCCCGAGGCCGTCGTTGATTCGTCGCAGGTGTTCTTTGGCACTCGGAGTATTCGAGTCCAATTTGGACGCCCATTCGAATCAGCGATGGACTCCTTTAATGAAAGAAAGAATCTTTGGCATGTTTCCTCAGTCGTAATAACTGCGACTAGTCGAATCGCCAATCTGACGAATAGTCGGCGAACAGTTGAATCATAGATAAGGCGAACGGGTCGGTAAATGGTCGAGTTGCTATGGCTGGCAAGTCGACTAGACGAAGTTGGACCATCAATCTGGTCAAACTAGCCGTTGGGTAATCCAACGGTAATATTGGCGTAATTACCGCGTGGTAACGGCTCCCCGAAAATGGAAGGCACCAACCGCTATTTAAGGAGAGTGACTGGCGAGGAGCGATCATCCCCACATTTCCTCCGACCTCGCAAGTTTCGCAATCTTTCATTCCCTCCAGAGCGAGTCAGAGCGATCCAGCGATTCTGCCGCGACCCTGTAACCTCAGATCCTCTGATCGATGGCGCCACCAAAATATCTGTGGGGGAGATCCAAGTGCACGAACGTGCTTCTGAAATCCTTCGAGGACGCGGGAGTTCTCCGCGCCGAGAGATGGAGAATCCCCGCGGCCGGAGAAGTGGAGGCGGATCCGCGTGATGGGGAGTTCATCTGCTGCACCAGCCATCTCGAGAGGGGGCTCGGCTTCCCCACTTCGATCATCTTTTGCCGCCTCTGCTCGTACTACGGCATCCAGACATCAGATCTGGGGATGCAAAGCATCGAGCAACTCGCCATTTTCGTGGCGTTTTGTGAGTGCTATCTGGATTGCCGCCCGTACTTCCCCCTGTGGCAGGAACTATTCCACGGGCGGGTCGGACACGAAGGGGAAGGTGAACCAATGCTAGTTGCAGGCGACCTCACCTTCTAGATGAAGTCCAAGGCCTCCTTCCTCGACCTCATGCTGCCAAAGAAGGCGGCGAACGAGTGGAAGAAGCATTGGTTCTACGTCAGCGAATCGACACCGAATAATGAGGTGGCGCTTCCGATGTACTCCGCCGACCAGCATGTGCCATGCCGGCTTCAAGTCGCCAAGATTCCGCTCGACCAGCGGATGGTGGTCGACGAGATGTTGATGATGATTCGACAACTGAAGAAGAACGGCTTTCAAACCATCAACCCGTACAACTGCTGGCTCAGGCAGAGGCTGGTGCCTCTGGCCAGCCGTGCCCACTGGATATACAAGTACACGGTCAAGGATGACGCGAACAAGTCCTGCACCGCCGAGTGGAGTGCTGACGATTATGCCCTCGCGCTAAAGATGATCACCGATGCGTAATACCTCGACCCAAAGGCTGGGATTCCCATGTACACCATGAAGCGCAAGGCGCCATCGGTAAGTCTACTCTTCCTTGTCCATTTTGCAGTCGCAGAAATGCAGTCGCGGCTTTACTTATCGTGCTCTGTTTGTGTAGCTGTTCCAAATGGTGGAAGGTTGGCTTCCAGCCGCTGATGACGAAATCTCGAATGAGTCCGTTAAGGATGAGAGCGAGTCCTCCTCCGACAAGGGAAATGTCGGAGGCAACGATGATGATGATGATGACAACGACGACGAAGCCATAGAGGTCGCCGTACCCGTGGTTCGAAAGACCCGCGGGCAACGGCAGCGGGAGCTCGAGGCCAGCAAGAGCCTCGAGGATCATGATGGTGGCGACGATGAGGCCCTCGAACACACTTCATGGTGCGTGTATATGCCGTCGAAGAAGTTGCCAAAGAAGAAGAAGGGGGCGTCCAAAGGGGTGTCGCTTCCTCGATCCGCGACTAGCTCCGAAGCGACTAGCGCGACCGACGAGGCCGGGGCCAGCGTGCCGGCGCAGGCTTCTACGGCAGCTAGCACGGACATGGTGGAAGATGAGGTGCCATTGGCATCGCTTCCACCGCCCTTCTCCGCATTCACTGGGATCGGGGTCGTTCCACCCGCGGGGGCGTCACCATCGAGGGAGGCGGCCGCATCAACCAGAGGGGAGCTTCCTGCCACGGCCTCATCCTCGAATAAGCCCTCTGTATCATGGGCTCTGAGCCTTTTCGAGATGGGACTTAACCGGAAACTGGGCCCGGAGTTGGAGAAGCCGGCGAATATCCGCACCGACCTGTTCTTTGTCCCAGTCGCCAAGTAATTGTTTTGATATATTCTTTTGAGTTATTGGATTGTATTTGTCGGGCGAGCTCGCTGATGACTTTGTTTTGCAGGACTGGCATGAAGAATATCGGTCATCCCTCGGTGGCCAAAGTTCAAAGGCACCATAGGGGCGGAGGCTGATCCCTCCAAGAAGAGGAAGGGCGACGACTCCGAGGTGCCTACTGAGGGTGCAAAGAAGGCGAAGGGCGACGAGGCCATAACGATCTCTGTTGGGGATATGCTATATGGGTATCCTAATAGCATGTCTCTTATCTGACTAACCCGGGTGGCCCATAGTCGGTAGCATGGCCTATGGCCTGCTGGGCAGCCTAGTTAGGTGGATCCAGAAGGGAGGCCCATGCCGGATAAAGGAAGGCGACGGTGGAGTCACCAGCGTACCCGGAGCCTTGGAGTACAAGATACACAATACTAGTAATAGACGGTGTAGGACTCTATAACCTGTCCGGCTAGGACATTTCCCTGTAACCCTAGGACTTGACGACTATATAAGTCGGGCCTATGGGAGCCTTTAGGGCATCGTTTTACACACACCTCGCATAGGGTACCTGTCTCTGTAACTCAGCGTATTGCCATTATAGTGATTTATAGCAGGAGTAGGATTCCGCCACCATCGTGGGATCTGAACCTGGGTAAGCTATGTTACCTCATACCCGTCAACCGTCCGCCTTACCCCACGTCTCTAAACACGCACTGTGAGGACCCCTCCATGGCATACTCGTCGGCAATACCACGATAGTTGGCGCCCACCATGGGGCAAGAGGCGCTTCAGGCTCTTCTGTGGGCGAGGACCAAGATCTTCGCGGGAATCGGCGAAACCGTAGCCATCGGCCATGTTCTCTGCTCCGGCAACGTTTCGATCGTCCCTCCTGACGAGTTCTGGATCCCAGCGAAGACGAACCCTACGCGGGCGTTCGATCGTTCCTATCGGAGACATCCACCTCTTCATCGGCGAAACCGACTTGGGCACTAGTTCCCTGGGAGTCGGAGGAGCATCAAGACCCGCACGGACCGCCTACGGGCAGGATACGCTCGCGGAAGGATCGATGTCGGATCTCTCCTCGGAGTTTGCCGGCAAAGATCGGAAAAATTCAAGGCCCACCCAAACCGCCCCTGTGCAGGATATAAAGGTGGAAGATCGCTGCAAATCCGCCGGCTTTGTCCGCGCGTCTAGACAGCGGAGATCCAAGTTCGTCAGCGTGGTTACCATCTTCGATCTGGCGCGCTGCGTTCAGAGAGAAGGCGAAGAACCCCGCGACTACCTGGCCAGATGGCTCCGTATACGAGCCGATCTGGACCACTACCCCAATGATGATGCCATCTATCACTTTGTGGAAGGACTGGACCATGGCACGCTTCTCCAACATTCTCTTAGACGGCAGCAGGCGTCAGGACGCCTTACTTTCGAAGGCATGGTGAACACCGTCAACAACTATGCGGAGGCCGAAGCGGCAGCTCAGACAACGCTTGCGGTCATTGACGGAGCCCCTCCGATTCAGCCACCACCACCACCGCCTCCGGCCGCCATCGTCGTAGCTGCGCCACCACCTCCAGTCATCGTCGAGGCCGCTACACCTCCACCGCCCGTCATCGAGGAAGTCCTGGAACCCTCCGACTCTGTTATTGACGCGCTTTATGCTGATTTCAGTGCAGACTCGGAGGAGATAGACTTTAGTCAAGAGGAGCTAGACTCCGCTATGCAGGAGATGGAGGAGGAGTAATCGCGCGACGAGCAAGCTAACAACACCTTCAAGTCCCGAGGGGTATTCGTCACGATTGGGACGGCAATGGACGAAGATCAATCCGGGCAAGCTCCACCTACGGCACTGGAAAAAGGGAAGGAACCACTTATTGCTGCGGACGATGATCGCCCAAAGGTCATGCCTCCTCCGCCCAACCCAGTACAGCAGCCGCAGGAACTCGGCACCGGCCCGAGTAACAACAACACCTCAAACTTGCCGCCTCCAGCATCTATGTCTGCAGCAGCCCATGTTACTCCAGCTGATAGAGTGATGTACGACAACCTCCTTGTCGAGCCACTAACTGTTGCTCATATCCGGAACGTGACTCAGCTTGACGAGAAGCGCCAGCAGCTGCTGGAGGAGGCGCAAGCCATCGCGGAGCAAGGTGCTAAACTAGATCGAGATTTTTCAACGCGCAGAAGTCCATAGAGAAAGCTAGAGCAATGGAGGCCGAGTACAGGATTCTGCTACAGCAGCAGAAGGGTAAGAAAGCTCCAGCTCGCGTCATCAACGATCCTGGTGTACGGCGCAACCTAGGATGGGCTCCCTCGAAGCCGGCACAAGCCAAGCCATACATTGATAGTGAAGGCAAGCAGGTGATGCC
This sequence comes from Avena longiglumis, assembly GCA_030063025.1. NCBI lineage: Eukaryota > Viridiplantae > Streptophyta > Magnoliopsida > Poales > Poaceae > Avena > Avena longiglumis. Next base: position 466,524,260 of record CP125974.1, on the reverse strand, counting down.
CACCCCACTCCTTAACCTCGCCGTCGCCAAGACCCTTCTGGAGCAGGATAGATCGCTTGAGGAAGTAGAACAAGTCTATGAACTAGTGGCCAAAGCGGTAAAGCAGCAGGAAAAGGCCACCTCTCAGAGGCTTGAGTCTGACCCAGCGCTCTGCTGATCTAGCCAGTACAAACCGCCAAGGGACAGATCTCCTCAGGATGTCGGGTCACGGACGGGTTCATCAGAACGAAGACGGAGGGATGCGCGCAACAGGAAGGATGCTATCCCCATATCCTCCGACCACGGAGAAAAATCCTGACCTCGTCGCCCATCGCCACCGCCCCGATCCCCCCGATGTCAGGAAGACCACAAGGCTCACCATCGTACGGATATGCCCCCACCAAAGTAGTGCGGCATCGTCATCCGCGACAACGCAGCACAGACCCGTCACGATGAAGAGTGCCACCAAGGACACAATAGCAGGTCGCACCATGACCCTCCACGTCCGACAAGCAACCGTGACAGGCGTGGGGCGTCGCAGGAGGGTAATAGCAAGAAGGCTAACCCACCGCCACCTCCGCCTCCGTCGCCGCCAAGCAGTCACCATGGCGGAGGAGGCCCGCGTCGTTCGCGTAGCCCATCCCCTGTTGACAAAAATAAGAAGAACCCGGAGCCGTACGATGCGCGTTCGCGGATCGATAAGATTCACGAGGCCGGGGAAGGATCATACCTGGGACCACGTTGCTTTGGACCTCCAATACGGTCCGCAACTTACCCCAAAGGTTTCCGGATTGACAAGACCATCAAGCCCTATGATGGCACCGCCAAGCCAGCCACATGGTTGCAGGACTACGGCAACGCGGTAGAGATTGCCGGAGGCAACCCCAACGTCGCCGTCAAGTACCTCCCGTTAATGTTGGCGGGCACGGCCGGTCAATGGATCGACAACTTGCCGGAGAAATCTATCTACAACTGGCTGGACATGCAAGAAGCATTCACCAAGAACTTTGAGGGTACAGACAAGCGTCCCTGCACTGTGGGCGATCTACAGCGGTGCGTGCAAGAGAAAGACGAGACATATCGCGCCGACCTCTCCCGATGGCTAGATATGAAAAATTCCTGCGCAGGAGTGCATGCTCAGACCACCATGGCCGCCTTCATCGATGGGTTGTAAAGGAGCACGTTGCTCCGACATAAGCTGAACCGCTTTTAGGACAATCACCAGCTTGACTTGAACCAGATGATTCAGTTGGCTAGTGAGTTCACAGCTGCCGACGATGATGCTCGTGGCTCATTGCCGGCAACAGCCATTCCAACTCAAGCTCGGAGGAACAGCAGTACAAAGCGGAAAACCGCTCCAGAAGAAAAGCAATCTACCGACATGGTCGCTATGACTTTTGCAGGACGAGGCGAAGGCGGACAACGTGGCCGAGGAAGGGAGTCAGCATGAACGAGGAAGTGAAACCACCCCGGCGCCGCTCCGCGTTCCCCAAACATACGAGGAGTACCCCGATATGTCGTGCCTCGTACACCTCGACGCCAACGGCAAGGCCACCCATACCAATCGACACTGCAATTTCGTCAACGACCTCAAGGAAGACCCGGAGTCCGGCTACAAGCGAAGTCGGAAGAACAGATCGCGAGGCAAGGGCAAGGGAAAGAAGAAGGAGGAGGAGTCCAAGGATTCAAGTGACATGGACGAGGACGTTTACCCCAAGCACGCCGCCAAGAGCGACGACAAGGGCAAGAACCCCTTCGCAAAGAAGGCCCCACCGTTTGACACCAGAAGACCTCTCTAAGGATCCTGATTGCCACCCTCCCCCCAGTTCCCCAGTAACTGCGCTAGTCGGAGGTTCCAATAACTTGGGATAGGACGTACCACCCAGACCTTGTGCCCACGGAGAACCAGTATGCCATGGTCGTCAACCCATTGATTGACGGCGTGGAGTTCACCAAGTGCATGGTGGATAGTGGAAGCAGCATCAACATCATGTACGTGGATACACTGCAGAAGATAAACTTGATGGAGGAAAACCTAAGGCGGACCAACACCGTTTTCCATGGCGTAGTTCCTGGTCGGGAGGCTCGGTCCCTTGGGTGTATTACACTTCAGGTAGCCTTTGGCGATGTTAATAATTACCGCCAAGAGCGCATGACCTTTGAGGTGGTCTCCTTCAAGAGCGTGTACCACGTCATATTCGGCCACGATATATTCCACATGTTCATGGCCAAACCATGCTTCGTCTACAACAAGCTCAAGATACCCGGACCAAACGGTGTCATCACCGTATCAGGAAGCTTTACCTAGGCAAGGGACTGCGAGATCAATGAAGCAGCCGTTTGCAGAAGCTGTCCACTACAGCGAAGAATTCAAAGAGATCCAGAGCAAGGTCAATGACTCAGAGATGCCCGCGTCGAAGAAGCAGATCTCCGACTCTGCTCCTACGTTCAAGGCCGCCATCGAAACCAAGCCGGTGGAACTTGTGGTAGGCGACGCCTCCAAGACCGTCGCCATTGGGACGAACCTGGATCCCAAATAGGAAAGCGCGCTCGTCGAGTTCCTCCGTGAGAATAGGGACATCTTTGCCTGGCAACCTGCCGACATGAAAGGTGTACCTAGGGAACTTGCCGAGCATAGCCTCAACATAGATCCAAAATGCAAACCAGTGAAACAACCACTACGACGCTTCGGAGATGAGAAGAGACGCGTCATTGGCAAAGAGATAGCTAGGTTACTTAAGGCTGAGTTTATCCGAGAAGTCCTTCACACCCGATGGGTGGCCAATCTTGTACTTGTACCCAAAAAGGGAACCAATGAATTAAGAATGTGCGTTGATTACACCGGCTTGAACAAAGCATGTCCCAAAGATCCGTTTGCTTTGACTCCCATTGACCAAGTCATTGACTCGACGGCTGGCTCAGAACTTTTGTGTTTTCTCGATGCATACTCAGGATACCACCAGATCAAGATGAGGAAGTCAGACCAATTGGCCACTTCGTTCACTACCCCATACGGCATGTTTTGCTATGTCAGGATGCCCTTTGGGCTAAAAAACGCATGTGCTACCTACCAGCGGACAATGCAACGTTGCCTCCACGACCAAATTGGTCGGAACGTTCACGCCTATGTGGACGATATCGCGGTGATGTCTAAAAAGTCCAACGACTTAATCTCCGACTTGAAAGAAACCTTTGATAATCTCCGGAAATACAACATGATGCTCAACCCTAAGAAGTGCGTCTTCGGGGTTCCATCCGGCAAATTGTTGGGCTTCATCGTTTCCCAGCGCGGAATCGAGGTCAACCCAGAGAAAATCAAGGCCATCTTAAACATAAACCGTCTGACATGCCTAAAGGACATTCAAAGACTAATAGGTTGTGTTGCAGCAGTTAGTCGGTTTATCAGCCGACTTGGAGAGAAGGCTTTGCCGCTGTACAAGCTGTTGAAGAAGGCGGAAAAATTCACGTGGACGGACGAAGCAGATGCAGCATTGAAGCATCTCAAGGAGATTCTTTCCCCAGCGCCCATCCTTGCAGCACCCGAGCCTGGTGATCCCCTATTAATTTACATGGAGGCAACCAACCGGGTTATCAGCATCGTCGTCGTCGTAGAGAGGAAGGAACCAGGCTATGAGCACAGAGCTCAATGACCAGTTTACTACGTAAGCAAGGTATTGACGGAGTCCAAGCAGCATTACCCGCACTACGAAAAGATAGCTTATGGAGTATTCCTCGCTTCTCGGAAGCTGAGACATTACTTCCGGGAGCACCCAATCACAGTGGTGAGAAAGACTCCACTGTCCGTCATTATCAATAACAGTGACGTTACAGGAAGGGTCACGAAGTGGGGCATTGAACTTGCCGCCTTCGAGATCACCTACAAGAGACGCGACGCTATCAATTCACAAGCCTTGGAGGATTTTATTGCAGATTGGACGGAGATGACAGATGCTACTTCGTTGCCAGAACCAGAGTACTGGGTGATGCACTTTGACGGATCAAAGTTTCTCAACGGCTCGGGGGCTGGTGTATTGCTACAGTCACCAACAGGAGACAAGCTACACTACGTTCTGCAGATCCACTTCGAGGCTACAAACAACATGGCAGAGTATGAAGCACTCATTCACGGACTACGTGTAGCCAAAGATATTGGTATCAAGCGCATAGTTTGCTGTGGAGATTCCGACTTGGTTGCCCAGCAGGTGGCTGGCACCTGGAATGCGCAGAACCCTACGATGGCGGCATATCGAGACGAAGTGGACGAGATAGCCAAGATTTTCTTGGGCTACGAAGTGAAGTATGTGCCTAGGGAACAAAACGAGGCGGCTGATCTGCTGTCTAAGCTAGGATCAGGGCGCAAGCGAATTCCGCCAGGAGTTTTCCTCGAGCACCTGCGCACACCATCAATCCGGATAGAGCTGACTCTTTCGTTAACATAGTGACTAAGGTCCCTCCGGCTTGGACAAAACCGTTGATGGAATACCTCGAACACGGAACTTTGCCCGACGACAAAGTCGAAAGACGGCAAATAGTACGACGAGCAAAGGGTTATACCACAATCAATGGGCAACTCTACAAAAGGAGCACTACTGGTGTATACCTAAAGTGTGTTTCCCAGCTAGAAGGTATGGAAATCCTATGGGAAATCCATCTCGGAGATTGCGGGCATCACACTGCTCCTCGATCGTTGGTCGCGAAAGCTTTCCGAAAAGGATTCAACTGGCTAACAGCGAAGGCGGACGCCGACAAGCTGGTTGAGACATGCATAGGATGCCAGTATTATGCCCGACAACCACATGTTCCTGCTGAAGAACTGCGAACAATACCAATAACTTGGCCGTTTGAAGTCTGGGGGCTGGACATGGTGGGACCGTTATAGACGGCACCTTGTGGATTTACGCATCTGCTTGTAGCAGTTGACAAATTCACTAAATGGATAGAAGCTAAACCCATTAGAAAGCTTGATGGGGAAACTGCCCTAAGGTTCGTCCGAGATCTAGTGGTGATATTTGGTCTCCCACATAGCATTATCACCGACAATGGCAGCAATTTATCACTTGGAAAAGTGGAGGCGTATTGCTGGGAGAAAGGCATCTGACTTGACCTTCCATCTGTGGCACACCCACAATCCAACGGTCAGGTCGAGCGAGCCAATGGATTAATTCTGTAGGGAATCAAGCCACGTCTTGAGGCACCGCTACATAGAGCAGCTGGAGCCTGGGCGGAAGAATTACCATCTATACTGTGGAGTTTACGAACTACACCTAACAGATCTACCAGCTACACCCCTTACTTCATGGTATATGGAGCAGAAGCCATCCTGCCTTCTGACATCCTCCACGATGCACCAAGAGTTGTCGCCTACGACGAGGATGATGCTGAAGAATCCATGCGCCTAGATGTGGACCTTCTCGAGGAGGAGCGCGTTTTGGCATGCCAAAGATCCGCCATCTACCAGCAGAAGCTACGCAGCTACCATAGTCGTCGTGTTCGGCATCGCTCGTTTACAGAGGGGGATTTTGTGCTCCGACTTAAGCAGAAAAAGTCACACAAATTATCCCTGCCATGGGAAGGACCGTTCAACATAAGCAAGGCGCTGCTCAATGGGTCTTACTACCTTGTTGACAATCATGAACTAAAGGATAGACCCAACGAGGATCATAAGCGTAAGCAACGTGACCCGGATGATGACTACCCGGAGTTTGATCGGCCATGGAACATAGCACAGCTACGTCCTTTCTACACTTAGCATTTTTTTTATCTAAATTGTGTACCTCTTATATGATCAATGAAATAAAGCTCTTTGGTTCACTCATATTGCTGAGTCTTTTACCTCCTTTAGTGTTCATTTTTGGATCATGTAAAAAAAAATTTGCACAAGTCTTGCATTTGCACTTGTGAAAATTCCTCTTACGGGCGTTAGCTTAAGTTTTTGGTCTACACGTTCTTTGTAGTTTTTATGTGGATTCTGGAGTAGTGACTTTTGGCACTTGTTTTTGACAATTTTGTGTTCAGGTTATTGACGGTGCCATTGGGCATCATCACCTGAGTGCATGGTTTCGACAATGAGTCTTCCGACTCACGAAAAGTCAAGCATAAAAACCAAAGTAATAGATAAGCCAGCACTTGCTTAAAAAATATATACATGTTGGGAATTAATTCTTAAGTAGCAGGACATAAAAATCATTGTTTTCTGCCTTCAGTTACATCCCCAAGTTTTTCCCGTGCACAAACCAAAGGTGAAACAGAAATTACAAAGTGTTTTTCATTCTTTGGGCGCAGGAGACTTGGGGGATGCATCGTCCCCAACCGGACAATCACCCTCAACATCGGCGCTGTGATGAGACTCGGAGGAATCTTGGTTGACGCTGTCGATAGTGTTCCTGGGCACGAAGACGTCAACGTCCACCAACTCGGCAACTCTAGTGTCATAACCCGCGAGTGATGATAGGATGGCTTCGTGATCAATCTCCTTGCTGTCATCATCCACGTCGGGGATGCCAGAGGTCACCATGTCGATGTCGGCATCGTCGTAGTGTGCCTTCACCATTGATAGCACCATCCTTGCGCCAGCCCGTGCACATGAAGCTTTCCAGCTCGTGACACGATCGAGGGCTCGGCGTAGAATCTCTGAGTACTTCGTCACAGAGTCCAAAGCCTTGATATATATCTGGAGGGGCTTGGCAATCTCCTTGGCTTGGGCAATGGCGATGTTGATGAAGTTGCCGGCAAGAACCATGCATTCCTTGTCCGAAGGAGGCGAGCGGGTTAAACCCATAAGAGCTGCAAATTCCGACAAGGAGCGCATGAGTTCAATAAAGTCTAAGTATCCAGACTACAGACTACAAGGCGGAGGAAACTTACTGAAGATGATGGCCTTCGCCTGCCAGATGGTGTCCGCCAAGGATTCCTTCTCTTGTTGGAGGAGCTTAAACGCCTCGCTATGGCGATGGTTTTGCTCATCAGCAGCTTGCTTCTAATCCTTTAAGATCGCAAGCTCCTCCTTCAAGCGATTGATTTCCACGGTGGCGGAATCCTGCAGTGCTCTCATGGAATCCTCGTGCATCTTCAGCATCTCTTCCCTATCCTTCTTAAGGATTTTGTTCTCGCTGTCCATCTGCTGGATGTGCTTGGACTGCTCGACAATATCCTTGGCCTTGGCGACATGTTCTACAAAGTCGTAGAGAACAAAGTACACAATGAGTACTCAGCGATTGTGGGCACAAAAATAAGACGGAAATGCGCAAAAAGAAAACAGACTCTTGTTTTTGATCATCCGTTCCTTCAAGATGGCAGTTTTACCCTTTTCGGCTTCGAGATCTGCGCGCATCTTCTGGTACTTGTCGTTGGCCATGCCCCTCTGAGAATTCTCATTTTGGGAAAACAAGTATAAAGTAAAACCGTTGTTTGGTCTACTTGGAGCATCTAGTCAGAGTTTTTTCCACCTAGACGCTCGGGGGCTACAGCGAGAATTTTTAACTTAGCAATATGCTTAGCTTTTCTTTAAGCATCTAGTCGGAACTAATTCAGTTACAACTAGAGGCTTGGGGGATACAGCATTGAAAATTATGAACACTACGTATGCTACTCTTAGAAGCATCTAGTCGGAATAGTTTGTTCCATCTAAATGCTTGGGGGCTACAGTGAGAGTTTTTTCTAACTTAGTCACTCTTAGAGCATATAGATGCAAAACCTATGGTTTTCCGTCTACATCCTCGTGGGCTATAGTGGGATACTCATATGAAATGCAAAAGTCAAAGTAAAAACTTACAAGTGCAATAATCTTGAGGTTTGTAGCACTCTCGACCAGCAGCTTGCCAAAGGAAATGCTATTTCCCCGCAAGACACTACAAGGAATCTGGCTATATATGACCCTCAATTTTCGTCACAAAATCGTCATAGTAGTCCGTTTATGACGATTCTATGACGATTTTGAGATCGTCGAAAGCTGAGCGTCGCAAATGAACTATAACGACGTTTTTGGTAAAATCGTCATAACCGTCTATGACGATATTGAATCGTCATAACGTCTATGACGATCCAATATCGTCATGGACCATCTAGCCAGGCCAGCTCAAATCCTACGTGGCCGATCCTACGTGGCAAAATTGTGACGAAATGAAATCGTCTTAAATCAAAATCAGCCCAGTCCATTTTAGTAATCTAAATGGGTGGCCCAATAATCTAGCCTTTTATTTGCTAGGCCTTGGCCTTTTTAGGTTTGTCTACTTTGGGCCTTGCCTTCTTACGGTCCACTTATTTATTTCATTTGTTACAAGATATTTTGGGCCACAGCCTTTCTAGAGCCCAAATACATTTCAGCCAGTCCAGATTTCTGCTATATTTTAACTAGAATTTGCATTTTCATTTCTAGAATTGCTTCAGTCATGCAATAAATCGAGAAAATACACGAGAGTTTCCAAATACATCAAGAAAATACACCATTTTCAGCAAATACACAACATGCATATAATTTATCAGCAAATAGCAGGATCACAAATGCACATCCAAGATTACAATTCAGTATTTACATTAACTTATTAGAAAATAGCACCAATTGCAACATCTTCTAGGCAACAATAAGTTAACCCAAGTCAACCACTTTATACTGGTGTTGAGTATCAGAGTAGTCATTTCTTCAGGTCCTATGTGCTCACCAAGAAATCAGCCCTCTGAATCTTTTTTGTGTCACATCCCTCATTCCTGCAAATAGGTATTTACACACTGATTAATACAAATCAGTATGAATATACAATGGCATATTTAAAGCAGGCAAGTGGATATGGCATAACTGCATACAATGGCCGTCTTCAAGCTGTCTCCGCCAAAGATCTGTCACATGAGTCCGAAGTTCCTGCAGCTCCATCTCCACCATTTCGGCCGAAGCTCCGTGTCTTCTTCTCCATTTGTCCCGACCAAGAGCTCCCTAGCTCATATAGTACATTCAAAAGAAATCCATGAATAAACCAAGATGGCAACCGAAAGAGAAAGAAAGTAGCACTAGTTGCAGCCAAACTAGACTAGTGAGGTGTACATGTCCATAATAGTGTCCAAAAAAGGAGAAAAATAATAGTGTTCCGAACAAACAAAATCTAGATAGACAAGATCGAAAATAACATGTTCACCTCTGATTATGGTGTTTGATTTACTTAGCGAAAATAACAATGCCATGAGACTCGTGAGGTGTACATGTCCATGCCGGGTGGTGCAAATTACAACCATTTAGTGTGATGTGTGATGACACTTCTCGGTACCATCACAAAGCACTTACGGAGAAACAAGGGGAACCCAATGACTCACCTTAACGCATGAGTAGAATAAGGCCACCGCCGTGCGATGACCTCGCCGCCATCGCATGACAGCTGGAGCCCAGAAAGTTAGTAGAAGCCAAGGGTGACTAGGCCTAACACCTCGTGTGAGGTGAGGGAGGCCACATCAGCACCACCAACTGGGCCAGAATGCCACGGTCACGCCGGACCACAGGCGACTAAGGCAAGGGAGCAAAGCATCTGCGTCCTCCATATTGTTACAACTGCACCGACAAACGACTGAAAGTAAACTGAAACTATCTCAAAACAAAAGGACAACCCACACATCTTGGAGATTGGCATATAAATAAAAAGCATGTCAATGGAATTGCAAAAACAGCAATTTGCATAGCAATGATAACAGCTGGCAAAGACACAACGGTGGAGACAACCAAATTTCCTCAACCTGCAACACTGGGATCTTGACGTCTAGGAGTTTGGATACCATCTCCTCGCTCGCTGACTTTGCCACAGCTCGCTGACTGGGATCATGATAGGCTCCGAAGCCTTGAACAGTTCCCCTTCTCCTCCCAAGTCATACTCTCTGATCAAGGATGACTGCGCCATGTCTCTCTGCTTTCAACATCAAAGATAGCCTATCAAAGTTGAGAAGTCAGCTTCATTAACTCAGGCTAAAATGACAAGCACTCGATTACGCACTTTGAATGAATCAATCTACTTAATTTCTGTTTTTTCTCACACAAGTAAAATAAACCGATAAGACTAGACAACTCACTCATTCATTCAGTAAAAGGAAGAAGATAACAACCTCATGATAAATGAAGCCAAGTAATTAACAGACAGGTGATTTGATGAGCGGAGACTGTCGGAGACATGTAAAAGCTAGTATTATCTATGGGTTTGCATGAAACAAAGAGGACCATGAAAAAGGATGAAAATCAGACCATGAAGGAAAGGCGGTGCACAAAGCACATGACTCCTAGTAGTAGTTCAAGTGCAAAAGGCAGTTCCAAAACATAGACTGTATATAGGTTGCAAGTGTATGGGAAAAACAATGTTTAGAACAATCAAAACATGCTCCTCTAATGAGAACGAATCCATGTATGTATTCATAAACAAATGAAAGCGACTGTCAGGTCTACGGGCATGCACTATTCTCTGCAAATAGTAGAGATCAGCTGTAAGCTTATACCGATCTTGATTTACAATATATATAGTTAGAAAATACCGCATTTGTAGAATAAATTGAGCTTGAGAAAATTATTACATGATATACCTACTTCTAGATCACAAACAAGAAGTTAACTCAAAAATGAACAAAATCCAAATAACCTATCACTTTGTCAACAACAATTAAATGATCCGTAAGTAATAGAAGAAAATCCAGTTGCCAGTTTAAGATAAAGAGAGTTAAGAAACTAGTAGTACAAGAGTGTTCTATGAAGCATCAAGCATCAAATCTCAGGTAAAGCTAGTAGTACAAGAGTGTTCTATGAACAGAGAACATCCAACAATTCCTAAAAACTCATGGTATCAATAGCACATGCATCAACAGTTTAAAACTTATTACAGAGAATCAAAAGTAAAACAAGCTTATCCATCACTAGCAGGCATACTCACAAATAATGAACAGAAAGAAGGAACAAGCTTATCCATCAAGAAGGCAGATGGTGTCATGCATGTGGACTGAATATTCAAGAAGGCAGGAATGCACTACACGGTCAGAACATACGTCGAGGCTGTTTGAAATCTAGTAGCAGAGAAAAAGATGCCACATAAAACAAAAGTAAATGGTACTATCATAGGTGGGTAGATTTCTTGTAGTAATCATCATAGATGGACAACTAGATTAGGCCAGGAACTAGCAATAAATAAAAAGAGTCCATGATCCTAACAAGGAGTGAGCATGTATTCCTACAAAAAGATTGACATGCAGGTTTGATATCAGTAGCTCATAGCAGTTCAACTACACTGATACCATCACCAGTTTGAACACTAACTAACGACAAGTATATTAATAAACAAAGAGTAGAAGGCCACATCTTGAAACAAGTTTGAACACCGATACCGTCTCAACCATCATCGACTACTACAACAAAGAGCAAAACAAGATTATCGGTTTGTCACGACTAAATAGTCAATAGCCAGCGATTTACAATTCAAAGTGGTTGAACTTCCTAAGAAGGTCAGAAGGATCATCAATTCACAAAGGATAATGCCACAGAAAAATCTAGAATCAAATACAGTATAGGGGGAGGAAGGGGAGGGAGCATAAGTCCTCCATGTTGACGATAGCTAGCTTCTCATGCACTCCCGCTCCATGAATTCCCGATCGCATACCTTGCAAGAAAATAACAAAACAAAACATAAATTGGGAGGACAAGGGAGAAACCCTAGATCGAGCACGGTGATGAAACAAGCATGCACCCCAAATTTCAATCATAAACGCTAGACGGAGTAACGACGCACCTCCGTCCGCCGCATGAGGCCGAGTGCTGGCTCTCGGAGATCCCCGTCGCGGCTGATCTGCCCACCTCGAGCCCTGCGAGATCCGCCTCCGCGAACGCATGCCGCAGCAGAACCTACGGCCCTACGGGGTAGGGCAGGGGCTGTGTGGGTGTCGATCTCCTTCGCCCTCGGTGCCTAATCTTCACCATCGAGGCTTCAGTTGACGGGACCGCGAAGGCTTCCGGTAGTGTAAGGTCTAGTGGAGCGGGATATGGGGGTGGTCGGAGAGATGGATCAGAATATGGTTGAGGGGCGGAGAGGAAGAGGGGCACTGGAGGTCTAGGGTGGCCGGAGATTGCACGCAGGGGAAGGAGGCGACGCTTGGGGGTGGCTGAGATGTTACGAGGTAGAGGTCTGAGCGATGGGAGGTGGTGGCAACGGCAGGAAGCAACCACGGCGCACAGCCATGGCGTCCTGGCCGCCATCCACGATTGAGAGAGAGGAGAGGCAGGTCGGGTGGCGAGCGACGCAGTGAGGAGCAAGGGGATTAGGGTTGCGGTGAGGGCTGCCGAGCGAGATAGAGGAAGGAGTGGCGGGGTCTCGAAGAGGAGCGATGGGATTAGGGTTTGGGGGTCAGTCCCTCTCACCACATATAAATGACACATAAGCGTAACAACTGATGTGGCTGCCACATAGAAAATGACACATAGGCGCAAACAACTAATGTGGCTGCCACATCATTTGAAAATTTCACAACTTGCAGTTACGACGATATAAAATGGTCATAATAGTTTATAAATAAGGTCCAAGGTATTGGTGTCCAGGTTATGACGATTTTATATTAGACAATTACGACGATTTTTTTCAAAATCGTCATAATTATGTATGGTTTTAGCCTCCTTAAATGGCTTACGACGATTTTGTGCAAAATCGTCATAAATTTATGACGATTTCTTTTGGGGTCACTTTCAAAAGGTCATAGTATACCACATTCCTTGTAGTGAGATAACTGCTTGTCGGAGCAGTTCCTCAATACCGCACGTTGGAGATAACGACACTCCTCCAGGAACCATAGTTGTGTTACTCGGCGGGAGAGCCGGGTAAACTATCTTGAATTCAAGGGTTTCGGGAGTAGGCGCCGCAGAGGTACTCCCCACCGCCGCTTGCCGCTACCGATGGCATCCTTAGCCGGAGCTTCAGCCATTTGAAGAGCAACGCTCTCCTGCGTTGCCTGCTCACCGACAACAGCGAGTTCGGTAGAAGTGCCAGAATCCACTTCCATGGCGGAAGGGCCTGGTGCCTCCTGCGCTTGAGAGCTTGTCGGGGCAGAGGAAGGCTTGACGACAGGAGTAGCAGGGGCGATGGCGGGGGAGGAGTCGCGATGCAACATATCTTTGATATTTCTAGAAGCCCCCAAAGTCTTGGAGGTCTTCTTGAGGCTGGTTGTGGATTTCATCGTAAAACGTGCAAAGTACATAAGTACAGGAACAAGACAGATAAAAACAGACAATGTCGGAAAATGAGAAGCTCACACTAATGGGGGTGCTCTGGCAAAAATCCCGGTGGATCTTTTCTTTTCCACCTCCAGGGCGGCGGTAGTCTTCTTGCAGGCTCCACCCTCCGTCTTCTTCTTCTTGCCTCCGTCGACAACGTCAAAGGTGGAGCTCTTCCGCTTTCGCGCCAACGGGACATCGTCGTCAGACACGATTGTGACTTCCTTCATCTTTGGATCATAGATTTGGGAAGCCAGGTTGTCCTCATCTAGATCGCTAAGCTATTAAGTTAGAAATCACCGTGTTAGATGAGGTGGTAATGGCAAGACGGATAAATTGGAGTATATGTCGTACACGGAAAATACATATCTACCTTCGGGCACTTGCCGTCTACGTACATGTCGTAGGTGATGGTGAATCCACGCTTCTTATCCTTCACCTTGACTATGTCCTTCAGGAGGAGCTTGACGGAGTCGCTCGAGAAGTTATCCACAGAGATCCGGAGGGTATCCCTTCGATCACTGCTATACTCGTGCATGAACTTCGCGCTGTGCTGCAAAGGCTGGATTCGCTTGATGAACGAGCACATGGCCAGGTCCAATCCGGTAAAACCCGTCTCTACGAACCATTCGATTTGCCTTATTGCGCGAGAAGCGTCGAGGTCGGAGGGAAGGGAGGCATGGGATATCCATGTAGAAACCTCAGCGGCGGCTCCATCCGCGAAGTCCGGGTACGTCACTTCTCGGCCCGCCAAAGGAATGTCGGGGCCGTAGAAGTACGTCTGCTGCCAGTTCTTGCAGGACTCGTGGCCGACAATGTTGGGGAACCGCCGGCCAGGACGAATTTTGAAGCTTATGGTGCCGCAGTTCCTAAGCTCCTCCCTGCTATGTCCGGCTTCACGTTTTATGGTGAAGAAGTACACGAACAATTCTAACGTAGGGCTTATCCCTAGGTATCCCTCGCAAAGTGCCGCGCAGTTTCTAAGCACTAAGATGCTATTGGGGAGAGGTTGTGGGGTTGGACCTTGTAGTGGTTCAAGACGGAGATAAAGAAGTGGGAGATGGGCAAAGAAACGCCGCGTACTAGCTGAGCCTTGAGTTACACCTTTTCTCCGGCTTGGGGAGAAGGTGTCACCGCCGGGCCGGGCCATGAAGCGAGCCCCTCCGTCATGGAGGTAGCCTTCGGCGACCATCTCTTGGATATCGCAGTCGGTGATGTTCGAGCCGCGCCAGTCGCCCTTGTGCGAGTCTGGCTCTTCTTCCAGAGGCTCTAGCGCCGCCATATTATGGTCGCCGTCGGTGGTTTCAATCACCGCCGATGCGAGGATGACTAGGCCGTCTGGGTGCACGACCACGGAGCTCGCTGGCTTTGCCATGGCTTCGCTCGACACCTCCATCGATGGGGAGGAGCTGCTGCTGGCCATGGGGTGCTGGAAGGATGCGACTGACGTAGAGGGAGGCTAGGGTTTTCGAGGTTTCTCGCGGAGAGCTCGAGGAGGCATGTGGCTGGAGGAAGAAGACGATGACGCGAGAGGAATGAGGCAAAAGGTGGAAAATGTCCCACGGTTACTATTTATCATGCTCTACGTCAAGATTCGTGCAGCTGATCGAAAGGTTGCCGCGTAGACGACGTGTTCGTGAACGTGCACGGTAATTTCGCCACGTCTCCAACCGTCGCCGCCAACGGTTCGTATCACTCGCGCGGGAAAATCGAATATGATTGCATTCTCTGCATGTGTGAGTTACGAGGCGTCGCTGACCTAAGCCTACGTCGTCCTAGCTGACACGGGTAGATGAGCCGTCGCATCGAAGATTCTGGCATGGACGGATTTAATCCGACTACGGAAGAGTACGATGGAAGATTCAACATTTCTCTGGCTTACCATTCGAAGGCGGAGAAAACCTTGCAGGGTTCTTTGGGAGGACTACAAGATATGCCGACATCCATCAGGACGGAGCATTCCATGTGAAGAGGCAAGATGGAGCAAGATCTCGGAGTTCTCCGGGGGCTACTATTGGGGATATGCTATATGGGTATCCTAATAGCATGTCTCTTATCCGACTAACCCGGGTGGCCCATAGTCGGTAGCATGGCCTATGGCTGGCTGCCCGATTAGGTGGATCCGAAGGGAGGCCCATGCTGGATAAAGGAAGGCATGGTGAGTCACCCTGCATCGAGCCTTGGAGTACAAGATACACAAGACTAGTAATAGACGGTGTAGGACACTGTAACCTGTCTGGCTAGGACTTTTCCCTGTAACCCTAGGAATTGACGACTTTATAAGTCGGGCCTATGGGAGCCTTTAGGGCATCGTTTTACACACACCTTGCACTGTGAACCTGTCTCTGTAACTCGGCGTATTTCCATTATAGTGATTTATAGCAGGCGTAGGATTCTGCCACCGTCGTGGGATCTGAACCTGGGCAAGCTGTGTTACCCCGTACCCGTCAACCGTCCGCCTTACCCCACGTCTCTAAACACGCACTGTGAGGAGCCCTCCATGGCATACTCGTCGGCAATACCACGAAAATCTCGGACGAGCCAATCGACGCCCCTAGTGAGGCTTCGATTGGAGCAGATACGGCCCTGGAGGCTGTAGTGGATGCCGGGTCACAGCAGGTGGAGCCTGCGACATTGGTCGTGGCGGCGGGCCCGTCAGCGAGTGTTGCGGTAGCGGCGGTGGCGACCTTCCCTCGCTTTGTGGCGAAGGCCTCTACCATGAGTGCGTCAGCGCAGTCGGCCTAGGCGCCCGAAGTTCTGGGCTCGGAGGTCGAGCAGCATCATGGGTGCACACCTCTTGTGCTCCCGTCGGTGGATGCGGTCAAGATGCACAGTATGTTGGGTGCGGCTATCTAGGTATGTCTAGTCCCCAAGGATCCGGTCACTGAATTTCAGCGGGTAGATTCTTTTGTTTTTAGTGTCTAGTCCCCGAGTGGCTAGTGGTTGAATTTTAGCGGATAGGCACTTAGGAAATTTTGCAATGTCCAGTCCCCGAGTGGCTAGTCGCTGAATTTCAGTGGCTAGGCACTTAGGAATTTCTTAAATGTTTTCTAAAGTTTTCCATGTCTATGCAGGGCCTCCAGCGCGAGTTGGCAGAGCGATTGGCCGCCAAGGAGAGTCTAGAGAAAGAATTATGCTCCATGCAAGAGGTGAAGAAACAACTGCAAGCGACTGCCGGTAGGTCTTCAAGGTTCCCTTTCCCACAACCATCTTGTTTCTGATTTTATATTCATGCTCACATTGTTGCAGAGGGTCACTCAGCCACGATGGCGAAGGCTCACGAGGGTTTGGTCCCCGCTAGCAATTTGACGGCTGCCCAGTCGTCTTTGACCGCGGCGGAGAAGCGAGTGGCCGAGCTAGAGTGAGAGCTCAGGGCTGCGAAGGTAGAGGCGAGCTCGGCAGAAGAGAGGGCTAAAGCGGCTGTCGCTGCCGCGACCGAAGAGCGGAAAGTGTCGGATGCTCTCATCGTCGGGCTGCAGACTGACTTGTCAAAGCTTCAGGAATTCGTTATGGGGTGCTGTCACCCATTGATTGGTGAGTCCCTTTATCTTGTGTTTTGGTTGGTTTGGCGAGTCCCCGAGCGTGAGGGTCGCCTTTGCGGTTCCATGTCCTTCTTACTTTGAACTTTTTGTGCTTCACAGGGAAGATTCTTGACAACGAGGCCGAGGCATAGTCGTACGATGAGCGGCAGTGTGTCACCACGCTGGTGGACTCTGCCGCTCTTTCGGCGACTTGTATTCACACATATCTTTAGGAGATCTCGCCGAAGGAGGTGATCCCCAGTGAACTTACTGAAGTATGGCGCTGCCTGGATAAGGCTCCGATGGTTTTAGAGTTCATGTCGCGGTCAGCTTTCCGCCATGGGGCTGCGACTGCGCTTAGCCTTGGGCTCACGCACTTCCCCGACGACTTCAACCTCGATGACATCACCAGTGGGTACCCCTCGTCGACTGGCTCGGTCGAGATCTATGATGTGCTAAAGCTGACCGACCGGGCCGCTGTCTAGTCCGATCGAGTGTTGGGGATGGGCGATCTTCTGCCGTATCAGGAGACGATCGTCACCCCGAACGACCCCGAGGCTGCGAAGAGCGACTTCTAGGTGGAGTAGTCGTTCGGAGCGGTGATGGCGGGTGCCTTTACGACATATCCGTCGAACCCGTGGGTTCCTTTCATCCGTGTCCGCGGTGGCGTTGGCGCGTCGTCATCGAAACCTGCGGAGTAGACCACTTTGCCGATTGGCGTTAGTGGTAAATAGTTTTTAACAGCCCAAGTTTGTAATATATGTATTTAGTACCTAAGCATTGCATGCATCTATTTAAATCAATAATATGTATGCATAAGCTCAAGTGTGTTGAATTAAATGCAAACCTTAAACCCTAGTTTTCCTTCCTCCCCTCTCTTTGAAAAGCATTCAAATAGTTTTGAAATTTTGGAAATCACAAAAATAGTGGAGCCCAAACTGAATAAAAGGGACCCTCAGTA
This sequence comes from Avena longiglumis, assembly GCA_030063025.1. NCBI lineage: Eukaryota > Viridiplantae > Streptophyta > Magnoliopsida > Poales > Poaceae > Avena > Avena longiglumis. The sequence continues at coordinate 466,506,589 of CP125974.1, read as the reverse complement.
TGTTCTATATTTTGCAAATCCCTCTGTATTTTCAAATGATTTCAAAACAGTATGTGAATTTGAAAATACAAAAAGGAAATAGAAAAACAGAAAAGAAAAAGGTTTTGTTAAAAAAATGAGCAACCAGCCAGAACCAGGCCGGCCCATCTACTCCCTCTCCTTTCCCTGTCGCCCTTCGCAGCAATCCGCAACCCAGGCCTGATACCGCTTCAACCTTATTTTCATCGTCTCCTCCTCCCAGACGTACTGCTCTGTGTCGCCAGCGCCGCCGTCGATCCCGCCGCTTGATCCTCACCGTCCGTCGAGCTCGGGAGGAGGATAAGGTCGCCACACCGTCGCCCTCTCTCCCCAATCCATTCTCCCCCTCCCCAGAGACCCCTCTCTCTCGTTCCCCTCGCGGACCCGAACCCTAGCCACCCAGGTCTCACCGGTCGCCGTCGTACCGCTCCACCCCGAGCTCCGTTGAGTATGCCCCCACGACCGCCTCACCTTCCTCTATCCTTTGCCCCAAACAGCATGTGCAGGAGAATCCCGAGATGCCGCAATCGACAGCGCCTTCCCGAACTCCGGCTGCCACTTCCATCGACGTTTCCGACGCCGTCTGACCTTCCCTCGCACCAACGACCCCACCATCGCGATCTTGGTGAGATCCTCATCATCCTGGACCCCTCCTCCCTCTCTGTGTCTCTCTGTGCCACGTTCGCGTCGGAGCCTACCGTGCGCCGCCGCTGGACATGGTTGCCGGCGAAGCTCCGGTGACCTTCTTCGAGCGGTGCCGCCACTTTATTGCTTGCCTCGCTCCGCTTCTTCGAACACGCCTAACCCCATCGCCCCGCACGCCTCACAGCATCGTCGCCGGTGACCACCCGACGGTGGCCTCCAAGATGATGTCGTTGTTCCGTCAGCCTGACATGGCCCTGGACCAGTTGATCGTTGTCCGCCAGCGTGGCTAGCTGAGGTGGCCATGGGGCCCCTCTGTCAGTCACTGCGGCTGGGTAAAGCCTCAGTGTAAAAAGTTTAACCCCCCCAGTTGATGTCACAGTGACGCATTAAATCATTTCAAATGATTTAAATAATTCCAGAAATTGATTAAATATTGTAAATTCATTAACTTTTAATTTAGAAGCCAGATATATACAAATAATATATCAAAATGTTAAAAAAATGAGAACTATCAATCTAAGCTCTATTCATGCATTGTTAATCAACTTTCATAACAAGTTTGTTTAGAATAACATAGTAACCTTCACAGGTGATTCCGGAGTTTCCCCGAGTTAGGGTTTTCACCCCTCGGAAACCCCGATTAAATGGTCGAGCATGCCTTAGGGTTACTTTTCAATACAATTCAACTTGTCATATCATCCATATTGTTTGAGCATTGCACATGCCATGTATTGAATGTTGGTTACCCTTTTTCCAGTATTTGGTTCTTCGCGAATAGGATCAGAGCCTGAAGCTGAAGTCAACGACACCGAAGATCCATACCTGTCTACTGACGGACAAGGCAAGCGTAGCCTCTCATTTTGAACCTATGTTTTATAAAGTATATTACTTTGTCGCTACGATGCACATGATTCCAATGTGGTCTTTTGTCAGTATCTAGTGTTACCTATCCGATGCATAGTTTCCCTTTTATAGCCTTATATTCCTGATCCACTGCTCCTAGCATACCTAGGTCTGGCATTTGAGCATTGCTAGAGCTTTTGTGATTGACAGCCTAGCCATGCATAGTATCAACATATGATCTATCCGAATGATGAATCAGAGATGCCGGAGAATCTAAAAAGGTAGGAGATGGTGACATCATCGGAGGAGTTAATTAAACATGCTAAGGCTTGTATGGGAGGCCACGTTGGGTGTGGTTTTTGTAGTTCCATGCTCGCCACCACTAGGAACTGAGTTCTTACCTTTGGAACCAAGACGAGCGTACAACAACGCGGGGCTTGGGAACCCCTCGGCTAACTAACTTGCCTAGTAGATTCCATGAGTCACATAGTTTGGGCTTTCCATTTGGCATACGCATTGAAAACATTTTCGAAAGAGGAGGTGATGGAGGTGCATCATAACAGGTAGGGAAGCGTGGCCGCAGTTGCTTGGGGTAGATAGTGCCCCCGGCTTCGGGACTTGACCCGTTACGGCGGAACCATACTTATTGCGTGACTCATGGTCTCGGCAAAAGAAAGGTAAAGGTCGTGTCCAACCACACCTTCTGCCAGCACACCAAGGAAGTGTGTCAAGTGGCGTTAAGAGTCGTTTGGTAGACGTGGGTAAATTTGTACACCCCTGCAGGGTATTAATCTTTTCTAAAAGCCGTGTACACGGTTATGAATGACTTGGCGACCAGACTTAAGATCATTGATAACATTAACAACTATAAAACTTGTTGATCCACGTGTGCTTAAGGATGCTTCCTCTGGGTCGAGGGGGTGATCCTAGATAGGAGGTTCTGATGATGCTAAAGGTTATCGAAATATGATGAACAAGATGAAGAAGTCGTTATCTTATCCCTTTTTAAAGATTCTGAGTAGAAGAGCCTCTTCTCTCTCTTGTTTACAAATAAAGATTGCTTTTCGCAAAAGTAAATCCAAAGAAAGCCTTTCTAGCCACAGCATGTAGATACTAGGTTATCTAAGTCTTGCGAAGTACATTATCGTACTCAGCCTTGCGCAATTGTTGTTTTTTTTACAAAGGATCTGGTTGCAACTGAAGGTTGCTTCTACGTTGACATCGACGAGTAGTTGGGGGTCCCAGGTAGCAGCCTGAGGACTATAGGATGGACGTCACTTTTGTTTATGGCCTCTTAGGCCTTTTGCTAAGTTGTTGTGTAGAACAACATAATTTGCTTTCGCTGTGTGATGTAATGTTGGGTCTATGACCTCTGGTTTGTAATAACTCTAATATCTTACTCTATTAAGAGTTTAAACTTATGTTGTTGAATCCGTGTGTTTTGTAATGTTACCTTATCATACCGTGATCTTGCGTGTTTGGAGTTGAACTTATCTTAGATGGTGATCTGAGGTTAGGTTAACCCTAATCCCAGGGGTGCTACATAGTTTATGCCTTGGCTTGTAAGCAAACAAAATTTGTTGCCATAAGGAATGCATGGATGCTTTTTTCAGTTTTGTTTTGACTTTGATTTGTTGGGTTGTGCGAGTCCCCGAGCACGTCCGCCCTTTTGTGGGGTTTACCTCGTTTCTTTGTGTGTATGTTTGTTGATGTACTATTAGTTAGTTTAGGTCGACTCGCCGTGGCTTGGAAAGCCAGTCGCATGGCGACCCCAAGGGGTGATCTATACTTAGCCGTTTTCCCGGACGCGAACGGGGTCAGTTTGGCGAGTCCCCGAGCATGGTTCTTAGACATTCTAGTCGCATGCCCAAGGTAGGTGAGGACGAAGAGCATTGTATTTGGCGCGTCGCTCCACCTAACTCGTATAATCAGTCGCGTGGCGAGTCCAGGACGCGCTCTCATACTTGGTGTTGTCCCTAGCCGCGTGGGTTTGGACTGGCGTTAGTCCCCGAGCGTCGTACCTGACCGTTTGAGTCGCTCTGCCAAGTATGTGGAGGACTGGGTCGCTGTGAGAAGTGAATGCGGTCGTCTTGGCCCGGTGGGCTAGTCGAGCGAGGCGACTCCGATGGGGCTCCGGGTTTGCATTTTCGTGGACGGCACAAGGCCCAAAACTTACCAGTGCCCTTGTACTGCACTACTTAGTCGTGTCGGTCGCGTAACCAAGGGTTGACTTACACGGTTAGCATAACATTGTTTTTACGAGTGCGAATGGCACAAGATATGGAGAGGAGACACAATTTGTGCGAATCGATCTTCTTTATTTCATAGCGGGGGAGTACATGTTGGAGTGCTAGGTATAGAACTTCCTTAGGAGGTTTACATTCCAGAACCACTTGACGTCAAGCTGTCTGTCGCCTCGGACATCGATGAGGTAGTAGGCGTCGTTGTACAGGACTCACCCTATGGCGAATGGTCCCTCCCACGGGGGAGAGAGCTTGTGCATGCCCTTCTTGTCCTGGATCAGTCGTAGGACCAGGTCTCCTTCCTAGAAGGTGCAAGTTCGGACTCGGGGGCAGTGGTAGAGGCGGAGTCCTTGCTGGTAGATGGCGGTGCGGGAGTGAGCTAGGTCGCGTGCTTCGTCGAGATGGTCGACTCCATATTGGCGTGCGAGCTTGTTGTCGTCCTACGCATAGTTGACGACCCGAGGCGAGTAGTGCTCGAGGTTGGTCGGCATGACGGCTTCATCGCCGTACACCATGAAGAAGGGGGTGAACCCAGTCGACCTGTTGATGGAGGTGTGGATGCCCTAGATGACGGAGGGGAGTTCTTTGACCCAGCACCCCAGAGTTCGCTTGAGGCGAACTTGCAGTCGCTGCTTCATGACATGGAGGATGCTCTGGTTAGCGTGTTCCGCCTGGCCATTGGACTCCGGGTGGGCGACTGAGGAGAGGTCGAGCCGTATGTTGTGCTCCTCGCAAAATTCGGCCATGGCTCCCTTGGCGAAGTTGGTGCCGTTGTCCATAATGATGTTGTGCGGGAACCGTAGCGATAGATGACCTCGCGTAGGAACTTGGTGGCGGTCTTCCCGTCGCACCTGTGGACTGTCTTGGCCTCCACCCACTTTGTGAATTTGTCGACTGCGACCATGAGGTGGGTGTAGTCGGAGGGGGCCTTCTTGAAAGGGCCCACCAGCATGTCCATGCCACATACATCGAATGGCCAGGTGATGGGGATGGTCTTGAGCGCCGAGCTTGGTACGTGGGTCTAATTGGCGTACATCTGACACCTGACACAGCGTTGAACGATGTCGACCGTGTCGGCTTGTGCGATGATCCAGTAGAAACCATGTCGCATGGCCTAGGCGACCAGGGACCGGGCGCCAGTGTGGTGGCCGCAGTCGCCGGCGTGGATGTCTTGGAGGATTTTGCGACCTTCCGCGGGTTGTACGCAACATTGGAACACGCCGGTCACGCTGCGCTTGTGGAGCTCGTCGTTGATGATGACGAAGGACTTGTAGCGGCGCACTATCATGCAGGCCACCGTCTCGTCTGCGGGTAGGGTCCCTCCCTCTAGGTAGGCGACGTATGGCACGTTCCAGTCGCTTGGTGTAACACCCTCGGAATAGACCGTATTCAAGTCTTAGCGCTTCCCGCCAAACCCGCATAGAAACGATTCAAAGGTGCCCACCAGGCACTTGCGTGCGAGTGGAAAACGAAGTAATATCATTACACAATAGTCCTCGATGGAACCCACAAAACATATATACATCAGCGACTCAATGAGTCAAGAATACAGATATACAGTACAAATATTCAAATCACCTTGAAAACGATACAGCGTCCGAGTACGGACAAGATGCAAATTGAGCTAAGAGCCCTGAAGAATAACAAATGGCGTCCATAACCCTGCCCAGGCCAAGCCGGAAGGGTAACCCTGCTAACGACGTCGATCTCAAAACCTGCTTAAACAAAAAGGGATGTCGGCAAAGGGCAAAGAAAAAAGAGAGCGGTCAGTACTGAGGTCAAGCTAGGGTTAGGGGGATTCATGGTCCCACATGCGGATAATGCGAATATTCAAAGAACAGGTATCAAGTACTCGGGGTCCTACGAGACACAAGTGGACGGTTAAAAACCAAATAACATCGATTGCCCACCTGTGCCTCTGCATTATTTACCTACTTCAATTTTAGTTATTAAACGGTAATTAAGGTCATGATCATCTCCAACAATAAACATTCGGCATTACTCCAACAACTATGGAAGATCGACGGCACGGCACATCACTTGCGCAAGCAACTACGACTCGCAAGGCCGACTATCTACCAAACAACAGGTAATAAAATGTGTCCATGGCAATATAAGGGCTGCAAAGAAGTATAACGGGGTACGGAATCTACAGCATCGCAATACAGATAGCAATAGATCCATAGGAGAAATTAAAGACTATAAATGTAAAATAGGTAGAAAGGGGGAGAATGCTCGCCTGAGAACATTGTCGAAGTTACACCGAAGATCGGGTCGACTCTCGCATCAACCCATCGGCCTAATCCGTGAAGAAGCAAAGCTCTAGAAAAAAAACCGAACGCACTATTTAATACTACGACAGAAGATCGGGCATGATGCATATATGATGTATGACATGGCAAGGATGCGATGCAATTAGGCAATATTAAGCGAAACCGGAGTCCCGACAATTAATTAGTTGGGTTATGTTAAGTAGATATCCCGCCATTTTAATGTGTCTTAATAAGGCAAGATTATATTATCTGTTCGTTACACAAATTTAAATGGGACCAATATAAGACAAGATTTGTCCACATTTAGTCTCTATATTTAATTATTAGGCGAGTCGCCAAAATACCCCAAGCAAATGGATATGTATGCGAGCATGAAAATTTTATATGCAACAAGTGTATGGATGGCAATATAATGATCAGTTGATTTTTTTGATAAAAAAGAGACATGTAACTTATAGTAATTGCATTTATAGATCAAAAGATATGATATAAAGAGATTTGCAAAATGAAATAAAAGAAGAATGAAATAGACAGGACGTCGGACAGTCGATAGAGGATAGGTGAGGCTCAGCTGGACAAAAAAAATTGCATATGCTAGGATTTGATCTTCAGATGGGTTGGAGAACCGATGCCAGGCTACAAACATCTGGACTGATTTGTATTGATGTATGAGAAAGGATGCAAATTCAATTGAATGAACCAACGAAGCTAGTGCAAAACAAACTAGCTAGATTGATCAAGGAGGTACAGTGCGGATGGTGAAAACATACAGACATAAATCTGAGAGCTTGCACTGTGCGTGTGTGTGCACGGTGCATGCATGTGTATGACAAACTCTAGTTTAGAATCGCTCGATAGATCGACAAGCTCACAGGCACGCCGCTGAATCAAAGGAAAAATGAGCTAGCTGATGTGTACGTGGAGGTTTTTGTGCCTGTGTGCAGGACTGCCACCAGCGACAGAGACCATATCTGGTGGCATCGCGGTGTGCGTGCAGTGTTAGGTTCAGACTTGTGCGGAACGACAGAGAGGCCTTCAGAACCAAGTGGACGCACGGGCGGCAGCGTGTGCAGCTCGACAGAGACAACGCCAACTGCGTTCCCACAAGGTATTTGACCGAGATATACAATTACGGTGCTCGGTATCTGACTGAGGACAAAGTGGAGGAGGAAGCGGAGCTCACCGAGGGGGATTTTGCAGCGTTAGTTAGGCTCGAAGACGACGAATACGTCCGGGAGAGGAAGAGGAGTGTGCAGCGTCTGTGTAGTGCGAGCATGACGAAGATGGCAGCCTGAGATCGAGATGGGGTGGCGGTGCCACGCGGGCAGAGAGGAATGACGGGAGGGGGAAGGTGACGCTACAATCAGGGAAGGCAGCCAGGGTCTAGGGTTAGAACATGACTAGGAGTTCAGCTCCATCGTTCATCATGGAGACATCGATGGGTGGTGCTTCGGATGCGTTGCCGTACAACTCCAAAAGGAGGAAGAGGAACATGGCCGATCCTGCTGAAGGGGTATGGGCTGGTTTGGTGGAGTAAGAAGGCCAACTCAAAAGATTGGGCTAGTAAAAAATAGTAGATTGGAGTATATATATAGTCTAAAATAGACTAGATGAGGGTAGTTTTAAGCTAAACTTTAGACGGATCTTTTTTTTCTCTCTTTTTCTTTTTTTAAAAAGTAAAATAAGGAAACTCTTTTGGTCAGGCAAGAGAGTAGAAAATATTATTTGCTTTATTTTAAAATAAGAAAAGGAGATTACCTTATATATAATAATCATGTGGATATTTAAACAATTAAGATATGGTTTTAAATAGGAGTGTGGTGACACAGCTAGCAACGATGTCATGTGGCAAGATAGGTTGGTATATTGGCATGGTAGCATGGGTATGTGTGATATGGGTTTTATGAAAAAGGTTAAACATATGGCAAGACCTATATGACCAAATGGGACCAAAACGATATATAGAAAGGTAAGAAGAAACCATTTGGTTGATTTAGACAATAGAGGTAGAGAAGACCAAAAGGTTGCAAGAAATAGATATCATCAGAATTGAATAAGAGGAAAGTCAAATATAAAAATAGAATAGATAGATTAGAAGGGATATGGAATAGAGGAAGGATAGATGATCACATGAATTTAGAAAGAGGAGGTGGATTGGCAAGATTAAGAACACAAGTTATAGTTAGATAGAAAGAACGAATTGAAGAGATAGGCCCCCAACTCAATTTAGTCATCTTAGCAATAGAAAATAACAAGACTCAAGAATATAAATAGACATTATGGTTCCATATCAAATGACACCAACTAGCATTAGAATAGAGAGGGTAAAATAGAGAGAGAGAGAGAGAAATCCAAAGATAAAATACAATTATCAAGTAACCAAATACAAGTGCAAGAAACAAGTGCAACGATTTAATTGTATGTTCCATGCAATGTGGCATGATTAAGATGTTGATGCATGATGATGGAAAAAATTAAAATGACAAGCAAATTCTAATTGGGGAATTCCTAGGGTGCTACAATTCGACACCACTAACAATGGATCTCGCCCTTGAGATTCGCCTCATGGTACGGGGAAGAAGGCCGACGATCTGAATCTTCTCGCTTTATGTAGATCCTCGCGACACCACTAACAAGGGCTCTGTCTCCATATTGAAATCGGTGACACCACCAACAAGGATCTTTTCTCACGTTCGTCGAGAGAACACTCCGAATAAACAGAAGACGAAGGTAGAGGCATCAAAAGATAAGGCACCTCTAACTTCTATGGAAAGGAGTAAAATTGCTTGATTCACCGATTCAATGTACACAAGCAAATGATAAGAGTAGTCGGATGGTGATCAGTCCATCGCACACCCAAAGCATTACTCTGCACATGAATAGGAGAATTATGCAACCAACTCTCGGAATTCAGACTGAAGATCTCGACAAACGATGTTCGGAAACAAAGAAGTGCTGCATATTCTCATCAGATCTGATGTAGATGACTTCGTCGTATCGGAAAACAATGGAGGGTAGAAAGAAAAAATTAGTGAATTTTAGGTCCACTGAAAAGGTACAACAGATGAAAGATTCATCAGATGGCATGAATGCCGGATGTTGAAGCACCATTACAAGAGGATGGAAGTGAAACCCTGAAGGTACGACGGAAACCCAACCGCGAGAAATCCTGGACTCGAAGCAAAGATAAGAGAGCAGATTCAAAACACGTCGAGATAAGAGGAGAATAGCAGACGGATAAGGAGTAAAAGCAGACCTAATCAAACTTATCCGACCCCTTTTGCAAAATAGTTTTGACACTCTATAACGTATGTTAGCTAGGTTATCCTACAGGCTGGACCAGTGGGGTATCGTAACTACCGAGCTCTGATACCACTCTGTAACACCCTCAGAATCGGCCCTATGCAAGTCTTAGCGCTTCCCGCCAAACCCGCATAGAAATGATTCAAAGGTGCCCACCAGGCACTTGCGTGCTGGTGGAAAACGAAGTAATATCATTACACAATAGTCCTCGATGGAACCCACAAAACATATATACAACAGCGACTCAATAAGTCAAGAATACAGATATACAGTACAAAGATTCAAATCACCTTGAAAACGATATAGTGTCTGAGTACGAACAAGATGCAAATTGAGCTAAGAGCCCTGAAGAATAACCAATGGCGTCCATAACCCTGCCCAGGCCAAGCCGGAAGGGTAACCCTGCTAACGACGTTGATCTCAAAACCTATATAAACAAAAAGGGGTGCCGGCAAAGGGCAAAGGAAAAAGAGAGCGATCAGTACTAAGGCCAGTACACGGCGAGACTAGAATTCGGCGGTCCTCGCCTACATAGGTATGGTGGACTGAAGAGGCAGCGCAGCATGCACTAAACAACTTATAGAGACTCAATACAACTGACGTCTATCAGATAGGGATAAGAAAGACCTATTCGAATCCAACCTGAAACTATCATCAAGCATACCCAACCTGGTATTTCCCCCTCGAGACCAAACGAGGAAGTCAACCGAGGAACTCACACAGTTGGCAGTTTTATTCATTCTGTTATAGTTGATGCAATTACTAGTCAGATATAGATAGCATGAGTCATCCTGATATAATAAGCAGTGGGCAGTTTTAGTTAACCATTCCGTTGTAGTTGTAATACTTACTAGTCAGTTACATATATCATGAGGCATCCCAAAACCCATAAGTTGTTGGTACTTTTATTTAGCCATTCCGTTGTAGTTGCAATACTTACTAGTCAGATACAATGGTAACAGGTGACAACCCAAACCAACAATTGTTGTCACTTTTATTTAGCCATCCTATTATAGTAAAGCTAATTACTAGTCACTATAAAGTCAAATTTATAGCACTACTTTAGTTATATTTGTCTATGATCGAGATACTGTGTTCCAAGTCGTCCATAACCGCGGACACGACTTTCAGAAAGTTTTACCCTGCATGGGGGCACAAATAGCAACACATGCACGATCAACCTCGAGAAAAACGAAATGAAACCCCAATAAGGCATCACGACAGAACATTCGCAAGATTCATATTTGATTTCAGGGGGCCACCCCACCAAGCTACCCGTGACGAAGTTGGACGGCTCCGAGACGGACCCAAAGGTTTGTGCCAATGGTTGTAAACGACTGAGAACCCGAAAGTGTGACTGGGCTTGTCGATACCGCGAAAACATTCCACATTTGTTCCTAAACAGTACAGTCACTACACGCGCAATCGAAAATAAAGCAGTAAATCATGACATAAGTACAGGATAGTAATAAAGCCCCAAACTACTTGTGGCCCCGAGGAATTAAATATGAATCAAGCTAGGGTTAGGGGGATTCATGGTCCCACATGCAGATAGTGCGAATATTCAAAGAACAGGTATCAAGTACTCGGGGTCCTACGGGACACAAGTGGACGGTTAAAAACCAAATAATATCTATTGCCCACCTGTGCCTCTGCATTATTTACCTACTTCAATTTTAGTTATTAAACGGTAATTAAGGTCATGATCATCTCCAACAATAAACATTCGGCATTACTCCAACAACTATGGAAGATCGACGGCACGGCACATCACCTGCGCAAGCAACTACGACTCGCAAGGCCTACTATCTACCAAACAACAGGTAATATAATGTGTCCATGGCAATATAAGGGCTGCAAAGAAGTATAACGGGGTACGGAATCTACAGCATCGCAATACAGATAGCAATAGATCCATAGGAGAAAATAAAGACTATAAATGTAAAATAGGTAGAAAGGGGGAGAATGATCGCCTGAAAATATTGTCGAAGTTACACCGAAGATCGGGTCGACTCTCGCATCAACTCATCGGCCTAATCCGTGAAGAAGAAAATCTCTAGAAAAAACACCAAACGCACTATTTAATACTACGACAGAAGATCGGGCATGATGCATATATGATGTATGACATGGCAAGGATGCGATGCAATTAGGCAATATTAAGCGAAACCGGAGTCCCGACAATTAATTAGGTGGGTTATGTTAAGTAGATATCCCGCAATTTTAATGTGTCTTAATAAGGCAAGATTATATTATCTGTTCGTTACACAAATTTAAATGGGACCAATATAAGACAAGATTTGTCCACATTTAGTCTCTATATTTAATTATTAGGCGAGTCGCCAAAATACCCCAAGCAAATGGATATGTATGCGAGCATGAAAATTTTATATGCAACAAGTGTATGGATGGCAATATAATGATCAGTTCATTTTTTTATAAAAAATAGACATGTAACTTATAGTAATTGCATTTATAGATCAAAAGATATGATATAAAAAGATTTGAAAAATGAAATAAACGAAGAATGAAATAGACAGGACGTCGGACAGTCGATAGTAGAGGATAGGTGAGGCTCAGCTGGACAAAAAAAATTGCATATGCTAGGATTCGATCTTCAAATGGGTTGGAGAACAGATGCCAGGCTACAAACATCTGGACTGATTCGTATTGATATATGGGAAAGGATGCAAATTCAATTGAATGAACCAACAGAGCTAGTACAAAATGAACTAGCTAGATTGATCAAGGAGGTACAGTGCGGATGGTGCAAAAATACAGACATAAATCTGAGAACTTGCACTGTGCGTGTGTGTGCACTGTGCATGCAGGTGTACGACAAACTCTAGTTTCACAGGCACGCTGCTGAATCAAAGGCAAAATGAGCTAGCTGATGTGTATGTGGAGGTTTTTGTGCGTGTGTGTAGGACTGCCACCAGTGACAGAGACCATATCTGGTGGCATCGCGGTGTGCGTGCTGTGTTAGGTTCAGACTTGTGCGAAACGACACAGAGGCCTTCAGAACCAAGTGGAAGCACGGGCAGCATCGTGTGCAGCTCGACAGAGACAACGCCAACTGCGAGCCCACAAGGTATTTGACCGAGATATACAATTACGGTGCTCGGAATCTGACTGAGGACAAAGTGGAGGAGGAAGCGGAGCTCACCGAGGAGGATTTTGCAGCGTTGGTTAGGCTCGAAGATGACGAAGACGTCTGGGAGAGGAAGAGGAGTGTGCAGCGTCTGTGTACTGCGAGCATGACGAAGATGGCGGCCTGAGATCGAGATGGGGTGGCGGTGCTACGCGGGCAGAGAGGAATGACGGGAGGGGGAAGGCGGCGCTACAATCGGGGAAGGCAGACCGGGTCTAGGGTTAGAACATGACTAGGAGTTCAACTACATCCTTCATCATGGAGACAGCGATGGGTGGTGCTTCGGATGCGCTGCCGTACAACTCCAAGAGGAGGAAGAGGAACAGGGCCGATCCTGCTCAAGGGGTATGGGCCTAGTTTGGTGGAGTAAGAAGGCCAACTCAAAAGATTGGGATAGTAAGAATAGTAGATTGGAGTATATATATAGTCTAAAATAGACTAGACAAGGGTAGTTTTAAGCTAAACTTTATACGGATTTTTTTCTCTCTCTTTTCTTTTTTTTAAAGTAAAATAAGGAAACTCTTTTAGTCAGGTAAGAGAGTAGTAAATATTATTTGCTTTATTTTAAAATAATAAAAGGAGATTACCTTATATATAATAATCATGCGGATATTTAAACAATTAAGATATGGTTTTAAATAGGAGTGTGGTGACACGGCTAGCAACGATGTCATGTGGCAAGATAGGTTGGTATATTGGCATGGTAGCATGAGTATGTGTGATATGGGTTTTATGAAAAGGTTAAACATATGGCAAGACCTATATGACCAAATGGGACAAAAACGATATATAGAAAGGTAAGAAGAAACCATTTGGTTAATTTAGACAATAGAGATAGAGAAGACCAAAAGGCTGCAAGAAATAGATATCATTAAAAATGAATAAGAGGAAAGTCAAATATAAAGACAGAATAGATAGATTAGAAGGGATATGGAATAGAGAAAGGATAGATGATCACATGAATTTAGAAAGTGGAGGTGGATTGGCAAGATTAAGAACACAAGTTACGGATAGATAGAATGAACGAATTGAAGAGATATGCCCCAAACTCAATTTGGCCATCTTAGCAATAGAAAAATAACAAGACTTAAGAATATAAATAGACATTATGGTTCCATATAAAATGACACCAACTAGCATTATAATAGAGAGGGTAAAATAGAGAGAGAGAAATCCAAAGATCAAATACAATTATCAAATAACCAAATACAAGTGCAAGAAACAAATGCAACGATTTAATTGTATGTTCCATGCAATGTGGCATGATTAAGATGATGATGCATGATGATGAAAAAAATTAAAATGACAAGAAAATTCTAATTGGGGAATTCCTGGGGTGCTACACTTGGCTCCGCGATCATGGCGACCAGGATTGGTTCTAGTTGCAGCAGTATGCCAATGTCGATCTCCCTCGGGGGAGAGATGGATGGCTTGGTGATGGTGTCGAGGAAGGCACTGGCGGGTGGCGTGTGGCGAGCCGAACCGATGAAAGAGAGGGCGTCGGCCTCTTTGTTCTTGCGCCGGTCGATCCACTCGATGGATAGCCAGCGAAGTGGCCCCCGGTTGGTCCACTGCTTGGCAGGATGCCGCCATGGTGGGGGAGACGGCATCGCAGGTGCCGACGACTTGTGCGGTGACAAGGTCGGAGTCGCCGTAGCAACGCATACGGTTGATGTTCATCTCCTTGGCCGCTCGCATGCCGTGAAGGAGGGCCTCGTACTCGGCCATGTTGTTGTTGCAGGGGGTGAAGTCGAAGTACAATATGTAGCGCAGCTTGTCGCCCTTGGGGGATGTGAGGACGATCCCTACCCCTGTGCCGTGTGTGTTCTTGGACCCGTCGAAGTGGAGCGACCAGTAATGGAGGTACGGCAGTTTCTTCGGCTGCTGAGCCTCCTCCCAGTCGGCGAGGAAGTCAGCCAGGGCATGCGACTTGATTGCCTTGCGCGGCTCGTATTTGATGTTGTGGACTCTGATCTCGATGGCCGACTTGGTGACTCTTCCAGTTGCTTCGCGGTTGCGGATGATGTCCTGCAACGGCGCTGAGGATACGACCGTGATTGGGTGCTCCTGGAAGTAGTGCGGCAGTCGCCGCTGGGATCGGAAGACCGCATATACCATCTTCTGGTACTGCGGGTAGTGTTGTCGTGACTCGGTGAGGACTTCGCTGATGTAGTAGACAGGTCGCTGCACCGGGCGCTCCTTGCCCTCTTTTGCCTGTTCGACGGCCATGACGACGCTGATGACTCATTCAGATGCCACGGCGTAGACGAGCATGGGCTCCTTGTCGGTGGGGGCGGCGAGCAGCAGGGCCACGAGTAGAAATTCTTTGAGCGCGTGGAGTGCGTCGTCCACCTCCTTGTCCCACTAGAATGTGGGGTTCTTGCGCATTAGGCGATAGAGAGGCATTGCCTTCTCGCCTAGCCGGGAGATGAAGCGACTGAGAGCCGCGAGTCGCCCGGCCAACTTATGGACGTCGCGAGGCACTTGGGCTTGCCGAGCCGGGAGATCGTGTTGATCTTGGTGGGGTTCTCCTTGATGCCTCATTTGGAGACTACATACCCCAGCAGCTGTCCAGTAGGTACACCGACGGTGCACTTTCCTGGATTGAGTTTGATCTTGTACCTCCATAGATTTGCGAAGGTTTCGACCAGGTTGGCGAGTAGATCGCTCTGGTGAGTGGAATTCACCACCATGTCATCTATGTAGAGACGTGGATGTCGCGGCCAATTTGGCTTACAAGGCACTCCTGCATGCACCTCTGGTAGGTCGCTCCGGCATTCTTGAGGCCGAATGTCACTGCGGTGTAGCAAAATGCTCCGAATGGCATGATGAACACCGTCTTCTCCTCGTCCTCGACTGACATTTTGATCTGGTTGTAACCAGATAAGGCGTCAAGGAAACACAGAGACTGCGAGCCCGCGGTCGTGTTGATGATTTGATCGATCTGTGGGAGGACGAACTGCTCCTTTGGGCAGGCGCTGTTGAGGTTTGTGTAGTCGATACGCATTCTCCAGGTCCCATTCTTCTTTTGGACCAGGACTGGTTTTGCCAGCCACTTGGAGTATTTGATTGGCCGTACGAAGCCTGCAGCGAGTAGACTGTGCACCTCCTCGGTGATTGCTCGGCGACGCTCTTCATTGAAGGGCCGCAGCGACTGCTTGACAGGTCGTGCTTTGGGGTCGGCGTTGATTTTGTGCTCAGCGAGTTCCCTCGGGACACCAGGCATGTCAGATGGCTTCCATGCGAAGATGTCGCGATTCTCACGTAGGAACTCGATGAGCATGCTTTCCTATGATGGGCTCATTCCTGTCCCGATCGTCACCGTCTGGCTAGAGTCGCCTAGGACCAGCTCGACGGAGTGCGTGTGCATGGTGGCTTCGAACGGGGTCGATCCGCCGTTCTCCGAGTTGGGCTTCTTGAGTATTGTGGGGTCGTCATTGTTGACCCTACTCATGTACTTGGCGTGCTCCTCCGCATGGTTGGCTTCTTTGGTGATGACGGAATCGGCGAGCTCGGCGCCCTTTGCCTCGCACTCCGCTGCCATGTCGGGGTTGCCGTGGACGGTGATGATACCGCATGGCCCTGGGAGCTTCATCGCGTTGTACGCGTAGTGTGGCGCCGCCATGAACTTGGAGAACACTTGCCGCCCCAAGACACAATGGTAGGGGATGTTGAAGGGCACCAGCTCAAAGACGATCCGCTTGGTGCGGAAATTTGCTGGTGTGCCGAAGGTGACTGGCAGCATCACCTTGCCGATCGGGTACGCCTTTCGACTGGGGACGATGCTGTGGAAGGTGGTGTAGGTCGTCTCGTTCATCGACTACGGGAGCCACAGTCGCCTGAATGTGTCCAGGTAGAGGATGTTGATGGAGCTCCCGCCGTCCATCAACGTCTTGGGGAGCCAGTAGTAGCCCACTTTGGGCTTGACCACCAAGGTGACTTTCCCCGAATATTCGATCTATGGCGATTGGTCCTCGCGGATCCAGGTGATCCGCTATTCGGACCAGTTGTGGAAGCGGGGGACGTCGACTTGGGACACTGCGTTGAGGGCGACAATGCGGATGATGACCCTCTTCTCGCGCTTGGTGGTGAATCCGCGTTGACACCGAATTCCCCGCCGTTTGGCGGGTGGTTTTTGGGGTCGTGTGCGTGGCGGGCTTCCCCTCCATGATGTGGAACACACAAGGCTGGTTAAGGAGAGCCGCGGGGTCGAATTTCGGCCTAGCCTTGTAGTTTCCGCTGTCGTTGTGTTGGCCTCCGTCGCGGCGGAAGCTCTTGGGGTCGAGTGGAACGTAGCCGGCGTTGGCGACGAAGTCGACTCACCCGTCACCGTGGCGCTTGCCGGTCAGGCGAGTGTTGTTGTAGCATAGCTCGGGTAGCCTCCCGCTGTCGTGGCCGCTTGGGCGGAGGTTTCCACCTGACTCGTCGTCGGTTTCTTGGTTCGGGTCCTCCTCCGCGTACCGCTTGGAAATCTCAAGGAGGTCTGGGATGTTATCAAGTGTCTTGTACACCCGCTTCAGCTTGGCGAACAAGGACTCGTAGCGGAACGAGGTCTTGAAATAGTGTATCGCCGTGTCTGGGTGGATGCACCACATTAAACCACAAATCCTGCCATCATTGGACCCAGCTGCGGGTCGACTCGCGGGGTCTCTAGACGCGTCGCTCCAGGTCTTTGATGGTGGTGGCGCGGGTGTAGGAACCCTGGAAGTGCCTGACAAAGGCGTCGCACATATCCTCCCAGGAATCGATGTTGTCCGCTGGGAGGGTATTGATCCATTCCTGGATCGCTCCCTCCATCATCAGGGGGAGGTAGCGAGCGGCGAGTAGGTCGGGGAGGCCGGCGATTCCCATCGCCATAAGGTACGTGTCCAGCCACACGGCCGGGTCGTACGAGGTATCGTACTTCTCGATCTCCTTTGGTGCTTTGAAGTTCGTCGGATATTTTTTGCCTTCGATCATTGGTCTGAAGCACTGGGGGCCTAATCAGCTGAGCGAGCCCCTTGGCTCGCCATCACGGCGGTTCATGAGGGTGTGCCTCAGGTCGTCGGGGTAGCATGCACGCTAGCTTTGGTTGTTAATGTTGTGGGTCCGCGCGTCAACTGGCTGCCCATTGGCAGCGACCATGTTGTTCGTCGGTCATGGGTCGTTGGTGGAGAGTGCCGCGTTCACGGGTCGTGGTTGGAGCTGCAGAGGTTCAGGTAGTGGGAAGTTGAGAGTATTTGCCATTGTTGGGCGGCCGCTTGAGGCCGCCCTGCTTCCTGACAAGCGGGAGTACATGATCCCCCGCGAGTTGGCGCCGGTGGTTTGTTTCTCGACGGCCTTGGCGAGTAGGGCCTTGGCGTACTGGATCTGAAGTGCGCCTTCCCTTGTCACGTTGAGGTTGATGAACGCGAGTCGACTCGTGATGACGTTGTCCATCGGAGTGGAGAACAGCGGGAGGCCGTTCGCGTCCCGCTCTTGAAGGGAGATCATGATCCTTGGCTGGTCCAGGGGGCGCGTGCGACCGGGCGGTGGTGGGATAGCGCTGTTTTCCGTTGCGCCTGGTGGTGGCCGGAAACTTCCTCCCGGTGGCACATTCTCGTAGACCACGCGGTCGGCCATGCGGGCCGGGTCGTTCTCATCATCGAAGTTTAGGGCGCGGCCCTGAACGGTGGGGTTCAGGCGCGACCTGATGCGGCACTGGTGGTAGAGAGAGAGCTCCTGCGTCGTTTCTTGCTGGAGGCGAAATTTTTCGCGCTCGGCTTGTTCCTTGTGAACCGCCTCCTCTAGGCCAGGCGGAGTTCCTCAACCTCCGTCGCCGTCTCGGTCGGCCGGATCGGTGTGGAGAAGGGGTCTGGCGGGGCGCTCGCGCCGCTCGCCATGTAGGTCGTGATGAAGCCATTGGACCTGGCATGGAAGTCGCCGGAGTTCTCCGATTCGGAATCGAAGTCGAAGATCCCGAGGATGGAAGGATCCTCGAAGTCCCCCATGTTGGAGACTTGGGTGATGGAGCCTGCGGGTAACGCGGCGACAATGGATCAGGCGATTGACGTCGGGGTCACCAAGTCAGTGTCGTCATTGAAGGCCGCGTCGTCCGCGGCCACGCTGGTCTCGGCCATGTTGTTGTTGGCCAAGCCGTACTAGGAAGCGAGGCAATGGATGGTGCAGACCTGACTCTCAAAGAGCCGATCGCGCGGTGGTGACTCACTGATGCGAGCCGAGTCCTCCGAGACGATGACGTTGGTGAAGCCGACGAAGAGGCTGACCATGCCGACTGGCATGATCACATTGTGCGTGACAGGGCATGCTCCGGGACATGTAGCTGCTCGGCATGATCTGGAGGATCTCACCCATGGCGATCATGCGGCCGGTGGCGATCATCTGGTCGATTGGCAAGTTGGGTCTCCCCGCAGAACACATACCTGACTGGCCAGGCCCCACGGTGGGTGCCACTATCATGGGAATGGGCATGACATATGCTACAATCAGCAGTGAGTAGTAGAACGAGTGGCAAGGGCGGCCAGCCATCTGCGGTGCGAGATGAGGGCAAATACACAGGGTTTTACCCAGGTTTGTCCCCCCATAGGGTAAAGACCTACTCCTGCTAGATTGTATTGATGAGAGAGTACAAGAGCGAGCTCGGCGGCGAGTTGCGGGGGGTTTATGATGGAATGTAAGTTCTATGCGTGCCCTAGGGAGGTTTATATAGGGTCACCTCGCTAGGGTTTACAAATCTACAACTGAGTTGGATAAGGACTCGGATGGCGTTTGACCTAATCCGACTGGGCCTAGCTACGCTTCTGGTCCTTCAGGTTCCAGTCGCCTGACTTCTTCTTGGGTCGTGATCTAGTCGCCATCCTGCAGGCCCACTCGCTGGTAGCATGGTCTAGTAGGAAACGTCCTGCTGGGTACACCCCACTCGGCATATCCCCATCAGAAGCATTCCCTTAGACACCATGGACGCGTTCCATCCTATCAACCCTACCACCAACTGTCCATCTGGCTAAGTTCTGTCAACCTAGTTGGTCAAGGCAGAGCCAATATGCCATGTGGTTGCACTAGAAGCTTCTCAACACTAAACATCTCAAATCCCTTTGTTCTTGGGTGGCAATCCACAAGTGTGATACACAAGGTAAAGCATAGACATGGGCCTTGTGTAACCACTCAACATAAACCAACCATACCATTCCACCCAGGTGATTCATTCACATATTTGTTTTATTAATCGAAAACACAAGTCAGAGACTTAGCAATATTTCATAGCTTGAATAATCCACCCTTCTTTTCTACTAGCTAGGCTAAGCATACTAGTAGCAAGTATCTTAACTTAGGAAAAAATCTACTAAGACAATAACTACTAGGATTTCCCAAGGCATAGCATAGTAATATACTTAGAAAAATCTCCATGCAAGTCCTACTCAAAATATCACTAATGCATAGTTAAAATATTAGGACAAAATATGAAGCATCACTTGACTTGATAGTTGGGAGAGTAGCAACAGTCCTCACAATCACAATCACGAAAATCTACACATAAAATCATAACACCAACAAAAATACATATGAATGCATGCAAATGCAATGAAATGATTTTCTACACTAAAAAAGTCAAACCAAAATGTACTGAACACAAATAAAACTTTCTATAGTCTAAATAAACTCAAATTTACTTTAAAAACATTTTCCAAATAATTTTTATATGCAAAATAGGCCTACAAATGTTTCTGCAAATAATCCTATTTTTCCAGAAGCAAATGACAAATTCAAGGCCATAGATGTGTAGGTATTAATTTTCTGAATCCATTGATATATTATTTGCAATTTTTGGACAAAAAGATCAAAACATATGAATTTTACAAGTTTAAATGTCTAATAGATTCAAATCTGGATTTTAAATCGAAAATCCAGACATGCGGCATGATCCTATTGGCATGTACTGCTTCGCGCAGGATCACCCGTGTGGGCCGTTAGATCTAAGTTATATCCTATGGTCCAGATCCAGTGGACCACGTTGCTCTAACCTAAAACGGGCGGCGCAAATGGCACTAGCGGCGGCGGCGCCACTGCCGGCGATGCACTTTCGAGTCTAGAGGGGGTAGGGGGTGGTGCCGAAGCTTACCAGTGTCGCGTGGATGCGAGGAAGCTCAAGGTGGTCGTGGTTTGGACAGGGGCGCACTATCATGGACGCGGGAGCTCGCTGGATATCTCACTGGCGTCAGGTGCGTGCTAGCGGGGACGGAGGCGATGGACTAGGTCACGAGAAGGCAAACAAAGGGCATTAGGAGGTGCACAAGGTCACGACGCACATGCTGGTTTAAATCATAGGGCAAGGGGCACTCAAATTTTACAGAAATCCCTTGTCGGAGTTGGACAGAGCTTCGGGTGCTTGCAGCTGATGACGGAGACAACGACCTGGGGCGAAATGGGGCAAACCAGAGGTATGATTAAATGCACAAGAACACGAGGAACACACTCACATGAATGAAAGGAAGAGGGGCGTTCTATGCTCACTGCAATAGCTCGCGGGAGTGCATCGTGCAGCGACGATGCGAGCTTGATTACTGACAGCCTAGGGGCTCTTAGGAAATGGGGTTTGAGGGGAAATGACCGCGGCGAGGTGGGGAATAAGTATCCGGGGTTGGAGCAGGGATGGAACACACAACCAACGCAATTTACTCGAATTTAATCGCGGTAGTGAAGGGGAGAAATGGGCGTCGACGGCGTGGTCAGCATCTCGGGATTGAAGACGAGTCTGATGTGGCAAAGGGGCCACTGGCAGTGAGGGAGTTGGTGCGTGCGCGCTAGTGAGAAAAGGAGAGGGGGAGGGGTGGACCGGGTGGGCTTGCTGGGCCGAAAGTGGGGCTGGGCTGAATAGGCAACGCTGTTTTTTCTTTTTTCTTTCTCCTTTTCCTTTTCTATTCTGATTTTTAGGAATGGTTTTGAAACCCTAATTCAAATCTTTTTGAATTCAAACCTTCACCAAAATTTTATAAGGTGATCCTAGCATCAAAAAGTGTGCTGAACACATCTATCCACTCAAAAACACTTTGGTCTTTGAAATATAAACAAAACCATGCCCCATATATAATATATAAAGTGGGGTGTAAATATGGTTTTAATTAGGGTTTTGGTTTGAAAAAATTTGTGCAAGACAAACATGCTATGATGATATGAATGCAATGATACGACTTTTCATTTGATGAAATTTGGGATGTTACATACTTTCTTCCAAACTATACGTTGAATCCTTTGTTTTCAGCAAGCCGGTGAGTTGGACAACCTCACTGTAAGTTGGGGCAAAGTATTGTGGTTGTGTTGTGTAGGTTCCACGTTGTTAGCAACACCTTGGGAATGTTTTCTTTGCTCTTGGGGTTTCCCAAAAGGCTCTATAGTGACCGAGCCGCATCAACGTGGATGGCTATATTTCACAGCCATCAACCTCCCGAAGCTTATACTTGATCATCCTCGAGAAAGTAAACCAAAATAAAAAAGGAACTCAGAATTTAAACTGAAATAACGAGATGATGATCTTACTCATGATTGGTAGTCTCATGTTTTCTCCACTTTATTAATATGAAAAACTTCAGCATAGATATAGTAATGGCAAGCATATCATATGGGTTTTAATGAATCCTTATAGCGCAACAAGATTATTGTTAGCATGGATGATTCAAATGAGTAAACTTTATTCCATGTCATGTAATCAACTCATAGGCTTGCCTTTGAACAATAAAGTATAATCATGTAAAATTGAGAGTGTGAGAGTTTGTCATGAAAAGCATATACACTAAAGTATCTCAAGTCTCCCACATCAATAAGTCAAGACTTTCCAAGCACTACTTTTCTATTCATTGTCCTTCAAGAATTTCAGTTCTTAAGTAATTGAGACCATGCCAAAAATTTAATTAGTTTATCGGGATGTAATGGACCCTTGTGGCATCACCAAGGTTTTTGTTCCTTTTGCATAATGATTACTCATATAAGCCAGAGGAGTTATTCCATCATGAACACAGCTACATGAGAATGCCAAGAATCTTACCCATTATAGCATTGCTGCTACATATGTTTAATCAACTCATAGCCGAAATCTAGGAGTTTCCTCCATGAAGATCATTCGTAGGCTAGCGAAGTTGTTGGCATCCCATGAAGTTTGACACGCATAAAGCTATATCATTCTTAAGATTCACAAGTCAAACTTTGGCATGCTCACAAAAACCGCTAAACATTAATTCAATTGAACAAATCCTTTCAAAGAGAGATATCAAGTCAATCATTATTTTCTATGGTGTTGAGTGTCTCTAGGAAAAAGCTTTCAAGACTAAACACTACAACACCCAAGTCTTCAATTGTGAGACCTTTTCTTATTACAATTTTTTACCAAATTATGAGGCAAGACTTGGTTAACTATAAGAGCTGGAACAAAACATACTCAATTAAATACCCATGCAAACAAAATTTTACTCCAGTATAAAGACTCACTCCACCAATATAATATCTTAACATTTACTACTAACTAGCATGGGTTTATCAAACTTCAAAAGTGGGGAGTCATAAGGCATACCTCTCATGATTGGTTCCACTTCTCTCTTCCCTTTTGATTTGTTACTTGGAAACTCGAAGTCAACCACTCTCCTGCAAATATGTGAGAACCACAAGGAGAATAGAAAAGAAAAAGGAAAAAATAAAGATAAATGCAGAAATATTTTTTTTGTTTTTGAGAGAGGGAATTAAAGAATAGAAAATTGGCGGCAAAGCTCGTCTTGAAAATCTCGTAAACAAATAAAATAACTAAATATAAAGTGTTGGGGAAACCAACTGAAGGAAATATGCCCTTGAGGCAATCATAGGGATGATTATATTTCATATGTATCCATGAGTTATTGTAATGTTCCTTGAATATCCATATCAGGCAACTTGTATTGATTGGCAATTATGTGAATTGTTTGTGAAACTCTTTACTTATATGGTTATTTAATAGTTGTCCCTAGTCGGTGTTCATGTGAGGACACACATGAATATTAGACTAGCACATCGATTGGTTGATGACTATGTTTCGCAAGTCATAGACATGGAGATGTCAAACCAATGATGTGGACACATGTTATGAACATGGGGTTGGACTGACCCAACTTGAGACTGGAAATTAGACTTGCAGCTCTCTCTACACATCGTGTACGTTTTGTCCTTAGACCTGAGATTGTGGCATGTACTTGAGATGTGGATCGACCTACTTTGGGGATATCATACGCTACTCTGTAACTGGGTAGTTATAAAGGTAGCTTTCAGGTTTGTCCTGAAACATGCTGCAAGGCATGGTCAATCAAGATGGGATTTGCCCCTCTCTACTTGAGAGAGATATCTCTGGGCCCCTCGAGTGATCGGATCCAGAAATGCATGGCCGTGCTACATAAGGTTAAGAGTTAACCTAGTAAATGGATTCCGAATCACAGTATCGATAAAGAGAGGTCAGCTTGGAGCTAGACCAAATATCGTGAGGCAAAGGGAAAGACATGTACTAGACCTTATGATGGTTCGTCCGATATGATCTTTGTATACGTTTAGGAGTTGGCACGTATTGCTAGAGGCCGCTATCAACTATTGACATAATAAGAGTATTCGTGTCATGTCTATACATATATGAACCTATAGGGTCACACACTTAAGGGGATGGAAGCCTAATAAGGATTGGATGCGAATTAGACCAGGCTTAGGATACTAATGGGCTGCTAATTTAGAAGCCCACTAGGGACGCCTATATAAGAAAGGGTGGGGCAAGATGACCAGGGTTAAACCATTCGACCCAGTCGCCACTCCTCACGCATGTGTTGCAAGCGCGGACCTAGCAGTCCGGCATCTGACGCTTCCACCCTGTACGTGTGGATACCTCAGAGGCGCTGCATATGTAGCTCTTGGACGAGCCGTGCAAGGGGAGCTTCTCGTGGGACGAGGACAAGGAGGAGACGTGGAATGTCTGCACTTCCTCGACGCGCTTCATCAATTCCGCAAATGCGCGTCTAGTGGTAATCCCATGATCTATGACAACAGTAATCCTGGTTTACGCGGTAGAATTTTTTTGATTTGTGCTAGTGTAGCGTACCCGTATCCCTTCAGTGGTACGCGAGTCGATGCTTTTCAGTTATAGGTTCGGGATTTTTGTATATGGTGATATGAAGATTGATATGAATGATGTGATCGTTTATATTGCGGTGGTTCAGGATTGATCTATGATCTTGCTTTCCGTGATCGTGATTCTGAGGTTGTCGAACGACTTACCCCTACCGGTCGGTTTCCGCCATCGGGGTAGGAAGTGACACATAAATCATGTTGAATCACGCGAAGATCAATATGATTGATCGAATCGGAACCTAGATCTAAAATCGATGTACCGTGATCAAAGGAGTTTGATTGAATCGGGACAGGAGTCGGTTTATGGTAAATTTGATTTGCCGATCAAAATCCTTAAAGAAAATTTGATACCGCGAGGGGCGCTTCCCCTTCGAACCCCGCAGGGGGATACCCCCCTTAATCGTAGCCCCTTTTGTATCTCGTTAAGGTAACTAGGTGTTGCGATGTCACATGATCCGATAGAATGCGATTCTACGCATAACTTGTTTTTGCAGGATGTATGTGATCAGTATGGCCCATATATGTATGTGATGCAGGTATGAAAATTTGCATGACCTGTGTGCCATGAGTAGGGAAACACGGCTGGAGCCATATGTGTTGTCATTTATTGTAATGGCCTGCATGCCAACTTGTGATGATCCCAATACTATGTGATTTTGATTACTAGCTGTTAGGAGTAATAGCTTGTATTAGTTCTTGGACGACTCATCACTTGGAAGATGGCTCACATGGAACATGAAGATGGAGATCATCATGGTGGACAGGTTCTATGGCGATGGATATCACCATAAGAAAATGGGCCATACTGTGTCACAACTATGTGAATGATATTCTTATGTGTTTTACTACTATGCATGCTTAGATGATAGAAGAAGAACGATCCCTCAGAAAGTTTAAGTTAAACCATGCCCTCCCAACCAAACCTTGCACCATACTATGCCCTGTACAATCGTTGGTGGGCCTATGATATTAGGGTGTCGTAGTTTTCCTTGGCTGGATGTTTTTGTATCGGATACCTACACGCATAAGGGTTGGTGAGCTTGACAAGGTCATCTTAACAGTTAAGGACCTTGGGGCATAAAGGTTGGGCGCCTAGTTTTGACATAGAGATGTCACCCAACAACAAGAGTCATATGTGATATGATTAGCAAGTGTTGCTTACCGATTTACCTTGTCTTCTAGCAGTGATGCTAAAGCTCACTAGTCTACTTGTTAATTGTGGATCTTGAATCACTTAGTATCAATAGAGGGATATTGATTTAAGTGGGAGTATATGCTATTAAATTGTTTAATATGTTTTACTCTTTCATGGTTACATGGCTTAGTATTTTGCATGTTTTCTGTTGTAGATCAATGGCACCGAACACTACATCACCTTTTTCTTTGCATTCGATTCTTGACAAAGATAAACTAAATGGAACAAATTATTCGGGCTGGGTCCATAACCTGATAATTTTTCTCAGGTCTGATAAAAAGGTAATGGTTCTAGATACCCCAATCCCTTATGAACCTGCTGATAATCCATCTGCTGCCCTAAAGAACGCCTATAAGAGAGCATGTGATGATTCTCTTGAGGTTAGTTGTCTTATGCTTGCATGGATGGAACCTGAACTCCAAAAGAAGTTTGAGGATCAGGACGCGTACGATATGATCGTCGCTCTTAAGGACATTTTCCAAGATCGGGCAAGGACTGAGAGGTACAATGTTTACAAGTCCTTTGTCGAATGCAAGCTGGCAGAGGGAGCAGCTGTAGGCCCCCATGTGATCAAAATGGTTGGTTATAGTCAGACTTTGGAAAATCTTGGTTTTCCTCTAGGCCAAGAGTTGGCCACTGATTTCATTTTGGCGTCTCTTCCATCCAGCTATGGGCATTTCATTTCGAACTACCGTATGCATGGGGTGGAGAAGGGCCTTAATGAGTTATGTGGGATGATTAAAACAATAGAAAGTGACATGAAGAAGTGTGTAGGGCATAGCCATGTGATGGTTGTGCAGAACAAGCCTAGCTTCAAAAGAAAGGGTACTTCTTGGAAGAAGAAGGGCAAGGCTAAGGATACTATCCCCAAGCCTGCACCCAAGCAAAATGCTGGACCTGTAGAAGACACTGAGTGCTTCTTTTTTCATGAACATGGCCATTGGAAGAGAAACTGCAGCAAGTACCAGGATTCTTTGAAGAAGAGTGGCAATAAGAGTACTTCCCACTCAGGTACGCTTGTTGTAAATGTTGTGGACATTCTTCTTGATGATTCCTATATTAACTCTTGGGTATTTGATACCAGATCGGTTGCTCATATTTGCAATTCTATGCAGGGGATAATAAGGACTAGAGAAGTGCAGAAAGGCGAAGTAGATTTTCGCGTCAGAAATAAAGCAAGGGTTGCTGCATTGTTCGTCGGCGTCATGCAACTTCACCTTCCGTCAGGATTTATTATGGAGTTGAATAAATATTATTACATTCCTAGTATGGGTCGAAACATTTTATCACCTTCATGCTTGATTAGGGATGGATATTCATTCGCGAGTGTAAACAATGGTTGTGTAATATCTAAGAATGCTATGTTTATGGCTGACGCTCCCATTGTGAATGGGTTATTTATTTTAAATCTTGATGATGCATCTGTTTACAATGTTAGTGCTAAAAGGCTTCGGCCTAATGATTTGAGTCCTACCTATTTATCGTATTGTCGTTTGGGGCATATAAGTGAAAAGCGCATGAAGAAGCTCCATGGTGATGGTCTTCTAACTTCGTTTGATTTTGAATCATACGAGACATGTCAAGCTTGTTTACTTGGAAAGATGACCAAGTCGCCTTTTTCGGGTTTACCCGGGAGAGCGACAGACTTGTTGGAACTCATACATACTGATGTATGTGGACCAATGAGCACGACATCGAGAGCAGGATATCACTACTTCATTACTTTCACTGATGATTTCAGTAGATATGGTTATGTCTACTTGATGAGGCATAAGTCTGAAACTTTTGAAAAGTTCAAGGAGTTTCAGAATGAGGTAGAGAATCAACGTGGTAAGAAAATAAAGGCCTTGCGATCTGATCGTGGAGGTGAATATTTGAGTCACGAATTTAGCGATCATCTTAAGAGTTGAGGAATTGTTCCACAACTTACGCCGCCCGGAACGCCTCAAAGAAACGGGATCTCCAAACAGCGTAATCAAACTTTGTTGGACATGGTTCGATCGATGATGAGCCAGTCGGATTTACCATTATCATTTTGGGGTTACGCTCTAGAAACGGCAACTTTCACACTTAATAGGGTACCATCTAAATCCGTAGTTAAGACACCATATGAGATGTGGACTAGAAAGAATCCCAGTTTGTCTCTTCTAAAGATTTGGGGATGTGATGCATTTGTCAAGCGACTTCAGTCGGACAAGCTAACACCCAAATCAGATAAGTGCATTTTCGTGGGATATCCGAGGGAAACCTTAGGGTATTACTTCTACAACCGAGAAGAGGGCAAAGTGTTTGTCGCTCGTATCAGTGTTTTCCTAGAGAAAGAGTTTCTCACAAAGGGAACGAGTGGAAGGTCGGTGCGACTTGAAGAAGTTCAAGATGATCCAGTCGGGGATGCTTCTACGAGTGAAGCTATTGTAGCAGAATAAGTCGGCGAGGCGAGGCTCCGCGAAGCTCGGGAATTATTATTGTTAGACAATTATGAGCCTGTGACCTATGCAGAAGCGATGGTGGACCCAGACTCTGAGAAATGGATGATCGCCATGAGATCCGAGATAGAGTCCATGGGAGACAATCAAGTTTGGAACTTGGTTGACCTGCCTGATGGTTTTAAAGCCATCGAGTGCAAATGGATTTATAAGAAGAAGATTGATATGGATGGAAATGTTCACATCCATAAATCTTGACTTGTTGCAAAAGGTTTTCAACAAGTTCAAGGAGTTTTCTACGACGAGACTTTCTCGCCTGTAGCGATGCTTAAATTTATACGGATAATTCTAGCCATTGATGCACATTTCGACTATGAAATATGGCAGATGGATGTCAAGGCGGCTTTCCTAAATGTAATCCTAACTGAGGATGTGTATATGATGTAGACCGAAGGTTTTGTCGATCCAAACAATGCTAGAAAGGTATGCAAACTTCTGAAGTCCATTTATGGGCTGAAGCAAGCATCTCGGAGTTGGAACATTCGATTTGATGAAGTTGTAAAGGAGTTTGGCTTCATCAAAAAAGAACAAGAACCTTGTGTTTACAAGAAGGAAAGTGGGAGAGCACTGGTATTTCTAATCTTATATGTAGATGACATATTGCTGATTGGAAATGACATTCCTATGCTCGAGTCTGTTAAGACCTCATTGAAAAATAGTTTTTCAATGAAGGACTTAGGAGAAGCGGCATATATTCTGGGAATCAAGATCTATAGAGATAGATCAAGGAGGCTAATTGTATTAAGCTAGAGCACATACATTGACAAAGTGTTGAAACGGTTCAGCATGGAAGAGGCTAAGAAGGGGTTCTTTCCCATGTCTCACGGCTTTAAACTCAGCAAGACTCAGTGTCCTTCGACTACTGATGAGCATGAGCGCATGAGAAGTGTTCCATATGTTTCCGCTATTGGATCCATCATGTATGCAATGGTATGTACTCGCCCAGATGTTTCCTATGCTCTAAGTGTTATGAGCAGATACCAGGCTGATCCAGGTGAAGGTCACTGGACAGCGGTAAAGAACATCCTTAAGTACTTGAAAAGGACTAAGGATGTGTTCCTAGTTTATGGAGGTGAGGATGAACTCAGTGTAAAGGGTTACACATATGTGAGTTACCTTAACGACTCAGATGATTCGAAATCGCAATCAGATTATGTGTTTGTCATGAATGGTGGTGCTCTGAGCTGGAAAAGTTCCAAGAAAGATACGGTGACCTCCTCTTCAACAGAAGCTGAATATATTGCTGCGTCGGAGGCCGTGAAGGAACCTGTTTGGATTAGGAATTTCCTGATCGCTCTCGGTGTGGTTCAGGGCACGTCCAATCCCTTGGATGTTTATTGTGACAACAATGGTGCTATAGCACAAGATAAGGAACCTAGACAACACCAGAAGAAGAAACATATTCGCATGCGTTACCATCAGATTCGTGAGTTCGTTGAGGATGGTAGTGTCATGATATGCAAAATACATACAGACTCAAATGTTGCTGACCCATTGACTAAGCCTCTCCTGCAGCCCACACATGAGGAGCACACAAGAGCAATTGGTATTAGATACATTTTAGATTGACTCTAGTGCAAGTGGGAGACTGAAGGAAATATGCCCTAGAGGCAATCATATAGATGATTATATTTCATATGTATCCATGAGTTATTGTAATGTTCCTTGAATATCCATATCAGGCAACTTGTATTGATTGGCAATTATGTGAATTGTTTGTGAAACTCTTTACTTGTATGGTTATTTAATAGTTGTCCCTAGTCGGAGTTCATGTGAGGACACACGTGAATATTAGACTAGCACATCGATTGGTTGATGACTATGTTTCGCAATTCATAGACATGGAGATGTCAAACCAATGATGTGGACACATGTTATGAACTTGGGGTTGGACTGACCCAACTGGAGACTGGAAATTAGACTTGCAGCTCTCTCTACACATCGTGTATGTTTTGTACTTAGACCTGAGATTGTCGCATGTACATGAGATGTGGATCGACCTACTTTGGGGCTATCAGACGCTACTCCGTAACTGGGTAGTTATAAAGGTAGCTTTCGGGTTTTTCCTAAAACATGCTGCAAGGCATGGTCAATCAAGATGGGATTTGCCCCTCTCTACTTAAGAGAGATATATCTGGGCCCCTCGAGTGATCGGATCCAGAAATTCATGGCCGTGCTACATAAGGTTAAGACTAGTAAAGGGATTCTGAATCACAGTATCGATAAAGAGAGGTCAGCTTGGAGCTAGACCAAATATCGTGAGGCAAAGGGAAAGACATGTACTAAACCTTGTGATGGTTAATCCGATATGATCTTTGTATACGTTTAGGAGCTGGCACGTCTTGCTAGAGGCCGCTACCAACTATTGACAGAATAAGAGTATTTGTGTCATGTCTATACGTATATGAACCTATAGGGTCACACACTTAAGGGGTTGGAAGCTTAATGAGGATTGGATCCTAATTAGACGAGGCTTAGGATACTAATGGGCTGCTAATGTAGAAGCCCACTAGGGACGCCTATATAAGAGAGGGTGGGGCAAGCTGACCAGGGTTAGACCATTCCACCAGCCTCCACTCCTCACGCCTGTGTTGCACGCGCAGACCTAGCAGTCCGGCGTCTGACACTTCTACCCTATACGTGTGGATACCTCGGAGGCGCTGCATCTGTAGCGCTTGGACGAGCCGTGCAAGGGGAGCTTCTCGTGGGACGAGGACAAGGAGGATACGTGGAACGTCTATACTGCCTCTACGCACTTCATCAATTCCGCAACTGCGCGTCTAGTGGTAATCCCGTGATCTATGACAATAGTAATCCTGGTTTACGCGGTAGAAATTTTTTGATTTGCGCTAGTGTATCCTACCCGTATCCCTTCACCAACAAGAGTGCTCAAAAACTTAAATTACAAGCATAAACTCGAAATAAAATAAAACAAATGAACGCCAAATAAAGATAATGAGGAAACTTCCACAAGCTTAGGCTTTTGCAAGCCCTTCAAATCAATGTGGTGGTGGGAAAAAGTTGCAACTCCGGTTCGTTAATTGATTTATAAGTTACTAGTGGTTTCTCGGAGGTTCAGGGCGAGATTATGTATCCCCTCCACAGTCCCTCCAAGTTCTTGGAAGTATTGATATGTAGTGAACCGGGTTGGTGGCTGCTCCTCTTGATAAGGAACTTCTTGCTCCTCTTCTTGGTCTTCATACGCATCCGTAATCTCCTCCTCGGGTTGGTGTTGCTCAATATGCACATCATATAGTAAACATCCTTCCTCGATAGAGAAAATACCATTAGGCAAAGGAGCAGGGTAGAGATGCCCAGCTCCTGCAATATGCAAGTAATAACCACCACCTCTCCTAGTGAGCATTCCACAGGCTTTTAAAGTAGATAAACCAACACGTTGCTCACCTAGCAATGGTTGTAAGTCACCTAGGTTGATTCCCAAGGAAATGGAAAGCACGGTGATGACGCCTCTACCTATGATTGGTCCTTGGCTTTGGGAGGATTGGTGCTCCAGGTAGCACACAAGAATTGCGCCCAAGTTGAGTGACAAGTTGTTGTTGAAAGAAGCTTTTGCAAGGACCAAGATGTCCTCCTCATTGAGTCTTCTAAACTCATTTCGTGCCTGCAAGGTGTTAGCAATAACATAGAACAAATAGCGAATAACAGGATGTTGAATATTCTTCTCCTTGTTGACTCTAGAAGTTAAACTCATTTTATTATAATAATGATCTAGGGAAGGGTGCATGTCGGCATAAGATGCGCGTAAGGCATTAACATCATTATTTGGTAAACTAAAACACTTGCACCTTTCATCAAGTGATAATTAATAATTGTTGTTCATAAGTCAGAAAGAAATCATGTCCTCTCCATGCCATGTTTTAATGGTGCTTTGCAAAGAACTTAAAAATTCAAGAGTTAACTAGCGATAAATGGGCACATATTGGAATACAAACTTTTGCAAGCCAACTGTATTGAAAAGTAAATTTAATTCATTAGAAATGCCGAGTTGATTCAATATAATGGGACAAGCCCAATTGGTTGTCTTCACTTCTCGGTTCTTGATCTTTTGAAGCGATCACATTGGAGCTCATTCCTGGACCGTATCCCCATGCGGTTCTGAGCTGTAGCAGCAGCGTACGAATAAATCACGGCGGCACGAGCACGCGTTTGTCTCCTTGTGTTCATCTTATAAAATAAATAATAAAAGAAAAAATAAAACTTTTTGATCCAACGTGATAAGCATAACATATCCCTCATCATAACATACTAAACAGTCTCCTAAAAATAATAATCTAGGCAAGATAAACATGGAAATTGGTTCATAGTAGGTCTAACCCTAGATTGATAATGACAATAGATTGGAGATGGATTTGAAAAAAGTAACTGGAGGATCAGAGGAGAAACATACCGTAGATCACTTGTGTGCGAGGAAATCGAACGAAATTGAGTAGAGATGAAGATCTCTTGAGGTTTTGAGAGAGTTTGGAGGTAGAAGAGAGGAAAAGGATTGAACTTTTGGTGTTGGGGGTACCTTCCCGTGGCGTTTTTGTGGTTGTACGAACTATACGGTCAGAACTATACGACTGGAACATCTTATTCCTGCCGTATAGTTGGTCTGACAGAAAAAATTTAGGGTTTCTTCCTGGCGGTGATATATATATGGCCGGAACTATACGGCCGGGATTTTTATCCCTACCGTATAGTTGGTCATTAAACCTTATGTATTTGGAAAAGAAAATTTGACGATGTCATAGATATCTATACGGCCGGAACTATATGGCTGGAATTTTTATTCCCGCCATATAGTTGGTCATTAAACCTTAACCTTCTGTAGTTGTAAAAAATTTTATGTTTCTTCAAGAATTCTTTCTTAACCTGAAAGTTAGCAAAACACCATGTTTTGACAGAAAAATGACAGACTAAATTGTCGACCAACATCAACATGTATAAAACCGGATTTTAGTACCACTGAACTTCTCCTCCTCAACTGGAGTTTTCTAGCACTCTTTATTCAACATGAAACTTAAACTAAAATTTAACAACTTTACTCAAACCTTTATTTCACATGGGGTGCCTCCCATGAATTTCTCTTTTATGGTCAAATAGCTTGACCTTGATGTTGCTCACTTAGGCTAGTTGAGTGGAACACCCACTCCAAATTAGTTGGCCTTCAAAGTGATGGCATCTTTCTCATCATGATTGGCTTTCTTCTTCCTGCGGAAATGAATAACAAAAGTATCCCGCGAAGGCAATTGAAGCTTCACATTTCCTTCATGCAGATTAATCAAAGCCTTAATAATTCTTAAGAATGGACAACCTAATATGATTGGAGCAGTAGCATCTTCAGGCATGTCAACAATAACAAAATGAATAAGAGCAAGACAACCTTTAATGTACACTAAAGTATATTCTTTAATTCCTAATGCTTGTTTGTAGATAGAATCTGCTAGATGTAATTTTAACTCCATGATTTCAATAGATCCAATATTTAACTTATTAAAAAGACTCTTTGGAATTATTGAAACCTTTGCACCTAAATCACAAAGTGCAGCTATCTCATTAGTCCCAATTTTAATCTTAATAGTAGACTCAAATATATCATTAAGCTTAACAGGTAGTTTTTCAGCAATTTTCTTATATTCTTACTCAAGCTCACGTACTTTTATTGCTACCTGATTAACAAAGTGTTGATACATAGCTTCCTTATTTCCTTCACTTACTGGAATCTTGACATTGATCCTTTTCACAAGATATTCAACCGTGTAATTTGGTTAAGGGGCATTTCTATAGTCAAGTTCTTCAGGATCCTCCCTTTGAATTCTTATCATCTTAAGGTCTTCAATTGGATTGGGCTTAGCTTTACCTGCAAATTTAGCTAAAATGATAGTTTGACTCTTGGTTATCTTACATAGTGTGCCTCAACAATCCTTGTTCTTTCTTGGAGGGCCTGCAAATCACTCCTCAAACTTATAGCTTGGTTAGAAAATTTTCCAAGCATATTATCATGGTTCTCCATTATCTTTATAAGGAATTTATTTTGCTCATTTTGCGAATCCATAGAAGACTTAAGAGTTTCTTGGAGACTACCATTACTTGATCCCATATTATTATTAGAGTTACCTACAGGGATAGAATAGTGTTTCTGGAAATTAGGATTATAGTTCTTCTTCCAAGCAGGGTTATAATCATTACGAGCTATGAAGTCTATTTCTTCAATATTTTATTCTAGGATAGCTCTTAGCTGGTTTTCCTTACCTTTGACAGCTAATATGAGATCATCCAGCTTAACATTGAGTTCTTCATTTTCCTGAGGTGTGATGGAGATCACCTTCTTTCTGTTTGATCTTTCTAGGCATGTTTGTCTTGGATATTTTCTAGCAGCTACTTTGCTTCGGTAATTTGTTTACCCATAAATGTTCCTCCAGCTGAAGTATCAAGAATAGACTTAGACACACGGTTAAGAGCATTATAAAATAAATGGTGAATTAACGAATCTTCCATCCCGTGGCTGGGACAGTTTCTCATGCATTGTTTCATCCTCTCCAATGCAAGCGCTAGTGGCTCATGCTCTTCCTGTATAAAACCAGTAATATTAGATATTAGTTGCATAGTCTTTGTACGTGGGAAAAATTTAGTCATAAATAAAGAAGTACACTCCACCCATGATGCAATAGAATTTCTAGGCAAAGATAACAACCATTATTTTGCTCTTCATCTAAGAGAGAAAGGAAACAAGCGCAACTTGAACGCATCAGGGTCAACATCTTTAATGCGCATCATATCACATATTTCAGTGATAGTATTCAAGTGCATACCTGTGTCCTCAACAACAGAGCCTCCAAATTGATTCCGTTGAACCAAACTTAAATAGCGGGGCTTAATTTCATAGTCATCGGGGGTATTTGTTGGCTGGTAATAGAAGTACACGAATAATCATTGTTGGGAGTTGAAAACTCCCCAAGATTCTTTTCAGCCATATTTCCTATGTTTTTGGGTTTCTTTAAACAAAACTTATGATAGTAAAAACAAGAATTTAAAGACTAACTTATTTTTTTGGTTTTTCAAATAAAGACTGAAAGCAAACTAACAAAATTAAAAACAAGAATTAAAACTAGCAAGGTTCCTACTAACCTTACTAGGGTAGCTATTGCTTCCCCGGCAACAGCGCCAAAAAAAGGGTTGATACCTTCGATCCGGATTTCGGATGTAGTACAGATCTTTTACCTAGTAGACCTAGGTTATCGAATCCTCAGGAAGCAGAAAGCATAGTAAAGTTACTTTAACGGACCTTCGAGTGTTTTAGAATTCTTTTTGTGTTTTACAATACCAAGAGTTTGCAATCTTTTGCTGTTATCGATGATGGAGAGAGAGGGCCTGGGGCTTTCAGTTTCACCTATAGTTGTGCAAAATATCTGATGGGAATAAAAGATAGTAATAAAGTATGCATGTAATTGTTAGAGCAAGATAATTATATGTGGGCAGTGCAATCATAATTTCTATTGCCTCCGCAACCGCTTATAGCAATAACCTACCAGTCTCATCCATAGAAGAAAGAGAACTAATGATATGCATAGAGACATCACCGTTAATCCCAAGTAAATACCTCACATCAGTCATACTACCATTTCTATCTTTAGGGTTCCCATCCTACAGATTAGTCATTACTCACACTCCCTATACCTGATCAATCCTTGGGGTCTTGGGTACCTGACAATTCCTTAGATTGAGGCAAGATAGGGTACAATGATCATCATGTCATACAAACTAATACATGATCCCATCTATGATAAATAACATGCACAAAGCTACATGGCTAGGTCGAAGCCCTTAGCCCAAGGATAATTACTCACACATAGAGATGAAATCAACAATCATAAACATTGGAATGGACATCATGAGATTGATAGTAATAGTCTTACAATGTCGCCAATTTGAGATGAGATCTACTATTACAAGTGGTGGAATATGGATATGGTGGTGGAGAAGGGTTTGGACATTAGATCTAGATCTATCCCTCTGGTGTTGTGGTTTCTGATGGCTGGGTGTCATCGGGGGCGAAGCGAAAGAGTTTTCCCGTCGCCTGAGGCCTCTTTATATAGGGGTACCTTCACGAAAGTTGTTCT
This sequence comes from Avena longiglumis, assembly GCA_030063025.1. Lineage (NCBI taxonomy): Eukaryota > Viridiplantae > Streptophyta > Magnoliopsida > Poales > Poaceae > Avena > Avena longiglumis. Next base: position 466,470,204 of record CP125974.1, on the reverse strand, counting down.
GTTTGACCTAGCGGTGTTGGTGGAAACTATATGGCCGGAACTATACGGACAAATTTTTATTCCCACCGTATAGTTGGTCGTTAAAGCTTCTACCTCCTTTCCATGACTGCTGGTTTATTTGACTTGCTGGAAATCTCGTATTTTTGACTTTTACGTTGTGATTCCCATCATCAAACGTCATTATCTTTGCAGGGAAAAATAGAAAGACAAGATTACATACCCATTTGATCATTAGGCATTAGTGGCAGGATTTAGAGAGATATTTCATAAAAAATATGAATAATATATAGTTTAAATGTGGATGTGGATGGCTATGTTTCACAGCCATCATCCATCTGACACCACCGTAGGATGGAGCCGCCGACACGTCAACGATGGCTGCTCTGTCTGTCGGGTGGGATAGGAGCTGCTCGGGGCTGGGGACTGGGAGCGAATGAGAGAGAGCCGACCTCACGTGTGTCATACATGACCCCACCTATCAATATTTGGGGGAGTAGCTGCTCAGGGATTTTTGCATACTTGCCAATTTTGCATATCTGCCAAACTTTTTATTTGAAATTTTCATATTTGCCACATGACCACCACATGTTAGTGACACACAAAATGGAAAATATGGAAGTCACAACAGAAAACGTGGCAAATATGCAAATCCCCCTCCATCCCCACATCACGGACCCATCGGTCATTTTCTTCGACGGCCCCACATGACGACACCATCGTTCATTGGCTTCGATGGACCCACAGAATGGCCCCATTTTTCATTGGCTGCACCGGCCACCCAATCAGGAAAAAGCTTCCCACAAGTCAGCGAGAGAGCGGGTCCGGCGTGTATCCTGGCCCCACCCATTAGCACGTAACGGCCACGGAATGACCCTCCCCAACATGGTCCCACCGGTCGGCATGTAACGATCAAGCCTTTGACCTGACGACATCCCTCCGTCCGAGTGCCTACGAGCGCCTATGAGGGTTTCATAAAATAGCGAGGGGAAAAGTGAGGAAAAGTTAAGCGGGTGGGGAAAACTGAGTACAACTAACAAACCAAGAGAACGAAAATAGAAATCCCTAAATATAATGGCATTGCTTCTGGACATGTAGAACAGGACAAGCAAGCATTACACAAGTGTGCCTACAAATGAATTGAGCAATCGAACAGAGTGTTTCCTTGAATTTCAGCTAATATAAACTAGCCAGGTCATTTCAACAAATATATATGGAAGTAGTATTATATCCTGGAATTCAAGAGACGTTGGGTGACTCAAAATTTACGGTGCGCTACACAATGGGAATGAAGTTACTTTTTAGCTAATACTGAACGAGACAGAAATTATATGACATCATGCAAGAACTTGTAGAGCAAGAACACAATCCACGAATAAACTACACAATAGAGGATAGTTATGTCGTTGCTTAGGATGAAGCAGCAACATATAAGAAAACAATGACATGGCGCTTGTGAACTTGTAGAAGAGTCTATGCAAACCAACATGTCCAGTGTTCCCTTTTGGTCTCTATGCAAAGATAAAACTAATAGTCAGCATTGCATCTTTTAAAGATCTAAATAGCAACAACAAAATTATAATAGAACTAGTACGATGAGTTTAAACGGGTACTACAGGATACCAGAATGATGCCAGGGAGGAAATAATAGTAGGAACTTAGCTTGGGACGAACCAGATTGATTCAGTAACTAGGGAGCAGGGAATCCACACTAATGTTTTTCACTGACTTTACATTTTGCAAGAACTACATAATAGCAGACAATTACTATTGTAGGGAGTATCTAAGAACATGTGCATGACAAAATAAAAAACATGTGCATGACTTGAAATTTCTAGAGCGGCGAATGCAAACCAACTTGTCCAGGGATCTTGTATGTATTAAAAAGAACAGTCATGCCTGGTGACTTGTCTGTACTAGCATGATTACAAAAATGCAGTTCACTACAACAGTCTTTAACCTCCTATACTGCTGAGAAAACAAAAAGGGGTTGGAGATTTGGTTACCTTGGTCGGAAAGGCGTCTAAGCATTGTCGGTACCGTGCGGGTGACGTCTAGGTAACCGAGGGTGTTGCGGTTGCAGGGAAGCAGATCTTGAGAGGTTGTGGAAGAAGATCTTGGATGGTCGATGCCGTCTTGAGGACGGTGGACGAGAGCATCACTGAGGTACATGCGGTGTAGCAAACAGCGACGCCCGTGCAGCTAGTCTAGAGGGGTGGACAAATAAATCGTTGAACTAGATCATGTCTGGTGGACACCGGTGAAGTGGCTCCGGTGCGGTTGGGTAGCTTTCCGCGGCAAGGAAGCAGAGTTTGAGCGGTCGACGACACCATTGGTGCGGTCAGCGAGATCGCAGTTCCGGTGAAGTGGCAGAGAGACCCAGTGAACTAGATCCGGTGGGGTGGGCACCGGTGAAGTGGCTCCGCGGCGGTGCACGAGACCGCAACTCAAGCGGCACAGGCCGCCATGGAATTGCCGTCGGCCGGTGCGCATGGTGGGCGCGGTGCTAAGGGCGTGGGGAAGGAGCCTAAGATTTTTGGGGGGGCTAGTAGGAAAAACTGCGTGAATTAGGGACAATGGCGGTGCCAAGCTACGAACTATAGCTTGCCCATAGGGCGTCTGCACAATGGGTAGAATGGTAATTTTGAAACCAAATGTTTTTGAAATGGAGAGGCGCGATATGCTTCAAGGTCGGTGTGTGATTTTGCCAGTCGATTGAGCTTTTTAATTTGGCTATCGTCCATCCACTAATAAAAATAATGTAGTAGACCATACACTATTTGTCCAGGAATTCAAGGCAGAGAGTCACATCAACTGATCATCCATATCCATATTTTTGCACAGAAACTTGGATACCTTCGATTCTCACAGCGTAGGCGGTAAATTTTTCTGCCTGGCTGAAATTTCGAATTTGGCTAGCGTCGAAGTAAAAATAGAAAAATGGTACTACCTGGGTGGGAGATTTTTCCTACAAATTTTTGTAACTGAGAAACACGAAATGTTTTGGGGTCGGTGGGTTATTTTGCCGCTGGATTATGATTCCGAATTTGGCTTCCAGCCAAGGTTTAATAGAAAAAGGTTGTGTAGACCGTACGCCATCTGGTCAGCAATTTAAGGTGCTAGTCACATCCACTGATGCCTCCAATTCAAACGGGATAGGCGGTAGGTTTTGGCGGCCGACTGTGATTTTAAATTTGTAGATTGTCCAAATAATAATTTAAAAAAATAGTCCTCCCTCTCTTTCAGGAATCCAAGTCGGGGCAACAAATAAATGTGTGAAGTAGCTTTGGTACAAGAATAAAAATACAAGGCCTACTAATAAGTTAGGTGTCGGCAGAGACTCTTCTATAGGAACCACTAACCAAATCGTAGTACTAATTCAGATCAAATAAAAAGCTTGCTGCAAACAAATAGTACTGCATACTATCAAAACACAAACACCAGCTACATGAGTATATGTAGATCACAAACAACAAGGTTTCATCACGCATACAGTACTATATATAGAGAAACAATGTTTCATCAGATATGCATAGGCCCCCAAAACGAACAGACAGATCTAACATTCCAGCCCCTACAACTCCATGACTACAATACAAACAAAAATGCCGCCACTGTTCCATCAGCTACCAAAACAAACAAACATCATACTGAACATTCAAATAACATAACCTGGGCTAACACATGATTGCCCAAACAAGACTTTCTTGTTCATCTGAGTGTTATTTTCATCTCCTTGATGTTGCAGTCTGAATCATCTAGGTTACTGACAGGACTTCCTTTTCGTTTCTTTGAATTAGAACTCCGAATCACGTCGGATGCTAAAGGAAATGAACGAAATGATTCGCAAAATAATAGGTTTACAAAGATGCAAGGGTTGCACATGAATGACTGCACTAACCAGGTGTCATTAAGTAGGGATGTAAAGTACACCAACGTTTAGGAGATCTGAACTTCTTACACTTCATGCTGCTGAGATCTAATTCGAATACTCCCTCCTTTGCCCATATAACTGTAAGATCCCTCCTTTGTAAATGAAAAGGATCCCTGTGATTGCAATGCTAGTCCCTGGATCATTGCTAGCATCCACAGTTTAAGATGAAGTACACAGATACAAAGGTCATTTATTACATCCATTCCAGAGATAAACATAGTATTTACAACTCAAGGCCACAGGCCTAATACAAGAGTTTGAATAAGTAAATAAATATAAGTCTTCATCTTCATGTGCCACAGGCAAACATGTTGAGTGTAGACTCATGACACCTAATCCTCATCAGAGTAACCTGCAACATCACAAGTTACAGCCACAGTGGGTCAATACTTTGGAATAGTATTGGCAAGTGTTACCTTAGTAAAATCTAGGTGGAATACATTACTATATGCAATTTGGCTAAGTATAGCTTGGCTTGCTTTTCTCAAAATACGTTTTTCCTATTAGTTGAAATCACTAAGTTTTTCTTTGTCAAAACTTTTCCCAAGGAACCATCAATAGACATTGAGGTCCTTCACCCTTGTTCACCCACAAGTTTTTACTTAGAAGTTGGAATTATGAGATTCTTGATAGCTTCCATGCCTTGATGCTCAAGTTGTCCATTTCCATGGACTTGGCTAAGTACTTAGATTTTTCCATCTGCAGAGGTTGTGCACTTTCCCCACCAGACTTGGTTTCCCAAGACAGGACCTTTCAGAAGCCTTTCCTTAGACCAAATGGACGCGCTCCAACCTATCATTCCCACTACCAACAACTGTCAAAATGGCTAAGATCTAGCAACTTATGTGATCCAGGCAGAGCCCATATTGCCAAGTGGCTGCACTATAAGCTTCTCAACACTTGGCCTCTAAAATCCCTTTGTTCCTGGGTGGCTTTCCACAAGTGAGACACACAAGGTAAACCATAGCCATGGGCCTTGTGTAACAACTCAACCAAAAACCACCAATCAAATCCCTTTCCACCCAGGTGATTCATTGACTTAGTTGTTTTATTATGAAAAACATAAGTCCAAAGACTTAGAAAATATTTTCACCATAGCATGTATATTTTACCAACCCTTGTTTGCTACTAGCTAGGCTAAGCATGGCATAGATAGTAACTTAACTTGGAAATTTCCTAGCAATTCTACAACTACTTAGGATTTCCCAACATGGCATTTGGCAAAAATAGTAACATGCAAGACTTAGCAAAATATTTCTAATGCTTGTATAAAATATAGGGATAGAAATATTCATGAAGTACCACTTGCCTTGGTAGTTGGGAGAGTAGCACTCTTCACAATCACAATCACTAGCACCAAAGTCTACACAAAGAATGGTAGCAACAAATTACACACAACATATACAAACAAACAAAAATACATATGCATGCATGCAAAAATGCTAAGTGATGATTTTTAAAACTCAACCAAGCAAGTACATAGTACTGAATCATAACCAAGTCAAAAACTTGCTAAACCAAGTTTATTTGACACTAAAACAATTTCCTAAACAATTCATATGCTCAAAATAGTCCTAAACAAGTTTCTGCAAATAAAATCATTTTAACAGAAGCTAAACATTAAACACATTGCATAAACAGAAAGGGCTTGTTCTCCTGATTCCAACGGTATAAAATTTGCCAAAATCTAACGTGGGAATCAAAAGTTATAGCTAAATCAAATTTGGATATAAATCTGATTTCAAAATCTGTTTTTAAACAAACCCTAGCCACGCGTTGCGCTCTGATTGGCGCGTACCGTTTCGCGTCGGATCACGCTTCTGAACCGCTAGATCTAACTTAATCGCGCGGCTCAGATCTAATCTTACCGCTTCGCTTGAGTTCTAACCTATCCGCACGATCTGGATCTAACGATCCTGAGCAGCCTGACCATCTAGTGGCGGCGCTGACGGCGGCGATAGGCGGCGGCGCGTCTGTTAGTGGCGGTGCCGGTGTTCTAGGTAGCCCGGGGAGGCGAGAGGGTGCTTACCAGAACCGCAGGGAAGAGGTGAAGCTCAACGTGGCGGTGGCTTGGCAAGGGGCGCTCGGGTTCGTCGGGGATTCCTCGCCGGAGTTCGTGGGCGCTGGCTGCACGTTGTTGACGTTGGCGAGGTTCTGCGTCCCGCTAAGTCAAAAGGAGGGTACCGTTAGATGCGCAAGACGATGAGGATCCTAGGCGTATCAGACAGAGGGCAAGGGGCGGCTGGTACTTACGGGGAGAGGTCGCTGGAGTTCGTGCAGAGGGTTGCGGCGCTCGGTTGAAGTCGCTGGAGGCTACAGAACATGCGAGAACAAACGGGGTGTGTCAGTAGATGCGCAAGGAGTTGCTGAGCTTGATAGCATGAATCATGGATAGAGGGGGACACGGTGCTCACCGGAATTCGTCGGCGAGGTCGTCGGAACAGCGACAGCGTCGAGCGAGTTGCGAGCAGCCCGGTGGCGTGGAGGGGAAATTGGGTGAGGGGAAATGGCCGCGAGAGGGAGGGGATTAAGTAGGCAGAGGCTCGACAAGAAACGCTTAGTGATTCAATGCCAATTACACTGCGAAATCAACGCAGCAACGGCCAGCGGCGGTGTTTGTGCGCCGAAATTTGGGGAAGACGATGACGACGTGGACGGGGCCCGCTTGTCAGCGAATAGAGCAGAGAGGGAGTGGGGTCCGAGCGTTAGTGTCTCCGTGGGTGCGTCTGCGCGTGCAAGAGCGAGAGGGAGGACCCGGGTGGGCTAGATGGGCTGCTTCTGTTGATGGGCTCAATCCCTGGCGCTGGCCCTTTTCATTTTCTTTATTCCTTTTCTATTTCTAATTCAATTTCCTGGAATGGTTTTCAAATAAATTCAAACTCAAATTGAATCAAATCTTTTCAGGAACTTTGTAGTGTGCAACATTTACATTTCAAGGCATAAAATCAAATGGTCTCTCTGTTCAAGCTTGGTTCTTTTGAATAAACAAAATATATAGTGCCATAGCACTTGATTTGCAAATGTTTTGAAAATGGTTTTGAAACCATTTTTACCTTGTAAAATTTTGTAAAACTCCACACTCAATCCAATCAACAAGGAATCAAAGAAACTTGGTTTAAAAATACTTAAGCTCTCAAATGGGGATGGCCATTTGATTTAAGTTTGCTCACATAAAATGATAGCACTATGTGCTTCTGTTTTCTTGAATTTGGTTTGAAATTGATCTCAAAACTATATGCATGCATGAATGATATGCAAACTTTGAAATCATGATTTTAGGGATGTTACAATAACCACCATTTATCTATCCTCAAATGCGTAGAGAAACCTTACTAAATCTTTCCCATTAGATTCCCATGATTTCTCAAGGCCAAGGAGAGTATCCAACTCAACCTTTATATGAGGAACCCAAGCTTCCCATTTCCCTATTGATGAGATTGCACTAGACCATGTGCATAGAGGGAAATCTCTTATAACCGCAAGGGAAACATCTCCATTATGCCCCTTAGCGATGACGAAATTGTGTTTGGAAATATCATGTATCTCATGTGGGCACTCAATATAACATAGTTTTGTTGTCACGTTGTCGAAGGAAATTATATATCTCGACTTCATTATTAGCCATTACAAAATGCCCTCTATGAGAGTTGCCGGCCTGTGATCAGTCTTAGCCAGCATCTCAGCATGTTCAATCTAGTCCTCCCATTTTCCAAACTCTGATGAGTACCTCTAGACCAATGCTTGGTTACCATTGGTTACTATCCAAATAACCCAGAAATTGCTGCAATAGTGTGAAGACAATTGCCCATGGTTTCTCAAATAGAGAATTGTCCCGCTTTCATACTCATGTTTCCGCCAAACTGGAGGTTCTGGTATCACTATTTCATTTCCACTGATTGGATCCTAGGCCATTATCATGTTAGACCCTTGCGGACAATGAAGTGTAGGGGTTCGTAGCATGGAAAACAAAAAATTTCTACCACATGCACACAAACAAGCCAAGATCTATATACTAGATTGTAGCAACGAGTCGATAGAAGCACTCACCCTCGAAGATTCCAAAGCGGTTAACGAGAGAAGATTCTCGTGGGTGATGTAGTCGTACACTTGTCGATCTCAATATCGCGTAGACGATCCTTCCGGCGCTACGTTCCGGCAGCGCTTCCATAGTCGGTCACACGTTCGGTACTCAATGAAGACCTTCCTCTCCCTTGTTTCAGCAGGCAGCGAAGGTTGTAGTTCTCTCCTCGTGATTCCGGCAGCACGACGGCGTGGTGTCGGAAGTAGAGGGACGATCCCGCAGGGCTTCGCCTAAGCCGGTGCGAGTTATGGTGGATCTAGGGTTTCCCAGTGATCTAGGGTTTAGAAGACCGGGAGGAGGAGGAGGAATTGGCGGCGGATAGAGCGGCAATGACGAGGGGCGACAGACGGGGGGTCAGGCTGCGGCAAGGCGCCAAGCATGGCTTAAGCTGGGAGAGGGCTAGGGCTTGGTGCTTTGGGGCAGCCCACCCCCTCTATTTATGAGTGGGGGGGGGCAGCCTTGGGAGGGGTGAGTTTGAATCCACTTCCAAACCCAAGTTGGAAGGACTCTCTCCTACTTCCACTAGGAAACTATTGTTCTAGTTTGACGTTTCAAACCTCCCGTTTGACTTTCAATTTAGAGCTTTAATTCTCTCTTACAAATAACCACACCAAGTGACCTAGGATATGATCTAATCATTCCACTTACCCATGACACATTCATGGAACATTCTCCTTCCGGACCGGTGAACCTTCTAGAACCATCTAGAACCTCTCCGATGAAAACATCGGAATGTTTCCCGAACTCCGGAATCGTACTTTCCTTATATGAATCTTATTCTTCGGACCATTCCGGATCTCCTCGTGATATCCCGGATCCCATCCGAGACTCCGAACAACATTCGGTATCCCTTATTAACATTCCATATCTACTAAACAACATCGAATCCTTAAGTGTGTCTCTCTATGGTTCGTGAATTATGCGGACATGACCGAGGCACTTCTCCGATCAATAACCAATAGAGGAATTTGGAAATTCATATGGCTCCCACATATTTCTATGATTATTTTGCGATCGAATGAACCACTTACATACGATACCAATTTCCCTTTGTCTCATGATAGTTTACCTATCCGAGGTTTTGATCGTCGGTATCTCTGCATACCTAGTTCAACCTCGTTACCGATAAGTACTCTTTTCTCATTCCCGTGATATGTGATCCCTTGTGAGCCAGTGACATGCTAGCAAGCTAATTGGATGACAGTCCACCGAGAGGGCCCAGAGTATATATATCCGTCATATGGATGGACAAATCCCACTCTTGATCCATGTGCCTCAACCCATACTTTCCGAACACTCAATGCCACCTTTATAGCCACCCGGTTACGGTGTGGTTTTTGATGTCATCAAAGAATCCTTACGGTGATGGTGATTAGCATGATCTCATGGTCGAAGGAATTAGGTTACTATGTATCAGAAAGCTTATAGCAAACAAACTATTGAAATGACTTGATCTTTATTCTACACTTATCTATAGGAGTATGTCCATCATACCATTCTCCTAATGATATGATCTCGCTGTTAACAACATCTCAATGTTCATGATCGAGAAACCACGATCATCTATAACCAACAAGCTAGTATTATTAAAGAGGCTTTACTAGGGACTCTAATTTAGTTTACAAATAACACAAGTATTAATGTTTCCGGTTAATACTGTTATAGAATGAATGTGAACATTTATCATAAACACAAAGATATAATAATAACCACTTTTATTATTGCCTCTATGGCATATCTCCAACATGAAGTAGCACCCTACCATTGAGAAATCCGAGTACATATGGTTTGAAGGCTTTATGTACTTTCACTAGGCTGTTCAACTTCTAGAAGATGGCTCGGTCAAGATTATGATATGTTATGAATCGAGCGTCCTCAGAGCCGTTGGTGAAAAATTCAAGTAACGGCATTCCTCTGTTGTGTGATAGGGTTAGATTTTTGAAAATGTTGCTTCCCATGATGTCCATCCAATGTTTTTGGGCGACTACTTCCCTCAGTATGCAGGATGGGTGCGAAGGAAGCCTGACAAGAATCTGACCGACTACATCGCTTGGCAAGAAGTTGATTGTTGCATATGTTCTTCCACTAAAGCTGGTAGGATGATGCAAATAGCACAAGTGCATAATCAAAATCAAGTAAAATGCAAAAGGCACAATGCACAACCCTAAAAAAGAATTAAGTAAATACCACAATGCATCATATAATTTGACAGGAAAATTTATCATCAAAATTTCATAAACTGCATGTGTCCGAAAATCTACCTAAATAGCAGAGTGTGTCAACAAAATACCTAAATAGCACAAGGGATCAACTAGAATAGTACAAAAGCACCAAAATGCTTCACCATGTCGGAACGGGGTAAAGGGAATGAAGAATTTTTTCCAGAGGTCACCAGAGAGGACAGAAAAGCCCCCACCTAATTTTTATCGTTTTATCATAAAGAAGGGGACAAAGACATACGCATCTTTAGTGACTTGGTGAATCCATGTAACATTCCAATTTCAGCAACCCTGAATTGTTGTAAAAAAGACAAAAATCAGGGGGAACAAAAAAAATTCTTGTTAATTGTTTCAAATTTTGCTTACATGTTTTCTTCTGTTCATACACCTGAATGTGTATTAGATAATATACTTCCTATCTCAACACTAGTTGAAAAAAGCTATTTTACAAAAGAGATTTCTTGGATCATTTTTCATATTATCAAATGTTCTGGAATTTTAAACCTGAGCCAAGATGACTTCGACACAACAATTTTTTTACTAGTGTCCCTTTAAGAAAATTATAGAGACCTATATATACTCTCCTCGGATTATTCTTAATATTATTATTTCTATTGGTATTCTGGTATTCTAAAGATTTCAAGGGACATCTCGCTGGTCACAGGACGGCCGCCTTCTTGCTCATAAGCCCTTGTCTTACATTTGTACTTATGCATGTTTTATATACTTTTATACAAAGTGCATTTGTTTACCGTTCAATGTTTATACCTGGTAGTGGCTTGGCTCCTCCAGCTAATACCAATTGTACTACTAAGTACAACCCCTTGATGACACCTACTTGTCCCTAGTATAGTAGATGGTGTATAACCCATACCCCTTTGGAGACCCCGTTTTAGTCGAAGCAAAATTATAGGATAGGTAGACCCTAGAAAAACTCGTTTAAAAATGTTTTATAGAATGGGACAGGGCTATATTTGAAGTTTGTTACGCTGGTATGGGAATTCTCATGACTACTTATAAGGGATCATCTCCCTTGAATGCTAAGGTTCTTTTATGAAAAGTTCAACTGTGAGACAGTCACCTGGAGTAATTGCGAACTGCTCACGGGAGCAGCCATGCGATACTATGAGCCCGTCATTGAAAGTGCCCCTTCTCGAGGATTCGGAAGGCACTCCGGTTGGTCCGTGGATCCAGACGTCCCGGTATTGAGGGGAATAACTCATACGGTAGTGCCTATACTAGAGTGGCATCCAGAGAGTCTTGACCGGTTACTCGACCCACGATCAGTAGGGATAAGGGCAGGGTACCCGTTTAGTCTGGGTAAAGTGTACAACCTCTGCAAAGTGTAAATCTATTTGAATTTCCTTGTCCTCGGATGGACGGTTGGACAAACTACTGTAGAGAGGTCCTGGTTTTGATTTCAAAAAGTACTTTGGAAAAGCAATGGCTTTGGAAATGTTTTGACCATGGGATGGTCGAAAAGGAAGGAAAGGAGTTTGGTCATGGGATGACTGGAAGGAAGAAACAAATGGGTGACCCAATCCTAGGGTTTTTCAAAGATTTTCAAAAAGGTTTCCAAAATGTTTTATATCAGTTCTCAATAAAACCTTGTAGATGCTACCTCTACAAGAGAAACTATTTTAGAAAAGGAACCACTCTTGGAGCCCTCCTACTACCACATCCATACTGCATATCCATTGGTTATTATTTTTATTTTATTAATGTGGTTTGCGAGTACATTCAAAGTACTCACCGGCATTATCCCTGGCTATTTACTTGGCCAGATTTCCAGAAGAACAAGGAACGATGGAGAAGCTGACGTCTATGCGAGCTAGAACGTCTTCCAAGTCAGTCGCCTGTAGGTTAAGGTATGCCATGGGCTTTGCACTTGGAGTCTTCCGCTATTAATGTTGCAATCGCCATAATGGCAATAATGTAAGTTTTGTACTCATTACTTATGAATGATTTAATGATACTAGTTGATTATGCCCATGGCTCACTGATCATAGGAACATGAATTGCAGGAATAACGGGGATTCTCAGACCGTAAATTTGGGATCCCAAAGACTTGGTATCAGAGCCATCCTGACTATAGGAGACCTTAGTTAGCATGGATGTTAGACATGACAACCCCTATTTTGGAAAACACCGTCTTTAGAAAATTATTTCCTCAAAGGCTTTTCGAAATATTTCTAATCTTATCTTCTCTGACTTAAACTTTTTGAAATGGGCTTACTCTATATCTTGTTAACCTTAAAAAATTCCATTTTCAAAACCAAATCGACCTAAGGACCATGAAGACGGAGATCCCGAGTTGAAGAGAAGCACAGACAAGCAGACCAAGGAAGCTACCGACAACGAAAGACACTACAAAATCGCCCTACAGATAGAGTCCTTCATCGCCCAAATACACCAAGTACGGCATATATGACCCCATATGTCAAGACCGATTTCAAGATCTTCTGCAACGTCCGTAGCTAGGATAAGTATCCTCAATATAGGTACTCTCGTCTTGCTTGTCATGTGCTGATGTGAATGCTTGAAATGTGTTGCTTGTCCGCCTTGGATCATTCGATCCTATGGTATGACCACCTCATTTTTTTCCACATCATGAACCTTCATAATCCCATAACCTGAAACCTCTCCTCATCAGGATGACCACATAAATAAATCTCCGACAAGCCCTATCCGTGCCTACTTCTAATAGCCCCCATAGGAGAGTAAATTGCAGGAAGCTACCACAATTCGGGCTGTCAGAACGACTCAGTACCAACATTCTTAATTTTTGCACGTCAGTACCAATTTTGAGTCACAGCGTTGCGAATCACACTAATTCACAGATAAGAGCATTTTGACAGCAACACCGACAGTTTGGGCCCACTTGTAAGAGTTGACTTGGCAACATAGTTTTCCACATCAGCATCGTCTCTCTCCCTATATCTCCTTCCTCACCCTTTCTCTCTCTGATCCCTGGATCCCACGTGCATGCCCACCAGCCCGCGTGTTGCCACTCCCCTGCCCCTGGATCCTGCCGCCGCTCCTAGATCCCGCCGCCGCTCCTAGATCCCGCCGCCGCCACAACTCCCGCCTCGATCCCACCGCTCCTCGGTGGAGCTCCAGGCATGCGAGGTGCTCTGAGCATCTTGCAGCAACACTAACCAGGCTTGGGGCTATGGTAGAGGTGAGGCCGCGATAGAGGCATCCTCTCTAGGAGGCAACGCGACGGCAGCAGGGCAGACCAGCGGCGAAGCGACGACTGTGCTTGGACGAGGGCAGCGTTTACCGGGCTTGGCATGTGAAGGCGGCGCTGGCCGGGCTAGGGGCCACGGTGGAAGTGGGGTCACGATGGAGGTGGGCTCCCCGGGAGGTAATGCGGCGGAGGCGAGGACGGGCCGGCAGATGTGGTGCTTGGAGAAGTTTCGCTCGCCGCGAAGAGCTCCTATGCACGGGTTGGAGGTTGAGGATGCGGTGGTGTTTGCTTTATTTATTTTATGTTTATTATTTAGTATTTAGAAAGAGGAGGGAAATTCAGATGGGTGGATGACAGGCGGGCCCAACCTCCACCTGAGTTAGTTCTCCATGTTGGCTGACAAGTCAGCTCTTACAAGTGGGCCCAAACTGTCGGTGCTGCTGTCAAAATGCTCTTATCTATGAATTAGTGTAATTCGCAACGCTGTGACTCAAAATTGGTACTGACGTGCAAAAATTAAGAATGTTGGTACTGATTTGTTCTGACAGCCCGAATTGTGGTAGCTTCCTGCAATTTAATCCCCACAGGAGCAACGATCCTATTCAACCCTCTACCGAATCAACGGAAAGTGCTCGTCATAACACAAACACCCCACGAATCCTAAAGATAAGGATGCTGGAAGACAATGAGTCTACTCCGTCATCAAAGCAAAGCAACATAAATAATGCAAGTTAAGACAACCCCTCTGAAGCTAAAATGCCTCCACCTCGACGAAGGACCAAGAAGAAGCATTGCTAACCGCTAAAACTACCCCGTGGTAAACCTTACGGCTTTGTTAGGTAACCACCGTAGAAAGGTAGTCGCAATAAGGTGCCACTCGAAGACCTCAATTCAAGTTTCACTCCAATGCTCCAAGACAAAGGATCTACCCTAGCCTCGAAGACCCCAAGTAAAGATCTAAGGTGGAAAGACTGCGTCTTTCCACTCAATTCCAGAAGACCACCTACGAGAAGATAATCCAAGAACCTGCCCCAAGCACCACCTCTAGAGTCGTCAGAGGAACAGAAAATAGACCTCATCAAAAATGTTCGGAAATCTGCCCGATCCTACCAACACCCGTGACGCTTAGACTTAAGATGACAATGCTACCCAACGCCGCCAATACTACTCCCCAATCAGTAGAAAGCAACCCCAAAGAACCGAGATTCTCTGAAGACGTCGCGAATTCCTTCTATGCTATCTCTGCTAAAGACCCCTCCTGTACAACCGCGGCCCTAAACCGCCAACCAAAACCGACATCCTCCCAACTTGCTGAAACTCTAAAATAGTTGAGATGCCTCTCCAGAAGCAGAAGGTATCAGGTCAACCGAATAAACCCACTTCCAGATGAAAGGTGCAACACTTCCCCAACATTAGCCTATGACTCCAATAAAGAAGGTGTGCAACTCCACCAAGCACACCTAGTGTCGCTCTAAGGGGGAAAGACTGCGTCTCTCCCGCCCAAAATCCATAAAAGCCTAGAGTCGAACTCTAGTCATTGTTAGGTGATAACCACCCTCTAAATCAGAATAGTGGACCCTACGTGAAGGATAATAATTGACACTTCTCTAGAATCATAAGCAACTCCGGGAAAGTCCTCTGTCACCTAGTCGACCGTCCAGCCAACACCCCGGTGTTTCAAGACCAAGAAAGCAGAGAAGCTGACTTCAACAATCAAGGATCAAAGAAGGCTCAACTTGTCGTCTCTTCTCAGCAGAAAGATTGGAGTTTATGCTTCTTCCACCTAGAATCTTCCTAAGGGGAAAAGACTGCGTGTAAAAACACTCAACCATAGCACTTAACCCCGACCCGTAACTAACCAAGACGTTTGTTGTAAAAACATCCTTCATCTAAAACTCCAATGCTGAAAATTGTTAAACCCACGTTCTCACCCAACCCTACCTCTCCCGAATCTCAGGACGAGATTCTTTTAATGGGGAAAGGTTTGTAACATCCCAATTTCAGCAACCCTGAATTGTTGTCAAAAAGGAAACAATTAGGAGGAACAAAAACTTTTTTTAAGTGTTGCAAAGTTTTCTTACTTGTTTGCTTCTGTTCATACACTTGATTGTTTATTAGATAATATACTTCCTATCTCAACACTAGTTGACAAAAGCTATTTTACAAAAGAGATGTAGTGGCTCATATTTCATATTCTCAAATGTTCTAGCATTTCAAACCTGAGCCAAGATGACTTTGACACAACAAAATATTTTACTACTGAACCTTTAACAAAACTATGGAGACCTATATATACTCTCCTTACATTTTCAAGACAGAACTTTCAACTACTCTCAACTCTAGGTTTTCGAAAACTTTTCCTAAAACCTTTCCACTCCAATCTTGGTAGAAATACCAAGAGGTCCTTATAGTATTCAAAAACACAACTTATTCAACATACCCATCCTTATCTTAAGCTAGGCTTGATGGTAACCTAAAAATAAGTTGGATAAGTTTGATAAGATGAATTTCCTTGATCTTCTGGTTGATGATTTGCTTTGTTTCTGCTATGAGGGATGACTTGTCTGCCTAGGAAGTAGCATGAGCCAATCTAGGAGATCACTATAAAGGATCAAACCAATGGTTAAAATCATCCAATATTGATCCAAGCTTCCTAAGATGGATCTATCCTAGGTCACCCAAGTGACTCTTAAATCTACTTACCCAGACCAATCATGAGCTAATCCTTTTCATTAGCATCCAACCCATCAAAGACCCACTTCAAGCATGAAATCTTATCTACACAAGCTATTCTCCAATATCATCCACTTGATGATGAGCATGGACCCTTGAAATCTATCCAAATCTTTCCCTCCTTCATACTTATCAAAATAAACCAATATGCCAAATTTGGTTGTCTGAAATCCTTTATTAGATTCAATCTTTAGAACCCCACTTACTCCAATCAGTGTGCATTATTGAGAATGTACTTGAACCATCTTGTAGTACATCATTATTAATACCAAATCCCACTCTTTCCCTTGTCTAAACCATTCTGGTAGCCACCCATCCTTGATGGTTTTGTAGTCAAGATAATAATCTTTTTTGCAAATCTTATCATCTTGCCTACTTTGGCAGGAGCTCACATCCTTATGCTATCCCCTGTTGACCAAACCTATACATGGTTATAACCTACTAAGCATGTTATATCAATCCACCCTTCGCTTGTTTCCAATGGAGCTCTGTGCTTCCTAAACCCACCTAGTTTATGAGGCATCATGACTCATCTACAATGGCAGCCTTATTTTCAACAAAGTTTGCCATCACTTATAGACCACCTCAAATGCAACCAAGCCAAACTCCTTCTTCCATGATCATCTATATAACTTGATATAAGTATCCATCTATCCCTTGCATCAAGGTGAGCTCTAAGCTCACTAATCCAACCTTGTTTAGGTGGTATAAAAATATTAATGCCCTAGATCCTCTAATCCTTGCTCTCTTATAAAATTCCATCTTGTTTTGAAAAACCCAAGGTTTCCAATGATGGATACTTCAAGTTTACATCATCCACCCTAGATATAAACATTTTCAAAATCATTTCCATAATTATTTGGAACCTAAAACTATTTAAATTCCTTTCCTTGCAAAATTCTCAAAATCTCTCATATAAAGGCAAGTTTGTTTTTGTCCCAAACTACTTTGCCAAATCAAGGAACACTTGATTAATATATATCATATCCTATCTAATCATCTAAAAAATAAATATTTTTGAGATTCATTATTATTTGTTTTTGCCCTTTTTCTCAAAAGGAAGAAACAAGAAATAATTGCTTAAAAATACTTTCCTATCTAAATAAAATCCAAGAAAATTCTCCAATATGTAATATGTTATTTAGTACCATCTCACATAAAAAACAAAACTTGTCCAATGTAAAAATATCAAATGAGATTCTAGAAACTATTTCTACACTTTTCTAATAAATGAGTTTAAATGGACATATAACCTTTGGAAAAATCCCAAGCAATTCTTAGGGCTATCTATTGGCCTTATCTACACACCAGCACCATCTCCCCACATTGTCCAATGCAAATTATTAAACCTCCTTCAAAAACCCCAAATTGATCAAGTTTGTAAAATTAATCAAGCCTTAATCTAAAACCCACCAAACCATCACAAGAATTTGCCCAACAAACTTGTACAACCGACCTCACTCTTCTAGTCGAGCTACACTATAGCTTGGTACTGTTCACCCTTGTCCTATAGCTTTTGGAGAGAGGATAAGAGATATGTGTGGCCACAAACACTTTCCTAACAAATAGTTCCAC
This sequence comes from Avena longiglumis, assembly GCA_030063025.1. NCBI lineage: Eukaryota > Viridiplantae > Streptophyta > Magnoliopsida > Poales > Poaceae > Avena > Avena longiglumis. The sequence continues at coordinate 466,452,475 of CP125974.1, read as the reverse complement.
TCCCAGCACTCCAGCCACCCCTCTGCCCATCTAGGACCCACTCACACCTCTCTCCATCGCCCATGACACCCAATGGGAAGCTCCTGGACCATCCCTAGATCATCCATGAGCCATGACCACCATAGACCAATTCACCTTGGTTTATAAGGAAATAGGCAAACAGACACACTAGCTCTCCCTCTTCGCCTCATTTGCTTCCTTGCCACCAACCTAACCTCCATAAAGCACCAATCCCTCACCCCTGCTCTGTCCTGGCCAAGAGAAGGAGAAGGATGCCCTTCGGCCATTGCTCCAAACCAGAGCGTAGCCCCCTCTCTCCTTCATCTGCCTCTCTGCATGTGACCTTGTCGAGCTCCCCTCCCCCCTTGCATCTGACCTTGCCCTATTTTCTGCCCAGGTACCTCGCTACGGTCGAGCTCGGAGCAGTCGTCCGATGCCCGGCGTGGGGAACCACCACTACAAGGAATCTGCTGATACACGACCCTCCATTTTAGTCACTGAATCATCATTGTCTATAATATATGACGATCTTATGACCAAAAACATATCGTCAAAAACTGAGCGTTAGTAATTGCATACAACGACGTTTTTTACGAAATCGTCATAACCATATATGACGATATTGTATTGTCATAAACGTTATGACGATCGAGTATCGTGACGGGCCATCCAGCTAGGCCAGGTCAGATCCTACGTGGTCGATCTGACGTTGCAAGAATATGACGAAATGCAAATGTCATAGTAAGAAATCAGTCCGGTCCATTTCAGTGGTCCATATGGGCTAAGCCCAGTAATCTGGCTTATTTATGTTTTTTCCCTACCAATTTTAATATGCTACATGGGACAATCCCAACATTTCAGCCCTTTTATGTATTGTTCCTTATCCTTTTTAGTCCAGTTATTTGCTATTTACGACCTTATTAGGTCAATTCATCTTATATTTATGAACAGTGGGTCCCAATTGTCATATTCTTCTAGGCAGTGGGTCCCAATCCTTAGGTTCATTCTTTTCACAGAATATTAATTAAAATGAAATATAGCAATCAGCAGAGAAAACACATGAATATATTCAAACAATGGCCAGAATCAATTTATACAATATTATAGTAGGAACACATAGTACACATGAAGTTCCACGCTCAAAATTCACATCACAACATGCTTAATCGTCGTCACAATGGAATCTATAAATATAACTCTCAGCAAGCTTAAAAACTAGCTATTCTTTGATATTCTGGAACTTCTTCAAGCTTCCACTTCTTCAACATGTAGCTCTTGTAAAGAGTATATCTACAATAGTTCAACAAAACAATTACAACCAGATAAATAGCAGCTCATACAAAATTCTAAAGCTATGCTTTACAACATAATTAGCAACTCATAAATAGAGAGTAATTACAAGCAGATAAAGACATAAATAGCAGATAAATAGAAGAACAGACTGTTACGCTAGTGTAATTCATCTATGCTTTGCGCCATAATTCTATAGTCGAACACTGCTAATTTAGTAGAACTTCAACCGATCATGTGTCCAAATTGCCTTATCCAAGGATGATTTGTAGTAGTATTTCAGTGTGTTGTGTAAGGAAATGATGTGCAGTTAGGTGTGGCGTTCGAGAGAAACAAATTGCTCTATCAGTGTTTTATTAATGAGACCGACCAAGCAGAAGGAGAAGTGAAGTAACAAGTGATGTGTCTAAATATTTGCAAAAGTAGAAAAATACAAGTCACTTCTAAATCGAGGTAGTAATTTTTTTGTTTGGCTCGAAGGGTAATAATCTACTACAATACTACTAGACTAATGTGTAAGTGAGCATGCAGGAATGACTAGTAGACTTAAAAACAAGAGGTTTGTGCAGCTCACTTGAGATGACCATGCCGTCAAATCACTTGCTTAGCTCAATGTGCAGCGCCTCGACTCCCAGCTCAAGGCACTCACGGCGACCACTTTGACCTCGACAACAAGTCAGATCTGCATCGTGTGATGGGGAAAGCAGGTGAATAAGAGGATAGATCATAATCTTCGATGGAGAAATTCATGTCCTATGAGGAAGAATAGGACTGCACTAACTGCACTAAGTAAACATCCAGCTTATCTAACATAAACATGTAGCTACAATAATACATGTCAGGCTAGATCAAAAGCAAGGCTAGTTCTAGATCTACACCATGAGCAACGCCACCTATTCATGTGATTTAGTGATACCATACCAATAATCTAGCAGACAACACAGAGCACATCACTAGTCCATAAGATCTTCAAAATCTTCAACAAGGCTCTACAAATCCAATAGTGCTCGCACTACTCGAATTAGTGCCAAATGAAGGATATGCATGAGTACAAAGCACTAAATCAAGCAACCATGATAGGAACAAGGGATAACAGGAACAAACCCGTCTTGAGTATGTTGAGGAAAAGCACATCACAGACATATGAAGAAATGAAGATCAACTACTTAGATCCAAGTCCTGGCAAAAAAACTGCTTAGATCGAAGTCTAGCTACACTGTATGCCCAAGTGAAGATAATATACTGCATATGTGCAATATGTTTACATTGTAGAAAGAAGAACCAAGTAAAATAAAGGCCAATCAAGGATGATGCTACATATTATGCTCATCACACTCCATATGTGTATTTGCTTTACATTGTATAAATCAGAACCTTATATAACAAGTCATATGTGCTAATAGCAACAGAACATCTATAACCTTAGAGATGAACAGGGTAAAAAGGTCACAACTATGCTACTAAACAGCAGTGGTGCTTACATTCATCATATTAAACTTAAGGCATTGGTAATAAACAACAACAAGCAGCAATGCTGCTTACATTTAACACACTAATCTTAGATCATTGTGGTTGTACAAAACAACAAAAAACAGTGGTGATGCTTATATTTAACATACTAACAATTGATCGACATGAATAAGCAGTGCTACCGAACACTAAACAACAGTGATGCTTACATAAATATACTAGTCATATATCAGCAAGAAATAGCAGTACTGATAAACAACATCAATGCTTGCATTCAACATACTAGTCATAGATCAGGAAAAATAGGAGTGGTACTAAACATGAACGACTACTATCGGACATGGGACTAGCAGGAACAACATAAGGAAACTGAAAAGTCGCACATCTTGGAACAACACAGTTTTTAGAAATTTTATCCAAATGGAAACTGAAAGTTGTAAACATCTCATCGCACATCAACGCAGCTCTTGAGTCTTTAGACTAGACCAATTTGTGGCATCATTTCTCCTAACATGTAGTGTTGCCAGAAGCAACATGAGACAACAACAATTTTCATGACAACACAAGATATCTACCTCGATGATCAGTCCAGAATTATATTAGAATTAGCCATATAGTAGTCTACCAACATCAACAAGACACTACCTCACCTCCTGCGAGCTTCAGGATAAAACAAGGTATGCTATAGTTCTGATGATGTATGCTAGAATGACCAACAGCTACCATCAGGATTCAGGCTTCAGCTAAGCAAGCTACCACAACATGCAAAAAATACAAGCATCAGACCATAGTGTTTGCTAAAAAAGGCTTGACAGATGCATACATATAAGTATAATACAACAGTACAACATGACCATGATGATAGAGATGTGAAGTGTACAAGACAATCTCTGAAGATGAAAGGGGTCTCACCGGCTACGAAGTGGCTGCCTTGTTCCCGGCTAGAACGCCGGAGGACATGGCCCAGACGGAGCTCGGGTGCTGATGCTGCTGCAACGTTGGGAGACGGCCTTGTGGAGGAGGGAGCCGGATCTGTCGACCACCGATGCCAGGGAGTTGGCGTCCTGCGGAGCCGTCCGCCAGCCACGAGCGCAACGCGGACAAGGCGAGATCGATCGAGCAGCGTGGGTCAATGCACGAACGCATGCTCGCGCCAGCGAACAGGCCCGCCGTGCCGCCGTGACTGCTTTAAGGAGGCAGGGTTGGAGAGATCGAGGGGTGCGCGGATTCGATGTGATCTAGCGGCAGAGGAGATGGATCCAGGGAGTACGCGGAGGAACCGCCGGCTCCGCAGGCGGGCAAAGGCAAATGGATGAGCGAGGCGATGCGGCCATGGGTCACGAGGGCGGATGGATGGGCGCGGCCGCGAATTTGTGGTGGCAACGGCGACATATGGGTAGTGTGGAGAAGGGAGATGAGAGTGCTGCAGGGTGGGAGGGGATTAGGGTATGGGTGATGTTCCTCTCGATCTGGATGGGTGGGGCATATGATTTGCCAAAACTACCCATGACATTTATGTGTTGCTACTTTGGAAACTATAGTCCTTTTCAGTCATTTAATATTAAAATGTGGGCGGGTAGGGGAGGCGGGAGATCTGGTGGCAGGTGAAATCTGGATCATTGGATGGATCCCACATGAACGGATGAGATCTACTTCTATGAGGTGATCCGTGGATAGTCTGTCTCTCTATTCTGAATGGCTGGTTTCATTTTTCGAGTGCCAAAAAAGGGTGTATTATAAAGCAATCACCAAATGTAAGTTTCAAAATGGTATCATCTTATTTTTCAAAAATACTAGACCACCTTAAATGTACAATGTCCCAACCGGGTATCTCAAACATTTCCATCCACCCCTCGCGAAAAGGACAAATTACTGCCGAATCAGCAGGAAGTAGGTCCGATTTGAACTACAGGTACATGATATGATGCCCATGATTTTTTGAAAAAAAATGTTTTTTAGACTCGCAATATCATGTTTCTTGATAGATCCAATGCAAGTTTAGCGAGGATCATCCCCTAGCTAAGAACCTTCATGCCCGCCGTTTTGACCAAAGTTTGAAATGGGCATAAAAATTTCAAAAAATGATTAGAACAATGTAAAACCTTCGCGTGGTGTTATATTATGTGACATAGTTGCGAGAAAAAATATCAAACTTGGTATACTGACTGTGTCTCGAAAAAACCTTCTCACAAATGACCTATCATGTCCGAGGTTTCATGGCTTTCAGGCCGAAAGACCAATGTTATGGTTAGAACCGTGACATAGTTTGTGATAATGTGTCCATATTATGCACGCATGTGTAACATGGGACGGCGAGCAATGTTGTAGGAGGAAGTTTTTCTTTTTTCGCATAGAAAAGACATTTTGCATTTTCCGAGCACAAAAAATAGGGGCATTTTATGAAGCAACCACCAAATGAAAGTTTCAAAATAGTACAACGCGATTTTTCTAAAATACTAGACCTCCTTAAATGCACAGTATTCCAACTGGGTATCTCAAACCTTTTCGTCCATCCCAGGAGAAAAAGAAAAATTCCTGCCGAATCGGCAGGAAGTGGGTCCAATTTGAACTACAGGTACAGGATATGATGCCCATGATTTTTTGCAAAAAAAAATTTTGGACTCACAATATGCTATTTCTTCAGAGATTCAATGCAAGTTTAGCGAGGCTCAGCACCTAGCAAAGAACCTTCGTGCCCGCTGTTTTGACCATAGTTTGAAACGGGCATAAAAATTTAAAAAACGGTCGGAACTATGCAAATCTTTCGCGTGGCGTCATGTTATGTGACATAGTTCCAACTAAAAATATCAAACTTGGTATATTGCAAGTGTCTCGAAAAAACCTTCTCATAAATGACGTATCATGTTCGAGGTTTCATGGCTTTTGGGTCAAACGACCAATGTTATGGCTAGAATCAGGGCATAGTTTGTGATAATGTACCCGTATTATGCACACGTGTGCATCTTGGGATGGAGAACAATGTTGCAGGAGGAAGTTTTCCTTTTCAACGCACGGAAAATCCATTTTCCGAGCGCAAAAAAGGGGAGTTTTGTGAAGCAACCACCAAATGACAGTTTTATAATGGTACCACCACATTTTGTAAAAATATTATACAACCTTACATGGACAATGTCCCAACTGTGGTATCTCAAACCTTTACGTTCACCCCTGGCGAAAAAGACAAATTCCTGCCAAATCGGTAGGAAGTGGGTCCGGTTTGAACTACAGGTACATGATCCAATGCTCATGATTTTTGGAAAAATCATTTTTAGACTCACAATATGCTATTTCTTTAGAGATCCAATGCAAGTTTAGCGAGGTTCAGCCCCTAGCTAAGAATCTTCGTGTCCGCCGTTTTGACCATAGTTTCAAACGGGCATAAAAAATTAAAAAACGGTTTGAACTATGTGAAACCTTCACGTGGCGTCATGTTATGTGACATAGTTCCAAGGAAAAATATCAAACTTGGTATATTGCAAGTGTCTCGAAAAAACCTTCTCATAAATGACCTATCATGTTCGAGGTTTCATGGCTTTCAGGTCAAACGACCAATGTTATTTCTAGAATCAGGGCATAGTTTGTGATAATGTGGCTCTATTGTGCACGCGTGTGCATCTTGGGATGGAGAATAATGTTGCAGGAGAAAGTTTTCCTTTTTAAAACACGGAAAATTCATTTTCCATTTTCCCAGCGCAAAAAACGGGGAGTTTTGTGAAGCAACCCCCAAATGAAAGTTTTAGAATTGTACCACCTAATTTTGTAAAAATATTAGACCACCTTACATGGACAATATCCCAACCGGGGTATCTCAAACCTTTCCGTTCACCCCTGGCGAAAAAGACAAATTCCTACCGAATCGGTAGGAAGTGGGTCCGATGTGAACTACAGGTACATGATCCGATGCACATGATTTTTGGAAAAAATGTCTTTTAGACTCACAATATTCTATTTCTTCAGAGATCCAATGCAAGTTTAGCAAGGCTCAGCCTCTAGCTAAGAACCTTCATGTCCGCCGTTTTGACCATTGTTTGAAACGGACATAAAAAATTCAAAAACGGTCGGAACCATGTGAAACCTTCACGTGGCGTCATGTTATGTGACATAGTTCTAAGTAAAAATATCAAACTTGGTATATTACAAGTGTCTCGAAAAAACCTTCTCATAAATGACCTATCATGTTCGAGGTTTCATGGCTTTGGGGTCAAACGACCAATGTTATGGCTAGAATCAGGGCATAGTTTGTGATAATGTGCCCGTATTGTGCACGCGTGTGCTTCTTGTGATGGAGAACAATATTGCAGGAGAAAGTTTTCCTTTTCAATGCACGGAAAATTCATTTTCCCTTTTCCCAGCGCAAAAAACGGGGCGTTTTGTGAAGCAACCACCAAATGAAAGTTTTAAAATGCTACCACCCCAGTTTTCAAAAATAATAGACCACCTTACATGGACAAATGTCCCAACGGGGGTATCTCAAACATTTCCATCCACCCCTGGCGAAAAAGACAAATTTCTGCCGAATCGGTAGGAAGTGGGTCCGATTTGACCTATAGGTACATTATCTGTTGCCCATTATTTTTTGAAAAAAATGTTTTTTAGACTCACAATATGCTATTTATTCAGAGATCCAATGCAAGTTTAGCGAGGCTCAGCCCCTAGCTAAGAACCTTTCCATACACCCCTCACAAAAAGACAAATTCCTACTGAATCGGTAGGAAGTGGGTTCGGTTTGAACTACATGTACATGATTTAATGCTCATGAATTTTTGAAAAAATAATTTTTAGATTCACAATATGCTATTTTATCAGAGATCCAATGCTCACTCCAAATATTCATTGCACTCACCCAAAAATTTGAATTAAAACCCTAATTTCAAAATCATATTTTGAATTATTCTAGTGTCTCTACTATGGACTAATGTGGAATTAGTAAATACACTATTTTTAAATAATAAAAATATTTCTAATTAACAATCTAAGAAGATCTACTGAATTTTATAAAAAGAGAGAGACAAAAATCAATTCATTTGGACTTTGTATGAAAGAGATATAAAAGAATTAAGAAAACAAAAAAAGTAAAGAAAAAAAATTTCCTAAATGAACCACCCCAGCTGGACCAACATTATCTAACGGGCTCCAAGGCCCAGGTCGTCAAGGGAAAAAAGAAAAGGAGGGAGGGTACGTGGAGTCCGTCCCGTAAGGCCTAGGCCCAACCAAATCTGGCCAAATTCATAAAGCAGAAGCGCAACACCATAACCAAATTGATTTAGTGTTGTGATGGTTAGGGTCTCCTATTTCTTGGATGAGGTCTCGGGTTTGAGCACCGCCACCAGTCTTATTTTTGTGCCATTTATTCATAGATTTTTGGCAAGCCCAATGTAGCAATGTTGTTATAATAAGATACCGCGCGGAATTGTAACAGAAAATGTGTTGTACCGTGGTGGTTAAGGTCACTTCAAATTGTGCGAGGTTGTAGGTTCGATCCCCATAGCGGATCATTTTTTGCAATTATTTCCTGAAGAGACGCGGGACATGCCACGTAGATATAATTGCTTATGTGGCCAATCAGTCAATTTAATGTATTATATTTTAGATGATATGACAATTTAAATTGGTCATACTTGGGTATAAATAAGGCCCTATGCTATATCATGGGGATTATGACGATTTCATATGCTAAAATTATGACGATTTCATATGCTACAATTATGACGATTTTAACATAAATCGTCATAATTCTATATGATTTTGACTCTCCAAACAACCTATGACTATCTTGTGCAAAATCTTCATAGATCTATGATGATTTCATTTCAAGTCACTTTGAGAACGTCACAAGTTAACACATTTCTTGTAGTGCACCTCCCTGCAACAAAACCGACCTTGCTGCCCATCTCCGAGGTCGTCGCCGTGTACCAAGTCCTCCCCACCGCTCCCCATGATCGCATGTAAGCCCCTGAAGTGCCCAGCCACCGCCTAGGGTTTCCTCGCCCCTGCCCCAGTTGCGAGCTGGACGACGGTCCAACACCTTCGATCTTGTTCTAATCGAACGGATGAGGTGGCTGTTACCCCTTCGCCGCCCTGGCGTCATTCACGCGTGGGCCCTGCCTGGCCACGTTCGAATTTTGGTATCACGCCCGTGTGCATGCTGATCTAGGCTGATACGTCGGAAACGTATCTATAATTTTTTATGCTCCATGCTGATCTGGACAGTTTCTCATGCATTGTTTCATCCTCTCCAATGCAAGCACTAGTGGCTCATGCTCTTCCTGTATAAAACCAGTAATATTAGATATTAGTTGCATAGTCTTTGTACGTGGGAAAAATTTAGTCATAAATAAAGAAGTACACTCCACCCATGGTGCAATAGTATTTCTAGGCAAAGATAACAACCATTATTTTTCTCTTCGTCTAAGAGAGAAAGGAAATAAGCGCAACTTGAACGCATCAAGGTCAACATCTTTAATGCGCATCATATCACATATTTCAGTGATAGTATTCAAGTTTATACCTGTGTCCTCAACAACAGAGCCTCAAAATTGATTCTGTGGAACCAAACTTAAATAGTGGGGCTTAATTTCATAGTCATCGGGGGTATTTGTTGGCTGGTAATAGGAGTACACGAATAATCATTGTTGGGAGTTGAAAACTCCCCAAGATTCTTTTCAGCCATATTTCCTATGTTTTTGGGTTTCTTTAAACAAAACTTATGATAGTAAAAACAACAATTTAAAGACTAACTTATTTTTTTGGTTTTTCAAATAAAGACTGAAAGCAAACTAACAAAATTAAAAACAAGAATTAAAACTAGCAAGGTTCCTACTAACCTTACTAGGGTAGCTATTGCTTCCCCGACAACATCGCCAAAAAAGGGTTGATACCTTCGATCCGGATTTCGGATGTAGTATAGATCTTTTACCTAGTAGACCTAGGTTATCGAATCCTCAGGAAGCAGAAAGCATAGTAAAGTTACTTTAACGGACCTTCGAGTGTTTTAGAATTCTTTTTGTGTTTTACCATACCAAGAGTTTGCAATCTTTTGTTGTTATCGATGATGGAGAGAGAGACAGGGCTTTCGGTTTCACACAGAATGTGTGCAAAATATCTGATGGGAATAAAAGATAGTAATAAAGTATGCATGTAATTGTTAGAGCAAGATAATAATATGTGGGCAGTGCAATCATAATTTCTATTGCCTCCGCAATCGCTTATAGCAATAACCTACCAGTCTCATCCATAGAAGAAAGAGAACTAATGATATGCATAGTGACATCACCATTAATCCCAAGTAAATACCTCACATCAGTCATACTACCCTTTCTATCTTTAGGGTTCCCATCCTACATATTAGTCATTACTCACACTCCCTATACCTGATCAATCCTTGGGGTCTTGGGTACCTGACAATTCCTTAGATTGAGGCAAGATAGGGTACAATGATCATCATGTCATACAAACTAATACATGATCCCATCTATGATAAATAACATGCACAAAGCTACATGGCTAGGTCGAAGCCCTTAGCCCAAGGATAATTACTCACACATAGAGATGAAATCAACAATCATAAACATTGGAATGGACATCATGAGATTGATAGTAATAGTCTTACAATGTCGCCAATTCGAGATGAGATCTACTATTACAAGTGGTGGAATATGGATATGGTGGTGGAGAAGGGTTTGGACATTTGATCTAGATATATCCCTCTGGTGTTGTGGTTTCTGATGGTTGGGTGTCATCGCGGGCGAAGCGAAAGAGTTTTCCCGTCGCCTGAGGCCTCTTTATATAGGGGTACCTTCATGAAAGTTGTTCTGTTTGACCTAGCGGTGTTGGTGGAAACTATATGGCCGGAACTATACGGACGAAATTTTTATTCCCACCGTATAGTTGGTCGTTAAAGCTTCTACCTCCTTTCCATGACTGCTGGTTTATTTGACTTGCTAGAAATCTCGTATTTTTGACTTTTACGTTGTGATTTCCATCATCAAACGTCATTATCTTTGTAGGGAAAAATAGAAAGACAGGATTACATACCCATTTGATCATTAGGCATTAGTGGCAGGATTTAGAGAGATATTTCATAAAAAATATGAATAATATATAGTTTAAATGTGGATGTGGATGGCTATGTTTCACAGCCATCATCCATCTGACACCACCGTAGGACGGAGCCGCCGACACGTCAACGATGGCTGCTCTGTCTATCGGGTGGGATAGGAGCTGCTCGGGGCTGGGGACTGGGAGCGAATGAGAGAGAGCCAACCTCACGTGTGTCATACATGACCCCACCTATCAATATTTGGGGGAGTAGCTGCTCAGGGATTTTTGCATACTTGCAAATTTTGCATATCTGCCAAACTTTTTATTTGAAATTTTCATATTTGCCACATGACAACCACATGTTAGTGACACACAAAATGGAAAATATGGAAGTCGCAACAGAAAACATGGCAAATATGCAAATCCCCCTCCATCCCCACATCACGGACCCATCGGTCATTTTCTTCGACGGCCCCACATGACGACACCATCGTTCATTGGCTTCGATGGACCCACAGAACGGCACCATTTTTCATTGGCTGCACCGGCCACCCAATCAGGAAAAAGCTTCCCACAAGTCAGCGAGAGATGGATGGCGGGTCCGACGTGTATCCTGGCCCCACCCATTAGCACGTAACGGCCACGGAAGGACCCTCCCCAACATGGTCCCATCGGTCGGCATGTAACGATCAAGCCTTTGACCTGACGACATCCCTCCGTCTGAGTGCCTACGAGCGCCTACGAGGGTTTCATAAAATAGCGAGGGGAAAAGTGACGAAAAGTTAAGCGGGTGGGGAAAACTGAGTACAACTAACGAACCAAGAGAACGAAAATAGAAATCCCTAAATATAATGGCATTGCTTCTGGACATGTAGAACAGGACAAGCAAGCATTACACAAGTGTGCCTACAAATGAATTGAGCAATCGAACAGAGTGTTTCCTTGAATTTCAGCTAATATAAACTAGCCAGGTCATTTCAACAAATATATATGGAAGTAGTATTATATGTCTGGAATGCAAGAGACGTTGGGTGACTCAAAATTTACGGTGCGCTACACAATGGGAATGAAGTTACTTTTTAGCTAATAATGAACGATACAAAAATTATATGACATCATGCAAGAACTTGTAGAGCAAGAACACAATCCACGAATGAACTACACAATAGAGGATAGTTATGTCGTTGCTTAGGATGAAGCAGCAACATATAAGAAAACAATGACATGGCGCTTGTGAACTTGTAGAAGAGTCTATGCAAACCAACATGTCCAGTGTTCCCTTTTGGTCTCTATGCAAAGATAAAACTAATAGTCAGCATTGCATATTTTAAAGATCTAAATAGCAACAACAAAATTATAATAGAACTAGTACGATGAGTTTAAACGGGTACTACAGGATACCAGGACGATGCCAGGGAGGAAATAATAGCAGGAACTTAGCTTGGGACGAACCAGATTGATTCAGTAACTAGGGAGCAGGGAATCCACACTAATGTTTTTCACTGACTTTACATTTTGCAAGAACTACATAATAGAAGACAATTACTATTGTAGGGAGTATCTAAGAACATGTGCATGACAAAATAAAAATCATGTGCATGACTTGAAATTTCTAGAGCGGCGAATGCAAACCAACTTGTCCAGTGATCTTGTATGTATTAAAAAGAACAGTCATGCCTGGTGACTTGTCTGTATTAGCATGATTACAAAAATGCAGTTCACTACGAAAGTCTTTAACCTCCTATACTGCTGAGAAAACAAAAAGGGGTTGGAGATTTGGTTACCTTGGTTGGAAAGGCGTCTAAGCATTGTCGGTACCGTGCGGGTGACGTCTAGGTAACCGAGGGTGTTGCGGTTGCAGGGAAGCAGATCTTGAGAGGTTGCGGAAGAAGATCTTGGATGGTCGATGCCGGCTTGAGAACGGTGGACGAGAGCGTCACTGAGGTACATGCGGTGTAGCAAACAGCGACGCCCGTGCAGCTAGTCTAGAGCGGTGGACAAAGAAATCGTTGAACTAGATCCTGTCTGGTGGACACCGGTGAAGTGGCTCCGGTGCGGTTGGGTAGCTTTCCGCGGCAGGGAAGCAGAGTTTGAGCGGACGACGACACCATTGGTGCGGTCAGCGAGATCGCAGTTCCGGTGAAGTGGCAGAGCGACCCAGTGAACTAGATCTGGTGGGGTGGGCACCGGTGAAGTGGCTCCGCGGCGGTGCACGAGACCGCAACTCAAGCGGCACAGGCCGCCATGGAATTGCCGTCGGCCGGTGCGCATGGTGGGCGTGGTGCTGAGGGCGTGGGGAAGGAGCCTAAGATTTTTGGGAGGGATAGTAGGAAAAACTGCGTGAATTAGGGACAATGGAGGTGAAAAGAAAAACAATTATGATCATGCCCCCAAGCTACGAACTATAGCTTTCCCATAGGGCGTCTTCACAATTGGTAGAATGGTAATTTTCAAACCAAATGTTTTTGAAATGGAGAGGCGCGATATGCTTCAAGGTCGGTGTGTGATTTTGCCAGTCGATTGAGCTTTTTAATTTGGCTATCGTCCATCTACTAATAAAAATAATGTAGTAGACCATACGCTATTTGTCCAGGAATTCAAGGCAGAGAGTCACATCAACTGATCATCCATATCCATATTTTTGCACAGAAACTTGGATACCTTCGATTCTCATAGCGTAGGCGGTAAATTTTTCTGCCTGGCTGGAATTTCGAATTTGGCTAGCGTCGAAGTAAAAATAGAAAAATGGTTCTACCTGGGTGGGAGATTTTGCCTACAAATGTTTTTAACTGAGAAGCGCAAAATGTTTTGGGGTCGGTGGGTTATTTTGCCGCTGGATTATGATTCCGAATTTGGCTTCCAGCCAAGGTTTAATAGAAAAATGTTGTGTAGACCGTACGCCATCTGGTCAGCAATTTAAGGTGCTAGTCACATCCACTGATGCCTCCAATTCAAACGGGATAGGCGGTAGGTTTTGGCGGCCGACTGTGATTTTTAATTTGTAGATTGTCCAAATAATAATTTAAAAAAATAGTCCTCTCTCTCTTTCAGGAATCCAAGTCGGGGCAACAAATAAATGTGTGAAGTAGTTTTGGTACAAGAATAAAAAGACAAGGCCTACTAATAAGTTAGGTGTCGACAGAGACCCTTCTATAGGAACCACTAACCAAATGGTAGTACTAATTCAGATCAATTAAAAAGCTTGCTGCAAACAAATACTACTGCATACTATCAAAACACAAACACCAGCTACATGAGTATATGTAGATCACAAACAACAAGGTTTCATCACGCATACAGTACTATATATAGAGAAACAATGTTTCATCAGATATGCATAGGCCCCCAAAACGAACAGACAGATCTAACATTCCAGCCCCTACAACTCCATGACTACAATACAAACAAAAATGCCGCCACTGTTCCATCAGCTCCCAAAACAAACAAACATCATACTGAACATCCAAATAACACAACCTGGTCTAACACATGATTGCCCAAACAAGCCTTTCTTGTTCATCTGAGTGTTATTTTCATCTCCTTGATGTTGCAGTCTGAATCATCTGGGTTACTGACAGGACTTCCTTTTTGTTTCTTTGAATTAGAACTCCGAATCACGTCGGATGCTAAAGGAAATGAACAAAATGATTCGCAAAATAATAGGTTTACAAAGATGCAAGGGTTGCACATGAATGACTGCACTAACCAGGTGTCATTAAGTAGGGATGTAAAGTACACCAACGTTTAGGAGATCTGAACTTCTTACACTTCATGCTGCTGAGATCTAATTCGAATACTCCCTCCTTTGCCCATATAACTGTAAGTCCCTCCTTTGTAAATGAAAAGGATCCCTGTGATTACAATGCTAGTCCCTGGATCATTGCTAGCATCCACAGTTTAAGATGAAGTACACAGATACAAAGGTCATTTATTACATCCATTCTAGAGATAAACATAGTATTTACAACTCAAGGCCATAGGCCTAATACAAGAGTTTGAATAAGTAAATAAATATAAGTCTTCATCTTCATGTGCCACAGGCAAACATGTTGAGTATAGACTCATGACACCTAATCCTCATCAGAGTAACCTGCAACATCACAAGTTACAGCCACAGTGGGTCAATACTTTGAAATAGTATTGGCAAGTGTTACCTTAGTAAAATCTAGGTGGACTACATTACTATATGCAATTTGGCTAAGTGTAGCTTGGCTTGCTTTGCTCAAAATAGGTTTTTCCTATTAGTTGAAATCACTAAGTTTTTCTTTGTCAAAACTTTTCCCAAGGAACCATCAATAGACATTGAGGTCCTTCACCCTTGTTCACCCACAAGTTTTTACTTAGAAGTTGGAATGATGAGATTCTTGATAGATTCCATGCCTTGATGCTCAAGTTTTCCATTGCCATGGACTTGGCTAAGTACTTAGATTTTTCCATCTGCAGAGGTTGTGCACTTTCCCCACCAGACTTGGTTTCCCAAGACAGGACCTTTCAGAAGCCTTTCCATAGACCAAATGGACGCGCTCCAACCTATCATTCCCACTACCACCAAATGTCCAAATGGCTAAGTTCTAGCAACTTATGTGATCCAGGCAGAGCCCATATTGCCAAGTGGCTGCACTATAAGCTTCTCAACACTTGGCCTCTAAAATCCCTTTGTTCCTGGGTGGCTTTCCACAAGTGAGATACACAAGGTAAACCATAGCCATGGGCCTTGTGTAACCACTCAACCAAAAACCACCAATCAAGTCCCTTTCCACCCAGGTGATTCATTGACTTAGTTGTTTTATTATGAAAAACATAAGTCCAAAGACTTAGAAAATATTTTCACCATAGCATGTATATTTTACCAACCCTTGTTTTCTACTAGCTAGGCTAAGCATGGCATAGATAGTAACTTA
Source organism: Avena longiglumis (assembly GCA_030063025.1). NCBI lineage: Eukaryota > Viridiplantae > Streptophyta > Magnoliopsida > Poales > Poaceae > Avena > Avena longiglumis. The sequence goes on along the minus strand of CP125974.1, from coordinate 466,436,774 downwards.
ACTTGGAAATTTCCTAGCAATTCTACAACTACTTAGGATTTCCCAACATGGCATTGGGCAAAAATAGTAACATGCAAGACTTAGCAAAATATATTCTAATGCTTGTATAAAATATAGGGATAGAAATATTCATGAAGTACCACTTGCCTTGGTAGTTGGGAGAGTATCACTCTTCACAATCACAATCACTAGCACCAAAGTCTACACAAAGAATGGTAGAAACAAATTACACACAACATATACAAACAAACAAAAATACATATCCATGCATGCAAAAATGCTAAGTCATGATTTTTAAAACTCAACCAAGCAAGTGCATAGTACTGAATCATAACCAAGTCAAAAACTTGCTAAACCAAGTTTATTTGACACTAGAACAATTTCCTAAACAATTCATATGCTCAAAATAGTCCTAAACAAGTTTCTGCAAATAAAATCATTTTAACAGAAGCTAAACATTAAACACATTGCATAAAAATAAAGGGCTTGTTCTCCTGATTCCAACGGTATAAAATATGCCAAAATCTAACGTGGGAATCAAAAGTTATAGCTAAATAAAATTTGGATATAAACCTGATTTCAAAATCTGTTTTTAAACAAACCCTAGCCACGCGTCGCGCTCTGATTGGCGCGTACCGTTTCGCGTCGGATCACGCTTCTGAACCGCTAGATCTAACTTAATCACGCGGCTCAGATCTAATCTTACCGCTTCGCTTGCGTTCTATCCTATCCGCACGATCTGGATCTAACGATCCTGAGCAGCCTGACCATCTAGTGGCGGCGCTGACGGCGGCAACAGGCGGCGGCACGTCTGTCAGTGGCGGTGCCGGCGTTCTAGGTCGCCCGGGGAGGGGAGAGGGTGCTTACCAGAACCGCAGACACGAGGTGAAGATCAACCTGGCGGTGGCTTGGCAAGGGGCGCTCGGGGTCGTCGGGGATTCCTCGCCGGAGTTCGTGGGCGCGTCGGGTAAAGCTGCTGGTTGACGTTGGCGAGGTTCTGCGTCGCGCTAAGTCAAAAGGAGGGTACCGTTAGATGCGCAAGACGATGGGGATCCTAGGCGTATCAGACAGAGGGCAAGGGGCGGCTGGTACTTACGGGGAGAGGTCGCCGGAGTTCATGCAGAGGGCGGCGGCGCTCGGTTGAAGTCGATGCCGAGGCTACAGACCATGCGAGAACAAACGGGTTGTGTCAGTAGATGCGCAAGGAGTTGCTAAGCTTGATAGCATGAATCATGGACACGGTGCTCACCGGAATTCGTCGGCGAGGTCGTCGGAACAGCGACAGCGTCGATGGAGTTGCGAGCAGCCCGGTGGCGTGGAGAGGAAATTGGGTGAGGGGAAATGGCCGCGAGAGGGAGGGGCTTAAGTAGGCAGAGGCTAGACAAGAAACGCTCAGTGATTCAATGCCAATTACACCGCGAAATCAACACAGCAACGGCCAGCGGCGGTGTTCGTGCGCGGAAATTTGGGGAAGACGATGACGACGTGGATGGGGCCCGCTTGTCAGCGAATAGAGCAGAGAGGGAGTGGGGTCCGAGCGTCAGTGTCTCCGTGGGTGCGTCTACGCGTGCGAGAGAGAGAGGGAGGACCCGGGTGGGCTAGATGGGCTGCTTCTGTTGATGGGCTCAATCCCTGGCGCCGGCCCTTTTCATTTTCTTTATTCCTTTTCTATTTCTAATTCAATTTCCTGGAATGGTTTTCAAATAAATTCAAACTCAAATTGAATCAAATCTTTTCAGGAACTTTTGTAGTGTGCAACAGTTACATTTCAAGGGACAAAATCAAATGGTCTCTTTGTTCAACCTTGGTTCTTTTGAATAAACAAAATATACAGTGCCATAGCACTTGATTTGCAAATGTTTTGAAAATGATTTTGAAACCATTTTTATCTTGTAAAGTTTTGTAAAACTCCACACTCAATCCAATCAACAAGGAAGCAAACAAACTTGGTTTTAAAATACTTAAGCTCTCAAATGGGGATGGTCATTTGATTTAAGTTTGCTCACATAAAATGATAGCACTATGTGCTTCTGTTTTCTTGAATTTGGTTTGAAACTGATCTCAAAACTATATGCATGCATGAATGATATGCAAACTTTGAAATCATGATTTTAGGGATGTTACAAATCTAACCCCCTTAAGGTGAATCTCTCCCTCGAGGTTCGGATTGGCTAGAAAATAGGTGAGGGTGGTCTTTCCGAAGATCATCTTCTCTTTCCCATGTTGCTTCCTCTTCGGAATGATGATTCCACTGCACTTTACAGAACTTGATAGTCTTAGTCCTTGTGACTCTTTCTGCAGTCTCAAGAATTTTGATAGGATTCTCTTCATAAGTTAGATCACTTTCTAGTTGAACTTCCTCCAAAGGTATAGTATCCTTCAAAGAAGTTTCTTTCATTTCTGGATGACATTTCTTAAGTTGACTCACATGAAATACATTATGGACAACTGACAGAGATTCTAGCAGTTCAATTTCATAGGCAACTTCTCCTTTGCGACTTAGAATCTTGAATGGCCCAACATATCTTGGTGCCAATTTTCCTTTGACTCTGAATCTCTTCACTCCATGAAGTGGTGGCACTCTAAGGTAGGCTCTATCACCAACTTCGTAGGTGACTCTCTACGCTAAGGATCCGCGTAGCTTTTCTATCGGGACTGTGCTATCTTCAACCTGTCCTTAACCAACTTGACCTTCTCTTCGGCTTCTTTGATAAGATCTGGCACGAATAAACTTCTTTCTCCCACACCATTCCATAACAATGGGGTGGTACACTTTCTTCCGTAGAGAAACTCAAATGGTGCCATCTCAATGCTGGCTTGATAGCTGTTGTTATAAGAAAATTCTTCGTAAGGCAGACTTTCTTCCCAACTGGCTCCATAGTCTAAAGCACACGCCCTCAACATGTCTTCAAGAATCTGATTAGTTCTTTCTGTTTGTCCATCGGTTTGAGGATGAAGAGCAGTACTGAATTCCAACCTCGTTCCCAATGATTCATGTAGCTGTCTCCAAAAATGGGAAGTGAATTGGGTTCCCTTATCAGACACAATACTCTTGGGTATTCCATGTAGACATACAATTCTACTCATGTAAATTTTTGCTAACTTAGCACTCGTATAGGTTGTCTTCACGGGTATGAAATGAGCCACTTTAGTTAGGCGATCCACTACTACCCATATGGAATCATATCCTGACCTTGTCCTTGGTAATCCGGTAATGAAATCCATACCAATCTTTTCCCACTTCCAATCAGGAATAGGTAGTGGTTGAAGCAAACCTGCTGGTTTTTGATGCTCCTCTTTCACTCTACTACACACATCACACAAAGCAATATGTTCGGCGATGTCCTTCTTGAGATTATTCCACCAAAATCTTTCTTTCATGTCCATGTACATTTTGGTGTTACCCGGGTGAATAGAATACGGAGAGTTGTGTGCTTCCTGCAAAATCAGTTTCCGCAACTCCGGGTCTTGTGGAACACAAATATGTTTCCCATGCCATAAAGTACCCTGTTCGTCTTCATGGAACCCTTTGGATTTTCCTTTGCCAATATTTTCTTTAATCTCTTCAATTTCCTTATCAATCTTCTGGGCTTCTTTGATCTTGTCCAACAAAGTGGGTTGAACATCCAAAGACATGAGATGTCCTTCAGGCACAATCTCCAATCTGATTTTTCTAAATTGGGTACACAGATCATCTGGCAATTCTCCTTTGGTAAGGCCATTCACAAAAACCTTACGGCTTAGAGCATCTGCTACAACATTTGCTTTACCGGGGTGGTATTACAAACTTAAGTCATAGTCTTTGATAAGTTCTAGCCATCTTCTTTGTCTCATATTAATTTCTTTCTGGGTGAAGATATACTTCAAACTTTTGTGATCTGTGAACACTTCACAACGCTTTCCCAAAATATAGTGTCTCCATGTTTTGAGTGCATGGACAACAGAGGCTAACTCTAAATCATGAGTAGGATAGTTTACTTCATGAGTTTTGAGTTGTCTCGAGGCATATGCCACAACTTTACCGTCTTGCATAAGTACTGCACCCAAACCTTGATGAGATGCATCACAATATACTTGGAAATCTTTTTCCAAATCTGCCAGACACAAGACTGGTGCTTTCACAAGTCTCTTCTTCAATTCCTGAAAGCTGAGTTCACATCCTTTAGACCAAGCAAACTTCTTGTCTTTCTTTAACAATTCAGTCATGGGCTTAGCTACCTTAGAGAAATTCTTAATGAACCTTCTGTAGTAACCTTCTAAGCCAAGGAAACTACGAACTTCTTTCACAGACTTGGGAGATTCCCATTCAGTCACAGCTGAAACCTTAGCAGGATCAACTGCTACGCCATCCTTCGTCATAACATGACCAAGAAAACCAACTTCCTCCAACTAGAACTCACACTTGCTGAATTTGGCATAAAGTTTATGCTCTCTCAACTTCTCAAGTATCAATCGTAAGTGTCCTTCATGTTCTTCTTTGCTCTTGGAGTAGAGTAAGATGTCATCGATGAAAACGACAACAAATTTGTCAAGGAATTCCATGAACACCTTGTTCATCATATTCATGAAGTATGCTGGAGCATTGGTCAAGCCAAAAGGCATTACGGTATAATCATACAATCCATACCTTGTAGTGAAGGCTGTTTTAGGTATGTCTTGTTCCCTTATCTTGAGTTGAAAATAGCCTGACCTTAGATCAATCTTTGAGAACACACATGCTCCTTCTAGCTGATCAAACAAGTCATTGATTCTAGGCAAAGGATATTTGTTCTTGATAGTTACCTCGTTGAGTGAGCGGTAATCTATGCATAACCTTTGACTTCTATCTTTCTTCTCCACGAACAAAACTGGGGCTCCCCAAGATGAAGAACTTGGTTGAATAAATCCTTTCTGCAACTGTTCTCCAAGTTGTTTCTTGAGTTCTTTCTGTTCATCAACTGACATTTTATAAGGTCTCTTTGCTATTGGTCCAGACCCTGGTACCAAATCTATCAGAAACTCCACATCTCTATCTGGTGGCATTCCCGGCAATTCTTCCGGAAACACATCCTGATACTCACTTACTATTGGAACACTGTCCATGCTAACCCCCTTAAGAGAATTTAGATTACTTCCCTTAGATTCAAAGTTGGACTTGAATTTAATCCGTTTTCTTTCCGGGGTTGTGAGTGCAACAGTACGATTGGCACAATCTAGTACTCCTTCATACTTAGCCATCCAATCCATTCCCAATATTACGTCCAGTCCTTGGGAATCTAGGATTATCAGACTCACTGGAAATTTATGATTTCCAAACTCTATTACTAGATCCCGGCATCCAAGACTTACTATCATATCTCCACCCGGAGAACTAACTTTTATTGGACACCCAATGTTTTCAGTTGGAAACCCATTTCTATCAACAAATGATTTTGATATGAATGAATGCGATGCTCCAGTATCAAAAAGAACAAATGCTGGAATAGAATTGAGTCTGAACTTACCAGCAACAACATCAGGCTCCTCATAGACCTCCTCCACACTGATGTGGTTCACATGTCCCTTCTGGAAAGGGTTTGGCTTGTTGTGTCCTTCAACCTTATTTTCTGGGCATTCATTTGCATAATGCCCCATCTTCTTGCATTTGAAGCATTCAGCCTGACTGATGTCTCTCTTAACATGCTGACTTGCACTTCCACTACCATTACCACTGTGGTGGCTCTTATGTCCACTCTTGTGGTTCTTGTACTTGTCATTGTCATGACTACGGTGATGCTTGTTGTCATGACGGTTGTGGTTGTGGTGCTTGTTGAATTTCCCATGCTTGTGGGATCCTGAGCTTCCACTGTCATCATAATGAGATCGTTTGTGAGACGATCCCGAGCTGTGCTTGTCGGAGTGCTTTCTCTTTCTACTCTCAACTTGTTTTATTTTGTTCTCCAAAACAGCAGCCTTGTCACAGAGCGACTGATAAGTGGGAACATAGGCCACTGCCAATTGCAGATTCAGCTCATCATTCAAGCCTTCAAGAAATTTTTCCTTTCTCTTAGCGTCGCTGTCAACTTCATCTGGTGCATAACGCGCCAGATTGTTAAACTCTTCAATATATTCAGCCACGCTGCGGTGGTGCTGCTTCAGATTGTGGAACTCTTTCTTTTTCAGACTCATCACTCCTGATGAGATATGAGCAGTGCGAAAGCCATCCTCAAAGATAGCCCATGTCGCTTCATCTATGGGAGTGGTGATCTGGAAGTTGTCCCACCAAGTGGCGGCTGGTCCTTCCAGCATCCGTACAGCCCACGGTTACCAAGTCCTTTTTTACTGAGCGTAGCCAATCATTGTCCACCATGGGATCAGTCTTCCCTGAGAACTTAGCTGGCCTCAATCTCAAGAACCTGGTGAGCATATCAAAGCCCGGTGGGTTGTTGTTGTTGTTGTTATTATTGTTATTGTTGTTATTGTTGTTGTTGTTGTTGTTGTTGTTTTGGTTCTGGATGAACGTCGTCATCATCTGCATTAGCTGAGTTTGAGCAGTCATCATTTGTTGCATTTCTGAAGTGATGTTGTTGTTGTTGTTGGGGTTGGGGTTTGCACGACGGGGAGGCATCTGTGGTTTGTTCAAATAGAGATAAGAATGAGATACCCATAGATGCTTTCATGCACATTACATCACATAAGAAAACACAAGAATGCAACACAAAGATAAAGGTTCAACAACAAAATAACAATTTCAAAAAGTAAAACACACAAGTAGCAAGCCATACACATGTCGGATGGTCCAATAACAAGTTCTCAAATAACATGTATGATAATGAAAGATAAATGAGTAGTCAAGTCTACTCATCGGCATCAATCTCCTCCTCAACAAAGGTAAGACCTACGTTCTCCATCGCGGTCTTGTTCTCCTCAATGCTAGTAGTCAAGGTCTCTATCTTGGCCTTGAGAGCCCTCTTCTGGGAACGAAGCCTCTCAATCACCGTCTGCTGCTGCTCTAGCTCGAAGTCCTTGGATTGCAGTTCTTCAGTCATGTCCCGGATCTTCTTGTTCCTATCCTGGACACTCTTCTCCTGACTCTTGAACTTCCTGTCCTGGGTCTCGAACTTTGCCTCCATTTCCTTGACTATCTCGTCTTGCTGCGCGAAGAGCTTGTCCTTCTCGCGAAGCTGCACCTAGAGCTCATCATTGCTGAGCATGACATTGGTCATGTCCGTGTCAACGTGCCTAATGAGAGACTCTAAGTCCTGGAGGTACAGGCGTATCGGCTTTGCCGCGTCCCTCGAATCATCCACGAAGTCGATAGACTCTCCATCCTCATCACGTCTTCCGAAGACGTGGAAGTGGGTGCCTCTAACCTGTCGGGAGTGTCGCCCCAGCAGACGTCCTATCAGATCCTACATAACTACCTCCATGCATCTCTCCCTGTCATCGTGCATGAGCTTGAAGACAATGGCCTCCATAGTAGGCTCTGTCTAGCGTCCGGGCTGGTTCACCTTGAAGCCCCAGAGATCCTTCCTCTCAAACTTGGTGAGGGGATGCACCATGATGGTGGGAAGAGGGAGATTGAGCAAAGTAGTAAGCTCAATGATACGAGGACCAAAGCGGGTAACCTGGAACTCCTCAACAGTGCTGATGGTAATAGGCATCTATTTATAAGATAGAAAAGTTAGAACATCACAATTCAAGATAAAACAAAAGTCAAAACATCACATACATATCCTTGGAAAGCAAAACACACAAGTCATGCATACATGAAACCATTACATCACCAAGGTTCAATCTTATTTTAAGGCAACATTTTGGAAAATAGGGTGATAGGTGGTGGTCTATAGGGGTCCCAATCTTGGATAAGATAGAGCCTCCTGTGTTTACAATGCTAGTCCCTGGATCAATAGCTAGCATCCACAGTTAAGATGTAATATCAAGAAACAAGGGTCATAATATAACTTTATAACCAGGAATAACATAATTTTATTACATCAAACATAGCTCATTAGGCTATTACATTACATTGCAGCGGAATAAATATAGTCATGGGTCCTTCATCTTCAAATTGCCATAGGCAGATGTTGGTTGTAGACTTTGTAATCCTAATCAATCAATCTTCACTAAAATCAATCAAACCTGCAACATACAAGTTACAGCCACAAAGGGTCAATACATTTGAATTGTATTGGCAAGTGATACTATGGTATTATGGTGGATTCTATCATCTATATGCATTTGGCTAAGTGGAGCTGAGGCTTGCATTGCTCAAAATAGATTTTTCCTTAACATTTGAAAATACTAAGTTTTTGCTTGACAAAATCATTTTTCTCAATCAAAGATTTCAAGATCCTTGTACCAAGCCATCTCTCCATCAATGATTGAAGAATTCAAACAACCCTTGTTCAAAACACAAGATTTTAATTTAGAAATTGGAATGATGAGATTCTTTATTGCTTCCATGTATTGATGCTCAAATTGTCCTTTACCAGGGACATGGCTAAGTACTTAGATTTTACACTCTACAGAGGTGGTGCACTTTCCCCACAAGACTTGGTTTCCCAAGACAAGATCTTTCAGAAGCCTTCCCTTAGACCAAAATGGACGCGCTCCAACCTATCAAACACTACCACCCACTGTCCATATGGCTAAGTTCTTGCAACCTATATGATCATGGCAGAGCCCATATTGCCAAGTGGTTGCACTTGAAGCTTCTCAACATTTGACATCTCAAACCTCTTTGTTTCCTGGGTGGCATACCACAAGTGAGATACACAAGTCAAGTCTATGACCTTGTGAACCACTCAACCAATCTCCACCAAGCAAGCCCATTCCACCCAGGGGATTCATTAACTTTGTTGTTTTATTAAACAAAACATAAGTCCTCAGACCTAGAATATTTTTCCATAGTGTGAATATATTTTCCACCCATGTTTTCTATTAGCTAGGCTAAGCTTGGTAGTAATAGGAATCTTAACTTAGGAAGTCCTACTAAGGATTCATCTACTAGGTTTTCCTATAGTAAGATCTATACTTAGCAAAATTTCCATGCAAGTTTACTTAGCAAAATCACTAATGCATAGAGAAAGTAATGGGACAAAAAGGTATGAAGCATCACTTGCCTTTTGGAAGGGAATGGTAGTTCACTCCTTGATCTTGCTAGTCTCACACTTCACTACAAGTCAATCAAGCAAACACCAATTCAATTTACATTCCAACCAATAATCACTCAAACAAATTCACACACACAAGACAAAGGAAACCAATTCATGCATGGGAGCATGCACAAGATAGTTTTATTTTGCAAAGGGACTCTATGGGGTTTATTAACTTTGTAAGATCCAAATTGGTAATTTACCAATGTGGCAAGGTCATTAGCAAGAGGGTCTTGTCCAAAAACTATCTTTAAATCCATTCATCATTTTATGTGGTGAAAAATGTTTTTATTAAGGAAAAACTCTTAAGTTGTTCACCAAATGAGTTGCTAATTTGCAAGACTTGGTGTTTTGAGTCAGTAGGTTTGGTCCAAAACATTTCCTTAAAGTTTTCTTTCCATAAACATTTTTATAACAAAAACCATTCTTTTTATTTGGCTAGAAATTGACTAAGTCAAGTAATCCAACCTAAATCTTTCCATAATCATTTTTAACACCAAGGGTTGGTTCCTAGGGTCAGTAAGGTCACAACAATTCAATTTGTAAAGGTTTTACTTCAAAAATATTTTCAATAAATAAATTTACATTTCTATTTGACTAGAAATGGTTTTAAATTAAAGAATCATTTCTTAATTTCTCCAAATACATTTTTGTGTCCACAAAGTGTTTCCTAGGGTCAGTAGGTTCAAAACAATCCAATTGCCAAAGATTTAACCCTAAATTCAATTTAAAACAATTTTTACATTCTTAACAAGCATATAAATGTTTCTGCAATTTCAAACAAGCTAACAGATACTATTTGTCAAACTAAGGCCATGGTTGGCTAGGTCTTGTTCTCCTGATTTCAATCATATAAAGTTTGCAAAATTTGGACGTGTGGTTTGAAAGTTATAGCAATTACAAGTTTGCATTCTAATCAGGTTCAAATTCTGTTTTTCAAATTTCTGGTGACACGCGGCAGTGTCTTACTGGACGATACCGGTTCGGCTGGATCACGCGGTTGGATTTCAGTTAAATCGTGCGGCACAGGATCACTACTTACCCCTTCGCTAACGATCTATCGTATCCGTCAGACTCAGATCCTGCGGTTGCTACTGCCTGGCCAAAAACGGGCGGCGCTAGGTCGACGGCGAGCGGCGGAGCGGCTAGTTGGCGGCGGCGCTAGAGAAATAGGACGCGAAGAAGAGGGGGAGGATGCTCACCAGGTTCGCAATGCAACGCTGATGCTCAACGTGCTACTGGTTGGTGGAGGGGCGCACGGGGACGGGCAGAATTCTTCGCCGGAGTTAGTTCTGGCGGCGACGACGCTGTCCGAGGTCGAGGACACCGCTGGAGGTCGCCCTAAGGCAAAATGAAGGTGCGGTCAGATGCGCAGGATCAAGACGATGCTATGTGCATGATCGAGAAGTGACGGGGTGGTCTGGTTCACCTGGTAATCGTCGTCGGAGAAGGAGACAGACGGCGGCGCTGTCAGAGCTAGTCCAAGCCAAAGCTCTGGGGCGCCCGCGGTCGAGTGAAGGACACGGGGAGAAGCGTCTAGGATTTGGGAACGTGCTCGTGTGCTTAGTGTGGCATGGGGTGGTCAGGTTTGGACGGAATCGACAATGGACCTCGTCGGAGACAGAGAGAGTGGCTGGCGAAATACGGCAGCCTGGGGGCGTGCTTGGGGAAAGAGGCAGAGGGGAACGAGAGAGGACGTGCTGGCGTTTTATCGAGCTTGATCACTACGAGTTAAGGTGGCTGCGTTAAGGCGTATTGATGCCGCGATTCAAAGCTTGCAACGGCGATGAGAGGAGGAAGAACTAGTCGCGGGGTGGGGAAGGAGAACAGTGGAAGGGGTCCACTGGTCAGTGGGGAAAAGAAACGAGGGGGAGGTCCACCAGTCATTGGTTCTGTGGGTAAGAAAATTGGTGCCAAACGTTTTCTTCGGGAAAAGAAGCTGGGCTGTTGCTGGGCCTATTGGGCTGCCTGGGTTGGGTCGGCCATGTCTTATTTTTTTCTGTTTTCTTAATCCTTTTCTATTTCTATTTTCTGAATTCTGTTTTGAAATTCCCAAAAATTCAAACATCAATCAAACAATTCAAACAACACCAAACTTTGTAATATTGAATTTAGTTCTATTCAGTAACATGGACAAAAGCCCAAAATAAAATAAAATAAAATAATAATTTTATTGATCCATTCTTTAATTAAATAAAATGGACCTTTATTTATTTAACATGATTTGATTTATTCAATAAAATCCTCATTTGAATTCCAAACACTTTCAAATCCAAATCAGTAGGTTTTATTTGAAATTATAAGATACTTGAAATACTTGTTTAAAATAACATGGGCCTTAGGTATTAAATCAAGTAGAGTTTGATTTTATTAATAAAGTCTTTATTTGAAACCTAAATATTTTCAAAACCAAATCAGTAGGTTTTAGTTGTAAATATCAAATATTTGGAAAACTTATTTTAAATAATTTAATAAGTTTTGATGTTTCAATTAAAATTGGTAAAACCTTTTATTTAAATAAGGTTGGATATTAAATCCTTATTAATTTATTTAAATAAACTTTAGTTAATTTAAATAATAAAATGTTTTAATTCCAAAGCTTGGCTAAGGTTTAATTTGGCTTTATAAAATATTCTTTATTTATAAACTTCTATTTCATTTGAAAATGAATCTTTTCACTTAAGAGTTTCAAAATAGTATTTCAAAAACATTTTATTTTCTTTATTAAAAAGGTTTATCTTTTTAAACTCCTTTAGGATTTTATTTAAGTCAAATGGGTTTGGAGTACCAATTGAATTTAAAAAGTTTCTTCTAGCCCTGAAAATCAAACAAAGTTTTATTTTATTCATTTATTTTTCACATTACAAGATTTGGAAAATCTTGGGATGTGACATGGTCCAACTAACGAAGTACATTTACAATCCTATCTCACTGGATCTGTTGGCTAACACAATGTTTCTAGAAGCAATCAGCCTATATTGCTCACATGATTCCATCACTAAGTCTATAATGTCTCCTCTTAAAGTTTGGTTGGTATCTTCCAACTCTTGGGTATGTTCCTTCTCTTTCCTTAGATCATTTTGGAGGTTGAGCATTCTGCACTTAACTCTATCACCAAGTTCTTTGATGGTCTTCCAAGCTGCATCCCTTGCTGATTCAAAGAATGTAGGGTGCACCACTGAATTGGTGAACATGCAGAATCCTTTTTCCTGATGGTTGTCTTCCTTGTTTTTATACAAGTGAAGTTGCACCCACCAGTATTCGACTCCTTCATCCATCACTGGAAAACCCTTGTACACAGCTGCACCTTGTATCTCTAATGCAACCATGAGGTCCTTGAGAGCCTTGGGGAATTCTGTCTCACATTCCAAAGTCATTGTCATGAGTGGTCCTTTCCTCACGGCTTCGTTGATGGAGTTCATCTACAAATAGAGATGAGAGAGAAGATTAGAAAGTTTACGAGAAGAATAGACAAGTGTAGAAGTTGAAAAAAAAATTCCTTAGTGGTTTCCAATCCTAGGGTCATAATCCTACAGGCAACACAGTGCTCTGATACCATCTGTAAGATCCCTCCTTTGTAAAGGAAAAGGATCCCTGTGATTGAAATGCTAGTCCCTGGATCATTGCTAGCATCCACGGTTTAAGATGAAGTACACAGATACAAAGGTCATTTATTACATCCATTCCAGAGATAAACATAGTCTTTACAACTCAAGGCCACAGGCCTAATACAAGAGTTTGAATAAGTAAATAAATATAAGTCCTCATCTTCATGTGCCACAGGCAAACATGTTGAGTGTAGACTCATGACACCTAATCCTCATCAGAGTAACTTGCAACATCACAAGTTACAACCATAGTGGGTCAATACTTTGGAATAGTATTGGCAAGTGATACCTTAGTAAAATCTAGGTGGACTACATTACTATATGCAATTTGGCTAAGTGTAGCTTGGCTTGCTTTGCTCAAAATAGATTTTTCCTATTAGTTGAAATCACTAAGTTTTTCTTTGTCAAAACTTTTCCCAAGGAACCATCAATAGACATTGAGGTCCTTCACCCTTGTTCACCCACAAGTTTTTACTTAGAAGTTGGAATGATGAGATTCTTGATAGCTTCCATGCCTTGATGCTCAAGTTGTCCATTGTCATGGACTTGGCTAAGTACTTAGATTTTTCCATCTGCAGAGGTTGTGCACTTTCCCCACCAGACTTGGTTTCCCAAGACAGGACCTTTCAGAAGCCTTTCCTTAGACCAAATGGACGCGCTCCAACCTATCATTCCCACTACCACCAACTGTCCAAATGGCTAAGTTCTAGCAACTTATGTGATCCAGGCTGAGCCCATATTGCCAAGTGGCTGCACTATAAGCTTCTCAACACTTGGCCTCTAAAATCCCTTTGTTCCTGGGTGGCTTTCCACAAGTGAGATACACAAGGTAAACAATAGCCATGGGCCTTGTGTAACCACTCAACCAAAAACCACCAATCAAGTCCCTTTCCACCCAGGTGATTCATTGACTTAGTTGTTTTATTATGAAAAACATAAGTCCAAAGACTTAGAAAATATTTTCACCATAGCATGTATATTTTACCAACCCTTGTTTGCTACTAGCTAGGCTAAGCATGGAATAGATAGTAACTTAACTTGGAAATTTCATAGCAATTCTACAACTACTTAGGATTTCCCAACATGGCATTTGGCAAAAATAGTAACATGCAAGACTTAGCAAAATATTTCTAATGCTTGTATAAAATATAGGGATAGAAATATTCATGAAGTACCACTTTCCTTGGTAGTTGGGAGAGTATCACTCTTCACAATCACAATCACTAGCACCAAATTCTACACAAAGAATGGTAGCAACAAATTACACACAACATATACAAACAAACAAAAATACATATGCATGCATGCAAAAATACTAAGTGATGATTTTTAAAACTCAACCAAGCAAGTGCATAGTACTGAATCATAACCAAGTCAAAAACTTGCTAAACCAAGTTTATTTGACAATAAAACAATTTCCTAAACAATTCATATGCTCAAAATAGTCCTAAACAAGTTTGTGCAAATAAAATCATTTTAACAGAAGCTAAACATTAAACACATTGCATAGGGCTTGTTCTCCTGATTCCAACGGTGTAAAATTTGCCAAAATATAACGTGGGAATCAAAAGTTATAGCTAAATCAAATTTGGATATAAATCTGATTTCAAAATCTGTTTTTAAACAAACCCTAGCCACGCGTCGCGCTCTGATTGGCGCGTACCGTTTCGCGTCGGATCACGCTTCTGAACCGCTAGATCTAACTTAATCGCGCGGCTCAGATCTAATCTTACCGCTTCGCTTGAGTTCTATCCTATCCGCACGATCTGGATCTAACGATCCTGAGTAGCCTGACCATCTAGTGGCGGCACTGACGGCGGCGACAGGCGGCGGCGCGTCTGTTAGTGGCGGTGCCGGCGTTTTAGGTCTCCCGGGGAGGGGGGAGGGTGCTTACCAGAACCGCAGGGAAGAGGTGAAGCTCAACGTGGCGGTGGCTTGGCAAGGGGCGCTCGGGTTCGTCGGGGATTCCTCGCCGGAGTTCGTGGGCGCGTCGGGTACGGCTGCTGGTTGACGTTGGCGAGGTTCTGCGTCGCGCTAAGTCAAAAGGAGGGTACCGTTAGATGCGCAAGACGATGGGGATCCTAGGCGTATCAGACAGAGGGCAAGGGGCGGCTGGTACTTACGGGGAGAGGTCGCCGGAGTTCGTGCAGAGGGCTGCGGTGCTCGGTTGAAGTCGCTGCTGAGGCTACAGACCATGCGAGAACAAACGGGGTGTGTCAGTAGATGCGCAAGGAGTTGCTGAGCTTGATAGCATGAATCATGGATAGAGGGGGACACGGTGCTCACCGGAATTCGTCGGCGAGGTCGTCGGAACAATGGCGTCGAGTTGCGAGCAGCCCGGTGGCGTGGAGGGGAAATTGGGTGAGGGGAAATGGCCGCGAGAGGGAGGGGCTTAAGTAGGCAGAGGCTCGACAAGAAACTCTCAGTGATTCAATGCCAATTACACCGCGAAATCAACGCAGCAACGGCCAGCGGCGGTGTTTGTGCGCGGAAATTTGGGGAAGACGATGACGACGTGGACGGGGCCCGCTTGTCAGCAAATAGAGCAGAGAGGGAGTGGGGTCCAAGCGTCAGTGTCTCCGTGGGTGCGTCTGCGCATGCAAGAGCGAGAGGGAGGACCCGGGTGGGCTAGATGGGATGCTTCTGTTGATGGGCTCAATCCCTGGCGTCGGCCCTTTTCATTTTCTTTATTCCTTTTCTATTTCTAATTCAATTTCCTGGAATGGTTTTCAAATAAATTCAAACTCAAATTGAATCAAATCTTTTCAGGAACTTTTGTAGTGTGCAACAGTTACATTTCAACGCATAAAATTAAATGGTCTCTCTGTTCAAGCTTGGTTATTTTGAATAAACAAAATATATAGTGCCATAGCACTTGATTTGCAAATGTTTTGAAACCATTTTTATCTTGTAAAATTTTATAAAACTCCACACTCAATCCAATCAACAAGGAAGCAAAGAAACTTGGTTTTAAAATACTTAAGCTCTCAAATGGGGATGGTCATTTGATTTAAGTTTGCTCACATAAAATGATAGCACTATGTGCTTCTGTTTTCTTTAATTTGGTTTGAAATTGATCTCAAAAGTATATGCATGCATGAATGATATGCAAACTTTGAAATCATGATTTTAGGGATGTTACAATAACCACCATTTATCTATCCTCAAATGCGTAGAGAAACCTTACTGAATCTTTCCCATTAGATTCCCATGATTTCTCAAGGCCAAGGAGAGTATCCAACTCAACCTTTATATGAGGAACCCAAGCTTCCCATTTCCCTACTGATGAGATTGCACTAGACCATGTGCATAGAGGGAAATCTCTTATAACCGCAAGGGAAACATCTCCATTATGCCCCTTAGCGATGACGAAATTGTGTCTGGAAATATCATGTATCTCATGTGGGCACTCAATATAACATAGTTTTGTTGTCACGTTGTCGAAGGAAATTATATATCTCGAATTCATTATTAGCCATTACAAAATGCCCTCTATGAGAGTTGCCTGCCTGTGATCAGTCTTAGCCAGCATCTCAGCATGTTCAATATAGTCCTCCATTTTCCAAACTCTGATGAGTACCTCTAGACCAATGCTTGGTTACCATTGGTTACTATCCAAACAACCCAGAAATTGCTGCAATAGTGTGAAGACAATTGCCCATGGTTTCTCGAACAGAGAATTGTCCCGCTTTCATACTCATGTTTCCGCCAAACTGGAGGTTCTGGTATCACTATTTCATTTCTACTGATTGGATCCTAGGCCATTATCATGTTAGACCCTTGCGGACAATGAAGTGTAGGGGTTCGTAGCATGGAAAACAAAAAATTTCTACCGCATGCACACAAACAAGCCAAGATCTATCTACTAGATTGTAGCAACGAGTCGATAGAAGCACTCACCCTCGAATATTCCAAAGTGGTTAACGAGAGCAGATTCTCGTGGGTGATGTAGTCGTACACTTGCCGATCTCAAGATCGCGTAGACGATCCTTCCGGCGCTACGTTCCGGAAGCGCTTCCGCAGTCGGTCACACGTTCGATACTCAATGAAGACCTTCCTCTCCCTTGTTTCAGCAGGCAGCGAAGGTTGTAGTTCTCTCCTCGCGATTCCAGCAGCACGACGGCGTGGTGTCGGAAGTAGAGGGACGATCCCGCAGGGCTTCGCCTAAGACGGTGCGAGTTATGGTGGATCTAGGGTTTCCTAGTGATCTAGGGTTTAGAAGACCGGGAGGAGGAGGAGGCATCGGCGGCGGATAGAGGGCTAGGGCTTGGTGCTTTGGGGCAGCCCTCCCCCTCTATTTATGAGAGGGGGGGCAGCCTTGGGAGGGGTGAGTTTGAATCCACTTCCAAACCCAAGTTGGAAGGACTCTCTCCTACTTCCACTAGGAAACTATTGTTCTAGTTTGACTTTTCAAACCTCCCGTTTGACTTTCAATTTAGAGCTTTAATTCTCTCTTACAAATAACCACACCAAGTGACCTAGGATATGATCTAATCATTCCACTTACCTATGACACATTCATGGAACATTCCCGTGATATGTGATCCCTTGTGAGCCAGTGACATGCTTGCAAGATAATTGGATGACAGTCCACCGAGAGGGCCCAGAGTATATCTATCTGTCATATGGATGGACAAATCCCACTCTTTATCCATGTGCCTCAACCCATACTTTACGAACACTCAATGCCACCTTTATAGCCACCCGGTTACGGTGTGGTTTTTGATGTCATCAAAGCATCCTTCCGGTGATGGTGATTAGCATGATCTCATGGTCGAAGGAATTAGGTTACTATGTATCAGAAAGCTTATAGCAAACAAACTATTGAAATGACTTGATCTTTATGCTACACTTATCTATAGGAGTATGTCCATCATACCATTCTCCTAATGATATGATCTCGCTGTTAACAACATCTCAATGTTCATGATCGAGAAACCACGATCATCTATAACCAACAAGCTAGTATTATTAAAGAGGATTTACTAGGGACTCTAATTTAGTTTACAAATAACACAAGTATTAATGTTTCCGGTTAATACTGTTATAGAATGAATGTGAACATTTATCATAAACACAAAGATATAATAATAACCGCTTTTATTATTGCCTCTATGGCATATCTCAAACATGAAGTAGCACCCTACCATTGAGACATCCGAGTACATATGGTTTGAAGGCTTTATATACTTTCACTCGGCTGTTCAACTTCTAGAAGATGGCTCGGTCAAGATTATGATATGTTATGAATCGAGCGTCATCAGAGCTGTTGGTGAAAAATTCAAGTAACAGCATTCCTCTGTTGTGTGATAGGGTTAGATTTTTGAAAATGTTGCTTCCCATGATGTCCATCCAATGTTTTTGGGCGACTACTTCCCTCAGTATGCAGGATGGGTGCGAAGGAAGCCTGACAAGAATCTGACCGACTACATCGCTTGGCAAGAAGTTGATTGTTGCATATGTTCTTCCACTAAAGCTGGTAGGATGATGCAAATAGCAGAAGTGCATAATCAAAATCAAGTAAAATGCAAAAGGCACAATGCACAACCCTAAAAAATAATTAAGTAAATACCACAGTGCATCATATAATTTGACAGGAAAATTTATCATCAAAATTTCATACACTGCATGTGTCCGAAAATCTACCTAAATAGCAGAGTGTGTCAACAAAATACCTAAATAGCACAAGGGATCAACTAGAATAGTACAAAAGCACCAAAATGCTTCACCATGTCGGAACGGGGTAAAGGGAATGAAGAATTTTTTCCAGAGGTCACCAGAGAGGACAGAAAAGCCCCCACCTAATTTTTATCGTTTTATCATAAAGAAGGGGAGAAAGACAGACGCATCTTCAGTGACTTGGTGAATCCATGTAACATTCCAATTTCAGCAACCCTGAATTGTTGTAAAAAGACAAAAATCAGGGGAAACAAAAAAAATTCTTGTTAATTGTTTCAAATTTTGCTTACATGTTTGCTTCTGTTCATACACCTGAATGTGTATTAGATAATATACTTCCTATCTCAACACTAGTTTACAAAATCTATTTTACAAAAGAGATGTCTTGGATCATTTTTCATATTCTCAAATGTTCTGGCATTTTAAACCTGAGCCAAGATGACTTCGACACAACAATTTTTTTACTAGTGTCCCTTTAAGAAAACTATAGAGACCTATATATACTCTCCTCGGATTATTCTTAATATTATTATTTCTATTGGTATTATGGTATTCTAAAGATTTCAAGGGACATCTCGCTGGTCACAGGACGGCCGCCTTCTTGCTCATAAGCCCTTGTCTTACGTTTGTACTTATGCATGTTTTATCTACTTTTATACAAAGTGCATTTGTTTACTGTTCAATGTTTATACCTGGTAGTGGCTTGGCTCCTCCAGCTAATACCAATTGTACTACTAAGTACAACCCCTTGATGACACCTACTTGTCCCTAGTATAGTAGATGGTGTATAACCCCATACCCCTTTGGAGACCCCGTTTTAGCCGAAGCAAAATTATACGATGGGAAGACCCTAGAAAAACTCGTTTAAAAATGTTTTATAGAATGGGACAGGGCTATATTTGAAGTTTGTTACGCTGGTATGGGAATTCTCATGACTACTTATAAGGGATCATCTCCCTTGAATGCTAAGGTTCTTTTATGAAAAGTTCAACTGTTAGACAGTCACCTAGAGTAATTGCGAACTGCTCACGGGAGCAGCCATGCGATACTATGAGCCCGTCATTGAAAGTGCCCCTTCTCGAGGAGTCGGAAGGCACTCCGGTTGGTCCGTGGATCCAGACGTCCCGGTAATGAGGGGAATAACTCATAGGGTAGGGCCTATACTAGAGTGGCATCCATAGAGTCTTGACCGGTTACTCGACCCACGATCAGTAGGGATAAGGGCAGGGTAACCGTTTAGTGTGGGTAAAGTGTACAACCTCTGCAAAGTGTAAATCTATTTGAATTTCCTTGTCCTCGGATGGACGGTTGGACAAACTACTGTAGAGCGGTCCTGGTTTTGATTTCAAAAAGTACTTTGGAAAAGCAATGGCTTTGGAAATGTTTTGACCATGGGATGGTCGAAAAGGAAGGAAAGGAGTTTGGTCATGGGATGACTGGAAGGAAGAAACAAATGGGTGACCCAATCCTAGGGTTTTTCAAAGATTTTCAAAAAGGTTTCCAAAATGTTTTATATCAGTTCTCAATAAAACCTTGTAGATGCTACCTCTACAAGAGAAACTATTTTAGAAAAGGAACCACTCTTGGAGCCCTCCTACTACCACATCCATACTGCATATCCATTGGTTATTATTTTTATTTTATTAATGTGGTTTGCGAGTACATTCAAAGTACTCACCGGCATTATCCCTGGCTATTTACTTGGCCAGATTTCCAGAAGAACAAGGAACGATGAAGAAGCTGACGTCTATGCGAGCTAGAACGTCTTCCAAGTCAGTCGCCTGTAGGTTAAGGTATGACATGGGCTTTGCACTTGGAGTCTTCCGCTATTAATGTTGTAATCACCATAATGGCAATAATGTAAGTTTTGTACTCATTACTTATGAATGATTTAATGATACTAGTTGATTATGCCCATGGCTCACTGATCATAGGAACATGAATTGCAGGAATAACGGGGATTCTCAGACCGTAAATTTGGGATCCCAAAGACTTGGTATCAGAGCCATCCTGACTATAGGAGACCTTAGTTAGCATGGATGTTAGACATGACAACCCCTATTTCGGAAAACACCGTCTTTAGAAAATTATTTCCTCAAAGGCTTTTCGAAAGATTTATAATCTTATCTTCTCCGACTTAAACTTTTTGAAATGGGCTTACTCTATATCTCGTCAACCTTAAAAAATTCCATTTTCAAAACCAAATCGACCTAAGGACCATGAAGACGGAGATCCCGAGTTGAAGAGAAGCACAGACAAGTAGACCAAGGAAGCTACCGACAACGAAAGACACTACAAAATCGCCCTACAGATAGAGTTCTTCATCGCCCAAATACACCAAGTACGGCATAGATGACCCCATATGTCAAGACCGATTTCAAGATCTTCTGCAACGTCCGTAGCTAGGATAAGTATCCTCAATATAGGTACTCACGTCTTGCTTGTCATGTGCTGATGTGAATGCTTGAAATGTGTTGCTTGTCCGCCTTGGATCATTCGATCCTATGGTATGACCACCTCATTTTTTTCCACATCATGAACCTTCATAATCCCATAACCTGAAACCTCTCCTCATCAGGATGACCACATAAATAAATCTCCGACAAGCCCTATCTGTGCCTACTTCTAATAGCCCCCATAGGAGAGTAAATTGCAGGAAGCTACCACAATTCGGGCTGTCAGAACGACTCAGTACCAACATTCTTAATTTTTGCACGTCAGTACCAATTTTGAGTCACAGCGTTGCGAATCACACTAATTCACAGATAAGAGCATTTTGACAGCAACACCGACAGTTTGGGCCCACTTGTAAGAGTTGACTTGGCAACATAGTTTTCCACATCAGCATCGTCTCTCTCCCTATCTCTCCTTCCTCACCCTTTATCTCTCTGATCCCTGGATCCCGCGTGCATGCCCACCAGCCCGCGTGTTGCCACTCCCCTGCCCCTGTATCCTGTCGCCGCTCCTAGATCCTGCCGCCGCTCCTAGATCCCGCCGCCCCCACAACTCCCCTACCCCTGGATCCCACTGCCGCTCCTGGGTGGAGCTCCTGGGCATGCGCGGAGGTGCTCCTGAGCATGCGCAGGCAACACTAACCAGGCTTGGGGCTATGGTAGAGGTGAGGCCGCGATAGAGGCATCCTCTCTAGGAGGCAACGCGACGACAGCAGGGCAGACCAGCGGCGAAGTGACGACTGTGCTTGGACGAGGGCATCGTTGACCGGGCTTGGCATGTGAAGGCGGCGCTGGCCGGGCTAGGGGCCGCGGTGGAAGTGGGGCCACGATGGAGGCGGGCTCCTCGGGAGGTAATGCGGCGGCGGCGAGGACGGGCCGGCAGATGTGGTGCTTGGAGAAGTTTCGCTCGCGGCGAAGAGCTCCTATGCACGGGTTGGAGGTTGAGGATGCGGTGGTGTTTGCTTTATTTATTTTATGTTTATTATTTAGTTTTTAGAAAGAGGAGGGAAATTCAGATGGGTGGATGACAGGCGGGCCCTACCTCCACCTGAGTTAGTTCTCTATGTTGGCTGACAAGTCAGCTCTTACAAGTGGGCCCAAACTGTCGGTGCTGCTGTCAAAATGCTCTTATCTGTGAATTAGTGTAATTCGCAACACTATGACTCAAAATTGGTACTGACGTGCAAAAATTAAGAATGTTGGTACTGATTTGTTCTGACAGCCCGAATTGTGGTAGCTTCCTGCAATTTAATCCCCACAGGAGAAACGATCCTATTCAACCCTCTACCGAATCAACGGAAAGTCCTCGTCATAACACAAACACCCCACGAATCCTAAAGATAAGGATGCTGGAAGACAATTAGTCTACTCTGTCATCAAAGCAAAGCAACATAAATAATTCAAGTTAAGACAACCCCTCTGAAGCTAAAATGCCTCCACCTCGACGAAGAACCAAGAAGAAGCATTGCTAACCGCTAAAACTACCCCGTGGTAAACCTTACGGCTTTGTTAGGTAACCACCATAGAAAGGTAGTCGCAATAAGGTGCCACTCGAAGACCTCAATTCAAGTGTCACTCCAATGCTCCAAGACAAAGGATCTACCCTAGACTCGAAGACCCCAAGTAAAGCTCTAAGGTGGAAAGACTGCGTCTTTCCACTCAATTCCAGAAGACCGCCTACGAGAAGATAATCCAAGAACCTGCCCCAAGCACCACCTCTAGAGTCGTCAGAGGAACAGAAAACAGACCTCATCAAAAATGTTCGGAAATCTGCCCGATCCTCCCAACACCCGTGACGCTTAGACTTAAGATGACAATGCTACCCGACGCCGCCAATACTACTCTCCAATCAGTAGAAAGGAACCCCAAAGAACCGAGATTCTCTAAAGACGTCGCGAATTCCTTCTATGCTATCTCTGCTAAAGACCCCTCCTGTACAACCGCGGCCCTAAACCGCCAACCAAAACCGACATCCTCCCGACTTGCCGAAACTCTAAAATAGCTCAGATGCCTCTCCAGAAGCAGAAGGTATCAGGTCAACCGAATAAACCCACTTCCAGATGAAAGGTGCAACCCTTCCCAAACATTAGCCTATGACTCCAATAAAGAAGGTGTGCAACTCCACCAAGCACCCCTAGTGTCGCTCTAAGGCTTTGTTTGGTACTAGAGTATTTGTGAGGATTAGAGGGGATAATCCCCACTAAACCCCAAATCCCCACTTACTTCAAATAGTATGTTT
The DNA here is from genome assembly GCA_030063025.1 of Avena longiglumis. Classification (NCBI taxonomy): domain Eukaryota; kingdom Viridiplantae; phylum Streptophyta; class Magnoliopsida; order Poales; family Poaceae; genus Avena; species Avena longiglumis. The sequence goes on along the minus strand of CP125974.1, from coordinate 466,413,679 downwards.
GGTTCTAGAGTATTTGACTGATTCAATCCCCCCTAATCCCCACTAATCCCCAAGTTCTAGTGTATTTTTTTTCAAATCCAATACACTACTCCTACCTAGTGGATTGGTGGGGATTGAGATTTTATGGGGATTGGAGAGGTTTGGGTGTAGGTGGGGGTTTCACCCAAACCCCTTAGGGATTATCCCCTCTAATCCCTACTAAGACACTAGTACCAAACAAGGCCTAAGGGGGAAAGACTGCGTCTCTCCCGCCCAAAATCCGATAAAAGCCTAGAGTCGAACTCTAGTCATTGTTAGGTGATAACCACCCTCTAAATCAGAATAGTGGACCCTACGTGAAGGATAATAATTGACACTTCTCTAGAATCATAAGAAACTCCGGGAAAGTCCTCCGTCACCTAGTCGACCGTCCAGCCAACACCCCGGTGTTTCAAGACCAAGAAGGCAGAGAAGCTGACTTCAACAAGCAAGGATCAAAGAAGGCTCAACTTGTTGTCTCTTCACAGCAGAAAGATTGGAGTCTATGCTTCTTCCACCTAGAATCGTCCTAAGGGGAAAAGACTGCGTGTTTTCCACTTGTTTGACCTGAACACTCAACCATAGCACTTAACCCCGACCCGTAACTAACCAAGACGTTTGTTGTAAAAACATCCTTCATCTAAAACTCCAATGCTGAAAATTGTTAAACCCACGTTCTCACCCAACCCTACCTCTCCCGAATCTCAGGACGAGATTCTTTTAATGGGGAAAGGTTTGTAACATCCCAATTTCTGCAACCCTGAATTGTTGTCAAAAAGGAAACAATTAGGAGGAACAAAAACTTTTTTTAAGTGTTGCAAAGTTTTCTTACTTGTTTGCTTCTGTTCATACACTTGATTGTGTATTAGATAATATACTTCCTATCTCAACACTAGTTGACAAAAGCTATTTTACAAAAGAGATGTACTGGCTCATATTTCATATTCTCAAATGTTCTAGCATTTCAAACCTGAGCCAAGATGACTTTGACACAACAAAATATTTTACTACTGTACCTTTAACAAAACTATGGAGACCTATATATACTCTCCTTACATTTTCAAGACAGAACTTTCAACTACTCTCAACTCTAGGTTTTCGAAAACTTTTCCTAAAACCTTTCCACTCCAATCTTGGTAGAAATACCAAGAGGTCCTTATAGTATTCAAAAACACAACTTATTCAACATACCCATCCTTATCTTAAGCTAGGCTTGATGGTAACCTAAAAATAAGTTGGATAAGTTTGATAAGATGAATTTCCTTGATCTTCTGGTTGATGATTTGCTTTGTTTCTGCTATGAGGGATGACTTGTCTGCCTAGGAAGTAGCATGAGCCAATCTAGGAGATCACTATATAGGATCAAACCAATGGTTAAAATCATCCAATATTGATCCAAGCTTCCTAAGATGGATCTATCCTAGGTCACCCAAGTGACTCTTAAATCTACTTACCCAGACCAATCATGAGCTAATCCTTTTCATTAGCATCCAACCCATCAAAGACCCACTTCAAGCATGAAATCTTATCTACACAAGCTATTCTCCAATATCATCCACTTGATGATGAGCATGGACCCTTGAAATCTATCCAAATCTTTCCCTCCTTCATACTTATCAAAATAAACCAATCTGCCAAATTTGGTTGTCTGAAATCCTTTATTAGATTCAATCTTTAGAACCCCACTTACTCCAATCAGTGTGCATTATTGAGAATGTACTTGAACCATCTTGTAGTACATCATTATTAATACCAAATCCCACTCTTTCCCTTGTCTAAACCATTCTGGTAGCCACCCACCTTGATGGTTTTGTAGTCAAGATAATAATATTTTTTGCAAATCTTATCATCTTGCCTACTTTGGCAGGAGCTCACATCCTTATGCTATCCCCTATCGACCAAACCTATACATGGTTATAACCTACTAAGCATGTTATATCAATCCACCCTTCGCTTGTTTCCAATGGAGCTCTGTGCTTCCTAAACCCACCTAGTTTATGAGGCATCATGACTCATCTACAATGGCAGCCTTATTTTCAACAAAGTTTGCCATCACTTATAGACCACCTCAAATGCAACCAAGCCAAACTCCTTCTTCCATGATCATCTATATAACTTGATCTAACTATCCATCTATCCCTTGCATCAAGGTGAGCTCTGAGCTCACTAATCCAACCTTGTTTAGGTGGTATAAAAATATTAATGCCCTAGATCCTCTAATCCTTGCTCTCTTATAAAATTCCATCTTGTTTTGCAAAACCCAAGGTTTCAAATGATGGATACTTCAAGTTTACATCATCCCCCCTAGATATAAACATTTTCCAAATCATTTCCATAATTATTTGGAACCTAAAACTATTTAAATTCCTTTCCTTGCAAAATTCTCAAAATCTCTCATATAAAGGCAAGTTTGTTTTTGTCCCAAACTACTTTGCCAAATCAAGGAACACTTGATTAATATATATCATATCCTATCTTATCATCTAAAAAAAAAATATTTTTGAGATTCATTATTATTTCTTTTTTCCCTTTTTCTTAAAAGGAAGAAACAAGAAATAATTGCTTAAAAATACTTTCCTATCTAAATAAAATCCAAGAAAATTCTCCAATATGTAATATGTTTTTTAGTACCATCTCACATAAAAAACAAAACTTGTCCAATGTAAAAATATCAAATGAGATTCTAGAAACTATTTCTACACTTTTCTAATAAATGAGTTTAAATGGACATATAACCTTTGGAAAAATCCCAAACAATTCTTAGGGCTATCTATTGGCCTTATCTACACACCAGCACCATCTCCCCACATTGTCCAATGCAAATTATTAAACCTCCTTCAAAAACCCCAAATTGATCAAGTTTGTAAAATTAATCAAGCCTTAATCTAAAACCCACCAAACCATCACAAGAATTTGCCCAACAAACTTGTACAACCGACCTCACTCTTCTAGTCGAGCTACACTATAGCTTGGTACTGTTCACCCTTGTCCTATAGCTTTTGGAGAGAGGAGAAGAGATATGTGTGGCCACAAACACTTGCCTAACAAATAGTTCCAATCCCAGCACTCCAGCCACCCCTCTGCCCATCTAGGACCCACTCACACCTCTCTCCATCGCCCATGACACCCAATGGGAAGCTCCTGGACCATCCCTAGATCATCCATGAGCCATGACCACCATAGACCACTTCACCTTGGTTTATAAGGAAACAGGCAAACATACACACTAGCTCTCCCCCTTCGCCTCATTTTCTTCCTTGCCACCAACCTAACCTCCACAAAGCACCAATCCCTCACCCCTGCTCTGTCCTGGCCAAGAGAAGGAGAAGGATGCCCTTCGGCCATTGCTCCAAACCAGAGCGTAGCCCCCTCTCTCCTTCATCTGCCTCTCTGCATGTGACCTTGTCGAGCTCCCCTCCTCCCCTTGCATCTGACCTTGCCATCTTTTCTGCCCAGGTACCTCGCTACGGTCGAGCTCGGAGCAGTCGTCCGATGCCCGGCGTGGGGAACCACCACTACAAGGAATCTGCTGATACACGACCCTCCATTTTAGTCACTGAATCATCATTGTCTATAATATATGACGATCTTATGACCAAAAACATATCGTCAAAAACTGAGCGTTAGTAATTGCATAGAACGACCTTTTTTACGAAATCGTCATAACCATATATGACGATATTATATTGTCATAACCGTTATGACGATCGGGTATCGTGACGGGCCATCCAGCTAGGCCAGGTCAGATCCTACGTGGTCGATCTGACGTTGCAAGAATATGACGAAATGCGAATGTCATAGTAAGAAATCAGTCCGGTCCATTTTAGTGGTCCATATGGGCTAAGCCCAGTAATCTGGCTTATTTATGTTTTTTCCCTACCAATTTTAATATGCTACATGGGACAATCCCAACATTTCAGCCCTTTTATTTACTGTTCCTTATCCTTTTTAGTCCAGTTATTTTCTATTTACGACCTTATTAGGTTAATTCATCTTATATTTATGAACAGTGGGTCCCAATTGTCATATTCTTCTAGGCAGTGGGTCCCAATCATTAGGTTCATTCTTTTCACAGAATATTAATTAAAATGAAATATAGCAATCAGCAGAGAAAACACATGAATATATTCAAACAATGGCCAGAATCAATTTATACAATATTATAGTAGGAACACATAGTACACATGAAGTTCCACGCTCAAAATTCACATCACAACATGCTTAATCGTCGTCACAATGGAATCTATAAATATAACTCTCAGAAAGCTTAAAAACTAGCTATTCTTTGATATTCTGGAACTTCTTCAAGCTTCCACTTCTTCAACATGTAGCTCTTGTAAAGAGTATATCTGCAATAGTTCAACAAAACAATTACAACCAGATAAATAGCAGCTCATACAAAATTCTAAAGCTATGCTTTGCAACATAATTAGCAACTCATAAATAGAGAGTAATTACAAGCAGATAAAGACATAAATAGCAGATAAATAGAAGAACAGACTGTTACGCTAGTGTAATTCATCTTTGCTTTGCGCCATAATTCTATAGTCGAACACTGCTAATTTAGTAGAACTTCAACCGATCATGTGTCCAAATTGCCTTATCCAAGGATGATTTGTAGTAGCATTTCAGTGTGTTGTGTAAGGAAATGATGTGCAGTTAGGTGTGTCGTTCGAGAGAAACAAATTGCTCTATCAGTGTTTTATTAATGAGACCGACCAAGCAGAAGGAGAAGTGAAGTAACAAGTGACGTGTCTAAATATTTGCAAAAGTAGAAAATACAAGTCACTTCTAAATCGAGGTAGTAATTCTTTTTGTTTGGCTGGAAGGGTAATAATCTACTACAATACTACTAGACTAATGTGTAAGTGAGCATGCAGGAATGACTAGTAGACTTAAAAACAAGAGGTTTGTGCAGCTCACTTGAGATGACCATGCCGTCAAATCACTTGCTTAGCTCAATGTGCAGCGCCTCGACTCCCAGCTCCCGCGTGCACTCACCAGCGACCACTGCACCTGACAACAACAAGTCAGATCTGCATCGTGTGATGTGGAAAGTAGGTGAATAAGAGGATAGATCATAATATTCGATGGAGAAATTCATGTCCTATGAGGAAGAATAGGACTGCACGAACTGCACTAAGTAAACATCCAGCTTATCTAACATAAACATGTAGCTACAATAATACATGTTAGGCTAGATCAAAAGCAAGGCTAGTTCTAGATCTACACCACGAGCAACGCCACCTATTCATGTGATTTAGTGACACCATACCAATAATCTAGCAGACAACACAGAGCACATCACTAGTCCATAAGATCTTCAAAATCTTCAACAAGGCTCTACAAATCCAATAGTTCTCGCACTACTCGAATTAGTGCCAAATGAAGGACATGCATGAGTACAAAGCACTAAATCAAGAAACCATGATAGGAACAAGGGATAACAGGAACAAACCCGTCTTGAGTATGTTGAGGAAAATCACATCACAGACATATGAAGAAATGAAGATCAACTACTTAGATCCAAGTCCTGGCAAAAAAATTGCTTAGATCGAAGTCTAGCTACACTGTATGCCCAAGTGAAGATAGTATACTACATATGTGCAATATGTTTACATTGTAGAAAGAAGAACCAAGTAAAATAAAGGCCAATCAAGGATGATGCTACATATTATGCTCATCACACTCCATATGTGTAATTGCTTTACATTGTATAAATCAGAACCTTATATAACAAGTCATATGTGCTAATAGCAACAGGACATCTATAACCTTAGAGATGAACAGGGTATAAAGGTCACAACTATGCTACTAAACAGCAGTGGTGCTTACATTCATCATATTAAACTTAAAACATTGGTAATAAACAACAATAAGCAGCAATGCTGCTTACATTTAACACACTAATCTTTTTTTGAGGGTAAACACACTAATCTTAGATCATTGTGGTTGTACAAAACAACAAGAAACAGTGGTGATGCTTATATTTAACATACTAACAATGGATCGACATGAATAAGCAGTGCTGCTGAACACTAAACAACAGTGATGCTTACATAAATATACTAGTCATATATCAGCAAGAAATAGCAGTATTGATAAACAACATCAATGCTTGCATTCAACATACTAGTCATAGATCAGGAAAAACAGGAGTGGTACTAAACATGAACGACTACTATCGGACATGGGACTAGCAGGAACAGCATAAGGAAACTAAAAAGTCGCACATCTTGGAACAACACAGTTTTTAGAAATTTTATCCAAATGGAAACTGAAAGTTGTAAACATCTCATCGCACATCAACGTAGCTCTTGAGTCTTTAGACTAGACCAATTTGTGGCATCATTTATCCTAACATGTAGTGTTGCCAGAAGCAACATGAGACAACAACAATTTTCATGACAACACAAGATATCTACCTCGATGATCAGTTCAGAATTATATTAGAATTAGCCATATAGTAGTCTACCAACATCAAAAAGACACTACCTCACCTCCTGCGAGCTTCAGGATAAAACAAGGTATGCTATAGTTCTGATGATGTATGCTAGAATGACCAACAGCTACCATCAGGATTCAGGCTTCAGCTAAGCAAGCTACCACAACATGCAAAAAATACATGCATCAGACCATAGTGTTTGCTAAAAAAGGCTTGACAGATGCATACATATCAGTATAATACAACAGTAAAACATGACCATGATGATAGAGATGTGAAGTGTACAAGACAATCTCTGAAGATGAAAGGGGTCTCACCGGCTACAAAGTGGCTGCCTTGTTCCCGGCTAGAACGCCAGAGGACATGGCCCAGACGGAGCTCGGGTGCTGATGCTGCTGCAATGTTGGGAGACGGCCTTGTGGAGGAGGCAGCCGGATCTGTCGACCACCGATGCCAGGGAGTTGGCGTCCTGTGGAGCCGTCTGCTAGCCATGAGCGCAACGCGGACAAGGCGAGATCGATGGAGCAGCGTGGGTCAATGCACGAACGCATGCTCGCGCCAGCGAACAGGCCCGCCGTGCCGCCGTGACTGCTTTAAGGAGGCAGGGTTGGAGAGCTCGAGGGGTGCGCGGATTCGATACGATCTAGCGGCAGAGGAGATGGATCCAGGGAGTACGCGGAGGAACCACCGGCTCCGCAGGCGGGCAAAGGCAGATGGATGAGCGAGGCGAGAGGCGGCCATGGGTCACGAGGGCGGATGGATGGGCGCGGCCGCGAATTTGTGGTGGCAACGGCGAAATATGGGTAGTGTGGAGAAGGGAGATGAGAGTGCTGCAGGGTGGGAGGGGATTAGGGTATGGGTGATGTTCCTCTCGATCTGGATGGGTGGGGCATATGATTTCCCAAAACTACCCCTGACATTTATGTGTTGCTACTTTGGAAACTATAGTCCTTTTCGGTCATTTAATATTAAAATGTGGGCGGGTAGGGGAGGCGGGAAACCTGGTGGCAGGTGAAATCTGGATCATTGGATGGATCCCACATGAACGGATGAGATCTACTTCTATGAGGTGATCCGTGGATAGTCTGTCTCTCTATTCTGAATGGCTGGTTTCATTTTTCGAGTGCCAAAAAAGGGTGTATTATAAAGCAATCACCAAATGTAAGTTTCAAAATGGTATCATCTTATTTTTCAAAAATACTAGACCACCTTAAATGTACAATGTCCCAACCGGGTATCTCAAACATTTCCATCCACCCCTCGCGAAAAGGACAAATTACTGCCGAATCAGCAGGAAGTGGGTCCGATTTGAACTACAGGTACATGATATGATGTCCACGATTTTTTGAAAAAAAATGTTTTTTTGACTCGCAATATCATGTTTCTTCATAGATCCAATGCAAGTTTAGCGAGGATCATCCCCTAGCTAAGAACCTTCATGCCCACCGTTTTGACCAAAGTTTGAAATGGGCACAAAAAATTCAAAAAATGATCAGAACAATGTAAAACCTTCGCATGGTGTTATATTATGTGACATAGTGGCGAGAAAAAATATCAAACTTGGTATACTGACTGTTTCTCGAAAAAACCTTCTCACAAATGACCTATCATGTCCGAGGTTTCATGGCTTTCAGGCCGAAAGACCAATGTTATGGTTAAAACCGTGACATAGTTTGTCATAATGTGTCCATATTATGCACGCATGTGTAACATGGGACGGCGGGCAATGTTGTAGGAGGAAGTTTTTCTTTTTTCGCACAGAAAAGACATTTTGCATTTTCCGAGCACAAAAAATAGGGGCATTTTATGAAGCAACCACCAAATGAAAGTTTCAAAATAGTAAAACGCGATTTTTCTAAAATACTAGACCTCCTTAAATGCATAGTATTCCAACTGGGGTATCTCAAACCTTTTCGTCCATCCCAGGAGAAAAAGACAAATTCCTTCCAAATCGGTAGGAAGTGGGTCCAATTTGAACTACAGGTACAGGATATGATGCCCATGATTTTTTGCAAAAAAACTTTTAGACTCACAATATGCTATTCCTTCAGAGATTCAATGCAAGTTTAGCGAGGCTCAGCACCTAGCTAAGAACCTTCGTGCCCGCTGTTTTGACCATAGTTTGAAACGGGCATAAATTTTTTAAAAACGGTCGGAACTATGCAAATCCTTCGCGTGGCGTCATGTTATGTGACATAGTTCCAACTAAAAATATCAAACTTGGTATATTGCAAGTGTCTCGAAAAAACCTTCTCATAAATGACGTATCATGTTCGAGGTTTCATGGCTTTCGGGTCAAACGACCAATGTTATGGCTAGAATCAGGGCATAGTTTGTGATAATGTACCCGTATTATGCACGTGTGTGCATCTTGGGATGGAGAACAATGTTGCAGGAGGAAGTTTTCCTTTTCAACGCACGGAAAATCCATTTTCCGAGCGCAAAAAACGGGGCGTTTTGTGAAGCAACCACCAAATGACAGTTTTATAATGGTACCACCACATTTTTTAAAAATATTAGACAACCTTACATGGACAATGTCCCAACCGTGGTATCTCAAACCTTTACGTTCACCCCTGGCGAAAAAGACAAATTCCTGCCAAATCGGTAGGAAGTGGGTCCGGTTTGAACTACAGGTACATGATCCAATTCTCATGATTTTTGGAAAAATCATTTTTAGACTCACAATATGCTATTTCTTTAGATATCCAATGCAAGTTTAGCGAGGCTCAGCCCCTAGCTAAGAACCTTCGTGTCCCCCGTTTTGACCATAGTTTCAAACGAGCATAAAAAATTCAAAAACGGTCTGAACTATGTGAAACCTTCACGTGGCGTCATGTTATGTGACATAGTTCCAAGTAAAAATATCAAACTTGGTATATTGCAAGTGTCTCGAAAAAACCTTCTCATAAATGACGTATCATGTTCGAGGTTTCATGGCTTTCGGGTCAAACGACCAATGTTATTTCTAAAATCAGGGCATAGTTTGTGATAATGTGGATCTATTGTGCACGCGTGTGCATCTTGGGATGGAGCATAATGTTGTAGGAGAAAGTTTTCCTTTTTGACGCACGGAAAATTCATTTTCCATTTTCCCAGTGCAAAAAACGGGGCGTTTCGTGAAGCAACCCCCAAATGAAAGTTTTATAATTGTACCACCTAATTTTGTAAAAATATTAGACCACCTTACATGGACAATGTCCCAACCGGGTATCTCAAACCTTTCCATTCACCCCTGGCGAAAAAGACAAATTCCTACCGAATCGGTAGGAAGTGGGTCCGATTTGAACTACAGGTACATGATCCGATGCACATGATTTTTGGCAAAAATGTCTTTTAGACTCACAATATTCTATTTCTTCAGAGATCCAATGCAAGTTTAGCGAGGCTCAGCCCCTAGCCAAGAACCTTCATGTCCGCCGTTTTGACCATTGTTTGAAACAGACATAAAAAATTCAAAAAAGGTCCGAACCATGTGAAACCTTCACGTGGCGTCATGTTATGTGACATAGTTCCAAGTAAAAATATCAAACTTGGTATATTGCAAGTGTCTCTAAAAAACCTTCTCATAAATGACCTATCATGTTCGAGGTTTCATGGCTTTGGGGTCAAACGACCAATGTTATGGCTAGAATCAGGGCATAGTTTGTGATAATGTGCCCGTATTGTGCATGCGTGTGCTTCTTGGGATGGAGAACAATATTGCAGGAGAAAGTTTTCCTTTTGAATGCACGGAAAATTCATTTTCCCTTTTCCCAGAGCAAAAAACGGGACGTTTTGTGAAGCAACCACCAAATGAAAGTTTTAAAATGCTACCACCCCATTTTTCAAAAATAATAGACCACCTTACATGGACAAATGTCCCAACGGGGGTATCTCAAACATTTCCATACACCCCTGGCGAAAAAGACAAATTCCTGCCGAATCGGTAGGAAGTGGGTCCGATTTGAACTATAGGTACATTATCTGTTGCCCATTATTTTTTGAAAAAAATGTTTTTTAGACTCACAATATGCTATTTCTTTAGAGATCCAATGCAAGTTTAGCGAGGCTCATCCCCTAGCTAAGAACCTTTCCATACACCCCTCACAAAAAAGACAAATTCCTACTAAATCGGTAGGAAGTGGGTTCGGTTTGAACTACATGTACATGATTTAATGCTCATGAATTTTTGAAAAAATAATTTTTAGATTCATAATATGCTGTTTTATCAGAGATCCAATGCTCACTCCAAATTTTCATTGCACTCACCCAAAAATTTGAATTAAAACACTAATTTCAAAATCATATTTTGAATTATTCTAGTGTCTCTACTATGGACTAATGTGGAATTAGTAAATACACTATTTTTAAATAATAAAACTATTTCTAATTAACAATCTAAGAAGATCTACTGGATTTTATAAAAAGAGAGAGACAAAAATCAATTCATTTGGACTTTGTATGAAAGAGATATAAAAGACTAACGGGCTCCAAGGCCCAGGTCGTCAAGGGAAAAAAGAAAAGGAGGGAGGGTACGTGGAGTCCGTCCCGTAAGGCCCGGGCCCAACCAAATCTGGCCAAATTCATAAAGCAGAAGCGCAGCACCATAACCAAATTAATTTAGTGTTGTGATGGTTAGGGTCTCCTATTTCTTGGATGAGGTCTCGGGTTTGAGCACCGCCACCAGTCTTATTTTTGTGCCATTTATTCATAGATTTTTGGCAAGCCCAATGTAGCAATGTTGTTATAATAAGATACCGCGCGGAATTGTAACAGAAAATGTGTTGTACCGTGGTGGTTAAGGTCACTTCAAATTGTGCGAGGTTGCAGGTTCGATCCCCATAGCGGATCATTTTTTGCAATTATTTCCTGAAGAGAGGCGGGACATGCCACGTAGATATAATTGATTATGTGGCCAATCAGTCAATTTAATGTATTATATTTTAGATGATATGATGATTTAAATTGGTCATACTGGGGTATAAATAAGGCCCTATGCTATATCATGGGGATTATGACGATTTCATATGCTAAAATTATGACGATTTCATATGCTACAATTATGACGATTTTAACATAAATCGTCGTAATTCTATATGATTTTGACTCTCCAAACAACCTATGACTATCTTGCGCAAAATCTTCATAGATCTATGATGATTTCATTTCAAGTCACTTTGAGAACGTCACAAGTTAACACATTTCTTGTAGTGCACCTCCCTGCAACAAAACCGACCTTGCTGCCCATCTCCGAGGTCGTCGCCGTGTACCACGTCCTCCCCGCCGCTCCCCATGACCGCATGTAAGCCCCTGAAGTGCCCAGCCACCGCCTAGGGTTTCCTCGCCCCTACCCCAGTTGCGAGCTGGACGACGGTCCAACACCTTCGATCTTGTTCTAATCGAACGGATGAGGTGGCTGTTACCCCTTCGCCGCCCTGGCGTCATTCACGCGTGGGCCCTGCCTAGCCACGTTCGAATTTTGGTATCACGCCCGTGTGCATGCTGATCTGGGCTGATACGTCGGAAACGTATCTATAATTTTGATGCTCCCTGCTTGTTTAGTATCTACTTTGCTTTGCTTTGTCTACACTTTGAGGTACTTTTTGCATGTTTTTCTGGTACTAGCCTATTAACAAGTTTCCACAATGCCAGTTGCCTTTTTTCTGATGTTTTTGGTTCCAGAAAAGTTAGTAAAGAAATATTCTCAGAATTGGACGGGACAAACGTCAAAGTCAATTACTTTCCGTGGGGAACACGAAGTTCAGAGGAGAGCAGGAGAGGCGAGCTAGGGCACCTAGACCCCCTAGGCGCCGGTGGGCCCTGCCCTGCACCTAGGCAGGGTGCGGGGCCCCTGGCCTCCGCCTCGGCCTCCCCCTTCACCTATAAGAAGCCCCCGATGCAGAAACCCTAAGTACCCTATCAAATCTCCATGACACCTTCTGTAGCCGCCGCCACCGTCGTCCCTAGATCAGGGGGATATGAAGTTCTTCGCGGCACCCTGCCGAAGGGGAGATAATCCCGGAGGCCTTATCTCCGGTATGATGCGTGAGTAGTTCCACCTTGCACTATGGGTCCATGTAGTAGCTATATGGTTGTATCTCCACCTTTGTGCTTTCATGTATAGATCTTGTGAGCTCCGTTCATGATCAAGATCTAATCTATTTGTAATCATGCATGTTGTGTCTCCGAGGATCCGATGGATATTTAGATTATTATGTTGGTTTGATTAATGGTTTTGTCTTTATGATTCTATCATGTCTGTGTTGTTTTTGATCTTGCATGTTCTCCGTTGTTAGTAGCTATCTTGGCCGAGTAGTTGTTAGTGACTCCAAGAGGGGCTATTTATGCTCGATAGTGGGTTCATGCCTCTAGTTTCCAAGAGAAGTGACAATAATCTCTTCGGTTGTAGTGAAGGGTTTCGCGGCATAGTAAATCAAAATTTTCTACGGATGCGAACAGAAGGAAAGCCAAGATCTAATCTAGGAGATGCAAACAACGAGAGAGATTGGATTAGATCTTCATACCCTTGAAGATTCGCACAGCGGAACGTTTGTCGGAACGTGGGTGATGTAGTCGTACTCGCTTCTCCTCCTCGCGATCCGATCCGATCTAGCACCACAAGTGGCGGTGCCTCCGTGACATGCACACATGCAGCACCTCAACGTCTCCTCCTCGGTCCAGCAAGTATAGTGGAGAGACGGATTGGATCTACAACGCGACGGCGCGGTGTATATGGTGGAGAGTTTCTGCAGCAGGGCTTCGCCTACAAACAGTCGGGAGGGAGAGAGGAGGGCAGCAGGGCAGCTAGGGATGGAGGGGAAGGTGTGAGGGGTGGTGCGCCCCCCAGCCCTCTTTATATAGAGGGGTGGGCGGCTGCAACCCTAGCCCCCTCCCCCAAGCCAAATCGGCGGCCCCAAGGAGAAGGAGTGGGGGGCAAGGAAACCCCCCTTCTAGAAGGTCTATCTCGAGTTTAAACCTCTCTTGGCCGGCTGGGCCCTATGGGGCCTTGTGCCCCTGGCCCAATGCGGCCAGGGCACTCCCTCACAGGCCCATGCCCCCTCCCGGAAGGTGTGGACACGTTGGTCCCCTTTCGGAAGGTTCTAGAAGCTTCCGGTACAATACCGATTAACCCGGAACAATTCCGAACTCCAAAAACTGCATTGCCTTATATGAATCTTATTCTCCGGACCACTCCGGAACCTCTTGGGATGTCCCGGATCCCATCCGAGACTCCGAACAAAAACTCATAAACCAATTATCCAATCTATCCTAGCGTCGAGACACGTTAAGTGTGTGACCCTGCAGGTTCAAGAATATGCAGACATGATCTTCTATCAATAATCAATAGCGGGGTCTGGGCACCCATATTGACTCCCACACATTCATCGATGATCATATCGGATGAACCACGATGCCAGGATTCAATCAATCCCATATATATATTCCCTTCGTCTCGCGATATTTTACTTGCCCGAGATTCGATCGTCGGTACCGTCATACCTAGTTCAATCTCGTTCACAGCAAGTACTTTACTCGTTCCGTAATCCGATATCACTTTGTGATTAACTCCTTAACCACATGCTTGCAAGCGGTGTTGATATAGATTACCTAGTGGCCCCGAAGTATATCTCTCCGACTTGGGAGGGACAAATCCCATCTCGATACATACAACCCAACAGAAACTTTTCGATCACCTGAGAGACACCTTTATGATCACCCTCTCATAGGATGACGTTTGATGACCTCAAAGCTTTCTTCCGATACCAGGGAGTTGTATTATCTCATGGTCTAAGGAATACAATATTTGACATAAGAAAAGCTTCGCAAAGACGAACACGGTGACACGATCTAAATGCTTCGCTTAGTTTGGGTCTGTCCACCATATCATTCTCCCAATGATATGATCTCATTATTAATCAACAAATCATGTCCATGGATAGGAAACCTTAACCATCATTAATCAATGAGCTAGTCCATAGATGCGTACTAGGGACACGGTGTTGTTTACAAACCACACAAGTATTAAAGTTTCCGCTTAATACAATTCTAGCATGGAATATAAACATTATCATGAAAAAGAATTATAATAATAACATCTTTATTATTGCCTCTAGGGCATAATTCCAACAGTCTCCCACTTGCACTAGAGTCAATAATCTAGTTTATATCTGGCAACAATCTCACACCCATGGCACTGAGGTGCTGATCATATTTTACATGTGGAAGAGGTTTAGTCAATGGATCTGCGACATTCAGATCTGTATGTAGTTTGCTAATCTTCAGATCTCCATCTGCTATATAATCTCGGATTATATGAAACTTGCGGTTGATATGCTTGGTCTTTGGATGATATCTTGGTTCCTTAGCAAGTGCTATGGCGCCAGTGTTGTCACACAATATCTCTAGTGGGTCCAATGCACTTGGAACCACACCAAGCTCAGTGGTGAAGTTTCTGATCCAAACTCCTTCACTTGACGCTTCTGCAGCAGCCATGTATTCCGCTTCTACTATAGATCCCGCGATCACGCTTTGCTTGCAGCTTCTCCAGCTTACAGCTCCTCCATTCAAAATATACACGTATCCTGTCTGAGATTTAGAATCATCCTTGTCGGTGTCACAACTAGCGTCGACGTAACCTTTTACGACGAGCTGTTCATCACCCTCATAGACTAAGAACATTTCTTTAGTTCTATTTAGGTACTTTAGGATGTTCTTCACGGTTGTCCAGTGTTCCACTCCTGGATCACTTTGATACCTGCTCGTCAAACTAAGAGCATTGGACACATCCGGTCTAGTACACAGCATGGCATACATGATCGAACCTATGGCCGAGGCATAAGGCACTTTGCTCATAGCTTCCCTATCATTTATCAGAATGGACACTGAGCCTTGCTCAATATCTTACCTGAAAACATAGGCACTGAACCTTTCTTTGCCTTATCCATTTTGAACCTTTTCAGAACTTTGTCTAGGTATGTACTCTGGCTTAAACCTATCAGGCGTCTTTGTCTATCTCTATAGATCTTGATGCCCAATATATAAGAAGCTTCACCTAGGTCTTTCATTGAAAAACACTTATTCAAATAACTCCTTACATCGTTAAGCATGTTGATGTCATTTCCAATAATCAATATGTCATCCACATATAGTACCAGAAACTCCGAGATGCTTGCTTCAGTCCATAAATGCAACGCTGAAGTTTGCATACTTTATCAGCATCCTTAGGATCGACAAAACCTTCGGGTTGCATCATATACAACTCTTCATCAATGTTGCCATTGAGGAAAGCAGTCTTGACATCCATCTGCCATATTTCATAATCATGAAATGCAACAATTGCTAATAAAATCCGAATGGATTTAACCATCGCTATGGGAGAGAAAGTCTCATCGTAGTCAACACCTTGAACTTGTCAAAAACCTTTCGCGACAAGCCGTGCTTTATAGACGGTAACATTACCATCCGCGTCCGTTTTCTTCTTGAAGATCCATTTGCACTCAACGGCCTTTCGGTCGCTAGGAGGGTCCACCAAAGTCCATACTTGGTTTTCGCCCATGGATCCCAATTCGGATTTCATGGCTTCTAGCCATTTCTCAGAGTCTGGGCTCATCATCGGTTCCTCATAGTTCGTAGGTTCACTGTCTTCTACTAACAAGACAGTTAAGACAGGGTTGCCGTACCACTCAGGAGGGGCACGCGACCTTGTCGACCTGACGCTTCGAGCAAACATCGTCCAAGCTTCATGATCCTTGTCATTAGCTTCCTCTATTGTTGGTGCGGTGACCTTTGGAACAATTTCAGGTGCTGCGCTACTCTCCAATTCAAGAGAAGGTTCAATAACCTCGTCTAGCTCTACTTTTCTCCCACTCACTTCTTTCGAGAGAAACTCCTTCTCAAGAAAGGAACCGTTCTTTGCGACAAACACTTTGCCTTCGGTTCTATGATAGAAGGTATACCCAATAGTTTCCTTAGGTTATCCTATGAAGACGCATTTCTCCGCTTTGGGTTCGAGCTTGTCCGGCATCAACTTCTTGACGTAAGCTTCGCATCCCCAAACTTTAAGAAACGACAACTTAGGTTTAGCACCAAACCACAGTTCATACGGTGTCGTCTCAACGGATTTAGATGGAGCCCTATTTAAAGTGAATGCAGCGGTTTCTAATGCATAACCCCAAAATGATAACGGCAAATCAATAAGAGACATCATTGATCGGACCATATCTAATAAGGTTCGGTTCCGGCGTTCAGACACACCATTGCGCTGTGGTGTTCCGGGTGGCGTGAGTTGTGAAACGATTCCACTGGCTTTAAGATGCGTGAGAAAATCATAACTCAAATATTCACCTCCACGATCAGATCGTAGAAACTTAATCTTTACATTACGATGGTTCTCCACTTCATTCTGAAATTCTTTGAACTTTTCAAGCGTTTCAGATTTATATTTCATTAAATAGATATACCCATATCTACTTAAGTCATCGGTAAAAGTGAGAAAATAGCGATATCCACCGTCGAAACACTCATCGGTCGCATACATCGGTATGTATGATTTCCAACAAGTCCGTTGCTCGCTCCATCATACGGAGAACGGGTTTGATCATCTTGCCCATGAGGCATGGTTCGCATGTGTCAAATGATTCAAAATCAAGAGACTCCAAAAGTCCATCAGAATGGAGTTTCTTCATGCGCTTTACACCAATATGACCTAGACGACAGTGCCACAAATAAGTAGTATTATCACTATCTACTTTGCATCTCTTAGCCTAAATGTTATGGATGTGTGTTTCATCCCTTTCGAGATTTAGAAGAAATAAACCATTCACAAGAGGTACATGACCAGAAAATATGTTACTCATATAAATAGAACAACCATTATTCTCCGATTTACATGAATAACCGTCTTGCAATAAACACGATCCAGAAATAATGTTCATGCTCAACGCAGGCACATAATAACATTTATTAAGGTTTAAAACTAATCCCGAAGGTAAAACTAAGGAGAGCGTGCCGACGGCCATCACATCAACTCTTGATCCGTTGCCAACGCGCATCGTCACCTCATCCCTCGCAAGCCGCCGTCTATTCCGTAGCTCTGTTTGAGTTACAAATATTAGCAACCGAACGGTGTCAAATACCTGAGCACTACAATGAGGGCTAGTAAGGAAAACATCAATAACATGTATATCAAATATACCTTTGATGGTGCCAGCCTTCTTGTCCGCTAAGTACTTGGGACGATTATGCCCAAAGGACCCTTGTCCTTGCAATAGAAGCACTCAGTGTCCGGCTTAGGACCAGACTTGAGCTTCTTCTCAGTAGGGGCAGTGCGCTTGCCGCCGCCCTTCTTGAAGGGCTTCTTTGCTCCCTTACCTTTCTTAAAGGTGGGCTTGTTGACCATCAACACATGATTATCCTTTTTGATGTCCACTTCCGCGGCCTTCATCTTTGCGAAGAGCTCGGTGATCGTATCAGTGGAACCAATCTGATTATGAGTCACTACAAAACTTTTGTAGATGGGAGGGAGTGATTGCAAAACCCTGTCAATCTTGATCTCCTCTGGAATCGTGCATTCCAGTTGCTCAAGGCGTTGAGTGTAGCCCGTCATCTTAATTGCGTGCTCACTAACGGAACTCCCTTCCTCCATCTTGCAGTTAAAGAACTTCTCAGAGATCTCATATCTCTCAGACCGGGCCTGAGTCTGAAACATGATTTTCAGCTCTTAGAGAATCTCAAAGGGCCCGGGATAGTCTTCAAAACGATTTTGAAGTTCCGGTTCCATAGCAAACAACATGGTGCTCTTAATCACACCATAATCATCTTTGCGCGACTGATAGACAGCTTTCTCATGAGCCGACGCAGTTGCAGCAGGGGGGTCACCTAACGCTTTACCAAGGACATAGTCCTTTTGACCGCCAGAGAGAATGATTCTTAGATTGCGGAACCAATTGGTGAAGTTAGACCGATTGTTTCTAAGCTTTTCTTTCTCAGCAAAAACGTTGAAGTTAAAGTTGGACTTGGCCATGTGATCTACAGTATTTGCAAGTACAATTTAGACTATGTTCATGATAAATAGTTCAACTTAATCAAATTACTAGATGAACTCCCACTAAATTCAACATCCCTCAAGTTGTTTAGTGAACATGATCCAAATTCACCACACCTAATCCGATCATCACGAGAAGAGATGTGGTTTCAATGGTGGACAACGAAGTGTCGATCATATCATTCATATGACTCATGCTTAACCTTTCGGTTCATGTGTTCCGAGGCCATGTCTGTACATGCTAGGCTCGTCAATTAGACCCAAGTATTTCCGCGTGTGCGAAACTGGCTTGCACCCGTTGTATGTGAGCGTAGAGTCTATAGCACCCGATCATCACGTGATGCTTGGACACGACGAACTTTCGCAACGATGCATACATGGGGAGAACACAGTTTTTATCTTGATCTTTAAGTGAGGAATCATCTTATAATGCTACCGTAGCGATCTAAGCATAATAAGATACATAAAAGGATAAACATCACATGCATATAACTTTATGTGACATGGTATAGCCAATCTGCGCACAATGATCTCCATCTTGTGCGTTACGGCATGATCTCCATCTTGTGCGTTCCGGCATGATCTCCATCACTCCACCATGATTGCCTCCACCATGAATAGCAACTACAACTATTGCTAACTACTTAGTGATAAAGTGAAACTATTACATGGCGCATAAGAAGTTGACACACAGGTCATACACAATTATAAAGACAACCATATGGCTCCTGCCGGTTGTGTACTCATCGACATGCAAGTCGTGAAACATTACAAAACATGATCATCGCATACATTATACACATCACATCTTGGGCCATACCATATCACAGAAAACACTCCCTGCAAAAACAAGTTAGACGCCTCTACTTTGTTGTTGCATGTTTTACGTGGCTTATGGGAGTAGATGCTAAGAACGATTCTTACCTACGGAAAGCCACAACGGTGATATTATGGTTGCCAAACTCCGGTGTTAATCCCATGACAACTATAGTGAGAGAAACTGACATCCACCAGCCGCATGTGTGGAACAAGCCACACGTCAAGGAACAAGCTACACGTCAAGTGCGGAGCCGGTCTCGCGAACGACGTCGCGTAAGGTTGGCCTGGACGGCTTGAATATCACTATCCCGCGTCATAAGAAGAACACAAACAAGAGGCTTGCAACAGAAAACATCAACGCCCGCAACAACCATGTTGCGTTCTACTCGTGAAACACATCTACGCATAGATCTAGCTCTGATACCACTGAAGGGTTTCGCGGCATAGTAAATCAAAATTTTCTACGGATGCGAACAGAAGGAAAGCCAAGATCTAATCTAGGAGATGCAAACAACGAGAGAGATTGGATTAGATCTTTATACCCTTGAAGATTCGACAATGAACGCGTTAATCGGGCGTGGGTGATGTAGTCGTACTCGCTTCTCCTCCTCGCGATCCGATTCGATCTAGCACCACAAGTGGCGGTGCCTCCGTGAGATGCACACGTGCAGCACCTCGACGTCT
This sequence comes from Avena longiglumis, assembly GCA_030063025.1. Classification (NCBI taxonomy): domain Eukaryota; kingdom Viridiplantae; phylum Streptophyta; class Magnoliopsida; order Poales; family Poaceae; genus Avena; species Avena longiglumis. The sequence continues at coordinate 466,393,688 of CP125974.1, read as the reverse complement.
CCTCCTTCCTCGGTCCAGCAAGTATGGTGGAGAGACAGATTGTATCTACAACGCAACGGCGCGGTGTATATGGTGGAGAGTTTCTGCAGCAGGGCTTCGCCTACAAACAGTCGGGAGGGAGAGAGGAGGGCAGCAGGGCAGCTAGGGATGGAGGGGAAGGTGTGAGGGGTGGTGCGCCCCCCAGCCCTCTTTATATAGAGGGGTGGGCGGCTGCAACCCTAGCCCCCTCCCCCAAGCCAAACCGGCGGCCCCAAGGAGAAGGAGTGGGGGGCAAGGAAACCCCCCCCTTCTAGAAGGTCTATCTCGAGTTTAAACCTCTCTTGGCCGGCTGGGCCCTATGGGGCCTTGTGCCCCTGGCCCAATGCGGCCAGGGCACTCCCTCATAGGCCCATGCCCCCTCCCGGAAGGTGTGGCCACGTTGGTCCCCTTCCGGAAGGTTCTAGAAGCTTCCGGTATAATACCGATTAACCCGGAACAATTCCGAACTCCAAAAACTGCACTGCCTTATATGAATCTTATTCTCCGGACCACTCCGGAACCTCTCGTGATGTCCCGGATCCCATCCGAGACTCCGAACAAAAACTCATAAACCAATTATCCAATCTATCCTAGCGTCAAGACACATTAAGTGTGTGACCCTGCGGGTTCGAGAATATGCAGACATGATCTTCTATCAATAATCAATAGCAGGGTCTGGGCACCCATATTGACTCCCACACATTCATCGATGATCATATCGGATGAACCACGATGCCAGGATTCAATCAATCCCATATATATATATTCCCTTCGTCTCGCGATATTTTACTTGCCCGAGATTCGATCATCGGTTCCGTCATACCTAGTTCAATCTCTTTCACAGCAAGTACTTTACTCATTCCGTAATCTGATATCACTTTGTGATTAACTCCTTAACCATATGATTGCAAGAGGTGTTGATATCTATTACCGAGTGGGCCCGAAGTATATCTCTCCGACTTGGGAGGGACAAATCCCATATCGATACATACAACCCAACAGATACTTTCCGATCACCTGAGATACACCTTTATGATCACCCTCTCATAGGATGACGTTTGATGACCTCAAAGCTTTCTTCCGATACCAGGGAGTTGTATTATCTCATGGTCTAAGGAATACAATATTTGACATAAGAAAAGCTTCGCTAAGACGAACACGATGACACGATCTAAATGCTTCGCTTAGTTTGGGTCTGTCCACCATATCATTCTCCCAATGATATGATCTCATTATTAATCGACAACTCATGTCCATGGCTAGGAAACCTTAACCATCATTAATCAATGATCTAGTCCATAGAGGCGTACTAGGGACACGGTGTTGTTTACAAACCACACAAGTAGTAAAGTTTCCGCTTAATACAATTCTAGCATGGAATATAAACATTATCATGAACAAGAATTATAATAATAACATCTTTATTATTGCCTCTAGGGCATAATTCCAACATGTAGATGTTCTATTGCTACTAGGGAGAAAACAACGGTCTCTTGTTCATGTAACATGTTGACTGTTTACCTTACACACTTTGCTAAAAGCAGTTGTTTGTTGCTTGCAACTTAATACTGGAGGGGGTTTGGATGATAACCTGAAGGTGGACTTCTAGTCATAGATGCAGTTGGATAGCGGTCTATGTATCTTGTTGTATTTCCCAATAGAATCTCATATGATCTTTCTGACTAGTAATTAGATTGTTATGCCTTGCTAAGTTCCGGTCAATTGCCCTGCTATAATTTGTTTACCCTTCATGCCACGTTGTTTATCTAAGGAGAGAACCTCTAGTGAATTATGGACCCCGTTCCAGTCTTTTATCATTGATACATCTTCCACTGTTACTTGTTTAGTTGCTGAAAACCACCATTACCTTCCATACCATATGTTTAATCCTTTGTTACAGCAAACTGGTGAGCTTGACAACCTCACTGATTCGTTGGGGTAAATTCTTGAGTTTGTGTTGTGCAGGTCTCCGTGTTGCTTGCAACACCTGTGTGACGTTTCCTTCCTCCTACTGGTTCGATAACCTTGGTTTCTTAGTGAGGGAAAACTTGCTGCTGTGCTGCTTCACACCTTGATCTTGGGGTTCCCAACGAAGAGCTCCTACATCAACTCAGCGCAGCATCAAGCTTTTTTGGCGCCGTTGCCAGGGAGGCTAAGGACGTCTTCACAAGGGGAGTCCTTCACTTCCTTTCCCTTTACTTTGTTTTTAGTTTGCTTTGTTTATTTTGCTTGGTTTTGTTTGCCTCTTTCCAAAAAAATCCAAAAATTAATTTAGTCTAGTTTGGTTTTCTTGCTTTATTCAAAAACACAAAAAAATAGTTCTTGCTCTAGCTGTTGCTGCTGCAGTTTTTGGCTTGCCCACCTTTGCCAAAATGAACTCTGATGAGAACACGAAGTTGTATGACTTCACTAGCACCAACAACAATGATTTACTAAGCACTCCTATTTCTCCACCTGCTCCTGATGCTACCTTTTATGAAATTAAGCCTTCTTTGTTGAATCTTGTGATGAGAGAGCAATTTTCTGGTGCTAGTTCTGATGATCCTACTGCCCATCTCAATAGCTTTGTTGAACATTGTGAGATGCAAAAGTATAAGGATGTAGATGGAGATATTATTAAGCTCAAGCTTTTTCCTTTCTCCTTGAGAGGAAAAGCTAAAGAATGGTTGCTATCCTTGCCTAAAAATAGTATTGATTCTTGGAATAAGTGCAAAGATGATTTTATTAGAAAGTACTATCCTCCTGCTAATATTATATCTATGAGAAGTGACATTATGATATTTAAACAGCTTGATAGTGAAAATGTTGCTCCATATTGGGAAAGAATGAAATCTTTGGTTAAGAATTGCCCTACTCATGGACTCACTGCTTGGATGATTATCCAGACTTTTTATGCAGGTTTGAACTTCTCTTCAAGAAATCTGTTGGATTCCGCTGCTAGAGGCACCTTCATGGGCCTCACTTTGGTTGCTGCAACAAGGCTCCTTGATAATATGATGGTTAACTACTCTGAATAGCATATTGAGAGAGCTCCAAATGGTAAGAAGGTAAATTTTTTTGAGGATACTTCCTCTTTGAGTGAAAAGATTGATGTTATTATGGATATGCTTGTTAATGGGAAAGCTCCTCTCGATCCTAATAGTGTTCCCTTAGCCTCTTTGGTTGCTCAAGAAGAGAAATTTGATGTGAACTTCATTACAAACAACAATTTCAACAACAATGCTTATAGGAGTAATTTTGGTGGTAACAATTATAGACCTTATCTTCCTAATAATGGCAATTCTTATGGAAACTCTTACAATAATGCTAAAATTGCCCCCTCTGAACTTGAAGTCATGCTCAAAGACTTTATTAGTAAATAAACCACTTTCAATAATCCTATAGAGGAAAAGCTTTTAAATGTTGAGAAAAATATATCCTCTTTGTCTGAAGCTCAAACTTCCTTGGTTAATAAAATGGCTGCCAAACCTGAAACCATGGAAAATACCTTTGCTATTGCTCATGCCATAGAAGTTACTATTGATGAAAATGTTAGGTTGTTAGCTCAACTTCATGCTAAGTGGGAAAGGGAAGCTGAAATTGATATAAACAATAGTGTGTGCACCATCACCACTAAACCACAAGTAGTCCCTATTCCTACTCCTACTATGCCTACTACTAGTGATGCTAAGTTTGATTTTGATATTGATAGTTGCAATATTTCTGAAGTGATTATGTTCCTACAAAAGCTTTCTAGAAGTCCTGATGCTAGTGATATGCATGTTGCTTTCACCAAACACATTACATATGCTCTTGTTAAGATTATAGAAGAGAAGATAAAACACAAAGCTTCTATTCCTAGGAAAGTAGAAGATAGTTGGGAACCCATTATTAATATGCAAGTGAATAACTCTGATCTCAAAGCTTCATGTGATCTTGGTTCTAGTGTCTCTATTATGCCTAGGAAGATTTATGAAATGCTTGATTTGCCACCTTTGGAGGATTGTTATTTGGATGTTCCAATTAATGATAATGCTAAGAAAAAACTCATGGGGAGTATTAATGATGTTATCATTACGGTTAACAATGCTTATTTCCCTGTGGATTTCTATGTTTTGGATGTTGAATACAATGATTCTTGTCCTATTACTTTGGGAGGACCTTTTCTTAGAACAGTTGGTGCCATCATTGATATGAAAGAAGGCACCATTAAATATCATTTTATATTCAAGAAAGGTATTGAACACTTCCCTATGAGGAGAGAGAAGCTGATTTTTGCTCCTCCTTTGAAAGCAAGGTTTGATGTTAATGCTTCTTCATTTGAAAATACTTGATTCTTCTTGCTTCTTGTGCCTAACTTAAAGGCGTTAAAGAAAAGTACTTGTTGGGAGATAACCCAAGAGTTACCTTAAGTCTTGGAAGTTATTACTTCAGTAATGACCTATCTTTATTGTTTTTGTTTGCTTTTTTGCCAAGAATGACCTCTAATGAGAGGGAAGTAAGATTTGGGGAGTTGCTGTCCCGAAACAGATTTCTGTCCTCCACAAAAAAAATTCGTGATGAGTATCTATAACTCGGATTTAGCTGAAAATTTACGAATAAATCCCCTAGTATGTTAGATAACTTTCGTTAGTTCAACACTTTTTGATTTGAGCAATACAAGATGTTAGAAAAAATAGGTTTCTACCTGTTGGTCTGTTTTGACAGATTTCTGCCATTATTTGCATTTGCTTCTTACTTATTCCTTTTTGAGTTCTCTTTAGGTAAATTAAGATTTATGAAGGAGTTACTATAGTAGCTTGTGTTTTTAGTGAAAATCATTGCTTTTCCAAAGCTTTGCCAGAGGTCTAATATCTTTTGAATACACTAATGTTGCTAATGAAGATTGTGTGAAGTTTTGTATGAAGGAAAAATTTCATGTGTAGAGAGAGAATGATGTAATGAGATGAAGAATGGACAAAATCTCAAGCTTGGGGATGCCACCCCGGTGTCACCCCAAGAAATATCCAAGAGGTACAAGCGGCAAAGCTTGGGGATGCCCAAGGCATCCCCTTCTTCATCAATAAAAAGCTCAAGTCTGTCTAGACACTTCGTTTTTATTGTTTCATGCACTATTGTGTTGTTCTTGAAGCGTCTTAGTTTTTGTTTGCTTTGCTTAGTTTGTTTAGTTCTATTGAGTAGTTTGGACCCCCATTCTTGTTTTGTTGTTTGCAAATAAGTTGCTTGGTGTTGGAAAGGAGTAGTAAGTTCTTTCTTGTAAGTGCAAGAGGAGCTTGCATTGACTGTGACTTAGACTTTAGCATGACATGCTAGGTGTTTTTTTGACCTTATCCTTAGTGATTATTGTGGTAGAATGTCTTGTTCCAAACAATTGGGATTTCTTAGTGTGCATCAAAAAAATTATGCGTTTTTTTAGCATGCAAAAGCATAGTATTGTGGTATTCCCCTTTGATGCTTTGCTTGGTTTGACTTGGCACATGCTCACACCATGTTATGACTATGAACAAGTCACCATATCCTATATGATAATTTAGTCCTTGACTTGTAGTACCACTCTTTGCTTTGATTATTAATGCTTTGTTGCACTGAATGATTATGGACATTATTGCTCTCTTATTTGGTTGCTCCCAGTCTTTTGCTAGCCTCCACTTATGTGAGTGAGCTCTACTCATGCTTCCAACTCCCAAGAAACCAAGTTATTCCAAAGTGTCCACTATAAACTCCTATGCATGGTGTGTTACACCATTCCAAGTATATTCTTGTTTTCAGCTATCTTCCAATTAAAAACTATTTTGTATGTGAAAACTTAGTGATTAAATCCCTCACAAATTTGATGGCACACTTTATATTCTTTGCCCCTAATAAACTTGAAACATTGTGTCTTCTATGTTGTATATGCTTGCACTTATACGTTGGAATTAGCAGAAACGTGCTATCATGGGGAACGTTCTCAACATTGCACTTGTACTTTGTACTCAGTTGATATCATGCTCTTTTATCTATGGATGTCACTGGTGTGAAATAAAGAGGGAACTTGTTAGTCCATGGAGTTTGTATCCTATGTTAGAGAAACGCCTGGGCCGCTAGCCTAAGCCATGCCTAATCATGGTGGAAACTTGCAGCATCACCATAGTGACATCTATGAAGCATTATTCTTATAAAAAAGAGACACATTGAGAAAATAGGAAAGAGAGAAAAAACCACCATATTCCCATGGTAAATAAGAAGATTGCTGAGATGCTCATTGTCTGCTTGTCTTGTCATTTTGGTTATGGGATAGCTCCTGTACCATGTGTAAGGGGTACCCCGTTGGCAGTTCTCAATGATATGCAAATACTTACACTGACAAGAACTTATAGGTTACTAAAGTTGAGTAGCATGAGGTGTGGCCCTCATATTCAAGGGACTTGAGATTGCAAACTTATACTTCATGAAGCATATACTCCATATTTTTTCACTTTAACATTAATCACTTCAAGATGCTTAGGGGCAATGAGGGTTGAAAGCTAACAAGTACCATAAATTTTGGAAGCTCTTTTGAAACTTGAAATGCCTGCTTCCTTTATAAAAGGTTTTTCTTCCATCACTATTGAGTCTTTACCTTGTACCTTTAGGAACCATTAAGAGAACATAGTTGTCATCTTGTGTGTAGTGTTCCAAATATTATTGATTGCTGCATATTGTGATATTACTTGTTCTTGTGCTATTTGTTTCTAGTCACCCTTGTGAACTTTGAAGGTGTCCTATGCATCTATTTCGTACTCTATGAGGGACAAGCTAATTGACACTATGCCATGTTTTCTGTATGTGAAACAAACAAACGTTTTTGAATGCATGTTATTCATGATCTTTGTTTGTAGCTTGTCATGTTGCATGCATAATTACTATGTCCTATTGTTAGAACTCCATCTTTCATGATCATGTTTAGAGTTCTTTGATCCTAGATTTAAATGCTTGCAAATGGATAGATCTTCATTGTGAAGGTGCATGTCACCTCAAAAATTATTCTTTTTATCACTTACCTACTCGAGGACGAGCAGGAGTTAAGCTTGGGGATGCTTGATACGTCGGAAACGTATCTATAATTTTTTATGCTCCATGCTTGTTTAGTATCTACTTTTCTTTGCTTTATCTACACTTTGAGGTGTTTTTTGCATGTTTTCTGGTACTAACCTATTAACAAGTTGCCATAGTGCTAGTTGCATGTTTTCTGTTGTTTTTTGATCCAGAAAAGTTAGTAAAGAAATATTCTCGGAATTGGACGGGTCAAACATCAAAGTAAATTACTTTCCATGGGGAACAAGAAGTCCAGAGGACAGCCGGAGAGGTGGGCTAGGGCACCCAGACCCCCCTAGGCGCGGGTGGGCCCTGCCCCGCGCCTAGGCAGGGTGTGGGGCCCCTGGACCACGCCTCGGCCTCCCCCTTCGCCTAGAAGAAGCCCCCTATGCGAAAACGCTAAGTACCTGATGAATTCTCCACGAAACCTTCTGTAGCCGCCGCCGCCACCGTCATCCCTAGATCAGGGGGATTTGAAGTTCTTCCCAGCACCCTACCGGAGGGGAGATCATCCCGGAGGCCTTCTCTCCGGTATGATGCGTGAGTAGTTCCACCTTGGACTATGGGTCTTGTGAGCTCCGTTCATGATCAAGATCTAATCTATTTGTAATCATGCATGTTGTGTTTGCGGGGATCCAATGGATATTGAGATTATTATGTTGGTTTGATTAATGGTTTTGTCTTTATGATTCTATCATGTCTGTGTTGTTTGTGATCTTGCATGTTCTCCGTTGTTAGTAGCTATCTTGGCCGAGTAGTTGCTAGTGACTCCAAGAGGGGGTATTTATGCTCGATAGTGGGTTCATGCCTCTAGTTTCCAACGGAAGTGACAATAATCTCTTCAGTTGTAGATGTGCTATTGCTACTAGGGAGAAAACAACGTTCTCTTGTTCATGTAACATGTGGACTGTTTACCTTACACACTTTGCTAAAAGCAGTTGTTTGTTGCTTGCAACTTAACACTGGAGGGGGTTTGGATGATAACCTGAAGGTGGACTTCTAGTCATAGATGCAGTTGGATGGCGGTCTATGTATCTTGTTGTATTTCCCAATAGAATCTCATAGGATCTTTCTGACTAGTAATTAGATTGTTATGCCTTAATAAGTTCCTGTCAATTGCCCTGCTATAATTTGTTTACCCTTCATGCCACGTTGTTTATCTAAGGAGAGAACCTCTAGTGAATTATGGACCCTGTTCCAATCTTTTATCATTGATACATCTTCCATTGTTACTTGTTTACTTGCTGAAAACCACCATTACCTTCCATACCATATGTTTAATCCTTTGTTACAGCAAACTGGTGAGCTTGACAACCTCACTGATTCGTTGGGGTAAATTCTTGAGTTTGTGTTGTGCAGGTCTCCGCGTTGCTTGCAACACCTGTGTGACGTTTCCTTCCTCCTACTGGTTCGATAACCTTGGTTTCTTACTGTGGGAAAACTTGCTGTTGTGCTGCTTCACACCTTGTTCTTGGGGTTCCCAACGAAGAGCTCCTACATCAACTCAGCGCTGCATCAAGCTTTTCTGGCGCCGTTGCCGGGGAGGCTAAGGACGTCTTCACAAGGGGAATCCTTCACTTCCTTTCCCTTTACTTTGTTTTTAGTTTGCTTTGTTTATTTTTCTTGGTTTTGTTTGCCTCTTTCCAAAAAAAACAAAAATTAATTTAGTCTAGTTTGGTTTTCTTGCTTTATTCAAAAACACAAAAAAATAGTCCCTGCTCTAGTTTGGTTTTCTTGCTTTGTTTTGTTGCTTGAAAACCTCACTGATTCGTTGGGGTAAAGTCTTGAGTTTGTGTTGTGCAGGTCTCTGCATTGCTTGCAACACTTGTGTGACGTTTCCTTCCTCCTACTGGTTCAATAACCTCGGTTTTTTACTGAGGGAAAACTTGCTGCTATGCTGCTTCACACCTTGCTCTTGGGATTCCCAACGAAGCGCTCCTACATCAACTCAGTGCTGCATGATGGGCCGGCTAGTTCCAGTGCGGCCGAACTCTGTCCCGAATCCGGCTCAGAAACCCCTTCCTTTTATTCTTTATTTCTAGATCTGAAAAGTAGTGTACAGGTATAAATCAAAATAAACATGGGAACTAAATGAAGATTCCCAGATCTAATTTCCAAAAGGTTCCTTAGGGTTTCCCCAAACATGCTGAACTATTTTTACAGTATAAAAAGCTATGGAAAATTTCTAGTAAATAAAATACAAACATGGGTCCTTTTCAATAAATAATTAGTTTTGTGAGTTTCACGAGCCCAAATGTAATAAATCCAATTGTTCTTGGTAGGTACCTCAGGTACCTATTTCATGGCATTAGTCTCATGCCAATTGGAACAGTAGTCTGACTGTAGAAAAAAATAACAAAATCAACCCAATTCTGCATTTAGAAAGTTCCCTAGGCCAAACCAGGATATTTTTTGACCTCTTTTAAAATCTCATAAATAAGATACAACTATACCTACCATAATCCAGAAGTTCAAGATTTATTGCGCTTTTGAGTATTTGTCATGAATTAAATACTTCTGTATGTGGTTTTATCACTAGATAAATCATTACAGAAGCTTAGAAACACAAAAAGGAGTGATTCCAATTTCTACAGAATGGTTTTCTAAATGCCTACTAGGTGTCTTTGGAATCACCTCAAAATCTCCTGTAAAAATAAATCTGGTGAAAAGGACAAAAACCCTATAGAACTGCCCTTGGGAATTTCATTAGGGCATTCTTATAAATATTTTAAGTTGATTCTAACTCATCCTGAATCATTCCGAAAAATCCTACCTAATCATAGAAGGAAATAATTTTTGGAGCTCCAGAACTTTTCTGGTGAATTATTCCCTAAAACTAGAGTTTTAATCTCTATAAAATGCATAGTAAATCAATGGAAATTGATAAAATAGTAAAACCACTTTTGCTGGTTTAATTTTATCAATACCTATCTGATGATATCATTTTTGCACATTAATATCATATAGAACCTAAACTTGTTTTAAAACCCCTTTTATAAGTAGTTTTGTCCTCTAAAATCATTAAGAAAATCCTCAAATGCCCATCAAGCATTTACACTTGCTTTAAATCCAACCACTCAACACCTACTGATTTATAAACTTGTATTGCCCTTTTGCTTGCTGTATGTATTGATTCTTGTATGCCTTGTATTGAGTGTGGTATTGTTTGTTTGCATGTATGCTTGATAATGGCGATATTTGTGATTGTGTGACACTGGGAAGAAGGAAGCCTCGGATTATTCTAAATATTATTATTGCTATTGGTATCTCGGTATTCTAAAGATTTCAAGGGACATCTCTCTAGTCACAGGCAAGCCACCTTCTTGCTCATAAGCCCTTGTCCTACCTTTGTACTTATGCATGTTTTATCTACTTCTATATAAAGTGCATTGGTTTACCGTTCAATGTTTATACCCAGTAGTGGCTTGGATCCTCCAGCTAATACCAATTGTACTACTAAGTACAACCCCTTGATGACACCTACTTGTCCCTAGTATAGTAGATGGTGTATAACCCCATACCCCTTTAGAGACCCTGTTTTAGCCGAAGCAAAGTAATAGGATGGGAAGACCCTGGGAAAACTCGTTTAAAAATGTTTTATCGTAAAACCTTGGTGAGGTTTGACCTACCAAGAGAAGTTTGATCAAGGAAAAAGGTTTTGGTTTTACATAGGCTAAAAGAAATAGGAGGAAAAATGTTTACGAGTGCAACTTTAGCTATAACAACTTAATTTGTGCAACCACATTACTCTGGAATGGGACAGGGATGGATTTGAAGTTTTCTACTCTAGTATGGGAATTATCATGACTAATTATAAGGGATCATCTCCCTCGAATGTTGGGGTTACTTTATAAAAATGGTCAACTGTGAGACAGTCACTTGGAGGAATTGCGAACTTCCCTCAGGAGCAGACGGGCGATACTATGAGCCCCTCATTGAAAGTGCCCCTTCTCTAGGAGTCGGGAGGCACTCTGGTTGGTCCGTGTATCTAGACATCCTGGTATTGAGGGGAACAACTCATAGGGTAGGGCCTATACTAGAGGGGAATCCGGAGAGTCTTAATTGGTTATTCAACCCACGATGAGTAGACATCGAGGTAGGGTACCCGTTTGGTGTGGGTAAAGTGTATAAACTCTATAGAGTGTAAATCTATTCGAATATCCATGTCCTCGGTTATGGACGGTTAGACAAACTACTATAGAGCGGCGCTGGTTTTGATTTCAACAAGGACTTTGGAAAATCAATGGCTTTGGAAATGTTTTGACCATGGGATAGTCTACGAGTAAGGAAAGGAGTTTGTTCATGGGATGATCGGAAGGAAGAAACAAATGGGTGACCCAATCCTAGTTTTTTCCAAAGCTTTTCAAAAAGGTTTCGAATTTTTTTTATATCAGTTCTCAACAAAACCTTGTAGATGCTACATCTATAAGAGAAACTATTTTCGAAAAGGAACCACTCTTGGAGCCCTCCTACTACTACAGTCATACTGCATATCCCCTGGTAATTTTTTATTTTCTTAAGGTGGTTTGCGAGTAAATTACTCACCGACATTTTCCCTGGCTATTTACTTGGCCACATTTCCAGAAGAACGAGGAATGATGAAGAAGCTGACGTCTATGCGAGCTAGGCCGTCTTCCTAGTTAGTCGCCTGTAGGTTAAGCCATCACATGGGCTCTGCGCTTGAAGACTTCCGCTATTAATGTTGTAATCACCATAATGGTAATAATGTAAGTTTTGTACTCATTACTTATGGATGATGTAATGATACTAGTCGGTTATGCCCATAGCTCACTGATCATGGGAACGTTAATTGCAGGTATAACGGGAATTCTCAGACAGTAAATCTGTGGTCCCACAACCTAGGTCTCACAGTGACTTGCCCCAAGACCCACCTTCCATATTAGATTTGTCATGGGAATGACCACGGCAGATGCTGCAATCGGCAGCGATTAGTAGAACATGGGGAAAGGGCGGCCAGCCATCTGCGGTGCGAGATGAGGGCGGAGACACAAGGGTTTACCCAGGTTCAGCCCCCCGAAGGGTAAAGACCTACTCCTGCTAGATTGTATTATGGTGAGAGTACAACGGGGAGAGCTCGACGACTAGGCGACGAGTCGCTTGGGTGTATGATGGAACGTATCCTCTATGCGTACCCTAGGGAGGTTTATATAGGCTCACCTCGCTAGGGTTTACAGATTACAACCGAATTAGTTAAGGATTCAGAGGTTCTTTGACCTAGTCCGACTGTGCCTAGCTACACTTCTGGGCCTCTAGCTTCAAGTCGCCTGAATCCTCACCAAGTCTCGATCCAGTCGTCGTCCTGCAGGCCCACTAGCTGGCGGCTTGGGCCAATAGGAAACGTGTTGCTGGGCATACCCCGGTAGGCATATCCCCATCATTAGTCCCCGAGGCCATCGTTGATTCATCGTAGGCATTTGCTGGCAGTCGGAGTATGCGGGTCCAATGCGGACGCCTAGTCGAATTGGCGGCGGACTCCTGAAAAAAGGAAAGAACTAGTCATTTTAGTCGCAATAGCGGCGACCAAACATACCGCAGCTTGGCAAACGGGTCGGCGAATAGTTAGTCACTGTCATAGTGATCAGGTCGCCGAATTGTCGAGTCGCTGGAGGTAGCGAGTCGAGTTGACGAAGTTGGACCGTCAGTTTTGGTCAATAGCCGTTGGGTAACCCAACGGTAATATTGGCGTAATTATCGCGCAGTAACAGCTCCCGAAAATGGCGGGTAACAACCGCTATATAAGGAGAGTGAAGGGCGACGGGGAAAATGCTTCCCTCACTTCCTCTGATCTCGCGCATCCTTGTTTCACCATTCCGCATAACGACCAGAATGATCCAGAGAGTTCTGAATCCCACGATCCTCCGGCTGATGGCTCCTCCCACCGAACCATGGGGTAGATCCAAGTGCACGAAGGCACTGTTAAAATCATTCGAGGAGGCGGGGATCCTCCGTGCCGGGAGATGGCGCATCCCCGCAGCCGGAGAAGTAATTCCAGATCCGCGCGAAGGGGAATTCATCTGCTTCACTAGTCACCTGGAGCAGGGGCTTGGCTTCGCAACCTCCCTCTTCTTTTGGCGTTTCTGCACTTATTACGGTATCCAGCAATCGGATCTGGGTCCCAAAAGCATCGAGCAGCTCGCCATTTTTGTGGTGTTCTGCGGGTGCTACCTGGGCTCCAGGCCCTACTTCCCCCTGTGGCAAGATCTATTCCACGGGAGAATCAGCCGCTAAGAACAGGCGGCCCAATGCTGGCCGCGGCGGCCTGACTTTCAAGCTGAAGTCAAAGGCATCGTTCTTCGATTTGATGCCCCCCGCCAAAGCGGAGAACGAGTGGAAGAAGAGCTGGTTCTACGTCACCGAGTCAACTCCAGGCGATGAAGTGGCGCTTCCAAGGTACTCAGCCGACCGGCCCGAGCCGCGTCGGCCCCAGGTTATCAAACTCCCGCTGGAGCAGCGGATGGTCATCGACGAGATGCTGCAGACCATTCACAATTTGAAGAAGAAAGGCCTCCAAACCATCAACCTCTACAACTGCTGGCTCGGGCGACGGCTCATGCCCCTGGCCAGCCATGACCATTACATGTACGAGTATACGGGCAAGGACGACCCGACGAAATCCTGCCTCAACAAGTGGAGGCTCCATGACTACACCCTGGCCCTGAAGAAGTCCACCCAGGCGGTGTATCTCGACGCGAAGGCCGGGGTCGCACCTTATACCGCGAGGTGCCCAGCCCCAACGGTAAGCTGTTATTCCTTTTGCACTCGCAGTCGCAGTTTGTGCATTCGCTGTTGTGCTAATGTCGTTTGTTTTTGGTGTAGTTGTTTCAAGTGGTGGAAGGGTGGCTTCCGCCCGCAGACGACGAGAATTCGAGCTCGTCCGCCCAAGACGGGAGCGAGCCATCGCCCTACAAGGGCAACATTGAGAGTGAAGAGGGTGGTAACGACAACGAGGAGGACGACGACCCCGTGGAGGTTGCCGCTCCCACGGTTCGCAAGACTCGCAGGCAGCACCAGCACGAACTCGAGGCCAGCAAGTGCCTCGAGGCCCATGATGATGACGATGACGAGCTCCCTGAGCACACCTCACACCTTGAGGCTATGCCGTCGAAGAAGAAGAAGGAAGCTCCGCCGAAGAAGAAGGTGAAACCGGCGAAGCCAGCGTCTCCGCCTCGGTCTGCGAGTAACTCCGACGCCACCAGCTCGGCCAAGAAAACGGGGGACCACGCAGCAGCGGCGACTGTTTCCGCCGCCACAATGGATGAAATGCCACTAGCGTCGTTGCCACCGCCGTTTGCTCCAGTCACTAGCTTGGGGGCCGCTGCAGCCATAGGGGCCTCGCCGCCAAGGGGGGTTCCCACAACGATTGCCACGGAAGCTCCCACTGGGGCTTCATCTTTGGAGAAACCATCAGTGTCTTGGGCACACAACGTGTTTCGAGATGGGACTCAGTCGGAAACTGGGGCCAGAACTGGAAAAGCCGGCCAAAATCCGCACCGGTCTACGATTTCTTCAAGTCGCCAAGTGAGTGCTCCTTGATCTTTTACTCGTCCGCTTGCCTTGTATTTTGATTGGAAAGTTTTATTGACATAGTTGTTTCGCAGGACTGGGGTTAAGAAGATAGGCCATCCTTTAGTGGCCAAGGTTCCGTCGGTCGCCACAGAGGTGCCAGCTAATCCCTCGCAGAAGAGGAAGGGCAACGAAGTCATTGCTTCCACCGAAGGCGCCAAAAGAACCAAGGGCGACGTCGTCGTCACGGTCTCTGACGAACCGGCGACTACCCCGAGCGAGCCTCCAGCCGCAGCGGAAGTAGCTTCGAAGGCCACGGGAGATGCGTGATAGAAAAGTACGGTGCTTGCTGGATCAACCGATGCGGCCGAGCCGACCTCTAGTGGTGCAGTGGCCGCAGCGGCGACATTCCCTCGCTTCGTGGCGAAGGCCGCCACGGCGAGTGCCTAAGTGCCGTTGGGCCAGCTTCCTAGGGTCACCGACACGGAGGTTGAACAGCGTCGTGGCCACACTCCGCTTGTGCTCGCGTCGGTGGATGCGATGGAACTTCATGGCGTGCTAGGTGCTACCATCCAGGTATGTCCAGTCCCCGAGGATCTGGCCACTGAATTTCAGTGGTCGGATTCTTAATATTTGTTATGTTATCTAGTCCCCGAGTGCCTAGTCACTGAATTTCAGTGGGTGGGCACTTAGGAATTTTGTTGTCCAGTCCCCGAGTGCCTACTAGCTGAATTTAAGCGGGTGGGCACTTAGGAATTTTGTTGTCCAGTCCCCGAGTGCCTAGTCACTGAATTTTAGCGGGTGGGCGCTTAGGAAATTTGTTGTCCAGTCCCCGAGTGCCTAGTCGCTGAATTTCAGCGGGTGGGCACTTAGGAATTTTGTTGTCTAGTCCCCGATTGCCTAGTCGCTGAATTTCAGTGGCTGGGCGCTTAGAAAATGTTTGTTGTTGACGCTGTGGTTGTTGCACAGGGCCTGCAGCGCGAGTCAGCCGAGCGGCTTGCTGTGAAGTGCCACGTGGAGAAGGATCTCATCGCCGTCCTGGAGACGAACAAGGAACTTCAAGTGGCTGCGGGTTAGTATTTACCTTAATTGGCACTCGTCGCTTACTTGTCGAGGTGTTGACCGTTTTGTTCTGGAAACAGGGAGTAGCGCGACTGAGGTGAAGGAGGCTCGCCAAGGCCTTGTCCCGGTAGGTGATTTGACGGCAGCCCGGTCCACTTTGAGCGTGGCGGAGAAGCGATTCGCCGAACTGGAGCGTGAGCTCAAGGAGGCGAAGGCGGAAGCGAGCTCGACGAAAGGACGAGCTGAGGCCGTCGTCGCTTCTGCCGCTGAAGAACGGAAGGTGTCTGATGCGCTCGTTGCCGGGTTGCAAAATGACTTCTCCTCCCTTCAAAGTTTCATCACGGACCTATGCCGCCAGCTGATTGGTAAGTTTTCCCTCAGCCAGCTTCCGATTGCGCGTACCGTGTTGGGATTTTGGTGCTTTGCTTACTGTTTGTTTGCGTGCTCCAGGCCGGATCACTAACAATATGGAAGAGGCAACCGATCGTGCGGCGGCGTGTGTGACCACTCAGTCGACTTCGGCCATTGTCAGCGACTTGCCTCCGGGCATACCTCCAGGAGATATCGCCCATGGAGGTGATTCCCAGCGACCTTGTCGAGGTATGGCGCTACCTGGAAAAGGCTCCGTCGGTCGTGGAATTCATGACGCGGTCGGATTTCTGTCGTGGAGCGGCGACGACGCTCAACCTTGGGCTCGCCCACTTCCCGGACGATTTCGACCTTGATGATGTCACGAGTGGTTACCCCTCGTCAACGGGCTCGGTGGAGATTGCCAAAGTATTGAGGCTGACGGACCGAGCCGCGGTATACTCCGACCGCGTTTGGGCGATGGGCGACCTTATCCCCTACCAGGAGACCGTCGTCGCCCCCAATGACCCTGAGCCAAAGCACCGTGACTTCAAGGTGGAGCAACCATTCCATGCGGTGATGGCGGGCGAGCTAACGACGTACCCGTCGAACCCTTATGTGCCTTTTATCCGCAGCCGCAGGGATGGTGTCGCGTCTTCATCAAAGCCTGCGGAGTATAATGTTTTGCCGTTCGGCATTAGTATAGAATAACAATGTAACTCTCCTTTTACGCAAAACAGATTTTGCTTCCATAAGGGAATGCTCGTGTTATTTTGTCAGTCGTGTTGTGATTTGGATGTTGGTTATGCGATTCCCTGAGCGCGTATGCCCTTTTTATGGGGTTTACCTCGTTTATATATGTTTTGTGAACTGTTAGTGAGTTAAGGTTGACTCGCCATGGCTCGGAAAGCCAGTCGCGTGGCGACTCCCAGGGGTGCTCTTTACTTGACCGTTTTCCCGAGCGCGAGCGGGGTCGGGTTGCCGAGTCCCCGAGCGTGGTACTTAGCCATTCTAGTCGCAAGCCCAAGGTACGTGAGGACTAGGCGCGTTATGTTAGGCGCGTCACTCCTGCCTGATCCGTAAGATCAGTCGCGTGGCGAGTCCTGGGCGCACTCTCATACTTGGCGTTCTTCCCTACCCGCTCGTCTTTGGTCGGGTGTCAGTCCCCGAGCGTGGTACTTTGTCGTTTGAGTCGCTGCGCCGAGGATGCAGAGGACTTGGTCGCTGTGGGAAGCGAGTGCAATTGTCTTGGCTCGGGGAGCCAGTCGAGCTGGGCGACTCCAATGGGGCTCCGGTTTAGCTTTTTTCGTGGACAGTACGAGGCCTGAGTTTTCCCAGTGCCCTCATACCGCACTACTTGGCCGTGCCGGTCGCTTTGCCAAAGGTTGACTTCTGCGAATAGCGTAACGCTGTTATTACGAGTGCGAGTGGCACAAGACATGGGGAGTAGACGCAATTTTGCGGTAACCAATCTGTTTAATTTCATAGCGGATAGAGGGTACATGTCTAGAGTTCTAAGAGTAGAACTTCCGTAGGAGGTTTACATTCCATGGCCGCTTGATGTCGAGTTTTCCGTTGCCTCGGACGTCGATGAGGTAGTAGGCATCATTGCCCAGGACTCGCCCGATGGCGAACGGTCCCTCCCAAGGGGGTGAGAGCTTGTGCATGCCTTTCTTGTCCTGGATTAGGCGCAGTACCAGGTCGCCTTCCTGGAAAGTGCGAGTCCGTACTCATCGGCTGTGGTAGCGGCGGAGCCCTTGCTGGTAGATGGCGGTGCGGGAGCGAGCTAGGTCGCGTGCTTCGTCGAGCTGGTCGACTCTATCTTGGCGTGCGAGCTCGTTGTCGGCCTCCTTGTAGTTGACCACCCTAGGTGAATCGTGCTCGAGGTCGGTTGGCATGACTGCTTCGGCGTCGTACACCATGAAGAAGGGGGTGAACCATGTCGACCTGTTGACGGAGGTGCGGATGCCCCAGATTATAGAGGGGAGTTCTTCGACCCAGCACCCGGTGGTACGCTCGTGTGGGACTTGTAGCCGTCGCATCAGGCCATGGAGGATGCTCTGATTGGCGCGTTCCTCCTGGTCGTTGGACTCCGGGTGCGCGAATGAGGCGAGGTCGAGTCGGATGTTTTGTTCCTCGCAGAACGCGGCCATGGCTCCCTTGGAGAAGTTGGTGCCGTTGTCCATGATGATGCTATTTGGGAACCCGTAGCAATAGATGAGCTCGCGTAGGAACGTTGTAGCGGTCTTCCCGTCGCACTTGCGTACTGGCTTGGCCTCCACCCATTTTGTGAATTTGTCGACTGCAACTAGGAGGTGGGTGAAGCCAGAGGGGGCCTTCTTGAAGGGTCCTACCATGTACATGCCCCACACGGCGAACGGCCAGGTGATGTGGATTGTCTTGAGCGCCGAGCTCGGCACGTGAGTCTGGTTGGCGTATTTCTGGCATCCGACGCACCGCTGGACAATGTCGACAGTGTCTGTGTGTGCGGTGATCCAGTAGAAGCAGTGTCGCATGGCCTTTGCGACCAGAGAGCGGGCGCCGGCGTGGTGGCTGCAGTCGCCGGAGTGGATGTCCTGGAGGATTTTGCGTCCTTCAGCGGGTTGGACGCAGCGTTGGAACACGCCGGTCACACTGCGCTTGTGGAGCTCGCCGTTGATGATGACGAAGGATTTGCAGTGGCGTGCTATCATCCGGGCCTCCGTTTTGTCCGTGGGTAGGGTGCCTCCCTCCAGGTAAGCGACATATGGCACGGTCCAGTCACTTGGGTCGGCGATTAGTGCGACCAGGGCTGCTTCTGGCTGCAGCGGGATTCCGATGTCGATCTCTCTTGGGGGAGAGACGGATGGCTTGGTGATGGTGTCAAGGAAGACGCCTGCGGGTGGTGCGAGTCAAGCCGAACCGATGCGAGAGAGTGCGTCGGCCTCCTCATTCTTCCGCTTGTCGATCCACTCGACAGAGTAGCCTGCGAACTGTCCTCCCAGCTGGTCCACTTCTTGGCGGTATGCCGCCATGGTGGGGGAGACGGCGTCGCAGGTGCCAGCGACTTGCCCGACGATGAGGTCGGAGTCTCCGTAGCAGCGCAGGCGATTGATGTTCATCTCCTTGGCTGCTCGCATGCCGTGGAGTAGCGCCTAGTACTCGGCCATGTTGTTGGTGCAGGGGGTGAAGTCGAGTAGAAGACGTAGCGGAGCTTGTCGCCCTTCGGAGATGTTAGCACGATCCCCGCTCCTACACCGTCTGCATTCTTGGAGCCGTCGAAGTGTAGACTCCAGTATTGGAGGTATGGCAGCTTTTCCGGCTGCTGGGCCTCCTCCTAGTCGGCGAGGAAATCTGCGAGAGTCTGCGACTTGATCGCCTTGCGCGACTCGTACTTGATGTCATGGACACCGATCTCGACGGCCCACTTGGCGACTCGCCCGGTTGCCTCGCGGTTGCGGATGATGTCCTGCAACGGTGCTGAGGAGATGACCATTATTGGGTGCTCCTAAAAGTAGTACGGCCATTGCACGTGCTCAAGACCGCGATACCAATTTCTGTATCATGGGTAGCGGCGACTTCGGTAAGGACTTTGCTGATGTAGTATACGGCTCGATGCACTGGGCGTTCCTTCCCTTCCTCTGGCCGTTCGACGACCATGACGGTGCTAACGATGCGCTCGAAAGCCGCGACGTAGACTAGCATGGGCTCCTTGTTGACGGGGGCGGCGAGTAGCGGTGCTGCGAGTAGCACCTCCTTGAGAGCGTGGAGCGTGTAGTCTACCTCCTTTTCCCACTGGAAGGTGGGGTTCTTGCGCATTAGGCGATAAAGCGGCATCGCCTTTTCGCCTAGCCGGGGTATGAAGCGACTGAGAGACCCGACTCGCCCGGCCAGCTTCTGGACGCCGCGCAGGAACTCGGGTCTGCCGAGTCGGGCGATCGTGTTGATCTTGGCGAGGTTTGCCTTGATCCCACGCTTGGAGACGACGTACCCCAGTAGCTGTCCAGTAGGTACACCGAAGGTGCACTTTCCTAGGTTTAGCTTTATCTTGTACCTTCACAGGTTGGCGAAGGTTTCCGCCAGGTCGGCGAGTAGATCTCCCTGGCGAGTGGATTTCACCACCACGTCGTCGATGTAGACGTGGATGTTGCGGCCAATTTGGCTCGCAAGGCCCTCCTGCATGCACCTCTGGTAGGTCGCCCCGGCGTTTTTGAGGCCGAAGGTCATGGAAGTGTAGCAGAAGTCTCCAAATGGCGTGATGAACGCCATCTTTTCTTCGTCCTCGATGACCATTTTGATCTGGTTTTACCCAGAGTAGGCGTCGAGGAAGCATAGCGCCTCCGAGCCCGCGGTGCAATCGATGATTTGGTCGATCTGCGGGAGGACGAATTGCTCCTTCAGGAAGGCGCTGTTTAAGTTTGTGTAATCGGTACACATTCGCCAGGTCCCATTTTTCTTCTCGACCAGGACTGGGTTTGCCAGCCACTTGGTATTTGATTGGCCGAATGAAGCCTGCAGCGAGTAGACACTGCACCTCCTCGGTGATGTCTCGTCGGCGCTCTTCATTGAAGGGCTACAACGAGTGCTTGACAGGTCGTACTTTGGGGTCGGCGTTGAGTTTGTTCTCAGCGAGTTCCATCGGGAAACCAGGAATGCCAGATGGCTTCCATGCGAAGATGTCCCTATTCTCACGGAGGAACTCGATGAGCGCGCCTTCCTATGATGGGCTCATGCTCGTCCCGATCGTCACCGTCTGGCTGGAGTCGCATGGGACCAACTCGACGGTGCGAGTGTGTGTCGTTGCCTCGAAGTCGATGGAGTTGCCATCCTCCGAATTGGGCTTCTTGAGTATGGTGGGGTCGTCGTTGTTGACCCCGCTCGCGTACTTGGCAAGCTGCTCGGCGTGGTTGGCCTCCGCCGCGATGACGGCGTCAGCGAGTTCGGCGCCTTTGGCCTCGCATTCTGCGGCCATGTCGGGGTCGCCATGGACAGTGATGATTCCGCATGGACCATGTAGCTTCATCGCGTTGTACGCGTAGTGGGGCGCTGCCATAAATTTGGTGAACGATTGGCGCCCCAAGACGCAGTGGTAGGGGCTATTGAACGGCACCAGCTCGAGGATGATCCGCTTGGTGCGGAAGTTTGCTGGTGTGCTGAAGGTGACTGGCAGCGTCACCTTGCCGATCGGGTACGCCTTCCGATCGGGGACGATGCCATGGAAGGTGGTGTAGGTCGTCTCGATCATCTACTACGGGAGCCGCAGTCGCCTGAACGTATCCTGGTACAGGATGTTGATGGAGCTGCCGCCGTCCATCAGCGTTTTGGGGAGCCAGTAATCTCCCACCTTGGGCTTGACCACTAGGGTGACTCGACCTGGATATTCGATCCGTGGCGAGTGGTCCTCGCGGCTCCAGGTGATTGGTTGCTCGGACCAGTTGAGGAACTAGGGATGTCTATATGGGACACCATGTTGACGGTGACGGCGCGGGCGATGACCTTCTTCTCGCACTTCGTGTTGAAGCCTGTGAAGGTGTGGAGCGAGCCGGCAACGCTGCCGAACTTTCCGACGTTTGGCGGGTTGTTCTCGGGGTCTTCCCGCGCACGCCGTGCCTTCTCGATCTCCTTGAGAGAGTGGCAGTTGGCGGTCGTGTGCATGGCGGGCTTTCCTTCCCTGCTATGAAACACACAGGGTTGGTTGAGGAGGGCCACGAGATCGAACCTCGGCTTTGCCTTGTAGTTGCCACCATCACGGCGCTAGCCTCCGTCGCGGCGGAAGCTCTTGGGTTCGCGCGACGCGTATCCGGGGTTGGCGATGAAGTCGACTCCCCGTCACTGCGGCGTTTTCCGGTGAGGCGAGTGTTGCTGTAGCGTAGCTCGGGTCGCCTCCTATTGTCGTGGCCTCTCATGCGGCGATTTCCTCGCGACTCATCGTCGGTTTCTTGGTTTGGGTCCTCCTCCGTGTACCTCTTTGCGATCTCCAGGAGGTCCGGTATGTTGTCGAGTGTTCTGTACACTCTCTTGAGCTTGGCGACCAGGGGCTCGTAGCGGCATGAGGTCTTGAAGTAGTGGATCGCGGTGTCCGGGTGGATTCCGGCTGCGTTGTACCACATGTCTTCCCACCGTTGGACCCAACTGCGGGTCGACTCGCGGGGTCCCTGGACGCATCGCTCTAGGTCCTCGATGATGGTGGCGCGGGTGTATGAACCCTCGAAGGGCCTGACGAAGGTGTCGCGCATTTCCTCCGAGGAGTCGATGCTATCCGCAGGGAGGGTGTCAATCCATTGCCTGCACGCTCCCTCCATCATTAGGGGAAGGTAGCGGGCGGCGAGTAGGTCGGTGTGGCCAGTGATCCCCATCGCCATGAGGTAAGTGTCCAGCCACACGAACGGATCGTACGAGGGGTCGTACTTCTCGATCTCCTTCGGCACTTTGAAGTTCACCGGTATCTTTAGCCTCGGATCATCGGTCCGAAGCACTGGGTCCGACTCGGCTCAGCGATCCCCTTGGTTCGTCGTCGCGGCGGTTGGTGAGGGTATGCCTCAGGTCTTCAGGCTGGCGTGCGCGCCAGCTCTGGATGTTGATGATGTGGGTGCCTGCGTCGATGGGCTGCCCGTTGGCGGCGACGAAGTTGTTCGCCAACTATGGGTCGTTGGTGGAGAGTGCCGCGTTTGCGGGTCGGTGTTGGAGCTGCAGGGGCTCGGGTGGTGGGCAGTTGAGGGTATTCGCTGCCATTAGGCGGCCGCTCGAGGCCGCCCTGCTGCCTGATGAACGCGAGTACATTTGACCCTGTGAGTCGACGCCCGTGTTTTGTTGCTCAACTGCTTTGGCGAGCAGAGCCTTGGCGTACTGGATCTGCAGGGCGCCTTCCCCGGTGATTTGGATGTTGTCGACTGCTGCTCGGCTCGCGACGACATTGTCCATTGGGGTGGAGAACAGCGGGAGGCCATTCGCGTCTCGCTCTCGTGAGGAGACCACGATCCTTGGCTGGTCCCTGGGGGGCGCGCGGTTGGGTGGTGGTGGGGCGTCGTTGGCCGTCGCCCCTGGTGGGGGTCGAGCGCTTCCTCCTGGCGGCGTGTTCTTGCAGATCGCGCGCTCGGCCACGCGAGCCGGGTCGTTTTCATCGTTGAAGTTTAGTGCACACCCCTGAATGGTAGGGTTCAGGAGCGACCTGATTCGGACTTGGTGATAGCGCGACAGCTCTTGCGCTGTCACCTGCTCGAGGCGAAATTTTTTGCGCTCGGCTTGTTCCTTGCGGACTGCCTCCGTCAGCCGCAGGCAGAGTTCCTCGACCTCCGTTGCCGTCGCGTTTGGTGGGATCGGCGCGGAGAAGGGGTCTTCCGGGGGGTCGGCACCAGTCGCCATGTAGGTCGCGGCGTGGCGACCGGTTCCATCGTGGAGGTCGGCGGAGTTCTACGACCCGGAGTCAAAGTCGAAGATCCCAAGGATGGAGGGTTCCTCGAAGTCTCCGACGTTGGAGACCTGGGTGATGGAGCCCGCGGGCGATGCGGCGACGATGGATCTGGCGACCGACGCCGAGTCGTACTCGGAGGTGAGGCGGTGAATCGTGCGGACCTGGCTCTTAGAGAGCCAGTCGCGTGGCGGCGACTTGCGGATGCGAGCCGAGTCCTCCGAGATGATAATGCTGGTGAGACCGACAAAGAGGCTGATCGTGCCGACCGGTAGAATCACGCTATGTGTGACGGGTCGCGCCGACGGGACGTAGCTGCACGGCAAGATCTGGAGCATCTCGCCGATCGCGATCATGCGGCCGGTGGAGATCGACTCGTTGAAGGGCAGATTGGATCTCGCCGCAGAAGACCAGCCTGACCGGCCAGGCCCCACGGTGGGCGCCACTGTCGTCGGAATGACCACGGCAGATGCTGCAATCGGCAGCGAGTAGTAGAACATGGGGCAAGGGCGGCCAGCCATCTGCGGTGCGAGATGAGGGCGGAGACACAACAGTTTACCCAGGTTCGGTCCCCCGGAGGGTACAGAACTACTCCTGCTAGATTGTATTATGGTGAGAGTACAAGGGGGCGAGCTCGACGACTAGGCGGCGAGTCGCTTGGGTGTATGATGGAACGTATCCTCTATGCGTACCCTAGGGAGGTTTATATAGGCTCACCTCGCTAGGGTTTACAGATTACAACCGAATTAGTTAAGTATTCGAAGGTTCTTTGACCTAGTCCGACTGGGCCTAGCTACACTTCTGGGCCTCCAGCTTCCAGTCGCCTAAATCCTTGCCAAGTCTCGATCCTATCGCCGTCCTGCGGGCCCACTCACTGGCGGCTTGGGCCAATAGGAAACGTCCTGCTGGGCATACCCCGGTAGGCATATCCCTATCAAGATTCAAGGTTTGAAAGCAGCTCACATATAAAACTACAAAGTAAAACTTTTCAAAAAAAATTGACAAAAAATAGTAAATCATAGATTCCTAGGTTTAAATCGTGTGAAAGTTTCATCCCATTCGGATCGCTAGTTTGTGATTAAATAGCTTTTATGTTACCAGTACTAGTAGTTTAAACCAATATCCACTGCTTCCAGAAAAAAACCCAGAGCAGAATACATAAAAAAGGGAGGGAGCTAGGGAGACAACATCGAACAAAGAACTTACAAAGGGGTCGATGAGTTCTGACCAGATGGAGCAGGCGCCGTCGACGAATGAAGAGCCATAGCCACTAACACTGAAGAATCATGACCACGAGCTGACACTGAAGAAGAATGACCATGAGCTGATGCATTCGTAGCATCCCACGCAGCCGTCGCTTTTGCAGCGGCAACGGACATAGCCGAATTTGATCCAGCAGCAGCCGACGATGATCTCGATTGCGCCTCCACCGCTTTCCAAGCATCACTCAACACTGCCCAAGATTCCAATGCAGTACAACATCGGCCTCCGCACCCACTTCACATGTATCCGGTGTTTCTGCCTCATCATCCACCTCTGCTTTACAAGCATCAGCCAGCGCAACAAAAGCATCCTCCGACGCTGATTTGATTTCCTGCAAAAGCCACTAGCTTATTTACTTTGCAATGCCCAAAATAAATGTATTATATCCATCAGAAATCATGTAATCATTGGAGATTGGGGACATACATACCATCGAACGGTGGTGCGATCATGCTCAATGGTGGAGCGGCGGGGACGGTCCGGTTGAGGGAGAGCGGCCAGGCGGAGAAGATGTTGACGCAGTTGAGGGAGGGCTTCCTCGAAACTAACTTTTGCCCTGCTATATTTTTTTTGTGAACCCCGCTTTTTTATTGGAAAACCCCGATGTACAACACAACTGAGGATCCCGCCTTAGAGTTGCTCAATTTCCCACCTACAGGCATCAAGTTTTGTATTCGTCTTCTACAATGAATTTCTTGGTATAAAATGTTCCAGCAGGTAGAAGCCTGCCGTTAAATAACATCAGGTTCTAGAGTTCAAACATCGACCTGAAATTCCACAATATACAACTAAAAGTTTGGCTTACTACTAGATACATGGTTACAAAGCACTCGCAACTGACATTGACATCATCATTAAAAGATCTCAGAAGGAAAAAATTGAAAGATAAAAAACCACCACAAATTAGAATAACATGACTCATATTGCCAAATATCGTCACATAAAACCGGGTCCACTCCAACATATATTATGTCATAATAGTACATCAAATATATAGATTCGTCAGCAAAAAAAGTTTAATACTGAATTAACAAACGTCATCCTCACAGGAGATCTCAAACTCTTCCAAAATGAAAGTAGAGCGGTCAATATGGTTTACAGATTTCCTCATGTGCTTCTAGAGCCTAATTGAAAATATTGTCATCTCGTATTTGCACAGTTCCAAGATCTAGTGGTACACTGATACATTTGATCCGGATTACGAATGTAGTATAGATCTTTTTCCCTAGTAGACCTAGTTTAATGGACCTTTGAGAGTTTTAGTATTCCTTTTGTGTTTTACCAGACCAAGAGTTTGCGATCTTTTGTTGTTGTCAATGATGGATAGAGAGGTCCTGGGGCTTTCGGTTTCACCAGTAGCTATGCAAAACATCTAATGGGAATAAAAGATAATAATAAAGTATGCATGTAATTGTTAGAGCAAGATAAATATATGTGGGCAGTGCATCCATAATTGCTATTGCCTCCACAGCCTCTTGTAGAAATAACCTACTAGTCTCATCCATAGAAGAAAGAAAACTAATGATATGCATAGTGATGTCACCGTTAATCCCAAGTAAATCCCTCACATACATCTGTACTACCTCGTCTGTCACTGGGGTTCCCATCCTATAGATTAGTCATTAATCACACTCCCTATACCTGGATCAATCCTTGGGGTCTTGGGTACCTGACAGGTCCTTAGATTGAGGCAAGAGAGGGTACAATAATCATCATGTCATACAAACTAATACATGATCCCATCTATGATAAATAACATGCATAAAAGCTACATGGCTAGGCCAAAGCCATTAGCCCAAGGTGAATTGCTCATACATAGAGACGAAATCAACAATCATAAAAATTGTAATGGAAAACATGAGATTGATAGCAAATATTCTTACAATGTCGCCAATCAGAGATGAGATCTACTATTACAAGTGGTGGAAGTTGTTCTATTTGACTTGGTGATGTCAGTGGCAACTATACAGCCGAAATTTTATTCCAGCCATATAGTTGGTCATTAAAGCTTCGACCTCCACTTCACGACTCCAGGTTTCTTTGAGTTGTTGGAAATCTCATATCTTTTACTTTAATGTTGTGATTCCTATCATCAAACGTCATTATCTACGTAGGGGTAAATAGAAAGACAGGATTGCATACCCCTTTGATCATTAGGCATTAGTGGGAGGATTTAGAGAGATATTTCATAAAAAATATGAATAATATCTAGTTTAAATGTGGACATGGATGGGTATATTTCACAGCCATCAACCTCCCCAAGATTAAACTTGATCGTCCTCGAGCAAGAAAACCAAAATCAAAAAGGAACTCAGCATTTAAACTGAAATAACAAGGTGATGATCTTACTCATGATTGGTAGTCTCATGTTTCCTCCACTTTATTAATCTGAAAAGCTTCAGCATAGATAGAGTAATGTCAAGCGTATCATACGGGTTTCATGAATCCTTATAGCACATCAAGGTTATTGTTAGCATGGATGATTCAAATGAGTAAACTTTATTCCATGTCATGTAATCAACTCATAAGCTTGCCTTTGAACAATAAAGTATAATCATGTAAAATTGAGAGTGTGAGAGTTTGTCATGAAAAGAATATATACTAAAGTATCTCAATTCTCCCACATCAATAAATCAAGACTTTTCAAGCACTACTTTTCTATTCATTGTCCTTCAAGAATTTTAGTTCTTAAGTAACTAAGAGCATGCCAAATAATTTCATTATTTTACCAAGGTTTTAGTTTCTTTTGCATAATGATTACTTATATCAGCCAGATGAGTGATTCCATCATGAACACAACTACCTAGGAGTGCCAAGAATCTTACCCATGATAGCATTGCTGCCACATATGTTTAATCAACTCATAGCTAAAATCTAGGAGTTTCCTCCATGAAGATCATTCGTAGGCTAGCGGAGTTGTTGGCATCCCATGAAGTTTGACACGCATAAAGCTATACCATTCTTATGATTCACAAGTAAAACTTTGGCATGCTCACAAATACCGCTAAACATTAATTCAATTGAACAAATCTTTTCAAAGAGAGCTATCGAGTCAATCATTTTTCTGTGGTGTTGAGTGTCTCTAGGAATAAGCTTTCAAGACTAAACACTACAATATCTAAGCCTTCAATTGTGAAAAAAAATCTTATTATGAGTGTTTAGCAAATTTTTAGGCAAGACTTTGTTAACTACAAGAGCTGGAACAAAACATACTCAACTAAATACCCATGTAAACAAAATTTTACTCCAATATAAAGACTCACTCCACCAATAATATCTTAGCATTTACTACTAACTAGCATGGGTTTCTCAAACTTCAAAAGTGGGGAGTCATAAGACATACCTCTCATGTTTGGTTCCACTTCTCTTTTCCCTATTGATTTGTTTCTTAGAAACTAAAAGTCGATCACCCTTCGTGTAAATACGTGAGAACCTCAAGAGAAAAGAAGAAAAAGGGAAAATAAAGATAAATAGAAAAATATTTTTATTGTTTTTGATAGAGGGAATTGAAATATTCCAAAACTCTTATTTTACCAGAAGACTCTAGGAGCCTGAAGATGAGACAGAGGAGGGCCACGAGGGGCCCACACACCCTGGCCGAGCGGGCCAGCCCAAGCCGCGTCTAGGAGGGGTGTGGCCACCTCGGGCACCCCCTCGGCCTCCCTCTTCTCCTACTTAAAGCCTTCTAACCTTAAAACTCCGGGGGGGTCGACGTTTTTCAAGAAGGAGTTCTGTAGCGCTGCCACCACCATAATACGTGATTCGGAACCAGAAACTCCGTTGTGGCACCCTGCCAGGACGGGGAGTTGGAGAAGATCATCGCCATCATCATCACCGACGCCTCTCCATCAACCATCCATGAGTGAGTAATCTCCCACTGTAGGCTATGGGGATGGTAGGGATTGGATGAGATCTATCATGCAATCGAATAAGATTGTTAGGGCATGGTGCCTAGTATCTTTGTTAGTCCTATTTGACTTTGTTGCAACTTGTTGTGCTTAATGCTTTTCACTAGGGCCCGAGTGCCATGATATCAGATCTGAATATGTTATTGATTCATGATGATAGTATTGTCTGTGATCTTATTTGCAAGTTGTGTACACATATCATTGTCAAGAACCAAAGGTCCCAAAGTGACAGAAATTGGGACAGCCGGAGGGAATGGTTGTGATATGAGGATCACATGTGTTCACAGAGTGTTAATGCTTTGGTCTGGTACTCTATTAAAAGGAGTACCTTAATTGCCAGAAGATTCCCTTGAGGCCCAGCTACAACGGGCTGGTAGGACAAAAGATGTTGTGCAAGTTCTCATTAAGAGCGTGTATGACTATATATGGAACACATGCCTATGATTGTTTAGTACTTGGATGCTTTATCTTATTTATCTACAAATGCCCTAGATCTTGAAGTTACATGAATAGTATCGTCATGCAACGCCCGTCCATCCATCCCTATGCCTACCGCACTCAAATCCTATTGTTTGCTACTATTGTTACGATTACCTTTGTTTTACTGCTGCTGTTACTTTGCTATTGATACTACAAAATTGTTGCTACCGATAAATTACTATGAGCAAGACTATTTCTAGCTGCAGTTGAATTGACAACTCAGTTGTTAAGGCTTATAAGTATTCTTTGGCTCCCCTTGTGTCGAATCAATAAATTGGGTTATACTATGTGACACCCCCAGGATCAGGGCTAAACAAATCCCAGACCTATGTCTGAGATAAGCTTAACCTTGAGCTCGAGAATATCTAGTGAAGAATCGGTAACACGGCAGTGACCCTACGACACAAAATTTATTACAGCAAGCTCATAACTGACTAGAGAACCAAATTATTACAAGCAGAGGTCATTGACCACAAACACCAAACAACGGAAGGCAAATTATGCTATTAAGTATAGCAAACTTAACAAATGTCCTAAGAGGCCTGAAGCATAACCATGACGTCCTAGCCCATAGATTCCAGGCTGTCGGCCGGGAACCCCAAGCTACTCGTCAATGTTGATGTAGTACAGAACTCGTCTTCAGGTGAACACTTACTCTGCCAAAAGTATCAACAAAGCAAGGGTGAGTACAGGGTGTACTCCACAAGACTTATGGCTGGTGGAGTTGTTTTGCATAAAGCCATCTTTTGTTTATAAAACAAGAGAGAGAAGAAGCTCGTCTATTCAGAATATTTTAAAAGGGGATGAGAGAGCAACATCTCCAAAGTATTAATCATCATGTTTTGATATCCACCAAACATCATCATCTACCAACTAGGATCACCCCCTCGTACCCATGAGGAAGCATCCTTAAGCACACGTTGATCTACCAAGTTTTACGATTAAGTTCAAGTTCTCTATGATCTTAGAATATGGTCACCAAGCGTTCATAACCGTGAACACGACTTTTCGAAAAGATTTAACCCTGCAGGGGTGTACAACTTTACCCACACGTACCAACCGACTCTTAATGCCAAGCTATTAGCCCTCTTCCTTGGAAGGCTGACAGAGGGTGGTTGGCCATGACCTTTACCTTGCTTTTGCCGAGACCATGAGTCACGCAATAAGTATGATTCCGCCGTAACGGGTCAAATCCCGAAGCCGGTACTTAAAGATGTGAGGCGAGGTTGGTTTACCAGGGGATCCATCAACCCGAAGCAACCGCAGCCACGCTTCCCTACCTGTTATGAATGCACAAACTTCACCCGAAAAATCTTTCAAAAGATTTTCTATGCATATGTCAAATGGAACGCCCGAACTATGTGACTCATGGAATCTACTAGGCAAGTTAATCAGGCGAGGGGTTCCCAAGCCCCGTGTGACTGTACGCTCATCTCGGTTCCAAAGGAAAGAACATCGGGTCCTAATGGTGGCGAGCATGGGACTAGAAAAACCACATCCCACCGTGGCCTCCCATACAAGCCTTAGCATGTTTAACTCATATCAGATCTGATCTCATCTCATCACGTTATCCTGTCATACTAGATTCTCTGCATCTGATACATCATCTGGATGGACCAGAACTGACAGCTATGCATGGCTAAGCAGACACGGATATAAGCTCTAGCGAAGCACACACGCCAAACCTAGTTATGCTAGGAGCAGTGGATCAGGTAATATGTAATCTCAAGGGAGTAATGTGATATATAGGATACTCTATCTACCGATAAAAGACCACAGTAGAGTCGTATGCAACATGGCAGAATTGAAATGCTTTCGAAATCATAGGATTATATCATGGTGGGGCTATGCTTGCCTTTGCCAGTTGATAACCGATAAGCAGATCTTCGGGAATCTTGTACTTGACTTGGTTACAGTTGGTCAAGTATTGTTCGTCGATCTTCGATCTTCGATGGTCTGGTCCTCGGTCTTCGATCTCGATCTCGACATCGTATTCTACCGAAGAAGAACCAAACACCGGAAAAGGAAGGGGGAAACAATCAACACATGGCATCGATGCAATGCTCAAGCAATTATGATGATATGACAAGTTGATTAGTACTTAAATGTAACCATAGGACATGCTCGACAATTTAATCGGGGTTCCGAGGGGTGAAAACCCTAACTCGAGGAAACTCCAGAGGCATATGAGAGGGGTTGATTTTTTTATAATTAAACTTGTCATTTT
Organism: Avena longiglumis; assembly: GCA_030063025.1. Classification (NCBI taxonomy): domain Eukaryota; kingdom Viridiplantae; phylum Streptophyta; class Magnoliopsida; order Poales; family Poaceae; genus Avena; species Avena longiglumis. The sequence continues at coordinate 466,362,436 of CP125974.1, read as the reverse complement.
AGTTGTTAATCAATGCATGATTATATCTTAGATAGCTAGGTTTCATTTTTCTGAACATTTTGGTATATTATTTGTATTTTTCTGACTTATAGATTAAAAGCTATTGAATTTACAATATTTAATCAAATTCTGGAATTATTAAAAAGGGTTATTGCATCATTGTCACGTCAGCAGAGGGGGTTAAACTTTTTGCACCGCTACTAAGCCTAGCCACTGTGACTAAACGGTGGGGTACTGGCCACCTCAGCACGCCACGCAAGCAAGAGGGACCAGAGGGCTGGTTGACTGGGTCAGACCCACGGCTGGCGTCACAGTGACGTCACACCGGTGGGGTCTCTCAGATTAGCAATGGGGAAGGCGCCAGGGTTCTCGCGGGACAGAGTGAGTGGGCGCGTCGGAAGCAGGAGAGTGCGAGGAGTCATTTAGGAGCGGCGCCTCTATGAAACAGTCGCCGGAACAGTGGCTCCGACGAGGGCATGCGGCGGAGCATGCGGACTCACGACAGGAGCGAGATTCAGAGGAAGAGGGAGGGAGTAGAGGGGTGTGTGAGCACCAGGATCTCACCGTGATTGCTGGGGAGGGGTCAATTCGGGGAGGCGTGGTTAGGAGTGGAGGCAATGGTGACGGCGGCGCTCGGTCGGGCTCGGAGAAATGAAGTCGATGCCGACGACTGGAGGCGCCCGGTCTTGATTCCTTGGACGAGAAGAGGAAGGGGAACACGGCGGTTCTGGTGGCATGCTCGGACAAGCACGGAAATGGCCAGAACAACGGCTATTCGAGCCAGCATCGAGTCTAGGGTTCAGTCTCGCTGGGGAAAAGAGGGATAAAGTACGGGAGAGATAGGGATAAGAGAAGCAGGGGAGAGACATGCGCGGCGATGTTTTTATCCTCGCGGAAACCTCAGCGGCGGAACGAATCGTGGCGACCAAGCGGCGGACGGCGGCAGACGCGCCACCGAGCTACTTGCTTCGACAGGAGGAAGAAGAAAGGGGAGAAACGGTGAAGAGGTATGCAGACTCTTGGGCCGGGTGCTGGTGTCTGTGAGGAGAGGGAAGTCTTGGCTGCAGCCCAAGGAGTGCTCTGGCTGCTGTTTTTCCAGTAAAACTCTTTTTCTTTTCTGTTTACCAAAATCATAGTCATTCTTAAAACATGTAGCAAGACAACTTCTGATTACCATGTAGAAAGACAACTTCTGATTACCAAAATCATAGTCATTCTTAAAACATGTTTGAGAGAACGAAGGAAACTCTTTCTTCATCCAGGTTTATCAGAATCTTTGCCAAAGATAATGATATCACTTTACACCACTAGATGAATAGGTAAGAAGATTCCTGATGACACGAGAAAAAGAAACTTCATTCTCAGACTTCAATTACTTGGCACAACAAGACGCTTGCCAACATAAAGGGTCTGGAGGATTGACCCAGAGAAATTTAACAACACTACTATAAATATTCTCCTTGATGTTCGAGAAATCAGACACCAAGTAAAGGTCGGACTTCGGATACAAGGAAACCATAAGCACAACTCCTATGATTAATTATAGAAAGCCTCATGAAGGGTGGTTGTTACTGCTAAATTAAGAGGATATGACAAAAGGTCTTTCCGGCTAAGTATGTCAACCATTACATCAATATTGCCGAATTTTACAAAGAGACCTATGTCGAAACCTTGAGGAACACCAACCATCATATCTACTTGAGATTCAGATTTGGTTAGGTGAGATGATACTTCAGACTCAGCATGTCTGAATAGAAAATTTGCAACATTTACTGCGAAGGTAAAGTTACTAGATTCTCAAGACAGGGACTATAGTGCAAAGCTCCAAGAGACTGAGCTAGATTGCTATAGCCATGTATTTAGTAATTTGTTGGAAGAAAACTGCATACATATAAAGTACTAACAATAAAACACACATGTGTCCTTAAGGAACGGAGTTAACTATTCTCGAATCCATGGCGACATCTTTCAGCATTTGCATGTGAATCAGAGAAGGTCACTTTTAACATCCAGAACTCATACTTCGAAATGACCCGAAGAAGGTTCTCGAAGGTTTCCAACATTAATGCCAAATGTTCCATATGAATCAAATCTAACATGGAGAAGATAAGGATGTCATCGATGGGTTCAATAAGAAAATTACCAAAACACTCCAAGAATATGGACTCATATGTTGCTTGAACGAGGCAAACATATTGGTCGGACCAAAAGACATGAAGATGTAGTCAAGTGAAACATCACAAGTATCAACATCATCAAGATAGTCCGTGGAACTGAATTCGATTTGACGATAACCCAAATCAAATCAAAGGTGGTGAAAATAATATATCCACATAGGAAATAATATGTTTCTTCAACACGAACAAAACTAGACATCCCTTTGCGAAGGAACAAGTTTGAATTAAACTTTTGTCTTACAACTCTCCAAGTTGTTGTTCAAGTTCAACCAACCAGTTTAGGGGTATCCAATTACGGATCCTTGGAGAAAATAGAAGTTCAGAGAACTTACTTGCTCAAGAACATGACAACACGGTCATGTGGAACATGGCGATACTTCTAGTAGACATCTAGAACATCACGAACCACCGATATGTCACTTAGTTCGAGAGGCAACTTGCTTGGTTAGGCAAGCAGACATAGTCTCAGATTTTCGGCACAAACCTAACTCTTTGACCGAAGAGAGTGTACTAGAATAACGGACTTGGTAGCACAGTCAAACTTCGCTTAGTGATAGGATTAACCAATCACACTAAGAATGACTCAAATATCCTTGGAGTTCTAACCAATAATAATTGCTAAGAATCTCAGGTAGCCACATTATTATGCACACGCATCCCTCATGAGCACGAAATCTCAGGGAAGGATGGGTAAAGATGTGTAAGAGCATCACTTCATTAAGGGTTCATGAAACTCAACATGACCTCTTAGTATAAAAGAGTGTGATACTTCAAGATAGAACGGAAAGAAGCTAATCAATGCCTCTTGATCTGCGGATTACAACACTTTGACCTGGTCCTAGAAATGACGAGGTACTGGAGTTTGTTTCTCCTAAACATTCCGAAATGGTTTGTCATGACAAACCACAAGAGTATCTTGCTTCGGAAGACACTGATGTTGGTTTACTACTTGGCTACCAACTGGTAGAGAAAGGTCGGGGAAGAACAAGGGAAAAATAACATGGTCAGGATGGAATCCCAAGATGTGGATGCGTAAGTCAACAATCTTCCGAAAACCAATGCATAGAAGTGAGAGGTGCGACAGAGTCACGAGCATAGATATGAGACTCTCGAGGAGTACTCTTGTCGTGATCTATTTGGTTCCATTAAAGAACATCTGCCATAGCATGTGGTAGGGAAAGTCCTTTATTGTCACAATTCATTCGAGACAATAACCATAACCTTGAAGGCTAGGATTGTAATACCATCCATCCTGAGGTAATGTGTGAACATTAACAACATGGGTCAAAGGGATGGTCTTGGGTTAAAGATCAGCTTCATGTACAAGATTCTCAACACCAGAATCCATCACAATCAAGGATCTTCGGTTCATGTCCAAGGGTTAAAACCCAAAGAAAGGAGTAACTACTACTTGAGTGACATGGTGTACTCTGCAAGTTAGTAATCGCAAGGTAGCTTCTAAGAGAAGAAACAACTTCTGAAGTACCCAAACAAACAAAAAGGAGGCACTCGAGGCGAAAGGAGACCTCGAAGCCTAGAACAGAACACTATAGATCCAACAATATAATATTGTGGGTCCCTAAGATTGAGATATCATGATAGAAAGTAATCTCTCAGATGAACAAGAGCAAAGGGGAACAAGGAATTCACAACACACACAACTCTAGAGAACTCAACACTAGGGCAACTGGCTGAGAAACGACATGCCAAGAAGGCACCTAAGCTTTGAAAAGCTAGAAGAGGTATCAAAACTTTTCTGAAATCAACACTAGATAAGATAACCCAGAGTTAGAGCGAAACTAGATAAGGAGAAAAGAAGCATACTAGAGTTTTTTCAAATACTTTTCATCTTTCAAAATATTTTTTACAAGCACTAGACTCAACCTCGACCAATAGCAAGGTTTTCCTACGGTCGGTACTGCTCTGATACCAAGAAACTGTGACACCCTCGGGATCAGGGATAAACAAATCCCAGACCTCCATCTGATATAAGCTTAACCTTCAGCCCGAGAATATCCAGTGAAGAATCGTTAACACGGCAGTGACCGTACGACACAAAATTTATTACAGCAAGCTCATAACTGAGCAGATAACCAAATTATTACAAGCAGAGGTCATTGACCATAAACACCAAACAACGGAAGGCAAATTATTCTATTAAGTATAGCAAACTTAACAAATTGCCTAAGAGGCCTGAAGCATAACCATGACGTCCTAGCCTATAGATTCCAGGCTGCCGGCCGGGTACCCCAAGCTACTCATCGATGTCAATGTAGTACAGAACTCGTCTTCAGGTGAACACTTACTCTGCCAAAAGTATCAACAAAGCAAGGGTGAGTACAGGGTGTACTCCGCAAGACTTATGGCTGGTGGAGTTGTTTTGCATAAAGCCATCTTTTGTTTATAAAACAAGAGAGAGAAGCTCGTCTATTCAGAATATTTTAAAAGGGGATAAGACAGCGACATCTCCAAAGTATTGATCATCATCTTTTGATATCCACCAAAAATTATCATCTACCAACTAGGATCACCCCCTCGTACCCATGAGGAAGCATCCTTAAGCACACGTTGATCTACCAAGTTTTACGATTAAGTTCAAGTTTTCTATGATCCGAGAATCTGGTCAACAAGCGTTCATAACCGTGAACACGGCTTTTTGAAAAGATTTAACCCCGCAGGGTTGTACAACTTTACCCACACGTACCAACCGACTCTTAATGCCAAGCTATTAGCCCTCTTCCTTGGAAGGCTGGCAGAGGGTGGTTGGCCACGACCTTTACCTTGCTTTCGCCGAGACCATGAATCACGCAATAAGTATGATTCTGCCGTAACGGGTAAAATCCCGAAGCCAGTACTTAAAGATGTGAGGCGAGGTTGGTTTACCAGGGGCGCCATCAACCCGAAGCAACCGCGGCCACGCTTCCCTACCTGTTATGAATGCACCAACTTCACCCGGCAAATCTTTCAAAATATTTTCTATGCATATGTCGAATGGAACGCCCGAACTATGTGACTCATGGAATCTATTAGGCAAGTTAGTCAGGCGAGAGGTTCCCAAGCCCCGTGTGGCTGTACGCTCATCTCAGTTCCAAAGGCAAGAACATCGGGTCCTATTGGTGGCGAGCATGGGACTAGAAAAACCACATCCCACCATGGCCTCCCATACAAGCCTTAGCATGTTTAACCATATCACATCTGATCTCATCTCATCATGTGATCCTGTCATACTAGATTCTCTGCATCTGATACATCATCTAGATGGACCAGAACTGACAGCTATGCATGGCTAAGCAGACACGGATATAAGCTCTAGCAAAGCACACACGCCAAACCTAGTTATGCTAGGAGAAGTGGATCAGGTAATGTAATCTCAAGGGAGTAATGCAATAGATAGGATACTCTATCTACTGATAAAAGACCACAATAGAGTCGTATGCAACATGGAACAATATAAATGCTATTGAAATCATAGGATTATATCATGGTGGGGCTCTGCTTGCCTTTGCCAGTTGATAACCGATAAGCAGATCTTCGAGAATCTTGTACTTGACTTGGTTACAGTTGGTCAAGTATTGTTCGTCGATCTTTGATCTTTGATGGTCTGGTCCTCGGTCTTCGATCTCGATCTCGACATCATATTCTACCGAAGAAGAACCAAACACCAGAAAGGAAGGGGGAAACAATCAACACATGGCATCGATGCAATGCTCAAGCAAGTATGACGATATGATAAGTTGATTAGTACTTAAAAACCCTAGGACATGCTCGACAATTTAATCGGGGTTCCGAGGGGTGAACCTAACTCGGGGAAACTCCGGAGGCATATGAGAGGGGTTGATTTGTTTTCTAATTAAACTTTTCATTTTAGTTGTTGATCAATGCATGACTATAGCTTAGATAGCTAGGTTTCATTTTTTTGAACATTTTGGTATATTATTTGTATTTTTCTGACTTATAGATTAAAAGTTATTGAATTTACAATATTTAATCAAATTCAGGAATTATTAAAAAGGGTTATTGCATCCTTATGACGTCAGCAGAGGGGGTTAAACTTTTTGCACCGCTACTGAGCCTAGCCACCGTGAGCAGGTGGATCGCCACCTCGGACGCCACGCAAGCAAGAGGCCAGGGGCTGGTTGACTGGTCGAGACCCACGGTGGCGTCCGGTGGCGCCACGGCAGGTCTCGGATCGGGCGGGGGACGAGCAGGTGCCAAGGGACGAGAGCGAGTGGGCGCGTCGGATGCAGGAGAGTGCGAGGAGTCATTTAGGAGCGGCGGCGCTATGAAACGGACGCCGGAACAGTGGCTCCGACGAGGGCATGCGGCGGATCACGCGGACTCACGACGGGAGCGAGATTGGGAGGAAGAGGAAGGGAGTAGAGGGGTGCGTGAGCACCAGGAGATCACCGCGGTTGCTGGGGAGGGGTCAATTCGGGGAGCCGTGGTCAGGAGTGGAGGCAATTGCGACGGCGGCGCTCGGTCGGGCTCGGAGAAACAAAGTCGATGCCGACGACTGGAGGCGCCCGAGCTTGATTCCTTCGACGAGAAGAGGCAGGGGAACACGGCGGTTCTGGTGGCATGCTCGGACAAGCACGGAAATGGCCAGAATGACGGCGATTCGAGGCAGCATCGAGGCTAGGGTTCGGTCTTGCTGTGGAAAAGAGGGAGAGAACACGTGAGAGATAAGGATAAGAGCAGTAGGGGAGAGATGTGCGCGGCGATGTTCTTATCCTCGTGGAAACCTCAGCGGCGGCATGAATCATGGCGACCGAGCGGCGGACGGCGGCAGACATGCCATCGAGCTGCTTGCATCGACGGGAGGAAGAAGTAAGGGGAGAAACGGCGAAGAGGTGCGGGCTGGCGGCATTTCTGGCCGTGGGTCTTGGATGTCTGGAAGGAGAGGGAGAGGAAGGCTGGGCTCTGGTTGCGCCTGTGAGTTCTCTGCTTTTGTTTCCAGTAAAACTCTTTTTCTTTTATTTTTTGCATTTTATCTTTGTAATTTCAAATTCAAAACTGTTTTGGATGTTTCCAAAATACTAGAGGGTTTTCAAAATATATAAATTAATGAGAGACCATTTATTCAACTTGGGTTCCAACTATTTTGATACTTTTCAAAATATTTCAAACCATTTTGAATGCTTCAAAGAGAGGGGGAAGATTAGGGTTTTAGGGTTTTGCCTTAATTCTTAATTCATGCATTTTTAAGGTATGATGCTTATGATGCAAAAAAAACCCTAATATAAGTTTAACTTAAAGTGGGGTGTTACATACTACCCTCAAAGATTGTTGTGGTCCCCTATACTTGTGGGTCATCAAGACTATTTTCTGGCGCTGTTGCCGGGGAACAGAACTTTATTTGGAAGTTCACTTGGATCTACTATTGTTCGCTGCCATCCTTATTCATCATGGGAAAGTCTCGTGATGGAAAGTTTCCTATTTTACCATCCACTACAAGAAGAGGTACATTCGTAAACACCTATGTTGCTCTTGATTCACCGTCCGTTATAAGTAAGCTTGTTACACCACCACCACATACTCATGCTACACACACTGCTACTACTGCTAGATCTGAAATTGCTTCTGATGCTCATGATGTTACTTCTATTGTGCTTGATGAGAGTGGTTCATTAGGTCCTTTCCTAGATGCTACTATTACTAAAACTATTTTGGGAAACACTGAAACTCCTAGTGAAGATATTATTACTCCTGTTAGCTCACCTGAGTCTAGATAAAGCTATGATATTAATGATGGTTACATTGAAATGACTGATGAATTTATTAAAGAATGTCAAAACACACGTGGTGCTAGTACTATTAGGAGTCTCCTTGCGAAACGTACCATTATACCTAAACTATCTCCTGATGCTAAGTTTGCGACTTCTCCCATAGACATTAAAGATAAAGATTATGATTTCTCTCTTGATTTATCCTATATAAACATTGTGGAGAAAGAACCTTTTTGTGGGACTGAAAATGAAAGGGTTGTGGCACATATGAATGAGCTTTCTACTATGAGTCCCTTGTTTTCTGATGATGTTAAGATGCGCAAGTAATTTGTTGCTAAAGTCTTCCTTTTTTCACTAAAAGGAGAAGCTAAAGCTTGGTTTAATAATTTGCCTCTTGGATCCATTAATAGCCCTGATTGCTTGATTGCTACTTTCTTTTAGAAATATTTTTCTCCTAGTGCTCAAGATGCTACTTTGCAGAAACTTTTTGACTTTAAATAGGGAGAAGATGAGAAATTTCCTGAGTCATGGACAAGGTTCTATTCCTTGATTCATGCACATCCTGGATGTCCATTACCTAAAAATGAGCTTCATGATATATATTATAATGGACTAACTAATGAATCGAGGACATTCCTGGATAGTTGTGCTGATTGTGTTTTCAGGAAAAGAACTCCTGCAGAAGCTGAAGAATTAATGGCTAAAATAAGCAAGAATTATGATGATTGGACTTCTACTGAGCCAATTACACCTGAGCCTACTACACCTAAACCAATTTTGTCTGAAACAACTCCAACACCAACACCAAAGAAGAGGGGATTGATTGAATCAAATGATTAAGTGATGAAAGAAGATAAGAAATCTCTTAAGGAGATGGGTATTAGATCTGAAGATGTGAAGAATTTACCTCCTATAGAAGAATTATGTAAGCCAATTCCCCACTCATCTACTATTTAGGTACACTCTCTCCAACACTTTGATGAAGGTTATATTCCTTATGGTAAACCTCCTGATCAATGCTTAGAGGAACTTGCCACTTTTATTGTTAAGCAAGGTAATTTTAATAAACAAGTTCAGAATTATTTATTGGAAAACTCTAGAGCTATTAATGAGTTGAAAGATATTATGTAAAGAACTTCTAATGATGTTAAAATGCTTGTTAAACACTTCCAAATGGTTCAAACTCAAATTTATGAACTTGCTAAGGTACAAAAAGATATGCTAGTTAATGCTTCTGGAGAAATAAATGCTTATGAAATTAGAACAAGGAGTGGTGCTGCCACTCAGGATCCCTTATATCCTGAGGGACATCCTAAAAGAATTGAGCATGATTCCCAACAATTTTAAAATAGAGGTACTTCTTCTAAAAGAAATAAAAATAAACATAAAATAGTTGAGGAACCTTTTGAACCTATTATAGATCCTAATAGTATATCTATCTCTGATGCTGAAACTGAAAGTGGTAGTGATAAAAATCATGCTCTTGATAAAGAAGAAATTGAAGAAGAACCTGAGAAGCACACTAAGAACACTAAGTACACTAAGGAAGATTTTATTGCTAATAAACATGGTAGTGAAAGAACCTTGGGTGTATAAACCAATGCCTTTTCCTAATAAGAAACACAAGTCAAAGGAGGAAGAACACTATAACAAGTTTTGTGAGTGGATGCAACCTTTTATTTTTGCAAATTCCTTTGACTGATGCTATTAAGTTACCTCCCTATTCAAAGTATATGAAGGATATTGTCTCTAATAAAAGGAAGATTCCTAATGAGGAAATTTCTTCTTTGCTTGCTAATTATTCCTTCAATTGTAAGGTTCCAAAGAAACTTGGTGATCCAGGTATTCCAACTATTCCTTACTCTATTAAAAATAATTATGTTAGAACTACTTTGTGTGATTTGGGAGCTGGAGTTAGTGTTATGCCTTTTTCTCTCTACAAGAGACTTCAACTGGAAAAATTGATACCAACTGATATATCTTTGCAAATGGTTGATAAGTCTACTACTATCCCTGTTGGTATATATGAGGATGTTCATCTTCAAGTGCCTCATGATTGTTTGGTTTTAACTGATTTTGTTGTGCTTGAGATGCCTGAAGATGATAATATGTCTATTATTCTTGGGAGACCTTTTATTAATACTGCAGGTGCTGCCATTAATTCTAATCAAGGAAAGGTAACTTTTAATATTAATGACAAGGAGCATACTGTTTATTTTCCCAAGAAGATTGATACGAATTATGGCCTAAGTTATGTTGAAAATATAGAGACAATCAAAGTTGGAGAAATATATTGTCCCATTCCACAAGAAAGTTTTGAAAATATTATGATTGGTAATATTGCTATCAAGACTGAGGTAACATAATCATTAAGTGAAATGCAAAGTTTTGTTTCATATAAAATTGTTTTGGTAACAAGACTTGATCAACCTTGTTAACAAAGGGATTTTAAATGAACAAAACAATGTTTTCACCATGGTTGTACTTGCTCACCTTTATTTTTTTCTCCTTTCCATTCTTAGTTTTTCCTCTAGTTTTTCTTAGTCTTGCTAGTTGCTTGCTTGTTAGAGTGTCTTAGAACTTCTGTAGTTTTAGTTTTGGTTTGCTTTTGCTTCTTATGCCTAACTTAAAGGCGTTAAAGAAAAGTACTTCTTAGGAGATAACCCAATAGTTTCCTTGAGTCTTGGAAGTTATTTCTTATGTAATAACCTCTCCTTATCCATTTTATTTGATTTTTGTGCCAAGAATAACCTCTAATGAGAGAAAAGTATGATTTGGGAAAGTTGCTGTCCTAAAACAGATTTTTGTGCTTCACTGTAAACATTCGTGAAAAATCTTTGTATGTCGGATTGAGTTGTAATTTTCTGAGTAAATCCCCCAGGTTGTTATCGAACTTTTGTTAGTCCAAAACTTTTTTATTTGAGCAATAGAAGGTCTTCAAAAAAATCCTTTTTTACCTGCTACTCTATTTTGCATATTTATGCCATTATTTGCATTTGCCTCTTTATTGATTTCTTTTTGGGTTCTCTTTGTTAAATTGAGATTTTTGAAGGAATTGCTATAGTATCTTGTGTTTTTAATGAAAGTTTTGATGTTTTATAACTAAACCCAAAGGTTTATTACTTTTGAATGCACTAATTTTGCTAATGAAGATTGTGTGAAGTTTTATATGAAGGAAATTTTCAAGTGTAGGGAAAGAATGATGTAATAAGATTAAGAATGGACAAAAGCTCAAGCTTGGGGATGCCACCCCGTGTCACCCCAAGAAATATTCAAGAGGTACAATTGTCAAAGCTTGGGGATGCCCAAGGCATCCCCTTCTTCATCAATAAAAACCTCAGGTCTCTTTCTAGACACTTCGTTTTTATTGTTGGGTAAATTGGATATATGCCACTGTAACTTTCACAATTTGGAGAAATACCATTATAAAAAAGAGAGTTGGAAAAATGCCACTACAACTTTTACATACTTCTATCTATGCCACTTTCCTCAATACTTGACTATATACTGAACTTACACTGTCCAAATACAATCATACGTATCTTTATACGGAGACTCAGATCGTGGAATCCATTTGGCCCGTCGCTTGAGGGCCTCCGGCCGCGGTTCTCCGGCTGGTGGTATGTTGAGCTCCTCCAGCTGTTCACCTAACATGCTGTGAAGATGGTGATGCTCTCGCAGCGGGATGCGCGCGGGATTGGGGATGCCGCAGTTCGCGCCGCACCACCTGCTGCTGGGTCTCGCCGCCGAGGACTATTCTGTGGTGGGGTTTCTCGCACCAGGTGTCCAAATCGAGCAGCACGAGGCACAATACCTCCAGACAGCTGCTTTATACATCCACGCTGTCTCGGCCTGGACCACACGCCGCCCGCTAGCTAGCCTGAGGGCACCGAGGGCTGGCGCCACCGCCGGCTTGGATTAGTGGGAGTGGGAGTCGGGCACTAGATAAGTCAGGGTCAAGGTAGGGTATTCATTGTGTGTAGATAAAGTATAACATATACTAATACTATGTACCCGTGTATATAATAAGGTTTATATGATTTGGTATTGGAGAGAATGGCATAGATAGAGGTATGCAAAATTTGGAGTGGCATATCTCCAATTTTGGATTTTGTAATGGCATTTTTCCAACTCATGAATTTTATAGTGGCATAGATCCAATTAGCCCTTTATTGTTTGATGCACTGTTGTGTTGTTCTTGGAGCTATTACCCGTGTTATTGATCTCCACTTAGGCCAAAATCCTAAGCTTGGGGGAGGTACGCCGACATCACACTTATCTATATATCATGTTCTGTCGGTACTTTGTATATCCGTGCTTTGCTTTCTTTTTAGTTTTTGTTTCTGCTTTCCCAAAACATAAAAAGACCAAAAATATATTTGTTATTTCTCTTTCTTTGTTTCTTTGATTTTTAGCTTTGGTTTGCTTTAATAAAAATCCAAAAAGATTTTTCTTTGTTTGTTTTTGCTTTGAGTGTTTGCTTTAAAAAAACGAAAACCCAAAAATATTTGTCATTCTTCTTTGGTTTTTTGATGTTCGTTGCAGGGTTCAGCGGTCCTCAGTGGAGTTTGGTTTCATGTTATTATTCAAGCCACAAAAGTGAAAGGCAATTATGATGATTTATGACAACTTGAGGTGTGGTAATAGGTTGGTAACGAACTCTATTTGTTTTCATTTTTGTACATATACTCATCATTGTGCGTGTGCTTAGTCTGTTCATGGAGGGTGTATGTTATTAATGGATGCTTAGTATTTATTGCTCTATTATGATTAGCTCTAACTTGCTAATAGTTTGTAGCATGTCACATGAATGTTTGCTTGCATTGTTCTATTCATAACTTGGTATGACATTGTGGTATCCTCCCGACTGTTTCATTTGAATCGACTTAGCACATGCACATGACTGAACAAAAGTCAATTAAGCCTCGATGATTTATTTTGCCTCAGAGTTCTTGTATCAATTTTATGCCATAATTAATTCTATTTTTTTGCAAGCATGATTATGGCAGTTATTGCTCTCTTGTTTGTTGCTCCCTCTCTATTGCTAGCCTTCACTTGCACTGAGTATGAGCTCTACCCGTGCTTCCAACTCCGAAAACCAAAATTGTCAAAAAGTGTCCACCATACCTACGTAGTAGCATCATTTTCTATTTCGTGCATATTCATTATTCCTCGTTTTCTTCCAAATAAAATGTTTGTCTGTTTTGAGAAAGTTAGTTAGTAAAGATCTCACGAAATTGATGGCACACTTTATTTTCTTACACTTAATAAGCCTGAACCATTGTGACTATCCATGAAAGTTATATTCTTGCAAATTATAGGCTGGAAGTTAGCAGAACTGTGCTGTCATGGGGAACACTTTCAACACCTGTAAATATATACCCAGTTGATATGATGCTCTTTTGTTTACGAATGTCGTCAATGTGAAATAAAAGGGGAGCTTGTAAGTCCATGGAGTTATGTATATGTGTTAGAGAAACGCCTGGGCCGCTAGCCTAAGCCATGCCTAATCATGGTGGAAACTTGCAGCATCACCATAGTGAGCAATTTATGAAGCTTTCTTCTTATATAAAAAAGAGAGACATACATAAAAGAGGAAAGAGAGAAAAAGGCACAAGTTTCCAATGGTATATAAGAAGATTGCTGAGATTCTCATTGTCTGCTTGCCTTGTCATTTTGATATGGGATAGCTCATGTATCATGGGGCAAGGGGTACCCCATTGGCGGTTCTATATGATATGCATGTATTTACGATGACAAGAACTTACCGGTAACTAAAGTTGAGTAGCATGAGGAACGGCCCTTGTACTCAAGGGACATGAGATTTCCATTTTATGGTCTGTCAAGCATATAACTCATATTGGGCCTCACTTTAACCTTCACCATTTTAAAGATGCCTATGATAGGGGCAATGAGATCTCAAAGATAATGAGTACAATACTTTCAGCATTTGGAAGCCTTTCAAACTTTTCAAAACCTTTTCACTTCCTTGTTGACTCACCACTTACTCTATGAGCACTTCCTTGAGAGCATAGTTGTCATTATTAGTGTGATGTGCTTGTCTCAAAATTGGTTAATTTTTTCATAACTTTGATTCTTGTATCTTTGACATGTTTACTTCTAGTCTTCACATGAACTTCAGAGGTGCCTTGGCATTTATGGTTTGCTTCACAATAAAAGGTGTGGTGACCCAGCATACCACTTCATGTGTAGTACACTATAGTCGTTGACATGACATCCACAGAACACCATTCCGTAAATATCACATCCCTCAGAGTGGTACAACAAAAACATTGCGGGTCCATATTACAAACATACACACGTTATTATTATTACAATACCGGAAGTGCAAGACTTCCAAAAGATTCAACTAACAAACCAAAATATAAGTGTTTCAGCGGAATTTAAAAGTACCAACTCCGACTAGGAGTCGAACTCAGCAGCTTATTCTATAAAGTTCGTGCTGCCCAGCTCAGTTGGTTACTACTAACTAGGATACTTAGTTGGACTCGTTATCGTCAACAACATAGTGGATTTCGTAATCCACTCCTTCAACACCTCCTGACAGGTCAGGCTCCTCGCAGAAGACATCTTCTTGACATTCAGCTGCATACATTGGGACGTCTTCGGGATCCTCAGAGTCTAAGCAAGGGATCAAAGGAAAGGATGAGTAACAGCGTTACCCAACAAGTTCATTATATGCAAGGTGGGAATTTTGATGCTCTAACTACCACCTCGGATTATAAATCCTTGGCACTATGCAATTTTTGTAAATCTTTCTTCAAAGATTGATTTTATTATAAAAATCTATGACCATCAGCCTTCACTGGTTGACCAGAACTTTCACGGAGTTCCTTTCCTGCCGCGTTCGTAGCTCCTTCCCGGAACAGGGAGTAACAAGTTACAATTTTTACACTCTGCAGAGGTGCGTTACTTTACCCATGAGAGATCAGATCCTTGTGGCACAACCGGCCATACTTTCCCATCAACAATTCCATGATGTGGGGCCCAGTAGTTGGTCCAATCCAATCACTGCCCCCTTCGCGACCTCGCATGCCTCCTTGGTGTACACCATGCCCACATAATGAATTACGGCAATGGTTTGTACAAACTGTTAGATGCCAGAACTATCGTGGGACGATGAGGGTTCCCACCCATATGCTGCATATCCTCTACAAATTACCAATAAATATGGACGCTACGAGGATAACAACCACGACCTGCACATCCAGCTTCATGCGAGAGGAAGAAGATACAGCTGACTTCTCCATCCCATTCCAAATCTCATGGCTAACGCGTAATATACGACGCTAGAATCACTGATGTCAGGGGTTATTAAGTCCCTAATTGATCATCATTGTTGCAATTAGAACCCTAAGTTCTATTGCTTCATTATATCATCACTTAGGATGATATCTATGATTTCTTTATTTGTGAAATTAATATTTTATTTATTTTAGAGTATATATGATAACACACAATTTGCAAATACTTTGATAAAGACTCTTCAAAAGATATGAGCAAGTGATGAACTTGCCTTGTGATGGCAAGGTAGTGAAGTCTGATGCTTGCACTGGACCTTGAGCTTCTATGTCTACAAAAACATCATTATTGCCCGGTAAGGACAATATTTAAAGAAGCAAAATGATTATGCAAATTAATGTAATGCATCATTTAATTTGATATGCATTCTCCCCATTATTATAAAAATTCTTTTTAATAATAAAGGATTTATCAATATTACTTGTTAATATTTATAATATATATTGTATTTACTTTATTTCCCTTTAAGAATTATCACTTAAATATTAAAAAAATATTTATTTAGTATTTTTCAAAAATACTAAAATATTAATATATAATGAAAGTGATTTTTATTTATTTTATCATCTTTAAATAATTTTGTAAAATTCCATAAGGAATATATAAATTACAAAATTCTTAATAAAATTTAAATGTCTAAAATTTTATATCTTAATTTATTTGGATAGTTTGGGTTTTCGTGAATCCAAAAATATTTTATTTATAATTTTTGGACTTTTATTTTATTTTCTAGAATTTTATTAAGTTCAGGGGCATTTTGGTCTTTTCCTATTTATTAAAACAGACCTTGCTGCCTCTCACCCTCGAGCTCACTCCCTTGCTGCCTCTCACCCTCGAGCTCACTCCTCTCCTCCTCTATCCCCGACCCCGTGGTCAGTGATGTCGCCGCCGACGATTCCCGACGTCGTGGGCCGTTCTGGTTGCCACCATGGTGAGGACGAGGTTGTCAACTATGCCCGTCCCTCCTGTCCAACAGGATTTGAGCATGGAGCTCTCCTGCGACAGATCGATGTCGTCCCGAACCCTAGGGTTTGGGGTTGGCATGGATCTTGGCGCTGCCGCTGCCGCCGTGCGTCGTGGTGATTCATCTTGCCACTAGGCGTCGCCATGGTCCCCTGGGGGTGCTCCCCGTGCGCCATGTTTGTCGACCACCTCTGCTTCCTCTTCTAGTCTTCAGCGAGGACCTTTTGTGAGTTATTTTTCTCTCCCCTCTTATGCTTTCTGTGCTCACTCATCCTATGCTAGAGGTTGGCAGTGACCTCCTTGGTTACTATCTTATCCTGATTAAGATGATTTATTCCATTTAGGGTTCATATCCTGTTGTTGATCATATACTGGATGAATTAGATCATGTGTGGATGGTCTCTAATCATGCTAAATGATTATTATCTTGAGGCTTGTTGCTTAAGATGAACTATAGTGGTTCTGGTGGCTTATTAGATGATTTTATTCTTAGATTTCATATGATTCAGATGATATAGTTGCTTTGAAATCAATGCTTGGTATAGTCAGTGGGTTTGATAACTTACCATTGTCATTACCTGGTTAATGATAATGAGTATGGTGTGATGAAATCATTGTCCTAGTGCTGTTGGTTTGAGAATTCATGGGTGGTTTGAGATCACAATGATCTCAGACAATGAAGATATACATAGCAATGTCCTTATTATGATTCCTGTAATGACAGGTAAAGGGTTGGTAGATTGATTGATTGAATCTGTGAAGATTGAATGCTTACTCTGATTCATGTAGAATTGTTCTTGTGACACCATCTTTGTATGGCACACAAGATTAATTCTAATCCATTGTTTGGGTTTTTTTAAGCTTAAGATAAGTTTGGCATTAAAAGATCAGTAGAAATGTTCCTTTTTGAAATCCCTAAGACCAATGATGTTGGTCTGAGGCTTAGGGATTATGCTCTATCTAGTTGATTCATATGGATGATTCAGGTAATGATACCAGCTACTGTTGCTTGGATCAAAGCTTAGAAAAATGATGGTAGGCTTGATTATTTATATGGATCCAATAGATTTACTTCTAAGGTGCTACTCTTATCTTAGAGATGCTCCTAGAAGTGAAATCTTAGCTATATTTATTATTGAATTGAAATATAGCTTATAGCCAAATCAATGATGTTGTTCTGAGTTTTGGTTGGTCCTTGTACTTTGCTATTTGCTTTTAGAGTTTAAAACCTCAGTGATGGATTCACCCCACTTGGGTGCTTTCTAAGAGTATGAATATGATACAGATCAGTATGCTTGTCTAATCTTAGACAGATAGATCACATGATGGTCTATGTACTCACCACTGTCACTTGATGTTGTGGTTGTTAGTGGTGGATATTGTGGTAGCTTGATCTTGTGGTTGATCTTGTGCTCCCCTGGTATATCTAGCTCCTGGCTTGTCCTTGATCTAGCCCATCATCTTCTGATCCTGATGGCTTGACCTTGGTCTTGCTATCCACCTGATCTTTCCCCTCCTTATGTTACCATACTGGTGATGTGATTCTGGGGTTTGGTTGCTTTGGCTACTAGCTGCTGTTCTTGGTTTAGCTCCTGGATGCTGTGCTTGATGTGTAGAAGAAGAAGATAAAAGTGTGGTGCTTTCCCACGGTTGTGTTGGGAGTTTGTTGTGATTGTGCAGTTGATGTGGTGTTGACAGCACACACCATGCAGTTTGGTGTGTGTGCTGCATGTGTGCTTGCTGTCCAGGTGTGGATATGTTCAGAATTTTGAAAGTTACTTCTATCCTGTTACTTTTACATGGCTGGTGAAATTTCCCCTCCTTGCTGTCATTTGACTTCTGGCTTAAAATTATGAAAGATTCATCCTTTCATATTGGTGAAACTTGACCCTTTTTATAAGATTACTCAATGATGAACTTTGATTAGTGCATTTCACTCACAAGTCTGAGAGTAATAGAATTTAACTTTTAACTTCCTTTATTTTTGTTTGTCTTTATTTTGCAGGTACAGATTTGAATATGAAGATTTTGTTTATTTTTTCTTTATCGAATAGTCCAATGTAATCTTATTTATGCTTTTGTGATTTTAGTTTTATTCTTTTATAATCTTCATTTTATTATTTTGTAATAAAGATTATACAATTATCAATAAAGAAATATTCTTATTCTTTATTTATTGGCTATGGTGAATATTGTGGATGATTTTAATAAGTTACATTTTTGTAACTTATTTACTAAATGAAAATATGAAACAAATATTCATATTCTTTATTGCTTTCTTTAAATAAAGTTTGAGTTAAATTGGTTAGCTCTTAATTAAATCAAAATTCAAACATTATTCAAAAATCATTTGAATTATAATTCAAACAATCAAGTTTTAAATTCAAACTTCATTTCCCAAAACACATATTTCCACAAAGATCATATCAAAGTTTATAGCAATCATTCTTTAAGACTAAATCTAATCTCAAAGAATGAAAGAAACCTTGATCACTTTAGATTTTTATTTGCCGAAAAATTTGCCCACATTTTCACCGATGAATGCATGCAACATTTCAATTTCCTAAATCTACCCTTCGTTAGTTCCTAAATGCTGGGATGTTACAGACTTCCCCCCTTAAATTAAACTTTGTCCCGAACTTTGTGGAGATGTACCTGAATATTTCTGGAGAGGTTTTTCTTAAGTCCTCTTCTTTCTACCACGTGGCTTCTTTTTCAGGGTGATGTTCCCATTGTACTTTGCAATATTTGATTGCTCTGTTTCTCAATCTTTTCCAGTTTTCTTCCAGAATCTTACAGGGCTTTTCAATATAGGTCAAGTCTGCTTGTAGTTCTATATCTTGATGTGTGATTTCATCATCCAGAACTTTCAAACATTTACGAAGTTGTGATACATGGAAAACGCTGTGAACTTGAGCCAATCTTGTTAACTCTAAAGCATAAGCTATAGTTCTGTTTTGACTCAATATCTTAAATGGTCCGATGTATCTTGGACTCAGTTTTCCTTTAACTCCGAACCTTTTCACCCCTTTCATTGGACTTACTTTCAAATATACCATATCTCCCACTTCTGGATGCCATGATCTTCGACTTTGATCCGCATAACTTTTCTGCCTACTCTGGGCTATTTTCAGTCTATCCCTGATCTTATCAATGATATCTTGTCTTTCCTTGATATAATTTGGCGCAAATTCTTTTCTGCTTCTAGGCTCATACCAACATATTGGTGATCTACACTTCCTTCCATACAGAACCTCATATGGAGCTGCCTTCAGACTACTCTGATAGCTATTATTATAAGAAAATTCTGCATATGGTAGATGATCTTCCCATGTACCTCCAAAATCTAATGCACATGCTCTTAGCATGTCTTCTAGTATTTGATTAGTTATCTCTGTTTGACCTCCTATCTCAGGATGATATGATGTGCTGAAATCTAACTTTGAACCAAGTGCTTCATGCAATTGCTTCCAAAATTCTGAAGTAAACACGGATCCCCTATCAGTTACGATCTTTTTGGGTACTCCATGCTTACTTACTATCTCTTTGACATATACTTCAACTAACTTCTCGGCATTATCTTTTTGATTCATCGGAATAAAATGTGCACTCTTAGTGAGTCTGTCCACAATTACCCATATCATATCCTTCATTTTTGGTGTCATGGGTAATCCTGTGATGAAGTCCATACCTATTTCTTCCCACTTCCATTCAGGAATTTCTAAAGGTTGTAATGGTCCTGCTGGGCTTTGATGTTCAGCCTTCACCCTTTGGCAGGTATGACATTCAGATACATATTTAGCAATATCTCTTTTCATGTTATTCCACCAGAAGATTTCTTTCAAGTCCATATACATTTTAGTACTTCCTGGATGTATAGAATATGGAGTTTCATGTGCTTCTCTGAGTATGACATCACGAATCTCAGTCACATCTGGAACACAAAGGCGGTCTTGAAACCATAAGGACACATATTCTCCAAGGCGAAAAACTGATTTTTGCCCTTGAGATATCCTCCGAATTTCCTCGGCAATAAAAGGATATTCTTCTTGATGTCTAAAATTTTCTTCCTTAAGATCACTGTCCTGCTCTGCAACTACCTGCATAGTAGCTAATCCTCCAAGAACCTCTGTTCCGATGAATTGAAGCTCTAATTTTTCCAAGTCCATTTGAAACTCTTTTGGTAGCTCCCTATTGCTAGGCTGAATATCTGCACTCTTTCTGCTTAAAGCATCAGCTAAAACATTTGCTTTCCCTGGAGTATAGTTGTTTGTTAAATCATAATCCTTGATTAATTCCAACCAACACTTCTGTATCATATTTAATTCCTTTTGAGTGAAGAAATATTTGAGACTTTTATGGTCAGTGTATAACTCACATTTGGCTCCATATAGGAAATGCCTCCATTCTTTTAGCGCAAAAACTATGGCTGTCACTCTAAATCATGAGTTGGATAGTTGACTTCATGTGGTTTCAGTTGTCTTGAACCATAAGCAATCACTTTCCGATCTTGCATTAATACACAACCCAAACCTTCTTTAGATGCATCACAGTACACTGTGAAGTCCTTCCCTGTTTCAGGAACTGCTAAGATTGGAGCTGTGGTTAACCTAGTCTTCAACTCTTGAAAACTTGCTTCACACTTCTAGTCCCAATTGAATGGTGTGTTCTTTCTTAACAATTTGGTCATTGGTCCGGCTATTTTGGAGAAACCTTCAATGAATCTCCGATAATAACCAGCCATTCCTAAGAAACCTCGAATTTGCTTCACATTGGTTGGTGCAGTCCACTCTAGTACTGATTGAACTTTAGATGGATTTACAGCAATTCCATCTTTACTGATCGCATGACCGAAGGATTCTACCTCATCTAGACAAAATTCACACTTACTAAACTTACCATAAAGTTTGTGTTCCCTTAGAAGCTGCAATGCTATTCTCAAATGATCAGCATGCTCTTCCTTATCCTTGGAATATATCAGAATATCATCAATTAAGACTATGAAGAACTTGTCCAAATATGGCATGAAGATCTTCTTCATCAGATTCATGAATATTGCAGGTGCATTGGTCAAACCAAATGGTACTACCAGATACTCATGGTGTCCATATCTTGAGACAAATGTTGTCTTTGGAACATCTTCCGGTTTGATTTTTATTTGATGGTATCCAGATCTTAAATTGATCTTAGAAAATACTCCGGCTCCTTTCACTTGATCAAAAAAATCTTGAATTCTTGGTAAAGGATACTTATTCTTGATAGTAACATTGTTCAGATTTCTATAATCTCCACACATACTTCTTCCACCATCTCTCTTATCCACAAAGATTACTGGTGTTCCCCATGGAGATACACTTTCCTGAATAAATCCTTTTCTGGCTAACTCATCAATTTGCTCTTTGAGTTCTTTTAACTCTTTGGGTCCCATTTTATATGGTGCTTGAGCTATTGGTGATGTACTAGGGATTAGGTCAATAGTGAACTCTATCCCCCGGTCTAGTGGCATTCCCGGTAGCTCTGCTGGAAAAACATCTTGAAATTCATTTACTATAGGAATATCTTTCAATTTGACCTCTTTCATTGAGTTCAACTGCAGATCCACTATGATATGACTGTGCACATCTACTTGATAAACTATCCTTGCTCCACTTGGAGTTTTGATTGAGACAGTTTTCTCCTCACAATTTATCTAAGCTCTGTGTTCCATCATCCAATCCATTCCCAGCACTATTGTAATCCCCTTCAAAGGAATCACATAAAGGTCTGCGAAATATGTACAACCATGGATCGAGATAACCTGATCTTGTTTTATGTGGCGTACAATCACATTTCCCCCTGCCGTAACTACGGTCATAGCGCTTTCTAACGTTGCCATTCTAATCCCGAACTTATCACAAAATTCTTTAGAAATGAATGAAGTAGTTGCACCAGTATCAAATAGAACTTTGCCGGGATTGGTAAGGATATTGAGCATACCTATCACTGCATCACAAAATTCTTAACTACGGTCATAGCGCTTTCTAACGTTGCCATTCTAATCCCGAACTTATCACAAAATTCTTTAGAAATGAATGAAGTAGTTGCACCAGTATCAAATAGAACTTTGCCGGGATTGGTAAGGATATTGAGCATACCTATCACTGCATGCTCCTTATCCACCTCCTCGGGGGTTGCACAGTTCAGTTTCCCGGTAGGTCTGTTCCTCTTTCCATTGTTGTTCTTGCCATTATTTCCTCCTTTATTGGGCTGTCCATTTCCTCCGCTGGCTTGTCCTCCTCCCTTGGTACACCAACCTCCTGGTGGTTTTCTCGCACAATCGGTCTTGATATGCCCCTTTTGACCACAACCATAACAGATCACTATAGGATTTTTTCATTCCCTCTGGAAATGCCCTGGAATTCCACAATTGTTACAAATAACATTCCTTCTCGGATTAGATTGATTTCCACAACTGCCCTTGTTATTGTTATTTTTACTGTTATTGTTATTGTTGCCATAGTTCTTGTTCCGAGGTTTGAATTCCATATTGGGTTTAGTTTTGCTTGCCTGAATTCTCTTGGTTTCCTTCTTGGCTCTCTTCCTCCAATCCTCTTGGACATTCTTATAATCATCTTCGAAAGTAATGGCTGCATCCAGCAACTGCTGATAAGTTTGCTTATTGGGTAACCTTAGCTGCATTTTCACAAATGGGTTTAACCCAAGCAGAAAATTCTTCTTCCGCTTCTCTTCAGTGTTGACATCCTCCTCAGCATAGCGAGACAGTTGACTAAACTCCCGGATGTACTTCATGACACTAGTATATCCCTACTGAAGCTCCTCAAATTCTCTCCGCTTCAACTCCATAACACTTTCCGGAACATGATATTCTCGGAATCTCTGCTTGAACTCTTCCCAGGTAAACTCCCTTCCTGGTTGTTGCATGGCCAACTGATTCTCCCACCATGATGCTGCAGGTCCAGTTAGAAGATGAGTTGCATACCTCAATTTCTCCTCATCATTGCAACCTACAGTTTTCAGCTTCCTTTCAGTATCTGCTAGCCAATCTTATGCATCCATTGGTTCAGGAGATGATGCAAAAGGTAACGGTCTTGCATTCTGAAAATCAGATAGACTCACGCCTCCACCTTCAGGTGCCCTCTGATTTGCTCAGCCTAGCAACTCTTCCATGAACTTGTTCTGGGTCTCTTGCGTCATTTTCATACACTGCATAAAGTTCTGCTCCTTTAACGGCCTCATTGGTGGTGGTGGTAATTCTCCTTGATTTGCTGCATCTGCATCGGCCTTCTCTTTGGCCTCTCGCTCCATCCGCTGCTGCTCAATTTCCATTTCTACACCCGTATCCATGACCCTCTAGTCTTGTAACATAAAGAGAATACTCATAATTACATCATGCACATGTGTTCTAAGCTCGACTTTACGCACAGAACTAGTCAGACAATGAAAATCCAAAGAAAATCCAAATATGCATCTCACATATTATACATAATATCATAATACTACAAAGTCATTACATCATATACCATATAGGTATAATCACAAAACTACCCTATTCATCTAACTATCTTATTTCTTGGAGTACAATACATGGTACTTGATATCACTAACTAGTTGCCTCCTTCTAGTCATAACTACGCTCATCATACATGTCTGATGTCCAACCGTGATGACGTGTTGTTCGCCGCACAATTTGTGGAACAAATGGCCTTCCAGAAGGAACATACTCTGTATCTGAAGTGTCAGGACTTGAGTCATTACTCAACCTGAGCACATTGACTCCCTCCAGCTCAGCTGAAAAGTCTTCAGAAACATATTCCAAATTATCTCTCGCCTGCATCTCCTGAGCTTCATTCCTTGAGTTGTCAACAGGATACGCAGACCCTGCTTCACAAGTGCTCCTTTGGGCAAGATAGTTAAACACTGGATAATGTATATTCCCCGGGTTTTGAGAAAATGTTGATGATTCAAACACTCTCTCCTCAGGATCTTCTTATTCATCCTGATTATCTATTGACATGGTATTTCTACTACGGTTACCAGGGTTAATCCTTGCACTCATCCAGCTAGATTGTCCAACATTTCGGTCAGAACCATCTGTGGACATCTGGTGTTCATGAGATACTTCATATGATCCCATTCTCCAACCATCTGAATTCTCAATAGGAAGTTCTGAGTCAGAACCATCCTCTGAGCCATGTGGTACTGCATACCTCATATCCATAGTAGGATCATATATAGTTTCAGGTCTTGGTGAATAAGGATATGGTATAAAAGATTCAGTATCTATAGGTATATCCTTGAAGATAGGTGTTGCACTACTACTTGCTTGCTTCTCCAACTGGAATGCTAATTGCTTCCTCCTTTCCGGATCAGTTAAATCCTCTAACATATCATTTTTATCTTCAACAATCACTTGATGTGTCTTGTAAAAATATGCAACGAGTGTTCGATATCTATCCATAAACTTGGAAGCTAACTTAGGATGCTTATTAACCAGAGTAAGATGATCCGGTGTAGGCTCCAAGTCTATAGAATCATGAGGTATCACAGAAAATGTGCTACCTTCTAACTCCTTGATTTTATGCTCCCGGATATTAGCTATTGCCTCCACAACCGCAACATGATATGCTGCTAAATTACTCCTACCTTCTCCTATAGGTAGATCTTGATATAATCCAAGATCCTCTGGGAGTTGGATACTCACACGATACTTGGATAACATCCGGCCATCAAGGTAAGTGATAGTATTCACTGGAATTCTAGTTGGAAAACTAAAGATCTTTAAAAGTTGACGAAGTTGGTCTGTGAATGATCCTTGATAATCATCTAGAGTCTCCTCTTTCCTTAACAAAGTCTGTTTTGGTAACTTTGGTGCCATATCTCTGTATATCAGAAAGATAGATTTCATTAGTATCCAATAATCTATTCCATTATAACAAAGAATTATCGCACTAAAATATATAACGGAATATTCTTAGTTGAATACCCATTATATTACTTTTAGAGACTTCTTTATCGTTGCTACACTTTCCTACAGGTAATACCCTTTACTAGGTTTCCAACCTAAGGTCAAAGAAATTTGCTCTTATACCAACTGCGGTGACCCAGCATACCACTGCATGTGTAGTACACTATAGTCGTTGATATGACATCCACAGAACACTGTTACATAAATATCACATCCCTCAGAGTGGTACAACAGAAACATTGCGAGTCCATATTACAAACATACACATGTTATTATTATTACAATACTGAAAGTGCAAGACTTCCAAAAGATTCAACTTACAAACCAAAATATAAGTGTTTCAGCGGAATTTAAAAGTACCAACTCCGACTAGGAGTTGAGCTCAACAGCTTATTCAATAAAGTTCGTGGTGCTCGGCTCAGTTGGTTACTACTAAGTAGGATACTTAGTTGGACTCGTTATCTTCAACACCATAGCGGATTTCGTAATCCACTCCTTCAACACCTGCTGACAGGTCAGGATCCTCGTAGAAGACATCTTCTTGACATTCAGCTGCATACATTGGCACGTCTTCGGGATCCTTAGAGTCTAAGGAAGGGATCAAAGGAAAGAATGATAACAGCGTTACCCAACAAGTTCATTATATGCAAGGTGGGAAGTTTGATGCTATAACTACCACCTCGGATTATAAATCCTTGGCACTATGCAATTTTTGTAAATATTTCTTCAAAGATTGATTTTATTATAAAAATCTATGACCATTAGCCTTCACAGGTTGACCAAAACTTTCCCGGAACAGGGAGTAACAAGTTACAATTTTTACACTCTGCAGAGGTGTGTTACTTTACCCATGAGATATCAACTCCTTGTTGCACAACCGGGCGTACTTTCCCGTCCACAATTCCATGATGTGGGGCCCAGTAGTTGGTCCAAGCCAATCACTGCCCCCTTCGCGACCTCTCATGCCTCCTTGGTGTAAACCATGCCCACATAATGAATTACGGCAATGGTTTGTACAAACCGTTAGATGCCAGAACTATCGTGGGACGATGAGGGTTCCCACCCATATGCTGCATATCCTCTACGAATTACCAATAAATATGCACGCTACGAGGATAATAGCCACGACATGCACATCCGGCTTCATGCGGGAGGAAGAAGATACAGCTGACTTCTCCGTCCCATTCCAAATCTCATGGCTAACGCGTAATATACGGAGCTAGAATCACTAATATCAGGGGTTATTAAGTCCCTAATTGATCATCATTGTTGGAATTAGAACCCTAAGTTCTATTGCTTCATTATATCATCACTTAGGATGATATCTATGATTTCTTTATTTGTGAAATTAATATTTTCTTTATTTTAGAGTATATATGATAACTCATAATTTGCAAATACTTTGATAAAGACTCTTCAAAAGATATGAGCAAGTGATGAACTTGCCTTGTGATGGCAAGGTAGTGAAATCTGATGCTTGCACTAGACCTTGAGCTTCTATGTCTACAAAAATATCATTATTGCCTGGTAAGGACAATATTTAAAGAAGCAAAATGATTATGCAAAGTAATGTAATGCATCATTTAATTTGATATGCATTCTCCCCATTATTAGAAAAAATCTTTTTAATAATAAAGGATTTATAAATATTACTTCTTAATATTTATAATATATATTGTATTTACTTTATTTCCCTTTTATTTGACTTTTATTATTTTAATAACTATTTTAAGAATTATCACTTAAATATTAAAAAAAATATTAAATATTTATTTAGTATTTTACAAAAATACTAAAATATTAATATATAATGAAAGTGATTTTATAAAATTCCATAAGGAATATATAAATTACAAAATTTTAAGAAAATTTAAATGTCTAAAATTTTATATCTTAATTTATTTGGATAGTTTTGGTTTTTGTGAATCCACAAATATTTTATTTACAATTTTTGGTCTTTTATTTTATTTTCTAGAATTTTATTAAATTCAGGGGCATTTTGGTGTTTTCCTATTTATTAAAACAAGCGTTAAATGTTTTTGGGCTGGCTTAATCTTATTGGGCCCTTGTGGCCCGTTAGGCTTAGTAAAAATAGCCACCCCGAAAGGTTCTGGCCCAACTCAGCCCACTCCCTCGCTGCCTATCACCCTCGAGCTCACTCCTCTCCTCCTCTATCCCCGACCCCATGGTCGATGATGTCACAGCCGACTATCCCCGCCGTCGTGGGTCGTTCTAGTTGCCGCCATGGTGCAGGAGGAGGTTGTCGACTATGCTTGTCCCTCCTGTCCAACAGGATTTGAGCATGGAGCTCTCCTGCGACAGATCGATGCCGTCCCGAACCCTAGGATTTGGGGGTTGGCGTGGATCTTGGCACTGCCGCTGCCGCTGTGCGTCTTGGTGATTCATCTTTCCACTAGGCGTGGCCATGGTCCCGCCGTGGCGCTGTATGGGTCGCAGCGCCCCCCCTGGGGGTGCTCCCCGTGCCGCCATGGTTGTCAGCCACCTCTTCTTCCTCTTCTAGTCTTCAGCAAGGACCTTTGGTGAGTTATTTTTCTCTCCCCTCTTGTGCTTTTTGTGCTCACTCATCCTATGCTAGAGGTTGGTAGTGACCTCTTTTGTTACTATCTTATCCTGATTAAGATGATTTATTCCATTTAGGGTTCATATCCTGTTGTTGATCATATACTGGATGAATTAGATCATGTGTGGATGGTCTCTAAGCATGCTAAATGATTATTAGCTTGAGGCTTGTTGCTTAAGATGAACTATAGTGGTTCTAGTGGCTTATCAGATGATTTTATGCTTTCATATAATTCAGATGATATAGTTGCTTTGAAATCAATGGTTGGTTTAGTCAGTGGGTTTGATAACTTACCATTGTCATTACCTGGTAAATGATAATGAGTATGGTGTGATGAAATCACTGTCCTAGTGCTGTTGGTTTGAGAATTCATGTGTGGTTTGAGATCACAATGATCTCAGACAGTGAAGATATACATAGAAATTTCCTAATTATGATTCCTGTAATGAAAGGAAAAGGATTGGTAGATTGATTGATTGAATCTGTGAAGATTGAATGCTTACTCTGATTCATGTAGAATTGTTCTTGTGACACCATCTTTGTATGGCACACAAGATTAATTCTAATCCATTGTTTGGGTTTGTTTAAGCTTAAGACAAGTTTGGCATTAAAAGATCAGTAGAAATGTTCCTTTTTGAAATCTCTAAGACCAATGATGTTGGTCTGAGGCTTAGGGATTATGCTCTATCTAGTTGATTCATATGGATGATTCTGGTAATGATACCAGCTACTGTTGCTTGGATCAAAGCTTAGAAAAATGATGGTAGGCTTGATTATTTATATGGATCCAATAGATTTACTTCTAAGGTGCTACTCTTATCTTAGAGATGTTCCTAGAAGTGAAATCTTAGCTATATTTATTATTGAATTGAAATATAGCTTAATAGCCAAATCAATGATGTTGTTCTGAGTTTTGGTTGGCTCCTTGTACTTTGATGTTTGCTTTTAGAGTTTAAAACCTCAGTGATGGATTTACCCCACTTGGGTGCTTTCTGAGAGTATGAATATGATACAGATCATGTATGCTTGTCTAATCTTAGACAGATAGATCACATGATGGTCTATGTACTCACCACTGTCACTTGATGTTGTGGTTGTTAGTGGCGGATCTTGTGGTAGCTTGATCTTGTGGTTGATCTTGTGCTCCCCTGGTATATCTAGCTCCTGGCTTGTCCTTGATCTAGCCCATCATCTTCTGATCCTGATGGCTTGACCTTGGTGCGTGTGGTGCCTGTGTGCTTGCTGTGCAGGTGTGGATATGTTCAGAATTTTGAAAGTTACTTCTATCATGTTACTTTTACATGGCTGGTGAAATTTTCCCCTCCTTGATGTCATTTGACTTCTGGCTTAAAATTATGAAAGATTCATCCTTTCATATTGGTGAAACTTGCCCCTTTTTATAAGATTACTCAATGATGAACTTTGATCAGTGCATTTCACTGAAAAGTCTGAGAGTAATACAATTTAACTTTTAACTTCCTTTATTTTTTTTTGTCTTTATTTTGTAGTACAGATTTGAAGATGAAGATTTTTGTTTATTTTTTCTTTATAGAATAGTCCAATGTAATCTTATTTATGCTTTTGTGATTTTAGTTTTATTCTTCTGTAATCTTCATTTTACTATTTTGTAATAAAGATTGTACAATTATAAATAAAGAAATATTCTTATTCTTTATTTATTGGCTATGGTGAATATTTCGGATGATTTAAATAAGTTACATTTTTGTAACTTATTTACTAAATGAAAATATGAAACAAATATTCATAGTCTTTATTGCTTTCTTTAAATAAAGTTTGAGTTAAATTGGTTAACTCTTAATTAAATGAAAATTCAAACATTATTCAAAAGTCATTTGAATTATAATTCAAACACTCAAGTTTTAAATTCAAACTTCATTTCCCAAAACACATATTTCCACAAAGATCATATCAAAGTTTATAGCAATCATTCTTTAAGACTAAATCTAATCTCAAAGAATGAAAGAAACCTTGACCACTTTAGATTTTTATTTGCCGAAAAAATTACCCATATTTTCACCGAAGAATGCATGCAACATTTCAATTTCCTAAATTTACGCTTCGTTAGTTCCTAAATGCTGGGATGTTACAAAAGGAAAGAGAGATACCACTCTATCATACCTTCTTATGAGCATTGCAATGTTTCTTATGTTTATGTTTCATGCTACTTATTATTATTATGTTGGAATCTCTTCATAGCTTGCTATAACTATGGAGTAGACTTAGTTTCATACCCCTTATTATGAATTTTCTAAGTATTGATCATGTGCTGATAATATTTACATCATATAAAGCAAATGTGTTCGTGAAAGTTTCTTTTATCGCACTCAGTTTTCAACTGAATTGCTTGAGAACAAGCAATAAGCTAAGCTTGGGAGGAGTTGATACGTCCAAAACGTATCTACTTTCCCGAACACTTTTGCTATTGTTTCTCCTCTAAACTTGTGTGATTTGGATACAACTAACACGGACTGACGCTATTTTCAGCAGAATTGCCTTGGTGTCTAGTTTTTGTCCAGAAAATCAACTTTCAGGAAAAATCCCGAAAAATATGCCAAAACTCCTATTTTACCAGAAGAGTCCAGGATCCAGAAGATGAGACGGAGGAGGGCCACGAGGGGCCCACACCCCCTGGCCGAGTGGGCCAGCCTAGGCCGCGTTTGCGAGGGGTGTGGCCACCTCGGGCAGCCCCTCGGCCTCCCTCTTCGCCTACTTAAAGCCTTCTAACCTAAAAACTCCGGGAGGGTCGACGTTTTTCCAAAAGGACTTCTGAAGCGCTGCCACCACCATAATACGTGATTCGGAACCAGAAACTCCGTTCTGGCACCCTGCCAGGATGGGGAGTTGGAGAAGATCATCGCCATCATCATCACCGACACCTCTCCATCAACCATCCATGTTTCCCCCATCCATGAGTGAGTAATCCCCCGCTGTAGGCTATGGGGATGGTAGGGATTGGATGAGATCTATCATGTAATCGAATAAGATTGTTAGGGCATGGTTCCTAGTATCTTTGTTAGTGCTATTTGACTTTGTTGCAACTTGTTGTGCTTAATTCTTGTCACTAGGGACTGAGTTCCATGATCTCAGATCTGAACATGTTATTGATTCATGATGATAGTATTGTTTGTGATCTTATCTGCAAGTTGTGTACACATATCATTGTACGTAACCAAAGGCCTGGAAGTGACAAAAATTGGGACAACCGGAGGGAATGGTTGTGATATAAGGATCACATGTGTTCATGAAGTGTTAATGCTTTGCTCCGGTACTCTATTAAAAGGAGTATCTTAATTTCTAGAAGATTCCCTTGAGGCCCCGCTGCAACGGGCTAGCAGGACAAAATATGTTGTGCAAGTTCTCATTGCGAGCACATATGACTATATATGGAACACATGCCTATGATTGTTTAGTACTTGTATGCTTTATCTTATTTATCTGCAAATGCTCTAGATCTTGAAGTTACATGAATAGTCTCGTCCATGCAACGCCCGTCCATCCATCCCTATGCCTACCGCACTCGAATCCTACTGTTTGCTACTATTGTTACTATTGCTTTATTTTACTGTTGTTGTTACTTCGCTATTGCTACTATAAAACTGTTGCTACTGATAAACTACTGTGAGCAAGACTTTCTAGGTGCAGCAGAATTGAAAACACAGTTTTTAAGGATTATAAGTATTCTTTGTCTCCCCTTGTGTCGAATCAATAAATTGGGTTATACTACCCTCGAAGACTGTTGCGATCCCCTATACTTGTGGGTCATCAATACCTTTGGGTTCAAATTTCAACTGAAATCCATCAAAACAAAATCTACTGTAGCAACTCCTTTCAAAATGTCAAGAACAATTTAAAAGGAAATCGATTCAAGAGGCAAATGCAAATAATGGCACAAATCTGTCAAAATAGACCAGCAGGTAAATATTGATTTTTTCTAAAATTTTCTGTCGCTCAAATAAAAAAGTGCAAAACTAACTAAGGTTGAATAACAACTTGGGGTACAAGAACAGAAAATTACAGCTCCATCCGACATACTGAGATTTTTCATGAATTTTTATAGTAAGCACAAAAATCTGTCCTAGGACAGCAACTTCCCACAACTCACCTGCTTCTCAAAAGAGGCAAATCTTGACACAAAAACCAAACAAAAAGGATAAGAAGAGGTTATTACATAAGTAATAACTTCCAAGACTCAAAGAAACAAAAACCAAAAGCAAACTAAAATGTGTTGTCTCCCAAAAGATCTTTCTTTCAAGCCATTAAGATGGGCATGATACTTTCAATGATGTTCTCATAGGAGATATGGATTTGAAGTGAAAGAGAGCATCAAGAAGAAAATATCCAACACATATGAGCCTAACCCACTTCCTATGCAAGGGAGTTTTGTAAGAAAACAAATTATTGAAACAAAAGGCTACTAGCATAGGAAGACAAAACAAGTGCAACTTCCGAGCTTTCAACATAAAACAGGGAAACTTAATATTATTGAGATGCATAAAACCATGTTTCCCTCTCTCATAATAACTTTCAGTAGCACTTTGAATAAAGTTAAAAAAATAGCTGCCATAATAAACACTCTTATCATCATAATGAGCATACTTAAAATCATCAAAAAGAGGTTTAAGGTCAAAAACTGGATCAACAGAAGCAATTTGTTCAACCCTA
Organism: Avena longiglumis; assembly: GCA_030063025.1. Taxonomy (NCBI): domain Eukaryota; kingdom Viridiplantae; phylum Streptophyta; class Magnoliopsida; order Poales; family Poaceae; genus Avena; species Avena longiglumis. The sequence continues at coordinate 466,330,018 of CP125974.1, read as the reverse complement.
AAATCCTCATTAGGCATATAATTTTCATAAGGAGCTTTAGCAAATTTGAAAAAATTAAACTCATATGACTCTCCATAAAACTTAGTTAAAACTTTCTCCTTCTTAAAATCTATAATAGCTCCACAAGTGTTCAAGAAAGTTCTACCAAAAATGATAGGAAAAGTTTTACTAGCTGCTGAACCAAGTACTAGAAAATCAGCAGGATATTTAGTCTTACCACAAAGAACTTCCACATCTCTTACAATACCAATTGGACAGACTGTCTCTCTATTAGCAAGGTGAATAACCACATCAATGTCCTCAAGTTCACAAGGACCAATTCCATGCATAATCTCTCTATAAAGCTCATAATGAATATGTCACATCCCGAAATTCTCCAAATTTTGAAATGTAAAAAATAAACAAACAAAATAAACAATTGTTGAAATTTAGGGCGAAAAGAAACTTTTTGCTTCTAAATGGAAACATCAAAACCAGACTTGAACAAAATTTGAATAAGAAAGCAACAAACAAATATTCAAAAGATCAAATGCATTCTTGCATGGAAAGAATCCTGAATTTAAACCACTTGGGAAAAGATTAAACCAAAACCCTAAAACCTGATGAGAGAAATCATTTTCAAATCACCCAAAGACTATGGATTTTATCCATATAAAAATTTAGCAACAAACACTTATAAATGATCAAAAATTATAAACAAAAATATTATAAAACCATGGGAATTGGTTTCACTTAATTTGGAGCCATAAATAAAAACTTATGAATTTAATAAGATTAAAGGAAAGTAATTTCCAAAGCTAATAAAGCTCCTAGCTAAAATCAATACTAAACTATGAGCAAAGTAATCCAAAAAGGATTTAAAAATATAAACAAATATTAAACAAAATTTTACAAATTGGAATTACCAATTTTGGAACTATAAATAAAAAGATATGGATTTTATAAGATAAATAAAGAAATAAATAAATAAGGATTATTTAAAAAGACAATTTAAATCTTGGCCAAATCCATAAGAAAATGGAATAAACGTAATCCAAATAAAAATAAAGGAATAAAGATTACTTAAATAAAATTATATGGGCTTTTAACCATATTCAATTTTATTTGAATGAAGACAAAATTCCTAATATAAATGATTAATTAAATCAAGAAAAAAATAATTGAAATTGCCAAAATGGAATAAAAGTTATCTAATTAACTTAAAAATAATAAAGGATTATTTGAATAAAATTTATATGGGTTTAAGCCATATTCAATTTTATTTGAATAAAGACAAATGCCTAATTTGAATGAATATTAACTCACAATAAAATATTTAAAATAATTCAAGGTGGATTATTAAACACATTAATAAACAGATAAAACCTACTAAATCATTTGAATCAAAGGAAAACAGAAATTAGAAATGAAAAATAAAAAGAAAACAGAGAAGGAAAAATATGAAACAGACCTACCCAACTAGGCCCAGAACCAGCCCACCCGGCTCCCCTCTCTCTCCCCCTGGACTTTTCTCACTCGCGCGCGTACCCCTCACCTCGCTGACGCTCGGGACCCATGCCACGTCACCTCGTCGTTTCCACCCGCGCGTTGACCCCACCCCCAATTCTTCCCCCTCGCCGTTCTGGCCGTTTCTTGAGCGATTGAATCCGTGTTAATGCGCCAGTAATTCCACCCCGCGACCTTGCCCTCTTAAGCGCTTCCCTTCCCTCTCTGTTTCCCCTCAAACTCCTCTACCAGTGAGCCACCAGACTGCAGGAATTTTAGCTTGCGCCACCACTGCTCCGACGAGCTCCGGCTCGAATTCCAGCAAGCTCGGCCCTCCCCCTACCCCCTAGTGCATGCTAGCCTGCTCCACATTGTTGTGCGCATCTACCGGTGACCTCTACTTGCACGTGCATGCCCCATAGCATCGGCTTCTTCCTCGTCTGAGCGTCGCCGTCGTCTACATCCACTCCGACGAGCTCTCCCCGTAAGTCCTGACCGCCCCCTCCTCTATGTTTGACGCTCGTACCCTCCCCTATCTCATGCGCATCTAACGCCTCCCTTATTTTTCCTTGGCGTGCCTCGTATCCTCGCCCCCGATGACGACAGAGCATGCTCGACGGTGACATCGACTCCGGCGAGTAATCCCTAGCAACTCTGTGCACCCCCTGCCCTACTATGGACACCTTGAGCACCACAGCGACTCCACGAACCTGGGGAGCCCCTCCTCCCTCTCCATTGCTGTCAACACCCGGATTTTTAATCCCAGATGCATGTTATGCCATACATCGTAATCCCAGGATTACCAATTTTTGCGAGACATAACAGAATTGGATACCATAGTACATCATCCATTACAAACCGTACATAAGTTCTTACACAAATAGGGATCTCATGATCCATTTCTCAATACAACATCAAGCAGCGGAATACGTAATAATAACGATAGCGTAGGCGAAGCTCCATCTTCGGGGTCACAGGCAATGCTGACGATGGGAGATGATCCTAGTTGTCGTAACCTTCCTGGGGTCCATCCTCCAGATACTCCTCTTCATAGTCTGTCCATGGGAATAGCCAGGGACAAAGCCATGAGTACTCTTTAAGTACTCGCAAACTAATACTAACATGAAAAAAATGGTTTTTGATAATAGGTCACTAGGCTCTAAGGTTATTTTGCAAAAGCTAGATTTACCTCTACTAAGTTCAGAAGCAAAGAATGCTAGTTGAAGTTTTATAACACCTAAGTGGGAACTTGTATTTCATATCACAACCCTGTTGTGGTCAAGTCAAAGTCTCAATTCATTTCACAAGTCATTTTGAAAATTCTGACGGGGGAACAAGATAGCCATCTAATCTGTCCATAACCGCGGACGCGGCTATTCAAATAGTTTGACACTCTGCAGAGATTGTACACTTTCACCACAACATTCGATACATCCGTCAGGAACAAATCCTGAATTCACCATACTCAGTATGCGGATAATCAATCCTAACCTTTTAGTTACACGCCCTAGTATAAGCACCTCTCCTGTGAGTTTGGCCTCCCAACCATGACCAACTGTCATCTTGGGTATTGCACAGGTGGACAATGTTCACAAGGTAGCCTCAGCTCAGACCTTGGCCGTGAGGGAACTAATACTAAGGTATATAAGTTTCCAGTCAAGCCCTACCCAATCTTCGGGTATTGTGGTTGTACGATAAAATTGGAATGGTATCGCATCCAGACAACCATCAGTTTTATAAAGGGCAAAGGCTCATGCCTCATCATTTTCATCACCAAAATCATCAGTTGTTCGGAAACACATGTCAAAACATCTCAGTAGAATGATCCATCATTCCAAGCTTTTCATAACCATTTTCACCAAGTATTCCCATCTAAAGTTGATCAAGTTTTATGCTTAGCACTAGCCTCTACAAGTGGGGGTAAGCACTAATGAAGGGTGGTAAACCAGTGGAGTTCTAACTAAGTTCAATCTCATGCCTTAGGATGACATCAAGATTATCTAGCTTAGGCCAAATTTTATGCTCTTTATGCAACCTTCACATATCTTTATAGTATCTACCATTCTCTTAAGTAAACTCTAAGTAAGAGCTTTGATAAGGAAATAAAGTAAGAAGCTTGTAAGTAAAACTAGGATTGGTTTATCAAGTGGATATGATCACATATGCTTAAGGTATATAGTGGGCATAGTAACAAGTAGTGGTTTGTTGCATCAGTAGAGTATCTTGCAAGTGTTAGCTTGCACATTCACTAGTAGTATTAGGCTTGCATAGGTCAACTTTATTAGTAAGGCTTGCAAGTATTGGCTTTCACAATATCAATATAAGCTTTCTATATTGCAAGTGTTAGCTTGCAAGGTTAATAGCTTGCCTTGAGCAGAGCAGTGGTTGAAGTTCTCCTCGGCTTCATCTTCGTAGAATCCTCCTTCCTCCTCGTATCCTTGGTCGGTATTATCGTCTATGAATAAATACGAGGTACACAATCACCAAACAATACTTAACTACTTGCACTCATCACACACAAGGGCCCTATAGATGATCTAGCATCATCACTAACATTACAAGATTAAAGCTTGGTTTAATTCCTTTTATTTTTAGAAAAGTAATTTCTACTTATTGAAAAACTACTTAAGATTTAATATTCTCCAAACCAAACATCGGATCATGTTGACACATGTCATCACCAGATATTTTAGTCCATGGGAATATGATTTAAAGTGGTGTCACAATTTAATAAGGTTTTACCCTTTTATTTTAATTAATTCAAGTGGCTAGAAATGCCTATGGGGCATTCTTTTATTACTTGAACATTATCTCTGTAAGTAAACCTATATATTTTTATATATTCTGAAAGGTATCGTTAAATGTGATTTTTGAGAGTTGGAATCAATTCAAAAGCTATCATGGTTTAAATTTGAAAAAAATTTGAATGCAGAAAAGCTCCTGAATCCAACGGGCTCCTGAATGTAAGTTTGAAAAAAGTTTGAATGCAGAAAAGCTCCTGAATGTAAGTTTGAAAAAATTTTGAATGCAAAAAATTTGAATGCAAAAAATTTTGAATTCAAGAGCTTGTTATTTTTACCATGGGTGATCTATAGATCCAAATGACTTGAATCCAACGGGCTTGCATTCAGCATTCCCAAACCTTTCTACCAAAATTAGTTTCATTCAATTTGGTGCACTGAATCGATCTGGGTTGATTTTTGAAATTGGGTATAGAAGTTAGTTTGAAATAAAATGGAAAAGGTTTAATTCAAAAATAACTGGGCTGCGCGGGAAAAGTTAACGGGCCAGCCTGCTAAGCGTAGCGCTTCCGCGGGCTGTTTAAGTGGCTGTCCCCACTCGTCAGTGAGACAGGGGGGCAAAGCGGTACGGGGCAACGTGGGTCGTTCGATCTGGTTCTAATCCAACGGCTGGGAGTCATCGTCGACGTTGGGCAACGCCGGCGAGACAGAAACCTAGCGCGGCCAGTGGGGGTGCTGGGGCTCACCGGGGTGCAGGCGAGGGTCGGCGAGGCGGGCGAACGACCAAGTCGATGACGGCAAATCTCCTGGTACCGGTGGCTCCTCCTGGGGCGGCTCCAATCGTTGGCTCCCTTCTTCTCCAGAGGCGGCGGGCTACGGTGAAATTCCGGCGAAGTGTTGCTCGCCTTTCTCCGAGAACAGTGTGGCACGATCAGTGATGAGAGGGGAGTAGAATGGTGTGCTCAATTCGGCTGGGGGTGGCCTCTATTTATAGTCGAGCGAGGGGACCGACGGGGCGCAAGGTGAGATCGTCGGGGGCGATGGTACAGACGGCTATTGGCATGTGCGAATGTAGGGGACGGTACGGTGTTCCCTGGCGATGCTCAACGGTACGGTGGTGAGACGTGGGGCGGTGTGGTTCGGTCGGAACACGGCGGTGCTCTACGCGTGCCCGACGGAGCATTTAATGGCGCACAGCGCGCGTGGTCCGCGCAACGGCGAACGAGCGTGTCTGCGGGGTTGCTGGGACGGTGGTGATCACGTATGCACGTGGCGAGGGCGGCGCGCGGTCTGTGGGCGTTGGTCGAGCGTGGCGCACGGGGCGTGCTCTCGGCATGGTTGCTGGCGAGGTTGGCATGGTCCGTGCGCGTGGTCCAGTGGCTGGCAGGGTTCGAGCGGTGGACAGGGAGTGGCGGTGGAGTGTTGGCTTGCTCCCAGACATGCTGGCTAGGCTTGTTTCTCCTCCTAGCTTGCTGTCGACATGGGGGTGACAAGGGTGGCTTTGGCTGTTCACCATTGATGACAATGCCAAGCTCACAGTGGTGCTAGTGCTTGGTTAATCTTGCTTGATGATCTACTGAGCTGTTTGTGAGCTAGATAGGGAACCAATTAGGAAATAATCACTGCTCACAATAGTGTTTTGATTTTATTTGATTTGTGTCTGCCAAGTGTTTGATGAAATGGCCGCATGAATTCAATTTTTTAATTTTGAAAATATTTTTGGTGGGTGTGATAGATTGGTGCTGGTGAGTCTGCAGATGCTTGGGTTTTGAAAGTTGAGCTTGTTTGAGTGGTTTTTGAAAAAGTGGGATCTTCCCATATGATAAAGATTCAATTTTGAATTGTCATTTAAACTATGCATTTGAAAGTTTCTGGATGATCACAAAGTGGGGCTTGATACTTTGTTATTAGTATAATCAAGGGGTGCAAAGATCCAGAAAAGTTTCTGTTAGGTTCTGAAAGTTTGAGACAGCCAAAGTAGGCTTGGGAGTTAAATTGGTCAAAATGACCATTCCTTTATTTTATTTGTTTTGCTTTACTTGTCTTTGGGAAAAGTGTGGGAAATGTTTAGATGAGGTTTATTTCACCTAAGAAACATTTTACAAGCAAAGAAACACATAAACAAGTTTGTTCAAAAGAATTTCAATTTAAATGCATACACATATGCATGCTTTCATAATTTTAATTAGAAAAGTTTTTTTAACCCTACTTTTGATGATTAGAGTTTGATGATTTAAGTTTAGTATTTTTGGGATGTTACAAACCTTCCCCCCTTAAACAAAATCTCGTCCTGAGATTTGCAAAAGGATGAAAAGATTACCTAGGATTTGAAGAGATCGGGAAACTCCGTCCTGATGTGATCTTCGCGCTCCCAGGTAGCTTCCTCTTATGTGTGGTTGCTCCACTAAATCTTGAGAAACTTGATGCTCCGGGTTCGGGTAGTTCGGAAAGCTTCTTCCAAAATATGGATGGGTACTTTGGGATAGGTTAGGTCATCGTTGATCTCTATGGTCCGGTGATCGATATTTTTGAACACTTCGGTCTTCTCGGGGACTTCGAGACACTTGCGAAGTAACGATATATGGAACACATTGTGCACGGATGACATCTCTTCGGGTAGTTCCAATTGATATGATACTTCTCCTTGACGGTTCAGAATCTTGAAAGGTTCGATATATCTAGGGGCTAACTTTCCCTTGAGTTGGAAATGTTGCATTCCCTTCAATGGCGACACTTTCAGATAAACAAAGTCTCCTATGTTGAAGGCGAGGTCTCGACGTCTCTTGTCGGCGTAACTCTTTTGTCTGGACTAGGCGGTCTTGAGCTTCTCACGAATCTTGTGAACCTTCTCTTCTGCTTCTCGTAGGATGTCGGGTCCGAAAATCTGACTCTCTCCTACATCCGACCAGTTCAAAGGGGTGCGACACTTCCTTTCGTACATGAATTCAAATGGGGCCATTTGCAAACTAGCTTGATAACTGTTGTTGTAAGAAAATTCTGCAAACGGCAGACAGTCTTCCCACTTGGATCCATATTCTAACACACATGCTCTCAGCATATCTTCGAGTATTTGATTTACTCGCTGCGTTTGTCCATCGGTCTGAGGGTGGTACACGGTGCTGAAATCTAGACGGGTTCCTAAACCTTCTTGGACTTTCTTCCAGAATCTCGAGGTAAACTGAGTTCCTCGATCCGATACGATGTTCTTGGGGACTCCGTGCAAACTCACTATTCTAGCGATGTACAACTCTGCTAGCTTCGAACTCTGATATGTGGTCTTGAGGGGTAAGAAATGGGCGACTTTGGACAATCTGTCCACTATGACCCAGATAGAGTCATTTCCCCTACTAGAGGTAGGCAGTCCAGTGATAAAGTCCATTCCAACAGAATCCCATTTCCATTCCGAAATCTGTAAGGGTTGCAACAATCCAATGGGTCTTTGATGTCCTGCCTTGACTCGCTGACAAATATCACACTTGGCGATATAGCTTCCGATTTCTCTCTTCATCTTATGCCACCAAAATTGCTCTTTTAAATCTTGATACATCTTAGTTCCTCCGGGATGGATAGAATAAAGAGTATCATGAGCCTCCTTCAAAATAACTCCTTTCAACTCAGAATCTGATGGTACATAAAGGCGTCCTTTATACCACAGAACTCCTTCTTCGTCCTCGGTAAATCCGGGTACTTTGCATGTACTGATACGACTCTTGATTCCGTCGATACTAGCATTTCCTTTCTGCGCCTCTTTGATCTGACTGATCAAAGTGGGTTGGAGTTCTATGCTAGCCAAAAATCCTTCACTCACTAATTCCATTCAAAAATCTTCCATATCTTTGTGCAAACTTGGTTGCTCCTTCAAAATCATGGAGTTCAAGCGGCACGGCAATCTTCTAAGGGCATCGGCTACCACATTGGATTTACCAAGGTGATAGTGAATGTCCAGGTCGTAATCCTTGATTAGCTCAATCCATCTCCTCTGTCTCATATTCATCTCCTTCTGAGTGAATATATACTTTAGGCTCTTGTGATCCGAATAAATCTCACAACGGTTTCCCATTAGGTAATGTCTCCATGTCTTTAGGGCTTGAACTACGGCTGCGAGTTCGAGGTCATGGGTTGGGTAGTTTTGCTCATGTTGTTTCAGCTATCGAGATAGATAAGATATAACCTTGCCTTCTTGCATTAGCACACATCCGAGACCAATCTTGGATGCGTCACAATACACATCGAAGGGCTTCGTGATATCCGTCATGATCAAGAATGGGGCTGAAATCAATCTTCTCTTGAGTTCTTGAAAACTCGCTTCACATTTGTCTGTCCATTCAAACTTCTTGTCCTTCTTCAGCAATTGGGTCATGGGTCTGGCGATACTAGAGAATCCTTCTACGAATTTGCGGAAATATCCCGCTAATCCGAGAAATGCACGAACTTGGGTTTTAGTGGTTGGGGCTTGCCAATCTTCTACATCTTTCACTTTGGACGGGTCAACGGCAATTCCTCCGGCTGATACAATGTGACCGAGGAATACTACCTCCTGTAACCAGAATTCACATTTGCTAAACTTTGCATATAGCTGATGCTCTCTAAGGGTTCCAAGAATGGTCCTTAAGTGTAGCTCATGTTCTTCTTATGATTTGGAATAAATTAGAATGTCATTAATGAAAAAACAACAAACTTATCCAGGAAGTCCATAAAAATCTTATTCATGAGATTCATGAAATAAGCGGGGGCGTTGGTTAGTCCGAAAGACATGACTGTATACTCATACAATCCATATCTGGTGGTAAGGCAGTCTTTGGAATATCCTCTGCACGAATCTTGAGTTGATGATAGCTAGTCCTAAGATCAATCTTAGAAAACACTTTGGCATCGGTCAACTAACCAAACAAATCTTCTATCTTGGGCAAGGGGTACTTGTTCTTGATGGTGACATCATTCAATTTTCGATAATCCATACACAAACGGTTACCTCCATCCTTCTTGTCCATAAACAAGACAGGTGATCTCCAAGGTGACGCACTGGGTTGAATCAATCCAATTTCTAGCATGGAATCCAGTTGCTTCTTCAGTTCTGCTAGCTCTGATGGGTTCATACTATAGGGTCTCTGGGATATGGGTCCGGTTCCAGGAATTAGTTCGGTGATGAACTCGATATCCCGATCTGGGGCCATACCGGGCAAAACATTTGGAAATACATCGAGGTATTCACAGACTATCCAGACTTGGTCAATGGTAGGTTGGGCTATAATTTTGTTGTAGGGTGGCGAGGTTGGCTTGACGTTCCACTCTTTCAGCTTCGCGGTCAGAAGTCAACATTTGCAGAATCTGCAACATCGGGTCCGGGGATGAACCACTTCCTCCACGTGGCATCTGAAGATTGAGATAGATCATGAGAAAAGAGGGAAATTTCTAAGGTTTTGGGTCTTTGGAAAGTTTTTAAAGTTTGACTCAGATTTTTCTAGCAACTTTCTTTTTCATTCATTCATTCATAGCACACAGTACAACACACACCACAACAAAGAAAAGCAGATGGTTTTAAGAACCATTCTGAAAACTACGATACAGTGGGACCGAATACTACTCACTACGCTAGTGCTCAAGTGCTACTACTCCTCGGAATCTGTTGCTTCATTATCCTCATCATCGATGAAGGCGAAATCATCTTCATTGGTGAAGAAGTTCATAGCCTGATCCTCCAGAAAATCATCGTCATCGCTGAGATAGGAGTAGGGGTCTCCACTAAGATCTTCTCCGGCATTCTCCCTTTCCTCCAACTGCATGTCTCTCTCGTGGATGGTATCCTCCAAAGATGAGATACGGTGACGAAGATGGGCAATAATGCGCTCCTTCTTGTCGAGCTGACGGCGGCGAGACTTGCGATCCTGTTCTAATATGGCGATGGTCTGATCCTTCGTCTTGATGATGGCATACTTGTGGTTGCAGTAGTCATGGTAGTTGTCCAACTCGTGCTGACGATCGTACATCATGAAGCTAAGGTGGTCCAATTGAGTCTTTAGATCAGGGTGATACGGTGCTTCCAGTGGTTGTACATTTGCATCACGCCTTGGGCAAAACTCAAAGCGAGTACCCTTGATCTGATTGATGCTCTGCCCACACAGACGGGCCAAAGCTTCCTGCATGGCCCTGGCAAGTCCATCGAGCCAGTTGTTCTCTCTTAAGGTGAACTGAATTCCTTCGGCAGTGGGAGGTTCAATTTTTCCTCGGAGACTTGCAACAATTAGCCACTGCAGATCTTCTCCTCCTTGATCATTGAGCTGGGCTCCGAAGAACTCGGGGTGCGGACGCTCCAGAAGTTCCGGAAGCTGGTCCAGATCCCTCTCAAAGATAAGGTCTCCTCCATTCCCCAACTGATAAAACTTGCTGTACTTCACGTCCATCTATAAGAATATAGGATGAGTAAGTTAGTAGAGTGATCAAGTGTGTCAAATTTTTATGTATGTTGCAAGAGTTCTTGAGGAACCTGAATTTTCATCAAAGAATCAAAGGGATAAGAATGAGAATAAGTTTTTGTAAATATTTGCTTTCTTTGGTTTTGGAAACTAAGTTTTTGATTCAAATGTCCAATCTAACTAGGGTCTCCTATGGTCAGGATGGCTCTGATACCAACTTGTCAACACCCGGATTTTTAATCCCAGATGCCTATTATGCCATACATCGCAATCCCAGGATTACCATTTTTGAGAGACATAACAGAATTGGATACCATAGTACATCATCCATTACAAACCGTACATAAGTTCTTACACAAATAGGGATCTCATGATCCATTTCTCAATACAACATCAAGCAGCGGAATACGTAATAATAACGATAGCGTAGGCGAAGCTCCATCTTCGGGGTCACATGCAATGCTGACGATGGGAGATGATCCTAGTTGTCGTAACCTTCCTGGGGTCCATCCTCCACATACTCCTCTTCATAGTCTGGCCATGGGAATAGCCAGAGACAAAGCCATGAGTACTCTTTAAGTACTCGCAAACTAATACTAACATGAAAAAAAGGGTTTTTGATAATAGGTCACTAGGCTCTAAGGTTATTTTGCAAAAGCCAGATTTACCTCTACTAAGTTCAGAAGCAAAGAATGCTAGTTGAAGTTTTATAACACCTAAGTGGGAACTTGTATTTCATATCACAACCCTGTTGTGGTCAAGTCAAAGTCTCAATTCATTTCACAAGTCATTTTGAAAATTCTGACGGGGAACAGATGGCATCTAATCTGTCCATAATCATGACGCTATTCAAATAGTTTGACACTCTGCAGAGATTGTACACTTTCACCACAACATTCGATACATCCGTCAGGAACAAATCCTGAATTCACCATACTCAGTATGCGGATAATCAATCCTAACCTTTCAGTTACACGCCCTAGTATAAGCACCTCTCCTCTGAGTTTGGCCTCCCAACCATGACCAACTGTCATCTTGGGTATTGCACAGGTGGACAATGTTCACAAGGTAGCCTCAGCTCAGACCTTGGCCGTGAGGGAACTAATACTAAGGTATATAAGTTTCCAGTCAAGCCCTACCCAATCTTCGGGTATTGTGGTTGTACGATAAAATTGGAATGGTATCGCATCCAGACAACCATCAGTTTTATAAAGGGCTAAGGCTCATGCCTCATCATTTTCATCACCAAAATCATTAATTGTTCGGAAACACATGTCAAAACATCTCAGTAGAATGATCCATCATTCCAAGATTTTCATACCATTTTCACCAAGTATTCCCATCTAAAGTTGATCAAGTTTTATGCTTAGCACTAGAGTCTACAAGTGGGGGTAAGCACTAATGAAGGATGGTAAACTAGTGGAGTTCTAACTAAGTTCAATCTCATGCCTTAGGATGACATCAAGATTATCTAGCTTAGGCCAAATTTTATGCTCTTTATGCAACCTTCACATATCTTTCTAGTATCTACCATTCTCTTAAGTAAACTATAAGTAAGAGCTTTGATAAGGAAATAAAGTAAGAAGCTTGTAAGTAAAACTAGGATTGGTTTATCAAGTGGATATGATCACATATGCTTAAGGTATATAGTGGGCATAGTAACAAGTAGTGGTTTGTTGCATCAGTAGAGTATCTTGCAAGTGTTAGCTTGCACATTCACTAGTACTATTAGGCTTGCATAGGTCAACTTGATTAGTAAGGCTTGCAAGTATTGGCTTGCACAATATCAGTATAAGCTTGCTATATTGCAAGTGTTAGCTTGCAAGGTTAATAGCTTGCCTTGAGCAGAGTAGTGGTTGAAGTTCTCCTCGGCTTCTTCTTCATAGAATCCTCCTTCCTTCTCGTATCCTTGGACGGTATTATCTTCTATGAATAAATATGAGGTACACAATCACCAAACATTACTTAACTACTTGCACTCATCACACGCAAGGTACTATAGATGATCTAGCATCATGACTACCATTACAAGATTAAAGCTTGGTTTAATTCCTTTTATTTTTAGAAAAGTAATTTCTACTCATTGAAAAACTACTTAAGATTTAATATTCTCCAAACCAAACATGGGATCATGTTGACACATGTCATCACCACATATTTTAGTCCATGGGAATATGATTTAAAGTGGTGTCACAATTTAATAAGGTTTTACCCTTTTATTTTAATTAATTAAAGTGGCTAGAAATGCCTATGGGGCATTGTTTTATTACTTGAACATTATTTCTTTAAGTAACCCTATATATTTTTATATATTTTGAAAGGTATGGTTAATGTGATTTTTGAGAGTTGGAATCAATTCAAAAGCTATCATGGTTTAAATTTGAAAAATGTTTGAATGCAGAAAAGCTCCTGCCTTGTTATTTTTAGCATGGGTGATCTATAGATCCAAATGACTTGAATCCAACGGTCTTGGATTCAGCATTCCCAGACCTTTCTAAGAAAATTAGTTTCATTCAATTTGGTGCACTGAATCGATCTGGGTTGATTTTTGAAACTGGGTATAGAAGTGTGTTTGAAATAAAATGGAAAAGGTTTAATTTAAAAAACTAGGCTGCGCGGGAAAAGTTATCGGGCCGGCCTGCTAAGCGTAGCGCTTCATGATGTTTAAGTGGCGCCGCCACTGCCGCGAGACAGGGTGCGGCGCACGGGCAACGTGGGTCGTTCAATCTGGTTCTAATCCAACGGCTGGGAGTCATCATCGACGTTGGTCAACGCCGTCGAGACAGAAACCTAGTGCGGCCAGTGGGGGTGCTGGGGGCTCACCGGGGTGCAGGAGAGGGTCGGCGAGGTGGGCGAACGACGAAGTCGACGACGGCGAATCTCCTCATACCAGTGGCTCCTCCTGGTGTGGCTCCAATCGCTGGCTCCCTTCTTCTCCAGAGGCGGCGGGCTCCGGTGAAATTCTGGCGAAGTGTTGCTCGCCTTGCTCCGAGAACGGTGTGGCACGATCAGTGATGAGAGGGGAGTAGAATGGTGTGCTCAATTCGGCTGGGGGTGGCCTCTATTTATAGTCGAGCGAGTGGACAAACGGGGCGCAAGGTGAGCTCGTCGGGGGCGATGGTACAGACGGCTATTGGCATGGGCGAAGGTAGGGGACGGTGCAGTGTTCCCTGGCGATGCTCAACGATACGGTGGCAAGACGTGGGGCGGTGCGGTTCGGTCGGAACACGGCGGTGCTCTACACGTTCCCGACGGAGAATTTAATGGCGCACAGCGCGCGTGGTCCGCCCGACGGCGAACGAGCGTGTATGCGGGGTTGCTGGGACGGTGGTGATCACGTATGCACGCGGCGAGGGAGGCGCGCGGTCTGTGGGCATTGGTCGAGCATGGCGCACAGGGCGTGCTCTCGGCATGGTTGCTGGCGAGGTTGGCATTGTCCGTGCGCGTGGTCCAGTGGCTGGCAGGGTTCGAGCGGTGGACAGGGAGTGGCAGTGGAGTGTTGGCTTACTCCCAGACATGCTGGCTTGGCTTGTTTCTCCTCCTAGCTTGCTGTCGACATGGGGGTGACAAGGGTGGCTTCGGCTGTTCACCATTGATGACAATGCCAAGCTCAAAGTGGTGCTAGTGCTTGGTTAATTTTGCTAGATGATCTACTGAGCTGGTTGTGAGCTAGATAGGGAACTAGTTAGGCAAGAATCACTGCTCACAATAGTGTTTTGATTTTATTTGATTTGTGTCTACCAAGTGTTTGATGAAATGGCCGCATGAATTCAAGTTTTGAATTTTGAAAAGATTTTTGGTGGGTGTGCTAGATTGGTGCTGGTGAGTCTTCCGATGCTTGGGTTTTGAAAGATGAGCTTGTTTGAGTGGTTTTTGAAAAAGTGGGATCTTCCCATATGATAAAGATTCAATTTTGAATTGTCATTTAAACTATGCATTTGAAAGTTTCTGGATGATCACAAAGTGGGCCTTGATACTTTGTTATGAGTACAATCAAGGGGTGCAAAGATCCAGAAAAGTTTCTGTTAGGTTCTGAAAGTTTGAGACAGCCAAAGTAGGCTTGGGAGTTAAATTGGTCAAAATGACCATTCCTTTATTTTATTTGTTTTGCTTTACTTGTCTTTGGGAAAAGTGTGGGAAATGTTTAGATGAGGTTTATTTCACCTAAGAAACATTTTACAAGCAAAGAAACACACAAACAATTTGGTTCAAAAGAATTTCAATTTAATTGCATACACATATGCATGTTTTCATAATTTTAATTAGAAAAGTCTTTGTTAACCCTACTTTTGATGATTAGAGTTTGATGATTTAAGTTTAGTATTTTTGGGATGTTACAATTGCTTCCTAGTTCCACCAGACTGCCTCAGGCAGAGCCGTCGTCGTCGCGCGTCGCCAGCGGCGCCACCAAACTTTGGCCATCATGCTCAGGACAGTTAGATGCAGATCCAACAAATAGGATAGATTCATTTAGCGAAGAGGTAAGATTTGATCTGTGCCGTGCGACCCTATTTAAATCCTACGGCCCATGTTTCTTGATCTGAACGAAACAGTATGGATCAATAGAATCATTCCACGTGGCTAGTTTTGTCTGTTTAAAAATGCAGAAAATGTTTTTGAATGTTTAAACTTGCAAAAATAATAACTTATGTTTTGCTTGGCCAAAAATTACAAATTTTATATCAATGGAATCAAGAAAATGTGAACTTTGCAACAGTTGCCGTAGTTTAGTATTTTGCTTCTGAAAAATTAGGTGTTTTTGCAGAAACATTATTAGGACTATTTTGGTTATAAAAATTGTTTTAAAAATGGTTTTTGAGTAAAACCTTTTGCAAATGGCTTGATTTGAACTCTCTGACCCTAACACTAAAATTAGAATTTAAAAACATATTTTGTGACACTAAGGAATTATTGTTTTGAATAAAAGCATTTCTAGTAAAACAAAAATGTTGCTATGATTTATAAATGATTTTTGAGTGAAACCTTTTGCAAATGGATTTTTTTTTAAACAATCTAACCATAAACACTAACATTTGTGTTGAAAAACATATTTGGTTAACATTAGAAATTAATACTTTGAACAAATGCATTTCTAACAAAACAAAAATGATTTAAAAGGAGTTATTTTCACTGACTTGTTTTCAAATGTTTTTACACATTTATAAATGACCAGTAGGTGTTTTAAAATGTTTATAGACATATTAGAAATCACTTTTAAATCAAACAATCTTTGCATGCTTGCATGCATTTATTTATTTTTATTATTTTATGTGGAGAAATTTTTTGAATGCTAGTTTTAAAATGTGTGCCTTGCTTGATTGAATTATAGTGAACTTTGAAGAGTGTGACAATTTCAAGATCAAGGAGTGTACCTAGTTTCCCTACCCAAAAGGAAAGTGATTCTTTTTTCATCAAAAGTCCTATCTTTTAAATAATGCATTAGTGATATTTTTGTAGTATGCATGATAGGACTATTTTACTATTATTGCTATGCTATAGTTGATCCTATAGAATATATCTTGGTAGAAATCTTACTTAGATAAGAGACAAGTTTTGCTAGTATGCTTAGCCTAGCTAAAATATTTCAAAGGTGGAATATTCATGCTATGATCTTATGCAAAGACAATGACTATGTTTTTGATTAATAAAACAACTAAGTGAATGAATCACCTGGGTGGAATGGTATGATTTGGTTATGTTGTAGTGACCTCGGATCAAGAAAGATCCTAAGTCCCTGTGATTAACATGCTAGTCCCTGGGTCAATAGCTAGCACTCATAGTCAATGAAATATCATGTAAAACAGATGTCTTTATTACATGAATCGATAATCCAGAGTTTACATTATTACAACAGAGGCGATATAAATACAACTGGGAGTCCCATCAATGCCGCAGGCAGCTTGAGTGAAGACCCACGATCCTAGCGCACCTTTCAACGATCTCTAAAATCTTCACATGAAACGTGCAGCCAACAAGTTGGGTCAATACTTTGAATGTATTGGCAAATTACACCAAGGAAAGAAAAAGACTAAATCTACATGCAAGGCTAGTTTAGGCTGTGGAGTTCATTTGCTCAAAGCTAATTTTCCTAAGTATGGAAAGAAGAGATAATTTTCCCTACTTTGTAAAAATTTGTTTAAGTAATATATGGTCGAACGGCACACGAGGATATTACTCACCAAGTGTCCAAACAACCTAACACTTGGATATTACTCACCAAGTTCCCAAAACCCACCCAATAGAGATATGACTCACGCCTTGGGTTTTTAGAAAACTTTAAGTTTTGAAAGATAGAGAGAGGAAGATCCTTCAGAGGCTCCATCCTTCAGATGCTCAATGTTGTTATGTTTCCGTGAACACGGCTGATCGATAAGATTACAATACTCTTGAGAGTTTGTGCACTTTACCCACAATCCACGATCAAGTCTTTTTACAAACAAGACCATGGCGAGGCTTTCCCTTAGTAGCCCCTCTACCAGTTGGATCCAACCGTGCCAAGAACCTCCAAATGTTGGTACCCCAGTGAGGTTTCCCACTAAGTCCTAGGCCAAGACAAAGCCCATATGTAATGTGGTTGCACTGGAAGCTTCTGAACTCTGAAACATGGAAGACTTCTTTGATTCCTGGGCGGCCGTCCTCCACCAAAATCTCACTCGTTGACCCGACAACCATTTATCCCAGAAGAAAACTTAGTTTTATTTTGAAGTGGCTTTGAGAAGAAAAGATCGCTCAAGAGAGCATTTATACTTAGAAAATTTTCTTGTCTTTCGAGCCCCCCAACGGTACTTTATATATATAGCATAGCAAGCAATATTTAGCAAAATAGGGGTAACCTATTAGGATGGGGGAAATCCTAAGTATAGAGCTACTCATGGCATACTACAAAATCATCGCACTTGCAAAATAATACTAATAAAAATTCTACTACAACATCCTACACATGCATACTACAGAATTTGAAGATCACATGCATAGAATCAAAACTAGGACATTATATGAACAAGAGGTGTAACTTGCCTTATGGTAATAATATTCTTGATGATCGTATTCCTCCGTAGCAATCGCACTCTCGTAACTGTCTAACGCGAGAATAGAGTAATCCCAATTAAAACAATTGAAATCATAGCAATATTGCAGACAATCAATACAAAAAAACGATGATCTAAATCATCATGATGATTTAACATGTCACAGTGGTTGTATTTAGTTCTATGAGCCTTATTATAACACATTATGCATATTAAAAAACATTAATGCACAAAACAATTTATTAATGAATTATATTGATTTAAATAGGGTTTAACTCACTTTAACTCAAATTCTGGTGTTTTCGTATTATTAAATCATGACATAAGTACCACTTTATAGGTATTTCGATTTAGAGCCAGTAGCAATTGGAATCACACAAAAAGGATCTATAAATCTCTTTTGTATGATTTAAATACTATAATAATGAAATTTAGAATTTCTACAAGATCTTCTGATATAATGACGCCAGATAATTTTTGTGTATATTTTTACTAGATGGATATGATCATAACTAAACAGCAGAAATTGGTTTTACTAAATTTGGACTTACAAACCATTTTCTATGATTTAATTACTATTTGATAGAGTTTAAATCATCAAAATATTTAATACATCGTAAATTATATCTAATACCACTTCTGTATTCTACGTAAAATTGTGAATCCAGAGACATATTATTCATATTTTTCAGATCTATAAATAATTTATTATGAATTTAATAATATAAATACCCTTTAAAACTAATTAAATTATTACATTAAAAATATACTACAATTATTATATATAATCTCATAATAATATTCTACATAATATTCTGAATCCGTAGATATATTATTTGCAATTTTTGGATATACAGATATTTTATTATGAATTTTCTAAGATCTATCTATTTTCTGCAATTTTAATTCAATTTCAAAACAGAAGGGAATATACCAAGGAATATTCCGCGCTGACTGGGTGCTGACCTGGGCCGACGCAGCGATGATGGGGCGGTGAACGAATGCGCTGACTAGGCGACACACGACGCACACTGATTGGCGGATACCGGTTCAGGAAAGCATCTAATCTGCATCGTTCTTCTCGGATCTAACAGTCGCGAGCAGAAGCCTCCCGGCCTCACCGGCAATGACGTCACCGGCGGCGGTGTGGTTCCAGGTGGCGATGGTAGTGGCGATTCTGGCGGTCACTGGAGACGGAGGGGTAGGCTACAGGGTGCGGGGGATCCCTGCGAGGTCAATGGTGTCTTCTTCGTCGTTGCTCGCTTCTTGAGGGGGCGACCGCGAGCGGCTGGTGGTATCGGGAGGTGGCCCAACTCCGGCGAGCTCCTACGCTCGTTCTGGTGTTTCTTTGGATGGGGAAACGACATGGGGTGAGGCGATGCTCCAAGGGGAAGGGATCTAGGGAAATAAGAGGTCATGGGATGGACGGGACCGTGCTCTACCTCGAGCTCCCATGAGAAAAAATGGTGCGGCGGCGGCGAGATCCGAATTGGCTCAGGGCTAGGGTTTTCGGGGTGTTTCGACAGGGGAAAATGGCTCCGAGGGTTAGAGGATTTATAAGGGGGCGAATTCGTGCAGAAGGGGGCAAACAAATCGAACCGAATCGGCTGATTTCACGGGACTAGGATCGGACACGATGAACTCGTGGGGATTGTGGTATCTGGCTAGGGAAAAGAGATGACAAGTGGGCCCGGTCTGTCGGTGACTGCGAGGGAAAAACAAAGGGAAGGGGTTTTCTCTCAGCGGGTTGCGGCGTCTGTTGCTCTGGGCTGGCCCACCGCGCTATGCGCTGCTCGCTGGTGGGGAGCGGAGGCAAATAGAGGGGAGGAGGGAGAGGGCCGGGCCGGGGTGGTCCACGGGGTAAGTTAGTTTTTTTGTTTATTATTTTCTCTGTTTCTATTTTCTTATTTTCTTTATATCTTTTTCATATGATCACCAAATGAGTTGATTCTTGTCTCCAAAATTTTCTAAAATTATGTAGATCATCATAGGATCCTTTATAGCAATAGTTTTCATATTTAAACAAATGGATTCATAATACCTTGTTTATAGTCTTGTAGGAGTATTTTTGGTAATTTCAAAATAGGGTTTTGCAAATGGTGTTTTAACTTTAGAACTTGTATTAAGGGAAGGATCATAGATGAAAAATCAAACAAATGTCTTGGATTTGTTCAAAACTTCCGATCCAATGTGGTAGTCATATTAATCCTCTTCTTTTAATCTGGCTTAGTAAAATATCCAACAACAACAAAAGTTTCTTTTCATTCAAAATTTCAACAAGATCAAACAATTCAAACAACTTATTAATTTTATTTAAAATTTTCCAAAATAGGAAAATTTTGGGATGTTACAGACTACCACCCTTAAAAGGAATCTCGTCCTCGAGATTCGAGAAGGCTAGAAAGAAATAGGTTTGAGTTACACTAGGGTGATACCACCCTTAAAAGATTGTATTTGTTGGGTTCTCTTGGTACAATGATTTGTGAGCTTAACTCGTACTAACATAATTCATCGTAGCCTGATGGACGGATTGGGCTTCTTTCCATTGACATTGACATTTCCTTTGCCACCGCCATTCTTCCTTTTCTTAGGACAATTTGACGCGTAATGCCCTGCTTCAACACACTTGTAGCATGTCACCTGGCTAGGATATTTCTTGGGCTCCTTGTTGCTGCATCTATTACCATTACCATCATTGTTTTCATCCTTTCCGGCCACATTATCATGTTCTCGACAATCAACAGCATAATGCCCAGGATTGTGACACTTGAAGCATATGACTTTGCTTACATCCTTCCTCTTCCTTGGTAAGGATAACATGCCGTGGCACATTCCATATCTAACTTGCTGCTTCACTTGTTGTACAATCAGGTAGAGGTGACATTGAGGGGGGTTGTGGTTGGTACCTTCGCACAGGAAGCATGTAACTTGAGGAGGTGGGAAATTCTTCAAATGGGTGTCTTTCTTCACAATAGGGGCATTGATCACGATGCTCCTTGTAGGTATGTCCTATTTATCCACAGATCGTGCAAGTTGAACGTTTTGGAACTTCAACCTCTTGGGTTTTTGGTATACGAGTGACGAGACAAGATTGTAGTAGAACCTCTTTAAATTCTTCCCAAGATATCATCCCTTGATGATCATTAATGGAGTGTTGCATATCCCACCAGGTTGCAGCCTCGTCCTTTAGGAATTGGGTGGCATAATGAACCATTCTATTGGCTTCAATGTTGGCATCCTTCATTCTTTATTCAACCTGGTGCATCCACTTCTTTGCGTCGGCGTGGCTCTCATGCTTGGTGAAGTTGAGTTCCTTGTCCTCCATATTAATATGGCCCATCTGTCGATTTGAGCAAGGTTTAGAGTAGAAATGAATGGAGTATGGAAGAAGAAGAAAAACCCATACAAGAAATTTTATTTGAAAATAGGTTTTTATTAGCTAAGGTAATAAACCATAGAAGATAGCAAACAATTCGTCGCATCTATATTGTAGCGAAATCTTTCTGGGTTTGGTTCCTAAAAGTCACTTGGAGTCTTCGAGGCTTTGAGCCTTCAATGTCTTCATGATCTTCAATCCTTCAAGGTATTTAGTCGATAATATTGACTTAAGGCCTTCGAAGTCTTTGGTACTTATAGCTTTGATGTCTTCAATTCTTGTATCTTCAGTCTTGGAACATCTTTTGCAAAGGTCTTCAATTCATGACTTGAGAGAAACATTGAGAAGATCTTCTTTGGAAAGGTATTCTTGAGAGAAGTTTCTTCTTGACGTGCATAGTGGTTATTTCTAATGTTGAAAAGAAGAGACTTAGGAAATTTTAAAACTCGAAGGATAGATGATGAGAAGTATGAGAGTGTTCTGAAATAACTTAGAAAATATTACTCCTAAGGCCTTTTCTGATGTTAGGTGCACGATCTATAGTCAACTTATGCTCTGATACCATATGTAGTGACCTCGGATCGAGAAAGATCCTAAGTCCCTGTGATTAACATGCTAGTCCCTCGATCAATAGCTAGCACTCACAGTCATTGAAATATCATGTAAAACAAAAGTCTTTATTACATGAATCGAATATTCCAGAGTTTACATTATTACAACAGAGGCGATATAAATACAACTTGGAGTCCCATCAATGCCACAGGCAGGTTGAGTGAAGACCCGCGATCCTAGCGCACCTTTCAACGATCTATAAAATCTGCACATGAAACGTGTAGCCAACAAGTTGGTTCAATACTTTGAATGTATTGGCAAATGACACCAAGGAAAGAAAAAGACTAACTCTACATGCAAGGCTAGTTTAGGCTATGGAGTTCATTTGCTCAAAGCTAATTTTCCTAAGTATGGAAAGAAGAGAGAATTTTCCCTACTTTGTAAACATTTGTTTAAGTAATATATGGTCGAACGGCACACAAGGATATTACTCACCAAGTGTCCAAACAACCTAACACTTTGATATTACTCACCAAGTTCCCAAAACCCACCCAATAGCGATATGACTCACGCCTTCGGTTTTTAGAAAACTTTAAGTTTTGAAAGAGAGAGAGAGGAAGATCCTTCAGAGGCTCCATCCTTCAGATGCTCAATGTTGTTCTGTTTCCGTGAACACGGCTGATCGATCAGATTATAATACTCTCGAGAGTTTGTGCACTTTACCCACAATCCATGATCAAGTCTTTTTACAGACAAGACCATGGCGAGGCTTTCCCTTAGTAGCCCCTCTACCATCTAGATCCAACTGTGCCAAGAACCTCCAAATGTTGGTACCCCGGTGAGGTTTCCCACTAAGTACTAGGCCAGGACAGAGCCCATATGTATTGTGGTTGCACTGGAAGCTTCTGAACTCTGAAACATGCCAGACTTCTTTGATTCCTGGGCGGCCGTCCTCCACCAAAATCTCACTTGTTGACCCGGCAACCATTTCGCCCAGAATAAAACTTAGTTTTATTTTGAAGTGGCTTTGAGAAGAAAAGATCGCTCAAGAGATCCTTTATACTTAGAAAATTTCTTGTCTTTCGAGCCCCCCAACGGTACTTTATATATGTAGCATAGCAAGCAAAACTTAGCAAAACAGGGGTAACCTATTAGGAGGGGAAAAATCCTAAGTATAGAGATACTCATGGCATACTACACAACCATCGCACTTGCAAAATAATACTAAGAAAATTTCTACTAGAACATCCTACACATGCATACTACAGAATTTGAAGATCACTTGCATAGAATCAAAACTGGGACATTATATGTAACTTGCCTTATGGTAATAATATTCTTGATGATCATATTCCTCCATAGCAATCGCACTCTCGGAATAGTCTAACGCGGGAATAGTAATCCCAATCAAAACAATTGAAATCATAGCAATATTGCAGACAATCAATACAAAAAAACGATGATCTAAATCATGCAAGATGATTTAACATGTCACAGTGGTTGTATTTAGTTCTATGAGCCTTATTATAACACATTATGCATCTTAAAAAGTATATAATGCACAAAACAATTTATTAATGAACTATATTGATTTAAATAGGGTTTAACTCACTTTAACTCAAATTCTGGTGTTTTCGTATTATTAAATTATGACATAAGTACCACTTTATAGGTATTTTGATTTAGAGCCACTAGCAATAGGAATCACGCAAAAAGGATCTATAAATCTCTTTTGTATGATTTAAATACTATAATAATGCAATTTAGACTTTCTGCAAGATCTTCTGATATAATGACGCAAAATAATTTTTGTGTAATTTTTTACTGGATGGATATGATCATACTAACCAGCACAAATTGGTTTTACTAAAAACTTCTGATTCAATAGACCCCCAAAGGAATGAAAATAAGGAGACAAATTAGATTTATGGCTTCGATCGAACCGGTACCTCTTCACGCGTGGGGGTAGGATCGGGATTCATAAAATTTAGACCATGTATGTAATGCCCACAAAGCCCGTATGGGACCGAAGCATGTCAGTTATCGGGTATTTTGTGCATGCGGCGTGGAAACGTAAGTGTCCAACTCGAATACAATACTTGCATGTGTCCGTTGACATTGCAACACCGCGTACATGATTAAGGGTGAGTTCTTTTGGACCCATCGATGGGCTACCCTCACACGCCCTCCTCTAATACGCATAGGGGAAATTCTACCCTTTCGGATATTTATGACTTTTCAGAGTAGGGGGTCTATGGAATCACACCTCTTTACTAAATTTGGAGTTATAAACCATTTTCTATGATTTAATTACTATTTAATAGAGTTTAAATCATTCAAAATATTTATTCATCATAAATTATATCTAAGAGCAGTTCTGTCTTATACGTAAAATTGTGAATCCAGAGACATATTATTCATATTTTTCAGATCTATAAATAATTTATTATGAATTTAATAATCTAAATACCCATTAAAACTAATTAAATTATTACATTAAAAATATACTACAATTATTATATATAATCTCATAATAATATTCTACATAATATTCTGAATCCGTAGATATATTATTTGCAATTTTTGGGTATATAGATATTTTAGTATGAATTTTCTAAAATCTATCTATTTTGTGCAATTTTAATTCAATTTCAAAACGGAAGGGAGTATACCAAGGAATATTCCGCGCTGACCTGGGCTGACACAGCGATGACGGGGCGGTGAACGAATGCGCTCACTGGGCGACACACGGCGCACACTGATTGGCGGATACCGGTTCGGGAAAGCTTCTAATCTGCACCGTTCTTCTCGGATCTGACGGTCGCGAGCAGAAGCCTCTTGGCCTCACCGGAAATGACGTCACCGGCGGCGGTGTGGTTCCAGGTGGCGATGGTGGCGGCGATTCTGGCAGTCACCAAAGACGGAGGGGTAGGCTACAGGGTAGGTGCGAGGTCGATGGTGTCTTCTTCGTCGTTGCTCGCTTCTTGAGGGGGAGAATGCGAGCGGTTGGTGGTATCAGGAGGTGGCCCAACTCCGGCGAGCTCCTACGCTCGTTCTGGTATTCCTGCGGATGTGGAAACAACATGGGGTGAGGCGGTGCTCCAAGGGGAAGGGATCTAGGGAAAGAAGAGGGCATGGGGTGGACGGGACCGTGCTCTGCCTCGAGCTCCCGTGAGCAACAATGGCGCGGAGGCGGCGAGATCCGAATCGGCTCAGGGCTATGGTTTTCGTGGTGTTTCGAAAGGGGAACAAGGCTGCGAGGGTTAGAGGATTTATAAGGGGGCAAACAAATCGAACCGAATCGGCTGATTTCATGGGACTAGGATCGGACACGATGAACTCGTGGGGATTGTGGTCTCTGGCTAGGGAAAATAAATGATAAGTGGGCCCGATGCCGTGATGCGAGGGAAAAACAAAGGAAGGGGTTTTCTCGGCTGGCTGCAAGGCTGCTCTGGCCCATCATTGCTATGCGCTGCTCGCTGGTGGGGAGCGGCGGAAAATAGAGGGGAGGAGGGAGTGGGGCGGGCCGGGGTGGTCCACAGGGTAGGTTAGTTTTTTTGTTTATTCTTTACTCTTTTTCTATTTTCTTATTTCATTTATATCTTTTTCATATGATCACCAAATGAGTTGATTCTTGTCTCCAAAATTTTCTAAAATTATGTAGACCATCATAGGATCCTTTATAGCAATACTTTTCATATTAAACAAATGGATTCATAATACCTTGTTTGTAGTCTTGTAGGAGTATTTTTAGTAATTTCAAAATAGGGTTTTGCAAATGGTGTTTTAAATTTAGAACTTGTATTAAGGGAAGGATCATAGATGAAAAATCAAACAAATGTCTTGGATTTGTTCAAAACTTCCGATCCAATGTGGTAGTCATATTAATCTTCTTCTTTTAATCTGGCTTAGTAAAATATCCAACAACAACAAAATTTTCTTTTAATTCAAAATTTTAACACGATCAAATAATTCAAACAACTTATTAATTTTATTTAAAACATTCCAAAATAGGAAAATTTTGGGATGTTACATATGTTGAGTGGTTACACAAGGCCCATGTATATGGTCTAACTTGTGTATCACACTTGTGGAAAGCCACCCAGGAACAAAGAGATTTGAGATGTTTTGTGTTGAGAAGCTTCTAGTGCAGCCACATGGAAATATGGGCCCTGCCTTGATCATATAGGTTGTAATAACTTAGCCAGATGGACAGAAGTTGGTAGTGATGATAGTATGGAACGCGTCCATTTGGTCTAAGGGAAGTCTTCTGAAAGATCTCGTCTCGATGCATGTCGAGGCTTGTGGGGAAAGTGCACCACCTCTCGAGAGGTTAAAACCTAAGTACTTAGCCGTGTCCCCGGCAATGGACAATTTGAGCATCAAAGGCATTGAAGAAATCAAGGATCTCCTCATCCCAATTTCTCTAAGTTAAAACTTGTTGGGTAAACAAGGGGAGCACCTGGAGGGTATCCAGTGTGCCATTGTGTGATGAAAGGTTTTGTCAAAGAGAAAAGCTATTTTCAAAGGATAGGGAAAACTTGTTTTATGCAAAGGCAAGCCAAAACTCCACTTAGCCAAATATTCATGTAGAAGATAGATTCTCCATGTCAATATAGAATCACTTTCCAATACAATTCAAATGTATTAACCCTTGTGGCTGTAACTTGCATGTTTTTTTGATGTTAGTGAAGATTGTTGAGTAGGGATTACAAGTCTACAACCAACATGATTGCCTGTGGAAAATGAAGATGAAGGACTCCATGCTATATAGTTATATCTGCTGCATTATAATGAGATAGCCAAATGAGCTATGTAAGATGTAATGAATTATTTTATTCCTGGTTATAAGTTGTAATATGAGCTTTGTTTCTTGATATTAAATCTTAAACTATGGATGCTAGCTATTCGATCCAGGGACTAGCATTGTAAACACATGGATCTCTACCTTATCAGGTTGGGACCTCTATAGATAGTATTAGAGCACTGTGTTACCTGTAGGATTGTAACCCTAGGATTGGACAAAACCCCTTAGAAAAATAGGAGTTGTATTTTGTTCAAACTTATTTACAAACAATCTTCTAAACTCTTTACTAAACATTTTGTTTTGATTCTACATCTCTTCCTTTTCAAATTGATGGACAGAAACTTCAACATGAGCAAGGACTTCAACATCACCAATGACTTCAACTTTAGTTTCACCATGGACTTCAACTTGGACATCACTAAGGACTACAAGTAAGACAAGAAATATTACTCAAGACTTGGAGACTAAGGAAACACAACTTAGAAGGAACCATCATCACCTTTGAGCCTTGTGATCAAGATGCAATAATATTCTTCCAAGGATACCATGATCTAGTTCATGAAGAACCAATTAGGAAGAATGGGGTTCACATGAGATCGTCCCATAGTTGGACCACCATACTAGTGTTTAGTTTAGATCAATTTATTGATCACACCAACTTATGTGGTGTAGCAAAAATATTTTATTGCCTAAAAATATGCTTGAAGCTTGTTTTTTGAGTGGATTGCATGATTGTGATTGCTTGCACAATGCTTGTGTGAATTGTTGTGTGTGAGTAGAAATTATTTCTCTAGAAATCTTTTGCCTAACCTAATCCCAATCCAACCCAAACAAATGACTTCTCCAAGAGACTCCAACATCAAGCATGGTAACGACAACCAAGAGATGCACATGAGAGAACAAATGCTAGCAACCCAGGCCTAGTTGAATCAAGTGAAAACTCAGTTTTTAGCCAACAACATTGAGTTACACCCTATAGGGCGATGGTCAACAGGTACCCCTAAGATGCCCCAAGACTGTCAAAAAAGGCAAGTACAGCAGATTTGACTTGGGCCGACGGGATGCATCTAGCCGGCCTGCCCGCGCTCATCGGCCGCCTCTCCCTTGTCGCCCGCTCTGGGCACCTCTCGTCCGGCTCGACCGCCCCAATCGGTCATCCGGCTGGGTGCATTCGCATCGATCGCTGCACCCGAGGCAGCTGCTACCCCTTTGACAAGTACCAGATAAAGCCACCAGACAGGGACAAACATCGACAAGAACGCGACACTGTTTCCATGCCTCTACCAGTGTAGCAAATAGTAACATTGTACACACTACCCATACCTATACACTATAGCGCAATAGTTCGGCACTATAGCAAATAGTAGAATTAGGCCAAGTAGGTCCCATGTGTTCCCTGGCACTACTAGGAAACTAGCTATAGATAGACATACCTTCTGTGGCGCATGGTACTGACCATGTGCCACAAAAGTTTTCCAGTGGCGCATCTGGAACAATGCGCCACAGAACCATGAAACTTCTGTGGCACATGGCAATTGGAGATGCGCCATAGAAGTTTGGTGGGACCCACACCAGGCCTTGGTCCATGAAACTTCTGTGGTGCATCTTACTATATGCGCCGTAGAAGTTTTAACTTCTGTGGCGCATATTGACATATGCGCCACAGAATCATCAGGTGGGACCCACAGCAGGCGGGCTTTGGCCATTCTCTAACCAAACTTCTATGGCGCATATCGCTATATGCACCACATAACAATTATGTGGGCCCCACTGTCTGGACACCTATGACCAAGATTCTATGGCGCATATGTGCATATGCGTCATAGAATAAAAAACTTCTGTGGCGCATGTGTGCAATATACGCCACAGAATGGTGCGTGCTACTCAGATCATATTGAGTGTTTCTAGTACACATTTTCCTCTTGCTTTTCCCAACTAAAAAAGTACCAGTGGCATAGGTAGAATAATAGATAATCTACTAGATAGACATGTGGCATACATCATTGCAAATGCACATGCGCATAGCCTTGAACAGCAAAACAACAATGGCATACATCATTGCAAATACACAAACTACAACATTGCAAATCCCTTCATAGAGCTGGTGGGGGCGATGGCGGTGGAAGATGCCAAACCTCCCTGTTCACGCGCGCCTGCAGCCTGCGGACGTGGTCCTCCATGGAAACGTTGGGGTCGAGCACCGGCCGCCACCCGATTGGTTCCGCCATGCGCGCCCTCTCCTCCCGAGACGTGAGCACTGCGTACAATCTCATGGCCTTGTTGTAGAGGGCCTCGTGCCGCAGTCTGGCCTCCTCCTCGATTAGGTTGACCTCCGAATCCCGCAGCGGCTTACTCCAAGAACTGCCCCTCGACCTCATCCCTCCACTACGAGTAGGCTGCAGGGAACGCGAGCGGGTTGTGCTCTCTAGCGAGTCTTCCGACGAGTTGTGGGAAGAAGACATCAGGGGCAGGTATGTTGCTTTGGACAGGGAGTGTGGTATATATATAGAGGAGTGTCATTAAAGAAACTATTTACCACCTTTATTTCGTGCAGATCTGCACTCAGTGTTCTGTGGCGCATATGGGTGATATGCGCCACATAAGTTCAATCTTATGTGGCTGAACTTCTGTGGCGCATATCACCCATATGCGCCATGTAACATCGAGTCCATAGTCCGCCATCGCACTTATGGTTACATGGCGCATATGGGCGATATGCGCCAGTAACATTGAGTCCTGTGGCCTGACCGCCACACTGCACCCTATGTCCAAGGTTTTGTGGCGCATATGGGAGATATGCGCCACAGAATATTGAACTTCTGTGGCGCATATCGCCTGTATGCGCCACAAAACCCTGCGACCAGATCTGCACAAAAAGGTGGCAGCTATGCACCCCTCTATCTACCACCATCCATTTCAAATCCTTCTTCCCCCTCCTCCCAGCTCGTCTTCCTCCTTTCTCCCACCCCATTGTATCCATAATTTTCTACATTTTGTTGTATTTAAACCTACTATAGTTGATAGATTGGTTAGGGAAAGTCTTTCTCCAACTAGTAGATCTAAAACACACTTACTTTTCTCCTCCACATCTCTATTTGTGTACAATTATCTCTCTATAGATATATTGGTCCACACTCTCTCACATCGCGCTCTCGACTCGGTATTCAATCTATCCGGTGAGTAATTGGCCATGAATATGCATGTTTTGTATGTGCAAAGCTTGTCGCGCGGGCGGTGTGTACATGCGATGCATGCATGGCGCAAATATGATGTTTGTGTCGAATGTTTCCGGCGACCAGGCATGTGTGTTTGTGTGGTGCATGAATTCTTGCATGTGAATAAGTTTATTTTTTTTGCTTGTCTGTCCTGGTGTGGTGCATGGATGTTTTCCAAAATGTCGATTCATTTCCATTTCGGCAAATTTTTGCACCACCCATATGTCCTACTTTTAGAAAAGGCCATGCCGATTTTTTCCGGCGACCATACATGTGTGTTTGTGTGTGCATAAGGTGTGGTTTCTAATTAACCTACTCTCTGTCTTTTGCTCTATACGTGCATACCGTGCAGGCTACCATGGTCGTCAGCATGAGCGAAGGTCCAGTTACTAGGTATAAGAAAGACGCGAAGGCGGACATGATTCGGAACAACAAGACCAAGATAAGATGTCCATGTTGAACATCCAAACTCCAGCGATGGATCGACCCTGATTCTGGACAATTGGAGGATCCCCTGCTCAGGTGCGGTTTCATGCGCGACGACTTCGATGAGGAGCTGGCAGTAAATTGTGGTGGTCATCATGAAGACTTGGGCGGGCGAGAGGACGAAGAGTCTCCCGACAGGCATGGTCATGATGACGAATAATATACCGACGGGCATGATCATCATGATGAAGAAGGAGATGTCGACGGGCATGACCTTCATGAAGAAGGAGAAGAAGCGAACACCCATACACTGCTAACTTCAGTGTTAAGGGACCCTCATGTTCAGGAACTGCTTCTCAACGAGACGAGCAACACCAAAGCTGTATGTTACTAAATCATTCCTCTGACAATCTTGCATGTTACTGAATCATTCTAGAAGTGCTTGAATTTTGTATTTTGTATTCTGAATCATGTTGAATTCTGGACTTAGATCATTCTAGCAGTGTTTTGTACCCCCTAGTAGATTAATGTTGCGGTTTATGCTACAAGTTCAGGAACAATCTGGCAATCTAGCAATTATAACATCTTAATGTTGCTGTTTATGCTACAAGTTCAGGAACAATCTGGCAATTATAGCATCTTATAATCTGGCAAGTCATTGGAACAATCTGTCAATTATAATCTGGCAATTATAGCATCTTAATGTTGCACCTTATTTCTATCCTAAGAGCTCCTCTAAGCCCTTCTTGTAGAGATGGTGCTGTTGTTTATCTTTATTCACTTATTTATTTATATGATATGAAATGCTGCTATTTATTTATATGAAATGGAGTTATCTGTGGTGTTGTTGTTTATGTATGGATGATGGGGCTGCTGTTTATATGTATGGATTGATGATGGATGATGGGGTTGCTGTTTATATGTATGGATTGATGATGGATGATGGGGCTGCTGTTTATGTATCTAATTAATGATGGATGGGGTCAATGGGGTTGTGGGTTATTTTTTCTTGCAGGGATTTCAATTGAGTTGCCCGTTTCTCTCGAAGTGTTGATTCACTTCCGTTTTGGTTGAGAAATGGGCACGCGTAGGTCCAAAAATTAGCAAAGGTCATGCCGAACTTTTCGGTCGATATTTGTGCTAACTTTTTGCCACTTTTTTAGTAATAAAGCGCAAACATGCTGACTAACGATGAGGCCGGTCCTTCTAAACAAATGAGCGTCGAGGATCTAGCCCGAGAGGCCAACAAGTCATTCTGGGGGCCGTCCCAAGAGCATGAGGAGGCAGAGGAGATGAGAATGACACCACCAACGGCGACCGTCGGCAGAGGTGCTGGGGGCAACAAGGAAGATCTAGATTACGAGGGGGACGACGATGACTACGACGGAACTAGTGAAGGCGGGGAGGAGGGTAACACCACCACGGATGGCGGCGAGCGCACAGATGGTGGTAGCGGCAACCCGGCTGCTATACAAAAGAAGAAGAAGAATATTAAGGATCGGAAGCCGCAAGTGCTCGCCAACGTCTGTGATGAGTTCACCAAGGTCACAGAAGGTGGACAACCCATTGCGCATGCATCGATTGCCTGCGGGTATGGCATGCAACTCAGGTGCATCGTCCGGGAAAGCATGTCAATCAACACGAAGTACATCCGACGTAATCATGCTTTGGTCTAGAACCTCCTTAAGAAGCTTCACAAGAGATACACATTCCCAGAGAAGTTCAGAAACCTGGAGAGTAAGAACCCGGTGAACAAACTAGCACTGACAAAGATGAGCAACGCCTTGAGAAGCTAGAAAACCCGGGTAAAGAACAACATTGACAAAGGTGAAAGCTAGGAGATTATAAGTAGGAAAAATCTGAAGCTCGATGAATAAGACTTCAAGATATTCATGGCGGACTTAGATACCGCTGCCTCTAAAGCATGGACTGAGTGGGGAAAGACTATGAGAGAGAAGAACATAGGTAACCACCGGCTTGGAAGCGGCGGATACAGAGGGAAACAGCCCATTTGGGACAAGGAGGAAGCCGAGCTTGAACGCCTGGGTAAATAGGACCCTTGGCCTAAAATCACAGACCTACAGATCCGACAATTTGTCTGGGCCCACTACTACCTGGACCCTGTTACAGGGGAGTTCGTCACCGACGACCCGGATGTGAAGGCCTTTGAGGATGAGATAGTAAGGAATTTACCGCAGATCTCTCATTAAAATAATTAAGCCAAGAATCTAAATGCATGGGTTCACCTCTCCTTGTCTCTCTGCAGGAGAAGGAATTGAACTCTACCGAGGACTTGTCGTCCCAGGATTCGGCAGCGGAGCCATGGGACACTGTTTTCAATAGGGCGACGAACACATACAAGAAGAGGGAGAAGAATTTGCCGCCAAAATCAGCTGGCCGTGTGTCCGGCTTCGGTACAAGCATGAAGTTTACCAAGTACTACAAAGAGGACGCAAAGAAGAGGAGGGAGAGGAAGAACCAGTCGGTGGCTAAAGATAAAGCCGAGGTTGAAGATCTGAATTTGAAGGTGAAGACATTAGAGGAAAAAGTGGACGATAAAGCAATGGACAAGTTATTGGAGGAGAAGCTTCGCGCGATCATCCCCCTGGGTTGATGGAGGGGCTAGCTGTTTGGAATGCGGGAGGTCGACAGGGGCCGATACACGTGCCCAGCTTTAGCGGCAGCAACTCGAGCATCAATGTTAACGCATCGCCGGACTTGGTGACCCCGCCGGCCACCATTTCCGCGGCGTAGCCGCAAGAGCTGGTTGTCGCACAGCTGCCCCTGCTTCTCCCGCCAAAAATACCAGTATCACACAGCCGGCAATGGCACCAGTAACATGGGAGAATGCTGATGATAGGCCTTCCGCCGGGACCGGCCGTGTGTCGACATTAGCCGAGCTCAACGCCCTTACCAAGGTAACTAATTAGTTACTCCGCTTCATCTTCTTTATGTGCCTTTGGTGACTGCCACCTCGATCATGATGCCCAACACATATGTGTTTTGACTCAGGATGCTGCTTGCGTACTACTCCACAAAGTTGCCGGCGGCGAGTTGAGGTATGTTGCCAAGGGCAATATCATACAACCGGCGAACCGCACGATGCACAACAATGCAATGGACGATGCCGTGATGAGGGTCCGGATTGCTCGGGTGTTGCCAGGGTGCGACGACATGGACCCCCCTTTCAACCTCAAGGAGCCGACGAACACAAGACCCTTGCATAATGCCACGGCTGGCCCTTGACATGGCCGAAGACTCATATTCATCTTACGGGGCACAGTAGCGCCACCTCGATCGTCCGACCACCACCTCGTATGCCACCTGTAACCGGCGCCACCTCGATCGTCTGTCCACAACCTCGGAAGCCACATGTCGTCATCGCCACCACTAGTCGCCACCAACAACTGTTAGCAGCGTGTGGGCCGTCCCAAGGCGAAGCCGTCCCAATGCAACCGCCATCGCCCCCTCCACCACTATCACCACATGGAGGCAACAACGATGATGATGAAGAATTTGTCAACGTCGACGACTACATCAATACCGACGCTGGCATAGGATTGTACATGCCTGCTGTGGATGAAGAACCCTTCTTCGCCCGTGAGGGTCAAGGTGGGCGTCCCACTACATGCACCAACGCCTGTCTTCCATGGTTTATCTCAAGAGACGCCTCCGGCAGACGATCAACAGGAGAAATCTGTTGGATTCGTCTTTAGCCCTGGCACACTCCAAAAGGCGGCCATTGAGCACTTAGCATCCCCAGTGGAGGAGTCTGCTCAGAAGACGAAGAAGCAGAGGAAGAGAGGTAAGAAAGACGAGAGACAACCTGCTCCGAAGAGGATCCTGGCTAAGGATGACGTCGTACCAGCCCGCGAGGATGGCTTGCACAGGATACATATAGCCGGTGAAGCGATACTGACTCCAGAGCTTCTTCGCCTTGCTCGTGGACATATGCTCGCTTTGATTGATAGTATTAAGACACTAGAGGGCATTCTTCTTAAAGACAAAGATCCAAATTACCCGGTTTTCACTGTCAAGGTGCCATCGGACATGGACTTCGTCCATGAAGCCCCCGCGGACGTGTTCTTAATAGCGTACGAGGACGTCTTCAAGTTGTTTCTCTCAAAACGGCTGGACTATAACATGGTCCGCCTATTCACGCTCAATCGTGCGATGAAGACCAAGAGAGAGCAAACCCCCTACATCGCGATAGTGGATCCCTACTACATGCGTGATAGCCAGTTGAGGGAAGGATCAGAGACGCGTGCCAAGGTGACGGCGTACCTCGAGAAGTTCATGGTGGACCACAAGAGGACGACCACGCTTCTTTTGCCTTTCTTTCCCGAGTAAGTACACACACCCCCTACCATTGGTAACTTAGGCTTTCTTATAGCTTTCTTCCTTTGCCCTTTTCCAACATCCCGTTTCAATCGTGTTGTATAGATGCAAATACTGCACACTCATCGTCATTTCCACAAAGTACTTGATAGCATCGTATTTCGACTCGGCGATTCAGAAGAAGAAGAAAGACTACACCAGAATAAGGGGTGTTTTGAATGAGGCTCTCGAGTGCTACGCTAGAAACGGATGCCCCTTCGTCAACAAGGGGGAATGTATCAAGGATTACAAGCACTTGTTCAAGCACGTGCTTGAGTTCCCCTGCGTCAAGGAGCCGGCTACTGGAGGCGCCAAGGAGGCCTTCTACGCCATGCATCACCTTAAAGGGTTTGTTCGGGATTACCAGAACCTAACTCTTCCATCTAGTCTCCGAGCATGGGACAAAAATTTGGCGTGAAGCGACGATGATGATATTAGAGAAGACTTCCATCGCATCCAAGTTAAGTTGTCGGAAATCATCGTGGAAGATGTCAACACAAGGGGAGGGGTCCTAAAACACAACAGAGGGTTGACTAAGAGGGAGATTGAAAATATTCTTCGTAAGCAGGGTGACAATAGGACGTGGATGACGAAGGATGGCTATCTACCATTCCCGAAGACGAGCGTTAACAGTTCTCAACAATGATCGATGCATGCGCCTAGAATTATCATAGATGTCTGTGTGTAGTGTTGTGTCATAAACTATATACTACTGTGTTCGTATGTTGTAAACTTCACTATTGTGGTCGTTGTCGTCGAAGTTCTATGATTGTGATCGATGTGCTATCTTCTATGTTTACTGATTTTTTGCTTTATTTTATGCGAACATATATGCATGTGAACCAATTTAGTTCTTTCTGTTTCATGATTTACTAATATTCTTTATCTATAGAGATGACGAAGTGATACGTGGTGTACAAGGATTGGGTTCCAGGAGTCTACGATGAGTGGGAGGACTGTCAGAAACAGATGAACAAGTTTAGCGGCAATAGCTACAAAGTATACGCGACTCGAGAGGAGGCGGTAGCCCAGTAGAGGAACCACTTGTGGAAGGAGAACCGGATGAAGACATTGCTAGTGCTCTTGCTCTTGCTCACCGTCATCACAGTTGTATTCTGTTTGATTCTAGTATAGGCAGTGAACACTTTATTTGTAATATGATGAGATGGTGAACTTTGTACCAAACACTTGTATAAATATTCGCCAGCTTTGAATTGTATTGTAATATGATGACCACTTGTCTACCTCGACCGGGCTCTATGGCACTATATTCGTGTTTGTATTATATTTGTTTTCATATACTAAGTCAAATATACTGTTTCTGTATAATAACTGTATAATACTGTATATTTGGACAAGTATGGTTTTTTTAATACCTAATATTCAAACCAGTGGAACATCTTTTTTACCTTCTGTGGCGCATAGCACTTTAGTGACGCATTTTCCAGAATATGCCACTAAACAGAGTCCTGTGGCGCATTCACCAAAATGCGCCAAAGAAGTATCATGACTTCTGTGGCGCATTTCAAAATGCGCCACATAAGGTTTCATCAGTGATGACGTAATAGTGGCGTTCCTGATATGCGCCACGGAATCCCAATATCAATGCGCCACTGATGAATGATTTCCTAATAATGTGGGATGCTCGAGAGAGGCCACTCCATGGCTCATATCTCACGGACACTAGTGCATGAAGAGAGGCTCGCGCGCATGCACTTGGTCATTTTGATCACTCCCCGCTAGCTAGCTCTCATACACACATACACTCAGTTCATCTCAGATACAGTTTCAGGAGCATATTTGTAGCCCGATTATATCCGATATACTGTTAGACATGCAGGAGTAGAAGTTTTACCTCACCACGAGGGCTCCGAACCTGGGTATTTCCTGTGTCTCAATGCACTTGTTTGTACTCAATACCGCCTGTGGACGCCATCGCAATCGCCCTGCTCGCTCCTACACCACTATCTAGCGTCTTTAGACAATGTCATTTCCATACCGACGACATTTGACGCCCACCGTAGGGCTAGTATGGCTACGACCGAAGCTCGTTCCGCACGGGACCGACTTTTGTGTCACCGTCTTCACCGACTCCACTCCACAAGATTCTCGGCGTCATCGCTGCTCGCGTTGCCATCGACCTCGCCATTCTGGTTGTCGTCGGCCTCGCCGGTCGCGCGGTCGCCATTTGTGTCGCCACCGGCTTCGCGCCGGTCGCATCGTCGTTGACCTTGCTGCCACGTCTGCCACGTCAAGATGCCTGGGGGGCTCGTCACCGACGCCACTCAAGTTTCGCGGGGGCTTGCGGGCGTCCCCGCGCCGTTCCTTCGGCCATGCCGCCGCGCCCACGCTCAAAGTCGGCTTCCCATCCAGTTCACAGCGCCTCTCTGCGCTGCACCCGTCTCCCATAGCAAGCTCTTCCCGGCGTGCTCGCGCTCGCGACCGTACTCCCTCTTGCTGGCTGGCCGCGTGCTCGTGCGTGTTAGGAATAATAATCACTAGGACACCGGTACGGTGTCATGTGCGTGTGTGTGTCTCGTTTCGTGTGCGTTCCGTGTAGCTAGCCGACTAGGACTAGTAGTCCAACACCTATTCGTATTGACGCTGCGTCGTCTTGACGGGTATATATACACCCATGTAGTAGCCTTGTAAGACAACTGTGAGATTCAATACAAACAGCAGGACCGAGAGGGCCCTATAGCCATACATTGTTTTTCCCAGTACGTACTCGTGTGAGTTGAGAGTTTGATCAGCTAGCTAGCTCAAAGTGCTAGGCTGATCGTACCGTACGTGCGCGAACTCGCCGGATCATTGTCATCGTCACGCCGGA
Source organism: Avena longiglumis (assembly GCA_030063025.1). NCBI lineage: Eukaryota > Viridiplantae > Streptophyta > Magnoliopsida > Poales > Poaceae > Avena > Avena longiglumis. The sequence goes on along the minus strand of CP125974.1, from coordinate 466,292,768 downwards.
CTGCACTCGGTGTTTGGGGCTGGGCCAACAATTGGTATCAGAGCCTCGCGGAGGATCTCCTATTAACGGGAGGTCATGACGGGCAAGGAGCAAGGTGAGTACTCCGGTGCGGCTGCGGGTGCATCGGTGTCGTCGCAGTACCAGCGGTATGATCGCGGCAACTACACGACATGGGCGAAACGGATGGAGTGGGCCATGGAGGGCAACGACATCTGGGATGCTGTCGATCCCGGCGGCGACGAGTTCAAGAAGGGCGCGTCGAAGTACCGCAAGGACCGACAGGCACTCACGACCATCGGCTCCGTGATGCCGGCGGACGTGATGCAGCACCTGATCTTGAAGGTCTCTGCAAAGGAGGCATCGGAGACACTCAAGACGTTGAATCTTGGGCACGAGCGCGTCCGCAGGGCGACCCTACAAATCTTGCAGAAGAAGTATGAGAGCCTGGAGATGGGAGGAGATGAGACGCTAGACGCTTTTGCCTCGATGGTAGCCACAATTGTCAACGGGATTCGCGCGCAAGGTGAGAAGCTGGAAGATATCTCAGTCGTAATGCGTTTCCTACGTGCAGCGCCGCCGCGGTACATATCTGTGGTGTCGGCAATCGAGCAATGCGTTGATCTCACCACCCTCACGATGGATGACCTGGTTGGACGGTTGAAGGCGCATGACGAGCGGATGAAGATCACCTACGGCAACGCGAATCAAAATGAGAACCTCATGCTTACACGTGCCCAGTGGCAGGCAATGGTCTCCAAGGAGAGGAGCGATAAAGCATTTGGCAGTGGCGATGGTTCGGTCCCGGCGAAGAAGTCGGACAGCAAGCCGAAGAAGCCAAAGAAGAAATTCGACAAGAAGAATCTTCGCTGCCATAAGTGCAATCAGCTCGGGCACTTCAAATCGGAGTGTCCCAACCGTTCAAAGGAGAAGGCTCTCATGGCGAAGGAAGGAGATGATGGACCGATGATGCTCATGCTCGAAGCTTGCGAGTTAATGACCACCAAGGAATCAACTCCTCAGGAGTCCGCTACGGAGATCGTCACGCTCGTGGAAGAGAAGGTCTTCCCGCGGAGGATGCAGACGGCTCATGACGTTTGGTATCTCGACACAAGCGCTAGCAACCACATGACCGGCGACAAGGCTCAGTTTTCTGAGTTAAACCTCATGGTTGGAGGTTTCGTTCGATTCGGCGATGGGTCGAAGGTGGAGATTGCAGGGCGAGGCACGGTACTGTTTGAGTTGAAGGATGGAGGTCACAAGGTACTCACTGATGTATACTATATTCCCAAGCTAAAGACCAACATCATCAGTCTTGGTCAGCTCGCGGAGCATGGATGCAAGATCGTGTTGGAGGACGAGTTCCTGTGGGGATATGACCGCCAAAGGCAACTCATCATGAAGGTGGAGAGGTTGAAGAATAGACTCTACATCCTCAATCTCAATCGGGCGGATCCAGTATGTTTGAAGACAAGCATGGAAGACTCGGCGTGGAAGTGGCATGCACGCTACGGACATCTAAATTTCCAAGCTCTACGACAACTTGGACAGAAGGAGATGGTACGTGGCTTACCGTGTGTTGATCATGTTGAGCAGGTGTGCGACGGTTGTCTCATTGGGAAGCAAAGGCGAGCCCCGTTTCCAAGGGAGGGACAATATCGAGAAAGTAAGGTTCTTGAGTTGGTGCATGAAGACTTATGCAGACCAATCACGCCGGCGACCCCTACCGGGAACAAGTACTTTTTGCTCATCGTCGACGACTTCAGTAGATACATGTGGGTTGTGTTGGTGAAGAGTAAGTATCAAGCTTTGCAAGCATTCAGGATTGTGAAGATGGCAACCGAGGTGGAGTCCGAGGAAAAGTTGAAGGCCCTCCGTACCAATCGGGGTGTGGAGTTCAAATCCAATGAATTCAAGGCGTTTTGCGAAGCTCATGGGATCCAGCGGTACCTTACCGCACCATATTCACCGCAGCAAAAGGGTGTTGTGGAAAGAAGGAACCAAACCGTGGTGGCCATGGCACGCAGCATGATGAAGAGCAAAGGCATGCCGGGCAGGTTTTTGGGTGAGGCAGTTAGTACAACTGTCTATTTGCTGAACAGAGCGCCAACTAAGAGTGTAGTTGGTATGACGCCGTACGAAGCATGGTACGAACGCAAGCCCTCGGTTTATCATCTTCGCACTTTCGGGTGCATGGCGCATGTGAAGACGGTGACCAGGCATACTAGCAAGTTGGCGGATCGAAGTACTCCAATGGTCATGATCGGCTATGAATACGGTTCGAAGGCATATCGTGCATACAATCCGGTGAAAAAACAGTTGGTGGTGACACGCGACGTCGTCTTCGAGGAGGAGAAATCATGGATTTGGGGCTCTGCGGAACCGGTACAATAAATTTTTGATGAAATATTTACTGTAGTCTACAGTGATTTGCATGCACATGATCAAGAAACAGCGTCCCGTGGCATTACGGATTTAGGCACTGGCTCAGAAGATGGAGGTACGGAAGCGAGCAGCAGCAGCGCTACGCCTGGTGATGTCTCTCCGCGTGGGAGTCCCGGCACGAGCAGCAGCTCACGCGCTGCACCTGGAGGCTCGGCGTCGCCATCCAGTCCACGTGACGACGAGAGCCCTGGCGCAAGTGGCCCATCAGCTGCACACTCCTGTCCAGGAGGGACTAGCGGTAGTCCAGAAGTGGATGCGGGCGACGATGCCACGTCGCCAACATGCAGTACACCGACAGAAATTGCAGGAAATTCATTAGACGCTGGAACAAGTACTACATCAGCTTCCACATCTCCTCCAAGTGCACGAGAAGAAAGGGGACGGCCGCCTACTCCAGAAAAATTCTAAAGTGTACTGGAGTTGTATCCGCCGGAGACCCTTCGTACAGCGCGAGCACGAGGGAGAGGACAAGGTCGGTGTTTACTCACCGAGGAGCCGACGAAATTCGAGGATGCTAATACGGAGGAGTGTTGGCGTCGGGCTATGGATGAGGAGTTGGGGTCGATCCGCGACAATGATACATGGGAGCTTGTCGATCTACCCAAAAATTACAAGGCCATAGGGCTCAAGTGGGTGTACAAGATCAAGAAGGATGCCGAAGGGAAGTTGGTGAAACACAAAGCTCGGCTAGTTGCCAAGGGTTATGTGCAAGAGCAAGGTGTGGATTTCGAAGAAGTGTGCGTTCCCGTTGCAAGGATGGAATCAGTGAGATTACTTATTGCTCTCGCAACTCAAGAATCTTGGAAATTGCATCACATGGATGTGAAATCTGCGTTTTTGAATAGGGAGTTAGAAGAAGAAGTTTATGTGACGCAACCACCGGGATACATCAAAGAGGGAGAAGAACACAAGGTTTTGAAGCTACACAAGGCGATGTACGGGCTACGGCAAGCCCCTCGGGCGTGGAACATCAAGCTTGATCGTACATTGATCTCTCTCGGATTCGAGAAGATCCCACTAGAGCATGCGATATATAAGCGAGGTAAAGGAAGGGATCATCTACTAGTTGGCATCTATGTTGATGATCTATTGATAACAGGAGCGGATGAGAAGGAGATTGCAAAGTTCAAGCTACAGATGAAGGAGTTATTCAAGATGAGTGATCTAGGCTTGTTGAGCTACTACCTTGGGATCGAGGTACATCAAAAGCTGGGTGATATCACGCTATGCCAAGAGGCATATGCAAAGAAGATACTCGAGAAGTGTGGCATGGAAGAATGCAATCCAACTCATGTTCCGATGGAACCTCGTCTTAAACTGAGCAAAAGGAGTGAAGAACCTGAGGTTGATGCGACGGAGTATTGGAGTGTGGTTGGAAGTTTGAGGTATCTCATTAACACAAGACCCGGCTTGGCTTATTCCGTTGGCTATGTGAGTCGCTTCATGGAAGCACCCACAATGGAGCATTGGACAGCCGTGAAGCATATACTCAGGTATACCAAAGGTACTACAAACTTTGATATTGTCTACTCGAAAGAGAAGGAGGAGGTGAAGCTACTTGGCTACAGTGATAGCGACATGGCAGGATATATTGACGACCGTAAGAGTACCTCGGGCGTGGCATATTTCTTGGGAAGAAGCATAGTAAGTTGACTATCACAAAAGCAAAAAGTGGTGGCGCAGTCATCCTGTGAAGCTGAGTATATTGCGACTGCAACCGCGTCGTGTCAAGGTGTGTGGCTAAGAAGTCTACTCGGTGTGTGGCTAAGAAGTCTACTTGGGAAGAAGCATAGTAAGTTGACAACAAGTCTGCAATTTCATTGTGCAAGAATCCAGTGCATCATGACAGGAGTAAGCACATTGATATGAAGTATCACTATATACGGCAGTGTGTAGAGGAGAGCAAGATTGAAGTCAACTATGTTTGCACCAATGATCAGCTTGCGGATATCCTAACTAAATCTTTGCGACGAGTGAAGTTTGTGGAGATGCGAGGAAGGATCAGCGTCCAAACTGTGAAGATGGGCACATCGTGCTTAGGGGGGTGATTGTTAGGAATAATAATCACTAGGACACCGGTACGGTGTCGTGTGCGTGTGTGTGTGCCTCGTTTCTTGTGTGTTCCGTGTAGCTAGCCGACTAGAACTAGTAGTCCAACACCTATTCGTATTGACGCTGCGTCGTCTTGCCAGGTATATATAGACCCATGTAGTAGCCTTGTAAGACAACCCTGAGATTCAATACAAACAGCAGGACCGAGAGGGCTCTATAGCCATACATTGTTTTTCCCGTACGTACTCCTGTGAGTTGAGTGTTTGATCAGCTAGCTAGCTCAAAGTGCTAGGCTGATCGCACCGTACGTGCGTGAACTCGCCGAATCATTGTCGTCGTCACGCCGGACTGCACTCGGCGTCTCGGGCTGGGCCAACAGTGCGCATGCACCTTCGCCCGCAAGCACCTCCACGTGTCCTCCTACTCTGCCTCGCGCTGCTCCACTGCCGCCCGGCTGCTCCCTGCGAGGTCGGCCGTGCTCGCCGGCGTGCGCGTGCGCCGTAGCATCCTTGGTGAGCCGCCCCATGCCGTCGTGGCCTCCCGCGCCTCCCCTGCAAGCTTCGCGAGCCCGCGCGCACCATATGCCCGCAGCTCCGGCCTTATCATCCGGCTTGCCGCGCCCGTCAGTGCGCTCGCACTAGTGCAAAACGCCCTATAGGTCCCGGTTGGTAAGGGGCATTAGTCCCGGTTGCCCAACCGGGACGGGGCAATCGGGACTAAAGCTCTAACTTTTAGTCCCGGTTGCCCCACCAACCGGGACAAATGGGGGCACACGTGGCGGCATCAGAGCGCGAGGGGGATGGAGCATTAGTCCCGGTTCGTAACAAGAACCGGGACTAATAACTCGCCATGGCAGAGATTTAGCCATTTCTTTCTGCCGGACAGAGAATTCATTTTGGCACATTTTGTTGCCGCGGCAGCATTTTCGCCACTTTTTGTGCCGCGGTAGAGAATTCATTTAGGTTGTTTTATTGTTTATTTAGTGTTTTGCACTTATCAATGAAGGAACCTTATATTACACAAGATCATCATGACAATATTACATTCAATACACAGATCGAGTTCATGCACTACATACAAAAGTTGCTATTCGATGCTACCGGCCAATTCCTTCAAAGTTGCTATTTTTATAATCCCTATTGTCTATACACAGCAGAATAGTATTCCCCTTTCGAGTCTAGGACTTCTGCATCGAAGAATCCCGCCAATTCCTCCTGAATTGCTCGTACGCGATCCTTTGGCAGAAGACCGTCCCGTAGACGTTCAATCTGATTTAAAAAAGGAGTCAGCATATATGAATGAAACTAAACACAATTTGTTTGAAATTAAAAACTATAGAAATTGTTTACGTACGGGAGTTGCTCTAAATTTCTGCCCTTCTCATCGCACGTCTGCCGAATGAACTCGCATACATAGTATCCACATAGATTGTTACCTGGTCCCTGCGTCGGGCACTTTACGAGAACATAGTATCCACATAGATTGTTATCTAGTGGTTGAAATGTAAGCTCCTCTTTCCAAACACCCCTAGCCTTGTTGGTGAACCGTTTCCAAGCGCTGCCCGGCGAAGAAAACGAATAAAAGAAGTTATTAAGTACTTGATATCATAAAATTCACGAACGTTGTCGATATAGTGTCGTAATGATTAGAATTACCGCTGGAGAAGTATCTGCATGTCCATCCACGTCTCAAGGGGTTTATGTTTCGAGTCCATGACTAGTACACGCCCTTTGTCAAGTTGAATGATTAACAGAATATAGTGGAAGCTGCAAATGCATAACTAATCAATTATATACCTAACATCGAGTAAGCGAAATAGAAAGTGTATACAAGACAATAACACTCACTCGAAGTTGTAAGGAAATAGTATTTCCCTTTTGGTTTCTTGAAACCTTAACGCGTGTACTATATCATCCTCCGTATCCTGGGGGCTTATTTTGAGATTAGCTTCATGAACCCAATATGGGTCAATGAAGCCAATGTCATAGATTTGTCCTCTGCTGCATTCGAGAATCTTCATTCTGCATATTACAGTATGATTATATACATGCAATAAACAAAATAATATAGCTGGAGACTAAATTAATTACAGAATTAGTACTTACGGACAATAGGCGCGATGATCGATTTGTTCAAGGCGTCTTGATTGAATAATTGAAATAGTTCATCAAATTCAATGGATATCATGTCATCCCTTTCTTTCCCATGATGCTTTTTGTAACCCTCAAGACTATCGATTAGCCCCGGCCTTTGTGGCATGCAAGTACCAGTTATGCAATCTTCGCATTTTTGTTGGAAGATTGTTTACCTCCTCAGGTTTGACGAGAGGTTTGCCGTACTGGTATTTGTATGCTACTTCACTCAAGGGGAAGAACTCTAACTGGGATAAGTACTGGGCAATACTCATACCTTGAGCAGCGGTAGCTTCTCCGTATTGTGCAACTACCTCTGGATCATACTGCTCTTCGGCCCCATATTTGCTCGACCCCACATTGGTTTGAGAAATCACCTTGAGAGGGGCGCAAGTCTGTTTTTCTTGTTCTCCGAGCTGGGCAACAGATTTCCCGCTTGCATCAAGATCTTGCTCTTCGAGGCTTTTGTGCCGCATGTGACTTGAGAATAGAACGCTCATAGTCCGATCACAGCTTTGGCTCGGGTTGATGAAGATTCTTTAGCATTTTCAACACTTTGGCTTTTTCTTCTTTGTTGGGGAACTCTGGCTCTTTCGCCGCCTCGCTTAGCTTAAAACGCTGTCGTTTCGCATCAACGATCGCGATCTCCTCTTTAGTACAGTCATAAGCTCTCTTGGGAGGAACCTTTGGTACTTTTGGAAGAGGCTCTTGTTTACGTTCGGCGATCGCCACGACGACTAATAGCGGTACGCCACGCTTTTTATCCCGAGGCGCCGCGATGGCTCGGGTGATGGCTGCACCGAGATTGGTGAGGCGAAGGAGCCGGGTGAGGCGACGAAGACGGCCGGCGGCGACGACTACCGGAGACGTGAGGCGGCGAAGATGGCCTTGGCGTGTGATTTGAAGCACGATACAATCCTTCGCCATAGAATGGTGACGTTTTGCGTCACCCAAACGATACATCCCTTCACCAAATAGGTAGTGAAGATCCAAAACCTGAAAGGTGGGCATGATTTCATCCACGCCAACAACAGTGTAGCCCTCTGGAACCGAACGACAGTGGTAAGTTGGTGTGGGTCCAATTGGTAAGGCATAGCCGACCGCCACCTTCATTGATATGTTCACAACTTTGACATGTAGCTCGCGGTGTCATCATCTCGTGATATCATCCACTGGGTAGCCAACAGGAGCCATCGTCGGTGCATCATCGTCATCGCCATTGTCATCACCCGGGACCTCGGTGGAAGCCACACTGCTTTTTCGATTATTCGATAGGCCGGTAGCATCGAATGCAGTGTGCTGCTGAGATGGGCCAGTAGTACTATGCTCTTTAAGTGCGTTAATTTCATCTTGTTGTTGCTTTAATAGTTCTTCAATTAAACGCATTCGCTCTTTCTGACTATCTGCTTCAACTGCCGCCCTGTCCTTACTCCTCTGACAGCTTCTATCAGGATATTTCTTCCTCTCTTCGGGAAACCCAGTCCTCCATGGTTGGGAGCCGCTTGTGCCTCGTGTTCGTCCATCATGTTCCTTATTTCCAAGGGAGAGTGTGAGCTCATCATTCTCTCTATCGGGAATGAAGTCCCCATCTTTAACAGCCTTTACTACTTTTCTGATCCTCTCGATTGGCAAGGGGTCTTCTTTATGTCGTATGTTATATATGCACCTCCCTCCCGAGTCCAACGTGCCACCATGCCCGTAAAACCAATTCCTTGCACATTCTACCCAATCGTCTGTCTCTGGGGTGATCTTTTTAGCACGTAGTTCTTCCTCAAGTTTCTCCCACTTAGGAATGCCAGCCCTGTAGCCACCTTGCCCCATAGTATGGTGATACTTCTTGTTAGCAGCATTCAGCTTATTCTTTGCAGACATTTCCTTAGCTTTTTCTGATGTCTTGTATTCCACAAACTCAGCCCAGAATGGTTTTATCTTCTGAAACTGAGTCTTCTTGAAATCCGGAGTCTTCTCTTTCACGACATAGTCAAGGTGCAATCTTTTCTTCCAGTTGGTGAAACACTGGGCCATCTTCTTCAAAGCCCACTCCCTGACCTTAGCCTCCATGGCTCTCCCATGTTGTAAGGCGTCCTCAACTGGATCCTCCGCATTTGGATCCAGCTCTATCTTCGGTAGTTTGAAATTAACCATGAGCCTCTTCCACAGTAAATCTTTGGCGTGGTTAGGGACAAATAAACATGTTCCCTCTTCATCCGCATTAGCAGGCCTATTCCAATTTCTAATGGTGATCGGGATTAAGTCCCTAACGATTACTCCGCATTGTGCCACAAATTTGGTTGCGACAACTTCGGGAGCTGTCGGTTTGCCGTCTTCAGCGACATCTTCGATCCTAAACCTCTCATGGTCTTGCAACTTTTTGGTTGGGCCTCGTCTGCTATTTTCAGTAGATTCCTTCGATCCGGAGGGCTAAAAGAAGAAAGATCGTCGTTACTATTTCTATATAGATAGCAGATGATTAATTAATGAATTGATTTATATTACATGCATCTCACCGGAGCGGTCGTCTTCTCGATTACACATGGCATCGCCTTCTCCCTCGCGGAAGGCAACACCTTCAACCTCAAACAAGTTGTCTATTCCGGTAAAAAGAGGATCACCCTCACCGGAGTTGTTCAGAAACATTGATACGTCTAAATTATCTTCCCCACGGATCACACCTTGGATCAACTCTTCCTTTTCTTCGTCTCTAACGTGTGGGTCCATATTTTCTGCATAGGTGAAAAAACGAATAAGTCAAAGCGGCTAAAGGAGAAAGTTACGAATAAGTCAAAGCGGCTAACGAATATTTTCCGGATCGAAGGTGAAACCCTAATATATACATACACAATAATAAAAATGAAGAGAAACCCTAAACCCTAAGGCTATGAGAGGGGAACATGAGTATAAGGCTACAAAAGGGAAACTATCCAGCAGATAGGTAACACTAGATACTAACAAAATACCATATTGGAATCGATTTAAGAGGGTTCGGAATGCCCTGGCGAAGGCACATCGTCGAACCCACATCGGGTCTGGGCTACCCACAGTGACTGACCAGTGGGGCCGAAGACCAATAATACCAAACTAATTAATAAACCTAATAATACCTAACTAATAATAAACCTAATAATCGAAACACCAAAAAGAAAGGGAAACAATCAACACATGGCATCGATGCAATGCTCAAGCAAGTATGATGATATGACAAGTTAATTTGCATTGGAATGTAACCCTAAGACATGCTCGACGATTTAATCGGGGTTCCGAGGGGTAAAAATCCTAACTCGGGGAAACTCCGGAACATATGAGAGGGGTGCATTTGTTCTTCTAATTATACTTGTCATTAAGTTGTTGAACAATGCATGATTATAGGTTAAACAGATAGGTTTCATTTTTCTGAACAATTTGATATATTATTTGTATTTTTCTGACTTATAAATAAAAAGTTATTGAATTTACAAGTTTATATCAATTTCTAGAATTATTAAATCATTTAAAATTGAATTACTGTGTCAATATGACATCAGGAAAGGGTTGGGTTTTTTTTACCCAGAAAAAACCTAGCCACTGTCACTGAGTGCTGGGCCCTATGCCACATCAGCAAGCCACCGTGGTGGTCAAAGGTCAGTGGGCCCGTGGGCCACGTCAGCGTGACACCGGGGTGACGTCATCTCGGCGGCCACCGTCGGGTTCTCACCGGGGACGGCGCTGTGGCGGCTACAACAAGCAAGCGGGCAAACGGAGGGCACTGGGAGGTGCAGAGGCTCACCGCGCGTTAGAGAGAGGCGGCGCCGCTCCTTCTTGGTCACCGGAGCGTCGCCTCCGTCGAGCTCGAGCGGCGGCGGCGTCGGGCAGGGGGGAAGTAGCTGGTGCGCGCACGGACGGAGGCGGCGGTGCTGGCGGACGGAACGCGCGGGATCGGGCAGCCTGACGGCGTCGGGGGCGGCGAGCACTACTAGGAAACAGGCTGTTAGTGGCGCACCCGAAATGCCCATCCGTGGCGCACTAGCAGTGCGCCATGGGCCTTGTGCTACGGCTATCTCTCAGCCATGGCGCACTGCCTAGTGCACCACGGTTGTGTAGAGATAGGCGTAGCGCACCTCCTACTGCGCCACCGAAGTTTGGGATGGTGCGCTACACCTGGGATCTTCTGTGGCGCACTATCTAGTGCGCCACTAAACTTCCATAGTGCGCTTTAGGTGTAGTGCGCCATAGAAGGTAGACCATGTGCGCCACAGATGTATTTTTTGTTTTTTTTTTAATTTCTGAGCCAGATTATATACAATATTACAGCAGATATACACACACAGATACAAGATATACAATTATATATATAAATACTCAATATGAAAAACAAGATTGAAACAAATACATATAGATAAGTCTCATACATGAATACATAGTCTAAGTTACATTGTTTCGATCATGTTACAAAGTAGTAGTTGGTGACATGCGAATACATGTGTCGATCGAACAAGTTAGAGATCAGAAGCTCGCCTAGACATCTAAACTAGTAGCTAGACACAAACGCGGGATAAATAACCAAAGAAGATAAGCATGATCACCGCCGCGACGAAGGTGTAGGTCTTCATCCGGTTCCTTGTCCTAACTCCCGCTAGATAGCGCGTGTATCTAGCTTCCGCCTCCGCCATAGTGTTGTACCCTTTGTAGCTATTGCCGCTGAAACGGTACACCTGTCTCCGGCCGTCTTCCCAATCATCGTAGACTCCGGGAACCCATCCCTTGTACACGACGTACCACGTCATCTATAAGTTGACAATAATAATTAACCGATTATTGAAAAAAACATATATAATTAAAGTCGCATATGAAGATACACTTATAGAAAGTACTCCTAAATCAAAAAGACCAAACTCAAAAAGCATGCCTCATATATAACTAGGTTGTTCGACACAGGAATATGCTACGATGGAACTGTCCGCCAAGTAGGATGCACAACACCTGGACCTATGCATAGCACAAGGCGGACAATCCCATCGCAGCACATTCACATATAGTGTGCCACGACATTTCAATCATCGGCATTATTCTCGAAAAAGACCAAAGTAACTCAAAAAGCATGCCTCATATATAACTAGGTTGTTCGACACAGGAATATGCTACGATGGAACTGTTCGCCAAGTAGGATGCACAACACCTGGACCTGTGCATAGCACAAGGCGAACCATCCCATCGTAGCACATTCACATATAGTGTGCCACGACATTTCAATCATCGGCATTATTCTCGAAAAAGACCAAAGTAACTCAAAAAGCATGCCTCATATATATACATAGGTCGTTGGACACAGGAATATGCTACGATGGAACCGTACGCCAAGTAGGATGCACAACACCTGGACTTGTGCATAGCACAAGGCGTACAATCCCATCGTAGCACATTCACATATATAGTGTGCCACGATATTTCAATCATCGGCATTATTCTCGAAAAAGACCAAAGTAGCTCGAAAAGAATGCCTCATATATAACTAGCTAGGTCGTTGGACACAGGAATATGCTATGACGGAACGGTTAGCCAAGTAGGATGCACAATTCCTGGACTTGTGCATATCACAAGGCTAACTATCCCGTCATAGCACATTCACATATATAGTGTGCCACGACATTTCAATCATCGGCATATTCTCGAAAAATACAAAAATAACTCGAAAAGAATGCCTCATATATATACATAGGTCGTTGGACACAGGAATATGCTACGATGGAACGGTGAGCCAAGTAGGATGCACAAGACCTGGACTTGTGCATATCACAAGGCTCACAGTTCCATCGTAGCACATTCACATATATAGTGTGCCACATCATTTCAATCATCGGCATTATTCTCGAAAAAAGAGTAAGGAAAAAAAGACGGACCAAATTGAGCAAAGGACCAAAGAGTAAGCAAAAAAACCAAGCATTGATTGATATATAATAATAAGGAAAATAAGTTCACTTGTCGTCCACACACACACACAAAGGTCATCTATAGTTTGTAACTACAACTAGGCCAACATCAAGCCTTCTAGCTTGGCTTAGGGAACGGGAGGACGCCCTGTCTCGTCATGAACTTCCTATAGTCACCCTGCATCTCTAGGCGATCTTCTATGTCACGGTTATTCGGGATATTTCCTCCGTAGAAGATCCCCCCCGAAGTCATGACATCACGAAAGATGATTGCCCCAAACTGCTGCTGGATGCGATACATCTCTTGTCTAATATCCGAATCATTGATCTTGGCCTTTGCTTCGGCCCACTGTTTGAGATGATCCGCAGTAGAATTTTGCTGGTTATAGGAACGCCTCATGTGATGGAGTGCGAGTAGGCTTCCTTCTTGTTTTCCGCCGCTTCACGCAGGGAACTCCGTTACATGGTTGAAGACGGTTCTTAACTTGACCTTCGTACGCACGAAGGTGGTGCCTTCCGTCGAGGCAAAGCCAGTGAGAGCATCATCCAGAACTTCCTTGATCTTGTCGTAGTTTTTCTTCTTTTCTAGACTCCCCGAGTCGAAATACGTGGCGTGGGAATGCTTCGGAGATAAGGAGATGAGCGTGCAGTGTTCATCTCTGCGCAAAAAATTCAAATGGAATGTGTTGGAAAAAGAATTATGATGATCTAATAAAGCCAATCGACGGTGGCGAGTGAATAACGACTTACTCGGGAAAGTAAGGCACGAGAATGTATTCCTTTGTCTTGTTCGCCACGAGGATTCTTTTTAGGTACGAGGCCACGATACGTCGTTCGGCGGGGGAACCCAAGCAGCCGTCACGCATGTAGTAGGGGTCCACTAGCGATGCCCGGTGTGTTCTCTCTAATGATCTGCATGGCCAGGCTGAGAGAAAACAGACGGACCATGGTATAGTGCAGCGGGTATAGGTGGAACATATTGAATATGTCGTCAAACCGCAGGAAGAACAGATCCGCAGGGGCATTGTCGACGAAGCCCAAGCCTGGTGGCACCTTAACCACGAATACCGGGTGCGAGGGATCTTTCTCCGATAGAAGGCGTCTATCGTCAAGACGCCATGCACACACACTCAGCTCCGAATCGGGCGAAGCTTCGCAAATTCTTAGGTAGCATGGGCTCACCCGCCACATGAATCCTCCACATAATTCCCTCGGGTCTTGGTGGCCCATCCCGAAACCTGATCGGATTCGCAGTTGTTGACGCCACCGGCTGGCTCGAGCTGCTAGATTTTCTTTTCCTGCCCTTTTTCCTTTTGGAGAGCGGCAGGCACTGCAATCGAGCACCGCCGCCTATGTAGTGTGTCGGCTTAGAATAAAGGGCCGGTTGGTTGTATCACCTGGCTTTGTAAGGCGCAAGCTGGAGGCGTCTCCCGAGAACCAAATGACGCTTGGTGATAGTGGCTTTCTCGTGGGGCCACCAGCTAGGTCTTCTTCGCTACAAACCGAGGTCTGAAGAAGTGATCATTCCGGTCTTCGTCCTCGGCGGATCTCGCGCCATGTGCATATCATCAACATGATCATCCGACCCACCGCGTGGAGGTGACAGCGAGGTAGTTTTGCCACCGCTTGTCGCCGCACGACAGGTGTCTGTTCTGTGGCGTAATGGCCCCGCCGTCCCCAAACGGATCATGCTCTTTGGCCATATCAAGAATAATCCAAGGCAACTTCGAGGATGACGGCTCTTCTTCATCCGCTCGGGGTTGAATGGGAGGTTCCAGTCGTCGCATCCCTTAGCACCGACTAATTTTAACCTGCACGCTTATCCGCATCGTCTTTGAGTGGAAGGTGCACTGCAAGGGTTGAATGATGGTACCCTTGGCAACATCCCTCAGCTCGTTGTTCACGTAGCATAAGAGAGTGCAAGGAACATCCGTCTGCGGAAAACATGTACGGCGTCGTCAGAGTGAGATGCCCTAAGAGTAATAGATGGCATGAAAGGCGGTAATTAAAGCAATTTGTTTACCGTGATGGCGTCGAGATCGGCTAATGTCGACACACCGCATACGGCGATGGGCGTGCAAGAGACGAAAGGGCTGCTTGATGGCGCGGTGCTGGCCGCCGGTGTATTCTCCCTACCGACGGGTGCTTGGAGCTCCGGTGCTGCCGCGACGATGGCAGGGGGGCACCAACATGTACTCCGGCGCCGCGGTGATGGCAGGGGGAGTCACCAACACTTGCGGCGCCGTGGTGCTAGCGGGCGGAGTCACGAACACGTAGTTCGCCTGATTCGTCGGCGCCGCGTTGTTCGAGTGGCTGCTGACCATGCTTGGAATCGGGCACGACCCTACTCGACCACCCTCACTCCAGTTTGCTATTGACTCCACCAAGGTAGGCAGGAAGGACGTGAGGGTGATTGCCAGGTTGTCTTGGACGATCTGCGGGATCCGCGCCACTTGTGCATTAAGTTCTTGAACCTCTCGGTTTTCCTCCTCGCTCCTTCCCGACGGCGCCACATGCGTCCTCGGCGATGGACCAAAATGATCCACCCAATTCTTACCCCCGAGGCCGGCCAGACGGCCAGCCGACGATGGCTTCTTCGTAACCGGCTCTATTTTCTTGGCCCGGTTCATCGCCCTGTTAAAAGGGTTATCCCACCGGGTGGCCGCCATCGACACCTGGGATGAGGAACCCTGGGATCCATGACTAGCAACAATTTCCTCCTCCTGCAGAAGAAGTAACAGTGAATCATTTAGATCATCGATTAGATTGCAATCGTGTTGATACGCGGTAACTAGATTATACTTACCACAATTTCCTCGAATTCCTTCACCGCAGGATCCGCGGTGAGTTGTTTGGTTTTTGGGTCCAGATGGTAACTGGCCCTGATGAAGGTTCGAACCTGCCCGGGTTCGAATTTAGCAAAGGGGTTTTCTATCCCCTTGGATCTATACTCTTCGTCCTCCTTATTCCATTTGGCCTCCGCGGTTCTGTATCCACCAGATCCGAGATGGTGATGACCTATATTAATCGCCTGCAGCACCTTTCCCCGATTACTATTGGCCAGGGCTCTTTCGGATTCACACCTCTCCTTGAACTCCCGGAACTGACCTTCGGTGATCTGCGGGTCAATCTTCTGGATCTCCTCGAGACTTTTGCCTTCTTTATAGATCTTATTCTTTATCCGGTTCTCCACCGCTGTAGCGGTGCTCATCTTTGTGAGGGCGGATTTGTTTACCGTTCCCATGATAATTTGTGTTCGATACTTAGCGGAACTTGTATCCGTGTGCAGCTTCTCGAAGAGGAGTGTGCGTAAGTGGCCATTATCTTTATGCCGGAGATTCTCGGTGTTGATCGAGATGGTTGTCCGGTGATCGCCGCCACTTGCCCACCGCATCTTTGACGATAAGGCGGGCTCCAAAGGAACCCCGATGGGCTCACTGTAATTTCTCCCTGACCGTGCCGACCGTGTTCGCGCCCGGTCCTTCTTCTTCTTCTTCTTCTTCTTCTTCTTCTTAGGAGGGTTGCTACCACTCCACGTGCCTCGCCGCCATCGGTGGTTTCATCGTCCGCTTCCTTGACTTCTTCCTCCGTCTTCCATCTCATCATCCTCGCTCTCCGGGATGGTATTCTTCATCGCCTTCTAGTCACCGGGCCGCCTCCCGAATGTCAATTGTTTATTCGAGGTGAGTTCTCCTTCAGCTGATGCGCTTAGAACATCCAGCCTCGTCGTTGTCACACATCTTTGCACTAATAAAAAACAAATAATTGGTTAAATGCACGGAAAAATCCGGCATGACCTTTGCTAATTTTATTCAACTAGGAGTGCCCGATTTACGCAAAGCGGAAGTTAATCAACATTCCGGCAAAAATCGTGACTCGTTTCATACAAGAACCTGCATACACGACATAATAAAGTGCTTCATACAAGCACAAGCACAAACATTGTAATAGCTATTGATGCTAGTTGAGATCTAATGTCAGGATGCTGGTTAAGAAACAACCAAAGACAAACTCTTGCTTGATAATCTCCAATAAGGGTTATTGGTTGTTAAAGCAGCTCTTGTATATCACATCAATCAAGAAATACTTCTGCAAATGCTTGTCATTTGGCAAAGTTTTACAATTAGTCAGCACTAGCACATTCTTGTGTCTGAATTTAACTTCAGAGGTACTAGCACCAGCACTAGCAAAGTTTGTGTACGAATTTAACTTCATGAGGTGCATCGGTACTAGCACTAGCACTAGCACTAGGTACTGGTACTAGCACTAGCACTAGTTAGCACTAGCACTAGCAAAGTTTTACAACAGCACTAGTACTAGCACTAGTCAGTACTAGCACTAGCACTAGCAAAGTTT
This sequence comes from Avena longiglumis, assembly GCA_030063025.1. Taxonomy (NCBI): domain Eukaryota; kingdom Viridiplantae; phylum Streptophyta; class Magnoliopsida; order Poales; family Poaceae; genus Avena; species Avena longiglumis. The sequence continues at coordinate 466,275,883 of CP125974.1, read as the reverse complement.
TACAACAGCACTAGCACTAGCACTAGTCAGTACTAGCACTAGAACTAGAACTAGCAAGACAATAAAACACAGTTGAGGTATTAATCTCCAAATCTACAACACTATGCAAATGGAGGCTTCACTAGTGTGCTTCGCGGCCTGTCTGTGCTCACTCTAGAAGGCCAGGAACAACCGAGTATTGAACAAGCAGATGGGTGACTGCTAACTGAATCTTGAAGCACCATCAAATATTGTTCAGACCTAGCAACCTAGGAACCTAGCAATCTGGCTTGGTTCAGACCTTGGTTCAACCTAGAAATCCGGACTCTTTCAACCTAGCAACCTAGCAAGCTGTGCCCACAGGCAGACCCCCATCAGGGAGAGAGAGGGGGAGAGGGGGAGAGAGGGAGAGAGGGAGAGAGGGAGGCAGGGAAGGAGAGGGAGAGAGGAGAGGCAGGGAGGGCTACCTCGGCAGGCGGGCGGCAGGCGGCGCGATCCTCCTCCTCCACAAGCTGGCGGCCTCCTCCTCCTCCACGGATCGGCAGCCTCCTCCTCCCTGGCGGCCTCCTCCTCCTCGAGGCCTTGATGGTGGCGCCTCCTCCTCCTCCTCGAGGCCTTGGCAGCGTGGCGGCGTGATGCGGCGGCGGTGGAGAGTGCGGCCTCGAGCAGATTGTGAGATGCTGTGGCCATGCGTGTGGTGTCTGTGAGATGGAGTGGCGCGGTTGACTAGAGTCCAACACACATAGGCGTAGCGCACCCTGGCCAAGTGCGCTACGGATAACCGTAACCGTAGCGCACTTGGCCAGGGTGCGCTACGCCTATGTGTGTTGGACTACTGAGATAAGAGGGCGCCACCCTTACAGTTAGCAGCACTAATCTTGTCATAGCCCACTGGTTCTGCCCTTAGCTCTATTCTAAACTATGAGCACCTGGTTGAATCCTGGTGCTCCACTTTTATTTTATTTTAAAAATACTTTTAAATGTTCCCAAAATGTCCAAAAGTGGTGATTTCTGAAATACAAGAATTGTTTTGTTTTTAAACTACTTATAAATTGGGCAAAAAGGCCCAAAAGTAGTGATATATGTCATAAAAGTGTTACAAATATGATTCAAAGTACAACTAAATTTCATAATACTTTGTCCATGAATATTACAATCTTTTTCGACCACGCGTTTTACAATATTTTTTGAGCTAGCGTTTTACAATCTTTTTTCCCTTCTTTGTCGCGGTTGAATAATTTAGCCCCGGCACTTTAATGTTTCTTCTTTCGAACGGGCTACCTTTTTTGGGTAGGGTTGTCCTTTTTCTTCTTGTCATGTATGTTGTGCATCGTAGTGGTCGTCATCTTCAATCTTTGGATCGCCGTACTGGTCGAAGTCTTGCTCGTTGGCGACTCTATCCATTCCGATGATGTTTCTTTTTCCTCTCCTCACGACAACACGGCTAGGCTTTGTCGGGTCGGTAATGAAAAAACATTGGTCCACTTTGGTAGCCAGTACCCACGGTTCATTTTTCGCGGCCACGTTTGCACCGACGGCATTGGATTTGGTTGCTTCGGGTATAACCATGGTTGTGAAATACCGGTCTTCTCTTTCGACGCTCTTTGCCCATCTGACACGGAACATCGGCACCTTTTCTCCACAGTAGTCGAGCTCCCAGATCTCCTCGATTCTTCCGTAGAATCTTTCCTTCACGTTGTCATCGGTGTAGAATTCCGACGTTACGCCTGAGTTCTGATAATCACACTTGTTGTCCTTTTCCTCCGTGTAGAATGTGTAGCCGTTGATATCATACGCCTGATAGGTCACCAGGTTTTGCATCGGTCCATGCGACAAGGTGAATATGATCTTTTCCGTGTTAGAAGAATGTGAGCGTGGGGGATTATCAAGGAGCGTCTGCCTAAACCAACGCGTGAAATCTGAGTTGTGCTCTTTGATTATTTCTCCCTGCGTCCTTTGTATGCCCCGGTCTCTGTACTTCTTCTCGATTAACCTTTTGTGCTTCTGTACCCAAGGATCGACCAGTTCTAAATCTTTGTAAGCGACGAGGTTTGCTCGATCAAAGTCTGCGCGTCGAAAATCGAAGTATGCATGCAGTATGCGACGACCCTCTCGGTGACTAGATCCGTCGATCTTGCCAAGGTGTCTGTTGACGGGAAGACCGACAGGGTTCTCGATGTCTAGATAATTCGTGCAGAAAGAGATGCACTCTTCGGCCAGAAAGCCCTTGTCTATGCTTCCATCTGGACGGGACCTGTTGCGAAGGTATCCTTTGATGTGTCCGTTCATCCTTTCGAACGCCATCATGCTGCGGAGGAACATCGGCCCGAGTTGTACGATGTCCTCCACGACATGGACCGGCAGATGCACCATAATGTCAAAGAATGCGGGTGGGAAGTAGACCTCAAGATCACATAGTATCACCACGATCTCCTCCTGTAGCCTTCCGAGCTGATTCAAGCCAATCGACTTCCTAGAGATGACGTCGAAAAACTTGCATAGGCCAAATAACGTTTCACGGACGTTTTTTTTTCATACAATCCCCCAGAGAGAGGGATCGGGTTCCACTATCATCAGATAACGGAACAACAACCACACACAAACGTCATAGTACTGACCCACCTAGGGGGTCAAAACGGAAATAGAAGTTCACCTTACATACCAACCAAACTAGACAGAAAAGAGGGAAGATGGAGACGCAAGAACACCGCCCGCAGGCTAGTGAGAAACTATCCAAAACATAACATCCCAAAAGGAGCGCAAGAACTGAAAGCCACACCAACGCCAAGCTCTTTATATTTCTGCCAGTCCCTCAAGAGCTATTTATCTCCCAGTTCTCCTTCTTTTCTCCCTCCCTCTTTCCAGCTCCGGAGCCTCACGACCACGATCTCCAGGGATTGAAGGCAGACCTAAGAAAGGAACAGGGGCCACATCCATAGCCATCATCAGCGCATTACCTGAAGGGTGTACGCTGACTTGCAGCACCACACGGCCATCCTCCCCATGCAAACCTGCCCAATAACGAATGAAAACACAAGCATATAAGATCAAATCAACAGGTGAATTAATGAGCTTTTTATCAAAACAAGCTCGATTCCTAAGTTTCCACATAGCCCAGAAAATAGCCGCCACCACCGTAATCTGCACATTCCTACTAACCCCCACATACTGAGAAGCCCACCAAAAAACTGGGAAAAGGAACCAGGTCTATGTGCAACACCAACAGTTCTAGCAACCACCCCCCAAACATATTTAGCAGCCACACATGAAAAGAACAGGTGCCCAATGCTCTTATCCTTCCTACAAAACCGACAGGTAAAATCTCCAACCCACTTCTTTCTCCTCATATTGTCTTTGGTGAGAATTGCATTATGCCAAATAAGCCACAACCAAATCTTAATTTTCAAAGGGATCTTTGCTTTCCACAGATGTTTAAAACTTCTATCAATCCCCACGTTCGACAGATGTGTATACATGGAGTTAATAGAAAACTTGCCAGATTTACTCCACATCCACACTGGCCTGTCCCTTTCCTGATTCAGACACACCCAAGATAACAAATTTCTCAACTGCTCCTGATGATTTAACCCTTCAATATCCAACCATCTTCTAAAAGATAAACCCCATCTTTTTTTTGCCATGTCTGCCACTGTGATTCTCTGGTTCTGACAAACAACAAATAAATCAGGGAACCTATCTTTCAAGGGTGAGTCCAGACACCAAGCATCATGCCAAAAATCAGTCAATTCCCCATTACCAACCTTCATTCTCCTACCAGCCAAATAGAATCCCCTAAGCTTAATCAAATCATGCCAACATGGAGAGTCACTTTGCCTGTGTTTCACATTACTAATCCCACCCTTTTTCAAATATTTCCTCCTCACAAAATCTTGCCAGGGACCTTCCTCAGATTCAAGACGCCACCACCATTTACACAGTAAACAAATGTTAAAGAGCCTGATATTCTTAATCCCCAGTCCACCTTTTTTCCTGGGCCTACACACATATTTCCATTTCACCAGATGATATTTCTTCTTGCCCACTTTTCCATACCAAAAGAAAGCTCTAGTCAGTTTCTCAATTTCTTCCACATTCGACCTATGTAAGAGAAACATAGTCATAGGATAAACAGCCACACTAGAAACACAAGTAGTGATTTTAACATGTCTCCCTCCCAAGGACAAAGCTCCCCCCATCCAACCATCCAATTTTTTCTTCAACCTATCACCAACAAAGCCCATTTCAGCTACTGAACATCTCCTGCTAGCAACAGGCAAACCCAAATATTTAATAGGCCAGTTACCCTTCTGACAGTTGAACATCTCAGCATAATTGGACAATTTCTCCTCATCCTCTAACACCATCAGCACCTCACTCTTCTCAAAGTTAATCTTGAGACCAGACATGGATTCAAACAAATATAACAGCAATTTTAAATTTCTAGCCCCCTCAGGATCCTCCTTAATAAACAAAATGGTATCATCAGCATATTGCAGAATGGCAATTCCTTTATCAAACAAATTTCCAACCAAACCAGTGAACAAACCACCAGCCTGAGCATTAGACACCATCTTAGCCAAACATTCCCCAGCCAAATTGAACAGGAAAGGAGAAAAGGGGTCCCCTTGCCTCACCCCCTTAAAGCTGCCAAAGTAAGGACCAGTTTCCCCATTGACCTTAACACTGAGAGTACCCTGAGTCACAGCACTTTTTAGCCAAATCATCCAATCATCACTAAAACCTTTCTGCTTACAACAATAGAACAAAAAATCCCAATTAACTTTGTCATAAGCTTTCTCAAAGTCAATTTTCAAAACCACCCCCTGCTGCTTCTGACTTTTCGACTCTTTCAAAATCTCATGCAATAAGGTCACACCATCTGCAATAAATCTCCCTTTAATAAAAGCAGTTTGGCAAGCAATTAATTTCCCCATCACGGCTCGATTCTAGCTCAGGGTCTTGGTAAAATTTTGAACAAAACCTGGAGCAGGCAAATAGGCCTATACTTCTGAATCCTGTCAGCATCATCACCTTTTGGCAGCAAAGTAATCACCCCATAGTTAATACTACTTAGATCAATCTTATGAGCAAAGAAATCATCAAACACAGCCATGACATCTGATTTAATAACTTCCCAACAATGCTGATAGAATTCAATAGGAATCCCATGGACCGGCCTTATTTTCTCCATCTGATCAATAACCTCCTTAATCTCTTTCTCAGTAAAAGGAACTCTCATTTTCTCCCTATCATCATTATTAAGTTTCTCCCCATCCTGCCAATTATCATCAGCAAGCCTAATAGAAAACCCACCATCCGGCCCAAATAAAGATTTGTAAAAGCTAGTTGCATGCTTCAGGAGATCATAGGTCCCCCGAATTTCATTTTCCCCATCTTTCATTGAAAAAATCATTTTCTTTCTCCTCACCCCATTAGCAATCCTATGAAAATACTCAGTATTATTGTCACCCCTAAGCAACCAATTGTCCCTCGACCTTTGCTGCCAAAATCTCTCCTCATTTTCATACACCTCCAGCAGCTCTTTCTGAATAGCTGCCTTTCTTTGAAGTTGCTCAGCAGAAAGTAAAATCAATTCCTCAATACTTTCAAGTTCCATCAGTTCATCAACCAACTTCTTCTTCCTTTTCTTTTGCTCTCCCCTTAAATGTACCCCCCAACCTTTCAAATCATTTCTGACATTTTTGATCTTTTTTTGCAATCTATCCAAACTGTTCTTGCCATTCACATGTTTTTTCCAAACTTTCTCCACTCTGGCCAAAAATTCATCACACTGTAACCAACTTTTCTCAAACCTGAACTCCCTACCCCCAGGTTCTTGCACTTCCATAGTATCCAGGATCAAAGGACTATGATCAGAAACCTCCCTAGACAACTTATGAACTGTAGTAAGAGGAAACAACTTCTCCCATTCTCTACAAACTAAGATTCTGTCCAATTTCTCCAAAGTCGGATTCTTCTGGTTGTTAGACCAAGTAAATTGCCCACCAGACATACAAATCTCTCTTAACCCATACGCATTGATAATCGAGTTAAACATATGTCCCCACTTGTTCAAAACATGACCTTTGTTCTTTTCAGAAACACATCTGATCACATTAAAATCACCCCCTACCAACAAAGGAATAGTTTGATCCTGACAAACCTCAGCTAATTCTACCAAAAAATCCTCTTTATTCTCCTCTTGGGCAGCCCCATACACAATCACCAGATGCCATTGAATCTGTTTCAAAACATCGAACACCTTCAACTTAACATGAAATTTACCCACAGACACGCCAACCTGAGTCAATTTAGAGGAACGTAGGCCCCCCAAAATGCCCCCAGATTTCCCAACAGATGGCAACCAACTCCAGGAAAATTGATTCATAGGATCAATTCTCCTGAAAAAAGCCTCAGAATAGTCCTTCTTAATAGTTTCCTGTAAACCAATAAAATCCACCCTCTCCTGTCTCAACAAATTATTCAAATAAGCACCTGCCCCTTTCTTCCCCACACCCCTAATATTCAGAATAGCACCTATCATAAAACAGATTTTCTCTCCCTTGTTCCAGTCACAATACCACTCATAGGGTGATAATTGTGAACCTTCACAGCAGCAGCCTTTAACTTTCTCTCCCTCATAACAGAACCAACCCTCAACTTTTTCTTTTGTCTCCTAGAGACCACAGGAGTGAATTCCTCTTCATCATTACTGACCTCCTTCCAATCCAGAAACAAAACCTTCTCATTCATATCAGGAACACATTCATTCACTACCTGTCTCCTATCCTGCAAACTATGCCTAGCAATCTCTAATTCTTTTAAAGAGTTAATATGTTCAAAAGAAATAGAAGAAGCATCTATCCCCATTTCCAACGCTCTATGCATAATAACCTCATCATCCAGAACAGCAAAAGAATTATGTAAGTTTAGATTTGTACCTGAAAGGTCTCTAGGATTTTGTTGAGCCAAATGCCCTTCAGCCAAGTTTCTAGCACCACCCTGATCAATCACCCTCAAGCTTCTTCTAATACCCTGCTGCTCTTCCACACCAACCACCGGATCAGATTGAGAATCCACACTTTCCTGGGTAGAACCATCAGGTTGAGACAAACCAATAACCACTGTTTCCTGATCCTGATTGACAGCTTCCATAACCTGATCACCCCTCAACCCAGAACCCTCAATAACATCTTTCTTCTCACTATCAACAGAGGACCCAAATGAAGTATCAGTAGAAGTACTATCATTCCTTCCCTGTGCACCCTCCTCTTGCTCATTTTCCTCTTCCAACAGATGCCCATATTGCTTCATGAGTTCATAATGTTTGTCACTCTTCTTATCCTTCAACAACCCTTTGATAAAGTCATCAAACCTCTGAGGACCAGCAGCAACCTCAGTATTAACCTCTTTACCCCCACAGAAGATAGATCTTGCTCCACATCCATGAGATTGCCTCCCAGCCCAGCTCCCCCAGCCACATTTTCCTGAGAATCAACCTGCATTCCTACAGCACCTGATTTATTTTGAATGCCTGTCCCACCCTCAGCACCAGAGCCACCTGCTAGATTTTCTCTAATCACTAGTCCCCTCGAACGACCACCACCTCCCTCATTAGCCCATATGTTAGCCATTCGAGTCCCAAAAGAAACACCCCCAGAGTCTTCCTGTTCCACCATAACCTGTTTACCTTTGTCCAAACCAGTCTCACCAGCACCAGTCCCACCATGTTGTGACCCCGACCTCAAAGATTTCCAGCATTGCTTGCACCAGGAACAGTTCTTTGCCCATTATCATCAGCAGGCCTCCCAAGCACATCATCACCTTCATTCTCCTTATTCACCCCAACATCACCATCCTGTCCTTCAATCCCCACAGCAGAAGGCAGATTAGAGACAGCATCTGGAGCAAAAATCTCCCTGGTATATTTGAATTCATAAATCCCACCTTGCATCTCCCCCCTTCTGGTATTAGGAACCAAAGAGACATCTAAACAGGAAATTTTCACTCTCACATATGCCAAGTTCCTCAAACTGTTCCTGTCCAGGGCCACAGGCTTGCCTACTAAAGAAGCAACATAGAAAACAGTTGATTTCTCCCTGTACTTCATAGGGATACCCACAATTCTAAACCAGGCTTCTTCCAACCACTCAACAGGTTGCAAATCCCCATTCCACTTAGACAGCTGAATCATAGCATCAGGAATTGTTTTCATGAAGACCTTCCCAAAATGAAAATCATCAATGGACCTGGCAGAATGAAACCTCATCAGAAATTCCACATCATTAATAGACCTGGCATTGAATCTCCATCCAGATCCCAAAGCATCAGCCCAAATATGAAATTCCGTCTCCAGATCCTTGCCAGTGACATCACCCCTCACCACACTTATGTGAGCATAATGCAGCTGCTCCATAGACTGTACATTAGACTCCACTACAGGAATAGAATGAAAACCCTGCTCAAAATCAGTACTGCCAAAGAAAAGAGGAACATACTCCCATGGTTTCCTCTCTTGACAGACCAAAATGCTATGATCTTTCCCACAATTATCACAAACAGCCTCTTCCTCAATCACATCCAGCAACTACACATCTCCAGAACCACCAGCCGCACCACCATCTCTCGGCATACTCACTACTGGTGGTAGTACAGAGGACCCCACCAGAGTAGTAGCCACAGCATCAGACTGAGTAACTGATAAAATTGGAGACAAACTTACAGGGCGATTCCCCCACACAGGCACATTAACAGAAGTAGATGCCGATGTGTTTATACCAGAAGCAGATCGAAAGATAGGCACAGAAGTATTCGGCACAGCTCTAGGCACATTAACTTGCTCAACAGTTCGTGCAAAAACCGGCTCCCCTCTTCTAGGATTTGAGTCAGAATTACTGACCACAGAAAGACGTCGCATCAGATCCAGATCCTTGCTGCATCTCCGGGCGATGGCTCCACCGGCCCCGATTACGAGCCTGATCTGCTTCACGACGGCGAGCCTCCGACAACGCCCGTTCCCGTGCCAAAATTTCCCTGCGCTGATCCTCCAAACGGGCTTCGATTTCCGCCTGCCTCAATTCATCACGATGCCTCATATCACGACGCCGAGCATCCTGCTCCTCACGGCGCCGCTCCTGTTTGCGGATCCACCCACTCTCCCTAGAATCCCCCTCCAAACCTCTGCGATCCACAGGAAAACGACCCTGACCATACCCAGATCCGAATCTGCTCGCATAGGGACCAGATCGGACTGGGGGACGAGAAGGCGAACCACGCCCACCACGAAACCTCCGATCCATATCAAAATCTGCAGCTACCACCTGAGCAAACGAGCGAGAATCACCTGACACAACACCGCTCCACTTCACCGGAACATCAACCCGCGGCGACGATGGTTGAACGAGAGGCGGGTCCCGAACGAACACCACACCACACACACCGCGAGATCTAGAAATGGCGAAAGGGGAAACTGCTCTCGATTTAGGGTTGGGGAAAACACAAATGGAAGATGAAACTGACCGCGGCTCACCCTCCGCCGTATTAGTACTCCGCAGTTCCCCTGGCAGGTGGTCCTCCCCCAGAGAAACCCCACCATCGGCGCACACTGTTCTCCCACAACCACCAAGCCGTATCACCCAAGACGCACGCACGAGGCACGACAGCGACACCGCCAGAAATTGTCCTTGCCACCGTCAGCGGACCCACGAGAACGTGCCATCGCTCGTGAACCAAACGTGTCCCGTACGAAAAATTCGCCACCGAGCACCAACTTGTTACGAACTGCCCCGAAGCATCCCACAGCGACACCTGTCCCGAGCTCGCTCTCGAGATCTGGCCCCGTCGGCAAGGACTAATCAGATCATCGGCCACCTCACGAAATATGGCCCTCCAACTCCCGATCAACCCCCGACGATCGTCTGAGCTAACCACCGTGGAGGTAGAGAGAGGAGAAGGAGAGACGTGGAGAGACATCTTTTTCTTCTACGTTTCACGGACGTGCTCGTCCATTATCCCTCTTAGTGCGACCGGAAGTACCTGCGTCATTAGCATGGCACAGTCGTGAGACTTCATGCCACTGAACCTCGTCACTGCCTAGGTATCGCTTATCTTGCCAGCGTGGCGTAAGGAAATTTGACTCCTAGAAGGCACTTGAAAAACTGTTTGATCTCATCTTGGCTTAGAGTGAAGCAAGAAGGAGGGCAGTAATATTCGTTTTTCTTGAAATTTTTACCCTTCCGACGACCTTGTGTCTTCTCCGACTCATGATCATCGTCATCTTCCTGATCATCGAGAAAAGGCCTCCGTGAAGCTCCTTCCGGATACCCAAGCATATCAGGTCGTGCCTTGCTTTCGACCATCTTCGTCCTATCCGCATGTTGATTATGGTGGCGACTCTCGCACACGTTTTTCGTGATATGCATGATGTCGAGGCTATGAGGCGTATGGAGAAACTTCCAAGATGGCAAATCCCGTAAAATGCACCTTGTTTTCCATACCTTCATCCCGCTTGTCTTGTTGCCTCTTTCGCTTATTTCCGTGCTTAGGACAATCTTTCCGCTTTTCAAAGAACTCTTCCACTTCTTCGCTGCTCCTACGCCCGGGATTCCTGTCTCGATTTGCCATCGAACAGGTCTCCACGTTTTCTCCATGGATCATTCTTGCCGAGCCACCTCCGGTGCGCCATGAACACGGTTTTCGATGACCCTGGATCTTTCTCTAGTTGGAGATAGCTTGTGTTATCCATGCACCTAACGCATGCGCAGAATCCTTGGATAACCTGCCCCGAGATATACCCGCAACCTGGATAGTCTTGCACCATAGTGATCAACGCGGCTCTCATAGTGAAATAATCTTGTGCGACGGCGTCGTAAGTATTGGGTCCAGATTCCCATAACGTGGCTAGCTCCTCTTTCAACAACCCGAGATACAGATTGATGTCGGTACCAGGTTGTTTCGGCCCTTGAATTAGCATACTCATTTGTATGTACTTCTTCTTCATGCACAACCATGGAGGGAGGTTGTACATCCATACAAACACGGGCAAGTGTGCGTGCGTTGCTCTCGCTACCGAACGGATTGAGTCCATCGGTGCTCGCACAAGCCCGATGTTCCTCGAATCTCCACCAATTCGGGAATTCGAGGTCCAATGATTTCCACCGCTAGCATCCGAAGGGTGCGTCGCAGCTCATCCTTTCGGGTCATCATCATCTCATGGCTTCTTCCTTTCCGCATGCCATCGCATGAGCTTCGCTTCCTTAGGGTCCGCGAAAGCCGCAGACGAGGAGTGATAGGAAAGTACCATACCACTTTTCGAGGTGCTTTCTTCCCTTTCTTGTATCGACTCACGCGACACCGGACATGTGGTTTTCTCCGTGTCCTTGCCCGATAAATGATGCAATCGTTGATGCATACGTGATATCTAACGTGCGGTAGATCGAGAGGATGCGATTTTCTTGGCATCCTCGATACTAGTTGGACATGTGTTCCCTCCGGAGACGATCGTGCGTAATGCCATCATATCGTCAAGCTTGCGCTCAATTTGTGCTTTGCCTTCATCTCCATAGCCTTGAGCGTTACATTCAAATGGGTATCATCGGCCTGCATCCTTCATACAATGGAGTAACCGCGTTTCTCAAGTTGCGCAGCTTGGCTTTCTCTAGCGGCAGCCACTGGCGTTACTAAATGCCGCTTGAGAAGCAGCTCTTGCACATAAGGTTCCCGCACCCAGCGACATTGTTCCATCGTCCGCTCCTCCGCATCTAGATCATCATCATCCTGCTCGCTCGCACCTTCACCATGTCCAGAGACTCTTCATCATCTCGCCTGCTCGCCGTGATGATGATCATCGCCATGTTGGACACCTTCACCGTCTCCATCATCTACGCCATCGCTTATCCAACGAGTGTATCCATCCATGAAACCATGGCGGGCGAGTGCGCTCGCAGATTTCGGAACTGGGTCGATCACCCATTGAGTTTGCATCTTCTGCAGGACATCTTATATCTGTCTTGTTATTTCGTGATCATGTCGGCCACACATTTCAAAAATCTAGCCACAATGCCTTCGCTCATTATGCGGACCATTTTGCTCGCACGGTGTACACGGTACAATTTTGAAGTCTATTAGAACCACATAATGAATGCATGCATGCAATGGTCGATAGAAAATTTCGGCATGACCTATCCTAAAATTAGGACCTTTATGAATGTTAAAGTCTTGCCAAAATGGAAATGAATCAACATTTTGGCAAAACAAATGGCAACTTGTTCACATACAAACACAAGAGAGAGAGATCGAGACCGATCCATACACACATGAACATATCATTATCCTCTCCATACGCACATGCATGAGCATCATCGATACTCTCCATATACACACACACATATGACCATCCTCTCCACATACACACATCATGAGCATCGATCATCTACATACATATGAGCACATCATCCATATACACATGAACACATCCTTACATGGACAACTTACCGAGATGAGAGACCGATCACGAGAAAAGATGGAAAGGAGAGGTGTGCGCGTCGACCGGAGAAGGAGATGAGAGACCGAAGACCTCCTCTATTACTTACGTAACATCCAAAGCAAGTTTTACATGCTAAAAATGGTGAATGGGTGGAGAAATTGAGGTGGGAAGGAGAAGATCCCGACTAGATCTAAGGAGGAAGAAGAAGGGGAAAGTGAAGTGTGGGGTGGTGGATGTGTGGTCACACATGTGCACATAATGTGCTGTCCTAAAAAAATCGACACATCCGTGGCGCACACGGCCCTAGTGCGCCACAGGGAGTAGACACAACTGTGGCGCACTAGGCCATGTGCGCACTAGGCCGAGTGCGCCACAGAAGTTTGTGGCCGTTTCACAGCAGAGGGGGGCGTGCGCTTAGGCGTAGCGCACCCCCCCCCCCATGTGCGCCACAGATGAGACTAACAACTGTGGCGCACATGACCCTAGTGCGCTACAGATGTTTGGCGTGCGGCCAACAGGCCCCTGGCCCACACACATCTATGGCGCACTATAGTCATGTGCGCCCACAGGTGAGACACGCCTGTTTTAGCCGTGGGGCACTTCAACCATGTGAGCCACGGATGTGCTGATTACCTATAGCCGTTTTCCTAGTAGTGGAGCTCGGGCAGCCTGCCGGCGTCGGGGGCGGTTGTGCGCTCGTCGGTGAAGCAGAGAAGTGAGATGGGGAAGGGAAGAAGAAGAGGCGCGCGCAGTTATAACCAAACAACTAAATCATCTAACAATGAAATCATCTAACAACTAAATAATCATCTACACATACACCTAAAATAATCATCAACTAAATCATCTACATCATCTAAATACACCTAAATCATCTACATCATCTAAATACACCTATATCATCTAACAACTAAATCATCTAACAAATAAATCATCTAACAACTAATACACCTAAAATAATCATCACCTAAATCAACTAAAAAAACTAAAAAAGGAGAGCCTCGGGTACGTGCGGTACCCACTACTAGAAAAACGCCTATTCGTGGCGCACATGAAAAAGCATGGCGCACTAGCAAAGGCGCCACGGCTCGCTCTGACTATCTCAGAGCGTGGCGCATCGCATGGTGCGCCACGGTTATATCGAGATAGGCGTGGCACTACCAAAAGCGCCACGGTAGGGTACATGTGCGCCACGGATGTTTTTTCAAAAATCAAAAAATGCAAAAACACCTCGCTTTTGAATTGCAAAGCAATGGGTCCGCATCGCCGTGTGTCGCCTCGCCGGGGGAGGTGGCGTGTACGACCTACCACCGCAGGAGGTGCGGAGGTGGACTTGCTCTCCTCGCCGGCATCGAGGAAGAGAGGCGTGAGGTGTGGTGGAGAAGGGAGGAGGTTGCCGCAAGGAGAAGGAGGTCTTGGCGGTCGTTGGAGCTCGCTGTCGCTTCGTGATGCAAGGAGGAGGAGGCCGCAAAGGAGGAGGCGAGGAGGAGGCCGCAAGGAAGGAGGTCGCCGTCATGACTGCAAGGAGGAGGAGAAGGTCGCTGCCGCCATCGCCATCGTCACTGCCACGACAAGGGAAGGAGGAGAAGTAAAGGAGGAGGAGGAGGAGGAGGAGGAGGAGGAGGAGAAGAGAGAAGGAAAAGGAGGAGGGAGGGGAATGAAAAAGAGAAGAGGGAGGGAATAGGGGTAGGTGGGCGGGGTGGTGATTCAAATTTGAATCCCGCCCAAGATTATCCGTGGCGCACTAGGTGGTGGTGCGCTACGGGTAAGTTGCCTCAATTTTTTTTTCTGCAGCAAAAAATCTTGTTTTTGCCATAACTTTTTACTCTTTTCGAATTTTGAGATTCTAAAAAATCGCTAAACGACCTAAAGAAGTTGCAAGCGGATTTGGAATCTCGTTCTCGTCATTTTGGTATATTATACGATTTTTTTCTATATCGTATGCAAAAGTTACGGCCTTTTTACCGTGGCATTACTTTTTTTTGCAAATAAAGTCGAAACTCATTTCTGTTAATTTTACTAGAAGCTATACCACATTACCTACCTAAATATGAAAGGATTTAATTTTTTGAAGTGTTTACCATTTTCGTTTATTTTTTGCAAACCCTAAAAAGGCGATCCACGGGGGTGGGGTGGAGTTGGTGCATGCCACTTAGGCGTAGGGCACTAGGGCGAGTGCCCACGGAAAGTTATACATCTGTGGCGCACTAGGCGAGTGCGCCATGTAAGTTTGTGGCGCTTGCAGAGGGGCGTGCGCTTAGGCGTAGCGCACCCCCATGTGCGCCACAGATGACACTAACAAGTGGCGCACATGACTATAGTGCGCCACAGATGTTTGGCGGGCCCAACAGGGCCTGGACCACACATCTGTGGCGCACTATAGTCATGTGCGCCACGGTTGTTCTAGTTACTAGTAGGGCACTGCCCACAGGTGAGCCACGCCTGTTTTAGCCGTGGGGCACTTCAACCATGTGAGCCACGGATGTGCTGATTACCTATAGCTGTTTTCCTAGTAGTGACCGGCGGCGGCGATGGGCGCGGGCGGCACTGTGGCGATCGGGGAGGAGAGGGAGAGGCGGCGCGGTGGCGCGACGCTAGTACGTGGAGGATGGAGGCACCGGTGCTGGCCGGTACGGAGGACGGAGGCGGCGCTGGTACGGAGGACGGAGGCAGAGCGCGGCGATGGACGGAGATGAAGGGTGGAGGCGGCGGTGCTGACGGCGACACCGGGCTCGCAAGGATGGGGCACCGCTGCGTTCGGGATCGGGCGGCGTCTCTATGCGGCGCGTCGGGTTGCAGAGAATGGAGAAGGGGAATAAGAAGAAGAGACGCGCGCAGTTATAAAGGAAGGACCTTTAGTCCCGGTTGGTGGCTCCAACCAGGACTAAAGGGTCATACGTCCCGGTTGGAGCCACCAACCGGGACGTATACTCCAATATTTTCAGCGGACCAAGGGTTCGCGCGCAGGGGGTATTTAGTCCCGGTTGGTGGCTCCAACCAGGACATATTCCCCTGGTTTCAAAAAATTTCAGGTGTTTTCTCTCTGTTCCCGCCTTATTTTTTATTTTGGGGTTTAAATTTGTATTATTTTTTAAATGATAATTAATTTGGAATTTAGAAAAACTTTAAACATAAAAAGTGTTTGGATTTGAATAAATAATTCAAAACCATTTTCTGTTTTAAAAAATAATTAATGTAACCATTTAAAATATGAACCATAAACAATTAAAAATGAATTAACTTATATTTTTTTAATATCAATTTGGAATTTAGAAAAACTTTAAACATAAGAAGTGTATGGATTTGAATAAATAACCCAAAACCATTTTCTATTTTAAATAATAATTAATGTAACCTTTTAAAATGAATTAACTTATATTTTTGAATATTAATTTGGAATTTAGAAAAACTTTAAACACAAGAAGTGTATGGATTTGAATAAATAATCCAAAACCATTTTCTATTTTTAAATAATAATTAATGTAACCTTTTAAAATGAATTAACTTATATTTTTGAATATTAATTTGGAATTTAGAAAAACTTTAAACATAAAAAGTGTTTGGATTTGAATAAATAATTCAAAACCATTTTCTGTTTTAAAAAATAATTATTGTAACCATTTAAAATATGAACCATAAATAATTAAAAATGAATTAACTTATATTTTTTTAATATCAATTTGGAATTTAGAAAAACTTTAAACATAAGAAGTGTATGGATTTGAATAAATAACCCAAAACCATTTTCTATTTTAAATAATAATTAATGTAACCTTTTAAAATGAATTAACTTATATTTTTGAATATTAATTTGGAATTTAGAAAAACTTTAAACACAAGAAGTGTATGGATTTGAATAAATAATCCAAAACCATTTTCTATTTTTAAATAATAATTAATGTAACCTTTTAAAATGAATTAACTTATATTTTTGAATATTAATTTGGAATTTAGAAAAACATTAAACATAAAAAGTGTTTGGATTTGAATAAATAATTCAAAACCATTTTCTGTTTTAAAAAATAATTAATGTAACCATTTAAAATATGAACCATAAACAATTAAAAATGAATTAACTTATATTTTTTTAATATCAATTTGGAATTTAGAAAAACTTTAAACATAAGAAGTGTATGGATTTGAATAAATAACCCAAAACCATTTTCTATTTTAAATAATAATTAATGTAACCTTTTAAAATGAATTAACTTATATTTTTGTATATTAATTTGGAATTTAGAAAAACTTTAAACATAAAAAGTGTTTGGATTTGAATAAATAATTCAAAACCATTTTCTGTTTTAAAAAATAATTAATGTAACCATTTAAAATATGAACCATTTACAATTAAAAATATTTCTAACTATGGACTACCACGCGAAGGATTTTCATTGTTTGGCAGACATTTAGTCCCGGATGTAGTCACAAACCGGGACTAAAAATATTTTCCGCCATTTCCCACCTCTTCCCGCCAAGATTTCCCGCCCTTTCCTTTCTACTAGATCTTTTAGTCCCGGATGTAGTCACTAACCGGGACTAAAGATATTTCCCGCCATTTCCCAAAGCTTCACGCCAAGTTTTCCCGCCCCTTCCCTCTATATTTAGGGTGATCGTGTCATGGCTATCCACACATCCACACCTTCCTCTCTTAGAACAATGGACAACGCCTACTGGGCCATTCTGACCCTCGAGGAGACCGAGGCGCTATGCGCCTCCAACTACCCTTGTCCGCCGGGTTACCGGCCGCCCGCCAGCTGGATGCTGAGAGCTGGAGGGGTTCCTGTCCCTCCTGTCCCTCAAGGTTCCGCACGCCAGGCGGCCATCACAAACCACTTCTACCACGAGCTCACGCCGGAGCAGCGGATGGATCCCCAGTGGGATCCCGACAACTACGACACCTGGAATGCCTTCTTCGCTAATAGGCGGGAAAGGGAGCTCGCCAGGTACGAGGGTGATGGCCCGCCACCGGTGAACCACAACGAAGCCGGCCGTCGTCTATGGTGGGCGAACCGTACTATCATCGGAGTGATGCGCTACATCGCCGGGGGAGACCATCCTCGCCTACGGTGCCCACGAGTCCACCCGCCACAGGCCCCACACCGTCCCGGCGGTAGCGGCATCGTCTTCCAGGAGACCCCTCTCCCGCCCGCCGTGAATCCGAGGCTGGAATGGCCCCTGGTATATGCCATGGATGGGCCGAGGATCCCCGGAGTGGCAGGTGACGATGACGATGATGATGACGATGACGATGAAGACCCTGAAGCTGCGTACTATAGGACTAGGCATGATTATGACTAAAGGGGGCGGCTTTAGTCCTGAGTGTTAGCTAGTCCCGTTTGTCCCGGTTTTTAATAGTATTAAATGTCTTGAGTGTTACCTAATAAATAAAGGGAAATGCCTATATGAAGAGAGGGTTCATATTTAGTCCCGGTTGGAGAAACCAACCACGACTGAAGGGATTGCGGCAGAGTGGGCCAGGCAACACTAATAATAGGGGTGAGTGTCGACATTATGTCGTGCGGCTTGTACCTTGTCCTGGATGGTGTCACCAACCGGGACTAAAGATGAACCTTTAGTCCCGGTTGGAGACACCAACCGGGACTAAAGATGAGTCAGCACTAATAATAGGGGTGAGTGTCGACATTATGTCGTGAGTGTCGACATTATGCCGAGCTGCTTGTACTATAAATATGCATCCTTGTGAGTCCAGTCCTCCAGCCAGTTTGAGGCATCTCCAAGATGGTTTTCGAGAGCAGGACACCATCATGCGGCCAGTTGAGGAGATGCCGACGAGCCCAGCCTCCGCATCTCCGAGAAACTGGTCATAGAGGCACTCCTAATATGTGAAATTAGTTAGCTCCGAGGCGTATTGATCTAGTTAGTGAAGTTACAAGCTGCAAGATGGTTTTAGAGGGGACACCATCTGGCTGGTTCCAGTGGAGATGCCGAGAGCCAGCCTCCTCGGCATCTCCGAGAAATCGGTCATAGAGGCACTCCTAATATGTGAAATTAGTTAGCTCCGAGGCGTATTGATCTAGTTAGTGAAGTTACAAGCTGCAAGATGGTTTTAGAGCAGGGACACCATCAAGGCCAGTTTTAGGAAGATGCCGAGAGCCCAGTCCTCCGCATCTCAGAAACTGGTCATAGAGGCACTCCTAATATGTGAAATTAGTTAGATCCAAGGCGTATTGATCTAGTTAGTGAAGTTACAAGCTGCAAGATGGTTTTAGAGCAGGACACCATCACGGCCAGTTTGAGGAGATGCCGACGAGCCCAGTCCTCCGCATCTCCGAAAATCGGTCATAGAGGCACTCTAATATGTGAAATTAGTTAGCTCCGAGGCGATTGATCTAGTTAGTGAAGTTACAAGCTGTAAGATGGTTTTAGAGCAGGACACCATCATGTTAGCCTGTCGAGGAGATGCCGACGAGCCCAGTCCTCGGCATCTCCGAGAAACTGGTCATAGAGGCACTCCCTAATATGTGAAATTAATATTAAAACTAAGACTACAAAACCGGACTAAAGGCCACAAACCATGAAGATATCCTTCGGTCAAGCCACAAACCGAAAAGACATGAACTAGAGTTACATAATATGAGCATGAACTTCTTGGCATATGTCCTTCCTTATGATCGCTTGACGTAACCATGGAGCATCTTCTTTACTTAACGGAATGCTTGGCCGGTTTTCCTTTGTGAAGGGCGAATTTCATCAAACTTATTATAATCTTGACATGTCCATCTTGTCCTCGATTCCCACGATGTATCTTTTCCCTAAAAGAACTATGTGACGCTTTGGCTCATCATATGATGTATTCTTGCATATTTTTTCTTTTTTCGGCCGGAGGACATGTCCTTCACATAGAAAACCCGAGACACATCATTGGCTAGGACGAATGGTTCATCTCTATAACCAAGATTGTTGAGATCCATGTTGTCATCTCGCATAACTGGTCTATCTTTACCCTTCCCCATTCAGTTGACCATTTGCGGTGAAACAAAGGGACCTTAAAAGAGACTCCATAGTCTAGTTCCCATATCTCCTCTATGTAACCATAATATGTGTCCTTTTGTCCATTCTCGCTATTGCATCAAAGCGGACACCACTATTTTGGTTGGTGCTCTTTTTATCTTGGGCGATCGTGTAGAATGTATTCCCATTTATTTCGCACTTTGGAAATTCAATACAAGAGAAGATGGTGACGCCAACAAGTATAGCTGATCTCCAACAGTGGTGTCATTCAAGAGATGTGTCCGCATCCAACCACCGAAAGACTTCATGTGTTCATCTGTAATCCATGATTCAGGCTTCCCCGGGTTTTTGGAGCGTACAATATTCTTGTGTTCCTCGATATACGGAGCTGCCAACGTGGAATTATGTAGAACTGTGTAGTGTGCTTTAGTGAAAGAATCCCCGTCCCTGCATATCATTGATTTCTTTCCGAGCATGCGTTTTCCACTTAGTCTTCCCTCATGCCGCGAGTCAGAAATACCAATCGGCTTAAGGTCAGGAATAAAGTCAACACAAAACTCAATGACCTCCTCTGTTCCATATCCCTTGGAGATGCTTCCTTCTGGTCTAGCACGGTTATGAACATATTTCTTTAAAACTCCCATGAACCTCTCAAAGGGGAACATATTGTGCAGAAATACCGGACCGAGAATGGCAATCTCTTCCACTAGATGAACCAGGAGATGCGTCATAATATTGAAGAAGGATGGTGGGAACACCAATTCAAAACTAACAAGACATTGTACCTCATCCTTCAGAACCTTGGCGTAATATCCGGATTGATTACCTTTTGAGATATTGCATTGAGGAATGCACAGCTTCACAATGGGTACTCGAACATTTTCCGGTAGAAGCCCCCTCAATGCAATCGGAAGCAATCACGTCATAATCACGTGATGATCATGAGACTTCAGGTTTTGGAACTTTTCTCCGCCATATTTATTATCCCTTTATATTAGATGAGAAGTCGACGGCACCTTGATACTGTAAAGGACTTCAAAAAGATTTCCTTCTACGCTTTGGTAAGAGCATAGGCACGACTTAAGTGACGCCTTTATCCGCCTTTGTTATCTCAGATGCATGTTCTTTGGGTCTTTCATAATTTGTTGGTCCTCCCGTGCTTCAGGTGTATCTTTTGTCTTCCCATGCACGCCTAGGAATCCTAGCAGGTTCACGCGGAGATTCTTCGTCACATGCATCACGTTGATTGAAGAGCGGACACGCAGGACTTTCCAATACGGCAGCTCCCAAAATATAGATTTCTTCTTCCACATGGGTCCGTGTCGTGTAGCGACGTCGTTCGGAACTGATTGACCACCGGGACCCTTTCCAAAGATTACTTCTGTGTCCTTGACCATACCAAATACATCATCACCAGCAGGGAGTTCAGGCTTCTTCCGGTGATCTGCCTCACCTTTGAAATGCTTGCCTTTCTTTCTTACGAGATGATTGGTCGGAAGAAATTGTCGATTCGCCAGGTACACAACCTTCTTGCATTTATGAAAATATGTACCTTCGGTCTTATCTAAACAGTGGGTGCATGCCTTATATCCCTTGTTTGTCTGTCCGAAGGTTACTAAGAGCAGCCAATCATTGATGGTTACGAATAACAACCCTCAGATTAAATGGCTCTGCTTTGTTCTCATCCCACGACGTACACCTGGTTTGCCCCACAACCGTAAGAGTTCTTCAACTAATGGCCTAAGGTACACATCAATGTCGCGTTGCCGGTTGCTTCGGCCTTGGATGAGCACGCATCATAATGAACTTACGCTCATGCACAACCAAGGAGGCAGGTTGTAGATACATAGAGTCATGGGCCAGTCTTTGGATTGCAGCTGCTCCCCAAAAGGATTCATGCCATCCGTACTTAGACCAAACCATAAGTTCCTTGCGCACCGCAAAGTCCGGGAAGTCTCTCGATTTTTCTCCACCGTGACCCATCGCCAGGTGTGTCTCAACTTCCCGCCTTTCTTACGGTCTTCTTTGTGCCATCGCAACAACCTCGGCATGCTCTTTGTTTCGAACATGCGTTTCAACCTTGGTATTATAGGAGCATACCACATAACCTTAGCAGGAACCCTCTTCCGAGGGGCTCTCCTCAACATCACCAGGGTCATCTCGTCTGATCTTATACCGCAACGCGTTGCATACCGGGCATTTATCTAAATTCGCATACTCCTTATCGCGGTAGAAGATGCAGTCATTAATGCATGCATGTATCTTTTGCACATCTAATCCCAGAGGACAGAGAGTCTTCTTTGCTTCATAGGTACTCTCGGGAAGTTTGTTATGTTTTGGAAACTTCGGCTTCATTATTTTCAGTATCTTTTCAAATGAGGAGTCAGTTAGACCACACTCTGCCTTTCATCGGAACAATTCCAGTGTGGTACCGAGCTTTGTGCTGCCATCTTCACAATTTGGGTACAACAATTTCTTGTGATCTTCTAATATGCCCTCTAACTTAAACTTCTCATTTTCTGTTTCACAGTCTCGCTATGCATCAGAAATGACCCTACCAAGTTCATCAGCCGGCTCATCTGATGCCCGTTCTTCACCTCTTTCCTCTCTATTGTCTTCCACTGAAGTATCACTGATGTATTCAGGAAACATATGATGATAGTTGTTATCATCATCTTCTTCTTCACCATCTTCCATCATAACCCCTCTTTCCCCGTGCTTGGCCCAGCAATTATAGTTGGGCATTAAACCTTTCATAATCAGGTGGCCGCGAATGATTTTCGAGGAAGAGTACTCCTTGTTGTTCCTACATTGAACACATGGACAACGTATAAATCCATTCTCTTTGTTTGCCGTAGCCACATCGATAAATTTATTCACGCCTTTGATATACCCGGCTACCCACCGGTGACCGTACATCCATTCCCGACCGTTCATCTGCATCATATAAGTAAGTTTATCAAAAAACAGGACATCATAAATAATGAAATAACCAATTCACACCGACACATGAATTGTATCAATGACCTAGAAAAGATAAGATTGCTAACCTCGATTATTTTTGTTCTATGAGAGGGAAATAAAGAGGGAAATAAAGAGGAGAAAGCTCAAGTGCGTCTCGGATACATTCTATATTTTTGTTCTATGAGAAATTCAACGGGATTATTCACTCAAACATTTCAACAAACACCTTCAATGCATGCATGAGAAAAAACTAGCACACCCCCTCACACCTTCCACCATTCGAAAAAACAGAGTGGAGGCAGAGGAGCTGGGGCGTTGCATTTATAGAGGGCAGGGGGTCTTTAGTCCCGGTTGGAGCCACCAACCGGGAATAAAGGTGCGTGCCACGCCACGGATCGTCGCTAACCTTTAGTCCCGTTGGTGGCTCCAACCGACATATGCCCTTACCACGGGACGCATGCCTCCGGCCCCGTGCCGAACCGACGGGCAGCATTAGTCCTGGTTGGTGGCGCAACCGGGACTAATGCTCTGAGGGGGCGCGAACGGATGGCATGTTTTCTACTAGTGTCATCTCCGCCGCTTCGAAGTCCGGCTCGCCGCTGGCTACCGCTGCACGCACGTCCGTGTCCTTCCTCAAGCCCGCAGCAACCTCCACCGCCGCGCCATTTGTCTGCGCGCAGGTGGCGCCCTGTCGCCGACCTCCGCAAGATGCCGCTTAGCGCTTCTTCAGCCGCCGCGATACAACGCATGCGCAAGCCGGATAAAAGCAGCTCACCTAGCTAGCTACAACGATTGATACAGCTTTCCCGATAAGATATCGACCAATACGCATATGCGTACATATATCTATCTTGGCGCCGTAAAATCTATGCAACGTAAGCCACCGCTGCCTCGACAACTTCCTAACTAAGCCGCGTCTGCGCAATCTTGGCCGGCTGCCCGTGCGCGCCCGCCTCCGTTTAGCTGGCTACGCCATGCCGCCAAAGCCGGCTCGGTGCTCTCCCCGATGCTTCCTCGCAGCCCGGCTGCACATACCGCTTACCGCACGCCGCTTTTGACCGGCTGCATGCGCTTGTTGGTCGCCCGCCCGTCCTTGCGCGACGCGTCCATCCTTTCGACTCAGGGAAGTAAGTAGATGAAGCCGGGCAGCCGGCTGAAGAAGAAGCCGGGTAGGGGAAAAAGAAAGACGAGAGAGAAAGAAAAAAGAGAGGAGAGCACTAGTGCAGGCCCCCCTTTAACTCCGGTTGGAAGGGTCCTCTAACAGCGGTCCTCCAACCGCTGTTGAGGGTTCGGTGTTAGAGGGGGCCCCTTTAACAAGCGTGGCGCACGTGGGTCTGCCGCAGGCCTCAGGCCCCTCCCCCTTTAACACCGGTTCAGACCGAACCGTGTTAAGATTCTACGGCGAGATTTAGGCCGCTTTTACGCGGCGGAAAACGGCCTAAATCTCGCCACGGCATTTTGCCTCTGCCTGCTCGGGGCGATTATGCGGGAGGGGGAGCGAGGGGAATCGATCGAGCGGTATACACATAAATCGTCATCGGTACATACGAGTACATGAATAATTAAGCAACTATTATTATACACAAACATCGCCATCGGCACATACATCGTCATCGCTCATTTTGGTGGATATCTAAAGAGTTCTCCGCCAGCGTGACGACCTCATCAAGTATGAACCCCGCCAATTCCTCTTGAATGGCTCGTATGCGTTCAAATGGTAGGAGTTGGTCCCGCATCCGCCGATCTGAATATATATGAAGAATGGGCCGTCAATATATATATAAGAATAAAACTCAACACAATTGATGGTAATAAAATAATGTTGTGGACTTTGTTTACTTACTCTAAGTTGTTCTAGTGCGGCTTGGCCCGTCAAGACATATCGTGTTATGAATGAATTCGCAAACATAGTAACCACATAAGTTATTGCCGTGTCCCTGATGTGCGCACTTTACGAGAATAGAGAGTTCAATCAAAATAATAATCAATAAAGCATGATATAATGGAATTGGAAGCTAGCTAGTATTACTTACATTTTGGTCTACAAATTTTAGTTCTTCTGACCATTCACCCACGGCCCTGCCCGTGAACCTTTTCCAAACCCTGTCCGACAAATAAAATGGATAAAGGAGTAATTAATTACTTATTGTCACGAAAGTTGTCGATCTAGTGCGATAATATGATTGAAATTACCTCTGGAGCATCTCTCTAAAGTTTGCCCATATCTCTTTTTCTTTTCGTAACGAGTCCATGACAAGGACTTTTCCTGAGTCGGGTTGAATGACTAGCAGAATAAAGTGGAACCTACGCACGCATAACTCATCATCAGTTACACTTAACATCGAGTAAGATGAAATAGAATGTGTACAAGAGAGAGGGTAACAGTACTCACGAGAAGTTGTAAGGCAATAGTATTTCCCTTTTGTTTTGTTGTCTCAGTAAAGACGTTAGCAAGTAATCTTATGTTTGCCCGGGTTTGGTTTCTACCACTTCTTCATGAACTCTATTTGGGTCAACGAACCCAATGTCAAAAGGGCCTCCTTTCCTGCATTCCATAACCTTTTTCCTGCATAATAGTATATACATATATGGTGAACATATATATATATATACATGCAATTAATAAAGTGAATGAGATGAGACATAAATTATAGAAATAGTACTTACACACAATAAAGGCTGATGGCAGCTTTGTCGAGTTCCTTCTGATTGAATAGAAAATGCAAGTCTTGAATCTTGAAGTCGATCGCGTCATCTCCGCAGAAGAAAATATCATCTCTTATATGCGCTGTGATCCATTCTACCTTTCTCGTCTTGCAGAAATGAAGGTACCACTTATGCAATTTTCGCATCTTTGTTGGTAGAGTCTTGAGCTCCTCTTTCTTGACGAGATTCTTCCCATACTTTCATGGCTGTATGGGGTTGGCATCGCATTTGGGCAAGTTGTCTCCCATGACGTTCAAGTATGCAATGTAAGTCATCCCCATCTCATTGGCATTTCTTTGTAGCTCTGCCTCGTAATCATTAATGCAGGCATGTATCTTCTGCACGTCTAATCCTAGAGGGCAGACAACCTTCTTTGCTTGGTATGTACTGTCGGGCCACTCATTATTTCTTGGAAGAAGATTCTTCATTTTTACTAACAACTTTGAAAATGCTACCGTCACACACCATTCTCTGCCTTCCATTGCAGCAAATCCAGTGTGGCACCTAGCTTTTTGTGGCCATCTTCGCAAGTTGGATACAACAATATTTTGTGATCCTTTAACATCTGCTCCAGCTTCTCCTTCTCCTTTTCAGTTTCACATTCTTCCTTTGCATCAGTAATGGCCCGACCAAGATCGTCATCAGCGGGCCCATCTGCTCCCTCTTGATCTTCATTATCTACCTCCGTTGCATTATCATCATATTCAGGATACATATTATGATAGTTTTCATCATCCTCTTCTTCTTCGTTGTCTTCCATCACAACCCCTTTTTCTCCGTGCTTGGTCCAACAATTATAGGTGGGCATGAAACCGGATCGAAGCAGGTGGGCGTGAATGGTTCTAGTATTTGAGTAGTCTTTCTTGTTCTGACAGTGAACACACGGACAACACATAAAACCATTGTGACCATGGTTTGCATTAGCCACAACGATGAAATTTTGGAGGCCCGTAATGTACTCGGAAGTGCGGCGGTCACCGTACATCCATTGCCGATTCATCTGCATTAATATGTAGTATATATCAAAAAATAATAGGGAGATGACCATTTTTATATATATATAGTACATCAATGACACATGAAACTATAGTTGCCGACCTCGACCGAGACGGAAAGAGCAACAAGAAAGCTTATTTTGAGCTCTCGGGCATTTCACCGAACACCTCTAGTGCATATGAAAAAAACACAAACTAGCACTCTTCACACCCTCTTGCTAGGCTCCAAAATGTGAAAGAATGAAAGAGGGGTGTGTGGGCTGGGGTGGTGTTATAGTTCTTTAACACCGGTTCATGCCACAAACCGTGTTAAAGAGAGGCCATCGCTTAGGACCTCTAACACCGGTTCGTGGCACGAACCGGTGTTAAAGGGGGGGCTCCTTTTTTGCCGCAGGGGCCACGCTGGTACGGCCCCCCCTTTAACACCGGTTCGTAGAAGAACCGGTGTTAAAGCCCCTTTTCGGGATCAACAAAAGACCTCGTTTCCACTAGTGGAGGAACTGCCGATTGAAAAGAAAGAAAAGTGGGGCCGGCTGGGTGTGAAGAGAGAGCACGACCGATTAAAAATAGGAAGAGAAAAAGTGAGAAAGAGGGAACATATACGGTTGGTTGTATCTGGCTGGGGAGAAGAAAATCGGCCTGTCTGTTGGTAGAACTAGAAGGAAGAAAAGAGAAAAGTCTGCCGGTTGAAAAAAAAATGACGAAAAGTGTTGGGAAACTGGGCCGGCAGAGGCCCACTCGGTGTGGCCTCTACTACGCTAGCATTGACCCATGTGGGTATCGTATCCCCCTTTAGTCTATAAATGGAGGAACAATATGTGTACGGGAGTTTACAGAGTTTTAATAAAGCCCTTTTGTTCCCTGTGTCATCTACTTTGTACTGTGTGTACATTCTACTAGTCTTCTTGTCGGGTGTGGAACAGCCTCGGGACCGGCCAGTCGGCAGGGGGTGTTCCAACACGTTATCAGCACGTGTCTCTCCGTCGAGCCTCCGTCAAGCCACCGTCGAGCCTGCATCACGCAGACTTTCGTTGAAGGAAACCAAAATCTGACCGCAAAAATGGATTCATCTCGTGATTTCCTTTTAAGATTTGCGTTTAGATCTTAGATCAGATCCCATCTGGGGTACGGATTTTTCTTCCCGGGAGTCGAGCTGACCTGCTGTCGCCGACCAATATCGATTTAACCACTCCGTATTAGGAACTTGTTGACTGTATCAGTGCACCTGTTGTGCCGATCTAGTTTTTATTTAATAGATCGGACTGATCTTGAACGTTTTAATTAGTAGATACGATTGATCTACAAAAAATTTAACCTTATCCTGTGCACGCACATGAGTTGCATCTACCCTTTTTTTTCTCTTTGCATATATTCATGTACGTGCAACAGCAATGGCAGCCAGATGTAAGTCCATTGGTCGCCATTGCCGTCAAGGCGCCATCACCGCGCCGGCCACCGCCGGCACGTCACCGCCCATACCGCTGGCCTCCCGCCCGGCAGCCGCCGCTGCCACGACGCTTACCAGCCGCTGGTCACACCGCCACGGCGCACGCCGCAGTAGTTGCTGGCCGCGCTGGCGCTGCCGCTCATTGGCCGACCATCGCCATACCCATGCTGGCCCGCTTCGCCGCATGCGCCGCCGCTGCCGCGGCCGCGCTGGCATCATTGTTGCCGCTACACGCGGCTGGCGCCTGCCCGCGCGCGCTGCCCTGCCACCGCGCGCCGCTTCGCCAGACGTGGCCTGCTCGCTGGCCGCCGGCTTGGCCTCGCTGCCGCCGCTCAAGACGCTGGGCTTGGCCGCCTGGCCACAGGCCGCCCACCGCCGCCACACGCTGGCTGCCGCCGCATTACCTCACCTCCGGTCCGTCCTGCTGCCGGCGCCGCCTCCCCAGATGGGAGCTAGCTCTGCTAGCTCCGTTCCCCCGCTTAGCGGGCCAGGACGGTCTGGAGCGGGCCGGCCGCGCAGAGGCATGTGTGGCTGGGCCGTTTGGGAGCACGCGATCGCTGGGCGGTTGGACCGTTTTTGGCTCTGTTTTCGGACCGTTTTTACACAAGCTTTTGTACTATGTTTTACTACAATTATTAATTATCGCATGATTTTAATACTTTGTATCTCATAGATAGCTTGTACCGTTTTACATTAATTTTTGGAACGCCGTCATACTTGAATTATTGTATCGATTATCGCATATATGCAACCGATTACCTGCTGTAATCTTACACCCTTTGCATAAATTGCAGATGACCGGAATCGTCAGCCGCGAGTTCCCGGAGTTGACCTAGGATGGGCTTAACTACCTGACTTGGGCCTCGGACGTTGAGATCGTCCTCGAGGGCCGATGCATCAAGGATGCGTTGATTGAGGGGACCCCGATAGCCCCCAGCAAAACCATCCCGGCGGATAACGCCAAAGCCCTGCACTTCCTCCGCCATCACATGTGTGAGACTCTCAAGAATGAGTACATGGCAGAACGGAGTGCTTCTGCCCTTTGGACCGCCCTCAACAAGCGGTTCTCTAGGCTGAAGTACACCATTCAGCCACAGGCGGAGGCAGATTGGATACGTCTGAGGTTTGCGGACTTCAAGACGGTGGGAGAGTACAACTCCAGGTTGCACCGGATTTGTACTATTCTTCAGCTGTGTGGGACCAGTACCACCGATCAGCAGAAGATAGACAAAACCCTCTCCACATTCCATCCGGACAACATCCAGTCCTCGCGAAACTTTCGCCAGGAAGGATTCACGGAATATGCAGCGCTTATTGATGCTCTCCAGGTGGCCAAGGCGAAGGATAATGTTCTGAAAAAGAACTTCTCCGCGCAACCCTTCGCAGGGGGCCCAAGTCATGAGGCCAATGCCGGTGTCTACAAGGTGCGCAAGCCCATCCACAAGAAGAGAGGAAAGAAGGGCAAGAAGGGCCCCAACTCCTCCAACCCGGCCAAGCAACACAAGGCGGGCAAGGGGGAGGCGAGGCCCCAGGACTGCTTCCGCTGTGGCTCCAAGACTCACTTCTTCAGGCAGTGTTTGGCCCCTAAACACGTCGTGGACGCTTTCAAGGCCAACAAGAAGGCGCGCGAGGCGCATCTTGTCCAGGTTGAGGCACCACTGGCGCCCGGAGCGGCGCCTGTGCAAAACGTCGCTCACGTAGTGGCGCAGGACGTAGCACAAGTGGCAGCACCCTCTGCGGTCCCCACGGATGCCGCTGTGCCCATGGAGGTTGAGCACGTTATGCCCCCGCCGCCTCAGCTAGGCCCCTTGTCCATGATGATGGCCAACGAAGAGAAGCTCACTGACCTTGAGATACAGGCTGAGATTGATGGTTTCTTTGCAGAATCCACCTGATCTCCTTTTGTTGTGATGATTCCTTTTCCGCAATAATCATATACAATTTTTCGATATGGTTGTAAGCTCTATGAGAGCATAACACTTATTTGTTTTCGGCGATTGGATGACATTTATTTCATTCATTTATTCCATTATTTGATTATGTGATGTTCTGAAATGTTTATGTGTTTTACTTACTTGATGTAGCATCTTCCTCGCTCCATTATATTAATTAGGCACTATATTTTAGAACGCGTGTGGCGCCCAAATGGAGGAAACGTGCCTGGATGATAGCGGCACCACAACTACCATCTTGAGAGAAACAAAGTATTTTGAGTCCATTACCAAAAACCCTGGTAACATAATGACGATCGCCAGCTGCGGTCCGAATGTAGTTGGCTCCGGAAGAGCAACTATCATACTCCCAAATGGAACAACTCTGATCATTGAAGAGGCATTGTTGTATCCGGAGTCGATTCGTACTCTCTTAAGTTTTAGAGACATCCGCGCAAATGGTTTCCATGTCGAAACCAATGATGATGAGAATGGAAAGGAGTTCCTACTCATTACCAAGCGCGACGAAAATGGTAAACATGTTGTCGAAAGACTCCCTTTATTAGCTACTGGGATGTACTACACTAAGATAGTAGCACACCTATTTACACTACCCTTAAGACTGTCTTTAGAAGCTCCGAACTATTCTGCCTTTGGCATGATAGGTTAGGCCACCCCGGTCTTAGGATGATGAGAAATATAATTAACAACTCGAACGGTCATAATGTTAATGTGAAAAATTTCCCGAATCCCGATGATTTCGTGTGCTCCGCATGCGCTACGGGGAAATTGATCATTAGACCATCCCCCCTAAAGGTGAAGGATGAACTCCCCGCGTTCTTGCAACGCATTTAAGGGGATATATGTGGTCCAATTCAGCCCTCTCAGGGCCGTTTCGGTACTTCATGGTGCTCATCGATGCTTCCTCTAAATGGTCCAATGTTTGCCTGTTGTCAACAAGGAACCATGCTTTTGCAAATTTGATCTCCCAGATCATACAAATAAGGAATAAATTCCCTGATTATCGTTTAAAGTCTATTTGAATGGACAATGCCGGAGAATTTACTTCAAAGGCATTCGATGATTATTGCATGGCAACTGGAATCAAACTTGAGTACTCCGTACCGCATGTCCACACTCAAAATGGACTTGCGGAGGCATTGATTAAAAGGATTAAATTCATTGCCAGACCACTCCTTCAGGGTTGTAATTTACCAACTACATGTTGGGGACACGCGGTGTTACACGCCGCTAATCTCATCAACTTTTGACCATCGGCCTACAACATCCACTCTCCCATCCAACTGGTGCAAGGGTCGGCACCGAAAATTTCCCACCTCCGTAGGTTCGGCTGCCAGGTATATGTACCTATACCACCACCCCAGTGATCAGCAATGGGACCGCTCCGTAAGTCGGGGATATACGTTGGTTATGAGACGGTGTCCATAATCAGGTTCTTGGACCCCTTGATAGGTGACTGTCACACGACCCGTTTTGCTGACTGCATTTTTGACGAGGATCTTTTTCCGACTTTTGGGGGAGGTAATCAACCCCTGGATGACAAAAGTCGAGAAATCACGTGGAAAGCCACGGGGATCCACGCTCATGACCCGCGCACTGTTGAGAGTAATAGAGAAGTCCAAAAGATACTAGATTTGCACACCCTAGCGAATCAACTGACCGATCATTTTAGTGATTTAAAGACTGTGACAAAATCGCATGTGCATGCACGCGATGCACCGGAAAGGGTTGAAATACCAAAGAAAAATGATGGTATACCCTCTCCTGCTCCAAGGCCTAAGAGGACGCGAATTCCGGTTTCTCAAATCCCAAGTACCCGGGGACGCTCGAAGAAAAAGGATAAGAGAGATTTATTACAGTCTGCCCCTGTTGAGGGGAGCCGATTGAGACCTGGCACAAGTAAGGATATTTCAGTGCACGAAATTCCGGACTTGAACTTTCCTATATCGGAAATACCCAGCGAAGTTGTGTGCTCACACATCGGAGCGGGAAAGCTAAAGGACCTAGCTCCTGGATTGGGAAATCCGGTGGAGCAAGAGGATGTGCCTGATGCACTCCATGACGAAATGGCCATTAACTATGTTAATTCGGGCAAGTCATACAACCGAGCCATGGCAAATGTCGACGTTAATTTTTCCAAGAAAATTGCCTCAATCATAGATCTTGACCCTAAGCCTAACACGCCCGCTGATTGCAAGAAAAGGTCAGATTGGAAAGATTGGAAGAAGGCAATTACTGATGAATTACTATCGTTAAACAAAAGAGAGGTATTTGGACCTGTTTGTCTAACTCCTCCCCACATTCGCCCCGTTGGCCATAAGTGGGTTTTTGTTCGAAAGAGAAACGAGAATAATGAAGTAGTAAGGTACAAAGCTAGGCTCGTTGCTCAAGGTTTCACTCAGCGACCAGGTGTCGACTTTGAGGAAACTTACTCCCCAGTCATGGATGGAATTACCTTTAGATACTTGATCTCAATGGCAGTAAACATGGACTTAAAAATGAAACTAATGGATGTTGTCACCGCTTACCTATATGGTAACTTGGATTCGAACATATACATGAAAGTACCAGAAGGTATCCCTGTCCCGAACCAGGATAGAGCAAACAGGAGCTTATATAGTGTTCAGCTTAAGAAGTCATTGTATGGACTAAAACAGTCAGGTAGGATGTGGTATAATCGTTTAAGCGATTTCCTTCATCAGAAGGGATACGCGAGCAATTAAGATTGCCCATGTGTTTTTATACGGAGATCCCAGGATGGTTTCTGTATTATCTCTGTGTACGTGGACGATTCGAATATAATAGGTACACCTGACGATATTGAGGAAACGAGTTCCTACCTGATGTCGGAATTCGAGATGAAAGACTTAGGCAAAACCAAGTTCTGCCTCGGTCTGCGACTTGAGCATTCCCCTACTAGGATTCTAGTTCACCAGTCGGCCTACACCCAGAAGGTGTTGGAACGATTTGGGTTTGAAAAGGCATATCCTTCTAAGACCCCGATGGTCGGAAGATCTTTGCAGCAAGACAAGGAACCGCTCAGGCCTAAAGAAGAGGGGGAGGAAATTCTGGGACCGGAATTCCCCTACTTAAGTGCAGTTGGCGCACTTATGTACCTCACAAATTGTACACGGCCGTATATTGCATTCACCGTCAATTTGCTTGCAAGGTACAGTTCTGATCCTACCAAGAGGCATTGGAAAGGCGTTAAGGACATCTTTAGGTACATACAAGGGACAAAGGACCTTGGCTTGTTTTACCAAAAGAACCAAGACCTATCTGTTGTAGGCTATGCAGATGCTGGGTACCTTTCGGACCCGCATACATCCAAGTCGCGGACTGGATATGTTTTCCTTTGTGGTGGAACGGCAATTTCCTGGAAATCGTCTAAGCAAACTCTTGTGTCAACTTCGACGAACCACTCGGAAATCATAGCATTATATGAAGCATCACGAGAATGTGTATGGCTTCGACGAGTAGTTAGCCACATCCAGATGTCATGTGGACTAAACACCGTACAAACCCCAACAATTATCTATGAAGATAATGCCGCTTGTGTTGCACAAGTCCAGACGGGTTATGTGAAGAGCAATCTCACAAAGCATATAAACCCCAAGTTCTTCTATGCACATGAACTGCAAAAGATGAACGAAGTGAAAGTCTTGCATACTAAGTCGTGTGAAAATCTCGCTGATTTGTTCACTAAATCATTGCTAGCATCTTCTTTCGAGAGATGTGTCCGTGGGATTGGCATGATGAGACTTAGGGAGATGCAAGGTTCAGGGGGAGAATCTTCACAAACTCATCGCTGAAATCTTGATCCCGATGATTGAGTGCTTAACTTTATAATTAAGTGAATTGTACTCTTTTTCCCTTAGTGAGTTTTTATGAAGTTTCTCACATGAGGTTTTTAATGAGGCAATTCGTGCAACATAGCAAGAAGTATACCGCGTGCATTTCTCCATATTTTTCCCACTAGGTTTTTCGGAGTTTTAAGCCATGGTTATACAGATAAGATACCCATGGGGAGTGTTGGGAAACTAGGCCGGTAGAGGCCCACTCGGTGTGGCCTCTACTAGGCTAGGGTTGGCCCATGTGGGTATCGTATCCCCCTTTAGTCTATAAATAGAGGAACAATCTGTGTACGGGAGTTTACCGAGAGAGTTTTAATAATGTTCCCTTTTGTTCCCTGTGTCATCTACTTGTGTACTTTGTGTGCCTTCTATTAGTCTTCTTCTCGGGTGTGGAACAGCCTCGGAACCGGCCAGTCGGCAGGGGGTGTTCCAACAAAAAGAAGAGGGACGGCTGCATACAAGGGACCGGTTGGTCGCCATCCGTTTAAAAAAAGTAAGGCAAGAAAAAATAGTCTGACTAGTTGTTCTAATCCGGCTGATCAAAGATGAGAGAAAAAATCCGGCTGCGTCTGTTTGGCTGGATGGACCCGTCCGACTAAGATTCGATCCGGCTGATGTCTGCTTGTCCATCCGATTCGCTCGGTTGGTCCGTTTTGGCTAAGTCGGGCCGACTTGGCGCGACTTCGCCTGTTTGACTGCCTGATTCACCCGGTTGTCCTGATCCGGCTAAGTCGGGCAGACTTAGTGCGACTTCGTCAGTTTGGCTGCCAGTCCGGCTGATTCGGTGCGACCTCGCCCGTTTGGTTGCCGGTCTAGCCGGCAGAACCCGGTCCGGCTGGGCCAGGCCGGCTCAGCGCATCCCTGCGCGTTTGGTTGTCTGGCCGGCTGGGAACTGGATCCGTCTATGTCGCCACAAGGGCTCCGAACCTGGGTACTTCCTGTGTCTCGACGCACTCGTTTGTACCCAATCCCGCCCGCGGACGCCGTCGCAGTCGCCCTGCTCGCTCCCACACCACTATCTACCCTCTTTAGGCAATGTCGTTTCCATACCGACGACAGACCCAACCATAAAAAAGTTCTTGGAGACCCAATCCAATTGTTGCAAAGGATGACCAATCAGATGATCAACATGAGAAGCAACCTTTCCCAAAGTGATTGTGATAACAATGATATCAAGGATGATATTATAGAACGAACTCAATCTTGCAAAATCTGTGGAGACATAGGACACACTTATAAAGAGCATATGGACCAATGCCCAAATTGTGAAGAGAAACATCCAACTAGACAATGCCCCACATCTCAAGTTTCTTGTTTCCTATGTGAAGGAAATGATCATGTCCCTGTCCAATGCCCCATCTATCATATAGTTCAACAGATGAAACAAGATGGAATGCATCAAGTCTTTGGAAACCTCCATGAAGGAACAACTCCCACCAAGAATGATGAAGACAAAGTGAAACCTCAATATGCACCTCCATACATTGTAACTCACTATGGTGGACAAAAGAGGAAACATGGACGTTATCCTAGGAACCGTTTAAAGAATCGAGGAAGTTTTTCCACCTTTGTGGTGAAGTATGAAGAACATGAACTAAGAGCCCTCCTAGCTTTGGAGAGACCCAAGAAGAAGAAGGATATTAGCCAAGTTATGTGCAACATATGCAAAAATCTAGAACATTATGGATCACATTGTCTAGAAAAGAAGAAGAACAAGAAAAGCAAGCCTGTGAAAGATCTCAACCTCGTCACATGTTTCAACTGGGAAAATAAGGGACACTATGCAAACAACTGTCCAGAGAAGTTACATCAAGATGCCAAGTAAGCCAAATTGTAATCTAGTCAAAAAACCTTTTAAGGGTAGTAGTAACCTAGTTGTCTTGAAGCCAACTTGTAACCTCTAGCCTTCCCGAATCTCGGGACGAGATTCCTTTTAAGGGTGGTAGTCTGTCACATCCCAAAATTCTCCAAATTTTGAAATGTGAAAAATAAACAATTGTTGAAATTTAGGGTGAAAAGAAACTTTTTGCTTCTAAATGGCAACATCAAAACCCTAATTGATGAAATTTTAATAAGAAAGCAACAAACAAATATTCAAAAGATCAAATGCATTCTTGCATGGAAAGAATCCTGAATTTAAAGCACTTGGGAAAAGATTAAACCAAAACCCTAAAACCTAATGAGAAAAATCATTTTCAAATCACCCAAAGACTATGGATTTGATCCATATAAAAATTTAGCAACAAACACTTATAAATGATCAAAAATGATAAACAAAAATATTATAAAACCATGGGAATTGGTTTCACTTAATTTCGAGCCATAAATAAAAACTTATGAATTTAATAAGATTAAAGGAAAGTAATTTCCAAAGCTAATAAAGCTCCTAGCTAAAATCAATACTAAATTATGAGAAAAGTAATCCAAAAAGGATTTAAAAATATAAAAAAAATTAAGTAAAATTTTACAAATTGGAATCACCAATTTTGGTACTATAAATAAAATGATATGGATTTTATAAGACAAAGAAAGAAATAAATAAATAAGGATTATTTAAAAAGACAATTTAAATCTTGGCCAAATCCATAAGAAAATGGAATAAAGGTAATCCAATTAAAAATAAAGGAATAAATATTACTTAAATAAAATTATATGGGCTTTTAACCATATTCAATTTTATTTGAATGAAGACAAAATTCCTAATATAAATGATTAATTAAATCATGAGAAAAATAATTGAAATTGCCAAAATGGAATAAAAGTTATATAATTAACTTAAAAGAATAAAGGATTATTTGAATAAAATTTATATGGGTTTAAACCATATTCAGTTTTATTTGAATAAAGACAAATGCCTAATTTGAATGAATATTAAATCACAAAAAAATATTTAAAATAATTCAAGGTGGATTATTTAAACACATTAATAAACAGATAAAACCTACTGAAAAGGCTGTGCAAAAATTTGAATTGAAATTAAAGCTTAAATCAATTGAATCAAATGAAAACAGAAATTAGAAATGCAAAAAGAAAAAGAAAACAGAGAAGGAAAAATATGAAACAGACCTACCCAATTATCCTAGCCCAACACCCAACCCAACTAGGCCCGAAACCATCCCACCCGGCTCCCCTCTCTCCCCCCTGGACTTTTCTCACTCGCGCACGTACCCCCTATCCTCGCTGACGCTCGGGACCCACGCCACGTCACCTCGTCATTTCCACCTGCGACCGACCCCAATTCTTCCCCTCACCGCTCGGTTTCTTAGCGATTGAATTCGTGGTAATGCGCCAGTAATTCTGCCCCGCAACCTTGCCCTCTAAAGCGCCTCCCTTACCTCTCCATTTCCCCTCAAACTCCTCTACCAGTGAGCCACGAGACTGCAGGAATTTCTACTTGCGCCACCACTACGCCGACGAGCTCCAGCTCGAATTCCGGCGAGCTCGGCCCTCCCCCTACCCCTAGTGCATTCTAGCCTGCTCCCCATTGCATGCGCATCTACCAGTGACCTCTGCTTGCACGCGCGTGCCCCAGAGCATCGGCTTCTTCCTCGTCTGAGCGTCGCCGTCTTCTGCATCCACTCCGACAAGGTCTCCCCGTAAGTCTAGACCGCCCTCCTCTCTGGTTGACGCTCGTACCCTCCCCTCTCTCGCGCGCGTCTAACGCCGCCTTTTTTTTGCCTTGGAGTGCCTCATAGACTCGCCCCCGATGACGACAGAGCGTGCCCGACGGTGACATCGACTCCTTCAAGCAATCCCCAACAACTCTGTGCGCCCCGTGCCCTACTACGGCCACCTTCATCACCACATCGACTCCACGAACCTGGTGAGCCTCTCCTCCCTCTCCCTTGCTTCCTAGTTCCACCAGACCGCCGTAGGCAGAGCGATCGCCGTCGCGCGTCGCCAGCGGCGCCGCCAAACTTTGGCCAGCATGCTCAGGACCATTAGATGCAGATCCAACGAATAGGATAGATTCATTTAGCGAAGCGGTAAGGTTCGATCTGTGCTATGTGATCCTATTTAAATCCTATGGCCCACGTTTCTTGATCCGAACGAAACGGTATGGACCAATAGAATCATTCCACGTGGCCAGTTCTGTCTTTTTAAAAATCCAGAAAATGGTTTTGAATGTTTAAACTTGCAAAAATCATAACTTTTGTTCTGCTTGGCCAAAAATTACAAATTGTATATAAATGGAATCAGGAAAATGTGAACTTTGCAACTGTGGCCTTAGTTTAGTATTTTTCTTCTAAAAAATTAGGTGTTTTTGCAGAAACATTATTAGGACTATTTTGGTTATAAAAATTGTTTTAAAAATGGTTTTTGAGTAAAACCTTGCAAATGGCTTGATTTGAACTCTATGACCCTAAACACTAACATTAGAATTTGAAAACATATTTTGTTACACTAAGGAATTATTATTTTTAATAAAAGCATTTCTAGTAAAACAAAAATGTAGCTATGATTTAAAAATGATTTTTGAGTGAAACCTTTTGCAAATGGATTTGTTTTAAAACACTCTGACCATAAAAACTAACATTTGTGTTTAAAAACTTATTTGGTTAACTCTACAAATTAATACTTTGAACAAATGCATTTCTAGCAAAACAAAAATATTTAAAATAATTCAAGGTGGATTATTTAAACACATTAATAAACTGATAAAACCTACTGAAAAGGCTGTGCAAAAATTTGAATTGAAATTAAAGCTTAAATCATTTGAATCAAATGAAAACAGAAATTAGATATGCAAAAAGAAAAAGAAAACAGAGAAGGAAAAATATGAAACAGACCTACCCAACTAGCCTAGCCCAACACCCATCCCAACTAGGCCCGAAACCAGCCCACCCGGCTCCCCTCTCTCCCCCCTGGACTTTTCTCACTCGCGCACGTACCCCCTATCCTCGCTGACGCTCGGGACCGACGCCACGTCACCTCGTCATTTCCACCCGCGCGCTGACCCCGCCCCCAATTCTTCCCCCTCACCGTTCTGGCCGTTTCTTAAGCGATTGAATTCGTGTGGTAATTCTGCCCATAGCGTTGCCCTCTAAAGCGCCTCCTTACCTCTCCATTTCCCTCAAACTCCTCTACCGGTGAGCCACCAGATCAGAGGAATTTCTACTTGCGCCACCACTCGCCGACGAGCTCCATCGAATTCCATGAGCTCGGCCTCCCCTACCCCCTAGTGCATTCTAGCCTGCTCCCCATTGCATGCGCATCTACCAGTGACCTCTGCTTGCACGCGCGTGCCCCAGAGCATCGGCTTCTTCTTCGTCTGAGCGTCGCCGTCTTCTGCATCCACTCCGACAAGGTCTCCCCGTAAGTCTAGACCGCCCTCCTCTCTGGTTGACGCTCGTACCCTCCCCTCTCTCGCGCGCGTCTAACGCCGCCTTTTTTTTGCCTTGGAGTGCCTCATAGACTCGCCCCCGATGACGACAGAGCGTGCCCGACGGTGACATCGACTCCTTCAAGGAATCCCCAACAACTCTGTGCGCCCCGTGCCCTACTACGGCCACCTTCATCACCACATCGACTCCACGAACCTGGTGAGCCTCTCCTCCCTCTCCCTTGCTTCCTAGTTCCACCAGACCGCCGTAGGCAGAGCGATCGCCGTCGCGCGTCGCCAGCGGCGCCGCCAAACTTTGGCCAGCATGCTCAGGACCATTAGATGCAGATCCAACGAATAGGATAGATTCATTTAGCGAAGCGGTAAGGTTCGATCTGTGCTATGTGATCCTATTTAAATCCTATGGCCCACGTTTCTTGATCCGAACGAAACGGTATGGACCAATAGAATCATTCCGTGGCGATTACATTTTTAAAAATCGAAAATGGTTTTGAATGTTTAAACTTGCAAAATCATAACTTTTGTTCTGCTTGGCCAAAATTACAAATTGTATATAAATGGAATCAGGAAAATGTGAACTTTGCAACTGTGGCCTTAGTTTAGTATTTTGCTTCTAAAAAATTAGGTGTTTTTGCAGAAACATTATTAGGACTATTTTGGTTATAAAAATTGTTTTAAAAATGGTTTTTGAGTAAAACCTTGCAAATGGCTTGATTTGAACTCTATGACCCTAAACACTAACATTAGAATTTGAAAACATATTTTGTTACACTAAGGAATTATTATTTTTAATAAAAGCATTTCTAGTAAAACAAAAATGTAGCTATGATTTAAAAATGATTTTTGAGTGAAACCTTTTGCAAATGGATTTGTTTTAAAACACTCTGACCATAAAAACTAACATTTGTGTTTAAAAACTTATTTGGTTAACTCTAGAAATTAATACTTTGAACAAATGCATTTCTAGCAAAACAAAAATATTTAAAATAATTCAAGGTGGATTATTTAAACACATTAATAAACTGATAAAACCTACTGAAAAGGCTGTGCAAAATTTTGAATTGAAATTAAAGCTTAAATCATTTGAATCAAATGAAAATAGAAATTAGATATGCAAAAAGAAAAATAAAACAGAGAAGGAAAAATATGAAACAGACCTACCCAACTAGCCTAGCCCAACACCCATCCCAACTAGGCCCGAAACCAGCCCACCCGGCTCCCCTCTCTCCCCCCTGGACTTTTCTCACTCGCGCACGTACCCCCTATCCTCGCTGACGCTCGGGACCCACGCCACGTCACCTCGTCATTTCCACCCGCGCGCTGACCCCGCCCCCAATTCTTCCCCCTCACCGTTCTGGCCGTTTCTTGAGCGATTGAATTCGTGGTAATGCGCCAGTAATTCTGCCCCGCAACGTTGCCCTCTAAAGCGCCTCCCTTACCTCTCCATTTCCCCTCAAACTCCTCTACCAGTGAGCCACCGGACTGCAGGAATTTCTACTTGCGCC
The DNA here is from genome assembly GCA_030063025.1 of Avena longiglumis. Taxonomy (NCBI): domain Eukaryota; kingdom Viridiplantae; phylum Streptophyta; class Magnoliopsida; order Poales; family Poaceae; genus Avena; species Avena longiglumis. The sequence goes on along the minus strand of CP125974.1, from coordinate 466,235,681 downwards.
ACCACTACGCCGACGAGCTCCAGCTCGAATTCCAGCGAGCTCGGCCCTCCCCCTACCCCCTAGTCCATTCTAGCCTGCTCCCCATTGCATGCGCATCTACCAGTGACCTATGCTTGCACGCGCGTGCCCCAGAGCATCGGCTTCTTCCTCGTCTGAGCGTCGCCGTCTTCTGCATCCACTCCGACAAGGTCTCCCCGTAAGTCTAGACCGCCCTCCTCTCTGGTTGACGATCGTACCCTCCCCTCTCTCGCGCGCGTCTAACGCCGCCTTTTTTTTTGCCTTGGAGTGCCTCATAGACTCGCCCCCGATGACGACAGAGCGTGCCCGACGGTGACATCGACTCCTTCAAGCAATCCCCAACAACTCTGTGCGCCCCGTGCCCTACTACGGCCACCTTCATCACCACATCGACTCCACGAACCTGGTGAGCCTCTCCTCTCCTTGCTTCCTAGTTCCACCAGACCGCCGTAGGCAGAGCGATCGCCGTCGCGCGTCGCCAGCGGCGCCGCCAAACTTTGGCCAGCATGCTCAGGACCATTAGATGCAGATCCAACGAATAGGATAGATTCATTTAGCGAAGCGGTAAGGTTCGATCTGTGCTATGTGATCCTATTTAAATCCTATGGCCCACGTTTCTTGATCCGAACGAAACGGTATGGACCAATAGAATCATTCCGCGTGGCCAGTTCTGTCTTTTTAAAAATCCAGAAAATGGTTTTGAATGTTTAAACTTGCAAAAATCATAACTTTTGTTCTGCTTGGCCAAAATTTACAAATTGTATATAAATGGAATCAGGAAAATGTGAACTTTGCAACTGTGGCCTTAGTTTAGTATTTTGCTTCTAAAAAATTAGGTGTTTTTGCAGAAACATTATTAGGACTATTTTGGTTATAAAAATTGTTTTAAAAATGGTTTTTGAGTAAAACCTTGCAAATGGCTTGATTTGAACTCTATGACCCTAAACACTAACATTAGAATTTGAAAACATATTTTGTTACACTAAGGAATTATTATTTTTAATAAAAGCATTTCTAGTAAAACAAAAATGTAGCTATGATTTAAAAATGATTTTTGAGTGAAACCTTTTGCAAATGGATTTGTTTTAAAACACTCTGACCATAAAAACTAACATTTGTGTTTAAAAACTTATTTGGTTAACTCTAGAAATTAATACTTTGAACAAATGCATTTCTAGCAAAACAAAAATATTTAAAATAATTCAAGGTGGATTATTTAAACACATTAATAAACTGATAAAACCTACTGAAAAGGCTGTGCAAAATTTTGAATTGAAATTAAAGCTTAAATCATTTGAATCAAATGAAAACAGAAATTAGATATGCAAAAAGAAAAAGAAAACAGAGAAGGAAAAATATGAAACAGACCTACCCAACTAGCCTAGCCCAACACCCATCCCAACTAGGCCCGAAACCAGCCCACCCGGCTCCCCTCTCTCCCCCCTGGACTTTTCTCACTCGCGCACGTACCCCCTATCCTCGCTGACGCTCGGGACCCACGCCACGTCACCTCGTCATTTCCACCCGCGCGCTGACCCCGCCCCCAATTCTTCCCCCTCACCGTTCTGGCCGTTTCATGAGCGATTGAATTCGTGGTAATGCGCCAGTAATTCTGCCCCGCAACCTTGCCCTCTAAAGCGCCTCCCTTACCTCTCCATTTCCCCTCAAACTCCTCTACTAGTGAGCCACCAGACTGCAGGAATTTCTACTTGCGCCACCACTACGCCGACGAGCTCCAGCTCGAATTCCAGCGAGCTCGGCCCTCCCCCTACCCCCTAGTGCATTCTAGCCTGCTCCCCATTGCATGCGCATCTACCAGTGACCTATGCTTGCACGCGCGCGCCCCAGAGCATCGTCTTCTTCCTCGTCTGAGCGTCGCCGTCTTCTGCATCCACTCCGACAAGCTCTCCCCGTAAGTCTAGACCGCCCTCCTCTCTGGTTGACGCTCGTACCCTCCCCTCTCTCGCGCGCGTCTAACGACGCCTTTTTTTGCCTTGGCGTGCCTCATAGACTCGCCCCCGATGACGACAGAGCGTGCCCGACGGTGACATCGACTCCTTCAAGCAATCCCCAACAACTCTGTGCGCCCCGTGCCCTACTACGGCCACCTTGATCACCACAGCGACTCCACGAACCTGGTGAGCCTCTCCTTCCTCTCCCTTGCTTCCTAGTTCCACCAGACCGCCGTAGGCAGAGCGGTCGCCGTCGCGCGTCGCCAGCGGCGCCGCCAAACTTTGGCCAGCATGCTCAGGACCATTAGATGCAGATCCAACGAATAGGATAGATTCATTTAGCGAAGCGGTAAGGTTCGATCTGTGCTATGTGATCCTATTTAAATCCTATGGCCCACGTTTCTTGATCCGAACGAAACGGTATGGACCAATAGAATCATTCCACGTGGCCAGTTCTGACTTTTTAAAAATCCAGAAAATGGTTTTGAATGTTTAAACTTGCAAAAATCATAACTTTTGTTCTGCTTGGCCAAAAATTACAAATTGTATATAAATGGAATCAGGAAAATGTGAACTTTGCAACTATGGCCTTAGTTTAGTATTTTGCTTCTAAAAAATTAGGTGTTTTTGCAGAAACATTATTAGGACTATTTTGTTTATAAAAATTGTTTTAAAAATGGTTTTTGAGTAAAACCTTTTGCAAATGGCTTGATTTGAACTCTATGACCCTAAACACTAACATTAGAATTTGAAAACATATTTTGTTACACTAAGGAATTATTCTTTTGAATAAAAGCATTTCTAGTAAAACAAAAATGTAGCTATGATTTAAAAATGATTTTTGAGTGAAACCTTTTGAAAATGGATTTGTTTTAAAACACTCTGAACATAAACACTAACATTTGTGTTTAAAAACATATTTGGATAACTCTAGAAACTAATACTTTGAACAAATGCATTTCTAGCAAAACAAAAATGATTTAAAAGGAGTTATTTTCACTGACTTGTTTTCAAATGTTTTTCCACTTTCATAAATGACCAGTAGGTGTTTTAAAATGTTTATAGCCATATTAGAAACCACTTTTCAATAAAACAATCTTTTGCATGCTTCCATGCATTTCTTTGTTTTTATTATTTTATGTGGTGAAATTGTTTGAATGCTAGTTTTAAAATGTGTGCCTTGCTTGATTGAATTGTAGTGAACTTTGAAGAGTGTGACAATTGCAAGATCAAGGAGTGTACCTCGTTTCGCTACCCAAAAGGCATGTTCATCAAAAGTCCTATCTTTTCAATATTTCATTAGTGATATTTTGTAGTATGCATGATAGGACTATTTTACTATTATTGCTATGCTATAGTTGATCCTATAGAATATATCTTGGTAGGAATCTTCCTTAGACAAGAGATACGTTTTGCTAGTATGCTTAGCCTAGCTAAAATATTTCAAAGGTGGAATATTCATGCTATGATCTTATGCAAAGAAAATGACTATGTTTTGATTAATAAAACAACTAAGTAATGAATCACCTGTGTGGAATGGTATGATTGGGTTATGTTGAGTGGTTACATAAGGCCCATGTCTATGGTCTACCTTGTGTATCACACTTGTGGAAAGCCACCCAGGAACAAAGATATTTGAGATGTTTTGTGTTGAGAAGCTTCTAGTATAGCCACATGGCAATATGGGCTCTGCCTTGATCTTATAGGTTGTAATAACTTAGCTAGATGGATAGAAGGTGGTAGTGATGATAGGATGGAACGCGTCCATTTGGAATAAGGGAAAGCTTCTAAAGATCTCGTCTCGACGCATGTCAAGTCTTGTGGGGAAAGTGCACCACCTCTCGAGAGGGTAAAACCTAAGTACTTTGTCGTGTCCCCGACAATGGAAAATTTGAGAATCAAAGGCATTGAATCAATCAAGGATCTCCTCATCCCAATTTCTCTAAGTTAAAACTTTTTGGGTAAACAAGGGAAGCACCTGGAGGGTATCTAGTGTGCCATTGTGTGATGAAAGGTTTTTTCAAAGAGAAAACTATTTTAAAAGGATAGGGAAAACTTATTTTATGCAAAGGAAATACAAAACTCCACTTATCCAAATATTCATGTAGATGGTAGATTCTCCATGTCAATATAGAATCACTTGCCAATACAATTCAAATGTATTTACCCTTTTGGCTGTAACTTATTATGTTGCAGGTTTGTTTGATGTTAGTGAAGATTGTTGAGTAGGGATTACCAGTATACAACCAACATGATTGCCTGTGTCAAATGAAGATGAAGGACTCCATGCTATATAGTTATATCTGCTGCATTGTAATGAGATAGCCAAATGAGCTATGTAAGATGTAATGAATTATTTTATTCCTAGTTATAAGTTGTAATATGACCTTTGTTTCTTGATATTACATCTTAAACTTTGGATGCTAGCTATTCGATACAGGGACTAGCATTGTAAACACAGGAATCTCTACCTTATCAGGTTGGGACCTCTACAGAATAGCACTAGAACTAGCACCAATATCACATAAACCATGATAGCAATTATCACTAATTCTAATAGAGAGCATAGGGACACTAGCTTTCCTAGTTTTACTAGGATGTGAGACAATATTATAAGCATCTTCACAGAAGATAATGTAACCATCTTCTACATTCTTAGTGACAAGGTCTTTCACAATGGATACTACAGGTTCAATATTTATTTGTTCATCAGGTTCAACATCTTTCTTTGTACTTTTGCTAACGACATTATCTATAATAGAGTGTTCCTTTACCTTAGTAGGAAAAGGTATTTTCTCAATATAAGGTTCATGCAAAATAGGATCAACAGTACAAACTTCACTTTTAGCAGGAACATGATTAACAACATCTTTATAAGGCGCATGGTACTTCTTCCACTCCTTTTGGGGAATTTCAATATAAGAGGAAAAGGCCTTAAAACAATTTGCAAGAACTTGAGAATCAAGACCATACTTAGTACTTATATCATGAAAGTCATCAGTTCCCATAAAAGATGTAATGCATTCATAATCATAATTTGTACCTGACTTTCTTCCTCTGTCATTCTCCCAAGCTTCAGTGTTTTCTTGAATATGGTCTAGGAGATCCCATTTAGCTTCTTATTTCATACGTGTGAATGATCTAGCACAAGAAGCATCTAATAAATCTTTATCATGAAGAGAAAACCTTGCATCAAAGTTATTTATAATAATATTATTAGGGAGCTCATGAATAGGACATTTAAGCATTAGTAACTTCAATCTCCCCCAAGCTTGGGTTGTACTCTCTCCATCACGAGGCCAAAAGTTATATATTTGATTCCTATCCTTATGAATCTCACTGGGAGGATAGAATTTAGAATAAAATAGAGGTAGAATTTCCTCCCATTCCATAGATTGTCCTTTCTTCAGCAGCTTATACCATTCTTCAGCTCTTCCTTTCAATGATATAGAGAGTAACTTTTTCTTAAATTGCTCCATTCTGATACCTTCACAGTTAAACAAGCTGCATAATTCATGGATAAAAAGAAAGTGATCACCAGGATGGACAGTTCCATCCCTAAAATAATAATTATCCATAACACGATCAACAATTCTTGTAGGTATCTTAAAAGGATCTATTTTAGCAAGTGGTGGTTCATCTACTACCCTAGCACTGGTAGTAGCTTTCCCAAATAGGAAACCAAGTGGGTTATCCATATTGTAAACAAAGTAGAGAACCGAAATAAAAATCAATACTCATAGTAGAAGTTTCCTTTACCAGTTCCACTCTTCAGTAGCGCTTCACTCCCCAGCAACGGCGCCAGAAAATAGTCTTGATGACCCACAAGTATAGGGGGTGTATCATAGCACTTTTGATAAATAGGAGTGTCGATCCCAACGAGGAGCAGAAGGTGTTGACTAGTGGTTTGGAGCAGGAATTCTCTGTAAATACTTAGCGAGCGGATTTTTAGGGGTTTATGATAATGCGGATAAATAAAGTGCAAGTAAATAAAGACAATTATTGCTGCAAGTGGCCCAATCCTTTCTTATTAAAGGACAAGCCCGTTGTAATACTTATGAGGACCAAACGTTCTCGAGGACACATGGGAATACTGTCAAGTGCTTTAGCTTCATATAGTTGATTAATCTTCTTTGGTTGGATAAGTGTTATGAGGGTGAACCTGTGCTAATGTACCGACCTTACTTGGACTAATACATACTTGTGATTAAACTCCTTGCAAGCATCCGCAACTACAACAAAGTAATTAAGATAAAAACCTAACCACAACATTAAACACTGAGATCCTGCTCTCCCTTGTGCAAAGGTTTCCTGACGGGGGTTTAGGTTTCTGTCACTCCGGCAACCCCACAATTAGTAGCCAAATACACAATGCATTCCCCTAGGCCCATAAATGGATAAGTATCATGTAGTCGACGTTCACACGACACCACTAGAAGAATAGCACCACAACTTAAATATCAACCATCGAATATTACTTCAACACAATTTGACTACTAACAATATGACTTCTCCCATGTCCTCAAGAACTAAACGAACTACTCACGAGACATCAGATGGATCAAGATTAGAGATGATATAATGATGAATAACAATCTAAACATAAACAAATATTCAAAGGTTCCACTCAAAAGCATCAGCTACAAAAGTAATAAACACCGGGAAAGTTTCCCCTAAGAACCATGCAAGATTCAACACAATTGTTATAGAGGGATGGAGTGGTCATGATGGTGCTGGTGGAGATGGTGGTGAGGATGATGATGATCCCGATGAAGTCAAGCTTGATGAAGGTGTTGATGGAGACAATCTCCCCTCTTCTGGAAGGAATTTCCCCAGCAGAAATTTGCCTGCCGGAGAGATCTTTCTCTCTCTGTAGTTTCCGCCCCACAGAGGCGACAAAATCTTTATATGGCCCCCTACTCATATTAGGGTTTCGAGGAGAAGATATAGGCGAAAGGGTGAAGCAGGAGGTGGGCCAGGGTGGCCACACCCCTGGTGGCACGGTCAAGGGTGGCCCGTGGCCCATCTCAGCCTCTCCTTCTAGCTTCCTTCCTCTTCTAGAAAAATAGGATTTTCCATGTATTTTTATGATCTTCGTGAAAATTGCATCTAAACACCGCTTTTCCATCAGATTCCTGACTCTGGCAGTTCATCCTCCAAAAGTTTTCCAACATGCAAAAATAGATGAAACAACATAAGTATCAACTCTTAATATGAAATATATCAATGAATAGCAGTAAATCATGATATATAATAGTGATGAAAATTGGACGTATCACCCAGCATCCCGGAGTTCGCTCGCGGGGAACTTGCAGTCGTGGCTTGAGGCCATGGAGGATGCTTTGATTGGCGTGTTACGCCTAGACATTGGACTCCGGGTGGGCGACTAAGGCGAGGTCGAGCCGTATGTTGTGCTCCTCGCAGAATTCGTCCATGGCACCCTTTGCAAAGTTGGCGTCGTTGTCCATGATGATGTTGTGCAGGAATCCATAGCGGTAGATGAGCTCACGGAGGAATTTGGCTGCGGTCTTCCCGTTGCACTTCCAAACTAGCTTAGCTTCGTCCCATTTGGTGAATTTGTCGACTGCGACTAGAAGGTGGGTGTAGCTGGAGGGGGACTTCTTGAAGGGGCACACCATGTCCATGCCCCCATACGACGAATGACCAGGTGATGGGGATCGTCTTGAGTGCCGAACTGGGGATGTGCGTCTGGTTGGCATACTTCTGGCACCCGACGCAGTCTTGGACGATGTCGACGGCGTTGGCATGCGCGGTGAGCCAGTAGAAGACTTGTCGCATGGCCTTGGTGACTAGATAACAGGCGCCGATGTGGTGGCCTCAATTGCCGACGTGGATGTCTTGGAGGATCTTGCGTCCTTCCCTAGGTTGCACGCAGCGTTGGAACACGCCTGTTACGCTGCACTTGTGGAGCTCGCCATTGATGATGATGAAGGATTTGCAGCGGCGCACGATCATGCGGGCTACTGTCTCATCCGCTTGCAGGGTCCCGCTCTAGAGGTAGGCGAGGTATGGCATGGTCCAGTCCCTTGGTTCTGCGACCATGGCGACCAGGGCAGGCCATGGTTGCAGCAGGATCCTGAGGTCGATCTCCTTTGGAGGAGAGACGGAAGGCTTGTGGATTGTGTCGAGGAAGACGCCCACGGGTGGGGTTTGACGAGCTGTTCCGATGCGGGAGAGGGCTTTGGCCTCCTTGTTCTTGCGCCTGTCGATCCACTTGATAGAGTAGTCGACGAAGTGGCCCCCCCAGCTAGTCCACTTCTTAGCGGTATGCCGCCATGGTGGGGAAAACGGCATCGCAGGTACCGGCGACTTACGTGGCGACGAGGTTGGAGTCGCCGTAGCACCGTAGGAGATTGACGTTCATATCCTTGGAGGGTCGCATGCCGTGAAGGAGGGCCTTGTACTTGGCCATGTTATTGGTGCAGGGGGTGAATGATACGTTGTAAGCGTATCTATAATTTTTATGTTCCATGCTTATTTAGTATCTACTTTGCTTTGCTTTGTCGATACTTTGAGTTATTTTTATAAACTTTCTGGGACTAACCTATTAACAAGATGCCACAGTGCCAGTTGCCTGTTTTCTTCTGTTTTTGGTTCAGAAAAGGTAGAAAATCAATATTCTCGGAATTGGACGGGACAAAATCCAATCTTCCTATTTTCCCGGAGCAACACGGCATGAAGCATAGATGGAGGAGGACACCAGGGTGGCCACACCCTAGGTGGGTGTGGGCCAGCCCTGGTGGCGCCCATAGACCTTCCCTCCTTCGCCTATAAGAAGCCTCCGACCCAAAAACCCTAAATCATCGACCAGAAAGCTAGGAAAAGTTCTACAGAACTGTCGCCACCGAAGCGTAGATTCAGGGGACAGAAGTCTCTATTCTGGCACCCTGCCGGAACGGGGAAGTGCCCCCGGAGCCATCTACTTCGATCTCCACCACCATCTCCATCGATCTCCATCGCCATCTTCATCACCTTTGTTGATTCCCATGATGAGGAGGGAGTAGTTCTTCCTCGAGTCTAAGAGCTCTATCGGTAGCTATGTGTTCATCTCTCTCTCTCTATGCATGGTCATGTTGTGATCATGAGCTTTGTAATCAAGTAGATCTACTTTGCTACTCAAGTGATTTAATAGGTCTCCGGCTCTCCCCATGTGTGTGAAAGTGACATCGTGCACGCCATGGTGGCACTTAGGCTAGAGTTTACATAAATACTCAAGTGCTTCAATAGACATCTGCTCTCCCCACGTGTGTGGAAGTGATAGCATGCATGCCGTGGTGGCACTTAGGCTAGAGTTCATAAATCCTTATCATGAGTATATTTTGAGTTGGTTGTCTCTATGAAATTGTGGTGTTTGTTTGAACCATCTAGAGCTCAAGGTGACAGTGTTGGGTTATCTACATTGGGAAAGGCGGACTTTGAGGTGTGCTGTTATAGCCCTACCATGGATTAGAGTTCACCAACCGGAGAGTAGTTAAGAGTAATATCATGAAGAGAATATATTTATATGAGAGAGTGTTCACTAGTGAAAGTATGATCCCTAGGCCTTGTTTCTAAACATTGGAACACCGTTCACAACTAGATCTATTGCATGTTTGCTTGTTTCCATCTTTGTTTGATTGCCTTTAGTCTCTTCCATGACATCAGAGTCTTTTCTGGTGCCGTCACGGGGAACTACAAGGCAGTTTCAACCTTTTCCTCCCGTCAATCTCTTTTCTAGCACTATTGTCTTATAATCACCATACCACTTGTATTTCACTATCTCTTCGCTGAACTAGTGCACCTATACACCTGACAAGTGTATTGGGTGTGTTGGGGACACAAGAGACTTCTTGTATCTTGAATGCAGGGTTACTTGAGAGTGATAACTTTGACCACTTCCTCCCTGAGTTCGATAAACCTTGGGTAATACACTTAAGGGAAACTTGTTGTTGTTCTACAAACCTCTGCACTTGGAGGCCAACAACTGTTTACAAGAATAGAAGTGAGTAGACATTAGTGAAGTCGAGGTACATCATGTAGCGGAGCTTGTCACCTTTGGGCGGGCGAGTATGATTCCTTCCCCTGCATCGTCCGTGTTTTTGGATCCTTCGAAGTGGAGAGACCAGTAGTGGAGGTACGGCAACTTCTCTAGCTATTGTGCCTCTTCCCAGTCAGCCAGGAAATCTGCTAGAGCCTACGACTTGATCGCCTTGCGCGGATCATACTTATGTTGTGGACGCTGATTTAGATGGACCACTTGTCGACCCGCCTAGTCGCCTCGCGGTTGCGGATGATGTCCCACAGTGGTGCGGAGGAGACGACCATGATTGGGTGCTCCTGGAAATAGTGCGGTAGCCATCGTTGGGCTCGGAAGACCGCGTACACCAGTTTCTGGTACTACGGGTAGCGCTCTTGTGAGTTCGTGTGGATTTCAATTATGTAGTATACCGGGCACTGTACGAGGCGCTCCTTGCCCTCCTCTGGTCGATCGACGACCATGACGGTGCTGACGACTCGTGCCGATGCCGCGACATAAACGAGCATCAGATCCTTGTCAACGGGGGCAGCGAGTATGGGTGCAGTGAGTAGAACTTCTTTGAGTGCGTTGAGCGCATCGTCCGTGTCCTTGTCCCATTGGAACGTGAGATTCCTGCGCATGGGGCGGTAGAGAGGAATTTCCTTCTCACCTTGCCGGGGGATGAAGCGACTGAGATCCGCGATTCACCCGACCAGCTTCTGGACGTCGTGGAGGCACTCAGGTTTTCCGAGCCGTGCGATTGTGTAGATCTTGGTGGGTTTCGCTTTGATGCCTCGCTTGGAGACTACATACCCCAGGAGCTATCCAGTGGGTACGCCGAAGGTGCACTTCCTTAGGTTGAGCTTGATCTTGTACCTCCACAGATTTGCGAAGGATTCGGCCAGGTCAGCGAGTAGGTCGCTCTGGAGATTGGACTTGACCACCATGTTGTCGATGTAAACGTGGATGTTGCGGCTGATTTGGCTCGCGAGGCACTCCTGCATGCACCACTGGTAGGTCGTGCCGGCGTTTTTGAGGCTGAAATTCATGGCGGTGTAGTAGTAGGCGTCAAATGGCATGATGAACGCTGTATTCTCTTTGTCATCGACCGCCATCTTGATCTCGTTATAACCATAGTACGCGTCGAGGAAGCACAGCGACTCCAAACCCGCAGTAAAATCGATGATCTGATCGATGCGCGAGAGGACGAACTACTCCTTTAGGCAGGCGCTGTTGAGGTTGGTGTAGTAAATACACATCCTCCGGGTTTTGTTCTTCTTCATGACCAGGACTGGGTTTGCCAGCCACTTGGAGTACTTTATTGGCCAGATGAAGCCTGCAATGAGTAGACGTGCACTTCTTCGGTGATTGCTCGGCGGCGCTCTTCATTGAAGGGCCACAGCGACTTCTTGACAGGTCACGCTTTGGGGTCAGCGTTAAGCTTGCGTTCGGCGAGTTCCGTCGGGACACCTGGCATGTCAGATGGCTTCCATGCGAAGATGTCACGATTCTCACAGAGGAAATCGACGAGCGCGCTTTCCTATGCGGGGCTCATGCCCGCCCTGATGGTTATCGTCTGGCTGGAGTCGCCTGGGACCAGCTCGACGATGCGGGTGTGTGTGGTGGCCTCAAACGCGGTCGACCCGGCGTTCTCCATGTTGGGCTTCTTCAGGATTGTGGGGTCATCTTTGTCGACTCGACTCGCGTATATGGCGAGCTTCTCGGCGTGGTTGGCCTTCGCGGCGATGACGGTGTCCATGAGTTGGGCGCCTTTTTCCTCGGACTCGATGGCCATGTCGGGGTCGCCGTGGACGTTGATGATGTCGCATGGTCCTGGGAGCTTCATCAGGTTGTATGCGTAGTGTGGTGCCGCCATGAATTTGCCGAATGCTTGTCGCCCTAGGACGTAGTGGTAGGGGATGTTGAAGTTTACCAGCTCGAACACTATCCGCTCGGTGCGGAAGTTGGCTGGTGTGCCGAAGGTGACTGGTAGTGTCACCTTGCCGATCGGGTACGCCTTCCGACCGGGGACGATGCCGTGGAAGGTGGTGAGAGTGCACTTGATCATCGATTGCGGGAGCTGTAGTCGCCTGTATGTGTCTAGGTAGAGGATGTTGATGGAGCTCCCGTTGTCCATCAATGTCTTGGGGATCCAGTAGTCGCCCACTTTGGGCTTGACTACCAGGGCGACTCGCCCGGGGTACTCGATCTGTGGCGAGTGATCCTTGTGACTACATGTGATGTGCTTCTCGGACCAGTTGAGGAAGCGAGGGACATCGACCTAGGACACCACATTTACGACGATGATCCGGGCGAGGACCTTCTTCTCGCGCTTGGTGCCAAGCCCGGTGAAGGTGTGTAGCGAGCCGACGTCGTTTCCGAATGCCCCGCCATTTGGTGGGTTGTTATTGGGGTCCTCCCTTGCTCGCCGTGCCTTCTCGATCTCCTTTAGAGAGTGGCGGTCGGTGGTTGTGTGTGTGTCGCGTGTTTCCCCTCCCTGCGGTTGAACACACAGAGTTGGTTGAGGAGAGTTGCGAAGTCGAATTTCGTCCTCGCCCGGTAGTTTCCACTATCACGGTGTTGTCCTCCGTCGCGGCGGAAGCTCTTGGGGTCGCATGGTGCATAGCCGGCATTGGCGACAAAGTGTTGTTGTAGTGCAGCTCGTGCCGCCTACCGTTGTCGTGGCCGCTTGGGCGGCGATTCACACCTGACTCGTCATCGGTTTATTAGTTTGGATCTTCCTCCGCATATCGCTTGGAGATTGTAGAGGTCCCAACCTTTAATAAGGTAGAGATCCCTGTATTTACAATGCTAGTCTCTGGATCAATAGCTAGCATCCACATTTAAGATGGAATATCTAGAAACAAAGGTCATAATACAACTTTATAACCAGGAATAAAATAATTTATTACATCTTACATAGCTCATTTGGCTATCTCATTACAATGCAGCAGAATATAACTATAGTATGGGGTCCTTCATCTTCAAAGTGCCACAGGCAAACATGTTGGTTGTAGACTTGTAATCCTAATCATCACACTTTACTAACATCAAACAAACCTGCAACGTAATAAGTTACAGCCACAAGGGTCAATACATTTGAATTGTATTGGCAAGTGATACTATGGTAATATAGTGGAGTCTATCATCTATATGCATTTGGAAAAGTGGAGCTTAGGCTTGCTTTGCTCAAAATAGATTTTCCTTATCATTTGAAAACACTAAGTTTTTCCTTGACAAAATCACCCAAGGCATCTCCCAATAGAAATGGGTGATCCTTCAACCCTTGTTCAACCACAAGTTTTTAACTTAGAAATTTGGATGAGGATATTCTTGATAGCTTCCATGTCTTGATGCTCAATTTGTCCTTTACCAGGGACATGACTAAGTACTTAGATTTTACACTCTGCAGAGGTGGTGCACTTTCCCCACAAGACTTGGTTTCACCAAGTCAGAAGCCTTCCCTTAGACCAGAATGGATGCGCTCCAACCTATCAATCCCCTACCACCAACTGTCCATTTGGCTAAGTTATTGCAACCTATATGATCCAGGCAGAGCCCATAATGCCAAGTGGCTGCACTTGAAGCTTCTCAACATTTGACATCTCAAATATCTTTGTTACTGGGTGGCCATCCACAAGTGAGATACACAAGGTAAACCATAGAAATGGGCCTTGTGTAACCACTCAACACAAACCATTCCTTCCATTCTACCCAGGTGATTCATTCACTTAGTTGTTTTATTGAACAAAACACAAGTCCTTGACTTAGAAATATTCCATAGTACGAATATATTCCACCCTTGTTTTCTACTAGCTAAGTTAAGCATGATATTAGTAGGAATCTTAACTTGGGAAATTTCTACTAAGGTTTCATCTACTAGGATTTCCCATGGCATAGTTTATACTTAGCAAAAATTCCATGCAAGTCCTACTTAGAAATATCATTAATGCATAGTGAAAATAATGGGACAAAAGTATGGAGCATCACTTGCCTTTTTGGTAGAGAATTATAAGTTCACTCCTTGATCTTGCAATATTCACACTCTTCAAATTCCACTACAATTCAATCAAGCAAGCAAATATTCAATCTACCATTCAAGCAAATATCACATAAAATAATAGAAACAAAGCAATGCATGCAAGCATGGTAAAGAATGTTTTATTTGGAAAAGTGGTTTCTAACATGTTATAAACATTCTAAAACACCTATTGGTCATTTTATATAAGTGGAAAAATCATTTGCAAAATATTTTACTTATAAACCATTTTTAAACCAAATCAATATTTTATGTGGTTGAAAATGCTTTTTAGCAAAGTAATAATCTATAGGGTTCACAAATATATTTTTAAATCATAAAACTTTGTGTTTAGGGTCAGAGAGTTTAAATCAAAACATTTTCCCAAAGGGTTTCCTCCAAAAGCATTTTTAATATATAAACATTATTTTTATTTGACTAGAAATGTGCTAAATCAAAGATTTATTCTTTTGCTTCACAAAATATGTTTTTGAATCCACAAGTTGATTTATATGGTCAGTAGGTTCAAACAATCCATTTGCCCAAAGGTTTTATCACAAAAACAATTTTAGGATGAATTTTATATTCAAAATATGCCTACACAAGTTTTTGCAAAAACAACCAATTTAAGAGAAGCAATTTACTAAACAAAGTGTGTGGTTGGAAATTACTTGTCTTTCTATTCCATTGATATAAAATTTGTAAAATTTGGACGTGTGGATCAAAAGTTATGCAATTTACAAGTTTGATCATCTAATAGATCAATTTTTGGTTTTTATAAACAGACTGGGCCACGTGGCTGCTTCTTATTTGCCAGTACCGTTTCACGCGGATCAACTAACATGGACCGCTGGATCTAATGCAAATCGTGCGGTACAGAGACAGCCATACCTCTTCGATAAGTGGATCTATCCTATCGCTCCGATCTGGATCTGACGGTCCTAACGCTTTGCCAAGAACTGGCGGCGCTGTGACGGTGGTCGGCGGTAGCGCGGCTCTGGCGATGGTGTTCTGGCTATTCCAGGAAGGGAGGGAGAGGGAGGACAGGCTCACCGTGTTCGTCGTGGGATGCTGATGCTCAAAGTGCTCGGGGTTGGCGAAGGGGTGCACGGGGGCGATGGTAATTCCTCGCCGAAGTTCTTGGCGCCGTCGGACACGCACGAGTTCCGTTGGTGGCGTCGCTACTGAGCGCGAGAGAGCAAGCAAACAGCGTTGTTAGATGCACAAAAGATTGGGGAGTATCGGAGCATCAAAGAGAAGAGGAGGCGCGATCAAAGACTACCAGAGGGTTTCTCCGGAGTTGCTGCAGACCGTGGCGGCACTCGGTGTTGACGTTGCAGACAATGTGGAGCGCGCGCGGGCCAGTGGAGGCTACAGAGAGGTTCGCCGGGTGATGAGGAGTGCTATCGTGTGGTCGAGGGGGCGAGAGGCGATGGGGAGTGGCCGGAATCGCTCACGAAGCTCGCTGGAGACCGCGGCGGTGTAAGTGGAAATGGGGACGGCCTGGGGGCAGAGAGAGCCGGGCGAGAGAGGGAAAAGAGAGAGGGGACGTAGGAGTTTATGTACGCGTGATTACTGGCGAGAATTGACCACTTATTCAATCTAATTTAAACCTCGAATCAAAGGCAGAAACAGTCGCTAGGTGAGGGGCGAGGTCTTCGCGGTGGGGAAGACGCTAAGGTGGCGATGGGGTCCGTTTGTCATCTAAAGAGAGATGGGGAAGGTGGGGTCCGGAAGACAGTGGCTGAGTGGGTCTGGTCTGCGGTAAAAAGGAAACGCTTCGGGGAGAGGAGAGGTGGGCTGCTGGGCTTAGTGGGCTAGCTTCTGCTATTTTTTTGTTCTAATCATTTTTCTTTTTCCATTTCTATTATTCTATTTTGATTTTGTTTAATCTTTTCAAACAACTATTTGAATTCAAACTTCAACCAAACTTTGTGTATATTCAAATACTGATTAATAATGCATTCTAAAGTCAAATTTAGAATAATTCTTTTATTCTTTTTAGGGTATAATAATTATTTAAAATAGGCCCTTGTGTTAAATCAAATAAGATATAATTTCAAACCTTATTTAAAATCCAATATTTTTACAAAACCTTTTTAGTAGGTTTATTTATTTAATGGGATGCTAAATAATTCACTTTGAATTATGTAGTATTTTAATATGATTATTAATCATTTTAATTTGGGCAATTGTTTTTATTCCAACGGAATTCAAATATGGTTTTTAGTTCCTTATAACTTTATTTAAATGATTCTTTTATTTCATTTAATTCAATTAAATAACTTTTATTCCATTTGGGTAAATTCCAAATTATATTTCCCATGATTTAATTAATCATGTCTAATAGGGATTTTATCTTTATTCAAATAGAATATGATTTGGTTAATGCCCCTTTTATTTAATTTGAAAAATTCTTTATCCATTATTTTATTTGGATTTGGTTATATTTATTCCATTTGCTTATGGATTAGGTCAAGATTTAATTTGGCCTTTTAATATTCCTCATTTAATATTTCTATCTTTATCTTATAAAATCCATATCTTTATTTATAGATCCAAACTTGGTGATTACAATTTGTAAAATCTTACTTAACATTTGTTTATCCTTTTTAAATGTCTTTAGGATTATTTGTTCACCATTTGGTATGGATTTCTAGATAGGTGCTTTATTTGCTTTGGAAAATCAATTTCCTTATCTTATTAAGTTCATAATATTTTATCTATGGCTCCAAATTAAGTGAAACCAATTTATATGGTTTTATAATATTTCTATTTGTCATTCTTGATCATTTGTAAATGTTTGTTGACAAATTTTTATATGGATCAAAACCATGGTCTTAGAGATAACTTGGAAATGTTTTTCTTCTATTAGGGTTTTTAGGGTTTGGGTTTATTTCCAAGTGTTTAAATTTCTAGATGCATTTATGAAGAATGCAATTCACTTGATTTGGATTTAGTTGGATTCTAACATTACTCAAATTTGTTGAAGATGGGATTTTAAGTTTCCATTTAGAATAAAAGTTTCTTTTCACCCTAAATTTCAACAATTATTTATTTTGTTTATTTATTTTTCACATTACAAAATTTGGAAAATTTTGGCATGTGACAGGCTACCACCCTTAAAATAAATCTCGTCCCAAGATTTGGGAAAGATAGGGGTTACAAGTTGGCTCAAGGCAACTAGGGTACTACCACCCTTGATGAAATCTCCAACTAGATTACATCTTGGCTTGCTTGGGATCTTGATGAAATCTCTCTGGGCAAACATCTGTATAGTGTCTTTTGTTTCCACACTTGAAACATGTGACAAGGCTAAGATCCTTCATAGGCTTGTTCATCTTGTGCTTCATCTTTTCTGGACAATTGCTTGCATAATGTCCTTGATCTCCACAATTGTAACATGTGACAAGATTGAGTTCCTCACGTATCTTCTGTGGACAAGTTGACACATAATGGCCTAGCTCTTTGCAGTTGTTGCACCACACTTGGATAATTTCCTTATACTTTTTTTTCTTCTCTGGACATTCATTGGCATAGTGTCCCATCTCTTTGCAATGGAAACACTGCACTTGACTTTTGTCCTTCTTCTTCTTGGGTTTATCCAAAGCTAGGAGTGCTTCTAGTTCATGCTCTTAATATCTTATCTCAAAGGTAGGAAAGCTTCCTGGTCTCCTTAATCTTTTCCTTGGGTAATACATATGTCTCCTCTTTGGTCCATCAAACTGAGTCATATTGCATGGAGGTGTAAGATGATATTTTCCTTTGTCTTCATCCTTCTTGGTAGAAGTTGTTCCCTCCTGAGGGTTTACAATCTGTTGATGCACTCCACCTTGTTTCCTTTGTTGAACTATGGAATAGATGGGGCATTGGATAGGGACATGATTATTTCCTTCACATAGGAAACAAGTAGCTTGAGATGTGGGGCATTGATTATTTGGATGTTTCTCTTCACAATTAGGGCATTGACCTTCATGATCTTGGAAAATGTGATCCTTGTCTCCACAAATATTGCAAGCTTGGGTTCCTTCTAGAATATCATCATTGACATCCTTGTTGTCATAAACTCCTTGGGAAGGGTTGTCTCCCATGTTGATCATTTGATTAGTCACCTTTTGCATCAATTGAGTTTGGGTTTCCAAAAACCTTTGCATGGTTGGGTCTAACTCATTGTTGTTGGCCAAAAATTGAGTTGTCACTTGGTTCAACTGGGTTTGGGTTACTATGAGTTCTCTCATGTTGATCTCTTGGTTGTTGTTGTCTCCATTCTTGATGTTGGAGTCTCTTGGAGTAGTCATCTGTTTGGGTTGGTTTGGGATTAGAATAGGCAAAATATTTCTAAGGAAATAGTTCTAATCACACACAACACAATTCACACAAGCAATGTACAAGCAATCACAACCAAACATTCCACTCAAACAACAAGTTTCAAGCACATTTTTAGGCAACAAAATATTTTTTGCTACACCACATAAGTTGGTGGGTTTGATCTAAACTTAATATGGTGGTCCAACTATATGGTTCTCTTGGGATCATTCCTTCCTTCTTAGTTGATTCTTCATGAACAAGATCTTTGTATCCTTGGAGAATTTCTTGAATCTTGGTCACAATATTTCAAAGGTGATGATGGTTACTTCTAAGTTGTGCTTCCTTAGTCTTCAAATCTTGAGCAATATTTCTTGTCTCACTTGTAGTCCTTAGTGATATCCAAAGTTGAAGTCCTTGGTGAAAATATAGTTGAATTCTTTGGTCATGGTGGAGGCTTTATCCATCAAGTTGAAATAGACAAGATGTAGAATCAAAACCAAAATGTTGTGGAAATAGTATACAAGATTGTTTGTAAATAAGTTTTGGAACAAATTTAACTCCTATTTTTTTAAGGGGTTTTGTCCAATCCTAGGGTTACAATCCTATAGGCAACACAGTGCTCTGATAACATCTGTAGAGGTCCCAACCTTTAATAAGGTAGATATCCATGTGTTTACAATGCTAGTCCCTGGATCAATAGCTCGCATCCACAGTTAAGATGTAATATCAAGAAAAAAAGGTCATAATACAACTTTATAACTAGGAATAAAATAATTTATTACATCTTACATAGCTCATTTGGCTATCTCATTACAATGCAGCAGAATATAACTATAGCATGGGGTCCTTCATCTTCAAAGTGCCACAGGCAAAAATGTTGGTTGTAGACTTGTAATCCTAATCATCACACTTTACTAACATCAAACAAACCTGCAACATAATAAGTTACAGCCACAAGGGTCAATACATTTGAATTGTATTGGCAAGTGATACTATGGTAATATAGTGGAGTCTATCATCTATATTCATTTGGCTAAGTGGAGCTTAGGCTTGCTTTGCTCAAAATAGATTTTCCTTATCATTGCAAAACACTAAGTTTTTGCTTGACAAAATCACCCAAGGAATCTCCCAATAGAAATGGCTGATCCTTCAACCCTTGTTCAACCACAAGTTTTTAACTTAGAAATTTGGATGAGGAGATTCTTGATAGCTTCCATGTCTTGATGCTCAATTTGTCCTTTACCAGGCACATGGCTAAGTACTTAGATTTTACACTCTGCAGAGGTGGTGCACTTTCCCCACAAGACCTGGTTTCACCAAGACAAGATCTTTCAGAAGCCTTCCCTTAGACCAAAATGGACGCGCTTCAACCTATCAATCCCCTACCACCAACTGTCCATTTGGCTAAGTTATTGCAACCTATAAGATCCAGGCAGATCCCATAATGCCAAGTGGCTACACTTGAAGCTTCTCAACATTTGACATCTGAAATCTCTTTGTTCCTGGGTGGCCATCCACAAGTGAGATACACAAGGTAAACCATATAAATTGGCCTTGTGTAACCCCTCAACACAAACCATTCCTTCCATTCCACCCAGGTGATTCATTCACTTAGTTGTTTTATTAAACAAAACACAAGTCCTTGACTTAGAAATATTCCATAGTATGAATATATTCCACCCTTGTTTTCTACTAGCTAAGCTAAGCATGATAGTAGTAGGAATCTTAACTTAGGAAATTTCTACTAAGGTTTCATCTACTAGGATTTCCCATGGCATAGTTTATACTTAGCAAAAATTCCATGCAAGTCCTACTTAGAAATATCACTAATGCATAGTGAAAATAATGGGACAAAAGTATGGAGTATCACTTGCCTTTTTGGTAGAGAATTATAAGTTCACTCCTTGATCTTGCAATATTCACACTCTTCAAATTCCACTACAATTCAATCAAGCAAGCAAATATTCAATCTACCATTCAAGCAAACATCACATAAAATAATAGAAACAAATCAATGCATGCAAGCATGCTAAAGATTGTTTTATTTGGAAAAGTGGTTTCTAACATGTTATAAACATTCTAAAACACCTATTGGTCATTTTATATAAGTGGAAAAATCATTTGCAAAAGATTTTACTTATAAACCATTTTAAACCAAATCAATATTTTATGTGGTTGAAAATGCTTTTTAGCAAAGTAATAATCTATAGGGTTCACAAATATATTTTTAAATCATAAAACTTTGTGTTTAGGGTCACATTTTCCTAAAGGGTTTCCTCCAAAAGCATTTTTAATATATAAAAATTATTTTTATTTGACTAGAAATGTACTAAATCAAAGATTTATTCTTTTTCTTCACAAAATATGTTTTTGAATCCACAAGTTGATTTATATGGTCAGTAGGTTCAAACAATCCATTTGCCCAAAGGTTTTATCACAAAAATAATTTTAGGATGAATTTTATATTCAAAATATGCCTACACAAGTTTCTGCAAAAACAACCAATTTAACAGAAGAAATTTACTAAACAAAGTGCGTGGTTGGAAAGTACTTGTCTTTATGATTCCATTGATATAAAATTTGTAAAATTTGAACGTGTGGATCAAAAGTTATGCAATTTACAAGTTTGATCATCTAATAGATCAATTTTTGGTTTTTATAAACAGACTAGGCCACGTGGCTGCTTCTTATTCACCAGTACCGTTTCACGCGGATCGACTATCGTGGATCGATGGATCTAATGCAAATTGTGCGGTACAGAGATAGCCATACCTCTTCGATAAGTGGATCTAGCCTATCGCTCCGATCTGGATCTGACGGCTCCTAACGCTTTGCCAAGAACTGGCGGCGCTGTGATGGTGGTCGGCGGCGACGCGGCTCTGGCGATGGTGTTATGGCTATTCTAGGAAGGGAGGTAGAGGGATGACAGGCTCACCGTGTTCGTCGTGGGATGCTGATACTCAAAGTGCTTGGGTTTGGCGAAGGGGCGCATGAGGGCGATGGTAATTCCTCGCCGAAGTTCTTGGTGCCGTCGGACACGCACGGGTTCCGTTGGTGGCGTCGCTACAGAGCGCGAGAGAGCAAGCAAACATCTTTTTTAGATGCACAGAAGAGTGGGGAGTATCGGAGCATCAAAGATAAGAGGAGGCGCAGTCAGAGACTACCAGAGGGGTTCGCCGGAGTTGCCGCAGACCGTGGCGGCGCTCGGTGTTGACGTTGCCGATGACATGGAGCGCGTGCGGGCGAGTGGAGGCTACAGAGAGGTTCGCTGGGTGATGGGGAGTGCGCTCATGTGGTCGAGGGGGTGAGAGGAGACGTCGAGTGGCCGGAATCGCTCACGAAGCTCGCCGGAGACTGCGGCGGTGTAAGCGGAAATGGGGACGGCCTGCGGACAGAGAGAGCCAGGCGAGATAGGGAAAAGAGAGAGGGGACGTAGGCGTTTATGTACACGTGATTACTAGTGAGAATTGATCACTCATTCAATCGAATTTAAACCTCAAATCAAAGGCAGAAACAGTCGCGAGGTGAGGGGCGAGGTCGTCGCGGTGGGGAAGACGCTGAGGTGGCGATGGGGTCCATTTGTCAGCTAAAGAGAGATGGGGAAGGTGGGGTCTGGAAGTCAGCGGCTGAGTGGGTGTGGGTCTGCGGTGAAAAGGAAACGCTTCGGGGAGAGGAGAGAGGTGGGCTGCTGGGCTTAGTGGGCTAGCTTCTGCTATTTTTTTTTTGTTCTGATCATTTTTCTTTTTCCATTTCTATTATTCTGTTTTGATTTTGTTTAATATTTACAAACAACTATTTGAATTAAAACTTCAACCAAACTTTGTGTACATTCAAATACTGATTAATAATGCATTCTAAAGTCAAATTTAGAATAATTCTTTTATTCTTTTTAGGGTATAATAATTATTTAAAACAGGCCCTTGTGTTAAATCAAATAAGATATAATTTCAAACCTTATTTAAAATCCAATCTTTTTACAAAACCTTTTCAGTAGGTTTATTTATTTAATGGGATGCTAAATAATTCACTTTGAATTTAGTATTTTAATATGATTATTAATCATTTTAATTTTGGCAATTGTTTTTATTCCAATGGAATTCAAATATTGTTTTTAGTTCCCTATAAGTTTATTTAAATGATTCTTTTATTTCATTTAATTCAATTAAATAACTTTTATTCCATTTGGGTAAATTCCAAATTCTATTTTCCCATGATTTAATTAATAATTTCTAATAGGAATTTTGTCTTTGTTCAAATAGAATAGGATTTGGTTAATGCCCCTTTCATTTAATTTGAAAAATTGTTTATCCATTATTTTATTTGGATTTGGGTTATATTTATTCCATTTTCTTATGTATTAGGTCAAGATTTAATTTGGCCTTTTAATATTCCTCATTTAATATTTATATCTTTATCTTATAAAATCCATATCTTTATTTATAGATCCAAACTTGGTGATTCCAATTTGTAAAATCTTATTTAACATTTGTTTATCCTTTTTAAATTTCTTTAGGATTATTTTTTCACCATTTGGTATGGATTTCTAGATAGGTTCTTTATTTGCTTTGGAAATTCAATTTCCTTATCTTATTAAGTTCATAAGATTTTTATCTATGGCTCCAAATTAAGTGAAACCAATTTATATGGTTTTATAATATTTCTATTTGTCATTCTTGATCATTTGTAAATGTTTGTTGACAAATTTTTATATGGATCAAAACCATGGTCTTAGAGATAACTTGGAAATGTTTTTCTTCTATTAGGGTTTTTAGGGTTTGGGTTTATTTCCAAGTGTTTAAATTTCCAGATGCATTTATGAAGAATGCAATTCACTTGATTTGGATTTAGTTGGATTCAAACATTACTCAAGTTTGTTCATGATGGGATTTT
The DNA here is from genome assembly GCA_030063025.1 of Avena longiglumis. NCBI lineage: Eukaryota > Viridiplantae > Streptophyta > Magnoliopsida > Poales > Poaceae > Avena > Avena longiglumis. The sequence continues at coordinate 466,212,478 of CP125974.1, read as the reverse complement.
AAGTTTCCATTTAGAATAAAAAGTTTCTTTTCACCCTAAATTTCAACAATTATTTATTTTTCACATTACAAAATTTGGAAAATTTTGGGATGTGACATCGATTCGAGGAGGTAGGGGATGTTCTCGAGTGTCTTATAGACCCTCTTGATCTTGGCGACCAATGGCTCGTATCAGCATGAGTTCTTGAAGTAGTGGATCATCGTGTCCAGGTGGATGCCGGCAGCACTGATCCATAGGTGCGGTGACCCGTCATACCACTGAATGTTGTAGTATACTATAGTCATGGACATAACACTCACGGAGTACCATTCCGCAAATATTACATCCTTAGAGTGGTACAACAGAAACAAAATAGGCCCACAACATACATTATCATTATTACAACCAGAAATTACATGACGACTTTGAGATCCTCCTAGGTCCATATAGGTATCCCGATGACTTAGGGCTAAACTATAATAAATCGAAGAATAGAATAAAGAAGCAACTAAGGTTTAGACGAGATTTAATATAGATAGAGGATAGAGATCTATGCTATTGGACAAGATCACTATATATGCTACATGTACACTTCAGATACGTCTGTCTCCATTCCATAGATGTTTTCGTAATTGTTCCCTTCAACGCTTCCGGATACTTCTGGTTCTTCATAGCGGAATTCTTCTTGGTCTTCAATTCGATATAGTATTTCCTTTTCCTGACCGTTAATGTCTTCAGAATCTAGCAAGGTTTAAGAAGATACGTTGAGTACGAGCATACTCAGCAAGTTCACTCAAAAGGAGTGTTGATGCACTATATCTACAGCCACAGACCATAGGTCATAGGAAATGCAGTTTTTCGTAAACATTTCTTCAAAGGTTGCTTTTATTCTAAAAATCTATGTCCGTCAGCCTTCACAGGTTTACCTGAACTTTCATGGAGTTCCTTTCCTGTAGCGTTTGCAGCTCTTTCCTGGAACAGGGTGTAACAAGTTACAGTTCTTACACTCTGCAGAGGTGCGTCACTTTACCCATGAGAGATCAAATCCTTGATGCACAACCGGGTGAATCTTTCCTGTCCACACTTCCTATGGTGTGGGGCCCAGTAGATGATCCAAGATAATCACTGTCCTTCTCCGCGACCCCGCATACACCGCAGTTGTTGTATTCCCAAACTCAAGGTAGACCTTTTCCCGTATAACACGGCTATACCTTAGTTGGATACATACAACAACCATTAACACTAGAAATCAGTCTTTTGTAAGCCCAGATCCACGGTACACCTTTCCCCGTGTAAAATGGATATACCCACGATCTGCAACTCACAAATGCCTAGAACAGTGTCTAATGCATGCAAAAGGGAGCCGATCCAGCTGACTTCTCCGTCCCATTCCAAATCTCATGGTTAACGCATAATATACGACGCGAGAATCACTGGCGACATTGGTTGTTAAGTCCTAGATGATACATTCCTGTGCAGTGGTATTCCAATTGCCAGATTTAATAGATTAGTTGATCACCCTGGATCAGTAACCAATAGTTCACTTTAACTATGAAAATAGGGTTTTCGTCCTTTTTGAAATGCAGGTCATGACAACACTAGATTTGCAAAATACTTTACAGAAAATAATCAAAGGACATGAGCAAGTGTGAACTTGCCTTGATAAAGCAAAGTATTATAGTGAATGTATCGACTTGACTCTAGACCTCGGGTTATACAAAAATATCATCATTGCCCGATAAGGACAATGTTTAAAGAAGTAATATGCTATTATGCATAAGTAATGAAATGCATGATGTAGAATCCAAAGTAGTTCCCCAACATTACAAGTGGTTATATTTAGATGATTTGTTTAAGATTTGTTTTATTTTAAATTTACTTCATAAAAAGGATAAACACATAAAATATGAAGAATAAAGTACAATCATAATATAATTTTAAGGTTTCATGATATTATGTAATTATTACAAAGTTCATGTTCTAACTTCTTATGGCTTTAAAGAAATGGTAGATTATTTCTTTTGAAGTGGAAAAAAGAATAACATTTGAAGAAAATATTATTTATGTTAAGTTATTCAACTCTGAAGATTAGTAGGATTGAAGCTATGTTTTTGTAATAAGGTTTAATTGATTTGAGTTATTATATATCTAGCTTAAGATATCTTAGACCAAAGTAAACTATAAAAATATAATTGGACTTGAGATATAGCATTTGTAGCATTATCAATTTTTTTAGGGTCTTTCATAAGCATAATTAAAAAAATGAAATCTTATAGTTATGGAGCTTTGTTTTAAAGATTTAAATTTAGCATGTGTAATATTTATAGGTCATACTATGAGATTTTTCTTTATAAAGAAAAATAGGTGGATTTTATTATAATTTATTTAGTGAATTTCATGTTGATAAATATGATTATTAATGATTTACAAAAAATAACTTTGTAAATCTTTGACTTATAGTTAGTTAAAGATTTTAAAAGAATATTATAAAGTTAATTGTTTACACCTAGTTTTTATATTAAATTATAATTATGGTTTAGACTAGTTAAAGGATTGTGTTTATAATATGGTTATTTCTTACTTAGGAAATAATATTAAATAATTAACAAAACAATTATCTTATTTTAATAACTTAGATAATTCAAGTTATATGATCTAAGAACTTTAAAATGTATTTATAATAATATACTTAGTATTTTTCTAGTAAATATACTTACTTAAAATCTTAAAAATGAATTTTATTTATTTTTAGGTATTATCTCTATTTTCATAAAATTTCTTAATTATTTAATGTCTTTAAATATTTGTTTAAATTTTATTTGTAAAATTTTAAGTTAGTATTTTTATGTGGTAAGGGATTTCTTTTTATGCATAAAAATTATTTTTATTTATTTTTAGGATTTTTTCTAAATTTATTAAATTTTCATTTAGATATTTTAAGGGTGTTAATATTTTGTTGCATTTTATTAAACTTAAATAAACATGATTATATTTTTCTTAGGTGGATATTATTTTAATAAATATTTGGATGTATTAAATATATTTTTAGGATTTTTCTACATTTTTCTAGATCTTAAAATGTGTAGACTGTCTTTTAATGTTTTCTATATAAATTGGGCCTAGTTATTGGGCCCATCTAGCCCAATACCCAGCCCAGTCCACCTGGTTGGACTAAACCACAGAGCCCAACCGACCGAGTCGGTCAACCGACCCATACGACCCCTCGCACGCGAGCTCGATTCTTTTCTTCTCCCTCTCTGGCGACGTAGTGTCGCCGCGCAACCATGGTGTTGGGAATATGCCCTAAAGGCAATCATGTATGATGAGATTTCCCATTGTATTCATAAAGATATTAAGTTGTCCTTGTATAAACATCTGATGTTTATCATTGAATATGTGATTCGGTTGTGAAACTATGCATTCATGTTGTTTGTACTAAATATCCTTGGTCATTGAGGTTGTGCTGGACACACAACTTAGATCAATGTGAAAGTTGGCTTGATGACTCGGTTCCACTTGTCATGGGCATGGAGATGCTATTCCAACTTACACAGACTCGGCTAAAGAGTTTAGCGAGTCGGATTGACCCATATTGAGGTACAACGAACAAGTTGTCATTTGTATATCTCAATCAATGTAATCCTTAGACCTGAGGTTATTGCATAGTCCGAGTTGAGGATCACAGACTTAGGTTACTAAACGCTGATCCGTGAATCGGGAAGTTATAAAGCGAGTTCGACTGAGAATCAAGCTGTGTGATGTGAATAACCAAGATGGGATTTTTCCCCTCCACTCGGAGAGATATTCTCTGGGCCGTCTCGTGAGATATGATTCGAAAAGCATGGCCATGCATGATTCGGTTAAGTGTTAACCGAGGCCATCGACTAAGAGTTATTCGGGTGAATCACTTATCTCGGATCTTGAAGAGAGTCGGACTATTTAAGGGATGACAATTATTCGCCTATAGTCTGACAAGGTATATCGTGAGGCCAAGAGGACTCAGACGTAAGTCGCATTGGAAAGGCAAGTCGTCGTGACTCTTTGGTACTTGGGAGTCGGCACGTTTTGCTTGGAGCCGCTACCGACTAATCGATTGAGAGTCGGACTCCAATCATGTCCAAGTTCCATGAGCCTGCGGGGTCACACACTTAAGAGCGGGAGCAAGTTCGGATTGGATCTGAACCTATAATCTGGTTGGGTTGGACCTAAACCGGATTAGGACTGAGTTAGTGAGTTGGACTCACGGTGACAAGTGTTATATGGGCTTTAGTGAATGGGTCGCGCGAGCAGAGCCCACGTTCACGCCCTATATATAGTGGACCACCGTAACCCAGAAAGGTTAATCGTTGTTCGGTTAGGTCATTCCATGTGTTGGAAACCCTAGCTCCACAGCAGTCCTACCGACGAAACGAACCTAGCAGTTCGCCGCCGGTGCTCCTCCTTGTATGTGTGGATACCAGTAGAGGTGTTGTGCGATTAGCACCAGGACGATCAGATCATGAGGACTGCACTGCATCAACTGACGCGCTTCATCAGTAATCTGCAACTGCGCGTCTAGTGGTAAACCTCGTGGCCTTCTACCTCAGCTAGATCTTGGGATCACCACGTTAGAGGGGAAATTTTTGTTTTATCTCCGCGTGGCCCAACACATGGCCGGCCCCAGCCTCCTTGGCTGCCGCCATCGGTCGCCCTCGACGCTCTCCCCTCTGCTACTCCTTCCTATCCAATTCATACAAACCCTCTTTCGCTCGTCCCTGTTACACTCCGGTGACTAGGGTTTCGGCCTTCCTCTCCGGTGTGCTCCGGTAACTCCTGGTTGGTAACGGTGGCGAAGTGGTGATGCGATTAAGCTGGTTTGCTGGTGCCACCATTTCTATGCGCATGTATCCACTGGTGCGGCTTGGTGCGGGTTGAGTACTACGATGCTCCTCGTGCCGCCGTGCTGTGGTCACAATTGATGGCCTAAACTTATTCCTCTTCTCGACTTAAGCAAGGACCCCCGGGTGAGTCAACCCCTCTACTCTCACATTCTCAGAATCTCTCTATTCCTCCTAGAGATCAAGTCCTAATTTGTTCAAGCAGTGGCTCAATGATGTTCATGTTATGATCTTTATGTGGTTACTGATATTAGCCTAGTAATTATTCATGGGATAAAATAAATTATATACTGCAACATGTTGTTGCCAGATTCATTGATGAAGGAGGATTATATGGAAATATTGGAATTGCTAACTACTAGTTGATTTTAGATTCAAAAGATTCTAGTTGGCTTCAGTTACAGTAAATTTGGCTAACTAAGATAGTAATGGTCATGCTCTGGTTCCTTTTGTGTCACATCCCAAGATTTTCCAAATCTTGTAATGTGAAAAAAATAAATGAATAAAATAAAACTTTGTTGATTTTCAGGGTAAGAAGAAACTTTTTGATTCCAATTGGAAACCTTCAAACCTTTTTGATCAAACAAATCCTAAAGGGATTTGAAAAGTTAAACAATTAATAAAGAAAATATTTTGAATAAGTGGAATTACTATTTTTGGATCTTTAAATAAAAGATTTGGTTTTCAAAAGAAAAGGTAGATTTATAAATAAGGATTATTTTATGGTGCCAAAATAAACCTTGGTCAAGCTTTTGAAATAAAACATTTTGTTTTGATAAAAATAGTAAAGGTTTATTTAAATAAAATAATAAGGATTTAATATCCAATTTTATTTAAATAAAAGGTTTTACCATTTTAATTAAAACATCAAAACTTATTAAATTATTTTAAATAAGTTTTCCAAGTGTTTATTATTTTCAAATAAAACCTACTAAATGGTTTTGGTACTATTTTGGATTTCAAATAGAGTTTTGAAAATAAATAAAACAAACCCTATTTGATTTAATAACTAAGGTCCATTTTTATTTGATTATTAATGGACCCTAAAATAAAAATGTTATTTTATTTTAAGCAAGTTTTCCAAATATCTTCTATTTTCAAATAAAACCTACTGTTTTGGTTTTGAAAATATTTAGATTTCAAATGGAGATTTTATTAAATAAATCAAAACCTATTTGAATTAATAATTAAGATCTATTTTATTTAATTATTAAATATATCCTAAAAAGATTAAAAATATTATTTTCTTTGGACTTTGGTTTATGTTGTTTAACATAACCAAAACTCACTACAAGTGTGGTGAATATTTGAATTGTTTTGAATGTTTGATTGGTTGTTTGAAATTCAAAACAGAAAATAGAATTAGAAAAAGAAAAAGCAATCATGAAAAAAAATAGAAATTCGCCTTAACGCCTTCGCCATCACTCGCTGCGACCACGCACGTTAAAGCGCCCACTCCTCCTCTCCATTTCCCCTCACGCGCATCCCTCTCTCTGCCCCCAGGCTGGACGAATTTCGCCACACACCCTCACTGCTCCGACCACCGTCCCCAGCCAATTCCGACAACCTCACGCCTCCCCGAGCACGCAGACAAGTTCACCAGACTCTGGCGCACCGCTCTGTGGCCTCAGCTCGCCCGCGAGTGACCTGCAACCTTGCCTCCGTCTTCGTCTGAGCGCCACCGAAGAACCCCACAACTCCGGCGAGTCTTCCTGGTAAGCTCGGACCACCCCGATGCCATTCAGTGATGCTCACAAGATCCTTAGTACCATGCGCGTCTAACGCACCCTCTACTTTGCTTCGGCATGCCCTGTAGCCTCGCCCACAACGACGACCAGAGCACGCCCGACGCCGTGTGGACTCCGGTGAGCAATCCACGCCGGACCAGAGCGCCCCTTGACTCCTCGAGAACACCTTGAGCTTCCCCAGGCTTCTGCGAACGCGGTGAGCATCTCCCCAGCCACTCTAGCTTCCTGTATCGCCGGCACCGCCACTATATGGCCGCCTGGCCAGCCACTACGCCGCCATTGCTTTAGGTCAAGCTCGCAGCAGCCGTCCGATCTCGATCTAGTGGATAGGATAGAACCACTTAAAGCGAAGAGGTAAGCAATCTGATCCATGCGATTTAATTAGATCCAACGCGCTAGAGCAGTCGATCCAACCGAAACGGTATGGACGAATCAGAAATAGCCACGTGGCTCAGGCTTCGATTTAAAACAGATTTGAATCTATTAGATTTGTGATTTTGTAAATTGCATAACTTTAGTTCTACACGTCCAATTTTTGCAAACTTTATATCAATGGAATCAGTGGAACAAGACCTAGACAACCATGCCTTTTGTTTAGTAAAGAGTTTCTGTTAAATTGTTTGTTTTTGTAGAAACATTTGTATGCTTATTTAGATTATAAAAATTGTTCAAAAATGATTTTGGGGATAAAATCTTTGGCAAATGGTGTGATTTGAACCTACTGGACCATAGGAAACACTTTGTGGTTTCAAAAATGTATTTGGTGACACAAAAGAATGATTCTTTGATTTAAAACCACTTCTAGTCAAATAAAAATATAGTTTATTTATTAAAAATGGTTTTGGAAGAAAACTTTTGGGAAATGTTTTGTTTTAAACTCTCTGACCCCAAACACCAAGTTTTATGGTTTGAAAACATATTTGGTGAACCCTATAGATTAATGCCATAGTAAAAACATTTCTACACCACATAAAATGATACTTTGTTTTGAAAATGGTTTATAAAGTGAAACCTTTTGCAAATGACTTTGCCACTTTATAAAATGACCATTAGGTGTTTTCCAATGTTTATGACCCATTAGGAACCACTTTTTCAAATAAAACAATCCTTGGCATGCTTGCATGCATTATCTTGGTTCTATGATTTTATGTGATGTTTTGCTTGATTGGTAGATTGAGATTGTGCCTTGCTTGATTGAATTGTAGTGACTTGAAGAGTGTGATTGTTTCAAGGACAAGGAGTGAACTTATACCCTCTACCAAAAAGGCAAGTGATGCTTCATACTTTTGTCCCATTACTTTCACTATGCATTAGTGTTTTTCTAAGTAAAACTTGCATGGAATTTTGCTAAGTATAAACCTTGCTACGGGAAAACCTAGTAGATGAAACCTTAGTATAAATTTCCTTAGTCAAGATACCCACTACTATCAAGCTTAGCTTAGCTAATAGAAAACAAGGGTGGAGTATACATTCATACTATGGAAAAATTTCTAAGTCTGAGGACTTGTGTTTTTGTTTAATAAAACAACTAAGTTAATGAATCACCTGGGTGGAATGGTAATTGCTTGGTGGTTTTTGGTTGAGTGGTTCACAAGGCCCATGTTTATGGTTTTCCTTGTGTATCTCACTTGTGGATGGCCACCCAGGAACAAAGAGATTTCAGATGTCAAATGTTGAGAAGCTTCAAGTGCAACCACTTGGCATTATGGGCTCTGCCTGGATCATATAGGTTGCAAGAACTTAGCCATATGGACAGTTGGTGGTAGGATTTGATAGGTTGGAGCGCGTCCATTTTGGTCTAAGGGAAGGCTTCTGAAAGATCTTGTCTTGGTGAAACCAGGTCTTGTGGGGAAAGTGCACCACCTCTGCAGAGTGTAAAATCTAAGTACTTAGCCATGTCCCTGGTAAAGGACAATTTGAGCATCAAGACATGGAAGCTATCAAGAATCTCATCATCCAAATTTCTAAGTTAAAAACTTGTGGTTGAACAAGGGTTTAAGGATTTTCAATCTTTGATTGGGAGATGCCTTGGGAAAGGTTATTTTGTCAAGAAAAAACTTAGTGTTTTCAAATGATAAGGAAAATCTATTTTGAGCAATGCAAGCCTAAGCTCCACTTAGCCAAATGCATATAGATGATAGACTCCACTATACTACCATAGTATCACTTGCCAATACAATTCAAATGTATTGACCCTTGTGGTTGTAACTTGTATGTTGCAGGTTTGATTGATTTAGTGAAGTGTGTTGATTACGATTACAAAGTCTACAACCAACATGTCTGCCTATGGCACTTTGAAGATGAAGGACCCCATGCTTATAGATATTTTGCTGCAATGTAATGTAATAGCCAAATGAGCTATGTAAGATGTAATAAAATTATGTTATTCCTGGTTATAAAGTTGTATTATGACCTTTGTTTCTTGATATTACATCTTAACTGTGGATGCTAGCTATTGATCCAGGGACTAGCATTGTAAACACAGGGGACTCTACCTTATTAAAGGTTGGTACCCTTACATTTTGCTAGTGATAAAAACCTGAGAATGATTTAAAGTTGTACTTGTGGTTTAAGGTGGCCAATATTGAGATGGGTTCATTTGATAACTTTCTACCTAAAGATGAGTTGTTGTTGTAGATCTCCTGTCAATAAGACAGTGATGTTTTTAAGTGGTTTCTGGCCCTAGCAACAAGGGAAATGATGTTGGAATATTACTTCTGATCAAGTATAATCTTGTTGAAATGTGAAATGTCTTTCACTTGTCATTATAGAATGTCCAATGAAAAGATTCCTAGTAAGATTTTTCTAGGCAGATGATTTGACGTAACTACTGGTGATTTCCAGATAGTAAATGATATATTTGGGCTTTTGTGTGAGATATACATGGGAATCTGAACCTATGGTTCAGTAATGATCATAGCCCCTATGGAGTAGATTGGTATTACTTGAAACTGATTCCTAGTTTAAGAACTAGGAAGATGATTTGAAATAGTTTTCCCTTGCTTGCAAATGAACTCATAATATGTTAAATTGGTGAGGCTTAAATATAGTTAAGAGGTTAGCATCTCTGTTGTACTAAGTTGATATTGTGGGGCCTCTATTTTGAGTGTGCACAATAGAATTCTTTGATAGCATGAGTTGGTGTTTAGTTTTAGCCAATGATGCCAAGTCTGAGGCTTTACTTGTGTTGTACATGATCACATATCATTGTTGCCTTACAACTTATTTGGCTTATGACCAACTACTGTCAGTAAGACAATGATCATATGATTCCTAGTTATTTTTAGCTAGGAAAAGGATGATGTGGTTCTAATCTCTTGTGCTGTGTAGATTTACTAATGAGATGTCTTTGTGATGCCTCCCTTAGGATGGAACATAGTGATTTCCACTAATGGATGTAGAGGTCCCAACCTGATAAGGTAGATATCCCTGTGTTTACAATCCTAGTCCCTGGATCAATAGCTAGCATCCACAGTTTAAGATGTAATATCAAGAAACAAAGGTCATAATACAACTTTATAACCAGGAATAAAATAATTCATTACATCTTACATAGCTCATTTGGCTATCTCATTACAATGCAGCAGAAATATCTATATAGCATGGATTCCTTCATCTTCAAAGTGCGACAGGCAATCAGGTTGGTGGTAGACTTGTAATCCTATTCAACACACTTCACTAACATCGAACAAACCTACAACATAATAAGTTACAGCCACAAGGGTCAATACATTTGAATTGTATTGGCAAGTGATACTATGGTAGAATAGTGGTATCTATCATCTATATGCAATTTGGCTAAGTGGAGCTTAGGCTTGCTTTGCTCAAAATAAGGTTTTCCTTATAAGTTGAAAACACTATGTTTTTATTTGTCAAAATCACCCAAGGCATCTACAAATAGAAATTGGTAATCCTTTAACCCTTGTTCAACCACAAGTTTTTAAGTTAGAAATTGGGATGAGGAGATCCTTGATAGCTTCCATGTCTTGATGCTCAATTGTCCATTGACGGGGACATGTCTAAGTACTTAGATTTTACTCTCTCGACAGGTGGTGCACTTTCCCCACAAGACTCGACATGCATCGAGACAAGATCTTTCAGAAGCCTTCCCTTAGATCAAAATGGACGCGTTCCCAAACCTATCACCGCTACCACCAACTGTCCATCTGGCTAAGTTATTGCAACCTATATGATCCAGGCAGAGCCCATAATTCCATGTGGCTGCACTTGAAGCTTCTCAACATTTGACATCTCAAATCTCTTTGTTCCTGGGTGGCATTCCACAAGTGAGATACACTAGGGTAGGCCCTAATTATGGGGCCCTGTGTAACCACTCAACATAATCCATACAAGTCCCATTCCACCCAGGTGATTCATTCACATAGCTGTTTTATTAAACGAAACACAAGCCATTGACTTAGAAATATTTCATAGCATGAATATAATCCACCCTTGTTTTCTACTAGCTCAGCTAAGCATGATAGTAGTAGGGATCTTAACTTAGGAAAATTCTACTAAGGCATCATCTACTAGGATTTCCCATGGCATAGCATACTTAGTAAAAACTCCATGCAAGTCCTACCTAGAAATATCACTAATGCATAGTGAAAATAATGGGACAAAAGTATGAAGCACCACTAGCCTTTTTGGTAGAGAATATAAGTTAACTCCTTGATCTTGAAATAGTCACACTCTTAAAATTTCACTACAATTCAATCAAGGCACAAATTCAATCTAGCATTCAAACAATTCACCACATAAAATAGTAAAAACAAAACAATGCATGCAAGCATGCAAAAGATTATTTTATTTGGAAAGGTGGTCTCTAATAGGTTATAAACATTTTAAAACACCTATTGGTCATTTATAAAAGTGGCAAAACCATTTAAAATCAAGGTAGTGAAAATAGGCCATTTAAATCATTTTTGTTTCGCTAGAAATGATTTAAATCAAAGTAATAATTTCTAGTGTTAGCCAAATATATTTTTGAACAGAAATGTTAGTGTTTATGGTCGAAGTGTTTAGAAATAAAATCATTTACAAAGGTGTCACCCAAAAACCATTGTTAAATCAAGCACCATTTTATTTTGTTATAAATACCTTTAAACAAAGTAATAATTTTACTAGGGTTAATCAAATACATTTTTAAATCCAAAACTAAGTGTTTAGCGTTAGAGAGTTTAATTCAACCCATTTGCAAAAGGTTTTACTCAAAAACCATTTTTAAAACATAATCAATAATTTTATTCTACTAGAAATGCTTTTATTCAAGGAATAATTCTTTAGTGTCACAAAATATACTTTTAAATCCAAAAGTTGGTTTTTATGGTCAGTAGGTTTAAAACAAACCATTCATAAAAGATTTTACCCTAAAAATATTTTTAGAATAAATTTTATACACAAACTAAGCCTAAATATATTTCTGCAAAAACAACCAATTTTACAGAAGCAAAATACTAAAGTAAGGGAATGGTTGCAAAGGTATCTTCTTGCTGATTCCATTGATATAAAATTTGCAAAATTTGGACGTGTGGTTTAAAAGTTATGAATTTTTCAAATCTAACCATCTAATAGACAAGTTTCTGTTTTTAAAACAAATCACATGCCACGTGGTGCGATCCTATTGGTCTGTACCTTTTAGTTTGGATCAACCAATACAGGCCGTTATATATATTTAACATCGCACGATATAGATCACTCCATACTATTTTGTTTAATGATCTATCACAGCGCTTGGATCCAGATCAGATGGCTCACAGCATCCTGCCAAGAACTAGCGACGCTGACGCGACGGCGAGCGGCGGAGGCGCTCTGTCTACGGCGTTGCAGAGGCTACATGAAGCGAGGGAGAGAGGGAAGAGGCTCACCAGACTCACCGTGCATTGCTGATGCTCAACGTGCTCGTGGGGAGGCAGGGGGCGCTCGGAGTCACTGGTGATTCCTCGCCGGAGATGGTCCTGGCGGCTGGCGTTCACTGTCGATGACGGAGGCGATGCTACGGTGTGAGCTAGGACACTAAAATGGCGGAGTTAGATGCGTACGAGGTTACTGGTCACACGTGTATCATCGGGAAGAAGAGGGGTGGTCTGAAATTTACCAGGGGCGTCGCCGGAGTGGATGTAGACGACGACGGTGCTCTATCGAAGATGTTGCCGAGGTTACGGGGCATGCGCGAGCGATAGGAAGGAACTGGCAGGTGCATAGGGAGATGGGGAACAGGCTCATGGGAACTGGGAGGCAAGGGAGGTCGGACATCGCTGGAATTCGCTGTAAAAGCTCGTCGGGGCAACGAGGTTGCAAGAAGAAATCCAGGCAGCCTGGAGGCAGAGAGGGGACGGTGTCTGGGGGAAAATGGAGAGAAGAGGGAGGAGATTTAACGCGCGTGGTCATGGCGAGGATATAGCGCGGTAGTAAAGCGAATTTAATCCGCGGAGTTAGAGGCAGAAACAACGAGGAGGGGGGAGAATTGGTCGCGCGAGGTTGAAGACAGTGAGCTGGCAGGTGGGGCAGTGCCGTCAGCGAGAGAGAGAGGGTGTACGTGGGGTCACCAAGTCAGTAGGTGAGTGGGTATGTGCTGCGGTGAGAAAAACGTTTCGCGAGAGGGCTGCCGGGTGGGCTTGTTGGGCCTGACGCTTTGTTGGGCTGGGGTTTCTGGGCTGATTCGTTTTCTTATTTTGTCCTCTCTAAATCTTTTACTTTTTCTAGTTTGATTTCTGTTTAGATTTTATTTATATGTTTTCAAACTCAAATTGATTTCATATTTTTATCAAATCTCTTCTAAACTTTCAGTAGCATTTAATACTGTTTATTAATGTATTTTAAAATCCATTTTTGATTATATTCTTTTATGGTTTATTATTTATTTATAATAGGCACTTGTCTCTATTTAAGTAGGATATTAAATATGTTTTCAAACCATATTATTATATTCAAATAATTCTTTTATTCCTTTTAAGTTAATTAGATATATTTTTAATCCACTTTGGGAAATTTCCATTTATTATTTTCTCATGATTTAATTAATCATTTCTATTAGGGATTTTGTCTTCATTCGAATGGAATTTAATTTGGTTAATGCCATATAATTTTATTTGAATATTCTTTATCCCTTTATTTCATTTGGATTTGGATTATCTTTATTCCATTTTCTTATGGATTTTAATTCAAGTTTTAAATTGTCGTCTAAATAATTTCCTTGGAATTTATTATTTAGTTTAGGCAATTTTTCTTTGTTTAAATAAAATTGAATATGGTTCAAGGCACATATAGTTTTATTTAAATAATATTTTTATTTCTTTTTATTATTGAATAACTTCCATTTGTTTATGGATTTGGCCAAGATTTAATTTGGCTTTTAAATAATCCTTATTTGTTTATTTCTTTCTTTCTTTATCTTATAAAATCCATATCTTTTTATTTATAGATCAATCATTGGTGATTCCAATTTGTATAGTTTTATTTAATATTTTTTTATCTTTTTAAATACTTTTAGGATTATTTTGCTCACAATTTGGTATGGATTTTAGATAGGAGCTTTATTATCTTTAGAAATTATTTCCTTAACCTTATTAAATTCATAATTTTTTATCCATGGCTCCAAATTGAATGAAACCAATTTATATGGTTTTATAATATTTTTGTTTATCATTTTTGATCATTTAAAAATGTTTGTTGATATATTTTTATATGGATCAAATCCATTGTCTTAAAGAGATCTTGGAAGTGATTTTCTTCCATTAGGGTTTTAGGGTTTTTGGTTTACTTTTCCAAATGTTTAAATTTCAAGATACCTTCATTGATGAATACATTTAACTTGATTGAAATTTGTTGGATTCCCTTTTATTCAAATTTTGTTCAGGGTGGGTTTTAATGTTTCCATTTTGAAACAAAATGTTTCTTTTCACCCTAAATTTGAACAATTATTTATTTTGTTTATTTATTTTTCACATTTCAAAATTTGGAAAATTTTGGGATGTGACAATGGATCTGCTAGACTTGCTGAGTAGGGTGTGGAAAAATGATATCATCTAGTTTGTATGATCTAGATGCAGAATCTTAATATGTGATCTTGGTCCATGATGCATAAATCTGAGACTCAGATCTTTGAATGGATGAAATAATTCCTGGTGACCATCACTTAGGAAAATGATTTAGATTGCTTAAGATTTTCTAAAGTTGATGTTTTGATTAATTGTCTATGTCCTATATGCAAGATTTGTAGCCTTTATAGATGATCTAGCTGCTGTGGTACCTCTCTGGAGGATGCATAGTTGTCTAGATCAACTATATGATCTACTAAAATATACTTGACTAGGATTTAGTCCAACCCTTGCCTATGATGTGGTTCTGAGGCTAGATGTAAAATAAGAACAAATACTTGTTGGCTTTTAACAGCTTTGGGATGAACTTAGTGTAGCACTTCTACACTATACTAAGAGCTCCCTCTTACCCAAAATCCATCTTGGGAAAAGAAAATAGGAGAACAATTGATATTAAATACTTTGGCTGTCTTAGAGATGAATAACAACCTGATGTTGAGCAGTATATGCTGATGCCTGGTGTGTCTTAAATTGATCTTGAGTAGCACTTCCTGATGCTGCGGTTTTGATCTTGTTGACCTTCTCCTCCCTGATCTTCTAATGGCCTCCTTCTTGATATTCTTCTCCTCCTCCTGATATTGTTTGATCCTGACCTACATCTGGATTTCTCATTGAAGTAACCAGATTGCTAGGAATACATGATTTAAAACTAGGGTGGTTGATCTGTGTTGGTTGTATTGGCTGTTTCTTACTATGTTGAAGAAATGAATGTGTGTTATTGATAAGAACATGTAGTGGGAATAGAACTGGATGGATGTGGTTATGAAATGGTTTGGAAGGAAACTAGAGCAGTGTTTGCTCTACTGCTATGGCAGTATGCTGCCTTATCAGTTCCCTAGTTTCTCTATGTGTTGACAACACACACACCTGCATGTGTTGTGTGAGCTGTCTGTGGGCTTTCCTCCTGTGTGTGGATAATATCAAGTGAATAGGGATGATATTTTCCTAGTTTTGACTGTTCTCATTTATTAGACAAGGTAAAATTTACCCCACTTACTGCTTTGGTGAAACTTGCCCCATTTATGTCAATGATGACGTGCTGAGACAAGTGATACACTGATAAGAACATATATTGTTTTTGGTGAAATTTACCCCTGCTTAATAAGGCTCTATGATGTAATAAGCAATGCAACTCACTGTTAGACTGAGAGCACTAACCCTAATCCCAATCCTTTATTTCCTTTTGTCTTTCTTTGCAGGTGACAAGAAGGAGTACATGAACAACAATACTAGATAGGAATTTAGTTGTAGGTGTTTTTCTTTTTATCCCTTTTTGTAATTTCCTTTTCTATCAAGAAATTATGTAACGATATTATAATGCATTAGTTTATCTTTTTATAATTGTATTCATCTCTTATTATTCCTTTATTGTAAAAGGGTAATGTAATTTATGTATATATTCTTTTAATAAAGAATTTTTCTGTTTGTTTAATTACTGTAATTCATTTTCCATTTTATTTATTCACTCATTTATTTCATTGTAATATTTCTTTATTCTTTTATTGTAAATGAACATTGTAATGTTAGATTTTAATAATCTTTATACTTTTATTTATAATACTTGTATTTGTATTATTGTGAATAATTGTTTATCAGTAAAATTTCTCCCCTCATAACTCCAGAAAACAATAGAGGTCATGTCAAAATTCATCTCACTCCCCTTCAGATGACACTAAACCTAATTCATCGGAGTGAGAATTCTGATCACTCTAGTCTTTTAATTTGGCAAAACTTTTACCCGTATTTTCAGATGCATGCTTGCAGATGCACAAAATCCTAAATCTACCCTTCGTTTAATCCTAAATGCTGGGATGTTACAATAGGTCCTGCCACCATTGGACCCAGTGGCGGGTCGAATCGCGGGGTGCCTAGACGCATCGCTCCAGGTCCTCGATGGTGGCGGCATGGTTGTAGGAGCCGTCGAAGTGCCTGACGAAGGCCTCACACATGTCCTCCCAAGAGTCGATGCTATCTAGAGGGAGGGTGTTGATCCACTGCCGAGTCGCTCCCTCCATCATCAGGGGGAGGTAGCGAGCAGCAAGGAGGTCAGTGTGGCTGGCGATTCCCATTGCCATGAGGTATGTGTCCATCCACATAGCTGGATTGTACGTAGGGTCATACTTCTCGATTTCCTTAGACGCTTTGAAGTTGGACGGGTATTTCTCACCTCGGATCATTGGTACTAAGCACTGGGGCCAACTCGACTGAGGGAGCCCCTTGGCTCGTCGTCGCTGCGGTTGGTGAGGGTGTGCCTCAAGTCGTTGGGCCGTCGTGCGCTCCAGGTTTGGTTGTTGATGGTGTGGGTCCGCGCGTTGATCGGCTGCCCGTTGGCGACCACTGTATTATTCGGAGGTCGCGGGTCGTTGGTGGAGAGAGCTGAGTGCATGGCCCATGGTTGGTGCTGCAGGGGCTCGGGTGGCAGGCAGTTGAGGGTGTTGGCCATTGTTGGGCGGCCGCTCAAGGCCGCCTTGCTTTCGGAGGAGAGGGAGTACATGCGTCCCCGCGAGTTGGCTCCCGCAACTTGCTGCTCGACACCCTTGGCGAGTAGAGCCTGGGCGTACTTGATTTGCAGCACGCCTTCCCCTGTGATGTTGAGGTTGGCGACTGCTTCCTGCCCTGCGATGACGTTGTCCATCGGGGTGGAGTACAGCGGGAGGCCGTTCGCGTCCCGCTCTTGCAGAGAGATAAGGACTCTCGGATGGTTGGGTGGGGGCGTGCGGCCGGGTGGCGGTGGGGGAGCTCCGCTTGCTGGTGCTCCTAGTGGAGGACGGGCACTAAAGCCTGGTGGTGCATTTTCGCAAATCACGCGCTTGGCCGCGCGAGCGGGATCGTTGTCTTCGTCGAAGTTCAGGGCGCGGACCTGAACGCTAGGGTTCATGCACGTCCTGATGCGGCACTGGTGGTAGAGCGATAGCTCCTGTGCTGTTGCTTGCTCGAGGGCAAATTTTTTGCGCTTGGCCTGCTCCTTGCGCACTGCCTCCTCCAGGCGCAGGCGGGCCTCCTCGACCTCCATCCATGTCGCGGGTTGGCGGTATTGGCATGGAGAAGGGTTCAGGGGGCACTCGTGCCACTCGCCATGTAGGTCGCGACGAAGCGACCGGATCCGGCGTGGAGATCACCGGAGTTTTCCGACCCGGAGTCAGATTCAAAGATCCCGAGGATGGAGGGGTCCTCGAAATCCCCTGCGATGGATCCTTCTGGTGACGCGACGGTGATGGATATAGCGGAGGCGAGGGTCGCCGAGTCAACATTGTCGTGGAGGGCCGCGTCGTCCGCAGCCACATCGGTTTCGACCACGTCGTTGTTGGCCGAGTCGTATTCGGAGGCGAGGCGGTGGATGGTTTGGATCTGGCTCTCAGAGAGCCGGTCGCGCGGGTGGTGATTCGCCGATGAGCGCCGAGTCTTCAGAGACGATGACATCCGTGAAGCCAACGAAGAGGTTGATGGTGCCGACTGGCATGATGGAGCTATGCGTGACCGGGCATGATGCCGGGACGTAGATTCTTGGCAAGATCTGAAGGATCTCGACGCACGCGATCATGCGGCTGGTGGCGATCGACCGGTTGATTGGCAAGTAGGGTCTCACCGCAGAACTCAGGCCGTACCGGCCAGGCCCCACGGTGGGAGCCACTATCGTGGGAATTGCCACGGCAGATGTTGTGACTGGCAGCGAGTAGTAGAAAGAGAGGCAAGGGCGGCCAGCCATCTGCGGTGCGAGATGAGGGTGGATACTCAAGGTTTTACATAGGTTCGTCCCCCCGGAGGGTAAAGACCTACTCCTAATAGATTGTATTATCGAGAGATTACAAGGGTGTCGAGCTCGATGGCTAGATGGCGAGTCAAGGGGGTGTATTGTGGAACGTGAGTACAAAGAGAACCCTAGGGAGGTTTATATAGGGGTACCTCACTAGGGTTTACAGATCTACAACCGAGTCAGATAAGGACTCGGAGGGTTTTGACCTAATCCGACTGGGCCTAGATATGCTTCTGGGCCTTCAGCTTCTAGTCGCATGTCTCCTTCTTGGGTCATGGTCTAGTTAAAGGGAATATGCCCGAGAGGCAATAATAAAAGTGGTTATTATCGTATTCCTTATTTATGATAAATGTTTATTTTGCATGCTATAATTGTATTAATACGAAAACATTAATACATGTGTGTTTGATAAACAAAAAGTAAGTTCCTAGTTACGCCTCTCTTATAAACTAGCTCGTTGATTAACAAGATGATCAAAGGTTTCCTGATCATGGACATTGGATGTTGTTAATAATGTGGTCACAACATTGATGGAATGATGTGATGAACATTCATCCGAAGTATAGAATTACGATCAAGGTCATTGTGTTTATATTTCTATAACATCATACGAAGTAATCTTAGTCCTTAGACCATCAGATCATGTCAATCACTAACACTAGAAGAGTATCTTGATAACATCAAACGTTACACCATAACAGGGTGATTATAAAGATGGGTTCAGTACTACGAAGGTGTTATGTTGAGGCTCATGCATCAAGAGTGGAATTTGTCCATCCCGATGATGGAGATATATACTCTAGGCCCTCTCGGTGATATCACATTAGCTAGCTTGCAAGCAAGTGATTTGATCACTAGAATGTTATATCACGGGAACAAGAAAAGAGTACACGTCGGTAATGAGATCAAACTAGGTATGGAGATACCGATGATCGAATCTCGGACATGTAATATATCGCGAGACAAAGGGATTGAGTTACATGCGTATAAGGTTCACACGATCACAAAAGTCATAGTTGCATGTGTGGGAGTTAGTACGGATCTCTAGGTCTCGTTGCTGATTATTGATCGGAGAGGGGTCTCGATCATGTCTGCATTATTTGCGAACCGTAGGGTGACACACTTAAGGGATACCGACACCATTTGGAGCAAATAAGATGCCAGAGAAAGAAAAAGAAAGCGCAGGAATTTATTTCACTAGACACCGGAATCGTTTCGGTTGAAATTGCTGAAACTGGTTCTACATGTGAAATTGAATACTAGCAAGGGGTTTTATGTGAATGTTTGTTAATTAAAGTAACTAACAAAATTATGAATAAATAAATAAAAGAGTTTTATTTAATGAGATATTGCATTAAATTTGGTGGAAATTTAATGGGATTTGAGTGGGAATTTGAGTGGAGAAAATGGAGGGTCTTATTTATGTGAGTGGAGCTTCCACCACATGAATAAGGGAGAGGTGGGGGCACCCTCTATGGCCGGCGGCCATGCCCCCTTGGTCTGTCCCCCGTCCCTATATAAGGAGCCCCTCCTCTCACTTCTCACTCACACCTACTTATGAAGCATCTCTCTCCCCCCTTTAGAATTTCCCCATGGTCTCGGATCAGCGAGATACATGTTCCCGGTGGATTTTTATGGAAGGATTTGTTCCTTCTGCTGCTTCGCTGGAGCGAGGGCGCGGAGGTTGTTGGGGTACCCGAATGTGTGTGCAATCACGGATGCACCACTGCTTTGCGGTGCTGGACTTGATGGTGCTGGACCGGCTGGACCAGATGGACTTCATCACGATCTTGAGATCGGAGAGCATTCGACTACATCATCCACAAGTACAACCTCGTTAACGCTATTCGGTCTTCGAGGGTATGTATTCTATGGATGTATATCCACCCATTGCTTGTATCTAGTAGATAAATCTTGGTACTTAGTTCCCATCGTAGGAAATTTTTTGTTTTCTATGCTGCAAACCCTACACCAGACGCCGTCCTGCAGGCCCACTCGCTGAGAGTTGGATCCAGTAGGGAACTTCCTGCTTGGTATACCCCACTCAGCATATCCCCATCACAAAAGCTTCACAAAATTGTTGAAAAGAGATTTGATATAGCCGCTGGTTTATAGTGAAGCTCACCGTGCACGCATTACCTTTATCCTTGTAGTCATCATAGAAGGAGGCAAGGACCTCAAAGGTGAGGCCAGTGTAGGTGTAGTGTCTTGCATAGGCGAGGAGTGATAACGCTGCATTTGCACACATGCAGTCGAAGTCCGCCCTCAACCCTGCCACGATGAGAAATCCATCATCGGTCCAATGTGTGGGCATCACCCTCCACGATGAAACCATTGGCTCTTGCTCTTGAGAAAAATACTACCAAGCTTGTTCATCTTGATGCACTGAAAAAATTCAACATAAAACCTTAGCCATCTGGTTTCGATATGATGTACGAATGATTATACGTGAAGAAATTTAATCCTAACATGAGAAATAAAAAGGGAAAATCAAACAAGCTTGAGTTCATCCACTAAATCGATGTGAGAGTTTCAACCATGGAATGCTTAAAATAAAGCATGGATAGGGAGAGAAACATATCGATCTGTTGATTCCCCAACTCAAACGAATGAAATTCGCGAAGAATCAAGAATTTTAGGTGGGTTTTGAGAGGTTTGGAGAGAGAATATGAGAGAAAAAATGGGGAGGAGGAGGATCCCAAGCCGTCTTGGCGCAATTAAGTGGTCACGCCGAACTATACGGGCGAGATAAGTTGTTCCCGCCATATAGTTATGGCGGCGTCAAGAATTTGGGTTTCTTTACGCCAGGATGCAACTATACAGGCCCAACTATACGGATGGACCAAAATGGTCCTGCCGTATAGGTGGTCGTTAAACCTTCTATAACCGAGATACATTTTTGTGAGAAAGTTGATAACTATACGGCTGGAAAAAATATTCCCGCCGTATAGTTGGTCGTTAAAACTTCTGGACCATGCTTTTTTGCCCAAATTTTTAGAGATTCACTTTTTAATCTGGACAATATGATTAAGCTTGTTTTTGCATATAAAACTCAAAATTTATTTTCTACACTAAATCTATGCTTATTCAGTCGACATTTCTACTACTTTTTGACAGTTATATCTTCACGGGCGCGCTTCCGTAAAAATGTCTGTGAAAAATTTATACGAATGCGATGATCATCTTATTCTTTAACTTATTTTATTAATGTAATGGGTTGACTCCCATTAAGCATTTTATTAAGAATGGTTGAATATTTCAACCCCTTCTCTGTTCTCGAATTCCTACCTTGGGTTGCCCCTTATCAAAGGCACTTACCACTTGAACTCTTTTTGCCGGTGGAATATACCTTTCTCCTGCTTCTAGCTTCTTTGGAAAATACTGGATGATTTCAGCATCATAAACATTGAAGATTATTTTTCTCTCGGCATAATCAATTGACGCTCCTACAGTACTAAGGAAAGGTCTTCCAAGTATTATAGATATTTTTTCATCCCCTGGCATTTCAAGAATGATAAAATAAATGGGAATAACATGCTCATCTATTCTAAGTAGAACATCATCAATCATACCAATGGGTTGTTTAGTAGATTTGTCAGCCATCTGTAAAGTGATAGAAGTGGGGGAATACTCCCCTAATCCTAACCTTTTATAAAGGGAATATGGCATTACACTAACTCCTGCACCTAAATCAGACAAAGAATTATGAATATCAGTTTTGCCAATTGAGCATGAAATAGTTGGTATTCCAGGAGCTCCCGAATTAGACAATAACTTCCCATTAGCAGGACAACTAGTCACCATGGCAACGGTTTCAGTTATTTCTTTCTTTCTATTAAGAATATCACAGAGAAATTTAGAATAGGTAGGAACTTTAATTGCATCTGCAAATGGAATTTCTAGTCAAAGGTCACCAAGTGCCGTTTTGAAAGAATCATAGATTACCTGATCCAGTACTTTCTTTCCGCGGTCTGGATATGTAAGTTTTTGCTCACCTTTCTTATTCTTGTCTTTTACCTTTTGTGGGGTATCAAGCTCTTTAGTTATTTTATTTTGTTGCTCCTTATCGCTTTTCTTATTTTCTACTACAACAACTTCATCTTCATTGCTTGTCTCGTTTTATTCTCCTGGATCAACTGTCTCTACATCAGATTCATAACGGTCATCATGTGTATGGTTTTTCTCCTCCAAGGTTTGGTCTTGTGTTTCTTGAGCAGTTTCATCTTGAGGATCCACCAGTGTGTCATCTTCTTGGCTTGCTTTGAGCAAGGCCTTTTCCCTTCGATCTTTTCCAGCTTCATATTCTGGTGGTCCTAATGGTCCTGTAACAACTGCACTCTCCTTGTAACAAAATTAGTAGAAATAGGAATATTTATATCATCTTAAAGAAAAAATTGATAACATGATGCTATTTGTTCACATTGGGTTTCAATCATACTCAGGTACTTATGAAATAATTTTATTTCTTGGCCAATCTCATCATAATTTTCCGTAATTCTGCCAAAATCTTCTTATGTCTTTGAAATTGCCTGTGCAAGTTATTATGAGATTTGGCTAGTCGGTGTTCTAATTCTTGAAAAACTTTCCTAGTTTCATATTCTTCAGTAAAAACTTGTAATAGATCTACTTTGTTTTCCTTAACAAGTTCAGAAGGTATAGCTTTTTATTTCATTGTTTTGCGTACTATAGGCATAAGATCAGGAGTTATATGAAGTATCCCTTTTTCCAGCTTAGTACCAAAATCAGGATTATAAAGAGAATCATTCTTAGCCCTAGTAGACATCAATTCCAAACAAGCTTTAGTACTTAAAGTAGTTATTGATCCTCCTGCTGATAAATCAAGCAACTCTCTGCATTGTGTATTAATACCATGGTAGAATAAGTGGCAAACAGTTGATTCAGAATAGCCATGATTAGGAATACTACTTATCATTCCAAAAAATCTATCCCAAGCTTGTGGATAGTTTTCTCCCATGTTCTAACTAAAGTTGACTATATTCTTTCTAATTCCAGTTACCTTTTTAAAATTATAAAACATTTTTATGAATTTAATAATATGTTTTTCCCAACATTTAATGTAATGACAAGGAAGAGAATATAACCAATCTAGAGCCTTACCTTTAAGAGACCAACGAAATAATTTTAGACGAGAGAAATCTCGTGGCAAACCTTTTGGTCCAAGTGATGTTATCACATCTTTTAACTCTCTAAGATGTCTTCCTGGGTCTTCATCTTCCCTTCCGCTGAAAGCTTTTTCCTTCAAAATTTTAATAATCTCACCATAAAATCGATATTCTCTAACTCCAGGATTACGAAATTCTATTAGTTGTTTAAGAAAAGCAGAATTTGGAGTACTGTATTCTCTGAGAGTTTTCTCAGGTTTGTTGGGAGTTCTCCTGTGAATGGACATGATTTCCATGAAATCACTTAGGTTTTCAACTTCAACCTTGTTTGATCTCAAAAAGTTTTTCAATGATTTCTTCATGCCTTTTAACAGGTACGCGATCAAAATAATCTGGTAGTTAGGTCCTACCAGAGTGTGTAGACCTTGTGTATCCTAGGGAGACCATTTTGTAGTAGTAAAACCTGAAGTGTCAAGAGACAAACACTTAGCGCTTAGCTCCCCGGCAACAGCGCCAGAAAATACCTTGATGAGTGCAAGTGCACAGATCGTTTGCAGCTAGTTTCAAAGTTAAGATATCGATCTCACAGGGAGCCCAAAGGTAAGTGTTTATGAATGAAGTCTCTGTCACACTCAAATTTGTCATAGGTCTTCGGGTGAATTGACTGCAAACGTTGAAATAAAAATAAAGTTTTGGGTTAAACTGAATGTATTTAAATAAAACTAAAATATAAACTTTATAAATAAAAATCATAAAAGTAAAGAACAAATAATTGTTTGTTGTTTTTTGTAGATGACAAAATAGGCGCGGGGAGATATAATTCATGGTGATAGTGAATGTGCTAAGTGGATGAGTGATAAGTGTAACAATTATAAGGCAAGCAACCCATAATTAGATGGAACTCCTCTTGGTAGATTTCATCCCAACTTCAATAATCCTACTAGTCTGTTACCAAAACCATGGTCAGTCACTAGGCGATTAAGACTAATGCAATAGACATAGTGCCACCTCGTGCTCCTCAAGATCAACTAGTTTTCCATTGATATCCCTGTATCACTCGGGGCTCGCCGGTCTGCTAGCGAACAAGATCTTATCTATGTAGAATAAGACATCATGTTGTCTGGGCCCTTAATTGGACAACAAGCATTCAACATCCCACAGATAATCAAGAAAACATAATATAGTAATTAAAATCAATCACAAACTAATTGAAAATATATAGGAACATCACATCTCACCAATCCCTTACATCTCCCATGCCCAAAGGAACTAACTCACACATGAGAGAAGAAAGCATCATCGATATTATTAAATAAAGGGAGTCCTTCTTAATATTACCGTGGAGATTTATACGCCCAAAATGTATCTACTTTTCAGAACACTTTTGTTATTGTTTATACTCTAAACTTGTGTGATTTGGATACAACTAACACGGATTGACGCTGTTTTCATCAGAATTAAATTGGTGTCTATTTTTTGTGCAGAAAATCAACTATCAGGAAAAATGCCGGAAAATATGCCAAAAATCCTATTTCACCAGAAGACTCACGGAGCCAGAATACGAGGCAGAGTGGGGCTCTGAGGGGCCCACACCTCCCTCCTGCGCGGGTGGGCCCAGGCCACACCTAGAGGGGGTGTGGCCGCCTCGGGCACCCCCTCGGCCTCCCTCTTCGCCTATAAGTTGCCTTCTGACCTAAAAACTCAGGGGGGTTCGACGTTTTTCCAAAAATAGTTCCGCTCCGCCTCCACCACGATAATCCGCGATTCGGAACCAGAAACTCCGTACTGGCACCCTGCCGGGACAGGGAATTTGTAGAGGATCATCGCCATCATCATCACCAACGCCTCTCCATCAACCATCCATGTTTCCCCCATCCATGAGTGAGTAATCCCCTATTGTAGGCTATGGGGATGGTAGGGATTGGATGAGTTCTATCAAGTAATCTAATAATATTGTTAGGGCATGGTGCCTAGTATCTCTATTAGTGCTATTTGACTTTGTTGCAACTTGTTGTGCTTAATTCTTGTCACTAGAGCCCGAGTGCCATGATCTTAGATCTGAACTTATTATTGATTCATGATGATAGTATTGTTTGTGATCTTATATGCAAGTTGTGTACACATGTCATTGTCAGGATCCAAAGGCCCCTAAGTGACAGAAATATGGACAGCCGGAGGAGATGGCTGTGATGTGAGGATCACATGTGTTCACGGAGTGTTAATGCTTTGCTCCGGTTCTCTATTAAAAGGAGTACCTTAATTGCCAGTAGATTCCCTTGAGGCCCCGCTTCAACGGGCTGGCAGGACAAAAGATGTTGTGCAAGTTCTCATTGCGAGCACGTATGACTATATATGGAACACATGCCTATGATTGTTTAGTACTTGGATGCTTTATCTTATTTATCTGCAAATTCCCTAGATCTTGAAGTTACATGTTTAGACTTGTCCATGCAACGATCATCCATCCCTATCCCTACCGCACTCATATCCTACTGTTTGCTACTATTATTACTATTGCTCTTGTTTTACTGCTACCGTTGCTTTGCTATTGCTACTACAAAACTGTTGCTACTAATAAACTACTATGACCAAGACTATTTCCTGGTGCAGCTGAATTGACAACTCATTTGTTAAGGCTTGCAACTATTCTTTGTCTCCCCTTGTGTAGAATCAATAAATTAGGTAATACTACCCTCGACGACTGTTGCGATCCCCTATACTTGTGGGTCATCAAGACTATTTTCTAGCGCCATTGCCAGGGAGTATAGCTTTATTTGTAAGTTCACTTGGATCTACTATTGTTCACTACTATTCCTTTTATCATGGGGAAGTATCGTGATGGAAAGTTTCCTATTTTACCATCCACTACAAGAAGAGGTACAGTCCTAAACACCTCTGCTGCTCTTGATTCACCGTCTATTATAAGTAAGCTTGTTACACCACCACCATATACTCATGCCACACACACTACCACTACTGAATCTGAAATTGCTTTTGATACTCATGATGTTACTTCCACTATGCTTGATGCAAGTGGTTCATTAGGTCCTTTCCTAGATGCTACAATTGCTAGATGTATTTTGGGAAACACTGAAACTCCTAGTGAAAACACTGTTACACCTGTTAGCTCACCTGAGTCTAGAGAGAGATATGATATTAATGATGGTTACATTGAAATGACTGATGAGTTTATTGAAGAGTACCAAAACACACATGGTGCTAGTGCTATTAGGAGTCAACTTGAGAGACGTACCATTATTCCTAAATTGTCTTCTGATCCTAAGTTTGCCACATCTCCCATAGATATTAAAGATAAAGACTATGATTTCTCTCTTAATTTATCCTATATAGATATTGTTGAGAAAGAACCTTTTGTGGGACTGACAGTGAGAGTGCTATGGCACATATGAATGAGCTTTCTACTATGAGTGCCATATTCTCTGATGATTTTAAGATGCGCAAGTACATTGTTACAAAGATCTTCCCTTTTTCACTAAAAGGAGAAGATAAATCTTGGTTTAATAGATTACATCCTAGATCCATTGATAGCCCTGATTGTTTGATTGCTTCTTTCTTCCAGAAATATTTTCCTCCCAGTGCTAGACATGCTGCTTTGCAGACTTTTTTTGATTTTAAACAAGGAGAAGAAGAGAAATTGCCTGAGTCATGGACAAGGTTCTGTGCCTTGATTCATGCACATCCTGGATGTCCATTACCTAAAAATGATCTTCTTGATATTTATTATAATGGACTAACTAATGATTCTAGGACATACCTAGATAGTTTTGTTGATTGTGTTTTCAGGAAAAGAACTCCTGCAGATGCTAAAGAATTAATGGCTAAAATAAGCAAGGATTATGATGATTGGACTTCAACTGAGCTGAATACACCTGAACCTATTACTCCTGAACCAATTGTGCCTAAGCCAGTTACAACACCAACACCAAAGAAGAGGGGAGTGATTGCATTAAATGATGAAGTGATGAAAGAAGCTAAAAAATGTCTTAAGGAGAAAGGTATTAGAGCTGAAGATGTGAAGAATCTACCTCCTATATAAGAATTATGTAAGCCAATTCCCCACTCATCCACTATTGAGGTACACTCTCTCCAACACTTTAATGAAGGTGATATTCCCTATGGTAAACCTCCTGATCAATGCTTAGAGGAACTTGACATTTTTATTGTTAAACAAGGTAATTTTAATAAACAAGTTCAGAATCATTTATTGGAAAACTCTAGAGCTATTAATGAGTTGAAAGATATTGTGGAAAGAACTGCTAATGATGTTAAAATTCTTTGTAAACACTTTCAAATGGTTCAAACCCAAATTGATCAACTTTCTAAGGTACAAAAATATATGCTAGTTAATGCCTCAAAAGATAAACATGCTTATGGAATTAGAACTAGGAGTGGTATAGCCACTCAAGATCCTTTATATCCTGAAGGACACCCTAAAAGAATTGAGCAGGATTCTCAACAAGGTGAAAGTAGTGGTAGTCCTCGTAAGAGAAATAAAAATAAACATAAAATAGTTGAGGAACCCTCTGAACCTGTTGTAGATCCTAATAGTATATTTATCTCTGATGCTGAAACTGAGAGTGGTAATGATAAAAATGATGCTCCTGATAAGGAGTAAGTTGAGGAAGAACCTGAGAAGCACACTAAGAATACTAGGTACACTAAGGAAGATTTTATTGCTAATAAACATGCTAGAGAAAGAGAACCTTGGGCATAGAAACCTATGCCTTTTCCCAATAAGAAACACAAGTCAAAGGAAGAAGAACACTATAACAAGTTTTATGAGTGGATGAAACCTTTATTTTTGAAATTTCCTTTGACTGATGCTATTAAGTTGCCTCCTTATTAAAAGCATATGAAGGATATTGTCTCTAATACAAGGAAGGTTCCTAATGAGGAAATTTCTACTTTGCTTGCTAACTATTCCTTCAATGGTAAGGTTCCAAAGAAACTTGGTGATCCAGTATACCAACTATTCCTTGCTCTATTAAGAATAATTATGTCAGAACTACTTTATGTGATTTGGGAGCTGGAGTTAGTGTTATGTCTTTTTCTCTGTACAAGAGACTCCAGCTAGAAAAGTTTATACCAACTGATATATCTTTGCAAATGGCTGATAAGTCTAGTACTATTCCTGTTGGTATATGTGAGGATGTTCTTGTTCAAGTGGCCCATAATTCCTTGGTTTTAACTGATTTTGTTGTGCTTGAGATGCCTGATGACCCACAAGTATAGGGGATCACAACAGTCTTCGAGTGTAGTATTACCCATTTATTGATTCAACACAAGGGGAGACAAAGAATACTTGCAAACCTTAACAACTGATTTGTCAATTCAGCTGCACCTGGAAATAGTCTTGCTCATAGTAGATTATCAGTAGCAACAATTTTGTAGTAGCAATAGCAAAGGAACAGCATCACTGAGAGAGCAGCAATAGTAAAAGTAGTAGCAAACAATAGGATATCAGTGCGGTAGGCATAGGGATGGATGGACGGGCGTTGCATGGACAACTCTAAACATGTAACTTCAAGATCTAGAGCATTTGTAGATAAATAATATAATGCACCCAAGTACTAAACAATCATAGGCATGTGTCCCATATATAGTCATGCGTGCTTGCAATGAGAACTTGCGCAACATATATTTTCCTGCCAGCCCGTTGCAGCGGGGCCTCAAGGGAACTACTGGCAATTAAGTCACTCATTTTAATAGAGCACAGGAGCAAAGCATTAACACTCCGTGAACACACGTGATCCTCACATCACAGCCATCCCCTCCGGCTATCCCAATTTCTATCACTTTGGGGCCTTTGGATCCGGACAATGATATGTGTACACAACTTGCAGATAAGATCACAAACAATACTATCATCATGAATCAATAATAAGTTCAGATCTGAGATCATGGCACTCGGTCCCTAGTGACAAGCATTAAGCACAACAAGTTGCAACAAAGTCAAATAGCACTAATAGAGATACTAGGCACCATGCCCTAACAATCTTATTCGATTACTTGATAGAACTCATCCAATCCCTACCATCCCCATAGCCTACAATAGGGGATTACTCACTCATGGATGGGGGAAACATGGATGGTTGATGGAGAGGCGTTGGTGATGATGATGGCGATGATCCTCTCCAAATTCCCCGTCCCGGCAGGGTGCCAGTACGGAGTTTCTGGTTCCGAATCGCGGATTATCGTGGTGGAGGCGGAGCGGAACTATTTCTGGAAAAACGTCGAACCCCCCTGAGTTTTTAGGTCAGAAGGCAACTTATAGGCGAAGAGGGAGGCCGAGGGGGTGCCCGAGGCGGCCACACCCCCTCTAGGTGTGGCCTGGGCCCACCCGCGCAGCAGGGGGTGTGGGACCCTCAGGCCTCCAGTCCGTCTCGTATTCTGGCTCCATGAATCTTCTGGTGAAATAGGATTTTTGGCATATTTTCCGGGATTTTTCCTGATAGTTGATTTTATGCAGAAAAACTAGACACCAAGGTAATTCTGCTGAAAACAACGTCAGTGTTAGTTGTATTCAAATCACACAAGTTTAGAGGAGAAACAATAGAAAAAGTGTTCGGGAAAGTAGATACGTTTTGGACGTATCAACTCCCTCCCCCCAAGCTTAGCTTATTGCTTTCCTCAAGCAATTCAGTTGAAAACTGAGTGCGATAAAAGAACTTTCACGAACACATTTGCTTCATATGATGTATATAGTCTCAGCACATGAGTAGATACTTAGACAATTCATAATTAGGTGTATGCAACTAAGTCCACTCAATAGTCATTGCAAGCTATGAAGAGAAACCAACTCAATAATAAGTAGCATGAAACATATACATAAGCAACATTGCAATGCTCAGAAGAAGGTATGATAGAGTGGTATCTTGCTTTCCTTTGTTTGTAGAGCACAAAATAAATGCCAAGGCACCTCTGAAGTTCAAGTGAAGACTAGAAGTAAAGATATCAGAGATACAAGCATCAAGTCATGACATAATTAACCAAAATTTGAGACAAACATATGACACTAAGAATGACAACTATGCTCTCAAGAAGGTGCTCATAGAATAAGTGGTGACTCAACAAGGAAGTGAAAAGCTTTTGAAAAGTTTGAAAGGCTTCCAAATGCTGAAAGTATGGTACTCATTAGCTTTGAGCTCTCATTGTCCCTATCATAGGCATCTTTATATGGTTAATGGTGAAAGTGAGGTCCAATATGAGTTATATGCTTGACAGACCATAAACTGGAAATCTCATGTCCCTTGAATACGAGGGCAGCTCCTCATGCTACTCAACTTTACTTACTTGCAAGTTCTTGTCATAGTAAATACATGCGTATCATAGAGAACCGCCAACGGGGTACCCCTTGCACATGATACAGGAGCTATCCCATAATAAAAATGACAAGGCAAGCAGAAAATGAGCATCTCAACGATCTTTTTATTTGCTATTTTCATAGGTTTTTATTGAGGATGATTCATAGATTGCTCATTATGGTTATGCTGCAAGTTTACACCATGATTAGGCATGGCTTAGTCTAGAGGCCCAGGCGTTTCTCTAACACATATATATAACTCCATGAACTTACAAGCTCCCCTTTTATTTCACACCGATGACATCCGTAAACAAAAGAGCATGATATCAATTGGGTACAAAGTACAGGTGCAATGTTGAAAGCGTTCCATGTGCCAGCACGGTTCTACTAACTCCCAGCCTATAATTTGTAAGAATATAATTTTCATGGACAGTAACAATGGTTCAGGTTTATTAAGTGCAAGAAATAAAGTGTGCCATCAAGTTCGTGAGAGATTTACTAACTAACTTTCTCAAATCAATCAAACATTTTATTTGGAAGAAAACAAGGCATATTGCATATGCATGGAAATAGAAAATGGTGCTAAGAGGTAGGTATGGTGTACACTGGCAATATTGGTTTTGGGGAGTTGGATGCACAGGTAGAGCACATACTCAGTGCAAGTGAAGGCTAGCAATAGAGAGGGAGCGACAAACTAGAGAGCAATAACTGTCATAATCATGCTTGCAACAAACAGGACTAATTATGGCATGAGAGTGATACAAGAACTCTAAGGCAAAATAAATCATCGAGGCTTACTGACTATTGTTCAGTCATATGCATGCGTCAGCATGTTCCAAGTCGATTCACATGAAACATTCAGAGGAGGATACCACAATATCATACCAAGTTATGAATAGAACAATGCAGGCAAACATTCATATGACATGCTACAAACTATTAGCAAGCTGGAGCTAATCATAAGAAATAAAAAACCACTAAGCATCCATAAATAACATACACCTTACATGAACAGACTAAGCATGCCCACAATGATGCGTATATGTACAAAAATGAAAACAAATAGAGTTCATTACCAGCCTCTCACCACACCTCAAGTTGTCAAAATCTTCATTATTGCTCTTCACTTCTGTGGCTTGAATAATAACATGAAACCAAACTCCACCGAGGACTGCTAAACCCTGCAAAGAACTTCACAAAACCAAAGAAGAACAACAAATATTTTTGGTGTTTTCGATTTGTTTAAAAGCAAGCACTCAAAGCAAAAAAAAACAAAGCAAAATCTTTTTGGATTTTTCTTTGAAGACAAACCAAAGCTAAAAAGCAAAGAAACAAACCAAGAGAAACAACGAAAATATTTTTGGTCTTTTTGTGTTTTTGGAAAGCAGAAACAAAAACCAAAGAGAGAGCAAAACAAGGATATACAAAGAACCGACAAAACATGATATATATGAGTGCGATGCCAGTGTACCTCCCACCAAGATTAGGCTTTTGGCCTAAGTGGGGCTCAATCCCATGGTGACCAAGAAGGTGCACCTTCATACTGCGATGAAGAGGCCCCTTCGTCCTGGTAAGTGCTCGAGGACGCCCCTGTGTAGTGCACAGAGTAGTCGTAAGAGGGCGCGTCCCCCTGGTAGTGTCCGTGGAAACCACGAATGCGTAGCTTCTCCTCTATCTCCTCCTTGGATCATGACCAAGGTCCCTGGAAAATACTAAACAAAGTGGTTTGGGGCAAAGGAATTTCTCTCTTTTCCCAGTCAGTAAACATCATCCTGTAAACCATACTCTCAAGGGTAGAGCCAGCAGTGACAAAGTGATGCGCTATTATGGCAGCTAAATCAAGCCTCCGAGGAGCAAAAATTGTATCATTTGGATCAACAGAAATTTCTAAGGCAGCAACTACATGTGCAACAATAATACCCCCATGGGTCCCTTAGCAGCTAAGCGACGAGCAATGAGAGAACCAAGATTGTACCTGGTTTCATTGTTGAGTGCAGCATCTAGGAAAGCCAAATGATAGTTGGAAATATTGCTAGTGTTCTCCCTAACAAGAATACTAGTGGCAAGATAATAAGCAAAATATCTGATAGCTGGGAGTTGAATATTTCTTATCTTTTCGCGCTAGGCTCTGCGGTCATCATCATTAGTCACCCCGTAGTAGAGCTCCAACAAATCAGCAGGTTGAACTAGAATCTTCTTCACCGACCCAGCCATGCCAATACCCATGATTTTGCAAAATTTCTTTAATTTCATGGTGAAGGGCCTATTATAGATTTTGAATGACACCTCTAACCTGAAAGGGTTGTTAGTAAAAGAGAAACTCTCCACAAAAGTTTTAGTGAGCATAGCATATTACACACTCTAATCCTGCATATAACCAGTTAGTCCAACCCTCCGAACCAAGGTTAGAAAATCATTGAGAATCCCTACAGCCTGCAAAAAGGTAGAACAAGGGAAGGTAGAAGGGTGCGCATCCCCCTCGTCCCCCTCGTTACCAAAACGCGGTGTAATGAGATCCTCATTGTATGCTGGCCTAGCTCGGGAGGATGATCTTGAAGGCCTTGTACTCCTTGGTGCATCACTCTCAAATACTTCTCCAAATGTGTGGTTGTCCATGACCCTTTTTTCTGAAATTTTAGACAAACATCAAACCAAGTAATTTCCAAGTTGATAAATGATGAGGAACTACTATAGTAACTTGCTAGAGGGCTAAACATGCATCAAAATGAAATCTCTAAGCATAGAACAAGCATGCAAGCTCACACAACCTGACAC
The DNA here is from genome assembly GCA_030063025.1 of Avena longiglumis. Lineage (NCBI taxonomy): Eukaryota > Viridiplantae > Streptophyta > Magnoliopsida > Poales > Poaceae > Avena > Avena longiglumis. The sequence continues at coordinate 466,178,799 of CP125974.1, read as the reverse complement.
CTATAGTAGCAAAATACTCAAGATACAATCTATCAATCAAAAATCTAATTGGACAAGCGGAGGAGGCACATACCAAGGAGCAATCCCTCCAAAAATCAGCAGCAAATATGGGCTAAGAAAAGAGATCGAAATTCGAGAGCAAGAACAGCAGGAACTCGAGCTTGAGAAAGTTTTCTGGTGTTTTTCGGGAGAGAGAGAGACGGTGGCTGGGAGGAGGCATCTTGGAGGGCCACAGGTGGGCCGCACCCAGGTGTCCCTCTGCCCCTTTTTTCGAGGAAAAATTTAATATGAATTTTCTGGGATTTTTCGGGAAACTTTATTGTTGGCCAATTTTCAGGGTATGAAAATTTATTTTCTCGAAGAAAAAGATTTTTTTAGAAGAAGCAAAAGCAAACAAAACCAAAAGTACAGAAGTTCTAAGACACTCTAACAAGCAAACAACTAGCAAAACTAAAGCTAACAAGAGAAAGAGCAAAGACTAGGAAGGAGAAGAATAATAGTGAGCAAATATAGCCATTATGAAAACATTGTTTTGTTCATTAAAATCCTTTTGTTAACAAGGTTGGTCAAGTCTTGTTACCAAAACAATATTATATGAAACAACACTTTTCATTTCAGAAAATGATTATGTTACCTCAAACTTGATAGCAATAGTCCCAATCATAATAGTTTCAAAACTTTCTTGTGGAATGGGACAATATATTTCTCCAACTTTGATGCTCTCAATATTTTCAATGGAATTTAGGCAATAGCTCTTATCAATCTTCTTGGAGAAATAGACAGTATGCTCTTTTCCATTAATACTAATAGTTCCTTTTCCTTGATTACAATTGATCACAGCACCTGCAATGTTAATAAAAGGTCTCCCAAGAATAATAGACATATCATCATCTTCAGGCATCTCAAGCACAACAAAATCAGTTAAAACCAAGCAATTATGAGCCACTTGAACAAGAACATCCTCACATATACCAACATGAATAGTAGTTTACTTATCATCCATTTGCAAAGATATATTAGTTGGTATCAACTTTTCTAACTAGAGCCTCTTGTAGAGAGAAAAAGGCATAACACTAGCTCCAGCTCCCAAATCACATAAAGCAGTTCTAACATAATTATTCTTAATAGAGCAAGGAATAGTTGGTATACCTGGATCACCAAGTTTCTTTGGAACCTTACCATTGAAAGAATAATTAGCAAGCAAAGTAGAAATTTCCTCATTAGGAATCTTTCTTTTATTAGAGACAATATCCTTCATATACTTTGAATAAGGAGGAAACTTAATAGCATCACTCAAAGGAATTTTCAAAAATAAAGGTTTCATCCACTCACAAAACTTGTTATAGTGTTCTTCCTCCTTTGACTTGTGTTTCTTATTGGGAAAGGCATAGGTTTCTGCACCCAAGGTTCTCTTTCTCTACCATGTTTATTAGCAATAAAATCTTCCTTAGTGTACCTAGTGTTCTTAGTTTGCTTCTCAGGTTCTTCCTCAACTTCCTCCTTATCAGGAGCATCATTTTTATCACCATGATGGCGCATGAGAGTGCTTCGTCGGGAAACCCCAAGAGCAAGGTATGATGTAGCACATCAGCAAGTCTTCCCTCAGTAAGAAACCGAGGTTATCGAACCAGTAGGAGGAATAAAACGTCTCAAATGTGTTGCAAGCAACGTGGAAACCTGCACAACAGAAACTCAAGACTTTGCCCCAACTAACAGTGAGGTTGTAAATCTCACCGGTTGCTGTAACAAAGGATTAACTGTATGGTGTGGAAGGTGATGATGGTTTGCAGAAAGTAAACAGTAATAGTGGAAGATGTCTCAATGGTAAAGATTGGACCAGGGTCCATAGTTCATTGTGACACCCCCGGGATCAGGGCTAAACAAATCCCAGACCTCCGTATGACATAAGCTTAACCTTGACCTCGAGAATATCGAGTGAAGAATCGGTAACACGGCAGTGACCCTACGACACAAAATTGATTACAGCAAGCTCATAACTGAGCAAAGAACCAAATTATTACAAGCATAGGTCACTGACCACAAACATTAATCAACGGAAGGCAAATTATGCTATTAAGTATAGAAAACTTAACAAATAGCCTAGGAGGCCTGAAGCATAATGATGACGTCCCAGCCCATAGATTCTAGGCCGCCGTCCGGGAACCCCAAGCTACTCTTCAATGTCGATGTAGTACCAAACTCATCTTCAGGGAACACTTACTCTGCCAAAAGTATCAACAAAGCAAGGGTGAGTACAGGGTGTACTCCGTAAGACTTATGGCTGGTGGAGTTGTTTTGCATAAAGCCACTTTTGTTTATAAACGGTAAGGAGGAGAAGAAGCTCGTCTAGTCAGAACATTTTAAAAGGGGATAAGAGAGCGACATCTCCAAAATATTGATCATCATCTTTTGATATCCACCAAGTCATCATTACCTGAATTAGGATCACCCCCTATTACCCATGAGGAAGCATCCTTAAGCACACATTGATTAGCCAAGTTTTTTGATTAGGTTAAAGTTCTCTATGATCTTAGAATCTGGTCACCAAGCGTTCATAACCGTGAACACGGATTTTCGAAAAGATTTAACCCTGCAGGGGTGTACAACTTTACCCACACGTACCAACGGACTCTTAATGCCAAGCTATTAGCCCTCTTCCTTGGAAGGCTGGCAGAGGGTGGTTCGCCACGACCTTTACCTTGCTTTCGCCGAGACCATGAGTTACGCAATAAGTATGGTTCCGCCGTAACGGGTCAAATCCCAAAGTCGGTACTTAAAGATGTGAGGCGAGGTTGGTTTACCAGGGGCGCCATCCACCCCAAGCAACCCCGGCCACGCTTACCTACCTATTATGAATTCACCTGCACCCGGCAAATCTTTCAAAAGGTTTTCTATGCATATGTCGAATGGAATGCCCGAACTATGTGACTCGTGGAATCTACTAGGCAAGTTACTCAGGCGACGGGTTCCCAAGCCCCGTGTGGCTGTACGCTCGTCTTGGTTCTAAAGGAAAGAACTCAGTTCCTAGTGGTGGCGAGCATGGGACTAGAAAAACCACATCCCACCGTGGCCTCCCATACAAGCCTTAGCATGTTTAACTCATATCACCTCTGGTATCATCTCATCACGTTCTCCTGTCATACTAGATTCTCTGCATCTGACCCATCATCTGGATGGACCAGAATTGACAACTATGCATGGCTAAGCAGACACATATATAAGCTCTAGCAGTGCACACAAGCCAAACCTAGTTATGCTCAGAGCAGTTGTCACATCCCAAAATATTTCAAATTTTGAAATGTGAAATAAATAAATAAACAAAATAAATAATAGTTGAAATTTAGGGTGAAAAGAAACTTTTTGTTTCGAAATGGAAACTTAAAAACCCATCTTGAATAAAGTTTGAATCCAACTAAATTCAAATCAAGTGAAATGCATTCTCCATAAATGCATCTTTAATTTAAACACTTGGAAAATAAACCAAAACTCTAAAACCCTAATGGAAGAAAATCATTTCCAAGATTACTCTAAGCCTATGGATTTGATCCACATAAAAATTGGCCAACAAACATTTTAAAATGATCAAGTATGATAAATGAAAACATTATAAGATCATAGAAATCGATTCCATTCAATTTGGAACCATGGATAAAAACTTATTAATTTAATAAGATGAAAGGAAATATTTTCCAAAGATAATAAAGCTCCTATCTAAAATCCATACCAAATGGTGAGCAAATAATCTTAAAGAGATTTAAAGGGGTAAACAAATATTAAATAAAATTATACAAATTGGAATCACGAATTTTGGATATAAAAATAAAAAGATATGGTTTTATAATATAAAGAAAGAAATAATAAATAAGGAGTACTTAAAAAGCCAAATTAAATCTTGACCTAAGTCAGTAAATGGAATAAACATAATCCAAATAAAATAATAGGATAAAGATTATTCCAATAAAATTATATGGCATTAAACCATATTCTAAATTACATATGGATAAAGATAAAAAGTCCTAATGTGAATGATTAATTAAATCATGAGAAAATAATAATTGGAATTTACCCAAGTGGAGTAAAAGTTATTTAATTAACTTAAATGGAATCAAAAAACCATATAAATAAAATTTATGGAATTAAAACCATATTTGAGTTCATTGCAATAAAGACATTTACCCAATTTAAATGATTAATAAATCATATTAAAAATATTTCAAATAATTCAAAGTGAATTATTTAAACAACCTATTAAATCAAAAAACCTATTGATAAGGATTTGATAAATTTTGGAATTTAAAATAAAAGTTGGAAAACATATTAAAAACCTATTTAAATAAAGACAAAAGGACCATTTTAAATAAATAAATAAACCATGTGGGAATAAAAGAAATATTCCAAAATTATCTTTAAAATACATGTTTCAACAGAATACAAAATTTCTGGAAGATTGGTAAGGATTTGAATTCATATGGTTGTTTGAAATGTTTAAACAAATACAAAACATAAAATGAAAATGGAAAAAGAAAAGGAAATCAGAAGAAGGAGAAGAAAAAAAACCAGCCCAGCCAGCTAAGCCCATCAGGCCCAGCAACCAGCCCACTCCCTCTCCCGCAGAAAACGGTACACACCCAGACTCACACCCGCGCACACACTGACCGTTGGACCCCACTCCTTCTTTCTCTCTCACGCTGACGAAATGACCCCACCTGTCAGTCATCTCTTCAATCCGCCGCGACTAGTTCTTCCTCCCTCTCTCTCCCATTTCTCTCGTTGATTCGCGTGTTTAATTCGCATCAATGCCGCGTGATTCTTGCCCCCTGACCACGCACACTTATTCGCCCGCACCTCCTCTATCTTTCCCCTCAGACCCCATCCCACGAGAGCCCCAGGCTGCCCCTAATTTTGCTCGAGCTCTCACTGTCTCCGGCAAGCTCCGGTAAATATTCCGGCGAGCTTGACCCTCCCCTTACCCCCTAGTGCACGCAAGCTCACTCCCCATCGATGTACACACCTGCCAGCACCTCCCCCTTGCCCGCGCACGCCCCAGAGACTCAACAACAATGACACCTTCGCACCACCGTTGACTGCTTCAACTCTGGCGAGAGGTTGCCGACGATTCATCGCGCCCCTTGCCCTCTGGTAGGTCCCCTCGCAACCTCTACAACCGTGTGCATATCCCTGACTTGTTTCCTTGCCTTCTTGCGCCCCAGGAGATCGCCACCGACAACGATAGTACATGTCCGACGCCGATGCTAGCTCCAGTAAGGAATCGCCATCAGCTCTGTGTGCCCCTGTCCCTCCTGCGGCCACCTCGAGCATCACCGTGACCTTGCGAACCCGGTGAGACCTTCCACTCCTCCTCTCGCTTCCTAGATTCACCGTACCACCATCGCCTGAGCGCAGCTAGTTCTTGGTCGATGCGCTGAGGACCGTCAGATCAAGATCGTAATGTAACATCCCAAAAATACTAAGCTTGGATCATCAAATTCTAATCATCAAAATTAGGGTTACCAAAAACTTTTCTAAATGAAATCATGAATGCATGCATATGTGTATGCATGGATTTTGAAATCCTTTAAAACCACCTTGTTTGTTTGTTCCATTGCTTGTAAAATGTTTCTTAGGTGAAATAAACATCATCTAAAACATTTCCCACACTTTTCCTAAAGACAAGTAAATCAAAACACATATATGAAATGAATGGTTATTTTGGCCAATTTAACTCCCATGCCTACTTTGGCTGTATCAAACATTCAGAACCTAACAAAAACTTTTCTGGATCTTTGCACCCCTTGAATGTACTCATAACAAGGTATCAAGGCCCACTTTGCGATCATCCAGAAACTTTCAAATGCATAGTTTAAATGACAATTCAAAATTGAATCTTTATCATATGGGAAGATCCCACTTTTTCAAAAACTACTCAAACAAGCTCAATTTTCAAAACCCAAGCATCTGCAACTCACCAGCACCAATCTATCAAACCCACCAAAAATCATTTCAAAATTCAAAACTTGATTTCATGCGGCCATTTCATCAAACAGGTTGCAGACACAAATCAAACAAACATCAAACACTATTGTGAGCAGTGATTCTTGCCTTACTGGTTCCCCATTTAGCTCACACACAACTCAGTAGATCATCTAGGAAGATTAGCCAGGCACTAGCAACACTGTGAGCTTGCCATTGTCATCAATGGTGAATAGCCGAGCACCCTCTTGCCACCCCGTAGTCGACAGCAATCTAGGAGCAGCAGCAAGCCTAGACAGCATGTCTGGGAGGCAGCCCACCGTCCACCGCCACTCACTGTCCCAGCCGCGAGCGTTGCCAAGCCCTGGACCACACGCACAAGCCGCGCCCAGACCATGCCGAGCGTGCGTTAGAGCGCCACCCTCGACCAGCGCCCACAGACCGCGCGCCGCCCTCGCCGCGTGCATATACAATCCCCACTGACCCAGGAAACCGCCAGACATCCCCGTTTGCCGCCCCGTGACGTACAGCCACCGCTCGCCGTCGAAGACGCCGCCTCTGCAGCATAGAGCACCGCCCGTTCCAGACCAAACCACACCACCCCATGCCTCGAGACCACGTCGTTGAGCATCTCCAGGAGACACCGCACCGTCCCCTACCCTTGCCCATGCCTTTAGGCGCCTGTAACATCGCCCCCGACGAGATCACCGTGCGCCCCTACGGTCCCCTCGCTCGACTATAAATAGAGGCCACCTCCGCATGATTTCTTCACACACTACAAGAAATGTGTTATTCTATGACCTTCTAATAGTGACCGTGGACAAAATCGTCATAGAATTATGACGATTTTGCACTAGATGGTCGTAAGGTATTCAGGAGGTTCAAAACCTTAGAAAATTACGACGATCTTGCTTAAAAACGTCATGTTTTTTTTAGCTCAAATCGTCATAACCCAGTGAATGCATCTCGGGGGTATTGGTAGCTCACTATGACGATTTTAAATCGTCATATCGTGTAAATTAGAAAATGAGAGGTTGTCCATGTCAACAATTGTGTCTACATGTCATGTCTGCGTGTCACTTTTTGACTATGTATTATATTCATGTATTAATATCCGCCTAGGTGGCATTACCGAGACCAAAGAGACTTGACGTGCTTGCCTTAGAATTATTTCCAAAAAAGAATCTAGCCAAAGATTCGAACTCATGACCTCCCTACATTCACGGCGCACCTTACCACGGACCACACATTCCTTTGTGGCATATTTCTCGACAACGGTTTATAAACACTCAATGTGTTATACCGCGAATTTAATAGGCAAAAAGGAGTGCTCAAGACTGAACCGCAGACCTCCCAATGTAGAAGGAACACGACCACGAACCAACTTAACTTAGATGTAATATATCTGCGCTGCTCCTATTTGAGTAGAACGCGCGATTGCAACTGGGCCTGGTGGCCAAATTTTCCCTAATGGGCCTCGATGGGACTAGGTTTTTTCGTTTTTCTTTTTGTGTTTTTATATTTCTTTTGTATCTTTTTCATAAGAAGTCCAAAATAAGTTATTTTTATCTCTAAATATGTATGAATTTCATTAGATCATACTAGGATGTTAATTATAAATAATATGATTTTTTAAAATTGTGGATCTACTAATCCCATATTAGTCCATACTAAGGACAATATCATAATTCAAAATATGATTTTGAAACTAGGGTCTTGAATTCAAAAAATTTGGCCTTAAGTATCGCTAAACTTGCATTGTATCTCTGAAGAAACAGCATATTGTGAGTCTAAAAAACATTTTTGCAAAAAATAATGGGCATCGGATCATGTACATGTAGTTCAAACCGGACCCACTTCCTGCCGATTCGGCAGAAATTTGTCTTTTTCGCCAGGGGTGAACGAAAAGGTTTGAGATACCCCGGTTTGGACATTGTCCATGTAAGGTGGTCTAATATTTCTACAAAATGTGGTGGTACCATTCTAAAACTGTCATTTGGTTGTTGCTTCACAAAACGCCCCGTTTTTTGCGCTCGGAAAATGGAAAATAGATTTTCGTGCGTCGAAGAGGAAAACTTTCTCCTGTAACATTGTTCTCCATCCCATGATACATATGTGTGCACAATATGGGCACATTATCACAAACTATGCCCTAATTCTAGCCATAACATTGGTCATTTGACCCGAAAGCCACGAAACCTCGAACATGATAGGTCATTTTGTGAAGGGTTTTTTGAGACATACTCAATTTACCAAGTTTGGTATTTTTCCTTGCAAATATGTCACATAATAAGACACCACGCGAAGGATTTGCGTTGATCGGACCGTTTTTTATTTTTTTATGCCCGTTTCAAACTATGGTCAAGACGGCGGACACGAAGGTTCTTAGCTCGGGGCTGAGCCTCGCTGAACTTGAGTTGGATATCTGAAGAAACATGATATTGTGAGTCTAAAAATTATTTTTGCCAAAAATCATGAGCATCGGATCATGTACCTGTAGTTCAAACCGGACCCACTTCCTGCCGATTCGGCAGGAATTTGTCTTTTTTGCCAGGGGTGTACGGAAAGGTTTGAGATACCCCGGTTGGGACATTGTTCATGTAAGGTGGTCTAATATTTCTACAAAATGTGGCGGTACCATTCTAAAACTGTCATTTGGTGGTTGCTTCACAAAACGCCCAGTTTTTTGCGTTCAGAAAATAGAAAATGTATTTTCCGTGCGTTGAAAAGGAAAACTTTCTCATGCGACATTGTTCGCCATCCCATGATACATATGTGTGCACAATATGGGCACATTATCACAAACTATGCCGCGATTCTAGGCATAACATTGGTCGTTTGGCCCGAAAGCCATGAAACCTCGGACATGATAGGTCATTTCTGAGATGTTTTTTCGAGACGCAATCAATTTACCAAGTGCAGAATAGAGCCAACCAATCAGACAACACATTGATTGTTTTCCCAAAAGCCATAAAACCTTGGACATGATTGTTTGCCATGCGGAATAGAGCCAACCAATCATATGACACAGATAGACTACCCACGGATCACTCCTGTCATAGATCCCAGCCATCCACATGATCTCATCCAATGTCCAAAATTCGTTCCCTGAAATTTCAGAACCACAAAAGAAAAAGACCAAACGCCCCCATCGAAAGAGAAAAAGAGAGGGGCAGTTTGGACAAACCATCCCCACCCCTCCCTTCCGCTAGGTCATAGTATCCCTCCATCCTCAGATCCCATCGCGGCCGCCACCACCTACCTTTCCCTGCCCCCTCTCTCGATATCGATCCAGAGAAGTCCCCTCCACGCTGCAGAATCACGCAGCCATCATCTCTGCCCCTTCCTCACGCAGCCACCCCATCCTCGCCGGAGAAACACACGCGAGCCCGTAGCTAACCAATTTTGCCCAGCGTCAGACGTCCAGCAAGGTTCCCAGTGGCGGGCCGGAGATCTGGAGGGTTGTGGCAAGCGGAGGCTGTCGTCGTCGCCCTATGTTGGATGTTGGAGGGTCAAGGGTTCTCCTGCGCCGTGAGGCACGTAGGCGCGCTGGCTCCCGGTGCTCTGCCGCTGCTACAGCCATCACTACGTGGTCCTCGCCATCCTCGCGGACCGGCCTTCCGCGTCTTTAGGGTCAGCCCGGTGAGTCTCCCTCTCTTCTCCGCACCTCCGCACCGCCGCTCCTCTCAGTCCGGTGGCGTGGCATCCCACCTTATTTTTCTTTGGTTGGTGATGTACTAGTACCTTTAGCATCCAAACATGTCCTGCTAAGTAGTTAGTTGATGCTGATTATGATCCCCACATAATCCAAACCTGGCCCCTATTTGTCAAGCAGAGGGTGAGAATCAAATTGCATATTCAGTAGTTATTCACATGGAAAAAATACAGTTTCCTAGCAATATCTGTAATGGATTTATTATTCTGGCCTACAATGTAAGATTAGCTAAATACATAAGGATGGTTTTTGTTTCAAGATAAAAAGTCCTACTCTGTATTTAGATTCCTACAAAATAGAGAACCATCCATACTATGTTTATTTTAACTGATGGTTTTTGTGAAGCCAAAGGCAAAGAGAAATCCTGTGACATGACCTCTTAGTTTTCCTGGCCATGAAACAGTTGTGGAAGCTTCCTTCTTGTTCTCTATTTTCAGGTTTCTGCATTATCATTTCACAGAACTTGTATTTCTTGCGGGTTCCTATGTTATGCTCTTGTATTGATGCATGTCCACTATGAATACACTCTTGTATCAAGCTATAGTCAGTTGTTTGTTATGTTGTGCTAGCATCTAGTTAATTTGTTGCCACAAAGATACTGAGAACCATGATTTATTATGTTCCAGGCTAGTAAAGAGTAAAAGCACATCAGGTTGATAATATCACTTATTAAAACTTAACGTTGGTTACCATTGAACTATACTTGCATGCTGGGACTTATAATATGCACTTCTTTATTAAAAAGAGAAACTTCCAGTAACATCGATCGAGGTTCAGCTATGTATTGTCGTTCAACTCACCGTCAGCCGACCCTTCGGTTTTTGTGCTTTCTCGACACGTTCCCGTGGGGGGATTCTCTGATGTGGATGTTGCTGTGGTGGTTTCAGGCGGCGGCGGCGTGGATGACGTGGCGGCGGTGAGTGATGGTGATGGGCGCGATGGTGGCGGTGAAGGTGGATGAGCGGGACGGGTGCGCGGAAAACCGCCAGCCTCTGGCATCGCCGAGCCCGTCGGCGTACGAGGGAGGGGGCTATGGAGCGCTCGCGCGGATGTCGCCTTTCGGTTCCATCCCGGCCGAATCCATGTCCGGTCATAGGTACTGTTCCTCCTCCTCATCCTCTGCCAACCGTCGAGACTTCTGTTGTTGATTGTCTTGGATAGTGGTTGCTTGCCTGACTCGGATGCTCTCCTCTGCTTGGGTTGGGCTGTGGCTAGGATAGGAAAGGTGAGATTCTCCTGGGGTATTTTTAGTTAGTAGATGCAATTGGGTTGGATTGTGAAATGGTGGGGCAGGCCACTGGGCTCCTGATAAATTTTTTCCATCCTCCCTGATAGAAAACATGGTCCCTGTGCAGCTCTACTTTGCACTGAATTGTGAAAATGAGTCCATTTTATCTTATAAACTCATAGTGTTGAGATAAGCTGAACTGAAACATGAATTGGGTGTGGCTTAGAAGCTCTGTTAGCTCAGAAACCAGTGCGCCTTCTTGTTTGAGGCCTGGTGAAGCTTGCTTCTCAGTGATCCTCAAAATGAGTGAAACTGGTGATTTATATTGATTCCCGTGATTTATATTGTGTCCTAACGGTCAAGAACAAAATGCTGCAGGGCAACTCCAGTCGGGCGTGCAGCAGCACAAATCTTACAATTCCCGAAGTAGTGCAATGTCTTATGTGGTAGCTCCTGGTTCCATATTGTACAATAGTATGTCATCTTTCTAATTCGGCATGTTTGTCATTTTTGATCTTATGTGGTAGCTCCTGGTTCCATATTTTACATGCTTATTTTATCCATTTTTGATCTTCTAATTCGGCATGTTTGCCATTTGTGTGCTCATACTATCATGATTACTATCATGACTCATATAGGACACTTTGATGTTATAACTTCATCAATAGAACACAACAAATTTGGAAGATTCCTTGTTATCCCCTAGTACAAATTCCACCGTTTCCATTGCTTTGTACATGCACATTTTGGTGATTTGTTCCTGTGCTAATGGTACTTAGCTGTTTGAAATGCAAGGCTGTTGATTGGTTGACCTGCTGAAAGACGGCCGAGGTCGAGTACACAAAGAAAATCATCTTGTTTACAAGAGCTATGTGCTGAAGAAGTTCCAGAGTACCTGCTAAGAGTTTAATTTGTAGATTCCAGGGTATGAAAGATTCGATGGTTGAATTGGTTGTGATGTAAAGTGGGAATTCCATGTGTGTATTCTCGGATTGGAATATCATCTTGACTATCATCATCTGTGTATTGTCTCCTATTTAAAGATTTTCATCTATTTTCTTTTTCTTTACGATTGGAATATTGATTGTTAATTAGGCTGAAAAAAAAAAAAAAAAAACGATGTGGTACCATATCTGAAGATGCGACAAGCTGGAAAAAAAAAACCTCGACGATGGTACCATATCTCGAGGTAATTCGACAATCGACCAACTACGGAAGGACAATTTGGACCCGCTTGACAAAAAGGCCGAAAATAGAAATAAATAGTCTGTAAAAAGGCCTAAAATTAGAAAATAATTGATGGGCTGTGCCCATGTAACGGATGTGAATTGATAGAAAAAACATAAACAAGCCAGAATTTGCTGGGCTAGGCCCATATACACCATCAAAGTGGACTGGGCTGATTTTGATTTAAGACGATTTAGTTTCGTCATAATTTTGCCACGTCGGATCAGCCACATAGGATCTGACCTGGCGAGGCTAGACCGCCCGTGACGATATGGGATCGTCATAACGGTTATGACGATCCAATATCGTCATAGACGGTTATGACGATTTCACCAAAATCGTCGTTATAGTTCATTTGCGACGCTCAGCTTTCGACGATCTCAAAATCGTCATAGAATCGTCATAAACAGACTACTATGACGATTTCGTGACGAAAATGGAGGGTCATATATAGCTAGATTCCTTGTAGTGACACCATCTCACTCCCCTCTCCTCACTGATCGTGCCACACCATTCTCAGAGCAAGGCGAGCACCACCTCGCCGAAATTTCACTAGAGCCTGCCGCTGCCGGAGAAGAAGGGAGCCAGCGATTGGAGCCGCCCCAGGAGCTGCCGCGACCACCCCTGAGTTCGTCGTCATCGACTTCGTCGTTCGCCCGCCTCGCCGACCCTCGCCAGTGAGCCCTCGTGAGCCTCCCCCTCTGGCCGCGCTAGGTTTCGTTCTCGCCGGAGTTGTCTCGCGTCGACAATGACTCCTAGCCGTTAGATTAGAACTAGATCGAAAGATCCACGTCGCCCCATACCGCTTCGCCCAGCCCTGTGTCACTGACGAGTGGGGACACCCACTTAAGCAGCCTGCGGGAGCACTGCGCTTAGCAGGCCGGCCCAGTAACTTTCCCGCGAAGCCCAGTTATTCAAATTAAACCTTTTTCTATTTCAATTCAAACACACATCTCTAGCCAACTTCAAAAATTAACCCAGATCGATTCACTGCACCAAATTGAATGAAACCAATTTTGTTGGAAAGGTCTGTGAATGCTGAATCCAAGCCCATTGGATTCAAGTCATTTGGATCTATAGATCACCCATGGTAAAAATAACAAGGCAGAAGCTTTTCTGCATTCAAACATTTTTCAAGTTTAAACCATAATAGCTTTTGAGTTGATTCCAACTCTCAAAAATCACATTTAACCATACCTTTCAGAATATGTAAAAATCTATAGGTTTACTTGCATAAATAATGTTCAAGGAATAAAAGAATGCTACATAAGCATTTCTAGCCACTTTAGTTAATTAAAATAAAAGGGCAAAACCTTATTAAATTGTGACACCACTTTAAATCACATTCCCATGGACTACAATATGTGGTGATGACATGTGTCAACATGATCCCATGTTGGGTTTGGAGAATATTAAATCTTAAGTATTTTTTCAATGAGTAGAAATTACTTTTCTAAAAATAAAAGGAATTAAATCAAGCCTTAACCTTGTAATGTTAGGGATAATGCTAGATCATCCATAGGACCCTTGTGTGTGATCATTGCAAGTAATTAAGTATTGTTTGGTGATTGTGTACCTCGTATTTATTCATAGACGCTAGTACCGACCAAGGATACGAGGAGGAAGGAGGATACTACGAAGAAGAAGCCGAGGAGAACTTCAACCATTGCTCTGCACAAGGCAAGCTAAAACTTACAAGACACTCTACTTTAGCAAGCCTAATGCTATTAGTTGATTGTGCAAGCTGAGACTATACCTATGCAAGCCCATACTTGTTACTATTCCTACTATATGCCTTAAGCATATGTGATCACACCCACTTGATAAACCAATCCTAGTTTTATTTGCAAGCTTCTTACTTTACTTCTTTATCAAAGCTTACTTAGAGTTTACTTAAGTGACTAGTAGATTTTGGAAAGATGCTGAAGGTTGCATAAAGAGCATAAAATTTGACCTAAGTTAGAAACCTTGACATCAGCCTAAGACATGAGGTTGTACTTAGTTAAAACTCCACTAGTTACCACCCCTCATCATTACTACCCCCACCTGTAGATGCTAGTGCTAAGCATAAAACTTGATAAACTTTAGATGGGAATACTTGGTGGAAAAATGGTTATGAAAACCTTGGAATGATGGATCATTCTATTGAAATATTTTGGACATGTGTTTACGAACACCTGATGATTTTGGTGATGAAAATGTTGAGGCATGAGCCTTAGCCCTTTTTAAAACTGATGGTTGTCTGGATGCGATACCATTCCAATTTTATAGTACAACCACAATACCCGAATATTGGGTAGGGCTTGACTGGAAACTTATATTCCTTAGTATTAGTTCCCTCACGGCCAAGGTCTGAGCTGAGGCTACCTTGTGAAGATTGTCCACCTCTGCAGTACCCAAGATGACAGTTGGTCATGGTTGGGAGGCCAAACTCACAGGGGAGGTGCTTATACTAGGGCGTGTAATCGAAAGGTTAGGATTGATTATCCGCATACTGAGTATGGTGAATTCAGGATTTGTTCCTGACGGATGTATCGAATGTTGTGGTGAAAGTGTGCAATCTCTGCAGAGTGTCAAACTATTCGAATAGCCGCGTCCGCGGTTATGGACAGTTGGAGTGACCATACTGTTCCCCCGTCAGACTTTTCAAAATGACCTATGAGATGAATTGAGACTTTGACTTGACCACAACAGAGTTGTGTTATGAAATACAAGCTCCCGCTTAGGATTTATAAAATTGTGACTAGCTTTAGAACTTAGTAGAGATAAATCTGGATTTTGCAAAACAACCCTAGAGCCTAGTGTCCTATTATCCAAAACCCCCCTTTTTCCTATTAGTATTAGTTTGCGAGTACTTAAAGAGTACTCATGGCTTTGTCCCTTGCTATTCCCATGGCCAGACTATGAAGAGGAGTACCTGGAGGATGGACCCCAGGAAGGTTACGACAACTAGGATCATCTCCCATCGTCAGCATTGCCTGTGACCCCGAAGATGGAGCTTCGCCTACGCTACCGTTATTATTACGTATTCCGCTGCTTGATGTTATATTAAGAACTGGATCATGAGATCCCTATTTGTGTAAGAACTTATGTATCGTTTGTAATGGATGATGTACTATGGTATCCAATTATGTTATGTCTCTCAAAAATGGTAATCCTGGGATTGCGATGTATGGCATAATAGGCATCTAGGATTGAAAAATCCGGGTGTTGACAAGTTGGTATCAGAGCCATCCTGACCATAGGAGACCCTTGTTAGACTGGACGTTTGAATCAAAAACTTCGTTTCAAAACCAAGGAAAACAAATATTTACAAAAACCTATTCTCATTCTTATCTCTTTGATTCTTCCTAAAAATTCATGTTCCTCTAAAACTCTTGCAAAATACATAAAATTTTGACACACTTGATCACTCTGCTATTCTACTCATCCTCTATTTTTATAGATGGACGTTAAGTAAAACAAGTTTTACCAACTTGGGAATGGGGGAGACCTTATCTTTGAGAGGGATCTGGATCAGCTTTCGGAACTTCTGGAGCATCCGCACCCAGAGTTCTTTGGAGCTCAGCTCAATGATCAAGGAGGAGAAGATCTGCAGTGGCTAATTGTTGCAAGTCTTCGAGGAAAGATTGAACCTCCCACTGCGGAGGGAATCCAGTTTACCTTGAGGGAAAACAACTGGCTCGATGGACTTGCCAGAGCAATGCAGGAAGCTCTTTCCCGTCTGTGTGGGCAGAACATCAATCAGATCAAGGGTACTCGCTTTGAGTTTTTCCCAAGGCGTGATGCAAATGGACAACCACTGGAAGCCCCATACCAACCCGAGCTGAAGACTCAATTGGACCACCTTAGCTTCATGATGTATGATCGTCAGCAGGAGTTGGACAACTGCCGTGACTATTGCAACCACAAGTCTGCCATCATCAAGACGAAGGATCAGACCATAGCCATGCTAGCAAAGGATTGCAAGTCTCGCCGCCGTCAGCTCGACAAAAAGGATAGCATTATTTCCCGTCTTCGCCACCGCATCTCATCTCTGGAGGAGACCATCCACGAGAGAGACATGCAGTTGGAGGAAAGGGAGAATGTCGGAGGGGATCTTCGTGGAGAAACTTACTCTTATCTCAGCGATGACGATGATTTTCTGGAGGATCAGACCATGGACTTCTTCACCGATGAGGATGATTTCACCTTCATCGATGATGCTGAAGATGATGAAGCCACAGACTCCGAGGAGTAGTAGCACTAAGCACTAGCGTAGTGATTAGTAGTCGGTCCCACTGTATCGTAGTTTCCAGAATGGTTCTTAAAACCATCTGTTTTTCTTTGTTGTGGTGTGTGTTGTACTGTGTCCTATGAGTGAATGAATGAAAAATCAAGTTGCCAGAAAAATCTGAGTCAAACATTTAAAACTTTTCAAAGACCCAAGACCTTAGAAATTTCCCTCTTTTCTCATGATCTATATCAATCTTCAGATGCCACGTGGAGGAAGTGGTTCAGCCCCGGACCCGATGTTGCAGATCCTGCAAATGTTGACTTATGACCGCAAAGCTAAAAGAGGGGAACGTCAAGACAACCTAGCCACTCTACAACAGATAGCCCAGCTAGCCCACAACAACCAAGGCCACGGAAATCAGGACAACCATGGACCTAAGCTCAAGAATTTCCAGAATACTAACCCACCCGTTTTCACCAAGTCAGAAGAACCCCTAGATGCCGATGATTGGCTGCAAACCATGGAAAACAACCTAGAAGTCGCCAGAGTGGAAGCCAACGAGAAAGTCCTGTTCGCCACCCATTATCTAGCCGGAGATGCCAGGGCATGGTGGAACAGTGTTCGTGCAATGACCGGAGGCCAGATGATGACCTGGGAGGAATTCAAGGTCAAGTTTAGCAGAACCCATGTGCCACCAGGTTTGATCAAGAGAATGAGAGACGAGTTCAGAGAGCTAAAGTAAGGAAGGATGACTGTAGTGGAATACAGTGACAAATTTTTGTCATTAGCTAGGTATGCCCCGGACGAGATAGACACCAAAGCCAGAAGAAAGAAAGATTCCTGAATGGTCTGCATGACGAGATGCAGACGGTGTTAGTCAATATCCCCTTTGCTGATATTGAAGCCCTTTTCGAATCTGCTATCCAGATGGAAGGAAAGATCAACCAAGCCAATGAGGACCGCAAGCGTCGCATGATGCATCAACCCGGAACCCATCAGACCCCAAAGTATCGCCCCAACCCATCTCCAGGATTTTCCCCAAGAACCAACAGACCGCCTATGACCCGTCCGACCTACCCCAACCGTGGAAACCCTATACCCGGAGGAAATCACAACAACCCCGGCAACTCTAGCAATTTCACCCGTGCCCAACCCATGTTCAACACCAACAATGTTACCGCCAACACCAACACTTCCCTGAGGACTGGAAGCAATGTTGTGCCTGTCGTAGCCAAGGACATGTCACAAGTGACCTGTTATGACTATGGAAATAAAGGCCACTATTCCAACAAATGCACCAACAAGAAGAACGCTACAGCCCCCAATGCCAACGCCCCAGATTAGCAGCAGCATCATGTCCAGCCAGGGAGAAGATTTGCCCCAGGGAATTCACTCAACCGCAATGGCCGTCTTTTTCTCATGCATGCTGAAGAAGCTCAGGAAGCGCCAGACGTCGTGCTGGGTATGTTTTCTGTTAATTCAGTACTTGCAAGAGTGTTGTTTGACTCTGGTGCATTGCATTCATTTGTCACCGAAGAATTTGCCTGCACTAGTAAAATTCAACCAACCAAACTGAAGCATGTTATGATTGTGCAAATTCCCGGATCAACCACCAAGGCTAGGAAAATTTGCAAAGCCGTCCCTATCCGAATCCATGGCATAGATTTTTATGCTAATCTAATAGTACTCGGAACTAAAGTTTTGGAAGTAGTACTAGGAATGGATTGGATGTCCAAACATAAGGGATTGATTGACTGTGCTAAGAAAGCCATCACCATGACCAGTACCACCGGAATATCAGTTGAACATATATCTGAAACCTTACCTCGTCAATTCAAGTGTAACAAGAGTATAGCCCAACCTACCATTGACCAAGTCCGGATAGTGTGCGAATACCCCGATGTATTTCCAGATATTTTTCCCGGTATGCCCCCAGATCGGGATATCGAGTTTATCATCGAACTAATCCCCGGAACAGGACCCATAGCCCAGAGACCCTATAGTATGAACCCGTCCGAACTAGAAGAACTGAAGAAGCAACTGGATTCCATGTTGGAAATCGGATTGATTCAACCGAGTGCGTCCCCATGGAGATCACCTGTCTTGTTTGTGATCAAGAAGGATGGAGGTAACCGTTTGTGTACGGATTATCGGAAGTTGAATGATGTCACCATCAAGAACAAGTACCCCTTTCCCAAGATAGAAGATTTGTTTGATCAGTTGACCGGTGCCCAGGTGTTTTCTAAGATTGATCTTAGAACTGGCTATCATCAACTCAAAATTCGTGCAGAGGATATTCCAAAGACTGCCTTTACCACCAGATATGGATTGTACGAGTATACAGTCATGTATTTTGGATTAATCAATGCCCCCGCTTATTTCATGAACCTCATGAATAAGATTTTTATGGATTTGCTGGATAAGTTTGTCGTTGTTTTCATCGATGACATTCTGATTTAATCCAAATAAGAAGAAGAACATGAGCTACACCTAAGGACCATTCTTGGAATGCATAGAGAGCATCAGCTGTATGCAAAGTTTAGCAAATGTGAATTCTGGTTACAGGAGGTAGGATTCCTCGGTCACATCGTATCAGCCGGAGGAATTGCCGTTGACCCTGCCAAAGTGAAAGATGTAGAAGATTGGCAAGCCCCAGCCAATCAAACCCAAGTTCGTGCTTTTCTCGGATTGACGGGATATTACCGCAAATTCGTAGAAGGATTCTCGAGTATCGCCCGACCCATGACCCAATTGCTGAAGAAGGACAAGAAGTTTGAATGGACCGACAAGTGTGAAGCGAGTTTTCAAGAACTCAAGAGGAGATTGATATCAGCGCCAATCTTAATCATGCCGGATATCACGAAGCCCTTCTATGTGTATTGTGACGCATCCAAGATTGGTCTCGGATGTGTGCTAATGCAAGAAGGCAAAGTTATATCTTATCTATCCCGACAATTGAAGCAACATGAGCAAAACTATCCAACCCATGACCTCGAACTCACAGCAGTAGTTCTAGCCCTGAAGACATGGAGACATTACCTAATGGGAAACCGTTGTGAGATTTATTCGGATCAGAAGAGCCTAAAGTATATATTCACTCAGAAGGAGTTGAATATGAGGCAGAGAAGATGGATTGAGCTAATCAAGGATTACGACCTGGACATTCACTATCACCCTAGTAAAGCCAACGTGGTAGCCGATGCCCTTAGCAGATTGCCGTGCCGCTTGAACTCCATGATTTTGAAGGAGCAACCAAGTCTGCACAAGGAGATGGAAGATTTTCAAATGGAATTAGTAAGTGAAGGATTTTTGGCTAGCATAGAACTTCAGCCCACTTTGATCAGTCAGATTAAAGAGGCGTAGAAGGGAAATGCCAGTATCGACGGAATCAAGCGTCGTATCGGTACGGGCAAAGTACCCGGATTCACCGAGGACGAAGAAGGAGTCCTGTGGTACAAAGAACGCCTTTGTGTACCAGCAGATTCGGAGTTGAAAGAAGTTATCTTGAAGGAGGCTCATGATACTCTTTATTCTATACATCCCAGAGGAACTAAGATGTATCAAGATTTGAAAGAGCAATTTTGGTGGCATAAGATGAAGAGAGAAATCGGAAGCTATATCGCCAAGTGTGATATATGTCAGCGAGTCAAGGCAGGACATCAAAAACCTGCTGGATTGTTGCAACCTTTGCAAATTCTGGAATGGAAATGGGATTCTGTAGGAATGGGCTTTATCACTGGACTACCTACTTCTAGTAGGGTAAATGACTCTATTTGGGTCATAGTGGACAGATTGTCCAAAGTCACCCATTTCTTGCCCGTCAAAACCACCTATCAGAGTTCGAAGCTAGCAGAGTTATACATCGCTAGAATCGTCAGTTTGCACAGAGTCCCCAAGAATATAGTATCGGATCGAGGAACTCAGTTTACCTCGAGATTCTGGAAGAAAGTCCAAGAAGGTTTAGGAACTCGCCTAGATTTCAGTACCGCGTATCACCCTCAGACCGATGGACAAACGGAGCGAGTAAACCAAATACTCGAAGATATGCTTAGAGCATGTGTGCTAGAATATGGATCCAAGTGGGAAGACTGTCTGCCGTTTGCAGAATTTTCATACAACAATAGTTACCAAGCCAGTTTGCAAATGGCCCTATTTGAATTCATGTACGGAAGAAAGTGTCGCACCCCATTGAACTGGTCGGAAGTAGGAGAGAGTCAGATTTTTGGACCCGACATCCTCCGAGAAGCATAAGAGAAGGTTCACAAGATTCGTGAGCACCTCAAGACCGCCCAATCCCGACAGAAGAGTTACGCCGACAAGAGACGTCGAGACCTCGCCTTCAACATAGGAGATTTTGTTTATCTGAAAGTGTCGCCATTGAAGGCAATGCAATGTTTCCAACTCAAAGGAAAGTTAGCCCCCAGATATATTGGACCTTTCAAAATTCTTAACCATCAAGGAGAAGTATCGTATCAATTGGAACTACTTGAAGAGATGTCAGCTGTGCACAATGTGTTCCATATCTCGTTCCTTCGAAAATGTCTCGAAGTCCCCGAGAAGACCGAAGTGTTCAAGAATATCGATCACCGGACCATAGAGATCAACGATGACCTGACCTATCCCGAAGTACCCATCCGCATTTTGGAAGAAGCTTTTCGAACTACCCGAACCTGAAGCATCAAGTTTCTCAAGATTCAGTGGAGCAACCACCACGTAAGAGGAAGCTACACAGGGCCTTGAAGATCACATCAGGACGGAGTTTCCCGATCTCTTCAAATCCTAGGTAATCTTTTCGTCCTTTTTCAAATCTCGGGACGTGATTTTGTTTAAGGGTGCAAGGTTTGTAACATCTCAAAAATACTAAGCTTGGATCATCAAGTTCTAATCATCAAAATTAGGGTTAACGAAAACTTTTCTAAATGAAATCATGAATGCATGCATATGTGTATGCATGGATTTTGAAATCCTTTAAAACCACCTTGTTTATTTGTTCCATTGCTTGTAAAATGTTTCTTAGGAGAAATAAACATCATCTAAAACATTTCCCACTTTTCCTAAAGACAAGTAAATCAAAACACATATATGAAATGAATGGTCATTTTGGCCAATTTAACTCCCATGCCTACTTTGGCTGTCTCAAACTTTCAGAACCTAACAGAAACTTTTCTGGATCTTTGCACCACTTGTATGTACTCATAACAAGGTATCAAGGCCCACTTTGTGATCATCCAGAAACTTTTAAATGCATAGTTTAAATGACAATTCAAAATTGAATCTTTATCATATGGGAAGATCCCACTTTTTCAAAAACTACTCAAACAAGCTCAATTTTTAAAACCCAAGCATCTGCAGACTCGCCAACACCAATCTAGCAAACCCACCAAAAATCATTTCAAAATTCAAAACTTGATTTCATGCGGCCATTTCATCAAACAGGTTGCAGACATAAATCAAACAAACATCAAACACTATTGTGAGCAGTGATTCTTGCCTAACTGGTTCCCCATTTAGCTCACACACAACTCAGTAGATCATCTAGGAAGATTAGCCAGGCACTAGCACCACTGTGAGCTTGCCATTGTCACCAATGGTGAATAGCCGAGCACCCTCTTGCCACCCCATTGTCGATAGCAAGCTAGGAGCAGCAGCAAGACTAGCCAACATGTCTGGGAGGCAGCCCACCATCCACCGCCACTCACTATCCCAGCCGCGAGCGTTGCCAAGCCTTGGACCACGCGCACAAGCTGCGCCCAGACCATGCCGAGCGTGCGCCAGAGTGCCACCGTCGACCAGCGCCCACAGACCGCGCGCCGCCCTTGCCGCGTGCATATACAATCCCCACCGACCCAGGAAACCGCCAGACATCCCCGTTTGCCGCCCCGTGACGTACAGCCACCGCCCGCCGTCGAAGACGCCGCCTCTGTCGTGCAGAGCACCGCCCGTTCTAGACCAAACCACACCGCCCCATGCCTCGAGACCATGTCGTTGAGCATCGCCAGGAGACACCGCACCGTCCCCTACCCTTTCCCATGCCTTTAGCCGCGTGTAACATCGCCCCCGACGAGCTCACCGTGCACCCTGACGGTCCCCTCTCTCGACTATAAATAGAGGCTACCTTCGCACGATTTCTTTACACCATCTCACTCCCCTCTCCTCACTGATCGTGCCACACCATTCTCAGAGCAAGGCGAGCACCACCTCGCCGAAATTTCACTGGAGCCTATCGCTGCCGGAGAAGAAGCGAGCCAGCGATTGGAGTCGCCCCAGGAGCTGCCGCGACCACCCCTGAGTTCGCCGTCGTCGACTTCGTCGTTCGCCCGACCCTCGCCAAGATACTCGGTGAGCCCCAGCGACCCTCAGCGGCGCGCTTAGGTTCGTTCGCCGAGTTGTCTCGCGTCGACGATGACTCCCAGGCGTTAGATTAGAACTAGATCGAACGATCCACGTCGCCCCATGCCGCTTCGCCCAGCCCCGTGTCACTGACGAGTGGGGACACCCACTTAAGCAGCCAGGAGCACGCGCGCTTAGCAGCGGCCCGAACTTTTCCCGCGCAACCCAGTTATTCAAATTAAACCTTTTTCTATTTCAATTCAAACACACTTCTGTACCCAACTTCAAAAGTCAACCCAGATTGATTCAGTGCACCAAATTGAGTGAAACCAATTTTGATGGAAAGGTCTGTGAATGCTGAATCCAAGACCGTTGGATTCAAGTCATTTGGATCTATAGATCACCCATGGTAAAAATAACAAGGCAGAAGCTTTTATGCATTCAAACATTTTTCAAATTTAAACCATAATAGATTTTGAGTTGATTCCAACTCTCAAAAATCACATTTAACCATACCTTTCAGAATATATAAAAATATATAGGTTTACTTGCAGAAATAATGTTCAAGGAATAAAAGAATGCTACAGAAGCATTTCTAGCCACTTTAGTTAATTAAAATAAAAGGGTAAAACCTTATTAAATTGTGACACCACTTTAAATCACATTCCCATGGAATACAATATGTGGTGATGACATGTGTCAACATGATCCCATGTTGGGTTTGGAGAATATTAAATCTTAAGTAGTTTTTCAATGAGTAGAAATTACTTTTCTAAAAATAAAAGGAATTAAATCAAGCCTTAACCTTGTAATGTTAGGGATGATGCTAGATCATCCATAGGACCCTTGTGTGTCACTGACGAGTGGGGACACCCACTTAAGCAACCTTGGGAGCGCTTAGCAGCAGTGACCCGATAACTTTTCCTTGTGACCCAGTTATTCAAATTAAACCTTTTTCTATTTCAATTCAAACACACATCTGTACCCAACTTCAAAAATTAACCTAGATCGATTCACTGCACCAAATTGAATGAAACCAATTTTGTTGGAATGGTCTGTGAATGCTGAATCCAAGACCGTTGGATTCAAGTCATTTGGATCTATAGATCACCCATGGTAAAAATAACAAGGCAGAAGCTTTTCTGCATTCAAACATTTTTCAAGCTTAAACCATAATAGCTTTTGAGTTGATTCCAACTCTCAAAAATCACATTTAACCATACCTTTCAGAATATGTAAAAATCTATAGGTTTACTTGCATAAATAATGTTCAAGGAAGAAAAGAATGCTACATAAGCATTTCTAGCCACTTTAGTTAATTAAAATAAAAGGGCAAAACCTTATTAAATTGTGACACCACTTTAAATCACATTCCCATGGACTACAATATGTGGTGATGACATGTGTCAACATGATCCCATGTTGGGTTTGGAGAATATTAAATCTTAAGTAGTTTTTCAATGAGTAGAAATTACTTTTCTAAAAATAAAAGGAATTAAATCAAGCCTTAACCTTGTAATGTTAGGGATAATGCTAGATCATCCATAGGACCCTTGTGTGTGATCATTGCAAGTAATTAAGTATTGTTTGGTGATTGTGTACCTCGTATTTATTCATAGACGCTAGTACCGACCAAGGATACGAGGAGGAAGGAGGATACTACGAAGAAGAAGCCGAGGAGAACTTCAACCACTGCTCTACACAAGGCAAGCTAAAACTTTCAAGACACTCTACTTTAGCAAGCCTAATTATATTAGTTGATTGTGCAAGCTGAGACTATACCTATGCAAGCCCATACTTGTTACTATACCTACTATATGCCTTAAGCATATGTGATCACACCCACTTGATAAACCAATCCTAGTTTTACTTGCAAGCTTAGCTTACTTAGAGTTTACTTAAGTGACTAGTAGATTTTGGAAAGATGCTGAAGGTTGCATAAAGAGCATAAAATTTGGCCTAAGTTAGAAACCTTGACATCAGCCTAAGACATGAGGTTGTACTTAGTTAAAACTCCACTAGTTACCACCCCTCATCATTAGTACCCCCACCTGTAGATGCTAGTGCTAAGCATAAAACTTGATCAACTTTAGATGGGAATACTTGGTGGAAAATTGGTTATGAAAACCTTGGAATGATGGATCATTATATTGAAATGATTTGGACATGTGTTTCCGAACACCTGATGATTTTGGTGATGAAAATGTTGAGGCATGAGCCTTAGCCCTTTTTAAAACTGCTGGTTGTCTGGATGCGATACCAGTCCAATTGTATCGTACAACCACAATACCCGAATATTGGGTAGGGCTTGACTGGAAACTTATATTCCTTAGTATTAGTTCCCTCACGGTGAAGGTCTGAGCTGAGGCTACCTTGTGAAGATTGTCCACCTGTGCAGTACCCAAGATGACAGTTGGTCATGGTTGGGAGGCCAACCTCACAGGGGAGGTGCTTATACTAGGGCGTGTAATCGAAAGGTTAGGATTGATTATCCGCATACTGAGTATGGTGAATTCAGGATTTGTTCCTGACGGATGTATCGAATGTTGTGGTGAAAGTGTACAATCTCTGCAGAGTGTCAAACTATTAGAATAGCCGCGTCCGCGGTTATGGACAGTTGGAGTGGCCATACTGTTCCCCGTCAGACTTTTCAAAATGACCTGTGAGATGAATTGAGACTTTGACTTGACCACAACAGAGTTGTGATATGAAATACAAGCTCCCGCTTAGGATTTATAAAATTGTGACTAGCTTTATAACTTAGTAGAGATAAATCTGGCTTTTGCAAAACAACCCTAGAGCCTAGTGTCCTATTATCCAAAACCCCCCTTTTTCCTATTAGTATTAGTTTGCGAGTACTTAAAGAGTACTCATGGCTTTGTCCCTGGCTATTCACATGGCCAGACTATGAAGAGGAGTACCTGGAGGATGGACCCCAGGAAGGTTACGACAACTAGGATCATCTCCCATCGTCAGCATTGCCTGTGACCCCGAAGATGGAGCTTCGCCTACACTACCGTTATTATTACGTATTCCGCTGCTTGATGTTGTATTAAGAACTTGATCATGAGATCCCTATTTGTGTAAGAACTTATGTATCGTTTGTAATGGATGATGTACTATGGTATCCAATTCTGTTATGTCTCGCAAAAATGGTAATCCTGGGATTGCGATTTATGGCATAACAGGCATCTAGGATTGAAAAATCTGGGTGTTGACACGTAAGGATGCAATAGAATGACTTAACCGAAGGGGTACGAAACAATCTGTACCGCATGATTTACTTTAGATCCAACTCATCACACTGCTCGATCCATGCGAACCGTTATTGTCTAGTAGCAAGCAGACACGTGGCCACCCTTTTAAATTGAATACAGAAACTTGTCTATTTAGTGTTCAAACTTGCAAAAATCATAGATTTTGATCCACACGTCCAAATTTTGCAAATTTTATATCAATGGAAACATAAGAACAAGTACTTTCCAACCATGCACTTTGTTTAGTAAATTGCTTCTGTTAAATTGGTTGTTTTTTCTGAAACTTGTGTATGTTTTCAATATAAAAATTATTCTAGAAATATTTTTAAGGTAAAATCTTTGGTAAATTCTTTGATTTGAACCTACTGACCATAGAAACCAACTTATGGATTTAAAAGTGTATTTAGTGGAGCTAAAGAATAAAACCTTGAATAACAGCATTTCTAGCTAAATAAAAATATCGATTATCGTTTAAAAATGCTTTTTGAGCAAAACCTTTGGAAAATGATTTGACTTAAACCCTCTAACCCTAAACACCAAGTTTTAGGATTTAAAAATATATTTGATGAACCCTATAAATTATTACTTTGCTAAAAATCATTTTCAACAACATAAAATATTACTTTGGTATAAAAATGGTTTATAGGTAAAACCTTTTGCAAATGGATTCAATATTAAACACTTGACCTTAAAACACTAACATTTGTGTTAAAATATTTTTGTAAAACACTAGAAAATCTTCCATTGATTTAAATCATTTCTAGGAAAACAAAATGATTTAAAATGGCCATTTTCACTAACTTGATATCAAATGGTTTTGCCACATTTATAAATGACCTTGCCACAAATAAGTGTTTCAAAATGATTATAGCCTAATAGAAACCACTTTTCTAAATAAAACAATCTTTAGCATGCTTGCATGCATTGCTTTGTTTTTATTGTTCTATGTGATGATTGCATGAATGGTATATTGAATATTTGCTTTCTTGATTGAATTGTAGTGGAATTTGAAGAGTGTGACTATTGCAAGATCAAGGAGTGAACTTATAATCTCTGCCAAAAAGGCAAGTGGTGCTTCATACTTTTGTCCCATTATTTTCACTATGCATTAGTGATATTTCTAAGTAGGATTTGCATGGAATATTTGCTAAGTATTAACTAAGCCATGGGAAATCCTAGTAGATGAAACCTTAGTAGAATTTTCCTAAGTTAAGATTCCTACTACTATCATACTTAGCTTAGCTAGTAGAAAACAAGGGTGGATTATATTCATGCTATGAAATATTTCTAAGTCAAGGACTTGAGTTTTGTGTAATAAAACACTAAGTGAATGCATTACCTGGGTGGAATGGAAAGAATGGTTTGTGTTGAGTGGTTACACAAGGCCCATTTCTATGGTTTACCTTGTGTATCTCACTTGTGGAATGCCACCCAGGAACAAAGAGATTTGAGATGTCAAATGTTGAGAAGCTTCAAGTGCAGCCACTTGAAATTATGGGCTCTGCCTTGATCATATAGGTTGCAATAACTTAGCCAAATGTACAGTTGGTGGTAAAGGATGATAGGTTGGAACGCGTCCATTCTGGTCTAAGGAAAGGCTTCTGAAAGATCTTGTCTCGATGCATGTCGAGTCTTGTGGGGAAAGTGCACCTCCTATGCAGAGTGTAAAATCTATGTACTTAGCCATGTCCCTGGCAAAGGACAAGTTGAGCATCAAGACATGGAAGCGATCAAGAATCTCATCATCCAAATTTCTAAGTTAAAACTTGTGGTTGAACAAGGGTTAAAGGATCACCAATTTCTATTGGGAGATGCCTTGTGTGGTTTTTGTCAAACAAAAACTTAGTGTTTTCAAATGATAAGGAAAAATCTATTTTGAGCAAAGAAATCCTAAGCTCCACTTAGCCAAATGCATATAGATGATAGATACCACTATACTACCATAGTATCACTTGCCAATACAATTAAAATGTATTGACCCTTGTGGCTGTAACTTATTATGTTGCAGGTTTGTTTGATATTAGTGAAGTATGTTGATTAGGATTACAAGTCTACAACCAACATGATTGCCTGTGGCACTTTGAAGATGAAGGACTCCATGCTATAGTTATTTCTGCTGCATTGTAATGAGATAGCCAAATGAGCTATGTAATATGTAATGAATTATTTCATTCCTGGTTATAAAGTTGTATTATGACCTTTGTTTCTTGATAGTACATCTTAACTGTGGATGCTAGCTATTGATCCAGGGACTAGAATTGTAAACACATGGATCTCTACCTTATTAAAGGTTTGGACCTCTACAGATGGTATCAGAGCACTGTGTTGCCTGTAGGATTGTAACCCTAGGATTGGACAAAACCCCTTAGAAAAATAGGAGTTTTATTTGTTCCAAAACTTATTTACATATAATCTTGTAAACTCTTTCCTCAACCTTTTTGGTTTTGATTCTACATCTCTTCTATTTCAACTTGATGGCAAAGACCTCAACATGAACAAGGACTTCACCAACTCAAATGACTTTGTCACATCCCAAGATTTTCCAAATCTTGTAATGTGAAAAATAAATGAATAAAATAAAACTTTGATTGATTTTCAGGGTGAGAAGAAACTTTTTGATCCCAATTGGAAACCTTCAAACCTATTTGATCAAATAAAATCCTAAAGGGATTTAAAAAGATAAACATTTAATAAAGAAAATATTTTGAATATTTAAAATTACTATTTTGGATCTTTAATAAAAGTTTTTGTTTTCAAATGAAAAGGTGGATTTATAAATAAAGATTATTTTATAAAGCCAAATTAAAACCTTGGCCAAGCTTTTGAATTAAAACATTTTGTTTTGAATAAAAATAGCAAAGGTTTATTTAAATAAAATAATAAGGATTTAATATCCAAATTTTATTAAAGTAAAGGCTTTTCCCATTTTAAATAAAACACTAAAACTTATTTATTTAGTTTAAATAAGTTTTCTAAGTATTTTATTTTCTTAATTAAAACCTACTGAAGTGTTTTGGTTTTATTTTAGATTTAAAAATAAATATTCTAATAAAACAAATCCTATTTGATTTAATGATGAAGGTCTATTGTATTTAATTATTAATGGACCCTAAAATAAAAGGTTATTTTGTTTTAAACAAGTTTCCAAGTATTCTTTATTTTCAAATAAAACCTACTGATTTGGTTTTGAAAATATTTGGATTTCAAATGGAGATTTTATTAAATAAATCAAACCCTATTTGATTAAATAAATAAAGGTCCATTTTATTTAAATAATAAATGGATCCTAAAAAGAATAAAAAAATATTATTTTATTTTGGATTTTGGTTTATGTTACTAAACAGAACCAAATTCAAAGCTGCAATGTGTGGTGAAAGTTCGAATGGATTTGAACATTGTTTGGTTGTTTGAAATTTCAAAACAGAATTGGAAAATAGAAAAAAGAAAAAGGATTCAGACAGAAAAAAAATAGAGCAGCCCAACCATCTAGCCCAACTCAGCCCAACAGCCCAGCAGCCCAGCTCCTTCCCCCCCCCGAACCGTTTTTTCTTCACCGCAGAGGCAACCCGCGAAGTCACTGACGACTGGACCCCGCGCTCCCTCCCTCTCTCTCGCTGACGAACGGGACCCACTCGCCTGTTCATTGTTTTCACCCGCGCCGGCCGTTTTTACCCCTCGCTCATCGCCGTTTCTGCCGCTGTAAATCCTTGTAAATTCGCGTGAATGCACGAGTTATTATCAACAGCAATGACGCGCCCTTATACGCCCATTCCTCCTCTCTCATTTTCCCCAAGTAGCACTCCCTCTCTGCCCCTAGGCTGCGAGAATCGCCTGCTCGAACCCTCTCTGTCTCCGACGAGGTTCTCGACCAATTCCGGCGAGCACGAATCGCCCCACTGCCCCTCGACCACCCTAGCGTGACCCCCATCACCCTACGCATCTCCCAGCACCAACCACTCGTCCGCGCGTGCTCTAGAACGCCGACAACAAGCACGACTGAGCACCACCGACGACGCGTCTACTCCTGCGAAACCTCCCTGGTAAACCAAACCGCCCCAAACCCTCTCATTGACACTCCCTTACTCCCCATGCTCATACGCACCTAATGCTACCTTCCATTTGTCTCAGCGCGACCTGCCACTCTGTCCACGACAACCTCCAGAGGCACCCGCCATAGCGACTCCGCGAGCAATTCCGACAAAGACCGCCCCTTGGACTATCACGACCACGTTGAGCACCAGCATTCCACGGCGATCACTGTGAGCATCTCCCTACCTTCCCTAGCTTCCTGTATCGCTGGCAACCTTGCCGCCAGAGCGCCGCAGCCGCACGCAGCCGTCGAGCGCCGCCAGAACTTGGTCAGGGTGACGATGGCCGTTAGATGACGATCTGACGGATACGATAGTTTCACTTAATGCCTAAGAGGTACGCTACCTACGCCACACGATCCAGCTTGCTCCAACGCCTCTCGGTGCTTGATCCAACCGAAGCGGTATCAGCGAATAGGGATAGGACACGTGTCTGTTGATTTGTTTTAAAACAGAATTTGAAATCAGATTGATATGCAATTTTCAAACCTATGTAACTTTTGATCCACACGTCCAAAAATTACAAATTTTATGTCGTTGAATTCAGGAGAACAAACCCTATCCAACCATGCCCTTAGTTTAGTAAATAGTATCTGTTAGCTTGTTGGTTTTTGCAGAAACTAGAAAAATAATTCAAAAATGTTTTTGAGTTTGAAACCTTGGCAAAATGGTTTCTGGTGAACTTACTGACCCTAGGAACCAACCCATGGAATTAAAAATGAATTTGGTTAAATTTAGGATAAGTTAATTGATTTAGCCCATTTCTAGCCAAATGGAAATAAAGATTTTGGTTATGAAAATACTTTTATAAAGAAAACTTTGGGAAAATGTTTTTGACCAAACCTAATAACCCTAGGAAACACTTTGTGGACTCAAAAAGGTATTTGGTGAAATAAAATAATGATTCTTTGATTTAAAACCATTTCTAGTCAAATAGAAATGTGGTTTATTTATTAAAAATGGTTTTGAAGGAAAACTTTTGAGAAATGTTTTGTTTTAAACTCTCTGACCCTAAACACCAAGTTTTATGGTTTGAAAACATATTTGGTGAACCCTATGGATTAATGCCTTAGTAGAAATAGTTCTACACCACATAAAATGACACTTTGTTTTGAAAATGGTTTATAAAATGAAACCTTTTGCAAAGGACTTTGCAACTTTACAAAATGACCATTAGGTGCTTTCAAATGTTTATGACCCATTAGGAACCACTTTTCAAACAAAACAAAGCTTGGCATGCTTGCATGCATTCCTTTGACTTTGTTATTTTATGTGTGTTGTTTTGCTTGATTGGTAGATTGAGTATGTGCCTTGCTTGGTTGATTTGTAGTGACTTGAAGAGTGTGATTGTTGCAAGTACAAGGAGTGAACCCATACTCTACCAAAAAGGCAAGTGATGCTTCATACTTTCTATCCCATTACTTTCACTATGCATTAGTGATTTTGCTAAGTAAAACTTGCATGGATTTTGCTAATTATAAACCTTGCTATAGGAAAACCTAGTAGATGAATCCTTAGTAGGATTTTCCTAAGTTAAGATTCCTATTACTACCAAGCTTAGCCTAGCTAATAGAAAACATGGGTGGAATATATATTCACACTATGGAAAAATATTCTAAGTCTGAGGACTTATGTTTTGTTTAATAAAACAACTAAGTTAATGAATCACCTAGGTGGAATGGTAATTGCTTGGTGGTTTTTGGTTGAGTGGTTCACAAGGCCCATGTTTATGGTTTACCTTGTGTATCTCACTTGTGGATGGCCACCCAGGAACAAAGAGATTTGAGATGTCAAATGTTGAGAAGCTTCAAGTGCAACCACTTGGCAATATGGGCTCTGCCATGATCATATAGGTTGCAAGAACTTAGCCATATGGACAGTGAGTGGTAGTGTTTGATAGGTTGGAGCGCGTCCATTTTGGTCTAAGGGAAGGCTTCTGAAAGATCTTGTCTTGGGAAACCAAGTCTTGTGGGGAAAGTGCACCACCTCTGCAGAGTGAAAAATCTAAGTACTTAGCCATGTCCCTGGTAAAGGACAATTTGAGCATCAAGACATGGAAGCGATCAAGAATCTCGTCATTCAAATTACTAAGTTAAAACTTGTGGTTTGAACAAGGGTTTGAAATCTTCAATCTTTGATTGAGAGATGCCTTGGTTAAAGTATCTTCAAATCTTTGATTGAGAAAAATGTTTTTGCCAAGAAAAACTTAGTATTTTCAAATGTTAAGGAAAAATCTATTTTGAGCAATGCAAGCCTCAACTCCACTTAGCCAAATGCATATAGATGATAGATTCCACTATACTACCATAGTATCACTTGCCAATACAATTCAAATGTATTGACCCTTTGTGGCTGTAACTTGTATGTTGCAGGTTTGATTGTTTTTAGTGAAGATTGATTGATTAGGATTACAAAGTCTACAACCAACATCTGCCTGTGGAACTTTGAAGATGAAGGACCCATGCTTATAGTTAATCCGCTGCAATGTATTGTAATAGCCAAATGAGCTATGTAAGATGTAATAAACTTATGTTATTCCTAGTTATAAAGTTATATTATGACCTCTGTTTCTTGATATTACATCTTAACTGTGGATGCTAGCTATTGATCCAAGGACTAGCATTGTAAACACAGGGGGCTCTATCTTATTAAAAATTGGAACCTCTACAGATGGTATCAGAGCACTGTGTTGCCTGTAGGATTATGACCCTAGGATTGGAAAACCACTAAGGAAAATTTTTCAACTACTTCTACACTTGTCTATTCTTCTCGTAAAACTTTTCTAATCTTTTCGTTCTCAACTCCATTTGTAGATGAACCCCATCAACGAAGCCGTGAAGAAAGGACCACTCATGACCATGACCTTGGAGTGCGAAACTGAGTTTCCCAAGATTCTCAAGGACCTCATGGTGGCAATGGAAGCACATGGAGCAGCTATTTACAAAGGCTTTCCAGTGATGGATGAAGGAGTGGAGTATTGGTGGGTGCAACTTCACTTGTACAAGAACAAGGAAGACAACCACAAGGAAAGGGGATTCTGCATGTACACCAACACTGTAATGCACACCACATTCTTTGAGTCAGCCAGAGATGCAGCTTGGAGGACTATCAAAGAACTAAGTGCTAGAGTCAAGTGCAAGATGCTCAACCTCCAAAAAGACTTAGAGAAGGAGAAAGAACTTACCCAAGAGTTGGAAGCCACCAACCAAGAGTTAAGGGGAGATATAATAGACTTAGTGATGGAATCATGTGAACAAGATAGGTGGGTTGCCTCTAGGAACATTGTGATAGCCACCAGATCCAGTGAGATAGGATTGTAAGCACACTTCGTTAGATGGACCACCATATTTTAGTTAATTCAAACCCACCAACTTATGTGGAGTATCAAAAATATCTTGTTGCCTAAGTATGTGCTTGAACTTTGTTGCTTGAGTGAAATGTTTGACTTGTGATTGCATGCACATTGTTGTGTGAATTGTGATGTGTATGATTAGAAATATTTCCTTAGAAATATTTTGCCTATTCTAATCCCTACCCAACCCAAACAGATGACTACTCCAAGAAATTCCAACATCAAGGTTGATAACAACAACAACAATGAAGAGGACAACATGAGAGAACTTATAGCAACCCAAAACCAGTTGAGCCAAGAGACAACTCAGCTTTTAGCTAACAACAATGGACTAGACCCAGCCATACAAAGGATTTTGAAACTTCAATTCCAATTGTTGCAAGGATTGGTTACTCAAATGATCAACATGGGAGAAAACTTTTCCCAAGGAGCTAATGACAACAAGGATGACAAAGATGTTATTCTAGAAGGAACCCAAGCTAGCAATACTTGTGGATATAAGGACCATGCATCCAAAGAACATGAAGAACAATGCCCCAAGAAGAGAGAAAGATCTCCCACCTATGAAGAACATGAATTAGAAGAATTCCTAGCTTTGGAGAGACCCAAGAAGAAGAAGAAATGCCCCAACCCTAACAAGGAGGATATTACTCAAGTGCAATGTTACAATTGCAAAGAGATGGGACACTATGCCAATGAATGCCCAGAAAAGAAGAAGAACCAAAGAAACAAACAAGAGGCAACGATACCAAAGGAAAAGAAAGATATCAGCCAAGTGATGTGTTTTAAATGCAAGGAACTAGGCCACTATGTAAACACTTGTCCAGAAAAGATGAGGAACAAGTTAAACAAGTCTATGAAGGATCTCAACCTTGGCCCATGAGTCAAGAAAGGAAACCAAGGACACCATGCAAATGTTTGCTTAGATAAGTTTTCCCAGGATCCCAAGCAAGCCAAGATGTAATTTAGTTTGAATTTTTTTAAGGGTGGTAGTACCCTAGTTGTTTTGAGCCTACTTGTAACCCCTAGCCTCCCAAATCTCGGGACGAGATTTATTTTAAGGGTGTTAGCCTGTCACATCCCAAGATTTTCCAAATCTTGTAATGTGAAAAATAAATGAATAAAATAAAACTTTGATTGATTTTCAGGGTGATAAGAAACTGTTTGATTCCAATTGGAAACCTTCAAACCTATTTGATCAAATAAAATCCTAAAGGGATTTAAAAAGATAAACATTTAATAAAGAAAATATTTTGAATATTTAAAATTACTATTTTGGATCTTTAATAAAAGATTTTGTTTTGAAATGAAAAGGTGGGTTTATAAATAAAGATTATTTTATAAAGCCAAATTAAAACCTTGGCCAAGCTTTTGAATTAAAACATTTTGTTTTGAATAAAAATAGCAAAGGTTTATTTAAATAAAATAATAAGGATTTAATATCCAAATTTTATTAAACTAAAGGCTTTTCCCATTTTAAATAAAACACTAAAACTTATTTATTTAGTTTAAATAAGTTTTCTAAGTATTTTATTTTCTTAATTAAAACCTACTGAAGTGTTTTGGTTTTATTTTAGATTTAAAAATAAATATTCTAATAAAACAAATCCTATTTGATTTAATGATGAAGGTCTATTGTATTTAATTATTAATGGACCCTAAAATAAAAGGTTATTTTGTTTTAAACAAGTTTCCAAGTATTCTTTATTTTCAAATAAAACCTACTGATTTGGTTTTGAAAATATTTGGATTTCAAATGGAGATTTTATTAAATAAATCAAACCCTATTTGATTAAATAAATAAAGGTCCATTTTATTTAAATAATAAATGGATCCTAAAAAGAATAAAAAATATTATTTTATTTTGGATTTTGGTTTATGTTACTGAAGTGAACCAAATTCAAAGCTGCAATGTGTGGTGAAAGTTTGAATGGATTTGACATTGTTTGGTTGTTTGAAATTTCAAAACAAAATTGGAAAATAGAAAAAAGAAAAAGGATTCAGACAGAAAAAAAATAGAGCAGCCCAACCATCTAGCCCAACTCAGCCCAACAGCCCAGCTCCTTCCCCCCCCCCCCCCGAACCGTTTTTTCTTCATCGCAGAGGCAACCCTTGAAGTCAGCACGACTGGACCTCGCTCCTCTCTCTCTCGTGAGCAGGACCCACTACTTGTTCATTGTTTTCACCACCGCGTTTTTACCCTCGCTCATATTTGTTTCTGCATTGTAAATCCTTGTAAATTCGCGTGAATGCACGAGTTATTATCAACAGCAATGACGCGCCCTTATACGCCCATTCCTCCTCTCTCATTTTCCCCAAGTAGCACTCCCTCTCTGCCCCTAGGCTGCGAGAATCGCCTGCTCGAACCCTCTCTGTCTCCGACGAGGTTCTCGACCAATTCCGGCGAGCACGAATCGCCCCACTGCCCCTCGACCACCCTAGCGTGACCCCCATAACCCTACGCATCTCCCAGCACCAACCACTCGTCCCCGTGTGCTCTAGAACGCCGACAACAAGCACGACTGAGCACCACCGACGACGCGTCTACTCCTGCGAAACCTCCCTGGTAAAGCAAACCGCCCCAAACCCTCTCATTGACACTCCCTTACTCCCCATGCTCATACGCACCTAATGCTACCTTCCATTTGTCTCGGCGCGACCTGCAACTCTGTCCACGACAACCTCCAGAGGCACCCGCCGTTCGCAACAGCTCCGGCGAGCAATTCCTGACAGCACCGTGCGCCCCTTGGACTATCACGACCACGTTGAGCACCAGCATTCCACGGCGATCACTGTGAGCATCTCCCTACCTTCCCTAGCTTCTTGTATCGCCGGCAACCTCGCCGCTAGAGCGCCGCCGCCGCGCGCAGCCGTCGAGCGCCACTAGAACTTGGTCAGGGTGACGATGGCCGTTTGATGGGGATATGCCTACTGGGGTATACCCAGCAGGATGTTTCCGACTGGCCCGTGAGCTGGCGAGTGGGCCTGCAGAACGGCGAGTGGATTGAAGCCCAGAAAGGTACCGAGCGACTGGAAGCTGAAGGCCCAGGCGAGTAGATAGGCCCAGTCGGATTAGGTTAAACGACTACTTAAGCTTTAACCGAATCGGTTGAGATATGTAAACCCTAGGGGAGGTGAGCCTATATAAACCTCCCTACAGGGTGAGTAGAGACACGTTCCCTCATACACCCAAGCGACTCGCCGCCTAGCCGCCGAGCTCGCCCATTATAACACCTCCATAATACAATCTAGCAGGAGTAGGTCTTTACCCTCCGGAAGCGAACTGGGTAAAACCACGTGTCTTTGCCCTCATCTCGACCGCAGATGGCTGGCCGCCTTGCCCTCGTTCTACTACTATTGCCGATTGCGCCGTGACCATTCCCACGACAGTGGCGCCCACCGTGGGGCATGGCCGGTCTGGCCGGTGTTCTGCGGCGAGATCCAATCTGCCCATCAACGAGACGGTCGCCACCGGCCGCATGATAGCGATCGGCGAGATGCTCCAGATCTTGTCGAGCAGCTACATCCCGGCGGCGCGACCCGTCACGCACAGCGTGATCTTGCCTATCGGCACGATCAGCCCCTTCGTCGGCCTCACCGACGTCATCGTCTCGGAGGACTCGGCTCGCATCCGCGAGTTGCCGCCACGCGATCGGCTCTCCGAGAGCCAGATCCGCACGATCCACCGCCTCGCCTCCGAGTACAACTCGGCCCACAGCAACGTGGCCGGGAATTCAGCGGCCGCAGAGGAAGCAGCCCTCACCGACGACACCGACTCGGCGACCCCGGCGTCACTCGCAGGATCCATCACCGCGGCCTCGTCCGCGGGCTCCATCGCCCAGGTCTCCAACGCGGGAGACTTCGAGGACCCCTCCATCCTCGGGATCTTCGAATTCGACTCCGGGTCGGAGAACTCCGCCGACCTCCGCGACGGAACCAGTCGCCATGCCGCGACCTACACGGCCACCGACGCCGATCCGCCGGAGGATCGTTTCTCCACCCCAATCCCTCCTAACGCCACGGCAACGGAGGTCGAGGAACTCTGCCTGAAACTGGCGGAGGCGGTGCGCAAGGAGCAAGCCGAGCGCGAAAAATTTCGCCTCGAGTAGGTGACGGCGCAGGAGCTATCACGCTACCACCAGCAGCGAATCAGGTCACGCCTGAACCCCACCGTTCAAGGGCGTGCCCTGAACTTCGACGACGAAAACGACCCGGCCCGCGTGGCCGAACGCGCGATCTGCCAGAACGCGCCACCAGGAGGAAGCGCCCGGCCCGCCAGATCAGCGGCGGGCCCTACCACCCAACCGCACTCCCCTGGGACCAGCCGGATAGTAGTCTCCTCACGGAGCGAGGCGAAACGGCCTCCCACTGTTCTCCACCCCAATGGACAACCTCGTGGCGGGGCGAGCGGCCGACAAGCATCATAGCCACAGGCGACGGCGCCCTACAGATCCAATACGTCAGGGCCCTGCTCGCGAAGGCCGTCGAGCAGCAAAAAGCGGGCGCCGACTCGGCAGGTCCAGTATACTCGCGTTCCTCGGGAAGCAGAGCGGCCTCCAGCGGCCGCCAAGCGGCGGCAAACACCCTCAACTGCCTGCCACCAGAGCCGCTGCAGCTCCAACACCGACCCGCGAACGCGGCACTCTCCACCAACGACCCCAGGCCGGCAACCAACCTTGTCGCCGCCAACGAGCAACCCATCGACGCCCGCACCCACATCATCAACAACCAAAGCTGGCGCGCACGCCAGCCCGACGACCTGCGACATACCCTAACCAATCGCCGCGACGGCGATCCCATGGGGTCGCCTTCGACGGGCCAAAGTGCTTGACCAATGATCCGAGGCGAAGCATCCGCCAAACTTCAAGGCGCCAAAGAAATAGAAAAGTACGACTCTCGCACGACCCGCCGTATGGCTCGACACATACCTCATGGCGATGGGGATCGCGGGTCACATCGACCTGCCGCCCGTTACCTCCCCGATGATGGAGGGACGTGCAGCGATGGATCAACACTCTCCCCAGTGATGTCGACCGGAGGTAATGCGACGCCGCAGGCACTTCGAGTGCTCCTACACCGCGCCACCACTATCGAGGACCGAACAGTGCGTCCAGGGACCCATGAGTCAACCCGCAATCGGGTCCAACGGTGGCAAGAGCTTTGGTACAACGCGTCGGTATCCACCCGACAACGCGATCCATTGCTTCAAGACCTCGTGCGCTACGAGCCCCTAGTCGCCAAGCTCAGCGACACTCCCGCACACTCGAAACATCCCGACCTCCTCGAGATCGCCAAACGACGCCGAGGAAGACCAAAACCAGGAAGCGGCGAGTCAGGAGGTCAACGCCCAGCTGGCGCAACGACGGCGGACGCCGAACCGACCTACGCTTCTGGCACTCGCCTCAGGCAAGCGCCGATGACGGGCGAGTCGCCGCTAACGCCGGGCACGCGCAGCGCGAGCCCAAGAGCTTTCGCCGCGACGGAGGGCAACGCCGCGACGGCGACAACTACAAGAACAAGCCAAGGTTCGATCCTACGGCCCTCCTTAACCAACCATGTGCGTTCCATATCAGGGAAG
Source organism: Avena longiglumis (assembly GCA_030063025.1). Taxonomy (NCBI): domain Eukaryota; kingdom Viridiplantae; phylum Streptophyta; class Magnoliopsida; order Poales; family Poaceae; genus Avena; species Avena longiglumis. The sequence goes on along the minus strand of CP125974.1, from coordinate 466,139,838 downwards.
GGAAGCCCACAACGCACACCACCGCCGACTGCCACACCCTCAAGGAAATCGAGAAGGCACGACGAGCGCAGGAGGACCCCGACAACGACCCGCCAAATGGCGGAAAGTTCGGCAAAGTAGCCGGCTCGCTCCACACCTTCACAGGCTTCAACACGAAGCGCGAAAAGAAGGTCATCGCCCGCGCTGTCGCCGTCAACGCGGTGTCCCAGATAGACGTCCCCCAGTTCCTAAACTGGTCGGAGCAGCCAATCACCTGGAGCCGCCAAGACCACTCGACACGCATCGAGTACCCAGGAGGAGTTGCCCTGGTGGTCAAGCCCAAGGTCGGCGACTACTGGCTCCCCAAGACACTGATGGACGGCGGCAGCTCCATCAACATCCTCTACCTCGACACCTTCAGGCGGCTGCGGCTCCCGCAGTCGATGATCGAGACGACCCACACCACATTCCACGGCATCGTTCCCGGTCGGAAGGCGTACCCGATCGGCAAGGTCATGCTGCCAGTCACCTTCGGCACATCGGCAAACTTCTGCACCGAGCGGATCGTCTTCGAACTGGTGCCCTTCGACAGCCCCTACCACTGCGTCCTGGGGCGCCAGGCATTCGCCAAATTCATGGCAGCGCCCCACTACGCGTACAACGCGATGAAGCTCCCCGGGCCGTGCGGCGTCATCACCATCAACGGCGACCCCGACATGGCCGCCGAGTGCGAGGCCAAAGGATCCGAGCTCGCCGACGCCGTCATCGCGGCGGAAACCAACCACGCCGATGAGCTTGCCAAGTACGCGAGCGGGGTCAATAATGACGACCCCACCATACTCAAGAAGCCCAACTCAGAGAGCGAAAACACCTCAACCTTTGAGGCCATGACGCACACTCGCACCGTCGAGCTGGTCCCAAGCGACTCCAGCCAGACGGTGACGATCGGGACGGGCATGAGCCCAGCATAGGAAGGCGCACTCATCGAGTTCCTCCGTGAGAACAGGGACATCTTCGCATGGAAACCCTCCGACATGCCCGGTGTCCCTAGGGAGCTCGCTGAGCACAAGCTGAACGCCGACCCCAAAGTATGACCAGTCAAGCAGTCGCTAAGGCCCTTCAATGAAGAGCGCCGCCGAGCAATCGCCGAGGAAGTGCAGCGTCTACTCGCTGCCGGCTTCATCCGGCCAATCAAGTACTCCAAGGGGCTGGCAAACCCAGTCCTGGTCGAGAAGAAAAACGGGACATGGAGAATGTGTATTGACTACACAAACCTGAACAGCGCCTGCCCAAAGGAGCAGTTCGTTCTCCCGCGGATCGACCAGATAATCGATTCAACCGCGGGCTCGGAGTCGCTATGTTTCCTCGACGCCTACTCTGGGTATAACCAGATCAAAATGGCTGTCGAAGACGAGGAGAAGACGGCGTTCATCACGCCATTCGGAGCCTTCTGCTATACCGCCATGACCTTCGGCCTCAAGAACGCCGGGGCGACCTACCAGCGGTGCATGCAAGAATGCCTCGCGAGCCAAATTGGCCGCAACATCCACGTCTACATCGACGACGTGGTCGTGAAGTCCGCTCGCCAAGGCGACCTACTCGCCGACCTGGCGGAAACTTTCGCCAACCTGCGCAGATACAAGATAAAGCTCAACCCAGGCAAGTGCACCTTCGGTGTATACGTCGTCTCCAAACGAGGGATCGAGGCGAACCCCACAAAGATCGACACGATCGCCCCGCTTGGAAAACCCGAGTGCCTGCGCGCCGTTCAGAAGCTGGCCGGGCGAGTAGCGGCTCTCAGTCGCTTCATCCCCCGCCTGGGCGAAAAGGCGATGCCCCTATACCGCCTGATGCGCAAGAACCCCACCTTCCAGTGGGACAAGGAGGCGGACGACGCGCTCCGCGACCTCAAAAAGGTGCTACTCGCTGCACCACTACTTCCGCCCCGCCGACAAAGAACCCATGCTGGTTTACGCGGCGTCCGAGCGTCGTTAGCGCCGTGATGGTCGTCGGCGACCAGAGGAAGGAAAGGCGCCCGGTCAGCGGCCGTGTACTACATCAGCGAGGTCCTCACCGAGTCGCGCCAGCGTACCTGATACCAAAAGCTAGTATACGCGGTTCAGGGCTCAGGCGCCGCCGCACTACTTCGAGCACCCGATCACGGTCATATCCTCGGCACCACGCAAGATATCATCCGCAATCGCGAGGCGACGGGAGTCGCCAAGGGCCGTCGAGATCGGCGTCCACAACATTAAATACGAGCCACGAAAGGCGATCAAGTCACGACCTGGCAGACTTCATCGCCGAGGAGGCCCAAAGAGCGAGAAGCCGTATCTCCACTATCGAGCTCGCACTTCGACGGCTCCAAGAACGCGGACGGTGCAGGAGCAGGGATAGTGTTGACTTCACCAAAGGGCGACAAGCTCCGCTACATCCTCTGCCTCGACTTCACGCCCTGCACCAACAACATGGCTGAATACGAGGCCCTACTCCACGGCATGCGAGCTGCCAAGGAGATGAACGTCAATCGCCTCCGCTATGGAGATTCCGACCTTGTCGCGGGGCAAGTCGCCCGGCACTGCGACGCCGTCTCCCTACCATGGCGGCGCATCGCGGTGGACAAGTTGGGCGGCCACTTCATGGCTACTCGCCGAGTGGATCGGCGGGAGAAAGAATGAGGAGGTCGACGACTCTCGCATCGGGTCGGCTCGACTCGCGCCTCCCGCTGGCGTTTTCCTCGACACAATTACCAAGCCATCAGTCTCTCCCCCGAGGGAGATCGACATTGGGGTCCCACTACAATCAAAGGCAGCCTTGGTCGCACTCGTCAACGAGCCAGACGACTGGACCAAGCCCTACATCGCCTACCTGGAAGCCGGCACCCTGCCAGCAGACGAGACAGACGCTCGAATGATTGCTCGTCGATGCAAGTCCTACACCATCATCGACGGCGAGCTCCACAAGCGCAGCGTCACCGGCGTGTTCCAACGTTGCGTCCAACCAGCTGAAGGACGCAAAATCCTCCACGACATTCACTCAGGTGACTGCGGCCACCACGCCGCCGCTTCCTCGGTCGCCAAGGCTATGCGACACGGCTTCTCGCCCACGCACACGCCGACGCTGTCGACATCGTCCAGCGATCGCGCCGTTGCCGGTACGCCAATCGACGACGCATCGAGCTCGGCCAAAACAATCCCCATCACCGCCATTCGCCGTGGGGCATGGACATGGTAGGCCCTTCAAGAAGGCCCCTTCCGCTACACCCACCTGCTAGTCGCCGACAAATTCACGTGGGTGGAGGCCAATCCAGTTCGTAAATGCGACGGGAAGACCGCCACTAAATTCCTACGCGAGCTCATATATCGCTACGGGTTCCCAAACAGCATCATCACGGACAACGGCACCAACTTCGCCAAGGAGCCATGGCGAATCGCGAAGAGCACCACATCCGGCTCGACCTCGCGTCAGTCGCCCACCCGGAATCCAACGGCCAAGCGGAACGGGCCAACCAAAGCATCCTCCACGGCCTGAAGCCGCGACTCCAAGTACCACTCGAGCGCACCGCCGGGTGCTAAGTCGAGGAGTTGCCCTCTGTCATCTGGGGGATCCGCACCTCAGTCAACAGATCGACGGGATTCACTCCCTTCTTCATGATCTACGGTGCCGAAGCAGTTATGCCCACCGACCTCGAACACGACTCGCCGCGAGTCGTCCACTATACGGAGGCCGCAAACGAGCTGGCCCGCCAAGACGGGGTCGACCAACTCGACGAAGCACGCGACCTCGCTCGGTCACGCACCGCCATCTACCAGCAAGGACTCCGCCGCTACCACAGCCGGCGGGTGAAAGCTCGCACCTTCCAGGAAGGCGACCTGGTGTTACGCCTCATCCAGGACAAGAAGGGCATGCACAAGCTCTCCCCTCCGTGGGAAGGCCCATTCGCTATCGGGCGCCAGACGCAACGACGCCTACTACCTCATCGACGTCCGCGGGTACGGCGAACTCGACGTCAAGCGACCATGGAATGTAAACCTCCTCCGGAAGTTCTACTCCTAGAACCCCACACATGTACTCTCCATTCTCTATGAAATAACAAGAAACGGTTACCGCAAATTGCGCCTACTCTCCATGTCTTGTGCCACTCGTTTTCAGAAAACAGTGTTATGCTAAATGCGAAGTCAACCTTTGGTACAGCGATCGCACGGCTAAGTAGTGCGGTGTCGAGCATCGAAGCATTTCAGGTCTTGCACCGCCCACTTAAAACGCCAACCCGAGCCCCATTGAGTCGCTTAGCTCGACTGGTTCTACGAGCCAAGACAATCGCCTCGCTTCACAGCGACCTTGGTCCTCCGCATCCTCGGCATAGCGACTCGAACGGCTAAGTACCACGCCGGGATCGAAGACCAGTTCGCGAGCGCCGTGGAAAACGCCAAGTAAGAGAGCATGCCCAGACTGCCACGCGATCGACCCAACGGCCAGCAGAGCGACGCTCACACCAACGCTAAGTCCTCAACCACCCTCGAGTCGCGCCGAACTACCAAGTACCATGCTCGGGACTCAGCCACCGACCGTTCACAAGACGGAAAACGGTAAAGTAAAGAGCACTCAAGGAGTCGCTTAGCGATCGGCTCTTCGAGAAGGCGAGTCGACTAAAACATCAAAACACATAACAACAACACATACATCATACACGAGGTAAACCCCACAAAAGGGAGGACGCGTCATGACTCGCTTCAACATCAATCAAAAGCACACAAACAAATACCAAAATAGACACGACGTCTCATCCAATCACATATTGCATTGTTTTATGTTACAAAATATGCCCACGTGGCGTAACCGCTGCTAACGCCACAAGGCAAACTACCCTACTCGCAGGCTTCGGCGACGACCGCCAAGATCCCGGCGATTGCGGATGAACGCCGTATGGGTTTGACGGATACGTCGTCGATTCACCCGCCATCGCCGGCGAAAAGGCTGCTCGACCTTGAAGTCACGATGCGGCGGCTCGGGTCGCTCGGCGCGACAACTGCTTCTGGCACGGAGGTCGCCCATTGCCCGGACACGCCCGAGTACGAGAGGCACGTTCACGCAACTTGAGGACCTCGGACAGCTCCACCGGCCACGGCGATGGATACCCACTCGTCACATCGTCCACGCCGAAATCTTCGGGAAGCGGGCGAGTCCAAGGCTCGATGCCGACGCTCCACGCCGAAACGCCGACCGCATCATGAACTCAACGACCGCGGGCGCCTTCTCCAAATACTTCCACACCTCAACGAGGTCGCTGGGAATCACCTCCGTGGGCGATATTTCTTGGAGGTAGGCACGGATGCACGTCGCCGACAACGTCGCCGAATCGACGAGCATGCTTACGCACTGCCTCGCGTCGAGCGAGCTCGCCTCTCTTTCGCTGTCAATGATGCGACCTGCGGGTAGAAGACAATGATAAGTACGACGGATACCACAAAAATCACAACTATTAGAAAGGGAAGATGCACTCACCAAGCAACGGGCGGGCGAGTCCCGTGATGAAGCACTGAAGCGACGTGTGGTCGTCCTGAAGCCCAGCAATAAGGACTTCCGACACCTTGCGATCCTCCTCAGCGGCCGCAATGGCGGCCTTAGCTCGCCTGTCCGCCGAGCTCGCTTCTTCTCTCGCCTCCCGCATTCAAGGCCGAGGTCGGCGATCCGCTGTTCAGCGGTACCTGCAGCAGATTGTGCCGCCACCAACTCACCAGCAGAGACAAGCTGGCGGCGAAGCTTCCTCTTCGCAGCAACAGCTGAAGCCCTTTGTTCGCCTCACGGACGATGGCCAGCTCCTTCTCCGCTGTTTCGGCAAATCGTCCGCGACTCAAGCTGCAGACCTGCACATCACCGAAAAAGTTAGTCAAACGAATTTTAAGTGCCCACCCGCTGAAATTCAGCGAGTGCGCACTGGGACCGGGCGATCAAGAATTCCTAAGTGCCCACCCGCTGAAATTCAGCGAGTGGGCACCGGGACTGGCGATCAAGAAATCCCTAAGTACCCACCCGCTAAAATTTAGCGCGCACTCGGGACCGGATGCGAAAAAAGAGAAATTATAAGAATCAAGCCGCCAAAGCACCGACCGATCCGCATCGGATGTACACGGATGGCTGCGCCAAGCATGCCATGGAGTTGTATCGGCCCACGAACGCGAGTAACGCTGGCGTGTGCCCACGACGTTGGTCGACTTCAGCATCAGCGTCCCGTGAGCGTGGCTCGAGGGCGCAGCCCACTCGCCGTGGCCGCCTTTGGTCACGGGCGGGGAAGGTAGCGAGAGGCACCCGCCCAAGGGAGGTCACCTCCGCCGTTGCAAGGAAGCGCCCTCAGAGACGCTGCCTCCACCGCGGGCTCGGCCGGCGCGACCGCCGTGTCGTCAGAAATTGTGACGACGTCATCACCCTTGGCCTTCTTGCTGCCATCCGCCGAGGCGAAGACCTCGTCCGCCTTCCTCTTGCGGGAAGGGTCCTCCTCGCTAATGACGGGTGGCACCTTAGCCACGGTCAGATGGCGCATCCTTTTCACTCCGGTCCTGCGCATCAATCGAGTCAATAAAGACAATCGAAATAGTTATGAAAAATAAGGAGGGGTGAGCGCACTCACTTGGCGACTGGGATGAAACGCAGTCCGTACGGATGCCGGCCGGTTTTTCCATCTCAGGGCCCAGACGGCGACTGAGCCCCAACTCCAGGACGTCGCGTGCCCAAGACACGGACGGCTTCTTCGTCGTTGAGGCTGCAGCTGGCGCCTCTGGGACATCCTCGGCGGGAGCCTCCTTGCGAGGCGAAGCCGCCACAGCCGGAGCCTCCCCCAGCCCAGAGACTGGGGCGAATGGCGGAGGCATTGAAGCCAGCGGAACTTCCACGGTCGCCGCGTCCAGCGCGGCTGTCGCTGGTGGCACGCCGTCGCCGGCTGGGCTAGGAGCGTCTGAGCTGCTCGCCGAGTGCGACAGCGAGGCCGCCTTCGACGGCCTCGTCTTCTTTTTTGGGGGGGCCCTCGCCTCCCTTTCCTTCTTCTTCTTGTCTTTGACGGAGTGGCTTGACGGCGCGAGGTGGTCTCTGGGAGCTCGTCGTCGTCGTCATGACGTTCGAGGCTTCTGCTTGCCTCGATCTCGCGCTGTCGTTGCCCGCGGGTCCTTCGGACCAGCGGGGCAATCTCCTCTTCGGACTCGTCCTCGTCGTCCTCGTTGCCCTTGGTAGGCGGTGATTCGCCTATGTCCTGGGCGGATGGGCCCGAGCTCTCATCATCCGAAGGTGGGAGCCACCCTTCCACCACTTGGAATAGCTGCGACGAATACAAAATGGAGTCAGAATTACCGCGACTGCATATACTGCGACTGCGAGCAAGGTAAAGAAATTACTGTTGGAGCCGGACGCTAGGGAAGCGACCCACTGCGCATCCGTACACCGCCTGGTAATCTTCTTCAACGCTGGGAGATAATCCTCCGCTTCCACTGCCGAGGCAGGCCTTTGTCGAGTCTCCCGCCCATGTCTGTACATGTAGTGGTCGCTACCGCGAGTGGAACGAGCCGCCCAAGCCAGCAATTGTACAAGTTTATCGGTTGAAGGCCCTTCTTTTTTACCACGGATGGTCCGGAGCATCTCGTCAATGACCATCCGGTCGTTGGGGAGCTTGCCGACTTGGAGATTGCGGGCTCGAACGACTAGCGAGTACCGCGATCGCCACCTCGCCTCCGGTCGCCGTCACGAGAACCACGACTTCTTCCATCGCCGCTGCCTTGGCGGGTAGCATCGATCAAAGAAAGAGGCTTTGGACTTGAGTTGAACGCTCAAGCCGCATGCTAGCATTGGTCGCCGCTTCGTGGCTGATCCGTCCGTGGAATGATCTTGCCAGGGGGAAAGTAGGGCGGCCCAAGTAGCATTCGCAGAACGCCACGAAGATGGCGAGCTGCCAGGCTGTGGGGACCCAGATCTGAAGGCTGGATCTCGTAGTAGGCGCAAAAGCGCCGAAGAACAAGGACGGGAAACCCTAGCCCCGCTTGAGATGACCGTGAAATAGACGAACTCCCTCTCGGGTTTGGGATCAAGCTCCGTCAAGGATACGCCAACAGCGGCTCGCAGGATCCCGGCCTCCTCGAAGAGGCTAGCTACTGCAGCACTTGGACCTACCCCATGGTTCGGTGGAAAGGGCCATAGCCGAGAGGTTGGTTGGAGATTGGGGATTTCGGTCGATCGGATCGGAGCGAAGGAAGGAAAATGCGCGACTCGGAAGAAGTGGTGAGCAGTTGGCTCTATGATTGCTCGCCATTCCTCTTATATAGCGGAGTTACCCGCCAAGTCGAGGCCGTTATCGCGCGATGATTACGCCGAAGTTACCGTTGATTACCCAACGGCTAGTTTGACCGCTACCGACGGTCCAACTCCAGCCACTGCTTGCCAAGTCAATCACTATGACCGTGTCTCGCCGACGACTCGCCAAAGCCGCGACTTGGTTCACCGGGTTTCTCCTTTATACAGAGCCCGACGATTCGATCGGATGCCTACTCGTCAGCCGTATACTCGATCGCCAAGAGCCACTTACGCCTAATCGACGACGGCCTCGGGACTACCGATGGGGATATGCCTATCGGGATATACCTAGCGTGACGCTTCCGACCAGCCCGTGAGTCGAAAGTGGGCTCAGAACGGCGAGTGGATTGAAGCCCAAGAAGGTACCGAGCGATCGGAAGTCAAGGCCTGCAAGTAGATAGGCCCAATGATTAGGTTAAACGATCATCAAGCTTTAACCGAATCGGTTGATATATGTAAACCCTAGGGAGGTGAGCCTATATAAACCTCCCTGGGTGAGTAGAGACACGCCCTCAGACACCCAAGCGACTCGCCTAGCCGCCGAGCTCGCCCATTGTAACACCTCCATAATACAATCTAGCAGAGTAGGTCTTTACCCTCCTGGGGCGAACCTGGTAAAACCTCGTGTCTTTGCCCTCATCTCGACCGTAGATGGCTGGCCGCCTTGCCCTCGTTTCTACTACTCGCCGATTGCAAAGATTCGCCGTGACCATTCCCACGACAATCGTTAGATGACGATATGACGGATACGATAGTTTCACTTAATGCCGAAGAGGTACGCTACCTACGCCACACGATCCAGCTTGATCCAACGCCTCTCGGTGCTTGATCCAACCGAAGTGGTATCAGCGAATAGGGATAGGACACGTGTCTGTTGATTTGTTTTAAAACAGAATTTGAAATCAGATTGATATGCAATTTTCAAACCTCTGTAACTTTTGATCCACACGTCCAAAAATTACAAATTTTATGTCGTTGGATTCAGGAGAACAAACCCTAGCCAACCATGCCCTTAGTTTAGTAAATAGTATCTGTTAGCTTGTTGGTTTTTGCAGAAACTTTTGAATGCTTGTTAAGACTAGAAAAATAATTCAAAAATGTTTTTGAGTTTGAAACCTTGGCAAAATGGTTTCTGGTGAACTTACTGACCCTAGGAACCAACCCATGGAATTAAAAATGAATTTGGTGAAATTTAGGATAAGTTAATTGATTTAGCCCATTTCTAGCCAAATGGAAATAAAGATTTTGGTTATGAAAATACTTTTATAAAGAAAACTTTGGTAAAATGTTTTGGACCAAACCCATCTGACCCTAGGAAACACTTTGTGGACTCAAAAAGGTATTTGGTGAAATAAAATAATGATTCTTTGATTTAAAACCATTTCTAGTCAAATAGAAATGTGGTTTATTTATTAAAAATGGTTTTGAAGGAAAACTTTTGAGAAATGTTTTGTTTTAAACTCTCGACCCCAAACACCAAGTTTTATGGTTTGAAAACATATTTGGTGAACCCTATGGATTAATGCCTTAGTAGAAATAGTTCTACACCACATAAAATGACACTTTGTTTTGAAAATGGTTTATAAATGAAACCTTTGCAAAGGACTTTGCAACTTTACAAAATGACCATTAGGTGCTTTCAAATGTTTATGACCCATTAGGAACCACTTTTCAAACAAAACAAAGCTTGGCATGCTTGCATGCATTCCTTTGACTTTGTTATTTTATGTGTGTTGTTTTGCTTGATTGGTAGATTGAGTATGTGCCTTGCTTGGTTGATTTGTAGTGACTTGAAGAGTGTGATTGTTGCAAGTACAAGGAGTGAACCCATACTCTACCAAAAAGGCAAGTGATGCTTCATACTTTCTATCCCATTACTTTCACTATGCATTAGTGATTTTGCTAAGTAAAACTTGCATGGATTTTGCTAATTATAAACCTTGCTATAGGAAAACCTAGTAGATGAATCCTTAGTAGGATTTTCCTAAGTTAAGATTCCTATTACTACCAAGCTTAGCCTAGCTAATAGAAAACATGGGTGGAATATATATTCACACTATGGAAAAATATTCTAAGTCCGAGGACTTATGTTTTGTTTAATAAAACAACTAAGTTAATGAATCACCGGTGGAATGGTAATTGCTTGGTGGTTTTGGTTGAGTGGTTCACAAGGCCCATGTTTATGGTTTACCTTGTGTATCTCACTTGTGGATGGCCACCCAGAACAAAGAGATTTGAGATGTCAAATGTTGAGAAGCTTCAAGTGCAACCACTTGGCAATATGGGCTCGCCATGATCATATAGGTTGCAAGAACTTAGCCATATGGACAGTGAGTGGTAGTGTTTGATAGGTTGGAGCGTCCATTTTGGTCTAAGGAAGGCTTCTAAAAGATCTTGTCTTGGGAAACCAAGTCTTGTGGGGAAAGTGCACCACCTCCAGAGTGAAAATCTAAGTACTTAGCCATGTCCCTGGTAAAGGACAATTTGAGCATCAAGACATGGAAGCGATCAAGAATCTCGTCATTCAAATTACTAAGTTAAAACTTGTGGTTTGAACAAGGGTTGTTTGAAATCTTCAATCTTTGATTGAGAGATGCCTTGGTTAAAGTATCTTCAAATCTTTGATTGAGAAAAATGTTTTTGCCAAGAAAAACTTAGTATTTTCAAATGTTAAGGAAAAATCTATTTTGAGCAATGCAAGCCTCAACTCCACTTAGCCAAATGCATATAGATGATAGATTCCACTATACTACCATAGTATCACTTGCCAATACAATTCAAATGTATTGACCCTTTGTGGCTGTAACTTGTATGTTGCAGGTTTGATTGTTTTTAGTGAAGATTGATTGATTAGGATTACAAAGTCTACAACATCTGCCTGTGGCACTTTGAAGATGAAGGACCCATGCTTATACTTAATCCGCTGCAATGTATTGTAATAGCCAAATGATCTATGTAAGATGTAATAAACTTATGTTATTCCTGGTTATAAAGTTATATTATGACCTCTGTTTCTTGATATTACATCTTAACTGTGGATGCTAGCTATTGATCCAGGGACTAGCATTGTAAACACAGGGGGCTCTATCTTATTAAAGATTGGAACCTCTACAGACTTCAACTTCAACACCACCAAAGACTTCAACTTGGATATCACTAAGGACTACAAGTGGGACAAGAAATAATACTCAAGACTTGAAGACTAAAGAAACACAACTTAGAAGGAACCATCATCACCTTTGAAGTTTTGTGACCAAGATACAAGAATTTCTCCAAGGATACAATGATCTTGTTCATGAAGAATCAACTAAGAAGGATGGAATGATCTCAAGTGAACCATATAGTTGGACCACCATATTTAGATTAAATCAAACACACCAACTTATGTGGTGTAACAAAAATATTTTGTTGCCTAAAATGTGCTTGAAACTTGTTGTTTGAGTGGAATGTTTGTTTGTGATTGCTTGCACATTGCTTGTGTGAATTATGATGTGTGTGATTAGATTTCCTTAGAAATCTTTGTCTATTCTAATCCCAATCCAACCCAAACAGATGACTTCCCCAAGAAACTCCAACATCAAGAATGGTGACAACAACAACCAAGATATGCACATGATAGAACTCATAGTAACCCAAACCCAGTTGAACCAAGTGACAACTCAATTTTTGGCCAACAACAATGAGATAGACCCAACCATGCAAAGGATTTTGGAAACCCAAACCCAATTGATTCAAAGGGTGACAAATCAAATGATCAACATGGGAGACAACCTTTCCCAAGGAGCTTGTGACAACAATGATGTCAAGGATGATATTATAGAAGGAAATCAAGCTTGCAATATTTGTGGAGACATGGATCACACTTCCAAAGAGCATGAAGATCAATGCCCTAATTGTGAAGAGAAGCATCCAACTATCCAATGCCCCACATCTCAAGCTGCTTGTTTCCTATGTGAAGGAAATAATCATGTCCCTATCCAATGCCCCATCTATTCCCTAGTTGAACAAAGGAAACAAGGTGGAGTGCATCAAAAGTTTGGAAACCCCCATGAGGAAACAACTTCTACCAAGAAGGATGAAGACAAAGGAAAATCTCAGCTTGCACCTCCATGCACTATGACTCACATTGATGGACAGAAGAAGAAACATATGTATTATCCAAGGAAACGGTTAAGGATACAAGGAGACTTTCCCACCTTTGAGGTGAGTTATGAAGAGCATGACCTAGAAGAACTCCTAGCTTTGGAGAAACCCAAGAAGAAGAAGGACAAAAGACAAGTGCAATGTTGCAATTGCAAAGAGATGGGACACTATGCCAATGAATGTCCAGAGAAGAAGAAGAAGTATAAGGAAATTAGCCAAGTGAGGTGGAACAACTGAAAGGAGCTAGGCCATTATATATCAACTTATCCATAGAAGATACGTGAAGAACTCAACCTTGTCACATGTTACAATTGTGGTAACCAAGGACATTATGCGAGCAATTGTCCGTAAAAGATGAAGTACAAGACAAGCAAGCCTATGAGAGATCTCAGCCTTGTCACATGTTTCAAGTGTGGAAACAAAGGACACTATGCAGATGTATGTCCAGAGAAGTTTCATCAAGATCCCAAGCAAGCCAATCTAGTTGAAAACTATTAAGGGTGGTAGTACCCTAGTTGCCTTGAGGCAACTTGTAACCTCTAGCCTTCCCAAATCTTTGGACGAGATTTCTTTTATGGTAGCCTGTCACATCCCAAAACTTTCCAAATTTTGAAATGTGAAAAATAAAAAATAAAAAATAACTGTTGAAATTTAGGGTGAAAAGAAACTTTTGTTTCTAAATGGAAACTTAAAACCCATCTTGAATAAAGTTTGAATCCAATTAAATTCAAATCAAGTGAAATGCATTTTCCATAAATGCATCTTGAATTTAAACACTTGGAAAATAAACCAAAACTCTAAAACCCTAACGGAAGAATTCATTTCAAGATTACTCTAAGCCTATGGATTTGATCCACAAAATTGGCCAACAAATTTTTAAATGATCAATTATGATAAATTAAAACATTATAAGATCATAGAAATTGATTCCATTCAATTTGGAACCATGGATAAAAACTTATGAATTTAATAAGATGAAAGGAAATATTTTACAAAGCTAATAAAGCTCCTATCTAAAATCCATACCAAATGGTGAGAAAACAATCTTCAAGAGATTTAAAGGATAAACAAATATTAAATAAAATTATACAAATTGGAATCACCAATTTTGGATCTAAAAATAAAAAGATATGGATTTTATAAGATAAAGAAAGAAATAATAAATAAGGGTATTTAAAAAGCCAAATTAAATCTTGACCTAAGTCAAATGGAATAAAGATAATCCAAATAAAATAATAGGATAAATATTATTCCAATAAAATTATATGGCATTAAACCATATTCTAAATTATGTATGGATAAAGATAAAATTCTAATGTGAATGATTAATTAAATCATGAGAAAATAATAATTGAATTTACCCAAGTGGAGTAAAAGTTATTTAATTAACTTAAATGGAATCAAAGAAACCATCTAAATAAAATTTATGGAATTAAAACCATATTAGAGTTCATTGAATAAAGACATTTACCCAATTTAAATGATTAATAAATCATCTTAAAATATTTCAAATAATTCAAAGTGAATTATTTAAACACCCTATTAAATTAATAAAACCTATTGATAAGGATTGGATAAAATTTGGAATTTAAAATAAAAGTTGGAAAACATATTAAAAATATATTTAAATAAAGACAAAAGGGGCATTTTAAATAAATAATTAAACCATGTGGGAATAAAAAAATATTCCAAAATTATCTTTAAAATACATGTTTGAACAGAATACAAAATTTCTGAAAGATTGGTAAGGATTTGAATTCATATGGTTGTTTGAAATGTTTAAACAAATACAAAACAGAAAATAAAAATGGAAAAGAAAAGGAAATCGTAAGAAGAAAAATAAAACAACCAGCCTTAGCTAGCTAAGCCCATCGCCTAGCAACCAGCCCACTCCTCTCCCGCAAAAATGGTTCACACCTGCACTCACACCCGCAGACACCCAATCGATAGACCCCACTCCTTATTTCTCTCTCACGATTTAAAATGACCCCACGTGTCACCATCTCTTCAACCCGCCATGACCAGTTCTTTCTCCTCTCTCCTGCTTCGTTGATTCGTGTTTGTTTCAGATCAATGGCGCGTGATTCTTGCCCGACCACGCACACTTATTCACCCGCACCTCCTCTATCTTTCCCTCGCACCCCATCCCACGAGAGCCCAGGCTGCCCCTAATTTTGCTTGATCTCTCACTGTCTCCGCAAGCTCAGAACATTCCGGCGAGCTCGGTCCTCCCTTACCCCCTAGTGCATGCAAGCTCACTCCCCATCGACGTACACACCTACCAGCACCTCCCCCTTGCCCACGCGCGCCCCAAATACTCGACAACAATGACACCTTCGCACCACCATCGACTGCTCCAACTCCGCGAGAGGTCGATGATTCATCGCGACCCTTGCCCTTTGGTAGGTCCTCACAACCTCTCGCAACCGTGCACATCTCCCGACTTGCTGCCTTGCCTTCTTGCGCCTAGGAGCTCGCCCGACAATGACAGTACATGCCCGACGCCGACGCTAGCTCCGGTGAGGAATCGCCATCAGCTCCGTGCGCCCATGTCCCTCCCGCGGCCACCTCGAACATCACCGTGACCTTGAGAACCCGATGAGACCTCCCACTCCTCCTCTCGCTTCCTAGATTCATCGTACCACTGCCGCTTAAGCGCCGCCGCAAGGCCGACGCCAACGCCGCTAGTCTTAGGCGATGCGCCGAGGACCGCGATCTAGATCAAGGATGCAATAGAATTACTTAACCGAAGGTGTACGAAACAATCTATGCCACACGATTTACTTTAAATCTAACACATCACACTGCTCGATCCGTGCGAACCGTTATTGTCCAGTAGCAAGCAGACACGTGGCCACCCTTTTAAATTGAATACAGAAACTTGTCTATTTAGTGTTCAAACTTGCAAAAATCATAACTTTTGATCCACACGTCCAAATTTTGCAAATTTTATATCAATGGAATCAGCAGAACAAGTAATTTCCAACCATGCACTTTGTTTAGTAAATTGGTTCTGTTAAATTGGTTGTTTTTGCAGAAACTTGTGTAGGTATATTTTGAATATAAAAATGATTCTAGAAATATTTTTAAGGTAAAATCTTTGGTAAATGCTTTCATTTGAACCTACTGACCATAGAAACCAACTTATGGATTTAAAATTGTATTTGGTGGAGCTAATGAATACAACCTTGAATAACAACATTTCTAGCTAAATAAAAATATTGATTATGGTTTAAAAATGCTTTTTGAGCAAAACCTTTGGAAAATGATTTGACTTAAACCCTCTGACCCTAAACACCGAGCGGATCGTCTTCGAACTGGTGCCCTTCGACAGCCCCTACCACTGCGTCCTGGGGCGCCAGGCATTCGCCAAATTCATGGCGCATTTCACTACGCTGCATAACGCGATGAAGCTCCCGGCCAGGCGGCGTCATCACCATCAACGGCGACCCGACATGGCCGCCGAAAGCGAGGCCAAAGGATCCGAGCTCGCCGACGCCATTATCGCGGAAACCAACCACGCCGATGAGCTTGCCAAGTACGCGAGCGGGGTCAATAATGACGACCCCACCATACTCAAGAAGCCCAACTCAGAGAGCGAAAACACCTCAACCTTTGAGGCCATGACGCACACTCGCACCGTCGAGCTGGTCCCAAGCGACTCCAGCCAGACGGTGACGATCGGGACGGGCATGAGCCCAAAGATAGGAAGGCGCACTCATCGAGTTCCTCCGTGAGAAACAGGGACATCTTCGCATGGAAACCCTCCGACATGCCCGGTGTCCCTAGGGAGCTCGCTGAGCACAAGCTGAACGCCGACCCCAAAGTATGACCAGTCAAGCAGTCGCTAAGGCCCTTCAATGAAGAGCGCCGCCGAGCAATCGCCGAGGAAGTGCAGCGTCTACTCACTGCCGGCTTCATCCGCCAATCAAGTACTCAAGGGCTGGCAAACCCAGTCCCGGTCGAGAAGAAAACGGGACATGGAGAATGTGTATTGACTACACAACCTGTCAAATACCGCCCAAAGGAGATTCGTTCTCCCGCGGATCGACCAGATAATCGATTCAACCGCTGGCTCGAGTCGCTATGTTTCCTCGACGCCTACCTGGGTATAACCAGATCAAAATGGCTGTCAAGACGAGGAGAAGACGGCGTTCATCACGCCATTCGAGCCTTCGCTATACCGCCATGACCTTCGCCTCAAGAACGCCGGGCGACCTACCAGCGTGCATGCAAGAATGCCTCGCGAGCCAAATTGGCCGCAACATCCACGTCACATCGACGACGTGGTCGTGAAGTCCGCCGCCAAGGCGACCTACTCGCCGACCGGGCGAAACTTTCGCCAACCGCGCAGATACAAGATAAAGCTCAACCCAGTAAGTGCCGTGTATACGCTGCCTCCAAACGAGGGATCGAGGCGAACCCCACAAAGATCGACACGATCGCCCCGCTTGGAAAACCCGAGTGCCTGCGCGCCGTTCAGAAGCTGGCCGGGCGAGTAGCGGCTCGCCGCTTCATCCCGCCGGGTAAAAGGCGATGCCCTATACCGCTGATGCGCAAGAACCCCACCTTCCAGTGGGACAAGGAGGCGGACGACGCGCTCCGCGACCTCAAAAAGGTGCTACTCGCTGCACCACTACTCGCCGCCCCCGCCGACAAAGAACCCATGCTGGTTTACGTCGCGGCGTCCGAGCGCGTCGTTAGCGCCGTGATGGTCGTCGAGCGACCAGAGGAAGGAAAGGAGCGCCCGGTTCAGCGGCCGGTGTACTACATCAGCGAGGTCCTCACCGAGTCGCGCCAGCGGTACCCACAGTACCAAAAGCTAGTATACGCGGTCTTCAGGGCTCAGCGGCGCCTGCCGCACTACTTCCAGGAGCACCCGATCACGGTCATATCCTCAGCACCACTGCAAGATATCATCCGCAATCGCGAGGCGACCGGGCGGGTCGCCAAGTGGGCCGTCGAGATCGGCGTCCACAACATTAAATACGAGCCACGAAAGGCGATCAAGTCACGAGCACCGCGACTTCATCGCCGACGGAGGAGGCCCAAAGCGAGAAGCTGCCGTATCTCCACCATGGAGCTCGCACTTGACGGCTCCAAGAACGCGGACGGTGCAAAGCAGGATAGTGTTGACTTCACCAAAGGCGACAAGCTCCGCTACATCCTCTGCCTCGACTTCACGCCGCACCAACAACATGGCTGAATACGAGGCCCTACTCCAGGCATGCGAGCTGCCAAGGAGATGAACGCCAATCGCCTCGCTGCTATGGAGATTCCGACCTTGTCGGGGCAAGTCGCCGCACCGCGGCCCGTCTCCCTACCATGGCGGCGTACGCCAAGCGGTGGACAAGTTGGGCCACTTCACGGCTACTCGAGTGGATCGACAGCGAAAGAATGAGGAGGCGACGCACTCTCTCGCATCGGCTCGACTCGCGCCATACCGGCGTTTTCCTCGACACAATTACCAAGCCATCAGTCTCTCCCCCGAGGGAGATCGACATTGGGGTCCCACTACAATCAAAGGCAGCCTTGGTCGCACTCGTCAACGAGCCAGACGACTGGACCAAGCCCTACATCTCCTACCTGGAAGCCGGCACCCTGCCAGCAGACGAGACAGACGCTCGAATGATTGCTCGTCGATGCAAGTCCTACACCATCATCGACGGCGAGCTCCACAAGCGCAGCGTCACCGGCGTGTTCCAACGTTGCGTCCAACCAGCTGAAGGACGCAAAATCCTCCACGACATTCACTCAGGTGATCGCGCCACGCCGCCGCCGCTCCCGGTCGCCAAGGCTATGCGACACGGCTTCTCGCCCATCCGCACACGCCGACGCCGACATCGTCCAGCGATGCGCCGGTTGCCGGCACGCCAATCGACGACGCATCGAGCTCGGCGCTCAAAACAATCCCCATCACCTGGCCATTCGCCGTGTGGGGCATGGACATGGTAGGCCCCTTCAAGAAGGCCCCTTCCGGCTACACCCACCTGCTAGTCGCCGTCGACAAATTCACGAAGTGGGTGGAGGCCAAGCCAGTTCGGAAATGCGACGGGAAGACCGCCACTAAATTCCTACGCGAGCTCATATATCGCTACGGGTTCCCAAACAGCATCATCATGGACAACGGCACCAACTTCGCCAAGGGAGCCATGGCCGAATTCTGCGAAGAGCACCACATCCGGCTCGACCTCGCGTCAGTCGCCCACCCGGAATCCAACGGCCAAGCGGAACGGGCCAACCAAAGCATCCTCCACGGCCTGAAGCCGCGACTCCAAGTACCACTCGAGCGCACCGCCGGGTGCTAAGTCGAGGAGTTGCCCTCTCATCCGGGGATCCGCACCTCCAATCAGATCGACGGATTCACTCCCTTCTTCATGATCTACGGTGCCAGCGATTATGCCCACCGACCTCGAACACGACTCGCCGAGTCGTCCACTATCTGAGGTCGCAAGCGAGCTGGCCCGCCAAGACGGGTCGACCAACTCGACGAAGCACGCGACCTCGCCGTCACGCACCGCCATCTACCAAGGACTCCGCCGCTACCACCGGGCGGGTGAAAGCTCGCACCTTCCAGGAAGGCGACCTGGTGTTACGCCTCATCCAGGACAAGAAGGGCATGCACAAGCTCTCCCCTCCGTGGGAAGGCCCATTCGCTATCGGGCGCGCACTCGGCAGCGACGCCTACTACCTCATCGACGTCCGCTGGTGGCGAACTCGACGTCAGCGACCATGGAATGTAAACCTCCTCCGAAGTTCTACTCCTAGAACCCCACACATGTACTCTCCATTCTCTATGAAATAACAAGAAGTTACCGCAAATTGCGCCTCTCCATGTCTTGTGCCACTTTTCGTAAAAACAGTGTTATGCTAAATGAAGTCAACCTTTGGTACAGCGATCGGCACGGCTAAGTAGTGCGGTGTCGAACCTTGAAGCATTTCAGGTCTTGCACCGCCCACGAAAACGCCAACCCGAGCCCCATTGAGTCGCCTAGCTCGACTGGTTCTACGAGCCAAGACAATCGCCTCGCTTCTCAAGCGACCTTGGTCCTCCGCATCCTCGGCATAGCGACTCGAGCGGCTAAGTACCACGCCGGGGACTGAAGACCAGTTAAATGCGGCGTGGAAAAACGCCAAGTAAGAGAGCATGCCCAGGACTCGCCACGCGACCCAACGGGCCAGGCAGGAGCGACGCTCACACCAACGCGCTAAGTCCTCAACCACCCTCGAGTCGCGCCTCGAACTACCAAGTACCATGCTCAGGGACTCAGCCACCCGACCCCGTTCGCGCACGGGAAAACGGTAAAGTAAAGAGCACTCAAGGGAGTCGCCTAGCGACTGGCTCTTCGAGCTCGGGCGAGTCGACTAAAACATCAAAACACATAACAACAACACATACATCATACACGAGGTAAACCCCACAAAAGGGAGGACGCGCTCGCGGACTCGTTCAACATCAATCAAAAGCACACAAACAAATACCAAAATAGACACGACGTCTCATCCAATCACATATTGCATTGTTTTATGTTACAAAATATGCCCACGTGGCAGAACTGCTGCTAACGCCACAAGGCAAACTACCCTACTCTGCAGGCTTCGATGACGACTCGCCAGCATCCCGGCGATTGCGGATGAACGCCGTGTATGGGTTTGATGGATACGTCGTCAGTTCACCCGCCATCGCCGCGCGAAAAGGCTGCTCGACCTTGAAGTCACGATGCGGCGGCTCGGGGTCGTTCGGCGCGACAACCGTCTCCTGGTACGGCAGGAGGTCGCCCATTGCCCAGACACGTTCCGAGTACGTGGCGGCACGTTCTTGCAACTTGAGGACCTCAGACAGCTCCACTGCGCCAGTCAACGATGGATACCCACTCGTCACATCGTCCACGTCGAAATCTTCGGGGAAGTGGGCGAGTCCAAGGCTCAGTGCCGTCGACGCTCCACGCCGAAACGCCGAGCGCGTCATGAACTCAACGACCGCGGGCGCCTTCTCCAAATACTTCCACACCTCAACGAGGTCGCTGGGAATCACCTCCGTGGGCGATATTTCTTGGAGGTAGGAGCGGATGCACGTCGCCGAATCGACGATCATGCTTACGCACTGCCTCGCGTCGAGCGAGCTCGCCTCTCTTTCGCTGTCAATGATGCGACCTGCGGGTAGAAGACAATGATAAGTACGACGGATACCACAAAAATCACAACTATTAGAAAGGGAAGATGCACTCACCAAGCAACGGGCGGGCGAGTCCCGTGATGAAGCACTGAAGCGACGTGTGGTCGTCCTGAAGCCCAGCAATAAGGACTTCCGACACCTTGCGATCCTCCTCAGCGGCCGCAATGGCGGCCTTAGCTCGCCTGTCCGCCGAGCTCGCTTCTTCTCTCGCCTCCCGCAGTTCGCGCTCGAGGTCGGCGATCCGCTGTTCAGCGGTACCCAGAGCAGATTGTGCCGCCACCAACTCACCAGCAGAGACAAGCCCCTGGCGAGCTTCCTCTGCCTTCGCAGCAACAGCCTGAAGCCCTTTGTTCGCCTCCTGGACGATGGCCAGCTCCTTCTCCGCGCGCTGTTTCGCGGCAAATCGGTCCGCCGACTCAAGCTGCAGACCCTGCACATCACCGAAAAAGTTAGTCAAAACGAAATTCCTAAGTGCCCACCCGCTGAAATTCAGCGAGTGCGCACTCGGGGACTGGCGATCAAGAAATTCCTAAGTGCCCACCCGCTGAAATTCAGCGAGTGGGCACTCGGGGACTGGCGATCAAGAAATCCCTAAGTACCCACCCGCTAAAATTTAGCGCGTGCGCACTCAGGGACTGGATGCGAAAAAAAAAGAGAAATTATAAGAATCAAGCCGCTGCAAAGCACCGACCGGATCCTCGGGTACTGGATGTACCTGGATGGCTGCGCCAAGCATGCCATGGAGTTGTATCGCGTCCACGAACGCGAGTAACGCTGGCGTGTGCCCACGACGTTGGTCGACTTCAGCATCAGCGTCCCCAGGAGCGTGGCTCGAGGGCGCAGCCCCACTCGCCGTGGCCGCCTTGGTCACGAAGCGGGGGAAGGTAGCGATAGAGGCACCCGCTCCAAGGGAGGTCACCTCCGCCGTTCCAGGCAAGGAAGCGCCCTCCTTCGTAGACGCGGCTGCCTCCACCGCGGGCTCGGCCGGCGCGACCGCCGTGTCGTCAGAAATTGTGACGACGTCATCACCCTTGGCCTTCTTGCTGCCATCCGCCGAGGCGAAGACCTCGTCCGCCTTCCTCTTGCGGGAAGGGTCCTCCTCGCTAATGACGGGTGGCACCTTAGCCACGGTCAGATGGCGCATCCTTTTCACTCCGGTCCTGCGCATCAATCGAGTCAATAAAGACAATCGAAATAGTTATGAAAAATAAGGAGGGGTGAGCGCACTCACTTGGCGATCGATGAAACGCAGATCCGCACGGATGCGGCCGTTTTTCCATCTCAGGCCCGACGGCGATCGAGCCCCAACTCCAGGACGTCGCGTGCCCAAGACACGGACGACGGCTTCGTCGTTGAGGCTGCAGTGGCGCCTGGGACATCTCGGCGGAGCCTCCTTGCGAGCCGCCACAGCCGAGCCTCCCCAGCCCGTAGGGCGAATGGCGGAGGCATTGAAGCCAGCGGAACTTCCAGTCGCCCAGCCATGGCTCAAGGGCTGGTGGCACGCCCGGCCGGCTGGGCTAGGGCGTCTGAGCTTTCGCCGAGAGTGACAATGAGGCCGCCTTCGGCGCCTCGTCTTCTTTTTTGGGGGGGCCCTCGCCTCCCTTTCCTTCTTCTTCTTGTCTTTGACGGAGTGGCTTGACGGCGCGAGGTGGTCTCTGGGAGCTCGTCGTCGTCATGACGTTCGAGGCTTCTGCTTGCCTCGATCTCGCGCTGTCGTTGCCCGCGGGTCCTTCGGACCAGCGGGGTGATCTCCTCTTCGGACTCGTCCTCGTCGTCCTCGTTGCCCTTGGTAGGCGGTGATTCGCCTATGTCCTGGGCGGATGGGCCCGAGCTCTCATCATCCGAAGGTGGGAGCCACCCTTCCACCACTTGGAATAGCTGCGACGAATACAAAATGGAGTCAGAATTACCGCGACTGCATATACTGCGACTGCGAGCAAGGTAAAGAAATTACTGTTGGAGCCGGACGCTTCGCGGGGTAGGGGGCGACCCCAGCCTGCGCATCCAGGTACACCGCCTGGGTAATCTTCTTCAACGCTGGGAGATAATCCTCCAGCTTCCACTCGTCGAGGCAGGCCTTTGTCGAGTCTCCCCGGCCCATGTACTGGTACATGTAGTGGTCGCGCTGGGCGAGTGGAACGAGCCGCCGCCCAAGCCAGCAATTGTACAAGTTTATCGGTTGAAGGCCCTTCTTTTTCAGACCACGGATGGTCTGGAGCATCTCGTCAATGACCATCCGCTGGTCGTTGGGGAGCTTGCCGACTTGGAGATTGCGGGGCTCGGAACGACTAGCGGAGTACCGCGGGATCGCCACCTCGCCCTCCGGGGTCGCCTCGGTCACGTAGAACCACGACTTCTTCCAGTCGCTCGCTGCCTTGGCGGGTAGCATCAGATCAAAGAAAGAGGCTTTGGACTTGAGCTGGAACGTCAAGCCGCCCGCGGCTAGCATTGGGTCGCCTGCCTCCTCGTGGCTGATCCGTCCGTGGAACAGATCTTGCCACAGGGGAAAGTAGGGCCGGCAGCCCAAGTAGCATTCGCAGAACGCCACGAAGATGGCGAGCTGCTCGGTGCTGTGGGGACCCAGATCTGAAGGCTGGATCCCGTAGTAGGCGCAAAAGCGCCGGAAGAACAAGGACGTGGGAAACCCTAGCCCCCGCTTGAGATGACTGGTGAAATAGACGAACTCCCTCTCTCGCGGGTTTGGGATCGTTTCTCCGGCTGCGGGGATACGCCAACAGCCGGCTCGCAGGATCCCGGCCTCCTCGAAAGAGGCTAGCTGCGCCCTCGTGCACTTGGACCTACCCCATGGTTCGGTGGAAAGGGCCATAGCCGAGAGGTTGGTTGGAGATTGGGGGATTTCGGGTCGACTGGATCGCGGAGCGAAGGAAGGAAAATGCGCGCACTCGGAAGAAGTGGTGAGCAGTTGGCTCTATGATTGCCTGCCATTCCTCTTATATAGCGGGAGTTACCCGCCAAGTCAGGAGGCCGTTACCGCGCGATGATTACGCCGAAAGTTACCGTTGGATTACCCCAACGGCTAGTTTGACCGCGCCTGACGGTCCAACTCCAGCCACTCGGCTTGCCAAGTCAATCACTATGACCGTGTCTCGCCGACTCGACTCGCCAAAGCCGCGACTTGGTTCACCGGATTTCCTCCTTTATACAGGAGCCCGCCGACGATTCGACTGGATGCCTACTCTGAAGCCGTATACTCCGACTGCCAGCAGCCACTTACGCCTAATCGACGACGGCCTCGGGGACTACTGATGGGGATATGCCTACTGGGGTATACCCAGCAGGACGTTTCCGACTGGCCCGTGAGCTGGCGAGTGGGCCTGCAGAACGGCGAGTGGATTGAAGCCCAGCAAGGTACCGAGCGACTGGAAGTCAAGGCCGGGCAAGTAGATAGGCCCAGTCGGATTAGGTTAAACGACTACTGAAGCTTTAACCGAATCGGTTGATATATGTAAACCCTAGGGGAGGTGAGCCTATATAAACCTCCCTACAGGGTGAGTAGAGACACGTTCCCTCAGACACCCAAGCGACTCGCCGCCTAGCCCCCGAGCTCGCCCATTGTAACACCTCCATAATACAATCTAGCAGGAGTAGGTCTTTACCCTCCGGGGGGGCGAACCTGGGTAAAACCCTGTGTCTTTGCCCTCATCTCGCACCGTAGATGGCTGGCCGCCCTTGCCCCTCGTTCTACTACTCGCTGCCGATTGCAGCATCTGCCGTGACCATTCCCACGACACCGTTAGATGACGATATGACGGATACGATAGTTTCACTTAATGCCGAAGAGGTACGCTACCTACGCCACACGATCCAGCTTGATCCAACGCCTCTCGGTGCTTGATCCAACCGAAGTGGTATCAGCGAATAGGGATAGGACACGTGTCTGTTGATTTGTTTTAAAACAGAATTTGAAATCAGATTGATATGCAATTTTCAAACCTCTGTAACTTTTGATCCACACGTCCAAAAATTACAAATTTTATGTCGTTGGATTCAGGAGAACAAACCCTAGCCAACCATGCCCTTAGTTTAGTAAATAGTATCTGTTAGCTTGTTGGTTTTTGCAGAAACTTTTGAATGCTTGTTAAGACTAGAAAAATAATTCAAAATGTTTTGAGTTTGAAACCTTGGCAAAATGGTTTCTGGTGAACTTACTGACCCTAGGAACCAACCCATGGAATTAAAAATGAATTTGGTGAAATTTAGGATAAGTTAATTGATTTAGCCCATTTCTAGCCAAATGGAAATAAAGATTTTGGTTATGAAAATACTTTTATAAAGAAAACTTTGGTAAAATGTTTTGGACCAAACCTACTGACCCTAGGAAACACTTTGTGGACTCAAAAAGGTATTTGGTGAAATAAAATAATGATTCTTTGATTTAAAACCATTTCTAGTCAAATAGAAATGTGGTTTATTTATTAAAAATGGTTTTGAAGGAAAACTTTTGAGAAATGTTTTGTTTTAAACTCTCTGACCCCAAACACCAAGTTTTATGGTTTGAAAACATATTTGGTGAACCCTATGGATTAATGCCTTAGTAGAAATAGTTCTACACCACATAAAATGACACTTTGTTTTGAAAATGGTTTATAAAATGAAACCTTTTGCAAAGGACTTTGCAACTTTACAAAATGACCATTAGGTGCTTTCAAATGTTTATGACCCATTAGGAACCACTTTTCAAACAAAACAAAGCTTGGCATGCTTGCATGCATTCCTTTGACTTTGTTATTTTATGTGTGTTGTTTTGCTTGATTGGTAGATTGAGTATGTGCCTTGCTTGGTTGATTTGTAGTGACTTGAAGAGTGTGATTGTTGCAAGTACAAGGAGTGAACCCATACTCTACCAAAAAGGCAAGTGATGCTTCATACTTTCTATCCCATTACTTTCACTATGCATTAGTGATTTTGCTAAGTAAAACTTGCATGGATTTTGCTAATTATAAACCTTGCTATAGGAAAACCTAGTAGATGAATCCTTAGTAGGATTTTCCTAAGTTAAGATTCCTATTACTACCAAGCTTAGCCTAGCTAATAGAAAACATGGGTGGAATATATATTCACACTATGGAAAAATATTCTAAGTCTGAGGACTTATGTTTTGTTTAATAAAACAACTAAGTTAATGAATCACCTGGGTGGAATGGTAATTGCTTGGTGGTTTTTGGTTGAGTGGTTCACAAGGCCCATGTTTATGGTTTACCTTGTGTATCTCACTTGTGGATGGCCACCCAGGAACAAAGAGATTTGAGATGTCAAATGTTGAGAAGCTTCAAGTGCAACCACTTGGCAATATGGGCTCTGCCATGATCATATAGGTTGCAAGAACTTAGCCATATGGACAGTGAGTGGTAGTGTTTGATAGGTTGGAGCGTCCATTTTGGTCTAAGGAAGGCTTCTAAAAGATCTTGTCTTGGGAAACCAAGTCTTGTGGGGAAAGTGCACCACCTCTGCAGTGAAAAATCTAAGTACTTAGCCATGTCCCAGTAAAGGACAATTTGAGCATCAAGACATGGAAGCGATCAAGAATCGTCATTCAAATTACTAAGTTAAAACTTGTGGTTTGAACAAGGGTTGTTTGAAATCTTCAATCTTTGATTGAGAGATGCCTTAGTTAAAGTATCTTCAAATCTTTGATTGAGAAAAATGTTTTGCCAAGAAAAACTTAGTATTTTCAAATGTTAAGGAAAAATCTATTTTGAGCAATGCAAGCCTCAACTCCACTTAGCCAAATGCATATAGATGATAGATTCCACTATACTACCATAGTATCACTTGCCAATACAATTCAAATGTATTGACCCTTTGTGGCTGTAACTTGTATGTTGCAGGTTTGATTGTTTTTAGTGAAGATTGATTGATTAGGATTACAAAGTCTACAACCAACATCTGCCTGTGGCACTTTGAAGATGAAGGACCCATGCTTATACTTAATCCGCTGCAATGTATTGTAATAGCCAAATGATCTATGTAAGATGTAATAAACTTATGTTATTCCTGGTTATAAAGTTATATTATGACCTCTGTTTCTTGATATTACATCTTAACTGTGGATGCTAGCTATTGATCCAGGGACTAGCATTGTAAACACAGGGGGCTCTATCTTATTAAAGATTGGAACCTCTACAGACTTCAACTTCAACACCACCAAAGACTTCAACTTGGATATCACTAAGGACTACAAGTGGGACAAGAAATAATACTCAAGACTTGAAGACTAAAGAAACACAACTTAGAAGGAACCATCATCACCTTTGAAGTTTTGTGACCAAGATACAAGAATTTCTCCAAGGATACAATGATCTTGTTCATGAAGAATCAACTAAGAAGGATGGAATGATCTCAAGTGAACCATATAGTTGGACCACCATATTTAGATTAAATCAAACACACCAACTTATGTGGTGTAACAAAAATATTTTGTTGCCTAAAATGTGCTTGAAACTTGTTGTTTGAGTGGAATGTTTGTTTGTGATTGCTTGCACATTGCTTGTGTGAATTATGATGTGTGTGATTAGATTTCCTTAGAAATCTTTGTCTATTCTAATCCCAATCCAACCCAAACAGATGACTTCCCCAAGAAACTCCAACATCAAGAATGGTGACAACAACAACCAAGATATGCACATGATAGAACTCATAGTAACCCAAACCCAGTTGAACCAAGTGACAACTCAATTTTGGCCAACAACAATGAGATAGACCCAACCATGCAAAGGATTTTGGAAACCCAAACCCAATTGATTCAAAGGGTGACAAATCAAATGATCAACATGGGAGACAACCTTTCCCAAGGAGCTTGTGACAACAATGATGTCAAGGATGATATTATAGAAGGAAATCAAGCTTGCAATATTTGTGGAGACATGTATCACACTTCCAAAGAGCATGAAGATCAATGCCCTAATTGTGAAGAGAAGCATCCAACTATCCAATGCCCCACATCTCAAGCTGCTTGTTTCCTATGTGAAGGAAATAATCATGTCCCTATCCAATGCCCCATCTATTCCCTAGTTGAACAAAGGAAACAAGGTGGAGTGCATCAAAAGTTTGGAAACCCCCATGAGGAAACAACTTCTACCAAGAAGGATGAAGACAAAGGAAAATCTCAGCTTGCACCTCCATGCACTATGACTCACATTGATGGACAGAAGAAGAAACATATGTATTATCCAAGGAAACGGTTAAGGATACAAGGAGACTTTCCCACCTTTGAGGTGAGTTATGAAGAGCATGACCTAGAAGAACTCCTAGCTTTGGAGAAACCCAAGAAGAAGAAGGACAAAAGACAAGTGCAATGTTGCAATTGCAAAGAGATGGGACACTATGCCAATGAATGTCCAGAGAAGAAGAAGAAGTATAAGGAAATTAGCCAAGTGAGGTGGAACAACTGAAAGGAGCTAGGCCATTATATATCAACTTATCCATAGAAGATACGTGAAGAACTCAACCTTGTCACATGTTACAATTGTGGTAACCAAGGACATTATGCGAGCAATTGTCCAGAAAAGATGAAGTACAAGACAAGCAAGCCTATGAGAGATCTCAGCCTTGTCACATGTTTCAAGTGTGGAAACAAAGGACACTATGCAGATGTATGTCCAGAGAAGTTTCATCAAGATCCCAAGCAAGCCAATCTAGTTGAAAACTATTAAGGGTGGTAGTACCCTAGTTGCCTTGAGGCAACTTGTAACCTCTAGCCTTCCCAAATCTCGGGACGAGATTTCTTTTAAGGGTGGTAGCCTGTCACATCCCAAAACTTTCCAAATTTTGAAATGTGAAAAAATAAAAAAATAAAAAAATAACTGTTGAAATTTAGGGTGAAAAGAAACTTTTTGTTTCTAAATGGAAACTTAAAAACCCATCTTGAATAAAGTTTGAATCCAATTAAATTCAAATCAAGTGAAATGCATTTTCCATAAATGCATCTTGAATTTAAACACTTGGAAAATAAACCAAAACTCTAAAACCCTAACGGAAGAATTCATTTCCAAGATTACTATAAGCCTATGGATTTGATCCACATAAAAATTGGCCAACAAATTTTTTAAAATGATCAATTATGATAAATTAAAACATTATAAGATCATAGAAATTGATTCCATTCAATTTGGAACCATGGATAAAAACTTATGAATTTAATAAGATGAAAGGAAATATTTTACAAAGCTAATAAAGCTCCTATCTAAAATCCATACCAAATGGTGAGAAAACAATCTTCAAGAGATTTAAAGGGATAAACAAATATTAAATAAAATTATACAAATTGGAATCACCAATTTTGGATCTAAAAATAAAAAGATATGGATTTTATAAGATAAAGAAAGAAATAATAAATAAGGGGTATTTAAAAAGCCAAATTAAATCTTGACCTAAGTCAGTAAATGGAATAAAGATAATCCAAATAAAATAATAGGATAAATATTATTCCAATAAAATTATATGGCATTAAACCATATTCTAAATTATGTATGGATAAAGATAAAATTCCTAATGTGAATGATTAATTAAATCATGAGAAAATAATAATTGGAATTTACCCAAGTGGAGTAAAAGTTATTTAATTAACTTAAATGGAATCAAAGAAACCATCTAAATAAAATTTATGGAATTAAAACCATATTAGAGTTCATTGGAATAAAGACATTTACCCAATTTAAATGATTAATAAATCATCTTAAAAATATTTCAAATAATTCAAAGTGAATTATTTAAACACCCTATTAAATTAATAAAACCTATTGATAAGGATTGGATAAAATTTGGAATTTAAAATAAAAGTTGGAAAACATATTAAAAATATATTTAAATAAAGACAAAAGGGGCATTTTAAATAAATAATTAAACCATGTGGGAATAAAAAAATATTCCAAAATTATCTTTAAAATACATGTTTGAACAGAATACAAAATTTCTGAAAGATTGGTAAGGATTTGAATTCATATGGTTGTTTGAAATGTTTAAACAAATACAAAACAGAAAATAAAAATGGAAAAAGAAAAGGAAATCAGAAGAAGAAAAAAATAAAACAACCAGCCTAGCTAGCTAAGCCCATCAGGCCTAGCAACCAGCCCACTCCCTCTCCCGCAGAAAATGGTTCACACCCAGACTCACACCCGCTTGAACCGACCGATAGACCCCACTCCTTATTTCTCTCTCACGCTGACGAAATGACCCCACGTGTCAGTCATCTCTTCAACCCGCCGCGACCAGTTCTTTCTCCCTCTCTCTCCCGTTTCTGCCGTTGATTCGCGTGTTTGTTTCGCATCAATGGCGCGTGATTCTTGCCCCCTGACCACGCACACTTATTCACCCGCACCTCCTCTATCTTTCCCCTCAGACCCCATCCCACGAGAGCCCCAGGCTGCCCCTAATTTTGCTTGATCTCTCACTGTCTCCGGCAAGCTCCGGTAAACATTCCGGCGAGCTCGGTCCTCCCTTACCCCCTAGTGCATGCAAGCTCACTCCCCATCGACGTACACACCTACCAGCACCTCCCCCTTGCCCACGCGCGCCCCAAATACTCGACAACAATGACACCTTCGCACCACCATCGACTGCTCCAACTCCGGCGAGAGGTTGCTGATGATTCATCGCGACCCTTGCCCTTTGGTAGGTCCCCTCACAACCTCTGCAACCGTGCACATCTCCCTGACTTGCTGCCTTGCCTTCTTGCGCCCTAGGAGCTCGCCCGACAACAATGACGGTACATGCCGACGCTAGCTCCGGTGAGGAATCGCCATCAGCTCCGTGCGCCCATGTCCCTCCCGCGGCCACCTCGAACATCACCG
This sequence comes from Avena longiglumis, assembly GCA_030063025.1. Classification (NCBI taxonomy): domain Eukaryota; kingdom Viridiplantae; phylum Streptophyta; class Magnoliopsida; order Poales; family Poaceae; genus Avena; species Avena longiglumis. The sequence continues at coordinate 466,109,397 of CP125974.1, read as the reverse complement.
TGACCTTGAGAACCCGATGAGACCTCCCACTCCTCCTCTCGCTTCCTAGATTCATCGTACCACCGTCGCCTAAGCGCCGCCTCCGCGCGTCAGACGCCAACGCCGCTAGTCTTAGGCGATGCGCTGAGGACCGTCAGATCTAGATCGTAAGGATGCAATAGAATTACTTAACCGAAGGTGTACGAAACAATCTATGCCACACGATTTACTTTAAATCTAACACATCACACTGCTCGATCCGTGCGAACCGTTATTGTCCGGTAGCAAGACACGGCCACCCTTTTAAATTGAATACAGAAACTTGTCTATTTAGTGTTCAAACTTGCAAAAATCATAACTTTTGATCCACACGTCCAAATTTTGCAAATTTTATATCAATGGAATCAGCAGAACAAGTAATTTCCAACCATGCACTTTGTTTAGTAAATTGGTTCTGTTAAATTGGTTGTTTTTGCAGAAACTTGTGTAGGTATATTTTGAATATAAAAATGATTCTAGAAATATTTTTAAGGTAAAATCTTTGGTAAATGCTTTCATTTGAACCTACTGACCATAGAAACCAACTTATGGATTTAAAATTGTATTTGGTGGAGCTAATGAATACAACCTTGAATAACAACATTTCTAGCTAAATAAAAATATTGATTATGGTTTAAAAATGCTTTTTGAGCAAAACCTTTGGAAAATGATTTGACTTAAACCCTCTGACCCTAAACACCGAGCGGATCGTCTTCGAACTGGTGCCCTTCGACAGCCCCTACCACTGCGTCCTGGGGCGCCAGGCATTCGCCAAATTCATGGCAGCGCCCCACTACGCGTACAACGCGATGAAGCTCCCCGGGCCGTGCGGCGTCATCACCATCAACGGCGACCCCGACATGGCCGCCGAGTGCGAGGCCAAAGGATCCGAGCTCGCCGACGCCGTCATCGCGGCGGAAACCAACCACGCCGATGAGCTTGCCAGAAATGCGGCGGGGTCAATAATGACGACCCACCATACTCAAGAAGCCCAACTCGAGAGCGAAAACACCTCAACCTTTGAGGCCATGGCCTTTTCGCACCGTCGAGCTGGTCCCAAGCGACTCCAGCCAGACGGTGACGATCGGGACGGGCATGAGCCCAGCATAGGAAGGCGCACTCATCGAGTTCCTCCGTGAGAACAGGGACATCTTCGCATGGAAACCCTCCGACATGCCCGGTGTCCCTAGGGAGCTCGCTGAGCACAAGCTGAACGCCGACCCCAAAGTATGACCAGTCAAGCAGTCGCTAAGGCCCTTCAATGAAGAGCGCCGCCGAGCAATCGCCGAGGAAGTGCAGCGTCTACTCGCTGCCGGCTTCATCCGGCCAATCAAGTACTCCAAGGGGCTGGCAAACCCAGTCCTGGTCGAGAAAAAAAACGGGACATGGAGAATGTGTATTGACTACACAAACCTGAACAGCGCCTGCCCAAAGGCGATTCGTTCTCCGCGGATCGACCATAAAATCGATTCAACCGCGGGCTCGGAGTCGCTATGTTTCCTCGGCGCCTACTCGGGTATAACCAGATCAAAATGGCTGTCGAAGGCGAGGAAACGGCGTTCATCACGCCATTCGAGCCTTACGCTATACCCATGACCTTGACGGCCTCAAGAACGCGGGCGACCTACCAGCGGTGCATGCAAGAATGCCTCGCGAGCCAAATTGGCGCAACATCACGTCTACATCGACGGCGTGGTCGTGAAATCCGCTCGCCAAAGGCGACCTACTCGCCGACTGGCGGAAACTTTCGCCAACCTGCGCAGATACAAGATAAAGCTCAACGGGCAAGTGCACCTTGATTGTATCGTAAATCTCCAAGCGAGGGATCGAGGCGAACCCACAAAGATCGACACGATCGCCCGCTTGGAAAACCCGAGTGCTGCGCCGTTGAGAAGCTGGCGGGCGAGTAGCGGCTCTCGATCGCTTCATCCCCGCTGGCGAAAGGCGATGCCCTATACGCTGATGCGCAGAACCCCACCTTCGGTGGGACAAGGAGGCGGACGGCGCTCGCGACCTCAAAAAGTGCTACTGCTGCACCACTACTCGCCGCCCGCCGACAAAGAACCCATGCTGGTTTACGTCGCGGCGTCCGAAGCGTCGTTAGCGCCGTGATGGTCGTCGGCGACCAGAGGAAGAAAGGCGCCGGTTCAGCGGCGGTGTACTACATCAGCGAGGTCCTCACCGAGTCGCGCCAGCGGTACCTGATACCAAAAGCTAGTATCACGCGGTCTTGAGGGCTCGTGGCGCCGCACTACTTCAGAGCACCCGATCACGGTCATATCCTCGGCACTTGCAAGATATCATCCGCAATCGCGAGGCGACGGGCGGAGTCGCCAAGTGGGCCGTCGAGATCGGCGTCCACAACATTAATCTGAGCCACGAAGGCGATCAAGTCACGAGCAGCGGCAGACTTCGCCGCCGGAGGGAGAACCCGGCAGAGAAGCTGCCGTATCTCCACTTTGGAGCCTGCACTTGACGGCTCCAAGAACGCGGACGGTGCGGTAGCGAGGATAGTGTTGACTTCACCAAAGGGCGACAAGCTCCGCTACATCCTCTGCCTCGACTTCACGCCCTGCACCAACAACATGGCTGAATACGAGGCCCTACTCCACGGCATGCGAGCTGCCAAGGAGATGAACGTCAATCGCCTCCGCTGCTATGGAGATTCCGACCTTGTCGCGGGGCAAGTCGCCGGCACCTGCGACGCCGTCTCCCCTACCATGGCGGCGTACCGCCAAGCGGTGGACAAGTTGGGCGGCCACTTCACTGGCTACTCTGTCGAGTGGATCGACAGGCGAAAGAATGAGGAGGCTGACGCACTCTCTCGCATCGGGTCGGCTCGACTCGCGCCTCCCGCTGGCGTTTTCCTCGACACAATTACCAAGCCATCAGTCTCTCCCCCGAGGGAGATCGACATTGGGGTCCCACTACAATCAAAGGCAGCCTTGGTCGCACTCGTCAACGAGCCAGACGACTGGACCAAGCCCTACATCGCCTACCTGGAAGCCGGCACCCTGCCAGCAGACGAGACAGACGCTCGAATGATTGCTCGTCGATGCAAGTCCTACACCATCATCGACGGCGAGCTCCACAAGCGCAGCGTCACCGGCGTGTTCCAACGTTGCGTCCAACCAGCTGAAGGACGCAAAATCCTCCACGACATTCACTCAGGTGACTGCGGCCACCACGCCGCCGCTCGCTCCCTGGTCGCCAAGGCTATGCGACACGGCTTCTACTGGCCCACCGCACACGCCGACGCTGTCGACATCGTCCAGCGATGCGCGGTTGCAATGCATAATCGACGCACGTATCGAGCTCGGCTCAAAACAATCCCCATCACCTGGCCATTCGCCGTGGGGCATGGACATGGTAGGCCCTTCAAGAAGGCCCCTTCCGCTACACCCACCTGCTAGTCGCCGTCGACAAATTCACGAAGTGGGTGGAGGCCAAGCCAGTTCGAAATGCGACGGAAGACCGCCACTAAATTCCTCACGAGCTCATATATCGCTACGGGTTCCCAAACAGCATCATCATGGACAACGGCACCAACCGCCAAGGAGCCATGGCGAATTCTGCGAAGAGCACCACATCGGCTCGACCTCGCGTCGATCGCCACCCGAATCAACGGCCGGAACGGGCCAACCAAGCATCCTCCACGGCTGAAGCGCGACTCCAAAGTACCACTCGAGCGCACCGCCGGGTGCTAAGTCGAGGAGTTGCCCTCTGTCATCTGGGGGATCCGCACCTCAGTCAACAGATCGACGGGATTCACTCCCTTCTTCATGATCTACGGTGCCGAAGCAGTTATGCCCACCGACCTCGAACACGACTCGCCGCGAGTCGTCCACTATACGGAGGCCGCAAACGAGCTGGCCCGCCAAGACGGGGTCGACCAACTCGACGAAGCACGCGACCTCGCTCGGTCACGCACCGCCATCTACCAGCAAGGACTCCGCCGCTACCACAGCCGGCGGGTGAAAGCTCGCACCTTCCAGGAAGGCGACCTGGTGTTACGCCTCATCCAGGACAAGAAGGGCATGCACAAGCTCTCCCCTCCGTGGGAAGGCCCATTCGCTATCGGGCGCGTACTCGGCAACGACGCCTACTACCTCATCGACGTCCGCGGGTACGGCGAACTCGACGTCAAGCGACCATGGAATGTAAACCTCCTCCGGAAGTTCTACTCCTAGAACCCCACACATGTACTCTCCATTCTCTATGAAATAACAAGAAACGGTTACCGCAAATTGCGCCTACTCTCCATGTCTTGTGCCACTCGCACTCGTAAAAACAGTGTTATGCTAAATGCAGAAGTCAACCTTTGGTACAGCGATCGGCACGGCTAAGTAGTGCGGTGTCAGAGCACTGAAGCATTTCAGGTCTTGCACCGTCCACGAAAAACGCCAACCCGGAGCCCCATTGGAGTCGCCTAGCTCGACTGGTTCTACGAGCCAAGACAACTGCCCTCGCTTCTCACAGCGACCTTGGTCCTCCGCATCCTCGGCATAGCGACTCGAACGGCTAAGTACCACGCTCGGGGACTGAAGACCAGTTAAATCGCGGCTGGAAAACGCCAAGTAAGAGAGCATGCCCAGGACTCGCCACGCGACTGACCCAACGGGCCAGGCAGGAGCGACGCGCTCACACCAACGCGCTAAGTCCTCAACCACCCTCGAGTCGCGCCTCGAACTACCAAGTACCATGCTCAGGGACTCAGCCACCCGACCCCGTTCGCGCACGGGAAAACGGTAAAGTAAAGAGCACTCAAGGGAGTCGCCTAGCGACTGGCTCTTCGAGCTCGGGCGAGTCGACTAAAACATCAAAACACATAACAACAACACATACATCATACACGAGGTAAACCCCACAAAAGGGAGGACGCGCTCGCGGACTCGTTCAACATCAATCAAAAGCACACAAACAAATACCAAAATAGACACGACGTCTCATCCAATCACATATTGCATTGTTTTATGTTACAAAATATGCCCACGTGGCAGAACTGCTGCTAACGCCACAAGGCAAACTACCCTACTCTGCAGGCTTCGATGACGACTCGCCAGCATCCCGGCGATTGCGGATGAACGCCGTGTATGGGTTTGACGGATACGTCGTCAGTTCACCCGCCATCGCCGCGCGAAAAGGCTGCTCGACCTTGAAGTCACGATGCGGCGGCTCGGGGTCGTTCGGCGCGACAACTGTTTCCTGGTACGGCAGGAGGTCGCCCATTGCCCAGACACGCTCTGAGTACGTAGAGGCACGTTCCTGCAACTTGAGGACCTCGGACAGCTCCACCGCGCCAGTCGACGATGGATACCCACTCGTCACATCGTCCACGTCGAAATCTTCGGGGAAGCGGGCGAGTCCAAGGCTCAGTGCCGTCGACGCTCCACGCCGAAACGCCGACCGCATCATGAACTCAACGACCGCGGGCGCCTTCTCCAAATACTTCCACACCTCAACGAGGTCGCTGGGAATCACCTCCGTGGGCGATATTTCTTGGAGGTAGGCACGGATGCACGTCGCCGACAACGTCGCCGAATCGACGAGCATGCTTACGCACTGCCTCGCGTCGAGCGAGCTCGCCTCTCTTTCGCTGTCAATGATGCGACCTGCGGGTAGAAGACAATGATAAGTACGACGGATACCACAAAAATCACAACTATTAGAAAGGGAAGATGCACTCACCAAGCAACGGTAGGCGAGTCCGTGATGAAGCAAGCGGCGTGTGGTCGTCACGAAGCCCAGCAATAAGGACTTCCGACACCTTGCGATCCTCCTCGGCCGCAATGGCGGCCTTAGCTACGCTTGTCCGCCGAGCTCGCTTCTTCTCGCCTCCGCATTCGCGCTCGAGGTCGGCGATCCGGCTCAGCGGTACCCAGAGCAGATTGTGCCGCCACCAACTCACCAGCAGAGACAAGCCCCTGGCGAGCTTCCTCTGCCTTCGCAGCAACAGCCTGAAGCCCTTTGTTCGCCTCCTGGACGATGGCCAGCTCCTTCTCCGCGCGCTGTTTCGCGGCAAATCGGTCCGCCGACTCAAGCTGCAGACCCTGCACATCACCGAAAAAGTTAGTCAAAACGAAATTCCTAAGTGCCCACCCGCTGAAATTCAGCGAGTGCGCACTCGGGGACTGGCGATCAAGAAATTCCTAAGTGCCCACCCGCTGAAATTCAGCGAGTGGGCACTCGGGGACTGGCGATCAAGAAATCCCTAAGTACCCACCCGCTAAAATTTAGCGCGTGCGCACTCAGGGACTGGATGCGAAAAAAAAAGAGAAATTATAAGAATCAAGCCGCTGCAAAGCACCGACCGGATCCTCGGGTACTGGATGTACCTGGATGGCTGCGCCAAGCATGCCATGGAGTTGTATCGCGTCCACGAACGCGAAACGCTGGCGTGTGCACGACGTTGGTCGACTTCAGCATCAGCGTCCCCAGGAGCGTGGCTCGAGGGCGCAGCCCCACTCGCCGTGGCCGCCTTGGTCACGAAGCGGGGGAAGGTAGCGATAGAGGCACCCGCTCCAAGGGAGGTCACCTCCGCCGTTCCAGGCAAGGAAGCGCCCTCCTTCGTAGACGCGGCTGCCTCCACCGCGGGCTCGGCCGGCGCGACCGCCGTGTCGTCAGAAATTGTGACGACGTCATCACCCTTGGCCTTCTTGCTGCCATCCGCCGAGGCGAAGACCTCGTCCGCCTTCCTCTTGCGGGAAGGGTCCTCCTCGCTAATGACGGGTGGCACCTTAGCCACGGTCAGATGGCGCATCCTTTTCACTCCGGTCCTGCGCATCAATCGAGTCAATAAAGACAATCGAAATAGTTATGAAAAATAAGGAGGGGTGAGCGCACTCACTTGGCGACTGGGATGAAACGCAGTCCGTACGGATGCCGGCCGGTTTTTCCATCTCAGGGCCCAGACGCCTGAGCCCCAACTCCAGGACGTCGCGTGCCCAAGACACGGACGGCTTCTTCGTCGTTGAGGCTGCGGTGGCGCCTCAGGACATCTCGGCGGAGCCTCCTTGCGGCGAAGCGCCACAGCCGAGCCTCCCAGCCCGAGGCGGGGCGAATGGCGGAGGCATTGAAGCCAGGAACTTCCACGGTCGCCGCGTCCGGCAGCCGCTGTACGCACGTCGCCGGCTGGGCTAGGAGCGTCTGAGCTGCTCGCCGAGTGCGACAGCGAGGCCGCCTTCGACGGCCTCGTCTTCTTTTTTGGGGGGGCCCTCGCCTCCCTTTCCTTCTTCTTCTTGTCTTTGACGGAGTGGCTTGACGGCGCGAGGTGGTCTCTGGGAGCTCGTCGTCGTCATGACGTTCGAGGCTTCTGCTTGCCTCGATCTCGCGCTGTCGTTGCCCGCGGGTCCTTCGGACCAGCGGGGTGATCTCCTCTTCGGACTCGTCCTCGTCGTCCTCGTTGCCCTTGGTAGGCGGTGATTCGCCTATGTCCTGGGCGGATGGGCCCGAGCTCTCATCATCCGAAGGTGGGAGCCACCCTTCCACCACTTGGAATAGCTGCGACGAATACAAAATGGAGTCAGAATTACCGCGACTGCATATACTGCGACTGCGAGCAAGGTAAAGAAATAACTGTTGGAGCCGGACGCTTGCGGGTAGCGACCCGGCCTGCGCATCCGGTACACCGCCTGGGTAATCTTCTTCAACGCTGGGAGATAATCCTCCAGCTTCCACTCGTCGAGGCAGGCCTTTGTCGAGTCTCCCCGGCCCATGTACTGGTACATGTAGTGGTCGCGCTGGGCGAGTGGAACGAGCCGCCGCCCAAGCCAGCAATTGTACAAGTTTATCGGTTGAAGGCCCTTCTTTTTCAGACCACGGATGGTCTGGAGCATCTCGTCAATGACCATCCGCTGGTCGTTGGGGAGCTTGCCGACTTGGAGATTGCGGGGCTCGGAACGACTAGCGGAGTACCGCGGGATCGCCACCTCGCCCTCCGGGGTCGCCTCGGTCACGTAGAACCACGACTTCTTCCAGTCGCTCGCTGCCTTGGCGGGTAGCATCAGATCAAAGAAAGAGGCTTTGGACTTGAGCTGGAACGTCAAGCCGCCCGCGGCTAGCATTGGGTCGCCTGCCTCCTCGTGGCTGATCCGTCCGTGGAACAGATCTTGCCACAGGGGAAAGTAGGGCCGGCAGCCCAAGTAGCATTCGCAGAACGCCACGAAGATGGCGAGCTGCTCGGTGCTGTGGGGACCCAGATCTGAAGGCTGGATCCCGTAGTAGGCGCAAAAGCGCCGGAAGAACAAGGACGTGGGAAACCCTAGCCCCCGCTTGAGATGACTGGTGAAATAGACGAACTCCCTCTCTCGCGGGTTTGGGATCGTTTCTCCGGCTGCGGGGATACGCCAACAGCCGGCTCGCAGGATCCCGGCCTCCTCGAAAGAGGCTAGCTGCGCCCTCGTGCACTTGGACCTACCCCATGGTTCGGTGGAAAGGGCCATAGCCGAGAGGTTGGTTGGAGATTGGGGGATTTCGGGTCGACTGGATCGCGGAGCGAAGGAAGGAAAATGCGCGCACTCGGAAGAAGTGGTGAGCAGTTGGCTCTATGATTGCCTGCCATTCCTCTTATATAGCGGGAGTTACCCGCCAAGTCAGGAGGCCGTTACCGCGCGATGATTACGCCGAAAGTTACCGTTGGATTACCCCAACGGCTAGTTTGACCGCGCCTGACGGTCCAACTCCAGCCACTCGGCTCGCCAAGTCAATCACTATGGCCGCGTCTCGCCGACTCGACTCGCCGAAGCCGCGACTTGGTTCGCCGGGTTTCCTCCTTTATACAGGAGCCCGCCGACGATTCGACTGGATGCCTACTCTGAAGCCGTATACTCCGACTGCCAGCAGCCACTTACGCCTAATCGACGACGGCCTCGGGGACTACTGATGGGGATATGCCTACTGGGATATACCTAGCAGGACGTTTCCGACTAGCCCGTGAGCTGGCGAGTGGGCCTGCAGAACGGCGAGTGGATTGAAGCCCAGCAAGGTACCGAGCGACTGGAAGCTGAAGGCCCAGGCAAGTAGATAGGCCCAGTCGGATTAGGTTAAACGACTACTGAAGCTTTAACCGAATCGGTTGATATATGTAAACCCTAGGGGAGGTGAGCCTATATAAACCTCCCTACAGGGTGAGTAGAGACACGTTCCCTCAGACACCCAAGCGACTCGCCGCCTAGCCGCCGAGCTCGCCCATTGTAACACCTCCATAATACAATCTAGCAGGAGTAGGTCTTTACCCTCCGGGGGGGCGAACCTGGGTAAAACCCTGTGTCTTTGCCCTCATCTCGCACCGTAGATGGCTGGCCGCCCTTGCCCCTCGTTCTACTACTCGCTGCCGATTGCAGCATCTGCCGTGACCATTCCCACGACACCGTTAGATGACGATATGACGGATACGATAGTTTCACTTAATGCCGAAGAGGTACGCTACCTACGCCACACGATCCAGCTTGATCCAACGCCTCTCGGTGCTTGATCCAACCGAAGTGGTATCAGCGAATAGGGATAGGACACGTGTACATTGATTTGTTTTAAAACAGAATTTGAAATCAGATTGATATGCAATTTTCAAACCTCTGTAACTTTTGATCCACACGTCCAAAAATTACAAATTTTATGTCGTTGGATTCAGGAGAACAAACCCTAGCCAACCATGCCCTTAGTTTAGTAAATAGTATCTGTTAGCTTGTTGGTTTTTGCAGAAACTTTTGAATGCTTGTTAAGACTAGAAAAATAATTCAAAAATGTTTTTGAGTTTGAAACCTTGGCAAAATGGTTTCTGGTGAACTTACTGACCCTAGGAACCAACCCATGGAATTAAAAATGAATTTGGTGAAATTTAGGATAAGTTAATTGATTTAGCCCATTTCTAGCCAAATGGAAATAAAGATTTTGGTTATGAAAATACTTTTATAAAGAAAACTTTGGTAAAATGTTTTGGACCAAACCTACTGACCCTAGGAAACACTTTGTGGACTCAAAAAGGTATTTGGTGAAATAAAATAATGATTCTTTGATTTAAAACCATTTCTAGTCAAATAGAAATGTGGTTTATTTATTAAAAATGGTTTTGAAGGAAAACTTTTGAGAAATGTTTTGTTTTAAACTCTCTGACCCCAAACACCAAGTTTTATGGTTTGAAAACATATTTGGTGAACCCTATGGATTAATGCCTTAGTAGAAATAGTTCTACACCACATAAAATGACACTTTGTTTTGAAAATGGTTTATAAAATGAAACCTTTTGCAAAGGACTTTGCAACTTTACAAAATGACCATTAGGTGCTTTCAAATGTTTATGACCCATTAGGAACCACTTTTCAAACAAAACAAAGCTTGGCATGCTTGCATGCATTCCTTTGACTTTGTTATTTTATGTGTGTTGTTTTGCTTGATTGGTAGATTGAGTATGTGCCTTGCTTGGTTGATTTGTAGTGACTTGAAGAGTGTGATTGTTGCAAGTACAAGGAGTGAACCCATACTCTACCAAAAAGGCAAGTGATGCTTCATACTTTCTATCCCATTACTTTCACTATGCATTAGTGATTTTGCTAAGTAAAACTTGCATGGATTTTGCTAATTATAAACCTTGCTATAGGAAAACCTAGTAGATGAATCCTTAGTAGGATTTTCCTAAGTTAAGATTCCTATTACTACCAAGCTTAGCCTAGCTAATAGAAAACATGGGTGGAATATATATTCACACTATGGAAAAATATTCTAAGTCTGAGGACTTATGTTTTGTTTAATAAAACAACTAAGTTAATGAATCACCTGGGTGGAATGGTAATTGCTTGGTGGTTTTTGGTTGAGTGGTTCACAAGGCCCATGTTTATGGTTTACCTTGTGTATCTCACTTGTGGATGGCCACCCAGGAACAAAGAGATTTGAGATGTCAAATGTTGAGAAGCTTCAAGTGCAACCACTTGGCAATATGGGCTCTGCCATGATCATATAGGTTGCAAGAACTTAGCCATATGGACAGTGAGTGGTAGTGTTTGATAGGTTGGAGCGCGTCCATTTTGGTCTAAGGGAAGGCTTCTAAAAGATCTTGTCTTGGGAAACCAAGTCTTGTGGGGAAAGTGCACCACCTCTGCAGAGTGAAAAATCTAAGTACTTAGCCATGTCCCTGGTAAAGGACAATTTGAGCATCAAGACATGGAAGCGATCAAGAATCTCGTCATTCAAATTACTAAGTTAAAACTTGTGGTTTGAACAAGGGTTGTTTGAAATCTTCAATCTTTGATTGAGAGATGCCTTGGTTAAAGTATCTTCAAATCTTTGATTGAGAAAAATGTTTTTGCCAAGAAAAACTTAGTATTTTCAAATGTTAAGGAAAAATCTATTTTGAGCAATGCAAGCCTCAACTCCACTTAGCCAAATGCATATAGATGATAGATTCCACTATACTACCATAGTATCACTTGCCAATACAATTCAAATGTATTGACCCTTTGTGGCTGTAACTTGTATGTTGCAGGTTTGATTGTTTTTAGTGAAGATTGATTGATTAGGATTACAAAGTCTACAACCAACATCTGCCTGTGGCACTTTGAAGATGAAGGACCCATGCTTATACTTAATCCGCTGCAATGTATTGTAATAGCCAAATGATCTATGTAAGATGTAATAAACTTATGTTATTCCTGGTTATAAAGTTATATTATGACCTCTGTTTCTTGATATTACATCTTAACTGTGGATGCTAGCTATTGATCCAGGGACTAGCATTGTAAACACAGGGGGCTCTATCTTATTAAAGATTGGAACCTCTACAGACTTCAACTTCAACACCACCAAAGACTTCAACTTGGATATCACTAAGGACTACAAGTGGGACAAGAAATAATACTCAAGACTTGAAGACTAAAGAAACACAACTTAGAAGGAACCATCATCACCTTTGAAGTTTTGTGACCAAGATACAAGAATTTCTCCAAGGATACAATGATCTTGTTCATGAAGAATCAACTAAGAAGGATGGAATGATCTCAAGTGAACCATATAGTTGGACCACCATATTTAGATTAAATCAAACACACCAACTTATGTGGTGTAACAAAAATATTTTGTTGCCTAAAATGTGCTTGAAACTTGTTGTTTGAGTGGAATGTTTGTTTGTGATTGCTTGCACATTGCTTGTGTGAATTATGATGTGTGTGATTAGATTTCCTTATAAATCTTTGTCTATTCTAATCCCAATCCAACCCAAACAGATGACTTCCCCAAGAAACTCCAACATCAAGAATGGTGACAACAACAACCAAGATATGCACATGATAGAACTCATAGTAACCCAAACCCAGTTGAACCAAGTGACAACTCAATTTTGGCCAACAACAATGAGATAGACCCAACCATGCAAAGGATTTTGGAAACCCAAACCCAATTGATTCAAAGGGTGACAAATCAAATGATCAACATGGAGACAACCTTTCCCAAGGAGCTTGTGACAACAATGATGTCAAGGATGATATTATAGAAGGAAATCAAGCTTGCAATATTTGTGGAGACATGGATCACACTTCCAAAGAGCATGAAGATCAATGCCCTAATTGTGAAGAGAAGCATCCAACTATCCAATGCCCCACATCTCAAGCTGCTTGTTTCCTATGTGAAGGAAATAATCATGTCCCTATCCAATGCCCCATCTATTCCCTAGTTGAACAAAGGAAACAAGGTGGAGTGCATCAAAAGTTTGGAAACCCCCATGAGGAAACAACTTCTACCAAGAAGGATGAAGACAAAGGAAAATCTCAGCTTGCACCTCCATGCACTATGACTCACATTGATGGACAGAAGAAGAAACATATGTATTATCCAAGGAAACGGTTAAGGATACAAGGAGACTTTCCCACCTTTGAGGTGAGTTATGAAGAGCATGACCTAGAAGAACTCCTAGCTTTGGAGAAACCCAAGAAGAAGAAGGACAAAAGACAAGTGCAATGTTGCAATTGCAAAGAGATGGGACACTATGCCAATGAATGTCCAGAGAAGAAGAAGAAGTATAAGGAAATTAGCCAAGTGAGGTGGAACAACTGAAAGGAGCTAGGCCATTATATATCAACTTATCCATAGAAGATACGTGAAGAACTCAACCTTGTCACATGTTACAATTGTGGTAACCAAGGACATTATGCAGCAATTGTCCAGAAAAGATGAAGTACAAGACAAGCAAGCCTATGAGAGATCGCAGCCTTGTCACATGTATCAAGTGTAGAAACAAAGGACACTATGCAGATGTATGTCCAGAGAAGTTTCATCAAGATCCCAAGCAAGCCAATCTAGTTGAAAACTATTAAGGGTGGTAGTACCCTAGTTGCCTTGAGGCAACTTGTAACCTCTAGCCTTCCCAAATCTCGGGACGAGATTTCTTTTATGGTGAAACTGTCACATCCCAAAACTTTCCAAATTTTGAAATGTGAAAAAATAAAAAAATAAAAAAATAACTGTTGAAATTTAGGGTGAAAAGAAACTTTTTGTTTCTAAATGGAAACTTAAAAACCCATCTTGAATAAAGTTTGAATCCAATTAAATTCAAATCAAGTGAAATGCATTTTCCATAAATGCATCTTGAATTTAAACACTTGGAAAATAAACCAAAACTCTAAAACCCTAACGGAAGAATTCATTTCCAAGATTACTCTAAGCCTATGGATTTGATCCACATAAAAATTGGCCAACAAATTTTTTAAAATGATCAATTATGATAAATTAAAACATTATAAGATCATAGAAATTGATTCCATTCAATTTGGAACCATGGATAAAAACTTATGAATTTAATAAGATGAAAGGAAATATTTTACAAAGCTAATAAAGCTCCTATCTAAAATCCATACCAAATGGTGAGAAAACAATCTTCAAGAGATTTAAAGGGATAAACAAATATTAAATAAAATTATACAAATTGGAATCACCAATTTTGGATCTAAAAATAAAAAGATATGGATTTTATAAGATAAAGAAAGAAATAATAAATAAGGGGTATTTAAAAAGCCAAATTAAATCTTGACCTAAGTCAGTAAATGGAATAAAGATAATCCAAATAAAATAATAGGATAAATATTATTCCAATAAAATTATATGGCATTAAACCATATTCTAAATTATGTATGGATAAAGATAAAATTCCTAATGTGAATGATTAATTAAATCATGAGAAAATAATAATTGGAATTTACCCAAGTGGAGTAAAAGTTATTTATACTTAAATGGAATCAAAGAAACCATCTAAATAAAATTTATGGAATTAAAACCATATTAGAGTTCATTGGAATAAAGACATTTACCCAATTTAAATGATTAATAAATCATCTTAAAAATATTTCAAATAATTCAAAGTGAATTATTTAAACACCCTATTAAATTAATAAAACCTATTGATAAGGATTGGATAAAATTTGGAATTTAAAATAAAAGTTGGAAAACATATTAAAAATATATTTAAATAAAGACAAAAGGGGCATTTTAAATAAATAATTAAACCATGTGGGAATAAAAAAATATTCCAAAATTATCTTTAAAATACATGTTTGAACAGAATACAAAATTTCTGAAAGATTGGTAAGGATTTGAATTCATATGGTTGTTTGAAATGTTTAAACAAATACAAAACAGAAAATAAAAATGGAAAAAGAAAAGGAAATCAGAAGAAGAAAAAAATAAAACAACCAGCCTAGCTAGCTAAGCCCATCAGGCCTAGCAACCAGCCCACTCCCTCTCCCGCAGAAAATGGTTCACACCCAGACTCACACCCGCGCAGACACTGACCGATAGACCCCACTCCTTATTTCTCTCTCACGCTGACGAAATGACCCCACGTGTCAGTCATCTCTTCAACCCGCCGCGACCAGTTCTTTCTCCCTCTCTCTCCCGTTTCTGCCGTTGATTCGCGTGTTTGTTTCGCATCAATGGCGCGTGATTCTTGCCCCCTGACCACGCACACTTATTCACCCGCACCTCCTCTATCTTTCCCCTCAGACCCCATCCCACGAGAGCCCCAGGCTGCCCCTAATTTTGCTTGATCTCTCACTGTCTCCGGCAAGCTCCGGTAAACATTCCGGCGAGCTCGGTCCTCCCTTACCCCCTAGTGCATGCAAGCTCACTCCCCATCGACGTACACACCTACCAGCACCTCCCCCTTGCCCACGCGCGCCCCAAATACTCGACAACAATGACACCTTCGCACCACCATCGACTGCTCCAACTCCGGCGAGAGGTTGCTGATGATTCATCGCGACCCTTGCCCTTTGGTAGGTCCCCTCACAACCTCTGCAACCGTGCACATCTCCCTGACTTGCTGCCTTGCCTTCTTGCGCCCTAGGAGCTCGCCCCCGACAATGACAGTACATGCCCGACGCCGACGCTAGCTCCGGTGAGGAATCGCCATCAGCTCCGTGCGCCCATGTCCCTCCCGCGGCCACCTCGAACATCACCGTGACCTTGAGAACCCGATGAGACCTCCCACTCCTCCTCTCGCTTCCTAGATTCATCGTACCACCGTCGCCTAAGCGCCGCCGCCGCGCGTCAGACGCCAACGCCGCTAGTCTTAGGCGATGCGCTGAGGACCGTCAGATCTAGATCGTAAGGATGCAATAGAATTACTTAACCGAAGGTGTACGAAACAATCTATGCCACACGATTTACTTTAAATCTAACACATCACACTGCTCGATCCGTGCGAACCGTTATTGTCCAGTAGCAAGCAGACACGTGGCCACCCTTTTAAATTGAATACAGAAACTTGTCTATTTAGTGTTCAAACTTGCAAAAATCATAACTTTTGATCCACACGTCCAAATTTTGCAAATTTTATATCAATGGAATCAGCAGAACAAGTAATTTCCAACCATGCACTTTGTTTAGTAAATTGGTTCTGTTAAATTGGTTGTTTTTGCAGAAACTTGTGTAGGTATATTTTGAATATAAAAATGATTCTAGAAATATTTTTAAGGTAAAATCTTTGGTAAATGCTTTCATTTGAACCTACTGACCATAGAAACCAACTTATGGATTTAAAATTGTATTTGGTGGAGCTAATGAATACAACCTTGAATAACAACATTTCTAGCTAAATAAAAATATTGATTATGGTTTAAAAATGCTTTTTGAGCAAAACCTTTGGAAAATGATTTGACTTAAACCCTCTGACCCTAAACACCAAGTTTTAGGATTTAAAATTATATTTGATGAACCCTATAAATTATTACTTTGCTAAAAAGCATTTTCAACAACATAAAATATTACTTTGGTATAAAAATGGTTTATAGGTAAAACCTTTTGCAAATGGATTCAATATTAAACACTTGACATTAAAACACTAACATTTGTGTTACAAATATATTTTGAAAACACTAGAAAATCTTCCATTGATTTAAATCATTTCTAGCAAAACAAAATTATTTAAAATGGCCATTTTCACTAACTTGATATCAAATGGTTTTGCCACATTTATAAATGACCTTGCAAATTTTATAAATCACAAATAAGTGTTTCAAAATGATTATAGCCTAATAGAAACCACTTTTCTAAATAAAACAATTTTTAGCATGCTTGCATGCATTGCTTTGTTTTTATTGTTCTATGTGATGATTGCATGAATGTTAGATTGAATATTTGCTTGCTTGATTGAATTGTAGTGGAATTTGAAGAGTGTGACTATTGCAAGATCAGGGAGTTTACTTATAATCTCTACCAAAAAGGCAAGTGGTGCTTAATACTTTTGTCCCATTATTTTCACTATGCATTAGTGATATTTCAAAGTAGGATTTGCATGGAATTTTTGCTAAGTATTAACTAAGCCATGGGAAATCCTAGTAGATGAAACCTTAGTAGAATTTTCCTAAGTTAATATTCCTACTATTATCATGCTTAGCTTAGCTAGTAGAAAACAAGGGTGGATTATATTCATGCTATGAAATATTTCTAAGTCATGGACTTGAGTTTTGTGTAATAAAACAACTAAGTGAATGAATCACCTGGGTGGAAATGGAAAGAATGGTTTGTGTTGAGTGGTTACACAAGGCCCATTTCTATGGTTTACCTTGTGTATCTCCCTTGTGGAATGCCACCCAGGAACAAAGAGATTTGAGATGTCAAATGTTGAGAAGCTTCAAGTGCAGCCACTTGGCATTATGGGATTTGCCTGGATCATATAGGTTGCAATAACTTAGCCAAATGGATAGTTGGTGGTAGGGGATGATAGGTTGGAACGCGTCCATTCTGGTCTAAGGGAAGGCTTCTGAAAGATCTTGTCTCGATGCATGTCGAGTCTTGTGGGGAAAGTGCACCACCTCTACAGAGTGTAAAATCTAAGTACTTAGCCATGTCCTTGCCAAAGGACAATTTGAGCATCAAGACATGGAAGCTATCATCCCAATTTCTAAGTTAAAACTTATGGTTGAACAAGGGTTAAAGGATCACCAATTTCTATTGGGAGATGCCTTGGGTGGTTTTTCCCAAACAAAAACTTAGTGTTTTCAAATGATAAGGAAAAATCTATTTTGAGCAAAGAAAGCCTAAGATCCACTTAGCCAAATGCATATAGATGATAGATACCACTATACTGCCATAGTATCACTTGCCAATACAATTTGTTTGATATTAGTGAAGTATGTTGATTAGGATTACAAGTCTACAACCGATATGATTGCCTGTGGAACTTTGAAGATTAAGGACTCCATGCTATAGTTATTTCTGCTGCATTGTAATGAGATAGCCAAATGAGCTATGTAAGATATAATGAATTATTTTATTCCTAGTTATAGAGTTGTATTATGAACTTTGTTTCTTGATAGTACATCTTAACTGTGGATCCTAGCTATTGATCCAGGGAATAGCATTGTAAACACAGGGATCTCTACCTTATTAAAGGTTGGGACCTCTACAATAGTGGATCTGGTAATATAATCTCAAAGGAAGTAATGCAATAGATAGGATACTCTATCTACCGATAAAATACCACAGTAGAATCGTATGCATCATGGCAGGAATTGAAATGCTTTCGAAATCATATGATTATATCATGGTGGGGCTATGATTTCCTTTGCCAATTGATAACCGACAAGCAGATCTTTGGGAGCCTTGTACTTGACTTGGTTACAGTTGGTCAAGTATTGTCCGTCGATCTTCGAGCTTCGACGGTGTTGATCTCGGTCTTCGATCTCGATCTCGATATCGTATTCTACCGGGAAGAACCAAACACCGGAAAGAGAGGGAAACAATCAACACATGTCATCGATGCAATGCTCAACCAAGGATGATGATATGACAAGTTAAATTATATCGAAATGTAACCCTAAAACATGCTCGACAATTTAAACGTGGTTCCGAGGGGTGAAACCCTATCTCGGGGAAACTCCTGATGTATATGAGAGGGGTTACTATGTTCTTGTAATTATACGTGTCATGAAAGTTGTTGAACAATGCATGATTATAGTGTAATTAGATAGTTTTTATTTTTATGAACATTTTGGTATATTATATATATTTTTCTGACTTATAAATAATTACTTATTAAATTTATAAGATTAAAATCATTTTTTGTAATTAATAAAGACTTTTATTAGCTTTACTGCATCATTATGACGTCAGCTGGGGGTTTATTATTTTTACACAGAGGCTTCACCCAGCCGCAGTGACTGACAGAGGGGCCCCAGGGCCACCTCAGCTAGCCACGCGAGCAGGTGGGACCGGACCGGGGTTGACTAGGCCTTACCGTGTGCTGCTGGCATCAGCATGATGTCAGCGTGACATCACGCAGGCGATGGCCTTCCAGACGGCAACGGGGACAGCGCAGGAGGCGATGCGAGGCTACGAAACCTAGAATGTTCGAACCAGGGCATCGGGGCAGACCTAATAGGGGCGGCGCCACCTCGAAATGGTCACCAGAGCACCGGCGGTGACAATGACTGGCGGCGGCAGACGGTGAGCTACGGTGGCAGCAAGCTACAGAGGGACAAGGAGGAAGGGGAAGGGTCCCTGAGGACCAGCGTCTCACCGTGATGCCCATGTAGGGTGCAAAAAGGCCTGGCAAAGTCGAGAACGGTGGAAATGTCGACGACGGTGGTCATCGGGCTCGGGGAAGACGGCTCAAATCCGGCGATTAGGGGGCTCCCTGGCTAGAATGCTTCAGGGAGAACGATGAGGTTGAGCATGGCGGTTGCGGTGGTGGTCTCAGAACGACAAGGGGAGGTCGAGAGCAACGGAGACGAGCGGCGACCTCTGCTAGGGTTTCGGCATGGCGCCGGAAATTGGGGAAAAGAGGATCTAGGGTTCATCCGAGGGCAGGCAGAGATACTTGTAGACGCGGATATGGTCGGTAGCGAGGATCGTGGCACAGGCGGGTATCGCGGCGACGACGGACAGCGGGTGTAGCGCCAGCGAGAAGCTTGCTCGTCGTCGTCAAAGACGACGACACGAAGGAGTAGGCTGAACCGGTATGGGCTGCTGGCGGGCTGACTGGGCCGAGGATGGGCCGGCTGCGGTGCACGCGGGCATCGGAGAGAGAGAAAGAGAGGGATGGGCTGGCCTGGGGTGATCTGGTTCTGTTTTTTTTTTCAAAGTTTTCTATTTTTTGTTTTCAATTTTTGTTTTGTTTTTCTCTTTGTATATTTCCATTTTGAATATGTTTTATATATTTCAAAAGTACAAGAAGGTTTTTATAAAACTTAAAATATTGTGGGGCCCTCTTAGTCCATTTGTGCTCCAATAATTTTGGTGGTTTTCAAAATTCAAAACATTTGAATGCTTTTAAGATAGAGAGGGAAACTAGGGTTTTAGGGTTTTGTGTATTTCTCTTTGCATGCATTTTTAAGAATGATGCTAATGATGCACAATCAAAACCTAATTATGGATTTCCTAAAACTGGGGTGTTACAGCTCTATCCCTCTTACGAGAATCTCGACCCGAGATTCCAAAGGTAGGAAAAGAGACAGGGAGAGAAAGAAACATGGCCACTCTAAAGATAAGTGGGAAACACACTAAACAACACACAGAGTATCTCATGGTCAACTCATGGATGGAGTGTTTAGAAACAACTCTGAGATGACGACATGAAACACATCAAGGTAGCGGAGGAAACAAGAGGAGATGGTTTCAAGTTGTTAGACAACTGGTCTTCATAAGGATTAAGACCATGGAACTTATAGGAGGTTTTGAAGCTTCTGAGGAAGAAAGCTTCCAACAGAAAGAACATGACCACAGACTTCGATAGGGAACCTCTACTAAATGTCTTAAGTGGAGATTTCAGGTTGTAGAGATATGGATCAACAAAACCAAGTTGTTGAACTACTTTTGAAACAGAAGGGTCAATCTTTCATCCAATAGAAGGCTCAAGACATAAAGGATTATGTTGGTGGAGAGGACTCATTAGAGTCACGAGGAACATGTAGCAAGAGGAACTCCTGATTACCAAAATCATAGTCCCTCTTACAACATGGTCAAGAAAAACGAAGGAAACTCTTTACTCATCCAGGTTTATCAAAATCTTTGCCAAAATCATGATATTACTTTACGCCACTAAGATGAATAGTTAATAAGATTCCTGATGACACGAGAAGAAAGAAACTTCGTTCTCAGACTTTAATTACTTGGCACAACAAGACGTTTGCCATCATAAAAGGGTCTGGAGGATCGACCGAGAGACATTTAGCAACACTACTTTAAATGTTCTCCTTGGTGTTCAAGAAATCAAACATCAAGTAAAGGTCAGACTTTGGTCACAAAGGAAACCACAAGCACAACTCCTATAATAGACTATTGAAGAAGCCTCATGAAGAGTGGTTGTTATTGCTGATTCAAGAGAATATGACAATAGGTATTTCCGGCTAAGTGTGTCAACCATTACATCAATCTTACCAGATTAACAAAGAGACCTATGTCAAAACCTGGAGGAACATTAACCATCATTGCTGCTTGAGATTCGGCTTCGGTTAGGTGGAATGATATGTCCGACTCAGCATGTCCGAATAGAAAGTGTGCAACATTTACCACAAAGGTAAAGTTACTAGATTCTCAAGATATGGACTATAGTGTCAAGCTCCAAATGACGAGCTAGATTTCTAGACCTATGCAATAGCAACTTGTCGAAAGACAACTACACACACATAAAGTACTAACAATAAAACACACATATGTCCTTAAGGAAAGATAGATAACTCTTCTTGAATCCACAGCGACATCTTTCAACAGTTGCACGTGAACCAGAGAAGGTTACTTCTAACATCCAGAACACATACTTCAAGATGACTCGAAGATGGTTCTCGAAGTTTCCAACATTAATGCCAAATGTTCAGTATAAATCCAATCTAACATGGAGAAGACGAGGATGTTGTCGATGGGCTCAGCAACAAACTTATCGAGTACCTCCAAGAAGATGAACTCATATGTCGTGTGAACAAGGCATACTATTGGTCAGACCAAAGACATGAAGTTATACCCAAGTGAAACATCACGAGTAACAACATAATCAAGATAGTCCTTAGAACTAAGTTTGATTTGATGATAACCCAAATCAAATCAAAGATGGGGGAAGATAACATATCCACAAAGGAAATACTATCTTTCTTCAACACAAGCAAAACTAGACATCCCTTTACGAACAAACAGAGTCGAGTAGAACTTTTGTCTTACAACTCTCCAAGTTTTTGTTGAAGCTCAACCAACTAGTTCAGGGGTATCAAATACGGATCCTTGGAGAAGAGAGCAGTTCAGAGAACTTGCTTGCTCAAGTACTTTACAACACGGTCATGTGGCAACATGGCGATACTTCTAGTTGACATCTAGGATATCACGAACCACCGGTATGCCACTTAGTTCAAGAGGAAACTTGCTTTGTAAGGCAAGAAGACGTAGTCTTAGAGCTTCTGCACAAGCCTAACTCTTTGACTGAAGAGAGTCTACTAGAGTAACGGACTTGGTAGCACAGTCATACTTTGCTTAGTGATAAGGTTAACCAATCACACTAAGAATGACACAAATGTATTTAGAGTTTAAATCAATAATAATTGATAAGAATCTCATATGGCCACATTATTACGCACACGCATCACTCGTGAGAGCGAAAGGTTGAGGAAGGGTGAGTAAAGATGTGTAAAAGCATCACTTCATTAAGGGTTCATGAAACTCAACACGAATTCTTAGTATTTAAAGTGTGTGATACTTTAAGATAGAACAGATGGGAGACACTCAATGCCTCTTAATCTATGGAGTATAACACTTTGACATGGTCCTAGATATGATGAGGTACTAGAGTTTGTTTCTCCTAGACATTCCGAAATGGTTTGTTTTGATGGACCACAAGAGTATCTTGCATCGGAAGACACCAATGCACATGTACTACTTGGCTACCAACTGGTAGACAAAGGTCAGTAAACAACGAGGGGAAAGGAACATGCTCAGGATAGAATCCCGAGATGTGGATGCATAAGTCAACAATCTTACGAAGACCAATGCAGAGAAGGAAAGGTGTGGCAGAGTCACGAGTATAGATGCGGAACTATCGAAGAGTACTCTTTTCGTGATCTGTTTGGTTCCATTAAAGAACATCTGCAATAGCTAGTGGTAGGGGAAGTCCTTAGTTGTCACCATTGAATTGCGACAAGAACACAAGCTTTAAGGACATAATTGTAGTACCAGCCATCCTGAGGTAATGTGTGAACATTAACAACAGGGGTCAAAGGATTGGATCTTGGATTAAAGATCAGCTTCATGTACAAGATTCACAACACCGGAATCTAGCATAATCGGGGATCTTAGGTTCAAGTTTGAGGGTTAGAACCCAGACAAAAGAGTAACTACTACTTGAGTGACAAAGCGTACACTACAAGATAGTAATCACAAGGTAGCTTCTAGAAGAAGATACAACTTCTGAAGTACCCAAACAAACAAAGAGGAGGCACACAAGGCAAAAGGAAACCTCGAGGCCTAGAATAGAACACTACAGATCCAACAATATAATATTGTTGGTCCGAGAGATAGAGAAATCATGATAGAAATAAATCTCTCATATGAATAAGAACAAGGGTAACAAGGAATTCACAATACACACAATTCTAGAGAACTCAACACTAAGTCAACTGGCTTAGGAACGACATGCCTGAAAAGGCACCTAAGATTTGAAGAAAAAGACGAGATAACAAAACTTTTCCAAATCAACACAAGATAAGATAACCCAGAGTTAGAGATAAACTGGGTAAGGAGAGAAAGAAGCATACTAGAGTTTTTGCAAATACATTTCATCTTTGAAATAGTTTTCACAACACTAGACTCAACATCGACCAATAGCAAGGTTTTCCTATGGTCGGTACTACTCTGATACCAAAACCTGTGACACCCCTGGGATCAGGGATAAACAAATCCCAGACCTCCGTCTGACATAAGCTTAACCTTGACCTCGAGAATACCCAGTGAAGAATCGGTAACACGACAGTGACCCTACGAAACAAAATTTATTATAGCAAGCTCATAACTGAGCAAAGAACCAAATTATTACAAGCAGAGGTCACTGACCACAAACATCAAACAACGGAAGGCAATTATGCTATTAAGTATAGCAAACTTAACAAATTTCCTAGGAGGCCTAAAGCATAATGATGACGTCCCAGCCCATAGATTCCAGGCTACCGGCCGGGAACCCCAAGCTACTCGTTGATGTCGATGTAGTACCAAACTCATCTTCAGGGAACACTTACTCTGCCAAAAGTATCAACAAAGCAAGGGTGAGTACAGGGTGTTCTCTATGATCTTAGAATCCGGTCACCAAGCGTTCATAACCGTGAACACGGATTTTCGAAAAGATTTAACCCTGCAGGGGTGTACAACTTTACCCACACGTACCAACTGACTCTTAATGCAAAGCTATTAGCCCTCTTCCTTGGAAGGCTGGCAGAGGGTTGTTGGCCACGACCTTTACCTTGCTTTCACTGAGACCATGAGTCACGCAATAAGTATGGTTTCGCCGTAACGGGTCAAATCCCGAAGTCGGTACTTAAAGATGTGAGGCGAGGTTGGTTTACCAGGGGCGCCATCTACCCCAAGTAACCCCGTCCACGCTTACCTACCTGTTATGAATGCACATGCACCTGGCAAATATTTTAAAAGATTTTCTATGCATATGTCGAATGGAACGCCCGAACTATGTGACTCATGGAATCTACTAGGAAAGTTACTCAGGCGAGGGGTTCCCAAGCCCCGTGTGGCTATACGCTTGTATCGGTTCCAAAGGCAAGAACTCAGTTCCTAGTGGTGGCGAGCATGGGACTAGAAAAACCACATCCCATCGTGGCCTCCCATACAAGACTTAGCATGTTTAACTCATATCACCTCTGATATCATCTCATCACGCTCTCCTGTCATACTAGATTCTTTGCATCTGATCCATCATCTGGATGGACTAGAATTGACAGCTATGCATGGCTAAGCAGACACATATATAAGCTCTAGCAGTGCACACAAGCCAAACCTAGTTATGCTAGGAGCAGTGGATCAGGTAATATAAGCTCAAAGGAAGTAATGGAATAGATAGGATACTCTATCTACCGATAAAAGACCACAGTAGAATCGTATGCATCATGGAAGGAATTGAAATGCTTTCGAAATCATAGAATTATATCATGGTGGGGCTATGCTTGCCTTTGCCAATTGATAACCAACAAGCAGATCTTCGGGAGCCTTGTACTTGACTTGGTTACAGTTGGTCAAGTATTGTTCGTCGATCTTCGAGCTTCGACAGTGTTGATCTTGGTCTTCGATCTCGATATCGTATTCTACCGGGAAGAACAAAACACCGAAAAGAGAGGGAAACAATCAACAGATGCCATTGATGCAATTATCAACCAAGGATGATGATATGACAAGTTAAATTGTATCAAAATGTAACCCTAAAACATGCTCGACAATTTAAAGGGGTTCCGAGGGGTGAAAACCCTAACTCGGGGAAACTCTGGATGTATATGAGAGGGGTTACTATGTTCTTCTAATTATAATTGTCATGAAAGTTGTTGAACAATGCATGATTATAGTGTAATTAGATAGTTCTTATTTTTCTGAACATTTTGGTATATTATACATATTTTCTGACTAATAAATAATTACTTATTACATTTATAAGATTAAAATAATTTTCTGTAATTAATAAAGCCTTTTATTAGCTTTACTGCACCATTATGACGTCAGCTGGGGGGTTTATTATTTTTACACAGAGGCTTCACCAGCCCGCGATGGTAGAGGGCCCAGGCCACCTCGGCTATACCGCCACGGTGGGACCGGACCGGGGTTGACTAGGCCTGACCGTGTGCTGCTGGCATCAGCATGATTTCAGCGTGACATCACGCCGGCGGTGGCCTTCCAAACGACGACGGGGACGGCGCAGGAGGCGATGCGAGGCTACGAAACCTAGCCCGTTCGAACCAGGGCATTGGGGCAGACCTAATAGGGGCGGCGCCACCTCGAAATGGTCACCGGAGCACCGGCGGTGACGATGACTGGCGGCGGTAGACGGTGAGCTACGGTGGCAGCAAGCTACAGAGGGACAGGGAGGAAGGGGAAGGGTCCGTAACGACCAGCGGCTCACCGTGATGCCGATGGAGGGTGCGAAAAGGCCTGGCGAAGTCGAGAACGGTGGCAATGTCGACGGAGGTGGTCATCGGGCTTGGGGAAGACGGCTCAAATCCGGAGATTAGGGGGCTCCCTTGCTAGCATGCTTCGGGGAGAACGACGAGGTCGAGCATGGCGGTCGCGGTGGTGGTCTTAGAACGGCGAGGGGACGTCGGGAGCAACGGCGACGAGCGGTGACCTCTGCTAGGGTTTCGGCATGGCGCCGGAAATTGGGGAAAAGAGGATCTAGGGTTTGTCCGAGCGCCAACAGAGATACTTGTAGACGCGGAGCTAGTCGGTAGCGAGGATCGTGGCGTAGGTGGGGATCGCAGCGACGGCGGACGGCGGGCACAGCGCCAGCGAGCAGCTTGCTCGTCGTCGTCGAAGACACGAAGGAGTAGGCCGAACCGGTATGGGCTGCCGGCGGGCTGACTGGGCGGAGGATGAGCCAGATGCGGTGCACGCGGGCGTCGGAGAGAGAGGAAGAGAGGGATGGGCTGGCCTGGGCTGATCTGTCTCTGTTTTTTATTTTGCAAAGTTTTTCTATTTTCTGTTTTCAATTTTTGTTTTGTTTTTCTCTTTGTATATTTCCATTTTGAATCTGTTTTATATATTTCAAAAGTACAAGAAGGTTTTTATAAAACTTATGAAATATTGTGGGGCCCTCTTAGTCCATTTGGGCTCCAATAATTTTGGTGGTTTTCAAAATTCAAACCATTTGAATGCTTTTCAGATAGAGAGGGAAACTAGGGTTTTAGGGTGTTCTGTATTTCTCTTTGCATGCATTTTTAAGAATGATGCTAATGATGCACAATCAAAACCTAATTATGGATTTACTAAAACTGGGGTGTTACATTCACCAGAGGTGTTCTCCTTAAATAAACAAACATGGCATGCTGTGTAAACAAATTACATCAGGGCAATTGACAAGACTGAGCAAGGCATAACAATGCAATACTAGACATAAAGATCCTATGAGATTCGATTGGGCAATACAACAAGATACATAGACCTCCATTCAACTGCATATATGACTAGAAGTCCACCTTTGGGTTATCATCCGAATCCCCTCCAGTATTAACTTGCAAGCAACAGACAAATTTTTTAAGCAAAGTGTGTAAGGTAAACAATCCACTTGTTCCATGAACAAGAGACCATTGTTTTCTCCCTAGTGGCAACAACACATCTACAACCTTAGAGATTTTTGTCACTTCCCTGAATTAAATAGAGGCATGAACCCACTATCGAGCATAAATACCCCCTCTTGGAGTCACTAGCAACTACTTGGCCAAGATAGCTACAAACAACAGAGAGCATGCAAGATCACGAACAACACAGACATGATAGAATCAATAAGACAAAACCATTATTCAATCTGACATAGTAATGTCAATATCCATTGGATCCCCATAAACACAACATGCATGATTACAAATAGATGAGATCTTGATCATGAACAGAGCTCACAAGATCTAGACATGAAAGCACAAGGAGGAGATACAACCATCTAGCTACTACATGGACCCGTAGTCCAAGGTGGATGTAACATCCCAAAAATATCAAACTTAGATCAACAAAACACTAATCCTAAAGTTTAGGGTTAACAAAAACTTTTCTAAATCAATTCATGAAAGCATGTATATGTGTATGCATGAATTTTGAAATTCTTTAAAACCACTTTGTTTGTGTGAGTCATTGCTTGTAAAATGTTTCTTAGGTGAAAAGAACATCATCTAAAACATTCCCCACACTTTTCCTAAAGAAAAATAAGTCAAAACCAATATATTAAGTGAATGGTCATTTTGACCAATTTAACTCCCATGCCTACTTTGGCTGTCTCAAACTTTCAAAACCTAACAGAAACTTTTCTGGATCTTTGCACCCCTTGAATGTACTCATAACAAAGTATCAAGGCCCACCTTGTGATCATCCAGAAACTTTCAAATGCATAGTTTAAATGACAACTCAAAATTGAATCTTCTTCATATGGGAAGATCCCACTTTTTCAAAACCCACTTAAACAAGCTCAATTTTCAAAACCCAAGCATCTGCAGACTCACCAGAACCAATCTAGCAAACCCACCAAAAATCATTTCAAAATTCAAAACTTGATTTCATGCGGCCATTTCATCAAACAGGTTGCAGACACAAATCAAACAAAACCACAAACACTATAGTGTGCAGTGTTTTGAGCCTAACTTGTTCCCTAGTTAGCTCTCACAATCCAAGATCATATAGAAAGGTTAGACCAGCACTAGCACCCCTGTGAGCTTGCCATTGCCATTAATGGTGAACAGCCGAGCACCTCAATGCCACCCCATAGTCGACAGCAGGCTAGAGGGAGAACTAGCCGTGCCAACCTTGTCTGGGAGGCAGCCCACCGTCCACCGCCACTGCCTGTCCCAGCCGCGAGCATTGCCAAGCCCTGGATCACGCGCACAAGACACGCCCAGACCATGCCGAGCGTGCGCCAGAGAGCCACCCTCGACCACCACCCACAGACCGCGCTCCGCCCTCACCGCGCGCACACACGATCACCACCGACCCAGGAGACCGCCAGACATCCCCGTTTAACGCCCCGCGCCATATAGCCACCGCCCGCCGTCGAGAACGCCGCCTCTGTCGCGCAGAGCACCGCCCGTTCCAGACCAAACCATACCGCCCCATCCCTCGCGACCATGTCATTGAGCATCGCCAGGAGACACAGCACCGTCCCCTACCCTTGCCCATGCCATTAGCTGCCTGTAACATCGCCTCCGACGAGCTCACCTTGCGCCCCGACGGTCCCCTCGCTCGACTATAAATAGAGGCCACCCCCGCACGATTTCTTCACACCATCTCACTCCCCTCTCCTCACTGATCATGCCACACCATTCTCAGAGCAACGCTAGCACCACCCCGCCGGAATTTCACTGGAGCCTGCCGCTGCCGGAGAAGAAAGGAGCCAGCGATTGGAGCCGCCCCAGGAGAAGCCACCAGTACCAGGAGGTTCGCCGTCGTCGACTTCGTCGTTCGCCCGCCTCGCCGACCCTCGCCCGTACTCCGGTGAGCCCCCAGAACCCCTCACTGGCCGCGCTAGGTTTCGTTCTCGCCGGAGCTGTCTCGCGTCGACGATGACCCTCAGCCGTTGGATTAGGACCAGATCGAACGAACCATGTTGCCCCATACCGCCCAGCCCGTGTCACCGGCAGGTGGGACACCCACTTAAGCAGCCCGCGGGAGCACTGCGCTTAGCAGGCTGGACCGTTAGAATTTCCCGCGCAGCCCAACAATTCAAATTAAATCTTTTCTTTTTAATTTCAAACACACTTCGGTACCCAACTTCAAAAATCAACCCAGATCGATTTAGTGCACCAAATTAGATGAAACCAATTTTGTTGGAAAGGTCTGTGAATGCTTAATCCAAGCCCGTTGGATTCAAGTCATTTGGATCTGTAGATCACCCTTAGCAAAAATGACAAGGCAGAAGCTTTTCTGCATTCAAACATTTTTCAAATTTAAACCACAATAGCTTTTGAGTTGATTCCAACTCTCAAAAATCACTTTCAACCATACCTTTCAGAATATATAAAAATATATATAGGTTACTTGCAGAAATAAGGTTCAAGGAATAAAAGAATGCTTCATAAGCATTTCTAGCTACTTTAATTAATTAAAATAAAAGGGTAAAACCTTGTTAAATTGTGACACCACTTTAAATCACATTCCCATGGACTACAACATGTGGTGATGACATGTGTCAACATGATCCCATGTGTAGTTTGGAGAATATTAAATCTTAAGTAGTTTTTCAATGAGTAGAAATTACTTTTCTATAATAAGAAGACTTAAACCAATCCTTAACCTTGTAATGTTAGAGATGATGCTAGATCATCTATAGGACCCTTGTGTGTGATGATTGCAAGTAGTTAAGTGTTGTTTGGTGATTGTGTACCTCGTATTTATTCATAGACGCTAGTACTGACCAAGGCTACGAGGAAGAAGGAGGATACTACGAAGAGGAAGCCGAGGAGAACTTCAACCACTGCTCTGCACAAGGCAAGCTTATACTGATATTGATGCAAGCTATACTAACCAAGTTTACCAATGCAAGCTAACACTTGCAAGATACTATACCTATGCAAGCGCATAAGACACCCTATTGTTGCCACAACCCATGCTTGTGATATGATTACTATATGCCCTAAGCGTATGTAACCATACCCACTTGCTAAACCAATCCTAGTTTTATGGCAAGCTTCTTACTTTATTTTGTTATCACAGTTTACTTATAGGCTACCCAAGAATTTTGGTAGATACTAGACAGTTGTGCTGAAGGTTGCATAAAGAGCATTAAATTTGGCCTAAGCTAGAAACCTTGATATCAGCTTATGATATAAGGTTGGACTTAGTTGCAACTCCACTAGTTACCACCCCTCTATTAGTACTACCCCACCTGTAGATGCTAGTGCTAAGCATAAAACTTGATCAACTTTAGATGGGAATACTTGGTGGAAAATGGTTATGAAAACCTTGGAATGATGGATCATTCTATTGAAATGTTTTGGACATGTGTTTCCAAACACTTGATGATTTTGGTGATGAAAATGTTGAGGCATGAGCCTTAGCCCTTTATAAAACTGATGGTTGTCTGGATGCGATACCATTCCAATTTTATCGTACAACCACAATACCCGAATATTGGGTAGGGCTTGATTGGAAACTTATATACCTTAGTATTAGTTCCCTCACGGCCAAGGTCTGAGCTGAGGCTACCTTGTGAAGATTGTCCACCTGTGCAGTACCCAAGATGACAGTGGTCATGGTTGGGAGGCCCAACTCACAGGAGAGGTGCTTATACTAGGGAGTGTAATTGGAAGGTTAGGATTGATTATCCACATACTGAGTATGGTGAATTCAGGATTTGTTCCTGACGGATGTATCGAATGTTGTGGTGAAATTGTACAATCTCTGCAGAGTGTCAAACTATTCGAATAGCCGCGTCATGATTATGGACGATTGAGATGGCCATCTGTTCCCCGTCGACTTTTCAAAATGACTTGTGAACGACTTGAGACTTTGGCTTGACCACAACAGAGTTGTGACTAGAAATACAAGATCCCACTTAGGAGTTATAAAATTGTGACTAGCTTGGGAACTTAGTAGTATAAATCTGGCTTTTGCAAAACAACCCTAGAGCCTAGTGTCCTATTATCCAAAACCCCCTTTTTCTTGTTAGTATTAGTTTGCAGTACTTAAAGAGTACTCATGGCTTTGTCCTGGCTATTCCCATGGCGGACTATGAAGAGTACGGAGGATGGACCCGGTGCGGTTCACGACAACTAGGATCATCTCCCATCGTCAGCATTGCCTGTGACCCCGAAGATGGAGCCTCGACTACGCTACCGAGAAGCCACCAGTACCAGGAGGTTCGCCGTCATCGACTTCGTCGTTTGCCCGCCTCGCCGACCCTCGCCCATACTCCGGTGAGCCCCCAGAACCCCTCACTGGCCGCGCTAGGTTTCGTTCTCGCCGGAGCTGTCTCGCGTCGACGATGACCCTCAGCCGTTGGATTAGGACCAGATCGAACGAACCATGTTGCCCCATACCGCTTCGCCCAGCCCCGTGTCACCGACGAGTGGGGACACCCACTTAAGCAGCCCGCGGGAGCACTGCGCTTAGCAGGCTGGACCGTTAGAATTTCCCGCGCAGCCCAACAATTCAAATTAAATCTTTTCTTTTTAATTTCAAACACACTTCTGTACCCAACTTCAAAAATCAACCCAGATCGATTTGGTGCACCAAATTAGATGAAACCAATTTTGTTGGAAAGGTCTGTGAATGCTTAATCCAAGCCCGTTGGATTCAAGTCATTTGGATCTGTAGATCACCCTTAGCAAAAATGACAAGGCAGAAGCTTTTCTGCATTCAAACATTTTTCGAATTTAAACCACAATAGCTTTTGAGTTGATTCCAACTCTCAAAAATCACTTTCAACCATACCTTTCAGAATATATAAAAATATATATAGGTTACTTGCAGAAATAAGGTTCAAGGAATAAAAGAATGATTCATAAGCATTTCTAGCTACTTTAATTAATTAAAATGAAAGGGTAAAACCTTGTTAAATTGTGACACCACTTTAAATCACATTCCCATGGACTACAACATGTGGTGATGACATGTGTCAACATGATCCCATGTGTAGTTTGGAGAATATTAAATCTTAAGTAGTTTTTCAATGAGTAGAAATTACTTTTCTATGATAAGAAGACTAAACCAATCCTTAACCTTGTAATGTTAGAGATGATGCTAGATCATCTATAGGACCCTTGTGTGTGATGATTGCAAGTAGTTAAGTATTGTTTGGTGATTGTGTACCTCGTATTTATTCATAGACGCTAGTACCGACCAAGGCTACGAGGAAGAAGGAGGATACTACGAAGAGGAAGCCGAGGAGAACTTCAACCACTGCTCTGCACAAGGCAAGCTTATACTGATATTGATGCAAGCTATACTAACCAAGTTTACCAATGCAAGCTAACACTTGCAAGATACTATACCTATGCAAGCGCATAAGACACCCTATTGTTGCCACAACCCATGCTTGTGATATGATTACTATATGCCCTAAGCGTATGTAACCATGGCCACTTGCTAAACCAATCCTAGTTTTATGGCAAGCTTCTTACTTTATTTCGTTATCACAGTTTACTTAGAGGCTACCCAAGAATTTTGGTAGATACTAGACAGTTGTGCTGAAGGTTGCATAAAGAGCATTAAATTTGGCCTAAGTTAGAAACCTTGATATCAGCTTATGATATAAGGTTGGACTTAGTTGCAACTCCACTAGTTACCACCCCTCTATTAGTACTACCCCACCTGTAGATGCTAGTGCTAAGCATAAAACTTGATCAACTTTAGATGGGAATACTTGGTGGAAAATGGTTATGAAAACCTTGGAATGATGGATCATTCTATTGAAATGTTTTGGACATGTGTTTCCAAACACTTGATGATTTTGGTGATGAAAATGTTGAGGCATGAGCCTTAGCCCTTTATAAAACTGATGGTTGTCTGGATGCGATACCATTCCAATTTTATCGTACAACCACAATACCCGAATATTGGGTAGGGCTTGACTGGAAACTTATATACCTTAGTATTAGTTCCCTCACGGCCAAGGTCTGAGCTGAGGCTACCTTGTGAAGATTGTCCACATGTGCAGTACCCAAGATGACAGTGGTCATGGTTGGGAGGCCAAACTCACAGGAGAGGTGCTTATACTAGGGAGTGTAATTGGAAGGTTAGGATTGATTATCCACATACTGAGTATGGTGAATTCAGGATTTGTTCCTGATGGATGTATCGAATGTTGTGGTGAAAGTGTACAATCTCTGCAGAGTGTCAAACTATTCGAATAGCGTCATGATTTATGGACGATTGAGTGGCCATCTTGTTCCCCGTCAGACTTTTCAAAATGACTTGTGAACGACTTAAGACTTTGGCTTGACCACAACAGAGTTGTGACTAGAAATACAAGATCCCACTTAGGAGTTATAAAATTGTGACTAGCTTGGGAACTTAGTAGTATAAATCTGGCTTTTGCAAAACAACCCTAGAGCCTAGTGTCCTATTATCCAAAAACCCCTTTTTCTTGTTAGTATTAGTTTGCGAGTACTTAAAGAGTACTCATGGCTTTGTCCCTGGCTATTCCCATGGCCAGACTATGAAGAGGAGTACCTGGAGGATGGACCCCAGGACGGTTACGACAACTAGGATCATCTCCCATCGTCAGCATTGCCTGTGACCCCGAAGATGGAGCCTCGCCTACGCTACCGTTACTATTCCGTATTCCGCTGCTTGATGTTGTATTAAGGACTGGATCATGAGATCCCTATTTGTGTAAGAACTTATGTATCGTTGTAATGGATGAAGTACTATGGTATCCAATTCTGTTATGTCTCACAAAAATGGTAATCCTGGGATTGCGATGTATGGCATAACAGGTATCTAGGATTGAAAAATCCGGGTGTTGACAGTGGAACTACTCACGCTTCATACCGGAGGCTGACATGATGAAGAAGAAGGCATCCGGGATGATCTCCCCTCTGGAAGGGTGCCGAGAAGAGCTTCATATCCCCCCGATCTAGGGACGATGGTGGCAGCGACTACAGACGGTTTCGTGGAATATTGATCGGTTGTTTAGGGTTTAGGCATCGGGGGCTTATTATAGGCGAAGATGCGAGGCAGGGGGCCACCAGCACGGCTACACTGAAGGCAATATGCCCGAGAGGCAATAATAAAGTGGTTATTATCGTATTCCTTGTTTACGATAAATGTTTATTTTGCATTCTATAATTGTATTAATACAGAAACGTTAATACATGTGTGTTTAATAAACAAAAAGGAAGTTCCTAGTTATGCTTTTCTTATAAACTAGCTCGTTGATTAACAAGATGATCAAAGGTTTCCTGATCATGGACATTGGATGTTGTTAATTACGAGATCAAAACATTAGTGTAATGATGTGTAAGGTTCCCAACCTTTAATAAGGTAGAGTCCCCTGTGTTTACAATGCTAGTCCCTGGATCAATAGCTAGCATCCATAGTTAAGATGTAATATCAAGAAACAAAGGTCATAATACAACTTTATAACCAGGAATAAAATAATTTATTACATCTTTCATAGCTCATTTGGCTATTACAATACTTTGCAGCAGAATATCTATAAGCATGGGGTCCTTCATCTTCAAAGTGCCACAGGCAGACATGTTTTGATGTAGACTTTGTAATCCTAATCAATACACTTCACTAAATCAATCAAACCTGCAACATAACAAGTTACAGCCACAAGGGTCAATACATTTGAATTGTATTGGCAAGTGATACTATGTTAGTATAGTGGAGTCTATCATCTATATGCATTTGGATAAGTGGAGCTGAGGCTAGCATTGCTCAAAATAGATTTTTCCTTAACATTTGAAAACACTAAGTTTTTGCTTGACAAAATAATCTTTCCCAAGGCATCTCCCAATCAAAGATTGAAGATCCTTTAACCCTTGTTCAACCACAAGTTTTTAACTTAGAAATTTGGATGATGAGATTCTTGATAGCTTCCATGTCTTGATGCTCAAATTGTCCTTTACCAGGGACATGGCTAAGTACTTAGATTTTACACTCTGCAGAGGTGGTGCACTTTCCCCACAAGACTTGGTTTCACCAAGACAAGATCTTTCAGAAGCCTTTCCTTAGACCAAATGGACGCGTTCCAACCTATCATCCCACTACCACCAACTGTCCAAATGGCTAAGTTCTAGCAACCTATATGATCCAGGCAGAGCCCATAATGCCAAGTGGCTGCACTTGAAGCTTCTCAACATTTGACATCTCAAATCTCTTTGTTCCTAGGTGGCAATCCACATAAGTGTGATACATAAGGTAAACCATATCCATGGGACTTGTGTAACCACTCAACCAAAAACCACCAAGCAAGTCCCTTTCCACCCAGGTGATTCATTAACTTAGTTGTTTTATTAAACAAAAACACAAGTCCTCAGACTTAGAAATTTTTCCATAGTATGAATGTATATATTCCACCCTTGTTTTCTATTAGCTAAGGTAAGCATGAGTAGTAGGAATCTTAGGAAATTCCACTAAGGTTTTCATCTACTAGGTTTTCCCATAGCATGGTTTATACTTAGCAAAATTCCATGCAAGTCCTATACTTAGAAATATCACTAATGCATAGTGAAAATAATGGGACAAAGTATGAAGCATCACTTGCCTTTTTGGTAGAGGGTATAAGTTCACTCCTTGATCTTTTGCAATGTTCACACTCTTCAAGTCACTACATTTCAATCAAGCAAACAATATTTCAATCTACCATTCAAGCATTTCATCACATAAAATAATAAACAAAACAATACATGCAAGCATGCAAAAGGGTTGTTTTATTTGTAAAAGTGGTTTCTAATGGGTCATAAACATTTGGGTACACCTAATGGTCATTTTATAAAGTGGCAAAGTCATTTGCAAAATATTTCACTTTAATAAACCATTTTCAAAACAAGGTATCATTTTATGTGGTGTAGAAATGTTTTTACTAAGGCATTAATCTATAGGATTCACAAAATATGTTTTCAAACCATAAAACTTTGTTTTTAGGGTCAGACAGTTTAAAACAAAACATTTCCCAAAGGTTTTCCTTCAAAACCATTTTTACTAAATAAACTATATTTTTATTTGACTAGAATTGGTTTTAAATCAAAGAATCATTCTTTTCCTTCACCAAATATATTTTTGAAACCACAAAGTGTTTCCTAGGGTCATTAGGTTCAAAACACACCATTTGCAAAAGATTTTATCCCCAAATTCATTTTTGAATAATTTTTATAACCTAAATAAGCATACATAAGTTTCTGCAAAAACAAAGATTTTAACAGAAACTTTTTACTAAACAAATGGCATGGTTGGCTAGGGCTTGTTCAACTTATTCCATTGATATAAAGTTTGCAAAATTTGGACGTGTGGAACAAAAGTTATGGAATTTACAAAATGGACATCTAATAGAAAGTTTTCTGGCTTTTAAATCAAATAGAGGCCACGTGGAATGTTTTGATTGGCCGAAAACGTTTCGCGAGGATTGAGCTCTGTGGAGCGTCGGATTAAAACAGATCGAGTGGCACAGAACGCTCCATACCGATTCGCTAAATGAAACTATCGCAGCGCTCGGATCAAGATCAGACGGCTCACAGCTTCCTGCCAAGAACTGGCGGCGCTGGGGGCGGTGTCTGGCGGCGGAGCGGCCTGGCGGTGGTGTTGCCGGCGATACAGGAAACAGGAGAGGGAAAGGGGATGCTCACCGTGTTCGCAACGTCGTGGGGAAGCTCAAGCTTGTTGTCGTTGCTGAAGGGGTGCACGGAGCTGCTGTCAATCGCTCACCGGAGTTCCTGCTTCCGTCGGGAACGCTCGGCAGTTGTCGGGGACGAGGCTACAAGGCATAGGAGAGCGAGATAAGGGGTCCGTTAGATGCGCGAGGGAGAGTAGAACCTGCGTGTGTCAACGAGAGGGGAAGGGGCGGACGGAGGCTACCTGGGGCACTTGCCGGAGTTGAAACAGACGGTGGCGGCACTTGGAGACGTCGTTGTCGAGGCTCAGAGGCGCGCGCAAGCGAGATGGCGATGCGGGAAGGTCCGCCAGGTGATGGGGATCACGGCTGGGTGCTCGAGGAGGCGAGGGGCGGCAGGGTACGGCCGGAATCGAGGGGGATGCTCGTCGGAGCCGGGCGGGGTCTAGGCGCTAATTGGAGCGGCCTGGGGGCGTGTAGGTTCTGGCGACAGAGTGGAAATGGAGAGGAGGGGGAGTCGTTTAAGGGAGCGTGTTCTCTGGGAGGAATCAAAGCCTCCATCAACGCGTAATCAACGCCGGAGTAACTCGCTGCAACGGCAGGGCGACGGGGTCGTGCTTGAAGACGATGAACAGGAGGGTGGGGCATGCTTGTCAGTGAGGAAGAGAGATAGGGAGAGGGGGTGCACGAGTCAGTGACTTAGTGGGTTTCTTTCGCGGTGCGAAGCGTTTTTCTGCAGGGTGAGAGGAACTGGACTGTTGGGCTTTGTGGGCTGGGCTGGTTGGGTCGAGTCCATTTCATATTTTTTTCTTTCTGATTGTTTTTCCTTTTTCTATTTGAATTTCCTGTTTTGAACTTCAAACAACAAATCAAACATCCAAAACAATTCAAACTTCTACCAAACTTTGCATTGAGTTTTGGTTATGTTTAACAACATAAACCAAAGTCCCAAAGTAATATTTTATTTTAGGATCTATTTAATAATTAATTAAAATAGACCTTAGTTAATAATTCAAATAGGATTTGTTTTATTTAAAATCTCCATTTGAAATCTAAATATTATCAAAACCAAATCAGTAGGTTTTATTTGAAAATATAAAATACTTGGAAAACTTGTTAAAAATAATTTAACAAGTTTTTGATGTTTAATTAAAATGGTAAAACCTTTATTTTTAATAAACTTGGATATTAATAAATCCTCATTATTTTGTTCAAGTAAACCTTCACTCTTTTAATCAAAGCAAAACATTTTAATTCAAAAGATTGGCCAAGGTTTAATTTGGCTCTATAAAATAATCTTTATTTATAAATCTACCTTTTCTTTTGAAAACCAAATATTTTAATAAAAGATCCAAAATAGTAATTCCAAATATTTTTAACTTCATTGTTTATTTAACTTTTTAAATCCCTTTAGGATTTTATTTGATCCAAATAGGTTTTTGAAAGTTTCCAATTGGATTCAAAAAGTTTCTTGTCACCCTGAAAACCAACAAAGTTTTATTTTATTCATTTATTTTTCACATAACAAGATTTGGAAAATCTTGGGATGTGACAGGCTACCACCCTTAAAATAAATCTCGTCCCGAGATTTGGGAAGGCTAGGGTTACAAGTAGGCTCAAGCATCTAGGGTACTACCACCCTTAAAAATTTTCCAACTAGATTACATCTTGTCTTATCTGGGATCTTGGTGTAACTTTCCTGGACAGAAGTTTGCATAGTGGCCTAGCTCCTTGCATTTGAAACATGTGACAAGGCTGAGATCCCTCATAGGCTTGTTTATCTTGTGTTTCATCTTTTCTGGACAGTTGCTTGCATAATATCCTAGCTCTTTGCATTTGTTGCACCACACTTGGCTAATATCTTTCTTTTCCTTTCGTATCATTTCCTCTTGTTTGCTTCCTTGGTTCTTCTTCTTTTCTAGGCATCCATTGGCATAGTGTCCCATCTTTTTGCAATTGTAACATTGCAACTGGCTTTTGTCCTTCTTTTTCTTCTTGGGTCTCTCCAAAGCTAGGAGTTCTTCTAGTTCATGTTCTTCATACCTCACCTCAGAGGTGGGAAATCCTTCTCTCTTCTTGGGGCAGTTTCTAGTGATATGACTTTCTTCTTCACAATTAGGGCATTTATCTTCATGTTCCTTGCATGTATGATCCTTGTCTCTACAAATATTGCATGCTTGGGTTCCTTCTAGAATAACATCTTTGTCATCCTTGTTGTCATAAGCTCTTTGGGAAAAGTTTTCTCCCATGTTGATCATTTGAGTAACCAATCCTTGCAACAATTGGGATTGAAGTTTCAAAATCCTTTGTATGGCTGGGTCTAGTCCATTGTTGTTGGCTAAAAGCTGAGTTGTCTCTTGGATCAACTGGTTTTGGGTTTCTATAAATTCTCTCATGTTGTCCTCTTGGTTGTTGTTGGTGTCACCATCCTTGATGTTGGAGTCTCTTGGAGTAGTCATCTGTTTGGGTTGGGTAGGGATTAGAATAGGCAAAAAGATTTTATAAGGAAATAATTATAATCACACATATCACAATTCACACAGAAATGTGCAAGTAATCACAAACAAACATTCCACTCAAACAATAAGTTTCAAGCATATTTTTAGGCAACCAAAAATATTTTTGTTACACCACATAAGTTGGTGTGTTTGACTTAAACCAAATATGGTGGTCCATCTATATGGTTCACTTGTGATCTTTCCATCCTTCTTGGTTTATTCTTTTTACATGAGATTATGGTTTCTTTGGGAAAACTTTTGGTCACAAAACTTCAAAAGTGATGATGGCTCCTTCTAAGTTGTGTTTCCTTAGTCTCCAAATCTTGAGCAAGATTTCTTGTCTCACTTGTAGTCCTTAGTGATATCCAAGGTTGGAGTCCTTGGTTAAAATGCTGAAGATGTTGAAGTCATTAGAGTTGAAGATATTGAAGTCACTAGAGTTGATGAAGTCCTTTGCACATGGTGTAGTCTTTGGCCATGGGTAGGTTTGTCCATCAAGTTTGAAATAGAAGAGATGTAGAATCAAAACCAAAATGATTGAGGAAAGAGTTTACAAGATTGTTTGTAAATAAGTTTTGGAACAAATACAAATCCTATTTTTCTAAGGGTTCTTGTACAATCCTAGGTTTACAAATCCTACAAGCAACACAATGTTCTGATACCATATGTAAGGTTCCCAACCTTTAATAAGGTAGAGTCCCCTGTGTTTACAATGCTAGTCCCTGGATCAATATCTAGCATCCACAGTTAAGATGTAATATCAAGAAACAAAGGTCATAATACAACTTTATAACCAGGAATAAAATAATTTATTACATCTTTCATAGCTCATTTGGCTATTACAATACATTGCAGCAGAATATCTATAAGCATGGGGTCCTTCATCTTCAAAGTGCCATAGGCAGACATGTTGGTTGTAGACTTTGTAATCCTAATCAACACACTTCACTAAATCAATCAAACCTGCAACATAACAAGTTACAGCCACAAGGGTCAATACATTTGAATTGTATTGGCAAGTGATACTATGGTAGTATAGTGGAGTCTATCATCTATATGCATTTGGCTAAGTGGAGCTGAGGCTTGCATTGCTCAAAATAGATTTTTCCTTAACATTTGAAAACACTAAGTTTTTGCTTGACAAAATAATCTTTCCCAAGGCATCTCCCAATCAAAGATTGAAGATCCTTTAACCCTTGTTCAACCACAAGTTTTTAACTTAGAAATTTGGATGATGAGATTCTTGATAGCTTCCATGTCTTGATGCTCAAATTGTCCTTTGCCAGGGACATGGCTAAGTACTTAGATTTTACACTCTGCAGAGGTGGTGCACTTTCCCCACAAGACTTGGTTTCACCAAGACAAGATCTTTCAGAAGCCTTTCCTTAGACCTTCCAACCTATCATCCCACTACCACCAACTGTCCAAATGGCTAAGTTCTAGCAACCTATATGATGAAGGCAGAGCCCATAATGCCAAGTGGCTGCACTTGAAGCTTCTCAACATTTGACATATCAAATCTCTTTGTTCCTGGGTGGTAATCCACAAGTGTGATACACAAGGTAAACCATATCCATGGGCCTTGTGTAACCACTCAACCAAAAACCACCAAGCAAGTCCCTTTCCACCAAGGTGATTCATTAACATAGTTGTTTTATTAAACAAAAACACAAGTCCTCAGACTTAGAAAATTTTCCATAGTATGAATGTATATATTCCACCCATGTTTTCTATTAGCTAAGATAAGCATGATAGTAGTAGGAATCTTAACTTACGAAATTCCACTAAGGTTTTCATCTACTAGGTTTTCCCATAGCATGGTTTATACTTAGCAAAATTCCATGCAAGTCCTATACTTAGAAATATCACTAATGCATAGTGAAAATAAAGCAAACAACATTGATCTTTTGCAATGTTCACACACTTCAAGTCACTACATTTCAATCAAGCAAACAATATTTCAATCTACCATTCAAGCATTTCATCACATAAAATAATAAACAAAACAATACATGCAAGCATGCAAAAGGGTTGTTTTATTTGTAAAAGTGGTTTCTAATGGGTCATAAACATTTGGGTACACCTAATGGTCATTTTATAAAGTGGCAAAGTCATTTGCAAAAGATTTCACTTTAATAAACCATTTTCAAAACAAGGTATCATTTTATGTGGTGTAGAAATGTTTTTACTAAGGCATTAATCTATAGGATTCACAAAATATGTTTTCAAACCATAAAACTTTGTTTTTAGGGTCAGAGAGTTTAAAACAAAACATTTCCCAAAAGTTTTCCTTCAAAACCATTTTTACTAAATAAACTATATTTTTATTTGACTAGAATTGGTTTTAAATCAAAGAATCATTCTTTTCGTTCACCAAATATATTTTTGAAACCACAAAGTGTTTCCTAGGGTCATTAGGTTCAAAACACACCATTTGCAAAAGATTTTATCCCCAAATTCATTTTTGAATAATTTTTATAACCTAAACAAGCATACATAAGTTTCTGCAAAAACAAACATTTTAACAGAAACTTTTTACTAAACAAATGGCATGGTTGGCTAGGGCTTGTTCCGCTGATTCCATTGATATAAAGTTTGCAAAATTTGGACGTGTGGAACAAAAGTTATGGAATTTACAAAATGGACATCTAATAGAAAGTTTTCTGGCTTTTAAATCAAATAGAGGCCACGTGGAATGTTTTGATTGGCCGAAAACATTTCGCGAGGATTGAGCTCTATGGAGCGTTGGATTAAAACAGATCGAGCGGCACAGAACGCTCCATACTGATTCGCTAAATGAAACTATCGCAGCGCTCGAATCAAGATCAGACGGCTCACAACTTCCTGCCAAGAACTGGCGGCGCTGGCGGTGGCGTCTGGCGGCGGAGCGGCCTGGCGGTGGTGTTGCCGGCGATGCAGGAAAGCGGGAGAGGGAAAGGGGATGCTCACCGTGTTCGCAAAATCATGGGGAAGCTCAAGGTTGTTGTCGTTGCTGAAGGGGCGCACGGAGCTGCTGTC
The DNA here is from genome assembly GCA_030063025.1 of Avena longiglumis. Lineage (NCBI taxonomy): Eukaryota > Viridiplantae > Streptophyta > Magnoliopsida > Poales > Poaceae > Avena > Avena longiglumis. The sequence goes on along the minus strand of CP125974.1, from coordinate 466,067,442 downwards.
AATCGCTCACCGGAGTTCCTGCTTCTGTCGGGCACGCTCGGCAGTTGTCGGGGACGAGGCTACAAGGCATGAGGAGCGAGATAAGGGGTGCATAGACGCCGAGGAGAGTAGAAACTACATGTGTCAACGAGAGGGGAAGGGGCGGACGGAGGCTACCTGGGGCACTTGCCGGAGTTGAAACTGACGGTGGCGGCGCTTGGAGTCGTCGTTGTCGAGGCTCAGAGGCGCGTGCGAGCGAGCTGGCGATGCGGGAAGGTTGTAGCATCCCAGTTGTCTAACCCCTGTAATGCTACTGGTTATAATAATAAAATGGGCCACTTCCAACATATAATTGTTGCATCATCATCATATCATGCTCATGTCATCATGTCCCCTTGCATTTGAGCATCATATAAAACCCTTTCTTCTCAGGTTCTTATTTCATATGCATGATTAATTGTAGTTGCCTCTTGATATTGTATTTGGGTCTTAATAAATTGTTAAATGCCCAAGTTGAGTTGGGGGCATCTCTCTTTTGAATCCACCACCTTATCTTTCACCACCTTTTTATTCCACCATCCAACTATTCTGAGCTTGGCATTTGTTGTTTTATCTCTGGCTCATGATTAGTTGGTTGGAACCACCCATATATCTTCGCTTGGCCTTGTCCACATTTTGGAATGCATATGAATAAATTCCATGGAAATCTATTTTGTTTTCACAAAATAGCACCTAGCATTATTAGTTATGCATGGGCCATGCAACTATAACCCTTAGCCTTCTTCTTTTGGTTTGTTTTATTATGCTAAGTAGGAGCTTGGTTTTAAGAGCAACTAGGTGCTCCTTGTTTTGGATCTCTTGGACCATACCTTTAAAACTACCACCTTGTTCGGCTAAACCCAAACCCTAATATCCCTCTCTCTATAACCCTAAGCTAGATCTAACCTTACCCTATATCTAAACCCTAATCCCTCTCCTCTTCCTTTTGGCCACCTCTTGTTTTGCTTCCAAACCCTAGCTACCATCTACCCCTCTCCCTCTCCTCTCTAGCTGTCAACCCTAAACCCATCTAACATGGACCCATACCCCCATGCCCATAACCTCCCTAACTAGATACTCCAACCCACACCCCTTCTAATCTCAACACAAGTGGCCCCCTCTTTCTCTCCTCTTAGTCAGGTTTTTCCTCTCTTCAACCTCCTGGTAACAAGGTTCAAGCTTTGAAATCAGTAGATAGTTTGAATTTGTATTAGATTGAAAACAAGCTTTTCAAACCAGAATAAAAGGGAAAGATAAAAAGAGAGAGAGAGAACCTGGCAGCCCACCCGGCCGAGGCAGCCCAGTAGCAACCCCACAGGCAGATCCCCCCGGCCCAACTCGTCCCCCTGGCCCGTTAGCCCCCTCTCACGGCGCCGTTGTCCTGTTTCTCTTCCCCGTCGCCACCCCTTCTCTCCCTGCGCGCGACGGAAAGCAAACGGCGGGAGCAGGTGGCCGTCCCTCGCCGTCGTCCGCGTCAGCAGCGCGCACGGCACGTGAGCCCTGCCCTTCTTAGCCCAAACCGCGCAGCCTTCCCCCTCAACCCTAGCCTCCCTCGCCTCGCCGCTTCTTCTTCCTTCCCTTCGCTCTGTCCCCAATCCGTGAAGCGGTAAGGCTGGCGTCGAGGAGGAGAAGGGAATCGAATGGCGCCTTCGTCGGGATCGGCAGAGGAGCCCGGGGCCGCCACGAACCGCCGCTTCGCCAAGCCGACCATGTCCGGTTCCTAGCCGCCCTCGCCGTCCTGCTGTCGTCGTCGCCGCGTCGCGTGTCCCGGAGCTGCACAAGGACCCAGAGGACGAACGGAACACGGAGCGCGGAGGAGACGGCCGGGACACCTTGCCTGCGGCGCTAGCGTCGCTCGCCGTGCACGTCGTCGCTGCCAACCCCTCGCCGACCTCCTGCACGGTGATCCCCTACTCCCCTGTTGTCCCTTGTTGCAGAGCAGCCGCCGTGCCGTTTCAGCCATGCCGTCGGCCACTCCCGCGCCCAGCAGCCGCCCTCGCCGCCCGCTGCCTCGCCCGCGCTGGCGCTGCATACAGGCGCTTCGCAGAGCACCAGAAACCCCCTCGGCGCCTCTACGCCTCGCCGACCGCCACAGTCCTCCCCCGCCAAAACCCTAGACATGAAACTTGTAGAGCGTTGTTCCCTCTCCAACTTCGATGTTGTGGCATCTTCTGATTCTCTACGAATCGCTCGCCAAGCTCGACGCAAGTTTGCTGCATCTCGCTGTTATCCACGTTCAGTTCGACAATCGGTCGAGACCACCACGCTTTTCTACTTTAGTCCCTCCTCTTCCAACGCCTCAACCCGCAGTCCCCTTGGCCCTCTGTCAGCGTCCGTGGGCTTTTTACAAAAAGGCTCCTGGGCTTCCTGGAGCTCAACCCATGATCCTTCCTCTCCTACATTTGGCGTGTGGGCGAGAACCCCCCACCTGTCTGTGACCCAGGCTAGTTTAGGCTAGGGAGTAAACGTCCAGAATCTGTTTTCAAATTCAAACTTAGTTTAAAATAATTCAAATTCAAATCCAATTCAGATTTTTTTAATAACTTTTCCATACTAACTCCAAATTTGACAAATAATATATGTTTTGGATTCAGCAAGATGAGAGGAATTCAAATATGCCATCCAATTTGACTTTTGCACAACTAAAATTCCAAGTTTAGTTTAAATTACACAATTGCCACTGGATTTTCAATAATTCATAACTTTTAATTTAAAACTCCAAATTTAGCAAATGATGAGTCTAAATTGATCAGCTCGACGAGACCTTTCTGTTTATGCTATCCATGACTTCAATTGCAGCATGCATCATATAAATATATATTGAACAACAATTGCTATGGCAACAAATGTGATTCTAAAACCCAACTAAATGTTATTTTCTTGTCCTCCACACCTCACCCATGCCATGCTACCTTACTTGCCATGAAAATTGTGCATCATTCATCATGGCATGATTGTTTGCTTGATGCATCTTATTCATATGCTTGTGCTCTATATTCATGTTGGCCTTGTTTGTTTGGTTTTTCTCGGATAGACCTCGAGGTGGGTTGTATCAAGAGAACCAGAGCACCACCAGATCCGTCCCTTGCTTCAGAGATACCAGCAAGCACTACCACATGCTTGCATACATACTGTACCTATTGCCTCTATCTTATTCTTGCATCATTGAGTCGCGATTGCATTAAATTGAATCCCAAGTTTGCATAGCCTTTACTTTTAAACCCACCAAGCTTGTTTCCTCCATCCCATGAGCCACTCTGTAGGAGTTGTTTGAGCCATGCAGTCGTAGAACAACATGTGTAGGGTATGTGAGTGTCTCATGGATAATGAGGTACATAAACAACTTAACTCGAGTAGTTCTGGGATAACTAAAGAAAGTGGCACCGTGAGCAACATCTGCTATTTGGTTTTTCTGCTCACTTGTGTCCCGAAGACCCAGTACTTGATTCATGTTCCTTGATTTATCGCGTTATCCACATCCGGGAGGTATATGGGACCCCCCTGGGCCAGAGCTTGATTCCGTCTTATTTCTTGGGGCCACAAACTAGTTTGAGGTTTTATTACTATTCTGTACTTATGCCATGCTACTTTAGTATTTATTTTGTGCGAGGAGCACATCTTGTTTGTTAGGATCATGGCACGATTCATGTGTCGACAAGCCCAGCCACACTTTCGGGTTCCCGATCGTTCACAGTCCCCATAACCTTGAGCCCGTCTCGGGGTCAGCTGGCTTCGTTGCGGGATCTACTTAAGGGGTGGCCCCCTGAAATATTTCTGAATCTTGTGATTGTTCAGTCGTGAAAGCCTCGTTGGGTTTTGATTTGGTTTTTCCGAGGTTGATCGGCGTGTGTTGCTATTGGTGCACCCGGCCGGTAAAACTTTACGAAAGCCGTGTCCGCGGATATGGACGACTTGGAGCATTTCTCGATCATAGACAAGCATAACTAAAGTACCCTTAATTTGACTAAGTAACTTGACTAGTAAATAGCGCAACACTCATGGAATGGTTAATAAAACTGCCTACGGATGGGGGGGTTTGTTCGTCCACTTCCTTGTTGGTAAGCAGGGAGGAGGATGGATCGGATGAGATTACCTTTATAACTGTTGTTCTTAAATTCACGGACGTCCGTCTATCATTGGTTAGGCGGATGGGTAGCGTGTATCTGTAGAATTGCTAGGGTTTATCTTTTGCTGCAATTCGTCACCCAGTTGTGTCCCCTTTAGAGGCATTAAGACTTCTTTGAGTACCCTTAGGGTCTCACACGATAAATTCTTGATTCGATGAGCAGTACCTTCTCGTGACGGATCTTTGGGTGGAAGAAGCCGAAGATGTGGGCAACGATCGTATGGTGTAGAGATTCCGAACGGGATCCGTGAGACCTGTAGTTGGGATGTGCTTATTTCTATGGCATCTTATGCCGATTTGCTTCTTATCCGTACTTCGGATTACATTTGCCGCCCGCATGATACTCGATGTGTGTTGTATGAGGAGTTATCCTAAAATATAGATCTATCTAGGTCATTTGAATCTTGCCGTATGGCGTTGCTATATTTTCTTTCTTTCTAGATGGGATGGCTGTGATGTACTCTTGTATGGTGGCTTATGCATACCCCCAGTTGTGTCGTAGTTGATCCCTTCGCCGACTATGCCGCTTCGACAGTCCGTTGAGAGGGTAGCGGTTGGGACGTCTGAAAGGACTACCAGTGAGTGGCTTTTGGGGCCCCATCGTACTATTTCAACCGCTACCGCTCATCCAGGCTTGTATCTAGGAGCGTAGTTCACCGAGGTAGTTACAATTGGTATCAGAGCCATCCCGACCTTCAGGGTTTCAGCCAAACGGTCGTTGTCAGTCTAGCAAATATTTTGGTAGTTATGTATATAGGGAAAAACAAAACGCGAGAGTAGGACTGCTTCCACTTTTCTTCTTACCCTCCCACGCACCCTTTTCTGGTAAGGAAGTGCAACGTTTTCAATCCTCTTCTCAAAGTTCAAACTAGGATTCACGTGTTCTGGGTTTTCCGTAGTACCATAGGTTGTGTGTGTGTGTGTGTGTGTAATCCCTTGTCTATCTGTTGCATCCAAGATGTTATCTTATCTGCCTTTGGTTATCAACTGTTGGTACATTCCATACCGACAGGCTTTTGTAAACCGACGCAATCTATCTTCCTTTTGTATCCGACGCTATCTTGTTTGGGGTGTTCGTTTTCCGTAGCTTCCAATCTTAGGTTCGTCGTGAGAAGAAGGGGTTAGGATATGTGTTCCACTTGTTCATGTGCGGAGTAATGATTTGAGTGCGGGATGGAGTCGCGACCATACCACTACTTGTATCATTCGCTTTTGTATATTGAATCGGTAGAGTCACTAATCTTGATTCGTTAAGTAATTTTGCGCATCTATTGGTATTTTAATGCCGAAATTTGTGGAAAATTTTTCTTTGATATGTTTGTGTACCACACTCCTTTTCAGTTGTGTGCGATATGCTTAATATCTTTTAGGTGCTATGAACTTTGTTGATATTTTAATATCATCTCAGTAAATTGTATCCTTTAATCTTGGTTAATTCCATCTTGGTACTATTTTGGATTATTATCATCTTCCATTATAGTACTGACTTGAGTTTTATATCAATGACAGGATGGCTCCCCCACGCCGAACTGAAGAGGATATCCCTCCGGAACTGGGCTCAGCGCTGTCAAGCATAGCTAATGCTTTGGCGGCAATGCAAGAGAAACCAGCGCTTTGAGGAGAGGCCGAAGGAACGAGTTTGCTCCACTTCCTCCACCTCCCAAGCGTGGTGACATCAAGAGCTTCCTCAAGTTCAACCCTCGTCGGTTTGATGTTTACGACCGACCTCTGACGCGGATGATTGGCTGCGAGATCTCAAGGTTGCTAGAGGCTGCGATGTTCCGAGGAGTGGGTCAAGTGTGCTACCCACCTTCTCAAGGGAGATGCAGCTCTTTGGTGGGAAAATTACTTGAAGGGAAGCTGCACTGGGTTCCAGCCAACTTGGGAGAGGTTCACTGCAGCTTTCAAAGAACAGTTTCTCTCAGAGATTGTGATGGAAAGGATGAAGGAGGTTTTCCTCAACCTGAAGCAGGGAAATGATAACGTCAACACCTACATCAGAACTTCATGAACCTGTCTATGGTGGTGGTGATGAGGTATCGATGACAAGAAGCAGAAAAGGTTCAGGCAAGGGCTCAATGCGTCGATCAAGTATGCAATCACACATGCAAGACCGGCAACCTTCCTGGAACTGCAGCATATGGCACTACAAGAGGAGGCAAGCAGGCAAATGTTTGAAGAGTCCAAGAAACACAACAGGGATGCATCAAGCTCTGCAGTCATGGCAGCTCCTTCTAAGCGGCGTGTCTGGGTTCCTAACACCCCACCGTCGCTCCCGGCTCCACCAAGACCTGCAACTTACGCGCCAAGGCCATCAAACTTCACCACTGCGGCTCTGTGGGCTACAACAACTTACCTGGAGCGCTGGCGGAGTCCCCAGCTACTCGCCCACGTCCTCACGGTGCTTGTTACACATGTGGAGATCATGGACATCCCAGCTGGAACTGCCCAATGAAGAACAAAGCTCTCCCTCAACCCCCGCCAAGATCTGCAACAAGCTCTTCTTCGGTTCGTGCACCACCGCCTCGGGCTCTCAACATCAACACTAAGCCCGGGTCTGCGGTTGTTCGAGCTAACTGCGTCAACGCCTCTCAAGCTGAGCTCGCACCTGGATTTGTCATGGGTATGCTTTCAGTTAACTCAGTCCCTGCACGAGTTCTCTTTGATTCTGGTGCATCGCATTCCTTTGTGTCTCACAAGTTTGCATATGAGAATGTGTTGAATCTGGATCCTCTCCTTAAGAAGCTGATGGTCTTATCTCCTGGTTCCAACCTGAGGGCTGAGTATATCAGTCATGGCAATAAAGTTGAGATTGGTGGTTCTTCCTTCTTGGCTTCTTTAATCGTTCTGGGCAATTCTGACATTGATGTCATCCTGGGCATGGATTGGTTGACAGCAAATGCAGCTGTGATTGATTGTGCTGAACGCTCGGTGTCTCTGAAGATTCCTGAAGGCCACATAGTCTTTTCTCCAAGTCTGACTCCTGCTGTCCAGCTCTATTCCTTGGATGCTCTTAATGATGATGCTATGGAAGCTATTCAGAGGGTACCAGTGGTCTGTGAGTTCCCGGATGTCTTTCCTGAAGAGTTGCCAGGTATGCCTCCGGATCGCGAGGTTGAATTCGTGATTGAGCTTGAACCTGGAACGGCTCCTATCTCCAAGAGGCCATATAAAATGGGTCCTTCTGAGTTGGCTGAACTCAAACGACAACTTGATGAACAAGAGAAATTGGGTTTCATTCAACACAGCACTTCTTCTTGGGGTAGCCCAACAATCTTTGTGAAGAAGCGTGGCGAACCGATAGGCTATGTGTTGACTACCGGGCTCTAAATGCTAAAACCATCAAGAACAAATATCCTCTCCCTCGGATAAATGATCTTTGATCAGTGGCGGGAGCTGGTGTTCTCTAAAATTTGGACTTGAGAAGTGGTTATCACCAAATCAAAATTCGCAAAGAAGATGTGCCCAAGACAGCTTTCACCACCCGCTATGGCCTGTATGAGTACACGGTCATGTCTTTCGCCTCACCAACGCACCTGCTACCTTCTCGAGGGTGATGAACTCCGTTTTCATGGAGTACCGGACAAGTTTGTTGTGGTATATCTGGATGACATTCGGTCTATTCCAAGTCCAAGGAGGAGCATGAAGAGCACTGTGTGTCTGAACAAGCTTCGTGAGAACCGCTTGTATGCAAAGTTCTCTAAGTGTGAGTTACTGCTGCAAGTAACATACAGGTCATGTTATCTCGCCAAGGGCATTGCAGTCAACCCGAAACCGTGAAGACAATAGTTGAATGGCTTCCTCCTGCTAATGTAAAGGAAGTGCGGAGTTTCCTCGGCTAGCTATTGTCGCTCGTTTTGCGAGAACTTCTCAAAGATAGCAAAGCCTCTTACCGATCTCCTCAAGAAAGGCAAGAAGTACTGTGGACTCCTGCTTGTCAAGAAAGTTTTGAGACACTCAAAGAGAAGCTCACTTCCACACCAGTCTTGGTTCACGGATACATCTAAGCCCTTCCGGATATTCTCGATGCCTCTTTGCAAGGATTGGGTGCGGTTCTTATGCAAGAGAGACAGTGGTTGCTTATGCCTCGTCGATTGAAGACGCATGAGGTCAACTATCCCACACATGACCTTGAGCTAGCAGCGATTGTCTTTGCCTTGAAGCTATGGAGGCACTACTTGCTTGGTAACCGTTGTGAGATCTTCTCGGACCACAAGAGTTTGAAGTATATCTTCACTCAACGGATCTCAATCTTCGCAAAGGAGATGGATTGAAGCCATCAATGACTTTGATGTGACCATCAACTACACCTCGAGCAAAGCAAACGTCATGGCGGATGCGCTTAGCGCCAAAGCTTATGTCAACAACCTCATGGTGGAAGAGCGGCCTCTCTTGCGAGGAATTCCGTCACTCAACACGAAATTGTGGAACAAGGGCACCTCTTGAACCTTCCGCTACTCCTCTTGGAAGAACAGATTCGTTCTCGTCAGCTTGGTGATCCGCACACCAGAAAGCTCATCTCTAAGCTTGGCACTCCGAAGTATGAATCCTTCCATGTTGATGATCAAGGCACGCTCTTCTTTGATCACCGGATGTTTGTTCCAACCTATCCGGTGCGAGAGACCAAGTTCTCAAGGAGGCACATGATTCGGTTCTTTCTATCCATCCGGCAGCACAAAGATGTACATGGACTTGAAAACACAATACCGTGGCCTGGTTGAAACGGTATTGCCAAGTATGTCTCGAATGTGATGTCTGCCGTAGGGTGAAGGCATCCATCGAAACCATTTGGTCTTCTTGACCATTGAAACCTCCTAATGGAAATGGGAGAAAGTTGAGATGGACTTCATCACTGGCTTCCCAAGGTCGCAGAAGGGCAACAATGCAATCTTTGTTGTCATCGACAGGCTTTCTAAAGTGGCACACTTCTTCCCAGTCAAAGAAACAATTTCTGGAATTCAGTTGGCTGAGCTCTATATCAACAGGATTGTCTCTTTGTATGGGGTTCCACTTGAAATCAGTTCAGACCGTGGAAGCATCTTCACCTCAAAGTTCTGGGAGAGTTTCCAAAAAGCTTTGGGAACAAAGTTGAACTTCAGCACTGCTTACCACCCTCAGTCTCAAGGACAAGTGGAGAGGATCAATCAGATTCTGGAGGATATGCTTAGAGCTTGCGTCATCTCTTTTGGCATGAAGTGGGAGGAATGCCTTCCATATGCTGAATTCTCCTACAACAACACCTTCCAGAAGAGTCTGAAGATGGCACCATTCGAGGCTCTCTATGGTCGCAAGTGCAGAACACCGATTGGTTGGTCAGGTGCAGGAGAAAGAATCTGGTTTGGGCCTGACATTGTGACTCAAGCAGAGGAGAAGGTGCATATCATTCTGGAGAACCTGAAGATTGCTCAAAGTCGTCAGAAGAGCAACTATGACAGGAAGCACACAGATATGGTATATGCCCCTGGTGATCTAGTCTACCTTCGTGTCACTCCCATGAGAGGAACACACCGCTTCGGTATCAAAGGAAAGTTGGCTCCTAGATACATCGGTCCTTTCAAGATACGTGGTAGAAGAGGAGAAGTTGCTTATGCACTTGAGCTTCCGGAAAAACTCAAAGTCCATGATGTTTTCCACATCTCTCATCTTAAGAAGTGCTTCAAAGATCCCGGCAAGACCGTGGATCATGAGCTAATCGACCTTCAAGAAGATCTGTCTTATCAGGAACACCCCACCAAAATCCTTGAGACCGCAGAACGAAGGACGCGCAACAAGTCCATCAAGTTTTGCAAGGTGCAATGGTCACACCATTCTGTTGATGAGGCAACATGGGAGCGTGAAGATGAACTCCGTGCCAACCATCCTTCTCTCTTTGTATCTTCTTCTTCCTAGAATCTCGGGGCGAGATTCCTGTTTAGTGGGGGAGAGTTGTAGCATCCCAGTTGTCTAACCCCTGTAATGCTACTGGTTATAATAATAAAATGGGCCACTTCCAACATATAATTGTTGCATCATCATCATATCATGCTCATGTCATCATGTCCCCTTGCATTTGAGCATCATATAAAACCCTTTCTTCTCAGGTTCTTATTTCATATGCATGATTAATTGTAGTTGCCTCTTGATATTGTATTTGGGTCTTAATAAATTGTTAAATGCCCAAGTTGAGTTGGGGGCATCTCTCTTTTGAATCCACCACCTTATCTTTCACCACCTTTTTATTCCACCATCCAACTATTCTGAGCTTGGCATTTGTTGTTTTATCTCTGGCTCATGATTAGTTGGTTGGAACCACCCATATATCTTCGCTTGGCCTTGTCCACATTTTGGAATGCATATGAATAAATTCCATGGAAATCTATTTTGTTTTCACAAAATAGCACCTAGCATTATTAGTTATGCATGGGCCATGCAACTATAACCCTTAGCCTTCTTCTTTTGGTTTGTTTTATTATGCTAAGTAGGAGCTTGGTTTTAAGAGCAACTAGGTGCTCCTTGTTTTGGATCTCTTGGACCATACCTTTAAAACTACCACCTTGTTCGGCTAAACCCAAACCCTAATATCCCTCTCTCTATAACCCTAAGCTAGATCTAACCTTACCCTATATCTAAACCCTAATCCCTCTCCTCTTCCTTTTGGCCACCTCTTGTTTTGCTTCCAAACCCTAGCTACCATCTACCCCTCTCCCTCTCCTCTCTAGCTGTCAACCCTAAACCCATCTAACATGGACCCATACCCCCATGCCCATAACCTCCCTAACTAGATACTCCAACCCACACCCCTTCTAATCTCAACACAAGTGGCCCCCTCTTTCTCTCCTCTTAGTCAGGTTTTTCCTCTCTTCAACCTCCTGGTAACAAGGTTCAAGCTTTGAAATCAGTAGATAGTTTGAATTTGTATTAGATTGAAAACAAGCAATTCAAACCAGAATAAAAGAAAAAGATAAAAAGAGAGAGAACTGGCAGCCACCGACGGCAGCACCAAAGAGCAACCCCAGGCAGATCCCGCATTTCGTCCCCTGGCCCGTTAGCCCCCTCTCACGGCGCCGTTGTCCTGTTTCTCTTCCCCGTCGCCACCCCTTCTCTCCCTGCGCGCGACGGAAAGGAAACGGCGGGAGCAGGTGGCCGTCCCTCGCCGTCTGCCAGCGCAAGACGCACGTGAGCCCTGCCCCTTCTTAGCCCAAACCGCGCAGCCTCCCCCCTCAACCCTAGCCTCCCTACTTGCCGCCCCTTCTTCCTTCCCTTGGCTGTCCCCAATCCGTCGAAGCCGTGAAGAGTCGAGGAGGAGAAGAATCGCCGCGCTCGTCGGGACTGCAGCAGGAGGAGCCCGGAGCCGCCACGAACCGCCGCGTCGCCAAGCCGACCATGTCCGGTTCCTAGCCGCCCCTCGTCGTCCTGCTGTCATCGTCGCCGCGCCGCGTGTCCCGGAGCTGCACAAGGACCCAGAGGACGAACGGAACACGGAGCGCGGAGGAGAAGGCCGGACACCTTGCTCAGGGCGCTAAGCGTCGCTGCCGCGTCGTCGCTGCCAACCCCTCGCCGACCTCCTGCACGGTGATCCCCTACTCCCCTGTTGTCCCTTGTTGCAGAGCAGCCGCCGTGCCGTTTCAGCCATGCCGCCACTAGCCGCCAGCCTCGCCGCTGGCTCGCGCCGCTCAAGACGCTGGCTAACAGAGCACCAGAAACCCCCTCGGCGCCTGCTCGCCTCTCCCGACCGCCACAGTCCTCCTCCGCCAAAACCCTAGACATGAAACTTGTAGCGTTGTTCCCACTCCAACTTCGATGTTTGTGGCATCTCCTGATTCTCGACGAATCGCTCGCCAAGCTCGACGCAAGTTTGCTGCATCTCGCTGTTATCCACGTTGATTCGGCGTTCGACAGCCAGACCACCCCGACGCTTTTCTACTTTAGCCCCTCCTCTTCCAACGCCTCAACCCGCAGTCCCTTGGCCCTCCGTCAAGTGGGCTTTTTACAAAAGGCTCACGGGCTTCGGAGCTCAACCCATGTCCTTCCTCTCCTACCGCTGGCGTGTGGGGCGAAGAACCCCCGCCCCACATGTCGTGACCCAGGCTAGTTTAGGCTAGGAGTAAACGCCCAGAATCTGTTTTCAAATTCAAACTTAGTTTAAAATAATTCAAATTCAAATCCAATTGATTTTTTAATAACTTTTCCATACTAACTCCAAATTTGACAAATAATATATGTTTTGGATTCAGCAAGATGAGAGGAATTCAAATATGCCATCCAATTTGACTTTTGCACAACTAAAATTCCAAGTTTAGTTTAAATTACACAATTGCCACTGGATTTTCAATAATTCATAACTTTTAATTTAAAACTCCAAATTTAGCAAATGATGAGTCTAAATTGATCAGCTCGACGAGACCTTTCTGTTTATGCTATCCATGACTTCAATTGCAGCATGCATCATATAAATATATATTGAACAACAATTGCTATGGCAACAAATGTGATTCTAAAACCCAACTAACTGTTATTTTCTTGTCCTCCACACCTCACCCATGCCATGCTACCTTACTTGCCATGAAAATTGTGCATCATTCATCATGGCATGATTGTTTGCTTGACGCATCTTATTCATATGCTTGTGCTCTATATTCATGTTGGCCTTGTTTGTTTGGTTTTTCTCGGATAGACACTGAGCAGGGGTTGTATCAAGAGAACCAGGAGCACCACCCAGATCCGTCCCTTGCTTCAACAGAGATACCAGGCAAGCACTACCACATGCTTGCATACATACAGTACCTATTGCCTCTATCTTATTCTTGCATCATTGAGTCGCGATTGCATTAAATTGAATCCCAAGTTTGCATAGCCTTTACTTTTAAACCCCACCAAGCTTGTTTCCTCCATCCCATGAGCCACTACTGTAGGAGTTGTTTGAGCCATGCGAGTCGTAGAACAGCATGTGTAGGGTATGTGAGTGTCTGTTGGATAATGAGGTACATAAACAACTTAACCTGAGTAGTTCTGGGATAACTAAAGAAAGTGGCACCGGTGAGCAACATCTGCTATTTGGTTTTTCCTGCTCACTTGTGTCCCGTAAGACCCCGAGTACTTGATTCCTGTTCCTTGATTTATCGCGCTATCCACATCCGGAGGTATATGGGACCCCCGCCGAGCTTGATTCCGTCTTATTTCTTGGGGCCACAAACTAGTTTGAGGTTTTATTACTATCCTGTACTTATGCCATGCTACTTTCTGTATTTATTTTGTGCGAGGAGCACACTGTACTGTTTAGGATCATGGCACGATTCCGCGGTGTCGACAAGCCCAGCCACACTTTCGGGTTCCCGATCGTTCTGGCCGTCCCCATAACCTTGAGCCCGTCTCGGAGTCAGCTGGCTTCGTTGCGGGATCTACTTAAGGGGTGGCCCCCCTGAAATATTTCTGAATCTTGTGATTGTTCAGTCGTGAAAGCCTCGTTGGGTTTTGATTTGGTTTTTCCGAGGTTAATCGAGCGTGTGTTGCTATTGGTGCACCCCGGCCGGGTAAAACTTTCTGAAAGCCGTGTCCGCGGATATGGATGACTTGGAGCACAGTTTCTCGATCATAGACAAGCATAACTAAAGTACAGCCTTAATTTGACTAAGTAACTTGACTAGTAAATAGCGCAACACTCATGGAATGGTTAATAAAACTGCCTACGGATGGGGGGGTTTGTTCGTCCGCTTCCTTGTTGGTAAGCAGGGAGGAGGATGGATCGGATGAGATTACCTTTATAACTGTTGTTCTTAAATTCACGGACGTCCGTCTATCATTGGTTAGGCGGATGGTTAGCGTTTATCTGTAGAATTGCTAGGGTTTATCTTTTGCTGCAATTGCGTCACCCCAGGTTGTGTCCCCTTTAGAGGCATTAAGACTTGCTGAGTACCCTTAGGGTCTCACACGATAAATTCTTGATTCAGATGAGCAGTACCTTCTCGTGACGGATCTTGGGTGGAAGAAGTCAAGATGTGGGCAACGATCGTATGGTGTAGAGATTCCGAACGGGGATCCGTGAGACCTGTAGTTGGGATGTGCTTATTTCTATGGCATCTTATGCCGATTTGCTTCTTATCCGTACTCGGATTCTGCTTGCCGCTTCGCATGATACTCCGATGTGTGTTGTATGAGGAGTTATCCTAAAATATAGATCTATCTAGGTCATTTGAATCTTGCCGTATGGCGTTGCTATATTTTCTTTCGTCTAGATGGGATGGCTGTGATGTACTCTTGTATGGTGGCTTGCGACATACCCACTTGTGTAGTTGATCCCTTCGCCGCCGACCACGCCCATACAGGTCCCGTTGAGAGGGTAGCGGTTGGGACGTCTGAAAGGACTACCAGTGAGTGGCTTTTGGGGCCCCACCGTACTATTTCAACCGCTACCGCTCATCCAGGCTTGTATCTAGGAGCGTAGTTCACCGAGGTAGTTACAAAGGTCCGCCAGGTGATGGGGATCATGGCTGGGTGTTCGAGGAGGCGAGGGGCGGCAGGGTACGGCTGGAATCGAGGGGGAAGCTCGTCGGAGCCGGGCGGGGTCTAGGCGCTAATTGGAGCGGCCTGGGCGTAGGTTCAGCGATGAGGGGAAATGGAGAGGAGGGGGAGACGTTTAAGGGAGCGTGGTCTCTGGGAGGAATCAAAGCCTCCATCAACGCATAATCAACGCCGGAGTAACTCGCTGCAACGGCAGGGCGACGGGGTCGTGCTTGAAGACGATGAACAGGAGGGTGGGGCATGCTTGTCAGTGAGGAAGAGAGATAGGGAGAGGGGGTCCACGAGTCAGTGACTTAGTGGGTTTCTTTCGCGGTGCGAAGCGTTTTTCGGCGGGGTGAGAGGAACTGGACTGTTGGGCTTAGTGGGCTGGGCTGGTTGTGTCGAGTCCATTTCATATTTTTTTCTTTGTGATTCTTTTTCCTTTTTCTGTTTGAATTTCCTGTTTTGAACATCAAACAACAAATCAAACATCCAAAACAATTCAAACTTCCACCAAACTTTGCATTGAGTTTTGGTTCTGTTTAACAACATAAACCAAAGTCCCAAAATAATATTTTTATTTTAGGATCTATTTAATAATTGATTAAAATAGACCTTAGTTAATAATTCAAATAGGATTTATTTTATTTAAAATCTCCATTTGAAATCTAAATATTATCAAAACCAAATCAGTAGGTTTTATTTGAAAATAAAAAATACTTGGAAAACTTGTTAAAAATAATTTAACAAGTTTTTGATGTTTAATTAAAATGGTAAAACCTTTATTTTTAATAAACTTGGATATTAATAAATCCTCATTATTTTGTTTAAATAAACCTTCACTCTTTTAATCAAAGCAAAACATTTTAATTCAAAAGATTGGCCAAGGTTTAATTTGGCTCTATAAAATAATCTTTATTTATAAATCTACCTTTTCTTTTGAAAACCAAATCTTTTATTAAAAGATCCAAAATAGTAATTCCAAATATTTTTAACTTTATTGTTTATTTAACTTTTTAAATCCCTTTAGGATTTTATTTGATCCAAATAGGTTTTTGAAAGTTTCCAATTGGATTCAAAAAATTTCTTCTCACCCTGAACACCAACAAAGTTTTATTTTATTCATTTATTTTTCACATAACAAGATTTCGAAAATCTTGGGATGTGACATGATGTGATGAACATTCATCCGAAGTATAACATTACGATCAATGTCCTTGAGTTTATATTGCTATAACAACTTACGAAGTGATCCTAATCCTTAGACCGTGAGATCATGTCAATCACTAACACCGGAAGAATTTCTTGATGACATCAAATGTCACACTGTAACTGGGTGATTATAAAGATGGCTTCATAACTACTAAAGTGCTAAGTTGAGGCTCATGGATCGAGAGTGGAATTTGTTCATCCCAATGACGGATAGATATGCTCTGGGCCCTCTCGGTGAGATCACATTAATTATCTTGCAAGCAAGTGATTTGATCACTAGAATGTTATATCACGGGAACAAGAAAAGAGTGCATGTCGGTAACGAGATCAAACTAGGTATGGAGATACCGATGATCGAATCTCGGACATGTAATATATCGTGAAACAAAGGGATTAAGATACTAGCATAAAAGGTTACGACGATCACAGGAAAGCCATCGTTGAATATGTGGGAGTCAGTATGGATCTCTAGGTCCCGCTTCTGATTATTGATCAGAGAAGGGTCTCAATCATGTCCGCATTATTCGCGAACCATAGGGTGGCACACTTAAGGGACACTGATGTAATATCCCACCTTTATAAATTTAAAGATCCCTGTGATTGCAATGCTAGTCCCTGGATCAATTGCTAGCATCCACAGTTTAAGATGAAGTACACATAAACAAAGGTCATTATTACATCGTCATTCCAGAGATAACATAGTCTTTTACAACTCATTAGCCATAGGCTAGTACAAGAGTTTAACTTATAAATATAAAATAAAAGTCTTCATCTTCATGTGCCATAGGCAAGCATGTTGAGTGTAGACTCATAACCCCTAATCATCATCAGAGTAACCTGCAACATCACAAGTTACAGCCATAGTGGGTCAATACATTGGAATAGTATTGGCAAGTGATACCTTATAAGTATCAAGCTTCTACATGATTTTGGCTAAGTGTAGCTTAGGCTTGCTTTGCTCAAAAGAGGTTTTATCTATCAGTTGAAAACACTAAGTTTTTGTTTGACAAAAACTCCCAAGGAACCACCAATAGAAATTGGTTAACCTTCAACCCTTGTTCAACCACAAGTTTTAACTTAGAAAATTGGGATGAGGAGATTCTTGATAGCTTCCATCTCTTTATGCTCAAATTGTCCATTACCGGGGACATGGCTAAGTACTTAGTTTCTTCCTTCTGCAGAGGTTGTGCACTTTCCCCACAAGACTTGATTTTCACCAAGACAGGACCTTTCAAAAGCCTTCCCTTAGACCAAAATGGATGCGCTCCAAACCTATCAATCCCCTACCACCAATTGTCCATTTGGCTAAGTTATTGCAACCTATATGATCCAGGCAGAGCCCATAATGCCATGTGGCTGCACTAGAAGCTTCTTAACATTTGTCATCTCAAATACCTTTGTTCCTGGGTGGCAATCCACAAGTGAGATACACAAGGTAAACCATAGAAATGGGCCTTGTGTAACCACTCAACCGAAACCACCAAGCAATTACCATTCCACCCAGGTGTTTCATTCACTTAGTTGTTTAATTAAGCAAAAACATAAGTCAAAGACTTAGCAATATTTTTCCATAGCATGTACATATTCCACCCTTGGTTGCTACTAGCTAGGCTAAGCATGGCAATAGCAAGTATCTTAACTTAGAGAAAACTCTAACAATTCTACAACTAGTAGGATTTCCCAAGCATAGCACATAGATACTTAGCAAAAATTAGCATGCAAGCCCTATACAAAATATTTATAATGCATAGTCAAAATATTTGTAAGGTTCCCAACCTTTAATAAGGTAGAGATCCCTGTGTTTACAATGCTAGTCCCTGGATCAATAGCTAGCATCCACAGTTAAGATGTAATATCAAGAAACAAAGGTCATAATACAACTTTATAACCAGGAATAAAATAATATATTACATCTTACATAGCTCATTTGGCTATTTCATTACAATGCAGCAGAATATAATAATAGCATGGGGTCATTCATCTTCAAAGTACCACAGGCAAACATGTTGGTTGTAGAATTGTAATCCTAATTCAACAAACTTCACTAATATCAAACAAACCTGCAACATAACAAGTTACAACCATAGTGGGTCAATACATTTGAATTGTGTTGGCAAGTGATACTATGGTAGTATAGTGGAATCTATCATATATATGCATTTGGCTAAGTGGAGCTTAGACTTGAATTGCTCAAAATAGATTTTCCTTATCATTTGTAAACACTAAGTTTTTGCTTGACAAACTCACCCAAGGAATCTCCCAATAGAAATTGGTGATCCTTCAACCCTTGTTCAACCACAAGTTTTTAACTTAGAAATTGGGATGAGGAGATTCTCGATAGCTTCCATGTCTTGATGCTCAAATTGTCCTTTACCAGGGACATGGCTAAGTACTTAGATTTTACACTCTGCAGAGGGGGTGCACTTTCCCCACAAGACTTGGTTTCACCAAGACAAGATCTTTCAGAAACCTTCCCTTAGACCAGAATGGACGCGTTCCAACCTATCATCCCCTACCACCAACTTTCCATTTGGCTAAGTTATTGCAACCTATATGATCCAGGCAGAGCCCATAATGCCAAGTGTCTGCACTTGAAGCTTCTCAACATTTGACATCTCAAATCTCTTTGTTCCTGTGTGGCCATCCACAAGTGAGATACACAAGGTAAACCATAGAAATGGGTATTGTGAACCACTCAACACAAACCATTCCTTCCATTCCACCCAGGTGATTCATTCACTTAGTTGTTTTACTAAACAAAACACAAGTCCTCAGACTTAGAAATATTCCATAGCATGAATATATATTCCACCCTTGTTTTCTACTAGCTAAGCTAAGCATGATAGTAGTAGGAATCTTAACTTAGGAAATTCTAGTAAGGTTTCATCTACTAGGATTTCCCATGGCATAGTTTATACTTAGCAAAAATTCCATGCAAGTCCTACTTAGAAATATCACTAATGCATAGTGAAAATAATGGGAAAAAGTATGAAGCATCACTTGCCTTTTTGGTAGAGAATATAAGTTCACTCCTTGTCTTTGCAATGATCACACTCTTCAAATCACTAAAATTCAACCAAGCAAGGGCACAATTTCAATCTACCATTCAAGCAACATCACATAAAATAATAGCAGAAAAACAATGCATGCAAGCATGCCAAACTTTTTTGTATTTACAAAAGTGGTTTATAATAGGTTATAAACATTCTAAAACACTTATTGGTCATTTTATAAAGTGGCAAAACTATTTGCAAAAGATTTTACTTCATAAACCATTTTTAAACCAAGTCAATATTTTATGTGGTTGAAAATGTCTTTAGCAAAGTAATAATTTTTATAGGGTTCATCAAATACATTTTCAAATCATAAAACTTGGTGTTTAGGGTCAGAGAGTTGAAACCAAAACATCCCAAAGGTTTTCCTCCAAAATCATTTTTAACAATTAAACCATATTTTTATTTGACTAGAAATGTTTTAATTCAAGGTTTTATTCTTTTGCTTTACCAAATATGTTATTGAAACCACAAATTGATTTCTATGGTCAGTAGGTTCAAAACAAACCATTTGCCAAAGGTTTTATCTCAAAAATCATTTTAGAACAATTTTTATATTCTAATTATGCCCACATAAGTTTCTGCAAAAATAATCAATTTAACAGAAGCATTTTACTAAACAAAGTGCATGGGCAGAAAGTACTTGTTTTGCTGAATCCATTGATATAAAATTTGCAAAATTTGGACGTGTGGTTTGAATGTTATGAATTTTTCAAATTGGAACATCTAATAGACATTTCTGTTTTTATTTCAAACGGACAGGGCCACGTGTCGAGTTGCTATTCGCTGGTACCGATTCGCATGGATCAAGCGATGTGGGGCGTTGGATCTAATGACGATCGTGCGGCACGGATCCATCCATAACGGTTCAGTTAAGTGGTCTATCGTATCCCTACGATCTTCATCTAACAGCTATCAACGCTCTGACCATGTTCTGGCGGCGCTGCGACGGTGGGCGGCGGCGGCGCGCTCAGGCAGGAGGTTTCCGGCGAAGCTAGGAAGAGAGGGAGAGGGAGGAGGGGCTCACCAGGTTTGCAGCGACGTACTGATGCTCAACGTGGTTGTCAGAGGGCAGGGGCGCACGGGGTTCACGACAATTGCTCGCCGGAGTTCATGGAGTCGTCGGGCGTGCTCAGGAGAGGTTGAAGAGGAGGCTTCAGAGCATGCCAGAGAAAAAGGAAAACATGGTTAGATGCATGGGAGAGTGGTGAGTGTAGGAGGGTCATCCAGAGGTGGAGGGGGAGACGTGGCTTACGGGGAGGCGTTGCCTGAGTTGAAGAAGACGGCGGCGTTGCTCTGTTGGAGACACTGTCAACGTTGCATAGCTCGCGCGGGCGAGCTGGCTCTTCGAGGAGATTCGCCAGGAGGTGGGAAGCAAGTGAGCGTGGTCGAGGGGGCGAGGGGTGACGAGGGGCTGTCGGAATTGGCCGGGAAAGACGTCGAAGACAGAGGTGATGTCGCAGGCAATACTGACAGCCTAGGGGCTCCGGTGGTGTGAGGATTGGGGGGAAGAGAAGGGGAGAGCGTGGCGATTAATACTGTGGGGTCACGGCAAGGATTAAATGCGGAATTTAGGAGAGTTGATCGCGAGAATTCATCGGCAGAAAACGGCCAGGGCGTGGTCTTCGCGGGCGAAAACGATGAACAGCTCTGTGGGGTCGGACGGTCAGCGAGAGAGGGAGTGGGGAGATGGGGTCCACGCGTCGGTGACTCACCGCGTCGATTTCTGATGAAAACGATTCGCTGCGGGTGGGGTGGGGAATGGGCTTGTTGGGCCTTGTTGGGCTAGCTGGGCTGGTTGGGTTCGTTTCCATTTTTTTTGTACTGCTTTGTTTTTCTTTTTTTGTTTCTAATATTCTGTTTTGATTTTGTTTAAACAATTTAAACATTCATTTGATGTTCAAATCTTTGCCAAATTTTTTGAAGAATCAAATACTGATTAATAGTATATTCTGAAGTCAATTTTGGGGATAAAACTTTATTATTTTTGGGGTCTTTTAATTCTTTAATTAGGCCTTCGTTTTAATTCCAATGGAATTAATATAGTTTTAATTCCCGAAATTTTATTTGGAAGATTTATTTTATTTAAATTAATTAAACAACTTTTATTCCACTTGGGTAAATTCCAAAATACTATTTTCTCATGAATTATATAATTATTCTTATTAGAGATTTGTCTTTATTAAAAATAGGGATAGAATGGTTAATGCCATTTTATTTTATTTTGGAATTTCTTTATCCTTTTATTTTATTTGGATTTGGATTCTATTCATTTTATTTTCTTAATGGATTAGGCCAAGATTTAATTTGGTCTTTAAATAATCCTTATTTAATATTTCTTTCTTCATCTTATAAAATCCATATCTTTTTATTTATAGATCCAAACTTGGTGACTACAATTTGTAAAATCTTATTTAATGTTTATTTATGATTTTAAATATCTTTAGGATTATTTGCTCACCATTTGGTATGGATTTTAGATAAGTGTTTTATTAGCTTTGGAAATTACTTTTCCTTATCTTATTAAATTCATAGGATTTTATCTATGGCTCCAAAATAAGTGAAACCAATTTATATGGTCTTATAACATTTCTATTTGTCTTTCTTGATCATTTGTGAATGTTTGTTGACAAATTTTTATATGGATCAAATCCATAGACTTGGGGATAACTTGGAAATGATTTTATTCCATTAGGGTTTAGGGTTTGGATTTATTTTCCAAGTGTTTAAATTCCAAGATACATTCATTGAGGAATGCATTACTCTTGATTTGGATTTTGTTGAATTTCAAACTTCAATTAAAGTTTGTTTAAGATGGGATTTTAAGTTTCCATTTAGAAACAAAAGTTTCTTTTCACCCTAAAATTCAACAATCTTTTATTTTGTTTATTTATTTTTCACATTACAAGATTTGGAAAATCTTGGGATGTGACAATATTGGGACAAAAATATGAAGCGCCACTTGCCTTGGTAGTTGGGGGAGTAGCAACAATCCTCACAATCACAATCACCACTAGCACCAAAATCTACACATAAAATGATAGCACCTAAATCACATATCAAAATAAACAAGTAAAAATATATGAATGCATGCAAATGTCATGTGATGATTTTTCCAATTCAACCAAGACAAGTAAAACAATACTGAACACTAAACTAAACATTTATACATAAATTACACTTAATTTGATCTTTAAAACATTTTTCAAATAATTTTTATACTCAAAATAAGCCTACAAATGTCTCTGCAAAATTAACCAATTTTACAGAAGCAATTTATTAAACAAAGTGCATGGTTTGATAGAATTCTCTCTCCTTATTCCAATGATATAAAATTTGCAAAATTTGGACATGTGGAACAAAAGATATAATAGAAATGTTTTTGTCTTTTTAAATAAAGCAGCGCCACGCGGCAGATTCTAATTGGACGATATCGGTTCGGCTGGATCACGCTCGTGGACCGCAAGATCTAACTAACGAAGCACGGCTCACATCTTCCCGTACTGCTTCACCTAAGATCTAATCGTGGCCGTGGGATCTAGATCTAACGAGCGACTTTGCCCTGACAAAAGTCTGGCGGCGCTGAGTCAACGGCGAGCGGCGGCGCGCTCAGTCAGTGATGGTCCGGCGGCTCTGGGAACCAAGGAAGGGAACGGAGGGGCTTACCAAGCTTGCGGGGTCGTCGCGGTGCTCAAGGTGGTCGAAGGAGGGATAGGGGCGCACGAAATCGATGTCTATTGCTCGCCGGAGAAGCTTCGGTCATCAGGTACGGCTTCTCGTCGTCGTTGGCAAGGTTAGAGATCACGCCTAGCCAAGTGAACGGTGCCATTAGATGCGCATAAGTCTGGTGAACATGTGAGTAACCAAAAGATAGAAGGGGGAGGTCAGGAACTACCAGAGGGTGTGGCCGGAGTCGAGACAGACGGCGGTGCTTGTTTGTCGTTGAGGTTGCCGACGAAGGGGAGCGCGCGCGGGCGAGTGCGAGGTACTGGCAGGTGCAGAAGATGATGGGGAACAAGCTCGTGGTGTCTGGAAGTCAAGGGCGATGGTGTCTGGCCGGAATTGCTTGCGAAGCTCGCTGGAGCAGATGATGCTCAAGCGAAAAATCAAGGCAGCCTGGTGCCAGAGGGTGTGCGGCGTCTGGGAGGAAAGGTAGAGGGGAAGCGGGAGTTTTATCGTGCATGATTGCAGCGGCGAATTACTCGCAGATTTAAGGTGAATTAAGCCGCGGAAATCAAGCAGTAATGGGAGAGAGGGGATAGAGGAACTGGTCGCGGTGGGTTGAAGAGATAAATGACAGGTGGGGCTGCTTCGTCAGTGTGGGAGAGAGAGAAAGTGTGGGGTCCAGTGGTCAATGACTTTGCGGGCTAAAGTTTTGGTGTGAAACGTTTTTCTGCGGGTAGAAGGAAATGGGCTTGCTGGGCCTGGTTTGCTGGGCTGGGTTAGTTTAGCCAGTTGGTTTTATTTTTTTCTCTCTTTCTCTTTTTCTTTTTCTGATTTGATTTTCTGGTTTGAATTTAAATGCCCATTTCAATTCTGTTTCAATTGAAATTTTCTCCAAATTTTAGTATTGTGTTTCTTGTATCCTGGGGTGTGTAAAACATCTATTCAAACTCCAAAACAATTTGGGTTTGAAAATTAAGTTTAAATCTATGACTTAATTAAATGATTATAATTAGCATATGAATGGTTTTTATTTAATAATTTTGTTTTTGAAAACTTTGACCAAGCCTTAGAAGCATCACTCAATTCATGTTCAAATCTTTACTTATTAAAGCAAGTATTTTTCTTATTAGAAGGTAGCATTATGGCCATTGCCTTGCTTACATAAAATAATAGATCACAAAGTTTCTGTTTTTGAAGAAATGACCCTAAAATGATTATGAATGCATGAATGATATGCAAACTTTGAAATCATGATTTTTGGGATGTTACAAATCTAACCCCCTTAAGGTGAAGCTCTCCCTCGAGATTCGGATTGGCTAGCAAATAGGTGAGGGTGGTCTTTCCGAAGGTCATCTTCTCTTTCCCATGTTGCTTCTTCTTCGGAATGATGGTTCCACTGAACTTTGCAGAATTTGATAGTCTTTGTACGAGTAACTCTTTCTGCAGTCTCAAGAATCTTGATAGGTTTTTCCTCAT
The DNA here is from genome assembly GCA_030063025.1 of Avena longiglumis. Classification (NCBI taxonomy): domain Eukaryota; kingdom Viridiplantae; phylum Streptophyta; class Magnoliopsida; order Poales; family Poaceae; genus Avena; species Avena longiglumis. The sequence continues at coordinate 466,043,415 of CP125974.1, read as the reverse complement.
AAGTGAGATCACTTTACAATTGGACCTCCTCCAAAGGTATAGTATCCTTCAAAGAAGTCTCCTCCATCTCTGGATGGAATTTCTTTAGGTGACTCACATGAAACACATTGTGAACGGCTGACAATGATTCAGGCAATTCAATATCATATGCTACTTCTCCTTCACGACTCAGAATCTAGAATGGTCCAACATATCTTGGGGCCAACTTTCCTTTGACTCCAAATCTCTTCACTCCACGAAGTGGTGATACTCTAAGATATGCTCTATCACCCACTTCATAGGTGACTTCTCTATGCTTTGGATCTGTGTAGCTCTTCTATCGGGACTGTGCTATCTTCAATTTGTCCTTTACCAACTTGACTTGCTCTTCAGCTTCCTTGATTAATTCTGGCCCGAACAAGTTCCTTTCTCCAACACCATTCCATAGCAATGGTGTAGTACACTTTCTTCCATAGAGAAACTCAAACGGTGCCATATCAATACTAGCTTGATAGCTGTTGTTGTAAGAGAATTCTGCGTAAGGCAGACTTTCATCCCAACTAGCTCCATAGTCTAGGGCACATGCCCTCAACATATCCTCTAAAATCTGGTTGGTCCTTTCTGTTTGTTTATCAGTCTGGGGATGAAAAGCAGTACTGAATTCCAATATCGTTTCCAATGACTCATGCAGTTGCCTCCAGAAATGGGAAGTGAATTGAGTTCCCCTATCAGACACAATACTCTTGGTTACTCCATGCAGACACACAATCCTATTCATATAGATCTTGGCCAACTTAGCACTTGTATAGGTTGTCTTCACGAGTATGAAATGAGCCACTTTAGTTAGACGATCCACTACTACCCAAATAGAATCATATCCTGATCTGGTACTTGGCAATCCGGTGATGAAATCCATGCCAATCTTGTCCCACTTCCAATCAGAAATAGCTAGTGGTTGCAACAATCCTGCTAGTTTCTGATGTTCCGCTTTCACTCTACTACATACATCACACAAAGCAATATGTTCGGCGATGTCTTTCTTGAGATTATTCCACCAAAATCTTTCCTTCATATCCATGTATATTTTGGTGTTACCCGGATGAATGTAATACGGTGAGTTGTGTGCTTCCTGTAAAATCAGTTTCCGAAGCTCTGGATCTTGCGGAACACAGATACGTATTCCATACCATAAAGTACCATGTTCGTCTTCATGGAATCCTTTGGATTTTCCCTTGCCAATCTTTTCCTTAATCTCTTCAATTTCCTTGTCCGTCTTTTCGGCTTCCTTGATTTTGTCCAACAAGGTGGGTTGAACATCCAATGACATGAGATGTGGTTAAGGTGAAAGTGAGGTCCACTCTGAATCATATGCTTGACAGACCATAGACTGGAAATCCCAAGTCCCTTGAGTACGAGGGTCGCTCTGCATGCTACTCAACTTTGGTCACCTGAAAGTTCTTGTCATTGTAAATACATGCATATCATCGAGAACCGCCAACGGGGTACCCCTTGCATATGGCACAGGAGCTTTCCCATAACCAAAATGACAAGGCAAGCAGACAATGTGCATCTCAATTATTGAGGAAGATTCACAGATGCTCATTATAGTGATGCTGCAAGATTCCACCATGCTTAAGCATGGCTTAGGCTAGCGGCCCAGGATTTTCTTTAACACAATGTATAAACTCCATGAAATAACAACTTCCCCTTTTATTTCACATCGTTGACATCCATAAACAAAAGAGGAAGGAATCAACTGGATAAGATATACAACAGGTGTTGAAAGTGTTCCCCGTGACAGCACGGTTCTGCTGACTCCCAGCATATAATAAGAAATCATATAACTTTCATGGACTAGTCACAATGGTTCAAGATTATTAAGCGCATGGAATGAAGTGTGCCATCAAATTCGTGAGAGCTTTACTAACTAACTTTCTCCAAACAGACAAACATTTTATTTTGAAAGAAACACTACAACAAGACCCCTTCTATAGCAATATATACTCGTTGTAAATATTCATTGCAAAATTTTATCATAGATACATGCGTATGTGTTGCAGGCTAGATCCGTTGTCTATTATACATATTGGAAGGAATATTTTGAGCCCAGCCCATTAAACACGACTCCATCTCCTTAACCCACCAGCCACGAACGCACGTCCTCACCTGTCGTCCCACTGCTCAACTCCCCTAAACCTAGCCGCCTCCCTCTGAGGGCGCCTTCCTCGTCGGCGACGAGTGCCGGCTGGTGATAGAGCTCACGATGACACCTTCCACTACTCACCTCTCCTACCATGAGATCCCCTAACTCTGCTCGTGCGGCAATGGTGGATTTGGGCGACAACATGATGCGAGTTTTCTCAAAGCGCCATGGCGAGGAGTCGCATCACAGGGGTGCGGCCGCGCAAGGGCACGACGGAGGTTTGAGCTCCAAGTGTAATTTATCTTTTTTTCCCTATTAGATTCCTCTCTTCCTTACCCTTGGTCACAATTTTGTGTGGAAATTCGTTTTATCCTTGATAACTGCGATTGCGGCAGAGGCATGGTCAGCAACGCAGGCGGAAGTGGCATGATATGGCAAAGCAGGAAGGAACAAGCGGACACGCACATCAACACTAACAACCAGCACCAGCACGATTTGCAGGTATTGATTCGTCCCCATTTGGCTATTTATATCATGTCTAGTACTGCTCCTTCTCATACGATATATCAATTGAACCTTTGCTTGCAATGATCCATTAGTTATTTCTGCAGAGTATTAATATTTTAAAGATCATGGTAAAAGTACTACTCCCTCCTACCCCATATTAGTTGACTCAAATTTGTCTAGATTTGAATGAATCTAGACACTATTTAGCATATAGGTTCATCCAAATTTCGACAAATCCAAGTCAACTAATATGGGCCAAGGGAGTAAGAAAAGTTACCTGCCGAATGAGTATGAGTTGAATTTAGACCGCGCCACTAAAGGAATGCGTATAAAGAAACCCTGCAAGAATTGGTTGTCTTGATTTTAACATGCAAAGAAAAAATCCAAACAGGTGTTCAAGTTCTTTTATCTAATCCAAGTGTTCAAGTTCTTTTGTCTGATCCATGGGGGCTGGAGAAGATTAGTCAGAGGTGTCAGAGGTATCTGCATTTTTCTGTTTGCAATTCATTACAGCTCCTTTTAGTTATCTTCCAATCATATACCATTTCCTTTTACGTTTCTCACTTCCTAGACTAGATCTTCATGCCTTTGGTCAATTACAACAAATTTATTTTCTATTATACGGCCTACGCCTACCATAGCATACCTAATACTAGTTCTCCTTGGCACAGAATCTGACATAGAAAAATAGTGAATTGACAAGTTCTGAAGGCCCCAAGGACCCTTCTAACATTCTGTATACCACCGAGGGAATTGTTGATATCACTGAAGGTATGCTTTCATTATTCAATCAGAAGTTGTTCCTGTTCCTATTTTAAATTTGATTTCGTATATAGTATGGTATCGTTCTAGTAAAGATTATTTATGCATTTTGCTTAACTGGTCCATATTATTACTAAAATATTCTATTGAACAGCCGTTAGTTTTGGTCGGTGGCACGTACATAATCTGCCATATAACACCAGCCATAATTGACTCTAGCATGTAGTTAATTCGTTCATACCATTAATTTTTCTCCTCCTCGTACTACTTGAACAATTCATCATCACACTTGTTATAAGATTTAGAACCATTTTTTTTGCTTCTACTCATATACGTCTCGCTTGGAATTTTGTAATCATACCATGGCAACCAATGAGAGAGTTTGAATTGATATGGGTCCATCTTAGTAGTTTCTACAAAAAGAGTCCGACCATTTTCATGTCGTCTTGTTAAGTACACATGTATCTGTGCCTTTGAAGAATTTAGACTTTAAATGTTCCGCCCTGCAAAACTCAATTCCTGGTCTTTGAACTTCTACTTACGCATGTCAGAAGTAATTTTTTAGCTTTATGATAATTTTATCGATCATTCTATCTATTACTTATTTAAGAATTTTATATCTGCTCTCAGCTGGACATTCTAGTTAGGTTTTTTTTATATTTTGTTTGATGGATTTGTTTAGATCCCGTTATTGTTATTTGTTATCCAGACTTCTTTTTTATTTCCATCCATGTGACAATCACTATGATTTAGGGTCTAGCTATTTAAAAACGCAGAGGATTGCAAACATGTCAATGCACACTGAATCAGCTTTAGCATGCCACGAAGGTCACTATACATGTAAACTTTTAAGCAAGTTAATTCACAACAAGCTGCTTTGTCTTTTAAAGAAATTTTTGTATTTGCAGGTTCCATGCATGAGAAGACTTGCTATATCGGATATCAACAATGAACTTGTTGGCAAAATATTAGACTGGCTGTAAATAGGACTGTGTAGGATATGATATTTTGATGTAAAATTGTAAACTATCTGATCTTCAGATAATTTGTGTGTATGGATGGTGATTCAAATAATAAATATTAAATTGTTTTCATGAAATGAATTCATATTATATGATTTGTGTGATGTGATTTGTCACGGTACGAGATCCGTTCTCTCAATGAGAAAAATGCTATCATAGAGATCGAAACATCTAGCCTAGGAAACTTTTCTTTCACCGAGAAAAAAGCTATCATAGCGATCGAAACATCCAGCTTAGGAAATAGCGTTTATATATAGAATTTTCAATCTGTATAGGATGCTCCTACCAACGCATACAATCGTTCTCCGAAATCTGTAGCTATTTTGATTCGCTTATCCCATTGGTTACCAACACATGTATATCCGTTGCATTATATCCTTGCAACGCCCAAAAACGCAACGCATGTTTATCTGTTGGTAAAGTCGCTAGCAATGCCTATATGAGCATTTAGATACACACAAATGCGTTGTTCTAGGGGGGGTTCTCTTGTAGTGAAAACACGGCATATGGAATATGCACTGACGTAGCAAATGATGCTAATAGGTAGGTATGGTGGACACAGCTGACAATATTGGTTTTGGGGAGTTGAAAGCACAGGTAGAGCACATACGCAGTGCAAGTGAAGGCTAGCAATAGAGAGGGAGCGACAAACGAGAGAGCAATAACTGCCATAATCATGCTTGCAACAAAACATGACTAACTTTGGCATGAAAGTGATACAAGAACTCTGAGGCAAAATAAATCATCGAGGCTTACTGACTATTGATTAGTCATATGCATGCGTGAGCATGTGCCAAGTCGATTCACATGAACAGTCAGAGGAGGATACCATAATGTCATACCAAAGTATGAATAAAACAATGCAAGCAAACATTCATATGGCATGCTACAAACTATTAGCAAGTTGGAGCTAATCATAGACAAGCAAGAACTACTAAGTATCCATAATGACATACACCTTACACAGACAGGCTAAGCATGCTCACTATGAAGAGTATATGTACAAGAATAAAACAAATAGAGTTCGTTACCAGCCTCTTACCATACCTCGAGTTGTCTTAATCTTCATTATTGCCCTTCACTTGTGTGGCTTGAATAATTAACATGAAACCAAATCCACTAAGGATGGCTGAACCCAGCAAAGAACTCACCAAACAAAAGAAGAACAACAAATATTTTTGGTGTTTTCTATTTTTTTAGAAGGAAACCAACGCAAAACCAAACGAAGCAAAAGAAAACAAAAATCAAAAACGAAGACGCTCCAAGAACAACACAACTGTGCATGAAACAATAAAAACGAAGTGTCTAGAAAGACCTAAGATTTTTATTGATGAAGAAGGGGATTCCTTGGGCACCCCCAAGCTTTGACGTTTGTACCTCTTGAGTAATTCTTGGGGTGACATGGAGTGTCTCCCCCCAAGCTTGAGATCTTTTCCATTCTTCATCTCATTACATCATCCTCTCTCTACACCTGCAATTTTTCTTTCATACAAAACTTCACACAATCTTCATTAGCAACATTACTTTATTCAAAAGTTATTGGACCTCTGGCAAAGCTTTGAAACAACAATACTTTTCATTAAAAACACAAGCTACTGTAGCAACTCCTTCAAAAATCTCAATTTCCCAAAAAGAACCCGAAAAGGAATCAATAAGAAGCAAATTCAAATAATGGCAGAAATCTGTCAAAACAGACCAGCAGGTAGAAACCGATTTTTCCTAATACCTTCTGTTACTAAAATCAAACCATGTTGAAATAACGAAAGTAATCTAACATACTGGGGGATTTATTCGTAAATTTTCAGCTCAATCCGACTTACAGAGACTCCTCACTAATTTTTATGGTGGAGGACAGAAATCTGTTTCGGGACAGCAACTCCCCAAATCTTACTTCCCTCTCATTAGAGGTCATTCTTGGAACAAAACGCAATCAAAAAGGATAAGGAGATTTCATTACTGAAGTAATAACTTCCAAGACTCAAGGAAACTCTTGGGTTATCTCCCAATAAGTACTTTTCTTTAACGCCTTTAACACTACTAGGAAAACGGCTATAGGTAATCAGCACATCCGTGACTCACATGGTTGAAGTGCCCCACGGCTAAAACAGGCGTGGCTCACCTGTGGGCAGTGCCCTACTAGTAACTAGAACAACCGTGGCGCACATGACTATAGTGCGCCACAGATGTTTGTGGGCCAGGGGCCTGTTGGCCGCACGCCAAACATCTGTAGCGCACTAGGGTCATGTGCGCCACGGTTGTTAGTCTCATCTGTGGCGCACATGGGGGGGTGCGCTACGCCTAAGCGCACGCCCCCCTCTGCTGTGAAACGGCCACAAACTTCTGTGGCGCACTATGGCATGTGTGCCACAGATGTATAAACTTAGTAGTAGGGCACCTTGCCCTAGTGCCCTACGCCTAACTATCCTGCACCAACTCCACCACCACCCCCCCCCTGGATCGCCTTTTTAGGTTTTGCAAAAAATAAAAGAAAATGATAAACACCTCAAAAAATTAAATCCTTTCATATTTAGGTAGGTAATGTGGTATAGCTTCTAGTAAAATTAACAAACATGAGTTTTGACTTTATTTGCAAAAAAAAGTCATGCCACGGTAAAAAGGCCGTAACTTTTGCATACGATATCGAAAAAATCGTATAATATACCAAAATGACGAGAACGAGATTTCGCATCCGCTCGCAACCACCTACAGTCGTTTAGCGATTTTTTAGATTTTCAAAATTCGAAAAGAGTAAAAAGTTACGGTCAAAAGACCGTTTTTTCCTACAGAAAAAAAATAGAGGACGGCTTACCCGTAGCGCACCTACACCTAGTGCGCCACGGATAAGCTTGGGCGGGATTCAAATTTCGAATCCCCACCCCGCCCACCTTCCCTCCCCTTCTCTCCTTTTCCTTTTCCTCCCTTCTCATTTCCTTCTTCTCCTTCTCCTTCTCCTTTCTCCTCCTCTTCCTCCTCCTTGCAGTGAACATGGTGATGGCGGCGGCAGCCTCCTCCTTGCAGTTCCGACGACGAGACGGTGGGCTCCTTCTTCTCCTCCTCTTCCTCCTCCTCCTTGTAGTTCCGACGATGACGAGGCCTCCTCTTCTTCTTCTCCTCCTCCTCCTCCTCCTCCTCTTCTTCTCCTCCTCTTCCTCCTCCTCCTCCTCTTCTTCTCCTCCTCTTCCTCCTCTTCCTCCTTTTCTTCTTCTCCTCCTCTTCCTCCTCTCCTTCTCCTCCTCTTCTTCTTCTCCTCCTCTTCCTCCTCTTCTTCTCCTCCTCCTCCTCCTCCTCCTCATCTTCTCCTCCTCTTCCTCCTATTCTCCTCCTCCTCCTTGCAGTTCCGACGACGACGACGACGAGGTGACGACGAGGCGACGGCGACACCTGCACCGTCTTGCGACAACGGCACGAGATCCAGATCTGCTGTTTTTTTTTGAATTTTGAAATTTATATCCGTGGCGCACAGCACCTAGTGCGCCACGGTTATCGTTTCATACGCATGGCGCACCTGGACTACTTTTCGTGGCGCACTGGCATGTGCGCCACGCCTATCTCGACACAATCGTGGCGCACCAGGTAGTGCGCCACGGCTAGGAGATAGCCGTAGCGCGAGGCCCGTGGCGCACTGCTAGTGCGCCACAGATGACCTTTTCAGGTGCGCCACTAAAGGCCGTTTTCCTAGTAGTTTAAGTTAGGCACGACAAAGAGCAAAGATTGGAAAGGAGAAAAATAAAAGTGAGCAAGTATAACCACTGTGAAAACATTATTTTTTTCATTAAAATCCTTTTGTTAACAAGGTTGATCAACTCTTGTTACCAAAACAATCTTATATGAATCAAAACTTTGCATTCCACAAGGTGATAATGTTACCTCATACTTGATAGCAATTGTCCCAATCATACTAGATTCAAAATTTTCTTGTGGAATGGGACAATATATTTCTCCAACCTTGATGCCTTGAATATTTTCAATAGAATTCAGGCAATAGCTCTTAACAACCTTCTTGGGGAAATAGATAGTGTGCTCTTTGTCATTAATATTGAATGTTACTTTTCCTTGATTGCAATTGATGACAGCACCTGCAGGATTAAGAAAAGGTCTCCCAAGAATAATAGACATATTATCATCTTCAGGAATTTCAAGCACAACAAAATCAGTTAAAACCATGCAATTATGAGCAACTTGAACAGGAACATCCTCACATATACCAATAGGAATAGTAGTTGACTTATCAGCCATTTGCAAATAAATATCAGTTGGTATCAACTTTTCTAGCTGGAGCCTCTTGTAGAGAGAAAAAGGCATAACACTAACTCCAGCTCCCAAATCACATAAAGCAGTCCTAACATAATTATTCTTAATGGAGCAAGGAATAGTTGGTATACCTGTATCACCAAGTTTCTTTGGAACCTTACCATTGAAGGAGTAATTAGCAAGTAGAGTAGAAATCTCCTAATTAGGAATCTTCCTTTTATTAGAGACAATATCCTTCATATACTTCGAATAAGGAGGCAATTTAATAGCATCAGTCAAAGGAATTTGCAAAAATAAAGGTTTCATCCACTCACAAAACTTGTTGTAGTGTTCTTCCTCCTTTGACTTGTGTTTCTTACCTGGAAAAGGCATAGGCTTCTGCACCCATGGTTCTCTCTCTTTACCATGTTTATTAGCAATAAAGTCTTCCTTTGAGTACCTAGTGTTCTTAGTGTGTTTCTCAGGTTCTTACTCAACTTCCTCCTTATCAGGAGACTCATCAATATTACCACTCTCAGTTTCAGCATCAGAGACAGATATACTATTAGGATCTACAGCAGGTTCAAGTGGTTCCTCAACTTTCTTATGTTTATTTTTATTCCTCTTACGAGGACTACCACTATCCTCACCTTGTTGGGAATCCTGCTCTATTCTTTTAGGGTGTCCTTCAGGATATAAAGGATCTTGAGTAGCTGCACCACTCCTAGTTCTAATTCCATAAGCATGTTTATTTCCTAAAGCATTAACTAGCATATCCTTTTGCACCTTAGCAAGTTGATCAAGTTGAGTTTGAACCATTTGAAAGTTTTTACAAAGCATTTTAATATCATTAGAAGTTCTTTCCACAATATCTTTCAACTCATGGATAGCTCTAGAGTTTTCCAATAAATGATTCTGAACTTGTTTATTAAAATTTTCTTGTTTAACAATAAAAATGTCAAGTTCCTCTAAGCATTGATCAGGAGGTTTACCATAAGGAATATCACCTTCATCAAAGTGTTGGAGAGAGTGTACCTCAATATTAGATGACTGGGGAATTGGCTTACATAATTCTTCTATAGGAGGTAGATTCTTCACATCCTCAGCTCTAATACCTTTCTCCTTTAGACACTTTTTAGCTTCATTCATCACTTCATCATTTAATGCAATAACTCCTCTCTTATTTGTTGTTGGTGTTGGAACTGGTTCAGGAGTAATAGGCTCAGGTGTATTCATCTCAGTTGAAGTCCAATCATCATAATTCTTGCTTATCTTGTTCATTAATTCTTCAGCATCTGTAGGAGTTCTTTTCCTGAAAACACAATCAGCAAAGCTATCTAGGTAGGTCCTAGAATCATTAGTTAGTCCAATAAATATCAAGAAGCTCATTCTTAGGTAATGGACATCCAGGATATGCATGAATCAAGGAACAAAATCTTTTCCATGACTCAGGCAATTTCTCTTCTTCTCCCTGTTTAAAATCAAAAAGTCTCTGCACAGCATCATGTCTAGCACTGGGAGGAAAATATTTATGGAAGAAAGAAGCAATCAAGCAATCAGGGCTATCAATGGAACCAGGAGGTAATCTTAAACCAAGCCCAAGCTTCTCCTTTTAGTGAAAAAGGGAAGATCTTAGCAACAAAGTACTTGTGCATTTTAAAATCATCATAGAACAAAGCACTCATAGTAGAATGCTCATTCATATGAGCCACATCACTCTCATTTTCAGTACAAAAAAAAGGTTCTTTCTCAACAATATCTAAATAAGCTAAATCAAGAGAGAAATCATAATCTTTATCTTTAATATATATGGGAGAGGTGGCAAACTTAGGATCAAAGGACTTCTTAGGCATAATAGTACGTCTAGCAAGGAGACTCTTAATAGCACTATCACCATGTGTGTTTCGGCACTCTTCAACAAATTCATCAGTGAGCTCTATGTAACCATCATTAATATCATAACTCTCACTAGCAGGTGAGCTAACAAGTGTAACAGTGTCTTCACTAGGAGTTTTGGTATTTCCTAGACTAGTCATAGTAGCATCTAGAAAAGGACCTAGTGAACCACTCGCATCAAGCATAGTAGAAGTAACATCATGAGTATCAAAAGTAGTTTCAGATTCAGCAGTAGTAGCAGTGTGTGTAGCATGAGCATGTGGTGGTGGTGTGACAAGCTTACTTATAACAGACGATGAATCAAGATCAGCAGAGGTGTTTAGGACTGTACCTCTTCTTATAGTGGATGGTAAAATAGGGAACTTTCCATCACGAGACTTCCCCATGATGAAAGGAGTAGCAGTGAACAATAATAGATCCAAGTGAACTTACAAATAAAGCTATGCTCCCCGGCAACGGCGCCAGAAAATAGCCTTGATGACCCACAAGTGTATGGGATCGCAACAGTCTTCGCGGGTAGAATTACCCAATTTATTGATTCGACACAAGGGGAGCCAAAGAATACTTGCAAGCCTTAACAACTGAGTTGTCAGCTCAACTGCACCTGGAAATAGTTCTTGGTCACAGAAGTTTATCGGTAGTAGTTTGTAGTAGCAACAACAAAGCAACAACAGCAATAACAGCAACAGTGAAACAGGAGCAATAGTAACAATAACGGTAACAGTGGGATTCGAGTGCGTAGGCATAGGGATGGATGGACGGGCGTTGCATGGACGAGTCTAAACATGTAACTTCAAAGAACTAGGGCATTGCAGATAAATAATAATAAGCATCCAAGTATTAAACAATCCTAGGCATGTGCTCCAAATATAGTCATACGTTCTCGCAATGATAACTTGCACAACATCTTCTGTCCAGCCAGCCCGTGGCAGCGGGGCCTCTAGGGAACTACTGGCAATTAATGTGCTCCTTTTAATAGAGCACCAGAGCAAAGCATTAACACTCCGTGAACACATGTGATCCTCACACCACAGCCATCCCCTCCGGTTGTCCCAATTATTGTCACTTTGGGGCCTTTGGATCCGAACAATGATATGTGTACACAACTTGCAGATAAGATCATAAACGATACTATCATAATGATTCAATAATAAGTTCAGATCTGAGATCATGGCACTCGGGCCCTAGTGACAAGCATTAAGCACAACAAGTTGCAAAAAAGTCAAATAGCACTAATAGAGATACTAGGCACTATGCCCCTAACAGATCTTATTCGATTAAATGATAGAACTCATCCAATCCCTACCATCCCCAAGCCTATAGTGGGTGATTACTCACTCATGGACGAGGGAAACATCGGTGGTTGATGGAGATGCGTTGGTGATGACGATGGCGATGATCCTCTCCAAATTCCCTGTGCCGGCAGGGTGCCAAAACGGAGTTTCTGGATCCGAATATTGGTTTCTCGTGGCGGCGGCGGAGCGAAACTCTCTTTGGAAAACTATCGAACCCCCCTCTATTTTTAGGTCAGAAGGCAACTTATAGAAGTGGAGGGAGGCCGAGAAGCTGCTTGGGGTGGCCAAACCTCCCTAGGTGCGGGGTCAGTGGGCCCACGCCTGGGGTGGGTCTGGGCCCCCAGGCCTCCCCTCTGTCTCCCCTTCTGGCTTCGTGTATCTTCTGGTGCAATATAATTTTTGGCATATTTTCTGGGATTTTTCCTGATAGTTCATTTTCTGCACAAAAACAAGACACCAAGGTAATTCTGTTGAAAACAGCGCCAGTCCATGTTAGTTGCATCCAAATCACACAAGTATAGAGGAAAAACAATAGCAAAGCGTTCGAGAAAGTAGATACGTTTTGGACGTATCACTTATATAGGCGAAGAGGCGAGGGAGGAGGGCGGCCAGGGGGCCCACACCCTGCCAGGCGCGGCCTAGGGTGGGCCCGCGCCTGGGGGTGTGGACACCCTGTGGCTCCCTCCGTCTCTCCTTCGGTCTCCATGTTCGTTCTGGTGAAATATTGACTTTGGCTTTTGTCCTGTCCAATTCGGAGAATATTTCCTTACTAGCTTTTTTGAAACCAAAGATAGCAGAAAACAGGCAACTGGCACTGTGGCATCTTGTTAATAGGTTTGTCCTAGATAATGTATAAAAATACCTCATGTCGTGGGAATGACCACGGCAGATGCTGCAATCGGCAGCGAGTAGTAGAACATGGGGCAAGGGCGGCTAGCCATCTGCGGTGCGAGATGAGGGCTGAGACACAAGGGTTTACCCAGGTTCGGCCCCCCGGAGGGTAAAGACCTACTCCTTCTAGATTGTATTATGGTGAGAGTACAATGGGCGAGCTCGATGGCTAGGCGGCAAGTCGCTTGGGTGTATAATGGAACATATCCTCTATGCGTCCCCTAAGGAGGTTTATATAGGCTCACCTCGCTAGGGTTTACAGATCACAACCGAATTAGTTAAGGATTCGGATATTCTATGACCTAATCCGACTGGGCCTAGCTACGCTTCTGGGCCTTCAGCTCCCAGTCGCCTGAGTCCACGCCAAGTCTTGATCCAGTCGCCGTCCTGCAGGCCCACTCGCTGACGGCTTGGGCCAGTAGGAAACGTCCTGCTGGGTATACCCCGGTAGGCATATCCCCATCACCTCAAAGTTTAGAAAAAGCATAGCAAAGTAGATACTAAACAAGCATGGAACATCAAAAATATATATACGTTTACAACATATCATCCAACTTTTTTCTTGGGTGAAGGCTTAGGGATCTTATCCTTAGCCTTGCCCTTCTTCTTCTGCCAAGAAGTACCCTTTTTATTAAAGCTAAGCTTGTTCTGCATAGCCATCACATGGCTATGCCCTACACACTTCATGTCATTTTTTGCAGTTTTTAGCATCCCACATAATTCAGTAAGGCCCTTATCCACCCCATGCATATGGTAGTTTAAAATGAACTACCCATAGCTAGATGGAAGAGACGCCAAAATGAAATTAGTAGCCAACTCTTGGCCTAGTGGAAAACCAAGATTTTCCAAAGTCTGACTGTAACCAACCATTTTGATCACATAGGGGCCTACACCTGCTCCCTCTGGCAGCTTGCATTCCACAAAGAACTTGGCGACATTGTACCTATTAGTCCTTGCCTGAGTCTGGAACATGTCCCTAAGCACGACGATCACATCGTACGCTTCCTGGTCCTCAAACTTCTTTTGGAGTTCAGGTTCCATGCATGCAAGCATAAGGCAGCTAACCTCAAGAGAATCATCACGTGCACTCTTGTAGGCATTCTTAAGGGTAACTTTTGCATTATCAGCAGGTTCATCGGGGATTGGGGTATCCAAAACTGTTTCCTTTTTATCAGACCTGAGAACAATTCTCAGGTTACGGACCCAATCTGAATAGTTTGTTCAATTTAGTTTAACTTTGTCAAGAATCGAACGCAAATAAAAAGGTGATACAGTGTTCGGTGCCATTGATCTACAAAAGAAAACATGCAAAATACTAAGCCATGTAACCATGAAAGAGTAAAACATATTAAAAAAATTAATAGCATATACTCCCACTTAAGTCAATATCCCTCTATTGATACTAAGTGATTCAAGATCCACAATTAACAAGTCAACTAGTGAGCTTTAACATCACTGCTAGAATACAAGATAAATCGGTAAGCAACTCTTGCTAATAATACCATATATGACTCTTGTTGTTGGGTGACATCTCTATGTCTAAACTAGGCGCCCAACCTTTATGCCCCAAGGTCCTTAACTGTTAAGATGACCTTGTCAAGCTCACCAACCCTTATGCGTGTAGGTATCCGATACAAACCCATCTAGCCAAGGAAAACCGCGGCACCCTAATTTCATAGGCCCACCAACGATTGTACAAGGCATAGGATGGTGCAAGGTTTGGTTGGGAGGGCATGGTTTAACTTAAACTTTGTGAGGGATCGTTCTACTACTATCATCTAAGCATGCATAGTAGTAAAACGCATAAGAATAGCATTCACATAGATGTGACATAGTATGGACCATTTTCTCATGGTGATCTCCATCGCCATAGAACCTGTCCACCATGATGATCTCCATCTTCATGTTCCATGTGAGCCATCCTCCAAGTGATGAGTCCTCCAAGAACTAATACAAGTTATTACTCCTAACAGCTAGTAATCAAAATTACATAGTATTGGGATCATCACAAGAACTGTGACAATGAGAGATCGAATCTACACAGTTTTCTTTAAGGATTTTGATCAGCAAATCAAATTTACCATAAACCGACTATTGTTCTGTTTCAATCAAACTCCTTTGATCACGGTACATCGATTTTAGATCTAGGTTCCGATTTGATCAATCATATTGATCTTCACGTGATTCAATAGGATTTATGTGTCACTGTCTACCTCGATGGCGAAAACGACCGGTAGGGGTAAGTCGTTCGACGACCTCAAAATCACGAACATGGCAAGCAAGATCATAGATCAATCCTGAACCACCACAATAGAAACGATCACATCATTCATATCAAAGTGCATATCACCATATGCAAACATCCTGAACCTATAACTGAAGAGCATCGCCTCTGATACCACTGTAGGGATACGGGGAGGCTACACTAGTGCAAATAAAAATGTTCTACTGCGTAAACCAGGATTACTGTTGTCATAGTTCTCGGGATTACCACTAGATGTGCAGTTGTAGAACTTGATGAAGCGTGTCGAGGCAGTGTAGATGTTCGATGTCTCCTCCTTATCCTCGTTCCACGAGAAGCTCCCCTTAGCGTGGCTCATACAAGTGCTACAGCTGCAGCACCTCTGAGGTATCCACACGTACGGGGTGGAAGCGTCGGACGCCGAACTGCTAGATCCGCACGTGTAACATAGGCGTGAGAGGAGTGGCGGCTGGGTGGAATGCTCAACCCTATTCAACTTGCCCCACCCTCTCTTATATAGGCGTCCCTAGTGGGCTTCTACATTAACAGCCCATTAGCAGCCTAAGCCTGGTCTAATCAGATCCAATCCACATTAGGCTTCCAGCCCCTTAAGTGTGTGACCCTATAGGTTCATATACGTATAGACATGACACGAGTATACTTACTCCGTAAATAGTTGGTAGCGCCCTCTAGCAAGACATGCCAACTCCTAAACGCATACAATCATTCAGATGAACCATCACAAGGTTAACTACATGTCTTTCCCTTTGCCTCACGATATTTGGTCTAGCTCCAAGGTGACCTCCCTTTCTCGATACTATGATTCGGAATCCCTTTACTTGGTTAACTCTTAACCATATGTAGCACGGTCATGCATTTCTGGATCCGATCACTCGAGGGGCCCAGATATATCTCTCTCAAGTAGAGAGGGGCAAATCCCATCTTGATTGACCAATACCTTGCAGCATGCTTCAGGACAAACCTGAAAGATACCTTTATAACTACCCAGTTACAGAGCAGCACCTGATAGCCCCAAAGTAGGTCGATTCACATCTCAAGTACATGCGACAATCTCAGGTCTAAGGACATAACGTACACGATGTGTAGAGAGAACTGCAAGTCTAATTGCCAGTCTCAAGTTGGGTCAGTCCAACCCCATGTTCATAACATGTGACCACATCATTGGTTTGACATCTCCATGTCTATGACTTGCGAAACATAGTCATCAACCAATCGATGTGCTAGTCTAATATTCATGTGTGTCCTCACATGAACTCCGACTAGGGAAAACTATTCGATAACCATACAAGTAAGAGTTTCACAAACAATTCACATAATTGCCAATCAGTACAAGTTGCCTGATATGGATATTCAAGGAACATTACAATAACTCATGGATACACATGAAATATAATCATCTCTGTGATTGCCTCTAGGGAATATTTTGATCAAAATGGTATGGATCTCTTCATGGTGATCTCCATCTCCACAAAGCCTGTAATATGAGTAATGTCAACTCTTGTCACTTGCCGTCTTACTCCATGTTGCCGACATGTATACCAAATTGCATGCCATCCGGGTTCTCCAAACAGCTACACTAGCTTAGTAAAGTAAATTATATATAGAATCTAACACGCAAGTCTTTATACAATAAAATGACAGCACCTAGGCTCTAGCCGGCTGAAAAACCTGTGATTCGCAGATCATGTATGGGTTACAAACATCACATGCACATAAGCCATACCATTCACAGCTTCCTGCAAAAACAAGTTATGCATAGATAAGATATCTACCGGCGTTGTGAAACTCGCAACAACATCTAAGGCGCTATGACAGGGCGAAGCCGGTGGTCCTGCTAACCGGATACCGGGCGGGGATCGAAGGGCCATCGACCCTCGTGGTGTGCGGGCACCACCCGAGAATTTTTCCAAAAATGTAGAGCACATCTACATTCTAAACATGGATTCCGACCATTGTTCCGGCTTGATCAAACTCCTTTGATCTTCGATCACCATATCTGGATTTACGTGTCACAATCCACCCTGATGGCGGAAACCGACCAGTAGGGGTATGTCGTTCCACGACCTCAGCGGTATGATCACGGAAATCAGATCTACCATTTCCCGAGTACAGTTGATCCAATCAACCTTGTACAAAACCGATCTATCTCATAGATCGACCACCAAAACAGCACATAGATCCAATCTACAACCAACCGCATATCACATATGCGAGATCTCGAGTATAAAACCAAAAGCTATTGCTCTGATACCACTGTTGGGCAATGTAGATATAAAACAAAACCTTTTCCTCTAACATGGTGATCCCAAGATCTAGTTGAGGTAGAAGGCCACGAAGATTACCACTAGACGTGCGATTGTGGGTTACTGATGAAGCGCGTCAGTTCAATGCAGTGCAGTCCTCACGATCCGATCCGATCATGATCGTCTTGGTGCTGATGGTACAACACCGCTGCTGGTATCAACACGTACAAGGAGGAGCGCTGACGGTGAAATGCTAGGTTTGTTATGACGAGAAGACTGTTGTAGAGCTAGGGTTTCCAACGCATGGAATGACCTAACTGTTAACCCTCCCGGGTTTCTGCGCCCCACTATATATAGGGAGTGAACGTGGGCTCCACTCACTTGTGACCCATTCACTAAAGCCCATATTAGTCACCGTGAGTCTGACTCACTAACTCAGTCCAAATCCGGTTCAGGTCCAACCCAAATAGATTTCCGGTTCAGTTCTAATCCGAACTTTCTCATGCTCTTAAGTGTGTGACCCCGCAGACTCATGGCAACTTGGATACGATTGGAGTTCGACTATCAATCAATCAGTCAATAGCGGTTCCTAGCAGAACGTGCCGACTCCCAAGTACCAAAGAGTCTTAACGACATTCCTTTTCAATGCGACTTGCGTCCATGTCCCTTTTGCCTAACAACATACCTTATCAGACTATAGGAGAATAATTGTCATCCCTTAAATAGTCCGACTCTCTTCTCGGTCCGAGATAAGTGATTCATCTGACTAACTCTTAGTCGATCGCCTCGGTTAACACTTAACCGAGTTGTGCATGGACATGCTTTCCAAATCATATCATCCGAGAGGGCCCAGAGAATCTCTCCAACCGGAGGGGTAAAATCCCATCTTGGTTATTCACATCACACAGCTTTATTCTCAGTCAACCCGAACTCTGCCTTTATAACTACCTAGTTAGGGATCATCGTTTGACAAAACCTAAGTCGGTGATCCTCAACTCGGATTGTGCAACAAGCTTAGGTCTAAGGATTACATTGATTGAGACATACAAATGACGAATTGTTCGTTGTATCCCAATATGGGTCAATTCGACTCGCTAAACTCTTTAGCCGAATCCGTGGAAGTTGGAATAACATCTCCATGCCCATGACAAGTGGAACTGATTCATCAGCCGACTTTCATATTGGTCTAAGTTGTGTGTCTAGCACAACCTCAATGACCAAGGATATTTAGTAGAAACAACATGAATGTATAGTTCCACAACTGAATCACATATTCAATGATACACATCAGATGTTTATACAAGGACAACTTAATAACTTTATGAATACAATAGGAAATATCATCATACATGATTGCTTCTAGGGCATATTCCCAACACCTCCCACTATGCCCGCATGGTGTTTTGGCCGCCGCCGCCTCCGGTGAGGTCTCCATCGCTCCGCGCCTCCGCAGCCTTGGCTCGAATCTCCTCCGCGACGCCCTCCTCCGATGCCCTCATCTGCATATTGTTTTGGCCGGCCATGGTGCTACTGATTGATGCGAAGGTGTGGTTGATTTTTTTCTTTTCCATTTTTTCTACCCTACGCGTTGGGTTGTTGCTACCTAGATGTCCCCTGATTTCTACAATGATTTATAGAATTTTAATCCACTGTAAAATTACTCCTCTACTACATACGGTGTCCGACATTGCTATCACAGTTTAGAGTAATTTTTTTGCTACGAGGTCTCCGACGATATTTTTTCTGGCGATATCTCCGGCAAAGTCAATTTTGCTACATTACGATTTTTTTTTTGCTAAAAGTTCGCCGGCGAGGTCTAGGTTGTCTATCTTTTTTTAAGATCGAAACGTTTTCTGCTACCTAAAAAAAACAGAACTATTTGTAGCAAAACGGATATATTAATAGCAAAAAATGGAATTTGGAGGTTTTTTGAAAGACACGTGTCAGCATGATACCCAAACAATTTTAGGAAATTATCCCACGGACAAAGCCTTGTTTGAATACGGAGGTTTAGCTAAATCAGTTTTCCTTAAACCTAGTTAACCGTCTAGCAAACTAAAACTCTGTTTGGATGGGGGTAAACAAAACGTGAATCAGGAAAACAGGATTTCCACGAAGCCAGGAAAGTGCGTTTTGAGAAAAACGAGTATTGCAGTGCCTGGCTCTTGGATATTTCGGTTTTCACGATACCACAGTTTTTGGAAAAAGAGGTCTAGACTTCTTTCTATTTTAGTGTGAAAATAACTCAGTTTTTGGAATACTATGGTTTCAAAACTTTGGTATTTTGTGGTAGCCAAACAGCTCAAAGTATTACAAACTATAGTATTTTAAAATAATGTGGTATCTTCGAGATACTGATAAAAAACCGTGTTGCCAAACAGACCCTTAGTCGTTTTTCTAAAAACGCTATTGCAACTTTTCCTATTCGTACTCAACAAACTCCGCGCCGCTTTTTCCTTTTCGCCCGCCACTCCGCGCGCCAATTTTTCATCCTTTCTATATATTATTACGGACGCTAGGACGCTGGTAGAACAAACACCACCAAATAGATCTTGAAACCAAATATATCTTGAAACCTAGTTCGGAATCCTTCCATGGCTGGCCATTGATGCTGGCTGGGATCGCCAATTGACCAATTGTCAACGCCGGTTGTGATCACCGATTCACTGGCTCAAAGGCAAGGGCTCTCTTCCTCCACCTGATCGCATCACCAAGAATTGGACTCCATATTCATGATCCTACAGGTAAGATCCGATCCATATAAGAAACTAGACAGCATATGCAAGTTCATATAGATTTTGAGTAAATGAGCACAAGTAAAAAATAGAATTGCAAATTTGTAGCAGTCGTGTGGTTACCTGAGTGATGAATACACTATCTTGCACTATAGATTAGTAATAAATGTATTCCAATTCTACTTTTTAATACGTACCATACTGACAATCTGCAATACCCCTCATCATGAGGCAACAAATCTAGATTGGTAATATGATTGTGGACTTCATTATGATTTTAAATTTAAGTTTTCAGATAGGAAAAATACATAGCTCTGTCTAGTACTAATATCTGGCAACCCATAGTTCAATAGATAATCCTTTCTATAAACCACTGTAACGTAAATTGCCAAATTTCATTTTGCTTTACGAAACTGGCACTAGTATTAATACTGTTGCATTGTTTTGTTGTAGAAAATTATGGATGTGCAGGTAAAAAATGTTAAGAAGGAAAACACTGATAAGCAACCCATAAAGCATCACATATGGAAATCTTCAGAGGACAAAATATTGTTGAATATACTAAAAGAGAAACATTAAATGGAGGGAAGGACGGTACAAGTTACACAAAGAAAGCATGGCATGAAATCCAAGAACAATTCAATGAATCAAAAATAGACAAACTCGAGTTGCAACAAATAAAAAATCATCATAAGTACTACAGGAGTTGCTATGCTAGCATGGATAGACTTCTAAAACTCACTAGTTTTGGTTGGGATGATGATGACAAAGTGATCAAAGCTTCAGATGAAGCTTGGGAGGATCTGATTTCGGTAAGTTTAAGAACATAGAATTTATATACCATTACCATGCCATATAGTTAACCAATAGACTTACAATATAATTTTTTTACACAAATACAGTAGGGAAAGACTCCCTACTGTGTCATTTTCTATTAATAAATGGAATATTTACAGATGGAGCAGTTGTCCTTATTACATAATCATAGAGTGTCTAACCAAGATTATAAACCTTCCTTCAAGCTAGGCTTAGCCCTATGAAGGTTTAAAGCAATAAAATCTCTAAATTTTTGAATACATCTCTGAATATTTGGTAAATTGTGGTTGAATATAGCATCATTTCTCTGGTCCCATATGCTCCAGCACCCTATGATGAGGATGTCCATGATGAAGGATATTGAGTATCTGTTTTTTGCTTCCATAATCATATCATTGATGTCATAATCAGAATTCCATTCCAAGCCTAGTGCCCACCAAAAACTCTGACTGAAGTTGCACTCGAAAAACAGATGCTGAAGGGTTTCCTCAGGGCAGGTCTCACAAAGTATACAATCTGAATTTTCAACATAGAAATTCTTTTTCTTCATCAGATCTTTCGTGTTGAGCCTCTTATTGAGAAGAAGCCATGCAAAAAATTTATGTCTGGGTATGTTGCATGTCTTCCAAATATCCAAAATAGGTTGAGGAGTAACAAATTCACCAAGAAGAGATCTGTATGGTTTTTTAGTAGAGTAGTAAGGGCCCCAGCTGTATCCCCATTGATCATTGTCATCATTGAGTTGTATTCCTTGCAAATCATCTTGGAGTTCATGAAGTTGCTGTATTGCTAGAGTGGAAAGTGGCAGGTGGAACAGATCATAGATATTATCATCTGCAATTGCTTTTGCTTGGCTGATAGATAGGTTTTTATTGATACAAAAAGAGTATAAATAGGGGAATTTATCCTCTCTGGTAGCTTCATTCCATTCATCTTTCCAAAGTAAAGCAGTGTTGCCTTTGTTCATTTCCATCTGCACCATACCACTGTATTCCTCAAAAAGAGACAAACAATCCTTCCACCAGAAAGATCATTTGGGGTTAGAAGTGTGTGGTGTCTGACCATTGCTGTAATAGGCTTGCCAAATTAACTACACCCATGGTATATCCATACAATTATAAAATTTATGCAAACTTTTCATCAGTAGTGCCATGGTTTGTAATCTCAGGTTCAGTACACCAAGACCTCCTTCAGATTTGGGTCTACAGATCATCTCACAACTAGCAAGACATTTTCCATGCTTTGTATTATCTCTATCTGCCCAAAGGAATTGTCTCCCACTCTAAAGTGAACAAAAATAGTCACATGAACCTTGATGGAGCACATAATGTACATTGGCATTGAGTTAATCACAGAGTTTAAAAGAGTCAGTCTGCCAGTGTAGGACATGAGTGATGAGATACCAGACAGTTTTTTGTCCAGCCTAGAGATAGTAGGCATGATATCAGCAACAGAAGGTTTGGTGGTGCCTAATGGAAGTCCAAGATAGGTGAAGGGCAGAGATTCAACTTTACATCCAAATGCAGTAGCTAGACTGATAGCTTGTTTATTATCAATACTGATAGGTACCAAGGTGGTCTTGTGAAAATTGACTTGGAGACCAGTAGAAGCACTAAATAATTGGAGAATGCTTTATGTGTTGTAACTGAGCAAGATCAGCTTGCATAATCATGAGAGTATCATCAGCATATTGAACAATGGGGAATTTCTATCCTTATAATTTAGGGATAGACAAACTCAATAGACCATGTTTCCAGGCATCATTAATAATATATTGAAGTAATTCAGCTGTGTTCACAAATAACAATGGTGAAAGTGGATCTCCTTG
Organism: Avena longiglumis; assembly: GCA_030063025.1. NCBI lineage: Eukaryota > Viridiplantae > Streptophyta > Magnoliopsida > Poales > Poaceae > Avena > Avena longiglumis. The sequence goes on along the minus strand of CP125974.1, from coordinate 466,020,805 downwards.
CCTGACACCTCTTTTACATATAATTTTCTTCCCAGCCACTCCATTCAAGAGGACAGAAGTTGATGCGGAGTATAATATAGATTTGAGCAGAGCTATCCATTTAGGGTCAAACCCTTTAGCTTGTAACATTGCCAAGATAGCATTATATTTAACCTTGTCAAATGCTTTTTCAAAATCAATTTTTAGCAGAATAATTGGCCTCTTTGATTGGTCATAGAGGTGAAGATATTCAAATGTCCAGCTGATACAATCTTGAATATTCCCCCCTTTTATAAAACCATACTGATTTCTATGCACAATAGGGATGATCTCTTTCTGAAGTCTATTAGCCATAAGCTTAGTGATGAATTTCAGTGGTAGGCTGACCAAAGAAATAGGCCTATAGTCATTCATATTCTCAGGATCATTCTTTTTAGGGATCAGGGTAATAAATGTAGTATTGATGCATTCCAATGATAAGTCACCATTGTAGAAGTCATGAACAAGCTTGGTGAAATCATTTTTTAACATTGGCCAGCATTTCTTAAGAAATGAACCATTAAATCCATCAGGCCCTGGAGCTCTGTCTGTAGGTATTTCCTTGATGACTTCCTCAATTTCTTTATCAGAGAATGGCTCATCCAGATGGTGTAAATCAACTAGAGTAATAATTTGTTGCAGATCAAATAACATCACAGGATTATCACATAGTCCAAGCCTCTATTTATATGATTCCCAAATAATGGCAACTTTTTGTTCATGATTATAGATAACTCTATCATCTACTGTTGTAATAGAAGTAATCAGGTTTCTTCTACACCTCTTGGTGGCAATGGTGTGGAAATTTTTTGAATTTTCATCTCCAAGTTGTGCCCATCTAATTTTAGCCTTATTTTTTCAATAAATCCTCTTGGCTTCCATCAATTTCCTAGTGTGGTTCTCCAGAATCTTTCTGAAATTTTTCTCCATGACCGATAGTTCTCTCTGATCCTCAATACCATCAAGTAGTGCAAGAGTAAAGCTGCAGTTAGATATCAGGTTGTTGAGGTTTGATAATGATTTGCTCCATTTCTTGAGCCCATATCTTAGATTTTTAAATTTAGAAATTATTCCTTTAGCTGCATCAGAATAATGTGTAGCAGTAAACCAAGAATTGTTGACAGTATCCATAAACCCTTCAAAGTCAAACCAGTAATTTTCAAACCTGAAGATGGTTGATCTGGGGACATGAATATCCACTTGAACATGAATTGGGATATGATCAGAACCAATTCTAGCCAGTGGAAATGATAGTGTATTGGGAAATTCAGTAGTCCAGTCTGCAGAGGTGAATACCCAATCAAGTTTTTCCAGTGGAGAGGATTGCATATTGCTCCAAGTATAAGACCTACCTTTGAGAGGTATTTCTTCAAGATCATGCATCTGAATTATAGAATTGAACAACATCATATTGTTTGTATTGCCACCTGGTCTGGTTCTGTCATCTGGTTCTCTAATAAGGTTAAAATCACCAGCAAGTAACCATAGATGCATATTTGATGAGTCTATCTCAGCAAACCAATTAAAGAAATCCTCTATGTTTTCACTATGAGCTGGTCCATAGATGTTTGAAAGAAACCATTTCTTCCCAGTTATTTTGCAAGTAAATTCCATAGTAAGTTGGAAATTATTTTGACTAAAGATAGTGCCATCAAATAGGCTGCATTCCATAGAGTTATAATTCCACCAGAATTACCAATAGAGGTTGTGTATGCAAAATGTGAGAATTTCCTTGGAGCAAATTTTTTGATATAAGCATGGTCGAAATATTCACGTTTAGTTTCCTGAAGCCATATAATACTGCAGTTGCATTCATTTGATCTTGTTCTGATGTCATGACATCTTTCTTGGGAGTTAATCCCACGAATATTCCAACCTAAAATATCCCAATTTCTACTCATTGATAAAACCAGAATGAGAGGTGTGTTGCAACTCATATAATGCAATTATTGAGTGGATGTTGACTTTGTGATTCACAAGGCAGATCATAAAATGGGATTTGATTTTTGTAACTGAGCCAAACAAATCAAAGACATGGAGGGATCGATTGCAGTTGATAAAAACAGAGACAGTGCAGCATAGTCATGGGCTCACAACAGAGAGTGAGTTTGCAGATTATTATAGACCCAGTAGTTTGGATATAATCCAGAAAATAAAAGAAACTTAATGGTGGGAAATGCATTCCCAACCATGATAGAAAGAAGGATTAAAGGCTAACATTAGCCATTGTTTCCCTTGAGCTTGTCTTCAGACAACTCTTTAAGAGGAATCTGGCACTGCTTGTTTCCAAGAGCTTGGATAGTGGCCAATGGAAGCACTGGTGGAGGAGGAGCACTTGTGTCTCTGACTTCAGCAGCAAATGATGGGTTGAGATTTTTCTTGGATGATTTAGCTGTGCCCTTTACTCCCTTTTTGTCTTTTCCCTTAGCTGAATCCAGGATCACCTCAGTCTCCTTAGCAGCAACTCTGTCAGCAGCTTCCTTGTCTTTGAAACCTGCTGTAATATCAGCAATACGCTTGCTGCGCCTCACATCATTGACATATCTGATAACAGTATTTTTTCTCTTGATAGCAGGTGATATTATTTCCTCCATGTTCTCCAGGTTACTATCATGCTCATACATACCATCAGAGGCAGAGGCATTGATGGATCCTTCAATGCTGTCATATGTGGAATCATAATCATTTGCATCGTCATTTGTATCATCAGTAAGTTCAGTGATAGTACAACAGTGATTTGGCTTGACAGGTTCAGTGATAAAGTAGATAGTGAAGAAGCCCTTCTTCTCAGCACCTTCTTCATCAACAACATCAAATAGCTGGAATCTAATACCAGAGACATGTTCAGTATCAATGTGATTGATAATCATCTTGTAGCACCTTGTGAATGGCATCAAATGCCTCCATAGCATGAATGGCAGGTTGCATGTTAGCATAGTTGGGTTGGGCATGATCTGGGCTTTGTGGAGGTGTCTGGATCATAGGGACATCATCAGCTACAATAGGTGCAGCATGTCCAGCAGCAACATTGTTTGGTGCAACATTAATCTCAGCTGCAACATCAGGAGGGAAATTATTATTTCCCATATCATCTACCCAGATACCACCTAAGGGAAGGTTTGGTAGAGGGTGTGGATTGCCTCCATCAGGTGGCAGAGGGTCATCATCACCTCCCAGACCACCAATCATCTTACATTGGAGCATATAATTGACAACAGTCCATGACTGTCCATTGCCCTCATCACTTGTATTCTCACACAAAACTAGACTGATAGGAATTTCCAAAGGATCAGGAACTCTGACTTTCACAAGAATTCTAGCTCTGTTTGACCCTTCTCTATTCCAAATAAGAAATCTGCCAAATTCACTAACAGAATCCCTAATTTTTCAACATGCCATGCCTCTTGCGGAAAATTCATCATCATAAGCCAAACATCATGGGTAAAGGTATAGTTCCTATGATTGATTCCTCTGTTTTGGGGCACAACCCTGAGAATACTATCACCAACTAGGAAAGGGCTACGATCTACAGCAGTGTCATGATGAACAGTATTAGAAAACTGAACCAGAGCTGCACCCATACCAGGTCGTGTGATTTGACGCACGTGATGGCCTTGTCCATCAAGGAAGCCCCTGATTAGTGTTGCATCGGCGATGAACTGGTCAAGATCAGTAGGAGGTTGAAGCTGCACGATGGCCCAGTCGTTGGCATTGAGCAGAGCAGGACCGTTGAAGCAGTGGAATCCCCTGCGACATCGAAGGGGTGAAGGAGGCATGATCACACATCTGCAGAAAGATAAGAATATTCAAGAATATCGAGATAAAGTGTGGCCAAATTGGACAGACCTTCAAGACATATGTTCTATCTCTACTACATTTGGAGATGGTGCTCCATCTAGCAAAGGGAAATGTGAAAGCACTAAAGTACAAATTGATCTGAATGAGGTTGTAGATATTGAATCCAATGAAGCAAATGACCTCACGGTTGCTTTTCCTAAGAAGCCCGATACCACTAAGCCAGATAAAAACAAGATGCTAGTGGATCACAAGAAGCTTCAAAAGGTTGAAAACGAACAGCTGATGATGCTATAACGGCACTAGATTGCCTTGCTGAAGCGTCACTTAGCATTGTCGAATCAAAGAAAAATGCAGCACAACAGATAGAAGCTTACTCAGTGAAGTCATGTATGCAAATATTAAATAGCATGCATGGCCTTGAGGCAAAGAAAAAACTGAAAGTTGCACAAGCATTTGCTGATGCCAACCAAAGGGCGATTTTTATTGACATGGATGAAGAGACCCGGCTTTTTTGGATTCAAGATGCCTAGTTTTTTTCATGTATTGTTCCATAGAGATTTAAGATTAGTTCATTTAATTTTCTATCATTTTCTTCTGCCAGTTTGTGTTCCAACTATCAATATCAATTATTTTCTTCTTTGTTTGGTTAACGGTTGTCCAATTATTTAATAGAATTTCTATCAGCTCGAGAACAAACAAAATTGGGAACTCTATGCACTATATTTAATCAAGGTTACTGTTTTAAATTTTGCAGAACCATGGAAAGTATGGTCTATGAAGAATTTTCTGATCCCGAGCAAATCATAATTAATAACATTTCTACGATGTTGGTGTTTCGAGACGTGTTGTTTACTAGACTATTCAAAACATGTCGTAACCAAGGAATAAGTGTCGCTCGACAAGTCGCCAGGTCGCAAACTGACTTACGATACGCTGGCGCGACACGAAAACTTTAACTTATCGTTCGACAAGTTAACTTGTTGGTGATAAACCGCGACTTGTCTATGTCAACTAGTCGAGCGACAAGTTGAGGCTGGAATTTTTTTATTTGAAGCTGGGATATAACCTAGCTTGTGAAACCCTATACCCTAGAAATAGATTGTGAGCATTCTCCTCCAGCCACCTCTCCTCTGGCGCCCCTCCCCTAGCAATTTCTAATGTATTTTGACTTGATTGTAGGTTGTTGGCTCGTGGAGAAGTCGAGGACCTGCCCACTGGACAAAATTGTCACAGTATCAGGTTCCTCTTCACGCCCCTTGCATGTATGTCATCACTATTTATTGTTGTGTACCAAGATAAGTAGACTAGTTACTTGTATTTTTAGTAGCTACAGCTCGACAACCCATCGATAATTCTAGCACTTGTCGAGAATTGTCACGACAAGTCACTGTGTCGCCACCCGAGCGATAAGTTGCAACACATCGACACTTAATTCTTGGTCGTAACACCTCTAAATTGACTGGTGCTCAAAAACTAGAGAATGGCTGGAAGGACATCCAGTTCGATTTTATGAACAACTTTGTGTTGAAAAGCACACATTCTTCTTACTACGTGATGCATTGTGTGAGAGAAATTTACTTCAGGATACTGAACGGATGGATATCAATGAACAACTAGTGATATTTCTACATACTATTGGTCACAATCTTAGGAATCGTGTTCTCGAGGATAAATTTCAACATTCTGGAGAAACAATAAGTCGGCACTTCAATAAAGTCTTAAAGTCTATAAATGTTTTGCTTGATGTTTGCATAAAAGATCCTCTCGATGTAGTTCCGACGAAAATATTAGGCGACTCAAGGTACTCCCCATACTTCAAGGTATATTTCTCTCTCGAGCACATGTTTATGTTACATATGACTTGTATGAAGTTTTAATACTTACTTATCAACTTTTTGGAACAGAACTGTATAGGATCAATTGATGGGACACATATTCACTATTAGGAAAACGATTGTTCGTGGCGCACGTAGAAAGCCCATCCGTGGCGCACTAGTGGTGGGCCACGGGCCTTGCGCGACGGCTATCTTCTAGCCGTGGCGCACTGCATGGTGCGCCACGGTTATGTCGAGATAGGCGTAGCGTGCGCCACGGATATGTTGAAGGTGCGCTACACCTTGGATCTTCTGTGGCGCATCTGTCAGTGCGCCACAAACATGCGCAGGTGCGCTTAGGCACTGTGCACCACAGAAGCTGTGCCATGTGCGCCACGGGTGTCTTTTTTTTTAAATTTCAGGGCCAAATGACATACAAATACAGATTATATAGGCAGATATACACACATATATAAGATATACAGTTATATATATATAAATACACAATTCGCAAAACAAGATTGAAACAAATACATAGATAAGTCTCATACATGAATACATAAGTTATACATTGTTTCGATTAAGTTACAAAGTAGTTGGTGACATGCAAATACATGTGTCGATCGAACAAGTTAGAGCTCGGAAGCTCGCCTACACATCTAAACTAGCTAGACAATAAACAATCAAAGAAGATAAGCATGATCACCGCCGCAACAAAGGTGTAAGTCTTCATCCGGTTCCTCGTCCTAACTCCCGCTAGATAGCGCGTGTATCTAGCTTCCGCCTCCGCCATAGTGTTGTACCCTTTGTATCTATTGCCGCTGAAACGGTGCACCTGTCTCCGACAGTCTTCCCAATCATTGTAGACTCCGGGAACCCGTCCCTTGTACACGACGTACCACGTCATCTACAAATTTACAATAGTAATTAACCGGTGATTGAAAAAAACATGTATAATTAAAGTCGCATATGAAGATACACTTATAGAAAGTACTCCTAAATCAAAACGACCAAACTCAAAAAGTATGCCTCTTATATAACTAGGTTGTTCGATACAGAAATATGCAACGATGGAACTGTACGCCAAGTAGAATGCTCTTAACACATGGACTTGTGCATAGCACAAGGTGGACAATCACATCGCAGCACATTCACATATAGTGTGCGACGACATTTCAATCATCGGCATTATTCTCGAAAAAGACCAAAGTAACTCAAAAAGCATGCCTCATATATAACTAGTTAGGTCGTTGGACACAGGAATATGCTACGACGGAACTGTTCGCCAAGTAGGATGCACAACACCTGGACCTATGCATAGCACAAGGCGAACAATCCCATCGCAGCACATTCACATATATAGTGTGCCACGACATTTCAATCATCGGCATTATTCTCGAAAAAGACCAAAGTAAATCAAAAAGAATGCCTCATATATATATATACATAGGTCGTTGGACACAGGAATATGCTACGATGGAACCGTAAGCCAAGTAGGATGCACAACATCTAGACTTGTGTATAACACAAGGCTTACAATCCCGTCATAGCACATTCACATATATCTTGTGCCACGACATTTCAATCATCGGCATTATTCTCAAAAAAGACCAAAGTAAATCAAAAAGAATGCCTCACATATATATATATATATATAGGTCGTTGGACACAGGAATATGGTACGACAGAACCGTGAGCCAAGTAGGATGCACAAGACCTGGACTTGTGCATATCACAAGGCTCACAATCCCGTCGTAGCACATTCACATATATATTGTGCCACGACATTTCAATCATCGGCATTATTCTCGAAAAAAGACTAATAAAGTAAGGAAAAAAAAGAAGGACCAAAGTGAGCAAAGGACCAAAGAGTAAGCAAAAAACCCAAGCATTGATTGATATATAATAATAATAAGCAAAAGAAGTAAGCGATGATTCATAAACCTAATAAGATAAGTATAGTAGCATGTACACTTGTCCACATACACACAAATGTCATCTATAGTTTGTAACTACAACTAGGCCAACATCAAGCCTTCTGGCTCGGCTTAGGAAACGGGAGGACGCCTTGTCTGGTCATGAACTTTCTATAGTCACCCTGCATCTCTAGGCGATCTTCTTTGTCACGGTTATTCGGGTTATTTCCTCCGTAGAAGATCCCCCCGAAGTCATGACATCACGAAAGATGATTGCCCCAAACTGCTGCTGGATGCGATACATCTCTTGTCTAATATCTGAATCAGTGATCTTGGCCTTTGTTCGGCCCACTGTTTGAGATGATCTGGCAGCGTAGAATTCTGCTGGTCAAGTAGGAACGCCCTCATGTGATGGAGTGCGTAGTAGGCTTCCTTCTTACTGTTTTCCGGCTGCTTCACGTAGGGGAACTCCGTTACGTGGTTGAAGATGTGCCTGCCGAACTTGACCTTCGTACGCACGAAGGTGGTGCCTTCCGTCGAGGCAAAGCCAGTGAGAGCATCATCCAAAACTTCCTTGATCTTGTCGTAGTTTTTCTTCTTTTCTAGACTCCCCGAGTCAAAATACGTGGCGTGGGAATGCTTCAGCGATAAGGAGATGAGCGTGCAGTGTTCATCTCTGTGCAAAAAATTCAAATGGAATGTGTTGGAAAAAGAATGATGATCTAATAAAGCCAATCGACGGTGGCGAGTGAATAACGACTTACTCGGGAAAGTAAGACACGAGAATGTATTCCTTTGTCTTGTTCGCCACGAGGATTATTTTTAGGTACGAGGCCACGATACGTCGTTCGGCGGGGGAACCCAAGAAGCCGTCACGCATGTAGTAGGGGTCCACTATAGCGATGCCCGGTGTGTTCTCTCTAATGATCTGCATGGCCAGCCGAGAGAAAGCAGGCGGACCATGGTATAGTGCAATGGTATAGGTGGAACATATTGAAGATATCGTCGAACGCAGGAAGAACAGATCCGCAGGGCATTGTCGACGAAGCCCAAGCCTGGTGGCACCTTAACCACGAATACCGGTGCTAGGGATCTTTCTCCGATAGAAGGCGTCTCTCTATCGCCAAGACGTCATGCACACTCTGCAGTTCCGAACTGGCGAGCCTCCACAAATTCTTAGGTAGCATGGGCTCACCTGCCACATGAATCCTCCACATAATACCCTCGGGTCTTGGTGGCCCGTCCCGAAACCTGATCGGATTAGCAGTTGTTGACGCCACCGGCTGGCTCGAGCTGCTAGATTTTCTTTTCCTGCCCTTTTTTCCTTTTGGAGAGCAGGCAGGCACCGCAATCTGAGCACCGGCCGCCCTATGTGGTGTGTCAGGGCTTAGAATAAAGGGTCGGTTGGTTGTATCAGCTGGCTCTGTAAAGGCGCAAGCTGGAGGCGTCTCCTGAGAACCAAACAGATGCTTGGTGATAGTGGCTTTCTCTGTGGGGCCACCAGCTAGGTCTTCATTGCTAAACTGAGTGTTGAAGAAGTGATCATTCCAGTCTTCGTCGTCCTCGGCCAGATCCTGCGCCATGTGCATATCATCAACATGATCATCCGACCCACCACGTGGAGGTGACGGCGAGGGCGGTAAGGGGGCCTTGCCACCTCTTGTCGCTGGCACGACAGGCGTTGCTGTTGTCTGTGGCGTGATGGCCCCCGCCGTCCCCAAACGTATCATGCTCTTTGGCCATTGGAAGAATAAGCCGAAGCAAGTTCTGAGGACAGCCGACTCTTCTTCATCCGCTCCTGGGGGTTGAATGGGAGGTTCCAGGTCATCGCAGCCCCTTAGCACCCGACTAATTTTAACCCTGTGCACACTATCTAGCATCGTCCTTGAGTGGAACGTGCGCTGCAAGGGTTGAACGATGGTACCATTGGCAACATCCCTTAGCTCGTTGTTCACGTATCATAAGAGAGTGCAAGGAACATCCGTCTGCGGAAAACATGTACGGCGTCAGAGATGCCATAAGAGTAATAGATGGCGTGAAAGGCGGTAAAGCAATTTGTTTACCGTGATGGCGTCGAGATTGGCTAATGTCGACGCACAGCATACGGCGATGGGCGTGCAAGAGACGGAAGGGATGCTTGATGGCACGGTGCTGGCCGCCGGTGTATTCTCCCTACCACCGGGTGCTTGGAGCTCCGGTGCCGCCGCGACGATGGCAGGGGGGCACCAACATGTACTCCGGCGCTGCGGTGATGGCAGGGGGAGTCACCAACACTTGCGGAGCCGCGGTGCTAGCGGGCGGAGTCACGAACACGTAGTTCGCCTGATTCGTCGGCGCCGCGTTGTTCGAGTGACTTCTGACCATGGTTGGAATCGGGCACGGCCCTACTCGACCACCCACACTACAGTTCGCTATTGACTCCACTAAGGTAGGCAGGAAGGACGTGAGGGTGATTGCCAGGTTGTCTTGGATGATCTGCGGGATCCACGCCACTTGTTCCTTAAGTTCTTGAACCTCGCGGTTTTCCTCCTCGCCACATGCGTCCTCGGCGGTTGACCAAAATGATCCACCCAATTCTTACCCCCGAGGCCGGCCAGACGGCCAGCCGACGATGGCTTCTTCGTAACCGGCTTTATTTTCTTGGCCTGGTTCATCGCCCTGTTAAAAGGGTTATCCCACCGGGTGGCGCCGTCGACCCCTGGGATGAGGAACCCTGGGATCCATGACTAGCAACAATTTCCTCCTCCTGCATAAGAAGTAACAGTCGATCGTTTAGATCATCGATTAGAATGCAATCGAGTTGATCCGTGGTAATTAGACTATACTTTCCACAATTTCCTCGAATTCCTTCACCGTAGGATCCGTGGTGAGTTGTTTGGTTTTGGGGTCCACATGGTAACGAGCCCTGATGAAGTTTCGAACCTGCCCGGGTTCGAATTTCGCAAAGGGGTTTTATATCCCCTTGGAACTATACTCTTCGTCCTCCTTATTCCATTTGGCCTCCGCGGTTCTGTATCCACCAGATCCGAGATGGTGATGACCTATATTCATTGCCTGCAGCACCTTTCCCTGATTACTATTGGCCAGGGCTCTTTCGGATTCACACCTCTCCTTGAACTCCGGGCGATCTTGGTGATCTGGGTCAATCTTCCGGATCTCCTTGAGACTTTTGCCTTCTTTATAGATCTTCTTCTTTATCCGGGTTCTCCGGTGGCGGCGGTGCTCATCTTTGTGAGGCGGATTTGTTTACTTCGTTCCCATGATAATTTGTGTTCGATACTTAGCGGGAACTTGTATCTTCGCGACTTCTCGAAGAGGAGTGTGCGCAAGTGGCCATTATCTTTATGCCGGAGATTCTCGGTGTTGATCGAGATGGTTGTCCGGGTGATCGCCGCCACTTGCCCACCGTACCCTCTGACGACAAGGTCGGGCTCCAAAGGAACCCCTGATGGGCTCACTTCGGTAATTTCCTCCCTGACCGTGCCGACCGTGTTTGGGCGTCGTTCCTTCGGCTTCTTCTTCTTCTTAGGAGGATTGCTACCACTCCCTGTGCCCTCGCCGCCATCAGTGTTTTCATCGTCTGCCGTTCCTTCGGCTTCTTCCTCCGCGTCTTCCATCTCATCATCCTCGCTTTCCGAAGGATGGTATTCTTCATCGTCTTATAGCCGCTGGGCCGCCTCCCAGAATGTCAATTGTTTATTCGGAGGTATGAGTTCTCCTTCAGCGCTGATGCGCTTAGAACATCCAGCCTCGTCGTTGTCACACATCTTTGCACTAATAAAAAACAAATAATTGGTTAAATGCACGGAAAAATCCGGCATGACCTTTGCTAATTTTCTTAAACTAGGAGTGCCCGATTTCTGCCGAAACGGAAGTTAATCAACATTCCGGCAAAAATCGGGACTCATTTCATACAAGAACCTGCATACACGACATAATAAAGTGCTTCATATACAAGCACAAGCACAATTTCAAGGTGTTGTTGTCCTAGCACAGATAGTAGCAAAACCAACACTACTCTATTTTTCCTTCCAAACCATTTCACAACCACATCCATCCAGTCCCAGCACAGTGCCACAACCATTTATACTTTTGTTATCAATTTGACAGTACCAGCATATCAAAGCATATAGGACAGTACCAACATATCAAAGCATCAACTTTATAAAACACTAGCAGATGCAAAGGCAGTAGAAATATCAACTTTATAAAACAGTAGCAGATGCAAAGGCAGTAGAAGACACTAAGTTGTTAACACTAGAAAACAAGTGTTACATCTGTTCTTTTAATTTGTTTAAAAAGGAAAAGGTTTGGAGAGGAGGGAGCTCTCAGTTAAAATAGAAGTGTTATGCTAGATCATCCTAGAGCTATAGAAAACAATTATAATCTATTCATAACAGGAATTAAGCCTCAGATTTACATATTATTGGTATGTACATCACATCAGGAGGATTGCTTAAGGCACTAATAGAAACTGTTCTTATTCTTAAAAATGGTATGTAAATAATTTTCCTAGCAAGTGTTCTAGGAATCATACAAAAATACAAGAAGACAGATTCTTTCTTAAGACTTCAAACAATGACTCATTCATATATGTTCTTGCAAAGCTAAAGATTCAACTAAGATATCATGGGAAGGGACTGGAATAGTTTTATTTCCATGTCTCATCAACTATAATAATGATCTCATTAAACCTACATAAATCAATTACAACAGATCATGATTAAATGACTCTGCTAAAAATATTGATGCACCTAAATCATTTTCCACAGTAGCAGTAGCACTCAACATTTCCCCACCCACCGCTCTAATCTAAACCTGTGAGCGCCCAGGTTCGAATCCTGGTGCCCACCTTTTTTATTTTTATTATAAAAATATTTTTAAATGTTCCAAAAAATGCCCAAAAGTGGTGATATATTCCATAAAAGTTTTGTTTTGATTTTAAAATACTTTTAAATATTCCAAAAATTCCCGAAAGTGATAATATATGTAATAAAAGTGGTACAAATTAAATATGATTCAAATATGTCATAATAATTTGTCCATGATACAAATATGTCATAATAATTTGTCCATGAATATTACAATCTTTTTCGACCACGCGTTTTACAATATTTTTTGAGCTAGCGTTTTACAATATTTTTTCCCTTCTTTGTCGCGGTTGAATAATTTAGCCCCGGCACTTTAATGTTTCTTCTTTCGAACGGGCTACCTTTTTTGGGTAGGGTTGTCCTTTTTCTTCTTGTGATGTATGTTGCTGCATCGTAGTCGTCGTCATCTTCAATCTTTGGATCGCCGTACTAGTCAAAGTCTTGCTCGTTGGCGACTCCATCCATTCCGATGATGTTTCTTTTTCCTCTCCTCACGACAACACGGCTAGGATTTGGCGGGTCGGTAATGAAAAAACATTGGTCCACTTTGGTAGCCAGTACCCACGGTTCATTTTTCGCGACCACGTTCGCACCAGCAGCCTTGGATTTGGCTGCTTCGGGTATAACCATGGTTGTTAAATACCGGTCTTCTCTTTTGACGCTCTTTGCCCATCTGACACGGAACATCGGCACTTTTTCTCCATAGTAGTCGAGCTCCCAGATCTCCTCGATTCTGTAATAGAATCTTTCCTTCACGTTGTCATGGTGTAGAATTCCGACGTTACGCCTGAGTTCAGATAATCACACTTGTCCTTTTCCTCCGTGTAGAATGTGTAGCCGTTGATATCATATGCCTGATAGGTCACCGGGTTTTGCATCGGTCCCTGCGACAAGGTGAATATGATCTTTTCCGTGTCAGAAGAATGCGATCGCGGGGGATTATCAAGGAGCATCTGCCTAAACCAACGCGTGAAATCTGAGTTGTGCTCTTTGATTATTTCTCTCTGCGTCCTCTGTATGCCCAGGTCACTGTACTTCTTCTCGATTAACCTTTTGTGCTTCTGTACCCAAGGATCGACCAGTTCTAAATGCTGTAGAGCGACGAGGTTTGCTCGATCAAAGTCCGCGCGTCAAAAACCAAAGTCTGCATGCAGTATGCGACGACCCTCTCGGTGACTAGATCCGTCGATCTTGCCAAGGTGCCTGTTGACAGGAAGACCGACAGGATTCTCGATGTCTAGATAATTCGTGCAGAAAGAGATGCACTCTTCGGCCAGAAAGCCCTTGGCTATGCTTCCATCTGGACGGGACATGTTGCGAACATATCCTTTGATGTGTCCGTTCATCCTTTCGAACGCCATCATGCTGCGGAGGAACATCAGCCCGAGTTAGACGATGTACTCCACGACATGGACAAGCAGATGCACCATAATGTCAAAGAATGCGGGTGGGAAGTAGACCTCAAGCTCGCATAGTATGTCAACACCCGGATTTTTCAATCCTAGATGCCTGTTATGCCATACATCGCAATCCCATGATTACCATTTTTGCGAGACATAACAGAATTGGATACCATAGTACATCATCCATTACAAACGATACATAAGTCCTTACACAAATAGGGATCTCATCATCCAGTTCTTAATACAACATCAAGCATCGAAATACGTAATAATAACGGTAGCGTAGGCGAAGCTCCATCTTCGGGGTCACATGCAATGTTGACGATGGGAGATGATCCTAGTTGTCGTAACCTTCCTGGGGTCCATCTTCCAAGTACTTCTCTTCATAGTCTGGCCATGGGAATAGACAGGGACAAAGCCATGAGTACTCTTTGAGTACTCGCAAACTAATACTAATAGGTAAGGAGGGGTTTTTGGATAATAGGACACTAGGCTCTAGGGTTGTTTTGCAAAATCCGGATTTATCTCTACTAAGTTCTAAAGCTAGTCACAATTTTATAACTCCTAACTAGGAACTTGTATTTCATATCCCAACTCTGTTGTGGTCAAGTCAAAGTCTTAGTTCATTTCACAGGTCATTTTGAAAAGTCTGACGGGGGAACAGTATGGCCACTCCAACTGTCCATAATCATGGACGCTATTCGAATAGTTTGACACTCTGCAGAGATTGTACACTTTCACCACAATATTCGATACATCCGTCAGGAACAAATCCTGAATTCACCATACTCAGTATGCGGATAATCAATCCTAACCTTTCGATTACACGCCCTAGTATAAGTGTAGGGGTTCGTAGCATGGAAAACAAAAAATTTCTATCGCATACAAACAAACAAGCCAAGATCTATCTACTAGATTGTAGCAACGAGTCGATGGAATAACTTACCCTCGAAGATTCCAAAGCGTTTAACGAGAGCGTATTCTCGTGGGTGATGTAGTCGTACTCTTTCCGATCTCAAGATCGTGTAGATGATCCTTCAAGGCTGCGTTCAGCGCTCCCGATCGGTCACACGTTCGATTTTCGACGAAGACCTTCCTCTCCCTTGTTCCAGCGGTGGAGGTTGTAGCACTCTCCTCGCGATTCCGGCAGACAACGTGGTACCGGAAGTAGAGGGAGATCCGAAGGCTTAAGCCTTGCAAGTAGTATGGTGGAGTATGAGAGAGGCTATTAGTGGTCTAGTAATTAGACACACCAATTAGAAGGCTCTAAACCGAAGGCTAAAGCAATTAGAAGCTCTAAACCAAAACGGCTCTAAATCGGAGGTAGAAGATAGGAACTTATGTGTGTTAGGAGGGGAGCCCTGCCCCTCCTTTTATGGGTGGAGGGTCTTGGCGCGCCAGGGGAGGGAGGGAGTCCCTCCCCAACTCGGCCTAGGGCTGGCCGCCGGCTTGGAGGAGAGAAACTCCTCCTCCAAGTTGGTTTCCAACTCCTCTTGCTTGTTTCCCACAGTTTCTTGTTTTAGCCGTTTGACTTTCAAACTGGACATTTGACTTTTCTGTTTTAGGATTCAATTTAATCCTTTATTTGGGACAGCAAGAACACTTAGTACATGATGCAATCATTCCAATATGTAATGACACATTCATGTACCCCCGGAGTGCGGACATTCGAACCTTCTAGAACATTCGATGAAAACACCGGAATCATTCCGCAACTCAAGCAGGACTTTCCTTATATGAATCTTATTCTCGGACCATTCGGATCACCTCGTGATATCCGGATCCCATCCGAGACTCGAACAACATTCGGTCTCTTTCTCATAATACCATAACTACTCAAACAACGTGAATCCTTAAGTGTGTCTCCCTACGGTTCGTGAATTATGCGGACATGATCGAGACACTTCTCCGAACAATAACCAATAGAGGAATCGAAATTCATATGGCTCCCACATATTTCTCGTTTACTGCGATCGAATGAACCACTTACATACGATACCAATTTCCCTTTGTCTCACGATATGTTACTTATCCGAGGTTATGATCGTCGGTATCTCTGCATACCTAGTTCAACCTCGTTACTGATAAGTACTCTTTTCTTGTTCCCGTGATATGTGATCCCTTGTGACCAAGTCACATGCTTGCAAGCTAATTGGATGACATTCCACCAAGAGGGCCCAGAGTATATCTATCCGTCATATGGATGGACAAATCCCACTCTTGATCCATGTGTCTCAACCAATACTTTCCGAACACTCAATGCCACCTTTATAGCCACCCAGTTACGGTGTGGTGTTTGATGTCATCAAAGCATCCATCCGGTAAAGGTGATATGCATGATCTCATGGTCGAAGGAATTAGGTTACTATGTATCAGAAAGCATATAGCAATTGAACTACTGAAATGACTTGATCTTTATGCTACGCTTATCTATAGGAGTATGTCCACCATATTATTCTCCTAACGATATGATCTTGTTGTTGATAACATATCAATGTTCATGATAGGGAAACCACAATCATTAATCAACCAACAAGCTAGTGAAGTATAGAGGCTATACTAGGGACTTCAAATTAAGTTTACAAATCACACAAGTATCAATGTTTCCTTGTTAATACTATTATAGCATGAATGTAAACATTTATCATAAACACAAAGATATAATAATAACTACATTTATTATTGCCTCTAGGGCATATCTCCAACTGTCTCCCACTTGCACTAGAGTCATCTAATCTAGATTACATGGTAATATACCGAACACCCATGGCAGTTTGGTGTTGGTCATGTTTTGCCCTCGGGAGAGGTTTAGTCAACGGATCCGCCACATTCAGATCTGTGTGTACTTTGCAAATCTTTATATCCCCATCTTGGATATGTTCTCGAATAGCGTGAAAACGTAGCTTGATATGCTTGACTTCTTGTGTGACCTTGGTTCTTGCGCATTGGCTATGCCCATGTTATCACACTAGATAGACATTGGGTCCAGCGCACTAGGAACCACCCAGCTCTGCAATGAACTCTTTCATCCATATCGCTTCTTGTGAAGCCTCGGCAGCCATGTATTCCGATTTAGTTGAAGATCTCGCCACAACGCTTTGCTTTGCACTCCTCCAAATAGCTGCTGCACCATTCAAAATAAATACGATCCGGATTGTGATTTAGAATCATCCGGATCGTGTTCCAACTAGCATCGGTGTAACCATTAACAACGGTGTTCATCACCTCCATAAGAAAGAACCATATCCTTAGTTCTTCTCAAGTACTTAAGGATGTTTTTGACCACTGTCCAATGATCCACTCCTGGATCACTTTGATATCTGCTAGTTAAACTAATAGCATATGCAATGTCGGGTCTAGTACATAGCATGGCATACATTAGAGATCCTATGGCTGAGGCATAGAGTCTTACTCATCCTTTCTCTATCTTACGCGATGTCGGACTTTGAGTTTTACTCAAGGTCGTATTGGGCAACATGGGAAAGAACCCTTTCTTGCTTTCTTCCATTCCAAACCTCTTTAGAACTTTGTCCAAATATGTACTCTGTGACAATGATATTTGGCGTTTCGATCTATCTCTATAAATCTTTATGCCTAATATGTAAGCTTCGCCAAGATCCTTCATTGAAAAACTATTATTCAAATATTCTTTGACACTATTAAGAAGGTCTACATCATTCCCAATCAACAATATGTCATCCACATATAGTATTAAGAATGCTCTGAGCTCCCACTCACTTTCTTGTAAATACAAGCTTCTCCATAAGTTTGTATAAAACCAAAACTTTGATTACCTTATCAAAACGTTGATTCCAACTTCGGGATGCTTGCTTCAATCCATAGATGGACCGTTGAAGTTTGCATACCTTGTTAGCATCTTTAGGATCGACAAAACCTTTGGGTTGCATCATATACAACTCTTCATCAATGTCTCCATTGAGGAATGCTGTTTTGACATCCATCGCCATATCTCATAATCATAATATGCAGCGATTGCTAACATAATCCTCACATACTTTAGCTTCCTCTTGGTGAGAAAGTCTCGTCATAGTCAACTCCTTGAATTTGTCGAAACCCTTTTGCGACAAGTCGAGCTTTATAGACAGTAACATTACCATCAACATCTGTTTTCTTCTTGAAAATCCATTTGTTCTCGACAGCCTTCCGGCCATCCGGTAATTCCACCAAAGTCCATACTTGGTTTTCGTACATGGATCCAATCTCGGTTCATGGCTTCTTGCCATTTATTGGAATGGGCTTATCATCGCTTCCTCATATGTCTCGGGGTCATCGGTGTTGTCCACCAACATGACATTCATAACAGAATCATACCAATGGAGGTGGTACGAAGTTCGTTGACCTCCGAGGCTCTGTAGCAACTTCAACCAAGTTTCATGATCACCATCATTAGCTTCCTCTCTTATTGGTGCGAGCACCACGGAACTTCTTCGGTCTTGCGCTACTCGCAATTTTGAGAGAAGTTTCGACAACCTCGTCGAGTTCTACTTTCCTTCCAGTCACTTCTTTCGAGAGAAATTCCTTCTCTAGAAAGGATCCATTCTTAACAACGAAGATTTTGCCTTGGATCTACGATAGAAGGTATACCCAATAGTTTCCTTGGGTATCCTATGAAGACGCATTTTTCGCTTTGGGTTCAAGCTTGTCCATTGTAACTTCTTTACATAGGCTTCGCAACCCCAAACTTTAAGGAACGACAATCTAGGTTTCTTCCCAAACCATAATTCATACGGTGTCGTTTCAAGGGATTTAGATGGTGCCCTATTTAAAGTGAATGCAGTTGTTTATAATGCATAACCCCAAAATGATAGCGGTAAATCTGTAAGTGACATCATAGAACGAACCATATCTAAGAGAGTTCGATTACGACGTTCAGACACACCATTACGCTGTGGTGTTCCCGGCGGTGTCAACTGTGAAAGTATTCCGCATTTCTTCAAATGCTCGCCAAACTCGTAACTTAGATATTCACCTCCACGATCAGAACGTAGAAATTTAATCTTCTTGTTACGTTGATTCTCTACCTCACTTTGAAACTCCTTAAACTTCTCGAAAGTTTCGGACTTATGTTTCATGAAATAGATATACCCATATCTACTCAAGTCATCCGTGAAGGTAAGAACATAACGATAACCATCGGCGATGCTACACTCATTGGACCACACATCGGTATGTATGATTTCCAATAAGTCCGTAGCTCGCTCCATCATACCGAAAATGGAGTCTTAGTCATTTTTCCCATCGGACATGCTTCGCATCTTTCAAGTGATTCAAAATCAAGTGATTCAAGAAGTCCATCGAATGGAGTTTCTTCATACGTTTCACTCCAATGTGACCAAGACGATTGCCACATATAGGTCGAATTATCGCTGATTTCAAGCGTTTAGCCTCAATGTTGTTGATATGTGTATTTCCACTATCGAGATTCAATAAGAATAGACCATCTATCAAAGGTGCATGTGCATAAAACATATTACTCATATAAATCGAACAACCATTATTCTCGGATTTAAACAAGTAACGTCTCGCAATAAACAAGATCCCGATATAATGTTCATGCTTAACGGGCACCAAATAACAATTATTTAAGTATAAAACTAATCCCGATGGTAGATGAAGGGTAGCGTGCCGACCGCGATCACATCAACCTTTGATCCGTTTCCACGCGCGCATCGTCACCTTGTTCTTCGCTAGCTTCCGTTTATTCGCAAAGACTGCACTGTTTGAGTTACAAATATGAGCAAGAACCAAGATCAAATACCGAGCACTACTACGGTACTAGTGAGATACACATCAATAACATGTATATCGGATATACCTTTCTTCTTGATGTTGCCGTTCTCAAATCCGCCAAGTACTTTGGGCAATTCCTTCGATGACCTTCTCCCTTGCGTAAAAGCACTCGAGATCGGGCTTAGGTCCAGCCTTGGTCTTCTTCGTCGTGGTAACTTTCTTACCACCCTTCTTGAAGTGTCCCATTTGCTTAGACTTGCCTTTCTTGAATTTGGTGGTCTTATTGACCAACAACACTTGGTGCTCTTTCTTGATCTCCACTTCGCAGATTTCAACATGGCAAAGAGTTCGCAGCGTCTTGTTCATGTTACGCATGTTGTCGTTCATCACAAAGTTCTTGTAACTTGGTGGAAGTGATTGGAGGACACGGTAAATCCCCAAAGCATTAGGAATCACTATACCCAAGCTTTGAAGTTTGTTTGCGTGCCTGGACATCTTAAGCACATGCTCACCGGCGAGCTGCCCTCTTCCATCTTGCAGTTAAAGAACTTTTCGAAGCCTCATAGCTTTCAATTGCCGCATGAGTCTCAAAAATCAATTTGAGATCCTCGACAATATCATATGGGTCTGAATCCTCAAACCTTTTCTGAAGCTCCGATTCCAAACCATACAAGATAGCACACTGAACTATGGAGTACTGATTCTTCCAAGCGAGGTAAACATTCTTTACTTCATCGGGAGCATCAGCTGCAGGTGGGTCACCCAGCGGTGCATCCAGCACATAGGTCAAATTACCAGCTGTGAGGACAATCCTCAAATTGCGGAACCAATCCGCGAAGTTGCTTCCATTGTTTTTCAACTTTTCTTTCTCTAGGAACGCATTAAAATTGATGGTAGGGGCTGCCATTGATCTACAACATATTTGCAATAGTTTAGACTGAGTTTATGACAAATTGAGTTCAAATTAATTAATGTAATTAAACTAAGTGAACTCCCACTCAAAACAATATCCCTCACATTGTTTTAGTGATCACATGAACCAAATCCACTACATCAACACCGATCATCACGAGAGTTGATATAGTTTCAATGGCGAACAATCGTCATGTTCATCATATCTACTATATGATTCATGCTTTACCTTTCGGTGATCCGTGTTCCGAGACCATGTCTGTACATGCTAGGCTCGTAAAGATCAAACCTTAGTTTCCGCATGAGCAAATCTGGCTTGCTCACGTTGTATACACTTGCGGAATCTAACACACCCGATCATCACGTGGTGCTTCGAAACAACAAGCTTTAGCAACGGTGCTGACTAAGGGTGAACACTTTATGACTTGAAATTCATGTGCATGAGGGATCATCTTATAATGCTACCGTCGTCTACTAAGCAATACAAGATGCATAAAGGATTAACATCACATGCAATTCAATATATATGTGATATGATATGGCCTTTCTTCGTTGTGCTTCCGATCTCCATCTTCAAGCACGAACATGATCTCCATCATCACCGGCATTGCATCAAGGTCAATGACGCTACTCCATGGTTGTCGTCCACCGGCTTCAACTATTACAACTACTTTGAATAGACACGCGGGTCTTAACATAAATTAAAGACAACCATATGGCTCCTGCCGGTTGCCGACTTACAATAAGGAACATTGCATACATCAAATATAATCACAATCATGGCCATATCACATCACGGCACACCCCTGCAAAACAAAGTTAGACGCCTCTACTTTCTTTGCATATTTTACGTGGTTTGGGGCTTTCAATAAGTGTCGTTCTAACTTACGAACAAGAACCACAACATTGATACTAGTATTGTTAATCACCGGTTGTAAATTGGATCTTAACTATGCTAGGAGAAACAGGCACCCGCAAAGCCACTTATGCAATACAAGTTGCATGTCAAGCATGGAGCAAGTCTCATGAACGATGTCATGTAAGGTTAGCCCGGGCCGCTTCATCCCAACATACCGCAAGATGCAAAGTACACAATAAGCAATCGACAATAAAAGCATCAACGCCCACAATGACCATTGTGTTCTACTGCAGATCTACATATAGACACGGCTCGATACCTTGTAGGGTTCGTAGCATGGAAAACAAAAATTTTCTATCGCATACAAACAAACAAGCCAAGATCTATCTACTAGATTGTAGCAACGAGTCGATGGAATAACTTACCCTCGAAGATTCCAAAGCGTTTAACGAGAGCGGATTCTCGTGGGTGATGTAGTCGTACTCTTTCCTATCTCAAGATCGTGTAGATGATCCTTCTGGCGCTGCGTTAAGCAGCGCTCCCATGATCACACGTTCGATTTTCGACGAAGACCTTCCTCTCCCTTGTTCCAGCAGGCAGCGGAGGTTGTAGCACTCTCCTCGCGATTCCGGCAGCACAACGGCGTGGTACCGGAAGTAGAGGGGAGATCCCGCAAGGCTTCGCCTTAAGCCGGTGCGAGTATGGTGGAGTATGAGAGAGGCTATTAGTGGTCTAGTAATTAGACACACCAATTAGAAGGCTCTAAACCAATTAGAAGGCTCTAAACCGAAGGCTAAAGCAATTAGAAGCTCTAAACCAAAACGGCTCTAAATCGGAGGTAGAAGATAGGAACTTATGTGTGTTAGGAGGGGAGCCCTGCCCCTCCTTTTATGGGTGGAGGGTCTTGGCGCGCCAGGGGAGGGAGGGAGTCCCTCCCCAACTCGGCCTAGGGCTGGCCGCCGGCTTGGAGGAGAGAAACTCCTCCTCCAAGTTGGTTTCCAACTCCTCTTGCTTGTTTCCCACAGTTTCTTGTTTTAGCCGTTTGACTTTTCTGTTTTAGGATTCAATTTAATACTTTATTTGGGACAGCAAGAACACTTAGTACATGATGCAATCATTCCAATATGTAATGACACATTCATGTACCCCTCCCCCCCCCCGGAGTGCCGGACATTCCGGAACCTTCTAGAACATTCCCGATGAAAACACCGGAATCATTCCGCAACTCCGAAACGGGACTTTCCTTATATGAATCTTATTCTCCGGACCATTCCGGATCACCTCGTGATATCCCGGATCCCATCCGAGACTCCGAACAACATTCGGTCTCTTTCTCATAATACCATAACTACTCAAACAACGTCGAATCCTTAAGTGTGTCTCCCTACGGTTCGTGAATTATGCGGACATGATCGAGACACTTCTCCGAACAATAACCAATAGAGGAATCTGGAAATTCATATGGCTCCCACATATTTCTATGATTACTTTGCGATCGAATGAACCACTTACATACGATACCAATTTCCCTTTGTCTCACGATATGTTACTTATCCGAGGTTATGATCGTCGGTATCTCTGCATACCTAGTTCAACCTCGTTACTGATAAGTACTCTTTTTATCATTCCCGTGATATGTGATCCCTTGTGACCAAGTCACATGCTTGCAAGCTAATTGGATGACATTCCACCGAGAGGGCCCAGAGTATATCTATCCGTCATATGGATGGACAAATCCCACTCTTGATCCATGTGTCTCAACCAATACTTTCCGAACACTCAATGCCACCTTTATAGCCACCCAGTTACGGTGTGGTGTTTGATGTCATCAAAGCATCCATCCGGTAAAGGTGATATGCATGATCTCATGGTCGAAGGAATTAGGTTACTATGTATGAGAAAGCATATAGCAATTGAATTATTGAAATGACTTGATCTTTATGCTACGCTTATATAGAGGAGTATGTCCACCATATCATTCTCCTAACGATATGATCTTGTTGTTGATAACATCTCAATGTTCATGATAGGGAAACCACAATCATTAATCAACCAACAAGCTAGTGAAGTATAGAGGCTATACTAGGGACTTCAAATTAAGTTTACAAATCACACAAGTATCAATGTTTCCTTGTTAATACTATTATAGCATGAATGTAAACATTTATCATAAACACAAAGATATAATAATAACTACATTTATTATTGCCTCTAGGGCATATCTCCAACAATAAGCACCTCTCCTGTGAGTTTGGCCTCCCAACCATGACCAACTGTCATCTTGGGTACTGCACAGGTGGACAATCTTCACAAGGTAGCCTCAGCTCAAACCTTGGCCGTGAGGGAACCAATACTAAGGAATATAAGTTTCCAGTCAAGCCCTACCCAATATTCGGGTATTGTGGTTGTACGATAAAATTGGAATGGTATCGCATCCAGACAACCATCAGTTTTATAAAGGGCTAAGGCTCATGCCTCAACATTTTTATCACGAAAGTTCTCAAGTGTTTGGAAACACATGTCCAAAACATTTCAATAGAATGATCCATCATTCCAAGGTTTCATAACCATTTTTCCGCCAAGTATTCCCATCTAAAATTTGATCAAATTTTATGCTTAGCACTAGCATCTACAGGTGGGGGGTAGTACTAATGAGGGGTGGTAACTAGTGGAGTTTCAACTAAGTACAACCTCATGTCTCAGGCTAATGTCAAGGTTTCTAACTTAGGCCAAATTTTATGCTCTTTATGCAACCTTCAGCATCTTTCCAAAATCTACTAGTCACTTAAATACACTCTAAGTGAGCTTTGATAAAGAAATAAAGTAAGAAGCTTGCAAGAAAACTAGGATTGGTTTATGAAGTGGGGGTGATCACTTATGCTTAAGGCATATAGTAGGCTTAGTAACAAGTATGGGCTTGCATAGGTAAAGTATCTTGCACGTGTTAGCTTGCACATTCACTAGTAGTATTAGGCTTGCTAAAGTAGAATGTCTTGCAAGTTTTAGCTTGCATTGGTATAGTATCAGCTTGCCTTGTGCAGAGCAGTGGTTGAAGTTCTCCTCGGCTTCTTCTTCGTAGTATCCTCCTTCCTCCTCGTATCCTTGGTCGGTACTAGC
Organism: Avena longiglumis; assembly: GCA_030063025.1. Classification (NCBI taxonomy): domain Eukaryota; kingdom Viridiplantae; phylum Streptophyta; class Magnoliopsida; order Poales; family Poaceae; genus Avena; species Avena longiglumis. The sequence continues at coordinate 465,996,346 of CP125974.1, read as the reverse complement.
GTCTATGAATAAATACGAGGTACACAATCACCAAACAATACTTAACTACTTGCAATCATCACACACAAGGGTCCTATGGATGATCTAGCATCATCTCTATCATTACAAGGTTAAGGCTTGATTTAATTCCTTTGATTTTTAGAAAAGTAATTTCTACTCATTGAAAAACTACTTAAGATTTAATATTCTCCAAACCCAACATGGGATCATGTTGACACATGTCATCACCACATATTGTAGTCCATGGGAATTTGATTTAAAGTGGTGTCACAATTTAATAAGGTTTTACCCTTTTATTTTAATTAATTAAAGTGGCTAGAAATGCTTATGTAGCATTCTTTTATTACTTGAACATTATTTCTGCAAGTAAACCTATATATTTTTATATATTCTGAAAGGTATGGTTAAATGTGATTTTTGAGAGTTGGAATCAACTCAAAAGCTATTATGGTTTAAAATTGAAAAATGTTTGAATGCAGAAAAGCTTCTGCCTTGTTATTTTTACCATGGGTGATCTATAGATCCAAATGACTTGAATCCAACGGGCTTGGATTCAGCATTCACAGATCTTTCCAACAAAATTGGTTTCATTCAATTTGGTGTACTGGATCAATCTGGGTTGATTTTTGAAGTTGGGTACAGAAGTGTGTTTGAATTGAAATAGAAAAAGTTTAGTTTGAATAACTGGGCTACGCGGGAAAAGTTACTGGGCCGGCCTGCTAAGCGCAGTTCTCCCGTGGGCTTCCTAAGTGGGTGTCCCCACTCATCAGTGACACGGGGCTGGGCGAAGCGATATGGGACGATGTGGATCGTTCGATCTAGTTCTAATCTAACGGCTGGGAGTCATCGTCGACGCGATACAACTCCGGCGAGAACGAAACCTAGCGCGCAAAGTGAGGGTCGCTGGGGGCTCACCGGGGTACTGGCGAGGGTCGGATATGCGGGAGAACGACGAAGTCGACGACGGCGAACTCAGGGGTGGTCGCAGCAGCTCTTCCGGCGGCTCCAATCGCTGGCTCCCTTCTTCTCCGGCAGCGGCAGGCTCCAGTGAAATTCCGGCGAGGTGGTGCTCGCCTTGCTCTGAGAATGGTGTGGCACTATCAGTGAGGAGAGGGGAGTAAGATGGTGTGAAGAATTTGTGTTGGGGTGGCCTCTATTTATAGTCGAGCGAGGGGACCGTCGGGGCGCACGGTGAGCTCGTCTGGGGCGATGTTACATGCGGCTAATGGCATGGTCAAGGGTAGGGGACGGTGCGGTGTCTCCTGGCGATGCTCAACGACATGGTCTAGAGGCATGGGGTGGTGTGGTTTGGTCTGGAACGGGCAGTGCTCTGCACGGCAGAGGCGGCGTCTTTGACGGCGGGCGGTGGCTGTACGTCACGGGGCGGCAAACGGGGATGTCTGGCGGTCTCCTGGGTCGGTGTAGATTGTGTATGCACGCGGCGAGGGCGGCGCGCGGTCTGTGGGTGATGGTAGAGGGTGGCGCTCTGGCGCACGCTCGGCATGGTCTGGGCGCGGCTTGTGCGCGTGGTCCAGGGCTTGGCAACGCTCGCGGCTGGGACAGTGAGTGGCGGTGGACGGTGGGCTGCCTCCGGACATCTTGGCTAGGCTTGCTGCTCTAGCTTCTTTGTCCGACTATGGGGTGGCAAAGGGTGCTCGGCTATTCACCATTGATGGCAATGGCAAGCTCATAGTGGTGCTAGTGCAGCTAATCTTCCTAGATGATCTCTTGAGTTGTGTGTGAGCTAAATGGGGAACCAGTTAGGCAAGAATCACTGCTCACAATAGTGTTTGATGTTTGTTTGATTTGTGTGCGCAACTTTGTTTGATGAAATGGCCGCATGAAATCAAGTTTTGAATTTTGAATTGATTTTTGGTGGGTTTGCTAGATTGGTGCTGGTGAGTCTGTAGATGCTTGGGTTTTGAAAATTGAGCTTGTTTGAATAGTTTCTGAAAAAGTGGGATCTTCCCATATGATAAAGATTCAATTTTGAATTGTCATTTAAACTATGCATTTGAAAGTTTTTGGATGATCACAAAGTGGGCCTTGATACCTTGTTATGAGTACATTCAAGGGGTGCAAAGATCCAGAAAAGTTTCTGTTAGGTTCTGAAAGTTTGAGACAGCCAAAGTAGGCATGTGAGTTAAATTGGTCAAAGTGACCATTCATTTCATATATGTGTTTTGATTTCCTTGTCTTTAGGAAAAGTGTGGGAAATGTTTTAGATGATGTTTATTTCACCTAAGAAACATTTTACATGCAATGGAACAAACAAACAAGGTGGTTTTAAAGGATTTCAAAATCCATGCATACACATATGCATGCATTCATGATTTCCTTTAGAAAGTTTTTGTTAACCCTAATTTTGATGATTAGAATTTGATGATCCAAGCTTAGTATTTTTGGGATGTTACAAACCTTCCCCCCTTAAACAAAATCTCGTCCCGAGATTTGAAAAAGGACGAAAAGATTACCTAGGATTTGAAGAGATCGGGAAACTCCGTCCTGATGTGATCTTCGCGCTCCCAGGTAGCTTCCTCTTCTGTGTGGTTGGTCCACTGAATCTTGAGAAACTTGATGCTTCGAGTTCGGGTAGTTCGAAAAGCTTCTTCCAAAATGCGGATGGGTACTTCGGGATAGGTCAAGTCATTGTTGATCTCTATGGTCCGATGATCGATATTTTTGAACACTTCGGTCTTCTCGGGGACTTCGAGACATTTGCGAAGTAACGAGATATGGAACACATTGTGCACAGCTGACATCTCTTCAGGTAGTTCTAGTTGATACGATACTTCTCCTCGACGGTTCAGAATTTTGAAAGGTCTGATATATCTGGGGGCTAACTTTCCTTTGAGTTGGAAACGTTGCATTCCCTTCAATGGCGACACTTTCAGATAAACAAAATCTCCTATGTTGAAGGCGAGGTCTCGACGTCTCTTGTCGGCGTAACTCTTCTGTCGGGATTGGGCGGTCTTGAGGTGCTCACGAATCTTGTGAACCTTCTCTTCTGCTTCTTGGGGGATGTCGGGTCCAAAAATCTGACTCTCTCCTACTTCCGACTAGTTGAAAGTGGTGCGACACTTGCTTCCGTACATAAATTCAAATGGGGCCATTTGCAAACTGGCTTGGTAACTATTGTTGTAGGAAAATTCTGCAAACGGCAGACAGTCTTCCCACTTGGATCCATATTCTAGCACACATGCTCTAAGCATGTCTTCGAGTATTTGATTTACTTGCTCTGTTTGTCCATCGGTCTGAGGGTGATCTGTGATCGAAATCTAGGCGGGTCCCTAAACCTTCTTGGACTTTCTTCCAGAATCTTGAGGTAAACTGAGTTCCTCGATCCGATACTATGCTCTTGGGGACTCCGTGCAAACTGACGATTCTAGCGATGTATAACTCTGCTAGCTTCGAACTCTGATAGGTGGTTTTAACGGGCAAGAAATGGGCGCTTTGGACAATCTGTCCACTATGACCCAAATAGAGTCATTTCCCCTACTAGAAGTAGGTAGTCCAGTGATAAAGTCCATTCCTACATAATCCCATTTCCATTCCGGAATTTGCAAAGGTTGCAACAATCCGTGGTCTTTGATGTCCTGCCTTGACTCGCTGACATATATCACACTTGGCGATATAGCTTCCGATTTCTCTCTTCATCTTATGCCACCAAAATTGCTCTTTCAAATCTTGATACATCTTAGTTCCTCCGGGATGGATAGAATAAAGAGTATCATGAGCCTCCTTCAAGATAACTTCTTTCAACTCCGAATCTGCTGGTACACAAAGGCGTCCTTTGTACCACAACACTCCTTCTTCGTCCTCGGTGAATCCGGGTACCTTGCCTGTATCGATACGGCGCTTGATTCCGTCGATACTGGCTTTTCCCTTCTGCGCCTCTTTAATCTGACTGATCAAAGTGGGCTGAAGTTCTATGCTAGCCAAAAATCCTTCACTTACTAATTCCATTCGAAAATCTTCCATCTCCTTGTGCAAACTTGGTTGCTCCTTCAAAATCATGGAGTTCAAGCGGCACGGCAATCTGCTAAGGGAATCTGCTACCACGTTGGCTTTACCAGGGTGATAGTGAATGTCCAGGTCATAATCCTTGATTAGCTCAATCCATCTTCTCTGCCTCATATTCAACTCCTTCTGAGTGAATATATACTTTAGGCTCTTGTGATCCGAATAAATCTCTAGCGATTTCCCATCGTAATGTCTCCATGTCTTGAGGCTAGGACTACATTGCGAGTTCGAGGTCATGGGTTGGATAGTTTTGCTCGTGTTGCTTCAATTGTCGAGATAGATAAGATATAACTTTGCCTTCTTGCATTAGCACACATCCGAGACCAATCTTGGATGCGTCACAATACACATCGAAGGGCTTCGTGATATCCGGCATGATTAAGATTGGGGCTGATATCAATCTCCTCTTGAGTTCTTGAAAAATCGCTTCACACTTGTCTGTCCATTCAAACTTCTTGTCCTTCTTCAGCAATTGGGTCATGGGTCTGGCGATACTCGAAAATCCTTCGACGAATTTGCGGTAATATCCCGCCAATCCGAGAAAAGCACGAACTTGTGTTTGAGTGGTTCGGGCTTGCCAATCTTCTACGTCTTTCACTTTGGCAGGGTCAACGGCAATTCCTCCGGCTGACACAATGTGACCGAGGAATCCTACCTCCTGTAACCAGAATTCACATTTTCTAAACTTGGCATACAACTGATGCTCTCTAAGGGTTCCAATAATGGTCCTTAGGTGTAGCTCATGTTCTTCTTCTGATTTGGAATAAATCAGAATGTCATCGATGAAAACAACGACAAACTTATCCAGGAAGTCCATATAAAACGTATTCATGAGGTTCATGAAATAAGCGGGGGCATTGGTTAATCCAAAAGACATGACTGTATACTCGTACAATCCATATCTGGTGGTAAAGGCAGTCTTTGGAATATCCTCAGCACGAATTTTGAGTTGATGATAGCCAGTTCTAAGATCAATCTTAGAAAACACCTGGGCACCGGTCAACTGATCAAACAAATCTTCTATCTTGGGCAAGGGGTACTTGTTCTTGATGGTGACATCATTCAACTTCCGATAATCCGTACACAAACGGTTACCTCCATCTTTCTTGTCCACAAATAAGACAGGTGATCTCCATGGTGACTCACTTGGTTGAATCAATCCAATTTCTAGCATGGAATCCAGTTGCTTCTTCAGTTCTGCTAGCTCTTACGGGTTCATACTATAAGGTCTTTGGGCTATGGGTCCGGTTCCGGGGATTAGTTCTATGATAAACTCGATATCCCGATCTGGGCATCTGCAAAACATCTGAAATACATCGGGTATTCACGGACTATCCGGACTTGGTCAATGGTAGGTTGGGCTAGACTCTTGTTACACTTGAATTGGCGAGGTAAGGTTTGGATATATGTTTGATGTTATTCGTGTCTTGGTCATGGTGATGGCTTTCTTAGCACAGTCAATCAATCCCTTATGTTTGGACATCCAATCCATTCCTAATACTACTTCCAAACCTTTAGTTCCGAGTACTATTAGATTAGCATAAAAATCTATGCCATGGATTCGGATAGGGACGGCTTTGCAAATTTGCCTAGCCTTGGTGGTTGATCCGGGAATTTGCACAATCATAACATGCTTCAGTTTGGTTGGTTGAACTTTACTAGTGCAGGCAAATTCTTCGGTGACAAATGAATGTGAGGCACCAGAGTCAAACAACACTCTTGCAAGTACTGAATTAATAGAAAACATACCCAGCACGACGTCTGGCGCTTCCTGAGCTTCTTCAGCATGCATGAGAAAAAGACGGCCATTGCGGTTGAGTGAATTCCCTAGGGCAAATCTTCTCCCTGGCTGAACACGACGCTGCTGCTGAGCTGGGACAGTGGCATTGGGGGCTGTAGCGTTCTTCTTGTTGGGGCACTCATTGGAATATTGGCCTTTATTTCCACAGTCATAACAGGTCACTTGTGACTTGTCCTTGGCTGTGACAGGCACAACATTGCTTCCAGTCCTCGGGGCAGTGTTGGTGTTGGCGGTAGCATTGTTGGTGTTGAACTTGGGTGGGGCACGGGTGAAATGGCTAGAGTTGCCGGGGTTGTTGTGATTTCCTCCGGGTCTAGGGTTTCCACGGTTGGGGTAGGTCGGACGGGTCATAGGGGGTCTATTGGTTCTTGGGGCAAATCCTGGAGATGGGTTGGGGCGATACTTTGGGGTCTGATGGGTTCCTGGCTGATACATCATGCGACGCTTGCGGTTCTCATTGGCTTGGTTGATCTTTCCTTCCATCTGGATAGCAGAGTCGACAGGGGCTTCAATATCAGCAAGAGGGATATTGACTAACACCGTCTGCATCTCGTCATGCAGACCATTCAGGAATATTTCTTTCTTCTTGGCTTCGGTGTCTATCTCGTCCGGGGCATACCTAGCTAATGACAAAAATTTGTCACGGTATTCCACTACAGTCATCCTTCCTTGCTTTAGCTCTCTGAACTCGTCTCTCATTCTCTTGATCAAACCTGGTGGCACATGGGTTCTGCTGAACTTGACCTTGAATTCCTCCCAGGTCATCATCTGGCCTTCGGTCATTGCACGAACACTATTCCACCATGCCCTGGCATCTCCGGCCAGATAATGGGTGGCGAACAGGACTTTCTCGTTGGCTTCCACTCCGGCGACTTCTAAGTTGTTTTCCATGGTTTGCAACCAATCATCGGCGTCTAGGGGTTCTTCTGACTTGGTGAAAACGGGTGGGTTAGTATTATGGAAATCCTTGAGCTTAGATCCATGGTTGTCCTGATTTCCGTGGCCTTGGTTGTTGTGGGATAGCTGGGCTATCTGTTGCAGAGTGGCTAGGTTGACGGCGTTCTCTTTCGACAGCGGTCAGAAGTCAACATTTGCAGGATCTGCAACATCGGGTCCGGGGCTGAACCACTTCCTCCACGTGGCATCTGAAGATTGATCATGAGAAAAGAGGGAAATTTCTAAGGTCTTGGGTCTTTGAAAAGTTCTTAAATGTTTGACTCAGATTTTTCTAGCAACTTGCTTTTTCATTCATTCATTCATAGCACACAGTACAACACACACCACAACAAAGAAAACAGATGGTTTTAAGAACCATTCTGAAAACTACGATACAGTGGGACCGACTACTACTCACTACGCTAGTGCTCAGTGCTACTACTCCTCGGAGTCTGTGGCTTCATCATCTTCATCATCATCGATGAAGGCGAAATCATCCTCATCGGTGAAGAAGTCCATGGCCTAATCCTCCAGAAAATCATCGTCATCGCTGAGATAAGAGTAAGGGTCTCCACAAAGATCCTCTCCTGCATTCTCCCTTTCCTCCAACTTCATGTCTCTCTCGTGGATGGTCTCCTCCAGAGATGAGATGCGGTGGCGAAGACGGGCAATAATTTGCTCCTTTTTGTCGAGCTGACGGTGGTGAGACTTGCGATCCTTTGCTAGCATGGCTATGGTCTGATCCTTCGTCTTGATGATGGCAGACTTGTGGTTGCAATAGTCACGGCAGTTGTCCAACTCCTGCTGACGATCATACATCATGAAGCTAAGGTGGTCCAATTGAGTCTTCAGCTCGGGGTGGTATGGGGCTTCCAGTGGTTGTCCATTTGCATCACGCCTTGGGAAAAACTCAAAGCGAGTACCCTTGATCTGATTGATGCTCTACACACACAGACGGGAAAGAGCTTCCTGCATTGCTCTGGCAAGTCCATCGAGCCAGTTGTTTTCCCTCAAGGTAAACTGAATTCCCTCCGCAGTGGGAGGTTCAATCTTTCCTCGGAGACTCGCAACAATTAGCAACTGCAGGTCTTCTCCTCCTTGATCATTGAGCTGAGCTCCAAAGAACTCGGGGTGCGGACGCTCCGAAAGTTTCGAAAGCTGATCCAGATCCCTCTCAAAGATAAGGTCTCCTCCATTCCCATGTTGGTAAAACTTGCTGTACTTCACGTCCATCTATAAAAATAGAGGATGAGTAGATTAGCAGCGTGATCAAGTGTGTCAAAATTTTATGTATTTTGCAAGAGTTTTTGAGGAACATGAATTTTTATGAAAGAATCAAAGAGATAAGAATGAGAATAAGTTTTTGTAAATATTTGTTTTCTTTGGTTTTGAAAATAAGTTTTTGATTCAAACGTCCAGTCTAACTAGGGTCTCCTATGGTCAGGATGGCTCTGATACCAACTTGTCATTTTTAATCCTAGATGACAGTTATGCCATACCTCGCAATCCCAGGATTACCATTTTGCAAGACATAACAGAATTGGATACCATAGTACATCATCCATTACAAACGATACATAAGTTATTACACAAATAGGGATCTCATGATCCAGTTCTTAATACAACATCAAGCAGCGGAATACGTAATAATAACGGTAGCATAGGCGAAGCTCCATCTTGAGGTCACAATGCTGACGATGGGAGATGATCCTAGTTGTCGTAACCTTCCTGGGGTCCATCTTCCAAGTACTCCTCTTCATAGTCTGGCCATGGGAATAGCTAGGGACAAAGCCATGAGTACTCTTTAAGTACTCGCAAACTAATACTAATAGGTAAGGAGGGGTTTTTGGATAATAGGACACTAGTCTCTAGGGTTGTTTTGCAAAAGCCGGATTTATCTCTACTAAGTTCTAAAGATAGTCACAATTTTATAACTCCTAACTAGGTACTTGTATTTCATATCCCAACTCTGTTGTGGTCAAGTCAAAGTCTTAGTTCATTTCACAGGTCATTTTGAAAAGTCTGACGGGGGAACAGTATGGCCACTCCAACTGTCCATAACCGCGGACACGGCTATTCGAATAGTTTGACACTCTGCAGAGATTGTACACTTTCACCACAATATTCGATACATCCGTCAGGAACAAATCCTGAATTCACCATACTCAGTATGCGGATAATCAATCCTAACCTTTCGATTACACGCCCTAGTATAAGCACCTCTCCTGTGAGTTTGGCCTCCCAACCATGACCAACTGTCATCTTGGGTACTGCACAGGTGGACAATCTTCACAAGGTAGCCTCAGCTCAAACCTTGGCCGTGAGGGAACCACTACTAAGGAATATAAGTTTCCAGTCAAGCCCTACCCAATATTCGGGTATTGTGGTTGTACGATAAAATTGGAATGGTATCGCATCCACACAACCATCAGTTTTATAAAGGGCTAAGGCTCATGTCTCAACATTTTTTATCACCAAAGGTCTCAAGTGTTTGGAAACACATGTCCAAAACATTTCAATAGAATGATCCATCATTCCAAGGTATTCATAACCATTTTTCCACCAAGTATTCCCATCTAAAAGTTGATCAAATTTTATGCTTAGCACTAGCATCTACAGGTGGGGGTAGTACTAATGAGGGGTGGTAACTAATGGAGTTTCAACTAAGTACAACCTCATGTCTCAGGCTGATGTCAAGGTTTCTAACTTAGGACAAATTTTATGCTCTTGATGCAACCTTCAGCATCTTTCCAAAATCTACTAGTCACTTAAATACACTCTAAGTGAGCTTTGATAAAAAAAAGTAAGAAGCTTGCAAGCAAACTAGGATTGGTTTATCAAGTGGGGATGATCTCTTATGCTTAAGGCATATAGTAGGCTTAGTAACAAGTATGGGCTTGCATAGGTAAAGTATCTTGCACGTGTAAGCTTGCACATTCATTAGTAGTATTAGGCTTGCTAAAGTAGAATGTCTTGCAAGTTTTAGCTTGCATTGGTATAGTATCAGCTTGCCTTGTGCAGAGCAGTGGTTGAAGTTCTCCTCGGCTTCTTCTTCGTAGTATCCTCCTTCCTCCTCGTATCCTTGGTCGGTACTAGCTGACATGGTTATACCCTATGGGTACGTGACTTCAGCATACCTGGTCCAGCCCAAGGAAGGCTCATGTTAGACGTACGCTGGCCCATGAAGATTTTCGGGTGGCCAAGGCCCATGACGCCTTCGGATCCTTGGAGAGCAAGACTAGCATAGATAGGAAATTCAAAGGGGTAAAACCCTAGAACCTGTAACCGACTAGGACTATGCCCGGGACCTGCCTAAGTCTATATAAAGGCCAGGAGGGCACGTCCTAGATCTCTCGACTCATACTTTCACACGCACCTCCACGCCAGATCGAATCTGCGCACCCTGTAACCTTCGGTTCCGCCGTAATCAAGAGCAGACAAGCAGGAGTAGGGTTTTCCCTCCGGGGGCCTGAACCTGGGTAAATCTCGTGTCCCCTGGTTGCTTGTCTGTTAACCGTTCCACGATCTCCAGCATCCCCATCTTCTCCAAAACCCAAGTCCATAACAATGGGCATTGATGAGATTAAACCTCGTCAATTGGCGCCGTCTGTGGGAATCCGGGCTGTTGATTGTGCGATCATGACGGTCCCGACCCGATCGATCTATAACTCTGCGGCGACGGAGAATCACCTCCTCTTCGGCGCTTTCGACTTCACCGCCCACTCGCCGGCCACCATGAAGGACTTCGAGCCCGTAGGCGACGGACTCGAAATCTTGTTCGGGAGCTTCTGCTTCTAGGTGGGGAAAACTGGCACCCTCCGCCTTCCTGAACGGATGCCCCTACCATCAATCAGGCCCGCCTCGTGGGCTCCACACCCTGTGCTATGCACATCACCATCGACAGATGAGTCCTACGACAGCAACAGCTGCAACTCCGATCTGTGCGATCCACCTTCGGATGAAGGGACCTACGGTTCCGGGTGCGAAAGCTGCGGCAGCAGCGGACCAATCTACGAGCGCTACCAATGCGCCGCAGTCGTCCAGGAGCAGCAAACGCCTAACCCGCCGCCCAACACGAACCCCAACCCGCGGGGCGAAGCGGCGAAGCGGCAGAACGAAGCGGTCCCCACGAAGGGAAAACAACGGCCACGTCATCCAAATTAGCAAAGAAGGATGGGTCCAGGCACGCCGCGCCATAGCAGGCGACATAGTCCTTCCTGTAGACTCACCACGTGAACTACTGATGGCATATCACTACCTCCTCATCGAGGACCATAAGAAGCAAGTCAAGATGCAGGAAACACTTGACAAACGCAAGCAAGCAGCCTCTGAGTCCAGCGTGCGACGATCTGCGCTCTCCGCCATGGCCCCCGGCTCCAGCACGAACGGAAACCAGGGGAACAAGCACCGCTCACGGGTGGAGAACATGGATCCCAAGGAGCGTCGTGATGTGACCCGAACTCTCCACACATCGTTCATGGAGATGGATGCCGACGGCAACATCATCCCGAAGACACCGCAAGCTGTGATCATGGCAGCCACTGCGTATCTCGCGGCCCACCAACCTCCGGAAGGGGACCCGAAAAGAGCCATGCATAAGTCCGCACTCACCGGACTCGGACTTGTCGGAGCTGCGCTCCACGAAGACGCTCCTACGGAGCCGAAGAAGAAAGCTCCGGCCAGGCGCGACCGGAGCCCCACCCCTTCATCCGAAGAGGAAGAGGAACACGACCTTCCTCGAAGGAAGAAGAACTCGCATCGCCATAAATGCGACTACGACGCCAGAGACGCGCTTACACAGCGCAAAATCGACAAAGCACGAGCCAAACGTGCATGCTCGTCTGAATCCGAGATGGACGAAGACGAAGGAGAACTCTGCGGAGCTCGATGCTTCACCAGATCTGTTCGGCGAACACAGATGCCACGCAATTTCAAGCTTCCTTCGGATACTCCGAAGTTCAACGGCATGCAAGATCCAAAATCCTGGCTCAGTGACCATCTGTCATCCGTCAAGCTGCACGGCGGTAACAAAGAAACCGCCATGCAATGCTTTCATTGCGGTGACGGTAGCGGCGTGCAGCTCAAAGACCTATCATCGTGGTCCATCCGTTGGGGACGAGCTAGCTTACAGCTTCATCCGAAATTTCAAGGGCACCAGCAAGAGGCCCTCCTCAATCGAAGAGTTGTGAGCCTGCACTCAGAGAACGGGTGAATCTATTCGCTCGTACATACTACGCTGGTCAACCACCAAGAACTCCACAGCACACATCTCCAAAGAGAGGGCCATCGACGCCTTCAGGGACGGCATTAAACGCCAAGATTTCAAGGTGGAACTTGGGCGCGTCAAGCCCAAGAAACTCGACCACCTCATGGACATCGCCAACAGGTGGGCCGACGGCGAAGATTGCATTCACCGAGCACAATCGTAGGAAGAGGACGACTACGGCCGAAGACGGGAATGCCGCAGCAAGAGGAGATCGCGCGTCTACGAGGACCGTGATGGACCCGACATGGCCGCGGCCGGCTACGCCGACCGCCGCAACGACAACAGCCGCAACAGCGGAGGATACCGCGGAGGAAACTTCCGAGACAATGGCGCCCAGCTTGATCGTGTAACGCGCGACGACAACGGACCCTCAGCATACGACAAACTTTCGGGTCCATGCACCATCCACTTCTACATCGACAAGCAGGATGGCAAAAAGAAAGCTAGCCACATTCTCTAGGACTGCCGCGAGTTCCAGAAACTCAGCGAGAGCATGGTGCAGATGAGGCAGCAAGCCCCAATCCCTGCGTTCGGAATTGCACCTGCGCAAGGCGAAATAGCACATGGAGCTCCTCCACCGCCACCTATCGGAGGCCCAAACCAACCAGTCGCACCGGCACAGAACAACGCTGGGAATGGGTACCCTCCACCGAAAGGAGCACTAAATATGATCCAAAAGGGACGCCCCACGAATAGAGTGCAGAAGAAAATCACCCGACAAATCAACTTGGCCATGGAAACTCCGCCTGCAATCCCTGAGTACCTCAGTGGATCGGAGTCCTGCATCACATTCACTCGCGCGGATCACCCTTGCGGATCCTCGCCCGGTCATGCTGCCCTCTTTGAGGCGCAGATCGGAGGCTTCGAGATGATTCGCGTCTTCATGGACGGCGGTGGCATCAACCTAATGTTCGCCAAAGACTCTAGCAGCAATGCGGATCCGTAATGCAGCTGGAGCGATCGAACACAACGTTCCACGGCATCGTCCCAGGGAAGGGCATATTCCCCCTGGGCAAAATAGGGCTCGACGTCATCTTCGGGAAGCCGGACAACTTCCGGCAGGAGCGAATCGAATTTGAAGTGGTGGACTGGCCGTCGCAATACCACGCCATCCTGGGGCATGTAGCATTCGCAAGGTTCCTGGCTGTCCCACACTACGCATACCTACTACTCAAGATGCTAGGACCAAGGGGCGTCATCACAGTCCACGGGAGCTTCACCCGATTAGACCAATGCGACAGGGATTTCAACAAAATCTCCCAGTCTTTCGGCATGCAAGACGAGCTTGTAAGGCTCCATGAGGTGACGGACAATGGGGCACCCCCAGTCACAAGGCAGAATGCACCTGACATGTCCTTCGACTCCACCGTCAACACCAAGAAAGTGCAGGTCCATCCGACGGATGCCTCCAAGACGGCCCTGATTGCCAACGACCTCAACTCCGCATAGGAAGGCGCGCTCGTCGAATTCCTCCATGAGCGCTGGGGAATCTTCGCCTGGTGTCCTGCGGACATGCCAGGAGTTCCTAGGGAATTCGCCAAGCACGCACTCAATGTCTTTCCAGACACCAAGCCAGTCAAACAGTCCATCCGTAGACTGTCGGAGCCACGAGCCGAAGCTATCGGCAAGGAAATCAATAGACTACTCGCTGCAGACTTCATCAGGGAAATCAAGGAAAGCGAGTGGCTTGCAAATACAGTGATGGTCCCAAAGAAGTACACGGACATCCTACGGATGTGCGTGGATTTCACGTCACTAAACAAGCATTGCCCAAAAGACCACTTCCCTCTTCCCTGGATCGACAAGATAATCGATTCGACTGCAGGTTGTGAGAAACTCTCCTTCCTCGACGCCTACTCAGGCTATAACCAGATCCGACTCAAGGTCGAAGATCAAGAGAAAACGGCATTTATCACACCGTTCGGAGTATTCTGCTACAACACAATGCCCTTCGGGCTAAAGAATGCAGGTGCCACGTACCAGCGATGCATGCAGGCCTGCCTCAAGGACCAGATCGGTCGCAACGTCCAAGTCTATGTCGACGACATAGTAATAAAAACCAAGGAGGCAAGGACACTTATTGACGATCTCCACGAGACGTTCGACAACCTTGATCACTACAGGATCAAGCTTAACCCCGAAAAGTGCGCCTTCGGCGTCCCATCGGGTCAGCTGCTTGGATACTTCATCTCTCAATGAGGGATCGAGGCGAACCCGAAGAAAATCAAAGCCATCATGACGATGGAGAAGCCAAAAACCTCAAAGGCGTCCAGCAGCTCGCAGGACAAGTAGCGGCGCTAATCAGATTCATCAGCCGCATGGGCGAGAAGGCCCTACCATTCTACCAGCTGCTACGCAAAGCAGATAAATTCGAGTGGACGCCGGAAGCCAACGACGCATTCGAAAGCCTCAAACGGCTTCTCTCCACCTCGCCCGTCTTGGTCACGCCAAAGTAGCGCGAGCCTCTACTGCTGTACATATCAGCCACACATCAGGTGGTCAGCACCGTGCTAGTGGTCGAACGACCCAAAGAGGGCAAGACCCACGGGGTCCAACGCCCAATCTACTACCTCAGCGAGGTACTCACGCCAACAAAACAGAGGTACCCTCACTACCAGAAACTCGCCTACGGCGTGTTCATGATGGCTCGGCGGCTGAGCCATTACTTCCAAGAGCACCAGGTGATGGTCGTCAATGAGGCACCATTGAACAACATCCTGAATAATCCTGAGGCCACAGGACGCGTGGCCCTGTGGGGCATCGAGCTGTCACCCTTGGACATCGTCTACGAGAAGCGACTCGCAATCAAATCTCAAGTCCTTCCGGACTTCCTGGTACATTGGATGGAGCTGCAGCTGCCAGACACACCAGATATGTCACAGTCATGGACGATGCACTTCGACGGCTCCAAGCGAGAAGCTAGAGCAAGAGCGGGGGTCATACTGACCTCCCTGCAAGGCGACACGATGAAGTACGTCCTTCGGATGAAATTCCGAGCTTCTAATAATGAGGCCGAATACGAAGCCCTCATCCACGGCATGAGGATGGCAAAGATATGCGGCGCAACGCGCCTGGTCATCTGATGACTCCAACCTCGTCGTCCGCCAGACGATGAATGAGTGCGACGCACCGAAAACATGATCGCGTACGCGCTCTACGCTTTCGAAGGAGAATTCGACGGCTGCGAGCTTCGACACGTTGGAAGAGAAAGCAACGAGGAATCCGACAGACTCGCCAACATCGGCTCCACCTGCGCAAAGGTGCCACCAGGTGTGTTCCTCGAACATATCTGTGTGCCATCCATCAAGTGGAAATTCCCCAAGGGATCACCCGAAGAAGCAGAACATTCGGGGGCTACGCTGCCTGAAGGACATGAAGGACCCGAGAAACTGGACACAGAGGTCGCCACGGTAAACCTAATGCAGGTCATGGCAGTCGAAGAAACTTGGACGCGACCATACCTCCATTTCTTGTTAAATGGAGAACTGCCTGACAGCCCGACAGATGCCCGGCGCATATCTCGTCGGTCAAAAGCCTTCACCACCATCAATGGCGAGCTGTACAAGCGCAGTATTACGGGTGTACTACATAGGTGCATCACCATCGATGACGGGAAAGCCATCCTCCAAGAAATCCACGAGGGCATCTGCGGCCATCATGCAGGCAGCCGCTCCCTAGTCGCCAAAGCTCTATGGGCCGGATTCTACTAGCCAATGGCCATGAGCGACGCAAAAGACATCGTCCGAAGATGCAATGGATGCCAAAGGTTCGCCGACAAACCGCATGCACCCGGGTCAGAGCTCAGACCGATACCTATAGCTTGGCCTTTTGCTCAATGGGTCCTCGACATGATCGGCAAACTGCCAAAATCCTCGAAAGGGGGACACGTTTACCTCCTGGTAGCAGTCGACAAATTCACCAAGTGGATCGAGGCCATGCTCGTCACTAACCAAAAGGGCAAAACTGCCGTCAAGTTCTTCGAGTCCATTGTCTACAGATTCGGCGTACCGCATAGCATCATCACCGACAATGGATCGAACTTTATCTCCAAGGAATTCCAGGACTTCTGCGAAGGCCTTGGGATCAACATCACGTACGCCTCAGTGGCACACCCGCAAACGAACGGGCAAGTGGAGAAGGCCAACGGCCTAATCGGCGCGGGCATCAAGAAACGCCTCATGAGTCCACTCGAACGGGAAAGCAGGAGCCTGGACGAAAGAGCTACCATTCGTCCTATGGAGCTTACGGACCACGCCAAACAGCTCCACAGGCTACACACCGTTCTTCATGGTACACGGAGCCGAAGCCGTGCTACCAGCCGAAGTACGCCACCAGGCCCCCCGGGTCGTCGCTTACAGCGAAGCCGAATCCACGGCTGCACTCGAAGATGTCGTCGATACACTCGACGAAGCAAGAGACATAGCAGCAGCTCGATCAGCGGTGTACCAGCAGAGTCTCCGCAACTACCACAGCCGCCGTCTTCGCCCCAGGTCCTTCGTCGAAGGAGACCTCGTCTTGCAACTCAAGCAAGAACGACCGACAAAATTCGAGTCACCATGGGAAGGACCCTACGTCATCACCGAAGTCATCCTAGGTGGCGCCTATCGCCTCAAGCACGTGGAGTCTGGAGTCGCATACTCCAACCCATGGAACATCTCGCACTTGCGACGATTCTACCCCTAGCTACCTACCCCCTTTATTTTCAATAAGGCTTCCAGCAAAGGCTATTCAGCCGAACAATGTACTTCCTCCATTACGATATAAATAAAGCTAAGTGTCTCGCCCCAAACTTCAGTTTGCTATTTTTCAACTTTACTTTATGCTACAAACGCACTCGGGGGCTCCCCCCACCTCGCGATATCATCGACTGAGGATCAAGCGTGTACACCTGAGTAGCTGACAACGTCAGGCAAACGAAAAGGACACGTACTCAATCAAAGCACTGCGTGCTCACAACAATCAAACCTTTACAACAAAGGGCACAACACGCCCAGCCGAAATATACAAATTTTACATCTATCTCTTTTTTCAGGTTCTACCTATTCCGAAGAATAACCTGAGCACGCTGCTCAAACAAATCTACGACATGTTCGGCATACTGCCTTACAGCTGCGTAATGTGGACACATGTCCCACTCATCGCCATCAGGCCGAAGAGGTGGCCCAGCGGCCACAGCAGCCAAATCTACGTCAGGGCAGTGCAACCTCACAAGAGACAAAGCAGCCTTCACTCCTGCGACGAGCTGTTGCCGCACCAACTCCTTGACATAGCTCACGTTCCGAAACTTCGACAGAAGACCCGCAAGGCTTGTCGGTACGGCATCCAAAGGAAACATGACGTGCAGCACCGAGGCAAGCGATGTCTGCACTTGGCGAAGCACTCGAGAAACCTGGTGCACACGATCATGCACCGTCGCCAGAGCCATGGCACGGTCACGATCCATCCAGAAGAAGCCAGCAGCCTCCATGTCCTGTTGAGTCGAGCAATTGACCCGAACAGCGACACGCTCTTTCTCTTCCCTCGGAGCAAGGTTCGCACCCGCGACAATGGCACAAAACAAGAGCAAGGCCAGCAGGCTCACCCGAAGAACTGAGCTACAGCTCGAAACAAAGAACAACTTACATTGAAGCTGCTCAGACAGACGAATAAGTTCCGCCATCAAGTACTTCTCTCTGGCTGCACCACGATCCGCCTTGGACTTCCAAACGTCGGCATGACCTCGCAACCCAAGCAACTCCCTCTCCAGACTACGCACATGATCCCGAAGAAAAGCGAGTTGCGAGGAATCATCCAAAGATGGTCGCAGCGGCATTGCGGACGGGGTGTCAACAGGGTCAGCACCCGAAGGAACCTATAGCAGCAGAAAAAGAAAGGGACACAGACATTCAGACAGTGGCAGAGCACGCACTCAGGCGAATACATTCAACACATAAAAGGCCACTACGTGGCACAAGAATTGTGTTCATCAAAATATTTACAGCAAAAGCAGACTACAAACTATCCTACGTCTACAACGCCTAAGACGTGGCACCCTGAGTCACCTCGGAGCCGGACTTCCTAGCTTTGGCCCCGCCCTGCTGCCGCAGTGCATACTCAGACAGCAAACAATGAGCTTGGGCCCATATCGCTTGCAGCGAGCAGAGGAGGCATCAAAGGCTACCTCGGATCCATCTGCGGTCGTCGGCATCCGGGAAGTGATCTGGGGCAGGTCTAGCTCCGCTCCATCCGCCAAGTCCATCGCCAGCCCGACGGACGCGCCGATGCCCTTCTGCTTGCGCTTGTACGCCGCAGGCGCTTCGGCTGACAGAGCCTCCGCCAGAGCATCCACATCATCGAGGGCCACGCCCTTAGGGACAAGCTCCTTGTAGAAGCGGCCAAGGACCTCCTTCGCCTTGGCAAGGGAGCTGACGACGGTGCTGCAGCGATCTTCGACCGCCACAGTAGCATCATCTAGAGCACTCCCGTGCTCTAGAGCACCGCGGTCAAACTCGATGCCTGCGGCATCTGAGACAAAAATAAAAGAGAAGACATGAAGAAAAGCAGCACAGAATAAGACAGGAAACACGAAGAAACAAGCACAAATACAGCACTTACCCGAAATAACCTTGGCAGCAGCCATGAGCTTCGCCGCCACCTCTCTTTCACGAAGCATAGCGGTGGCCATTGCTCCTCACGATCCGGCCTCTCTGATGCGCTCGCTTCGGCTGCCTTAGTCAGCTCTAGCTCGAGGCGTTCCTTCGCGCCAACGGCGGCCTCGGCCTTCTGCTCCGATTGACCAAGGCTCTTCTTGAGAGCGTCGACCTCACGGAGAGAAGTATTATGCTCCTCTGCATTCAAAACAAGCAAACGTCAGAAAGCAGGACCGGAATAAATGAAAAAAGCACCAAAAGGCAAACAGGTACCCTAAAGCTGCCGAAGGTTAGCCTCCAGCACTAGGCGCTCCTGCACCAGTCGCTTGGCCTCCTGTACAAAAGGCTGCAGAAAAAGAAACACCAGTAAGAAAAAAGGACTTGGGGGCTGCGCCCAACATAGAGAAATAAAAGCAAAACTCGAACGCGAAGACACTCGGGGGCTTCACCCCGAAGATTCGCAAAAAGAACAAGACAAGTAAGTTTTCAGACACCCGGGGGCTCCCCCCGTGGTACGAAGAAGAGGTATTTACATGCTCTGATGGCGACTCCGAAGGCTCGCTGGCGAAATTCTGAAGCGCAACCACCTGCACCTCCTGCAACGGAGGATCCAGAGCCGCGCCACCCGAAGTCACCACCGTCTGAGGATGAGGAGACGCAATTTTTGACTCCCCCATCATCTCCCGCGCACCATCACTGGAGGAATCGTGGGAGGAATGCCTGCATACGAAGCAATCAGCACAAGTGCAAAAATCATGAAACAAAAAGGACAATAGTACAACAAGAAACTTACGAGCCCAGCGAGCTCGGGTCGAAGACAGGAGGAGTCCTTCGGGCTCTCTTCTCCTCCTTCTTTTCTTCCTTCTTCCGCTTCGCTGGCGGGTGCGGTGCTCTAGCCTGCACAGGAATGGCAGGAATGGGAGAGGAAGAGCCTCCATGCCCGTCACTATGACGCTCAAGGCCCAGAGGGTTTCTGGGAATCGGAGGAGTCGAGGCATCCGAAGACTCGCTGGAGCTTCGAGATCGTTTGCGCGTATGGTCCTCACTCGACTCGTCGGCATCCTCCGCCGGAGATCGCGCCGACGGCAGTTCGGACACGGACTCAACCACTTCATTATCCGGGGCATTCGGATACTTTTCGGGCAATGGCGGTACCATGCCCGGCACTTTGAAGCTCTGCAAAATCAGAAGGAACTTTGTTAGAAAACAAAGGAAATAAATACGCAGCCGACAAAAAGCACTACGCGCACAAATCTACACCTGTGGAACAGCCAACGCCGAAGAAAACGGCGGAGTCAGCGATTTCCCAGGGATTTCCTCTCCGGCCTTGAACTTCAGAAGCGAGCGAAGGGCCCTGTCAAGATCCCCCTCGGAGATTTTCTCAGCCAAAACCCTCGTCGGATCACGGCGCCCAGAATAAAGAAACATCGGATGCGCCCTCGCTTGGAGAGGCTGCACCCGACGCTCGAGAAACGTCCGGATGATGTCCACGCCGTTCACTTCCTTCTCCGGAATCAGCTAGAGATCCTCCACCCGACGGTAAAGGGCCTCTATCTCCGCCACCTCACCATCCAAGATTTGGTTTTTCCAAGACCTTTTCGGCTCAATCATTTGGGAGGGGTCAAAGGGAACAAGACCAAAATCTTGCCCAGGCACTACGGAGTCGCGGATATAAAACCATCGCCTCCGCCAGTATTGGACAGATTCGGACATGGAAAAAGAAAAGAAAAGAAGATTGGGACTAAGGGAGATGATGCAACCCCCAATGGGATAAACACCATCCGAACCAGACTGCCTCTTCACGGAATAAAGTTTCCGGAAGAGGCCAAAGTGCGGCTCAATGCCAAGCCAGCACTCGCAAAAAGTGATGAAGCAAGCAATGTGGAGAAGAGAGTTGGGCAACAGATGGTGAAGCTGAATGTCATAGAAAAAGAGCAATCCACGGAGGAAGTTGTGGACTGGAAAAGAAAACCCACGCATAACGAAGGCGAGAAACATAACCCGATACCCAGTTGGGGGACGGGGGATTACCTCGTTGCCGGGGAGTCTGACGGCCTCCCTATCTTGTGGGATCAGACCCCGCTCGCGAAGCTTGCGGAGATCGCTCTCCCGCGTCTCTGATCGCCGCCAGCCACCGTCGGTGACACGGGTAGCGGCGGCGTTTTTCTTTCCTCCGACGGCGCTAGTACCAACGGCAGACGAGGATTTCTTCGGTTTCCCCATTGCGCTACGGCGACGCCGGCGGTGAAAACGCAGAAACGAAGACGGAAATGTGGAAGGAAATCCCAGTGCGCACCAAGAATCGCTAGAGCACAAGGAGGCAGTGAAAACAAGAACTGATGCGGTGAAAACAAACCGTGGATTTCCCCAATGATTATAACAACGAAGACGACTCACGACAGCCGTCCATCGAGAAGACCTAACGCCAACGGCAGATCTGACCATACACGTGTCAGCATCACAACGAACCGTCGTTACCACGCCGTCCACTACGCGCGGAAATCGAGGAGACGCCGTAATTATCTCCAGGACGCGCGTGACCAGTCAATTCAAAGTCAGCAAGTGGGACCCACATTCGTCCAGTCAAGTCATCTCTGGCGTAGCAGACGCTTGAGGTCATTGGTCGTCAGCACTGATGTCATCAAAAGCTATACTAGCACCAACTACAATTCTTCGGCTCCACGGCTAAGAGTACTAACTCGAATCTTCGATTCGACTAAATACTCGGGGGCTACTCCTATCAGGAGCGCTGGCCGCGCACCCGAAAGATGAATAAAGACAAAGTATTTCTTCGAGTCCTACGTCGAGTCTACGACTCCACTACGGACTCGGGGGCTACTCCCATAGGGAGGATGGATTTAAGCATCCGAAATTTTTTGTGTTACGGACCTAAAAACTAAACAATGCTAGAACTAAAGTCTTCGTTCGAGTCTACGACTCGAACAGACACTCGGGGGGCTACTCCCATAGGGAGCGCTGGTCGCGCACCCTATGAAATCTTCGACTGCGATCTTTCGGATCAGCATGCAAAAACTTTTCGGCAACTCTGCCCCAACAAAACGCTGAGTGAGCAACGATCTCCTTGGCCACCCGAAGCACCTCCGTGGTGACAAATGTTCGGATGTTGTGTCTGCGACGCAAAGATAAGACCTGCAGATATCATCTGATGGTCTGGCAACGCACACGACTGCGCTCTGCTAGTATAAATCCGTGCCAACAGGCGTGATGAAAAATCCCGACGGACGCGTTGGGTACATCAATTAAACTCACTGGAATTCCACTCCTGTAAGTCCTCCGCGGCCTGAGTCGAATTACGCCAGCATATGTTCCGGGTTCGAGTTAAGGGACTCGAACCTGAGAAAGATCGTGTTGTTTCGTCCTAAGACAGTTAACTGACCCTGATCCGTCGGGTGAGCCAGGCACACGTATCAACAATCCCTACACACACACACATATATGGTTAATACATAGTTGCACCCGAAGGATTGAAGAGTCCTTAGCTGAATCTATGATTCGACTGATCACTCGGGGGCTACTGGCATGGTTATACCCTATGGGTACGTGACTTCAGCATACCTGGTCCAGCCCAAGGAAGGCCCATGGCAGACGTACGCTGGCCCATGAATATTTTCGGGTGGCCAAGGCCCATGACGCCTTCGGATCCTTGGAGAGCAAGACTAGCATAGATAGGAAATTCAAAGGGGTAAAACCCTAGAACCTGTAACCGACTAGGACTATGCCCGGGACCTGCCTAAGTCTATATAAAGGCCAGGAGGGCACGTCCTAGATCTCTCGACTCATACTTTCGCACACGCACCTCCACGCCAGATCGAATCTGCGCACCCTGTAACCTTCGGTTCCGCCGTAATCAAGAGCAGACAAGCAGGAGTAGGGTTTTCCCTCCGGGGGCCTGAACCTGGGTAAATCTCGTGTCCCCTGGTTGCTTGTCTGTTAACCGTTCCACGATCTCCAGCATCCCCATCTTCTCCAAAACCCAAGTCCATAACAATGGGCATTGATGAGATTAAACCTCGTCACTAGCGTCTATGAATAAATACGAGGTACACAATCACCAAACAATACTTAACTACTTGCAATCATCACACACAAGGGTCCTATGGATGATCTAGCATCATCTCTATCATTACAAGGTTAAGGCTTGATTTAATTCCTTTGGTTTTTAGAAAAGTAATTTCTACTCATTGAAAAACTACTTAAGATTTAATATTCTCCAAACCCAACATGGGATCATGTTGAGACATGTCATCACCACATATTGTAGTCCATGGGAATTTGATTAAAAGTGGCGTCACAATTTAATAAGGTTTTACCCTTTTATTTTAATTAATTAAAGTGGCTAGAAATGCTTATGTAGCATTCTTTTATTACTTGAATATTATTTCTGCAAGTAAAACTATATATTTTTATATATTCTGAAAGGTATGGTTAAATGTGATTTTTGAGAGTTTGAATCAACTCAAAAGCTATTATGGTTTAAATTTGAAAAAATTTGAATGCAGAAAAGCTTCTGCCTTGTTATTTTTACCATGGGTGATCTATAGATCCACATGACTTGAATCCAACGGGCTTGGATTCAGCATTCACAGATCTTTCAAAAAAAATTGGTTTCATTAAATTTGGTGTACTGGATCGATCTAGGTTGATTTTTGAAGTTGGGTACAGAAGTGTGTTTGAATTGAAATAGAAAAAGTTTAGTTTGAATAACTGGGCTGCGCGGGAGAAGTTACTGGGCCGGCCTGCTAAGCGCAGTGCTCCCGCGGGCTGCTTAAGTGGATGTACCCACTCGTCAGTGCCACGGGGCTGGGCGAAGCGGTATGGGACGACGTGGATCGTTCGATCTAGTTCTAATCTAACGGCTGGGAGTCATCGTCGACGCGAGACAACTCCGGCGAGAACGAAACCTAGCGCGGCCAGTGAGGGTCGCTGGGGGCTCACCGGGGTACTAGCGAGGGTCGGCGAGGCGGGCGAACGACGAAGTCGACGACGGCGAACTCAGGGGTGGTCGCGGCAGCTCTTGGGGCGGCTCCAATCGCTAGCTCCCTTCTTCTCCGGCAGCGGCAGGCTCCAGTGAAATTCCGGCGAGGTGGTGCTCGCCTTTCTCTGAGAATGGTGTGGCACTATCAGTGAGGAGAGGGGATTGAAATGGTGTGAAGAATTCGTGCTGGTGTAGGGTTTCGTAGCATGGAAAACAAAAAAATTCTATCGCATACAAACAAACAAGCCAAGATCTATCTACTAGATTGTAGCAACGAGTCGATGGAATAACTCACCCTCAAAGATTCCAAAGTGTTTAACGAGAGCGGATTCTCGTGGGTGATGTAGTCGTACTCTTCCCGATCTCAAGATCGCGTGGGCGATCCTTCGGCGCTGCGTTAAGCAGCGCTCCGCAATCGGTCACTGCGTTCGGTACTCGACGAAGACCTTCCTCTCCCTTGCTCCAGCAGGCAGCGGAGGTTGTAGCACTCTCCTCGAGATTCCGGCAGCACAATGGCGTGGTACCGGAAGTAGAGGGAGATCTCGGAGCCTTAAGCCGGAGCGAGTATGGTGGACTATGAGAGAGCCCTCGACGATCTAGGGTTTAGACACGCTGAGGAGGGGGCTAGGCCGGCGGCTAGGGTTTGACCTAAGCGACAGCGGCGAGTGCCCTAGGGCCGGCGGCGGCTATGGAGGCGGCGGCGGCTTGGGGCTAGGGTTTAGAGGTAGGGAACTTGTGTGTCTAGGAGGGGAGCCCTGCCCCTCCTCTTATAGGTGGAGGGAGGCGCGCCAGGGGAGGGGAGTCCCTCCCCAACTCGGACCCAAGGTGGACCGGTGGAGGAGGTGGAGGGACTCCTCCCCAACTCGGTTTCCACCTCCCCTCCACTTCCCAAAAATAGCCGTTTGACTTTCAAATTGGCGTTTAACTTTTCAAACAAGGATTTGATTAAATCCTCTATTTTGTTCAGCGTTGAAACATAGTACATGATGCAATCATACCAACTTGATATAACACATTCATGTACCCTTCCTCTCCGGAGTGCCGGACATTCCGGAACCTTCTAGAACATTCCCGATGAAAACACCGGAACCATTCTCTAACTCCGAAACAGGACTTTCCTTATATGAATCTTATTCTCCGAACCATTCCGGATCTCCTCGTGATATCCCGAATCCCATTCGAGACTCCGAACAACATTCGGTCTCTTTCTCATCATTCCATAACTACTCAAACAACGTCGAATCCTTAAGTGTGTCTCCCTACGGTTCGTGAATTATGCGGACATGATCGAGACACTTCTCCGAACAATAACCAATAGAGGAATCTGGAAATTCATATGGCTCCCACATATTTCTATGATTACTTTGCGATCGAATGAACCACTTACATACGATACCAATTTCCCTTTGTCTCACGATAGTTTACTTATCCGAGGTTATGATCTTCGGTATCTCTGCATACCTAGTTCAACCTCGTTACTGATAAGTACTCTTTTCTCGTTCCCGTGATATGTGATCCCTTGTGAGCCAGTCACATGCTTGCAAGCTAATTGGATGACATTTCACCAAGAGGGCCCAGAGTATATCTATCCGTCATATGGATGGACAAATCCCACTCTTGATCATGTGTTTCAACCAATAATTTCCGAACACTCAATGCCACCTTCATAGCCACCCAGTTACGGTGTGGTGTTTGATGTCATCAAAGCATCCATCCGGTAAAGGTGATATGCATGATCTCATGGTCGAAGGAATTAGGTTACTATGTATCAGAAAGCATATAGCAATTGAACTATTAAAATGACTTGATCTTTATTCTATGCTTATCTATAGGAGTATGTCCATCATATCATTCTCCTAACGATATGATCTTGTTGTTAATAACATCTCAATGTTCATGATAGGGAAACCACAATCATTCATTAACCAACAAGCTAGTGATGTATAGAGGCTTTACTAGGGATTTCAATTTAAGTTTACAAATCACACAAGTATTAATGTTTCCTTGTTAATACTATTATAGCATGAACGTAAACATTTATCATAAACACAAAGATATAATAATAACTACATTTATTATTGCCTCTAGGGCATATCTCCAACAGCTGGGGCGGCCTCTATTTATAGTCAAGCGAGGGGACCGTCGGGGCGCACGGTGAGCTTGTCGGGGGCGATGTTACAGGCGGCTAATGGCATGGTAAAGGGTAGGGGACGGTGCGGTGTCTCCTCGCGATGCTCAACGACATGGTCTCGAGGCATGGGGCAGTGTGGTTTGGTGCAGGCAGGCGGTGCTCTGGCGAAGGCGGCGTCTTTGGCGGGCGGTGGTCATGCGTCACGGGCGGCAAGCGGGATGTCTGGCGGTCTCTGGGTCGGTGGAGATTTTGTATGCCTGGCGGGCGGCGCGTGGTGCGTGGGTGATGGTCGAGGTGGCGCTGGCGCACGCTCGGCATGGTCTAAGCGCGGCTTGTGCGTGTGGTCGAGGCTTGGCAATCCTCGGCTGGGACGGTGAGTGGCGGTGGGCGGTGGGCTGCCTCCCGACATCTTGGCTAGGCTTGCTGCTGCTCCTAGCTTGCTGTCGACTATGGGATGGCAAGAGGGTGCTCGGCTATTCACCATTGATGGCAATGGCAAGCTCACAGTGGTGCTAGTGCCTGGCTAATCTTCCTAGATGATCTACTGAGTTGTGTGTGAGCTAAATGGGGAACCAGTTAGGCAAGAATCACTGCTCACAATAGTGTTTGATGTTTGTTTGATTTGTGTCTGCAACCTGTTTGATGAAATGGCCGCATGAAATCAAGTTTTGAATTTTGAATTGATTTTTGGTGGGTTTTCTAGATTGGTGCTGGTGAGTCTGCAGATGCTTGGGTTTTGAAAATTGATCTTGTTTGAATAGTTTTTGAAAAAGTGGGATCTTCCCATATGATAAAGATTCAATTTTGAATTGTCATTTAAACTATGCATTTGAAAGTTTTTGGATGATCACAAAGTGGGCCTTGATACCTTGTTATGAGTACATTCAAGGGGTGCAAAGATCCAGAAAAGTTTCTGTTAGGTTTTGAAAGTTTGAGACAGCCAAAGTAGGCATGTGAGTTAAATTGGTCAAAGTGACCATTCATTTCATATATGTGTTTTGATTTACTTGTCTTTAGGAAAAGTGTGGGAAATGTTTTAGATGATGTTTATTTCACCTAAGAAACATTTTACAAGCAATGGAACAAACAAACAAGGTGGTTTTAAAGGATTTCAAAATCCATGCATACACATATGCATGCATTCATGATTTCCTTTAGAAAGTTTTTGTTAACCCTAATTTTGATGATTAGAATTTGATGATCCAAGCTTAGTATTTTTGGGATTTTACATAGTATCACCACGATCTCCTCATGTAGCCTCCCGAGCTGATTCACGCCAATCGACTTCCTAGAGATGACGTCGAAAAACTTGCAGAGGCCAAATAACGTTTCACGGACGTGCTCGTCCATTATCCCTCTTAGTGCGACCGGAAGTACCTGTGTCATTAGCACGACACAGTCGTGAGACTTCATGCCACTGAACCTCTGCTTCGCCTCGTCTAGGTATCTGCTTATCTTGCCCGCGTAGCCGTAAGGAAATTTGACTCCTAGAAGGCACTTGAAAAACTGTTTGATCTCATCCTGGCTTAGAGTGAAGCAAGAAGGAGGGCAGTAATATTCATTCTTCTTGAACTTTTTACCCTTCCGACGACCTTTTCGTCTCCGACTCATGATCATCGTCATCTTCCAGATCATCGGGAGTAGTGCGTCCTCCGTGAAGCTCCTTCCGGATACCCAAGCATATCAGGTCGTGCCTTGCTTTCGGACCATCTTTCGTCCTATCTGGCATGTTGATTATGGTGGCGACGGACTCGCACACGTTTTTCGTGATATGCATGATGTCGAGGCTATGAGGCGTGCGGAGAAACTTCCAGTATGGCAAATCCCAGAAAATAGACCTTGTTTTCCATACCTTCATCAGCGGCTTGTCTTGTTGCTGGCTCTTTCGCTTCTTTCCAGGCTTAGGACAATCTTTCCAGTTTTTCAGCAACTCTTCCACTTCTTCGCTGCTCCTATGCTCTGGGATTCCTCGGGTCTCGGATTTGCCATCGAACAGGTCTCCACGTTTTCTCATTGGATCATTCTTGCCGAGCCACCTCCGGTGCGCCATGAACACGGTTTTCGATGACCCTGGATCTTTCTCTAGTTGGAGATAGCTTGTGTTATCCATGCACCTAACGCATGCGCAGAATCCTTGGATAACCTTCCCCGAGATATACCCGCAACCTGGATAGTCTTGCACTGTAGTGACCAACGCGGCTCTCATAGTGAAATAATCTTGTGTGACGGCGTCGTAAGTATTGGCTCCAGATTCCCATAACGTGGCTAGCTCCTCTTTCAACAGCCCGAGATACAGATTGATGTCGGTACTAGGTTGTTTCGGCCCTTGAATTAGCATACTCATTTGTATGTACTTCTTCTTCATGCACAACCATGGATGGAGGTTGTACATCCATACAAACACGGGCCAAGTGATGTGCGTGATGCTCTGGCTACCGAACGGATTGAGTCCATCGGTGCTCGCACCAAGCCTGATGTTCCTCGAATCTCCACCGAATTCTGGGAATTCGAGGTCCAATTCTTTCCACTGGCTAGCATATGAAGGGTGCGTCAGCAGCTCATCCTTTTCGGGGTCATCATCGTCATCTCCTGGCTTCTTCCTTTCCGCATGCCATCGCATGAGCTTCGCTTCTGTAACACCCTCAGAATCGGCCCTATGCAAGTTTTAGCGAAACCCGCCAAACCCGCATAGAAACGATTCAAAGGTGCCCACCAGGCACTTTTGTGCGGGTGGAAAACGAAGTAATAACATTACACAACAGTCCTCGATGGAACCCACAGAACAGATATATGTACAACACGACTCCATGAGTCAAAAATACAGATATAACATACAAAGATCCAAATCACCTTAAAAATGATAGGGCGTCCGACTACGGACAAGATGCAAATGGGGCTAAGAGCCCTGAAGAATAACCAATGGCGTCCATAACCCTGCCCAGGCCAAGCCGGAAGGGTAACCCTGCTAACGACGTCGATCCCAAAACCTGCTTAAACAAAAGGGGTGCCGAAAAAGGGCAAAGGAAAAGAGAGCGGTCGATCGAGGCGATTGCAGCGAGGCTAGAATTCGGCGGTCCTCGCCTACATAGGTATGGTGGACTGAAGCGGCAGCGGCAGCGTGCAC
This sequence comes from Avena longiglumis, assembly GCA_030063025.1. Lineage (NCBI taxonomy): Eukaryota > Viridiplantae > Streptophyta > Magnoliopsida > Poales > Poaceae > Avena > Avena longiglumis. The sequence continues at coordinate 465,967,440 of CP125974.1, read as the reverse complement.
TGAACACCCTATAGAGACTCGATACAACTGGCGGCAATCAGAGAGGGGTAAGAAAGACCTAATCGGAACCAACCTGATACTATCATCAAACAAACCCATCCTGGCGTTTCCCCCTCAAGACCAAACGAGGAAGTCAACCGAGGAACCCACACAGTTGGCAGTTTTATTTATTCAGTTAGCGTTGCAGCAATTACTAGTCAGATATAGATAATCATCCTGATAAAATAAGCAGTGGGCCATTTTAGTTAACCATTCCGTTATAGTTGCGAAACTTACTAGTCAAATACAATTAGCATGAGATATTCCCAAACCCAGCAGTTGTTGGTACTTTTATTTAGCCATTCCGTTGCAGTGAAGCTGATTACTAGTCATATCGGATACAAGTCAATTTATAACAGTAAACTTTAGTTTTAGTTGTCTATGATCGAGACCTGTGCTCCAAGTCGTCCATAACCGCGGACACGGCTTCTCGAAAAGATTAAACCCTGCAGGGGTGCACCAAAGTATCCACAAGCACTTCGACCCTTTTTGCCAGATCAGTTAACATACACCCATCGGTATGTCGGCGGGGCCTAAGTCATGACGTTTCCCAGACCCAAAGCAAGCTCGGGGGGCCACCCCACTAAGTAAACCCGCAACGAAGTCGGCCGGTCTCCGAGACGGACTCAGGGTTTCGGCGATGGTATGGAAACGAAACCACAAAACTGGGCCCGTCGATACCGCGAAAACACTCCGCTTCCAAAACAGTACAGCGTGCTCCTCACACAATCGTAAATAAAGTAGTAAAGCATGGCATAGGTACAGGATAGTAAATAAAACCTCAAACTAGTTGTGGCCCCCAGTACAATACTTTGAAATCAGGTACTAATCGATGGGGGGCCCATATCTCCCCACCTGTGGTTAGCGCGCTCGATCTCGGAACAGGTGTCAAGAACTTGGGGTCATACGGGACACAAGTGGGCGGTCGGAAACCAGATATTATCTATCACCCACCGGTGCCTCTGCTTACCTACTTCAATTTTAGTTGTTAAACAGTAATTAAAGTGACAATAAGTAAAGCCATGATCATCTCCAACATTGAACATGCGGCAATACTCCAACAACTGTGGTACTTGACGACACGCAACAGCATTTGAGCAAGCGACTACGACGCGCAGGTCCAACTATCTACCACACAACAGGTAATAGGAGGTGTCCAAGGCAATATAAGGCTGCAAGGGATATCACGGGTACGAAAACTAGAGCATCGCAATATAGATATCAATAGATCAACAGGAGGGAATAAATACTATAAAAGTAAGATAGGTAGAAAGGGCAAGATGCTCGCCTGGAAACATTGTCCAAGGTTCATCCGAAGATCGGGGCGAAGCTCACATCAAATCAACGGCCTTATCCGCGAAGAAGCAAAACACTAGAATAAATACCGGATGCACTATTTAATACAACGGCAGAAGATCGGGCATGATGCATGTATGATGTATGACATGGCAAGATGCGATGCAATTAGGCCATATTAAGCGGTACCGGGGTCCCGACAATTAGTTAGATGGTTCAAGTTGTTTATCTACCCCGCAAATTAAATGTTATTTTAACATGGCAAAAGATAGCACCGGTTCGCTACACAAATTTAAATGAGGCCAATATGAGACTAGTTTTGCCCGCATATGGGCCCCATATTTAATTATTAGGTGAATCGGCATAAGGCCCCCAAACCACACAAAAATGCATGCGAGATGAACAATTAATATGCGACAAGTTTTATATATAGCATTTATAAAGTAGGGGCTCGGGAAAGGTTCACACATTAGGGTTCGGCAGATCTTGGTTCCGGGGTTCGGGGTTCGGTCTCAGGGTTCAGGGATTAGTGTCTTCGGATCGGAAAGTAGATCTTGTTGCACGAGCGTTAATGTTTCCGGGAAGGAGATCTTGTCGTCCAGGGTCTCGGTGTCCGGGGTGAAGTACTCGGCGTCCTCGAGGGAGTACTTGGTTCGGTGTCGGGGTGCATTGGGTCCTCCCTGGTCGATGTCGTTCTTGTCGCATTCGCGGTCTTTGGGTCATGTCGACGGTCATGGCGTCCGGAAGACGATCTTGGCGGTCCAGGAGAAGATCTTGGGGTTCCGCGTCGGCGGCCTTCGGGTACGGGGGTCTCGGCGACCTTGGCGGTTCCGAGGGTTCGACGGTTTTTGGATGGGTCTACAGGCAGATCTTGGGTGTCCGTTCAATGGTCGGTGAGGATCTTGGGGTTCCGTCTTTTTCATCGATGGCAGACTTGGTTTCATCGTCGGGTCTTGGAGTGGCATCACGGTAGTTTCTGTCGGTCTCGGCGTCAACCGATCTCGGTATTGGTGGAGGCATCCCTCAACAATGCAGGAACATGTCGCAAGCAAGGAGGAGCTCAGGACGGTGGGGCTCGGGCTGTGGCAGGGGCGGTGGGCGAGGCGGCGGAGGTCGGCCGGGGACAGCAGGCTCGGGCGAGGCAGCGAGGGAGGCACAGGGTCGGCGCGGCGGGCGGCAGCGAGGACTGCCGGGCCAGCGCGGAGGCGGGAGGAGCCGGGAGGAGGCGGCGGGCGGCGGGCTCTGGCGGCGGGTGGAGGCAGATGGTGGAGGACAGGCGGCGGTGGAGGCGGAGGAGGAGGAGGAGGCCGGGCTTGTGAGTCGAGCTTCGCCGGAGGGAGGTGGCGACAATGAGCTCGCGGCGACGGCGGGCAACACCACGGAGGAGGGCTCGCGGAGTCCAGCGGTGTGGCGGCGCGGACGGGCCGTGGCAGCGGCGTCGGCATGGCCGGAGGAAGGTGAGCGGCGGGGCGGCGGGGTGGAGGAACCGTGGCGGAGAAGGAAAGCTCGGAGGAGGCGGGGAGGCAGGCGGCATGAGCACGGAGGAGGAAGGGCGGCTCAGTGAGCTGGCGGGCGGCGTCGGTGGGGAGGTTGGTGTGAGGCGGCGGGAGGAAGAGGCGCGTCGGGGAGGCGATGGGATGGGCCGGGACGAGTGGGGCCTGGTGGGGTCGGGCGCTGGGGCAGAGTGGGGTTGGTGGGGGGTGTGGGCCGCGGTTTGGGGTGGGGCCAACCTGTAAGGGAGAGAGGAGAGAGATGGGTAGGTGGGAATGGGGTGAGAGAAGGAAAGGGGGGCTGGATCAAGGATTGCTGAGGTGGCGGAGTGGGTAGGAATTGGGGGAGAGGGTGAGGTGGCGAGCTGTGAGTGGTGGGTAGATTAGGATTGGGTGGGAATAGGATTTCGGGTTTAGGTTTTGTAAATATGTGTTTGTTTGGTTTTGTTTATTTTAAAACAAGGCCACTTTGCAATTAGTTTTTAGGGAAATAAAATATCCGATACGATCGGGGTTTTGCCTTTGAAATAAAGAGGGGCATTTGTACAAAGCAAAACTAGGTTTTTTCGAAATAGTTCAGACAAACAATACAAGATGATGGCGATGCAATGCACAAAAACAACGCGATTTTCTAGTAGTGGTTTTAGCGGGATGCCACGGCTTCCTTAGGGTCCGCGAAATAGCGTTGCAGACGAGGAGTGACAGGAAAGTACCATACCACTTTTCGAGGTTCTTTCTTCCCTTTCTTGTATCGACTCACGCCGCACACCGGACATGTGGTTTTCTCCGCGTCCTCGTCCCGATAAATGATGCAATCATTGATGCATACGTGATATCTAACGTGCGGTAGATCGAGAGGACGGACGATTTTCTTGGAATCCTCGATACTAGTTGGACATGTGTTCCCCTCAGGGAGACGATCATGCCAGAATGCCATCATATCGTCGAAGCTTGCGTCGCTCAATTTGTGTTTTGCCTTCATCTCCATAGCCTTGAGCGTTACATTCAACCGGGTATCATCGGGCCTGCATCCTTCATACAGTGGAGTAACCGCGTCTTTATCAAGTTGCGCAAGCTTGGCTTTCTCTCTAGCGGTAGCCCTGGCGTTACTCGTCTGCTTGAGAAGCAGCTCTTGCACATAAGGATCCCGCACCCAGCCTGGCGTTGTTCCATCGTCGTCTCCTCCTCCGGCATCTAGATCATCATCATCACGGTTTTCTTCCGCACCTTCACCATCTTCGGGAGACTCTTCATCATCTCACCCGTTCTCGCCGTGATGATGATCATCGTCATGTTGCCCACCTTCACCATCTCCATCGTCTTCGTCATCGCTTATCCAACGAGTGTATCCATCCATGAAACCATGGCGGAGCAGGTGCTCCTGCAGATTCCCGGAATCTGGGTCGATCACCCAGTTGAGTTTGCATCTTCTGCACGGACATCTTATATCCGTCTTGTTATTTCGTATCATGTCGGCCATCGCACATTTCAAAAATCTAGCCACAATGCCTTCGCTCATTATGCGGACCATTTTTGCTTGCACGGTGTGTACACGGTACAGTTAGAAGTCTATTAGAACCACATAATGAATGCATGCATGCAATGGTCGATAGAAAATTTTGGCATGACCTATCCTAAAATTAGGACTTTTGTGAAATGCCAAAGTCTTGCCAAAATGGAAATGAATCAAAATTTTGGCAAAACGAATGGCAAGTTGTTCACACACAAACACAAGAGAGAGAGAGAGAGAGACCGATCCATACACACATGAACATATCATTATCCTCTCCATACACACATGCATATGAGCATCGATACTCTTCCATATATATACACACACATGACCATCAATCCTCATCTACATACATATGAGCACATCCTTACATGGACAACTTACCGATATGAGAGACCGAGATCGCGAGAAGATGGAAAGGAGAGGTGCGCGAGACCGGAGAAGGAGATGCGAGAGACCGAAGAGCTTCCTCTATTAAGTATGTAACATCCAAGACAAGTTCCACATGCTAAAAATGGTGAATGAGTGGAGAAATTGAGGTGGGAAGGAGAAGGATCCCGACTAGATCAAGGAGGAAGAAGAAGGGGAAAGTGAAGTGTGAGGTGGTAGATGATCACACATGTGCACAAAGTGGAGCTACCAAAAAATACTGGACGACACAACCGTGGCGCACATGTCCCTAGTGCGCCACAGGAACAAAACACAACCGTGGCGCACATGGCCCTAGTGCGCCACGGATGTATCAGTCCATTTACAGAACAGAGAGGCCTCTACTTAGGCGTAGCGCACCCCCTCCACGTGCGCCACGGTTGACCATAACGTCCGTAGCGCACCTTGCCCATGTGCGCTACAGATATACGGCATGCGGCCAGCAGGGCCCTGGCCCACACACATCTGTGGCGCACCATCACCATGTGCGCCACAGTTGTTGTAGTTACTAGTAGGGCACTGCCCACAGGTGAGCCACGCCTGTTTTACCCGTGGGGCACTTCAACCACGTGAGCCACGAAAGTTTGGATTACCTATAGCCGTTTTCCTAGTAGTGATTGATGCGAAAATAAGGCTTGATAAACAAACTCCTTACATAAATAGGCATGGCTATATCTCTCGGAGTGTTATGGCAGTAGTGTCATTTGACATGACATTTTTATATGTGGCTGCTCGATAGGAAGGATCTGCATCGGATCAAGATGTTCTGCGATGGGCTGTTACTATTGGTGGGTTTGATGTTCTAAAAGGTAAAGTTATTGAAATACATGAATTTCAGAGGCATGTAAGTAAAGTTTATCTTCATTGACTCAAACATATACTACATAAAATGAGTGTGCTATCTAACATTGCATTATCTCGTCGATTCGGGCTATGCAAATACTCCAAAATTCATTGCCCTTACCGTGGAGATCGCTATTACATTGGTCCTTTTCGTGGAAGTAATCGACAATATAATAGTGCAAAAGATTTGTTCAATCATTTGCATGCACAACTACGAAATGTTGTTGAACGAACTTTGGTGTTCTGAAAGCTCGTTTTCCAATTTTAAGCAGGAAAGGAGGAATTCCTTATTCTTATAAAACTCAAGTTAAAATTGTTATGGCTTGTTGCATTATTCATAACTTCATAAGAAAGGTGAATCAGCCTGACGAGTTGTTCGACCTATATGAGCATGGGGAAACACCAAGTACAGTGGACAATGGTGTTCAGGAAGTTAGAGGTCAAGCAAATGTACGAGAAGATGAGCGAGTTGCTGGCGAGCGAATACGTGGAGGCATCGCTCAACGGTTGTGGACTAATCATCAACAACGTAACAATCAACAACGGAAAGAGGAAGAGGAAGATGATAAAGCAAAATATTATTTATTTCCCCATAGTTCTTTATTTACAGATGGATTGGATAATTACAATTAGAACATTTCATTTCATTCCTTTGTATGTTCAAGAAATTTTTACTCTTTTATAGGTTCGGCATGATATCAATACTGAACTGTCATTTTATACTAATAGTTTCAGCAAATAAACCAGATAGCAAGTTTTTTACAAATGAGTACATTGTTACAATGTTATACGCTTTTGGAGCTAGCTAGTGATGTGGATAACCATGGGGTACAATCAACCGTGAGAATATGAAATAATGTACCTTTCAAGCCAATTTTAATTTGCTTTAAAAGTTTCTGTCTAAATGAAGCTTATGGGGGATACAAAGGATAAATTCACCTGAAATCTTGCTCAGGTACGGGTGGGCAGGGCACCTCACGAACAAGATCATGCCTAGCTGGCCAGCAGAGGGCGAACCCAACAGTGCCAGCCGGCGACGACGACCCCATCAATCTCCGTCGCCCCTAGCTGCCCGCTCGTGTGCTTTCGCTACCCAACCTAGCGGCGTCGTCGCCTGCCTCTCCCAAGCGCCTCCCGAGCCCCTCGTCCTCGACCACCACCAGCCCCGCTCGTTTCCAGCTTCCCAGCAGAGGGCGCGGCCAGCAGCCCCAACCGGCGACCACGTGCCCAGCTGCCCAGTAGAGGATGCAGCCCCCGCTTCCCCGACCGGTGGCATCGACTATGCTCCCAAGATTTTTCTTGTCTACGTATGGCTGCTATGCGCGTCAGGGGGTCGGCACTGAGCACCTTGCGAGCTCCGGCATGGTGGATTGGAGGATGCTGTAACACCCCAGTTTTAGTTAATTACTAATTAGGATTTTGTTTGTGCATCATTAGCATCATTCTTAAAAATGCATGCAAAGAGCAATACACAAAACCCTAAACCCTACTTTTTCTCCCTCTATTTGAAATCAATTCAAAATGGTTTGAATTTGAAAAGTATAAAAATAATTGGAGGCCAAATGGATTATAAGGGCTCATAAATATTTTACATATTTTATAAAAGCCTCTTGTGTTTTAAAAGCATTCAAAACAGAAATGAATTGGAAAATACAAACAGAAATAGATAAATAGAAAAAGAAAAGTTTTTGGAAAAAACGAGAACCAACAGCCAAGCAGGCCGTGGCCCAGTCTTCCCCTTCCTCCACTGCCGCGCAGCGAGCCCGCGGCCGGCCCTTTCACAGCCCAACAGCCCAGTACCTCTTCGGCGTGCCTTTCCTTTCTTCTTCCTCCCGCAGACGAACGCGACGAAGCAGCTGCGTGTCTACGTGCCCGCCGTCGATTCTCCCGAGAGTTGTGATGCCCGCCGCCGCTGTTGAACGAGAGGATAAGAACGCCGATGCCGTGATCTCTCTCCACATCCCCTTTTCCCTATCTCTCTCCCTCTGCGTCGCTGGCGTGCAGAGGTACCCGAAACCCTAGCTGATGGCCGCTGTTTGCGCCACCGCTAGAGGCCGTTACGAGCCCCGCCGCAAGGCTCTAGAGCTCTGTCTCCTCGCCAGGAACCTCCCCTCCAAATATTGCTTGCTAGCATGGTCTGAGACACACGAATCGGCCCCCTCTTCCCCACCTCTGTCTGAGCTCCTCCGCCGCCATTGATGTCGCTGCCGACATTCTCTGGCCTCGCCGACCCCTCTACTGCATTCGTGGTGAGCTCCTACACCTCTTGGACCCTCTCCCATCCTCCCTCTCGCTCTATTTCGAGCCCGCGTCAAGCGTCGCCTTCCACCGCCGCATTTCATGCTCGCCGGCGTAGCTTCAGCAGCCAAAACAGGGCGGCGCCACCACCATATGGTCACCGTGCTGCGCTCTATCCAACCCGCCTACCCGCATAGTCCCCCGAGCCCTCCTCCATCATCCCCGTACGGAACCTGCGAGGTGCTGACCAGGATGACATCACAGTGATGTCACCCTGATGTCAGGTGCATGGTCAGCGTAGGTCAAACCTGGCCGGGCCCCACTTTGGCTGCGTTGATGCTGATGTGGCCTCGGGCCCAACAGTCAGTCACAGTGGCTAGGGCATGTTCCTGTGTAAAATGTTTTACTCCTTATGATGATGTAATGCTGATGCAGTAATCCAATTTAAAAGGGTTTAATAATTCCAGAAACTGATTTAAATCTTGTAAATTCAATAACTAATTAATTATAAGTCAGAAAAATACAAATAATATATCAAAATGTTTAGAAAAATGAGAGCTATCTATTTAAGCTATAATCATGCATTGTTCAACAACTTTCAAGACAATTTTAATTAGAAAACATAGTAACCCCTCACAGGTGATTCCAGAGTTCTTCTAAATTAGGGTTTTCACCCCTCGGAACCCCGATTAAATTGCCGAGCATGATTTAGGGTTACATTTCAATACAATTCAACTTGCCATATCATCATACTTTCTTGAGCATTGCATCGTTTCCATGTGTTGATTGTTTCCCTCTCTTTCCGATGTTTGGTTCTTCCCGGTAGAATACGAGATCGAGATCAAGATCGAAGCCAGAGATCAACACCGTCGAAGCTCGAAGACAAATATTTGACCAACTGTAATCAAGTCAATTACAAGTCTTCTGAAGATCTGCTTATGGGTTATCAACAGGCAAAGGCAAGCATAGCCCCACCATGATATAATCCTATGATTTTGAAAGCATTTGAATTCCTGCCATGTTGCATACGATTCTACTATGGTCTTTTATCGATAGATAGAATATCCTATCGATTGCATTACTTCCTTGAGCTTATATTACCTGATCCACTGTTCCTAGCATAACTAGGTTTGGCTTGTGTGCACCGCTAGAGCTTATATTTGTGTCTTTCTTAGGGCCAGTTCTTTTGCCAGCTTAAAAAATAAGCTGCCCCCTCCCCAGCTTTTCTCATAAGCCACATGGCTTATTAGTCGAAGCTTCTCATTTAGTTATGAGATAATTAGTTTGGAAGCCCCAACCGATAAGATGAGCGTCTTATGAGAGAAGCTAGGGAAGAGGTAGCTTATTTTTTAAGCTGCCAAAAGAACTGGGCCTTAGCCATGCATAGCTGTTGAGTCTGGTCCATCCAGATGATATATCAGATGCAGAGAATCTAGTATGACAGGAGAACATGATGAGATGATATCAGAGGTGATATGAGATTAAACATGCTAAGGCTTGTATGGGAGGCCACGGTGGGTTGTGGTTTTTCTAGTCCCATGCTCGCCACCACTAGGAACCAAGTTCTTGCCTTTGGAACCGAGACGAGTGTACAACCACACGGGGCCTGCAAAACCTCACGAGTGACTAAATTGCCTAGTAGATTCCATGAGTCACATAGTTTGGACGTTCCATTCGACATACGCATTGAAAACGTTTTCGAAAGGGGGGTGAAGGAGGTGCATTCATACAGGTAGGGAAGCGTGGACCGTGTTGCTTGGGGTCAATGGATCCCCTGGTAAACCAACCTCGCCTCACATCTTTAAGTATCGGCTTTGGGATTTGACCCGTTACGGCAGAACCATACTTATTGCATGACTCATGGTCTCGGCGAAAGCAAGGTAAAGGTCGTGTCTAACCACCCTCTGCCGGCCTTCCAAGGAAGAGGGCTAATCGTGTGGCATTAAGAGAAGCTTAGTACGTGTGGGTAAAGTTGTACACCCCTACAGGGTAATAATCTTTTCGAGAAGCCGTGTTCACGGTTATGACCGCTTGGTGACAAGATTCTAAGATCATAGAGAAGTATAACCTAATCGTAAAACTTGGCAGATCAACGTGTGCTTAAGGATGCTTCCTCATGGGTACGAGGGGGATATCCTATATAGGGTTGAGATGATGATGACTTGGTGGATATCAAAAGAGATGATGATCAATATTTCAGAGACGTCGCTCTCTTATCCCCTTTTAAAATATTCTGATTAGACGAGATTCTTCTCTCTCTCTCTCTCTTGTTTTATAAACAAAGATGGCTTTATGCAAAACAACTTCACCAGCCATAAGTCTTGCGGAGTACACCCTGTACTCACCCTTGATTTGTTGATACTGTTGGCAGAGTAATTGTTCCATTGAAGATCAGTTTGGTACTACATTGACATCGGCGAGTAGCTTGGGGTTCCCGGCCGGTATCCTGGAATCTATGGGCTGGGACATCATCGTTATGCTTCAGGCCTCTTAGGCCATTTGTTAAGTTTGCTATACTTAATAGCATAATTTGTCTTCCGTTGTTTGATGTTTGTAGTCAGTGACCTCTGCTTGTAATAATTTGGTTCTTTGCTCAGTTATGAGCTTGCTGTAATAAATTTTGTGTCGTAGGGTCACTGCCGTGTTACCGATTCTTCACTGGATATCCTCGATCTCAAGGTTAAGCTTATGTCAGACAGAGGTCTGGGATTTGTTTAGCCTTGATCCCGGGGGTGTCACAGTTTTTGCTATCAGAGCAGTACCGACCGTAGGAAAACCTTGCTATTGGTCGATGTTGAGTCTTGTGCTTGTGAAAACTATTTTAAAGCTGAAAAGTATTTGCGAAAACTCTAGTATGCTTCTTTTACTCCTTATGTAGTTTCACTCTAACTCTGGGTTATCTTATCTGTTGTTGACTTTGAAAAAGTTTTGATATCTCTTCTATTCATTCAAATCCTAGGTGCCTTTTGGGCATGTCGTTTCTTAACCAGTTGACCTACTGTTGAGTTCTCTAGAGTTGTGTGTTGTGAATTCTTTGTTCCCCTTGTTCTTGTTCTGAGAGATTTCCTTCTTATCATGATCTCTCTATCTTATCGGACACAACATCATGTTGTTGGTTCCATAGTGTTCTGTTCTAGGCTTCAAGGTTTCCTTTCGCCTCGTGTGCCTCCTTTTTATTTGTCTGGGTACTTCATAAGTTGTTTCTTATTTCGGAAGCTACCTCCTGGTTACTATCTTGTAGTGTACGTTGTGTCACTCAAGTAGTAGTTACTTCCTTTCTTTGGGTTTTAACCCTTGGACTTGAACCGAAGATCTCCGATTGTGCTGGATTCTGGTGTTGCGAATCCTGTACATGACGCTGATCTTTAATCCAAGATCCAATCCTTTGACCCTTGTTGTTAATGTTCATACATTATTTCAGGATGGCTAGTATTACTATTTTAGCCTTCAAGCTTGTGGTTTTTGTCGCGATTGCATTGTGACAACCAAGGACTTCCCCTACCACTAGCTATGGCAGATGTTCTTTAATGGAACCAAATAGATCACGACAAGAGTACTCCTCGAGAGTCTCATATCTATACTCGTGACTCTGCCACACCTTACCTATTCTATGCATTGGTTATTGGGATGATGTTGACTTATGCATCCACATCTCGGGATTCTATCCTGAGCATGTTCTCCCTTCCCCTTGTTGTTTTCGACCTTTGTCTACCAGTTAGTAGCCAAGTAGTAAATGTGCATCGGTGTCTTCTGATGCAAGATACTCTTGTGGTCCGTCATGACAAACCATTTTGAAATGTCAGGAGAAACAAACACCAGTACCTCATCATATCTATGACCAGGTCAAAGTGTTGTAATCTCCAGATCAAGAAGTGGTGATTAGCTTCTATCTATTCCACCTTGAAGTATCACATTCTTTTATACTAAGAGGTTGTGCTGAGTTTCATGACCCACTTAATGAAGTGATGCTCTTACACATATTTACCCACCCTCCCTCGAGCTTTTGCGCTCGTGAGTGTTGCGTGTGCGTAGTATTGTGGCCATCAAAGATTCTATCAATTTTTATTGCTTAGAACTCTAAGGACATTGGTGTCATCATTAGCATGATTGGTTATTCCCAACACTAAGCAAAGGATGATTGTGCTACCAAGTCCGTTACTCTGGTACACTCTCTTCGTTCAAAGAGTTAGGCTTGTGCCGAAGCTCCGAGACTATGTCTTCTTGTCTTACCAAGCAAGTTCCCTCTCGAACTAAGTGACATATCAATGGTTCGTGATATTCTAGATGTCTTTCTAGACGTATCTCCTTGTTGCCACATGACCGTGGTATGAGGTTCTTGAGCAAGCAAGTTCTCTGAACTGCTATTTTCTCCAAGTATCTGTACTGGATACTCCTGAACTAGTTGGTTGAGCTTACACAACAACTTGGAGAGTTGTAAGACAAAATTTCTATCCGACTCTGTTCCTTCTTAAAGGGATGTCTATTTTTGTTTGTGTTGAAGAAAGATAATATTTCCTTTGTGGATATGTTATCTTCCCCTCTTTTGATTTGATTTGGGTTATCGTCAAATCAAACTCAGTTCCAAGGACTATATTGATAATATTTCTTCTTGTGATTTTTCACTTGGGTACATCTTCATGTCCTTTGGTATGACCAATACATCTGCCTTGTTCATACAACATACAAGTTCATATTCTTGGAGTGTCTCGATAAGTTTGTTGTTGAGCCCATCAATGACATCCTTATCTTCTCCATGTTAGATTGAATACATATGGAACATTGGGCATTAATGTTGGAAACTTTTGAGAATCGTCTTTGAGTCATTTCGAAGTATGAGTTCTTGATGCTAGAAGTAACCTTCTTTGGTTCACGTGCAATTGTTGAAAGATGTCGTCGTGGATTCGAGTAGTGTTAACTCCGTTCCTTAAGGACACACGTGTGTTTTATTGTTAGAACTTTATATGTATGTTGTTGTCTTTTGAAAAGTTGTAAATACATGGGTCTTGTTGGAGATATGCCCTAGAGGCAATAATAAATGTAGTTATTATTATATCTTTGTGTTTATGATAAATGTTTGCATTCATGCTATAATAGTATTAACAAGGAAACATTGATACTTGTGTGATTTGTAAACTTAATTTGAAGTCCCTAGTATAGCCTCTATACTTCACTAGCTTGTTGGTTGATTAATGATTGTGGTTTCCCTATCATGAACATTGAGATGTTATCAACAACAAGATCATATCGTTAGGAGAATGATATGGTGGACATACTCCTATAGATAAGCGTAGCATAAAGATCAAGTCATTTCATTAGTTCAATTGCTATATGCTTTCTGATACATAGTAACCTAATTCCTTTGACCATGAGATCATGCATATCACCTTTACTGGATGGATGCTTTGATGACATCAAACACCACACCGTACCTGGGTGGTTATAAAAGTGGCATTGAGTGTTGGAAGGTATTGGTTGAGACACATGGATCAAGAGTGGGATTTGTCCATCCACATGACGGATAGATATACTGGGCCCTCTCGGTGGAATGTCATCCAATTAGCTTGCAAGCATGTGACTTGGTCACAAGGGATCACATATCACGGAGCGAGAAAAGAGTACTTATCGGTAACAAGGTTGAACTAGGTATGCGAGAGATACACGATCATAACCTTGGGTAAGTAACATATCGTGAGACAAAGGGAAATTGGTATCGTATGTAAGTGGTTCATTCGATGTAAGTAATCGAGAAATATGTGGGAGCCATATGAATTTCCAGATTCCTCTATTAGTTATTGTTCGGAGAAGTGTCTCGATCATGTCCGCATAATTCACGAACCGTAGGGAGACACACTTAAGGATTCGACGTTGTTTGAGTAGTTATGGTATTATGAGAAAGAGACCGAATGTTGTTCGGAGTCTCGGATGGGATCCGGGATATCACGAGGTGATCCGGAATGGTCCGGAGAATAAGATTCATATAAGGAAAGTCCCGTTTCGGAGTTCGGGAATGATTCCGGTGTTTTCATCGGGAATGTTCTAGAAGGTTCCGGATTGTCCGGCACTCCGGGGGGGGAGGGTACATGAGTGTGTCATTGCTCATTGAATGATTGCATCATGTACTAAGTGTTATTGCTGTCCCAAATAAAGGATTAAATTGAATCCTAAAACAGAAAAGTCAAATGTCCAGTTTGAAAGTCAAACTGCCAAAACAAGCTGTGGGAAACAAGCAAGAGGAGTTGGAACCAACTTTGGAGGAGGTAGGACTCCTCCAGGCCAGCCCTAGGCCGAGTTGGGGAGGACTCCTCCCTCCTGGCCAAGGAACACCCTCCCATAAAAGGAGGCGGGGCTCCTCCATAGACGTTTTACTTTCTACTCTAGATCTCCGGTTTAGAGCTGTTTTGGTTTAGAGCTTCTAATTGCTTTAGCCAACAGTTTAGAGCCTTCTAATTGGTTTAGAGCCCTCTAATTGGTGTGTCTAATTACTAGGCCACTAATCCTCTCTCTCATAAGCTCCACCATACTACTTCGGCTTAAGGCGAAGCCTGGGATCTCCCTCTACTTAGGTACCACGCCGTTGTCTTTGCGGAATCGCGAGAGAGTGCTACAACCTCCATTTTGCTGGAACAAGGAGAGGAAGGTCTTCGTCAGTACGAACGTGTGACCGATTGGAAGCGCTAGGAACGTGGCGCTGGAAGGATCGTCTACGATCTTGAGATCGGGAAGAGTACGACTACATCACCCACGAGAATCCGCTCGTTAACCACTTTGGAATCTTCGAGGTGAGTTCCTCCATCGACTCGTTGCTACAATCTAGTAGATAGATCTTGGCTTGTTTGTTTGTATGCGATAGAAAATTTTTGTTTTCCATGCTACGAACCCCTACAGTGGTATCAGAGCCGGGTCTATATGTAGATATGTTGCACGGGTAGAACACACTGGTCATGGTTGGCGTGGATGCTTTTATTGTAGATTGCTTTTGTGTACTTTGCATCTTGCGGTATGTTGGGATGAAGCGGCCGGGCTAACCTTACATGACATCGTTCATGAGACTTGCTCCACGCTTGACATGTAACTTGTATTGCATAAGTGGCTTTATGGTGCATGTTTCTCCTAGCATAGTTAAGATCCAATTTACAACGGGTGATCAACAATGCTAGTATCAATGTTGTGGTTCTTGTTCGTAAGTTAGAACGACACTTATTGAAAGCCCCAAACCACGTAAAATATGCAAAGAAAGTAGAAGCGTCTAACTTTGTTTTGCAGGGGTGTCTGATGATGTGATATGGCCATGATTGTGATTATATTCGATGTATGCAATGTTCCTTATTGTAAGTCGACAACGGCGAGAGCCATATGGTTGTCTTTAATTTCTGTTAAGACCTGCGTGTCTATTCAAAGTAGTTGTAATAGTTGAAGCGGTGGGCGACAACCATGGAGAAGCGTCATTGACCTTGATGCAATGCGGTGATGATGGAGATCATGTTCGTGCTTGAAGATGGAGATCGAAGGCACGAAGAAGAAAAACCATATCATATCACATATATATTGAATTGCATGTGATGTTAATCCTTTATGCATCTTGTATTGCTTAGTAGACGACGGTAGCATTATAAGATGATCCCTCATGCACATCAATTTCAAATCATAAAGTGTTCACCCTTAGTTAGCACCGTTGCTAAAGCTTGTTGTTTGAAGCACCACGTGATGATCGGGTGTTCTAGATTCGCAAGTGTATACAACGTGAGCAAGCCAGATTTGCTCATGCGAAACTAAGGTTTGATCTTGACGAGCCTAGCATGTATGACATGGTCTCGAACACGGATTACCGAAAGGTAAAGCATGAATCGTATAGTAGATATGATGAACATGATGATTGTTCGCCATTGAAACTATATCAACTCTCGTGATGATCGGTGTTGATATGGTGGATTTGGTTCGTGTGATCACTAAAACAATGTGAGGGATATTGTTTTGAGTGGGAGTTCACCTAGTTTAATTTCATTAATTAATTTGAACTCAATTTGTCATAAACTTAGTCTAAACTATTGCAAATATGTTGTAGATCAATGGCAGCCCTACCATCAATTTTAATGCTCCTAGAGAAAGAAAAGTTGAAAACAATGGAAGCAACTTCATGGATTGGTTCCGCAATTTGAGGATTGTCCTCACACTGGTAATTTGACCTATGTCTGGATGCATTGGGTGACCCACTGCAGCCACTGCTTCGATGAAGTAAAGAATGTTTACCTCGCTCGGAAGAATCAAGACTCCATAGTTCAGTGTGCTATCTTGTATGGTTTAGAATCGAGCTTGTAAAAGGTTTGAAGAGTCGACCCACATGATATTGTCGAGGATCTCAAATTAATTTTGAGACTCATGCGCAATTGAAAGCTATGAGGCTTCAAAAGTTCTTTAAGCGCAAGATGGAAGAAGGCAGCTCACAAGTGAGCATGTGCTTAAGATGTCCGGACGCATAAATAAACTTCAAAGCTTGGGTATAGTGATTCCTAATGCTTTGGGGATTTACCGTGTCCTACAATCACTACCACCAAGTTACAAGAACTTTGTGATGAACTACAACATGCAGAACATGAACAAGACGTTGCCAGAACTCTTTGCCATGTTAAAATCTGCAGAAGTGGAGATCAAGAAAGAGCACCAAGTGTTGTTGGTCAATAAGACCACCAAATTCAAGAAAGGCAAGTCTAAGCAAAAGGGACACTTCAAGAAGGGTGGTAAGAAAGTTACCACGCCGGCGAAGAAGACCAAGGCTGGACCCAAGCCTGATACTGAGTGCTTTTACTGCAAGGGAGAAGGTCACTGGAAGCGGAATTGCCCAAAGTACTTGGCGGATCTGAAGAACGGCAACATCAAGAAGAAAGGTATATCTGATATACATGTTATTGATGTGTATCTCACTAGTACTCGTAGTAGTGCCTGGGTATTTGATACTGGTTCGGTTGCTCATATTTGTAACTCGAAACAGGTGCTGCAGAATAAACGGAAGCTAGCGAAGAACGAGGTGACGATGCGCGTGGGAAACGGATCAAAGGTTGATGTGATCGCGGTCGGCACGCTACCCCTTCATCTACCATCGGGATTAGTTTTATACTTAAATAATTGTTATTTAGTGCCTGCGTTGAGCATGAACATTATCTCAGGATCTTGTTTATTGCAAGACGGTTACTTGTTTAAGTCAGAGAATAATGGTTGTTCGATTTATATGAGTAATATGTTTTACGCACATGCACCTTTGATAGATGGTCTATTCTTATTGAATCTCGATAGTGGAAATACACATATCAACAACATTGAGGCTAAACGCTTTGAAATCAAGCGATAATTCGACCTATATGTGGCATCGTTGCCTTGGTCACATCGGAGTGAAACGTATGAAGAAACTCCATTCCGATGGACTTCTTGAATCACTTGATTTTGAATCACTTGAAAGATGCGAAGCATGTCCGATGGGAAAAATGACTAAGACTCCATTTTACGGTATGATGGAGCGAGCTACGGACTTATTGGAAATCATACATACCGATGTGTGGTCCAATGAGTGTAGCATCATGTGGTTATCGTTATGTTCTTACCTTCACGGATGACTTGAGTAGATATGGGTATATCTATTTCATGAAACATAAGTCCGAAACTTTCGAGAAGTTTAAGGAGTTTCAAAGTGAGGTAGAGAATCAACGTAACAAGAAGATTAAATTTCTACGCTCGATCGTGGAGGTGAATATCTAAGTTACGAGTTTGGCGAGCATTTAAAGAAGTGCGAATACTTTCACAATTGACACCGGGAACACCACAGCGTAATGGTGTATCCGAACGTAATCGAACTCTCTTAGATATGGTTCGTTCTATGATGTCACTTCTGATTTACCGCTATCATTTTGGGGTTATGCATTAGAAACAGCCGCATTCACTTTAAATAGGGCACCGTCTAAATCCGTTGAAACGACACCGTATGAATTATGGTTTGGGAAGAAACCTAAATTGTCGTTCCTTAAAGTTTGGGGATGCGAAGCCTATGTAAAGAAGTTACAGGCTGACAAGCTTGAACCCAAAGCGGAAAAATGCGTCTTCATAGGATACCCGAAGGAAACTATTGGGTATACCTTCTATCATAGATCCGAAGGCAAAACATTCGTTGCTAAGAATGGATCCTTTCTAGAGAAGGAATTTCTCTCGAAAGAAGTGACTGGAAGGAAAGTAGAACTTGACGAGGTTGTTGAACCTTCTCTCGAATTGCGAGTAGCGCAAAGACCGGAAGAAGTTGTGGTGCTGCACCAATAAGGAGGAAGCTAATGATGATGATCATGAAACTTGGTTGAAGTTACTCTGAGCCTCGGAGATCAACGAGAACTCACTACCTGCATTGGTATGATTCCGTTATGAATGTCATGGTGGTGGACAACACCGATGACCCCGAGACATATGAGGAAGCGATGATGAGCCCAGATTCCAATAAATGGCAAGAAGCCATGAAATCCGAGATTGGATCCATGTACGAAAACCAAGTATGGACTTTGGTGGACTTACCGGATAGCGGAAGGTCGAGAGAACAAATGGATTTTCAAGAAGAAAACAGATGCTGATGGTAATGTTACTGTCTATAAAGCTCGACTTGTCGCAAAAGGGTTTCGACAAATTCAAGGAGTTGACTACGATGAGACTTTCTCACCAGTAGCGAAGCTAAAGTCTGTGAGGATTATGTTAGCAATCGCTGCATATTATGATTATGAGATATGGCGATGGATGTCAAAACAGCATTCCTCAATGGAGACATTGATGAAGAGTTGTATATGATGCAACCCAAAGGTTTTGTCGATCCTATAGATGCTAACAAGGTATGCAAACTTCAACGGTCCATCTATGGATTGAAGCAAGCATCCCGAAGTTGGAATCAACGTTTTGATAAGGTAATCAAAGTTTTGGTTTTATACAAACTTATGGAGAAGCTTGTATTTACAAGAAAGTGAGTGGGAGCTCAGTAGCATTCTTAATACTATGTGGATGACATATTGTTGATTGGGAATGATGTAGACCTTCTTAATAGTGTCAAGGAATATTTGAATAATAGTTTTTCAATGAAGGATCTTGGTGAAGACTTACATATTAGGCATAAAGATTTATAGAGATAGATCGAACGCCAAATATCATTGTCACAAAGTACATATTTGGACAAAGTTCTAAAGAGATTTGGAATGGAAGAAAGCAAGAAAGGGTTCTTGCCCATGTTGCTCAATACGACCTTGAGTAAAACTCAAAGTCCGACATCGGCGTAAGATAGAGAAAGGATGAGTAAGACTCCTATGCCTCAGCCATAGGATCTCTAATGTATGCCATGCTATGTACTAGACCCGACATTGCATATCCGTTAGTTTAACTAGCAGATATCAAAGTGATCCAGAGTGGATCATTGGACAATGATCAAAAACATCCTTAAGTACTTGAGAAGAACTAAGGATATGGTTCTTTCTTATGGAGGTGATGAACATCGTTGTTAATGGTTACACCGATGCTAGTTGGAACACCGATCCAGATGATTCTAAATCACAATCCGGATACGTATTTATTTTGAATGGTGCAGCGATTAGTCGGAGGAGTGCAAAGCAAAGTTGTGGCGAGATCTTCAACTGAATCGGAATACATGGCTGCCGGAGGCTTCACAAGAAGCGATATGGATGAAGGAGTTCATTACAGATGGGTGGTGTGGTTCCAAGTGCTGGACCCAATGTCTATCTCTGTGATAACATGGGCGCCATAGCCAATGCGCAAGAACCAAGGTCACACAAGAAGTCAAGCATATCAAGCTGCTTTCACGCTATTCGAGAACATATCCAGGATGGGGATATAAAGATTTGCAAAGTACACAGATCTGAATGTGGCGGATCCGTTGACTAAACCTCTCCAGGGCAAAACATGACCAACACCAAACTGCCATGGGTGTTCGGTATATTACCATGTAATCTAGATTAGATGACTCTAGTGCAAGTGGGAGACTGTTGGAGATATGCCCTAGAGGCAATAATAAATGTAGTTATTATTATATCTTTGTGTTTATGATAAATGTTTGCATTCATGCTATAATAGTATTAACAAGGAAACATTGATACTTGTGTGATTTGTAAACTTAATTTGAAGTCCCTAGTATAGCCTCTATACTTCACTAGCTTGTTGGTTGATTAATGATTGTGGTTTCTATCATGAACATTGAGATGTTATCAACAACAAGATCATATCGTTAGGAGAATGATATGGTGGACATACTCCTATAGATAAGTGTAGCATAAAGATCAAGTCATTTCATTAGTTCAATTGCTATATGCTTTCTGATACATAGTACCCTAATTCCTTTGACCATGAGATCATGCATATCACCTTTCTGGATGGATGCTTTGATGACATCAAACACCACACCGTAATGGGTGGTTATAAAAGTGGCATTGAGTGTTCGGAAGGTATTGGTTGAGACACATGGATCAAGAGTGGATTTGTCCATCCACATGACGGATAGATATACTCTGGGCCTCTCGGTGGAATGTCATCCAATTAGCTTGCAAGCATGTGACTTGGTCACAAGGGATCACATATCACGGAACGAGAAAAGAGTACTTATCAAGAATAAGGTTGAACTAGGTATGCAGAGATACCGACGATCATAACCTTGGGTAAGTAACATATCGTGAGACAAAGGGAAATTGGTATCGTATGTAAGTGGTTCATTCGATCGCAAAGTAATCGTAGAAATATGTGGAGCCATATGAATTTCAGATTCCTCTATTGGTTATTGTTCGAGAAGTGTCTCGATCATGTCCGCATAATTCACGAACCGTAGGGAGACACACTTAAGGATTCGACGTTGTTTGAGTAGTTATGGTATTATGAGAAAGAGACCGAATGTTGTTCGAGTCTCGGATGGGATCCGGATATCACGAGGTGATCCGGAATGGTCCGAGAATAAGATTCATATAAGGAAAGTCCCGTTTGAGTTCGGGAATGATTCCGGTGTTTTCATCGGGAATGTTCTAGAAGGTTCCGGATTGTCCGGCACTCCGGGGGGGGAGGGTACATGAGTGTGTCATTGCTCATTGAATGATTGCATCATGTACTAAGTGTTATTGCTGTCCCGAATAAAGGATTAAATTGAATCCTAAAACAGAAAAGTCAAATGTCCAGTTTGAAAGTCAAACTGCCAAAACAAGAAACTGTGGGAAACAAGCAAGAGGAGTTGGAACCAACCTGGAGGAGGAGTAGGACTCCTCCAGGCCGGCGCCCAGCCCTAGGCCGAGTTGGGGAGGGACTCCCTCCCCTGGCGCGCCAAGGAACACCCCTCCCATAAAAGGAGGGGCAGGGCTCCTCCCATAGACGTTTTACTTTCTACTCTAGATCTCCGGTTTAGAGCTGTTTTGGTTTAGAGCTTCTAATTGCTTTAGCCAACAGTTTAGAGCCTTCTAATTGGTTTAGAGCCCTCTAATTGGTGTGTCTAATTACTAGGCCACTAATCCTCTCTCATAAGCTCCACCATACTGCACCGGCTTAAGGCCTGCGGGATCTCCCTCTACTTCCGGTACCACCGTTTGCCAGGGAATCGCGAGGAGAGTGCTACAACCTCCGTCTGCTGGAACAAGGAGAGGAAGGTCTTCGCCGAGTACCGAACGTGTGACCGATCATGAAGCGCTGCCGGAACGTGGCGCTGGAAGGATCGTCTACACGATCTTGAGATCGGGAAGAGTACGACTACATCACCCACGAGAATCCGCTCTCGTTAACCACTTTGGAATCTTCGAGGGTGAGTTCCTCCATCGACTCGTTGCTACAATCTAGTAGATAGATCTTGGCTTGTTTGTTTGTATGCGATAGAAAATTTTTGTTTTCCATGCTACGAACCCCTACAGGTCTAGCAATCTAGCTCAGTCTTGTGGAGCTTTACACTATAGTATGATGTGGACATCCCTACTATTGATACAACTGTTGTACCTACAGCAACACACATATAAGGACCCATCACAAGATCTCGTGCCAAACAACTTAACTATCAGGTACTTTCGTTTCTTGGAACTATTCCTCACATACATGAGAATATGATGCTGCCTAAATCAGATATATTTCTTACTCTTAGGAATGATGGACCAAGCATGGATGAGAGGGACAAGCATTGGAGCATGGCCATGCATGGAGATGGCAGCAAGCATGTGATGATCCAAGAGAAGGCCACGGATGAAGATTTCAGAACTTTGAGGCCACCATAATGAAGAAAGAAGGCTTGGACGAAATATTCAAGATCAATACTTTACGAATTCGTCCATAGCTTAATATGGTGTCATGACACCTTTATTTTGGGCCAGCCCATGTAATTTTCGCAGGATTTTAATTACCACTTTTAGAGTCCAGATTTGAGGAAAAGGACTTTTAGGGTTGGATTCGCCACCACTTCCATGGCTGGCCGAAACCCCACCTTTTCGCCCTTAAATACTCCCCATAGCCGACCCCCTAGACTCGGATTTTGTTTAGACATTAAGTTAGCCATCATAGCAACTTCGCAAAGTCTCGAGCGTCGCAGAGGCCTCTTGTACTTCGCGCCTATTCAGGATCCCACCTCTTCAATAAAGCTTTCCTCTTAATCCGCAATATCTTGATTGCAATATTGGTTCTTACTTGTTCTCCATTTTAGGTAGGAATTAAGACCCTCGCTGGTCAGGCTGATCGTGTTCACGCAGGATCGGTAACCTCCAGGAGATTGGCCTAGCGATTGCATTGGCGCTCGTGCTCGCATGTGTAGTCGGATCATCAAGCCCGAACTCCACCAAATCGATTATCGCCATCTCATCAAAAGATCAGACACCTTTGCCCTATCAAGTGGTATCAGATTTCAGGTTGCTCGGTGAGATTTTACTGTTTTCGTAGATTAGATCTGTTTTTACCTATAACCCACGAAAAAGCCAAAACACGCTTAGAGTTTAGATCCATCCCATAACCAATCTACGCCTCGCATTATCTTTTCAGTTTTTGCATTGTTGAATTTGTGTCTACATCGTCGCGTCGAGTTGCTGGTCTTAGTGTCTCGTCCCTTAGAGTTTCGAGTTCTGATCATAGTAGTCACCGCCACACTCGCCGATCATCGCCACCATATTCCGCCGCCATAAACCCTAATACTCCGCCACCGCCTTCCTACCATGACACAGATCCGACCCCTTTCCTGCCGTGGTACGAGTCCGAGTAGAGTTATTGTTTCCTAGTTATTTCTTTTTACTTTCCTTCTTTGTTGTTTCCGTATTAAGCTAAAGTCCGTGTCGAGCTAAGAGTCCGGTCGTAAGTCCAGAAAGAGAGCAAAAAAAAATTTTTTTTGGCTATACTAGTTTTCGACCCCGGGGATCACTTTTCTCCATCGGCCGTTATAGCAATATTTTTTTGGCGCCTGCGCGCTTTTCGGAGCAAAATAAAAAAATTCGAAAAAAACTTTTGGGGCTAACCTATTTTTAGACCCCGTAGATCAGTTCTAGACACTCACCATCATAGTGATTTTCTGCATCTCGGTTCGCTTTTCAGGGTTCCATATCATTATACAGTGCTTGTTGTGTCGCATCGTGACATCGTTGGTGATCTAGCCTCGCGTCTCTAGTACGGTCTAGCCTAGGACCACCACAGTACCGTCGTTGAGCATTCTTTCAACTTTTGCATTGCTGTTTTGATAATTGCTAACCCCCCTTGCTAAGCCTTCCTAGAGCTCCACAGATACTCTCCACGTGCGGTGTTTTGACTCCTGGTAATCGCTTGGTTCAATCTCTGGACCCACTGATCCTCGTGGTTGCACATCGCTTTTTCCTGCTGTTTGGTAAGAACTTGTAAGAGCTTCGTATATTGCTTGACGTATTACGCGTGACTCCCACCATATTTCCGTACTATATACCTGTGCTTTTTAAGGACTAACCATGACAGATACTTCGCGGAACCCTGCCACAATGACAAACGAAGAACTACATGCCCACTTCTCCGCGCTCTTGGTCAGTCGCGCTGAAGACGTGGATACGCGCATCCGGGAGTTTGACACCAAGATCACCAACGTCGTGGACAAGATCGATGGACTCGAGAAATCCTTCAACGCCAAGCTTGACGTTCGGTTCAAGGAGCTTTTGAACCGCTTGCCCTCACCCGCACCGGCACCCACACATGGCGCACGGCGCATTCCGATCACCGGTCGGACTGCTGGTTCGGCTGCCGCCGCACTTTGCGGTTATCGCTGGGCCGACGCCTCAGACTTCCGCCGCGGCTGCTGCTGCGACATTGGGGACAGACGACGGGTACTACTACGACCCCGACGACGACGATCTGTTTGACGAGGAGGTTGAACAACCTCCACAGGTACCTGCTGGTCGTCCCCGACATTACTACCGCAACGCTCGCCCACCGGTACGTGATGATGATCATGTTGCAAAGCTTAAATTAAATATTCCATCTTTTGAGGGTAAATATAATCCTGATGCATATCTTACATGGGAGATGGAAGTAGAACAACGTTTTGCATGCTTAAAATATCCTGAGAATATGCGTGTTAGTGCTGCTACATGTGAATTTACTAAATTTGCTTCCCTTTGGTGGTCTGAGTATTGTCGCTTAAATCCTACTACTATTCCTAGTACTTGGACTGCTTTAAAAACTGCTATGCGTGTTCGTTTTGTACCTCCTACTTATCAACATGATTTACTAAAGAATTTAACACGTTTAGAGCAAGGGAAAAATTCTGTAGAAGAGTATTATCAGGAATTGCAAACGGGAATGGTTCGGTGTGGTCTTGTTGAATCTAATGAACAAATGCTTGCACGTTTCTTTGCTGGATTAAACAAGGACATTCAGCACATCTTAGATTATAAGAAATATAATTCTATCACTCATTTGTTTCATCTTGCTTGCAAAGCTGAACGTGAAGTGCAGGATCGCCAAACACCATGGAGGAGGACTAATAATTCTGCAGGACGCACATCCACTTGGACATCCCGACAATCAGCGCCTCCTCGTGATTCGCCACCAGCTACTACCACATCCAAGGCCACCACAAGATTTCCAGCTGCTCCTCCACCATCATCCAATGCTCCTGCTCGTAGTGCATCTTCTATGGCTTCTACGGGTAAGACAAAGGATATACAATGCTGCAAGTGCTGGGGTTTTGGTCATATTGAGAGACAGTGCACAACACAACGTATGATGATGGTACGAGAAGATGGTCAGTACGATTCAGCAAGTGACTTTGATGAAGATACACTAGCCCTTATTTCTGCTCGAGATGGAGACAATTCTGATGCTGATGAAGGGACAGAGGTAATGGGAGCTGAAGCTGCTGATCATTACAGGAGCTTAATTACACAACGTGTGTTGAGTGTGCAATTGAGCAAATCTGAGCAAGATCAACGCCACAACCTGTTCCAAACACGTGGTGTTGTCAAGGATAGAGCTATACGGATCATCATTGATGGAGGGAGTTGTAATAATCTGGCCAGTGTTGACATGGTAGAGAAGCTTGCACTTCCAACAAGACAATGCCCACATTCATATTACATCCAATGGTTTGAGAGTTCTCGCAAGATCAAGGTAACAAGAACGGTACGCGTGCATTTTACTATTGGTACATATTCTGATTTTGTTGATTGTGATGTTGTACCTATGCAAGCCTGTTCTTTGTTACTTGGTAGACCATGGCAATTTGATAGAGAATCTGTTCATAATGGCAAAACTAATCACTATTCTCTTATGCATGATGGAAAGAAAATTGGTCTAAAACCTATGAATCCCGAACAGATTTTAAAAGATGATCTTGCTAGAGCTAGTAGAGCTAAAACTGAGGAGAAAAATAAAAGTGAGAATCAGATTGTTGCTGCAGATTTTATACCACCAAAGAACATTAAATCTGATTCTACACATGCTACTGAAATTTGTTTGAAGAGTCCATGTATGCTTGCAAATAAAATTGATATTGCTGAACTAGATGTAAACAATAGTCAATGTTATGCAATTGTCTGCAAAGAGGTTTTGTTTTCATTTGAGGATATGCCTCATTCTTTGCCACCCGCTATTGCTAACCTTTTGCAGGAATATGAGGACGTCTTTCCTACCGAAATGCCACCGGACTACCTCCTATTAGAGGAATTGAGCACCAAATTGATCTAATTCCTGGTGCCACGTTGCCCAACCGCGCGCCATATAGAACCAATCCAGAGGAGACAAAGGAGATACAACGCCAAATTCAGGAACTACTCGACAGAGATCATATTCGTGAGTCCCTTAGCCCCTGTGCTGTTCCTATTATTTTGGTACCTAAGAAAGATGGTTCTTCGCGCATGTGTACTGATTGTAGAGATATCAATAATATTAATATCCGATATCATCATCCTATTCCACGTTTAGATGACATGCTTGATGAATTGAGTGGCTCTACCATGTTTTCTAAAGTTGATTTGCGTAGTGGTTACCACCAGATTCGTATGAAATTAGGAGATGAATGGAAAACAGCATTTAAAACTAAGTTCGGTTTATATGAGTGGTTAGTAATGTCGTTTGGTTTAACTAATGCACCTAGCACTTTCATGAGATTAATGAACGAAGTTTTACGTGCTTTCATTGGACGTTTTGTGGTAGTCTACTTTGATGATATTCTGATTTATAGCAAATCTTTAGAGGATCATTTGGACCATTTACGTGCTGTTTTCAATGCTTTACGTGATGCACGTTTGTTTGGTAACCTTGAGAAGTGCACCTTTTGCACCAATCGAGTTGCATTTCTTGGCTATGTTGTTACATCACAGGGTATTGAAGTGGATCCAGCCAAGATTGAAGCTATTGAGAATTGGCCGCAGCCAAAGACTGTCACACAAGTGAGGAGTTGTCTTGGCCTCGCTGGTTTTTATAGGCGCTTTGTCAAAGACTTTGGATCAATTGCCGCGCCGCTGAATGAGCTTACCAAGAAGGATGTGCCCTTTGTTTGGGGCGATGCACAACAACAGGCCTTCGTCATATTGAAAGATAAGCTAACACATGCTCCCTTACTCCAACTTCCTGATTTTACTAAGACTTTTGAGCTTGAATGTGATGCTAGTGGAATTGGTTTGGGGAGGGGTGTTATTACAAGAGGGAAAACCTGTTGCATATTTTAGTGAGAAATTGAGTGGGGCTAGTCTGAATTATTCTACTTATGATAAAGAATTATATGCATTGGTTCGGACATTAGAAACTTGGCAACATTATCTATGGCCTAAAGAGTTTGTTATTCATTCTGATCATGAATCTTTGAAGCATATTCGTAGTCAAGCTAAGTTGAATCGTCGTCATGCAAAGTGGGTTGAATTTATTGAGTCTTTTCCTTATGTTATCAAACACAAAAAGGGTAAAGATAATATTATTTCTGATGCTTTGTCATGCCGTTATGCTTTGTTATCTCAACTTGACTTCAAAATATTTGGATTGGAAACTATTAAGGAACAATATGTGCATGATGCTGAATTTATAGATGTGTTGCAGAATTCTAGAGATGGTAGAACTTGGAACAAGTTCGTCTTCAATGATAGATTTGTGTTCCGTGCTAACAAACTATGCATTCCAGATAGCTCTGTTCGTCTTTTGTTGTTACAGGAGGCGCATGGAGGAGGATTGATGGGACACTTTGGTGTCAAGAAGACGGAGGATGTTCTTGCTGCACACTTCTTTTGGCCACGTATGCGTCGAGATGTTGAGAGATTTGTGGCACGCTGCACTACTTGTCAAAAAGCTAAGTCTCGCCTTAATCCACATGGTTTATATATGCCTCTTCCTGTTCCTAGTGTTCCTTGGGAGGATATTTCTATGGACTTTATTTTGGGATTGCCACGAACACAGAAGGGGAGGGATAGTATTTTTGCTGTTATGGATCGGTTTTCTAAGATGGCACACTTTATTCCTTGTCATAAACCGGATGATGCTGCGCATATTGCTGATTTGTTCTTTCGTGAAATTGTTCGTTTGCATGGTGTGCCAAATACTATTGTCTCTGATCGTGATACTAAATTTCTTAGCCACTTTTGGAGATGTTTATGGGCTAAGTTGGGGACTAAATTGCTGTTTAGTACTACATGTCATCCCCAAACTGATGGTCAAACTGAAGTAGTAAATAGAACTTTGTCTACTATGTTACGGGCTGTTTTAAAGAAGAACTTAAAATTGTGGGAAGAGTGTTTACCTCATATAGAATTTGCTTATAATCGTTCATTGCATTCTACCACAAAGATGTGCCCATTTGAGATTGTGTATGGTTTTGTTCCTCGTGCACCTATTGATTTATTGCCTTTACCTTCTTCGGTGCAACATAATTTGGATGCTAGACAACACGATGAAATGATATTAAACTTGCATAAGACTACTAAAGACAACATTGAACACATGAATGCTAAGTATAAACTTGTTGGGGATAAAGGGAGAAAGCATGTTGTGTTTGATGTTGGAGATTTTGTTTGGTTACATTTGCATAAAGATCGTTTTCCTGATTTACGCAAGTCTAAGTTAATGCCACGTGCTGCTGGTCCCTTTAAGGTGTTAGAGAAAATCAATGATAATGCATATAAACTTGAGTTGCCTACAGATTTTGGTACGGTTAGTCCTACATTTAACATTGCAGATTTGAAGCCTTACTTTGGTGAGGAAGATGAGATTGCGTCGAGGAAGACTTCAATTCAAGAAGGGGAGCATGATGTGGACATCCCTACTATTGATACAACCGTTGTACCTACAGCAACACACATACAAGGACCCATCACAAGATCTCGTGCCAAACAACTTAACTATCAGGTACTTTCGTTTCTTGGAACTATTCCTCACATACATGAGAATATAATGCTGCCTAAATCAGATATATTTCTTACTCTTAGGAATGATGGACCAAGCATGGATGAGAGGGACAAGCATTGGAGCATGGCCATGCATGGAGATGGCAGCAAGCATGTGATGATCCAAGAGAAGGCCACGGATGAAGATTTCAGAACTTTGAGGCCACCATAATGAAGAAAGAAGGCTTGGACGAAATATTCAAGATCAATACTTTACGAATTCGTCCATAGCTTAATATGGTGCTGCGACACCTTTATTTTGGGCCAGGCCCATGTAATTTTCGCAGGATTTTAATTAGCCACTTTTTAGAGTCCGTATTTGAGGGGAAAAGGACTTTTAGGGTTGGATTCGGCCACCACTTCTATGGCTGGCCGAAACCCCACCTTTTCGCCCTTAAATACTCCCCATAGCCGACCCCCTAGACTCGGATTTTGTTTAGACATTAAGTTAGCCATCATAGCAACTTCGCCAAGGCTCGAGTGTCGCAGAGGCCTCTTGTACTTCGCGCCTATTAAGGATCCCACCTCTTCAATAAAGCTTTCCTCTTAATCCACAATATCTTGATTGCAATATTGGTTCTTACTTGTTCTCGATTTCACGTCGAAATTAAGACCCTCGCTGGTCAGGCTGATCGTGTTCACGCAGGATCGGTAACCTCCAAGAGATTTGCCTAGCGATTGCATTGGCGCTCGTGCTCGCACGTGTAGTCGGATCGTCAAGCCCGAACTCCACCAAATCGATTATCGCCATCTCATCGAAAGATCGGACACCTTTGCCCTATCATAGTCCATATCTTGAGAATCTACTAACTTCACCTTCGTGGTAAATGTTGCACCCTTTCTATTCGGACATGCTGAGTCTGAATTATCATTCCACCTAACCAAAGCTGAATCTCAAGCAGCAATGATGGTTGGTGTTCCTCAAGGTTTTGGCATAGGTCTCTTTGCAAATCTGGAAAGATTAATGTAATGGTTGCCACATTTAGCCGGAAAGACCTTTTGTTATATTCTCTTGATTCAGCAATGACAATCACTCCTCATGAGGCTTCTTCTATAATGTATTATAGAAGTTATGCTTATGGTTTCCTTTTTATCCAAAGTCCGACCTTTACTTGATGTCTAATTTCTTGAACATCAAGGAGAACATTTAAAGTAGTGTTGCTAAATGTCTCTCGGTCGATCCTCCAGACTCGTTTATGTTGGAAATCGTTGTTGTGCCAAGTAATTGAAGTCTAAGAATGAAGTTTCTTTCTTCTCGTGTCATCAGGAATGTTCTTAAATAATCATATTAGTGGTGCAAAGTGATACCATGATCTTTGGCAAAGATCTTGACAGGTCTAGATGAATAAAGAATTTTCCCTTGTTTTTTCAGCCATGTTTTAAGAGTTACTATGATTTTGGTAATCAGGAGTTCCTCTTGCTACATGTTCCTTGTGACTCTTATGAGTCCTCTCCACCAAAACACTTTTCTTTCTTGGCCTTCTGTTGAATGAAAGAGTGACCCTACTATGTCAAAAGTAGTTCAACAACTTGGTTTTGTTGACCCATATCTCTGAACCTAAAATCTCTACTTAAGTCGTTTAGTAGAGGTTCAATTCTCGAAGTCTATGGTCATGTTCTTTCTGTTGGAAGTTTTCTTCCTCAGAAGCTTCAAACTCTTCTGTAAGTTCCATGGTCTCAATCCTTATGAAGACCATCTATCTAACAATTTGAAACCTTCTCCTCTTGTTTCCTCCGCTACCTTGACGTGTTTCATGTCGTCATCTCAGAGTTGTTTCTAAACACTCCATCCACGAGTTGGCCATGAGATACTCTATGTACTATCTAGTGTGTTTCCCTCTTATCCTTTGAGTGACCCTGTTTGTTTCTTTCTCTCTCTGTCTCTTTTCCTACCTTTGGAATCTCGGGTCGAGATTCTCGTAAGGGAGATAGAGCTGTAACACCCCTGTTTTAGTTAATTACTAATTAGGGTTTTGTTTGTGCATCATTAGCATAATTCTTAAAAATACATGCAAAGAGAAATACACAAAACCCTAAACCCTACTTTTTCTCCCTCTATTTAAAATCAATTCGAAATGGTTTGAATTTGAAAAGTACAAAAATAATTGGAGCCCAAATGGATTACAAGGGCTCATAAATATTTTACATATTTTATAAAAGCCTCTTGTGTTTTAAAAGCATTCAAAACAGAAATGAATTGAAAAATACAAACAGAAAAAGAAAAGTTTTTGTAAAAAAAAGAGAACCAACAGCCAAGGTGCCCAGCCTTCCCCTTCCTTCCACATGAGGAGCCTTGCAAGCCCTTTCACAGCCCACCGGCCCAGTACCTCTTCAGCGTGCTTTTCCTTTCTTCTTCCTCCCGCAGACGAACACGACGAAGCAGCTGCGTGTCTACGTGCCCGCCGTCGATTCTCTCGAGCGTTGTGATGCCCGCCACCGCTGTTGGACGAGAGGATAAGAACGCCAGTACTGTGATCTCTCTCCCCATCCCCTTTTCCCTATCTCTCTCCCTCTGCGTCGCTTGTGTGCAGAGGTACCCAAAACCCAAGCCGATGGCCGCTGTTTGCGCCGCCGCAACAGGCTGTTACGAGCCCCGCCTCAAGGCTCTAGAGCTCCGTCTCCTTGCCAGGAACCTTCCCTCCAAATATTGCTTGCTAGGATGGCCTGAGACGCACGAATCGGCCCCCTCTTACCCGCCTCTGTCTGAGCTCTGCCGCCGGCATTGATGTCGCTGCCGACCTTCTCCGGCCTCATCGACCCCTCTACTGCCTTCGTGGTGAGGTCCTACACCTCCTGGACCCTCTCACGTCCTCCCTCTCGCTCTGTTTCGAGCCCGCGTCGAGTGTCGCCTTCCGCCGCCGCAGTTCATGCTCGCTGGCGTAGCTTTGGCGCCAAAACAGGGCGGCGCCACCACCATATGGTCGTCGTGCTGCGCTCTATCCAACCCGCATACCCGCATAGTCCCCCGAGCCCTCCTCCGTCGTCCCCGTACGCCACCTGCGAGGTGCTAACCAGGATGACATCACAGTGATGTCACCCTGATGTCAGGCGCATGGTCAGCGCTAGTCAAACCTGGCCGGGCCCCACTTTGGCTGCGTTGATGCTGATGTGGCCTCGGGCCTTGATCGATCCGATGGCTAGGGCATGTTCCTGTATAAAATGTTTTACTCCTTATGATGATGTAATGCTGATGCAGTAATCCAATTTAAAAGGGTTTAATAATTCTATAAACTGATTTAAATCTTGTAAATTCAATAACTAATTAATTATAAGTCGGAAAAATACAAATAATATATCAAAATGTTTAGAAAAATGAGAGCTATCTATTTAAGCTATAATCATGCATTGTTCAACAACTTTCAAGACAAGTTTAATTAGAGAACATAGTAACCCCTCATAGGTGATTCCAGAATTCTTCCGAATTAGGGTTTTCACCCCTCGGAACCCCGATTAAATTGTCGAGCATGCTTTAGTGTTACATTTCAATACAAATCAACTTGCCATATCATAATACTTGCTTGAGCATTGCGTCATTGCCATGTGTTGATTGTTTCCCTCTCTTTCCGGTGTTTGGTTCTTCCTGGTAGAATACGAGATCGAGATCGAGATCGAAGCCAGAGATTAACACCGTCGAAGCTCGAAGATAAATACTTGACCAACTGTAATCAAGTCAAGTTCGAGTGTTCTGAAGATCTGCTTATGGGTTATCAACATGCAAAGGCAAGCATAGCCCCACCATGATATATTCCTATGATTTCGAAAGAATTTCAATTCCTGCCATGTTGCATACGATTCTACTGTGTTCTTTTATCGATAGATAGAATATCCTATCTATTGCATTACTCCCTTGAGCTTATATTACTTGCTGCTCATAGCATAACTAGGTTTGGCTTGTGTGCATCGCTAGAGCTTATATTTGTGTCTTTCTTAGCCATGCATAGCTGTTGAGTCTGGTCCATCCAGATGATGTATCAGATGCAGAGAATCTAGTATGACAGGAGAACATGATGAGATGATATCAGAGGTGATATGAGATTAAACATGCTAAGGCTTGTATGGGTGGCCACGGTGGGATGTGGTTTTTCTAGTCCCATGCTCGTGAAGGGAATATGCCCGAGAGGCAATAATAAAGTGGTTATTATCATATTCCTTATTTATGATAAATGTTTATTTTGCATGCTATAATTGTATTAATACGGAAACGTTAATACATGTGTGTTTAATAAACAAACAGAAAGTTCCTAGTTATGCCTCTCTCATAAACTAGCTCGTTGATTAACAAGATGATCAAGGTTTCCTGATCATGGACATTGGATGTTGTTAATAATGAGGTCACAACATTAGTGTAATGGTGTGATGAACATTCATCCGAAGTATAGCATTACGATCAAAGTCATTGAGTTTATATTGCTATAACATCTTACGAAGTGATCCTAATCCTTAGACCATGAGATCATGTCAATCACTAACAGGAAGAGTTTCTTGATAACATCAAACGTCACACCGTAATGAGGTGATTATAAAGATGGATTCAGAACTAATAAAGTGTTATGTTGAGGCCCATGGATCGAGAGTGGAATTTGTTCATCCCGATGGCGGATAGATATGCTCTGGGCCTCTCGGTGATATCACATTGATTAGCTTGCAAGCAAGTGATTTGATCACTAGAATGTTATATCACGGAACGAGAAAAGAGTGCATG
The DNA here is from genome assembly GCA_030063025.1 of Avena longiglumis. Taxonomy (NCBI): domain Eukaryota; kingdom Viridiplantae; phylum Streptophyta; class Magnoliopsida; order Poales; family Poaceae; genus Avena; species Avena longiglumis. The sequence goes on along the minus strand of CP125974.1, from coordinate 465,934,038 downwards.
TCGATGCGAGATCAAACTAGGTATGGAGATACCGATGATCGAATCTCGGACATGTAATATATCATGAAACAAAAGGATTAAGATACTAGCGTAAAGGTTCCGACGATCACAAGAAAGTCATCGTTGAATGTGTGGGAGTCGATGGGTCTCGATCCGCTTCTGATTATTGATCTGAGAGGGGTCTCGATCATGTCCACATTATTCGCGAACCGTAGGGTGACACACTTAAGAGACACCGACATCCATTTGGAGCAAAAGTTTCATGCCGAAAAGAAAAGGAAAGCGCAGGAATTTATTTCACTTGACACCGAACTGTTTCGGTTGAAATTGTCAAACTGGGTTACGCATGTGAAATGGAATACTAGCAAGGGGTTTTATGTGAATGTTTGTTAATTAAAGTAATTAACAAAATTCTGAATAAATAAATAAAAGAGTTTTATTTAAATGAGAGCTTGCATTAAATTTGGTGGAAATTTAATGCATGTGAGTGGATTTATGAGTGGAGGCTTTTTAATGGGAGTGGAGACTTTTCATTTTTTAGTGGGAGCTCCACCCACATGAATGTGGAAGAGGTGGGGGCAGCCCCATGGCTGGGCGCCATGCCCCTTGGGTGCCCCCCCTCTCCCCTATAAAAGGCCCCCCTCTCCTCCTCTCACAACACACCTCCTCGTGAAGGATCTCTCTCCCCCTCTAGAATTTATTCCCCATGGTCTCGGACTAGCGAGATACATGTTCCCGGTGGCTATTCGGCAAGAAAGAGTTGTGCTTCCGCTGCATCGCTGGAGCGAGGAGGCGGAGGTTGCTCGGTGCCTCGAACGTGTGTGCGAGCACGGATGCGCTGTTGTTTTGCGGCGCTAGGACTTCCTCTCGATCTTGAGATCGGCAAGAGATCGTCTACATCAACCACGAGTTTGGACTCGTTAAGCTTTGTCGGTCTTCAAGGGTATGTTCTCTACGGATATACATCCGCCCGTTGTTTGTATCTAGTAGATAGATCTTGGTACATAGTTGTTCCCATCGTAGGAAAATTTTTGTTTTCTATGCTGCGAACCCTACAGTGGTATCAGAGCCGGATCTATGCGTAGATACTTTGCACGGGTAGTACACATATGAGTATGTGGGCGATGATGATCATTTTATTGCTTCTTAGTTGTACTTTGGATATTGGTGGCATAGTGGGATGAAGCGGCCCGGACAAACTTTACATGTCCTCGCACATGAGACCTGTTCCACGCTTGACATGCAACTAGTTTTGCATAAGTGGCTAGCGGGTGTCTGTCTCTCCTACTATAGTCAATATCTAATTTGCAACGAGTTGTCAACAATTTGGTTATCCTCGTTGTGGTTCATGTTCGTAGGTAAGAACGGTTCTATATCGAAATCCCTAAGCCACGTAAAACTTGCAATGGATAAATTAGAGGCGTCTAGTTTAGATTGTTGCTGGGCTAGTGTTATGATATGGTGATGCTGTAAGTAGAAGTATGAGATGATACTCTTACAACACACATAACGTGTAATCTCCATAGACCTTGGACTTACACATAAAGGTATGATAGTGATCATACCACGGTGCACATGATAGAGACCATATGCGAGAACCATATCATTCCACTAATAAACATGTGATGTTTGATAGCATCTTATATTGCTTGTTTCGCGTTTTATTAGCATAATAAGATGATCCCTCATTTAGATATCAAGATAAAAATGTGTTCTTCCTTAAGTATGCACCGACAATGTTTTGTCGCTTCAAGACATCACGTGATGATCGGGTGTACTTGAATCCACGAGCATATCTCGGGTGTAAGACAGTTACACACGCGAATACTAAGGTTCTTACTTGGCGAGCCTAGCATGTATGCAGACATGGCCTCGGAACACGGACGAAAGGTTAAGCATGAGTCATATGTTTTGATATGATGACCATATGGATGCTCGCCTTTGAAGCTACCGACTCACGTGATGATCGGACTTGGTGTAGTGGATTTGGTTCATGTAATCACCAAAAAGACACGAGGGATGTCGTTTTGAGTGGGAGTTCATTTCTAATTTGGATTAGTAGAACTCAATTTATCATAAATTAAATCAAAGTGAATTTGCATAATTTGTTGTAGTCATTGGCATTCGTTCACCACCTTATGCATAGTTGTAATTGAGATAATAGAACTATAGAATTCGGATATATACTTTCTTAACTGGTATCGTATTGTGTTGAGTGTCAATCTAAAGTTTAAAGTCCTATTGCAAACTTTCAGCAAAATTCTATTTACTCCGTGAAATTTAATAATTGGTATTAAATCGAGAGTAACAATTCCGATGTTAGTATCTTAAGTATCATGTTTGCCTCCATGATTCTTGATTTAAACATCAAGTTTATCTAGGAGCTGAAAGAATTGTTTGAAGCCATCATGTGTGGCGATATAACGATATCTGAAACAATGTTTTGGTTGCAATATGATAGAGTATAATATATGTTCTCATATTGGATGAGAATTTGCGAAGGTTGGAGATGCTAGACATCCTAATCATCCAAAAGGATTTTGGAAAGTAATGTTATACTCATGATTCGCCTTTATAAGCTACAGTAGCTTGATCATGAAAGTCGTCATGATAAGGGTGAATAGAATATGTATGTAAAATGTTTACTACACTAAAAGATTACTAAAGAATGTATTTTGAAAGAATACCGATCATTTTGATGATGGTGATCTACTTCAAAGTGCAAGTCCAAAGGTATTATTATTTGAATATACACGCTTTGGACTATGTGTCATGTATATGGCGCCACTTTTGATGCTGATAGATTCTTTTAAAAGGAAATGGAAATGCTGAAAGAGAATCTATAAAATATATTTGGCAGAAAAGAAAAGATTGGAAATATCCAATTTAGGTATATAGATGATATACATGTTATGGTTGTATTCTTTGCTTGTTAAACAATGTGGTTCTTGGGTATTGGATACCGAATTGGTTGGTATGAAATTTCATACGGAATGACGCAATTCATAAACCACAATGGCCTAAGTAACTAGCAAGAGAATATGTGATGATGTTCATCGAAAACAAACAAACCGTTGTTTGTATTTCTCGTTGACATCAAAGCTTGACTTCAAGATTTGTTTTAATAATTTTTATTTGAATCAGGTATTATAAGAACAAAGGTTGTTCAAATAATTACCGTATTCCATATAAGATGGATGATTGACAAATCTAGTTGAAGAAATCATATCCATAAAACCTAATGCTAAAATGTTGCAAGACAAATGATTCAAAGATCACTTATGAAGTGACATCGCTGTTTAAATTATATTGGAAAGAAAACATGAAGAATCTCCATATTCATGGATTTTTGGAGTCTTTGATTTGATCAAGTGACGCTTGTGAGACTTTCCACGTGATAATTAAAACTTCGTTCAAAGGCCAAAGAAGAACGAACGACTAAATTATTGGAATTTATACATATCGATGTATGTAGTCCATTATGTATAGTAAATGGCGATGGTTTCAACTTCATATGCTTTCTCTGAAAATTTGAGTGAATGTTCACTTAATGAGAAAGAAGTATGAAATATTTGAAAAATGTTTCAAAGACTTTCAAGATGAAGTGAAAAATCATTGTAACAAGAAAAATAAATGGTTTATGATTTTATCATAAGGGATTTATTTGAGTTACAAGTGTAACAAGAAAAATAAATGAATTATGATTTTATCATAAAAAGGGATTTATTTGAGTTACAAGTTTAGCAAAACACCTAGATTTACATATCCCGAAACACCATAGGAATATGGAGTGTTTGAGATTTGTAATGAAACCTTGTGAGACATGGTTGGATCAAAGGTGTTATTTATAAAACTGCCATTATGTTTTAAAAGATTAAAGCTTTAGAGACTACCGCTTTTACACTGAAAAAAGCTCCATCTTGATCCGTTGAAATGACACCATCGAAGTTATGGTTTGGGGTAAAACCCAAGTTGTCATTTCTTAAATTTTGGTATGCTAAACATAAGTAAGATGTTTACAACCGAAGTCGGATGAGCATGTCTTTGTAGGTTATTTCGAATAACAATTGGTTATTCCTCCATAACACCAAGGACAAAAGGGTTTGTCGCTTGAAACGTGAAGTTTCTTGAAGAAGGAATTTTTCATAAATGTTAAGTGGGAGGACAATAGAACTTTGATAAGGTTAACGAACCTTAGCTAAATGTGCTGAGTTGCGCAGCGCCGGAAATGGTTCTGGAGGCTGCCATAATGCTCATAGCTTATGTGCCTCAAAGGTTGTAGTCACGGAGATCTAAGTTCTTATTGAACCAAGTCGGTCGGATAAACAATCAAATACTAAGATTTGAGAGTAAATCATTATTGTTTGATAATGATGAACCGAATACATACAAAGAAGCGATGATGGGCCCTGACTCCGTCAAATGGCTTGAAGCCATAAAATCCGTGATAGTTCCATACACGAGAAATCAAGTTTTGAACTTGGAAGACCCTCCGGAAAGGTGTAAAAACCTATCGGTCGTATTTGGATCTATAAAGAAACAGACATGGATGTCTCACATCTATGAAATATTCGACATGTTGTAAAGTATTTTATGACAATGTTCAAAGAGTTGACTATGACAAGATTTGATCTTTCATAGCGATATTTAGTCTGAACGGATTAAAGTAGCAACCACTACATATAATTTGGTATATGGTAGATGAATAAACAAAACAAAGTTCTTCTAATAGAATGGTTACCTAGGACGTGTACATGACACGGTCCAAAGGGTTTTGTTAAATTCAAAGGATGCTAAAGGGCATGCAAACTTCAATGGTTGAAGTAAGCATCGCGGAGTTGGAATCTTCACCATGATGAAAAATGAGTTTTTCATCAGGAGACGATGAAGATGCTTGCATTTGCAAGAAATTAAGTGGGAGCGCTAAGACATATTTCTAATACATTATGTGGAGGACATCTTGTTGATTGGAAATGATGTATCTTTTATTGACAAAGGTTAAGAATTTCATTTCGATGAAAGACTTAGGCAAAACCCGAATATTTAGCATGAATGTCTATAGTGGATAGACTGTAACGCTAATATGTTTATGCCAAACGTACATATATGAGATATTGAAGGAGTTCAATATAGAAACGACAAGAAATAGTTCTTGTTGCATGGAAAGGAATTGAATCAAGATTCAAGTGTATCGACACTTGATAAGTGAAACAAGATTCAAGTGCTTTGACACTTGATGAGTACAATCACGAGAATGTTTTGATCAATCATACCATGATATGTACACATCCAGATATGTCCTATGCTCTAAGTGTTGTGAGCATATACCAGAATGAATCATAAAATGATCATTGGACGATAGTGAGGATATTCTTATGATCTTTTGGAAGAACTAAGAATATATTTGTGTAGAGGTGACAAACAATTACAAATAGTTCATTGTAAAGCGTTACATTGATACTAGTTTTGTCACAAGATACAAATTAAGTTTATCTCAATTTAAACTATGGGTGGCACAATGTAATGGAAAGGAGATTCCATGATGGATTTGGAAGAGTTTCAAAGTTAAGACATTGTGACGAATACTACAACAAAAGGCTAAGTATATGACTGCTATAGTAGCAGCAAAGGGGGAATTTGTGTCAAGTAGTTTGTTATCAAACTAAGGTGTGGTTCATAGCAGGCTAACACTAAAGATATATTGTATGACAATATTATCGATGTGTTTTAACCCCAAGGAACTAAAGGTCTCACCAAAAGACCAAATTTATACAATGCCATCTCATTGGAGAATGAGTGATGCGTGCAGACGCAAAGACATGCAAATACACACGGACTGAGCGTCGGATCCGTAGATTATGTTAACCACTTGCAATTGTGTATATGGAACACGAGAAGCCATAGGTGTTCAATACGCGAAGTTTTCAAACTAGATTATTGTCTCGAGTGCAAGTGGGAGATCAAGGAATATGCCCGAGAGGCAATAATAAAGTGGTTATTATCGTATTCCTTATTTATGATAAATGTTTATTTTGCATGCTATAATTGTATTAATACGGAAGCGTTAATACATGTGTGTTTAATAAACAAAGAAAGTTCCTAGTTATGCCTCTCTCATAAACTAGCTCGTTGATTAACAAGATGATCAAGGTTTCGATCATGGACATTGGATGTTGTTAATAATGAGGTCACAACATTAGTGTAATGGTGTGATGAACATTCATCCAAGTATAGCATTACGATCAAAGTCATTGAGTTTATATTGCTATAACATCTTACGAAGTGATCCTAATCCTTAGACCATGAGATCATGTCAATCACTAACAGGAAGAGTTTCTTGATAACATCAAACGTCACACCGTAACAGGGTGATTATAAAGATGGATTCAGAACTAATAAAGTGTTATGTTGAGGCCCATGGATCGAGTGGAATTTGTTCATCCCGATGGCGGATAGATATGCTCGGGCCCTCTCGGTGATATCACATTGATTAGCTTGCAAGCAAGTGATTTGATCACTAGAATGTTATATCACGGAACGAGAAAAGAGTGCATGTCGGTGAGATCAAACTAGGTATGGAGATACCGATGATCGAATCTCGGACATGTAATATATCGCGAAACAAAAGGATTAAGATACTAGCGTAAAGGTTCGAAGCGATCACAAGAAAGTCATCGTTGAATGTGTGGGAGTCGATATGGGTCTCGGATCCGCTCGATTATTGATCGAGAGGGTCTCGATCATGTCCACATTATTCGCGAACCGTAGGGTGACACACTTAAGAGACACCGACATCCATTTGGAGCAAAAGTTTCATGCCGAAAAGAAAAGGAAAGCGCGAATTTATTTCACTAGACACAAAGCTGTTTGGTTGAAATTGCTGAAACTGGTTCGCATGTGAAATGGAATACTAGCAAGGGGTTTTATGTGAATGTTTTTAATTAAAGTAATTAACAAAATTCTGAATAAATAAATAAAAGAGTTTTATTTAATGAGAGCTTGCATTAAATTTGGTGGAAATTTAATGCATGTGAGTGGATTTATGAGTGGAGGCTTTTTAATGGGAGTGAGGCTTTTCATTTTTAGTGGGAGCTCCACCACATGAATGTGGAAGAGGTGGGGCAGCCCCATGGCTGGGCGCCATGGCCCTTGGGTGCCCCCTCTCCCTATAAAAGGCCCCTCTCTCCTCCTCTCACAACACACCTCCTCGTGAAGGATCTCTCTCCCCCACTAGAATTTACCCCCCATGGTCTCGGACTAGCGAGATACATGTTCCCGGTGGCTATTCGGCAAGAAAGCGTTGTGCTTCCGCTGCATCATTGGAGCGAGGCGGAGGTTGCTCAGTGCCTCGAACGTGTGTGCGAGCACGGATGCTTGCTGTTTTTGCGGCGCTAGGACTTCCTCTCGATCTTGAGATCGGCAAGAGATCGTCTACATCAACCACGAGTTTGGACTCGTTAAGCTTTGTCGGTCTTCAAGGGTATGTTCTCTACGGATATACATCCGCCCGTTGTTTGTATCTAGTAGATAGATCTTGGTACATAGTTGTTCCCATCGTAGGAAAATTTTTGTTTTCTATGCTGCGAACCCTTCAGCTCGCCACCACTAGGAACCGAGTTCTTGCCTTTGGAACCTAGACGAGCGTACAACCACACGGGGCCTGGAAAACCTCACGAGTGACTAACTTGCCTAGTAGATTCCATGAGTCACATAGTTCGGGCATTCCATTCGACATACGCATTGAAAACGTTTTAGAAAGAGGGGGTGAAGGAGGTGTATTCATACAGGTAGGAAAGCGTGGACCGGGTTGCTTGGGGTCGATGGAGCCCCTGGTAAACCAACCTCGTCTCACATCTTTAAGTACCGGCTTCGGGATTTGACCCATTTTACGGCGGAACCATACTTATTGCGTGACTCATGGTCTCGGCGAAAGCAAGGTAAAGGTCGTGTCTAACCACCCTCTGCCGGCCTTCCAAGGAAGAGGGCTAATCATATGGCATTAAGAGAAGGTTAGTACGTGTGGGAAAAGTTGTACACCCCTGCAGGGTAATAATCTTTTCGAAAATCCGTGTTCACGGTTATGAAAGCTTGGTGACCAGATTCTAAGATCGTAGAGAACTATAACCTAATCGTAAAACTTGGCAGATCAACGTGTGCTTAAGGATGCTTCCTCATGGGTACGAGGGGATGATCCTAGATAGGGTTGAGATGATGATGACTTGGTGGATATCAAAAGAGATTATGATCAATATTTCGGAGACGTCGTTCTCTTATCCCCTTTTAAAATATTCTGATTAGACAAGATTTCTCTCTCTCTCTCTCTCTCTCTCTCTCTCTCTCTCTCTCTCTCTCTTGTTTTATAAACAAAGATGGCTTAATACAAAACAACTCCACCAGCCATAAGTCTTGCGGAGTATACCCTGTACTCATTCTTGCTTTGTTGATACTTTTGTAGAGTAATTGTTCCCTTGAAGATCAGTTTGGTACTACATTGACATCGACGAGAAGCTTGGGGTTTCCGGCCGGTAGCCTGGAATCTATGGGCTGGGAAATCATCATTATGCTTCAGACCACTTAAGCCATTTGTTAAGTTTGCTATACTTAATAGTATAATTTGTCTTCCGTTGTTTGATGTTTGTAGTCAGTGACCTCTGCTTGTAATAATTTGGTTCTTTGCTCAGTTATGAGCTTGCTGTAATAAATTTTGTGTCGTACGATCACTGTTGTGTTACCGATTCTTCACTGGATATCCTCGAGCTCAAGATTAAGCTTATGTCAGACGGAGACTGAAATTTGTTTAGCCCTGATCCCGAGGTGTCATATTTGCTTTGATGTGGACTATGAAGTCATTGGTCAATTGGGGATAGGTGCTGGACTGCTCGTGGAAGGCGATGTGAGTGGATAAGGAGCGTGAAGGGGTACCCAAACAAGGCACGTCTAAAACCAGTTTTAGTATTTACTTGGCCCAAACGTGGTTTTCCAATTCCTTGTTCCTAACCGAATTTTTAGTAAAACCAGTTTTCTAAAAAATATCCTTAAAACCTGTTTTGCTAAAACGATGCGCTAATACTCTTCATTCGAACAACCACTTAGAGCATCTCCACTCATTGGGCGAACCCAGGCCGTAATTCGGACTTTTTTTTGGCCGGATGGAACTTGATTTTGTCCTGGGTACGTCCAGTTCACTCGCGTACCCAGGCGAGTTCCCGCGTTTTGCTAAAATTTAACAAATTTTGGCAAACTTTAAGCGAACTTTGGGAATATGGTCGATACGGACGAACTTTGGGCGAATATGGGCGATATGGACAAGTATGGGCGAACTTTGGGCGAATATGGGCGATACAGACGAACTTTAAGCAAATATGCCCAAATTTTGGCCGAACTTTGGGCGTATATGGTCTATATGGACGAAATTTGGCGAATATGATCGATACGTACCAACTTTGGGCGAATATGCCCGAATGTTGGGCGAACTTTGGGCAAACCTGTATGGACAAATTTTGGGCGAAATTTAGACGATATGGAAGAACTTTGGGCGAATATGCCCGAATTTTGGGCAAACTTTGGGCGAATATGGTCTATATGGACGAATTTTGGACGAATATGGTCTATATGGACAAACTTTGGGCGAATATGACCAATATGGACGAACTTTGGCGATATAAGCGAGTTTTGGGCGAACTTTGGATGAATAAAAACGAATATATGCTGACTGGGCGGGTCCACTCACCGAATTCGTTTCGTCCGGCGTTTACAGGATCCTGGATATGGCCTGGGTAGGCTGGAACAAAGTTAGCCCAAATCCGAATGAAAACAAGTTCCTGGATACACGATTAGACAAAATTTTAACGTTCAAACCTATTTTCGATGTTCGGATCGGCGTCCTAGGTAGCCTAATGGAGATGCTCTTAGTACTACTAGGCGATAGATACAAAAGCAGTGTAGGACCTGCCGTCCTCTATTCAGTCGGATACGTGTTCCGTTCCGACTTCCAAGTCGAATCGGGTAACCGAGGAGTATCTCTATCTAATAATCTATATATAGATGGATATATCACGATGAGAACGTCCGCCCGATCCGGTTGTGAGAAAGGCGGAGCGAGCTAGGTAAGTTTAGATCTAGAGATCCGATCATGGCGGCGCGTCTCAGCGACGAGGACATCTGGTCGATGGTGGAGGAAGGTGTTGATCGACCTTTGGAGGAGAGCCTGAGGAAGTTAATATCGAAGGTAAGCAACAACCTGCGGGATGCGGGGTTCCCTGCGCTGGAGCAGCTGGACTGGGTTGACAGCCTCGAGGCCAGCATCGGGGAGATTGTCGAGTACCTCGCGGAGGACGCCGACGGCTACAAGCATGGCGCCGCGGTTTTTTCCAAGAGGCCGGGCGAAGAAGTGCGCGCTGTCGTGGAGGCGTTGCGGGACCAGGCTGCGTGGGCGGACGCGCGGCTCGCCGAGGCCCATGAGTTGGTTGCCTCGACGCGGCGCCTCCGGGACAGGTACCTGAGGGAGGCTGCCCGGACGGAGGAGCTCGTCCACCACGCGGCCAACGAGTTCCAGAGGTTCGTCTCTAAGGAGACGGACGGCGGGGACGTGCCCTACGGCGAGAACGCGGACGCGGCGGCGAGGGCCGACGCGGTGGACGCGGCAGCGAGGGCCGCGGACGGCGTCGGCGCGCGGTTCGCGGAGACCTTCGTGACGCTAGCGGGGAGGCTCAGGCGGGCCGCAGATTCAACTTACGCAGGGGAGGAGTCGCTGGTGGTGGCGTTGCAGAGACAGGCGGCGGCGGTGGAGTCGCTGTGCGCGGACCCGGACGGGTTCGTGGCCAAGATGCTGGCGACAGGGTCGTGGAGGTGCTTCAGGGCTGTGAACCGGCTCGTGCGCAGACGACCAAACTCCACGCAACCAACTGCAACGCCTGGCTACTAATTGATTCATGACCGGCCACAATGTACTGTATAAGACATTTTTGGTACGAGTACGACCGAAAGGTTGAATTATTCTTTTCAACAATAAGAAGCGGTTGCACATGTGATGCACATCTCCTCTGTTTTAGATATATTATTTCCTCCGATCCATATTAATTAACTTGGATTTATTAAAATACTTTTTTGTTGAGTCTGTATTTTGTTGAGATTTTTTAGCTAGACTAGTAAAATGCCCGTGCGTTGCTACGGGTGATATGTATATACGTATCCAAGTCCGTATTTCTAGGCCTATCATCTAAAAATGTATATATATTTGTTAATTATACTTCCTTCAACCCATATTAGTTGATTTAAATTTATCTAGATATAAATATATCTAGTCAAGTTTTAGTGCTAGATAGATACAACTAATATAGGTCGGAGTGGTCCAATTTATTAGACACATACATAGTTTAAAAAATCTTTGACCATCAATTTTGACCAATAAAATATGAATATATGTCCTAATAAATATACTATTGAAATAAAGTTGAATCCAATGGTATAATTTTTATAATATGAATTTGCTGACCAAAATTAATGATCAAAGTTATTTTTAAACTACATGTGTGCCAGACAGGAGGGAGTATAGTCGATTAGCAAATTCTTTGTGACCTTTCATCCGACTCATGCCATGTAGGTGATCCTTAGACCACCATGTAGTATATGTGTTTCAATTTTTTTTCTCTAAATATGATTGACGCTAGCAGTTTTTCATGTAACAATTCTTCCAATTCTGGAATGAGAATAATAACCCATAGCTACTTTCCATTGATCAAACAAAAAATGCATATTTCCATAATCTTAATCAGTCTCATCTTCATCTAGAATAACATCAGAAGAAAATATAAAATACACATGAAGATACATAATATCATTGAGAATTGGCATTATCTGAACCAAAATTTGCATGAATTTCCACTTTTCACCAAAGCATCAAATGGAAAGTGAACACGGCCTGATTGCATCACAAAGAAAAGTTAAAATAAATTCCCCCACATCAGCAAGGAGAAGGAAAACCAAAAAAGTGTGTTGTATTGTATCACCTGGCCAAGTGTTGAGGCCACTTTCGAGCAAGTAAAAGAAAATGGGCCCCTACTATCTGCCAACCTTGATGGCATATTCCTTCACTTCGCCAGTCACTCACCCTTCATGTCGCCGCCATTGACAATGGATCTTCCTTCAACACACCATACCAGCCCACTCATTGTGTTGCTTACAAATATTTTAACACCCTACAAAACAAAACAGGAAGGTTTCAAAAGAAAAATAAAAGCTTTAACACTGTAAGTAGTAGTTGGCATCTCATTTTCCTAATACTTTTGGCGGTTATCTTGCCAATTAGATGAAAAGATGAATGGCACCATCATTGGTGTACAAAATAACTTGCATGAAAACAAAACTAAAGCGATAAGGGCAATAATTGATCATTAATCTAATCGTGATCCTAGTATGAAAAGCAGAGAGTTAAATATTGTGATCTGTTATGAAACATATGATATTATGAAAAAACTAAGATTCTAAGAGAACACAACTTTAAAATATACACAATGGAAGATAATAAAAGATTAAGTATCTCTCATCTAGAATCTGCTAATGGCACACGACTCTTCCAGACAGACATCTTTCAACTGAAATACAAACATCTTACAGTGCACTAAACATTTAACAAACATCAGAGATGATTCAATGAAACAACCAAGCATAAAGTGTAAGCTTAAAATAAGAAAATTAGGGACATCATGCAAGTGCGCTCAATATTTAGCATGCACACTACGACAACTCACATTGATGATTTATCCATGAACTAATAATTAACATGCATATGCAACTGGTCATGATTTATCCATGAACTTGTTCCTCAAAAATGAATATCCATGGTACCGCATCTCCCTCCCGTCTCTTGCTCCTCCCTCACTTCAAAAATTGGATAGTACACTCAGGGAAGAATAAGAGGACCACCATTCAACTGAACCGATGGGAATAACATAATGTTTAGCCCCAAATTCATGTGGTACATATTTGTTTGGTCTGGTCTAAATTACTAAAGCATATCTTATATATAAGAGAATGAACATAGCAATCTGAAGCAAACACATATGTGATATGGCTACTGAAATCCTCTACTCTTATACACACTTGTTATGATTTTTTTTAATAGAGCGTCTCTTCACGTTTGCATGGTCCAAGGAAAAAGAGTATTGAGGAGCCATAACATTTTAAAAACAACCAGAGCACCTTTCCCGAACAACCATATGCGCAAATATCTAAAGTTACAAGGTGATATATTTAAAGAAGTCAAATGATATGTGTCGTCTAGCGGAGATCTTCTCCTCTAAAGTGTTGTTTTCCTTAGCAATCTCAGTTATCACTTTGTCCTTGAGTGAAAATATCATATCTGTACAGATTAAGCTATGCGTTTCATAACAGAAGCTAAAAGGAAACCCGATGAGCTTATTGAATCAAACAATCTTAGAATGGCTACTGTGCAATGAGAGTTACATCATTGTGGTCAGTATTGACAACAACCATTAGAGGATAACTAAGTGAGAGGGCATAGCAGCGCACAGGAAGTTGCTGAACATGTGCTGGCTGAGCTTGTTGAAGGTCCCGGTACCTTAATTAACAGAAGGTTAGATGGAGTATATATGTAGCAATCATGTTAGTAAATAAGTTTTGTAGGTCAATTGTGTTTGTATGTATGTCACATTAGGTAAACAAAGTTCATGGTGCTGGCTCAACTTGTCGAAGGTCATAGTACCTTAATTAATAGACTCGAAAATTCACCGAGTGCATCTAGGGACTGGAAGCTTGCTTTCTGCCCGATTTGTTGCTGCACCACAAAATGCAAGAATTGTTATCCTATGACATTGACTGGTTTACAAAGATGAGCATCACATGGAGACACACAAAACTGAAAATAGGGTAGCAAGTAGTTTCACCTGTAGTAGAGCAATTTAATCAACTTAGAATAACAGCAAATAAATGTAGAGGGACTTAGAAAATTTGAAAGTGCTTGCTCCAACTTATAGAATTCATGGCCGAAAGGATCTGATCGATATGAGGACCCAACTCTCAGTTCCTTTGCAGCCAAGCATTCAAAATGAATCTTGCAGAAAACACATGACTGTCCAACTTTCTCAGATATTAACTAATCATAGTAAATTAATGACCAATTCCCTGAAGAACAAAACACACAAGCATAAACTTAATTAACTAACCTCCTGGGAGCTCCTACTTCTTGAAATAAATACACTGATCCAGCTGGAGGTGACCTCACTGTCTGTCGCAAGTACTAATGACGTGATTAGCGCCAGAGTAAGATTTTGGCAAGTGTTTATGATAATGAGGGAGATTTTTGGCAAGTTTTTTACGCTAATAATTACAGAAGTATATAATTGTTGGTGGCGCCCATGGATAGCCGAGGGCATCAGATGGTTAAGATTCTTATAATATTTGGTGGGTGTTGTTTAGGGCGATTTAACGGTCGTGATGCGTCCAATATTTGATCGCCAAAGTGAACCAACACCAACTCCAGTTTAGTACTTCCTCCGATCCATAATAAGTTCTGTTGATTGGGTACAATCGAACGCATAATTATGGATCCGACAGAGTAGTAAAGATGGAATGCATTAAAACAAACAAACATGAGAGGAGATAGCTGCCAAGAAATCTTATTTACAACTAAATGTGCTATAAGTACATCTAGAATTACCCATTTCATGTAAAATATTAGTTTCTCCACATTCTTCACATGAGCACCCGCAAATAAGTTGCAAAGAATATTAAGAAACTAACCTCACCATAATTGATTCCATAAACTGATGGTGTTCTGTCATCAAACACAAACCTGAAACCTAAAAAAAAGTTGTACATTTGATACATTGTTTGCGAGGGAAGACTATAACACCTAGAATACCATAATTCGGGATCTGCAATTATTATAGTACCAAGACCATAAACAACATAGTTTAAAAGCAGTCTATACCATCAAATTTTCTATTTGTGCTTTCTTTCAAGAATTATACTTTTGAAATAATGCCGAAAAAATATTATCAACAAAGAAATTCATGCTACAACGCTCACCCTTTTCAGGACCAGTTACCATCATATTCTTTCTGAATGTGTACCACTGTATTTTTACCATTACATGCGGTAATATTCTTTTTGATCAAAAAACACATGGTTCCTCCAACAGAACAAGACGAGTGTGTTAGTATTTCTAAACAAAGGAAACAACAGTACTCATTGTTGGATGTAGCTAGATACCTAAACTGTGTCAATATAGGAGGCACAAAGTCTGCAATTCTGGTGTAGCAAATGTATTCAGAATAAGATGCTTCGATTTGCTCGAGAAGCAACTTCCTCACCTATCAGTTTAAGAAAATCTCCATTCAGGCTCTAGAAAAACCTCAAAAAGGTCAACTTTGCTCGTTTTTTATATGACAAGTAACTAATTACCTTTGAACATATGTCATCTGCACCAACCAAAAGAACACCTTGAGATTTCTGTCCATCCCCCAGTCTGGACATAACCTGCACTCATTCAATAAATGGTACAAATAATGATTTTTTCCATAGTATTGTAAGCCAATTGCATAATGAGATGGGCACTAAAACCTAACTGTTCATTCACCTTGTTGACATTGTGTTCATTCACCTTGTTACTATCATTTGTAAAATTGACTATATGCCAATCGTTCATTATAGCATCGTCATCAAGTGCATGAGCAAGATTCTCTTGAAGGGTCATGCGACAAACGACCCTTGTGACTAATATCCCTCTCTCGGCTGCAGGAGTCTAGGAGCGAAGGCATCAAACTTGATGTACCTGAATACGAACATGGCTCAGTCAAATGGACGCCTCTGGAAAATGAATTCTGATCCTAAAGTTGATCAACATGCAAATTCAAGAATGCAGTGGAGTAAGCACAAGCAACAAATCAGTGCCCTGGAGTGTATGATCAATCTGAAACACTTCAAAAAGAAATAAAGTTAATCCATCTCACTTGCCATCCTGACCAGATCTTACAAGCATACAACAAAAATACTATCCATAAATTCCACCTATTATTTCCATACGTATATAGGTCCATCAAGTGGTACTAATTCCTAGAATCCATTTAGTTAGCAGATCTTGTCATATGTCAATTCAATGCATTGTTGAGCATTGCAAGGGGCAAGCCCCATGAAAAGGAACAAGCAGAGAATGCAAGGGAATGGTTCACCTCAGGATCAAAATAAGAAGGTCGAACTTAACAATGTATCCACATCCTCTAGGTTGCCCAGATACGGCGATACGGATAAAGATACTGATACTGTGATACGTCAAATTTTCAAAAACACTGGTATAGGGATACATTTCTATATAAAAAATATAGAAATCAAATGGGAAATGCACCGTAAACTTAATCCTAGTGTTCTTCTGCTACTTCAAATTCAATATGAAGCTGGCGATGAGTAGAGTCGTTCACATTTTGGCATGACCTGATCCCCTTCACAGATATCTTCGGTAGGGAACTGACATGCAAACTGCAGCAGTCCAGCGGCAGAGAGGCGGATGGAGGAATCTTGAGTAGGGAATTGACTTGAAAACTGCAGCAGTCCCTCTTCTAGCGGTCTATGTATGTGAAGCTGCATCTTCACTACCCAAGATACAGTTATGCATGGATATCCACCAACGTCCATGCTGATAACATTTGTCACCTCCTCTCTGAACCGAAGCGGTAGTGTGCAGACATTGGGCATGGTTTTCGGAGATGTAAGATCTGAACCTAAACAGATTAAGTTTGATGGACGTATACTTACAGGAGGCGATCAGAGTGGGTGGTCGTTGCCGGCATTTGAGGAAGGCGACCGAAATCGGAGGCACATCTGTAACCAAGGACCCTTGCCGGCGAAGTCGAGAACGAACGTGCAGACCTCAGTCTTGGAGTGTTTGACCTTGATCTCCTCGGAGACGGGACGAGCTCATCCGGATTGCGGCTGACGAGCACGAGGCCGAGTGTGGAGGCGGCGCGGCGTATGGCGAGGCCCGGCCGATGCCGTCGGTGGCGGCGCCGACGACGGTCCTGAGCCCGTAGAGCAGGAGATTTCCGGGGCAGAGCAAGGCATAGACTAGATCCGCGAGGCTCATGGCGGCGCGAGCGGCAACAAGGAGGGCAACGGCAGGCAGGACCAACACCAGCGCACACGTCGGCTGCGCGCGGAGGATCTCGTGATGTGTCCACGCATGGGCTATCTCGCGGCTCGGATAGGGTTCCTGCGTGCAAACGATCTCGCGATGTGGAGTGGTGGTCTCGAGAGGAGGGCGCCGCTGTGACCTGGAGGGGGCGTCCAGGGGGAGACAAGAACGTGTGGTTCAGGGGAGAAAGGGATGGGGCAGACGAAGCGGGGATGACGCTCCCAGTTTTTTTTCCACGGGATGCTGGCGACGGAGGGACGCACGACGAAAAGAAGGACGGAGTGGCAGAAAACGGAACACCAATGTTCTTTTTAGATAGTAGAGATAGAGATTAACGTAGTATAGTGGAAAATGCATAGTTTGTTTCCTCTATTCACTGATTCATCTCTCGAACAGGTTCTGCCCGCCTTCCACAAGGCCCCGCACCGAAGGCAACTCCAACCGCTTCTTATTTCGAAGACCGATTCTATCCAAATCGATTTATTTGTGGTGGTTTGACGAGAGACTCATATCCTGGTTGTGTTCGTCTATTGCACTCAGCTGCTCCCTAGTTTTGTCCGTTCGTGGCCATTATTGATGTTTTTTTGGCCATTTATGCATCAACAAAAGGTTGATAAAATCAATCTAAACATCGTAGTTCATAATAATAAACAAAGTTGGATTTTATGATGGGCTGTACGAAATCTGCTTCGGTGGTTCGGGCTGGGCATAATCAATTCATCCTGAAATTCCCACCCATTGTCATACACGCTTTTATCTCGCTTCTTCTCGATGATCACGTCTTCTTTGATCACACAAGCTTATATCATATCAGCAAGATAGTACTTTTTGTTACAAGGGTGACCGATCTCAAAGTTGACCATTGGAAAATGGCCACCCAAGCCTAAAAAACACCGGAGAGCTTGAAACATGTTGAAGTCGTTGTGAGAACCTGCCATGCTGAAAAATGGTGTCAAATCTAGAGGTCTTGTGATGCAATCGTCTCAAGTATTACTATGCACCCTTCCATGTGACCTTTGTGTTACCCTTGCCAAGCAAATTTGATAGCTTGCCCTATGGAAGACACTAACTACTCTGACACCACCATGTCCTCCAAGGGAACCAATGACTCGTTTCCGAGTCAAGGCTCACTACAGAAATACCCAAAAGTTCAGACGCCAAGGCATCGCGGGGTCCGAGTTGTGTGTAATCTCGCGGAGGTGCTGTAGTAGCTTCGTCAATTATCGAGAGGGGCCAAATGGGGGTGAATACAAATCTAACGTCCAAACGATCATTTGAACCAGTCAAAATACGGTTGAACTCAAATATCACCATTAGGTCAACTCTTCTTGCCCCGTCCTATTAGTATTCCCCGTTATCCTTTGCGGTCGTGGACTGGTTTACCCCTACGAGGACTATATCCTCTTATCTGCTATGCTCTTCTCCCCTATTATTCCACTCTCCATTACCTTGCTTAGCTCCGGCTACTGGTCTCCAGATCGGAGCTCTCCGTTGCTCTCCTTGCGTCCCTGCCATAGCCAGTCAACCTCCCACGCCCTTAATCGAAGCTCGCCGTCGTCGCCCTCGCCTCATTTTTCCTAGTCGCCGTGTCGGATCTTCGCGTCCCTATCATAGCCTCTCGCTGATGCCTAGACCTTCTCGCACGGTAGAGCACGTCCGGCCAAACAATCCAGATCGGCCTTGGGCGGTTGCGTGTTGTCGCGCACCCCAGGCATGGTAGCCCTGGTAGAGGAGTTCGACGAGAAAGCTCTCATGGCCACCGTGTTGGGCACACGTCCCGCCGTGTCACCGACAGACTTGCTGTCGGCTTTCCGGTCTCGTTTTGGGACCGGACGAAAAGTGGTCAATATTGAGGTAGGCATGCTGCCATTCGATTTGTTCAACCGGTTCGCGCACATCTCAGACATGGAGCGCATTTTGCATTCTTCCCGTTCTTTCGAGTGATGTGGGGAGAAAATGAGATTCATGCGTTGGCATCGCGCCTCTAGGTGGGACGATCGCTTGGGGCAGCTTCGTTCTTCTCTAAACTCGGCTTTGACGACCTCTCTTTGGATGCTTGGAAATCAGAGGCCCTCAAGCAGGTCTTTAGTAGCCTTGGCGGCGAGCTGGTGGAGATTCTGCCACCGAGCGATGGATGGATCATCGAGGTAAAGGCATGGCTAAAAGATCCAGACACCGTTCCTAAGATGTACGAGGTGCAGATTTCAAGAAGGGAAAGACGACAGGTTTGTTGGAAGCACCCGGTGATCATCCACCTGCGGGAGGTTCTGGAATCGGTACATGGAATTCAAGACCCCGACTAGGCGGCCAGAAAACGTCCTCGTCTCCTGCAGTGTTGGACTGGAAGGATCGATGGCACAGGACCACCACCATTCCCGACGGCGCACAGTTTCGGGGTGGGGGGATGGGCATGTACAAGCTGGTGGTTCGGATTTCCCTCGAGTGAAGACAGAGGTTTAGTGAATCTAAAATATTGTTGACTTGAGAGTGGAGTATGTATTACACCTGTAGCTAGCTTATCTATAATATCTATAAAGTTGATCCCCACTATCTCCATTTAATGTTTGCAAGCTGCACATGCAAAGCGTCCACATCATCCTATTTTTCCGTAAGCTTACAGCATTCCACGTCATCTAAGCTATCCACATCATAGTATTTTCTTTCGAGTCCGTTGAATTTTCTTTGGCGGCTTAGCCTATTCCTTCCGTGGGAGCCTGCATGGATAGCCAATCGTTTCAATTTACCTGATCTGTTCCATTACTTCATGTGTTAATGACTTCTGTTATAGTAATGCCCCAAGTTATATATTTCCCTCGACCTTCTACACTTCCTCCCAGATTTGCTAACCGAGATCTAGCGTCGCTGCGTCAGGCTTGCGACCCTGATCACGTTCTCGGATGATTGATTTGACAGCTGCAGGTTTATTTCATCCATCGCAGGAGGTTCAGCTCGCTGCGCTGCACTTTTTTCCAGGCACCGCTGTATTGTGTGATCTGTATGGCTGGCTTGCCTGAGGAAAATGCACAAGGTCACTCGCTTTGAAGCACTGCACCGACGTTTATCTAAGCCACCAATCAGAATTGGATCGGACAAGTCCAGCTAGACCAGACGTGAGTAGAGGTACAGTATTGATTTCCGTGTATGCTTCAAACTTGCCTATTGCACTAAGCAAAAGAGTAAAATTATTCTATAGCTTAAGTTTGAGAAAAAGCATGGCCTCTCAGGCCACTTGCGGGGCGTATTGTCGCTGGTCTAGATAGACTTTTCACTTTCCTTCTTTCTCCCGATGACCTCTCTCTAGAAAAAATCGCCGCCGCCTGGGCCGCCGACTCCGGTCGCCTCTACCACTTCCTGGTGCAGCTCCTCGCGTCCTCATGGCTCCCCTACACTGTCTAGCCTCCTGTACGACTGCCCCCAGGGATCCCTGCTTCTCCTCTCCTTCGCCTGGTGTTCCTCCTCGCGCGAGACGACCGCCACCTCCACCAAACCCTAACTCTAGGTTAGGAGAAGAAGGTCCGAATCAGCTACGACCGGCGGTGGCAGTGAGATGTCGGTGAAGAAGGGGCTCTCGAGCACGCTGAGGAACCTCAAGGTGAGTGACGAATCAATCCACTTTGTCCCGGCTGCTGCTTCCTCTCGCCGTGGCCCAACCTATTTCTGACGGGGTATTTCTCTATGCACGATGGCGCAGTTTATGCAGCGCGCGGCGATCGCGCAGAAGGTCGAGGAGAAGTCCGATGCGGAGGTGGAGATGGAGACCGAGGTAGTGGCGCAGATGGCCAAAGGCGAGAGGGGTCGGCTCATTGGTTTAGGTTGCCAGGAAGTGGTATGGGGTTTTGTTGAAAGGCTCGGTTCTTCTCACTTGTCCCTTTAACTCCTACATCGATCCCCTTCCAGACCAAGATCCTGAGTTTTGCCAAAAATAAAAAGGCGACATTCTTGGCCATGGCGCCTCAAGAGCAATGCCACTGGTCGCCACCCCACCCGCCACACCATCATACTCTGAGGAGGATATCGGCGTGATGCGTTGCTGGCGAGTGGCGTCCAAGGAGGCGTTCAGAACTGGCAGGAACTGCAGCGACGATGACGGCAGCTGTGGTGAATCGGCTGATGAGACCGACGCATTGCCATATCAGTCAGCAGCAAAGTTGGTCTTCCTCTTTTTGTAGATGTTCCTATGGATGAACATCCGTCCGTCAGAGATCGTTTGTCCCCACTCCTTTGTTGCCCACGTATGCTTTTATTATGGGTTATTATTGGTTCTTTTATCTGCAATTGGTATTTCAGCAGTGTTTGTGTCCTATGAATCTGCATGTCGTTCCTCCCAGGCTCTCATTCTTTTGTTCACTTCTTTTTTGCCTATTTTTTGTTGATCATCACCCCTACCTCCTGGCTGATCCCACTAGATGTATCCGCACATCAAATCGTCAAGAATTGGTGGCGGCGATTGGGAGGCCGGCTCTAGACAAAAGGCTTCCATGGATTTCAGGCCTATGCAATGATATATCAGCAGATGCATATGTGAGCCCTCCAATATAATTTGCTGGCTCTATTTATAGTTTCGGATGCTCATGTTTCCTGTAAATTCTTATTGTTTTATTATGCATACAATTATTGATTTGGTAGTGCCCGAGGGATGCGAATTGATTCCAAGTGTTTGGCAGCTCCTAACTTTGAGATTAGTTGATTTGGTCTTGTGCATTAATAACCAGACTGACATTTTTGTTTTTCGTTGAGATTGGCCTGTCTCAAGCTCACAGGAACTGTTCTTTACGTAATGGGGCTGCTACCGAAGATTTCTCTTTGAACTTCTTTTGATCCTACAATTGTACTAGGCAAACACAACTGGAAGACATACTTTTTACTTAAACACTAGACAACCTGTCTAAAATCCGTGCACATTTTTCCCAAGAAGATTATGGTTTCATCCACATTGGAGAAAAAGGGTGAGAGTGTTGCTGTTTGTTTGCAATCGCTCTTTCTCCCGTGTGAGCGTGTGATGTTCACAAAAGGGAGTGGTTTCGATCAGAAGAGCATAAAATAGATTTTATATGTTCAGATGTAGAATTTGCTCATAGAAAATATTTTAGAGGGACTTTGATTATTAGCTTACTGAGTTGAAATAAGCTTTGGTGAACAACAGGGATGGACAATGCCTAGGTTATATGCAGGGCACTAGAGCTGGTCCTGGAGCCATGAGATTCTTGATGCATATCAAGGACAAGTTGGAGCATGTATAACCCTTTATAGGAAAGGCACCTTGCATCGTTGTTGCTGCTGCTGTGCAGACACGAAGCTAAATGGCCTCAAAAGGTATCTCTTAGTGTATTTGAGAATTGAATGTACCTCTTAGTGGGTGTGCAATTAAATTGTAGGTTTTAGCAGAATCTGTGATACTAAATTGAGTGCATATTTTGGATTCAATACATTTATGCCCTGAATAGTTCCAATTTTATAGTTCAGATAACCCTGATTTGCTTCTGCATCTTAGTTAACAAAAAAGGTATTGTTGTGTATTTAATTTAAATGACCACATTATTATACGCAGCTTCATAGATTTTCAGCTTTCAGAAAAAAAAACTTTGAGTATGATAGTTTCCCCAAGTTATTATGTCAAGTCAAGTTAACCTCATCATGTTTTAAGGGGAATTCGTAGCCATACAACGTGTAGGTAAATCATGTATATGCTTCGATTATCCTATAAGTAGGACGTTCAAGGTTTATCACTGGAGTCGATAAATTTAAACGGTTAAGGTAGAAAAGAAAGGAAAAAAGGATGCACTTCTCATGTCTGACAGTCTATGCACATTCTGCCTACTGATTTTAGCCTTCAGTGGTTGTAAATTTCATGGCATATAGAGTTATTTGAGGCGGCATAAGAGAGCTACTATGTTATGAGTTATCGAGATGAAATACTACATCTACTGAATTTCGACTGTATTGGTTTAAACATAATGCTATTTTAGTTAGTGAACCTCAAAATTCGAAAGAAAATGGACAACTTTAATATTGGCGACGTTTTGTGTTAAGAAATCCTTCATTTTGACCACCTTATTTTGATCATAGTTCCATTTGTTGCAGGCTATAGAGCTACAAACTTTCCATTGGAGTAAGTACAGACATGCTTTTGTCGCCATCAGATTGCTTCATGAGTAAAATATTTCCTGCTTCTAGCTTTTTCAGGGGATAAGGTATGTATCTAATATATGTGCTACACTCTACTCACTAGGGGAGACATTTCTATTTCTAACACACCGAGTTTCCCCCCTCAATCTGTACCTTCTTTTCAGATCTTTCCATTGCAATAAAAATAGCAAAAGAGATTTAGGCCATTCAATATGAATAGTCGGCTACTCGGCTGATAGAATAAACAGATGAATGGCATTGATTCTTGGCTCGATGAGATAAGATCTTCCGTATAGAGCGGAACACGTGAACTACATCCTAACTCATAAGTAGAAGAATGAACATGTAGGAATTGTTGCCATGACACTATGATGTCGCCCATCTAGGACTTCCTCTATGGCGACGAGGAAGGCAACAAGCAAGGCCTACAAGTTCAACAACATGACTTGATATAATCGATAGTATGCATTGTTGCCTATTCAGATTTTTTGGGGTGTATTGGCGATGATGATGTCGTCATTAAAAAGTCATGAAAGATGTTGACAGGATAGCGAACATAGGTATTCCTCTTGCTATATACAAATTGTGTGTGCTTCAGATGAAACTGGTTACTGCCATATTCAAGTACTTTGCTTTTACATGCTCTTTCTTTTGTGGTTTTGGTCATGCATAAAGAAGTAAACATTTGTTAGGTAATGAGTTTTAGATTCCAATAATATTTACCGTTTGTTGCTATATTTTTAAAACTATTGTGAAGCATACCATTAGTGCCAAATGAGCAAATTGTGGTGTGTCTTATAGTTACAGTTCACTGTTATTCTCAAGAACACTAATTTCCAGTTCTACCATATAATTTGACAACAGAATGACCTTGATTAAGTGTAAAAACCAATATTGTTTTACAAATATATCACATTGTGGTCGTGCTTGTGCTTCAACACCTAAGCTTTCTTTACATAGTTTGAATCTTGCATGGATTATTACCAATTGTTGTTTATCTAGCGGATTCCCAATCCTATTGCATGGTTGAGCAGCACACTGACTAATAGCCAATCCAAAAGTACTTATATACTATAGTATCATCAATACTTCCACTAGGTCGGATAACAAAATTATCCTTTTTAAGGTTTAGAGATTGACTCTATTCACATAGAAAATTAGTCAACATCCCTAATGCCCTTCTATGTGAAAATTGAAGCTAGCAGTTCAAAATACTAAGAAGCCGTAGCTATGCTCTACTCAGAGAACAAAAAGGATGCTGATTTTACAATTGACATACTCTGCATCTAATACAGCTGGTTGAGTAAGTGATATAGGCAGTCCTAGAAGCCTTT
The DNA here is from genome assembly GCA_030063025.1 of Avena longiglumis. Classification (NCBI taxonomy): domain Eukaryota; kingdom Viridiplantae; phylum Streptophyta; class Magnoliopsida; order Poales; family Poaceae; genus Avena; species Avena longiglumis. Next base: position 465,909,432 of record CP125974.1, on the reverse strand, counting down.
TTTAGGCTTTCGTTGAATTTCTAAGGAAGATATTCCAGGTAAACATGAAAAACTAATTTGGAATATAAAGTTTTGTGTAACTGGTGATAAACTTGTGTTAAGAATGATGGACAGAGTTATAAGAATTGTTATTCGTGAAGTAATTCAAACAATGAAACTACATGTACTTCAATTTTCCTTTTATTGCTTAGTGTGGTAGTGCATTCTCTCAAACTACTTATCTATCATCTTAGGGACGTTTATGCAGCAATGCGATTCCATGGAGGATGCAAAATAAATAGGCATAAAGACCTTTTAACATCATAACATAGTTTCGATCAAAATATATTATTCTCCGAGAAGTATTTTCTGAGGGCTAATTGATTTACAGGACAACATAAAATAATTTGTTCTTTTTCAACTAAGTTTTAATCCCAATTCTCTCTAATTCATTTCAGAGTGTACACTCTAGATAATATATTTTCCTATATCATCATACATCCCCTGAATTATTGAAATTCAAATGCGCAGTTGAGCAGTCCGACTAGATCTGATGGTTACATGAGAACAGTGAATCATGATGCTCAAACCCAGTATGCCTTGTGTCCTCCTTGCTGCTTCAGGAAGTGTAACTGCTATAAAATTTAAGAGCCTTTCCGTATATTTCTCTTAGGTGGGCGGACGTCCAAGCTTTATTTATGAAATGTTAGGGCTCAGAGATTGGGGGAACTGTTATTATTCTGGCTATAAATTTGAACTACATGTGTTTCATGTGATGTTAATACTATTGAATCTACTTTCATTTTAGTTCCGAATTTTACTATAGTGATTTAAAAATATCTCCAGCTGGATCTCATCCACAAGATGTCAACTTCTCAACCTCACGGGATTTAGATAGGTATTGGTAGTACCAACTAATCCCACTAAGTTGAACCTCATGCATTAATGGTTATAATCCTTAATCTAACGTTTCTGAGCCACATTCTATGTGCCACTAGCTAATTATTCTATAGTTTAATCTTGAAGAGATGCGAGCCTTTTCAGCCTATTAGAGTACCCTCATGGATCAACGTTTACCTAGGCGCTTAGAAAGCAAACATAAATTAAAAAAATAAAATAGGAAGAGGAAACGGTAAGATATGCAAAGCTGGGCGCTTAGTGTGGACGCTAATTATAGCTCCAAGTGGCCTCCGCTCTTCATAGCACACGGAAAAATGAGTAGCATCGAACAAAAAGATTTGTGTCGGACACCTAGGATTCAAGGCTTAACCGTCGAGACAATAGGATTTTAATCTTAGCGTCGCCTTGTGGTTGTTCTCAGCTATCACTTTGACGCTATCATATGGGCCTTGCCGAGCTCGAGTGCATCTGCTAGAGGCGTGAAACTGAGGTGTGGACCCAAAGGCATAAGATGCACAAGAACGGTTTCCTCTCACAACAACTCTCTCGGGCACAACTCATCCTGTCGCGCTCCCATCCTAGGGTTTCCACCACCGCCCTTTTTGTCTATATCCCACTCGCTCGCCCTCGAGGACCAGATATGACCAAATCTTCATGGACGTCAGAACCTTGGCCTTGACGGTGACCTCGATCTCCACCTCCACCTCTCTGCCTGAGAAAGTTGTTGTCGTCGTTCATGTCGACATCGGCCTCGCTGTCGACTTTCCACTCCACGGAGTTTACCTGTTCATAGAGGTCGTCGCCGTCCATTGTTGGTTCGTCCTTGGACTTGAGGTTGTATCTCTCCTCCGTCCAGCTCCACCTCGGCCACTTGTTCGGATGGTGGACGATCCACCCTTTGGTTGTGGTTCGCCAACCTAGAGCACAACAACTCTTGATTTCTGGGTGCTGGTTGGACCTCCGGGGAAACCATAATTGTCTTCTTGACAGCATGCCTCTTTAGGAGATGACCGTCGTGGCTCGCCTATCTAAGGGTGCCAATCTTGCCTCGCCACTGCCGCTTTGACGCCGTGGGGTTTGCCACCACTATAATCGTGGTGGTCGCCTGCTTTAGCTTAGCTACGCCACTTCTAGCCCTCTATTTTATCGCCTATGGTGACTCCCATGTCTGCCAGTACGTGCTTGCAAGATAGATGTAGAAGGTTTAGCTCGTGCTCACTGCTACTTTCGTGTTGCTCGGCAGGCCATTGCTGATCGGGGCCAAGAAATGGGTGTTGGTGTGGGCTATGACAAGTGCACTGGCTCGAGGATGAGGGAGCGGAGAAAGGAGGCCAAGGTAGGATAGACACCGCTGCCGCCGTCATGTCTCCTTGCCTGCGCCACCTATAACTAGCATCATTTGCTAGAGAAGACAACGTTCAGATTATGCTATTCTAACACCTTATGTATTGAATTAGATTGCAGCTTCAAACAAGAAGGCATACCATTTATAAGATAAAGTGGTAGATATCTATATAGTATCATAGAATCGTTAGCCTTCTGAAAAAACTATTCTGGATAAATTGTGTGAACACAAAGTTTTTTTATCGGAAACATAAATCAACCCTTGGTAGTACTAGGGTGGCAAAGCGCAGATAACCCATTTTACAGGCATTATGTCCAAGAGCAATACATCCAAGCACACATGCTAATCCTTCACGTTGGCCATATAATGCCTAAACGTTCTAAAGACGGCGCGGCGAAGCGCGCGTACCCATCTAGTATGTTCTATCTGTATGAACTTTCCTGAATGTCTGTGTTGCAGTTTCTAAGAGTACACATGGTGATATGATACGCTATTGTCTAGCCACCTTCTACGATTGCAAGTACCACTTCCTGTCATAAATATGGTACAATCTAATAGTGCATTTCTCATCTCCTTTGTATGTCTGATTGACATCAGCATCCGAATGTGAACGTCAGCTATGCTCTTTTTGTTAACATATGGTGACAGTGAAATATTGAAGGACTTCCAACTCAACAAGTCGACATTATGTTAGGGCAACAACTATCTATGTCCTTCCCTTTGGATTGTAGAAGTCACAAATGAACAGTTGCACGAAGGAAGGTGATAATCAGATTAACTCCTTCCTACCAATTTCAAAGGCAACAATGACCGATTTTCCTCCATCCCTCGCAGACTCGCAGTATCTCCGCACTCTTCTCTCATATTATGCACTACTATTGTATTATTCTTTCCACTCAAAGAGTGTTTAGCTACGTTAAATAAATGATGTCGCAAAAACATTTGTTGCACATATTTTCTCACATTATCTTTAATATTTACTTGCATATTCACATAAAAATAGCCGTCAAACTTGCATACTTAAAATGAAACCCATGCTATCTATATTAGACTTAGGTACATAAAATCTATGATAGGATAGATTGATTTTTCCATTGCTGAATAAAATTATTCTATAGATAGATTGATTTTTCCATTTGAGACAGGTTTGTTGGAAGCACCCGGTGATCATCCACCTGCGGGAGGTTCTGGAATCGGTACATGGAATTCAAGACCCCGACTAGGCGGCCAGAAAACGTCCTCGTCTCCTGCAGTGTTGGCCTGGAAGGATCGATGGCACAGGACCACCACCGTTCCCGACGGCGCACAGTTTCGGGGTGGGGGGATGGGCATGTACAAGCTGGTGGTTCGGATTTCCCTCGAGTGAAGACAGAGGTTTAGTGAATCTAAAATATTGTTGACTTGAGAGTGGAGTATGTATTACACCTGTAGCTAGCTTATATAATACTTTAACTTCTGTAGTATGTGTAGCTACTGAATTTGTAATGTGTGGCTAATGAATTCGTAGTATGTGTGACTAATGATTTATAGTTTGTGTAGCTAATAAATTTGAAGTATGTGTGGCTAATAAATTTATGTGAATAACCAAGGTTAACCTCCTGAAAAGAGGGTGGGCTGGCAATGATCAATGTCACCGTTGCCGGGAAAATGCTGCTGGTGAGCGGCCCGAAAGACAAGAAATGGTGCTGATTTGTATGCCTCGAACAATTTTTACCAAGATTTGGTCGAGCTAGTGTGTGATTCTGTATGGAACGTGCATGAATAAAGCACGCATGATCAGTTAATGTTGTCTGAATCTTGTCTGCCTCGGGTAAATATGACAGTAAACTGAATTCAACCGTCAGTAGTAATTGAATAAATTGACACATCTTGATAGTATTTGGTTAATTCAGAACTAATTCATACTACAGTATGGGAATGTTGCATAAAAGGGGGCTATTGCCTCTACAAAAGGCATTCTAAAAAGTTAGTCTGAACTTAACTGTTCTATACTGAAGTAACTGCAGATCTCCACCATAAAAGTTGTCTTGCCATTTGTCTAGAGAGGACGTAAGTTTAGTGATCGTTCAACCGTAATTGATCTTTTTTCCTTTCCGCCCAACTTCAAGAGATTTGCAATATTCATGCACGTTCGCTGCGCTTGAACCAGTCCCGTTTCAGTACCACTACAATAAATCTGGCTATATATGACCCTATATTTTCGTCATAGAATCGTCATAATAGTCCGTTTATGACAATTCTATTGCGATTTTGATATCGTCGAAAGCTGGGCGTCGCAAAATGAACTAAAACGACGTTTTTACTGAAATCGTCATAACCGTCTATGACGATATTGAATTGTCATAAGCATTATGACGATCGAATATCGTCATGAGCAGTCTGGTCTCGTCAGGTCAGATCCTACGTGGCCGATCCTACGTGGCATAGAATCAGCCCGGTCCATTTCAAAAATTATATGGGCCAAGCCCAACAATTCAGTTATTAATATTTTTCTATCAATTCTGGTTGCTACTTGGGCCAAGCCCAACATTTTGGCCTTTTTGTTTATAGGGCCATGGCCTTTTTATTTTTAGGACTGTGGACTTTATACCATCGAGCTCTTTTTATTTTTAACCATTTTTTCTAGGAATTCTAAATTGCTCCAGTCCAATATTTTTTAGGCAGTGACTTTTAACAAGTAGCATTTGGATAAACACACAGGCATTACACAAATAATATTTTGGTAAGCGCCATATCAAATCACATTCAATAATTGTAACCAAAATTGTGACATATATTACAATCAGACGTAATTCACATAATCCAAGAATAGAAAACAGCTACAAAAGTATTTGTGCAGTATATTACAAACATTCCAAAGTCCAAATCACCCACGGCCGCAAAAATATGAATATCAACTCTTTGCTAAGTATGAAGCCTTCAGTTCTTCCATCTATAGCCTGTAGCTCATGTAAAAGAGTGTAAATAATGGTTATGGCTATCATTCAAAGAAAGCAATATCTTCTAAAATTAACATAGATCAGGTAGAAAGAAAATAAACAGATGTGCATATCAATTCTGAAGCTATTAGCGAACATTATACTGGTGATACAAACATACATCACTTTTAACTGGCACTCAAATATACAGATGTCCTAGTTAAGGAAATGCATGGCTTGGACATTAAAAATACCAAAAAGGAACAAAAATTAGCTTAAAAACAACCAAATTTACATTTCACAAAGTTTTATGACTTCAAGCAACCCTGATTCATAGTACAGGCATCAACACCCAATGTCATTACTATATACCTCTAGTTGATAACGTGAGTAGAGCAAGAGATAAGATTTCATCCTTCAAGTCACAACGTTAAGCATGTCAACTTTCTTTACCTATTCAAGGAAAGAGAGGGATGTCAGTGCAACAGGTGTTGAAATTATGCCCTAGAGGCAATAATAAAGATGTTATTATTATAATTCTTGTTCATGATAATGTTTATATTCTATGCTAGAATTGTATTAAGCGGAAACTTTAATACTTGTGTGGTTTGTGAACAACACCGTGTCCCTAGTACGCCTCTATGGAATAGCTCATTGATTAATGATGGTTAAGGTTTCCTAACCATGGACATGAGTTGTCGATTAATAATGAGATCATATCATTGGGAGAATGATATGGTGGACAGACCCAAACTAAGCGAAGCAATTAGATCGTGTCATCGTGTTCGTCTTTGCGAAGCTTTTTCTTATGTCAAATATTGTATTCCTTAGACCATGAGATAATACAACTCCCTGGTATCGGAAGAAAGCTTTGAGGTCATCAAACGTCATCCTATGAGAGGGTGATCATAAAGGTGTCTCTGTGTGATCGGAAAGTATCTTGGGTTGTATGTATCGAGATGGGATTTGTCCCTCCCAAGTCGGAGAGATATACTTCGGGCCCACTCGGTAATCGATATCAACACCGCTTGCAAGCATGTGGTTAAGGAGTTAATCACAAAGTGATATCGGATTACGGAACGAGTAAAGTACTTGCTGTGAACGAGATTGAACTAGGTATGATGGTACCGACGATCGAATCTCGGGCAAGTAAAATATCGCGAGACGAAGGGAATATATATATGGTATTGATTGAATCCTGGCATCGTGGTTCATCCGATATGATCATCGATGAATGTGTGGGAGTCAATATGGGTTTCTAGACCCCGCTGTTGATTAATGATAGAAGATCATGTCTGCATATTCTCGAACCCGCAGGGTCACACACTTAACGTGTCTCGACGCTAGGATAGATTGGATAATTGGTTTATGAGTTTTTGTTCGGAGTCTCGGATGGGATACGGGACATCACGAGAGGTTCCGGAGTGGTCCGGAGAATAAGATTCATATAGGGCAGTGCAGTTTTTGGAGTTCGGAATTGTTTCGGGTTAATCGGTATTGTACCGGAAGCTTCTAGAACCTTCCGGAAGGGGACCAACGTGGCCCCACCTTCCGGGAGGGGGCATGGGCCTATGAGGGAGTGCCCTGGAGGCATTGGGCCAGGGGCACAAGGTCCCATAGGGCCCAGCCGGCCAAGAGAGTTTTAAACTCGAGATAGACCTTCTAGAAAGGGGGGTTTCCTTGCCCCCCACTCCTTATCCTTTGGGGCCGCCGGTTTGGGCTTGGGGGAGGGGCTAGGGCTGCGCCCCCTCTATATAAAGAGGGGTGGGGGCGCACCAACCCCCTACACCTTCCCCTCCAACCCTAGCCGCCCTGCTGCCCTTCTCTCTCCCTCCCGACTGCTTGTAGGAGAAGCCCTGCTGCAGAAATTCTCCACCAATTGCACCGCGCCGTCGCGTTGTAGATCCAACCCATCTCTCCACCATACTTGGTGGACCAAGGAAGGAGGAGACGTCGAGGTGCCGCACGTGTGCATCTCACGGAGGCACCGCCACTTGTGGTGCTAGATCGGATCGGATCGCGAGGAGGAGAAGCGAGTACGACTACATCACCCACGTTCCGACGAACGTTCCGTTGTGCGAATCTTCAAGGGTATGAAGATCTAATCCAATCTCTCTCGTTGATTGCATCTCCTAGATTAGATCTTGGATTCCCTCTATTCGCATCCGTATAAAATTTTGATTTACTATGCCGCGAAACCCTTCAGTGGTATCAGAGCTAGATCTATGCGTAGATGTGTTTCACGAGTAAAACGCAACATGGTTGTTGCGGACGTTGATGTTTTCTGTTGCCAGCCTCTTGTTTGTGTTCTTCTTATGACGCGGGATAGTGAGATTGAAGTGGTCCAGGCCAACCTTACACGACGTCGTTCGCGAGACCGGCTCCGCACTTGACGTGTGGCTTGTTACACACATGCGGCTGGTGGATGTCAGTTTCTCTCACTATAGTTGTCATGGGATTAACAACGGAGTTTGGCAACCATAATATCACCGTTGTGGCTTTCTGTAGGTAAGAATCGTTCTTAGCATCTACTCCCATAAGCCACGTAAAACATGCAACAACAAAGTAGAGGCGTCTAACTTGTTTTTGCAGGGAGTGTTTTCTATGATATGGTATGGCCCAAGATGTGATGTGTATAATGTATGCGATGATCATGTTTTGTAATGTTTCACGACTTGCATGTCGATGAGTACACAACCGGCAGGAGCCATATGGTTGTCTTTATAATTGTGTATGACCTGTGTGTCAACTTCTTATGCGCCATGTAATAGTTTCACTTTATCGCTAAGTAGTTAGCATTAGTTGTAGTTGCTATTCGTGGTGGAGGCAATCATGGTGGAGTGATGGAGATCATGCCGGAATGCACAAGATGGAGATCATTCTTAAGATTGGCTATACCATGTCACATTAAAGTTATATGCATGTGATGTTTATCCTTTTATGTATCTTATTATGCTTAGATCGCGACGGTAGCATTATAAGATGATTCCTCAATTAAAGATCAAGATAAAAACTGTGTTCTCCCCAAGTATGCACCGTTGTGAAAGTTCGTCGTGTCCAAGCATCACGTGATGATCGGGTGCTATAGACTCTACGCTCACATACAACGGGTGCAAGCCAGTTTTGCACATGCGGAAATACTTGGGTCTAACTTGACGAGCCTAGAATGTACAGACATGGCCTCGGAACACAAGAACCGAAAGGTTAAGCATGAGTCATATGAATGATATGATCGACACTTTGTTGTCCACCATTGAAGCCACATCTCTTCTCGTGATGATCGGATTAGGTGCGGTGAATTTGGATCATGTTCACTAAACAACTTGAGGGATGTTGAATTTAGTGGGAGTTCATATAGTAATTTGATTAAGTTGAACTAGTTATCATGAACATAGTCTAAATTGTACTTGCCAATACTGTAGATCACATGGCCAAGTCCAACTTCAACTTCAACGTTTTTGCTGAGAAGGAAAAGCTTAGAAACAATGGGTCTAACTTCACCAATTGGTTCCACAATCTAAGAATCATTCTCTCTGGCGGTCAAAAGGACTATGTCCTTGGGAAAGCGTTAGGTGACCCCCCTGCTGCAACTGCGCCGGCTGATGAGAAAGCTGTCTATCAGTCGCGCAAGGATGATTATGGTGTGATTAAGAGCACCATGTTGTTTGCTATGGAACCGGAACTTCAAAATCGTTTTGAAGACTATCCCGGGCCCTTTGAGATTCTCGAAGAGCTGAAAACCATGTTTCAGACTCAGGCCCATTCTGAGAGATATGAGATCTCTGAGAAGTTCTTTAACTGCAAGATGGAGGAAGGGAGTTCCGTTAGTGAGCACGCCATTAAGATGACGGGCTACACTCAACGCCTTGAGCAACTGGAATGCACGATTCTAGAGGAGCTCAAGATTGTGGTTCGCAATCACTCCTCCCAGCCTACAAAAGTTTTGTAGTGACTCATAATCAGATTGGTTCCATCGATACGATCACCGAGCTCTTCGCAAAGTGAAGGCATGAAGTGGACATCAAAAGGATAATCATGTGTTGATGGTCAACAAGCCCACCTTCAAGAAAGGTAAGGAGCGAAGAAGCCCTTCAAGAAAGGCAGCGGCAAGCGCTGCCCGCCGAGAAGAAGCTCGGGTCCGTCCTAAGCCGGAATCGAGTGCTTCATTGCAAGGACAAGGGTCATCGAAGCTGAATCGTCAAGTACTTAGCGGACAAGAAGGCTGGCACCATCAAAGGTATATTTGATATACATGTTATTGATGTTTTCCTTACTAGCCCTCGTTGTAGTGCCTGGGTATTTGATACCGGTTCAGTTGCTAATATTTGTAACTCGAAACAGGAGCTATGGAATAGACGGCGTCTTGCGAGGGATGAGGTGACGATGCGCGTTGGCAACAGATCAAGAGTTGATGTGATGGCCGTCGGCACGCTCTCCTTAGTTTTACCTTCGGGATTAGTTTTAAACCTTAATAAGTGTTATTATCTTCCTGCGTTGAGCATGAACATTATTTCTGTATCTTGTTTATTGCAAGACGGTTATTCATTTAAATCGGAGAATAATGGTTGTTCTATTTATATGAGTAACATCTTTTATGGTCATGCACCTATTGTGAATGGTTTATTTCTTCTAAATCTCGAAAGGGATGAAACACACATCCATAACATTGAGGCTAAGAGATGCAAAGTAGATAGTGATAATACTACTTATTTGTGGCACTATCAACTAGGTCATATTGGTGTAAAGCGCATGAAGAAACTCCATTCTGATGGACTTTTGGAGTCTCTCGATTTTGAATCATTTGACACATGCGAACCATGCCTCATGGGCAAGATGATCAAAACCCCGTTCTCCGGTATGATGGAGCGAGCAACGGACTTGTTGGAAATCATACATACCGATGTATGCACCGATGAGTGTTTCGACGCGCGGTGGATATCGCTATTTTCTCACTTTTACCGAAGACTTAAGTAGATATGGGTATATCTATTTAATGAAACATAAATCTGAAACATTTGAAAAGTTCAAAGAATTTCAGAATGAAGTGGAGAACCATCGTAACAGAAAGATTAAGTTTCTATGATCCGATCGTGGAGGCGAATATTTGAGTTATGATTTTCTCACGCATCTTAAAGCAAGTGGAATCGTGTCACAACTCACGCCACCCGGAACACCACAGCGCAATGGTGTGTCTGAACGCCGGAACCGAACCCTATTAGATATGGTCTGATCGATGATGTATCTTACTGATTTGCCGTTATCATTTTTGGGTTATGCATTAGAAACCGCTACATTCACTTTAAATAGGGCAGCATCTAAATCTGTTGAGACGACACCGTATGCACTATGGTTTGGTGCTAAACCTAAGTTGTCGTTTCTTAAAGTTTGGGGATGCGAAGCTTACGTCAAGAAGTTGATGCCGGACAAGCTCGAACCCAAAGCGGAGAAATGCGTCTTCATAGGATACCCTAAGGAAACTATTGGGTATACCTTCTATCACGTAACCAAGGCAAAGTGTTTGTCAGAAGAACGGTTCCTTTCTTGAGAAGGAGTTTCTCTCGAAAGAAGTGAGTGGGAGGAAAGTAGAGCTAGACGAGGTTATTGAACCTTCTCTTGAGTTGGAGAGTAGCGCAGCACCTGAAATTGTTCCAGTGCCGCCTGCACCAACAATAGAGGAAGCTAATGACAAGGAGCATGAAGCTTCTGACGATGCTGCTACTGAATGTCACAGGTCGACAAGGTCGTGTGCCCCTCCTGAGTGGTACGGCAACCCTGTCTTGACTGTCTTGTTAGTAGAAGACAGTGAACCTACGAACTATGAGGAAGCGATGATGAGCCCAGACTCTGAGAAGTGGCTAGAAGCCATGAAATCCGAATTGGGATCCATGAGCGAAAACCAAGTATGGACTTTGGTGGACCCTCCTAGCGACCGAAAGGCCGTTGAGTGCAAATGGATCTTCAAGAAGAAAACGGACGCGGATGGTAATGTTACCGTCTATAAAGCACGGCTTGTCGCGAAAGGTTTTCGACAAGTTCAAGGTGTTGACTATGATGAGACTTTCTCTCCCGTAGCGATGTTTAAGTCCATTCGGATTTTATAAGCAATTGCTGCGTTTCATGATTATGAAATATGGCAGATGTATGTCAAGACTGCGTTCCTCAATGGCAACATTGATGAAGAGCTGTATATGATGCAACCCGAAGGTTTTATCGATCCTAAGGATGCTGATAAAGTATGCAAACTTCAACGTTCCATTTATGGACTGAAGCAAGCATCTCGGAGTTGGAACCTTCGTTTTGATCAAGTGATCAAGAGCTTTGGATTTGTTCCAAATTGCTACGAAGCTTGCATCTACAAGAAAGTGAGTGGGAGCTCGGTGACGTTTCTGGTACTATATGTGGATGACATATTGATTATTGGAAATGACATCAACATGCTTAACGATGTGAAGAGTTATTTGAACAAGTGTTTTTCAATGAAAGACCTAGGTGAAGCTGCTTATATATTGGGCATCAAAATCTATAGAGATAGACAAAGACGCCTGATAGCTTTAAGCCAGAGTACATACCTAGACAAAGTTCTGAAAAGGTTCAGAATGGATAAGGCAAAGAAAGGTTCAGTGCCTATGTTGTCAGGTAAGATATTGAGCAAGGCTCAGTGTCCAGCTACGGTAAATGATAGGGAATCTATGAGCAAAGTTCCTTATGCCTCGGCCATAGGTTTCATCATGTATGCCATGTTGTGTACAAGACCGGATGTGTCCAATGCTCTTAGTTTGACGAGCAGATATCAAAGTGATCCAGGAGTGGAACACTGGACAGCCGTGAAGAACATCCTAAAGTACCTAAATAGAACTAAAGAAATGTTCTTAGTCTATGGGGGTGATGAACAGCTCGTCGTAAAAGGTTACGTCGACGCTAGTTTTGACACCGACAAGGATGATTCTAAATCTCAGACAGGATACGTTTATATTTTGAATGGAGGAGCTGTGAGCTGGAGAAGCTGCAAGCAAAGCGTGATCGCGGGATCTACAGTAGAAGCGGAATACATGGCTGCTGCAGAAGCGTTAAGTGAAGGAGTTTGGATCAGGAACTTCATCACTGAGCTTGGCGTGGTTCCAAGTGCATTGGACCCACTGGAGATATTGTGTGACAACACTGGCGCCATAGCACTCGCTAAGGAACCAAGATATCATCCAAAGACCAAGCATATCAACCGCAAGTTTCATATAATCTGAGATTATATAGCAGATGGAGATCTAAAGATTAGCAAAGTACATACAGATCTGAATGTCGCAGATCCGTTGACTAAACCTCTTCCGCGTGTAAAACATGATCAACACCTCAGTGCCATGGGTGTGAGATTGTTGCCAAATGTAAACTAGATTATTGACTCTAGTGCAAGTGGGAGACTGTTGGAATTATGCCCTAGAGGCAATAATAAAGATGTTATTATTATAATTCTTGTTCATGATAATGTTTATATTCCATGCTAGAATTGTATTAAGCGGAAACTTTAATACTTGTGTGGTTTGTGAACAACACCGTGTCCCTAGTACGCCTCTATGGACTAGCTCATTGATTAATGATGGTTAAGGTTTCCTAACCATGGACATGAGTTGTCGATTAATAATGAGATCATATCATTGAGAGAATGATATGGTGGACAGACCCAAACTAAGCGAAGCAATTAGATCGTGTCATCGTGTTCGTCTTTGCGAAGATTTTTCTTATGTCAAATATTGTATTCCTTAGACCATGAGATAATACAACTCCCTGGTATCGGAATAAAGCTTTGAGGTCATCAAACGTCATCCTATGAGAGGGTGATCATAAAGGTGTCTCTCAGGTGATCGGAAAGTATCTGTTGGGTTGTATGTATCGAGATGGGATTTGTCCCTCCCAAGTGGAGAGATATACTTCGGGCCCACTCGGTAATCGATATCAACACCGCTTGCAAGCATGTGGTTAAGGAGTTAATCACAAAGTGATATCGGATTACGAGTAAAGTACTTGCCGTGAACGAGATTGAACTAGGTATGACGGTACCGACGATCGAATCTCGGGCAAGTAAAATATCGCGAGAGGAAGGGAATATATATGGGATTGATTGAATCCTGACATCGTGGTTCATCCGATATGATCATCGATGAATCTGTGGGAGTCAATATGGGTTTCGCACCCATTGTTGATTATTGATAGAAGATCATGTCTGCATATTCTCGAACCCGCAGGGTCACACACTTAACGTGTCTCGACGCTAGGATAGATTGGATAATTGGTTTATGAGTTTTTGTTCGGAGTCTCGGATGGGATCCGGGACATCACGAGAGGTTCCGGAGTGGTCCGGAGAATAAGATTCATATAAGGTAGTGTAGTTTTTGGAGTTCGGAATTGTTCCGGGTTAATCGGTATTGTACCGGAAGCTTCTAGAACCTTCCGGAAGGGGACCAACATGGTCCCACCTTCCGGGAGGGGGCATGGGCCTATGAGGGAGTTCCCTGGCCGCATTGGGTCAGGGGCACAAGGCCCCATAGGGCCCAGCCGACCAAGAGAGTTTTAAACTCGAGATAAAGCTTCTAGAAGGGGGTTTCCTTGCCCCCCACTCCTCCTCCTTTGGGGTCGCCGGTTTGGGCTTGGGGGAGGAGCTAGGGCTGCGCCCCACCCCTCTATATAAAGAAGGGTGGGGGCGCACCAAACCCCTACACCTTCCCCTCCAACCCTAGCCGCCCTGCTGCCCTCCTCTCTCCCTCCCGACTGCTTGTAGGCGAAGCCCTGCTGCAGAAATTCTCCACCAATTGCACCGTGTCGTCGCGTTGTAGATCCAACCCATCTCTCCACCATACTTGCTAGACCAAGGAAGGAGGAGACGTCGAGGTGCCACACGTGTGCATCTCACGGAGGCACCGCCACTCGTGGTGCTAGATCGGATCGAATCGCGAGGAGGAGAAGCGAGTACGACTACATCACCCACATTCCGACGAATGTTCCGCTGTGCGAATCTTCAAGGGTATGAAGATCTAATCCAATCTCTCTCGTTGATTGCATCTCCTAGATTAGATCTTGGCTTCCCTCTGTTCGCATCCGTAGAAAATTTTGATTTACTATGCCGCAAAACCCTTCAACAGGACTGTCGCAACTACTATTCAGTTATTACTGGTTTCACATTCCAATAAGATGTGAAATGATACTGCAATTTTTATAATATCGCTGGAACATATGTTGAATGTGCAATTTTTATAATATCGCTGGAACATATGTTGAATGTCCATTAGAATTAAATTTTATTATAATGAAAGAGCTTTAGCCTGTAACATATTTAGTCTCTGAATTTGGTTCAGTAGAAGATTATAAGAAGAGTTTTCTGTGTGTTCCACAAAACACTAAGATCATACTTCTAACTATGAATTAATTTCTAGCTCCATGTAAATGTTACATGATGACACCTTATGAAAATGCATAGAAAGTTTATAGTAGGAGATTATTGGAAAGTTACACTACAAATGAGCATAACTACAACCAGGAGTAATTAAGGAGTTTTAATACACAACAGCAGCAAAATCCTAGCAGCAGCAACAATTTAGCAGAATCTGAGGCGGAGAGGGTAGGACAGGCAGATACCTGGGGCATAGGCGGGGTCGGAGGCGATGAACTCGTCGACGTCAGTGTCGGAGAACTTGGCGAGGGGCTTGTCGCAGCCTAGACCAGCACGTGGAGCGTGTCCAGATCCCGCCTTCCGTCGCCACAGACACCAGCCCCGCCCACCGCTGCCGGGAGTCAACGGTGAGCGGGAGGCGCAGGTGCCGATGCCGCACATCATAGAGACCAAACAGAAAGTAACATGAAATGGTGACCATAAAATAACATCATAGAGGAACAACTAGATCCTAATACAAATATATTCAGACCGTAGCTTCAACATCACAAATGAACTCTAGAAAATATGAGGACCACATGTGCAGAATCACAGAGTATAAACAAAGTTATTTCTAGTTTCTGAACATTGTATAATTCTATTATGCAATGGAACCTATAGGTCACTGATAACTACAAACTGCATTTCTCCTTACCAAGCTAAAGGTCATTTGCTAGCTTACTACTACTGTTTTTTCATCATGTACGAGATTTCAACTCCTCAACAACCCAAGATATATATATATATATATATATATATATATAGATGGTTACCATGTGAAAACTAAATAAAGTGGGATGCAAACACGACCACATAAATATATAGGTGTCTAGTGAACTGCAATAAACAGGGATAGCTCATCTTTAACAACATGTACAATTCAGAGCCTACTATGCAACACAAGGACATTCCCATAGCACATAAGAAGTTGATCTCAATAGTTTTGTCTCAACTTACAAGTTCCACTAATCTAGTGCTCTAATTAGATTGCTGGTATTATATAGTACAACACACTCTAAATCCTATACATCACCATCAGTGGGTAATGACATTGTAACAGTGCAATATGGTTTTGTTTTGAAACGGTAAGCTGGACATGCATGGGCCAGACATTGTAACGGTACAGTAAATATTCACTAATAAAAGGAAATTTGTCTTTGTGCTTTATACAAAATAAAAGGAAATACAAGTTTAACACCGAAAATATTCACTAATTATACATCGGCTCTTATAATTGACTTATAACCATGATATAAGAGCTAGTAGAATAATACATCTAGTTTTACTGACTTATTATAGCCATGATATCAGCTAGGAGACTTACCAAGAGAAGCAAATCCAGCAGCTGAAGAGGCCAAACCAGCAGCGGATGGGAAGTTATTGTATGATGCTATGTGCACATGCAACTGCTTCCAGTCCTATTTCTTGATCTTGATCCCCTTTTTATCATCCTCGAGACCGCTTCCTGATCTCCCTCAGGCAGCTCTAAAACTTTCCACCAGACAACTCAATCTCCTGCTCAATTCCAAACAAAACAAAGGATCAACTCATAAATACCATCCTAAAATATAACAAGTTTCCATGTTATGTTACATCCAGTTGTCCATAATCATACTTTGACTGTAATAAACTAGATGCTAGTGCAGACAAAATAAGAAACAGAAAGGTTCCTTGTGGTTTTTGTTACATGGCAATGATAGGTACCGATCCAGAACAAGGTAACTTAGTAATTGTGTCAAAGTTATTCATATTTACTAATGTGTTTATCACACTGCCAAGATTAAAGATAAAACATGTGAACTGATTCAACACTGCATTACTCTAGCATAACTAAAATAGAAACATCAATTTACTATTCCAGATGAGACTAATGGTAACTCTTTTCTATCTACCTTCGTAAATTTCTACAAGATGCAAGAAACTGGATTGCTATAGAAGAGCGACATATGTTCGAGTACACACTACACACATGCTACAGAATATATCACAATGTGATGACATGCTACTCCCCGATCAAGTAAATGTTCCATTACCAAATGTTATTGTAGAGATCAGTGAGCTTAAACCATGTAATATATTGCCAAAAGTGAACATGAAACTGTTACATTTACAAGGAACATTTATAGATGGCTTATAAAGTACATACAACATACATATGAGTGCCACGACAATTAACAGCCACATATCACATCACACTCACAGGTAATGAAAAGATTTACAAGTCTGCAATCAGATAACTAGACATGTGTATCATTCTTCCAGATCTATCTAGACATGTGTATACCAAACAGCATAAGTAGGTCAATCAAGTGTATACCAAGATAAAGGCATCGCTTGAAGGAACAACTTTATTAATATCCTAGGTTTGTGAGTGTGCTGGAAAATAAGAAAGCTCACATCGTTAAACGAATCTTGTGTTAAACATTGAACCCTCGTACATCAGTGTTTGGGGCACCTTTGACAAATCCGATGGTGGTGATTATAGATAGCTAAATAAAACATCGAGCCAACGTGAGAACACATGCTTTATAAAAAATGTTATGCTGAATATGGAACAGTAGGTCCATATGCAGAACCTAAATAGAGTCTGATATAGGTTAAAAGAGAAAATAAAGCAAGTGACCATTTTATTGGAGTAAATACCACTATCGAAGGATTAGATGATCCATAGGACATATTCAGGTCCAGGCTAAAGACTTATGAAGAAGAGAGTGTTTCAAGTATAAATATATTAAGATCTTGCTTTAGCTAGCAACTAGTTGTTATAGAAAAAGTTGCATATAGCATAGCAAATGTAGATATGTTCGAAAACAATGATAGAGTAACATAGGTCAAAGTTATGTTGGCACTTCCTCTATGACGCATACTTAACTAAAATAACCTAGTTTGCACATCAAGGATATGACCGATAGCATATAACTAGATAAGCAATCTGACTGCAAATTATCTTGGTGGCACATACAAGCACATCAAGAAAGGAATCATAATAAGGTGAAGGTGTTAAATTGTACGGAAGCTATCTGCATACAAGCAGCCAAATGGTACCACTGCATCCAAACTACCAAGATTGTAGTATGTATAATTGGAAGCAGCAAGTCGCAGTGGTGAGATCAGAATAAGGTGAAGGTGGGAAGGGAGCGTGCAGGTGTAGTAGGTACATGAGGATGTTGAGCGGGAGTACCTTAGCATTGAAGTCAGCAGTGAACTTGGGGACGAAGGCCATGAAGGATAGGTCGAGGTCCATGATGCTTTCTCAAGCGAGCATGAAGACATCAAAATGTGTGGCAGGCAGGATGATTTTATGCTCAAAGATGATGATGATGATGAGAAAGCATATCCAGATGTGGCTGCTGACCCTGATAGGATGGAGAGTAGAGAATATTTGGTTGATTCGAACTATGAGCCTGACTATGGGACTGATGTGGAAGAGGAGTGTGAGTATGCGTAAATGGGATGCAAATACGATGACGCAGTTGAGGATAGCTGGTGATACACTTTGACAGGGACAACCCTACAATTGATGAGGGGACTGTCTTTGAGACTTTGGAGAAATGCAAATATGCCGTTGCTACCTATGCAATAAGAGTTGGGTTCGAATTTATCATTGAAAAGAGCGAGCAAAAGAGATTTAGGGTGCATTGTAGGGAAAGTAAGGTGTGTAAATGGAGATTGCATGCATCTCCAATGCGGGATGGACACCCATTTTAGTTTGCAATAGCTACATTTAGTTTTAGTCTTTCTCATATTTGTTCTGCTGATGAGTCCTCTGATTTATTTTTATTCCTATTTAATGCAGATAAAGGTAATCACGAAGAAACACAACTGCCCTAATATTTCTTTAAGTGATAAAATTAGAACGGGGACAAAAAAGTGGATTGCATCTATAGTACTTGACTAGGTGAGGCAGGATCATAACATTGGACCCACCGGACTCAGAACTAAGATTATAAAAAAGTTTAACGTTCTGAGTCCTTACCATAGAGTCTTTGATGGGAAGGAGATGGCTCGAGACTTCTTTCAGGGCAAGTGGACTGACAGTTTTCACATGCTGTATAGTTTCAAAGCTGAGGTAGAGAACACATCACCTGGTAGTGTTGTTGACATTGATTACGAGGTTGTGGAAGGAAGATAAAAGGTCTCAAGGAGGGTTAAATATAAGCAGCCGGATAAGAAATGCTTCAGGAGATGTTTTGTATGCCTGAAGGCATGCTGGAAGGGGTTCCTAGATGGCTACAGGCCATACTTGGCAATAGACACAACTTATTTAACATGGAAGTTAAGGGGACAACTTGCCCTGGACACGCATAATTACCTTTTTCCCGTAGCTTATGCTATTCTTGAGGGTGAATCGACTAAAAGCTGGACATGGTTCACGCAGAAATTACGTGCAGTAATTGGTCATCCTAAAGGCATGGTGATACACACTGGTGCATGCAAGGGGTTTCAGAATGCTATTGATGCTGCGTTTCCTGGGGTTGAGAATAGGGAATGCACGCAGCACCTTGCTACTAGATTCACGAAGAAGTTCAAAGGAAAGACCTTTAATGACAACTTGTGGCGATCAGGATACACCTACACCCCAAGCACGCATTCTACTTACATGCAGAACTTGTATACCGTGCCGAAGCTGAAAGAATACCTCGAAGAACATCACATCAAGTTATGGGCCAGAAGCAAGTTTGGTGAGTTAAGCAAAGTGGATTATGTTTGTAATAATCTTACAGACAGTTTCAGTTCTAAGATTAGGAGCATGAAGTCACTTGCAATTGTTATTTTGTTAGATTCAATAAGACAGTGCATTATGGTGAAGATAGATTTTAGGCAGAGGATTTGCGCGAGAAAATTTGTAGGCCATAAAATACTTCCAAAGGTGGTTTTGTTACTGAATGCAAGAACTAGGGCAATGAGAACGATAAATACGAGGATGGTTAGAAGTTCTAGTACATTGACTGAGGTTTATGCAGAAGACAAGCAAGGAACTGAAAGGAGGTAAACTATAGACATTGGAAACAAGACTTGTTCATGCAGGAAGTGCAAGTTACTGGTTTGCCATGCCACCATGCAATGCACTTTATCTTAAAGATGAGAGGTATACATGCTGCAATAGAGAACTATGTTCATAACTATTTCTCCGTGGACAAGTTTGCTGCAACTTATGCAGAAAATGTACCACCTATGGCTGATGAAAATGATTGGGAGATAGTCGATCCAGGGTACAAACTCGAACCACCAGTTCTTAGGAGGCCACATGGGAGTCCTAGAAACCAAAGGATCAAATCCTTCACTAAAAAGTTTCGAGACTAGGAGCAAGGAAGCGGAAGTTCAAACGGTGTGGAGGGTTGGGCCATATATAGAGGTTATGCAAAAACCCAGTTGCACTTGATTTTGAAGATGCTGACCCTGTCCCTGTTCACATCCCGGAGGTACACGATGAGTCCTCTCATCCCAAACTAGAGGAAGCGCACCGATATGACAAGAGGAAGTGCTGCATGTGAAGGAAAACGGTGACGAGGAGGAGGGAAATGGTGATGTTCATGTGGAGGAAAACGTCGGTAAGAAGCAAGTTGATGAGGACATGGAGGTGCTAACGGGGATAGGGAAGAAAAGAAAGAAAAGGGTAAGTGGGTGCGGAAGGGGAAGGGAAACGATAATAATGGAGTTGAATTTGAATATGAAGAAGTTTCTGGGGTGATTGAGGATGTTCTTGAGGATATTTCGGCTAACTATAGGAGAAATAATAAATCCCTGCCAATTTCATCTTTGTACGATTCTCCGGACGAAAGGTAAGATCGAAACTTTGTTACTTGACATTTTGATCATTTTCAGTCCTCACCAACTGTTGTTTAATGCAGCACGGGCTTGAATAGTAATAAGAGGAGCAGAGAGAAGTTGGCATAGTAACGTCGTTTCTTGAATTCTCATTGAAACTGAACTATATATTTGTAATTTATTTATATCTGGTGCTTGTAACGGGTATGTAATGTGTGGTGTGGACCAGATTCCAGGTTGTTAAATATTACATTAATTTTTAAACTGTGGCCTTGATTATCCATAAAGAATAATCACTACTAGGAAAACGATTATGGATAAATTTTAATTTTGTGGCGCATATATAAAAAAATGCTCCACTAAAATTAATTCTGTGGCGCATATAACAAATGCTCCACAGAATTCTTACAATTCCGTGATGCATATAGATATATGCGCCATAGAAAGTGAGCATTTTGTGGTGAATATAGCCATATGCGCCACATAATTCCTATGGGCCCCATGTGGGCCTGACCCAGCACACGGGCATGCCAAAATTCTGTGGCTCATATGGCTATATGCGCCACAGAATGCTCACTTTCTGTGGCGCATATATTCATATACGCCACAGAATGTGGAAAACAGATTTATCTGTCTAGACCAAACAAATTTATCTGTCTGAATCAAGTCAACAAAAAAAAAAGAAAAACTCTAAGCAGACACAGCGCGCGGCGGCGACGGAACCCTAGCGCGTAGCGGCGGCGGCTGCTTGCTCCGAGAGGCAACGACTGCTAGCTCCGAGCGGCGGCCAACTCCCTAGAGCATCTTTGGTGAGAACCCAATCCCCTTTCAGTCTTCCTCTCCCTACCTTCGGTTTTCTGTTTGATTTTAAGAGTATCAGAGGTCTGTATGTAGAGTCACAGCAGGTTCAGCAAGCTTTGCAAGGAGTTAGGAAAGGAATCGAAAAAGATAATATCTTGTAGTATTGAGTTAGTTTTGTGGGGACAAATAATATAGTCAGCAAACTCCATAGACGAAATCAAGTGTAGGAAAGGAATCAAAATTTTGGTGGGGATAATGAGTTAGTTTTGTGGGGATAATGTCTTGTAGGAAAGGAATCAAAATTTGGTGCAATACCACACAGTGTGGTCTTCTAACCATATTGTACATTACTTTTTTGTGATTTTTCAGAAGAAATCAAGTAGCCGAAATATATTGATCCCGTTAAGCATATTCTAGTACTGTTTCATCTCAACGACCAAACGGCAAGATGTTGCTACTTAATTTTCTTTCCTTGTCTGAAACCCACAAGATAGCTAATGCAGAAAATAAATACACGGTTTCGTGGGTTGGAATTAAACAGTATCTGAACACGCCTGTAGAATAATGTTTGTCATCAATATATAAGTGCACTTTGCTGCTGGCTTTCGTGGAATATGGAAGAATCAGGCAACAAATTGACTAATTTATTTGCTTGTCCTCACAACGCTTTTCTCGCCGAGTACAACACCAGATACCAGTTAGATGTGGCCAATGGTTAAAGTGGAATTTTAGCAATCTGATAATCAACTGTGTTTACTTCTCCCTATTACTTTATCCTTTGTGCTCTTATGTTATTGCACAGCTTGGAATGAATTTATATCTTGGCAAAAAATTAGATTGTTTGGAGATCCAAAAAGAGCTAGAAAGGCCATCAGATGCTTCTATTTTGAAAAGGTTATTGATAGTGATTTAACAAATTATAAGGATTTGGTGGAATCCATCGTTGAGCAGTACACACCACGCTATTTAGAAGTTGCACATGTTCACTATTATGACAATGTTCTGAAAATACTTCCAGAAGTAAAATATGACCAAGATTTGTTGTCTATGTTTGAGAAACACACAAATACAAATATAGTGCATTTGTACATTGCATACTGTGATCCCTCTCAACCATATGAGCCATTCATGGAGCATTGTAGTGATGGGGATAGTGATGGGGATATCCAAGCCGAAAACAACACAAAAAAGGTTGATGACAGTTTCTTGTTTGTTATTTTGAATTATAGGGGATAGTGATGTGTGCAGGGGATATGGCATCAAAATATAGGGGGGATTCTGCCGAATTGTTTATTTATTTTGAATTATGTTTGTTATTAGTATATTATGAGAATGAGGCACATATTATACATCAATCTTTCCATATTTTACATAGTATACTCTGGCCCGTCTTTAGCATACTTAGTGTTTATAGCATGCGCAATTGATGTTTGTAGCAATTGATCTGCCCGCTTGTTGCTAAGTTCTTACTTAGTGTTTAGTAGGTTAGTTTAGCATCTCCTACCAAAACCTTTACAATGATGTCGTATCTAATCTCTAATAGCTCAAGATTCAGTCATCAACACTTGCTAAGTGCATTTTCTTATGGGGATCTCTTTACTGCTCATATATATTGCTAGCAATTTCTTTGTAATGGTGAATTAATAGGAGGCTCTTTGTAATGGTGAATTAGTAGGTAGTTTGTAAACATGGCCTGGTAATAATCTTGTTACTGGCAGGCTGATTTGTAAATCTTGTTTCACCATGCATCCCATCACAAGACTATTGTTTCTGTGCGAGGGAGTGGAGTGGTGCCCTTGGAGGAGATCTCGGAGATATGCAAGGTGCGGAGGTGATACCGGGCGAGGACAGAGGTTCTGCAGGGCGATTTTTCCGGAATATGACCTCCGAGGTGGTCCATGCGATGCAGCGGCCTCTACATTAGCGAGCAGCTGCCTTGGAGGAGATCTCGGAGAGATGCAAGGTGCGGGCTGGCCGCTTCTGACTCAGAGGGACTCTGGTGGGCGACTGCTGCATGCCCTAGCGGTGAGATCGGATGTCGTGGCGGAGATGCATCAGGCTGCGTCAGCCGACTTGCCATTAGCGGAACACTCGGTGGTGTTGATGGTCAGGGACACCAACACCTCGGAGCAGTGCCTGATGGCCGTGGAGCAATAGAGCGCGGTCCACCTAATGGCTTCCACCCATGCCCAGCGAGCGTCCCCGAGGTTGAGCAGAGTGGAGCTCGACTCATTCCGTCTGCAATTCATCCAGGAGATAGAGGCTGTGGGGGCTCGTCTGGAGCAGTCAAATCTGCGCCAATCGTGAATTCGTGTGATTGTGTGATTTCGAACTTGTACTCTCCCATGACTTGTGTGTAACACTTGGACTCTCTATATTGACGTATTTTGTCACTTTGTATGAATTTCAGTGAGTTTCTGGGTATTCTTGTGAGTTTTGTGCATTTCTATGATATATTGCTGTATTCTAGTATATTTCCTGTGTATTTTGTGTATTTTGTGTATTTCTGCTGTATTCTGGTATATTTCCTATGTATTCTGTGTATTTCTACTGTATTCTAGTATTTTTTTTTTGAAATCCTGAGACAAAATTCTGTGGCGCATATGGCATATGCGCCACAGAATGTTGAGAATTCTGTGGCGCATATGCCATATGCGCCACATAATGTTGAGAATTATGTGGCGCATATGGCATATGCGCCACAAAATTTGAATTTTAGTGGCAAGGATTTAGTGGCGACGCCCATATGCGCCACATAATTTCAATTTGGTGCGCCGCTGGTAGGGTTTTTCCTAGTAGTGAATCATGGATTTTTAACCGTACAATGACCAAAATTCTATGCCATGGAGTAGGTGAGGCTCACCTCCCTTGGATTCCTATCTCAAACAACATGACACGTGCATCTCCTTCTCCTCTGGCGCACTCCAAAATTATGACCGTGCAATCAAGTGTTGGGAGAAGAGACAATATATCGTCCCATTAAGCCCGCCTTATCTTTGTTAGCGACATCTGATCCTCGCATCGTCTATGTTAGGGGCATTGATTCTCTCCTTGGTTCCGCTCATCTCCCACGTTTCACCCCGGTGTACTGAGCTCGTAGCCATGCGGTAGCCTCACTAGAGGCGACACAAGTATGTCATAGTGGGTGAACATCTCGGCCTCGTACAAGCTGAGACGGGGCCTCACCATGGCGAGGCGTCGTGACTTCATGTATGATTCGACGCTTGTGCTGACGCGAGTTCCAGGGAACGAACGAGGTTTGAGCTTCAACCACATGGTCGCGGTTATAAAGTCAAGGAGGTAGGACCACTCATGGTTGCGAGTGCCATTAAGGATGTAGAACTGCCTACTCACGGATTGCTCTTGCAAAGGGCGATCCTTGTCGTCCATTCTCCCTAATCCAACGGTGCCTAACAATAGGGGCGCAGAATCAACCAAGCCCCACGGGGGGATTCTAGAAGACCCGATATGACGACTACCAACGGGCACTAGCCTTACGATCTAACAGTTTTCATTGGCTGTTAGGGATAGGCATAGTTTCTGCAAGGTTAACGAGCTAGTCAATGAGGTTTATCATGGCTTTGACCAGATTTCAAAAAATCATAAGTCTTCAACAAAAACTTTTTATTAACTAAAGTAGTGAGAATGTCCATACACCATGATGTAGCATGCGTGAAAATTTCCTTGGGCCCTTGGGCGCGCCATAATCTTGCACCTTCTTTGGAAAAACACAAGTTTTTCGGGTTCAGAAAATGGAAAGTCAAGATTTTTCCAAATGACCACGAAATCTCTAGTTGGAGAAGTTGCTTGTGATGCCTAGAGGGAGCTAGGTGCCGGGTTTGGGCTCAATCCATGGAGTGGTACCACGTTCTGGGTAGAGAGGGGGGGATCTAGGGTTGAAAGCCATGTTAACTCCCACTCGATAGACATCCGGGTGGTGCCTTGGATGCCAAAAAACCTGGTATGCCTTGCTTGTGATTTTATGAGGGCAGTGGGTCACATGCAAGGGCTCCAATATCTATTTTCACATATTTTTTGACCTTTTTAGATATTGTTCGGTGCTATTCAAAAAACAGCCAAACCTGCTGGCGACCACGGCGAAGCAAGGGTTGGTGCAATCTTGGACCTAGGCATGCATCCAGGCTAGCTACCCCATGCGGCACCCCAATGGCAGACCTAGTTGGGAAAGACCAGGGCTAGTTTTCTAGTGTCCAAAAACTATGAAAAATTACTACAATCTAATCCCCTCCCAATAACACATTATATTAGCCAAATATCGATGAAAATGCATAAATGGTGTTTTAACTTGAAAGAAGTTTAATTTGTAACCTAATGACAATAAAAATAAACAAAAGTACAGTGGGGAAAATTTTTTAGTACCTAAAGGGGAACCTTTGCATGATCCTAGCCTACCATTTCCTCATCAAACTTAGGAACATAACCAGAACCTACAAAGATAAGAAAAAAATATCAAAAAATAGTATGGATGAATAAATACACTATAAGAAATGCGTCCTTCCGCAACGACTGGGCTTGTCGATCATCATAGAAGGCGCGTCTTCCGCGACGAAAATATTGGCTCGACCGTGGCTGATGTAAAACTTTTTTTCCAGTTCCACGCCCCTCTACTACGATAAAACCGCTAAAAACATGGAAGAAGCTCGACGGGCGCATGACAGAAGTAAGATTTCCGCTTCCTCGCGAGATGCTGACTCGCCGAAGTATTTTCGCGTGTGGGTTCCGCACGTCAGTGACTCTATCGGACAAAACTTTTCGGTCGCGCCTTCCATATTTGAAGTCGATAACATTGTTCGATGCCTCTTCCATTTAGTCAGGATGCTAGGTCCCGCATGTCTGTCTCATATTAGAGAAATCGTATGTATGATGGAATTTTTTCACTTCCCTGTTCGAACTTGATAGCATCGCTCGATGCATCTGCCATTTAATCAGGCTGCTGGGTCCCACGTGTTATCCTCACACTAGAAGAAACATGTGCATGATGGATTTTTTTCCTTGGCTCGTGCCTCCCTGATATGAACTCGAAAACGTTGCTCGATCTATCTGCCGTTAATCATGATGATGGATCCCATATGCTAGCCTCTCATTAGAAGAATCGTGTGTATGATGGATTTTTCCTTCTCTCCCGCTATTCTGTTTCAAACTTGATTGCGCTGCCATTTAATCACGCATCTGGGCCCACCCGTCATCCTCTCATTAGAAGAAACGTGTGTATATGATAGATTTTTTGCCCTCGGTCGCGCTACCCCGTTCCAAACTTGATAGCGCTGCCAGATGCATAACACGCAACTAGGCCCCATGTTTCATACTCTTACTATAAGAAACGTGTGTATGATAGAATTTTTTCCCTTGATCGCGCCTCCATGTTAACTTGATAACATTGCTCGTTGCATCAGCCTTTTATTCAGGTTGGTGGGTCCCATATGTTAGCATCTCATTAGAAGAATTATGTGTACATGATTGAATTTTTTCCTTCTCTAGCGCTACCCTGTTCATAACTAGACAATGTTGCTCGACGAATCTGCAGTTTGGTTACGCTGCTGGGTCCCACATGTCAGCATCTAATTAGAAGAAACATGTGCATGTAGGAATTTTTTATCGCTCGCGCCTCCGTGTTTCGAAATTGGCAATGTTGCTCGATGCATCAACCGTTTATATTGGCTGGTGGGTCCCATATGTCAGCCTCACATTAGAAGAATGGTGTGTATATGATGGAGTTTTTCTTCTCTAGTGCTACCATGTTCCGAACTAGATAGCGTTGCTCGACGAATCTGCCGTTTTGTCACGCTGCTGGATCCCACATGTCAGCATCTCATTAGAAGAACATGCGCATGTTGGAATTTTTCTGGCTCGCGCCTACCTTATTCGAACAAGGCAACGTTGCTGTATGCAACACCTATATAAGGTCTCTCTGGTGGCTCCCACATGTCAGCCTCTCTGTAAATAAAACATGCTACGATGGACTTTTTCTGGCCGCCCCCGTTGTTGTGACTTGGGTCCGTAGCTGGGTCCCAGATGTCAGCAACCTCTTTGCAGGAAACGTGTCTACGCTGGGTCCTAGATGTGAGTCTCTATTTGAAAGAAACGTGTGTATGTTAGACTGTTTTTTTGGGTTGACTCCGTCATTATGACCTTGGCAACATTGATGGATTATTTTGAGGGGAAACATGTCTATGATGTAGCAGCAGTTTATCTGAGCCCCAGATATCAGTCTTATAGAGTACAAAAAATGTTAATCTATACTCCGATGCTGGGCCCCACATGTCAGCCTTCTATGTACAGGAAACGTGTCTATGCTGGGTTCCACATGTCAGTCTTCTCTGTGGAGGAAACATGTCTATAATGAGTTCCACATGTCAGCCACTATTTGAATTAAACGTGTCTATGCTGGGTCCCACATGTCAACCTATATTTGAATTAGACGTGTGTGTATATGTTGGACTATTTTTTCAGGTCGAGTCCGCCGTCCTGACCTTGGCAACATTACTAGATGCCGCAACAGTTTATCCAGGTCCCAGATGTCAGCCTGAGATTACAAAAAATTAACTCTATATTAACACAAATTGCCTAGGATTCAAACTCAAGACCTCACCATCGGTAGACTGAGTGCCTTGTCACTACGATAGAAACAGCTAATACAATAGAATCGTTAAACTTTACTATTATAACTTAGGGACTTGTCTCCTTAAAAATACTTTTTTTTGACTATTTTTATCTCCCATCAAATAATAAGGAGGTGATCCTGGTAGATAAACTAAAAACTGCAGGCGCTATAAAAAAATCCGCGGACAAAGTTTTTAAAAAAATATTGAGAGATGAAGGGTAATGCCCAAAAGGCCGAATTAAAAGGAGTTTGTTTATTCTATATGAGATGCTCTATATAGGCTATACTCCATAGGATATTCTCCATGGACTCCTTTCTCAAATTTTCTTAGACTATGGTCAGCAGTCTCCTTATCCCTAAAAGGCTTAATTAAAATATTATAGGCTAAGGAGGGACCGAATGAGCTAGATTTCTTCTCCTGGTATATAAAAATTGCATTTTGCTATGGCTCGACCGGATTCGATACAAAGACCTCAGAGAGGGAGGGAAAGAAATCGATAATTCTTTTTGGCAGATATTTATATAAACTCTGCAGTACATAATAAGATAGAAAAATTATCGACAGATTCGCAGTTCACATTCAGCAGCACTACCAATTCAGCAGCATTCCAAAGTGAGAGATTCAGCAATACAGACACTGAAATACAATAGTACAGAGAGAACCAGTTCTTGTTTCAACTCTTAAAACCTTGTCACCCGATCAGTTTGCCCTTTTCTTTAAACACACTCGACCATTGGAGCATGCAAAACTGACGATCAAGTCCACTTCGAGTACCTTCTTCTCACATCAAATGACTGTGCGACTCCCCTATGCAACCCAAAATTCCCAAGTCTCATCTAGATTGTGAAAAGGCCATGTTTCAAAACAAAAGCAAGACTATCTACTTCCCTTGATTTAAACAAGTACCGGTACGTCAGTATTAGTTCCACAAAATGTTTTAGTAATAGCAAGGACAAAAAAATTGAGACATTTAGTAGCTTTCCTGCTTGAAATTCAATAGCAATACAGAGAGAATAGGTTCTTGTTCCAGCTCAAATAACCATGACGCACGATCAGTTTGTCCTATTCTCTGAATATAATCGATCATTGGAGCAAGAAAAACTGATGATCAAGTCTGCTTCTGTGTGAATACCCCCTCCTTACGTCAATGCCAGTGTGACCCCTATATGCAACCCAAAATTTCCAAGACGCATCTAGATAATTGTGACAATGCTAAGTTTCAAACAAAAGAAAGATAATCTGCTGCACTTGATATAAACAATACTCCAATTACATCTCAGTTAGTTGTACAAAATATTGTACTAATAGTAACGACGGAACATTTGATAGATTCAGCAGTACAGAATAAGTTCGAAAAAATATCGACAGATTCTGAGTTCATATTCAGCAGCACTTGACAGATTCAGCAGCATCACAAATTGACCGATTAGCAGTACACAGACAATGACCAGAAGAATTGACTAATTCAGCAATGCACACATTGAAATCCAATAGATGTATCAAGACCTGATTCAAAAGGAAAGCGAGACCATATTCTGCACTCAATAGGTATATCTAAACAAGTACCAATACATGGTTATTACTACAAAAATATTCCCAAGTACCACCACTAAGAACATGCAGTAAATCTTTCTAGCAGTGCACATACTCAAACGAACATTAAGATGTGTTTATCCCACTCATGAATC
This sequence comes from Avena longiglumis, assembly GCA_030063025.1. NCBI lineage: Eukaryota > Viridiplantae > Streptophyta > Magnoliopsida > Poales > Poaceae > Avena > Avena longiglumis. The sequence continues at coordinate 465,879,994 of CP125974.1, read as the reverse complement.
TTGTCAATGCGAAGACGGTATTCCAGGGTGAACACCGACGGTCTACGAGCAACCAGGTGCGACATCGGCATCGGAAGGAGCCACTGCAGCTCATCGAATAGGACGCCGTCCTACGATGCGGTGCTCTCCGACACGCATAGCCCGGAATTTTTGAACCTTGTAACCTCAATCAAAGTCGACGACCAAAACTTCACCAGGTACTGCAGCGACAAGCACGCCGCCGACCTGAAGCATACGGCGGATACAACGTGTTGCAATTGGCGCGTGTAAAATCACACCGCGAACACCATACACTCGTCCCTGGATCCGATGATATCTACTATCCGTAGGCCTGTTTCCAACAGAGGTTTAGAGGTGTACATGCCTGTTTTTCCATAGCATAAACTGCGCACCCTGATCGAGTGAGCTTTATAGAGGTGGGCGAGGAGCACTGCCGGCGAGGCAGCGAACATGGAGCCATCCTCCATGCAATTGCACGGGCCGTCCGGGCACACGATCTTGTGGTTGTGGACGTGATGGTAGGAGAACAATGTCCCGCAACCGTCGTTGTTGCATCTGCTACCTTTTCCGCTGGTGACTCGGAGGTTCAACTCCTTGGAGCATGCGGCTAGCCAGATGGCGCTGGTAGTGTCCAAACACATAGCGATCTCGTCGAAGACTTCAGCGCCGACCTTTCTCCATCCGCCGTGCTGCCTGTTGGGACCCGAATCCGCCATCGCGTCCCGATGGATTGGGGGCGAGGGCTGATCAATCTATGACTGTTGGAAGGACCGATGCTGTGAGCAAGATGGCGAGGAAAATGAGTGAAGCGCGTGCTGGAGATGATACCAAATGCTGCCGGAGATGGGGAAGATGGAATGGATCTTTGAACGAGGGGTTTTTTGCGTGTTCCTTTATCAGTCTTCTGCTGCAGGGCGCAGCTGCATCGAGGAGACTTCAATTATCTAGTCTTGCATGCCAATATCTATCTATAGTGTACTCCTCAATACTAGTATTGGGTTGCACGTGCCTTGCAACTCAGACACTGCTGATAGGTTGAGCTCCACATCAGCAGGCATGCACTGGACACTTCCCGACGCTGACAAAGGGCACATTTTGTGATTTGTTACGTGACTACACTCTCAGTACGTAGATATTTTATGATGCAGTACAATTTTTACGTGACTAAACTACGAGTATATATGCTCTTGCATCGGCACCCAACTCTACGTACCCACCATCGCGCATTCCTAACAACTTCCTCACACAAAATGGAACCGCACCATGGAAGTGGCAGATCCTTGCCGGTGACTAACCGTCCTACGTCACCTGCTCATCATGGAATCATTTGTGCCCGCTGGCAGCCATCTGAGGCACGACGTGTCCAACCGCGCTTGGATCCATCGACATCAGTGCTCGAGGACACCGCGACGTCAAAGCTTGTTGTACCTGCCGCACCCGGGGCGTGTTGCACCGGCAGAGACGAAGGAGCGCCAAGCAGAAGCCAAGACGGAGGAGCGCTAGAGGAAGGCCTATGAGACCACCATGAAGAAGGCCAGGAGGAATAGAGGAGCCAACAACGAGGATGAATTTGACTCGGGCAATGAGGAGGCGTTCATGGAGCACTTGGAGGCAGAAGTGTAGGAGAGTGACGTCGACCCATGGGACTACGAGGAGGAGGAGGACTCCGACGAGGAGAGGGCGCATATCTACAAGGAGAGAGTTGATGACAAGTCATCGAAGGACACCGATGGCTGTGATGGCGACGACGATGACGATTAGAGTAATGTTTGGTTGTAAGTATTGTTATATAACTTCCACAGCCTGCATTGTAATTGTTATAACTACCATGTCTTGCTACAATATTGTATTATTGGTACTGTAACTATTTCATCAAAATATTATCGCAACAAGCATGGAGCCTGCCTAGAGCGCGCACTCGGCATTGGTTGGCAACGAAGGGAGCACGTAGTGGTCATGCTCACTTCCAAAACCATGCATCCATCCATAGATACAGGGGAGGAGCAGAGATAAAGGGGGCTATCCTGGAACGCCAATACATTCTATAGTATACTCCTCAATACTAGTATTGGTTTGCATGTATCTTACAACTCAGATAATGTTACTACTGTACTGGTACTAGTAGAATGACATATCATCACAATATAAAATTTTACAGTAATATATAAAGCATAGAAAATAATTATAATTTCGAGCCACATCCATAAAGTATCGGGGTGTATATTTGGTCCTTGTGTGCAACGTTCATCGTGCTTCTATCAATATAATCTCCTAGATGCTAGAATGGGAAATAAGATTCGATGGTTAGCAATGTTGGGATTTGCTAGTATTGATATAACCGTTATTATCCATACACTATATAATACAGTAGTAAGATAAGATAAATCTCTAACAAAATATGGTCTTGTCACATCAACTTAACAAAACAGTAGTGCATGAGCCTAGAATCATTGAAGGCAAGGTTGTTTACATAGAGTACGACCCTTATTACACAAGCATTGAGATGATTGTTTCTTAAAGTGTATATGGCATGTGGTTTGTAATATCCTATTGATGCTAAAATTTCCATAATTTCCAAAGAAATATAGTTAAGTAGATACCAGTAACCAAACTTATTACGATTAGACATAATACCGATACAAGGACATGTTTCAAAGGAGAGATACCAAGAAGTTAAAAGCTGATGACTTATAACCAAACAAATAAGCAGTTCAACATGGTCAAGAACTATTTCTCTAATTATAGTCCCAAGTATTACATACAGATTGCATCAGTATGTACTGTCGCAACAGGTCTTGTTTCTTAGTTAAACATGTGGCCGGTTCCAATCGAGGGAGGTCACGACGGTTGGGACAAACCAAAGCGGATGCTTCACCATTCCTTCCCAGAAGCGAGGATTACTAATTCCCTCCAAGACATTGACTTTAGAAGTAACACCGTAGTCTTTACCACCCAGACTAAAGCGGCATAATTCAGCCTGCCACTCCTTGGAAAGCCATGCTGCAGTTGGTAAGATGTAGACACTGTTGCTTCTCGTCAGATAACCTAAGGCAAGATCTACACCTCCTATAAGCATGATAAACAAATACTTCACTCTGAGAAAAAGAGAATATGATCCAAGGTCAGCAATCCTTTCCCATGGATTAGTTTTATCAACCTGACCAGTGTTCATTGAGAACACCAAGTAGCCAAACCCGGAAGTATAAGTGGAGACAATGCAACCGCAGTGTACAACACGAGGATGAGCAACACTAGTACGATGGCGACAATGACAAGTAAGACACCTGGAATCATAATAAGCGCCAAGCATATATATATATATATATGAAGAATCCTGGAACCATCTGCAGATCTTACTAACCACCAAAAACCAAAAAAGTAGTCATGCTCATCTCTAGTAGTATTAAGAAATGCATCCACCAAGTCATCCGCGGTAGCATGTCGCGTCAAGACCAGCGCAGGACCTTAAAAAAGGTAGAACATGTTAACTTAAGATTTCGGCAGCATGATATAGTGAATCCCACTGAAAAATTTCCTTCTAATTGAACTACATGCAAAGTATCTTGAACATAGAAAAAACAACTACGGCCTACAATTCTACAAAACAAACAAAGCATTCTATAATAGGGAAATTCCCAAAATAATAGACTCGTCTTTTTTCGAATCAAGACAGACAATTTTTCCCTGATTTATTTAAAAAATGCAAAGAGAATTTACCGGTTCATTTACAAGGAAACTTGCTGAAAACCCATGCAAATGCATAAAACCATTGAACGGATTCTTTTCAGGAGCTTCAAGTAGATCGTAAATTCCTATCGAATGAACTAAAAGACATCCGAAAAATTCTACATAATTCTATCGGATGAATCAAACGACTGCTACATAAATCCTATGTAAATCCTATGATTCATACAATTCATAGAGTCTAAAATATCTACTCGTATTTTCATTTAAATGAAACATTCCCTAAGTCAATTCAGTAAAATAGCTTGGGCACATGAAGCCACTACACTACATATGAAGGAATACTTACCAAGATGCAGAGGAGCCCAAACATGAACATTGCCATACAGAGCTGTGGCGAACACTAGTCCGTCATGGGTAATTCCATCATTGTACCTATAAGGGCTCAGGGTGTGGTTAAGAGGAAGTGTAAGAACTATCCATCCATCATCACCATCCGAATGGACAACAGTTCTAATGTCACATACTGCAATAAGCGAGAAATCTTTATATCTACCAACAGCCGTGGGAGCTTGGCAAATAGCAATCTTCTGCATTACAGCTGCATGATTATTATCCAACAAGAATGTGGTTGGATGGTTAGTTGCTTGGAACGATAATGCTGGGAGAGGAATATTACGATGAGTGTACACATTGCAAAGCTCTAGCTTGCCTCTAAACCTAGCTGTTGCAATACAATCTCCATTGGCGCCTACCCACTACCCAGAACTATATCCTGGTACCATAGCTTCGGACGAGAACCTGTCCAGCGGTGATAGCTTGCACGGGACACTATCAATTTTGAAGTAATGCAATAAATCTAGCGGTCCCTTTGTCGGGGGGGGGGGGGGGAGGAAGAACACATGGGAGGACAAATGGCAGTGAAGCATCCAATGTTGCACTAGCTTTCACAGATTCAAGAAAAAGTTTGGACGGACTGATTAGGCTAGCGGCAGGGATGACGTCGCATTTGGTTATTAGTTCATCAAAGTGGTCTTCGGTAAACACGTCATGAAACAGCTCAAAATCATTCTCACTGTTCTTGCTCGCTGACGCCATCGCAAGGAAGCATCTGTATTTTATTGATTGGGGTTTCGGAAGAGAGGGGGAATCAACAGCGGAAACTCCCTAAAAAAGACGCGGAATAGAATTCAAAAGCGGCATTTGGCGGCAGTGGCGGTGAGTGGTGTGGAAGGAGAAAATGCCGGGAAGAGGGGGCTAGGAAATAGTCAAGAGGGAAATGGATGGATTAATCAACAATAGTTGCGCTCCTCTCAGTTGAATTTCGACAAGACAATGACCCTCCGAGAACCTACTCCCTACTTATAGTAGTAGATGTATAGATGGTAGGAGTAATTAATTTGGGCGTGGGTTCCACTCTTCGAAGGAGACTGGCCTGACTCCCTAATATTGCCTTCGTTTGGAAATATAAAGATGTTTTCGATTAGTGAGCTAATGTATCTAGAAACCTTTTTAGTGTGTAGGTTCAAATGAATCAAGATACTAAAAGGTGTCTAGATACATTTACTTCACAAACCTAAAACATCTTATATTTCTAGGAGAGAGTAGTACAAGACTCCTAGGGTATGGGTAGTAATTCAAAAATCCGAGCTCTGTATTTTCCGTTCACTCCAACAGAACCTCATGTTTGAATTCCTTTGTTTTCCTGTGATTCAAACACATACTTGATCCAAATTCCTGTATTTTTCTATTCCTATAGGATTCAAGAGGTCATGCAACTCCAATCCTACGGATTTCCTATTCCCGTGTTTTAATATTCCCGCAAATAAAACAAGCCCTTAATAGTCGAAAATTTTGGGAACATGCTCTAGAGAAATGAGAGAAGATTCTAGAACAACGGAGAATTGTGTTTGAGGTTTGTTTATAAAGTTCATTATGCTAAAGACTATCAATATAATCTTCTAGATTGCAGAATGAAAAGAAGATCCAGCGGCTAGCAATGTTGGGATTTGTCAATCTTTGATCCAATGGTTAGTGTTCAAAGTTCTACGTAGACTATATAGTTTTAAGACGTAAGATAAGAAAAGTGAGGCCAAGGTAATTATGGGCCCACACAAACCATCGTTGTTTATAGAAAAACCCATGTGCCCGAGCTAAAATCTTGGGAATTTGACATGATATGCGAATGTCATATGTACATGTACTAATCCAATGTAGGAGTACTTTGCAATGATCAAGTTGAATTGTGACACATAAAAAACCTTTTGATGCCCAAGGATTATGCAATGTATAATAAAAGAATCAAATTTGCTAAGCTTTCAGCTAACTGAAAAATGATAATGCAACATTGAGTGAAATGCATATGTGTAGTTTTAGTTAACTTGAGAATTGAAAAGGACATTGTTCAGCCAACCTAAACAACATCAATCTACACAAAAACTCTACATGAAATTTCAAAAGCAATAGAAGTCATGGAAGGACACAAGTTACATGCCAGTACTATTTTACAGTCTCAATCGCAGAAGTGCACGTTCATGACACCTAAATGTGTATGAATTTGGTAAAATAGGATCAAATTTGTTTGAAATGGACTGATTTGCACCGGTATGCATGTTTTGGGACTGACTTTGTCCACTTTGCAATATATGGGACTAATTTGCACCCCGAGTGCAAGAAGTTTGACTAAAAGTGTATTTACCTTGATATTTGGCAAGAAAAACAAGTGATGCAGATCCACTAACTTGCAGAAGGAGCTCATGTTCAAACTGAGAAAGTTTCGGTTTGACGAAATGTTGGATGCATTGAGCTAAACAAAGACCAGGTGAAACCAACAATTTGCAAAAGGAGTGCAAGGTGGAGAAAGTTTTGAGTACCAGGAACCAATGCCTCACTACATCTGTTCTCGAGCAACCAGAGCCATCGTCAGCGAGATCTTGAGCCAAGAAGACGAGGCACGAACCACATGGACGCATGATGGCTGAACTTGCCGACCCCTCTGATTGCATGTTATGGTGCAGAGCGGTTAGAAACAGGTATACGAATCCATTCCATCAGCATATATTCTCCAAACATAGGCGATCAGAAGCAATGTACACGAAGCCTAGCCTCACGAACGATAGGTGCTTGGTGAGAGGGACATGCACCACATCATTATTCACAGACCCAATAAGGGGATGATTCATACCAAGGAAGAGGGAAACATGTTGGAGATTTTTGGAACCCACTCAGGCTGAGGAAGGTCAGTGTGGCGGCTGCATCAGCGTTGGGCTGCTAACCTCTAGATGATATGGCACCAAAGGAATGGATACAATTTGAATGTCCTGCCTTTGTGACTAATCGTCTCCTTTGAAGGAGTTCGTTTGCCCCAAATGTGTATCCATGGTAGTGTTGGCCTGAAATAAGCCAGGAACCAGCACATGAGAGAATCTATGCGGCCACAATCTAGGTCATTGACGTTCTCATCCTCGTCTATTATTGTGGCCTACACCTTCATAGGATATGCATCAACACATGTCCAATCCACACAACAGACAAGAAATATGTAGTGTAATAATTATATCTTGCTAAAACATTAACAAAAGCAAGTCAAAAAAGAGAGCAATAACTATAGTTTGGTACTGAACTTTCCATATTCGAAGGGTTTCCATGTAAAAACAGAGCCATCATCCGATACAGCAAAGATAATGTCATCCGCCAACATAGCGTCCACATAGCTTCTTGGGGCTAGATTACTGTGCCTAAGTACACTCCATGTATCATCTCCTAAAAACTTCTCCATGTCTTGGATGGCAATGAACTTATTGAACACCGCGATGAGCTTGTACAACCACTTTTTTCAGCGGGTGGACATCTGATGTTCACTATGAATATGTATCTTAAGTAGCATGGTATGGTCCTTATGATACGAAAATAAACCTACATGTTTAACATAGAACCCGATAGTTTCGAGTGAAGGGACCTGAATGATGGTGCCAATATACAAATTCACCAGACATTCTAATGATTTTCTGGGACCAGGACGACTAGCGAGATCAATCATGTCTACCCAGTTGCGGCTGTAACCATCCCAATAATCGTAGCGGGGTTTTGGGATGATGATGGGGGCTAGCATAGAAGGGCCATCTAGCGGTATCATGTTGGCATCAATCACTCCCTTTTTAGTACTAGCGGGAGATGGGGAAGATGGACAGTAGTTCAGAAGGTAAGGATAATCATAGGGGAAGAAGAGCGGCTTCTGAAGCACAACTCGTTCGAGGGAAAGGTGTAGATCTGGGATGTCCTTGGAGAAACAGGACATGCTAAGAGGATCGGATCGACTAGCGATTATACGGATAGAATCATCATATAGCTTCGACCAATTGCGGACAGAGTTGCGTGGATCGGCTCCAGCCATGGTGGGTTCACCATCGTGCCGGTGATGGTTTTTTTGGGGCAGGGGTGGGTGGGGGGGGGGGTGCTTTGAGGGCGCGGCGAGGCTAACCTGGTCGCTGGTGAGGGTCAAAGGGGGGGGGGGACGCCAAGGCTTAAGTTTGTTTGAAAATTTTCGGCGGGACTAGTAGGGCGGCCCAGTGCATGATGGGGGGTGGAGTAGCCCAAGCAGGGGGGCGGGCGGCACCGTGATATCTAGGGAAGGTAGTCGATATAACTCACACAGACAGGAAGGACCACTAGCATGGGTCAAGATTGATTGAATACGCATGGGGAACCCAAACCAGCATGGGAAATAGGAAAATATCTGGAACCCTGTTCATACTGCTGCTCTAGGAGCAATAACTAAAACATGTCCGGCAGCTTGCATGTACGAGTGCACTGTAACACGACGAGTCTTGTCCACTATGATATGCGTTCTGTCGAATATGTGCATGCAGTACCTCGCGTGTATATTTTAGTTTATGCATGTACCAGTGTGCAAATGGTCAAACACCACACCCACGCACGCGCAAGAATAGTACACCTTCTGTTTCATTGTGCAACTTGCCCGCTGCACCAAACGAGTCTAGAAAAAAGATTCCCATGGCTAATTCTAGTAGTACAAGACACAAGTGAACATAAATTAATGGAAGGGCCCACGATCAGTGTCTAGATCCTTTTTATAATGGCATGTCATGCAAACAGAAAATAAAGATTGACTGTTCCATTTGCGAAGTAGTGGGTCCTATAAAAAATAGTTTTGCTACCCAGCAAAATTTTTCTGACAATATTTCTTAGACTCAAGCTAAATGGTATAAACGCTATAATCTTCTATACTCAAGAATGGAAAAGAAGATCCAACGCTTAGCAATGTTGGGATTTGCCAGTCTTAGTGGAATGGTGAATATTCAAAATTATCCGTACACTATATATCTATAAGTTGCACCCATGCCTTGAACACGTGGGAATCCGATAATAGAATTATGACATTATCATTTTTATATAAAATTATAATAGGTGAAATAATTATAATTTTGATCCATGTCCGTAAAGTATCTGGTGGTATATTTCGTAAACCAATGAGAGTTTTCACGACAGGTTCAACATCTTGTTAAGATTTTGCATCTTGATAGTTCAACGAAATTAGGTCAAACTTGAGCTACAAGTAAGCGAGATAAAGTGCTCTTGAAGTAAATGTAATTTCAGAGGTAGATGGGTTCAACTTCTTGCAGTAAACAATGTTGTCGGTGTGGGTGTCCAACTATATTTGTAAAGAACATTCTCAACTTTATGAGTGATGACGACATTTTTATTTTCCAAAAAAAAATCCGAAGAATATTGGATCTCAATGCCACAAGCCATGTTTTCACACATATATAGTGGACCAACATGTCGTACTTATGATTCCCATGTTTTATGAGTTTTTCAAATTTCTTTGCTAACTCTACCCACTTGAGTGAATTTATGTTGATTTATAGAAACTAAGTCAGATTTGACACTACGAGTAAATTGTAGGTTTCTTAGAAAGTTTATGAAAAATCTATTGGAGGCACCCATCGAGGGTCACAATTAATATATCAGAAACCAGCGAGAGTTTTGATGACAGGTTCAACTTCTTGCAAAGATTTTGCATCCCGAAAATTTAACAAAATTAGGTCAAATTTAGCTATAAGTAAGCGCAAATAGATTGCTCTTGAATTAAATATATTTGTTGGTAGATGGGTGCATCTTCTTGTAGTAAACAATGTCATGATTGTGAGTTTTAAAATATCATGAAAGAACATTCTCAATTTTCCGAGTGATGACGAGATTGTTCTTTCCCGTAAAGAAAGCCCGAATAATATGGATATGAATGCCTCAAAGCCAAGTTTTCAGACATATATAGTGGACAAACATGTTGTTCTTGCAATTTTCGATGTTTATGACTTCTCAAACTTCCTTGCTAACTCCGCCCACTTGAATGACTTTATGCTGATTTATCAAATTTAGGTCAAATTTGAACTACTACAACTAAATCATGGGCTGCTTTGAAAGTTTACAAAAAAGATTTTGAAGGTACCCATCAAGGGTGTAAAAATTAATATATCAAACCACCAAGAGTTTTGACGACAGATTCAACTTCTTGCTAAGATTTTGCATCCCAAAAATTTAACAAAATTAGGTCAAATTTAGCTACAAGTAATCGCAAATAGATTGCTCTTGAATTAAATCTTTTCGGTGGTAGATGGGTGCATCTTCTTCTAGTAAACTATAACGTGAGTGTGAGTTTCCAACTAACACGAAAGAACATTCTCAATTTTTCGAGTGATGATGAGATTGTTCTTTTCCATAAAGAAAGTCCCAAGGATATGGATATGAATGCCTCAAAGAAAAGTTTTCAGACATATATAGTGGACCAACATGTTGTATTTGCAATTTCCCATGTTTTATGAGTTCTCAAACTTCCTTGATAACTCCACCCAATTGAATGACTTTATGCCGATTATCAAAATTAGGTAAAATTTGAACTTCTACAAGTAAATTGTGGGCTGCTTTGAAAGTTTACAAATAATCTTTTGAAGGTACCCATCGAGGGGGGTCAAAATTAATATATCAAACCACCAAGAGTTTTGACGACTGATTCAACTTCTTGCTAAGATTTTGCACATTGACAATTTAACGAAATTAGTTAAAATTTGAGCTACAAGTAAGAGAAAATAGATTGCTCTTGAATTAAATGTCTTTTTGTAGGTAGATGGGTGCATCTTATTGTAGTAAACAATGTTGTCAGTGTGAGTTTCCATCTATCAAGGAAAAACATTCTTAATTTTGCAAGTGATGACGAGATTGTTATCTCCTGTAAAGAAAGTCTGAAGAATATGGATTTGAATGTCATAGGCCAAGTTTTCAGACTTATATACTAGGCCAACATGTTGTACTTATGATTGTGAGTTCTCAAACTTCATACCTAACTCCGCCCACCGGAATGACTTTATGCCAATTTATCAGAATTAGGTCAAATTTGAACTACTTCAAGTAAATCGCAGGATGCTTTGAAAGTTTACGAATAAGCTTTTGTAGGTACCCATCGGGGGTCACAATTAATATATCAAACCACCGAGAGTTTTGACGATAGGTTCAACTTCTTGCTAAGAATTTGCACCTTGACAATATAACGAAATTGGGTCAAACTTGAGATACAAGTAAGCGTGGTAGATTACTCTTGAATTAAATGTCGTCTCGAAGGTAGATGGGTGCATCTTCTTGTAGTAAACAATGTTGTCAGTCTGAGTTTCCAACTATCACGAAAGAACATTCTAAGTTTTCTGAGTGATGATGAGATTTCTAGTTTATTAATAATATGATTTTTATTAAATTCGAAAAATAATACATAATTTTGAAAAACCCAAAATCTAGCACGGCCCCGAGGTTTGAACTCCCGACAAGGACCTTTTGGGAGTTTAACTCCCGACCTGTTGGTCAGAGCCAAGTACAGGGTGGTTCAAACACCAACGAGTGCTTCTCGATGGTTCAACTACCGACGGGTGTTGGTCGGTGTTTGAGACCCCAAGGCCGCGCTACTTTTCAAAATTCCTAATTTTGAATTTAATAAAAATTGTATTATTTAAAAAAGTAACAAGATTGTTGTTTCCCGTAAAGAAAGTCCGAAGAATATGGATCTGAATGCCATAAGCCAAGTTTCCAGACATTTGCCACAAGGTAGGACCCACAATATATAAGGTGAACCTTAACGGATGCCACATAAACCTTAAGGTGTTTTTTATCACATTGAGGATGCTAAGAAAAATAAAATAATGGGCCCACTTGGCAGTGAAAAATCCTATGCAGAAGTTAGCATGTCCAGTATAGTGGGTCCCAAGAATCATCTCGTATAGACACTGTCTAAACGGTGGAGCTTACTCGTGTACTAGTACTGTAGTGTACATATGCTCACCTCTGTCCACGTGCTGTACATGAAGAGAGAATAAAAAAGTAGGTTGGGGAAGAGGGCAACAGCTAAGAGTGAAGAGGAGTTGAAGGCGGTTCGATGTCAGAGCAAAGTTTCTTATGATGGGTTACTAACACGAGGTACCCCTACCGCCTTTACAGTGTACACTCTACTAGTAGTAAATTTCAGGACCTATGCAAGCAAAAAATTGGAAGTGTGTTTTCTCTCTCCTTCACTGCCTCTCATCTCTCCACCTCTCCCGCCTTGCGCACCAGCCCAGCTGATCTCTCCCTTGTCCACAGTGTGGCGCTGCACACGTGTGCCTTGGTATGGCGGCTCTATTTTTTGAGAGAGGGTGGCTTTGTTTCTCTGGCGTGTTCGGCAGCCATGTTGGTGTGGAGTAGGAAGGAAACCACTTTGGTCCTTGGCAGCAAAAAATTCAATCTTTTCGGGTTTCGAAATTTTCACTTGCTTCCCAAACATCGAGAGGGAAGGTTATTCAAAAGATCTGCAATTCGCAGTAGTACTTCTTATCTTATATTTATCTTGTCTTATCTCTTACAATACCATACCACTATAGTATAGTGTATGGATAACTTTGAACATTAGACATTGGATCAAGAGTGGCAAATCCAAACACTGCTAACCTTTTTATCTTCTTTCCCATTCTTAGCATCTAGAGGATTCTATTGATATACTTTAGCACCATGAATGAACACTAGTATGCCCACACCTGAAAACACACTTCATTGCTTAGTTCCACACACCTTGTGCTAAATGCATGTACTTGGATGTAATTTTCATTTTTATGAGGTCCTCGATGTAACTTGTACTTCCACCGACTGTGTTAACTGAAGCACGTCGCTCCTATAGGGCCTGTCATAGTTAGAAGAAAATTAAACCCTCCCAATTATCACATAGAGTGGACCATGGTTTCTTATATAATTCCATTTTTCAAGGTTCCTAGCTAACTTCACACACTTCACCGACTTCTTGCCAATTTAACGAAATTAGTTCAAGCTTGAGCCACAAGCAAGCGAGGTAGATGTTGGGGATATGCTATATGGGTATCCTCATAGCATGTCCTCTATCTGGATAACCCGGGTGGCCCACAGTTGGTAGCATGGCCCATGGCCTGCTGGGCGGCCCAGTTAGATGGATCCACAAGGGAGGCCCATGCCAGATAAAGGAAGGCTATGGTGGAGTCACCAGCGTACTTGGAGCTTTGGAGTACAAGACACGCTAGACTAGTAATAGACAGCGTAGGACTCTGTAACCTGTCTGGCTAGGACTTTTCCCTGTAACCCTAGGACCCGGCGACTATATAAGTTGGGCCTATGGGAGCCTTTAGCGCATAACCTAGTATCGTTTTACATACACCTCACACAGCGAACCTACCTCTGTAAATCGGCGTATTTCCATTATAGTGATTTATAGCAGGAGTAGGATTCCGCCACCGTTGCGGGATCTAAACCTGGGTAATCTGTGTTACCTCGTACCCGTCAACCGTACGCCTTCCCCCACGTCTCTAAACACGCACTCTGAGGACCCCTCCATGGCGTACTCGTTGGCAATACCACGACAGTTGGCGCCCACCGTGGGGCAAGAGGCGCTTCAGGCTCTTCAGCGGGCGAGGACCAAGATCTCCACGGGAATCGGCGAAACCGTAGCCATTGATCGTGTTCTCTTCTCCGGCAACATTCCGATCGTCCCTCCCGACGAGTTCTGGATCCCAGCGAAGACGAACCCTACGCGGTGTTTGATCGTTCCAATCAGAGACATCCACATCTTCATCGGCGAAACCGACTCGGGCACTAGTTCCTTGGGAGTCGGAGGAGCGTCAAGACCCACACGGACTGCCTACGGGCAGGATACGTTCGCGGAAGGATCGATGTCGGATCTCTCTTCGGAGTTTGCCGGCAAAGATCAGAAAAATTCAAGGCCCACCCAAACCGCCCCTGTGCAGGATATAAATGTGGAAGATCACTGCAAATCCGCCGGCTTGGTCCGTGTGTCTGGATAGCAGAGATTCAAGTTCGTCGACGTGGTTACCATCTTCGATCTGGCGCATTGCGTTCAGAGAGAGGGCGAAAACCCCCGCGATTACCTTGCAGGTGGCTCCGTATACGAGCTGATCTGGCCCTCTACCCTAATGATGATGCTATGTATCACTTTGTGGAAGGACTGGACCATGGCACGCTTCTCCGGCATTATCTAAGACGGCAGCAGGTGTCGGGGCCTCTCACTTTCAAAAGTATGGTGAGCACTGTCAATAGCTATGGGGAGGCCTGCAGGGATACAAGTAGGGTACACTAGCGCAAATCAAAAAATTTCTACCGCGTAAACCAGGATTACTGTTGACATAGATCACGGGATTACCAGTAGACGCGCAGTTGTGGAATTGATGAAGCGCGTCGAGGCAGTGCAGACGTTCCACGTCTCCTCCTTGTCCTCGTCCCACAAGCAGCTCCCCTTGCGCGGCTCGTCCAAGTGCCACAGATGCAGCACCTCCGAGGTATCCACACGTGCAAGGTGGAAGCGTCAGACACCGGACTGCTAGGTCCGCGTGTGCAACATAGGCATGAGGAGTGGCGGCTGGGTGGAATTGTCTTAGGTCTAACCCTGGTCAGCTCGCCCCACCCTCTCTTATATAGGCGTCCCTAGTGGGCTTCTACATTAGTAGCCCATTAGTAGCCTAAGCCTGGTCTAATTCGGATCCAATCCTCATTAGGCTTCCAGCCCCTTAAGTGTGTGACCCAATTGTGGAATAAAAGAGCAATTTACCAAGCTGATTATCCATAATAAACGCTAGATAAAACATGATTTGAATAATAGGCAATATACTATTCATGTGAAATAGCGAATACATATTAAGGCATATAACCAAACAAACTGCAAGGCGTAAAACTTTAGATACGATTAGAACAAGATTGAGAAAGAAGATATACACGGCAGTAGCAGAAGAGGAACCGCTGGCGTTGGAACCGTCGTTGGCCATGTCGTCAAGGAAGAGGGTGCTGATGTCGGGGAAGAAGTCCTCGTCGGGGAAGACGTCGCCGCAGTCGCTATCCGTGAGGGAGTCCGTGACGAAGCCAGTAATCGCGCTGATAGCGCTCCCCAAAAACCTTATCGCCCTTCTCCCATACAGGACTCGAAGCAGTGGGGTCTAGTACGCCTAAGACGGGATGGGGAAGATCTAAGTAGCGTAGTGCTCTGGAACTGGATGCGCAAAGGATGTGTGGCAGTGTGTCTGAGAGGAGGCGCGACCTCTCTCTTATATAGACAGAGAGGCGCAGGCAGAAAGGCTGCGTAGAAGATGAAACGAACGGATAGAGCGAACAGGCGGCAGCCCACCGGACAGCCTCCACTCAGTTCATATTTATTTAGCTCGTATTAAAAGTCCACTCGAGCAAAACGTTTCAACTTTTGTATGACTTTTCATATACCATTCATGTGTGGCAAAATAAAGCTCGGCTCGGCGAGATTCCCGCAACCCGCGGCGCGCGCGTGACGTGACGAGGCGAGGCGAGCGAGGAGGAGGAGGAGCACGCGTGTGGAACTCTCTCCTTATACTTCTCATCCTTTTTACCAAGTGGTAGGATAGCTCACCTTATAAGCTGGTCCAACTTCCACTCAACTAGCAATGTGGGACTAAACATTTGTCCCAGCTCTTGCCTTGCATGAATGGGCCAAATGGGCCTCTAGGATTTCAGGAATTTATTGGCATATAATAAATGGGCTGGGCCTATTTAGGCAAAAATTCCAATAATCCCCCACCAGATCCCAGAGGCACATGAAGTTTGCCTTTGGTTCCAAAACATTGTTTATATACCGGTACTGTAGTGGAGACTGTTAAGTTGAACTTCCACCTAGAGCTTTATGTTATACTAGGTTGCAACTTGTACAGTGGACTATGCCTTGAACTGCAAGTTTGCTGCGAACCTAGCTTCACAAAAAGTCTTGACCGATACTAGGCTACCGTGGGACTTCCCTGCGGGTGGAACGTATACGTCATACTCCATGACCTTTCATGGTTTTATTAGAGAGCACCCTACTCTCATAGACTGCGACATTTTAACAGTCAGACTCATATAGGTGTGTTCTTCAAAATATGTTCTGCAGGACAACATCTTTGCTTAGGATAAGCCACTTAGAACACATTAAGATAATAAATCAACCTGCCGTGCAGAATAGGAAAGTACTGCATCTTTATGGAGTGGTGTTTATTAAAGTAGGGATACTTTCCTCTCAGCTAACCAACAACTTGTCTCCCAATTCTAATTCACGGGATCTCCGATCACATAGAGTGGTTTACCACTATGGAAAGCTCAAATTGTGGGTCTCATACCCATCTCCTTCGATGAATTTTCTATCACGTTGCGTGATAGACCCTTTGTGAAGGGATCTGCCAAGTTTTTAGATGTTTGGTTATAATCCAATGCAATAACTCCGGAGTTTCTCATTTTCCTGACAGATTTCAGTCTCCTCTTCACATGTCTTGATGACTTCATATTATCCTTAGAACTATTTACCTTGAAAATCACAGTTTGATTATCGCAGTTCATAAGGATTGTGGGTATTGGTTTTTCAACCACATGCAAGTTCATCAAGAGTTCACGAAGCCACTCTGCTTCAACAGTGGCTGTGTCTAATGCTGTGAGTTCTGCTTCCATAGTTGACCTCGTTAAGATGGTCTGCTTGCAAGACTTCCAAGAACATATCCACTCGTGGCCTTTATCTCGTCAGCATCAGATATCCAATTTGAATCACTATAACCCTCTAGTACCCTCGGATACCCGGTATAGTGCATGCCATAGCTCGCAGTGCCTTTTAGATATCGCATAACTCTCTCAAGAGCATGCCAGTTATCATCTCCTAGATTTGAAACAAATCGACTGAGTTTGCTTACAGCAAAGGCGATGTCAGGCCTCGTGGAACTAGCTAAATACATAAGCGAGCCAATGATTTGAGAGTATCTCAATTGGTCTCTAGCATTTCCTCTATTCTTTCGAAGCAACACACTAGGAACATACGGTGTAGGAGAAAACTTGAAGTCGCTATACCCGAAATGACTCAAGATATTTTCCACATAGTGGGACTGAAGCAGTGTAATCCCACCATCATCATCTCTCAATAGCTTGATGTTCAGGATGACATCAGCTACTCCCAGATCCTTCATCTCAAAGGAACGAGATAAGAAATCTTTGACCTCCTTAATTACATTAAGGTTGGTTCCGAAAATCAGTATTCATCAACATACAAACAAAGGATGACTCCCTCACCACCACCATGGTGATGGTACACACATTTATCAGCATCATTTACAACAAAGCCTGTAGCATTTAAAGTTCTTTCGAACTTCTAATGCCATTGCTTAGGGGCTTGTTTTAGGCCATATAAAGACTTTAACAACTTGCACACCTTTCCTTCTTGACCATTTACCACAAAGCCATCTGGCTGATCCATGTAAATTTCCTCATCCAACTCTCCATTAAGGAAAGCTGTCTTAATGTCCATTTGATGAATGAGAATACCATGAGAGGCAGCCAATGAGAGTAATACTCGAATGGTGGTCAATCTGGCAACAAGTGAGTAAGTGTCAAATAAGTCTTCACCTTCTTTTTGAGTATATCCCTTGGCTACAAGCCATGCCTTGTACTTCTCAATAGTACCATCAGGTCTAAGCTTTTCCTTAAACACCCACTTGCACCCTACAGGTTTGCACCCATAAGGGAGATCAGTGATCTCCCATGTTCCATTAGCTATGATGGAATTCATCGCACTATGGACGGCTTCCTTCCAGTAGTTAGCATCAGGAGATGCATATGCTTCTCAAATGGAAGTAGGAGTGTCATCCACAAGGTACATAATGAAATCATCACCAAAGGACTTTTTAGTCCTCTGTCTCTTGCTCCTTTTAGGAATTTCATTATCATCCTCCTTAGGACTTTCAGAGTGTTCAATTGGAATGGTAGGTTCAGAGAATGTAGCAAATTCCTGATTAGATAAACTAGGTATCTCCGGATTTGATGAGTTAGGTTTATCCTTCATTGGAAAGATATCCTCAAAGAAAGTCGCATCAGTTGACTCCATGATTGTACCGACATGAATGTCAGGCACTTCAGATTTTACCATTAAGAATCTATAACCAATGCTATGAAAAGCATAGCCCAGAAAAACACAATCAATGGTTTTTGGGCCAAGCTTGCGCTTCTTGGGGATTGGTATATTAACCTTTGCCAAACAACCCCAAGTACGTAAGTAAGAGAGTTTTAATATTTTATTCTCCCATTCTTCGAATGGAGTAATTTCTTTGTTCTTTGTGGGAACTCGGTTTAGGACATGACATGCAGTCAATAGTGCCTCCCCCACCATTTCTTAGAAAGATCCGATGTGTCTAACATGGCGTTAACCAAATCTGTTAGAGTACGGTTCTTTCTTTCGGCTACTCCATTTGACTGGGGTGAGTAGGGACGCGTCCTCTCATGAATTATGCCATGTTCCGCACAAAAGAATCAAAGTCGTTGGAAAAATACTCTCCACCACGATCATACCTAAGCCTCTTAATCTTTCGATCAAGTTGATTTTCTGCCTTAGCTTTATAGATTTTGAAGAAACTCAAAGCCTCATCTTTTGATTTCAGAAGATACACATGACAATATCTCGTAGAGTCATCGATCAAAGTCATGAAATATTTCTTTCCACCTTTTGTCAACACACCATTCATGTCACAAAGGTCAGAATGTATGAGCTCTAGTGGTGTTAAATTTCTCACTTCTGGAGTTGTATGTGACTTGCGAGGTTGTTTAGCTTGCACGCAGACTTGGCACTTAGATCCCTTAATAGTTGTGAAATCAGGGATTAAATTCATTTTGGCTAGCCGCGTCATACAACCACAATTAATATGAGAAAGACGAGAGTGCCAGACATTTGATTCAAAACTCTTGTAAATATGATTAACAACTTTATTACAAATGTCTGACAGAGATAAGCGGAACAAGCCTCCGCACTCATAGCCTTTACCAACAAAGGTTCCATACTTCGAAATTACAAATTTATTGGACTCGAATACAATCTTGTAGCCATCTCGACACAGAAGAGATCCGCTAACAAGATTTTTATTTATTGAGGGAACATGATGCATTTCCTTCAGGCACACGGTCTTACCCGAAGTGAACTTCAGATCGACCGTATCAACACCATGAAGAAAAGCATGCGAGCCATTCCCCATCAGCACGGTTTGAGTCCCTCTGACCTGATATGAAGAAAACATGGAAATATTAGAACAGACATGTACATTAGCGCCCGTGTCAATCCACCAATCAGGAGAATGACATAATGAAAGAATAGTAGGTAATATACCATATCCAACATATTTCATCTCAACGTCGCCCATGACAACATTAGCAGTCTTGCTTCCCTTCCCATGTTGGCACTTGTCAAAGCAGTTGGGACAAGCAGGAACCCAATGACTAGGATCACCGCACACATGAAAAGCACCTTTCCTCTAATCAGTATTCTTCTTGAAGCTGGTGGACTGTGAGACCTTGTTCTTTCCATCGAACTTTCCTTTGTCGTCAAACTTGCCTTTGTTCTTGAACTTGTGAGGCTGGCAGTTCCTTTTCTGTACCAGATTGGCATTAGAACATCCCTCGGTACCTCGAGCATGTGTGTCTTTTGATCTCGCCTTCTCTTCCACATCAAGAGTCCCAATGAGATCCGTCACGGAGAACTCTTGTCTCTTGTGCTTCAGAGAAGTAGCAAAATTCCTCCATGACTGGGGAAGTTTGGCAATAATGCCTCCGCAAACAAACTTGTCCGGTAACACACAAGTGAAGTGCTCAAGCTCCCTGGCAAGTGACTGTATCTCATGAGCCTGCTCTACAACGGGGCGGTCCTCAACCATCTTATAGTCATAGAATTGTTCCATGACATACAGTTCACTACCAGCATTGGAGACTCCAAATTTTCTCTCGAGCGCATCCCACATATCCTTCATTGCTAAATGATAGATATGAATGGAAAATATTGTCGCCAAGGATGCTGATCAAGGCAACCTTGAAAGTGGTATCAAGTTTTTGGAACGCCTCTTCCTGAGCGGGATTAAGTTCTCCCTCAGGTGCACCATAGATGGTGTTATAGCAGCTCATGGTCTAAAACCAGAGCACTGCTCTCGCACGCCATCGTTTGTAATTGGCACCTTCGAACACAGGTGGATTAATAGAAGAAACAAAGCCACTTGGGGCAAATTTCCTGAAATAAGGTTTTTGGATTGTTGAATAAAAGAGCAATTTACGAAGCGAATTATCCATAATAAATGCTAGATAAAACATGATTTGAATAATAGGAAATATACTAATCATGTGAAATAGCGAATACATATTAAGGCATATAACCAAACAAACTGCAAGGCGTAAAACTTTAGATACGATCAGAACAAGATTGATAAAGAAGATATACACGGCAGTAGCAGAAGAGGAACCGCCAATGTTGGAACCGTCGTTGGCCATGTCGTCGAGGAAGAGGGTGCTGATGTCGGGGAAGACGTTGCTGCAGTCGCTATCCGTGAGGGAGTCCGTGATGAAGCCAGTAGTCGCGCTGATATCGCTCCCCAAAAACCTTATCGCCCTTCTCCGTGACAGACTCGGCAATGGGTCTCGGAGGCCCACCGTCGCCTGGGGTGCACGCCGCAAGACGGGATGAGGAAGATCTAAGTAGAATAGTGCTCTGGAACTGGAGGCGCAAAGGATGTGTGGGAGTGTGTCTAAGAGGAGGCGCGACCTCTCTCTTATATAGACACAGAGGGGTAGGTAGTCAGGCTGCGCAGAAGATGAAACGAACGGACAGAAGTTGAAGGGAACAGGCGGCAACCCATCGGACAGCCTCCACTCAGTTCATATTTATTTATCTCATATTAGAAGTCCACTCGAGCAAAACGTTTCAACTTCTGTACGACTTTTCATATACCATTCATGCGTGGCAAAATAAAGCTTGGCTCGGCGAGATTCCCGCAACCCGGGCGGCGCTTGCGCGTCGTGACGTGACGAGGCGAGGCGAGGCGAGGCGTGGCGTGGCGAGGCGAGCGAGGAGGAGGAGGAGCGCGCGTGTGGAACTCTCTCCTTCTCCTTCTCATCCTTTTACCAAGTGGTAGGAGAGCTCACCTTATATCTTGTCCAACTTCTAGTCAACTAGCAATGTGGGACTAAACATTTGTCCCAGCTCTTGCCTTGCATGAATGGGTCAAATGGGCCTCTAGGATTTCAGGAATTTATTGGCATATAATAAATGGGTTGGGCCTATTTAGGCAAATGTTCCAACACCTATAGGTTCATATACGTATAGACATGACACGAATACACATATTCTATCAATAATTGGTAGCGGCCTCTAGCAAGACGTGCCAACTCCTAAACGCATACAAAGATCATATCGGAAGAACCAACACAAGGTTTAGTACATGTCTTTCCCTTTGCCTCATGATATTTGGTCTAGCTCCAAGGTGACCTCCATTTCTCTATACTGTGATTCAGAACCCCTTTACTAGGTTAACTCTTAACCTTATGTAGCACGGCCATGCATTTCTGGATCCGGTCACTCGAGGGGCCTAGAGATATCTCTCTCAAGTAGAGAGGGGCAAATCCCATCTTGATTGACCATGCCTTGCAGCATGCTTCAGGACAAACCCAAAAGCTACCTTTATAACTACCCAGTTATGGAGTAGCGTTTGATAGCCACAAAGTAGGTCAATCCACATCTCAAGTACATGCGTCAATCTCAAGTCTAAGGACAAAACGTACACGATGTGTAGAGAGAGCTGCAAGTCTAATTGCCAGTCTCAAGTTGGTTCAGTCCAACCCCATGTTCATAACATGTGTCCACATCATTGATTTGACATCTCCATGTCTATGACTTGCGAAACATAGTCAATAACCAATCGATTTGCTAGTCTAATATTCACGTGTGTCCTCACATGAACTCCGACTAGGGACAACTATTAAATAACCATACAAGTAAAGAGTTTCACAAACAATTCACGTAATTGCCAGTCAATACAAGTTGCCTGGTATGGATATTCAAGGAACATTATAATAACTCATGGATAAATATGAAATATAATCATCTCTATGATTGCCTCTAGGGCATATTTCCTTCAGTCTCCCACTTGCACTAGAGTCAATCTAAAATGTATCTAATACCAATTGCTCTTGTGTGCGCTTCATGCGCGGGCTACGGGTGAGGCTTAGTCAAGGGATCAGCAACATTTGAGTCCGAATGTATTTTGATATCATGACACTACCATCCTCAACAAACTCACGAATCTGTTGGTAACGCATGCGAATATGTTTGTTCTTTTGGTGCTATCTAGGTTCCTTGGCTTGTGCAATAGCACCATTGTTGTCACAATAAACGTCCAAGGGATTGGACGCACCCTGAACCACACTAAGAGCGATCAGGAAATTCCTAATCCAAACAGCTTCCTTTACGGCCTCCGAGGCAGCAATATATTCAGCTTCTGTTGAAGAGGAGGTCACCGTATCTTGCTTGGAACTTTTCCAGCTCACAGCACCACCATTCATGACAATAACATAACCTGATTGCGATTTCGAATCATCTGAGTCGTTAAGGTAACTCGCATCTGTGTAACCCTTTACACTGAGTTCATCCTCACCTCCATAAACTAGGAACACATCCTTAGTCCTTTTAAAGTACTTAAGGATGTTCTTTACCGCTGTCTAGTGACCTTCACTTGGATCATCCTGGTATCTGCTCGTAACACTTAGAGCATAGGAAACATCTGGGCGAGTACATACCATTGCATACTTGATGGATCCAATAGCCGAAGCATATGGAACCCTCCTCATGCGCTCACGCTCATCAGTAGTCGAAGGACACTGAGTCTTGCTGAGTTTAATGCCGTGGGACATGGGCAAGAACCCCTTCTTAGCCTCTTCCATGCTGAACCGTTTCAACACTTTGTCAATGTATGTACTCTGGCTTAATCCAATTAGCCTCCTAGATCTATATCTATAGATCTTGATGCCTAGAATATATGCCGCTTCTCCCAAGTCCTTCATCGAAAAACTCTTTTTCATTGAGGTCTTAACAAATTCGAGTGTAGGAATGTCATTTCCAATCAGCAATATGTCATCTACATATAAGATTAGAAATACCAGCTCTCTCCCACTTACCTTCTTGTAAACACAAGGTTCTTGTTCGTTTTTGATGAAGCCAAACTCCTTTACAACTTCATCAAATCGAATGTTCCAGCTCCGAGATACTTGCTTTAGCCCATAAATGGACTTCAGAAGTTTGCATACCTTTCCAGCATTGTTTGGATCGACAAAACCTTTGGGCTGTATCATAACACGTCCTCAGTTAGGATTCCATTTAGGAAAGCTGTCTTGACATCCATCTGCCATAATTCATAGTCGAAATGTGCAGCAATGGCTAGAATAATCTGTATAGATTTAAGCATCGCTACGGGTGAGAAAGTCTCGTCGTAGTCAACTCCTTGAACTTGTCGAAAACCTTTTGCAACAAGTCGAGCTTTATGGATCTGAACATTTCCATCCATATCAATCTTCTTCTTATAGATCCATTTGCACTCAATGGCTTTAAAACCATCAGGCAGGTCAACCAAGTTCCAAACTTGATTGTATCCCATGGACTCTATCTCGGATCTCATGGCGATCAGCCATTTATCAGAGTCTGGGTCCACCATCGCTTCTGCATAGGTCGCAGGCTCATCATTGTCTAACAATAATACCCCGCTCATGGAGCCTCGCCGACCTTCGTGGTTGTGGTGCTTCTTTTGCCACGGGTTCCTCAACTTGTTCTGCTACAATAGCATCACTCATAGAAGCATCCCCGACTGGCTCATCTTGAACTTCTTCAAGTCGCACCGACCTTCCACTCGTTCCCTTTGTGAGAAACTCTAACTCTAGGAAAACACCGCTACGAGCGACAAACACTTTGCCCTCTTCTCGGTTGTAGAAGTAATACCCTAAGGTTTCCCTCAGATATCCCACGAAAATGCACTTATCCGATTTGGGTGTTAGCTTGTCCGACTGCAGTCGCTTGAAAAATGCATCACAACCCCAAATCTTTAGAAAAGACAAACTGGGATTCTTTCCAGTCCACATCTCATATGGTGTCTTAACTAAAGATTTAGATGGTACCCTATTAAGTGTGAAAGCTGTCGTTTCTAGAGCGTAACCCCAAAATGATAATGGTAAATCCGACTGGCTCATCATCGATCGAACCATGTCCAACAATGTTCGACACGCCTGCTCGAGACCCCGCTTTTGAGGCGTTCGGGCGTAAGTTGTGGAACAATTCTGCAACTCTTAAGATGATCGCTAAATTCGTGACTCAAATATTCACCTCCACAATCAGATCGCAAGGCCTTTATTTTCTTGCCATGTTGATTCTCTACTTCACTCTGAAACTCCTTGAACTTTTCAAAAGTTTCAGACTTATGCCTCATCAAGTAGACATAACCATATCTACTGAAATCATAAGTAAAAGTAATGAAGTAGTGATATCCTCCTCTGGCTGTCGTGCTCATTGGTCCACATACATCAGTATGTATGAGTTCCAACAAGTCTGTCGCTCTCTCGGGTAAACCCGAAAAATGCGACTTGGTCATATTTCCAAGTAAACAATCTTGACATGTCTCGTATGATTCAAAATCAAACGAAGTTAGAAGACCATCACCATGGAGCTTCTTCATGCGCTTTTCACTTATATGCACCAAACGACAATGCCATAAATAGGTAGGTCTCAAATCATTAGGCCGAAGCCTTTAGCACTAAGATTGTGAACAGATGCATCATCAATATTTAAAATAAATAACCCATTCCCAATGGGAGCATTAGCCATAACAATATCATTCTTAGAGATTACACAATCATTGTTCATACTCGCAAATGAATATCCATCCCTCATCAAACATGAAGGTGATAAAATGGTTCGACCCATACTAGGAATGTAATAAAAATTATTCAACTCCATAATAAATCCTGACGGAAGGTGAAGTGGCATGACACCGACGAACAATGCAGCAACCCTTGCTTTATTTCCGACGCGAAAATCCACTTCGCCTTTCTGCACTTCTCTAGTCCTTATTAGCCCCTGCATCTAATTGCAAATATGAGCAACCAATCCGGTATCAAATACCCAAGAGTTAACATAGGAATCAACGAGAAGAATGTCCACAACATTTACAACAAGCGTACCTGAGTGGGAAGTACTCTTACTTCCACTCTTCTTCAAAGAAACCTGGTACTTGCCGGCTTTCTTCCAAAGGGCCATGTTCAAGACAAAAGAAGCACTCGGTGTCTTCTCTGGTCCGACTTTTGCTTGGGTGCAGGCTTAGGGATCGTATCCTTAGACTTGCCCTTCTTCTTCCAAGAAGTACCTTTTTCTTGAAGCTAGGCTTGTTTTTACAGCCATCACATGGCTATGCCACACACTTCTTCATGTTACTTTACGCTATTTTAGCATCCCAAGATAACTCATTAAGGCCCTTCTCCACCCCATGCATATGGTAGTTCAAAATGAACTGCCCATAGCTGGATGGAAGAGACGCCAAAATTAAGTCAGTGGCCAACTCTTGGCCTAGTGGAAAACGAAGCTTTTCCAAAGTCTGACTGTAACCAACCATTTTGATCACATGGGGGCCTACAGCTGCTCCCTCTGATAGCTTGCATTCAACAAAGGACTTGGCAACATTGTACCTCTCAGTCCTTGCCTGATCTTGGAACATGTCCTTAAGCGCGACGATCATATCGTACGCTTCCTCATCCTCAAACTTCTTTTGGAGTTCAGGTTCCATGCATGCGAGCATAAGACATCTAACCTCAAGAGAACCATCACATGCTCTATTGCAGGCGTTCTTTAGGGAAGCAGATGCATTATCAGCAGGTTCATCGGGGATTGGGGTATCCAGAACTGTTTCCTTTTTATCAGACCTGAGAACAATTCACAGGTTACGGACCAAGAATCGAACGCAAATAAAAAGGTGATGTAGTGTTCGGTGCCATAGATCTACAACAGAAAACATGCAAAATACTAAGCCATGTAACCACTAAAGAGTAAAACATATTAAACAATTTAATAGCATATACTCCCACTTAAATCAATATCCCTCTATTGATACTAAGTGATTCAAGATCCACAATTAACAAGTCGACTAGTGAGCTTCAACATCACTGCTAGAAGACAAGGTAAATTGGTAAGCAACACTTGCTAATCATATCACATATGACTCTTGTTGTTGGGTGACATCTCTATGTAAAACTAGGCGCCCAACCGTTATGCCCCAAGGTCCTTAACTGTTAAGATGACCTTGTCAATCTCACCAACCCTTATGCGTGTAGGTATCTGATACAAACCCATCCAGCCAAGGAAAACCGCGGCACCCTAATTTCCTAGGCTCACCAATGATTTTACAGGGCATAGGATGGTGCACGGTTTGGTTGGTAGGTCATGGTTTAACTTAAAATTTGTGAGGGATCGTTCTACTACTATCATCTAAGCATGCATAGAGGAAAACACATAAGAATAGCATTCACATAGATGTGACACGGTATGGCCCATTTTATCATGGTGATCTCCATCGCCATAGAACCTGTCCACCATGATGATCTCCATCTTCATGTTCCATGTGATCCATCTTCCAAGTGATGAGTCCTCCAAGAACTAATACAAGCTATTACTCCTAACAGCTAGTAATCAAATTTACATAGTATTGGGATCATCCCAAGTTGTCACGCAGGCCATTACAATAAATGACAACACATATGGCTCCAGTCGTGTTGCCCTACTCACGACACGCAGGTCATGCAAAATTTCATACATGCAGCACATACATATATGGGCCATACTGATCACATACATCCTGCCAAAACAAGTTATGCATAGAATCGCATTCTACCGGATCATGTGACATCGCAGCACCTAGTTACCTTAACGAGATACAAAAGGGGATACGATTAAGAGAGATCGAATCTTCACAATTTTCTATAAGGATTTTGATTACCAAATCAAATTTACCATAAACCGACTCCTGTCCCGATTCAATCAAACTCCTTTGATCATGGTACATCGATTTTAGATCTAGGTTCCGATTCGATGAATCATATTTATCTTTGTGTGATTCAACATGATTTATGTGAGACTGTCTACCCCGATGGCGGAAACCAACCGGTAGGTGTAAGTCGTTCGACAACCTTAGAATCACGATCACGGAAAGCAAGATCATAGATCAATCCTGAACCACCGCCATATAAACGATCACATCATTCATATCAATCTGCATATCACCATATGCAAACATCCCGAACCTATAACTGAACAACATCGGCTCTGATACCACTGCAGGGATACGGGTAGGCTACACTAGCGCAAATCAAAAATTTCTACCGCGTAAACCAGGATTACTGTTGTCATAGATCACAGGATTACCACTAGACGCGCATTTGCGGAATTGATGAAGTGTGTCGAGGCAGTGCAGACGTTCCACGTCTCCTCCTTGTTCTCGTCCCACAAGCAGCTCCCCTTGCGCGGCTCGTCCAAGTGCCACAGATGTCGTGGTATTGCCGACGAGTACGCCATGGAGGGGTCCTCAAAGTGCGTGTTTAGAGACGTGGGGTAAGGTAGACGGTTGAGGGGTACGTGGTAACACAGCTTACCCAGGTTCAGATCCCACGACGGTGGCAGAATCCTACTCCTGCAATAAATCACTATAAGGGCAATACGCTGAGTTACAGGGATTGGCTCGCTGTGCGAGGTTGTATGAACCGATGCTAAGTTGTCGTGCCCTAAAGTCTCCCATAGGCCCGACTTATATAGTCGCTAGGTCCTAGGGTTACAGGGAAAAGTTCTAGCCGGACATGTCACAGAGTCCTACACCGTCTATTACTAGTCTTGTGTATCTTGCACTCCAAGGCTCCGGGTACACTAGTGACTCCACCGTAGCCTTCCTTTATCCGGCATGGGCCTCCCTTCTGGATCTATCTAACTGGGCCGCCCAGCAGGCCATAGGCCGTGCTACCAACTGTGGGCCACCCGGGTTATCCGGATAGGTGACATGATACGAGGATACCCATATAGCATATCCCCAACAGTAGCCCCTGGAGAACTCCGAGATCTTGCGCTGTCTTGCCTCTTCAGATGAATGCTCCGTCTAGTTGGATGTCGGCAAATCGTCAAGCAATATCTTGTAGTCCTCCCAAAGAACCCTGCAAAGCTTTCTCTGTCTTTAACTTGTAAGCCGGAGAAATGCTGAATCTTCCATCGTACTCTTCCGTAGTCAGATTGGATTCGTCCATGTCAGAATCTTCGATGTGACGGCTCATCTACCCTTGTCAGCTAGGACGACGTAGGCTTAGGTCAGCGACACCTCGTAACTCACACATGCAGAGAACGCAATCATGTCCGATTTTCCCTCGCGAGCGATACGAACCGTTGGTGGCGACGGTTGGAGACGTGGCGAAATTTCCGCGCACGTTCGTGAACACGTCGTCTACGCGGCAACCGTCCGATCAAGCTGCACGAATCTTGACGCTTGGAGATGATAAATAGTAATCGTGGGGAAATTTCCACTTTTTACCTCATTCTCCTCGCATCATCTTCTTCCTCCATTCGCGTGCCTCCTCGAGCTCTCCACGAGAACTCTCGAAAAAACCCTAGCTCCAATCTACACCAGTGACCTCCGTACTCACTCCATGGCCAACAGCAACACTTCCCCATCGATGGCGGCGTCGAGCGAAGCCGCGAAGAAGCCGGCGAGCTCCATCGTCGTGCCCCCAGAGGGTTTGGTCATCCCCGCATCAACGGTGATCGAGTCCACCGGCGGCGACCTTAATCTGGCGGTGCTGGAGCCGTTGGAGGAGGAACTAGACTTTCACAATGGCGACTGGCGTGGCTCAGATATCACAGACCGTGATATCCAAGAGTTGATCGCCGAGGGCTACCTCCCTGCGATGGAGGGGCTCGCCTGGCGTTTGGCGCCGGCAGGAGAGGTGACACCTTCTCCCCAAGCCAGAGAAAAGGTGTACCTCAAAGCCCAACTGGTATGCGGCGTCTCCCTGCCCATCTCCAACTTCTTCCTCTCCGTCTTGAACCATTATAGGGTCTAACTCCAGAACCTTTCCCCCAATAGTATCTTAGTGCTTAGGAACTACGCGGCGCTCTGCGAGGGATACTTAGGGATAAGGCCTAGGTTAGACCTCTTCGTGTACTTCTTCACCATCAAACATGAAGCCGGACATAGCAAGGAAGAGCTTAGGAACTGCGACACCATAAGCTTGAAGATTCGACCTGGCCGGCGGTTCCCCGACATCGTCGGCCACGATTCCTGCAAAAACTGGCAACAAACATACTTTTATGGCCCAGATATCCCTCTGGCTGGCCAACAAGTTACGTACCCGGACTTCGTTGACGGAGCCACCGCTGAAACCTCGTCATGGAGATCCCAGGCCACCCTTCCCTCCGACCTCGACGCTTCTCGTGCCATAAGGCGGATCGAATGGTTCGTAGAGACGGGTTTGACCGGCTTGGATCTAGCCATGTGCTGGTTCATCAGGCGAATCCAACATCTGCAGCACCGCGTGAATCTCATGCACGAGTATACCAGCGACAGAAGGGATAGTCTCCGCATCTCCGTGGACAACTTCTCGAGCGACTGCGTCAAGCTCCGCCTTAAGCACATCGTCAAGGTGAAGGATAAGAAGCGTGGCTTTACCATCACCTACGACATGTTCGTAGATGGCAAGTTCCCAAAGGTAAGTATTTATTTCTCGTGTACGACATATACTCCAATTCTCCCGTCTTGCAAATGTCATCTTATCTAACACGGTGATTTCTCACTTAACAGCTTAGCGATCTAGAGGAGGGCAACCTGGCTGCCCAAATCTACGATCCAAAGATGAAGGAAGTCACGGTCATGTCTGACAACGAGGCTCCGTTGGCGCGAAAGCGGAAGAGCTCCACCTCTGACGCTGCCGATGGAGGCAAGAAGAAGAAGACGGAGGGTGGAGCCTCCAAGAAGACTACCGCCGCCCTGGAGGCGGAAAAGAGAAAATTTACTGGGATCCCCTTTGCCAAAGTACCCCCACTTGTGTAAGCTTCTCATTATCCGACATTGTCTATTTATCTGTCTTGCTCCTGTACTTATGCATTTTGCACGTTTCAGCAAGAAAGCCACGACCAGCCTCAAGAAGACCTCAAAAACATCGGGGGCTTCTCGAAATATTAAGGATATGCTGCATCGCGACACCTCCCCCGCCATCGCCCCTGCCACTCCCTCCGTTAAGCCTTGGTCTGCCCAGACAAGCTCACAAGCTAAGGAGGCATCTGGCCCTTCCGCCGTGGAAGTGGACTCATGTGCTTCTACCGAGGTTGCAGTCGTCGGCGAGCAGGCGACGCAGGAGAGTGCCGCCCACCAAATGGCTGAAGCTCCGGCTAAGGATGCCATCGGTGGTGGTAAGGCGATGGTGGAAGCAGGTACCTCTGCCGTTGGCGGCGCCCCCGCACCCAAGAAAACCATAGCGTATCTGAAGATAGTCTACCCGGTTCTTACACCGGGTAGTACTACTTTGGCCCCTGGTGCAGCGCCGACATCTCCGACGTGCGGTCTAGAGGAGCTTCGCCGGCAAGTAGAAATCTTGCAAGGAAACAACGAATCCTTTGCCAAGTTGCTGGCCAAGAGTGCTACGAACCTTAAGATCATCGCACTTGTAAGTTTTATTTGCCTTTTGCATTTCATATGAGTATCCCACTGTAGCCCCCGAGGATGTAGACGGAAAATCATAAGCTTTTGCGTCTAGATGCTCTTAGAGTGACTAATCTAGAAAACTTCTCACTGTAGCCCCCAAGAATTTAGATGGAATGAAATGTTTCGACTAGATGCTTTAAGAGTAGCATACGCAGTATTTATAAATTTCAGTACTGTAGCCCCCAAGCTTCTAGGTGTAACTGAATTAGTTCTGACTAGATGCTTAAAGAAAGCTAAGCATATGTCCGTGTTAAAAAACTTTATACTGTAGCCCCCAAGCTTCTAGTTGTAACTGAATTAGTTCCGACTAGATGCTTGGAGAAATCTAAGCATATTGTTAAGTCAAAACTCTCGTTGTAGCCCCCGAGCATATAGGTCGAAAATTTCCGGCTAGGTGCTCCAAGAAGACCAAACAATGCTTTAACTTTGTCCTTTTTTCCACAGAACGAGAGTGCTTGGAGGGGCATGGCCAATGACAAGTACCTGAAGATGCGCGCAGACCTGGAAGCTGAAAAGGGTAAAACTGCCTTCTTGAAGGAACAAATAACCAAGAGCAAGCGTCTGTTTTCTTTTTCGCATTCCGACTTGGTATTGTGCCCATGTTATCCAAGTACTCACTATGTACTTTGCTTTCTCTGACTTGCAGAAACCATCTCCAAGGCCAAGAATATTGTCGAGCAATCCAAGCACATTCAAGAGCTGGATAGCGAGAACAAAATTCTTAAGCAGGAGAGGAAGGACATGCTGAAAATGCATGAGGAGTCGATGAAGGTCTTGCAGGACTCCGCCACCAAGGAAATCAATCGCTTGAAGGAGGATATTGCGATCTTAAAAGATCAGAAGCAAGCTGCCGATGAGCAAAATCAACGCCATAGCGAGGCGTATAAGATCCTCCAACAAGAGAAAGAATCCTTGGCGGACACCCTCTGGCAAGCTGAGGCCAGCATCTTCAGTAAGTTTTCTCCGTCTTGGATTTCTGTAGTCTGGGTACTTTGAATTGTTGAACTCATGCGCTCCTTGTCGGAATTTGCAGATCCTATGGGTTTAACCCGATCACCTCCTCCAGCCAAGGAATGCATGGTTCTTGCCAGCAACTTCATCAACACCGCCATCATGCAAGCCAAGGAGATCGCCAAGCCCCTTCAGATAAACATCAAGGCATCGGACTCCATGGTGAAGTACTCGGAGATTTTGCGCCGAGCCCCCGAGCGTATCACAAGCTGGAAAGCTTCATGTGTACGGGCTGGAGCAATGATGGTGCTGTCAATGGTGAAGGCACACTATGAAGATGCCGACATCGACACAGTGACTTCTGGCATTCCCGATGTAGACGATGATGGCAAAGAGATTAATCATGAAGCCATCTTGTCATCGCTCGCGGGCTATGACACCAGAGTTGCCGAGTTGGTGGACGTCGACGTCTTCGTGCCCACGAACATCATCGACAGCGGCGACCAAGGTTCCTCTGAGTCCCACCACAGTGTCGACTTAGAAGGTGGCTCTCCGGCTGGTGATGACGCTGCCTCCAAGTCACCTACACCAAAGGAGTGAAGAACAACTTTGTATCATTTGTTTCACCTTTGGTGTACATGTGGAAAAAACTTTTTTTATGTAACTTAAGGCGGAAAACAATGGTTGTTATTTCCTGCTACTCAAGAATTAGTTTCCATCATGTATATATTTTTTAAGAAAGTGCTGGCTTATCCATTACTTTGGCTCTTATGCTTGACTTTTCGTGAGTCGGAAGACTCGTTGTGAGAACCATGCACTTAGGTGATGATGCCCAATGGCACCGTCAATAACCTGAGCACAAAATCTCCGACAATAATTGCCGAAAGTCACTACTCCAGAATCCACATAAAAACGACAAAGAACGTGTAGACCAAAAAACTTAAGCTAACGCCCGTAGGCGTAATTTTCACAAGTGCAATCGCAAAGCTTGTGCATAAAGGTTTTACATGATCCAAAAATGAACACTAAAGGAGGTAAAAGACTTAGAAATATGAGTGAACCAGAGAGCTTTATTTCATTGATCATATAAGAGGTACACAATTAGATAAAAAATGTTAAGTGTAAAAAGGACGTAGCTGTGCTATGTTCCATGGCCGATCAAGCTCCGGGTAGTCATCATCCGGGTCACGTCGCTTACGCTTATGATCCTCGTTGGGTCTATCCTTTAGTTCACGATTGTCAACGAGGTAGTAAGACCCATTGAGTAGCGCCTTGCTTATGATGAATGGTCCTTCCCATGGAGGGGATAATTTGTGTGACTTCTTCTGCTTAAGTCGGAGAACCAAATCCCCCTCTTTAAACGAGTGATGCCGAACGCGGCAACTATGGTAGCTGCGTAGCTTCTGCTGGTAGATAGCGGATCTTTGGCATTCCAAAACACGCTCCTCCTCGAGAAGTTCCACATCTAGGCGTCTGGATTCTTCAGCGTCATCTTCGTCGTAGGCGGAAACTCGTGGTGAATCGTGAAGGATGTCGGAAGGTAGGATGGCTTCTGCTCCATATAACATGAAGTAAGGGGTGTAGTCGGTGGATCTGTTGGGTGTATTTCGTAAACTCCACAGCACAGATGGCAATTCTTCCGCCCAGGCTCCAGCTACTCTATGTAGCGGTGCCTCAAGTCATGGCTTTCCCTGCAGAATTCATCCATTGGCTCGCTCAACCTGACTTTTGGACTGTGGGTGTGCCACAGATGCAAGGCCAAGTCGGATGCCTTTCTCCCAACAATAAGCCTCCACTTCTCCGAGTGACAAATTGCTGCCGTTGTTGTTGATAATGCTATGTGGGACACCAAATCTCACCACTAGATCCTGGACAAACCTGAGGGCAGTTGCCCCATCAAGATTTCTAATGGGTTTACCTTCTATCCATTTAGTGAATTTATCAACTGCTACAAGCAGATGCGTAAACCCACAAGGTGCCGTTTGTAACAGTCCCACCATGTCCAGCCCCCAGACTGCAAATGGCCAAGTTATTGGTATTGTTCTCAATTCCTCAGCAGGAACATGTGGTTGTTGGGCATAATACTGGCATTCCATGCATGTCTCAACCAGCTTGTCGGCGTCTGCCTTTGCGGTCAGCCAGTAGAATCGTTGTCAGAAGGCTTTCGCGACCAACGATCGAGGAGCGGCGTGATGCCCTCAATCTCCGAGATGGATCTCGCGTAGGATTTCCATACCTTCTAGCCGGGAAACACACTTTAGGTATACACCAGTAGTGCTCCTTTTGTAGAGTTGCCCATTGATTATGGTATAACCCTATGCTCGCCGTACTATTTGCCGTCTTTCAACTTCATTGTCGGGCAAAGTTCTGTGTTCGAGATATTCCATGAACGGTTTTGTCCAAGCCGGAGGGACCTTAGTCACCATGTTGACGAACGAGTCAGCTCTATCCGGGTTATCGATGTCGGCTCCCTTCACAGATGGTGTGCGTAGATGCTCTAGGAAAACTCCTGGCGGAATTTTCTTGCGCCCTGATCTAAGCTTAGACAGCAGATCAGCTTCCTCGTTTTGCTCCCTAGGTACATACTTGACTTCTTAGCCCAAGAAGCTCTTGGCTATCTCGTCCACTTCGTCTCGATATGCCGCCATCATAGGGTTCCGCGCATTCTGTGCCACCACCTCTTTGGGCAACCAAGTTGGAATCTCCACAGCAAACTATGCGCTTGATGCCAATATCCTTGGCTACACGTAGTCCGTGAATGAATGCTTCATACTCCGCCATGTTGTTTGTAGCCTCGAAGTGGATCTGCAGAACTAGTGTAGCTTGTCTCTTGTTGGTGACTGTAGCAATACACCAGCCCCGAGCCGTTGAGCAGCTTTGATCCGTCAAAGTGCATCACCCAGTATTCTGGTTCCGGCAATGGAGTAGCATCTGGCATCTTCGTCCAATCTGCAACAAAATCCGCCAAGGCTTGTGATTTGATAGCGTCTTGTCTCTTGTAGGTGATCTCGAAGGTGGCAAGTTCAATGCCCCACTTCACGACCCTTCCCGTAGCGTCGTTGTTGTTGATAATGTCGGGCAGTGGAGTCTTGCTCACCACTGTGATTGGGTTCTCCTGAAAGTAATGCCTTAGCTTCCGAGAAGCAAGAAATACTCCATAAGCTATCTTCTGGTAGTGCGGGTAACGCTGCTTGGACTCCGTCAAAACCTCGCTCACATAGTAAACTGGTCGTTGAAATCCGTGCTCATAGCCTGGTTCCTTCCGCTCTACCATGACAAGGATGTTGATTACCCGGTTGATTGCCGCCATGTAGATTAACAGGGGTTCTCTAGGCTCAGGTGCTACAAGGATGGGCGCTGAGGAAAGAATCTCCTTGAGCTGCTTCAATGTTGCATCTGCTTCGTCTGTCCATGTGAATTTGTCCGCCTTCTTCAGCAACTTGTATAGCGGCGGAGCCTTCTCTCCAAGTCGGCTGACGAATCGACTAACTGCTGCAACACAACCTGTTAGTCATTGAATGTCCTTTAGGCATGTCGGATGGTTTATGTTTAAGATGGCCTTGATTTTCTCTAGGTTGACCTCGATTCCGCGTTGGGAAACGATGAAACCCAACAATTTGCCGGCTGGAACCCCGAAGACGCACTTCTTAGGGTTAAGCATCATGTTGTATTTTCGGAGATTATCAAAGGTTTGTTTTAAGTCAGAGTTTAAGTCGTTGGACTTTTTAGACATCACTGCGATATCGTCCACATAGGCGTGAACGTTCCGACCAATTTGGTCATGGAGGCAACGTTGCATTGTTCGCTGGTATGTAGCACCTGCATTTTTCAGCACAAAGGGCATCGTGACATAGCAAAACGTGCCATATGGGGGTAGTGAATGAAGTGTCCAATTGGTCCGACTTCCTCATCTTGATCTGGTGGTATCCCGAGTATGCATCGAGAAAACACAAAATCTTTGAGCCAGCCGTCGAGTAAATGACTTGGTCAATACGAGGCAAAGCAAACGGATCTTTGGGACAAGCTTTGTTCAAGCCGGTGGAATCAACGCACATTCTTAATTCATTGGTTCCCTTTTTGGGGACAAGTACAGGATTGGCCACCCATCGGGTGTGAAGGACTTCTCGGATAAATCTAGCTTTAAGTAACCTAGCTATCTCTTTGCAAATGGCGCGTCTCTTGTCATCTCCAAAGCGTCATAGAGGTTTTTTCACTGGTTTGCATTTTGGATCAATGTTTAAGCTGTGCTCGGCAAGTTCCCTAGGTACACCTTTCATGTCGGCAGGTTACCAGGAAATGATGTCCCTATTCTCACGGAGAAACTCGACAAGCGCGCTTTCCTATTTGGGATCCAGGTACGTCCCAATGGCGGTGACCTTAGAGGCATCGCCTACCACAAGTTCCACCGGCTTGGTCTCGATGGCGGCCTTGAACACAGGAGCGGAGTCGGAGATCTGCTTCTTCGACGCGGGCATCTCTAAGTCATCAAACTTTCTCTGGATCTCTTTAAATTCTTTGCTATAGAGGACAAGTTCTGCAACGACTGCTTCATTGATCTCGTAGTCCCTTGCCTTGGTAAAGCTTCCGGATACGATGATGACACCGTTTGGTCCGGGTATCTTGAGTTTGTTGTAGACGAAGCATGGCTTGGCCATGAACGTGTGGAATATGTCGCGGTCGAATATGACGTGGTACACGCTCTTGAAGGGGACCACCTCGAAGGTCATGCGCTCTTGGCGGTAATTGTTAACATCGCCAAAGGCAACCTGAAGTGTAATGCACCCAAGGGACCGAGCCTCCTGACCAGGAACTACGCCGTGGAAGATGGTGTTGGTCCGCCTTAGGTTTTCCTCCGTCAAGTTCATCTTCTGCACTGTATCTAGGTACATGATGTTGATGTTGCTTCCACTATCCACCATACACTTGGTGAACTCCACGTTGTCAATCAAGGGGTTGATGACCATGGCGTACTAGTTCTCCGTAGGTATAAGGTCTGGGTGGTCCGTCTTGTCCCAAGTTATTGGAACATCCGACCAGCGCAGGTATTGGGGAACTGGGGGGAGAGTGGCCATCAGGATCCTTAGAGAGGTCTTCTGTTGTCGGACGGTGGGGGTGCCAAGGAAAGTGCGGTATACTGGTGCCTTCTTTGCGAAGGGGTTCTTGCCCTTGTCGTCTCCCTTGTCGGCATGCTTGGGTTCAACGTCCTCGTCCATGTCACTTGAATCCTTGGGCTCCTCCTGCTTCTTCTTCCCCTTTCCCTTGCCTCGCGGTCTGTTCTTCCGACTTCGCTTGTAGCCGGACTCCTGGTCTTCCTTGAGGTCGTTGACGAACTTGCAGTGTCGATTGGTGTGGGTGGCCTTACCGTTGGCATCGAGGTGTACGAGGCACAACATATCGCGGTACTCCTCGTAGGTTTGGGGAACGAGGAGCGACGCCGAGGTGGTTTCATTTCCTCATTGCTGCCCATGACCAGCTCCCCTTCCTCGGCCACATTGTCCGCCTTCACCTCGCCCTGCAAAAGTCATAGCGACCATGTAGGTAGATTGCTTTTATTCTGGAGTGGTTTTCCTCTTTGTACTGCTGTTCCTCTGAGCTTGAGTTGGAACGGCTGTTGCCGGCAAGGAGCCACGAGCATCATCGTCGGCAGCTGCAAACTCACTATCCAACTGAATCATCTGGTTCAAGTCAAGCTGGTGATTGTCCTGCAAGCGCTTCAGCTTATACCGGAGCAACGTGCCCCTTTCCAACCCGTCGATGAAGGAGGCCATGGCGTTCTAAGCGTGCACTCCTGCGCAGGAATTCTTCATGTCCAGCCAGCCAGATAGGTAGGCGCGAGATGTCTCGTCTTTCTCTTGCACGCACCGCTATAGATCGCTCACAGTGCAGGGACGCTTGTATGTACCCTCAAAGTTCTTAGTGAATGCTTCTTGCATGTCCAACCAGTTGTAGATAGATTTATCCGGCAAGTCGTCAATCCATTGACGGGCCATGCCTGCCAACATTAATGGGAGGTACTTGACGACGACGTTGGGGTTGCCTCCGGCAATCTCCACCGCGTTGTCGTAGTCCTGCAACCATGTGGCGGGTTTAGCGGTGCCGTCATTGGGCTTGATGGTCTTGTTAATCCGAAAACCTTTAGGGTAAGTTGCGGACCATATTGCAGGTCCAAAGCAACATGGTCCCAGGTATGGTCCTTCCCGGGACTCGTGGATCTTATCGATACGCGAACGTGCATCGTACGGCTCCGGGTTCTTCTTCTTCTTGTCAACGGGGGATGGGCTGCATGAACAACGCGGGCCTCCTCCGCCATGGTGACTGCTTGGTGGTGACGGAGGCGGAGGTGGAGGTGCGTTAGCCTTCTTGCTGTTACCCTCCTGCGACGCCTCACGCCTGTCACGGTTGCTTGTCGAACGCGGAGGGTCATGGTGCGACCTGCTCCTGTGCCCTTGGTTGCGCTCTCCGTCACGACGGGTCTGCTCCGCGTTGTCGCGGATGACGATGCCACACTGCTTTGGTGGGGGCATATCCGCACGGTGGTGAGCCTTGCAATCTTCGAGATGTCGGGGGATCGGGGCGGTGCCGACGGGCGATGAGGTCGTGCCTTTTCTCCGTGGTCGGAGGATATGGGGATGGCATCCTTCCTATTGCGTGCATCCCATCCTCTTCGTTCTGATGAACCCGTCTGGGACCCAACATCAAGAGGAGATATGTCCCTTGGCGGTTTGTACTGAATAGACTGGAAAAGCGCTGGGTCGGACTCCAGCCTCTGATAGGTGGCCTTTTCCTGCTGCTTCACCGCCTTGGCCACTAGGTCGTAGACTTGTTCCACTGCCTCGGGCGATCTATCCTGCTCCAGGAGGGTCTTGGTGACGGCGAGGTTAAGCAGTGGGGTGGGCATCACCTGCTTGCCTTCACTGTCAATGTATGGCTTGGCCTATGCCGGCTTGGAGGGAGCCCATCCTAGGTTGCGCCGTACACCAGGACCACTGATGACGCGAGCCGGAGCTTTCTTGTCCTTCTGCTGCTACAGCAAAGTTTTGTACTCGGCCTCCATTGCTCTAGATTTCTCTATGGATTTTTGCGCGTTGACTAGATCTCGATCTAGCTTAGTGCCTTTCTCCGCGATGGCCTGCGCTTCCTCCAGCAGCTACTGGCGCTTCTCGTCAAGCTGGGTCACGTTCCGGATATGAGCAACGGTCAGTGGCTTGACGAAGAGGTTGCCGTACATCACTCTATCAGCTGGAGTAACTTGGGCTGCTACAGACGTGGATGCTGGAGGCGGCAAGTTTGCGGTGATGTTGTTGCTCGGGCCGGTGCCGAGTTCCTGCGGCTGCTGCACTGGGTTAGGCGGCAATAAGTGGCCCCTTCCCCTTTTCCAGCGCTGTAGGCGGAGCTCGTCCGGGTTGATCTTCATCCATCGCCGTCCCGACGAACAGCCCTCGAGACGTGACGGCGTTGTTGGCTTGCTCGTCGCGCGAGTACTCCTCCTCCATCTCCTGCATAGCGGAGTCTAGCTCTTCTGGACTGAAATCTATCTCTTCAGAATCTGCACTAAAGTCAGCATAAAGTGCGTCAATGACAGAGTCGGAGGGTGCCAGGACTTCCTCGATGACGAGCGGTGGCGGTGTAGCGGCAACGACGATGACTAGAGGTAGTGGTGCTGCTGCGATGATGGCGGCTGGAGGTGGTGGTGGCGGGGGCTGAATCAGAGGTTCTCCATCGATGAGTGCGAGTGCTTTCTGGGCTTCGCGTCAGCTTCCGCGTAGTTGTTGACGGTGCTCACCATCTGTTCAAGGGTAAGGCGTCATGTTGTCTGCTGCCATCTTAAAGAATGTCGGAGAAGTGTGACACGGTCCAGTCCTTCCATGAAGTGATACAAAGCGTTATCATCGGGGTAGTGGGCCAGATCGACTCGTATATGGAGCCACCTAGCCAGGTAATCGCGGGGGTTTTCGCCTTTTCTCTGAATGCAGCGCGCTAGATCAAAGATGGTAACCACTCCGACGAACTTGGATCTCTGCTGTCCAGACGCACGGGCGAAGCCGGCGGATTTGCAGTGATCTTCCACCTTTATATCCTACACATGGGCGGTTTGGGTGGGCCTTGAATTTTTCTGATCTTTGCTGGCAAACTCCAAAGAGAGATCCGACATCGATCCTTCCGCGAACGTATCCTACCCGTAGGCTATCCGTGCAGGCCTTGATGCTCCTCCGACTCCCAGAGAACCAGTGCCCGAGTCGGTTTCGCCAATGAAGAGGTGGATGTCTCCGATAGGAACGATCGAACACCGTGTAGGGTTCGTCTTTGCCAGGATCCAGAACTCGTCAGGAGGGAGGATCGGAACGTTGCCAGAGAAGAGAATGCGACCGATGGCTATGATTTCGCCGATTCCCTCGAAGATCTTAGTCCTCGCCCACTGAAGATCCTGAAGCGCCTCTTGCCACACGGTGGGCGCCAACTGTCGTGGTATTGCCAACGAGTATGCCATGGAGGGGTCCTCACAGTGTGTGTTTAGAGATGTGGGGTAAGGCGGACGGTTTACGGGTACGAGGTAACACAGCTTACCCAGATTCAGATCCCACGACGGTGGCGGAATCCTACTCCTGCTATAAATCACTATAAGGGCAATACGCCGAGTTACAAGGATTGGATCGCTGTGCGAGGTTGTATGAATCGATGCTAAGTTGTCGTGCCCTAAAGGCTCCCATAGGCCCGACTTATATAGTCGCTAGGTCTTAGGGTTACAGGGAAAAGTCCTAGCCGGACAGGTCACAGAGTCCTACACCGTCTATTACTAGTCTTGTGTATCTTGTACTCCAAGGCTCCGGGTACGCTGGTGACTCCACCGTAGCCTTCCTTTATCCAGCATGGGCCTCCCTTCTGGATATATCTAACTGGGCCTCCCAACAGGCCATAGGCCATGCTACCCATATAGCATATCCCCAACAACAAATGCACCACCTCCGAGGTATCCACACGTGCAGGGTGGAAGCGTCAGACACCGTACTGCTAGGTCCGCGTGTGCAACACAGGCGTGAAGAGTGGCGGCTGGGTGGAATGGTCTTAGGTCTAACCCTGGTCAGCTTGCCCCACCCTCTCTTATATAGGCGTCCCTAGTGGGCTTCTACATTAGTAGCCCATTAGTAGCCTAAGCCAGGTATAATTCGTATCCAGTCCTCATTAGGCTTCTAGCCCCTTAAGTGTGTGACCCTATAGGTTCATATACATATAGACATGACACGGATACACTTATTCTGCCAATAGTTGGTAGCGGCCTCTAGCAAGACGTGCCAAGTCCTAAACGCATACAAACATCATATCAGACGAACCATCACAAGGTTTAGTACATGTCTTTCCCTTTGCCTCACGATATTTGGTCTAGCTCCAAGCTAACCTCTCTTTCTTGATACTGTGATTCGGAATCCCTTTACTAGGTTAACTCTTAACCTTATGCAGCACGGCCATGCATTTCTGGATCCGGTCACTCGAGGGGCCCAGAGATATCTCTCTCAAGTAGAGAGGGGAAAACCCCATCTTGATTTACCATGCCTTGCAGCATGCTTCAGGACAAACCCGAAAGCTACCTTTATAACTACCCAGTTACGGAGTAGCGTTTCATAGACCCAAAGTAGGTCGATCCACATCTCAAGTACATGTGAAAATCTCAAGTCTAAGGACAAAACGTACATGATGTGTAGAGAGAGATGCAAGTCTAATTGCCAGTCTCAAGTTGGGTCAGTCCAACCCCATGTTCATAACATGTGTCCACATCATTGATTTGACATCTCCATGTCTATGAGTTGTGAAACATAGTCATCAAGAAATCGATGTGCTAGTCTAATATTCACGTGTGTCCTCACATGAACTCCGACTAGGGACAACTATTAAATAACCATACAAGTAAAGAGTTTCACAAACAATTCACATAATTGTCAATCAATACAAGTTGCCTGATATGGACATTCAAGGAACATTACAATAACTCATGGATACATATGAAATATAATCATCTCTATGATTGCCTCTAGGGCATATTTCCTTCAAGGCCGGCGGGGCAGATCAGGCGGATCTTGCGCTCATTGGCGGAGCGTCGCCGCCTCAGCAACTGCCTCCACCACCTTCGGCCGCCATCGCCGCAGCAGCGCCACCACCTCCAGTCATTGTCATTGCTGTTGCACCTCCACCCCCCGTCATGGAGGAAGTCCTAGCACCTTACGACTCTGTGATTGACGCGCTTTATGCCGACTTCAGTGCAGATTCGGAGGAGATAGATTTCAGTCCAGAAGATCTAGACTCCACCATGCAGGAGATGGAGGAGGAGTACACGCGCGACGAGCAAGCCAACAATGCCGTCGCGTCTTAAGAGGTGTTCGTCACCATCGGGACGGCGATGGATGAAGATCAGCCCGGACGAGCTGCGCCTATGGCCCTGGACAAAGGGAAGGGACCACTTATTGCTGCTGACGATGATCGCACAATAGTGATGCCTCCTCCGCCTAACCCGGTGCAACAGCCGCAGGAACTCAGTACCGGTCCGAGCAACAACAACACCGCAAACTTGCCTCCTCCGGCATCTACGTCTGCCGCTGCCCAAGTCACTCCAGCTGATATAGTGATGTACGACAATCTCCTCTTCGAGCCACTGACCGTAGCTCATATCCGGAACGTGACCCAGCTTGACGAGAAGCGCCAGCAGCTGCTAGAGGAAGCACAGGCCATTGCGGAGCAAGGCACTCAGCTAGATCGAGATCTGTTTAACGCGCAGAAATCCATAGAGAAAGCTAGAGCAACGGAGGCCGAGTACAAGAATTTGCTGCAGCAGTAGAAGGCCAAGAAAGCTCCGGCTCGCGTCATCAACGATCCTGGTGTAAGGCGAAACCTAGGATGGGCTCCCCCGAAGCCGGCACAGGCCAAGCCATACATTGACAGTGAAGGAAGGCAGGTGATTCCCACTCCTCTCCTCAACCTCGCCGTTGTCAAGACCCTTCTGGAGCAGGATCGATCGCCTGAGGTGGTGGAACAGGTCTATGACCTAGTGGCCAAGGCGGTGAAACAGCAGGAAAAGGCCACCTCTCAGAGGCTCGAGTCTGACCCAGTGTTCTTCCGATCTAGCCAGCACAAGCCACCAAGGGACAGATCTCCTCTTGATGTCAGGTCCCAGACGGGTTCATCAGAACAAAGACGGAGGTATGCGCGCAACATGAAGGATGATATCCCCATATCCTCCGACCACGGAGAAAAGGCCCAACCTCGTCGCCCATCGCCACCGCCCCGCTCTCCCCGACATTGCGAAGACCCCAAGGCTCACCGTCGTACAGATATGCCCCCGCCAAGACAGAGCACCATCGTCATCCGCGACAACGCGGAGCAAACCCGTCATGACGGAGAACACAACCAGGGACACAAGAGCAGGTCGCGGCATGACCCTCCGCGTCTGACAAGCAATCGCGACAGGCGTGAGGTGTCGCATGAGGGTAACAGCAAGAAGGCTAACCCACCGCCACCTCCGCCTCCATCGCCACCTAGCAGTCACCATAGCGGACGGGGTCCACGTCGTTCTCGCAGCCCATCCCCTATTGACAAGAAGAAAAAAGACTCGGAGCCATACGACGCACGTTCACAGATAGACAAGATCCATGAGGCCCGGGAAGGACCATACCTGGGACCATGTTGCTTTGGACCCGCGATACGGTCCGCAACTTACCCCAATGGCTTCCGGATTGACAAGACCATCAAGCCCTATGAAGGCACCGCCAAGCCAGCCACATGGTTGCAGGATTACGGCAACGCGGTGGAGATTGCCGGAGGTAACCCCAACGTCGCCGTCAAGTACCTCCCACTGATGTTGGCGGGAACGGCCCATCAATGGATTGATGACTTGCCGGAGAAATTTATCTGCAATTGGTTGGACATGCAAGAAGCATTCAGCAAGAACTTCGAGGGTACGTACAAACGTCCCTGCACAGTCGGCGATCTCCAGCGGTGCGTGCAAGAGAAAGACGAGACGTCTCACGCCTACCTCTCCCGCTGGCTGGATATGAAGAATTCCTGCGCAGGAGTGCACGCTCAGACCGCCATGACCGCCTTCATTGATGGGTTGGAAAGGGGCACGTTGCTCCGACATAAGTTGAAGCGCTTGCAGGACAATCACCAACTTGACTTGAACCAGATGATTCAGTTAGCTAGTGAGTTCGTAGCTTCCGACGATGATGCTCGCGGCTCCTTGCCGAAAGCCGGCAGTTCCAACTCAAGCTCGGAGGAAAAAGCGAAAAACTGCTCCAGAAGAAAAGCAAACTCCCGACATGGTCGCCATGACCTTTGCAGGACGAGGTGATGGTGGACAATGGGGCCGAGGACGGGGAGCTGGTCGTGGGAAGCAGTGAGGAAGTGAAACTATCTCAGCAGAGCTCCGCGTTCCCCAAACCTACGAGGATTACCGCGATATGCCATGCCTCGTACACCTCGATGACAACGGCAAAGACACTCACACCAATTGACATTGCAAGTTCGTCAACGACCTCAAGGAGGACCTAGAGTATGTTACAAACGAAGTCGGAACAACAGACCGCGTGGCAAGGGCAAGGGGAAGAAGAAGGAGGAGGAGTCCAAGGATTCAAGTGACATGGACGAGGATGTTGACCCCAAGCACGCCGCCAAGAGCGATGACAAAGGCAAGAACCCCTTCGTGAAGAAGGCTCCAGTCTACCACACTTTCCTTGGCACCCCCTCCACCCGATAATAGAAAACCTCTTTGAGGATACTGATGGCTACTCTACCCCCAGTCCCCCAGTACCTGCGCTGGTCGGAAGTTCCAATTTCTTGGGACAGGAAGGATCACCAAGACCTCATCCCTACAGAGAACCAATATGCCATGGTCATCAACCCCCTGATTGGCAGCAATGAGTTCACCAAGTGTATGGTGGATAGTGGAAGCAGCATCAACATCATGTACCTAGATACACTGCAGAAGATGAACTTGACAGAGGAAAACCTAAGGCGGACCAACACCATCTTCAACGGCGTAGTTCCTGGATGGGAGGCTCGGTCCCTTGGGTGCATCACACTTCAGGTTTCCTTTGGCGATGTTAATAATTACCGCCAAGAGCGCATGACCTCCAAGAACACCGCCATTGGGACGAACCTGGATC
This sequence comes from Avena longiglumis, assembly GCA_030063025.1. Lineage (NCBI taxonomy): Eukaryota > Viridiplantae > Streptophyta > Magnoliopsida > Poales > Poaceae > Avena > Avena longiglumis. The sequence goes on along the minus strand of CP125974.1, from coordinate 465,835,092 downwards.
CCAAATAGGAAAGCGCGCTCGTCAAGTTCCTCCGTGAGAATAGGGACATCGTTGCCTGGCAACCTGCCGACATGAAAGGTGTACCTAGGGAACTTGCCGAGCAGAGCTTAAACATTGACCCAAAATGCAAACCAGTGAAACAACATCTATGACGCTTTGGAGATGAGAAGAGAAGCGCCATTGGCAAAGAGATAGCTAGGTTACTTAAGGCTAGTTTTATCCGAGAAGTCCTTCACACCCAATGGGTGTCCAATCCTGTACTTGTCCCCAAAAAGGGAACCAATGAATTAAGAATGTGCGTTGATTACACCGGCTTGAACAAAGCGTGTCCCAAAGATCCGTTTGCTTTGCCTCGCATTGACCAAGTCATTGACTCGACGGCTGGCTTGGAACTTTTGTGTTTTCTTGATGCATACTCAGGATACCACCAGATCAAGATGAGGAAGTCGGACCAATTGGCCACTTCGTTCACTACTTCATATGGCACGTTTTGCTATGTTACGATGCCCTCTGTGCTGAAAAATGCAGGTTCTATGTACCAGCGGACTACATGATCAAATTTGTCGGAACGTTCATGCCTACGTGGACGATATAGCGGTGATGTCGAAAAAATGTCAAATGACTTAATCTCCGACTTAAAAGAAACCTTTGATAATCTCCGGAAATACAACATGATGCTTAATCCTAAGAAGTGCGTCTTCGGGGTTCCAGCCGGCAAATTGTTGAGCTTCATCGTTTCCCAGCGTGAAATCGATGTCAACCCGAAGAAAATCAAGGCCATCTTAAACATAAACCGTCCGACATGCCTAAGGGACACTCAACGATTAATATGTTGTGTTGCAGCAGTTAGTCGGTTCGTCAACCGACTTGGAGAGAAGGCTCTGGCGCTGTACAAGTTGCTGAAGAAGGCGGACAAATTCACGTGGACGGACGAGGAAGATGCAGCATTGAAGCAGCTCAAGGAGATTCTTTCCTTAGCACCCATCCTTGCAGCACCCGATCCTGGGGAGCCCATGTTACTTTACATGGCGGCAACCAACTGGGTAATCAGCATCGTCGTTGTGGTAGAGCGGAAGGAACCAGGCTACGAGCACGGAGTTCAACGACCAGTTTACTATGTAAGAGAGGTATTGACGGAGTACAAGCAGCATTACCCGCACTACCAGAAGATAGCTTATGGAGTATTCCTTGCTTCTCGGAAGCTAAGCATTACTTTCAGGAGCACCCAATCACAGTGGTGAGCAAGACTCCACTGTCTGACATTATCAACAACAGCGGCGCTATGGGAAGGGTCGCGAAGTGGGGCATTGAACTTGCCTCCTTCGAGATCACCTACAAGAGACGCAACGCTATCAAGTCACAAGCTAGCCTTGGCAGATTTCATCACAGATTGGACGGAGACGCCAGATGTTACTCCGTTGCCGGAACCAGAGTACTGGTTGATGCACTTTGAAGGATCAAAGCTGCTCAACGGCTCGGGGGCTGGTGTACTACTATAGTCACCAACTAGCGACAATCTACACTATGTTCTGCAGATCCACTTCGAGGCTACAAAATACATGGCGGAGTATGAAGCGCTCATTCACGGATTACACGTAGCCAAGGATATTGGCATCAAGCGCATAGTTTCATGTGGAGATTCCGACTTGCTTGCCCAGCAGGTGGCTGGCACCTGTAATGCGCGGAACCCTATGATGGCGGCATATCGAGGCGAAGTGGACAAGATAACCAAGTGCTTCTGATCTGCTGTCTAAGCTTGGATCAGGGCGCAAGCGAATTATGCCAGGAGTTTTCCTAGAGCATCTACAGACACCATCCGTGAAGGGAGCAGACATCAACAACCCAGATAGAGTTGACTCTTTCGTCCACGTAGTGGCAAAGGTCCCTCCGGCTTGGATAAAACCGTTCATGGATTTTCTCGAACACGGAACTTTGCCCGACAACGAGGTCGAAAGACGGCAAATAGTACGTCGAGCAAAGGTCTATACCATAATCAATGGACAGTTCTACAAAAGGAGCACTACTGGTGTATACCTTAAGTGTGTTTCTCAGCTAGAAGGTATTGAAATCCTACACGAAATCCATCTCGGAGATTGCAGGCATGACGCCGCTCCTCCATCGTTGGTCGCGAAAGCCTTCCGGCAAGGATTCTACTGGCTGACCGCAAAGGCGGACGCCGACAAGCTGGTTGAAACATGCATGGGATGCCATTATTATGCCCGACAACCACATGTTGCTGCTGAAGAATTGCGAACAATACCAATAACTTGGTTGTTTGCAGTCTGGGGGCTAGACATGGTAGGACCGCTACAAACAACACCATGTGGGTTTACGCACCTGCTAGTAGCAGTTGATAAATTCACTAAATGGATAGAAGCTAAACCCATTAGAAATCTTGATGGGGCAACTGCCCTCAGGTTTGTCCGGGATCTAGTGGTGAGATTTGGTCTCCCACATAGCATTATCACCGACAATGGAAACAACTTGTCACTCGGAGAAGTGGAGGCTTATTGTTGGGAGAAGGGCATCCGACTTGACCTTGCATCTATGGCAGATCCACAATCCAATGGTCAGGTTGAGAGAGACAATGGATTAATTCTGCAGGGAATAAAGTCACGTCTTGAAGCACCGCTACATAGAGCAGCTGGAGCTTGGGCGGAAGAATTGCCATCTGTGTTGGGGAGTTTACGAACTACACCCAAAAGATCCACTGGCTACACCCCTTAATTCATGGTATATGGAGCAGAAGCCATCCTACCATCCGACATACTTCACGATGCACCAAGAGTTGCCTCCTACGACGAAGATGACGCTGAAGAATCCAGACGCCTAGATGTGGACCTTCTCGAGGAGGAGCGCATTTTGGCATGCCAAAGATCCTCCATATACCAGTAGAAGCTACACAGCTACCATAGACACCGCATTCGGCATCGCTCGTTTAAAGAGGGGGATTTGGTGCTCCAACTTAAGCAGAAGAAGTCACACAAATTATCCCCGCCATGGGAAGGACCGTTCATCATAAGCAAGGCGCTGCTCAATGGGTCTTACTACCTCGTCGAAAATCGTGAACTGAAGGATATACCCAACGAAGATCATAAGCGTAAGCGACGTGACCCGGATGATGACTACCCGGAGCTTGATCAGCCATGGAAATAGCACAACTACGTCCTTTCTACACTTAGCATTTTTTATCTATTGTGTATCTCTTATATGATCAATGAAATAAAGCTCTCTGGTTCACTCATATTTCTGAGTCTTTTACCTCCTTTAGTGTTCATTTTTGGATCATATAAAACCTTTATGCACAAGCTTTGCGATTGCACTTGTGAAAATTCTGCCTACGGGCGTTAGCTTAAGTTTTCTGGGCTACACGTTCTTTGTTGTTTCTATGTGGATTCTGGAGTAGTGAATTTTGGCACTTATTGTTGGCGATTTTGTGCTTAGGTTATTGACGGTGCCATTGGGCATCATCACCTGAGCGCATGTGTCACATCCCAAGATTTTCCAAATCTTGTAATGTGAAAATAAATGAATAAAATAAAACTTTGTCTGATTTTCAGGGCCAGAAGAAACTTTTTGAATTCAATTGGATCTTCAAACCCATTTGAATTAAATAAATCCTAAAGGGATTGAAAAAGTTAAATAAAACAATAAACTTCAAAATATTTAGATTACTATTTTGGATCTTTTAAATAAAATATTTGGTTTTCAAAAGAAAAGGTGGATTTATAAATAAAGGTTATTTTATAAAGCCAAATTAAACCTTGGCCAAGATTTTGAAATAAAATGTTTTGTTTTGTTTAAAAATAGTAAAGGTTCATTTAAATAAAATAATAAGGAATTAATATCCAAATTTTATTCAAATAAAAGGTTTTACCATTTTAATTAAAAACATCACAACTTATTAAATTATTTAAATTAAGTTTTCCAAGTATTTTATATTCTCAAATAAAACCTACTAAAGTGTTTTGGTTTTATTTTTAATTTTCAAAATAAAGATTTCAATAGAACAAATCCTATTGGAATTAAAGGAATAAAGTCTATTCATTTAATTATTAATGGACCCTATAACAAAAATATTATTTTAAACAAGCTTTCCAAATATTCCTTATTTTCAAATACAACTTACTGAATGGTTTAAAATTATTTAGTTCTCAAGAGGAGCTTTGAATTAAATCAAAACCTATGAATTTAATAATTGGTACATCCATTTAATTAAATATTAATAGCCCCTATTATTAAAATTATTAATTTGAATTTGGATTTTGATTCATGTTACTAAACAGAACTAATTTCAAAATTACAAAGTTTGGTGTTGTTTGAATTGTTTTGGTTGATGTTTGAATGTTTGGGAATTCAAAACAGGAAATAGAATTAGAAAAAGGAAAAAGATTCAGAATAAGAAAAAAATAAAGATTAGACCGAGGCTGACCCACTAAGGCCCAGCGCCAGCCCAGCTCCTCTATCCACAGCGAAACGTTTTCCTACCTAAACACTAACCCGAACAGACACTGATCGGTGGACCCTTCTTCCCTCACTCACTCCGCTGACCAACCGACCCCACGCAGCCAGCTCACCCTTCTTCCTCCTCGCGCTAACGACGCCTGCCGTTGCTGCCTTCAATCCGCACGTTCAATTCGCATTGATGCCGCGCCTTAAACCTCGCCGTGACTGCACGCTATTAAGCGCCTGCGTCTCCTCCTCCGTTCCCCTCTGTCTCCTCCCCCAATCCTGCCCCCAGGCCGTCGAATTTTACTCGAACACCGCCTCTGTCCGACGACGCTCCGACGCCGATTCCGGTATCCCCTCGCCGCCTCTCTCCTCCCCGACCAAGCTCACACCTTCCCCACTCCCAGGAGCATCTCCCGGCACTTTCCATTTACCCGCGGGCGCCCCAGAGCGTCGGCAACGACCAGCTTCTAAATGTCGCAGCGACTCGTTCTTCTCCGACGACGACTTCCAGGTGAACCAGACTGCCCCTTCACCTCTCGTTCACGCACACAACTTTGCCTTGGTCCTGCGCATCTAACTGCGTTTTCGTTATGCCTTGGGGTGAACCTATGCACAGCACACGACGACCAACTGACACACCCGACGCCGTCCTCCACTCCGGCGAGCAATCCTGCTAAGACCAGAATGCCCCTCGCCCGACCAACACCTCCTCGAGCTTCATCGTGACCTCCTGAACCTGGTGAGGATTTTTCATTTTCCCCTTTGCTTCCTATAACTGTCGTAGCGCCACCGCCTGGCCGTGCTCCGCCGCTAGCCACCGCCGGCGCCGCTCACGTTTGGTCACCACGATGATAGCCGTAGGATATGGATCGAACGATTATGATAGATCACTTAAACCGCGAAGAGTTACGCCTTCTGAGCCACACGATTCATTTAGATCTAACGTTCCACAGATTCGATCCGGCCGAACCAGTATCAACCAATGAAACAGCGACGCGTGGCCCGTATTAAATCTAAAAATAGATTTGAATCAGATTTATTTGCAAACATCAAAACCTTGTAACTTTGGATCCACACGTCCAAAAATTACAAATTTTATGTCGTTGGATTCAGGAGAGCAAGACCTAGCCAACCATGCCTTTGGTTTAGCCAATAGTATCTGTTAGTTTGCTTGTTTTTGTAGATTCTTTTGTGAGCTTGTTTAGAGTAGAAAAATTGTTTAAAATTGAATTTAGGGTTAAATTTTTTGCAAAATGGGTTGTTGTGACCTTACTGACCCTAGGAACCAACCCATGATTTGCAAAATGGATTTGGAAAAGTTTAGAATGGATTTATTGGTTTAGTTCATTTCTAGCTAAATAAAACTATTGATTTGTTTATGAAAATGATTTTGAGTAAAAACTTTGGAGAAAATGTTTTTGACCAAACCTACTGACCATAAGTACCAAGTTTTGAGAAACAACAACTTATTTAATAAAACCACTTAAGGTTATGGTATTGAAAATAATAATTTTCACCACATAAAATGATGAAAAGATTTAAAAATGGTTTATAGATAAAACCAATTTACAAATGACTTTGCCACTTTACAAAATGACCATTAGGTGTTTTCAAATGTCCATGACCCATTAGGAATCACTTTTTCAAACAAAACAAAGCTTGGCATGCTTGCATGCATTACTTTGACTTTGTCATTGTATGTGTTGATTTGCTTGATTGGTAGATTGAGTTTGTGCCTTGCTTGATTGAACTGTAGTGACTTGAAGAGTGTGATTGTTGCAAGGACAAGGAGTGAACCTATAGCCTCTACCAAAAAGGCAAGTGATGCTTCATACTTTTTGTCCCATTACTTTCTCTATGCATTAGTGATTTTGCTAAGTAAAACTTGCATGGATTTTGCTAAGTATAGACCTTGCTATAAGAAAACCTAGTAGATGAATCCTTAGTAGGATTTTCCTAAGTTAAAGATTCCTACTACTATCAAGCTTAGCCTAGCTAATAGAAAACATGGGTGGAAAATATATTCACACTATGGAAAAATCTCTAAGTCTGAGGACTTATGTTTTTGTGTAATAAAACAACTAAGTTAATGAATCACCTGGGTGGAATGGGCTTGCTTGGTGGTTTTTGGTTGAGTGGTTCACAAGGCCATGGACTTGGCTTGTGTATCTCACTTGTGGTATGCCACCCAGGAACAAAGAGATTTGAGATGTCAAATGTTGAGAAGCTTCAAGTGCAACCACTTGGCAATATGGGCTCTGCCATGACCATATAGGTTGCAAGAACTTAGCCATATGGAAAGTGGGTGGTAGTGTTTGATAGGTTGGAACGCATCCATTTTGGTCTAAGGGAAGGCTTCTGAAAGATCTTGTCTTGGGAAACCAAGTCTTGTGGGGAAAGTGCACCACCTCTGCAGAGTGTAAAATCTAAGTACATAGCCATGTCCCTGGTAAAGGACAATTTGAGCATCAAGACATGGAAGCAATCAAGAATCTCATCATTCAAATTTCTAAGTTAAACTCTTGTGGTTTGAACAAGGGTTGTTTGAAATCTTCAATCTTTGATTGAGAGATGCCTTGCTAAAGGATCTTCAATCTTTGATTGAGAAGAATGATTTTTGTCAAAGCAAAAACTTAGTATTTTCAAATGTTAAAGGAAAAATCTATTTTGAGCAATGCAAGCCTCAACTCCACTTAGCCAAATGCATATAGATGAAAGACTCCATTATATTATCCTAGTATCACTTGCCAATACAATTCAAATGTATTGACCCTTGTGGCTGTAACTTGTAATGTTGCAGGTTTGATTATTTTTAGTGAAGATTGATTGATTAGGATTACAAAGTCTATAACCAACATCTGCCTGTGGCACTTTGAAGATGAAGGACCCATGACTATAGTTATTCCGCTGCGATGTAATGTAATAGCCAAATGAGCTATGTACAGATGTAATAAAACTTATGTTATTCCTGGTTATAAAGTTATATTATGACCTTTGTTTCTTGATATTACATCTTAACTGTGGATGCTAGCTATTGATCCAGGGACTAGCATTGTAAACACGGGAGGAATCTACCTTATTAGGTTGAGACCTCTACAGCATGGTTCCGACAATGAGTCTTCCGACTCACGAAAAGTCAAGCATAAAAACCAAAGTAATGCATAAGCCAGCACTTGCTTAAAAAATATATACATGCTGGAAATAATTCTTAAGTAGCAAGACATACATCATTGTTTTCCGCCTTAAGTTAATACATTGTTTTTTCCGCATAAGCACATTCAGAGGAAACAAATATTACAAATTGTTCTTATTCCTCTGGCGCAGGCGACTTGGAAGCAACATCACCAGCAGCAGGAGAGTCACCCTCGAAGTCGGCAGTGTTGAGGGACTCGGAGGAGCTTGGATCGCCGCCATCAATGGTGTTCATTGGCACGAAGACATTGACATCGACCAAATCGGCGACTCTGGTGTCATAACCCGTGAGTGACGACAAAATAGATTCATGTTTTATCTTTTTGCCTTCGTCATCTATGTCGGGGATACCAGAGGTTACCGTATCGATGTCAGCATCCTCGTAGTGTGCCTTGAACATGGACATCGCCATCCTCGCACCGGCCCGTGCACATGAAGCTTTCCAGCTTGTAATATGCTCGGGGTCTCGGTGCAGGATCTCCGAGAACTTTGTCACAGAGTCCGATGCCTTGATGTTGATCTGGAGGGGCTTGGAAATCTCTTTGGCCTATGCGATGGCGGTGTTGATGAAATTGCCAGCAAGGACCATGCATTATTTTGCCGGAGGAGGCGACCGGGTTAAACCCATAGGAGCTGTGAATTCCTGACAAAAGAGCACATGAGTTCAAAAATACAGAACATTCAGACTACAGAAATCCAAGATGGAGAAAACTTACTGAAGATGCTGGCCTCAGCTTGCCAGAGGGTATCCTCCATGGAGTCTCGTTATTGTTGGAGGAGCTTGTATGCTTCATGATGGCGGTGATTTTGCTCATCAGCAGCTCTTTTCTGCTCTTTCAAGATAGCGATTTCCTCCTTCAAGAGGTTTATCTCCTCGGTGGCGGAATCCTGCAAGGCTTTCATCGATTATTCATACATCTTCAGCATGTCCTTCCTCTCCTGCTGTAACATACCACCCTTTTGTATAATATTAATAAGGACATGTTTGCGCATTGCATGCATGCATAACACTTGCACTTTAATTTAACCAAATAAGAATAAAATAAAACCCTAATAGCTTCGCCTCTCTCTTTGAATCAATTCAAATGGTTTTGGTATTTTGAAAACTAACCAAAATAGTGTAACCAAAAATGAATAAAAAGGGTCCCACGCTATTCTATATACTTTATAAAAAGTTTCTGTAATATTGAAATATTCAAAACAGTTTGGAATTTGAAAATTACAAATAGATAAATATAAAACAGAAAAGAAAAGGTTTCTAAAGTAAAACTACCCCTAACCCTCTCTGGGTCGCAGCCCACTTCTCTCCCTCTCTCTCTCTGCTGCTAGCGCAGCTGCCAGCAGCCTGCCTGCCTCCATCTGTTGCGGCCCATCTGGCCTAGCCGCTGCCCACCCCAGCCAGTACCGCTTCAGATAGCCCCGTCGTCGTCTTCCTCGCCGGCCAAGCAGCTCGGTGGCGCTGCCTCTGCCGCCCGCATGCGTCTTGATGCGTGCTGCCACCGCGATGCGTGCCTCCGCCCCGAGCATCTATATGATCCCCAGCGCCGCCCGGATGAAACTTAGTTCCCTTTTCCCTCTTTTCCCCATCCTCGCCGGAACCCTAGCTTCCAGGAGCTCCGGTGCTCCGCTGTTCCCGGTCTCCCCTCGCCCTGCTAAGAGCCCTAGGAGAACCGCCTCCCCGCCAGCATCATCTCCATCGAAGCACGCAAGACGGGAGGGCTCCAGCTCGTCGGAATCGAGCTCGAGGTGTTTGTCTGCCGATGTCTGGCCACTGTTGATTCACCGGCTCCTGACCTCGCCTCGCCTCTCTAACCCCTCCACCGGCTTCCTGGTGAGCTAGCGGTGCTAAAGCACTCCTCTGCGCTCTCTCTTCCTCTCTGTATCGCCGCCGCCACAACCACCTGCAGCCACCTCCGTCGGCCACCATTGCACACGTTGCTCCGACGACCTCCCTCCAGCGGCTCCGCCACTTTCTGGCTCCCCTTGCTCTCCTCTTTCCAGCGCGTCCATCCCCGCAGCCCCGCATCGCCCCTAGAGCCGGATTCGATCATCACCTGAGGCATATCCATTGCTGACGTTAGCATGAAGTCAGCATGGTGCAATATTTCCCTTTTGTTTTATTTTATAAATGAATTCTGTAATTATTTCTGTAAATGGAAAATCCCTGATAGGTGGGCAATACCTGTAAGAGTTTTATTATTTTTTGTAATTATTTTCTGAAATGATTGAAAGTCTTACATGTGCGCCCAAGTTTGGAAATTATTTCAAATATTCCAAAAATGATTTAAAATGAATTAAAATTTGAGAAATTCATAACTAATTCATTTTGAATCAGAAAAACTACAAATAATATACCAAAATGTTCAGAAAAATGAAACCTATCTAACTAAGCTATAATCATACATTGTTAATCAACTTTGATGGCAAGTTTAATTAGAGAAACCAATTGAACCCCACAGGTGATTCCGATGATCCCCCTGTTTTAGGGTTTGGACATCTCGGACCCCCTTTAAAGTGCCCAAGCATGTTCTAGGTTTCTTTTAAACACTATTCAACTTGTCATAACATCCATATTGTATGAGAATCGCACATGACATGTGTTGAGTGTTGCTTTCTCTTTTCCGATGATTGGTTCTTACGAATAGGAACCGAACCCGACGCTGAAGTCAACGCCACCAAAGAGCAGTATCAGTCCAATAACGGACAAGGCAAGCGAAGCCCCACTCATACATATAAATCCTATTTTTACAAAGTATTTCATTCTAGTCATATGCATTCGGTTCAACAGTCTTTTGTCAGTAGATAGAGTAATCCTATCTGATGCATGTTTCCCTTTGTGAACTATACTCACTACTAGGAAAACGGCTATAGGTAATCAGCACATCCGTGGCTCACATGGTTGAAGTGCCCCACGGCTAAAACAGGCGTGGCTGACCTGTGGGCAGTGCCCTACTAGTAACTAGAACAACCATGGCGCACATGACTATAGTGCGCCACAGATGTGTGTGGGCCAGGGCCCTGTTGGCCGCTTGCCAAACATCTATAGCGCACTATAGTCATGTGCGCCACGGTTGTTAGTGTCATCTGTGGCGCACATGGGGGGGTGCTCCACGGATGTGTCGATTTTTTTAGGACAACACTTTATGTGCACATGTGTGACCACATCCAGCACCCCACACTTCACTTTCCCCTTCTTCTTCCTCCTTAGATCTAGTCGGGATCTTCCCCTTCCCACCTCAATTTCTCCACCCATTCACCATTTTTAGCATGTAAAACTTGCTTTGGATGTTACATAAGTAATAGAGGAGGTCTCCGGTCTCTCATCTCCTTCTCCGGTCGACGCGCGCACCTCTCCTTTCCATCTTTCTCGCGATCGGTCTCTCATCTCGGTAAGTTGTCCATGTAAGGATGTGTTCATGTGTATATGGATGATGTGCTCATATGTATGTAGATGATCGATGCTCATGATGTGTGTATGTGGAGAGGATTGATGGTCATATGTGTGTGTATATGGAGAGTATCGATGATGCTCATGCATGTGTGTATGGATCGGTCTCTCTCTCTTGTGTTTGTATGTGAACAAGTTGCCATTTGTTTTGCCAAAATGTTGATTCATTTCCATTTTGGCAAGACTTTGGCATTTCGCAAAGGTCCTCATTTTAGGATAGGTCATGCCAAAATTTTCTATCGACCATTGCATGCATGCATTCATTATGTGGTTCTAATAGACTTCAAAATTGTACCGTGTACACCGTGCAGGCAAAAATGGTCCGCATAATGAGCGAAGGCATTGTGGCTAGATTTTTGAAATGTGCGACGGCTGACATGATACGAAATAACAAGACAGATATAAGATGTCCGTGTAGAAGATGCAAACTCAACTGGGTGATCGACCCAGATTCCGGAAATCTGCAGCGCACCTCGCCATGGTTTCATGGATGGATACACTCGTTGGATAAGGCGATGGCGTGACGATGGAGATGGTGAAGGTGGCCAACATGAAGATGATCATCATCACGGCGAGAACGGGCGAGATGATGAAGAGTCTCCTGGAGATGGTGAAGGTGCGGAAGCAGACCAGGATGATGATGATCTAGATGCCGGAGGAGCAGACGACGATGTAACAACGTCAGGCTGGGTGCGGGACCCTTATGTGCAAGAGCTGCTTCTCAAGCAGACGAGTAACGCCAGGGCTGCCGCTAGAGAGAAAGCCAAGCTTGCGCAACTTGAGAAAGACGAGGTTACTCCATTCTATGAAGGATGCAGGCCCGATGATACCCGGTTGAATGTAACGCTCAAGGATATGGAGATGAAGGTAAAACACAAATTGAGCGACGCAAGCTTCGGCGATATGATGGCATTCTGGCACGATCGTCTCCCGGAAGGGAACACATGTCCAACTAGTATCGAGGATGACAAGAAAATCGTCTGTCCTCTCGATCTACCGCACGTTAGATATCACGTATGCATCAATGATTGCATCATTTATCGGGGTGAGGACGCGGAGAAAACCACATGTCCGGTGTGCGGCGTGAGTCGATACAAGAAAGGGAAGAAAGCACCTCGAAAAGTGGTATGGTACTTTCCTATCACTCCTCGTCTGCAGTGCTATTTCGCGGACCGTAAGGAAGCGAAGCTCATGCGATGGCATGCGGAAAGGAAGAAGCCAGGAGATGATGATGACCCCGAAAAGGATGAGCTGCTCACGCACCCTTCAGATGCTAGACAGTGGAAAGCATTGGACCTCGAATTCCCAGAATTCGGTGGAGATTCGAGGAACATCAGGCTTGGTGCGAGCACCGATGGACTCAATCCGTTCGGTAGCCAGAGCAGCACGCACAGCACTTGGACCGTGTTTGTATGGATGTACAACCTCCCTCCATGGTTGTGCATGAAGAAGAAGTATATACAAATGAGCATGCTAATTCAAGGGCCGAAACAACCTGGTACCGACATCAATCTGTATCTCGGGCTGTTGAAAGTGGAGCTAGCCACGTTATGGGAATCTTGAGCCAATACTTACGACGCCGTCGCACAAGATTATTTCACTATGAGAGCTGCGTTGGTCACTACGGTGCAAGACTATCCAGGTTGCGGGTATATCTCGGGGCAGGTTATCCAACGATTCTGCGCATGCGTTAGGTGCATGGATAACACAAGCTATCTCCAACTAGAGAAAGATCCAGGGTCATCGAAAACTGTGTTCATGGCGCACCGGAGGTGGCTCAACAAGAATGATCCATGGAGAAAACGTGGAGACCTGTTCGATGGCAAATCAGAGACCCGAGGAATCCCAGAGCGTAGGAGAAGTGAAGAAGTGGAAGAGTTGCTGAAAAACTGGAAAGATTGTCCTAAGCCTGGAAAGAAGCGAAAGAGGCAGCAACAAGACAAGCCGCTGATGAAGGTATGGAAAACAAGGTCTGTTTTCTGGGAGTTGCCATACTGGAAGTTTCTCCGCACGCCTCATAGCCTCGACATCATGCATATCACGAAAAACGTGTGCGAGAGTCTGGTCGCCACCATAATCAACATGCCAGATAGGATGAAAGATGGTCTGAAAGAAAGGCATGACCTGATATGCTTGGGTATCCAGAAGGAGCTTCACGGAGGACGCACTACTCCTGATGATCAGGAAGATGACGATGATCATGAGTCGGAGACGACACAAGGTCGTCGGAAGGGTAAAAAGTTCAAGAAGAACGAATATTACTGCCGTCCTTCTTGCTTCACTCTAAGCTAGGATGAGATCAAACAGTTTTTCAAGTGCCTTCTAGGAGTCAAATTTCCTTCTGACGCTGGGCAAGATAAGCAGATACCTAGACGAGGCGAAGCAGAGGTTCAGTGGCATGAAGTCTCATGACTGTGCCGTGCTAATGACGCAGGTACTTCCGGTCGCACTAAGAGGGATAATGGACGAGCACGTCCGTGAAATGTTATTTGGCCTATGCAAGTTTTCCGACGTCATCTCTAGGAAGTCGATTGGCATGAATCAGCTAGGGAGGCTACAGGAGGAGATCGTGGTGATACTATGTGAGCTTGAGGTCTACTTCCCACCCGCATTCTTCGATATTATGGTGCATCTGCTGGTCCATGTCGTGGAGGACATCGTACAACTCAGGACGATGTTCCTCCGCAGCATGATGGCGTTCGAAAGGATGAACGGACACATCAAAGGATACGTTCGCAACAGGTCCCATCCAGATGGAAGCATAGCCAAGGGCTTTCTGGCCGAAGAGTGCATATCTTTCTGCACGAATTATCTAGACATCGAGAACCCTGTCGGTCTTCCCGTCAACAGGCACCTTGGCAAGCTCGACGGATCTGGTCACCGAGAGGGTCGTCGCATATTGCATGCAGACTTCGATTTTCGAGGCGCAAACTTTGATCGAGTAAACCTCGTCGCGCTACAACATTTAGAACTGGTCAATCCTTGGGTACAGAAGCACAAAAGGTTAATCGAGAAGAAGTACATTGACCGGGGCATACAGAGGACGCAGGGAGAAATAATCAAAGAGCACAACTCAGATTTCACGCGTTGGTTTAGGCAGACGCTCCTTGGTAATCCCCCGCGATCACATTCTTCTGACACGGAAAAGATCATATTCACCTTGTCGCAGGGACCGATGCAAAACCTGGTGACCTATCAGGCGTATGATATCAACGGCTACACATTCGACATGGAGGAAAATGACAACAAGTGTGATTATCAGAACTCAGGCGTAACGTCGGAATTCTACATCGATGACAACGTGAAGGAAAGATTCTACGGAAGAATCGAGGAGATCTGGGAGCTCGACTACCGTGGAGAAAAGGTGCCGATGTTCCATGTCAGATGGGCCAAGAGCGTCGAAAGAGAAGACCGGTATTTCACAACCATGGTTATACCCGAAGCAGCCAAATCCAAGGCCGCCGGTGCAAACGTGGCTGCTAAAAATGAACCGTGGGTACTGGCTACCAAAGTGGACCAATGTTTTTTCATTACCGACCCGACAAAGCCTAGTCGTGTTGTCGTGAGGAGAGGAAAAAGAAACATCATCGGAATGGATAGAGTCGCCAACAAGCAAGACTTCGACCAGTACGGCGATCCGAAGATTGAAGATGACGACGACTACGATGCAGCAACATACATCACAAGAAGAAAAAGGACAACCCTACCCAAAAAAGGTAGCCCGTTCGAAAGAAGAAACATTAAAGTGCCGGGGCTAAATTATTCAACCGCGACAAAGAAGGGAAAAAAGATTGTAAAACTCTAGCTCAAAAAATATTGTAAAACGCGTGGTCGAAAAAGATTGTAATATTCATGGACAAATTATTATGAAATTTAGTTATACTTTGAATCATATTTAATGACTTATATCACCAGTTTTGGGCATTTTTGGAATATTAAAAAGTATTTTAAAAACAAAACAAAACTTGTATGGCATATATCACCACTTTTGGGCATTTTTGGAACATTTAAAAGTATTTTTAAAATAAAAATAAAAAAGTGGAGCACCAGGATTCGAACCTAGGTGCTCATAGTTTAGAATAGAGCTAAGGGGCAGAACCATTGGGATAAGGCTGTACTAGTGTTAACTAGTGGGGTGGCCGCCCTCTTATCTGACTAGTCCTACGCACTTAGGCGTAGCGCACCCTGGCCAAGTGCGCTACGCCGTAGCGCACTTGGCCGGGGTGCCGTAGCGCACTTGGCCGGGGTGCGCTACGCCTAAGTGCGTAGGACTAGTCAACCGCGCGTCGCCCTCGGTCCCCATCTCCTCAGACACACAGATCGATCCCCGCCGGCCATCTCCTCAGACACAGACGCACCGCCACCCACATCCCCATCCCCATCGACGCACCGCCGCCATCCCCATCGACGCGCCGCCGCCATCCCCATCCCCATCCCCATCGACGCGTCGCCGCTGCCGCCGGAGGTCAGGAGGAGGAGCAGCGAGCCACGCCGCCGTCGCCGGAGATCAGGAGGAGGAGCAGCGAGCCACGTCGCCGCCGGAGGTTAGGAGGAGGAGCAGCGATCACGCCAGGAGGAGGAGCAGCGAGCCACACCAGGAGGAGGAGTTCGCCACGCCAAGAGGAGGAGGAGGCCGCCACACCACCGGGCACGCACCGCCCAATCCAAGCAGAGGAGGAGGCCGCCACACCACTGCGGCTCCACGCAGACGCAGGTAAGCTGCTGCGATGTCTCCCCCATCTTTTGCTTGCTTCCATTACCCCTGCTGCGAAGCCCTAATACCCTAGGAAAATGGGGGAAGAAAGGATGCTGATGAATCACTGGTAAATCAATGTGAGCCCATAGTTGTACTAGAACGTCTTTTTCTTCTCCTTTTGTTCTGTGAGCCCATAGTTGACATAAATCAATACATTGTTTGGCCACCACTTGTACTGGAACGTCGACGTCGTCAAAAACCTTCCTGCTCCTGGCTAACCATACACTCCAGTAAGTTGCTATGGCTATTAGATCCCAGGCCTTTTGTTTGTTTTCTGGATATCTACCTCTGGCCTCACCGAAGATGTCCTCAAGCTCCACAATTCCATTCATTTTTCCAGCAACCTGCAACCGAGATATTTGGTCTGTTAGTATGAGAGAACAACGTTGGGAATTGTGTACATAGAGGTACTCTAGTTGTCCATTTATCCTTCAACAAGGAGGTGCTGACGCAGTCACCTAACTGCACACAACACAAGTGACTGATCTGTAGTTTTCAATTAGATTAAAAACTTGCGATCAAGCTCTGGTTTGCGTTGACAGTTTAGTCCCCAAAATCTTTGCCCTGCATATGGGTTGTCATGATCCATCTGGCCCATGGAGAATCAGGTTCTGTGAGGATTCTGTGCACAAATTTTGTGAACAAGAAAGTGGTCTGAATCTGCAAGTTTTTAATATCGAGGCCGCCTTCCTCAAAATCTCTACAGACATAACTCCAAGCTACTAAGCAGTCAAATCCATTTGGGGAGCTTTTTACTTTCCAAAAGAATGCTCTGATCAACCTTTCAATTTTATCTATAACCCACTGCTAAGCAGGCTCTTATGAAGTTTCTGTTACAAACTAACTCCAAGCTACTAAGCAGGCTCTTATGAAGTTTATGTTCCAAACCTGAAACTGTTTCAGGTAGCTTTGCACCTGTAGTTGCACCTGTAGTAGCTGTCAAGTTAGATGTCGAGCTTGTGCTTGCCAAGGTGAACTGAATTGAACTGTGTATACTTGTCATTTGCTGTCATTTGTTCACAGAACTAAAAATTATGTTGCCATCATTTGCTTGCTGAACTTGTGCTTGTTATGGTGTATGGTGTATTCTCATTTTCTTATTGCAAGAAAATGACAGCAAGGATTGTTGTTATTGTTGTAGCACTTGAAATTGTGCTTGTGCTTGTATATGAAGCACTTTATTATGTTGTGTATGCAGGTTCTTGTATGAAATGAGTCCCGATTTTTGCCGGAATGTTGATTAACTTCCGTTTCGGCAGAAATCGGGCACTCCTAGTTTAAGAAAATTAGCAAAGGTCATGCCGGATTTTTCCGTGCATTTAACCAATTATTTGTTTTTTATTAGTGCAAAGATGTGTGACAACGATGAGGCTGGATGTTCTAAGCGCATAAGCGCTGAAGGAGAACTCAGACCTCCGAATAAACAATTGACATTCTGGGAGGCGGCCCAGCGGCTAGAAGATGATGAAGAATACCATCCTTCAGAGAGCGAGGATGATGAGATGGAAGACGCGGAGGAAGAAGCCGAAGGAACAGCGGGCGATGAAACCACTGATGGCGGCGAGGGCACAGGGAGTGGTAGCAACCCTCCTAACAAGAAGAAGAAGAAGCCGAAGGACCGGCGCCCGAACACGGTCGGCACGGTCAGGGAGGGAATTACCAAAGTGAGCCCAACTTGTGTTCCTTTGGAGCCCGACCTTGTCGTCAAAGGGTACGGTGGGCAAGTGGCGGCGATCACCCGGACAACCATCTCGATCAACACCGAGAATCTCCGGCATAAAGATAATGGACACTTGCGCACACTCCTCTTCGAGAAGCTGCATGCAAGATACAAGTTCCCCGCTAAGTATCAGAACACAAATTATCATGGGAATGAAGTAAACAAATCCGCCCTCACAAAGATGAGAACCGCCCTGGCCAGCTGGAGAACCCGGATAAAGAAGAAGATCTATAAAGAAGTCAAAAGTCTCGAGGAGATCCAGAAGATTGACCCGCAGATCACCGAAGATCAGTTCCGGGAGTTCAAGGAGAGGTGTGAATCCGAAAGAGCCCTGGCCAATAGTAATCGGGGAAAGGTGTTGCAGGCGATGAATATAGGTCATCACCCTCTCGGATCTGGTGGATACAGAACCGCGGAGGCCAAATGGAATAAGGAGGACGAATAGTATAGATCCAAGGGGATAGAAAACCCCTTTGCTAAATTCGAAACCGGGGAGGTTCGAAACTTCATCAGGGCCCGTTACCATGTGGACCCAAAAACCAAACAACTCACCGCGGATCCTGCGGTGAAGGAATTCGAGGAAATTGTGGTAAGTATAATCTAATTACCGCGGATCAACTCGATTGCAATCTAATCGATGATCTAAATGATTCACTGTTACTTCTTCTGCAGGAGGAGGAAATTGTTGCTAGTCATGGATCCTGTGGTTCCTCATCCTGTGGGGTCGGCGGCCACCAGTGGGATAACCCTTTAACAGGCGATGAACCGGGCCAAGAAAATAGAGCGATTCTGAAGAAGCCGTTGCCGACCGTCTGCCGCCTCGGGGTAAGAATTGGGTGGATCATTTTGGTCCACCGAGGACGCATGTGGCGCCGGGAAGGAGCGAGGAGGAAAACCGCGAGGTTCAAGAACTTAAGGCACAAGTGGCGCGGATCCCGCAGATCGTCCAAGACAACCTGGCAATCACCCTCACGTCCTTCCTGCCTACCTTGGTGGAGTCAATAGCGAACTGGAGTGCGGGTGGTCGAGTAGGGCCGTGCCCGATTCCAAGCATGGTCAGCAGCCACTCGAACAACGTGGCGCCGACGAATCAGGCGAACTACGTGTTCGTGACTCCCCCTGCCATCACCGCGGCGCCAGAGTACATGTTGGTGCCCCCCTGCCATCGTCGCGGCGGCACCGGAGCTCCAAGCACCCGTCGGTAGGGAGAATACACCGGCGGCCAGCACCGCGCCATCAAGTAGCCCTTCCGTCTCTTGCACGCCCGTCGCCGTATGCGGTGCGTCGACATTAACCGATCTCGACACCATCACGGTAAACAAATTGCTTTAAGTACCGCCTTTCATGGCATCTATTACTCTTATGGCATCTCTGACGATGCCGTACATGTTTTCCGCAGACGGATGTTCCTTGCACTCTCTTATGCTACGTGAACAACGAGCTGAGGGATGTTGCCAAGGGTACCACCGTTCAACCCTTGCAGCGCACGTTCCACTCAAGGCCGATGCCAGATAGCGTGCACAGGGTTAAAATTAGTCGGGTGCTAAGGGGCTGCGACGACCTGGAACCTCCCATTCAACCCCCAGGAGCGGATGAAGAAGAGCCGTCTGTCCTTAGAACTTGCTTCGGCTTATTATTTCTATGGCCAAAGAGCATGATCCTTTTGGGGACGGTGGGGGCCATCACGCCACGCATAACAAGCCGCTGTCGTGCGGCCGACAAGTGGTGGCAAGGCCCCCTTACCGCCCTCGCCGTCACCTCCACGCGGTGGGTCGGATGATCATGTTGATGATATGCACATGGCGCAGGATCCGGCCGAGGACGACAAAGACTGGAATGATCACTTCTTCAGCACTCAGTTTGGAAACGAAGAAGACCTAGCTGGTGGCCCCACAGATAAAGCCAGTATCACCAAGCGTCTGTTTGGTTCTCAGGAGACGCCTCCAGCTTGCGCCTTTACAGATCCAGCTGATACAACCAACCGGCCCTTTATTCTAAGCCCTGACACACTACATAGGGCGGCCGGTGCTCAGATTGCGGTGCCTGCCCGCTCTCCAAAAGGAAAAAAGAGCAGGAAAAGAAAATCTAGCAGCTCGAGCCAGCCGGTGGCGTCAACAACTGCGAATCCGATCAGGTTTCGGGATGGGCCACCAAGACCCGAGGTTATTATGTGGAGGATTCATGTGGTGGGTGAGCCCATGCTACCTAAGAATTTGCGGAAGCTCGCCAGTTCGGAACTGCAGAGTGTGCATGACGGCATGCTGATGATAGAGAGACGCCTTCTATCGGAGAAAGATCCCTCGCACCCGGTATTCGTGGTTAAGGTGCCACCAGGCTTGGGCTTCGTCGACACTGCCCCCGCGGATCTGTTCTTCCTGCGGTTCGAAGACATCTTCAATATGTTCCACCTATACCCGCTGCACTATACCATGGTCTGTCTCTTTTCTCTCAGCCTGGCCATGCAGATCATTAGAGAGAACACACCGGGCATCGCTATAGTGGACCCCTACTACATGCGTGACGGCTGCTTGGGTTCCCCCGCTGAACGACGTATCGTGGCCTCGTACCTAAAAAAATTCTCGTGGCGAACAAGACAAAGGAATACATTCTCGTGCCTTACTTTCCCGAGTAAGTCGTTATTCACTCTCCACCGTCGATTGTATTTATTAGATTATCATCATTCTTTTTCCAACACATTCCATTTGAATTTTTTGCGCAGAGATGAACACTGCACGCTCATCTCCTTATCGCCGAAGCATTCCCACGCCACGTATTTCGACTCGGGGAGTCTAGAAAAGAAGAAAAACTACGACAAGATCAAGGAAGTTCTGGATGATGCTCTCACTGGCTTTGCCTCGACGGAAGGCACCACCTTCGTGCGTACGAAGGTCAAGTTCGGCAGGAACGTCTTCAACCACGTAACGGAGTTCCCCAGGTGAAGCGGAAAAGCAAGAAGAAGGAAGCCTACTACGCACTCCATCACATGAGGGCGTTCCTACTTGACCAGCAGAATTCTACGCTGCCAGATCATCTCAAACAGTGGGCCGAAGCAAAGGCCAAGATCAATGATTCGGATATTAGACAAGAGATGTATCGCATCCAGCAGCAGTTTGGGGCAATCATCTTTCGTGATGTCATGACTTCGGGGGGGATCTTCTATGGAGGAAATATCCCGAATAACCGTGACATAGAAGATCGCCTAGAGATGCAGGGTGACTATAGGAAGTTCATGACGAGACAAGGCGTCCTCCCGTTCCCTAAGCCGAGCCAGAAGGCTGATGTTGGCCTAGTTGTAGTTACAAACTATAGATGACCTTTGTGTGTGTGTGTGGACAAGTGTACTTATCTTATTAGGTTTATGAATCATCGCTTACTTATTTTGCTTATTATTATTATATATCAATCAATGCTTGGTTTTTTTGCTTACTCTTTGGTCCTTTGCTCAATTTGGTCCTTCTTTTTTTCCTTACTCTTTTTTCGAGAATAATGCCGATGATTGAAATGTCGTGGCACACTATATATGTGAATGTGCTACGATGGGACTGTGAGCCTTGTGATATGCACAAGTCCAGGTCTTGTGCATCCTACTTGGCTCACCGTTCCATCGTAGCATATTCCTGTGTCCAACGACCTATGTATATATATGAGGCATTCTTTTCGAGTTATTTTTGTCTTTTTCGAGAATATGCCGATGATTGAAATGTCGTGGCACAATATATATGTGAATGTGCTATGACGGGATAGTTAGCCTTGTGATATGCACAAGTCCGTGAATGCATCCTACTTGGCTATTGTTCCGTCATAGCATATTCTGTGTCCAACGACCTAGCTAGTTATATATGAGGCATTCTTTTCGAGCTACTTTGGTCTTTTTCGAGAATAATGCCGATGATTGAAATGTCGTGGCACACTATATATGTGAATGTGCTATGACGGGATAGTTAGCCTTGTGATATGCACAAGTCCAGGAATTGTGCATCCTACTTGGCTAACGGTTGCGTCATAGCATATTCTTGTGTCCAACGACCTAGCTAGTTATATATGAGGCATTCTTTTCGAGCTACTTTGGTCTTTTTCAAGAATAATGCCGATGATTGAAATGTCTTGGCACACTATATATGTGAATGTGCTACGATGGGATTGTACGCCTTGTGCTATGCACAAGTCCAGGTGTTGTGCATCCTACTTGGCGTACGGTTCCATCGTAGCATATTCCTGTGTCCAACGACCTATGTATATATATGAGGCATGCTTTTTGAGTTACTTTGGTCTTTTTCGAGAATAATGCCGATGATTGAAATGTCGTGGCACACTATATATGTGAATGTGCTACGACGGGATTGTGAGCCTTGTGATATGCACAAGTCTAGGTCTTATGCATCCTACATGGCTCACCGTTCCGTCGTAGCATATTCGTGTGTCCAACGACCTATGTATATATATGAGGCATGCTTTTTGAGTTTGGTCTTTTTGATTTAGGAGTACTTTCTATAAGTGTATCTTCATATGCGACTTTAATTATACATGTTTTTTTCTCAATCACCGGTTAATTATTATTGTCAACTTATAGATGACGTGGTACGTCGTGTACAAGGGACGGGTTCCCGGAGTCTACGATGATTGGGAAGACTGCCGAAGACAGGTGCACCGTTTCAGCGGCAATAGCTACAAAGGGTACATCACTATGGCGGAGGCGGAAGCTAGATACACGCGCTATCTAGCGGGAGTTAGGACAAGGAACCGGATGAAGACCTACACCTTCGTCGCGGCGATGATCATGCTTATCTTCTTTGGTTATTTATCTCGCGTTTGTGTCTAGCTAGTTTAGATGTCTAGGCGAGCTTCCGAGCTCTAAGTTGTTCGATTGACACATGTATTCGCATGTCACCAACTACTACTTTGTAACATGATCAAAACAATGTAACTTAGACTATGTATTCATGTATGAGACTTATCTATATGTATTTGTTTCAATCTTGTTTTTCATATTGAGTATTTATATATATAATTGTATATCTTGTATCTGTGTGTGTATATCTACTGTAATATTGTATATAATCTGTATTGTATATAATCTGGCTCGGAAACTAAAAAAACAAAAAATACATCTGTGGCGCACATGGTCTACCTTCTGTGGCGCACGACACCTAAAGCGCACTATGGAAGGTTAGTGGCGCACTAGGTAGTGCGCCACAGAAGATCCCAGGGGTAGCGCACATGCCCAAACATCTATGGTGCACTAGCAGGTGCGCTACGCCTGTCTCTACACAACCGTGGCGCACTAGGCAGTGCGCCACGGCTGAGAGATAGCCGTAGCGCAAGGCCCGTGGCGCACTTCCAGTGCGCCACAGATGATGTTTCCAGGTGCGACACTAAAGGCCATTTCCTAGTAGTGACTACCTGATCCACTACTCCTAGCATAACTAGGGTTTGGCTTATGAGCATCACTAGTACCATAGTGCAGTCAATCTTAGCCATGCTTAGTGGTCCGATGCTGATCATTCAGGTGATGCACCGGAGATGCGAATGAATCTAGTATGGTAGGATGTGGTGATGTGATCAGAGATGAATACTAAACATGCTAAGGCTTGTATGGGAGGCCACGTGGGTTGTGGTTTTTGTAGTCCCATACTTGCCACCTCTAGGACCTGATGTTCTTTCCTCTTGAACAAAGACGAGCGTACAACCACACGGGGGCCTGGAAACCCCCACGACTCACTAACTTGCCTAGTAGATTCCATGAGTCACATAGTTCGGGCTTTCCATTCGACATATGCATCTCGGTTGTTCTTGAATGGAGGTGAAGGAGGTGCATTCATAACAGGTAGGTAAGCATGGCCGGGAACAAGAGATGACCGACATCCGTAATCTTGAACCCTGCGCACATCAATAGGGACCGGCTTCGTGACTCTACCCGTTATGGCGGCATCTCCCTAGTGCGTGACTCATGGTCTCGGCGAAAGCAAGGTAAAGGTCGTGGTCAACCACTCTCTGCTGGCCTTCCAAGGAAGAAGGCTAATAATTTGGCATTAAGAATCAGTTGGTACGTGTGGGTAAAGTTGTGCACCCCTGCAGGGTTATTAACCTTTTCGAAAAGCCGTGTCCACGGTTATGGACGACTTGGGAACGGACGTGAAGATCATAGAGAACTATAGCCGAATGATAAAACTTGCCAACTAATGTGAGATCCGGAGTACTTCCTCATGGTTTTTTGAGGGGGTAGTCCGGGACGAGAGGTTCAGATGATGATGGTTCTTGGTGGATATCAAAGATGATTCGAAGAGCTAGAGTTGTAGTCTTCTTATCCCCTTTTGAAAATGATCTGACTAGACGAGTTTCTTCTCCCTCTTGTTTTGAAAACAAAAGATGTCTTTATGCAAAATAACTCCACACTAGCCATAAGTCTTGTGGAGTACACCCTGTACTCAGTCTTGCTTCGTTGATGTTTTCTACAAATGAAGCTACTCCAACTGAAGGTGGTTTCGACGTCGAAGTCGATGAGTAGTCGGGTCCTGGGCAGCAGCCTAGGATCTATGGAAGGGTCGCTACTTCTGTTCAAAGGCCTCTTAGGCCCTTTGCTAAGTTTTTTGTTTTAGAACAACTTGTTTTCTTCCATTGTTTGTTGTAATGATGGGTCCGTGACCCCTGGTTTGTAACTCTCTTAAGAGTTTACCTTATTAATGTATGGTTTGTATGTTCTATAATGCTACCGATCTTTCCATGCGCGTTTCAGAATTTAGGTTAGGCTTATATCAGATGAGGATCTGATATTTGTCTAGTCCTGATTCCGGGCTGTGACAGATTTTTGTATCAGAGCAGGACTGTCTGTAGGAAACCCTTCTAGTTGGTCGATGTTCAGTCTAGAGTTTGAGAAAACTATTTGAAAGCTAAAATCTATTTGCAAAAGTCTGAATAGGACTCTTTTTACTCCTTATCCAAGGTTGTTCTATTGCTAAGTTATCTTATCTCGTTTGTTTTGCAAGGTTTTCACTTCTCGTCTATCATTTCAAACTTTTAGGATATACGAGTTTGGGTTGTTTTCCCTAGTACTCCGTACTTGGTTGCAAGGCTCAGAGTTTCCAAGATAAGTGCGTGCACCTGAGCATTGTTTTTCAGCTTTGCTAAGGATGCCTCTAATCTTGTTCTCTATTCTTTCGTGACTTGTCGGTATCGTATCATGCTTGCATTCCATTAGTATGGTTTGTATTTAAGTTGGTAGCATATAT
Source organism: Avena longiglumis (assembly GCA_030063025.1). NCBI lineage: Eukaryota > Viridiplantae > Streptophyta > Magnoliopsida > Poales > Poaceae > Avena > Avena longiglumis. Next base: position 465,810,298 of record CP125974.1, on the reverse strand, counting down.
GTTCCGTATGCTTGTTCTACTGCCATACTTAACGCATTGATATAATCTTCATTCACATGTTTACCTCTACCATGATCTTTTGATATGGTTTTCGTCATACTTTGATGTACCCTTTCTAGTGAATCCATTCTCATGGTTTATGTTTTCTCCTAAGGATGTCGTGTGGTACTCGTGGTTCTGTTGGCCATCGAGGAAACAACAATGCTAAACAGGAACTTCCGCCACCTCCCACAATGGCTGAGGTTCTCAACAACATTGAGACCAACCGTCTAAGGAATGAATGCCTTCTGGAGCGTGTGGCGCAGAACACTGAACATCGTCCTGACGACTGTGTCACACTTGGTGATTTCATCTACTCTTTTCCTCCAATCTTTACCCACTCCAAGGAACCCCTTGAAGCTGATGATTGGCTCAGCACCATAGAGCGCAAGTTCAGTGCTCTTCGAGTCTGTCCCGCTGACCGTGTCAACTTCGCCACCTATCAACTGGAAGGTGAGGCTAGTGTTTGGTGGGATGGTTTTCTGAATCTGCAAGCTCAGGGACATGATGTTACCTGGGAAGAGTTTGTTTCAGCATTCCGTGCCTCTTACATCCCTTAGCCCGTGATGGATCTCAATGGGAGGGAGTTTCTGGATCTGACTCAGGGGCGCATGGATATTGAAACATATGGGCGTGAGTTTACTCGCCTGGCTTGCTATGCAACCAGGGATGTGACCAATGATGAAGATAAGCAAGAGTTGTTCCGTAAGGGACTTAACCCTGCACTTTGCTATGAGTTGTTGCCCTTCAAGTTCTAGTCTTTCCAGTACTTGCACATTCAGGCTCTTACTCTGGAGCATGGAAGGAAGGACATGGAAGTCTCTCAGAAGCGTGAAGAAGGAAATTCTCATGCTTCTTCCTCTAGTAAAAAGAAGCGCCGTGTATTTGTTCCATACAGTGTTGTGCCTCATGCTCCTTATGCAGCCAAGTCTTCTGGCAATGCTTCTCGTCAGCCACAGTCAAATACTGGTGGAGCAAATTCTTGTTCTCCTGCTGGTTCTCACACTGGAGTTAACTGTTACTCCTGTGGTCAGCCTGACACTACTCTAGGGAGTGTTCCCAAAGGGCTGTCGGTCGCAATGATCAGCAGGAAAAGAAAAATGATAAATCTCAAGGTGCTGGACGTGGTCGTATGACCCATGTCACTGTTGAGGAAGCTCAGGAAGATCCACGCGTCATTCTGGGTATGCTTCGTGTCAATTCAATTCTCGCAACAGTCTTTTTTGATTCTGGAGCATCGCATACATTCATATCACAAGAGTTTGAACGGGAGCATGATATACCTTTTGAAGCAATGTTCTCCCCTATAGAGATTAGTTCTCCTGGGTCTCGTTGGCAGACCATCTGGGTTACTCATGGGGTTGAGATAGATATAGCATATCAGAAGTTTCCCACTTCCCTCATTGCACTCAAGTCAACTGACATTAATGTCATTCTGTGCATGGACTGGTTAACCAAGTATCAAGCCATCATTGACTGTGCACTTAGAACAGTTTCTGTACCTCTCCTGCTGGCATAACTATCAAGTATTGGACTGATGGTTCAAAGTCTCCTTCAGTAGTTCTTAAACCTTTCTCAGAGTTGTATGCCATGGATGTTTTACCTACTCTCGAGGTCCAAGATTTCCATGTAGTCTGTGATTTCCCGGATGTCTTTCCTGAAGAGTTGCTTGGCATGCCACCTGATCGAAGTGTGGAGTTTGTCATAGAGCTAGTTCCTGGAACTACTCCTATCTCCAAAATACCTTACCGCATGCCTCCTCATGAGTTGGTTGAGTTGAAGAAGCAACTTGAAGAGCTTGAAGGCCTAGGATACATCCAACCTATCACATCTTCTTGGGGTTGCCCTACCATCTTTCTCAAGAAGCGGGATACAAATATTCCAAGATTGGTGGTTGATTACCGTCCACTCAACGCGGTGACAATCAAGAATAAGTACCCACTTGACAATCAAGAATAAGTACCCACTTCCCGGATTAATGACCTCTTTGATCAATTAAGTGGTGCCACTCTCTTCTCCAAAATGGCCTTAGTATCAGGGTATCATCAAATCAAGATCAGGAAGGAGGATATCCCAAAGACAGCATTCACCACTCGTTATGGTCTTTACGAGTATACAGTGATGTCCTTCGGGTTAACCAATGCCCCTGCCACATTTATGAGGCTCATGAACTCCGTATTCATGGAGTATCTCGACAAGTTCGTCGTGGTATACATCGATGACATTCTAATCTACTCCAAGACCGAAGAAGAGCATGCCGAACATCTACGTTTGGTGTTGACTAAACTTCGTGAACATCGTCTCTACGCCAAGTTTTCCAGATGTGAGTTCTTGTTACAAGATCTCATCTTCCTTGGTCATTTTGCATCTACAAGTGGTGTTGCTGTCATACCGGATAAGGTTTAGACCATTCTGGAATGGAAGTCACCTACTTCAGTCAAGGAAGTTCGACGTTTTCTTGGAATGGCTGGATATTACCGCAGATTCATCGAGAACTTCTCCAAGATAGCCAAGCCTATGACTGATCTTCTTAAGAAAGATAAGAAATTTGAATGGTTAGAAAAGGCAGATGAAACCTTCCAAGCTTTGAAAACTAAGCTAACCACCGCCCTTGTGCTCGTCCTTCCAGATACAAGAAACGACTTCGTCATCTATTATGACGCTTCTCTCCAATGGCTCGGTTGTGTGTTGATGCAAGATGGTCATGTAGTGGCCTATGCCTCTCAGCAGTTGAAGCCACATGAGAACAAGTATCCAACCCATGATCTCGAACTCGCTGCTGTTGTTCATGCTCTTAAGCAATGGCGACACTACCTCATCGGTAACCGTTGCGAACTTTACTCGGATCATCAAAGCCTGAAGTATCTTTTTACCCAGCCAGATCTGAATCTCAGGCAAAGATGATGGTTGGAACTCATCAAAGATTATGATTTTGGTCTCAATTATCAACCCAGCAAAGCCAATGTCGTTGCTGATGCGCTAAGTCGGAAGTCTTATTGCAATAATATGATGATTTCACAAGCCCAACCTGCTCTCTACGAGGAAATCAAGCGTCTCAACCTTGAAGTAGTTCCTTGTGGATTTCTTGCTAACCTTGAAATAAAATCTTCTCTCGAGGACCAAATCAAGGAAGCTAAAAAACAAGGTGATGAAGTTACCAAGATCAAAGAACGTGTTGCAAGCGGTGAAGCTAAATGTTTCTCTGTCAATGATCAAGGTATCCTATACTTCAGTAAACGGCTAGTGGTTCCAAGCAGTCGGAAAATAAAAGATCTAATCCTATTGGAAGATCATGAATCCCCTCTATCTATCCATCCTGGTGGTACCAAGATGTACCGAGATCTCCGTAAAAGATTCTGGTGGAGTGGAATGAAACCAGAAATCGCTCGCTTTGTTGCAAAGTGCGACGTTTTCCGTTGTGTGAAGGCTGAACACCAAAGGCCTGCTGTACTTCTGCAGTCGTTGAAAATTCCTGAGTGTGGACTTCCAAGGAAACGAGCAGGAAATGATTCCATATGGTTAATAGTTGATCGGTTATCCAAAGGTGCTGATTTCCTTCCAGTTCGTGAAACTATCCGTGCTAGTCAAATGGCTGAACTATACATGTCTCGGATCGTCGTTCTTCATGGTGTCCCCAAGAAGATCATCTCTGATCGTGGAAGTTTGTTTACTTCCAAATTCTGGCAAAGTTTGCAAGATGCAATGGGAACTCATGTCTCCTTCAGCACAGCCTATCATCCTAAAATCGGTGGTCAAACTGAAAGAGTGAATCAAATTTTTGAAGACATGCTCAGAGCGTGTGTTATATCCTTTGGAAAGAACTGGCAGAAATGTCTTCCTTTCACGGAGTTCTCCTACAACAACAACTTTCAATCTAGTTTGGGCATGGCACCTTTTCAATTCCTGTATGGGAGAACATGTCGAACAACGCTGAACTGGACAGAAACCGGCGAAAGACAATTCTTTGGTCCGGATATGTTCCAAGAAGCAGAAGATCAAGTTAGCATAATTCGAGAGCGTCTAAAGTCCTCTCAATCTCGTCAGAAGACCAACTACGATGGTCATCATATTGATGTTCATTATGAAGTTGGTGATCAAGTTTACCTCCGGGTCACTCCTCTGAAGGGTGTCCATCGATTCGGTATCAAAGGCAAATTGGCTCCTCGCTACGTTGGTCCGTTTCGCATTCTCTCCAAGCGGGGTGAGCTTGCCTACCAATTGGATCTACCTTCAAATTTTCCAGAGGTACATGATGTCTTCCATGTGTCTCAACTCAAGCGTTGCTTCAAAGATCACATTCGTGGTGTGGACCATGAAACTTTGGATCTCCAAGATGATCTAACATATTGAGAATACCCTGTTCGTATTCTTGATGAAACCGAGCGAAAGACTCGTCGTCAAATCATCAAGTTCCTGAAAGTTCAATAGTCTCATCACTCTAAGTCAGAGGCAACCTGGGAACGCGAAGATCGTCTTCGATCTGAGTACCCTGCCTTCTTTTCTAAAACCTAGGAATCTCGGGCTGAGATTCTTGTAAGTGGGTTAGAGCTATAACATACCACCCTTTTGTATAATATTAATAAGGACATGTTTGATCATTGCATGCATGCATAACACTTGCACTTTAATTTAACCAAACAAGAATAAATAAAACCCTAATAGCTTCCCCTCTCTCTTTGAATCAATTCAAATGGTTTTGGTATTTTGAAAACTAACCAAAAGAGTGGAACCCAAAATGAATAAAAAGGGTCCCACACTATTCTTTATACTTTATAAAAAGTTTCTATAATTTTGAAATATTCAAAACAGTTTGGAATTTGAAAATTATAAATAGATAAATAGAAAATAGAAAAGAAAAGGTTTTTGAAATAAAAACTACCCCTAACCCTCTCTGGGTCGCAACCTACTTCTCTCCCTCTCTCTCTCTGCTGCTAGCGCAGCTGCCAGCAGCCTGCCTACCTCCCTCTGTCATGGCCCATCTGGCCCAGCCGCAGCCCACCCTAGCCCGTGCCGCTTCAGATAGCCCCGTCATCGTCTTCCTCGCCGGCCAAGAAGCTCGGTGGTGCTGTCTCCACCGCCTGCCTGCGTCTTGATGCGTGCCGCCGCCACGATGCGCACCGCCGCCCCAGAGCATCTATATGATCCTCAGCGCCGCCCGGACGAACCCTAGTTCCCTTTTTCCTATTTTCCCCATCCTCGCCGGAACCCTAGCTTCCAGGAGCTCCGGTGCTCCGCTATTCTTGGTCTCCCCTCGCCCTACTGAGAGCCCCAGGAGAACCGCCTCCCCGCCAGCATCATCTCCGTCGAAGCACACAAGATGGGAGGGCTCCAGCTCGTCGGAATCGAGCTCGAGGTGTTTGTCTGCCGAAGTTCGGCCACCGTTGATTCGCCGGCTCCCGACCTCGCCTCGCCTCTCCGACCCATCCACCGGCTTCCTGGTGAGCTAGCGGTGCTAACGCACCCCACTGCTCGCTCTCTCCCTCTTTGTATCGTCGCCGCCACAACCACCTGCAGCCACCACCGTCGGCCAGCGTTGCACACGTTGCTCCTACGACCTCCCGCCAGCGGCGCCGCCACTTTCTGGCTCCCCTTGCTCTCCTCTTTCCAGCGCGTCCATCCCCGCAGCCCCGCATCGCCCCTAGAGCCATATTCGATCATCACCTGAGGCATCTCCATTGCTGACGTCAGCATGACGTCAGCATGGTGCAATATTTCCCTTTTGTTTTATTTTATAAATGAATTCTGTAATTATTTCTGTAAATGGAAAATCCCTGATAGGTGGGCCATACCTGTAAGAGTTTTATTATTTTCTGTAATTATTTTCTGAAATGATTGAAAGTCTTACATGTGGGCCCAAGTTTGGAAATTATTTCAAATATTCCAAAAATGATTTAAAATGAATTAAAATTTGAGAAATTCATAACTAATTCATTTTGAATTAGAAAAAATACAAATAATATACCAAAATGTTCAGAAAAATGAAACCTATCTAGATAATCTATAATCATACATTGTTAATCATCTTTGATGGCAAGTTTAATTAGAGAAACCAATTGAACCCCACAGGTGATTCCGATGATCCCCCTGTTTTAGGGTTTGGACATCTCGGACCCCCTTTAAACTGACCAAGCATGTTCTAAGGTTCTTTTAAACACTATTCAACTTGTCATAACATCCATATTGTATGAGAATCGCACATGCCATGTGTTGAGTGTTGCTTTCTCTTTTCCGATGATTGGTTCTTGCGAATAGGAACCGAACCCGACGCTGAAGTCAACGCCGCCGAAGAGCAGTATCAGTCCAATAATGGACAAGGCAAGCGAAGCCCCACTCATACATATAAATCCTATTTTTACAAAGTATTTCATTCTAGTCATATGCATTCGGTTCAACAGTCTTTTCTCAGTAGATAGAGTAATCCTATCTGATGCATGTTTCCCTTTGTGAACTATACTACCTGATCCACTACTCCTAGCATAACTAGGGTTTGTCTTATGAGCATCACTAGTACCATAGTGCAGTCAAGCTTAGCCATGCTTAGTGGTCCGATGCTGATCATTCAGGTGATGCACCGGAGATGCGAATGGATCTAGTATGGTAGGATGTGGTGATGTGATTAGAGATGAAAACTAAACATGCTAAGGCTTGTATGGGAGTCCACGTGGGTTGTGGTTTTTGTAGTCCCATACTTGCCACCCCTAGGACCTGATGGTCTTGCCTCTTGATCCAAGACGGGTGTACAACCACACGAGGGCCTGGAAACCCCCTCGACTCACAAACTTGCCTAGTAGATTCCATGAGTCACATAGTTCGAGCTTTCCATTCGACATACACATCTCGGTTGTTCTTGAATGGAGGTGAAGGAGGTGCATTCATAACAGGTAGGTAAGCGTGGTCGGGAACAAGAGATGCCCGGCATCTGTAATCTTGAACCCTGCGCACATCATTAGGGACCAGCTTCGGGACTTGACCCATTATGGCGGCATCTCCCTAGTGCGTAACTCATGGTCTCGGCGAAAGCAAGGTAAAGGTCGTGGTCAACCACTCTCTGCCGGCCTTCCAAGGAAGAGGGCTAATAATTTGGCATGAAGAATCGGTTGGTACGTGTGGGTAAAGTTGTGCACACCTGCAGGATTATTAATCTTTTCGAAAAGCCGTCCAAGGTTATGGACGACTTAGGAATGAACGTGAAGATCATAGAGAATTATAACCGAATGATAAAACTTGCTAACTAATGTGAGATCTGGAGTACTTCCTCGTGGTTGTTTGAGGGGGTAGTTCGGGAGGAGAGGTTAAGATGATGATGGTGCTTGGTGCATATCAAAGATGATTCGAAGATCTAGAGTTGTAGTCTTCTTATCCCCTTTTGAAAATGATCTGACTAGACGAGTTTCTTCTCCCTCTTGTTTTGAAAACAAAAGATGGCTTTATGGAAAATAACTCCACTAGCCATAAGTCTTGCAGAGTACAACCTGTACTCAATCTTGCTTCGTTGATGTTTTCTACAAATGAAGCTACTCCAACTGAAGGTGGTTTCTACATCGAAGTCTACGAGTAGTCGGGGTTCCTGGGCAGTAGCCTAGGATCTATGGAAGGGTCGCTACTTCTGTTCAAAGGCCTCTTAGGCCCTTTTCTAAGTTTGTTGTTTTAGAACAACTTGTTTGCTTTCGTTGTTTGTTGTAATGATGGGTCTGTGACCCCTGGTTTGTAACTCTTTTAAAAGTTTACCTTATTAATGTATGGTTTTTATGTTCTTTAATGCTACCGATATTTCCCTGAGCGTTTCGGAATTTAGGTTAGGCTTATATCAGATGAGGATATGGTATTTGTCTAGCCCTGATTCCGGGTCGTGACACCTGCTTAAGGATCTTGTTCTCGCTGTCCAGCTGCTAAATATGCTTGGACCGCTCGACAATATCCTTAGCTTTGGCAATGGTCTCTACAAGTCGGAAAAACAACAGTACACAGTAAGTACTCGGAGAATGTGAGCACAAAACCAAGTCGGAATGCGAAAAAGAAAACAGACGCTTGCTCTTGGTGATATGTTCCTTCAAGAAGGCAGTTTTACCCTTTTCGCCTTGCAAGTCGGCGCGCATCTTCTGGTCCTTATCGTTGGCCATGCCCCTCCGAGCATTCTCATTCTATGGAAAGAAGAAAGTTAATCATTGGATGGTCTACTTGGAGCCTCTAGCCAGAAAATTTCCACCTAGACACTCGGGGGCTAGAGCGAGAGTTTTTAACTTAGCAATATGCTTAGTCTTTCTTTAAGCATCTAGTCGGAACTAATTCAGTTTTCGATTAGAGGCTTGGGGGATACAGTATAAAGTTTTAATTCAGATGTATGCTTAGTTTCTCTTTAAAGCATCTAGTCAGAACGAATTCAGTTACAACTAGAAGCTTGGGGGCTATAGTATCGAAATTTATAAACACTGCGTATGCTACTCTTGAACCATCTAGTCGGTATAATTCATTCAAACAACATGCTTGTGAGCTATAGTGAGAAGTTTTCTAGCTTAGTCACTCTTAGAGTATTCAGATGCAAAGACCTATGGTTTTCCATCTAAATCCTCGGGGGCTACAGTGGGATACTCATATGAAATGCAAAAGGCAAATAAAACTTAAAAGTGCAATGATCTTGAGATTGGTAGTGCTCTCGGCCAGCAGCTTGCCAAAGGATACACTCTTTCCTTGCAAGATCTCTGCTTGCCGGAGGAGCTCCTCAAGACCGCACGTCGGAGATGTTGGCGCTGCACCAGGAACCAGAGAAGTGCTACCCGACGTAAGTGCCGGATAGACTATCTTCGGGAACTCTATGGATTTCTGGGGGACGAGGGCGCCGCCTTCGGCAGAGGTACCACCTTCTACCACCGCCTTAACGCTACCGATGGCATCCTTAGCCGGAGCTTTATCCATTAGGTGTGCGAAACTTTCCTGCATCGCCTGTTCGCCGACAACAGCAACCTCGGTTGAGGCACCTAAGTCCACTTCCATGGCGAAAGGGCCAGCTGCTTCCTTGGCTTGAGAGCTTGTCGGAGCGGACGAAGGCTTGACGATGGGAGTGACAGGGGCGATGACGGGAGATACGTCGCAATGCAGCATATCCTTGATGGTTCTAGAAGCCCCCAAAGTTTTGGAGGTCTTCTTCAAGATGGTCATGGCTTTCTTTCTGAAATGTGCAAAATGCATAAGTACAGGAATAAGAAAGATGAATGGACATCGTCGGAGAGAAAGAAGCTTACACAAGAGGGGGTGCTTTGGCAAAAGGGATCCCAGTAATCCTTCTTTTATCCGCCTCCAGGGCGGCAGTAGTCTTTTTGGAGGCTCCACCCTCCATCTTCTTCTTCTTGCCTCCGTCGGCAACATCAGAAGTGGAGTTCTTCTGCTTTCGCGCCAACGGAGCATCATCGTCGGACACGATGGTTACTTCCTTCATCTTTGGACCATAGATTTTGGGATCCATGTTGTCCTCATCTATGTCGCAAAGATGTTAAGAGAAAAACCACCATCTTAGATGAGATGATCATGGTTAGATGGAAAAACTGGAGTATATGTCATACACGGAAAATAAAGACCTTTGGGCACTTGCTCTCTACGAACATGTCATAGGTGATGGTGAAGCCACGCTGTCTATCCTTCACCTTGACGATGTCCTTGAGGCAAAGCTTGACGGAGTCACTCGAGAAATTATCCTCAGAGATGCGGAGGCTATCCCTTGTATCATTCGTACACTCGTGCATCAGCTTCAAGCGGTGCTACAGAGGCTAGATCTGCCTGATAAACCAGCACATGGCTAGGTCCAACCCGGTCAAACCCGTATCTTCGAGCCACTCTATCCGCAGGACTCATGGCCGAAGATGTCGGGGAACCTCCGGCCAGGCCGGATATTGAAGCTTATGGTGCCACAATTTCTAATTCCGTCCTTGCTGGCTCTGGCTTCGCGCTTGACGGTAAAGAAGTATATGAAGAGGTCTAGCCTAGGCCTAATCCCTAAGTATCCTTCGCAAAGCGCCGCGTAGTTGCTAAGTGCTAAGATGTTGTTGGGAGAGAGGTTTTGAGGCTGTACTCGGTAATGATTGAGGACAGCGAGGAAGAAGTTAGAGATGGGCAGGGAGACACCGCGTACCAACTGTGCTTTGAGGTACACCTTTTCTCCGGCTTGGGGAGAAGGTGTGACCTCGCCGGCCGGCGCCGCCCGCCAGGCGAGCCCCTCCATCGCAGGAAGGTAGCCTTCGACGATCAACTCCTTGATGTCACGGTCTGTGATGTCCGAACCGCACCAGTCGCCTTTGTGGGAGTCGCTTTCCTCCTCCAGCAGCTCCAGCGCCGCTGGATTATGGTCGCCACCGATGGTTTTGCCACCACGGACATGGGGATGACTAGTCCCTCCAGGGGCACGACGCCGCCATAGATGGGGAGGAGCTGCTACTGGCCATTGGGTGCGTTTTGAGGTGACTGGTGAGATTGGGAGTTAGGGTTTTTCGCACGTTGCACGGAGAGCTCGAGGGGGCGCTCGCTAGAGGAAGAAGATGATGAGAGGAGAGAATGAGGTGAAAAGTAAATTTTCCGCCGCATTTACTATTTATGGTCTCCAGCATCGAGATTCGTGCAGCTTGATAGGACGATTGCCGCATAGACAACGTGTGCGCGGACGTGCGTGGAAATTTCGCCATGACCCAACCGTCACCTCCAATGGTTCGTATCGCTCACGCGGGAAAATCAAATATGACTGCATGTGTGAGTTACGAGGCATCGCTGACCTATGTCTATGTAACCCTGGCTGTCATAGGCAGACGAACCATCACATTAGAAGATTCGGGCATGGACGAATCCAGTCCGGTTACGGAAGAGTACGATAGAAGATTCAGCATTTCTCCGACTTACAAATTGAAGACGGAGAAAACCTTGCAGGGTTCTTTGGGAGGACTACAAGATATTGCTTGACGATTTGCCGACATCCATCTAGATGGAGCATTCAACGTGAAGAGGCAAGACGGCGCAAGATCTCGGAGTTCTCCGGGGGCTACTGTTGGGGATATGCTATATGGGTATCCTCATAGCATGTGCTATATCCGGATAACCCGGGTGGCCCACAGTTGGTAGCATGGCCCATGGCCTGCTGGGCGGCCCAGTTAGATGGATCCAGAAGGGAGGCCCATGCTGGATAAAGGAAGGCTATGGTGGAGTCACCAGCGTACCCGGAGCCTTGGAGTACAAGACATGCTAGACTAGTAATAGACAGTGTAGGACTCTGTAACCTGTCCGGCTAGGACTTTTCCTAGTAACCCTAGGACCTGGCGACTATATAAGTTGGGCCTATGGGATCCTTTAGGGAATAACCTAGTATCGTTTTACATACCCCTCGCACAGCGAACCTATCTCTGTAACTCGGCGTATTGACATTATAGTGATTTATATCAGGAGTAGGATTCCGCCACTGTTGTGGGATCTGAACCTGGGTAAGCCGTGTTACCTCGTACCCGTCAACCGTTCGCCTTCCCACACATCTCTAAACACGCACTGTAAGGACCTGTAGAGGTCCCAACCTTTAATAAGATAGAGCCCCCTGTGTTTACAATGCTAGTCCCTGGATCTATAGCTAGCATCCACAGTTTAGATGTAATATCAAGAAACAAAGGTCATAATATAACTTTATAACCAGGAATGACATAATTTTATTACATCTTTACATAGCTCATTTGGCTATTACATTACATTGCAGCGGAATAACTATAGTCATGGGTCCTTCATCTTCAAAGTGCCACAGGCAGATGTTGGTTGTAGACTTTGTAATCCTAATCAAACAATCTTCACTAAAATCAATCAAACCTGCAACATTACAAGTTACAGCCACAAGGGTCAATACATTTGAATTGTATTGGCAAGCTTCACTATTATTTATAATATGAGTGGATCCTATCAATACATGCATATTTGGCTAAGTAGAGTTTAAGGCTTATTTGCATAAAGCAATATTTTATCCTATCTTTTCAAAATGGTTTTGGTCCATTGTCAAATCTCCTTTTCCGAAATCCCTTGAACTCCTTGGTAACCCCAAGTGTTCAAGTCTTTGTCCAAATCTCTTGAGCACCTTGGTAACCCCAAGTGCATCAAGTTTTGTCAAAATCTCTTGAGCTCCTTGGTAACCCCAAGTGCCTCAAGTTTTAAAAGTTTTCTTTTAGAAATTAGAGTGTCGAGATCTTCCATAGCTTCAGGCCTTAGTTGCTCAGTATTGTCCATAACCGGGGACACGGCTAAGTACTTAGAATTTGATCTTCTGCAGAAGTTGTACACTTTACCCACATGACACAATCTCGTCTTGACGCCACCAGTGGCCGCTGGATAAGTACTCACCAAAATGGAGTACCGGCAGATCGAGAATGTGACAAAGTCTTTCCATAGGAGTCCTCCCAATACAAAATGCTAGCTTGTCTACCAGGCACAAATGTAGGGTTACTCCCTTACACAAATCTAGTTAACCTGAAGATGCCAATGCATGGGACTTCCACTATGTAGTTGACTAAGCCAGAGCCCATTTAGCATGTGGCTGTACACGGAAGCCACTGTACGAGAAACATGTTCAATCTCTAAGTTTCCTGGGTGGTTTCCTTTGGAGCACAACACAAAGAGATTGCCATAGTCATGGTTCCTTTTGTTGCCACCTTCTCCAATACTCAAAGTATCCTTGGCCACCCAGGTGGTTCATTGAGTCCTTGTTTTATTATGTAAAAACACAAGTCCTTTTCTCAACTTCATAAAATCTCAACATGTATCTCTTTTCAAAATATAGCATGGCTAAGCTTGTATTAACTATATTGTTTTCACTAAGGAATGTATAGGTAATCCTATTAGGATTTAGCATAGCATAAGTATAGAAATTCTTTTCATGCATGTTTCAAAATCCACTAAGTATAATGAAAATAGTAGGACTTTAGATGATAGTGTCACTTGCCTTAGTAGTTGGTGGTGTTGGTACACTCTTCGAAATAACACACTTGACAATCAACACAATCTATCAAGCAAAACAACCAAGACAAAAAATACACAAGATCAACACTAATGGCAACACAAAAATCATGCAAAGTATGCAAACATGCAAGATGGAAATTTTTATTGTACAAATTTTTATAACAAGGTTCTGAACATTACTAAGTGATTTCTGAACATTTTATATTTTCAAGATTACAAATACAACCATTTATGCAATTGTAGCAATTAGCAATATTTTCTAACACTTTGAAAGGTCGTTCTCACTAAATAATTGCGACGGTATTATTTATACTAGAATAAAATTATATTTTGGTCTTACTGTATATAGGGTTCAATATACAACCATTTTCAAAAGGATTCACTTAAAAATAATTTACATAACAATTTTTATACTCAAAGTACTCCACAAATGGTTCTGTATGAAACATGATTTTAACAGACTCAAAGATATATAATTATGTCTTTACTGTGTTCTACTCGTTTTTGTGAATCCATAGACATATTATTTGCTAAATTTGGATATACGGAACTAAAGATATGATTTTTACAAGTTTCTATGTTCTTATGTCTAAAAAAATTCGAAAATAGGAATAAATATGCAGCTACATGAAACGTAGTAACTTGTTCCTAATCAGTTGAATATAGGTATGTGTATCAAAATAATTTCGTATCAAAACTAACGCTAGTTCTGGATTTCTGGTGCTCTTTGGATGGTTTTTCCTGTTGGGCTCGAGATCATAAGGCGTGTTCATGGTAGTCTAATATGCTCATGCCATTGGATTCGGTTCATCGGCACCACGGTCATCTAAAAAGCTATAGCTAAAAATCTTGTCTAGGAGGTAAGCATACGTATGTATATTATGCGGGTGCAAGGATTTGACATGTAGCTCACCGAGCGCGATACAATCGTCGGAGGAAGTTGTTGAACCGAGTTGCAACGGTTGCGGAGTGTGTTGTCAGCTATCCTCGCCCCGTCCTTCTGGTACACGAAATAGCTCTCCAACTCCCCGTGTTGTTGATGTCGCAGCAGCTTGTTCTTCGTCACCGGAGCTGCCGGGAACGCTTGTGGCGTCCAGCGGCGATTAAACAAAGCTCCCTAAAATTGGATTGATGTGTGATCCTATGGTTTGTGTGGCAGTGTGAGATGGCAAAGGAGATGCAGCGTGTCCATTTGGGACTATATAGAAGGAGGACAGTGCTCTTCTAATGGCCGTGATTAGAATGAAGAATCAATGCAGGGAAATAACTGCTGCAGTTTCTATGTGCGACGTTTCTTAGTTGGCTCATTTATGCGAAGAAGAACTGAAGACCTGTGATGCTTGGGATTTCTGGGAGATGAAGCAGCAACGATTCGGCGTGCTTGCATGTGGAAAGTGAAGCAACGGTCTCAGTCAGTCCAGACCATGTATGGTCGTGTGTGGCGTGTTGGTCTAGGCCACTTGAGCATGTACATAAAAGCTGATCGGTCTTAGTGCTGCTAGAAAAGAAATAAATAGGAGGACAGAGAACATGCGACTCAATATACATGCATCACCGTACATGCATGCTAAAAGAATTAGGAAGAAAAAAAAGTTAGCAGTCGTAGACGTGCATGCATTGCTACATGATCAGATACATCGGAATTTTATTTTAGAAAGAAACAAAATAAAAGAGAACCAATCGATCGAAACAAATTCAAAGCTGCATATTTTAATATGCTAAATCCAAAAATAATAAAATTCAATCTAACTTGACGGACAATCACACTGGTTTATTTCATCTTAAAGCTATTTTTGTATGAAAATTCTAGTTAAGCTTTAGTTATTTAAACGGAATTTTCCAGTCCTAATTTTTAGATAAAAGTTTTTTTTTTTAAAACTTCAAAATCGGCCCGTGACAAATCTAACCCCCTAAATTTTATCCTTTATTTCTTTTGTTTTTTTATTTTTCACATTTCAAAATTTGGAAAATTTTGGGATGTGACAGGACCCCTCCACGGCGTACTCGTCGGCAATACCACGACAGTAGATTGATCTTGAATTAAATGTCTTTTCAGAAGTAGATGGGTGCATCTTCTTGTAGTAAACAATGTCTTTGGTGTGAGTTTCCAACTATCAGGAAAGAACATTCTCAATTTCTTGAGTAATGACGAGATTGTAAATTTTTGTAAAGAAAGTCCGAAGAATATGGATCTTAATGCCACAAGCCAAGCTTCCAAACATATTAGGTGGACCGACATGTTTTAGTTATGATTCCTTTGTTTAATTTTTTGAGTTCTCAAACTTCATCCTAGCTAACTCTGCCCACTTGAATGTCTTTATGCCGAAATATCAAAATTAGGTCAAATTTGAAGTATAATAAAATAGGTTGCTTGGTTTGAATTTTTTGCGATTTTTGTGAGGTAACCATCGGGGGTTGGAATTTAATACATCACAAACCACCACCGAGAGTTTTGACACCAGGTTCAAATTCTTTGCTAAATTTTTGCATCTTGACAATTTAACTAAATTAGGTAACCACCACGAGATTGCTCTTGAATTGCTAATTGTCTTTTCAAAGGTAGATGGGTGAATCTTATTTTTAGTAAACAATGCCATCGGTGTGACTATCCAACTATCGGGAAAGAAAATTCTTAATTTTCTGAGTGGTGACAATATTGTTCCTTTTTGTAAAGAAAGTTTGAAGAATATGGATCTGAACGCCACAAGCAGACCTTTCAAATATTTATAGTGTACAGACATGTTGTAGTTACGATTCCCATGTTTTATGATTTTTAAAACTTCGGCCTAGATAACTTTTCCCACTTGAATGACTTTATGCCAATTTATCAAAATTAGGTCAATCTTGAACTAAAGGAAAATTGTAGGTTGCTTTGAAAGATTTGTGATTTTTTTGAGGTAACCATCAGGGGGGGGGGTCATTTAGTATATCATGAACCACCACTAAGAGTTTTGAAAATAGGTTCAACTTCTTGCTAAGATTTTTCATCTTGACAACTTAACAAAATTAGATCAAACTTAAGGTGCGAGTAAGCACGATAGATTGCTCTCAAATTAATCGTCTTTTAGAAGGTAGATGGGTGCATCTTATTTTAGTAAACAATGTCATCGGTGCGATTTTCCAACTATAAGGAAAGAATATTCTCAATTTTCCGAGCGATGACGAGATTATTCCTTCCTGTAAACAAAGTTCGAAGAATATTGGATCTGAATATGCCTCAAGCGAAGCTTTCATACATATATATTGAACCGACATGTTGTACTACTTATGATTCCCATGCTTCATGAGTCTTCAAACGTCATCCTTGCTAACTCTGCCAACTTGAATGAATTTATGCCGATTTATCAAAATTAGTTCAAATTTGAACTGCAGGAAAATTGTAGGTCACTTTGAATGTTTTGTGATTTTTTTTGTAGGTAACCATCGGGGGGGTCATTTAATATATCACAGACCACCACTTAGAGTTTTAAAAACAGGTTCAACTTCTTGCTAATATTTTGCATCATGATAATTTAATGAAATTAGGTCAAACTTGAGCTGCGAGTAAGCGTGATAGATTGCTCTCGAATTAAATTTCATTTCAGAGGTAGATGGGTACATCTTATTCTAGTAAACAATGTCATTGGTGTGAGTTTACAACTATCAGGAAAGAACATTCTCAATTTCCCGAGTAATGGACTTGGATGTCATTTTCATTTTCTATAAGGTCCTTGATATAACTTGTATCATGGGAATGGCCACAGAAGATGCTGCGACTGGCAGCGAGTAGTAGTAGGAGGGTCAAGGGCGGCCAGCCATCTACGGTGCGAGATGAGGGCAGAGACACAAGGTTTTACCCAGGTTCGGCCCCGCGGAGGGTAAAGACCTACTCCTGCTAGATTGTATTATTGAGAGATTACAAGGGTGACGAGATCGGCGGCTAGGCGGCAAGTCAAGGGGGTGTATGATGGAACGTGAGTACAAATAACACCCTAGGGAGGTTTATAAAGGGGGGGGACCTCGCTAGGGTTTACAGATCTATAACCGAGTTAGTTAAGGACTCGGAGGGTTTAACCTAATATGACTGGGCCTAGATACGCTTCTGGGCCTTTAGCTTCCAGTCGCCTAGCTCCGTATTGGGTCGTGATCGAGTCGCCGACCTACAGGCCCACTCGCTGGGAGTTGGATCTAGTAGGGAACGTCCTGGTGGGCATACCCCATTCGGCATATCCACATCAGTAGTGCCCTAGGCTATTGTTGATTCTTGCAGGTGTTCTTTGGCAGTCAGAGTATACGGGTACAATTTGTACGCCCAGTCGAATCGGCGGTGGTATCCCTGAAGAGAATATGCCCGAGAGGCAATAATAAAGTGGTTATTACTGTATTACTTATTTATGATAAATGTTTATTTTGCATGCTATAATTGTATTAATACGGAAACGTTAATACATGTGTGTTTAATAAACAAAAAGAAAGTTCCTAGTTATGCCTCTCTTATAAACTAGCTCGTTATGTGGGAGTCAAAGGGATTGAGTTACATGCATATTAGGTTCACACGATCACAAAAGTCATCATTCAATATGTGGGAGTCAGTACGGATCTCCAGGTCCCGCTGCTGATTATTGATCGGAGAGGGGTCTCGATCATGTCTACATTATTCGCGAACCATAGGGTGACACACTTAAGGGATACCGACACCATTTGGAGAAAATAATATTCTAGAGAAAGAAAAAAAGGAAAGGACATGAATTTATTTCACTAGACACCGGAACTGTTTCGGTTGAAATTGTTGAAACTGGTTCTGCATGTGAAATTGAAATGTTATAAGGGTTTTATGTGAATGTTTGTTAATTAGAGTAATTAACAAAATTCTGAATAAATAAATAAATAAAAGAGTTTTATTTAAATGAGAGCTTGCATTAAATTTGGTGGAAATTTAATGCTTGTGAGTGGATTTTTGAGTGGAGGCATGTTTATGTGAGTGGAGGCTTTTCATTTTAAGTGGGAGCTCCACCCACATGAATGCGGAAGAGGTGGGGGAAGCCACCATGGTTGGGCGCCTTGCCCCTTGGGTGCCCCCTCTCCCTATAAAAGGCCTCCCTCTCCTCCTCTCAAAGTACAGCTCCTCGCGAATGATCTCTCTCCCCACTTTAGAATTTCCCCATGGTCTCCGATCAGCGAGATACATGTTCCCGGTGGCTTTTTCTAGAAGGATTTGTTGCTACCGCTGCTTCACTGGAGCGAGGGCGCGGAGGTTGTCGGGGTACCCAGACGTGTGTGTGATCACGGATGCACCACTGCTTTGCGGTGCTAGACTTGATGGTGCTGGACCGGCTGGACCAGATGGACTTCATCACGATCTTGAGATCGACAAGCGTTCGACTACATCATCCACGAGTACAACCTCGTTAACACTATTCGGTCTTCGAGGGTATGTATTCTATGGATGTATATCCACCCATTGCTTGTATCTAGTAGATAGATCTTGGTACATAGTTGTTCCCATCGTAGGAAATTTTTTGTTTTCTATGCTGCGAACCCTACAGTGGTATCAGAGCCGGATCTATGCATAGATGCTTTGCATGGGTATTACACATATGTATATGTGGGCGATGATGATCATGTTATTGCTTCTTAGTTGTACTTTGGATATTGGTGGCATAGTGGGATGAAGCGGCCCGGACAAACTTTACATGTCCTCGCACATGAGACCTGTTCCACGCTTGACATGCAACTAGTTTTGCATAAGTGGCTAGTGGGTGTCTGTCTTTCCTACTATAGTCAATGTCTAATTTGCAACGAGTTGTCAACAATTTGGTTATCCTTGTTATGGTTCATGTTCGTAGGTAAGAACGGTTCTATCTTCAAAAGCCCTAAGCCACGTAAAACTTGCAATGGATAAATTAGAGGCGTCTAGTTTAGATTGTTGGTGGGCTAGTGTCATGATATGGTGATGTTGGAAGTAAAAGTATAAGTCGATACTCTTTCAACACACATAACTGTAAGTTCCATATACCTTGGCCTTACACATAAAGGAATGATGAGGATCATACCACGATGCACATGATGGAGATCAAGTGCAAGGACCATATCATTTCATTTATTAACATGTGATGTTTGTTGCATCTTATATTGCTAGTTTGGCGTTTTATTAGCATAATAAGATGATCCCTCATTTAAATATCAAGATAAAAATGTGTTCTTCCTTAAGTATACACCGATTATGTTTCGTCGCTCCAAGACATCCCGTGATGATCGGGTGTTCTTGGATCCACGATGATATTTCGTGTGTAAGATAGTTTACACACGCGAATACTAAGGTTATTACTTGGCAAGTATAGCATGTACATACATGGTGTCGGAACACCGATCGAAAGGTTAATCATGAGTCATATGAAAGATATGATGCCCATTTAATGCTCGCCTTTGAAGGTACACCGACTCACGTGATGATCAGACTTGGTGTAGTGGATTTGGTTCATGTAATCACCAAAAAGACACGAGGGATGTCATTTTTGAGTGGGAGTTCATTTCTAATTTGGATTAGTAGAACTCAATTTATCATAAATTAAATCAGAGTGAATTTTCATAATTTGTTGTATTCATTGGCATTCGTTCACCACCTTATGCTTAGTTGTAATTGAGATAATAGAACTATAGAATTCTGGATATTTACTTGACGAACTGGTATCATATTGTGTTGAGTGTCAATCTAAAGTTTAAAGTCCTATTGCAAATTTTCAGCAAACTCTGTTTACTCTGTGAAATTTAATAATTGGTATTAAATTTAGAGTAACAATTCCAGTGTTAGTATCTTAAGTATCATGTTTGCCTCCATGATTCTTGATTTAAATATCGAGATTATCTAGGAGATGAAAGAATTGTTTCAGAAACCATCATGTGTGGCATATATAATGATATCTAAAACAATCTTTTGGTTGCAATATGATAGAGTATAATATATGTTCTCATATTGGATGAGAATTTGCAAAGGTTGGAGATGTTACACATCCTAATCATCCAAAAGGGTTTTGGAAAGTAATGTTATACTCACGATTCGCCTTTATAAGCTACATTAGCTTGATCATGAAAGTCGTCATGATAAGGATCAATAGAAGATGTATGTAAAGTGTTTACTACACTAAAAGATTACTAAAGATTGGATTTGAAAGAATGTCGATCATTTGATGATGGAGATCTACTTCAAAGTGCAAGTCCAAAGGTATTAGTATTTGAATATACATGCTTTGGACTATGTGTCATGTATATGGCACCAATTTTTATGTTGATAGATTCTTTTGAAAAGGAAAAGGAAATGCTAAAAGAGAATCTATAAAATATATTTGGCAGAAAAGAAAATACTGGAAATATCCAGTTCAGGTATATAGATGATATACATGTTATGGTTGTATTCTTTGCTTGTTAAACAATGTGGTTCTTGGGTATTGAATACCGAATTGGTTGGTATGAAATTTCATACAAAACGACGCAATTCATGAACTACAATGGCCTAAGTAACTACCAAGAGAATATGTGATGATGATCATCGAAAACAAGCAAGTTGTTGTTTGTATTTCTCGTTGACATTAAAGCTTGCCTTCACGATTTATTTTAATAATAGTTATTTAAATTAGGTATTATGAGAACAAAGATTGTTCAAATAATTACTGTATTCCATATAAGATGGATGATTTATAAATCTAGTTGGAGAAATCACATCCATAAAACTTATGCTAAAATGTCGCAAGACAAATGATGGGAAGATCACATATGAAGTGGCATCTCCGTTTAAATTATATTGGAAATGAAACATGAATAAACTCCATTTTTATGGATTTTTGGAGACTTTTGATTTGTTCAAATAACGCTTGTGAGAATTTCCTCAGGATAATTGAAACTCGTTCAAAGGCCAAAGAAGAACGATCGACTAAATTATTGGAATTTATACATATCGATGTATGTAGTCCATTATGTGTAGTCATAAGCGATGGATTTTAACTTCATATGCTTTCTCCGGAAATTTGAGTGAATGTTCACTTAATGAGAGAGAAGTATGAAATATTTGAAAACGTTCAAAGACTTTCAAGACGAAGTGTAAAATCATTGTAATAAGAAAATAAGTGATTTATGATTTTATCATAAAGGGATTTATTTGAGTTGCAAGTGTAACAAGAAAATAAATGATTTATGATTTTATCATAAAGGGATTTATTTGAGTTGCAATTTTAGAAAAACACCTAGATTTACATCTCCCAAAACACCATAGGAATATGGAGTGTTTGAGATTTGTAATGGAACCTTGTTTGACATGGTTGGATCAAAGGTGTTATTTATAAAACTGCCATTATGTTTTAAAAGATTAAAAGCTTTAGATACTACCGCTTTTACACAGAAATGAGCTCCATCTTGATCCGTTGAAATGACACCATGTAAGTTATGGTTTGGGGTAAAACCCAAGTTGTCATTTCTTAAATTTTGGTATGCTAAGCATAAGTAAGATGCTTACAACCAAAGTCGGATGAGCATGTCTTTGTAGGTTATTTCGAATAACCATTGGGTATTCCTCCATAACACCGAGGACAAAAGGGTTTGTCACTTGAAACCTGAACTTTCTTGAAAAAGGAATTTTTCGCAAAAGTTAAGTGGGAGGAAAATTGAACTTTAATAAAGGTTAACGAACCTTAGCTATATGTGCTGAGTTGAGCAGCGCTGAAAAACGTTCTGGAGGCAGCCTGAATGCTCATGGATCACGTGCCTCAAAGGTTATGGTCACGAAGGTCTAAGTTCCTATTGAACCAAGTAGGTAAGATAAACAATCAAATGCTAAGATTTGAGAGTAAATCATTGTTGTTTGACAATGATGAACCGACTACATTCAAAGAAGTGATGATGGGCCCTGAATCCGTCAAATGTCTTGAAGCCATAAAATCCGTGATAGTTCCATACATGAGAAATCAAGTTTTTTGAACTTGGAAGACCCTCCGGAAAGGTGTAAAAACCTATCGGTCGTATTTGGATCTATAAAGAAACAGACATGGATGTTTCACATCTATGAAATAGTCGACATGTCGTAAAAAAATTTACAACAATGTTCGAGGAGTTGACTATGACAAGATTTGATCTTTCATAGCGATATTTAGTCTAAATGGATTAAAGTAGCAACCACTACATATAAATGGGTATATGGTAGATGAATAAACAAAACAAAGTTCTTCTAAAAGAATGGTTACCTAGGACGTGTGCATGACACTATCCAAAGGGTTTTGTTAACTCAAAGGATGCTAAAAGGGGCATGCAAACTTCAATGGTTGAAGTAAGCAACGCGGATTTGGAATCTTCACCGTGATGAAACTGTTAAAGGAGTTTTCATCTGGAGATGATGAAGATGCTTGCATTTGCAAGAAATTAAGTGGGAGCGCTGAGACATATTTCTAATACATTATGTGGAGGACATCTTGTTGATTGGAAATGATGTATCTTTTATTAACAAAGGTTAAGAATTTCATTTCGATGAAAGACTTAGGCAAAACACGAATATTTAGCATGAATGTCTACATGGATATAAGTGACGCTAATATGGTCATGCCAAATGTACATATATGAGATATTGAAGGGGTTCAATATAGAAACGATGAGTAAAGGATCTTGTTGCATGGAAAATAATTGAATCAAGATTCAAGTGTATCGACACTTCATAAGTGAAACAAGATTCAAGTGCTTTGACACTTGATGAGTCAAATCACAAGAATGTTTTGATCAATCATACCATGATATGTACACATCCAGATATGTCCTATGCTCTAAGTGTTATGAGCATATACCAGAATGAATCATAAAATGATAATTGGACGATAGTAAGGATATACTTATAATCTTTTGGAAGAATTAAGAATATATTCCATTTGTATAAGTTACATATAGTTCATTGTAAAGCGTTACATTGATACTAGTTTTGTCCCAAGATACAAATTAAGTTTATCTCAATTTAAACTATGGGCGGCACAATGAAACGTAAAGGAGTTTCCATGACGGATTTGGATGAATTCCAAAGTTAAGACATTGTGATGGATACTACAACAAAAGGCTAAGTATATGACTGCTATAGTAGCAGCAAATGAGGGCATTTGTGTCAAGTAGTTGGTTATCAAACTAAGGTGTGGTTCGCAATGGGCTAACACTAAAGATATATTGTACGACAATAGTATCGATAGATTATTTAACCCCAAGGAACTAAAAATCTCACCAAAAGACCAAATTTATACAATGCCATCTCATTGGAGAATGAGTGATGCATGAAGACGCAAAGACATGCAAATACACATGGACCTGAAGCGTCAGATCGGTAGATTATTTTAACCACTTGCAATTGCGTATATGGAACACCAGAAAGCCATAGGTGTTCAGTACGCAAAGTTTTCAAACTAGATTATTGTATCTAGTGTAAGTGGGATAATGAAGGGAATATGCCCAAGAGGCAATAATAAAGTTGTTATTATCGTATTCCTTATTTATGATAAATGTTTATTTTGCATGATACAATTGTATTAAAGCATGGTCAAAAGAGAAGGGCGACGCCGGGTGACACAAAAGGAGTCGGGTGATGCCCAAAGCATACGCTGACGTACAAAGTTACAGCGTGACGCCAAAAGGAACAGGAAACCGCGTACCACAAGACCGTTAGCTGTCAAGCTTTATGGATTGGGCCATTGGGCTTAGGGCAAGCCCATGACCCGGCCCACATTATAGGGACCAAGATCCAAACAGTAAACCCTAGAACCCAAAAAGTTAGCTAGCACTGCCTATATAAGGGAGGAGATAACTGTAGTAGGGGGAGGTTCGACCAAGTAGGGAACTAGTGCTCTAAACCCTAGTTCATACACCTCAAGGAGCACTTGTAATCATTTGGTATCGATCAAAACGCTAAGTCTGGAGAGTTCTACTTGTTCTTCGTGCATGGCTCGACCGTGCACTCCCTCCCCGGTGACCACAAGCATCCATTCGGCCCCCAACTTAAGCCTACCCATGGCATCGTCCGTTCCACCACCACGACAGTTGGTGCCCACCATGGGGCACAAGCATGCTTGATGGAGTCTTCATCCGGACGGGCAACATCATCGCCAAGACTGGCGAGCGCGTCTACTCCGGCCTCATCTAGAGGTTTGGAGTGCTCAACTTCATCAGCGACAACGCGGGCTTCTTCGAGACCAAGCCATTCCCTAGGGGCGGTCGCTTCATAAAGTTCGGCGAGCACTAGGTCTATGTCGCGGTGCACGTGGAGCGCGCATATCCTGAGCGCGTCGTCCTGGCGCCGGATCCGCCAGCGATTCCTGTCACTGGGAAGCTTCACCAACTCGTCTCCATGGAGGTAATGATGACAACCCCGAACCCCGCGGCTCCGTCGATAGTTCCAGTAGTGAATGAGAATGTTGGGAGAGGAAATCATGAGGAAACACCAAGGGCTGCAAGAACAGCAAAGGCACCACTGGAAAAACCAGAAAACATAGCTAGGAGTAAAAGGGCTAAGGAGTTGCAGGAAGCGATAGACAAGTTGACAGAGCCAGTAGCACAGGCAACTGACCTAGCACGTGTGCAAGCCGAGTTGGAGGAGGCCAGGATAAAAGTTCTGGGGAAAGCCAAGGAATTACGCAGTTACAGCAGGATGTGGATATCATGATCTGAGAACTCAACTCGGCAAATCGAGTCAAGGGCGCAAAGACCCGTCTTGATGCGACGAGATTGAGAGGAAGAAACCTCAACGAATAGCTGGCAGATGCAACGTCAAAAATAACGCCAGAGAACAGCAACGAAACAGCTATGCAGCCAACATATAACACAACAGCAGCTAATCTGCGAGCATCAGAAGCAGCAATGGAAGAGTTAACCCATTTGGAGGGAGAAGCAAATAAAAGACAACAAGAACGAGTCAATGAACTAGTAAGAGCAGCTAGCATGCTGAATGAAGCGTATTACAGAACAAATCCGGGTATATCAGGAAGGTCACAGTTGGTTCACTCGGCGACAAGATCGACATGGCACACGACATCCTCAACCGGAGCGGCGCCTAGACCGAGGAAAGAAAAGAGTGTGGATTCTGGAAGAAACAAGCAGATGGTCACCTATGATCCAACAATGGCTCAAGGAAACCCTGCACATCCACAGGGGGCGAGAAGGGATAATGCCCAAGGAAATGAAAATCAGGAGAATGTAGGCCGAGAAAGGCAAGAAGGGCAAAGAAACGACAATGGAGGGAAAAATTTTGCGCCTCAAGATAGGCGTGAACTCACTCGGCAGGAGGAGGAAATCCAGCGCCGAACAATGCACCAGCTCAACCCGAAAGGAGACAGCAAAGCGCGGGAAAGGTAGCTAAACAGCCTTCCGACCCAAATGCAAATAAGTACAATGATGGTTACTCGGCTATGGTGAATGATGGATATGAATTACTGTGGCATCCCGCAAAACCGCTACTAGAAAATCACGTTGAATTTGTGCATTGCATCGTCATCATCATGCATTGTTGGTCTGTATTATTTGAAAAGCCTAGTTTAATTCATACCAATACCCCTCTTATTTTTCAAACACAAAACCCCGATCGCATCGGAGATTTTATTTGTCTAAAAACTGTTTGCAAAATGGCCTTGTTTTAATTTAATCACGACCAAACAAGCACACGAACTAAAACAGCCCCTACCCTAAATCCTAGTCCCACCCAATCTATTCCTACCCACCAATCCCTGGCTGCCACCTCACCCCTTCCCCTTTTCCCTACCCACTCTGCCACCTCAGCAATCCCCCCTTTTTTTCCCCCTCTCTTTTCTCACCTAGTCCCTCCCTGCCTCTCTCTCTAACCCGTGGGACCCCCCAGCCGCCTGGCCCACCTGCCAGCACCCAGCCACCAACCAAACCACTTCCTCTCAACCCTGGCCCCCTGCACACGCCTCCCTCACAGCCAGATGCCCTCCTCACACTGCCTCATGGGACCCAACCGCCACGACCCCAGACGCCTGCACCCCGAGCCTCCCGTCGTCTTCCTCCTGGCCCTTCCCCCCACGCACCCTTCCGCCGCCTCTTCCCCAAGGCTTCCTCCGCCGCCCGCCGACCTCCTCCTTCCCTCACCACCGCCTCTCCTTCAACTCCGGCGCCTGCTCACACACGCCCTGAAGTCCCACAGGCCGGCCCGCCCGGCGGAGCCCTCGCCTCTGTTTTGGCCGTCGCCCGGCCGCCCGCCTCTGCCTGCGCCCGTCTCGCCTCCGCGCCCCTCACGGACCTCCCATGCCCGGAGCCCCTCTCCGGTCCCGATCGTCGCCGCCGCCTCACCCTCGTTGCAGAGCCGCCTCCTCCCGAGTCCGGCCCGCCGCTCGCCCCTGCGCTTCCCGACGCCCTCCTGTCCGGCCGCCTCCCGGCTCAGCTCCGCGCCCGCCCGTCTCCGGCCAGCCCCGCGGCGCCGCCTCCTCCGCATCGGGCCCTCCTTCCCTGGCTCACCGCCGCCGCCGGGCACGCCCTCGCCGGCCGGCCTCGTTCCTGCTGCCGCCTCCCCGCCGGCCTCTACGCCTCCGTTTGCCCTCGAGCTAGTGAGTACCAACGCTCAGGCCAGGGCGTTCTTCGAGGCCAGGCTGGACGGCCAGGCCAAGGAGCTGCCGTCGTTCGTGGTGCTCTCCCGGAAGAAGCCCCTGGTGTTCCGCGCCAAGCCGCCTACCTATATGAGCGAAGACTTCCTGCAGCCATTGTCGTACCTGAAGGTTGACAGCCTTGTGGTTGAGTGCGATATCACAGTTATGAGAGAACCCGAGGCCAACAACCAAAGCTAGAACACCAAGTTCTCCTGCGGAACACCGAGTCCCCGAAGCCGTAATTCAACCATTTTCCTCGACACCACCAAGTTCGCCTACGAGGACAACAAGATCTTCTTACATGGTACGACAAGAACCCCGGACACGGAACTACAAGATCATCGTCAGGGACGTCAATGCCTCAGAACGCCAAGTGCTCCTTCCCGGACCCGAAGACCATCGGCCGAGTTCACCACCGACAAGAGACGGACGACAAGTTTACTTCTCGCACACCGAGCGTCAAGGTCGCCTTCACGGGGAGCCGCAAGACATCCTCCCCGGGATCTGGAGACCGAACCCTCGGCACGCCAAGATCTTCTCCTCGGAACGCCATGATCCCCTTCGCAGATCCGAAGACCCTAAAACCCCGAACCGTCGAACCTGGACCCTGAGACCGACCCCGAACCCCGGAAACCCAAGATCGTCGAGACCCTAATGTGTGAACCTTCCCGAAACCCTATTTCATAATATAATAAAACTTGTTGCATATTTAATTGTCATCTCGCATGCATATCATTTGGGTTGGGGGCCTTATGCCGAATCACCTAATAATTAAATATGGGGCTTATATGCGGGCAAATCTAGTCACATATTGGCCTCATTTAAATTTGTGTAGCGAACCCGGTGCTATCGCCTGCCATGTTAAACAACATTTAAATTGAGGGGTAGCTAAACAACATGAACCACTTAATTAATTGTCGGGACCCTGGTTCCGCTTAACCTGACCTAATTGCATCGCACCTTTGCCACGTCATCCATCATGCATGCATCATGCCGATCTTCTGCCGTTGTATTAAATATTGCATCCGGTGTTTCTTCTAGTGTTTTGCTTCTTCGCGGATAAGGTCGTTGAGTTGATGTGAGCTTCGCCCCGATCTTCGGTTAAACCTTCGACGATGTTTTCAGGCGAGCATCTCCCCCTTTCTACCTATTTTACTTTTATAGTATTTACTTCCCTCCTGTTGATCTTTTGCTATATGTGTTGCGATGCTTTAGTTTCCACTGATATACCGTGCAGCCCTATATTGCCTTGGACACACCCTATTACCCGTTGTTCGGTAGATAGTTGGACTTATGCGTCGTGGTTGCTCAAGTCTTGATGTGTGTCGTCATATGCCACGATTCTTGATGTATTGCCACATGTTGATGTTGGAGATGATTCTAGTTTTACTTATCGTGACTTTAATTTCTTTAACAACTAAAATTGAAATAAGCAGAGGCATCGGTGGGTGATAGAAAATATTTGGTTTCGACGCCCACTTGTGTCCCGTAAGACCGAGTACTTGATACTTGTTCCTTGATTTATCGCGCTATCCACATCCGGAGGTATATGGGACCCCGAGCGAGCTTGATTCATCTTATTTCTTGGGGCCACAAACTAGTTTGAG
Organism: Avena longiglumis; assembly: GCA_030063025.1. Taxonomy (NCBI): domain Eukaryota; kingdom Viridiplantae; phylum Streptophyta; class Magnoliopsida; order Poales; family Poaceae; genus Avena; species Avena longiglumis. Next base: position 465,782,100 of record CP125974.1, on the reverse strand, counting down.
GTTTTATTTACGATCCTGTACTTATGCCATGCTAATTTCTGTATTTAAATTGTGCGAGGACACCTTGTCTTAGGTAAGCGGAGTGATTACGCGGTATCGACAAGCCCAGCCACACTTTCGGGTTCCCGATCGCTTCTGACCATTGACGCAAACCTTGAGTCCGTCTCGAGCTTGCTTACTCCGCTATGGGATCTACTCAATGGGGTGGCCCCAAATATTTCTGAATCCTGCAATTGTTCGTCGTGAAAGCCTCGTTGGGTTTTGATTTGGTTTTCGAGGTTGATCGGCGTGTGTTGCTATTGGTGCACCGGCCGGTAAAACTTTCTGAAAGCCGTGTCCGCGGATATGGACGACTTGGAGCACAGTATCTCGACCATAGACAAGCATAACTAAAGTTTATTGCTATAAATTTGACTTTATAATGACTAGTAATCAGCTTCACTATAATGGAATGGCTAATAATACTGCCCACAATTGCTTGTTTGGAGTGTCGCGTGCGACCATTGTACCTGACTAGTAAGTATTGCAACTACAATGGAATGGCTGAATAAAAGTACCAACAACTACTGGGTTTTGGGTTATCTCATGTTAATTGTATCTGACTAGTAAAAGAAGCCACTACAACGGAATGGTTAACTAAAAGTGCCCACTGCTTATTTTATCAGGATGATTATCTAAACCTGACTAGTAATTGCTGCAACGAAAACGGAATAAATAAAACTGCCAACTGTGTGAGTTCCTCGGTTGACTTCCTCGTTTGGTCTCGAGGGGGAAACGCCAGGATGGGTTTGTTTGATGGTAGTATCAGGTTGGTTCCGAATAGGTCATTCTTATCCCTCTCTGATCACCGCCAGTTGTATCGAGTCTCTATAGGTTGTTTAGTGCATGCTTTGCCGCTCGATCCACCATACCTATGTAGGCGAGGACGCCGAATTCTAGCCTCGCTGTCTTGGCCTCAAGATCGACGCTCCTTCTTTTCCTTTGCCCTTTCGGCACCTTTTGTTTAAGCAGGTTTTGAGATCGACGCCGTTAGCAGGGTTACCCTTCCGGCTTGGCCTGGGCAGGGTTATGGACGCCATTGGTTATTCTTCAGGGCTCTTAGCCCCATTTGCATCTTGTCCGTAGTCGGACGCTCGATCATTTTCAAGGTGATTTGGATCTTTGTACATTATATTTGTATTCTTGACCCCTGGAGTCGCCGTTATATACATATCTGTTATGTGGGTCCCATCGAGGAATGTTGTGTAATGTTATTACTTCGTTTTCCACCCGCACGAAAGTGCCTGGTGGGCACCTTTGAATAGTTTCTATGCGGGTTTGGCGAATTTTGCTCAAACTTGCATAGGTCTGATTCTGAGGGTGTTACAGAGTGGTATCAGAGCTCAGCAGTTACGATACCCCATAAGTCCAGCCTGTAGGATAACCTAGCTAACGGCCGAAGTAGAGTGTCAAAACTATTTTCGAAAAATCGGTTGGATAGTTCTGATTAGGTCTGATTTTACTTCTTACCCCTCTGCTATTCTCCTCTTATCCCGACGTGTTTGAATCCGCTCTCTTCTCTTTCTTCGAGTCCAGGATTTCTCGTGGTCGGGTTTTCCGTCGTACCTTCAGGGTTTCGCTTCCTCCTCTGATAACGGTGTTCTACCATCCGGTGTTCAAGCTGCCTGCTGAATCCGTCTACGGTGTTACCATTCTTTGTTCCTTGTTTGTGCCTTCCGGTGTTTTCCGACGCGACGACATCATCTACGCCAGATCCGATGCAGAGTCTGCATCACCCCTTTGTTCCGAACCTCGCTTGTCGAGATCTTCAGTCTGATTCCGGGAATGGTTGCACGCTTTTCCACTGATTGTGCAGAGTAATAGTTTGGGTGCGTGATGGATTGGCCCCCATGCCGACTACCCTTTCTATTCGATTTTTTACATTGTAGTGGATGAGAATGCATCGGTTCCCTTTTCCATCGGAGCTAGAGGTGGCTTTACTTGTTGATACCTCTACCTTCGACCTTTGTTTTCCGGAGTGTCCTCTCGACGATCACGGACAACGACCTCTTGTTAGTGGTGTCGCGAAGTTCTACATGATGCGAGAAGACGTAGACCGCCGACCTTCCTTCCGGTACCATGAGGCGGATCTCGAGGGCGAGATCCCTTGTTAGTGGTGTCTAATTGTGGCATCCTGCAAAACCGCTACTAGAAAATCGCGTTGAATTTGTGCATTGCATCGTCATCATCATGCATTGTTGGTCTGCATTATTTGAAAAGCCTAGTTTAATTCATACCAATACCCCTCTTATTTTTCAAACACAAAACCCCGATCGCATCGGAGATTTTATTTGTCTAAAAACTGTTTGCAAAATGGCCTTGTTTTAAATTAATCACGACCAAACAAGCACACGAACTAAAACAGCCCCTACCCTAAATCCTAGTCCCACCCAATCTATTCCTACCCACCAATCCCTGGCTGCCACCTCACCCCTTCCCCTTTTCCCTACCCACTCTGCCACCTCAAATCCCCTTTTTCCCCTCTTTTCTCACCTAGTCCCTCCCTGCCTCTCTCTCTAACCCGTGGGACCCCCCAGCCGCCTGGCCCACCTGCCAGCACCCAGCCACCAACCAACCCACTTCCTCTCAACCCTGGCCCCCTGCACACGCCTCCCTCACAGCCGCATGCCCCTCCCTGCCACCGGGCCCCGCCCCGCGTGGACCCAACCGCCCACCGACCCCAGCACGCCCCGCACCCCGAGCCTCCCGTCGTCTTCCTCCTGGCGTCCTTCCCCTCGCCCCACGCACCCTTCCGCTCGCCCTCTTCCCCCCAGCGGCGCGCTCCCTCCGCCGCCCCGCGTCGACCTCCTCCTTCCCCTCACCACCGCTTCCCCCCCCTCTCCTTCAACTCCGGCGCCGCCCTGCTCACGCATGCCCCGTGCGGAAGTCCCGCGCTCACCCTCCCGCGCCCCTGCCCCGCTACCTCGCCCTCCCGCCTCCGGCCGTCCCGCTGGGCCCGCCTCGCCTCCGTTTTGGCGTCGCTGCCGCCGCCCTCTCAGCGCCTCACGGCCTTGGCGGCCGTCACTGGCCGCCCTCATTGCTGAGCCGCCTCCCCGAGTCCGCGGCCCCGCCGCCGCTGGCTTCCCTTTCGACGCCCGCCCTCCTCCGCGGCCGCCTCCCGGCTCAGCTCGCGCGCCCTCCTCCGGCCGGCCCCGCGGCGCCGCCTCCTCCGCATCGGGCCCTCCTTCCCTGGCTCACCGCCGCCGCCGGGCACGCCCTCGCCGGCCGGCCTCGTTCCTGCTGCCGCCTCACCGCTGGCCTCTACGCCTCCGTTTGCCCTCGAGCTAGTGAGTACCAACGCTCAGGCCAGGGCGTTCTTCGAGGCCAGGCTGGACGGCCAGGCCAAGGAGCTGCCGTCGTTCGTGGTGCTCTCCCGGAAGAAGCCCCTGGTGTTCCGCGCCAAGCCGCCTACCTATATGAACGAAGACTTCCTGCAGCCATTGCCGTACCTGAAGGTTGACAGCCTTGTGGTTGAGTGCGATATCACAGTTATGAGAGAACCCGAGGCCAACAACCAAAGCTAGAACACCAAGTTCTCCTGCGGAACACCGAGTCCCCGAAGCCGTAATTCAACCATTTTCCTCGACACCACCAAGTTCGCCTACGAGGACAACAAGATCTTCTTACATGGTACGACAAGAACCCCGGACACGGAACTACAAGATCATCGTCAGGGACGTCAATGCCTCAGAACGCCAAGTGCTCCTTCCCGGTCCCGAAGACCATCGGCCGAGTTCACCACCGACAAGAGACGGACGACAAGTTTACTTCTCGGACACCGAGCGTCAAGGTCGCCTTCACGGGGAGCCGCAAGACATCCTCCCCGGGATCTGGAGACCGAACCCTCGGCACGCCAAGATCTTCTCCTCGGAACGCCATGATCCCCTTCGCAGATCCGAAGACCCTAAAACCCCGAACCGTCGAACCTGGACCCTGAGACCGACCCCGAACCCCGGAAACCCAAGATCGTCGAGACCCTAATGTGTGAACCTTCCCGAAACCCTATTTCATAATATAATAAAACTTGTTGCATATTTAATTGTCATCTCGCATGCATATCATTTGGGTTGGGGGCCTTATGCCGAATCACCTAATAATTAAATATGGGGCCTATATGCGGGCAAATCTAGTCACATATTGGCCTATTTAAATTTGTGTAGCGAACCCGGTGCTATCGCCTGCCATGTTAAACAACATTTAAATTGAGGGGTAGCTAAACAACATGAACCACTTAATTAATTGTCGGGACCCTGGTTCCGCTTAACCTGACCTAATTGCATCGCACCTTTGCCACGTCATCCATCATGCATGCATCATGCCGATCTTCTGCCGTTGTATTAAATATTGCATCCGGTGTTTCTTCTAGTGTTTTGCTTCTTCGCGGATAAGGCCGTTGAGTTGATGTGAGCTTCGCCCCGATCTTCGGTTAAACCTTCGACATTTTTTCAGGCGATCATCTCCCCCTTTCTACCTATTTTACTTTTATAGTATTTACTTCCCTCCTGTTGATCTTTTGCTATATGTGTTGCGATGCTTTAGTTTCCGTACCTGTGATATACCGTGCAGCCCTATATTGCCTTGGACACACCCTATTACCTGTTGTTCGGTAGATAGTTGGACTTGCACGTCGTAGTTGCTTGCTCAAGTGCTGATGTGTGTCGTCATATGCCACAGTTGCTGATGTATTGCCACATGTTGATGTTGGAGATGATTCTAGTTTTACTTATCGTGACTTTAATTTCTGTTTAACAACTAAAATTGAAATAAGCAGAGGCATCGGTGGGTGATAGAAAATATTTGGTTTTCGAACGCCCACTTGTGTCCCGTAAGACCCCGAGTACTTGATACCTGTTCCTTGATTTATCGCGCTATCCACATCCGGGAGGTATATGGGACCCCCCTGAGCCAGAGCTTGATTCAGTCTTATTTCTTGGGGCCACAAACTAGTTTGAGGTTTTATTTACGATCCTGTACTTATGCCATGCTACTTTCTGTATTTAAATTGTGCGAGGAGCACACTGTACTGTTTAGGTAAGCGGAGTGATTACGCGGTATCGACAAGCCCAGCCACACTTTCGGGTTCCCAGTCGCTTACAGCCATTGACGCAAACCTTGAGTCCGTCTCGGAGCTTGCTTACTCCGTTGCGGGATCTACTCAATGGGGTGGCCCCCTGAAATATTTCTGAATCCTGCAATTGTTCAGTCGTGAAAGCCTCGTTGGGTTTTGATTTGGTTTTTCCGAGGTTGATCGAGCGTGTGTTGCTATTGGTGCACCCCGGCCGGGTAAAACTTTCTGAAAGCCGTGTCCGCGGATATGGACGACTTGGAGCACAGTATCTCGACCATAGACAAGCATAACTAAAGTTTATTGCTATAAATTTGACTTTATAATGACTAGTAATCAGCTTCACTATAATGGAATGGCTAATAATACTGCCCACAATTGCTTGTTTGGAGTGTCGCGTGCGACCATTGTACCTGACTAGTAAGTATTGCAACTACAACGGAATGGCTGAATAAAAGTACCAACAACTGCTGGGTTTGGGGTTATCTCATGTTAATTGTATCTGACTAGTAAAAGAAGCCACTACAACGGAATGGTTAACTAAAAGTGCCCACTGCTTATTTTATCAGGATGATTATCTAAACCTGACTAGTAATTGCTGCAATGAAAACGGAATAAATAAAACTGCCAACTGTGTGAGTTCCTCGGTTGACTTCCTCGTTTGGTCTCGAGGGGGAAACGCCAGGATGGGTTTGTTTGATGGTAGTATCAGGTTGGTTCCGAATAGGTCATTCTTATCCCTCTCTGATCACCGCCAGTTGTATCGAGTCTCTATAGGTTGTTTAGTGCATCTTGCTGCGCTCGATCCACCATACCTATGTAGAGGACCGCGAATTCTAGCCTCGCTGTCTTGGCCTCGATCGACGCTCCTTCTTTTTCCTTTGCCCTTTGTCGGCACCCCTTTTGTTTAAGCAGGTTTTGAGATCGACGCCGTTAGCAGGGTTACCCTTCCGGCTTGGCCTGGGCAGGGTTATGGACGCCATTGGTTATTCTTCAGGGCTCTTATCCCCATTTGCATCTTGTCCGTAGTCGGACGCTCGATCATTTTCAAGGTGATTTGGATCTTTGTACATTATATTTGTATTCTTGACCCCTGGAGTCGCCGTTATATACATATCTGTTCTGTGGGTCCCATCGAGGACTGTTGTGTAATGTTATTACTTCGTTTTCCAGCCGCACGAAAGTGCCTGGTGGGCACCTTTGAATCGTTTCTATGCGGGTTTGGCGAATTTTGCTCAAACTTGCATAGGTCCGATTCTGAGGGTGTTACAATTACCGTATCATGCGTATCAAGAAATGGGAGCTAGACTCGGAGGCAGGAACCTTCAGCCGGATGATGCAAGGCTGAAGCTTGACCGAATAAAGATGGCAGAGCTGATTGAATCGCAAGGTCCGCATAGTCCACCATGTTTTGGCCCAAGGATCATGAAGAAGCCACCGGTACCTAATTTCCAGCTGGCCAGAGGGACAAAAACGTATGATGGAAGTACAAAGCCAAAGGACTGGCTCATAGATTATGGAACTGCTGTGAAGATAGCACAGGGAAATTTGAGATGGGAAGTATGATATGTACCGCAGATGCTGGAAGGACCAGCTCGGCTATGGCTGAACAATTTGCCACCTGGGAGCATTAACAGCTGGATCGATTTTCAAGATGCTTTTGTGAGAAATTTCACGAGCACTTACAAGAGGCCAAATCATTCACAGCAACTGGCGATGTGCAAGCAAAGACCGGATGCGACAGATAGGGAATTCCTCACAAGGTGGTGTACGATGCGCGACTCTTGTGAAGGGGTAATCGAGTCACAGGCAATCGCTTGGTTTGCACAAGGATGCAGGCATGGAAGTGTGCTATGGCAAATGTTACATAGGGATATGCCAGTAAGTCTGGCAGAAACGATAAGAATTGCTGATTCATATGCGTTAGGAGATCCGACTCAGCCGCTGCTTATGTCGGCAGGCGGGATGACTGAGACTCGGTTCTATGACGCTGCCGGGTCGCAAAGGCACCAGGAAAGATCCAAATACAGAAGCAAGAGAAGAGATGAAAGACCAGACTATAGATATGGTTCGACTTAGGTTGCGGTCGTAAGTCAGGATCATCTAGATGCTGGAAGTAGCCAACGTCAAAAGACAAGTGGACAACAATAGTGGGTGCCAAAGAATGATGGCAAAAAGCCATATGAACAGAGGAAGCAATATCATGACCGAGAGAAATATACCTATGAGATGATGCTGGACCAACCGTGTAAGTTTCACACGCCTAGTCCGAGTAAACCGGCCAATCACACAACAAGGAAATGCACTTGGTTTCAGAAAGGAGATAGAGTGGATTCGCTGAATAAGCAACTTCCACCACCTCCCCCTGCACCACTTACAGGAGGAAATGCTCAGACAGTGGGAACAGATAACAGATACCAAAACAGGCAGCCGAGGTATCACAATCAAGAAAGAAGAGAAACTGTGCACCAGGTGCACAATCCAAGAGGTGACGACGCTCATGTCGGCCACGGAACTAGAAATGAGTACAGAGAACATCACTAGAGCTATGTTGTCTTTGTCACACAGCCGAATGACAAAAAGTGCCAGCAGCAACGGATGATGTAGGTGAATGCCACAATGCCGGCAATTCCCAAGTACATGCATTGGACCGAGCAAGAAATAACTTGGAGCATAAAATATCACCCCAAGATCATGCCAACCCCAGTTCACAAAAAAAAGATCATGCCAACCCCAGGAGGATATGCTATAGTTTTGGATCCAACGTTCATGGGCCCAGATATCAATGTCAAGTTTTCAAAAGTGCTGATTGATGATGGCAGTAGCATCAACATCATGTACAAGGATACTATGCTCAAGTTAGGCATTACCATGAACATGCTGGAGCCGACTAAGACCACTTTCCACGGTATTGTGTCGGGATTGTCCTGTGAACCAATTGGCAAGATCTAGGTCGACGTCTTATTTGGAAACAGAGAGAACTGTCGCACTGAGGCCATAGAGTTCGAGGTAGTAGATTTGGTCAGCTCATATCACGCCTTACTCGGCAGGCCGGCTATGGCAAGATTCATGGCTACTACCCACATTGCCTACTTAAAGATGAAGCTGCCATGCCCATGTGAGGTGGTTACAGTTGAAGGGGACTACAAAAGATCCATTGCTTGTTCCTCAGCCGGATCTTCACTGGCCGAGTCACTCGTCATAGCACAAGAAAAGAATCAAATGTTGGAAGTGGCAGCATTGGCCAAAGAAGCGCAAATGTCCTTGCCGACACTCACCAACCCGCACGGAAATATGTCATTTCAAGCTACCAAAGAAACTAAGAAGGTACAGGTGGATGAGACTTTCCCAAAGCGCACAGTTACCATTAGGGCTGGCCTCACGGACAAATAGAAAGCGAGCTCACCAGCTTCCTCCGTGAGAATCGGGATATCTTTGCATGGTCTACTCAAGATCTGCAAGGAGTTCCGAGGGAGCTGGCTGAGCACTCTCTTCATGTAAGGCCAGAGGCCAAGCCGGTGAATTGAAGCAACCCCTCCACCGCTTCGTCGAAGATAGGAGGAAAGTAATAGCTGCCGAGATTGCCAGACTCCTAGCTGCTGGATTCATCATGGAAGTAATGCACCCGGATTGGTTGTCAAATCTAGTCTTGGTCGAGAAGAAAAAAGATGACCCAAACGTGGCAGTGGTATGTCGCATGTGTATTGATTACACGAACCTAAATAAGGCGTGTCCAAAAGATCCATTTCCCCTGCCACGGATCGATCAAGTCATAGATTCTACTGCTGGGTGTGAGTTATTGTCGTTTGTGGATGCGTATTCGAGATTCCATCAGATACCACTGAATCCGGATGATCAAATAAATACAGCTTTTATCACCCCGTACGGGGCTTATTGCTATCATACCATGCCATTTGGGTTGAGAAATGTAGGTGCAACATATCAAAGATGCATGCAAAAATGCTTACAAGATCAATTGGACAAAAACGTTCAAGTATATGTCGATGACGTGGTAATAAAAACCAAACAAAGTCATACTCTAATTGAGGACTTGCGTCAAACATTCGCAAACTTGAGAAGATTCCGGATGAAGCTTAACCCGGAGAAATGCACATTTGGTGTCCTGGCTGGAAAGTTACTCGGATTCCTTGTATCCAGCTAAGGAATTGAAGCAAACCCGACAAAAATTATGGCCATCGAAAGAATGGAATTACCAAAAACCCTCAACGATGTCCAGAAGTTCACTAGGTGTCTGGCCTCGTTGAGCAGGTTTGTTAGTCGGCTAGGTGAAAAATCCCTACCACTATATCAATTAATGAATAAATCAGACAAATTCACATGGACACAGCAAGCTGATAGCGCTTTCCATGAATTAAATAAAATGTTGGCAACAACACCAATATTAGCATCACCACTATCCAAAGAGCCAATGTTGATCTATGTCGCCGCAACCAACAGAGTTGTAAGTGCAGTAATAGAGGTTGAACGTGAAGAAGGGGGCAAATCAGTCCAAAGACCAGTTTATTACTTGAGTGAAGTGCTCTATGTCTCGAAACAGAATTACCTGCATTATCAGAAGATGACATATGGGGTATATATCGCGGCAAAGAAGCTGAAACATTATTTTCAAGAACACCTAATCCGGGTAATATGCGAGGCACCTATCTCGGATATATTGGGCAGCAAATATGCCAGCGGCGGAGTCGCAAAATGGGCCATAGAACTGGCACCATATACTCCACAATATGATAAGCGAGATGTAATAAAGTCTCAGGCTGTTGTGGATTTCTTTGTAGACTGGATGGAAATGTAGTACGAACCACCACTGCTAGATCCGAACTACTGTAATATGCATTTTGATGGGTCCAAGATGAAAATGGGTCTGGGTGCCGGGATAGTGCTCACATCTCCAAAGAGGGATCAACTGAGGTATGTGTTACACATTCATTTTGATGCTTCCAACAACGTTGCCGAGTATGAAGCACTTGTCCATGGCATCAAAGTGGCCAAGGAAATTGGTATCAAAATGATCATGTGTTTTGGCGATTCGGATTTGGTGATTCAGCAAGTGTCCAGACATTGGGATGCAATGGACGTAAACATGGCATTATATCGTTTCCATGTGCAACAAATTTTGGGATACTTTGACGGATGCGAATTCCATCATGTTCCTAGAGCAGAAAATGATTCAGCACATGTACTATCCAAACTAGGGTCATCTCGGCAAGCATGTAGGGGTTCGTAGCATGGAAAACAAAAAAATTCTATCGCATACAAACAAACAAGCCAAGATCTATCTACTAGATTGTAGCAACGAGTTGATAGAGGAACTCACCCTCGAAGATTCCAAAGCGGTTAACGAGAGCAGATTCTCGTGGGTGATGTAGTCGTACACTTGCCGATCTCAAGATCGCGTAGACGATCCTTCCGGCGCTGCGTTCCAACAGCGCTCCCGCAGTCGGTCACACGTTCGGTACTCGACGAAGACCTTCCTCTCCCTTGTTCCAGCAGGCAGCGGAGGTTGTAGCACTCTCCTCGTGATTCTGGTAGCATGACGGCATGGTACCGGAAGTAGAGGGGAGATCTCGCAGGGCTTCGCCTTAAGCCGGAGCGAGTATGGTGGACTATGAGAGAGCCCTCGACGATCTAGGGTTTAGACACGCCGAGGAAAAGATGCTAGAGCAGCGGCTAGAGTTTGGGGCTTGCCCAAGTCGGCGCCAAGAGGAGCCCTAGGAGGCGGCGGCAGCTGCAGGAGGTGGCCGCACCAATCTAGGGTTTTGGGGTGGAGAACTTGTGTCTTGGAGGGGCAGCCCTGCCCCCTCCCTTTATAGGTGGGAGGTGCGGCCAAGGGGAGGGGAGTCCCTCCCCAACTCGGCTTGGAGGTGGGCCGGCGGTTGAAGGAGGGAACTCCTCCCCAACTCGGTTTCAACCTCATCCTCCTCTTTCCAAAAACTGCCGTTTGACTTTTCAAACTAGGATTTGATTAAACCCTTTATTTTGGACAGCGATGACACCTAGTACATGATGCAATCATTCCAACTTGCAATGACACATTCATGTAACCTTCCCCTCCGGAGTGTCGGACATTCCAGACCCTTCTAGAACATTCCCGATGAAAACACCGGAACCATTCCCCAACTCCGAAACAGGACTTTCCTTATATGAATCTTATTCTCCGGACCATTCCGGATCTCCTCGTGATATCCCGGATCCCATCTGAGACTCCGAACAACATTCGGTCTCTTACTCATCATTCCATAACTACTCAAACAACGTCGAATCCTTAAGTGTGTCTCCCTACGGTTCGTGAATTATGCGGACATGATCGAGACACTTCTCCGAACAATAACCAATAGAGGAATCTGGAAATTCATATGGCTCCCACATATTTCTACGATTACTTTGCGATCGAATGAACCACTTACATACGATACCAATTTCCCTTTGTCTCACGATAGTTTACTTAGTCGAGGTTATGATCGTCGGTATCTCTGCATACCTAGTTCAACCTAGTTACCGATAAGTACTCTTTTCTCGTTCCCGTGATATGTGATCCCTTGTGAGCCAGTCACATGCTTGCAAGATAATTGGATGACATTTCACCGAGAGGGCCCAGAGTATATCTATCCGTCATACGGATGGACAAATCCCACTCTTGATCCATGTGTGTCGGGGATATAACCCCAGGTACCCCAGAGTTGGTCTATAAATAAACTAGTAAGAGACATAAATAAAGGAAAAGATATTAGATAAGTAAATATTTAAATAGAAAAGAGAAAAGGCAAAGAAAGAGCAACTGGGCCGAGTAAAGGAAATCTCGGCCCAGTCCCTACCATCCAGGCCGAATTGAATCAAGAGAGATCACCCCGGGTGGGCCGACCTAAGCCTAAGTCGGCCCACCACCGGGTTCCTGCCTCCAGCCGATCCATTCTGACGCCAGCGACGTCACCAATCCCGCCTGGGCCGCATCGCCTCATCACACCCGGCTGGGCCGAAGGAAGACTAACCCCGCGGGTCACGATCACGCAACCACGCCCCACTTCACTTCAACAGGCGCACCCGGCTGGGCCGACAAAGGGATCACCCGGCCCACGGCATCACTCCGGTTCCCTCCACGCCGCTCGACCTGGCCTCTGTCCCCTTCATCGTGCCAAGATCGCCAGGGTGGGCCGACTAAGGAGAGCCCGGCCTCCACGGGCCAACGGACCATACCACGCTAGCGCAGTACCCCTGGGCCGAATTAGAGGACCCCGGCTGGTTTACCTCAGCTCCCAGCAGGCCGGTACCAGATCAACAACCCAGGCCGAATCACTTGTAATCCAGCTGGGCCATCTTTGTAGTCATTTAACCCGGGCCGAATCATTGGACCCCAGGCCGAACTAGGCATAACCAGGCGAGGTATTTCATTACATTTTCTATCCGACCCAATTCAGCCACGTCCCGGGCGAAGTATTGGCAAACCAAGGCGAGCTTCGCAAGTATCGTGTCAGTCTTGGGACGCCCATGGCTCAGACTGACACACACAGTAAGGAATATGCCCATAGCATCCAAGAATATGCTAGGGAATATGCCTGGCATCTCCAAAGATGCCAAGGCATATGCTGAGCATCTCTAGAAGATGCCGGGAATATGCTACGTAGATACCAAACGTGTGGAACAAGCCTTGTCCCCTGGGCTCCCCTTTATAAGGAGCACCAGGGGGATCGTTCAGAGGAGGCCCCCGAAGGGCTCCTCCCCTCTCACTAGGAGCTCTCCTTCTTCCTCTTCCTCCACTCTCATAGAGAGATCTAGATAGAAAGATAGGAGATACAGCTCCAGGAGCATGATTGTAGCCACAAGTATGGCAAGATTATAAGAGATTAGATGTATAGAAGGAGATGTTATCCCCACTTGAGAGCTTCAATCCAATATACATTGTATTTCTCTTTGTTCATACGAGTGTGGTCTTCACTGCATCATCCCTCCCCGGATTCCTCCACGTCCATCGGCCCCAACTTTAGCCTACCCATGGCATATGCCGTGATACCACCACGACATTTGGCGCCCACCGTGGGGCCTTCTAGTGGCGTTGGTTGGGTTTCCATCCGGACGGGAGCATCTTCATCAACTTCTTCCTCATAGGGCTCATTCAGCTTCACCAAGTCAACAGAGAACAAAGAGGTAAGCCCAGAGGCTCAACAAGTCTAACTCATCAAAAGCTGGTAAGACTCAGCAGGAAGGACTCAAGCACTACTCCAAGCTTACTGTAAGTACCATGTAACTCAGCAAGGCAGGTATGGCCTAGCAAAACTCACCCAAACACTTCTCCAAGTATGCTGTAAGTGCCAGGTAACTCAGCCACCTACACTCAACCCTTCATCCCAGGGAGAGAATAACTCAACCCGGGGACTAGTCAACTTATCCGTAGAATCACCTTTAGATTAAGAGAGCATTACGTTGATTTGGATCTATACTCCAGCCAGCTTATCTGTTAACTCGGCCATAAGTTGAATCATCTTATTTGTGGTTCAGATAGATTTTGAGTCAGTTAGTTAATGTTTTGGATTACCCATTAACTCAGCTCACCAGCCAGCTTATCTGTTAACTCGGCCATAAGTTGAATCATCTTATTTGTGATTCAGGTAGATTTTGAGTCAGTTTATTTATGCTTTGGATTGTCCACTAACTCAGCTTACCAGCCAGCTTATTGTTGATTCGGATACGACTTGAAGTCAATTTGTTTATGCCTTGAATTAACCTTTAACTCAGCTCAGTAAATTGTCTCTGACTCGGACTAACATTTGATTCAGCTTGCCAGGGTACTTTATAATTCGGATTGGTATTCAGACTCGGCGTACTAATTGTATCCCTGATTCAGGCCGAAGCATTATTCAGTTCACCAGATTGCCAGGTTATGTTATGATTCAGATTGATATCTCACCAGGTTATCCCATATCTCGGATGACTATTGGCCAGCTTATCATATCTCGAATCTATATCTCATATCTACATCTCGAATCGGATCTCTCAGCGGTTAGCCCTACGATTATATCCCAAAGCTTAATCTCGGATCTATATCTCGGATCCATATCAAAGGCAAGTTATCGTCATCACACCAAATCAAGCATATCATGGCAAATAGATGACTCAGACTTACATATAAGTCAATTTTGAGTAAAGTAACTCGGATTTGGGATGAGTTAACTCAGATTTGAGTAATATAACTCGGATTTGAGCCAGATGACTCAGACTTACATATAAATCAATTATGAGTAAAGTAACTCGGATTTGGGATGAGTTAACTCAGATTTGAGTAATATAACTCGGATTTGAGCCAGATGACTCAGACTTACATATAAATCAATTATGAGTAAAGTAACTCGGATTTGGGATGAGTTAACCCGGATTTGAGTAATATAACTCGGATTTGAGCCAGATGACTCAGACTTACATATAAGTCAATTTTGAGTAAAGTAACTCGGATTTGGGATGAGTTAACTCGGATTTGAGTAATATAACTCGGATTTGAGCCAGATGACTCAGACTTACATATAAGTCAATTTTGAGTAAAGTAACTCGGATTTGGGATGAGTTAACTCGGATTTGAGTAATATAACTCGGATTTGAGCCAGATGACTCAGACTTACATATAAATCAATTATGAGTAAAGTAACTCGGATTTGGGATGAGTTAACTCGGATTTGAGTAATATAACTCGGATTTGAGCCAGATGACTCAGACTTACATATAAGTCAATTTTGAATAAAGTAACTCGGATTTGGGATGAGTTAACTCGGATTTGAGTCATATAACTCGGATTTGAGCCAGATGACTCAGACTTAAGACATAGAGTCAGAATCGAGTAAAGTAACTCGGATTTGGGATAAGTTAACCCGGATTTGAATCATGTAACTCGGATTTGAGTCAAGTGACTCAGGCTTAGGCATAAAGTCAATTTTGAGTAAGGAAACTCGGATTTGGAATCAGATGACTCGGATAAAGACTTACCCGAAGAGGTTAAAGGAGCAGTGCCCAATAAGGCTAGAACTCACAAATTACCCAAAGGGGTTAAAGGAGCAGTGCCCAATAAGGCCAGAACTCACAAATTACCCAAAGAGGTTAAGAGAGCAGTGCCCAATAAGGCCAGAACTCACAAATTACCCAAAGAGGTTAAAAGAGCAGTGCCCAATAAGGCCAGAACTCACAAATTACCCAAAGAGGTTAAGAGAGCAGTGCCCAATAAGGCCAGAACTCACAAATTACCCAAAGAGGTTAAAAGAGCAGTGCCCAATGAGGCCAGAACTCATAAATTACCCAAAGAGGTTAAAGGAGTAGTGCCCAATAAGGCCAAAACTCACAAATTACCCAATGGGGTTAAAAGAGCAATGCCTAAGAAGGCAAGAACTCATAACTTACCCTATGAAGTTAAGAGAGCAATGCCAAAGAAGGCAAGAACTCATATCTTGCCCAAAGAGGTTAAAAGAGCAATGCCAAAGAAGGCCAGAACTCATAACTTGCCCAAAGAGGTTAAAAGAGCAATGCCAAAGAAGGCCAGAACTCATAACTTGCCCAAAGAGGTTAAAAGAGCAATGCCAAAGAAGGCAAGAATTCATAACTTGCCCAAAGAGGTTAAAAGAGCAATGCCCAATGAGGACAGAACTCATAAAATGCCCAAAGGGGTTAAGACCAGTGCCCAAGAGGGCCAGAGGTCCAGGAACTTACCCAAAAGGGGTTATGGCCAGTGCCCAAGAAGGCCAGAAGTCCAGGAACTTGCCCAAAAAAGGTTATAAAACCAATGCACATGAAGGCCGGAAGTCATGTCATGACGAAAAGGGTTAAAAGACCAACGTCAATAATGGCAAGGAATCACGAACTTACCCAAAATAGGTATGAGACAAAGAAATATATGACGGGGAAACACAACTCTGGGATTAATTTAGTATATGAAGCCTATGCACGACTCAACGAGTCCCACATAGCCTCGGGGACTAATGTCGGGGATATAACCCCAGGTACCCCAGAGTTGGTCTATAAATAAACTAGTAAGAGACATAGATAAAGGAAAAGATATTAGATAAGGAAATATTTAAATAGAAAAGAGAAAAGGCAAAGAAAGAGCAACTGGGCCGAGTAAAGGAAATCTCGGCCCAGTCCCTACCATCCAGGCCGAATTGAATCAAGAGAGATCACCCCGGGTGGGCCGACCTAAGCCTAAGTCGGCCCACCACCGGGTTCCTGCCTCCAGCCGATCCATTCTGACGCCAGCGACGTCACCAATCCCGCCTGGGCCGCATCGCCTCATCACACCCGGCTGGGCCGAAGGAAGACTAACCCGGCCCACCGCCGGGTCACGCAACCACGCCCCACTTCACTTCAACAGGCGCACCCGGCTGGGCCGACAAAGGGATCACCCGGCCCACGGCATCACTCCGGTTCCCTCCACGCCGCTCGACCTGGCCTCTGTCCCCTTCATCGTGCCAAGATCGCCAGGGTGGGCCGACTAAGGAGAGCCCGGCCTCCACGGGCCAACGGACCATACCACGCTAGCGCAGTACCCCTGGGCCGAATTAGAGGACCCCGGCTGGTTTACCTCAGCTCCCAGCAGGCCGGTACCAGATCAACAACCCAGGCCGAATCACTTGTAATCCGGCTGGGCCATCTTTGTAGTCATTTAACCTGGGCCGAATCATTGGACCCCAGGCCGAATTAGGCATAACCAGGCGAGGTATTTCATTACATTTTCTATCCGACCCAATTCAGCCACGTCCCGGGCGAAGTATTGGCAAACCAAGGCGAGCTTCGCAAGTATCGTGTCAGTCTTGGGACGCCCATGGCTCAGACTGACACACGCAGTAAGGAATATGCCCATAGCATCCAAGAATATGCTAGGGAATATGCCTGGCATCTCCAAAGATGCCAAGGCATATGCTGAGCATCTCTAGAAGATGCCGGGAATATGCTACGTAGATACCAAACGTGTGGAACAAGCCTTGTCCCCTGGGCTCCCCTTTATAAGGAGCACCAGGGGGATCGTTCAGAGGAGGCCCCCGAAGGGCTCCTCCCCTCTCTGCTCACTAGGAGCTCTCCTTCTTCCTCTTCCTCCACTCTCATAGAGAGATCTAGATAGAAAGATAGGAGATACAGCTCCAGGAGCATGATTGTAGCCACAAGTATGGCAAGATTATAAGAGATTAGATGTATAGAAGGAGATGTTATCCCCACTTGAGAGCTTCAATCCAATATACATTGTATTTCTCTTTGTTCATACGAGTGTGGTCTTCACTGCATCATCCCTCCCCGGATTCCTCCACGTCCATCGGCCCCAACTTTAGCCTACCCATGGCATATGCCGTGATACCACCACGACAATGTGTCTCAACCAATACTTTCTGAACACTCAATGCCACCTTTATAGCCGCCCAGTTACGGTGTGGTGTTTGATGTCATCAAAGCATCCATCCGGTAAAGGTGATATGCATGATCTCATGGTCGAAGGAATTAGGTTACTATGTATCAGAAAGCATATAACAATTGAACTATTAAAATGACTTGATCTTTATGCTACGCTTATGTATAGGAGTATGTCCATCACATCATTCTCCTAATGATATGACGCTGTTGTCAATAACATCTCTATGTTCATGATCAGGAAACCATGATCATATATTAACCAACAAGCTAGTTTAACAAGAGGCTTTAGTAGGGATTCTTTTATGTTTACAAATCACACAAGTATTAATGTTTCCTGTTAATACAATTATAGCATGGTATGTAAACATTTATCATAAGTATGAAGATATGATAATAACCACTTTATTATTGCCTCTTGGGCATATCTCCAACAGTCTCCCACTTGCACTATAGTCAATAATCTAGTTTCAAACCTTAGTGTATTCAACACATATGGCTTTCCAGTGTTGTATGTACACGATTGCTAGTGGTCAACTGATCTTCGGATCGGACACTTCCAGGTCCGTGTGTAATTGCATGTCTTTGCGTCTCTACGCATCACTCATTCTCTAATGAGATGGCTTTGTATAAATTTGGTCCTTTGGTGAGACCTTTAGTTCTTTGGGGTTAAAACATGTTGATAGTATTGTCGTACAATATATCTTCATAGTACTATCCCACTGTGAACTACACCTAGTTTGATAACAAACTACTCGACACAAATGCCCTCTTTAGCTGCTATAATAGCAGTTATATACTTAGCCTTTTGTTGTTGTATCTGTCACAATGTCTTAACTTTGGAACTCATCCAAATCCATTATGGAACTTACTTTCCAATATATTGTGCCCCCCTTAGTTTAGATTGAGATAAACTTAATTTGTACTTTGTGACAAAACTAGTATCAATGTAGTACTTTACAATGAACTAATCATCTATTTGTCACTTCTACAAATAATATACTCTTAGTTCTTCCAAAAGATCATAAGAATATCCTTACTATTGTCCAATGATCATCTTATGAATCATTCTGGTATATGCTCATAAAATTTAGAGCGTAGGACATATCTGGATTTGTACATATCACAGTATGATTGATATAAATACTCTTTGTGATCTCATACATCAAGTATCAATCTATACTTGAATCTTTGTTTCACTTACCAAGTGTCAATACACTTGAATATATCATCAATATTGAACTTATTCAATCCTTTCTGTGCAACAAGAACCTTTCTTGTAGTTTCTATATTGAGCTCATTCAATATATCATCTATGTACTTTTGGCACAACCATATTAGCGTCTATTGATGCCAAATATTTGGGTTTTGCCTACGCCTTTCATCAAGATGAAATTCTTAATATGTGTTAATAAAAGATACATCATTTCCAATCAACAATATGTCTTCCACATAATGTATTAGAAATATGTCTTAGCGCTCCCACTTAATTTCTTGCAAACGCAAGCATCTTCATTGTCTCTGATGAATTTAAACTCTTTTAACAATTTCATCATTGTGAAGATTCCAACTCCGCGATGCTTACTTCAACCATTGAAGTTTGCATATGCTTTTAGCATCCTTTGAATTATCAAAACCCTATGGACCGTGTCATGCACACGTCCTAGGTAACAATTCTATTAGAAGAACTTGTTTTGTTTATTCAACTATCATATAACAAAATTATATGTAGTGGTTGCTACATTAATCCGTCTAGACTAAATATCGCTATGAAAGATCAAATCTTGTCATATACAACCTTTGAACATTGTTGTGAACTCTTTCCCAACATGTCGACTATTTCATAGATGTGAAACATCCATGTCTATTTCTTTATAGATCCAAATACGACTGTAAGGTCTTGTACCTTTCCAGAGGGTCTTTCAAGTTCAAAGCTTGATCTCTTGTATATGGAACTATCACGAATTTTATGGCTTCAAGCCATTTGACGGAGTTAGGGCCCATCATCGCTTCTTTGCATGTAGTCAGATCATTATTGTCAAATAATGATTTAACTCTCAAATCTTGGTATTTGATTGTTTACCCGACCTGCTTGTTTCAATAGGAACTTAGATCTCCGTGACCACAACCTTTGAGGCACGTGAGCCATGAGCATTATCGCTGCCTCCGGAACACTTTTCGGCGTTGCGCAACTCTGCACATATAGCTAAGGTTCTTTTAACCTTATCAAAGTTCTATTGTCCTCCCACTTAACTTTTCACGAAAAATTCCTTCTCAAAGAAACTTGACGTTTTAAGTGACAAACACTTTTGTCTCTGATGTTATGGAGGAATAGTTATTCGAAATAACATACAAAGACAGGTTCATCCGACTTTGGTTGCAAACATCTTTCTTATGCATAGCACACCAATGTTTTAAGAAAGGACAACTTGGATTTAATCCCAAACCATAACTTTATATGGTGTTATTTCAACGGATTATGATGGAGCTCTTTTCAGTGGAAAAACGGTAGTCTGTAAAGCTTTTAATCTTTAAAATACAATGGCAGTTTTATGAATTACACCTTCGATGTTACCATGTCAAACAAGGTTTAATTACATATCTCGAACGCTCCATACTCTTATGGTGTTTCGGGAAAATGCAAATCCACGGAACGAATCCTTAAATCTTAGGTATTATGCTAAACTTGTAACTCAAATATCTTCCTTTATGATCTTATCATAAACTATTTATGTTCTTGTTACAATGATTTTGCACTTCATCTTGAAAATCTTTGAACTTTTCAAATATTTCACACTTCATCCTTATTAAGTAAATATTCATATATTCACTCAAATTTTCGGAGAAAGCATATGAAGTTGAAATCATTCGCTCTTGACTACACATAATGGATTTCGTACAACAATATGTACAAGTTCCAATAAGCTAGTCATTCGTTCCCTTTTGGCCTACGAACGAAGTTTTAATTATCTCTAGGAAAGTTTCACAAGCGTCATGTGATCAAAAAGCAAAAGACTCTAAAATTCCATCTACATGGAGTTTCTTCATGTTTTCTTTCCAATATAATTTACACGGCGATGTCACTTCCTAAGTGATCTTTCAATCAATTTGTCTTTCGACATTTTTAGCACTAGTTTTATGGATGTGATTTCTCCAACGAGATTTGTGAATCATCCATCTTTTATGGATTACGGCAATTATTTGAACAACCCTTTTGTTCTCATAATACCTGATAAAACAAATCTTGAAGGCAAGCTTTGATGTTTTAACGAGCAACACAATAACCCTTTATTTGTTCTCGATGAACATCATCACATATTCTTTTGCTAGTTACTTAGGCCATTGTAGTTCATTAATTGTGTTGTTTCGTATGACGATTCACACCAACAAATTCAGTATCAAATACTTAAGAACCACATTGTTTAATAAGCAAAGAATATAGCCATAACATGTATATCATCTATATACTTAAACTGAACAATTCTAGTCTTTTCTTTTCTGCCATATATTTATGAGATTCTCTTTCAGTATTTCCTTTTCTGTTTGAAAGAATCTATCAACATCAACAGTGGAGTCATACATATGACACATAGTCCAAAGCGTGTATAATTAAATACCAATGTCTTTGGACTTGCACTTTGAAGTAGATCACCATCATCAAATGTTTGGTGTGCTTTCAAATTCCATTCTTTAGTAATCTCTTGGTGTGGTAAATATTTTACCTACATCAAATATTCACCCTTATCATGGAATTATTCATGATCAAGCTACTTTTAGCTTATAAAGATGAATCGTGAGTATAATGTTGCTCTCCAAAACCTTTTGGTGGATTAGGACAACTAGTGTCTCCAACCTTTTGCAAATTCTCATCAAACTTGAGAACATGACTTTGCCATATTATACTCTGTCATGTTGCAACCAAAACTTCGTTTCAGATATCACAATATCTTCCACACATCATGGTTTCTGAAACAACTCTTTCAGATCCTAGATAATCTTGATATTAAGACAATCCTTTCAATATTAAGAATCATGGAGACAAACATGATACTCATACACTAACACTTGGAATTGTTACTCTTGTTTTAATACCAATTATTAAACTTCATGGAGTAACCAGAACTTACTGAAAGTTTGCAATAGGACTTTTAAACTTTAGATTAACACTTCAAAACAATACGATACCAGTTCGTAAAGTAACTAACCAGAATTCTATAGTTCTATCATCTCAATTATAACTAAGCGTAAGGTGGTAAACGGATGCCAATGACTACAACAACTATGCAAATTCACTTTGATTTAATTTATGATAAATAGTGTTCAACTTTTAATCATATTGCCGTTGAACTCCCACTCAAAACAATATCCCTCACATTGTTTTAGTGATCACACGAACCAAATCCACCACATCAAAACCGATCATCACGAGAGTTGATGTAGCTTCAATGGCGAACAATCAACATGTTCATCATATCTACTATATGACTCATGCTTTACCTTTCGGTGATCCGTGTTCCGAGACCATGTCTGTACATGCTAGGCTCGTCAAGATCAACCTTAGCTTCCGCATGAGCAAATCTGGCTTGCTCACGTTGTATACACTCACAGAATCTAACACACCCGATCATCACGTGGTGCTTCAAAACAACGAGCTTTAGCAACGGTGCTTACTAAGGATGAACACTTTAAAACTTGAAATTGTGTGCTTGAGGGATCATATTATAATGCTACCGTCGTGAACTAAGCAATACAAGATGCATAAAAGGATTAACATCACATGCAATTCATAATATGTGATATGATATGGCCTTTCTTCTTGTGCTTCCGATCTCCATCTTCAAGCACGAACATGATCTCAATCATCACCGGCATTGCATCAAGGTCAATGACGCCGCTCCATGGTTATCGTCCACCAGCTTCAACTATTACAACTACTTTGAATAGACATGCGGGTCTTAACAGAATTTAAAGACAACTATATGGCTCCTGCCGGTTGCCAACTTACAATAAGGAACATTGCATACATCAAATATAATCACAATCATGGCCATATCACATCACAGCACACCCCTGCAAAACAAAGTTAGACGCCTCTACTTTCTTTGCATATTTTACGTGGTTTGGGGCTTTCAATAAGTGTCGTTCTAACTTACGAACAAGAACCACAACATTGATACTAGTATTGTTGATCACCCATTGTAAATTGGATCTTAACTATGCTAGGAGAAACAGGCACCCGCAAAGCCACTTATGCAATACAAGTTGCATGTCAAGCGTGGAGCAAGTCTCATGAACGATGTCATGTAAGGTTAGCCCGGGCCGCTTCATCCCAACATACCGCAAGATGCAAAGTACACAAGAAGCGATCGACAATAAAAGCATCAACGCCCACAATGAACATTGTGTTCTACTCGTGCAACAGATCTACATATAGACACGGCTTTGATACCACTGTAGGGGTTCGTAGCATGGAAAACAAAAAATTTCTATCGCATACAAACAAACAAGCCAAGATCTATCTACTAGATTGTAGCAATGAGTTGATAGAGGAACTCACCCTCGAAGATTCCAAAGCGGTTAACTAGAGCAGATTCTCGTGGGTGATGTAGTCGTACACTTGCCGATCTCAAGATCGCGTAGACGATCCTTCCGGCGCTGCGTTCCGGCAGCGCTCCCGCAGTCGGTCACACGTTCGGTACTCGACGAAGACCTTCCTCTCCCTTGTTCCAGCAGGCAGCGGAGGTTGTAGCACTCTCCTCATGATTCCGGTAGCATGATGGCGTGGTACCGGAAGTAGAGGGGAGATCTCGCAGGGCTTCGCCTTAAGCCGCAGCGAGTATGGTGGACTATGAGAGAGCCCTCGACGATCTAGGGTTTAGACACGCCGAGGAAGATATGCTAGAGCGGCGGCTAGAGTTTGGGGCTTGCCCAAGTCGGCGCCAAGAGGATCCCTAGGAGGCGGCGGCAGCAGCAGGAGGTGGCGGCGCCAATCTAGGGGTTTGGGGTGGAGAACTTGTGTCTTGGAGGGGCAGCCCTGCCCCCTCCCTTTATAGGTGGGAGGTGCGGCCAAGGGGAGGGGAGTCCCTCCCCAACTCGGCTTGGAGGTGGGCCGGCGGTTGGAGGAGGGAACTCCTCCCCAACTCGGTTTCAACCTCCTCCTCCTCTTTCCAAAAATTGCCGTTTGACTTTTCAAATTGGCGTTTGACTTTTCAAACTAGGATTTGATTAAACCCTTTATTTTGGACAGCGATGACACCTAGTACATGATGCAATCATTCCAACTTGCAATGACACATTCATGTACTCTTCCCCTCCGGAGTGCCGGACATTCCGGAACCTTCTAGAACATTCCCGATGAAAACACCGGAACCATTCCCCAACTCCGAAACAGGACTTTCCTTATATGAATCTTATTCTCCGGACCATTCCGGATCTCCTCGTGATATCCCGGATCCCATCCGAGACTCCGAACAACATTCGGTCTCTTACTCATCATTCCATAACTACTCAAACAACGTCGAATCCTTAAGTGTGTCTCCCTACGGTTCGTGAATTATGCGGACATGATCGAGACACTTCTCCGAACAATAACCAATAGAGGAATCTGGAAATTCATATGGCTCCCACATATTTCTATGATTACTTTGCGATCGAATGAACCACTTACATACGATACCAATTTCCCTTTGTCTCACGATAGTTTACTTATCTGAGGTTATGATCGTCGGTATCTCTGCATACCTAGTTCAACCTCGTTACCGATAAGTACTCTTTTCTCGTTCCCGTGATATGTGATCCCTTGTGAGCCAGTCACATGCTTGTAAGCTAATTGGATGACATTTCACCGAGAGGGTCCAGAGTATATCTATCCGTCATATGGATGGACAAATCCCACTCTTGATCCATGTGTCTCAACCAATACTTTCCGAACACTCAATGCCACCTTTATAGCCACCCAGTTACGGTGTGGTGTTTGATGTCATCAAAGCATCCATCCGGTAAAGGTGACATGCATGATCTCATGGTCGAAGGAATTAGGTTACTATGTATCAGAAAACATATAACAATTGAACTATTAAAATGACTTGATCTTTATGCTACGCTTATGTATAGGAGTATGTCCATCACATCATTCTCCTAATGATATGACCCTGTTGTCAATAACGTCTCTATGTTCATGATCAGGAAACCATGATCATATATTAACCAACAAGCTAGTTTAACAAGAGGCTTTACTAGGGACTCTTTTATGTTTACAAATCACACAAGTATTAATGTTTCCTGTTAATACAATTATAGCATGGTATGTAAACATTTATCATAAGTATGAAGATATGATAATAACCACTTTATTATTGCCTCTTGGGCATATCTCCAACAAAGCAATACCACCAGGAGTAGCGCTAGAGCACATCAGGAAACCATCGATCAAGCCGTCACCAGAATCCGACTCGATCAGGGTCACCCCGGCGATTCAGGAGTCAGACGTAGTACCAATGGATATCGACTCAGGGATGGGTTCGAACCACTCGGGGACTGATCCGCTCAATTCAGGGGCTGCCGAATCACACTCGGGGACTCCTCAGGTCATGTCGGCAGAGCATATGTCGGCGGAGCCAATGGACATTGATGCTGAAGCAGACCCGAAACCATTGATACCAACATGGGCACAACTAATATTCGACTATTTAAAAGATGGGACCTTGCCGAGTGATGAAACATTGGCAAGGCAAACAGTACGAAGAGAAAAAGAGTACACCATAATCAACAAGGAATTATACAAGCGAAGTGTGACAAGTGTATTACAGCGTTGTATCAACCCACAGAAAGGCCAGGAGATCTTATTGGATATTCATCAAGGAGAATGTGGGCACCATGCGTCATCAAGAGCGTTGGTGGCCAAGGCATTCCGACATGGATTCTATTGGCCAAGAGCAGTGGCACAAGCACAAGAGTTAGTCGGAAAATGTAGTGCTTTTCAACACTATGCATCCAATTCACATCTACCAGCGTCGGAATTAAAGACTATACCAATCACCTAGCCTTTTGCAGTGTGGTGCCTAGATATGGTAGTACCATTCAAACCAGCAAGGGGAGGCATGACTCATATTTTGGTCATGATTGATAAGTTCACCAAGTGGATAGAAGTGAAACCAATCAAAAAGTTGGACAGTAAAACAACTGTCACATTCTTAAAGGATATAATCATCATATATGGTTACCCACACAGTGTAATCACTAATAATGGCACGAACTTTGCTGAAGGGGCCTTTGCTCGTTTCTGCGGGAAACACCGAATAATACTCGATGTAGCATCATTCTCCCATCCAGAATCAAATGGACAAGTTGAACAGGCTAATGGCTTAGTTTTGTCAGGGATAAAACCCTGTTTAATGGAACCACTCCAGAGGTCGCCTGGTTGTTGGATAGAGGAACTACCCTCAGTGTTATGGAGCCTAAGAACAACTCTGAATCGGTCAATGGGTTATACGCCATTTTTTCTCGTGTATGGGGCAGAAGCAGTTTTGCCTGCCGACATAGAGTATGACTCGCCAAGAATAAGGAAATACTCGGAAGCCGAGGTAAAAGAGGATCGAGAAGATGGAGTAGACTTACACGAAGAAGCAAGGGAACTGGCATTATCCAGATCCGCTGTATATCAGTGTAACATCCCTAAAATCATGATTTCAAAGTTTTCATATTATTCATGCATGCATATAGAATTGAGGTCAATTTCAAAACTCATTTCAGAAAAACAAAGCACATAGTGCTATCATTTTATGTGAGCAAACTAAAATCAAATGGCCATCCCCATTTGAGAGTTTGAATGTTTTAAACCTAGATTGCTTGTCTCCTTTGTTGAATGGATTGAGTGTGGAAATTTGAACCAAGTTTTACAAAATGGAAATGGCTCAAAAACCATTTTTCAAACATTTGCAAATCTTGTGCAAGGCTCCTGATATTTTGTTTCTCCAAGAGTGACCAAGCCTTTGCAAAGTAGCCACATGGTTTTAGGCCTATATTTGAGACTGTTGCACACTACAAAAACCTCAGAGAGATTTGAATTCAAATAGAGTTTGAATTCATTTGAAAACTATTCCTGAAAAATCAAAATAGAAAAAGAAAAGGAATAAACAAAAGAAAAGGGTCAGGCGCTCCTATTCCAGCCCAGCTGCAGAACAAGCCCAACTAACCCACCCGGCCACTTTCTCGCTCGCTCGCACGCGCGGGCACACCCACACAGACGCTGACACCCTGACCCCACCCCCACTCCGTAACACTTTCGTTGGTGGCCCTCCACGTCACCTTCTTCCCAAAACCGCCCGCAGACCACGCCGCCGCTCTTTGTCGATGCCGGTAATGGCGCGGCGTAATTAGCCTTGATGCCGCAAGCGTTTCTTGTCGCGCATGAGCCTATTTAAACCACACCCCGCCGCGGTCATTTCCCCCCACTCTCCTCGCTCACTCCGCCACCAGGCTGCGCGCATTTGCCCTCAAAACCCCGCAGTACCAACGACTCCGGCGACTAATTCCGGTGAGCCTCGACCGCCCCCTCTCTCTGGTTCAAACAATCGTGCCCAGCTTGATCTTGCGCACCTCCTGATACCCTTCGTTTGCATTCTCGTGACCCAGGCCGTCGTCCCCGTTCGTGCCTGCAACCGACTGCGCCGCCGCTCGACTCTGGCGACCAATTGAGGTAAAACCCGAGCGCCCCTTGCCCCCTCTTTCATACGGGAATGTTCGCCTTCATCTTGTGCATCACCTGACCCCTCTGGTTCGCGCTAGGGCGATGCCAAACCTCGGCAACAACCTCGACTGCAAGCGACAGAAGCCGCCGCAACTCCGACGAGCCCCAGAGACCGTGCCCGTGCGCCCCTCATCAAGCCACTGCTAGGTTGAGCTTCACCTCGACGCTGTGAACCTGGTAAGCATCCTCCTGCCCCTCCGGACGACCTGTAGTGCCGCGCCGCATGTAACTTCGCCGCCGCCCGGCCGCCGCCTGCGTTTGGTTGCTTGATCCAGAGCCGTCAGATCTGGATCCAACGCATAGAATTAGATCTTTTAGCGAAGCGTTATGGGTAGATCTGAGCCATGAGTTTTAAAAAGATCCAACGGCGCAGGAGGGTGATCCTGAACGAAACGGTATCAGCCAATAGGATTAAGACGCATGGCTAGGGTTTGAATTAAAACAGATTTTGAAAACAGATTTAGATCCAATTTTGAAATAACTATAACTTTTGATTCCCACGTTAGATTTTTGCAAATTTTATATCATTGGAATCAGGGAGACAAGCTCTTTCTGTTTATGCAATGTGTTTAGTGAATAGTTTCTGTTAAAATGACTTTTTATGCAGAAACTTGTTTAGGACTATTTTGAATATAGAATTTGGTGAGTAAATTGTTTTAGTGCTAAATAAGCTTAGTTAGCAAGTTTTTGACTTGGTTATGTTTCTGTATCATGCACTTGCTTGGTGGAGTTTTAAAAATCATCACTTTACATTCTTTCATACATTCATATATACTTTTGTTTGTATATGAATTGTGTGTAATTTTGTGCTACAAATTTTTGTGTAGATTTTGCTAGTGACTGTGATTGTGAAGAGTGCTACTCTCCCCACTACCAAGGCAAGTGGTACTTCATGAATATTTCCATCCCTATATTTTGTACAAGCATTAGAAATATTTTGCTAAGTCTTGCATGTTGTTATTTTTGCCAAATGCTATGTTGGGAAATCCTAAGTAGTTGTAGAATTGTAGAATTGCTAGGAAATTTCCTAAGTTAAGTTACTATGCCATGCTTAGCCTAGCTAGTAGCAAACAAGGGTTGGTAAAGTATATACATGCTATGATGAAAATATTTCTAAGTCTTGGGACTTATGTTTTTCCTAATAAAACAACTAAGTCAATGAACCTCCTGGGTGGAATGGGACTTGAATGGTGGTTTTTGGTTGAGTGGTTACACAAGGCCCATGGACATGGTTACCTTGTGTATCTCACTTGTGGTATGCCACCCAGGCTCAAAGGGATTTTAGAGGCCAAGTGTTGAGAAGCTTACAGTGCAGCCACTTGGCAATATGGGCTCTGCCTTGATCATATATGTTACTAGAACTTAGCCATTTGGACAGTTGGTGGTAGTGGGAATGATAGGATGGAACGCGTCCATTTGGCTAAGGGAAGGCTTCTGAAAGGTCCTGTCTTGGGAAACCAAGTCTGGTGGGGAAAGTGCACAACCTCTGCAGATGGAAAATCTAAGTACTTAGCCAAGTCCATGGCAATGGACAACTTGAGCATCAAGACATGCAAGCTATCAAGAAATCTCATCACTCCACCTTCAAAAGTAAAACTTGTGCGTGAACAAGGGTGAAGGACCCCAATGTCTATTGGTGGTTTCTTGGGAAAGTTTTTGACAAAGAAAAACTTAGTGATTTCAACTAATAGGAAAAACCTATTTGAGCAAAGCAAGCCTAACTACACTTAGCCAAAATGCATATAGTAATATAGTCCACTTAAAAATTTACTAAGGTATCACTTGCCAATACTATTCCAAAGTATTGACCCACTGTGGCTGTAACTTGTGATGTTGCAGGTTACTCCGATGAGGATTAGGTGTCATGAGTCTACACTCAACATGCTTGCCTGTGGCACATGAAGATGAAGACTTATGTTTATTTACATATTCCAAAACTCTTGTATTAGGCCTGTGGCCTTGAGTTGTAAAAGACTATGTTTTATCTCTGGAATGGATGTAATAAATGACCTTTATATCTGTGTACTTCATCTTAAACTGTGGATGCTAGCAATGATCCAGGGACTAGAATTGCAATCACAGGGATCCTTTTCCTTTACAAAGGAGGGATATTACAATCAACAGAATCTCCGACGCTACCATAGCCTAAAGTGCAACCTCGTGTTTTCCGAGAATGAGATATGGTGCTAAGGCTGGTGCAGCGCACAACAGGAATGCATAAATTATTACCCCCATGGGAAGGTCCATTCATTGTAAGCAAAGCATTACACAATGATTCCTATTATCTCATATATGCTCGTGAAGCGCAAAAGAACAAGGTGGACATGTCAGGAGATGAGACCAAAAGGCCATGGAATGTGGCGCTACTTCGTCCCTTCTATACTTAGGAGAAGCAATGCATGTATCACTCGAACTCTCATATGTCGGATGTGTGAGCCGGCTATGTGCTGATAATAAAATGGTATGATTCGAAAAACTGACTCGGGGACTACCCCTTAAGTTTTCCCTCTCAATTATTTTATGTCGGCTGGCGTGATACCCGAAATTTATCTCGGAACAAGTAGTGTTTACTCGAAAAAAATCAACTCTTCGACTATGCTGTTGTCCGAAAACACGGCTTCATGGCAAGTAAGAGGAAATGATGTATGCCGGTAAACACGAATGTCGGATAAGTACAAAGGAAAAACGCGAGCCGGCTTTAAGTTTTTGCCTAACTCTCTGCAGGTCACGGTATACTGCATGTCGAATAATCTCGGCCAAGTGACCCAAGTTTCATATCCGCTAACTATATCCTTAGTACTTTGAGACTCTAATGTCGAACACCGAAAAAGGTAGATAGGGGCCAAAGTCAAGGAAAGGTGACACGGCAAAATGAAACTCGGGGACTTGCCCTGGAATGATTCACACTCAGAACATAACGCAAATATATAAAGCCTATCAAAAGACGCACAATCAAAATTAAAGTGCAATGTATGTTACATCTGTACTCGGCATACCGGGGATTTAATCAAAAGTTCAAGTATTTTTTAGCCTAAGAAGCAGAAGGACTCGGAGGAGCACCCTTGGAGCCAGGAGCATTGCTTGGAGCATCGGCCGAGTCAGGGGCATTTGTGGCCGGGTCATCCGGACCATCTGACTCAGTTGCTTCGCTATCGCCGCCCTCTTCATCAGCAACTTCGACGAGCAGGTCACCAAGGTCGAGGAAGCTGGGCCGATCGCACCAAGCGTGCACCATGGTACTCGATCATGGCGTAATCTCGCTCTTGGCGTTTCTTGATCAGCTCCGGGTTATTCAGCCATTTGCCATCTCCTCTTATGCGAGCAAGAACATCAAGATTGATGTCCTCGTACCATGAAAGCACAAAGGAGAGAGCCTTGTCCGCTGCAGCTCGGCCAGCCGACTCATGCCATTGGTCCAGCCGGTCCTCAGTAAGGAGCAGTCTCTCAGCAAGTGGCTCGATGAGCTCAGCTGCGTCTTCATCCGGCCAAAGCATGTGAAACGCATGAATAGCCGACTTGAGCAGGTCCACACCGCAAGACTTTAGGGTCCTGACCCGCTCTGACACCGCTTCGAGAAGCTCCTCCATGGACACCTCGCCGTTGGCCGGAGCACTAGATTCGGCCCTCACTTTCTTCATGGCTCGGATGGCAAACATATTGGCCTCAGGAAAATTCTCGGCAAGCAAAAGAGAAAATTAGCAAAATAACAAAAGTAGATGGAAGAAATCCAGAGCGACCTATACAGTGCAAAAAGAGTAAGAACTCACTACCGAGAAAGAAATTGACAGTGGCGAGGTTGCTATGCCAAGTTTTGGCCTTGGATTGGAGGGCGTCAAAGTTCAGATTTGCTGACTCAACTAATGACTCAGCCTCGTCGAGAAGCCTCTTGGTTTTCTCGGCGCTGGTAGCCTGCTGCTCATTCTTCTCGGCAAGCTCCTCCTTCGGCCCCTTCACCTCGGCCAAGTGCTTCTGCTCTGTCTCGGCCATCATCTTCTTCAGCCGAGTCACCTCATCTCGCTCCTTCTAGAGTTCCGCTTGGTGCTTCTCTGCTTATTCGGAACAAACTACTTGTCAGCACCAACCAAAATCTTCAGCTATCGGATTAATGAGGCAAGAAACTTACTCTCGGCATCGCTGATCTGCGAGTGAAGAGCATTGATGGTGGACTGAGAGGAGGCTGTGAGAGAAGAGAGAGAAAATATTGAGAAAATGAACCAAAGAAAAATACACTGAATAGAGAAAGGACGAGTAAGGATATTACCTTGGCCTTGGGTGTCAGTCTGCAGCTTTTCATACGCAAGTTCGAGCTTGCGATGCGCCAGGACAAGAGCTTGGTGCACCTTGGTGCGCTTGTTATGCGTGAGCTGGAAAAGAAGACAGACAATAAGGAAAGGGCAAATCAAGCAGCCAGCTGGATTAAAAAAGCTTAAGAGCTTATAGCCGAGTAAGTTCCTTACTCGATAGTAACCTCGAGGGCTAGGGATCGAAGCTCTAGCATGCAAGCTTCATGTGAAAATTTAAAGAATAAGTGATTATTGAGAGCTTACGGCCAAGTAAGTTCCTTACTCGGCAGTAACCTCGGGGACTAGGTGATATGTATAAAGGGGATACTCAACAATACAAAAGAGTAAGAAGTTACTTTACCTCGTTCACTTCGTCGGCACGGGCCATTAGGGAAATGCCTGCTGGGTCATGTTAGAGACGTCCTTAGGGCCCAGCTTCAGTTTCTTGCCAGCGCAGGTGCTAACCTCCTGTTCGCCAGCTGCATTCCATGCTAACGCATAAGGCTCAACCGAGCCAAGGCTTTTCCCACTGAGCATCCGAGTGAGAACTTGACCCGTTTTCAGGGTAGTTCCCACATTAGCACGGGTCGCTGCAACACTAGTATGGAGGGTAACAGCCTTAGAGCCATCACCTGACCCCGCAGCCGCGGACTGGCCCGCCTTCCCCGTTGAAGCGAGCATTGTTGCCAAGGTCGGAGGCCGGATCTGAGGAGCAGAACCCGGAGCGCAGACCAGTGTTGTCTTCTTAGAAGAGGTGGATTTGCCGGGTAAAGGGCGAGCAGAGCCAGTGACCTTGGGCTGGGTCTAGCCCTTTGACAGAATAGGAGATCAAGCAGGAGGATTTGGAGAAGAAAGTGGAGCCGGCTGACTGGGCTCAGCAGTTTTGCTGGCTCCAAGATCAGGAAGTTGTTCATTCGCACCAGCCTGAGGGCCGATGCCAGAGGAACTGGTAGCGGAAGGTTTCTCGGCGCCAGAATCACTGGCACCAAGATTGGGAAATTGTTCCTGGCCAGCACCAGGGCCGCTAGCCTCAATAGTGGGATCCTCGACTCCGATGGGACTCGGCGCCGCCGAATCAGCTGGAGGAGGCGCATGCCTTAGCGGCGAGGCGATGCTAGAAGCAGCCTGGTTCGCCGACAAAGGTGCGGCACTGAAAACAACGAGATATGTATAAGAGAACATCAGTGACGAAAAAGAAAGACTGAAGAAACCAGGGTATAAAAACTTACCCGGTGAGGACCGGATCATGGGTGACTCGGCGCCCAGCGGCTTGGCAAGTCTCAACCAGAGTGGCAGCAGCACAGGCAATAGGAGCAGCTAGAGTGGGCTTTCTCTTCTTATCCGGCTGAGTGCTGGAGGAGGCTCTGCGTCGCTTCGGCTTGGCGACGGGGATCTTGCCGACTCCGCCCACGGCTAGAGGAGGAGTGTCATGTACCTGGCCACACTACAAGAAATGTGCTATACTATGACCTTTTGATAGTGACCCCGAAAGAAATCGTCATAAATTTATGACGATCTTGCTGCAGTTGGTCATGAGCTGTTTGGAAGGGGCAAATGATAGAAAATGCATGACGATTTGTCCCAAAAACGTCTTAAATTATTTACATGAAATCGTCATAAGCTGGTGTGTACTGTTTGGGGCCTTGTTTGGAGCATACTACGACGATATAGAATCGTCATAGTCACTTATGACGCTATAATAACGTCGTAGTATGTTAAGCACTAGGATGACTGTGCTGCCACCTCTTCAATGTGATCCACGTGTCGTGTTAGTTATGTGCTAGGGATTTTTTAGTTGTGTCATAATGTTTAAAATATAATACATGAAAATGACTAGACAACCACATCAGAAATTATTCTTACGTGTCATGTCTATGTGTAACTTTTTATATATGTATGTCCATGTGTTAAATTGACACAGCGATGTTATATAGGAAATAAGGGACAAAATAAAGCGACAAGGGGGTTCGAACCCGCGACCCCCCGCTGAACCTCTGGAGAAGCCAACCACCGCGCTAGATCATTGCTTGTGTTATAATACCGCGCCCGCAACTTATGAACACAACATTCGTCTGTTGGGCCTGGGCCTCGCCGGAACACAACTTCCTGCTATTATCCATATTTTTTTCCTTAAGGATTTTTGCAGCCTACGAAGGAACGCGGGATGCCAGGTACTCTTGGGCCGGCTTAGACCCTGAGCGTGGTAGGTTCGCTAGTCCAGTTAGAAAGTTTTTTTTTATTTTCTTTTTCTGTTTTCTTAATTCTTTCATATATTTTTTATAAGAAGTTCAAATGAACTGGTTTTTTTCTCTAAAATATTAGATTATTTAGTAGATCATTTTAGGGTGCTAATTTTCAATACTTTTATTATTTAAAAATAGTGGATATACTAATCCCACATTAGTCCATAGTAGGGACCGTTTTTGAATTTTTTAGGCCCGTTTCAAACTATGGTCAAAACGCCGGGCACGGAGGTTCTTAGCTAGGGGCTGAGCCTCGCTAAACTTGCATTGGATCTCTGATTAAACATCATACTGTGAGTCTAAAAATGATTTTTACCAAAAATCATGAGCATCGGATCATGTACCTATAGTTCAAACCGGACCCACTTCCTATCGATTCGGCAGGAATTTGTCTTTTTTGCCAGGGGTGAATGGAAAGGTTTGAGATACCCCGGTTGGGACATTGTCCATGTAAGGTGGTCTAATATTTTTACAAAATGTGGTGGTACCATTCTAAAACTGTCATTTGGTGGTTGCTTCACAAAACGCCCCGTTTTTTGCGCTCGGAAAATGGAAAATGGTTTTTCCGTGCGTCGAAAAGGAAAACTTCCTCCTGCAACATTGTTCTGCATGCCATGATACATATGTGTGCACAATATGGGCACATTATCACAAACTATGCCCTGATTCTAGCCATAACATTAGTCTTTTGACCCGAAAGCCACGAAACCTCGAACATGATAGGTCATTTTGTGAAGGGTTTTTTGAGACATACTCAATTTACCAAGTTTGGTATTTTTCCTTGCAACTATGTCACATAATAAGACACCACGCGAAGGATTTGCGTTGATCGGACCGTTTTTATTGTTTTATGCCCGTTTCAAACCATGGTCAAAACGACGGGCATGAAGGTTCTTAGCTCGGGGCCGAGCCTCGCTAAACTTGCACTGGATCTCTAAAGAAATAGCATATTGCGAGTCTAAAACACATTTTTCAAAAATAATGGGCATCGGATCATGTACCGTAGTTCAAACCGGACTCACTTCTGTAGAATCGGCGAAATTTGTCTTTTCGCGAGGGTGCGGAAGGTCTGAGATACCCCGGTTGGGAGATTGTCCATGTAAGATGGTCTAATATTTTTTCAAAATGTGGCGGTGCCATTCTAAAACTGTCATTTGGTGGTTGCTTCACAAACGCCCGTTTTGCGCTCGGAAAATGGAAAATGGTTTTTCCGTCGAAAAGGAAAACTTCCTCCTGCAACATTGTTCTCCATGCCATGATACATATGTGTGCACAATATGGGCACATTATCACAAACTATGCCCTGATTCTAGCCATAACATTGGTCTTTTGACCCGAAAGCCACGAAACCTCGAACATGATAGGTCATTTTGTGAAGGGTTTTTTGAGACATACTCAATTTACCAAGTTTGGTATTTTTCCTTGCAACTATGTCACATAATAAGACACCACGCGAAGGATTTGCGTTGATCGAACCGTTTTTTATTTTTTTATGCCCGTTTCAAACTATGGTCAAAACGGCGGGCATGAAGGTTCTTAGCTCGGGGCCGAGCCTCGCTAAACTTGCATTGGATCTCTGAAGAAACATGATATTATGAGTCTAAAAATGATTTTTACCAAAAATCATGAGCATCGGATCATGTACCTATAGTTCAAACCGGATCCACTTCCTGCCGATTCGGCAGGAATTTGTCTTTTTTGCCAGGGGTGAACGGAAAGGTTTGTGATACCCCGGTTGGAACATTGTCCATGTAAGATGGTCTAATATTTTTACAAAATGTGTCGGTACCATTCTAAAACTGTCATTTGGTGGTTGCTTCACAAAACGCCCCGTTTTTTGCGCTCGGGAAATGGAAAATAGTTTTTCCGTGCGTCGAAAAGGAAAACTTCCTCCTGCAACATTGTTCTCCATGCCATGATACATATGTGTGCACAATATGGGCACATTATCACAAACTATGCCCTGATTCTAGCCATAACATTGGTCTTTTGACCCGAAAGCCACGAAACCTCGAACATGATAGGTCATTTTGTGAAGGGTTTTTTGAGACATACTCAATTTACCAACTTTGGTATTTTTCCTTGCAATTATGTCACATAATAAGACACCACGCGAAGGATTTGCGTTGATCGAACCGTTTTTTATTTTTTTATGCCCGTTTCAAACTATGGTCAAAACAGCGGGCATGAAGGTTCTTAGCTCGGGGCCGAGCCTCGCTAAACTTGCATTGGATCTCTGAAGAAACATGATATTATGAGTCTAAAAATAATTTTACCAAAAATCATGAGCATCGGATCATGTACCTATAGTTCAAACCGGATCCACTTCCTACCGATTCGGCAGGAATTTGTCTTTTTTGCCAGGGGTGAACGGAAAGGTTTGTGATACCCCGGTTGGAACATTGTCCATGTAAGGTGGTCTAATATTTTTACAAAATATGGTGGTAGCATTTTAAATTAGAATTTTGGTGGTTGTTTCACAAAACGCACCGTTTTTGGCACCCGGAAAATGGAAAATGACCATTTCTTCTACAACCAATCAAATTACAGGGTTCGGCCTCCCACAGATCAGGAATCTCAGCCTCATCAAAACCGTTAAAAGCCAATCCAACGCTTCTGCGCTCACCCAAAGAAACACAGCTGAAAAAACCACACCTACTTCGATTCCCCTGTGTCCTCTTTCCCTCGTGCGGTTCCCAGGCTCCCAGCCCGAAACCCTACCCCGACCTATCTCCCTCCCAGCGCCCCGCCGCCACTTCTTTGTCCGCCAGATCGCGATCTCCATCGCCGATCCTGCCCTTCCTTCTCCTCATCCTCTCTCTGGCCCCCACGCCACCGCCGACTCGCCCGACCCAACCCCAACCCCATGGCCAACCTCCTCCTTCCCCGGCGCCGGCCACCCGCTTCATCTCCACCGAAGCCCTCCCCATCCCTCTCTTCCGCTAGGTCACGGAAGCCCTCCCTCCTCATATCCCATCGCAGCCTCGCTAACTCCAAGCATCGCCGCCACCACCTACCTCCCCGCCCCTCTCTCGATCTCGATCCAGAGGTTCCCACTCTCTGGAGAAACACAGCTGCCATCACCCTAGCTGCCCAAGAGGGAGATCGATCGTGAGCGCGATACCATGGAGCAGAGGAGCCTGCTGGCGTCGGTCATGGGAGTGGGCGTCAGTGTGGGGCTGGGGCTCGCATCGGTGAGGTGGGGGAAGCCGGCGCACGCTGCTGAGGGCGGCGGCGGTGGTGCTGGCGGTGCGGGCGTCGCAGAGGTGGAGGCGGAGCTGCGGCGGCTGGTGGTGGACGGCCACAACAACGACGTCGCCTTGGCGACAGCGTCTTCCCTCGGTGGTGGCCACTTCCCCGGCGGTGGCTACATCCTCGCGTCTGGTGATTACCGCGGAGTCGGCGACTTCCCCGTGGTGGTTGGTAGTTCCATGCGTCGTCGGAAACTTCCTCGCGGTGTTGGGCACTTCCCCAAGGCGTCTGCTAGATCCTCCACGGCAACAACCAACATCACCTCTTCGAGCGACCACTAGATCTCCCCATTTTTCAGGTATGCGTCCTACACTACTACACCCTATGCCATGATGTGCACGATGCAGCAGATCGATCACCTAGTATGTTTCCAGATATGCAAGACTAAGAACAGATCGATTACTTGCGCTGCTCCCTCTAAATATTTTAGTACCCCACTCTCTCTGAATCTCTTAGCATACACAGTTATAGCATACATGGCTGCTTAGTTTGTATAAATTTCTTGGTTAGTGGTCGTTCTTGTTTGCAAAAGCTTGCTAGTCAGTAAATTTTGCAACAGGTTGATCCGAATATCTATCTCCTCGCTATGATGATAGTTGAAACCCACCTTGTGATAGTTTGCGGTGGGTTTTGGTGCCCTCTTCATTGAATTTATCTTTAAACTAAAATGAACACGACATCGGTTCAATTAGATTAGAACCAACATAGGTTGTATGTGTTTTGATGTAGTGAGAAATCGGTATGTTTGTATTTTGAGTATCTTAAACTGCACTTCTCAAAACTGATGCTTGGGTTATCTAGTATATGTGCATTCAAAGATGTATTTCTATGCCTGACATGAAAATATGACCTACTTTTTCTACTGCTAGTATTGTATGAAATATGCTTTTAATCATAATAGCACTGTATGGAATATCTAGACATGTCCACCACTTTGTTAGTTGTGGAGAGTAATTGCTTTGTGATGAACATAAGAATGTAGCTATTTTAAATAATAGTGATGTTCTGTGCTTTTCTCATTCATTATACTTGATGTGCTTCCATGTTTTCCTAGTGATGTATCCTGGTGAATGTCTACACACTACATAATGGTATGCTATATTATTCTTTGTGCTTCTTGTACTTCACCAATGCCTTGTGGAATTGGCTGTACTTGATCAATGTTTTTTAAAATCTTTATCACCGCCCATCGCAGTGAATCTATCTGATGGCACAATGAAGCTTCAGAATTTAGTGTCAAGGACAGCTGAAACAGCAAAATATGCAAAATCTATCTTTCAGGTGATAAGCTATATGAATAATGTGTGCTCACGTGTAGTTATGTATCTATAGTCTATGAAAAAACTCATTGTGAACTGTGCATATGTGCTGAGCTAGAGGCATATAGTTAATAGGTTGTGCAAGTTATATTTCTTGGATTAAAAAACTAAACTAGAACCTACCTGATGATATGAGATGGCATTAACTTCCAAACTTATAAGCATTGAACCAACACCTTTTTGAGATGATTATTCCCTCATGTGCATCTTTCGTTATTCTGTAAGCTTGCACATAGTGTTAGCACATTATTACAATTATATGATTATTTTGACTGAATCGTGTTGCCATTGCATGGCTAACTCTACTTTGCACAATTCATTGAAACATTGCTGAAACCGTAGCTCTTTTATTCAAGTTTCACCCTGAAATTTACTTGAACTACCGCAAGTACTTATGATTTTCGGGTCTTTGGGAGTGTGAAATATCTTAATTACATGATGTAAGTTCAATAGTATACAAGTGTATATGTAGTGCAGTTGTGTACAGTTAGTAGTAGTTGTGCTCAGATCTCTAGTTTATTATTTAACTTTCCTTTGTATAGGTAAATTGTTTTTTCTTTATTGATGAACTTACCGATTCGTACTAATTTTTGTGTTCCTGGGTGCCGAGGAGAAGGATCTGGTGAGGAGGAGCCGGCGAGGAGAACCTGGAGGTCCGGCAAGGAGAAGCCTGAAGGTGCTCTCTGTTGCCTAGGTGGATGCTCTGCCCCTGCTTGGTGGGGGCGAGTTGCCATCAGTCAATTCCGACGAGCTGCTGGTTGGTGGCAGGCTGCCAGCGAGCATCATGGCTGTAATTATATGGAGGGAGTACTTCTATGTGTAATAATATTGTTTGTGTGTGACATGTGAACCTTGCTGTACTTCCTATTCTGGAATTCAAACGGTGTTGTCAAATATTTATAGTCATTTATATTCTATCTGCTGTTTCATTGTATATCTACTGGGAAATTATCTTATTTAATATATGTGTTTGTTCTATTAATTTGGCTACTAAACTTGAAGTGGCCAAGGCCCAAACAATATTACACTATCAAAAGTCCACATCTGTATTATATTGGACCAGTTCTGTAACAAGGCCCATGAGGCTGAGACCCATTTAATTTTGGATAAAATAGAAAAATAAATGGCCGTAAAAGGACAAAGCTTAAAAAATAACTCATCCTAAAAAGGCCATGGCCTAGAAGGAAAAAGGCCGAATTAATGGGCTTGACCCATGTAAGCAACCAAAATGGACCGGGCTAAATTTACACTACGACGATTTCATTTCGTCACAATTTTGCCACGTAGGATATGCCACGTAAGGTCTGACCTGTCCATGCTAGTTTGCCCGTGACGATATCTGATCGTCATAACAGTTATGACGATCCAATATCGTCGTAAACGGTTATGACGATTTTACAAAAAACGTCGTTATAGTTTATTTGCGACGCCCAGCTTTCGACGATCTTATTTTCGTCATAAAATCGTCATAGATGGACTACTATGACGATTTTGTGACGAAAATAGAGGGTCATAGAAGCCCAGATTCCTTGTAGCAGCTGCATAAGTAAATAACATGCTTACTCGTATAAGTTGCGAGACTAAGGTCGCAAGGCATGTACCTCCAAAAGCGTATGATCATCATCCTCATCATCGTTAGACCAATCTTGTAAGGGATTGCAAGATCGACTCTTACCCGAAGCTGAAGCAGCCGCAGCGTGCGGGATGGGCATGAAGCGCTCCAGGTCATACTCGACTTCATCAGATTCGGAGCGATCCTCGTTATAACTGCAGGGAGGGACAGTACTGTCATCAACCTGGTGAACAAGATTCTGCGGAAGAAAAACAGAATGAGAAACCAAAAACTAGACTAAGAGTGGCAAAAGAGCTAAAGCCTAGTCAGAAAGGAAAAGACTCGGAAAACTTACCCAGGGGACAGGCTTGACCCGGCTAAACGGAGGACAGCTCCAAGCCCAATCATCCGCCAAGTTCAGTTTAAAGATGGAACTTACTCGGCGAGCAATGGAGTCATGGGAGAGATCCTTGGTAGAGTGCCGAGTGGGATCATGGGTGCCATTCATGAAGCACATCTTATGGCTCCTATCTTGGATGGGGCTGACCCGGTGTGAGATGAAGGTGAACATGAGGTCCCTCTCGGCAAGATGAAAATGCTCATCCGGCGACAGCAACCTTTCCAAGATCACGTTAGCCTCGTTCACTGCAGCGTCTTGGTCGCGCGGGTCAAGCTGCCAAAGCTTCTTGTTCGGGACCTCGTCCGATAAAGGGGGAGCCAGATGTTATCGGTAGACCCGCTGTTTTTGACATAGAATAAAGTCCTATGCCATTTCTTGAAGGAACCAATACCAGTAACCCGAGGGAAGATGGAATCTCTCCTGGGCGTGATACTAGCAGCACTGCACCGGGTCGTCCTCTTATCGAAACGAGGAGTACCAGGCTGGGGAACAACTTGAACCTTAAATCTAAAATATTTGTCCCATAGAAGAACTGTAGGCCAAATCCCGAGGTAAGCCTCGCAGGCAGAAATGAAGCAAGAAAGAGAGCCAATGGCGTTGGCAGGGAGATGATGGGTTTGCAGATGGAAGGTGGAGAGAAACGAGGAAAAGAAGGTGCTCACTGGAAGAGCAAAACCACGCTCAAAGTGAGAAAGGAAAACCACCCGCTCGCTAGCATCGGGCTTAGGAGAGATCTCACCGGCGGGGAGACGGCAATCCACTTGCAGCGGAATGTTCCTGGTGGAGCGGAGCCATTCCAACTCCTCGGTGGAGACCTCCAAGCCTTCCCAGCCACCGGCCACGGCGGAACCTCCGCTCTCAAGACCATCGTGGCCACGAGCGTCCATGAGTTTCGCAGATTCAGTCTCCTCCGCAGTTGGAAGAGTTTTGGAACAACGCGGACCCGTGGTGGAATGGAAAGAAAAGATGAGCAATTGTAGGACAAGAACAAGAGGAAGAGGAAACCACAAAGGGGGCGGTTCAATCTCGCAGGCGCAAGGAAGAAGAAGAGGCAATGGAAAACTGAACGGCCATGGGGGAAGTGGAAACCCCCAACCCCTACTTAAGGACACTAAAAACCCTGGTTGTGGGATCCAACTGCGTCGTGTGGCCAGCGTGTGGCTGTGTACCAGGCTGAGTAAGCCGATCAACAGGCGCCACGTAGCCAGAGATACACGAAAAATCCCGTGCCACGTCATGAAAGGAAGGACAAGGGGCGCAGGCCGATGGGACTGCCACAAGTGAGGAATAATCACGCCCGTCAGCCAAAGGCCGCCAGAGCTTGGAACAAAATTTGAGGCAAGTAATCATGATTACCAGCTGTCAGTGACTGAAGCGCGCCGAAAATGACTCGGAATTGTCCAAAGTGACTCGGCTCGAGGCAAAAATGAGCCAAGAAGTCAAAGAGTGGATCCGAAAACTGTCAGACAGACTAGGCAAGGTGCAAGATTGCGACAAATAAAGACAAAAACTAAGTTTCAATGACATAAAAGGAACCTGGAGACGCCTAGCAGCTTGAACATCTAGACCTCACCAGCTTCGGCGACTAATGTCGGGGGGATAACCCGCGGTAGGGTCACGAGAGGTGAAACATAACACAACTTGGTTATCTCCGAGTAAAGAAAGAACCAGGCCGGGTAAGAGAAGCATGAGCGGCTGACATATAAACTATGTCAGACCGCATAAGACAAAGTTGTAATTCTTGCAGGAACCGACGAGCCGAGTCAAGTAGGACGCGTGGCACCTTTTCGAGTAAGGTTCAGGAGGGACCATGGTAAAGCATGGTCAAAAGAGAAGGGCGACGCCGGGTGACACAAAAGGAGCCGGGTGACGCCCAAAGCATACACTGACGTACAAAGTTACAACGTGACACCAAAAGGAACAGGAAGCCGCATACCAGAAGACCGTTAGTTGTCAAGCTTTATGGACTAGGCCATTGGGCTTAGGGCAAGCCCATGACCCGGCCCACATTATAGGGACCAAGATCTAAACAGTAAGCCCTAGAACCCAAAGGGGTATAAGTTAGCTAGAGCTGCCTATATAAGGGAGGAGATAGCTGTAGTAGGGGGAGATTGGACCAAGTAGGGAACTAGTGCTCTAAACCCTAGTTCATACAGCTCAAGGAGCACTTGTAATCTTCCGGTATCGATCAAACCACTAAGTGTGAAGAGTTCTTCTTGTTCTTCGTGCATGGCACGACCGTGCACTCCCTCCCCGCTGACCACAAGAATCCATTCGGCCCCCAACTTAAGCCTACCCATGGCATCTGCCGTGCCACCACCACGACAACCGGAACTATTTCAATTGAAATTGTTGAAACTGGTTCTGCATGTGAAATTTAAATGTTATAAGGGGTTTTATGTGAATGTTTGTTAATTAGAGTAATTAACAAAATTCTGAATAAATAAAAGAGTTTTATTTAAATGAGAGCTTGCATTAAATTTGGTGGAAATTTAAT
Source organism: Avena longiglumis (assembly GCA_030063025.1). NCBI lineage: Eukaryota > Viridiplantae > Streptophyta > Magnoliopsida > Poales > Poaceae > Avena > Avena longiglumis. The sequence goes on along the minus strand of CP125974.1, from coordinate 465,739,315 downwards.
GCATGTGAGTGGATTTTTGAGTGGAGGATTTTCATTTTGAGTGGGAGCTCCACCCACATGAATGTGGAAGAGGTCGGGGCAGCCACCATGGCTGGGCTCCATGCCCCGTGGGTGCCCCCCTTTCCCTATAAAAGTCCTCCCTCTCCTCCTCTCAAAGTACACCTCCTCTCGAAGGATCTCTCTCCCCCTTTAGAATTTCCCCATGGTCTCGGATCAGCGAGATACATGTTCCTGGTGGCTTTTTATGGAAGGATTTGTTGCTTCCGCTGCTTCGCTGGAGCGAGGGCGCGGAGGTTGTCGTGGTACCCGGACGTGTGTGCGATAACGGATGCACCACTGCTTTGCAGTGCTAGACATGATGTTGTTTGACCGGCTGGACCAGATGGAGTTCATCATGATCTTTAGATCGGCAAGCGTTCGACTACATCATCCACGAGTACAACCTTGTTAACGCTATTCAGTCTTCGTGGGTATGTATTCTATGGATGTATATCCACCCGTTTCTTGTATCTAGTAGATATATCTTGGTACATAGTGGTTCCCATCATAGGAAATATTTTGTTTTCTATGCTGCGAACCCTACACCGTCTTTATGAAGGAAGGAATACTCATCATATTTCTCCAGACGCAGTATCGGCGACCAGTCGAATCGCCAATTTGGCGAGTAGTGGAATCACAGCTCTGGCGAATGGGTAGGCGAGTCGAGTAGACGAAGTTGGACCGTCAATTTGGTCAAACTAGCCGTTGGTTAATCCAACGGTAATATTGGTGTAATCACCGTGGGGTAACGACTCCCCCGAAATTGGCGGGAAGAAACCGATATATAAGGAGAGTGATAGGGGAGTTGCGAGTCTTCCTCACATTTCCTCCGATCCCGCGCATCCTTCAATCTTCCATTCCCATCGGAATTTCCAGAGCGAGCGAGCGGATCCAGATCCTTTTCTCGATGGCACCTCCGAAGGATCAGTGGGGCAAATCCAAGTGCACCATGGCGTCGTTGAAATAATTTCAGGACGTGGGGATCCTCTACAAGGGGAAATGGTGAATTCCCCTGGCCGGGGAGACGGAGCCGGATCCTCGCACTAGCAAGTTCATCTGCTTCACCAGTCACCTGGAAAGGGGGCTGAGGTTTCCCACATCTATCTTCTTCCGGCGGTTCTGCACCTACTACGCCATCAAGCCCTTAGATCTGGGACCCCATAGCATCGAGCAGCTCGCCATCTTTGTGGCATTCTGCGAGTGCTACCAGGGGTGCCGCCCATACTTCCCCCCTATGGAAGGAGCTTTTCCACGGGCGCATCAGCCGCGAAGGGGCCGACGGACCAATGCTAGCGGCGGGCGGCCTTAACTTCCAACTGAATAACAAGGCCCCCTTCCTTGACCTCATGTTGCCGAAGAAGGCTGCCAACAAATGGAAGAAGTATTGGTTCTATGTCTGCGAGTCGACACGAGATGACGAGGTGTCGCTCCCAATGTTCACTGCCAAGAGGAACGAACCGTGCCGGCTATAGGTGACCAAGCTTCCCTATGACCATAGGATGTCCGTGGATGAGATGCTTACTCAGATCCGGTCGCTCAAGAAATAGGGTCTAGAGACCATAAACTTGTATAACTGCTGGCTCGGACGGCGACTGGTGCCGCTGGCCAGCCGATCCCACTAGATGTACAAGTACACCGGCAGGAAGGACGGAACAAAGGTCTATACCACTAATTGGAGCGTCGATGACTATGCTGCCGCGCTGAAGAATATCACCGACATGGAGTACGTCAATGATACGTCAGAAACGTATCTAAATTTTTTTATGTTCCATGCTTGTTTAGTATCTACTTTGCTTTGCTTTGTCCACACTTTGAGGTCTTTTTATATGTTTTCTGATACTAACCTATTAACAAGTTTCCACAGTGCCAGTTGCCTGTTTTATGCTGTTTTTGGTTCCAGAAAATCTAGTAAGGAAATATTCTCGGAATTGGACGGGACAAAAGCCAAATTCAATATTTCACCGAGGAGAACACGGAGTCCAGAGGAGAGACAGAGGGGAGCCACAGGGTGGTCGCACCCCCTAGGCATGGGCCCACCCGAGGTCATGCTTGGGCAGGGTGTGGGCCCCCTGGCCGCCCTCCTGCCTCGCCTCTTCACATATAATAAGCCCCCGATGCATAAATCCTAAGTACCCGATCAATATTCCATGAAACCGTCTGTAGCCGCCACCACCATTGTCCCTAGATCGGGGGAATATGAAGCTCTTCCCGGCACCCTGCCGGAGGGGAGATCATACCATAGGCCTTCTTCTTCATCATGCCAGCCTCCGGTATGAAGCGTGAGTAGTTCCACCTTGGACTACGGTCCATGTAGTAGCTAGATGGTTGTATCTCCTCCTTTGTGCTTTCATGTCTAGATCTTGTGAGCTCCGTTCATGATCAAGATGTAACCTCCCTAAAATCATGATTTCAAAGTTTGCATATCATTCATGCATGCATATAGAATTGAGGTCAATTTCAAAACTCATTTCAGAAAAACAAAGCACATAGTGCTATCATTTTATGTGAGCGAGCTAAAATCAAATGGCCTTCCCCATTTGAGAGTTTGAATGTTTTAAACCTAGATTGCTTGTCTCCTTTCTTGAATGGATTGAGTGTGGAAATTTGAACCAAGTTTTACAAAATGGAAATGGTTCAAAAACCATTTTTCTAACATTTTGCAAATCTTGTGCAAAGCTCCTGATATTTTGCTTCTCCAAGAGTGACCAAGCTTTTGCAAAGCAACCACATGGTTTTATGCCTATATTTGAAACTTTTGCACACTGCAAAAACCCCAGAAAGATTTGAATTCAAAAAGAGTTTGAATTCATATCAAAACCATTCCTGAAAATCAAAAAAAAAGGACAAAAGAAAAGAAAAGGGCCAGGCGCCAGGATTCTAGCCCAGCAACAGAACTGGCCCAACTAGCCCACCCGGCCTTCCTCTCTCTCTCGCACGTTCAAGCACACCCAATCAGTCGCTGACGACCAGACCCCACCTCCTCTCGCATGATTTCCGACGAGGCCCTCTCCACGTCGGCCTTTCCCCAAATCCAGCGACGAACTCCGCCACGCTGTTGCCTTGCTTTCGCGAGGTAAATTGCATTGATTCAGCGAGCGTTTCTTTTCGAGCCTCTGTCTATATAAGCCCCACACCTCGCGAACATTTCCCCAAAATTTCTCTTTCACGCCACCAGGCTGCCCATTAACTCGACGCCATTGTTCCGACGATCAGCGACGAATTCCGGTGAGCCCCGTGTTCCCCTCTGCCTCTGAATCATGCTATCAAGTTCAGCAAGTCTTTGCGCACCTACTAACACTCCCCATTTGTCCTCGCATGATCCGTAGCTCCAGCAACGACTCCGACTGACCGCCACCGTTCTCTGCACGAACTCCGGCGACCTCTCGCCGTAAGTAGCCGCCACCCCTCACCCTCTGACTGATACGCCTAGAATCCCCATCGTCTTGCGCACATAACAGTGCCTCTATTTCGGCTTAGCACGACGAGGAACCTCGCCAACGTCGATGACTGACCATGCCCGACGCGTTCGCTAACTCCGGCGAGGAATCTCCGACGACCTCGTGCGCCCCTTCCCAAGCCATCGCCACCTTGAGCATCAGCAGCCTCCTGCGGTTCTGGTAAGCATCTCCTCTCTTCCCCGGGCGACCTAGAACACCAGCACCGCCGCTGACTGACGCGCCGCCGCCAGCCGCCGCCGCTAGCGCCGCTCGATTTTGGTTAGATGATTTATAGCCGTCAGATCCAGATCCAGCGCGTAGAATTAGTCCACTTAGCGAAGCGGTATGGTTAGATCTGAACCGTGCATCGTTAGTTAGATCCTACGGCTCGCGAGCGTGATCCGGAGCGAATCGGTACGCGCCAGTAGGAACATGACGCGTGGCTAGGGTTAGATTCAAAAACAGATTTGAAATCAGATTTTGATCCAAAATTGAAATAGCTATAACTTTTGATTCCCACGTTAGATTTTTGCAAATTTTATATCGTTGGAATCAGGGAGACAAGATCTTTATGTTGATGCAATGTTTTTTAACAAAAAGTTTTTGTTAAAATGAATTTTTATGCAGAAACTTGTTTAGGACCTTTTTGAGTATAGAATTTGTTTAGAAAATTGTTTTAGTGCTAAATAAGTTTAGTTTGCAAGTTTTTGACTTGGTTATGTTTCTGTATCATGCACTTGGTTGGTGGAGTTTTAAAAATCATCACTTTGCATTCTTGCATACATGCATTTATATTTTTGTTTGTATATGAATTGTGTGTAATTTTGTGCTACAAATTTTTGTGTAGATTTTGCTAGTGACTGTGATTGTGAAGAGTGCTACTCTCCCCATTACCAAGGCAAGTGGTACTTCATGAATATTTTTCATCCCTATATTTTGTATAAGCATTAGAAATATTTTGCTAAGTCTTGCATGTTACTTTTTCCAAATGCTATGTTGGGGAATCCTAAGTAGTTGTATAATTGTAGAATTGCTAGGAAATTTCCTAAGTTAAGTTACTATGCCATGCTTAGCCTAGCTAGTAGCAAACAAGGGTTGGTAAAGTATCTACATGCTATGATGAAAATATTTCTAAGTCTTTGGACTTATGTTTTCTTAATAAAACAACTAAGTCAATGAACCTCCTGGGTGGAATGGGACTTGAATGGTGGTTTTTGGTTGAATGGTTGCACAAGGCCCATGGATATGGTTTACCTTGTGTATCTCACTTGTGGTATGCCACCCAGGCACAAAGGGATTTTGGAGGCCAATTGTTGAGAAGCTTATAGTGCAGCCACTTGGCAATATGGGCTCTGCCTTGATCATATAGGTTGCTAGAACTTAGTCATTTGGACAGTTGGTGGTAGTGGTATGATAGGTTGGAACGCGTCCATTTGGCTAAGGGAAGGCTTCTGAAAGGTCCTGTCTTGGGAAACCAAGTCTGGTGGGGAAAGTGCACAACCTCTGCAGATGGAAAATCTAAGTACTTAGCCAAGTCCATGGAAATGGACAACTTGAGCATCAAGACATGGAAGCTATCAAGAATCTCATCACTCCAACTTCTAAGTAAAACTTGTGGGTGAACAAGGGTGAAGGACCTCAATGTCTATTGATGGTTTCTTGGGAAATGTTTTGACAAAGAAAAAATTAGTGATTTCAACTAATAGGAAAAACCTATTTTGAGCAAAGCAAGCCAAGCTACACTTAGCCAAAATGCATATAGTAATATAGTCCACTTAAAATTTACTAAGATATCACTTGCCAATACTATTCCAAGGTATTGACCCACTGTGGCTGTAACTTGTGATGTTGCAGGTTACTCCGATGATGATTAGGTGTCATGAGTCTACACTCAACATGCTTGCCTGTGGCACATGAAGATGAAGAATTATGTTTATTTACTTATTCCAAAACTCTTGTATTAGGCCTGTGGCCCTGAGTTGTAAAAGACTATGTTTTATCTCTGGAATGGATGTAATAAATGACCTTTGTATCTGTGTACTTCATCTTAAACTGTGGATGCTAGCAATGATCCAGGGACTAGCATTGCAATCACAGGGATCCTTTTCCTTTACAAAGGAAGGATCTTACAGATGGTATCAGAGCACTGTGTTGCCTGTAGGATTATGACCCTAGGATTGGAAACCACTAAGGAAAAAAATTTCAACTACTTCTACACTTGTCTATTCTTCTCGTAAAATTTTCTAATCTTCTCATTCTCATATCCATTTGTAGATGAACTCCCTCAACGAAGCCGTAAAGAAAGGACCACTCATGACCATGACCTTGGAGTGTGAAACCGAGTTTCCCAAAATTCTCAAGGACCTCATGGAGGCAATGGAAATACATGGTGCAGCTGTGTACAAGGGCTTTCCAGTGATGGATGAAGGAGTTGAGTACTGGTGGGTGCAACTTCACTTGTACAAAAATAAGGAAGACAACCACAAAGAAAGAGGATTCTGCATGTATACCAACACTGTGGTGCATACCACATTCTTTGAGTCAGCAATAGAAGCAGCTTGGAGGACTATCAAAGAACTTAGTGCTAGAGTCAAGTGCAGAATGATCAACCTCCAAAAAGACTTGGAGAAAGAGAAGGAACATACCCAAGAGTTGGAAGCCACCAACCAAACCTTAAGAGGAGATATTATAGACTTAGTGATGGAATCATGTGAGCAAGATAGGCTGATTGCCTCTAGGAACATTGTGTTAGCCAACAGATCCAGTGAGATAGGATTGTAAACGTACTTGTTAGTTGGACCACCACCTATCACCTTATTTTCCAAAATGATACCTTAAATCAGTTTGGACCTTGGTTGATGTAATGGTTTCATGTATGCATGACTTATGTGATTTTGTGTTCCAAGGATATGTATGTGATGTTTGTCTTTGTTTTATCTTAAATAGTGTTGTTCTAACTTTTCTATCTTATAAATAGATGCCTATTACCATCAGCACTGTTGAGGAGTTCCAGGTTACCCGCTTTGGTCCTCGTATCGTTGAGCTTACCACTTTACTCAATCTCCATCTTCCCACCATCATGGTGCATCCACTCACCAAGTTCGAGAGGAAGGACCTCTAGGGCTTCAAGGTAAACCAGCCCGGACGCCAGACAGAGCCTACTACGGAGGCCATCATCTTCAAGCTTATGCACGATGACAGGGAGAGAGGCATGGAGGTAGTTATGCAGGACCTGATAGGAGGTGTGCTAGGCCGGCACTCCCGACAGGTTAGAGGCACCCACTTCCACGTCTTTGGAAGACGTGATGAGGATGGAGAGTCCATCGACTTCGAGGATGAATCGAGGGATGCAGCAGAGCCGATACGTCTCTATCTCCAGGACTTAGAGTCTCTCATTAGGCACGTGGACACAGACAGGACCAATGTCATGCTCAGTAATGACGAGCTCCAGGTGCAGCTTCGCGAGAAGGACAAGCTCTTTGCGCAGCAGGACGAGATAGTCAAGGAAATGGAGGCGAAGTTCGAGACCCAGGACCAGAAGTTCAAGAGTCAGGAGAAAAGCGTCCAGGATAGGAACAAGAAGATCCAGGACATGACTGAAGAACTGAAGTCCAAGGACTTCGAGCTAGAGCAGCAGCAGATGGTGATTGAGAGGCTTCGTTCCCAGAAGAGGGCTCTCAAGGCCAAGATTGAGTCTTTGACCACTACCATTGAGGAGTACAAGACTGCGATGGAGAACGCAGGTCTTACCTTTGTCGAGGAGGAGATTGATGCTGATGAGTAGACTTGACTACTCGTTTATCTTTTATTATCGTACTTGTTATTTGTGAACTTGTTATTGGACCATCCGACATGTGGATGGCTTGCCACTTGTGTGTTTTCACTTTGTGAACTTGTTATCTGGTTGTTGAACTTTTCTCTTCTGTTGCATGCTTGTGTTTTCTTATGTGATGTAATGTGCATGAAAACATCTATGGGTATCTCATTCTTATCTCTATTTGAACAAACCACAGATGCCTCCCCGTCGCGCAAACCCCAACCCCAACAACAACAACATTACTCCAGAAATGCAGCAAATGATGAATGCTCAAACACAGCTCATGCAGATGATGACAACATTCATTCAGAACCAAAACAACAACAACAACAACAATCCCAATAGCAACAACAATAACAACAATAACAACAACAACCCTCCGGGCTTTGATATGCTCACCAGATTTCTGCGTTTGAGGCCAGCTAAGTTCTCAGGGACGACTGATCCCATGGTGGCCAATGATTGGCTACGTTCCGTAAAAAAGGACTTAGTAACCGTGGGCTGCACGGACGCTGAAAAGGTCAGATTTGCAGCACATCTGCTGGAAGGGCCAGCCGCCACTTGGTGGGACAACTTCCAAATCACCACTCCTATAAATGAGGTGACTTGGGCGATCTTTGAGGATGGCTTTCGCAATGCTCATATCTCGTCAGGAATAATGAGCCTGAAAAAGAAAGAGTTCCACAATCTGAAGCAGCGCCACCGCAGCGTGGCTGAATACATTGAAGAGTTCAACAATCTGGCGCGTTATGCACCGGATGAGGTTGACACAGATGCCAAGAGAAAGGAAAAATTTCTGGAAGGCTTGAATGATGAGCTGAATCTGCAACTGGCTGTGGCATATGTTCCCACTTATCAGTCGCTCTGTGACAAGGCTGCTATATTGGAGAACCAAATGAAGCAAGTCGAGAGTACAAAGAGAAAGCACTCCGACAAGCACAGCTCGGGATCGTCTCACAAACGATCTCACTATGATGACAGTGGAAGCTCATGATCCCACAAGCATGGGAAATTCAACAAGCACCACAACCACAACCGTCATGACAACAAGCATCACCGTAGTCATGACAATGACAAGTACAAGAACCACAAGAGTGGACATAAGAGCCACCATGGTGGTAATGGAAGTGGAAGTGGAAGTCAGCCTGCTAAGAGAGACATCAGTCAGGTTGAGTGCTTCAAATGCAAGAATATGGGACACTATGCAAATGAGTGCCCCGAAAAGAAAGTTGAAGGACCTGTCAAGCCCAATCCATTCTAGAAAGGACAGGTGAACCACATTAATCTGGAGGAGGTCTATGAGGAACCTGACGCTGTTGCTGGTAAGTTCAGACTCAATTCCATTCCAGCATTTGTACTCTTTGATACTGGTGCATCTCATTCATTCATATCAAGAGAATTTTTTGAAAGAAATGAACTACCGGTAGAAACTATTGGGTGTCCTATAAAAGTAAGTTCTCCTGGTGGAGAAATGATAGTGAATTCAGGATGCCATGATCTAGTCATAGAATTTGGGAAGTATAAGTTTCCCGTTAACTTGATAATATTAAACTCCCAATGATTGGATGTCATTCTGGGAATGGATTGGATGACTAAGTACAAAGGAGTGATAGATTGTGCCAGCCATACTGTCTCACTCACAACTCCGAAAAATAGAAGGATCAGATTCAAGACTAGCTTTGGAGCAAAGAGGAGTATGCTTAATTCTCTTAAGGGGGTTAGCATGGACAGTGTGCCAATTGTGTGTGAGTATCCGGATGTATTTCCGGAAGAATTGCCAGGAATGCCACAAGATAGAGATGTGGAGTTTCTGATAGATTTGGTACCAGGTTCTGGACCAATAGCAAAGAGACCATACAAAATGTCAGTTGATGAACTGAAAGAGCTCAAGAAGCAACTAGGAGAACAGTTGCAGAAAGGATTTATTCAACCAAGTTCTTCATCTTGGGGAGCCCTAGTTTTGTTCGTGGAGAAGAAGGATAGAAGCCAAAGGTTATGCTTAGATTACCGTTCACTCAACGAGGTAACTATAAAGAACAAATATCCTTTGCCAAGAATCAATGACTTGTTTGATCAGCTAGAAGGAGCCTGTGTGTTCTCAAAAATTGATCTCCGGTCAGGCTATTTTCAACTTAAGATAAGCGAACAAGACCTACCTAAAACAGCATTCACCACAAGGTATGGATTGTATGAGTATACCGTAATGCCTTTTGGCTTAACCAATGCTCCAGCATATTTCATGAATATGATGAACAAAGTGTTCATGGAATTCCTCGACAAGTTTGTTGTCGTTTTCATCGATGACATCTTAGTCTACTCCAAGAGCAAAGAAGAGCATGAAGGACACTTGCGTTTGATACTCGAGAAGTTGAGAGAGCATAAACTTTATGCCAAATTTAGCAAGTGTGAATTCTGGTTGGAAGAAGTTGGTTTTCTTGGTCATGTTATGACAAAGGATGGTGTAGCAGTTGATCCTGCTAAGGTTTCAGCTGTGACTGAATAGGAATCTCCCAAGAACGTGAAAGAAGTTCGCAGTTTCCTTGGCTTAGCAAGTTACTACAGAAGGTTCATTGAAATTTTTTCAAAGGTTGCTAAACCAATGACTGAATTATTAAAGAAAGACAAGAAGTTTGCTTGGTCTGAAGGTTGTGAAGTCAGCTTTCAGGAGTTGAAGAAGAGACTTGTGACAGCACCAGTTCTATGTCTGCCAGATTTAGAAAAGGATTTCCAAGTATATTGTGATGCGTCTCATCAAGGTTTGGGTGCCGTACTTATGCAAGACGGTAAAGTTGTGGCTTATGCCTCGAGACAACTCAAAACCCATGAAGTAAACTATCCTACTCATGATTTGGAGTTAGCCTCTGTCATCCATGCACTCAAAACATGGAGACATTACCTTTTGGGAAAGCGTTGTGAAGTGTTCACGGACCACAAAAGTTTGAAGTATATCTTCACCCAAAAGGAAATCAATATGAGACAAAGAAGATGGTTAGAGCTTATCAAGGATTATGACCTAAGTTTGCAATACCACCCCGGTAAAGCAAATGTGGTAGCAGATGCTCTAAGTCGTAAGGTATTTGTAAATGGCCTTACCAAAGGAGAATTGCCAGATGATTTGTGTACCCAATTCAGAGAACTCAGATTTGAGATTGTGCCAGAAGGACATCTCATGTCTTTGGATGTTCAACCCACTTTGTTGGACAAGATTCGAGAAGTTCAAAAGACTGATAAGGAAATTGAAGAGATTAAGGAAAAGATTGACCAAGGGAAAGCTAAAAATTTCCATGAAGATGAACAGGGTACTTTATGGCATGGGAAACGTATCTGTGTTCCACAAGATCCGGAGTTACGGAAACTGATTTTGCAGGAAGCACACAACTCTCCGTATTCTATTCACCCGGGGAACACCAAAATGTACATGGACATGAAAGAAAGGTTTTGGTGGAACAATCTCAAGAGGGACATCGCCGAACATATTGCTTTGTGTGATGTGTGTAGTAGAGTAAAAGCGGAGCATCAGAAACCAGCAGGTTTGCTTCAACCACTACCTATTCCTGATTGGAAGTGGGACAAGATTGGTATGGATTTCATTACCGGATTACCAAGGACCAGATCAGGATATGATTCCATATGGGTAGTAGTAGATCGCCTAACTAAAGTGGCTCATTTCATACCCGTGAAGACAACTTATACAAGTGCCAAGTTAGCCAAAATCTACATGAGTAGAATCGTATGTCTACACGGTGTGCCCAAGAGTATTGTGTCTGATAGGGGAACTCAATTCACTTCCCATTTTTGGAGACAGCTTCATGAATCATTGGGAACGAGGTTGGAATTCAGTACTGCTTTTCATCCTCAAACCGATGGACAAACAGAAAGGACTAATCAAATTCTGGAAGACATGTTAAGGGCATGTGCCCTAGACTACGGAGCAAGTTGGGATGAAAGTCTTCACGCAATTTTCTTATAACAACAGCTATCAAGCCAGCATTGAAATGGCACCGTTTGAGTTTCTCTACGGAAGAAAATGTACCACCCCATTGTTATGGAATGGTGTGGGAGAAAGAAGTTTATTTGGGCCAGATCTTATCAAAGAAGCCGAAGAGAAGGTCAAATTGGTTAAGGACAGGTTGAAGATAGCACAGTCCCGACAGAAAAGCTACGCAGATCCTAAGCGTAGAGAAGTTACCTACGAAGTTGGTGATAGAGCCTATCTTAGAGTATCACCACTCCGTGGAGTGAAAAGATTCGGAGTCAAAGGAAAGTTGGCACCAAGATATGTTGGGCCATTCAAGATTCTGAGTCGCAAAGGAGAAGTTTCTTATGAAATTGAACTACCAGAATCTTTGTCAGCAGTCCATAATGTGTTTCATGTGAGTCAACTTAAGAAATGTCACCCAGAAATGGAAGAAACTTCTTTGAAGGATACTATCCCTTTGGAGGAGGTTCAACTAGAAAGTGACCTCACATATGAGGAAAAACCTACCAAAATTCTTGAGACTGCAGAAAGAGTCACAAGGACAAATAATATCAAGTTCTGCAAAGTGCAGTGGAATCATCATACTGAAGAGGAAGCAACATGGGAAAGAGAAGATGATCTTCGGAAAGACCACCCTCACCTATTTGCTAGCCAATCCGAATCTCGAGGGCGAGATTCACCTTAAGGGGGTTAGATTTGTAACATCCCTAAAATCATGATTTCAAAGTTTGCATATCATTCATGCATGCATATAGAATTGAGGTCAATTTCAAAACTCATTTCAGAAAAACAAAGCACATAGTGCTATCATTTTATGTGAGCAAGCTAAAATCAAATGGCCATCCCCATTTAAGAGTTTGAATGTTTTAAACCTAGATTGCTTGTATCCTTTGTTGAATGGATTGAGTGTCAAAATTTGAACCAAGTTTTACAAAATGGAAATGGTTCAAAAACCATTTTTCTAACATTTTGCAAATCTTGTGCAAAGCTCCTGATATTTTGCTTCTCCAAGAGTGACCAAGCTTTTGCAAAGCAACCACATGGTTTTATGCCTATATTTGAAACTTTTTCACACTACAAAAACCCCATAAAGATTTGAATTCAAAAAGAGTTTGAATTCATATCAAAACCATTCCTGAAAATCAAAACAGAAAAAGAAAAGGACTAAAGAAAAGAAAAGGGCCAGGCGCCAGGATTCTAGCCCAGCAGCAGAACTGGCCCAACTAGCCCACCCGACCTTCCTCTCTCTCTCTCGCACGCGCAAGCACAACCAAGTAGTCGCTGACGACCAGACCCCACCTCCTCTCTGTGCGTTTCGCTGACGAGCGGGCCCTCTCCACGTCAGCGTCGTCTTCCCCAAATCCCGCGCACGAACTCCGCCGCTGCCCGTTGCTGCCTTGATTTCGCGAGGTAAATTGCATTGATGCAGCGAGCGTTTCTTGTCGAGCCTCTGGCTATATAATCCCCACACCCTCGCGACCATTTCCCCCCAAACAATTTCTCTTTCACGCCACCAGGCTGCCCACAACTCGCTCGACGCCGCCGCTGTTCCGACGACCGCGCCGACGAATTCCGGTGAGCCCCGTGTTCCCCTCTGTCTCTGAATCATGCTATCAAGTTCAGCAAGTCTTTGCGCACCTACTGACACTCCCCATTTGTCCTCGCATGATCCGTAGCTCCATCAACGACTCCGACTGACCGCCACCGTTCTCTGCACGAACTCCGGTGACCTCTCTCCGTAAATAGTCGCCACCCCTTACCCTCTGACTGATACGCCTAGAATCCCCATCGTCTTGCGCATCTAACAGTGCCTCTATTTTGGATTAGCACGACAAGGAACCTCGCCAACGTCGACGACTGACCGTGCCCGACGCGTTCGCAAACTCCGGCGAGGAATCTCCGACGACCCCGTGCGCCCCTTCCCAAGCCATCGCCACCTTGAGCATCAGCAGCCTCCTGCGGTCCTGGTAAGCATATCCTCTCTTCCCCGGGCGACCTAGAACACTAGCACCGCCGCTGACTGACGCGCCGCCGCCAGCCGCCGCCGCTAGCGTCGCTCGATTTTGGTTAGATGATTTATAGCCGTCAGATCCAGATCCAGCGCGTAGAATTAGTCCACTTAGCGAAGCGGTATGGTTAGATCTGAACCGTGCATCATTAGTTAGATCCTACGGCTCGCGAGCGTGATCCAGAGCGAATCGGTACGCGCCAGTAGGAACATGACGCGTGGCTAGGGTCAGATTCAAAAACAGATTTGAAATCAGATTTTGATCCAAAATTGAAATAGCTATAACTTTTGATTCCCACGTTAGATTTTTGCAAACTTTATATCGTTCGAATCAGGGAGACAAGCTCTTTCTGTTTATGCAATGTGTTTAACAAAAAGTTTCTGTTAAAATGACTTTTTATGCAGAAACTTGTTTAGGACCTTTTTGAGTATAGAATTTGTTTAGTAAATTGTTTTAGTGCTAAATAAGTTTAGTTATCAAGTTTTTGACTTGGTTATGTTTCTGTATTATGCACTTGGTTGGTGGAGTTTTAAAAATCATCACTTTGCATTTTTGCATACATGCATTTATATTTCTGTTTATATATGAATTGTGTGTAATTTTGTGCTACAAATTTTTGTGTAGATTTTGCTAGTGACTGTGATTGTGAAGAGTGCTACTCTCCACATTACCAAGGCAAGTGGTACTTCATGAATATTTTTCATCCCTATATTTTGTATAAGCATTAGAAATATTTTGCTAAGTCTTGCATGTTACTTTTTCCAAATGCTATGTTGGGGAATCCTAAGTAGTTGTATAATTGTAGAATTGCTAGGAAATTTCCTAAGTTAAGTTACTATGTCATGCTTAGCCTAGCTAGTAGCAAACAAGGGTTGGTAAAGTATCTACATGCTATGATGAAAATATTTCTAAGTCTTTGGACTTATGTTTTCTTAATAAAACAACTAAGTCAATGAACCTCCTGGGTGGAATGGGACTTGAATGGTGGTTTTTGGTTGAATGGTTGCACAAGGCCCATGGATATGGTTTACCTTGTGTATCTCACTTGTGGTATGCCACCCAGGCACAAAGGGATTTTGGAGGCCAATTGTTGAGAAGCTTATAGTGCAGCCACTTGGCAATATGGGCTCTGCCTTGATCATATAGGTTGCTAGAACTTAGTCATTTGGACAGTTGGTGGTAGTGGTATGATAGGTTGGAACGCGTCCATTTGGCTAAGGGAAGGCTTCTGAAAGGTCCTGTCTTGGGAAACCAAGTCTGGTGGGGAAAGTGCACAACCTCTGCAGATGGAAAATCTAAGTACTTAGCCAAGTCCATGGAAATGGACAACTTGAGCATCAAGACATGGAAGCTATCAAGAATCTCATCACTCCAACTTCTAAGTAAAACTTGTGGGTGAACAAGGGTGAAGGACCTCAATGTCTATTGATGGTTTCTTGGGAAATGTTTTGACAAAGAAAAAATTAGTGATTTCAACTAATAGGAAAAACCTATTTTGAGCAAAGCAAGCCAAGCTACACTTAGCCAAAATGCATATAGTAATATAGTCCACTTAAAATTTACTAAGATATCACTTGCCAATACTATTCCAAGGTATTGACCCACTGTGGCTGTAACTTGTGATGTTGCAGGTTACTCCGATGATGATTAGGTGTCATGAGTCTACACTCAACATGCTTGCCTGTGGCACATGAAGATGAAGAATTATGTTTATTTACTTATTCCAAAACTCTTGTATTAGGCCTGTGGCCCTGAGTTGTAAAAGACTATGTTTTATCTCTGGAATGGATGTAATAAATGACCTTTGTATCTGTGTACTTCATCTTAAACTGTGGAAGCTAGCAATGATCCAGGGACTAGCATTGCAATCACAGGGATCCTTTTCCTTTACAAAGGAAGGATCTTACACAAGATCTCATCTATTTGTAATCATTCATGTTGTGTTTGCGGGGATCCGATGGATATTGATATTACTATGTCAGATTGATTAATGGTTTTGTCTTATTGATTCTATCATGTTTGTGTTGTTAATGATGTTGCATGCTCTCCGTTATTAGTAGCTATCTTGGCCAAGTAGTTGCTAGTGACTCCAAGAGGGGGTATTTATGCTCGATAGTGGGTTCATGCCTATATTTAATCTAAGGGAAGTGACAGAAATATCTAAGGTTGTAGATGTGTTGTTGCTACTAGGGAGAAAACAACGGTCTCTTGTTCATGGAAAAAGTGGATTGTTTACCTTACACACTTTGCTTTAAGTAGTTGTCTGTTGCTTTCAACTTAATACTGGAGGGGGTTCGGATGATAACCCAAAGGTGGACTTCTAGTCATAGATGAAGTTGGATGGCGGTCTATGTATCTTGTTGTATTGCCCAATCGAATCTCTTAGGATCTTGATGTCTAGTATTGCATTGTTATGACTTGCTCAGTCCAATCAATTGCCCTGCTGTAATTTGTTTACCTAGCATGCCATGTTTGTTTATCTAAGGAGAACACCTCTAGTGAACTATATGGACCCTGTTCCAATCTTTACCATTGATACATCCTCCACTATTACTGTTCACTTATTGCAAACCACCATTACCTTACACACCATACATTTAATCCTTTGTTACAGCAAACCGGTGAGATTGAAAACCTCACTGATTCGTTGGGGCAATGTCTTGAGTTTGTGTTGTGCAGGTCTCCAAGTTGCTTGCAACACCTTTGATTCGTTTCCTTCCTCCTACTTGTTCGATAACCTTGGTTTCTTACTTAGGGAAATCTTGCTGCTGTGATCATCATACCTTTCTCTTGGGGTCTCCCAACGAGGCGTTGATCACGCCATCAAGCTCTTTGCTGGCGCTGTTGCCAGGGAGTCTAAGGACGTCTTCACAAGGGGAGTCCTTCTCAACCTTTCATTTTATTTTGTTTTTGGTTTGCTTAGTTTCTTTTGCTTGGTTTTGTTTGCGTATTTTTATCAAAAACTCCAAAAAAATAGTTTAGGTTGGTTTGCTTTCTCTTATCAAAAACAAAAAAAACTTAGTCCCTGCTCTAGTTGCTGTTGTTGTTGGCTTGCTCCACTTTGGCAAAATGAACTCTGCTGAGAACACCAAGTTATGTGACTAGCACAAACAACAATGATTTCCTAAGCACTCCTATTGCTGCACCTTCTCTTGATGCTACCATTTATCAAATTAAGCCTGCTTTGTTGAATCTTGTGACGAGAGAGCAATTTTCTAGTGCTAGTTCTGATGCTGCTGCTGCCCATCTTAATAACTTTGTTGAACTTTGTGAGATGAAAAAGTATAAGGATGTAGATGGAGATATTATTAAGCTCAAGTTGTTTCCTTTCTCCTTGAGAGGAAAAGCAAAAGAATGGTTGCTATCCTTGCCTAGAAATAGTATTGATTCTTGGATTAAGTGCAAAGATGCTTTTATTGGAAAATACTACCCTCCTGATAAGATTATATCTATGAGAAGTGATATTATGAAATTTAAACAACTTGATAATGAACATGTTGCTCAATCTTGGGAAAAAATGAAATATTTTGTTAAGAATTTTCCCACTCATGGAATTACTGCTTGGATGATTATACATACTTTTTATGCAGGTTTGAACTTATCTTCAAGAAACCTGTTGGATTCAGCTGCTGGATGTACCTTTATGACCATCACCTTGCGTGCTGCAACAAAAATCCCTGATAATATGATGGTTAATTATTCTGAATGGCACACTAAGAGAGCTCCACATGGTAAGAAGGTAAATTCTGTTGAAGAAAACTCCTCTTTATGTGCTAAGATAGATGTTATTATGGCTATGCTTATTAATGGGAAAGATCCTTTAGATCCAAATAATGTTCCCTTAGCCTCTTTGGTTGCTCAAGAAGAGCAAGTTGATGTGAACTTCATTAGAAACAACAATGCCTATATGAATAATTTTGGTAGTAACAACAATTATAGGTCTTATCCTCCTAATAATGGAAATACCTATCGAAACTCCTACAACAATGCTAAAAGTGCCCCCTCTGAACTTGAAGTCATGCTCAAAGACTTTATTAGTAAACAAACCACTTTCAACAAGACTATGGAGGAAAAACTTTTGAATGTAGAGAAAAATATTTCCTATTTGTCTGAAGCACAGTCCTCTTTGATTAATAAAATGGCAGCTAAACCTGAAACCTTGGAAAGTACCTTTGCTTCTACTCATTCCATACAAGTTACTATTGATGAAAATGTTAGATTGTTAGCCCAACTTCATGCTAAGTGGGAAAGGGAATCTGAAATTGATAGAAACAATAGTGTGTGCACTATCACCACCACTATGGATGCCACTAAACCACAAGAAGTCCCTATTCCTCCTCCTACAATGACTAAGGCCAATGAGTCTACTACTAGTGATTCTAAGTTTGATTTTGATCTTGATGGTTGCAATATTTCTGAAGTGATTATGTTCCTGCAAAAGCTTGCTAGAAGTCCTGATGCAAGTGATATACATGTTGCTTTCACCAAACACATTACAGATGCTCTTGTTAAAATTAAGGAAGAGAAGTTGAAACACAAAGCTTCTATTCCTAGGAAAGTAGAAGATAGTTGGGAACCCATTATTAATATGCAAGTGAATGACTTTGATCTCAAAGATTCATGTGATATTGGTTCTAGTGTCTCTATTATGCCTAGGAAGATTTATGAAATGCTTGATTTGCCACCTATGGAAGATTGTTATTTGGATGTCCCACTTAATGATAATGCTAAGAATAAACTCATGGGGAGAGTTAAATATGTTCTCATTATGGTTAACAATGCTTATGTCCCTGTTGATTTCTATGTTTTGGATGTTGAATACAATGCTTCTTGTCCTATTACTTTGGGAAGACCCTATCTTAGAATTGTTGGTGCCATCATTGATATGAAAGAAGGCACCATTAAATATCAATTTCCATTCAAGAAAGGTATTGAACACTTCCCTATGAGGAGAGCACTACTAGGAATATGGTCGTCTGTGGCGCACCTGAAAGGCCCATCCGTGGCGCACCTGTAGTGCGCCACGGGCCTTGCGCTACGGCTATCTCTCAGCCGTGGCGCACTGCCTAGTGCGCCACGGTTGTGTAGAGATAGGCGTAGCGCACCCAGTGCGCCTGAAGTTTGGCATGGTGCGCTACCCTTGATCTTACGTGGCGCACTACCCAGTGCGCCACTAAACATCCATGGTGCGCTTTAGGTGTAGTGCGCCACAGAAGGTAGAACATGTGCGCCACAGATGTATTTTTTGTTTTTTTTAATTTCCAAGCCAGATTATATGCAATACATATTATATACAATATTACAGCAGATATACACACACAGATACAAGATATACAATTATATATATAAATACTCCATATGAAAAACAAGATTGAAACAAATACATATAGATAAGTCTCATACATGAATACATAGTCCAAGTTACATTGTTTTGATCATGTTACAAAGTAGTAGTTGGTGACATGCGAATACATGTGTCGATCGAACAAGTTAGAGCTCAAGCTCGCTTAGACATCTAAACTAGCTAGCTAGACACAAACGCGGATAAATAACCAAAGAAGATAAGCATGATCATCGCCATGACGAAGGTGTAGGTCTTCATCCGGTTCCTTGTCCTAACTCCCGCTAGATAGCGGCGTATCTATCTTCCGCCTCCGCCATAGTGTTGTACCCTTTGTAGCTATTGCCATGAAACGGTGCACTGTCTCCGGCAGTCTTCCCAATCATCGAGACTCGAACCCGTCCCTTGTACACGACGTACCACGTCATCTACAAGTTGACAATAATAACTAACCGGTGATTGAAAAACATGTATAATTAAAGTCGCATATGAAGATACACTTATAGAAAGTACTCTTAAATCAAAAGAGCAAACTCAAAAGCATGCCTCATATATAACTAGCTAGGTCGTTGGACACGAATTGCTTATGACGGACTGTTAGCCAAGTAGGATGCACAATTCACGGACTTGTGCATATCACAAGGCTAACAATCCCGTCATAGCACATTCACATATATATTGTGCCACGACATTTCAATCATCGGCATATTCTCGAAAAAGACAAAATAACTCGAAAAGCATGCCTCATATATAACTAGCTAGGTCGTTGGACACAGAATTGCTTATGACGGACTGCTAGCCAAGTATGATGCACAATTCACGGACTTGTGCATATCACAAGGCTAACAATCCGTCATAGAACATTCACGTATATATTGTGCCACGACATTTCAATCATCGGAATATTCTCGAAAAGACAAAAATAACTCAAAAGCATGCCTCATATATAACTAGCTAGGTCGTTGGACACGAATTGCTTATGACGGACTGTTAGCCAAGTAGGATGCACACCCTGGACTTGTGCATAACACAAGGCTAACAATCCCGTCATAGCACATTCACATATATATTGTGCCACGACATTTCAATCATCGGCATATTCTCGAAAAGACAAAAATAACTCAAAAGCATGCCTCATATATAACTAGCTAGGTCGTTGGACACAGGAATTGCTTATGACGGACTGTCGGCCAAGTAGGATGCACATTCACGGACTTGTGCATATCACAAGGCGACAATCCGTCATAGCACATTCACATATATATTGTGCCACGACATTTCAATCATCGGCATATTCTCGAAAAAGACAAAAATAACTCGAAAAGCATGCCTCATATATAACTAGCTAGGTCGTTGGACACAGGAATTGCTTATGACGGGACTGTGAGCCAAGTAGGATGCACAATTCCTGGACTTGTGCATATCACAAGGCTCACAATCCCGTCATAGCACATTCACATATATATTGTGCCACGACATTTCAATCATCGGCATATTCTCGAAAAAGACAAAAATAACTCACACTTGTCATCCGAGAACCAAAGAGTAAGCAAAAAAACCAAAGAGTAAGCAAAAAAACCAAGCATTGATTGATATTTAATAATAATAAGCAAAATAAGTAAGTGGTGATTCATAAACCTAATAAGATAAGTACACTTGTCCTCCACACACACACACAAAGGTCATCTATAGTTTGCAACTACAACTAGGCCAACATCAAGCCTTCTGGCTCGGCTTAAGGAACGGGAGGACGCCCTGTCTCGTCATGAACTTCCTATAGTCACCCTGCATCTCTAGGCGATCTTCTATGTCACGGTTATTCGGGATATTTCCTCCGTAGAAGATCCCCCCCGAAGTCATGACATCACGAAAGATGATTGCCCCAAACTGCTGCTGGATGCGATACATCTCTTGTCTAATATCCGAATCATTGATCTTGGCCTTTGCTTCGCCCTTGTTTGAGATGATCCGGCGTAGAATTCTGGTCAAGTAGGAGCCCTCATGTGATGGAGTGCGTAGTAGGCTTCCTTCTTACTGTTTTCCGGCTGCTTCACACAGGGGAACTCTGTTACGTGGTTGAAGACGTGCCTGCCGAACTTGACCTTCTTACGCCGAAGTGGTGCCTTCCGTCGAGGCAAAGCCGGTGAGAGGATCATCGAACTTCCTTGATCTTGTCGTAGTTTTCTTCTTTTCTAGACTCCCGAGTCGAAATACGTGGCGTGGGAATGCTTGGCGATAAGGAGATGAGCGTCAAGATGTTCATATCTGTAAAAATTCAAATGGAATGTGTTGAAAAAGAATGATGATGATCTAATAAAGCCAATCGACGGTGGCGGTGAATAACGACTTACTCGAGAAAGTAAGGCCGAGAATGTATTCCTTTGTCTTGTTCGCCACGACGAGGATTCTTTTTAGGTACGAGGCCACGATCGTCGTTCGATGGGGAACCCAAGCGGCCACGCATAGTAGGGGTCCACTATAGCGATGCCGGTGTGTTCTCTCTAATGATCTGCATGGCGGTGAGAGAAAGAGGCGGACCATGGTATAGTCAGCGGGTATAGGTGGAACATATTGAAGATGTCTTGAACCGCGGGAAGAACAGATCCATGAGGCGGTGTCGAAGCCCAAGCCTGGTGGCACCTTAACCACGAATACGGGTGCGAGGATCTTTCTCCGATAGGCGTCTCTCTATCGTCGACCGCCGTCATGCACACTCTGCGATTCGAGCAGGCGAGCTTCCGAAATTCTTAGGTAGCATGGGCTCACCGCCATGAATCCTCCACATAATACCCTCGGGTCTTGGTGGCCCGTCCGAAACCTGATCGGATTCGCGATTGTTGACGCCACGGCTGGCTCGAGCTGCTAGATTTTCTTTTCCGGCCCTTTTTCCTTTTGGAGAGCGGGCAGGCGCCGCAATCTGAGCACCGACCGTCCTATGTAGTGTGTCGGGGCTTAGAATAAAGGGCCGGTTGGTTGTATCAGCTGGCTCTGTAAAGGCAAGCTGGGCGTCTCACGAGAACCAAGCAGGCGCTTGGTGATAGTGGCTTTCTGTGGGGCCACCAGCTAGGTCTTCTTCGTTTAACCGAGTCTTGAAGAAGTGATCATTACAGTCTTGAAGTCCTCGGCGGATCTGCGCCATGTGCATATCATCAACATGATCATCCGACCCACCGCGTGGAGGTGGCGAGGCGGTAAGGGGCCTTGCCACCGCTTGTCGCCAACACGACGGCGGTGTTGTCTGGGCGTGATGGCCGCCGTCCCCAAGCGGATCATGCTCTTTGGCCATATCAAGAACAAGCGAAGCAACTTCGAGGACATACGACTCTTCTTCATCCGCTCACGGGGTTGAATGGGAGGTTCAGTCGTCGCAGCCCTTAGCACCCGACTAATTTTAACCACATGCACGCTATCGGCATCGGCTTTGAGTGGAGCGTCTGCAAGGGTTGAACGATGGTACCCTTGGCAACATCCTCATTCGTTGTTCACGTAGCATAAGAGAGTGCAAGGAACATCCGTCTGCGGAAAACATGTACGGCGTCGTCGGGCGAGATGCCACAAGAGTAATATATAGATGGCATGAAAGCGGTAATTAAAGCAATTTGTTTACCGTGATGGCGTCGAGATCGGCTAATGTCGACGCGCACACGGCCAGGCGTGCAAAGGCGAAGGGCTGCTTGATGGCGCGGTGCTTGGCCGGTGTATTCTCCCTACCGACGGGTGCTTGGAGCTCCGGTGCCGCGCGGCGATGGCGAGGGCACCAACATGTACTCCGGCGCCGCGGTGATGGCAGGGGGAGTCACCAACACTTGCGGCGCCGCGGTGCTAGCGGGAGGAGTCACGAACACGTAGTTCGCCTGATTCGTCGGCGCCGCGTTGTTCGAGTGGCTGCTGACCATGCTTGGAATTGGGCACGGCCCTACTCGACCACCCGCACTCCAGTTCGCTATTGACTCCACCAAGGTAGGCAGGAAGGACGTAAGGGTGATTGCCAGGTTGTCTTGGATGATCTGCGGGATCCGCGCCACTTGTGCCTTAAGTTCTTGAACCTCTCTGTTTTCCTCCTCGCTCCTTTCCGACGGAGCCACATGCGTCCTCGGCGGTGGACCAAAATGATCCACCCAATTCTTACACCCGAGGTCGGCCAGACGGACGGCGACGGCAACTTCGTAGAATCGGCTCTATTTTCTTGGCGGTTCGCCATACATTAAAGGTTATCCCAGGGTGGCGCCGTCGACCCACAGGATGAGGAACCACAGGATCCATGACTAGCAACAATTTCCTCCTCCTGCGGAAGAAGTAAGTGAATCATTTAGATCATCGATTAGATTGCAATCGTGTTGATCACCGTAATTAGATTATACTTACCACAATTTCCTCGAATTCCTTCACCGCAGGATCCGCGGTGAGTTGTTTGGTTTTGGGTCCACATGGTAACGGGCCTCGATGAAGTTCGAACCTGCGGGTTGAATTTATAAAGAGGTTTTCTATCCCTTGGATCTATACTCTTCGTCCTCCTTATTCCATTTGGCCTCCAGGTTACAGATCCACCAGATCCGAGATGGTGATGACCTATATTCGCCGCTGCGCCTTTCCCGATTACTATTGGCGGGGCTCTTTCGATTCACACCTCTCCTTGAACTCCGGAACTGATCTTGGTGATCTGGGTCAATCTTCAATCTTGGATCTCCTCGAGACTTTTGCCTTCTTTATAGATCTTCTTCTTTATCCGGGTTCTCCGGTGGCGGTGCTCATCTTTGTGAGGCGGATTTGTTTACGTTCCCATGATAATTTGTGTTCGATACTTAGCGGGAACTTGTATCTTGCGTGCAGCTTCTCGAAGAGTGTGCAAGTGCCATTATCTTTATGCGGAGATTCTCGGTGTTGATAGAGATGGTTGTCCGGTGATCGCCGCCACTTGCCCACCGCATCTTTGACGACAAGGCGGGCTCCAAAGGAACCCTGTTGGGCTCACTTGATATTTCCTCCCCGACTGCCGTGCGGCCGTGTTCGGGCCGGTCCTTCGGCTTCTTCTTCTTAGGAGGGTTGCTACCACTCCGTGCCCTCGCCGCCATCGGTGGTTTCATCGTCCGTTCCTTGGCTTCTTCCTCCGTCTTCCATCTCATCATCCTCGCTCTCCGAAGGATGGTATTCTTCATCGTCTTTCAGCTGGGCCGCCTCCCGGAATGTCAATTGTTTATTCGGAGGTCTGAGTTCTCCTTCAGCTGATGCGCTTAGAACATCCAGCCTCGTCACACATCTTTGCACTAATAAAAACAAATAATTGGTTAAATGCGGAAAAATCCGCATGACCTTTGCTAATTTTCTTAAACTAGGGTGCCGATTTTGCGAAACGGAAGTTAATCAACATTCCGGCAAAAATCGGGACTCATTTCATACAAGAACCTGCATACACACATAATAAAGTTCTTCATATACAAGCACAAGCACAATTTCAAGTGCTACAATTATATTACCACAGATTATATCAACTGTCATTGACAACAAGTATGACAAGTATATGACAACAAGTATGACAACAAATATGACAACAAGTATATGATAGCATCCGGTCCATTCTAATTTTATTAATAAGAAAATACGCAGCCATTCTATTAAGTAAAAAATGTACAAAAGCTATCTTAGTCAAATAAAAGCTGAAACAATGGATGCACATAGGAGAAGTTTATATTACTGAGCACTAGTTGGTTTAACTATCAATTTATTTCTGCAATCAGAGCACAGCTAGATATGAACATTACTAGAATCCTAGATAAAATTAGGTCCACAAGTGAGAAAGGACAACAACAACAACATGGAGAACCAAATTAACAGAGAACTTTCAGATGCTAAAGTGAGCTACTATCCAAGCTTGGCAAGAAAATTGTATAAGTCAATCAAAACAAGCCTGAAACAATTCAATGTTTCTAAGCAGTTCAGATGCTAATCAAGATTGACATCTAGCTACACGATAACTAAACAAACAAATCACAATTAACTAAACATCATTATATTCCAGATTGGCAACATTGATTAACTACAAAACCCTATTGACTTGATCAACATGGTATCTCCGAGCACAACCTTTGAAACATTAAGTAAATCTCAACAGAAAAAAACTTACTGATTAGCATCCCAAAATTTTAAAAAACACCAAACATGTTTGTCTAAATAGGCCGCAGATGCTACACAGATGCCATTATAAGCTAGACTAGAAGATGTAGACAAATCTGAAAATTTTAATCTGCGTGTAGGCAAATCAGAACAAGCCTGAAACAATTCAATGTTTCTAAGCAGTTCAGATGCTAATCAAGATTGACATCTAGCTACACGATAAATAAACAAACAAATCACAATTAACTAAACATCATTATATTCCAGATTGGCAACATTGATTAACTACAAAACCCTATTGACTTGATCAACATGGTATCTCCTGGAGCACAACACTGAAACATTAAGTAAATCTCAACAGAAAAAACTTCTGATTAGCATCCCAAAATTTTACAAAACACCAAACATGTTTGTCTAAATAGGCCGCAGATGCTACAGATGCCATTATAAGCTAGACTAGAAGATGTAGACAAATCTGAAAATTTTAATCTGCGTGTAGGCTTGGAATCCGAACAAAGCGAATCTAGAACAACACTGTGAACCTAGGACGGCGTCAATCGCGTCAATCCCGGCGATTGATGCTGTGCTAACCGATAGCCTACCCAGTTGGCCTAGCAATCTAGCAATCTTGGTTGAGGCATACCCCATCGGGAGATAGAGGGAGAGGAGAGAGGGAGGAGAGGGGAGGGAGAGGGAGGAGAGGGAGGGGCTACCTATGGCCAGGCGGACGGCAGGCGACGAGCGGCGGCGGCGGCGATCCTCCTCCTCCTGGCGGGCCTCCTTCTCCTCCGGAGCCTCCTCCTCCTGGCGTGGGCCTCCTCCTCCTCGAGGCGCAGCGGTGGCGGGCCTCCTCCTCCTCCTCGAGGAAACTGCAGCGTGGCGGTGGCGATCTGGCGGTGGCGATCGTGTGCGTGTGGTGTCGGATGCAGCGGCGCGGCTTCGCGGTGTGCGTGTGGTGTCTCTGAGATGGAGCGGTTGACTAGCGTCCAACACACATAGGCGTAGCGCACCCTGGCCAAGTGCGCTACGGATAACCGTAGCGCACTTGCCCAGGGTGCGCTACGCCTATGTGTGTTGGACTACCAGATAAGAGGGCGGCCATCCCTTCTGTTAGCACTAGTACTGTCATAGCCCACTTTTTTATTTTTATTTTAAAAATACTTTTAAATGTTCCAAAAAATGTCCAAAAGTGGTGATTTATGCCATACAAGTTTTGTTTTGTTTTTAAAATACTTTTAAATATTCCAAAAATGCCAAAAAGTAGTGATATATGTCATAAAAGTGTTACAAATATGATTCAAAGTATAACTAAATTTCATAATAATTTGTCCATGAATATTACAATCTTTTTCGACCACGCGTTTACAATATTTTTTGAGCTAGCGTTTTACAATCTTTTTTCCCTTCTTTGTCGCGGTTGAATAATTTAGCCCCGGCACTTTAATGTTTCTTCTTTCGAACGGGCTACCTTTTTTGGGTAGGGTTGTCCTTTTTCTTCTTGTGATGTATGTTGCTGCATCGTAGTCGTCGTCCTTTTCCTCCGTGTAGAATGTGTAGCCGTTGATATCATACGCCTGATAGGTCACCAGGTTTTGCATCGGTCCCTGCGACAAGGTGAATATGATCTTTTCCGTGTCAGAAGAATGCGAGCGCGGGGGATTATCAAGGAGCGTCTGCCTAAACCAACGCGTGAAATCTGAGTTGTGCTCTTTGATTATTTCTCCCTGCGTCCTCTGATGCCCATCCTTGTACTTCTTCTCGATTAACCTTTTGTGCTTCGTACCCAAGGATCGACCAGTTCTAAATCTTTAGCGCGACGAGGTTTGCTCAATCAAAGTCTGCGTCGAAAATCGAAATCGCATGCGGTATGCGGCGACCCTCTCGGTGACCAGATCCGTCGAGCTTGCCAAGGTGTCTGATTGGGGAAGACCGACGGGTTCTCGATGTCTAGATAATTCGTGCGAAGAGATGCACTCTTGCCGAAAGCCCTTGGCTATGCTTCCATCCGGACGGGACTGTTGAACGTATCCTTTGATGTGTCCGTTCATCCTTTCGACGCCATCATCTTGTGGAGAAACATCGGCCCGAGTTGTACGATGTCCTCCACGACATGGACCAGCAGATGCACCATAATGTCGAAGAATGCGGGTGGGAAGTAGACCTCAAGCTCACATAGTATCACCACGATCTCCTCCTGTAGCCTTCCGTGCTGATTCAAGCCAATCGACTTCCTAGAGATGACGTCGAAAAACTTGCATAGGCCAAATAACGTTTCACGGACGTGCTCGTCCATTATCCCTCTTAGTGCGACCGGAAGTACCTGCGTCATTAGCACGGCACAGTCGTGAGACTTCATGCCACTGAACCTCTGCTTCGCCTCGTCTAGGTATCTGCTTATCTTGCCCGCGTAGCCGTAAGGAAATTTGACTCCTAGAAGGCACTTGAAAAACTGTTTGATCTCATCTTGGCTTAGAGTGAAGCAAGAAGGAGGGCAGTAATATTCGTTCTTCTTGAACTTTTTACCCTTCCGACGACCTTGTGTCGTCTCCGACTCATGATCATCGTCATCTTCACGATCATCGAGGTAGTGCGTCCTCCGTGAAGCTCCTTCCGGATACCCAAGCATATCAGGTCGTGCCTTGCTTTCGGACCATCTTTCGTCCTATCTGGCATGTTGATTATGGTGGCGACCAGACTCTCGCACACGTTTTTCGTGATATGCATGATGTCGAGGCTATGAGGCGTGCGGAGAAACTTCCAGTATGGCAACTCCCAGAAAACAGACCTTGTTTTCCATACCTTCATCAGCGGCTTGTCTTGTTGCTGCCTCTTTCGCTTCTTTCCAGGCTTAGGACAATCTTTCCAGTTTTTCAGCAACTCTTCCACTTCTTCGCTGCTCCTACGCTCTGGGATTCCTCGGGTCTCTGATTTGCCATCGAACAGGTCTCCACGTTTTCTCCATGGATCATTCTTGCCGAGCCACCTCCGGTGCGCCATGAACACGGTTTTCGATGACCCTGGATCTTTCTCTAGTTGGAGATAGCTTGTGTTATCCATGCACCTAACGCATGCGTAGAATCCTTGGATAACCTGCCCCGAGATATACCCGCAACCTGGATAGTCTTGCACCGTAGTGACCAACGCGGCTCTCATAGTGAAATAATCTTGTGCGACGGCGTCGTAAGTATTGGCTCCAGATTCCCATAACGTGGCTAGCTCCTCTTTCAACAGCCCGAGATACAGATTGATGTCGGTACCAGGTTGTTTCGGCCCTTGAATTAGCATACTCATTTGTATGTACTTCTTCTTCATGCACAACCATGGAGGGAGGTTGTACATCCATACAAACACAGGCCAAGTGCTGTGCGTGCTGCTCTGGCTACCGAACGGATTGAGTC
Organism: Avena longiglumis; assembly: GCA_030063025.1. Lineage (NCBI taxonomy): Eukaryota > Viridiplantae > Streptophyta > Magnoliopsida > Poales > Poaceae > Avena > Avena longiglumis. The sequence goes on along the minus strand of CP125974.1, from coordinate 465,711,184 downwards.
CATCGGTGCTCGCACCAAGCCTGATGTTCCTCGAATCTCCACCGAATTCTGGGAATTCGAGGTCCAATGCTTTCCACTGGCTAGCATCTGAAGGGTGCGTCAGCAGCTCATCCTTTTCGGGTCATCATCATCTCCTGGCTTCTTCCTTTCCGCATGCCATCGCATGAGCTTCGCTTCCTTAGGGTCCGCGAAATAGCGCTGCAGACGAGGGGTGATAGGAAAGTACCATACCACTTTTCGAGGTGCTTTCTTCCCTTTCTTGTATCGACTCACGCCGCACACCGGACATGTGGTTTTCTCCGCGTCCTCGCCCCGATAAATGATGCAATCGTTGATGCATACGTGATATCTAACGTGCGGTAGATCGAGAGGACAAACGATTTTCTTGGCATCCTCGATACTAGTTGGACATGTGTTCCCCTCCGGGAGACGATCGTGCCAGAATGCCATCATATCGTCGAAGCTTGCGTCGCTCAATTTGTGCTTTGCCTTCATCTCCATAGCCTTGAGCGTTACATTCAACCGGGTATCATCGGGCCTGCATCCTTCATACAATGGAGTAACCGCGTCTTTCTCAAGTTGTGCAAGCTTGGCTTTCTCTCTAGTGGCAGCCCTGGTGTTACTCGTCTGCTTGAGAAGCAGCTCTTGCACATAAGGGTCCCGCACCCAGCCTGACGTTGTTCCATCGTCGTCTGCTCCTCCGGCATCTAGATCATCATCATCCCGATGCCTTCGCACCTTCACCATCTCCAGGAGACTCTTCATCATCTCGCCCGTTCTCGCCGTGATGACGATCATCGTCATGTTGGCCACCTTCTTCACCGTCTCCATCATCAACGCCATCGCTTATCCAACGAGTGTATCCATCCATGAAACCATGGAGGAGCAGTGCGCAGATTCCGGAATCTGGGTCGATCACCCAGTTGAGTTTGCATCTTCTACACGGACATCTTATATCTGTCTTGTTATTTCGTATCATGTCGGCCGTCGCACATTTCAAAAATCTAGCCACAATGCCTTCGCTCATTATGCGGACCATTTTTGCCTGCACGATGTACACGGTACAATTTTGAAGTCTATTAGAACCACATAATGAATGCATGCATGCAATGGTCGATAGAAAATTTCGGCATGACCTATCCTAAAATTAGGACCTTTGCGAAATGCCAAAGTCTTGCCAAAATGGAAATGAATCAACATTTTGGCAAAACAAAAGGCAACTAGTTCACATACAAACACAAGAGAGAGAGAAACCGATCCATACACACATGAACATATCATTATCCTCTCCATACACACATGCATGAGCATCATCGATACTCCATATACACACACATATGACCATCGATCCTCTCCACACATACACACATCATGAGCATCGATCATCTACATACATATGAGCACATGCATCATCCATATACACATGAACACATCCTTACATGGACAACTTACCGAGATGAGAGACCGATCGCGAGAAAGATGGAAAGGAGAGGTGCTTGTGGCGTCGGAGACGGATAGATGAGAGACGGAGACCTCCTCTATTACTTATGTAACATCCAAAGCAAGTTTTACATGCTAAAAATGGTGAATGTATGGAGAAATTGAGGTGGGAAGGAGAAGATCCCGACTAGATCTAAGGAGGAAGAAGCAGGGAAAGTGAAGTGTGGGTGGTGGATGTGTGGCACACATGTGCACATAAAGTGCTGTCCTAAAGAATCGAAACATCCGTGGCGCACGGCCCCAAAGGCGCCACAGGGAGTAAACTTCTATGGCGCACTAGGCGGAGTGCGCCAGATGCTCCTAGTCCCTGGGCGCACTAGGCGAGTGCGCCATGTAAGTTTGTGGCCGCTTGAGCAGAGGTGGGCATGCGCTTAGTCGTGGCGCACCATGCACACGTGCCACAGATGACCCTAACAACCGTGGCGCACATGACTGTAGTGTGCTATGAAGTTTGGCGTAGGCCAACAGGGCTCGCCCACACATCTGTGGCGCACTATGGTCATGTGCGCCACGGTTGTTCTAGTTATTAGTAGGGCACCGCCCAGGTGAGCCACGCCTGCTTTTAGCCGTGGGGCACTTCAACCATGTGAGCCACGGATGTCTGATTACCTATAGCCGTTTTCCTAGTAGTGGAGAGAGGTTTCCTTTTGCTCCTCCTTTGAAAGAACGGTTTGATGTTAATGCTTCCTCATTTGAAAACACTTGATTTCTTGCTTCTTGTGCGTAACTTAAAGGCGTTAAAGAAAAGTACTTGTTGGGAGATAACCTAAGAGTTTTATTGAGTCTTGGAAGTTATTACTTCAGTAATGACCTCTCATTATCCTTTTTGTTTGCCTTTTGTGCCAATAATGACCTCTAATGAGAGGGAAATAAGATTTGGGGAGTTGCTGTCCCGAAACAGATTTTTGAGATCCACCATAAAAATTCGTGAGGAGTCTCTTTAAGCAGTATTGAGCTGAAATTTTACTAATAAATCCCTCAGTATGTTATATAACTTTAGTTAGTTCAACACTTTTTGATTTGATTAACAAAAGGTCTTCTAAAAAATTGGTTTCTACCTGCTGGTCTGTTTTGACAGATTTCTGCCATTATTTGCATTTGCTTCTTATTGATTCCTTTTTATGTTCTTTTTGGGAAATTTAGATTTTTGAGGGAATTGCTACAGTATCTTGTGTTTTTAGTGAAATTTTTAATGTTATAAATCTAAACCTAAGGGTCAATTATATTTTGAATACACTAATGTTACTAATAAAGATTGTGTGAAGTTTTGTATGAAGGAAAAATTTCAAGTGTAGAGAGAGAATGATGTAATGAGATGAAGAATAGACAAAAGCTCAAGGTTGGGGATTCCACCTCTGTGTAACCCCAAGAAATATCTAAGAGGTACAAGCTTCAAAGCTTGGGGATTCCCAAGGCATCCCCTTCATCAATAAAAATCTCAGGTATTTTGAGACACTTCGTTTTTATTGTTTCATGCACTGTTGTGTTGTTCTTGGAGCGTCTTAGTTTTTATTTGCTTTGCTTAGTTTTTTTAGTTTGCTTGAATAAATTTGTTTGGACCCCCGTTCTTGCTGTGTTGTTTCAAATAAGTTGATTGGTGTTGGAAAGGAGTAGAAAGTTATTGCTTGAATAGTGCAAGAGGAGCTTGTTTTGATTGTGACTTAGACTTTAGCATTTCATGCTAGATGTTGTTTTAACCTTATGCTTAGTGATTATTGTTGTAGCATGAATTATTCCAAACAATTGGCATTTCTTAGTGTGCCTTTAAAAAATCATGCGTTGTTTTGGCATGCAAAAGCATAGTATTGTGGTTTTCTCCTTGGATGCTTTGTTTGGGTTGACTTGGCACATGCTCACACCATGTTATGACTATGAACAAGTCACCATAGCCTCTATGATCATTTAGTCATTGACTTGTAGTACCATTATAAGCTTTGATTAGTAATGTTTTGTTGCTCTGCATGATTATGGCCATTATTGCTCTCTTAGTTGGTCGCTTCCAGTCTTTTTCTAGCCTCTACTTGTATGAGTAATCTCTACTCATGCTTACAACTCCCAAGAAACCAAGTTATTTCAAAGTGTCCACTATTTAATTCCTATGCATGGTGTGTTACACCATTCCAAGTATATTCTTGGTTTGATCTATCTTTCAATTAAAAAGTATTTTGTTATGTGAAAACTTAGTGATTAAATCTCTCACGAACTTGATGGAACACTTTATATTTATTGACCCTAATAAACTTGAAACATTGTGTCATCTATGTTTTATATGCTTGCACTTATACGTTGGAATTAGCAGAACCGTGCTGTCATGGGGAACGCTTTCAACATTGCACTTGTACATTGTACACAACTGATATCATGCTCTTTTGTCTATGGATGTCGTCGGTGTGAAATAAAAGAGGAGCTTGTAAGTCCATGGAGTTATGTATGTGTGTTAGAGAAACGCCTGGGCCGCTATCCTAAGCCATGCCTAATCATGGTGGAAACTTGCAGCATCACCAAAATGAGCAATCAATGAAGCATCCTCAATAAAAACCTAGCAAATAAAAAGATCGCTGAGATGCTCATTGTCTACTTGCCTTGTCATTTTGGTTATGGGATAGCTCCTATACCAAGTGAAATGGGTACCCCGTTGGCGGTTCTTTATGATACATATGTACTTACTATGACAAGAACTTAAAGGTGACTGAAGTTGAGTAGCATGAGGAGCGTCCCTCATATTCAAGGGACATGAGATTTCCAACTTATACTTTGTCAAGCATACGCTCCATAGTTTTTTCACTTTAACCTTAATCACTTCAAGATGCTTATGATAGGGGCAATGAGGGATGAAAGCTAAAAAGTACCATAATTTTTGGAAGCTCTTTTTGAAACTTGAAATCCCTGCTTCCCTTTATGAAGGGCCTTTATTCCACTATTATATTGAGTCTCCACCTTCTACCTTTAGGCACCAGTTAAGATAGCATAGTTGCCATTCTTAGTTCTATGTGCATTGTCCCAAAACTTATTGATTGATACATATTGTTGATATTACTTGTTCTTGTGCTATTTTTATCTAGTCACTCTTATGAACTTTGAAGGTGTCCTATGCATCTATTTGCTATTCCATGAGGGACAAGTTGAATGCCACTATGCCATGTTTTCTGTATGAGAAACAAACAAATGTTTTTCAATGCATGTTATAATGATCTTTGTTTGTAGCCTTTCATGTTGCATGCATAGTTACTTTGCCTTACTGTTAGAACTCCATCTTTCATGCTCATGTTTAGAGTTCTTTGATCCTAGCTTTCATTGCTTGCAAATGGTTTGATCTTGGTTTTGATGGTGCATGTCACCTCAAAAAATTATTCTTTTTATCACTTACCTACTCGAGGACGAGCAGGAGTTAAGCTTGGGGATGCTTGATACGTCAGAAATGTATCTATATTTTTTGATGTTTTATGATTGTTTAGTATCTACTTTGATTTGCTTTGTCCGCACTTTGAGGTGTTTTTACATGTTTTTTGGTACTAACCTATTAACAAGTTGCCACAGTGCCAGTTGCCTGTTTTCTGCTATTTTTGGTTCTAGAAAAGCTAATAAAGATATATTCTCAGAATTGGACGGGACGAAAGCCAAAGTCAATATTTCACCGAGGAGAACACAGAGTCTAGAGGAGAGACGGAGGGGAGCCACAGGGCGACCGCACCCTCCCAGGCACGGGCCCACCCTAGGCCACACCTTGGCAGGGTGTGCCCGCCCTCCTGCCTCGCCTCTTCGCCTATAAGAAGCCCCCGATGCATAAACCCTAAGTACCCGATCAATATTCCATATAACCTTCTGTAGCCGTCGCCACAATTGTCCCTAGATCGGGGGGATCTGAAGCTCTTCCCGGCACCCTGCCGGAGGGGAGATCATCCAGGAGGCCTTCTTCTTCATCATGCCAGCCTCCGGCATGAAGAGTGAGTAGTTCCACCTTGTACTACGGGTCCATGTAGTAGCTAGATGGTTGTATTTCCTCCTTTGTGCTTTCATGTCTAGATCTTGTGAGCTCCGTTCATATCAAGATCTCATCTATTTGTAATCATGAATGTTGTGTTTGCGGGGATCCGATGGATATTGATATTACTATGTCAGATTGATTAATGGTTTTATCTTATTGATTCTATCATGTCTGTGTTGTTTATGATCTTGCATGCTCTCTGTTTTTAGTAGCTATCTTGGCCAAGTAGTTGCTAGTGACTCCAAGAGGGGGTATTTATGCTCGATAGTGGGTTCAAGCCTCTATTTAATCTAAGGGAAGTGACAAAAATCTCTAAGGTTGTAGATGTGCTGTTGCTACTAGGGAGAAAACAACGGACTCTTGTTCATGGAACAAGTGGATTGTTTACCTTACACACTTTGCTTTAAATAGTTGTCTATTGCTTGCAACTTAATACTGGAGGGGGTTCAGATGATAACCCAAAGGTGGACTTCTAGTCATAGATGCAGTTGGATGGCGGTCTATGTATCTTGTTGTATTCCCCAATCGAATCTCATAGGATCTTGATGTGTAGTATTTCATTATTATGCCTTGCTCAGTCCTGTCAATTGCCCATCTATAATTTGTTTATCCAGAATGTTATGTTGTTTATCTTAAGGATAACACCTCTAGTGAACTAGGGACCCCGGTTCAATCTTTATCATTGATACATCTTCCACTGTTCCTGTTTACTTTCTGCAAACCACCATTACCTTCCACACCATACAGTTAATCCTTTGTTTTCAGCAAGCCGGTGAGATTGACAACCTCACTGTTCATTGGGGCGAAGTCTTGAGTTGGTGTTGTGCAGGTCTCCAAGTTGCTTGCAACACCTTTGAGTCGTTTCCTTCCTCCTACTGGTTCGATAACCTTGCACTACTAGGAAAACGGCTATAGGTAATCCATACATCCGTGGCGCACGTGCTAGTGGTGCCCCACGGGTAAAATAGGCATGGCGCACTGCCCACAGGTGCCCTACGGCTAACTGCCGTAAGTGTGGCGCACATGGGGTTGGTGCGCCACGCCTATGTGTAGGCCAGGGTACAGTTGGCCTGTGGCATCCCGCAAAACCACTACTAGAAAATCGCGTTGAATTTGTGCATTGCATCGTCATCATCATGCATTGTTCGCATAAAACTATTTTTCGCAAGCCCGTTTTGTTTTCTAAAACGCCCCATCTTTGTTCAAACGCAAAGCCCGGTTCTCCGGATTAATTATTTTGGCCGCAACCTGGATAGTCTTGCACCGTAGTGACCAACGCGGCTCTCATAGTGAAATAATCTTGTGCGACGGCGTCGTAAGTATTGGCTCCAGATTCCCATAACGTGGCTAGCTCCTCTTTCAACAGCCCGAGATATAGATTGATGTCGGTACCAGGTTGTTTCGGCCCTTGAATTAGCATACTCATTTGTATGTACTTCTTCTTCATGCACAACCATGGAGGGAGGTTGTACATCCATACAAACACAGGCCAAGTGCTGTGCGTGCTTTCTGCTACGAACGGATTGAGTCCATCGGTGCTCGCACCAAGCCTGATGTTCCTCGAATCTCCACCGAATGCGGGAATTCGAGGTCCAATGCTTCCACCGGCTAGCATCCCGAAGGGTGCGTCGGCAGCTCATCCTTTTCGGGTCATCATCATCTCGGCTTCTTCCTTTCCGCATGCCATCGCATGAGCTTAGCTTCCTTAGGGTCCGCGAAATAGCGCTGCAGAGGGGTGATAGGAAAGTACCATACCACTTTTCGAGGTGCTTTCTTCCCTTTCTTGTATCGACTCACGCCGACACCGGACATGTGGTTTTCTCCGCCCCTCGCCCTAATAAATGATGCAATCGTTGATGCATACGTGATATCTAACGTGCGGTAGATCGAGAGGACAGACGATTTTCTTGGCATCCTCGATACTAGTTGGACATGTGTTCCCCTCCGGGAGACGATCGTGCCAGAATGCCATCATATCGTCGAAGCTTGCGTCGCTCAATTTGTGCTTTGCCTTCATCTCCATAGCCTTGAGCGTTACATTCAACCGGGTATCATCGGGCCTGCATCCTTCATACAATGGAGTAATCGCGTCTTTCTCAAGTTGCGCAAGCTTGGCTTTCTCTCTAGCGGCAGCCCTGGCGTTACTCGTCTGCTTGAGAAGCAGCTCTTGCACATAAGGGTCCCGCACCCAGCCTGACGTTGTTCCATCATCGTCTGCTCCTCCGGCATCTAGATCATCATCATCCCGGTCTGCTTCCGCACCTTCACCATCTCCAGGAGACTCTTCATCATCTCGCCCGTTCTCACCGTGATGACGATCATCGTCATGTTGGCCACCTTCTTCACCGTCTCCATCATCTACGCCATCGCTTATCCAACGAGTGTATCCATCCATGAAACCATGGCGAGCAGTGCGCTGCAGATTACGGGTCGATCACCCAGTTGAGTTTGCATCTTCTACGGACATCTTATATCTGTCTTGTTATTTCAGTATTGCGTCATGTCGCACATTTCAAAAATCTAGCCACAATGCCTTCGCTCATTATGCGGACCATTTTTGCCTGCACGATGTACACGGTACAATTTTGAAGTCTATTAGAACCACATAATGAATGCATGCATGCAATGGTCGATAGAAAATTTCGGCATGACCTATCCTAAAATTAGGACCTTTATGAATGCCAAATTCTTGCCAAAATGGAAATGAATCAACATTTTGGCAAAACAAAAGGCAACTAGTTCACATACAAACACAAGAGAGAGAGAAACCGATCCATACACACATGAACATATCATTATCCTCTCCATACACACATGCATGAGCATCATCGATACTCCATATACACACACATATGACCATCGATCCTCTCCACACACACACACATCATGAGCATCGATCATCTACATACATATGAGCACATGCATCATCCATATACACATGAACACATCCTTACATGGACAACTTACCGAGATGAGAGACCGATCGCGAGAAAGATGGAAAGGAGAGGTGCGCGCGTCGACCGGAGACGGATAGATGAGAGACCGGAGACCTCCTCTATTACTTATGTAACATCCAAAGCAAGTTTTACATGCTAAAAATGGTGAATGTATGGAGAAATTGAGGTGGGAAGGAGAAGATCCCGACTAGATCTAAGGAGGAAGAAGAAGGGGAAAGTGAAGTGTGGGTGGTGGATGTGTGGGCACACATGTGCACATAAAGTGCTGTCCTAAAAGAATCGAAACATCCGTGGCGCACACGGCCCCAGTGCGCCACATGGAGTATAAACTTCTGTGGCGCACTAGGCGGAGTGCGCCATAGATGCTCCTAGTCCCTGTGGCGCACTAGTGAGTGCGCCATGTAAGTTTGTGCCGTTGAGCGAGGTGGGCATGCGCTTAGTCGTAGCGCACCATGCACACGTGCGCCACAGATGACCCTAACAACCGTGGCGCACATGACTGTAGTGTGCTACAGAAGTTTGGCGTGTGGCCAACAGGGCCCTGGCCCACACACATCTGTGGCGCACTATGGTCATGTGCGCCACGGTTGTTCTAGTTATTAGTAGGGCACTGCCCACAGGTGAGCCACGCCTGTTTTAGCCGTGGGGCACTTCAACCATGTGAGCCACGGATGTGCTGATTACCTATAGCCGTTTTCCTAGTAGTGGAGAGAGGTTTCCTTTTGCTCCTCCTTTGAAAGAACGGTTTGATGTTAATGCTTCCTCATTTGAAAACACTTGATTTCTTGCTTCTTGTGCGTAACTTAAAGGCGTTAAAGAAAAGTACTTGTTGGGAGATAACCTAAGAGTTTTATTGAGTCTTGGAAGTTATTACTTCAGTAATGACCTCTCATTATCCTTTTTGTTTGCCTTTTGTGCCAATAATGACCTCTAATGAGAGGGAAATAAGATTTGGGGAGTTGCTGTCCCGAAACAGATTTTTGAGATCCACCATAAAAATTCGTGAGGAGTCTCTGTAAGCAGTATTGAGCTGAAATTTTAATAATAAATCCCTCAGTATGTTATATAACTTTAGTTAGTTCAACACTTTTTGATTTGATTAACAAAAGGTCTTCTAAAAAATTGGTTTCTACCTGCTGGTCTGTTTTGACAGATTTCTGCCATTATTTGCATTTGCTTCTTATTGATTCCTTTTTATGTTCTTTTTGGGAAATTTAGATTTTTGAGGGAATTGAACGGCCGAAGTAGAGTGTCAAAACTATTTTTGAAAAATGGTTGGATCGTTCTAATTAGGTCTGATTTTACTCCTTACCCATCTGCTATTCTCCTCTTATCTCGACGTGTTTTGAACCTGCTCTCTTATCTTTTCTTCGAGTCCAGGATTTCTCGTGGTGGGTTTTCCGTGGTACCTTCAGGGTTTCGCTTCCTCCTTTGTCAACGGTGTTCTATCATCCGGTGTTCAAGCTGCCTGAGTAATCCGCCTGCTGTGGTACCATTCTTTGTTCCTTGTTTGTTTTCCTTCCGGTGTTTTCCGCCGCAACGACATCCTCTACGCCAGATCCGATGTAGAGTCTGCATCACTCCTTTGTTTCCGAACCTCGCTTGTCGAGACCTTCAGTCTGAATCTTGAGAGTTGGTTGCATAATCTGTCTATTCGTGTACAGGGTAATGCTTTGAGTGCGGGATGGAGTCGCGACCATACCACTACTCTTATCATTTGCTTTGTATATTGAATGGTGGGTCGATGCAATTCTACCCCTTCCATGGAAGCTAGAGGTGGCCTTACCTTTAACTTCGTCCGTTGTTTCCGGAGTGCTCTCTTGACGAACGGGATCAACGATCTCTTGTTAGTGGTGTCGCGAAGATCTACACGAAGCGAGAAGATGCGGTTCGCCGACCTTCCTTCCGGTACCATGAGGCGGATCTCGAGGGCGAGATCCATTGTTAGTGGTGTCGAATTGTGGCATCCCGCAAAATCACTACTAGAAAATCGCGTTAAATTTGTGCATTGCATCGTCACATCATGCATTGTTCGCATAAAACTATTTTTCGCAAGCCCGTTTTGTTTTCTAAAACGCCCCATCTTTATTCAAACGCAAAGCCCGGTTCTCCGGATTAATTATTTTGGCCGCTATCGGTTTGCATACGGCCCGTTTAAAACAAATAAAAAGCTTAATTGTTTTAGCGGGGGCAGTCGAACGGGCCGAATCTACCCGAACGACCACCCCCATTTTTAAATCGGTCCACCAGACAAATCCTACAGCTACCAACTAACCTACCCAGCCCTCCCCTCCACCTCACCCCAGCCTATCATCTCTCGCCACCTCACCCCTCTCTCTCCCTCACCCAATCCCCCCTGCCACATCAGCCGGCCCCACCCACTCTCTCTCTCACCCCCACTCTCTCCCGAGCACACGACGCACACACCCTGCACCATACACGCCAACCAGCCTGGACCCCACCTGGGTCCCACCCCCTGACCCGCGTCCCTGCCTTGTCCCACTCCCGCAAACCGCGTCATCCCCGCGTGCCCGCCGCCCACGTCTCCTCCACGCACCTCCGCGCCGCCCCTCTTCGCTCCTTGCCGCTTTCTCCCTCCCCTCCGGCGACGACCCTCCTCGCCGCCCCTCCCCTCTCCGGCCGCGCCTCCGCCCGCGTCCCACCTCACTCCGTCCGCAACCACCCTGGCGCCATGGCTCGCCCCGCCGGCCCCTTCCTCCCCACCTGCCCCGCAGCCACTCCCCTTGCCGCCTCCCTCCCTTTGCATCCATCGCCGCCGCTAGCGCCTCGCCGCTTAACCCACCCGCTGCCGCTCCCACCTCCTCTTCCCCAGCGCCTCCGCCTCCGCTCGAGCTCCGCCGCCTCCCCGCAGCGCCCCTCCGCGCGCCACACGCGGCGGCGCCGCCTCGTCGGACCCCTCCCGCCTCGCCGTTCCGGCCGCTCCTCCCCGCCGCGCCAGCCCCCTCCTCTCCTCGCCCTTTCGTCCACCTCGCCTCGCTCCGCTGGCCGCCAACCCTCGCGAGCTCCTGCTCCCTCCGCCCGCCAGCGCGCCCGGCCGTGCCTCCCCGACCCGTCAAGCGCGTACCCGCGCTCCCTCGGGGCCGCTGCCGCCGCCCCGCGGCGCGACCTCGCCCGCCGCCCTGCTCCGGCGTCGCGCCCGCCCCAGCTCGGCCGGTCGCGCCTCCGTCGGACGCCGCCTCGCCCGGCGCCACGAGGCTCCTCCCGGCACGCGAGCTCGCTAAGCCCGGCTCCCCGAGCCGCCCGCACCGACCTCGCCTCGCTGGCCCGTCCGTCGCCTCGTGCGTCCCCGAGCCCCTGGCCGTGCTCGTCCGCCTCCGGCGCCTCGGCCGTCGCCAGAGCCCGTCTACGGCCCGCGAACCCGTTCCCGAGCCTCGCCTTCCACGTCGCGTGCAGCCGGCCCGCTGGACCCATCTGCATGGACCCACCGTCGTCGCCGATGCCTTCTGCCTCCACCCGTGCAGGTTCCCTGTGTAGTACCAAGTTGGAGCCAAGTTGGTGGGTGTGGAAATAACAAGATCGACACCGGCAAACAACCCCGAAACCCCAAGTTCACCCTTGCCAAGATCTTCGTCGAAACCCGGTGGTCTCCTACATGGACCTGAGAACGAACCCGAAGGCCACTGACGGCGAACCCTGAGGCCCTCGACGCGAAGATGCCTGTTTCCAAGATCTCCGGCATGGATCGAAAAGTTCCCCGACGACCGATCCCGATGTACCGGAGACCGGACCCTCGACACGCCAAGATCTACCCTCGGACGCCAAGACCCGAACCGGGAGGACGCAAAGATCGCCACGAGACCGACAAGCATTTCACCCCGAAGCCAAGGCCGACCCGACTTGGGGACCCGACAAGACCTTCGCGACAACAAGAACGGCACCGAACCGGAAGAATCCGACGCGCCCGACACCAAACCAAGTCCTGCTTCCCGGACGCAACAAGACCTACCTCCGTGGCCCGAGAACGTTCTCTTGAGACCGGCCGAACCCTGGACCCCGAGACCGAACCCCGGAACCCCAAGATCGTCGAGCCCCCTAATGTGTGAACCCTTATCCGAGAACCCTATTTTATAAAATGTCAACTAAATAAACTTGTTGCATATTTAATCATTCATCTCGCATGCATATTTGTGTGGTTTGGGGGCCTTACGCCGATTCACCCTTTAATTAAATATGGGGCCCATATGAGGGCAAATCTAGCCATATATTGGCCTCATTTAAATTGGTGTAGCGAATCGGTGCTATCTTTTGCCATGCTAATACAACATTCAATTTGCGGGGTAGATAAAGAACATGAACCATTTAATTAAATGTCGGTACCCCGGTTCCGCTTAATATGACCTAATCACATCGCACCCCTGCTATGTCATGCATCATACATGCATCATGTCGATCTTCTGCCGTTGTATTAAATAGTGCATCCGATGTTTCTTCTAGTGTTTTGCTTCTTCGCGGATAAGGCCGTTGAGTTGATGTGAGCTTCGCCCCGATCTTCGGATGAACCCTTCGACAATGTTTTCAGGCGAGCATCTCCCCCTTTATACCTATCTTACTTTTCTAGTATTTATTCCCTCCTATTGATCTATTGCTATCCGTGTTGCGATGCTTTAGTTTCCGTACCTGTGATATACCGTGCAGCCCTATATTGCCTTGGACACATCCTATTACCTGTTGTTTGGTAGATAGTTGGACTTGCTCGTCGTAGTCGCTTGCTCAAGTGTTGTTGCGTGACCTCAAGTGCCACAGTTGTTGGAGTAATTGCCGCATGTTGATGTTGGAGATGATCATGGCTTTACTTATCGTTCACTTTAATTCCTATTTAACAACTAAAATTGAATTAAGCAGAGGCATCGGTGGGTGATAGGTAAGATTTGGTTTCCGACCGCCCACTTGTGTCCCGTAGGACCCGAGTTCTTGACACCTGTTCCGAGATCGAGCGCGCTAACCACAGGTGGGGAGATATGGGCCCCCCATCGATTATTACCTATTTTCAAAGTATTGTACTGGGGGCCACAACTAGTTTGAGGATTTATTTACTATCCTGTACCTATGCCATGCTTTACTGCTTTATTTACGATTGTGTGAGGAGCTGTTTGTCTGTTTAGGAAGCGGAGTGTTTTCGCTGTATCGACAGTCCCCGATTGGGGATCTGCTGTCGTTTACAGCCATTGTCGCAAACCCTAAGTCCGTCTCGGAGACCGGCCGACTTCGTTGCGGGTGTACTTAGTGGGGTGGCCCCCCGTGCTTGCTTTGGGTCTGGGAACGTCGTGACTTAGGGCCCGCCGACATCTGGATGGGTGTATGTTAACGATCGGCAAAAGGGTCGAAGTGCCTGTGGATACTTTCGTGCACCCCTGTAGGGTTAAATCTTTTCGAGAAGCCGTGTCCGCGGTTATGGACGACTTGGAGCACAGTGCTTGATCATAGACAACTATAACTAAAGTTTACTGTTACAAATTGACTTGTATCCGATATGATTAGTAATCAGCTTCACTACAACGGAATGGCTAAATAAAAGTACCAACAACTGCTGGGTTTTGGGGTTATCTCATGCTAATTGTATCTGACTAGTAAGTGTTGCAACTATGATGGAATGGTTAACTAAAAGTGCCCACTGCTTACTTTATCAGGATGATTATCTAAACCTGACTAGTAATTGCTGCAACGATAACTGAATAAGTAAAACTGCCAACTGTGTGAGTTCCTCGGTTGACTTCCTCGTTTGGTCTCGAGGGGGAAACGCCAGGATGGGTTTGTTTGATGATAGTATCAGGTTGGATCCGAATAGGTCTTTCTCACCCCTCTCTGATAGCCGCCAGTTGTATCGAGTCTCTATAGGTTGTTTAGTGCATGCTGCCGCTGCCGCTTCAGTCCACCATACCTATGTAGCGAGGACCGCCGAATTCTAGTCTCGCCGTGTACTGGCCTCAGTACTGACGCTCCTTCTTTTCCCTTTGCCCTTTGTCGGCACCCCTTTTGTTTAAGCAGGTTTTGAGATCGACGCCGTTAGCAGGGTTACCCTTCCGGCTTGGCCTGGGTAGGGTTATGGACGCCATTGGTTATTATTCAGGGCTCTTAGCCCCATTTGCATCTTGTCCGTAGCTGGACGCACTATCGTTTTCAAGGTGATTTGTATCTTTGTATATTATTTTTGTATTCTTGACTCATGGAGTCGTGTTGTATCTATACCTGTTCTGTGGGTCCCATCGAGGACTGTTGTGTAATGTTATTACTTTGTTTTCCACCCGCACGAAAGTGCCTGGTGGGCACCTTCGGATCGTTTCTATGCGGGTTTGGCGGGTTTCGCTAAAACTTGCATAGGGCCGATTCTGAGGGTGTTACAGGCCGCAACACACATACCCGTAGCGCACTATGTTAAGGTGCGCTACGGATGTGAAACTTAACCGTAGCGCACCTTGACCTAGTGCGCTATGGGTATGTGTGTTATAGCTGCTGGGTCAACCTAGCCATAGGGCACTCTGCTCTAGTGCCCTACGACTAAGTGGCCTACACCAACTCCCCCCCCCCCCCCCCCGTGGATCGCCTTTTTCGCTTTGCAAAAAAAAAATGAAAAACACTTCAAATAATAGAATCCTTTCATATTTAGGTAGATAATGTGGTCTAGTTTCTAGTAAAATTAACAAACATGAATTTTGACTTTTTTGCAAAAAAAAAAGTCATGCCATGGTAAAACGGCCGTAACTTTTGCATACGATGTTGAAACTGGTTCTGCATGTGAAATTGAAATGCTATAAGGGGTTTTATGTGAATGTTTGTTAATTAGAGTAATTAACAAAATTCTGAATAAATAAAAGAGTTTTATTTAAATGAGAGTTTGCATTAAATTTGGTGGAAATTTAATGCATGTGAGTGGATTTTTGAGTGGAGGATTTTCATTTTAAGTGGGAGCTCCACCCACATGAATGTGGAAGAGGTCGGGGCAGCCACCATGGCTGGGCGCCATGCCCCTTGGGTGCTCCCCTCTCCCTATAAAAGTCCTCCCTCTCCTCCTCTCAAAGTACACCTCCTCTCCAAGGATCTCTCTCCCCATTTAGAATTTCCCCATGGTCTTGGATCAGTGAGATACATGTTCCTGGTGGATTTTTCTGGAAGGATTTGTTGCTTCCGCTCACCGCGAGGCGCGGAGGTTGTCGGTACCGGGCGTGTGTGCGATCACGGATGCACCACTGCTTTGCGGTGCTAGACATGATGGTGTTGGACCGGCTGGACCAGATGGAGTTCATCACGATCTTGATATCGGCAAGCGTTCGACTACATCGTCCACGAGTACAACCTCGTTAACGCTATTCGGTCTTCGTGGGTATGTATTCTATGGATGTATATCCACCTGTTTCTTGTATCTAGTAGATAGATCTTGGTACATAGTTGTTCCCATCGTAGGAAATTTTTTGTTTTCTATGCTGCGAACCCTACACTCCCTTTATGAAGGAAGGAATACTCATCATATTTCTCCAGACGCAATATCGGAGACCAGTCGATTCGCCAATTAGGCGAGTAGTCGAATCACATCTCTGGCGAATGGGTCGGCGAGTCGAGTAGACGAAGTTGGACCGTCAATTTGGTCAAACTAGCCGTTGGTTAATCCAACGGTAATATTGGTGTAATCACCGTTGGGTAACGACTCCCACGAAATTGGCGGGAAGAAACCGCTATATAAGGAGAGTGACAGGGGAGTTGCGAGTCTTCCTTAAATTTCCTCCGATCCCGCGCATCCTTCAATCTTCCATTCCCTCCCGATCAGAATTTCCAGAGCGAGCGGATCCAGATCCTTTTCTCGATGGTGCCTTCGAAGGATCAGTGGGGCAAATCCAAGTGCACCATGGCGTCGTTGAAATCATTTCAAGACTCGGGGATCCTCTACAAGGGGAAATGGCAAATTCCCCTGGCCGGGGAGACGGAGCCGGATCCTCGCACCGGCAAGTTCATCTGCTTCACCAGTCACCTGGAAAGGGGGCTGAGGTTTCCCACATCTATCTTCTTCCGGCGGCTCTACACCTACTACGCCATCAAGCCCTTAGATCTGGGACCCCATAGCATCGAGCAGCTCGCCATCTTTGTGGCGTTCTGCGAGTGCTACCAGGCACTACTAGGAAAAGGGCTATAGGTAATCCGCACATCCGTGGCCCACATGGTTGAAGTGCCCCACGGGTAAAATAGGCGTGGCTCACCTGTGGGTAGTGCCCTACTAGTAACTAGAACAACCGTGGCGCACATGGGGTATGTGCGCCATAGATATGTATGGGCCAGGGGCCTGCCAGCCGCATGCCACGTACCCGTAGCGCACATGGGGCAGGTGTGCTTCGGTTGTGGCAAGTTCTGTGGCGCACTATGCCACGTGCGCCACGGATGTATAAACTTAGTAGTAGGGCACCTTGCCCTAGTGCCCTACGCCTAACTATCATGCACCAACTCCACCCCCCCCGTTGGATCGCCTTTTTAGGTTTTAGAAAAAATAAAAGAAAATGATAAACACTTCAAAAAATTAAATCCTTTCATATTTAGGAAGATAATGTGGTATAGTTTCTAGGAAAATTAACAAACATGAGTTTTGACTTTTTCTGCAAAAAAAAGTCATGCCACGGTAAAATGGCTGTAACTTTTGCATACGATGTCGAAAAAAATCGTATAATATACCAAAATGATGAGAACGAGATTTCGCATCCGCTCGCAACGACCAAAGGTCGTTTAACAATTTTTTAGATTTTAAAAATTCGAAAAGAGTAAAAGTTACGGTCAAAAGACTGTTTTTTCCTGCAGAAAAAAATAGAGAAAACTTACCCGTAGCGTACCACCACCTAGTGCGCCACGGATAAGCTTGGGAGGGATTCAAAATTTGAATCCTCACACCGACCACCTACTTTTCCCTCCCCCTTTTCCCTCTCCCTTTTCCTTTCCCTTCTCCTTCTTCCTTCTTCCTTCTTCCTTCTCCTTCTTCCTCCTCCTTCTCCGTCTTCCTTCTTCCTTCTCCTTTTCCTCCCTCCCCTTCTCCTCTCCTTGCAGTGACGGTGCGACGACAACCTCCTCCTCTCCTTGCAGTGACGGTGGCGCGGCGGCGACGCAACGGCGGCCACCTCCTCTCCTTGCAGTGACGGCGCCGTCCTCCCTCCCTCTCTTCCTCAATCTCTTCCTTCCTCCCTCTCTTCCTCCATCTCTTCCTTCCTCCCTCTCTTCCTACCTTCCTTTATCCAACCACACCCTTCCTACCACCTCGATGCCGGCGAGGACTAGAGCGGCCACGGCCTCCCGCACCTCCCTGCCACGGCCATGCTCCGGCGAGGTGACACGACTGCGGCGGCGATGCACGGACCTGATTGCTTTTGCAATTCAAAACGAGGGTGTTTTTTGCATTTTTTTTGTTTTTTGAAAAACACATCCGTGGCGCACCCTGTGCCCCTAGCCGTGGAAAACCTGGTAGTGTGCCACGCCTATCTCGACACAACCGTGGTGCACCATGCAGTGTGCCACGACTACGAGATAACCGTAGCGCGAGGCCCGTGGCGCACTGCTAGTACGCCACGGAAGACCTTTTCAGGTGCGCCATGAACAGGCTTTTTCTAGTAGTGAGGGGTGCCGCCCGTACTTCCTCCCTATGGAAGGAGCTTTTCCACGGGCGCATCAGCCGCGAAGGGGCCGACGGACCATTGCTGGCGGCAGGCGGCCTTAACTTCCAACTGAATAACAAGGCCCCCTTCCTCGACCTCATGTTGCCGAAGAAGGCTGCCAACAAATGGAAGAAGTATTGGTTCTGCGAGTCGACACGAGATGACGAGGTGTCGCTCCCAATGTTCACCGCCGAGAGGAACGAACCGTGCCGGCTATAGGTGACCAAGCTTCCCCATGACCACAGGATGTCCGTGGATAAGATG
The DNA here is from genome assembly GCA_030063025.1 of Avena longiglumis. Classification (NCBI taxonomy): domain Eukaryota; kingdom Viridiplantae; phylum Streptophyta; class Magnoliopsida; order Poales; family Poaceae; genus Avena; species Avena longiglumis. Next base: position 465,692,837 of record CP125974.1, on the reverse strand, counting down.
CTTACTCAGATCCGGTCGCTCAAGAAATAGGGTTTGGAGACCATAAACTTGTATAACTGCTGGCTCGGACGGCGAGTGGTGCCGCTGGCCAGCCGATCCCACTAGATGTACGAGTACACTGGCAGGGAGGACGGAACAAAGGTCCGTACCACTAATTGGAGCGTCGATGACTATGCTGCCGCGCTGAAGAATATCACCGACATGGAGTACGTCAATGATACGTCAGAAACGTATCTAAATTTTTTATGTTCCATGCTTGTTTAGTATCTACTTTGCTTTGCTTTGTCCACACTTTGAGGTCTTTTTATATGTTTTCTGATACTAACCTATTAACAAGTTTCCACAGTGCCAATTGCCTGTTTTATGCTGTTTTTGGTTCGAGAAAATCTAGTAAGGAAATATTCTCGGGATTGGACGAGACAAAAGCCAAATTCAATATTTCACCGAGGAGAACACGGAGTCCAGAGGAGAGACGGAGGGGAGCCACAGGGTGACCGCACCCCCCAGGCGTGGGCCCACCCTAGGTCATGCCTGGGCAGGGTGTGGGCCCCCTGGCCGCCGTCCTGCCTCGCCTCTTCACATATAAGAAGCCCTAGATGCCTAAACCCTAAGTACCCGATCAATATTCCATGAAACCGTCTGTAGCCGCCGCCACCATCATCCCTAGATCGGGGGAATCTGAAGCTCTTCCCGGCACCCTGCCGAAGGGGAGATCATCCCATAGGCCTTCTTCTTCATCATCCCAGCCTCCAGTATGAAGCGTGAGTAGTTCCACCTTGGACTACAGGTCCATGTAGTATCTAGATGGTTGTATCTCCTCCTTTGTGCTTTCATGTCTAGATCTTGTGAGCTTCGTTCATGATCAAGATCTCATCTATTCTTAATCTTGCATGTTGTGTTTGTGGGGATCCGATGGATATTGATATTACTATGTCAGATTGATTAATGGTTTTGTCTTATTGATTCTATCATGTCTGTGTTGTTTATGATCTTGCATGCTCTCCGTTGTTAGTAGCTATCTTGGCCAAGTAGTTGCTAGTGACTCCAAGAGGGGGTATTTATGCTCGATAGTGGGTTCATGCCTCTATTTAATCTAAGGGAAGTGACAGAAATATCTAAGGTTGTAGATGTGTTCTTGCTACTAGGGAGAAAACAACGATCTCTTGTTCATGGAAAAAGTTGATTGTTTACCTTATACACTTTGCTTTAAGTAGTTGTCTGTTGCTTGCAACTTAATACTGTAGGGGGTTCAGATGATAACCTAAAGGTGGACTTGTAGTCATAGATGCAGTTGGTGGCGGTCTATGTATCTTGTTGTATTGCCCAATCGAATCTCTTAGGATCTTGATGTCTAGTATTGCATTGTTATGCCTTGCTCAGTCCGATCAATTGCCCTGCTGTAATATGTTTACCCAGCATGCCACGTTTGTTTATCTAAGCAGAACACCTCTAGTGAACTACGGACCCCGGTCCAATCTTTACCATTGATACATCCTCCACTATTATTGTTCACTTGTTGCAAACCACCATTACCTTCCACACCATACAGTTAATCCTTTGTTACAGCAAACCGGTGAGATTGAAAACCCCACAGATTCGTTGGGGCAATGTCTTGAGTTTGTGTTGTGCAGGTCTCCAAGTTGCTTGCAACACCTTTGATTCGTTTCCTTCCTCCTACTGGTTCGATAACCTTGGTTTCTTACTTAGGGAAATCTTGCTGCTGTGCTCATCATACCTTTCTCTTGGGGTCTCCCAACGAGGCGTTGATCACGCCATCAAGCTCTTTGTTGGCGCTGTTGCCAGGGAGTCTAAGGACGTCTTCACAAGGGGAGTCCTTCTCAACCTTTCTTTTTATTTTGTTTTTGGTTTGCTTAGTTTCTTTTTCTTGGTTTGTTTGCGTATTTTTATCAAAAACTCCAAAAAAATAGTTTAGGTTGGTTTTCTTTCTCTTATCAAAAAGAAAAAAAAACTTAGTCCCTTCTCTAGTTGCTGTTGCTATTGGCTTGCTCCACTTTGGCAAAATGAACTCTGCTGAGAACACCAAGTTGCGTGACTTCACTAGCACAAACAACAATAATTTCCTAAGCACTCATATTGCTCCACCTGCTCCTGATGCTACATTTTATCAAATTAAGCCTGCTTTGTTGAATCTTGTGACGAGAGAGCAATTTTCTGGTGCTAGTTCTGATGCTGCTGCTGCCATCTTAATAACTTTGTTGAACTTTGTGAGATGAAAAAGTATAAGGATGTAGATGGAGATATTATTAAGCTCAAGTTGTTTCATTTCTCCTTGATAGGAAAAGCTAAAGAATGGTTGGTATCCTTGCCTAGAAATAGTATTGATTCTTGGATTAAGTGCAAAGATGCTTTTATTGGAAAATACTACCCTCCTGATAAGATTATATCTATGAGAAGTGATATTATGAAATTTAAACAACTTGATAATGAACATGTTGCTCAAGCTTGGTAAAGAATGAAATCTTTTGTTAAGAATTTTCCCACTCATGGAATTACTGCTTGGATGATTATACATACTTTTTATGCAGGTTTGAACTTCTCTTCAAGAAACCAGTTGGATTCAGCTACTGGATGTACCTTTATGATCGTCACCTTGTGTGCTGCAATAAAAATCCTTGATAATATGATGGTTAATTATTCTAAATGGCACACTGAGAGAGCTCAACATGGTAAGAAGGTAAATTCTGTTGAAGAAACCTCCTCTTTAAGTGCTAAGATAGATGTTATTATGGCTATGCTTGTTAATGGGAAAGATCCTTTAGATCCAAATAATGTTCCCTTAGCCTCTTTGGTTGCTCAAGAAGAGAAAGTTGATGTGAACTTCATTAGAAACAACAATTTCAACAACAATGCCTATATGAATAATTTTGGTAGTAACAAAAATTATAGGCCTTATCCTCCTTATAATGGCAATACCTATGAAACTCCTACAACAATGCTAAAAGTGCCCCCTATAAACTTGAAGTCATGCTCAAAGACTTTATTAGTAAACAAACCACTTTCAATAACACTATGGAGGAAAATATTTTGAATGTAGAGAAAAATATTTCCTCTTTGTCTGAAGCACGGCCCTCTTTGATTAATAAAATGGCTGCCAAACCTGAAACCATGGAAAGTACCTTTGCTGCTACTCATTCCATACAAGTTACTATTGATGAAAATGTTATATTGTTAGCCCAACTTCATGCTAAGTGGAAAAGGGAAGCTGTAATTGCTAGAAACAATAGTGTGTGTGCACTATCACCACCACTATGGATGCCACTAAACCATAAGAAGTCCCTATTCCTCCTCCTACAATGCCTAAGGCCAATGAGTCTACTACTAGTGATTCTAAGTTTGATTTTGATCTTGATGGTTGCAATATTTCTGAAGTGATTATGTTCCTGCAAAAGCTTGCTAGAAGTCCTAATGCTAGTGATATACATGTTGCTTTCAAAAAACACATTACAGATGCTCTTGTTAAAATTACGGAAGAGAAGTTTAAACTCAAAGCTTCTATTCCTAGGAAAGTAGAAGATAGTTGGGAACCCATTATTAATATGCAAGTGAATGACTTTGATCTCAAAGCTTCATGTGATCTTGGTTCTAGTGTCTCTATTATTCCTAGGAAGATTTATGAAATGCTTGATTTTCCACCTATGGAAGATTGTTATTTGGATGTCCCACTTAATGATAATGCTAAGAATAAACTCATGGGGAGAGTTAAATATGTTCTCATTATGGTTAACAATGCTTATGTCCCTGTTGATTTCTATGTTTTGGATGTTGAATACAATGCTTCTTGTCCTATTACTTTGGGAAGACCTTTTCTTAGAATTCTTGGTGCCATCATTGATATGAAAGAAGGCACCATTAAATATCAATTTCCATTCAAGAAAGGTATTGGACACTTCCCTATGAGGAGAGAGAGGTTTCCTTTTGCTCCTCCTTTGAAAGCACGATTTTATGTTAATGCTTCCTCATTTGAAAACACTTGATTTCTTGCTTCTTGTGCATAACTTAAAGGCGTTAAAGAAAAGTACTTGTTGGGAGATAACCTAAGAGTTTTATTGAGTCTTGGAAGTTATTACTTCAGTAATGGCCTCTCATTATCCTTTTTGTTTCGTTTTTGTGCCAATAATGACCTCTAATGAGAGGGAAGTAAGATTTGTGGAGTTGCTGTCCCGAAACAGATTTTTGAGATCCACCATAAAAATTCATGAGGAGTCTCTGTAAGCAGGATTGAGCTGGAAATTTACTAATAAATCCCTCAGTATGTTATATAACTTTAGTTAGTTCAACACTTTTTGATTTTATTAACAAAAGTTCTTCTAAAAATTGGTTTCTACCTGCTGGTCTGTTTTGACAGATTTCTGCCATTATTTGCATTTGCTACATATTGATTCCTTTTTATGTTATTTTTGGGAAATTCAGATTTTTGAGGGAATTTCTACAGTATCTTGTGTTTTTAGTGAAATTTTTGCTGTTATAAAGCTAAACCTAAGGGTCTATTATCTTTTGAATACACTAATGTTTCTAATGAAGATTGTGTGAAGTTTTGTATGAAGGAAAAAATTCAGGTGTAGAGAGAGAATGATGTAATGAGATGAAGAATAGACAAAAGCTCAAGGTTGGGGATTCCACCTCTGTGTAACCCCAAGAAATATCCAAGAGGTACAAGCTTCAAAGCTTGGGGATGCCCAAGGCATCCCCTTCATCAATAAAAAGCTCCGGTATTTTGAGACACTTCGTTTTTATTGTTTCATGCACTGTTGTGTTGTTCTTGGAGTGTCTTAGTTTTTTTTGCTTTGCTTAGTTTTTTTAGTTTGCTTGAATAAATTTGTTTGGACCCCCGTTCTTTCTGTGTTGTTTCAAATAAGTTGATTGGTGTTGGAAAGGAGTAGAAAGTTATTGCTTGAATAGTGCAAGAGGAGATTGCTTTGACTGTGACTTAGACTTTAGCATTTCATGCTAGGTGTTGTTTTAACTTTATTCTTAGTGATTATTGATGTAGCATGAATTGTTCCAAACAATTGGGATTTCTTAGTGTGCCTTGAAAAAATCATGCGTTGTTTTGGCATGCAAAAACATAGTATTGTGGTTTTCTCATTTGATGCTTTGTTTTGGTTGACTTGGCACATGCTCACACCATGTTATGACTATGAACAAGTCACCATAGACTCTATGATCGTTTAGTCATTGACTTGTAGTACCATTCTATGCTTTGATTAGTAATGTTTTGTCGCTCTGCATGATTATGGCCATTATTGCTCTCTTAGTTGGTCGCTTCCAGTCTTTTGCTAGCCTCCACTTGTATGATTAAGCTCTACTCATGCTTCCAACTCCCAAGAAACCAAGTTATTTCAAAGTGTACACTATTAATTCCTATGCATGGTGTGTTACACCATTCCAAGTATATTCTTGTTTTGATCTATCTTGCAATTAAAAAGTATTTTGTTATGTGAAAACTTAGTGATTAAAGCTCTCACGAACTTGATGGCACACTTTATATTTATTGACCCTAATAAACTTGAAACATTGTGTCATCTATGTTTTATATGCTTGCACTTATACGTTGGAATTAGCAGAACCGTGCTGTCACGGGGAACGCTTTCAACATTGCACTTGTACATTGTACACAGTTGATATCGTGCTCTTTTGTCTATGGATGTCGTCGGTGTGAACTAAAAGAGGAGCTTGTAAGTCCATGGAGTTATGTATGTGTGTTAGAGAAACGCCTGGGCCGCTAGCCTAAGCCATGCCTAATCATGGTGGAAACTTGCAGCATCACCAAAATGAGCAATCAATGAAGCATCCTCAATAAAAACCTATGCAAATAGCAAATAAAAAGTTCGCTGAGATGCTCATTGACTACTTGGCTTGTCATTTTGGTTATGGGATAGCTCCTATACCAAGTGAAATGGGTACCCCGTTGGCGGTTCTTTATGATACATATGTACTTACTATGACAAGAACTTAAAGGTGACTGAAGTTGAGTAGCATGAGGAGCGTCCCTCATATTCAAGGGACATGAGATTGCCAACTTATACTTTGTCAAGTATACGCTCCATAGTTTTTTCACTTTAACCTTAATCACTTCAAGATGCTTATGATAGGGGCAATGAGGGATGAAAGCTAAAAAGTACCATAATTTTTGGAAGCTCTTTTTGAAACTTGAAATCCCTGCTTCCCTTTATGAAGGGCCTTTATTCCACTATTATATTGAGTCTCCACCTTCTACCTTTAGGCACCAGTTAAGATAACATAGTTGCCATTCTTAGTTCTATGTGCATTGTCCCAAAACTTATTGATTGATACATATTGTTGATATTACTTGTTCTTGTGCTATTTGTATCTAGTCACTCTTATGAACATTGAAGGTGTCCTATGCATCTATTTGCTATTCCATGAGGGACAAGTTGAATGCCACTATGCCATGTTTTCTGTATGAGAAACAAATAAACGTTTTTCAATGCATGTTATTAATGATCTTTGTTTGTAGCATTTCATGTTGCATGCATATTTACTTTGCCTTACTGTTAGAACTCCATCTTTCATGCTCATGTTTAGAGTTCTTTGATCCCAGCTTTCATTGCTTGCAAATAGTTTGATCTTGGTTTTGATGGTGCATGTCACCTCAAAAAATTATTCTTTTTATCACTTACCTACTCGAGGACGAGCAGGAGTTAAGCTTGGGGATGCTTGATACGTCGGAAACATATCTATATTTTTTGATGTTCTATGCTTGTTTAGTATCTACTTTGATTTACTTTGTCCGCACTTTGAGGTGTTTTTACATGTTTTCTGGTACTAACCTATTAACAAGTTGCCATAGTGGCAGTAGCCTGTTTTCTGCTATTTTTGGTTCCAGAAAAGCTAATAAGGAAATATTCTCGGAATTGGACGAGACGAAAGCCAAAGTCAATATTTCACAGAGGAGAACACAGAGTCTAGAGGAGAGACGGAGGGGAGCCACAGGGCAACCGCACCCTCCCAGGCACGGGCCCACCCTAGGCCACACCTTGGCAGGGTGTGGGCCCCCTGCCCGCCCTCCTGCCTCGCGTCTTCGCCTATAAGAAGCCCCCGATGCATAAACCCTAAGTACCCGATCAATATTCCATGAAACCGTCTATAGCCGCCGCCACCATTATCCCTAGATCGGGGGGATCTGAAGCTCTTCCCGGCACCCTACCGGAGGGGAGATCATCCAGGAGGCCTTCTTCTTCATCATGCCAGCCTCCGATATGAAGAGTGAGTAGTTCCACCTTGTACTACGGGTCCATGTAGTAGCTAGATGGTTGTATCTCCTCCTTTGTGCTTTCATGTCTAGATCTTGTGAGTTCCGTTCATGATCAAGATCTCATCTATTTGTAATCATGCATGTTGTGTTTGCGGGGATCCGATGGATATTGATATTACTATGTCAGATTGATTAATGGTTTTATCTTATTGATTCTATCATGTCTGTGTTGTTTATGATCTTGCATGCTCTCTGTTGTTAATAGCTATCTTGGCCAAGTAGTTGCTAGTGACTCCAAGAGGGGTATTTATGCTCGATAGTGGGTTCAAGCCTCTATTTAATCTAACGGAAGTGAAAAAAATCTCTAAGGTTGTAGATGTGTTGTTGCTACTACGGAGAAAACAACGGTCTCTTGTTCATGGAACAAGTGGATTGTTTACCTTACACACTTTGCTTTAAGTAGTTGTCTGTTGCTTGCAACTCAATACTGGAGGGGGTTTGGATGATAACCCAAAGGTGGACTTCTAGTCATAGATGCAGTTGGATGGCGGTCTATGTATCTTGTTGTATTGCCCAATCGAATTTCATAGGAACTTGATGTCTAGTATTTCATTGTTATGCCTTGCTGAGTCCTGTCAATTGCCCATCTATAATTTCTTTATCCAGCATGTTATGTTGTTTATCTTAAGGAGAACACCTCTAGTGAACTAGGGACCCCGGTCCAATCTTTATCATTGATACATCTTCCACTGTTCATGTTTACTTTCTGCAAACCACCATTACCTTCCACACCATACAGTTAATCTTTTGTTTTCAGCAAACCGGTGAGATTGACAACCTCACTGTTCATTGGGGCGAAGTCTTGAGTTGGTGTTGTGCAGGTCTCCAAGTTGCTTGCAACAGCTTTGAGTCATTTCCTTCCTCCTACTGGTTTGATAACCTTGCACTACTAGGAAAACGGCTATAGGTAATCCATACATCCGTGGCGCACGTGCTAGTGGTGCCCCACGGGTAAAATAGGCGTGGCGCACTGCCCACAGGTGTCCTACGGCTAACTGCCGTAAGCGTGGAGCACATGGGGGTGGTGCGCCACGCCTATGTGTAGGCTAGGGTACAGGTGGACGCAACACGCATACCCGTAGAGCACTATGTCAAGGTGCGCTACGGATGTGAAACTTAACCGTAGCGCACCTTTACCTAGTGCGCTACGGGTATGTGTGTTAGAGCTGCTAGGTCAACTTAGCCGTAGGGCAGAGTGCCCTACGGATAAGTGGCCTACACCAACTCCACCCCCCCTATGGATCGCCTTTTTACCTTTGCATAAAATAAAAGAAAATGAAAAACAATTCAAATAATAGAATCCTTTCATATTTAGGTAGATAATGTGGTCTAGTTTCTAGTAAAATTAACAAACATGAATTTCGAATTTTTCTGCAAAAAAATTCATGCCATGGTAAAACGGCCGTAACTTTTGCATACGATGTCGAAAAAAACGTATAATATACCAAAATGACCAGAACGAGATTCCAGGTCGTTTAGCGATTTTTTAGAATCTCAAAATTCGAAAAGAGTAAAAATTTATGGAAAACACAAGATTTTTGCTGCAAAAAATTGAGGCAACTTACCCGTAGGGCACCAGCACCTAGTGCGCCACGAGTAAGTTGGGCGGGATTCGAAATTCGAATCACCAGCCCGCCCACCTACCTCCCTCTCTCCCTCTCTTCCTTCCTCTTCGATCTCTTCCTTCCTCCCTATGTTCTTCTCTTCCTTCCTCTCTTCTTATCTTCCTTCCTCTTCTCTTCCTTCCTCCCTCTCTTCTTTCTTCCTCTTCTCTTCCTTCCTCCATCTCTTCTTCTATTCCTCCCTCTTCTCCTTCTCCTCACTTCGGCCTCCTCTGACCAAGGACGACCACGGGTAACCAGCTCCTTCAGCAGTCGCCGTCGCCTCCTCCGACCACACATCCTCCAGCCGCCATCACCGCCACCACCTCCTCCGACCATACCTCCGTCCACCTCTGACTGCACCTCTGACGCACCTCCGGTTGTCTCCTCCGACCACACCTCCTCCTACTGCCTCGACGCCGACGAGGACTAGCACGACCATGGCCTCCCGCACATCCCTGCGGTGGTAGGTCGTGGCCATGGCCACTGATCCGGCGAGGCGATGCGACGGCGGTGATTTCTGGACCCGATTGCTTTTGCAATTCAAAACGAGGGTGTTTTTTTGCATTTTTTTGTTTTTTGAAAAAAACATTCGTGGCGCACCTGTACCGCTACCCGTGGCGCACCTAGTAGTGCGCCACACCTATCCCCATATAACCGTAGCGCACCAGGGTAGTGCGCTATGGGAACTTTTTAGCCGCAGCGTACGTTTAGTGGCGCACCACTAGTGCGCCACAGATGGTCTTTTTAGGTGCGCCACGAACAACCCTTTTTCTAGTAGTGTTGGTTTCTTACTGAGGGAAATCTTGCTGCTGTGCTCATCATACCTTGCTCTTGGGGTCTCCCAACGAGGCGTTGATCACGCCATCAGTCAACCCTGAGGACGGGCTTGCCCCGTACACCGCCACCGGGGATTAATGTTAGGTGATCAAAGTTTCTTTCACTCTTTAAGTTTAGGAATAGCCTTGGAGGATGATTGTAATAAACTTTGACATGATCTTTATGGATTAATGTGTTTTGGGAAGAGGAATTTGAATTCAAACTTGATATTTGGATTTATATTTTTTAAAAGGATTAGGATTATGTGTGAGAATATTATTTAATCATGAAATAATATTTAGTAACTCAAACATTAAATAATATAACATAATTGAGTAAATGAATATTTATTTCATATATTTATTCAATGAATAAGTTACAAAATGTAACTTATAAAGAAACAATACATAAGTACCAGAAGCTTTATATAATATTGACAATTAAATAAATGAATATACATTTCATTTAACCAACTCATCAATAAGTTACAAAATGAAAATTACAAAACTAATAAAGAATCTTTACAAGAGTACAATTACATCTTTATTTATCTAGTACATTTTATTTACAAAAGAATAAAAATAAATATTACAAGAGGACTATTCTATAAAGAAAAAGAAAACCTAATCTAAATCTTGAATCTTCAAGTCTTGTACCTGCAAAACAAAGAATAAAAAAAGAAATTAAAGGTTAAGATATTTCTTTACTCTCAGTAGTGACATTGAGGTGCATTGTTCCACTTTACATCACTGAGTAAATCTTAGGGGCAAGTTTCACCAATATGAAAGAATTAAATCTTTAATAATCCATAAGCCATAAGACAAATAATTTCAATCAGAGAGAGAGGCAAGATTCACCAAGAAGTTAAGTGGTAAACAGATAAAAAGGTAACTTTCTTTCCAAAGCATATCCACAAGGGTGTAGCAGACATGCAGGCAGCATACACACCTAAATGCATGGTGTGTGCTGTCAACACAGCTACAACAGCCCACACAAACAAAACCACTCAACACATCCATGGACAAGAACCACAACATCATTTTCTTGTTCATACACATCAAGCATCAACAGCCTAGCCACAGCCAAACCAGCCAAACTAAACCACAAACCAGATCCTCTCAGAACTCACTTAGATGGTGACATAAGGAGGGGGTGGATCACGTGTATAGCAAGGTCAAGACCAAGCTACCAGGAACCAGAAGGTGGATAGCAAGATCAAGGACAAGTTCCAAGAGCTGTAAGCAGTAGGAACAGCAACAGGAGAAGGACTAGATCAAGCTAGCAAGATCAGGCCACCAGATCAACCATTTACAACCATAAAAACAACCCACTGTTGTGGTGAGTTATATAAAACCATCACATGATCTGTTTATCATATAAATATAATAGATTCATGTGTTTCTCTATATCTCACTTCTCTGTATTCATCCAACTGGGATGAATCCATCCTAGAAGGTTTTGAAAATTAAAGTCATAACCACAAGATAACCATACAAGTGTAACCAGGATCTCAGACCAACATCATTGATCCTGGTTACAAAAGCCAAATCTTATATTTCAATATAGCCAAGGCAAGATTATGAAATCTGGGCACATATCTTAAAGGAGTAGCACCTCAGAATCCATAAATCTTATGGATCCATGCAAAACCATTAGCGCACCCATTATTATCACAACTATGACACAAGGAGTAACAAATGGTATTACTACCAGAACATTTCTATCAGGAACAACCATTAGGAAACTAGTTCCTATGCCTCAGACCAACATCATAGGCAGGGGAATTAAAAGAATATTTCATCTTATCTTTGCTAGTACTAATTTCAAGCACTGACAGAGCTAATCTCAGTAATAGGACCCGATTACTTGTGTGCCATTTAATGATGGTATCACAAGGGCAAGCCCTAATAAGCCAACCACAATCATTACTTAGCTTTCACAAATAAGAAAGAGGCAAGCCACTAAATATCATTTTCCTAGAATCAATGCCAGGAATCAGCATCAAGCTCATTTATACATTTACAGAACATCACTAATCTGTAATGATTAAATTTAGTCTATATATCAGCATACAAGCTAACATTTACAGATGCAGTTAAAAATCACTGATAGGACTAATGTCCATACTAACATTTTGACAGTAGAAAGCTCTCAGCTCAACAACATTCACAAGTAATAATTCCAAAAAAGCACTATCATTTTAATCATATCAAATTACCACTGGAATAAGTCTGATAAGCTACTAGCATCACCAAAGCCAACTATAAGAAATAATCCACAGCAAACAGGCATTCATCATGCTCAAGGTTATCACCACTAGATCCAAATCATCATATATGATAAACAAAGGGATATGAAACCTAATCAAAACAAGAAACTTAATCAGGATATGAACCCTAATCAGAATATAGGCACTAGGCAGGGCTAGCCACTAGATACACAGAGAGATTCATGGTGATAGGATGAACTAGGATCCATAGAGGCGCAACTTACCCGGGGTCCTCGCTGACGAATTGTAGAGCAAGCAGAAGGGACGACGTGATCACAGCGGCAAGGGGAGCACCCAGAGGGCGCTGCAACCCGTACCAGCCATGGCGGCAGCCACAACAGCGCACGAGCACCGCACATCACCATAGGAGGATCAGTGGCGGCGGTAGCAGCACCATCCCCAAACCCTAGGGTTCGGGAAGGGGGCTAGCCTGGCCATAGAAGGGCCCCATGATCAAATCAAATTGGACCAGATGGATGAGCATGGTCGACAACCTCGCCCTGCACCACGGCAGCGGCCAGGAAGGACCATGGCATCTACTAGCGCACGGCGGCAGCGCCATCGACCACGGGGTCGAGGAGGAGAAGAAGAGAGGTCGAGAAAGAGAGAGATAGAGTGAGTGGGCCGATAGGGCCAGTACCCTTTCAGGGAGCCCTTTTGGTCATAGCCACTTGGTCCAAAATGGCCCAATAAGCCCAATAAACTTGACAAAGCCAGCCCATCAACCTAAAGGAAGTATTAATAAATAGTAAAAGACCAAAATACCCCTGAATTTAAATAAAATCTAGAAAATCAAATAAAAATCCAAAAAACATAAACAAAATATTTTTGGATTCACAATAATTCAATCTATCTAAATAAAATAAGAAAAAAAATTTAAGCATATAATTTTTATTAAAATTTTTGTAATATATATTCCTTATGGAATTTTATAAAATTAATGAAAGATGATAAAAATAAATAAAAATCACTTTCATTTTATATTAATATTGTAGTATTTTAGAAAATACTAAATAAATATTTAATATCATTTTTGTATTTAAATGATAATTCTTAAAGGAATTATTAAATAAATAAAAATTCTAATAAAATTAAATAAAATACAATATTCAATAAATATTAAAAAAATATTTATAAATTCTTTATTACTAAAAAGAATTTTTTTATTTTAAATAATGGGGGAGAATGTAAATAAATAAATAATGCATCACATTACTTTGCATAATCATTTTCCTTCTTTAAATATTGTCCTTACCGGGCAATAATGATGTTTTGTAGACATAGAAGCTCAAGGTCTATTGCAAGCATCCGACTTCACTACCTTGCAATCGCAAGGCAAGTTCATCACTGGCTCATGTCCTTTGAAGAGTCTTTATCAAAGTATTTGCAAATTGTGTGTTATCATTTATATTCCAGAAAAAGAAAATAATATTTTCTGAAGATAAATAAATCTTAGATATCGTCCTAAGTGATGATATGATGGAGCAATAGAGCTTAGGTTTCTATTTGCAATAATGATGAACAATTAGGGATTAATAACCCATGACATCAGTGATTCTAGCGTCGTATATAATGCGTTAACCATGATATTTGAAATGGGACGGAGAAGTCAGCTGTATCCTTTTCCTCTCGTATGGAGGCAAAACGACCTTAACGTCACGTTGTGATTCCCTGTGCGGATCCAAAATATGGGTGGGCACCCTTATGCCCCACACTTTTGGTGTCTAGATTATCTATGAATGGTGTTTAGGGATATAGTCCATTTAAATGATACTCGTCCGGGTATCACCAGGTCATAGAGTCTTCGGGAAATCATCGGGGTTTTAGCCTGCCCGAAAGGGGGCTTAACGGAGGTGATCCGGCCACGAAGGATCTTGAAGACATATGAGGTCACTGAGAGGGAAGTGATTGGCTTGGACCAAATACTGGGCCCCACATCATGGAATTGTGGACGGAAAAGTACGCCCGGTTGTGCAACAAGGAAGTTGATCTCTCATGGGTAAAGTAACGCACCTCTGCAGAGTGTAAGAACTATAACTTGTTACTCCCTGTTCCAGGAAGGAGCTATGAACACGGCAGGAAAGGAACTCCATGAAAGTTCTGGTCAACCTGTGAAGGCTGATGGTCATAGATTTTCATAATAAAATCAATCTTGGAAGAAATATTTACAAAAACTGCATAGTGCCAAGTACTTATAGTCCGAGGTGGTAGATAGAGCATCAAACTTCCCACCTTGCATATAATGAAATTGCTGGGTAATGCGGTTACTCGCCCTTTCCTTTGAATCCTTGCTTAGACTCTGAGGATCCCGAAGATACTCCAATGTATGCAACTGAGAGCCAAGAGTAGGTCTTCTATGAAGAGCCCAACCTGTATGGAGACGTAGAAGGGGAGGACTACGATATCGTCTATGGAGGTGAGTACCAAGAGTACGAATAATTACTATAGTTCTAGGAGCCACTTGAGCCGAGCAACATGAACAATATATAGCAATAAGTTGTTGAGCTCAATTTGGAGTTTAAGTTTTCACTTTGAAACTTCCACTGAAACACTTATATTTTCGTTTGTAAGTTGAATTTTTTGGAAGTCTTGAACTTCTGGTATTGTAATAATAATAATGTGTGTATGTTTGTAATATGGACCCGCAATGTTTCTGTTGTACCACTCTGAGGGATGTGGTATTTACGGAACAATGTTTTGTGGATGTCATATCAACGACTATAGGGTACTACACATGCAGTGGTATGCTGGGTCACCGCAGTTGGTATCAGAGCAAATTTCTTTGACCTTAGGTTGGAAACCTAGTAATGGGTATTTCCTGTAGGAGTGTGTAGCAACGATAAAAAATTCTCTAAAAGAAATATAATGGGTATTCGAATGAGAATATTCTGTTATATGTTTTTGTCTGATAATTCTTTGTTATGATGCAATATATTATTGGTTACTAATAAAAATATTTTTCTTATATACAGAGCTATGACACCAAAGTTTCCAAAACAGACTTTGGTAAGGAAAGAGGAGACTCTTGATGATTATCAAGGATCATTCACAGACCAACTTCGTCAACTCTTAAAGATTTTTAGTTGTCCAACAAGAATTCCAGTGAACACCATAAACCTATTATGATGGTCGGATGTTATCCAAGTATCGTGTGAGTATCCAACTTCCAGAGGAGCTTGGATTATATCACGATCTGCCTTTAGGTGAAGGTAGAAGTCACTTAGCAGCATATCATCTTACTTTGGTTAAGAAGCATCCTAAGTTAGTTTCCAATTTCATGGATAGATACCGAACACTTGTTGTGTATTTTTATAAGACACATCAAGTTATTGTTGAAGATAAAAATGACATGTTAGAGGATCTAACAGATCCTAAAAGGAGGAAGCAGTTAGCATTCCAGTTGGAGAAGGAAGCAAGTAGTAGTACAGGATCAATATTTAAGGATATACCTATAGATCCTGAATCTTTTACACCATATCCTTATTCGCCAAGGCCTGAACCTATATATGATCCTACTGTAGATATGAGGTATGCAGTACCACAGGGTTCATAGGATGGTTCTGATTCAGAACTTCCTATTGAGAATTCTGATGGCTGGAGAATGGGATCATTTGAAGGATCCCATGAACACTAGATGTCCATAGATAGTTCTAGCTTGGTTCTACGACCATGGCGACCAGGGCAGGCTCTGGTTGTAGCGGGATCCTGAGGTCGATCTCCTTTGGAGGAGAGATGGAGGGCTTGTGGATTGTGTCGAGTAAGACACCCGCGGGTGGGGTTTGCCGAGCCGACCTGATGCGGGAAAGGGCGTCGGCCTCCTCGTTCTTGTGCCTGTTGATCCACTCGATGGAGTAGCCAGTGAAGTGGCCCCCAACTAGTCCACTGCTTGGCAGTATGCCACCATGGTGGGGGATATGGCGTCGCTGGTATCGACGACTAGCGCGGCGACGAGGTCAGAATCAACGTAGCAACGTAGGCGATTGAAGTTCATCTCCTTGGTGGCTCACATGCCGTGAAGGAGGGCCTTGAACTCGGCCATGTTGTTGGTGCAGGGGGTGAAGTCGAGGTACGACATGTAGCGGAGCTTGTCGCCTTTGGGCGAGGTGAGCATGATTCCTGCCCCTCCGCTGTCCGCGTTCTTGGATCCGTCTATGTGGGGCGACCAGTAGTGGAGCTACGACAGCTTCTCTGGCTGTTGTGCCTCTTCCCAGTCGGCGAGGAAATCCGTTAGAGCTTGCGACTTGATCGCCTTACGCGGCTCATACTTGATGTTGTGGATGCCGATTTCGATGGCCCACTTGGTGACCCGCTCAGTCGCCTCACGGTTGCGGATGATGTCTTGTAGTTGCACGAAGGATACGACCTTGATTGGGTGCTCCTGGAAGTAGTGTGCTAGCCGCTGCTGGGCTCTGAAGACCGCGTAGACCAGTTTCTGGTACTGCAGGTAGCGCTGTCGTGAGTCCGTGAGGACCTCACAAATGTAGTAGACGTGGCGTTGTACAAGGCGCTCCTTGCCCTCCTCCGGTCGCTCGACGACCATGACGGCGATAAGGACTCGCGCGGATGCCGCGATGTAAACAAGCATCGACTCCTTGTCAACGGGGCGACGAGTACGGATGCAATGAGTAGCACTTATTTGAGTGAATTGAGTGCATCGTCTGCCTCCTTATCCCACTAGAACATGGGGTTCTTTCGCATTAGGTGGTAGAGAGGCATTTCCTTCTCACCTAGCCGGGGAATGAAGCGACTGAGGGTCGCGACACGCCCGACCATCTTCTAGACATCGCGGAGGCACTCGGGTTTTCCGAGCCATGCGATTATGACGATCTTGGTGGGGTTCGCCTTGATGCCTCACTTGGAGACTACTTACCCCAGGAGTTGTCCAGTGGGTACTCCAAAGGTACACTTCCTTGGGTTAAGCTTGATCCTGTACCCTTGCAGATTTGCGAAGGTTTGGGCCAGGTCAGCGAGTAGGTCGCTCTAGCGATTGGACTTGACCACCACGTCGTCGATGTAAACGTGGATGTTGCCGCCAATTTGGCTCGCGAGGCATTCCTACATGCATTGTTGGTAGGTCGAACCGGTGTTCTTGAGGCCGAACGTCATGGAGGTGTAGTAGTAGGCGACGAATGGCATGATAAAAACCATCTTGTCCTCTTTTTCGACCGCCATCTTGATCTGGTTATAACTAGGGTACGCATCGAGGAAGCACAGCGACTCTGAACCCGCAGTCGAATCGATGATCTAATCGATGTGCGGGAGGACGAACTGCTCCTTTGGGCAGGCGCTGTTCAGGTTGGCGTAGTCGATACACATCCCCCAGGTCTTGTTCTTCTTCAGGACTAATACTGGGATTGCTAGCCACATGGAGTACTTGATTGTCCGGATGAAACCTGCAGCAAGTAGACACTACACTTCTTCGGTGATTGCTCGACGGCGCTCTTCATTGAAGGGCCGCAGCGACTGCTTAACAGGTCGCGCTTTGGGGTCAGCGTTAAGCTTGTGCTCGACGAGTTCCCTCGGGACACCTGGCATGTCAGATGGCTTCCATGAAAAGATGTCTCGATTCTCACGGAGGAAATCGACAAGCGCGCTTTCCTATGCGGAGCTCATGCCGGTCCCGATGATGACCGTCTCACTGGAGTCGCCGGGGACCAGCTCGATAGTGCAAGTGTGCGTGGTGGCCTCGAACACAGTCGACCCGACGTTCTCTGTGTTGGGCTTCTTCAGGATTATGGGGTCATCTTTGTCGACTGCACTCATGTATTTGGCGAGTTCCTCGGCTTGGTTGGACTCCACGGTGATGACGACGTCCGCGAGTTGGGAGCCTTTTTCCTCGCACTTCATGGCCATGTTGGGGTCGCCGTGGACGGTGATGATGCCGCAGCGGTCCTAGGAGCTTCATCGTGTTGCATGCATAGTGTGGTGCCACCATGAATTTGGTGAATGCTTGTCGCCCCAGGACGCAGTGGTAGGGGTTGTTGAAGTTTACCAATTCAAAGACTATCTGCTCGGTGCGGAAGTTGGTTGGTGTGCCAAAGGTGAGTGGCAGCGTCACCTTGCCGATCGAGTCTGCCTTGCGCCCAAGGATGATGTCGTGGAAGTTGGTGAGATTCGACTCGATCATCGACTGCGGGATCTGCAGTCGCCTGAATGTGTCCAGGTAGAGGATGTTGATGGAACTCCCGCCGTCCATCAATGTCTTGGGGAGCCTGTAGTCTCCTACTTTGGGCTTGACTACCTAGGCGACTCGCCCGGGGTACTCGATCCGTGGCGAGTGGTCCTCGTGGATCCATGTGATGTGCTACTCGGACCAGTTGAGGAAGAGAGGGACGTTGACCTGGGACACCGCATTGACAACGACGACGCATGTGAGGACCTTATTCTCGCGCTTGGTGCCGAGCCCAGTGAAGGTGTGTAGCGATCCGACATCGTTGCCGAATACCTCGGCATTTGGCGGGCTGTAATTGGGGTCCTCCCTTGCTCACCGTGCCTTCTCGATCTCCTTCAGAGAGTGGCAGTCGGCGGTTGTGTGCATTGCGGGTTTGCCTTCCCACAATGGGTTGGTTGAGGAGAGCCGCGGGGTCAATTTTGGCATCGCCCGGCGCGGTATTGTCCTCTGTCGTGGCGGAAGCTCTTGGGGTCACGTGGCGTGTAGCCGGCGTTGGCGACGAAGTCAACTCAGCCGTCCCCGTGGAGCTTGCTGGTGGGGCGAGTGTTGTTATAGCGCAGCTCGTGCTACCTACCATTGTCGTGGCCGCTTGGGCGGCGATTCCCACCCGACTAATCATCGGTTTCTTGGTTCGGATCTTCCTTCGCGTATCGTTTGGCAATATCGAGGAGGTCGGGGATGTTGTCGAGCGTCTTGTACACCCTCTTGATCTTGGCGGCCAATATGGCTCATAACGGCACGAGTTCTTGAAGCAGTGGATCATCGTGTCCGGGTGGATGCCGGTGGCGTTGATCCACAGGTCCTTCCACTGTTGGACCCAATGGCGGGTCGACTCGCAGGGTCCCTGGACGCATCGCTCCAGGTCCTTGATGGTGGTGGCGTGGGTGTAGGAGCCCTCGAAGTGCCTGACGAAGGCCTCGCGCATGTCCTTCCATGAATCAATGTTGTCTGGGGGAGGGTGTTGATCCATTGCCGAGTCGCTTCCTCCATCATTAAGGGGAGGTAGCGAGCAGCGAGGAGGTCAGTGTGGCCGGCGATTCCCATCGCCATGAGGTATGTGTCTAGCCACACAGCTGGATCGTATGTAGGGTCGTAATTTTCGATTTCCTTCGGCGCATTGAAGTTGTCTGGGTATTTTTCACCCCAGATCATTGGTATGAAGCACTGTGGGCCGACTTCACTGAGGGAGCCTCTTGGTTCACCGTTGCTATGGTTGGTGAGGGTGTGCCTCAAGTAGTTGGGCTGGTGTGCACGCTAGGTTTGGTTGTTGATGATGTGGGTCCACGCGTCAACCAGCTGCCCGTTGGCAGCGACCGTATTGTTCAGCGGTCGCGGGTCATTGGTGGAGAGCGCAGGGTGCACGGCCCATGGTTGGTGCTGCAGGGGCGTGGGTGATGGGAAGTTGAGGGTGTTAGCCGTCGTTGGCCGACCACTCGAGGCCGCCCTTCTTCCGGAGGAGTGGGAGTACATCCATCCCCACGAGTCGCCTCCTGAATTTTTTTTGCTTGAGAGCCTTGGCAAGTAGGGCCTGGGCGTACTTGATTTGCAACGCGCCTTCTCCCATGACGCTTAGGTTGGCGACTGCTGCCTGCCCTACGATGACGTTGTCCATCGGTTTGGAATACAACCGGAGGTCGTTCGCGTCCTGTTCTTGCAGGGAGATGAGGACTCTCGGCTGATTGGGAGGGGGCGTGCGGCCGGGTGGCGGTGGGAGAGCTCCGCTCGCTGGTGCTCCTGGTGGCGGACGGGTGCTGAAAACTGGTGGTGTGTTCTCGCAAATCACGCGCTCGGTCGCATGAGCGGGATCGTTGTCTTCGTCGAAGTTCAGGGCGCGACCCTGAATGCTTGGGTTTAGGCGCGTCCTGATGTGGCGCTGGTGGTAGACCGATAGCTCTTGCGCCGTTGCTTGCTCGAGCCGAAATTTTTTGCGCTCGCCCTGCTTCTTGCGCACTTCCTCGTACAGGCGCAGGCGGGCCTCCTCGAGCTTAGTCGCCGTCGCGGTAGGCGGGATTGGCATGGAGAAGCGGTCTGGCGGGGAGCTCGTGCCGCTCGCCATGTAGGTTGCGAGAAAGCAACCGGATCCGGCATGGAGATCGCCGGAGTTTTCCGACCCAGAGTCAGAGTCGAAGATATCGAGGATGGAGGGGTCCTCAAAATCCCTCGCATTGGAGACTCGCATGATGGAGCCTTCTGGTGACGTGTCGGTGATGGACCCGGCGGAGGCAGGGGTCGCCGAGTCGTCGTTGTCGTGGAGGGCCGCGTCGTCCGCGGCCGTGTCGGTTTCGACCACGTCGCCGTTGGCCGAGTTTTACTCAGAGGCGAGGTGGTGGATGGTGCGGACCTGGCTGTCAAAGAGCCGGTCGCGTGGTGGCGACTCGCCGATGTGCGCCGAGTCTTCAGAGACGATGACGTCCATGAAGCTGACGAAGAGGTTGATGGTGCCGACTGGCATGATGACGCTGTGCGTGACTGGGCATGATGCCGGAACATAGCTGTTGGGCAAGATCTTAAGTATCTCACCGCACACGATCATGCGGCCGGTGGCGATCGATCGGTTGATCGGCAAGTAGGGTCTCACCACAGAACTCAAGTCGAACCAGCCAAGCCCCACGGTGGGCGCTACTGTCGTGGGAATGTCCACGGCTAGCAGCGAGTAGTAGTAGGAGGGGCAAGGGCGGCCAACCATCTGTGGTAAGAGATGAGGGCAGAGACACAAGGTTTTACCCAGGTTCGGCCCCCTAGAGGGAAAGACCTACTCCTGCTACTTTGTATTATCAAGAGATTTCAAGGGTGATGAGCTCGATGGCTAGGAGGCAAGTCTAGGGGGTGTATTATGGGACGTGAGTACAAAGAGCACCCTATGGAGGTTTATATAGGGGTACCTTGCTAGGGTTTACAGATCTACAACCGAGTTGGTTAAGGACTCAGAGGGTTTAACCTAATCCGACTGGGCCTAGCTATGCTTCTGGGCCTTTAGCTTCTAGTCGCCTAGCTCCTTCTTGGGTCATGATCCAGTCGTCATCCTGCAGGCCCACTCGCTGGGAGTTGGATCCAGTAGGGAACGTCCTAGTGGGCATACCCCATTCGTCATATCCCCATCAACTTGTACTTCCATCGACCATGTTAACTGAAGCTCACTTCTCCCATGGGGCCCGCGTTAGTTAAAATAAAAAGGTACCACCCCAATTTTCATACAAAGTGGACCTTGCTTTCTTACAATTCCCAAGTTTTTAGACAGATTTTTCAAGATTACTAGCTGACTTGGTACACTTAAATGACTTTATATAGATTTAACGAAATTAGGTCAAAATATTCTTCTATGTAAAGAATATAGATCAAAATAGAGGGGAAAATCGAAGAACGATACGGCGTGTAAGAGCAACTTACTTTTGGGTCTCTTTACACGGTTGTTGATCATTATTAATAGATCAATGGAATTTTGCAAAACAAACTGAGTCTAGCATGGTTGCGAGGGGAGTACAAGGCACATGTATCTAAACAAAAAAAGCAAATAATGGGCCCCACTTGGCAGTGTATGACCAAGCTGTAAAACTACTACACAAAAGTTAGCATTTGTAGTCCACTAGTCTGACGAATCCGTGTCGTATAGACACTTTCTAAACGGTAGAGCTTAGGGCATCACCTATGTATATGGACAATCCCATATTTAAGATGGGACCCACTTGCTAATACCAAGATAGTTGATTGCACCGCAATGTGTCTATTCAAACTTGTCCATAAGATAGGACCCACATGTAAGAGCTACCTTCTCATAGTCTTGTGATTAAATTTTTTTTTCTATTGCTATGTGTACTAGATATCAATATTTTGATGCTTATGGACTACCCATGAGCTTAAGGGTGACCCATTAGGTTTTTAGCTTATGGATAGCTTCCACTATGTATGTATATGTATGGAAGTCCATCACGACTACTTTTTTATTATGTATATGATCACCTCTATCCCTGCGATGTACGTGCAGATAGGATAATACGTAGGCAGGGGAAGAGGGAAGCAGCAAAGAGCAAAGTTATAATGGGTTCTTGACATGAGGTACTCCTACCGCCTTATAGTTACAGTGTATACTCTACTAGTAGTAAATTTCAGGACCTATGCAGTGTGTTTTCTCTCTCCTTTGCTGCCTCTCATCTCTCCAACCCTCTCCCCTCATGCACCGGCCCGACTGATCTCTCCCTTGTCCACAGCGTGGCGCTGCGCACGTGTGCCTCGGTACGAAAACTCTATTTCGTTTTCTTTTTTATTTTTGAGAGAGAGGCTCTGTTTCTCCGGCGTGTTCAATAGCCGCATTGGTGTGGACTGTGGAGTAGGAGGAGTAGTACATAGGAAGGAAACCACTTTGGTCCTCCACGGCAAAAAATTCAAACTTTTCCAGTTTCCAAATTTTCACTTGCTTCACAACATCGAGAGGGAAGGTTTTTCAAAAGATCGGCAATTCGTAGTAGTTCTTCTTATCTTATCTTTATCTCGTCTTATCTCTTACAATACCATACCACTATAGTATAGTGTACGGATAACTTTTAACGTTGACCGTTGGATCAAGAGTGGCAAATCCAAACAATGCTAACCGTTCGATCATATTTTCTGTTCTTAGCATCTACAAAATTCTATTGATAGACTTTATCCCAATGAATGAATGCTAGTGTGCGCAAACCCGAAAACAAACTTCAATGACTTGGATGTAATTTTCATTTTTAATGAGATCCTCGATGTAACTTGTACTTCCATCGACCATGCCAACTCAAGTGCCTCGCTTCTATGGGGCCTACCACAGTTAGAAGAAAATGAAACCGTCCCATTTATCACACAATTAAAGTGGACCACGGTTTCTTATATAATTTCATTTTTCAAGCTTCCTAGCTAACTTCACACACTTCACCGACTTATTTTCTATTTAACGAAATTAGGTAAAACTTGAGCTACAAGTAAGCGAGGTAAATTTCTCTCGAATTAGATGTCTTTTCGGATGTAGATGGGTGCATCTTCTTGTAGTAAAAATGCCGTCGGTGTGAGTTTCAAATTATCAGGAAAGAACATCCTCAATTTCTCGAGTAATGACGAGATTGTTCTTTTTTGTAAAGAAAGTCCGAAGAATATGGATCTGAATGCCACACGCCAAGTTTCCAGACATATTAAGTGGACCAACATGTTTCACTTACGATTCCTATGTTTCACTTGAATTAATTTATGCCGAGTTATCGAAATTAGGTCAAATTTGAACTACAAGAATATTGTAGTCTTGGCTTGGAAGTTTTGCGTTTATTTGAGGTAACCATCAGGAGGGGGGCATTTAATATATCCCAAACCACCACCGAGAGTTTTGACACCACGTTCTACTTCCTGCTAAAATTTGGCATCTTGACATTTTAACGAAATTAGGTAACCACCACGAGATTGCTCTTGAATTGATAATTCTCTTTTCGAAGGTAGATGGGTGCATCTTATTTTTAGTAAACAATTCCATCGGTGTGAGTATCCAACTAACGGGAAAGAACATTCTTAATTTTACGAGTGGTGACAAGATTGTTCCTTTCCGTAAAGAAAGTCTGAAGAATATGGATCCGAATGGCACAAGCAGACCTTTCAAATATTTTTATAGTGGACCGACATGTCGTACTTACGATTCCCATGTTTTATGATTTTTCAAACTTCGGCCTAGCTAACTCTGCCCACATGAATGACTTTATGCCGATTTATCGAAATTAGGTCAATCTTGAATTAAATGAAAATTGTAGGTTAATTTGAAAGTTTTGTGATTTTTTGAGGTAACCATTGGGGGTGGGGTCATTTAGTATATCAGGAACCACCACCGTGAGTTTTGGAAACAGGTTCAACTTCTTGCTAATAATTTTCATCTTCATAACTTAAAAAAATTAGGTCAAAATTTAGGTGTGAGTAAGCAAGATAGATTTCTGTCGAATTAATCGTCTTTTTGAAGGTATATGGGTTGATTTTATTTTAGTAAACAATGTCGTCGGTGTGAGTTTCCAACTATCAGGACAAAACACTCTCAATTTTCCAAGAAATGACAAGATGGTTCCTTTCTGTAAAGAAATTCCGAAGAATATTGGATCTGAATATGCCACAAGAGAAGCTTTCATACATATATATCAGACCGACATTTTGTACTACTTATGATTCCCATGCTTTATGAGTCTTGAAACTTCGTCCTTACTAACTCCGCCAACTTGAATGACTTTACGCCGATTTATCGAAATTAGGTCAAATTTAAACTGCGGGAAATTTGTAGGTTGCTTTGAAAGTTATGTAATTTTCTTTGGAGGTAACCATCGCGAGGGGTCATTTAATATATCACAAACCACCACTGAGAAAACAGGTTCAACTTTCTTGGTAAGATTTTGCATCATGACAATTTAACATAATTAGGTCAAACTTGAGATGCGAGTAAGCGCAATAGATTGCTCTCGAATTAAATGTCATTTCGGAGGTAGATGGGTACATCCTCTTCAAGTAAACAATGTCGTCGGTGTGAGTTTACAACTATCAAGAATGAACATTCTCAATTTTCCGAGTAATGGACTTGGATGTCATTTTCATTTTCTATAACTGAAGCTCACTACTTCCACGAGGTGCGCGTTAGTTAAAAGAAAAAGGCACCACCCCAATTTTCATACACAGTGGTCCTTGCTTTCTTACAATTCCCAAGTTTTAAGACGGATTTTTTTCAAGATTACTAGCTAACTTGGTACACTTAAATGACTTTATATAGATTTAATGAAATTAGGTCAAATTGTTCTTCTATGTAAAGAAAATAGAGGGGAAAATCGAAGAACGTTACGGCGTGTAAGAGCAACGTACTTTTGGGTCTCTTTACACGATTGTTGATCATTATTAATAGATCGGTGGAATTTCGCAAAAAAATCGAGTATAGCATGGTTGCCAGGGGTGTACAAGGCACATATGTCTAAACGAAAAAGCAAATAATGGGCCCCACTTGGCAGTGTATGACCAATATGTAAAACTACTACGCAAAAGTTAGCATCTGCAGTCCAGTAGGTCCCACGAATCCATCTCGTATAGACACTGTATAAACGGTAGAGCTTAGGGCATCACCTATGTATATAGCCAAACCCATCTTTAATATGGGACCCACTTGCTAATACCAAACTAGTAGATTGCACCACAATGTGTCTAGTCAAACTTGTCCATAAGATAGGACCCACATGTAAGAACTACCCTCTTGTAGTCTTGTGATTAAAATTTGTTTTATATTTCTATGTGTACTAGATATCAATATTTTGATGCTTATGGACTACCCATGAGCTTATGGATGACCCATAAGGTTTTTAGCTTGCAGATAGCTTCCACAATGTATGTATATGTATGGAAGTCCACCACGACTACTTTTTTCTTATGGACAACATAGTGGATGTCTTACGTGTAGTATTATTTTTTTCCTTTTACATATACTCAACTATGTACACGCATTGTATGTGCATAGAGAATAAAACTTAGGAAGGGGAAGAGGAAAGCATCGAAGAGCAAAGTTATGATGAGTTCTTGACACGAGGTACTCCTGTCGCCTTTACGGTTACAGTGGAGTACACTCTACTAGTACTGTAGTAATTTTTAGGACCTATGCAAAAAAAGTGTGTTTTATCTCTCCTTCAATGCGTCTCATGTCTCCCCCCTCTGCCCTCGCGCACCGGAACATCTGATCTCTCCCTTATCCACAGTGTGGCTCTTCACACGTGTGCCTTGGTACGGCGGCTCTGTTTATTTTTATTTTTATTTTTGGAAGGGCAGCTCTGTTTCTCTGGCTTGCTCGGCAGCCGTGTTGGTGTGGACTGTGGAGTAGGAGGAGGAGTACATAGGGACGAAGCCACTTTGGTCCTCGGCAGCAAAAAAAATCAAACTTTTCCGGTTTTGAAATTTTCACTTGCTTCCCAAACATTGGGAGGGGAGGTTATTCCAAAGATCGGCAATTTGAAGTAGTACTGCTTATCTTATATTTATCTTGTCTTATCTCTTACAATACAATACCACTATAGTATAGTGTACGGATAACTTTGAACATTGATCGTTGGATCAAGAGTGGCAAATCCAAACATTGCTAACCATTCGATCTTATTTTCCATTCTTAGCATCTAGAAGATTCTATTGGTATACTTTAGCACAATGAATGAACGCTAGTATGTGCAAACCCGAAAAAACACTTCATTGCTTAGTTCTAGGGACCTTGTGCTAAATGCATGGACTTGGATGTAATTTTCATTTTTCATGAGGTCCTCGATATAACTTGTACTTCCATCGACCGTGTTAACTTTAGCACCTCGCTCCTACAGGGCCTACCACAGTAAGAAGAAAATGAAACCCTCCCAATTATCACACAAAGTGTACCACAGTTTCTTACATAATTCCATTTTCTTACACAATTAACCGACTTCTTAACGATTTAAGGAAATTAGGTTAAACTTGAGATACAAGTAAGCGAGGTAGGTTGCTCTCAAATTAAATGACTTTTCGGACATAGATGGGTGCATCTTGTTGTAGTAAACAATGCCATCGGTGTGAGTTTCCAACTATCAAGGAAGAACATCCTCAATTTCTCGAGTAATGACGAGTTTGTTCTTTTTCATAAAGAAAGTCCAAAGAATATGGATCTGAATGCCACAAGCCCAGCTTCCAGACATATTATGTGGACCAACATGTTTCAATTACAATTCCTATGTTTAACTCTGAGTTTTCAAACTTCGTCCTAACTAACTCTGCCTACTGGAATGACTTTATGCCGCCTTATCGAAATTAGGTCAAATTTGAACTACAAGAAAATTGTAGGCTTGGTTTGGAAGTTTTGTGATTTTTTGCAGTAACCATTAGGGGGGCATTTATTATATCACAAACCACTGCTGAGAGTTTTGACACCAGGTTCAACTTCTTTCTTAAATTTTGCATCTTGACATTTTAACGAAATTAGATTAAACTTGAGCTACCAGTAAGCGCGATAGATTGGTCTTGAATTGCTAATTCTATTTTCGAAGGTAGATGGGTGCATCTTATTTTTAGTAAACAATGCCATCGGTGTGAGTATCCAACTATCAGGAATGAACATTCTCAATTTTTTTAGTGATGACGAGATTGTTCCTTTCCGTAAAGAAAGTATGAATAGTATGGATCTGAAATCCACAAGTAGACCTTTCAAATATTTATAGTGCACCGACATGTTGTACTTACGACTCCCATGTTTTATGATTTTTCAAACTTCGGCCTAGCTAACTTTGCCCACTTGAATGACTTTATGCCGATTTATAGAAATTAGGTCAATCTTTTACTAAAGGAAAATTGTAGGTTGCTTTGAAAGTTTTGCGATTTTTTGAGGTAACCATCGGGGGGTGGGGTCATTTAGTATATCACGCACCACCGCTAAGAGTTTTAAAAATAGGTTCAACTTCTTGCTAAGATTTTTCATCTTGATAACTTAACAAAATTAGGTCAAACTTTAGGTACGAGTAAGCACGATAGGTTGCTCTTGAATTAATTGTTTTTTCGAAGGTAGATGGGTGCATTTTATTTTAGTAAACAATGTCATCAGTGTGAGTTTCCAACTATCAGGAAAGAACATTCTCAATTTTTCGAGTGATGACGGGATTGTTCCTTTCTGTAAAGAAGGTCCAAAGAATATTGGTATTGGATCTGAATATGCCACGAGAGAAGCTTTCATACATATATATCGCACCAACATGTTGTAATACTTATGATTCCCATGCTTCATGAGTTTTCAAACTTCGTCCTTGCTAAGTCTGCCAACTTGAATAACTTTATGCCAATTTATCGAAAGTAGTTCAAATTTGAAATGCAGGAAAATTGTAGGTTGCTTTGAAAGTTATGTGTTTTTTAGGTAACCATCGGAGGTAAATTTAATATATCACAAACCACTACTGAGTGTTTTGAAAATAGTGTCAATTTATTCTATGATTTTGCATCTTGACAATTTATCGAAATTAGGTCAAACTTAAGCTCTTAGTAAGCGTGGTAGATTGCTCTTGAATTAAATATCATTTCGGACATAGATGGGTGCATCTTCTTCTAGTAAACAATGTCGTCGGTGTGAGTTTCCAACTATAAGGAAAGAACATTCTCAATTTCTCGAGTAATGACAAGATTGTTCTTTTTTGTGAATAAAGTCCAAAGAATATGGATCTGAATATCACAAGCCAAGCTTCCAGAGATATTAAGTGGACTGTCGTAGTGGTGGCATGGCAGATTCCATGGGTAGTCTTAAGTTGGGGGCCAATGGTTACTAGTGGGATCCAGGGAGGGAAGATGTAGTGGTTTCAACACAAAGAATGATAGAAATCAATCTTTATTCAACATCAATGGAGCTACATTTGCTCCTCGAGCTGTCTGAGCG
The DNA here is from genome assembly GCA_030063025.1 of Avena longiglumis. Lineage (NCBI taxonomy): Eukaryota > Viridiplantae > Streptophyta > Magnoliopsida > Poales > Poaceae > Avena > Avena longiglumis. Next base: position 465,664,289 of record CP125974.1, on the reverse strand, counting down.
AGAGGAAGAAGAAGCTACAAGTAGTGTCTGGTGAAAAAATGAATCGATCCCCTCTTCAGGACGCCCAGCCCCTCCTTAGAAAGGAGAGGCTAGGTTCCTCCTAGGGCCGACGTGGACAAGCATATTCGTGGAATATGCTTGTCCCAAAGTGGTAACTTGGCGGGCCTATTTCCGTATCCCCCTCCTATCGATGGAAAAGACACATAGTCCACCACATGTGAGCCTCGGGCCTAAGGACTGTCACCTCCGTGACCTTCTTCTCCTCTGCTACTCTGCTTCTTGTCTGTAGCGCTTGGCGCTATGCAGATTCCTGAGGAGAGATAGTGGCTGGTGTTGACTTCGGGACTTGCGTTCTTCTTCTTGGGCAAGCTTCCCTTGACTCGTCCTTGCCTCGCGTGACTCAGCTTGGCCTTCACCTACACTTAGGTTAAGTAACAACAGTACACCAACATAACTCATATGTCGGTCAAGTCAGGTCTTAACTACCTGAATCGGAACAGGTCGGACCTTATTCGGCCGACCCCTATCTGACTCGGCCGGATCATGCCATGATTCGGCCCTGAACATGAAGGATCCTTTCTTTTCTTACTTATATTGACCCTACCTGGGGTCATCCCCCTAATATTTGTCCCCGAAGCTGGTGCGGTCTTGTCGAATACCTCGGCCGGACCACATCAGTTTCCAGATACTCAGTTTTTTGTACTGTTGTATCCGACTTATTATTTAGGCGGCGCCTCTCTAATTTTTTCTCCTCTTTGCTCACCCTTTTTTTCCAAGGTGTGACTCGTTTTCCGATTCATTCTCCTTTGTCCGATGTATCCTTTCAGCTTCTCTAGTAAGCTTCATCCTACGTGTACCAATCATTACCTTTTGTCTCATTTTTTATACCTCTATAGTGTATCCTGACATTGCTACAGTAATTACTGTGGTAGTCTTATCGGCACAGTAACTCTTCCATCACCGCAACGGTCATGGCAGCCGGATCTCCTCCTGCGTCGTGTGATCCTAGCTGTGGCTCCAATCACCGATCGAGAATGCACGATAACGCCTTTTTGCGGTTACCGCGGCACACTTGTGATCCCACTAACTCTCACCACACGCGGTTATAAATAGGGGGAGTGGGGAAGGGGTTGGTTCAATTTCCCATTCTCACTCTCCTCGTCTTCTTTCTTGCGTCGCCACTGCTATGCTTCTGTTCCCGCGACCAAGCCACCGCGTTGCTCCTCACGCGACGCATCGCCGCTGTTTGGTCCTTCCTCACCGTGCTTCTCCTCCACATCAGGCTTCTGCGGTGGTTCTCCTTTTCCTCCACCGTCGTGCTCATCGTCATTGCGACGAGGCCTTGAATTTCGAGGTTGCTCCATACCGCCAGGGATTCCTCCTCTATTAGCTCCTCTGACGAGCCCATGTTAAGCTCGCACAACGGTGCCATCGTGGGAGAAGAGGATCTCATGGTGGGTCCAGAGCGTGGCTCATGGCAAGGGTCCACTATCACTTGTCGAGAAATCGAGTGGATCTGCAAGACTCGCCATGTTCCTGCCGAGGTAAAGTGTCGCTTACCTGGCAAGGAGTCTGCCCCCGTAGTTGAGGATGGCGAGTATGTAGTTTTCATGTCGCATTTTGCCAGAGGATTCGGCCTCCCTCTTAGCGACTTTGCCAAGATCTTCCTTGAATTCTTCGGCCTTCAGCCTCATCACCTGCCGGCTAACGCCATCGCTTCTCTGTCGTCTTTTATCTCGGCCTCAGAGGGATACTTCGGCCTCTGTCCTTCTGTAGATGTCTGGTCGAAGTTTTTCTAGGTCCGAGCTAACATTGTACCGAATAAATCTCTCCATCCCTCTGAGAAATCTCTTAATCAGTGTGGGGACGCTTCTATTACACCCCAGAAGAATTCTTTGTTCCCCCGAGTCACAGGCCTAGAGTCCTGCAAGAAGTGGCATAGGTCATTTTTCTATGTCAAGAACACTGGCAAGGAGGACAAGATTCGGCTCCCTGCCTTCTCTATTGGTCCTCCTTCTAAGCATAATTGTATTTACAATCCGAAGAGGACTAATGCTCTTGCTGAAGCATTCGAGCTTTGACTGAAGGAGTTGATTAGGGCGAGGCTTCACGACGAAGATTTGATGGCCGCGTTCATCAATAGCCGGATCTTCCCTTTCCAACTCCGCTCTCATAAGCTTTGATACATGAGCGGTCCTTTGGATCCCAACCGAGTCTCTACGGTTGAGCTTGACGACGTTCAAATTCAGAAACGTGTCCGAGCTATCTTTAAAACCGACATGCCCGAGGAATGGGTGTGGGGAATTAAGCCCTTTTCCCGCGATAATCCCCCTCCTCGGGTAATTCGAACTTGAGTTGCCCCATCCGAGTTATTTTCCATTGATTATTCTGCTAACTTTTGTCTGCTCTTTCTGCAGAAATTTGACGAGAAAGTTTTGGAAGACACCGAGGTGTCGGCTCTTCCTTGGAGCTCTGACCGTAGCACCCCCGATAATGGAGAACAAGACCCGGAGGAGTTTATCCTCAAATCCGAGGCTGCTACCGCTCGTACTCAGGGCAATAACCTCTGCGGCGGAAACATCCCCAGACCCGGAGGAGTTTATCCCCAAATTCGCGAGGTAGTTGTCGTTGTGCCTATCTCTTACGCATGAGCGGCTCCTTCTTTCCTAGCTAATCCGGATGGCCAGGTGAACGAGACCGAACCCCTCGCTTCCGAAGCTCCCGCTCCGTCGAAGAAACATGCTGCTTCGAACGATCCTTCGGATGCGAGTCCTAAAAAGTGGACTAAGAAATCCTCCTAACATGTTCCGAAGCGCAAAACTATGCCCAGAGTCTCTAGGTAATTTTCCTTGTTTCTTTTAATTTTTATTTCTTGTTTTTCTCTTTCTGTTTCTGAATTGGTCTTTACCTTTATCCTGGCAGTGCTCCCCTTTCCGCTAAACCCAGCGGTCCGAGCATGACCTCACATATTACTTGGCCGCCCACGCCACCTCCTCAAGGGGATGTTAAAGTTTCGAGCCCTCTTCGCGGTAATTCTCCTATCATGTCGACTAATAGCCCGTCTCATAGTGACGAGGCCAAAGTTCCCCCTGGTGTTGGCGCTGATGTCATTATGACGAATCAATCAACTGATCCAGTAAATTCTTCTAAGGTCCCCAAAGTTGCTCCCGTTGAGCCTTCCTCTGCCGAAGTTCCTGCTGCTTCGGTTATTGCCGAAGTCGCCAATACCTCGGCTCCTTTGGAGGCCACCGCGCCTTCTGCCGCAGAGGTTATTGCTCCGAGTATGGTTCACTGCCCTAAGTCCTTGCCTGTTACCGAGGTTCCTGCCAAGACCAAGAAAGATGGCGCTGCAAAATCCACACCATCTCGGAGAGGAAAAGCTGGTTCCTCTCAGCCGAGCGTCGACGACATGCTCCACAAAGGAGCTTATGTGGCTAAGCCTGGGTCTGCCTCTACCGCTATCACAAAACTCGTGCTTCATAAGAGCCCAGCGGGCGAGATAGCTGCACAATAGGCGCGAGAGGCCAAGGGCAAGGTTTTGACGCGCACAGAGAGCGGAGGAAGCCTCGGGTCATTGGTAGAGTATACCAATAATTGGAATGCTGCTGATCAAATTGAGGGCAACTAAAGTAACCAACCCGTCCATCTCTCCAACATTAGCAGTCATTTGCATTTGGCTGCCAATGTTGTGCTTGAGCGTATGTGCTTCGCTCTATACTTTATCTTTTACGTACAGTGTACTATATGCACACTAGTCCCCAAGCTTCCGACCAAATAACTTGTTATTCGTTTGGAAGGTTCCAATGTTTAGAATACAATTACCTGTGTGTCTAGTAGATAATTTTTGACATTCATGTTTTGGCTGAAACACATCTAGTCACCTAGCTTGAAATCGTTTTTTGCTGGATTCGGGTCTTTTTGATTTCTTGGTTTCCACATCCAGCCACCTAAATCCGAGTTAATTTTACTTGATTCGGCTCTTTTTAAGTATTAGCTTTGAATATCCAGCTACCTAGATCTGAGTCAAGTTTTTCTTGATTCAGGTCTTTTTTAGTTTTAGCTTTGAATATCCAGCTACCTAGATTCGAGTCAAGTTTTTCTTTATTCAGATATTTTTTTAGGTTTAGCTTTGAATATCCAGCCACCTAGATTCGAGTCAAGTTTTACTTGATTCGGATCTTTTTAAGTTTTAGCTTTGAATATCCAGCCACCTAGATCCGAGTCAAGTTTCTCTTGACTCGAATCTTTTTCAGTTTTAGCTTTGAATATACAGCCACCTAGATCCGAGTCAAGTTTTACTTGATTTGGATCTTTTTAAGTTTTAGCTTTGAATATCCAGCTACCTAGATCCGAGTCAAGTTTTTCTTGATTCGGATCTTTTGCATATTTCCCTCTATAACTCCTTGTTATTTTAGGTTGCTCATAATTGGCATACAATCGAATTCCAGAAGCTGCTCTTTTTGCATAGGAAGCTTCAGGTCAAGTATGACAAGATGGTTCCCATTTTGAAGAAGACATGTAAATTATTTGGCGTTTTCACTCAAGTCCTCTGTACAAGTCTTTGCTTCCTAATTAATTTGTGATTTATCCTTACTCAGCTAACATTAATAATCAAAATACTCGGCTGACGAAAAAGTTTGCCAGCCTCGAAGGTTAGTCGTCCCTCCTCTCTGTTCTCGTCCATTTTTCTTCTAGATAAATTCCGAGTATCTTATAGTGCTCCATCTTCGGCTCAGCCAAATTACAAAGATTTGCAGCGTCGCATCAAGAGTGCATACCCATGCCTGATATGATGCTGCATTTTTTAAAGCAAGCAGGTACTCACTCGGCACAGCTGAGGGAGTAGGATGACGAGATAGCTCGGCTCCGTTCCAAGGTTGAGTCCTTGAAATCATCTCAAAAGTCCAAGCTGGAGAAAATTTACCAAGAATTTTCTAAGGAAAAGAATCAGTTAAGTCTCCAGCTTCAGAAGGACAAAGATCTCGTTGATGCGGCCAAGCTGAAAAATCAGACAATGACTGAGGAGATTACCCAGTTTGAGAAGAAACGGGTTGGCTGGGCCATGGATCTTCAGAAGATGCTATGATATATCCATCGTAATCTTATTTGCCGGGTTTTTTCTCTTGGTTCCTGGCCGAGTCATTCTTTGCTCATTGCTCCTCCTGGTTTATGTGATGTTTTGCTTTATAGATCACTTTCCAGAAGCCGATCCCGTGAGTACTAAAGCCGTGGTTGCTGCCCGTGCCCGCCGAGGTGTCCCCAATCTCCCGGATCAAGAATATTCTATTGAGGATCTCCTGGTTGTTTTCGCTTCCGCCATTGAGCCGGTGAAAATCATGGGAAGAGACCTGGTGAAAGAGGCAATTCGAGCCTTCAATGTGCTCTGGACGAATGAACCAAAAAATAGCAAGGTGGAGGTACTTGTGGCGAAATTAATGGATTCTGAAACTCAGTTGAACCTCTAGAGAGAATCCGCCAGGCGAGCCGGGGCTGACATGGCGCTTACTAATATTCTATCATGGTACGAGGATATCTCCCTCGACACATTAGTGAATTTGAGTACCGGCTCTCCTTGGGTCGAGAATCCAGATTTCGTTGCACGCCTCCAAGCCTGTGCCTATAAATTCATTGAGTATGAAAATGTGCATCAATGGAATGAGGGGCCGAGTTTTCTCCCAGACGAGGCTGAAGAGAATGTTGAGGTCGCTGATGACAAAGAGTTTGCCGAGGATTCTGGTGATGAACATGATTCGGATGAAGACTGTGGAAGTTCTAATTATTCAAGTGGCAGTTCGGGAGGAAATGCTGAAGCCCGGTCTTGCTCCAAGGGAAATGAAGCTTCCCGAGCACAAGGTGGAACCTCGCGTCAAATAGCCACTGCTCAAGATGCTTCGGTTACTTCAGTCGATGTCGAGATAACTTCTGCGGAGGCTGAGGCAACTTTGGAGATTCCTGCTCCTGAAACTATTGCTTCTACAGAAGCCGAGGTGCCTTCGGTGGTATCCAAGGTTCCTACTTCGGAAACCCCTGCCACTACCATCACGCCTCCTGCCGATTATTCGACTGCGGTTAACGCCTGAGCTATAAAACTTTTATTTGCTAAGTCCCTGGTATGCCCGGCGTATTCTGTTTTAAGACAATCTGCCCCTTTTAGTACTGGTTAATCTGTATAAGTTTGGAATCTTTCATATCTTGTGGTAATCGTTAAGTTATTACCATGCTGGTAGAGTTATTCAACATATATTATCGTTCGTGAACTTCAATTTGTAAGTTTGAATCGAAGAAGTTTGATTATTCGTGTGCTTTCTTAGAGATTATGAGCTATGTTTGAAGACACACGCTTTGGTTAGCATACCTTAGTGGTCATAAGAAAGATAATATAACGTGCGCCAACTTGTGTACAGTTCAGTCCTTAGTCGTTTTTCATGTGTGTGATTCTTGGTTGGCTCTTATCTTATTTACCATCAGATCTCTCTTCAGACCATGAAAGGTCAAGGATGTTACTTCCGATGTCCATGTGTTACTAATTCGAATTGATGGACATATAAATCATCTGCCATATCAAATATACAATAGTAGGATAAATAACATGGGGCAGTCCAAGAGTTATCGCTTGAGGTGCCAAAGTCTCATTCATATCAAATACATAATTATAATGATAAACAACATGGGGCAGTCCCCGAGTCACCGCTCGAGTTACCGAAGTCTCATTCATATCAAATATATAGTCATAATGATAAACAACATGGGGCAATCCCCGAATCACTGCTCGAGTTGCCGAGGATTCATTAATTCATTCTTGACACAATAAACCGATACATAATAATACTGGATACAATACACTTCCTCTAAGTGTAAAATGGACGAAGTAATGCTACATTCCATGGTATTTTTGATTCGTCTCCGGATTTATCCGCCTTGTTCCTTTCTGGTGCTTGAGCATCTATGAGGTAATATGCATCATTGTGCAGTTCTTTGCTCACGATGAATGGGCCTTCCCATGGGCGTGATATCTTATGCATGCCGGCCACGTGTTGCACTAGCCGAATGACCATATCTCTTTCCTTGAAGACTCTAGATTTACCTTCTTGCTATGGTAGCGTTTGAGGTCTTCTTGATAAACAGCTGATCTGGACAATGCAAATTCTCTTGCATCCTCTAGTATATCCACATTGTCGTGGTATTGCCGACGAGTACGCCGTGGAGGGGTCCTCATAGTGCGTGTTTAGATATGTGGGGTAAGGCATACGATTGACGGGTACGAGGTAACATAGCTTCCCCAGGTTCAGATCCCACAACGGTGGCGGAATCCTACTCCTGCTATAAATCACTATAATGGCAATACGCCGAGTTATAGGGATTGGTTCGCTGTGAGAGGTGTATGTTAATCGATGCCCTAAAGGTCCCATAGGCCCGACTTATATAGTCGTCAGGTCCTAGGGTTACGGGGAAAGTCCTAGACGGACAGGTTACAGATTCCTACACAGAATACAATTAGTCTAACGTGTCTTGCACTCCAAGGCTCCAGGTACGTCGGTGACTCCTCCGTAGCTTTCCTTTATTCGGCATGGGCCTCCCTTCTGGATCCATCTAACTGGGCCGCCTAGCAGGCCATGGGACATGCTACCAACTGTTGGCCACCCGGGTTATCCGGATTATAGACATGATATGAGGATACCCATATAGCATATCCCCAACAGTAGCCCCCAGAGAACTCCAAGATCTTGCGCCGTCTTGCCTCTTCAGGTTGAATGCTCCGTCTAGATGGATGTTGGGAAATCGTCAAGCAATATCTTGTAGTCCTCCCAAGAACCCTGCAATGTTCTTCGTCTTCAATTTATAAGTCGGAGAAAGGTTGAATCTTCCATCGTACTCTTCTCACAGCCGGACTGGATCCGTCCATGCCGGAATATTCCGATGTGATGGTTCACCTGCCAATGACAACTAAGACGACGTAGACATAGGTCAGTGGTGCCTCGTAACTCACACATGCAGAAAACATAATCATGTCCGTTTTTCCCGCGCGAAGGATATGAACCGTTGGTGGCGTCGGTTGGGAACGTGGAGAAATTTCCGTGCACACGCCCGCACACGTCGTCCACGCGCCGACCATTCGATCACTTTTCATGAATCTTGACGCCAGGGGTTATAAATTACAGCTGCGGTGAATTTTTTACTTTTCACCTCATTCTCCATTTGCGTCATCGTCTTCCTCCTACGAGCATATCCTTGAGCTCTCCGCGCATACGCGAAAAACCCTAGCCTCCCAATCTTCTCATTCACCTCTCCCCCCAATTCAATGGCGAGCAGCAGCTCTACTCCCTCCATGGCGGCGTCGGGCGATGCTGCGGCGTAGTCGGCGAGCGCCGTCCACGTGCCCCTAGAGGACCTGGTGCTGCCCAAGTCCGCAGTGGTCGAATGCACCGTCGGCGACCAAATTCCAGCGGCGCTAGAGCTGCTGGAGGAAGAAGGCGACTCCCACAAGGGTGATTGGGACGTATCGGATATCACTAACAATGATATCAAGGAGCTGGTCATTGAAGGCTACCTCCCTGCGACGGAGGGGCTTGTCTAGCGGGCGGCGCCAATCGGCGAGGTCACCCCTTCTCCCAAAGCTGGAGAGAAGGTGTACCTCAAAGATCAATTGGTACGCGGCGTTTCACTGCCCTTCTCCAACTTCTTCCTTGCTGTCCTCAAACACTTCCGGGTTCAACCTCAGAACCTCTCCCCCAATAGTATTCTCGCGCTTAGCAACTACGCGACGCTTTGCGAGGGATACCTAGGGATTAGTCCTAGGTTAGACTTGTTCATCTACTACTTCACCATCAAGTGGGAACCCGGAGCTGGCAAGGATGAGCTCACAAATTGTGGAACGATTAGCTTGAAGATCCGTCCTGGTCGGCGGTTTTTCGACATCATTGGCCATGAATCTTGCAAGAACTGGCAACAGACGTACTTCTACGACCCAGATATCCCTCTGGCTGGCCAAGAAGAAACGTATTCGGACTTTGTCGATGGAGCCGCCACCGAAGCGCCGACATGGAGGTCCCAAGACACCCTTCCCTCGGACGACGATGCTTCCCGCGCAGTAAGGCGGATAGAATGGTTCGTAGAGATGGGTTTGACCGGGTTGGACCTACCCATGTGTTGGTTCATCAGGAGAATCCAGCCTCTGCAGCACCGCGAGAAGTTAATGCATCAGTATACCACGGATAGGAAGGATAGCCTTCGTATCTCCATGGACAACTTTTTAAGTGACTCCATCAAGCTCCGCCTTAAGGACATCGTTAAGGTGATGGACAGGAAGCGTGGCTTCGCCATCACCTACGACATGTTCGCAGACGGCAAGTTCCCAGAGGTATGTATTTTCCGTGTTTGACATGTACTCCAGTTCTTCCGTCTAGCCATTATCATCTCATCTAACACTTTGGGATTTCACTTAACAGCTTAAGAATCTAGAGGAGGATGACATGGCTGTCCAAATCTATGACCCTAAGATGAAGGAAGTCACCGTCGTGTTCGACGATGATGTCTCGTTGGTGCGTAAGCGGAAGAGCTCCACCTCTGACGCTGCTGACGGAGGCAAGAAGAAGAAGACGGAGGGTGGAGCCTCCAAGAAGACTACCGCCGCCCTGGAGGCGGAGAAAAGAAAGATCACCGGGGATCCCTTTTACCAAAGCTCTCACTGTTGTGTAAGTCTCTTTTTCTCCGACATTGTCCATTGCTCATCTTATTCCTGTACTTATACTTTTGCACGTTTCAGGAAGAAGGCCAGTTTAAGTTTCAAGAATACCTCCAAAACATCGGGGGATTCTAAAAACATGAAAGACATGCTGCATTCTGATGTGTCCCACCACGCATCTCCCGCCATCGCCCCTATCACTCCCAGCGTCCAGCCTACACCTGCTCTGACAAGCTCTCCGGCTAAGGATGCATCTGGCCCTTCCGCCATGGAAGTGGACTCAGCTGCCTCCGCGGATCTCGTCGTTGCTGGTGAACAGGCGATGCAAGAAAGCACCGCAACCAAAATGGCTTAAGCTCTGCCTAAGGATGCCATCGGTAGCGGTAAGGCGGTGGTGGTGAGCGGAACGTCCATCGAAGTCGACGCCTTTGCACCTAGGATAACCACAGAGCTCCCGAAGATAGTCTACCCGGCGCTTACGCCGAGTAGCCCTACTTTGGATCCTGGTGCAGCTCCGACATCTCCAACCTGCGGTCTCGAGGAGCTTCTCCGACAAGAGGATATCTTGCAAGGAAACAACCTTTCCTTCAGCAAGTTGTTTGCCTAGAGCACTACCAACCTCAAGATCATCGCTCTTGTAAGTTTTATTTACCTTTTGCATTTCATATGAGTATACTACTGTAGCCCCCGAGGATTTAGACAGAAAACCATAGGCCTTTGCATCTGAATTCTCTAAGAGTGACTAAGCTAGAAAACTTCTCACTGTAGTCCCCAAGTATTTAGTTTGAATGAATTATTCCGACTAGATACTTTCAGAGTTGCATCCGCAGTGTTTGTAAACTTCGATAATGTATCCCCCAAGCCTCTAGTTGTAACTGAATTAGTTCTGACTAGATGCTTATGAAAAGACTAAGCATACTTGCTGAATTTAAAACTCGTACTGTAGCCCCCAAGAGTCTAGTTGAAAACTGAAATAGTTCTGACTAGGTGCATAAAGAAAAACTAAGCAACTTCCGAGTTAAAAACTCTCACTGTAGCCCCCAAGCCTCTAGGTGGATAATTATCCGGCTAGATGATCCAAGTAGACCAAGTGGTTCTGATATTATTTTCCACATAAAGAGAATGCTCGGAGAGGCATCGCCAATGAGAAGTTCCACAAGATGCACACAGAGCTGGAAGCCGAAAAGGGTAAAACTGCCTTCTTGAAGGAACAAATCACCAAGAGAAAGAGTCTGTTTTTCCTTTCGTTTTCATACCCCGACATGGTCTTAATCCATCACTCTCCGACTACACATTGTGTACTGTTCTTTCTCTGACTTGCAGTAACCATCGCCAAGGCCAAATGACATTGTTGAGCAGTCCAAGCACATTTAGTTGCTGGACAGCAAAAACAAAATCCTTAAGCAGGAGAGGACTGATACCTTGAATATGCATGAGGAGTCCATGGCGGCGCTACAAGAGTCTGTAAACACGGAGATCAACCGCTTGAAGGAGGAGATTCAATGCTGAAAGAGCAGAAGAGAGATGCCGATGAGAAGAATCAACGCAATCTTGAAGCATACATGATCCCCCGACAAGAGCGGGATTCCATGGCAGCGACGCTCCAACAAGCCGAGGCGAGCATCTTTGGTATGTGACCTTCCGTCTTGTACTTCTGTAAGCCAGTTACTTTGAACCTTTTTTTTGCGTTACTGAACTCATGTTCTCCTTTGTCAGAAATTTAGCTCCTATTGGTTTGACCAACTCGCCTCCTCTGCCAAAGGAATGCATGATCCTTATTGGAAAATTTATTAGCACCGCCGTTAAGCAAGCCAAGGAGATCGCCAAGCCCCTCAACATTAATATCAAGGCGGTGGATTCCGTGATGAAGTTCTTGGAGATCTTGTGTTAAGACCCCGAGCGTATTGTAAGCTGGAAGGCTTCATATACCCGGGCTGGCGCAAGGATGGCACTCTCAATGGATAAGGCGCACTATGAAGACGCTGACCTCGACACGGTAACCTTGGGTCTTCCTGACATAGATGATGAAGGATAGAAGGTTGACCACAAGGCTATCTAGGCATCGCTCGCGGCTCTTGACACCAGGGTTTCCGAGTTGGTCGATCCCAACATCTTCGTGCCGCTCGAAGTTATTGACGGCAACCGCTATAGCTCCTCCGAGTCCCTCAAGACCACCGACTTCGAGGAAGATGACTCTCCTGCTACCGGCGATGCTACATCCAAGTCTCCTGCACTAGAGGAATGAAAAAACACTATGTAATATTTGTTTCCTCTGGTTTGATGCATGTGGAAAAACTATTCTCTTAACTTAAGGCGGAAAAAACAATAGGTGTAATTTCCTACTACTCAAGTACTTGGTTCCAGCATGTAATTATTTTTTAAGCAAGTGCTTGCTTATCCATTACTCTGGTTTTTATGTTTGACTTTTCATGAGTCAGAGAACTCGTAGTCGGAACCATGTGATCAGGTGATGATGCCCAATGGCACCGTCAAATAACCAAGAACAAAATCGCCGACAATAAGTGCCAAAAGTCACTACTCCAGAATCCACATAAAAACAACAAAGTACGTGTAGACCAGAAAACGTAACCTAACGCCCATAGGCGGAATTTTCACAAGTGCAAATGCAAACTTGCGCATAAAGGTTTTATACGATCTAAAAATGAACACTAGAGGAGGTAAAAGACTCAGAAATATGAGTGAACCAGAGAGCTTTATTTCATTGATCATATAAGAAGTACACAATAGATAAAAAATATGCTAAGTGTAAAAAGGATGTAGTTGTGCTATGTTCCATGGCCGAACAAGCTCCAGGTAGTCATCATCCGGGTCACATCGCTTACACTTATGATCTTTGCTGGGTCTATCCTCAAGTTCACGATTGTCAACGAGGTAGTAAGACCCATTGAGCAGCGCCTTGCTTATCATGAACGGTCCTTCCCATGGCGGGGATAATTTGTGTGACTTCTTCTGCTTAAGTCGGAGAACCAGATCCCTCTCTTTAAATGAGCGATGCTGAACGCGGCGACTATGGTAGCTGCGTAGCTTCTGTTGGTAGATGGCGGATCTTTGGCATGCCAAAACATGCTCTTCCTCGAGAAGGTACACATCTAGGCGTCTGGATTCTTCAGCGTCTTCTTCGTCGTAGGCGGCAACTCTTGGTGCATCGTGAAGGATGTCGGAAGGCAGGATGGCTTCTGCTCCGTATACCATGAAGTAAGGGGTGTAGCCGGTGCATCTGTTGGGTGTAGTTCGTAAACCCCACAACACAGATGGTAGTTCCTCCGCCCAGGATCCATCTGCTCTATGTAGCGGTGCCTCTAGATGTGTCTTGATTCCCTGCAGAATTAATCCATTGGCTCGCTCAAGTTGTCCATTGGACTGTGGGTGTGCCACAAACGCTAGGTCAAGTCGTATGCCCTTGTCCAACAATAAGCTTCCACTTGTCCGAGTGATAAGTTGTTGCCGTTGTTGGTGATGATGCTATGTGGGAGACCAAATATCACCACTAGATCTCGGACAAAGCTAAGGGCAGTTGCCCCCATCAATCTTTCTAATGGGTTTAGCTTATATCCATTTGGTGAATTTATCAACTGATACTAGCAGATGCGTAAACCCACATGGTGTCGTCTGTTATGGACCAACCATGTCTAGCCCCAGACTGCAAACGGCCAAGTTATTGGTATGTTCGCAATTCTTCAGCTAGAACATGGGGTTGTCGGGCATAATATTGGCATCCCATGCATGTCTCAACCAGCTTATCGGCATCCGCCTTCGTGGTCAGCTAGTAGAATCCTTGCCGGAAGGCTTTGGCGACCAATGATCGAGGAGCGGCGTGATGCCCGGATTCTTTGAGATGGATCTCACGTAGGATTTCAATACCTTCTTGCTGGTAAACACACTTAAGGTATACACCAGTGGTGCTTCTTTTGTAGATCTTTCCATTGATTATGGTATAGACCTTTGCTCGACGTACTATTTGCCGAATTTTGACTTCGTCGTCGGGAAAAATTCCATGTACGAGATATTCCATGAACGATTGTGTCCAAGCTGAAGGGACCTTTTTTCACTGTGTGAACGAAAGAGTCAACTCTATCCGGGTTGTCGATGTCCGTCCCCTTCACGGATAGTATCTATAGATTCTCCAGGAAAACTCCAGGTGGAATTAGTTTGCGCCCTGATCCAAGCTTAGACGGTAGATCAGCTTCCTTGTTTTGCTCCCTAGGTACATACTTGACTTCGTAGCCCAAGAAGCTCTTGGCTATCTCGTCCACTTCATCGCGATATGCCACCATCATAGGGTTCCGCGTGTTCCAGGTGCCAGCCACCTGCTAGGCAACCAAGTCAAAATCTCCACAGCAAACTATGAGCTTGATGCCATTATCCTTCGCTACGCGTAGTTCATGAATGAGTGCTTCATACTCTGCCATGTTGTTCGTAGCCTCGAAGTGGATCTGCGGAATGTAGTGTAGCTTTTCCCCGGTTGGTGACTATAATAGTACACCAGGCCCGAGCCATTGAGTATCTTTGATCCGTCAAAGTGCATCACCCAGTATTCTGGCTCCGGCATTGGGGTAGCATCTGGCGACTCTGTCCAATCTGCAATAAAATCCGCCAAGTCTTGTGACTTGATAGAATCTCATCTCTTGTAGGTGATCTCGAAGGCGGCAAGTTCAGTGCCCCACTTTGCGACTCTTCCTGTAGCATCGCTGTTGTTGATAATGTCGGACAGCAGAGCCTTGCTCACAACTATGATAGGGTGCTCCTGGAAGTAGTGCCTTAGCTTCCGAGAAGCAAGGAACACTCCATAAGCTATCTTCTGGTAGTGTGGGTAACGCTGCTTGGATTCCGTCAAGACCTCACTTACGTAGTAAATTGGTCATTGAAATCCATACTCATGCCCTGGTTCTTTCCGCTCTACCACGACGACGATGCTGATTACCCGGTTGGTGGCCGCCATGTAGATTAACATAGCCTCTCCAGGCTCGGGTGCTACAAGGATAGGCGCCGAGGATAGTGTTTCCTTTAACTGCTTCAGTGTTGCATCTGCCTCGTCCGTCCATGTAAATTTATGCGCCTTCTTGACAACTTGCGTAGTGAGCCTTCTCTCCAAGTCGGTGACGAAGCGAACCCACCTCGCAACTTTAGCCGTTGTATGTCCTTCAGGAATGTCGGACAATTTATGTTTAGGATGGCCTTGATCTTCTCCGGGTTCACCTCGATTCCATGCTAGGAAATGATGAAGCCCCACAGTTTCCTGGTTGGTACCCCGAAGACGCACTTCTTAGGGTTAAGCATCATGTTGTATTTCCGAAGATTATCAAAGGTTTCTTTTAAGTCGCAGATTAAGTCCTTTGAATTTTTAGATATCACCGCTATATCGTCCACATAGGCGTGAACGTTCCGATCAATTTGATCGTGTAGGCAATGTTGCATTGTCCGCTGGTACGTAGCACCAGCGTTTTTCAGCCCAAAGGGCATCGTGACATAGCAAAACATGTCGTAAGGTGTGGTGAACAAAGTGGCCAATTGGTCCGACTTACTCATCTTAATTTGGTGGTATCCTGCGTATGCATCGAGAAAACACAAAAGCTCTGAGCCAGCCATCGAGTCAATGACTTGGTCAATGTGAGGCAAAGCAAACGGATCTTTGGGACACACTTTGTTCAAGCCGGTGTAATCAACGCACATTATTAATTCTTTGGTTCCTTTTTTGGGGACAAGTATAGGATTGACCACCCATCGGGTGTGAAGGACTTCTCGGATAAAACTATCCTTAAGTAACCTACCTATCTCCTTGTCTATGGCGCGTCTCTTCTCGTCTCCGAAGAGTCGTAGAGGTTGTTTCACCGGTTTGCATTTTGGATCAATATTCCAGCTGTGCTTGGCAAGTTCCCTAGGTACACCTTTCATGTCGGCAGGTTGCCAGGCAAAGATGTCCCTATTCTCACGGAGGAACTCGATGAGTGTGCTTTCCTATTTGGGATCCAGGTTCGTCCCAATGGCGGTGATCTTGGAGGCATCGCCTACCACAAGTTCCACCGGCTTGGTTTCGATGGCGGCCTTGAAAGCTCGGGCGGAGTCAAAAATCTGCTTCTTCGATGCCAACATCTCCGAGGCATCGACCTTGCTCTGGATCTCCTTCAATTCTTCACTGTAGAGGACAGCTTCTGCAAAGGCTACTTCGCCAATCTCGTAGTCCCTTTCCTTAGTAAAGCTTCCGGATATGGTGATGACTCCGTTTGGTCTGGGTATCTTAAGCTTGTTGTAGACGAAGCATGGCTTGGCCATGAAGGCGTGGAAGATATCGCGTCTGAATATGACGTGGTACACGCTCTTGAAGGGGGCCACCTCGAAGGTCATGCGCTCTTGGCGGTAATTATTTACATTGCCAAAAGCGACCTAAAGTGTGATGCATCCAAGGGACCGAGCCTCCCGACCAGGAACTATGCCATGGAAGGTGGTGCTGGTCCGCCTTAGGTTAGCCTCCGTGAAGTTCATTTTGTGCAGTGTATCCAGGTACATGATGTTGATGCTGCTTCCACTATGCACCATACATTTGGTGAACTCATTGCCGTCAATCATGGGGTTGATGACCATGGAGTACTGGTTCTCCGTAGGGATGAGGTCTGGGCGATCCTTCCTGTCCCAAGTAATTGAAATCGACGACCAGCGCAGGTACTAGGGAACTGGGGGTAGAGTGGCCTTCAGTATCCTCATAGAGGTCTTTTGTTGTCAGATAGTGGGGGTCCCAAGGAAAGTGTGGAAAACGGCCTCCTTCTTCTCGAAGGGGTTCTTACCCTTGCCATCACTCTTGGCGGCGTTCTTTGGGTCAACATCGTCATCCATGTCACTTGAATCCTTGGACTCCTCGTCCTTCTTCTTCCCCTTGCCTTGCCTCACGGTCTGTTCTTCCAACTTCGTTTTTAGCCGGACTCCGGTTCCTCCATGAGATCGTTGACGAATTTGCAATGGCGATTGGTGTGAGTGGCCTTGCCGTTGGCTTAGAGGTGTACAAGGCACGGCATATCACGGTACTCTTCGTAGTTTTGGGGAACACGGAGCGCTGCCAAGGTAGTTTCACTGCCTCGCTGCTGCCAACGACTAGCTCCCCATCCTCGGCCACGCTATCTGCCATCACCTTGTCCTGCAAATGTCATAGCGACCATGTCTAGGTTTGCTTTTCTTCTGGCGGGCACTTCTGCTTGGTGATGTTGTTCCTCCTAGCTTGAGTTGGAACGGCCATTGCCGGCTGGTAGCCGCGAGCATCGTCATCGGTAGCTGCGAACTCACTGGCTAGCTGGATCATCTAGTTGAGATCTAGTCAGTGATTGTCCTGCAAGTGCTTCAACTTATGTCGGAGCAACATACCTTTCTCCAACCCATCGATGAAGGCGGCCATGGAGGTCTGGGCGTGCACTCCTACGCAGGAATTCTTCATATCCAGCTAGCGAGAGAGGTAAGCGCGAGATGACTCGTCTTTTCCTGCACGCACCGCTGTAGATCACCAACAGTATAGGGACGCTTATACGTATCCTTGAATTTCTTGGTGAATGCTTCTTGCATGTCCAACCAATTTCAGATAGATTTTTTTGGCAAGTCATCAATCCATTGTCGGGTCGTGCCTACCAGCATCAGAGGGAGGTACTTGACGGCGACGTTGGGGTTACCCCCGGCGATCTCCACCGCGTTTCCGTAATCCTGTAACCACGTAGCTGGTTTGGCGGTGCCGTCATAGGGCTTGATGGTCTTGTCAATCCGGAAACCCTTGGGGTAAGTTGCGGTTCGTATTACAGGTCCAAAGCAATGTGGTCCCAAGTATTGTCCTTCCCGGGACTCGTGAATCTTGTCCAAACGTGAACGTGCGTCGTATGGCTCTAGGCTTATTTTCTTCTTGTTGCCATCAGGGGATGTGCTTGTAAACGACGCGGGCCTCCTCCGCCATGGTGGCTGCTAGGTGGCGACGGAGGCGGAGGTGGCGGTGGGTTAGCTTTCTTGCTGTTACCCTCCTACGACGCCTCACACTTGTCGAGGTTGCTTGTTGGACGTGGAGGGTCATGGCGTGACCTGCTCTTGTGTCCTTGGTTGGGCTATCCTTCATGACGGTTCTGCTCCGTGTTGTCACGTATGACGATGTCGCTCTGCCTTGGCAGAGGCATATCCGTATGACGTTGAGCCTTGGTATCTTCGCGATGTTGGGGAGACCGGAGCGGTGGATATGGGCGTCGAGGTTGAGCCTTGCCTCCGTGGTTGGAGGATATGGGGATAGCATCCTTCCTGTTGCGCGCATCCCTCCGTCTTTGTTCTGACGAACCCGTCTGGGACCCGACATCATGAGGAGATCGATCCCTTGGCGGCTTTGGCTGGCTAGACTGGCAGAACGCTGGGTCAGACTCAAGCCTCTGAGAGGTGGCCTTTTCCTATTGTTTCACCGCCTTGGCCACAAGGTCATAGACCTGGTCCAGAGCTATAGGTGATCTATCCTGCTCCAAAAGGGTCTTGGCGATGGCGAGGTTGAGGAGAGTGGTGGGCATCACCTGCCTTCTGTGACACCCCCGGGATTAGGGCTAAACAAATCCTAAACCTCCGTCTGACATAAGATTAACCTTGAGCTCGAGAATATCCAGTGAAGAATCGGTAACATGGCAGTGACCCTACGACACAAAATTTATTACATCAAGCTCATAACTGAACAGAGAACCAAATTTTTACAAGCAGAGGTCACTGACCACAAACATCAAACAACGGAAGGCAAATTATGCTATTAAGGATAGCAAACATAAAAATGTCCTAAGAGACCTAAAGCATAACGATGACGTCCCAGCCCATAGATTCCAGGCTGTCGGCCGAGAACCCCAAGCTACTCGTCGGTGTCGATGTAGTACGAACTTGTCTTCAAGGGAACAATTACTCTGCTACAAAAGTATCAACAAAGCAAGGGTGAGTATAGGGTGTACTCTGCAAGACTTATGGCTGGTGGTGTTGTTTTTCATAAAGCCAACTTTGTTTTTAAAACAAGAGAGAGAAGAAGCTTGTCCAATCAGAGTATTTTAAAAGGGGATAAGAGAGCGACATCTCCAAAATATTGATCATCATCTTCTTTTGATATCCACCAAATCATCATCTAACCTTATCTAGGATCACCCCCTCGTACCCATGAGGAAGCGTCCTTAAACACACGTTGATCTGCCAAGTTTTACGATTAGGTTCATGTTCTCTATGATCTTGAGTCTGGTTGCCAAGTTGTTCATAACCATGAAAACGGCTTTTGGAAAATATTGTAACCCTGCAGGGGTGTACAACTTTACCCACATGTACTAACCTTCTCTTAATGCCACAATGATTAGCCCTCTTTCTTAGAAGGCTGACACAGGGTGGTTAGACACGACCTTTACCTTGCTTTCGCCGAGACCATGAGTTACGCAATAAGTATGGTTCCGCCGTAACGGGTCAAATCCCAAAGCCGGTACTTAAAGATGTGAGGCGAGGTTGGTTTACCAGGGGCGCTATCTACCCCAAGCAAACCGGTCCACGCTTCCCTACCTGTTATGAATGCACCTCCTTCACCGCCTTCGAGAAGATCGAGAATGCATGTCGAATGGAACGCCCGAACTATGTAACTCATGGAATCTACTACGAAAGTTAGTTGCTCGTGAGGTTTTCTAGGCCTCGTGTGGTTGTACGCTCGTCTTGGTTCCAAAGGCAAGAACTCAGGTCCTAGTGGTGGCGAGCATAGGACTAGAAAAACCACATCCCACCGTGGCCTCCCATACAAGCCTTAGCATGTTTAACTTATATCACCTTTGATATCATCTCATCGCGTTCTCCTGTCATACTAGATTATCTGCGTATGATACATCATATGGGTGAACCAGACTCAACAGCTATGCATGGCTAAGCAAGACACAAAATAAGCTCTAGCAGTGCTCACAAGCCAAACCTAGTTATGCTAGGAGCAGTGGATCAGGTAATATAAGCTCAAAGGAAGTAATGCAATAGATAGGATACTCTAGCTATCGATAAAAGACCATAGTAGAATCGTATGCATCATGACAAGATTGAAATGCTTTCGAAATCATAGGATTATATCATAGTGGGGCTATGCTTGCCTTTGCCAATTGATAGAAGATAAATAAATCTTTGGAAGCCTTGTACTTGACTTGGTTACAGTTGGTCAAGTATTTGTCCTCGAGCTTCGATCTTCGACGGTGTTGATCTCAGTCTTCGATCTCGCTCTCGATATCGTACTCTACCGGGAAGAACCAAACACCGGAAAGAGAAGGAAATAATCAACAATGTCATCGATGCAATGCTCAGGCAAGGATGATGATATGACCGATCAAAATGCATTGAAATGAAACCCTATAGCATGCTCGATAAATTAAAAGGGGTTCCGAGGGGTGAAAACCCTAACTCGTGGAAACTCCGGAATCACCTATGAGGGGTTACTATGTTCTTCTAATTAAACTTGTCTTGAAAGTTGTTTAATAATACATGATTATAACTTAAATAGATATTTCTCAATTTTATGAACATTTTGATATATTATTTGTATTTTTCTGATTTAAAATGAATTAGATATGAATTTTACAAGTTTTATTCATTTATTGGATTTATCAAACAATTTTAAAAAGGTTTACTGCGTCACTGTGACATCAGCGAGGGCGTTAATAATTTTTACGCTGCTACTGGACCTAGCCTCTATGGCTGACTGAGGGTCCAGGGCCACGTCATCAGCCACGATGGCAAAGCTTCGTCGATGCCATGTCATCTGGCCGTTGACCGGCGGACGGTGGTCGGATCTGTTGGGGATATGCTATATAGGTATCCTAATAGCATGTCTCTTATCCGACTAACCCGGGTGGACCATAGTCGGTAGCATGGCCTATGGCCTGCTGGACGGCCAAGTTAGGTGGATCCAGAAGGGAGGCCCATGTCGGATAAAGGAAGGCTACAGTGGAGTCACCAGCGTACCCGGAGCCTTGGAGTGCAAGATACACAAGACTAGTAATAGACGGTGTAGGACTATGTAACCTGTCCATCTAGGAGTTTTCCCTCTAAACCTAGGTCCTAGCGACTATATAAGTTGGGCCTATGGGAGCCTTTAGGGCAGACAATCTCATACAACTTCAGACAACCTCGCACAGCGAACATATCTCTATAACTCGGCGTATTTCCCTTATAGTGATTTATAGCAGGAGTAGGATTCCGCCACCGTTGTGGGATCTGAACCTGGGTAAGCTGTTACCTTGTACCCGTCAACCGTCCGCCTTACCCCACGTCTCTAAACACGCACTGTGAGGACCCATCCATGGCGTACTCGTCGGCAATACCACGACAGTTGGCGCCCACCGTGGGGCAAGAGGCGCTTCAGGATCTTCAGCGGGCGAGGACCAAGATATTCGCGGGAATCGGCGAAACCGTAGCCATTGGCCATGTTCTCTTCTCCGGCAACATTCCGATCGTCCCTCCTGACGAGTTCTGGATCCCGGCGAAGACGAACCCTACGCGGTGTTCGATCGTTCCTATCGGAGACATCCACCTCTTCATCGGCGAAACCGACTCGGGCAATAGTTCCCTGGGAGTCGGAGGAGCATCAAGACCCGCACGGACCGCCTACGGGCATGATATGTTCGCGGAAGGATTGATGTCGGATCTCTCTTTGGAGTTTGCCGGCAAAGATCAGAAAAATTCAAGACCCGCACGGACCGCCTATGGGAAGGACACGTTCGCGGAAGGATCGATGTTGGATCTCTCTTCGGAGTTTGCCGACAAAGATCGAAAAATTTCAAGGCCCACCCAAACCGCCCCTGTGCAGGATATAAAGGTGGAAGATCACTGCAAATGCCCGTCATGCGTCGGGCAGCAGAGATCCAAGTTCGTTGGCGTGGTTACCATCTTCGATCTGGCGCGCTGCATTCAGAGAGAGGGACAAAACCCCCGCGATTACCTGGCCAGGTGGCTCCGTATACGAGCCGATCTGGCCCACTACCCTAATGATGATGCCATCTATCACTTTGTGGAAGGACTGGACCATGGCACGCTTCCCCGACATTCTCTAAGATGGCAGCAGGCGTCAGGACGCCTTACCTTCGAAGGCATGGTGAACACCGTCAACAACTACGCAGAGGCCGAAACGGCACCTCAGACAGTGCTTGCGTTCATTGACGGAGCCCCTCCGATTCAGCCACCACCACCACTGCCTCCGGCTGCCATCGTCGCAGCAGCGCGACCACCTCCAGTCATCGTCGAGCCCGTTGCACCTCCACCGCCCGTCATCGAGGAAGTCCTGGAACCCTCCGACTCTGTCATTGACGCACTTTATGCTGATTTCAGTGCAGATTCAGAGGAGATAGACTTCAGTCCAGAAGAGCTATACTCCGCTATGCAGGAGATGGAGGAGGAGTACTCGCGCGACGAGCAGGCCAACAACACCGTCATGTCCCGAGGGTTGTTCGTCACCATTGGGACGGCGATGGATGAAGATCAACAGGGACGAGCTATGCCTACGGCGCTAGAAAAGGGGAAGGGGCCACTTATTGCTGCTGATGATGATCGCGCAAAGGTCATGCCTCCTCCGCCTAACCCAGTGCAGCAGCCGTAGGAACCCGACACCGGCCCGAGCAACAACAACACCGCAAACGTGCCGCCTCCAGTATCTACATCGGCAGTATCCCAAGTTACTCCAGCTGATAGAGTGATGTACGGCAATCTCTTTGTCGAGCCACTAACCGTCGCTCATATCCGGCGTGACCCAGCAGCGAAGCGCCGAATTGCTGGAGGCGCAAGCCATCGCGGAGCAAGGCGCTAAGCTACATCGAGATCTGGTCATCGCGCAGAAATCCATAGAGAAAGCTAGAGCAATGGAGGCCGAGTACAATACTTTGCTACAGCAGCAGAAGGCTAAGAAAGCTCCGCCTCGCGTTATCAATGATCCTGGTGTACGGCGCAACCTAGGATGGGCTCCCTCGAAGCCGGCACAGGCCAAGCCATACATTGACAGTGAAGGCAAGCAGGTGATGCCCACCCCACTCCTTATCCTCGCCGTCACCAAGACCCTTCTGGAGCAGGATAGATCACCTGAGGTAGTGGAACAGGTCTATGACCTAGTGGCCAAGGCGGTGAAGTAGGAGGAAAAGGCTACCTCTCAGAGGCTTGAGTCCAACCCAGCGCTCTGCCAGTCTATCCAATACAAGCCGCCAAGGGACAGATCTCCTCTTGATGTCGGGTCCCAGACGGGTTCTTCAGAACGAAGATGGAGGGATGCACGTACAGGAAGGATGCCATCCCCATATCCTCCAACCACGGAGAAAAGGGCTGACCTCGTCGCCCATCGCCACTGCCCCGATCTCCCCGACATCGCGAAGATTACAAGGCTCACCATCGTACGGATATGCTCCCACCACAGCAGTGCGGCATTGTCATCTGCGACAACGCAGAGCAGACCCGTCATGTCGGAGAGCGCAACCAAGGACACAAGAGCAGGTCACAGGAGAGCGCAACCAAGCAACCATGACAGGCGTGAGGCGTCGCAGGAGGGTAATAGGAAGGAGGCTAACGGACCGCCTCCTCCGCCTCCGTCACCACCAAGCAGTCACCATGGCGGAGGAGGCCCGCGTCGGTCACGCAGCCCATCCCCTATTGACAAAAAGAAGAAGAATCCGGAGCCGTACGATGCACGTTCGCGGATCGATAAGATCCACGAGGCCCGGGAAGGATCATACCTGGGACCACGTTTCTTTGGACCTGCAATATGGTCCGCAACTTACCCCAAAGGTTTCCGGATTGACAAGACCATCAAGCCCTATGACGACACCGCCAAGCCAGCCACATGGTTGCAGGACTACGGAAACACGGTGGAGATTGCCAGAGGCAACCCCAACGTTGCCGTCAAGTACCTCCCGTTAATGTTGGCGGGCACGGCCCGTCAATGGATCGACGACTTGCCGAAGAAATCTATCTACAACTGGCTGGACATGCAAGAAGTGTTCACCAAGAACTTTGAGGGTACATACAAGCGTCCCTGCACTGTGAGCGATCTACAGCGTTGCGTGCAAGAGTAAGACGAGACATGTCGCGCCTACCTCTCTTGCTGGCTGGATATGAAGAATTCCTGTGCAGGAGTGCACGCTCAGACCACCATGGCCGACTTCATCGATGGGTTGGAAAGGGGCACGTTGCTCCGACATAAGTTGAAGCGCTTGCAGGACAATCACCAGCTTGACTTGAACCAGATGATTCAGTTGGCTAGTGAGTTCGCAGCTGCCGACGACGATGCTCGTGGCTCATTGTCGGCAACGGCCGTTCCAACTCAAGCTCGGAGGAACAACAGTACAAAGCGGAAGACCGATCCAAAATAAGAGCAATCTACCGACATGGTCGCTATGACTTTTGCAGGATGAGGAGAAGGCAGACGATGTGGCAAGGAAGGGGAGCTGGTCGTGGGCAGCAACGAGGAAGTGAAACCACCTCGGCGCCGCTCCGCATTCCCCAAACCTACGAAGAGTACCACGATATGCCGTGCCTCGTACACCTAGACCCCAACGGAAAGGCCAACCACACAAATCGACACTGCAAATTCGTCAACGACCTCAAGGAAGACCCAGAGTCCGGCTACAAGCAAAGTCGGAAGAACAGACCGCGAGGCAAGGGCAAGCGGAAGAAGAAGGAGGAGTCCAAGGATTCAAGTGACATGGACGAGGACATTGACCATAAGCACGCCGCCAAGAGCGACGACAAGGGCAAGAACCCCTTCGCAAAGAAGGCCCCAGTCTACCACACTTTCCTTGGCACCCCCACCGTCCGACAAGAGAAGACCTCTCTGAGGATCCTGATGGCCACTCTCCCCCCAGTTCCCCATTACCTGCGCTGGTCGGAGGTTCCAATAACTTGGGACAGGACGGACCACCCAAACCTTGTGCCCACGGAGAACCAGTACGCCATGGTCATCAACCCATTGATTGACGGCGTGGAGTTCACCAAGTGCATGGTGGATAGTGGAAGCAGCATCAACATCATGTACCTGGATACACTGCAGAAGATGAACTTGATGGAGGCAAACCTAAGGCGGACCAACACCGTTTTCCACGGCGTAGTTCCTGGTCGGGAGGCTTGGTCCCTTGGGTGCATTACACTTCAGGTAGCCTTTGGCGATGTTAATAATTACCGCCAAGAGCGCATGACCTTCGAGGTGGTCCCCTTCAAGAGCATGTACCACGTCATATTTGGCCGCGACATATTCCACACGTTCATGGCCAAGCCATGCTTCGTCTACAACAAACTCAAGATACCCGGACCAAACGGCATCATCACCGTATCCGGAAGCTTTACCAGGGCAAGAGACTGTGAGATAAATGAAGCAGCCGTTGTAGAAGTTGTCCTCTACAGCGAAGAATTCAAGGAGATCTAGAGCAAGGTCGATGACTCAGAGATGCCCGCGTCAAAGAAGCAGATCTCCAACTCCGCTCCTGCGTTCAAGGCCGCCATCGAGACCAAGCCGGTGGAACTTGTGGTAGGCGATGCCTCCAAGGTCACCGACATTGGGACAAACCTGGATCCCAAATAGGAAAGCATGCTCGTCGAGTTCCTCTGTGAGAACAGGGACATATTTTCCTGGCAACCTGCCGACATGAAAGGTGTACCTAGGGAACTTGCCGAGCACAACTTAAACATTGATCCAAAATGCAAACCAGTGAAACAACCTCTACGACGCTTTGGAGATGACAAGAGACGCGCCATTCGCAAAGAGATAGCTAGGTTACTTAAGGCTAGATTTATCCGAGAAGTCCTTCACACCCAATGGGTGGCCAATCCTGTACTTATCCCCAAAAAGAGAACCACTGAATTAAAAATGTGCGTTGATTATACCGGCTTGAACAAAGCATGTCCCAAAGATCCGTTTGCTTTGCCTCGCATTGACAAAGTCATTGACTCGACGGCTGGCTCGGAACTTTTGTGATTTCTCGATGCATATTCAGGATACCACCAGATTAAGATAAGGAAGTCGGACCAATTGGCAAATTCGTTCACTACCCCTTACAACACGTTTTGCTATGTCACGATGCCCTTTGGGCTGAAAAACGCAGGTGCTACTTACCAGCAGACAATGCAACGTTGCCTCCACAACCAAATTGGTCGGAACGTTCACGCCTATGTGGACGATATTGCGGTGATGTCTAAAAAGTCAAACTACTTAATCTCCCACTTAAAAGATACCTTTGATAATCTCCGGAAATACAACATGATGCTCAACCCCAAGAAGTGCGTCTTCGGGGTTCCAGCCGGCAAATTTTTGGGCTTCATCGTTTCCCAACGTGGAATCGAGGTCAATCCGGAGAAAATCATGGCCATCTTAAACATAAACCGTCCGACATGCCTAAAGGACATTCAACGACTAACAGGTTGTGTTGCAGCAGCTAGTCGGTTCGTCAGCTGACTTGGAGAGAAGGCTCTGCCGCTGTACATGTTGTTGAAGAAGGCGGACAAATTCACGTGGACGTACGAAGCAGATGCAGCATTGAAGCAGCTCAAGGAGATTCTTTCCTCAGTGCCCATCCTTGCAGCACCCGAGCCTGGCGAGCCCCTGTTAATTTACATGGCGGCAACCAACCGGGTAATCAGCATCGTCGTCGTGGTACAACGGAAGGAACCAGGCTATGAGCACGGAGTTCAACGACTAGTTTACTACGTAAGCGAGGTCTTGACGGAGTCCAAGCAGCGTTACCCGCACTACCAAAAGATAGCTTACGGAGTATTCCTTGCTTCTCGGACGCTGAGGCATTACTTTCAGGAGCACCTAATCACAGTGGTGAGCAAGACTCCACTGTCCGACATTATCATAACAGCGACGCTACAGGAAGGGTCGCGAAGTGAGGCATTGAACTTGCCGCCTTTGAGATCACCTACAAGATACACGACGCTATCAAATCACAAGCCTTGGTGGATTTTGTTGCAGATTGGACAGAGATCCCAGACGCTACTCCATTGCCAGAACCAGAGTACTGGGTGATGCACTTTGACGGATCAAAGATGCTCAACGGCTCGGGGGCTGGTGTATTGCTACAGTCACCAACATGAGACAAGATACGCTACGTTCTGCAGATCCATTCGAGGCTACAAACAACATGGCGGAGTATGAAGCACTCATTCATGGACTACGTGTAGCCAAGGATATTGGCATCAAGCGCATAGTTTGCTGTGGAGATTCCGACTTGGTTGCCCAGCAGGTGGCTGGCACCTAGAACGCGTGGAACCCTATGATGGCGGCATATCGAGACGAAGTGGACGAGATAGCCAAGATCTTCTTGGGCTACGAAGTCAAGTATGTGTCTAGGGAGCAAAACGAGGCGTCTGATCTGCTGTATAAGCCTGGATCAGGGTGCAAGCGAATTCCGCCAGGAGTTTTCCTAGAGCATCTGCGCACACCATCCGTGAAGGGAGCCGACATCAACAACCCGGATAGAGTTGACACTTTTGTCAACATGGTGACCAAGGTCCCTCCGGCTTGGACAAAACCGTTCATGGAATATCTCGAACACGGAACTTTTCCCGACGACGAAGTAGAAAGACGACAAATAGTACGACAAGCAAAGGGTTATACCATAATCAATGGGAAACTCTATAAAAGGAGCTCTACTGGTGTATACCTAAAGTGTGTTTCCCAGCTAGAAGGTATGGAAATCCTACGCGAAATCCATCTCGGAGATTGCGGGCATCACGCCGCTCCTCGATCGTTGGTCGCGAAAGCCTTCCGGCAAGGATTCTACTGGTTGACCGCGAAGGCGGATGCCGACAAGATGGTTAATACATGCATGGGATGCCAGTATTATGCCCGACAACCACATGTTCTTGCTGAAGAACTACGAACAATACCAATAACTTGGCCGTTTGCAGTCTAGGGGCTAGACATGGTGGGACCGTTACAAACGGCACCTTGTGGATTTACGCATCTGCTTGTAGCAGTTGGCAAATTCAGTAAATGGATAAAAGCTAAACACATTAGAAAGCTTGATGGGGCAACTGCCCCAAGGTTCGTCCGAGATATAGTGGTGAGATTTGGTCTCCCACATAGCATTATCACCGACAAAGACAACGATTTATCACTCAGAGAAGTGGAGGCATATTGCTGGGAGAAAGGAATCCGACTTGACCTTGCATCTGTGGCACACCCACAATCCAATGGCCAAGTTGAGTGAGCCAATGGATTAATTCTGCAAGGAATAAAGCCACGTCTTGAGGCACCACTACATAGAGCAGCTGGAGCCTGGGTGGAAGAATTGCCATCTGTGCTGTGGAGTTTACGAACTACACCCAACAGATCTACTGGCTACACCCCTTACTTCATGGTATATGGAGCATAAGCCATCCTGCCCTCCGACATCCTCCACGATACACCAAGAGTTGCCGCCTACGACGAGGATGACGCTGAAGAATCCAGACGCCTAGATGTGGACCTTCTCGAGGAGGAGCGTGTTTTGGCATGCCAAAGATCCGCCATCTACAAGCAGAAGCTACGCAGCTACCATAGTCGCCGCGTTCGGCATCGCTCGTTCAAAGAGGGGGATTTGGTGCTCTGACTTAAGCAGAAGAAGTCACACAAATTATCCCCGCCATGGGAAGGACCGTTCATCATAAGCAAGGCGCTGCTCAATGGGTCTTACTACCTTGTTGAAAATCGTGAACTAAAGGATAGACCCAGCGAGGATCATAAGCGTAAGAGACATGACCCGGATGATGACTACCCGGAGCTTGATCGGCCATGGAACATAGCACAACTACGTCCTTTTTACACTTAGAATTTTTATCTAATTGTGTATCTCTTATATGATCAATGAAATAAAGCTCTTTGGTTCACTCATATTTCTTAGTCTTTTACCTCCTTTAGTGTTCATTTTTGGATCATGTAAAACCCCTATGCACAAGCTTTGCGTTTGCACTTGTGAAAATTCCGCCTACGGGCGTTAGCTTAAGTTTTCTGGTGTACACGTTCTTTGTCGTTTTTATGTGGATTCTGGAGTAGTGACTTTCGGCACTTGTTGTTGGCGATTTTGTGCTCGGGTTATTGACGGTGCTATTGGGCATCATCACCTAAGCGCATGGTTCCGACAACGAGTCTTCCGACTCACGAAAAGTCAAGCATAAGAACCAAAGTAATGGATAAGCCAGCACTTGCTTAAAAAATATATACATGCTGGAAATTAGTTCTTAAGTAGCAGGAAATAACAACCATTGTTTTCCGCCTTAAGTTACATCACCAAGTTTTTTCCGCGCATACACCAAAGGTGAAACAAATATTACATAGTGTTTTTCATTCTTTGGGCGCAGGAGACTTGGAAGCAGCATTGTCCCCAAACGGAGAATCACCCTCAACGTCGGCACTATGATGAGTCTCGGAGGAATCTTGGTTGACGCTATCGATGGTGTTCATGGGCACGAAGACGTCGATGTCCACCAACTCGGCAACTCTGGTATCGAAACCCGCGAGTGATGACAATATGGCTTCGTGATCAATCTCTTTGTCATCATCGTCAACGTCGGGGATACCAGAGGTCACCGTGTCGATGTCGGCACCTTCGTAGTGTGCCTTCAGCATTGACAGCGCCATCCTTGCGCCAGCATGTGCACATGAAGCTTTCCAGCTCGTGACACGCTCGGGGGCTCGGCGCAGAATCTCCGAGTACTTCGCCACGGAGTCTGAGGCCCTGATGTATATCTGGTGGGACTTGGCAATCTCCTTGGCTTGGGTGATGGCGGTGTTGATGAAGTTGTCGGCAAGAACCATGCATTCCTTGTCCGAAGGAGGCGAGCGGGTTAAACCCATAGGAGCTGAAAATTCCGACAAGGAGTGCATGAGTTCAGTAAACTCTAAGTATCCAGACTACAGAGATACAAGGCGGAGGAAACTTACTGAAGATGCTGGCCTTGGCCTGACAGAGGGTGTCTGCCAAGAAGTCCTTCTCTTGTTGGAGGAGCTTAAATGCCTCGCTGTGGCATTGCTTTTGCTCATCAGCAGCTTGCTTCTGATCTTTTAAGATCGCAAGCTCCTCCTTCAAGCGATTGATTTCCGCGGAGGCGGAATCCTGCAGGGCTTTCATGGAATCCTCGTGCATCTTCAGCATCTCTTCCCTCTCCTTCTTAAGGATTTTGTTCTCGCTGTCCAGCTGCTGAATGTGCTTGGACTGCTCGACAGTATCCTTGGCCTTGGAGACATGCTCTGCAAGTCGGAGAAAACAAAGTACACAGTGAGTACTCGGATAATGAAGGCACAAAACCAAGACGGAATGCGCAAAAAGAAAACAGACTCTTGTTTTTGATGATCTGTTCCTTCAAGATGGCAGTTTTACCCTTTTCGGCTTCAAGATCTGCGCGCATCTTCTGGTACTTGTCGTTGGCCATGCCCCTCCGAGCATTCTCGTTCTGTGGAAAAAAGTACAAAGTTAAACCGTTGTTTAGTCTACTTGGAGCGCCTAGTCGGAAACTTTCCACCTAGGTGCTCGGGGGCTACAGCGAGAGTTTTTTAACTTAGCAATATGCTTAGCTTTTCTTTAAGAATCTAGTCGGAGCTAATTCAGTTCTCGATTAAAAGCTTGGGGGCTACAGTATAAAGTTTTTAACTCGGAATCTGCTTACCTTTTCTTTAAGCATCTAGTCGGAACTAATTCAGTTACAACTAGAGGCTTGGGGGCTACAGTATTGAAATTTATAAACACTGCTTATGCCATTCTTAAAGCATATAGTCAGAGTAATTCATTCCATATAAATGTTTGGGGGCTACAGTGAGAGTTTTTCTAACTTAGTCACTCTTAAGAGCATATAGATACAAAACCTATGTTTTTTCGTCTACATCCTCGGGGGCTACAGTGGGATACTCATATGAAATGCAAAAGGCAAAGTAAAAACTTACAAGTGCAATAATCTTGAGGTTTGTTGCACTGTCGGCTAGCATCTTGCCGAAGGAAATGCTATTTCCTCGCAAGATATCCGCTTGTCGGAGTAGCTCCTCCTCAAGACCGCACGTCGGAGATGACGGTACTCCTCTAGGAACCAGAGTTGTGTCACTCGGCGTGAGCACCGGGTAAACTATCTTTGGAAACTCAAAAGGTTTCTGGGGAGTAAGGGCACCGCCTTCGACAGAGGTACCAGCTCCCACCACCGCCTTGCCGCTACCGATGGCATCCTTAGCCATAGCTTCAGCCATTTGTAGAGCAGTAATCTCCTGCGTCGCCTGCTCGCCGACAACAGCGAGTTCGGTAGAGGCGCCAGAATCCACTTCCATGGCGGAAGGGTCTGGTGTCTCCTGGGCTTGAGAGCTTGTCGGGGCAGAGGAAGGCTTGACGGCAGGAGTAGCAGGGGCGATGGCGGGGGAGGAGTCGCGATGCAGCATGTCCTTGATATTTCTAGAAGCCCCCAAAGTTTTGGAGGACTTCTTGAGGCTGGTCGTGGCTTTCTTCCTGGAACGTACAAGGTGCATAAGTACAGAAACAAGACAGATAAGTAGACAATGTCGGAGAATGAGAAGCTTACACTAGGGGGCGCTTTGGCAAAAATCCCGGTAGCTTTTCTCTTTTCCGCCTCTAGGGCGGCGGTACTCTTTTTGGAGGCTCCACACTCCGTCTTGTTCTTCTTGCCTCCGTCGGCAGCGTCAGAGGTGGAGCTCTTCCGCTTTCGTGCCAACGGGACATTGTCGTCGGACACGACCGTGACTTCCTTCATCTTTGGATCATAGATTTGGGCAGCCAGGTTGCCCTCATCTAGATCGCTAAGTTGTTAAGTGAGAAATCACCGTGTTAGATAAGATGGTATTGGCAAGACGGAAAAAATGGAGCATATGTCATATACGGAAAATAAATACCTACCTTTGGGCACTTGCCGTCTACGAACATGTCGTAGGTGATGGTGAAGCCACGCTTCTTATCCTTCACCTTGACGATGTCCTTTAGGCGGAGCTTGATGGAGTCGCTCGAGAAGTTATCCACGGAGATCCGGAGGGTATCCCTTCGATCAATGGTATACTTGTGCATGAACTTCGCGCGGTGCTGTAGAGGTTGTATTCGCCTGATGAACTAGCACATGGCTAGGTCCAGGCCGGTCAAACCCTTCTCTATGAACCATTCGATCCTCCTTATTGCGCGAGAAGCGTCGAGGTCAGAGGGCAGGGAGGCATGGGATCTCCATGTAGAAACTTCAGCAGCGGCTCCATCCACGAAGTCCGGGTATGTCACTTCTCAGCCCGCTAAAGGAATGTTGGGGCCGTAGAAGTACGTCCGTTGTCAGTTCTTGCAGGACTCGTGGCCGACGATGTCGGGGAACCGCCGGCCAGGTCGAATCTTGAAGCTTATGGTGCCGTAGTTCCTAATATCCTCCTTACTATGTCTGGCTTCATGTTTGGCGGTGAAGAAGTACACGAACAAGTCTAACCTAGGCCTTATCCCTAGGTAACCCTCGCAAAGTGCCACAAAGTTCCTAAGCACTAAGATGCTATTGGGGGAGAGGTTGTGGGGTTGGACCTTTTAGTGGTTCAAGACGGAGAGAAAGAAGTGGGAGATGGGCAAGGAGACGCCGCGTACCAGCTGGGCGTTGAGGTACACCTTTTCTCTGGCTTGGGGAGAAGGTGTCACCTCGCCGGCCGACGCCGCCCGCCAGGCAAGCCCCTCCGTCACGGAGAGGTAGCCTTCGGCGACCATCTCCTGGATCTCGCGGACGGTGATGTCCGAGCCGCGCCAGTCACCCTTGTGCGAGTCTGGATGTTCTTCCAGTGGCTCTATCGCCGCCAGATTATGGTCGCCGCCGGTGGTTTCGATCACCGCTGATGCGGGGATGACCAGGCCCTATGGGGGCACGACGACGGAGCTCGCCGGATTCGCCGCGGATTCGCACGACGCCGCCATCGATAGGGAAGAGGTGCTGCTGGCCATGGGGTGTTGGAAGGATGCGACTGACGTAGATGGAAGCTAGGGTTTTCGAGGTTTCTCGCGGAGAGCTCGAGGAGGCGTGCGGCTGGAGGAAGAAGATGATGACGCGAGAGGAATAAGGTAAAAAGTGGAAAATGTCCCATGGTTACTATTTATCATACTCTGCGTCAAGATTCGTGCAACTAATCAGATGGTTGCCGCGTAGACGACGTGTTCGTGAACGTGCGCGGTAATTTCGCCACGTCTCCAACCGCCGCCGCCAACGGTTCGTATCGCTCGCGCGGGAAAATTAGATATGATTGCGTTCTCTCCATGTGTGAGTTACGAGGCGTCGCTGACCTAAGCCTACGTCGTCCTAGCTGACATGGGTAGATGAGCCGTCACATCGAAGATTCCGGCATGGATGGATTTAATCCGACTACGGAAGAGTATGATGGAAGATTCAGCCTTTCTCCGGCTTACAAGTCGAATACGGAGAAAACCTTGCAGGGTTCTTTGGGAGGACTACAAGATATTGCTTGACGATTTTCCAACATCCATCTAGACGGAGAATTCCACGTGAAGAGGCAAGACGGTGCAAGATCTCGGAGTTCTTCGGGGGCTACTGTTGGGGATATGCTATATGGGTATCCTAATAGCATGTCTCTTATCCGACTAACCCGGGTGGCCCATAGTCGGTAGCATGGCCTATGGCCTGTTGGGCGGCCCAGTTAGGTGGATCCAGAAGGGAGGCCCATGCCGGATAAAGGAAGGCTACGGTGGAGTCACCAGCGTACCCGGAGCCTTGGAGTGCAAGATACACAAGACTAGTAATAGACGGTGTAGGACTCTGTAACTTGTCCGGCTAGGACTTTTCCCTGTAACCCTAGGTCCTGGCGACTATATAAGTCGGGCCTATGGGAGCCTTTAGGGAAGACAATCTCATACAAATTCAGACAACCTCGCACAGCGAACATATCTCTGTAACTCGGCGTATTGCCCTTATAGTGATTTATAGCAGTAGTAGGATTCCGCCACCGTTGTGGGATCTGAACCTAGATAAGCTGTGTTACCTCGTACCCGTCAACCGTCCGCCTTACCCCATGTCTCTAAACACGCACTATGAGGACCCCTCCATGGCGTACTCTTCGGCAATACCACGACAGGATCCGGCGATCAGGGACGCGCTAGAACGTGGGACTGGGGGCAATCGAACGAGGGGAGTGAGGCCAACCATCTAGTGGTGGCGCCGCTGGGTTTAGGTCACCGAAGAAGCTGCTGCGAAGGTGACTGACGGTGCATGGCGGCGGACCTCGAAGTGAAGATGAACCAGAGAGGTAGGGGAGAAGCGGAGTGGTGCTTGAGCACCGGGTGTTCACCGTGAGGAAGACGGGTCCGATTTCGGTGTTGCAAACCACCCCGGCAAGCATGCTTCACAGAGGAGGTCGAGGACGAGGTGGCGGAGCCGATGGCACCATCAATCGAGCGCGAGGAGGTCGGGAGTGAGCTCTAGCTCGAGGCAATGGCGGGCTAGGGTTCAGGAGAAAAGGGGGAAAACGCGAGAGGCCCCGAGAGGAAAAGAAAAAGGGAGGAGGAGGACGAGTGAGAGACGGCGATCTTCGTGGCATTCTTATCCTTGCAAGGCGACCACAACGGCGGCGGGTATCGTGGCGGCGAGCATCGGGCGGCCGCGCGCATGACACCGAGCAGCTTGCCAGGAGGAGGAAGACGACAATGAAGCGGTATCTGGGCCTGGGTCGAGCTGGGCTGCGTGTGGGCTGGCTACGAGCGCGTGAGCGGCAGGGAGAGAGGAAAGGAGAGATGGGCCATGGCCTGGTTGGGCTCTGCTGCTGTTCTCCTTTTTTAGCAAATCTTTTTCTTTTTCTCAAATTTGTTTTCTCTTTGTAATTTCATATACAAAACTGTTTTGGGAATTTGAAAAATGCCATAGATTTTTGTAAAACCTTTGAAATAATGTGAGGCCCTTGTAACATTTTGGGCTTCACAACTTATCAACCATTTTCAAAATATTTGAAACCATTTGAAATAGTTACACAGAGAGAGGGGAGATTAGGGTTTAGGGTTTTCATTTTCTTTTCTTTTCTTACATGCATTTTTTTAAGAGATGATGCTCATGCTACGCACAATCAACCCTAAATATTGATTAAGTAAAACTGGGGTGTTACAGCTCTATCCCCCTTACAAGAATCTCGACCCGAGATTCCAAAGGTAGGAAGAGAGACAGAGAGAGAATGAAACAGGGTCGCTCTAAGGATAAGAGGGAAACAAACTAAACAACACACGGAGTATCTCATGGTCAACTCATGGGTGGAGTGTTTCGAAACATCTCTGAGATGACAAGCATATGAAACACATCAAGGTAACAGAGGAAACAAGAGCGGATGGTTTCAACTTGTTAGACAACTGGTCTTCATAAGGATTGAGACCATGGAACTCAGAAGGGTTTAAGCTTCCAAAGAAATAACATGACCACAGACTTTGATGAGGAACCTCTACTAAACGACTTAAGTAGAGCTTTTAGGTTGCAGAGATATGGATCAACAAAACGAAGCTATTGAACTACTTTTGAAACAGAAGGGTCATTCTTTCATCCAACAGAAGGTCAAGATATAAAGGTGTTTTAGTGGTGAGGACTCATAAGAGTCACAAGTAACATGTAGTAGGATAAACTGTTGATTACCAAAATCATAGCGACTCTTCAAACATGACTGCGAAAATGAGGGAAACTCTTTATTCATCTAGGTACACCAAAATCTTTGCCAAAGATCATGACATCACTTTACAGCACCAGATGAATAGTTAAGAAGATTCATGATGACACGAGAAGAAAGAAACTTCATTCTCAGACTTCAATTAATTGTCAAAACAAAACGATTACCAACGTAAAAGGGTCTGGATGATCGACCGAGAGACATTTAGCAACACTACTTTAAATGTTCTCCTTGATGTTCGAGAAATCAAACATCAAGTAAAGGTCGGACTTCGTAGACAAAGGAAACCACAAGCACAACTTCTATAATCAAATTATAGATGAAGCCTCATGAAGAGTGGTTGTCATTGCTGAATCAAGAGAATGTAACAAAAGGTCTTTCCGGCTAAGTGTGTCAACCATTACATCAATCTTGCTAGAATTGCAACGAGACCTATGTCAAACCTTGAGGAACACAAACCATCGTATCTGCTTGATATTCAGATTTGGTTAGGAGAAATGATATTTTAGATTCATCATGTATGAATAGAAAGTTTGCAGCCTTTACCACAAAGGTAAAGTTACTAGATTCTCAGTATAGGGACTATAGTGTAAAGCTCCAAAAGACTGAGCTAGATTGCTAGACTCATGTACTTAGCAACTTTTCGAGAGACAACTGCACACACATAAGGTACTAACAATAAACACACATGTATCCTTAAGGAACGGAGATAACTCTACTCGAATCCACGGTGACATCTTTCAACATTTGCACGTGAATCAGAGAAGGTTACTTCTAACATCCAGAACACATAATTCGAGATGACTCGAAGATGGTTCTCGAAAGTTTCCAATATTAATGTCAAATGTTCCATATGAATCTCATATAACATGGAGAAGATAAGGATGTCATCGATGGGCTCAACAACAAACTTATCAAAACACTCCAAGAAGATGGACTCATATGTCATATGAACAAAGCAAGAATATTGGTCAGACCAAAGGACATGAAAATGTACTCAAGTGAAACATCACAAGTAGAAACATCATCAAGATAGTCCTTGGAACTGATCTTGATTTGATGATAACCCAAATAAAATAAAAGGTGGGGGAAGATAACATATCCACAAAGTAAAAACTATCTTTTTTCAACACGAGCAAAACTAGATATCCCTTTAAGAAGGAACTAAGTCGGCTAGAACTTTTGTCTTACAACTCTCCAAGTTGTTGTTTAATCTCAACCAACTAGTTCAGGGGTATCCAGTACAGATCATTGGAGAAGAGGGCGGTTCAGAGAACTGACTTGCTCAAAACCTTGACAACACGGTCATGTGGCAACATGGCGATACTTCTAGGAAGACATCCAGAATATCACGAACCACCGATATGTCACTTAGTTCTAGAGGAGACTTTCTTGGTAAGGCAAGAGGACATAGTCTTAGATCTTCGACACGAGCCTAACTCTTTGACTGAGGAGGGTGCACTAGAATAATGGACTTGGTAGCACAATCATTCTTTGCTTAGTGTTGGGAATAACCAATCACGCTAATGATGACACAAATGTCCTTAGAGTTCTAAGCAATAAAAATTGCTAGAATCTTTGATGGTCACAATACTACACACACGCATCACTCACAAGCGCGAAAGCTCGAGGGAGGGTGGGTAAATATGTGTAAGAGCATCACTTCATTAAAAGGGTCATGAAACTTAGCACAACCTCTTAGTATAAAAGAGTATGATACTTCAAGGTGGAACAGATAGAAGCTAATCACCACTTCTTGATCTGCGGATTACAACACTTTGACCTGGTCATAGATATGATGAGGTATTGTAGTTTGTTTCTCCTGACATTCCAAAATGGTTTGTCTTGACGAACCACGAGAGTATCTTGCATCAGAAGACATCGATACAGGTTTAAACTTGGCTACCAATTGGTAGACAAAGGTCGAAAAACAACAAGGGAAAAAGGAACATGCTTAGGATAGAATCCCAAGATGTGGATGCATAAGTCAACAATCTTCCGAAAACCAACGCAAAGAAGGGGTAAGATGTGGCAGAGTCACGAGTATAGATGCGAGACTCTCGAGGAGTACTCTTGTCGTGATCTATTTGGTTCCATCAAAGAACATATGCCATAACATGTGGTAGGGGAAGTCCTTAGTTGTCACAATTCAATAGCAACAAAGACCCACTAGTGGAAAAAGGGCTATCCGTTCGCGACCCCTCAGAGCATTTGTCCCGGTTGCGCCACCAACCGGGACTAATGCTGGCATGCGTCCCGGTTGGAGCGGACACGGGGCCAGGGGGCATGCGTCCCGGTTGGTAAGGGGGAATACGTCCCGGTTGGAGCCACCAACCGGGACTAAAGGTTTGGCCACAGCCACGTGGCCTGGCACGCACCTTTATTCCCGGTTGCTGGCTCCAACCGGGACTAAAGACCCCCTGCCCTCTATAAATGCATGACCCCCTCTGCCCACTGCTTTTTGAATGGTGGAAGGGTGAGGGGGTGTGCTAGTTTTTTCTCATGCATGCATTGAAGGTGTTTGTTGAAATGTTTGAGTGAATAATCCCGTTGAATTTCTCAAAGAACAAAAATATAGAAGGTGTCTGAGGCGCACTTGAGCTTTCTCCTCTTTATTTCCCTCGATCGAGGTTAGCAATCTTATCTTTTCTAGGTCATTGATACAATTCATGTGTCGGTGTGAATTGGTTATTTCACTATTTATGATGTCCTGTTTTTTGAAAAACTTACTTATATGATGCATATGAACGGTTGGGAATGGATGTACGGTGACCGACGCGTAGCCGGGTATATCAAAGGCGTGGATAAATTTATCGATGTGGCTACGGCAAACAAAGAGAATGGATTTATACGTTGTCCATGTGTTCAATGTCGGAACAACAAGGAGTAATCTTCCTCGAAAATCATTCGCGGCCACCTGATTATGAAAGGTTTCATGCCCAACTATAATTGCTGGACCAAGCACGGGGAAAGAGGGGTTATGATGGAAGATGGTGAAGAAGAAGATGATGATAACAACTATCATCATATGTTTCCTGAATACGGATATCTTGCAATGGAAGACAATGGAGAGGAAAGAGGTGAAGAACGGGCATCGATGAGCGGTTGATGAACTTGGTAGGTTCATTTCGATGCAAAGGGAGACGTGAAATGTAAAATGAGAAGTTGAAGTTAGAGGGCATGTTAGAAGATCACAAGAAATTGTTGTACCCAAATTGTGAAGATGGCGGCACAAAGCTCGGTACCATTTGGAATTGTTGCGATGGAAGGCAGAGTGTGGTCTAACTGACTCCTCATTTGAAAAGATGCTGAAAATAATGAAGCCGAAGTTTCCAAAACATAACGAACTTCCCGAGAGTACCTACGAAGCAAAGAAGACTCTCTGTCCTCTCGGATTAGATGTGCAAAAGATACATGCATACATTAATGACTACATCCTCTACCGCGGTAAGGAGTATGAGAATTTAGATAAATGCCCGGTATGCAATGCGTTGCGGTATAAGATCAGACGAGATGACCCTGGTGATGTTGAAGGAGAGACCCTACGGAAGAGGGTTCCTGCTAAGGTTATGTGGTATGCTCCTATAATACCAAGGTTGAAACGCATGTTCAGAAACAAAGAGCATGCCAGGTTGTTGCGATGGCACAAAGAAGACCGTAAGAAAGACGGGAAGTTGAGACACCCTGCTGATGGGTCACAGTGGAGAAAAATCAAGAGAGACTTCCCAGACTTTGCAGGTGACGCAAGGAACTTATGGTTTGGTCTAAGTACGGATGGCATGAATCCTTTTGGGGAGCAGAGCTGCAGTCACAGCACCTAGACCGTGACTCTATGTATCTACAACCTGCCTCCTTGGTTGTGCATGAAGCGTAAGTTCATTATGATGCCAGTGCTCATCCAAGGCCCGAAGCAACCGAGCAACGACATTGATGTGTACATTAGGCCATTAGTTGAAGAACTCTTATAGTTGTGGGGCAAACCAGGTGTACATGCGTGGGATGAGAACAAACAGGAGCCATTTGATCTACGAGGGTTGTTATTCGTAACCATCAATGATTGCCCTGCTCTTAGTAACCTTTCAGGACAAACAAACAAGGGATATAAGGCATGCACCCACTGTTTAGATAAGACCGAAGGTACATATTTGCATAAATGCAAGAAGGTTGTGTACCTGGCAAATCGACGATTTCTTCCGACCAATCATCCCGTAAGAAAGAAAGGCAAGCATTTCAAAGGTGAGGTAGATCACCGGAAGAAGCCTGAACTCCCTGCTGGTGATGATGTATTTGGCATGGTCAAGGACATAGAAGTAATCTTTGGAAAGGGTCCCATGGTCAATCGCCCAACGACATCGCTACAGGACACGCACCCATGTGGAAGAAGAAATCTATATTTTGGGAGCTGCCATATTGGAAAGTCCTGCGTGTCCGCTCTTCAATCGACGTGATGCACGTGACGAAGAATCTCTGCGTGAACTTGCTAGGATTCCTAGGCATGTATGGGAAGACAAAAGATACACCTGAAGCACGGGAGGACCAACAAATTATGAAAGACCCAAAGAACATGCATAAACATAACAAGACGGATAAAGGGCGTCACTTAAGTCGTGCCAGCTATGCTCTTACCAAAGCAGAGAAGGAAATCTTTTTTGAAGTCCTTTACACTATCAAGGTGCCGTCGGGATTCTCATCTAATATAAAGGGGATAATAAATATGGCAGAGAAAAAGTTCCAAAACCTGAAGTCTCATGACTGTCACGTGATTATGACACAGTTGCTTCCGATTGCAATGAGGGGCTTCTACCGGAAAATGTTCGAGTACCCATTGTGAAGCTGTGTTCATTCCTCACTGCAATATCTCAGAAGGTAATCAATCCAGATATTCTGCCAAGGTTACAGAAGGATGTGGTACAATGTCTTGTTAGTTTTGAATTGGTGTTCCCACCATCCTTCTTCAATATTATGACGCATCTCCTGGTTCATCTAGTGTAAGAGATTGCCATTCTCGGTCCGGTATTTCTGCACAATATGTTCCCCTTTGAGAGGTTCATGGGAGTCTTAAAGAAATATGTTCATAACCGTGCTAGACCAGAAGGAAGCATCTCCAAGGGATATGGAACAGAGGAGGTCATTGAGTTTTGTGTTGACTTTATTCCTGACCTTAAGCCGATTGGTGTTTCTGACTCGTGGTATGAGGGAAGACTAAGTGGAAAAGGCACGCTAGGAAAGAAAGCAATGGTATGTAGGGACGGGGATTCTTTCACTAAAGCACACTACACAGTTCTACATATTTCCACCTTGGCAGCTCCGTATATCGAGGAACACAAGAATATTGTACGCTCCAAAAACCCGGGGAAGCCTGAATCATGGATTACAGATGAACACATGAAGTCTTTCGGTGGTTGGATGCGGACACATCTCTTGAATGACACCACTGTTGGAGATCAGCTATACTTGTTGGCCGCGTCACCATCTTCTCGTATTGAATTTCCAAGGGTACAAATAAATGGGAATACATTCTACACGATCGCCCAAGATAAAGAGCACCAACCAAAATAGTGGTGTCCGCTTTGATGCAATAGGCGAGAATGGACAAAAGGACACATATTATGGTTACATAGAGGAGATATGGGAACTAGACTATGGAGTCTCTTTTAAGGTCCCTTTGTTTCACTGGAAATGGGTCAACTTGAATGGGGAGGGTAAAGATAGACCAGTTGTAATGGAATGACAACAGTGGATCTCAACAATCTTGGTTATAGAGATGAACCATTCGTCCTAGCCAATGATGTGTCTCAGGTTTTCTATGTGAAGGACATGTCCTCCAGACCGAAAAAAAGAAAAAATATGCAAACGAATACATCATATGATGAGCCAAAGCGTCACATAGTTCTTTCAGGGAAAAGAAACATTGTGGGAATCGAGGGCAAGACAGGCATGTCAGAAGATTATAATAAGTTTGATGAAATTCCGCCCTTCACAGTGAAAACTGACCCAAGCATTCCGTTAAGTAAAGAAGATGCTCCATGGTTACGTCTGAAGCGGTCATAAGGAATGACATATGCCAAGAAGTTCATGCTCATATTATGTAAT
This sequence comes from Avena longiglumis, assembly GCA_030063025.1. Taxonomy (NCBI): domain Eukaryota; kingdom Viridiplantae; phylum Streptophyta; class Magnoliopsida; order Poales; family Poaceae; genus Avena; species Avena longiglumis. Next base: position 465,622,893 of record CP125974.1, on the reverse strand, counting down.
ATCTTTCGCGGTTTGTGGCCTTTAGTCCCGATTTTGTAGTCTCAGTTTTTAATATTAATAAATGTCTTGAGTGTTAGTCCCGTTTTGTGGCTGGACCGGGAGTGCCTCTATGACCAGTTTCTTGGAGATGCCGGAGGACTGGGATCCGGCGGCATCTCCCTGAAACTGGTCGTAGTGGTGTCCCTGCTCTCGAAAACCATCTTGCAGCTTGTAACTTCTCTAACTAGATCAATACGCCTGGGAGCTAACTAATTTCACATATTAGGGAGTGCCTCTATGACCAGTTTCTCGGAGATGCCGGAGGACTGGGCTCCGTCGGCATCTCCCTGAAACTGGCCGCAGTGGTGTCCCTGCTCTCGAAAACCATCTTGCAGCTTGTAACTTCACTAACTAGATCAATACGCCTCGGAGCTAACTAATTTCACATATTAGGGAGTGCCTCTATGACCAGTTTCTCGGAGATGCCGGAGGACTGGGCTCCGTCGGCATCTCCCTGAAAATGGCCGTAGTGGTGTCCCTGCTCTCTAAAACCATCTTGGAGATGCCACAAACTGGCTGGAGGACTGGACTCACAAGGATGCCTATTTATAGTACAAGAAGCTCGGCATAATGTCGACACTCACGACATAATGTCGACACTCACGACGTAATGTCGACACTCACCCCTATTATTAGTGCTGACTCATCTTTAGTCCCGGTTGGTGTCTCCAACCAGGACTAAAGGTTCATCTTTAGTCCCGGTTGGTGACACCATCCGGGACAAGGTACAAGCCGCATGACATAATGTCGACACTCACCCCTATTATTAGTGTTGCCTGGCCCACTGCCATAATCCTTGAGCGGTTGGTTTCTCCAACCGGGACTAAATATGAACCCTCTCTTTATATAGGCATTTCCCTCTATTTATTAGGTAACACTCAAGACATTTATTAATATTAAAAACCGGGACAAACCGGGACTAGCAAACACTCAGGACTAAAGCTGCCCCCTTTAGTCATAATCATGCCTAGTCCTATAGTACACAGCTTCAGGGTCTTCATCGTCGTCGTCATCATCATCGTCATCGTCACCTGCCACTCCGGGGATCCTCAGCCCATCCGTGGCATATACCAGGGGCCATTCCAGCCTCGGATTCATGGCGGGCGGGAGAGGGGTCTCCTGGAAGACGATGTCGCTACCGCCGGGACAGTGTGGGGCCTGTGGCGGGTGGACTCGTGGGCACCGTAGGCGAGGATGGTCTCCCCCGGCAATGTAGCGCATCACTCTGATGATAGTACGATTCACCCACCATAGACGACGGCCGGCTTCGTTGTGGTTCACTGGTGGCGGGCCATCACCCTCGTACCTGGCGAGCTCCCTTTCCCGCCTATTAGCGAAGAAGGCATTCCAGGTGTCGTAGTTGTCGGGATCCCACTGGGGATCCATCCGCTGCTCCGACGTGAGATCATGGTAGAAGTGTTTTGTGATGGCCGCCTGGCGTGCGGAACCTTGAGGGACAGGAACCCCTCCAGCGCTCAGCATCCAGCCGGCGGGCGGTAGCCCAGCGGACAAGTGTAGTTGGAGGCGCACAGCGCCTCGGTCTCCTCGAGGGTCAGAATGGCCTAGTAGGCGTTGTCCATTGTTCTAAGAGAGGAAGGTGTGGATGTGTGGATAGCCATGACACAATCAACCTAAATATAGAGGGAAAGGGCGGGAAAACTTGGCGTGAAGCTTTGGGAAATGGCGGGAAATATCTTTAGTCCCGGTTAGTGACTACATCCGGGACTAAAAGCTCTAGTAGAAAGGAAAGGGCGGGAAAACTTGGCGGGAAGAGGTGGGAAATGGCGGAAAATATTTTTAATCCCAGTTTGTGACTACATCCGGGACTAAATGTCTGCCGAACAATGAAAATCCTTCGCGTGGTAGTCCATAGTTAGAAATTCAGATAATTCAAAACGGGCATAATAAATTCAAAAAAAATCCGAACAATGAAAATCCTTCGTGGTGTCATATTTTGTTACATAGTTGAAAGGAAAAATACCAGACTTGGTATATTGATCATGTTTCGAAAAAACCTTCACAAAATGACCTATCATGTTCGAGGTTTCATGGCTTTCGGTCCAAATGACCGATGTTATGTGCTGAATCACGGCATAGTTTGTGATGTTTTGCCCATATTATGCATGTGTGTGGACATTGGTATGGAGAACAATGTTGCAGGAGGAAGTTTTCCTTTTTGTCGCACGGAAAAGCCCTTTTCCATTTTCCGAGCGCAAAAAACGGGTCATTTTGTGAAGTAACCACCAAAATGCCGTTTCAGAATGATACCGTCCCATTTTCCTAAAATACTAGACCACCTTACATGGACTATCTCCCAACCGGTACATCTCAAACCTTTTCGTCCATCCCGGGTAAAAAGGATAAATGTCCGCCGAATCGGTAGGAAGTGGGTCCGGTTTGTACTACAGGTACATGATCTATCGCCCGTGATTTTTTGAAAAAATCATTTTTAGACTCGCAATATGTGGTTTCTTCAGAGATCCAATGCAAGTTCTAACGATGCTCGCCCCCTATCTTCATGCACACCGGTTCGACCATAGTTAGAAATTCAGATAATTCAAAACAGGCATAATAAATTCATAAAAATCCGAACAATGAAAATCCTTCGCGTGGTGTCATATTTTGTTACATAGTTAAAAGGAAAAATACAAGACTTGGTATATTGATCATGTTTCGAAAAAACCTTCACAAAATGACCTATCATGTTCGAGGTTTCATGGCTTTCGGTCCAAATGAACGATGTTATGTGCTGAATCATGGCATAGTTTGTGATGTTGTGCCCATATTATGCATGTGTGTGGACATTGGTATGGAGAACAATGTTGCAGGAGGAAGTTTTCCTTTTTGTCGCACGGAAAAGCCCTTTTCCATTTTCCGAGCGCAAAAAACGGGTCGTTTTGTGAAGTAACTACCAAAATGCCGTTTCAGAATGCTACCGTCCCATTTTCCTAAAATAATAGACCACCTTATATGGACTATCTCCCAACCAGTACATTTCAAACCTTTTCGTCCATCCCGGGTAAAAAGGACAAATGTCTGTCGAATTGGTAGGAAGTGGGTCCGGTTTGTACTACAGGTACATGATCTATCGCCCGTGATTTTTTGAAAAAATCATTTTTAGACTCGCAATATGTGGTTTCTTCAGAGATCCAACGCAAGTTCTAGCGATGCTCGCCCCCTATCTTCATGCACACCGGTTCGACCATAGTTAGAAATTCAGATAATTCAAAACGGGCATAATAAATTCAAAAAAATCCGAACAATGAAAATCCTTCGCGTGGTGTCATATTTTGTTACATAGGTGAAAGGAAAAATACCATACTTGGTATATTTATCATGTTTCGAAAAAACCTTCACAAAATGACCTATCATGTTCGAGGTTATTTCATGGCTTTCGGTCCAAATGACTGATGTTATGTGCTGAATCACGACATAGTTTGTGATGTTGTGCCCATATTATGCATGTGTGTGGACATTGGTATGGAGAACAATGTTGCAGGAGGAAGTTTTCCTTTTTGTCGCACAGAAAAGCCCTTTTCCATTTTTCGAGCGCAAAAAACGGGTCGTTTTGTGAAGTAACCACCAAAATGCCGTTTCAGAATGCTACCGTCCCATTTTCCTAAAATACTAGACCACCTTACATCTACTATCTCCCAACCGGTACATCTCAAACCTTTTCGTCCATCCCGGGTAAAAAGGACAAATGTCTGCCGAATCGGCAGGAAGTGGGTCCGGTTTGTACTACAGGTACATGATCTATCGCCCGTGATTTTTCGAAAAAATCATTTTTAGACTCGCAATATGTGGTTTCTTCGGAGATCCAATGCAAGTTCTAACGATGCTCGTCCCCTATCTTCATGCACACCGGTTCGACCATAGTTATTAATTCAGATAATTCAAAACGGGCATAATAAATTCAAAAAAAATCCGAACAATGAAAATCCTTCACAAAAACAGGAAATGGTTTTGAATTACTTATAAGTTAATTCATTTTTAATTGAAAATGTTTCATATTTTAAATGGTTACATTAATTATTTTTTAAAAATAGAAAATAGTTTTGAATTATTTATTCAAATCCAAACACTTTTTATGTTTAAAGTTTTTCTAAATTCCAAATTAATATTTAAAAAATATAAGTTAATTCATTTTTAATTTTAAATGGTTACATTAATTATTTTTTTAAAAATAGAAAATGGTTTTGGATTATTTATTCAAATCCATACACTTTTTATGTTTAAAGTTTTTCTAAATTCCAAATTAATATTTAAAAAATATAAGTTAATTCATTTTTAATTTTAAATGGTTACATTAATTATTTTTTAAAAATAGAAAATGGTTTTGGATTATTTATTCAAATCCATACACTTTTTATGTTTAAAGTTTTTCTAAATTCCAAATAAATATTTAAAAAATATAAGTTATTTCATTATTAATTTTAAATGGTTACATTAATTATTTTTTAAAAATAGAAATTGGTTTTGGATTATTTATTCAAATCCATACACTTTTTATGTTTAAAGTTTTTCTAAATTCCAAATTAATAGTTAAAAAATATAAGTTATTTCATTATTAATTTTAAATGGTTCATAGTTTAAATGGTTACATTAATTATTTTTCAAAAAAGAAAATGGTTTCGAATTAGTTATTCAAATTCAAACACTTTTTATGTTTAAAATTTTTCTAACTTCCAAAGTAATTATCATTTAAAAAACATTACAACTTTAAACCCCAAAATAAAAAATAAGGCGGGAACAGAGAGAAAAATAACTGAAAAACTTTGAAAACAGGGGAATACGTCCCGGTTGGAGCCACCAACCGGGACTAAAGATCCTATGCCGCTTCTTGAAAATTGGAGTACGCCCGGTTGGTGGCTCCAACCAGACGATGTTTTAGTCGGTTGGTGCCACCAACCGACGATACTCTCCCTTTATATAACTTCTCTTCTTCTTCGCTTTTTTTCTTCGCTTCGACGGCGCCGCCCGCGCCTCGCTGTCGTAACGCCTCCGGCCGCCACCGCTGCGCTCCCGTGGCTCTTCCGCCGCCACCGTAGCGGCTCCTCCTCCCGCTGCTCCTTCCCGCCGATGACCGACGCCTCTCTTCCCTTGACGACGTCCGTGCGCGACGCCTTCCCCACCGCTGCCGTATGCCCTCCCTGCCTGTTTCTCCCCTCCCTCCGCTGCTGGTGGTGGGCGGCCGCTTTGGTGGGAGGAGGCGTCTTGCATGGTGGGCTTGGTGTGGTGGGCGGCGACGGTTCTTGCTGGTGGGCAGCCGTTGCTGTCCTCCTCTCCTGCTGCCGCTTGGTGGGCGGCGGTGGCAGCATGGTGGGCTTCGAATTCGGGGGTGTGGTGGGCGGCGGCTGCTGCTGGTGGGCGGCGGTGGCTGCATGGTGGATTTCGGGTGTGGTGGGCGGCGGCTTCGGGTGATCGACGTGTGTTGTCTGCGTGCATGGCCCGCGCGGATGTACGTGTGGTTAGTCATATGATTATTAGGGCATGTACTACGACAAGCTCTTGTACATACGCTTATGTTTAAAAAAATAATGTCAGAAAATTGGATTATGGACTAAACGCCTCGTCTCACAGCACGGAACGCTAATTTGGGTAGCTAGCAACAGCTAGGAGCTCTAATCAAACTCCTGTGCGCTGAAAAAAAGTAGTCCTAGCGACCGACGCTTCCTCGTACGTCGACGCTAGAGAAAATCCCCGGATCGGACGGGATGGAGGCCTAACCGCAAGTAAAATCAGCCTAGCTAGCGTCTGCTTTATTTAAACGTCTGCGTTAAACATGCTCTTAGGGATAGGATTAAGGCTTAGAGCGGGTCTGTGGGTATGGGTTTGCCACCCCCATACCCGCCCCATTAAACTTGGAGGGTCTACCTTTTTACCAAACCCTCCCCATTTAAGGCGGGTATCCATCGGGTTTGTGGGTTTCGGGGCCCCATTGCCATCCCTAATCGCATCCTTATCATCGGACTATCCTCGTTTGCTATAGGAGTATCACATTTACTCAATGATAGATTTATACTCCCTCATGTCGGGTTTGTATAAGGCTCGAGAAAAGGGGATGTCGGTGGTCGGTTCCGCAGGACATGGGAGGCGTGCAGGGACGCGTGGGGCGGGTGTATTGTGGCAAGAGAGATGCAGAAGATCTGTTTTCTCGGGGAAGGTGAGGAGAGGGTGGAGGAGGCGGCGCCGATGGTTAATGGGCGAAGGGGTCGCGCTGTCAAAACCATTGTGTTCGACGTAGGAAAGCTTGGTCTGGCTCGGTCGCGCGTAAATCTTCCCATGAAATTGCATGCCCCTTAGGTGCATGTGGGTTCGACGATGTGCCTTCGCCAGGGCATTCCGAACCCTCTTAAATCGATTCCAATATGGTATTTTGTTAGTATCTAGTGTTACCTATCTGCTGGATAGTTTCCCTCTTGTAGCCTTATACTCATGTTCCCCTCTCATATGCATCCGAGGTTTCTCCGAACTAGGTTTTACACCCCTCGGAACTCCGGAATATTGATTTTAGTTGATTTTAGCTAGAGTTACCTATCTACTAAATGGTTTCGTTTTTGTAGCTAGGTTTAGGGTTTAGGGTTTCTCTTCATTTTTATTATTGTGTATGTATATATTAGGGTTTCTCCTTAACTTTCTCCTTTAGCCGCTTTAACTTATTCGTTTTTCCACCTATGCAGAAAATATGGACCCACACGTCAGAGACGAAGAAAAGGAAGAGTTGATCCAAGGTGTGATCCGTGGGGAAGATAATTTAGACGTATCAACGTTTCTGAACAACTCTGGTGAGGGTGATCCTCTTTTTACCGGAATAGACAACTTGTTTGAGGTTGAAGGTGTTGCCTTCATGAGGGAGAAGGCGATGCCTTGTGTAATCGAGAAGACGACCGCTCCGGCGAGGTGCATGTAATATAAATCAATTCATTAATTAATCATCTGCTATCTATATAGAAATAGTAACGACGATCTTTCTTCTTTTATCCCTCTGGATCGAAGGAATCTACTGAAAATAGCAGATGAGGCCCAACCAAAAAGTTGCAAGACCATGAGAGGTTCAGGATCGAAGATGTCGCTGAAGACGGCAAACCGACAGCTCCCGAAGTTGTCGAAACCAAATTTGTGGCAGAATGCGGAGTAATCGTTAGGGACTTAATCCCGATCACCATTAGAAATTGGAATAGGCCTGCTAATGCGGATGAATAGGGAACATGTTTATTTGTCCCTAACCACGCCAAAGATTTACTGTGGAAGAGGCTCATGGTTAATTTCAAACTACCGAAGATAGAGCTGGATCCAAATGCGGAGGATCCAGTTGAGGACGCCTTACAACATGGGAGATCCATGGAGGCTAAGGTCAGGGAGTGGGCTTTGAAGAAGATGTCCCAGTGTTTCACCAACTGGAAGAAAAGATTGCACCTTGACTATGTCGTGAAAAAGAAGACTCCCGATTTCAAGAATATTCAGTTTGAGAAGATAAAACCATTCTGGGCTGAGTTTGTGGAATACAAGAAATCAGAAAAAGCTAAGAAAATGTCAAAACGAATAAGTGAATGTCGCTAACAAGAAGTATCACCATACTATGGGGCAAGGTGGCTCTGGTGGCATTCCTAAGTGGGAGAAACTTGAGAATGAACTGCTAAAAAATATCACCCAGATGACGATTGGGTAGAACGTGCAAGGAATTGGTTTTACGGGCATGGGGGCACGTTGGACTCGGAAGGGAGGTGTATATATAACATACGACATAAAGAAGACCCCTTGCCAATCGAGAGGATGAGAAAAGCAGTAAAGGTTGTTAAAGATGGGGAATTCATTCCTGATAGAGAGAATAATGAGCTCACACTCGCCATTGGAAATAAGGAACATGATGGACAAACACGAGGCACAAGAGGCTCCCAACCATGGAGGACTGGGTTTCCCGAAGAGAGGAAGAAATATCCTGATAGAAGCCGTCAGAGGAGAAAGGACAGGGTGGAAGTTGAAGCAAATAGTCAGAAAGAGCGAATACGTTTAATTGAAGAACGATTAAAGCAAAAACAAGATGAAATTAACGCACTTAAAGAGCAAAGTACTACCGGTCCATCTCAGCAGCACACTGCATTCGATGCTACCGGCCTATCAAATAATCGAAAAAGCAGTGTGGCTTCCACCGAGGTCCCGGGTGATGACAATGGCGATGACGATGATGCACCGACGATGGCTCCTGTTGGCTACCCAGTGGATGATATCACAGAGATGACACACTGCGAGCTACATGTCAAACTTGTGAACATATCAATGAAGGTGGCGGTCGGGTATGCCCTACCAATTGGACCCACACCAACTTACCATTGTCGTCCGGTTCCAGAGGGCTACGCTGTTGTCGGCGTGGATGAAATCATGCCCACCTTTGAAGTTTTGGATCTTCACTACCCTGCAGGTGAAGGGTATGTGACTGTGCTGGGAGACGCAAAAAACGTCACCATTCTATGGCCGAATGAATTTATCGTGCTTCGAAATCACACGCCAAGGCCATCTTCGCCGCCGCCTCACCCGTCTCCAGCAAGGTCGTCGCCGTCACGGCAGCCGTGTTCATCGCCTCACCAATCTCCGGCGCAGCCATCGCCGCGGGAGCCATCACCGGCGCCTAAAGGTCAAAAGCGTAAGTGTACCGCTACTATGCCTCGTGGTAAGCGATCGCCGAAACCTAAACAAGAGCCTCTTCCAAAAGTACCAAAGGTTCCTCCCAAGAGAGCTTATGACTGTGCTGAAGAGGAGACTGCGGCGATCGTTGATGCGTAAAGCAATGCGTTTTTAAGCTAAGTGAGGCGGCCGAAAGAGCTAGAGTTCCCCAGCACCAAAGAAGAAAAAGCCAAAGTGTTGAAAATGCTAAATAATCTTCAACAACCCGAGCCAAAGCTGTCATCAGACTATGAGCGTTCTATTCTCAAGTCACATGCGGCACAAAAAGCCTCAAGAGCAAGATCGATGCAAGCGAAATCATTGCCCAGCTCGGAGAACAAGCAAAACAGACTTGCGCCCCTCTCAAGGTGATTTCTCAAACCAATGTGGGTCGAGCAAATATGGGGCGAAGCGGTATGATCCAGGTAGTTACTGTCTGGAGAAGCTGCTCAAGGTATGAGTATTGCCAAGATACTTATCGATTAGAGTTCTTCCCCGTGAGTGAAGTAGCATACAGATACCAGTACGGCAAACCTCTCGTCAAACCTGAGGAGGTAAAAAATCTTCCAACAAAAATGCGAAGATTGCATAACTGGTACATGCATGCCACAAGGGCGGGGGCTAACTGGATAGTGCTGAGGGTTACAAAAAAGCATCATGGGAAAGAAAAGGATGACATGATATCCATTGAATTTGATGAACTATTTCAATTATTCAATCAAGACGCCTTGGACAAATCGATCATCGGTGCCTATTGTCTATAAGTACTAATTCTATAATTAATTTAGTCTCCAGCTATATTATTTTGTTTATAGCATGTATATGATCATACTGTAATATGCAGAATGAAGATTCTCGAATGCAGCAGAGGACAAATCTATGACATTGGCTTCATTGACCCATATTGGGTTCATGAAGCTAATCTCAAAATAAGCCCCCAGGATACGAAGGATAAGATAGTACACGCGTTAAGGTTTCAAGAAACCAAAAGGGAAATACTATTTCCTTACAACTTCGAGTGAGTGTTATTGTCTTGTATACACTTTCTATTTCGCTTACTCGATGTTAAGTATATAATTGATTAGTTATGCATTTGCAGCTTCCACTATATTCTGTTAATCATTCAACTTGACAAAGGGCGTGTACTAGTCATGGACTCGAAACATAAACCCCTTGAGACGTGGAAGGACATGCAGATACTTCTCCAGCGGTAATTCTAATCATTACGACACTATATCGGCAACGTTCGTGAATTTTATGATATCAAGTACTTAATAACTTATTTTATTCTTTTTCTATGCCGGGCAGCGCTTGGAAACGGTTCACCAACAAGGCTAGGGGTGTTTGGAAAGAGGAGCTTACATTTCAATCACTAGATGTAAGCACCACTAGCTATATCCGCGCATCTCTTTGATTCTAGTTTTGATACAGTTATTATCATGCTTAATTATTATTTTGATTGAACTCTGTTCTCGTAAAGTGCCTGACGCAGGGACCAGGTAACAATCTATGTGGATACTATGTTTGTGAGTTCATCCGGCAGACGTGCGATGAGAAGGGCAGAAATTTAGAGCAACTCCACGTAGGTAAACAATTTCTATAGTTTTTAATTACAATCAAATTGTGTTTAGTTTCATTCATATAGGCTGACTCCTTTTTTAAATCAGATCGAACGTCTACGGGACGGTCTTCTGACAAAGGATCGCGTACAAGCAATTCAGGAGGAATTGGCGGGATTCTTGGATGCAGAAGTCCTAGACCCAAAAAGGGAATACTATTCGGCTGTGTATAGACAATAGGGATTGTAAAAATAACAACTTTGAAGGAATTGGCCGGTAGCATTGAATAGCAACTTTTGTATGTAGTGCATGAACTCGATCCATGTATTCAATGTAATATTGTCATAATATTCATGATGTAATATAAGGTTCCTTCATTGATAAGTGCAAATCACTAAATAAACAATAAAACAACCTATATGAATTCTCTGCCGCGGCACAAAAAGTGGCGAAAATGCTGCCGCGGCAACAAAGTGTAAAATGAATTCTCTTGGCGAAGAAATGGCCAAATCTTCGCCATGGCGAAGGTTATTAATCCCGGTTCCTGTTACGAGCCGGGACTAATGCTCGACCCCCCCTCGCCCTCTGCCGCTGCCACGTGTGCACCCTTTAGTCCCGGTTGGTGGGGCAACCGGGACTAAAGGTTAGAGCTTTAGTCCCGATTGCCCCGTCCCGGTTGGGCAACCGGGACTAAAGCCCCATACCAACCAGGACCTATAGCCCCGTTTCCACCAGTGACCATAAGCTTGAAGGCTAGAATTGCAGTACCAGCCATCCTGAGGTAATGTGTGAACACTAACAATAGGGGTCAAAGGAATGGATCTTGGGTTAAAGGTTAGCTTCATGTACAAGATTCACAACACCAGAATCCAGCACAATCAGGGATCTTAGGTTCAGGTCTAAGTGTTAAAACCCAAAGAAAGGAGTAACTAATACATGAGTGACACAGTGCACACTACAAGATAGTAACCACGAGGTAGCTTCCAAAGGAAGACACAACTTCTGAAGTACTGAAACAAATGAAAAAGAAGGCACACGAGGCGAAAGGAAACCTCGAAGTCTAGAACAGAACACTAAAGATCCAACAATTTTATTATGTGGGTCCAAAAGATAGATAGATCATGATAGAAAGGAATCTCTCAGATGAACAAGAGCAAAGGGTAACAAGGAATTCACAACACACACAACTCTAGAGAACTCAACACTAGGACAACTAGCTGAGGAACAACATGCCAGAAGGCACCTAAGCTTTGAAAAACAAGAAGAGATATCGAAACTTTTCCAAAATCAACACAAGATAAGATAACCCAAAGTTAGAGCAAAACTGGATAATAAGTAAAAGAAGCATACTAGAGTTTTCGCAAACACTTTTCATCTTTAAAATAGTTTTCATAAGTACTAGACTCAACATCAACCAATAGCAAGGTTTTCCTATGGTCGGTATGGCTCTGATACCAAAACCTATGACACCCCCGGGATCAGGGCTAAACAAATCCCAGACCTCCGTCTGGCATAAGATGAACCTTGAGCTCTAGAATATCCAGTAAAGAATCGGTAACACGATAGTGACCCTATGACACAAAATTTATTACAGCAAGCACATAACTGAGCAGAGAACCAAATTTTTACAAGCAGAGGTCACTGACCACAAACATCAAACAACGGAAGGAAAATTATGCTATTAATTATAGCAAACTTAACAAATGGCCTAAGAGGCCTGAAGCATAATGATGACGTCCCATCCCATTGATTCCAGGCTACCAGACAGGAACCCCAAGCTACTCGTCGGTGTAGATGTAGTACGAACTTGTCTTCAAGGGAACAATTACTCTGCTACAAAAGTATCAATAAAACAAGGGTGAGTACAGGATGTACTCCGCAATACTTATGGCTTGTGGAGTTGTTTTGCATAAAGCCATCTTTGTTTATACAACAAGAGAGAGAAGAATCTCGTCTAATCAGAGTATTTTTAAAGGGGATAAGAGAGCGACATCTCCAAAATATTGTTCATCATCTTCTTTTGATATCCACCAAATCATCATCGAACCTTATCTAGGATCACCCCCTCGTACCCATGAGGAAGCATCCTTAAACACACGTTGATCTGCCAAGTTTTATGATTAGGTTCATGTTCTCTATGATCTTGAGTCCGATCGCCAAGTCTTTCATAACCGTCAACACGGCTTTTCGGAAAGATTATTACCCTGCAGGGGTGTACAACTTTACCACATGTACTAACCTTCTCTTAATGCCACAATGATTAGCCCTCTTCCTTGGAAGGCCTGCAGAGGGTGGTTAGACACGACCTTTACCTTGCTTTCGCCGAGACCATGAGTGACGCAATAAGTATGGTTCTGCCGTAACGGGTCAAATCCCGAATCCGGTACTTAAAGATGTGAGCCGAGGTTGGTTTACTAGGGCCGCTATCTACCCCAAGCAACCCGGTCCATGCTTCCCTACCTGTTATGAATGCACCTCCTTCACCGCCTTCGAGAAGATCCAGAATGCATGTCGAATGGAACGCCCGAGCTATGTGACTCATGGAATCTACTATGCAAGTTAGTTGCTCGTGAGGTTTTCTAGGCCCCGTGTGGTTGTTCGCTCGTCTTGGTTCCAAAGGAAAGAACTCAGGTCCTAGTGGGGGCGAGCATAGGACTAGAAAAACCACATCCCACTATGGCCTCCCATACAAGCCTTAGTATGTTTAACTTATATCACCTTTGATATCATCTCATCGTGTTCTCCTGTCATACTAGATTATCTGCGTCTGATACATCATCTGGATGAACCAGACTCAATATCTATGCATGGCTAAGAAAGACACAAAATAAGCTCTAGCAGTGCACACAAGCCAAACCTAGTTATGCTAGGAGCAGTGGATCAGGTAATATAAGCTCAAAGGGAGTAATGCAATAGATAGGATACTCTAGCTATCGATAAAAGGCCACAGTAGAATCGCATGCATCATGACAAGAATTGAAATGCTTTCGAAATCATAGGATTATATCATGGTGGGGCTATGCTTTCCTTTGCCAGTTGATAGCAGATAAATAAATTTTCGAAAGCCTTATACCCTACTTGGTTATAGTTGGTCAAGTATTTGTCCTCGAGCTTCGATCTTCGATCTTTGATGGTGTTGATGTCGGTCTTCGATCTCGTTCTCGATATCGTACTCTACCGGGAAGAACCAAACACCAGAAAGAGAGGGAAACAATCAACAATGGCATCAATGCAATGATCAAGCAAGGATGATGATATGACAGGTTAAAAAGCATTGAAATGAAACCCTATAGCATGCTCGACAAATTAAACGGGGTTCGGAGGGGTGAAAACCCTAACTCGTGGAAACTCCGGAATCACCTATGAGGGGTTACTATGTTCGTCTAATTAAACATGTATTGAAATTTGTTTAACAATGCATGATTATAACTTAAATAGATAGTTCTCAGTTTTTTGAACATTTTGATATATTATTTGTATTTTTCTCATTTAAAATGAATTAGATATGAATTTTACAAGTTTTATTCATTTTCTGGATTTATTAAACCATTTTAAAAGGTTCTTTGCGTCCTTTGTGATGTCGTGAGGCGTTAATCCTTTTTACACTTTCTTGGACCTAGCCTTGGGATGTGAGGGACCGGGCCACGTCATCGACCAGGCGAGCTTGGTCGACACCACGTCATCTGGCCATTTACTGACGGACGGTGGCCGGATCCGCCGATCAGGGACGCGCTAGAACGAGGGGAGCGAGGCCAACCATCTAGTGGTGGCGTAGCTAGGTCTAGGTCACCGGAGAAGCTGCTGCGGCGGTGACTGACGGCGGACGGCGGAGGACCTCAAAGTGAAGATGAACCAGAAAGATAGGGGAGAAGCGGAGTGGTGCTTGAGCACCGGGTGCTCACCGTGAGACTAACGGAGGGGTCGGCGAGGAGAGGCGTGTACGGAAACGACGGCACGGACGGCGGTGTTGGTCGTCGGGCTTGAGGAAGACAGGTCTGATTCTAGCTTTGTAGACCACCCCGGCAAGCGTGCTTCACAGAGGAGGTAGAGGATGAGGTGGCGGAGCTGATGGCACCATCAATCGAGCCCGGGGAGGTCGGGAGCGAGCTCTAGCTCAAGGCAATGGCGGGCTAGGGTTTGGGAGAAAAGGGGGAAAACGCGAGAGGCCTCGAGAGGAAAATAAAAAGGGAGGAGGAGGACGAGTGAGATATGGCGATCTTCGTGGCGTTCTTATCCTCGCAAGCCGACCATAGCAGAGGCGGGAATCGCGGTGGCGAGCATCGGGCGGCCGCGCGCACGACGCCGAGAAGCTTGCCAGGAAGAGGAAGACGACAGTGAAGCGGTATCTGGGCCTGGGTCGAGCTGGGCTGCGTGTGGGCTGGCTGCGAGCGCGCGAGCGGCAGGGAGAGAGGAAAGGAGAGATGGGACACGGCCTGGTTGGGATCTGCTGCTGTTCTCCTTTTTTTAGCAAATCTTTTTCTTTTTCTAAAATTTGTTTTCTCTTTGTAATTTCATATACAAAACTGTTTTGGGCATTTGAAAAATGCCATAGATTTTTGTAAAACCTTTGAAATAATGTGAGGCCCTTGTAACATTTTGGGCTTCACAACTTTTCGACCATTATCAAAATATTTGAAACCGTTTGAAATATTTATAGAGAGAGGGGATATTAGGGTTTAGGGTTTTTATTTTATTTTCTTTTCTTACATGCATTTTTTTAAGAGATGATGCTTATGATATGCACAATCAACCCTAAATATTGATTAAGTAAAATTGGGGTGTTACACCTGCCTTCACTGTCAATGTATGGCATGGCCTATGCCATCTTTGAAGGAGCCCATCCTAGGTTGCGCCGTACGCCAGGATCGTTGATGACGTGAGCTGGAGCTTTCTTAGCCTTCTGTTGCTTAAGCATAGTATTATACTCAGCCTCCATTGCTCTAGCTTTCTCTATTGACTTCTGCGTGTTGGACATATCTCGATCTAGCTGTGCGCCTTGCTCTACGATGGCTTGTGCCTCCTCCAGTAGATGCTGGCACTTTTCGTCAAGCTGGACTACGTTCCGTATATGGTCCACAGTCATGGGCTCGGCGAGAAAATTGCCGTACATCACTCTATGAGCAGGAGTAATTTGGGAAGCAGCAGACGTGGATGCCGGAGGCGTTAGGTTTGCGGTGTTGTTGTTGCTCGGACCGGTGCCGAGTTCCTGTGGCTGCTATACTGGGTTAGGCGGAGGGGGCATGACCTTTGAGCGATCATTGTCGGCAACAACAAGTGGTCCCTTCCCCTTGTCCAGTGCTGTAGGCAGAGCTTGTCTGGGTTTATCTTCATCCATCGCCGTCCCAATGGCGATGAACACCTCACCGGACGTGACGGCGTTGTTGGCCTTCTCGTCGCGTTTGTAATCCTCCTCCATCTCCTACATGGGAGAGTCTAGCTCCTCTAGGCTAAAGTCTATCTCCTCCGAGTCAGCGCTGATGTCGGCGTAGAGTGCATCAAGCACGGAGTCGGAGGGTGCCGAGGCTTCCTGGATGATGAGCGGTGGAGGTGCAATGGCAGCAACGATGACTGGAGGTGGTGGCGGCGGTGGCTGAGGCGCAGGGGCTCCGTCTAGGAGCGCAAGAGCTGTCTGAGCTGCCACCTCAGCCTCCGCGTAGTTGTTGATGGTGTTAACTATTCTTTTGAAAGTGAGGCGTCCTGAAGCTTGCTGCCGCCTTAGCGTATGCCGGAGAAGCGTACCCTGGTCCAGTCCTTCCACAAACTGATACATGGCATCATCATTGGGGTAATGCGCCAGATCGGCCCGTATACGGAGCCATCTGCCGAGGTGATCGCGGGGTTTTCACCCTCTCTCTGAACGGAACGCGCCAGATCGAAGATCGTCACCACTCTGACGAACTTGGATCTCTGTTGTCCAGATGCACGGGCAAAGCCGGCGGACTTGCATCGATCTTCCATCGTTATTTCCTGCACAGGGGCAGTTTGGGTGGGCCTACAATTTTTCCGATCTTTGCCGGCAAACTCCAATGATAGATCCAACATCGTTCCTTCCACAAACGTATCCTGCCCGTAGGCGGTTCGTGCGGGTCTTGACGCTCCTCCGACTCCCTGGGAACTAGTGCCCGAGTTGGTTTCGCCGATGAAGAGGTGGATATCTCCGATGGGGACGATCGAGCATCGCATACAGTTCGTATTCGTCGAGATCCAGAACTCGTCAGGAGGGACGGTCGGAACATTGCCGGAGAAGAGAACGCGACCGATGGCTACGGTTTTGCCGATTCCTGTGAAGATCTTGGACCTCGCCCGCTATAGATCCTGAAGGCGTCTTGCCCCACGGTGGGCGCGAACTGTTGTGGTATTGCCGACGAGTATGCCATGGAGGGGTCCTCACAGTGCGTGTTTAGAGACGTGGGGTAAGGCGTACGGTTGACGGGTATGAGTTAACACAACTTACCCAGGTTCAGATCGTACAACGGTGGCGGAATCCTACTCCTGCTATAAATCACTATAATGGCAATACGCCGAGTTACAGGGATTTGTTCGCTGTAAAAGGTGTATGTTAATCGATGGCCTAGAGGCTCCCATAGGCCCGAATTATATAGTCGCCAGGTCCTAGGGTTACAGGGGAAGTCCTAGCTGGATAGGTTACAGAGTCCTGCACAGAATACAATCAGTCTAACGTGTCTTGCACTCCAAGGTTCCAGGTACATTGGTGACTCCTCCGTAGCCTTCCTTTATCCGGCATGGGTCTCCCTTCTGGATCCATCTAACTGGGCCGCCCAGCAGGCCATGGGCCATGCTACGAACTGTGGGCCACCCGAGTTATCCGGATTAGAGACATGCTATGAGGATACTCATATAGCATATCCCCAACACACATCCTCTTGCCGAGTTATTTCATTTACTTCGGCGTCCGTGTATTGGGCGACTCTGGGCGAGTCATGCACTCTATCGGCTGGGAGCATAGCTTCTGCCCCATATACGAGAAAGAATGGGGTGTACCCCGTTGATCTATTCAGGGTAGTTCTTAAACTCCATAGCACCACTGGGAGTTCCTCAATCCAACAACCTACGAACCTCTGGAGTGGTTCTATCAGCCAAGGTTTTATTCCGGATAATGCGAGTCCATTTGATCTTTCCACTTGCCCATTTGATGTCGGGTGTGCTACCAAAGCAACATAGAGTCTTATGTGCTTTTCTTTGCAGAATTGAGCAAAGGCTCCTTCTGCAAATTTTGTTCCATTATCCGTAATGATACTATGTGGGTAACCATATCTCAGAATGAAATCCTTGAGAAATTTCACTGCTGTGGGCCCGTCACATTTTCTTATTGGCTTTACATCTATCCATTTTGTGAATTTGTCCACCATGACCAAAATGTGAGTAATGCTTCCGCGAGCCGGCTTAAATGGACCTACCATATCTAGACACCATACTGAGAATGGCCAAGTAATTGGTATTGTTTTTAACTCAGATGAAGGCATATGTATTTTGCTGGCATATCTCTGGCAGCCATTGCACCTTGCTACCAATTATTTTGCTTCATTTAGCGCACTTGGCCAATAAAACCCGGGTCAGAATGCTTTGGCCGCAAGGGCTCTGGACGAGGCATGGTGCCCACATTCTCCTTGATGTATGTCCAAGAGGATCTCTTGTCCTTTTGCCGGGTCAACACATCGTTGCAGAACGTTTATTATGCTTCTCTAATAAAGCTCATTATTTATTATTGTGTAATGTTTCGCCCTTCTTATTGTATGTCGAGCAAGGACTTCATTATTCAGCAGGGTCTCATTTTTGAGGAATAAGAATATGGGTTGTGCCCATTCCGGTATGTCTTGCTCCAGGATAACTGTTTTATCAATTTCCATTACTTCTCCCGACGTAATGTTTGTCGAACTTTCCCAATCATCTCTCTAGTTATCTGAATCAGTCCTCGGGTTATTCGACTCATGTCCCTTATCAATTTCCATTGGGACACATTCAGATTTCTGATCTGATGAGAGGCGAATTGATTCAGACTCTAGGGAAGGTATGATTGATGGCGTTCTTAGGTGTTCTAAGGCGATATCGGGTGGAATTGACTGTCTAGTCGATTCGAGCTTTGACAGGGTATCTGCAGTGTCATTTTTCGCCCGAGGTATGTGATGAAATTCACACTCGTCGAAATAGCCACTATTTTTCTATACATGAAACCTATATAAGGCCATGTTTGCATCCAATGCATCCCAATTTCCTGATACTTGCTACACTACAAAGTCTGAATCTCCGAAACATAGAATCTGACGTATACCAATCTCTTTCGCCATCTTTAGGCCATGGACAAGTTCCTCATATTCGGCTACATTGTTTGATGCAGTTGATGACCCACAAGTATAGGGGGTGTATCGTAGTAATTTCCATAAATAGGAGTGTCGATCCCAACGAGGAGCAGAAGGTGTTGACTAGTTGTATGGAGCAGGAAATATCTGTAAATACTTAGCAAACGGATTTTTAGGGGTTTTCTAATAAAGCATCAAAACAAAGTGCAAGTAATAAAGACAAAGAAAAAATGCAGCAAGTGGCCCAATCCTTTCTTAGCAAAGGACAAGCCGGTGGAAATACTTATAAGGACCAAACGTTATCTAGGACACATGGGAATTCTATCAAGTGCTTTCGCTTAAAATAGCTGAGTACTCTTCTTTGGTGTTGTAAGTGTTGTTTGGGTGAACCTGTGTTAATGTACCAACCTTACTTGGACTAATACATACTTGTGATTAAACCCCCTGCAAGCATCCGCAACTATAGGAAAGTAATTAAGATATAAACCTAACCACAACCTTAAACTCTCAGATCCTACACTCCCTTGTGCAAAGGTGTCCTAACGGGGGTTCAGGTTTCTGTCACTCCGGCAACCCCACGATTAGTAGCCAAATACATAATGCATTCCCCTAGGCCCATAAATGGTGAAGTATCATGTAGTCGAAGTTCACATGACACCACTAGAAGAATAGCACCACAACTTAAATACTAAAACATTGAATAATAACTCAACACAAATCCACTACTAACAACATGACTTCTCCCATGTCCTCAAGAACTAGACGAACTACTCACAAGACATCATATGGATCAAGATCAAAGATGATATGGTGATGAATAACAATCTGAACATAAACAATAATCCAATGGTTCCACTCACAAGCATCAACTACAATACTAATTAACACCAGGAAAGTTTCCCCTATGAACTAAGCAAATATCCAACACGATTGTTACAGCGGGATGAAGTGATGATGATGGTGCTGGGGGAGATGATGGCGATGATCTCCCCTCTATGGGAAGGAGTTTCCCCGGCAGAAATCTGTGTGCCGGAGAGATCTTTCTCTCTTGGTCTTTTCCATCCCTAGAGGCGGCAGAAATCTATATGTGGTCGCTCCAGTGGTATTAGGGTTCTGTGGGGAAGATATAGGCGAGAGGAAGGAGTCGAGAGCCAGCCAGGTGGGGCCACACCTGCCCTAGGCGCGAGGCAAGGTGGGCTCGCGCCTAGGGGGTGTGGGCCCCTGTGGCCCGGCTACGCCTCACCTTCTGGCTTCCTCCATCTTCTGGGAAAACATAATTTTCCAATATTTTCGAGTATGTTTCTGATTTTTTGCGAAATTGCATCAAAACACATCGTTTTCCATTATAATCCTGACTCCGACAGTCCATCCTCCAAGAATCATCCAACATGCAAAAACAGTGGAAAAGACATAAGTAATACCTCATAATAAGACATATATCAATGAATAGTGGCAAATTATTATATAAAATGGTGATGCAAATTGGACATATCAGCAGTGAAGTGTATCTGCAATACATATTTCAGTTGATCCTTCTTTGGAGAGGTTAATACTATTCCTGCTCCTAACCCATTTCTTAATTTGGATCCATCAAAATGCATCGTCCAATAGTTCGGATCAGGTAATGGGGGTTCATACTGTATCTCGGCCCAATCGATAAAAAAGTCAGCCACTTCCTGATATTTGATTGCATCTAGTTTATCAAATTGTGGGGAATAAGGGGATAACTCAATTGCCCATTTTTCTATTCGGCCGCTTGCATCTTTGTTTCTCATTATCTCGGCTATTGGTGCCTCGCAAATCACCTTTATGGGGTGTTCCTCAAAATAATGCTTGAGATTTTTTGCCGACATATACACTCCATAAGCCATTTTTTGGTAGTGTAGATAGTTTTGTTTTGATGCCAATAATACCTCACTTAGGTAATCAACCGGCCTTTGTACCGACTTACCTTCCTCAATACGCTCCACAACTATCACAGCGCTCAGGACTCGGTTTGTTGTTGCTACATAGAGCAGCATAGGCTCTTTTGATAGTGGCGAAGCTAAAATTGGCGCTGTGGACATCATCTTTTTAACTCATGAAAAGCGCTATCATCCTGAGGTGTCCAGGTGAACTTATATGATTTTTTTCATCAACTGATACAAAGGCAATGCTTTTTCACCTAGCCGACTCACGAACCGACTTAAGGATGCAAGGCATCCTGTAAATTTTTGAACATCATTAGGGCATTTCGGCAGTTCCATCCTTTCAACTACGCGAATTTTAGTCAGATTTGCCTTTATACCTCGTCTAGATACGAGGAAACCGAGTAATTTTCTGGGTGATACACCCAAGGTGCATTTTCCCGGGTTAAGTTTCATACGGAATCTTCTTAGATTCGCGAGTGTTTGCCGGTTATCTTCCAGGAGCGTATGGCTCTCCTTGGTCTTTATAACCACATCATCAACATATACTTGAACATTTTTTCCAATCTGATCATGCATACACCTTTGGTACATGGCTCCTGCATTGCGCTGGCCGAATGGCATGGTGCGATAACAATAAGCCCCATATGGGGTGATAAACGAAGTTTTTTATTTGATCATCCGGGTTTAACGGTATCTGGTGGAAACCAGAATACGCGTCTACAAACAATAACAGTTCACAACCTGCGGTGTAATCAATAACCTGTTCTATCCTAGGTAAGGGAAAAGGATCTTTGGGACACGCCTTGTTCAGGTTCGTGTAATCGGTGGACATGCACGAAACGACGACCATGTTCGGGTCATTCTTTTTATTTTCTACCAACACCGGGTTAGACAGCCAGTCTGTAAGAAGTACTTCCATAATAAACTCGGTCACATGGAGCCGAGCTATCTCATCCCCTATGATTTTTCTCTTATCTTCGGCGAAGCGGCGGAGAGGTTGCTTCACCGGCCTTGTTCCTGGCCTTACATGCAAAGAGTGCTCAACCAACTCCCTCGGTACTCCTTGCAGGTCTTGCGTAGACCATGCAAAGATATCCCGATTCTCACGGAGGAAGTTGGTGATCTCGCTTTCCTATTTATCGTTCAGGCCGGCACCAAAGGTGATGGTGCGCTCTAGGAACTGATCATCAATCTGAATTTTCTTTGTCTCCTTAGTCGGCTGGAAGGACACACTTCCATGAGGGTTAGCAACTGCCGACATTTTAAGCTGTGTCGACTAAGCTAAAGCTGCGAACTCCTGAATTCCCCTTTTCTCCCTTCCGATTACCAAATATTCGGCCAGATTTGGTCTGGCCGAAGCACATTCCATCGACTTCCTGTAGTCTCCTATTATTGTTATTACCCCCTGTGGTCCCGACATCTTCATTTTCTAGATCCACCACCTCTAATTCCAAATTCTCTTCTCTACAATTTTCCCTCGTGCCGAATAAGACGTCTACTCGGAGCTTTCCAATGGGATCACAGGACAGTCTTGGCACTATCCCATGGAAAGTTGTCTTGGTCGACTGTAGCATATTCGGAGATATGCCGAGCTTATGCAATGTATCCTAGTATATAATGTTGATGCTGCTTCCATTATCTATCAGCACTTTTGATAATTTCACGTTGATACTGGGCCCTAAAAATGTTGGGTCTAGCACCAGGGCATATGACCCGGGATTAGGCATGATCTTGGGATGATCTCTAATGCTCCAAGTTATCTTGGCTTTGATTCACCACATGGTGAACTGCATCCCTCCGGTCCTGATTCTCATACCTCGAAGTCGGTGGAGGTAACATAAATTGTTGTGCATTTCCTCCCGTAAGCTGTGGGTGGTGTGGTTGCTATTGTGGCGCTTGCATTGCTGCAAGGCTTCCCATTGCACTCTTCATCCAAGCACATTGACGGGTTGTCTGGTCAGCTGGTTTTGTTGGGTTAGGCGTGTGAAACTTACACGGTTGATCCAGCATTGACTCAAACGTGTACTTCGGCCTCTCTTGCCATTTTTTCTTCTGTTCTGGAGTCCATTGTTTCTTCCCATCATTTCTTGGCGTCCATTGTTGAGGACTGTTCTTCTGGCGCTGATTGCTTCCTGCACCCGTCTGGTCGTGAACAACCGCAAAAACCTAATTCGAACTGTTTCTGTAATCCGGCCTGTCAACTCTTCTCCTACCTCAGAACTCATTCTGCCTGGAGGATCCTGCACCATCACGAGTGTAATGGTATTGCTTCTCAAGGTGTTATGCCGACATAAGTTCGGGTTGAGTTGGATCTCCCAATGCATATGAATATGCTATTCTGATTGTCTCTGCTAACGTAGTTGGCATGTCTCTTTTTAGCCTTTGCCACAACACACTTCCGTATCTACACCCTTGTTTAAACCAAGCAATCGCTTGTGATTCAATTACCCCTTCGCAGGAGTTTCTGAGGTTGCACCATCGAGTCAGGAATTCTCTATCAGTCTCATTCGGTCTCTGTTTGCACATTGCTAGTTGTTGAGGCCTATTCAGCCTCTTGTAAGTACTGTGAAATTGCTTACAAACATCTCCTCAAAGTCCAACTAGCAATTTATATTGCCGGCTGGTAAGTTATTCAACCAGACCCTGGCCGGCCCTTCCGACATCTGGGTCACATACCTCACGGCCCATCTCAAATTTCCCCCTGCTATTTTCACCGTAGTGGCATAATTAGTCAACCAATCTTGTGGTTTATTACTTCCATTATATGTTTTTGTTCCTCTTGCCAACTGGAAGTTTGGGACAGGTGGCTCACCCATAATCCGGGGTCCAAAACACGCCGGACCGGTAGGGACTTGCTCCTCCAATAACTCAGACCGATATAGCCCATCAAGTTTTAACCTTGGGTCATTCGACGGCAAATTTCTGTACACAACTCTTTCTTCCACCCCATAATGGTTTTGCCCAAAGAATCCATAATTTTCCATTTCTGAGTAACCATCATTATACCTGTCATGTGCCGGGTTATGTGGAACATGTCCTACATCTCTCCCCTGCTGAGGTTCATGCCTCGGCTGAAGGTCTTGCGGGTGATACCGTCTCCCTTCAGCTGGGTTATTATTCTCGGGGTTTCCCCTTCCGAGATTCCCTTGCTCTCTATTTCCGTGGCCGGGGTTCCTTTCACCGTTGTTACCTCGGCTTCCATTGCCTTTATTCTCATTAATTTTTCCAGCCATCGCCGGGTCATATGGGACAATCTATTTGTTTCTTTTTCCCGAAGTTACTGCTTTATCTTTTCGTGTACCATTTTCGGGTGAGGATGTTGCGGCAGCTGATAATGTCGGGGCAGCTCCAGCCAAATGAACCATGCGTGAAGCTCCTGGCTTCGCCGGGTTAGCTCTAAGCATCTCCTCATTTTGCTGGTTCGTGAGGCATACCAGCTCATTTACTCTTTCTTGCGGCCTTTGTCGGCCTTCCCCGGTTAATCCCTCAAACTCTGAGGCTGCTGCATTCGCCGCCCTGAGGTTCTTTGCCGGGGTACTATACCTCGGCAGCCCCGGGTCAGCCGAATCACCCAGATGAGACTCGTGTTCCTTGTTAATATCACTAAGGAGATTCTTTCCTTTCATTCTCAGGCCATCTATCCGCG
Organism: Avena longiglumis; assembly: GCA_030063025.1. Taxonomy (NCBI): domain Eukaryota; kingdom Viridiplantae; phylum Streptophyta; class Magnoliopsida; order Poales; family Poaceae; genus Avena; species Avena longiglumis. The sequence continues at coordinate 465,598,757 of CP125974.1, read as the reverse complement.
TAGGAGCCGTATCTATCTTGTTTTCCCTAGCATACTCTTGCAAGGTCCTATTAAAGGACTCCTGCAGTGCAGATACTTTCTTAGCCTCCTCCAAAATTTTCAACATAGTCTCTTCTAGTTCGGTTTGTGCATTTGCCGGGTTAACTATCGGTGCTAAAGGTGTTTTCAGGTTATCTATAGCCTCCTGCAAGATATTCTCCGGCCTTTATAGTGTTGGCCATCTTATCCTTGGTGCCTTAGGAGTTTCCTCCAGCACCTCGGGTGCTTTTGCTGCTGGCGGATCAGTTGTTGCCCGCTTTGCGGCTATCGGCTTGACCGTCGCCTGGTCTGCCATTGCTGGGTTCTTTCTTGGTCCGGCTCCTGCTGCTGGCGCTGGTGCCGTCATCATCACCTCAACACTGCCTGCGGGCTGAGTGTTACGCTGACCGCTCGCAGCACTAAGGGGAGGATCTCTCGCGAGGATGAATCGGCATGGGTAGACGCGAGACGTGTCGACGCCGACGTAGATCTTGTGAGCACCCAAGTTGATGAAGATGCCGTTGCACGGTGGTGGTCTTGCCTCGAAGCTGCCAGCATTGTCGCTGACATAGTCCCAGATGTCGAATCTCTAGACTAGGCTAGAGACGACGGGCTCTACTATGTCGATGAAGTTTCCCGTCCGGATCTTGACTCTAGCTAGCATCGCTGCTGGCCCCACGATGGGCGCCAACTGTCGTGGTGGTGGCATGGCAGATGCCATGGGTAGGCTTAAGTTGGGGGCCAATGGATACTAGTGGGATCCAAGAAGGGAAGATGTAGTGGTTTCTACACACAGAATGATAGAACTCAATCTTTATTCAACACCAATGGAGCTACACTTGCTCCTCGAGCTATTTGAGCGAGATGAAGAAGAGGCTGTAACTAGTGCCTGATGAGAAAAATGAATCGATCCCCTCTTCAGGACGCCTATCCCCTCCTTACAAAGGAGAGGATTCCTCCTAGGGAAGACGTGGGCAAGCATATTCGTGTAATATGCTTGTCCCAAAGTGGTAAATCGGCGGGCCTATTTTCGTGTCCCCCTCCTATTGATGGCAAATACACAGAGTCCACCACATGTGAGCCTCGGGCCTGAGGACTGTCACCTCCGTGACCTTCTTCTGCTCCTCTGCTACTCTCCTTCTTGTCTGTAGCGCTTGGCACTGTGTAGATTCCTGAGGAGAGATAGTGGCTGGTGTTGACTCCGGAACTTGCCATCTGCTTATTGGGCAAGCTTCCCTTGACTCGGCCTCGCCTCGCATGACTCGGCTTGACCTTCACCTACACTTAGGTTAAGTAACAGCGGTACACCAACATAACTCATATGCCGGTCGACTGAGGTCTTAACTACCTGACTCGGAACAGGTCGGACCTTATTCGGTCGACCCCTACCTGACTCGGTCGGATCATGCCATGATCCGGCCCTGAACATAAAGGCTCCTTTCTTTTCTTACTTATCTTGACCATACCTAGGGTCATCCCCCCAACATGGACCAACATGTTTCACTTACAATTCCTATGTTTAATTTTATGAGTTTTCAAACTTCGTCCTAGATAACTCTGCCCACTTGAATTCCTTAATGCCGACTTATCAAAATTAGGTCAAATTTGAACTATAGGAAAAATGTAGGTTTGGTTTGAAAGTTTTGCGATTTTTTTGAGGTAACCATCCGGGGGAGGGGGGATTTAATATATCACAAACCACCACCGAGAGTTTTGACACCAGTTTCAACTTCTTGCTAAAATTTTACATATTGAAAATCTAACTAAATTAGGTCAAACTTGAGATACTAGAAAGTGCAATAGATTGCTCTTGAATTAATAATTCTCTTTTCGAAGATAGATAGGTGCATCTTCTTTTTAGTAAACAATGCCATCAGTGTGATTATACAACTATTAGGAAAGAACATTCTTAATTGCCCAAGTGCTGACGAGATTGTTCCTTTTCATAAAGAAAGTCTGAAGAATATGGATCTGAATGCCATAAGCAGACCTTTCAAATATTTATAGTGGACCGACATGTACTTACGATTCCCATGTTTTATGTTTTTTTCAAACTTCGCTCTAGCTAACTTTGTCGACTTGAATGACTTTATGTCGATTTATCGAAATTAGGTCAGTCTTGAACTAATGGAAAACGGTAGGTTGCTTTGAAAGTTTTGTGATTTTTTGAGGTAACCATCAGGGGGGTCATTTATTATGTCACGAACCAGCAGCGAGAGTTTTGAAAATAGGTTCAACTTCCTGCTAATATTTTTCATCTTGACAACTTAACAAAATTAGGTCAAACTTCAGGTACGACTAAGCATGATAGATTTCTCTTTCGAAGGTAGATGGGTGCATTTTCTTTGAGTAAACAATGTGGTCGGTGTGAGTTTCCAACTATCAGGAAAGAACATTCTCAATTTTCCAAGTGATGATGACATTGCTCCTTTCTGTAAAGAAGGTCAGGAGAATATTGGATCTGAATATGCCACAATCGAAGCTTTCATATATATATATATATATATATATATATATATATATATATATATATTGGACCGACAAGTTCTACTACTAATGATTCCCATGATTCATGAGTTTCCAAACTTCGTCCGTGCTAACTCTACCAACTTGAATGACTTTATGCCGATTTATCAAAAGTAGGTACAATTTGAACTACAGGAAAATTAGTTCGTTTTGAAAGTTTTATGATTTTTTGGAGGTAACCATCGTAGGGTCATTTAATATATCACAAACCACCACTGAGAGATTTGAAAACAGGTTCAATTTATTTCTAAGATTTTGCATCTTGACAATTTAACGAAATTAGGTCAAACTTGAGCTACCAATAAGTGAGGTAGATTTCTCTCGAATTAAATATCATTTCAGACATAAATGGGTGAATATTCTTCTAGTAAACAATGTTGTCGGTGTGAGTTTCCAACTATCAGGAATGAACATTCTCAATTTCTCGAGTAATGACGAGATTGTTCTTTTTCGTAAGGAAAGTCCGAAGAATATGGATCTGAATGCCACAAACCAAGCTTCTAACATATTAAGTGGACCACATGTTTCACTTATGATTCCTATGTTTAATTTTATGAGTTTTCAAACTTCGTCCTAGCTAACTCTTCCCACTTGAATGCCATAATGCGGACTTATAGAAATTAGGTTAAATTTGAACTACAAAAAATTGTATGCTTGGTTTGAAAGTTTTTTGATTTTTTTGAGGTAACCATCGGGGGGGCATTTAATATATCGCAAACCACGACCGAGAGTTTTGACACCAGGTTCAACTTCTTGCTAAATTATTGTATCTTGATAATTTAACGAAATTAGGTCAAATTCGAGCTACCAGTAAGCGCAATAGATTGCTCTAGAATTACTAATTCTCTTTTCGAAGGTAGATGGGTGCATCTTATTTTTAGTAAACAATGCCATCAATTTGAGTATCCAACTATTAGGAAAGAACAATCTTAATTTTCTAAATGATGACGAAATTGTTCCTTTCCGTAAAGAAAGTCTAAAGAATATGGATCTGAATGCCGCAAGGAGACCTTTCAAATATTTATAGTGGATGGACATATTGTACTTACATGATATCAAGAGTATTAGGGCATCACCTATTTATATGGCTAAACCTATCTTTAAAATGGGACCCACTTGCTATACCATAAGCTAGTTGATTGCACCACAATGTATCTAGTCAAACTTGTCCATAAGATAGTACCCACATGTTAGAGCTACCTTGTCGTCATCCCGTGATTGTAATTTGTTTTATATTTCGATCACCGATACTTTATAGACGTGGCTCGAAATTATTATTATTTTTCGAGCTTCACCTATTAGAATTATAATTTTATATAAAAATGATATGTCATACTTTAATTATTTGATTCTCACCTACAAGTCTCTTTGATTTCTACGTCAAGTACTGTATCTGAGTAGAAATGGTCTTTTAGTACTCGTGTGGAGAGGAAGAGGCCACCTGTCATGGACTAGACCTTCTTCCTCCTCTCTTCACGATTGTAGTTCTTCTCTTCCAGATTATTTTACCTATTTTCATTCCTTTTTGTTGTGCTACTTCACCCGCATGACCAGGAACAAGTCCCACCACAGAAGGGCTCGTGCTGCGACAGCGAAGCTAGATGAAGGCAAGAAGTAGGCTTGCCGTTCTGCCATGATCAATGGGTTCTAGTCGAATTCCCTGACTATAGGCGAGAGGTCTTCAACTCAAGGTTATTCAAGACCGTCACAGCCTTGGACAGATACCTTCAGGTAAATCTTCGTGCTTGCGCAATTTTCCATGTGACCTTTTCTTGATTCGCCCATTTACCTACTAGCACATTCGTCCTCAGTGTTCTTTAGGTCGGATGGTCTTCGAATTCCCTCAGAACTCCTACCTGCAGAAACATCTTCACCATCGCCGATGGATGGCGATACCTTCAGGTAAATCTCCGTGCTTGGGCAACTTTCCGTGTCTTTGATTCTCTCATTTTACCTACTACTAGTACATTCATTATCAATGTTTTTTAGATCGGGCAGTCTTCGCATTCCTGCAGCACTCCTGCCTGTAGAATCATCTTCACTGTCGCCAATGGAGGACGATCAGTACAGCAGCGAGGTAAAAAATTCTGATTACGTGTCCCTCTTCCTTGATAGTTCTCCAGGTACACTTCTAAGTTTTTTCTCTCTGTTCATCTAATAGAATATTGGCTTCAAGATTGCGTTTATGGTGAAAAAGGTGATGGGCGATTTCTGCGCCATGACAGCAGACAGAAGCGCCCTCGTCAAGGAGTGCACCAGACTTTACTCCAAACTCGCTGCTGACAAGGTTAGGCTTAGCCTACTTAGGAATATCGCCATGGAATACTTGATTGAGTGTGCGGAACATCAGCATGACGAAGATTCTAGGCATTAGCTTCGAACAGATCCAGGACCTCGAGGACCAGAAGGACAAACTCCTGGACGAGATGGCAAAGCTGAACCATGAAGCTGTGGTCGGTCTCCATCAATGAGCCGGCACATGGAAGACCTTAAGTTAGTACATCAGTTTTCACAATATAATCCTATTTACAGTGCTAAAACAGCTTACTAAACATGCATATATTATGGAACAGAGGGAGTAGTTTATGATCTGATAATATAGATTGCAAAATTACCCCAGTAAATTGAAAAAAACTTTATTTAGTAGTATCAAGTTAAGATCGTCTACTTGCTGGTAAAGTATTTGGTTGTTTGGTGAATGTCACATGCATCACCAGCCACAATGTTACCAGAGCCAAATTTGGTGTGGTCATCTTTCCTACTGTACTATACTCTGTAGTTAGTTATTACTATCGCTTCCATCCCGAGCAATATAGTTAACCAAATTTACGGTCAAATTATTTTCTTGATCTACATATTTGCCTAAATAAACCGGAATGGATATAGTATACTACTAATCCTAGTTTTTTTTCTAAAAGGGGAGTATAACTAGAGTATGAGAATTTGAAGCAGAGGCTATGCTCGGGACTGTGCTGAAGGGAATATGCCCTGAGAGGCAATAATAAAGTGTTTATTATGTGTATTCCAAGTATATGATAGATGTTTATTTTGCATGCTGTAATTGTATTAATACGGAAACATTAATACATGTGTGTTTAGTAAACAAGCAGAAAGTTCCTAGTTATGCGTCTCTCATAAACTAGTTCGTTGATTAACAAGATGATCACAGTTTCCTGATCATAGACATTGGATGTTGTTAATAACGAGATCACAACATTAGTGTAATGATGTGATGAACATTCATCCGAAGTATAGCATTACGATCAAACTCATTAAGTTTATATTGCTATAAACAACTTACGAAGTGATCCTAAGCCTTAGATCATGAGATCATGCCAATCACTAACACCGGAAGAGTTTCTTGTTGACATCAAATGTCACACCGTAACTGGGTGATTATAAAGATGGCTTCAAAGCTACCAAAGTGTTATGTTGAGAATCATGAATCAAGAGTGGAATTTGTTCATCCCGATGACAGATAGATATACTCTAGGCCCTCTCGATGATATCACATTGATTAGCTTGCAAGGAAGTGATTTGATCACTAGAATGTTATATCACGGGAACAAGAAAAGAGTGCATGTCAGTAACGAGATCAAACTAGGTATGGAGATACCGATGATCGAATCTCGGACATGTAATATATCGTGAAACAAAGGGATTAAGATACAAGCGTAAAAGGTTCCGACGATCACAGGAAAGTCATCGTTGAATGTGTGGGAGTCAGTATGGATCTCTAGGTCCCTCTACAGATTGTTGATCGAAGAAGGGTCTCGATCATGTCCACATTATTCGCAAACCGTAGGGTGACACACTTAAGGGACACTGACATCCAGTTGGAGAAAATGTTTCATGCCGGAAAGAATAACAAGCGCATGAATTTATTTCACTAGATACCGAAACAGGTTTTCGGGTGAAATTGCAGAAAGTGGTTTTGCATGTGAAATAGAATTCTAGCAAGGGGTTATATGTGAATGTTTGTCATTAAAGTAATTGACAAAATTCTGAATAAATAAAAGAGTTTTATTTAATGAGAGTTTGCATTGAATTTGGTGGAAATTTAATAGCAAGTTTGAGTGGGATTTTGAGTGGAGGGAATTTTAAGAGTATTTTGTGAGTGGAGTGCCACCCACATGAATGAGGGGAGGGAAAGGGGGCAGCCCCATGCGCCGGCCACCCCCTTGGGGTCCCCCCTCTCCTATAAAAGGCACCCCTCTCCTCACTTCTCACTCACACCTCCTCGTGAAGGATCTCTCTCCCCCTCTACAATTTATCCCCCATGGTCTCGGACTAGCGAGATACATGTTCCCGGTGGCTATTCGGCAAGAAAGGGTTGTGCTTCCGCTGCATCGTTGGAGCGAGGAGGCGGAGGTTGCTCGGTGTCTTGTACGTGTGTGCGAGCACGGATGCGCTGCTACTTTGCGGCGCTGGGACTTCCTCTCGATCTTGAGATCGACAAGAGATCGTCTACATCAACCACGAGTTCAACTCGTTAAGCTTTTCGGTCTTCAAGGGTATGTTCTCTACGTATATACATCCGCCCGTTGTTTGTATCTAGTAGATAGATCTTGGTAATTAGTTCCCACCGTAGGAAATTTTTTGTTTTCTATGCTGCGAACCCAACAGTGGTATCAGAGACAGATCTATGCATAGATGATTTACACGGGTAGTACACATATGAGTATGTGGGCGACGATGATCATGTTGTTTCTTCTTAGTTCTAATTTTGGATATTGGTGGCATAGTGGGATGAAGCGGCCAGGACAAACTTTACATGTCCTCGCACATGAGACCTGTTCCACGCTTGACATGCAACTAGTTTGCATAAGTGTCTAGCGGGTGTCTATCTCTCCTACTATAGTCAATATCTATTTTGCAACGAGTTGTCAAAAATTTGGTTATCCTCGTTGTGGTTCATGTTCGTAGGTAAGAACGGTTCTATCTTCGAAAGACCTAAGCCACGTAAAACTTGCAATGGATAAATTAGAGGCGTCTAGTTTAGATTGTTGCTGGGCTAGTGTTATGATATGGTGATGTTGTAAGTGGAAGTATGATATGATACTATTACAACACACATAGTGTGTAAGTTCCATAGACCCTGGACTTACACATAAAGGTATGATAGTGATCATACCACGGTGCACATGATAGAGATCATACGCGGGAAAAATATCATTTCACTAATAAACATGTGATGTTTGTGTTGCCTACCAAAACCCACCGGCGAGCAGCGACGGGCAACACGAAGAGCCCGGAGGCTCCCAGAACTGCTGGTGGTCCCTGGTCCCTCGGGCAACGGCCCGCAAAACTCCGGCACACGTCCTGGCTTGGTTCGAGGGCGTGCCACCTGACCTATACCTGATCAGGAAGGTGAAAGATTGCTTCGATTGGTTTCCTGCATGGGAAACAAACATATGTAAAATTCGAGCCGTAACCGGCTCCTAGGTTTCCCTATGAATCGGCTCCTAGAGCCGATTATCCCATGGGTCTGCATTAGATCTATTATAACATGGGGTTTTGCTTCATCAATACAAGTTAAATCGATCTACGACAGTTTAACGTTTTCACTACATGACTGGAACATCCTACACGTAATTGAGCCTGGTAGATACAAAAGATAATAGAAAACTAATCCTAGAGAAGGCCTAAAAACCAACGTAACGTCAATTCCCGGAACACCCCCTCTTGGATTGGTAAACCATATCTTACATACTACTGGATCGTTCAATCCGTTTGCAAGGCCTGATCATGTGGATATCAAACTAAACCTTGGAGAACAAGGCACAACTATAACAGATCAAATCGACTCAAATAAAGATGAAGCAAGATGCCACCCTTACACCCGGGAAAAGGTGCAAAGGCGGCGAGATAGCTAGAGGTAGCATAACTAAACAATCATAGCAAAAAGTACTGATGCTAACCCAAACAAATCTATGATAATAGTGTTACTCGCCATCAACAAGACTTCAGTACGAGTAACACCAGATAACACATAAGTAGATACTGCCTAGATCGCAAGATGCGATCTAGGCAGCATGACACTTACCCGAGAAAAACCCTAGAAACAAGGGGTGGCGATGCGCCGAGATTGTGTTTGTTGTGAACGTGATTGTCCTCCTTTTCTTGATAACCCTAGGTACATATTTATAGTCCGGAGACTTTCTATCTTTGGAATAACTCTACAACTCTATCTTTACCTAAACTGAAACGAAACCTAAACTGAAACGAAACCTACTATGATACAAGATACACGGGCAATTTAGCCCAAATCCACGCACAAGGCCGATTCAACAACATGTTGAATATACGTATCTTCCAAGCCCATCTTGATCACGGCCCATCTCCGTCTTTGGCCAAAATATGGTGATAACACATGCCCCCCTGGTTTTGGCAATAATAATTCCAAAACCACTCTGTGTTTTTTTTCTTCTTCTCCCCTCTTTTTTTTGTATCGGGTTGCGCGTTGACAGAATGCGTTGCAGAACAGGATCGTCACGCTACCCCTTCATCATGATGCCCTGTCTTCTCAACTCCTTCGCAGTGCATGATTTGACGATTTTGGCAGCACATTCTGGGAAACCGCTATGACATTGAACCGTCGCTCCACTATTCCCCTTATTTAAATTCGTCTGAGCAGTTCGCAGTCCCTATCTTCCTTCAGTAGCCACAAAAAACCCTCTTTCTCCGCCATGGCCTCCTCCGCTTCATCTGGCCTGTCCTCCCAAGCCTCCAACTCAATGAGCGACCGAGAGCCGACGCCAGAACACCCGCCGATGGCGGCGTACAACACTCTCGCCCCACAATGGTGGGACGAGAGGGATTGGGACTTCGCTGCTTGGTCGGAGGACGACGCGTCCATGACTGACGGCGAGGAGGACCTGCAGTTCCTCGATGGGGCCCGGAGGCGGGGCGCACCGACGACGCCATGTCCTGGGACGGCGTCGACTCCTCCGACGAAGAGGAGGAAGAGGAGGACACCTCCTCCGAGGAGTACCAGCCGGTGAAGTACTTCCGCGCCGGGTCCAGCGAGGACACCGAAGACGATGACGAGGACGAGGAGGCCCATGGCATCTGTCTGGATCGGCGGTGAAGGCAGCGGCCGGCTTGAGGGCGCGAACGAGACGGCGGCGGCATGACGGCGACCTCGGCCTCTAGATTAGGAACCAGTAGTAGTAGTAGTAGCAAGCTCCCTTTTGTAAGCAATCAGCTTTTGAATGAATGAATGAAGAAAATCTGTTTCTCGAAGATTGCTTTTTTCGTCCCAATTTTGCCGATAGCCAAAATAGGTCGATGCTCCAGAAGCCGATAACGCTGTATCGGCTTTTACCACACTGCACTCATTCCGTTAACTAAGTCAAAGCTCAAAGAGCCGATGGACATCGGCTTTCCCAAAAACGTTGACAAGGTCAAAACTTGGTCGCATATTTAGGCAAACCTAAGCGGCTGCTTTCCAGTTTCAAACGGTAACCTGCGACCTTCTTCAAAAAGGGCGACCTAGATCTTCAATCTCGCACTAACCAGATCGAGCTCACAGCGACAAGAACCCTCGATCCCCAACTGCTTAGATCCATCTCCGCCGGCGAACTAGATGGCGGAATCGTCCAACACCAACCCAGAGGTCTCCGGTCTGAAGGTACGCCTACTCCTCGCAGTCTGAACACGATGCTAGAATTAATGGCGAACACCTGAATTAATGCCTTATTCCACCATTAAATTTTCTAGGTTTCAGACATTCTACTGCCGCATCCTTCTCTCCCAAACTCTCTCTGTCTTGGCCCTCGCACAGAATCTAGCCCTGCTCATCTGATTTCTTGCGAAGCAAATAGAATCCCCTTCGTAAGCCAAGACCTAGATCTGAACTCCTGGGCCGACTGTCTGCGAGCCTGGCCTAATCCCCCTGAACACTGGGTCTCTTGGTTCAGCAGAGTAGCTAGAGCTTACCAATCCCAATGGGAAACCACAGGAATAGCCGATGCATTGCATTTATCATTGTCTCCTCTTGAGAAACATGAGAACCTCCTGAAAACCATCGGCTACTTCTGGTCTGACGCTCTGAACTGCTTTATGTTCGGTCATGGCCCTATGTCACCAACCTTGTTAGACGTGGTGATGATCACTGGCCTGGATGTCACATCACCCAACCCCTCTGCTTTTAAACTGACCAAAGTCCCCTACAAACTGTCTTCTAAAAAGATCGCATTTAACTGGGTGCCTACCTCCAACGCCATATGAAAACAAAGGGCCTGTCTCAGAAAGAACATACTGACCTTTCTCGACACATTTGGAGCATTTCATATTCTGTGGCCCTTCCCTTGCTCCAACCAAGAACTATCTCTACCTAGCCCACGAACTGGCCAAAGGTACTCAACTTGGCATCGGCAAACTGTTCCTTGGAGAGGTCTATCGATACCTCCAGTTGATGTCTGTCAAGCTGTTCTCAGGCATAGCAGTCAAAACAGGTGGTCCTTGGTGGTTCATTCAGCTATGGGCTCAGCTGTACTTTCAGAACCACATCCCAAACTTCCCACTTTTGGCGAGTTGTACCTTTCCCGATGTCAAAGGGAAGCAGATCCGATGCACCAGTTATGGTCAAGCTTTATGCAGTGCCAGCAAAGCAAACTATCCCCCAAGGAAGCAGCCAAGTGGTTCAGCACTTTCTTTCAAGGCCTGGACAATCCTACCTTCTTCCCTTATATGGAAGAATCTGAACATTTCGAAAATCCACTCTCCTTCAGGCTAGATAACTTTGCCGATGACACCAGCACTCGGCAACTCTTCTCCATTGTGATCCGTCCCTGTTTCCTTCCAGTTGGTATGAGCACATCCAACAGAATCATCAAGCCTGGGTATGAATTCTACCAGCCGGTCATAGTGGCCCGGCAATTTGGCCTTGGGCAAGTACCTCCCCATCTCTTTCTCCATCATCTTACGGAGTGCAGAGCCGACCTGCCTGATCCTCTCACCAGTCAGAGGTGTTACTCCTTCTTTGATGCTCTGACCATCCCTATTCCAAATGACCTCACCTTCGCTTCATCAACTGATGGCTTCGAGGACTGGTGGACGATGTGGAAAACCCACGCTTTCAGGAAAGCTCTGGGACCGCTGCTGAAACAACTTGATGCCGATTATGACGTCCCCGTGGAACAGGTACCACTACTTGTAAATTTTCTCAATGCAGCTCATAAATGACTCTCCTACTAACCCAATTTCTCCCTTTGCAGCAACAAGATGGCCCTGAACCTACACACAGTGATGGCTCCCCCTTTGAGTTCTTTCCGCCAGCTCCTGTGGTTCTTTTCTGCAAAAACTCGCCGCCTTTGAAAAAGGTCATAATGCAGAAACAGCCGATAACACCTCAATCGGCTTCTAAAAAGCAAGGAACTTCAACATCAGCTGCCCCTCGAGTTCCAACTAAGACAAGAACGATGACGAGGAATGTAGCTGCCAGGAAGACCTTGAGGCACCGGAGCCCTTCTCCAGAAAGCTCGCATGTAGGCTGATCCATGTCTTGGTCGATTCTTCTCATTCTTTCATTCTTGCAGACGTGCTCGTGTCTAACAGCCTTCCTTCTTTTGCAGGCTTCCGTCGAAGATACTTCCCACGAGGACACACAACCTAATGAGGGAGAATCGAGCCCAATGGATTCTGAGAGGACCATCACCCCGAGCCAGCCAGATGTGCCACCATCGGCTTCCAGGAAAAGGTTGGTTCCTGAACCTGCTGCCCCCCGAGCACCAGTCGAGGTCGGGCCAGCTGTGGGTCCCAAGAGAGCTCGTAAAGGACCACAAGCTTCTTCATCGAGCCAAGAGGTTCCGAAAAAACATCATCCTTTATGCTCTTGCCCCTTACTCCCTTTTGTCTGCCGATTCATCATCATTCACATCGGTTGATCACCTTTCATGCAGACAACTGATGCTTCTAGTGGGAAGGCCGGGACCGCGCCGACGCCTTTAGCCAAACCAGACCTGGCGATCCCCGAAAATGCAGATGAAACGGCTACCACTTTGGCAACGCCTCCAGCACCCACACACAAGCCGATTGCCTCGTCGTCTGCCATCCCCTCGGTCTTAGGAGAGGTATGTTAACTTCTTTCGGCTTATTCTTCCCCGTTGGACACATACTGACGTCTTTTCGGGCTGCCAGGGTCGTGACATTTCAAGCTTGCTGACATTTGATCCAAACTCAATCGATCCAACTCCCTCTGTCGCCACCGATGAACCACCAGCCAGGGATGTTCTACCTCAATTCCAACGACTTAGAGCCTTACTGTCTTCCCCAATCGAGGAGTTGATCGAGGGTTCTGAAGAGGTGAAGGGCGTTCTTGCCGAAATCAAGGACCAACTCCCAGTAGCATTGCAGGTGAAGCTTTGGCCCGTCGTAACTCTGTCCTTCTACGGGTCAAGGGTGAAGCTAGCTCGTGAAAGGATCAACCTGCGCCGTGCCCAACTTCCACTGAAGGCCAACATTGCCGACAGATGTCAGCAGCTCAATGAGAAGAAGGCGTCTTTTGATGCCAAAACTGACACTTCTGTCAGTACCGCTGAGCTAGCATCTTTGAAAAAGGAGGTGGAAGATCTTGAAGAAAAGGTCCGGGCGACAAAACAGCTCATTCGCGACAAGGAAGCCTCCATCGCCCGCTCCCAAGATGAAGCAGAAGGCCTCAGAGCTCAACTGAAGACTGATCTGGCAGAGATACGTGCCCTGAACCAACAGCTAGTGACGAGCAAGGACGAGGATGACGAAGCCGAGATCGCCGAGGTGGACCGTGTCCGTGCTGACGCCCTCCACGCCTTCGAGGCATTTCTTCAGTAGCTTGTTTATGTAAACTGGCATCGGCTTGTACCAGTTTTGAACCTCTAAAGTCGATGACCGTGCATTGGCTGTTTACTTCTATTGGCCGATTTCATGTATCGGCCCCCATATCTCGCTGTCCATCATCCCACGTGCTTGGGAACTACATAATAAATTTTTTTTTATTGGCCGATTTCGTGTATCGGCTCCTATATCTCATTGTCCATCATCCCACATACTTGGGAAATATTTCTTGAGGTGCTGACCGTTGACAGCTACTGGGAATTTCACGCCGTCCAGTTCTTCCAGCATGTATGCGTTCCCTCTTAAAACCTGATCGACCCTGTATGGCCCGTGCCAATTTGGAGACCATTTACCATATGCTGCATCCTTAGTCCCTAATGGCAACACCGCTTCCCATACCAGATCGCCAACGTGGAACTCCTTCGGTCTCACCTTCTTGTTGTACGCACGAGCTACCTTGGCCTTGTTTTCTTTGATTCTCTCAAGCGACCATAGCCTAAGCTCAGTCAGATCCTCAATGCTGTCACTCATCAGGGCCGCATATTCTTCGGTCGTTAGATCGTTCTGAAAAGTGACACGTCTCGAACCAGCCGTAATTTCCCAAGGCAATACGGCTTCTTGTCCATAGACTAGATGGTACGGCGAGGTTTTTATTGCTCCATGACATGACATGCGGTAAGCCCATAAAGCCTCTGACAAAACCTCGTGCCAACGCCTAGGGTGCTCATCGATTTTCCTCTTGATCAGCTTGATAAGGCTCTGGTTGGACGCTTCAGCTTGCCCATTTGCTTGAGCATAGTATGGAGATGATCGAATCAGCTTAATCCCTGTGTCCTCACAGAACTTTCTGAACTCGTGAGAAGTGAAGACCGAACCTCCATCGGTCGTGATAGTCTGGGGAATCCCAAACCTATGAATGACGTGTTCTTTCACAAAATTGACAACATCCTTTGAACTTACTGACTTCGTAGGGACGGCTTCCACCCACTTGGTGAAATAATCTGTAATGGCCAAAATCCACATGTGGCCTTTGCTTGACGGAGGATTGATCTTGCCGATCATATCCATGCCCCAACCTCGGAACGGCCAAGGCTTGATGATGGGGTTCATCGCTGACGCGGGTACCATCTGGATTTTTCCAAATTTCTGACATGCTTGACACCCTTTGTAGTACTTAAAACAGTCCTCAAGCATGGTAGGCCAATAAAACCCTGATCGCCTGATCAACCACTTCATCTTGTGAGCTGATTGGTGAGTGCCACAGGCGCCTTCGTGTACCTCGTGTAGGAGCCGATTGGCCCCTGCACATTTGAGCAATAACCCTTCGAGTCCTCAGAAACATGTCGTCCCCAATGAGCACATACTTCATGGCCTTGTACCTTATCCGTTTAGGTGCCCCCCGAGCCGAATCCTTCAAGTAATTGAAGATATCGGCTCTCCAGTCGTCTGCGTCCAGGAACTTGTTGTCTGTCAAAACTCGCCGGCGAGCAGCGACGAGCAACACGAAGAGCCGGGAGGCTCCCAGAACTGCTGGTGGGCCCTGGTCCCTCGGGCAACGGCCCGCAAAACTCCGGCACGCACGTCCTGGCTTGGTTCGAGGGCGTGCCACCTGACCTATACCTGATCAGGAAGGTGATGGATTGCTCCGATTGGTTTCCTGCATGGTAAACAAGTATACGTAAAATTCAAGCCGTGACCGGCTCCCAGGTTTCCCTGTAAATCGGCTCCTAGAGCCGATTGTCCCATGGTTCTGCATTAGATTTATGATAACATGGGGTTTTGCTTGATCACTACAAGTTAAATCGATCTACGACAGTTTAATGTTTTCACCACGTAACTGGAACGTCCTACACGTAATTGAGCCTGGTATGTACGAAAGATGAAGGATACTAACCCTAGAGGAGGCCAAATAACCAACGTAAAGTCAATTACCGGAACAATCTTCTCTAGAACGAATAAGCCACGTCCTTACGTACTACTGGATCGTTCAACCCGTTTGTAAGGCCTGATCACGTAGATATTAAACTAAACCTTGATGAACAAGGCACAACTATAACAGATCGAATCGGCTAAGTAAAGATCAAGCAAGATGCCACCCTCACACCCGGGAAGAGGTGCAAAGGCGGCGAGATAGCTAGAGGTAGCATAACTAAACAATCATAGCGAAAAGTACTGATGCTAGCCCCAACAAATCTATGATAATAGTGTTACTCGCCATCAACAAGGCTTCAGTACGAGTAACACCGGATAACGCATAAGTAGATACTGCCTAGATCGCAAGATGCGATCTAGGCAGCATGGCACTTACCCGAGAAAAACCCTAGAAACAAGGGGTGGTGATGCGCCGAGATTGTGTTGGTTGTGAACGTGATTGTCCTCCTTTTCTTGATAACCTTAGGTACATATTTATAGTCCGGAGACTCTCTACTTTTGGAATAACTCTACAACTCTATCTTTACCTAAACTGAAACGGAACCTAAACTGAAACGAAACCTGCTATGATACAAGATACACGGGCAATTTAGCCCAAATCTACGCACTAGGCCGATCCAACAACACGTTGAATATATGCATCTTCCAAGCCCATCTTGATCACGGCCCATCTCCTTCGTTTGCCAAAATATGGCGGTAACACATGCCCCCCTGGTTTTGGCAATGATAATTCCAAAACCACTCTGTGTTTTTTTTTCTTCTCCTCTCCCTTTTTTTTGTATCGGGTTGCGCGTGGACAGAATGCGTGGCAGAACAGAATCGTCACGCTACCCCTTCATCATGATGCCCTGTCTTCTCAACTCCTCCGCAGTGCAGGATTTGACAATTTTGGCAGCGCAATCTGGGAAACTGCTATGGCATTGAACCGTTTCTACACTATTCCCCTTTATTTAAATTCGCCTGAGCAGTTCGCAGCCCCCATCTTCCTCCAGCAGCCAGAAAACCCTCTTCCTTCGCCGAAAAAACCCTCTTTCTCCGCCATGGCCTCCTCTGCTTCCTCTGGTCTGTCCTCCCATGCCTCCAACAGCATCAGTGACCGAGAGCCGACGCCAGAGCACCCACCCACGGCGGCATACAGTACTTTCGCCCCACGATGGTGGGACGAAAGGGACTGGGACTTCGCCGTCTGGTCGGAGGACGATGCGTCCCTGACTGACGGCGAGGAGAGCCTACAGTTCCTTGTCGACGGGGAACTGGAGGCGAAAAGCAGCGACGACGCTTGGTCTTGGGACGGCGTCGAGTCCTCCGACGAGGAGGAGGAATCGGAGGAGGATACATCCTCCGACGAGTATCCGCCGACGAAGCGCTTCCGTCTTGGTCAAGCAAGGATACCAAGATGACGATGAAGACGATGAAGTCCCGCTGGCTTCTTCAAGAGCGATGGAGACGACGGCGGCAAAAGCCAAGATGAAGAAGACGGCGGCATAGCGACGTATTTAACTCGCCCTTTAGATTAGGAATCAGTAGCAGCAACAATAGTAGTAGTAGTAGCAGGATCCCTTTTGTAATCGACTATCCTTTTGTAATCAATCATCTTTCAAATGAATGAGAATCTGTTCCCCCAAAGATTTTCTTGTTCGCCCCTGATTTTGCCGATAGCCAAAATAGGTCGATGCTCCAGGAGTCGATAATACTGTATCGGCTCTCAACATACTGCACGCATACAGTCAAACAAGTCAAATCGGAACGAGCCGATGACTACCCATCGGCTCCTCCGAAAAAAAAAAAGTTGACAAGGTCAAAACTTGGTCGCATCTTTAGGCACATTAAAACGGCCACTTCTTGGTTTCAAACGGTAACCTGCGACCCTTTTCAAAACGGGTGACCTGTGTCCTTCTTCTTCAAAACGGGTGATCCAAATCTCCAATTGCCCATCGAAAAACGTGCCCTGAACGAACAACTAGTGACAAGCAAGGATGATGATGACAAATCTGAAATCGCCGAGTTGGACCGTGTCCGTGCTGACGCCCTCCACGCCTTCAAGGCATTTCTTCAGTAGCTCGTATGTGCAGGCTGGCATCTGTTTGTAACTTGTGTGAACCTCTAGAGTCGATGACCGTGCATCGGCTATATATTTTTGCTTATTCGGCCGATTTTCAACATCGGCCCCCACATTTTTACTGTCCATCGTCTTACATGCTTTTACTTAGCCGATTTCATGTATCGGCCCCTCAAGTTTTACTGTCCAACATCCCACATGCTTGGGAAATATTTCTTGAGATGTTGACCGTTGACCGCCACTAGGAATTTCACGCCGTCCAGCTCCTCAAGCATGTACGCGTTCCCTCTTAAAACTTGGTCGACCCTGTACGGCCCGTGCCAATTTGGAGACCATTTACCATATGTTGCATCCTTAGTCCCTAACGGCAACACAGCTTCCCATACCAGATCTCCAACGTGGAACTCCTTTGGCTTCACTTTCTTGTTGTATGCACGAGCTACTTTGGCCTTGTTCTCTTTGATTTTCTCAAGCGACCACAGCCTAAGTTCAGTCACATCTTCAACACTGTCACTCATCAACGTCGCGTATTCTTCAGCCGTTAGTTCGTTCTGAAAGGTGACGCGTCTTGATCCAGTCGTAATTTCCCAAGGTAATACGGCTTCTTGTCCATAGACCAGATGGTACGGCGAAGTTTTTATCGCTCCATGACATGACATTCGGTGAGCCCATAAAGCCTCTGATAAAACCTCATGCCAACGCCTAGGGTGCTCATCGACTTTTCTCTTAATTAGCTTGATGAGGCTCTGGTTGGATGCTTCAGCTTGCCCATTCGCCTGAGCATAGTATGGAGATGACCTGATCAGCTTAATCCCCATGTCCTCACAGAACTTCCTAAACTCTTGAGAAATAAAGACCGAACCTCCATCGGTCGTGGTAGTTTGGGGAATCCCAAATCTATGGATGACATGTTCCTTCACAAAGTTGATAACATCCTTTGAGTTTACTGATTTCATCGGGACAGCCTCCACCCATTTTGTGAAATAATCAGTGATGGCCAAGATCCACATGTGGCCTTTGCTTGATGGAGGATTGATTTTGCCGATCATATCCATGCCCCAACCCCGGAATGGCCTAGGCTTGATGATGGGGTTCATTGCTGACGCGGGTACCATCTGGATTTTCCCAAATCTTTGACATGCTTGACATCCTTTGTAGTACTTAAAACAGTCCTCAAGCATGGTGGGCCAATAAAACCCCGATCGCCTGATCAACCATTTCATCTTGTGAGCTGATTGGTGAGTTCCACAGGCGCCTTCGTGTACCTCGTGTAGGAGCCGATTAGCCTCGGCTGTCCCCAGACATTTGAGCAATAATCTGTAGCATCCCAGATGTCTAACCCCTGTAATGCTACTGGTTATAATAATAAAATGGGCCACTTCCAACATATAATTGTTGCATCATCATCATATCATGATCATGTCATCATGTCCCCTTGCATTTGAGCACCATATAAAACCCTTTCTTGTTTGGTTCTTATCTCATGTGCATGATTAATTGTAGTTGCCTCTGGATATTGTATTTGGTTCTTAATAAATTGTTAAATGCCCAAGTTGAGTTGAGGGAATCTCTCTTTTTGACTCCACCACCTTTTCTATCACCACCTTATAATTCCACCATCCAACTAATCTGAGCTTACCATTTTGTGGATTTATCTCTGGCTCATGATAGTTGGTTGGAAACCACCCATAATCTTTGCTTGGCCTTTTCCCACCTTTTGGGAATGCAAGGATTAAAGCCACATGAAATAATGTTGTTTTCACAATATCACCATTGGCATTAATTATGTTGCATGGGCCATGCAAGTGCCACCTTTTCTAGTATTTGGCTTTTGCTTGAATTCTCTTGGATCATCTTCCTTTGTGTAAATCTTTTGTTGTCTTGTAGTTGTTTCCACCATATCATCTAAACCTCTATCCCCATCCTCATGCACACACATGTGATCATGTGTGAGCATAAGAACAATCCTATCACCATATCTCTCTCTCTATCTCCCCTTTCTTGTTGATCTTGCTTGGTCTTATTTGGAGCATGCATGATTCAATGGAAACCATCCACCTCTCCCTCTTGTCATCTATCTTAGTCTTTGCTATATCCACCCCATGCCCACATAACCTTCCTAACTAGAAACTCTACCCCACACCCCTTCTAATCTCAACCCAAGTGGCCCCCTCTTTCTCTCCTCTTAGTCAGGCATCCCTCTTTTCAACCTCCTGGTGACAAGGTTCAAGTTTTGAAATCAGTAGATAGTTTGAATTTGTATTAGATTGAAAACAAGAAAATCAAACAAAAATAAAAGAGAAAGGAATAAAAAAAAAGGAAAGAGAAGCAGCCGCAGCAGCCCCGAGCCCCCTCTTCAGCCTCGCCTGGCCCAGCTCACCCCCAGCTGCCCTGCCTGGCTCACGTGAAGGGGAGAGGCGACACCGACGCCAACCTGGCCATCTACCCCTCCCCCACGCCACCTCCTGCCCCCTCCTGTTCTTATCCACACCCCTCCGTCTCTGCCTTCCCAGATACTCACCGTCCACCCCCAGGAACCTTCCTTCCTCCTTTCCCCCTTCCCCAGCTCGGCCATGTCCTCCCCGTACCTCTAACCCTAGCGCGGCCAGATCTGCAGGAGAGCGGAAGGAACCGTGCGAGAGGGTGCCCACGACGGCCAGAAGCTTCGCCTGCCTCCCCTGCAACGTCTAGGACCGCCGGAAGCCACGAGACCTCGCCGGAGGAGCTGTGCCGCCGCCGTGTCCGTGGGTGCAGAAGATTCCGTTCGTCAGCCTCGCCAGCGATCACCGTCCCCTCCGGCCGAATCAACCTCGCCGGCAAGCCCCTGGTGAGACCATCGCCTCCCTAGACATGCCCCTTTGCCCCCTAGTGCATCGTAGCTCCGGCATTGCCGAACACTGCTACACAAGGCTGCTGGCGACAAGAAGGCAGCAGCAGGAGAACCGACCAAGTTCAGAGCCCTGCCTTGCGCGCTACGGGCCTCCTCCGCGTTAGAACCCTGAGCCATTGTTGCAGCCCGTGGCTTCCTCTGCAACTTTCGTTTTGGGGCCGTGCTGTTTGGTGCAAGAAGCGTCGCCATCGTCGGCCAAAGATCCGCCAGATGTACCGCCAAGAATGCCTGCCGCCGCCGTCGACGGCGGCAACTTTGCAGTTTAGCCCTTCCCCTTTTTCCCGCCTCAAACCCGCATCCCTTAGCCCCACCCGTCAGCGTCGCGTGCACGTTTTGCAAATAGGCTCCCAGAGTACTTGTTACTTAACCCGCGGTCCCTCTTGCCCAGGCGCTGGCGTGTGGACCCACGAGCCCACCGGCCCACCTGCCCATCGGTCTTTGGTTAAGGCCACGATGGCGAGGCTTGGCAAGACGCTGGCCTCTGTTGCCCATCTGCTGTCATCGAGGCTCATGCATGGGTGTGTAAAAAGCATTTCAGCTTATGCTTTTCAAATCTAGTTTAAATAATTCAAATTCAAATTCAAACCAGTATTTAAATAGCTTTTCATGTATAAATCCAAATTTGACAAATAATATATGTTTTTGATTCAGGAAAATGTAAGGACTTCAAATATGACATTTAAATTGCCTTTTGCACAACTAAAATTCCAAGTTTATTTAATTTACACTAATTGCCACTAGATTTAAAATAATCAATAACTTTTGATATGTAATTCCAAATTTGACAAATAATATATGTTTTTGATTCAGAAAAATGAGAGGATTCCAAGTATGCCCTTCAAATTACTTTTTGCACATTTAAAATTCCAAGTTTATTTAAATTACCACAAATGCCATTGGAATTTAATAACTTAATAACTTTTGATTTAAAACTCCGAATTCAACAAATGATATGTCTAAAATGATCAGCTCGACGAGACCTTTCTGTTTATGCTATCCATGACTTTAATTGCAGCATGCATCATATAAAAATATAAGGTACAGCAATGTTATGACAACAAAATGTGAACCAAAACTCCACTAAAATGTTGCTACTTGTTCTCCACACCTCACCATGCCATGCTACCTTTCTTGCCATGTAAATTGTGCATCATTCATCATGGCATGACTGTTTGTTTGACGCATCTTATTCATATGCTTGTGCTCTATATTCATGTTGGCCTTGTTTGTTTGGTTTTTCTCGGATAGACACTGAGCAGGGGTTATATCAAGAGAACCAGGAGCACTACCCAGATCCGTCCCTCGCTTCAACTGAGTTAACAGGCAAGCACTTCCACATGCTTGCATACATACAGTACCTATTGCCTCTACCTTATTCTTGCATCATTGAGTCGCGATTGCATTAAATTGAATCCCAAGTATGCATAGCCTTTACTTTTAAACCCCACCAAGCTTGTTCCTCCATCCCATGAGCCATTACTATAGGAGTTGTTTGAGCCATGCGAGTCGAGAACAAAGATGTAGGGTATGTGAGTGTCTGTTGGATAATGAGGTACCTAAACAACTTAACTTTGAGTAGTTCGGGATAACTAAAGAAAGTGGCACCCGTGAGCAACATCTCGCTATTTGGTTTTTCCCTGCTCACTTGTGTCCCGTAAGACCCAGTACTTGATTCCTTTCCTTGATTTATCGCGCTATCCACATCCGGAGGTATATGGGACCCCCGGGCCGAGCTTGATTCCGTCTTATTTCTTGGGGCCACAAACTAGTTTGAGGTTTTATTTACGATCCTGCATTTATGCCATGCTACTTTCACGTATTTAAATTGTGCGAGGAGCACACTGCATCGTTAGGTAAGCGGAGTGTTTTCGCGGTATCGACAAGCCCAGCCACACTTTCGGGTTCCCGTCACATGTACCATCGACGCAAACCTTGAGTCCGTCTCGAGTAAGCTAACTCCGCTATGGATCTACTCAATGGGTGGCCCCTGAAATATTTCTGAATCTGTGATTGTTCATCGTGAAAGCCTCGTTGGGTTTTTATTTGGTTTTTCCGAGGTTGATCGGCGTGTTGCTAATGGTGCACCCGGCGGGTAAAACTTTCAAAGCCGTGCCCATGGATATGGACGACTTGGAGCATAGTTTCTCGATCATAGACAAGCATAACTAAAGTACCGCTTAATTTGACTAAGTAACTTGACTAGTAAATAGTGAAACACTCATGGAATGGTTAATAAAATTGCCAACGGATGGGGTTGTTCGTCCGCCTTGTTGGTAAGCGAGGGAGGAGGATGGATCGGATGAGATTACCACTATAATCGTTGTTCTTAAATTCACGGACATCCGTCTATCATTGGTTAGGCGGATGGTTAGCGTTATCTGAGAATTGCTAGGGTTTATCTTTACTGCAATTGCGTCACCCTGTGTTGTGTCCCCTTTAGCGGCATTAAGACTTGCCGAGTACCCTTAGGGTCTCACACGATAAATTCTTGATTCAGATGAATGTACCTTCGTGACGAATATCGGTGGAAGAAGTCAAGATGTGGGCAACGATCGCTCGGTAGAGATTCCGGAACGGGATCCGTGAGACCTGTAGTTGGGATGTGCTTATTTCTATGGCATCTTATGCCGATTTGCTTCTTATCCGTACTCGGATTTTGTTTGTCGCTTCCGCATGATACTCTGATGTGTGTTGTATGAGGAGTTATCCTAAAATATAGATCTCTCTAGGTCATTGGAATCTAGCCGTATGGCGTTGCTATATTTCCTTTCTTTCTAGATGGTATGGCTTTGATGTACTCTTGTATGGTGGCTTGCGACATACCCACTTGTGCACGTAGTTGATCCTTCGCCGCCGACTCACGCCGTCTGACAGTCCCGTTGAGAGGGTAGTGGTTGGGACGTCTGAAAGGACTACCAAGGAGTGGCTTTGGGGCCCCACCGTACTATTTCAACCACTACCACTCATCCAGGCTTGTATCTAGGAGCGTAGTTCACCGAGGTAGTTACAATTGGTATCAGAGCCATCCCGACCTTCAGGGTTTCAGCCAAACGGTCGTTGTCAGTCTAGTAAATATTTTGGTAGTTATGTATATTAGGGAAAAACAAAACGCGAGAGTAGGACTGCTTCCACTTTTTCTTTCTACCTCCCACCCACCCTTTTCTGGTAAGGAAGTGCAACGTTTTCAATCCTCTTCTCAAAATTCAAACTAGGATTCACGTGTTCGGGGTTTCCGTAGTACCATAGGTTGTGTGTGTATGTGTGTGTGTAATCCCTTGGCTATCTGTTGCATCCAAGTTGTTATCTTATCTGCCTTTGGTTATCAACTGTTGGTACATTCCATACCGACAGGCTTTTTGCAAACCGATGCAATCTATCTTCCTCTTTGTATCCGACGCTATCTTGTTTGGGGTGTTCGTTTCCGTAGTTACCAATCTTTAGGTTTCGTCGTGAGAAGAAGGGGTTAGGATATGTGTTCCACTTGTTCATGTGCGGAGTAATGATTTGAGTGCGGGATGGAGTCGCGACCATACCACTACTGTTATCATTCGCTTTTGTATATTGAATCGGTAGAGTCACTAATCTTGATTCGTTAAGTAATTTTGTGCATCTATTGGTATTTTAATGCCGAAATTTGTGGAAAATTTTTCTTTGATATATTCGTGTACCACACTCCTTTTCAGTCGTGTGCGATATGCTTAATATCTTTAGGTGCTATGTACTTTGTTGATATTTTAATATCATCTCAGTAAATTGTATCCTTTAAATTTGGTTAATTCCATCTTAGTACTATTTTGGATTATTATCATCCTCCATTATAGTACTGACTTGAGTTTTATATCAATGACAGGATGGCTCCCCCACGCCGGACTGAGGAGGACATCCCTCCGGAACTGGGCTCAGCGCTGTCAAGCATAGCTAATGCTTTGGCGGCAATGCAAGAAAACCAGCAGCGCTTTGAGGAGAGCGTCAGAAGAAACGAGTTTGCTCCACTTCCTCCACCTCCCAAGCGTGGTGACATCAAGAGCTTCCTCAAATTCAACCCTCGTCAGTTTGATGTTTCTGACCGACCTCTGGACGCGGATGATTGGCTGCGTGAGATCTCAAGGTTGCTCGAGACTGCTGATGTTCCAGAACAGGAGTGGGTCAAGTGTGCTACTCACCTTCTCAAGGGAGATGCAGCTCTTTGGTGGGAAAACTACTTGAAGGCAAGCTGCACTGGGTTCCAGCCAACTTGGGAGAGGTTCACTGCAGCTTTCAAGGAGCAGTTTCTCTCAGAGATCGTGATGGAAAGGATGAAGGAGGCCTTCCTCAACCTGAAGCAGGGAAATGATAACGTCAACACCTATATCAGGAACTTCATGAATCTGTCCCGTTATGGTGGTGATGAGGTATCTGATGACAAGAAGAAGCAGAAAAGGTTCAGGCAAGGGCTCAATGCGTCGATCAAGTATCCAATCACGCATGCAAGACCGGCAACCTTCTGAACTACTGACACAAAGACTGCAAGAGGAGGCAAGGTGCAAGTGTTCGAGGAGTCCAAGAAACACAACAGGGATGCATCAAGCTCTGCAGTTATGGCAGCTCCTTCTAAGCGGCGTGTCTGGGTTCCTAACACCCCACCGTCGCTCCCGGCTCCACCAAGACCTGCAAGTTTCGCGCCAAGGCCACCAAACTTCACCACTGCGGCTCCCAGGGGCTACAACAACCACTACCCTGGAGCGCCTGGCGGAGTCCCTGGCTACTCTGCTCCACGTCCACACGGTGCTTGCTTCACATGTGGAGATCATGGCCATCCCAACTGGAACTGCCCAATGAAGAACAAAGCTCTCCCTCCACCCCCGCCAAGATCTGCAACAAGCTCTCCTTCGGTTCGTGCACCACCGCCTCGGGCTCTCAACATCAACACTAAGCCCGGGTCTGCGGTTGTTCGCGCCAACTGCGTCAACGCCTCTCAAGCTGAGCTCGCACCTGGAGTTGTCATGGGTATGCTTTCAGTTAACTCAGTTCCTGCACGAGTTCTCTTTGATTCTGGTGCATCGCATTCATTTGTGTCTCACAAGTTTGCAAATGAGAATGAGTTAGTCCTGGTTCCTCTCCAAAAGAAGTTAATGGTCCTTTCTCCTGGAGAGAAGATGGCAGCTTCTAAGATCAGTCATGGCAACCAGATTGAGATTGGTGGTTCTTCATTCTTGGCTTCTTTAATTCTTCTGGGCAACTCTGACATTGATGTCATTTTGGGCATGGATTGGTTGACAGCAAATGCAGCTGTGATCGATTGTGCTGAACGCTCAGTGTCTCTGAAGATTCCTGAAGGCCACATAGTCTTTTCTCCAAGTCTGACTCCTGCTGTCCAGCTCTATTCCTTGGCTGCTCTGAATAATGATGCTATGGAAGCTATTCAGGGTGTACCAGTGGTCTGTGAGTTCCCAGATGTCTTTCCTGAAGAGTTGCCAGGTATGCCTCCGGATCGCGAGGTTGAATTCGTGATTGAGCTTGAACCTGGAACGGCTCCTATCTCCAAGAGGCCATATAAAATGGGTCCTTCTGAGTTGGCTGAACTCAAACGACAACTTGATGAACAAGAGAAGTTGGGTTTCATTCAACACAGCACTTCTTCTTGGGGTAGCCCAACAATCTTTGTGAAGAAGCATGACAGAACCGATAGGCTATGTGTTGATTATCGGGCTCTAAATGCTAAAACCATCAAGAACAAATATCCTCTTCCTCGGATAAATGATCTATTTGATCAGCTAGCAGGAGCTGTGGTGTTCTCTAAGCTGGACTTGAGAAGTGGTTATCACCAAATCAAGATTCACAAAGAAGATGTGCCCAAAACAGCTTTCACAACCCGCTATGGCCTGTATGAGTACACGGTCATGTCTTTCGGTCTCACCAACGCACCTGCTACCTTCTCGAGGCTGATGAACTCAGTTTTCATGGAGTACCTGGACAAGTTTGTCGTGGTATATCTGGATGACATTCTGGTTTATTCCAAGTCCAAGGAGGAGCATGAGGAACACCTGCGGTGTGTCTTAAACAAGCTTCGTGAGAACCGCTTGTATGCAAAGTTCTCTAAGTGTGAGTTTTGGCTGCCTGAAGTAACATACTTGGGCCATGTTATCTCTGCCAAGGGCATTGCAGTCAACCCGGAAACCGTGAAGACAATAGTTGAATGGCTTCCTCCTGCTAATGTCAAGGAAGTGTGGAGTTTTCTCGGCTTGGCTAGCTATTGCCGTCGCTTTGTGCAGAACTTCTCGAAGATAGCAAAGCCTCTTACCGACCTCCTCAAGAAGGGTAAGAAGTACCTGTGGACTCCTGCATGTCAAGAAAGTTTTGAGACACTCAAAGAGAAGCTCACTTCCACACCAGTCTTGGTTCCTCCGGATACATCTAAGCCTTTCCAGATATTCTGCGACGCCTCTTTGCAAGGATTGGGTGCGGTCCTTATGCAAGAGAGACAGGTGGTTGCTTATGCCTCTCGTCAGTTGAAGACGCATGAGATCAACTATCCCACACATGACCTCGAGCTAGCAGCAGTTGTCTTTGCCTTGAAGCTATGGAGGCACTACTTGCTTGGTAACCGTTGTGAGATCTTCTCGGACCACAAGAGTTTGAAGTATATCTTCACTCAGCCTGATCTCAACCTTCGGCAAAGGAGATGGATTGAAGCAATAAATGACTTTGATGTGACCATCAACTACACCCCAGGCAAAGCAAACGTCATGGCAGATGCGCTTAGCCGTAAAGCTTATGTCAACAACCTCATGGTAGAAGAGCAGCAGCCTCTCTTGTGCGAGGAATTCCGTCAGCTCAACCTGGAATTTGTGGAATAAGGGCATCTCCTGAACCTTCTGGCTACTCCTCTCTTGGAAGAACAGATTCGTTCTCGTCAGCTTGGTGATCCGCACACCAGAAAGCTCATCTCTAAGCTTGGCCTTCCGATGTATGAGTCCTTCCACGTTGATGATCAAGGCACGCTCTTCTTTGAACACCGGATGTTTGTTCCAAAATACTCGGGTATGAGAGACCAAGTTCTCAAGGAGGCACATGATTTGGTTCTTTCCATCCATCCTGGCAGCACAAAGATGTACATGGACTTGAAAACACAATATTGGTGGCCTGGGTTGAAACGGTATTGCGCCAAGTATGTCTCAGAATGTGATGTATGTCGCAGAGTCAAGGCTGTCCATCAGAAACCATTTGGTATTCTACAGCCATTGAAACCTCCGGAATGGAAATGGGAGAAAGTGGAGATGGACTTCATCACTAGCTTTCCAAGGTCGCAGAAGGGCAACAATGCAATTTTTGTTGTCATCGACAGGCTTTCTAAAGTCGCTCATTTCTTCCCAGTCAAAGAAACAATTTCTGGAATTCAGTTGGCTGAGCTCTATATCAACAGAATTGTCTCTCTGTATGGGGTTCCACTTGAAATCAGTTCAGACCGTGGGAGCATCTTCACCTCAAAGTTCTGGGAGAGTTTCCAAAAAGCTTTGGGAACAAAGTTGAACTTCAGCACTGCTTACCACCCTCAACGCAAGGACAAGTGGAGAGAATCAATCGATTCGGAGGATATGCTTAGAGCTTGCGTCATCTCTTTTGGCATGAAGTGGGAGGAATGCCTTCCATATGCTGAATTCTCCTACAACAACAGCTTCCAAGAGTCTCAAGATGGCACCATTCGAGGCTCTCTATGGTCGCAAGTGCGAACTCCGATTGGTTGGTCGGTGCGGAGAAAGAATCTGGTTTGGCCTCGACATTGTGACTCGAGAGGAGAAGGTGCATATCATTCGAGAACTCAAGATTGCTCAAAGTCGTCGGAAGAGCAACTATGACAGAAGCACACGGATATGGTATATGCCCCGGTGATCTCGTACCTTCGTGTCACTCCCATGAGAGGAACACACCGCGGTATCAAAGGAAAGCTGGCTCCTAGATACATCGGTCCTTTCAAGATACGTGGTAGAAGAGGAGAAGTTGCTTATGCATCGGAGCTTCCGGAAAACTCAAAGTCCATGATGTTTTCCATATCTCTCAGCTCAAGAAGTGCTTCAAAGACCCCGCAAAACCGTGGATCATGAGCTAATCGACCTTCAAGAAGATCTGTCTTATCGTGAACACCCCACCAAAATCCTTGAGACCGCAGAGCGAAGGACGCAACAAGTCCATCAAGTTTTGCAAGGTGTGGTCACACCATTACATTGATGAAGCAACATGGGAGCGTGAAGATGAACTCCGTGCCAACCATCCTTCTCTCTTTGTATCTTCTTCTTCTTCCTAGAATCTCGGGGCGAGATTCCTGTTTAGTGGGGGAGAGTTGTAGCATCCCAGTTGTCTAACCCCTGTAATGTTACTGGTTATAATAATAAAATGGGCCACTTCCAACATATAATTGTTGCATCATCATCATATCATGCTCATGTCATCATGTCCCCTTGCATTTGAGCACCATATAAAACCCTTTCTTGTTTGGTTCTTATCTCATGTGCATGATTAATTGTAGTTGCCTCTGGATATTGTATTTGGTTCTTAATAAATTGTTAAATGCCCAAGTTGAGTTGAGGGCATCTCTCTTTTTGACTCCACCACCTTTTCTATCACCACCTTATAATTCCACCATCCAACTAATCTGAGCTTGGCATTTTGTGGATTTATCTCTGGCTCATGATAGTTGGTTGGAAACCACCCATAATCTTTGCTTGGCCTTTGCCCACATTTTGGGAATGCAAGGATTAAAGCCACATGAAATAATGTTGTTTTCACAATATCACCATTGGCATTAATTATGTTGCATGGGCCATGCAAGTGCCACCTTTTCTAGTATTTGGCTTTTGCTTGAATTCTCTTGGATCATCTTCCTTTGTGTAAATCTTTTGTTGTCTTGTAGTTGTTTCCACCATATCATCTAAACCTCTATCCCCATCCTCATGCACACACATGTGATCATGTGTGAGCATAAGAACAATCCTATCACCATATCTCTCTCTCTATCTCCCCTTTCTTGTTGATCTTGCTTGGTCTTATTTGGAGCATGCATGATTCAATGGAAACCATCCACCTCTCCCTATTGTCATCTATCTTAGTCTTTGCTATATCCACCCCATGCCCACATAACCTTCCTAACTAGAAACTCTACCCCACACCCCTTCTAATCTCAACCCAAGTGGCCCCCTCTTTCTCTCCTCTTAGTCAGGCATCCCTCTTTTCAACCTCTTGGTGACAAGGTTCAAGTTTTGAAATCAGTAGATAGTTTGAATTTGTATTAGATTGAAAAAAAGCAAATCAAACAAAAATAAAAGAGAAAGGAATAAAAAAAAGGAAAGAGAAGCAGCCGCAGCAGCCCCGAGCCCCCTCTTCAGCCTCGCCTGGCCCAGCTCACCCCCCAGCTGCCCTGCCTGGCTCACGTGAAGGGGAGAGGCGACACCGACGCCACCCTGGCCATCTACCCCTCCCCCACGCCACCTCCTGCCCCCTCCTGTTCTTATCCACATCCCTCCGTCTCTGCCTTGCCAGATACTCACCGTCCACCCCCAGGAACCTTCCTTCCTCCTTTCCCCCTTCCCCAGCTCGGCCATGTCCTCCCCGTACCTCTAACCCTAGCGCGGCCAGATCTGCAGGAGAGCGGAAGGAACCGTGCGAGAGGGTGCCCATGACGGCCAGAAGCTTCGCCTGCCTCCCCTGCAACGTTTAGGACCGCCGGAAGCCACGGGACCTCGCCGGAGGAGCTGTGCCGCCGCCGTGTCCGTGGGTGCAAGATTCTGCGTCGGCCTCGCCAACGATCACCGCCCCTCCGCCGAATCAACCTCGGCCAAGCCCTGGTGAGACCATCGCCCTAGACATGCCCCTTTTCCCCCTAGTGCATCGTAGCTCGCCGCCGCCGTCACTTCACAAGGCTGCTGTCAAGGCCGCTGGCGACAAGAAGGCCAGCAGGAGAACCGACCAAGTTCAGAGCCCTGCCTTGCGCGCTACGGGCCTCCTCCGCGTTAGAACCCTGAGCCATTGTTGCAGCCCGTGGCTTCCTCTGCACCTTTCGTTTTGGGGCCGTGCTGTTTGGTGCAGCAGCGGCGTCGCCATCGTCGGCCAAAGATCCGGCCAGATGCAGCCGCCAGCAGCGCGCTGCTCCGCTGCCGTCCGACAGCGCGCGGCAACTTTGCAGTTTAGCATTTCCCCTTTTTCCCGCCTCAAACCCGTAGTCCCTTAGCCCCACCCGTCAGCGTCGCGTGCATGTTTTGCAAATAGGCTCCCAGAGTACTTGTTACTTAACCCGCGGTCCCTCTTGCCCAGCCAAGGCAGGACCCACGAGCCCACTGCCCACCTGCCCATCGTGCTGGTTAAGGCCCGCAGTGGCAGAGGCTTGCAAGACGCTGTGGCCTCTGTTATTGGCCCATCTGTCGGGCCGAGGCTCACGCACTGGGTGTAAAAAGCATTTCAGCTTGTCTGTTTTCAAATCTAGTTTAAATAATTCAAATTCAAATTCAAACCAGTATTTAAATAGCTTTTCATGTATAAATCCAAATTTGACAAATAATATATGTTTTTGATTCAGGAAAATGTAAGGACTTCAAATATGACATTTAAATTGCCTTTTGCACAACTAAAATTCCAAGTTTATTTAATTTACACTAATTGCCACTAGATTTAAAATAATCAATAACTTTTGATATGTAATTCCAAATTTGACAAATAATATATGTTTTTGATTCAGAAAAATGAGAGGATTCCAAGTATGCCCTTCAAATTACTTTTTGCACATTTAAAATTCCAAGTTTATTTAAATTACCACAAATGCCATTGGAATTTAATAACTTAATAACTTTTGATTTAAAACTCCGAATTCAACAAATGATATGTCTAAAATGATCAGCTCGACGAGACCTTTCTGTTTATGCTATCCATGACTTTAATTGCAGCATGCATCATATAAAAATATAAGGTACAGCAATGTTATGACAACAAAATGTGAACCAAAACTCCACTAAAATGTTGCTACTTGTTCTCCACACCTCACCATGCCATGCTACCTTTCTTGCCATGTAAATTGTGCATCATTCATCATGGCATGACTGTTGTTTGACGATCTTATTCATATGCTTGTGCTCTATATTCATGTTGGCCTTGTTTGTTTGGTTTTTCTCGGATGACACCGAAAGGTGGGGTTATATCAAGAGAACCGTGAGCACTACCCAGATCCGCCCCTCGCTTCAACTGAGTTAACAGCAAGCACTTCCACATGCTTGCATACATATGACTCCTATTGCCTCTACCTTATTCTTGCATCATTGAGTCGCGATTGCATTAAATTGAATCCCAAGTATGCATAGCCTTTACTTTTAAACCCCACCAAGCTTGTTCCTCCATCCCATGAGCCATTACTATAGGAGTTGTTTGAGCCATGCGAGTCGTAGAACAAGATGTAGGGTATGTGAGTGTCTGTTGGATAATGAGGTACCTAAACAACTTAACCTGAGTAGTTCTGGGATAACTAAAGAAAGTGGCACCCGTGAGCAACATCTGCTATTTGGTTTTTCCTGCTCACTTGTGTCCCGTAAGACCCCGAGTACTTGATTCCTGTTCCTTGATTTATCGCGCTATCCACATCCGGGAGGTATATGGGACCCCGGGCCGAGCTTGATTCCGTCTTATTTCTTGGGGCCACAAACTAGTTTGAGGTTTTATTTACGATCCCGCATTTATGCCATGCTACTTTCAGATTTAAATTGTGCGAGGAGCACACTGCATCATTTAGGTAAGCGGAGTGTTTTCGCGGTATCGACAAGCCCAGCCACACTTTCGGGTTCCCAATCGTTTGTACCATCGACGCAAACCTTGAGTCCGTCTCGAGTAAGCTAACTCGCTATGATCTACTCAATGGGTGGCCTCAAATATTTCTGAATCCTGTGATTGTTCAGTCGTGAAAGCCTCGTTGGGTTTTTATTTGGTTTTTCCGAGGTTGATCGAGCGTGTGTTGCTAATGGTGCACCCCGGCCGGGTAAAACTTTCTGAAAGCCGTGCCCGCGGATATGCTTATTTCTCGATCATAGTTTCTCGATCATAGACAAGCATAACTAAAGTACCGCCTTAATTTGACTAAGTAACTTGACTAGTAAATAGTGCAACACTCATGGAATGGTTAATAAAATTGCCAACGGATGGGGGTTGTTCGTCCGCTTCCTTGTTGGTAAGCAGGGAGGAGGATGGATCGGATGAGATTACCACTATAACTGTTGTTCTTAAATTCACGGACATCCGTCTATCATTGGTTAGGTGGATGGTTAGCGTTTATCTGTAGAATTGCTAGGGTTTATCTTTCGCTGCAATTGCGTCACCCCAGGTTGTGTCCCCTTTAGCGGCATTAAGACTTGCTGAGTACCCTTAGGGTCTCACACGATAAATTCCTGATTCAGATGAACAGGTACCTTCTTAGGACGGATACTGGGTGGAAGAAGCCGAAGATGTGGGCAACGATCGTTCGGTGTAGAGATTCCGGGAACGGGGATCCGTGAGACCTGTAGTTGGGATGTGCTTATTTCTATGGCATCTTATGCCGATTTGCTTCTTATCCGTACTCGGATTTTGTTTGCCGCTTCCGCATGATACTCTGATATGTGTTGTATGAGGAGTTATCCTAAAATATAGATCTATCTAGGTCATTTGAATCTTGCCGTATGGCGTTGCTATATTTCCTTTCTTTCTAGATGGTATGGCTTTGATGTACTCTTGTATGGTGGCTTATGACATACCCACTTGTGTACGTAGTTGATCCTTCGCCGACCACGCCCAGACAGAGTCCCGTTGAGAGGGTAGTGGTTGGGACGTCTGAAAGGACTACCAGTGAGTGGCTTTTGGGGCCCCACCGTACTATTTCAACCACTACCACTCATCCAGTCTTGTATCTAGGAGCGTAGTTCACCGAGGTAGTTACATAATCCTTCCAGAGTCCTGTAAAACATGTCGTCCCCAATAAGCACATACTTCATGGCTTTGTACCTTATCCGTTTAGGTGCCCCCCGAGCCGAATCCTTCAAGTAATTGAAGATATCGGCTGTCCAGTCGTCAGCTTCCAGAGCTGCACGAATATCGGCTCCTCTCACGCCTCCTTGTAGCTGAAGCCATCTGCAAGATCATTTGCCTCACGTCATGACCGCGGATCCGTGAAGTTTACGACGGAATCGCCATCAGCTCACGGCAATGCAACCATAATGGGAAGAGGGACTCGCTCACACTTGTACTCCTCCGTGAGTTGGGAAATCACCAACTTGGAGTCTCCAAAATTTCCATCGCCCGCCTCGGCCGAGGAGTAACTCCATTCCTTGCGTATCGTCGCACTCGGCTACATCGTTGGTGCGAAGGGTAGACAACTGATGGAGAAGGAAAATGTTGCCCCAGGCGACACGAGTAAAATGCCGATGCCACGCCCATCGTCACAAACCGATCCGTCGAAAAACATAGCCCACGCTTATGGACAAGGCTGCTATGTTAGTGTTGATCCTTTCAGCAATAAGATCGGCTACCGTCCTTTAATCGCTTTCGGGTTGATACCGGATGTCAACTCGATAATGCAAACATCCATTTGCCCATCGGCCTTTTAACATAGGAGCCGACAAAGATGTGCTTTATGACGTCGATTTGGTATATGATGACGATTTCTGCGACAAGATATGGCGACTTAGTGCGGTGTGAAAACAGGCAGAGGCACAACTTATCGATATCGGGATACCTTGTCTCCGCCAAAGATCCTTCGCTATGTAAAATACGACTCGCTCTAGCCCATCATACACTTGCACCACCACCGAGGCGATGGACGTGTCCATCGACAAGTAAATGTAGAACGGTGCGTCTGGCCGGGTGGAACCAACACGCGGCTTTGTCGATATTCTTTGATCTCGTCAAGGCTCGTTGTTGTCGCCTCACGGAACTCCTCGTCAGTTTAATTTTCACGAGTCCCATGAACGGCTCTATCCTTCCCGATTAGAGAGATGAATCTTCCGACGGGTTGATCTTGCCGATGAGACGCAGTTCTTTCTTTGTAGTGGGTGGCTTCATTGTTCGCACTGCCTCCTGACTTTTCAGGCCGATCTCAATTCCGCGTTCATGGACCAAGAAACCCAAGAACTGACCGGCCGTCACTCCGAAGGCACACTTCTTTGGATTCATCCGTAGGCCGAATTTTCTTGTTCGGTCCAGGACGCGTTGTAGATCGTCCAAGTGTCCTTGTGCTGAAGCAGACTTGACCACCACGTCATCGATGTAGATTTCCACCAGCTTGCCGATCAGGTCATGGAAGATATAATTCATGGCCCTCTGGTATGTGGCGCCAGCATTCTTTAGTCCAAATGTCATGACTACATACTCAAACAACCCCACCGAACCTGGGACTCTGAATGCAGTCTTGTGTATGTCTTCTGGAGCCATAAAAATTTGGTTGTAACCAGCATTGCCATCCATGAAACTCAAGATCTTGTGACCAGCCGCTGCGTTTATTAACGTCTCTGCTACCGGTATCGGATACTCATCCTTTGGGGTAGCTCTGTTGAGATCCCGAAAATCTATGGCAACACGCCACCGGCCATCCTTTTTCTCTACAGGTACTATACTAGAAATCCACTCAGCATACCTGCATGGCCTGATTAACTTGGCTGTCAACATTTTCTCGACCTCTTTCTTGACTTCTTCCAGAATTTCGGCCTTCATTTGCCGTGCTCGCTGCTGAAATGGCCGAAATCCTTTTTTAAGCGGGAGCCGATGCTCAATGATGCTCCTGTCTAACCCAGGCATCTCTGTGTAGTCCCAGGCGAAGCAGTCTGGATATTGTTTCAACAGGGCTATCATTGGGCCTCGCAGACCCGGATCTAACTTCTTGCTGATAAATGTTGGTCGTGGCTTATCCCCAGGACCAATGTCGATCTCCTCTAGTTCATCAGCGGATGTAAACCCATACCCTAGCTTTCCGTCACCTGTCAAATCGATGCTAAACACAGGGTAAGCAGTAGGTGAGGACAACAAAAATAATTTGGGCCGATTGCCTGAATCGGCCCACTTTTTTATTGCATTAGTCAAGGATGGCTTACACCTTATTGTTTTACAATGGCAGGGCATTCCCTGCTACGACTACGTGATCTGCTTGTCGTGTGATTGCTGCTTTTTATTTTTTGTGGCCGATCGTGAGGATCGGCCGTACCACGTATGATCGTGGACTTTTCTACTTTGCCAGGCCAGTGGATAAGACCAGCCTCACCCCGTTTTTTGTAGCTTCAATGCGTTCGTACCGTCAAACTGATTCCGAGATCGGCTCTTGGTCTTCGCTTCCCTGCACGCTCGTGCCAGAATGGAAATCTCGATAGAGTCGCTGCATGGATGACCTCCACTTCATCTCCCCATCGTATTAGGGCATCGATGCATCGTGGATGGAATGCAGCAATTAGCGTGGATCCAATCCCTTCCTAGCAAGACAGCGTAGGTACTTTTGCTGTTCACGACGAAAAATGACGTGGGTATGGTTTTCCTGCCCACCGTCAGATCCACGTTCAGTACGCCTTGCGTTTCCGAAGACTGACCGTTGAAGTCGCTTAACGTGACGTTGGTTTTGATCAGGTCTGCAGTGGAGCGTCCCAAACGTCGTAGCATGGAGTATGGCATGATATTGACTGCCGCTCCGGTGTCCACCAACATCTTGCTGACAGGTTGCCCATTGATGTAGCCTCGCAGGTACAGAGCTTTCAGATGTTTGTAACCCTTCTCACGTGGCTTCTCAAAGATAACCGGCCGTGGACCGCAGTCAAACGTACATCGGTAGCACATTGGTTCGTGGCGCGCAGAATTCTGCCGGAAGTACGAACACCATGTTTGTGCCAGCCGATGTCTGTGCATCGGCTTTTATTGGTTTGGGGCGCCACTCCTTCCTTGTCGGGCGGCCTTCCGTCTCCAAAGTCTGCCTCACTTTGACGGCCAGATCGGGCCGTGCTTTCTTTAAAGCGTGGAGATACTGCGCTTCGGCTTCCTCCAAGTTACGCAGCCGTTGCACTCTACGCTTTTGGGTGTGTCTGAGTCCATCGGGGCACCACCTTGGACGGTGATACCTGTCTTCTTCTTTGTCATCCCTTGGCTTCTCGAGGCCCTTTGCTCGAGCGGACTCCCTGTGACGGCTCTGAGGTTGGAGAGGCCCTAGACGTTTGAACACTGACACTGGCCTCGTGCCCTCCTTCTGCTGTCCACATTCTGGGCAGTTGTCGACTGTAGGCAATCGGCTCATTCCCACGTCCCAGCAATGCTTGAAGAAGGGACAATCCCAATGTTTGTCTGCGCCTCCCTTTTCTTTGGACGGTCCCCTGGTGAGGTGTCCATATCCTTCATTGTCTCCATCGCGCTGGCGCCGTTGATCATGCTGACGCTCATACTTGTTAAGGAGATGCGTGGAATGTGGCTTCTGATACCGCACTCTCCTCACCTGTTCCTCTGTTAAGTACCGCCTGTCATTGTGGCCGGGCCGGTCGCATGGACCAGCCTCCTTTCTTTCTTTGCTCCGAGAGTGACCACCTTCCTCCTTGTACATGTCATGGTGGTACCCAGACCCTGCCATATTAACACCGAACGAAAAGTCCAGCTGACGCCTCGCGGAGCGACTGAGTTCTACCATGTTGACGCCGGGAAACGGGTTCGTGTCCACTTTCATGGCGAACTGCCCAAGGATCAGACGGCCTTGTTCTATCGCCATTTGGATTTGGCGACGTAGCTCTTTGCAATCATTGGTGGTGTGGGTGAACGAGTGATGCCACTTGCAGTATGGTCTCCCGTTCACTTCCTGAGCCGTAGGGATTTTGTGGCCTTCGGGTAACCTCAATGCTTTCTCCTTCAAAGAAGAATCGAATATCTGCTCGGCTTTGCTCACATCGAAGTCGAACCCTTTTGCAGGCCCTTGCTGTTTCACCCATTTGCAGGACATAGGGTCTGCCCCCCGAGCCCATTCAGCCACGGCCACCTCCTGGTCTTGTGTAGGATCATCTTCTTCTGCATCGACCAGGCCTATCGGACGCTTGAACTTGTCTTGGTATAACTCAGGGTGGCGCTGTTCATACATCGTCAGTTTCTGGGCCATGTGCGCCAATGAGTTGTACTCCACTTGGAAAGCCAGATCCTTGATGGGTGCTAAGAGACCCAACGCTGCTAGCTCGACTGCTTCCTTCTCAGTTAGACGAGCTGAGTAACATCGATTCTTAACGGTCCTGAAGCGCTGGATGTATTCGGCTACAGTTTCTCCCCGCCTCTGTCGCACCTGCGCCAGGTCTGCAATGCCAGCTTCAGTAGCCTCTGAATGGTACTGGATGTGGAACTGCTCTTCCAGTTGTTTCCAGGTGCGAATCGAGGTGTACCACCCAAAGGCTGGCCCCGTTAGAGATTGCGCAAAATATCTCACGCGCATCTGATCCGATGCCGAAATCATGCCTAGCTGTGCCAGGTATCGGCTTATGTGCTCGATTGAGCTTGACCCTTCTGACCCGCTGAACCTTGAGAACTCAGGGAGCCGATACTTGGGTGGCAGCGGAATCAGGTCAAACTCGTTGGGGTACGGCTTTGAATAGCCGATTGTCCGTCTCTTCGGCACGAAGCCGAACTGGTCCCTCAAGATGGTACTGATTTGCTCCACTGTTTGAGCTGCAGGGGCTAGATTCTCATGGCTTGTTCCAGTGGCATACTTGGCTAGCCACGCCTGCTTGTCAGCCCATCCTGCATATCGCCGCTCCAGAACGCGCTCCTCAAGATCCCGCCCCACGAACCCCCGCATAAAAACTCCTGCGGTTGCAATCTGGCTGGTGCGTGTCAGGTTATTGCAGTCCGGCACGTAGGCGCATATATATCCGTGTGGGATCTCCTTAGGTGGCTCAAACAGGAATTGGCAATCGCCTGGATCGCCTCCAGCCTTGTAGACGACGTACGCCGCTGATCCTGGCGGTTCTGGAGCTGCGAGTGTGAACGGCAGTTGCGGCCTGGTCTGGAGCGGTCTTTCTCCTTGGTGGGTCCCTAAAGTGGGCCCCGACGGAGAGTACTGATGTTTCATGATCTCCTGAACTACGCGAACCGCGACCCGCTCGAAAGCGTTCACCAGGCTCTCAGAGTGGCGGTGCAGAGAATGAGCCACCATGTAGTTGACCTCCTGTCGTAGAGCCCTGGTGCGCTCCTCCGAAGGAACAGACAGATCCACCTCATCGAGAGCACCCTCGGGGGAGAACCCCCTCCACTTGATGCCCTGCTTACGGGTCCTCTCGAAAGAGCCGATGAGGTCGGCTTCGAAGAGTTCTTTGATCTCGTCATACTTCGCCTTGTGCTCTTCAGGAAGCTCGTCGTACGTGACTGGTCTGTTCTCCATCGCAGCGTCGGATGTTGATGCAGATGTTGTTGAATGTCCCACCGGGCGTGCCAGAATGTGTTGCCTGTCAAAACTCGCCGGCGAGCAGCGACGAGCAACACGAAGAGCCGGGAGGCTCCCAGAACTGCTGGGCCTGGTCCTCGCAACGGCCGCAAAAAACTCCCAGACGCACGTCCTGGCTTGGTTCGAGGGCGTGCCACCTGACCTATACCTGATCAGGAAGGTGATGGATTGCTCCGATTGGTTTCCTGCATGGTAAACAAGTATACGTAAAATTCAAGCCGTGACCGGCTCCCAGGTTTCCCTGTAAATCGGCTCCTAGAGCCGATTGTCCCATGGTTCTGCATTAGATTTATGATAACATGGGGTTTTGCTTGATCACTACAAGTTAAATCGATCTTTACGCTTAATGTTTTCACCACGAATCGAACGTCCTACACGTAATTGAGCCTGGTATGTACGAAAGATGAAGGATACTAACCCTAGAGGAGGCCAAATAACCAACGTAAAGTCAATTACCGGAACAATCTTCTCTAGAACGAATAAGCCACGTCCTTACGTACTACTGGATCGTTCAACCCGTTTGTAAGGCCTGATCACGTAGATATTAAACTAAACCTTGATGAACAAGGCACAACTATAACAGATCGAATCGGCTAAGTAAAGATCAAGCAAGATGCCACCCTCACACCCGGGAAGAGGTGCAAAGGCGGCGAGATAGCTAGAGGTAGCATAACTAAACAATCATAGCGAAAAGTACTGATGCTAGCCCCAACAAATCTATGATAATAGTGTTACTCGCCATCAATAAGGCTTCAGTACGAGTAACACCGGATAACGCATAAGTAGATACTGCCTAGATCGCAAGATGCGATCTAGGCAGCATGGCACTTACCCGAGAAAAACCCTAGAAACAAGGGGTGGCGATGCGCCGAGATTGTGTTGGTTGTGAACGTGATTGTCCTCCTTTTCTTGATAACCTTAGGTACATATTTATAGTCCGGAGACTCTCTACTTTTGGAATAACTCTACAACTCTATCTTTACCTAAACTGAAACGAAACCTACTATGATACAAGATACACGGGCAATTTAGCCCAAATCTACGCACTAGGCCGATCCAACAACACGTTGAATATATGCATCTTCCAAGCCCATCTTGATCACGGCCCATCTCCTTCGTTTGCCAAAATATGGCGGTAACAGAACTGTACCTGAACATCGGCTCCCTCTGCTACGTCCTTATAGCCTGAAGCCATTTGTGCAAGATCATTCGCCTCGATTTCGCGATCATGGATCCAGTGAAGTTTACCGGAATCGCCATCACTCACGGTATTGCATCCATAATGGGAAGAGCGACTCGCTCTCACACTTGTATTCCTCCGTGAGTTGAGAAATCACCACTTGGAGTCTCCAAAATTTCCACCGCTTCGCTCCAGCCGATGAGCAACTCCATTCCCTTGCGTACGCCTCGCACTCAGCCGACGTTGTTTGTGCGAGGGCGATAACCCGATAGAGAAGGAAAATGTTGCCCGGCGACACGAGTAGCATGCCGATACCGCACCCATCGTCACAAACCGATCCGTCAAGAACATAGCCCACGTCAGACAGATGCGCTATATTGGTGTTGATCCTTTCAGTGATAAGGTCGGCCAATGCCTGTCCCTTAACTGCTTTCGCGGGTTGATACCGGATGTCAGACTCCGATAATGCAAACATCCATTTGCCCAGCCGGCCTTTTAACATAGGAGCCGACAGCATGTGCTTTATGACGTCTGATTTGCAGATGATGACAATCTCTGCCGATAGCAAAATGTGGCGCAGCTTGGTGCAGGTGAAAAACAGGCAGAGGCACAACTTGTCGATCTCAGGATACCTTGTGTCTGCATCCAGCATCCTTCTGCTGATGTAAAACACAACTCGCTCCAGCCCATCATAAACTTGCACCACCACTGAGGCGATGGACGTGTCAGCTACTGACAAGTAAATGTAGAATGGCCTATCCGGCTGGGGTGGAACCAAGAATGGCGGCTTCGTTAAATATTCTTTGATTTCGTCGAAGGCTCGTTGTTGTTCTGTTCCCCAGCGGAACTCCTCGTCAGATCTAATTTTTACCAGCCCCATGAACGGCTCTATCCTTCCTGACAGATTGGAGATGAATCTTCTGACGAAGTTGATCTTGCCGATGAGAGACTGTAGCTCTTTCTTCGTGGTAGGTGGCTTCATTGTTCGCACTGCCTCTTGACTTTTCAGGCCGATCTCAATCCCGCGTTCATGGACCAAGAAACCCAAGAACTGACCGGCCGCCGAAGGCACACTTCTTTGGATTCATCCGTAGGACGAATTTTCTTGTTCGGTCCAGGACGCGTTGTAGATCGCCCAAGTGTCCTTCTACTGAGGCAGACTTGACCACTACGTCATCGATATAAATTTCCACCAGCTTGCCGATCAGATCATGGAAAATGTAGTTCATGGCTCTTTGGTACGTGGCACCGGCATTCTTCAGTCCGAACGTCATGACAACGTATTCAAACAACCCCACCGAGCCTGGCACACTGAACGCGGTCTTGTGTATGTCTTCTGGAGCCATGAAAATTTGGTTGTAACCGGCATTGCCATCCATGAAGCTCAAGATCTTATGGCCAGCCGCTGCGTTGATTAACGTTTCTGCCACCGGCATTGGATACTCATCTTTTGGGGTAGCTCTATTGAGGTCCCGAAAATCTATGGCGACACGCCAACGGCCGTCCTTTTTCTCTATAGGTACGATACTAGAAATCCACTCAGCATACCTGCATGGCCTGATTAAATTGGCTGTCAAAATTTTCTCGATCTCCTTCTTGACTTCTTCCAGAATTTCGGCCTTCATCTGTCGTGCCCGCTGCTGGAATGGCCGAAATCCTTTTTTAAGCGGGAGTCGATGCTCAATGATGCTCCTGTCTAGCCCGGACATCTCTGTATAGTCCCAGGCGAAGCAGTCTGGATATTTTTTCAACAGGGCTATCATCGGACCCCGCAGATTCGGATCCAACTTTTTGCTGATAAATGTTGGTCGTGGCTTATCCCCAGGACCAATGTCGATTTCTTCTAGTTCATCAGCAGATGTAAATCCATACCCTAGCTTTCCGTCACCTGTCAAATCGATGCTAAGCACAGGGCAAATAGTAGGTGAGGTTAACAAAAATAATTTGGGCCAATTGCCTGAATCGGCCCCCTTTTTGATTGCATCAGTCAAGGACGGTCTACACCTGATGGTTTTACAATGGCTGGGAATCTCCCTGCTACGACTGCATGATCTGCTCGTCGTAAGATTGCTGCTTTTTATTTTTTGCGGCCGATCGCAGGGATCGGCCGTACCACGTTGTGGTCTTTGCTACTCTGTCAGGCCGGTGGATAAGACCAGCCTCACCCTGTTTTTTGTAGCCTCAATGCATTCACAGCCGTCTAGACTGATTCCAGAGATCGCTGGTCTTCGCTTCCTGCACGCTCATGCCAGCAATGGAGACCTCGAGAATCGTCGCATGAATGACTTCCACCTCATCTCCATCCCACTATATTAGGCAATCGGTGCATCGTGGATGGGATGCAGCGATTAACAGCATGAATCCAATCTTCCTAACAGACAGCGAGGTGATTTTGCTGTCCTGACGAAGAATGACGAGGGATGGTTTTTCTGCCCGGTCAGATCCACGCTCAAGACGCCTTATGCGTTTCAAGTCCGCCGTTGAAGTCGCTTAAAGTGACGTTGGTTTTGATCGATCTGCGGAGCGCCCCAAACGCCGTAGCATGGAGTATGGCATTATGTTGATCGCCGCTCGGTGTCCACTAACATCTTCTCGACAGGTTGACCATTGATGTAACCTCGTGAGGCAGGGCTTTCGATGTTTGTAACCCTTCTCACGTGGCTTCTCAAAGATAATCGCCGTGGCCGCGGTCGAACCGTGCATCGTAGCTCGTTGGTTCTTGGCGCGCAGAACTCTGATGGAAGTATGAATACCATATTTGTGCCAGCCGATGTCTTTGCATCGGCTTTTACCGGTTTGGGGCGCCACTCTTTCCTTTTCGGGTGATCTTCCGTTTCCAAGGTCTGCCTACTCTTAACGGCCAGATCGGGCCGTGCTTTCTTTAGAGCGTGGAGATACTGCGCTTCGGCTTCCTCCAAGTTACGCAGCCGCTGCACTCTACGCTTTTGGGTGTGTCTGAGTCCGTCGGGACACCACCTTGGACGGTGATACCTATCTTTCTCTTTGTCATCCCTTGGCTCCCTGCATCGGCCCTGAGGTGGGAGAGGCCCTAGGCGCTTAAACACCGACACTGGCTCCGTGTCGTCCTCCTGTTGTCCGCATTCCGGGCAGTTATCGATCGTAGGCAATCGGCTCATTCCCGCATCCCAGCAATACTTGAAGAACGGACAACCCCAATGTTTGTCTGCGCCTTCCTTTTCTTTTGACGGTCCCCTAGCGAGGTGCTCATATCCTTCATCTTCTCCGTCGCGCCGGCGACGTTGGTCATACTGACGCTCATACTTGTTAAGGAGATGCGT
The DNA here is from genome assembly GCA_030063025.1 of Avena longiglumis. Classification (NCBI taxonomy): domain Eukaryota; kingdom Viridiplantae; phylum Streptophyta; class Magnoliopsida; order Poales; family Poaceae; genus Avena; species Avena longiglumis. The sequence goes on along the minus strand of CP125974.1, from coordinate 465,555,614 downwards.
GGAATGTGGTTTCTGATATCGCACACTTTTCACTTGTTCCTCAGTTAAGTACCGTCGTCAGCCGGGTCGCGTGGACCAGCCTCTCTTACTCGCCATGAGCGACGCCTTCCTCCTTGTACGCATGGTGGTACCGGTCTCCCGCCATGTTGACATCGAACGAGAAATCCAACTCGTGGAGTGGCTGTGTTCTACCATGTTGACGCCGGGGAACGGGTTGGTGTCTACTTTCATGGCGAATTGCCCCAGGATGAGACGGCCCTGCTCTATCGCCGTTTGGATCTGGCGACGTAGCTCTTTGCAGTCATTGGTGGTGTGGGTGAACGAGTGATGCCACTTGCAGTATGGTCTTCCGTTCATCTCTTGAGCCGTAGGGATTTTGTGGCCTTCGGGTAACTTCAGCTGCTTTTCTTTCAGCAGTAAATCGAATATTTGCTCAGCTTTGCTCACATCGAAGTCGAACCCTTTTGTAGGCCCTTGCTGTTTCACCCATTTGCAGGATACGGGATCTGCCCCCCGCGCCCATTCAGCCACGGCCACCTCCTGGTCTTGCGTGGGGTCTTCTTCTTCTGTATCGACCAGGCCTATCGGACGTTTGAACTTGTCCTGGTACAACTCAGGGTGGCGCTGCTCATACATCGTCAGCTTCTGGGCCATGTGCGCCAACGAGTTGTACTCTACTTGGAAAGCCAGATCTTTGATGGGTGCTGCGAGACCCAACGCTGCCAGCTCGACTGCTTCCTTCTCAGTTAACCGAGCTGAGTAACATCGGTTCTTGACAGTCCTGAAGCGTTGGATGTACTCGGCTACCGTTTCTCCTCGCTTTTGCCGCACCTGTGCCAGGTCTGCAATGCCAGCCTCGGTAGCTTCTGAATGGTACTGAATGTGGAACTGCTCTTCTAGTTGCTTCCAGGTCTGGATCGAATCAGGTGGCAGCGAGGTGTACCACCCAAAAGCTGGTCCTGTCAAAGATTGTGCAAAGAACCTTACAAGAATCGATCGATGTCGATATCATGCCTAATCGTGCGGTATCGGCTCACGTTCGATCGAGCTCGACCCTTCGACCCGCTAAACCTCGAGAACTCGGGAGCCGATACTTGGGTGGCCGGGATCAGGTCAAACTTCGAAGTACGGCTTTGAATAGCCGATTGTCCTTCTCTTCGCACGGCCGAACTGGTCTCTCAAGATGGTACGGATTTGTTCCGTCGTTTGGGCTGCAGGGCTAGATTCTCATGACTCTCCGGTGGAATACTTGGCTAGCCACGCCTGCTTGTCGGCGGCCCATCCTGTAGATTCTGCCCAAACACCGCTCAAGCCCTTCTCCGAAACTCCGCAAAGAATCCCGCGGTTGCAATCTGTTCGTGCGCTGTTGTTGCGGTCCGCACGTAGGTGCACACGTATCCATGTGGGATTTCTTTAGGTGGTTCACACAGGAATTGGCAATCGCCAGGGTCGCCTCCGACCTTGTAGACGACGTACGCCGGTGCCCCTGGTGGCTCTGGAGCTGCAAGTGTGAATGGCAGCGGTGGCCTGGCCTGGAGCGGTCTTTCTCCCTGGTGAGTCCCCAGAGTGGGCCCCGACGGAGAGTACTGATGTTTCATGATCTCCTGAACTACGCGAACTGCGATCCGTTCAAAAGCGTTTACCAAGCTCTCAGAATGGCGGTGAAGAGAATGAGCCACCATGTAGTTGACTTCCTGGCGCAGAGCTCTGGTGCGCTCCTCTGAAGGAACAGACAGATCCACCTCATCAAGAGCACCCTCGGGTGAGAACCCTTTCCACCTGATGCCATGCTTACGGGTCCTCTCAAAAGAGCCGATGAGATCGGCTTCGAAGAGAGCTTTGACGTCATCATACTTCGCCTTGTGCTCGTCCGGCAGCTCATCGTACGTGACCGGTCTGTTGTCCATCGCAGCGTCGGATGTTGATGTAGACGTTGTTGATGGTCCCACCGGGCGTGCCAGAATGTGTTGCCTACCAAAACCCACCGGCGAGCAGCGACGGGCAACACGAAGAGCCGGGAGGCTCCCAGAACTGCTGGTGGGCCCTGGTCCCTCGGGCAACGGCCCGCAAAACTCCGGCACACGTCCTGGCTTGGTTCGAGGGCGTGCCACCTGACCTATACCTGATCAGGAAGGTGAAATATTGCTTCGATTGGTTTCCTGCATGGCAAACAAACATATGTAAAATTCGAGCCGTAACCGGCTCCCAGGTTTCCCTGTGAATCGGCTACTAGAGCCGATTATCCCATGGGTCTGCATTAGATCTATTATAACATGGGGTTTTGCTTCATCAATACAAGTTAAATCGATCTACTACAGTTTAACGTTTTCACTACATGACTGGAACATCCTACACGTAATTGAGCCTGGTAGATACAAAAGATAATAGAAAACTAATCCTAGAGAAGGCCTAAAAACCAACGTAACGTCAATTCCTAACACCCCTCTTGGATTGGTAAACCATATCTTATACTATCGGATCGTTCAATCCGTTTGCAAGGCCTGATCATGTGGATATCAAACTAAACCTTGGAGAACAAGGCACAACTATAACAGATCAAATCGACTCAAATAAAGATCAAGCAAGATGCCACCCTTACACCCGGGAAAAGGTGCAAAGGCGGCGAGATAGCTAGAGGTAGCATAACTAAACAATCATAGCGAAAAGTACTGATGCTAACCCAAACAAATCTATGATAATAGTGTTACTCGCCATCAACAAGGCTTCAGTACGAGTAACACCAGATAACGATAGATCGCCTAGATCGCAAGATGCGATCTAGGCAGCATGGCACTTACCCGAGAAAAACCCTAGAAACAAGGGGTGGCGATGCGCCGAGATTGTGTTTGTTGTGAACGTGATTGTCCTCCTTTTCTTGATAACCCTAGGTACATATTTATAGTCCGGAGACTTTCTATCTTTGGAATAACTCTACAAATCTATCTTTACCTAAACTGAAATGAAACCTAAACTGAAACGAAACCTACTATGATACAAGATACATGGGCAATTTAGCCCAAATCCACGCACAAGGCCGATTCAACAACACGTTGAATATACGTATCTTCCAAGCCCATCTTGATCACGGCCCATCTCCGTCTTTGGCCAAAATATGGTGATAACAGTTTGATAGCATCTTATATTGCTTGTTTAGCGCTTTATTAGCATAATAAGATGATACCTCATTTAAATATCAAGATAAGAATGTGTTCTTCCTTTAGTATGCACCGATTATGTTTTCGTCGCTCCAAGACATCACGTGATGATCGGGTGTTCTTGGATCCATGACCATATATCGGGTGTAAGACAGTTACACACGCGAATACTAAGGTTCTAACTTGGCGAGCCTAGCATGTACAGACATGGCCTTGGAACACGGACTGAAAGGTTAAGCATGAGTCATATAGTAGATATGATGCCCATTTGATGCTCGCCTTTGAAGCTACACCGACTCACATGATGATCGGACATGGTGTAGTGGATTTGGTTCATGTAATCACCAAAAATACACGAGGGGTGTCTTTTTTGAGTGGGAGTTCATTCATAATGTTGATTAGTTGAACTCAATCTATCATAAACTTAGTCTAAACTTTACAAAATCTATTGTAGATGGCACCACCTGCTTTTAATTTCATGTGTTCATGGAGAAAGAGAAACTTGCAACGAACGGTAGCAACTTTACCGAATGGGCCATGAATTTGAGGATTCTCCTCTCTGCTGCACAAAAGCAATATGTGCTAGAAGCGACACTAGGCCCCCCACCTTTTGATGATGCCCCTGACAAGGAGAAGAATGTCTATCAGACTCGTCAGGAGGACCACAACTTAGTTCATTGCGGCATATTGTATGGGCTAGAGCCAGAACTTCGAAAGCGTTTCGAAAATGACAATGCATTTGATACAATGGGTGAGTTGAAAATGATTTTCGACACACATGCTGCTGTAGAGAGCTACAATTCTTCAGAAAAGTTGTTTAGCTGCATGATGGAAGAGCACAACTCCGTTAGTGAGCATGTACTCAAGATGTCGGGTTACGCCGATAAGCTTGTGTCCTTGGGAATATCGATTCCCATTGACTTAGGCATCCATCGTGTTATGCAGCCTCTGCCACCTAGCTATAAGAGCTTCGTGATGAAATATAATATGCAAGGCATGAAGAAGTCTCTCCCCGAGCTTCTGTCAATGCTTAAAACTGCAGATGTGGAGATCAAAAAGGAACATCAATTGTTGATGATCAATAAGAACATTGGTTTCAAGAAATACAAGAAGGGAAAACGGAAGGGAAGTAAGGGCGGCAAGCCGGTTGCCGTGCCTGAAAAGAAACCCCGAGTTGTCCCTAAGTCTGATACCAAGTGCTACTATTGTAAGGGGACTGGCCACTGGAAGCGCAACTGCCCCAAGTATTTCGCAGACAAGAAGGCCAACAAGGCAAACAAAGGTATATATGATATACATGTTATTGATGTGTACTTGACTAGTGCTCGTAGTAGCACCTGGGTATTTGATACCGGTTCATTTTCTAATATTTGTAACTCGAATCAGGGGCTGCGGAACAAGCGACCGCTAGCAAGGGGTGAGGTCAAGATGTGTGTCGGCAATGGATCAAGCGTTGATGTGATCGCCGTCGGAACGCTACCTCTCCACTTGCCATCGGGATTAGTAATAAACTTGAAGAATTGTTATCTAGTGCCAGCACTGAGCATGAACATTGTATCTGGATTGTGTTTGATGCGAAGTGGTTATTCACTTAAATACGAGAAAAATGGTTGTTCTATTTATATGAATGAAATCTTTTATGGTCATGCATCGATGATGAATGGTTTATTTCTATTGGATCTCGATAATATTGTTACACATATTCACAATGTTGATGCTAAAAGGATTAAACTTAATGATGATATATCTGCATATGTGTGGCACTGCCGTCTAGGTCATATTGGCGTTAAACGCATGAAGAAGTTCCATTCAGATGGACTTTTGGAATCACTTGATTTTGAATCATTTGATACATGTGAGACATGCCTTATGGGCAAGATGACTAGAACGTCGTTTTTGGTTCAATGGAACGGGCGACTACATTCTGATGTATGTGGTCCAATGAGTGTGTCGGCACGAGGTGGATATCGTTATTTTGTTACTTTCACGGATGATTTGAGTAGATATGGTTAAATATACTTGATGAAACACAAGTCTGAAACCTTTGAAAAGTTCAAGGAATTTCAGAATGAAGTGGAAAATCATCGTAATAGAAAGATCAAATTTCTACGGTCCGACCGTGGAGGTGAGTATCTAAGTTACGAGTTTAGCACTCACATGAAAGAGTGTGGAATTGTTTCAAAACTCACACCTGCCCGAACACCACAGCAAAATGGTGTGTCGGGACGTCGTAATCGTACTTTATTGGATATGGTGCGATCTATGATGTCTCAAACAGACTTGTCGTTATCATTTTGGGGTTATGCACTAGAAATTGCTGCATTCACTTTAAATCGGGCACCATCTAAATCCGTTGAAAAGACACCGTATGAATTGTGGTTTGGAAACAAACCTAAGCTATCATTTCTTGAAGTTTTGGGATGCAATGTTTATGTGAAGAAACTTCAACCGGATAAACTCGAACCCAAAGCGGAAAAATGCGTCTTCAGAGGATACCCTAAGGAAACAATTGGGTATTCCTTCTATCACAGATCCGAGGGCAAGGTTTTTGTTTCCATGAATGGATCCTTTCTAGAGGAAGAGTTTCTCGTGAAAGGTGTGAGTAGTCGGAAAGTAGAACTCGAAGAGGTTATTGAACCTTCTCTTCAAAGTATGGCGAGTAGCGCAGCGCCTGAAGTCATTCCGGAGTTGGCTTCACCAGTTGAAGAAGGAACTAACTCCGAAAGATAGTACTATCGAACCTCGTAGGTCTAGCAGGATGCGTGCAGCTCCTGAGCTGTACGGAAATCCTATCATGAATTTCATGGTTGATGAAAATGATGACCCTGCGACGTATGAAGATGCGATGATGAGCCTGATTCCAACAAATGGTTAAAAGCCATGAAATCTGAGGTGGAATCCATGTATGAAAATCAAGTTTGGAACTTGGTGGACTTACCTCACGACCGAAAGGCCGTCGAGAACAAATGGATTTTCAAAAGGAAAACTAATGCTGATGGTAATATCACCATCTATAAAGCTCGACTTGTCGCAAAGGGGTTTTGACAAATTCAAGGAGTTGACTACGATGAGACATTCTCTCCCGTAGCGATGCTAAAATCAGTTAGGATTATGATAGCAATTGCTGCATATTTCGATTATAAGATATGGCAGATGGATGTAAAAACCGCGTTTCTCAATGGTAATATTGAAGAAGAGTTGTATATGATACAACCAAAGGGTTTTGTCGATCCTAAGGATGCTAACAAGGTGTGCAAGCTTCAGTGATCCACCTATGGATTGAAGAAAGCATCACGAAGTTGGAATCTCCGCTTTGATGAGGTGATCAAAGAGTTTGGATTTGTCCAAACTTATGGCGAAGCTTGTATTTACAAGAAAGTGAGTGGGAGCAACGTGGCATTTCTGATACTATATGTGGATGACATATTATTGATCGGAAATGATATAGATCTTTTAAACAGTGTTAAAAGTTATCTAAACAGCAAATTTTCAATGAAGGACCCAGGTGAAGTGTCATACATATTAGGCATAAAGATCTATAGAGATAGATCTAGGCGCCTAATAGGGCTATCGCAAAGTACACACCTTGATAATATTTTAAAGAAGTTTAAAATGGAAGATAGTAAGAAGGGGTTCTTACCTATGACACAAGGCACGATATTGAGTAAGACTCAAAGTCCGGCTATGGCGGAAGAAAGAGAGAAAATGGAAAAAGTCCCCTATGCTTCAGCCATAGGATCTATAATGTACGCCATGCTATGTACAAGATCGGATGTGGCACATGCTATTAGTTTGACTAGTAGGTACCAATTGGATCCAGGTTCGGAACATTGGAAAGCGGTCAAGAATTGTAAGGTTCCCAACCTTTAATAAGGTAGAGATCCCTATTTTTACAATGCTAGTCCCTGGATCAGTAGCTAGCATCCATAGTTAAGATGTAATATCAAGATACAAAGGTCATAATACAACTTTATAACCAGGAATAAAATAATTTATTACATCTTACATAGCTCCTTTGGCTATCTCATTACAATGCATCAGAATTAACTATAGCATGGGGTCCTTCATCTTCAAAGTGCCACAGGCAATCATGTTGGTTGTAGACTTGTAATCCTATTCAACACACTTCACTAACATCAAACAAACCTGCAACATAATAAGTTGCAGCCACAAGGGTCAATACATTTGAATTGTATTGGCAAGTTTCACTACTATGTAGAATTAACTGGATCCTATCATTACATGCATATTTGTTTAAGTAGGGTTTAGGCTCTTTTGCAGAAAGCAATATAGTTTTATCCTATCTTTTCAAAATAATTGTGATCTTTTGTCAAATCTTTCTGAACTCTTTGGAAAACTCCAAGTGCTTCTAATCCCTTGTTGTCACCATCAAATTTTACTTTGAGAAATTGGAATGTCGAGATCTTTCATAGCTTCAGGCCTGAGTTGCTCAGTGTTGTCCATAACCGGGGACACGGCTAAGTACTTATAATTTGATCTTCTGCAGAAGTTGTACACTTTACCCACATGACACAATCTCGTCTTGATGCCACCAGTGGCCGCTGGATAAGTACTCACCAAAATGGAGTACTAGCAGATCGAGAATGTGACAAATTCTTTCCATAGAAGTCCTCCCAATACACAATGCTATCTTGTCAACCAGGCACCAATGTAGGGATAAATTTCCCTTACACAATTCTAGTTAACCTGAAGATGCCAATGCATGGGTCTTACAGAGCCCATTTAGCATGTGGATGTACACGGAAGCTACTATATGAGAAACATGTTCAATCTCTAAGTCCATGGGTGGTTTTTTTCTAGTGCACATACAAAAAGATAGCCATATAAACATGGTTCCCTTTGTTGCCACCTTGTCCAAAATTGAGTATCCTCTTTCCACCCAGGTGGCTCATTGAGTACTTGTTTTATTATATAAAACACATATTTTTCCAACACTTTATATAATCATATCATGTATCCCATCCCAAATATATAGCAGGGCTAAGCATAATACAACTACAATGTTTTCACTAAGGAAGATATAAGGATATACTAATAGGATATAGCATAGCATAGAAATATAGTAGTCCTATCATGCATGCTACAAAAATCCACTAAGTGTAATGAAAATAGTAGGACATGGATGATAGTGTCACTTGCCTTTTTAGTAGAGAATTTTGGTTCACTTCTTGATCTTGCGAATATCACACTCTTCTAACTTCACTACAATTCAATCAAGCAAACATATATTCAACTAGCATTCAAACAATTTGTCACACATAAAATAACAAAAACAAGGTCATGCATGCAAGGATGCAAAAGATAGTTTTATTTGGAAAATTGGTTTGTACTAGGCTCTAAACATTTCCTGGCTCACATTGGTCATTTACAAAAGTGGTAAAACCATTTGCAAAAGGTTTCATCTCATAAACCAAATATTATGCTAAGGTGATATTTTATGTTGTTGAAAATATCTTTTAGCAAAGTAATGATTTTATATGGTTCATCAAATAAGTTTTTAATTCACAAAACTTGGTGTTTAGGGTGAGAGAGTTTAATTAAAATCATTTCCCAAAGATTTTACTGAAAATTCATTTCTAAACCATAAACAATATTTTTATTTGACTAGAAATGTGCTAATTCAAATATTTATTCCTTAACCTCAAAAAATACATTTTTAAATCCATAAGTTGATTCCTATGGTCAGTAGGTTCAACACAAACCAATTAGCAAAGATTTCATCTTAAAAATATTTCTAGAACAATTTTTATATTCAAAATATGCCTACACATGTTTCTGAAATTTCAACCAATTTGACAGAAGCAAAACATTAAACAAAGTGCATGGTTGGAAAGTAATTTCTCTTCTGAATCGATTGATATAAAATTTGGAAAATTTGGACGTGTAGAACTAAAGTTATGAATTTTACAAGTTTCCATAACCAATAGATTCTAATTTTTGTTTTAAATCAAACTCTATCCACGTGCGGATCAGCCTCTCTGGTGCGTTAGATCTAAATGAAATCGTGCGGCTCTGGTTCAACCTTACCCCTTCGCTTATAATCTAATAACAGCCACAGGATTAAGATCCAACGAGCGCTGTGCGTCTGACCAAGGTTGGGCAGCACTAGTGGCGGCTGACGGCGGCGCACGCTCGGCCAGTGACGTTGGCGAAAATTTAGGAAGCGAGGTAGAGGGAGGAGTAGCTCACCGTGTTCGCATGGTCGAGGTGAAGCTCGAGGTGTGTTCTGTTTGTCGAGGGGCGCACCGGAGCTGCGTGGATTGCTCGCCGGAGCTAGCAGCGGCGTCGGGTGTCTCTGGTTGTCATCGGGGGCGAGGCTACAGGTCACCCGAAGGAGAGAAAGAGGTTCCGTTAGACGCGTACTATCCAGGGGATCATGGGAGCATCAACAGGAGGTGCTAGTGCAGTCTGTACTCACCGGGCTGCTTGCGGAGCGAATGGCAGACGCGGCGGTGCTCATATGCTTCGGTTCATCGACGATTTGGAGCGCGCGCGTGCGAGCTAGTGGTACTGGTAGATGCGCCTGATGATGGGGAGCAGGATTGCGTGCAATGGGAGGCGAGGGGCGGTTGGTCGGCGCCGAAATTTGCTGGAGAAGCTCGTCGGAGCAGTGGGGTTCGAGCTCACGATTCGCTCAGCCTGGGGACAAAGAGGGAGAGGCAAGTGAGGGGAAAGGTAGAGGAGAGCGTGGCGTTTAAAGGGGTGTGGTCTCTGGAAGAATTAAGCCTGCCATCAACGCGAATTGATCGCCGCAATCAAGGGCAGAAACGGCGAGGGGGATGTGGTCGCGATGAAGACGATGACTGGCTATGTGGGACCGTGTCACCGCGAGTGAGAGAGGGGCGTGGGTCCGTCGATTGTTTGCGGGTTCTTTTCTCAGTGAAAAACGGTTCACTGCGGGGAGGGGAAGATGGGCTGCGAGTGGGCTTGCTGGGCTGGCCAGATGGGATGCTTCGTTTCTCTTTTTTTTATATACTGAATGCTTTTTCTTTTTCTATTTTGAATTTCCTGATTTGATTTTCATTCAAACAATTCAAACTCCAAATCAATTCAAACCACCACCAAACTTTGGGTAAATTTTAATTCTATTTAACAACATAATCCAAATTCCAAATAAAATAATTCTTTTATTCTTTTAGGATATATTAATAATTAAATAAAAAGACCTTAGTCTTTATTTCAAATAGGATTTAATTTATTTTAAAACTCTATTTGAAATCTAAATAATACAAAAACCTTTTCAGTAAGTTTCATTTGAAAAAACAAAACACTTGGAATTCTTATTTAAAATACTTTAACAAGTTTTAGTGTTTATGGAAAAGCCTTTACTTAAATAAAATTGGATATTAATAAATCCTTATTATTTTATTTAAATAATCCTTTACTCTTTTTATCAAATAGAAATATTTTATTTTAAAAGCTTGGCCAAGATTAATTTGGCTCTTCAAAAATAGTCCTTATTTGTAAGGTTCCCAACCTTTAATAAGGTAGAGATCCATGTGTTTACAATGCTAGTCCCTGGATCAATAGCTAGCATCCACAGTTAAGATGTAATATCAAGAAACAAAGGTCATAATACAACTTTATAACCGGGAATAAAATAAATTATTACATCTTACATAGATCATTTGGCTATCACATTACATTGCAGCAGAAATCTATAAAGCATGGAGTCCTTCATCTTCAAAGCGCCACAGGCAGTCATGTTGGTTGTAGACTTGTAATCCTAATCAATAAACTTCTCTAACATCAAACAAACCTGCAACATAATAATTTGCAACCACAAGGGTCAATACATTTGAATTGTATTGGCAAGTTTCACTACTATGTAGAAATAAGTGGATCCTATCATTTACATGCCTATTTGGCTAAGTAGGTTTTAGGCTCATTTGCAGAAAGCAATATAGTTTTATCCTATCTTTTCAAAAATAGTTTTAATCTTTTGTCAAATCTTTCTGAACTTCTTGGAAAACTCCAGGTGCTTCAATCCCTTGTTGTCACCATCAAGTTTTACTTTGAGCAATTGGAATGTCGAGATCTTCCATAGCTTCAGGCCTTAGTTGCTCAGAATTGTCCATAACCGGGGACACGGCTAAGTACTTAGAATTTTGATCTTCTTCAGAAGTTGTACACTTTACCCACATGACACAATCTCATCTTGATGCCACCAGTGGCCGCTGGATAAGTACTCACCAAGATGGAGTACTGGCAGATTGAGAATGTGACAAAGTCTTTCCATAGAAGTCCTCCAAATACACAATGCTAGCTTGTCATCCAGGCACCAATGTAGGGTTTCAAGTTCCCTTAAACAATTCTAGTTAACCTGAAGATGTCAATGCATGGGTCTTCCACTATGTAGTTGACTAAGCCAGAGCCCATTTAGCTTGTGGTTGTACACGGAAGCCACTGTACGAGAAACATGTTCAATCTCTAAGTCCCTGGGTGGTTTTCTTCTAGTGCACAACAAAAAGAGATGGCCATATAAACATGGTTCCTTTTGTTGCCACCTTGTCCAAAACTTGAGTATCCTTGTCCACCCAGGTGGTTCATTGAGTACTTGTTTTATTATATAAAACATATATCTTTTCAACTCTTCATATAATCATAACATGTATCCCATCCCAATATATAGCAGGTCTAAGCCTACAACTACAATGTTTCCACTAAGGGAGATATAATGGTATCCTATTAGGATTTAGCATAGCATAAAATATAGTAGTTCTTATCATGCATGTTTTAAAAATCCACTAAGTGTAATGAAAATAGTAGGACTTGGATGGTTAGTGTCACTTTCCTTTTTAGTAGAGAATGATGGTTCACTTCTTGATCTTGCAAATATAACACTCTTCTAATTCCACTACAATTCAATCAAGCAAACACATTTTCAAACCAATATTCAAACAATTTGTCACACATAAAATAATAGAAACTAGGCAATGCATGCAAGCATGCAAAAGATAGTTTTATTTGCAAAAGTGGTTTATTCTAGGCTCTAAACATTGTAAAGTTCAAAGTGGTGATTTACTAAAGTGGTAAAACCATTTGCAAAAGGTTATATATATAAACCATTTTTAAATCAAATCAATATTTTATGTGGTGGAAAATGCTTTTAGTAAAGCAATATTCTTTAAAGGTTTCACCAAATATATTTTAATTATCAAAGCTTGGTGTTTAGGGTCAGAAGGTTTGAATCAAATCATTTCCCAAAGGTTTCACTCAAAAATCATTTCTAAATCATAATCAATATTTTCATTTGACTAGAAATGAGCTAATTCAAATATTTATTCCTTATCTTCACAAAATTCATTTTTAAATCCATGAGTTGGTTCCTAAGGTCAGTAGGTTCACAACAAACCATTTTGCAAAGATTTCATACTAAAAATATATCTAAAACAATTTCTATATTCAAAATAAGCCGACACATGTTTCTGCAAATTCAAACAATTTTAAAGAATCAAAACATTAAACAAAGTGCATGGTTGTAAAGTACTTGTTCTCCTTAATCCATTGATATAAAATTTGCAAAATTTTGACATGTAGAACTAAAGTTATGAATTTTTCAAATTTGCAAATCTAATAGAACATATTTCTGTTTTTAATCCTGAGTCTGGCCACGTGGCGTGTTCTTACTGGACGATACCGGTTCACACGGATTGAGCTCTGTGGACTGTAGGATTTAAGCGAGATCGTGCGGTGCAGAGCCACTCGTACCTCTTCGTTTAATGATTTTATCTAAGCCGCCAGATGGAGATCTAACAGTGTAAAATGATTTAACCAAAATCGAGCGACGCTGACGGCGGCGACTGGCGATACAGGAAGCGAGGGAGGGGGATAAGTGGCTCACCGTGCTCGCAAGGAGATGCTGAAGCTCAAGGCGCTGTTGGTTTGGCGAGGGTTGCACAGGGACGGAAGTAATCGCTCGCCGGAGTCGGTGGCAGCGTCAGGCGGTTTTGCTTGACGATAGGGGGTGAGGCTGCAGGTCACGCCGAGGCAAAACAAAGACGTGGTCAGATGCGTACTGTCCTGGGGATCCTAGGAGTATCAATAGGAGGTGCTGGGGCAAACGGAGGTTACCTGGGGAGTTCGCTGGAGGCGGGACAGACGGCGGTGGCGAGTTGAGGTCGTCCTTGCTGACGCTCTGGGGCAAGCGCGGGCGAACGAGTGGCACGGGGAGATGCGCCAGGAGGTGGGGAGCGAGATCGTGTGCAGTGGGAGGCGAGAGGCGGCGGGGTGTGGCTGGAATTGCTCGGAGACGCTCGCCGGGGCAGTGGCGTTGTCTGCGGAAATACGGGCAGCCTGGGGGCAGAGATGGTGGGGCAAGTGAGGGGAATGAGAGAGCGGAGAGGGGCGCTTATACACGCGTGATCACAATGAGGTTTTACTCAACCAATTACGCGTATTGACGCCGGCAATAACTCGGCAGCAATGGCAGGGCGACGTGGTCGCGAGATTGAAGTCGACTACGTGGCAGTGGGGTCCATCTGTCAGTGAGGGAGAGAGAGAGGGTGTTGGGTCCACTGCTCAGCGTCTCTGCGGGTGTGTTCGCCCGTATAAAATGTTTCGCTGAGGGGCGGGGGAAGATGGGCTGCGAGTTGGGCTTGTTGGGCCTGTTTGTTGGGCTGGTTTCATTCACCTTTTTTTTATACAGGTAGCTTTTTCTTTTTCCATTTGGAATTTTTGTTTTGATTTTATTCAAACAATTCAAACACCCAAATGAATTCAAACCTTTGCCAAACTTTGCATAGATTTTAATTCTGTTTATCAACACAAATCAAAGTCCAAAACAAAATAATTTTTATTCTTTTTGGGATCCATTAATAATTAAATAAATGGACCATAATCATTGATTCAAATAGGATTTAATTTATTTAACCACTCTATTTGAAATCTAAATAATACAAAAATCATTTCAGTAGGTTTTATTTGAATAAATAAAACACTTGAAAAACTTATTTAAAATAAAATAACAAGTTTTAGTGTTTATTTAAAATGGAAAAGCCTTTACTTAAATAAAATTGGATATTAATAAATCCTCATTATTTTATTTAAATAAGCCTTTACTCTTTTTATCAAATAGAAATATTCTATTTCAAAAGTTTGGCCAAGATTTAATTTGGCTCTATAAAATAATCCTTGTTTATATGTAGCGTTCCCAACCTTTAATAAGGTAGAGATCCCTGTTTTTACAATGCTAGTCCCTGGATCAATAGCTAGCATCCACAGTTAAGATGTAATATCAAGATACAAAGGTCATAATATAACTTTATAACCAGGAATAACATAATTTTATTACATCATACATACCTCATTTGGCTATTACATTACATTGCAGCGGAATAACTATAGTCATGGGGTCCTTCATCTTCAAAGTGCCACAGGCAAATGCTGGTTGTAGACTTTGTAATCCTAATCAATCAAACTTCACTAAAATCAATCAAAGCTGCAACATTACAAGTTACAGCCACAAGGGTCAATACATTTGAATTGTATTGGCAAGCTTCACTATTATGTATAATTTGAGTGGATCCTATTCAATACATGCATATTTGGCTAAGTAGAGTTTTTAGGCTCATTTGCTTAAAGCAATATTTTATCCTATCTTTTCAAAATGGTTTTGGTCCTTTGTCAAATCTCTTTTTCCAAGTTCCTTGAACATCTTGGTAGAAACACAAGTGTTCAAGTCCTTGTCAAAATCTCTTGAGCTACTTGGTAACTCCAAGTGCATCAAGTTTTATTAAAATCTCTTGAGCTCCTTGGTTATTCCAAGTGCATCAAGTTTTATTAGTTTTATTTTAGAAATTAGAATGTCGAGATCTTCCAGAGCTTCAGGCCTTAGTTGCTCAGTATTGTCCATAACCGGGGACACGGCTAAGTACTTAGATTTTATTATCTTCTGCAGAAGTTGTACACTTTACCCACATGACACAATCTCGTCTTGACGCCACCAGTGGCCGCTGGATAAGTACTCACCAAAATGGAGTACCGGCAGATCGAAATTGTGACAAAGTCTTTCCATAGGAGTCCTCCCAATACACAATGCTAGCTTGTCTACCAGGCACAAATGTAGGGTTACTCCCTTACACAAATCAAGTTAACCTGAAGATGCCAATGCATGGGACTTCCACTATGTAGTTGACTAAGCCAGAGCCCATTTAGCATGTGGCTGTACACGGAAGCCACTGTACGAGAAACATGTTCAATCTCTAAGAATCCTGGGTGGTTTCCTTTGGAGCACAACACAAAGAGATTTCCATAGTCATGGTTCCTTTTGTTTCCATCTTCTCCAATAATCAAAGTATCCTTGGCCACCCAGGTGGTTCATTGAGTCCTTGTTTTATTACATAAAAACACAAGTCCTTTTCTCAACTTCCTAAAATCTCAACATGTATCTCAAAAATATAGCATGGCTAAGCTTGTATCAACTAAATTGTTTTCACTAAGGAATGTATAGGTAATCCTATTAGGATTTAGCATAGCATAAGTATAAAATTATTTTCATGCATGTTTTCAAAATCCACTAAATATAATGAAAATAGTAGGACTTTTATATGATAGTGTAACTTGCCTTTTTGGAAGGGAATGGTGGTTCACTCCTTGATCTTGCTAGTCTCACACTTTGCTAATTTCACTACAATCAATCAAGCAAACACCAAATCAACTAGCATTCCAATAATCAATCAAACAACATTTCACACACACATAAAACTATGGAATTTAATCATGTATGCAAGCATGCAAAAGATGGTCCTATTTGTAAAGATGGTCTCCACTAGGCTTCTAAACTTTGTAAGTTCCAAATTGGTCATTTTCCAAAGTGGCAAAGTCATTTGCAAAAGGGTTTTAGTCCATAAACCATTTTAAAATCCATTCATCATTTTATGTGGTGAAAAATGTTTTTATCAAAGCAAAACTTTATGTTTCCACCAAATGAGTTGCTATTGCAAAACTTGGTGTTTTGGGTCAGTAGGTTTGGTCCAAAAAAATTTCCCAAAGTTTTCTCTACAAAAACAGTTTCATAATAAAAATCAATAATTTTATTTGGCTAGAAAATGGCTAAGTCAATTAATCCAACCTAAACTTTACCAAAATCATTTTCCACACCAAGGGTTGGTTCCTAGGGTCAGTATGGTCACAACAAACCATTTTGCAAAATTTTTAATCCAAAAATCATTTTTAAACAATTTTTCTAATCTAAACAAGCACACAAAAGAATATGCAAAAACAAGTAAATTAACAGATACTATTTACCAAACCAGGGGCATGGTTGGTTAGGGCTTGCTCCACTGAATCCAACGACATAAAATTTGTAAAATTTGGATGTGTGGTTTAAAAGTTACAAGGGTTTGAAAATCACTTCCAAATCTGTTTCAAATTTCTGTTTTTAAACAAAACTGGCCACGCGGCGTGTTCTGGTTGGCCGGTACCGGTTCGGGTGGATCACGCGCTGTAGCCATTGGATCTAATTAGATCGTGCGGTTCTGAGAGCGTACCCCTTCGCGGTTTAAATGACTCTATCGTGCACGCCCGATCTAGATCGAACGGTTCTCAGTGCCCCGACCATAAGCTGGCAGCGCAATGTCAACGGCGAGCGGCGGAGCGGCCAGATGGCGGCGGCGCTGGCGAAGCAGGAAGCAAGGAAATGTAAGGAGATGCTCACCAGGCTCAGGAGAACACGGCGAAGCTCAAGGTACTCGCGGTTGGTCAAGGGGCGCACTAGGGTTGCAGGAATTCCTCGTCGGAGTTGCGAACGGCGTCAGGTGGTCCTGGTTGTGGTCGGAGGCGACGCTACAGATCACACGAAGGTAAACAGAGGGAAAGGTTAGCTGCGCAAGGTTAGTGCGGTGACGCGTGCGTGAAAGAGAAGAGGAGGGGCGGTCTGGTTTACCGGGGAGTCATCGTCGGAGAAGAACTGGCTCGAGGAAGATGTTGCCGACGATCAGGGTCGCGCGTGGTCGAACAAGGGGTACAGATGGATGCGACAAGAGGTGTGGAATATACTAGGGTGCTCAGGGAGGCGCGGGGTGAAGAGGCTCTGCCGGATTCCTCACCGGAGTGTCGTCGGATAGAGGCGGTGTTCGAGTAAAATTCGACGGCCTGGGGGCGTGCTTGCGGGAGGAGTCAGGGGGAAACGAGAGAGGAGAGGAAGACGATTTATCGTGCATGATCACGGCAGGTTTTACTCGCGGCATTAAGGCGAATTAAGCCAGAGAAATCAAAGCTTGCAAGGGTGACGAGGGAGGAAGAACAGGTCGTGGGGGTGGGGAGGATGAACAGGGAAAATGGGTCCAGTAGTCAGTGGAGAAAGAAGTGAGCGGAGGGTCCACCAGTCATCGTCTCTGCGGGTCAAATAATGTGTGCGAATCGTTTTCTTTCGGGGAGGGAATACTAGGCTGTTTCTGGGCCTGTTGGGCTGCTGGGTTGGGTTATCCTATTCTTTATATTTTTCCTGCGCTGAACTCTTTCCTTTTTCCATTTCCAATTTCTGTTTTGAACTTCCAAACAAACAAACAAGGTCCAAATTAATTCAAACCATGCAAACACATTCATCACATTTGTAATTGAATTTTGGTTCTCTTTATTAACATAAAACCAAAGTCCAATAATAAAATATTTTTTTTTATTTTAGAGTCCATTTATTAATTAAATAAAATGGACCATGGTTTATTAATCAAATAGGGTTTGATTTATTTAATAAAATCCTAATTTGAAGTCCAAATATTTTCAAAACCAAACCAGTAGGTTTCATTTGGAAATAAAGATATTTAGAAAACATGTTTAAAAATAGCATTAATTAAATAAATGGGTCTTAGTTATTAAATCAAATAGGATTTGTTTTATTTAAATATTTATTTTGAAATCTAAAATAAAACCAAAACATTTCAGTAGGTTTTAATTAAGAAAATAAAATACTTAGAAAACTTATTTAAAATAAATAAATAAGTTTTAGTGTTTTATTTAAAATGAGAAAAGCCTTTGCTTTAATTAATATTTGGATATTAAATCCTTCTTATTTTATTTAAATAAACCTTTACTAATTTTAATCAAAACAAAATGTTTTACTTCAAAAGCTTGGCCAAGGTTTAATTTTGGCTTTATAAAATAATCTTTATTTATAAAACTTTTATTTCAATTGAAAACCAAATCCTTTTATTTGAAAGATCCAAAATAGTATTTCCAAAATATTCTATTTTCCTTTATTTAAAATGTTTATCTTTTTTTAAATCCCTTTAGAATTTTATTTAATCCAAATAGGTTTGAGGTTCCAATTGAATTCAAAAAGTAAATTCTGGCCCTGAAAATCAAACAAAGTTTTATTTTATTCAATTTTTTTTCACATTACAAGATTTGGAAAATCTTGGGATGTGACAGGCTACCACCCTTAAAATAAATCTCGTCCCGAGATTGGGAAGGCTGGGGTTACAAGTAGGCTTAAAATAACTAGGGTACTACCACCCTTAAAATAAAGTCTCATAGGGTTACATTGATGGATCTCTTGGCTAAAAGTTCAACTCAATAATCAGACAAGGAATCCTTATTTGACTCTTCTGGGTTTTCTAAATCCTGACATCCACTTCTTCTATCTCTTCAAAGTTCTCATTCATGTCTATGTGGTTCACATGTCCTTTCTGGGTCACATTGGAGTCATTTCCATTGGCTCTTCTAGCATCCTTTTTCTTTTTCTTCTCTGGACAGTCTGATGCATAGTGTCCAAGTTCCTTACAATTATAGCATTGCAACTGGCTAATATCCTTTTTCCTATAGGTGTCATGTTGGTTCTGACCAAGGTCATCTCCATTGTCAGTATCATTTCCATTATTCTCACTTTCATTGTTGTTGTGGTGATACGGATGTGGTTCAGAATCTTCATTGCTCTTTCTGTATGAATGCTTCTTCTTTGATGATCCTGAATAGTTCTTGAGTTTATGTTTCCTCTTCCTGTTCTCAACTTGATTCATCTTGTTTTCCAATATTGTGGCTTTGTCACAGAGTGATTGATAAGTTGGGACATAGGCAACAGCTAGCTACAGGTTCAACTCATCATTAAGTCCTTCAAGAAATTTATCCTTTCTCTTAGCATCAGTATCAACTTCATCCGGTGCATAGCGTGCCAGATTGTTGAATTCTTCAGTGTACTCAGCCACACTGAGGTGACGTTGTTTCATATTGTGAAACTCTTTTTTCTTCAAGTACATTACTCCAGGTGAGATGTGAGTGGTTCTGAATCCATCTTCAAAAATAGCCCAAGTCACATCTTCAAGGGGAGTGGTGATTTGAAAGTTGTCCCACCATGTTGCTGCTGGTCCTTCAAGAAGAAATGTTGCAAACCTTAATTTTTCTTCATCAGTGCAACCAACAATCACTAAGTCTTTGTTTACTGAACGTAACCAATCATCATCTTCCATTGGATCAGTTGTTCCAGAAAACCTTGCAGGCCTAAGTTTCAGAAACTTGGTGAGCATGTCAAGTGCTGGAGGATTATTCTGATTGTTGTTGTTGTTGTTATTCAAATTCTGTATGAATGTGGTCATCTGCTACATCAACTGTGTCTGAGCTGCCATCATCTGTTGCATCTCAGGGGTGATGTTGTTGTTTTGGTTGGGGTTGGCACGACAGGGAGGCATCTGTTGGTTTGATAGGGATAAGTATTGGTGCATAGGTTTTTAAAAAGTCCTAACTCAAAACAATCAAGTTCAATCAAACAATCAAACCATCAAACATTCAACAAGCAACCAATCACTTAACAACTTATGAGCTTAACTCATGAGTTGAAGGAAGCAACAAGTTTTTCTTGAAATAACAACTTAGTATAATCATGCCTCATAGGACAATATGATCCATACACTAACTTGATATCAATGTATTTGGTAGGCAATCTAATGTCTCTTGGTTTTCACTAGTAGTCCTTAGTGATATCCAAGTTGGAAGTCCTTGGTGAACATGCTGAAGATGTTGAAGTCATTAGAGTTGAAGAAGTTGAAGTAGTCCTTTGCACATGGTGTAGTCTTTGGTCATGGGGTAGGTTTTTCCACCAAGTTGAAATAGAAGAGAGGTAGAGTTGAAACCAAAATAGTTGAGGAAAGAGTTTACAAGTGTTTTTGTAAATAAGTTTTGGAACAAGAACAACTCCTATTTTTCTAAGGGTTTTTGTCCAATCCTAGGGTTTACAAATCCTACAGGCAACACAATGCTCTGATACCATCTGTAGCGTTCCCAACCTTTAATAAGGTAGAGATCCCTGTGTTTACAATGCTAGTCCCTGGATCAATAGCTAGCATCCACAGTTAAGATGTAATATCAAGATACAAAGGTCATAATATAACTTTATAACCAGGAATAACATAATTTTATTACATCATACATAGCTCATTTGGCTATTACATTACATTGCAGCGGAATAACTATAGTCATGGGGTCCTTCATCTTCAAAGTGCCACAGGCAAATGCTGGTTGTAGACTTTGTAATCCTAATCAATCAAACTTCACTAAAATCAATCAAACCTGCAACATTACAAGTTACAGCCACAAGGGTCAATACATTTGAATTGTATTGGCAAGCTTCACTATTATGTATAATTTGAGTGGATCCTATTCAATACATGCATATTTGGCTAAGTAGAGTTTTTAGGCTCATTTGCTTAAAGCAATATTTTATCCTATCTTTTCAAAATGGTTTTGGTCCTTTGTGAAATCTCTTTTTCCAAGTTCCTTGAACTTCTTGGTAGAAACACAAGTGTTCAAGTCCTTGTCAAAATCTCTTGAGCTACTTGGTAACTCCAAGTGCATCAAGTTTTATTAAAATCTCTTGAGCTCCTTGGTTATTCCAAGTGCATCAAGTTTTATTAGTTTTCTTTTAGAAATTAGAATGTCGAGATCTTCCATAGCTTCAGGCCTTAGTTGATCAGTATTGTCCATAACCGGGGACACGGCTAAGTACTTAGATTTTATTATCTTCTGCAGAAGTTGTACACTTTACCCACATGACACAATCTCGTAGTGACGCCACCAGTGGCCGCTGGATAAGTACTCACCAAAATGGAGTACCGGCAGATCGAGAATGTGACAAAGTCTTTCCATAGGAGTCCTCCCAATACACAATGCTAGCTTGTCTACCAGGCACAAATGTAGGGTTACTCCCTTACACAAATCTAGTTAACCTGAAGATGCCAATGCATGGGACTTCCACTATGTAGTTGACTAAGCCAGAGCCCATTTAGCATGTGGCTGTACACGGAAGCCACTGTACGAGAAACATGTTCAATCTCTAAGAATCCTGGGTGGTTTCCTTTGGAGCACAACAGAAAGAGATTGCCATAGTCATGGTTCCTTTTGTTGCCACCTTCTCCAATAATCAAAGTAACCTTGGCCACCCAGGTGGTTCATTGAGTCCTTGTTTTATTACATAAAAACACAAGTCCTTTTCTCAACTTCCTAAAATCTCAACATGTATCTCAAAAATATAGCATGGCTAAGCTTGTATCAACTACATTGTTTTCACTAAGGAATGTATAGGTAATCCTATTAGGATTTAGCATAGCATAAGTATAAAATTATTTTCATGCATGTTTTCAAAATCCACTAAATATAATGAAAATATTAGGACTTTTATATGATAGTGTAACTTGCCTTTTTGGAAGGGAATGGTGGTTCACTCCTTGATCTTGCTAGTCTCACACTTTGCTAATTTCACTACAATCAATCAAGCAAACACCAAATCAACTAGCATTCCAATAATCAATCAAACAACATTTCACACACACATAAAACTATGGAATTTAATCATGTATGCAAGCATGCAAAAGATGGTCCTATTTGTAAAGATGGTCTCCACTAGGCTTCTAAACTTTGTAAGTTCCAAATTGGTCATTTTCCAAAGTGGCAAAGCCATTTGCAAAAGGGTTTTAGTCCATAAACCATTTTAAAATCCATTCATCATTTTATGTGGTGAAAAATGTTTTTATCAAAGCAAAACTTTATGTTTCCACCAAATGAGTTGCTATTGCAAAACTTGGTGTTTTGGGTCAGTAGGTTTGGTCCAAAACATTTTCCCAAAGTTTTCTCTACAAAAACATTTTCATAATAAAAATCAATAATTTTATTTGGCTAGAAAATGGCTAAGTCAATTAATCCAACCTAAACTTTACCAAAATCATTTTCCACACCAAGGGTTGGTTCCTAGGGTCAGTATGGTCACAACAAACCATTTTGCAAAAGTTTTAATCCAAAAATCACTTTTAAACAATTTTTCTAATCTAAACAAGCACACAAAAGAATCTGCAAAAACAAGTAAATTAACAGATACTATTTACCAAACCAAGGGCATGATTGGTTAGGGCTTGCTCCACTGAATCCAACGACATAAAATTTGTAAAATTTGGACGTGTGGTTTGAAAGTTACAAGTGTTTGAAAATCACTTCCAAATCTGTTTCAAATTTCTGTTTTTAAACAAAACTGGCCACGCGGCGTGTTCTGGTTGGCCGGTACCGGTTCGGGTGGATCACGCGCTGTAGCCATTGGATCTAATTAGATCGTGCGGTTCTGAGAGCGTACCCCTTCGCGGTTTAAATGACTCTATCGTGCCCGCTCGATCTAGATCGAACGGTTCTCAGTGCCCCGACCATAAGCTGGCGGCGGAATGTCAACGGCGAGCGGCGGAGCGGCCAGATGGCGGCGGCGCTGGCGAAGCAGGAAGCAAGGAAATGTAAGGAGATGCTCACCAGGCTCAGGAGAACACGACGAAGCTCAAGGTACTCGCGGTTGGTCAAGGGGCGCACTAGGGTTGCAGGAATTCCTCGTCGGAGTTGCGAACGGCGTCAGGTGGTCCTGGTTGTGGTCGGAGGCGACGCTACAGATCACACGAAGGTAAACAGAGGGCAAGGTTAGCTGCGCAAGGTCAGTGCGGTGACGCGTGCGTGAAAGAGAAAAGGAGGGGCGGTCTGGTTTACCGGGGAGTCGTCGTCGGAGAAGAACCAGACGGCGGCGCTGGCTCGAGGAAGATGTTGCCGACGCTCAGGGTCGCGCGTGGTCGAACGAGGGGTACGGATGGATGCGTCAAGAGGTGGGGAATCTACTAGGGTGCTCAGGGAGGCGCGGGGTGAAGAAGCTCTGCCGGATTCCTCACCGGAGTGTCGTCGGACCGAGGCGGTGTTCGAGTAAAATTCGACGGCCTGGGGGCGTGCTTGCGGGAGGAGTCAGGGGGAAACGAGAGAGGAGAGGAAGACGATTTATCGTGCGTGATCACGGCAGGTTTTACTCGCGGCATTAAGGCGAATTAAGCCGGAGAAATCAAATCTTGCAACGGTGACGAGGGAGGAAGAACAGGTCGTGGGGGTGGGGAGGATGAACAGGGAAAATGGGTCCAGTAGTCAGTGGAGAAAGAAGTGAGCGGAGGGTCCACCAGTCATCGTCTCTGCGGGTCAAATAATGTGTGCGAATCGTTTTATTTCGGGGAGGGAATACTGGGCTGCTTCTGGGCCTGTTGGGCTGCTGGTTTGGGTTATCCTATTCTTTATATTTTTCCTGCGCTGAACTCTTTTCTTTTTCCATTTCCAATTTCTGTTTTGAACTTCCAAACAAACAAACAAGGTCCAAATTAATTCAAACCATGCAAACACATTCATCACATTTGTAATTGAATTTTGGTTCTATTTATTAACATAAAACCAAAGTCCAATAATAAAATATTTTTTTTATTTTAGAGTCCATTTATTAATTAAATAAAATGGACCATGGTTTATTAATCAAATAGGGTTTGATTTATTTAATAAAATCCTAATTTGAAGTCCAAATATTTTCAAAACCAAACCAGTAGGTTTCATTTGGAAATAAAGATATTTAGAAAACATGTTTAAAAATAGCATTAATTAAATAAATGGGTCTTAGTTATTAAATCAAATAGGATTTGTTTTATTTAAATATTTATTTTGAAATCTAAAATAAAACCAAAACATTTCAGTAGGTTTTAATTAAGAAAATAAAATACTTAGAAAACTTATTTAAAATAAATAAATAAGTTTTATTGTTTTATTTAAAATGGGAAATGCCTTTGCTTTAATTAATATTTGGATATTAAATCCTTCTTATTTTATTTAAATAAACCTTTACTAATTTTAATCAAAACAAAATGTTTTACTTCAAAAGCTTGGCCAAGGTTTAATTTTGGATTTATAAAATAATCTTTATTTATAAAACTTTTATTTCAATTGAAAACCAAATCCTTTTATTTGAAAGATCCAAAATAGTATTTCCAAAATATTCTATTTTCCTTTATTTAAAATGTTTATCTTTTTTTTTTAAATCCGTTTAGGATTTTATTTAATCCAAATAGGTTTGAGGTTCCAATTGAATTCAAAAAGTAAATTCTGGCCCTGAAAATCAAACAAAGTTTTATTTTATTCAAATTTTTTTTTCACATTACAAGATTTGGAAAATCTTGGGATGTGACATTATAATTCTACCTTTTCTTTTGAAAACCAAATCTTTTTATTAAAAGATCCAAAAATAGTAATTCCAACTATCATAATTTTATTTATTAATTGTTTATCTTTTTAAATCCCTTTAGATTTTTATTTGATCAAAATAGGTTTTGATATTTCCAATTGGAATCAAAAAGTTTCTTCTCACCCTAAATTTCAACAAAATTTTATTTTGTTATTTTGTTTATTTATTTTTCACATTTCAAAATTTGGAAAATTTTGGGATGTGACAGGCTACCACCCTTAAAAGAAATCTCGTCCCGAGATTTGGGAAGGCTAGGGTTACAAGTTGGCTTCAAGGCAACTAGGGTACTACCACATTGATGGTTCACTTGACTATGGGTTCAACACTTGATATCCAGACAAGGAATCCTTATTTGTCTCTTCTGAGTTAGCTAGTTTCTGACATCCACTTCTTCTATCTCTTCAAAGATTCCATCCATGTCAATATGGTTCACATGTCCTTTCCGGGTCAGATTGGAGTCATTTCCATTGGCTCTTTTAGCATCCTTTTTCTTTTTCTTCTCAGGACAGTCTGATGCATAGTGTCCAAGTTCCTTGCAATTATAGCACTGCAACTGGCTAATGTCTTTCTTCCTGAAAGTGTCATGTTGGTTCTGACCAAGGTCATCTTCATTGTCAGTATCATTTCCATTATTATCACTTCCATTGTTGTTGTGGATGCTAATGTGGTTCAGAATCTTCATTGCTCTTTTTGAATGAATGCTCCTTTTTTGATGATCCTGAGTGCTTCTTGAGTTTATGCTTCCTCTTTCTATTCTCAACATGATTCATCTTGTTTTCCAAAATGGTGGCTTTGTCACAGAGTGATTGATAAGTTGGGACATAGGCAACAGCTAGCTGCAGGTTCAACTCATCATTAAGTCCTTCAAGAAATTTCTCCTTTCTCTTAGCATCTGTGTCAACTTCATCCGGTGCATAGCGTGCCAGATTGTTGAATTCTTCAATGTACTCAGCCACACTGAGGTGACGTTGTTTCAGATTGTGGAATTCCTTTTTCTTCAAGTACATCACTCCAGGTGAGATGTGAGTTGTTCTGAATCCATCCTCAAAAATAGCCCAAGTTTCATCTTCAAGGGGAGTGGTGATCTGAAAATTGTCCCACCATGTTGCTGCTGGTCCTTCAAGCAGAAATGCTACAAACCTAACTTTTTCTCCATCGGTGCAGCCAACAGTCACTAAGTCTTTGTTCACTGAACGTAACCAGTCATTGGCTTCCATTGGATCAGTTGTTCTAGAGAATCTTGCAGGCCTAAGTTTTAGAAACTTGGTGAGCATGTCAAGTGCTGGTGGATTATTATGATTATTGTTGTTGTGGTTGTTGTTGTTGTTATTGTTGTTCTGATTCTGTATGTACGTGGTCATCTCCTGCATCAACTGTGTCTGAGCTGCCAACATCTGTTGCATCTCAGGGGTGATGTTGATGTTTTGGTTGGGGTTGGCACGACGGGGAGGCATCTGTTGGTTTGATAGGGATAAGTAATGATGGATAGGACTAAAGAAGTTCTAACACAACACCCAAAAAAATCAAGTTCAATCAAACAATCAAGCAATCAACAAGCAACTATCCACTTAACAACTTATGAGCTTAACTCATGAGTTGAAGGAAACAACAAGTTTTCTTGAAATAATTAACTTAGTATAGTCATACCTCATAGGTGAATATGATCCATACACTAACATGATATCAATGTTTTTGGTAGGAAATCTAATGTCTCTTGGTCCTCACTTGTAGTCCTTAGTTATGTCTAAGTTGAAGTCCTTGCTGGAACTAAAGTGGAAGTCATTGGTCATGGTGAAGGATTTGTCCATCAAGTTGGAAAGGAAGAGATGTAGAATCAAAACCAAAAAGGTTGAGGAGAGAGTTTACAATATTTTTTTGTAAATAATTTGGAACAAATACAACTCCTATTTTTCTAAGGGGTTTTGTCCAATCCTAGGGTTACAATCCTACAGGCAACACAGTGCTCTGATACCATCTGTAAGGTTCCCAACCTTTAATAAGGTAGAGATCCCTGTGTTTACAATGGTAGTCCCTGGATCAATAGCTAGCATCCACAGTTAAGATGTAATATCAAGAAACAAAGGTCATAATACAAATTTATAACCAAGAATAAAATAAATTATTACATCTTACATAGCTCATTTGGCTATCACATTACATTGCAGCAGAAATCTCTAAAGCATGGAGTCCTTCATCTTCAAAGTGCCACAGGCAGTCATGTTGGTTGTAGACTTGTAATCCTAATCAATAAACTTCTCTAACATCAAACAAACCTGCAACATAATAAGTTGCATCCACAAGGGTGAATACATTTGAATTGTATTGGCAAGTTTCACTACTATGTAGAAATAAGTGGATCCTATCATTTACATGCCTATTTGGCAAAGTAGGGTTTAGGCTCATTTGCAGAAAGCAATATAGTTTTATCCTATCTTTTCAAAAATAGTTTTGATCTTTTGTCAAATCTTTCTGAACTTCTTGGAAAACTCCAAGTGCTTCAATCCCTTGTTGTCACCATCAAGTTTTACTTTGAGAAATTGGAATGTCGAGATCTTCCATAGCTTCAGGCCTTAGTTGCTCAGAATTGTCCATAACCGGGGACACGGCTAAGTACTTAGAATTTTGATCTTCTGCAGAAGTTGTACACTTTACCCACATGACACAATCTCATCTTGATGCCACCAGTGGCCGCTGGATAAGTACTCACCAAGATGGAGTACTGGCAGATTGAGAATGTGACAAAGTCTTTCCATAGAAGTCCTCCCAATACACAATGCTAGCTTGTCATCCAGGCACCAATGTAGGGTTTCAAGTTCCCTTACACAATTCTAGTTAACCTGAAGATGTCAATGCATGGGTCTTCCACTATGTAGTTGACTAAGCCAGAGCCCATTTAGCATGTGGCTATACACGGAAGCCACTTTACGAGAAACATGTTCAATCTCTAAGTCCCTGGGTGGTTTTCTTCTAGTGCACAATAAAAAGATATGGCCATATAAACATGGTTCCTTTTGTTGCCACCTTGTCCAAAACTTGAGTGTCCTTGTCCACCCAGGTGGTTCATTGAGTACTTTTTTTATTATATAAAACATATATCTTTTCAACTCTTCATATAATCATAACATGTATCCCATCCCAATATATAGCAGGGCTAAGCATATTACAACTACAATGTTTCCACTAAGGGAGATATAAGGGTATCCTATTAGGATTTAGCATAGCATAAAAATATAGTAGTTCTTATCATGCATGTTTCAAAAATCCACTAAGTGTAATGAAAATAGTAGGACTTGGATGATAGTGTCACTTGCCTTTTTAGTAGAGAATGATGGTTCACTTCTTGATCTTGCAAATATCACACTCTTCTAATTCCACTACAATTCAATCAAGCAAACACATTTTCAAACCAATATTCAAACAATTAGTCACACATAAAATAATAGAAACTAGGCAATGCATGCAAGCATGCAAAAGATAGTTTTATTTGCAAAAGTGGTTTCTACTAGGCTCTAAACATTGTAAAGTTCAAAGTGGTAATTTACTAAAGTGGTAAAACCATTTGCAAAAGGTTTTATATATATAAACCATTTTTAAATCAAATCAATATTTTATGTGGTGGAAAATGCTTTTAGTAAAGCAATATTCTTTAAAGGTTTCACCAAATATATTTTAATTATCAAAGCTTGGTGTTTAGGGTCAGAAGGTTTGAATCAAATCATTTCCCAAAGGTTTCACTCAAAAATCATTTCTAAATCATAATCAATATTTTCATTTGACTAGAAATGAGCTAATTCAAATATTTATTCCTTATCTTCACAAAATTCATTTTTAAATCCATGAGTTGGTTCCTAAGGTCAGTAGGTTCACAACAAACCATTTTGCAAAGATTTCATACTAAAAATATATCTAGAAGAATTTCTATATTCAAAATAAGCCTACACATGTTTCTGCAAATTCAACCAATTTTGCAGAAGCAAAACATTAAACAAAGTGAATGGTTGCAAAGTACTTGTTCTGCTGAATCCATTGATATAAAATTTGCAAAATTTGGATGGGTAGAACTAAAGTTATGAATTTTTCAAATTTGCAAATCTAATCGAACATATTTCTGTTTTTAATCCCAAGTCTGGCCACGTGGCGTGTTCTTACTGGACGATACCGGTTCGCATGGATTGAGCTCTGTGGACTGTATGATTTAAGTGAGATCGTGCGGCGCAGAGACACTCGTACCTCTTCGTATAATGATTCTATCTAAGCCGCTAGATGGAGATCTAACGGTGTAAAACGATTTGACCTAAATCGAGCGGGCTGACGGCGGCGACTGGCGGAGCACGCTCTGCTCGTGGCGGAGCTGGCGATACAGGAAGCGAGGGAGAGGGAGAAGTGGCTCACCGTGCTCGCAAGGAGATGCTGAAGCTCAAGGCGTTGTTGGTTTGGCGAGGGGCGCACAAGGACGGAAGTAATCGCTCGCCGGAGTCGGTGGCGGCGTCTGGCGGTTCTGTTTGACGACGGGGGGTGAGGCTGCATGTCACGCCGAGGCAAAACAAAGACGTGGTCAGATGCGTACTGTCCTGGGGTTCTTTGGAGCATCAATAGGAGGTGCTGGGGAGAACGGAGGTTACCTGGGGAGTTCGCCGGAGGTGGGACAGACGACGGTGGCGAGTTGAGGTCGTCCTTGCCGACGCTCTGGGGCAAGCGCGGGCGAACGAGTGGCACGGGGAGATGCGCCAGGAGGTGGGGAGCGAGCTCGTGTGCAGTGGGAGGCGAGAGGCAGCGGGATGTGGCCGGAATTGCTTGGAGACGCTCGCCGGAGCAGTGGCGTTGTCTACGGAAATACGGGCAGCCCGGGGGCAGAGATGGTGGGGCGAGCGAGGGGAATGAGAGAGCGGAGAGGGGCGCTTATACACACGTGATCACAGCGAGGTTTTACTCAGCCAATTACGCGTATTGACGCCGGCAATAACTCGGCAGCAAAGGTAGGGCGACGTGGTCGCGAGATTGAAGACGACTACGTGGCAGTGGGGTCCATCTGGCAGTGAGGGAGAGAGAGAGGGCGTCGGGTCCACTGCTCAGCGTCTCTGCGGGTGTGTTCGCGCGTAGAAAACGTTCCGCTGAGGGGGGGAAAGATGGGCTGTGAGTTGGGCTTGTTGGGCCTGTTTGTTGGGCTGGTTTGATTCACCTTTTTTTTATACATGAAGTTTTTTCTTTTTCCATTTGGAATTTCTGTTTTGATTTTATTCAAACAATTCAAACACCCAAATGAATTCAAACCTTTGACAAACTTTGTGTAGACTTTAATTCTGTTTATCAACACAAATCAAAGTCCAAAACAAAATTTTTTATTCTTTTTAGGATCCATTAATAATTAAATAAATGGACCATAATCATTGATTCAATTAGGATTTAATTTATTTAACCACTCTATTTGAAATCTAAATAATACCAAAATCATTTCAGTAGGTTTTATTTGAATAAATAAAACACTTGAAAAACTTATTTAAAATAAAATAACAAGTTTTAGTGTTTATTTAAAATGGAAAAGACTTTACTTAAATAAAATTGGATATTAAAAAATCCTCATTATTTTATTTAAATAAATCTTTACTCTTTTTATCAAATAGAAATATTCTATTTCAAAAGTTTGGCCAAGATTTAATTTGGCTCTATAAAATAATCCTTGTTTATAATTCTACCTTTTCTTTTGAAAACCAAATCTTTTTATTAAAAGATCCAAAAATAGTAATTCCAACTAAATTTTATTTATTAATTGTTTATCTTTTTAAATCCCTTTAGAATTTTATTTGATCAAAATAGGTTTTGATATTTCCAATTGGAATCAAAAAGTTTCTTCTCACCCTAAATTTCAACAAAATTTTATTTTTTTATTTATTTTTCACATTTCAAAATTTGGAAAATTTTGGGATGTGACATTATTTATAACGGGAAATCTAATACCAGGTCGACCTCGTACTGTCACAACGCGAGGTTAGGCGTGCTGGCCGTGGGATGGAGATCGAACAACCCGAGCTCGTCAAAGCTGATAGGACCACACAGGGCCGTACTATTTTTTTTTGTTTTGTTGCGGCCAAAACGTCACGCCACTGCATGCTTTCAATTGTGTATTTAATTACGAATTTCAAACATTTAAAATGTTTTCTAGAACAAACCGTTTATCTAAATTAGATTTCATTTTCACCGTTAGACTAGTCATAACGAGATCTTCGAAACAAGATCCCATGTTGATATGTTTTGATGACTTTTTTTCAAGGATGTAACTTTTTGCTAGATGTAACTCTCTATGCTAACTGGGATGTAGCTTTTTTGCTGGTTGATGTAACTTTTTCTGCTAATTCAGATGTAACTTTTTGCTGGATGTAACTTTCTGATAACTTGGATATAACTTTTTTTTGTAAATTGAATGTAACTTTGATCGGATGTAACTTCCACAAATTACATCCTCTAAAAAAATAGTCAAAACATATCGACATGGGATCTAGTTTTAAATATCTCGTCGCGACAAGCCCAATTGTACAAACAGATCTTGAATCAGACAAAAAGTTTAAGCTAGAAAACATTTTAAATTTTTGGATTTCGTAATTATATACATGGAATAAAGTGCGGCTGAGTAGTGTATCATTTTTAGAATAAAGACAGAACTCATTTGTTTTTTCTATTCCAAAAATAGAAATATTAGTAGGTTGTCTAAACTGACCTCGTTTTTTGTTAAAACGAGGTCGACCTTGGTATAGCCGCACCCTATTTATAATTCTACCTTTGCTTATCAAAACCATATCTTTTTATTTAAAGATCCAAAAAATAGTGATTCCAACTATTATAACTTTATTTATTAATTGTTTATCTTTTTAAATCCCTTTAGGATTCTATTGGATCAAAATAGGTTTTGATGTTTCCATTTGGAATCAAAAAGTTTCTTCTCACCCTAAATTTCAACAATTGTTTATTTTGTTTATTTATCTTTCACATTTCAAAATTTGGAAAAATTTGGGATGTGACAAGAATATCCTTAAGTACTTGCGAAGAATTAAGGATATGTTTCTTGTATACAGAGGTGAAGAAGAGCTCGTCGCTAAGTGTTATGTCGATGCTAGCTTTGACACCGATCCGGATGACTCTAAGTCTCAATCCGGATACATATTTGTCATGAATGGCGGAGCGGTTAGTTGGAGGAGCTCCAAACAACTTGTGGTGGCGGGATCAATGACGGAGGCCAAATATGTTACTGCTTCGGAAGCGGCTTAGGAAGTAGTTTGGACGAAGGAGTTCATATCCGAACTAGGTGTGGTTGCAAACGCGTTGGACCCAATGGTGATCTATTGTGACAACAATGGTGCCATTTCCAATGGCAAAGAGCCAAGGTCTCACAAGCATTCAAAGCATATTAAGCGTCGGTTTCACTCCATCCGCGAGCATGTCAAGGATGGATATATAAAGATTTGTAAAGTACATACAGATCTCAATGTAGCAGATCCGTTGACTAAAACTCTCCCTAGAGCAAAACATGATATACACGAGAACTCCATGGGTGTTAGATACATCACTATGTAACTAGATTATTGTCTCTAGTGCAAGTGGGAGACTGAAGGGAATATGCCCTGAGAGGCAATAACAAAGTGTTTATTATGTGTATTCCAAGTATATGATAGATGTTTATTTTGCATGCTATAATTGTATTAATACGGAAACATTAATACATGTGTTTTTAATAAACAAACATAAAGTTCCTAGTTATGCCTCTCTCGTAAACTAGTTCGTTGATTAACAAGATGATCACAGTTTCCTGATCATAGACGTGGATGTTGTTAATAACGAGATCACAACATTAGTGTAATGATCTGATGAACATTCATCCGAAGTATAGCATTACGATCAAAGTCATTGAGTTTATATTGCTATAAACAACTTACGGAGTGATCCTAATACTTATACCATGAGATCATGCCAATCACTAACACCGGAAGAGTTTCTTGTTGACAACAAACGTCACACCGTAACTGGGTGATTATAAAGATGGCTTCAAAGCTACCAAAGTGTTATGTTGAGAATCATGAATCAAGAGAGGAATTTGTTCATCCTAATGACGGATAGATATACTCTGGGCCCTCTCAGTGCTATCACATTGGTTAGCTTGCAACCAATTGATTTGATCACTAGAATGCTATATCACAGGAATGAGAAAAGAGTGCATGTCAGTAACGAGATCAAACTAGGTATGGAGATACCGATGATCAAATATCGGACATGTAATATATCGTGAAACAAAGGGATTAAGATACAAGCATAAAATGTTCCGACGATCACAGGAAAGTCATCGTTGAATGTGTGGGAGTCAGTATGGATCTCCATGTCCTGCTACTGATTATTGATCGAAGAAGGGTCTCGATCATGTCCGCATTATTCGTGAACCATAGGGTGACACACTTAAGGGACACTGAAATCCAGTTGGAGCAAATGTTTCGTGCCAAAAAGAATAGCAAGCGCGGGAATTTATTTCACTAGATACCGAAACAGGTGTTCAGGTGAAATTGCAGAAAGTGGTTTTACATGTGAAATAGAATTCTAGCAAGGGGTTATATGTGAATGTTTGTCATTAAAGGAATTGAAAAAATTCTGAATAAATAAAAGAGTTTGTATTGAATTTGGTGGAAATTTAATAGCAAATTTGAGTGGGATTTTGAGTGGAGGGATTTGAAGAGGATTTTGGGAGTGGAGTGTCCACCCCCATGCTCTGGCCACCCCCTTGGGGTTCCCCCCTCTCCTATAAAAGGCACACCCCTCCTCACTTCTCACTCACACCTCCTCATGAAGGATCTCTCTGCCCCTCTAGAATTTATCCCCCATGGTCTCGGACTAGCGAGATACATGTTCCCGGTGGCTATTCCGCAATAAAGGGTTGTGCTTCCACTGCATCACTGGAGAGAGGAGGCGGAGGTTGGTCGCTGTCTTGTATGTTTGTCCTGCTTTGCGGCGCTAGGACTTCCTCTCGAACTTGAGATCAGCAAGAGATCGTCTACATTAACCACGAGTTCAACTCGTTAAGCTTTGTCGGTCTTCAAGGGTATGTTCTCTATGGATATACATCCGCCTGTTGTTTTTATATAGTAGATAGATCTTGGTACTTAGTTCCCAACATAGGAAAATTTTTGTTTTCTATGCTGCGAACCTAACATGCGCATACTAGCTTTTTTGCAGTACGGAGTAGGGAGTCTACACCAGGTAAAGGCTGCTGGTGCGTTCATACCTCCCATCGCATTTGATGCACTTCTTTTAGCTCAGCTCCTAGCAAGTGTAGCAATAGACTAGATATCACCAATTTTTTGGCAGGCTAAAGATCACCAAATTTTGCATTACATTGGTAGTTTTTCCTTTGAACTACCCCGGTGCCATGCGCAATTCAAAAGTTTAAAACAAACCACCGACGCCATTGATACATATAGAAGGCGCATTATCCCTCATCTCCCATGAATATGGCCTTGCACCACCGTCCCTCCTCGCGACCACAGCCTCCTAACTAGGTACCATTGTGAACGAAGACACAACTCCCTTGTATAGCAAGACACGGCGGCTTCCCCACTCTGACGACCACCGCGCCGGAGCTTGCCCAGCGTCACCGGAAAACACTATACCTCACTGCAAAGTCCCATCTCCTTCATGGACTCCCTCGTCTCCGGCACCGGAGAGATGGGAGAACGACACGCCCGCTGATACGTCGGAAACGTATCTATAATTTTTGATGTTCCATGCTTGTTTAGTATCTACTTTGCTTTGCTTTGTCCACACTTTTAGGTGTTTTTCATATGTTTTCTGCTACTAACCTATTAACAAGTTGCCACAGTGCCAGTTGCCTGTTTTCTGCTGTTTTTGGTTCCAGAAAATCTAGTAAGGAAATATTCTTGCAGTTGGAAGGGACAAAATCCAAAGTCAATATTTCATCGAGGAGAACACGGAGTCCAGAGGAGAGACGGAGGGACGCCACAGGGCGGCTGCAGCCCCCAGGAGCGGCCTACAGTGGGCATGTGCCTGGGAAGGCTATGGGCCCCTTGGCCGCCTCCCAGCCTTGCATCTTCTCCAATAATAAGCCCCCGATGCCTAAACACTAAGCACTCGATCAATATTCCACGAACCCGTCTGTAGCCACCGCCACCATCGTCCCTAGATCGGGGGGATCTGAAGCTCTTCTCGGCACCCTGCCAGAGGGGAGATCATCCCGGAGGCCTTCTTCTTCATCATGCCAGACTCCGGTATGAAGCGTGAGTAGTTCCACCTTGGACTACGGGTCCATGTAGTAGCTAGATGGCTGTATATCCTCCTTGTTCTTTCATGTCTAGATCTTGTGAGCTTCGTTCATGATCAAGATCTCATCTATTTGTAATCATGCATGTTGTCTTTGTGGGGATCCGATGGATATTGAGATTACTATGTCAGATTGCTTAATGGTTTTGTCTTATTAATTCTATCATGTCTATGTTGTTTGTGATCTTGCATGCTCTCCGTTGTTAGTATCTATCTTGTCCAAGTAGTTGCTGGTGACTCCAAGAGGGGGTACTTATGCTCGATAGTGGGTTCATGCCTCTATTTAATCAAGGGAAGTGACAAAAATCTCTAAGGTTGTAGATGTGATGTTGCCACTAGGGAGAAAACAACGGTCTCTTGTTCATGGAACAAGTGGATTATTTACCTTACACACTTTGCTTAAAGCAGTTGTCTGCTGCTTGCAACTTAATACTGGAGGGGGTTCAGATGATAACCCAAAGGTGGAATTCTAGTCATAGATGTAGTTGGATGGCAGTCTATGTATCTTGTTGTATTTCCCAATCGAATCTCATAGGATATTTATGTCTAGTATTTCATTGTTATGCCTTGCTCAGTCCTATCAATTGCCCTGTTGTAATTTGTCTACCCACCATGCCATGTTTGTTTATCTAAGGAGAGCACCTCTACTGAACTATGGACCCCGGTCCAATCTTTACCATTGATACATCTTCCAATGTTACTGTTTACTTGTTGCAAACCATCATCACCTTCCACACCATACAGTTAATCCTTTGTTATAGCAACCAGTGAGATTGACAACCTCATTGTTAGTTGGGGCAAAGTCTTGAGTTTGTGTTGTGTAGGTTTCCACGTTTCTTGCAACACCTTTGAGACGTTTCCTTCCTCCTACTGGTTCGATAACCTTGGTTTCTTACTAAGGGAAAACTTGCTTCTGTGCTGCTTCATACCTTGCTCTTGGGGTTTCCCGACGAAGCGTCAACACGCATCAAGACTTTCTAGCGCCGTTGCCGAGGAGGCTAAGGACGTCTTCACAAGAGGAGTCCTCCTAAACCTTTCTATTCACTTTGTTTTTAGTTTTCTTAGTTTCTTTTGCTTGGTTTTGTTTGCCTCTTTTTATCAAAAACTCCAAAAAATTAGTTTAGTTTGGTTTGCTTTCTCATATCAAAAAAAAAAATTTAGTTCCTGCTCTAGTTGTTGCTTCTGTTTTTGGCTTGCTCCACTTTTTCCAAAATGAACTCTGCTGAGAACACCAAGTTGTGTGACTTCACTAGCACAAACAACAATGATTTCCTTAGCACTCCTATTGCTCCACCTTCTCCTGATGCTACATTTTATGAAATTAAGCCTACTTTGTTGAATCTTGTGATGAGAGAGCAATTTTCTGGTGCTAGTTCTGATGATGCTGCTGTCCATCTCAATAGCTTTGTTGAACTTTGTGAGTTGAAAAAGTATAAGGATGTAGATGTAGATATTATTAAGCTCAAGTTGTTTCCTTTCTCCTTGAGAGGAAAAGATAAAGAATGGTTGCTATCCTTGCCTATAAATATTATTGATTCTTGGATTAAGTGCAAGGATTCTTTTATTGGAAATTACTACCCTCCTGCTAAGATTATATCTATGAGAAGTGATATTATGAAATTTAAACAACTTGATAATGAAAATGTTTCTCAAGCTTGGGAAATAATGAAATATTTGGTTAAGAATTGTCCCACTCCTGGACTTACTACTTGGATGATTATCCAGACTTTTTATGCAGGTTTGAAATTCTCTTCTCATAGACTTAATGCTTGGATGATTATCCAGACTTTTTATGCAGGTTTGGATTCAGCTGCTGGAAGTACCTTTATGACCATCACCTTGGGTGCTGCAACAAAACTCCTTGATAATATGATGGTTAATTACTCTAAATGGCACACTGAGAGAGCTCCACATGGTTAGAAGGTAAATTCTGTTGAAGAAACCTCTTCTTTGAGTAATAAGATTGATGTTATTATGGCTATGCTTGTTAATGGGAAAGATCCTTTAGATCCAAATAATGTTCCCTTAGCCTCTTTGGTTGCTCAGGAAGAGCAAGTTGATGTGAACTTCATTAGAAACAACAATGTTGGCAACAATACTTATGGTAATAATTATAGGCCTTATCATGGTAGATCTGGAATGCCTGGTGAAGATAGGATTCTAGAAGTTGAAAGATTCACTAAAAACTTTATGCAGATGCAATATGAGCAAAACAAGATATTCACTAATACTATGGAAGAACAATCTGTTATCTTGAAAAATATTAGTCATCAGCTTGAGAATCTGAATAGAGAAATTCCTAGTTACAGTCAAAAAATTTGAGTGCTAAGAAAAATATTTCCTATTTGTCTGAAGCACAGTCCTCCTTGATTAATAAAATGGCTGCTAAACCTGAAACCATGGAAATTACATTTGCTGCTACTCATGCCATACAAGTTACTATTGATGAAAATGTTAGACTGTTAACCCAACTTCATGCTAAGTGGGAAAGGGAAGCTAAAATTGACAGAAACAATAGTGTGTGCACCATCACTAGAATGGATACCACTAAACCACAAGAAGTCCCTATTCCTCATCCTAAAATGCCTAAGCCTAATGAGTCTACTACTAGTGATGCTAAGTTTGATTTTGATATAGATGGTTGCAATATTTCTGAAGTGATTCTGTTTCTGCAAAAAACTTGCTAGAAGTCCTGATGCTAGTGATATGCATGTTGCTTTCACCAAACACATTACATATGCTCTTGTTAAAATTAAGGAAGAGAAGTTAAAACACAAAGCTTCTATTCCTAGGACATTAGAAGATAGTTGGTAAACCATTATTAATATGCAAGTGAATAACTTTGATCTCAAAGCTTCATGTGAGCTTGGTTCTAGTGTCTCTATTATGCCTAGGAAGATTTATGAAATGCTTGATTTTCCACCTTTGGAAGATTGTTATTTGGATGTCCCACTTAATGATAATGCTAAGAATAAACTCATGGGGAGTATTAATTATGTTCTCATTATGTTTAACAATTCTTATGTCCCTGTTGATTTCTATGTTTTGGATGTTGAATACAATGCTTCTTGTCCTATTACTTTGGGAAGACCTTTTCTTAGAACTGTTGGTGCCATCATTGATATGAAAGAAGGCACCATTAAATATCAATTTCCATTAAAGAAAGGTATTGAGCACTTCCCTATAAGGAGAGATAAGTTGCTTTTTTGCTCCTCCTTTTAAAGCAAGGTTTGATGTTAATGGTTCTTCATTTGAAAATACTTGATTTGTTGCTTCTTGTGCCTAACTTAAAGGCGTTAAAGAAAAGTACTTGTTGGGAGATAACCCAAGAGTTTTCTTGAATCTTGGAAATTATTACTTCATTAATTACCTCTCCTTATCCTTTTTGTTTGATTTTTGTGCCAAGACTGACCTCTAATGAGAGGGAAGTAAGATTTGGGGAGTTGCTGTCCCAAAACAGATTTCTTTCCTCCACCATAAACATTTGTGAGGAGTCTCTGTAAGTCGGATTGAGCTAAAAATTTACGAATAAATCCCCTAGTATGTTATATAACTTTCATTAGTTAAACTCTTTTTGATTTGAGCAACATAAGGTCTTTGAAAAAATCGGTTTCTACCTGCTGGTCTGTTTTGACAGATTTCTGCCATTATTTGCATTTGCTTCTTATTGATTCCTTTTTGGGTTCTTTTTGGGAAATTAAGCTTTTTGAAGGATTTGCTACAGTAGATTGTGTTTTTAGTGAAAGTTTTGCTGTTATAAAGCTAAACCTAAGGGTCTATTTTCTTTTGAATACACTAATGTTCCTAATGAAGGTTGTGTGAAGTTTTGTATGAAGGAAAAATTTCAGGTGTAGAGAGAGAATGATGTAATGAGATGAAGAATGGAAAAAATCTCAAGCTTGGGGATGCCACCCCTATGTCACACCAAGGAATATCCAAAGAGGTACAAGCGTCAAAGCTTGGGGATGCCCAAGGCATCCCCTTTCAATCAATAAAAAGCTCAGGTCTTTCTAGACACTTCATTTTTATTGTATCATGCACTGTTGTGTTGTTCTTGGAGTGTCTTAGTTTTTGTTTGCTTTGATTAGATTTTTTAGTTTGCTTGAATAAAGTAGTTTGGACTCCCGTTCTTTTTGTGTTGTTTCAAATAAGTTGATTGGTGTTGGAAAGGAGTAGAAAGTTCTTGCTTGAAGGTGCAAGAGGAGCTTGCATTGATTGTGACTTAGACACTAGCATTTCATGCTAGGTGTTGTTTTGACCTTATTCTTAGTGATTATTGTTGTAGCATGACTTGTTACAAACAATTGGTATTGCTTAGTGTGCCTTGAAGAAATCATGCGTTGTTTTAGCATGCAAAAGCATAGTATTGTGGTATTCTCCTTTGATGCTTTGTTTGGGTTGGCTTGGCACATGCTCACAGCATGTTATGACTATTAAGAAGTCACCATAGCCTCTATGATCATTTAGTCGTTGACTTGTAGTACCACTCTATGCTTTGATTAGTAATGTTTTGTCGCTCCGCATGATTATGGCCATTATTGCTCTCTTTTGGTTGCTCCCAGTCTTTTGCTAGCCTCCACTTGTATGAGTAAGATCTACTCATGCCTCCAACTCCCAAGAAAACAAGTTATTCCAAAGTTTCCACTATAAATTCCTATGCATGGTGTGTTACACCATTCCAAGTATATTCTTGTTTTCAGCTATCTTCCAATTAAAAAGTATTTTGTTATGTGAAAACTTAGTGATTAAAGCTCTCACGAACTTGATGGCACACTTTATATTCCTTGCCCCTAATAAAATTGAACCATTGTGTCATCTATGTTGTATATGCTTGAACTTATACATTGGAATTAGAAGAACCATGTTGTCATGGGTAACGTTTTCAACATTGCACTTGTACTTTGTACACAGTTGATATGGATGTCGCTGGTGTGAAATAAAAAGGGAGATTGTAAGTCCATGGAGTTATGTATTTTGTGTTAGAGATACGCCTGGTCCTCTATCCTAAGCCATGCCTAATCATTGTGGAAATTTTCAGCATCTCCATAATGAGCAATCTGTTTGCCTTGTCATTTTGGTTATGAGATAGCTATGCAAATAGCAAATAAAAAGATCGCTGAGATGCTCATTGTCTGCTTGCCTTGTCATTTTGGTTATGAGATAGCTCCTATACCATGTGCAAGGGGTACCCCGTTGGCGGTTCTCTATGATACACATGTACTTACTATGACAAGAACTTACAGGTGACTAAAGCTGAGTAGCATGAGGTGCGGCCAACTTATACTTTGTCAAGCATATACTCCATAGTTTGTTCACTTTAACCTTAATCACTTCAAGATGCTTATGATAGGGGCAATGAGGGATTAAAGCTAACAAGTACCATAATTTTTGGAAGCTCTTTTGGAAACTTGAAATCCCTGCTTACCTTTATGAAGGTCCCTTCTTCCACTACTATATTGAGTCTCCGCCTTCTAACCTTAGGCACCAGTTAAGAGAGCATAGTTGTCATTCTTAGTTCCATGTGAAGTGTCCCAAATTTTTTTGTTTGATGCATATTGTTGATATTGATTTTTCTTGTGCTATTTGTATCTAAACACTCTTATGAACTTTGAAGGTGTCCTATGCATCTATTTGCTACTCCATAAGGGACAAGCTAAATGCCACTATGCCATGTTTTCTGTATGTGAAACAAACACATGTTTTTTCAATGCATGTTATTCATGATCTTTGTTTGTAGCCTTTCATGTTGCATGCATAGTTACTTTATCTCATTGTTATAACTCCATCTTTCATGCACATGTTTAGAGTTCTTTGATCCCATCTTTCAATGCTTGCAAATGGTTTGATCTTGGTTTTGATGGTGCATGTCACCTCAAAAATTATTCTTTCATCACTTACCTACTCGAGGACGAGCAGGAGTTAAGTTTGGGGATGCTTGATATGTCGGAGACGTATATATAATTTTTGATGTTCCATGCTTGTTTAGTATCTACTTTTCTTTGTCCACACTTTGAGGTGCTTTTCATATGTTTTCTGGTACTAACCTATTAATAAGTTGCCACAGTCCTAGTTTCCTATTTTCTGCTGTTTTTGGTTCCATAAAAGCTAGTAAGGAAATATTCTCGGAATTGGACGGGACAAAATACAAAGTAAATATTTCATCGAGTAGAACATAGAGTCTAGAGGAGAGACGGAGGGGCTCCACAAGGCCGCTGCACCCCCCGAGGCATGACCTAGGGTGGGCCCGCGCCTAGGCAGGGTGTGGGCCCCCTGGCCGCCTCCCAGCCTGGCCTCTTCGCCTATAAGAAGCACCCAATGCCTAAACCCTAAGCACCCAATCAATATTCCACGAAACCGTCTGTAGCTGCTGCCACCATCGTCCCTAGATCAGGGGGATCTGAAGCTCTTCCCGGCACCATGTCGGAGGGGAGATCATCCCGGAGGCCTTCTTCTTCATCATGCCAGCCTCCGGTATGAAGCGTGAGTAGTTCCACCTTGGACTACGTGTCCATGTAGTAGCAAGATGGTTGTATCTACTCCTTGTGCTTTAGTCTAGATCTTGTGAGCTCCGTTCATGATCAAGATCTCATCTATTTGTAATCATGCATGTTATGTTTGTGGGGATCCGATGGATATTGAGATTACTATGTCAGATAGATTAATGGTTTTGTCTTATTGATTCTATCATGTCTGTGTTGTTTGTGATCTTGCATGCTCTCCGTTGTTAGTAGCTATCTTTGCCAAGTAGTTGCTAGTGACTCCAAGAGGGGGTATTTATGCTCGATACTGGGTTCATGCTTCTATTTAATTAAGGGGAGTGACCGAAATCTCTAAGGTTGTAGATATGCTGTTGCCACTAGGGAGAAAACAACGGTCTCTTGTTCATGGAACAACTGGATTGTTTACCTTACACACTTTGCTTAAAGCAGTTGTTTGTTGCTTGCAACTTAATACTGGAGGGGGTTCGGATGATAACCCAAAGGTGGACTTCTAGTCATAGATGCAGTTGGATGGCGGTCTATGTATCTTGTTGTATTGCCCAATCGAATCTCATAGGATCTTTATGTCTAGTATTGAATTGTTATGCCTTGCTCAGTCCTTTCAATTGCCCTGCTATAATTTGTTTACCCAGCATGCCATGTTTGTTTATCTAAGGAGTGCACCTCTAGTGAACTATGGACCCCGGTCAAATCTTTACCATTGATACATCTTCCACTGTTACTATTTACTTGTTGCAAACCATGCAAACCATCATCACCTTCCACACCATACAGTTAATCCTTTGTTACAGCAACCGATGAGATTGAAAACCTCACTGTTAGTTGGGGCAAAGTATTGATTTGATGTTGTGCAGGTTTCTATGTTGCTTGCAACACCTTTGAGATGTTTCCTTCCTCCTACTGGTTTGATAACCTCGGTTTCTTACCGAGGAAAAACTTGCTGCTGTGCTGCTTCATACCTTGCTCTTGGGGTTTCCCGATGAAGCGTCAACACGCATCACCCGCCCGCTCGACCACACCAACGCGAAGTGTAAACCCGTCTCCTCCCCAGAAGAAGGTTGTTGAACACTTTATGCTCTCTTTCATTATGCATTTGATTAATATCAAAAGTACTTCATTTCCTGTTGTACTGCATTCTTGCTCATATACTCGATCGTTACTAAAGTTTGGTAGAGCGTTCCTTACCATCATTATGAAGATCCTGTGATATCTGTGGAATTTATACTAAAATGATTCTTGTTGGGCCGTAAAGGTCACAGATAGCACAACTGGTATTCGTTAACTCTAGCTGGGGTTCTGAGCCGAATTAGTATGTCATGCTCCTTGTTTAGAGTATAACCAGGTGGGCATCTAGTGCCCTTCATCTACTAAGAAAACCAGCTTGATTCGATTTGTTCAGTTTTTTCTTTAAAACCTTACACCATGCAAGTTATGTTATCAGTATTATAGTCGAACCTGCAGATTGGTTGATTGTATTGAAACTTCATGTGATTTATTCTCACTCAGGGTACCATATGGTTAGACTAGGGGAAGTAATTTACTATACTAGAGTTGTGATTGGATTAATTCCTTTTCCAGCTATCAACTGCTGCATGTACTCCTGTAGAGGTCCCATCCTTTAATAAGGTAGAGATCCCTGTGTTTACAATGCTAGTCCCTAGATCAATAGCTTGCATCCACAGTTAAGATGTAATATCAAGAAACAAAGGTCATAATGCAACT
This sequence comes from Avena longiglumis, assembly GCA_030063025.1. Classification (NCBI taxonomy): domain Eukaryota; kingdom Viridiplantae; phylum Streptophyta; class Magnoliopsida; order Poales; family Poaceae; genus Avena; species Avena longiglumis. Next base: position 465,512,406 of record CP125974.1, on the reverse strand, counting down.
TTATAACCAGGAATAAAATAATTCATTACATCTTACATATCTCATTTGGCTATCTCATTACAATGCAGCAGAAATAACTATATAGCATGGAGTCCTTCATATTCAAAGTGCCACATGAAATAATGTTGGTTGTAGACTTGTAATCCTAATCAACACACTCCACTAACATCAAACAAACCTGCAACATAATAAGTTACAGCCACAAGGGTCAATACATTTGAATTGTATTGGCAAGTGATATTATGGTAGAATAGTAGTATCTATCATCTATATGCATTTGGCTAAGTGGAGCTTAGGCTTGCTTTGCTCAAAATAGATTTACCTTATCATTTGAAAACACTAAGTTTTTGTTTAGCAAAAATCACCCAAGGCATCTACCAATCCTTGATTGAAGATCCTTTAACCCTTGTTCAACCACAAGTTTTTGCGGTAACCCAGCATACCACTACATGATGTAGTATACTATAGTCGTGGACATAACACCAATGAAACACCATCACTAGTATTACATCCCTTAGAATGGCACAACAGAAACACAGCGGGTCCAATACATGGCTAAAGGTTACAACTCACTCTTTACATAAGATCCAGAGAACACTCTAGGCATAAGAGAGAGAAAGAACTTCTTATGAAACAGAACTAAAGATAAACAACGCAAAAACAATTATACTACTAGAACTAGGATTTTAACTATGGGTTTGGTGTTGCTGCTATTGCAACGCACTATAGAGATAGGTTCTTTGGCTAGAGGTTAAATTCCTATCTAATCAATAACTTCGTTTCCACTTGAGTTATGGTATATGTTGTCTTCCTTGTCTTCATTGAAAAGCTTTAGCTGAGCATGACAAGTCCTAGAGCATAACTTGATGTAGACATCGCTTTAATGGCTTCAAAATCTAGGAAGGGTTAAGAAGATACCTTGAGTATGAGCGTACTCAGCAAATTCACTACAAAAGGAGTGTTTGATGCACTATAACTACAACCATAGACAGTAGGTCGTAGGCAATGCAAGTTTTCATAAACATTTCTTCAAAGGTTGCTTTTATTCTGAAAAGCTATGTCCGTCAGCCTTCACGGGTTTACTAGAACCTTCATGGGGTTCATTTCCCGCCGCGTTCGCAGCTCCTTCCCGGAACAGGGAGTAACAAGTTACAGTTTTTACACTCTGTAGAGGTGCGTTACTTTACCCATGAGAGATCAACTCTTTGTTGCACAACCGGGCAGCTTATTCCCGTCCACAGTTGTAGGGTTCGCAGCATAGAAAACAAAAAATTTCCTACGATGGGAACAACTATGTACCAAGATCTATCTACTAGATATAAACAACGGGCGGATGTATATCCGTAGAGAACATACCCTTGAAGACCGACAAAGCTTAACGAGTCCAAACTCGTGGTTGATGTAGACGATCTCTTGCCGATCTTAAGATCGAGAGGAAGTCCTAGCGCCGCAAAACAGCAGCCATCCGTGCTTGCACACACGTTCGAGGCACCGAGCAACCTCCGCCTCCTCGCTCCAGCGATGCAGCGCAAGCACAACTCTTTCTTGCCGAATAGCCACCGGCAACATGTATCTCGCTAGTCCGAGACCATGGTGGATAAATTCTAGAGGGGGAGAGAGATCCTTCACGAGGAGGTGTGAGTGAGAGAGAGAGGGAGGGGGGCTCCTTTTATAGGGAGAGGGGGCACCCAAGGGGCCATGCGCCCAGCCATGGGGCTGCCCCCACCTCTTCCACATTCATGTCGGTGGACACTCCACTCACTCAAATGCGTTTCAATTCCCTCCACCCAAAAACCCACTCAAATTCCCATTAAATTTCCACCAAATTTAATGCAAACTCTCATTAAATAAAACTCTTTTATTTTATTCAGAATTTTGTCAATTACTTTAATGACAAACATTCACAAATAACCCCTTGCAAGAATTCTATTTCACATGCATAACTACTTTATGCAATTTCACCCGAAAACCTGTTTCGGTATCTAGTGAAATAAATTCCTACGCTTGTTATTCTTTTCGGCATGAAACTTTTGCTCCAAATGGATGTCGGTGTCTCTTAAGTGTGTCACCCTACGGTTCGCGAATAATGCGGACATGATCGAGACCCCTCTCGAATCAATAATCAGAAGCGGGATCTGGAGACCCATACTGACTCCCACACATTCAACGATGATTTTCTTGTGATCGTCGGAACCTTTTACGCTAGTATCTTAATCCTTTTGTTTCGCGATATATTACATGTCCGAGATCCGATCATCAGTAACTCCATACCTAGTTTGATCTCGTTACTGACATGCACTCTTTTCTCGTTCCCGTGATATAACATTCTAGTGATCAAATCACTTGCTTGCAAGCTAACCAATGTGATATCACCGAGAGGGCCCAGAGTATATATATCCATCATCGGGATGAACAAATTCCACTCTCGATCCATGGGCCTCAACATAACACTTTATTAGTTTTGAATCCATCTTTATAATCACCCTGTTACGGTGTGACATTTGATGTTATCAAGAAACTCTTCCGGTGTTAGTGATTGACATGATCTCATGGTCTAAGGATTAGGATCACTTCGTAAGTTGTTATAGCAATATAAACTCAATGACTTTGATCGTAATGCTATACTTCGGATGAATGTTCATCACACCATTACACTAATGTTGTGACCCCGTTATTAACAACATCCAATGTCCATGATCAGGAAACCTTGATCATCTTGTTAATCAACGAGCTAGTTTATGAGAGAGGCATAACTAGGAACTTTTTGTTTGTTTATTAAACACACATGTATTAACGTTTCCGTATTAATACAATTATAGCATGCAAAATAAACATTTATCATAAACAAGGAATACGATAATAACCACTTTATTATTGCCTCTCGGGCATATTCCCTTCAGTCTCCCACTTGCACTAGAGACAATAATCTAGTTTGAAAACTTTGCGTATTGAACACTTATGGCTTTCAGGTGTTCCATATACGCAATTGCAAGTGGTTAACATAATCTACGGATCTGACGCTTCAGGTCCGTGTGTATTTGCATGTCTTTGCGTCTTCACGCATCACTCATTCTCCAATGAGATGGCATTGTATAAATTTGGTCTTTTGGTGAGACCTTTAGTTCCTTCGGGTTAAATCATGTCGATACTATTGTCACACAATATATATTTAGTGTTAACCCGTTGCGAACCACACCTTAGTTTGATAACAAACTACTTGACACAAATTCCCTCCTTTGCTGCTACTATAGCAGTCATATACTTAGCCTTTTGTTGTAGTATTCGTCACAATGTCTTAACTTTGGAATACATCCAAATCCATCATGAAAACTCCTTTCCATTTCATTGCGCCACTCATAGTTTAAATTGAGATAAACTTAGTTTGTATCTTGTGACAAAACTAGTATCAATGTAACGCTTTACAGTGAACTATTTGTAATTGTTTGTCACCTCTACACAAATATATTCTTAGTTCTTCCAAAATATCATAAGAATATCCTTACTATCGTCCAATGATCATTTTATGATTCATTCTGGTATATGCTCATAAGACTTAGAGCATAGGACATATCTGGATGAGTACATATCATGGTATGATTGATCAAAACATTCTCGTGATTTCACTCATCAAGTGTCAAAGCACATGAATCTTGTTTCACTTATCAAGTGTCAATACACTTGAATCTTGATTCAATTCCTTTCCATGCGACAAGAACTGTTTCCCCTCTGTCTCCTCCCCCAAGCACGCCCCCAGGCCGCCCCAATTTATCCCCGAGCAGTTCTGTCTCCGACGAGCTTCCACCTTCGATTCCGGCCGAGCCACACCACCTCCTGCCTCCCCGAGCACACGAGCACGCTCACCGCATCCTGGCGCATCTTAACGTGCTTTTCATTCATCCGCGGGTGCCCTGTAACCTCGGCTTCGATGACACCAAGCGTGCGCCGCCGTCCGCTTCAACTCCGGGTAGCCCCACAGGTAGATTCCGGCCGCCCCTCTTCTTCTCATTCACGCGCTCAGCATCCCCGTGACCTCCTGCGTCTAACCATACCCACGGTTGTTCTTCTTGTGACCTGTAGCGAAGACTCTGACCCCGACTGAAGCCGCCCACGCCGTTTCCAACTCCGGCGAACAATTGCAGCTATACCAGAGCACCCCCTGCCACGACGACCACACGACCAGCATCACCTCATGCTCGCGACCTCGGTGAGCTTACTCCCTCCCTGTTTCGCTTCCTGCCTCACCAGCGCCGCCGCCAACTGGCCGCTCCGCCGCTCGCCATTAACATTTTGCCACCAGTTCTTGGCAAGGCAGTAGGCACCGTTCGATTCAGATCGAACGAATACGATAGATTCACTTAACCGCGAAAGGGTACGCCTCCAGAGCCACACGATTCGTTTAGATCTAACGCACTGCAGCCCGCGATCCACCCGAACCGGTATCGGCAAATAGGAAAGTGCCGCGTGTCACCTGCTCGGTTTAAAAACAGATTTGAAATCTGATTATGTTATGATTTTCAAACCATTATAACTTTTGATCCACACGTCCAAAAATTACAAATTTTATATCAATGGATTCAGGAGAGCAAGCCCTAGCCAACCATGCCCTTGGTTTAGTGAATAGTATCTGTTAATTTACTTGTTTTTGCAGATTCATTTGTGTGCTTGTTAAGATTAGAAAAATTGTATAAAAATGATTTTAGGGTTAAAACTTTTGCAAAATGGTTTGTTGTGACCTTACTAACCCTAGGAACCAACCCATGATTTGGAAAATGGATTTGGAAAAATTTAGAATGGATTAATTGGTTTATTCCATTTCTACCTAAATAGAACTATTGTTTTGTTTATAAAAAAATGGTTTTGAGTAAACACTTTGGAGGAAATGTTTTGGACCAAACCTACTGACCAAAAACACCAAGTTTTAAGAAACAACAACTTAATTGGTGAAACCATCTAAGGTTGTGGTATTGAGAAAAATGTTTTTCACCACATAAAATGATAAAAGGATTTGAAAATGGTTTATGGATAAAACCCATTTGCAATTGACTTTGCCATTTTGGTAAATGACCAATTTGGAACTTACAAAGTTTAGAAGCCTAGTGGAGACCATCCTTACAATAGAACCAACCTTTGCATGCTTATGCATGACTTAGATTCCATTACTTGTGTGTGAAAAATTGTTTGTTTGACTTTGGCTTGGAATGTAAATTGAATTTGTGTTTGCTTGATTGACTTGTAGTGAAGTGTGAGACTAGCAAGATCAAGGAGTGAACCACCATTCCCTACCAAAAAGGCAAGTGATGCTTCATACTTTTTGTCCCATTACTTTCTCTATGCATTAGTGATTTTGCTAAGTAAAACTTGTATGGATTTTACTAAGTATAGACCTTGCTATAAGAAAACCTAGTAGATGAATCTTTAGTAGGATTTTCCTAAGTTAAAGATTCCTACTACTATCAAGCTTAGCCTAGCTAATAGAAAACATGGGTGGAAAATATATTCACACTATGGAAAAATCTCTAAGTCTGAGGACTTATGTTTTTGTGTAATAAAACAACTAAGTTAATGAATCACCAGGGTGGAATGGGCTTGTTTGGTGGTTTTTGGTTGAGTGGTTCACAAGGCCATGGACTTGGCTTGTGTATCTCACTTGTGGTATGCCACCCAGGCACAAAGAGATTTGAGATGTCAAATGTTGAGAAGCTTCAAGTGCAACCACTTGGCAATATGGGCTCTGCCATGATCATATAGGTTGCAAGAACTTAGCCATATGGACAGCGGGTGGTAGTGTTTGATAGGTTGGAACGCGTCCATTTTGGTCTAAGGGAAGACTTCTGAAAGATCTTCTCTTGGGAAACCAAGTCTTGTGGGGAAAGTGCACCACCTCTGCAGAGTGTAGAATCTAAGTACTTAGCCATGTCCCTGGTAAAGGACAATTTGAGCATCAAGACATGGAAGCAATCGAGAATCTCATCATTCAAATTTCTAAGTTAAAACTTGTGGATTGAACAAGGGTTGTTTGAAATATTCAATCTTTGATTGGGAGATGCCTTGTAAAGGATCTTCAATCTTGGATTGAGAAAAATGATTTTATCAAAGCAAAAACTTAGTATTTTTCATATGTTAAGGAAAAATCTATTTTGAGCAATGCAAGCCTCAACTCCACTTAGCCAAATGCATATAGATGATAGACTCCACTATACTGTTATAGTATCACTTGCCAATACAATTCAAATGTATTGACCCTTGTGGATGTAACTTGTAATGTTGCAGGTTTGATTGTTTTTAGTGAAGATTGATTGATTAGGATTACAAAGTCTACAACCAACATCTGCCTGTGGCACTTTGAAGATGAAGGACCCATGACTATAGTTATTCCGCTGCAATGTATTGTAATAGCCAAATGAGCTATGTTTGATGTAATAAAAATATGTTATTCCTGGTTATAAAGCTATATTATGACCTTTGTTTCTTGATATTACATCTTAACTGTGGATGCTAGCTATTGATCTAGGGACTAGCATTGTAAACACAGGGGGCTCTATCTTATTAAAGATTGGGACCCCTACATGTCAACGAGAAATACAAACAACGGTTTGTTTGTTTTCGATGAACATCATCACATATTCTCTTGCTAGTTACTTAGGCCATTGTAGTTCATGAATTACGTCGTTCTGTATGACATTTCATACCAACCAATTCGGTATCCAATACCCAAGAACCACATTGTTTAACAAGCAAAGAATACAACCATAACATGTATATCATCTATATAACTAAATTGGATATTTCCAATCTTTTCTTTTCTGCCAAATATATTTTATAGATTCTCTTTCAGCATTTCCTTTTCCTTTTTAAAAGAATCTATCAACATCAAAAGTGGCGCCATATACATGACACATAGTCCAAAGCGTGTATATTCAAATAATAATACCTTTGGACCTGCACTTTGAAGTAGATCACCATCATCAAAATGATCGGTATTCTTTCAAAAATCCATTCTTTAGTAATCTTTTAGTGTAGTAAACACTTTACATACATCTTCTATTCATCCTTATCATGACGACTTTCATGATCAAGCTACTGTAGCTTATAAAGGTGAATCGTGAGTATAACGTTACTTCCCAAAACCCTTTTGGATGAATAGGATGTCTAGCATCTCCAACCTCCGTAAATTCTCATCCAATATGAGAACATATATTATACTCTATCGTATTGCAACCAAAACATTGTTTTAGATATCGTTATATCTGCCACACATGATGGTTTCTGAAACAATTCTTTCAGCTCCTAGATAAACTTGATATTAAAACAATCAAGAATCGTGGAGGCAAACATGATACTTAAGATACTAACACCGTAATTGTTACTCTCGATTTAATACCAATTATTAAATCTCACGGAGTAAATAGAGTTTGCTGAAAGTTTGCAATAGGACTTTAAAGTTTAGATTGACACTCAACACAATACGATACCAGTTCGTAAAGTATATATCCAAAATTCTATAGTTCTATTATCTCAATTACAACTATGCATAAGGTGGTGAACGAATGCCAATGACTACAACAAATTATGCAAATTCACTTTGATTTAATTTATGATAAATTGAGTTCTACTAATCCAAATTAGAAATGAACTCCCACTCAAAAACGACATCCCTCGTGTCTTTTTGGTGATTACATGAACCAAATCCACTACACCAAGTCCGATCATCACGTGAGTCGGTGTAGCTTCAAAGGCGAGCATCAAATGGTCATCATATCAAAACATATGACTCATGCTTAACCTTTCGGTCCGTGTTCCGAGGCCATGTATGTACATGCTAGGCTCGCCAAGTAAGAACCTTAGTATTCGTGTGTGTAACTGTCTTACACCCGAGATATGCTCGTGGATTCAAGTACACCCGATCATCACGTGATGCCTTGAAGCGACGAAACATTGTCGATGCATACTTAAGGAAGAACACATTCTTATCTTGATATCTAAATGAGGGATCATCTTATTATGCTAATAAAATGCCAAACAAGCAATATAAGATGCAATCAAAACATCACATGTTAATAAGTGAAATGATATGGTTCCCGCATATGATCTCCATCATGTGCACCGTGGTATGATCACTATCATACCTTTATGTGTAAAGGCCAAGGTCTATGGAACTTACACGCTATGTGTGTTGTAAGAGTATCATCTCATACTTCTACTTACAAGATCACCATATCATAACACTAGCCCAGCAACAATCTAAACTAGACGCCTCTAATTTATCCATTGCAAATTTTACGTGGCTTAGGGCTTTCGAAGATAGAACCGTTCTTACCTACGAACATGAACCACAACGAGGATAACCAAATTGTTGACAACTCGTTGCAAATTAGATATTGACTATAGTAGGAGAGACAGACACCCGCTAGCGACTTATGCAAAACTAGTTGCATGTCAAGCGTGGAACAGGTCTCATGTGCGAGGACATGTAAAGTTTGGCCGGGCCGCTTCATCCCACTATGCCACCAATATCCAAAGTACAACTAAGAAGCAATAAAATGATCATCATCGCCCACATACTCATATGTGTACTACCCGTGCAAAGTATCTACGCATAGATCCGGCTCGATACCATCAGAGGGTTCGCATCATAGAAAACAAAAATTTCCTACGATGGGAACAACTATGTACCAAGATGTATCTACTAGATACAAACAACGGGCGGATGTATATCCGTACAGAACATACCCTTGAAGACCGACAAATCTTAACGAGTCCAAACTCGTGGTTGATGTAGACGATCTCTTGCCAATCTCAAGATCGAGAGGAGTCCTAGCGCCAAGAAAAACAGCAGCATCCGTGCTCGCACACACGCTCGAGGCACCGAGCAACCTCCGCCTCACTCCAGCGATGCAGCGGAAGCACAACTCTTTCTTGCCGAATAGCCACCGGGAACATGTATCTCGCTAGTCCGAGACCATGGGGGATAAATTCTAGAGGGGGAGAGAGATCCTTCACGAGGAGGTGTGAGTGAGAGAGAGGGAGGGGGGCTCCTTTTATAGGGAGAGGGGGGGCACCCAAGGGGCCATGCGCCCAGCCATGGGGCTGCCCCCACCTCTTCCACATTCATGTGGGTGGACACTCCACTCACTCAAATGCCTTTCAATTCCCTCCACTCAAAAACCCACTCAAATTCCCATTAAATTTCCACCAAATTTAATGCAAACTCTCATTAAATAAAACTCTTTTATTTTATTCAGAATTTTGTCAATTACTTTAATGACAAACATTCACAAATAACCCCTTGCTAGAATTCTATTTCACATGCATAACTACTTTATGCAATTTCACCAGAAAACCTGTTTCGGTATCTAGTGAAATAAATTCCTACGCTTGTTATTCTTTTCGGCATGAAACTTTTGCTCCAAATGGATGTCGGTGTCTCTTAAGTGTGTCACCCTACGGTTCGCGAATAATGCGGACATGATCGAGACCCCTCTCGGATCAATAATCAGAAGCGGGATCTGGAGACCCATACTGACTCCCACACATTCAACGATGACTTTCTTGTGATCGTTGGAACCTTTTACGCTAGTATCTTAATCCTTTTGTTTCGCGATATATTACATGTCCGAGATCCGATCATCAGTATCTCCATACCTAGTTTGATCTCGTTACTAACATGCACTCTTTTCTCGTTCCCGTGATATAACATTCTAGTGATCAAATCACTTGCTTGCAAGCTAACCAATGTGATATCACCGAGAGGGCCCAGAGTATATCTATCCGTCATCGGGATGAACAAATTCCACTCTCGATCCATGGGCCTCAACATAACACTTTATTAGTTCTGAATCCATCTTTATAATCACCCTGTTACGGTGTGACGTTTGATTTTATCAAGAAACTCTTCCGGTGTTAGTGATTGACATGATCTCATGGTCTAAGGATTAGGATCACTTCGTAAGTTGTTATAGCAATATAAACTCAATGACTTTGATCGTAATGCTATACTTCGGATGAATGTATCACACCATTACACTAATGTTGTGACCCCATTATTAACAACATCCAATGTCCATGATCAGGAAACCTTGATCATCTTGTTAATCAACGAGCTAGTTTATGAGAGAGGCATAACTAGGAACTTTCTGTTTGTTTATTAAACACACATGTATTAACGTTTCCTTATTAATACAAATATAGCATGCAAAATAAACATTTATCATAAACAAGGAATACGATAATAACCACTTTATTATTGCCTCTCGGGCATATTCCCTTCAACAATTCCATGATGTGGGGCCCAGAAGATGATCCAAGCCAATCACTGCCCCCTTCGCGACCCCGCATGCCTCCTTGGTGTACACGATGCCCACATAAATAATTACGGCAATGGTTTGTACAAACTGTTAGATGCCAGAACTATCATGGGACGATGAGGGTTCCCACCCATATGCTGCATATCCTCTACGAATTACCAATTAATATGCACGCTACGAGGATAACAACCATGACCTGCACATCCGGCTTCATGCGAGAGGAAGAAGATACAACTGACTTCTCCGTCCCATTCCAAATCTCATGGTCAACGCGTAATATACGGCGCAAGAATCACTAGCGACATTGGTTGTTATGTCCTAAGTGATATAGTTCTGGACAGTGGTATCCCAACTGTCAGATTTAATAGATTAGCTGATCACCCTGGATCAGTAATCAATAGTTCTCATTATTATTGAAAATAGTGTTTTCTGACCTTTTTCAAATGCAGGTGAAGATATCACTGGATTTGTAAAATACTTTACAGAAATTAAACAAAGGACATGAGAAAGTGTGAACATGCCTTTTGTGATTGCAAGATTATGCACTCACAGTCTTCGAGTCAATATATAAGATCCAAAATCTGAAATCAGCATCATTGGTCCGGTAAGGACTAATGTTTAAAGAAGCAATATGATTTTATGCAAAATTAATGTGATGCAAGTTCTAAGCGTAAATCCCGGGAATAACGTTGTCCTAGTGTTTGGATTCCGAAAAGGGTTACTTTGGAATGTGTGGTCCTTTTAGATAAGTTTCATAGTGGTACTTTTACTAGAGTTTATGAGTGGTTGTAAACAACACATATGTGGGATTAAAGTATACATACTTATGACATACAAGTTAGGATTACTTATACAAGGTTTCTTATTTAAAGTGGCAAAAAGGACAACCTTGGAAGAAAAGGTTTCTCTTCTAGGGTCTAGACAAACTGTGTGGTTAGTTAGTGGTGGTTGATGTTATTTGTTTGCTCAAATGGTTTGGCTTGAGTTGCTTTATAGTTTAACTATTTCAGACCAAAGTTAACTATAAAACATATAATAATGCTTATAGTGTGATATTAAGATTCTATAGACTAAAGTTAACTTTAAAGTATAGATAGTTTTGAAAGTGTAACATCCCAAAAAATATTAAACTAGAATCATCAAACTCTACTCATCAATTTTGGGTTAACAAAAACTTTTCTAAAATAAAATGAGAAAGCATTCATGTGGGTATGCATCCCCTTTTTGAATTCTTTTGAATTGCCTTGTTTATGTGTTTATTTGCTTGTAAAAGGATTATTAGGTGAAATAAACATCATCTAAACAATCCCCACACTTTTCCCAAAGACAAGTAAATCAAAACAAACAAAATAAGGGAATGGTCATTTTGACCAATTTAACTCCCATGCCTACTTTGGTTGTCTCTAACTTTCAAAACTTAACAGAAACTTGTTTGGATCTTTGCACCCCTTGATAGTACTCATAACAAAGTATCAAGTCTCACTTTGTGATCATCCAGAAACATTCAAATGCATTGTTTAAAGGACAGTTTAAAATTGAATCCATATCATATGGGAAGATCCCACTTTTTCAAAAACCACTCAAACAAGCTCAACTTTGAAAACCCAAGCATCTGCAGACTCACCAACACCAACCTAGCGCACCCACCAAAAATCTTTTCAAAATTCAAAACTTGAGTTCTTGCGGCCATTTCATCAAACACTTGGAGGCAACAAATCAAACTGGCCTAATTTCACTGTTTTTAGAAGTAATCTGGCTAAGAAATGTTCACCATTGATCACCCTTGTCTCCCTCAGTGCCAACCAGTGCTTGGACAAACCCTAGCCCCTACCCTTTGCCCCTTGCCATTCCAACCCGAGCACCCCCTTGCCAGCCGACCATGGCTAGCTAGACAGAGCAAGCACCAAGCCTAAACAGCATGTCTAGGACAAAACCCACCGTCCACCTCCACCCCCTGTCCAGCACTCGAACCTTGCCAGCCCCTGGACCACATGCACAGACCATGCCAAGCTCGCTAGCAACCATGCCGAGCATGCACCAGAGCGCCACTCTCGACACACGCCCAGAGACCGCGCACCGCCCTCGCCGCGTGCACACACGATCACCACCGTCCTAGGAGACCGCCAGACATCCCTGTTCGCCGCCCCATGCCTCACAACCACCGCTCGCCGTCGAAGACGCCGCCTCTGCCGCGCAAAGCATCGCGTGTTCCAGACCGTTTGCCACCTTCCCTACACGCGCATTAAAGCCGTAGAGCATCGCCAAGAGACCACCGATCGATCGCCACCGCCGACCATGCCTCTAGCAGCACGTAGCCGTGTCGCCACCATTGCCTGCCCATTCCGTTCGGTCTCACCGTCAAGTCTATAAAAAGAGACGACCCCCAGCCGAATTGAGCACACCATCTCACTCTCCTCTCCTCATTGATCGTTCCACCCCGTTCCCGGAGCATGGCGAGCAGTGCATCGCCGGAATTTGGCCGGAGCAGGCCGCCTCTGGAGAAGAAGGGCGCCGTCGATTTCGTCCACCCCAGGAGAAGCTGCCGCTACTAGGAGGTTCGCCGTCGTCGACTTCGTCGTTCGGCCGCATCGCCGACCCTCGCCTGAGCCCCGGTGAGCCCCCGACGACCCCCACCTGCCGCGTTAGGTTTCTGTCTCGTCGGCGCTGCCCGACGTGGACGATGAACCAGGGCTGTTAGATTAGAACAAGATCCCACGGTCCACGTTGCCCTGTACCGCTTCGCAACCTCTCGTCTCACTGACGCATGGGGACAGCAACTTAACCAGCCCGCGTAAGCGCTGTGCTTAGAAGGCAAGCCCAGTATCGTTTCCCGCGCAGCCCAGACATTTGAATTTAACTTTTTCCATTTTAATTCAAACACAGTTCTGTACCTAGTTTCAAAAATCAACCCAGCTCGATTCAGTAAACCAAATTGAATGAAACCAATTTTGTTAGAAAGGTCTTGAAATGCTGAATCCAAGCCCGTTGGATTTACATCATTTGAATCTGTAGATCACCCTTGGTAAAAATAACAAGGCACAACATTTTCTGCATTCAAACATTTTTAAAATTTAAACCATAATAGCTTTTGAGTTGATTCCAACTCTAAAAAATCACATTTGATCATACCTTTCAGAATATATAAAAACATTTCGTTTGACTTACAGAAATATTGTTCAAGTAATAAAAGAATGCCACATACACTACTAGGAAAACGGCTATAGGTAATCCACACTTCTGTGGCGCACTTGCTAGTGGTGCCCCACGGGTAAAATAGGTGTGGTGCACTGCCCACAGGTACCCTACGGCTAACTGTCATAAGCGTGGCGCACATGGGGGTGGTGCGCCACGGCTATGTGTGGGCCACGGCACATGTGGCCACATCACACATACCCGTAGCGCACTAGGTCAAGGTGCGCTACGGATGTTTCACTTATCCGTAGGGCACCTTGACCTAGTGCCCTACGGCTAAGTGGCATGCACCAACTCCCCCCCCCCCCCCCCATGGATCGCCTTTTTCGGCTTCGCAAAAAATAAAAGAAAATGATAAACACTTCAAAAATTTAAATCCTTTCATATTTAGGTAGGTAATGTGGTATAGCTTCTAGTAAAATTAACAAACATGAGTTTCGACTTTATCTGCAAAAAAAAGTCATGCCACGGTAAAAAGTCCGTAACTTTTGCATACGATATCGGAAAAAATCTTATAATATACAAAAATGACGAGAACGAGATTTTGCATCCGCTCGCAACCACCTCTGGTCGTTTAGCAATTTTTTAGATTTTCAAAATTCGAAAAGAGTAAAAAGTTATGGTCAAAAGACCGTTTTTTCCTGCAGAAAAAAAGAGGGCGACTTACCCGTAGCGCACCACCACCTAGTGCGCCACGGATAAGCTTGGGCGGGATTCAAATTTGAATCCCCACCCGGCCCTTCTCCCTTTTCCTTTTCCTTTCCCCTTTTCCCTTCCCCTTTTCCCTCTTCCTCTCCCTTTCCCTTCTCCTTCTTCCTTCTTCCTTCTACCTTCTTCCTTCTTCCTTCTCCTCCTTCCCCTTCTCCTCTCCTTGCAGTGACAGCGCGACATCGGCCTCCTTCTCCTTCTCCTCGCAGTGACAACGGGCGATGGTGGTGCAATGGTGGCCTCCTTCTCCTCCTCCTCGCAGTGACAACGGGCGACGGCGGCATCCTTCTCCTCACCGACCTCCCTTCCTCCCTCTCTTCCTCCATCACTTCCTTCCTCCCTCTCTTCCTACCTTCCTTTCTCCAACCACACCCTTTCTACCACCTCGACGTCGGCGAGGACTAGAGCGGCCATGACCCCTCCCGCACCTCCCTGCCATGACCATGCTCCGGCGAGGTGACATGACTGCGGCGGCGATGCACGGACCCGATTGCTTTTGCAATTCAAAACGAGGGTTTTTTTTGCATTTTTTTTGTTTTTTGAAAAACACATCTGTGGCGCACCTTGTACCCCTACCCGTGGCGCACCTAGTAGTGCGCCACGCCTATCTCGATATAACCGTGGCGCACCATGCAGTGCGCCAAGGCTATGAGATAGCCGTAGCGCGACGCCCGTGGCGCACTGCTAGTGCGCCACGGAAGGCCTTTTTAGGTGCGCCACGAATAGGCGTTTTTCTAGTAGTGATAGGCATTTCTAGTCACTTTATTTAATTAAAATAAAAAGGGTAAAACCTTATTAAATTGTGCACCACTTTAAATCACATTCCCATGGACTAAAATATGTGGTGATGACATGTGTCAACATGATCCCATGTTTGGTTTGGAGAATATTAAATCGTAAGTAGTTTTCATTGAAGAAATTACTTTTCTAAAAATAAAAGGAATTAAACCAAGCTTTAATCTTGTAATGTTAGTGATGATGCTAGATCATCTATAGAACCCTTTTGTGTGATGATTGAAATTAGTTAAGTATTGTTTGGTGATTGTGTACCTCGTATTTATTTATAGACACTAGTACCGACCAAGGATACGAGGAAGAAGGAGGATACTATGAAGAAGAAGCCGTGGAGAACTTCAACCACTGCTCTGCACAAGGCAAGCTAACACTTTCAATTTAGCAAGCTTATACTGCTATTTGTGCAAGCTAACAATGGCAAGATACTATACCTATGCAAGCAAATACTTGCTTGTTACCATGCCAACTATATGCCTTAAGCATATATGATCATAACCACTTGATAAACCAATCCTAGTTTTACTTACAATCTTTATACTTTATTTCTTTATCAAAGCTATTACTTAGAGTTTACTTAAGTGAATTGTAGATACTAGAAAGATAATTGAAGGTTGCATAAAGAGCATAAAATTTGGCCTAATCTAGATAATCTTTATTTCATCCTAAGGCATGAGATTGAACTTAGTTAAACTCCACTAGCTTACCACCCCTCATTAGTACTTACCCCCACTTTTAGATGCTAGTGCTAAGCATAAAACCTGATCAACATTAGATGGGAATACTTGGTGGAAAAATGGTTATGAAAACCATGGAATGATGGATCATTCTTTTGAGATGTTTTGGACATGTGTTTCCGAACACCAGATGATTTATGGTGATGAAAATGTTGAGGCATGAGCCTTAGCCCTTTATAAAACTGATGGTTGTCTGGATGCGATACCATTCCAATTTTATCGTACAACCACAATACCCGAGAATTGGGTAGGGCTTGTTTGGAAACTTATATACCTTAGTATTAGTTCCCTCACGGCCAAGGTCTGAGATGAGGCTACCTTGTGAAGATTGTACACCTGTGCAGTACCCAAGATGACAGCTGGTCATGGTTGGGAGGCCAAACTCATAGGAGAGGTGCTTATACTAGGGCATGTAATTGAAAGATTAGGATTGATAATCCGCATACTGAGTATGGTGAATTCAGGATTTGTTCCTGACGGATGTATCGAATGTTGTGGTGAAAGTGTACAATCTCTGCAGAGTGTCAAACTATTTGAATAGCCGCGTCCGCGGTTATGGACAGTTGGAGTGGCCATACTGTTCCCCTGTTAGATGTTTTCAAAATGACTTATGAAATGAATTGAGACTTCGACTTGACCACAACAGAGTTGTGATATGAAATACAAGTTCCCACTTAGGTGTTATAAAATTTCAACTAGCATTCGTTGTTTCTGAACTTAGTAGATGTAAATCTGGCTTTTTGCAAAACAACCCTAGAGCTTAGTGTCCTACTACAAAAACCCCCCTTCACTTGTTAGTATTAGTTTGCGAGTACTTAAAGAGTACTCATGGCTTTGTCCCTGGCTATTCCCGTGGCCAGACTATGAAGAGGAGTACCCGGAGGATGGACCCCAGGAAGGTTACGACAACTAGGATCATCTCCCATCTCAGCATTGCATGTGACCCCGAAGATGGAGCTTCGCCTACACTACCGTTATTATTACGTATTTCCGCTGCTTGAGTTGTATTAAGAACTGGATCATGAGATCCTTATTTGTGTAAGACCTTATGTATGGTTTGTAATGGATGATGTACTGTGGTATCCAATTCTGTTATGTCTCGCAAAAATGGTAATCCTGGGATTGCGATGTATGGCATAACAGGCATCTGGGATTAAAAATCCAGGTGTTGACAAGTTGGTATCAGCGCCATCCTGACCATAGGAGACCCTAGTTAGACTGGACGTTTTAATCAAAAACTTAGTTTCAAAACCAAAGGAAACAAATATTTACAAAAACTTATTCCCATTCTTATCACCTTGATTCTTTCATGAGAATTCATGTTCCTCAAAAACTCTTGCAAAATACATAAAAATTGACACACTTGATCACTCTACTAACTTACTCATCTTATATTCTTTTAGATGGAAGTGAAGTACAACAAGTTTTACCAGTTGGGGAATGGAGGAGACCTTATCTTTGAGAGGGATTTGGACCAGCTTTCGGAACATCTGGAGCGTCCGCACCCCGAGTTCTTCGGAGCTTAGCTCAATGATCAAGGAGGAGAAGATCTGCAGTGGCTAATTGTTGCAAGTCTCCGAGGAAAAATTGAATCTCCCACTGCTGAGGGAATTCAGTTTACCTTAATAGAGAACAAATGGCTCGATGGACTTGCCAGGGCCATGCAGGAATCTCTTGCCCGTTTGTATGGGCAGAGTATCAATCATATCAAGGGTAACCGCTTTGAATTTTGCCCAAGGTGTGCTGCTAATGGACATCCACTGGAAGCCTCATACCACCACAAGCTGAAGACTCAGTTGGACCACCTCAGCTTCATGATGTACGATCGTCAGCAGGAGTTGGATAATTGCCGTGACTACTCCAACCACAAGTCCGCCATCATCAAGACGAAGGATCAGACCATCGCCATGTTAGCAAAAGATCGCAAGTCTCGCCGCCGTCAGCTCGACAAGAAGGAGCGCATCATTGCCCGTCTTCGCAACTGTATCTCGTCTTTGGAGGAGACCATCCACGAGAGATACATGCAGTTGGAAGAAAGGGAGAATGCCAGAGAGGATCTTCATGGAGACCCCTACTCCTATCTCAGCGATGATGATGATTTTCTGGAGGATCAGGCTATGGATTTCTTCACCGATGAGTATGATTACGCCTTCATCGATGACGATTAGGATGATGAGGATGACGACTACATCGACTCCAAGGAGTAGTAGCACTTGAGCACTAGCGTAGTGAGTAGTATTCCGTCCCACTTTATCGTAGTTTCCAGAATGGTTCCTAAAACCATCTATTTACCTTGTTGTGGTGTGTGTTTGTATCGTGTGCTATGAATGAATGAATGAAAAGCATGTTGCTAGAAAATCTAAGCCAAACTTTAAAAACTTTTCAAAGTCCCGAAACCTTAGAAATTTCCCTCTTTTCTCATGATCTAACTCAATCTTCAGATGCCACGCGGAGGAAGTGGTTCATCCCCGGACCCGATGTTGCAGATCCTGCAAATATTGGTTTCTGACCGCGAAGCTGAAAGGACCGAACGTCAAGCCAATTTAGCTACCCTTCAGCAGATAGCCCAGCTGGCCCACAACAACCAAGGCCAAGGAAATCAGGACAACCATGGATCCAAACTCAAGAATTTCCAGAACACCAACCCACCTGTTTTCACTAAGTCGGAAGAGCCCTTAGACGCCGATGATTGGCTGCAAACCATGGAAAATAACCTAGAAGTCGCCAGAGTGGAAGCTAACGAGAAAGTTCTGTTCGCCACCCATTATCTACCCGGAGATGCCAGGGCATGGTGGAACGGTGTTCGTGGAATGATTGGAGGACAGCTGATGACCTGGGAGGAATTCAAAGTCAAGTTCAGCAGAACCCATGTGCCACCAGGTTTGATCAAGAGGATGAGAGATGAGTTCAGAGAATTGAAGCAAGGAAGGATGGCCGTAGTGGAATACCGTGACAAATTCTTGTCATTATCTAGGTATGCCCCAGATGAGATCGACATTCAAGCCAAGAAGAAAGAAAGATTCTTGAATGGTCTGCACGATGAGATGCAGACGGTGTTGGTCAATATCCCCTTTGCTAATATTGGAGCTCTTGTCGACTCTGCCATCCAGATGGAAGGAAAGATCAACCAAGCCAATGAGAAACGCAAGCGTCGCATGATGCATCAACCGGGAACCCATCAGACCCCAAAGTACCGCCCTAACCCATCTCCATGGTTTGCCCCAAGAACCAACAGACCCCCGATGAACTGTCCGACCTATCCCAACTGTGGAAACCCTAGGCCCGAAGTAAGTAACAACAACCCCGACAACTCTAGCAATTTCAACCGTGCCCACCCAAGTTCAACAACAACAATGCTACCGCCAATACCAACGCCTTGAGGATCGGAAGCAATGTCGTACTGTTGAAGACAAAGGACAAGTCGCAAGTGACTTGTTATGACTGTGAAAATAAGGGTCAATACTCCAACGAGTGCCCCAACAAGAAGAATGCCGCAACCCCCAATGCAAATGCCCCAGCTCAGCACCAGCGTCGTGTTCAACCAGGAAGAAGGTTTTCCCCAGGGAATTCGATCAACCGCAACGGCCATATTTTTCTTATGCATGCCGAAGAAGCTCAGGAAGCGCCAAACGTCGTGCTGGGTATGTTTTCTGTTAATTTAGTACTTGCTCGAGTGTTGTTTGATTCTGGTGCATCGCACTCATTTATCACCGAAGAAGTTGCTTGCACTAGTAAAATTCAACCAACCAAACTGAAGCATGTTATGATTGTCCAAATTCCCGGTTCAACCACCAAGGCTAGGAAAATTTGCAAAGCCGTCCCTATCCGAATCCAAGGCATAGATTTTTATGCTAACCTGATAGTACTTGGAAATAAAGGTTTGGAAGTAGTTCTAGGAATGGATTGGATGTCCAAACATAAAGGATTGATTGACTGTGCCAAGAAAGCCATCACCATGACCAGTACAGCCGAAATATCAGTCGAGCATATATCTGAAACTTTACCTCGTCAATTCAAGTGCAACAAGAGTATAACCCAACCCATGACCTCGAACTCGCAGCCGTAGTTCAAGCCCCGAAGACATGGAGGCATTACCTGATGGGAAATCGTTGTGAGATCTATTCGGATCACAAGAGCCTGGAGTATATATTCACTCAGAAGGAGTTGAATATGAGGCGGAGAAGATGGATTGAGTTAATCAAGGATTACGATCTGGACATTCACTATCACCCTGGTAAAGCCAATGTGGTAGCAAATGCCCTTAGCAGATTGTCGTCCCGCTTGAACTCCATGATTTTGAAGGAGCAACCAAGTTTGCACAAAGAGATGGAAGATTTTCGAATGGAATTAGTGAGTGAAGGATTTTTGGATAGCATAGAACTTCAACCCACTTTGATCAGCCAGATCAAAGAGACGCAGAAAGGAAATGCTAGTATTGACGGAATCAAGCGGCGTATCGATACAAGCAAAGTTCCCGGATTCACCGAAGACGAAGAAGGAGTTCTGTGGTACAAAGGAGGCCTTTGTGTACCAGCAGATTCTGAGTTGAAAGAAGTTATTCTCAAGGAAGCTCGTGATACTCTTTATTCTATCCATCCCGGAGGAACTAAGATGTATCAAGATTTGAAAGAGCAATTTTGGTGGCATAAGATGAAGAGAGAAATCGGAAGCTATATCGCCAAGTGTGATATATGTCAGAGAGTCAAGGCAGTACATCAAAGACCCGCTGGATTGTTGCAACCCTTGCAGATTCCGGAATGGAAATGGGATTTCGTCGGAATGGACTTTATCACTAGATTGCCTACTTCTAGTAGGGGAAATGACTCTATCTGGGTCATAGTGGACAGATTGTCCAAAGTCGCCCATTTCTTACCTGTCAAGACCACATATCAGAGTTTGCAGCTAGCGGTGTTATACATCGCTAGAATCGTTAGTTTGCATGGGGTCCCCAAGAACATTGTATCGGATCGAGGAACTCAGTTTACCTCGATATTCTGGAAGAAAGTCCAAGAAGGTTTAGGAACCCGCCTAGATTTCAGTACCGCGTATCACCCTCAGACCGACGGACAAACGGAGCGAGTAAATCAAATACTCGAAGATATACTGAGAGCATGTGTGTTAGAATATGGATCTAAGTGGGAAGACTGTCTGCCATTTGCAGAATTTTCGTACAACAATAGTTATCAAGATAGTTTGCAAATGGCCCCATTTGAATTCATGTACGGAAGGAAGTGTCGCACCCCTTTGAACTGGTCGGAAGTAGGAGAGAGTCAGATTTTCGGACCCGATATCCTATGAGAAGCCCAGTCCAGACAGAAGAGTTACACCGACAAGAGACATCGAGACCTCGCCTTCAACATAGGAGATTTTGTATATCTGAAAGTGTCACCATTGAAGGGAATGCAGCATTTCCAACTCAAAGGAAAGTTAGCCCCAAAATATATCGGGCCTTTCAAAATTCTGAACCGTCGAGGAGAAGTGTCGTATCAATTGGAACTACCCGAAGAGATGTCAGCCGTGCACAGTGTGTTCGATATCTCATTACTTCGCAAGTGCCTCAAAGTTCCGGAGAAGACGGAAGTGTTCAAGAATATTGATCACCGTACCATAGAGATCAACCATGACCTGACCTATCCCAAAGTACCCATCCGTAATTTGGAACAAGCTTTCCGAACCACCAGAACCCGAAGCATCAAGTTTCTCAAGATTCAGTGGAGCAACCACACAGAAGAGGAAGCTACCTAGGAGCGCGAAGATCACATCAGGACGGAGTTTCCTGATCTCTTCAAATCCTAGGTAATCTTTTCGTCCTTTTTCAAATCTCGGGACGAGATTTTTTTAAGGGGGAAGGTTTGTAACATCCCAAAAAATATTAAACTAGAATCATCAAAATCTAATCATCAAATTTAGGATTAACAAAAACTTTTCTAAAATAAAATGAGAAAGCATTCATGTGTGTATGCATCCCCTTTTTGAATTCTTTTGAATTGCCTTGTTTATGTGTTTCTTTGCTTGTAAAAGGATTCTTAGGTGAAATAAACATCATCTAAACAATCCCCACACTTTTCCCAAAGACAAATAAATCAAAACAAACAAAATAAGGGAATGGTCATTTTGACCAATTTAACTCCCATGCGTACTTTGGATGTCTCTAACTTTCAGAACTTAACAGAAAATTGTTTCGATCTTTGCACCCCTTCACAAACAAAGTATCAAGGATCACTTTGTGATCATCCAGAAATATTCAAATGCATAGTTTAAAGGACAGTTTAAAATTGAATCTATATCATATGGGAAGATCCCACTTTTTCAAAAAACCACTCAAACAAGCTCAACTTTGAAAACCCAAGCATTCGCAGACTCACCAGCACCAACCTAGCACACCCACCAAAAATCTTCTCAAAATTCAAAACTTGAGTTCTTGCGGCCATTTCATCAAACACTTGGAGGCAACAAATCAAACTAGCCTAACTTCACTGTTTTGAGCAGTAATCTGGATAAGCAATGTTCACCATTGCACACTTGTCTCCCTCGATGCCAACCAGCGCTTGGACAAACCCTAGCCCCTACCCTTTGCCCCTTGCCATGCCAACCCGAGCACCCCCTTGCCAGCCGACCATGGCTAGCTAGCCAGAGCAAGCACCAAGCCTAAACACCATGTCTAGGACACAGCCCACCGTCCACCGCCACCCTGTCCAGCGCTTGAACATTTCCAGCCCCTGGACCACATGCACAGACCATGCCAAGCTCGCCAGCAACCATGACGAGCATGCGCCAGAGGGACACCCTGGACACACGCCCACAGACCGCACGCCGCCCTCGCCACATGCACACACGATCACCACCCTCCCAGGAGACCGCCAGACATCCATGTTCGCCGCTCCATGCCTCACAGCCACCGCTCTCCGTCGAAGACGCCGCCTCTACCGCGCAGAGCATCGCGTGTTCCCGACCGTTTGCCACCGCCCCTACACGCGCATTAAAGGCGTAGAGCATCGCCAGGAGACCACCGATCGATCGCCACCGCTGGCCATGCCTCTAGCAGCCCGTAGCTGTGTCGCCACCGTCGCCTGCCAATTCCGTTCGGTCGCACCGTCGAGCCTATAAAAGGAGACGACCCCCAGCCGAATTGAGCACACCATCTCACTCCCCTCTCCTCACTGATCGTTCCACCACGTTCCCAGAGCAAGGCGAGTAGCGCATCGCCGGAATTTGGCCGGAGCAGGCCGCCTCTGGAGAAGAAGGGCGCCGTCGATTTTGTCTACCCCAGAAGAAGCTGCCGATACCAGGAGGTTCACCGTCGTCGACTTCGTCGTTCGCCCGCATCACCGACCCTCGCCTGAGCCCCGGTGAGGCCCCGATGACCCCCACCTGCCGCGTTAGATTTCTGTCTCGCCGGCGCTGCCCGACGTGGACGATGACCCAGGGCCGTTAGATTAGAACAAGATCCCACGCTCCACATTGCCCCGTACCGCTTCGCACCCCCTCGTCTCACTGATGTGTGGGGACAGCAACTTAACCAGCCCACGTAAGCGCTGTGCTTAGCACGCCGGCCCAGTATCGTTTCCCGCGCAGCCCAGTCGTTTGAATTTAACTTTTTCCATTTTAATTCAAACATAGTTTTGTACCTAGTTTCAAAAATCAACCCATCTCGATTCAATAAAACAAATTGAATGAAACCAATTTTGTTAGAAAGGTCCTGAAATGCTGAATCCAAGCCCGTTGGATTTGCATCATTTGGATCTGTAGATCACCCTTGGTAAAAATAACAAGGCAGAACCTTTTGTGCATTCAAACATTTTTCAAATTTAAACCATAAAAGCTTTTGAGTTGATTCCAACTCTCAAAAATCACATTTGATCATACCTTTCAGAATATATAAAAACATTTTGGTTTACTTACAAAAATATTGTTCAAGTAATAAAAGAATGCCACATAGGCATTTCTAGTCACTTTATTTAATTAAAATAAAAAGGGTAAAACCTTATTAAATTGTGACACCACTTTAAATCACATTCCCATGGACTAAAATATGTGGTGATGACATGTTTCAACATGATCCCATGTTTGTGTAGGGGCTCGTAGCATGGAAAACAAAAATTTTCTATCGCATACAAACAAACAAGCCAAGATCTATCTACTAGATTGTAGCAACGAGTCGATGGAATAACTTACCCTCGAAGATTCCAAAGCGGTTAATGAGAGCAGATTCTCGTGGATGATGTAGTCGTACTCTTTCCGATCTCAAGATTGCGTAGACGATCCTTCCGGCAATGCTGCAGCGCCCCCAATCGGTCACACGTTCGGATTTTCGATGAAGACCTTCCTCTCCCTTGTTCCGAAAGCGGAGGTTGTAGCACTCTCTCGTGATTCCAAGAAGACAACGGCGTGGTACCTAAGTAGAGGGAGATCCCGAGGCTTCGCCTTAAGCCAAGTAGTATGGTGGAGTATGAGAGAGGCTATTAGTGGTCTAGTAATTAGACACACCAATTAGAAGGCTCTAAACCAATTAGAAGGTTCTAAACCGAAGGCTAAATCAATTAGAAGCTCTAAACCGAAACGGCTCTAAACCGGAGGTAGAAGATAGGAACTTGTGTGTCGAGAGGAGGAGGCCCTGCCCCTCCTTTTATAGGTGGAGGGGCTGGAGCGCCAGGAAGGGAGGGAGTCCTCCCAACTTGGCCTGGTCAGCCGCTTGGAGGAGAGGGACTCCTCCAAGTTGGTTTCAACCTCCTCTTGCTTGTTTCCCACAGCTTCTTGTTTTAGCCGCTTTGACTTTCAAACCGGACATTTGACTTTTCTGCTTTAGGATTCAATTTAATCCTTTATTTGGGACAGCAAGAACACTTAGTACATGATGCAATCATTCCAATATGTAATGACACATTCATGTACCCTTCCCCGGAGTGCCGGGACATTCGAACCTTCTAGAACATTCCCGATGAAAACACCTAATCATTCCGCAACTCAAACGGACTTTCCTTATATGAATCTTATTCTCCGGACCATTCCGGATCACCTCGTGATATCCGGATCCCATCCGAGACTCAACAACATTCGGTCTCTTTCTCATAATACCATAACTACTCAAACAACGTCGAATCCTTAAGTGTGTCTCCACGGTTCGTGAATTATGCGGACATGATCGAGACACTTCTCCTAACAATAACCAATAGAGGAATCTGGAAATTCATATGGCTCCCACATATTTCTACGATTACTTTGATCGAATGAACCACTTACATACGATACCAATTTCCCTTTGTCTCACGATAGTTTACTTATCCGAGGTTATGATCGTCAGATCTCTGCATACCTAGTTCAACCTCGTACCGATAAGTACTCTTTTCTCGCTCCGTGATATGTGATCCCTTGTGAGCCAGTCACATGCTTGCAAGCTAATTGGATGACATTTCACCGAGAGGGCCCAGAGTATATCTATCCGTCATATGGATGGACAAATCCCACTATTGATCCATGTGTTTCAACCAATACTTTCTGAACACTCAATGCCACCTTTATAGCCACCCGATTCGGTGTGGTGTTTGATGTCATCAAAGCATCCATCCGGTAAAGGTGATATGCATGATCTCATGGTCGAAGGAATTAGGTTACTATGTATCAGAAAGCATATAGCAATTGAACTATTGAAATGACTTGATCTTTATGCTACGCTTATCTATAGGAGTATGTCCATCACATCATTCTCCTAATGATATGATCATGTTGTTAATAACATATCTATGTTCATGATCAGGAAACCATGATCATATATTAACCAACAAGCTAGTTTAACAAGAGGCTTTACTAGGGACTCTTTTATGTTTACAAATCACACAAGTATTAATGTTTCCTGTTAATACAATTATAGCATGGTATGTAAACATTTATCATAAGTGTGAAGATATGATAATAACCACTTTATTATTGCCTCTTGGGCATATCTCCAACAGTTTGGTTTGGAGAATATTAAATCTTAAGTAGTTTTCAATGAGTAGAAATTACTTTTCTAAAAATAAAAGGAATTAAAACAAGCTTTAATCTTGTAATGTTAGTGATGATGCTAGATCATCTATAGAACCCTTTTGTGTGATGATAGAAATTAGTTAAGTATATTTGGTGATTGTGTACCTCGTATTTATTTATAGACGCTAGTACCGACCAAGGATACGAGGAAGAAGGAGGATACTACGAAGAAGAAGCCTAGGAGAACTTCAACCACTGATCTACACAAGGCAAGCTAACACTTGCAATTTAGCAAGCTTATACTGATATTTGTGCAAGCTAACACTGGCAAGATACTATACCTATGCAAGCAAATACTTGCTTGTTACCATGCCAACTATATGCCTTAAGCATATATGATCATAACCAGTTGATAAACCAATCCTAGTTTTACTTACAATATTTATACTTTATTTCTTTATCAAAGCTATTACTTAGAGTTTACTTAAGTGAATTCTAGATACTAGAAAGATAATTGAAGGTTGCATAAAGAGCATAAAATTTGGCCTAAGCTAGATAATATTTATGTCATCCTAAGGCATGAGATTGAACTTAGTTAAACTCCACTAGTTTACCACCCCTCATTAGTACTTACCCCCACTTGTAGATGCTAGTGCTAAGCATAAAACCTGATCAACATTAGATGGGAATACTTGGTGGAAAATGGTTATGAAAACCTTGGAATGATGGATCATTCTATTGATATGTTTTGGACATGTCTTTCTGAACACCAGATGATTTATGGTGATGAAAATGTTGAGGCATGAGCCTTAGCCCTTTATAAAACTGATGGTTGTCTGGATGCGATACCATTCCAATTATTCCGTACAACCAAAATACCCGAGAATTGGGTAGGGCTTGACTGGAAACTTATATACCTTAGTATTAGTTCCCTCATGGCCAAGGTCTGAGCTGAGGCTACCTTGTGAAGATTGTCCACCTGTGCAGTACCCAAGATGACAGTTGGTCATGGTTGGGAGGCCAAACTCACAGGAGAGGTGCTTATACTAGGGAGTGTAATAGAAAGGTTAGGATTGCTTATCCGCATACTAAGTATGGTGAATTCAGGATTTGTTCCTGACGGATGTATCGAATTTTGTGGTGAAAGTGTATAATCTCTGCAGAGTGTCAAACTATTCGAATAGCCACGTCCGCGGTTATGGAAAGTTGGAGTGGCCATACTGTTCCCCCGTCAGATGTTTTCAAAATGACTTATGAAATGAATTCAGACTTTGACTTGACCACAACAGAGTTGTGATATGAAATACAAGTTCCCACTTAGGTGTTATAAAATTTCAACTAGCATTCATTGTTTCTGAACTTAGTAGATGTAAATCTGGCTTTTTGCAAAACAACCCTAGAGCTTAGTGTCCTACTACAAAAACCCCCCTTCACTTGTTAGTATTAGTTTGCGAGTACTTAAAGAGTACTCATGGCTTTGTCCCTGGCTATTCCCGTGGCCAGACTATGAAGAGGAGTACCCGGAGGATGGACCCCAGGAAGGTTACGACAACTAGGATCATCTCCCATCTCAGCATTGCATGTGACCCCGAAGATGGAGCTTCGCCTACACTACCGTTATTATTACGTATTTCCGCTGCTTGAGTTGTATTAAGAACTGGATCATGAGATCCTTATTTGTGTAAGACCTTATGTATGGTGTGTAATGGATGATGTATTGTGGTATCCAATTCTGTTATGTCTCACAAAAATGGTAATCTTGGGATTGCGATGTATGGCATAACAGGCATCTGGGATTAAAAATCCGGGTGTTGACAGAAAGTATCGTACTTATATATTGGTATCTTATATACCTGAACTGTGTTCTTTAAGTTACTTAAGAATGTTTATTCTGTTACTTGAGTAATGGTTTCTTGATGTGAGTATGGAGTAATATCATTTATCTTTTATAGATAAGTGAGTATAGTTTATGAACCCAACATAATGTTATTTAATTATTTATGGATTTATAGGGTGTTGTAGTAGTTTTTGTAATTTGGTAATTAATATGGTTTAGAAAATATTTGATTATTTACAAGTTTTCTTTGAAGGATTTATTATTAGTGGAATTCTTCTTAGAGACCATCTTTATTTAAGTTTGTGGATTCTTGTAAAATAAGAATATTTATAATGTTTTAAACCATTATGGCATTAGATTATTAATATTTAAGACTAATACTATTAATTAGATTTATTTGACTCATTTTAGGAGTATTAATAAATTTTATTTACCTTTATATGAATTATTAATAAAGTAAATAATGTTAAATTTGAGTTATTAAAATATTTAATTTTTCTATTTATCTCAAAAGGAGATTATTATATTTTTAACATGTAAATAATATTTTTGTGATCATTTTGGCATATCATATTTATTTTTATGATTTATAAATAATAAGATATGATTTTTATAATTCTTATTACTTTATAATTATTTAATAAATAATAAATTTTTAATTAAGTGAAATGATAATACATGATTATAGTTTTAAATTAGAATTCTTATTTTTTTCTAATTTTTTTGATATTTTATTACTATTATTAATATTTGTTATTATAGAAATATGAATTATCAAAGTTTTGTTATTTATAAAACCTTTATTAAATAATGTTTATTTAAATAATCATCAAAATAATATTTGATAATAAGTTTAAGTTGTAGATTTTATTTTTCTAAAAATTTTCATAAATTATACATATTTTTCTGAATTGTAATTCAAAAGTTATTAATTAAACAAGATTTAATCATTTATTAAATTTCTGGAATAACATTAATTGAATTATAACATTTGATTTTAACTCTTTAACAGAAAATACTTTTTACACCAAACCCAGAACTAGCCCCCAGTCACTGACTAGTGGGCCATGGTCCACCTCATCCCACTAGTTAATGAAAATACATTTGTTACTGAGCTCCTCTCTACACACTGTCGATCACATGTGGGCCCTGGGATTCGTCATCAGCCATGTTAGCAAAGACAATTCAAATTAGCTGACGTGGTGCAATCATGACGTCATGATGGCGTCAGCATCACCACCGCTGTCGGTGAGTGGTCACCGGCGATGATCTATTGCACCCCAGCAAACGAAATAGGTCTAGTTCGAATCAGTGCAAGCTACTGAACCTAGGAGTGGCAGCGCCGCTCGGAAATGGTCATCGGAACCTCAACTCCGACGAGCTCTGACGGTGGCCGATGGTCGCTTACAGTGAAACGGCGATTTACAAAGAGATCAAATGATTCAAGGATGCTGGAAGATTCAGGAACTCACCCTGTGTTATCGCCACATTTTGGCCAAAGGAGGAGATGGGCCGTAATCAAGATGGGCTTGGAAGATACATATATGCAACGTGTTGTTGAATCGGCCTTGTGCGTGGATTTGGGCTAAATTGCCCGTGTATCTTATATTGTAATAGGTTACGTTTCGGTTTAGGTAAGAGATAGAGTTGTTAGAATTATTCCAAAGATAGAAAGTCTCTGGACTATAAATATGTACCTAAGGTTATTGAGAAAAGGAGGACGATCACGTTCACAACAAACACAATCTCGGCGCATCGCCACCCCTTGTTTCTAGGGTTTTTCTCGGGTAAGTGCCATGCTGCCTAGATCGCATCTTGCGATCTAGGCAGTATCTGCTTATGCGTTATTTGGTGTTACTCGTACTGAAGCCTTGTTGATGGCGAGTAACACTATTATCATAGATTTGTTTAGGTTAGCATCAATACTTTTTACTATGATTGTTTAGTTATGCTACCTCTAGTTATCTCGCCGCCTTTGCACCTTTTCCAGGGTGCAAGGGTAGCACCTTGCTTGATCTTTATTCAGTTGATTTGATCTGTTATAGTTATGCCTTGTTCTCCAAGGTTTAGTTTGATATCCACATGATCAGGCCTTGCAAACGGGTTGAACGATCCAGTAGTATGTAAGATATGGTTTGCCAATCCGAGAGGAGTTGTTCCGGGAATTGACTTTGCGTTGGTTTTTAGGCCTTCTCTAGGGTTGGTTTTCTATCATCTTTTGTATCTACCAGGCTCAATTACGTGTAGGATGTTCCAATTATGTGGTGAAACGTTAAGCGTAAACCGTAGATCGATTTAACTTGTATTGATGAAGCAAAACCCCATGTTATCGTAGATCTAATGCGAGAACCATGGGATAATCGGCTCCGAGCCGATTCACGTGAAACACAGGAGCCGTTGCGGCTTGAATTTTACGTGTGTTTGTTTGCCATGCAGGAAACCACTCGAAGCAACCCATCACCTTCCTGACCAGGTATAGGTCAGGTGGCACGCCCTCGCATCCGCCAGGACGTGTGCCGGAGTTTTGCGGGCCGTTGCCGAGGGACCAGGGCCCACCAGCAGTTCTGGGAGCCTCCCGGCTCTTCGTGTTGCTCGTCGCTGCTCGCCGGTGGATTTTGACAGGCAACACATTCTGGCACGCCCGGTGGGACATTCAACAACATCTGCATCAACATCCGACGCTGCGATGGAGGGCAGACCGGTCACGTACGATGATTTGCCTGAGGAGCACAAGGCAAAGTATGATGATATCAAAGCTCTCTTCGAAGCCGATCTCATCGGCTCTTTTGAGAGGACTCGTAAACATGGCATCAGGTGGAAAGGGTTCTCACCCTAAGGTGCTCTTGATGAGGTGGATCTGTTCGTTCCTTCAGAGGAGCGCACCAGAGCTCTGCGACAGGAAGTCAATTACATGGTAGCTCATTCTCTTCACCACCATTCAGAGAGCTTAGTGAACGCTTTCGAGCGTGTCGCGGTTCGCGTAGTTCAGGAGATCATGAAACATCAGTACTCTCCGTCGGGGCCTACTTTAGGGACTCACCAGGGAGAAAGACCGCTCCAGACCAGGCCACAACTGCCATTCACGCTTGCAGCTCCGGAGCCACCAGGGGCACCGGCGTACGTCGTCTACAAGATCGGAGGTGACCCTGGCGATTGCCAATATGGATGAACCACCTAAAGAAATCACCTGACGCGCACGGATATGTGTGAACCACCTAAAGAAATCCCACATGGATATGTGTGCACCTACGTGCCGGACTGCAATAGCCTGATGCGCACAAACCAGATTGCAACCGCAGGGATCGCTGGGACAGGAGTTTCTGGAGCAGGGGCTTCAGGAGCAGGTGTTTCTGGAGCAGGGATCTCTAGGATGGACGCTGATAAACAGGCATGGCTAGCCAAGTATGCCACCGGAACAAGTCATGAGAATTTAGCCCCTGCAGCTCAAACGGTGGAACAAATCCGTACTATCTTGAGAGACGGTTAACCCGTTGCGTCAAGAGAAGGACAATCGGCTATTCCAAGCCGTACTTAACGAGTTTGATCTGATTCGCTGCCACCCAAGTATCGGCTCGAGTTCTCAAGGTTTAGCGGATCGGAAGGTCGAGCTCGATCGAGCATGTGAGCCGATACAGCACGATTAGGCATGATATCGACATCGGATCGATTGCGCGTAAGGTTCTTTGCGCAATCTCAGCGGGACCAGCTTTTGGGTGGTACACCATTTGCCACTGATTCGATCCAGACTGGAAGCAAGCTGGAAGAGCGGTTCCACATTCGTATCATTGAAGCTACCGAGGCTGGCATTGCAGATCTAGCGCAGTGCGGCAAAAGCGAGAGACGGTGGCAGTACATCCAGCGTTCAGACTGTCAAGAACCGATGTTATTCGCCCGTTTAAGCGAGAAAGAATCGATCAGCTGGCGGTGTTGGGTCTCTCGGCACCTATCAAGGACACGGCTTTCCAAGTAGAGTACAATTCATTGGCGACATGGCCTGTAACCGACGATGTATGAACAGCGCCACCCTGAGTTGTACCAAGACAAGTTCAAACGCCCGATAGGCCTGGTCGATACAGAAGAAGAGGATCCTGTACAAGACCAGGAGGTGGCCGTGGCTGAATGGGCTCGGGGGGCAGATCCTGTGTCCTGCAAATGGGTAAAACAGCAAAGGCCTGCAAAAGAGTTCGACTTTGATGTGAGCAAAGCTGAGCAGATATTCGATTTACTACTGAAAGAAAAGCAGCTGAAGTTACCCGAAGGCCATAAAATCCCTACGGCTCAAGAAATGAACGGGAGACCATACTGCAAGTGGCATCACTCGTTCACCCACACCACCAATGATTGCAAAGAGCTACGTCGCCAGATCCAAACGGCCATAGAACAGGGCCGTCTGATCCTTGGGCAATTCGCCATGAAAGTAGACACAAACCCATTTCCCGGCGTCAACATGGTAGAACATAGCCACTCCACGAGGCGCCAGTTGGATTTCTCGTTCGATGTTAACATGGCAGGACCTGTGTACCACCGTGACACATATAAGGAGGAAGGCGGTCGCTCTCGGGGCAGAGAAAGAGAGGAGGCTGGTCCACGTGACCGGCCCCGTTATGATGACAGGCGGTATTTAACCGAGGAGCAAGTGAGAAGCGTGCGATATCAGAAGCCACACTCCACGCATCTCCTTAACAAGTATGAGCATCAGTATGACCGACGTCGTCGGCACGATAGGGACAATGAAGGATATGAGCACCTCGCTAGGAAAAAGTCGAAGGAAAAAGAAGGCGTAGATAAACATTGGGATTGTCCTTTCTTCAAGTATTGCTGGGACGCGGGAATGAGCCGATTGCCTACGATCGACAACTGCCCGGAGTGTGGACAGCAGAAGGATGACACAGGTCCAGTCTCAGTGTTCAAGCGTCTAGGACCCCTCCCACCTCAGAACAGGCAAGAGGAGTCATCTCGAGCACAAGGTCTCAAGGAGCTAAAGGGTGAAAAAGAAGAAGACAGATATCACCGGCCAAGGTGGTGTCCCGATGGGCTCAGACACACCCAAAAGCGTAGAGTTCAGCGACTGCGTAGCTTGGAGGAAGCCGAGGCGCAGTACCTCCACGCTTTAAGGAAAGCACGGCCCGATCTGGCCGTGAAAGTTCGGCAAACCTTGGAAACGGAGGCTCGTCCGAAAAGGAAGGAGTGGCGCCCCAAACCAGTAAAAGCCGACGCAAAGACATCGGCTGCACAAACATGGTGTTCACACTTCCGCCAGAGTTTTGCGCTCCAAGAACCAACGAGCTACCAGTGGCACAGTTTGATTGTGGCCCACGGCCGGTTATCTTTGAAAAGCCACGAGAGAAGAGCTACAAATATCTGAAAGCCCTGTACCTGCGAGGTTATATCAATGGGCAGCATGTCAGCAAGATGCTGGTTGACACCGGAGCGGCAGTCAATATAATGCCATACTCCATGCTACGGCGTTTGGGACGCTCCACTGCAGATCTGATCAAAACCAACGTCACGTTAAGCGACTTCAACGGCCAAACTTGAAGCATAAGGCGTCTTGAATGTGGATCGACCGTGGGCAGAAAAACCATCCCTCGTCATTCTTTCGTGGACAGCAAAAGCACCTCTGTCTGTCTTTGGGAGAGATTGATTCACGCCAATCGCTGCATTCCATCCACGATGCACCATTGCCTATCTGATGGGATAGAGATGAAGTGGAGGTCATTCATGCAGATGATTCGATCGAGATCTCCATAGCTGGCATGAACGTCTGGAAAGCAGACGACCAAGAGCCGATCTCTGGAATCAGTCTAGGCGGCTGTGAGCGCATTGAAGTTACAAAAAACGGGGTGAGGCTGGTCTTATCCACCGGCCTGACAGAGTAGCAAAGTCCACGATCGTACGTGGTATGGCCGATCCCCGCGATCGGCCGCAAAAAATAAAAAGCAGTAATCTTGCGACAAGCAGGTCATGCAGTCGTAGTAGGGAGATGCCCTGCCATGGTGGAGCACAAATAAGTTGTAAACCTTCCTTGACTAATGCAATCAAAAGGGGGGCCGATTCAGGCAATCGGCCCAAATTATTTTTGTTACCCTCACCAACTGTTTGCCCCGTCTTTAGCATCGATTTAACAGGTGACGGAAAGCTAGGGTATGGGTTTACCTCCGCTGATGAGCTAGAAGAAATTGACATCGGTCCTGGGGATAAGCCACGACCGACATTTATCAGCAAGAAGTTAGATCCGAATCTGCGGGGTCCGATGATAGCTTTGTTGAAAGAATATCCAGATTGCTTTGCACAGGACTATCTGAGAAATGCGGGCTGAGCAGAGCATCATCGAGCATAGACTCCCGCTTAAAAGGGGTTTCGTTCGGCCCATAAGCACCTGACGGATGAAGGCGAAATTTTGGAAGAAGTCAAGAAAGAGATCGAGAAAATGTTGACACTAAGTTGATCGGGCCATGCGGTATCCGAGTGGATTTCTAGTATCGTACTGTAGAGAAAAAGATGGCGTTGGCGTGTTGCCATAGATTTTCGGGATCTCAATAGAGCCACTCAAAGGATGAGTATCCGATGCGGTAGCGAGACATTAATCAACGCATTGCTGGTCATAAAGTCTTGAGCTTCATGGATGGCAATGCTGGTTACAACCAAATTTTATGGCTCGGAAGATATACACAAGACTGCATTGAGTCCTGTGCTCGGTGGGGTTGTTTGAATACGTAGTCATGACGTTTGGGTGAAGAATGCCGCATACGCACTGCAAAGAGCCATGAATTACATTTTCCATGATCGATCGGCAAGCTGGTGGAAATTTATATCGATGAAGTGGTGGTCAAGTCCGCCTCGGAGAAGGACACTTGGCGATCTGCGTCTGGACCGAACAAGAAAATTGACCTACGGATGAATCCAAAGAAGTGTGCCTTGATGTAACGGCGGTCGGTTCTTGGGTTTCTTGGTCCATGAACGGAATTGAGATCGGCTGAAAAGTCAAGAGGCGGTCACGAACAATGAAGCCACCTACCAAGAAAGAAGCTGCTCTCTCATCGGCAAGATCAACCGTCGGAAGATTCATCTCAATCATCGGGAAGAATAGAGTCGTTCATGGACCGGTAAAATTAAATCGATGAGGAGTTCACTGGGGAGCGAACAACAACGAGCCTTGACGAAATCAAAGAATATTTAACGAAGCCGCCGGTGTTGGTTCCACGACCCGGATAGGCCATTCTACATTTACTTGTCGATGGTGACCGTCCATCGCCTCGGTGGTGGTGCAAGTTTACGATGGCTGGAAGCGAGTTGTGTTTTACATCGCGGAAGGATCTTTGGATGCAGAGACAAGGTATCCTGAGGTTGATAAGTTGTGCCTCTGCCTGTTTTTCACCTGCACCAAGCTGCGCCACATCTTGCTCTCAGCAGAGATTATCATTATATGCAAATCAGATGTCATAAAGCACATGCTATCGGCTCCTATGTTGAAAGGCCGACTCGGCAAATGGATGTTTGCATTATCGGAATTTGATATCCGGTATCAACCCGCGAAAGCGGTTAAGGGTCAGGCGTTGGCCGATCTTATTGCCGAAAGAATCAGCACCAATATAGCAGCACTGTCTATACGAGCGTGGGCTATGTTTTTCGATGGATCGGTTTGTGATGATGGTTGCGGCATCGGCATTCTACTCGTGTCGCCCCGGGGGCAACATATTCCTTCTCCATCAGGCTATCTACCCTTGCACCAACAACGCCTTCGAGTATGAGGCGTCGCAAGGACCGGAGTTGCTCATCGAAGCTAGAGCAGAAGCAGTGGAAATTTTTGGAGACTCCAAATTGGTGATTTCCCAACTCACGGAGGAATACAAGTGCGAGAGCGAGTCGCTCTTCCCATTATGGTTGCAATGCCGTGAGATGATGGCACACTTCCGGTACATAAACTTGCACTGGATCCCGCGATCGCAGAATATCGAGGCGAATGATCTCGCACAAATGGCTTCAGGATACAAGGACGTAGCAGATGGAGCTGATTTTCGGTCTGAGTTCACAGGCGGACGATCGAGAGCCGATATCTTCAATTACTTGAAGGATTCGGCTCGGCACCTAAGCGGATAAGGTACAAGGCCATGAAATATGTGCTTATTGGGGCGACATGTTCTCTGAGGACTGGAAGGGTTCTTGCTCAAATGTCAGGGCCAACCGAGGCCAATCGGCTCCTACACGAGGTACGAAGGCGCTGTGGAACTCACCAATCGGCTCACAAGATGAAATGTTTGATCGAGCGATCAGGGTTTTATTGGCCTACCATGCTTGAGGACTGTTTAAGTACTACAAAGGGTGTCAAGCATGTCGGAAATTTGGAAAATTCAGATGGTACCGCGTCCAATGAACCCCATCATCAAGCCGTGGCCATTCGAGGTTGGGGCATGGATATGATCGGCAAGATCAATCCTCCATCAAGCAAAGGCCACATGTGGATTTTGGCCATAACGGATTATTTCACTAAATGGGTGGAAGCCGTCCCTATGAAGTCGATGAACTCAAGGATGTTATCAATTTTGTGAAAGAACATGTCATTCATAGATTCGGATTCCCAGACTATCACGACCGATGGAGGTTCGGTCTTCATTTCCCACGAGTTTAGAAAGTTACGTGAGGACACGGGAATTAAGTGATCCGATCATCCCCATACTATGCTCAAGCAAATGGGCAAGGTAGGCGTCCAACGAGCCTTATCAAGCTGATCAAGAGGAAAGTCGACGAGCACCCTAGGCGTTGTACGAGGTTTTGTCGAGGCTTTATAGGCTTACCGCATGTCATGTCATGGAGCGATAAAACCTCGCCATACCATCTAGT
This sequence comes from Avena longiglumis, assembly GCA_030063025.1. NCBI lineage: Eukaryota > Viridiplantae > Streptophyta > Magnoliopsida > Poales > Poaceae > Avena > Avena longiglumis. The sequence continues at coordinate 465,476,032 of CP125974.1, read as the reverse complement.
CTATGGACAAGAAGCCGTATTGCCAGGAAATTACATTTGGATCGAGACGTGTCACTTTTCGAACGATCTAACAATGAAGAATATGCGTACGATGAGTGACAGTGTTGAGGATTTGACTGAGCTTAGGTTGTGGTCGCTTGAGAAAATCAAAGAGAACAAGGCCAAGGTAGCTCGTGCATATAATAAGAAAGTGAGACCAAAGGAGTTCCACGTTGGCGATCTGGTATGGGAAGTTGTATTGCCATTAGGGACTAAGGATGCAGCATACGATAAATGGTCTCCAAATTGGCACGGGCCATACAGGGTCGATCAGGTTTTGAGGGGGAACGCTCTCAAGAAATATTTCCCAAGCATGTGGGATGATGGACAGTGAAATATGGGGGCCGATACATGAAATCGGCCAATAAAAAAAAATATACAGCCGATGCACAGCCATCGACTCTAGAGGTTCAAACTGTTACAAGCAGGTGCCAGTTTACATGAACGAGCTACTGAAGGAATGCCTCGAAGGCGTGGAGGGCGTCAGCATGGACACGATCCACCTCGGCGATCTCGGCTTCGTCATTTTCATCCTTGCCCGTCACTAGCTGCTTGTTCAGGGCACGTATTTCTGCCAGATCGGTCTTCAGTTGATCTTTGAGGCCTTCTGCTTCGTCTTGGGAGCGGGCGATGGATGCTTCCTTGTCACGAATGAGCTGTTTAGTCGCCCGGACCTTCTCTTCAAGATCTTCCAACTCCCTTTTTAAGGATGCGAGCTCGGTCGACAGAGGTGTCGGTTTGGCATCGAGACGCCTTTTTCTCGTTGAGCTGCTGACATCTGTCTGCAATATTGGCCTTCAGCGGAAGTTGGGCGCGGCGCAGATTGATCCTTTCACGATCTAACTTCACCCTTGACCCGTAGAAAGACAGAGTTACAACTGGCCAAAGCTTCACCTGCAATGCTACTGGGAGTTGGTCCTTGATTTCGGCAAGAACGCTCTTCACCTCCTCAGAACCCTCGATCAACTCCTCGATCGGGGAGGACAGCAAGGCTTTAAGACGCTGGAATTGAGGTAGAACAGCCCTAGCTCATGGTTCATCGTTGGCGACAGAGGGAGTTGGTTCGATGGATTCAGGGTCGAACGTCAGCAAGCCTGAAATATCACAACCCTGGCAGCCCGAAAAAGCGTCAGTGTGCGTCCAACATGGAAGGATGAGCCGAAAGAAGCTAACGTACCTCTCCTAAGATCGAGGGGATAGCAGATGACGAGACAATCGGCTTGTGTGTGGTTGCTGGGGGCTTGGCCAAAGTGGTAGCCGTTTCATCTGCACCTTCGGGGATTGCTAGGTCCGGTTTGGCTAAAGGCATCGGCACGGCCCCGGCCTTCCCACTAGAAGCGTCGGTCGTCTGCATGAAAGGTGCTTAGCCGATGCGAATGGTGATGAATCGGCAGATGAAGAAACAAGTAGTAAGAGCATGAAGGGTGATGACTTTCGAAACCTCTTGGCTCGACGAAGAAGTTTGCAGTCCCTTGCGAGCCCGCTTGGGGCTCACAGGTGGCCCCGCCTCGACTGATGCTCGGGGGGCAGTAGGTTCAGGAACCGGCCTTTTCCTGGGAGCCGATGGTGGCAAATCTGGCTGGTTTGGTGTGGCAGTCCTCTCAGATTCTGTTGGGCTCGATTCTCCTCGATTGGGTTATGTGTCCTCGTGGGAGGTGTCTTCGACGGAAGCCTGCAAGAGAAGGAGAGCTAGTAAGCACGAGCATGTCTGCAAGAATGAAAGAATGAGAGAGATCAACCAAGGCATGGATCAGCGTACATGCGAACTTCCTGGAGAAGGGCTCCGGCGCCTCAAAGTCTTCCTGGCAGCTACCTTCTTCACCACCGTTCTTGTTTTAGTTGGAACTCGAGGGGCAGCTGACCTTGAAGTTACTTGGTTCTTAGAAGCCGATTGTGGTGATATCGGCTGGTTCTGCATCACGACCTTTTTCAAAGGTGGCGAGTTTTTGCAGAAAAGGACCACTGGAGCTGGTGGGAAGAATTCGAAGGGGGAGCCATCACCGTGTGTAGGTTCAGGACCATCTTGTTGCTGCAAGGAGACAGAGCGGGTTATTAGAAGAATCATTTGTGAGATGCCTCAAGAAATTTTACAAGTAATGGTACCTGTTCTACGGGGATATCATATTCAGCATCGAGCTGTTTCAGCAACGGTCCCAGAGCTCTCCTGAAGGCATGAGTCTTCCACATCGACCACCAGTTTTCAAAGCCATCGGTTGATGAAGCGAAGGTGAGGTCGTTAGGAATTGGGATGGTCAGAGCATCGAAGAAGGAATAACACCTTTGACTGGTGAGAGGATCGGGCAGGTCGGCTCTGCTCTCTGTAAGATGGTGGAGAAAGAAATGGGGAGGTACTTGTCCAAGGCCAAATTGCCGAGCCACTACGACCGGCTGGTAGAATTCATACCCAGGCTTGATTATTCTGTTGGATGTACTCATGCCAACTGGAAGGAAACAGGGACGGATCACAGTGGAAAAGAGCTGCCGAGTGCTGGTGTCATCGGCAAAGTTGTCTAGCCTGAAGGAGATTGGATTTTCAAAATGTTCCGATTCTTCCATGTAAGGAAAGAAGATAGGATTGTCCAGGCCTTGAAAGAAAGTACTGAACCATTTAGATGCTTCACGAGGATCATTTTACTACAGCGTCTATACAAAGCTTGGCCGTAGCTGGTGCATCGGATCTGCTTCCCTTTGACATCTGGAAAGGTGCAACTCGCCAAAAGGGGGAAGTTTGGGACGTGGTTTTGAAAATACAGCTGAGCCCATAGCTGAATGAACCACCAAGGACCTCCTGTTTTGACTGCTATGCCAGAGAATAGTTTGACAGACATCAACTGGAGATATCGATAGACCTCTCCAAGGAACAGTTTGCCGATGCCAAGTTGAGTGCCTTTGGCAAGCTCGTAGGCTAAGGAGAGATAATTCTTGGTTGGAGCAAGGGAAGGGCCTGAGAATATGAAATGTTCAGCCGAAGTTGAGAAAAGGCTGTGTTCTTTCTCTGTGATGGGCCTTTAGTTTTCATATGGCGTTGGAGGTAGGCACCCCAGTTCGTGCAGTCTGTTTTGGAAGACATCTTGTAGGGGACCTTGGTCAGCTTAAAAGAAGAGGGGCTGGGTGATGTAACATCCAGACCAGTAATCATCACCACGTCTAACAGAGTTGGTGTCATGGGGCCATGACCGAACATAAAGCAGTTCAGAGCATCGGACCAGAAATAGCCGATGGTTTTTAGAAGATTTTCGTGTTTTTCAAGGGGAGACAATGACAAATGCAAGGCATCGGCTATTCTCGTGGTTTCCCATTGGGATTGGTAAGCTCTAGCTACCTCTGAACCAAGAGACCCAATGTTAGGGGATTAGGCCGGGCTTCATGGCGATCGGCCCAAGAGTTCAAATCTAGGTCTTGGCTTACGAAGGGATTCATTTGCTTCGCAAGAGATCGATGGGCAGGACTAGATTCTGCGAGGGCCAAGACAGAGAGAATTTGGGAGAGAAGGATGCGTGAATGTATACGAAACCTAAAAAATTTTTAATGGTGGAATAAAGCATTAATTCAGGTGTTTGCCATTAATTCTAGCATCGTGTTCAGACTGCGAGGAGTAGGCGTACCTTCAGACCAGAGACCACAGGGTTGGTGTTGGACGATTCCGCCATCTAGTTTGCCGGCGGAGATGGATCTATGCAATTGGGGATCGAGGGTTCTTGTCGTTGTGAGCTCGATCTGGTCGGTGAGCAATAGGAGATCTGGGTCGCCCTTTTTGAAGAGGGTCGCAGGCTACCGTTTGAAACTGGAAAGTGGCCGCTCAGATTTGTCTAAGTATGCGACCAAATTTGACCTTGTCAACGTTTTTGGGAAAGCCGATGTTTTACCATCGGCTATTTGGGCTGTGACTTGGTTGACTGTATGAGCGTAGCATGGTGAAATCCGATACATTACTGTCAGCTTCTGGAACATCGACCTATTTTGACTATCGGCAAAATTGAGTTGGAAAAGCAATCTTCGAGTTGAAAAAAGCAATCTTTGTTCATTCAAAAGACGATTGTTTACAATGGAGCTGATTGCTTACAAAAGGAAATCTACTACTAGCACTACTACTACTAGTTCCTAATCTAGAGGTCGGCGTTATCGCCGCTGTCTTCACCGTCGTCGTACTCGCTGTCATCGGCGCTACTGCCGGCGTCGTCTTCGCCTTTCTCTTCTTTGAAGATGTCGTGAGGCCTCGTCGTCGTCTTCGGTGTCCTCGCTGGACCCGGCGCGGAAGCGCTTCACTGGCGGGTATTCGTCGGAGGAGGTGTCCTCCTCCGCTTCCTCTTCCTCGTCGGAGGAGTCGACGCCGTCCCAGGACATGGCGTCGTCGGTGCTCTCCGCCTCCAGTTCCCCATCGACGAGGAACTGCAGGCCCTCCTCGCCATCGGTCAAGGACTCGTCGTCCTCGGACCAGGCGGCGAAATCCCAGTCCCTCTCGTCCCACCATTGTGGGGCGAGAGCGTTGTACGCCGCCGTCGGCGGGTGCTCTGGCGTCGGCTCCCGGTCGCTCATTGCATTGGAGGCTTGGGAGGAAAGGCCGGATGATCTGGAGGAAGAAGAGGCGTCCATGGCGGAGAAAGAGGGTTTTTTGGCTGATGGAAGAAGATGGGGGTACAAACTGCTCAGATGAAGTTAAATAAGGGGAATAGTGGGAGGTGGTTCAATGCTATAGCGGTTTCCCAGAATGTGCTGCCGAAATTGTCAAATCATGCACTGCGGAGAAGTGGAGAAGACAGGGCATCATGATGAGGGGGTGGTGTGACGATTCTGCTCTGCAACGCATTCTGGCAACGCGTAACCCGATACAAAAAAAAAAAGAGAAGAAAAAACATCAACAGAGTGGTTTTGGAATTATTATTGCCAAAACCAGGGGGGCATGTGTTATCGCCACATTTTGGCCAAAGGAGGAGATGGGCCGTAATCAAGATGGGCTTGGAAGATACATATATGCAATGTGTTGTTGAATCGGCCTTGTGCGTGGATTTGGGCTAAATTGCCCGTGTATCTTATATTGTAATAGGTTACGTTTCGGTTTAGGTAAGAGATAGAGTTGTTATAATTATTCCAAAGATAGAAAGTCTCCGGACTATAAATATGTACCTAAGGTTATTGAGAAAAGGAGGACGATCACGTTCACAACAAACACAATCTCGGCGCATCGCCACCCCTTGTTTCTAGGGTTTTTCTCAGGTAAGTGCCATGCTGCCTAGATCGCATCTTGCGATCTAGGCAGTATCTGCTTATGCGTTATTTGGTGTTACTCGTACTGAAGCCTTGTTGATGGCGAGTAACACTATTATCATAGATTTGTTTAGGTTAGCATCGATACTTTTTACTATGATTGTTTAGTTATGCTACCTCTAGTTATCTCGCCGCCTTTGCACCTTTTCCCGGGTGCAAGGGTAGCACCTTGCTTGATCTTTATTCAGTCGATTTGATCTGTTATAGTTATTCCTTGTTCTCCAAGGTTTAGTTTGATATCCACATGATCAGGCCTTGCAAACGGGTTGAACGATCCAGTAGTATGTAAGATATGGTTTGCCAATCCGAGAGGAGTTGTTCCGGGAATTGACTTTGCGTTGGTTTTTAGGCCTTCTCTAGGGTTGGTTTTCTATCATGTTTTGTATCTACCAGGCTCAATTACGTGTAGGATGTTCCAATTATGTGGTGAAAACGTTAAACTGTCGTAGATCGATTTAACTTGTATTGATGAAGCAAAACCCCATGTTATCGTAGATCTAATGCAGAACCATGGGATAATCGGCTCCAGGAGACGATTCACAGGGAAACCTGGGAGCCGGTTGTGGCTTGAATTTTACGTGTGTTTGTTTGCCATGCAGGAAACCACTCGAAGCAACCCATCACCTTCCTGACCAGGTATAGGTCGTGTACGCCTCATCCGCCCGGGGCGTGCCGGAGTTTTGCGGGTCGTTGCCCGAGGGACCAGGGCCCACCAGCAGTTCTGGGAGCCTCCCGGCTCTTCGTGTTGCTCGTCGCTGCTCGCCGGTGGGTTTTGACAGGCAACACCCTGATGATGATCAAGTGGTTGGAGAGGACAGGCGCGACCGAAATCGAGCTTCCCGACGAGGATTCCGACGAACTGCCGCGAAGGAAATCAACCAAATTCACCCGCTCCAGTGCTCCCCTTGATGCACGCTCCTACCTAGAGGATCTACGGAGGCCGGCGCTTCTCCATGACGGCTTAGAATGGTGTGGGGAGGCGTGGTTCGACGGCGAGGAGTGGCTCCAATGAGCTAGGGTTCGGTCTCATTCGTATCTGAGAGGATAAGGAGGGATTGGGGATAGGGATTGAGACGATGCGTCGCGGTGGCCTTCTTATCCCCTCCTGGCAACGGCGACGAGTATCTTGGCGCAACGACGAGGATGACGGCATCGGGCGGCGACGAGCTCCGCCAGCGAGCTGCCTGTGTGCGTGACGGTGACGACGATGACCGTTTGGCAGATAACCCCCTGACATTTTTTTTAGCTCAGCCAACGGTTCGTTCCTCACCCCACTTGTCAGTCACAGAAAGAAAAGAACCTGGGCTGGTACTGGGCCATTATGGGCTGCACATAGGAGTCAGATAGGTATAAGGTGTTGGGCTGCGGCCAGGTTTAGTTTTTTATTTGTTTTAACCTTTTTCTATTTTCTGTTTTCTAATTCAGATTTAAATTTGAATTAGATTTTTGAAAATTTCTTTGTATGTTTAATTTGCTGGATATTGGCAGTAATATTAAAATATATTTGGCAACCTTTGTGAACCTTTATTATGCCTTCTTTTTATATTTATTTTATTTTATTTTCTTAATAAGAACTCTTATTTTAATATTTGGAAGAGACTTCTTCTTATTATTTTCTTCTATTTTTAATTAGATATTTATTGAATGATATGTTCTTATTTGCTTATAAATTTAATTTTAATGAGCTCATAGTCTGAATAGAAACTTTATATATAAGTTTAATGATTTTATACCATTATTTGATGCATGAAATATAAAGACATTGATATGATGATTATTACTTCCATTAATTTGGAAAATAGTCATGTAGGTGATAAACAAAGAAGTTTAGGGTTTTGAATTATCAGTACTCCCCTTGGCTTTAGGGTTTTATATAAGCTTAGATTCTTTTTTTAAGATTTAAGAGCTAATAACTAAGCACATGGTCTTATGTATGTAGTATTGGATGAATTCTCCCTTCTTTAATAGAAAGTAATAATTGGAGTGTTTTATAGAGGTGAATATACTTAAGCAAATATAGTGAAGATGGTTGAAATTAACAGAGATATGCTTATGTAATTTGCTATAGGAAACTATCTCTATAAAGTGCTATAGACATCAGATGATTGATCAATGGTATATAATGGATATTATGTTTGAGTTGAGATTTAGAGTTGAATGCTTACCATGATTAAAATAGGAAAATGATTTATACATATAACTATATTTCTCCACCTTGGGTTTCTAATTAAGGAATTCCCTTCCTAGATATAATACCTCTTTCTATCCATCACCATGGTTAGTTTGATGGACTTACTTATTAAAATCTTATTATTCAATATATTATTTTTCTAAACTTAGGGATGAATCCAATGAGTTTGATAAAAATATACTTCATAGCTTTATCAATCCTTGCTTGGTTGAATCAACTATTGTACTGTTGACAATCTTTCATCCCACCAGTAGTTGTTTCAAACTCTACTCCCAATCTTCCTTAATCCCCATCACTATTCTTTCTCTAAAGTAAACTATCCTTAAAGATGAATACACCACTTTTTATGACTCTATGATATACTAGCTTTAGTTGAACAACATCATCTTATACTTACTTAACCCTCATGACTTACACTTCAATCCCTAAATTATATTTATGTGGTTTGCAAAGACTTCTCTAGGATCACTTATCTTTACTAAAGTTCCAATCATGTTCTACCTACCAATATTATCTATACTAGATATAAGCATTCCATGTTAGTGGCCAAAGCATTACCATTATAATACTTTAATCACTTATTACTGAAGTTCTTAGTTAGTTAAGAAGGGCTTCATCAATCCTACCTTTTATTGTCTGAAAATTATCTTCTTAATATCTTATATTGGATTAAGGTTATTAATGGACTATGCCTTTATTAGAAGATTTGAGTAGATGTTCTGATTGTAGGGGTTCGTAGCATGGAAAGCAAAAAAAATCTATCGCACGAACACACACAAGCCAAGATATATCTACTAGATTGCAGCAACGAGTCGATAGAGTACTAACCCTCAAAGATCCAAAGCGGTTAACAAGAGCAGATTCTTGTGGATGATGTAGTCGTACACTTCCGATCTCAAGATCGCGTAGACGATCCTTCCGGCAAGGCGTTCGGCGCTTCATGATCGGTCACACGTTAAATTTTCGATGACCTTCCTCTCCCTTGTTCCAGCAGGTAGCGGAGGTTGTAGCACTCTCCTCGTGATTCCAGCAGCACGACGGCGTGGTGTCAGAAGTAGAGGGGAGATCTCGCAGGGCTTTGCCTTAAGCCGGAGCGAGTATGGTGGAGTAAGAGAGGGCCTTGGCGATCTACGGAATATAGGGCACCAAGGGGGGTGGTGTAGCCGGCGGCTAGGGCTTGGGGAAGCCCTAACTCGGTGACTTGGAGGAGCCCTAGGTGGCGGCTGCACTTGGGTGGAGGCGCCAGGAGCTAGGGTTTTGGGTGTGAGGGGTAGGGGGCGCCCTACCCCTCCTTATATAGGTGGAGGGTGGCCGGTTGGGAGGAGGGAGTCCTCGCCCAACTCGGCCTCCTTGGCCGTCAGGTGGAGGGAGGGGAACTCCTCCCCAAGTAGGTTTCCTACTCTCCCTCCACCAAGCAAACTTGTCGTTTGACTTTTTCAAATTGGCGTTTGACTTTCAAACTAGGATTTGATTTCTCCCTTTATTTTGCCCAGCCAAGTGACCTAGTACATGATGCAACCATTCCATATTGTCATGACACATTCATGTACCCTTCCCCCCCCCCGGAGTGCCGGACCTTCTGGAACCTTCTAGAACATTCCTGGTGAAAACACCGGAATCATTTCCCAACTCCGAAACAGGACTTTCCTTATATGAATCTTATTCTCCGGACCATTCCGGATCTCCTCATGATATCCCGGATCCCATCCGTGACTCCGAACAACATTCGGTCTCTTACTCATCATTCCATAACTACTCAACAACATCGAATCCTTAAGTGTGTCTCCCTACGGTTCGTGAATTATGCGGACATGACCGAGACACTTCTCTGATCAATAACCAATAGATCAATCTGGAAATTCATATGGCTCCCACATATTTCTACGACTACTTTTCGATCGAATGAACCACTTACATACGATACCAATTTCCCTTTGTCTCACGATAGTTTACTTATCCGAGGTTTTGATCGTCGATATCTCGGCATACCTAGTTCAACCTCGTTACCGATAAGTACTCTTTTCTCGTTCCCGTGATATGTGATCCCTTGTGAGCCAGTCACATGCTTGCAAGATAATTGGATGACATTCCACCGAGAGGGCCCAGAGTATATCTATCCATCATATGGATGGACAAATCCCACTCTTGATCCATGTGCCTCAACACATACTTTCCGAACACTCAATGCCACCATTATAGCCACCCAGTTACAGTGTGGTGTTTGATGTCATCAAAGCATCCTTCCGGTGATGGTGATTAGCATGATCTCATGGTCGAAGGAATTAGGTTACTATGTATCAGAAAGCATATAGAAAATGGAGTATATTAAATGACTTTACCTTTATGCTACGCTTATCTATAGGAATATGTCCATCATATTATTCTCCTAATGATATGACCATGTTGTTAATAACATCTCTATGTTCATGATCAGGAAACCATGATCATATATTAACCAACAAGCTAGTTTAACAAGAGGCTTTACTAGGGACTCTTTTATGTTTACAAATCACACAAGTATTAATGTTTTCGGTTAATACAATTATAGCATGGTATGTAAACATTTATCATGAGCATGAAGATATGATAATAACCACTTTATTATTGCCTCTTGGGCATATCTCCAACAGTCTCCCACTTGCACTAGAGTCAATAATCTAGTTTCAACCCTTTGTGTATTCAACACCTATGGCTTTCTGGTGTTGTATGTACACAATTGCTAGTGGTCAACTGATCTCCGGATCTGACACTTCCAGGTCCGTGTGTAATTGCATGTCATTGCGTCTCTACGCATCACTCATTCTCTAATGAGATGGATTTGTATAAATTTGGTCCTTTGGTGAGACCTTTAGTTCTTTGGGGTTAAAACATGTTGATAATATTGTTGTACAATATATCTTCATAGTATTATCCCGCTGTGAACTACACCTAGTTTGATAACAAACTACTTGACACAAATGCCCTCTTTAGCTTCTATAATAGTAGTCATATACTTAGCCTTTTGGTGTAGTATCTGTCACAATGTCTTAACTTTGGAACTCATCCAAATCCATTATGGAACTTACTTTCCATTATATTGTGCCACCCTTAGTTTAGATTGAGATAAACTTAATTTGTACTTTGTGACAAAACTAGTATCAATGTAGTACTTTTACAATGAACTAATCATCTATTTGTCACTTCTACAAAATAATATATTCTTAGTTCTTCCAAAGATCACAAGAATATCCTTACTATCATCCAATGATCATCTTATGAATCATTCTGGTATATGCTCATAACATTTAGAGCATAGGACATATCTGGATTTGTACATATCACAGTATGATTGATATAAATACTCTTTGTGATTTCATACATCAAGTATCAATCTATACTTGTATCTTTGTTTCACTTACCAAGTGTCAACACACTTGAATATATCATTAATATTGAACTCATTCAATCCTTTCTGTGTGACAAGAACCTTTCTTGTAGTTTCTATATTGAACTTATTCAATACATCATCTATGTACTTTTGGCACAACCATATTAGCGTCTATTGATGCCAAATATTTGGGTTTTGCCTAAGTCTTTCATCAGGATGAAATTCTTAATATGTGTTAATAAAACATACATCATTTCCAATCAATAATATGTCTTCCACATAATGTATTAAAAATATGTCTTAGCGCTCCCACTTAATTTCTTGCAAATGCAAGCATCTTCATCGTCTCTGATGAATTTAAACTCTTTTAACAATTTCATCATGGTGAAGATTCCAACTCCGCGATGCTCACTTCAACCATTGAAGTTTGTATATGCTTTTTAGCATCCTTTGAATTAACAAAACCCTTTGGACCATGTTATGCACACGTCCTAGGTAATAATTCTATTAGAAGAACTTGTTTTGTTTATTCAACTACCACATAACAAAATTATATGTAGTGGTTGCTACATTAATCCGTCTAGACTAAATATCGCTATCAAAAATCAAATCTTGTCATATACAACCTTTGAACATTGTTGTGAACTCTTTCCCAACATGTCGACTATTTCATAGATGTGAAACATCCATGTCTATTTCTTTATAGAACCAAACACGACTATAAGGTCTTACACCTTTATCGAGGGTTCTTGTGACACCCCGGTTCTGATAAGACCGTGGCCTCTATGTGACATGCCAATCCCTGGATCGGTTCATTGGCCCACAATAGAGTAAGATAGATAATCATAGCAAATAACCGTGTATCATGATCTACAAGATCCAGAGTACCATTATTACAATGTAAAAGCTTAGCATAGAGCTAGCTCAAATTGTTCAGGTAGCAACAAAAGCGAGTAAATCCTCCAATCTTCAAATTGCCCACAAGTGAACAAGTGCCGAGTGGAGTACCGTGGCCTATAACGATCAATCAATCGGAATAACCTGCAGCATAAACGCAACAGCCCAAGGGTCAATACATGGAATGTATGGCAAGTAGAGCTAGTAATGGAGACAATAGTACTAACATCTACATGCATATTTGGCAAGTGGAGATGTGTCCGGCTTGCATTTGCAAATAACTTTGTCCTACTTTCATAAACAGTTTTGAATTTTCTTTGAAAAGATCCCAATTAAGTTAACCCAACAATATTAAAACAATTATGAAATTAGAATGAGCGAGAAACATGTCATGGAATCAATATCTAGCAACTCGATGTCCATAACCGGGACACGGCTAATCGATTAGATTATGCACTGCAGAGGTTAGTACACTTTACCCATGTGACTTGGCCAGCCCATTGTACCATCACTCTCATTTTGAGTGGTGATAGGAGAAGTCCAAGAAGAGACTGTTAGGAAGTAGCTCCTCAATCCCGACGCAAGACCGTCCAACCTACCAAAATTCTACATCTCACGGATACGCTGGTTCGAGTTACCACAACCTACTAAGTCCAACCAACCGCCCATTTCATTATTGGCACATGGTTGTACACGTAAACTACACAATAAAGAAGCCAATCATTCTCTCTTGATACCGGTGCCTTTCCGCAATGAAACCACCAAAATTATCAATACCATCACACCTGTGGGGTTCATTGATTAAGTTGTTTTAGTTTTCACAAACCAATACTTTGAGAAAACAAGTAACAATGATGTAACCCAGCCCTCGTTCAACATAGCATGGCTAAGCACATCTACCAACGGTGGTTCATCTACAAAGAGGGTCCTACCACATAATAGGACATAGCATAGCGATAGTATCATCCTACACATGCATCTACAAAATACACGACAATGCATTGAAAATAGTAGGACGATATCATGAACAAAGTAGCATCTACTTGCCTTGGTTGTAGCGGTGAGGAACAATCCACACACGAGCAAGGGTTGCACTCCACACAATCTACACGACACAATTGCATTCATAAACAAACAATTCACAAACATATGCAACAAAATGATGCATGAATGCAAGAACGGCAAGCGAATTGGTGCTACAGCTGCACCACATAGTACTAATACATATTACTACCGAATACATGCATGGAAAATAGATTTTGGCGCAAGGGAAACTGTTAACCAAAAGTAGTGATCACTACTAGAGCTAGAACTTAAATAATTCACTACCGGTAGTAAACAGTTTGTAAAATCTTGGAAATATTCTACCGCAAAAGGCATCGCTGATAAGAAACAGTACCAATTGGAATTACTCAAAAGGAGTTATAAAACTTCCGAGTAATTAAAACACTGCAGAAAGCCATTAGACAAATACTGCAGAAGTTTTTACTGTAAGCCTATCTTTTATTTCACTATGAGATTCCCTCGTTCACACGAGTTCAGGGACATATCACACGCGATTTTTGAGCTACGAAACTTTTACTACGAATTTATTACTCCGAAAGGCCACTAACTAGTTTGATTAAACTGTACTAAACCTGACAGTAAAAGTCTGAACCAAAGCTACAGCGAGATTCTACACGACTCACTGAACGCGTACATATTTTATTTGCAATTTTGGCCAAGCGGTTTAATTTCTACGCAATTTACAAGATCCTACCGAAATCTGCCAACTAATAGGATTAACGAAATTGACCACCAATCGTGTTCTCGATGGCGCTGATCGGACGTCTGACCAGTCAACGTCTGGGCGTCTGACTAGTCAACGTCTGAGTGCTGACCAGTCAACGAACGATCTAAGCCGCTGATCTGAGATCCGACGGTGGCTGCTTTACCGAAACGGATTGCGAAACGAACTCCGCGAGCTCCGGACGGCGGCGGTCGGTTCCGCGGCCGTGGTTCTACTCGCACGCACACACGGTTAACTACGGCTCCGGAACAATAAACGCGTACAGACGGCGATCTGCAGGGCGCGGTTGGCGGCGGATGGAGACGCCAAGCACGGAACGGAAAGGGGGCGAGACGAACCCGACAACAGACGATGGCGATGGCGACGGCGGCGAGGAGAAACGGGCGGCGGCGGCGGGCGGCGGCGTGCCAGTGGAGGCGGCTCCAGGAGGTGTTGGCGGTGGTCGAGTGGGCACGGATCCCAAGGCCGGTGGTCCTTTTATTTGGTCTCTCTCACGCGGAAAGAAAAGAAAGAAAGAAAAAAACTGAAATAGAATCGGTCCGCGGTTGGACTCCGTTTGAAATCGGTCCGGATTTTCGGACCGTTTTCGGTTTACTAAAACGTTCGAGTCTTTTGCATACGAACTCCGATTGAGCGATTTTCGCCCACGGGTTCAGATTCGTCGAGGAACAACCTTCAGTCGAAGTTTGTGCGAAAACTCGAATCTACAGGGTGGTTGTCGAAGTCTCTTGGTTTACTAAACGTCGAGTCTTTTGCATACGAACTCCGATTGAGCGATTTTCGGCCTACGGGTTCAGATATCGTCGAGGGGAACAACCTTTAGTCGAAGTTTGTGCGAAAACTCGAATCTACAGGGGTGGTTGTCGCAAGTCCCTCTAAAGCTCCCCGCAGGAAACTCGGGTCGAAACAAAAATAGGTTTTCGCAAATAGCGTTTCGTCGATCCTCTCTACTCGACGGTAATGCATGGTAAGATATGATGCGATGCAATGAATGATATGCAAGACCAAATCGAAAATTTGGGATGTGACAAGACTAACCCCCTTAAGATGAATCTCGTCCTCGAGATTCGGCGCGGCTAGCAAATAGGTGTGGGTAGTCCTCTCGGATGTCATCTTCACGCTCCCAAGTGGCTTCCTCTTCGGTGTGGTGACTCCACTGCACCTTGCAAAACTTGATTATCTTGGTACGGGTAGTCCTTTCTGCTGTCTCTAGAATCTTGACCGGTTTCTCCTCATAGGTCAAATCATTCTCAAGCTGAACCTCCTCTAGCGGTACAGTATCTCTCAATGGTGTATCCACCACCTCCGGATGGCACTTCTTCACCGGGACACGTGGAACACATTGTGAACAGCAGAGAGCCTCCGCAACTCCAAGCGATAAGCAACCTCTCCTTTGCGTGCTAAGACTCGATATGGTCCAATAAATCGAGGTGCCACTACCCTTAATACCAAATCTCTTAATTCCACGAGCGGCGATACTCGAGGTATACTCTATCACCTATCTCATACACCACCTCCTTGCGCTTGGCGTCGCCAGTAGCTCTTCGTCTTGATTGTGCTACCTTGATGCATCTCTAACCAAGGCGACCTTCTCCTCGGCGTCCTTGATCAAATCAGGTCCAAACAATCGACGTTCTCCTACTCCATCCCATAGCAATGGTGTTCGCACCGCTTTCCCATACGACGTCGAACGGTGACGTCTTGATGCTGGTTTGATAGCTGTTGTTGTAGGAAAACTCGGCATACGGCAAATTCTCATCCCAACTAGAACCATGAGCCAAGGCGCAAGCTCTTAGCATGTCCTCCAAAATCTGATTCACCCTCTCGGTCTGTCCATCAGTCTGTGGGTGAAACGCTGTGCTAAACTCCAATCTAGTACCAAGTGACTCGTGCATTTGGCGCCAAGTGCGAGGTAAATTGGGTGCCTCTATCGGATACGATACTCCTGGGAACTCCGTGTAGGCACACAATTCTGTCCATGTAAATCTTGGCCAACTTTGCACTCGTATAGGTCGTCTTCACCGGTATAAAGTGGGCTACCTTGGTCAAATGGTCGACCACTACCCAAATAGAGTCATATCCTGACCTGGTCCTGGGCAATCCTGATAAAGTCCATTCCCACTCTATCCCACTTCCAATCCGCACAGCAATGGCTGTAGCAATCCTGGCTTACGGTGTCCCGCTTCACTCGGCTACATACATCACATAGGGCAATATGCTGCGATGTCTCCCTTCATGTTGTTCCACGAATCATCCTTTAGGTCCATATACATCTTCGTATTGCGGATGTATGGAATACGGCGAGTCATGAGCTTCTGCAGAATCAACTTCCTTAACTCCGGATCGTTGGCACACACAAACGATCTCCATACCACAAGGTACCTTGCTCATCCTCGCGGAATTCCCTTGCTCGACCTTCCTTCATCTTTTCCTTAACTTCATCTATCTCTTTGTCTCCCACTTGAGCCTTCCTAATTCTGTCCTGGAGCGTTGGTTGGACTTCCATTGTAGCCAAGTATCCTTGAGATACTACCTCCAGCCTAAGGTCCTTGAATTGCTTGCACAAATCCTCGTGCAATTCACCAATTGTCAACCCATTGGCATAAACCTTCCGCTCGAGCATCGCTACTACATTGGCCTTTCACGGGTGGTCTTGTAGATTCATATCATAGTCCTTGATAAGTTCCAACCATCTCCTTTGTCTCATGTTCAGTTCCTTCTGTAAATATGTACTTGTGCTCTTGTGGTCGGTGTACACATCACAGTGTTTTCCCATTAAGTAATGCCTCCATACCTTGAGCGCATGAACCACGACGCTAACTCCAAGTCGTGTGTGGTAATTCCGCTCATGGTGCTTGAGTTGTCGCGAGGCATATGACACTACTCTCCCATCTTGCATCAAGACACTCCCAAGTCCTTGTCGTGAGGCATCACAAGACACTTGTAAATCCTTCGAAGATCCGGTAAACATAGAACAAAGCGGTCACTAGTCGACGCCTGCCTGAAAGCTGGCTTCACATACGTCTGACCATTCAAACTTCCTCTCCTTCTTCAGAAGTTCGGTCATCGGCTTAGCAATCTTGGAAAAGTTTTCTATGAACCTCCGATAATATCCAGCAAGTCCCAAAAAGCTTCGAATCTCTCCCGCATTCTTGGGCGCTTCCCACTCATATCGCGGTCACTTTGTTTGGATCAACAAGAATTCCTTCTCCGACACTACGTGTCCAAGAAACCCAATGTTGTTAAGCGAATTCACACTTGCTGAATTTGGCGTACTTGTGTTCTCTCGACTTCTCCATAATCAGTCTCGATGTTTCTCATGCTCGATCATCCTTGGAATATATCAAGATGTCATCAATAAACACCACCACGAACTTGTCCAAATACTCCATAAATACCTTTTTCATCATGGTCATGAAGTATGCGGGGCATTCGTTAGTCCAAAAGACATAACTGTATACTCATATAAACCATACCTAGTGGTGAAGGCGGTTTTGGTACATCCTCCTCTGGATCTTCAATTGAAATAGCACGATCGCAGATCAATCTTCTCGAACACCTTTGCTCCTTCCAGTTGATCAAACAAGTCATTTATGTTCGGTAGAGGTACTTGTTCTTAATGGTTACTTCATTTAGCGGCGATAGTCTACCACTAATCTCTTGGTGCTGTCTTTCTTCTCCACAAATAGAACAGGTGCTCCCCATGACGACGCACTAGGCTGAATGAATCCCTTTTCCAGTTGTTCCTTCAACTGTTTCTTCAATTCCTTCAGCTCATCGACATCCATCTTATATGGTTTCTTTGCTATAGGTCCTGTTCCCGGCATCAGGTCGATAAGAAACTCTACATCTCTGTCAGGTGGCATACCTGGCAGCTCTTCCGGAAACACGTCAGGGTAATCCCTAATCACTAGCACAATATCCACGCTAACCCCCTTAAGAGAATTCAGCTTACACCTTCCTGGTCGTGCAACCGACTTGAATCTAATCCTCTTACCATCCGGGGTTTTAAGTGAAACAGCTCGCTGTGCACAATCTATGTGTCCCCCATGCATAGACATCCAATCCATACCCAGAATGACATCTAATCCTTGTGAATCCAGCACTACTAGATGTGCAATGAAGTTGTGTGTTCCAATCCTCACACCAAGTCGCGCATCCCGCACTAGCTATCATATCTCCTCCGTGAAATCACTCTAATAGACCTTTTCATAGACTCGAGGTAACTTATACTTATCCACAAATGCCCTTGATATGAATGAATGTGATGCACCTGTATCAAAAAGTATAAGTGCAGGGTAAGTGTTGATTGGGAACTTACCAATCACAAGGTCAGGCTCATCTGGAATCTCCTCCACATTCATGTGGTGCACTGTGGCCTTCTCGCCGTTGGTTGGCTTGAGTCCTTTCCTCTCCGGACAGTTGTCAGCATAGTGCCCCTTCTGCTTGCACTTGAAGCATGTCACCTCACTCAGATCCTTCTTCACGAAGTTGCGATCACGGTTGCGGTCATGTCCACCGTGTCCTCCAGAGTGGTGAGAGTGTCCTCCCTTGTGGTTGTGGAGGCTGCTCCTATGGTTGTCATGACGATGTCCCTCGCCCCATGGTGGTGACGATCATGGCTCCCATGGTCACTTCCTCCATGCTTGGAGTATCCATCATACAGCGCGAGACTTGTGGTGTGAACCAGAGTGGTGATTGTTGTTCTTTCTCTTGCGGTTCTCCACCGCTTGTGTTTCCTTCCAAGATTCTGGCCTTGTCCATAAGCTCCGGAAAGTGGGGCAATAAACCACAAGTAGCTGTCGAAAGCTCATCACCGAGTCCATCCAGAATCTCTCCTCCTTTTGGCATCGGTGTCCACATCCTCAAGTGCATAACGGGACAGGTTGTTGAACTCCTCAATGTACTCGGCCAGTGCGATTGGTTTGGCGCAAGTTGCGGAACTCCTTCCTCTTCAGAGCTCAGAACTCCACGAAGACACGTGGTTGATCCTGAAACCTTCTTCAAACATTGCCCAAGTCACGGTATCCAGCGGTGGGTGATCGGAATGTGTCCCACCAAGAAGCGGTGGTCCCTCCGGTAGGTGAGCGGCAAACCTCACCTTCTCAGCATCGGTGCATCCGCAGTTACTAGATCCTTGTTGACTGAACGCAACCAGTCGAGAGCAACCATTGGTTCCGCAAAGAGAGAACTTAGCTGGCCTTAACCTCGAAATCTGGTGAGAGCATCTCCCCGAGGCTGATTGTTTCCATTGTTGTTGTTCGATTCGCCATGAACTGGGTCATCACTTGGGTCAGTTGAGCTGCCATGAGCTGCTCCATCTCAGTGGGGTGACGGGAGGCATCTGCGTTCAGCATAGGTAAGTTTAGAAAGAATCAACTACGGTAATAGGATTCTACCCATGCATATGAGCAATCAACAACAAACAATAGCAGACAATCACAAGCAAGCAACACATCAACAAACAAGCGATCCAGCAACATCCCAGGTGTTATCCTAGCAATACATAACTACTGAAATAGTTTTGCAAGAGTTGGCAATGGTTAACTAAACAATAGATCAACTAATCAACCAAAACAGCAATTCTGCCAGAACCGTCCAGCAGCAATCACGAATTTTTCCGCCTGACTTAAACTCGTCAGAAAATAAAGCCAATTTTTGTGCATATGGCACAGAGAGTTTCGCATCAGCCCAATTTTTTTCAGATTTTTCTGAGTTACCAGAAAAATATGAAAAATCGCACAGTACTGCTGTGTCAGTAGAAAAACTGCAGCGAAAAACACACAGATAGTAACCAAATTGCCATAACTCTTTCATTAAAATTCACACAAATAAATCCTGGGATATTGGAGTACACAAATAAGCAACTAAACACTTTTAATCTAACACGAACTAAGCTTCACAACGATCGAGACTAATCCTAACGAATTTGCCTAACGTGGTCTAATTGGTGGACTTCTATCTATTTCTTGAAGAGATTGAGGTAGGTCCTTGCGGTCATGCGTTGGCGCTTCGGCTCGCGGTACAACCATGGCGGCGGAGTGTACACCTCTCCTGAACCATCACTTGAGACTTCAAACTCCACCTCTTCTGGATCCTCCTCTTCTTCTTCATCCTCAGCTGCAACAGCAACGGCCTCATCTCCTCCACCATCATCGTCTTCATCATCATCATCCTCGTCCTCATCATCATCATCGTCTCCACTGTCATCATCATCCCCATTGTTGCCATCATCTCCATTGTCATCATCCGGGGGTGGATTCAGCTGTGCTTGGAGAGCGGCAATCTGGGCTGTCATAGCTTCAATAGTTTGATCCCTTTCCTGGACTGTCCCTGCAGTTCTTTGTATGTTCTGGTGTTCTCCTGCACGCATTACCATGAAGATGTGCTATGGTTGCATCTCTGGCTATCGTGGCATTCTCCAGAACTCCCACAGCTTCATGCAAAGTGTCAATCTCCTGTCCTTGGACCACCATACCATTGCTAGTAAAATCTGCAATCTCCTTTATCATCCTCACCTTCTCTGCTAGAGCTCCATTCTCCCTTTCCATGTCCTCTATGTGCCTCCGACGGGGCGGCATGTTGTTCCTGTCGCCCGGGGTAACCACAATGTTCCCCTCTTCATCACGCCTTCCATAGTCACGGTAGGGTGAATCTGCTGGTAGTAGGTGTCGGACATTATGGCACTGGCGAGACAGGGCTTCATGTATGGCCAAGTTGATTCCAAGTCCCCAGTTGCAGTATATCTTGGTGTAGACCAAGTGCACGGGGTTTGGCAAGGCGGCATCTCTGAATATGAAGGTAGTGATCTCCCATGCATCCTCTCCATATCCATAGGTGTACAGCCTTCTTCCCTTGAACATGGGCAGTGGCAATCCCAGTGACTGAGAGAGCTGAGCTAACTGCCTTGCAAAGGGCCTTGGTGACTCCATGGTGACATACTCACCCGACGTCTCCCATCTATCGTAAGAGAGGAAAGTGTGAGAATAGCATATGGTAAGAATTTTATGAGGGTGAAAGGCATAAGATGAAAGAGAGTTAATATAGGCTTTAGTAATTCTATGGCTTCCTAATCCAATCCTAGGTCACGATCCTACAATGACACACGGGCTCGATACCATCCTGTGACACCCGGTTACGATAAGACCGTGGCCTCTATGTGACATGCCAATCCTCGGATCGGTTCATTGGCCCACAATAGAGTAAGATAGATAATCATAGCAAATAACCGTATCATGATCTACAAGATCCAGAGTACCATTATTACAATGTAAAAGCTTAGCATAGAGCTAGCTCAAATTGTTCGTAGCAACAAAATAGTAAATCCTCCAATCTTCAAATTGCCCACAAGTGAACAAGTGCCGAGTGGAGTACCGTGGCCTATAACGATCAATCGAATCGGAATAACCTGCAGCATAAACGCAACAGCCCAAGGGTCAATACATGGAATGTATGGCAAGTAGAGCTAGTAATGGAGACAATAGTACTAACATCTACATGCATATTTGGCAAGTGGAGATGTGTCCGGCTTGCATTTGCAAATAACTTTGTCCTACTTTCATAAACAGTTTTGAATTTTCTTTGAAAAGATCCCAATTAAGTTAACCCAACAATATTAAAACAATTATGAAATTAGAATGAGCGAGAAACATGTCATGGAATCAATATCTAGCAACTCGATGTGTCCATAACCGGGACACGGCTAATCGATTAGATTATGCACTCTGCAGAGGTTAGTACACTTTACCCATGTGACTTGGCCAGCCCAGCTCGCACCATCACTCTCATTTTGAGTGGTGATAGGGAGAAGTCCAAGAAGAGACTGTCGAAGTAGCTCCTCAATCCCGACGCCGCACCGTCCAACCTACCAAAATTCTACATCTCTGATACGCTGGTTGAGTTACCACAACCTACTAAGTCCAACCAACCGCCCATTTCATTATTGGCACATGGTTGTACAAAGCTACACAATAAAGAAGCCAATCATTCTCTCTTGATACCGGGTGCCTTTCCGCAATGAAACCACCAAAAATTATCAATACCATCACACCTGTGGGTTCATTGATTAAGTTGTTTTAGTTTTCACAAACCAATACTTTGAGAAAACAAGTAACAATGATGTAACCCAGCCCTCGCTCAACATAGCATGGCTAAGCACATCTACCAACGGTGGTTCATCTACAAAGAGGGTCCTACCACATAATAGGACATAGCATAGCGATAGTATCATCCTACACATGCATCTACAAAATACACGACAATGCATTGAAAATAGTAGGACGATATCATGAACAAAGTAGCATCTACTTGCCTTGGTTGTAGCGGTCGGAGGAACAATCCACACACGAGCAAGGGTTGCACTCCACACAATCTACACGACACAATTGCATTCATAAACAAACAATTCACAAACATATGCAACAAAATGATGCATGAATGCAAGAACGGCAAGCGAATTGGTGCTACAGCTGCACCACATAGTACTAATACATATTACTACCGAATACATGCATGGAAAATAGATTTTGGCGCAAGGGAAACTGTTAACCAAAAGTAGTGATCACTACTAGAGCTAGAACTTAAATAATTCACTACCGGTAGTAAACAGTTTGTAAAATCTTGGAAATATTCTACCGCAAAGGCATCGCTGATAAGAAACAGTACCAATTGGAATTACTCAAAAAGGAGTTATAAAACTTCCCGAGTAATTAAAACACTGCAGAAAGCCATTAGACAAATACTGCAGAAGTTTTTACTGTAAGCCTATCTTTTTATTTCACTATGAGATTCCCCTCGTTCACACGAGTTCAGGGACATATCACACGCGATTTTTGGAGCTACGAAACTTTTACTACGAATTTATTACTCCGGAAAGGCCACTAACTAGTTTGATTAAACTGTACTAAACCTGACAGTAAAAGTCTGAACCAAAGCTACAGCGAGATTCTACACGACTCACTGAACGCGTACATATTTTATTTGCAATTTTTGGCCAAGCGGTTTAATTTCTACAATTTACAAGATCCTACCAAATCTGCCAACTAATAGGATTAACGAAATTGACCTACCAATCGTGGTTCGATGATCGGCGATCGACGTCTGACCAGTCAACGTCTGGGCGCCTGACTAGTCAACGTCTGGTGCTGACCAGTCAACGAACGATCTAAGCCGCTAATCTGAGATCGGCGACGGTGGCTGCTGTCTTACCGAAACGGATCGCGAAACGAACTCCGGCGAGCTCCGGACGGCGGCACGTCGGTTCCGTCGTGGTTCTACCGCACGCACACACGGTCAACTACGGCTCCGGAACAATAACGCGTACAGACGTCTGCGATCTGCAGGCGCAGTTGGCGGCGACGGATGGAGACGAAGCACGGAACGGAAGGGGCGGCGAGACGAACCCGACAAGCAGGCGATGGCGGCGACGGAGGGTGGCGAGGAGAAAGCAGCGGGCGGCGCGGCGTGCGCCGGAGGCGGCTCCGAAGGTGTTGGCGGGGTCGAGTGGGGCACGGATCCCAAGGCCTCGGGGTCCTTTTATTTGGTCTCTCACGCGGAAAGAAAAGAAAAGAAAGAAAGAAAAAACTGAAATAGAATCGGTCCGGTTGGACTCCGTTGAAATCGGTCCGGATTTTCGGACCGCTTTTCCGGGTTTACTAAAACGTTCGAGTCTTTTGCATACGAACTCCGATTGAGCGATTTTCGCCTACGGTTCAGATCGTCGAGGTGAACAACCTTCAGTCAAGTTTGCGAAAACTCGAATCTAGGGGTGGTTGTCGCAAGTCTCTTGGTTTACTAAACGTCCGAAGTCTTTTGCATACGAACTCCGATTGGAGCGATTTTCGCGCCTACGGGTTCGTATCGTCGAGGGGAACAACCTTTAGTCGAAGTTTGTGCGAAAACTCGAATCTACAGGGGTGGTTGTCGCAAGTCCCTCTAAAGCTCCCCGTAGGAAACTCGGGTCGAAACAAAAATAGGTTTTCGCAAATAGCGTTTCGTCGATCCTCTCTACTCGACGGTAATGCATGGTAAGATATGATGCGATGCAATGAATGATATGCAAGACCAAATCGAAAATTTGGGATGTGACAGTTCTTCAAGTTCAAAGCTTGATTTCTTGTGTATGGAACTATCACGGATTTTATGGCTTCAAGCCATTTTACGGAGTCATGGCCCATCATCGCTTCTTTGCATGTAGTCGGTTCATTATTGTCAAATAATGATTTAACCCTCAAATCTTGGTATTTGATTGTTTACCCGACCTACTTGGTTCAATAGAAACTTTGACCTACGTAACCACAATCTTTAAGCATTGTTGCTGCCTCCGGAACACTTTTCGGCCATGTGCAACTTTGCACACATAGCTAAGGTTCTTTCAACCTTATCAAAGTTCTATTGTCCTCTCACTTATCTTTTCACGAAAAATTCCTTCTCAAAGAAACTTGACGTTCTAAGCGACAAACACTTTTGTCTCCGATTTTATGGAGGGATACTTAACAGTTATTCAAAATAACATACAAAGACAGGTTCATCCGACTTTGGTTGCAAACATCTTTCTTATGCATAGCATATAATGTTTAAGAAAGGACAACTTGGGTTTTATCCCAAACCATAACTTTATATGGTGTCATTTCAACCGATTATGATGGAGCTATTTTCAGTGGAAAATGGTAGTCTCTAAAGCTTTTAATCTTTAAAATATAATGGCAGTTTTAAGAATTACACCTTTGATCTTACCATGTAAAACAATGTTTAATTACATATCTCGAACGCTCCATACTCTTATGGTGTTTCGGGCAATGCAAATCCACGGAACGATTCCTTAAATCTTAGTTATTATGCTAAACCTGTAACTCAAATATCTTCCTTTATGATCTTATCATAAACTATTTATATTCTTGTTACAATGATTTTGCACTTCATCTTGAAAGTCTTTGAACTTTTCAAATGTTTCATACTACATCCTTATTAAGTAAATATTCATATATTCACTCAAATTTTTGGAGAAAGCATATGAAGTTGAAATCCATCTCTTTTGACTACACATAATGGACTTCATACAACAATATGTACAAGTTCCAATAAGCTAGTCATTCGTTCCCTTTTGGCCTATGAACGAAGTTTTAATTATCTCTAGGAAAGTTTCACAAGCGTCATTTGATCAAAAATCAAAATACTCCAAAATTCCATCCACATGGAGTTCCTTCATGTTTTCTTTCCAATATAATTTAAACGACGATGTCACTTCCTGAGTGATATTTCAATCAATTTGTCTTTCGACAATTTTAGCACTAGTTTTATGGATGTGATTTCTCCAACGAGATTTGTAAGCCATCCATCTTTTATGGAGTACGGCAATTAATTGAACAACCCTTTTGTTCTCATAACACCTGATAAAACAAATCTTGAAGGCAAGCTTTGATGTTTAACGCGCAACACAATAACACTTTATTTGTTCTCAATGAACATCATCACATATTCTTTTGCTAGTTAGTTAGGCCATTGTGGTTCATGAATTATGTTGTTTCGTATGACGATTCATACCAAAAAATTCAGTATTCAATACTTAAGAACCACATTATTTAACAAGCAAAGAATACAGCCATAACTCGTATATCCTCTATATACCTAAACTTAACAATTCTAGTCTTTTCTTTTCTGCCATATATTTATAAGATTCTCTTTCAGTATTTTCTTTTTCTGTTTGAAAGAATCTATCAACATCAATAGTGGAGCCATATATATGACACATAGTCCAAAGCATGTATAGTTAAATTCCAATGTCTTTGGATTTACACTTTGAAGTAGATCACCATCATCAAATGTTTGGTGTTCTTTCAAATTCCATTCTTTATTAATCTATTGGTGTAGTAAACATTTTAACTACATCAAATAGTCACCCTTATCATGGAACTATCCATGATCAAGCTACTTTTAGCTTATAACGGTGAATCGCGAGTATAATGTTGCTCTCCAAAACCTTTCGACGAATTAGGAAAACTAGTGTCTCCAACCTTTTGTAAATTCTCATCAAATATGAGAACATAAACCTTGCCATATTATACTCTATCATGTTGTAACCAAAACATCATTTCAGATATCGCAATATCTTCCATACATGATGGTTTCTGAAACAACTCTTTCAACTCCTAGATTACCTTGATATTGAAACTATCTTTAGAATATCAAGAATCATGGAGACAAACATGATACTAAGACTGGAATTGTCACTCTTGATTTAATACCAATTATTAAACATCATGGAGTAACCGGAACTTACTGAAAGTTTGCAATAGGACTTTTAAACTTTATATTAACACTTCAAAATAATACGATACCAGTTTATAAAGTAACTAACCAGAATTCTATAGTTCTATCATCTCAATTATAACTAAGCGCAAGGTGGTAAACAGATGCCAATGACTACAACAACTACGCAAATTCACTTTGATTTAATTTATGATAAATAGTGTTCAAATTTTAAACATATTTCCGTTGAAATCCCACTCAAAACAATATCCCTCACATTGTTTTAGTGATCACACGAACCAAATCCACCACATCAAAACCGATCATCACGAGAGTTGATGTAGCTTCAATGGCGAACAATCAACATGTTCATCATATCTACTATATGACTCATGCTTTACCTTTCGTTGATCCATGTTCCGAGACCATGTCTGTACATGCTAGGCTCGTCAAGATCAAACCTTAGCTTCCGCATGAGCAAATCTGGCTTGCTCACGTTGTATACACTCGCAGAATCTAACACACCCGATCATCACGTGATGCTTCGAAACAACGAGCTTTAGCAACGGTGCTTACTAAGGGTGAACACTTTAAAACTTGAAATTGTGTGCTTGAGGGATCATCTTATAATGCTACCATCGTGAACTAAGTAATACAAGATGCATAAAAGGATTAACATCACATGCAATTCATAATATGTGATACGATATGGCCTTTCTTCTTGTGCTTCCGATCTCCATCTTCAAGCACGAACATGATCTCCATCATCACCGGTGTGGCGTCAAGGTCAATGGTGCAGCTTCATGGTTGTCATCCACCATCTTCAACTATTACAACTATTTGAATAGAAACGCGGGTCTTAACAGAATTTAAAGACAACCATATGGCTCCTGCCGGTTGCCAACTTACAATAAGGAACATTGCATACATCATATATAATCACAATCATGGCCATATCACATCACAGCACACCCCTGCAAAACAAAGTTAGACGCCTCTAATTTTCTTTGCATGTTTTACGTGGTTTAGGGCTTTCAATAAGTGTCATTCTAACTTACGAACAAGAACCACAACATTGATACTAGTATTGTCAATCACCCGTTGTAAATTGAATCTTAACTATGTTGGGAGAAACAGGCACCCGCAAAGCCACTTATGCAATACAAGTTGCATGTCAAGCGTGGAGCAAGTCTCATGAACGATGTCATGTAAGGTTAGCCCGGGCCGCTTCATCCCACCATCCCGCAAGATGCAAAGTACACAAGAAGCAATCGACAACAAAATCATCAACGCCCACAATGACCATTGTGTTCTACTCGTGCAATAGATCTACATATAGACACGGCTCTCATACCACTATAGGGGTTCGTAGCATGGAAAACAAAAATTTTCTATCGCATGAACACACACAAGCCAAGATCTATCTACTAGATTGTAGCAACGAGTCGATAGAGTACTCGAAGATCCAAAGCGGTTAACGAGAGCAGATTCTCGTGGATGATGTAGTCGTACACTTCCGATCTCAAGATCGCGTAGACGATCCTTCCGGCGCTGCGTTCCGGCAGCGCTTCCGCAGTCGTTCACACGTTCGGTACTCGATGAAGATCTTCCTCTCCCTTGTTCCAGCAAGCAACGGAGGTTGTAGCACTCTCCTCGTGATTCCGGTAGCACGACGGCGTGGTGTCGGCAGTAGAGGGGAGATCTCGCAGGGCTTCGCCTTAAGCCAGAGCGAGTATGGTGGAGTAAGAGAGGGCCTTGGTGATCTACGGAATAGAGGGCACCAAGGGGGGTGGTGTAGCCGGCAGCTAGGGCTTGGGGAAGCCCTAACTCGGCGACTTGGAGGAGCCCTAGGCGGCGGCTGCACTTGGGTGGAGGCGCCAGGAGCTAGGGTTTTGGGTGTGAGGGGTAGGGGGTGCCCTACCCCTCCTTATATTGGTGGAGGGTGGCCGGTTGGGAGGAGGGATTCCTCCCCCAACTCGGCCTCCTTGGCCGGCGGGTGGAGGGAGGGGAACTCCTCCCCAAGTAGGTTTCCTACTCTCCCTCCACCAAGCAAACTTGTCGTTTGACTTTTTCAAATTGGCGTTTGACTTTCAAACTAGGATTTGCTTTCTCCCTTTATTTTGCCCAGCCAAGTGACCTAGTACATGATGCAACCATTCCATATTGTCATGACACATTCATGTACCCTTCCCCTCCGGAGTGCCGGACCTTCTGGACCCTTCTAGAACATTCCTGGTGAAAACACTGGAATCATTTCCCAACTCCGAAACAGGAATTTCCTTATATGAATCTTATTCTCCGGACCATTCCGGATCTCCTCGTGATATCCCGGATCCCATCCGTGACTCCGAACAACATTCGGTCTCTTACTCATCATTCCATAACTACTCAACAACATCGAATCCTTAAGTGTGTCTCCCTACGGTTCGTGAATTATGCGGACATGACTGAGACACTTCTCTGATCAATAACCAATAGAGGAATCTGGAAATTCATATGGCTCCCACATATTTCTATGATTACTTTGCGATTGAATGAACCACTTACATACGATACCAATTTCCCTTTGTCTCACGATAGTTTACTTATTCGAGGTTTTGATCGTCAGTATATCTGCATACCTAGTTCAACCTCGTTACCGATAAGTACTCTTTTCTCGTTCCCGTGTTATGTGATCCCTTGTGAGCCAGTCACATGCTTGCAAGCTAATTGGATGAAATTCCACCGAGAGGGCCCAGAGTATATCTATCCGTCATATGGATGGACAAATCCCACTCTTGATCCATGTGCCTCAACACATACTTTCCGAACACTCAATGCCACCTTTATAGCCACCCAGTTAGGTATGGTGTTTGATGTCATCAAAGCATCCTTCCGGTGATGGTGATTAGCATGATCTCATGGTCGAAGGAATTAGGCTACTATGTATCAGAAAACATATATCAAATGAACTATATTAAATGACTTGATCTTTATGATACGCTTATCTATAGGATTATGTCCATCATATCATTCTCCTAATGATATGACCCTGTTGTTAATAACATCTCTATGTTCATGATCAGGAAACCATGATCATATATTAACCAACAACCTAGTTTAATAAGAGGCTTTACTAGGGACTCTTTTATGTTTACAAACCACACAAGTATTAATGTTTCCGGTTAATACAATTATAGCATGGTATGTAAACATTTATCATGAGCATGAAGATATGATAATAACCAATTTATTATTGCCTCTTGGGCATATCTCCAACACTGATAAGATCAAATAATAGATCAAAGACTAATAGTTTAAGAAGTTGTGAATCAATGGGGAGTTATACAATCATTGATGAACAACAGACATGGAGATAATTTCCCTCAAGATTGTATAGAAAGAAGATATATATATATATAGTGGATGATCTTGACTTAATCTCTTTCCAACTCCAATTCCTCAGAAGAGTTTTTAAGATTAGGTGTTACTATGATTCTCAGAATGTATGCAGATGGAATTTAGGATATAGTGGTTACATTCTTATTATTGGTTTTATATCCTTAATTTGATACTTATGAATGATTGTAAGGAACACTATAGTATGATCACCTAATGATCAAACATAATTCATATTATATTAAGGTTCATCTTATGGTACAATTTTGATATACCCTTAGATCAAATCTTTCTTCCCTAAAATGAGGTTTTAGCAAAGATCTTATTGAAACTTATCACGATCAACTTGATGATCTACTTCAATTCAATCAAGCTAAGAGAAGCTTCAATCTCTTTGACAAGTTTTGTTTAAAAGAGCGAAAATTATTCGGATTTTCTATGCATGAATGCAATGCACACATCTGGGTTCAACTTATTTCTAGGCTCTAACGCTGGGATGTTACAGTTTTTAACTTAGAAATTGGGATGAGGAGAATCTTGATAGCTTCCATGTCTTGATGCTCAAATTGTCCATTGCTGGGGACATGACTAAGTACTTAGATTTTACTCTATCGAGAGGTGGTGCACTTTCCCCACAAGACTCGACATGCATCGAGACAAGATCTTTCAGAAGCCTTCCCTTAGACAAAAATGGACGCGTTCGAACCTATCATCACCTACCACAAACTATTCATTTGGCTAAGTTATTGCAACCTATATGATCCAGGCAGAGCCCATAATGCCAAGTGGCTACACTAGAAGCTTCTCAACATTTGACATCTCAAATCTCTTTGTTCCTGGGTGGAAATCCACAAGTGCGATACACCAGGGTGGTCCATTGAAATGGGCCCTGAGTAACCACTCAACACAAACCATTCTCACCATTCCACCAACGTGATTCATTCACATAATTGTTTTATTAAACAAAACACAAGTCCTTGACTTAGAAATATTTCATAGCATGAATATAATCCACCCTTGTTTTCTACTAGCTAAGCTAAGAATGATAGTAGTAGGAATCTTAACTTAGCAAAATTCTACTAAGGTTCATCTACTAGGATTTCCCATGGCATAGTTTATACTTAGCAAAAATTCCATGCAAGTCTTACTTAGAAATATCACTAATGCATAGTGAAAATAATGGGACAAAATTATGAAGCACCACTTGACTTTTTGTTAGATAATATAAGTTCACTCCTTGATCTTGCAATGGTCACACTCTTCAAATGCCACTACAATTCAATCAAGCAAGCAATATTCAATCTACCATTCAAGTAATCATCACATAGAATAATAAAAACAAAGCAATGCATGCAAGAATGCCATGGATTGTTTTATTTGGAAAAGTGGTTTCTAATAGGTTATAAACATTTTAAAACACATATTGGTCATTTATAAAAGTGGCAAAACCATTGGATATCAAGTTAATGAAAATGGCCATTTAAATCATTTTTATTTTGCTAGAAATGATTTAAATCCAAGGAATATTTCTAGTGTTTACCAAATATATTTTTAACACAAATTTTAGTGTTTTAAGGTCAAGTGTTCTATATTGAAACCATTTGCAAAAGGTTCTACCTATAAACCATTTTTATACCAAAGTAATATTTTATGTTGTTGAAAATGCTTTTTAGCAAAGTAATAATTTATAGGATTCATCAAATATATTTATTTAAATCCTAAATATTGGTGTTTAGGGTCAGAGAGTTTAAATCAAATCATTTTCCAAAGGTTTTACTCAAAAATCATTTGAAAACATATTCAACAATTTTTATTTAGCTAGAAATGCTTTTATTCAAAGATTTATTCTTTAGCTTCACAAAATACACTTTTAAATCCATAAGTTGGTTTCTATTGTCAGTAGGTTCAAATCCACCCATTTACCAAATATTTTACCTTAAAAATATTTCTAGAATAATTTTTATATTCAAATTATGCCTACACAAGTTTCTGCAAAAACAACTAAGTTTCCATAAGTAATTCATTAAACAAAGTACATGGTTGGAAAGTAATCTTATTGTTGATTCCATTGATATAAAATTTGCAAAATTTGGACATGTGGATCAAAAGTTATGATTTTTGCAAGTTTGAACATTCCATAGAACAAAATCTGTTTTTTAAATCAAAGGCTGGCCACGTGGGGTGTTCTGATTCGTTGGTACCGGTTCGCACGTATCGGCCTATGTGGTGCGTTGGATCTAAAGAGGATCATGCGGCACAGATCAAAGTATACCCTCTCGGTTAGTCAATCTATCATAGCCACGCGATCACGATCTAACGGACGTTGATCAAACGACCATCAACTGGCGGCGCGCGGCATCGGTGAGCGGCGGTGCGCTCGGTCCATGTTGCTGCGGCGGCTACTGGAAGCGAGGGAGAGAATGGGGAGCGTTACCAGACTTGCAATGTCGCGCTGATGCTCAAGGTGTGCTTGGTTGGCGAAGGGGCGCACGAAGTCGACGTTGATTGTTCGTCGGAGATCGAGACGGTGTCGGGTGCTCTCTGTTGGAGACGGTGGCGAGTCTACAGTGCACGCCAGAGAGAAAGGAGGGTACTGTTAGATGCGCAAAGTCGTGGCGAGTATGCGTGTGTGAAAGAGGAGGAGAGGGGCGGTCAGATGCTACCTGGGGGTGTTGCCGGAGTGGAGGCAGACGGCGGCGCTCTCGGTTTTCGTCGTTGCCGACGTTTCAAAACGCGTGCGGGCTAGCTTGAGCTACTGGGAGATGCAGGGGCGATGGAGATCACTCTCATGTGCTCTGGGGGCAGTGGGGCAATGAGGGCTGGCCGGAATCGGAGTGGGAGCTTGTCGGAGCAGAGGGAGTTCTCGAGCAAATTCCGAGCGGCCTGGTGGCAGAGGGTGGGTGGATTCTAGGGGGAAATGGAGAGGGGAGGGAGGCGATTAGTAGGGCGTGGTCACCAGGGAGAGTTACTCGCGGTGTTACTCGAATTAACGCGTTTGAATCAGACCATAAACGTCCGAGAGAGAGGGGGGGTCAGCGTGAGGTTAGGGCTGATGACTTGGCGGTGGGGCATCATTGTCAGCGGGTGAGAGGAGCGTTCAGTGGGGTCCGATGGTCAGTGAGGTTTCGGGTTCGTTCTCTGGTGCGAATCATTTTTCCTGCGGGGGAGAGAGGAGATGGGCTAGCTAGGCTGTAGTGACCTTGGATCAATAAAGATCCTAAGTCCCTGTGATTTACATGCTAGTCCCTGGATCAATAGCTAGCACTCACAGTCGATGAATATCATGTAAAACACAAAGTCATTATTACATGGAGTATCCAGAGTATGAATTTATTACAAATTTGCATAGCATTAAGCTAGCTCAAATAACAGCGGAAACATAAAGCAGCTTGAGTCCATCAACGCCCCAGGCTTGTCGAGTGTAGACTCGCGATCCCTACGCACCTTTCAATCTTCGGATTCTGCACATAAGATGTGCAACCAACAAGTTGGGTCAATACTTTGAATGTATTGGCAAATTACACCAAGGGAAGAAAAGACTAACTCTACATGCAAGGCTAGTTTAGGCTATGGAGTTTATTTGCTCAAAGATAATTTTTCTTAAGTATGGAAAAGAAGAGAAGTTTTCCCTACTTTGTAAACATTTTCTTAAGTAATTCATGGTCAAGTGGCACACGAGGATATTACTCACCAAGCGTCCAAACAACCTAACACTTGGATGTTATTCACCAAGTTCCCAAAACCCTCCCAATAGCGATATGACACACGCCTTGGGTTCTTTTAGAAAACTTTAAGTTTTGAAAGAGAGAGAGAGAGGAAGATACTTCAGAGGCTCCATCCTTCACATGCTCAATGTTGTTCTATTTCCGTGAACACGACTGATCGACCAGATTGCAATACTCTCAAGAGTTTGTGCACTTTACCCACAATCCATGATCAAGTCATTTTACAGACAAGACCATGGAGAGGCTTTCCCTTAGTAGCCCCTCTACCTTCTGGATCCAACCTTGCCAAGAACCTCCAAATGTTGGTACCCAGGTGAGGATTCCCACTAAGTACTAGGCCAAGTCAGAGCCCATATGTATTGTGGTTGCACTGGAAGCTTCTGAATTCTGAAACATGGCATACTTCTTTGATTCCTGGGCGACCGTCCTCCACCAAAATCTATAGAGGGAGTGTCCCAACCTTTATTAACATAAGGTGGTGTCCCCTGTGTTTACAATGCTAGTCCCTGGATCAATAGCTAGCATCCACAGTTTAGATGTAATATCAAGAAACAAAGGTCATAATATAGCTTTATAACCAGGAATAACATAATTTTATTACATCTTACATAGCTCATTTGGCTATTATATTACATTGCAGCGGAATAACTATAAGCATGGGTCCTTCATCTTCAAAGTGCCACAGGCAGATGTTGGTTTTAGACTTTGTAATCCTAATCAATCAACTTCACTAAATCAATCAAACCTGCAACATACAAGTTACAGCCACAAAGGGTCAATACATTTGAATTGTATTGGCAAGTGATACTATGGTAGTATGGTGGAGTCTATCATCTATATGCATTTGGCTAAGTGGAGTTGAGGCTTGCATTGCTCAAAATAGATTTTTTCCTTAACATTTGAAAATACTAAGTTTTGCTTGGCAAAATCATTTTTCTCAATCAAAGATTTGAAGATCCTTTAACCAAGGCATCTCTCAATCAAAGATTGAAGGTTTCAAACAACCCTTGTTCAAACCACAAGATTTTAACTTAGAAATTTGAATGATGAGATTCTTGATTGCTTTCATGTCTTGATGCTCAAATTGTCCTTTACCAGGGACATGGCTAAGTACTTAGATTTTACACTCTGCAGAGGTGGTGCACTTTCCCCACAAGACTTGGTTTCGCAAGACAAGATCTTTCAGAAGACTTCCCTTAGACCAAAATGGACGCGTTCCAACCTATCAAACACTACCACCCTCTGTCCATATGGCTAAGTTCTTGCAACCTATATGATCATGGCAGAGCCCATATTTCCAAGTGGTTGCACTTGAAGCTTCTCAACATTTGACATCTCAAATCTCTTTGTTCCTGGGTGGCCATCCACAAGTGAGATACACAAGGTTCACCAGTCCCCTGGCCTTGTGTAACCACTCAACCAAAACCCACCAAGCAATTACCATTCCACCCAGGTGATTCATTAATTTAGTTGTTTTGTTAAACAAAAACACAAGTCCTCAGACTTAGAATATTTTTCCAGAGTGTGAATATATATTCCACCCATGTTTTCTATTAGCTAGGCTAAGCTGGATAGTAGTAGGAGTCTTAACTTAGGAAAAATCCTACTAAGGATTCATCTACTAGGTTTTCCTATAGCAAGGTTTATACTTAGCAAAATCCATGCAAGTTTTATTTAGAAAAATCACTAATGCATAGAGAAAGTAATGGGACAAAAAGTATGAAGCATCACTTGCCTTTTTGGTAGAGTATGGGTTCACTCCTTGTCCTTGCAACAATCACACTCTTCAAGTCACTACAACTCAATCAAGCAAGGCACAAACTCAATCTACCAATCAAGCAAAACAACACATGAAATGACAAAGTCAAAGTAATGCATGCAAGCATGCCAAGCTTTGTTTTGTTTTGAAAAGTGGTTCCTAATTGGTCACAAACATTTGAAAGCACCTAATGGTCATTTTGTAAAGTGGCAAAGTCATTTGCAAAAGGTTTCACATTATAAACCATTTTCAAAACAAAGTATCATTTTATGCGGTGTAGAAATATTTTTACTAAGGCATTAATCTATAGGGTTCACCAAATACATTTTCAAACCATAAAACTTGGTGTTTGGGGTCAGAGAGTTTAAAACAAAACATTTTCCAAAGGTTTTCTTTCAAAACCATTTTTAATAAATAAACCACATTTCTATTTGACTAGAAATGGTTTTAAATCAAAGAATCATTATTTTATTTCACCAAATACATTTTTGAGTCCACCAAGTGTTTCCTAGGGTCATTAGGTTCAAAGCAATCCAATTGCAAAAGATTTTAACCCCAAATTCATTTTTAAAAAAAATTTACATCTTTAACAAGCATACAAATGTTTCTGCAAAAACATACACTCTAACAGATACTATTTGCTAAACCAAGGGCATGGTTGGCTAGGGCTTGTTCCACTGATTCCAACGATATAAAGTTTGTAATTTTTGGACGTGTGGATCCAAAGTTACAAAGGTTTGAATTTGCAACTTAAATCTGATTTCAAAATCTGTTTTAAACAGAATCTGTCCACGCGTCGCGCCGTGATTGGTCGGTACCGGTTCGTGTGGATCGCACAGCTGCAGCCGTTGGATTTAAAAGGATCTGTGCGGCTCTGATCAACGCATACCTTTTCGTTTAAGTCGCTTGTTCCTACGCGTCCGATCTGAAACGAATGGCTCTGATCTAATTGACCACAAAGTGGCGGCGCTGGCGGCGGTGGTTGGCGGTGATTTAGGAGGAGAGGGAAGCAGAGGGGTGGCTCACCAGAATCGCCAAAGCCTACTGATGCTCAACGTTGTGGCATCTCGTCGAGGGGCGCTCGGGGTGGACGGCAATCGCTCGCCGGATTTTAGGACAACGTGGGGCATGCACTGGCGTCGTCGGGGATGGGGTTACAAGGCACCCTAAGGCAAGATAGGGAAATGGTTAGACGCGGAATGGTCTGGGGAAGTGGTGTGCATCATCGATAGAGTTTAGGTTGGTCGGAGTTCACCTGGAATGCTCGTCGGAGCAATGGCAGACGGCGGCGCACGCTCGGTGTTGACGAAGCTGTTATCGCCATATTTTGGCCTACGAAGGAGATGGGCCGTGATCAAGATGGGCTTAGAAGATACATATATTCAACGTGTTGTTGGATCGGCCTAGTGCGTAGATTTGGGCTGAATTGCCCGTGTATCTTGTATCATAGTAGGTTTTGTTTCAGTTTAGGTTCCGTTTCAGTTTAGGTAAAGATAGAGTTGTAAAGTTACTCCAAAAGTAGAGAGTCTCCGGACTATAAATATGTACCTAGGGCTATCACGAAAAGGAGGACAATCACGTTCACAACAAACACAATCTCGCGCGCCACCCCACAGTTTCTAGGGTTTTTTCTCGGGTAAGTGCCATGCTGCCTAGATCGCGTCTTGCGATCTAGGCAGTATCTACTTATGCGTTGTCCGGTGTTACTCGTACTGAAGCCTTGTTGATGGCGAGTAACACCTTTATCATAGATTTGTTAGGGCTAGCATCGGTACTTTTTACTACGATTGCTTCGTTATGCTACCTCTAGCTATCTCGCCGTCTTTGCACCTTTTCCCGGGTGTGAAGGTGGCATCTTGCTTGATTTCTATTTAGCCGATTCGATCTGTTATAGTTGTGCCTTGTTCGTCAAGGTTTAGTTTAATATCTACGTGGTTTGGCCTTGCAAACGGGTTGAACGATCCAGTGGTGCGTAAGGATGTGGTTTATTCGTTCTAGAGAGGATGTTCCGGTAATTAACTCCGTGTTGATTGTTAGGCCTCCTCTAGGGTTGATACTCCTCGTTTTTCGTATTTACCAGGCTTAATTACGTGTAGGACGTTCCGGTCACGTGGTGAAAACACTAAACTGTCGTAGATCGATTTAACTGGTAGTGATCAAGCAAAACCCCATGTTATTATAGATTTAATGCAGAACCATGGGTTAATCGGCTCTGGAAGCCGATTCAAAGGGAAACCTGGGAGCCGGTCACGGCTCGAATTTTACGTATACTTGTTTACCATGCAGGAAACCAATCGGAGCAATCCATCACCTTCCTGACCAGGTATAGGTCAGGTGGCACGCCCTCGAACCAAGACAGGACGCGTGCGTGCCGGAAAGCTTTGCGGGCCGTTGCCCGAGGGACCAGGGCCCACCAGCAGTTCTGGGAGCCTCCCGGCTCTTCGTGTTGCTCGTCGCTGCCCGCCGGTGAGTTTTGACAGGCAACACATTCTGGCACGCCCGGTGGGACATTCAACAACGTCTACATCAATGTCCGACGCTGCGATGGAGAACAGGCGATCACGCGTCTGGCGAGCTTCCTGCTGAGCACAAAGCGAAGTATGACGAGATCAAAGAGCTCTTCGAAGCCGACCTCATCGGCTCTTTCGAGAGGACCCGTACGCGTGGCATCAAATGGAGGGGATTCTCCCCCGAGGGTGCTCTCGATGAAGTGGATCTGTCTGTTCCTTCGGAGGAACGCTCCAGGGCTCTACGACAGGAGGTCAACTACATGGTGGCTCATTCTCTGCACCGCCACTCTGAGAGCCTGGTGAACGCTTTCGAGCGGGTCGCGGTTCGCGTAGTTCAGGAGATCATGAAACATCAGTACTCTCCGTCGGGGCCCACTTTAGGGACCCATCAAGGAGAAAGACCGCTCCACACCAGGCCGCAACTGCCATTCACACTCGCAGCTCCAGAACCGCCAGGATCAGCGGCATACATTGTCTACAAGGCTGGAGGCGATCCAGGCGATTGCCAATTCCTGTTTGAACCACCCAAGGAGATCCCGCACGGATATATATGCGCCTACGTGCCGGACTGCAACAACTTTGGCGCCGCACCAGATCGCAACCGCAGGAGTGTCCGCGGGGGTTCCTGCCGAGATCTTGAGGAGCGTTCTCGAGCAACGATGTCTGGGATGGACGCTGACAAACAGGCGTGGCTAGCTAAGTATGCCACTGGAACAAGTCATGAGAATCTAGCCCCTGCAGCTCAAACAGTGGATCAAATCACTACCATCCTGAGAGATCAGTTCGGCTTCGTGCCGAAGAGACGGACAATCGGCTACTCGAAGCCGTACCCCAACGAGTTTGACCTGATTCCACTGCCACCCAAGTATCGGCTCCCTGAGTTCTCCAGGTTCAGTGGGGCAGAAGGGTCAAGCTCAATCAAGCATATAAGCCGATACCTGGCGCAGCTAGGCATGATTTCGGCATCGGATCAGATGCGCGTGAGATATTTTGCGCAATCTCTAACGGGGCCAGCCTTTGGGTGGTACACCTCGCTGCCACCTGATTCGATTCGCACCTGGAAACAACTAGAAGAGCAGTTCCACATCCAGTACCATTCAGAGGCTAATGAAGCAGGCATTGCAGACCTGGCGCAGGTGCGACAGAAGCGGGGAGAAACTGTAGCCGAATACATCCAGCGCTTCAGGACCGTCAAGAACCGATGTTACGCCGCTCGTTTAACTGAGAAAGAAGCGGTCGACCTGGCGGCGTTGGGTCTCTTAGCACCCATCAAGGATCTGGCTTCCCAAGTGGAGTACAACTCATTGGCGCACATGGCCCAGAAACTGACGATGTATGAACAGCGTCACCCTGAGTTATACCAAGACAGGTTCAAGCGTCCCGTAAGCCTGGTCGTTACAGAAGAAGATGATCCTACACAAGACCAGGAGGTGGCCGTGGCTGAATGGGCTCGGGGGGCAGACCCTGTGTCCTGCAAGTGGGTGAAACAACAAGGGCCTTTAAAAGGGTTTGACTTCGATGTGAGCAAAGCCGAGCAGATATTCGATTTACTGCTGAAGGAGAAACAGCTGAGGTTACCCGAAGGCCACAAAATCCCTACGGCTCAGGAGATGAACGGGAGACCATACTGCAAGTGGCATCATTCGTTCACCCACACCACCAATGATTGCAAAGAGCTGCGTCGCCAAATCCAAATGGCAATAGAACAAGGCCGCCTGATCCTTGGGCAGTTCGCCATGAAAGTGGACACGAACCCGTTCCCCGGCGTCAACATGATAGAACTCAGTCGCTCCGCGAGGCGTCAGCTGGACTTTTCGTTCGGTGTTAATATGGCAGGGTCTGGGTACCACCATGACACGTACAAGGAGGAAGGTGGTCACGCTCGGAGCAAAGAAAGAGAGAAGGCTGGTCCACGCGACCGGCCCAGCCACGATGACGGGCGATACTTAACAGAGGAACAGGTGAGGAGGGTGCGGTATCAGAAGCCACATTCCACGCATCTCCTTAATAAGTATGAGCGTTAGCGTGATCAACAGCGCCAGCACGGTGGAGGCAATGAAGGATATGGGAACCTCGCCAGGGGACCATCCAAAGAAAGGGAAGGCGCAGACAAACATTGGGATTGTCCCTTCTTCAAGCATTGCTGGGACGTGGGAATGAGCCGATTGCCTACAGCCGACAATTGCCCAGAATGTGGACAGCAAAAGGAGGGCACGAGGCCAGTATCAGTGTTCAAACATCTAGGGCCTCTCCAACCTCAGAGCCGTCCCAGGGAGTCCGCTCGAGCAAAGGGCCTCGAGAGGCCCAGGGATGACAAAGAAGAAGACAGGTTTCACCGTCCAAGGTGGTGCCCCGATGGACTCAGACACACCCAGAAGCGTAGAGTGCAACGGCTGCGTAACTTGGAGGAAGCTGAAGCGCAGTATCTCCACGCTCTAAAGAAAGCACGACCTGATCTGGCCGTCAAAGTAAGGCAGACTACAGAGACGGAGGGCCGCGCGACAAGGAAGGAGTGGCGCCCCAAACCAATAAAAGCCGATGCACAGACATCGGCTGGCACAAACATGGTGTTCGTACTTCCGGTAGAATTCTGCGCGCCACGAACCAATGTGCTACCTGTGGCACAGATGGACTGCGGTCCGCGGCCGGTTATCTTTGAGAAGCCACGTGAGAAGGGTTATA
Organism: Avena longiglumis; assembly: GCA_030063025.1. Lineage (NCBI taxonomy): Eukaryota > Viridiplantae > Streptophyta > Magnoliopsida > Poales > Poaceae > Avena > Avena longiglumis. The sequence continues at coordinate 465,436,184 of CP125974.1, read as the reverse complement.
AACATCTGAAAGCTCTGTACCTACGGGGCTACATCAATGGGCAACCTGTCAGCAAGATGTTGGTGGACACCGGAGCGGCAGTCAATATCATGCCATACTCCATGCTACGACGTTTGGGACGCTCCACTGCGGACCTGATCAAAACCAACGTCACGCTAATCGACTTCAACGGCCAGTCTTCGGAAACGCAGGGCGTACTGAACGTGGATCTGACGGTGGGCAGGAAAACCATACCCACGTCATTTTTCGTCGTGAACAGCAAAAGTACCTACGCCGTCTTGCTAGGAAGGGATTGGATCCACGCTAACTGCTGCATTCCATCCACGATGCACCAGTGCCTAATACAGTGGGACGGAGATGAAGTGGAGGTCGTCCATGCAGACGATGCTATCGAGGTTTCCGTTGCTGGCATGAACGTCTGGGAAGCAGAAGACCAAGAGCCGATCTCTGGAATCAGTTTGGACGGCTGTGAGCGCATTGAAGCTACAAAAAACGGGGTGAGGATGGTCTTATCCACTGGCCTGGCAGAGTAGAAAGGTCCACGATCATACGTGGTACGGCCGATCCTCGCGATCGGCCACAAAAAATAAAAAGCAACGATCATACGACAAGCAAATCACGTAGTCGTAGCAGGGGGACGCCCTGCCATTGTGAAACCATAAGGTGTAAGCCACCCTCGACTAGCGCAATCAAAAAAAAGGGGCCGATTCAGGCAATCGGCCCAAATTATCTTTGTTATCTTCACCTACTGCTTGCCTTGTGTTTAGCATCGGTTTGACGAGATGAGTATCCGATGGCTGGAGAGCCGATATCTTCAATTACTTGAAGGATTCGGCTCGGGGGGCACCTAAATGGATGATGGACAGTAAAAATGTGGGGGCCGATGTGGAAAATCGGCCGAAAAATGTGGGGGCCGATGTGGAAAATCGGCCGATTAAAAAACACAAGTTACGGACAGGTGCCAGTTTACACATACGAGCCACTGCCAGTTTACACATACGAGCTACTGAAGAAGGCATCGAAGGCGTGGAAGGCGTCAGCCCGGATACGATCCACCTCGGCGATCTCGGCTTCGTCAGCTTCATCCTTGCCCGACACTAGCTGCTTGCTTAGGGCGCGTATGCCTGCCAGGTCGGTCTCCAGTTGAGCTTTGAGGCCTTCCGCCTCGTCTTGGGAACGGGCTATGGATTCTTCCTTGTCACGGATGAGCTGTTTAGTCACCCGGGCCTTCTCCTCAAGATCTTCCAGCTCCTTTTTCAAAGATGCGAGCTCGGCGATGCTGACAGAGGTGTCAGTTCTAGCATCCAGAGACGCCTTTTTCTCATTAAGCTGCCGACATCTTTCTGCAATATCGGCTTTCAGCGGGAGTTGGGCATGGCGCAGGTGGACCCTTTCACGGGCTAGTTTCACCCGTGGCTCGAAAAGGGACAGATTTGCAACCGACCAAAGCTTCACTTGTAATGTGCCTGGAAGATGATCCTGAATTTCGGCAAGAACACTCTTCACTTCTTCAGAACCCTCGATCAACTCCTCGAGCGGGGAGGACAGCAAGGTTTTAAGACGCTGGAATTGAGGAGGAGCAATCCTGGCTTGTGGTTCAGCGTGGGCAACAGAGGGAGTGGGTTCGATGGATTCAGGGTCGAACGACAGCAAACCTGAAAGATCGCAACCCTGGCAGCAAGAAAAGCGTCAGTATGCGTCTAAACATACAAGGACGGACACAAAAAATTTAAACGTACCTCTCCTATCGGGGAGACAGCCGATGAAGAGACCATCGGTTCGTGTGTGGTCACTGGAGGCTTGGCCAGGTTGGCAGCCGTTCCATCTACGCCTTCGGGGGTCCCCAGATCCGGCGTCAGCACGGCCCCGGCCTTCCCACTAGAAGCATCAGTTGCCTGTATAAAGGGTAATTTATCAATATAGAAAAAAGGGAGTAAGGGGCAGGAGCATAGAAGATGAGGATTTTTCAAAACCTCTTGGCTCGACGAAGAAGCTTGCAGTCCTTTGCGAGCTCTTTTGGGACCCGCAGATGGCCCCCCCTCGACTGATGCTCGGGGGGCAGTAGTTTTAGGGGCCAACCTCTTCTTGGAAGCCGATGGTGGTGAGTCCGGCTGGTTCGGTGTGATGGTCCTCTCAGAATCCATGGGACCTAACTCCCCTCGATTGGTCTGGGTATCCTCGCTGGAGGTGTCTTCGGCGGAAGCCTGCAAAGGAGGGGAGCCAGTAAGCGTGAGCATGGCTGCAAGAATGAAAGAAATAACAAGGATTGACTAAGGCCTGAATTAAGCTTACATGCGAGCTGTCTGGAGAAGGGCTCCGGTGCCTCAAGGTTTTTCTGGCAGCTACCTTCCTCACCATTGTTCTGGTTTTAGTCGGAACTCGAGGGGCAGCTGACTTAGGAGTTGTTGGTTTCTTGGAAGCCGATTGTGGCGTCGTCGGCTGTTTCTGCATTATGACCTTTTTCAGAGGTGGCGAGTTCTTGCAGAAAAGAACCACGGGAGCTGGTGGAAAGAACTCGAATGGGGAGCCATCACTATGCGTGGGCTCAGGACCGTCTTGTTGCTGCAAAGAGAGAGAATGGATTAATAAAAGGATCAATTGCAAACTGCATCAAGGAAAGTTGCGAGTAGTAGCACCTGTTCCACGGGAATGTCATAGTCGGCATCGAGCTGTTTCAGTAATGGTCCCAGAGCCTTCCTGAAGGCGTGAGTCTTCCACATCGACCACCAGTCTTCGAAGCCATCGGTGGATGATACAAAGGTGAGATTGTTGGGGATTGGAATAGTCAGAGCATCAAAGAATGTGTAACACCTTTGGCTGGTGAGGGATCGAGCGGATCGGCTCGCTCCGTAAGATGATGGAGGAAGAAGTGGGGAGCTACTTGTCCAAGACCGAATTGGCGAGCCACTACGACTGGCTGGTAGAATTCATACCCAGGTTTAATTATCCCGTTGGACGTACTCATGCCAACTGGAAGGAAACAGGGGCGAATCACGGTGGAAAAGAGCTGCCGAGTGCTAGTGTCATCGGCAAAATTGTCCAGCCTGAAGGAGAGTGGATTTTCAAAGTGTTCCGATTCCTCCATGTAAGGGAAGAAGGTGGGGTTGTTCAGACCTTGAAAGAAAACGCTGAACCATTTGGACGCCTCCTGAGGGGTCGCCATCGCTGGCAGTCGATATAAAGCTTGGCCATAGCTGGTGCATCGGATCTGCTTCCCTTTTACATCTGGAAAAGTACAACTCGCCAAAAGGGGGAAGTTTGGGATGTGATTTTGAAAGTATAGCTGAGCCCATAGTTGAATAAACCACCAAGGACCGCCTGTTTTGACTGCTATACCAGAAAACAGCTTGACAGACATCAACTGGAGGTACCGATAGACCTCTCCAAGGAACAGTTTGCCGATGCCTAGTTGAGTGCCTTTAGCCAATTCATAGGCTAGGGAGAGATAGTTCTTGGTTGGAGCTAGGGAAGGGCCGCAGAATATGAAGTGTTCTAACCAGAAGTTGAGAAAGGCTGTGTGTTCCTTCTCCGTGACAGGGCCCTTTGTCTTCATGTGGCGTTGGAGGTAGGCACCCCAGTTTGTACAGTCTGTTTTAGAAGACAGCTTGTAGGGGACTTTGGTCAGTTTAAAGGCGGAAGGGCTGGGTGATGTAACATCCAGACCAGTAATCATCACCACATCCAACAGAGTTGGTGACATGGGGCCATGACCGAACATGAAGCAGTTCAGAGCGTCAGACCAGAAATAGCCGATGGTTTTGAGAAGATTCTCGTGTTTCTCGAGAGGAGACAGTGATAGATGCAAGGCATCGGCTATTCCCGTAGTTTCCCATTGGGATTGGTAAGCTCTGGCTACCCTACTAAACCAAGAAACCCAATGTTCGGGAGGGTTAGGCCAGGCTCGCAAGCAGTCGGCCCAAGAGTTCAGATCTAGGTCTTGGCTTGCGAAGGGGATTCTAAGTGCTTCGCAAGAAATCAGATGGGCAGGAATAGAATCTGTACGAGGGCCAAGACAGAGGGAATTTGGGAGAGAAGGATGTGGCAGCAAGATGTCTGAAACCTAGAGATTTTAATGGTAGAATAAAAGCATTAATTCAGGTATTCGCCATTAAATTCTAAACGCATTCAGACTGCGAGGAGTAAGCGTACCTTCAGACCGGAGACCTCTGGATTAGTGTTGGACGATTCCGCCATCTAGTTTGCCGGCGGAGGTGGATCTGTACAGTCGAGGATTGAAGGTTCTTGATGCGATGAGCTTGGTCTGTTTGGTGGACGATTGGAGATCTAGGTCGCCCTTTTTGAAGGGGTTCGCAGGTTATCGTTTGAGGCTAAGAGGTGGCCGTTTAGGTTTGCCTAAGTTTGCGGCCTAATTTAACCTTGTCAGCGTTTTTGGGGAAAGCCGATATGCATCGGCTCTTTGAACTGTGGCTTGGTTGACTATGTAAACGTAACAAGGTAAAAGCCGATACGTTGCTATCGGTGTCTGGAGCATCGACTTGTTTTCAACATCGGCAAAATTGGGACGACAAAAGCAATCTTTGAGGAAACAGAGTTTCATTCATTCAAAGGCTAGGTGCTTACAGAGGGATGGTCGATTACAAAAGGGGTCCTGCTACTACTAATGCTACTGCTGCTAAATCCTAATCGAGGCCGAGGTCGTCGTCGCTGCTGCCGCCGCCGTCTTGTTCGCTGTCATCAGCGCTGCTACCGGCGTCGTCTTCGCTGCTGCTGTTGAAGAAGCCAGCAGGGGCCTCCTCGTCCTCGTCCTCGTCATCGTCGTCTTCGGACCCGGCGCGGAAGTACTTCACCGGCTGGTACTCCTCGGAGGAGGTGTCCTCCTCTTCCTCTTCTTCCTCCTCTTCTTCAGAGGAGTCGACGCCGTCCCAGGACATGGCGCGCCGTCGTCCCGCCTCAGCCCCCATCGAGGAACTGCAGGTCTTCTTCGCCGTCGGGTAGGGATGCATCATCCTCCGACCAAACGGCAAAGTCCCAACCCCTCTCGTCCCACCATTGTGGGCGAGGCGTTATCTGCCGCTATCGGGCGGTGCTCGCGGTCGCGGTCACTAATGCTATTGGAGGCGTGGGAGGACAGACCGGAGGAAGCAGAGGAGGCCATGGCAGAAAAGGGTTTTTTCCGGCGGAGAAAGAGGGTTTTCTGGCTGCGGGAGGAAGATGGGGACTGTGAACTGTTCAAGCGGATTTAAATAAAGGGGAATAGTGGGGAGATGGTTCAATGCCATAGCAGTTTCCCAGATTGCGCTGCCAAAATCGTCAAATCATGCACTGCGGAGGAGTTGAGAAGACAGGGCATCATGATGAAGGGGTAGCGTGACGGTCCTGTTCTGCCACGCGTTCTGTCGAACGCGTAACCCGATAAAAAAAACCCAGGAGAAGAAAAAAAACATAGAGTGGTTTTGGAATTATCATTGCCAAAACCAGGGGGGCATGTGTTATCGCCATATTTTGGCCTACGAAGGAGATGGGCCGTGATCAAGATGGGCTTAGAAGATACATATATTCAACGTGTTGTTGGATCGGCCTAGTGCGTAGATTTGGGCTGAATTGCCCGTGTATCTTGTATCATAGTAGGTTTTGTTTCAGTTTAAGTTCCGTTTCAGTTTAGGTAAAGATAGAGTTGTAAAGTTACTCCAAAAGTAGAGAGTCTCCGGACTATAAATATGTACCTAAGGTTATCGAAAAAGGAGGACAATCACGTTCACAACAAACACAATCTCAAGATCGCCACCCACAGTTTCTAGGGTTTTTTCTCGGGTAAGTGCCATGCTGCCTAGATCGCGTCTTGCGATCTAGGCAGTATCTACTTATGCGTTGTCCGGTGTTACTCGTACTGAAGCCTTGTTGATGGCGAGTAACACCTTTATCATAGATTTGTTAGGGCTAGCATCGGTACTTTTTACTACGATTGCTTCGTTATGCTACCTCTAGCTATCTCGCCTTTGCACCTTTTCCCGGGTGTGAAGGTGGCATCTTGCCTGATTTCTATTTAGCCGATTCGATCTGTTATAGTTGTGCCTTGTTCGTCAAGGTTTAGTTTAATATCTACGTGGTTTGGCCTTGCAAACGGGTTGAACGATCCAGTGGTGCGTAAGGATGTGGTTTATTCGTTCTAGAGAGGATGTTCCGGTAATTAACTCCGTGTTGATTGTTAGGCCTCCTCTAGGGTTGATACTCCTCGTTTTTCGTATTTACCAGGCTTAATTACGTGTAGGACGTTCCGGTCACGTGGTGAAAACACTAAACCGTGAGATCGATTTAATCGGTAGTGATCAAGCAAAACCCCATGTTATTATAGATTTAATGAACCATGGGTTAATCGGCTCGAAGCCGATTCAAAGGGAAACCTCGGGAGCCGTCACTCGAATTTTACGTATACTTGTTTACCATGCAGAAACCAATCGGGCAATCCATCACCTTCGACCAGGTATAGGTCAGGTGGCACGCTCGAACCAAGACAGAGACGCGTGCGGAAAGCTTTCGGGCCGTTTCGAGGGACCAGGCCCACCAGATTCTGGGAGCCTCCGGCTCTTCGTGTTGCTCGCCGCCGCCGGTGAGTTTTGACAGCAATGAAGCCGAGGTTACAGTGGCACTCGGGCGAACCAATGGCACGGGAGATGCGCCAGATGTGTAGGGTATGTGCGAGGTCGATGAGGCAAGGTATTGGTCGCGGAATTTGCACCGGGCGTCGTCGGACAAAGGCGATGTCTGGCGAAATTCGGCAGCCTGGGGGCGTGTCGAGGTGGGGCGACAGAGGGGAAGTGGAGAGGAGGGGCAGGCGCTTTAACGTGCGTGGTCAGGAGACCGATTAATGGTGGTTAACGCTGACACGCTTAATTTGGCGTAACGCCGGGCAGGGCGTAGTCTGCGGGTGGGGAAGAAGGGGGACGTAGCGGTGGGGTCCTCTGGCAGCGAGAGAAGGAAGAGGAAACAAGGGTCCACCAGTCATTTGCTTAGCGGGTCGTCTGGTGAGTGAGAAAAGAATGCTTCGGGGGAGAGAGGGGCTGGTACTGGGCCTTTTTGGGCTTGGCCGGCTGGGCTGGTCCAGACCTTATTTTTTTTGTCTGAAATCTTTTTCTTTTTCAATACTATTTTCTGTTTTGAAATTCCAAACAACATTCAAACATTCAACACTCTTTGCACTTGAATTTGGTTCTGTTTAACAACATAAACCAAAATCCAAAATAAAATAATATTTTTATTTTAGAGTCCATTTATAATTAAATAAAATGGACACTAGTTAATAAATCAAATGGGTTTTAATTTATTTAACAACTCCATTTGAAATCTAAATATTTTCAAAACCAAATCAGTAGGTTTTATTTGGAAATAGAGAATACTTGGAAACTTGTTTAAAGTAAAAACACCTTTTATTTTAGGGTCCATTAATAATTAAATAAAATGGGCCTTAGTTATTAAATCAAATAGGTTTTGTTTTATTAAAAACTTTATTTTGAAATCTAAAATAAAACCAAAACACTTCAGTAGGTTTTATTTGAGAATATAAAATATTTGGAAAACTTATTTAAAACAAATAAATAAGTTTTAGTGTTTTATTTAAAATGGGAAAGGCCTTTACTTTAATAAAATTTGGATATTAAATCCCTATTATTTTATTTAAATAAACCTTTGCTATTTTTATTCAAAACAAAATGTTTTAATTCAAAAGCTTGGCCAAGGTTTTAATTTGGCTTTATAAAATAATCTTTATTTAAATATTTCTTTTCCCTTTGAAAACCAAAGCCTTTATAAAAAGATTTCAAAGTAGTAGTAAAATATTTTTATTTTTCCTTTACTAAATATTTATATTTTTAATCCCTTTAGGATTTCTTTGTTCAAAATAGGTTTGAAGATTTCCAATTGGATTCAAAAGTTTCTTCTGGCCTTGAAAATGAACAAAGTTTTATTTTATTCCTTTATTTTTCACATTACAAGATTTGGAAAATCTTGGGATGTGACACAAACGGAAAGCACTATAAGACGCGCAAAGGTACTGCGGTGATGCGAGCGTGAAGGAGGAGGAGAGGCGCGGTCGGAATCTACCTGTAGGACTCGTCGGAGAACGGCAGAAGACGGCGGCGCTCTGTCGTGTTTGTTGTCGGCGTTCTAGAGCATGCGCGGATGAGTGGTTGGTGCTGGGAGATGCGTAGGGAGATGGGGGTCACGTTCGGGTGGTCGAGGGGTCCAGGCGGTGGCTGGGCTCGCCGGAATCATCGCGGTTGTTCATCGGAGACAGGGGGTGGTTGAGCAAAATTCGACAGCCTGGGGGCGTGTCGAGTAGGGGAGACAGAGGGGAAAGAGAGAAGAGTCACTGGCATTTTAACGTGCATGGTCAAGGCGAGTAATGGTGGCTGCGTTCAGACGAATTAGTGCCACGGAATCACTGCAGGAAACAGCGACGGGGGAGGGAGAAGAGGTCGCGCGGGTGAGGAGGATGAACAGGAGAGTGGGGTCCAGTCGTTAGTGGGAAAAGAAGTGAGAGGGAGGTCCACTAGTCATCGTCTGTCTGAGTACAAAATGTTTTCTTCGGGAGGGGGAGCTGGGCTGGTTTGCTGGGCTTGTGGGCTTGGCCGGCTGGGCTAGGTCCAAATCCATTTTTTTCTTCCTGGAACCTTTTTCCTTTTCTAATTCTTTTTCTGTTTTTGAAATTCAAACAATCAAACAACATTCAAACATTCAAACAATCACCACACTTGCAATGAGTTTTTGGTTCTGTTTATCTACATAAACCAAATCCCAAAATAAAATAATATTTTAAATCTTTTTAGGTTCCATTTATTAATTAAATAAAATGGACCATGGTTTATTAATCAAATAGGGTTTGATTTATTTAATAAAAACCTCATTTAAAATCCCAATATTTTCAAAACCAAATCAGTAGGTTTTATTTGGAAATAAAGATTACTTGGAAACTTGTTTAAAACAAAATAACCTTTTATTTTAGGGTCCATTAATGATTAAATACAATAGACCTTCATTATTAAATCAAATAGGATTTGTTTTATTAAAATATTTATTTTGAAATCTAAAATAAAACCAAAACACTTCAGTAGGTTTTATTTGAGAATATAAAATATTTGGAAAACTTATTTAAAACAAATAAATAAGTTTTAGTGTTTTATTTAAAATGGGAAAGGCCTTTACTTTAATAAAATTTGGATATTAAATCCCTATTATTTTATTTAAATAAACCTTTGCTATTTTTTATTCAAAACAAAATGTTTTAATTCAAAATCTTGGCCAAGGTTTAATTTGGTTCTATAAAATATTCCTTATGTATAAAACTTCTATTTCTTTTGAAAGCCAAATCCTTTTATTTAAAAGATCAAAAATAGCAACTCCAAAATATTTTATTTTCCTTTTATTAAATGTTTATCTTTTTAAATCCCTTTAGGATTTTATTTAATTCAAATTGGTTTGAAGATTTCCAATTGGATTCAAAAGTTTCTTCTCGCCCTGAAAATCAACAAAGTTTTATTTTATTCATTTATTTTTCACATAACAAGATTTGGAAAATCTTGGGATGTGACAAAATCTCACAGGTTGACCCGACAACCATTCCGCCAGAAGAAAACTTAGTTTTTATTTTGAAGTGGATTTGAGAAGAAAAGATCGCTCAAGAGAGACTTTATTACTTACAAAATTTCTTGTCTTTCGAACCCCCCAACGATACTTTATATATTTAGCATAGCAAGGACTTAGCAAAACTGGGGTAACCTATTAGTAGGGAAAAATCATAAGTATAGAGCTACTCATGGCATACTACAAAATCATCGGACTTGCAAAATAATACTAAGGAAAAAATTCTACAAGAACATCCTACTCATGCATACTGCAGAATTTGAAGATCACATGCATAGAATCAACACTGGGACAAAATTATGAACAAGTGGTGTAACTTGTTTTGATCCCAGCAGCACTCTACACAATGGTACTCCTCAGCGCACTCCGAACAATCTAATGAAACACAAACATAGATCCAATCACAACTTGCTCAAATTAATGACACAGAGATAATATGCATGCATGCAATATGGTGATTATATGTTGGGCCACGCAGAGATAAAACAAAATTTTCCCTCTAACGTGGTGATCCCAAGATCTAGCTGAGGTAGAAGGCCACGAGGTTTACCACTAGACGCGCAGTTGTGGATTACTAATGAGGCGCGTCAGTTGATGCAGTGCAGTCCTCACGATCCGATCGTCCTGGTGCTGATCGTACAGCACCTCTGCTGGTATCCACACGTGCAAGGAGGAGCACTGATGGCGAACTTCTAGATTTGTTACGGCGGCATGACTGCTGTGGATCTAGGGTTTCCAACACATGGAATGACCTAACCGAACAACGATTAACCCTTCAGGGTTGGTGTGCTCCACTATATATAGGGAGTGAACGTGGGCTCTGCTCGCGCGGCCCATTCACTAAAGCCCATATAATGTTAGTCCATGTGAGTCTAACTCACTAACTCAGTCCAAATCAGGCTCGGGTCCAACCCAACCAGATTTCCAGTTCAGATCCAATCCAAACTTGCTCCCTCTCTTAAGTGTGTGACGCCGCAGGCTCATGGCTACTTGGACATGATTAGAGTCCGACTCTAAATCGATCAGTCGGCAGCGGCTCCTAGCACAACGTGCCGACTCCCAAGTACCAAAGAGTCATGAGACTTGCCTTTCCAATGTGACTTACGCCCGAGACCCTTTTGCCTCACGATATACCTTGTCAGACTATGGGCAAATATTTGTCATCCCTTAAATAGTCTGACTCTCTTCTCGATCCGAGATAAGTGATTCACCCGACTAACTCTTAGTCGATCGCCTCGGTTAACACTTAACCGAGTTGTGAATGGCCATGCTTTCCGAATCATATCTCACGAGAGGGCCCAGAGAATATCTCTCCAAGAGGGGGGGCAAAATCCCATCTTGGTTATTCACATCACGCAGCTTGGTTCTCAGTTGACCCGAACTCTGCCTTTATAACTGCCCAGTTACGGATCAGCGTTTGACAGAACCTAAGTCGGTGATCCTCAACTCGGATTATGCAATAACCTCAGGTCTAAGAATTACATTGATTGAGATATACAAATAAAAACTTGTTCGTTGTACCTCAATATGGGTCAATCCGACTCGCTAAACTCTTTAGCCAAATCTGTGTAAGTTGGAATAGCATCTCCATGCCCATGACAAGTGGAACCGAGTCATCAAGCCAACTTTCACATTGGTCTAAGTTGTGTGTCCAACACAACCTCAATGACCAAGTATATTTAGTACAAACAACATGAATGCATAGTTCCAAAACCGCATCACATATTCAATGATACACATCAGATGTTTATACAAGGACTACTTAATATCTTTATGAATACAATGGGAAATATCATCATACATGATTGCCTCTAGGGCATATTCCCAACATTATGCAAGTTTGTTTATTTTGGGTTTGCTAATGTTTTTATTGCTAGTATTAGTCTCCCACAGATCTTAATTAATTTGGATTATAATTTTAAAATTTTAGGCTCATAGGGAGATCCAATCATCTAGTCATCCCCGAATCAGATCTAATGATCTTAAGCAAGGTTTTATAATTTTTTTCAGTAGGTATTGTAAAAAAAAAGTCAATGCAACAAGAATCAACTAAAATGGGGTTGTAATTATTTTCTATGATCTAAACACTCCAATCTAGAGATTAAATTCGACACAGAAAAACCTACTTCAAACTCGTAATATTATTACACATCTATGTTCTACACAATTTCGTGAATCCAACGATATATTATACACAAAATTTGGCCAAACAGTTGAATTTCTATAAATTTCGCAAGATTAAATACAATACGATAATTTTAAACTAACGCTAACAGAATCGTGACAAGTGGCAGCTGCCGATTGGGCCAGCTAAGCGAGCGGCGCTGACGTGGCGCGCTGGCGCGTACATGCCATGTGGCACGACGTGGTTCGGTGATACCCCTTCGGCAACAATCTAATCCTACGCGTCTGATCTCGATCTGGCGGACAGGAGAGGCGGCGGCGACTTAACAGACTTCGACGGGGTCGTTGGGCGGAGGTGGCGTCGATGACAATGGGCGGCGGCGATACGGTGTCTTCCTGAGGCGGCGGTGTGTTCGACGGGGTGCGTCAGGTCCTTGCGGTCACACTCGTTTGATCGGCGTCGCCTATCTCCTCCTCAACCCGCGTTAGACAGCGGTCGACAGTCTCGGTCTCTGGCGAGACCCCAACGACGAATTGCGGGCGGCGCATGCTCCTAATCAAGGGGAAAAAGGCGCAGGCGGCGTGACTGTTAAAAGGGGGAGGCAAGGGGCAGAGAGGGGGAGGATGGGGCCCTCAGTTATGGCGGCGCGCTCACCGCCCGAAGCTGTAGTGGCGATACTCCGGCGAGGTCAAATCGATCGACAGCCCTACGGCGGTTCTCAAAAAAAATTTAGGGTTCTAGCTAGCGAGGAACAGGGGATCTTATAGGCCTCGTGACTTGGCGATGGGGGCACAGATTTGTTCCGAAATCGGCCGAGATTCTCGGTCGGTTGCGCGGGCGGTCGTCGTGTTCGTCCTAGAGTCGACGAAGGCGCTAACGAGTGGGTCCGGGCGGTCAGCGGGTGCGGTGGGTGTGGCTGGTGGTTAATGGCGGCAAGAGGCGCTAGTAGGCTGGCATAGCCGGCCCAGCTAGGTTACGCCGTTGCTTTTTTACTTTAACTTATTCCATTTCTCTGTTTACTAAAACTTCAATAACTTTTGCATAGCAAACTCAAACTTAGTGAAACTTGTTTCTAAATTTTTGTAAAAATGAGGTGGTCATCTTCGAGCCAGAGAATTTTGTTTTGGCATTGTTTTTAGAAGGGTCAAACAAGATTACTTCATTCTTGCTCATAGAGGGATTTTTTATTAGGGTTTGATGGTAGGGTTTTGATGCAACTTAAATTTGTAGGATGCAATGATGCAAGGATGATGCATGCTTCTAGTAACATCTTAATATGAAATCTGGGATGTTACAAACCTACCCCCCTTAATAAGAATCTTGTCCCCAAGATTCGGATTGGCTAGCAAATAGGTGTGGGTGCTCCGCCTTCAAATCTTCTTCACATTCCCACGTGGCTTCTTCCTTGGAATGATGGTTCCATTGGACTTTGCAGAATCTGATAGTCTTGGTACGGGTAATCCTTTCGGCCGTTTCCAATATTTTGATGGGATTTTCCTCATAGGTAAGGTCATTTTCCAAATGAACCTCATCTAGGGGAATTGTATCTCTTAGTGGTGTTTCGGCCATTTCTGGGTGGCACTTCTTTAGTTGCGACACATGAAACACATCATGAACAGTCAGTCCTGCTAGTAACTCCAACTGATAAGCAACTTCGCCTCTACGGGCCATAACCTTATATGGCCCTATTTATCTTGGGGCTAACTTACCCTTGATTCCAAACCTCTTAAGTCCTCGCAGTGGCGAAACTCGGAGGTACACACGGTCCCCTATTTTATAATTCACATCTCTGCGTTTGGAATCAGCATAGCTCTTTTGTCGGGGATTGGGCTACCTTTAGCCTTTCTTGAATCTGCCGTACCTTTTCTTCGGCATACTTGATCAATTTAGGTCCAAACAGACTACGTTCTCCAACTCCACTCCATAACAGCGGAGTCCTACACTTCCTGCCATATAGAACTTCAAACTGAGCCATCTTGATACTTGTCTGGTAGCTGTTGTTGTACGAGAACTCAAAGATATCTGAAGTTATCATCCCAACTAGACCCATAGTCTAGTGCGCAAGCTCTCAACATATCTTCCAGAATTTGGTTCACCCTTTCTATTTGGCCATCTGTTTGAGGGTGGAAGGAAGTACTGAATTCTAGTCTAGTTCCAAGAGACTCATGTAACTGTCGCCAAAACTTTGAAGTGAATTGGGTGCCTCTATCTGATACAATTCCCTTACGGACACCATGCAGACTTACAATCCTTGACATATCTATCTTGGCAAGCTTAGCACTTGTATATGTGGTCTTTACGGGGATAAAGTGAGCCACCTTGGTAAAGTAGTCCACCACTACCCAGATAGAATCGAATCCTAAACGAGTCCGGGGCAATCCCGTGATAAAATCCATGCCTACCTTGTCCCACTTCCAGTCGGGTATGGGTAGTGGTTGCAGCAATCCGGCCGGTTTCTGGTGCTCGGCCTTAACTCTATTGCATACGTCACACAGGGAAATATGCTCGGCGATTTCTCTTTTCAAATTATTCCACCAAAATCTATCCTCTAGCCAAGTAACGAGGGAGGTCAGAGCTCTGATGTCGATCTGGTCGGGAAAAAAGACAAATCAAGTAGCGTCTTCCCGTCAGCCAAGGAAAGGTAGTTCACATCCATATACATCTTTGTGTTGCCCGGATGAATTCAGTATGGTGAATCGTGAGCCTCTTGTAAAATCAACTTTCTGATATCGGAGTCATTGGGAACGCACAAACGCTTTCCATACCAAAGGGTTCCTTGTTCGTCCAGACAAAAATCTTTTGTCTTACCTTCACTTATTTTGACTCTTATTTCTTCCAACTCTTTATATCCCTTCTGTGCTTCCTTGATTCTTTCTTGGAGAGTAGACACTATTTCCATAGTCGCGACGTGTCCCTTCGGAACTATTTCTAGTCTGAGATCCTTGAATTGCTTGCATAAATCCTCTGGAAGGTCCCCTGCGGTAAGCCCATTCACATAAACCTTACGACTTAAGGCATCGGCCACCACATGTGCCTTTTCGGGGTGATACTATAAATCCAGGTCATAATCCTTAATCAGTTCAATCCATCTTCTTTGCCTCATATTCAACTCCTTTTGAGTGAAGATGTACTTGAAACTCTTATGATCTGTGAACACATCACAATGTTTGCCCATGAGGTAGTGTCTCCATACCTTGAGTGCATGTACCACAGGCGCAAGTTCCAAATCATGTGTGGGGTAGTTGTGTTCGTGGTTCTTATGTTGTCTAGAGGCATAGGATACCACTTTCCCGTCTTGCATCAATACACTTCCAAGTCCTTGCCGAGAAGCGTCACAATAGACTTGGAACTCCTTTTGGATATCAGGCAGACACAGCACTGGTGCCGTTACAAGGCGTTTCTTCAACTCTTGAAAGCTTGCTTCACAAGCCTCGGTCCATAGGAATTTCTTTTCCTTCTTCAACAATTTTGTCATGGGTTTTGCTATTTTGGAGAAGTTTTCAATGAACCTCCGGTAATACCCTGCGAGGTCCAGGAAACTCCTAATATCTCCCACATTCTTAGGCGACTCCCATTCCATTACGGAAGCTACCTTACTGGGATCTAAGGCAACTCCTTTTGCTGACACAACATAACCAAGGAATCCTACTTCCTTTAACCAGAATTCGCATTTGCTGAATTTGGCATACAACTTGTGTTCTATTAGTTTCTCCATAATTAGGCGCAGATGCTTCTCATGTTCCTTCTCATCCTT
Source organism: Avena longiglumis (assembly GCA_030063025.1). Taxonomy (NCBI): domain Eukaryota; kingdom Viridiplantae; phylum Streptophyta; class Magnoliopsida; order Poales; family Poaceae; genus Avena; species Avena longiglumis. The sequence goes on along the minus strand of CP125974.1, from coordinate 465,420,708 downwards.
GGAGTATATGAGTATATCATCTATGAATACCACGATAAACTTGTCCAAATATTCCATGAACACCTTGTTCATCATGGTCATGAAGTATGCCGGGGCATTGGTTAGACCAAACGACATTACGGTATACTCATATAATCCGTATCTTGTGGTGAAGGCTGTTTTGGGCACATCCTGTTCACGAATCTTTAGCTAAAAGTAGCCTGATCGTAGATCGATCTTTGAGAACACACTTGCTCCCTTTAACTGATCAAACAGGTCATTGATATTAGGCAGAGGGTACTTGTTCTTGATCGTCACTTCATTCAACGAGCGGTAGTCCACAACTAGCCTCTTGGTTTTATCCTTCTTTTCTACGAATAGGACAGGTGCTCCCCAAGATGACGCGCTGGGTTGAATGAATCCCTTGTCCAATTGTTCCCTAAGTTGTTTCTTGAGTTCCTTCAACTCGTCCACATCCATCTTGTATGGTCTCTTAGCTATCGGCCATGTTCCTGGCATCAGGTCAATGAGGAACTCGATATCACGGTCGGGAGGCATCCCGGGTAACTGAGTCAAGCGATCCTGTTGAGGTGGTGGTGGAGGTGGCGGTGGCGGAGGTGGCGCATTGTTGTTATTGTTTTGCATGTTCTGAGTGAGCAGTTGGATCAGCTGGTTCTGAGGGGCCAGAAGTTGTGCAATATCTGGAGGAATTTCGGTGTTCGCGCGTCTAGGCGGCATCTGTGGGGTTTGAGAGACAAGTTAAGAAATGGACAGAAAGACTAAGTAGTAAACTCCTACCCTTATTAAAACACACAAGACACAATATCACAAACTTAACATAGAAATCATCCAAGTTTAACTAAACCAAATATGTCTTGGTATTTATTACAATCGCGAATAACGTTCTACTATAGAATTTAAAGGTGGTCCAACTACTACACTTCTTCCACGCCTTCCTCTTCCTCGTCCTCGAACGAGTAGCCTTCCTGCTCTAGGGTTGTCTTGTACATATCCATCTCCTTTGTGGTGGCTTCAAGCTTCTCTTGGAGGTTCTTTATCTCATCCTGCAGCTTCTTGGTAGTGGCTTCTAGATGCTCCTGAAGTCCCTCCTTCTCGCCTTGTAGTTCCTCCACTATACTTGACTTCTTTGTGGCTTCAATTTGCATTGCCAAGTCCCTCTTGGAAGCACACACATCATTGATTATCTTGCAAAGGCCTTCGGTTTGCACTTCAGTTCTCTCGATCTCCTGTTTGAGTTCCCTAATCCTCTTGTTTTTATTTATCACTCTCTTCTCTTCGTTAGCGAACTTATTCTCTTGGTCCTGGAACTCCATCTCTTGGAGCTTCATTGCCTCCTCCTGCTGCTTGATCATTTCCTCCTTCTCCTTGATGAGAGCGCATAACTCATCGTTCCTTAACATTTCGAGGAAACTACCTTTTTCGAGGTCATGGATGTGGCACTCCAAGTCTTGATATTGGGTCCTTCGGAGCTTGGTAGAAGTCCTTTCCTCAAAGGTTAACTCCATGGGAATTCCTTCCTCATCTCGCCTTCCAAAAAGCCCGCCGCAGTGTCCTTGGAGAACCTCGTGATGGCGTCCACATTCTTGGGCGACTCCCATTCCGTTACGGAAGCTACCTTACTGGGATCTAAGGAAACTCCTTTTGCCGACACAACATGACCAAGGAATCCTACTTCCTTTAAACAGAATTCGCATTTGCTGAATTTGGCATACATCTCGTGTTTTATTAGTTTCTCCATAATTAGGCGCAGATGGTTCTCATGTTCCTTCTCATCCTTGGAGTATATGAGTATATCATCTATGAATTCCACGATAAACTTGTCCAAATATTCCATGAACACCTTGTTCATCATGGTCATGAAGTATGCCGGGGCATTGGTTAGACCAAACGACATTACGGTATACTCATATAATCCGTATCTTGTGGTGAAGGATGTTTTGGGCACATCCTGTTCACGAATCTTTAGCTAAAAGTAGCCTGATCGCAGATCGATCTTTGAGAACAAACTTTCTCCCTTTAACTGATCAAATAGGTCATTGATGTTAGGCAGAGGGTACTTGTTCTTGATCGTCACTTCATTCAACGAGCGGTAGTCCACAACTAGCCTCTTGGTTTTATCCTTCTTTTCTACGAATAGGACAGGTGCTCCCCAAGATGACGTGCTGGGTTGAATGAATCCCTTATCCAATTGTTCCCTAAGCTGTTTCTTGAGTTCCTTCAACTCGTCCACATCCATCTTGTATGGTCTCTTAGCTATCGGCCCTGTTCCTGGCATCAGGTCAATGATGAACTCGATATCACGGTCGGGAGGCATCCCGGGTAACTCTTCCGGAAAGACATCTAGGTATTCCTTCACAATGGGTACATCCTCCATGCTAACCCCTTCAAGAGAATTCACCATAACTTCCTTAAGAACAAAGTTTGACTTGATACGAATTCTTTTCCCTTCCGGTGCTGTGAGTGTGACAGTCCTTTTGGCACAATCTATGATTCCCTCATATTCGGTCATCCAATTCATTCCCAAGATTATGTCTAATCCTTGTGACTCCAGAACTACTAGACTTGTGGGAAAAGTATGTGCCCCAATCCTTAGTTCTAACCCCAGGCAACCGGAGTTTGCCACTATTTCTCCTCCAGGAGAACTTACCCTTAGGGGAGATTTTATAGTCTCCATAGGTATCTTACCTCTATCCACAAATACCCTTGATATGAATGAATGTGATGCACCCGTATCAAAAAGAACAACTGCGGGAATGGAATTGAGCTTGAACTTACCAATCACGGAGTCCGGTGCGTCACAAGCATCCACCATAGAGACATGATTCACCGTGGCTTTGACAAACGGATTTGGGTTCCTACTGTTTCCATTGCCATGGTTGTGTCCATTTCCATTCCCATTGCCATTTCCATTCTTCTTCCCGAGGCAAGTGGTTGCATAATGCCCTGTCTTGTTGCACTTAAAGCATGTCACCTCACAGAGATCCTTTCCATTGCTGCTATTTCCATTGCGGTTTTTATGCCCATTGTGTTTGTGACCGCCATGGTGATGACCGTTATGGTTTTGGCTATTTCCGTTATAAGGTGATGGTGAGGAAGTGCGCTTCTTCTGGTACGGAACGGAGTGCTTTTGAGGGTTAGACTTCCTTTTCCGGTTCTCTATGCTCTTCCTCTTGGATTCAACCATAGTAGCTCTGTCCAAGAGCTCCTGAAAGTTGTCAAACTTCTGAGCCACAAGCTGAATATATATCTCATCATTGAGTACTATTAAGAATTCCTCCTGCCTCTTGGCATCAGTTGAAACATCATCGGGTGCATAACGGGCTAGCTAGTTGAAAAGCTCACCATACTCGGTGACAGAATGGTGCAGCTGGTGTAAGTCACGAAACTCGTGCCTTACTGAGTCATGACACCAGCAGCCACATGATGAGTGCAGAAAGCTAACTCGAACTGATCCCAAGTAATAGCATCAATATCTGGGTGGGTGACTTGGTAGTTGTCCCACCAGTCGCCAGCAGGTCCTTCAAGCTGGTGCGTAGCATAACGCACCCTGTATGCTCTGATGGCTTGCACAGTATCTAACTTCTTCTTAATTGTACGGAGCCAGTCATCCGCGATGATTGGTTCAGCGCTGCTAGTGAAGGTAGGTGGGTTCAACCTCAAAAACTGAGTCAAGCGATCCTATTGAGGTGGTGGTGGAGGTGGCGGTGGCAGAGGAGGCGCATTGTTGTTGTTGTTTTGCATGTTCTGAGTGAGCAGTTGGATTAGCTGGTTCTGAGTGGCCAGAAGTTGTGCAATATCTAGAGGAATTTCGGTGTTCGCGCGTCTAGGCGGCATCTGTGGGGTTTGAGAGACAAGTTAAGAAATGGACAGAAAGACTAAGTAGTAAACTCCTACCCTTATTAAAACACACAAGACACAATATCACAAACTTAACATAGAAATCATCCAAGTTTAACTAAACCAAATATGTCTTGGTATTTATGACAATCGCGAATAACGTTCTACTATAGAATTTAAAGGTGGTCCAACTACTACACTTCTTCCATGCCTTCCTCTTCCTCGTCCTCGAACGAGTAGCCTTCCTGCTCTAGGGTTGTCTTGTATAGCTCCATCTCCTTTGTGGTGGCTTCAAGCTTCTCTTGGAGGTTCTTTATCTCATCATGTAGCTTCTTGGTAGTGGCTTCTAGCTGCTCCTGAAGTCCCTCCTTCTCGCCTTGTAGTTCCTCCACTAGACTTGACTTCTTTGTGGCTTCAAGTTGCATTGCCAAGTCCCTCTTGGAAGCACACACATCATTGATTATCATGCAAAGGCCTTCTGTTTGCACTTCAGTTCCCTCGTTCTCCTGTTTGAGTTCCCTAATCCTCTTGTTTTTATTTATCACCCTCTTCTCTTGGTTAGCGAACTTATTCTCTTGGTCCTGGAACTCCATCTCTTGGAGCTTCATTGCCTCCTCCTTCTCCTTGATGAGAGCGCATAACTCATCGTTCCTTAGCATCTCGAGGAAACTACCTTTTTCGAGGTCATGGATGTGGCACTCCAAGTCTTGATATTGGTTCCTTCTGTGCTTGGTAGAATTCCTTTCCTCAAAGGTTAACTCCATGGGAATTCCTTCCTCATATCGCCTTCCAAAAAGGCCGCCGCAGTGTCCTTGGAGAACCTCGTGATGGCGTCCACATTCTTGGGCGACTCCCATTCCGTTACGGAAGCTACCTTACTGGGATCTAAGGCAACTTCTTTTGCCGACACAACATGACCAAGGAATCCTACTTCCTTTAACCAGAATTCGCATTTGCTGAATTTGGCATACAACTTGTGTTCTATTATTTTCTCCATAATTAGGCGCAGATGGTTCTCATGTTCCTTCTCATCCTTGGAGTATATGAATATATCATCTATGAATACCACGATAAACTTGTCCAAATATTCCATGAAAACCTTGTTCATCATGGTCATGAAGTATGCCGGGGCATTGGTTAGACCAAACGATATTACGGTATACTCATACAATCCGTATCTTGTGGTGAAGGCTGTTTTGGGCACATCCTGTTCTCGAATCTTTAGCTAAAAGTAGCCTGATTGCAGATCGATCTTTGAGAACACACTTGCTCCCTTTAACTGATCAAACAGGTCATTGATGTTAGGCAGAGGGTACTTGTTCTTGATCATCACTTCATTCAACGAGCGGTAGTCCACAACTAGCCTCTTGGTTTTATCCTTCTTTTCTACGAATAGGACAGGTGCTCCCCAAGCTGACGCGCTGGGTTGAATGAATCCCTTGTCCAATTGTTCCCTAAGCTGTTTCTTGAGTTCCTTCAACTCGTCCACATCCATCTTGTATGGTCTCTTAGCTATCGGCCCTGTTCCTGGCATCAGGTCAATGAGGAACTCGATATCACGGTCGGGAGGCATCCCGGGTAACTCTTCCGGAAAGACATCTGGTATTCCTTCACAATGGGTACATCCGCCATGCTAACCCCTTCAAGATAATTCACCATAAGTTCCTTAAGAACAAAGTTTGACTTGATACGAATTCTTTTCCCTTCTGGTGCTGTGAGTGTGACATTCCTTTTGGCACAATCTATGATTCCCTCATATTCGGTCATCCAATTCATTCCCAAGATTATCTCTAATCCTTGTGACTCCAGAACTACTAGACTTGCGGGAAAAGTGTGTGCCCCAATCCTTAGTTCTAACCCCCGGCAACCGGAGTTTGCCACTATTTCTCCTCCAGGATAAATTACCCTTAGGGGAGATTTTATAGTCTCCATAGGTATCTTACCTCTATCCACAAATACCCTTGATATGAATGAATTTGATGCACCAGTATCAAAAAGAACAACTGCGGGAATAGAATTGAGCTTGAACTTACCAATCACGGATTCCGGTGCGTCACAAGCATCCTCCATAGAGACATGATTCACCGTGGCTTTGACAAATTGATTTGGGTTCCTACTGTTTCCATTGCCATGGTTGTGTCCATTTCCATTCCGATTGCCATTGCCATTCTTATTCTCGGGGCAAGTGGTTGCATAGTGCCCTGTCTTGTTGCACGTAAAGCATGTCACCTCACTGAGATCCTTTCCATTGCTGCTATTTCCATTGCGGTTTTTATGCCCATTGTGTTTGTGACCGCCATGGTGATGACCGTTATGGTTGTGGCTATTTACGTTATAAGGTGGTTGTGAGGAAGTGCATTTCTTATGGTATGGAACGGAGTCCTTTTGAGGGTTAGACTTCCTTTTGCGGTTCTCTATGCTCTTCCTCTTGGATTCTACCACAATATCTCTGTCCAAGAGCTCCTGAAAGTTTTCAAACTTCTGAGCCACAAGCTGAATATATATCTCATCATTGAGTCCACTTAGGAATTCCTCCTGCCTCTTGGCATCAGTGGAAACATCATTGGGTGCATAACAGGCTGGCTTGTTGAAAAGCTCACCATACTCGGTGACAGAACGGTGCAGCTGGTGTAAGTCACGAAACTCGCGCCTTTTTAGAGTCATGACGCCAGCAGCCACATGATGAGTGCGGAAAGCTAACTCGAACTGATCCCAAATGATAGCATCAATATCTGGGTGGGTGATTTGGTAGTTGTCCCACTAGTCTCTAGCAGGTCCTTCAAGCTAGTGCGCAGCATAACGCAACATGTCGGCTCTGATGGCTTGCACAGTATCTAACTTCTTGTTAATTGTACGGAGCCAGTCATCCGCGATGATTGGTTCAGCGCTGCTAGTGAAGGTAGGTGGGTTTAACCTCAAAAACTGAGTCAAGCGATCCTGTTGAGGTGGTGGTGGGGTGGCGGTGGCGGAGGTGGCGCGTAGTTGTTGTTGTTTTGCATGTTCTGAGAGAGCAGTTGGATCAGTTGGTTCTGAGTGGCCAGAAGTTGTGCAATATCTGGAGGAATTTCGGTGTTCGCATGTCTAGGCGGCATCTGTGGGGTTTTAGAGGCAAGTTAAGAAATGGACAGAAAGACTAAGTAGTAAACTCCTACCCTTATTAAAACACACAAGGCACACAAGACACAATAGCACAAACTTAACACAAAAATCATCCAAGTTTAACTAAACCAAATATGTCTTGGTATTTATTACAATCGCGAATAACGTTCTACTATAGAATTTAAAGGTGGTCCAACTACTACACTTCTTCCATGCCTTCCTCGTCCTCGTCCTCGAACGAGTATCCTTCCTGCTCTAGGGTTGTCTTGTACATCTCCATCTCCTTTGTGGTGGCTTCAAGCTTCTCTTGGCGGTTCTTTATCTCATCCTGCAGCTTCTTGGTAGTGGCTTCTAGCTGCTCCTGAAGTCCCTCCTTCTCGCCTTGTAGTTCCTCCACTAGACTTGACTTCTTTGTGGCTTCAAGTTGCATTGCCAATTCCCTCTTGGAAGCACACACATCATTGATTATCTTGCAAAGGCCTTCTGTTTGCACTTCAGTTCCCTCGATCTCCTGTTTGAGTTCCCTAATCCTCTTGTTTTTATTTATCACCCTCTTCTCTTCGTTAGCGAACTTCTTCTCTTGGTCCTGGAACTCCATCTCTTGGAGCTTCATTGCCTCCTCCTGCTGCTTGATCATTTCCTCCTTCTCCTTGATCAGAGCGCATAACTCATCGTTCCTTAACATCTCGAGGAAACTACCTTTTTCGAGGTCATGGATGTGGCACTCCAAGTCTTGATATTGGGTCCTTCGGTGCTTGGTAGAAGTTCTTTCCTCAAAGGTTAACTCCATGGGAATTCCTTCCTCATCTCGCCTTACAAAAAGGCCGCCGCAGTTTTCTTGTGATGGCATCCACATAGGCGACCAATGAGCTGCTGCAAGCTGATGCTAAGGGCATTCTGCTTGGAGTCGCTAACGATGTGGATTGCTATGTCTTCCTTCGGATTCTTGCCTCGCTATTGTCCTGGTTGGATGACTTTGACTCCCCAGCAGTCGTCCTTGTGGAGTTTCTTCATTGTGCTTCCCTGGATTGTTGGCAGGGGAAGGTCCAAACGCGTGAGGAGGTCCATGAGGAATCCACCAAAGCGAAGGGGCTCGATGTCCGCGACGGTGTCGTAGAGGAAGCTTGTCATCTTTAAGTTAGAAGAGTGAAGATTATATACTTAAAAAAGTAGAGGAAAGTAGGTACTAGAAGTGCGAAAAAAACTTAGAAGGAAAGCAAGACACATAAGTTAAAGGTGGTTCCAATCCTCGGGTCACATCCTATAGGCAACGATGTGCTCTGATACCATCTGTAGTGACCTTGGATCAATAAGATCCTAAGTCCATGTGATTTACATGCTAGTCCCTGGATCAATAGCTAGCACTCACATTCGATGAATATCATGTAAAATAGAAAGTCACTATTACACGGAGAATCCAGAGTATGAATTTATTACAAATTTGCTTAGCATTAAGCTAGCTCAAATAACAACGGAAACATAAAGCAGCTTGACTCCATAAACGCCCCAGGCTTTTCGATTGTAGACTCGCGATCCCTACGCACCTTTCAATCTTCAGATTCTACACATAAGACGTGCAGCCAACAAGTTGGGTCAATGTCTGAATGTATTGGAAAATTACACCAGGGGAAGAAAAGACTAACTCTACATGCAAGGCTAGTTTAGGCTATGGAGTTTATTTGCTCAAAGCTAATTTTTCTTAAGTATGGAAAAGAAGAGAAGTTTTACCTACTTTGTAACCATTTTCTTAAATAATTCATGGTCGAGTGGCACACGAGGATATTACTCACCAAACGTCCAAACAACCTAACACTTGGATGTTACTCACCAAGTTCCCAAAACCCTCCCAATAGCGATATGACTCACGCCTTGGGTTTTTTAGAAAACTTTAAATTTTGAAAGAGAGAGAGAGAGAGAGGAAGATCCTTCAGAGGCTCCATCCTTCAGATGCTCAATGTTGTTCTATTTCCGTGAACACGGCTGATCAATCAGATTGCAATACTCTCGAGAGTTTGTGCACTTTACCCACAATCCACGATCAAGTCCTTTTACAGACAAGATCATGGCGAGGCTTTCCCTTAGTAGCCCCTCTACCTTCTGGATCCAACCGTTCCAAGAACCTCCAAATGTTAGTACCCAGGTGTGGATCTCCACTAAGTAATAGGCCAAGACAGATCCCATTTGTATTGTGGTTGCACTAGAAGCTTCTGAATTCTGAAACATGGCATACTTCTTTGATTCCTGGGCGGCCGTCCTCCACCAAAATATCACACGTTGACCCGACAACCATTCCGCCCAGAAGTAAACTTAGTTTTTATTTTGAAATGGATTTGATAAGAAAATATCGCTCAAGAGAGCCTTTATTAATTACAAAATTTCTTGTCTTTCGAACCCCCCAACGGTACTTTATATATTTAGCACAGCAAGGACTTAGCAAAACAGGGGTAACCTATTAGGAGGGAAAAATCCTAAGTATAGAGATACTCATGGCATACTAAAAAATCATCGCACTTGCAAAATAATACTAAGGAAAAAATTCTACTAGAACATCCTACTAATGCATAGTACAGAATTTGAAGATCACATGCATAGAATCAAAACTGGGACAAAATTATGAACAAGTGGTGTAACTTGCCTTGATCCGAGCATCACTCTACACAATGGTACTCCTTAGCGCACTTCGAACAATCTAACGAAACACAAACATAGATCCAATCACAAGTTGCTCAAATTAATGCAACAGAGATAATATGCATGCATGCAACATGGTGATTATGCAAGTTTGTTTCTTTTGGGTTTGCTAATGTGTTTATTGCTAGTATTAGTATCCCACAGATCTTAATTAATTTCGATTATAATTTTAAATTTTTAGGCTCATAGGGAGATCCAATCATCTAATCATCCCCGAATCAGATCTAATGATCTTAAGCAATATTATATAATTTTATTCAGTATGTATTGTGAAAACAAAGTCAGCGCAACAAGAATCAACTAAAACGGAGTTCTAATTATTTTTTTATGATTTAAACACTCCAATCTAGAGATTAAATTCTACACAGAAAAACCTACTGCAAACTCGTAATATTATTACAGATCTGTGTTCTACACAATTTTTTGAATCCAACGATATATATTATACGCAAAATTTGGCCAAACGGTTGAATTTCTATAAATTTCGCAAGATTAAATACAATTTGATAATTTTAAACTAACCCTAACGGAATCGTGACAAGTGGCAGCTGCCGATTGGTCCAGCTAAGCGAGCGGAGCTGACGTGGCACGCTCGCGCGTACAGGCCACGTGTCACGACGTGGTTCGCCGATACCCCTTCGGCAACAATCTAATCCTACCCTTCCGATCTTGATCTGGCAGATAGGAGAGGCGGCAGCGAGTTACCAGGCTTCGACGGTGGCGTTCGGCGGCGATGGCGTCGGTGACGGTGGGCGGTGGCGATACGGTGGCTTCCCGAGGCGGCGGTGTGGTCGACGGGGTGCGTCAGGTCCTCGCGGTCACGCTCGTTTGATCGGCGTCGCCTATCTCTTCCTCAACCCGCGTCAGACGGCGGCCAACCGTCTCGGTCTCCAGCGAGACCCCGACGACGAATTGCGGGCAGCGCGAGCTCCTAATCAAGGGGGAAAAAGGCGCATGCGGTGCGGCTGTTAAAAGGGGGAGGATGGGGCCCTCATTTTTGCGGCGCGCTCACCGTCTGAAGCTGCAGCGGCGGTACTCCGGCGAGGTCAAATCGATCGACAGCCCTGCGGCGGGTCTAAAAAAAATTAGGGTTCTGGCTGGGCGAGGAACGGGGGATCTTATAGGCCTCGTGAATTGGCGGTGGGGGCATGGATTTGTTCCGAAATCGGCCGAGATTCTCGGTCGGTTGCGTGGGAGTTCGCCGTGTTCGTCCTAGAGTCGACGAAGGCACTGACGAGTGGGTCCGGGCGGTTAGCGGGTGGGGACGGCTGGCGGCTGCGCTGGTGGGCTGGCGGCGGGCGCTGGCGGCTTAGGCGACGCGCATGCGCTAGTGGGCTGGTGTAGTGGGCCCAGCTAGGTTAGTCCGTTACTTTTTTTCCTTTAACTTATTCCATTTCTCTGTTTACTAAAACTTCAATAACTTTTGCATAGCAAACTCAAATTTAGTGAAACTTGTTTCCAATTTTTTGTAAAAATGAGGTGGTCATCTTAGAGCCAAAGAATTTTATTTTGGCATTTTTTTACAAGGGTCAAACAAGATTACTTCATTCTTGCTCACAGAGGGATTTTTTATTAGGGTTTGATGGTAGGCTTTTGATGCAACTTAAATTTGTAGGATGCAATGATGCAAGGATGATGCATGCTTCTAGTAACATCTTAATATGAAATCTGGGATGTTACATGGGCCTGATGGTCTTAGTTGGCTGGGCTGGTTTGTTTTCCCCCTTTTTTTGTTCTATTTCATTTTTCTTTTTCTGTTTTGATTTCTTTCAAATGATTTCAAACACCATTTGAATTTAAATATTTACCAAACTTTTAGAAATTTGTATTCTGTTCAAACATGTATTTTAAAGATGATTTTGGAATATTTATTTTATTCCCACATGGTTTAAATATTTATTTAAAATGTACCTTTGTCTTTATTTGAATAGGATTTTAAATATGATTCCAATTCATATTATTTATTCAAATGATTTAACTTTCTGTTTTAAATTCAAATGTTTATCAAACCCCTTTTTGTAAGTTTTATTTATTCAATAGGGTGTTAAATAATTCACTTTGAATTATTTTAATATGTTTTATTAATCATTTAAATTGGTTATTTCCCTTTATTCAAATAATATCAAATATGGTTTTAATCTCATATAAATTTTATTTCAAATAATTTATTGATTCCATTTAAATTAATTAAATAACTTTTGTTCCACTTGGGCAAATTCCAATTATTATTTTCCTATATTTAATTAATCATTTTCATTTGGGTTTTTGTCTTTATTTAATAGATTGGAATTTGGTTAATGCCATATAATTTTATTGGGATAATATTTATCCCTTTGTTTTATTTGGATTATCTTTATTTCATTTGTTTATGGATTTGGCCAAGATTTAATTTGGCTTTTAAATATTCCTTATTTATTTATTTATTTCTTCTCTATCTTTTAAAATCCATATCTTTTTATTTATAGATCCAAAGTTGGTGATTCCAATTTGTATAATTTTATTTAATATTTGTTTATCCTTTTAAATATCTTTAGGATTTTTTTACTCACAATTTGGTATGGATTTTAGATAGGAGCTTTATTATCTTTGTAAATTATTTCCTTTTATCTTATTACATTCATAAGTTTTTATCTATGGTTCCAAATTAAGTAAAACCAATTTCTATGGTTTTAGAATATTCTTATTTATCATTCTTGATCATTTATAAATGTTGGTTGGCAAATTCTGTATGGAACAAATCCATAGTCTTAGAGTAATCTTGGAATGATTTTCTTCCATTAGGGTTTTGGTTTGCTTTTCCGAGTGTTTAAATTTTAAGATTCATTCTTGATGAATGCATTTAACTTGATTTGAATTTTTCTTGGATTCAAATCTTATTCAAAGTTTGTTCAAGATGGGTTTTGATGTTTTCATTTGGAATCAAAAAGTTTCTTTTCACCCTAATTTCAAAAATTATTTATTTTTCACATTTCAAAATTTGGAAAATTTTGGGATGTGACAACTCCTAAATAATTTGCTCTTTTGCATACGATTCCATGATAAATCTCAAAAACTATTTTCTTCCAATATAGGATACGAAGGGTCTCAGACTATACTTAATCTAGTGGAAAGTGACAACCAGGCCAAAAAATCTAATAATGCAGAACACCGGCATAAAAAGTTCCGTCCTAATCCCGCACTAGTGGGTCCAGTTGCACTGGCATCCGTGAATAAAAAATACACATCCCACAGCCGCCAGTAGCCAATCCGGTTACCCAGCAACAATTGGCAGCAGAACCAGTTTCAACAACAGCTTCTCATCAACGAACCGGTAATGATCTCACAATGACCTTTAGTACTGACTGTCACATCCCAAAATTTTCCAAATTTTGAAATGTGAAAAAATAAATAAAAAAAATAAAACTTTATTGAAATTCAGGGTGAGAAGAAACTTTTTGAATCCAATTGGAAAATTTCAAACCTATTTGGATCAAATAAAATCCTAAAGGGATTTAAAAAGATAAACAATTAATAAAGAAAGTTTTAATAATTGGAAATACCATTTTTGGATCTTTTAATAAAAAGGTTTGGATTTCAAAAGCAAAGTAGAATTTATAAATAAAGATTATTTTATAGAGCCAAATTAAATCTTGGCCAAGCTTTTGAAATAAAATATTTCTATTTGATAAAAAGAATAAAGGTTTATTTAAATAAAATAATGAGGATTTATTAATATCCAATTTTATTAAAGTAAAGGCTTTTCCATTTTAGATAAACACTAAAACTTATTAGTTTATTTTAAATAATTTTTCCAAGTGTTTTATATTTTCAAATAAAACCTACTGAAATGGTTTTGATATTATTTAGATTTCAAGTGGAGATTTTAATAAATCAAATCCTATTTGAATTAATAACTAAGGGCTATTTTTAATTATTAAATAGATCCTAAATGAATAAAAGTATTATTTTATTTTGGACATGGAATTATGTTGTTAAACAGAACTAAACTCAATACAAAGTTTGGTGGAAATTTGAATTGATTTGGGTGCTTGAATTGTTGTTTGAAATTCAAAACAGGAAAATCAAATAGAAAAAGAAAAGCTTACTGAATAAAAAAAATAAACAGACCCAGCCCAGCAAACAAGCCCAACAGCCCGGTCGCAACCCAACTTCCCCCGCTCTCTGCGAATCGTTTTCCACTGAAAACCCGACCCGCAGAGTCATAGACAGCAGGACCCCACCGCACCCTTCTCTCTCTCGCTGCCAGACGACCCCATGCCCACGTCACCTTCTTCCTCCCCGCGATGAACTCGCCCTGCCGTTGCAGCCGAGTAATTCCGGTTGTGAATACGCGTTGAAGGCGGCCTTAATTCCTCATAGAGACTACGCTCGTTAAATCGCCCCACATCTGTAACATCCCTAAATTCATGATTTCAAAGATTTCATATCATTCATGCATGCATATAGTTTTGAGGCCAATATCAAACTCATTTCAGAAAACAGAGTGCTATCATTTCATGTGAGCAAACTTAAATCAAATGGCCATCCCCATTTGAGAGTTTGAATGTTTTAAACCTAGATTGTTTGTCTCCCTTGTTGAATGGATTGAGTGTGGAATTTGAACCAAACTTTACAAAATGGAAATGGTTTCAAAAACCATTTTTCAAACATTTGCAAATCAAGTGCAAAGTCCCTGTTATTTTGTTTCTCCAAAAAAAATGACCAAGCCTTTTTAAAGTGACCACATGGTTTTATGCCTAGAATTGAGACTGTTGCACACTGCAAAAATCCCAAATAGATTTGAATTCAAAAGGAGTTTGAAATCATTTGAAAACCATTCCTGAAATTCATTCTGAAAAAAAAGGATTAAAGAAAAGAAAAAGGCCAGGCGCCCCTATTCTAGCCCAACAACATAACCGGCCCAGTTAGCCCACCCGGCCTCTCTCTCGCTCATGCGCACGCGCAGACGCACCCACGCGGTCGCTGAAACACAGACCCCCTCTCTCGCTTATTTCACCGACGCTGGCCCGTCCATGTCATCGTTCTTCCCCAAAATCTCAAGACGAACTCCGCCACGCTGCTGTCGCTTTGATTCCACGAGGTAAATGGCATTGAATCCTTGGGCGTTTCTTGTCAAGCCTCTGGCTATATAATCCCCTCTCTCTCACGACCAATTCCCCTGAACCAATTCCCCCTCCACGCCACCAGGCTTCCCACAACTCGCTCGACGCCGCCGCTGTTCCGACGACCGCGCCGACGATTTCCGGTGAGCTCCGTGTTCCCCTCTATCCCTGCCTCATGCTATCACGCTCAGCAACTTCTTGCGCATCTACTGACATGCCTCATTTATTCTCGCATGACCTGTAGCCTCGACAACGACTTTGACCGAGCGCCGCCGCTCTCTGCACGAACTCCGGCGACCTCTCCCCGTAAGTATCAGCCACCCCTTGCCCTCTGTCTGATATGATTAGGGTCCCCATCGTCTTGCGCATCTAACGGTTCCTTCCTTTTGACTTAGCGCGACGCAGAACCTCGCCAACGTCGACAGCAGCCGCATCAGACGCATTCGCGAACTCCGGCGAGGAATCCCCGACGACCCCGTGCGCCCCTTGCCCAGCCTCCACCACGTTGAGCTTCGCCTCGACCTTGCAGTTCTGGTAAGCCTCTACCCCCACTTCCATGCGACCTAGAACGCCAGTGCCGCCAAGGACAGAGCGCTCCGCCGCTCTCCGTTGCCGCGCGCCGCCAGAACGTGGTCACTTGATCGAGAGCCCTTGGATCTAGATCCAACGCATGCGATAGAACCACTTAGCGAAGCGTTATGTTTAGATCTGAACCGTGTATCGTCACTTAGATCCTACGGCTCGCGTGCGTGATCCGGTGCAAAGCGGTACGCGCCAGTAAGGTTAAGACACATGGCTAGGGTTTGTGTTTAAAACAGAATTTAAAACAGATTTGGATTCAAATTTGATTAGGCTATAACTTTTGATTCCCACGTTAGATTTTCGCAAATTTTATACCGTTGGAATTAGGAAGACAAGCCCTCTCTGAATATGCAATGTGTTTAGTGAAAATTTTCTGTTAAAATGACTATATTTGCAGAAACTTGTTTAAGGCTATTTTGAGTATAGAAATTGTTTAGGATTTTGTTTTAGTGCTAAATAAACTTGGCTTGGCAAGATTTTGACTTGTTTATGGTTTAGTACTATGCACTTGCTTGGTGGAGTTTTTAAAAATCATCACTTAGCATTTTTGCATGCATGCATATATATTTTTGTTTGTATATGTGATTGTGGTTATATTCTTTGTGTAGACTTTGGTGCTAGTGATTGTGATTGTGAAGAGTGCTACTCTCCCAACTACCAAGGCAAGTGGTACTTCATGAATATTTCCATCCCTATATTTTGTACAAGCATTAGAAATATTTTGCTAAGTCTTGCATGTTACTATTTTTGCCAAATTCTATGTTGGGAAATCCTAAGTAGTTGTAGAATTGCTAGGAAATTTTCTAAGTTAAGTACTATCTATGCCATGCTTATCCTAGCTAGTAGCAAACAAGGGTTGGTATATATACATGCTATGATGAAAAATATTTCTAAGTCTATGGACTTATGTTTTCCTAATAAAACAACTAAGTCAATGAATCACCTGGGTGGAATGGGACTTGATTGGTGGTTTTTGGTTGAGTGGTTACACAAGGCCCATGGCTATGGTTTACCTTGTGTATATCACTTGTGGAAAGCCACCCAGGAATAAAGGGATTTTAGAGGCCAAGTGTTGAGAAGCTTATAGTGCAGCCACTTGGCAATATGGGCTCTGCCTGGACCACATAGGTTGCTAGAACTTAGTCATTTGGACAGTTGGTGGTAGTGGGATAATAGGTTGGAACGCGTCCATTTGTCTAAGGGAAGGCTTCTGAAAGGTCCTATCTTGGGAAACCAAGTATGGTGGGGAAATGTAACACCCTCAGAATCGGACCTATGCAAGTTTTAGCAAAATTCGCCAAACCCGCATAGAAACGATTCGAAGGTGCCCACCAGGCACTTTCGTGCGGGTGGAAAGCAAAGTAATAACATTACACAACAGTCCTCGATGGGACCCACAGAACAGATATATATACAGCAGCGACTCAAAGAGTCAAGAATACAAATATACGGTACAAAGATCCAAATCACCTTGAAACCGATGGGGCGTCCGACTACGGACAAGATGCAAATGGGGCTAAGAGCCCTGAAGAATAACCAATGGCGTCCATAACCCTGCCCAGGCCAAGCCGGAAGGGCAACCCTGCTAACGGCGTCGATCTCAAAACCTGCTCAAACAAAAGGGGCGCCGACAAAGGGCAAAGGAAAAAGAGGAGGCCAAGATCTTGAGGCCAAGACACGGCGAGGCTAGAATTCGGTCCTCGCCTACATAGGTATGGTGGATGGCAGCGCCAAAGATGCACTAAACAACCTATAGAGACTCGATACAATGGCGGCTATCGAGAGGGTGAGAAAGACCTATTCGGATCCAACTCGAGACTATCATCAAACAAACCCATCTGGCGTTCCCCTCGCTTCTCGAGACCAAACGAGGAAGTCAACCGAGGAACGCACGCTGGCGCTTTACTTATTCGATTATCGTTGCAATTACTAGTCGTTTAGATAATCGCACGATAAAGTAAGCAGTGGGCACTTTTAGTTAGTCATTCCGTTATAGTGGCATCACTTACTAGTCAGATTCAATTGGCATGAGATAACCCAAAACCCAGCAGTCGTTGATACTTTTACTTAGCCATGCCGTTGTAGTGAAGCTGATTACTAGTCATATCGGAAACAAGTCAATTTAAAACAATAAACTTTAGTTATAGTTGTCTATGATCAGACACTATTCTCCAAGTCGTCCATAACCGCGGACACGGCTTCTCGAAAAGATTTAACCCTGCAGGGGTGCACCAAAGTATCCACAGGCACTTGACCCTTTTGCGGATCGCTAACATACACCCATCGGTATGTCGGCGGGCCTAAGTCACGACGTTCCCAGACCCAAAGCAAGCACGGGGGGCCACCCCACCGAGTCGACACCCGCAACGGAGTCGGCCGGTCTCCGAGACGGACTCAGGGTTTGCGTCAATGGCAGTATGCGACAGCAGGTCCCCAAACGGGGACTGTCCATACCGCGTAAACATTCCGCTTTCCTAAACAGTACAGTGTGCAGTACCTCGCACAATCGTAAATAAAGCAGTAAACATGGCATAAGTACAGGATAGTAAAACACCTCAAACTAGTTGTGGCCCCCAGTACAATACTTTGAAATCAGGTAATTATCAATGGGGGGCCCATATCTCCCCACCTGTGGTTAGCGCGCTCGATCTCGGAACAGGTGTCAAGAACTCGGGTCCTACGGGACACAAGTGGGCGGTCGGAAACCGAATCTTACCTATCACCCACCGATGCCTCTGCTTAATTCAATTTTAGTTGTTAAACAGGAATTAAAGTGATACAATAATTAAAGCCTTGATCATCTCCAACGTCAACATGCGGCAAAACCTCCAACAATGGTGGTAACAGACGACAAGCAAAACACTTGAGCAGGCGACTACGACACGCGGGTCCAACTATCTACCAAACAACAGGTAATAGGATGTGTCCAAGGCTATATATGGCTGCAAGGGATATCACGGGTACGAAACTAGAGCATCGCAACACAGATAGCAAGGATCAACAGGAGGGAATAAATACTAGAAAGTAAGATAGGTAGAAAGGGGAAGATGCTCGCCTGAAAACATTGCCGAAGGTTCAACCGAAGATCGGGGCGAAGCTCACATCAACTCAACGGCCTTATCCGCGAAGAAGCAAAACACTAGAAGAAACACCGGATGCAATATTTATTACATGGCAGACGATCGGCATGATGCATGTATGATGCATGGCATGGCAAAAGTGCAATGCAATTAGGTCATATTAAGTGGGACTGGGGTCCCGACAATGATTAGATGGTTCAAGTTGTTAGAACCCCCGCACTTTAAATGTTGTTTTAACAAGGCAAGATTATAGTACTGGTTCGCTACACAAGTTTAAATGAGGCCGATATGAGACTAGATTTGCCCGCATATGGGCCCCATATTTAATTATTAGGTGAATCGGCATAAGGCCCCCAAACCACAGATATGCGTGCGAGTATGACAATTCAAAATGCAACAAGTTGTTATTATGTTATAAAATAGGGTTCCGGGAAAAGGGTTCACACATTAGGGTTCGGCAGATCTTGGGGTCCGGGGTTCGGGGTTGGTCTCGGGGTCCAGGGTTCGACGGAAACGTCTCGGACATGTGGGCAGGTCTTGGCGCATCCGGGGTCTTGGTCATGTTGTACATCATCTCGTCCGGTTGAAGCACTTGTCGATTCGGGGTCTCGTGGACTCGGTGTCCGGGTGAAGTACTCAGCCTCCGTGTCGGTGGCCTTGGCGGTATCGGGTTCGGATTCGGATCCGCCACGGTCTTAGCGCCCGCCTTGATGTCGTTGGCGAACTCGGGCTCGAGCACGGGGTCCTTCGGATCCTTGAGGCGATCTTGGCGTTCGCATCTCGATCCGTGGGGAAGTACTTGTCGCGTCTGCCTCCGGTCCAGTAGAAGAGCTCGCCTCCGGAGAAGTCCTTGGGTTCCGTTCTTGGTCGTTGGCCACGAACCTGTTCCGCGAAGGTACTGTCTTTGGGTCCGAGAGGGAGTACTGGAGGGTTCCATGTAGAAGATCTTGGCGCGCATGTGGGCTTCGGGTTCGGGGATCTCGGCGTCCGTAGTCGATCTTGACGCTCGGTTTGATGTTGTTTTCCTGTACCGCGAGTTCTCGGCGACGTTGGAGATCTCGTCTAACTTGCACCACACTCGGCGGCCACCGCTAGGGCAGATCCTACCGTAACGGCTCAAGCGATCCGGATAGCACACACGCGCGCATCGAGGCGAGGCAGTGTGCTTGGACGCTGGGGACCCAGCGCCGGGAGCTTGGCGGCGCCCGGCTCGACGGCTGGAGGCGAGGGCGGCAGAGTCGCCGGGCGGTGACACGGGCGGCGGGGCTGGCGCCGAGGGCGACGGGCGGTGGGTCGCGGTCTCCTGGACGCGGCGAGGCACTGGGAGCACGCCGAGGAGGCCGCTGGTCGGGACGGGCTGGCTCCACGGGCGAGGCTCGGAGAGGAGCGGGAGGCACGACGCCACGGAGCGGGGCGAGGTGGTCCGGGCGAGCTCGGGCCGAGGCAGACGGGTGGCCCGAGGCCGGGCGAGGGGTGCAGGAGGCGAGGCCACCGAGGGCGGCGCAGACGGGGGTCGCTGGGAGGCGGGCAGAGCGCGCCGGGAGGAGGATGCGGAGCTCGGGCGCGAGGGAGCTGAAGGAAGAAGGTGCAGGGCGGGGGACGCGAGGGGGAACCGGTGGGCACGGGGAGAGAGGCGAGGCCGCTGGTGGTTGGAAGGGGCCGGCGGCGGAGCTGTTGCAGGCGAGGGAGCGTGCAGGGAGACGATGGGAGGACGAAGAACGGAGAGAGAGAGGGCACGCGCAAGCGGGAGGTTGGGGACGAAGCGGCCAGGCGCGGGATGGGCGGTGGCTCGGTGGAAGGTGGGGCCCAGGCAGGGCACGCGGGTGTGAGGGAGAGGGAGGGCTGGCGTGCGTGCGTGGTTGGGGATTAGGTGGGCCAGGGGTGGGTCCCGCTGGTGGATGAGGACGCAGGTGTGCTGAGTGAGTGGCCGGGGTAGGTGGGATCCGTGGGGGAGGCGTGGTGTGTGTGTGGTGTGGGTGTGTCTAGATGGCAGGGTAGGACTGGGTGAGGGAGAGGGAGGGGTGAGGTGGCGCGACGGGATAGGTGGGAGTGATGTGGCCAAGGGGGGTGGGTAGAATATCTAGTAGATTTAAGTTTTGTTGGGGTGTCCAGTTCTCGGACCGATTTAGCTTTTCTGGGGCGGTCGTTCGGGTCGGGCTGGCCCGTTCGACTGCCCCTACTAAAATTAATATAATTTTTATTTGTTTTAATACACCGTTTGCAAACCGATATCGGACAAAACAAAAATAATCCGGAGACCCGGGTTTGGCGTTTGAATTAAGATGGGGCGTTTGGAAAACAAGTCGGGTTTGCAAAAAATAGTTTTATGCAAACAATGCATGATGATGACGATGCAATGCACAAATTCAACGCGATTTTCTAGTAGTGGTTTTACGGGATGCCACAATTCGACACCACTAACAATGGATCTCGCCCTCGAGATCCGCCTCATGGTACCGGAAGGAAAGGTCGGCGAACTGCGTCTTCTCGCTCCATGTAGATCCTCGCGACACCACTAACGAGGGTTCCTTCTTCATCTGGGAATCGGCGACACCACCAACAAGGGGCGTTGTTCCTGATCGTCGAGAGACACTCCGGGAAACAAAGGACGAAGATAGAGGTATCAAACGATAAGGCCACCTCTAACTTCCATTAGAAGAGGGAAAAGTTACATCGATCCACCCGTTCGATGTACAGAGCGAACAGTAAGAGTCGGGTAGGGTGATCAGTCCATCCCGGACCCAACTATCAACTCTATACCTGGGTAGGAGAATCAGGCAACTCATCTCTCGAGATATAGACTGAAGATCTTCATCGGTGGTATCCGGAACAAGGAATGCTGTCAGCAGAAATCGTAGGAAAAACACAATGATTAGGTTCTGCGATGGTTTCGCTGGCATGAACAACACATGCTCAAGGTTAACCCCAACTTCACCAAAGCTCGTCCTTCTCATATGTTTTTCAACGTCACTGATATCCAGCAAGGAACACATAGGGATAAAGAGCTCAAGAACAAAAGATTGGAGAAAGGGTACAACAAACAGGTTGCAGATTGACGATCGTAGCACCTCCGTTACAAAAGGGGGATAGCGAAACCCTGAAGGTACGACAGAAACCCCACCACGAGATATCCTGGAGTCGAAGAAAGAGAAGAGAGCGGATTCAAAACACGTCGAGGTAAGAGGAGAATAGCAGGGAGGTAAGGAGTAAATTCAGACCTAACCAGAACTATCCAACCGATTTTCAAAATAGTTTTGACACTCTACTTCAGCCGTTAGCTAGGTTATCCTACAGGATGGACTTGTGGGGTATCGCAACTGCTGAGCTCTGATACCACTCTGTAACACCCTCAGAATCGGACCTATGCAAGTTTTAGCAAAATTCGCCAAACCCGCATAGAAACGATTCGAAGGTGCCCACCAGGCACTTAAATGCGGGTGGAAAGCAAAGTAATAACATTACACAACAGTCCTCGATGGGACCCAGTAAGATATATATACAGCAGCGACTCAAAGAGTCAAGAATACAAATATACGGTACAAAGATCCAAATCACCTTGAAACCGATGGGGCGTCCGACTACGGACAAGATGCAAATGGGGCTAAGAGCCCTGAAGAATAACCAATGGCGTCCATAACCCTGCCCAGGCCGGAAGGGCAACCCCGCTAACGGCGTCGATCTCAAAACCTGCTCAAACAAAAGGCGCCGAAAGGGCAAAGGAAAAAGAGGAGCGTCAAGATCGAGGCCAGTACACGGCGAGGCTAGAATTCGGCGGTCCTCGCCTACATAGGTATGGTGGACTGAGCGGCAGCGGAAGCATGCACTAAACAACCTATAGAGACTCGATACAACTGGCGGCTATCAGAGAGGGGTGAGAAAGACCTATTCGGATCCAACCTGAGACTATCATCAAACAAACCCATCCTGGCGTTTCCCCCTCGAGACCAAACGAGGAAGTCAACCGAGGAACGCACACAGTTGGCAGTTTTACTTATTCAGTTATCGTTGCAGCAATTACTAGCCAGGTTTAGATAATCGTCCTGATAAAGTAAGCAGTGGGTACTTTTAGTTAGTCATTCCGTTATAGTGGCATCACTTACTAGTCAGATTCAATTGGCATGAGATAACCCAAAACCCAACAGTCGTTGATAGTTTTACTTAGCCATGCCGTTGTAGTGAAGCTGATTACTAGTCATATCGGAAACAAGTCAATTTAAAACAATAAACTTTAGTTATAGTTGTCTATGATCAGACACTGTGCTCCAAGTCGTCCATAACCGCGGACACGGCTTCTCGAAAAGATTTAACCGCAGGGTGCACCAAAGTATCCACAGCACTTGACCCTTTTGCCAGATCGCTTAACATACACCCATCGGTATGTCCGGGGCCTAAGTCACGATTCCTGCACTCCAAAGCAAGCTGTGGGGCCACCCCACCGAGTCGACACCCGCAACGGAGTCGGGTCTCGAGACGACTCGGTTTGCGCCAATGGCGATATGACAAAGAGGTCCCCAAACGGGACTGTCCATACCGTAAACATTCCGCTTCCTAACAAGACATGCAAAGACTGCACAATCGTAAATAAAGCAGTAAACATGGCATAAGTACAGGATAGTAAAACACCTCAAACTAGTTGTGGCCCCCATTACAATACTTTGAAATCAGGTAATTATCAATGGGGGGCCCATATCTCCCCACCTGTGGTTAGCGCGCTCGATCTCGGAACAGGTGTCAAGAAATCGGGTCCTACGGGACACAAGTGGGCGGTCGGAAACCGAATCTTACCTATCACCCACCGATGCCTCTGCTTAATTCAATTTTAGTTGTTAAACAGGAATTAAAGTGATACAATAATTAAAGCCTTGATCATCTCCAACGTCAACATGCGGCAAAACCTCCAACAATGGTGGTAACAGACGACAAGCAAAACACTTGAGCAGGCGACTACGACACGCGGGTCCAACTATCTACCAAACAACAGGTAATAGGATGTGTCCAAGGCTATATATGGCTGCAAGGGATATCACGGGTACGAAACTAGAGCATCGCAACACAGATAGCAAGGATCAACAGGAGGGAATAAATACTAGAAAGTAAGATAGGTAGAAAGGGAAGATGCTCATTTGAAAACATTGCCGAAGGTTCAACCGAAGATCGGGGCGAAGCTCACATCAACTCAACGGCCTTATCCGCGAAGAAGCAAAACACTAGAAGAAACACCGGATGCAATATTTATTACATGGCAGACGATCGGCATGATGCATGGATGATGCATGGCATGGCAAAAGTGCGATGCAATTAGGTCATATTAAGTGGGACCGGGGTCCCGACAATGATTAGATGGTTCAATTTTTTAGAACCCCCGCACTTTAAATGTTGTTTTAACAAGGCAAGATTATAGTACTGGTTCGCTACACAAGTTTAAATGAGGCCGATATGAGACTAGATTTGCCCGCATATGGGCCCCATATTTAATTATTAGGTGAATCGGCATAAGGCCCCCAAACCACAGATATGCGTGCGAGTATGACAATTCAAAATGCAACAAGTTGTTATTATGTTATAAAATAGGGTTCCGGGAAAAGGGTTCACACATTAGGGTTCGGCAGATCTTGGGGTCCGGGGTTCGGGGTTGGTCTCGGGGTCCAGGGTTCGACGGAAACGTCTCGGACACAGGGGCAGGTCTTGGCGCATCTGGGGTCTTCGGGTCATGTTGTCTGTCATCTCGTCCGGGTTGAAGCACTTGTCGCATTCGGGGTCTCGGTGGACTCGGTGTCCGGGGTGAAGTACTCAGCGTCTCCGTGTCGGTGGCCTTGGCGGTATCGGGTTCGGATTCCGGATCCGGCCACGGTCTTAGCGCTCCGCCTTCAGTGTCGTTGGCGAACTCGGGCTCGATACCGGGGGTCCTTCGGATCCTTGAGGCGATCTTGGCGTTCCGGGCATCTGATCCAGGGGGAAGTACTTGTCGCGTCTGCTGTCTCCGGGTCCAGGTAGAAGAGCTCGTCGCTCCCGGAGAAGTCCTTGGGTTCCGTTCTTGGTCGTTGGCCGCGAACTTGTTCCGCGAAGGTACTGTCTTTGGGTCCGAGAGGGATCCGAGGTTCCATGTAGAAGATCTTGGCGCGCATGTGGGCTTCGGTTCGAGATCTCGGCGTCCGTAGTCGATCTTGACGCCGGTTTGATGTTGTTTTCCTGTGTACCGCGAAGTTCTCGGCGACGTTGGAGATCTCGTCTAACTTGCACCACACCGGGCGGCCACCGCTAGGCAGATCCTACCGTAACGGCTCAAGCGATATGGATAGCACACGCGCGCATCGAGGCGAGGCAGGCAGCTTGGACGCTGGGACCCAGCGCCGGGCGGGCTTGGCGCCGCGGCTCAGCGCTGGAGGCAGAGGCGAGAGCCGGGCGGCGACACGGGCGCCGGCGGGGCCTGCGCCGAGGGCGACGGGCGGGGGTCGCGGTCTCGGACGCAGCGGTGGCATCGCGGGGAGCACGCCGCGAGGGAGGCCGGTCGGGACGGCGGGGCTGGCTCGCGCTGGGCGAGGCTCGGAGAGGAGCGGCGACGCCACGGAGCGCGGGCGAGGTGGTCCGGCGCGAAGCTCGCCGAGGCAGACGGGGTGGCCCGAGGCCGGCGAGGGGGGTGCAGGAGGCGAGGCCACCGAGGCGGCGGCGCAGGACGGGGGTCGCTGGGGAGGCGGGGCAGAGCGCGGCCGCCGGAGGAGGGATGCGGAGCTCGGGCGGCGAGGGGAGCCGGCGAAGGAAGAAGGTGCAGGGCGGGGGACGCGAGGGGGAACCGGTGGGCACGGGGAGAGAGGCGAGGCCGCTGGTGGTTGGAAGGGGCCGGCGGCGGAGCTGTTGCAGGCGAGGGAGCGTGCGGGGAGACGATGGGAGGACGAAGAAGGGAGAGAGAGGGGGCACGCGCGAGCGGGAGGTTGGGGACGAAGCGGCCAGGCGCGGGATGGGCGGTGGCTCTGTGGAAGGTGGGGCCCAGGCAGGGCACGCGGGTGTGAGGGAGTGGAGGGCTGGCGTGCGTGCGGGGTTGGGGATTAGGTGGGCCAGGGACGTGGGTCCCGCTGGTGGATGAGGACGGGCGTGTGTGCCTAAGTGAGTGGCCGGCTGGGGTAGGTGGGATCCGGTGGGGGGGAGGCTGTGTGGTGTGTGTGTGGTGTGGGTGTGTCTAGGTGGCAGGGTAGGACTGGGTGAGGGAGAGGGAGGGGTGAGGTGGCGCGACGGGATAGGTGGGAGTGATGTGGCCAAGGGGGGGGTGGGTAGAATATCTGGTAGATTTAAGTTTTGTTGGGGTGTCCAGTTCTCGGACCGATTTAGCTTTTCTGGGGCGGTCGTTCGGGTCGGGCTGGCCCGTTCGACTGCCCCTACTAAAATTAATATAATTTTTATTTGTTTTAATACACCGTTTGCAAACCGATATCGGACAAAACAAAAATAATCCGGAGACCCGGGTTTGGCGTTTGAATTAAGATGGGGCGTTTGGAAAACAAGTCGGGTTTGCGAAAAATAGTTTTATGCAAACAATGCATGATGATGACGATGGAATGCACAAATTCAACGCGATTTTCTAGTAGTGGTTTTACGGGATGCCACAGGAAAGTGCACAACCTCTGCAGATGGAAAAATGTAAGTACTTAGCCAAGTCCATGGAAATGGACAACTTGAGCATCAATACATGGAAGCCATCAATAATCTCATCACTCTAACTTCTAAGTAAAAACTTGTGGGTGAACAAGGGTGAAGGACCTCAATGTCTATTGATGGTTTCTTGGGAAAAGTTTTAACAAAGAAAAACTTAGTGATTTCAACTAATAGGGAAAAACCTATTTTGAGCAAAGCAAGCCAAGCTACACTTAGACAAATTGAATATAGTAATATAGACCACTTAAAATTTACTAATGTATCACTTGCCTATACTATTCCAAAGTATTGACCCACTATGGCTGTAACTTGTGATGTTGCAGGTTACTCCGATGATGATTAGGTGTCATGAGTCTACACTCAACATGCTTGCCTGTGGCACATGAAGATGAAGACTTATGTTTATTTACTTATTCCAAACTCTTGTATTAGGCCTGTGGCCTTGAGTTGTAAAATACTATGTTTTATCTCTGGAATGGATGTAATAAATGACCTTTGTATCTGTGTACTTCATCTTAAACTGTGGATGCTAGCATTGATCCAGGGACTAGCATTGCAATCACAGGGATCCTTTTCCTTTACAAAGGAGGGATCTTACAAATGGTATCAGAGCCAGGTTGCCTGTAGGATTATGACCCTAGGATTGGAAACCACTAAGGAAATTTTTTCAACTACTTCTACACTTGTCTATTCTTCTCGTAAACTTTTCTAATCTTCTCTTTCTCATCTCTATTTGTAGATGAACTCCATCAACGAAGCCGTAAGGAAAGGACCACTCATGACCATGACCTTGGAGTGTGAGACAGAGTTTCCCAAAATTCTCAAGGACCTCATGGTGGCAATGGAAATCCATGGTGCAGCTATGTAGAAAGGCTTTCCAGTGAGGGATGAAGGAGTTGAGTACTGGTGGGTGCAACTTCACTTGTACAAAAACAAGGAAGACAACCACAAAGAAACAAGATTCTGCTTGTACACCAACACTGTGGTACACACCACATTCTTTGAGTCAGCAAAAGAAGCAGCTTGGAGGACTATCAAAGAACTTAGTGCTAGAGTCAAGTGCAGAATGCTCAACCTCCAAAAAGACTTGATGAAAGAGAAGGAACTTACCCAAGAGTTGGAAGCTACCAACCAAACCTTAAGAGGAGATATTATAGACTTAGTGATGGAATCATGTGAGCAAGATAGGCTGATAGCTTCTAGGAACATTGTGTTAGCCAACAGATCCAGTGAGATAGGATTGTAAAGGTACTTCGTTAGTTGGACCACCACCTATCACCCTATTTTCCAAAATGTTGCTTAAAATAAGATTGGACCTTGGTTGATGTAATGGATTCATGTATGCATGACTTTTGTGTTTTGTTTCCCAAGGATATTATGTGTGTTATGACTTTTTGTTTTATCTTGAATTGTGTTGTTCTAACTTTTCTATCTTATAAATAGATGCCTATTACCATCAGCACTGTTGAGGAGTTCCAGGTTACCCGCTTTGCTCCTCGTATCGTTGAGCTTACCACTTTGCTCAATTTCCCTCTTCCCACCATCATGGTGCATCCACTCACCAAGTTCGAGAGGAAGGACCTCTGGGGCTTCAAGGTGAACCAGCCTGGGCGCCAGACAGAGCCTACTACGGAGGCCATCGTCTTCAAGCTTATGCACGATGACAGGGAGAGAGGCATGGAGGTAGTTATGCAGGACCTGATAGGACGTCTGCTAGGTCGACACTCCCGACGGGTTAGAGGCACCCACTTCCACATCTTTGGAATACATGACGAGGACGGAGAGTCCATCGACTTCGAGGACGACTCGAGGGACGCAGCAGAGCCGATACGCCTGTACCTCCAGGACTTAGAGTCTCTCATTAGGCACGTGGACACGGACATGACCAATGTCATGCTCAGTAATGACGAGCTCCAGGTGCAGCTTCGCGAGAAGGACAAGCTCTTCGCGCAGCAGGACGAGATAGTCAAGGAAATGGAGGCGAGTTCGAGACCCGTGTGAAGTTCAAAAGTCGAGAAGTGTGTCCAGATAGGAACAAGAAGATCCGGATATGATCAAGAACTGCAGTTCAAGGACTTGAGCTAGAGCAAGCAGACGGTGATAGAGAGGCTTGCCCTTAAGAGGGCTCTCAAGGCCAAGATTGAGTCCTTGACCACTACTATTGAGGAGAACAAGGCCGCGATGGAGAACGCAGGTCTTACCTTTGTCGAGGAGGAGATTGATGATGATGAGTAGACTTGACTACTCGTTTATCTTTTATTATCGTACTTGTTAATTGAGAACTTGTTATTGGACCATCCGACGTGTGGATGGCTTGCTACTTGTGTGTTTTTACCTTGTGAACTTGTGATCTTGTTGTTGAACTTTTATATTTTGTTGCATGCTATGTGTTTGCTTATGTGATGTAATGTGCATGAAAACATCTATGGGTATCTCATTCTTATCTCTATTTGAACAAACCACAGATGCCTCCCCGTCGTGCAAACCCCAACCCCAACAACAACAACAACAACATAACACCAGAAATGCAACAAATGATGACTGCTCAAACACAGCTGATGCATATGACGACAACATGCATTCAGAACCAAAACAATAACAACAACAACCCCAATAACAACAACAATAACAACAACAACAACACTCCGGGCTTTGATATGCTCACCAGATTCTTGAGATTGAGGCCAGCTAAGTTCTCAGGGACAACTGATCCCATGGTGGCCAATGATTGGCTACGTTCTATAAACAAGGACTTAGTAACCGTGGGCTCACGAATGCTGAAAAGGTCAGATTTGCAGCACATCTGCTGGAAGGGCCAGCCGCCACTTGGTGGGACAACTTTCAGGTCACCACTCCTATTGATGAGGTGACATGGGCTATCTTTGAGGATGGCTTTCGCACTGCTCATATCTCATCAAGAATAATGAGCCTGAAAAAGAAAGAGTTCCACAATCTGAAGCAGCGCCACCGCAGCGTGGCTGAATACATTGAAGAGTTCAACAATCTGGTGCGTTACGCACCGGATGAAGTTGACACAGATGCCAAGAGAAAGGAAAAATTTCTGGAAGTCTTGAATGATGAGTTGAATCTACAATTGGCTGTGGCATATGTTCCCACTTATCAGTCACTCTGTGACAAGGCTTCTATCTTGGAGAACAAAATGAAGCAAGTTTAGAGTAGAAAGAGGAAGCACTCCGACAAGCACAGCTCGGGATCGTCTCACAAACGATCTCACTATGATGACAGTGGAAGCTCAGGATCCCACAAGCATGGGAAATTCAACAAGCACCACAACCACAACCGTCATGACAACAAGCATCATCGCAGTCATGACAATGACAAGTACAAGAACCACAAGAGTGGACATAAGAACCACCACAGTGGTAATGGTAGTGGAAGTGGAAGTCAGCCTGTTAAGAGAGACATCAGTCAGGTTGAATGCTTCAAATGCAAGAAGATGGGGCACTATGCAAATGAGTGCGCTGAAAAGAAAGTTGAAGGACCTATCAAGCCCAATCCTTTCCAGAAAGGACAGGTGAACCACATCAATGTGGAGGAGGACTATGAGGAACCTGACGCTGTTGCTGGTAAGTTCAGACTCAATTCTATTCCAGCATTTGTACTCTTTGATACTGGTGCATCTCATTCATTCATATCAAGATCATTTGTTGAAAGAAATGAACTATCGGTAGAAACTATTGGGTGTCCTATAAAAGTAAGTTCTCCAGGTGGAGAAATGATAGTGAATTCAGGATGCCATGATCTAGTCATAGAATTTGGGAAGTATATGTTTCCCGTTAACTTGATAATTCTAAACTCCCAAGGATTGGATGTCATTCTGGGAATGGACTGGATGACTAAGTACAAAGGAGTGATAGATTGTGCCAACCATACTGTCTCACTCACAACCCCGGAAAGAAAACGGATTAAGTTAAAATCCAACTTTGAATCAAAAGGAAGTAAGCTAATTTCTCTTAAGGGGTTAGCATGGATAGTGTGCCAATTGCGAGTGAGTATCCGGATGTATTTCTGGAAGAATTACCAGGAATGCCACCAGATAGAGATGTGGAGTTTCTGATAGACTTGGTACCAGGTTCTGGACCAATAACAAAGAGACAATATAAAATGTTAGTTGATGAACTGAAAGAACTCAAGAAGCAACTAGGAGAACAGTTGCAGAAAGGATTTATTCAACCCAGTTCTTCATCTTGGGGAGCCCCAGTCTTGTTTGTGGAGAAGAAAGATAGAAGTCAAAGGTTATGCATAGATTACCGTTCACTCAACGAGGTAACTATCAAGAACAAATATCCTTTTCCTAGAATGAATGACTTGTTTGATCAGCTAGAAGGAGCATGTGTATTCTCAAAGATTGATCTCCTGTCAGGCTATTTTCAACTCAAGATAAGAGAACAAGACATACCAAAAACAGCATTCACTACAAGGTACGGATTATATGAGTATACCGTAATGCCTTTTGGCTTGACAAATGCTCCAGCATACTTCATGAATATGATGAACAAGGTGTTCATGGAATTTCTTGACAAGTTTGTTGTCGTTTTCATCGATGACATCTTAGTCTACTCCAAGAGCAAAGAAGAACATGAAGGACACTTGCGTTTGATACTTGAGAAATTAAGAGAGAATAAACTTTATGCCAAATTCAGCAAGTGTGAGTTCTGGTTAGAGGAAGTTGGTTTTCTTGGTCATGTTATGACAAAGGATGGTGTAGTAGTTGATCCTGCTAAGGTTTCAGCTGTGACTGAATGGGAATCTCCCAAGTCCGTGAAAGAAGTTCGTAGTTTCCTTGGCTTAGCAGGTTACTACAGAAGGTTTATTGAGAATTTCTCTAAGGTAGCTAAGCCCATGACTGAATTGTTAAAGAAAGACAAGAAGTTTGCTTGGTCTGAAGGTTGTGAACTCAGCTTTCAGGAGTTGAAGAAGAGACTTGTGACAGCACCAGTCTTGTGTCTGCCAGACTTGGAAAAGGATTTCCAAGTATATTGTGATGCATCTCATCAAGGTTTGGGTGCAGTACTTATGCAAGACGGTAAAGTTGTAGCTTATGCCTCGAGACAACTCAAAACTCATGAAGTGAACTATCCTACTCATGGCTTAGAGTTGGCCTCTGTCGTCCATGCACTCAAAACATGGAGACACTACCTTTTGGGAAAGCGTTGTGAAGTGTTCACTGATCACAAAAGTTTGAAGTATATCTTCACCCAGAAGGAAATTAATATGAGACAAAGAAGATGGTTAGAACTTATCAAAGACTATGACTTAAGTTTGCAATACCACCCCGGTAAATCAAATGTTGTAGCAGATGCTCTAAGTCGTAAGGTGTTTGTGAATGGCCTTACCAAAGGAGAATTGCCTGACGATTTGTGTACCCAATTCAGAAAACTCAGATTGGAGATTGTGCCTGAAGGACATCTCATGTCATTAGATGTTCAACCCACTTTGTTGGACAAGATCAGTGAAGCCCAGAAGGCTGATAAGGAAATTGAAGAGATTAAGGAAAAGATTGGCCAAGGGAAAGCTAAAAATTTCCATGAAGACAAACAAGGTACTTTATGGCATGGGAAACGTATCTGTGTTTCACAAGATCCGGAGTTGCGGAAACTGATTTTGCAGGAAGCACACAACTCTCCATATTCTATTCACCCGGGTAACACCAAAATGTACATGGATATGAAAGAAAGATTTTGGTGGAATAATCTCAAGAGAGACATCGCCGAACATATTCCTTTGTGTGATGTGTGTAGTAGAGTGAAAGCGGAGCATCAGAAACCAGCAGGGTTGCTTCAACCACTACCTATTCCAGATTGGAAGTGGGACAAGATTGGTATGGATTTCATTACCGGACTACCAAGGACCAGGTCAGGGTATGATTCCATATGGGTAGTAGTGGATCGCCTAACTAAAGTGGCTCATTTCATACCCGTGAAGACAACTTATACAAGTGCCAAGTTAGCCAAAATCGACATGAGTAGAATTGTATGTCTACATGGTGTGCCCGAGAGTATTGTGTCTGATAGGGGAACTCAATTCACTTCCCATTTTTGGAGACAGCTACATGAGTCATTGGGAACGAGGTTGGAATTCAGTACTGCTTTTCATCCTCAAACTGATGGACAAACAAAAAGAACTAATCAGATTCTTGAAGACATGTTGAGGGCATGTGCCCTAGACTATGGAGCAAGTTGGGATGAAAGTCTGCCTTACGCAGAATTTTCTTATAACAACAGCTATCAAGCCAGCATTGAGATGGCACCATTTGAGTTTCTCTATGGAAGAAAGTGTACCACCCCATTATTATGGAATGGTGTGGGAGAAAGAAGTTTATTTGGGCCAGATCTTACCAAAGAAGCCGAAGAGAAGGTCAAATTGGTTAAGGACAGGCTGAAGATAGCACAGTCCCGACAGAAAAGCTACACAGATCCTAAGCGTAGAGAAGTCACCTACGAAGTTGGTGATAGAGCTTATCTTAGAGTATCACCACTTCGTGGAGTGAAAAGATTTGGAGTCAAAGGAAAGTTGGCACCGAGATATGTTGGGCCATTCAATATTCTAAGTCGCAAAGGAGAAGTTGCCCATGAAATTGAATTACCAGAAGCTCTGTCAGCTGTTCATAATGTGTTTCATGTGAGTCAGCTTAAGAAATGTCACCCAGAAATGGAAGAAACTTCCTTGAAAGATACTATACCTTTGGAGGAAGTGCAACTAGAAACTGATCTCACTTATGAAGAGAAACCTATCAAAATTCTTGAGACTGCAGAAAGAGTCACAAGGACAAAGACTATCAAGTTTTGCAAAGTGCAGTGGAATCATCATTCCGAAGAGGAAGCAAATTGGGAAAGAGAAGATGATCTTCGGAAAGACCACCCTCACCTATTTGCTAGCCAATCCGAATCTCGAGGGCGAGATTCACCTTAAGGGGGTTAGATTTGTAACATCCCTAAATTCATGATTTCAAAGATTTCATATTATTCATGCATGCATATAGTTTTGAGGCCAATTTCAAACTCATTTCAGAAAACAGAGTGCTATCATTTCATGTGAGCAAACTTAAATCAAATGGTCATCCCCATTTGAGAGTTTGAATGTTTTAAACCTAGATTGTCTGTCTCCCTTGTTGAATGGATTGAGTGTGGAATTTGAACCAAACTTTACAAAATGGAAATGGTTTCAAAAACCATTTTTCAAACATTTGCAAATCAAGTGCAAAGTCCCTGTTATTTTGTTTCTCCAAAAAAAAATGACCAAACCTTTTTAAAGTGACCACATGGTTTTATGCATAGAATTGAGACTGTTGCACACTGCAAAAATCCCAAATAGATTTGAATTCAAAAGGAGTTTGAAATCATTTGAAAACCATTCCTGAAATTCATTCTGAAAAAAAAGGATTAAAGAAAAGAAAAAGGCCAGGCGCCCCTATTCTAGCCCAACAACATAACCGGCCCAGTTAGCCCACCCGGCCTCTCTCTCGCTCATGCACGCAGACGCACTCACGCCGTCGCTGAAACCCGCACTCCCTCTCGCTTATTTCACGACGCCCCGCCCATGTCATCGCCCTCTTCCCCAAAATCTCGCAAGACGAACTCCGCCACGCCCGCTGTCGCTTTGATTCCGCGTAAATGTCATTGAATCCTTGGGCGTTTCTTGTCGAGCCCTGGCTATATAATCCCTCTCTCACGACCATTTCCTCAACCAATTCCCCTCCACGCCACCAGCTGCCCACAACTCGCCGACGCCTTGCTGTTCGACGACCGCTACCGACGTATTCCGTGAGCTCCCTCGTCCCTGCCTCATGATATCACGCTCAGCAACTTCTTGCGCATCCACTGACACGCCTCGTTTATTCTCGCATGACCTGTAGCCTCGACAACGACTTCGACCGAGCGCCGCCGCTCTCTGCACGAACTCCGGCGACCTCTCCCCGTAAGTACCAGCCGCCCCTTGCCCTCTGTCTGATACGATTAGGGTCCCCATCGTCTTGCGCATCTAACGGTGCCTTCCTTTTGACTTAGCGCGACGCAGAACCTCGCCAACATCGACAGCAGCCGCATCATACGCATTCGCGAACTCCGGCGAGGAATCCCCGACGACCCCGTGCGCCCCTTGCCCAGCCTCCACCACGTTGAGCTGCGCCTCGACCTTGCGGTTCTGGTAAGCCTCTCCCCCCACTTCCGTGCGACCTAGAACGCCAGCGCCGCTGCTGACAGGGCGCTCCGCCGCTCGCCGTCGCCGCGCGCCGCCAAAACATGGTCGCTTGATCGAGAGCCCTTGGATCTAGATCCAACGCGTGCGATAGAACCACTTAGCGAAGCGTTATGTTTAGATATGAACCGTGCATCGTCACTTAGATCCTACGGATCGCGTGCGTGATCCGGTGCGAAGCGGTACGCGCCAGTAAGGTTAAGACACGTGGCTAGGGTTTGTGTTTAAAAGAGAATTTAAAACAGATTTGGATTCAAATTTGATTAGGCTATAACTTTTGATTCCCACGTTAGATTTTTGCAAATTTTATACCGTTGGAATCAGGAAGACAAGCCCTCTCTGAATATGCAATGTGTTTAGTGAAAAGTTTCTGTTAAAATGACTTTATTTGCAGAAACTTGTTGAAGGCTGTTTTGAGTATAGAAAATGTTTAGGACTTTGTTTTAGTGCTAAATAAACTTGGCTTGGCAAGATTTTGACTTGTTTATGGTTCAGTACTATGCACTTGCTTGGTGGAGTTTTTAAAAATCATCACTTAGCATTTTTTGCATGCATGCATATATATTTTTGTTTGTATATGTGATTGTGGTTATATTCTTTGTGTAGACTTTGGTGCTAGTGATTGTGATTGTGAAGAGTGCTACTCTCCCAACTACCAAGGCAAGTGGTACTTCATGAATATTTCCATCCCTATATTTTGTACAAGCATTAGAAATATTTTGCTAAGTCTTGCATGTTACTATTTTTTCCAAATGCTATGTTGGGAAATCCTAAGTAGTTGTAGAATTGCTAGGAAATTTTCTAAGTTAAGTACTATCTATGCCATGCTTAGCCTAGCTAGTAGCAAAAAAGGGTTGGTATATATACATGCTATGATGAAAAATATTTCTAAGTCTATGGACTTATGTTTTCCTAATAAAACAACTAAGTCAATGAATCACCTGGGTGGAATGGGACTTGATTGGTGGTTTTTGGTTGAGTGGTTACACAAGGCCCATGGCTATGGTTTACCTTGTGTATATCACTTGTGGAAAGCCACCCAAAAAATAAAGGGATTTTAGAGGCCAAGTGTTGAGAAGCTTATAGTGCAGCCACTTGGCAATATGGGCTCTGCCTGGACCACATAGGTTGCTAAAACTTAGTCATTTGGACAGTTGGTGGTAGTGGGATAATAGGTTGGAACGCGTCCATTTGTCTAAGGGAAGGCTTCTGAAAGGTCCTATCTTGGGAAACCAAGTCTGGTGGGGAAAGTGCACAACCTCTGCAGATGGAAAAATGTAAGTACTTAGCCAAGTCCATGGAAATGGACAACTTGAGCATCAAGACATGGAAGCCATCAATAATGTCATCACTCCAACTTCTAAGTAAAAACTTGTGGGTGAACAAGGGTGAAGGACCTCAATGTCTATTGATGGTTTCTTGGGAAAAGTTTTAACAAAGAAAAACTTTGTGATTTCAACTAATAGGGAAAAACCTATTTTGAGCAAAGCAAGCCAAGCTACACTTATCCAAATTGCATATAGTAATATAGACCACTTAAAATTTACTAAGGTATCACTTGCCAATACTATTCCAAAGTATTGACCCACTGTGGCTGTAACTTGTGATGTTGCAGGTTACTCCGATGATGATTAGGTGTCATGAGTCTACACTCAACATGCTTGCCTGTGGCACATGAAGATGAAGACTTATGTTTATTTACTTATTCCAAACTCTTGTATTAGGCATGTGGCCTTGAGTTGTAAAAGACTATGTTTTATCTCTGGAATGGATGTAATAAATGATCTTTGTATCTGTGTACTTCATCTTAAACTGTGGATGCTATCATTGATCCAGGGACTAGCATTGCAATCACAGGGATCCTTTTCCTTTACAAAGGAGGTATCTTACAACATCCCTCTACCTTTCCCCCCAGACAGCTCCTCCCCTCTGCCCATAGGCTGCCCCAAATTCCCCTTGCACCGCCACTGCTCCGGCGAGCGTCTCCGAACAATTCCGGCCACAACCCGCCGCCTCTCGCCTCCCACTGAACACGAGCTCGCTCCTCACCTCCTGGCACATCTCCCCGTGCCACTCGTTCACTCGCGCGCGCTCCGAAACGTCGACTTCTTCTTCATCTGAGCGCCACCGCCGTCTGCCATTGCTCCGTCGAGCTTCCCAGGTGAACTCTGTTCTCCCCTCTCCTTCCTGATGATACTCCTGCACTCGCCACACTCTCCCGCGTCTAACCGTGTCCTTGTTTTTCCTCGGGGTGAACCGCAGCGTCGCCCTCGACGAACTCCAGAGCCGCCTGACGCCGCCACCCACTCCGGCGAGGAATTGCCACCATCTCTGAGCGCCCCTCTCCAAGCCAGCGCCACCTTGAGCATCAACTCGACCTCGCGAGCATGTTGAGCACCCCCGTTTCTTCCCTTGATTCCTGTAGCCGCCGCAACGTCACCGTCTGACCGCGCACCACCACCTGCCGCCGCTAGTGCTGCCCGTCTATGGCAAGTGTGTTGTGCGTCGTGCAATTAAGATCCAGCGGCTAGGATAGAAACTAGACGAAGGGGTAAGAGGCAGTCTGAGCCGCACGATCTGTTTAGATCCAACGCCTCATAGAGCTGATCCGTGCGAACCGGTACCAGCTAATAGTATCATGCCACGTGGCTCTGTTTATTTGAAATAAAAATAGATTAGATCTATTAGATGCTAGAACTTGTAAAATCCATAACTTTAAAACAACACGTCCAAATTTTGCAAATGTTATATCAATAGATTCAGAAAAACAATACCTAGCCAACCATGCACTTGGTTTAGTGAAAAATTTCTGGTAAAATGTTTGTTTTTGCAGAAACTTGTGTATGCATTTTTAAAATATAAAATTTATTCTAAAATGATTTTGGGGATGAAATCTTTGCAAAATGGTTTGATGTGAACCTACTGACCTTAGGAACCAACTCATGGATTTAAAAATGAATTTTGTGAAGTTTAGGAATGAATACTTGAATTAGCTCATTTCTAGTCAAATAAAAATATTGATTTTGATATGGAAATGATTTTTTAGTAAAACCTTTGAGAAATGTTTTGATTCAAACCTTCTGACCCTAAACACCAAGTTTTGTGAATTAACAACTTATTTGGTGAACAATATAAAATTATTGCTTTGCTAAAAGCATTTTCCACCACATGAAATAATGATTTGATTTAAAAATGGTTTATAGATAAAACCTTTTGCAAATGGATTTACCACTTTGGTAAATGAACACTTTGGACCTTATAATGTTTAGAGCCTAGTAGAAACCACCTTTGCAAATAAAAAACTATCTTTTGCATGCTTGCATGCATGACTTTGTTTCTATTATTTTATGTGTGATAAATTGTTTGAATATTGGTTGGAATGCTAGTTGAATCTATGTTTGCTTGATTGATTTGTAGTGAAGTTATAAGAGTGTGATATTAGCAAGATCAAGAAGAGAACCAACATTCTCTACCAAAAAGGCAAGTGACACTATCATCCAAGTCCTACTATTTTCATTACACTTAGTGGATTTTTGAAACATGCATGATAAGGTTTACTATATATTATGCTATGCTAAATCCTAATAGGATACCCCTATATATTCCTTAGTGGAAACATTGTAGTTGTAGTATGCTTAGCCCAGCTATATATTTGGGATGGGATACATGTTATGATTATATGAAGTATTGAAAAGACTTATGTTTTATATAATAAAACAAGTACTCAATGAACCACCTGGGTGGACAAGGATACTCAAGGTTGGACAAGGTGGCAACAAAAGGAACCATGTTATATGGCAATCTCTTTTGTTGTGCACTAGAAGAAAACCACCCAGGGACTTAGAGATTGAACATGTTTCTCGTACAGTGGCTTCCATGTACAGCCACATGCTAAATGGGCTCTGGCTTAGTCAACTACATAGTGGAAGACCCATGCATTGGCATCTTCAGGTTAACTATATTAGTGCTAGGGAACTTGGAACCGTACATTGGTGCCTAGAAGACAAGCTAGAATTGTGTATTGGGAGGACTTCTATGGAAAGACTTTGTCACATTCTCAATCTGCCAGTACTCCATCTTGGTGAGTACTTATCCAGCGGCCACTAGTGGCATCAATATGAGATTGTGTCATGTGGGTAAAGTGTACAACTTCTATAGAAGATCAAAATTCTAAGTACTTAGTCGTGTCCCCGGTTATGGACAATACTGAGCAACTAAGGCCTGAAGCTATGGAAGATCTCGACATTCCAATTTCTCAAAGTAAAACTTGATGGTGACAACAAGGAATTTGAAGCACTTGGAGTTTTCCAAGAAGTTCAA
Organism: Avena longiglumis; assembly: GCA_030063025.1. NCBI lineage: Eukaryota > Viridiplantae > Streptophyta > Magnoliopsida > Poales > Poaceae > Avena > Avena longiglumis. The sequence goes on along the minus strand of CP125974.1, from coordinate 465,382,133 downwards.
AAAGATTTGACAAAGATCAAAAACTATTTTGAAAAGATAGGATAAAACTATATTGCTTTCTGCAAATGAGCCTAAACCCTACTTAGCCAAATATGCATGTAATGATAGGATCCACTTATCTCTACATAGTAGTGAAACTTGCCAATACAATTCAAATGTATTGACCCTTGTGGCTGCAACTTATTATGTTGCAGGTTTGTTTGATGTTAGTGAAGTGTGCTGAATAGGATTACAAGTCTACAACCAACATGATTTCCTGTGGCAATTTGAAGATGAAGGACCCCATGCTTATAGATATTCTGCTGCAATGTAATGTGATAGCCAAATGAGCTATGTAAGATGTAATGAATTATTTTATTCCTGGTTATAAAGTTGTATTATGACCTTTGTTTCTTGATATTACATCTTAACTGTGGATGCTAGCTATTGATCCAGGGACTAGCATTGTAAACACATGGATCTCTACCTTATTAAAGGTTGGGAACCTTACACTGACAGAGACATATACTCCCTTGCAAATGTGCGTGACTCCAAATTGATATTTTGATGTAACTTTTTTTAGTTGCACCACGACGAAGATTAACAAGGGGGCCAACCACTACTAGAGAAAAGGCTATAGGAGACAGGCTTAGAGGAGGCACATTTAGACCATATGTGCCTCCTATAAAATTGGCGAGGCGCACTCCTTCTCCATGTGCCTCTAGTATAAAAATAGGCGAGACACATATGATAAGAATGCGCCTCCTATAATCCCTGTACGGACGAAATCAAGCAGCCCTAGATTATGCGAGGCACATTCTAGCATATGCGCCTCCTATATATCATATAGGCGAGGTGCATATGGGAAGAATGCGCCTCGCATAATCTGCGTGGGCCCGCGTGTTGGTAGGTGCTCGAATATGCGAGGCACATATGGTCATATGCGCCTCCTATATTTGATAATATGCGAGGCACATATGGTCATATGTGCCTCAAGTAACTCCTGCGGGCCCGGGTGGAGGTAGGTGGCCGCATAGGCGAGGCGCATATTGCTATATGTGCCTCCTATAGTTTGAATTATAGGAGGCACATATTGTGCAATATGCGTCTCCTATAACCTGGCACCACCTTTTTCCAGCTTTTTGCACATGGAGCCAACTACCACCCCACTCACTTGTCTCACTTCTTCCTCCTCCACGAAGACAGATCTGGTCGCCCCCCTCCTCCTCCCCACCTCATTTCTCCCATTGATTCACCATAGAAGCTTGCTCAACGTCCATTGGTTGACACTCATATGTAAGTGAAGTCTCTTGCTCCTATAGAGTGCGCCTCAGGTAACTCATGCGGACCCTTGTGGAGGTAGGTGGCCACATAGGTGAGGCGCATATGGTCATATGCGCCTCCTATAGTTCGAAGTATAGGAGGCACATATGGAGCAATATGTGCATCCTATAGTTTGAAGTATAGGAGGCACATATGGAGCAATATGCGCCTCCTATAACCTGGTCGGATTCAAATTCGAAACAGCCACCTACCAAACCTATATAACACCTACCACCTCTCCTCCTTCTCCTTCTCCTCCACCTCTACTCCTTCTCCTTCTCCTCCATCTCTCCTTCTTCTCCCCTTCTCCTCCTTCTCCACTATCCTCCTCCTCCACTCTCCTCCTCCTCCTCTTCCTCCGGCGACTTTCTCCTCCTCCGGCGACCAGGCCTCCACAACAACACCAACCATCTCCTCCTCCACCTCCGACGACGACCTACGGTGGCCTCATCCTCCTCCACCATCTCTGGTGATCCCCATGGACATGACCTCCCGCACATGCCTGCTATGGTAGGTTGTGGCCACGAGCATGGTCTTCGACGAGCTCCAACGAAATTCTGGCCAGATCTAGATCTGGACGCCTTTTTTTTTGAAATTCAAAAATAATATACGAGGCGAATTTGAATCAATATGTGCCTCGCATATGCACAATATAGGAGGTGCATATGCAGAGTATAGGAGGTGCATATGTAGAGTATAGGAGGCGCATATCAATATGCGCCTCGCATATGCAGAATATAGGAGGCGCATATCGATATGTGCCTCGCATATGTGAAGTATCGCATAATAAATAGGCGAGGCTCAAATCTAGAGGCGCATATGATATGCGCCTCGCATATGCTTTTAGGTGCGCCTCGCATAAGGTTTTCTCTACTAGTGAACAATGGGAAAAACTCAAGAATAGATGCTTGAAATAACTAAATCAAGTCTTCCGATCACATCTATAGCAGGATTTATATGGCCACTGGATCCACATGAATCTACTTATATAGCATCGCTCACAAGCGTTTTCGTGAGGACTAATATTCCCATCTTGCCTTCATGTAAACACCACCAAAATACCCCTGATAATTTCGAGGGTTTACTGAATAAGTTACATGTAAGTCATCTGTCTCTTGGACATACTCCATTGCTCTATCCCTTTTTTCTTAGCTTGTTGTTTGTTATATATGCTAATCATTGTTGTCTACAGAGATTTTTCATGCTGGATGAGAATAGCGAGGATGTAAAGGTTGTTTTGAGCATATTCTCCGCATGTTTGAGCCAGCAGCGCCATAGGCTAAAGAAGCAACACTTCTCTGACAAGTGTTTTCAGGATGTTACAAGAACGTCTCCTGTGGATCACATGACTGACGATCAGTGGGGTGATCTTATCCACCATTGGCTTGATCAAAAGAATGGTGTAGGCTTTCATAAGATTGTGAGACTAGATTGCATTGTTAATTTCTATTTATGCATGTGTCTTACAAGTATCCTTTTTGTAGGCTATCACTCAAACAAACCATTCTAGCCGTAATAAAGTATGAGTACTAAGTCTTACATGATCCTGCAGCATAATTGGGCACCTCTACCAATTGGTAAGGACATGTTGTGCAATCTGTATGCATATTATCTTTTCATCCTCCGTTTCGACCACATGATGCAATTTATTTTCGCTCGTTCAAATGCAGAAGAATTCTAACGGGGATCCAAAATAGAGTTGACTCTGCTAGAGAAATTCGAGGGATGCCACAAGAATAGATATGGTGTCATTGTAAATAAATTTGCTGTAAGTCTTCTCTGCATTTTGTGATGTTGCACTTGCAGTGATTTGTATGTATATACGTTGATATTCAACCTTGCTTAGACCGATTCTCAGTTTTGTTTTCACTTTCCTTCATGATTTGCAACTATCAGTTTCAGTTTTGAATTGTACAAACTTGTCATATCTGCACCTCACAGTGTGTACACACAAAGCCACATTTTAGTCCTGTTAGTAAATGACATAAAAAATATCCACGACAAAATGATATTTTTACTAAAGTGTATAAGATGCGTTGTCATCATTGCCAGTTATAGCAGTTCATGCACTTGTTAAAACTATCTGCATGTTTCTCTTTAGTAACTTCACTTCTCTTACACATGTCTATCAACTGAAATTTACAGGCTAACTTGAAAGAGGAGGTGACAAATACTGGGAAAGCTTGTTCAGTAAAAACTCCAAAAGAATGTGTGAATTTATTTTCCAAGGTACTACAATGCGGTGCTAAAGCCAAGAACATGTTGATGTGTAATGCCTGGTTTGGAGCGAGCTCGTCAAAGTCCAAGTTCAAATACAAGTCCAACTCCAAGGCCATTTATTTGCATATTGAAGTTCTAGAGGAACAACTCCAAGCTAAACTGTAGAGGTACCAACCTATTAAGGTAGAGATCCCTATGTTCATAATGCTAGTCCCTGTATCAATAGCTACCATCCACAATTTAAGATGTAATATCAAGAAACAAGGTATTAATACAACTTTATAACCAGGAATAAAATAATTCATTACATCTTACATAGCTCATTTGGCTATCTTAATACAATGCAACAAAAATAACTATATAGCATGGAGTCCTTCATCTTCAAAGTGCCACGGGCAATCATGTTGGTTGTAGACTTGTAATCCTATTCAACACACTTCACTAACATCAAACAAACTTGCAACATAATAAGTTACAGCCACAATGGTCAATACATTTGAATTGTATTGGCAAGTCATACTATGGTAGAATAGTGGTATCTATCATCTATATGCATTTGGCTAAGTGGAGCTTAGGCTTGCTTTTCTCAAAATAAAATTTCCTTATCATTTGAAAACACTAAGTTTTTGTTTGACAAAAACTCCCAAGGAACAACCAATGAATATTGGTTAACCTTTACCCCTGTTCAACCACAAGCTTTTAACTTAGAAATTGGGATGAGGAGATCCTTGATAGCTTCCATGTCTTGATGCTCAAATTGTCCATTGCCGGGGACACGACTAAGTACTTAGATTTTACTCTCTCGAGAGGTGGCGCACTTTCCCCACAAGACTCGACATGCATCGATACAAGATCTTTCAGAAGCCTTCCTTTAGACCAAAATGGACGCGTTCCCAAACCTATCACCCCTACCACCAACTGTCCATTTGGCTAAGTTATTGCAACCTATATGATCTAGGCAGAGCCCATATTTCCATGTGGCTACACTTGAAGCTTCTCAACATTTGACATCTCAAATCTCTTTGTTCCTGGGTGTCTTTCCACAAGTGAGATACACTAGGGTAGGCCATAAATATGTGGCCCTGTGTAACCACTCAACATAATCCAATACAAGTCCCATTCCACCCAGGTGATTCATTCACATAGTTGTTTTATTAAACAAAACACAAGTCATTGACTTAGAAATATTTCATAGCATGAATATAATCCACCCTTGTTTCATACTATCTAAGCTAAGCATGATAGTAGTATGGATCTTAACTTAGGGAAAATTCTACTAAGGCATCATCTACTAGGATTTCTCAAGGCATAGCATGCTTAGTAAAAATTCCATGCAAGTCCTACTAAAAAGATCACTAATGCATAGTGAAAATATTAGGACAAAATGTATGAAGCACCACTTGCATTTTTAGTAGAGAATATATGTTCACTCCTAGATCTTGCAATGGTCACACTCTTCAAAGTTCACTACAATTCAATCAAGGCACAAATTCAAACTAGCATTCAAACAATTCACCACATAAAATAAAGAAAACAAATTAATCCATGCAAGCATGAAAAAGATTGTTTTGTTTGGAAAGGTGGTTTCTAATAGGCTATAAACATTTTAAAACACCTATTGGTCATTTATAAAAGTGGCAAAACCATTTTAAATCAAGTTAGTGAAAATGGGCCATTTAAATCATTTTTGTTTGCTAGAAATTATTTAAATCAAATTAATAATTTCTAGTGTTTGGCAAACATATTTTTAAACACAAATGTTAGTTTTTTAAGGTCAAGTGTTTAATATTAGACTATTTGCAAAAGGTTTCACCTAAAACCATTTTTAAATCAAAGCAATATTTTATTTTGTTGGAAATGCCTTTAAACAAAGTAATAAATTTTTAAGTTTCATCAAATATATTTTTAAATCCCAAAACTTGGTGTTTAGGCTCAGAGATTTTAAATCAAACCATTTTCGAAAGGTTTTACTCAAAAAGCATTTTTAAACCATAATCAACATTTTTATTTAACCAGAAATTCTTTTATTCAAAGATTTATTCTTTAGTATCACAAAATATAATTTTAAATCTACAAGTTGGTTTTTATGGTCAGTAGGTTCAAAACAATCCATTTACAAAAGATTTTACCCTAAAATCATTTCTAGAATAATTTTTAAATTCAAAATATGCCTAAACAAGTTTATGCAAAAACAACTAATTTTACAGAAGCAAAACACTAAACAAAGGGCATGGTTGCAAAGTATTATTTTTCCTGATTCCAATGATATAAAGTTCGCAAAATTTGGATATGTAGATTTAAAGTTATGAATTTTTCAAATCTAACCATCTAATAGACAAGTTTCTGTTTTTAAATCAAAACACAGGCCACGTGTCTTGTTGCTATTAATCTATACCGATTCATCTGGATCGAGCATCATGGGTTGTTGGATCTAACTTAAATCGCACGGCGAATATGCCAACTTACCCTTTCGGTTAAGTCATCTATCGCATCCATCAGATCTAAATCGAACGGCTCTAATCGAATCAACCACAAACTGGCGGCGCTGCGACAGTGGCCGGCGGCGGCGCGCTCGGGCAGTGGCGTTGCCAATGAAATAGGAAGCGAGAGAGAGAGAGAGAGAGAGAGATAGAGGAAAATGGCTCACCAGACTCGCCGTGATGCGCTGACTCTCGGGGTGGTCTCTGTCGACGGAGGGGCGCACGGTGACGACGTTAATCGCTCGCCGGAAAAGCTCCTGCTGATGGGTGCTCACTATCGATGACAGAGGCGACACTACAGTGTGAGCTAGGACACGAAAACGGCGGCGTTAGTTGCGTACGAGGTCACTGGTCACACGCGTATTATCGGGAGGAAGAGGGATGGTTAGAGTTTTACCAGGGGCGTCGCCGGAGTGGATGCAGACAACGGCTGTGCTCTGTTGAAGTTGTTGCCGATGTTGTGGAGTGCGCGCGGGCGAGATGAGAGTACTCGAAGATGCGCAAGAAGACCGGGAGTGTTCCCGCGGAGGCTAGGGGCAGTGGGAATGGTCGACGTTGCCGGAATTCATCAGTGGAGCTTGTCGGTGCAGTGGTTGCACAAGTGAAATCAGGGGCAGCCTGGCGGCTATCTGGCAACGGGAGTGAGGGGAAAGGAAGAGGGGAAGGAGGCGATTAAATGGGCGAGGTCGGGAGCTGAATCAACACGACATTTAGGTGAATTTAATCTATGAAATAAAATCCAGAAACAAAAAGAGAGGGGGAAGGAACGAGTCGCGCTGGAGAAGAAGATGATCTGGCAGGTGGGGCAGCGTCGTCAGCGAGAGAGAGAGTTAAGCGGTGGGTTCCAAGCGTCAGTGGCTGAGGGGATAGGGTTTGTGATAAGAAAAACGCTTCGCGTGGGAGAGGGAGAGTGGGCTTTGCTGGGCCAGATGGGCTGAGGTCTGGGCAGGTTAGTTTGGGCTGGTTTGTTTCATTTTTTCTTTTATGTTTCTTTTTTCCTTTTTCTATTTTGATTTTCTGTTTTGAATTCAAACTATCATTTGAATTCAGATTTCTTTTTCAAATCTTTTCCAAATATTCACTATGTTTCTATACTGTTTTAAACATGTATTTAAGTCCATTTTAGAATAATTATTTTATTCATTTATGGTTTATTATTTATTTAAAATAGGTACTTGCCTTTTTTCAAATAAGATTTTAATTATATTTTCAAACTCTTATTTGAATTCTAATTTTTACCAAACCTTTTTCATTAGGTTTTATTTTAATCATTAGTGTAAATAATTCACTTTGAATTATTTGAAATATTTTAATATGATTTAATGTTCATTTAAATTGGGGGTTTGTCTTTATTCAAATTAAATCCAATATGATTTTAAACCCTTATAAATTTTATTCAAATAATTCTTTTTATGTTAATTATATAACCTTTTAATCCACTTTGGCAAATTCCAATTTACTATTTTCTCATGATTTAATTAATAATTTTATTAGGGATTTTGTCTTTATTCAAATGGAATAGAATTTGGTTAATGCCATATTTATTTATTTGAGTATTCCTTATCCCTTTATTTTATTTGGATTTGGATTATATTTGTTCCATTTGCTTATGGATTTAATTCAAGGTTTTAATTTGTCTTCTAAATAATTTCTTTGGAATTTATTATTTAGTTTAGGCAAGTTATCTTTATTTAAATAAAATTGGATATTGTTGATTTTATTTAAATAATCTTTTACTCCTCTTTATTATTCAATACTTTCATTTGTTTATGGATTTGGCCAAGATTTAATTTGGATTTTAAATATTCCTTATTTATTTCTTTCTTTCTTTATCTTATAAAATCCATATCTTTTTATTTGTAGATCCAAAATTGGTGATTCCAATTTGTATAATTTTATATAATATTTGTTTATCTTTTTAAATCCTTTTAGGATTACTTTGTCCATAATTTTGGTATGGATTTTAGATAGGATCTTTATTAGGTTTGGAAAATTATTTTCCATTTTATATTATTAAATTCATAAGTTTTTATCCATGGCTCCAAATTCAGTGAAACCGATTTATATGGTTTTAAAATACTTTTGATTATCATTTTTGATAATTTATAAATGTTTTTTGCTAAATTTTTATATGGAACAAATCGATAGTCTTAGAGTGATCTTGGAAATGATTTCTTTCATTAGGTTTTTAGGGTTTTGGTTTACTTTTCCAAATGTTTAAATTTCAAGATTCATTCATTGATGAATGCATTTCACTTGATTGAAGTTTCTTGGATTCCCATTTCATTTATTTTTTGTTAAATAAAGGTTTTGGTTTCCATTTAGAAACAAAAAGTTTCTTTTCAGCCTAAATTTCAACAACTATTTATTTTGTTTATTTATTTTTCACATTTCAAAATTAGGAAAACTTTGGGATGTGACATAAACAGTCTTTATCATCTTTCCTAAGTGTATATAATGACCGTTTGAAGGCCAAATTAGAATAAGTTGTAACCCACCTAGAGTATAACATAGAAATTAACGAGAAAGTCATGAAGATGCTCAATATTAAGGGTTAAACACTAATAGCTCAGGTCAGTCCCTTTGTTGTGAAATGGAACCTAATTCTGAAAGTACTTTCTTGCTGCATTAGTCTGCACTTGGTTCGTTTCCTTGTTGTGACATCTCTATAATTTATAGAGTACCTTATACTATACTAGCTATGTTTGCAAATATAACCCTTTTTAGCATGTTGTTTTATCTTGCTAAATAGCCTTGTATCAATTGTGTAGCACAGGTACTAATTGGTGAATAGATTGCACCAATATAGAAGTAGTATGATTCTTGAATGTGTGATCCGTGGATTGCTAGCCTGCTTAATAATTGTGCTTTATATGCTGCAAGGTTGGACTATTGTTTGATATATGTGTGGATGCGATCAAACTGGTTATGTGTGGATGCACTAATCTCTATCTCTATTTATATATCTATCTACCTAATATCTACTACTATAATATGACAGTTAAAATTTGGATTTATGACTCTGTCCATATATTTCCCGCCAAAACACCTCAAGAGAGACTAACCGTTGATTTTACTCAACTACCGAACATCTGTCGTTCATCAAGGCACTAGAGAGAGGAATCTAACGGTCAGTATTGGTTGGATTCGCTCTCCCTGTGCACAGCGCAGCACCTCCGGACAAGAAACATCTAGGTGCTAGCCGATTTTTCTAAAATTCTATATGATGTGTGTTGCCTAGGCTCTCTCTGGCATTGTACTCTCTCTAGGATCTTTTTTGGGAAAGTTTAACTATAATTGCAATGTATGAATATAGAAGATCACGTAAGAGAGAAAGATGAAACTTCTTAGGAGTAGTATGTTTCGGCTTCCACTCCTCATCCGGTGATTATGTTCGGATTAAGGATTTTAGGCTACTAATCCCCTGTTTGTTGCTTTCTTAGTGTGTAACTATTTATATTTTTGGAAGTATGTCTTGTTCACTCCTCCATCTCCCACCTCATATGTATGCCTAAAAAAATTCGAGTTGGCTTATTTGATCCCAATTCATCATCAAAAAACTTCCCTAACAACACACAAAAAAATGATACAGTTATGTACTTTAACCGATTACCAAAAATATCATCTCACTATTTTTTAGAGATAATAACTAAGAAGATGAGGAAGGGATTATAGTATGCATTGCACATTTAGTTCCATTCTTATGGTGCAAGATGGAGTGCTGGAACATTTAATTATAATGTCCTTCAGAGTTTTACTCAAAATTACCATATACTGAATCAATTCCAAGTGAAATTTATATTTCACATAGTTGCATGTTGATACCTTCAATCCGTATTACGTATGTAGTATAGTTCTTTTTCCCTAGTAGACCTATATCGAATCCTCGGGAATCAGAAAGCAAAGTGAAGTTACTTAAATGGACCTTCGAGAGTTTTAGAATTCCTTTTGTGTTTTCACCGGACCAAGAGTTTACGATATTTTTGTTGTTGTTGACGATGGAGAGAGAGAGGGCCTGGGGCTTTCGGTTTCACCAGTAGTTGTGCAAAACATTTGATGGGAATAAAATATAATAGTAAAGTATGCATGTAATTGTTAGAGAAAGATAAGTATATGTGGGCAGTGCATCCATAATTGCTATTGCCTCCGCAACCGCTTATAGAAATAACCTACTAGTCTAATCCATAGAAGAAAGAGAACTAATGATATGCATCGTGATATCACCGTTAATCCCAAGTAAATCCCTCACATACAGCCGTACTACCCCTTCTGTCACTAGGGTTCCCAACCTGCAAATCAGTCATTACTCACACTCCCTATATCTGGATTAATCCTTGGGGTCTTTGGTACCTGATAAGTCCTTAGATTGAGGCAAGAGAGGGTACAATAATCATCATGTCATACAAACTAATACATGATCCCATCTATGATAAATAACATGCACAAAAAGCTACATGGATAGGCCGAAGCCCTTAGCCCAAGGAGAATTACTCACACATAGAGATGAAATCAACAATCATAAACATTTTAATAGAGATCATAAGATTGATAGCAAATAGTCTTACAATGTTGCCAATTGGATAAGAGATCTACTATTACAAGTGGTGGAATGGCTATGGTGGTGGAGAAGGCGAAAATAAAACAAAGAGGGAAAATAAAGATAAACGGAGAAATCTTTTTGTGGTTTTGAGAAGGGTAATTTAAAGAATAGAAAATTGGCGGCAAATCTCGTCTTTTGAAAATATCGAAAACAAAATAAAAGAACTAAAAATAGATTGTTGGGGAAGCCAACACGAGTGCTTATAAACTCAAACAAAAATCATAACCTCAAAACTAAAATAAAGCAAATGATACCAAATAAAAATAGATAAAAACCTCCCCAAACTTAGGATTTTGCAAGCCCTTCAAATCATTAAAGTGGGGGAAAATGTTGTAACTCCAATCTGCAAATTGAGTTCATAAGTTATTTGTTGTTTCTCGGAGGTTCGGGGCGAGATTATGCATCCCCCCATAGTCCCTCCATGTTCTTGGAAGTCTTGATATGTAGCGAACTGGTTTGGTGGCTGCTCCTCTTGATAAGGAACTTCTTGCTCCTCCTCATGGTCCTCATACTCATACAAATTCTCCTCCTCGGGTTGGTGTTGCTCAACCTGCAATTCATAAAGCATGCGTCCTTCCTCGATAGAGAAAATACCAATAGGTAGAGGAGCGGGGTAGAGACGCCCAGCTCCAGCAATATGCAGGTTATAAACACCACCTTTCCTAGTGAGCATTCCACAAGCCTTTAAAGTGAAGAAACCAACACGTCACTCACCTAGCACCGGTTGCAACTCACCTAGGTTAATGCCCAGGGCATTGGCAAGCACGGTGATGACGCCTCCATATGTGATTGGTCCCTAACTTTGGGAGGATTGGTAATCCAAGTAGAGCAAAAGAACTGCGCCCAAGTGGAGTGACAAGTTGTTGTAGTTGAAAGAAGCTTTTGCGAGGACCAAAATGTGATCCTCATTAAGTCTTATAAACTCCTTACGCACCTGCAGGGTGTTAGCAATAACATAGAACAAATAGCGAATAACAGGATGCTGAATATTTTTCCCTTTGCTGACTCTAGAAGTAAATCTCATTCTATTATAGCAGAGTTCCGGGGAAGGTTCTATGCCAGTAAAAGACGCGCGTAGAGCATTAGGATAATTGTTGGGTAAACCTAAACAATTGCACCATTCATCAAGTGATAATTAATAATTGTTGTTCATAAGTCGGAAAGAAATTCTATCCTATCCATGCCATGTTTTAACGGTGCTTTTCAAAGAACTTAAAAAATCAATAGTTAACCGATAATAGATAGGTGCATCATGAAATATAAAGTTTTGCAGGCCAATTCTATTGCATAGTAAATTAAAATCATCAGAAATACCGAGTTGGTTCAATATGACGGGACAAGCCCACTTGGTTGCCTTCACTTCTCGGTTTTTGATCCTGTCGAAACGATCATGGTGAGACTTATTCCTGAATTGTATCCCCATGTGTTCCTAAGCTGCATCCCGAGAAGAACTAGTGGCAGCAAGAGCATGCGTTTGGATCCTTGTGTTCATCTTCTAAAAGTAAGTAAGAAAGACAAAAAATATAACGTTTTGATCCAACAATAATAAGCATAGAATATTCCTCATCGTAGCAGACTAAAGAATCTCCTCAACATAATAATCCAGCCAATAGAATCATGGCAACTAGTTCAAAGTAAGTCTCACCCTAGATTGACAATGTCAATAGATCAGATATGAATTTGCAAAAAGTAATTAGAGGATCGGGGGAGAAACATACCGTAGATCACTTGTGTATGAGGAAATCGAACGAAATTGAGTAGAGGTGAAGATCCCTTGAGGTTTTGAGAGAGTTTAGAGGTAGAAGAGAGAAAAAGGATTTCAGTTTTGGTATTTTGGGTACCTTCCCGTGTGTTTAAGTGGTCGGACGCAACTATACGGTCGCAACTATACGGATGGAAGAACTTGTTCCCGCCGTATAGTTGGTCTGGCGGTAAAATTAGGGTTTCTTTCCTGGCGGCTGTAACTATACGGCCAAAACTATACAGCCGGACCAAAATGGTCCCACCATATATTTGGTCATTAAACCTTCTGTATCTGGAGAAGAAAAATTATCGATAGCTCAAATAACTATACAACCGGAACTATACGGCTAGAATTTTTATTCACGCCGTATAGTTGGTCGTTAAAGGTACTGTATACATCAAAAAAATTATATTTCTTCAAGAATTACTTTTAGACTGAAACTTAGAGAACCACCATGTTTTGACAAACCAAATTGTCGACCAACATTAGTGTGTATAAAACAGGAATTTTTAGTACCACAAAATCTCTCCTTCTCACTGGAGTTTTCTAGCACTCTTTATTCGTCATAAAACTTAAACTAAAACTTAAAAACTTTACTCAAACCTTTATTTCACATGGGTTGCCACCCATGAAGCGCTCTTTTATGATCAATATCTTAAACTTGATGTTGCTCACTTAGGCCAGATGAGTGGAACATCCACTCCAAAATAGTTGGTCTTCAAAGTGATGGCCTCCTTCTCATCTTGCTTGGCTTTCTTTTTCCTTGGAAAATGAATAACAAAAGGATCCCACGAAGGAAATTGGAGCTTCATGTTCCCTTCATGCAGATTAATCAAAGCCTTAATAGTTCTTAAGAAAGGACGGCCTATTATGATAGGAGCAGTAGCATCTTACGGCATGTCAACAATAACAAAATCAATAAGAGCAGAACATCCTTTTATATATACTAAGGTATTCTCTTTAATTCGTACTGCTTGTTTGTAGGTAGAATCTGCTAGATGCAATTTTAACTCAGTTATTTCAAAAGAGCCAAGATTTAACTTATTAAAAAGACTCTTTGGAATTGTTGAAACACTTGCACCTAAATCAGAAAGTACAGCTATTTCATTAGTCCCAATTTTAATCTTAATACTAGGCTCAAATATATCACCAATATTAACAGGTAATTTTCAGCAATTTTCTTATATTCTTCCTCAAGTTCACATACCTTTATTGCTACCTGATTAACAAAGTATTGATACATGGCTTCCTCAGTTCCTTCACTTACCGGAATATTGATATTGATCCTTTTTAGAAGATCTTCAATTGTGTAATTTGGTGAAGGAGCATTGCTATAGTCAAGTTCTTCAGGTTCCTCCCTCTGGATTATTATCATATTGAGGTCTTCTACTAGATTGGGCTCAGCTTTACCTGCAAATTTATCTAGAATGAGAGTTTTACTCCCGGTTATCTTACCTAGCTATGCCTCAACAATCCTTTTTCTTTCTTGGAGGGCCTGCAAATCATTCCTCAAACTAACAACTTCGTTAGATAATATACCAAGCATAGCATCATGGTTTTCCGTTATTTTAACTAGGATATTGTTTTGCTCATTTTGTGAGTCCATAAAAGATTTAAGAGTTTCTTGGAGACTACCATTACTTCATGCCATATTATTATTAGAGTTACCTATAGGACTAGAATAGTGTTTCTGAAAATTTGGATTATAATTCTTTTTCCAAGCAGGGTTATAATCATTACGATCTATGAAGTCTATTTCTTAAATAGTTGGTTCGGGAGTATCTCTTACCTAGGTTTCCTTACCTTTGAAGGCTAATATGAGCTCATCCAAATTAGCATTGAGTTCTTCATTTTATTGAGGTGTGATGGAGTTCATCTTCTTCGTGTTTGATCTTTCCACATTCCATTAAGCATGGTTGTCTTGCATATTGTCTAGCAGCTGCTTTGCTTCGGTAATTTTTTTACCTATAAATGTTCCTCCAGCTGCAGTATCGAGCATAGACTTAGACACTGGGTTAAGAGCATTATAAAATAAATGGATAATTAACCAATCGTCCATCCCATGACTCGGACAGTTTCTCATGCATTCTTTCATTCTCTCCCATGCAAGCGCTAGTGGCTCACACTTTTCCTATCTAAAACCAGTAATATTAGATCTTAGTTGCATAGTCTTTGCAGGTGGGAAGAAATTTGTCATAAATAAAGAAGTACATTCCACCCATGATGCAATAGTATTTCTAGGTAAACATAGTAACCATTCTTTTGCCCTTCCTCTAAGAGAGAAAGGAAATACGTGCAACTTGACCGCGTTAGGGTCAACATCTTTAATGCGCATCATATCGCATATTTATTAAAAGTATTTAAGTGCATAACTGCATCTTCAACAGCAGATCCTCCAAATTGATTTTGTTGAACCAAACTCAAATAGTGGGGTTTAATTTCATAATCTTCAGCAGTAATTGCTGGCTGAGTAATAGGAGTATGCAAATAATCATTGTTGGGAGTTGCAAACTCCCCTAGCTTCTTTTCAGCCATATTTCCTATGTTTTTGTATTTTCTTAAACAAATACTAATGATGGTAAACACAAGAATTAAAGGACTAACTATTTCTTTTTTGGATTTTCAAATAAAGACTGATATCAAACTAACAAAATTGAAAACAAGAATTAAAACTAGCAAGCTGCCTACTAACCTCACCAGGGTAGTTGTTGCTTCCCCGGCAACGGCGCCAAAAAAAGGGTTGATACGTTCGATCTGGATTGCGGATGTAGTATAGTTCTTTTTCCCTAGTAGACCTAGGTTTATCGAATCCTTGGGAAGCAGAAAGCAAAGTGAATTTACTTAAATGGAACTTCAAGAGTTTTAGAATTCCTTTTGTGTTTTCACTGGACCAAGAGTTTGTGATCTTTTTGTTGTTGTTGATGATGGAGATAGAGGGCCTAGGGCTTTCGGTTTCACCAGTAGTTGTGTAAACATCTAATGGGAATAAAAGATAATAATAAAGTATGCATGTAATTGTAAGAGCAAGATAAGTATATGTGGGCAGTGCATCCATAATTTATATTGCCTCCACAACCTCTTATAGCAATAACCTACAAGTCTCATCCATAGAAGAAAGAGAAATAATGATATGCATCGTGATATCACCGTTAATCCCAAGTAAATTCCTCACATAGAACTGCACTACCCCTTCTGTCACTAGGGTTCCCAACCTGCAGATCAGTCATTACTTGCACTCCTTATACCTGGATAAATCCTCGGGGTCTTGGGTACCTGACAAGTCCTTAGATTGAGGCAAGAGAGGGTACAATAATCATCATGTCATACAAACTAATACTTGATCCCATCTATGATAAATAACAAGCACAAAAATCTACATGGCTAGGCCGAAGCCCTTAGCCCAAGGAGAATTACTCACACATAGAGATGAAATCAACAATCATAAACATTGTAATAGAGATCATAAGATTGATAGCAATTAGCCTTACAACGTCACCAATTGGAAAAGTGATATATACTATTACAAGTGGTGGAATATGGCTATGGTGGTGGACAAGGTGTAAGACCCTACCTTTTAAGGTAAAGGCCCCTGTGATTGCAATGCTAGTCCCTGGATCGAAATGCTAGCATCCACAGTTTAAGATGAAGTACACAGATACAAAGGTCTTTATTACATCGTTATTCTAGAGATAAGTTAGTCTTTACAACTCATTAGCCCAAGGCTAATACGTAGAGTTCATACATAAGTAAATAAATAAAAGTCTTCATCTTCATGTGCCACAGGCAAACATGTTGAGTGTAGACTCAGAACCCTAGTCACCATCAGAGTAACCTGCAACATCATAAGTTACAGCCACAGAGGGTCCATACATTTGGAATTGTATTGTCAAGTGATACCATAGTAGAATAGTAATATTTATCATCTATATGAATTTGGCTAAGTGTAGCTTAGGCTGGATTTTCTCAAAATAAGGTTTGTCTTATTAGTTGAAAACACTAAGTTTTTGTTTGACAAAACACCCAAGGAACCAACAATAGACATTGGTAAACCTTTACCCTTGTTCAACCACAAGTTTTAACTTAGAGAAATTGGGATGATGACATCCTTGAATTCTTCAATGTCATTGAGGCTCAAATTGTCCGTCGCCAGGGACACGGCTAAGTACTTAGGTTTTACCCTCTCGAGAGGTGGTGCACTTTCCCCACAAGACTCGACATGCATCGAGACGAGACTTTTTAGAAGCATTCCCTTAGACCACTATGGAAGCGTTCCATCCTATCAACCCTACCACCAACTGTCCATCTGGCTAAGTTCTTGCAACCTAGTTGGTCAAGGCAGATCCCATATGCCATGTGGTTGCACTGGAAGCTTCTCAACACTAAACATCTCAAATCCCTTTATTCCTGGGTGACAATCCACAAGTGTAATACACAAGGTAAACCATAGATATGGGCCTTGTGTAACCACTCAACATAAACCAATCTTTCCATTCCACCCAGGTGATTCATTCACATAGTTGTTTTATTAATCAAAAACATAAGTCATAGACTTAGCAATAATTCATAGCATGAATAATCCACCGTTGTTTTCTACTAGCTAGGCTAACCATACTAGTATATCAAGATTCTTAACTTAAGGAAAATCTACTAAGACAACATCTACTAGGATTTCCCAAGGCATAACATAGTATATACTTAGAAAAATTCCAATGCAATTCCTACTCAAAATATCACTAGTGCATAGATAAAATAGTAGGACAAAATATGAAGCATCACTTGCCTTGGTAGCTAGGAGAGTAGCAACAGTCCGCACAATCACAATCACCAAAATCTACACATAAAATCATAACACCAAATTCACATTTCAATATTCAAACAAAAATACATATGAATGCATGAAAATGCAATGGAATGATTTTCTACACTAAACAAGTCAAACCAAACAATATTGAACACAAATTAAACTTTATAAACTTTAAACAGACTCAAATTTACTTTAAAACAATTTTCCAAATAATTTTTATATGCAAAATAGGCCTACAATTGGTTCTGCAAATAATCCTATTTTTCCCGAAGCAAAAGACCAATTCGAGTCCATAAGTGTGTAGGGCTTAATTTTCTGAATCCATTGATATATTATTTGTAATATTTGGACAAAAAGATCAAAATAAATGAATTTTAAAAGTTCATTTATCTAATAGATTCAAATTCAGATTTTAAAATAGAGCTAGTGACACGCGACGTGTTCCGATTGGCCTGTACCACTTCGCTCAGGATCACGCTTCCACGCCGTTGGATCAAGTCATATATAACGTGCCAGACCTAAACATACCGGTTCAGTAAATGATCTAATCTACACCGCAGGATACAGATCTAACGCACCAGCTTTAAACGACCAAAACCTAGTGGCGCTGATGGCTACTGCGGCGGCGACGGCTCTTCCGGCAACGCACTGGCGATGCTACGGGGTAAGAGGGGTGGTGGTGAGGCTTACCAGGTTGCGTGGACGCGAGGAAGCTCAAGGTGCAACTGGCTTGGATAGGGGCGTACTGTCGCGGGCACGGGAGGTCGTCGGAGTTGGTCCTGACGTCGGGCGTTTGCAAATGGAGACGGGGGCGACAACCTGGTGTGCAAGGGAGCAAACGGCATGCATGACAAGATGCGCAAGATAGTGGCGAACACACTCGCATGAACTAGAGGTCAAGGGGAACACATGCCTCAACGGAATAGCTCATTAGAGTCGCGGTCGGCGTCGGGTGCTTGCAGAGCTTGTCGAGGGCGACGCTCTAGGGAATAAGAGAGCAAACGGAAGGCATCAGACGGAGCACAAGAGGGTGGCGATCAAGATAGCATCAACCAAAGGGAGAGGGGTGGACGGAGCTCATCGGGATTGGTCGCCGGAGACATGCGGTGCTGCGGTGGTGCGAGCTCGATTACCGGCAGCCTGGGGGCGCTTGGGCTATGAGGTTTGAGGGGAAATGGCCGCAGCGAGGTGGGGTTTAAGTAGCCGGAGTCGGGGGCGGGGATTATGCGAGAATTCATCGTCAATTACTCGGATTCAATCACGACAGTGAAGGGGAAGAAACGAGCGGCGATGGCGCGATCAGCGGCGCAGGATTGAAGACGACGTGCTCGAGTGGCGGTGGGGCCGTGCTGTCAGCAAGCGGGTGCGGGTGCGCGCGGTGAGAAAGAGAGAGGGGGAGGTGCATTTCCTGGGTGGGCTATTGGGCCGCAAGTGGGGCTGGGTTAGATAGGCAGCGCCCTTTTTTATTTTTTTTATTTCTCCTTTTTCTTTTATGTTTTGATTTTTAGAAATGGTTTTGAAACCCTAATTCAAATCTGTTTGAATTCAAAACTTCTCCAAATTTTTGTATGGTGATCCTAGTATTCAAAAGTGTGTCAAACACATCTATTCACTCAGAAATACTTCGGTCTTTGAAATGAAAATAAAACCATGCCCATATATAGTATATAAAGAGGGGTTTAAATATGGTTTCATTTAGGGTTTTGGTTTGAAAATTTTATGCAAGCTCAAAATGCTATGATGATACGAATGTAATACATGATTTTGTATTTCATGAAATTTGGGATGTTACAAATCTAACCCCCTTAAGATGAATCCCGCCCTCGAGATTCAGATTGGCTAGCAAATAGGTGAGGGTGATCATTTGAAGGTCATCTTCTCTTTCCCAAGTTTCTTCTTCTTCGGTATGATGATTCCACTATACTTTGCAGAATTTGATAGTCTTAGTACGAGTAACTCTTTCTGCAGTCTCAAGAATCTTGATAGGTTTCTCCTCATAAGTAAGATTGCTCTCCAACTGAACCTCTTCCAAAGGTATAGTGTCCTTCAATGAAGTATCTTCCATCTCCGGA
Source organism: Avena longiglumis (assembly GCA_030063025.1). Classification (NCBI taxonomy): domain Eukaryota; kingdom Viridiplantae; phylum Streptophyta; class Magnoliopsida; order Poales; family Poaceae; genus Avena; species Avena longiglumis. Next base: position 465,362,911 of record CP125974.1, on the reverse strand, counting down.
TGACACTTCTTCAACTGGATCACATGAAACACATTGTGAACTGCTGACAATGATTCAGGCAATTCAATCTCATAATCCACTTCTCCTTTGAGGCTCAAAATCTTGAATGGTCCAACATACCTAGGGGCCAATTTTCCTTTGACTCCAAATCTCTTCACACCACGAAGTGGTGAGACTCTAAGATAAGCTCTATCACCTACCTCATAGGTGACTTCCCTACGCTTTGGATCTGTGTAACTCTTTTGTTGGGATTGGGCTATCTTCAATTTGTCCTTTACCATTCTAACTTTCTCTTCAGCTTCCTTGATCAATTCTGGTCCGAATAAATTTCTTTCTCCTACCCCATTCCATAGTAGTGGCATGTTACACTTCCTTCCATAAAGGAATTCAAAAGGAGCCATATCTATGCTTGCTTGATAGCTGTTGTTATAAGGTAATTCTGCGCATGGCAGGCTTTCATCCCAACTAGATCCATAGTCTAGTGCACATGCCCTCAACATATCTTCCAAAATCTGATTGGTCCGTTCTGTCTTTCCATCAGTCTAAGGGTGAAAACCTGTGCTGAATTCTAGCCTTGTTCCCAATGATTCATGCAGTTGTCGCCAAAAATGTGAAGTGAACTGAGTTCCTCTATCATACACAATACTCTTAGGTACTCCATGTAGACATACAATCCTGTTCATATAGATCTTTGCCAACTTAGAACTTGTATAACACTACTAGGAAAACAGCTATAGGTAATCAGCACATCTGTGGCTCACATGGTTGAAGTGCCCCACGGCTAAAACATGCGTGGCTCACCTATGGGCAGTGCCCTACAAGTAACTAGAACAATCGTGGCGCACATGACCATAGTGCGCCACAGATATGTGTGGGCCAGGGCCCTGTTGTCCGCACGCCAGACATCCGTAGCGCACATAGGGTAGGTGCGCTACGGTTGTTAGTATCAACCGTGGCGCACATGGAGGGGGTGCACTACGCCTAAGAGCATGCCCCTCTCTGCTGTGAAACCGCCAGACACATCCGTGGTGCACTATGGCATGTGCGCCATGGATGTTACTACTCCCTGTGGCACACTAGGGACGAGTGCGCCACAGATGTGGCGATTTTTTTGGCAGCTGCACTTTATGTGCACATGTGTGACCATCCACCACCCCACACTTCACTTTCCCCTTCTTCTTCCTCCTTAGATCTAGTCGGGATCTTCTCCTTCCCACCTCAATTTCTCCACCCATTCACCATTTTTAGCATGTCGAACTTGCCTTGGATGTTACATAAGTAATAGAGAAAGGTCTCCAGTCTCTCATATCGTTGTCCGGTCTCGTGCGCACCTCTCCTTTCCATCTTTCTCGCGGTTGGTCTCTCATCTCGGTAAGTTGTCCATGTAAGGATGTGTTCATGTGTATATGGATGATATGGTCATATGTATGTAGATGATCGATGCCCATGATGTGTGTATGAGAGGATCGATGGTCATATGTGTGTGTATATGGAGAGTATCGATGATGCTCATGCATGTGTGTATGGAGAGGATAATGATATGTTCATGTGTGTATGGATCTCGGTCTCTCTCTCTTGTGTTTGTATGTGAACAAGTTGCCATTTGTTTTGCCAAGATGTTGATTCATTCCCATTTTGGCAAGACTTTGGCATTTCGCAAAGGTCCTAATTTTAGGATAGGTCATGCCGAAATTTTCTATCGACCATTGCATGCATGCATTCATTATGTGGTTCTAATAGACTTCTAATTGTACCGTGTACACCGTGCAGGCAAAAATGGTCCGCATAATGAGCGAAGGCATTATGGCAAGATTTTTGAAATGTGCGACGGCCGACATGATACGAAATAACAAGACGGATATAAGATGTCCGTGCAGAAGATGCAAACTCAACTGGGTGATCGACCCAGATTCCGGGAATCTGCAGGCGCACCTGCTCCGCCATGGTTTCATGGATGGATACACTCGTTGGATAAGCGATGACGAAGATGATGGAGACGGTGAAGGTGGCCAACATGACGATGATCATCATCACGGCGAGAACGGGCGAGATGATGAAGAGTCTCTTGGAGATGGTGAAGGTGCGGAAGCAGACCGGGATGATGATGATCTAGATGCCGGATGAGCAGATGACGATGGAACAACGTTAGGCTGGGTGCGGGACCCTTATGTGCAAGAGCTGCTTCTCAAGCAGACGAGTAACGCTAGGGCTGCCGCTAGAGAGAAAGCCAAGCTTGCGCAACTTGAGAAAGACGCGGTTAATCCATTGTATGAAGGATGCAGGCCCGATGATACCCGGTTGAATGTAATGCTCAAGGCTATGGAGATGAAGGCAAAACACAAATTGAGCGACGCAATCTTCGACGATATGATGGCATTCTGGCACGATCGTCTCCTGAAGGGGAACACATGTCCAACTAGTATCGAGGACGCCAAGAAAATTGTTTGTCCTCTCGATCTACCGCACGTTAGATATCACGTATGCATCAACGATTGCATCATTTATCGGGGCGAGGACGCGGAGAAAACCACATGTCCGGTGTGCGGCGTGAGTTGATACAAGAAAGGGAAGAAAGCACCTCGAAAAGTGGTATGGTACTTTCCTATCACTCCTTGTCTACAGCGCTATTTCGCAGACCCTAAGGAAGCGAAGCTCATGCGATGGCATGCGGAAAGGAAGAAGCCAGAAGATGATGATAATGACCCCGAAAAGGATGAGCTACTGACGCACCCTTCAGATGCTGGCCAGTGGAAAGAATTGGACCTCGAATTCCCAAAATTCGGTGGAGATTCGAGGAACATCAGGCTTGGTGCGAGTACTGATGGACTCAATCCATTCGGTATCCAGAGCAGCACGCACAGCACTTGGCCCGTGTTTGTATGGATGTACAACCTCCCTCCATGGTTGTGCATGAAGAAGAAGTACATACAAATGAGTATGCTAATTCAAGGCCCGAAACAACCTGGTACTGACATCAATCTGTATCTCGGGTTGTTAAAAGAGGAGCTAGCCACGTTATGGGAATCTGGAGCCAATACTTACGACTCCGTCGCACAAGATTATTTCACTATGAGAGCCGCATTGGTCACTACGGTGCAAGACTATCCAGGTTGCGGGTATATCTCAGGGAAGGTTATCCAAGGATTCTGTGCATGCGTTAGGTGCATGGATAACACAAGTTATCTCCAACTAGAGAAAGATCCAGGGTCATCGAAAACCGTGTTCATGGCGCACCGGAGGTGGCTCGGCAAGAATGATCCATGGAGAAAACTTGGAGACCTGTTCGATGGCAAATCCGAGACCCAAGGAATCCTAGAGCGTAGGAGCAGCGAAGAAGTGGAAGAGTTGCTGAAAAACTGGAAAGATTGTCCTAAGCCTGGAAAGAAGCGAAAGAGGCAGCAACAAGACAAGCCGCTGATGAAGGTATGGAAAACAAGGTCTATTTTCTGGGAGTTGCCATACTGGAAGTTTCTCCGCACGCCTCATAGCCTCGACATCATGCATATCACGAAAAACGTGTGCGAGAGTCTGGTCGCCACCATAATCAACATGCCAGATATGACGAAAGATGATCCGAAAGCAAGTCACGACCTGGTATGCTTGGGTATCTGGAAGGAGCTTCACGGAGGACGCACTACTCCTGATGATCAGGAAGATGACGATGATCATGAGTCGGAGACGACACAAGGTCGTCGGAAGGGTAAAAAGTGCAAGAAGAACGAATATTACTGCCCTCCTTCTTGATTCACTCTAAGCCAGGATGAGATCAAACAGTTAAGTGCCTTCTAGGAGTCAAATTTCCTTACGGCTACGCGGGCAAGATAAGCAGATACCTAGACGAGGCGAAGAAGAGGTTCAGTGGTATGAAGTCTCATGACTGTGCCGTGCTAATGACGCAGGTACTTCCGGTCGCGCTAAGAGGGATAATGGACGAGAACGTCCGTGAAACGTTATTTGGCCTCTGCAAGTTTTTCGACGTCATCTCTAGGAAGTCGATTGGCGTGAATCAGCTCGGGAGGCTACAGGAGGAGATCATGGTGATACTATGTGAGATTGAGGTCTGCTTCCCACCCGCATTCTTTGACATTATGGTGCATCTGCTGGTACATGTCGTGGAGGACATCGTAAAACTCGGGCCGATGTTCCTCCGCAGCATGATGGCGTTCGAAAGGATGAATGGACACATCAAAGGATACGTTCGCAACAGGACCCGTCCAGATGGAAGCATAGCCAAGGGCTTTCTGGCCGAAGAGTGCATCTCTTTCTGCACGAATTATCTAGACATCGAGAACCCTGTCGGTCTTCCCGTCAACAGGCACCTTGCCAAGCTCGACGGATTTGGTCACCGAGAGGGTCGTCGCATACTGCATGCAGACTTCGATTTTTGACGCGCAGACTTTGATCGAGCAAACCTCGTCGTGCTACAGAATTTAGAACTGGTCGATCCTTGGGTACAGAAGCACAAAAGTTTAATCGAGAAGAAGTACAGTGACCGGGGCATACAGAGGACGCATGGAGAAATAATCAAAGAGCACAACTCAGATTTCACGCGTTGGTTTAGGCAGACGCTCCTTGATAATCCCCCGCGATCGCATTCTTCTGACACGGAAAAGATCATATTCACCTTATCGCAGGGACCGATGCAAAACCTGGTGATCTATCAGGCGTATGATATCAACGGCTACACATTCTGCACGGAGGAAAAGGACAAAAAGTGTGATTATCAGAACTCAGGCGTAACATCGGAATTCTACACCGATGACAACATGAAGGAAAGATTCTACGGAAGAATCGAGGAGATCTGGGAGCTCGGCTACTGTGGAGAAAAGGTGCCGATGTTCCATGTCAGATGGGAAAAGAGAATCGACAGAGAAGACCGGTATTTCACAACCATGGTTATACCCGAAGCAGCCAAATCCAAGGCCGCCGGTGCGAACGTGGCCGCGAAAAATGAACCGTGGGTACTGGCTACCAAAGTGGACCAATGTTTTTTCATTACCGACCCGACAAAGCCTAGCTGTGTTGTCGTGAGGAGAGGAAAAATAAACATCATCGGAATGGATGGAGTTGCCAACGAGCAAGACTTCGACCAGTACGGCGATCCAAAGATTGAAGATGACGACGACTACGATGCAGCAACATACATCACAAGAAGAAAAAGGACAACCCTACCCAAAAAAGGTAGCCCGTTCAAAAGAAGAAACATTAAAGTGCCGGGGCTAAATTATTCAACCGTGACAAAGAAGGGAAAAAAGATTGTAAAATGCTAGCTCAAAAAATATTGTAAAACGTGTGGTTGAAAAAGATTGTAATATTCATGGACAAATTATTATGAAATTTAGTTATACTTTGAATCATCTTTGTACCACTTTTATGACATATATTATCACTTTTGGGCATTTTTGGAATATTTAAAAGTATTTAAAAATCAAAACAAAACTTGTATGGCATATATCACCACTTTTCAGCATTTTTGGAACATTTAAAAGTATTTTAGAAATAAAACAAAAAAGGTGGGCACCAGGATTCGAACCTGGGTGCTCACAAATTTTGAATAGAGCTAAGGGCGAAACCAATGGGATAGGCTAGTGTAGTTGTTAGATAGTGGGGCTGCAGTTTTCTTATGCAGTCGTTAGAAGCTGATAGGCGTAGCGCACTAGCCCAGAGTGCGCTAGAGGTATCCGTAGCGCACTATGCCCAAGTGCGCTACGCCTAAGTGGCTTTATCCACACGTGCGCTCGACCCCCCCTCTCTCATCCCCATCTCTCCATCTTAGCCCGAGCATGATCCGCCGCCGCCGCTCTCGATCCGCCGCCTCGCCCGCTCTACCAGCAGCCGCCGCGTCTGAGGAGGAGGAGGCCTGCCCGCGTCCGAGGAGGAGGAGGTCTGCCCGTGTCCGAGGAGGAGGAGGCCCGCGCGCGTCTTAGGAGGTGGAGGCCGCCATCGTCCGCCCGTCGCCATCCGCTCGTCGTCCGCCTTTCGTCGTCCGCCCGCCATCGTCGTCCTTTTCTTAGAGGTGAGCGTCGCCCCTCCCCTCTCTCCCTCTCTCCCTCTCTCTCCCTCTCTCCCCTCTCTCTGCAGGCCATGGTTAGGGTTTAGTAGTGTGAAGCAACATTATCATCTATGTCACTCAATTCACTACTCTCTTTGATCTTTTTACGATCTCCATACAGAGCCTTCATGATTACCAAACCATCATTCTCCCGCTGTTTATTTTTCTTGCGATTGGAGACAGGTTCCAGCAATCTTTGTGCTTTTTTAGATGCTTGTCTAGCCTCTGTTAGCTATATAGGAAAAGGCGTGTTCAATTAGTAAACGATTTTCTATCAAAAAAAAGATAATCCATTTGTCACTTGTGAATAAGCAAGAACAATCCACTGATTTTCTACCTGTGTAGACAAGCTATCCATTTTTTCAAGTGTCTTCTGTTTTTCTCTCTTTAGATAGTAAGGCTTCACAACATATGTCTGTAAAAATATAAGAAGCCACAACTTGGTTTTAGTTAAAGATTACAGATGCATCAAAGGTAGCAAAAGTGAGTAGCCTTATCTACATAAAACTAGCAGCCTGTCACATATCTCAGCCGGGGTATGAACAGAAGTAGGTCAGGGAATATTAGAACCTGAAGTAGAAAATATAGTGTTGAAGGAATAGAAAATGCGCAAGTGACAAATTATGCATTGAAGTCAGTTGAAAGCAAGACCTGCACAGTTAGTGAATGTCACATCCCAAGATTTTCCACATCTTGTAATGTGAAAAAAATAAATAAACAAAATAAATTTTTTGTTAAAAATCAGGGTGAAAAGAAACTTTGTTATTATAAGGAAACTTAAAATCCCATCTTGAACAAACTTTGGATAAAGTTTGAATCTAACAAAATTCAAATATAGAGAAATGCATTCCTCATAAAATGCATCTAGAAATTTAAACACTTGGAAAATAAATCCAAACCCTAAAACCCTAAATGGAAGAAAATCATTTCCAAGTTATCTCCAAGCCTATGGATTTGATCCATATAAAATCTTGTCAACAAACATTTTCAAATGATCAAGAATGATCAATAGAAATATTATAAGACCATAGAAATTGGTTTCACTTAATTTGGAACCATAAATTAAATCTTATGAATTTAATAAGTTAAAGGAATTGAATTCGCAAAGCTAATAAAACCCTTATCTAGAATCCATACCAAATGGTGAACAAATAATCCTAATATATTTAAAGTGATAAGTAAATATAAAATAAGATTTTACAAATTGGAATCACCAAGTTTGGATCTCTAAATAAAAAGATATGAATTTTATAAGATGAAGAAAGAAATATTAAATAAAGAATATTTGAAAGACCAAATAAATCTTGGCCTAACCCATCAAACAAATGGAATGAATGGAATCCAAATCCAAATAAAAATAAAAGGATAAAAAATTTCCAAAAATAAAATGGAAGAATAAATATTTAATTCTTGAGAAATTAGTATTTTGGAATTTACCCAAGTGAAATAAAAGTTGTTTAATTAAACTTAATTAGAGTAAAGAAATCTTCCAATTTAACTTTAGGGAATTAAAACTATATCAAATTCCATTGGAATTAAAACAAATACCCAATCCTAAATGATTAATAAATCATATTAAATTATTCCAAATAATTCAAGATGAATTATTTGACACCCAAATGACCAAATAAAAACCTACTGAAAAGAATTGGAAGGTTTTGGAAAATCAAATGGTGTTCAGAAATATTAAATCTTATTAGATTTAAAAACTAGAACCTATTTTGATTAATCAAAAGGCCTTAAAAGAATAAATAAATTACTCTAAAATTTATTCCAGAATTTTCTACTAATTAGTATTTAAACCTACACAAATTTTGGCAAAGGTTTGATTTCAAATAAGTGTTTGAATTGGTTGTTCAAAATCCAAACAGAATAAAGGAAAAGGAAAAAGAAAAAAAAAACAGAATAAAAAAATGTGAAATGACCCAGCCCAGCCTAACTAGCCCATTAAGCCCAACCGCAGCCCACTCCCTCTCTCTCGCAGCGCGAAGCGTTTTCTACTCAAACTCTCAACCGTAGCGGCCGATGACGGACCCCACCTCCCTATCTCCCTTGACGTGGCTTAACTTGCTTGACTCCTTCTTCCTCACCGCTTGTGACCTCGCCCTCTCTGTTTCACGGCGTTGATTGCGAATGAATTGGCATAACGCGATAATTCCTCCCCATGATTACTCCCTTAACCGCCTCCTCCCTCCTTCATTCCTCGAGCATCACACCTGTGAGCCATCAGGCCGTCCCAGATTTGCTCTACAACCTCGCGGCCCCGACGAGCTTTCTTCCTCGATTCCGACCAAGCCGTACCACCCCTCTGCCTCTAACCCCCACGAGCATGACCCCCTCTCTCTTGCGCATCTGCCAATAGCTCTAGATCATCCACGCGTGCCCCTTATGCTCGGCAACAACCACTCCTGAGCGTCGCCGCCGCCTGCTACCTCTCCGGCGAGCTACTGACGCCCAACCCATGCGCCCCTTGCTCACTGGTGAGTATTCTAGCGATCCTTGAACTCGTGCGCACCTTCCTGATGCATTATTTTTCTCGTTTGCATTCTAGAGACTCGCCCCCGTCGACGTCTGACCGCACTCGAGGCACGGCTCAACTCCGACGAGGAATTCCTACAACCCCAGTGCGCCCCTTGACCAACCGCGAGTACCTTGAGAATCCCCGCGACCCAGCGAACTCGGTGAGCTTATTCCCCATCCCCCTTGCTTCCTGTATTAGCCGGAGCACCACCGCCTGAACGCATCGCCGCCTCTCATCGTTGCTAGCGCCGCCGAACCATGACCAGACGCTTAGAGCCGTTAGATGCAGATCCAAAGGACAGGATAGAAACTAGACGAAGAGGTAAGTAGCGCCTCTGTGCCGAACGATCTAACTTAGATCCAACGCCTCTCAGTGCTTGATCCAACTGAAGCGGTACCAGCGAATTAAAACACGCCACGTGTCTCGGCTAGTTTGAATTAAAACAGAATTGATCTATTAGTTGTTCCATTTTGTAAAATCTATAACTTTTAATCTACACATCCAAATTTTGCAAACTTTATATCAATGGATTCATCAAGACAAGCCCTAGCCAACCATGCACTTTGTTTAGTAAAAATCTTCTATTAAAAATTTTGTTTTTGCAGAAACTTGTGTATGCATGTTTAGGATATAAAATTTGTTCTAAAATGATTTTGGGGATAAAATCTTTGGAAAATGGTTTGTTTTGAACCTACTGACCATAGGAAACAAATGGTGGTTTCAAAAATGTATTTGGTGAAGCAAAAGAATAAATCTTTGATTTAAACCAATACTAGTCAAATAAAAATATGGTTTGATTATTAAAAATGGTTTTGGAAGAAAACCTTTGAGAAATATGTTGGAAATAAACTCTCTGACCCTAAACACAAGATTATATGGTTTGAAAACATATTTAGTGAAACCTATAGAATTTTGCCTTATTAAAAGCATTTCTACACCACATAAAATAATGACTTGATCTAAAAATGGTTTATGAAGTGAAATCTTTTGCAAATGATTTTGTCACCTTATAAAATGACCATTAGGTGTTTTCAAAAGTCTATGACCCATTAGAAACCAGTTCTCCAAATAAAACAATCTTTAGCATGCTTGCATGCATTGTTTTGTTATTATTATTTTATGTGTTGAATTGCTTGAATGGTAGATTGAAATGTTGTTTGCTTGATTGAATCGTAGTGATTTGAAGTGAGTGAACATTGCAAAGACCAAGGAGTGAACCAATACTCTCTACCAAAAAGGCAAGTGATGCTTCATACTTTTGTCCCATTATTTTCACTATGCATTAGTGATATTTCTACGTAGAACTTGCATGGAATTTTTGCTAAGTATAAACCATGCTATGGGAAATCCTAGTAGATGTAACCTTAGTAGAAACTTCCTAAGATAAGATTCCTACTACTATCATGCTTAGCTTAGCTAGTAGAAAACAAGGGTGAAATATATATTCATGCTATGAAAAATTTCTAAGTCTGAGGACTTGTGTTTTGTTTAATAAAACAACTAAGTGAATGAATCACCTGGGTGGAATGGAAGGAATGGTTTGTGTTGAGTGGTCATGCAAGTCCAGTATGCTGGGGAAAACTTGGTGTCTCACTTGTGGATGGCCACCCAGGAACAAAGAGATTTGAGATGTCAAATGTTGAGAAGCTTCAAGTGCAACCACTTGGCATTATGAGCTCTGCCTGGATCATATAGGTTGCAAGAACTTAGCCAAATGGACAGTTGGTGGTAGGGGTTTGATAGGTTGGAACGCGTCCAATCTGGTCTAAGGGAAGGCTTCTGAAAGATCTAGTCTTGGTGAAACCAAGTCTTGTGGGGAAAGTGCACCACCTCTGTAGAGTGTAGAATCTAAGTACTTAGCCATGTCCCTAGCAAAGGACAATTTGAGCATCAAGACATGGAAGCTATCAAGAATCTCATCATCCAAATTTCTAAGTTAAAAACTTATGGTTGAACAAGGGTTTAAGGTTCACCAATTTCTATTGGTGGTTCCTTGGGTGATTTTTGTCAAAGCAAAAACATAGTGTTTTCAAATGATAAGGAAAATCTATTTTGAGCAAAGCAAGCCTAAGCTCCACTTAGCCAAATGCATATAGATGATAGACTCCACTATACTACCTTAGTATCAATTGCCAATACAATTCAAATGTATTGACCCTTGTGGCTGTAACTTGTCATGTTGCAGGTTTGTTTGATATTAGTGAAGTTTAATGATTAGGATTACAAGTCTACAACCAACATGTCTGCCTGTGGCACTTTGAAGATGAAGGACCCCATGCTTATAGATATTCTGCTGCAATGTAATGTAATAGCCAAATGAGCTATGTAAGATGTAATAAATTATGTTATTCCTGGTTATAAAGTTGTATTATGACCTTTGTTTCTTGATATTACATCTTAAATGTGGATGCTAGCTATTGATCCAGGGACTAGCATTGTAAACACAGGGATCTCTACCTTATTATAGGTTGGGAACCTTACAGATAGTATCAGAGCATTGTGTTGCCTGTAGGATTGTAACCCTAGGAATGGACAAAACCCCTTAGAAAAATAGGAGTTGTATTTGTTCCACAACTTATTTACAAACAATCTTGTAAACTCTTTCCTCATACCATTTTGGTTTTGATTCTACATCTCTTCTATTTCAAACTTAAATGGATAAAGCCAACCCCATGGCCAAAGACTTCACCATGTGCAAAGGACTTCATCAACTCTAATGACTTCAACATCTTCAACTCTAATGACTTCAACATCTTCAACTATAATGACTTCAACATCTTCAACTCTAATGACTTCAACATCTTCAGCATTTTCAACAAGGACTTCAAACTTGGATATCACTAAGGACTACAAGTGTGACAAGAAATGTTGCTCAAGACTTGAAGACTAAGGGAATATAACTTAGAAGGAACCATCATCACCTTTGAAGTATTGAGACCAAGATCCAAGAAATTCTCTAAGGATACCAAGATCTTGTTCAAGAAGAATCAACCAAGAAGGATGGAAAGATCTCAAGTGAACCATATAGATAGACCACCATGTTAGTTTAAATTAAACACACCAACTTATGTGGTGTAACAAAAATATTTTTGGTTGCCTAAAAATGTGCTTGAAACTTTTTGTTTGAGTGGAATGTTTGTTTGTGATTACTTGCACATTGCTTGTGAAAATTATGATGTGTGTGATTAGAATTATTCCCTTAGAAATATTTTGCCTATTCTAATCCCAAAACCAACCCAAACAGATGACTTCTCCAAGAGACTCCAACATCAAGGATGATGAGAACAACAACAACCAAGAGATGCACATGAGAGAACCACTACTAGCAAACCAAACCTAGTTGAGCCAAGTGACAACTCAGCTTTTAGCCAGCAACAATGGATTAGACCCAGCCATACAAAGGATTTTGAAACTTCAATCCCAATTGTTGCAAGGGATGGCTACTCAAATGATCAACATGGGAGAAAACTCTTCCCAAAGAGTTTATGACAACAAGGATGACAAAGATGTTATTATAGAAGGAACCCAAGCTTGTAATATTTGTGGAGACAAGGATCACACTTCCAAGGAGCATGAAGATCAATGCCCCAATTGTGAAGAGAAACATCCAATTGACCAATGCCCCACATCCCAAGCTACTTGTTACCTATGTGAAGGAAACAATCATGTCCCTATCCAATGCCCCATCTATTCCATAGTTGAACAAAGGAAACAAGGTGGAGTGCAACAACTGATTGCAGACTACCATGAGAGAGCCAAGTCTACCAAGAAGGATGAAGACAAAGGAAAATCTCAGCTTGTACCTCCCAGCAATATGACCCAATTTAAAGGACCAAAGAGGAGACACATGTATTATCCAAGGAGTAATAGAAGGTCAAGGAGACCAGTAGACATTCCTACCTATGAGATAACATATGAAGAACATGAACTAGAAGCACTCGTAGCTTTGGAGAAACCCAAGAAAAAGAAGGACAAAAGCCATGTGCAATGTGGTCATTGCAAAGAAATGGGACACTATGCCAGTGAATGTCCAGAGAAGCAAAAGTATAAAGATATTAGCCAAGTGTGGTGCAACAACTACAAAGAGCTAGGCCATTATGTAGCAACTTGCCCACAGAAGATACGTGATGAACTCAATCTTATCACATGTTACAATTGTGGTAACCAAGGACATTATGCAAGCAATTGTCCAGAAAAGATGAAGCACAAGATAAACAAGCCTATGAAGGATCTCAGCCTTGTCACATGTTTCAAGTGTGGAAACAAAGGACACTATGCAGATGTTTGTCCAGAGAGATTTCAACAAGATCCCAAGCAAGCCAAGATGTAATCTAGTTGGAATTTTTTTTAAGGGTGGTCGTACCCTAAATGCTTTCAGCCAACTTGTAACCCCTAGCCTCCCCAAATCTCGGGACGATATTTATTTTAAGGGTGGTAGCCTGTCACATCCCAAGATTTTCCAAATCTTGTAATGTGAAAAAAAATAAACAAAATAAATTTTTTGTTAAAAATCAGGGTGAAAAGAAACTTTGTTATTAAAAGGAAACTTAAAATCCCATCTTGAACAAACTTTGGATAAATTTGAATCTAACAAAATTCAAATATAGAGAAATGCATTCCTCATAAAATGCATCTAGAAATTTAAACACTTGGAAAATAAATCCAAACCCTAAAACCCTAAATGGAAGAAAATCATTTCCAAGTTATCTCCAAGACTATGGATTTGATCCACATAAAATCTTGTCAACAAACATTTTCAAATGATCAAGAATGATCAATAGAAATATTATAAGACCATAGAAATTGGTTTCACTTAATTTGGAACCAAAAATAAAATCTTATGAATTTAATAAGTTAAAGGAATTGAATTCCCAAAGCTAATAAAACCCTTATCTAGAATCCATACCAAATGGTGAACAAATAATCCTAATAGATTTAAAGTGATAAGTAAATATAAAATAAGATTTTACAACTTGGAATCACCAAGTTTGGATCTCTAAATAAAAAGATATGAATTTTATAAGATGAAGAAAGAAATATTAAATAAAGAATATAGAAAGACCAAATAAATCTTGGCCTAACCCACGAAACAAATGGAATGAATGGAATCCAAATCCAAATAAAAATAAAAGGATAAAGAATTTCCAAAAATTAAATGGCAATAACCATTCTATCCCTATTTTATAAAGACAAATCTCTAATAAGAATAAATATTTAATTCTTGAGAAATTAGTATTTTGGAATTTACCCAAGTGAAATAAAAGTTGTTCAATTCAACTTAATTAGAGTAAAGAAATATTCCAATTAAACTTTAGGGAATTAAAACTATATCAAATTCCATTGGAATTAAAACAAATACCCAATACTAAATGATTAATAAATCATATTAAATTATTCCAAATAATTCAAGATGAATTATTTGACAACCAAATGACCAAATAAAAACCAACTGAAAAGGATTGGAAGGTTCTGGAAAATCAAATGGTGTTTAGAAATATTAAATATTATTTGATTGAAAAACTAGAACCTATTTTGATTAATTAAAAGGCCTTAAAAAGAATAAATAAATTACTCTTAAATTTATTCCAGAATGTTCTACTAATCAGTATTTAAACCTACACAAATTTAGGAAAAGGTTTGAATTCAAATAAGTGTTTGAATTGGTTGTTCAAAATCCAAACATAATAAAGGAAAAGGAAAAAGAAAAACAAACAGAATAAAAAAAAGTGAAAGGACCCAGCCCAGCCTAACTAGCCCATTAAGCCCAACCGCAGCCCACTCCCTCTCTACATGGTAGCGTTTATACTCAAACTCTCAACCGTAGCGACGCTGACAGACGGACCCCCACCTCCCCTATATCCCTTCGCTGACAAAACGGCCCCACCGCCAGCTCCTTCTTCCTCACCCGCCGCTGACCTCGCCCTCTACTATTTCTGCCGGCGTTGATTGCGAATGAATTGGCATAAACGCGCCAGTAATTCCTCCCCGTGATTACTCCCACTTAACTGCCTCCCTCCCATCCTTCATTCCCCTCGAGCATCACACGACCAGAGCCATCAGGCCATCCCAGATTTGCTCTACAACCTCGCGGCCCCGATGAGCTTTCTTCCTCGATTCCGACCAAGCCGTACCACCCCTCTGCCTCTAACCCCCACGAGCATGACCCCCTCTCTCTTGCGCATCTGCCAATAGCTCTAAATCATCCGCGTGTGCCCCTTATGCTCGGGAACAACCACGCTGGCGCCGCCTTGCTACCTCTCCGCGAAGCATCGACGCCCAACCCGTGCGCCCCTTGCTCACTGGTGAGTATTCTCGCGATCCTTGAACTCGTGCGCACCTTCCTGATGCATTATTTTTCTCGTTTGCGTTCCAGAGACTCGCCCCCGTCGACGTCTGACCGCACCCGAGGCACGGCTCAACTCCGACGAGGAATTCCTGCAACCCCAGTGCGCCCCTTGACCAACCGCGAGTACCTTGAGCATCCCCGCGACCCAGCGAACTCGGTGAGCTTATGCCCCATCCCCCTTGCTTCTTGTATTAGCCGGAGCGCCACCGCCTGAACGCATCTCCGCCGCTCACCGTTGCTAGCGCCGCCGAACCATGACCAGACGCTTAGAGCCGTTAGATGCAGATCCAAAGGACATGATAGAAACTGGACGAAGAGGTAAGTAGCGCCTCTGTGCCGCACGATCTAACTTAGATCCAACGGCTCTCAGTGCTTGATCCAACCGAAGAGGTACCGGCGAATTAAAACACGACACGTGTCTCTGCTAGTTTGAATTACAACAGATTTGATCTATTAGTTGTTCCATTTTGTAAAATCTATAACTTTTAATCCACACGTCCAAATTTTGCAAACTTTATATCAATGGATTCAGCAAGACAAGCCCTAGCCAACCATGCACTTTTTTTAGTAAAAATCTTCGTTTAAAATGTTTGTTTTTGCAGAAACTTGTGTATGCATGTTTAGGATATAAAATTTGTTCTAAAATGATTTTGGGGATAAAATCTTTGGCAAATGGTTTGTTTTGAACCTACTGTCCATAGGAAACAAATGGTGGTTTAAAAAAGGTAGTTGGTGAAGCAAAAGAATAAATCTTTGATTTAAACCAATACTAGTCAAATAAAAATATGGTTTGATTATTAAAAATGGTTTTGGAAGAAAACCTTTGAGAAATATTTTCGAAATAAACTCTCTGACTCTAAACACAAGATTATATGGTTTGAAAACATATTTAGTGAAACCTATAGAATTTTTCCTTATTAAAAGCATTTCTACATCACATAAAATAATGACTTGATCTAAAAATGGTTTATGAAGTGAAATCTTTTGCAAATGATTTTGTCACCTTATAAAATGACCATTATGTGTTTTCAAAAGTCTATGACCCATTAGAAACCACTTCTCCAAATAAAACAATCTTTAGCATGCTTGCATGCATTGTTTTGTTATTATTATTTTATGTGTTGAATTGCTTGAATGGTAGATTGAAATGTTGTTTGCTTGATTGAATTGTAGTAATTTGAACTGAGTGAACATTGCAAAGATCAAGGAGTGAACCTATACTCTCTACCAAAAAGGCAAGTGATGCTTCATACTTTTGTCCCATTATTTTCACTATGCATTAGTGATATTTCTAAGTAGAACTTGCATTGATTTTTTGCTAAGTATAAACCATGCTATGGGAAATCCTAGTAGATGTAACCTTAGTAGAAACTTCCTAAGATAAGATTCCTACTACTATCATGCTTAGCTTAGCTAGTAGAAAACAAGGGTGAAATATATATTCATGCTATGGAAAATTTCTAAGTCTGAGGACTTGTGTTTTGTTTAATAAAACAACTAAGTGAATGAATCACCTGGGTGGAATGGAAGGAATGGTTTGTGTTGAGTGGTCATGCAAGTCCAGTATGCTGGGGAAAACTTGGGCAACACCAAGTCCAGTATGCTGGGGAAAACTTGGTGTCTCACTTGTGGATGGCCACCCAGGAACAAAGAGATTGAGATGTCAAATGTTGAGAAGCTTCAAGTGCAACCACTTGGCATTATGGGCTCTGCCTGTATCATATAGGTTGCAAGAACTTAGCCAAATGGACAGTTGGTGGTAGGGGTTTTATAGGTTGGAACGCGTCCATTCTGGTCTAAGGGAAGGCTTCTGAAAGATCTTGTCTTGGTGAAACCAAGTCTTGTGGGGAAAGTGCACCACCTCTGCATAGTGTAGAATCTAAGTACTTAGCCATGTCCCTGGAAAAGGACAATTTGAGCATCAAGACATGGAAGCTATCAAGAATCTCATCATCCAAATTTCTAAGTTAAAAACTTGTGGTTGAATAAGGGTTTAAGGTTCACCAATTTCTATTGGTGGTTCCTTGGGTGATTTTTGTCAAAGCAAAAACTTAGTGTTTTCAAATGATAAGGAAAATCTATTTTGAGCAAAGCAAGCCTAAGCTCCACTTAGCCAAATGCATATAGATGATAGACTCCTCTATACTACCATAGTATCACTTGCCAATACAATTCAAATGTATTGACCCTTGTGGCTGTAACTTGTTATGTTGCAGGTTTGTTTGATATTAGTGAAGTTTAATGATTAGGATTACAAGTCTACAACCAACATGTCTGCCTGTGGCACTTTGAAGATGAAAGACCCCATGCTTATAGATATTTTGCTACAATGTAATGTAATAGCCAAATGAGCTATGTAAGATGTAATAAATTATGTTATTCCTGGTTATAAAGTTGTATTATGACCTTTGTTTCTTCATATTACATCTTAACTGTGGATGCTAGCTATTGTTCCAGGGACTAGCATTGTAAACACAGGGATCTCTACCTTATTATAGGTTGGGAACCTTACAGTGAAGGAGTCAATGAAATCTGACAAGTTTATAACAGAGGGGAGAACATGGTAGTAAGACTTCCCCACTCTGTCACAGGGAACCAGAACTGCAAGTAAATGAAATTGCCTTATAGTTCCGTAATATTTATGCTACATGTACATCTATAGTATCACGTAGTAGTAGATAATAATAATAATAACTGGAAGGACTCACAGGTGGAACATCTCAACTTACTTTTTTTTAGGATTGCATGATATACTTATTTTACATTGGAAAGGTGGCATCCCTGATAATTTGGTTTTCCTGGTTGTGAAATTAAGTTTGGTCAAACTATATAATTTCATAACAATGGACATGGTATTTGTTTGGTTCCATTCAGCTACGCAACATGCCTCTAGAAAGTCTAATGTACTGTTAATTATGCATTAGGTTCTGACTGGCTGGAAGCCAAGTTCTTTAGCTCAATGACAGGTGCTTGTGCTTAAAATTGTATTTTCTATAATGGCAGGTGCTTGTGCTTGCTATAATGATAGGTGCTTGTGCTTGTATTTGCATGACAGGTTCTTGTGCTTGTATTTGCATGTAGACCTTGAAATTGTGCTTGTTCTTGTATGAAGCACTTTATTATGTCGTGTATGCAGGTTCTTGTATGAAACGAGTCACGATTTTTGCCGGAATGTTGATTAACTTCCGTTTCGGAAGAAATCGGGCACTCCTAGTTTAAGAAAATTAGCAAAGGTCATGCCGGATTTTTCTGTTGCATTTAGCCAATTATTTGTTTTTTATTAGTGCAAAGATGTGTGACAACGATGAGGCTGGATGTTCTAAGCGCATCAGCGCTGAAGGAGAACTCAGACCTCCGAATAAACAATTGACATTCTGGGAGGCGGCCCAGTGGCTAGAAGACGATGAAGAATACCATCCTTCGGAGAGCGAGGAAGATGAGATGGAAGACGCGGAGGAAGAAGCCGAAGGAACGGCGGATGATGAAACCGCTGATGGCGGCGAGGGCATAGGGAGTGGTAGCAATCCTCCTAAGAAGAAGAAGAAGAAGCCGAAGGACCGGCGCCCAAACACAGTCGGCACCGCCAGGGAGGAAATTACCGAAGTGAGCCCATCAGGGGTTCCTTTGGAGCCTGCCCTTATCGTCAAAGGGTACGGTGGGCAAGTGGCGGCGATCACTCGGAAAACCATCTAGATCAACACCGAGAATCTCCGGAAAAGATAATGGCCACTTGCGCACACTCCTCTTCGAGAAGCTGCACGCAAGATACAAGTTCCCCGCTAAGTATCAGAACACAAATTATCATGGGAACGAAGTAAACAAATCCGCCCTCACAAAGATGAGCACCGCCCTGGCCAGCTGGAGAACCCGGATAAATAAGAAGATCTATAAAGAAGGAAAAAGTCTCGAGGAGATCCAGATGATTGACTCGCAGATCGCCGAAGATCAGTTGCGGGAGTTCAAGGAGAGGTGTGAATCCAAAAGAGCCCTGGCCAATAGTAATTAGGGAAAGGTGCTACAGGAGATGAATACAGGTCATCACCATCTCGGATCTGGTGGATACAGAACCGCGGAGGCCAAATGGAATAAGGAGGACGAAGAGTATAGATCCAAGGGGATAGAAAACCCCTTTGCGAAATTTGAACCCGGGCAGGTTCGAAACTTCATCAGGGCCCGTTACCTTGTGGACCCAAAAAACAAACAACTCACTGCGGATCCTGCGGTGAAAGAATTCGAGGAAATTGTGGTAAGTATAATCTAATTACCGTGGATCAACTCGATTGCAATCTAATCGATGATCTAAACGATTCACTGTTACTTCTTCTGCGGGAGGAGGAAATTGTTGCTAGTCATGGATCCCAGGGTTCCTCATCCCAGGGGTCGACGGCGGCCACCCTGTGGGATAACCCTTTTAATAGGGCGATGAACCGGGCCAAGAAAATAGAGCCGGTTATGAAGAAGCCATCGTCGGCTGGCCGTCTGGCCGGCCTCGGGGGTAAGAATTGGGTGGATCATTTTGGTCCACCGCCGAGGACGCATGTGGCGCCGTCGGGAAGGAGCGAGGAGGAAAACCGCGAGGTTCAAGAACTTAAGGCACAAGTGGCGCGGATCCCGCAGATCGTCCAAGACAAACTGGCAATCACCCTCACGTCCTTCCTGCCTACCTTGGTGGAGTCAATAGCGAACTGGAGTGCGGGTGGTCGAGTAGGGCCGTGAATCAGGTCAGCAGCCACTCGAACAACGCGGTGCCGACGAATCAGGCGAACTACGTGTTCGTGACTCCGCCCGCTAGCACCGCGGTGTCGTAAGTGTTGGTGACTCCCCCTGCCATCACCACGGCGCCAGAGTACATGTTGGTGCCCCCCTGCATCGCCGCGGCGGCACCGGAGCTCCAAGCACCCGTCGGTAGGGAGAATACACCGGCGGCTAGCACCGCGCCATCAAGCAGCCCTTCCGTCTCTTGCACGCCTGTCTCCGTATGCGGTGCATCGACATTAACCGATCGCGACGCCATCACAGTAAACAAATTGCTTTATCGCCTATCATGCCATTTATTACTCTCATGGCATCTCTGACGACGCCGTACATGTTTTACGCAGACGGATGTTCCTTGCACTCTCTTATTCTACGTGAACAACGAGCTGAGGGATGTTTCCAAGGGTACCATCGTTCAACCCTTGCAGCGCACGTTCCATTCAAGGCCGATTCCAGATAGCGTGCTAAGGGGCTGCGACGACCTGGAACCTCCCATTCAACCCCCAGGAGCGGATGAAGAAGAGCCGTCTATCCTCAGAACTTGCTTCGGCTTATTCTTTCTATGGCCAAAGAGCATGATCCGTTTGGGGACGGCGGGGGCCATCACGCCACAGACAATAGCACCGCCTGTCGTGCCAGCGACAAGCGGTGGCAAGGCCCCCTTACCACCCTCGCCGTCACCTCCACGCGGTGGGTCGGATGATCATGTTGATGATTTGTACATGGTGCAGGATCCGGCTGAGGACGACGAAGACTGGAATGATCACTTCTTCAACACTCAGTTTAGCAACCAAGACCTAGCTGGTGGCCCCACAGAGAAATCCACTATCACCAAGCGTCTGTTTGGTTCTCAGGAGACGGCTCCAGCTTGCGCCTTTACAGATCCAGCTGATACAACCAACCGGCCCTTTATTCTAAGCCCTGACACACTACATAGGGCGGCCGGTGCTCAGATTGCGGTGCCTGCCTGCTCTCCAAAAGGAAAAAAAGGCAGGAAAAGAAAATCTAGCAGCTCGAGCCAGCCGGTGGCGTCAACAACTGCGAATCCGATCAGGTTTTGGGACAGGCCACCAAGACCCGAGGGTATTATGTGGAGGATTCATGTGGCGGGTGAGCCCATTCTACCTAATAATTTGCGGAAGCTCGCCAGTTCGGAACTGCAGAGTGTGCATGACGGCGTGCTGACGATAGAGAGACGCCTTCTATCGGAGAAAGATCCCTCGCACCCGGTATTCGTGGTTAAGGTGCCACCAGGCTTGGGCTTCATCGACAATGCCCCTGCGGATCTGTTCTTCCTGCGGTTCGACGACATCTTCAGTATGTTCCACCTATACCCTCTGCAGTATACCATGGTCCGTCTGTTTTCTCTCAGCCTGGCCATGCAGATCATTAGAGAGAACACACCGGGCATCGCTATAGTGGACCCCTACTACATGCGTGACGGCTGCTTGGGTTCCCCCGCCGAATGACGTATCGTGGCCTCGTACCAAAAAAGAATCCTCGTGGCGAACAAGACAAATGAATACATTCTCGTGCCTTACTTTCCCGAGTAAGTATTCACTCGCCACCGTCGATTGGCTTTATTAGATCATCATCATTCTTTTTCCAACACATTCCATTTGAATTTTTTGCGCAGAGATGAACACTGCACGCTCATCTCCTTATCGCCGAAGCATTCCCATGCCAAGTATTTCGACTCGGGGAGTCTAGAAAAGAAGAAAAACTACGACAAGATCAAAGAAGTTCTGGATGGTGCTCTCACTGGCTTTGCCTCAACGGAAGGCACCACCTTCGTGCGTACGAAGGTCAAGTTCGGCAGGCACGTCTTCAACCACGTAATAGAGTTTCCCTGCGTGAAGCAGCCAGAAAACAGTAAGAAGGAAGCCTACTACGCACTGCATCACATGAGGGCGTTCCTACTTGACCAGCAGAATTCTACGCTGCCAGATCATCTCAAACAGTGGGCCGAAGAAAAGGCCAAGATCACTAATTCAGATATTAGACAAGAGATGTATCGCATCCAGCAGCAGTTTGGGGCAATCATCTTTCGTGATGTCATGACTTCGGGGGGGGGGGGATATTCTACGGAGGAAATATCCCGAATATCCGTGACATAGAAGATCGCCTAGAGATGCAGGGTGACTATAGGAAGTTCATGACAAGACAAGGCGTCCTCCCGTTCCCTAAGCCGAGCCAGAAGGCTTGATGTTGGCCTAGTTGTAGTTACAAACTATAGATGACCTTTTTGTGTGTGTGGACAAGTGTACATGCTACTATACTTATCTTATTAGGTTTATGAATCATCGCTTACTTCTTTTTCTTATTATTATATATCAACCAATGCTTGGTTTTTTTGCTTACTCTTTGGTCCTTTGCTCACTTTGGTCCTTTTTTTCCTTGCTCTTTTTTGAGAATAATGCCGATGATTGAAATGTCGTGGCACACTATATATGTGAATGTGCTACGATGGGATTGTGAGCCTTGTGATATGCACAAGTCCAGGTCTTATGCATCCTACTTGGCTCACGGTTCCATCGTAGCATATTCCTGTGTCCAACGACCTATGTATATATATGAGGCATTCTTTTCGAGTTATTTTTGTCTTTTTCGAGAATAATGCCGATGATTGAAATGTCGTGGCACAATATATATGTGAATGTGCTACGACGAGATAGTTAGCCTTGTGATATGCACAAGTTCAGGAATTGTGCATCCTACTTGGCTAACTGTTCCGTCATAGCATATTCCTGTGTCCAATGACCTAGCTAGTTATATATGAGGCATTCTTTTCGAGTTATTTTTGTCTTTTTCAAGAATAATGCCGATGATTGAAATGTCGTGGCACAATATATATGTGAATATGCTACGACGGGATAGTTAGCCTTGTGATATGCACAAGTCTAGGAATTGTGCATCCTACTTGGCTAACCGTTCCGTCGTAGCATATTCCTGTGTCCAACGACCTAGCTAGTTATATATGAGGCATTCTTTTCGAGTTACTTTGGTCTTTTTTCGAGAATAATGCCGATGGTTGAAATGTTTTGGCACAATATATATGTGAATGTGCTACGACGAGACTGTAAGCCTTGTGTTATGCACAAGTCTAGATGTTGTGCATCCTACTTGGCTTACAGTTCCATCGTAGCATATTCCTGTGTCCAACAACCTAGTTATATATGAGACATGCTTTTTGAGTTTGGTCTTTTTGATTTAGGAGTACTTTCTATAAGTGTATCTTCATATGCGACTTTAATTATATATGTTTTTTTTCAATCATCGGTTAATTATTATTGTCAACTTATAGATAACGTGGTACGTCGTGTACAAGGGACGGGTTCCCGGAGTCTACGATGATTGGGAAGATCAGAAGAGGTGCACCAGCGGCAATAGCTACAAAGGGTACAACACTATGGCGGAGGCGGAAGCTAGATACACGCACTATGTAGCGGGAGTTAGGACAAGGAACTGGATGAACACCAACACCTTCGTCGCGACGGTGATCATGCTTATCTTCTTTGGTTGTTTATCCCGCGTTTGTGTCTAGCTAGTTTAGATGTCTAGGCGAGCTTCTGAGCTCTAACTTGTTCGATTGACACATGTATTCGCATGTCAACAACTACTTTGTAACTTGATCAAAACAATGTAACGTATACTATGTATTCATGTATGAGACTTATCTATATGTATTTGTTTCAATTTTGTTTTTCAAATTGTGTATTTATATATATAATTGTATATATTGTATCTGTGTGTGTATATATTCCTGTAATATTGTATATAATCTGTATTGTATATAATCTCGCTCAGAAATTAAAAAAAAACACCTGTGGCGCACATGACCTACCTTTTCTGGCGCACTACGCCTAAAGCGCACCTCAGAAGCTTAGTGGCGCACTGGGAAGTGCGCCACAGAAGATCCTACGCGTAGTGCACCTGCCCACATAGCCGTGGCGCACTAGCAGGTGTGCTACGCCTATCTCGACATAACCGTGGCGCACCAGGCAGTGCGCCACGGCTAGGAGATAGCCGTAGCGCAAGGCCCGTGGCGCACCCCTAGTGCGCCACAGATGATGTTTACAGGTGCGCCACGAATATCCTTTTTCCTAGTAGTGTAAGTAGTCTTCACAGGTATGAAATGAGACACTTTAGTTAGTCGATCCACAAAAACCCATATAGAATCATATCCAGATCCGTTCCTTGGCAATCCAGGGATAAAATCCCACTTCTAATCAGGTATAGGTAGTTGTTACAATAACCTTGTCGGTTTCTGATGTTCTGCTTTCACTCGACTACACACATCACACAAGGCAATGTGTTCCGCAATATCTTTCTTGAGATTGTTCCACCAAAATCTTTCCTTCACATCCATGTACATTTTGGTGTTACTCTGATGAATATAATATGGTGAATTGTGTGCTTCTTGCAGAATCAATTTCTGAAGCTCCAGATCTTGTGGAATGTAGATACGCTTTCCATACCATAAAGTTCCTTGTCCATCTTCATGGAATCCTTTAGCCTTCCCTTTGCCAATTTTACTCTTAATCTCCTCTATTTCCTTGTCCAACTTTTGGGCTTCTTTGATCTTGTCCAACAATGTTGGTTGAACATCCAATGACGTGAGATATCCTTCAGGCACTATCTCCAATATTAGATCTTTGAATTGGGCACAAAGATCATCTGGCAATTCTCCTTTAGTAAGGCCATTCACATAAACCTTACGGCTTAAAGCATTCGCTACAACATTTGCTTTACTGGGATGGTATTGCAAACTCAAGTCATAGTCCTTGATGAGCTCTAGCCACCTTCTTTGTCTCATATTGAGTTCCTTCTGAGTGAAAATATATTTCAAACTCTTGTGATCCGTGAACACTTCACAATGTCTTCCCAAAAGATAGTGTATCCATGTTTTGAGTGCATGGACAACAGAGGCTAACTCCAAATCATGATTTGGGTAATTCACTTCATGAGTTTTGAGTTGTCGTGAGGCATAAGCCACAAAGTTTCCTTCTTGAATCAAAACTCCACCCAATCCTTGGTGAGATTCATCATAATAGACTTGAAAGTTCTACTCTAAATCTGGCAGACATCAGACTAATGCTAACACTAGTCTCTTCTTCAATTCTTGGAAACTGGTTTCACAACCTTCTATCCAATCAAACTTATTATCTTTCTTAAGTAACTCCGTCATTGGCTTAGCTACTTTTGAGAAATTCTCAATGAACCTTCTATAGTATCCTGCCAAGCCTAGGTAACTATGAACTTCTTTAACTGACTTTGGAGATTCCCGCTCATTTATAGCTGACGCCTTTGCGGGATCAACAACTATACCATCTCCAGACACAATGTGTCCAAGCAATCCAACTTCGTTCAACCAAAATTCACACTTACTGAACTTGGCATACAACTTGTGCTTCCTGAGTTTCTCAAGTATCAAACGCAAATGTTCTTCATGCTCTTCTTTGCTCTTGGAATAGATAAAAATGCCATCGATGAATATGACAACAAACTTGTCAAGAAACTCCATAAACACTTTGTTCATCATGTTCATGAAATAAGCTGGTGCATTTGTCAATCCAAATGGCATCACAGTATACTCATACAATCCATACCTAGTGGTAAAAGCAGTCTTAGGTATGTCTTTCTCTCTAATATTTAGCTTAAAGTATACCGATCGGAGATCAATTTTTGAGAACACACGGGCTCCTTCTAGCTGATCAAATAGATCATTGATTATAGGCAAAGGGTACATGTTCTTTAAAGTCACCTCATTGAGTGAACGTTAATCTATGCATAACCTTTGACTTCTGTCCTTGTTCTCAACAAACAGAACTGGTGCACCCCAAGACGAAGAACTTGGTTGGATAAATACTTTATGCAACTGTTCTCCAAGTTTTTTATTGAGTTATCTCAACTCATCAACTGACATATTATAGGGTCTCTTTGCTATTGGTCTAGATCCTAGCAGCAAGTCAATCAAAAACTCCACATCTCTATCTGGTGGCATTCCTGGTAATTATTCCTAAAACACATCCAGGTACTCCTTCACCACTGGTACACTGTCTATGCTAACCCCCTTAAGAGAATTTAGCTTACTCCCTTTAGATTCAAAGTTAGACTTGAACCTAATCCATTTCTTATCCGGGGTCGTGAGTGTAACAGTACGGTTTTTACAATCTATTACTCCTTCATATTTAGTCATCCAATCCATGTCCAAAATTACATCCAATCCTTGGGAATCTAGGATTATCAGACTTAATGTAAACTCATACTTTCCAAACTCTATTACTAGATCATGACATCCAAAATTCACTATCATCTCTCCACCTAGACAGCTTACTTTAATACGACATCCAATAGTTTCAATTGGAAGTCCATTTTATCAACAAATGCTCTTGATATGAATGAATGCGATGTGCCGGTATAAAAAAGAACAAGTGCTGGAAAATAATTAATCTTGAACTTTCCAGCCACATCATCAGACTCTTCATAGATTTCCTCCACATTGATGTGGTTCACTTGACCCTTCTGAAAAGGGTTTGGCTTGTTGGCTCTGTCAGCCTTCTTTTTTGGGCATTCATTTGCATAGTGCCTAGTTTTCTTGCACTTAAAGCACTCCACCTGACTGATGTCTCTCTTAGCAGGCTGACTTCCATTGCCATTCCCACTGTGATGGCTCTTGTGTCCACTCTTGTGGTTCTTATATCTATCACTGTCATGACTACGGTGGTGCTTGTTGTCATGGTGATGGTTACTGTTGTGGTGGCTGTTATACATCCCATGCTTGTGGGATCCAGAACCTCCACTATCATCACCATGGGAACGCTTGTGTGATGATCCAAAACTATGCTTATCAAAGTGATGCTTCCTCTTCCTATTCTCCACCTGTTTCATCTTGCTTTCCAAGATGGTGTCTTTGTTACACAATGATTGATAAGTTGGGACATAACAGATAGCTGCATGCACATCTGCGGTGACCCAGCATACCAATGCATGTGTAGTACACTATAGTCATTGATATGACATCCACAGAACACCGTTCTATAAATATCACATCCCTCAGAGTGGTACAACAGAAACATTGCGGGTTCATATTACAAACATTCACATATTATTATTATTACAATACCAGGAGTTCAATACTTCAAAATGATTCAACTTACAAACCAAAATATAAAGTGTTTCAGCAGAATTTAAAAGTAACAACTCCAACTAGGAGTTGAGCTCGGCAGCTTATTCTATAGAGTTCATGCCGCTCGGCTCCGTTGGTTACTACTAACTAGGGTACTTAGTTGGACTCGTTATCATCGACACCATAGCATATTTCGTAATCCACTCCTTCCACACCTCCTTATAGGTCAGGCTCTTCGTAGAACACATCTTCTTGACATTCGGCTACATACATTGGCACGTCTTCGGGATCCTCAGAGTATAAGCAAGGGATCAAAGGAAAGGATGAGTAACAGCGTTACCCAACAAGTTCATTATATGCAAGGTGGGAAGTTTGATGCTCTAACTACCACCTCGGATTATCAATCCTTGGCACTATGCATTTTTTGTAAATCTTTCTTCAAATATTGATTTTATTATGAAAATCTATGACCATCAGCCTTCACAGGTTGACCAGAACTTTCATGGAGTTCCTTTCCTGCTGCGTTCCTAGCTCCTTCCCGGAACTGGGAGTAACAAGTTACAATTTTTACACTCAGTAGAGGTGCGTTACTATACCCATGAGAGATCAAATCCTTGTTGCACAACCAGGCGTACTTTCTTGTCCACAATTCCATGATGTGGGGCACAGTAATTGGTCCAAGCCAATCACTGCCCCCTTCGCGACCTCGCATGCATCCTTGGTGTACACCATGCCCACATATTGAATTACGGCAATGGTTTGTACAAACCGTTAGATGCCAGAACTATCGTGGAACAATAAGGGTTCCCACCCATATGCTGCATATCCTCTATGAATTACCAATTAATATGCATGCTACGAGGATAACATCCACGACCTGCACATCCGGCTTCATGCGAGAGGAAGAAGATACAGCTGACTTCTCTGTCCCATTCCAAATCTAATGGCTAACACGTAATTTACGACGCTAGAATCACTGATGTCAGGGTTATTAAGTCCCTAATTTGATCATCATTGTTGCAAATAGAACCCTAAGTTCTATTGCTGCATTATATCATCACTTAGGATGATATCTATGATTTCTTTGTGTGTGAAAATATTATTTTCTTTCTTTGGAGTATATATGATGACATACAATTTGCAAATACTCTACAAAGGATATGAGCAAGTGATGAACTTGCCTTGTGATTGCAAGGTAGTGAAGTCTGATGCTTGCACTGGACCTTGAGCTTCTATGTCTACAAAAACATCATTATTGCCCGGTAAGGACAATATTTAAAGAAGCAAAATGATTATGCAAAGTAATGTAATGCATCATTTAGCTTTATATGTATTCTCCCCCATTTATTTAATTTATAAAAAATATTTTAATAGTAAAGAATTTATAAATATTAATTTTCTTAATATTTATTGAATATTGTATTATTTTATTTTAATTTATTTGTATTTTATTTAATTAATAATTCCATTAGGAATTATCATTAAATACCAAAAATTGTTATTAAATATTTGTTTAGTATTTTTGTAAAATACTACAATATTAATATATAATGAAAGTGATTTTTATTTATTTTTATCATCTTTCAAGGATTTTGTAAAATTCCATAAGGAATATATATATTACAAAATTCTTAATAAAATTTACATATCTAAAATTTTATTTCTTAATTTATTTGAATAGTTTGGATTATTATGAATCCAGAAATATTTTATTTATAATTTTTGGACCTTTATTTTATTTTCTAAAATTTATTTAAGTTCAGGGGCATTTTGGTCTTTTTCCAATTATTAAAACAGGCTTTAAATGGTTTTGGGATTTTTGCTTAGTTTTATTGGGCCCTTGTGGCCCATTAGGCAAAGTCAAAACAACCACCCCGAAGTGTCCTTGGCCCAACCGAGCCCATCACTCTCTGTCTCTCTCTCGAGCTCACCTCTCTCCTTCTCCTCGCCCGACCCCGTGGTCAGCGGTGCTGTCGCCAGCGATTCGCGCCGCCGTGGACCTTCCTGGCCACCGCCGTGGTGTAGGATGAGGTTGTCGGCCCCGCTCTACCGTCCTGTCCAATTGGATTTGGACTTGGATCTCTCCTGTGGCCAGATCGATGCCGTCCCGAACCCTAGGGTTTAGGTTTGGTGTTGATCCTGATGCCACCGCTGCTGTCGTGCGCCGTGGTGATGCTCCTCGCCTCCAGACGTAGCTAAGGTAGCCGCTGTGGCGATATGTGGGTTGAAGCGCCCCCTGGGGTGCTCCCCGGGCCGCCATGGTAGTCGGCCATCTCTACTTCCTCTTCTAATCTACAGCGAGGACCTTCGGTGAGTGGTTCCTCTCCTTCTCATGCTCTTTGTGCTAGGCCCTCACATGATAGATGGTTTTAGTGGCCTTTCTGGTTACTGTCTTGTCCTGGTTAAGATGATTGGTTCTCTTTAGGGTTCATACCCTGCTGTTGATTAAATAACTTATGAATTGGGATCAAGTTTTTATGCTTTCTAAGCATGCTAAATGATTGTTAGTTGTGGCTTTCTGATTATGATTAGCTGTGGTGATGCTAGTGGTTTATCAGATGATTCTATGGATTAATTTTGATATGGTCAGATGGTAAAGTTGCTCTAGAAGCAATACTTGTGAATCTAGTGGTTGAATAACACACCACTGTCATTTCTTGGTTAATGACAGTGAGTGTTTTGTGATGAAGTCACTGTATTAGCACTATTGGCTTAAGAATTTATATGTAGTTTGAGATCAGATGGTTTCAAATAGTGAAGATATACATAGGGATTTTCTTAATTATGATTCCTGTGATGACAGGAAAATGATTTATAGTTGGTTGTTTGAATCTGTGAAGATTGAATGCTTAACCTGATTAATGTAGAACTATTCTTGTGACACAATCTTTGTATGGCACACAAGATTAGATTCTATTTCTTGGTTTGGTTTGGTTCAAGCTTAAGATGAGTTTGGCATTAAAGATAAGTAGAGATTTTCCTTTCTTAAATCCCTAAGACCCATGATGTTGGTCTGAGGTTTAGGGATTAAACCTTTATCTTGTTGATTCACATGGATGGGTTCTGGTAGTAATACCAACTACTGTTTCTTGAATCAAAGTTTGGGAAAAAATGATGGTAGGCTTGATTACTTATATATAACCATAAGATTAATTTCTAAGGTGCTACTCTTGTCTTAGAGATGTGCCTACAAGTTTAATTCTTAGATATATTTATTCTTGAATTGAATTATAGCTTGATAGCTAGGTCAATGATGTTGTTCTGAGATCTAGTTGGATCCTCATACTTTTCTGATTCCCTTTGGTGTTTTAAAAACTTCAGTGATGGATTCACCCCACTTGGGTGCTTTCTGAGAATTTGAGTAATAGATAGATCATGAATGCTTGTCTAATCCTATATAGATAGATCATGTGATGGTCTATTTTACTCACCACACTTATTTGATGTTGTGGTTGCTAGTGGTTGATCTTGTGGTAACTTGATCTGGTGCTCCCTTGGTATTTCCAGCTCCTCGCTTGTCCTTGATCTAGTCCTTCATTTCCTGATCCTGATGGCTTGATCTTGGTCTTGCTATCCACCAGATCCACCCCCTCCTTATGTCACCATTTTGGTGGTGTGATCCTGGGCTTTGGTTGGTGTGATTTAGCTTGGCTTTGGCTGGGTTTAGCTGCTGGATGTTGTTCTTGGTGTATAATAACAATGGAATGGTGTGGGGATTGGCTTCCCACGACTGTGTTGATGGTTTTGTTTGACTGTACTATTGTTGTGGTGCTGACATCACACACCATGCAGTTTGGTGTGTGTGCTGCTTGTGTGCCTGTTGCACAGGTTGTGGATATGTTCTGGTTTTGAAAGGTACTTTCACCATGTTACTATTTACTTGGCTGGTGAAACTTGCCCCTCCTTGCTATTTATTTGACTTATGGCTTAAATTATGAAAGATATATTCTTTCATATTGGTGAAACTTGCCCCTTCAATTACTCAATGATGAAAAAGTGAATAGTGCACTTCACTGTCAACTCTGAGAGTAAAATTATTCTAATCCTAACTTTCTTTTTCTTTTAAGTTTCTTTTTATTTTGCAGGTACCATATTTGAAGATCAAGACTTTAGTTTAGGTTTTTCTTTTTATTCATAGAACAGTCACTTGTAATATGTCTCAAATTCAATTGTAATCTTTAATTTATTCTTCTGTACTATTTAATTTTTTATTCTATTGTAATAATGATTGTACTAATATCAATAAAGAAATATTATTATTTTATTTATTTACTATTGTAAGGATTGTTGCTTATTTACATAGGTTACATTGTGTAACTTATTTATTGAATAAAATTTTGAAATGGAGATCCTTATTCTTAATTGCTTTCTTTATATAAAGTTTGAGTTATTATTGGTTATCTCTTAATTAAATCAAATACTCAAACATTATTCAAAATCCTTTTGAATTATAATTCAAACACTCAAGTTTTAATTTCAAATATCATTTCCCAAAAACACTCTAATCCACAAAGATCATACCAAAGTCTATAGCAATCATCCTTCAAGACTATACCTAAGCTCAAAGCATGAAATAAACTTTGATCATGTTAGGTTTTTATTTGGCGAAAAATTTATCCACATTTTCACAGATGAATGCATGCAACATTTTAAAGTCCTAAATCTACCCTTCGTTAGTTCCTAAATGTTGGGATGTTACAGACTTCCCCCCTTAAATTAAACTTCGTCCCGAAGTTTATTAAGATGTACCTGAATAGTTCTGGATAGGCTTTTCTTAAATCCTCTTCTTTCTCCCAAGTGGCTTCCCTTTCAGGGTTATGTTCCCACTGTACCTTGCAATATTTGATTGCTCTATTCCTCAGCCTTTTCTAGTTTTCTTCCAAAATTTTACAGGGCTTTTCAACATAGTTCAAGTATGCGTGTAGTTCTATCTCCTGATGTGTGATTGCATCATCCGAAACTTTCAAAAAAATACGAAGTTGTGACACATGAAAACATTATGCACTTGAGCCAATCTTGTTGGTAACTCTAAAGCATAGGATATAGTTCTATTTTGACTCAGTATCTTTAATGGTCCGATGTATCTTGGACTCAATTTTCCTTTAACTCCAAATCGTTTCACCCCTTTCATCGGACTTACTTTCAAATATACCATGTCTCCCCCTTCTAGGTGCCAAGATCTTTGACTTTGATCAGCATAACTTTTCTGCCTACTCTGGGCTATTTTCAGTCTATCCCTGATCTTATCAATGATATCTTGTCTTTCCTTGATATAGTATGGCGCAAATTCTTTCCTGCTACCAGGCTCATACGAACATATTGGTGATCTACACTTCCTTCCATACAGAACTTGGTATGGAGCCGCTTTCAGACTACTCTGATAGTTATTATTGTAGGAAATTCTGCCAATGGTAGATGATCTTCCCATGTACCTCCAAAATATAATGCACAAGATCTTAACATGTCTTCTAGTATCTGATTTGTTCTTTCTGTTTGACCTCCTGTCTCAGGATGATAAGTTGTGCTGAAATCTAACTTTGAACCAAGTGCTTCATGCAATTGCTTCCAAAATGCTGAAGTAAACACTGATCCCCTATCAGTTACGATCTTTTTGGGTACTCCATGCTTACTTAATATTTCTTTGATGCAAACTTCTACTAACTTATCGACATTATCTTTCTGATTTACCGGAATAAAATGTGCATAATAACCCATATCATATCCTTCGGTTTAGGTGTCATGGGAAATCCTGTGATGAAGTCCATACCTATTTCCTCCCACTTCCATTCGGAAATTTCCAAAGGTTGTAATGGTCCTGCTGGACTTTGATGTTCAGCTTTAACCCTTTGGCAATTATGGCATTCTGATACATATTTAGCAATATCACTTTTCATGTTATTCCACCAAAATAGTTCTTTCAAGTCCATATAAATCTTAGTACTTCCTGGATGTATAGAATATGGTGTTTCATGTGCGTCTCTGAGTATGACATCACGAATTTCAGTCACATATGGAACACATAGACGGTCTTGAAACCATAAAGAATCATACTCTCCAAGGCAAAAAACTGATTTTTGCCCTTGAGATATCCTCCAAATTTCCTCAGCAATAAAAGGATCTTCTGCTTGATGTCTGAAAATCTCGTGATTAAGATCACTGTCTTGCTCTTCAACTACCTGCATAGTAGCTAATTCTCCAAGAACCTCTACTCTAATGAATTGAAGCTCTAATCTTTCCAAGTCCATTTGTAACTCTTTTGGTAACTCCCGATTGCTAGGCTGAATGTCTACACTCTTTCTGCTTTAAGCATCAGCTACAACATTTGCTTTTCCTGGAGTACAGTTGATTGTTAAATCATAATATTTGATTAGTTCCAACCAACGCTTTTGTCTCATATTCAATTCCTTTTGGGTGAAGAAATATTTGAGACTTTTATGGTCAGTGTATAACTCACATCTGGCTCCATAAAGAAAATGCCTCCATCCTTTCAGCGCAAAAACTACCGCTGCTAACTCTAAGTCATGAGTTGTATAGTTGACTTCAGGTGGTTTCAGTTGTCTTGAACCATAAGCAATCACCTTCCGATCTTGTATTAACACACAACCCAAACCTTCTTTATATGCATCACAGTATACTGTAAAATCCTTCCCTGTTTCAGGAACTGCTAAGATTGGAGCTGTGGTTAACCTGGTCTTCAACTCCTGAAAACTTGCTTCACACTTCTCATCCCAATTGAATATTGTATTCTTTCTAAGCAATTTGGTCATAGGTCCAGCTATTTTGGAGAAACCTTCAATGAATATCCGATAATAACCAACCATTCCTAAGAAACCTTGAATTTTCTTCACATTGGTTGGTGTAGTCCACTCTAGTACTGACTGAACTTTAGATGGATTTACAGCAATTCCATCCTTACTGATCACATGGCCAAGGAATTCTAACTCATCTAGCCAAAATTCACACTTACTGAACTTAGCATAAAGTTTATGTTCCCTTAGTGTCTGCAATGCTATTCTCAAATGATCAGCATGCTCTTCCTTATCCTTTGAGTATATCAGAATATCATCAATAAAGACTGTGACGAACTTATCCAGATATGGCATGAAGATTTTATTCATCAGATTCATGAATATTGCTGGTGCATTGGTCAAACCAAATGGTACTACCAGATATTGATGGTGTCCATATCTTGAGACAAATGTTGTCTTTGGAACATCTTCCGGTTTGATTTTTATTTGATGGTATCCAGATCTTAAGTCGATCTTTGAAAATACTCTGGCTCCTTTCACTTGATCAAACAAATCTTGAATTCTTGGTAAAGGATACTTATTCTTGATAGTAACGTTGTTCAGATTTCTATAATCTCCACACATCCTTCTTCCACCATCTCTCTTATCCACAAAGATTACTGGTGTTCCCCATGGAGATACACTTTCCTGAATAAATCCTTTTCTGGCTAACTCATCAATTTGATCCTTGAGTTCTTTGAACTCTTTGGGTCCCATCTTATATGGTGCTTGAGCTATTGGTGTTGTACCAGGAATTAGATCAATAGTGAACTCTATCTCCCGATCTGGTGGCATTCCCGGTAGCTCTGCTGGAAAAACATCTTGAAATTCATTTACTATAGGAATATCTTCCAATTTGACTTCTTTCATCGAGTTCAACTTCAGATCCACCATAATATGATTGTGCTTATCTGCTTGGTAAACTATCCTTGCTCCACTTGGAGTTTTGATTGAGACAGTTTTTTCATTACAATTTATCTAAGCTCCATGTTCCATCATCCAGTCCATAACCAGCACTACTACAATTCCCTTCAAAGGAATCACATAAAGGTCTGCAAAGTATGTATAACCACAGATGGAGATAACCTGATCTTGTTTAATGTGGCATACAATCACATTTCCCCCTGCCGTAACTACGGTCATAGGGTTTTCTAACGTTGTCCTTCTAATCCCGAACTTATCACAGAATTCTTCAGAAATGAATGAAGTAGTTGCACCAGTATCAAATAGAACTTTGCCGGAATTGATAAGGATATTGAGCGTACCTATCACTGCATTTCTCGAAATTATCCACCTCCTCGAGGGTTGCACAACTCAGCTTCCCGATAGGTCTGTTCCTCTTGCCATTATTGTTCTTGCCTTTATTTTCTCCTTTATTGGGCTGTCCATTTCCTCCACTGGTTTGTCCTCCTCCCTTGGTAGGACAACCTCCTGATGGTTTGCTCGGACAATCGGGCTTGATATTCCCCTTCTGACCACAACCATAACAGATCAATACATGCTTTTTGCATTCCCTCTGGAAATGCCCTGGAATTCCACAATTGTTACAAATAACATTCCTTCTAGGATTGGATTGATTTCCACCCCTGCCCTTGTTATTGTTATTGTTGCCATAGGTCTTGTTCTGGGGTTTGAACTCCAGATTGGGTTTAGGTTTACTTGCCTGAATTCTCTTGGTTTCCTTCTCGGCTCTCTTCCTCCTATCCTCTTTGACATTCTTGTAGTCATCTTCGAAAGTAATAGCTGCATCTAGCAACTTCTGATAAGTTTGCTTATTAGCCAACCTCAACTGCATCCTCACAAATGGATTTAATCCATGCAAAAAATGCTTTTTCCTCTTTTCCTCTGTGTTAACATCCTCCTCAGCATAACGAGACAGTTGACTAAACTCCCGGATGTACTTCATGACACTAGTATATCCCTGCTGAAGCTCCTCAAATTCTCTCTGCTTCAACTCCATAACACTTTTCGGAACATGATATTCACGGAATCTCTGCTTGAACTCCTCCCAGGTAAACTCCCTTCCTGGTTGTTACATGGCCAACTGATTCTCCCACCATGATGCTGCAGGTCCAGTCAGAATATGAGTTGCATACCTCAATTTCTCCTCATCATTGCAACCTACAGTCTTCAGCTTTCATTCTGTATATGCTAGCCAATCTTTTGCATCCATTGGTTCGGGAGCTGATGCAAAAGGTAACGGCCTTGCATTCTAGAAATCAGATAGACTCACTCCTCCACCTTCAGGTGCCCTCTGATTTGCTCGTCCCAGCAACTCCTCCATGAACTTGTTCTGGGTCTCTTGCATCATTTGCATGCACTGCATAAAGTTCTGTTCCATTAATGGCCTCATTGGTGGTGGTGGTGGTGGTGGTGGTGGCAATGCTCCCTGATTTGCTACATTTGCATCGACCTTCTCTTTGGCCTTATGTTCCATCCGCTGCTATTCATATTCGGTTTCTACACCCGTATCCATGACCCTCTAGTCCTGAAACATAAAGCGAATAATCATAATTACATCATGCACATGTGTTTTGAGCTCGACTTTACGCACAGAACCAGTCACACAATGAAGATCCAAAGAAAATCCAAATATGCATTTCACATATTATACATAACATCATAATAATACAAAGTCACTAAAACATATACCATATGGGTATAATCACAACACTACCTTATTTATCTAACGATCTTATTTCTTGGAGTACAATACACGATACTTGATACCTCTAAATAGTTACCTACTTCTAGTAGTAAGTACGCTCATCATACATGCCTGATGTCCAACCATGATGACATGTCGTTCGTCGCACAGTTTATGGAACAAATGGCCTTCCAAAAGGAACATACTCAGTATCTGAAGTGTCAGGACTTGAGTCATTACTCAACCTGAGCGCACTGACTCCCTCCAGCTAAGCTGAAAAGTCTTCAGGAACATATGTAACATTATCACCTGCCAGCATCTCCTGAGCTTCATTCCTTGAGTTGTCAATAGGATACGCAGATCCTGCTGATCCCCAGGTGCTTCTTTGGGCAAGATAGTTAAACACTGGATAATGTATATTCCCTGGGTTTTGAGAAGATGTTCATGATTCAAACACTATCTCCTCAGGATCTTCTTCTTCATCCTGATTATCTATTGACATGGTATTTCTACTACTGTTACTAAGGTTAATTCTTGCACCCATCCAGCTAGATTATCCAACATTTATGTCAGAACCATCTGTGGACATCTGGTGTTCATGAGATCCTTCATATGATCCCCTTCTCCAACCATCAGAATTATCAATAGGAAGTTTTGAACCAGAATCCTCTGAAACCTGTGGTACTGCATACCTCATATCCATAGTAGGATCATGTATAGGTTCAGGTCTTGGTGAATAAGGATATGGTATAAAAGATTCAGGATCTATAGGTATATCTTTAAAGATAGGTGTTGCACTACTACTTGCTTCCTTCTCTAATTGGAATGCTAACTGCTTCCTCCTTTTCGGATCAGTTAGATCCTCTAACATGTCATTTTTATCTTCGACAATCACTTGATGTGTCTTGTAAAAGAGACGCAACGAGTGTTCGATATCTGTCCATAAACTTGGAAGCTAACTTAGGATGCTTCTTAACCAAAGTAAGATGATCCGGTATAGGCTCCGAGTCTATAGAATCATGAGTTATCACAAAAAATGTGCTACCTTCTAACTCCTTGGCTTTATGCTCCTGGATATTAGCTATCGCCTCCACAGCAGCAACATGATATGCTGCTAAGTGACTCCTACCTTCACATATAGGTAGATCGTGATATAATCCAAGCTCCTCTGGAAGTTGGATACTCACACGATACTTGGATAACATCCGGCCATCAAGGTAAGTTATAGTATTCACTGGAATTCTAGTGGGACAACTAAAAATCTTTAAAAGTTCAAAAAGTTGGTTTGTGAATGATCCTTGATAATCATCAAGAGTCTCTTCTTTCCTTACCAAAGTCTGTTTTGGAAACTTTAGTGCCATAGCTTTGTATAACAGAAAAAAAATTGATTAGTAACCAATAATATGTTGCATCATAACAAAGTATTCTCGCACAAAAACATATAACAGAATATTCTCATTTGAATACCCATTATATTACTTTTAGAGACTTCTTTATCGTTGCTAAACTTTCCTACACGTAATACCCTTTACTAGGTTTCCAACCTAAGGTCAAAGCAATTTGCTCTGATACCAACTGCGGTGACCCAGCGTATCACTGCATGTGAGTACACTATAGTCGTTGATATGACATCCACAGAACACCGTTCTGTAAATATCACATCCCTCAGAGTGGTACAACAGAAACATTGAAGTTCCATATTACAAAAATTCACATATTATTATTATTACAATACCATGAGTTCAAGAATTCAAAAGGATTCAACTTACAAACCAAAATTAAAGTGTTTCAGCGGAATTTAAAAGTAACAACTCTAACTAGGACTTGAGCTCAGCAGCTTATTCTAGTTCATGCCGCTCGGCTCCCTTGGTTACTACTAACTAGGGTACTTAGTTGGACTCGTTATCATCGACACCATAGCGGATTTCATAATCCACTCCTTCCACACCTCCTGATAGGTCAGGCTCTTCGTAGAACACATCTTCTTGACATTCGGCTGCATACACTGTCACGTCTTCGGGATCCTCATAGTCTAAGCAAGGGATCAAAGGAAAGGATGAGTAACAGCGTTACCCAACAAGTTCATTATATGCAAGGTGGGAAGTTTGATGCTCTAACTACCACCTCGGATTATCAATCCTTGGCACTATGCAGTTTTTGTAAATATTTCTTCAAAGATGATTTTATTATGAAAATCTATGACCATCAGCCTTCACAGGTTGACAAGAACTTTCATGGAGTTCCTTTCCTGCTGCGTTCGTAGCTCCTTCCTAGAACTGGGAGTAACAAGTTACAATTTTTACACTCTACAGAGGTGCATTACTTTACCCATGAGAGATCAACTCCTTGTTGCACAACCGGGCGTACTTTCCCGTCCACAATTCCATGATGTGGGGCCCAATAGTTGGTCCAAGCCAATCACTACCCCCTTCGCGACCTCGCATGCCTCCTTGGTGTACATCATGCCCACATATTGAATTACGACAATGGTTTGTACAAATTGTTAGATACCAAAACTATCGTGGAACGATGAGGGTTCCCACCCATATGCTACATATCCTCTTCGAATTACCATATAATATGCATGCTACGAGGATAACATCCACGACCTGCACATCCAGCTTCATGCGAGAGGAAGAAGATACAACTGACTTCTCCGTCCCATTCCAAATCTCATGGCCAACGCGTAATATACGGTGCTAGAATCACTGATGTCAGGGTTATTAAGTCCCTAATTGATCATCATTGTTGCAAATAGAACCCTAAGTTCTATTGCTCCATTATATCATCACTTAGGATGATATCTATAAATTCTTTGTTTGTGAAAATATTATTTTCTTTATTTGGAGTATATATGATAACACACAATTTGCAAATACTTTGATAAAGACTCTTCAAAGGATATGAGCAAGTGATGAACTTTCCTTGTGATTGCACGGTAGGGAAGTCTGATGCTTGCACTGGACCATGAGCTTCTATGTCTACAAAACCATCATTATTGCCCGGTAAGGACAATATCTAAAGAATCAAAATGATTATGCAAAGTAATGTAATGCATCATTTAGATTTATATGTATTCTCCGCCATTTATTTAATTTATAGAAATTCTTTTAATAGTAAATAATTTATAAATATTAATTTTCTTAATATTTATTGAATATTGTATTCTTTTATTTTAATTTATTTGTATTTTATTTAATCAATAATTCCATTAGGAATTATCATTAAATACCAAAATTTTTATTAAATATTTTTTTAGTATTTTTGTAAAATACTACCATATAAATATATAATGAAGTGATTTTTATTTATTTTTATCATCTTTCAAGGATTTTGTAAAATTCCATAAGGAATATATATATTACAAAATTCTTAGTAAAATTTATATATCTAAAATTTTATTTCTTAATTTATTTGAATATTTTGGATTATTGTGAATCTAGAAATATTTTATTTATAATTTTTGGACCTATATTTTATTTTCTAAAACTTATTTAAGTTCAGGGGCATTTTGGTCTTTTTCCAATTATTAAAACAGGCTTTAAATGGTTTTGGGCTTTTTGCTTAGTTTTATTGGGCCCTTGTGGCCCATTAGGCAAAGTCAAAATAACCACCCCGAAGGGTCCCTGGCCCAACCCAGTGTAGGGGTCTCAACCTGGTAAGGTAGATCCCTCCTGTGTTTTACAATGCTAGTCCCTGGATCAATAGCTAGCATCCACAGTTAAGATGTAATATCAAGAAACAAAGGTCATAACATAACTTTAAAACCAGGAATAACATAATTTTATTACATCATACATAGCTCATTTAGCTATTACATTACATTGCAGCGGAATAACTATAGTCATGGGGTTCTTCATCTTCAAAGTGCCACAGGTAGATGTTGGTTGTAGACTTTGTAATCCTAATCAAAAAATCTTCACTAAAAATCAATCAAACCTGCAGCATACAAGTTACAGCCACAAAGGTCAATACATTTGAATTGTATTGGCAAGTTTCACTACTTTGTATATTATGAGAGGATCCTACCATTACATGCATATTTGGCTAAGTAGAGTTTAAGGCTTATTTGCATAAAGCAATATTTGTCCTATCTTTTCAAAATGGTTTTGGTCCTTTGTCAAATCTCTTTTCCAAGTTCCTTGAACTCCTTGGTAGAAACTCAAGTGTTCAATTCCTTGTCAAAAATCCCTTGAGCTACTTGGTAACCCCAAGTGCAACAAGTTTTATGAAATCTCATGAGTTCCTTGGTAACCCCAAGTACATCATGCTCTTGAGCACCTTGGTAACCCCAAGTGCAATAAGCTTAAAAAAATCTCTTTGAATTCCTTGGTACCCCTAAGTGCATCAAGTTTTTATATTAGAAGTTGGAATGTCGAGATCTCCCATGGTTCAAACTTTAGTTGCTCAGTATTGTCCACAACCGGGGACACGGCTAAGTACTAAGATTTTATTAACTTCTGCAGAAGGAGTACACTTTACCCACATTTCACAGTCCCATCCTTATGCCACCAGTGGCTTACTGGATTACTGCTCACCAAGATGGAGTACTGGCAGATTGAGAATGTGACGAAGTCTTTCCAAAGGGTCCTCCCATACACCATTGCTAGCTTGCCTTCAGCAACCATGAAGCATTCTAGATCCCCATGTCCGGTTAACTGAAGACAGTGCAGGGGTCTTCCCAATGTAGTCGACTAAGCCAGAGCCATAATAGCATGTGGTTGCACACGAAAGCCACAATTGGAGAAACATGTTCAATCTCTAAGTTTCCTAAGTGGTTTTATTTTGGAGCACAACACAAAGTGATTTCCCATAGACATGGTTCCTTTTGTTGCCACCTTCTCCAAAACTTAAAGTGTCCACCACCTAGGTGGTTCATTGAGTCCTTGTTTTATTATGTAAAACACAAGTCCTTTTCTCAACCTTTGTAAAATCTCAACATGTATCTCTTTTTAGAATAAAGCATGGCTAAGCTTGTACAACTACAATATTTTCACTAAGGAGTGTATAGGGAATCCTATTAGGATTAGCATAGCTTAAGTATAAAAAGTATTTTCATGCATGTTTCAAAATCCACTAAGTATAATGAAAATAGTAGGAATTTTGATGACAGTGTCACTTGCCTTTTTGGAAGAGAATGGTGGTTCACTCCTTGTTCTTGCTAGTCTCACACTTTGCTAAATTCACTACAAGTCAATCAAGCAAAACACAAAATCAACTAACATTCCAAACCAAGGTAAAACAAACAATTTCACACTCACAAAGCAATGGAATCTAAGTCATGCAAAGGATAGTTCTATTGCAAGGTTGGTCTCTACTAGGTTTATAAACTTTGTAAGGTCCAAATTGGTCATTTACCAAAATGGCAAAGTCACTAGTTAGGGGGTTTTGCTCAAAATCTATTTTAAGAATCCATTTTACATTTTATGTGGTGGAAAATAGTTTTATTAAATCTAAAACCTTTAAGTCTTCACCAAAAGTTTCTAACTCTCAAGATTTGTTGTTTTGGGTCAGTAGCTTTGAATCAACATATTTTTCCAAGGTTTTTATTCCAAAATCCTTTTTCATAATAAAACCATTATCTTTATTTAGCTAGAAATAGACTAATTCAAGTAATCCATTCTAAATTTTTCCAATTTCATTTTCAAAATCATGGGTTGGTTCCTACGGTCAGTAAGGTCACAACATACCAATTTTCACAAGATTTAACCCTAAAATCAATTTTAAACAATTTTTATACTCTTAACAAGCTCACAAAAGAGTCTGCAAAAACAAGCATACAAACAGATACTATTTGCTACACTAAGGCCATGGTTGTTTAGGTCTTGCTCTCCTGAATCCAACGACATAAAATTTGTAATTTTTGGACGTGTGGTTTGAAAGTTACAAAGGTTTGAAGTTTGCAAATAATTCTGATTCAAAAATCTGTTTTAACTCAAACTCTGGCCACGCGTCACGTCGTCATTCGTTGGTAACGGTTCGGCCGGATCGCGGCTGTGGCGCGTTGGATGAAATGTGAATCGTGCGGCTCAGATGCTCCTGTACCGTTTCGCTTAAATCGCTCTGTCTACGCCGCAGGATGGTGATCTAACGGCTCTCGCGTGCTTGACCAGAAGCTGGCGGCGTTGCGCGGCGGCAGACTGCGGCGACGGCCAGATGAGGTGCTAGCGATGGTTCTATGAAGCAAAGATCGAGGTGGGAATGCTCACCGTGATCGCGAGGACGAGGTGATGCTCGGGGCGTGGTTGGTTGGTTGAGGGGCGTTCAGGGTCTGCAGTAATTGCTCGCCGAAGTAAAGGACAGCGTCAGACGGTCCTGGAGCTCGCCGAGGGTGAAGCTGTGGTTCGCCCCGAGGGAAAACAAAGACGCCGTTAGTCGCGCAAGATCAAGGCGAAGCTTTTCGTGTGAAAGAGAGGGCTCGGGGTGGTCAGTTCTTACCAGAAAAATGTCGCCGGAGATAATTGCAGACGCGGCGGTGCTCGGAGCTTGTCGGAGTCGAGGTTCTGGGGCGCCCGCGGTTGAACGGAGGGTACAGGTAGAAGCGCCTAGGTCTGGGGAATGTGCCCGTGTGGTTGGGAAGGCAAGGCGGTGGCTGGGCTCGCCGGAATTAGCTCGCGAGTTCGTCAGAGCAGAGCGGGGTTTCAGATGAAATTGGCGCAGCCTGGTGGCATTCAGGGTGTGGAGTCTGAGGGGAAAGGAAGAGGAGGGATTAGTGCTTAAGAGCGCGTGGTTGCGAGAGGGATTTACTGCGCCATCAATCGCGAATTGACGCCGGCAATCAATCGGAGCAAGGCTGGGGACGTGGTCGTGGGTGGAAACGAAGAACGGAAGTGTGGGGCCGTGCTGTCAGTGAGGGAGAGAGAGAGAAGGAAGGGGCCACTCGTCAGCGTCTCTGTGGGTCTTTTCCTGAGTGAAAAACGGTTCACTGAGAGGGAAAAAGTTGGGCTGCGAGTTGGGCTGCTGGGCCTAGTTGCTGGGTTGTGTGTCTGTTTCATTTTTTTTTCTGAATGTTTTGTCTTTTTCCATATCAAATTTCTGTTTTAAATTTTCAAACAAACAATCAAGCATCCAAATTAATTCAAACATTTACCACACTTTGCAATTGAATTTGGTTCTGATTAACAACATAATTAAAATCCCAAAGTAACATAATATTTTTATTTTAGAGTCCATTTATAATTAAATAAAAGGGACATTAGTTATAAATAAAATGGGTTTTAATTTAATTAAAATCTCCATTTGAAATCTAAATATCTTCAAAACCAATTCAGTAGGTTTTAATTGAAAACAGAGAATACTTGGAAAACTTGTTTAAAACAAAATAACATATTTATTTGTGGACCATTACCAAATAATTTCAAATAAGATTTGTTTTATTAAAACAGAGAATACTTGGACCATATTCATTTAATTCAAATAAGATTTGTTTTATTGGAATATTTATTTTTTAAAACTAAAATAGCACCAAAATCCATTCAGTAGGTTTTATTAGAGAATATAAAATACTTGGAAAACTTATTCAAAATAATTTAATAAGTTTTGTTGTTTCAATTAAAATGGTAAACCTTTTATTTACATTTGTATATTAATTCCTTATTATTTTATTTTATTAAACCTTTGCTATTTTTAATCAAAACAAAACATTCTTAAATCCAAAGTTTGGTCAAGG
The DNA here is from genome assembly GCA_030063025.1 of Avena longiglumis. Taxonomy (NCBI): domain Eukaryota; kingdom Viridiplantae; phylum Streptophyta; class Magnoliopsida; order Poales; family Poaceae; genus Avena; species Avena longiglumis. The sequence goes on along the minus strand of CP125974.1, from coordinate 465,319,004 downwards.
TTTAATTTGGCTTTATAAAATAATCTTTATTTATAAACTCATCTTTTCTTTTGAAAACCAAAGCTTTTATTAAGGGATCAAATTAGTAATTCTAAAGCATGTTAATTTCCTTTAATAAATGTCTTAACTTTTTAAATCCTTTTAGGATTTTATTTACTTCAAATGGGTCTGAAGTTCCAATTGGATTCAAAAAGTTTCTTCTGGCTCTTAAAAATCAAACAAAGTTTTATTTTATTCTTTTATTTTCACATTACAAGATTTGGAAAATATTGGGATGTGACAGGCTACCACCCTTAAAATAAATCTCGTCCCGAGATTTGGGAAGGCTGGGGTTACAAGCAAGTTCAAAACAACTAGGGTACTACCACCGTTAAAAAAATTCCAAACAAAAATTACACATTGTCCTTCTTAGGATCCTGGAAAAAATTCTCTAAGCAAACATTGGCATCGAGTCCTTTGTTTCCATACTTGACTCATGGGCCAAGGTTGAGTTTCTCCATAGGCTTGTTCAACTTGTTCTTCATCTTTTCTGGACAGTTGCTTGCATAATGTCCTGGATTCTTGCAGTTGAAACAATGAATGTCTTTGAGTTCTTCACGTGGCTCTTGTGGACAAGTTGCTACATAGTGGCCTAAATCTTTGCAGTTGTTGCACCACACTTGGTCAATCTCTTTATTCTTCTTGTTCTCTGGGCATCCACTGGAGTAGTGTCCCATTTCCTTACATTTACGACATTGTGCAAGGCTCATGTCTTGCTTTTGTTTCTTAAGTTTCTTTAGTCCTTTGAATTGGGTTGTCTTGTTTGTAGGTATAAGTGGTCCTTTTCCTTTGGTAGACTTGGATCCTTCTTGTTTCCTTTGTTCCACCATGGAGGAGATAGGACATTGGTTAGGAGTATGATCACTTCCTTCACATAAGTAGCAAGTAGCTTGAGAGGTAGGGCATTGTCCAATAGGATGTTCTTCTTCACAATTGGGGCATTGTCCTTCATGCTCCTTGGAAGTATGATCCTTTTCTCCACAAATAATGCAAGCTGGGGCTCCATCTAGAACAACATTCTTGTCATCCTTGTTATCATAAACTCCTTTGGGATAGCTTTCTTCCATGCTGATCATTTGATTAGTCACCTTAAGCATCAGTTGGGATTGTTCCTCCAAAAACCTTTGTAGTGCTGGATCTTTATCACTATTGTTGGCTATGAACTGAGCTGTCAGTTGGTTCAACTGGTGTTGGGTTGCTATGAGCTCTTTCAAGCTGTCAGCTTGGTTGGTGTTGGTGTCATCAACCTTGGAGTCTTTTGGAGTAGTCATCTGTTTGGGTTGAAGGAAGATTAGAATAGGCAAGATATTTCTAAGGAATTATTTCTATTCACACACATCACAATTCACACCAACAATGTGCATGCAATCACAAACCAAACATTCACAAACAACTTTGCACTCAATCAACAAGGTTCAAGCACACACTTAGGCAACAAAATATTTTTGTTACACCACATAAGTTGGTGGTTTGTCTTAACTAAATTATGGTGGTCCATATATACGGTTCACTTGTGATCTTTCCTTCCTTCAGGATTCTTCTTGTATGGGATCATGGTTTCCTTGAGAAAACTCTTGGTTGCAATACTTCAAATGATGTAGGCTCCTTCTAACTTTTGCATTCCCTCAGTCTCTAAATCTTGAGCAAGATTTCCTTGTTTCACTTGTAGTCCTTAGTAGTTTCCAAGTTGGAAGTCCTTGGTGTACATGCTGAAGATGTTGAAGTCATTAGAGTTGAAGATGTTGAAGTCATTAGAGTTGAAGAAGTTGAAGAAGTCCTTTGCACATAGTGTAGTCCTTGGTCATGGGTAGGTTTCCCATCAAGTTGAAGTAGAAGAGAAGTAGAGTTGAAACCAAAATGGTTGAGGAAAGAGTTTACAAGTGTTTTTGTAAATAAGTTTTTGGAACAAAACAACTCCTATTTTTCTAAGGGTTTTTGTCCAATCCTAGGGTTTACAAATCCTACAGGCAACACAATGCTCTGATACCATCTGTAGGGGTCTCAACCTGGTAAGGTAGATCCCTCCTGTGTTTTACAATGCTAGTCCCTGGATCAATAGCTAGCATCCACAATTAAGATGTAATATCAAGAAACAAAGGTCATAAAATAACTTTAAAACCAGGAATAACATAATTTTATTACATCATACATAGCTCATTTGGCTATTACATTATATTGCAGCGGAATAACTATAGTCATGGGTTTCTTCATCTTCAAAGTGCCACAGGCAGATGTTGGTTGTAGACTTTGTAATCCTAATCAAACAATCTTCACTTAAAATCAATCAAACCTGCAACATACAAGTTACAGCCACAAAGGTCAATACATTTGAATTGTATTGGCAAGTTTCACTACTTTGTATATTATGAGAGGATCCTACCATTACATGCATATTTGGCTAAGTAGAGTTTAAGGCTTATTTGCATAAAGCAATATTTGTCCTATATTTTCAAAATGGTTTTGGTCCTTTGTCAAATCTCTTTTCCAAGTTCCTTGAACTCCTTGGTAGAAACTCAAGTGTTCAATTCTTTGTCAAAAATCCCTTGAGCTACTTGGTAACCCCAAGTGCAACAAGTTTTATGAAATCTCATGAGTTCCTTGGTAACCCCAAGTACATCATGATCTTGAGCACCTTGGTAACCCCAAGTGCAACAATCTTAACAAAATCTCTTTGAATTCCTTGGTACCCCTAAGTGCATCAAGTTTTTATATTAGAAGCTGGAATGTCGAGATCTCCCATGGTTCAAACTTTAGTTGCTCAGTATTGTCCATAACCGGGGACACGGCTAAGTACTTAGATTTTACTAACTTCTGCAGAAGGAGTACACTTTACCCACATGTCACAGTCCCATCCTTATGCCACCAGTGGCCTACTGGATTAGTGCTCACCAAGATGGAGTACTGGCAGATTGAGAATGTCACGAAGTCTTTCCAAAGGGTCCTCCCATACACCATTGCTAGCTTGCCTTCAGCACCCATGAAACATTCCAGATCCCCATGTCCGGTTAACTGAAGACAGTGCAGGGGTCTTCCCAATGTAGTCGACTAAGCCAGAGCCATAATAGCATGTGGTTGCACACGAAAGCCACAATTAGAGAAACATGTTCAATCTCTAAGTTTCCTAGGTGGTTTTATTTTGGAGCACAACACAAAGTGATTTCCCATAGACATGGTTCCTTTTGTTGCCACCTTCTCCAAAACTTAAAGTGTCCACCACCTAGGTGGTTCATTGAGTCCTTGTTTTATTATGTAAAACACAAGTCCTTTTCTCAACCTTTGTATAATCTCAACATGTATCTCTTTTTAGAATAAAACATGGCTAAGCTTGTACAACTACAATATTTTCACTAAGGAGTATATAGGGAATCCTATTAGGATTAGCATAGCTTAAGTATAAAAAGTATTTTCATGCATGTTTCAAAATCCACTAAGTATAATGAAAATAGTAGGAATTTTGATGACAGTGTCACTTGCCTTTTTGGAAGATAATGGTGGTTCACTCCTTGTTCTTGCTAGTCTCACACTTTGCTAAATTCACTACAAGTCAATCAAGCAAAACACAAAATCAACTAACATTCCAAACCAAGGTAAAACAAACAATTTCACACTCACAAAGCAATGGAATCTAAGTCATGCAAAGGATAGTTCTATTGCAAGGTTGGTCTCTACTAGGTTTATAAACTTTGTAAGGTCCAAATTGGTCATTTACTAAAATGGCAAAGGCACTAGTTAGGGGGTTTTGCTCAAAATCTATTTTAAGAATCCATTTTACATTTTATGTGGTGGAAAATAGTTTTATTAAATCTAAAACCTTTAAGTCTTCACCAAAAGTTTCTAACTCTCAAGATTTGTTGTTTTGGGTCAGTAGCTTTCAATCAACATATTTTCCCAAGGTTTTTATTCCAAAATCCTTTTTCATAATAAAACCATTATCTTTATTTAGCTAGAAATAGACTAATTCAAGTAATCCATTCTAAATTTTTCCAATTTCATTTTCAAAATCATGGGTTGGTTCCTAGGGTCAGTAAGGTCACAACATAACAATTTGCACAAGATTTAACCCTAAAATCAATTTTAAACAATTTTTATACTCTAAACAAGCTCACAAAAGAATCTGCAAAAACAAGCATACAAACAGATACTATTTGCTAAACTAAGGCCATGGTTGTTTAGGTCTTGCTCTCTTGAATCCAACGACATAAAATTTGTAATTTTTGGACGTGTGGTTTGAAAGTTACAAAGGTTTGAAGTTTGCAAATAATTCTGATTCAAAAATCTGTTTTAACTCAAACTCTGGCCACGCGTCACGTCGTCATTCGTTGGTAACGGTTCGGCCGGATCGCGGCTGTGGCGCGTTGGATCAAATGTGAATCGTGCGGCTCAGATGCTCCTGTACCGTTTCGCTTAAATCGCCTGCTCACGCCCGCAGATGGTGATCTAACGGCTCGCGTGACCTTGATGGCGGCGGTGGCGAGCACGGCGACGGCCAGATGAGGTGCTAGCGATGGTTCTAGGAAGCAAAGATCGAGGTGGGAATGCTCACCGTGATCGCGAGGACGAGGTGATGCTCGGGGCGTGGTTGGTTGGTCGAGGGGCGTTCAGGGTCTATAGTAATTGCTCGCCGGAGTAAAGGACGGCGTCAGATGGTCCTGGAGCTCGTCGAGGGTGAAGCTGTGGTTCGCCCCGAGGGAAAACGAAGACGTCGTTAGTCGCGCAAGATCAAGGCGAAGCTTTTCGTGAGAAAGAGAGGGCTCGGGGTGGTCAGTTCTTACCAGAAAAATGTCGCCGGAGATAATTGCAGATGCGGCGGCGCTCGGAGCTTGTCGGAGTCGAGGTTCTGGGGCGCCCGCGGTTGAACGGAGGGTACAGGTAGAAGGTCCTAGGTCTGGGGAATGTGCCCGTGTGGTTGGGAAGGCAAGGCGGTGGCTGGTCTCGCCGGAATTAGCTCGCGAGTTCGTCGGAGCAGAGCGGGGTTTCAGATGAAATTGGCGCAGCCTGGTGGCATTCAGGGTGTGGAGTCTGAGGGGAAAGGAAGAGGAGGGATTGGTGCTTAAGAGCGCGTGGTTGCGAGAGGGATTTACTGCGCCATCAATCGCGAATTAACGCCGGCAATCAATCGGAGCAACGATGGGGACGTGGTCGTGGGTGGAAACGAAGAACAGAAGTGTGGGGCCGTGCTGTCAGTGAGGGAGAGAGAGAGAAGGAAGGGGCCACTCGTCAGCGTCTCTGTGGGTCTTTTCCTGAGTGAAAAACGGTTCACTGAGAGGGAAAAAGTTGGGCTGCGAGTTGGGCTGCTGGGCCTAGTTGCTGGGTTGTGTGTCTGTTTCATTTTTTTTTCTTTCTGAATGTTTTGTCTTTTTCCATATCAAATTTCTGTTTTAAATTTTCAAACAAACAATGAAGCATCCAAATTAATTCAAACATTTACCACACTTTGCAATTGAATTTGGTTCTGATTAACAACATAATTAAAATCCCAAAGTAACATAATATTTTTATTTTAGAGTCCATTTATAATTAAATAAAAGGGACATTAGTTATAAATAAAATGGGTTTTAATTTAATTAAAATCTCCATTTGAAATCTAAATATCTTCAAAACCAATTCAGTAGGTTTTAATTGAAAACAGAGAATACTTGGAAAACTTGTTTAAAACAAAATAACATCTTTATTTGTGTACCATTACCAATTAAATGAATGAACCTTATTCATTTAATTCAAATAAGATTTGTTTTATTGGAATATTTATTTTTTAAAACTAAAATAGTACCAAAATCCATTCAGTAGGTTTTATTAGAGAATATAAAATACTTGGAAAACTTATTCAAAATAATTTAATAAGTTTTGTTGTTTCAATTAAAATGGTAAACCTTTTATTTACATTTGGATATTAATTTCTTATTATTTTATTTAATTAAACCTTTGCTATTTTTAATCAAAACAAAACATTCTTAAATCCAAAATTTGGTCAAGGTTTAATTTGGCTTTATAAAATAATATTTATTTATAAACTCATCTTTTCTATTGAAAACCAAAGCTTTTATTAAGGGATCAAATTAGTAATTCTAAAGCATGTTAATTTCCTTTAATAAATGTCTTAACTTTTTAAATCTTTTTAGGATTTTATTTACTTCAAATGGGTCTGAAGTTCCAATTGGATTCAAAAAGTTTCTTCTGGCTCTTGAAAATCAAACAAAGTTTTATTTTATTCTTTTATTTTCACATTACAAGATTTGGAAAATCTTGGGATGTGACACCCAGCCCATCACTCTCGAGCTCACCTCTCTCCTCCTTCCCCGATGTCACATCCCAAGATTTTCCAAATCTTGTAATGTGAAAAATAAATGAATAAAATAAAACTTTGTTGATTTTCGGGGTGAGAAGAAACTTTTTGAATCCAATTGGAAACTTTCAAAACCTATTTGGATCAAATAAAATCCTAAAGGGATTTAAAAAGTTAAATAAACAATAAACTTCAAAATATTTAAAATTACTATTTTTGGATCTTTTAATAAAAGTTTTGGTTTTCAAAAGAAAAGGTAGATTTATAAATAAGGATTATTTCATAGAGCCAAATTAAAACTTGGCCAAGCTTTTGAAATAAAATATTTTGTTTTGATAAAAATAGTAAAGGTTTATTTAAATAAAATAATAAGGATTTAATATCCAATTTTATTTAAGTAAAGGCTTTTCCCATTTTAATTAAACATCAAAAACTTATAAAGTTATTTTAAATAAGTGTTCCAAGTGTTTATTATTTTCAAATAAAACCTACTGAATAGTTTTGGTACTATTTGAGATTTCAAATGGAGATTTTAAATAAATCAAAACCCATTTGATTTAATAACTAAGGTCCATTTATTTAATTATTAATGGGTCTTAAAAGAATAAAATTATTTTATTTTGGGACTTTGGTTTATGTTGTTAAACAGAACCAAAACTCAATACAAGTTTGGAGGAAGTTTGAATTGTTTTGAGTGTTTGAATTGTTTTTTTAATTTCAGTACAGAAATTGAATTGGAAAAAGGAAAAAGTTTCAGAGCAGAAAAAAAAATAAGGGCAAGGTCGACCCAACCCAACTTAGCCCACTAAGCCCAACATCCCACCTCCTCTTTCCCCTCCCGAAGCGTTTTCTTTCACTCGAAGTCACACCCACTAAGTCGCTGACAACTGGACCCCCCTTCCCCTCTCTCTTCTTCGCAGACGAAGCGGACCCACGCAGGCAGCTAGCTCATCATCTTCTACCTCGCGGTGACCACGCCTCCAACGCCTCCTCGCCGTTTCTAGCCGTTGAAGCCAGTGTAAATACGCGTTATTGCCTCCATTAATCCCTCACTCGACCACGCCTTCTTAATCTCCTGCTTGCCCCCTCTCTTTTCCCCCAGACACCGCACCACCGGAGCCACCAGGCTGCACGAATCGCAACCTCGAACGCCCTCTGCTCAGACGAGCTGTCCGGCTAATTCCAGCCAGTACCTGCCTCCCCTTGCCCCTTGGATGCTACGAGCTCGTTCACCATCACCGTGCGCTCCTTCCAGTACCTCCCACATACCTTCTCGTGCTCCACGGCCTCGCCTTCGTCTTCGTCTGGGAACCACCGCCGTCTGCCTCAACTCCGGCGGGCTACTGTCGTCAACTCCGTGTGCCCCTTGCCCTATGGTGAGTTCCATTTCAACCTATACAAACTTGCACATCCTCCTGACCTGATCTCTTGCTCGCTTGCGCCCCAGATGCCCACCTCCGACAACATCTGACCGCACCCGAGGAGCAGTACAACTCCGGCGAGCGATTCAGGACTACCCTGTGTGCCCCTTGTCGAACCAACAACACGTTGAGCTTCCCCACTCTATTGCGAACACGGTGATCATACTCCCTTCCTTCCTCGCTTCCTGCATCGCCATTGCCGTTCGACTGGTGGCACGGCAGTTAGCTTGAGCGCCGCCAGTTCTTGGCAAGTGGGTAGGAGCCGTTCGATCCAGATCGTAGTGACGCGATTAGATCAATTAACGCTGAAAGGGTACGCAGCCAGTGCCGTGCGATTCAACTTGATCCAACGGCCTGCATCGCTCGATCCGCGCGAACCGGTACCGCCCAATGAGAACACGCCGCGTGGCCAGCTTTTGTTTTAAAACAGATTTTAGAATCAGATTTGTTTGCAAATTTGAAAACCTTGTAACTTTTGATCCACACGTCCAAAATTTGCAAACTTTATATCAATGGAATCAGCAAGACAAGCCCTAGCCAACCATGCCATTTGTTTAGTAAAAAGTTTCTGTTAAATTGCTTGTTTTTGCAGAAACTTGTGTATTCTTGTTTAGGTTATAAATTTTTTTCTAAAATGATTTTTGGGATAAAATCTTTGGAAATTGGAGTGATTTGAACCTACTGACCATAGGAAACACTTTATGGTTTCAAAAATGTATTTGTTGAAACAAAAGAATGGTTCTTTGATTTAAAACCATTTCTAGACAAATAAAAATATAGTTTATTTATTAAAAATGGTTTTGGAAGAAAACTTTTGGGAAATGTTTTGTTTTAAACTCTCTAACCCTAAACACAAAGTTTTGTGGTTTGAAAACATATTTTGTGAACCCTATAGATTAATGCCTTAGTAAAAACATTTCTACACCACATAAAATGATACCTTGTTTTGAAAATGGTTTATGAAGTGAAACTTTTTGCAAATGACTTTGCCACTTTATAAAATGATCATTAGGTGTTTTCAAATGTGTATGACCCATTAGGAACCACTTTTTCAAATAAAACAAAGCTTGGCATGCTTGCATGCATTATCTTGGTTCTATGATTTTATGTGATGTTTTGCTTGTTTGGTAGATTGAAATATTGTTTGCTTGATTGATTTATAGTGACTTGAAGTGTGTGAACATTACAAAGATCAAGGAGTGAACCTATACTCTACCAAAAATGCAAGTTATGCTTCATACCTTTGTCCCATTACTTTCACTATGCATTAGTGATTTTTCTAAGTAAAACTTGCATGGAATTTTTGCTAAGTATAAACCTTGCTATGGGAAATCCTAGTAGATGAACCCTTAGTAGAAAATTTCCTAAGTTAAAGATCCCTACTACTATCATGCTTAGATTAGCTAATAGAAAACAAGGGTGGAATATACAATCATACTATGGAAAAATTTCTAAGTTTAAGGACTTGTGCTTTCTTTAATAAAACAACTAAGTCAATGAATCACCTGGGTGGAATGGTAATTGCTTGGTGGTTTTTGGTTGAGTGGTTACACAAGGCCCATGGCTATGGTTTACCTTGTGTATCATACTTGTGGATTGCCACCCAGGAACAAAGAGATTTGAGATGTCAAGTGTTGAGAAGCTTCAAGTGCAACCACTTGGCATTATGGGCTCTTCCTGGATCACATAGGTTGCTAGAACTTAGCCATTTGGAAAGTTGGTGGTAGTGGGATGATAGGTTGGAACGCGTCCATTTGTTCTAAGGAAAGGCTTCTGAAATATCTTGCCTTGGTGAAACCAAGTCTTGTGGGGAAAGTGCACCACCTCTACAGAGTGTAAAATCTAAGTACTTAGCCATGTCCCTGGTAAAGGACAATTTGAGCATCAAGACATGGAAGCTATCAAGAATCTCATCATCCAAATTTCTAAGTTAAAAACTTGTGGATTGAACAAGGGTTAAAGGATCTTCAATCTTTGATTAGGAGATGCCATGGGAAAGATTATTTTGTCAAGCAAAAACTTAATGATTTCAAATGATAAGGAAAAATCTATTTTGAGCAATGCAAGACTAAGCTCCACTTAGCCAAATGCATATAGATGATAGACACCACTATTGTACCATAGTATCACTTTCCAATACAACTCAAATGTATTGACCCTTGTGGCTGTAACTTGTTATGTTGCAGGTTTGATTGATTTAGTGAAGTGTGTTGAATAGGATTACAAAGTCTACAACCAACATGTCTGCCTGTGGCACTTTGAAGATGAAGGACCCCATGCTTATAGATATTCTGTTGCAATGTAATGTAATAGCCAAATGAGATATGTAAGATGTAATAAAATTATGTTATTCCTGGTTATAACATTGTATTATTACCTTTGTTTCTTGATATTACATCTTAACTGTGGATTCTAGCTATTGATCCAGGGACTAGCATTGTAAACACAGGGGACTCTACCTTATTAAAGGTTGGGAACCTTACAGATGGTATCAGAGCATTGTGTTGCCTGTAGGATTTGTAAACCTAGGATTGGACAAAAACCCTTAGAAAAATAGGAGTTGTATTTGTTCCAAAACTTATTTGCAAACAATCTTGTAAACTCTTTCCTCAACCATTTTGGTTTCAACTCTACATCTCTTCTATTTCAACTTGATGGAAAAACCTACCCCATGACCAAAGACTTCACCATGTGCAAAGGACTTCTTCAACTCTAATGACTTCAACATCTTCAGCATATTCACCAAGGACTTCAACCATGGTTATCACTAAGGACAATTAAGGCAAGAAATCTTGCTCAAGATTTGGAGACTAAGGAAAAACAAATTAGAAGGAGCCATCATCACCTTTGGAGTTTTGTGACGAAGAGTTTCCCAAGGAAACCATGATCTCATGCAAGAAGGAATCAACCAAGAAGGATGGAAAGATCACAAGTGAACCATATAGATGGACCACCATATTTATTTTAAGTCAAACACACCAACTTATGTGGTGTAACAAAAATATCTTGTTGCCTACAAATGTGCTTGAACTTTGTTGTTTGAGTGGAATGATTGGCTTGTGATTGCTTGCACATTGCTTGAGTGAATTGTGATGTGTGTGATTAGAATTATTCCCTTAGAAATATTTTTACCTATTCTAATCCCAATTCAACCCAAACAGATGACTTCTCCTAGAGACTCCAACATCAAGGTTGATGACAACAACAACCAAGAGGACAACATGAGAGAATTCATAGCAACCCAAAACCAGTTGAGCCAAATGACAACTCAGCTTTTAGCCAACAACAATGGACTAGACCCAGCCATACAAAGGATTTTGAAACTTCAATCCCAATTGTTGCAAGGATTGGTTACTCAAATGATCAACATGAGAGAAAACTTTTCCCAAGGAGCTAATGACAACACGGATGACAAAGATGTTAATCTAGAAGGAACCCAAGCTAGCAATATTTGTGGAGACAAGGATCATACATCCAAGGAGCATGAAGATCAATGCCCTAATTGTGAAGAAGAAAGTCATATCTCTAGTAACTGCCCCAAGAAGAGAGAAAGATTTCCCACCTTTGAGGTGAGATATGAAGAACATGAACTAGAAGAACTCCTAGCTTTGGAGAGACCCAAGAAGAAGAAGAAATGCCCCAACCCTAACAAGAGGGATATTACTCAAGTGCAATGTTACAATTGCAAAGAGATGGGACACTATGCCAATGAATGCCCAGAAAAGAAGAAGAACCAAAGAAACAAACAAGAGGCAATGATACCAAAGGAAAAGAAAGATATCAGCCAAGTGATGTGCAACCACTGCAAAGCATTAGGACATTATGCATCATATTGTCCAGAGAAGCCACCTCAAGACCTCAGCCTTATCACATGTTTCAAATGCAAGGAACTAGGCCACTATGCAAACTTCTGTCCAGGAAAGTTACATCAAGATCCCAAGCAAGCCAAGATGTAAACTAGTTGGAAATTTTAAGGGTGGTAGTACCCTAGATGCTTTTGAGACAACTTGTAACCCTAGCCTTCCCAAATCTCGGGACGAGATTTATTTTAAGGGTGGTAGCCTGTCACATCCCAAGATTTTCCAAATCTTGTAATGTGAAAAATAAATGAATAAAATAAAACTTTGTTGATTTTCAGGGTGAGAAGAAACTTTTTGAATCCAATTGGAAACTTTCAAAACCTATTTGGATCAAATAAAATCCTAAAGGGATTTAAAAAGTTAAATAAACAATAAACTTCAAAATATTTAAAATTACTACTTTTGGATCTTTTAATAAAAGTTTTGGTTTTCAAAAGAAAAGGTAGATTTGTAAATAAGGATTATTTCATAGAGCCAAATTAAAACTTGGCCAAGCTTTTGAAATAAAATATTTTGTTTTGATAAAAATAGTAAAGGTTTATTTAAATAAAATAATAAGGATTTAATGTCCAAATTTATTTAAGTAAAGGCTTTTCCCATTTTAATTAAACATCAAAAACTTATTAAATTATTTTAAATAAGTTTTCCTAGTGTTTATTATTTTCAAATAAAACCTACTGAATAGTTTTGGTACTATTTAGATTTCAAATGGAGATTTTAAATAAATCAAAACCCATTTGATTTAATAACTAATGTCCATTTATTTAATTATTAATGGGTCTTAAAAAGAATAAAATTATTTTATTTTGGGACTTTGGTTTATATTGTTAAACAGAACCAAAACTCAATACAAGTTTGGAGGAAGTTTGAATTGTTTTGAGTGTTTGAATTGTTGTTTGAATTTCAAAACAGAAATTGAATTGGAAAAAGGAAAAAGTTTCAGAGCAGAAAAAAAATAAGGGCAAGGTCGACCCAACCCAACTTGGCCCACTAAGCCCAACAGCCCACCTCCTCTTTCCCCTCCCGAAGCGTTTTCTTTCACTCGAACTCACACCGCCACGTCACGACAACCGGACCTGCTTCCCTCTCTCTTCACGACAGCGGACCCACGCAGCCAGCTCATCATCTTCTACCTCGCGGTGACCACGCCTCCGACGCCTCCTCGCCGTTTCTGGCCGTTGAAGCCGGTGTAAATACGCGTTATTGCCTCCATTAATCCCTCACTCGACCATGCCTTCTTAATCGCCTGCTTGCCCCCTCTCTTTTCCCCCAGACACCGCACCACCGGAGCCACCAGGATGCACGAATCGCAACCTCGAACGCCCTCTGCTCCGACGAGCTGTCCGGCCAATTCCAGCCAGTACCTGCCTCCCCGTGCCCCTTGGATGCTACGAGCTCGTTCACCATCACCGTGCGGCGCCTTCCGATTCTCCCACTTGTGCCAGTGCTACACGGCCTCGCTTTCTTTCGCTCGGGAACCACCGCCGTCTGCCTCAACTCTGGCGGGCTACTGTCGTCAGCTCCGTGTGCCCCTTGCCCTATGGTGAGTTCCATTTCAACCTGTACAAACTTGCACATCCTCCTGACCTGATCTCTTGCTCGCTTGCGCCCCAGACACCCACCTCCGACAACATCTGACCGCACCCGAGGAGAAGTACAACTCCGGCGAGCGATTCAGGACTACCCTGTGCGCCCCTCGTCGAACCAACAACACGTTGAGCTTCCCCACGCTATTGCGAACACGGTGAGCATACTCCCTTCCTTCCTCGCTTCCTGCATCGCCAGTTTCGCCTTCGTCTGACCGTCGCCGCCGCGCGCATCCATTGAGCGCCGCTAGTTCTTGGCAAGTGGATAGGAGCCGTTCGATCCAGATCCTAGTGACGCGATTAGATCACTTAATGCTGAAAGGGTACGCAGCCAGTGCCATGCGATTCAACTTGATCCAACGGCCTGCATCGCTCGATCCGCGCGAACTGGTACCGCCCAATGAGAACACGCCGCGTGGCCAGCTTTTGTTTTAAAACATATATTAGAATCAGATTTGTTTGCAAATTTGAAAACCTTGTAAATTTTGATCCACACGTCCAAAATTTTTAAACTTTATATCAATGGAATCAGAAAGACAAGCCCTATCCAACCATGCCATTTGTTTAGTAAAAAGTTTCTGTTAAATTGCTTGTTTTTGCAGAAACTTGTGTATGCTTGTATAGGTTATAAATTTTTTTCTAAAATGATTTTGGGGATAAAATCTTTGGCAATTGGAGTGATTTGAACCTACTGACCATAGGAAACACTTTGTGGTTTCAAAAATGTATTTTGTGAAACAAAAGAATGATTCTTTGATTTAAAACCATTTCTAGACAAATAAAAATATAGTTTATTTATTAAAAATGGTTTTGGAAGAAAACTTTTGGGAAATGTTTTGTTTTAAACTCTCTGACCCTAAACACAAAGTTTTGTGGTTTGAAAACATATTTTGTGAACCCTATAGATTAATGCCTTAGTAAAAACATTTCTACACCACATAAAATGATACCTTGTTTTGAAAATGGTTTATGAAGTGAAATCTTTTTGCAAATGACTTTGCCACTTTATAAAATGACCATTAGGTGTTTTAAAATGTTTATGAACCATTAGGAACCACTTTTTGAAATAAAACAAAGCTTGGCATGCTTGCATGCATTATCTTGGTTCTATGATTTTATGTGATGTTTTGCTTGTTTGGTAGATTGAAATATTGTTTGCTTGATTGATTTGTAGTGACTTGAAGTGTGTGAACATTACAAAGATCAAGGAGTGAACCTATACTCTACCAAAAAGGCAAGTGATGCTTCATACCTTTGTCCCATTACCACACGTAAAACTTGCATGGAATTTTTGCTAAGTATAAACCTTGCTATGGGAAATCCTAGTAGATGAAACCTTAGTAGAAAATTTCCTAAGTTAAATATCCCTACTACTATCATGCTTAGCTTAGCTAATAGAAAAAAAGGGTGGAATATACAATCATATTATGGAAAAATTTCTAAGTTTGAGGACTTGTGCTTTGTTTAATAAAACAACTAAGTCAATGAATGACCTGGGTGGAATGGTAATTGCTTGGTGGTTTTTGGTTGAGTGGTTACACAAGGCCCATGGCTATGGTTTACCTTGTGTATCATACTTGTGGATTGCCACCCAGGAACAAAGAGATTTGAGATGTCAAATGTTGAGAAGCTTCAAGTGCAACCACTTGGCATTATGGGCGCTGCCTGGATCACATAGGTTGCTAGAACTTAGCCATTTGGACAGTTGGTGGTAGTGGGATGATAGGTTGGAATGCGTCCATTTGGTCTAAGGAAAGGCTTCTGAAAGATCTTGTCTTGGTGAAACCAAGTCTTGTGGGAAAAGTGCACCACCTCTACAGAGTGTAAAATCTAAGTACTTAGCCATGTCCCTGGTAAAGGACAATTTTGAGCATCAAGACATGGAAGCTATCAAGAATCTCATCATCCAAATTTCTAAGTTAAAAACTTGTGGATTGAACAAGGGTTAAAGGATCTTCAATCTTTGATTGGGAGATGCCTTGGGAAAGATTATTTTGTCAAGCAAAAACTTAATGATTTCAAATGACAAGGAAAAATCTATTTTGAGAAATGCAAGCCTAAGCTCCACTTAGCCAAATGCATATAGATGATAGACACCACTATTCTAACATAGTATCACTTGCCAATACAACTCAAATGTATTGACCCTTGTGGCTGTAACTTTTTATGTTGCAGGTTTGATTGATTTAGTGAAGTGTGTTGAATAGGATTACAAAGTCTACAATCAACATGTCTTCCTGTGGCACTTTGAAGATGAAGGACCCCATGCTTATAGATATTCTGCTGCAATGTAATGTAATAGCCAAATGAGCTATGTAAGATGTAATAAAATTATGTTATTCCTGGTTATAACATTGTATTATGACCTTTGTTTCTTGATATTACATCTTAACTGTGGATGCTAGCTATTGATCCAGGGACTACCATTGTAAACACAGGGGACTCTACCTTATTAAAGGTTGGGAACCTTACACCCGACCCCGTGGTGAGCGGTGCTGTCGCCGGCGATTCACGCCACCGTGGTGCAGGATGAGGTTGTTGGCCCCGCTCTACCCTCCTGTCCAATTGGATTTGTACTTGGAGCTCTCCTTTGGCCAGGTCGATGCCATCCCAAACCCTAGGGTTTGGGGTTGGCGTTGATCCTGACGCCTCTCCTGCTGTCGTGCGCCGTGTTGATGCTCCTCGCCTCCAAACGTGGCTAAGGTTGCCACCGTGGCGATGTGTGGGTTGGAGCGCCCCTATGGGGGTGCTCCCCGTGCTACCATGGTCGTCGGCCATCTCTACTTCCTCTTCTAATCTACAGCGAGGACCTTCGGTGAGTGGTTCCTCTCCTTCTCATGCTCTTTGTGCTAGGCCCTCACATGCTAGATGTTGGTAGTGGCCTTTCTGGTTACTGTCCTATCCTGATTAAGATGATTGGTTATGTTTAGGGTTCATACCCTGCTGTTTATTAAATAACTAATGAATTGGGATCAAGTTTTTATGCTTTCTAAGCATGCTAAATGATTGTTAGCTGTGGCTTGCTGCTTATGATTAGATGTGGTCATGCTGGTGGTTTATCAGATGATTCAATGGATTAATTTTGATATGGTCAGATGGTAAAGTTGATCCAGAAGCAATACTTGGGAATCTAGTGGTTTAATAACACACCACTCTCATTTCTTGGTTAATGGCAGTGAGTGTTGTGTGATGAAGTCACTGTATTAGCATTGTTGGCTTAATAATTTATATGTAGTTTGAGATCAAATGGTTTGAAACAGTGAAGATATACATAGGGATTTTCTTTATTATGATTCCTGTGATGACAGGAAAATGATTTATAGTTGGTTGTTTGAATCTGTGAAGATTGAATACTTAACCTGATTAATGTAGAAATGTTCTTGTGACACCATCTTTGTATGGCACACAAGATTAGATTCTATTTCTTGGTTTGGTATGGTTCAAGCTTAAGATGAGTTTGGCATTAAAGATAAGTAGAGATTTTCCTTTCTTAAATCCCTAAGACCCATGATGTTGGTTTGAGGTTTAGGTATTAAACCTTTATCTTGTTGATTCACATGGATGGGTTCTGGTAGTAATACCAGCTACTGTTTCTTGAATCAAAGTTTGGGAAAAAATGATGGTAGGCTTGATTACTTATATATAACCATAAGATTAATTTCTAAGGTGCTACTCTTGTCTTAGAGATGTGCCTACAAGTTTAATTCTTAGATATATTTATTCTTGAATTGAATTATAGCTTGATAGCTAGGTCAATGATGTTGTTCTCAGATCTAGTTAGATCCTCATACTTTTCTGATTGCCTTTAGTGTTTTAAAAACTTCAGTGATGGATTCACCCCACTTGAGTGCTTTCTGAGAATTTGAGTAATAGATAGATCATGAATGCTTGTCTAATCCTAGATAGATAGATCATGTGATGGTCTATTTTACTCACCACACTTATTTGATGTTGTGGTTGATAGTGGTTGATCTTGTGGTAGCTTGATCTGGTGCTCCCTTGGTATTTCCAGCTCCTGGCTCGTTCTTGATCTAGCCCTTCATTTCCTGATCCTGATGGCTTGATCTTGGTCTTGCTATCCACCTGATCCACCCCCTCCTTATGTCACCATTTCGGTGGTGTGATCCTGCGCTTTGGTTGGTGTGATTTAGCTTGGCTTTGGCTGGGATTAGCTATTGGTTGCTGTCCTTGGTGTATAAGAACAATGGAATTGTGTGGGGATTGGCTTCCCATGGCTGTGTTGATGGTTTTGTTTGATTGTGCTATTGTTGTGGTGCTGACAGCACACACCATGCAGTTTAGTGTGTGTGTGCTGCTTGTGTGCCTGTTGCACAGGTTGTTTATATGTTCTGGTTTTGGAAGTTACTTTCACCATGTTACCATTTACCTGACTGGTGAAACTTGCCCCTCCTTATTGTTTATTTGACTTATGGCTTAAATTTATGAAAGATAAATTCTTTCATATTGGTGAAACTTGCCCCTTAAATTACTCAATGATGAAAAAGTGAACAGTGCACTTCACTGTTAACTCTAAGAGTAAAATTATTCTAATCCTAACTTTATTTTTCTTTTAAGTTTCTTTTTATTTTGCATGTACCAGATTTGAAGATCAAGACTTTAGTTTAGGTTTTTCTTTTTATTCATATAGAACAGTCACTTGTAATATGTCTCAGATTCAATTATAATCTTTAATTTATTCTTTTGTAATATTTAGTTTTTTATTCTATTGTTATAAAGATTGTACTAATATCAATAAAGAAATATTATTATTTTATTTATTTACTATTGTAAGGATTGTTGCTTATTTACATAGGTTACATTGTGTAACTTATTTATTGAATAAAATTTTGAAATGGAGATCCTTATTCTTAATTGCTTTCTTTATATAAAGTTTGAGTTATTATTGGTTATCTCTTAATTAAATCAAATACTCAAACATTATTCAAAATCCTTTTGAATTATAATTCAAACACTCAAGTTTTAAATTCAAATCTCATTTCCCAAAACACTTTAATCCACAAAGATCATATCAAATTCTATAGCAATCATCCTTCAAGACTATACCTAAGCTCAAAGAAAGAAAGAAACTTTGATCACTTTAGGTTTTTATTTGGCGAAAAATTTACCCACATTTTCACAGATGAATGCATGCAACATTTCAAATTCCTAAATCTACCCTTCGTTAGTTCCTAAATGCTGGGATGTTAGAACATCTCATCATTCAGCTCTTCAAGGAATTTCTCCTTCCTCTTGGCATCAGTATCAACATCATCCGGTGCATAGCGTGCCAGATTGTTGAACTCCTCAATATATTCTGCCACAATGTGGTGATGCTGCTTAAGATTGTGGAACTATTTCTTCTTCAAACTCATCACTCCTGATGAGATATGAGCAGTGCGGAATCCATCCTCAAATATTGCCCAATTCACATCCTCAATAGGAGTGGTGATTTGGAAGTTATCCCACCATGTGGCTGCTAGCCCTTCAAGATGTGCTGCAAATCTGACCTTTTCCTCATCAGTGTAGCCCACAGTGACCAAGTCCTTGTTCACAGAACGTAGCCAGTCATTGGCTACCATGGGATTAGTGGTTATCGAGAACTTGGGAGGCCTCAACCTCAAAAACCTTGTAAGCACATCAAAGGCTAGTGGGTTGTTGTTATTGTTGTTGTTGTTGTTGTTGTTGTTGTTGTTGTTGTTGTTTTGGTTCTGATTCTGATTCGCCATGAACTGGATCATCATTTGCATCAACTGACTCTGAGATGTCATCATCTGCTGCATCTCATTGCCATTGTTGTTATTATTGTTAGTGTTGGGATTGGCACGACGGGGAGGCATCTGTGGTTTTAATAAGGATAAGTAATGAGATATAACCCATAGATACTAACATGCACAATACATCACATAGCAATAAGCACAAATAAATAAGCACAAGATAAACTTAGATTTTAAACAACGTGATCAACAAGTTTTGGAAAAGTAAACACACTAGCAAAGCCATCCACATGTTGGATGATCATTGCGACTCGATAAATATAAGGATGATAGATAGTTAGTCAAGTAGTGGACACTACTCCACCATGTAGACCTCCTCGTCTACAAGAGCAAGTCCTGATGTCTCCATGGTTGTCTTGTACTCTTCCACGCTGGTGGTCAAAGCATCGACCTTCGCCCGGAGGGCTCTCTTCTGCGAGCGCAACCTATCTATCACTCCCTGCCGAGTCTCTAGCTCAAGGTCCTTGAGCTCTATCTCGGTCCTCATATCTTTGATCTTCTTGTTCCTATCTTGCACTCTCTTCTCTTGATTCTTGAACCTCTTGTCTTGGCTCTCGAACCTAGCCTCCTTCTCCTTGATGATCTCATGCTGCACCGCGAAGGCCTTGTCCTTCTCCCTCAACGGAACCTGTAGCTCGTCATTCTAAGCATGACGTTGGTCCTATTAGTGTCGAGGTGTCTAATGAGGCTCTCTAGGTCCTGAAGATACAGATGCATTGGCTCGATAGGCTCTCTAGTGGCATCGTCATACGCTACAGCCTCTCCCTGCTCATCACGTCTCCCAAATGGGTGGAAGTAGAGGCCCCTGAGCTCGGTGGAGTGTCGTCCACAAAGGCATCCGAGTAGCTCTTGCATGACAATGTCGAGTCCCTTCTCCTTGTCATCATGCATCAACTTGAAGGCAATCTCCTCGGTGGGTGGCTCTGTCTGGCGTCTTGGCTGCGAGACTCCAAATACCCATAGATCCTTCCTCTCGAACTTCGTAAGCTGAAGTCCCTTAATGTTAGGGAGGGGAGATTAAGCACACTAGTGAGATACACAATACGAGAACCAAAACGAGTTCCCTTGAACTCCTCGGCAGTGCTGATAACAAAGCTAGGCTTCTATTGCACATGATAGGAAAAGAATTAGACACAACACAAGTAAAGAGAAAAACATAAGGTAGTGAAACAAAATCCAAAAACATACATGAAACACACAAGTCATGGCATACAACAATCTATCACAAGCACTAAGGTTCAAACATAACTTAGACAAAAAATTTCCATACCACATAGGTTGGTATGGTCAAATTACTAATGCGAGAAAACTGTCGGGGGGATAACCCCCGGGTGGGGAAAGTCGGGCACAAGCAGACCGGCTCAAGAAGATGCAGGCCGCCTGGCCTCCAGGAAAGATAACTCTAGCTGACTGGCGATCATACTCGGCTGGGCTTATAACCTTCCCGGCTGGCCCGTCTAGCCGGTGGCCAGAAGAACCGGCTGGGTGGCCGTTTCCACCCGGCTCACCTCAGATTTTATGGAGAGAACGGAAGGGCTGACGCTCCATGCAGGGTATGCCTCTGGCTCTCCCTCATCATCGGGCCAGCTGGCATGACGTCATGACCAGCGCTACCCGACGAAGATAAAGCAAGGAGGTCGGCTCGTACTGGCGAAAGCAGTTCGGGTGACCGTTAAAGCAAGGGTGACGCCCCAAAGGAACCACAGGTGACCACTAAAGAGAAGGATGACGCTAAAAGAAGGGTGAACTAGGTCCTAGCCCACCGCCTGGGCCCTGCAGCCGGCCCTGCCCTATAAACCCATATCCAAACAGTAAACCCTAGGACCCGATCTGTAATCTGCCCCCCAGACCAGTATATAAGGGAGGGAAGAGCTAGGGTTCTAGGAAGATGCAACAATAGAAGGATAGAAGTGTTAGCATCAAGTTCCCATCTTCCTCTAGCCTTCGATAGTAGCTAAGGAAACAACTTAAGGAGCATCTGTACTGAGGATCAGATCCCACACATAGTTCATCTTGCAGGAGTAGGGGTGTTACCTCGCCAAGAGGGCCCCGAACCTGGGTACACCCCTGTGTTTGCAGTGCACCATGCCCAACCCGTTGCGTGAGCCACCAAATGCATCCGTGTGTCCGTTCTTTGCCATCCCCGATGGCACTGCCATGTTCCACACCATGACAGTTGGCGCCCACCGTGGGGCACAGCGCTTTGGCTGGGATCATCTTCCGCACGGGAAATCCGCTCGTCGCCGGCGAACGCGTGGCCTCTGGACTCGTTCTCACGTTGGGTGCCTTCGATTGCATCACCGACAACACAGCGTGCTTCGCCGGGAACACCTTCCCCGTCGACGGCTTCATCATGCATTTTGGAGACGTCTGCGTCTATGTTTCCACTATCGCTGAGGTTTTCCCTAGCGCGGTCACCCCGTCCTCGACGTGCCCCTCACCCGCGGCCCAGCCGCAGGGAGTGGTTGCGTCGAAGTCATGGTGGTAAACGCTCGTGAAAACTATCGACCGCCTCAAGAACGTCGGGCAGGAGGAGAAAACTCCGTGCCCGAGAAAGAGCAAGACCCACTCACCGCCTCCAGCCAGCACTTGCACGCTCCGGTCGTCGTCGAGACGGATCCAACGACAACAGTGGCAGCACTCAAAGCTACGCGCCAAAAACTCCTGGAGGAAGCCACCAAGGTCGTGGTTAACCAACGTCGGCTGAACTCCACCGTGCACGAGTACAACGTAGCTCACGGATTCACCAGGAAGATCTAGCACCGGGGGCGCGACCTGGCATCGGAACTGGGTCGCGCCACCGACTCGCATGCAGGTGTGGCGCAACCCGTTTATAGCACTCCCTCCAAGAACATGAGGGGAGCCGAGGCAGCAGCCGCGGAGCTAAAACACCTCGAGGGCGAGGAACTTCATCGCCAGCAGGAGCGCGTGTAGTTCCTCGTGGCCACTGCGAACAAGTAGCAAGCCGAGGGTGTCCCCAGCCAGGTGGGCAACTCCCTCGACATCGTCATTCGCAAAGGCGTGAACCAGATGGCGCATGGAGGAAGCAAGCATCAACAAGCCTCTTCTCTAGGAGGGGTTGGGCAAAACAGTCGCCCGCGTGGCGAATCTGGCAATCGCGGTCGCCACAACCGAGACGCCGCCGCCTCCAGCATAAGCCGCGACCTGGCAGGTGGAGCTTCCCAGGGGAAAAAGACGCGAGCACCGGAGGAGGGAGCAGACGCGAACAAGTACCCGCCTGTATCGCGCTTGAAGGGCCATCTCGGTCCTCGAGAACCGGCTGACGTGCGGGAGCGCATCGACCTTCTGGTGCAGGCACACACCCTAGAGGAGGAAAGTCCGGCTGGACCGAGGGTTTCGGCCCACCCATCCAGAACGAGCCGTTTCCAAGGGGATTTTCGCTCCCAAGGGACACGCCAAAGTACAACGGAACCGTCAAGCCTGAGGATTGGTTGGTCGATTACACCACCGCAGTGGGAAATCGCCAATGGCAATCTCTGCCTGGCCGTCCGCTACGTCCCCCTCATGCTCGTCGATTCATCAAGGACATGGCTTAATAGCCTCCCCGACAACAGCATCAACGCATGGCTGGACTTCGAAGAAGCATTAATCCGCAACTTCACCGGAACATACAAGCGACCGGGTCGGCCTCGCGAGCTTGCCCTCTACGTACAAGGAAATGACGGGTCGGATCGCGCCTACCTCACCCGGTGGACCAGCATGCACAATTCGTGCGAAGGGGTGTGTGAGCACCAAGCGATAGACTTTTTCACCAACGGCTGCCGAGACGGCACCATGCTAAAGCACAAGCTCAGCCGGGCAGACCCGCAAACCATGGCCCAGGTCATGGCCATCACGGACAAGTACGCTACCGCGGACGCAACAATGAAGAAGCCCATCGTGGTGGACGACCAAGGCCAAATCATCACGGACGAGCAGGCGGAGAGACGCCAGCCAGGTGATCATCATCCCAGGCGGCACAGTCACGAAAACCGCCACGGCCAGAGGAAAGACAACCAGCCGGATAGCCGGTACGGCACCAAACAAGTAGCCTCGGTGCATGAAGATCCGGCTGTAGGAGGCAGCCGGAGGCAGAGGCCGGACGATAGGCCGCCTTGGCCTAAGTACACCATGGAGTCAATGGTCGACGGACCATGCAAGTTCCACAGTGGCGGCAACAAGCCCGCGAATCACACGACGTGCCAATGCAGCAGGACAAAGAAAATGGCCGAAGCCGGTGGACTCCCACCTCCACCTCCACCACCAGCCGGAGGCCCACCGGACAACAGGGAACGACACAACCGCCGCGAGGATGAGGAGGATGGTTACCCGCGGCACGTGGGTAATTTCCATATATTCATGGCGGAGCCTGAAACGAAGCACGCCAAGCGGAGACGCGAGTCGGAGGTGAACGCAATTGTCCCACCCGTCCCCCAATACCTGCACTGGTCCGACCAGGCGATCACCTAGAGCAAGGAGGATCAGCCGGCCGTGTTGCCAAGACCTGGCAGGTACGTGTTGGTCCTGGACCCCATCATCATCTCCAAGAAGCACTCATGCCGCTTCTCTAGGGTACTAATCGATGGAGGAAGTAGCATCAACCTCCTCTACCGGAGTAGCCTCGAGAGGCTAGGCATCAGCGAGTCCCAGCTGCAACCCTCGAGCACTTCATTCCATGGAAGAGTAGCAGGACCAGCGCACTCCCCAATAGGCAAGATCCGGCTGGACGTCATCTTCGGCAGCGAGAACAATTTCCGCCGTGAGCCAATCTGGTTCGAGGTCGTGAACCTCTCCAGTGCCTACCACGCCATACTAGGGTGCCCAGCTCTGACCATGTTCATGGGGGTACCGCACTACGCATACCTCAAGATGAAGCTGTCGGGCCCAAAGGGAGTGATCACTGTCGATGGATGCTAAAAGCGTTCGATCGAATGCGATTCAGACGGCTCCAAGCTGGCCGAAGCGATGATCATCGCTGAAGAGAAGCGCATCATAATGCAGAACATGGCGGCTCTGCAGAAGGATATGCCGGCTGGAGAGCCCAAACCGGCTGGAGAATCACAGTTCAAGCCCTCGCAGGGAACAAGGAAGATCCTTCTGAACGAGGAAGACCCAAGCAAGTTCGTCCTGGTCGGAGACGGCCTGGACAGCAAATAGGAAAGCGCGCTCATCAATTTCCTCCGTGAGAATCGGGAAATTTTTGCATGGTGCCCCAAAGACATGCCAGGTGTCCCGAGGGAACTCGACGAGCACTCCCTTCATGTTCGACCAGACGCGAAGCGAGTCAAAGAATTTTACGCCGCTTCCCAGAAGAAAAAATAAGAACCATTGGTGAGGAGATCACACGGCTGCTCGCAGCCGGCTTCATCATTGAAGTTTTCCACCCGGAATGGCTCGCCAACCCAGTGCTGGTGCTAAATAATAACAAGACATGGCGCATGTGCGTCGACTATACCAGTCTCAACAAAGCTTTCCCCAAAGATCCTCTCGCTCTGCCGCGAATTGATCAAGTCATCGACTCCATCGCCGGGTGCGATTTGTTGTCTTTTTTGGACGCTTACTCGGGCTACCAACATATCAAGCTCAATGTAACCGATCAAATAAAGACATCATTCATAACCCCGTACGGAGCATACTGTTACACCACCATGCCCTTCGGGTTGAATAACACAGGCGCAACCTATCAGCGCAGCATGCAGAAATGCCTGTAGACGCAGATCGGAAAGAACATGCACGCCTACGTCGACGACGTCGTCATCAATACCAAGGAATGGAACAAGATATTTAATGATCTAAAGGAAACATTCGACAACCTCCGTCGTTTCCAGATCAAGCTGAACCCGGAGAATGTAGGGGTTCGTAGCATGGAAAACAAAAAATTTCTACCGCGTGAACACACAATCAAGATCTAATCTATGATCAAGCCAAGATCTATCTACTAGATTGTAGCAACGAGTCGATAGAATACTAACCCTCGAAGATCCAAAGCGGTTAACAAGAGCAGATTCTCGTGGGTGATGTAGTCGTACACTTCCGATCTCAAGATCGTGTAGACGATCCTTCCGGCGCCGTGTTCCGGCAGCGCTCCCGCAGTCGGTCACACGTTAGGTACTCTATGAAGACCTTCCTCTCCCTTGTTCCAGCAGGCAGCGGAGGTTGTAGTACTCTCCTCGCGATTCCGGCAGCACGACGGCGTGGTACCGGAAGCAGAGGGGAGATCTCGCAGGGGTTTCGCCTTAAGACGGAGCGAGTATGGTGGACTATGAGAGAGGCCTTGGCGATCTAGGGTTTAGAGGCACCAAGGAGAGAGAGCTAGGCCGACGGCTAGGGAAAGGGGAGGGCCCCAACTCGGCGGCTAGGCAAACCCTAGGGGCGGCGACTGTGGAGGCCAGGCTAGGGGTTTAGAGAGAGGTTTAGGGAAGAGGGCACCCCTCCTTTTATAGGTGGGAGGAGGGCGGTTGGGAGGAGGAGTCCTCCTCCAACTCCTCCTCCTGATGACGGGTGGAGGAGTAGGACTTCCTCCTAAGTAGGTTTCCTACTCTCCACCAAGCAAACTTGCCATTTGACTTTTCAAATTGGCGTTTGACTTTTCAAACTAGGATTTGATTTATCCCTTTATTTTGCTCAGTGATGACACCTAGTACATGATGCAACCATTCCAACTTTTTATGACACATTCATGTACCCTTCCTCCGAGTCTTGGACCTTCCGGACCCTTCTAGAACATTCCCGATGAAAACACCGGAATCATTCCCCAACTCCGAAACAGGACTTTCCTTATATGAATCTTATTCTCTGGACCATTCCGGATCTCCTCGTGATATCCCGGATCCCATCCGAGATTCTGAACAACATTCGGTCTCTTACTCATCATTCCATAACTACTCAACAACATCGAATCCTTAAGTGTGTCTCCCTACGGTTCGTGAATTATGCGGACATGATCAAGACACTTCTCCGAACAATAACCAATAGAGGAATCTGGAAATTCATATGGCTCCCACATATTTCTACGATTACTTTGCGATCGAATGAACCACTTACATACGATACCAATTTCCCTTTGTCTCACTATCGTTTACTTATCCGAGTTTTTGATCGTCGGTATCCCTTCATACCTAGTTCAACCTCGTTACCGATAAGTACTCTTTTCTCGTTCCCATGATATGTGATCCCTTGTGAGCCAGTCACATGCTTGCAAGCTAATTGGATGACATTCCACGGAGAGGGCCCAAAGTATATCTATCTGTCATATGGATGGACAAATCCCACTCTTGATCCATGTGTCTCAACCCATACTTTCCGAACACTCAATTCCAACTTTATAGCCACCCAGTTATGGTGTGGTGTTTGATGTCATCAAAGCATCCTTCCGGTGATGGTGATAAGCATGATCTCATGGTCAAAGGAATTAGGTTACTATGTATCAGAAAGCATATAGCAAATGAACTATATTAAATGACTTGATCTTTATTCTACGCTTATCTATAGGAGTATGTCCATGATATCATTCTCCTAATGATATGACCCTGTTGTTAATAACATCTCTATGTTCATGATCAGGAAACCATGATCATATATTAACCAACAAGCTAGTTTAACAAGAGGATTTACTAGGGACTCTTTTATGTTTACAAATCACACAAGTATTAATGTTTCCTATTAATACAATTATAGCATGGTATGTAAACATTTATCATATGTATGAAGATATGATAATAACCACGTTATTATTGCCTCTTGGGCATATCTCCAACAGTCTCCCACTTGCACTAGAGTCAATAATCTAGTTTCTAACCTTTGTGTATTCAACACCTATGGCTTTCTGGTGTCGTATGTACACGATTGCTAGTGGTCAACTGATATCCGGATCTGACACTTCCAGGTCCGTGTGTAATTGCATGTCTTTGCATCTCTACGCATCACTCATTCTCTAATGAGATGTCTTTTTATAATTTTGGTCCTTTGGTGAGACCTTTAGTTCTTTGGGGTTAAAACATGTTGATAATATTGTCGTACAATATATCTTCATAGTATCATCCCGCTGTGAACTACACCTAGTTTGATAACAAACTACTTGACACAAATGCCCTCTTTAGCTGCTATTATAGCAGTCATATACTTAGCCTTTTGTTGTAGTATCTGTCACAATGTCTTAACTTTGGAACCCATCCAAATACATTATGGAACTTACTTTCCATTATATTGTGCCACCCTTAGTTTAGATTAAGATAAACTTAATTTGTACTTTGTGACAAAACTAGTATCAATTTAATACTTTTACAATGAACTAACCATCTATTTGCCACTTCTACAAAATAATATACTCTTAGTTCTTCCAAAATATCATAAGAATATCCTTACTATCATCCAATGATCATCTTATGAATCATTCTGGTATATGCTCATAATATTTAGAGCATAGGACATATCTGGATTTGTACATATCACAGTATGATTGATATAAATACTCTTTGTGATTTCATACATCAAGTATCAATCTATACTTGAATCTTTGTTTCACTTACCAAGTGTCAATACACTTGAATATATCATCAATATTGAACTCATTCAATCCTTTCTGTGCGACAAGAATCTTTCTTGTAGTTTCTATATTGAACTCATTCAATATATCATCTATGTACTTTCGGCACAACCATATTAGCGTCTATTGATGCCAAATATTTGGGTTTTGCCTAAGTCTTTCATCGGGATGAAATTCTTAATATGTGTTAATAAAAGATACATCATTTCCAATCAAAAATATGTCTTCCACATAATGTATTAGAAACATGTCTTAGCGCTCCCACTTAATTTCTTGCAAATGCAAGCATCTTCATTGTCTCCGACGAATTTAAACTCCTTTAACAGTTTCATCATAGTGAAGATTCCAACTCCGCAATGCTTACTTGAACCATTGAAGTTTGCATATGCTTTTAGCATCCTTTGAATTAACAAAACCCTATGGACCATGTTATGCACATGTCCTAGGTAACAATTCTATTAGAAGAACTTGTTTTGTTTATTCAGTTACCACATAACAAAATTATATGTAGTGGTTGCTACATTAATCCATCTAAACTAAATATCGCTATGAAAAATCTTGTCATAGTCAACCTTTGAACATTGTTGTGAACTCTTTCCCAACATGTCGACTATTTCATAGATGTGCAACATCCATGTCTATTTCTTTATAAATCCAAACACAACTGTTAGGTCTTACACCTTTCTCGAGGGTCCTTCAAGTTCAAAACTTGATTTCTCGTGTATGGAACTATCACGAATTTTATGGCTTCAATCCATTTTACAGAGTCATGGCCCATCATCGCTTCTTTGCATGTAGTACCCTCATTATTCTTAAATAATGATTCAACCCTCAAATCTTGGTATTTGATTGTTTACTTGACCTACTTGGTTCAATAGAAACTTTGACCTTCGTAACCACAACCTTTGAGGCACGTGATCCATGAGCATTTTTGCTGCCTCCGGAACACATTTCTGTGCTGCGCAACTTTGCACATATAGCTAAGGTTCTTTTAACCTTATCAAAGTTCTATTGTCCTCCCACTTATATTTTCACGAAAAATTTCTTCCCAAAGAAACTTCACGTTCTAAGTGATAAACAATTTTGTCTCCGATGTTATGGAGGATTACTTAACAGTTATTCGAAATAACATACAAAGACAGGTTCATCCGACTTTGGTTGCAAACATCTTTCTTATGCATAGCATACCAATGTTTAAGAAAGGACAACTTGGGTTTTATCCCAAAACATAACTTTATATGGTGTCATTTCAACGGATTATGATGGAGCTCTTTTCAGTGGAAAAATGGTAGTCTCTAAAGATTTTAATATTTCAAATATAATGGCAGTTTTATGAATTACACCTTCGATCTTACCATGTCAAACAAGATTTAATTACATATCTCGAACGCTCCATACTCTTATGGTGTTTCGGGACATGCAAATCCACGGAACGATTCCTTAAATCTTAGGTATTATGCTAAACTTGTAACTCAAATATCTTCCTTTATGATCTTATCATAAACTATTTATATTCTTGTTACAATGATTTTGCACTTCATCTTGAAAGTCTTTGAACTTTTCAAATGTTTCATACTTCATCCTTATTAAGTAAATATTCATATATTCACTCAAAATGTTCGGATAAAGCATTTGAAGTTGAAATCCATCGCTCTTGACTACACATAATGGACTTCGTGCAAAAATATGTACAAGTTCCAATAAGCTAGTCATTCGTTCCCTTTTGGCCTATGAACGAAGTTTTAATTATCTCTAGGAAAGTTTCACAAGCGTCATGTGATCAAAAATCAAAAGACTCCAAAATTCCATCCAGATGGAGTTTCTTCATGTTTTCTTTCCAATATAGTTTAAACGGCGATGTCACTTCCTAAGTGATCTTTCAATCAATTTGTCTTTCGACATTTTTAGCACTAGTTTTATGGATGTGATTTCTCCAACGAGATTTGTGAATCATCCATCTTTTATGGATTACGGAAATTATTTGAACAACCCTGTTGTTCTCATAATACCTGATAAAACAAATCTTGAAGGCAAGATTTGATATTTAACGAGCAACACAATAACCCTTTATTTGTTCTCGATGAACATCATCACATATTCTTTTGCTAGTTACTTAGGCCATTGTAGTTCATGAATTGTGTTGTTTCGTATGACGATTCACACCAACAAATTCAGTATCAAATACTTAAGAACCACATTGTTTAATAAGCAAAGAATATAGCCATAACATGTATATCATCTATATACTTAAAATTTGAACAATTCTAGTCTTTTCTTTTCTGCCATATATTTATGAGATTCTCTTTCAGTATTTCCTTTTCTGTTTGAAAGAATCTATCAACATCAATAGTGGAGCCATATACATGACACATAGTCCAAATCATGTATAGTAAAATACCAATGTCTTTGGGCTTGCACTTTGAAGTAGATCACCATCATCAAATGTTTGGTGTTCTTTCAAATTCCTTTCTTTAGTAATCTCTTGGTGTAGTAAACATTTTACCTACATCAAATATTCACCCTTATCATGGAATTATCCATGATTAAGCTATTTTAGCTTATAACGATGAATCGTGAGTATAATGTTGCTTTCCAAAACCTTTTGGAGGATTAGGACAACTAGTGTCTCCAACCTTTTGCAAATTATCATCAAATATGAAAACATGACTTTTTCCATATTATACTCTATCATGTTGCAACCAAAACTTTGTTTCAGATATCATAATATCTTCCACTCATCATGGTTTCTGAAATAACTCTTTCAGATCCTAGATAACCTTGATATTAAGACAATCCTTTGAATATCAAGAATCATGGAGACAAACATGATACTCATACACTAACACTTGGAATTGTCACTCTTGATTTAATACCAATTATTAAACTTCATGGAGTAACCGAAACTTACTGAAAGTTTGAAATAGGACTTTTAAACTTTTAGATTAACAATTCAAAACAATACGATACCAGTTCTTAAAGTAACTAACCAGAATTCTATAATTCTATCATCTCAATTATAACTAAGCACATGGTGGTAAACGGATGCCAATGACTACAACAATTATGCAAATTCACTTGATTTAATTTATGATAAATAGTGTTCAACTTTTAATTATATTGCCATTGAACTCCCACTCAAAACAATATCCCTCACATTGTTTTAGAGATCACACGAACCAAATCCACCACATCAAAACCGATCATCACGAGAGTTGATGTAGCTTCAATGGCGAACAATCATCATGTTCATCATATCTACTATATGACTCATGCTTTACCTTTCGGTGATCCGTGTTTCGAGACCATGTCTGTACATGCTAGGCTCGTCAAGATCAAACCTTAGCTTCTGCATGAGCAAAACTGGCTTGCTCACGTTGTATACACTCGCAGAATCTAACACACCCGATCATCACGTGGTGCTTCGAAACAACGAGCTTTAGCAACGGTGCTTACTAAGGATGAACACTTTAAAACTTGAAATTTGTGTGCTTGAGGGATCATCTTATAATGCTACCATCGTGAACTAAGCAACACAAGATGCATAAAAGGATTAACATCACATGCAATTCATAATATGTGATATGATATGGCCTTTCTACTTGTGCTTCCGATCTCCATATTCAAGCACGAACATGATCTCCATCATCACCGGCATTGCATCAAGGTCAATGATGCCGCTCCATGGTTGTCGTACACCAGCTTCAACTATTACAACTACTTTGAATAGACACACGGGTCTTAACAGAATTTAAAGACAACCATATGGCTCCTACCGGTTGCCAACTTACAATAAGGAACATTGCATACATCAAATATATCACAATCATGGCCATATCACATCACAGCACACCCCTGCAAAACAAAGTTAGACGCCTCTAATTTTCTTTGCATATTTTACGTGGTTTGGGGCTTTCAATAAGTGTCGCTCTAACTTACGAACAAGAACCACAACATTGATACTAGTATTGCCAATCACCCGTTGTAAATTGAATCTTAACTATGTTGGGAGAAACAGGCACCCGCAAAGCCACTTATGCAATACAAGTTGCATGTCAAGCGTGGAGCAAGTCTCATGAACGATGTCATGTAAGGTTAGCACGGGCCTCTTCATCCCACCATCCCGCAATATGCAAAGTACACAAGAAGCAATCGACAACAAAATAATCAACGCCCACAATGACCATTGTGTTCTACTCGTGCAACAGATCTACATATAGACACGGCTCTGATACCACTGTAGGGGTTCGTAGCATGGAAAACAAAAAATTTCTACCGCATGAACACACAATCAAGATCTAATCTATGATCAAGCCAAGATCTATCTACTAGATTGTAGCAACGAGTCGATAGAATACTAACACTCGAAGATCCAAAGCGGTTAACGAGAGCAGATTCTCGTGGGTGATGTAGTCGTACACTTCCGATCTCAAGATCGTGTAGACGATCCTTCCGGCGCCGCGTTCCGGCAGCGCTCCTGCAGTCGGTCACACGTTCGGTACTCGATGAAGACCTTCCTCTCCCTTTTTCCAGCAGGCAGCGGAGGTTGTAGTACTCTCCTCGCGATTCCGGCAGCACGATGGGGTGGTACCGGAAGCAGAGGGGAGATCTCGCAGGGCTTAGCCTTAAGCCGGAGCGAGTATGGTGGACTATGAGAGAGGCCTTGGCGATCTAGGGTTTAGAGGCACCAAGGAGAGAGAGCTAGGCCGGCGGCTAGGGCTAGGGGAGGGCCCCAACTCGGCGGCAAGGCAAACCCTAGGGGCGGCGGCGACTTGGTGGAGGTCGGCGGCTAGGGTTAGGGTTTAGAGGAGAGAGGTGTAGGGAAGAGGGGCACCCCTGCCCCTCCTTTTATAGGTGGGAGGGTAGCGCGGTTGGGAGGAGGGAGTCCTCCTCCAACTCCTCCTCCTTGGCCGGCGGGTGGAGGGAGTAGGACTTCCTCCCTAAGTAGGTTTCCTACTCTCCCTCCACCAACCAAACTTGTCGTTTCACTTTTCAAATTGGTGTTTGACTTTTCAAACTAGGATTTGATTTATCCCTTTATTTTACTCAGCGATGACACCTAGTACATGATGCAACCATTCCAAATTTTTATGACACATTCATGTACCCTTCCCCTCCGGAGTGCCGGACCTTCCGGACCCTTCTAGAACATTCCCTATGAAAACACCGGAATCATTTCCCAACTCCGAAACAGGACTTTCCTTATATGAATCTTATTCTCCGGACCATTCCGGATCTCCTCGTGATATCCCGGATCCCATCCGAGATTCTGAACAACATTCGGTCTCTTACTCATCATTCCATAACTACTCAACAACATCGAATCCTTAAGTGTGTCTCCCTATGGTTCGTGAATTATGCGGACATGATCGAGACACTTCTCCGAACAATAACCAACAGAGGAATCTGGAAATTCATATGGCTCCCACATATTTCTATGATTACTTTGCGATCGAATGAACCACTTACATACGATACCAATTTCCCTTTGTCTCACTATAGTTTACTTATCTGAGGTTTTGATCGTCGGTATCTCTACATACCTAGTTCAACCTCGTTACCGATAAGTACTCTTTTCTCGTTCCCGTGATATGTGATCCCTTGTGAGCCAGTCACATGCTTGCAAGCTAATTGTATGACATTCCACATGAGAGGGCCCAGAGTATATTTATCCGTCATATGGATGGACAAATCCCACTCTTGATCCATGTGTCTCAACCCATACTTTCCGAACACTCAATGCCAACTTTATAGCCACCCAGTTACGGTGTGGTGTTTGATGTCATCAAAGCATCCTTTCGGTGATGGTGATAAGCATGATATTATGGTCAGAGGAATTAGGTTACTATGTATCAGAAAGCATATAGCAAATGAACTATATTAAATGACTTGATCTTTATGCTACACTTATCTATAGGAGTATGTCCATCATATCATTCTCCTAATGATATGACCCTGTTGTTAATAACATCTCTATGTTCATGATCAGGAAACCATGATCATATATTAACCAACAAGCTAGTTTAATAAGAGGCTTTACTAGGGACTCTTTTATGTTTACAAATCACACAAGTATTAATGTTTCCTATTAATAAAATTATAGCATGGTATGTAAACATTTATCATAAGTATGAAGATATGATAATAACCACGTTATTATTGCCTCTTGGGCATATCTCCAACAGAGAAGTGCGTGTTCGGTGTCCCAGCCAGCAAGCTCCTGGGCTTGCTCGTCTCCGAGCGAGGAATCGAGGCGAACCCGGAGAAGATCGGATCCATCAAACGCATGGAGCTTCCACAGAACCTGCGCGACGTGCAGAAGTTCACCGGGTGCCTCGCTTCCCTTAGCCGGTTGGTTAGTTGGCTGGGAGAGAAGGCCCTTCCCCTGTACCAGCTGATGAAGAAGACGGATAAATTCGTCTGGACAACCCAGGCGGACAAAGCTTTTCGAGACCTCAAGCGCATGCTCACTTCGCCACCCGTCCTGGTGGCGCCAGCAGCAAAGGAGCCCATATTGATGTATATCGCTGACACAAACAGAGTGGTTAGCCTGGAATTGGTAGTGGAACGACCAGAGTAAGGAAAGGCTCAGATGGTTCAACACCCCGTATACTACCTAAGTGAGGTGCTCTCGCTATCCAAGCAGAACTACCCCCGCTATATAAGCAGAAATTCAAGCATTACTTCCAGGAGAACTCCATCCGGGTGGTAGCATTGGCCCCACTCGTAGAAATTATTGGCAACAAAGACGCCACTGGCTGTGTGGCAAAATGGGCCATCGAACTCGCCGCACACAACATCCAGTACGAGCCGCGAACCGCAATCAAGTCGCAAGCATTGGCTGATTTCATCGTCGATTAGGCAGAGACTCAATACATACCCCATTGTCGGACTCAACCTACTGGAAGCTACACTTCGACGGGTCGAAAATGAGGGGAGGACTTAGAGCCGGAATCGTGATAACCTCGCCCAAAGGCGACCGACTGGAGTACATTCTCAAGATCCACTTCAAAGCTTCCAACAACTTCGTCGAGTACGAAGCACTAATCCATGGGCTCAAGATGGTCAAGCAGATAGGCATCCATAGGGTTCTATGCTTCGGAGATTCGGACTTGGTGGTGCAACAAGTATTTGGAGAGTGGGATGCCAGGGATGCGAACATGGCCCTCTATCGCTTCTTCGTCCAGCGGGTGTGTGCCTATTTCGAAGGATGTGAGTTTCACCATGTGCCCATATCCAACAATGAGGCTGCTGACGCCTTGACCAGGGTCGGGTCAACAAGACAAGCCATACCGCCGGGGGTCTCCCTCGAGCACTTGTGCAAGCCATACATCACCCCCTCACCAGATCCGACTCCATCATGCTCAGCGCGGACCCAGGAAAGGCCGGTGCTTCGCCGCACCCGGGGACTGTTACGCCGCACCCGGTGACTGCCGCGTCGCACCTGGGGACTTCCTTGCCGCACCCGGGGACTGCCCCGCCACACCCGGGGACTGCTGCGCCTCACCCGGGGACTTCTTCGCCGCACCCGGGCGCTACCGCAACGCAACCCATGGTCGACATCAACACGCCTCCACCCGGCAGGCCTCCCAACATTTCGGAGCCGGCCGTCCGCGAGGAGATCAAGCTCATTATTCAGACGGTGCACACCATACGGGAGGCACCCGACTGGACAAAGTCGTACATGGACTTCCTGGCCAAGGGCAAACTCCAGGGCGTACAAGCGCAGCATCGGGAGCATCTCTCAACGATGCGTCAGTCAGGAGGAAGGAGACAAGCTTCTAACGGACATACACCAGGGCGAGTGTGTCCACCACGCCTCATCAAGGGGAATAGCAGCCAAGGCCCTTGGCATGGTTTCTACTGGCCGACGGCGCTAAAGGACGCCGAAGAAATAGTCAAGACATGCAACAGTTGTCAGCGATTCAGCCAGCTGAAGCACACACCTTCTGTGGCACTCAAGACAATACCAATCACCTGGCCGTTCGCGGTCTGGGGCCTGGACATGGTTGGACCATTCAAGACAGCTTGATCTGGTATGACACACCTGCTCGTAGTCATGGACAATTCACCAGGTGGATCAAGGCGAAGCCAATCAAGATGCTGGACGGAGCGATGGTGATCAAGTTCTTCACGGATATCATCATCTGGTTCGGCTACCCGCACAGCATAATTACTGACAATGGAACCAACTTCATGAAAGGAGTCTTCGCTAGCTTCTGCAGGGAAAAAGGGATCCACCTGGATCTGGCGTCAGTCGCACATCCACAGTCCAACGGACAGTGCGAGCGTGCTAACGGTCTGGTTCTAGCCGGAATCAAGCCAAGGCTCATCGAACCGCTTGTCAGATCACCCAGAAGCTGGATAGAAGAGCTGCCAGTAGTGCTATGGAGCCTACACACCACGCTCAATCGCTCAACCGGCTTCACGTCGTTCTTCCTCGTCCATGGGGCAGAGGCCATTCTACCCACAGACCTAGTTTGACGCACCCCGCAAGCAGCTCTACACGGAGCAGGAAGCCAAGGAGGCAAGGGAGGACAATGTGGACTTGCTCGAGGAGGCATGCAAGTTGGCTCTATCCAGATCAGCTCCGACAGCATCAGCCCCCATTTCAGCAACTCAATCCACTCATCCTACGACAAAGTCTTGCTCTCCTTCTTTTCTGAAAAGTGCATCTGTACCGAGCGATCTACACAAACTAGAATAGGATTTCAAAGGCAATCTACTATCAAGACTTGCGTCGATACCACGCCAGCCAGATCCGGCCCACCTCCTTCCGCGAGGGAGACCTGGTGCTGCGCCTGGTCCAGAGCCCCAAAGGAATGCACAAGTTGTCCCCGCCATGGGAAGGACCATTCATCGTCAGCCGAGAGCTCCACAACAATTCATACTATCTGATCGACGCACAGCATCCAATGAAGAACAAGACAGATCGCTCAGATGAGGAGACAGAACGCCCGTGGAACGCAAGCCTACTACGGCCATTTTACAGTTAGGCAAAGAAAAGTGTATGTATCTTCCCTTTTCATGTAACAAGTGAACAAGATTGAAAGCCTTGGCACAGCGCTAAGGACTTTGCCCCAATTCCACGCACCATCTATGTTTTCGTGCCAGCTGGCCTAGGCCCCGCGATTTCTCTAGGCGGCATAATATTGCACGCGGAGTCTAGAGTAATCTCTTCGGTTCCGTCTTCAGTACGCATGTCGGCTGTCGACCCGGCAAGAGCAAAAACTCAAGGCGCACGCGACAAGAAAGTGCCAACGTAGAAAGCAAGGGTGTCTAGGCGAACCGGCCGCGCCCTACATGAGCTAGGCCAACAAACAGCGAACCAAAGTATCGCAAGGCACGCCAACATAGCCAATCCTTTGGTTCTAGCCGCAGACCGCAACCTGGCTGTCAGCTGGCAAGGAAAAATGCTTGAAAGGCCAATACTCGCTGAGAAAAGGGGAGCTCCTAACGGCCTAACTCGAAGGGGCGCGCGTCTATTTTCCTTCTATGATAAGTACCAACTAACGAATGACCATATGTACAAGAAAACTAACCCAAAGCAATGCTTTGTCTCGCACGACCCGAGCCACAAATTGACAGGAAACAAGGTGGCAAAAGAGCTTCGACCCGGTTGGCTACCCCAGCCGGCCTTAACCTCGGGGACTACTTCTAGTGGACACGCTCTCGCACACCCACAAACTCAAGTCAAGGTAGCCAAAAGAGCTTCGACCCGGTTGGCTACCCCAGCCGGCCTTAACCTCGGGGACTACTTCTAGTGGACACGCTCCCGCACACCCACAAACTCAAGTCAAGGTAGCCAAAAGAGCTTCGACCGACCCGGTTGGCTACCCCAGCCGGCCCGAACCTCGGGAACTACACCCAGTGGACGCGCTCCCGTGCACCCACAAACTCAAGTCAAGGTAGCCAAAAGAGCTTCGACCCGGTTGGCTACCCCAGCCGGCCCGAACCTCGGGGACTAAACCGAGTGGACGCGCTCCCGCGCACCCACAAACTCAAGTCAAGGTAGCCAAAAGAGCTTCGACCCGGTTGCCTACCCAAGCCGGCCCGAACCTCGGGGACTAAACCTAGTGGACGCGCTCCCGCGCACCCACAAAATAAAGTCAAGGTAGCCAAAAGAGCTTCGACCCGGCTGGCTATCCTAGGTGGCCCGAACCTCGGGGACTACACCCAGTGGACGCGCTCCCGTGCACCCACAAACTCAAGTCAGGACGGCAAAAGAGCCTCAACCCGGCTGGCTATCCCAGCCAGCCCGAGCATAAAAGACCGCAAAATGGCAGAGATATAAACAAAAAACACCAAAGATAAGCAAAGGGCACCAAGACATAAAGCGGAGCGCGAAGGCTCCGCGCAGATTCAGAATTCGACGACAAAAGTCAGCCGAAATGTAGCACTAGCAAAATCACAAGTTTCACAAATACACCCGGCATTCCGGGGATCAAGAGTCTGGAACTGAAGAAGTGGAAGGAGCAAGAGCAGGATCTGGATCAGCCGGGGCGGCACCGGCATCAGTGGGAGGAGGCTGGCTGCTGGAGGCGACGTCAGTATGATTCAAAGGTGCCGGGACCCAGTGGAACGGCCATGGCTCTCCGGGGGGCACTAAAGTCACGCTCCAAGTCCACATAGGTGGCAATCTTCACCCCACGGGACTGGAGCGCCGGAGTGCTGCCGCGAAGGCCCTCGTAGCTCGTCCCGAGACGGAAGCCACGAGCAAGAACACTCAGGTCGATACCCGGATACCACGACTTCATGTGGTCCAGAGCCATCTCCACTCCGCCTCGAGCAGCCCGCTCCTTATGGATGTCCAGCACGTCGATGCCTTTGGACAGATCCACGGCCATGCTGGCGATGTCGTGCACCTCGCCCGCGTCCGGCCAGAGGTAGTGGAAGAGGTCGTTGCCAACAACATGCAGGCCATTGCTCTCCTCCGCCAGCACCTTGACCAGATCGAGAGCAGTCAGGTCGCGTCCAACCTCATCCACGGCCATCTCGGTCGCCTCAGGATAATGCGCTGTAGCCAAGCACAAAGCAGAATATCAGACAAGATCGAGCAAGTCATGACACAACGGAAGAAGGAAAATGAAGAACTTACTGATGACCATCTCCGAGATGTTCTGGAGATGCTGAGTAAGCTCCCCCTCCCGGGCGTGAAGAATCTTGATTGTCTCCTCCTGTTGGGTAGAGATCGTCTCAAAATTCTTCAGCGCCTCCGCCCGGATGTCATCTGCCTTCTTGCCCCGCTCCACGCTAACCTCAAGTTGATGCTTGGCCATGGCAAGTTCATCGAACTGCGCCTGTCGTGCCTTGTTCGATTCTTCCAGTCGGGCGACATTATCCTTGAGGCGCTCCACCTCCCTCTCCTTGTCCTGGATCATGGCTGTAGGAGGATACCCAATGGTCAACAAAAAACGGGAAAAGTGAGCCAATCGCCAAGACAGATCTGAAGAAGAAATCTTACGGCCAAGATCCCGGGTGTTCTTCACAGACTCCGCAAAAGCTCTCTGCAGCAAGGAAACAAATGAGCAATAGAGAAGAAAACTGGCTGGAAGAACAGAAACATGTGAAGGGCAACGACTTACCTCCATCAAAACAAAAAAAAATTTGGCCTCGCCAAGGCCCTTTTCCATTCCCTTAACCAGGTGGCGAACCTGGCTGAGTGCGACGGGTGCTGAGCCCGAGAGCTAGGCAAGGATCGCATCCGGCGTCAGCACAGCCGGACCAAGCCTTGAGCCGGTGATGATAACCTCGTCATCATTGGCAGCCACACTCG
This sequence comes from Avena longiglumis, assembly GCA_030063025.1. Lineage (NCBI taxonomy): Eukaryota > Viridiplantae > Streptophyta > Magnoliopsida > Poales > Poaceae > Avena > Avena longiglumis. The sequence goes on along the minus strand of CP125974.1, from coordinate 465,279,723 downwards.
AAGGCACAGCCAGCACAAACTCCCTCCTAGCCGGCTGGCCACCATCCGACTGGTGGCCATCTGCCGCAGCCGCCTACATCGCCCCAGCCTCCTCCATCACCTCCGTAATCACAGGCCTGGCGGAACTGCTTGGAGCATCTCTCTAGGCCGGGTTCATGCCTGCCCCGGGACGAAGGAGGGGGGTCTCCGGGTCCTGCGCAGCCGCAAATAGCTGTCCCAACTGCGAAGATGCAGGCGCCTGGTGCAGCATCCCCGTGGTCGGGGAGCCCTCAGCGGCCCTAGGCGGAGACGACGTGTCGGCCGCAGCCGGGCCATCCACAGTCGGCGACCTCGCCACCTCTTCAACCGGCGGAGGAGGTGGAGGAGCACCGAAGGCGGCACCACCGTCGCCAAGCACCATGGCCTCGCTGTGCAAAGTGAGGAGTCCAAGGAGGAACCAACAGAACCACAGAGCGGCAAGCAAGGGCAAGGGAGATACTAACCCAGCGACGGACGGTGGAGCAACGACCTGACGCCCTCAGTGCGTCTTTTCAATTCAACTGGAACGAGAATGGCAACAGGCGCCGCCTTCTTTCCCCGGGCTCTCGCCGCGGGTTTCTCTCGGCCACCCTCCTCGTCCGTGACATCGACTGCGATACAAGCAAGGAATCAAAACCACAACCTCAAGAAACAAAGGTGAAGGAAAGAGCTATGGTCAGCAACTTACCATGAGGATCCAAGGGGCCGTCATCCGCCCGGACGGGAAACCCTTCGGGCTCCGTCTAGGGGTACTTCTTCCGCTTCCTGTCCTCCAAGAAGGACGGAAGCAAGAAGTCACCCATACCGTCCTCGGCTATCTGTGCCGTGAACAACTAATCAAAAAGGAGAGCATAAGGCACCCAAGGAAAGCAGGCAATGACAAGAAACGAGACGCAAGACAACCAGAGAAAAACTTACCCGAGGCGGCAGGCGGTCGCGATGATACGGGGGGCAGGAATACGCCCAGTTGGCCTCCATGCGGAACTTGGAGATCATGGAGACCCAGTTCCGCAGGTCCTGGTAGGGCACATCCTTCCGCGACGTCCTCGTCAGATCGTTGGCGTTCGAGAGGTGGCACATCTTATGCGAGCACTTCTGCAGCGGAAGCACGCGACGCATCATCCACGACAAGGTGATGTCCCGGGCGGTGAGCCTCTCTGTCTCCACCATCATCTCCAGCCGAGTGGCCATCCGGTCGAGGTTCACCACCGCACCCATGCCCTTCGTCGTCTAGGCCTTCCGCGTCGAGGGCAAGTTGGCGAAGGGTGGAAGGAAGATCTAGTCAACTTCTGTGGCATTGCTCACATAGAAATATGAGCGCTGCCACAGCTTGACGGTGTCGGGGAGCTCGAACCGCGGAATCAGCGAGGAGGTCCGCGGGTAGATGGCGCAGCAGCCCGTCTGCGTCTGCGAGCCACCCTTAGTGGTGTTCTGGGCCTTGAAGTGGAAGAACTTGAGAAAGTTCGCCACCTCGGGCCACACCCCAAGATATGACTCAAAGCAGGCCGCATGATGCGACAGCTGCGCCATGGCGTTGGCGCCCAAGTGATGAAGCTAGAGGTCGAAGAAGAGAAAGATCTAGAGGAGGAAAGGGCTGATGGGAAGGCCGAAGCCACGGGCAAAATGCAGCACGACCCCAAGACCGAGGATTCGGCACCCGCTCCTCCTCCGGGGCGAGCCGGTGCTTCACGAGCATCGACGAGGGAAGAAACCTCCCCCGCTGGTAATTGTTGACGATCTCGTCGGTCACAACGGACCCGCACCAGCCACCGCGTTGCTCCGGCAACGTTTCGACAGAGGAGGTGGCCATGGTGGATGGGTAATAAGTGGCCAGCGACGGCAATGAGAAGGCGCGCAAGAGCAAAGGGCGCTAGAGCACGAGGGGAAGATGAGCCGAAGGATGGACAAGTGTGGGAACCGATCCCCCTCAGAGCTCTATTTATCCCCGCGGGTGGCATCGTCGCCTCTTCGGCTTCTACGCGACGCGTGGCACTACGGAACCACAACCACACGATGCTTCGGCTCCAGATCCCCTGCACTATCGTAATCGCCACAGAAGATCTGCGGGCGTTACCAGGAGACGAGGCATGCACACTCACCCCGAGAAACCGCTGTGGCAAGTTGCGTGCGAAGTTGCCAAAAACTGGCGCAGCAACACAGAAGTCAAACTGGCGCGACGTGCGCCAGAGCCGCAGTCTTGGGTGACGACATCAACGACGTCATCAAGCCAAACATTTCATCGTCAGCTGTGCCATCCGGTACCTGCCTTCGCTGTTTACACCCAGCGGACGGCCACCGATTCCGCAGCCGGTTAAATCCATCCGGAAAGCAAAAGCAAAAGCCGTAGCCGGATGCAACAAAACAACTCTCTCGGGACAACAAGGTGCACGGAATATCTTGCCCATCGACAAGCACATACGTGCTCGGGGACTAGTGTCGGGGGGATAACCCCCGGGTGGGGAAAGCCATGCACAAGAAGGACGACTCCAGAAGATGTAGGATGCCAGGCCTCCAAGATAGACAACTCTAGCAGATGGCGATCACACCCGGCTGGGCTTATAACCTTCCTGGCTAGCCTATCTAGCCGGTGGCTAGAAGAACCGGCTGGGTGGCAGTTTCCACCCGGCTCACCTCAGATTCGATGGAGAGAACGGAAGGGCTGACGTTCCGTGTGGGGTACGCCTCTGGCTCTCCCTCGTCATCAAGCAAGCTGGCATGCCGTAATGACCAGCGCTACCCGAAAAATATAAAGCAAGGCGGTCGGCTCGTACTGGCGAAAGCAGTCCGGGTTACCGTTAAAGAAAGGGTGATGCCCCAAAGGAAGCCCAGGTGACCACTAAAGATAAGGATGATGCTTAAAGAAGGGCGGACTGGGTCCTGGCCCACTGTCTTGGCCCTGCAGCCGGCCCTGCCCTTTCAACCCATATCCAAATAGTAAACCCTAGGACCCTATCTGTAATCTGCCCCCAGACCAGTAAATAAGGGAGCGCAGAGCTAGGGTTCTAGGAAGAGGCAATAATATAAGGATATAAGTGTTAGCATCAAGTTCCCATCTTCCTCTAGCCTTCTATAGTAGCTAAGGAAACAACTCAAGGAGCATCTATACTGAGCATCAGCTCCCACACATAGTTCATCTTGCAGGAGTAGGGGTGTTACCTCGCCAAGAGGGCCCCGAACCTGGGTATGCCCCTATGTTTGCAGTGCACCATGCCCAACCCGTTGCGTGAGCCACCGAATGCATCCGTGTGTCCCTTCTTTGCCATCCCCGATGGCACTTCCGTGTTCCACACCACGACAAAAACAAAAACTGTGGTGGTCCTATTATTGGAGTACGTCACAATTATCACTCATATTCTAAGTCTATGATATCCTCCCTTAGACGTTTTATGGCGGTCTCTAAATCTTGGGTATACTTCTTCCCCTCTCTAAGGTCATTTTGAGTGTTGAGAATTCTACACTTGACTCTTTCACCAAGCTCCTTGATAGCATACCAAGCTGCATTTCTTGTAGAGTCGAAGAATGACATATACATTTATGAGTTGGTGAACTTGCAGAATCCCGACTCTTTGTGGTTGTCTCCCTTCTTTTTGTACAAGTGGAGTTGTACCCAGCAATATTCTCCTCCTTCATCCATCACTGGAAATCCCTTGCACATGGCTTCACCATGTATTCCCAAGCTAACCATGAGGTTTTTGAGTGCCTTGGGAAACTCCTTCTCACATTCTAAGGTCATAGTCATGAGTGGTCCCTTCTTGATGGCTTCGTTGATGGAGGCCATCTACAAATAGAGATGAGAAAGAAGATTAGGAGAGGTTTACGAGAAGAAAAAGAGAAGTGAGGAATTTTTTAAAGAGTTGCATTTTCCTACTGGTTTCCTTAGTCTAATCCATCTTAGGGTCATAATACTACATGCAACATAGTGCTCTGATACCATCTGTAAGTCCCCACCTTTTAAGGTAAAGGCCCCTATGATTGCAATGCTAGTCCCTGGATCGAAATGCTAGCATCCATAGTTTAAGATGAAGTACACAGATACAAAGGTCTTTATTACATTGTCATTCCAGAGATAACTTAGTATTTACAACTCATTAGCCCAAGGCTAATACATAGATTTCATACATAAGTAAATAAATAAAAGTCTTCATCTCCATGCGCCACATGCAAACATGTTGAGTGTAGACTCACAACCCTAGTCACCATCAGAGTAACCTGCAACATCATAAGTTACAGCCATAGAGGGTCAATCACTACTAGGAAACTAGCTATAGATAGACATACCTTCTATGGCGCATGGTTATGACCATGCGCCACAAAAGTTATCCAGTGGCGCATCCGGAGCAATGCGCCACAGAACCACCAAACTTCCGTGGCGCATCTTCCAGAGCCATGCGCCACAGAAGTTTGGTGGGACCCACACCAGCCGTTGGACCATGAATCTTTTGTGGAGCATCACTCCGTATGCGCCACATAAGTTTGGTGGGACCCATAGCAGGCGGGGTCTGACCGTGCTCTGACCAAACTTCTGTGGTGCATACAAGGAGATGCGCCACAAAAGTTTATATCTTCTGTGGACCATATCACAATATGCTCCACAGAACAATTATGTGGGCCCCACTCTCTGGACACCTATGTACAAGCTTCTGTGGTGCATTGTTGCGTATGCGCCACAGAAGAACAAACTGTTGTGGCGCATGTGTGCAGTATGCACCACAGAATGCTTTGTGCTTCTCAGATTATTTGTTTCCTAGTACACACATTTTTCCTCTTGTGCTTGTCCCAACTAAACAAGTACCAGTGGAATAGGTAGAATATACTAGACAATCTAGTAGATAGACATGTGAAGTGGCATACATCATTGCAAAATGCACATGCGCATAGCCTTGAACAGCAAAACAACAATGCCATACAAGGATGGGCCAAAAGAAAGAAATGACCTGAAATTGCTTGGTATCAAGAAGGAGCTTCAGTACCCTGATAGCGATGATGATGACGATCAAACGGAAGGGACTCAGGGTCGTCGCAAAAGGGTTAAGAAGAAGGAGGTGGTTGTGCTTCGCGCTGCCTGCTTCACTCTGTGTCAGGAGGAGATCGAGCAGTTTTTCAGGTGCCTCCTAGGAGTCAAAGTTCCTCACGGTTACTCGGGCAAGATAAGAAGGTATCTCGACATAGCGAAGAAGAGGTTCAGCGGTATGAAGTCCCACGACTGTCACGTGATGATGACACAGATACTTCCATTTGCCATACGAGGGATAATGGACGAGCACGTCCATGAGACGCTGTTTGGCTTGTGCAACTTTTTCGACGTCATCTCTAGGAAGTCGATCGGCATGAAGCAGCTCGACAGGCTACATGAAGAGATCGTGGTGATACTATGCGAGCTCGAGATTTACTTTCCGCCCGCATTCTTTGACATCATGGTGCATCTACTTGTCCATGTCGTGGATGACATCATCCAGATCGGGCCGACATTCCTGCATAACATGATGCCGTTTGAAAGGCTGAACGGTGTAATCAAAGGGTTCGTTCGCAACAGGTCCCATCCAGATGGAAGCATAGCCAAGGGCTTTCTGATCTACGAGTGCATCTCTTTCTGCTAGAACTATCTAACCACCGAGAACAAGGATGTTGGAATGCCCACCAAGAAGCACCTTGGAAGGCTCGCTGGGTATGGTCACCGCGAGGGCCACCGCTCACTACATGTCGGCATTGCTAATCGACGCGCCGACTTTACCTGGGCACCGAGTCACACTACAACACATTGAATTGGTCAGCCCTTGGGTGGAAGAGCACAAAAGATTGATCTAGCAGGAGTACATAGACCAGGCCCGCCCGAGGAAGAAAGGAGACGTAACAAGAGAACACAACTCCACCTTCACGGATTGGTTCAAGAAAAGGCTGCTGGACAATCCCCCGCAGATGCCTTCTACGGAAGATCAACAACTCATATTGTCCTTGTCACAGGGCCCAGCGCATAACGTAAAGACCTATCAGTCATACAACATCAACGGTTACAGATTCTACACCGAGGAAAAGGACATGAATAGCGAATATCAAAACTCAGGAGTTACTATGATGTCCTTCGCCGTTGACGAGACTACTATCATGGAAAGATTCTACGGAAGGATCGAGGAGATATGGGAGCTCGACTACTGTGGAGAGACGGTACCGATGTTCCGTGCTAGATGGGCCAAGAACGTCGGAAAAGAAGGCCGATATTTCAACACCTGCGTTATACCAGATGCCAAGTCGGCAAAGAAGGCCTCCACGAAAAATGAGCCATGGATACTCGCTAGCCAAGTTGATCAATGTTTCTTTATTACCGACCCTTCAAAGCCCAATCGTGTTGTAGTGAGGAGGGGCAAGAGGAGCATCATCGGAATGGAAGGATCCGCCAACGAGCAAGACTTCGACAAGAATGGCGATCCAAAGATCTAAGAGGAGTTTGACAGGTACTTCAACATGCCTACTGCTACTACATTAAGAAGAAAGACCACACTACCTACTAAAGGTTGTCCGTTCACGAGAAGAAATCTCATAGTGCCCAGGCTAAAGTATTCAACCGCGAAGAAAAAAGGCTACTAAAGGTAAGAAGATTGCGAAGAAATCTCATATCACACGACGATGTGTGACCTTTTTTGTGTATTAGTTAGAGACTAAAATATATCGTGATATTCGTGTGTGTATACAAATGCACATGTGTTTGTGACAAGCACAATATATACAATAATCCGGGGACTGTTTTTTAATAAATATACATGTGTATGTGCTTGGTTTTAAATATATTAGTAACATGTAATTTTGAAACAAAGAAAAAAAAGTGACCCAGCCAGGATTCGAACCACTGGGATAATCTGTGTTTGATGTCCAACTACAGCCCCACGTTTGTTTTGACTAAGTGCCAATGTTCTGTGGCGCATATTGCTCGAATGCGTCACAGAAATTCAAACTTCTGTGGCGCATGCCAGCGATATGCGCCACAGAACATTGGCACTTAGCCAAATAACTGTTCGGCCCCTTCCCCTTTCTTTCCCCAACCTGTTGCTTACCTCTCGCGCCCGACGAACCCTAGCGCCCGACGAACCCTAGCGCCAGCATGCACCCTAGCACCGAAGGAGGAGGGAGCCGTCGCTGATGTCGAAGCCGCTATTGGAGACCGTGGAGGAGGAACCCTAGCCACTGTCGGAGCCCGTGGAGGAGGGAGCCCGTGGAGGAGCAGGCACAGGAGCCCGTGGTGGAGGAGGAGCCGCCGCTGGAGCCCGTGGAGGAGCAGGAGAAGGAGCCCTCCCACGCCACCTCGCCGTCCATGCTTCCTCGCCGTCCATGCCACCTCACCGTCGACCCCTTGGTGAGCATCGCCGTCTCCTCCCCTGTCCCCTCTCTCTCTCTGTTCTTCTCTGTTCTTCTCTCTATGGCGCTGCGTATTTGAGTACAAGGTGCACAACCTGGTCCTGCACTTGATTGGATGCAGCAAAGCTGTTGATGTCATGTCTTTTTTTATGACCAACTCGGGTTTTGGTACGAGGAAATTTAATCAATTTAGTGACTGCTACATGAACTGGAATGCAGTTCAGTTACAGTACCAATTCAAGTAACATAGTGATGATGATATGCATGCATGTGATGCTATTGTTTTGAATACTATATTAAATTGCATTGCCTTCTTCAATTTTATTTCTTAGCTTGAGTAGTAAGGGACATGATGTCTGATCTCATATCACTGAATACTGGATTTTCCTCTTGGGTGCTTGCTCTCAGCTACATGTTACCTGCCTACCTTTCTCATAGTCATTCAAAGTACATTTCTGAAATTTGAATAATTGGCGCCCATGAATCCGTGCACAACGTAAATCTGAATTGGTTGTGATTAGCATACAGTCATGATCTTCAATTGAGTGGCAAATTCCCCACCGACTCAGATGCATCATTTTGTTCCCCTCCCTTTCAAACATTTTGAGGCAAAATCTCCTGCTATTATTATTAGATGGACACTAGCCAAATTCAAAATCTCAATCGAGCGGCAAAACCACCCACCGACCTTCCCGCCCTCCGTTTCAAAAACTTTGAGCCAAAATCTCCCATCGGGAGTACCATTTTTATATTATTATTAGAATAGAAGATGGGCGCTAGCCAAATTCAAAATCTCAATCCAGCGGCAATATCACACATCGACCTTGAAGCATTTTGCGCTCCTCTGTTTCAAAAACTTTATACTGTAAAATTCCCATTCTACCCTTTGTTCAGACGACACATGGGCATGCTAAAGTCGGTAGCTTGGGGGCGTGATCGTAATTTGTTTCATGTTCACCTCTATGGTCCATATTCATGTAGTTTTCCCGCTGGCCCTCCCGAAAATCCTAAGCTCCTCTATCCCCTCCACGACCACTGCGCGCATCGGCCGGCTGCTAGTCGATGGCGTCATGAGCCGCTTGAGCTGCGGTCTCGTGCACTACCACGGATCCGCTTCATCGACACCCACCCCACCGGATCTAGTTCACCTGGCTTCTGTTCCATGACAGCGGAGCTGTGGTCTCATTCACCATCCTGATGGCGTCATCGACCTCCCAAGCTCTTCTTCCTCGCCGCTGAATGCTACCCAACCTTAACGCAGCCGCCTCACCGGTGTCCATCGGATGGGATCGAGTTCAATGAGTTCCATGTCCACCACTCCAGACCAGCTGCACGGGCCTTTCCGTTCACTGCACCGGATCTGCCTTGGCAATGCTCTCTTCCACCGCACCGGATCTGCCTTAGCGTCGCTCTCGTCTGTCGTCCTCAAGCGGGCATCAACCACCCAAGATCTGCTTCCCGGACTGCCCAAGATATACTTAGCCGCAACCGCAGCACTCTCGGTGACATGCACGTCACCTTCACGGTACTAACGATGCTTAGATGCCTCTCCGACCGAGGTAACCTAATCTCCAACCCCTTTTTGTTTTCTCATCAATATAGCAGGTTAAAGCCTATCACAGTGAACTTCAATGTAATCGTGCTAGTACATACAAGTTATTGGGCATGTCTGTTCTTTGTGCTACATACAAGGTCACTGTACATGTTTGTTTGCATTCGCTTCTCTACAAATTTCAAGTAACGCATATGTTTTTTTGCATTCGCTGCTCTACAAATGCCTGATATTGTGTAGTTTTTGCAAAATGTGAAGTCAGTGAAAAATATTAGTGTGGATTCCCTGCTCCACAGTTACTAAATCTATCTGGTTCGTCCTGAGCTAAGCTCTTTCTATTATTTCCTCCCTAGCATCATTCTGCTATCCTATAGTACTTGTTTAAACTCATCGTACTAGTTCAATAATAATTGTGTTGTTGCAATCTGGATCTTTAAAAGATGCAACACTGACTATTTGTTTTTCTTTTCGTAGAGCTCAAAAGGGAACACTGAACATGTTGGTTTGCACAGCCTCTTCTACAGGTTCACAAGCACAAGGTCATTGTTTCCTTATTTGTTGCTGGTTTATCCTAAGCAACGACATAACTATCCTCTACTGTGTAGTTCATTCATGGTTTGCAATCATGCTCTGCATGTTATGGCATGATACCATTATAATTTCTGTCTCATTCATTCTTAGCTACTCCTACAAGAGTAACTGCATGCCCATTGTGTAGCAAACCGAAAATTCGGAGTCACCCAACGTCTCTTACATTCCAGGATATACAACTGCTTCCATATATATTTGTTGAAATGATCTTGTTAGCTTATATTTGTTGAAATTCTAGGAAACACTTTGTTTGATTGCTCAATTCATATATAGGCACACTTGTGTAATGCTTGCTTGTCCTGTTCTATAGGTTCACAAGCAATGCCATTATATTTCATGTCTAATCGTTCGTCCTAAGCAGCGACATAGCTATGCTCTACTGTATATATAGTTCATTTGCAGTTTGCATTCTTCCTCTACAACTTCTCTTATGATTCCTTTATAATTTCTATGTGGTTCCTAGCTACGACAGTAACTGCATTCCCATTGTTTAGCTCACCGCAAATAATGGGTCACCCAATGTCTCTTGCATTCCTGGTTAAATGACTGCTTCCATATATATTTGTTGAAATGACCTGGCCAGTTTATATTTGCTGAAATTCTAAAAAACACTTTGATTGATTGCTCATTTCATTGTAGGTACACTTGTATAATGCTTTCTTGTCATCTTCTACAGGTTCGCAAGAGAAGCTATTATATTTGTAATTTGGTGTTGGTTCATCCTAAGCAACGACATAACTATCCTCTACTGTGTAGTTCATTCATGGTTTTCGATCCTGCTCTGCAAATTCTCGCATGATGCCATTATAATTTCTGTCTCGTTCATTCTTATCTACAAAAGTAACTGCATGCCCATTGTGTAGCTCACCGCAAATTCTGAGTCACCTGTTGGGGATATGCTATATGGGTATCCTCACAGCACGTCCTCTATCCGGATAACCCGGGTGGCCCACAGTTGGTAGCATGGCCCATGGCCTGCTGGGTGGCCTAGTTAGATGGATCCAGAAGGGAGGCCCATGCCGGATAAAGGAAGGCTACGGTGGGGTCACCAGCATACCCGGAGCCCTGGAGTACAAGACAAGCTACACTAGATATAGTCAGTGTAGGACTCTGTAACCTATCCGGCTAGGACTTTTCCCTATAACCCTAGGACCTGGCGACTATATAAGTTGGGCCTATGGGAGCCTTTAGGGTACAACCTTAGACGATAACTTAGACTTTCTAGTCACACCTCGCACAGCGAACCTATCTTTGTAACTCGGCGTATTGCCATTATAGTGATTTATAGCTGGAGTAGGATTCCGCAACCGTTGTGGGATCTGAACCTGGGTAAGATGTGTTACCTCGTACCCGTCAACCGTCCACCTTCCCCCATGTCTCTAAACACACATTGTGAGGACCCCTCCATGGCATACCCGTCGGCAATACCACGACAGTTGGCGCCCACCATGGGGCAAGAGGCGCTTCAGGCTCTTCAGCGGACGAGGACCAAGGTCTCCGCGGGAATCAGCGAAACCGTAGCCATCGGTCGCGTTCTCTTCTCCGGAAACATTCCGATCGTCCCTTCCGACGAGTTTTGGATCCCGGCGAAGACGAACCCTACGTGATGCTTGATCGTCCCCATCAGAGACATCCACCTCTTCATCGGCGAAACCGACTCGGGCACTAGTTTCGTAGGAGTCGGAGGAGCGTCAAGACCCGCACGGACCGCCTACGGGCAGGATACATTCGCGGAAGGATCGATGTCGGATCTCTCCCCGGAGTTCGCCGGCAAAGATCAGAAAAATTCAAGGACCATGCATTCCTTTGGCGGAGGAGGCGATCGGGTTAAACCCATAGGAGCTGCAAATTTCCGACAAAGGAGCACATGAGTTCAATAATACAACAAATTGAGAGTATCTAGACTACAAAAGTCCAAGACGGAGAATCACTTACTGAAGATGCTAATCTCAGCCTGCCGGAGAGTCTCCGCCATGGAGTCCCGTTCTTGTTGGAGGAGCTTGTACGCTTCATGATGGTGTTGATTTTGCTCATCAGCAGCTTTATTCTACTCTTTCAAGATAGCGATTTCCTCCTTCAAGCGATTCATCTCCTCATTGGCAGTGTCCTGCGGGACTTTCATTGAGTCTTCATGCATCTTCAGCATGTCCTTCCTCTCTTGCTTAAGGATCTTGTTTTCGCTATCCAGCTGTTGAATATGCTTGGATTGCTCAACAATATCCTTTGCCTTGGAAATGGTTTCTGCAAGTCGGAGAAAAGACCAGCACAGTAAGTACTCGGAGAATGTTGGCGCAAAACCACGTCGGAATGCGAAAAAGAAAGATAAAACAGAAGCTTGCTCTTGGTGATTTGTTCCTTCAAGAAGGCAGTTTTACCCTTTTCAGCTTGGAAGTCAGCACGCATCTTCTGGTACTTGTCGTTGGCTATGCCCCTCCGAGCATTCTCGTTCTATGGAAAGAAGAAAGTTAAACGTTGTTTGGTCTACTTGGATCATCTAGCCGGAAAATTTCCACCTAGACGCTCGGGGCTTACAGCGGGAGTTTTTTAACTTAGCAATATGCTTAGTCTTTCTTTAAGAATCTATAGTCGGAACTAATTCAGTTTTCGATTAGAAGCTTGGGGGATACAGTATAATGTTTCGAACTCAGACATATGCTTAGCTTCTCTTTAAGCACCTAGTAGGAACTAATTCAGTTACAACTAGAAGCTTTGGGGCTACAGTATCAAAATTTATAAACATTGCGTATGCTACTCTTAAAGCATCTAGTCGGAATAATTCATTCAAACTATATGCTTGGGGGATACGGTGAGAAGTTTTCTAGCTTAGTCACTCTTAGAGCATTTAGACACAAAGACCTATGGTTTTATGTCTAAATCCTAGGGGGCTACAGTGGGATACTCATATGAAATATAAAAGGCAAATAAAACTTACAAGTGCAACGATCTTAAGGTTGGTAGCACTCTCAGCCTGCAACTTGCCAAAGGATACACTGTTTCCTTGGAAGATCTCTACTTGCCGAAGAAGCTCCTTGAGACCGCACGTTGGAGATGTCAGCGCCGCACCAGGAACCAGACAGGTGCTACCCGTGTAAGTGCCGGATAGACTATCTTCGGGAACTCTATGGCCTTCCTGGGTGCAAGGACGCCGCCTTCGGCAGAGGTACCACCTTCCACCACCGCCTTACCTCTACTCATGGCATCCTTAGCCAAAGCTTCAGACATTTGGTTTGCGGCACTCTCCTGCGTCTCCTGTTCGCCGACAATAGCGAGCTCTGTGGAGGCGCCTGAGTCCACTTCCATGGCGGAAGGGCCAGATGCTTCTTTAGATTGAGAGTTTGTCGGAGCAGACGAGGGTTGGACGATGGGAGTGACATGGGCGATGGCGGGAGATGCGTCGCGATGCATCATATCCTTTATGGTTCTAGAAGCCCCCAAAGTTTTGGAGGTCTTCTTCAAGCTGGTTGTGGCTTTCTTCCTGAAACGTGCAAAATGCATAAGTACGGGAATAAGACAGACAATGGAAAATGTCGGAGAGAAAGAAGCTTACACAAGAGGGGTGCTTTGGCAAAGGGAATCCCGGTAACTTTTCGTTTCTCCGCCTCCAAGGCGGCGGTAGTCTTCTTCGAGGCTCCACCCTCCGCATTCTTCTTCTTGCATCCGTCGGCAGCGTCAGAGGTGGAGTTCTTCCGCTTTCGCGACAACGGAACATCGTCGTCGGACACGACCATGACTTCCTTCATCTTTGGATCATAGATTTGGACAGCCATGCTATCCTCCTCTAGATTGCTAAGCTGTTAAGTGAAGGGCCACCGTGTTAGATGAGATGGTAATGGCTAGACGGAAGAACTGGAGTATATGTCATACATGGAAAATAAAATAGGTACCTTTGGGCACTTGATCTCTACGAACATGTCGTAGGTGATGGTGAAGCCACGCTTCCTATCCTTCACCTTGACGATGTCCTTGAGGCGAAGCTTGATGGAGTCGCTCGAGAAGTTATCCTCGGAGATGCGGAGGCTACCCCTTCTATCATTGGAATACTTGTGCATCAGCTTCGAGCGGTGCTGCAGAGGCTGGATCCGCCTAATGAACCAGCACATGGCTAGGTCCAAACCGGTTAAACCCGTATCTACGAACCACTCTATCCGCCTTATAGCGTGGGAAGCGTCGATGTCAGAGGGAAGTGAGGCCTGGGATCTCCATGTCGGGGCTTCAGCGGCAGCTCCATCGACGAAGTCCGGGTACGTTATTTCTCGGCCGGCCAAAGGGATATCTGGGTCGTAGAAGTAAGTATGCTTCCAGTTCTTGTAGGACTCGTGGCCGACGATGTTGGGGAACCGCCGGCCAGACCGGATCTTAAAACTAATGGTGCCACAATTTCTGAGCTCGTCCTTTCCGGCTCCGGCTTCGCGCTTGACGGTAAAGAAATATATGAAGAGATCTAGCCTAGGCCTAATCCCTAGATAACCCTCGCAGAGCGTCATGTAGTTGCTGAGCGCTAAGATGCTATTGGGGGAGAGGTTATGTGGTTGTACTCGGTACGTAATGATTCAGGACAGCAAGGAAAAAGTTGGAGATGGGTAGGGAGATGCTGCATACCATTTGCGCTTTGAGGTACACCTTCTCTCTGACTTGGGGAGAAGGAGTGACCTCGTCGGCCGGTGCCGCCCGCCAGGCGAGCCCCTCCGTCGCAGGGAGGTAGCCCTCGTTGATCAGTTCTTTGATGTCGTGGTCCGTGATATCCGAACCGCGCCAGTCGCCCTTGTGGGAGTCATACTCCTCTAGCAGCTCTAGCGCCGCTGAGTTATGATCGCCGTCGGTGGTTTCCACCACCGCGGGCCTGGGGATGACCAGTCCCTCTGGAGGCACGATGACGGTGCTCGCCAGCTTCATCGCGGCTTTGCCTGACGCCGCCATGGAGGGGGAGGAGCTACTGCTGGCCATTGGTTGTGTTCGGTGGTGACTGGGAGAGATTGGGGAGCTAGGTTTTTTCGCACGATGTGCGGAGAGCTCAAGAAGGCACTCGCTAGAGGAAGAAGACGATGTAGAGGAGAATGATGTGAAAAGTAAATTTTCCACCGTGGTTACTATTTATGGTCTCTGGCATCAAGATTCGTGCAGCTTAATCGAATGGTTGCCGTGTAGGCGACGTGTGCGGGGACGTGCATGGAAATTTCGCCACGTTACCAACCGTCGCCGCCAACAGTCTGTATCGCTCGCGCGGGAAAAGAGGACATGATTGCGTTATCTGCATATGTTAGTTACGAGGTGTTGCTGACCTATGTCTACATCGCCCTAGCTGTCATAGGCAGATGAACCATCACATCGGAAGATTCTGGCATGGACGGATCCAGTCCGGCTACGGAAGAGTACGATAAAAGTTTTAGCAATTCTCCGACTTACAAGTTGAAGACAGAGAAAATCTTGCATCGTTCTTTGGGAGTACTACAAGATGTTGCTTGATGATTTGCCGACATCCATCTAGACGGAGCATTCAACGTGAAGAGGGAAGACAACACAAGATCTCGGAGTTCTCCGGGGGCTACTGTTGGGGATATTCTATATGGGTATCCTCATAGCATGTCCTCTATCCGGATAACCCGGGTAGCCCACAGTTGGTAGCATGGCCCATGGCCTGCTGGGCGACCCAGTTAGATGGATCCAGAAGGGAGGCCCATGCCGGATAAAGGAAGGCTATGGTGCAATCACCAGCGTACTCGGACCCTTGGATTACAAGACAAGCTAGACTAGTTATAGTCAGTATAGTACTCTGTAACCTGTCCAGCTAGGACTTTTCCCTGTAACCCTAGGACCTGGCGAATATATAAGTCGGTCCTATGGGAGCCTTTAAGGCACAACCGTAGACAATAACTTAGACTTTCTAGTCACACCTCGCACAACGAACCTATCTCTGTAACTCAGCGTATTGCTATTATAGTGATTTATAGCAGGAGTAGGATTCCGCCACCATTGTGGGATCTGAACCTGGGTAAGCTGTGTTACCTCGTACCCGTCAACCGTCCTCCTTCCCCCATGTCTCTAAACACGCACTGTGAGGACCCCTCCATGGCGTACTCGTCGGCAGTACCACGACATCACCTAAGGGTCTCTTGCATTCCATGATATACTACTTCTTCCATATATATTTGTAGGCACACTTGTGTAATGCTTGCATGTAATACCCGCTACTGTTGATGCCGGTAATGGCGCGACGTAATTAGCCTTGATGCCGCGAGCATTTCCTGTCGCGCTTCAGCCTATTTAAACCACACCCCGCCGCGGTCATTTCCCCCCACGCTACACTCTCTTCTCGCCACCAGGTTGCCCTTAATTCGCGTTGCACTGCCCCAACTCCGACGATCTCCGACGAGATATTCCGGTAAGACCCCGTCGCCCCTTGCTGCCTAAACTTGCCAGTATGATCTCCGCGACGATGCGCATCTCCTGACCCCTCTGGTGCATGCTAGGAACATCCAGAGCCTCGGCAACGTCGACCACCACACGAGAGAGACGACACCATCAACTCCGGTGACCAATTGCGGTAAGCTCCGAGCGCCCCTTGCCCCCTCTTGCATACAAGGTTGCTCGCCACCGTCTTGCGCATCTTCTAAGCCATCTGGATCATGCTAGGGCGACGAGGAACCTCGGCAACAACTTCGACAGCAACAACCGACTTAGTTGCATATCCAAATTTGATTTAACTATAACTTTTGATTCCCACGTTAGATTTTGGCAAATTTTATACCGTTGGAATCAGGAGAACAAGCCCTTTCTGTTTATGCAATGTGTTTAATGTTTAGCTTCTATTAAAATGATTTTATTTGCAGAAACTTGTTTAGGACTATTTTGAACATATGAATTGTTTAGGAAATTGTTTTAGTGTCAAATAAACTTGGTTTAGCAAGTTTTTGACTTGGTTATGATTCAGTACTATGCACTTGCTTGGTTGAGTTTTAAAAATCATCACTTAGTATTTTTGCATGCATGCATATGTATTTTTGACTGATTGTATATGTTGTGTGTAATTTGTTGCTACCATTCTTTGTGTAGACTTTGGTGCTAGTGATTGTGATTGTGAAGAGTGCTACTCTTCCAACTACCAAGGAAAGTGGTACTTCATGAATATTTCTATCCTTATATTTTTTATACAAGCATTAGAAATATTTTGCTAAGTCTTGCATGTTACTATTTTTTTTTGCCAAATGCCATGTTGGGAAATCCTAAGTAGTTGTAGAATTGCTAGGAAATTTCTAAGTTAAGTTACTATCTATGTCATGCTTAGCCTAGCTAGTAGCAAACAAGGGTTGGTAAAATATACATGCTATGATGAAAATATTTCTAAGTCTTTGGACTTATGTTTTTCTTAATAAAACAACTAAGTCAATGAATCACCTGGGTGGAATGGGACTTGATTGGTGGTATTTGGTTGAGTGGTTACACAAGGCCCATGGCTATGGTTTACCTTGTGTATCTCACTTGTGGAAAGCCACCCAGGAACAAAGGGATTTTAGAGGCCAAGTGTGGAGAAGCTTCTAGTGCAGCCACTTGGTAATATGGGCTCTGCCTGGATCACATAGGTTGCTAGAACTTAGTCATTTGGATAGTTAGTGGTAGTGGGATGATAGGTTGGAACGCGTCCATTTGGCTAAGGAAGGCTCTGAAGGTCTGTCTTGGTGAAACCAAGTCCGTGGGAAAGTGCACAACCTCTACAGAAGGAAAAATCTAAGTACTTAGCCAAGTCCTTTGTAATGGACAACTTGAGCATCAAGACATGGAAGCTATCAAGAATCTCATCATTCCAACTTCTAAGTAAAAACTTGTGGGTGAACAAGGGTGAAGGACCTCAATGTCTATTGGTGGTTCCTTGGGAAAAGTTTTGACAAAGAAAAACTTAGTGATTTCAACTAATAGGAAAAACCTATTTTGATCAAAGCAAGCCAAGCTACACTTAGCCAAAATGCATATAGTAATATAGTCCGCCTAAATTTTACTAAGGTATCACTTGCCAATACTATTACAAAGTATTGACCCACTGTGGCTGTAACTTGTGATGTTGCAGGTTACTCTGATGAGGATTAGGTGTCATGAGTCTACACTCAACATGTTTGCCTGTGGCACATGAAGATGAAGACTTATATTTATTTACTTATTCAAACTCTTGTATTAGGCATGTGGCCTTGAATTGTAAAGACTATGTTTATCTCTGGAATGGATGTAATAAATGACCTTTGTATCTGTGTACTTCATCTTAAACTGTGGATGCTAGCATTGATCCAGGGACTAGCATTGCAATCACAGGGATCCTTTTTCCTTTACAAAGGAGGGATCTTACAGATGGTATCAGAGCACTGTGTTGCCTGTAGGATTATGACCCTAGGATTGGAAACCACTAAGGAAAAAATTTCAACTTCTACACTTGTCTATTCTTCTCGTAAACTTTTCTAATCTTCTATCTCATCTCTATTTGTAGATGAACTCCATCAACGAAGCCGTCATGGTGCATCCCCTCACCAAGTTTGTTAGGAAGGACCTCTGGGGCTTCAAGGTGAACCAGCCCGGACGCCAGATAGAGCCTACTACGGAGGCCATCGTCTTCAAGCTCATGCACGATGACAGGAAGAGAGAGGCATGGAGGTAGTTATGCAGTATCTGATAGGACGTCTGCTAGGGCGACACTCCCGACAGGTTAGAGGCACCCACTTCCACGTCTTCGGAAGACGTGATGAGGATGGAGAGTCCATCGACTTCGAGGACGATTCGAGGGACGCAGCAGAGCCGATACGCCTGTACCTCCAGGACTTAGAGTCTCTCATTAGGCACGTGGACACAGACAGGACCAATGTCATGCTCAGTAATGACGAGCTCCAGGTGCAGCTTCGCGAGAAGGACAAGCTCTTCGCGCGGCAAAACGAGATA
The DNA here is from genome assembly GCA_030063025.1 of Avena longiglumis. Lineage (NCBI taxonomy): Eukaryota > Viridiplantae > Streptophyta > Magnoliopsida > Poales > Poaceae > Avena > Avena longiglumis. Next base: position 465,261,299 of record CP125974.1, on the reverse strand, counting down.
ATCAAGGAAATGGAGGCGAAGTTCGAGACCCAGGACAGGAAGTTCAAGAGTCAGGAGAAGCATGTCCAGGATAGGAACAAGAAGATCCAGGACATGACTGAAGAACTGCAGTCCAAGGACTTCGAGCTAGAGCAGCAGCAGACGGGGATTGAGAGGCTTCGTTCCCAGAAGAGGGCTCTCAAGGCCAAGATAGAGACCTTGACCACTAGCATCGAGAAGAACAAGGCCGCGATGGAGAACGCGGGTCTTACCTTTGTCGAGGAGGAGATTGATGCCGATGAGTAGACTTGACTACTCGTTTATCTTTCATTATCATACTTGTTATTCTGAGAACTTGTTATTGGACCATCCGACATGTGGATGGCTTGCTACTTCTGTGTTTTACTTTGTGAACTTGTTATTTTGTTGTTGAAACCTTTATCTTGTGTTGCATGCTTTGTGTTTGCTTATGTGATGTAATGTGCATGAAAGCATCTATGGGTATCTCATTCTTATCTCTATTTGAACAAACCACAGATGCCTCCCCATCGTGCAAACCCCAACCCCAACAACAACAACAACAACATCACTCCAGAAATGCAACAAATGATGACTGCTGAAACACAGCTGATGCAGATGATGACAACGTTCATCCAGAACCAAAACAACAACAACAACCCTCCGGGCTTTGATATGCTCACCAGGTTCTTGAGATTGAGGCCAGCTAAGTTCTCAGGGACGACTGATCCCATGGTGGCCAATGATTGGCTACGTTCAGTAAATAAGGACTTGGTAACCATGGCATTACGGATCTTTGGAAAAGTCATTGCAAAGACATCTCGCTGGAAGGGCCAGCCGCCACTTGGTGGGACAACTTCCAGATCACCACTCCCATAGATGAAGTGGCATGGACTATCTTTGAGGATGGCTTTCGCACTGCTCATATCTCATCAGGAGTGATGAGTCTGAAAAAGAAAGAGTTCCACAATCTGAAGCAGCGCCACCGCAGCGTGGCTGAATACATTGAGGAGTTCAACAATCTGGCGTGTTATGCACCGGATGAAGTTGACACCGATGCCAAGAGAATGGAAAAATTTCTGGAAGGCTTGAATGATGAGCTGAATCTGCAATTGGCTGTGGCCTATGTTCCCACTTATCAGTCGCTCTGTGACAAGGCTGCAATATTGGAGAAAAAAATGAAGCAAGTCGAGAGCAGAAAGAGGAAGCACTCTGACAATCACAGCTCGGGATCGTCTCACAAACGATCTCATTATGATGACAGCGGAATCTCAGGATCCCACAAGCATGGGAAATTTAACAAGCACCACAACCACAACCGTCATGACAACAAGCATCACCGCAGTCATGACAATGACAAGTACAAGAACCACAAGAGTGGACATAAGAGCCACCACAGTGGTAATGGAGGTGGAAGTGGAAGCCAGCCTATTAAGAGAGACATCAGTTAGGTTGAATGCTTCAAATGCAAGAAGATGGGGCATTATGCAAATGAATGCCTAGAAAAGAAGGTTGAAGGACCCAATAAGCCCAACCCTTTCCATAAGGGACAGGTAAACCACATCAATGTGGAGGAGGTCTATGAGGAACCTGATGCTGTTGCTGGTAAGTTCAGACTCAATTCTATTCCAGCATTGTACTCTTTGATACTAGTGCATCTCATTCATTCATATCAAGAGAATTTGTTGAAAGAAATGAACTATCGGTAGAAACTATTGGGTGTCCTATAAAAGTAAGTTCTCCTGGTGGAGAAATGATAGTGAATTCTGGATGTCATGATCTAGTCATAGAATTTGGGAAGTATAAGTTTCCCGTTAACTTGATAATTCTAAACTCCCAAGGATTGGATGTCATTCTGGGAATGAAATGGATGACTAAGTACAAAGGAGTGATAGATTGTGCCAACCATACTGTCTCACTCACAACCCCAGAAAATAAAAGGATCAGATTCAAGACCAACTTTGAAGCAAAAAGGAGTATGCTTAATTCTCTTAAGGGGGTTAGCATGGACAGTGTGCCAATTGTGAGTGAGTATCCGAATGTGTTTCCAGAAGAATTGCCGGGAATGACACCAGATAGAGATGTGGAATTTCTGATAGATTTGGTACCAGGGTCTGGACCAATAGCAAAGAGACCGTATAAAATGTCAGTTGATGAACTGAAAGAACTCAAGAAGCAACTTGGAGAACAGTTGCAGAAAGGATTTATTCAACCAAGTTCTTCATCTTGGGGAGCCCAGTGCTGTTCGTGGAGAAGAGGGATAGAAGTCAAAGGTTATGCATAGACTACCGTTCACTCAACGATGTAACTATCAAGAACAAATATCCTTTGCCTAGAATCAGTGACTTGTTTGATCAGCTAGAAGTAGCATGTGTGTTCTCAAAGATTGATCTAAGGTCAGGCTATTTTCAACTCAAGATAAAGGAACAAGACATACCTAAAACAGCGTTCACCACAAGGTATGGATTGTATGAGTATACTATGATGCCTTTTGGGTTGACCGATGCTCCAGCATACTTCATGAATATGATGAACAAGGTGTTCATGGAATTCCTTGACAAGTTTGTTGTCGTTTTCATCGATGACATCTTAGTCTACTCCAAGAGCAAAGAAGAGCATGAAGGACATTTGCGTTTGATACTTGAGAAGTTAAGAGAGCATAAACTTTATGCCAAATTCAGCAAGTGTGAGTTCTGGTTAGAGGAAGTTGGTTTTCTTGGTCATGTTATGACGAAGGATGGTGTAGCAGTTGATCCTGCTAAGGTTTCAGCTGTGACTGAATGGGAATCTCCCAAATCCGTGAAAGAAGTTCGTAGTTTCCTTGGCTTAGCAGGTTACTACAAAAGGTTCATTGAGAATTTCTCTAAGGTAGCTAAGCCCATGACTGAACTGTTAAAGAAAGACAAGAAGTTTGCTTGGTCTGAAGGTTGTGAACTCAGCTTTCAGGAGTTGAAGAAGAGACTTGTGACAGCACCAGTCTTGTGTCTGCCAGATTTGGAAAAAGATTTCCAAGTATATTGTGATGCATCCCATCAAGGTTTAGGTGCAGTACTTATGCAAGACGGTAAAGTTGTGGCTTATGCCTCGAGACAACTCAAAACTCATGAAGTGAACTATCCTACTCATGACTTAGAGTTAGCCTCTGTCGTCCATGCACTCAAAACATGGAGACATTATCTTTTGGGAAAGCGTTGTGAAGTGTTCACAGATCACAAAAGTTTGAAGTATATCTTCACCCAGAAAGAAATTAATATGAGACTGTCACATCCCAAAATTTTCCAAATTTTGAAATGTAAAAAAAAAAGGATGAAATTTAGGGGGTTAGATTTGTAACAGACTGATTTTTGGAATAAAAAAAAACTTTTATTTAAAAACGAGAACTAGAAATTTTCATTTATATAACTAAAGGTTAACTAGATTTTTCATGTAAAATGGCCATAACATGAATTAAAATGAGTATGCTTTTATTTTTAGTTGTCCCTTAAATTGGTTTTTACTTTTGATTTATTAATTCTATTTATTTTGCTTCTTTTCAAACATTCCATCGGATTTGATCCTTCTACTAGATGCCATGCAAGTGCTGACGTGCATCGAGCTTGTGTTTTGCTCTCCTTTTCTTTCCTTTCGTACGAGTGTATGCATGCATGGGGTCATGCTATCTGTCTCACCTTGTCCATTTCTTTTCTTTTTTTCATGTCAATCTCCGAAGCAAGTAGTCCAGCAGCTTTTTTTTTCTTTTAAAGCAAGCATTGCATCGCTCCAACGATCTAGTCCAGCGAGTTCAACTCCAGCCAACCAAGCAATCTGTCCCAGCATTGTCAGCCGAAGCACCGTGCTGCTGTTGGTCTTCCCAAAGGAAACGCATGAACAAGAGTTCAGCAAACGGACTAGAAACGCTAGCGGAAACGCCTCCCATAAAAACTGCTGTTATCACACCTCTCGCTACAAAGCCCCAATATGTCGCCCCTTCTCTCCTCTTTCTAGCTTGCACCGCCACATATTCCCTAGGCTCCCACCATGATTCAATTTCGCTGAGCTTCGCCTACACCGGTGTTGGACACGCACGTATTCCCGGCGACTCCGGCCGCGTCACACCGATCTGCTACAGCACCAGGACCATGAGGATGATAAGAAGCCATCGAGGGAGGCAAACGATCGATCCATCAACCACAGGTCGCCAAGTTCGCCATCAACCACAACTCAATCTGAAACTTTGTCCGACGCATTCGTCGTCCATGGTAAGAATCAGATCAATTCTTTTAAACCGTCTAGTCTCGTATCATCTAGTGCTATTTGCCTATTTGCTAGACATTGTTTTACAACCAATCCGTTCGTTGGTTGTGCCAACTCTCGGCCATGCCATCCGACATATACATGGTTATGTCATCTCTAGTTTCAAATACAATTTAATTAGATCCTTTCGCGTCAATTTTATGCGACTTGTCTCCAGCAGTCATGACTAGAAGACGGATATCCAATCCGTCCATCCGATAGCAAATGCCAACGATGCTAATTCGTGAAGACCAATATTGCCATGAAACAATATGTTCTCTTTATCTTTAGACATAGACATCAATATATAGAAGTTTCTGATCGCCCTTGTAAACCATCGGGTAGAGATGGATTTTAAATCCATTGAATATATGTTAAACTCCTTTTAACATATTAAAATTTGGGACATATTCTAATTGTATGTGAATTATATTCTTGGTTGGTGTGTGATTTAGTTGTCCTAATTAAATCACACGTGTATGATTTCTCTGTAATTTATATGTATTATTTTGTAACTTATCTAGATGGTCATCTGTATTTAAATAGTAGTTGTTAGCTTGTTTAAAATTGCAGAAACATTTGTATGCTTGTTATGAATGTAAAAATTGTTTAAAATTGAATTTAGGGTTAAAACTTTTGGCAATTGGATTGATTTGAACCTACTGACCCTAGGAAACACTTTGTGGACACAAAAATGTATTTGGAGAAATTAAAGAAATGATTCTTTGATTTAAAACCATTTCTAGTCAAATAGAAATGTAATTTATTTATTGAAAATAATTTTGAAGTAAAACCTTTGCAAATTGGATTGTTGTGACCTTACTAACCTTAGGAACCAACCTTTGGTGTTAAAAATGATTTTGGTGAAATTTAGGTTGAATTATTTGACTTAGCCAATTTCTAGCCAAATAAAAATAATGGATTGTTTATGGAAATGATTTTGAGTAAAGAACTTTGGAGAAAAATGGTTTAGACCAACCCTACTGACCCAAAACACCAAGTTTTGCAATAGCAACTCATTTGGTGAACAACTTAAGAGTTTTGCCTTAATAAAATATTTTTCACCACATAAAATGATGAATGGAATTAAAAATAGTTTTTAGACAAAACCCTCTTGTTAATGACTTTGCCACTCGGTAAATGACCAAATTGGATCTTACAAAGTTTAGAAACCCCATAGAGAACCTTTGAAAAATAAAACTATCTTGAGCATGCTCTCATGCATGAATTGGTTTCCATTGTCTTGTGTGTGTGAAGTTGTTTGAGTGATTATTGGTTTGGAATGTAAATTGAATTAGTGTTTGCTTGATTGACTTGTAGTGAAGTGTGAGACTAGCAAGATCAAGGAGTGAACCACCATTCCCTACCAAAAAGGCAAGTGATGCTTCATACTTTTGTCCTATTACTTTCTCTATGCATTAGTGAATTTTGCTAAGTAAAACTTGCATGGATTTTGCTAAGTATAGATCTTGCTATAGGAAAACATAGTAATGAATCCTTAGTAGGATTTTCATACGTTAAAGATTCCTAATACTACCAAGCTTAGCCTAGCTAATAGAAAACATGGGTGGAATATATATTCACACTATGGAAAAATATTCTAAGTCTGAGGACTTATGTTTTTGTTTAATAAAACAACTAAGTTAATGAATCCCCTGGGTGGAATGGGCTTGCTTGGTGGAGAATGGTTGAGTGGTTCACAATGCCATGGCTTGGATTGTGTATCTCACTTGTGGAATGCCACCCAGGAAACAAAGGGATTTGAGATGTCAAATGTTGAGAAGCTTCAAGTGCAACCACTTGGCAATATGGGCTCTGCCATGATCATATAGGTTGCAAGAACTTAGCCAAATGGACAGTGGGTGGTAGTGTTTGATAGGTTGGAGCGCGTCCATTTTGGTCTAAGGGAAAGCTTCTGAAAGACCTTGTCTTGGGAAACCAAGTCTTGTGGGGAAAGTGCACCACCTCTGCAGAGTGTAAAACCTAAGTACTTAGCCATGTCCCTGGTAAAGGACAATTTGAGCATCAAGACATGGAAGCAATCAAGAATCTCATCACTCCAATTTCTAAATTAAAAACTTGTGGTTTGAACAAGGGTTGTTTGAATTCTTCAATCATTGATGGAGAGATGGCTTGGTACAAGGATCTTGAAATCTTTGATTGAGGGAAATGATTTTGTCAAGCAAAAACTTAGTATTTTCAAATGTTAAGGAAAAATCTATTTTGAGCAATGCAAGCCTCAACTCCACTTAGCCAAATGCATATAGATGATAGACTCCACTATACTACCATAGTATCACTTGCCAATACAATTCAAATGTATTGACCCTTTGTGGCTGTAACTTGTATGTTGCAGGTTTGATTGATTTTAGTGAAGATTGATTGTTTAGGATTACAAAGTCTACAACCAACATCTGCCTGTGGCACTTTGAAGATGAAGGACCCATGACTATATTTATTCTGCTGCAATGTAATGTAATAGCCATATGAGCTATGTATGATGTAATAAAATTATGTTTTCCTGGTTATAAAGTTATAATATGACCTTTGTTTCTTGATGTTACATCTTAACTGTGGATGCTAGCTATTGATCCAGGGACTAGCATTGCAAAACACAGGAGGACTCTACCTTATCAGGTTGGGACCCCTACAGATGGTATCAGAGCATTGTGTTGCCTGTAGGATTTGTAAACCCTAGGATTGGACAAAAACCATTAGAAAAATAGGAGTTACACTTTGATCAAAAACTTATTTACAAAAACACTTGTAAACTCTTTCCTCAACCATTTTGGTTTCAACTCTACTTCTCTTCTATTTCAAACTTGATGGAAAAACCTACCCCATGACCAAACACTACACCATGTGCAAAAGACTTCTTCAACTTCTTCAACTCTAATGACTTCAACATCTTCAGCGTGTTCACCAAGGACTTCCAACTTGGAAACTACTAAGGACTACAAGTGGGATAAGGAAATCCTACTCAAATTTAGAGACTGAGGGAATGCAAAATAAGAAGGAACCATCAACAACTTTGAAGTATTGTAACCAAGAGTTTTTCCAAGGAAGCCATGATCTCATACAAGAAGAATCAAGAAGAAAAGAAAGACCACAAGTGAACCATATAGATGGACCACCAAATTTTAGCTAAGACAAAACACCAACTTATGTGGTGTAACAAAAATATTTTGCCTAAGTATGTGCTTGAACTTGGTTGTTTGAATGCAAAGTTGTTTGTGAATGTTTGGTTTGTGATTGCATGCACATTTTTTGTGTGAATTGTGATGTGTGATTAGAAATAATTCCTTAGAAATATCTTGCCTATTCTAATCTCCCTTCAACCCAAACAGATGACTACTCTAAGAAACTCCAACATCAAGGTTGATGACAACAACAACAACCAAGAAGACAACATGAGAGAACTTATAGCAACCCAAAACCAGTTGAGCCAAGAGACAACTCAGCTTTTAGCCAACAACAATGGACTAGACCCAGCCCTACAAAGGATTTTGAAACTTCAATCCCAAATGTTGCAAGGATTGGTTATTCAAATGATCAACATGAGAGAAAACATTTCCCAAGGAGTTAATGACAACAAGGATGACAAAGATGTTGTTCTGGAAGGAACCCAAGCTAGCAATATTTATAGAGACAAGGATCATTTATCCAAGGAACATGAAGATCAATGCTTCAAGAAGAGAGAAAGATCTCCCACCTATGAAGAACATGAACTAGAAGAACTCCTAGCTTTGGAGAGACCCAAGAAGAAGAAGAAGGACACAAGCCAGGTGCAATGTTTCAAATGCAAAGAGATGGGACACTATGCCAATGAGTGCCCAGAAAAGAAGAAGAACCAAGGAAACAAACAAGAGACAGTAATACCAAAGAAAAAGAAAGATATCAGCCAAGTGATGTGTTTTAAATGCAAAGAACCAGGCCATTATGTAGCCACTTGTCCACAAGAACAACGCAAAGAACTCAAGGATATTCATTGTTTCAACTGCAAGAATCCAGGACATTATGCAAGCAACTGTCCAGAAAGGATGAAGAACAAGTTGAACAAGCCTATGGAGAAACCCAACCTTGGTCCATGAGACAAGCATAGGAATAAAACAAAAGTTTAACTTAGGGAAATTTCCAGGACCCAAGAAGGCCAGTATGTAAATTTTGTTTGAAAATTTTAAAGGGTGGTAGAACCCTAGTTGTTTTGAACTTGCTTGTACCCCAGCCTTCCCAAATCTCGGGACGAGATTTATTTTAAGGGTGGTAGCCTGTCACATCCCAAAATTTTCCAAATTTTGAAATGTAAAAAAAAAGGATGAAATTTAGGGGGTTAGATTTGTAACAGACTGATTTTTGGAATAAAAAAAAACTTTTATTTAAAAACGAGAACTAGAAATTTTCATTTATATAACTAAAGGTTAACTAGATTTTTCATGTAAAATGGCCATAACATGAATTAAAATGAGTATGCTTTTATTTTTAGTTGTCCCTTAAATTGGTTTTTACTTTTGATTTATTAATTCTATTTATTTTGCTTCTTTTCAAACATTCCATCGGATTTGATCCTTCTACTAGATGCCATGCAAGTGCTGACGTGCATCGAGCTTGTGTTTTGCTCTCCTTTTCTTTCCTTTCGTACGAGTGTATGCATGCATGGGGTCATGCTATCTGTCTCACCTTGTCCATTTCTTTTCTTTTTTTCATGTCAATCTCCGAAGCAAGTAGTCCAGCAGCTTTTTTTTTTCTTTTAAAGCAAGCATTGCATCGCTCCAACGATCTAGTCCAGCGAGTTCAACTCCAGCCAACCAAGCAATCTGTCCCGATTGTCACCAAGCACCGTCTGCCGTTGGTCTTCCCAAAGGAAACGCATGAACAAGAGTTCAGCAAGCGGACTAGAAACGCTTAGGAACGCCTCCCATAAAAACTGCTGTTATCACACCTCTCGCTACAAAGCCCCAATATGTCGCCCCTTCTCTCCTCTTTCTAGCTTGCACCGCCACATATTCCCTAGGCTCCCACCATGATTCAATTTCGCTGAGCTTCGCCTACACCGCCGGTGTTGGACACGCACGTATTCCCGGCGACTCCGGCCGCGTCACACCGATCTGCTACAGCACCAGGACCATGAGGATGATAAGAAGCCATCGAGGGAGGCAAACGATCGATCCATCAACCACAGGTCGCCAAGTTCGCCATCAACCACAACTCAATCTGAAACTTTGTCCGACGCATTCGTCGTCCATGGTAAGAATCAGATCAATTCTTTTAAACCGTCTAGTCTCGTATCATCTAGTGCTATTTGCCTATTTGCCAGACATTGTTTTACAACCAATCCGTTCGTTGGTTGTGCCAACTCTCGGCCATGCCATCCGACATATACATGGTTATGTCATCTCTAGTTTCAAATACAATTTAATTAGATCCTTTCGCGTCAATTTTATGCGACTTGTCTCCGAATATGACTAGAAGCGGATATCCAATCCGTCCATCCGATAGCAAATGCCAACGATGCTAATTCGAAGACCAATATTGCCATGAAACAATATGTTCTCTTTATCTTTAGACATAGACATCAATATATAGAAGTTTCTGATCGCCCTTGTAAACCATCGGGTAGAGATGGATTTTAAATCCATTGAATATATGTTAAACTCCTTTTAACATATTAAAATTTGGGACATATTCTAATTGTATGTGAATTATATTCTTGGTTGGTGTGTGATTTAGTTGTCCTAATTAAATCACACATGTATGATTTCTCTGTAATTTATATGTATTATTTTGTAACTTATCTAGATGGTCATCTGTATTTAAATAGTAGTTGTTAGCTTGTTTAAAATTGCAGAAACATTTGTATGCTTGTTATGAATGTAAAAATTGTTTAAAATTGAATTTAGGGTTAAAACTTTTGGCAATTGGATTGATTTGAACCTACTGACCCTAGGAAACACTTTGTGGACACAAAAATGTATTTGGAGAAATTAAAGAAATGATTCTTTGATTTAAAACCATTTCTAGTCAAATAGAAATGTAATTTATTTATTGAAAATAAAATTTTGAAGTAAAACCTTTGCAAATTGGATTGTTGTGACCTTACTAACCTTAGGAACCAACCTTTGGTGTTAAAAATGATTTTGGTGAAATTTAGGTTGAATTATTTGACTTAGCCAATTTCTATCCAAATAAAAATAATGGATTGTTTATGGAAATGATTTTGAGTAAAGAACTTTGGAGAAAAATGGTTTAGACCAACCCTACTGACCCAAAACACCAAGTTTTGCAATAGCAACTCATTTGGTGAAAAACTTAAGAGTTTTTGCCTTAATAAAAATATTTTTCACCACATAAAATGATGAATGGAATTAAAAATAGTTTTTAGACAAAACCCTCTTGTTAATGACTTTGCCACTCTGGTAAATGACCAAATTGGATCTTACAAAGTTTAGAAACCCCATAGAGAACCTTTGAAAAATAAAACTATCTTGAGCATGCTCTCATGCATGAATTGGTTTCCATTGTCTTGTGTGTGTGAAGTTGTTTGAGTGATTATTGGTTTGGAATGTAAATTGAATTAGTGTTTGCTTGATTGACTTGTAGTGAAGTGTGAGACTAGCAAGATCAAGGAGTGAATCCACCATTCCCTACCAAAAAGGCAAGTGATGCTTCATACTTTTGTCCTATTACTTTTTCTATGCATTAGTGAATTTTGCTAAGTAAAACTTGCATGGATTTTGCTAAGTATAGATCTTGCTATAGGAAAACATAGTAATGAATCCTTAGTAGGATTTTCATACGTTAAAGATTCCTAATACTACCAAGCTTAGCCTAGCTAATAGAAAACATGGGTGGAATATATATTCACACTATGGAAAAATATTCTAAGTCTGAGGACTTATGTTTTTGTTTAATAAAACAACTAAGTTAATGAATCCCCTGGGTGGAATGGGCTTGCTTGGTGGAGAATGGTTGAGTGGTTCACAATGCCATGGCTTGTATTGTGTATCTCACTTGTGGAATGCCACCTAGGAAACAAAGGGATTTGAGATGTCAAATGTTGAGAAGCTTCAAGTGCAACCACTTGGCAATATGGGCTCTGCCATGATCATATAGGTTGCAAGAACTTAGCCAAATGGACAGTGGGTGGTAGTGTTTGATAGGTTGGAGCGCGTCCATTTTGGTCTAAGGGAAAGCTTCTGAAAGATCTTGTCTTGGGAAACCAAGTCTTGTGGGGAAAGTGCACCACCTCTGCAGAGTGTAAAACCTAAGTACTTAGCCATGTCCCTGGTAAAGGACAATTTGAGCATCAAGACATGGAAGCAATCAAGAATCTCATCACTCCAATTTCTAAATTAAAAACTTGTGGTTTGAACAAGGGTTGTTTGAATTCTTCAATCATTGATGGAGAGATGGCTTGGTACAAGGATCTTGAAATCTTTGATTGAGGGAAATGATTTTGTCACAAAAAACTTAGTATTTTCAAATGTTAAGGAAAAATCTATTTTGAGCAATGCAAGCCTCAACTCCACTTAGCCAAATGCATATAGATGATAGACTCCACTATACTACCATAGTATCACTTGCCAATACAATTCAAATGTATTGACCCTTTGTGGCTGTAACTTGTATGTTGCAGGTTTGATTGATTTTAGTGAAGATTGATTGTTTAGGATTACAAAGTCTACAACCAACATCTGCCTGTGGCACTTTGAAGATGAAGGACCCATGACTATATTTATTCCGCTGCAATGTAATGTAATAGCCATATGAGCTATGTATGATGTAATAAAATTATGTTTTCCTGGTTATAAAGTTATAATATGACCTTTGTTTCTTGATGTTACATCTTAACTGTGGATGCTAGCTATTGATCCAGGGACTAGCATTGCAAAACACAGGAGGACTCTACCTTATCAGGTTGGGACCCCTACAGAGACAAAGAAGATGGCTAGAACTTATGAAAGACTATGACTTAAGTTTGCAATACCACCCCGGTAAAGCAAATGTTGTAGCAGATGCTCTAAGACGTAAGGTTTTTGTGAATGGCCTTACCAAAGGAGAATTGCCAGATGAGCTGTGTACCCAATTTAGAAAACTCAGATTGGAGATTGTGCCTGAAGGACATCTCAAACCACTTTGTTGGACAAGATCAAAGAAGCCCAGAAGACTGATAAGGAAATTGAAGAGATTAAGGAAAAGATTGGCAAAGGAAAAGCCAAAGATTTCCCTGAAGACGAACATGGTAATTTATGGCATGGGAAACGTATTTGTGTTCCACAAGACCCGGAGTTGCGGAAACTGATTTTGCAGGAAGCACACAACTCTCCATATTCTATTCACCCGGGTAACACCAAAATGTACATGGACATGAAAGAAAGATTTTGGTGGAATAATCTCAAGAGGGACATCAGAAACCAGCAGGTTTGCTTCAACCACTACCTATTCCTGATTGGAAGTGGGACAAGATTGGTATGGATTTCATTACCGAATTACCAAGGACCAGGTCAGGGTATGATTCCATATGGGTAGTAGTGGATCGCCTAACTAAAGTGGCTCATTTCATACCCGTGAAGACAACCTATATGAGTGCTAAGTTAGCAAAAATTTACATGAGTAGAATTGTATGTCTACATGGAGTGCCCAAGAGTATTGTGTCTGATAGGGGAACCCAATTCACTTCCCATTTTTGGAGACAGCTACATGAATCATTGGGAACGAGGTTGGAATTCAGAACTGCTTTTCATCCTCAAACCGATGGACAAACAGAAAGGACTAATCAGATTCTGGAAGACATGTTGAGGGTGTGTGCCTTAGACTATGGAGCCAGTTGGGATGAAAGTCTGCCTTACGCAGAATTTTCTTATAACAACAGTCATCAAGCCAGCATTGTGATAGAGCCTATCTTAGAGTGTCACCACTTCATGGAGTGAAGGTATTTGGAGTCAAAGGAAAATTGGCACCAAGATATGTTGGGCCATTCAAGATTCTAAGTCGCAAAGGAGAAGTTGCCTATGAAATTGAATTGCCAGAATCTCTATCAGCTGTCCATGATGTGTTTCATGTGAGTCAGCTTAAGAAATGTCATCCAGAAATGGAAGAAACCTCTTTTAAGGATACTATACCTTTGGAGGAAGTTCAACTAGAAAGTGATCTCACTTATGAAGAGAAACCTATCAAAATTCTTGAGACTGCAGAAAGAGTCACAAGGACTAAGACTATCAAGTTCTGTAAAGTGAAGTGGAATCATCATTCCGAAGAGGAAGCAACATGGGAATGAGAAGATGATCTTCAGAAAGACCACCCTCACCTATTTGCTAGCCAATCCGAATCTCGAGGGCGAGATTCACCTTAAGGGGGTTAGATTTGTAACATCCCTAAAATCATGATTTCAAAGTTTGCGTATCATTCATGCATACATATAGTTTTGAGATCAATTTTAAACCAAATTCAAGAAAACAGAAGCACATAGTGCTATCATTTTATGTGAGCAAACTTAAATCAAATGGCCATCCCCATTTGAGAGATTGAATGTTTTAAACCAAGTTTGTTTGTTTCCCTTGTTGATTGGTTTGAGTGTGGAGTTAGAACAAAATTTTACAAAATAAAAATGGTTTCAAAACCATTTTCAAAACATTTGCAAATCTAGTGCTATGGCACTGTTTATTTTTTATATTTCAAAAGAACCAAGCTTGAACAGAGAGACCACTTGATTTTATGTCCGAAATGTGATTGTTGCACACTGCAGAAATCTCAAAAAGATTTGGATTCAAATAGAGTTTGAATCCATTTGAAACTCATTTCAGAATTCAATTTAGAAAAAGAAAAGAGAAAGGAAATGGAAAAGGGCCGGCGCCAGGAATTGAGCCCAGCAACAGACGCAGCCCATTTAGCCCCCCCGGCTCCCCTCTCTTCCTCTCTCACGTGCAGACGCAACTAGCGAGCCGCTGACACTCGGACCCCACTTCCCCTCTGTTCTATTCGCTGACACGCGGTCCCTCTCCACGTCACTCCTTCCTCAAATCGCGCCCGCAGACCACGTCGCCGCTGCCGTTGATGCCGGTAATGGAGCGGCGTAATTAGCCTTGATGCCGCGAGCGTTTCCTGTCGCGCTTCAGCCTATTTAAACCACACCCCGCCGCGGTCATTTCCCCCCACGCTACACTCTCTTCTCGCCACCAGGCTGCCCTTAATTCGCGTTGCACTACCGCAGCTCCGACGATCTCCGGTGAGATATTCCGGTAAGACCCCGTCGCCCCATGCTGCCTAAACTTGCCAGTACGATCTCCGCGACCATCCGCATCTCCTGACCCCTCTGGTGCATGCTAGGAACATCCAGAGCCTCGGCAACGTCGGTGACCACACGAGACAGACGACACCATCAACTCCGGTGACCAATTGCGGTAAGCTCCGAGTGCCCCTTGCCCCCTCTTGCATACGAGGTTGCTCGCCACCGTCTTGCGCATCTTCTAAGCCATCTGGTTCGTTCTAGGGCGACGAGGAACCTCGGCATCAACTTCGACAGCAACCACCGACGCCGTCCACAACTCCGACGAGCTCCCCCAGCCTCTACAACACGCCCCTTGACCAGCCGACACCACCTTGAGCATCAGCAGCCCTCTGCGATTGCGGTAAGCCCCTTCTCCGTCTCGCACGCGACCCAGAACGTCAGCTCCGCCACTGACAGACACGCCGCCGCTAGCGCCGCCACTAGATGGTCAGGCTGCTCAACAGCGTTGGATCCAGATCGTGCGGATAGGATAGAACGCGAGCGAAGCGGTAAGATTAGATCTGAGCCGCGCGATTAAGTTAGATCTAGCGGCTCAGAAGCGTGATCCGACGCGAAACGGTACGCGCCAATCAGAGCGCGACGCGTGGCTATGGTTTGTTTAAAAACAGAAATTGAATCAGATTTATATCCAAATTTGATTTAACTATAACTTTTGATTCCCACGTTAGATTTTGGCAAATTTTATGCCGTTGGAATCAGGAGAACAATCCCTTTATGTTTATGCAATGTGTTTAATGTTTAGATTCTGTTAAAATGATTTTATTTGCAGAAACTTGTTTAGGACTATTTTGAACATATGAATTGTTTAGGAAATTGTTTTAGTGTCAAATAAACTTGGTTTAGAAAGTTTTTGACTTGGTTATGATTCAGTACTATGCACTTGCTTGGTTGAGTTTTAAAAATCATCACTTAGCATTTTTGCATGCATGCATATGTATTTTTGACTGATTGTATATGTTGTGTGTAATTTGTTGCTACCATTCTTTGTGTAGACTTTGGTGCTAGTGATTGTGATTGTGAAGAGTGCTACTCTTCCAACTACCAAGGAAAGTGGTACTTCATGAATATTTCTATCCTTATATTTTTTATACAAGCATTAGAAATATTTTGCTAAGTCTTGCATGTTACTTTTTTTTTTGCCAAATGCCATGTTGGGAAATCCTAAGTAGTTGTAGAATTTCTAGGAAATTTCTAAGTTAAGTTACTATCTATGTCATGCTTAGCCTAGCTAGTAGCAAACAAGGGTTGGTAAAATATACATGCTATGATGAAAATATTTCTAAGTCTTTGGACTTATGTTTTTCTTAATAAAACAACTAAGTCAATGAATCACCTGGGTGGAATCGGACTTGATTGGTGGTATTTGGTTGAGTGGTTACACAAGGCCCATGGCTATGGTTTACCTTGTGTATATCACTTGTGGAAAGCCACCCAGGAACAAAGGGATTTTAGAGGCCAAGTGTGGAGAAGCTTCTAGTGCAGCCACTTGGTAATATGGGCTCTGCCTGGATCACATAGGTTGCTAGAACTTAGTCATTTGGATAGTTAGTGGTAGTGGGATGATAGGTTGGAACGCGTTCATTTGGCTAAGGGAAGGCTCCTGAAAGGTCCTGTCTTGGTGAAACCAAGTCTGGTGGGGAAAGTGCACAACCTCTACAGAAGGAAAAATCTAAGTACTTAGCCAAGTCCTTTGTAATGGACAACTTGAGCATCAAGACATGGAAGCTATCAAGAATCTCATCATTCCAACTTCTAAGTAAAAACTTGTGGGTGAACAAGGGTGAAGGACCTCAATGTCTATTGGTGGTTCCTTGGGAAAAGTTTTGACAAAGAAAAACTTAGTGATTTCAACTAATAGGAAAAACCTATTTTGAGCAAAGCAAGCCAAGCTACACTTAGCCAAAATGCATATAGTAATATAGTCCGCCTAAATTTTACTAAGGTATCACTTGCCAATACTATTACAAAGTATTGACCCACTGTGGCTGTAACTTGTGATGTTGCAGGTTACTCTGATGAGGATTAGGTGTCATGAGTCTACACTCAAAATGTTTGCCTGTGGCACATGAAGATGAAGACTTATATTTATTTACTTATTCAAACTCTTGTATTAGGCCTGTGGCCTTGAGTTGTAAAGACTATGTTTATCTCTGGAATGGATGTAATAAATGACCTTTGTATCTGTGTACTTCATCTTAAACTGTGGATGCTAGCATTGATCCAGGGACTAGCATTGCAATCACAGGGATCCTTTTTCCTTTACAAAGGAGGGATCTTACACCCCATGCTGGTGGTTCATCATGGGAAAGATCATAGTCAGGCTCTTGCGATGAAGAAGAAGACGCGCCCCAATCAAACGAGGGCTGCTGGTATAAAGACTCTCCCAAGTTGGAGGGCTGAACCGAATTGTCTTCGGCATCCTCTTCAACATTCTCCTCTTGCTGGGAGAGCTCCGCTACATATGTGTCAACCTCCTCCTCCGTAAGCGACCATGCTTGCCTGTTATCAAAGTTAAACAAAGTAGGTGCAGGCAAATAAACTATTTTCTCAGTCCTACCCTTTCTCTGACCTTGCTGGGGAAAATATAATTCATACGGTAAACTTCTCACATTAGCTACCAAGGAAACAAAACCATGCTGAATCATGGATTCAAGATCCAGGCTCTCTATGGGGAACATATAATCTGAATAGTGAGGCTCTAAACCATGGAAAGCTAGCAACCTAGAAGCAATGATACCTCCACAAATTCCACCATTCTTGCGGTTGGTGGTGAGACGGTGAGCTATCAAAGCACCCAGGCTATAAGATCTACTCCTATTCAGAGCAGGTGCGATAAAAGCTAGATGAAAAGAAGACAACTTTCTAGCAATCTTTCTAGCAAAAACACACTTGGTAATGAAATAGGCAAAATATCTAATAGCTGGGAACTGAATGTTCCGAATTTTACCACTTTCCTTTGAGAAGTCGAAACCTTGGCAAATCTCAGCATATAAATCCATAAGTGACTTGGGCCTTTCCTTGATCTTCACACAAGATCCCCAGTGAGGTACTCTAATTGCTGCACAGAAATCAGCAAAAGGCAGGTCGACAGGTATATTATATATTTTGTAATGGACCATGGGATTAGATGTAGACTAAGTGAACCGGAAGTCCTGCACAAAATCCATGGTTATCTTAAGAAATTCAAATGGTTCACCTTCAACAAAGTGTTCCAATCCTACATTGGAAATCAAGGTTTGGAAATCCTAGAGGATTCCTGCGGTTCTCATAAATTCATGGCATGGATATATGGAAGGAAAGCTGCCTCCTCACGATGAACCTTCATTGGCTTAGACACCATCAAGTCATATTGATTCATTGGATAGGTACTCATCTTCCTTGCTGAAATTTTTAGACAAACATTAAACCAAGTGATTTCTAAGTTGACAAATGATGAGTAACTACTATAGGAACTTTCTAGAGGACTACACATGCATCAAAATAAAGTTTCTAAGCATAGAACAATCATGCAAGCTCAAAAAACCTGTCACCTATAGCAGCAAAATACTCAAGATACAATCTACCAATCACAAATCTAATTGGACAAGTGGAGGAGGCAAATACCAAGGAACAATATCTCCAAAAATCAGCAGCAAAGATGGGATGAGCAAGGAGATCGAAAATCGCGAGTAAGAACAGCAAGAACTCAATCTTGAGCAAGTTTTCTGGTGTTTTTGGGAGAGAGAAAGAAGATGTCTTTGAGGAGGCAGCCTGGAGGGGCCCACGTGGGCCAGACCCTCCCAGGCGCCGCCCACTAGTAGGTCGCGCCTACCATGGGTGTGGTGGCCTGGGATGTCCCCCTGGGTCACTTCAGGTGTCTCTCTACCCCTTTTTTTGAGGAAAAAATTATTTTGAATTTTCTGGGATTTTTCGGGAAACTTTATTTTTGGCCAATTTTCAGGGTATGAAAATTGATTTTCTCGCAGAAACAGTTTTTTCAGAAGAAGCAAAAGCAAACCAAAAGCAAAACTACAGAAGCTCTAACAAGCAAAACCAAATCTAGCAAAAGAAAGGCAAATACTAGGAAGGAGAAAAGTAAAAGAAAGCTAGTATAACCATAGTGAAAACATTATTTTGTTCATAAAAATCCTTTTGTTAACAAGGTTGATCAAGTCTTGTTATCAAAACAATCTTATATGAAACAAAAATTTGCATTCCACAAGGTGATTATGTTACCTCATACTTGATAGCAATGGTCCCAATCATAATAGTTTCAAAATTTTCCTGTGGAATGGGACAATATATTTCTCCAACCTTGATACTCTCAATATTTTCAATGGAATTCAGGCAATAGCTTCTAACAACATTCTTGGGGAAATAACAGTATGCTCTTTGTCATTAATATCGAATGTTACTTTTCTTTGATTACAATTAATGACAACACCTACAGTATTAAGAAAAGGTCTCCCAAGAATAATAGACATATTATCATCTTCAGGCATTTCAAGCACAACAAAATCAGTCAAAACCAAGCAATTATGAGCCTCTTGAACAGGAACATCCTCACATATACCAACAGGAATAGTAATTGACTTATCATCCATTTGCAAAGATATATTAGTTGGTATCAACTTTTCTAGATGGAGTCTCTTGTAGAGAGAAAAAGGCATAACACTAACTCCAGCTCCGAAATCACATAAAGCGGTTCTAATAATTATTATTAATAGAGCAAGGAATAGTTGGTATACCTAGATCACCAAGTTTCTTTGGAACCTTACCATTGAAGGAGTAATTAGAAAGTAAAGTAGAAATCTCCTCATTAGGAATCTTCCTTTAATTAGAGACAATATCCTTCATATACTTTGAATAAAGAGGCAACTTAATAGCATCAGTCAAAGGAATTTGCAAAAATAAAGGTTTCATCCACTCACAAACTTGTTGTAGTGTTCTTCCTCCTTTGACTTGTGTTTCTTACCTGGAAAAGGAATAGGTTTCTGCACCCAAGGTTCTCTCTCTTTACCATGTTTATTAGCAATAAAATCCTCTTTTGTGTACCTAGTGTTCTTAGTGTGCTTCTCATGTTCTTCCTCACCTTCCCCCTTATCAGGAGACTCATTATTATTACCACTCTTAGTTTCAGGATCAGAGACAGATATATTATTAGGATCTACAGCAGGTTCAAGTGGTTCCTCAACTTTCTTGTGTTTCTTTTTCTTCCTCTTACGAGGACTACCACTATCCTCACCTTGTTGGGAATCATGCTCTATTCTTTTAGGGTGTCCTTCAGGATATAAAGGATCTTGAGTAGCTACACCACTCCTAGTTCTAGTTCCATAAGCATGTTTATTTCCTGAAGCATTAACTAGCATATCCATTTGTACCTTAGCAAGTTGATCAAGTTGGGTTTGAACCATTTGAAAGTGTTTACAAAGCATTTTAATATCATTAGAAGTTCTTTTCACAATATCTTTCAACTCATGGATAGCTCTAGAGTTTTCCAATAAATGATTCTGAACTTGTTTATTAAAATTACCTTGTTTAACAATAAATGTGTCAAGTTCCTCTAAGCATTGATCAGGAGGCTTACCATAAGGAATATTACCTTCATTAAAGTGGAGAGAGTGTACCTCAATAGTAGATGAGTGGGGAATTGGCTTACATAATTCTTTTATAGGAGGTAGATTCTCCATATCTTCAGCTCTCAGAACTTTCTCCTTTAGACACTTTTTACCTTCCTTCATCACTTCATCATTTAATGCAATAACTCCCCTCTTCTTTGGTGTCGGTGTTGGATCTGGTTTAGGCACAACTGGTTTAGGAGTATTTAGCATAGTTGAAGTCCAATCATCATAATTCTTGCTTATTATGTCCATTAATTCTTCAGCATCTATAGGAGTTCTTTTCCTGAAAACACAATCAGCAAAGCTATCTAGGTAGTTCCTAGAATCATCAGTTAGTCCATTATAATAAATATCAAGAAGCTCATTCTTAGGGAATGGACATCCAGGATTTTGATGAATCAAGGCACAGAACCTTGTCCATGACTCAGGCAATTTCTCTTCTTCCCCCTGTTTAAAATCAAAAAGTCTCTGCAAAGAAGCATGTCTAGCACCGGGAGGAAAATATTTCTGGAAGAAACAAGCAAGCAAGCAATCATGGCTATCAATGGAACCAGGAGGTAATCTATTAAACAAAGCCCTAGCTTAACCTTTTAGTGAAAAAGGGAAGATCTTAGTAACAAAGTACTTGCGCATCTTAAAATAATCAGAGAATAAAGCACTCATAGTAGAACGCTCATTCATATGAGCCACAACACTCTCATTTTCAGTCCCACAAAAAGGTTCTTTCTCAACAATATCTAAATAAGATAAGTCAAGAGACAAATCATAATCTTTATCTTTAATATCTATGGGAGAGGTGGCAAACTTAGGATTAGAGGACAGTTTAGGCATAATGGTGCGTCTAGCAAGGAGACTCTTAATAGCACTAGTACCATGTGTGTTTCGGCACTCTTAAACAAATTCATCAGTGAACTCAATGTAACCATCATTAATATCATAATTCTCTCCAGACTCAGTTGAGATAACAGGTGTAGCAGTGTCTTCACTAGGAGTTTCGGTATTTCCTAGACTAGCCATAGTAGCATATAGAAAAGGACCTAGTGAACCACTCGCATCAAGCACAGTAGAAGTAACATCATGAGCATCAAAAGCAGTTTCAGATTCACCAGTAGTAGCAGTGTTCGTAGCATGAGTATGTCGTGGTGGTGTAACAAGCTTACTTATAACAAACGGTGAATCAAGAGCAACAGGGGTGTTTAGGACTATACCTCTTCTTGTAGTGGATGGTAGAATAGGTAACTTTCCATCACGAGATTTACCCATGATGAATAGAGTAGCAGTGAACAATAATAGATCCAAGTGAACTTACAAATAAAGCTATGCTCCCCGGCAACGGCACCAGAAAATAGTCTTGATGACCCACAAGTGTAGGGGATCGCAACAGTCTTCGCGGGTAGTATTACCCAATTTATTGATTCGACACAAAGCGCGCCAAAGAATACTTGCAAGCCTTAACAACTGAGTTGTCAGTTCAGCTGCACCTAGAAATAGTTCTTGCTCACAGAAGTTTATCAGTGCAACAGTTTGGTAGTAGAAACAGCAAAGCAACATCAACAGTGAAATGGGAGCAATAGTAACAGTAACGGTAACAGTAGGATTCGAGTGCGGTAGGCATAGGGATGGATGGACGGGCGTTGCATGGACGATTCTAAACATGTAACTTCAAGATCTAGGGCATTGCACATAAATAATAACAAGCATCCAAGTACTAAAAAATCCTAGGCATGTGCTCTAAATATAGTCATACGTGCTCGCAATGATAACTTGCACAACATCTTCTATCCAGCCAACCCGTGGCAGCGGGGCCTCTAGGGAACTACTGGCAATTAAGTTGCTCCTTTTAATAGAGCACCGGAGCAAAGCATTAACACTCCTTGAACACATGTCATCCTCACACCACAGCCATCCACTCCGGTTGTCCCAATTATTGTCACTTTGGGTCCTTTGGATCCGGACAATGATATGTGTACACAAATTGCAGATAAGATCACAAACAATACTATCATACTGATTCAATTATAAGTTCCGATATGAGATCATGGCACTCGGGCCCTAGTGACAAGCATTAATCACAACAAGTTGCAACAAAGTCAAATATCACTAATAGAGATACTAGGCACTATGCCCTAACAGATCTTATTCGATTACATGATAGAACTCATCCAATCCCTACCATCCCCAAGCCTACAGCGGGGGATTACTCACTCATGGATGAGGGAAACATCGGTGGTTGATGGAGATGCATTGGTGATGACGATGGCGATGTTCCTCTCCAAATTCCCCGTCCTGGAAGGGTGCCAGAACGGAGTTTCTGGATCTGAATCTTGGTTTCTTGTGGGGGCGGCAGAGCGGAACTCTTTCTGGAAAACTATCGAACCCCCTCGGTTTTTAGGTCGAAAGGCAACTTATAAGCGCAGAGGGAGGCCGAGGGGTGCCTGGGGTGGCTGCACACCCCCTATGCGCGGGAAGGGCCCACCCGCGCCTGGTAGGGGTGTGGGCCCCTAGGCCCCTTCTCCGGCTCATCTTCTTGCTCCGTGGGTCTTCTGGTGAAATATATTTTTGGCATATTTTATGGGATTTTTCCTGATAGTTTATTTTGCGCACAAAAACAAGACACCAAGGTAACTCTCCTGAAAAAAGCGTCAGTCTGTGTTAGTTGTATCCAAATCACACAAGTTTAGAGGCGAAACAATAGCAAAAGTGTTCGAGAAAGTAGATACGTTTTGGACGTATTAGCTAGCCAGGTCGATTAGTGTATAGTATCGTGCTCTGTATTTGCCCGTCTGTATTTGTTGGAGATATGGCCAAGATTCAATAATAAAATGGTTATTATTATATCGTTGTGTTTATGATAAATGTTTTTCATAACATGCTATAATTGTATTAACCGGGAACATTAATACTTGTGTGTTTTGTAAACATGAAAGAGTCCCTAGTAAGCCTCTTTTTGAACTAGCTTGTTGACAGATGATCATGGTTTCCTAATCATGGAAATTGGATGTTATTAATAACAAGGTCATATCATTAGGAGAATGATGTGATGGACACACTCCTATAGTAAGCTTAGCATAAGATCAAATTATTTAGAGTTCGTTTGCTACAAAGCTTTGAAATACATAGTAACCTAATCCTTCGACCATGAGATCATGTTAATCACCATCATCGGATGAATACTTTGATGACATTAAACACCACTTGCGTAACTTGGTGGTTATAAAGGCGGCATTAGGTATTCTAAAAGTTTGTGTTGAGGAACATGGATCAAGAGTGGGATATGTCCATCCATATGATGGATAGATATACTCTGGGCCCTATTAGTGGAATTTCATACAATTGGCTTCAAGCATGTGACTAGGTCACAAGGGATGTCATATCACGGAACGAGTAAAGAGTACTTATCATTAATGAGGTTGAACTAGATATAGAGATACCGGCGATCATACCTCGGATAAGTAAAATATCGAGCGGCAAAGTTAATCGGTATCATATGTAAATGGTTCATTTGATCACAAAGTAATCGTAGAAATATGTGGGAGCCATATGAATTTCCAGATTCCTCTATTGGTTATTGATCGTAGAAGTATCTCGATCATGTCTGCATAATTCTCGAACCGTAGGGAGACACATTTAAGGATTCGATGTTGTTTAGTAGATATGGAAATGAGTTGGAGTCCGAATGTTGACCGGAGTCTCGGATTAGATCCAGGACATCACGAGTAGATCCAAAATGGTCCGGAGAATAAGATTCATATAAGGAAAGTCCAATTCCGGGGTTCGAAAATGTATTCTATGTTTTCACCGGAAGCTTCTAGAAGGTTCTAGAAGGTCCACCACCCCGGAGGGGGT
Organism: Avena longiglumis; assembly: GCA_030063025.1. Classification (NCBI taxonomy): domain Eukaryota; kingdom Viridiplantae; phylum Streptophyta; class Magnoliopsida; order Poales; family Poaceae; genus Avena; species Avena longiglumis. The sequence goes on along the minus strand of CP125974.1, from coordinate 465,237,299 downwards.
ACATGAATGTTCCATGCCAATGTGGAATGGTTGCATCATACCCTAGGTCACTTGGCTGTACAATGGGAAGAGAAATAATCAAACTCTAGTTTGAATAGTCAAACTCCAATTTGAAAAGTCAAATCCCAACATTGAAAGTCAAAATCCAAGTGGAGGGAGAACCTACATGGGACGTTTCCCTCTCCCTCCTTGTCTCCGGCCACCAAGGGGTGTTGGAGGAGGACCTCGTCCTCCCCCTTGCCACCTCTCCCCCATATAAGCATGGGGTGAGGCGCCCCCTTGGCTCTCACCCCAAACCCTAGGCCGCCGCCTGCACTCTAGCTGACGGTGCCCTAGCTGTCCTCTAAACCGTCGCCTAGCCCTAGCTCTAGACGCCGGCCACCTCCTCACCTCGGTGTCTAAACCTTAGCCACCGAGGGCCTCTCTTAATCCATCATACCTACTCCATCTTAGGTGAATCTCTGCAGGATCTACTCCTCCACCTCCACCACCACACCGTCGTGCTGCTGGAATCGTGTATACAACCTTCGATGCCTGCTGGAACAAGGGAGAGTAAGGTCTTCATCGAGTACTGAACGTGTGGCCGACTATGGAAGCGCTTCCGGAATGTGGCGCTTTAAGAATCGTGTTCACGATCTTGAGATCGACAAGTGAATGACTACATTAACCACGAGAATTTGTCATTGTGGTGGCACGACAGATGCCATGGGTAGGCTTAAGTTGGGGGACAATGCATGCTAGAGGGATCCAGGGAGGGAAGATGTAGTGATTTCTACACACAGAACACAATAACTTGATCTATATTCCTCACCAGTTAAGCTACACTTGCTCCTCGAGCTGTTTGAGCGAGAGGAAGAAGAAGCTACTACAAGTGCTAAATAAGAGAAAAGAATCGATCCCCGTCTCAGGGAGCCCTGCCGCTCCTTATAAAGGAGTGGCCTGGTTCCATCTAGGGCAGACGTGGACAAGCGTATTCTAGGAATATGCTAGTCCCAAAATTGTAATTCAGCGACCGTCTTTCCATGTCCCCCTTCTATCTGTGGCAATGACTTAGGGTCCACGACATGTGAGCCTCGCCCTCATGGACTGTCACCTTTGCGACCTTCTCCTGCTCCTCTGTCCCTCTACGTCTTGTCCGTATCACTTGGCACTATACAAATTCCTGAGGGAGAGACAGTGTGCAGTGTTGACTTAGGGGGTTGCCCCCTCCTTCTCGAGCAAGCTTCCCCATGACTCGGCCTTGCCCCGTATGACTCGGCCAAGGCTTAACCTGCATGTAAAAAATGTAATAGTTGTAGGCCGACATAACCCATATGTCGGCCGAGTCAGGTTTTTAGTTACCTGACTCGGGCTAAGTCGGGCCTTACTCGGCCTGCCTCTATGTAACTCGGCCGGGTCATTCTTTGACCCGGTCCAAATCTATGAGGGTTTTCCCCATTTTTCCTTAGCTTGATCCTACCTGGGGTCATCCTTCGACATTAGACCCCGAACCTGGTGCAGTCTTGGTGATAAAAGTCGGCAAGGCCACATCAGGTTCAATATATTCGGCTATCAAACTTATGTTGCCGACTTATACTTTAGTCGGCCCTTCATCTGTAGTATTCTTCCATTATATGTTTCTGGACCTTTTGTTTCATTCCGAGGTATGACCCATTTCCTCGAGTCATTTACCCTCATCCAAGCCATCTCCTTAGCTTCTCTTATAAGTTTCATCCTAAGTGTCTCAATCATTGCACATTTGCCTCATTTTTTGCACTGCTACAGTGTTCGCTGACATGGGTACAGTGATAACTGCGAGCGGTCATATCAACGCAGTGTCCCTTCGATAGCCGCAACGGTAATGACGGCCGGATCGCTTTCTGCGCCGTGTGATCTCCCTATGGCCCCAATCCATTGATGCCATCACGAGATACACGCGTGTGTGTACCTATCGCTGTGGACCGGTGATCCCAGTACCGTTTGCGGTATGCGGTTATAAATGGGGGAGTGGGGGAAACCCTCGGGTACCTTCCCCAATTACCACTTCCTCGTTTACCTCTGCTCGCCACCGCCACTGAGTGTTTCCCTTACGCGACCGCGTCGCCGTTTTTCGGTCCAACGCCATCGCGTCTCGCGCTCTTTCTACGCCTCTGTCGCGGTCCTTCTTCTCTGCCGCCGCCGCGACCTTTTGTCACCGCCACAGGGCCTTCGTCTTCAAGTCCTCTCCCCGCCGCTAGCGCTTCTTCCTCCGTTGGTTCCTCCAACGAGACCATGTCGAGCTCGCATAGCGGCTCCATCGTTGGGAAAGAAGACACTGCGATGGGCCCGGAGCACGGTTCCTAGTAGGGATCTACGATCACTCACCGAGAGATCGAGTGGCTTCGCAAGACACGCTGAATTCCTACAGAGGTAAGGTGTCAATTACCTGGCCCAGAGGCTGACCCATAGTCGAGGCCGACGAATATGTAGTTTTTATGTCACACTTCTCTAGAGGATCCGGCCTCCTCCTTAGCGATTTTGCCAAAGGATTTCTAGAGTTCTTCGGCCTTCAGCCTCATCATTTGCTAGCTAATTCCATCGCTTCTCTGTCGGCCTTTATCTCGGCCTTGGAAGGATACTTCGTCCTTTGGCCTTCAGTAATTGGTAGGTCCAAATTCTTCAAGATCCGAGCCAATCTTGTGTCGGATAAGTCTCTGCTCCCTTCCGAGAAATGTCTAACCCAATGTGGGGCTGCCTCTATCACAACCCGAAAGAGGTATTTGTTCCCCCGAGTCAGAGGCCTAGAATTGGCACACCCTCTAAGAAGAACTGGAATTATAATCCAAAGAAAACCGATGCCCTTGCTGAGGCATTTGAGCTCCGACTCAAGGAGTTAATTCGGGCGGGGCTTCACGGTGAATACCTGATGGCTGCTTTCATTAGTAGACAAATCTCTCCCTTCCAGCAAAGGTCCCACAAACTCTGCTACATGAGCGGCCCTCTCGACCCCAACCGAGTTTCCACCGTCGAGCTTGAAGATGACCAGATTCAGAAACGTGCCCGAGCTATCTTCAACACCGATATGGCTGAGGATTGGAAGTGGGGCATGAAGCCCTTTACCCGTGATAATCCTCCTCCCTAGGTAAGTTAAACCATAATCATCTCGTCCGAGTTATTTTCGCTTTTCCCGTTGATTGATTAGTTAGCTCATGTTTTCCCTTTCTGTAGATATTTGATGAACAAGCTTAAGAGGATGCCGAGGTGCTCGCTCTTCCTTGCAGCGAGGACTGCGAAATTCCGGATAACGGGGAACCAGACTTGGAGGAGTTTATCCCTAAGCCCGAATCTGCTCCCGCCCATACCCGGGGCAAAGCTTTCACCCGTGCCGACGAAGGTGACTCGAACAATGTCCAAGTTCTCGAGGTAGTTTCTGTGGTGCCTATCTCTTACGCATACGCGGCTCATTTTTCTCTAGCTAACCCGGCTGGTCAGGTGCTCGAGGCGGAACCCCTTGCCACCGAAGCTCCAATTCTGTCTAAGAAGCGGGTTGCCTCAAAATATCCTTCGGAGGAGGCTCCGAAGAAACAAACAATGAGATCTGCTCAGAAGCCTCTGAAGCGCAAAGTGATGACGGGAGTTTATGCGTGAGTTGCCCTACTCGTGTCAGATTCGTATTTCTTGTTTCTCTCTTTCTGTTCTTAACCTTGCTCTCCTTTTATCTCTGCAGCGCCCCACTTTCTGCCAACCCTAGTGGTCTGAGTATGACCTCTCAGGTCATCCGGCCGACCTCTCCACAACCTCAAGATGATGTCTGGGTCCCCAGCCCTGTTCGCAATGATCCTCCTCCTGTGCCGAGTAATAGTCCATCTCGGCGGGAGGAGGTCAAGGTCACCTCTAGTGGTGCTGACGTTGCTATGCCGGATCAAGCGGCTAATTCGGTGATTTCCACCAAGGTCTCAAAGAATGTCCCTGCCGAACCAACTCCCACCGAAGTTCCTGCTACTCTGGTTCCCACTGAAGGTGCTGTTGTTCCTGTTGCGGAGGTTGCCGCCCCGAGCTCGGCTCAGCCAGCCGAATCTCAATCCGCGGCCGAGGTTCCCACCAAGGCCAAGAAGGATGGTGCTGCCAAACCCAAGCCGGCCCAGAAAGTTAAGCCAAGTTCCTCTCAACCGAGTATAGTCGACATGCTTCACAAGGGAGCCTCTGTCGCTAAATCTGGGCCTACCTCCACCCTCGGCACACAAATTGTGCTTCATTAGAGCCCAGCAGCCGGGGTAGCTGCCCAACAAGCACAAGAGGCCAAAGGCAAAGTTCTAACGCGTACGGAGAGCAGAGGAAGCCTCGGGTCCTTGGTAGAATATGCCAACAATTGGAATGCAGCCAATCAGATCGAGGGTAATCCGAGTAACCAACCTTTCCATCTCTTCGACATTAGTAGCCGCTTGCATTTGGCCGCCAAAGTTGTTCTCGAGAGCGCTAAAATGAACGATGTAAACGCTTTGGTATATGCTTTAGTCTTTTCATAAAATGTATCGCATACCCACTAGTTCCCGAGCTTTCGGCCGAGTGACTTGTCATTCAGCCGGAAGCTTCTGCTGGTAAGTTTTAATTATGCGTATAACAAGTGATATGTAACTTTAGACAACTTTAGTCGATTTGGATTTTAAGTGTCAGCTTCGAATATCCAACAACCTAGATTCGAGTCAAGTCTCACTCGACTTGGATCTTGTATATTTAACTTTCTATATCCTGCCACCTAGATCTGAGTCAAGTTTTACTTGGCTTGAATCTTGTAGGGTTGGCTTTGAATATCCAGCCACCTAGATCCGATTCAAGTTTTAGTAGACTTGGATCTTGTAGGTTTAGCTTTGAATACCCAGCCACCTTAGATCTGAGGAAAGTCTCACTCGGCTTGGATCTTGTAGGTTTAGCTTTGAATATCCAACCACCTAGATTTGAGTCAAGTTTTACTTGGCTTGGATCTTGTAGGTTTAGCTTTGAATATCCAGCCACCTAGATCCGAGTCAAGTTTTAGTTGACTTGGATATTGTAGGTTTAGCTTTGAATATCCAGCCACCTAGATCCGAGTCAAGTATCACTCGGCTTGGATCTTGTAGGTTTAGCTTTGAATATCCAGCCGCCTAGATCCGGGTCAAGTTTTACTTGGCTTGGATCTTGTAGGTTTAGCTTTGAATATCCAGCCACCTAGATCCGATTCAAGTTCTAGTTGGCTTGGATCTTGCTGTTTCGCATATATTTCTCCTATATAATTCTTTGTGATTTTAGATTGCTCATAATCGATGCACCGCCGAGTTCGAAAAACCGCTCTTCGCTGATAGGAAGTGGCAGGTCAAATATGAAAAATGGGTGCCTATTCTGAAAAAATAGGTTAGTTAATCACTTTGTATCTTGGAAATATTTGGTTCGGATTTTTGTTTCCATATTGACCTCTAACTTGTCTTTGTTTAGCCAATGTTGATACTCAGAATAGTGCATTAAAGAAGAAAATTTCCGGTCTTGAAGGTGAGTCGGGCATGTTCTTTTTACTCATTTCCTTCCTCTCCTGAATTATTGCCTTGTATCTTATAGTACTCTACCCTCGACTCAGCCAAATTACAAAGCTTTGCAGCATCGCATCAAGAGTGCATACCCATGCCTGATATGATGCTGCATTTTTTAGAACAATCAGGAACTCATTCGGCGCGGCTGAAGGATAAGGATGATGAGATATCTCGGCTTCACACCGAGGTTAACTCCTTGAAATTGGCCCAGAAATCCGATCTGGAGAAGATTGACCAAGAATTCTCCGAGGAGAAGAATCAGCTAACTTTTTGATACGTCCAAAACGTATCTACTTTATCGAACACTTTGCTATTGTTTCTCCTCTAAACTGTGTGATTTGGATGCAACTAACACGGACTGACGCTGTTTTCAGCAGAATTACCTAGGTGTCTTGTTTTTGTGCAGAAAATCAACTATCAGGAAAAATCCCAGAAAATATGCCAAAAACTATTTCTCACCAGAAGATCCACGGAGCCAGAAGGGGAGACAGAGGGGAGGCCTGGGGGGCCCACACCCACCCCAGGCGTGGGCCCACTGACCCCGCTCCAGGGGAGGTTTGGCCAACCCAGGAAGCTCCCCGGCCTCCCTCCACGCCTATAAGTTGCCTTCTGACCTAAAAACAGATGGGGGTTCGATAGTTTTCCATAAAGAGTTCCGCTCCGCCGCCGCCACCAGAAACCAAGATTCGGATCTAGAAACTCCGTTCTGGCACCCTGCCGGGATGGGGAATTTGGAGAGGATCATTGCCATCATCATCACCAACGCATCTCCATCAACTACAGATGTTTCCCTCATCCATGAGTGAGCAATCCCCCGCTGTAGGGTTGGGGATGGTAGGGATTGGATGAGTTATATCATGTAATCGAATACGATTTGTTAGGGCATAGTTCCTAGTATCTCTATTAGTGCTATATGACTTTGTTGCAACTTGTTGTGCTTAATACTTGTCACTAGGGCCTGAATACCATGATCTCATATCTGAACTTATTATTGAATCATTATGATAGTATTGTTTGTGATCTTATCTGCAAGTTGTGTACACATATCATTGTCCGGATCCAAAGGCCCCAAAGTGACAATAATTGGGACAACCGGAGGGGATGGCTATGGTGTGAGGATCACATGTGTTCACTGAGTGTTAATGCTTTGCTCCGGTGCTCTATTAAAAGGAGCACCTTAATTGCTAGTAGTTCCCTAGAGGACCCGCTGCCATGGGCTGGCTGGACAGAAGATGTTGTGCAACTTCTCATTGCTCGCACTATATTTGGAGCACATGCCTAGGATTGATTAGTACTTGGATGCTTGTTATTATTTATCTGCAATGCCCTAGATCTTGAAGTTACATGTTTAGACTCGTCCATGCAACGCCCGTCCATCCATCCCTATGCCTACCGCACTCGAATCCTACTGTTACCGTTACGGTTACAATTGCTAATGTTTCACGACTATTGTTGCTTTGCTGTTGCTAGTACAAATGGTTACTACTGATAAACTTCTGTGAGAAAGAACTATTTCCAGGTGCAGCTGAATTGACAACTCAGTTGTTAAGGCTTGCAAATATTCTTTGGCTCTTCTTATGTCGAATCAATAAATTCGGTAATACTACCCACGAAGACTGTTGCGATCCCCTACACTTCTGGGTCATCAAGACTATTTTCTGGAGACGTTGTCGGGGAGCATAGCTTTATTTGTAATTTCACTTGGATCTATTATTGTTCACTGCTACTCCTTTCATCATGGGGAAGTCTCGTGATGGATAGTTCCCTATTTTACCATCGACTACAAGAAGAGGTACAGTCCTAAACACCTCTGCTGCTCTCGATTCACCGTCTGTTATAAGTAAGCTTGTCACGCCACCACCACATTCTCATGCTACACACACTGCTACTACTACTAAATCTGAAACTGCTTTTGATACTCATGATGTTACTTCTACTGTGCTTGATGCGAGTGGTTCATTACGTCCTTTTCTAGATGCTACTAAAGCTAGTCTAGGAAATACTGAAACTCCTAGTTAATGCACTGTTACACCTTTTAGCTCACCTGAGTCTAGTGAGAGTTATGATATTAATGATGGTTACATAGAGCTCACTTATGAATTTGTTGAAGAGTGCTGAAACACACATGGTGCTAGTGCTATTAAGAGTCTCCTTGCTAGACGTACTATTATGCTTAAGAAGTCCTATGATCCTAAGTTTGCCACCTCTCCCATAGATATTAAAGATAAATATTATGATTTCTCTCTTGATTTATCTTATTTAGATATTGTTGAGAAAGAACCTTTTTGTGGTACTGAAAATGAGAGTGTTGTGGCTTATATGAATGAGCTTTCTACTATGAGTGCTTTGTTCTCTGATGATTTTAAGATGTGCAAGTAGTTTGTTGCTAAGATCTTCCCTTTTCACTAAAAGGAGAAGATAGGGCTTGGTTTAATAGATTACCTCCGGGTTTCATTGATAGCCCTGATTGCTTGATTGCTTCTTTCTTCCAGAAATATTTTCCTCCCAGTGCTAGACATGCTGCTTTGCAGAGACTTTTTGATTTTAAACAGGGAGAAGAAGAGAAATTGCTTGAGCCATGGAAAAGATTTTGTTCCTTGATTCATGCATATCCTGGATGTCCATTACCTTAGAATGAGCTTCTTGATATTTATTATAATGGACTATGTCGTTGTTATGGAAATGGCAGAGCCTAAGCAGGCTAGAAAGAGGTGTGGGAGCAAAGCAGGGAAGCGCGCGACGGCATCCGCAGGCGGGATTGGATACAAGCAAGTGTGGAGACACAAGAAGTACGCTGGTTCGGAGTCCTCGATGTGACGTAAAGCTCCTACTCCTGCTGATCTGACTATCTGGATGATCACAGAGGGATACAATGCTCCTCGAGCTGTATCGAGTCTGGCTAGTAGTAAAAGAGAGTCCAACCCTTGCTCAGTTGCCCCTGCCGCCCCTTATATAGGCCGAGTCGGCGTGGGCAATGACCTGGCTGACAGGCGGGTCCCAGCCGGCTATGTCATCTACAGTGGCCGGCATGGGAGTATGTACTCACAGTCAAGCCCATGCCGCCACGCCCTCTACAGTGGTTACCGTGCAGGTAGTTGCGCACAGTGCCACCTATTGTCTACTGTTGCAACCGTCATCGATGGAAGTCGTCGGTATGAGCCGAGTGTCTGAGTCTTATTTCTGTCTTGTCCGCTGTCCTGGTCGTACTGCGCACTGTGCTCTACGTCATCTGGTACTTTGCCTGTCTTGGGTGGCCGGCTAGAGGGACCTAGCCGGCTGGTCTTCCTAGGCCGGATGGTTGGACCCATCTGGCCGCACTTCTGCCTTTGCTTGCTTCATCCGGCTGGTTCTTCTGCCGGTTGGCTCTTGGTCTGTCCTGCTCTGGCCGGCTGTCTTGGTTCAGCCGGCTGGTGCTCTTTGCGATGGTTTTTATCCGGCTGGCGGGTCTGCCAGTCAGGTCTTGGTTTGTTCCTTCTTTTGATCTGTCTTGAAGTTTTTGCGTCCGGCTTCTCTCAGCCGGCAGTCGTGCTTGTGCTCTGCATCTTGTACGGTTAGCCTACCTGGGGGCGATCCCCCTGACACTAGCCCCCGAGCGCGCGTAGATTCCGTTGTCAGGCGAAATGTGCGCGGGCTCAAAAAAGGCTAGGATTTTGAATTTTTTCCGGTTGATTTTGACGGTTGAGCTGCTCTGGCTGCGTCATCGCCGACGTCAGCCACGCGTGATGATGGTCATGGGAGAGTGTGTGACGTGGGTTCGCGTTGGTTGTCGCCTCGGGAACCGTCGCCGGTGCCTCGCCTCTCGGGCTAGGATCTTCTGCGCTCGGGGTGTGGCCGCAAACAATCCGGACGCCGTTGGGGCCGTGGGGAGCCGCCACGTGGTAGGCCGGTGGTTTGCCACCCCAGCCCCTTTCAATAGGGGTCGTGGCGCCGTGCCGCCTCCCATAGGTCATTTGCCCCCCCTTGCCTTTTCCTTCGCCGCCCAGCGCCCTCGCTGCCTCTGCTTCTTCCGCCCTTTTTCCGTGCTGCCGAAGAGCGTGTGCCGTCCGCTTCGCCAGCACCACCTCGCCTTTTCTCCACCGGAGCGACGGGCAACCGCTGCTCCTCCGTTGCACCACCACCGCCTTTCCTTACTTCCTCTACCTCTCCTCCATGCTCCGCCGCCGCCATGGCCGAAAGCCAAGGTTCTTGGTGTGGTTCCTCCGTGACGGAGGCGCGGGTGGAGAAATACCGGTGGTCGCGCCTCCTGCCGACCGCCGGCGAGGTCGGGGTCTGCCTGGCCCTAGCTGACGATATCTCGCCGTCTTCGCAAGCCAGCGAGCGAGTTATCTTTCTCGCTCATCTAGCGCGCGGCCTGGCCTTCCCGGCCAGCGCCTTCTTCTTGTCCTTCTTTGCTCATTTTTACCTCCGCCTTCACCATCTCGGGCCAAATGCAATCGGCATTTTGGCCCACTTTGTCGGCTTCTGTGAGTGCTACCTCGGGATCCAGCCGGATCTCGGGCTCTTTTGCCAGCTCTTCTTGATCCTTCCTTAGGTGCAGTTTGCCAAGGGTCCGCTGGTGACCTGCAGTGGCGCCTCCATGTACAGCCGGTCATAGACCGGCTACCCCAAGTTCAAACTGCACGACACAATTAAAATGTGGCAGCAGACGTACTTTTATGTACGGAACTTGGGGTCTGAGGACCAGCTGAACCTCCCGGCCTTCCAGGACACTGAGTCCAGCCGGGCGCACTGGGAGGAGAAGATCTTCGGCTCCAAGGCAGACTCGGACGTGCTCCTACACCGGATGAGGGACTTGGTGACGGCTGGTCTAACCGGCGTCGATGTGATGCTGAGATGGCCCAGCCGGCTCATGATGCCCCTACAGCAGCGATCACACAAGATGTGCTACTACTCCAGGCGGCTCGACCCCACCCGGCTCTCCCGCCGCAACCCCTCCTTCGGCAACTTCTATGAGATGGTCTAGATGATCATGAAGGAGAAGGTCGCCTCCAACTGGAAGTTCAGCGTCGCTCCTTACACGCACGAGAACCGCGCGCTCCGGGTGTGTAAACTTGTTTGCTTTTCTTCCCTTTTCTCGTTCTCTTGCTGTCCGGGTAATTCTTTTATCCGGTTTGACACGTGTGTTGCTCTGTGCAGATATTCCCCTCCAGGTCTTCTCGGCCGACCGCTCCGAGCCGCGCCCACGCCGGAACAGTGGCGAGGGCTCGGACGACGAGGATGGCTTCTTCCCCATCCGGGGTGATGAAGCAGTGGAAGACCCGCACGGCCCCGAGCCAGAGGATAGCGACATCACCGCCGCGCTCGAGCCCGTCCGGAAGCGTGCCTTCGAAGGCACTTCCAGCAGCAGCGCCGCACTCGAAGAGAAGGCTGCCAAGAGCAGCCGGACGGCGGGGGTCCCTCCGCGTCCGGGCCGAACCGCGGGCGGCCGGAAAAGATTCGCGCCCGTGGTGCAGGGGTAAGTCCTCCACCTTTTCTCCTGTTCGTTTCTTTCTTTGCGTTGGCCCGTGGCCTTGCTTCGATCTTGTTTTTGCCTTGACCTCGCCTTTGCTTCCACGTATCTCCGTCTTGTCCTTAGCTGCGAGCCCGGCTCGCAACGTGCCCGCCGCTTCACCGCCCCGCGACCTTCCTCCTCCGGCTTCCCCCTTGGTGATCACCACACCCCCTTCGGTCGTGACCGTGCCGCGACCAGAGCCGGATACCACGGCCCAGCCGACTGCTCCTGCACCCGAGCGCACGCGGCATCCGCCCCGGGGGGCTCGTTGGTCGGCGCGGGGGGCTTGGGGGGCAGAAGGGACATGGTCTTCGTCAAGGACGTGGACTCCGACGATGAGGCGACTGCGTAGTGGCAGGCGGCGATCCGCGATGCCCTGGCTGCTCTAGCCGGCCCGCTAGAGCAACTACCCATGGAGGCGGGGGCTTTGCTGCAGACCCTTGAGGTTAACCTCGAGGTTGGTCTGGCGGAGGTGAAGCAGCTCCAGGGAACGCTAGCCGGCGCCAACGAGGAGGCCGCCAAGCAGCTAGCTGCGGCTCGCGGGATCGCGCGGAGTATGTTTTCCGAGGCTTTTTTTCTGGCGCTTCTTTCCTTCTTACTTTTCTTCCGGCTTCTGACTTTCTTATTTGCTTCTCTTCCTCTTACCTATAGCCATCATGGTTTGCGGTCAGCGGGAGATTGCCTGGCTAACGAACTCCAACACGCGCCTTAGCCGGGACAATGTCGCCCTCCGGCTCTAGATTAAGGAGGCCACCATGAAGGAGCAGGAGGCGACTCTCGCCAGCTAGGCCAGCGCATTTGACCTTCTGGTCAAGGAGGCCACCCGGCTGAAGGGTCACGCCGAGATGCTCGACAACGAGCTGATGGACATCGGCCTTCTGGCGAAAGGTGAGTTTCTCTGCTGACGCCGTATGCTTTTATCCGACTGCATTTTCTCGGTCGCATTTTGACTTGCCCTTATAATCACAAGGCTTCTACCCCCCAAATAGACGCTCTTGCCTACGACCGGGTGCAACAGGTTGCACCGGGAGAGAAGGCAGCCGTCAAGGACCTGGTGGGCCAACTCGGTGAGGACGCCGCCAACCTGCACAAGGGCGCAGCCGGCATCCACGACCTGGTTTTTCCGGGGGAGCTCCTGTCAGAGACCATGGGGGCTCTAGCACTCAAGCTGGGGGCGGGCCGAATGCGATCGACCGGCTGCGCGATCTGGTTGACCGCGTCGGCTTCGAGATGGCGCTCGCCTTGATGCTGCCATGGTACAAGGACGCCCATCTCGACAAGCTGGTGGACGGCTTTCGAGCCGGCGGATCTCGAAGCTGTGCGCCGGGCCTACCCGGACCTCCGCTCCGCCGCGATCGCGATTGACGGCTAAGCCAACATCGACGAGGTGCTAATGGACTGTGAGGGGAGAACGGGGACCGAAGGCGTGGGGGCGTATGGCGCGTAGGCGTCCTCCCAGGCTGGCGGAGCCGGCGCGGCCCCTCCTCACGGCAAGGGCCCTACCGCCTAAAAATGAAGAACCCGGGATGCCGGGTGAATTTGTAGATTATTTTCTGCTTCTCGTACTTGTCTTTTGAACAATCTGGACGTGTGGGGGCTTCGTCCCCCGAAGTTTAAGTAATTTGTCTGGTTGGGTTTTCCTTCGTGCACCCACTTATGCTTGTGTCTTGGTCGACTGGCTTTTCCGGCTGGTCCACTCCAGCCGGATTTATCTTGCATTTTTCTTGCACTTTAATTTTTCTAACTTCCTGACGGTCTGCCGACATGCCCTGGTCGGTTGGCTCATCTGCTAGCCGTACGCTACATCCTTCCAATGGGGGTGCGCCAGCGCACCCACTGGGTGTATCCCCCGAGATTCAGAACAGCTGGAGTAGCCAGGTGTTTCGAATCTTCAAAAAATTCTTGTTTTTCACCTTCTTTTGCCGGGTGTGACCGGCTTAGCCAGGGCGGGGAATATGCACCGCGGTCCGGCTAAGCATGTCCGACTGGCTTTTCTCTGTTACTTTGCTTTCTCCTTCTCTTTCCATCTTTCCATCTTTCTCTTTATTGCTTTCCTCTTTCTGGTTAGGTTTGTTTGACGTGTCCGACTAGCTGCGGCTAGCCGGCTTGGGCGGGTGGTGTCCTTGTGTTATGTCCGCCTTTGTCTTTCCTTTTGTCCAACTGATGCACCCTTCAGCTGGACATCGCATGCTTCTGGTGGGGGCGCGCCAGTGCACCCACTGGGTGTAGCCCCCGAGATTCGGAGTGGCTACCGCAGATAGGTACTTCGAATATTCACTGCTCTTGATTTTCGACTTGGTGCGATTTGTGCAAAAATAAACATAAAAAAATGACCTTTCGTCAATATGCTGCCTTGTAAATTGTCTCTACTATTGGACTAGAGTTTTTCTTTTTTCGAAAACTAGCTCATGCTATTTTGGACACTTAGTCACTTTCGCGTGTGGGTGTTGTTTACGCTGCACCTTGCTGGACAGCCGGGTTGCGGTCTGGAGCCGGAACCAAAGGGAGCTGACAATACAGCATGCACGGTACTAGGGGTTTTGTAGCCTAAAAAGAACCAACTAGGCACATGGCCGGAATGTCCGATCTGACGCATCTTTCGCCGTTTTTCCTCTTGGATGCCCTCAGGCTTTTGCTCTTACTAGCCGGACAACCGAGTTGCGGTCTATAGCTGAGACAAAGAGTGGGCCTCTGGCATCGTCGCACACTACTCAGTCAGTTTACAGAATTGGCAGGGCGGGCCAACCGGTGAGCCCCCGGGTAGGGGTCAATGGAAGCCGGAAAAATCATTGCAGGAAATTTATCGGATAAGAACGACAATCTGGCTATCCGACAAGGAGCCCCTGAGCATCAGCCGGGGTTCCACATCTTTCATTCATTCAGGGATCTGAATACATACACTGATTTTTGCGACTAGGTGTAAAATGGTCGAAGGAGGTCTGTGTTCCATGGCCGTTCGGTCTCCTCGTCCAACTTGTCCATCTTGTTCTTGCGCGGCTGCTACGCGTCGATGAGGTAGTAGGAGTTGTTGTGCAACGCCTTGCTGATGATGAAGGGGCCCTCCCACGGAGGGGACAGCTTGTGCATGCCCTTTGTATCTTGTATCAGCTGGAGCACTAGGTCGCCCTCCCGGAAAGCGACTGGCCGGATGCGGCCGGAGTGATACCAGCGCAGCCCTTGCTGGTAGATGGCCGACCTGGATAAGGCCAGCTCGCGGGCCTCCTTGATGAGGTCCACGCTGTCCTCCACTGCTTCCTGGTTCTCCTTCTCCGTGTAAAGGATCTTGCGGGGTGAGTCGAACTCAATGTCCGCCGCGAGAACTTCCTCTGAGCCGTAGGTGAGTAAGAACGGGTGAAGCCGGTTGATCAGTTTGGGGTGATGCGAAGGCTCCACAGCACAGCCGGCAGCTCCTCGATCTAGCAGCCGGGTGATCGCTCTAATGGCTCGATCAGCCGGGGCTTGATTCCGGCTAGCACCAAGCCATTGGCTCTTTCCACCTTCCCGTTGGATGCGGGTGGGCGACGGATGTGAGGTCCAGTCGGATCCCTTTGTTGTGGCAGAACCGCACGAAGGCCCCTTTGGCGAAGTTCGTGTCGTTGTCGGTGATGATGTTGTGGGGGTAGCCGAAACGGATGATGGTGTCGCGGAAGAAGGTGACGACCGTGGCCCCGTCCAGCTTCTGGGTCGGCTTTCCCTCGATACATTTGGTGAACTTTTCCATCACTACCAGCAGGTGGGTCATACCGGCTCGAGCTCGCTTGAAGGGGCCGACCATGTCCAACCCCCAGACCGTGAAGGGCCAGTTGATCGGTATCGTCTTGAGCGCACAAGCCGGCATGTGCCTTAGCCGGCCGAACCGCTGGCACCCATTGCACGCGCGAACCAGATTGTCCGCGTCCTCCGAAGAAGTCTGCCAGTAGAATCCATGGCGCATCGCTTTCGACACCAAGGAATGCGAGGAGGCATGGTGGCCGCACTCCCCCTGCTGGATTTCTTTCAACAACCGGTAGCCGGTATCCGCATCGACGCATCGCTGGAAGATGCCCACGGCACTGCGCTTGTACAGTTCTTTATTGATGATGGTGTACATGTGTGCGCGGCACCGGATCTGTCTTTCCTCCAACTCGTCATCCAGAAGCTCATCGTTGAGGAGGTAGTACATGAAGGGCTGGGCCCAGGATGGGACTTCCCGGATAGAGAAGACGCTAGTCGGCATGATCTAGAGATCATCCGGCGGGCGGCCGGGAGGGATACCCGAGCCGGCGGCCCTCGGGCATTTTTCCTTGCTCGCTAATGGCTTGCTCGAAGAAGAGGCAGCCCCTGGGTCTTTCGAGCCGGAGGCCACCATAGTGGGGCCCGACTCTTTCCAGATGGCAGCCCCCGGGTCTGCTACCCAGATGATGGACTCGGACTCCGGAGAGGGTGTGATGCTGGGCTTGCGGAGATGCTCCAAGGATACTCCGGGCAGAATGGCTGCTCTGGTGGATCCAACTCGCGCAAGCGCGTCGGCCGCCTTGTTGTTGGCACAAGGGATGTGGTGGAGTTCACATCCCTCGAAACCAGCACTTAGCAGCTGCACGTGGAACCAGTATAGAGCCATGTTGGTGTCCCTGGCGTCCCATTCACCGGATACTTCCTGCACCACTAGGTCCGAGTCACCGAAGCAGAGGATCCGGCGGATGCCGATGTCTTTTGCGAGCCGGAGCTCGTGCGCGAGGGCCTCGTACTCGGCGATGTTGTTTGACGCAGTGAAGTGGATTTGCAGCATGTACTCCAGCTGGTCTCCCTTGGGCGAGGTGAGCACAATGCCGGCTCCCAAGCCCCCACGCATCTTCCAGTCGTCGAAGTGCAACCTCCAGTATTCGGAGTCTGGGACCGGCGGCAGGTACCGGCTCTCTGCCCAGTCGACGAAGAAGTCCTCCACCGCCTGAGATTTGATGGTGATCCAGGGCTCGTACCGGATGCAGTAGACGGCCAGCTCGATGGCCCACTTGGCTACCCGGCCCGTGGCATCCTTGTTGCCGAAGATCTCGCCCAGCGGCACGGTGGACACGACAGTGAGCGGATGCTCTTGGAAGTAGTGCTTGAGCTTCTTGCAAGCCAGTTACACCTCATAGCACATCTTCTAGTAGTGGGGGTAGTTCTGCTTGGAGAGGGACAGCACCTCACTGAGATAGTATACGGGTCACTGAACCGGCTGCGCCTCGCCCAGCTCGGGACGTTCGACCTCCAGGACGACGCTGACGACCCGGTTGGTGTGGCTATGTAGAGCAGCATCAGCTCCTTCGCAGCCGGCGTGGTGAGAACCGGTGTCGTCGACAGCATGCGCTTGAGGTCGTGGAAGGCCGTGTTTGCCTGAGCCGTCCAAGTGAACTTGTCCCTCTTCTTCATCATCTGGTACAGGGGCAGGTCCTTCTCTCCCAACCGTCTAACGAATCGGTTAAGGGAAGACAGACAACCGGTAAACTTCTGGATACCGCGCAAGCTCTTGGGTGGCTTCATCCTCTCGATGGCCGCAATCTTCTCCGGATTGGCCTCGATTCCCCGGCTCGATATGAGGAAACCGAGGAGCTGTCTGGCTGGCACGTTGAACAGGCACTTCTCTGGGTTCAGCTTCATCTGTTACCGGCGGAGGTTCTCCAACGTCTCGCCGAGATCTTCCAGCAGGGTCTACTTCTCCTTCGTCTTAATGACGACATTATACATGTACGCGTGCACGTTCCGGCCGATCTGCGAGTGCAAGCATTTCTGCATGCAACGCTGAGAAGTAGCACCTGCATTCTTCAGGCCGAATGGCATGATTACATAGTAGTAAGCCCGTACGGGGTGATGAACGATGTTTTCAGTTGATCAGTTGGATTCAGTCGGATCTGATTATAGCCAGAATAACAATTGAGGAAGGAGAGCAGGTTGCAGCCGGCCGTAGAGTCAATTACTTGATCAATACGGGGCAGGGCGAAAGGATCTTTCGGACAGACCTTGTTCATGCTCATGTAGTCGATACACATGCACCAGGTCTTGTTCTTCTTTAGCACCAGGACTGGGTTGGCCAGCCAGTCCGGGTGGTATACTTCCATCATGAAGCCGGCAACATGTAGCCGGGCGATCTCGTCGCTGGTGACCTTCCTCTTGTCCTCCACGAAGCGATGGAGGGGATCCTTCACCGGCTTGGCATCCAGACGCACGTGAAGCGAGTGCTCGGCGAACTCCCTCGGCACACCCGGCATGTCTTTGGGAGACCATGCGAAGATGTCCCGATTCTCATGGAGGAAGTCGACGAGCGCGCTTTCTTATTTGATGTCCAAGCCGGCGCCGATGGTGACGCACTTGGAGGGGTCAGCCGGGTCGAGCTGGATCTGGCGGGTCTCCTTGGACGGCTGTAATGCCATGTCCCCAGCCGGCTTCATACCAGCTGGCACTTCCTGCTGTAGTATGGCAACATTGCGCAGCATCTCGAGCTTCTCCTCGGTGATGAGCAGGGCCTTGGCTATCTGGGCGCCTTCTTTTGCGCAAGCCATCGACCGCCTGTAGCAGCCGGCCACAGTAATCACACCGTTCGGCCCCGGCAACTTCATGTTGAGGTCTGCGTAGTGGGGGACCTCCATGAACTTTGCGAGGGTGGGGCGCCCAAGAAGGACATGGTAGGTGCTGGCGAGGTTGACCACCTCGAACCAGATTGGCTCACGCCGGAAGTTCTCTTCCGAACCGAATATGACATCAAGTCGGATCTTGCCAAGAGGGACGTATGGTGGCCTGGGTGTGACGCCGTGGAACACAGTGGTTGAGGGTTGCAGGTCGCACTCCCGGATACCCAGCTTGTCCATGGAGGACCGGTAGAGGAGGTTGTGGCTGCTCCCACCGTCTACCAGCACGCGCGAGAACCGGCAGGTGCGCGAGTTGGAGATGACGAGGGGGTCGAGCACCATCATATATCCCCGGGATTTGGAAGTGAATCCGGCTGGTCGGCCTGGCTCCAGGTAATGGGAGTCTCAGATCAGTTGAGACGCAGGGAGACCGGGGGAACGACAGTGTTCACCTTCGCGCTGTGCTTCTTTCGGCCGCGATTATCGATCTGCTCGGCCTCGAAGATTTGGTAGTTCTCGTGCTGCTAGGGGTAGCCTCCATTGCCGCGGTTGTTGCCGGCTGCCCTAGCCGGCGGTGGGGTGGGGGCGCTAGGAGGGGGTGGAGGGAGGGGAGGTAACCAAGTCTGCTCCTTGATCTGCCTGGTCCAGCTGCACTGCCGCGTGGTGTGCATAGCCGGCTTGGTGCCGCTGTGGTACTTGTAGGGCACTTCGAACATTTCCTGGAAAGTGAAGGCATTCCTCTGCCTCTTGTCATTGTGTTCTGGCACGCCCTGCACCGCGTTGACTTTCCGCTGGTGGTAGCGCGGGCTCTGCTGCTCAACCGGGCGCTTGCCCTGGTAAATCTGACTGGCAGGCTTTTCCCTAGCTGGCTCGGTGGGAATCGGACGTCCTTCCGCGTTTACCTGGAGGGGCTTCTTCATTGCCGCATCCACGGTGGCGTACTGATCGGCGACGTTCATCAGCTCCGCCATGGTCTTGGGCTCGTCGCACAGCAGCCGGTGGCACAGCATCGTGCCTTCACGACACCCTTCGATGAGGAAACCGATTGCCTGGTTCTCCACCACCCCTTCGCAGGAGTTGCGCAGCTCAGTCCAGTGGGAGAGGTATGAGCGATCCGACTCGCGGTCTCCCTGGACACACAGAGAAAGATCTCAGGGCCTGCCTGGGCGCTTGTAGGTGCCATTGAAGTTCCGGATGAAGACTTTCTCGAAGTCTGGCCAAGCGTTGATGCTGTTGGGCGCGAGGCTGTTGAGCCAGGCTCTTGCTGAGCCGGTCAGCATGAGGGGGATGTACCGGATCGCGATACGCTTGTTGCCGTGGGCCATGCTGACTGCGGTGACGTAGTCGGTCAGCCAGTCTTCCTGCTTCATGCTGCTGTCATATTTGCAGGGAGAACTTGTCGGGAAAGGGATCCTTCCGGATGCGTGTACGAAACACACGAGGTCGGTTGCATCCTCCTCCTTGATGAGGCGAGCCTCCATCAGAAGGTCAATGCGGGCGCGCGCATCGGGCTCAACCGGATTGGGGGTTCCCACTCGGCCGGTGATACGGGATGGTGGAGGGGTGGAGGGAGGTTCTGGCCAGCCGAAGGTGGGTGGCTCGTGGCGCCCTGCTCGCCGCGAGGCTGGCTGCTGTCGGATTGGCGACGCTTGGAGTGCAGGGGGTGCTGGCCCGGAGACGCGGAGCACTTGGTCTGACGAGGTCCGCCCCGACTATTGCCAGCCGAGCGATTCCCCTGGAGACGACTCCAACCTCGAACGCGATCCGAGCGGCCTAGCCCTGCTCGTCGGCCACGCGCAGCCTCTCGCCCCCCTCCAGGTGGGGTAGGTCCTCCGTGACGGCTCGCGCCGCCCGGACATTCTTGACCGCGGTATAGTAGACGGGCGGGGGGAAGTAGGTGCGGGAAGCCGGCTCGAGGTTATGCTCAAAGCGGGCGCCCAGTTCTCCCCCGCGGCGCTGCACGGTACCCAGCCGGCTAGGATCCTCGTTAGCCAGGGTGATTCCGTGGACGCGATTATACTCGCGGATGTTGCTTTCCATCCGGTACTTGGTGGAGGCAAGGCCTTGGGCCTGCAGGAGCAGACGCTCACACGCCGCCTCGATCTTGGCCATGACCGCCTCCGGATCATCCTCGGGGTGCACCGGTTCGCGGAGCTCCTCGATGACCTCGTCCACCGCGCTCTTCTCGCGTACCGGGATGGACGGGCCGACTTGGTCGCTGCCACGTTCGAGGGGAGGGCGATAGCTGTTGCTTGATCCAGCCATCATCACCTCCACGACACCGGGCGCGGCGAGCGCATTTCCGGCTGAGGGCAACGGCTCGGCGGAGGAGATGATTTCCCGGGGGAAGCGCTCCGGCATGGTGGCGACGAAGACGGGTAGATCGCCGAACAGCAGGACGGTGCCTCCCACCGGAAAGCTGGATCCGGGGAAGCAACTGGCGTTGTTGATGACGCAGTCAAACTGTCCAAGCGTGAGCACGAGGCCGGAAGCCACGCGCTCGCCTGACGAAGTGCGGGGTCCAGTGCGGAACGTCACTCCGGTCGCCACCATCTTTGCCCCACGACGGGCGCCAACTATCACTGTTATGGAAACGGCAGAGCCTAAGCAGGCTAGAAAGAGGTGTGGGAGCAAAGCAAGGAAGCGTGCGACGGCGTCCGCAGGCGGGGATACAAGCAAGTGTGGAGACACAAGAAGTACCCAGGTTCGGAGCCCTCGATGTGAGGTAAAGATCATACTCCTGCCGATCTGACTATCTAGATGATCACAAAGGGCTACAATGCTCCTCGAGCTGTATCGGGTCTGGCTAGAAGTAAAAGAGAGTCCAACCCTTGCTCAGTTGCCCCGGCCACCACTTATATAGGCCGAGGCGGCGTGGGCAACGACTTGGCCGACTGGCGGGTCCCATAGGCGGGTCCCAACCGGCTATGTCATCTAAAGTGGCCGGCATGGGAGTGTGTACTCATAGTAAATCCCATGCCGCCACGCCCTCTATAGTGGTTACCGTGCAGGTAGTTGC
Source organism: Avena longiglumis (assembly GCA_030063025.1). Taxonomy (NCBI): domain Eukaryota; kingdom Viridiplantae; phylum Streptophyta; class Magnoliopsida; order Poales; family Poaceae; genus Avena; species Avena longiglumis. Next base: position 465,216,686 of record CP125974.1, on the reverse strand, counting down.
GCACAGTGCCACCTACTGTCTACTGTTGCAACCGTCATCGGTAGAAGTCGTCGGTATGGGCCGAGTGTCTGAGTCTCCTTTCTGTCTTATGCGCTGTCCTGGTCGTACTGCGCACTATGCTCTACGTCATCTGGTACTTTGCCTGTCTTGGGTGGCCGGCTATAGGGACCTAGCCGGCTGGTCTTCCTAGGCCGGATGGTTGGACCCATCCGGCCACTCTTCTGCCTTTGCTTGCTTCATCCGGCTGGTTCTTCTGCCGGTTGGCTCTTAGTCTGTCCTGCTTGGGCCGGCTGTCTTGGCTCAGCCGTCTGGTGCTCTTGCCGATGGTTTTTATCCGGCTGGTGGGTTTGCCAGTCGAGTCTTGGTTCGTTCTTTCTGTTGATCTTTCTTGAAGTTTTTGCGTCCGGCTACTCTCAGCCGGATGTCGTGCTTGTGCTCTACATCTTGTCCGGTTAGCCTACCTAGGGGCGATCCCCCCGACAGACTAACTGATGATTCTAGGACCTACCTAGATAGCTTTGGTGATTGTGTTTTCAGGAAAAGGACTCCTACAGATGCTGAAGAATTAATGAACAAGATAAGCAAGAATTATGATGATTGGACTTCAACTAAGCTGAATACACCTGAGCCTATTACTCCTGGACCAGTTGTTCCTGAACCAGTTCCAACACCAACAACAAAGAAGAGGGGAGTTATTGCATTAAATGATGAAGTGATGAAGGTAGCTAAAAAGTGTCTAAAGGAGAAAGGTATGAGAGCTGAAGATGTGAAGAATCTACCTCCTATAGAAGAATTATGTAAGCCAATTCCCCACTCATCTACTATTGAGGTACACTCTCTCCAATTTAATGAAGGTGATATTCCTTATGGTAAGCCTCCTGATCAATGCTTAGAGGAACTTGACACATTTATTGTTAAACAAGGTAATTTTAATAAACAAGTTCAGAATCATTTATTGGAAAACTCTAGAGCTATCCATCAGTTGAAAGATATTGTGAAAATAACTTCTAATGATATTAAAATGCTTTGTAAACACTTTCAAATGGTTCAAACCAAACATGATCAACTTGCTAAGGTACAAAATGATATGCTAGTTAATGCTTCAGGAAATAAACATGCTTATGGAACTAGAACTAGGAGCGGTGCAGCTACTCAAGATCCTTTATATCCTGAAGGACACCCTAAAAGAATAGAGCATGATTCCCAACAAGGTGAGGATAATGGTAGTCCTCGTAAGAGGAAGAAAAGGAAACATAATAAAGTTGAGGAACCACTTGAACCTGTTGTAGATCCTAATAATATATCTGTCTCTGATCCTGAAACTGAGAGTGGTAATAATAATGAGTCTCCTGATAAGGGGGAAGGTGAGGAAGAACCTGAGAAGCACACTCGGAACACTAGGTACACAAAAGAGGATTTTATTGCTAATAAACATGGTAAAAAGAGAGAACCTTGGGTGCAGAAACCTATGCCTTTTCTAGGTAAGAAACACAAGTCAAAGGAGGAAGAACACTACAACAAGTTTTGCGAGTGGATGAAACCTTTATTTTTGCAAATTCCTTTGACTGATGCTATTAAGTTGCCTCTTTATTCAAAGTATATGAAGGATATTGTCTCTAATAAAAGGAAGATTCCTAATGAGGAGATTTTACTTTGCTTGCTAATTAATCCTTCAATTGTAAGTTTCCAAAGAAACTTGGTGGTCTAGGTATACCAAATATTCCTTTCTCTATTAAGAACAATTATGTTAGAATTGCTTTATGTGATTTGGGAGCTAGAGTTAGTGTTATGCCTTCTTCTCTCTATAAGAGACTCTAGCTAGAAAAGTTGATACCAACTGATATATCTTTGCAAATGGCTGATAAGTCATCTACTATTCCTGTTGGTATATGTGAGGATGGTCCTGTTCAAGTGGCTCATAATTGCATGGTTTTAACTGATTTTGTTGTGCTTGAAATGCCTGAAGATGATAATATGACTATTATTCTTGGGAGACCTTTTGTTAATACTGCAGGTGCTGTCATCAATTGCAATCAAGGAAAAGTAACATTCAATATTTATGACAAAGAGCACACTGTCTATTTCCCCAAGAAGGTTGTTAAGAGATATTTCCTAAATTCTATTGAAAATATTGAAGGCATCAAGGTTGGAGAAATATATTGTCCCATTCCACAAGAAAATTTTGAAAATTTTATGATTGGGACCATTGCTATCAAGTATGAGGTAACATAATCACCTTGTGGAATACAAAGTTTTGTTTCATATAAGATTGTTTTGGTAACAAGACTTGATCAACCTTGTTAACAAAACGATTTTAATGAACAAAATAATTTTTCCACTGTGGTTATACTTGGTTTCTTTTATTCTTCTCCTTTCCAATCTTTGCTCTTCGCCGTGCCTAACTTAAAGGCGTTAAAGAAAAGTACTTGTTGGGAGATAACCCAAGAGTTTCCTTGAGTCTTGGAAGTTATTACTTCAGTAATGAACTCTCCTTATCCTTTTTGTTTGCTTTTTGTGCCAAGAATGACCTCTAATGAGAGGGAAGTAAGATTTGGGGAGTTGCTGTCCCAAAACAGATTTCTGTCCTCCACCATAAAATTTTGTGAGGAGTCTCTATAAGTCGGATTAAGCTGAAAATTTACAAATAAATCCCCCAGTATGTTAGCTAACTTTCGTTAAAATCGGTTTCTACCTGCTGGTCTGTTTTGATAGATTTCTGCCATTATTTGCATTTGCTTCTTATTGATTCCTTTTTGGGTTCTTTTTGGGAAATTGAGATTTTGGAAGGAGTTGCTATAGTAGCTTGTGTTTTTAATGAAAATTCTTGCTATTCCAAAGCTTTGCCAGAGGTCTAATATCGTTTGAATAAACTAACGTTGCTAATGAAGATTGTGTGAAGATTGTATGAAAGAAAAATTTCAGGTGTAGAGAGAGGATGATGTAATGAGATGAAGAATGGACAAAAGCTCAAGCTTGGGGGAGCCACTCCGTGTCACCCCCAGAATTACTCAAGAGGTACAAGCATCAAAGCTTGGGGGGCCCAAGGCATCCCCTTCTTCATCAATAAAAATCTCAAGTCTTTCTAGACACTTCGTTTTTATTGTTTCATGCACAGTTGTGTTGTTCTTAGAGCGTCTTAGTTTTTTTTTGGTTTTCTTTTGCTATGTTTGGTTTGCTTTGTTTTTGTTTGGTTTTTCTTTGTTTGCTTGTTTCTAAAAAATCGAAAAATCCAAAAATATTTGTTGTTCTTCTTTGGTTTTGTGAGTTCTTTGCAGGGTTCAGCCGTCCATATTGGATTTTGGTTTCATGTTAATTATTCAAGTTACAGAAGTGAAGGGCAATAATGAAGATTAAGACAACTTGAGGTGTGGTAAGAGGCTGGTAACGAACTCTATTTGTTTTTCATTTTTGTACATATACTCATCACTGTGAGCATGCTTAGCCTGTTTGTGTAAGGTGTATGTCATTATGGATGCTTAGTAGTTCTTGCTTGTCTATGATTAGCTCGATCTTGTTAATAGTTTGTAGCATGTCATATGAATGTTTGCTAGCACTGTTTTATTCATACTTTGGTATGATATTGTGGTATCCTCCTCTGACTGTTCATGTGAATCGACTTGGCACATGCTCACGCATGCATATGACTAATCAGTAGTCAGTAAGCCTTGATGATTTATTTTGCCTCAGAGTTCTTGTATCACTTTCATGCCATAATTAGTCCTGTTTTGTTGCAAGCATGATTATGACAGTTATTGCTCTCTCGTTTGTTGCTCCCTCTCTATTGCTAGCCTTCACTTGCACTGAGTATGTGCTCTACCTGTGCTTCCAACTCCTCAAAACCATTATTGCCAGTTGTGTCCACCATACCTACCTATCAGCATCATTTGCTATTTCAGTGCATATTCCATATGCCATGTTTTCTTCCAAAATAAAATGTTTGTCTGTTTTGAGAAAGTTAGTTAGTAAAGCTCTCACGAACTTGATGGCACACTTTATTCCTTGTGCTTAATAATCTTGAACCATTGTGACTAGTCCATGAAAGTTATATGCTTTCTTATTATATACTAGGAGTCAGCAGAACCGTGCTGTTACGGGGAACGCTTTCAACACCTGTTGGATATCTTATCTAGTTGATTCCTTGCTCTTTTGTTTATGGATGTCGATGATGTGAAATAAAAGGGGAAGTTGTTAGTTCATGGATTTTATACATTGTGTTAGAGAAACGCCTGGGCCGCTAGCCTAAGCCATGCTTAATCATGGTGGAAACTTGCAGCAATACCATAATGAGCATCTAGGAAGCATCCTCAATAAAAAACTATGCATATGGCAAATAAAAAGATTGCTGAGATGCTCATTGTCTGCTTTCCTTGTCATTTTGGTTATGGGAAAGCTCCTGTGCCATATGCAAGGGGTACCCCATTGGAGGTTCTCGATGATATGCATGTATTTATAATGACAAGAACTTTCAGGTGACCAAATTTGAGTAGCATGCGGAGCGACCCTCGTACTCAAGGGACTTGGGATTTTCAGCCTATGGTCTTGTAACATCCCAGATTCTAGATTAGGATGTTATTAGTTCCATGCATCATCCTTGCATCATTGCATTCTACTAATGATTTTTTTCAACAAATCCTAAACACCTAACACCTAGCAAAGCAAAACCCTATTAGTGGTTGCCATATGTAGGCATCATTGTTGTAACAAGCTTGTCCTTCTAAGAAGCTTTGTGAAACATCAAGCCATGGTTCTATGTTGACCACCTTCCTTTTATAAAATTTTAGAAACAAATTTCATCAATTTTGGACCCCATTTGCAAAAGTTATGTAAGTTTTAGTAAAACAGAATTTAATAAAACAAAATAGGAAAAAAAGGGCTAACTAACCTAAACGGGCCAGTTAGGCCGGCCCGTGAACTACCTGCCGCCACCAGCCGCAGCAGCCGCGTCGCAAGGGCCCAGCCAGCAGCGCCGGCCCACAACCCCCCCTCCACCACCGACACGTGGGACCCGCTCCCATCGCCACCTTCCCAGAGTCCATGGCGGACACGAGCGCCGCCGCGTCGGGATAACCGATTCGAACGGGATTCGGCCACCCCTTCCCCAAGACTTTGGGGATATATAAGCAGACTCCCCCCTGCTATCGTTCCCCCCAAAAACCCTAGCGCGGACCCTGCCGAAGCGCCGCCAATTGCTCGCCGGAGCGCCGCCAGTAGCGAGGAGACATCGGAGCGCCGCAGTCGGAGGAGGAAGCAAGGGGATCGGCCGAGGGGGTGAACGTGACCGCAAGGACCAGGCGAACCTCATCGACCTCTCCGCTATCCCAGGGAACCACCGGAGCGCCGCCGCCCGTTGACCACCGACGCCGCCGCCGCTCACAATCGTCGCCTCCACCGCCTGTAAGTCGCGCGCAATCCTAACCGTTCGATCTCAAACTCGCGCTGCAGATTAGAAGTACCGCCGAAGCGGTACCAACCAACCGCGCCACGCCGCGTGGCAGACGGCGTCAGCAGCCGTGCACGCGCCACGTTTTCCCCAGCTGGACCAACCAGGCGCTGCCACTTGGCGCGTTTTTAGTTAGGGTTAGGCTAGATTGGTTTAATTTTTGCAGATTGAGTTTAATATTGCGAAAATCATAGAAAAATAACTACTTGGCCAATTTTAGCTTATAATATACCGTTGGATTCCTAATTTTGATTAGAATCCAAATCTGCAATAATATTCCAGGTTCACGGTAAGGTTTTAGGTGTAGATTTTAATCATTAGATTAGAGTGTTTATCCTACAGAAAATTAATTAAAATTCTGTTTTAATTGATTCTTGTTGCAATAACTTTGTGTCCACAATACCTCCTGATCCAAATCATTAAACTTTGATTAGGATCATTAGATCTAGCTTGGGGCTAATTAGATGGTTTGATCTCCAATAATCCTAGGAATTGTTTTAGTGATTCAATTAGATCTAAATCTTTGGGAAATCAATCCTAGTGACACCCTTACACTATCACAACACAAACTTGCTACCTTGGTCAATTTAGAAGAACCAACCTTGCATAAAATACCATGTGCATGCATGCATGATTACCTTTGTGATATGTTTTGAGCAAGTTGTGATCAGATCTATGTTTGTGATTCGTTAGATTGTTCGGAGTGCGCTAAGGAGTGCTATTGTGTAGAGTGCTGCTCGGATCAAGGCAAGTTACCCCACTTGTTCATAACTTTTTTCCTAGTTTTGATTCTATGCATGTGATCTTCGAAATTCTGTAGTATGCATGTGTAGGATGTTCTAGTAGAATTTTTCCTTAGTATTATTTTGCAAGTGCGATGATTTTTTAGTATGCCATGAGTAGCTCTATACTTAGGATTTTCCATCCTAATAGGTTACCCCTGTTTTTGCTAAGTATTGCTTGCTATGCTATATATACAAAGTACTGTTCGGGGGCTCAAAAGACAATGAATTTTTCTAAGTATAAAGGCTCTCTTGAGCAAACTTTTCTTCTCAAATCCACTTCAAAATAAAAATAAGTTTTCTTCTGGGCGGAATGGTTGTCGGGACAACGAGTGAGATTTTGGTGGAGGACGGCCGCCCAGGAATCAAAGAAGTCTACCATGTTTAAGAATTCAGAAGCTTCCAGTGCAACCACAATACATTATGGGCTCTGTCTTGGCCTAGTACTTAGTGGGAAACCTCACCTGGTACCAACATTTGGAGGTTCTTGGCATGGTTGGATCCGGAAGGTAGAGGGGCTACTAAGGGAAAGCCTCGCCATGGTCTTGCCTGTAAAAGGGCTTGATCGTGGATTGTGGGTAAAGTGCACAAACTCTCGAGAGTATTGCAATCTGATCGATCAGCCGTGTTCACGGTAACAGAACAACAATGAGCGTCTAAAGGATGGAGCCTCTGAAGGATCTTCCTCTCTCTTTTCTAAAACAAAGTTTTGAAACCCCATGGCGTGCGTAATATCGCCAATGGGTGGGATTTTGGGGAACTTGGTGTGTAATATCCAAGTGTTTGGTTGGTTGGACACTTGGTGCGTAATATCCTCGTGTGCCACTCGACCTTATTTTATCTAAGCAAATGTTTACAAAGTAGGACAATCCTCTCTTCTTCTCTCTACTTAAGAAAACTAGCTTTGAGCAAATGAACTCTACAGCCTATACCAGCCTTGCATGTAGAGATAGTCTTTTCTCTCCTTGATGTAATTTGCCAATACATTCAAAGTATTGACCCAACTTGTTGGCTGCACGTCTTATGTGTAGAATCCGAAGATTGAAAGGTGCGTAGGGATCACGGGTCTACACTCGACAAGCCTGGGGCGTTGATGGACTCATGCTGCTTTTATGTTTCCGCTGTTATTTGAGCTAGCATAATGCTAAGCAATTTTGTAATAAATTCATACTCTGGATTCTCCATGTAATAAAGACTTTGTGTTTTACATGATATTTCATCGACTGTGAGTTCTAGCTATTGATCCAGGGACTAGCATGTTAATCACAGGGACTTAGGATCCTTATCGATCCGAGGTCACTACAGATGGTATCAGAGCACATCGTTGCCTATAGGACGTGACCCTAGGATTGGAACCACCTCTAACTTTTGTGCCTTACCTGTTTTTCTACTAAGTTATTTTCCGCACTTCTAGTATCTGCCTTCCTCTACTTGTTTAAGTATCTAACCTTCATTCTTCTAACTTAAAGATGACAAGCTTCCTCTACGACACCGTCGCGGACATCGAGCCCCTTTGCTTTGGTGGATGCCTCATGGACCTACTCTCACGTTTGGACCTTCCTCTCCCAACAATCCAGGGGAGCACAATGAAGAAACTCCACAAGGACGGCTGTTGGGGAGTCAAGGTCATCCAGCCAGGAAAAGAGCGAGGCAAGAACCCGGAGGAAGACATAGCAATCCACATTGTTAGAGATTCCAAGGAGAAGGCCCTTAGCATCAGCTTGCAGCAACTTATTGGTCGCCTATGTGGACGTCATCATGAATCCCTCAAAGGACACTGCGGCGGCCTCTTTGGGAGACGAGATGAGGAAGGAATTCCCATGGAGTTAACCTTTGAGGAAAGGATTTCTACCAAGCGCCGAAGAACACAATATCAAGACTTGGAATGCCACATCCATGACCTTGAAAAGGGTACCTTCCTCGAGATGATGAAGAACGACGAGCTATGCGCCCTAATCAAGGAGAAGGAATAAATGATCAAGCAACAGGAGGAGGCAATGAAGCTCCAAGAGATAAAATTCCAGGACCAAGAGAAGAAGTTCGCTAACCAAGAGAAGAGGGTGATAAATAAAAACAAGAGAATTAGGGAACTCAACCAGTAGATCGATGGAGCTGAAGTGCAAACTAAAGGCCTTTGCAAGATAATCAATGATGTGCGTGCTTCCAAGAGGGACTTGGCGAAGCAACTTGAAGCTGCAAAGAAGTCAAGTTTAGTAGAGGAACTACAAAGCGAGAAGGAGGGACTACAGGAGCAGCTGGAAGCCACTACCAAGAAGCTGCAGGATGAGATAAAGGACCTCCAAGAGAAGCTTGAAGCCACCACGAAGGAGATGGAGTTGTACAAGACAACCTTAGAACAGGAAGGCTACTCGTTCGAGGACGAGGAAGAGGAAGGCGTGGAAGATGTGTAATAGTTGGACCACCTTTAATTCTATAGTAGAACGTTATTCGCTATTGTAATAAATACCAAGACAAGTCTGGTTTAGTTAAACTTGGTTGTTTTCTGTGTTAAGCTGTGTTGTTATGTCTTGTGTGCCTTGTGTGCTTGATGTGTTTTCATAAGGGTAGGAGTTTACTACTTAGTCTTTCTGCCTATTTCTCAACTATTCTCTTAAACCCCATAGATGCCGCCAAGACGTGCGAACTCCGAAATCCCGCCAGAAATAGCACAACTTTTGGCCACTCAGAACCAGCTGATCCAACTGCTCACTCAGAACATGCAAAACAACAACAACAACAACAACAACCCACCACCACCACCTCCGCCACCTCCTCAACAGGATCGCTTGACTCGGTTTTTGAGACTGAACCCACTTATCTTCACTAGAAGCACTGAACCAATCATCGCTGATGACTGGCTGCGTACGATCAACAAGAAGCTAGACACCGTGCAAGCTGTCGGAGCCGACAGGGTGCGTTATGCCGCACACCAGCTTGAAGGACCTGCTGCAGAATGGTGGGATAACTACCCAAGTCACCCACCCGGATATTGATGCTATCACTTGGGAGCAGTTTGAGTTAGCTTTTCGCACTCATCATGTGGCTGCTGGTGTCATGACTCTGAAGAGGCGCGAGTTTCGCGACCTACACCATCTGCACCGTTCTGTCACCGAGTATGGTGAGATTTTCAATAAGCTAGCCCGTTATGCACCCGATGATGTTTCCACTGATGCCAAGAGACAGGAGGAGTTCTTAAGAGGTCTCAATGATGAGATATCCATTCAGCTTGCGGCTCAGAAATTTGACAAATTTCAGGAACTCCTAGACAGAGCCATTGTGGTTGAGTCAAAGAGGAACAGCATAGAAAACCGCAAGAGGAAATCTAACCCTCACAAACACTCTGTTCCATACCAGAAGCAGCGCAATTCCTCACCACCACCTTATAACAATAATGTCCACAACTATAACGGTCATAACCATGGTGGCCACAAACACAATGGACATAAGAACCGCAATGGGAATGGCAGTAATGGAAAGGATCTCAGTGAGGTGACATGCTTTAACTGCAACAGGACAGGGCACTATGCAACATCTTGCCCTGAGAGGAAGAATGGCAATGGCAATGGCAATGGAAATGGACACAACCATGGCAATGGAAGCGGGAAGAAGCCAAATCCGTTTGTCAAAGCCACGGTGAATCATGTTTCTATGGAGGATGCTTGTGATGCGCCAGACTCTGTGATTGGTAAGTTCAAACTCAATTCTATTCCCGCAGTTGTTCTTTTTGATACCGGTGCATCGCATTCATTCATATCAAGGGTATTTGTGGATAGAGGCAAGATACCAACGGAGACTATAAACTTTCCTCTAAGGGTAAGTTCTCCTGGGGGAGAAATAGTGGCAAACTCCGGTTGCCGGGAATTAGAACTAAGGATTGGGACACACATTTTTCCCACCAGTCTAGTAGTTCTAGAATCACAAGGATTAGACATAATCTTGGGCATGAATTGGATGACCGAATATGAAGGAGTCATAGATTGTGCCAAGAGAACTGTCATGCTCACAACACCGGAAGGGAAGAGGATTCGTATCAAGTCGAATTTCGCACTTAAAGGAGTCATGGCGAACTCTCTCAAGGGGGTTAGCTTGCAGGAGGTACCTATTGTAAAAGAATACCCGGATGTTTTCCCAGAAGAGCTACCCGGAATGCCACCCGACCATGATATCGAGTTCCTCATTGACTTAATGCCAGGCACGGGGCCAATAGCTAAGAGACCATACAAGATGGATGTGGACGAATTAAAGGAACTCAAGAATCAACTTAGGGAACAATTGGACAAGGGGTTCATTCAACCCAGCGCGTCATCTTGGGGAGCACCCGTCCTATTTGTGGAGAAGAAGGATAAAACCAAGAGGCTGGTTGTGGATTACCGCTCGTTAAACGAGGTGACGATCAAGAATAAGTATCCCCTACCCAACATCAATGACCTATTTAACCAATTAAAAGGAGCCAGTGTGTTCTCAAAGATCGATCTGCGATCATGCTATTTTCAGCTAAAGATTCGAGAACAGGATGTGCCCAAAACAGCATTCACCACAAGATACGGATTGTATGAGTACACCGTGATGTCCTTTGGTCTAACCAATGCCCCAGCATACTTCATGACCTTGATGAACAAGGTGTTCATGGAATATTTGGACAAGTTTATCGTGGTATTCATAGATGATATACTCATATACTCTAAGGATGAGAAGGAACATGAGAAACATCTGCGCCTTATCATGGAGAAGCTAAGAGAACACAAGTTGTATGCAAATTCAGCAAGTGCAAGTTCTGGTTAAAGGAAGTGGGATTCCTTGGTCATGTTGTGTCAGCTAAAGGAGTTGCCGTAGATCCTAGTAAGGTAGCTTCCGTGACGGAATGGGAGTCACCCAAGAATGTGGGAGATATTAGGAGTTTCTTGGGCCTCGCAGGATATTACCGGAGGTTCATTGAAAATTTTTCCAAGATAGCAAAACCCATGACGGAACTATTAAAGAAGGAAAAGAAATTCCTATGGACCGAGGCATGTGAAGCAAGTTTTCAAGAATTGAAGAAATGCCTTGTAACGGCACCAGTTCTGTGTCTGCCTGATATCCAGAAGGATTTTCAAGTCTATTGTGACGCTTCTCGACAAGGACTTGGAAGTGTATTGATGCAGGATGGGAAAGTGGTATCCTATGCCTCCCGACAACTTAAGAACCACGAACACAATTATCCCACACATGATTTGGAACATGCATCTATGGTTCATGCACTCAAGGTATGGAGGCACTACCTCATGGGCAAACATTGTGATGTGTTCACAGATCACATGAGTTTGAAGTACATCTTCACCCAAAAGGAGTTGAATATGAGACAACGAAGATGGCTTGAGCTAATTAAGGATTATGACTTGGATTTACAGTACCACCCCGGAAAGGCAAACGTGGTGGCTGATGCCTTAAGTCGTAAAGTGTATGTGAATGGACTTACCGCAGGGGAACTTCCAGAGGATTTATGCAAACAAATCAGGGATCTCAGGCTAGAGATAGTTCCGAAAGGGCACGTAGCGACTATGGAAATAGTGTCCACCCTCCAAGAGAGAATCAAGGAAGCACAGAAGGGAGATAAAGAGTTGGAAGAAATAAGAATCAGGATAAGTGAAGGAAAGACTAAAGAATTTCGTCTGGATGAACAAGGAACCCTCTGGCATGGGAAGCGTTTGTGCGTTCCCAACGACCCCGATATCAGGAAGATGATTTTACAAGAAGCTCATGATTCTCCATACACAATTCATCCAGGTAACACGATGATGTACATGGATGTGAAGGATAGATTCTGGTGGAATAACCTAAAGAGAGATATTGCAGAGTATATTTCTCTGTGTGATGTGTGCAATAGAGTTAAAGCCGATCATCAGAAACCGGCAGGACTACTTCAACCACTACCTATACCCGACTGTAAGTGGGACAAGGTAGGCATGGATTTCATCACGGGATTGCCCCGGACTCGTTCTGGATTTGATTCTATCTGGGTAGTGGTGGACCACTTTACCAAGGTGGCTCACTTCATCCCCGTAAAGACCACATATACAAGCGCTAAGCTTGCTCAGATATACATGTCAAGGATTGTAAGCCTACATGGTGTTCCCAAGGGAATTGTGTTAGACATAGGCACCCAGTTTACTTCAAAGTTTTGGCGACAACTACATGAGTCTCTTGGAACTCGACTAGAATTCAGTACTGCCTTCCACCCTCAGACAGATGGCCAAACAGAAAGGGTGAATCAAATTTTGGAGGATATGTTGAGATCTTGCGCGCTGGACTATGGGTCTAGTTGGGACGATAACCTGCCGTATGCTGAGTTCTCATACAACAACAGCTACCAGACAAGTATCAAGATGGCTCCATTTGAAGTTCTTTATGGCAGGAAGTGTAGGACTCCATTGCTATGGAATGGAGTTGGTGAACGCAGTCTTTTTGGACCTGACTTGATAAAGGATGCCGAAGAAAAGGTACGATAGATTTAGGATAGGCTAAAGGTAGCCCGATCCCGACAGAAGAGTTACGCTGATTCCAAGCGCAGAGATGTCGCTTATGAAATAGGGGACCGTGCGTATCTCCGAGTTTCACCCCTACAAGGAGTTAAGAGGTTCGGAATCAAGGGCAAGTTAGCCCCACGATTCATAGGGCCATATAAGGTTCGGGCCCGTAGAGGAGAAGTTGCTTATCAGTTGGAGTTACCGGAAGGACTGACTGTTCATGATGTGTTTCACGTGTCACAACTAAAGAAGTGTCACCCGGAGATGGCTGAAACACCGCTAAGAGACACCATTTCCCTAGATGAGGTTCAATTGGAGAATGACCTTACCTATGAGGAAAAACCCATCAAAATACTGGAAACAGCTGAAAGGATTACCCGCACCAAGACTATAAGATTCTGCAAGGTACAATGGAACCACCACTCCGAGGAAGAAGCTACGTGGGAGCGTGAAGAAGACTTGAAGGCAGAACACCCACACCTATTTGCTAGCCAACCCGAATCTCGGGGACGAGATTCCTCTTAAGGGGGGTAGGTTTGTAACATCCCAGATTCTAGATTAGGATGTTATTAGTTCCATGCATCATCCTTGCATCATTGCATTCTACTAATGATTTTTTTTCAACAAATCCTAAACACCTAACACCTAGCAAAGCAAATCCCTATTAGTGGTTGCCATATGTAGGCATCATTGTTGTAACAAGCTTGTTCCTTCTAAGAAGCTTTGTGAAACATCAAGCCATGGTCCTATGTTGACCACCTTCCTTTTATAAAATTTTAGAAACAAATTTCATCAATTTTGGATCCCATTGGCAAAAGTTATGTAAGTTTGAGTAAAACAGAATTTAATAAAACAAAATAGGAAAAAAAGGGCTAACTAACCTAAACGGGCCAGTTAGGCCGGCCCGTGAAGTACCTGCCGCCACCAGCCGCAGCAAGGCCGCAGGGCCCAGCCCACAACCCCCCTCCACCACCGACACGTGGGACCCGCTCCCATCGCCACCTTCCCAGAGTCCATGGCGAACACGAGCGTCGCCGCGTCGGGATAACCGATTCCAACAGGATTCGGCCACCCCTTCCCAAAGACTTTGGGGATATATAAGCAGCCCCCCCCCCCCCCGCTATCGTTCCCCCCAAAAACCCTAGCGCGGACCCTGTCGAAGCGCCGCCAATTGCTCGCTGGAGCGCCGCCAGTAGCGAAGAGACATCGGAGCGCCGCAGTCGGAGGAGGAAGCAAGGGGATCGGCCGAGGGGGCGAACGTGACCGAAAGGACCAGGCGAACCTCGTCGACCTCGCCGCTGTCCCAGGGAACCACCGGAGCGCCGCCGCCCGTTGACCACCGACGTCACCGCCGCTCACCATCGTCGCCTCCACCGCCTGTAAGTCGCGCGCAATCCTAACCGTTCGTTCTCAAACTCGCTGCAGATTATAAGTACCGCTGAAGCGGTATCAACCAACCGCGCCACGCCGTGTGGCAGACGGCGTCAGCAGCCGCGCACGCGCCACGTTTTCCCCAGCTAGACCAACCAGGCGCTGCCACTTGGCGCGTTTTGAGTTAGGGTTTGGCTAGATTGGTTTGATTTTTGCAGATTGAGTTTAATATTGCGAAAATCATAGAAAAATAACTACTTGGCCAATTTTAGCTTATAATATACCGTTGGATTCCTAATTTTGAGTAGAATCCAAATCTGCAATAATATTCCAGGTTCATAGTAAGGTTTTAGGTGTAGATTTTAATCATTAGATTAGAGTGTTTATCCTATAGAAAATTAATTAAAATTCTGTTTTAATTGATTCTTGTTGCAATAACTTTGTGTCCACAATACCTACTGATCCAAATCATTAAACTTTGCTTAGGATCATTAGATCTAGCTTGGGTCTAATTAGATGGTTTGATCTCCTATAATCCTAGGAATTGTTTTAGTGATTCAATTAGATCTAAATCTTTGGGAAATCAATCCTAGTGACACCCTTACACTATCACAACACAAACTTGCTACCTTGGTCAATTTAGAAGAACCAACTTTGCATAAAATACCATGTGCATGCATGCATGCTTACCTTTGTGATATGTTTTGAGAAAGTTGTGATCAGATCTATGTTTGTGATTCGTTAGATTGTTCGGAGTGCTCTAAGGAGTGCTATTGTGTAGAGTGCTGCTCGGATCAAGGCAAGTTACACCACTTGTTCATAACTTTTGTCCCAGTTTTGATTCTATGCATGTGATCTTCAAAATTCTGTAGTATGCATGTGTAGGATGTTCTAGTAGAATGTTTCCTTAGTATTATTTTGCAAGTGCGATGATTTTGTAGTATGCCATGAGTAGCTCTATACTTAGGATTTTCCATCCTAATATGTTACCCCTGTTTTTGCTAAGTATTGCTTGCTATGCTATATATACAAAGTACCGTTCGGGGGTTCGAAAGACAATGAATTTTTCTAAGTATAAAGGCTCTCTTGAGCAAACTTTTCTTCTCAAATCCACTTCAAAATAAAACTAAGTTTTCTTCTGGGCGGAATGGTTGTCGGGACAACGGGTGAGATTTTGGTGGAGGACGTCCGCCCAGGAATCAAAGAAGTCTGCCATGTTACAGAATTCAGAAGCTTCCAGTGCAACCACAATACATTATGGGCTCTGTCTTGGCCTAGTACTTAGTGGGAAACCTCACCTGGGTACCAACATTTGGAGGTTCTTGGCACGGTTGGATCCGTAAGGTAGAGGGGCTACTAAGGGAAAGCCTCGCCATGGTCTTGTCTGTAAAAGGGCTTGATCGTAGATTGTGGGTAAAGTGCACAAACTCTCGAGAGTATTGCAATCTGATCGATCAGCCGTGTTCACAGTAACAGAACAACAATGAGCATCTGAAGTATGGAGCCTCTGAAGGATCTTCCTCTCTCTTTTCTAAAACAAAGTTTTGAAACCCCATGGCGTGCGTAATATCGCCAATGGGTGGGATTTTGGGCAACTTGGTGCGTAATATCCAAGTGTTTGGTTGGTTGGACACTTGGTTCGTAATATCCTCATATGCCACTCGACCTTATTTTATCTAAGCAAATGTTTACAAAGTAGGACAATCCTCTCTTCTTCTCTCTACTTAAGAAAACTAGCTTTGAGCAAATGAACTCTACAGCCTATACCATCCTTGCATGTAGACATAGTATTTTCTCTCCTTGATGTAATTTGCCAATACATTCAAAGTATTGACCCAACTTTTTGGCTGCACGTCTTATGTGCAGAATCCGAAGATTGAAAGGTGCGTAGGGATCGTGGGTCTACACTCGACAAGCCTGTGGCGTTGATGGACTCATGCTGCTTTTATGTTTCCGCTGTTATTTGAGCTAGCATAATGCTAAGCAATTTTGTAATAAATTCATACTCTAGATTCTCCGTGTAATAAAGACTTTGTGTTTTACATGATATTTCATTGAATGTGAGTGCTAGCTATTGATCCAGGGACTAGCATGTTAATCACATGGACTTAGGATCCTTATCGATCCGAGGTCACTACAGGTCTGTCAAGCATATGATTCAGAGTGGACATCACTTTCAATTTAACCACATGAAGATTCCTATGATAGGGGCAATGAGAGCTCAAAGCTAATGAGTACCTTCCTTTCAGCATTAGGAAGCCTTTCAAACCTTCACAAAACCATTTTCACAACTTTGTTGAGTCACCACTTATTCTATGAGCACCTTCTTGAGAGCATAGTTGTCATTTGTGTGTCTGTTCCAAAACTTGGTTAATTATGTCATGACTTTGATGCTTGTATCTCTTATATCTTTACTTCCAGTCTTCATGTGAACTTCAGAGGTGCCTTGGCATTTATATTGTGCTCTTCAAACAAAGGCAAGCGAGATACCACTATATCATACCTTATTATGAGAATTGCAATATTGCTTATGTTTATGTTTCATGCTACTTATTATTCTTGAGTTGGTTTCTCTTCATAGCTTGCAATGACTATTGAGTAGAATTAGTTGCATACTTCTTATTATGAATTGTCTAAGCATATACTCCTGTGCTGAGAATATATACATCATATGAAGCAAAGTGTTCGTGAAAGTTCTTTTATCGCACTCAGTTTTCAACTCAAGTGCTTGAGGACAAGCAATAAGTTACGCTTGGGGGGAGTTGATACGTCCAAAACGTATCTACTTTCTTGAACACTTTGCTATTGTTTCTCCTCTAAACTTGTGTGATTTGGATGCAACTAACACGGACTAACGCTGTTTTCAGCAGAATTACCTTGGTGTCTTGTTTTTGTGCAGAAAATCAACTATCAGAAAAAATCCCAGAAAATATGCCAAAAACTATTTCTCACCATAAGATCCATGGAGCCAGAAGGGGAGACAGAGGGGAGTCCTAGGGGGCCCAGACCCATCCCAGACGCGGGCCCACTAACCACGCGCCTAGGGGAGCTTTGGCCACCCCAGGCAGCTCCTCGGCCTACCTCCGCACCTATAAGTTGCCTTATGACCTAAAAACAGATGGGGGTTCGAGAGTTTTCCAGAAATAGTTCCGCTCCGCCGCCACCACTAGAAACCAAGATACGGATCTAGAAACTCTGTTTTGGCACCCTGCCGGGACGGGGAATTTGGAGAGGATCATCGCCATCCTCATCACTAACGCATCTCCATCAACCACCGATGTTTCCCTCATCCATGAGTGAGTAATCCCCCGCTGTAGGCTTGGGGATGGTAGGGATTGGATGAGTTCTATCATGTAATCAAATAAGATTTGTTAGGGCATAGTGCCTAGTATCTCTATTAGTGCTATTTGACTTTGTTGCAACTTGTTGTGCTTAATGCTTATCACTAGGGCCTGAGTGCCATGATCTCAGATCTAAACTTATTATTGAATCATTATGATAGTATTTTTGTGATCTTATCTGCAAGTTGTGTACACATATCATTGTCCGGATCCAAAGTCCCCAAAGTGACAATAATTGGGACAACCGGAGGGGATGACTGTGGTGTGAGGATCACATGTGTTCACGGAGTGTTAATTCTTTGCTCTGGTGCTCTATTAAAAGGAGCACCTTAATTGCCAGTAGTTACCTAGAGGCCCCGCTGCCACGGGCTGGCTGGACAGAAGATGTTGTGCAAGTTGTCATTGCGAGCATGTATGACTATATTTGGAGCACATGCCTAGGGTTGTTTAGTACTTGGATGCTTGTTATTATTTATCTGCAATGCCCTATATCTTGAAGTTACATGTTTAGACTCGTCCATGCAACGCCCATCCATCCGTCCCTATGCCTACCGCACTCGAATCCTACTATTACCGTTATTGTTACAATTGCTCATGTTTCACTGCTGCCGTTGCTACTACAAATTGTTACTACTGGTAAACTTCTGTGAGCAAGAAATATTTCTAGGTGCATCTGAATTGACAACTCTGTTGTTAAGGCTTGCAAGTATTCTTTGGATCTCCTTGTGTCGAATCAATAAATTGGGTAATACTACCCGCGAAGACTGTTGTGATCCCCTACACTTGTGGGTAATCACTCTTCAGCTCCAGAAGAATAAGGAGCTCCTTGACGAAACCGAGTCAAAGAACAAGAAGGATGAGATTACTTGGTTTGAGAAGAAAAGAGTTGGTTGTTTCGACGATCTTCAAATGATGTTACAATATATTCACCGTAAGTCGTCTTTTTATCTCGTGGCCCGCAGACGAATTATTCTTGACCATTGTTTGTATTGATTCATGTTATGCTCTGTATTATAGATCATTTTCTGGAATCGAAACATGTGAGCACCAAGGCTGTGATTAATGATTGTGATCGCCGAGGTGTCCCCAATAATCCTGATCAAGAATATTCCATTAAGGATTTCTTAATCGCTGTTGCTACCGCCATCGAAACAATGAAACTCATGGGCAAACATTTGGTGAAAGCGGCCATCTGAGCATTCCATGTACTCTGGCTGAATGAACCGAAGATCACCAAGATCGAAGTGCTTGTGGAAAAAATAATGGATAGCCAAACTCAGTTGAGTCTTTGGAGAGAATCTACATGGCGATCTGGGGCTAATATGGCGCTCACAGCCATTCTGTCATGGTATGAGAACATCTCTCTCGACGTTCTGATGAACTTGCATAGCGGATCCCCTTGGATCATTGACCCGGACCATATCGCTCGCCACCAAGCCCGTGCTTACCAGTTTATTGAGTATGCCAATGTGCATCAATGGAATGAAGGGCCGACATTTCTTCAAGATGAGGCCGAAGAGAATGCTGAGGCATCAGAAGATGATGACTACGAAGAGGATTCTGGCGATGAAGAGGATACTGATGAGGAGACAAGAAGCTCTGATGAAGCGGGTGGTGATTCATAGAAAGAGGCTGAGGGCCAGTGTCCTCGAAGGGGACCGAGGCTTCTCAGGCTCAGGCCGAGGCTTCACTCCAAGTGACCTACGTTCAAGATGCTAAGGAAGCTCCAGTCGAAACCGAGGTAACTTCTGTGGAAGTCCAGGTTACCCGGAGACTTCTGCTCCCCTGGTTATTTCGTCTACCGAGCCTGAGGTTCCTCCGGTGGTGACCGAAACACCCACCTCGGAGACCTTGGCACCTGTAGTTGCTATTTCTCCATCTGCCGATGACCCGGCGATAACTAGTGCTTGAACTCAAAAAACTTCGTATTCGTTAAGTCCCCGGTATGTCGGGTGTATGCTGTGTAAAACGATTCGTTCCTTTTGGTAATATCTGTATAACTTGGTGATTTTCAGATGATATTCTTAATCTTATGTTGTTTACCTTTCTAAGTCAACTATTCGGCATGTGTTCATCATTTGCGATTTTTACCTAGTGGGTTTGAAATGAAAAGGTCCAACTTATTTATGTTTAGCAATCATGAATGATAGTTTAAAATGAGGGCGTGGATTAATATACTACAGCAATCTCATGGGTTAGAAAAAATTTTAAAACATGAATCGGCTCGCGTACCATCCACTCCTTAGTCGTTTTTTGTGTGTTTGACTTGTGTTGGCTCTTATCTCGCTCATCATGAAGTCCTTTTCTGGAGAACTATAAGTGGGAGATTTGTCCTCTGATGTCACCACATTACTAACTCGGCTTAATTATTAGACATATAAGCCAGCCAACTTATCGAAGATATGAAAAATAAGGACAGATAATATGAGGCAGTCCCCGAGTCACTGCTCGAGTCACCGAAGTTTCATTCATTATATCATTTCCGACATACAAAGCCGACATATGATAGTAAGAGATACAATACACTTCCTCTAAGTGTAAAAAGGACGAAGTAAAGTTACATTCCATCTCCTTTTGTGATTCGTCTCCTGACTTGTACGCCTTATTCTCCTCTGGTGCTTGAGCATCTATGAGATAGTATGCATCATGATGCAGTGCTTTGCTTACCATGAACGGGCCCTCACATGGATGTGACAATTTATGCATGCCGGTTGTGCGTTGCACGAGCCGGAGTACTAGATCTCCCTCTTGAAAGACTCGGGGGCTCAGTTTCTTGCTACGATAGCGTCTAAGATCTTGTTGATATATGGCTGATCTGGATAACGCCAATTCTCTTGCTTCTTCAATAAATCAAAATCATCTTGTCGGGATATTTCATTCACTTCAACATTTGTGTATTGGGTGACTCTAGGCGAGTCATGCATTATGTCGGCTGATAATACAGCTTCTGCCCCATATACATGAAAGAATGGTGTGTACCCTGTTGATCTATTCGGAGTTGTCCTCAGGCTCCATAATACGGCCAGGAGTTCCTCAATCCAACATCCTGCTGACCTTTGAAGTGGTTCTATGAGACAGGTTTTTATCCCAGACAATACTAGTCCATTTGATCTTTTGACTTGTCCATTCGACGCGGGATGTGCTACCGAGGCAACATCAAGCCTGATGTGCTTATCCCGGCAGAAGCGAGCAAAAGCTCCCTCAGCGAAATTTGGGACGTTATCTGTAATGACACTATGCGGGTATCCATACCTCAAGATGATATCCTTAAGGAATTTCACAGTCGTGGGCCTATCACATTTTCTTATAGGTTTTACCTCTATCCACTTTGTAAATTTGTCCAGCATGGCCAAGATGTGTGTCATGCCGCCTCTAGCCGGCTTAAGCGGCCCGACCATATCTATGAACCATATGGAAAATGGCCAAGTAATAGCTATTGTCTTTAATTCGGATGAAGGCATATGAATTTTGTTGGCATATCTCTGGGACCATTGAATTTTATCACCAATTCTAGTGCCTCTTGTAGAGCACTGGGCCAGTAAAACCTATGCTGAAATGCTTTGTCTAATAGGGCTCTGGATGAAGCATGATGTCCTCATTATCCTTGATGTATATGCCAGGGTAACACACATTTGCAGTACATTTGTTATATTTCTCTTATAGAGTTCATTGTTTATTATTATGTATGCCTTTTTCCCTTATTATAGTTTGCCTAGCGAGGACTTCGTCACTCGGTGTACTTCATGCACCGGGGTAACTGTTTCATCAATTTCCATTTCTTCTCCCGACATAATTTCTGCCAAATTACCTCGACCAGTCCCCGGGTTTGCCGAGTCAATCCTCGGGTTACTCGGTCTATTCCTCTTATCTATCTCCATGGGGACTGCCTTGGATCCTTGATCCGCCGTGATATGGATTGACTTGGATTCTGTGGAAGGTATGATTGATGGTTTTCTCAAGTTATCTAAGGCAATGCCAGGTGGGATTGATTGTCTGGTCGAGCCAAGTTTTAATAAGGTGTCTGCGGCATCATTTTTTGCCCGAGGTATATTGTGAAATTCACATCCATCAAAATAACCACTAATTTTTTGCACGTGGAATATATAAAGCCATGTTTGCATCGAGCGCATCCCAGTGGCTTGATACCCGTTAGGCTACTATATACGAATCATCGAAACATAAAATATGATGTATGCCAATTTCCTTCGCCATTTTTAGGCTATGCACAAGTGCTTCATATTCCACCACATTGTTTGATGCAACAAAGTGTATCTGTAGTACATATTTCAACTGGTCTTTCTTGGGGGAGGTTAGCACTATCCTGGCTCCTAACCAATTTCTTACTTTGGATCTGTAAAAATGCATCGTCCAATAATTCGGATCATGTAGTGGGGATTCATATTGCATTTTGGCCCAATCGACAAAAAAGTCGGCCACTGCATGAGACTTGATTGCATCTCATCTATCAAATTGTGGTGCATAAGTGGATAAATCAATCGCCCATTTTTCTATTCGTCTGCTATCATCTTTATTGCTCATTATCTTGGCTATTGGTGCCTTGCAACTCACCTTGATAGGGTGTTCTTCAAAATAATGTTTCAACTTATTGGCCGACATGTATAGACCATATGCCATTTTTTAAGAGTGTGGATAATTCTGCTTGGATGCTGATAGCACCTCACTTAGGTAATATACCGACCTTTGCACTGACTTTCCTTCCTCATCACGCTCAACCACTATTACTGCACTTACGTCTCGGTTAGTCGCTGCTATGTAGAGCAACATCGGCTCTTTTGATAGCGGTGAGGCTAAGACTTGTGTTGTGGCTAGCATTTTCTTTAATTCATGAAAGGCATTGTCGGCCTGAGGCGTCCAGGTAAATTTATCTGACTTTTTCATTAGCTGATATAAGGGTAATGCCTTCTCCCCCAGCCGGTTCACAAACCGACTCAGGGATGCCAAGCATCCGGTAAATTTGTGTACGTCATTAAGACACTTTGGCAATTCCATTCTATCTACTGTCTGAATCTTAGTTGGATTAGCTTCTATACCTTAGCTCGATACGAGGAAACCGAGTAATTTGCCTGCTGGTACGCCAAACGTACATTTTTCTAGATTAAGCTTCATTCAGAACCTCCTCAGATTCGTGAATGTTTGTCGGATATTATCTAGGAGCGTATGGATCTCTTTGGTTTTTATCACCACATCATCAACATATACTTGGAAAATTTTGCCAATCTGATCAAGCAGGCATTTTTGCATACATCTTTGATATGTGGCCCCTACATTGCGCAGGACGGATGGCATGGTATGATAGAAATAAGCCCCATACGGGGTGATAAACGCAGTCTTTATCTGATCAGCCGGGTTTAACAATATCTTGTGGAAACCAGAATACGCGTCTACAAATGATAACAACTCACAACTAGCGGTCGAATGAATGACCTGGTCTATCCTAGGAAAAGGAAAAGGATTCTTGGGACACGCCTTGTTCAAGTTCGTGTAATCGATGCACATTGCTACATCCGGATTATCTTTCTTCTTCTCAACCAACACCGGATTAGATAACCCATCCGGATGAAGTATTTCCATAATAAACCCGGTTGCAAGGAGCCGACCTATTTCATCACTAATTATTTTTCTCCTGTCTTTGGCGAAGCGGCGGAGAGTTTGCTTCACCGGCCTTGCTCCTGGCCGTACATGCAAAGAGCACTGGTGGAGAACGTGCCATGCGTCCCGGTTACCCAACCGGGACGGGGCAATCGGGACTAAAGCCCCAACCTTTAGTCCCGGTTGCCCCACCAACCGGGACAAATGGGGGTACACGTGACGGCGTTAGAGGGCGAGGGGGGTGGAGCATTAGTCCCGGTTCGTAACACGAACCGGGACAAATAACCTTCTGCCGCGGCAGAGATTTGGCCCATTTCTCTGCCGCGGCAGAGAATTCATTTTGGCAACTTTTGTTGCCGCGGCAGCATTTTCGCCACTTTTTATGCCGCGGCAGAGAATTCATTTAGGTTGATTTATTGTTTATTTAGTGTTTTGCACTCATCAATGAAGGAACCATTATATTACACAAGATCATCATGACAATATTACATTCGATACACGGATCGAGTTCATGCACTACATACAAAAGTTGCTTTTTGTACAATCTCTATTATCTATACATAGCCGAATAGTATTCCCCTTTTGGGTCTAGGACTTCTGCATTCAAGAATCCCGCCAATTCCTCCTGAATTGCTCGTACGCGATCCTTTGGCAGAAGACCGTCCCGTAGACGTTCGATCTAATTTAAAAAAGGAATCAGCCTATATGAATGAAACTAAACACAATTTGATTGTAATTAAAAACTATAGAAATTGTTTATGTACGTGGATTTGCTCTAAATTTATGCCCTTCTCATCGCACGTCTGCCGGATGAACTCGCAAACATAGTATCCACATAGATTGTTACCCGGTCCCTGCGTCAGGCACTTTACGAGAATAGAGTTCAATCAAAATAATAATCAAGCATGATAATAACTGTATCAAAACTAGAATCAAAGAGATGCACGGATATAGCTAGTGGTGCTTACATCTAGTGGTTGAAATTTAAGCTCCTCTTTCCAAACACCCCTAGCTTGTTGGTGAACCGTTTCCAAGCGCTGCCCGGCGAAGAAAACGAATAAAAAAAGTTATTAATTACCTGATATCATAAAATTCACGAACGTTGCCGATATAGTGTCGTAATGATTGGAATTGCCGCTGGAGAAGCATCTGCATGTCCTTCCACGTCTCAAGGAGTTTATGTTTCGAGTCCATGACTACTACACGTCCTTTGTCAAGTTGAATGATTAACAGAATATAATGGAAGCTGCGAATGCATAACGAATTAATTATATACTTAACATCGAGTAAGCAAAATAGAAAGTGTATAGAAGACAATAACACTCACTCGAAGTTGTATGGAAAAAGTATTTCCCTTCTGGTTTCTTGAAACCTTAACGCCTGTACTATATTATCCTCCGTATCCTTGGGGCTTGTTTTGAGATTAGCTTCATGAACCCAATATGGGTCAATGAAGCCAATGTCATAGATTTGTCCTCTGCTGCATTCGAGAATCTTCATTCTCCATATTACAATATGATTATATACATGCAATAAACAAGGTGAGATAGCTGGGGACTAAATTAACTACAAAATAGTACTTACATACAATAGGCACTGATGATCGATTTGTCAAAGGCGTCTTGATTGAATAATTGAAATAGTTCATCAAATTCAATGGATATCATATCATCCTTTTCTTTCCCATGATGCTTTTTTGTAACCCTCAGCACTATCCAGTTAGCCCCGGCCTTTGTCGCATGCATGTACCAATTATGCAATCTTCGCATTTTTGTTGGAAGATTGTTTACCTCCTCAGGTTTGACGAGAGGTTTGTTGTAGTGGTATTTGTATGCTACTTCACTCACGGGGAAGTACTCTAACTGGGATAAGTACTGGGCAATACTCATACCTTGAGCAGCAATTTTCTCCAGACAGTAACTACCTCTGGATCATCTTTCTTCGCCCCATATTTGCTCGACCCCACATTGGTTTGGGTAATCACCTTGAGAGGGCGCAAGACTGTTTTGCTTGTTCTCAGCTGGGCAACAGATTTCGCTTGCATCGATCTTGCTCTTGAGGCTTTTTGTGCCGCATGTGACTTGAGAATAGAACGCTCATAGTCTGATGACAGCTTTGGCTCGGGTTGATGAAGATTCTTTATCATTTTCAACACTTTGGATTTTTCTTCTTTGGTGCTGGGGAACTCTGGCTCTTTCGGCTGCCTCAGCTTTGCAAAAAAACGTTGTTGTTTCCGCATCAACGATCGCCGCAGTCTCCTCTTCAGTACAGTCATAAGCTCTCTTGGGAGGAACCTTTGGTACTTTTGGAAGAGGCTCTTGTTTACGTTTCGGCAATCGCTTACCAAGACACAGAGTAGCGGTATGCTTACGCTTTTTATCCTGAGGCACCGGCGATGGCTCCCACGGCGATGGCTGCGCCGGAGATTGGTGAGGCGACGGAGCCGGGTGACGCGACGAAGACGGCTGCCGTGGAGGCGACGACCTCGCTGGAGACGGGTGAGGCGGCGGTGAAGATGGCCTTGGCGTGTGATTTCGAAGAACGATACATTCCTTCGTCCATAGAATGGTGACGTTTGTTGCGTCTCCCAGTACAGTCACATCCTCTTCACCTGCAGGGTAGTCAAGATCCAAAACTTCAAAGATGGGCATGATTTCATCACCCCGACAACAGCGTAGCCCTCTAGAACCGGACGACAGTGGTAAGTTGGTGTGGGTCCAACTGGTAAGGCATAGCCGACCGCCACCTTCATTGATATGTTCACAACTTTGACATGTAGCTCGCAGTGTGTCATCTATGTGATATCATCCACTGGGTAGCCATCAGGAGCCATCGTCGGTGCACCATCGTCATCGCCATTGTCATCACCCGGACCTCGGTGGAAGCCACACTGCTTTTTCGATTATTCGATAGGCCGGTAGCATCGAATGCAGTGTGTTGCTGAGATGGGCCGGTAGTACTTTGCTCTTTAAGTGCGTTAATTTCATCTTGTTGTTTCTTTATTCGTTCTTCAATTATACGCATTCGCTCTTTCTGACTATCTGCTTCAACTTCCGCCCTGTCCTTTCTCCTCTGACGGCTTCTATTAGGATATTTCTTCCTCTCTTCGGGAAACCTAGTCCTCCATGGTTGGGAGCCTCTTGTTCCTCGTGTTCGTCCATCATGTTCCTTATTTCCAAGGGCGAGTGTGAGCTCATCATTCTCTCTATCGAGAATGAAGTCCCCATCTTTAACAGCCTTTACTGCTTTTCTCATCCTCTCGATTGGAAAGGGGTCTTCTTTATGTCGTATGTTATATATACACATCCATTCCGAGTCCAACGTGCCCCCATTCCCGTAAAACCAATTCCTTGCACGTTCTACCCAATCGTCAGTCTCTGGGGTGATCTTTTTAGCACGCAGTTCATTCTCAAGTTTCTCCCACTTAGGAATGCCAGCCCTGTAGCCACCTTGCCCCATAGTATGGTAATACTTCTTGTTAGCAGCATTCAGCTTATTCGTTGCAGACATTTTCTTAGCTTTTTCTGATGTCTTGTATTCCACAAACTCAGCCCAGAATGGTTTTATCTTCTCAAACTGAATATTCTTGAAATCGGGAGTCTTCTCTTTCACGACATAGTCAAGGTGCAATATTTTCTTCCAGTTGGTGAAACACTGGGCCATCTTCTTCAAAGCCCACTACCTGGCCTTAGCCTCCATGGCTCTCCCATGTTCTAAGGCGTACTCAACTGGATCCTCCGCATTTGGATCCAGCTCTATCTTCGGTAGTTTGAAATTAAACATGAGCCTCTTCCACAGTAAATCTTTGGCGTGGTTAGGGACAAATAAACATGTTCCCTCTTCATCCGCATTAGCAGGCCTATTCCAATTTCTAATGGTGATCGGGATTAAGTCCCTAACGATTACTCCGCATTGCACCACAAATTTGTTTGCGACAACTTCGGGAGCTGTCGGTTTGCCGTCTTCAGCGACATCTTCGACCCTGAACCTCTCATGGTCTTGCAAATTTTTGGTTGGGCCTCGTCTGCTCTTTTCAGTAGATTTGTTCAATCCGGAGGGCTAAAAGAAGAAAGATCGTCGTTACTATTTCTATATAGATAGCAGATGATTAACTAATGAAATAATTATATTACATGCACCTCGCCGGAGCGGTCGTCTTCTCGATTACACAAGGCATCACCTTCTCCCTCACGGAAGGCAACACCTTCAACCTCAAACAAGTCGTCTATTCTGGTAAAAAGAGGATCACCCTCACCGGAGTTGTTCAGAAACGTTGATACATCTAAATTTTCTTCCCTGCGGATCACACCATGGATCAACTCTTCCTTTTCTTCATCTCTGACGTGTGGGTCCATATTTTCTGCTTAGGTGGAAAAATGATTAAGTCAAAGAGGCTAAGGGAGAAAGTTAGGTACGGTGTTGAGAGATATAAACCCTAATTAAGAGAAACCCTAATATATACATACACAATAATAAAAATGAAGAGAAACCCTAAACCCTAAACCTGTAGGGCGTGTAGGGCGGCGGGGCATCATGACGGCGTCGCTTCAGAGCCTGTGCGCGAGAAGATTGTGAGATGGGGAAGAAGAAGAGTATGGGCACCCAGTTATAACCAAAGGGCCTTTAGTCCCGGTTGGTGGCTCCATCGGGCTCGGATAAGTCAAAGCGGCTAAGGAGAAACCATCGGGCTCGGATCCTATCACGAAGAACGAATACCGAAAAGAAAGGCGGCAATCAATCAACCCTCGGGTTCGGGATGCCCTGGCGAGGACACACCGGCTAACCCTACGTGCAACATCGATTCAACTAGGGTCTATGACAACTAATATCATGGCTAATCATCTAGAATGCGATGGCTATCAAGAAATCTTTGATCTTCGATGGTGTTGACCTCGGTCTTTGATCTCGATCTCGTATTCTATCGCGAAGAACCGAACGCCAGAAAGAGAGGGGAACAATCAACACATGGCATCGATGCAATGATCAAACAAGGATGGTGATATGACAAGTTAATTTGTATTAAAAAGTAAGCCTAAGACATGCTCGGCAATTTAAACGGGGTTCCGAGGGGTGAAAACCCTAACTCCGGAGTATATGAGAGGGGTTGATTTTGTTTTCTAATTAAACTTGTCTTGAAAGTTGTTGAACAATGCATGATTATAGGTTAAATAGTTAGATCTCATTTTTCTGAACATTTTGATATATTATTTGTATTTTTCTGAGTTATAAATAATTAATTATATCAATTTCTGAATTTAATTAAACCATTTCTGAATTTAAACAAAACAGAAAATATTTTTACACCGAGGCCACTGCTAGCCACAGTGGCTGACAGAGGGGCCTGTGGCCACCTCAGCCTCCACGCGGTGAGGTGGGACCTGGACCAGGCCACGGCTAACCTGCACAACAGAGGCACCTAGCCTCTAAGGCTAGCAGGTGGGACCGGGGCCACGCAAGCACCACGTCACCAAAGAGCGTGCGGGACCTGGGGAGCGTGCGGGACTGCGGGGTTGTGCGCGTTCCAAAGAGCTCGTCGAGGCGAACCATATGGTGGCTGCGCCGCCCATTATTGGTCGCCGGAGCATCGACCATAGCGGCGGACAGAGGCGGCGGCGACAGATGGTCGTCACGGTAGAGCTAGAGAGCGAGAGGGAGCGTGTGAAGAGGTGCTAGAGCACTAGTGGCTCACCACGAACGCGATGCCGAGGTCGGGGAAGCAAGGGGTGGCCGGACGGAGGAGAATCGACGGCGACCGGAGCTCGGGAAGATGGGTTGCAGAGCTTGATTAAGGCCGAGCAGGGACGATTCCTTTGGCATAGAGACGCAGTCCAGCACAGCGGAGCTCCTCGGCACCTTGGCTTGGCTCGGGGAGGCTCTGAATGGCGACGACGATGAGTTAGGGTTTCTGCTTAAATGGGGAAGAACGCGAGAAGGGACGAGAGGGGATGAGATTGGTACTGGGAGAGAGAGGGCAACACGGCGGTTCCTATCCTTGCATCGAATGGCATGAGCTCATGCGACTGCTTGTCGTGGGGTTCCTGTGCAAGGCGTCGATGAATGAGATGGGGAATAAGAAGAAGAGGAGGCGATCCAGTTATAACCGAAGGACCTTTTGTCCCGGTTGGTGGCTCCAACCGGGACTAAAGGGTCATACGTCCCGGTTGGAGCCACCAACCGGGACGTATACTCCAATTTTTTCAGCAGACCAAGGGTTGGCGCGCGCAGGGGTCTTTAGTCCCGGTTGGTGGCTCCAACCGGGACATATGACACTGTTTTCAAAAATTTTCAGGAATTTTCTCTCTGTTCCCGCCTTATTTTTTATTTTGGGGTTTAAATTTGTAATGTTTTTAAAATGATAATTACTTTGGAATTTAGAAAAACTTTAAACATAAAAAGTGTTTGAATTTGAATAACTAATTCGAAACCATTTTCTGTTTTTAAAAATAATTAATGTAACCATTTAAACTATGAACCATTTAAAATTAAAAATGAATTAACTTATATTTTTTTAATATTAATTTGGAATTTAGAAAAACTTTAAACATAAAAAGTGTTTGGATTTGAATAACTAATTCAAAACCATTTTCTATTTTTAAAAAATAATTAATGTAACCATTTAAAATATGAACCATTTAAAATTAAAAATTAATTAACTTATATTTTTTGAATATTAATTTGGAATTTAGAAAAACTTTAACCATAAAAGTGTTTGAATTTGAATAATAATTCAAAACCATTTTCTGTATTTAAAAATAATTAATGTAACCATTTAAACTATGAACCATTTAAAATTAAAAATGAATTAACTTATATTTTTTGAATATTAATTTGGAATTTAGAAAAACTTTAAACATAAAAAGTGTTTGGATTTGAATAAATAATTCAAAACAATTTTCTGTTTTAAAAAATAATTAATGTAACCATTTAAAATATGAACCATTTACAATTAAAAATGAATTAACTTATATTTTTTAATATTAATTTGGAATTTAGAAAAACTTTTAAACATAAAAAGTGTTTGGATTTGAATAAGTAATTCAAAACCATTTTCTGTTTTTAATTTGGATTTGAATTAACTTATATTTTTTATATATTAATGGGCGGAAAAAAAGGTTGGAAAATAATGGGCGGAAAGAAAATTTGATTAGGATAGAACTGGAATTAAAGTACATAACGCAACTAACACAAAGTTACATAGAAGAACTAAAAATTAAGATACATGGCCAGATTAAGCCACAATCGGCTGAACTTGTTTTGCAATGTTGGAATGATTCACCATGCTCCGCCACACCTGTAATACCGTCATTGTCATTGTAGTCGTGACATCGCGTCGTTGTTGTCGCTGCTGCCGGTCGTAGTTGAACCTTGAAGGCTGAGTACGAGTGGGCTGGACTTGAGGGTAGCGCAGGCGGGGGCTAGAGTCGGCTGCCGTGTCGTAGGCCATGACGCTCTGGAGAGTCCGACCGCACCACCACAGCCGATGGCCGGCCTTGTTGAAGTTCGGAGGAGGTGGGCCGTCCTCCTGGTGCCTGGCGAGCGCCCTCTCACGCCGATCCACGAAGAAGGCTTCCCAAGTCTAGAAATAGTCGGGATGCCATCTGGGATTCCTCCGCTGCTCCGGCGTGAGCTCTAAGTAGTAGTGGTTCGTGATGGCCATCCGACGCGTCACACCTAGAGGGCAGGAGGAACCGGCACACCTCCGGCGCTCAACATCCAGCCGGGGACGGGATGTGAGCGGCAGGGGTAGTTCGAGGCGCAAAGCGCCTCCGCCTCCCTGGGAGTTAGTGCTACGGTGGAAGTCATGGGAAAGAGTGATGAGGTTGCAGATATGAGTCTAGAGATGTGCAATGAAAATGGAGGCCAACCCTACATATATATAGTGAGAAATGGCAGGAAGATAACTGGAGGGAAGAACTTGCGGGAAGAACCGGCGGGGAAAACTGGCGGGAAAAACCGGACCCACTTCCTACTGATTCGGCAGACATTTGTCCTTTTTACCTGGGATGGACGAAAAGTTTTGAGATGTCCCGGTTGGGATATATTCCATTTAAGGTGGTCTAGTATTTTAGGAAAATGGGACGGTAGCATTCTGAAACGGCATTTTGGTGGTTACTTCACAAAACGTCCCGTTTTTTGCGCTCGGAAAATGGAAAAGGGATTTTCCGTGCGACAAAAAGGAAAACTTCCTCCTACAACATTGTTCTCCATACCAATGTCCCCACACATGCATAATATGGGCACAACATCACAAACTATGTCGTGATTCAGCACATAACATCGGTCATTTGGACCGAAAGCCATGAAACCTCGAACATGATAGGTCATTTTGTGAAGGTTTTTTTTGAAACATAATCAATATACCAAGTCTGGTATTTTTCCTTTCAACTATGTAACATAATAAGACACCACGCGAAGGATTTTCATTGTTCGGATTTTTTTTTGAATTTATTATGCCTGTTTTGAATTATCTGAATTTCTAACTATGGTCGAACCGGTGTGCATGAAGATAGGGGACGAGCATCGTTAAAACTTGCATTGGATCTCTGAAGAAACCACAT
The DNA here is from genome assembly GCA_030063025.1 of Avena longiglumis. Taxonomy (NCBI): domain Eukaryota; kingdom Viridiplantae; phylum Streptophyta; class Magnoliopsida; order Poales; family Poaceae; genus Avena; species Avena longiglumis. Next base: position 465,185,081 of record CP125974.1, on the reverse strand, counting down.
ATTGCGAGTCTAAAAATGAGTTTTTCGAAAAATCACGGGCGATAGATCATGTACCTGTAGTACAAACCGGACCCACTTCCTGCCGATTCGGCAGACATTTGTCCTTTTTACCCGGGATGGACGAAAAGGTTTGAGATGTCCCGGTTGGGAGATAGTCCATGTAAGGTGGTCTAGTATTTTAGGAAAATGGGACGGTAGCATTCTGAAACGGCATTTTGGTGGTTACTTCACAAAACGACCCTTTTTTGCGCTCGGAAAATGGAAAAGTGCTTTTCCGTGCGACAAAAAGGAAAAATTCCTCCTGTAACATTGTTCTCCATACCAATGTCCACACACATGCATAATATGGGCAAAACATCACAAACTATGCCGTGATTCAGCACATAACATCGGTCATTTGGACCGAAAGCCATGAAACCTCGAACATGATAGGTCATTTTGTGAAGGTTTTTTCGAAACATAATCAATATACCAAGTCTGGTATTTTTCGTTTCAACTATGTAACATAATATGACACCACGCGAAGGATTTTCATTGTTTGAATTTTTTTTGAATTTATTATGCCCGTTTTGAATTATCTGAATTTCTAACTATGGTAGAACCGGTGTGCATGAAGATACGGGACGAGCATCGTTAAAACTTGCATTGGATCTTTGAAGAAACCACATATTGCGAGTCTAAAAATGATTTTTTCAAAAAATCACGAGCGAAAGATCATGTACCTGTAGTACAAACTGGACCCACTTCCTACCGATTCGGCAGACATTTGTCCTTTTTACCCGGGATGGACGAAAAGGTTTGAGATGTCCCGGTTGGGAGATAGTCCATTTAAGGTGGTCTAGTATTTTAGGAAAATGGGATGGTAGCATTCTGAAACAGCATTTTGGTGGTTACTTCATAAAACGACCCGTTTTTTGCGTTAGGAAAATGGAAAAGGGCTTTTCCGTGCAACAGAAAGGAAAACTTACTACTGCATCATTGTTCTCCATACCAATGTCCACATGCATGCATAATATGGGCACAGCATCACAAACTATGCCGTGATTCAGCACATAACATCGGTCATTTGGACCGAAAGCCATGAAACCTCGAACATGATAGGTCATTTTGTGAAGGTTTTTTCGAAACATAATCAATATACCAAGTCTGATATTTTTCCTTTCAACTATGTAACATAATATGACACCACACGAAGGATTTTCATTGTTCGGATTTTTTTGAATTTATTATGCCCGTTTTGAATTATCTGAATTTCTAACTATGGTCGAACCGGTGTGCATGAAGATAGGGGACGAGCATCGTTAGAACTTGCATTGGATCTCTGAAGAAACCACATATTGCGAGTCTAAAAATGATTTTTTCAAATAATCACGGGCGATAGATCATGTACCTGTAGTACAAACCGGACCCACTTCCTACCGATTCGGCAGACATTTGTCCTTTTTACCCGGGATGGACGAAAAGGTTTGAGATGTCCCGGCTGGGAGATAGCCCATGTAAGGTGGTATAGTATTTTAGGAAAATGGGACGGTTGCATTTTGAAACGGCATTTTGGTGGTTACTTCACAAAACGACCCGTTTTTCGAAAGATCAATATACCAAGTCTGGTATTTTTCCTTTCAACTATGTAACATAATATGACACCATGCGAAGGATTTTCATTGTTCGGATTGTTCTAAAAATGGGACGGTAGCATTCAGAAACAGGATTTTCATTGTCGACACCACGCGGAGGGATTTCGGTAGGCTGGGACGGGCATCACTAATGATAGGGGTGAGTGTCGACATTATGTCGTGTGGCGTGTACCTTGTCCCGGATGGTGTCACCAACCAGGACTAAAGATGAACCTGTAGTCCTAGTTGGAGACACCAACCGGGACAAAACACGAGTCAGCACCAATAATAGGGGTGAGTGTCGACATTATTTCGTAAGTGTCGACATTATTTCGTAAGTGTTGACACTATGCCGAGATGCTTGTACTATAAATAGGCATCCTTGCGAGTCCAGTCCTCCAGCCAGTTTGAGGCATCTCCAAGATGGTTTTCGAGAGCAGGGACACCACTACGGCCAGTTTCAGGGAGATGCCGACGGAGCCCAGTCCTCCGGCATCTCCGAGAAACTGGTCATAGAGGCACTCCCTAATATGTGAAATTAGTTAGCTCCGAGGCGTATTGATCTAGTTAGAGAAGTTACAAGCTATAAGATGGTTTTCGAGAGCAGGGACACCACTACGGCCAGTTTCAGGGATATGCCGACGGAGCCTAGTCCTCCGGCATCTCCGAGAAACTGGTCATAGAGGCACTCCCTAATATGTGAAATTAGTTAGCTCCCAGGTGTATTGATCTAGTTAGAGAAGTTACAAGCTGCAAGATGGTTTTCGAGAGCAGGGACCCCACCACGACCAGTTGGGGAGATGCCGCGGATCCAGTCCCAAGATCTCCAAGAAACTGGTCATAGAGGCACTCCCTAATATGTGACCGCGCACGTTTGGAGATCAGATCTTAATGGTAAGTACGAATCGGGACAACTTCTTCATAGTCCCGGTCCAGCCACAAAACAGGACTAACAGTCAAGACATTTAAATATTAAAAACTGAGACTACAAAACTGGGACTAAAGGCCCCCCTATATATAGTCCCGGTCAAGCCACAAACTGCGAAAGATATCCTTCGGTCAAGCCACAAACCAAGAAAGACATGAACTAGAGTTACATAATATGAGCATGAACTTCTTGGCATATGTCCTTCCATATGATCGCCTCAGACGTAACCATGGAGCTTCTTCTTTACTTAACGGAATGCTTCGGTCAGTTTTCACTGTGAAGGGCGGAATTTCATCAAACTTATTATAATCTTCTGACATGTCTGTCTTGTCCTCGATTCCCATGATGTTTATTTTCCCCGAAAGAACTATGTGACGCTTTGTCTCATCATATGATGTATTCGTTTGCATATTTTTTTCTTTTTTTCGGTCTGGAGGACATGTCCTTCACATAGAAAACCTGAGACACATCATTGGCTAGGACGAATGGTTCATCTCTATAACCAAGATTGTTGAGATCCACTGTTGCCATTCCGTACAACTGGTCTATCTTTACCCCTTCCCCATTCAAGTTACCCATTTGACAAAGGGACCTTAAAAGAGACTCCATAGTCTAGTTCCCATATCTCCTCTATGTAACCATAATATGTGTCCTTTTGTCCATTATCGTCTATTGCATCAAAGCGGACACCACTATTTTGGTTGGTGCTCTTTTTATCTTGGGCGATCGTGTAGAATGTATTCCCATTTATTTCGTACCCTTGGAAATTCAATACAGTAGAAGATGGTGACGCGGCCAACAAGTATAGCTGATCTCCAACAGTGGTGTCATTCAAGAGATGTGTCCGCATCCAACCACCGAAAGACTTCATGTGTTCATCTGTAATCCATGATTCAGGCTTCCCCGGGTTTTTGGAGCGTACAATATTCTTGTGTTCCTCGATATACGGAGTTGCCAATGTGGAATTATGTAGAACTGTGTAGTGTGCTTTAGTGAAAGAATCCCCGTCCCTACATATCATTGCTTTCTTTCCAAGCATGCCTTTTCCACTTAGTCTTCCCTCATGCCGCGAGTCAGAAACACCAATTGGCTTAAGGTCAGGAATAAAGTCAACACAAAACTCAATGAACTCCTCTGTTCCATATCCCTTGGAGATGCTTCCTTCTGGTCTAGCACGGTTATGAAAATATTTCTTTAAGACTCCCATGAACCTCTCAAAGGGGAACATATTGTGCAGAAATACCGGACCGAGAATGGCAATCTCTTCCACTAGGTGAACCAGGAGATGTGTCATAATATTGAAGAAGGATGGTGGGAACACCAACTCAAAACTAACAAGACATTGTACCACACCCTTCTGTAACCGTGGCAGAATATCTGGATTGATTACCTTCTGAGATATTGCATTGAGGAATCCACACAGCTTCACAATGTGTACTCGAACATTTTCCGGTAGAAGCCCCCTCAATGCAATCAGAAGCAACTGCGTCATAATCATGTGACAGTCATGGGACTTTAGGTTTTGGAACTTTTTCTCTGCCATATTTATTATCCCCTTTATATTAGATGAGAAGCCCGACGGCACCTTGATACTGTAAAGGACTTCAAAAAATATTTCCTTCTCTGCTTTGGTAAGAGCATAGCTGGCACGACTTAAGTGACGCCCTTTATCCGTCTTGTTATGTGTATGCATGTTCTTTGGGTCTTTCATAATTTTTTGGTCCTCCCGTGATTCTGGTGTATCTTTTGTCTTCCCATACAAGCCTAGGAATCCTAGCAGGTTCACGCAAAGATTTTTCGTCACGTGCATCACGTCGATTGAAGAGCGGACACGCAGGACTTTCCAATATGGCAATTCCCAAAATATAGATTTCTTCTTCCACATGGGTGCGTGTACTGTAGCGACATCGTTCGGAACTGATTGATCGCCGGGACCCTTTCCAAAGATTACTTCTATGTCCTTGACCATACCAAATACATCATCACCAGCAGGGAGTTCAGGCTTCTTCCGGTGATCTGCCTCACCTTTGAAATGCTTGCCTTTCTTTCTTACGGGATGATTGGTCGGAAGAAATCATCGATTCGCCAGGTACACAACCTTCTTGCATTTATGCAAATATGTACCTTTAGTCTTATCTAAACAATGTGTGCATGCCTTATATCCCTTATTTGTCTGTCCTGAAAGGTTACTAAGAGCAGGCCAACCATTGATGGTCACGAATAACAACCCTCGTAGATCAAATGGCTCCTGTTTGTTCTCATCCCACGCACGTACACCTGGTTTGCCGCACAACTGTAAGAGTTCTTCAACTAATGGCCTAAGGTACACATCAATGTCGTTGCCCGGTTGCTTCGGGCCTTGGATGAGCACTGGCATCATAATGAACTTACGCTTCATGCACAACCAAGGAGGCAGGTTGTAGATACATAGAGTCACAGCCAGTCTTGTGACTGCAGCTCGCTTCCCAAAAGGATTCATGCCATCCGTATTTAGACCAAACCATAAGTTCCTTGCGTCACCTGCAAAGTCCGGGAAGTCTCTCGATTTTTCTCCACCGTGACCCATCGCCAGGTGTCTCAACTTCCGTATTTCTTACGGTCTTCTTTGTGCCATCGCAACAACCTGGCATGCTCTTTGTTTCTGAACATGCGTTTCAACCTTGGTATTATAGGAGCATACCACATAACCTTAGCAGGAACCCTCTTCCGGAGGGGCTCTCCCTCAACATCACCAGGGTCATCTCGTCTGATCTTATACCGCAACGCATTGCATACCGGGCATTTATCTAAATTCTCATACTCCTTACCGCGGTAGAGGATGCAGTCATTAATGCATGCATGTATCTTTTGCACATCTAATCCTAGAGGACAGAGAGTCTTCTTTGCTTCGTAGGTACTCTCAGGAAGTTCGTTATGTTTTGGAAACTTGACTTCATTATTTTCAAGATGTTTTCAAATGAGGAGTCAGTTAGACCACACTCTACCTTCCATCGCAACAATTCCAGTGTGGTACCGAGCTTTGTGCTGCCATCTTCACAATTTGGGTAAAACAATTTCTTGTGATCTTCTAACATGCCCTCTAACTTCAACTTCTCATTTTCTGTTTCACGCCTTGCTTTGCATCGAAATGACCCTACCAAGTTCATCACCTCCATCCGATGCCCGTTTCACCTCTTTCCTCTCCATTGTCTTCCATTGCAGTATCACTGTATTTAGGAAACATATGATGATAGTTGTTATCATCATCTTCTTCTTCACCATCTTCCATCATAACCCCTCTTTCCCCGTGCTTGGTCCAGCAATTATAGTTGGGCATGAAACCTTTCATAATCAGGTGGCTGCGAATGATTTTCGAGGAAGATTACTCCTTGTTGTTCCGACATTGCACACATGGACAACGCATAAAACCATTCTCTTTGTTTGCCATAGCCACATCGATAAATTTATCCACGCCTTTCATATACCCGGCTATGCGCCGGTCACCGTACATCCATTCCCGACCGTTCATCTGCATCATATAAGTAAGTTTATCAAAAAACAGGACATCATAAATAGTGAAATGACCAATTCACATATACACATGCATTATATCAATGATAGAGAAAAGATAAGATTGCTAACCTCGATCGAGGGAAATAAAGAGGAGAAAGCTCAAGTGCGTCTCGGACACCTTCTATATTTTTGTTCTATGAGAAATTGAACGGGATTATTCACTCAAACATTTCATAAAACACCTTGAATGCATGCATAGGGGAGAAAAAACTAGCACACCCCTCACACCTTCCACCAAGAGAAAAAACAGAGTGGAGGCAGAGGGGGCTGGGGCGTTGCATTTATAGAGGGCGGGAGCATACGTCCCGGTTGGAGCCACCAACCGGGACTAAAGGTGTGTGCCACGCCACGTGGCTGTGGCCAAACCTTTAGTCCCGGTTCCTGGCTCCAACCAGGACGTATGCCCCGTTACCAACTGGGACGCATGCCTCCGGGCCCCGTGCCCGCTCGAACCGGGACGCGTTCCAGCATTAGTTCCGGTTGGTGGCGCAGCCGGGACTAATGCTCTAAGGGGGCGCGAACGGATGGCCTGTTTTCTACTAGTGGAGTGCTCATCCAAATCCCTCGGTACACCTTGCAGGTCTTGAGTAGACCATGCGAAGATGTCTCGATTCTCACGGAGGAAGTTGGTGAGCTTGCTTTCCTATTTATCATTCAGGCCGGCACCAATGGTGATGGTGCGCTCTAGGAACTGATCGTCAATTTGGATTTTCTTTGTCTCCTTAGTCGGCTGGAAGGACACACTTCCATGTGGGTTAGCAAGTGTCATCATATTAAGCTATGCCGACTGAGCTAAAGCTGCAACCTCCTGAATTCTCCTTTTCTCCCTCGCAATTACAAAAGACTCGGCCAGGTTTGATCCGGCCGAAGCACATTCCATCGATCTCCTGTAGTCTCCAGCAACTGTGATGATACCCTGTGGTCCAGGCATTTTCATCTTCAAGTAACTAATGTGACAACTAGTCATGAATTTTGACAAAGCTGTCCGCCCGAGTAATGCGTGGTAACAACTTTCTAGATCCACCACCTCAAACTCTAAATTCTCTGCCATGTAATTCTCCTTTGTGCCGAAGAAAACATCTATCAACACCTTCTCGATTGGCTCGCAGGACAATCCTGGCACAATGCCATGGAAAGTTTTCTTGGTTTACTGAAGCATATTTGCAGAAATGTCGAGTTTATGCATTGTGTCTTTGTACATAATGTTGATATAGTTGTCGTTAAACCTTTGAAAAATTCACATTAATACTAGGCCCAACAAACGTTGGTCAAGCACTAAAGCATATGACCCGGGGTTTGGCATGATCTTGGGATGATCTCTGATGCTCCAAGTTATCTCTTGATCTGACCAATGCATATATCTTGGAACTGCCAGCATAGCGGCATTTACTTCCATATACCGGCGCTGGATGCTCTATATGTCTTGTTGTTTAGTGGTGAATACACAGTACGACTGATGGTTCTCTATGTACTCATTGTGCCCATTGCTTCCAGGGTTTCCTCTGCCATCCTTACCTTGATTAGGAACATGGGAGAATTTTAATATGCGGCCCGAAAGTTCAGACGCCAAGGAAACACGGGTTCCAAGTTGCTTGTAATTTCACAGAAGGGCTGTAGTAGCTTTGCCAATTGTCGAGACGGACCAAATGGGGGTAAATACAAATATAACGGCTAAACGATTGTTTGAACCAGTCAAAAAATGGTTGAACTCAAATTCCGCCGTTAGGTCAACTCTTCTTGCATTTACCCACCAGTATTTCCCATTATCCTTTGTGGTCATGGACTGGTTTACCCCTGCGAGGACTAGATCTTCTTCTCTGCTCTGCTCTTCTCCCCTATTATTACCCTCTCCATTACCTTACTTAGCTCTGGCTACTGGTCTCCAGATCAGAGCTTATTTTCTCTCCTTGCATCCCCAGCATGGCCGGCCAACCTCCCACGCCCTTAATCGAAGCTCGCCGCTGTCGGCCTCTCCTTGTGTTTCCTAGTCGGTGTGTCGGAGCTTCGCGTCCCCACCCTAGCCTCTCAGCGCTGCCTAGACCTTCTCACACGGCGGAGCGCGTCCGGCCGGGCAATATGTACCGGCGACCGGCCTCGGGCGGTTGCATGCTCTCATGCTCCCTAGGAATTGTAGCCCTGGCAGAGGATTTCAACGACAATGCTCTCATGGCCACCGTGCTGGGCACGCGTCCCGTCATGTCGCTGGCAGACTTTCTATCTGCTTTCAGGTCTCGTTTTGGGATCAGACGAAAATTGGTCAATATTGAGGTATGCATGCCGCCATTCGATTTCTTCGTCCGGTTCGCCCACACCTCAGACAGCGAGTGTGTTCTGCATTCTTCCCATTCTTTCGAGTGTTGTGGGGATAAAATGAGATTCCTGCGTTGGCATCGCGCTTGTGGGTGGGACGATCGCTTATGGCAGCTCTGTTTCTTCTCTAAACTCGGCTTTGACGGCCTTCCTTTGCATGCTTGGGGACCGAAGGCCCTCAAGCAGGTCGTCAGTAGCCTTGGCGGCGAGCAGGTGGAGATTGTGCCACCGAGCGACAAATGGATCATCGAGGTAAAGGTGTGGCAAAAATATCCAGACACCGTTCCTAAGATGTACAATGTGGAGATTCCAAGAAGGGCAAGAGGAATCTTTGCTGGAAGCACCCGGTGATCATCCACCTGCAGGAGGTTCTGCATCTGGAACATGGCATTTAGGACCCCGAAGAGGCAGCCCGAAAGCGTCCTTGTCGCCTGTAGTGTTGGCCTAGAAGGATCGATGGCACAGGACCACCACCGTTCTATGACGGAGCGCACGGTGTCGGTGGGGGGACCGGGCGTGGACAGGCTGGTGGTTCTGATTTCCCTCTAGTGAAGACAGAAGTTTAGTGAATCTGAAAGATTGCTGACTTGAGAGTTGAGCACGTAGTATGCCTTATGTAATAGTTTGAACTGTTGTAGTATCTTAGAGCGTATGGATCTCTTTGGTTTTTATCACCACATCATCAACATATACTTGGACAATTTTGCCAATCTGATCATGCAGGAATTTTTCCATACATCTTTGATATGTGGCCCCTACATTGCGCAGGCCGGATGGCATGGTACGATAGAAATAAGCCCCATACGGGGTGATAAACGCAGTCTTTATTTGATCAGCCGGGTTTAACAGTATCTTGTGGAAACCAGAATACGCGTCTACAAATGATAACAACTCACAACTAGCGGTCGAATGAATGACCTGGTCTATCCTAGGAAAAGGAAAACGATCCTTGGGACACGCCTTGTTCAAGTTTGTGTAATCGATGCACATTCGCCAAACTACAGATACATCCGGATTATCTTTCTTCTTCTCAACCAACAGCGGATTAGATAACTAATCCGGATGAAGTATTTCCATAATAAACCCAGCTGCAAGGAGCCGAGTTATTTCATCACCAATTATTTTTCTCCTATCTTTGGCGAAGCGGCGGAGAGTTTGCTTCACCGGCCTTGCTCCTGGCCGTACATGCAAAGAGTGCTCATCCAACTCCCTCAGTACACCTTGCAGGTCTTGATTAGACCATGCAAATATGTCTCGATTCTCACGGAGGAAGTTGGTGAGCTTGCTTTCCTATTTATCATTCAGGCCGGCACCAATGGTGATGGTGCGCTCTAGAAACTGATCGTCAATTTGGATTTTCTTTGTCTCCTTAGTCGGATGGAAGGACACACTTCCATGTGGGTAGCAAGTGTCATCATATTAAGCTGTGCCGACTGAGCTAAAGCTGCAACCTCCTGAATTCTCCTTTTCTCCCTCGCAATTACAAAAGACTCGGCCAGGTTTGATCCGGCCGAAGCACATTCCATCGATGTCCTGTAGTCTCCAGCAACTGTGATGATACCTTGTGGTCCAGGCATTTTCATCTTCAAGTAACTAATGTGACAACTAGTCATGAATTTTGACAAAGATGGCCGCCCGAGTAATGCGTGGTAACAACTTTCTAGATCCACCACCTCAAACTCTAAATTCTCTGCCATGCAATTCTCCTTTGTGCCGAATAAAACATCTATATGCACCTTCCTGATTGGCTCGCAGGACAATCCTGGCACAATGCCATGGAAAGTTGTCTTGGTTTACTGAAGCATATTTGGAGAAATGTTGAGTTTATGCATTGTGTCTTTGTACATAATGTTGATACAGTTGTCGTTATCTATCAGCACCTTTGAAAAATTCACATTAATACTAGGCCCGACAAACGTTGGGTCAAGCACTAAAGCATATGACCCGGGGTTTGGCATGATCTTGGGATGATCTCTGATGCTCCAAGTTATCTTATGATCTGACCAATGCATATATCTTGGAATTGCCGGCATAGCGTCATTTACTTCCATATACCGGCGCTGGATGCTCTGTCTGTCTTGTTGCTCAGTGGTGAATACACAGTACGGCTGATGGTGCTCTATGTACTCATTGTGCCCATTGCTTCCGGGGTTTCCTCTGCCATCCTAACCTTGATTAGACACATGGGAGAATTTTAATATGCGGCCCGAAAGTTCAGACGCCAAGGCAACATGGGTTCCAAGTTGCATGTAATTTCACGGAAGGGCTGTAGTAGCTTTGCCAATTGTCGAGACGGGCCAAATGGGGGTAAATACAAATATAACGGCTAAATGATTGTTTGAACCAGTCAAAAAACGGTTGAACTCAAATCCCGCCATTAGGTCAACTCTTCTTGCATTGACCCGCCAGTATTTCCTGTTATCCTTTGTGGTTGTGGACTGGTTTACCCCTGCGAGGACTAGATCTTCTTCTCTGCTCTGCTCTTCTCCCCTATTATTACCCTCTCCATTACCTTGCTTAGCTCCGGCTACTGGTCTCTAGATCGGAGCTTATTGTTGCTCTCCTTGCGTCCCCAGCATGGCCGGCCAACCTCCCACGCCCTTAATCGAAGCTCGCCGCTGTCGCCCTCTCCTTGTGTTTCCTAGTCGGTGTGTCGGAGCTTCGCGTCCCCACCCTAGCCTCTCAGTGCTGCCTAGACCTTCTCGCACGGAGGAGCGCGTCCGGCCAGGAAATCTGTACCAGCGACCGGCCTTGGGCGGTTGCATGCTCTCATGCTCCCTAGGCATGGTAGCCGTGGCAGAGGATTTCAATGACAATGCTCTCATGGCCACCGTGCTGGGCACGCGTCCCGTCGTGTCGCTGGTAGACTTTCTATCGGCTTTTAGGTCTCGTTTTGGGATCAGACGAAAATTGGTCAATATTGAGGTATGCATACCGCCATTCGATTTCTTCATCCGGTTCGCCCACAGCTCAGACAACGAGTGTTTTATGCATTCTTCCCATTCTTTCGAGTGTTGTGGGGAGAAAATGAGCTTCCTGCGTTGGCATCACGCCTATGGGTGGGACGATCGCTTGTGGCAGCTCTGTTTCTTCTCTAAACTCGGCTTTGACGACCTTCCTTTGCATGCTTGGGAATCGAAGGCCCTCAAGCAGTTCATCAGTAGCCTTGGTGGCGAGCTGGTGGAGATTGTGCCACCGAGCGACAAATGGATCATCGAGGTAAAGGTGTGGCCGAAAGATCCAGACACCGTTCCTAAGATGTACAATGTGGAGATTCCAAGAAGGGCAAGAGAAAGCTTTGCTGGAAGCACCCGGTGATCATCCACGTGCAAGAGGTTCTGCATCTGGAACATGGCATTTAGGACCCCTAAGAGGCATCCCGAAAGCGTCCTTGTCGCCTGCAGTGTTGGCCTAGAAGGATCGATGGCACAGGACCACCACCGTTCTATGACGGAGCGCACAGTTTCGGTGGGGGGACCGGGCGTGGACAGGCTGGTGGTTCTGATTTCCCTCGAGTGAAGACAGAGGTTTAGTGAATCTGAAAGATTGCTGACTTGAGAGTGAGCACGTAGTATGCCTTATGTAATAGTTTGAACTATTGTAGTATGTGTGGCTACTGAATTTGTAATGTGTGGCTACTGAATTCGTAGTATGTGTGACTAATGATTTGTAGTTTCTGTGGCTAATGATTTCATAGTATGTGTGGCTAATGATTTGTAGTTTGTGTGGCTACTGAATTTGTAGTATGTGTGGCTAATGAATTTGTGTGAATAACCAAGGTTAGCCTCCTGAAAAGAGGGTGGAATAGCAATGATCAATGTTACCATTGCCGAGAAAATGTTGCTGGTGAGCGATCCGAAAGGCACGAAATGCTGCTGGTTTGTATGTCTCGAACAATTTTTACATATATTTGTTCGAGCTAGTGCATGGTTTTGTATGGAACTTGCATGAATAAACACCCAAGATCAGTTCATAAAATGTTGTCTGAATCTTGTCTGCCTCGGGTAATATGACAGTTAACTGAATTCAACTGTCGGTAGTAATTGAATAAATAGATACATCTTGATAGTATTTGGTTACTTCCGAACAAATTCCATTCTAAAATATGGGATAGCTTCCCAAAATGGGTCTATTGCCTCTACAAAAGGCATTCTACGGAGTTAGTCTCTGAAGTTAACTGTTCTACACTAAAGAAACTGCAGATCTCCACCATAAAAGTTGGCTAGCCAATTCCCTAGAGAGGACGTAAGTTCAGGGATCGTTCATCCACAACTGATATTTTTCCTTCCCATCAAACATCAAGAGATCTGCAATGTTCATGCACTAGTTGACGTGCTTGAACCAGTCCCGGTTTAGTATGAATAACCACGCCGCCGCAACGATTTCTTCGAAGGTGAACTCTGGCTTCTCGTGGCAGGGATGGTAGGTCCCTATGAATCTGAACCTGAATTCCGGCGCTGATCTGTTGCCCGTCGTCGGCTCCAGCTGTCGAACACTCAAACAAGATGAGTGTAGATGGATGCACGCTGCTGCGGTGTGGCCACCGACGGTGCGTCGGATGGATTGTCTTTGTCGCTGACGGCGTGCGCCTAGATTTCCCCACGGTAAGGTCGCTCACGCCGAGGCATGGAGGCGAGAGTTTTTTGACCTTCGCGCTGCCCTGTTCGGGGGTTTGTTTGCTCGGCGGCAAGCTCGCAGGAATGCTTTGGAACGTACCTTCTTTCTCATGCACAGAGCACAAGAAAATGCCGCCGCGTGCATTCGCCACGAAGCTCGGTTGGCCCTTCTCGACGCCGCGGAGGCCTTCGCCGTTGCCACCGACGCTGCCGAATATGCAGCACATTCTGCAAAATCAACCGTCTCGGATGGCAATGGAAGACCGTCCTTGTAGTACAGCTACATGGCCTGCCTCAGAGGGGCCAAATAGCCAAGCATCGGGGGTGGCCGCGGCCGCGAGGGCGGCGGCTTCTGCTTAGGCAGGGCCATAGCTAAGCTTCCTAAGAGTGTATCTTATTTATTCGAAACTAGTTCGACTAACTGCTGAATTTTTATTTCCCTTCTCAGAATAAGAGTGCTAAGATATTAAAATACAGGTCGTGGCTAGAAACCAGATCGGGCAATGTACCAGGTAAGGGTTCCATTATAAGTATATTTACGAGTGTGTCCTTATTGTGTCCAGAAATTTTGCCTGTGACACTACGATCGTAGAATTGTAGCAACACCATCAGAAATAGGGGAAGAGGACATGGCGTTTTACTGACTGGCGGGCCCCACAACCTCGACCGTCGATGGTGCGAACTCCAGGTTCGAGGATTAGTGCTCCCCATTATTCTGTGATTTTCCATATTCTATCGCTCGCTCGCAGCTCCGCTCCGCTCCACCGCTCTGGTCTTGCATGTCGCCACTCCGTCCCATCCGGCAACACTCTCATCCTCTCCCTCGACTATCGCCCTCCCATCATTCGCTACCCGCCCTACCCAACCTTCCTTGCCCCCTTGCCCTGTCTCCTTTCCTCTGTCGCCGCCCAGGCGCGTCTAGGAACTAAAATCGTTTGGTGGGCGCTAGGTTATAGTACAACGACGGTGGCTTTGATGTGGATCCTGCACGGAAATGGATCCTGCATGGTCGGAGAACACGAAGATGGGTCCTTCCCAGACGGAGAGCGAGGAGATGGACCCTTCAAGGCTGGAGAACATGGAGGAGCACAAAATAGGGTAAGAGGACACGGGGTGCAAAGCTTTGGTGCTCTAGATCCCATTGAACGTGTCGTACATCCTTCCTGGAGGATAAGAACTGCAATTCCATCTTTGCATCTCCCAATTAGCGTTTCTAGTCCCATGTTGATGGAGAGGATCTATGTTGGTGACTGTAGGACGTCTACTGCATCCAGATTTCTTTTGAAGATTTGGCATGGGTGCCGAACTGAAACCTTGTCGACGGTAGAATCGCAATTACTAGTGGATTTTATTATCGGCTGATAGTAGACGCGGAGGACATAACTCTAAGTGACTTGCACATGCAATTTGGCAAGTTTCCCATTGGCCAGCATGATGAATTCATAATCAGGTACTACGACATAAATTCGAAGACTTTCTGCCACATTAGAACTGAGGAGGCTCTGGCCATGATGTGGGGTAAACACCTCGGGACAAGTACTATGCTGATGTTTGTGCACATTGTTAACAAAAATACTGGGGAAGAGACTATCCTTAATGATACCGGCCCGTGTGGAATGCGAACAAAGCAGTCTCTGTGTTTGATACCGAGTGCGACCAACCAGCCTGCCGTTGAGCATCAAGACATCAAAATGTGTGGTAGTCGAGGTGATTTTATGCTCGAAGAATATGATGATGATGATAAACAATAACCAGATGTGGCTGTTGACTCTGATAGGATGGAGAGTAGGTAATATTTGGTTAATTCGAACTATGAGCCTGACTATGGGACTGATGAGGAAGAGGAATATGAGGATGGGGAAATGGGATGCAGATACGATGACGAAGATGAGGATAGGCCAGTGATACACTTTGACAGGGACAACCCTACAATTGATGAGGGTATTGTCTTTGATATACTGTGGAGGAATGTAGATATGCCGTTGCTACCTATGCAATAAGAGTTGGGTTCGAATTTATCATTTAAAAGAGCGATCAAAAGAGATTTAGGGTGCATTTTAGGGAAATTAAGTTGTGTAAATGGAGATTGAGTGCATCTCCAATGTGGAGTGGACACCCATTTCAGGTTGCAATAGCTACATTTAGTTTCAGTGTTTCTCATATTTGTTCTGCTGATGAGTCCTCTGATTTATTTTTATTCCCATTGAATGAAGATCAAGGTAACCACGAAGAAACACAAATTCCCTAATACTTCTTTAAGTATAAAGTTAGACCGGCGACAACCAAGTGGATTTCGGCTAAGGTACTTGACTGGGTGAGGCGGGTGACGAGGTTTAATCTCGTCAATGCTCATTGTTATGGACTTGGGTTTTGGAGAAGATGGGGATGCTGGAGATCGCAGAACGGTTAGCAAACAAGAAATACGAGGACACGAGGTTTACCCAGGTTTAGGCCCCCAGAGGGAAAACCCTACTCTTTCTTGTCTTCTCTTGATTACGGCGGAACCGAAGGTTACAGGGGTGCGCAGATGCAATCTGGCGAGAGGTGCATAAGAGGTGAGTTGAGCAGATCCTCTTTGTCGTGCCCTTCTAGCCTTTATATAGATAGCAAGGTCCCGGGCATAGGTCGAGTTGGTTACAGATTAGGGTTTGCCCCTTTGAATACTCTATCTACTCTAGTCTTGTTCCCCAGGCATCCTTAGGCATCATGGGCTTGTGCCACCCGAAACCTCCGCAGGCCGCGTATCTTGTAATGGGCTTTCCTTGGGATGGACAAGGTATGCTATGTTGTTTACCCGTGGGGTATAACCATGTCAGTAGCCCCCGAGTATTCTTTTGTGTGCAGTTTTATGCCTATTTATATGAGAAAAATAGTTTAGTTCGTAGGGATTGTTCATGCGTGTTCCTGACTCACCCGACGGATCAGGGTCAGTTAACTTTCATAGGACAAAACAACACGATCTTCTTTAGACTCGAGTCCCTGGACTCGAATCCGGAACAGAAGCTGGTGTAATTCGACTCAGGCCGTTGAGGTCTTATAGGAGCCAAATCCCAGTGTTTTTTCAAGTGATGTACCCAACGCATCCGTCAAGATTTTTTGTCATGCCTGTTGACATGGTATTTTACTAGTAGAGCATAGTCAGGTGCGTTACCAGGCCATCAGATGGTATTTGTAGGTCTTATCCTTGCGTCGTAGACGCAACATCCGAAATTTTGTCACCGCGGAGGTGTTTCGGGTGGCTAAGGAGATTGCTTCTCACTTAGTGTTGATTTGGGCAGATTTGCCAAAAGTTTATATTTTGATCCGAAGGATCGCAGTCGAAGAAATTATAGGGTGCGTGGCCAGCGCTCTCTATGGGAGTAGCCCCCAAGTGTCTGTTTGAGTCGTAGACTCGAGCAGAGACTTTAGTTCAGTTATTTTTAGCTTTAGGTCCGAAGGACACAAATTTTTCGGATGCTTGAATCAACCCTCCCTATGGGAGTAGCCCCTGAGTCCTTAGTGGAGTTGTAGACTCGACATAGGACCCGAAGAATAGTAAGTAGTGTTGTACATTAATCATATCCTAGGTGCGCGGCCAGCGCTCCTAATAGGAGTAGCCCCCGAGTATTTGCTCGAATCGTAGATTCGAGTGAGTACTTTAGTTATCAGCCGAAGATTTCCAACTGTTGCTAGGTTGGTCTTGATGACGTCAGTGCTGACGATCAGTGATCTCAACCGTCTACAGCGCCAGAGATGACGTGATAGAACAAGTGTGGTTCCCACTTTCTGACTTGGAGTTGACTAGTCATGCACGGCGTGGCGAAAATTTCGGCGTCCCTTCGGTTTCCGTGTGTAGTGGATGGCGTGCTGGTGACGATTTGTTGCTGTGCTAACATGTGTACGGTTGGATCTGTCCTGAGCGCTAGGGCTTCTGGATGAACGGTTCCTGTTCGTCGTCCTCGTCATTATAACCGTGGGGAAAACAGTGATATTGTTTTCACCCCTTGCCAATTGCTTTCCACCATTTCCTCCATTTTCGCGAGCACTTGCTTTCCTGCGTGCACTGGACGTTCTCAGGTCATTTCCTGCCTCTTTTCTCCGTGCTCATCACCACACTCACCGCTGCACCATGGGCAATTCGAGGAAAGGTGCTGCGGGAGCTGGATTGAGTGCCACCGCCGGCGGCAAGAAGGTTGCCACCACCGCTCGCATCACTAATGGCGGGTGGAGGCGCACGGATGTGCGCGACGGTGACCTGTGCAAGCTAGCCGATGCGGGGTTGTTCCCGCGGGACAAGAATGCAGTGAAACTTCCAGGCGATGAGGTAACTCCCCGTCCACCCGTACGGTTTTGGGTGATGTTCGTCGATTTTGTTCTTTGCGGTTTCTCTTCCTTGTCCACGATTTTCTTCATGGACTTCTTTTCTTCTACGACATCCAAATTCATCATCTTTCCCCCAATTCTCTCCTCCACATCCCTTATTTCATCACTCTATGCGAGTGCTGGCTCCGTATCGAGCCGAACTTTGGCCTCTTCCAGAAGCTCTATTCCGTGAAGAGTCGGTCTGGCACCAGCGGAGTCTATCCGCTCGGCGGCTGCATCATTTCCATCCGTTCTTCTGTTCTTTTCTTTTCCTTTTCTATGTGTGAGTCCTTCCAATATTGGCGGAAGAAGTGGTTTTATATCCGCGACTCCACAGTGGACGGACAAGAGTTTGGCCTTGCTCCCTTCGACTCCTCCCAGGAAATCCTTCAGAAGAGATCCTGTAAGAATCATGTCTTGGAGAGGGAGGTGGCAGAAGTGGAGGAGCTCTATCGTCGGGTGGAGGCGCTCCAGATGGTTGCTGAGAAGGAGGTCAATGGTGTGGATATCATCCGCACCTTCCTCAAACGTCGGGTGCAACCACTCCAATCGAGGGTGCATCCGATGTTTCTTCACACTGGCCGCAACAACCCGACGAGGGTATCAGCCGAGGAGCTGTCCAGGGGCAAACTCGATAGGGCTCTTCAGCCTCTACTGAAGTTCAAGGCTGAAGAGGACCTCCCGAAGAAGTCCTTGACCGCCCCCTTCAGTTCTTCGAATCCAATTCCTCAGGTGTAGAACTGCGTCATGCGCGTTGCGCCTCTTTACTAGTGTTGTCTCCATATGAATAGCGTTGCTAATCATGTTCTTTCTCTTCTTTGGTTTATAGGAGCTCAAGGTAGCTGGCATGATGCCTCCGCTGCCTGAAAAATATCCGATTGTGCCTGACAACGAGGTTGTGGAATCTGAGTCCGAACTTCCACCAGCGCAATCTCCAACCCAAGAAGCCCCCGAGGAGAGCGAGGGGCAGACCCGAAAGTGCTCCTGGAGTGAATATTTAGATGCGTCGACGCTGCCTACTCCTCGGGGCCCTTCCTTCCTGGAGCGACATGGTGAGGATGAAGGTGCCTCCTCTACACCTTTTCCTTCTATTCCTATTCAGGTGATGCCGCCGCAGCCGCCGGCAAAAAAGAAGAAGGACAAGGCGGTGTCGGTCTTCAATTTGTCAGACATTGACTCATAAGTAGTTTCAAATGCGTTTTTATTCTATAATTTGCGTGTGCAATTTTGTGTCTTGTTCTTGATCAATACTTTCCTTGCATCCACTCCTCGGAGGGCTCCCTTACTAAGGGCACTCAGGAGGCTGTAGGGGAGTTGAAGACGACGGCCCCTTCCTTTCAGATGGTGGCCGACTTTGAGGATAACGCTCATAATCCCTCCCCGCGAGAGGCTCGGGTAGTCGTTACTCAGAAGACCGCACGCTGTAGCTGCAAGGTGCGTATTTTGATCATCCCTTTGTTTGCTTTGGCTGTCCCCTTTGTCTTTGCTTCTATTAATCCTTTGTTCCTGATGTTCATAGATGAGAATAACGCCGCTCTCTATCGGTTGGACACTTTTGAAAAGAGACTCGGTCGAGCGGAGAAGAAAGCTGCGGATGCTGCGGAGGCGAAGGATCTCCTGCAAAAGGAGGTGGCCGATGCTGCTGAGGCTCAGGAGTGCCTGTGGAAGGAGTCTACGGATCGCGAGAAGCTTCTTGCTTCTGCGGCTGCCGCTTGCGAATAGGAGATGGCCGACAAGCTGATGGCTGCAGCCAAGGCTTTTTCTGATCAGTTTATTTCACTTGGTTTGTCCTTGTTATTCGGATAATCCTTCTCTCGTTCTTATTCGGGCCCATTTCTTCTTTCTTTATCTCAGATGTTGCAGGCATCGCGTTTGATCGCGGTGTGATGGAGCATGGAAATGCCATTGATGATGCCACCGCAGTGGTCGAAGATCGTTGCAGTACTGCTGCTGGCTCCTTGGTGAAGGCCAAGGAAGTACTTCGACGCTTCTACAAGGAGGTCGTTCCCAAGGGCGCTGCTCTTGAGGATGTCGACGCTCTGGCGGATGCTCTGGCGGAGGACGCACCTGCGGCCTACAAGCGCAAGCAGAAGGGCATCGACGCCTCCATGGGGTTAGGCCGAAGCTCATTGACCTGCTAGCAGAGTACGCGGTGAAGCAACAGGAGGAGGCTAAGAGTAGGCAGTCTGGCTCTGAGGCCACTCCAGATGCTGCTGCCTAGACTTTTAATGTTGTAGTTTAGGATAGTTTATCCTCTTTGTTTGTAATGTACGCTTTTGTTGGTGAACAATCTTTCCTTGTGCCACACAGTATCCTTTAATGTATATGAATTATTTGTCGAGCTATCACCAGAGATGTGTGTGATGTTCATCTTCCTTATTTGTTTGTCTTTTAGGGTCCTTCGGGTGGGATTCCCGTAGATACTTCGACTTCTCCTGAGCCGCGACCATCGTTGGATGATGCATCGTAGCTTGTTTTTCTTCACGATCGCGTCCGCAGCCTGGAGAAAGATGTTCTCGGCATTCGAGGTCATGCAGACGTGTGGAAGTCGAAGGCTGAGCGAGCTACTGCTATGGAGGCATTATTGATGGGGGAGCTACGGTAGATCAGCGAGGAGCTTCAATGTGAGTCTCTGTGAACTGTTGTCCTTTTCGGATGCACCTTTCTTACGTGTCATCTTCTTCTTGTTTTTGTCATAGGCG
Organism: Avena longiglumis; assembly: GCA_030063025.1. Classification (NCBI taxonomy): domain Eukaryota; kingdom Viridiplantae; phylum Streptophyta; class Magnoliopsida; order Poales; family Poaceae; genus Avena; species Avena longiglumis. The sequence goes on along the minus strand of CP125974.1, from coordinate 465,165,019 downwards.
CCAATATCATTCCGAAGGAGGAGAAGGAGCGCGTTGTTGTTCGGATGAACTGCCTGACCCAATAGGACTTTTAGGCTGGCGGCTTCTTTTAGATGTACCACGATCGGGCCATCATCCTTACGACAGTGCAAGAACGCGCACACCAGGTTTCTCGGGAGGCAGGTGAGGATTTCCCTGGCGTCCACTTGGTCCGCCATGTTTCCCCTCGATGAGGCACCTTCCAATCTTTGGGGTCTGCTGGCGAAATTTCGGGACGTGAGCCACGTCAAAGAATTGGTGCGGCGTCAACTAGTTTCTGGGGTGAAGGCGTCTCTTTCACTTGTCCGGCTGCATCGTCGTGATGTCGATCTCACGGCGGTGCCGACTGGGCCACCTCTTCGGCCAGATGGTATCCTTTGGGACATGAGCCCGCATTATGTGGCTGTAAGGCAGTATGTCGAAGAAATTGTTGATCTGTTCGAGGAGCGGGCGAGTGTAATACTCCAGAATAGGTCGGACCTCTAAAGAAAAACAGAGAGATATAAACTGTGTATGTAATCGAGTGGGCTTGGTGTGCCCTTTGTAAAGTTTTCTTTTTTGCATTAGCACGTTGTGCTTTGTTGTTTGCATGTCCTTTTTGTTAGCCTGACGTGGTTAGCTACTCAGGTTGTATGCGTTTGTTCTTATTCAACGGAGTCGTGAGGTGAGGTATAGCCTCCGAGCGTGTTATAGCGAAAAGTAAGGAAAAGAATTTTCAGCCGAGGAACTTAGCTTTTATTCATATCGTAACGAGGAGGTACATTGTTCGGCTTAGTAGACTTGGATCAGTAGCCTTATTGAAAGTAAAGGGATAACTAGGGGTAGAAGCGTCGGAGACATGCGACGTTCCAGGGGTTGGAGTATTCGACTCCTGACATGATGTCCATGAGGCGATAAGTGCCGCCTGGGATGACTTCTGTGACGATGTAGGGTCCTTCCCAGGGTGACTAGAGCTTTTTCGGCCGTTCTTTCTTGAGTCGTAGGACGAGGTCTCCTTCGACGAATGACCTTGGGAATAACTGACTACTGTGGTAGTTGCGAAGGCTCTGCTGATAAACTGCTGATGGAGCAGTGGCGATGTCGAGTGCCTCGTCGAGTGTGTCGACGGCATCTTCGAGTGCGGCCGTTGATTCGGCTTCGCTGTAGGCAATGACCCGTGGGGCTTTGTGGCGTACCTTGGCAGGTAGTACAACTTCTTCTCTATGCACCATGAAAAAAGGTGTGAAGCCGGTTGCGCTTTTCGGCGTTGTTCGTAGGCTCCAAAGGACGGAGGGTAGCTCCTCTGCCCAAGCTCACCCAAGCCGTTCGAGTGGGCTTAGCATGCGTTTCTTGATGCCTCTGCCTATGAGGCCGTTGGCCTTTTCGACCTGTCCGTTGGTCTGCGGGTGCGCCACTGAGGCGTATGATATGTTAATGCTAAGGCCCTCGTAGAAGTCCTGGAATTATTTCGAGATGAAGTTCGATCCATTGTCCGTGATGATGGTATGCGGCACACAGAACCTATAGGCGATGGACTCAAAGAACTTGACGGCCGTTTTGCCACTTTGGTTGGTGACGGGCATGGCCTCGATCCACTTGGTGAACTTGTCGACTGCGACCAAAAGGTAGACGTGGACTCCTTTTGAAGGTTTGGGCAGTTTTACAATCATATCGAAGCCCCATTGGGCGAAGGGCCAGGCCAGTGGTATGGTCCTGAGCTCCGATCCTAGTGCATGTGGCTTGTTCGCGAACCTTTGGAAGCCGTTGCACCTTCGGACGATGTCCTTAGCATTGTTCATGGCCGTTGGCCAGTAGAATCCAGCTTGTAAAGCTTTGGCGACGAGGGTGCGGCTACCTGCGTGATGACCGCAGATGCCCTTGTGGATGTCTTGGAGGATGGTTTTGCCATGACAGATGGTGACGCACCTTTGGAGCACACCTGAAATGCTGCGCTTTTACAACTCGCCATTGTGGAGGGTGAATTCTTTGGACCAGCAAGATATGTGTCGGGCATTTGTTGGGTCGTCGGGCAGTTCCTTGTTTAGCAGGTACGGAAGGTATGACTGTGTCCATGTCTCCTCGATCACCATGACCTGCATTAAGCTGACGAGCCCAGCCTCTGTGTCGAGCTTTTCAAGCCCTTCATGTCCTTCGGGTGGCGCAGCCCCCGAGTGCTCTGCTTCTTCGGGTAATCCCTTGGGGAATTTCCTTGATAGAGGGTACGCAGATTTGTTCGAGAAACACACCTGGTGGCACCCGTGCGCAGGTGGAGCCGATGTTGGCGAGTCTGTCGGCTTCCTCATTGATTTCCTGTCCAACGTGCCGAAAATCGCAACCATCAAAGTCTCCTTCGAGTGAGTTGTAGAGCGCGCGGTACGCGATCATGTTGGCGTTGTGCGCGTTGCACTCATTCATCGTCTACTGGACGACAAGGTTCGAGTCACCATAGATGATTAGGTGCATAGCACCGCAGATGTTGGCCATCCGCATTCCATGGATGAGGGCCTCGTATTCGACCTTGTTGTTGGAGGCGCGAAATTTCATCCGAAGGACGTATTTCATCTTGTCGCCATAAGGGGATGTTAGTATAACACCAGCTCCTGCTCCGGCCTCACATTTGGATCCGTCAAAGTGCATCTTCCATGATTGCGTTGTATAGGAGAAATTTTATTGGATTTTAGATGTCCGGAGTGTCCGGCAGCTGGATTTCCATCTAGTGGACGAGGAAGTCAAGGAGGACCTAAGATTTTATGGCCTTGCGCCGCTCATAGACTATGTTTAGAAGGGATAGCTCGCTCCCCCACAGGGCTACGTGTCCTGTGGCTTCGGGGTTCAGGATGTTGGGCAGTGGCGCCTCGTTGACGACCATTATCTTATGCTCCTGTACGTAGTGGCTCAGCCGATGATCCATCATGAATACACCGTAGGCGAGCTTTTGGTAGTGAGGGTCCTGCTGCTTTGTTGGTGTCAGTACCTCGCTGAGGTAGTAAATTGGGCGTTGGACCCCATGGGTCTTGCCATCTTCGGGTCGTTCAACCACGAGTATGGTGCTTACCACCGAGTTCGTGGCTGCGATGTATAGCAGAAGAGGTTCTCGCTCCTTTGGCGTGACTAGGATAGGCGAGGTGGAGAGCAGTCGCTTGAGTGCTTTGAATGCGTCGTCTGCTTCGGGTGTCCACTCGAATTTGTCCGTCTTGCGCAGCAGCTGGTAAAAGGGCAGGGCCTTCTCGCCCATTTTCTTGGTAGTTTAAGTTCGATTTGCTAGAGTTCCTAGTCGGCAAGTCCAGCCGGTTGATGAATCTTCTTAGTGCTGCGATGTGCCCAGCTAGTTGCTGGACACCTTTCAGGTTCTTCGGCTTTTACGTGTTCAGTATGGCCTAGATTTTCTTCAGATTTGCCTCGATCCCTCCTTGGGAGATGAAGTAGACAAGTAATTGGTTAGATGGGACGCCGAAGACGCACTTTTCTGGATTCAACTTGATCTTATAGTGATCAAGGTTATCGAAGATCTCGCGGAGATCGTCGATCAATGTCTTGGCTTCCCTTGTCTTGATGCCTATGTCATCGACATAGACTTGGATGTTGCGACCGATCTGGTTTTTCAGACACGCCTGCATGCACCTCTAGTACGTGGCACCTGCGTTCTTCATCCCGAAAGGCATGGTGTTGTAGCAGAACACTCCGAACGGCGTGATGAACACCATTTTCTCTTGATCTTTGACCTTCAGCCGAATCTGATTATAGCCTGAGTAGGCATCGAGGAAGGAGAGTTTCTCGCATCCTGCAGTCAAATCGATGATCTGGTCGATCCGAGGAAGAGGGAAGTGGTCATTGGGGCAGTGCTTGTTGAGTGACGAGAAGTCCACGCACATCCGTAGAATATCCGTGTCCTTTTTAGGGACCAGCATAGTGTTGGCCAGCCACTCGCTCTCCTTGCTTTCTCATATGAAGTTGGCATCGAGTAGTCTGTTGACTTCGATTCCAACTGCTTCAGCTCGTGGTTTGGATATTCGTCGGATTGACTGCTTGACTGGCCTTGCATTAGTGAACACATTGAGTGCATGCTCGGCGAATTCCCTGGGAAATCCTAGCATGTCCGCAGGACACCAGGCAAAGATTTCCCAGCGCTCACGGAGGAATTCGAAGAGCGCGCTTTCCTATGCGGGGCTGAAGTCGTTGGCGATCAACGCCGTCTTGGAAGCATCCGTTGGGTGGACCTGCACCTCTTTCGTGTTGACCGTGGAGTCGAACGACATATCGGGTGCGTTTTTCCTGGAGACTGGGGGTGCCCCATTGTCTGTAACCTCTCGGAGCCTCGTGAGCTCCTCTTGCATGCCGAATGACTGGGAGATTCTGTTGAAATCTCTATCATAGTGGTCCGAGCGGGTGAAGCTTCCCTCGACTATGATGACGCCCTTGGGTCCTAGCATCTTAAGCAGCAGGTACGCGTAACGTGGTACTGTCAGGAATCGTTCGAATGTCACACGCCCAAGGATGGCGTGGTATTGTGATGGCCAGTCGACCACTTCGAACTCCGACCGCTCGCATTGAATGTTTTCCGGCTGGCCGAAGATGACGTAGAGCCATATCTTTCCCAGGGGATAGATGCCCCTCCCTGGGACTATGCCGTGGAATGTCATGTCGGATTGTTCCAGGCTGCACAGCGGGATCTGCATCGCTGCAGGGGTGCTGGCGAACATCAGGTTGATGCCGCTGCCGCCGTCCATGAAGACGTGGCTCATCTCAAATCCTCTGATCTGCGCCTCGAGCACCAGTGCAGCATGACCTGGGCGAGGGATCTGGCGGGGCTGATCCGAACGATCGAACGTGATGCAGGACTTCGAGCCACTGAGGTACTTAGGGATGGCAGGCGGAGCGGTCACAGCGAGGCTGACCTGTCGGGTGATCTTCTTTTGCAACCTATTGGTAGGGCGTCCCTTCTGGATCATCAGGGATCCTTTTGGAGGCGGGTATCCGTCTGTGTTGTTATTTGGTGCGGGTGTTATTGCTGGATTCGATGGTCCCACGGGTGGTCGTGGAGGAGCTCCGTGGGCGATGTCACCTGGTGCAGGTGCGGGTCCGAACCTAGCGTTCACGATCTGGCGTCGCATTTGGGTGTGACCCTCGCTGAGCTACTAGAACTCGCGGCAGTCCTTTAGCATGTGGCTGGCCTTCTTTTTGCCGTCCTGCTTGTCGATGTAGAAGTGGATGGTTCAGGGGCCAGTCAGCTTGTCGTATGCCGAGGCTTCGTCGTCACAGCCACGATGCTGCCATGTTTGTGTTGGGCCTCCTCTGTCACGGAAGTTGCCTTAGTGTTATCCTCCGCTGCTGTGTTGCCATCATTGCGTCAATCGGCTTAGCCAGCCGCAACCATGTTGACTCCGTCGCGGTCGTCTTAGACGTGTGATCTTCGTTTGTTGTGACGTTCGCGCCTGTGGCCATATTCGTCCTCATCATCCGAATGCATTCGGTGGAGTGAATCCTCGCCATCTACCCACCTGTTGGCGATGTCCATGAGGTGATCGAGCGTCTTGGGCTTGACGCTCCCAAGTTCTTCCTTGAAGTCCGGGCGCTTGACACCATCCTTGAAGGCGTCGATTGTACTTTCCTCGGAGATGTGCGCGGCCGATTTCTTGATGTTGGACCAACGTAAGATGTGCGAGCGAACGGATTCGCCCGTACGTTTAGTGCAGGCCTGCACTTCCTCGATCGAGGCTGGCCTCTTGATGGTGCCCTTGAAATTTCGGATGAAACTCTATGCCAGCTCCTCCCAGCTTCAGATGGAGCCTGAGGACAGGCTGCTGAGCCAGATCAGGGTTGCGCCTATTAGCTGCAGCTGAAGGAATTGCAGGGCATTGTTTTTGTTACCACCATGCAGCTTGACGGACAAGAGGTGGTCGCTGAACCAGGCCTTCGGGTCCTGCGTGCCGTTGAACTTCGGAGTGTCCGAAGGGAGCTTGGAATTTCTTGGCATCCGTGTGCGTCGAACAGTTCTGCTGAAGCATCGGGCTCCCCACATCTCTCCATCGTTATCCTCTTCGGATTCGATTGAGCAGGCGCGTTTGGCGCGTGCCTTGTCGACCTTTCTCTAGGGGAGGTCATTTCGAGCGTCATAGTCGCTGCTGCGACGTCTTGGGCTCTTGCGACATCGAGGTAGATCGTGCTTGTCCTCGTCAGATGAGGGTGTGGGGCTGTAGTTGAATCCGACCGCAGCGTTTTTCTTTGGCTCCGCGTGAGCTTCCTCATGGAGCGCAGCTCCGACGAGTCCGAGTCCGGCTAACGCGGACATGTTCATGGCACTCTTCGGGTCCCCCACCGGAGGTGGATGGGACACGAGGTACATGGTGGCCGCCATGATCGTAGCCTGTGGCATTTTCGGTATGACGTTGCCGTTGACGTCCATCTCCATGAAGGACATGTTGAGATTTTTGGTGAACTCACGTCGTGCGGCGGGGTCCATGTGCTCTGTGCGAGAGCGATGCTTATTGCAATGCTTGCCGTGCGAGATGGAGCCACTAGCGGCGGAGAGTGCAGCTTTCCGTGCGCTAGACTCCGAAGCCGCCTTCTTGCGTTTGTCGAGTTCCTCCTGCATTTTTACCTACCGGTTATGCTCGCCGATGAGGAGCAGATGGTATGCCATCAGCAGATCCCGTAAAGCATTCACAGGTAGGATCTTGTTTCCCTCCACGACTTCGCGTGCCTGGCGCCATCCTTCCTCGTTGAGGTTGATCCTCTGGTAGGCGTCAGCGTCACCTTTGTTGAGATGGAGGGTAGGGTTTCCTTCGTTCCCTCCGTTCCCAGCCTGCGGGTTGGGCGGTGAATTGGGAGGTGGGTTAGGTGTGCTCGAACCTGGTGGCAGTTCTGATTGACCTTAGATAACCCCGGTGCATTGGTAGCGCCTGCGGATTGTGTCCCTGCTGCCGCAGCTTTCGGATCCGGAACCGTAGGTTCCTTCATCTGATGGAGGGAAGCACAAATCTCAGTTGCAGCTGCTACTGTCATAGGACTCATCTGTCAGCGTCGACGTGTGTAGCACGCCGATGGGTGGGACCCACGAAGCGGGCCTGATGGATGGTGGTGGCACCCGCTCTGGGAGGCGGAGGATGCCAGTCTGCCCCACTTGGAAGCAAAATCTCCCGAACAGAATCTTGAGCCCGTTGCCTACGGACTCGAAATCCTTCATGGTGGCTGGCGAGTGGGCGGTGAAGTCCAAAGCGCCGAAGAGGAGGTGGCTCTCCATGGCCGATGAGTTGTAGATCGCTTTGGATGGGACCGTCACAATCACAGAATCAGTGCCCCCAATCCCCATGGACGGCGCCAATTGACGAGGTTTAATCTCGTCAATGCCCATTGTTATGGACTTGGGTTTAGGAGAAGATGGGGCTGACAGAGATCACGGAATGGTTAACAAACAAGCAACACAGGGACATGAGGTTTACCCAGGTTCAGGCCCCCGGCGGGAAAACCCTACTCCTGCTTGTCTGCTCTTTATTACGGCGGAACCGAAGGTTACAGGGGTGCACAGATGCAATCTGGCGAGAGGTACGTAAGAGGTGAGTTGAGGAGATCCTCCTCGCCGTGCCCTCCTAGCCTTTATATAGATAGGAACGTCCCGATCATAGGTCGAGTTGGTTACAGATTAGGGTTTGCCCCTTTGAATATTCTATCTACTCTAGTCTTGTTCCTCAAGCATCCCAAGGCGTCATGGACTTTGCCACCCGAAACCTCCACAGGCCGCGTATCTTGTAATGGGCTTTCCTTGGGCTGGAATAGGTATGATGATGATGTGTACCCGTGGGGTATAACCATGTCAGCAGGATCGTAGAATTGGACCTTCAAAACTCAGAACTAAGCTTAGCGAAAAGTTTAACGTTCCAATTCCTTACCATAGAGTCTTTGATGCGAAGGAGATGGCTCTAGACTTCATTCAGGGCAAGTGGACTGAAAATTTTCACATGTTGTATAGTTTCAAAGCAGAGGTAGAGAAGACATCACCTGGTAGTGTTGTTGACATTGATTACGAGGTTGTGAAAGGAAGAGAAAAGGTCTCAAGGGGGTCAAGTATAAGCAGGCAAATAAGAAATGCTTTAGGAGATGTTTTGTCTGCCTGAAGGCATGATGGAAGGGGTTCCTAGACGGCTGCAGTCCATACTTCGCAACAGATGCAACTTCTTTAACAGGGAAGTTCAGGGGACAGCTTGCTACCGCTTGTGCCGTGGACGCGCATAATTGGATTTTTCCCGTAGCCTATTCTTTTCTTGAGGGTGAATCGACTGAAAGATGGACATGGTTCATTCAGAGACTACGTGCAGTAATTGGTCACCCTGAAGGCTTGGTGATACAAACCGGTGCATGCAAGGGGATTTAGAATGCTATTGATGTTGTGTTTCCTAGGGTTGACCATAGGAATGCATGCAGCACCTCGCTACTAGCTTCAAAAAGAAGTTCAAAGGAAAGACCTTTGAAGATAACTTGTGCAATCAGCATACATGTACACCCCAAACACACATGCTACTTACATGCAGAACTTTTATACTGTGCCAAAGCTGCTCGAAGAACATCATAACAAGTTATGGGCCAGAAGCAAGTTTGGTGAGTTAAGCAAAGTGGATTTTGTTTGCAATAATCTGACAGAAAGGTTCAATGCTAAGATTAGGAGCATGAAGTCTCTTGCAATTGTTATTTTGTTAGATGCAATAAGATAGTGTATAATGGTGAAGATAGCACTACTAGGAAAATGGCTATAGGTAATCAGCACATCCGTGGCTCACATGGTTGAAGTGCCCCACGGCTAAAACAGGCGTGGCGCACCTGTGGGCAGTGCCCTACTAGTAACTAGAACAACCGTGGCGCACATGACTATAGTGCGCCACAGATGTGTGTGGTCCAGGGCCCTGTTGGACGCACGCCAAACATCATGGCACTTTAGTCATGTGCGCCACGGTTGTTTGTGTCATCTGTGGCGCACATGGGGCGGGTGCGCTACGCCTAAGCGCACGCCCCCCTCTGCTGTGAAACGGCCACAAACATCTATGGCGCACTCGGCCGAGTGCGCCACAGAAGTTTGTACCCCCTGTAGCGCACTAGGGCCGTGTGCGCCACGGATGTGTCGATTCTTTTAGGACAGAACTTTATGTGCACATGTGTGCCCACACATCCACCACCCCACACTTCACTTTCCCCTTCTTCTTCCTCCTTAGATCTAGTCGGGATCTTCTCCTTCCCACCTCAATTTCTCCACACATTCACCATTTTTAGCATGTAAAACTTGCTTTGGATGTTACATAAGTAATAGAGGAGGTCTCCGGTCTCTCATCTATCCTTCTCCTGGTCGACGCACCTCTCCTTTCCATCTTTCACTTGATCGGTCTCTCATCTCAGTAAGTTGTCCATGTAAGGATGTGTTCATGTTTATATGGATGATGTGCTCATATGTATGTAGATGATCGATGCTCATGATGTGTGTATGTGTGGAGAGGATCGATGGTCATATGTGTGTGTATATGGAGAGTATCGATGATGCTCATGCATGTGTGTATGGAGAGGATAATGATATGTTCATGTGTGTATGGATCGGTCTCTCTCTCTCTTGTGTTTGTATGTGAACAAGTTGCCATTTGTTTTGCCAAAATGTTGATTCATTTCCATTTTGGCAAGACTTTGGCATTCATAAAGGTCCTAATTTTAGGATAGGTCATGCCGAAATTTTCTATCGACCATTGCATGCATGCATTCATTATGTTGTTCTAATAGACTTAAAATTGTACCGTGTACATCGTGCGAGCAAAATGGTCCGCATAATGAGCGAAGGCATTGTGGCTAGATTTTTGAAATGTGCGACGGCCGACATGATCTGAAATAACAAGACAGATATAAGATGTCCGTGCGGAAGATGCAAACTCAATCGGGTGATCGACCCAGTTTCCGGAATCTGAGCGCACTGCTCCGCCATGGTTTCATGGATGGATACACTCGTTGGATAAGCGATGGCGTAGATGATGGAGACGGTGAAGAAGGTGGCCAACATGATGATGATCATCATCACGGCGAGAACGGGTGAGATGATGAAGAGTCTCATGGAGATGGTGAAGGTGCGAGCGCAGGGATGATGATGATCTAGATGTGGGAGGAAGCATTTACGATGGAACAACGTCGGTGCTGGGTGCGGGACCCTTATGTGCAAGAGCTGCTTCTCAAGCGGCAGTAACGCCAGGCTGCCGCTAGAGAGAAAAGCTTGCGCAACTTGAGAAAGACGGTTACTCCATTGTATGAAGGATGCAGGCCCGATGATACCGGTTGAATGTAACGCTCAAGGTTATGGAGATGAAGGCAAAGCACAAATTGAGCGGCATAAGCTTCGACGATATGATGGCATTACGGCACGATCATCTCCGGGAGAACACGTGTCCAACTAGTATCGAGGATGCCAAGAAAATCGTCATCCTCTCGATCTACCGCACGTTAGATATCACGTATGCATCAACGATTGCATCATTTATCCGGGCTAGGACGGAGAAAACCACATGTCCGGTGTCGGCGTGAGTCGATACAAGAAAGGGAAAGCACCTCGAAAAGTGGTATGGTACTTTCCTATCACTCCTCGTCTGCAGCGCTATTTCGCGGACCCTAAGGAAGCAAAGCTCATGCGATGGCATGCGGAAAGGAAGAAGCCAGGAGATGATGATGACCCCGAAAAGGATGAGCTGCTGACGCACCCTTTAGATGCTAGCCAGTGGAAAGCATTGGACCTCGAATTCGAATCGGTGGAGATTCGAGGAACATCGGGCTTGTGCGAGCACCGATGGACTCAATCCGCTCGGTAGCTGAGCAGACGCACAAGACTTGGCCCGTGTTTGTATGGATGTACAACCTCCCTCCATGGTTGTGCATGAAGAAGAAGTACATACAAATGAGTATGCTAATTCAAGGGCCAAAACAACCTGGTACCGACATCAATCTATATCTCGGGCTGTTGAAAGAGGAGCTAGCCACGTTATGGGAATCTGGAGCCAATACTTACGACGCCGTTGCACAAGATTATTTCACTATGAGAGCCGTTGGTCAAGACGTGCAAGACTATCCGAGTTGCGGGTATATCTCGGGCAGGTTATCCAAGGATTCTGCGCATGCGTTAGGTGCATGGATAACACAAGCTATCTCCAACTAGAGAAAGATCCGGTCATCGAAAACCGTTCATGGCGCACCGGAGGTGGCTCGGCAAGAATGATCCATGGAGAAAACGTGGAGACCTGTTCGATGGCAAATCGAGACCCGAGGAATCCTGCAGCGTAGGAGCAGCTAAGAAGTGGAAGAGTTGCTGAAAACCGGAAAGATTGTCCTAAGCACGGAAAGAAGCGAAAAGAGGCAACAAGACAAGCCGCTGATGAAGGTATGGAAAACAAGGTCTGTTTTACGGGAGTTGCCATCTTGGAAGTTTCTCCATGCGCCTCATAGCCTCGACATCATGCATATCACGAAAACGTGCGAGTCGTCGCCACCATAATCAACATGCCGATAGGACGAAAGATGGTCGAAAGCAAGGCACGACTGATATGCTTGGGTATCCGGAAGGAGCTTCACGGAGGACGACTACTCGATGATCGTGAAGATGACGATGATCATGAGTCGGAGACGACACAAGGTCGTCGGAAGGGTAAAAAGTTCAAGAAGAATGAATATTACTGCCCTCCTTCTTGCTTCACTCTAAGCCAGGATGAGATCAAACAGTTTTTCAAGTGCCTTCTAGGAGTCAAATTTCCTTACGGCTACGCGGGAAAGATAAGCAGATACCTAGACGAGGCGAAGCAGAGGTTCAATGGCATGAAGTCTCACGACTGTGCCGTGCTAATGACGCAGGTACTTCCGGTCGCACTAAGAGGGATAATGGACGAGCATGTCCGTGAAACGTTATTTGGCCTATGCAAGTTTTTCGACGTCATCTCTAGGAAGTCGATTGGCTTGAATCAGCTCAGAAGGCTACAGGAGGAGATCGTGGTGATACTATGTGAGCTTGAGGTCTACTTCCCACCCGCATTCTTCGACATTATGGTGCATCTGCTGGTCCATGTCGTGGAGGACATCGTACAACTCGGGCCGATGTTCCTCCGTAGCATGATGGCGTTCGAAAGGATGAATGGACACATCAAAGGATACGTTCGCAACAGGTCCCGTCCAGATGGAAGCATAGCCAAGGGCTTTCTGGCCGAAGAGTGCATCTCTTTCTGCACGAATTATCTAGACATCGAGAACCCCGCCGGTCTTCCGTCAGACACCTTGGCAAGCTCGACGGATCTGGTCACCGAGAGGGTCGCCGCATCGCATGCAGACTTCGATTTTCGACGCCAGACTTTGATCGAGCAAACCTCGTGGCGCCACAAAGATTAGAACTGGTCGATCCTTGGGCAAGCACAAAAGGTTAATCGAGAATAAGTACAGTGACCGGGGCATACAGAGGACGCAGGGAGAAATAATCAAAGAGCACAACTCAGATTTCACGCGTTGGTTTAGGCAGACGCTCCTTGATAATCCCCCGCGCTCGCATTCTTCTGACACGGAAAAGATCATATTCACCTTGTCGCAGGGACCGATGCAAAACCTGGTGACCTATCAGGCGTATGATATCAACGGCTACACATTCTACACGGAGGAAAAGGACAACAAGTGTGATTATCAGAACTCAGGTGTAACGTCGGAATTCTACACCGATGACAACGTGAAGGAAAGATTCTACGGAAGAATCGAGGAGATCTGGGAGCTCGACTACTGTGGAGAAAAGGTGCCGATGTTCCGTGTCAGATGGGCAAAGAGCCGAAGAGAAGACCGGTATTTCACAACCATGGTTATATCCGAAGCCAAATCCAAGGCCGCCGGTGCAAACGTGGCCGTGAAAAATGAACCGTGGGTACTGGCTACCAAAGTGGACCAATGTTTTTTCATTACCGACCCGACAAAGCCTAGCCGTGTTGTCGTGAGGAGAGGAAAAAGAAACATCATCGGAATGGATGGAGTCGCCAACGAGCAAGACTTCGACCAGTACGACGATCCAAAGATTGAAGATGACGATGACTACGATGCAGCAACATACATCACAAGAAGAAAAAGGACAACCCTACCCAAAAAAGGTAGCCCGTTCGAAAGAAGAAACATTAAAGTGCCGGGGCTAAATTATTCAACCGCGACAAAGAAGGGAAAAAAGATTGTAAAACGCTAGCTCAAAAAATATTGTAAAACGCGTGGTCGAAAAAGATTGTAATATTCATGGACAAAGTATTATGAAATTTAGTTATACTTTGAATCATATTTGTAACACTTTTATGACATATATTATCACTTTTGGGCATTTTTGGAATATTTAAAAGTATTTTAAAAACAAAACAAAATTTGTATGGCATGTATCACCACTTTTGGACATTTTTTGGAACATTTAAAAGTATTTTTAAAATAAAAATAAAAAAGTGGAGCACCAGGATTCGAACCTGGGTGCTCATAGTTTAGAATAGAGCTAAGGGGCAGAACCAGTGGGCTATGACAGTACTAGTGCTAACAGAAGGGGTGGCCGCCCTCTTATCTGGTAGTCCAACACACATAGGCGTAGCGCACCCTGGCCAAGTGCGCTACGGTTATCCGTAGCGCACTTGGCGAGGGTGCGCTACGCCTATGTGTGTTGGACGCTAGCTAGTCAACCGCGCCGGCCGCTCCATCTCACAGACACGCACCACACGCACCGCTGCATCTCACAGAACTTGCTCTCGAGGCCGCACCGCCACCGCCGCCGCCACCGCCGCCACCGCCGCGCTGCGCTGCGCTCTCGAGGAGGAGGAGGCCACCAAGCTGCGCTCGAGGAGGAGGAGGAGGCTGCACTTGTGGAGGAGGAGGCTGCGCCGATCCGTGGAGGAGGAGGAGGCCCGGCCAGGAGGAGGAGGATCGCGCGCCGCCGTCCCGCCTGCCGTCGTCCGCCCGTCGAGGTAGCCCTCCCTCTCCCTCCCTGTCTCTCCCTCTCCTCTCTCTCTCCTCTCTGCTTCAAGATTCAGTTAGCAGTAAACTAGAATTGGAAATAATTCTATTAGCGAAACAAGATTCAAGATTAGTTAGCAGTAAACAAGATTCGCTTAGTAAAAGACACGAAATAATTCTGTTTTATGCAAGTTTTATTCATTTAGCAAGAACCTGAAATATTTGCTGCAATGATCTTAGAGAGAAAAAATTGGCTCCTAAATGAATTTTTAGGAAAGTGACTAATGTATTTGGCTTATGGTGACTTTCATAAGATGGATTAATGATAGAGATGATGATTTTATAGATGTTATCTGTTTATTCCTGGAACTAGATGATTTTTATAAGGAGGAGGAGGAGGCCACGGAACTCTGGAACTATAGCTCCTCCTCTGGTTATTCCTTGAATCGAACACACATAGTACATTGTCTTAGCTGCTAGTATTTGTGTTTGTTGCCTCAAAAGAACAACACATGATTGCTCTTGTCAAAAAGATAAATGAACTAAAAGATCGGATCTTGTTGCATTCTTGTGTTGTGTGGTTAAAAGATAAAAAGTACATGATCCTTTTAGTCGATAGATGGCTGCTTTGGAACTGGAACCGATAAACACATGATTGCTCTTGTCAAAAAGAAAATGCTGTCGGTACCACAATTTCACTACATTTGGACCATTATTTTCAAAAAAAGGAACTATTTTTCAAGAAAAGATCTTACTACTATATTACTTGGCCATTCGTTCGAAAAGTAACAACACTACCATAGCATATATTCGGTTTGGCAATGAACTTAGTTTCAGGAACCATCGTGCTAAGCTTATTGATTTCTGTTTTGAGTGATAGATATGCATGCTTATGACCAGCTAACTTATGCCTAGGATAGACTAGGTGCTATGATATTAGAATTATCAACTTAGTGATTCCATTATCCTAGCAAGAAAAACCATACTGCAGGACCCGCAGTTATAACTTCTCAGTCCAAATTTTAAGAATAGATCATATGCAATTATAACCAGAGTTAGTAGCTAGGGCCTTCAGAACTGAATTAATCAAACCATTGCATAGGCTCCAGAAGTCCAGATCTTGCAAATAGCCTTCTATTGTCAGCACACACAGCTACAACTATGCAGAAGGGAGGCATGCCTCTGGTAGAACATCAGTTGGGTTGTAGAACATGTATGCTTGGGTTTTAGTTGCTGCTGTGTATGCTCATATGTGTTATTTTCTTTTTTCAAGAGACCTAGCAGGCTTTAGTTATTTTCTTTCCATCATATGCTTGGTGCCTGGTGAATCCATATGATAACTGTAAATGCCCATTTCTTGATGTGGCTGGGCATGTTGATGCATTCTTAACCAATGTGTTTTCTAACTAGATGTTTATGTGCTGGCTTTGTTGGCCAAATTATCCTATGTGACCAGATTATGTGCTGGCTGTGTTGGCCATTTATTGTTTTCTGGTTGTGCTGGCTATGATGGTCATTTATTGTGTGCTAGCTATGCTGGCCATATATATGCAGGTTCTTGTATGAAATGAGTCCCGATTTTTGCCGGAATGTTGATTAACTTCCGTTTTGGCAGAAATCGGGCACTCCTAGTTTAAGAAAATTAGCAAAGGTCATGCCGGATTTTTCCGTGCATTTAACCAATTATTTGTTTTTATTAGTGCAAAGATGTGTGACAACGACGAGGCTGGATGTTCTAAGCGCATCAGCGCTGAAGGAGAACTCGACCTCGAATAAACAATTGACATTCGGGAGGCGGCCTAGAAGACGATGAAGAATACCATCCTTCGGAGAGCGAGGATGATGAGATGGAAGACGCGAGGAAGAAGCAAGGAACGGCGGATGATGAAACCACCGATGGCGGCGAGGGCATAGGAGTGGTAGCAACCTCCTAAGAAGAAGAAGAAGCCGAAGGACCGCGCCAACACGGTCGGCACGCAGTGGAGGAAATTACCAAGTGAGCCCATCAGGGGTTCCTTTGGAGCCCGCCTTGTCGTCAAAGGGTACGGTGGGCAAGTGGCGATCACCGGACAACCATCTCGATTAACACCGAGAATCTCGGCATAAAGATAATGGCCACTTGCGCACTCCTCTTCGAGAAGTCACGCCGATACAAGTTCCCGCTAAGTATCGAACACAAATTATCATGGGAACGAAGTAAACAACCGCCCTCACAAAGATGAGCACACCGCCAGCTGGAGAACCCGGATAAAGAAGAAGATCTATAAAGAAGGCAAAAGTCTCGAGGAGATCCAGAAGATTGACCCGCAGATCACCGAAGATCAGTTTCGGGAGTTCAAGGAGAGGTGTGAATCCGAAAGAGCCCTGGCCAATAGTAATCGGGGAAAGGTGCTGCAGGCGATGAATATAGGTCATCACCATCTCGGATCTGGTGGATCTGAGAACCGGAGGCCAAATGGAATAAGGAGGACGAAGAGTATAGATCCAAGGGGATAGAAAACCCCTTTGCTAAATTCGAACCCGGGCAGGTTCGAAACTTCATCAGGGCCCGTTACCATGTGGACCCAAAAACCAAACAACTCACTGCGGATCCTGCGGTGAAGGAATTCGAGGAAATTGTGGTAAGTATAATCTAATTACCGCGGATCAACACGATTGCAATCTAATCGATGATCTAAATGATTCACTGTTACTTCTTCTGCAGGAGGAGGAAATTGTTGCTAGTCATGGATCCTGTGGTTCCTCATCCTGTGGGTCGACGGCGCCACCCGGTGGGATAACCCTTTTACTGTATGGCGAACCGGGCCAAGAAAATAGAGCCGTTACGAAGAAGTTGCCGGCCGCCATCTGGCCGGCCTCGGGGTAAGAATTGGGTGTATCATTTTGGTCCACCGCCGAGGACGCATGTGGCACCGTCGAAGGAGCGAGGAGGAAAACCGCGAGGTTCAAGAACTTAAGGCACAAGTGGCGTGGATCCCACAGATCGTCCAAGACAACCTGGCAATCACCCTCACGTCCTTCCTGCCTACCTTGGTGGAGTCAATAGCGAACTGGAGTGCGGGTAGTCGAGTAGGGCCGTGCCCGATTCCAAGCATGTCAGCAGCCACTCGAACAACGCGGCACCGACGAATCAGGTGAACTACGTGTTGGTGACTCCGCCCGCTAGCACCGCGGCGCCGCAAGTGTTGGTGACTCCCCCCGCCATCACCGCGGCGCCGGAGTACATGTTGGTGCCCCCCTGCCATCATCGCGGCGGAACCAGAGCTCCAAGCACCCGTCGGTAGGGAGAATACACCAGCGGCCAGCACCACGCCATCAAGCAGCCCTTCTGTCTCTTGCACGCCCGTCACTGTATGCGGTGCGTCGACATTAGCCGATCTCGACACCATCACGGTAAACAAATTGCTTAATTTACCGCCTTTCATGCCATCTATTACTCTTATGGCATCTCGCTCCGACGACGCCGTACATGTTTTCCGCAGACGGATGTTCCTTGCACTCTCTTATGCTACGTGAACAACGAAATGAGGATGTTGCCAAGGGTACCATCGTTCAACCCTTGCAGCGCACGCGTTCCACTCAAAGCCGATGCCGATAGCGCACAGGGTTAAAATTAGTCGGGTGCTAAGGGCTGCGACGACTGAACCTCCCATTCAACCCCGTGAGCGGATGAAGAAGAGTCGTCATCCTCCTCGAAGTTGCTTCGCTTGTTCTTGCTATGGCCAAAGAGCATGATCCGTTTGGGGAAGTCGGGGCCATCACGCCAGACAACAGACCGCTGTCGTGCGGCGACAAGCGGTGGAAGGCCCTTACCGCCCTCGCCACCTCCACGCGTGGGTCGGATGATCATGTTGATGATATGCACATGGCGCAGATCCGCCGAGGACGATTTAAGACTGGAATGATCACTTCTTCAAGACTCGTTGCAACGAAGAAGACCTAGCTGGTGGCCCCACAGAAAGCCACTATCACCAAGCGTCTGCTTGGTTCTCGAGACGCCTCCCTTGCGCCTTCTGAGCCAGGTGATACAACAAACCGGCCCTTTATTCTAAGCCTTGACACACTACATAGGGCGGCCGGTGCTCGATATGTGCCTGCCCGCTCTCCAAAAGGAAAAAGGGCAGGAAAAGAAAATCTAGCAGCTCGAGCCGGTGGCGTCAACAATCGCGAATCCGATCAGGTTTCGACGGGCCACCAAGACCCGAGGGTATTATGTGGAGGATTCATGTGGCGGTGAGCCCATGCTACCTAAGAATTTGCGGAAGCTCGCCAGTTCGGAACTGCAGAGTGTGCATGACAGCGTGCTGACGATAGAGAGACACCTTCTATCGGAGAAAGATCCCTCGCACCCGGTATTCGTGGTTAAGGTGCCACCAGGCTTGGGCTTCGACACGCCTCGCGGATCTGTTCTTCCTGCGGTTCGAGGACATCTTCAATATGTTCCACCTATACCGCTGCACTATACCATGGTCCGCCTTTTTCTCTCGGCCGCCACGCAGATCATTAGAGAGAACACACCGGCATCGCTATAGTGGACCCCTACTACATGCGTGTGGCTGCTTGGGTTCCCCCGAACGACGATCGTGGCCTCGCACTAAAAAAGAATCCTCATGGCGAACAAGACAAAGGAATACATTCTCGTGCCTTACTTTCCCGAGTAAGTCGTTATTCACCGCCACCGTCGATTGGCTTTATTAGATCATCATCATTCTTTTTCAACACATTCCATTTGATTTTTTTGGCCAGAGATGAACACTGCACGCTCATCTCCTTATCGCCAAGCATTCCCACGCCATTTATTTCGACTCGGGAGTCTAGAAAAGAAGAAAACTACGACAAGATCAAGGAAGTTCGATGATGCTCTCACGGCTTTGCCTCGACGGAAGGCACCAGCTCGTGCGTAAGAAGGTCAAGTTCGGTGCACGTCTTCAACCACGTGAGTTCCCTGCGTGAAGCGCCGGAAAACAAGAAGAAGGAAGCCTACTACGCACTCCATCACATGGGCGTTCACTTGACCAGCAGATTCTACTGCGGATCATCTCAAGCAGTGGGCGAAGCAAAGGCCAAGATCAATGATTCGGATATTAGACAAGAGATGTATCGCATCCAAGTAGTTTGGGGCAATCATCTTCGTGATGTCATGACTTGGGGGATCTTCTATGGAGGAAATATCCGAATAACCATGACATAGAAGATCGCCTAGAGATGCAGGGGTGACTATAGGAAGTTCATGAAGACAGGCGTCCTCCCTGCTCCCTAAGCCGAGGAAGGCTTGATGTTGGCCTAGTTGTAGTTGCAAACTATAGATGACCTTTGTGTGTGTGTGGACGACAAGTGTACTTATCTTATTAGGTTTATGAATCACCGCTTACTTATTTTGCTTATTATTATTATATATCAATCAATGCTTGGTTTTTTGCTTACTCTTTGGTCCTTTGCTCAATTTGGTCCTTCTTTTTTCCTTACTCTTTTTCGAGAATAATGCCGATGATTGAAATGTCGTGGCACACTATATATGTGAATGTGCTGACGGGATAGTTAGCCTTGTGATATGCACAAGTCCAGAATTGTGCATCCTACTTGGTCGATCGTTCCGTCAGATATATTCGTGTCCAACGACCTAGCTAGTTATATATGAGGCATTCTTTTCAAGTTATTTTTGTCTTTTCGAGAATATGCGATGATTGAAATGTCGTGGCACAATATATATGTGAATGTGCTATGACGGGATTGTTAGCCTTGTGATATGCACAAGTCCGGAATTGTGCATCCTACTTGGCTAATTCCCGTCATAGCATATTCGTGTCCAACGACCTAGCTAGTTATATATGAGGCATTCTTTTCGAGTTATTTTTGTCTTTTTCGAGAATATGCCGATGATTGAAATGTCGTGGCACAATATATATGTGAATGTGCTATGACGGGATTGTTAGCCTTGTGATATGCACAAGTCCAGGAATTGTGCATCCTACTTGGCTAATAGTCCCGTCATAGCATATTCCTGTGTCCAACGACCTAGCTATTTATATATGAGGCATTATTTTCGAGTTATTTTTGTCTTTTTCGAGAATATGCCGATGATTGAAATGTCATGGCACAATATATATGTCAATGTGCTATGACGGGATTGTTAGCCTTGTGATATGCACAAGTCCAGGAATTGTGCATCCTACTTGGCTAACAGTCCCGTCATAGCATATTCCTGTGTCCAAAACGACCTAGCTAGTTATATATGAGGCATTCTTTTCGAGTTATTTTTGTCTTTTTCGAGAATATGCCGATGATTGAAATGTCGTGGCACAATATATATGTGAATGTGCTATGACGGGATTGTTAGCCTTGTGATATGCACAAGTCCAGGAATTGTGCATCCTACTTGGCTAACAGTCCGTCATAGCATATTCCCGTGTCCAACGACCTAGCTAGTTATATATGAGGCATTCTTTTCGAGTTATTTTGTCTTTTCGAGAATATGCCGATGATTGAAATGTCGTGGCACAATATATATGTGAATGTGCTATGACGGGATTGTTAGCCTTGTGATATGCACAAGTCCAGGAATTGTGCATCCTACTTGGCTAACAGTCCCGTCATAGCATATTCCTGTGTCCAACAACCTAGTTATATATGAGGCATGCTTTTTGAGTTTGCTCTTTTGATTTAAGAGTACTTTCTATAAGTGTATCTTCATATGCGACTTTAATTATACATGTTTTTCAATCACGGTTAGTTATTATTGTCAACTTGTAGATGACGTGGTACGTCGTGTACAAGGGACGGGTTCCCGGAGTCTACGATGATTGGGAAGACTGCCGGAGACAGGTGCACCGTTTCAGCGGCAATAGCTACAAAGTGTACAACACTATGGCGGAGGCGGAAGCTAGATACACGCGCTATCTAGCGGTAGTTAGGACAAGGAACCGGATGAATACCTACACCTTCGTCGCGGCGGTGATCATGCTTATCTTCTTTGGTTATTTATCCCGCGTTTGTGTCTAGCTAGCTAGTTTAGATGTCTAGGCGAGCTTCCGAGCTCTAACTTGTTTGATCGACACATGTATTCGCATGTCACCAACTACTACTTTGTAACATGATCAAAACAATGTAACTTAGACTATGTATTCATGTATGAGACTTATCTATATGTATTTGTTTCAATCTTGTTTTTCATATTGAGTATTTATATATATAATTGTATATCTTGTATCTGTGTGTGTATATCTGCTGTAATATTGTATATAATCTGTATTGCATATAATCTGGCTCGGAAATTAAAAAAAAACAAAAATACATCTGTGGCGCACATGGTCTACCTTCTGTGGCGCACTACACCTAAAGCGCACCATGGAAGTTTAGTGGCGCACTAGGTAGTGCGCCACAGAAGATCCAAGGGGTAGCGCACCATGCCAAACTTCTGTGGCGCACTAAGAGGTGCGCTGCGCCTATCTCTATTAAACCGCGCACTAGGCAAAGGCGCCAAGGTCGAGAGATAGTCAGAAGACCGTGGCGCACTATAGGTGCGCCACAGATGATGGTTTCAGGTGCGCCACTAAAGGCCGTTTTCCTAGTAGTGTAGATTTTAGGCATAGAATTTGTGTAAGAAAATTTCTAGGCCATAAAATAATTCCAAGGTGATTTTATTACTGAATGCAAGAACCAGGGCAATGAGAACGATAAAGACGAGAATGGTCAGAAGTTCTAGTAAATTGGATGATGTTTATGCATAATAAAAGCACGGAACTGAATGGAAGTTTACTGTAGACATTGGTAACAAGACTTGTTCATGCAGGAAGTGGAAAGTTACTGGTCTTCCATGCCACCATGCGCTGCACTTCATCTTAAAGCTGAGAGGTAGAGGTGCTGAAATAGAGAACTATGTTCATCACTATTTCTCCATAGACAAGTTTGCTGCAACTTATGCAGAAAACGTACCACCTATTGCTAATGAAAATGATTGGGAGATAGTCGATCCAGGGTTCAAACTCGAACCACCAGTTCTTAGGAGGCCACCTGGGAGGCCTAGAAACGAAAGGACCGAAGTGTTCAATGTTGGGGATATGCTATATGGGTATCCTCATAGCATGTCACCTATCCGGATAACCCGGGTGGCCCACAGTTGGTAGCATGGCCTATGGCCTGCTGGGTAGCCCAGTTAGATGGATCCAGAAGGGAGGCCCATGCCGGATAAAGGAAGGCTACGGTGGAGTCACCAGCGTACCCGGAGCCTTGGAGTGCAAGATACACAAGACTAGTAATAGACGGTGTAGGACTCTGTAACCTATCCGGCTAGGACTTTTCCCTGTAACCCTAGGACCTGGCGACTATATAAGTCGGGCCTATGGGAGCCTTTAGGGCATCGATTCAGACAACCTCGCACAGCGAACTAATCCCTGTAACTCGGCGTATTTCCCTTATAGTGATTTATAGCAGGAGTAGGATTCCGCCACCGTTGTGGGATCTGAACCTGGGTAAGCTATGTTACCTCGTATCTGTCAACCGTCCGCCTTACCCCACGTCTCTAAACACGCACTATGAGGACCCCTCCATGGCATACTTGTCGGCAATACCACGACAGTTGGCACCCACCGTGGGGCAAGAGGCGCTTCAGGCCCTTCAGCGGGCGAGGACCAATATCTTCGCGGGAATCGGCAAAACCATAGCCATCGGCCGCGTTCTCTTCTCCGACAACGTTCTGATCGTCCCTCCTGACGAGTTCTGTATCCCGGCGAAGACGAACCCTACGCGGTGTTCGATCGTTCCTATCGGAGACATCCACCTCTTCATCAGCGAAACCGACTCGGGCACTAGTTCCCTGGGAGTCGGAGGAGCACCAAGGCCCACACGGACCGCCTACGGGCAGGATACGTTCGCAGAAGGATCAATGTCGGATCTCTCCTCGGAGTTTGCCGGCAAAGATCGGAAAAATTCAAGGCCCACCCAAACCGCCCCTGTGCAGCATATAAAGGTGGAAGATCACTGCAAATCCGCTGTCTTCGTCCGTGCGTCTGGACAGCAGAGATACAAGTTCGTCGGCGTGGTTACCATCTTCGATCTGGCGCGCTACATTCAGAGAGAGGGCAAAAAACCCCGCGATTACCTGGCCAGGTGGCTCCGTATACGAGCCGATCTGGCCCACTACCCCGATGATAACGCTTTGTATCACTTCATGGAAGGACTGGAACCTGGCACGCTTCTCCGACATTCTCTAAGACGGCAGCAGGCAACAGGACGTCTTACCCTCGAAGAGATGGTGAGCATTGTCAACGACTACGCGGAATCTGACGCAGCAGCCCAGATGGTGCTTGCGCTCAAGGACGGAGAACCTCCGATTCAGCAACCGCCACCACCGCCTCCCGCCGCCTTCGTCGCAGCAGCACCACCACCTCCAGTCATCGTCGAGGCCGTCGCACCTCCACCGCCCGTCATCGAGGAAGTCCTGGCACCCTCCGACTCTGTCATTGACGTGCCTTATGCTGATTTCAGTGCAGACTCAGAGGAGATAGATTTCAGTCCAGAAGAGCTAGACTCCGCTATGCAGGAGATGGAGGAGGAGTACTCGCGCGACGAGCAAGCCAACAATGCCGTCACGTCTGACGGCGATGGATGAAGATCAACCCGGACGAGCTCCGCCTAACCCAGTGCAGCAGCCGCAGGAACTCGGCACCAGCTCGAGCAACAACAACACCGCAAACTTGCCGCCTCCAGCATCTACGTCTGCAGCAGCCCAAGTTACTCCAGCTAATAGAGTGATGTACGACAATCTCCTCGTCGAACCACTGACCGTTGCTCATATCCGGAACGTGACCCAGCTTGACGAGAAGCGCCAGCAACTGCTGGAGGAAGCACAAGCCATCACGGAGCAAGGCGCTAAACTAGATCGAGATCTGGTCAACGCGCAGAAGTCCATAGAGAAAGCTAGAGCAATGGAGGCCGAGTACAAGACTTTGCTGCAGCAGCAGAAGGCTAAGAAAGCTCCGGCTCGCGTCATCAACGATCCTGGTGTGCGGCGTAACCTAGGATAGGCCCCCTCGAAGCCGGCACAAGCCAAGCCATACATTGACAGTGAAGGCAAGCAGGTGATGCCCACCCCACTCCTTAACCTCGCCATCGCCAAGACCCTTCTGGAGCAGGATAGATCGCCTGAGGTAGTGGAACAGGTCTATGACCTAGTGGCCAAGGCGGTGAACCAGCAGGAAAAGGCCACCTCTCAGAGGCTCTAGTCTGACCTAGCGCTTTGCCAGTCTAGCCAGTACAAGCAGCCAAGGTACAGATCTCCTCTTGATGTCGGGTCCCAGATGGGTTCATCAGAACGAAGACGGAGGGACGCGCGCAACAGGAAGGATGCCATCCCCATATCCTCCGACCACGGAGAAAATGCCCGACCTCGTCGCCCGTCACCACCGCCCCAATCTCCCCGACATCGCGAAGATTACAAGGCTCACCATCGTACAGATATGCCCCCACCAAAGAAGTGTGGCATCGTCATCCGCGACAACACGGAGAAGACCCGTCATGACGGAGAGCGCAACCACGGGCACAGGAGCAGGTTACACCACGACCCTCCACGTCCAACAAGCAACCGCGACAGGCGTGAGTCATCGCAGGAGGGTAACAACAAGAAGGCTAACCCACTGCCACCTCCTCCTCCGTCACCACTAAGTAGTCACCATGGCGGAGGAGGGCCGTGTCGTTCACGCATCCCATCCCCTATTGACAAAAAGAAGAAGAACCCGGAGCCGTACTATGCATGCTCATGGATCGATACGATCCACGAGGCCCGGGAGGGACCATACGTGGGACCACATTGCTTTGGACCTGCAATACGGTCTGCAAGTTACCCCAAAGATTTCCGGATTGACAAGACCATCAATCCCTATGATGGCACCGCCAAGCCAGCCACATGGTTGCAGGACTACGGCAACGTGGTGGAGATTGCCGGAGGCAACCCCAACGTCGCTGTCAAGTACCTCCCATTAATGTTGGCTGGCACGGCCCATCAATGGATCGACGACTTGCCGGAGAAATCTATCTACAACTGGCTGGACATGAAAGAAGCGTTCACCAAGAACTTTGAGGGTACATACAAGCGTCCCTACACTTTGGGCGATCTACAGCGGTGCGTTCAAGAGAAAGACGAGAAATCTCGCGCCTACCTCTCCCGCTGGCTAGATATGAAGAATTCCTGCGCAGGAGTGCACGCTCAGACCGCCATGGCCGCATTCATCGATGGGTTGGAAAGGGGCACGCTGCTCCGACATAAGCTGAAGCGCTTGCAGGACAATCACCAGCTTGACTTGAACCAGATGATTCAGTTGGCTAGTGAGTTTGCAGCTGCCGACGACGATGCTCGCGGCTCCTTGCCGGCAACAGCCATTCCAACTCAAGCTTGGAGGAACAGCATTACAAAACAGAAAACCTCTCCAGAAGAAAAGAAATCTACTGGCATGGTCGCTATGACTTTTGCAGGATGAGGTGAAGGCGGACAACGTGGCCGAGGAAGTGGAGCTGGTCGTGGGCAGCAATGAGGAAGTGAAACCACCTCGGCGCCGCTCCGCATTCCCCAAACCTACGAGGAGTACCGCAATATGCCGTGCCTCATACACCTCGATGCCAATGTCAAGGACACCCATACCAATCGACACTGCAAGTTCGTCAATGACCTCAAGGAAGACCCGGAGTCCGGCTACAAGCGAAGTCGGAAGAACAGACTGCGAGGCAAGGGCAAGGGGAAGAAAAAGGAGGAGGAGTCCAAGGATTCAAGTGACATGGACAAAGACGTTGACCCCAAGAACTCCGCCAAGAGCGACGACAAGCGCAAGAACCCCTTCGCAAAGAAGGCTCCAGTCTACCACACTTGCCTTGGCACCCCCAGCGTCCGACAACAGAAGACCTCTCTGAGGATCTTGATGGCCACTCTTCCCCCAGTTCCCCAGTACCTGCGCTGGTCGGAGGTTCCAATAACTTGGGACAGGACGGACCACCCAGACCTTATACCCACAGAGAACCAGTACGCCATGGTCATCAACCCCTTGATTGACGGCGTGGAGTTCACTAAGTGTCGGGGGGTTAACCTCGGGTAGGTCAGAGACGGGGAAAGACAGAGGTACTATCCCCGTCTAGTTTCCGAGTTACAGTCCAAG
Organism: Avena longiglumis; assembly: GCA_030063025.1. NCBI lineage: Eukaryota > Viridiplantae > Streptophyta > Magnoliopsida > Poales > Poaceae > Avena > Avena longiglumis. Next base: position 465,138,929 of record CP125974.1, on the reverse strand, counting down.
TCGTCCGAATCATGTATATGTCGACCGATCAACGGAGGCAAGAATCCCACGTATATGTATCAAGTAGTTACCCGGCCGAGTTACTGAGAGAATCGGCCGGGTTACCCAAGTGATCTTGATGCAGGTGAAGAACGAGCCGAGTAACACAAGGTAAGGCCGAGCGATACGAAGCTTGCAGGAGAAGGAGGAGCCCAAGGTCAAACTATAGCTGCAGGCTAGAAGGAATCAGGGCAGAGCCAAGCACAAGAGACAAGGATGCGCATCGTCAGAGGGGCAGAAGGAGGTCACGGAGGTGACAGTCCTGGAGCCCGAGGCGCGCAGGAGGGGGCCACTGGAGCCTTGCCGTCATTAGAAGAGCGACAGGGAAAGGAGGCCGCCGAACTACTATTTTGGGACAAGCATATTCCACGAATATGCTTGCCTCGTCAGCCCTAAGGGCACCCAAGGGACTCCTTTATAAGGGGAGGCTTGGACCCTGAGGGAGGGATCGACGCTGAAAGGACCGTTAGGCTGAGGAGATTCATCTGGTTCCTCTCTATACAGCTCAAGGAGCATTTGTAACACACCAAGAGAGAAATAAAGATCATCACTTTGGCAGCTTGAGTGAAGAGACAGTTGCATCTACCCTCCCTAGATCCCACTAGCATCCATTGGCCCCATACTTTAGCCTACCCATGGCATCTGCCGTGCAGCCACCACGACAGTTGGCGCCATCAGGGGCCAGTGCTAGCTGGAGTTGTGATCCGGACGGAAACTTCATCAACACCGGCGAGCGTTGTTTCGCTTGTCCAGAGACTTGGTCTCGCGACTATGTCGAGACAATGCAGAAGCTCAGGGGAAAGCTCCCCCGCGCAATGGAATCTTCATCGGCCTGGGCGAGCACAGAGTCTACATCGGCGTCGACATCACCGGCATTTATCCTCACCAGGTCGTTGTTGCAGGAGAGCCACCTCGAAGCGCGGCGAGCCGTCCCTCAGGAGAGCATCATGCAGGCAGCGTCGAGGTGATGGTCGCAGCAGGAGCTCAAGCGGGAGCAGCAGTAGCCGGATCAAGCAGAGAACCCGCCACAGGCGCACAAGGCGCACCCAAGCAGACCACACTGCAAACCACGGAGGTAATGCCGCTAGTGACAAACCCAACTGAGCTACATGACACCACCCCAAAGGCACCAAGAGTGAGAGGGCCACCTCTGGAAAGACCAGAGAACATTCTTCAAGCGACTATAGAAAACTTAACCACACCTGTAGCGCCGATACTTGATCCGGCAAATGCTCAGGCAGAGTTAGAAGAAACCAGGCAAAAGGTGCTGGTTGAAGCCAAAAAAGTATCAGCCCTGCGGGAATCCTTGAACAGGACCCTAAGGGAATATGCAAAAGCTAATAAGCTTGATATCGCACCCGAGCGGGTGGACGAACTGAGATTAAGAGGGAAGAACCTCATAAATGACATTAACAAAGAGCATGAAGCTCACAGAGCAGAATCAGGTGATTTGGGTTTGCCGAGGTACAGTACCCCGGCGAAAAACCTGAGAGCGGCAAATGCCGCAGCATTGGACTTAGAGGGGTTAACCGGGGAAGCTCGGCAGAAACAACAAGAAAGAGTGAATGAGCTGGTGCGCATCGCAAATCAGCAAAATGAGGAAATACTCAGAACTAACCCGGCAAGACCAGGGGCTTCACGGATGGTACATTCGGCAGGGGCAGCACCTGCTTTATCCGTGGCAGCGGCATCTTCACCCGGAAACAACGCTCGAAAAGAGAAAGCAGTAACCTCTGGGAAGAGGAACAAGCAAATTGTTCCATATGACCCGGCAATAGCTGGAAATGCAAATGATAACAGAGGCAATGCAAGCCGAGGTAACAGTGGGGATATAAACCACGGCCATGTGGAAAAGGACGGCGGCAGCCGAGGCAATGGGGATCTCGGCAGGAGAGAACCCGCAAGAGATAATCATGAAAACCAGACCCCGGCCGAAGTAAGGAGAGAAGTGCTGCCCAACCCACAACCAAGACATGAGCTTCGACAGGAAAGAGAAGTGAGGCCAGCTCGCCACAATCAGATGAATGAAAGGTACAATGATGGATATTCCGAGGTAGAATACGCAAATCAGGGTGGAAACAATCACTATGGGATACAGGATAGAATTCTGTACAGAGATTTGCCCGCGAGTGATGCGAGAGTAAAGTTGGATCGGCTATACCGATCCGAGTTACTGGAAGAGCAAGGTCCACCAGGTCCGACGTGTTTTGGACCACGGATCATGGGCGAACCACTAGTGCCGAATTTTCAGTTAGCAAGAGGCACAAAAACATACAACGGAAGTACCAAGCCACAAGACTGGTTGATTGATTATGCCACCGATGTGAAGATAGCGGGTGGCAACCTAAGATGGGCAGTGCGGTATGCCCCACAGATGTTGGAAGGCCCAGCCAGGGTGTGGTTGAATAATCAACCAGCTGGCAGTATCAACTGCTGGTTAGATTTCGAAGAAATGTTCACAACAACTTTACCAAAGACATACAAGAGACCGAATAGACCACAACAGCTGGCCATGTGCAAACAGAGGCCGAATGAAACGGATAGAGAGTTTTTAACTCGATGGTGCAACCTGAGAAACTCATGTGAGGGAGTTATCGAATCACAAGCAATCGCTTGGTTCGCGCAAGGCTGCCGCTATGCCAGCGTTTTGTGGCAACGCCTGCAAAGAGATATGCCAACCACGCTGGCAGAAACTATCAGAATAGCAGACTCCTATGCATTGGGCGACCCAACCCAACCGGAATTAATGTCGGCAGATCATCGTGAGCAACAAGACCAGTACGCGAGAGAATTGGCCGGGTCATCCAGGCGTGATTTCAGAGGAAGAAGAAGAGAGGAGAGGCCGGATTATAGATATAATTCGGCCCAGGTGGCGGCAGTAGCACAAGATCAGCCGAGTCACGGAGCAACTCAACGATGTAAAAATGGACCTCAACAGTGGACATCAAGAAATGAGGGAAAAAGGCAATGGACCCCAGAGCAAAAGAAGCAATGGCAAGAGAGGCCAAAGTACACGTTCGAATCCATGTTAGATCAGCCGTGCAAATTTCACACATCAAACCCATCCAGACCAGCCAATCATACAACCCGCCAATGTGCCTGGATGAAAAATGCGATGGGGAACTCAGCAGGAGTTCAGGCTCCCCATCAGGTGCAACAGCAACATCAGCCGCAATTAACTGGAGCAAATACACAGCAATTGATTCTACCGCCCCTCCCCCTAGATACGATAACTCGGATCGGAGGGATGCAGTACATCAAGTAATGAACCAGGGCCAGGACGGAAGGATGAATCCGGCAAATACCGGACGTAATGATTACAGGGAACATCACCAGTCCTATTGTGTGTTCACAACAGAACAGCAGGACAAGAAAAGTGTGCAGCGTCGGCATATGGAAGTGAATGCAGTTGTGCCGGCAGTACCAAGATACCAGCCGTGGTCTGATCAAGAGGTGACCTGGAGCATGAAAGACCACCCCAGAATAATGCCGAGTCCAGGATCATATGCACTTGTGTTAGATCCAACGTTTGTTGGACCAAGCATCAATGTAAAGTTTTCAAAAGTACTCATCGACAATGGGAGCAGTATCAACATCATGTACAAAGATACCATGCATAAACTCGGAATATCGCCGAATATGCTGCAGTCCACGAGGACAACTTTCCATGGGATAGTGCCAGGGCTTTCATGTGAGCCCATCGGTAAAGTCCGAGTGGACGTGTTATTCGGTACAAGAGATAACTGCAGAGCAGAAAACTTAGAGTTTGAGGTGGTGGATCTGGAAAGTTGTTATCATGCTCTACTCGGACGGCCCGCACTGGCCAAATTCATGAGCAGCTGTCATGTAGGTTATCTAAAGATGAAATTACCCGGACCACAAGGGGTGATAACAGTTGCAGGGGATTATAAGAAGTCAATGGAGTGTGCTTCAGCCGGGTCAAATTTGGCCGAGTCATTGGTCATAGCAAGAGAAAAGAAAAGGATTCAGGAGGTAGCAGCCCTCGCTCAGTCAGCACAGTTGAACATGCCAGACTGCCAACCTCATGGCGTTGTTTTTTCAGCCAACTAAAGAGACGAAGAAATTTCAGATTGATGAGCAATTCCCAGAGCGCACTGTTACAATTGGTGCGGGCCTTGACGCTAAATAGGAAGGCGAGCTCACCAACTTCCTCCGTGAGAATCGGGACATATTTGCATGGTCAACTCAAGATCTGCAAGGTGTTCCGAGGGAGTTGGTGAGCACTCTTTAAACGTCGTGCCAGGAGCAAGGCCGGTGAAGCAACCTCTCCGCCGCTTCAAGACAGAGAAAGGTAATAGGGATGAAATATCTCTCCTCGCGGTCGGGTTCATCATGGAGGTGCTATATCCGGATTGGTTATCAAATCTGTGCTAGTAGAAAAGAAAAGATGACCCCAATGTAGCCATTGTGTGGCGAATGTGTATCGACTACACCAACCTGAACAAGGCGTGTCCGAAAGATCCTTTTCCATTGCCTAGAATAGACCAAGTCATTGACTCGACCGGCTGTGAGCTGTTATCATTTGTAGACGCGTATTCGTTTCCACCAGATACCGCTTAAATCCGCCGATCAAATAAAGACTGCATTTATTACCGTCACGGGCTTATTGTTATCGCACAATGCCATTCGGCCTACGAAATGCGGGAGCAACATATCAAAGATGCATGCAAAAATGCTTACATGATCAGATAGGGAAAAATGTGCAAGTATATGTGGATGACGTAGTCATCAAAACTAAAGAGAGCAAAACCTTGCTAGAAGATATACGGCAAACTTTCGCGAACCTGAGAAGGTTCCGAATGAAGCTTAATCCAGAAAAATGCACATTTGGCGTGCCGGCGGGAAAACTACTCGGTTTCCTTGTGTCCAGCCGAGGTATCGAGGCTAATCCGACAAAAATAAGAGCAGTAGAAAGAATGGAATTGCCGAGATGTTTGAACGATGTACAAAAATTCACGGGCTGCCTGGCCTCGCTTAGTCGATTTGTATGTCGGCTAGGAGAAAAGGCACTGCCACTCTATCAGCTGATGAGAAAGTCGGACAAATTCAGTTGGACCCCGCAGGCGGACCTTGCATTTCATGAGTTGAAAAAGATGCTTGTTACAGCACCCATTTTAGCTTCTCCATTATCTAAAGAACCTATGCTACTCTATGTGGCGTCTACCAATCGAGTAGTTAGTACTGTGGTCGTAGTGGAGCGACTTGAAGATGGTAAGTCAATTCAGAGGCCGGTGTACTATCTAAGTGAAGTATTATCCACTTCAAAGCAGAATTATCCACACTATCAGAAGATGGCTTATGGGGTATATATGTCGGCAAAAAAGCTTAAGCATTACTTTGAAGAGCACCCCATCAAAGTAGTCTGTGAGGCACCCATAGCCGACATATTGAACAACAAAGATGCAAGTGGCCGAATAGCAAAATGGGCGATCGAGTTATCACCGTATGCTCCACAATTTGATAGAAGAGATGCAATCAAATCTCAGGCTGTCGCCGACTTTCTCGTAGACTGGGCCGAGGTGCAGTATGAGCCACCTTTGCCAGATCCAAATTACTGGACAATGCATTTTGATGGCTCCAAACTAAGGAATGGTTTGGGAGCAGGAATAGTGCTAACCTCGCCTAAAAAAGATCAATTGAAATATGTACTGCAAATACATTTTGCGGCGTCCAACAATGTAGCTGAATATGAAGCGCTAGTCCATGGATTAAGAGTGGCAAAAGAAATTGGTATACGCCGAATTCTATGCTACGGTGACTCGGATTTAGTAGTACAGCAAGTATCGGGCAGTTGGGACGCATTAGATGCTAATATGGCTTTATACAGATTCCACGTGCAAAAGATCAGTGGATACTTTGAAGGATGTGAATTCCACCACATACCACGAGCAGAAAATGACGCTGCCGACACATTGTCGAAATTGGGATCAACCCGGCAGTCAATTCCACCAGGTATTGCCTTGGAGCACCTCAGGAAACCATCGATTATCCCATCACCAGAATCCGAAACAATCTTTATCCCAGCAAGTTCTGTGGAAGATCACACGCCAATGGAGGTAGATCCGCAGAATGATTCGGAACCCCTAAAGAGGAGGACAGCCGAGGTAATCACAGTCAGGGAAAGAGCCGAGGTATATACGTCGGCAGAGGACATGGAGATAGACAGTGAGATCACATCAGAAAAAGTAGCACCGACATGGGCGCAACCCATACTTTCTTACCTAAAAGACGCGACGTTGCCGAGTAATGAGGTATTAGCTAGACAAACCGTAAGAAGAGCAAAAGCCTATACTATCATAAACAATGAGTTATATAAGAGAAGCGTCACAAACGTATTGTAGAAATGCGTGAGTTCCGCAGAAGGTCAGGAAATCCTTCTAGACATACACCAAGGAGAATGTGGGCACCACGCCTCATCTCGCGCTTTGGTAGCCAAGGCATTTAGGCATGGATTTTACTGGCCAACGGCGTTAAAAGAGGCAAAAGAATTAGTTAAGAAATGCAATGGATGTCAGAGATACGCTACCAGAATACATATGCCATCGGCCGAGTTAAAAACAATACCCATCACTTGGCCATTTTCTGTATGGGGTTTAGATATGGTGGGACCATTCAAGCCGGCGCGAGGAGGAATGACCCACATATTGGTTATGGTAGACAAGTTCACAAAATGGATTGAAGTAAAACCGATTAAAAAGTGTGATGGGCACACAGCAGTGAAATTTCTCAAGGATATCATCTTGAGATACGGGTACCCGCATAGTATTATTACGGATAATGGCACAAACTTTGCAGAAGGAGCTTTCGCTAGATTTTGCCGAGAGAAGCACATAAGGCTAGATATTGCCTCCGTGGCTCACCCAGCATCCAATGGACAAGTGGAAAGGTCTAATGGACTGGTGCTATCAGGAATAAAACCACGACTTGTTGAACCTTTGCAGAGGTTGGCAGGGTGTTGGATCGAAGAAATCCCAACCGTGTTATGGAGTCTTCGGACTACTCCAAATAGATCAACAGGTTACACTCCATTCTTTCTGGTGTATGGGGCAGAGGCCGTACTCCCAGCCGACATAATATATGACTCGCCAAGAGTCGCTCAGTACACAACCTCAGAGACAAATGAGGTAGCTCGGCAAGATGCCGTAGACCTGTTGGAAGAAGCCAGAGAGTTGACATTATCATGATCGGCTATTTATCAACAGAACTTGCGGCGATATCACAGCAAGAAAGTTAATCCAAGAGTATTCAAAGAAGGAGATTTGGTCCTCCGACTAGTGCAACGCACGGCCGGCATGAATAAATTATCACCCCCATGGGAAGGACCGTTCATTGTGAGCAAAGCATTGCACAACGATGCATATTATCTAATCGACGCTCAGTCCCCTGGAGAGAACAAGGCAGACAAAACTGGTGAAGAAACGAAGCGCCCCTGGAATGTGGCTTTACTTCGGCCATTCTACTCATAGCATTATATCTTGAAGTCAAAATCCAATGATGTATTCGAACCTCGGCACCCAGAGAAATAACTCGGGGACTGCCTTAGGTTATATTTATTTCATATTATGTATTCGAACCTCGGCACCCAGAGCAGTGACTCGGGAATTGCCTTAGGTTATATTTATTTCATATTATGTATTCGAACCTCGGCACCCAGAGCAGTTACTCGGGGACTGCCATATGTTATATTATTTCGTGTTATGTGTTTGGACCTCGGCACCCAGAGCAATGACTCGGGGACTGCCATATGTTATATTTATTTCGTTCGCGTTATGTGCTTGAACCTCGGCACCCAGAGCAGTGACTCGGGGACTGCCGTATGTTGTATTTCTTTCATGTTACGAATATAAACTTCGGCGCCCAGAGCAGTGACTCGGGGACTATCATATGATATATCAACTTCGTATTGATACCTAAACCTCGGCATCTAAAGCAGCAACTCGGGGACTACCGTATGCTACCTCAAACTTATGCTGAACGCACTCAATTTTATACTACCTCCAAAATTTGATTTATATATGGAAGTTTCGGACAGTAAACAACGATCCAGCGATTGTTACATACTTCCACAACGAAATAGTTAACTCATGTTCAGAACAGATCAATATCATAGGTATTCAGCGCTCATGCCTGATAAGATCATAAAAAATAATGGCAAAGTTAAGCCCTAGAAGGTCAAAGAAATTAGTGGCCAACAAAGCAAGAATTCGGATGAGCATCCACTTAACCAAACGTCACAACAGTACATGGCAAAAGGAATTCAAATCATACGGAGAGGTGACAAAGTTTGTGCCTACATCATACGCCCGGCATACCAGGGATCGGAAATAACTTAGGCATTGTTCGTTGGAGAGGCAGCTACTTGCTCAGGTGCGGGGCACCCCGAGGTAGGAGGTACCTCGACTGAGGTCGCCTCGCCCTCCGCCGACCCAGGTGCAACTTCGGAGGTCCGGGGTTGTTCGGGAGCGTCAGTCCGTGCAGTAGAATGCCCGGTACCTTTGGAAGAGGACCGCGCATCGCCGTTACTGTCCGAGCTTGAGCTAGAACTATCAGACGCGACCGAATCATTTTCACCTCCCCCCTGCTCAGCTGAATCATCATCCGAGAGACCCTCAGCCACACCCTCTTGATCCGGGTCTGGGAGAAAACTCGGCCCTTCATTCCAAGTGTGCACGTCGGCGTACTCGACGAGTTGGAACGCCCGAGCTTGCCGAAGAGCAACAAAGGTGGGATCTTCAACCCAGCGGGAGCCAGTGCGCAAATTTCTCAGGATGTCAAGAGAGATGTTTTCATACCATGACATGATTACAGTCAGGGCCATGTCGGCACCAGCGCGCCCAGCGGATTCTCTCCAAAGACTCAACTGCCTCTCAGATGCCATTAGCCTTGTCACCAATAACTTGATTTCGTTGATATCAGGAGTCCCCGAGGTATTAGGCCAGAGTACATGGTAAGCTTGGATAGCGGCCTGCACCAAGTCCCGACCCATAATTTTCATCGGGCCAACTGCGGTACCAACGGCCACCAAGTAGTCCTCCATTGAATATTCTGAATCAACGGTAACAGGTTCACCTCGGCGCGCGCGAGCTGCAAGGACCGCTTTAGAACTCACGGGCTTGGCCTCGGGGAAATGATCTGCGCAAAGCGTGAACGTGTCAAAGGATAGCAGAGACAAATAAGAAAAACATAATTCGGCCATGCCAAGTAGCTTACGATGAATGTAGCTCATCATTATCTGAAGATCTTTGGCCCAATCAGCCTTGCTTTTCTCAAAACGAGCAATTTCCTCGCTCAAACCCCGGGTTTTAAGTTCGGCAGCTTCAAGGAGTTCTTTGCTCTTCTGCAGATCCAGAGTCAGCCGATTCTTTTCCTCGGAAAATTCTTGGTCGACCTTCTCTAGTTCGGATTTCTGAGAGAGCTTAAGGGTATCCACTTCGGATCGCAGGCGAGCTATCTCATCGTCTTTTTTGCAATATACCAATGAACTGCATTTTGTTCTAAAAAATGCAGCATCACGTCAGGCATGGGCACGCAATCTTGATGTGACACTACGAAGTCTTGCAGCTCGGCTTTACCACAGCCGAGCGCAATAAGGAACCTTAGCATATATATTAAGAAGGAGAAGGAGTAAAATAGAAAGGAAACTAACCTTCCAGGTTCTTGATCTTCTTTTGAAGGCGAATATTGAGGTTATTAATATTACCTGTTCAACAAGAAGTAAGCCGGCATTCCGTGGACGAATACATGAGAAAGTTGGGAATAAGGAAAAGGAACTATCGACATACCAGCCTTCTTCGCCACGGGCAGAACTTTCTCGTACTTCTCTTCCAGTTTGCGGTGCGAAAAAGCAACCTCTGGAACTCGGCAGTTCGCCGGTCATGTGCAACCTGAGTAATGAGGCACAATGATAAATCAACGAGTAAAAGTTAAAACCAGCCCCGAGTCAAGCAGAACTTAACTCAGCTCTAGGTGGCTGGATATTCAAAGCTAAATTAGATCCAAATCAAGCAAAGCTTAATTCGGCTCTAGGTGGCTGGATATTCAAAGCTAAACCAGATCCGAGTCAAGCAGGACTTAACTCAGATCTAGGTGGCTGGATATTCAAAGCTAAACCAGATCCGAGTCAAGCAGGACTTAACTCAGATCTAGGTGGTTGGATATTCAAAGCTGAACCAGATCCGAGTCAAGCAGGACTTAACTCAGATCTAGGTGGCTGGATATTCAAAGCTAAATTAGATCCGAATCAAGCAAAGCTTAATTCGGCTCTAGGTGGCTGGATATTCAAAGCTAAACCAGATCCGAGTCAAGCAGGACTAAACTCGGATCTAGATGGCTGGAGATTCAAAGCTAAACTAGGTCCGAATAAAACACAACTAAACTCGGATCTAAATGGCCGGATTAACGAATCTTAGAAATAAAGTTAAGTCAAACTTCCAAGTATACAACAAGTTATTTCCTTGCAAGTTTCGGGGACTAGAGCATATGGTAACATCTGAAGAATAATTTAAGACTCAGAGGAAAAAATAATTACCTCATTCATCTTGTTGGTATCGATGATGAACTGGGCAGCATGGTCAAAACGGCCGCTGATATCAGAAAGCTGAAAGGGCTGGTTGGTTGGATTACCCTCAAACTGATCAGCAACATTCTAGTTGTTGGCATATTCAACCAGCGCTCCAAGGCTTTTCCCACTTGCTGTCCGAGTTAAAACTTTACCCCGGGCAGGCGGTCCGACCACGGCAGTCGCAGGGCTCTTATGAAGAGCAAGCTGGCTGCCGGAGGCCGAGGTAACGAGGACTTTAGGCGCAGCTCCCTTACGCAGCACGTCAGCGATACTCGGTTGAAAAGAGCCGGCAAGACCTTTCTGAGAAGAAGAAGTCTTGATGGCAATAGCTTTTTCCGCCTTAGAAGAGGCATCAGCAGGAAGTGGCGCCTCGGAAGTAGGGACAGAGTCCTTAGGAACAGCGGAGGATAAGGTCGCAGAGGGCGCCGGGATAACAACCTTCTCGGCCAAGGTCGGGATGGCCGTAGAAACTGCCGAAGTAGATGGAGGCTCAGTAGCAGCGCTGGGGCCCATAGAAGGGGCGGCGGGCTCGACGAAAACTTCGGAGGGCCGGTTCGAATCCAGCGCAATGGAAGGGGTCTCAGGGACATCGTGATGGACAGGCGAAGTATTCGGAGCTACAGGAGAAGCAGGACGAATAGGACTAGGAACCCTAGTATCATCAGCGGGAGGAGGAGATGGCGGCCGAATCGGACGGCTAGTCATACTAGGACTGCCGGGTTTAACAGAAAGAGGAGCACTGCAAAAAAAAGAAAAAAGATTCGTCAGTATGAGAAACAGAAAGAGAGAAACAAGAAATATAGGCAAAAGAACTTATCTCGACCCTGTGCATAGTCTTGCGCCTGGGAGGGTTCGGAGCGGATTTCTTCATTCGCTTCTTAGGAACCGCCTCCGAGGCACTAGCAGGAGCCCCGCGCTTCCCCGAGGTAACGGGAGGCCGGGAAGCAATAGGCTCGGCGTCGTGGACCTGACCGGCCGGATTAGCTGGGAAAGTAGAAGCCGGAAATGCATAAGAAATAGGCGTGGCGGCAACTACCTCAAGAATTTGGACCTCGTCCGAATCACCTTCCTCATCATGCGCTGAAGTTCTGCCGCGAGCTCGAGCCGGAGCAGGATCTGACTTAGGGACGAACTCCTCGGAGTCCGGCTCACCAGTATCCGGGGTACTCCTGTCCGCAGGCCAAGGGAGCTGCAGAACTTCGGCGTCCTCGTTTTTCTGCTCTGCGAACCTCTGCAAGACGAGGAGAAAGAGAATTAGATAAACCAGTTTCTAAAAGACAGGGGAATAACAGAGCAATGCTGATTAAGCTTACCTCGGGAGGAGGACGATCGCGAGTGAATGGTTTTAATCCCCAAGACCAATCCTCAGGCATCTCAGTCTTGAAGATAGCTCGGACGCGCTTATAAATAAGGTAGTTATCCAGCTCCACGGTCGAGACTCAGTTAGGGTCAAGGGGACCACTCATGTAGCACAGCCAGGGTCCGCTCGAAGGGCAGATCCGCTACTAATGAAAGTTGCCATCAGGTCTTCGCCAGATAACCCGCCCGGATCAACTCTTTAAGCCGAATCTCAAAGGCCTCGCCAAGGCGTGAGTTTTCCTCGGATTATAGAGCCAGTTCACTTTAGAAGGTGGGCCAATTGAGAATGGAGGGAGCGAATCTTGTCTTCCGCCTCTGTTCTTGGCGACGAAAATGACTTGTGCCACTTCTTGCACGACTCCAACCCAGTGACATGAGGGAACACGGATTTCCTCCGAGGTGTTATAGACGCCGCCCCACATTGGGTGAGCAACTTCTCGGAAGGGTGCAGAGATTTGTCAGGGACAACGTTTGAGCGGATCTGGAAGAACTTCGACCAGACATGTACTGACGGCCACAGGCCGAAGTAACCCTCCGAAGCGGAGATGAAAGCAGAAAGAGAAGCTATGGCGTTCGCAGGAAGATGATGCGGCTGAAGGCCGAAGTAATCGAGGAATTCTCTAGCAAAATTGCTAAGAGGGAGACCGAAGCCGCGGGCGAAGTGAGACATGAAAACCACATACTCGCCCTCTCTGATGTCTGGAGAGGATTCGCTTCCGGGTAAACGGCAAGAAACCTCGGCGGGAATCCTTCGAGTCCGGATGAGCCATTCAATCTCACGGCGCGTGACTAAAGAGCCCTGCCACGAGCCTCGCTCGGGCCCAGAGCCAGCGTCGTCGTCCTCGACAAGAGCGCCGCTAAACGAACTAGACATACGTTTGCCGGAAAGATCGCCGGAGGAAAGACTGGCGGCGGAGGGGAGTTTAGAGCTGCAAGGCCCCGTCGGAACTTCGCGCGAAAACAATGGCGAAGGAAAGGAGAAATCGTCGCCCGAGCACCAAAACGAAGCAGATGAATCTAGGGAAAGAACAGGGCAAGACGGCCAGAGAGGACTCACCGGCGACGGAGTCAAAGCCGCGGAGCGCAGGCAAGAAGAGTAGAACGGCGCGGCGGAATCTCCGCCGACGAAGGCTCTGGCTGGCGAGCGGCGGCGGAACTGCAAGAAGACGCGCCGGCGAAAGGAAGAAGGAGAACGGAGGCGAGCGATAAGGGGAAAGGTGAATCCCGCAAACGCGGTTCCCCTCTTTATAGTCAAGCCATGAACAGGGAAGTGGGATCGTGGGTGTGGCAGTTATCCGTGTAGATCGTGGGTGCAGCACGAACGCACGACGGTGAGCGGAGCCACACCAACGGCCACACACGAAAAGGGGTCGTTACAATCCCCAAGGGAACGCACCGAGGCGCCGCAATGGCACAAGGTGCGTAATTCATCGTAGACTTGTCGCAAGCACCGTAGAGGACCTAAAACTAGAAGAACAATGATGGGATGACACGAGGACATGGCGACGAGGAAGGAACGAGGAGACCTTGACGAGGACATAACTCGAAACAAGACTAAAGAATATAATGAAGCTGATATAACCCGCCAAAGCTATTGACAGGCCACACCAGCTGGGGACTAATGTCGGGGTTAACCTCGGTAGGTCGAGACGGGAAAGACAGAGGTACTATCCCCGCCTAGTTTCCGAAGTTATACCAAGTCGGCGAATCATGTATATGTCGGCCGATCAACGAGGCAAGAAGACCACGTATATGTATCAAGTAGTTACCCGGCCGAGTTACTGAGAGAATCGGCCGGGTTACCCAAGTGATCTTGATGCAGGTGAAGAACGAGCCGAGTAACACAAGGTAAGGCCGAGTGATACGAAGCTTGCAGGAGAAGGAGGAGCCCAAGGTCAAACTATAGCTGCAGTTAGAAGGAATCAGGCAGCCAAGCACAAGAGACAAGGATGCATCGCCGAGGGGCGAAGGAGGTCACGGAGGTGACAGTCCCGGAGCCCGAGGCGCAGGAGGGGGCCACCGGAGCCTTGCCGTCATTAGAAGAGCGACAGGAAAGGAGGTCACGAACTATTATTTTGGGACAAGCATATTCCACGAATATGCTTGCCTCGTCAGCCCTAAGGGAACCCAAGGGACTCCTTTATAAGGGGAGGCTTGGACCCTGAGGGAGGGATCAACGCTGAAAGGACCGTTAGGCTGAGGAGATTCATCTGGTTCCTCTCTATACAGCTCAAGGAGCATTTGTAACACACCAAGAGAGAAATAAAGATCATCACTTTGGCAGCTTGAGTGAAGAGACAGTTGCATCTACCCTCCCCAGATCCCACTAGCATCCATTGGCCCCATACTTTAGCCTACCCATGGCATCTGCCGTGCAGCCACCACGACACTAAGTGTATGGTGGATAGTGGAAGCAGCATCAACATCATGTACCTGGATACACTGCAGAAGATGAACTTGACGGAGGCAAACCTAAGGTGGACCAACTCCATCCACGACGTAGTTCCTGGTCGGGAGGCTCGATCCCTTGGGTGCATTACACTTCAGGTTTCCTTTGGCGATGTTAATAATTACCGCCAAGAGCACATGACCTTCGAGGTGGTCCCCTTCAAGAGCGTGTACCACGTCATATTCGGCCGCGACATATTCCACATGTTCAGGGCCAAGACATGCTTCGTCTACAACAAACTCAAGATACGCAGACCAAACGGTATCATCACCGTATCCGAAAGCTTTACCAAGGCAAGGTACTGCGAGATCAATGAAGCAGCCGTTGCAGAAGTTGTCCTCTACAGCGAAGAATTCAAAGAGATGCAGAGCAAGGTCGATGACTCAGAGATCCCCGCGTCGAAGAAGCAGATCTCCGACTCCGCTCCTACGTTTAAGGCCGCCATCGAGCCAAGCCGGTGGAACTTGTGGTAGGTGATGCCTCCAAGGTCACCGCCATTGGGATGAACCTAGATCCCAAATAGGAAAGCGCGCTCATCGAGTTCCTCCGTGAGAATAGGGACATCTTTGCCTGGCAACCAGCCGACATGAAAGGTGTACCTAGGGAACTTGTCGAGCACAGCTTAAACATTGATCCAAAATGCAAACCAGTGAAACAACCTCTACGACGCTTTGGAGATGAGAAGAGACGCGCCAATTGCAAAGAGATAGCTAGGTTACTTAAAGCTAGATTTATCCGAGAAGTCCTTCACACCCGATGGGTGGCCAATCCTGTACTTGTCCCCAAAAAGGGAACCAATGAATTAAGAATGTGCGTTGATTACACCGGCTTCAACAAAGCATGTCCCAAAGATCCATTTGCTTTGCCTCGCATTGACCAAGTCATTGACTCAATGGCTGGCTCAGAACTTTTGTGTTTTCTAGATGCATACTCAGGATACCACCAGATCAAGATGAGGAAGTTGGACCAATTAGCCACTTCGTTCACTACCCCATACAGCATGTTTTGCTATGGCACGATGCCCTTTGGGATAAAAAACACAGGTGCCACATACCAGCGGACAATGCAACATTGCCTCCACGACCAAATTGGTCGGAACGTTCACGCCTACGTGGACGATATCACGGTGATGTCTAAAAAGTCAAATGACTTAATCTCCGACTTAAAAGAAACCTTTGATAATCTCTGGAAATACAACATGATGCTTAACCCTAAGAAGTGCGTCTTCGGGGTTCCAGCTGGCAAATTGTTGGGATTCATCGTTTCTCAACGCGGAATCGAGGTCAACCCGGAGAAAATCAAGGCCATCTTAAACATAAACCGTATGACATGCCTAAAGGAAATTCAACGACTAACAGGTTGTGTTGCAGCAGTTAGTCGGTTCGTCAGCCGACTTGGAGAAGGCTCACTGCATAAGTTGGGTCAAGAAGGCGGACAAATTCACAGGGATGGACGAGGCAGATGCAGCATTGAAGCAGCTCAAGGAGATTCTTTCCTCAGCGCCCATCCTTGCAAAGACAAACCCTGGAGAGAGCCTCATAATTACTATGGCGCAACAACACCGGGTAATCAGGCTATGAGCACGGAGTTCAACGACTAGTTTACTATGTAAGCGAGGTCTTTACGGAGTCCAAACAGCGTTACCCGCACTACCAGAAGATAGCTTATGGAGTATTCCTTGTTTCTCGGAATCTGAGGCATTACTTTCAGGAGCACCCAATCACAGTGGTGAGCAAGACTCCACTGTCGGACATTATCAATAACAGCGATGCTACAAGAAGGGTCGCGAAGTGGGGCATTGAACTTGCCACTGTCGAGATCACCTACAAGAGACGCGACGCTATCAAGTCACAAGCCTTGGCGGATTTTGTTGCAGATTGGACGGAGATGCCAGATGCTACTTCGTTGCTGGAACCAGAGTATTGGGTGACGCACTTTGACGCATTAAAGCTGCTCAACGGCTCGGGGGCTGGTATATTGCAACAGTCACCAACAGGAGACAAGCTACACTACGTTCTACAAATCCACTTCGAGGCTACAAAAAACATGGCGGAGTATGAATCACTCATTCACGGACTACATGTAGCCAAGGATATTGGCATCAAGCGCATAGTTTGTTGTGGAGATTCCGACTTGGTTGCCCAGTAGGTGGCTGGCACCTGGAATGCGCGGAACCCTATGATGGCGGCATATCGAGACGAAGTGGACGAGATAGCCAAGAGCTTCTTGGGCTACGAAGTCAAGTATGTACCTAGGGAGCAAAACAAGGCGGCTGATCTACTGTCTAAGCTTGGATCAGGGCGCAAGCAAATTCCGCCAGGAGTTTTCCTAGAGCATCTATGCACACCATCAGTGAAGGGAGCCGACATCGACAACCCGGATAGAGCTGACTCTTTCGTCAACATGGTGACTAAGGTCCCTCCGGCTTGGACAAAACCGTTCATGGAATATCTCGAACACGAAACTTTGCCCGACGACGAAGTCGAAAGACGGCAAATAGTACGACGAGCAAAGGGTTATACCATAATTAATGGGCAACTCTACAAAAGGAGCACTACTGGTGTATACCTAAAGTGTGCTTCCCAGCTAGAAGGTATGGAAATCCTACGTGAAATCTATTTCGAAGATTGCGGGCATCACGCCGCTCCTCGATCGTTGGTCGCGAAAGCCTTCCGGCAAGGATTCTACTGGCTGATCGCGAAGGCGGACGCCGACAAGCTGGTTGAGACATGCATGGGATGTCAGTATTATGCTCGACAACCACAAGTTCCTGCTGAAGAACTGCGAACAATACCAATAACTTGGCCGTTTGTAGTATGGGGGCTGGACATGGTGGGACCGTTACATACGGCACCTTGTGGGTTTACGCATCTGCTTGTAGCAGTTGACAAATTCACTAAATGGACAGAAGCTAAACCCATTAGAAAGCTTGATGGGGCAACTGCCCTCAGGTTCGTCTGAGATCTAGTGGTGAGATTTGGTCTCCCACACAGCATTATCATCGACAACAACAGCAATTTATCACTCGGAGAAGTGGAGGCTTATTGCTGGGAGAAATGCATCCGACTTGACCTTGCATCTGTGGCACACCCACAATCCAATGGTCAGGTTGAGCGAGCCAATGGATTAATTCTGCAGGGAATTAAGCCACGTCTTTAGGCACCGCTACATAGAGCAGCTGGAGCCTAGGCGGAAGAATTTCCATCTGTGCTGTGGAGTTTGCGAACTACACCCAACAGATCCACCGGCTACACCCCTTACTTCATGGTATATGGAGCAGAAGAAATCCTGCCTTCCGACATACTTCACGATGCACCAAGAGTTTCCGCCTACGATGAAGATGACGCTGAAGAATCCAGACGCCTAGATGTGGATCTTCTCGAGGAGGAGCGTGTTTTGGCATGCCAAATATCCGCCATCTACCAGAAGAAGCTACGCAACTACCATAGTCTTCGCGTTCGGCATCGCTCGTTTAAAGAGGGGGATTTGGTGCTCCGACTTAAGCAGAAGAAGTCACACAAATTATCCCCGCCATAGGAAGGACTGTTCATCATAAGCAAGGCGCTACTCAATGGGTCTTACTACCTCGTTGACAATCGTTAACTGAAGGATAAACCCAACGAGGATCATAAGCGTAAGCGGCATGACCCGGATGATGACTACCCGGAGCTTGATCGGCCATGGAACATAGCACAGCTACGTCCTTTTTACAATTAGGATTTTTTTAATCTAATTGTGTACCTCTTATATGATCAATGAAATAAATCTCTCTGGCTCACTCATATTTCTGAGTCTTTTACCTCCTTTAGTGTTCATTTTTGGATCATGTAAAACCTTTATGCACAAGTCTTGCGTTTGCACTTGTGAAAATTCCGCCTACGGGCGTTAGCTTAAGTTTTCTGGTCTACACGTTCTTTGTCATTTTTATGTGGATTCTGGAGTAGTGACTTTTGGCACTTATTGTCGGCGATTTTGTGCTCAGGTTATTGACGGTGCCATTGGGCATCATCACCTGAGCGCATGGTTCCGACTCACGAAAGGTCAAGCATAAAAACAAAAGTAATGGATAAGCCAGCACTTGCTTAAAAAATATATACATGCTGGAAACTAGTTCTTAAGTAGAAGGAAATAACAACCATTGTTTTCCGCCTTAAGTTACATCAATAAGTTTTTTATGCACATGCACCAAAGGTGAAACAAATAATACAAAGTTGTTCTTCATTCCTTTGGCGCGGGAGACTTAGACGCAGCGTCGTCACCAGCCGGAGAGCCACCCTCGAAGTCGGCGATGTAGTTGGACTCAGAGGAATCTTGGTTGGCACTATCGATGGTGTTCATGGGCACGAAGACTTCGATATCCACCAACTCGGCAACTCTGGTGTCATAACCCGCGAGAGACAACAAGATGTCTTCGTGATTAATCTCTTTACCATCATCATCGACGTCGGGGATGCCAGAGGTCACCGTGTCGATGTCGGAACCTTCGTAGTGTGCCTTCACCATTGATAGCGCCATCCTCGCGCCAGCCCGTGCACATGAAGCTTTCCAGCTTGTGACACACTCGGGGGCTCGGCGCAGAATCTCCGAGTACTTCTCCACAGAGTAGGATGCCTTGATATGTATCTGGAGGGGCTTGGCAATCTCTTTGGCTTGAGTGATGGCGGTGTTGATGAAGTTGCCGGCAAGAACCATGCATTCCTTGTCCGAAGGAGGCGATCGTGTTAAACCCATAGGAGCTGCAAGTTCCGATAAGGAGCGCATGAGTTCAATGAATTCAAAGTATCCAGACTATAGAAATACAAGGCGGAGGGAACTTACTGAAGATGCTGGCCTTAGCCTGCCAGAGGGTGTCCGCCAGGGATTCTTTCTCTTGTTGGAGGAGCTTATACGCCTCGCTGTGGCGTTGGTTTTGCTCATCAGCAGCTTGCTTCTGATCTTTTAAGATCGCAAGATCCTCCTTCAAGCGATTGATTTCCGTGGAGGTAGAGTCTTGCAGGGCCTTCATTGAATCCTCTTGCATTTTCAGCATGTCTTTCCTCTCCTCCTTAAGGATCTTGTTCTCGCTGTCCAGCTGCTGGATGTGCTTGGACTTATCGACAATGTCCTTGGCCTTGGCAACATGTTCTGCAAAGTTGTAGAAAACAAAGTACACAGTAAGTACTCGGAGAATGTAGGAACAAAACCAAGACGGAATGCGTAAAAAGAAAACAGACTCTTGTTTTTGATGATCTATTCCTTCAAGATGGAAGTTTTACCCTTTTCGGCATCAAGATCTGCACGCATCTTCTGGTACTTGTCATTGGCATTACCCCTCCGAGTATTCTCGTTCTGTGGAAAAAATAACAAAGTTAATACGTTGTTTAGTCCACTTGGAGCATCTAGTCGGAAATTTCCACCTAGACGCTCGGGGGCTACAGCGAGAGTTTTTGACTTAACAATATGCATAGCTTTCTTTAAGCATTTAGTCGGAACTAATTCAGTTGCAACTAGAAGCTTGGGGCTACTATATAAAGTTTTTAACTCAGATATATGCTTATCTTTCTTTAAGCATCTAGTCAGAACTAATTCAGTTACAACTAGAAGCTTGGGGGCTACAATGCTGAAATTTATAAACACTGTGTATGCTACTCTTAAAGCATCTACTCGAAACATTTCATTCCATCTACATGCTTGGGGGCTACAGTTAGAATTTTTCTAGCTTAGTCACTCTTAGATCATATAGATGCAAAACCTATGGTTTTCCGTCTACATCCTCGGGGGCTACAGTGGGATACTCATATGAAATGCAAAAGGCAAAGTAAAACTTACAAGTGCAATGATCTTGAGGTTTGTAGCGCTCTCGGCTAGCAGCTTGCTGAAGGAGATGCTATTGCCTTGCAATATTTTTGCTTTTTGGAGGAGCTCCTCAAGACCGCATGTCGGAAATGTCGGTGCTGCTCCAGGAACCACAGTTGTGCTGCTCGGCGTAAGTGCCGGATAGACTATCTTGGGGAACTCAAAAGGTTTCTGGGGAGCAAGGGCGCCGCCTTCGGCAGAAGTACCATCTTCCACCACCGCCTTGCCGCCACCAATGGCATCCTTAGCCGGAGCTTCAGCCATTTGTTGAGCGGTGCTCTCCTGCGTTGCCTGCTTGCCGACAACAGCGATTTCGGTAGAGGAACCAGAATCCACTTCCATGGCGGAATGGACTGATGCCTCATTAGCTTGTGAGCTTGTCGGAGCAGACGAAGGTTTGACGGCAGGAGTAGCAGGGGCGATGGCGGGAGAGGCGTCGCGATGCAGCATGTCCTTGATATTTCTAGAAGCCCCCGATGTTTTGGAGGTCTTCTTGAGGCTGGTCGTGGCTTTCTTCCTGAAACGTGCGAAATGCATAAGTACAGGAGCAAAACAGATAAATAGACAATGTCGGAAAATGAGAAACTTACACAAGTGGGGGTGCTTTGGCAAAGGGGATCCCGGTAACTTTTCTCTTTTCCGCCTCCGGGGAGGCGGTAGTCCTCTTGGAGGCTCCACCCTCCGTCTTCTTCTTGCCTCCGTCGGCAGCGTCAGAGGTGGAGCTCTTCCGCTTTCGCGCTAACGGGACCTCGTCGTCAGACACGACCATGACTTCCTTCATCTTTGGATCGTAGATTTGGGCAGCCAGGTTGCCCTCCTCTAGATCGCTAAGCTGTTAAGTGAGAAATCACCGTGTTAGATAAGATGGTATTTGCAAGATGGAAGAACTGGAGCATATGTCGTACACGGAAAATAAATACCTACCTTTGGGCACTTGCCGTCTACGAACATGTCGTAGGTGATGGTGAAGCCACGCTTCTTATCCTTCACCTTGACGATGTCCTTAAGGCGGAGCTTGACGGAGTCGATCGAGAAGTTGTCCACGGAGATGCGGAGACTATCCCTTCTGTCCCTGGTATACTCGTGCATGTACTTCACGCGGTGCTGCAGAGGTTGGATTCGCCTAATGAACCAGCACATGGCTAGGTCCAAGCCGGTTAAACCCGTCTCTACAAACCATTCGATCCGCCTTATAGCACGAGAAGTGTCGAGGTCGGAGGGAAGGGAGGCTTGGGATTTCCATGTGGAAACTTCAGCGGCGGCTCCGTCCATGAAGTCCGGGTATGTTACTTCTCGGCCAACTAGAGGAATGTCTGGGCCATAAAAGTACGTTTGTTGCCAATTCTTGTAGGACTCGTGGCCGACGATGTCGGGGAACCGCCGGTAGGTCGAATCTTGAAGCTTATGGTGCCGCAGTTCCTAAGCTCTTCCTTGCTGTGTCTGGCTTCACATTTGATGGTGAAGAAGTACACGAAATGGTATAACCTAGGCCTTATCCCTAGATATCCCTCGCAAAGTGCCGCAAAGTTGCTAAGCACTAAGATACTATTGGGGGAAAGGTTCTGGGGCTGGACCCTATAGTGATTCAAGACGGAGAGGAAGAAGTTGGAGATAGGCACAGAAACGCCCCGTACCAGCTGAGCTTTGAGGTACACCTTTTCTCTGGCTTGGGGAGAAGGTGTCACCTCGCCGGTCGGGGCCGCCCGCCAGGCGAGCCCCTCCATCGCAGGAAGGTAGCCTTCGGCGATCATCTCTTGGATATCATGGTCAGTGATATCCGAGCCGCGCCAGTCGCCCTTGTGCAAGTCTGGTTCCTCCTCCAATGGCTCCAGTGCCGCCAGATTAAGGTCACTGCCGGTGGACTCGATGACCGCCGATGCAGGGATAACTAGCCCCTCTGGAGGCACGACGATGGAGCTCGCCGGCTTCGCCGCGGCTTCGCTCAATGCCGCTAGGGAGGGAGAAGCACTGCCGCTGCTGGCCATGGAGTGAGAATGGACGCAACTGGTTTTTTCGCGAGTCAAGCGCGGAGAGATCGAAGGGGCGTGCGCTGGAGGAAGAAGATGATGCGAGGAGAATGAGGTAAAAAGTGGAAATTTCCCCACGGTTACTATTTCTCATCCTCGGTGTCAAGATTCGTGCAAATTGATCAGACGGTTGCCGCGTAGATGACGTGTTCGCGAACGTGCGCGGAAATTTCGCCACATCTCCAACCGTCGCCGCCAACGGTTCGTATCGCTCGCGCGAGAAGATCGGACATGATTGCGTTCTCTGCATTTGTGAGTTACGAGGCGTCGCTGACCTAAGCCAACGTCGTCCTAGCTGACATAGGTAAATGAGCCGTCACATCGAAGATTCCAACATAGACGGATCTAATCCGACTATGGAAGTGTACGATGGAAGATTCCGCATTTCTCCGGCTTACAAGTTGAAGACGGAGAAAGTTTTGCAGGGTTCTTTGGGAGGACTACAATATATTGCTTGACGATTTGCCGACATCCAACTAGACGGAGCGTTCATCTAAAAAGGCAAGACGGCGCAAGATCTCGGAGTTCTCCGGGGGCTAGTGTTGGGGATATGCTATATGGGTATCCTCATAGCATGTCACCTATCCAGATAAACCGGGTGGCCCACAGTTGGTAGCATGGCCTATGGCCTGCTGGGCGGCCCGTTTAGATGGATCCAGAAGGGAGGCCCATGCTTGATAAAGGAAGGCTACGGTGGATTCACCAGCGTACCCGGAGCCTTGGAGTGCAAGATACACAAGACTAGTAATAGACGGTGTAGGACTCTGTAACCTATCCGGCTAGGACTTATCCCTGTAACCCTAGGACCTGGCGACTATATAAGTCGGGCCTATGGGAGCCTTTAGGGCATCGATTCAGACAACCTCGCACAGCAAACTAATCCCTGTAACTCGGCGTATTGCCCTTATAGTGATTTATAGCAGGAGTAGGATTCTGCAACCGTTGTGGGATCTGAACCTGGGTAAGCTGTGTTACCTCGTACCCGTCAACCGTCCGCCTTACCCCACGTCTCTAAACACGCACTGTGAGGACCCCTCCATGGCGTACTCGTCGGCAATACCACGACATTCACCACAAAAGGTTTGAGACTAGGAGAAAAGAAGCGGAAGTGCAAATGGTGTGGAGGGTTGGGACATATCAAGAGGTTATGCCAAAACCCAGTTCCACGTGATTTCGGAGATGCTGAACTTGTCCCCATTCACATCACGGAGGCACAAGATGAGGCTTCTCAGGCAGAACTGGAGGAAGCGCGGCGAGATAACGTGGAGGAAGTGGTGCATTTGAAGGAAAAGGTGATGCGCATGTGGAGGGAAACGTTGGTAAGCAGCAATTGGTTGAGGACATGGACGTGCCGGCGGGGATAGGGGGAACCAAAGGGTAAGCGGGAGCGGAAGGTAAACGATAATAATGGAGTTGAGTTTGAATATGAAGAAGTTGTTGGGGTGTTTGAGGATGTTCTTGAGGATCATTCAGCTAACTGCAGGAGAAACAATAATTCTCTGTCAATTTCGTCTCTATATGATTCTTCGAACGAAAGGTACGCTTGAAACTAGTTTTACTTGGCATTTTGATCATTTTTGTTTCAGTCCTCAGCAATTGTTGTTTAGTTCATCGCGGGATTGAACAGTAATAAGAGGAGCAGAGAGAAGGTGGCACAGTAACGTCGTTTCTTGAATTTTCATTAAAACTTATTTATATCTGGTACTTGTAACGGGTATGTGATGTGTGGTGTCGAACTTATTCGAGGTCGTTAGATAGTACATTAATTTTTAAACTGATTATCCATAAACAATAATAATTGATTTGTAAGATTTCAACACCCAAAATTATGGCCATGCCATGGAGTTGGTTAGGATCTTGCTGGACCCACGTGTCATCCTCTCATTAGAAGAAACGTGTGTATGATGGATTTCAAAGTGAGCGATTCAGCAATACAGACACTAAAACAATAGCAGTACAGAGAGAACCAGGTCTTGTTTTAGCTCTTAGAACATTGGTCGACTAGAATCAACATCAATACCTAATCCCAAATTTGTGATTGTGCCATCAAGTGCTAGGAGCAGAGACAACGTACCGTCCCATCAGCCTCGCCTCTTCTTTGTCATTGACGTCGCATCGGCTACGTCAGGGGCATTGATGCTCTAAGCGGAAAAAAGCTTTGGCAAGAAAAAAAGGATAAGAAAAGAGTCTTCATAAATAGGTTTTTTACTCCAGTAGAGGGGCCTACCGGTGTGTTTAAATGCTGGAGCATACTTGGTTTTGCTAGACTCATGTCTAATATTTTCTTTAGACTCAACCGATGTTGGGGGTGACCTCGGATAGGCTCAAGATAGGGGAAAGAAGAAAGGAGTTTCCCTTATCTTAAGCCGAATTACTGACTATGTCGGCCGAATCATGTAATATACGGCCGAGATAAGCAGAGCAATGGCAAAGATAGAATGAGTAACACTGTACTCGGCCGACGTATGAGCTATGTCGGCCAAATGAGGCTGATCGACTTTTATGCAGGTGAAGGTCGAGCCAAGTTATGCGAGGTAAGGCTGAATAACATGAAACTTGCAGGAGAAGGAGATGCCTATAGTCAAACCCTAGTTGCTGGCTAAGAGGCATCTAGACAGAGCTAAGCGCTAAGGACAAGGAGCAGAGCAGCAGAAGGGCAGACAAGCGTCATGGAGGTGACAGTGAGGAATCCCGAGGCGCGCATGTGAAAGTTTCTGGAACATTGCCACCGATAGAAGGGGGACACGGAAAGGAGGCCGCCGAGTTACCCTTTTGGGACAAGCATATTCCAAGGATATGCTTGCCCTGTCAGCCCTAGAAGGAACCAAGGGACCCCTTTATAAGGGGGTACGTGGGATCAAGAGAGAGGGATCGATTCATTCTACGCCGAAAGGCTCGTGTCGTGGTTTTCTTCTTCTTTATAACACAGCTCTAGGAGCACTTGTAGATCTTGAGAAGAGGAATAAAGATCTACTTACTGGTCAGTTGAGTGTAGAAATCACTACATCTTCCCTCCCCGGATCCCTCTAGCATCCATTGGCCCCATACTTTAGCCTACCCATGGCATCTGTTGTGCCACCACCATGACAGTTGGCGCCCATCGTGGGGCCCACAGCGGTGCTAGCTGGAGTCAAGATCTGGACGGTAAACTTCATCCACACCGGCGAGCGGGTTGTCTCGGGCTTAGTCCAAAGATTTGATATCTGGGACTATGTCAGCGATAATGCCGGTAGCTTCAGGAGAAAAGCGCCTCCGCGCAACGACATCTTCATTAACCTGGGCGCACACAAGGTCTACGTCGACATCGACACATCCTGTGTCTACCCGCACCGAGTCATTGAGGCAGGGGAACCTCCCCTCCGTGCTGCTAGCGGTCCACGTGGAGTACGCCCCTTTGGTAGCGTCGAGGTGATGGTGACGGCCACGACACCAGCAGTAGGAGCAGGCGCCGGACCAAGCAGGGACCCGGCGATAGGAGAACAGGTGGCCACAAAGCAGGCAGCTCCACAGCCCATCGAGGTAGATCCACCAGCAACCAAGTCAGCCGAGGTGCAGGAGGTGACCCCAAAGACGGCAAGGGTAAGATGGCCACCTCTGGAGAGGCCAGAAAATATCCTTCAGGCAACTATAGATAATCTAACTACACCTATGGCGCCGATACTTGATCCGGCTAACGCATAGGTGTCGGCCTTGCGGGAATCCTTAAACAGAACCCTGCGAGAGTATGCTAGGGCAAACAAACTAGATGTGTCTCCCGAGCGAGTAGATGAATTGAGATTAAGAGGAAAGAACCTCATGAATGATATCAACAAAGAGCATGAGGCTCGTCCAGATGATTCGGTCGATCTAGGCTTGCCGAGGTATAGTACCCCGGCAAAGAACCTGAGGGCGGAAAATGCTGCAGCCCTGGAGTTGGAAGGATTAATCAGGGAAGCCCGGAAAAAACAGCAAGAAAGAGTAAACGAGCTGGTGAGCATCACGAACCAGCAGAATGCGGAAATGCTTAGGGCCGACCAGGCAAGGCCAGGAGCCTCGAGCATGGTTCATTCGACAGGAGTAGCCCCTACACTATATGCGGCAGCAGCGTCCTCACCCGGAAATAATGCGCGAAAAGATAGGGCGGTGACTTCGGGAAAAAGAAATAAGCAAATTGTCCCATATGATCCGACGATATCCAGGAAGGTCAATGAGAATAGAGGCAATGGCAGCCGAGGTAACAGTGGAGATAGAAACCGCGGCCGTGCAAACAAAGAACACGGGAACCTCGGAAGAGGAATTCACGAGAACCATAGCCAAGCGGAAGGAAGGAGGAACCCTCCGCCAGATCCTTAGCCGAGGTACGAACCTCGGCAAGAACAAGAAGCGAGACCAGCTCACCGCAATCAGGCAAATGATAGATACAATGATGGTTACTCTGATATGGAGCATGCAGTGCATGGTGGGCATAACCACCTGGTCCGGCGTGCTTCGGGCCTCGGATCATGGGAGAACCACCCATGCCGAACTTCCAATTGGCAAGGGGAACGAAAATGTACAATGGGAGTACGAAGCCGCAAGATTGGTTAGTTGACTATGCCACAACAGTGAAAGTAGCTGGCGGAAATTTACGATGGGCGGTAAGATACGTCCCACAGATGCTGGAAGGGCCAGCCAGAGTATGGCTGAACAATTTGCCAACAGGATGTATCAACTGTTGGTTAGATTTTGAAGAAATGTTTGTCAGCAATTTCACCATTACCTATAAGAGACCAAACAGGCCTGAACAACTCGCGATGTCCAAGCAGAAGCCGAATGAAACATATAGGGAATTCTTGACTCGGTGGTGCACCCTCAGAAACTCATGTGAAGGGGTCATAGAATCTCAAGCGATAGCTTGGTTTGCTCAAAGCTGCCGATATGCAAGCGTATTGTGGCAAAGGTTGCAGAGAGATATGCTAACCTGATGGGGGAATACCAATCGGGGTATAACCATGAAGCGGATTCGCCAGCTGGATCGAGCCGACTGGAACCTAGCCCTGAGCGGGTCGACTCGCCCAATACGGCGACTGGCGCATGTGGACCCAGACGAGTGGCGCCGACTGGAGGCCTAGGACGGCGACTTCAATACAAAGCCCACGAAATACTTGTAAACCCTAACTGGCTGCATATATAAAGCCACCAGGGGCACCCCCACGGGGTATATCATATTACATCCTCTCCCACAATAGATTAGATCTAGTCTCTCCCTCCGCCTACGGCGGCTCCCATGTAAACCAATCTATGATCATATACTGGATTGATAGCAAGACGTAGCGATCCTCCACCGAGGGGACGTGAACCTAGGTACATCGTGTGCCAATCTCGCTCCCGGATTCTCCTACGTCGCCTTGCTCCCTCTACGTAAGCTACCCCCAGTAGCATATGCCGTGCAATACCACGACAGTTGGCGCCCACCGTGGGGCAAGCGACGCTTGGAGGGTGATAATCCGGGCGAGATCCCTCACCATCAACAAGATCATCCGTGTCAGTCCGCTGGAATGCTTCATCGACATTAGACGACGGTCGATTTTTCCTCAGATCGATTCGGTCTGTCGGCCAAGCACACACGCGTGCACTCATCGATCTAGAAAACCACGTGCGTGTGAAGACTAGCGTACACTGGTCGACTGGACGGCTGGACAATTGATTCCTAGCGATCTCTAGCGACTAAAGCGTTGGGGCGATCGATCTGATTCGGCAGCGTGAGAACCGATCTCTAGCGACTAAGGCGTTGGGGGCGATCGATCTGATTTGGCTGTCAGCCAATGCATCGAAGGCAAGGCATCTCCGCATGCGATCATGCACAATTGATTCTATAAGGCAGCTAAGTCTTTTCATTCAATCCCATCTCGTGCTAATCACTCTGCCAATTGGTTATTTTATTTGAAACTAATATTGCATGCATTTGCTCTTATACATGGTCGGTTCTATAATGAGTTTTTAATTCAATCTATTTTCCGGTTGATTACATAGCACTTGACTATTTTATTTAGATTTAACCTTTACGTATGTGCTGCACGTATTGAGCTAGATGGAATCATCCGATCGACGACTGCGCAGATAAAATTATCCGGTTGTTGTACCTAGAGCAAGGTGGACACGACCATGCCGTCAGCGGCCTGGGAAACATGCCTGGAATCAGAGAGGCTTTGCTCGCTCTGCATCAAATTGATTTTCGACGAATCCACCCCCTATAAATTGATATTTGTTGTCATTTATTCAGCATCTAATCCATGTTTATTGTTGCATGTGCACAAAGACGATGAAGAAAGGATATTTACGCTGTTCCGGATGGACCAAAATTTGGTCAATTCCGTCTGTCACGGTCTCACCCGCCGTCATGGACTCTCCATCGCCGATTCTCCTGCCACGGGATCGCCATCGCGACCTCATCCTCGCGGCCTGCCGCGCCAACATCGCCATAGCACGACCTCTGTCCGCCGCGTCAACCCCGTGTCCACCGCGCCGACTTCGCCATAGCGCGACCTCCGTCCGCCGCGTCGACCCCATGTCCGTCGCGCCGACTTCGCTATAGCGTGACCTCGGTCCACCGCATCGACCCCGTGTCCGCCGCGTCAACTCTTTCCGGCTACGTCGAACGCGTACGCCGCACCTACTAAGGGACCTTCATCGTCCGAGTCGCCAGAGAGGGTCGCATGCCACGCTGCGTGAACTCACCACTGGGTGTCTCTTCCCCCAGAAAAAATCAATTCGCCTTTTTCAACCTTTGAAAGAGCGACTTGCAATGGCCAAGTAGTGCGGACGAGGACTCGCAAACGATCCTTGGATCATCCACGAAAAACACTAACCGAGAGCCATCATTGGAGTCGCCTTGCTTGACTGGCCTTCTGGGCGAAGACAAATGGTTGTGCTACACAAACAGCACCATGTCCTCCTCAACCTTAGACAGTGCGACTCGCACGGCCAAGTACTGCGGACGAGGACTCGCAAACCGAGCCTCGAATCGTCCAGGAAAAGCGCCCAGCCGAGAGCCATCTTTGGAGTCGCCATGCGACTGCCCCCCCCCCCGGCCAAGACGAGAGACTCGCTAACAAAAACAGCGCATTCAACATCATCGTGGACTTGCTATCATCGCGGACTCACCACACTCGATACTCTGCCTCACGGACTCGCAATCATCGCGCACTCGCCATACTCGAGGACTCTCCCTCGCGGACTCGCTATCATCACGGAATCGCCACACTCGAGGACTCGCCACCGCGAACTAGCCCTCGCGTCCTCAACACGCTCGGGGACTCGCCACCACGGACATGCTAACAGATAAGTTTCTTTACACTCGCACATGCTATGAACCCAAAACATATATGCATATACATTCATTCTTCAAAGCCGACCATGCAATCGCATATAACCCTTTTTAGGGACCAAAATCATACTTGGGATCGGTTTTAGTTTTGTCAGCTGTTTATTCGTGTCCGTCGAAGTAGTGAGGCTGGGTACCAAAAGGCCGACCTTGTCTCCTGGTTCAACAATCTGGCATCGTGTCCCTGTTACTCAGCAAGCATTTGATGCTGGAGGTCTGCCTACTCATGAAAAGACACGCATAAACCTTACATACAGCCCATCGATCCACATAACAAAATTTTATTTTTTTCAACATTTACGGATCGCACTCTTTATAAATGTTCAATATATTTCATAAATACACCTTATTGCAGTTGTACGTTTCCTCCTTCTTAGCAAAACAATGTCTTTCTAGCCACTCGCCGCGCTCGGGGACTCGGCGCTCGCCGGTTGCTCGACCGCCTGCGCCGAGGACTCAGCTGGCCGCTGGTCGCCTCGCCAAGGCTCGGGACTCGGCGCCGGTTGCTCGAACTTCGCTGTCGCTCGGGCTCGGCTCACCGCCGCCGACCTCGCTGCTCGCCTGCTCGGGAATCGGCGCTGCTGCCGCCGCCGACTCGCCACTCGCCGTGCTTGAGGAATCGGCGCTCGCAGGTCGCTTGACCTCGCCACTTTCCATGCTCGGCAGCAACCACTACTATTTTTAGAATATGCATATCTAAAGAGCCTCAAGTCGCCTCTACAAGCCAACTCGAGCCTCGGGGACTACTCCTAGGCATGCTGCGCGTATGCGTGGTTCCACGACCGCGGCTCGCCCTCATCAACTCGCCACCGCAGACTCTCCACTCGCGTACTCTCCATGCTCAGGGACTCGCCGCCGTGGACTCGCCCTCGCGTACTCAACACGCTCGGGGACTCGCCACCACGGACTTGCCCTAACGTACTCAACACGCTCGGAAACTCGCCAACGTGGACTCGCCCTCGCGTACTCAATTCGCTCGGGGACTCGGCGCGCTACAGACAGCGCCACTCGCCGGACGCCTAACCTCGCCACTCGGCGCGCTCAGGGACTCGGCACTCGCAGGTCGCTCGACCTCGCCACTCGCTGCGCTCGGGGACTCGGCATGCTCCACGTTCGGGGACTCGCCGCAACTAGCGGCTTCACCGACACCCTGTGTCTTTCGCCAACTGGCCATCACCTACTGGCTCACTCCGACCGCCTCCCGCTTCACGGTTCTTTTCTCTGTTCAGGAGCTCGTCGCCGATTCGCCACGACCCATCGTCAAGACTCACCGGGCCTTTCCTCAAGCCCGCGTCGAATCGACAACGCGCTCGGGGACTACTGATGGGAGAATACCAATCGGGGTATATACCCATGAAGCGGATTCGCCAGCTAGATCGAGCCGACTGGAACCTAGCCCTGAGCGGGTCGACTCGCCCAATACGGTGACTGCCGCATGCTGGACCCAGACGAGTGGCGCTGACTGGAGGCCCAGGACGGCGACTTCAATACAGAGCCCATGAAATACTTGTAAACCCTAACTGGCTGCATATATAAAGCCACCAGGGGCACCCCCACGGGGTATATCATATTACATCCTCTCCCACAATAGATTAGATCTAGTCTCTCCCTCCGCCTACGGAGGCTCCCATGTAAACCAATCTGTGATCATATACTGGATTGATAGCAGGACGTAGCGATCCTCCACCGAGGGGACGTGAACCTGGGTACATCGTGTGCCAATCTCGCTCCTGGATTCTCCTACGTCACCTTGCTCCCTCTACGTAAGCTACCCCCAGTAGCATCTGTCGTGCAATACCACGACACAACCACATTGGAATAAACCATCAGAATAGCAGATTCATATGCCTTAGGCAATCCAACTCAACCAGAGTTAATGTCGGCAGAGCATCGGGAACACCAAGATCAGTATGCCAGGGATGCAGCCAGATCATCGTGGCGCAATGAGTACCGAGGTAGAAGAAGGGAAGATAGGCCAGATTACAGATACGCTTCCAATCAAGTGGCAGCAGTTGTACAGGATCAGTCGAGTCATGGAAAAAATTAGCGGCAAAAGAATGGTCCTCATCAGTGGACGCCGAGGAATGAAGGGAAAAGACAATGGACACCAGAACAGAAGAAGCAATGGCAGGAAAGACCAAAGTACACATTTGAATACATGCTGGATCAACTATGTATGTTCCACACCCCATGACCGGCCAAGCCAGCTAAACACATCACTCGTCAATGTGCATGGATTAAAAATGCAATGGGAAACTCGGTAGGCATGCAAGCACCTTCTCATCAGGCACATCAACAACAGCAGCCACAGCTAACTGGGGCAAATGCACAACAGCTAATGTTACCACCGCCCCCTCCGAGGTATGATAACTCGGACCGGAGAGATGTTGTGCATCATGTAGTAAACCAAAATAAAGATGGAAGGGCAAACCCCGGGAACAATGGGCGTACTGATTACAGGGAAAATCATCAATCGTGCTGTGTGTTCACACCAGAACAACAAGATAGACAGAGTGTACATCGCCGGCATATGGAGGTGAATGCAATTATGCCGGCAGTACCAAGATACGTGCCATTGTCTGATCGAGAGATAACCTGGAGCATAAAGGATCACCCGAAGATAATGCCGAACCCAGGGTCGTATGCATTGGTACTAGATCCAACATTTGTCGGGCCTAGCATTAATGTGAAATTATCAAAGGTACTCATTGATAATGGAAGTAGTATCAACATTATGTACAAGGACACAATCCACAAACTCGGAATAGCACAGAATATGCTACAGCCCACAAGGACCACATTACATGGGATAGTACCGGGGCTCTCGTGCGAGCCCATTGGGAAAGTCCGAGTAGATGTGTTATTCGGCATAAGGGAGAATTGCAGAGCGGAAAATCTGGAGTTTGAGGTGGTTGACCTAGAAAGTTGCTATCACGCTTTACTTGGACGGCCGGCACTGGCTAAATTCATGAGCAGCTATCACATTACCTACTTGAAAATGAAGTTACCAGGGCCTCAGGGGGTAATAACAGTGGCCGGGTATTACAGAAAATCAATGGAATGTGCTTCAGCAGGGTCAAACCAGGCCGAGTCATTGGTAATTGCAAGGGAAAAAAGAAGGATTCAGGAAGTAGCAGCTCTGGCTCAGTCGGCGCAGCTGAATATGCCGGCATTAGCCAACCCGCATGGGAGTGTATCTTTCCAGTCGACTAAAGAGACGAAAAAGATCCAGATAGATGAGCAGTTCCCAGAGCGCACCATCACGATTGGTGCTGGCCTAGATGACCAACTTCCTCCGTGAGAATCGGGATATCTTTGCATGGTCAACTCATGACCTGCAAGGTGTGCCGAGGGAGTTGTTTAGCACTCTTTGCATGTAAGGCCAGGGGCAAGGCCGGTGAAGCAACCTCTCCACCGCTTCGCCGAAGACAGGAGAAAGATAATAGGGGATGAGATAGCTCGGCTCCTTGCGGCCGGGTTCATCATGGAAGTACTTCACCCGGATTGTCTATCGAATCCGGTGTTAGGAGAAAAGAAAAAGGATGACCCAAATGTAGACGTCGTATGGCGAATGTGCATCGATTACACGAACCTCAATAAGGCGTGTCCTAAAGATCCTTTTCCTTTACCTAGGATAGACCAAGTCATTGATTCAACTGCAGGTTGTGAGCTATTATCATTTGTAGACGCGTATTCTAGTTTCCACCAGATACTGTTAAACCCTGCTGATCAAATAAAGACTGCGTTTATTACCCCGTACGGGGCTTATTGCTATTGTACTATTCCATTCGGCCTGCGTAACACAGGAGCAACATACCAAAGGTGCATGCAAAAATGTCTACATGACCAAATAGGAAAAAATGTGCAAGTGTATGTAGACGATGTGCTTATAAAAAACAAAGAGAGAAAAACGCTCCTGGAAGATATTCGGCAGACATTCGCAAACCTGAGAAGGTTCCGAATGAAACTTAACCCGGAAAAGTGTACCTTCGGTGTGCCGGCTGGAAAATTACTAGGTTTCCTCGTGTCCAGCCGAGGCATAGAGGCAAATCCAACTAGATCCGAGCAGTTGAAAGAATGGAATTGCCGAGATGTCTAAACGAAGTAGAAAAGTTTACAAGATGTTTGGCTTCTCTGAGTCGGTTCGTATGTCGGCTAGGGGAAAAAGCATTACCTCTATACCAACTGATGAAAAAATCTGACAAGTTCATCTGGACACCGCAGGCCGATAATGCATTTCATGAGTTAAAAAAATATGTTGGTCACAGCACTGATTGTGGCTTCTCCATTGTCAAAAGAGCCAATGCTACTCTATGTGGCAGCTACTAACAGAGCTGTATGTGCGGTAGTTGTCGTGGAGTGGAATGAAGGGGATAAATCCATACAAAGTCCGGTATATTACCTAAGTGAGGTGCTATCGACCTCCAAGCAAAACTACCCGCACTACCAGAAGATGGCTTATGGAGTATACATGTCGACGAAAAAAATGAAGCATTACTTCGAAGAACATCCGATAAAAGTGATTTGTGAAGCACCCATAGCCGAGATATTAAGCAACAAATATGCAAGTGGCCGAATAGTAAAATGGGCAATCGAGTTATGACCTTATGCTCCGCAATTCGATATGCGAGATGCAATAAAGTCTCAGGCATTGGCCGACTTCTTTGTGGATTGAGCCGAGGTACAGTATCAGCCCCCGGTGCCAGATACGAACTATTGGACAATGCATTTTGATGGGTCTAAGCTAAGAAATGGGCTAGGGACTGGAATAGTATTGACTTCACCGAAAAAAGATTAGCTGAAATATGTACTGCAAATACATTTCGCTGCATCAAACAATGTGGCCGAATATGAAGCACTCGTCCATGGATTAAAAATGGCAAAAGAGATTCGCATACGTCGAATTCTGTGCTACGGGGATTCAGACTTGGTAGTACAGCAAGTATCAGGGAATTGGGACGCGCTAGATGCGAATATGGCCCTGTATAGATTTCATGTGCAAAAAATCAGTGGTTATTTTGATGGGTGCGAGTTTCATCACATACCTCGGGCGGAAAATGACGCTGCAGATACACTGTCAAAACTCGGATCAACTAAGCAATCAATTCCCCTGGGCATTTCCCTGGAACACCTAAGAAAACCATCAATTACACCTTCGCCAGAATCCGAGTCAATTCGTATCTCGGCAGAGCTGATAGAAGGAAATGTCCCAATGGAAATTTACAAAGAATATGACCCGAATTATATAAGGTGGAAAATATGGAAATCCAAAGATGTTATGTCGGTGGAAAATATGGAAATCGACAATATAACTTCCCCGGAAAAAGTTACGCTGACATGGGCACAACCCATATTCTCATTCCTTAAAGAGGAAATCTTGTCGAGTGACGAGGTCCTGGCTAGACAGATAGTGAGAAGAGCAAAATCCTACACAATCATAAACAATGAGCTGTATAAGAGAAGTGTCACGAGCGTATGTAACACCCTCAGAATCGGACCTATGCAAGTTTGGGCAAAATTCACCAAATCCGCATAGAAACGATTCAAAGGTTTACCAGCACTTTCGTATGGTGGAAAACGAAGTAATAACATTACACAACAGTCCTTGATGGGACCCACAGAACAGATATATATAGCAGCGGCTCAAAGAGTCAAGAATACAAATATAATATACAAAGATCCAAATCACCTTGAAAACGATGGGAGCGTCCGACTACGGACAAGAAGCAAATGGGGCTAAGAGCCCTGAAGAATAACCAATGGCGTCCATAACCCTGCCCAGGCCAAGCCGGAAGGGTAACCCTGCTAACGGCGTCGATCTCAAAACCTGCTTAACAAAAGAGGTGCCGACAAAGGGCAAAGCAGAAAACAAAGAAGGAGCGTCAGTACTGAGGCCAGTACACGGCGAGGCTAGAATTCGGCGGTCCTCGCCTACATAGGTATGGTGGACTGAGCGGCAGCGGCAGCATGCACTAAACAACCTATAGAGACTCCATACAACTGGCGGTTATCAGAGAGGGGTGAGAGAGACCTATTCGGATCCATCCTGAAGCTAACACCAAACAAACCCATCCTGGTGTTTCCCCCTCGAGACCAAACGAGGAAGTCAACCGAGGAACTCACACAGTTGGCAGTTTTACTTATTCCGTTATAGTTGCGGCACTTTACTAGTCAGGTTTAGATAATCGTCCCGATAAAGTAAGCAGTGGGCACTTTTATTTAATCATTCCGTTGTAGTTGCAACAATTACTAATCAGATACAGATAGCATGAGATAAACCCAAAACCCAGCAATTGTTGGTACTTTTATTCAGCCATTTCGTTGTAGTTGCAATACTTACTAGTCAGATACAATTGTCGCAAGCGACAACCAACCAAGCAATTGTGGGCAGTATTAATTAGCCATTCCGTTGTAGTGGAGCTGATTACTAGTCATTATAAGTCAAATTTATAGCAGTAAACTTTAGTTATGCTTGTCTATGATCGAGATATTGTGCTCCAAGTCGTCCATATCCGCGGACACGGCTTTCAGAAAGTTTTACCCGGCCGGGGTGCACCAATAGCAACACACGCCGATCAACCTCGAAAACCAACTCAAAACCCAACGAGGCTTTCACGATGAACAATCACAGGATTCAGAAATATTTCAGGGGCCACCCTTGAGTACACCAAGAACGGTAAGCTAGCTCAGACGGACCCCAAAGTTTGTGGGGTCGGTAAACGATGCAGATCCCCAAACGGGACCGCCGATACCACGAACGGGTCACAAGCCCTAAAAGACAAAGGTGCATTACCTCGCACAATCGTAAATAAAGCGGTAAACATGGCATAAGTACAGATCGTAATAAAACCTCAAACTAGTTTGTGGCCCCGAAATAAGTATGAATCAAGCTCGCTCGTGGGTCCCATATACCTCCGGATGTGGATAGCGATAAATCAAGGAACAGTATCAAGTACTCGGGGTCTTACGGACACAAGTGGGCGTCGAAACCAAATATTATCTATCACCCACCGATGCCTCTGCTTATTCAATTTTAGTTGTTAAACAGAAATTAAAGTGACGATAAGTAAAACTAGAACCATCTCCAACATCAACTTGCGGCAATACATCAGCAACTGTGGCATATGACGACACACATCAGCACTTGAGCAAGCAACTACGACGCGCAAGTCCAACTAGCTACCAAACAACGGATAATAGGATGTGTCCAAGGCAATATAAGGCTGCAAGGGATTTCACGGGTACGAAAACTAGAGCATCGCAACACAGATAGCAATAGATCAACAGGAAGGAGTAAATTACTATAAAGTAAGATAGGTAGAAAGGGGGAGATGCTCGCCTGAAAACATTGTCGAAGGGTTCAACCGAAGGTCGGGGCGAAGCTCACATCAACTCAACGGCCTTATCCGCGAAGAAGCAAAACACTAGAAGAAACACCGGATGCAATATTTAATACAACGACAGAAGATCGGCATGATGCATGTATGATGTATGGCATGGCGAAGGTGCAATGCAATTAGGTCATGTTAAGCGGAACCGGAGTCCCGACAATTATTCAAGTGGTTCAAGTTATTTAGAACCCCCGCAATTTAAATGTTGTTTAAACAAGGCAAGATAAAATACCGGTTCGCTACACAAGTTTAAATGAGGCCGATATGAGACCAGATTTGCCCGCATATGGGCCCCATATTTAATTATTAGGTGAATCGGCATAAGGCCCCCAAACCAATGAGATGCATGCGGGATGAATGACAATTCAATATGCGACAGGTTTTATTATGTTATAAAATAGGGTTTCGAGGAAAGGGGTCACACATCAGAGGGGGCTCGACGATCTTGGGCTTCCGGGGTCCGGGGTTCGACAGGGTCCAGGGTCCGACGGTTCTGGGGTCCAGGGTTCGACGGGATCGACGAGGTTCGACGGAAACGTTCTCGGATTATTGGGGTAGGTCTTGTCGCATCGGGGTCTCGGTGTCCGGGCGAGACGGACTTCTTCCGGGCCGATGCCGTTCTTGTCGTTGCGCAGATCTTGTCGGATTCGCGGTCCTCGGGTCGGACTTGGCGTCCGGGGAAAAGTACTTGTCGTATCCACGAAGGGGATCATGTCGATTGGCATCCGTGTAGGAGAACTCGAGGTAGATGGCGAACTTGTCCGGTACCGGGGTTCGGGTCCGGAAAGGAGCACTCGTCGCTGTCGTCTCGCCATCGGATCTTTGACGGAGGCCATGGCGTGTGAGGCGATCTTGGTCATATGCCGGGTTGTCGGATGTCGGACTCGGTGACGTCGATGGTCTCACGTGGCCCGATGGTTCCATGTAGGAGATTCCGGTTCGCGGAATTCGGTCTTTGTCAAGATCTTGGCGAGGGTGCGTGTCGGGCGCCGGATCGGTCTTCGTCCGCGGCGAGACCTTGGTTCGAGCCGGATCCTCGTGATCGAGTCCGCTCTCTCGACAATTGGTCACACACGCCGCACGAGCCCATTGTAGAACCAAAGGCACAACCAACAAACGAACGTGATTACAGTGGCGAGGACGAACGGACGGAACGGCGCCGAGCGGCGCGCGAAATGGGGCGGCGCGCCGCCGGGTCGAGGACGGGCGGCTCTGGCGGCGATGCCGGGAGCTCTGATGCGTTTGGGGAACGCGGGCCCGCGACGCTGCCGCGACGGGCGACGCTGCTTGCTCGCAGGGAGAGGCGCGCCACGGCGGTGGAGAAGGCGAAGCCGCGGACGCGAGCAATGGGCGCAGCTGGCCGGGCGCCGAGCGAGGTCGGGCGGAGCGACGCGGAGGCGAGGCTTGGGCGGGCGCGGAGCACGCGGGGCTCGCGTGAGCGGCGGCCCGTGACGGCGAGGCGGAGATGGCTTGCGGGTGGCCGGCGGAGCGGGCGCATGAGGCGGAGACGAGCAGGCGCGCGGTGGCAGGTGGCGCCGTGAGCGCGGAGGCGGAAGGGAGCTCGCGGGGCGGCGGGGCCGGCGAGGAGCTCAGTGGAGGCAGGGAGGGAGGTGCGGGCGAGAGCGGCTCTGGCCGGGTCATGGGGAGGCCGTGGCGCGTGTGGAGCGAGGTGAGCGAGAGGCAATGGCCGCAGGGAGGAGAGGCGAGCGGCGGTGAGGGGGCCACCGGCGGCGCGCCGGGGAGGGACTAGCGGTGCGGGGGCGGTGGCGGTGGAGGCGGAGCCTGGGGGTGGCGGCGACTAGGGAGAAGGGGAGGTGGGCATCGGGGCCGAGAAGGTGGGGAGGAAGGTGGGGTGCGGGGAGAGAAGATCGTGCGAGGGAGAGAGGAGGCTCTGGGGAAGAAGCACAGGAGAGGCAGGGCGCGTGGGGGTGCCCGCGGGGTGGGACCCGCGTGGGCCAGGGTTGCACAGGGGAGGCCGGAGCGTGTGTGTGGGTCTGGGCTGGGGTTGGTCTGCCTGGGAGGTGGGCCAGGGGCGGTGAGAGAGAGAGTGGCTGTGAGGGATTGGGGTGGGCTAGGACAAGTGGCATGTGGGGATTGGGTAGAGGGGAGAGGGGTGCCGAGGTGGCGTGTCCTGATTGGGTGGGGTGAGGTGGCCAGGGGTTGTGGGTAGAGTTTTAGGTGGGTTTAGGAGTTTAGATGGGGCGGGCAGGTTTGGACCGATTTAAAAAACAGGGGCGGTCGTTCGGGTCTTCTCGGCCGCTCGACGCCCACTAAACTAATTAAATCTTTATTTAATTTCATTGGGCCGCTTGCAACCAATGCAACAAATAAAATACTCCGAGACCCGGAGTTTTGGCGTTGAATAAGATGGGCGTTAGAAAACAAAGGCTTTTGTAAATAGTTTTGGCAAACAATGCATGATGATGACGATGCAATGCACAAATTCAACGCGATTTTCTAGTAGTGGTTTTGCGGGATGCCACAATTCGACACCACTAACAATGGATCTCGCCCTCGAGATCCGCCTCATGGTACCGGAAGGAAGGTCGGCGGTCTGATCCTTCGCGCTTCGTGTAGATCCTCGCGACACCACTAACGAGGGTTCCTTCTTCATCTTGAAAACGGCGACTCCACCAATCAAAGGGTTGTTGCTCCTGATCGTCGAGAGAACACTCCGGGGAAACAAAGGACGAAGTTGAAGGTAAGGCCACCTCTAACTTCCACCAGAAGAGGGAAAAGTTACCTTGATCCAGCAACTGGCTGTGAGTAACAAAGGAGAGTCGGGTAGGGTGATCAGTCCATCCCGGACCCAACTATCAGCTCTATACATGGGTAGGAGAATCAGGCAACTCAACTCTCGAGATTTAGACTGAAGATCTTCATAGGCGGTGTCCGGAACAAAGGAATGTTGCCAGCAGAAATCGTATGAAAGACACAATGATTAGGTTCCGCGATGGTTCCAATGGCATGAACAACACGTGCTCAAGGTCGACTCCAACTTCACCAAAGCTCGTCCTTCTCATATGTTTTTCATCGACACTGATATCCAGCAAGGAACTCATAAGGATACAGAGCTCAAGAACAAAAGATCGGATGAAGGGCACAATAGACCAGCTGCAGATTGATGATCGTAGCACCTCCGTTACAAAAGGGAGAAAGCGAAGCCCTAAAGGTACGACGGAAACCCAACCACGAGAATTCCTGGACTCGAAGAGAGAGAAGAGAGCAGATCCAAAACACGTAGAGGTAAGAGAGGAATAGCAGAGGGGTAAGGAGTAAAAATCAGACCTAATCAGAACTATCCAACCGTGTTTGCAAAATAGTTTTGACACTCTACTTCGGCCGTTAGCTAGGTTATCCTACAGGCTGGACTTGTGGGGTATCGAATCGCGCGCTCGATACCACTCAGAACCCTCAGAATCGGACCTATTCAAGTTTGGGCAAAATTCACCAAATCCACATAGAAACGATTCAAAGGTGCTCACCAGCACTTTCGTATGGTGGAAAACGGCAATAACATTACACAACAGTCCTCGATGGGACCCACGTAATGTATATATATAGCAAGCTCAAAGAGTCAAGAATACAAATATAATATACAAAGATCCAAATCACCTTGAAAACGATGGGAGCGTCCGACTACGGACAAGAAGCAAATGGGGCTAAGAGCTCAAGAATAACCAATGGCGCCCATAACCCCTGTGCCAAGCCGGAAGGGTAACCTCGCTAACGGCGCCGATCTCAAAACCTGCTTAACAAAAGAGGTGCCGACAAAGGGCAAAGCGTAAAACAAAGAAGGAGCGCCAAGAATGAGGCCAAGACACGGCGAGGCTAGAATTCGGTCCTCGCCACATAGGTATGGTGGATCGAAAGGCAGGCAGCATGCACTAAACAACCTATAGAGACTCCATACAACCGGCGGTTATCGAGAGGGGTGAGAGACCTATTCGGATCCATCCGAAGGTAACACCAAACAAACCCATCCCGGTGTTTCTCGAGACCAAACGAGGAAGTCAACCGAGGAACTCACAGCTGGCGTTTTACTTATTCCGTTATAGTTATGCACTTTACTAGTCGTTTAGATAATCGTCCGATAAAGTAAGCAAGGCACTTTTATTTAATCATTCCGCTAGAAGTTGCAACAATTACTAATCAGATACAGATAGCATGAGATAAACCCAAAACCCAGCAATTGTTGGTACTTTTATTCAGCCATTTCATTGTAGTTGCAATACTTACTAGTCAGATACAATTGTCGCAAGCGACAACCAACCAAGCAATTGTGGGCAGTATTAATTAGCCATTCCGTTGTAGTGGAGCTGATTACTAGTCATTATAAGTCAAATTTATAGCAGTAAACTTTAGTTATGCTTGTCTATGATCGAGATACTGTGCTCCAAGTCGTCCATATCCGCGGACACGGCTTTCGAAAGTTTTACCCGCCGGGTGCACCAATAGCAACACACGCCGATCAACCTCGAAAACCAACTCAAAACCCAACGAGGCTTTCACGACTGAACAATCACAGGATTCAGAAATATTTCAGGGGCCACCCTTGAGTACACCAACGGTAAGTTAGCTAGACGGACCCCAAAGTTTAGGGGTCAAGCGGTAAACGGCAGATCCCCAAACGGGACCTCGATACCACGAACGGGTCACAAGCCCTAAATAAAGACAAAGGTGCATTACCTCGCACAATCGTAAATAAAGCGGTAAACATGGCATAAGTACAGATCGTAAATAAAACCTCAAACTAGTTTGTGGCCCCGAAATAAGTATGAATCAAGCTCGCCTGGGGTCCCATATACCTCCGGATGTGGATAGCGCGATAAATCAAGGAACAGTATCAAGTACTGGGTCTTACGGGACACAAGTGGGCGTCGAAACCAAATATTATCTATCACCCACCGATGCCTCTGCTTATTCAACTTTAGTTGTTAAACAGAAATTAAAGTGACGATAAGTACAACTAGAACCAACTCCAACATCAACTTGCGGCAATACATCAGCAACTGTGGCATATGACGACACACATCAGCACTTGAGAAAGCAACTACGACGCGCAAGTCCAACTAGCTACCAAACAACGGATAATAGGATGTGTCCAAGGCAATATAAGGCTGCAAGGGATTTCACTTGCGAAAACTAGAGCATCGCAACACGTATAGCAATAGATCAACAGAAGGAGTAAATTACTATAAAGTAAGATAGGTAGAAAGGGGAGATGCTCGCCGAAAACATTGTCGAAGGGTTCAACCGAAGGTCGGGGCGAAGCTCACATCAACTCAACGGCCTTATCCGCGAAGAAGCAAAACACTAGAAGAAACACCGGATGCAATATTTAATACAACGGCAGAAGATCGGCATGATGCATGTATGATGTATGGCATGGCGAAGGTGCAATGCAATTAGGTCATGTTAAGTGGAACCGGAGTCCCGACAATTATTCAAGTGGTTCAAGTTATTTAGAACCCCCGCAATTTAAATGTTGTTTAAACAAGGCAAGATAAAATACCGGTTCGCTACACAAGTTTAAATGAGGCCGATATGAGACCAGATTTGCCCGCATATGGGCCCCATATTTAATTATTAGGTGAATCGGCATAAGGCCCCCAAACCAATGAGATGCATGCGGGATGAATGACAATTCAATATGCGACAGGTTTTATTATGTTATAAAATAGGGTTTCGAGGAAAGGGGTCACACATCAGAGGGGGCTCGACGATCTTGGGCTTCCGGGGTCCGGGGTTCGACAGGGTCCAGGGTCCGACGGTTCTGGGGTCCAGGGTTCGACGGGATCGACGAGGTTCGACGGAAACGTTCTCGGATTATTGGGGTAGGTCTTGTCGCATCGGGGTCTCGGTGTCCGGGCGAGACGGACTTCTTCCGGGCCGATGCCTTTGTCGCTATGCAGATCTTGTCGGATTCATGTCTCGGTCGGACTTGGCGTCCGGGAAAAGTACTTGTCGATCCACGGCGGGGACTGCGTCGATTGGCATCCGTGTAGGAGAACTCGAGGTAGATGGCGAACTTGTCCGCATCCGGGTTCGGTTCGGAAAGGAGCACTCGTCGCGTCGGGTCTCGCCATCGGATCTTTGACGAGGCCATGGCGTCGTGAGGCGATCCGCGCCATATGCCGGGGTTGTCGGATGTCGGACTCGGGTGACGTTGATGGTCTCACGTGGCCCGATGGTTCCATGTAGGAGATTCCGGTTCGCGCGGAATTCTCGGGTCTTTGTCAAGATCTTGGCGAGGGTGCGTGTCGGGCGCCGATCGGTCTCGTCCGGGCGAGACCTTGGTTCGAGCTCGGATCTCGTGATCGAGTGCGCGTTCCTCGACAATTGGTCACACACGTCTGCACGAGCCCATTGTAGAACCAAAGGCACAACCCAACAAACGAACGTGATTACAGGGCGAGGACGAACGGACGGGAACGGCGCCGAGCGGGCGCGCGGTGGGCGGCGCTGCCGGGTCGAGGACGGGCGGCTCGGCGCGGCGATGCCGGGAGCCTGGCGCGTTTGGGGAACGCGGCCCGGCACGACGCAGCCGGGCGACGCTGCTTGCTCGCAGGGAGGAGGGGCGCCACGGCGCGGTGGAGAAGGCGAAGCCGGGCGGACGCTGGAGCAGCGGGCGCAGCTGGCCGAGCGAGGTAGGGCGGAGCCGACGCCGAGGCGCAGGCCGGGCTTAGCGGCGGAGCACGCGGGGCTCGCGGAGCGGGCGGCCCGTGACGGCGAGGCGGAGATGGCTTGAGCGCGGGCGGAGCGGGCCGGGCGAGGAGCTCGTGGAGGCAGGAGGGAGGTGCGGCGGGCGAGCGGCTCCTGGCGGGCTGCGGGGCCGCGGGAGGCCGTGGGCGGCTGGGAGCGAGGTGAGCGGAGAGCGCAGTGGCTGCAGGGAGGGAGAGGCGAGCGGTGAGGGGCCACTGGCCGGGGAGGGACTAGCGGTGCGGGGGCAGTGGCGGTGGAGGCGGAGCCTGGGGGTGGCGGCGACTAGGGAGAAGGGGAGGTGGGCATCGGGGCCAAGAAGGTGGGGAGGAAGGTGGGGTGCGGGGAGAGAAGATCGTGCGAGGGAGAGATGAGGCTCTGGGGAAGAAGCACAGGAGAGGCAGGGCGTGGGGTGCTCATGGGTGGGACCCAGGCTGTGGTTGCACAGGGGAGGCCGGAGCGTGTGTGTGGGTCTGGGCTGGGGTTGGTCTGCCTGGGAGGTGGGCCAGGGGCGGTGAGAGAGAGAGTGGCTATGAGGGATTGGGGTGGGCTAGGACAAGTGGCATGTGGGGATTGGGTAGAGGGGAGAGGGGTGCCGAGGTGGCGTGTCCTGATTGGGTGGGGTGAGGTGGCCAGGGGTTGTGGGTAGAGTTTTAGGTGGGTTTAGGAGTTTAGATGGGGCGGGCAGGTTTGGACCGATTTAAAAAACAGGGGCGGTCGTTCGGGTCTTCTCGGCCCGTTCGACTGCCCCACTAAACTAATTAAATCTTTTATTTAATTTCATTGGGCCGTTTGCAACCCGAATGCAACAAAACAAAATACTCCGGAGACCCGGAGTTTTGGCGTTTGAATAAGATGGGGCGTTTTAGAAAACGAAAGCGGGCTTTGCGAAATAGTTTTGGCAAACAATGCATGATGATGACGATGCAATGCACAAATTCAACGCGATTTTCTAGTAGTGGTTTTGCGGGATGCCACAGCGTACTACAACGATGTGTTGACTCGGCAGAAGGGCAGGAAATACTCCTGGATATACATCAGGGAGAATGTGGGCATCACGACTCGTCCAGAGTCCTAGTGGCCAAAGCATTTAGGCATGGATTTTATTGGCCGACTGCGCTGAAGGAAGCAAAAGAATTAGTAGAAAAATGTAATGGTTGCCAGATACATGCCAGCAATATACATATGCCTTCGTCCGAGTTAAAAGCAATACCAA
This sequence comes from Avena longiglumis, assembly GCA_030063025.1. NCBI lineage: Eukaryota > Viridiplantae > Streptophyta > Magnoliopsida > Poales > Poaceae > Avena > Avena longiglumis. The sequence goes on along the minus strand of CP125974.1, from coordinate 465,093,987 downwards.
TCACTTGGCCCTTTTCTGTGTGGTGCTTGGAGATGGTAGGTCCGTTCAAGCCTGCCCAAGGAGGAATGACTCATATTCTAGTCATGGTGGACAAATTCACAAAGTGGATCAAAGTGAAACCAGTAAGAAAATGTGACGGACCCACAGCGGTAAAATTCCTCAAAGATATTATCTTGAGATATGGATACCCACACAGTGTTATCACGGATAATGGCACAAACTTCGCTGAAGGAGATTTTGCTAGGTTCTGCCAAGAGAAACACATAAGACTAGATGTTGCCTCAGTGTCTCACCCGTCATCGAATGGGCAAGTAGAAAGATCAAATGGACTGGTATTGTCAGGAATAAAACCCCAGCTAATCGAACCACTGCAAAGGTCGGCAGGATGCTGGATTGAGGAGCTTCCAGCAGTACTGTGGAGCCTCAGGACCACCCCAAATAGGTCGACAGGGTATACCCCATTCTTTCTAGTATATGGGGCAGAAGCTGTGCTTCCAGCCGACATAATGCATGACACGCCAAGACTGATCCAGTACACAACTGCCGAGGTAAACGAAGTATCACGGCAAGACGATGTGGATCTGCTGGAGGAAGCAAGGGAATTGGCATTATCAAGATCAGCTATTTATCATCAAGATCTCAGATGATATCACAGCAAAAAAGTCAATCCAAGAGTTTTTATTGGAGATTTGGTTCTTCGGCTAGTGCAACGCACAGCCGTCATGCACAAACTCTCACCCCCATGGGAAGGACCATTCATCGTGAGTAAAGCATTGCACAATGATGCATATTACCCGATCGACGCTCAGTCACCAGAAAAGAACAAGGCGAACAAAGCCGGAGATGAATCAAAAAGACCATGGAACATAGCCTTACTTCGCCCGTTCTACACTTAGAAGACCTATATTGCACATCGCGATGTGACGCACCAAGTCAGAGTATCAAGCATGTATTAAACCTGGGCACCCCGAGCAGTGACTCGGGGACTGCACCATGTTATTTCTTATTTTGAACTATGTATTAAACCTCGGCACCCCGAGCAGTGACTCGGGGACTGCCCCATGTTGTTTATTATTTTGAATTATGTATTAAACCTTGGCACCTCGAGCAGTGACTCGGGTACCGCCCCATGATGTTCTCTGCATTAAGTTATGAATTATATTTCGACGACCCGAGCAACAACTTGGGGACTGCTTCATGGCGTTCGATATTTTTTGAGCAGGTGTGAATCTTCAGTAACCCGAGTGATAACTTGGGGACTGTTTTACATTACCCGCTAATTTTTTTCATACACATAAGAGTTCGATAGCTCAAGCAGAAACTCGGAGACTCCGCCGATTTGTTGATCATAACTCGCAAGATGCAATATAAGCTTGCCTCGGTCATCAAAGGAATAACAAGGAGTAAACAAATATCGATTTCTAAGGATCATGGTAACAAGAATGACACCCTCAGCAAGTCGAAGTATAATAAGGGATGCACCCTATTTATATCACTTTACTAGTAGATACCTCGGGGAGGGTGGCAAGCCAATCTATGGGCTTAGAGCATTGTAATTCAAGTAGAAGTTGCAAAAACAACAACTATACAGCCAAGTTTACATAAGGAAAACAAGATAGATGTTGAACGAAAGTCAGTCATATGGGAGAATACGATCCGGCTTTACGAAATTAAAGTTTGGCAAAGCAAAGATGTAATTCAAATAGATCCACTTAGATAAACTAACAACAGTTACCATCACCAGTGCCTCAGCGGCGCAAGGCAAAGGGTTCACACTATACTAAAAGGCGGACAATTGTTTCAAAGACATCATATGCCCAACATACCGGGGACTTAAAACAACTAAGAGTTTTTTAGCCTAGACACCGGCAGAGGACAAATCACCCTTAGGAGGGGCAGTAGCATTGTCAGGAGCATCGGGCGTGGGTATCTTGGACGCGGGCGGAGTGACCTCGGTCTCCTTCAGAAGGGTATCTTCAGGAACTGGGCGCTCCGAGGTTGTTGGCGCCTCAGCAGAAGTTACCTCGGCATCAACAGAAGCCATAGTAACCTCTGGGGCAAGCCCCGGCTACTGAGAAACGTCAACTTGGGCTCGAGAGGTTTCAGTTCCTTTAGAGGACGATTGCGCGTCGTCATCCCCATCTGAGCTGTCATTTGAATCATGGGCATTATCCGCATCATCATCCGGTTCATCTTGATCGGCCGAGTCACCACCTGATGCATCTTCAGCTTCGACATCGTCAGCCAGGTTGGGAAGAAAACTCGGCCCTTCGATCCAATGATGCACATCAGCATACTCGATAAGCTAGAAGGCACGAGCTTGACAGCGAGCAACGAACTCCAGATTCTCAACCCAAGGAGAGCCAGTGCACAGATTCATCAGAGTATCGAGAGAAATATCCTCGTACCAAGACAAAACGGCTTTAACTGACATATCAGCACCAGCTCTTCCAGCAGATTCCCTCCAAATGTTAAGTTGAGTTTGAGAGGCCAATAACCTCGCTACAAGCACTTCCAGCTCATCTATATCCGAGTCATTTGGCTAGATAACATGATAAGCTCGGATAGCTGCTTGCACCAGATCTTTTCCCATAATTTTCATTGGCCCAATAGCAGCGCCAACCGCAATCAGGAAATCTTCAATAGAATATTCTTGATCCGATGTGACAAGAACACCTCGGCGCGCGCGAGCAGAAATCACAGCCTTGGAGCTCACAGGTTTGGCTTCAGGGAAATGATCTACAAGTAAGGGCACCATATAAGATAAGATGAGCAAAGGAAAAGCATAAGTCGACGAGGAACAGAGACTTGTGATGAATATAACTCAGCATTTTATGGAGATCCTGGGACCAGTTGGCCCTACTCTTCTCAAAGCGAATAATTTCCTCGCTCATCGCCCGGTTTTTTAGCTCGGCAGCATCAAGAAGTTCCTTGTCTTTCTGCAACTGCAGACTTAGTCGATTCTTTTCTTCAGAGAATTCCTGATCAACTTTTTCCAACTCAGACTTCTGGGAAAGCTTGAGAGATTCAACCTCGGCGCGCAAGCAAGTTATCTCATCATCCTTTTTTTTGAGTTGCGCCGAATGAGCGGCGGCTTGTTCTAAAAAATGCAGCATCATATCAGGCATATATATGCATTCTTGATGCGACGCTGCATGTGTTTGTAACTCGGCTATACCAAAGCTGGAAGGTTGTAAGAAACCCAATATTTACCTCGGACAAAAAGTAGACAAATTAAAAAACAAAAAGAGTAACTAACCTTTAAGATCGCCAACTTTCTTGGTAAGGCGAGTAATCAAGTTGTTGATACCAGCTGTGCACCAGCAAAAAGTTAATTAGCACGAAAAGCTAAAACTATTACGAAGTTAAGGAACATTACACTGACTAGTTAATTTACCAGTTTTCTTCACAACAGGGACAACCTTCTCATATTTATCTTGAAGTTTCTTGTGCGCAAAGAGCAACCTTTGAAATTCAGCTGTCCGACGATCATGGGCAACCTGAAAAAATGGAAACAAGTTACACAAAAAATAGACAGGTCCGAATCAAGTAAAACTTGTCTCGGATCTAGATGGCTAGATATTCAAAAGCAAGACAGATCCGAATCAAGTAAAACTTGACTCGGATCTAGATAGCTAGATATTCAAAAATAAGACAGATCCGAATTATTTAAAACTTGACTCGGATCTAGATGGCTAGATATTCAAAAGCAAGACATATCCGAATCAAATAAAACTTGACTCGGATCTAGATGGCTAAATATTCAAAAATAAGACAGATCTGAATCAAGTAAGACTTGACTCGGATCTAGATTGCTAGATATTCAAAAATAAGACAGATCTGAATCAAGTAAAACTTAACCCGGATCTAGATGACTATATATTCAAACATAAGATAAGTCCAGACCAAATAAATCATTCGGTTGCAAGCTTTGGGGACTAGTGTATATATAGTATAATAAACAAAGTATTAACAAGGGCACTTACCTCGTTCATCTTATCACTGTCGAGAACAATCTTAGCAGCCATATGCAGACGACTGCTGATGTCGGAAAGTTGAAACGGTTGGCTACTTGGATTGCCCTCAAGCTGATCGGAGGCATTCCAGTTGTTCGCATACTCCACTAGTGAGCTGAGGTTATGCCTGCTATCAGTATGGGTCAGCACTATACATCGGGTCTGCTGAGTAACTGCGGCCGCCGCCGGACTCTTATGAAGAGTAAGCTGGGGGGCAGCAGTGCTCAGCTGAGAAGTGCACCGGGTTTGGCAGAAGAAACTCCCTTGCGAAGTGCACCAGCAGTGCTCAGCTGGGAAGAGCTTGTTTTCCCCTTCTGAGATGCCGAGGGTTTAGTGACAACAACCTTCTTGCCCTTAGTAGAGACTTCGGCGGGGGCAATAACTTCAGCATCGGGAACCACGTCCTTGGCGGCAGGAGGGACTATAGTTTCCAAAGGGGCCGAGGTGGTGGTATCCTCGGTAGGAATTGGAGTAGGAGCTGGAACTGCAGTGATCAAAGGATCATTGGGAGAAACCTCGGCTGTCTCAAGAGAGACAGCAGGCTCAACTAGGTGATCCGGCATAGGGGTTACGTCGGCAACAACAGTGGGAGCAATAGGCTCATCTGGTTGAGGCGGTACATTGGTCGGCGCAGGAGGAGAATCAACACGAGAGGGATTGGGAACCCGAGTATCCTCAGGAGGAGGGGGAGAAGACGGCCGAGTAGTGTGGGTTGTCATACTAGGACCACTTGGCTTTGTAGAAAGAGGAGCTCTGCATGGGAATAAAGCTGAGTCAGAAACAGAAAGAAAGAAAAAAGAGATAAAAGTAGAAATAAACTTACCTGGTAACTGCAGGCATGGTCTTGCTCTTTGGGATATGATGGGCAGATTTCTTGTATCGCTTCTTGGGAACAGAACCAGAGGGATCCGTCAAGGCGGTGCGCTTCTTCGAAGCAACAGGAGCCTCGGAAGCAAGAGGTTCGGCGTCGTGCACCTGACCAGCTTGGTTAGCTGGGAAAGAACGAGCTGGAAATGCGTAAGAGATAGGCACCGCAAAAACTACCTCAAGGATTTGGACATCGTCCGAGTCACCTTCATCCGCACGGGCCGAGGTCTTGCTCCGGGTACGAACGAGAGCAGCATCCGACTTAGGGACAAACTCCTCTGAGTCAGGTTCCCCAGTGTCCGGGGTATTGCGATCAGCAGTCCAAGGAAGATCCAAAACCTCGGCATCTTTCGTCTTCTGCTCCGTAAACCTCTGCGAGAGAAGTAAATTAGAATTAGTAAAAGAACAATCAAAAAGCAACTCGGAAGAGAACACTAGTGTTTAAACTTACCTGAGGAGGGGGATTCCCGCGAGAAAATGGCTTCAATCCCCATTTCCATTCTACCGGCATACCAGTCTTAAAAATAGCTCAGACACGCTTATATATGTGATAATCATCAAGCTCGACCATAGATACTCGGTTGGGATCCAGAGGACCACTCATGTAATAGAGCTTATGAGAGCGAAGCTGAAAAGGGCAGTTTCGGCTGCTGACGAATGCAGTCATTAATTCTTCACCACGGAGCCCAGCACGAATCAGTTCTTTAAGCCGGATCTCAAATGCCTCGGCAAGAGCATGGATTTTCCTAGATTTGTAGTTCCAATTCTTCCTGGAAGGGGGACCGATAGAGTAAGCGGGGAGCCGAATATTATCTTCCTTCCAGTATTTTTGACACAGAAAAACGATCTATGCCACTTCTTACAAGACTCGAGGCCCACGACACGGGGGAACTCAGAGTTTCTCCGAGGTGTAATGGACGCAGCCCCGCATTGGGTAAAAGATTTCTCAGAAGGTTGAAGAGATTTGTTCGGCACAACGTTAGTTCGGATCTGAAAGAATTTGGACCAGACATGTACGGAGGGCCAGAGGCGGAAATACCCCTCTCAAGCCAAGATAAAAGCCGACAGAGAGGCAACGGCGTTAGCCGGCAGGTGATGCGGCTGAAGGCCGAAATAATCAAGGAAACCCCTAGCAAAGTCGCTAAGAGGGAGGCCGAATCCACGAGCGAAGTGGGACATAAAAACTACGTACTCGCCCTCGTTGAGTACGGGCGAGGATTCTATGTCGGGTAAGCGACAGCTTACCTCAGCAGGAATTCGGCGCGTTCTGATTAACCATTCTACCTCTCGGCGAGTAACGGTGGAGCCCTGCCAGGAACCACGCTCTGGACCGGATGCAAAGTCATCTTCCCCGATGAGAGCACCGCTAGCAGAGCTAGACATAGGCTCGTCGGAGGAATCGACAGAGGAAAAACTAGCGGCGGGGAAAGGCCTAGAGATGCAGGGCCCCGTCGTGATGCTAAAGAGCGCGGCGGCGGAACAGAAAAAGAACCGCCGCGGGGAATGTAGGAAAACAAGAGAGATGCCTAGCGCGGAGACCTAGCGGCGGTGCTATAGGAAAACTCACCGGCGAGAGCACCAGAGCAAGGGCACTGCGGCGAGGTCGCAGGAGCCGGAGAACAGCAACGTGACCGTCGAGGAGGACGACGATGGCACGACCACTGGAAAACAAAGATAGGTGGCGGCGCAAGGAAGAAGATGAAGGGAAAAGGAAGGGGGAAAGTGAATTGTCCAACCCCGCTCCCCTCTTTATAACCACACAGTGTTAACCGTAGTGGGATCATGGCTATGCCACGATAATCGCATAAACGTGTGTATGGCGAAACCGTTCCCAAGTAGTGGAGCCACACCGAAGACCACACGGCACAGGAGAGGATCGGGCCTTCTGACCGATGCGGTACTCGAGGCGTCACTGCTCCGACGTGATGGGCGCAGTAACCACTGTAGCTTGTCAGTGGACACTGTAGAGGAACAAAAAACTAGAGAACAATGATGATTGGTACATGTAGGACGAGGCTTACCCAGGAAGCCATGCAAATACCTCAAACAAGAGGGGAAAACTCGGAAGGTAATCCACAGCGGGAGAAAGATGAGAAGAGCAAGAGCATGGTGAATAAAGAACGTCGGCTAAGAAATAACTCGGAAGGAAAGAAAGAAGAATGTCGGGGAACTGATGTGGCCCAGCCGAGGTTTCCGGCAGGACCGCACCAGCTTCAGGGACTAATGTTGGGGGGTGACCCCGGACAGGGTCAAGATAGGGGAAATAATAAAGGAGTTTCCCTTATATTAAGCCGAATTACTAATTGTGTCGGCCGAATCATGTAAGATCCGTCCAAGATAAGCAGAGCAATGGCAAAGATAGAATGAGTAATACCTTACTCGGCCGACGTATGAGCTATGTCGGTCGAATGAGGCTGATCGACTTTTATGCAGGTGAAGGCCGAGCCGAGTTATGCGAGATAAGGCCGAATAACATGAAACTTGCAGGAGAAGGAGATGCCTATAGTCAAACCCTAGTTGCTGGCTAAGAGGAATCTAGACAGAGCCAAGCGCTAAGGACAAGGAGCAGAGCATCAGAAGGGCAGACAAGCGTCACGGAGGTGACAGTGAGGAAGCCTGAGGCGCGCATGTGAAGGTTTCTGGAACATTGCCACCAATAGAAGGGGGACACGGAAAGGAGGCCGCCGAGTTACCCTTTTGGGACAAGCATATTCCAAGGATATGCTTTCCCCATCAGCCCTAGAAGGAACCAAGGGACCCCTTTATAAGGGGGTACACGGGATCCTGAGAGAGGGATCGATTCATTCTACGCCGAAAGGCTCGTGTAGTGGTTTTCTTATTCTCTATGACATAGCTCTAGGAGCACTTGTAGTTCTTGAGAAGAGGAATAAAGATCTACTTACTGGTCAGTTGAGTGTAGAAATCACTACATCTTCCCTCCCGGATCCCTCTAGCATCCATTGGCCCCATACTTTAGCCTACCCATGGCATCTGTCATGCCACCACCACGACAACCGATGCTGTACAAGAAAAGAACTTTGACAAGAAGAAAAGAATAGGAAAAGAGCCGTTTTAAATAGGTATTTTATTCTAACAGTGGGGTCAATTAGTGTGTCTAAACGTTGTAGCATATTTCCCTATCTTAGACTCGTGTCTAAGATTTTTGCTAGAATCACAAAACATTGTACACGCTCTTACAACTTGGCCATTCTATCTGAAGAGGTCATTAATGTAGGGGTTCGTAGCATGGAAAACAAAAATTTTCTATCGCATACAAACAAACAAGCCAAGATCTATCTACTAGATTGTAGCAACGAGTCGATAGAGGAACTCACCCTCGAAGATTCCAAAGCGGTTAACGAGAGCAGATTCTCGTGGGTGATGTAGTCGTACACTTCCGATCTCAAGATCGCGTAGACGATCCTTCCGGCCACGCTCGGAAGCGCCTCCAATCGGTCACACGCTCGGTACTGACGAAGACCTTCCTCTCCTTGTTCCAAAGAAATGGAGGTTGTAGCACTCTCCTCGCGATTCCGCAAAGACAACGGTGGTACCTAAGTAGGGGAGATCCCGCAGGCTTCGCTTAAGCCAAGTAGTATGGTGGAGCTTATGAGAGAGGCTATTAGTGGTCTAGTAATTAGACACACCAATTAGAAGGCTCTAAACCAATTAGAAGGCTCTAAACCTGGCTAAAGCAATTAGAAGCTCTAAACCAAAACGGCTCTAAACCGGAGATCTAGAGTAGAAAGTTATGTGTCTATGGAGGAGCCCTGCCTCCTTATATGGGAGGGGGTCCTTGGCTGGCCAGGGAGGGAGTCCCTCCCAACTCGGACCAGGGCTTGGGCGCCGCCCGAGGAGTCCAACTCTCCTCCAAGTTGGTTCCAACTCCTCTTGCTTGTTTCCCACGCTTGTTTTGGCGCTTGACTTTCAAATCGGACATTTGACTTTTCTTTTAGGATTCAATTTAATCCTTTATTTGGGACAGCAAGAACACTTAGTACATGATGCAATCATTCAATGAGCAATGACACATTCATGTACCCTTCCCCGAGTGCCGGACAATCCGAACCTTCTAGAACATTCCCGATGAAAACACCTAATCATTCCCGAACTCAAACGGGACTTTCCTTATATGAATCTTATTCTCCGACCATTCGGATCACCTCGTGATATCCCGGATCCCATCCGAGACTCGAACAACATTCGGTCTCTTTCTCATAATACCATAACTACTTAAACAACGTCGAATCCTTAAGTGTGTCTCCCTACGGTTCGTGAATTATGCGGACATGATCGAGACACTTCTCGAACAATAACCAATAGAGGAATCTGGAAATTCATATGGCTCTACATATTTCTACGACTTATGATCGAATGAACCATTTACATACGATACCAATTTCCCTTTGTCTCACGATATGTTACTTATCCGAGGTTATGATCGCTCAGTATCTCCGCATACCTAGTTCAACCTCACATCGATAAGTACTCTTTTCTCGCTCCGTGATATGTGATCCCTTGTGACCAAGTCACATGCTTGCAAGCTAATTGGATGACATTCCACCGAGAGGGCCCAGAGTATATCTATCCCATATGGATGGACAAATCCCACTCTTGATCCATGTGTTTCAACCAATACTTTCCAACACTCAATGCCACTTTTATAGCCACCTGTTACGGTGGTGTTTGATGTCATCAAAGCATCCATCCGTAAAGGTGATATGCATGATCTCATGGTCGAAGGAATTAGGTTACTATGTATCGTAAAGCATATAGCAATTGAACTATTGAAATGACTTGATCTTTATGCTACGCTTATCTATAGGAGTATGTCCATCACATCATTCTCCTAATGATATGATCCTTGTTAATAACATCTCTATGTTCATGATCGAAACCATGATCATATATTAACCAACAAGCTAGTTTAACAAGAGGCTATACTAGGGACTCTTATTTTAGTTTACAAATCACACAAGTATTAATGTTTCCTTAATACAATCATAGCATGGTATGTAAACATTTATCATAAGTGTGAAGATATGATAATAACCACTTTATTATTGCCTCTTGGGCATATCTCCAACAGTCTCCCACTTGCACTAGAGTCAATAATCTAGTTTCAAACCTTTGTGTATATAACACCTATGGCTTTCCGGTGTTGTATGTACACGATTGCTAGTGGTCAACTGATCTCCGGATCTGACACTTCCAGGTCCGTGTGTAATTGCATGTCTTTGCGTCTCTACGCATCACTCATTCTCTAATGAGATGGCTTTGTATAAATTTGGTCTTTCGGTGTGACCTTTAGCTCTTTGGGGTTAAAACATGTTGATAATATTGTCGCACAATATATCTTCATAGTATTATCCCACTGTGAACTACACCTAGTTTGATAACAAACTACTTGACACAAATGCCTCTTTGCTCGCTAAAATAGCAGTTATATACTTGGCCTTTTGTTGTAGTATCTGTCACAATGTCTTAACTTTGGAACTCATCCAAATCCATTATGGAACTCACTTTCCATTATATTGTGCCACCCTTAGTTTAGATTGAGATAAACTTAATTTGTACTTTGTGACAAAACTAGTATCAATGTAGTACTTTTACAATGAACTAACCATCTATTTGTCACTTCTACAAACAATATATTCTTAGTTCTTGCAAAAGATCATAAGAATATCCTTACTATTGTCCAATGATCATCTTACGAATCATTCTGGTATATGCTCACAACATTTAGAGCATAGGACATATCCGATTTATACATATCACAGTATGATTGATATAAATACTCTTTGTGATTTCATACATCAAGTATCAATCTATACTTGATTATTTGTTTCACTTTACCAAATGTCAATACACTTGAATATATCATCAACATTGAACTCTTTCAATCCTTTCTGTGTGACAAGAACCTCTCTTGTAGTTTCTATATTGAACTCATTCAATATCTTGTCTATGTACTTCTGGCACAACCATATTAGCGTCTATTGATGCCAAATATTTAGGTTTTGCCTAAGTCTTTCATCGGTATGAAATTCTTAATATGTGTTAATAAAAGATACATTATTTCCAATCAACAATATGTCTTCCACATAATGTATTAGAAACATGTCTTAGCGCTCCCACTTAATTTCTTGCAAATGCAAGCATCTTCATTGTCTCTGATGAAATTAAACTCTTTTAACAGTTTCATCATAGTGAAGATTCCAACTCCGATATGCTTACTTTAACCATTGAAGTTCGCATATGCTTTTAGCATCCTTGAATTAACAAAACCCTATGGACCGTTGTATGCACATGTCCTAGGTAACGATTCTATTAGAAGAACTTGTTTTGTTTATTCTACTACCATATAACAAAATTATATGTAGTGGTTGCTACATTAATCCGTCTAGACTAAATATCACTATGAAAGATCAAATCTTGTCATAGTCAACCTTTGAACATTTTGTGAACTCTTTCCCAACATGTCGACTATTTCATAGATGTGAAACATCCATGTCTATTTCTTTATAGATCCAGACACAACTATAAGGTCTTACACCTTTCTCGAGGGTCCTTCAAGTTCAAAACTTGATTTTCTCGTGTATGGAACTATCACGGATTTTATGGCTTCAAGCCATTTTACGGAGTCAGGGCCCATCATCGCTTCTTTGCATGTAGTCGGTTCATTATTCTCAAATAATGATTCAACCCTCAAATCTTGGTATTTGATTGTTTACCCGACCTACTTGTTTCAATAGGAACTTGGATCTCCGTGACCACAACCTTTGAGGTACGTGAGCCATGAGCTTTGTTGCTGCCTCCGGAACACTTTTCGGTGCTGCGCAACTCTGCACATATAGCTAAGGTTCTTACAACCTTATCAAAGTTCTATTGTCCTCCCACTTAACTTTTCACGAAAAATTCCTTCTTAAAGAAACTTGACGTTCTAAGCGACAAACACTTTTGTCTCCGGTGTTTTATGGAGAAATACTTAACAAAGACAGATTCATCCGACTTTGGTTGCAAACATCTTTCTTATGTATAACATACCAATGTTTAAGAAAGGACTACTTGGGTTTTATCCCAAACCATAACCTTATATGGTGTCATTTCAACGGATTATGATGAAGCTCTTTTCAGTGGAAAAACGGTAATCTCTAAAGCTTTTAATCTTTAAAATACAATGGCAATTTTATGAATTACACCTTTGATCTCACCATGTCAAACAAGGTTTAATTACATATCTCGAATGCTCCATACTCTTATGGTGTTTCGGGAAATGCAAATCCACGGAACAATTCCTTAAATCTTAGGTATTATGCTAAACTCTGTAACTCAAATATCTCCCTTTATGATCTTATCATAAACTATTTATATTTTTGTTACAATGATTTTGCACTTCATCTTGAAAGTCCTTGAACCTTTCAAATGTTTCACACTTCATCCTTATTAAGTAAATATTCATATATTCACTCAAATTTTCGGAGAAAGCATATGAAGTTGAAATCCATCGCTCTTGACTACACATAATGGACTTCGTACAACAATATGTACAAATTCCAATAAGCTAGTCTTTCGTTCCCTTTTGGCCTATGAACAAAGTTTTAATTATCTCTAGGAAAGTTTCACAAGCGTCATTTGATCAAAATCAAAAGACTCCAAAATTCCATACATATGGAGTTTCTTCATGTTTTCTTTCCAATATAATTTAAACGGCGATGTCACTTCCTAAGTGATCTTTTCAATCAATTTGTCTTTCGACATCTTTAGCATTAGCTTTATGGATGTGATTTTTTCAACGAGATTTGTGAATCATCCATCTTTTATGGATTACGGCAATTATTTGAACAACCCTTTTGTTCTCATAATACCTGATAAAACAAATCTTGAAGGCAAGCTTTGATGTTTAACGAGCAACACAATAACCCTTTATTTTGTTCTCGATGAACATCATCACATATTCTTTTGCTAGTTACTTAGGCCACTGTAGTTCATGAATTCTGTTGTTATGTATGACGATTCATACCAACAAATTCAGTATCAAATACTTAAGAACCACATTGTTTAATAAGCAAAGAATATAGCCATAACATGTATATCATCTATATACTTAAATTGAACAATTCTAATCTTTTCTTTTACGCCATATACTTATGAGATTCTCTTCAAGATTTCCTTTTCTCGTTTGAAAGAATCTATCAACATCAACAGTGGAGTCATACATATGACACATATAGTCCAAAACGTATAGTTAAATACCAATGTCTTTGGACTTGCACTTTGAAGTAGATCACCATCATCAAATGTTTGGTGTTCTTTCAAATTCCTTTATTTAGTAATCTTCTTGGTGTAGTAAACATTTTACCTACATCAAATATTCACCCTTATTATGGATTAATCCATGATCAAGCTACTTTTAGCTTGTAACGGTGAATCGCAAGTATAATGTTGCTCCACAAAATCTTTTGGAGGATTAGGACAACTAGTGTCTCCAACCTTTTTGCAAATTCTCATCAAATATGAGAACATGACTTTTGCCATATTATACTCTATCATGTTGCAACCAAAACTTTGTTTCAGATATCACAATATCTTCCACACATCATGGTTTCTGAAACAACTCTTTCAGATCCTAGATAACCTTGATATTAAGACAATCCTTTGAATATCAAGAATCATGGAGACAAACATGATACTTATATACCAACATTGGAATTGTTACTCTTGTTCTAATACCAATTATTAAACTTCATGGAGTAACCGGAACTTACTGAAAGTTTGCAATAGGACTTTTAAACTTTAGATTAACACTTCAAAACAATACGATACCAGTTCGTAAAGTAACTAACCAGAATTCTATAGTTCTATCATCTCAATTATAACTAAGCGCAAGGTGATAAACGGATGCCAATGACTACAACAATTATGCAAATTCACTTTGATTTAGTTTATGATAAATTGAGTTCTAATTAATAATTAAATTAATCTAGGTGAACTCCCACTCAAAACAATATCCCTCACATTGTTTTAGTGATCACACGAACCAAATCCACCACATCAAAACCGATCATCACGAGAGTTGATATAGCTTCAATGGCGAACAATCGACATGTTCATCATATCTACTATATGACTCATGCTCTACCTTTCGGTAATCCGTGTTCCTGAGGCCATGTCTGTACATGCTAGGCTCGTCAAGATCAAACCTTAGTTTCTGCATGAGCAAATCTGGCTTGCTCACGTTGTATACACTTGCAGAATCTAGCACACCCGATCATCACGTGGTGTTTCGAAACAACAAGCTTTAGCAACGGTGCTAACTAAGGGTGAACACTTTAAGACTTGAAATTCATGTGCATGAGGGATCATCTTATAATGCTACCGTCGTCTACTAAGCAATACAAGATGCATAAAGGATTAACATCACATGCAATTCATAATATGTGATATGATATGGCCTTTCTTCTTTGTGCTTCCGATCTCCATCTTCCAGCACGAACATGATCTCCATCATCACCGGCATTGCATCAAGGTCAATGACGCTACTCCATGGTTGTCGTCCACCGGCTTCAACTATTACAACTACTTTGAATAGACACGCGGGTCTTAACATAAATTAAAGACAACCATATGGCTCCTGCCGGTTGTCGACTTACAATAAGGAACATTGCATACATCAAATACAATCACAACCCTGGCCATATCACATCATCGCACACCCGCAAAACAAAGTTAGACGCTTCTACTTTCTTTGCATATTTTACGTGGTTTGGGGCTTTCAATAAGTGTCGTTCTAACTTACGAACAAGAACCACAACATTGATACTAGTATTGTTGATCACCCGTTGTAAATTGGATCTTAACTATGCTAGGAGAAACATGCACCCATAAAGCCACTTATGCAATACAAGTTACATGTCAAGCGTGGAGCAAGTCTCATGAACGATGTCATGTAAGGTTAGCCGGGCGCTTCATCCCAACATACCGCAAGATACAAAGTACACAAGAAGCAATCGACAATAAAGCATCAACGCCCACAATGACCATTGTGTTCTACTCGCAACAGATCTACATATAGACACGGCTCGATACCCTTTGTAGGGGTTCGTAGCATGGAAAACAAAAATTTTCTATCGCATACAAACAAACAAGCCAAGATCTATCTACTAGATTGTAGCAACGAGTCGATAGAGGAACTCACCTCGAAGATTCCAAAGCGGTTAACGAGAGCAGATTCTCGTGGGTGATGTAGTCGTACACTTCCGATCTCAAGATCGCGAGACGATCCTTCCGGCCACGTTCGGCAGCGCTCATGATCGGTCACACGTTCGGTACTCGGCGAAGACCTTCCTCTCCCTTGTTCCAGTGAAGCGGAGGTTGTAGCACTCTCCTCGCGATTCCGAAAGACAACGGCGTGGTACGGAAGTAGAGGGAGATCCCAGGCTTCGCCTTAAGCCGGTGCGGTATGGTGGAGCTTATGAGAGAGGCTATTAGTGGTCTAGTAATTAGACACACCAATTAGAAGGCTCTAAACCAATTAGAAGGCTCTAAACGCTGGCTAAAGCAATTAGAAGCTCTAAACCAAAACGGCTCTAAACCGGAGATCTAGAGTAGAAAGTTATGTGTCTATGGGAGGAGCCCGCCCTCCTTATATGGGAGGGGTCCTTGGCGCCAGGGGAGAGGAGTCCCTCCCCAACTCGGACCAGGGCTTGGCGCCCGGCTGGAGGTCCAACTCCTCCTCCAAGTTGGTTCCAACTCCTCTTGCTTGTTTCCCACAGTTTCTTGTTTTGGCTGTTTGACTTTCAAACTGGACATTTGACTTTTCTGTTTTAGGATTCAATTTAATCCTTTATTTAGGACAGCAAGAACGCTTAGTACATGATGCAATCATTCCAATATGTAATGACACATTCATGTACCCCTCCCCGAGTCTTGGGACAATCCGAACCTTCTAGAACATTCCGATGAAAACACGGAATCATTCCCGAACTCAAAGCGGGACTTTCCTTATATGAATCTTATTCTCCGGACCATTCCGGATCACCTCGTGATATCCCGGATCCCATCCGAGACTCGAACAACATTCGGTCTCTTTCTCATAATACCATAACTACTTAAACAACGTCGAATCCTTAAGTGTGTCTCCCTACGGTTCGTGAATTATGCGGACATGATCGAGACACTTCTCGAACAATAACCAATAGAGGAATCTGGAAATTCATATGGCTCACATATTTCTCGATTACTTTGCGATCGAATGAACCATTTACATACGATACCAATTTCCCTTTGTCTCACGATATGTTACTTATCCGAGGTTATGATCGTCGGTATCTCGCATACCTAGTTCAACCTCGTTCTTGATAAGTACTCTTTTCTCGTTCCGTGATATGTGATCCCTTGTGACCAAGTCACATGCTTGCAAGCTAATTGGATGACATTCCACCGAGAGGGCCCAGAGTATATCTATCCGTCATATGGATGGACAAATCCCACTCTTGATCCATGTGTTTCAACCAATACTTTCCGAACACTCAATGCCACTTTTATAGCCACCCAGTTACGGTGTGGTGTTTGATGTCATCAAAGCATCCATCCGGTAAAGGTGATATGCATGATCTCATGGTCGAAGGAATTAGGTTACTATGTATCAGAAAGCATATAGCAATTGAACTATTGAAATGACTTGATCTTTATGCTACGCTTATCTATAGGAGTATGTCCATCACATCATTCTCCTAATGATATGATCCTGTTGTTAATAACATCTCTATGTTCATGATCAGGAAACCATGATCATATATTAACCAACAAGCTAGTTTAACAAGAGGCTATACTAGGGACTCTTATTTTAGTTTACAAATCACACAAGTATTAATGTTTCCGGTTAATACAATTATAGCATGGTATGTAAACATTTATCATAAGTGTGAAGATATGATAATAACCACTTTATTATTGCCTCTTGGGCATATCTCCAACAATTAAAGCTACCGTACATAGATTAAATTTAGGCTCAAGTGACCCAAATCGACTATGCTGCTCCCACTGTCTCCGTCGTGCACGATGTCCTCCGCGTCAACCGTCCGCCTCTTCCGAGTCTGAATCGATGAGGACGAGCCCAGCGGTGTTACTCTTCACGAGTGCTGCATGACACGCATCATCGATAACGGTGGAGGGTGTATGCCCAGGCACTGCTTAGAAGAGCTGACTCCCTTCGGGGTTGCGCAGATCCGGGTGGATCTCCGGACGGTGAGCTCTACAAAGCCAAATCAATGCCTCCTGCTCCTTGAAGCACCTTGGCCAGTACGCGCTGGTGCGCGTGTATCGGTCCATTGCGCTCATCCACTCCGGCAGCTAGCGGCAGCGCTCCTCGATCTGCCTCGACAGCGCGATGTCGCACAAGAGCAGCGCCACGGGCACCCCGGCGTAGCTGATCTCGTAGCCGGCTGGTAGCCTCACTAATAGCAGCGCGAGTATGTCATCATGGGCAAACAACTCGGCCTTGTGCAAGCTGAGATGGAGCCTCTCCATGTCGAGGTGCCATTTATTCAGGTAGGATTCGACGCTTGTGCTGACGCGAGTTGCAGGGAATGAATGGGGTTTGAGCTTCGGCCACATGGTCGCGTTTATAAAGTCAAGGAGGTAGGCGCACTGGTGGTTTCCATGGCCAATAGGGACGCATAAATGCCTACACACGGATCGCTATTACAAAGGACGCTCCTTATCGTCTATTCTCCCCAATCCAATGGTGCATAACAATTAGGACGCAAAATCAACCTGGCCCCCTAGGGGCTTCTAGAAGGCCCTAATCTTGCACCTCCTTTGGGAAATCGCCGGTATTTCGGGTTCAAAAAATGGAATGTCGAGATTTCTCCAAATCACCACGGAATATCTAGTTGGAGAAGTCTCTTGCGATGCCGGGAGGGAGCTAGGTGCGGGGTTTGGGCTCAATCCATGGAGTGGTTCCATGTTCTGGGCAGCGAGGGGGGAATCTAGGGTTGGAAGCCATGTTATCTCACACTCGATAAACATCCTGGTGGTGCCTTGGGTACCAAAGGACCTGGTATGCCTTGCCTATGATTTTATGAGGGCAGTGGGTCACATGCAAGGGCTCCAAGAGCTGTTTCACATTTTTTTTAGATTTTGTTTGGTGCCGCCGAAAAAACGGTGAAACTCACCAGCGGCCGTGACAACGAGAAGGTCGGTGCAATATTGGACCCAGACATGCATCCAACATAGGTACCCCATGGGACACCCGAAACCATCTTTCCCTGAAAATTGAGAGTGTCTTATAGGGTACATACTATTAGAAACCGCATTTACCGGTCCATAACTAAAAAAATACAGTGTATGGTTGTACCACGAGATAAATACCCACCTCCCAGGAATGTCCATGCACCATGGTGTAGCATGCGTGGAAATTTCCTCAGGCTCATGGGCACGCCCTAATCTTGCACCTCCTTTGGGAAAACGCCGGTTTTCCGGGTTCAGAAAATGGAAAGTCGAGATTTCTCCAAATCACCACGAAATCTCTAGTTGGAGAAGTCTCTTGCGATGTCGGGAGGGAGCTAGGAGCCGGGTTTGGGCTCAATCCATTGAGTGGTTCCATGTTCTGGGCAGCGAGGGGGGAATCTATGGTATATATGCGCCCTCTCCTTGTCGGAGTCCTGCTCCTCCTCGTAGTCCCACGGGTCGACATCACTCTCCTCCGCGTCTGCCTCCAACTGCTCCATGAACGCCTACTCGTTGCCCGAGTCAGAGTCGTCCTCGTCGCTGGCTCCTCTATTCCTCCCGCCCTTCTTCATGGTGGTCTCGCATGCTTTCCTCCGCTGCTCCTCTGTCTTGGCTGCTGCTTGGCACTCCTTCATCTCTGTCGGTGCAACGCGCTTCTTGGGTGCTGCGGGTACGGCAAGCTTCGACGTCGCGGTGTCCTCGAGCGCCGATGTCGATGGATCCAGGCATGGTTGGACACGTCGTGGTGCCTCAGATGGCTGCCAGCGGGCACGAACGATGCCGCGACGAGCAGGTGCCGCAGGAGCCACTGGCAAGGATCTGCCACTGCCACGGCATGGTTCCATCCTATGCGAGGAAGTTGTTCGGAAATGCGCGATGGGGAGTACACAGAGTTGGGTGACGATCCTATCAGGGGCTCCAGGATCATCTCATAGTCTAGTCACATAAAAATTGTGCTACATCGTAAAATATCTACGTACTGGGAGTGTTGTCACGTAACAAACCACAAAATGCACCGTGTGGAAGCATCGGGAAGTGTCCAGTGCGTGCCTATCAACGTGTAGTTGAACGTTTCAGTATGTTGTGTCCGTGCAGCAGTTGCGCGCGTCATGACAACCCCTTGAGAAATCATGCACGCTGGACGTGCAGCTCGTAATTACTTCCTCCCTCATAGTCCCACCCGGCCCCTTTATCCACGGGATACTAGGCGGCGCATGTCGAAGATGAACCGTCCATCTCATTAAATCCAGTCCAATCGAGTCCCATCATGTGGACTTTGGGGTTTTATTTCCTGGTTCTGCCAGTCATGATTCTTTGAGAAGGTAGCAACATAGGCCATCGATTAACAAATGAACGGTGGATGTAGGTTGAGATAGCATCAGAGTAAACGGTGGTCTTGTATAAGACTGTACCACGGACTAGACTCTTTGACCATTCTGTCCCGCCCATCACTTTCTTCTTCCTCCTGCCCCCACCTTCCTCCACCGGCATTAGCCATGGCTCACCTGAGGAGAGGCAAATCGACCGTGCAGGCAGAAAGAATGGAGAGAACTCACCACCTTGGACTTCCATCTCAACCAGCTACTCATTCCCCCCCTCGCATAGAGACCCAATCTCTCCTAGCAATGGCGCTGAATGTTCCAGCAGGCTGGGGATCCTCCCGCTCCCGGTACAGTCTTCTTCTTCTTCTCTGTTTTCTTCTTCTATGTCTACTTCTTATTCTTCTTCTTATTACTATGATACATATTCCAGTGACCCTGAAAGCAGCATGATGGCGGTGGCGGTGCTGAATGTTGCAGCAGTCCAGGGCTCCTCCCGGTACTGTCTTTTTCTTCTTCTTCTTCTCTATCTAATTCTTATTCTTCTTCTTATTACTATGCTAGATATTCCAGGACGGCCGTGGACCTTGAAAGCAGCACGATGGCGATGGTGGCGCTGAGTGTCCCAGCAGGCCAGGGCTCCTCCCGTTACAGTCTTCTTCTTCTGTTTTTTCCTCCTTCTTCTTCTATGTCTACTTCTTATTCTTCCTGTTACTCTACTACATATTCCAGGGCGGATGTGGACCCTGAAAGCAGAACGATGGTGGTGGTGGCGCTAAGTGTTCTAGTAGGGCAAGGATCCTCCCGGTACAGTCTTCTTCTACTTCTTATGATTCTTATCTTTCTTCTGCTTCTTACTCTGCTACATATTCCACGGCGGACGTGGATCCTGAAACCAGCACGATGGCGGCGGCATCGCAGGACCTGTTCGGCCCTGTTCCCTGGCTCATCAAGGTAGGAAATCCTAACATGCATTTGGTTTTATTTTTGATATTCTAAATATGGAAATATTATCGTGTCTTCCCGCAAGTATCCTCCAAGTAGGGACCATGCTCAATCTTCATAGACACATTTGGGGTTTTTGTGACTTTAATATTGTGCTTCCCTGGAACATGTAGTACAATTATAGAGTACCTATTTTAAATAACATGAATGATGCAGCAAGCGAAGGCAGATTGCCGTGACAAGGTGGATGTGATCAATGCCAAGATAGACAACCAACTGCAGGGTGCACACTCCCTAACCTAGGCTAATGATCGCCTTCGAAGGTGTTTGTCTCTGCAGAAGGAGACCACGCTTGATTTTTCACTTAAGATCAAGAGGATCGAAGCAGAGCGTGACGAGCTGTAGAGGGTCATCGACGAGCTGCAGAAGTTGATCGCACACAGCTTGTCCAAACAAGACCTGGCCATCAAATTAATTACGAATCTCTTGTGTGACAAGAAGAATCTCGAGAATAGATGCGCCCTCCTACTGGACGAAGCCACCAAGACACGCAGAGAATGCATCATCGAAGCAAAGGCTGCCATCAAATCCTACAATGACGGGGACTGTTGGCTGGATGCATTGAGACAAATGAAGGAGGACATGGGCCGAGGTCTCACCATGCGCAAGAGTCCAAACAAGGAGAACGGGGAGCTAACAGCAATGCCCAATTCAGATTGAGAGTAGGGGGCAGGAATCTTAGCTCATGCCTCGCTGCTTTTATAATTTATACATGTCGTGCAATTAAGGAATCTTGGAGCAACTCCTTATTTCTTTGTTTATCTTACTTTCCTGTCAACTGAATTATGGGTTTATGTTCTCATGAATGGTCATCATCCTTTCTTTCCATTATGTATCTGAGCTTGGAATTAGATTATGACTATGCCACTACTATTTGGTTACATTGGAAAAACCCATAGCACCCTTAGTTGGATATAGTCCCACGTTTCTTTGAAACTGAAATTAGGACTATGCCACTACTTTATCCTGTTGAATTGGGAAAAAAGGCTATATGGCTCTGAAATTGAAATTAGGACTATGCCACTACTTTATCCTGTTGAATTGGGAAAAAGGCTATATTGCTCTGAAATTGACATTAGGACTATGCCACTACTTTATCCTGTTGAATTGGGAAAAAAGGTTAGATTGCTTTGAAATTGAAATCAGGACTATGGCACTACTTTTTCCTGTTGAATTGGGAAAAAGGCTATATTTCTCTGAAATTGAAATTAGGACTATGCCACTACTTTATCCTCTTGAATTGGAAAAAAGGCTATATTTATCTATCATATAAATTAGAAATATGCCACTAGTTTATCTAGTTGAATTGGGAAAAATCCTATATTGCTCTGACATTATCTCTAGAATTAGGACAGTGCTAGTAGTTGATTCTGTTAAATTTTGAACAAACCTTGATTGCTCTGTCCTTGAAATTATGACTTTGACACTAGTTAATTGTTTAAATTGTGGAAACTAACCACATATTTTTGTTGCAGAAGAAGAGGCAAAATCTCAACCCAGAATTGCCGACCTAGCTAAAGGACAAGATGGCTATCCAAATGGAGAAGCAGAATTTTTAGAAAGTGTCCCATGACCGCCTGAGAGAAGAAGTCACCATCCTTTATGACAAGTGCCAAAATCTGAAGGTGGACATCGCCGGCTGGAAGGAACTTCACGACAAAAGTATCGCATCGGTGCGTGCGAAGGAGGACACCATCAAGGATCTCATGGTGGGTAATCTTAAGCTTACTGATAAGCTTGTCGCTTCCCAGATGGAGCGCTTGAACCAGCGGGAGGCGCACGTCCAAGTACTAAGGGAGCAGGTAAAAACCAAAGCATACCTGATCGAATGAACCCTCGAACTGGAGCTTCTCAGGAAGGAACATCTTCGTGCCAAGCTTGGTGAAAACTATAAGTTCCTATGAAATTAGTTTGCAAACTATGTGTTCAGATGGACCAAATCATGTTTTTATCCATGTAGTAGTGATTTTGTAAACGTGGACCTCTCGCTATGCAAATTATGCTTTCTTCTGAAAGGTTATTTTGCTCAAGGATTGAGTTTGGATTAGTCAAGATATCACAACTGCAAGTCTTACAGTTAACTAATTTTAGATATTGCCATGGCACAAATTATTCATTTAAAATTTACTTGATCGTCTGTAGCTTGTCCTTTGTTCACCTCGCGCTCCTTCTTCGGATCCTTAAGCATCTCCACAATGCAGTAATCTAGCTTATTATTCTCTTCCACGAGCTGATCCCTCTCCTTTTCTGCCTTCTGAATCTTCCGTGCAGTTCCCACCACCAAGATCCCCTTGATTGTGTCATTTAGTTCTGACCGCAAATGCTTGATTTCCTATTCCACCTCCTTATTTCCTACCAAGAGCTTATAATTTTCTGCAGCTGCATCACGGGCATCTGTAAATCTCTCCGACCTTTCGATCTCATAGATATCCCACAACTGGGCCAAACATTTCTTAAGTGCACCTGGCCACTCAAGATCCACCCACTCTACTTATTTACACACCGGGCCAACCTAAAAAAACACGGGACCTAATTATCAACATAACACTACACAATTTTCTTCATGTCGCCATTGTACATAACGAAAGAAAACCTGATTTGTACAGCCCACAAAACTTCTTCCGGTGTTACTTCCTTCAAATGCAACATATTTCCTCAGTTTTAGCCAATGGTCACATGGTACTTCCCAATCGAGATCTAGGCCCTCCCAATTGGGGTCGTAGATCGTGAGTGGTACCTATAAGGGAACAAAAGTCTAGAAATAAACATGATTGCATGCACATTTCAACTCTTAGGTCGAGGTAATTACCAATGCCGAGAAAACAGAGTAACTCACATCAGGGAGGGAAGACTCAATGTTTGAGAGAAAGCTATCGCTCTCGACTGGTTGTCCTCGTCGTTCTAGGGGGGCATGGTGAATGCGGCCGCGGCGATGCGTCGGCGATGGTGAGGAGAGAGAGAGGAGGGTAGTGAGTGGAGAGAGAAGGAGTAGGAAAAGTAAAGTGCGTCAACGTTGCAACATTGACTAAATTGGCATGATACAATAGTTTAATTGATACAATGTGCCGTGGCTGGATTACTATCTCGTATCTAATAGTTTTTATCTTCATTCATTTTAATTTGTAATATTAATCATGTACTTCCTCCTTCCCAATTTATTTTACTTATAGCAACATACAAAATCTTATGTACCGAACAATATAGGATTATGGTTTATGGTTTAGGGTCTAATGAACTGTTTATTGTACTAAACCCTTAACCCTTATTCCTAAATCCTAGACATGTGCGTCCAATAGATCACTATCTCCTACTTAGTAAGTTTTTTTCCTAAACCCTACGCTCGTTCATCCATGATAGTAATTCCTTCTAAGTAACAGATAGTTATCCAGCGCTTAGTCAAATTACTAATCCCATAGAGCATTATATTACATCATAATCATGTCAACTACAAGGTACTTATATATCACCTTGTTCAATGATGGTTTCAATGAATGATATGTCCCAAAACCCCAACAGCTCACAACACATTATATTACAATCTCTCAACAATCATAATTTTAGAAACAAATTTATCACATCATCTTAGCAAACACAATCATGTCAACTACAATGTTCTTGTGTCTTATTACAACAACGATGCTTTCATCGAGTGATATGTCCAAAAATCTCAACAACTCACAGAACATCGAATTGCAATCTCTGAACAAACACGACCACATCAACACAGTTTCAAAGCAAAAACAATCTTTGTTACAAATATAGGCAAGGGAGCCCTGCGGTCTATCTGACAAGACCTGGGTAGAAAATCTCATCAGATCTGATCAACGTCTATCGCTTCATACTATTCAGCGACAATAGGGGCTTTTTCATCCACTACAACATGTCTAACAACATCAGAAATGCAGCCAGGAAGAACACCTTCCTGGTTTGCTTCTTTCCTTGCATAATCTGCATCAGATCATAGGTATCCAAAACCTCTATCAACTCCTGCTTCTTATGATGCCACTACCGGAGTCGTGCCATCTGCTTAGGGCCAATAATGATTTCCTTACCAATTATCTCTCTCGGTTCAACAAGAGTTATGTTTTTGGAATCGACGGCTATTTTACATGACGAAATTGGCTTACTAACTCTGCCATCAAGTTTTGCTGTGTATGAATCCACCTCCAGGTGTATATTGAACTTAGCTTGATCAGCATATGTTGGTCTGTAAACTCGTGCAGCAGAAGCTCTGGCAGCAAGATCTCCAGTATCTGCATACATATCATCAATCATTGCTTCAATTTTCACCTGACGATCAGCTACACGACACTCCCAAAGCATCTGAAGCTCATGGGAGTGCTCAATTTGCACATAGGTATCACTCATGTTACGCCACACCAATTTTTCCCTCTGTATGGATCCCCAAGGAATTCTAGAATGAAGCATATCTATCAGCTGTGAAACAGACACAACCTCTTTGTAGTTGACAAGAAGACGCACATCCTTCCCGAACACAACCCTCTCGCAACCAAAATCTAGTTTTGTAGTGTACTGGCGGACATGAACCGTGAACTCATATAGGTTCGCTGCATCGAAGATGATGCTAATTTGATTAAAAAGGGGACCTTTGAGTTCATTCGACACTACTTTGGAGTATCTAATATATTTGCAAGACAAGACACAGATAAGAAAAATTCACCTCTCTCTCTTCTCCCGGGTGGTTTTCTTCGAGATCTGGGTTGCACGACCCCGCACTGCAGTCGAACACTCCGCCGCCGGCCTAGCTTTTCTCTTCAACCCACTTCTCGTAGGTACCCTGTTAACAAACTTCTGGCTGACCTCCTCTCTAACCTGGGCTGCAGACCCCGCCGCTGCTTCACTTGTCTGGCGTTGTGCCCGAGAAGCTGGCTTTGATGAAGCCGAATCAGTCGCCGACGTGGCTACCATCTTGGCCTCGCTTGCCAGTGGGTGGGGAGGGGGAGGGGCGGGGAGAAAAACGACTATCGTTGCAGGATTCAGTGTCGGGGGTTCAGAAAGTACAGAAATGGATTTTCCCGTGCGACACGTGGACGGTGACTTAGAAGGGGCACGACAGGTACTAATGTAACAGAATATCTTGACATAACGGCTATGATTTTAAAATATTCGGTTTGGCCACCATTCACTCGAAATTCCCCTCTCGGTAATTACCCATCCAACTTTTTGAATCGCGGTGATTAAATGCAACTCGGACCCCGTGATGCCTTTGCCAGCGAACTTTTGGGCCGCAAAGTAGTATCCCCGCCACATGGTGAACTACATCCCTTCGATCATGGTTCTCATATCTCGGAGGTGGTGGAGGCATCATCAACTGTTGCACATTTCCTCCTGTAAATTGTGGCTGTTGTGGGTAGTGTGGTTGCTGTTGTGGTGTTTTTTGTACCACCGAGTTTCCCATCGCATTCTTCATCCATGCACACTGACGAGTTGTGTGGTTATCCGGCTTTGCCAGGTTTGGCGTGTGAAACTTGCATGGCTAGTCCAGCATCAGTTCGAATGTGTACTTCGGCCTCTCTTGCCATTGCTTCGTTTGCACCAGAGTCCACTGCCTTTTACCATCATTCCTCGGTGTCCATTGTCGAGAACTGTTTTTCTAGCGCTGGTTGCTCCCTGTACCTGGCTGATCTTGAGTCACCGCTGCTACTTGATTTGAGTTGTACCTGTAATCCGGCCTATCCTCTCTTCTTCTACCCCGAAATTCATTCCTCCTGGATGAGCCGGATCACCCAGAGCATATGAGTTGGCTATTCTGATTGTCTCGGCCAACATAGTCGGCATATATCTTTGCAGCCTTTGCCATAACACACTCGCATATCTGGAACCTTGTGCAAACCAAGCAATCACCTATGACTCAATCACCCCTTCACCTGAGTTTCTGAGGTTGCACCACCGGGTCAAGAATTCTCTGTCAGTCTCATTCGGACTTTGCTTGCACATTGCAAGTTGTTGAGGTCTGTTCGGCCTCTTATACGTGATAGTGAAGTTGCTGACAAACATCTCCTTGAAGTCTAACCAGTAGTTTATACTACCTGCTGGTAAGTTATTCAGCCATACTCTAGCTGGACCTTCCAAAATCTGGGGCACATATCTTACAGCCCATCTCAAGTTACCCTCAGCAATTTTCACTGCTGTGGCATAATCGATCAACCAATCTTGTGGCTTGGTACTACCGCTATATGTTTTTGTGCCTCTAGGCAACTGGAAGTTTGGAACAGGTGGTTCCCTCATGATTCGGGGTCCAAAACATGCCAGACCAGGAGGACCTTGCTCCTCTAGTAACTCGGACATGTACAACCTGTCAAGCTTTAGCCTGACATCATTTGGCTGCAGGTCTCTATATGCAGCTCTTTCTTCCACCATATGGTGATTGTGTCTAGCAAATCTTGCCTTCTCCATTTCCGAATAACCATCATTGTATCTTTTTTGCATCGGGTTATGCGAAACGTGTCGTGCATCCCTTCCTTGACGAGGTTCATGCCTCGGCTGATTATCTTGCGGAGGATAATGCCTCCCTCCTACTAGGTTATTATCTTCGGGATTTCCTCTCCCGAGACTTCCCTGTCCTCTGTTATCGTGATCGAGATTTCTCTTCCTGCTGTTACCTCGGCTACCATTGCATTGGTTTTCATTTTCTTTATAGGCCACAGCCACATGATATGGAACCATCTGTTTATTCCTTCTTCCCGAGGTTACTGCTTTATCTTTTCGTGATCCATTCCTAGGTGAAGATGCCATGGCAGCTGATAATGCCAGGAAGCTCCAGCCGAATGAACCAAACGCGAAGCTCCAGGCTTTGCCGGATTAGCCCTGAGTATCTCCTCATTTTGCTGGTTCGCTATGCGTACCAGCCCATTCACTATTTCTTGTTTCTTTTTCCGGGCTTCGCTGGTCAAACCCTCCAATTCCGAGGCTGCAGCATTCGTCGCTCTGAGGTTCTTTGTCGGGGTACTATACCTCGGCAGCCCTGGGCTAGCCGGATCACCTTGTTGAGACTCATGCTCCTTGTTAATATCACTAAGGAGGTTCTTTCCCTTCATTCTTACACCATCCAACCGAGTAGGACTGGTGTCTAACTTGTTTGCCCTAGCATATTCTCTCAAGGTCCGGTTAAATGACTCCTGTAGTGCAGATACTTTCTTAGCCTCTTCTAACATTTTCAACCTAGTCTCTTCCAACTTGTCCTATGTATTTTCCAAGTTTACAATGGGTGCTACAGGTGTTGTTAGGTTATCTATTGCTGACTGCAAGATATTCTCCAGCCTTTCCACAGGAGTCCATCTAACTCGAGCTGCCTTGGGGGTTACCTCATGCATCTCGGGTGCATCTGCCGCTGGCAGATCTGTTGCTGCCTGCTTTGCATCTGTCGGCTTAGCCGTTGCCGGATCTGCCGTCGTCGGGTTCTTGCTTGGTCCAGCCCCTGCTCCTGCTGCTGGTGTTGGCGCAGTCATCATCACCTCGACGCTGCCTACGTGGGGAGTGGTACGCGGGCCGCTATCAGCACTGAGGGGAGGCTCTCCCGCGAGGATGACTCGGCGCGGGTAGGCGCGGGTAGACGCGGGACGTGTCAACGCCGACGTAGATCTTGTGGGCGCCAAGGCTGATGAAGACGCCATTGCACGGGGGCGGTCACCCTCCAAAGCTGCCTGCATTGTCGCTGACATAGTCCTAGATATCGAATCTCTGGACTAAGCCGGAGACGATGCGCTTGCCTGTGTCGATGAAGTTTCCCATCCGGATATTGACTCCAGCTAGCACCGCTGCTGGCCCCATAGTGGGCGCCAACTATCGTTGTGGTAGAACGGGAGATGCCATGGGTAGGCTTAAGTTGGGCGCCAATGTGTGCTAGAGGGATCCAGGGAGGGAAGATCTAGTGTTTTCGACACACAGAACACAATAACTTGATCTATATTCCTCACTAGTGAAGCTACAATTGCTCCTCGAGCTGTTTGAGCGAGAGGAAGAAGAAGCTACTACAAGTGCTAAATAAGAGAAAAGAATCAATCCCGTTCTCAGGGATCCCTACCCCTCCTTATAAAGGAGTGGCCTGGTTCCATCTAGAGCTGACGTGGACAAGTATATTCTAGGAATATGCTAGTCCCAAAATAGTAACTCGGCGAGCGTCTTTCCGTGTCCCCCTTCTATCGGTGGCAATGACTCAGGGTCCACGACATGTGAGCCTCGGGCTCATGGACTGTCACCTCGGTGACCTTCTCCTGGTCCACTGTCCCTCTATCTCTTGTCCGTAGCACTTGGCACTATACAGATTCCTAAGGGAGAGACAGTGTGCTATGTTGACTTCAGGGGTCGCCCTCTCCTTCTCGAGTAAGCTTCCCCATGACTCGGCCTTGCCCCGTATGACTCGACCAAGCCTTAACTTGTATGTACAAAACGTAATAGTTGTAGGCCGACACAGGTTTTAGTTACCTAACTCGGGATAAGTTGGGCCTTACTTGGCCTGCCTCTATATAACTTGGCCGGGTCAATCTTTGACCCAGTCAAGATCTATGAGGGTTTTCCCCCCTTTTTCCTTCGCTTGACCCTACCTGGTGTCATCCCCCTGATAGAATCCGATCTCGTTAAATGCTTTGGATCTTCGAGGGTTAGTACTCTATGAACTCGTTTTACCTGATCTCATAGATTAGATCTTGGATTTTGTGTGTTCATGTGATAGAAATTTTTTATGCTACGAACCCCTTCACTATTAGGCCAACGATGAATAGTAAAAATGCTCACAAGTTGTACACCTCTTATGATATCGAAATGGACTCTAGAAATGCAGAAACTGTAAAAGACCGTAAAAGTAATGGGGTCGAACCACATGCGCGATTAGTAACAGTAACGGTCTGTAACAGTGGAAGGCCATAACAGCGGTAGGCCGTAACAGTGGCAGGTCGAAACAGTAACAGACCAAAACAATAACAGGCCGAAACAGTAACAACTCTAAACAGTAACATGCTGGAATAGTAATAGGTCAAAACAGTATTGGTCCAAAACAGTAAGGGACCAGAAAAGTAAAGGGCCAGAACCTTAAATGGCCAAAACAGTAACGGGTCCAGAATAGTAGCAGGCCAGGACAGAAAAAGGCTAGGATCATAGCAGTCCAGAAACAGGCGGAATTTGCTCTAGACTAGAACAATAACATGTCGAGGAACTTACCATGTTAAAATAGTAACGGGCAGAACATGGGCCGGACATTTATGATCCTGAACAGTAAAGGGCCTAAAGTATATGCTCCCGTTTCGAATAGTGCATAGATATACAGTAACAGGCTAAAGCGGGCTGGCCAAACGGAGCCATTTTGAACAGTGCAGGACGGAACACTAATAGGCCCGGAAATTTATGGACCATGTAAACGGGCCAATTTTAAACAGTGTATGTGGAAACAGTAACAGGCCAGAAAGTTTACAGGCCATAAAATTAATAGGATCTCTTAATGGACCGGCGTACTTAATGATTATCAGTCCTTGGCCTACCACGATTTTATTGACAGTTAACGGTGCTAATTGGCCGTTAACGGCATTCGCCATATGTAAGATTGTATGACGTCAGCAGTCAACGCACAGTAAAAAAACGTGATAGAATCATTTGTGATGGGCTTCTACCACGATGGTGATCCGTAGTAGAAGGCTTTTTAACCACGAAAAACGAACCTTCAACCATGAAAATCGTCCGTTGTAAAAAGAAAATTTTCTTTAGTGATAATACGATTAAATTGTATTGGCAAGAAAGTAACTTATACCACTAGCTAAACGTTGTACTTGTTTCTGTGTGACCTCGTACTTAGAAAACAATCAAAATCGTATTATCTTCGATGCTTATGAATATGTCTCGTCCTCATCTCTTCTCTACTATATAATTTGTCTAGAGGTGGTTTTGGTCGCCCATAGTTTTCGTCCGTCGCTAGAGTCTGCGAGGAACTTCTCTGTCGCTTCCGACACGAACAAGGACCGAAACACCGGGATGACGCACGACAAAGTAAAAAAAGGAAATAGACGAATCGTTGGGGTCGGAGGCTGGGGATAGCCGGCAGCCGCCGCCCCCTCGCCATGATGTCCTCGATCCGCGACGCCTCGGCAGCACGTCGTGTTCTGTCGCTGTGATCTACACCTCCAGCCGACGTTTCTCTGCCCGTGTGCGTGTGCTCCGCCGCGCATCCCACTTGCTGACTGGATTGGTTCTCTCTTTTTCAATTTGAGGACGCGGCTTCAAATTCCTAAGTGGCAGGTCGAAGGAACCGAAATCAATGCGTTAACTATCGAGTCTCATGAGCTTGCTCGCGTGGAACAGAGGCGATGCGGCCGCCACGGTGAGTAGGTAGGGGACTTGCGGAGGAGGGACGACGGGTGAGCGGGAGCAACGCTGCCGTCATGGACAAAGAGCGCCCGCGGCGGGCGAGCTGGTGACGAGGTCGGGAGGACAACTCCGGACTGCGAGCAGTGGGGGCGAAGCAGAACGAAGGCCGGAGAGGATCTCAAGCGGGTGGCGTGCATGGAGGAGCCAACACACTTGACTTGCTCTGGCCGATGGCACAATAGAGGGTGAAAAGGTGGATCGGGTTGAGAGAGATATGTGTCGGGGGACGGGGAGGAGCTCGAGGCCTCGAGCTAGGCCGGCCGGTGAAAAAACAGACCAGAAAATTGCAGGAGGAGGCTACGCGCGTGTGGGCAGAAGGTGGCCTCGCACTGGAGCAAAGAATAGTGTGGTCTCGGACGGGGAGAGAGGCCACGAGAGGGGCGAGGCTAGCTCTGCCCGCTGTCGGCGCCCCAAAAACGCCCCATCGCATCAAGTCTCCGTTGTTGGACCTACCTACGCTGTCATGCGTCCTGTGCCTCACTTTAACACCGTCCGTATCCTGAATGGCTGACGCCGTCCCATCTAGGAAATCACTAGCGGAAATGCACAAGTCTGACACTCTCGATTCCTCTTTTACTTTGTCTAAATCAAAGTTGTTTCCTCTCTGCTGCAGTATGATTTCTTTCTACCAATCAATAATCTGATTCCTTAAAAAAAATGAAATTACCATGTGAAATTTTTTATGTTTAAAAAAATATTGCACAATAGTACATACAACTAAACACGGGCATAAACTTTTCTAAGTCGGTCAGCAAGCATTGTCCGCCAACTATACGACGACACAACAAGGAGCAGGGACTATTGATCTATAAAACACCATCGTAGCAGGTAACCCGACAGTACAAGCACAAGCCGTGGCTTTCTATGTTCCAAGCCTTCGTGCGGTGTTTAATATTTTGTGTATTTGCTTTTAAATGTGCAGAAAGCTCGACTCATTGAGAGGCAATACAGACGTCGGCGTACACGGTGAGATGGATAAAATAGTTTTGCGTGCGAACAATACTTGTGATGATCACAATCACTTACAACTTATGATATTTTAATAATAGCTTGCTTGCAGCGGTATCTAAAAGACCATTCTCACAGGTTTGCTAAAGCGTAGATAAGGTGCTGGGGAAAGAGGTTGTCGACTAAATAGCTACTTGTTGTCATATGAACAGATATCACCGGGCATTATGTTTATTTAAAAAAAATAGAACAATTGTTCAAATATGTGTACCTTTTATGTTATTCTGTAGCAACGGCATTCAACTAGTTATAGCATAACATACATATTATTGAACCGTGGGAGTTTGGTTCGAATTAGAAAATTGAGAGGATGATGTAAAATAAAGGTGACACGGTCTCGACGAATAAGTTTTTGATATATTTGTTTCCTTCATCTTCTGATTTCCGTGTAATCATATTGAGTAAAAAACAGTAAATCCACAATTAGCTAAACCTAGTTGTAGAAGTTCAATGACTGAAACTCTGAATTTGATTGTCCCTTCATTCAGACTTTGTATTGGAAACCAAATAATTACGTACGAGCAAAGGTAGAGCGGGTAAGAAGACGGCCAATTGAAGGCGATGAGCCCACGAGGAGCCGAAGACAGGCAAACCACCGGTGCGGCAAGGCGGCCCCGGCACCGCGACAGTTCGACGCGGTTCTGCATGCTCAAATGGCGCGGGCGCGACATATTCGCAATGTTCAGACGAGCGTGATTCCTTAGGCAGTCACGACGGCAACACGATTTAGTCGACAAGGCCTTTCCGCTGTGCGTGATCTCGTCAAGGCGAAGCGAACAATTTCTTTAGCAAACAAATAGGTACAGGCAAGAAAGTCCACGCAAAGGCGATGCAAACGTGTGCTCGTAGATTTTTTTTTTTTGAGGGGAAAAACAGCCGCCACTTTATTCAACTATCAAGTTCATAGGGATACAAAACTCATCTGGTGTTTGAGTTAACCAGATGTGGCGACCAACATTGCGAGAAACAGATGAACGTGCAAGACTGTGGGCCTCAAAATTTGAGGTCCTCTGCTCATGTACGAAGGAAACTCCAACAAAGTCCTTTGTCCTTTTATCAATCTCTCGTGTAATCGAACTGAACTTGCCTAAGTAGTTTCCACCGAGACTGTTAATAACTTCCCGACAATCTGACGCAACTCTAATCCTTGAGAGATTTAATTCTGACGCCAAAGCTAGTGCCTCGCGGCATGCGATCGCTT
The DNA here is from genome assembly GCA_030063025.1 of Avena longiglumis. Lineage (NCBI taxonomy): Eukaryota > Viridiplantae > Streptophyta > Magnoliopsida > Poales > Poaceae > Avena > Avena longiglumis. The sequence goes on along the minus strand of CP125974.1, from coordinate 465,060,964 downwards.
CAAGTATCGCTGGATCAGTTACGCCTTGCATCACCAGAACTGATGCGCCTAGATAAACACCTTCCGACGATCGGCAGACCGTAGCGGCCGTGCCAACATTATCAGACTTCTTCACCGCAGCATCCACATTGATCTTTGCTACACCTGGAGGAGACGCAATCCAGCGCCTCGTTTGAATAGGACGAGTAGCAGACCTAGTGAGAGATCGGACCTTCATCTTGCATGCAGTAGAAACTTCAAGATCATGAAGAAATGATTCAATAAAAGAATGAGTGGATAGCGGGCTCTGAAAAATTCCTTCATGAATTGCCTTCCGTCGAGCAAACCACACTGCCCACAGAGTGACTAAGCAGCGAGTAAGATCATCATGGCTGAGAGAGTTTATCATTGTAAATATCCAGCCCTTTGCATCTGGTTCCTCCGTCTTCATCATATGCTCTGTGATATTTTCAGGGGCAAGGGCCCAGATGCACCTACTCATGTTGCACTCCAAGAGAGAATGTCTCCATGAGTCATCAGCTCCGCACAGGCCACAAGAACCATCAGGGGCCATGTTGCGATGATGGCGGACATCACCTGTGGGTATCGAGTGTTTAGCCAGACGCCAAAGAAAAACTTTAATTTTGGATGGTACTTGGATGTTCCATAAGGCTGTCCAATTCTTCCCTTCTAGCTCGTGATCAGACCCGGTAGCAGTACCTTCGAGCCACGCCTCCCTGCGTGCCTTCGAGTTTACTAACATTCGATAAGCAGATCGAACCGAGAAGATCCCCGTGCGCTCAAACTGCCATGCCCAATAATCATCAAGACGTGTTGTTCCAATTGGGATGGCCCTGATAACATCTATATCCATCGGCAAGAAATATTTCTCCAGCTTCTGTACGTCCCATGTTGCAGATGATGAATTAATGAAATTCGCCACCACAGCCGGTGGATCATCCTTTATACAAGCAAATGGCCGAAGCATAGTATCTCGTGGGAGCCAATTGTCATTCCAGGCATGAGTTTTCTCCCCTGTCCCGATGCGCCGTATAAGACCCTGTTTCAAAGTGTCCCTTCCATCAATAATAGCACGCCATATCTGGGATGGATGTGACCCAACCTGTGCCTCCATCAGCTCACTATTCGGAAAGTAGACTGCCTTGAGTATCCTTGCACTCAGAGTTTCTGGATTTTGAATCATCCTCCATGCCTGTCGTGCAAGTAGAGCAAGATTAAAGAGTTCAATGTCTCGAAACCCCATTCCTCCCGCGTACTTGGGAGTAGTCATATCCTCCCATGACACCCAACACGTTTTCCTCTTGCCCTCGCGGCAGCCCCACCAGAAATTACGCAATAGACTGTTTATGTGTTGACACAGTCCTACTGGTAGCCTAAAGCATGACATGGAGAAAACAGGTATCGCTTGAGCAACTGACTTAATGAGTATCTCCTTACCAGCTGCAGATAGAAGGAGTTCTAACCATCCTTGCACATGCTTCCAGACTCGATCTCTTAAGTATTTGAATACTCCATTAATAGATCTCCCCACATCTGATGGCATGCCAAGGTACTTCTCACTAAGGGACTCGTTTTGCACATTTAATCTATTCTTCATTGCTGTACGTGTCGCCTCAGGACAACCTTTACTGAAAAAAACCGATGACTTGTCGAGATTTATCCTCTGGCCTGAAGCTTGGCAATAAACATCCAAAACTTCAGAAACTTCTCCCGCTCCCTCCACACTCGCTTTCACAAACAGCAGGCTGTCATCGGCGAAAAGAAGGTGGTTGACTGCGGGGGCAGTGCAAGCCACTTTTAGACCATGTAGGTTTGATGACGGTATAACACTTCTAGATTTTAAAAGGCACGAGAGGCCCTCTGCTGCAAGCAAAAACAAATATGGCGAGATTGGGTCACCCTGACGGATGCCCCTTGTGGGCTTAAAAGTTTCAGTCGGCGATCCATTGAATAACACCGAGAAACTCACCGTGGACACCATCCTCATCACTAGGCCAACCCATCCAGGGTTAAAGCCCATCCGCAACATAATAGCTTGGAGGTATGACCACTCCACCCTATCATATGCTTTCCTCATATCCAGCTTTAGAGCGCACTGTTGGTGCTTCTTTGCCTTGTTCCTTTTCATAAAATGGAGGCATTCATAAGCTGTAATAATATTATCAGTGATCAATCTCCCTGGGACAAAGGCAGACTGTTCCCGTGATACTATTTCTGGCAGTATCTTTTTCAGTCTGTTTGCAAGGACTTTGGAAGCAATTTTGTATATGACATTGCATAGACTAATGGGACGAAACTGTCCTAGTTCCTTCGGACTTGCCACTTTCGGGATAAGAACAATGAAAGTGTCGTTTATTTCCTCCGGGCCCTCAATCCCCTGAAGTATGCGAATTACCGCTGCAGTGACCTCGGCTCCACAAAGTTCCCAGTTTCGTTGAAAAAAGTGGGCTGGAAACCCATCAGGCCCTGGAGCTTTGGTAGGAAACATCTGGTATAAAGCTGTCTTCACTTCCTCAGCAGCGTATGGCATTGTTAAGCCATCATTCATCATCCCCGTAACTGAATTAGGCACAGTATTCAGCACGTCCTCCATCCCGCTCGTACCCTCTGATGTATACAGCGCACCATAGAATTCCTTTGCAAGGGAACATAGCTCTTGTGGGTTTTCAGTGAATTCACCATCGGATTTCTGCAGTCGAGAGATTTTATTTTTCTTTTTTCTTCTACTCGCCCGTTGGTGAAAAAAGTGCGTGTTTTTGTCGCCTTCCGCTAACCACTGTACACGCGAACGCTGACGCCACATTATCTCTTCAAGATGGTGCAATTCCGCAATGTGGTCACAAACCTTCAGCTCGGCATGATCCGGACCCATCCTACTTGGCCTAGCTCGCATGCGCTCTAGCGTAAATTTGAGCTGACGCAATTTTTTCCGAACACTACCAAATGTGTTCGTATCCCAATTGGAGAGACTACTAGAGAGAGCATTTAGCTTAGCCTTCATGTCTGATGCACAAGTACTGACACCACCAGCTCGCCAAGTATCTGTCAAGAACGGCTCAAACTCATCGTGTGCTTCCCACATGACCTCATAACGGAAGACACGAGAGCTCGCTGGAACAGTGGGTTCCCTTGGAGCCATCCACAACAGAATCGGCCCATGGTCTGATGTTACCGCCGTCAGGTGTTCTAGCGTAGCAAGCGGATACCGGGCTATCCAACTTGGGGAGGCCAAGGCTCGATCTAGCCTTGTGCGGCAGTAAGTCCCCCCTGCCACTTTCTTCTCGAAAGTCCACGACAGTCCTGTGTACCCTAGGTCAGCAAGGCCACATATATCGACAGTGTCGCGGAAAGCTGCAATTTGGGTACTGCATCTCTCATTCACACCAACATGTTCCTCTTTGTGCAAAACCTCGTTGAAATCACCAATGCATAGCCACGGTAGGCTAGATGATGATTTGATGAACTTCAACATATCCCATGTTTTGTGGCGTTCACAAACTTGCGCTTCCCCATATACACACGTCAGACGCCATGGTTCCATATCAATAGAAGAAACAACAACATCAAGATGGTACTGGGAATAAGGTAAAATCTCAATCTTTATTGTATTATTCCAAAAAATTCCAATTCCGCCACTGCGGCCAGAACTACTAATAGAAAAAGCTCGATCATAACCTAGCGTCGCCGCTAGTCCTTCCACTCGATGCCTATGGAGCTGGGTCTCCACTACACATAACACCAAGGGGGCATATTTCCGTGCAAAGTCACGGAGCTCGCGAATTGTCGCGGTCATGCCAATACCACGACAATTCCAACAGTATATGATCATTGCTCTCGGCGGTCCTCCCCATTGGAGGCCGCCGATCCCTTGTTTCCAGAATTGTGCGGACCCACCCTGTCACACTTTGAGGCTGCTGTTGCTGCCCTCTTTGTCTTCTTTATCTCTCTGGGAGGTATATACACGGGCGGAGGCGGGGGAACCCTCTCCTTCTCTGCATTTTTTGTTTCATCCTCCACGTCCAGCTTTCTCTGAACATTCTTCTCTTTTAACTCACTCTCCTGAGCTTCCGCACCTGACTGCTTCAAAGGGCTTGATGCAGAATCTGCAAGCTCCTCTGATGAAGGATCGTTTAAGCCAGCTTCCTCCGAGTCCCTCTTCCGAGCCAAGTTGGCATTGGTGTCCTTTGCCTTCCATTTACGTTGCACCGAACCACCAGCACCCCTTCCAGCAAACTTTCCTCCTCGTTTAGCACTATTACCACGGCCACGGTCGCCACCACCCTCTCGCTCAGAAAAACGGACACGTACACCCGGTGTTCCTGGCTTCCAGAACATCTCCTCGGACACCATCCATTGGCCAAACTGCAGATCCTCCTCCGCATGCTCTCCTGTGCCACACTCTAAATAAGTATGTCCCATAAGGCCACAATGTGCACAGAACTTTGGTATCTTCTCGTACTTGATCTGCAGAAACATTCTCTCATGCCCCTCCAAAGCCAGCGGCACAAACCGAGCCAAGGGCCGCGTCGAGTTCAGCAACACGCGAGCCCTATGGAAATCTCCAAACCTGGTCGGGATGGGTGTGAGATCAACGGAGACAACTTCTCCCACTCTGCTAGCTATTTGAATCAGCAACTCTTTTTTCCGGAACAAGGGTGGGATCTTGTGAATCTGTACCCAAGCTTGGACTTTGCTTGGTATCACCGTGGGCACCATTGTTGCCCCATCAAACGTTTCGACCATCAAAGCGCTCCCCCTGAACAACCAAGGGCCATCTTCCATTATCCTCTTCCAATCTCCCAGGCAAGCTGCCTGTATGACAAACAGATTTGTACCAGCAGCGTGAAAAGTGACTTCCCTTGCTGGTGTCCATGCTGCATGCATCGTTTTCTTCAGGGACTCCATGCTGAAACTCTTCTCGGTCAGCACCCGAGCCGCAGCCAACCACTTCACCTCCGGCCAGCTTTTCATCTCCTCTTTCCCAAGAACCACATCCTTCAGCCCTGCCTCGTGCAGGTTAAGGTTCTTGAGCAACTCTTGAACATCAAACCCCTTGTCCATCCCACTTCTCGAACTTGAATTCTCAGCCGCCATCGCGATCTGACACGGAAAAAAAACTTCCGTCCTCCTCCTCCAGACCCTTGCCCGTCCCACCGATCTGCCGCGGAAGCATAGCCCAGACAGCCCCACCGCCCCGGCCGATAGCTACGGGAGAGATCGAGGAAACAGAAGAGACGGCCGGGAAACCTGCTGCGGTGAGATCGCCGCCAGAGTCGCCCAACCCTAGAGAAACCCTAGGTAGCACATGAATCCCCCCCACTCGATCGTACGTGTGCTCATAGATTGATCCTGCCTACTCGTTGCTGCCTTAATTGCTTGTGAGACGGCCCTGATTGTTCTGGCCAACGACACGGGCTGGGCCTCTTGGAATCACAAATTCTGGTTAAATTTACAAGGAAAGTAGCTACACTACCGTCGTCCATTACTGGGGTTATAGCCCGGGCATCCCGGGGCGCAGATCCTCTCCTAGGACACCCTAAATCATTTTTTCCAAAAATTGAAAGTGTTTTCTAGGATACTTACACTAATAAACCGTCTTTATCAGGTCATAACTCAACAAAAATATAGTATATGTTTGCACCACGAGATAAATACCAGAATGGGCATACATCATGATGTAGAATGCGTGAAAATTGCCTCGGACCATAGGACGCGCCCTAATCTTGCACCTCCTTTGGAAAAACCACTCGTAGAAAACAGACCATCTGTTCGCGCCCCCTTAGAGCATTAGTTCCGGTTGCGCCACGAACCGGGACTAATGCTGAAATGCGTCCCGGTTCGAGCGGGCACGGGCCCAGATGCATGCATCCCGGTTGGTAAGGGGGCATACGTCCCGGTTTGTAACACAAACCGAGACTAAAAGTTGGGCGTCAGCCACGTGTCGTGGCACACACCTTTAGTCAGGTGGCCGCGAATGATTTTCGAGAAAGAGTACTCCTTGTTGTTCCGACATTGAACACATGGACAACGTATAAAACCATTCTCTTTGTTTGCCGTAGCCACATCGATAAATTTATCCACGCCTTTCATATACCCGGCTACGCGCCGGTCACCGTACATCCATTCCTGACCGTTCATCTGCATCATATAAGTAAGTTTATCAAAAAACAGGACATCATAAATAGTGAAATGACCAATTCACATCGACACATGTATTGTATCAATGACAGAGAAAAGATAAGATTGCTAACCTCGATCGAGGAAAATAAAGAGGAGAAAGCTCAAGTGCGTCTCGGACACCTTTTATATTTTTGTTTTATGAGAAATTGAACGGGATCATTCACTCAAACATTTCATCAAACACCTTGAATGCATGCATAGGGGAAAAAAACTAGCACACCCCTCACACCTTCCACCAAGAAAAAACAGAGTGAAGGCAGAGGGCTGGAGCGTTGCATTTATAGAGGACGAGAGCATACGTCCCGGTTTGGTCATTTCACTATTTATGATGTCCTGTTTTTTGATAAACTTACTTATATGATGCAGATGAACGGTCGGGAATGGATGTACGGTGACCGGCGCGTAGCCGGGTATATGAAAGGCGTGGATAAATTTATCGATGTGGCTACGGCAAACAAAGAGAATGGTTTTATACGTTGTCCATGTGTTCAATGTCGGAACAACAAGGAGTACTCTTCCTCGAAAATCATTCGCGGCCACCTGATTATGAAAGGTTTAATGCCCAACTATAATTGCTGGACCAAGCAAAGGGAAAGAGGGGTTATGATGGAAGATGGTGAAGAAGAAGATGATGATAACAACTATCATCATATGTTTCCTGAATACAGTGATACTGCAATGGAAGACAATGGAGAGGAAGAAGGTGAAGAACAGGCATCAGATGAGCCTGCTGATGAACTTGGTAGGGTCATTTCTGATGTAAAGCAAGACTGTGAAACAGAAAATGAGAAGTTAAAGTTAGAGGGCATGTTACAAGATCACAAGAAATTTTTGTACCCAAATTGTGAAGATGGCAGCACAAAACTCGGTACCACACTGGAATTGTTGCGATGGAAGGAAGAGTGTGGTCTAACTGACTCCTCATTTGAAAAGATGCTGAAAATAATGAAGCCTAAGTTTCCAAAACATAATGAACTTCCCGAGAGTACCTACGAAGCAAAGAAGACTCTTTGTCCTCTAGGATTAGATGTGCAAAAGATACATGCATGCATTAATGACTGCATCCTCTACCGCGGTAAGAAGTATGAGAATTTAGATAAATGCCCGGTATGAAATGCATTGCAGTATAAAATCAGACGAGATGACCCTGGTGATGTTGAGGGAGAGCCCCTCTGGAAGAGGGTTTCTGCTAAGGTTATGTGGTATGCTCCTATAATACCAAGGTTGAAACGCATGTTCAGAAACAAAGAGCATGCCAGGTTGTTGCGATGGCACAAAGAAGACCGTAAGAAAGATGGGAAGTTGAGACACCCTGCTGATGGGTCACAGTGGAGAAAATCGAGAGAGACTTCCCAGACTTTGCAGGTGACGCAAGGAACTTATGGTTTGGTCTAAGTACTGATGGCATGAATCCTTTTGGGGAGCAGATATGCAGTCACAACACCTGGCCCGTGACTCTATGTATCTACAACCTGCCTCCTTGGTTGTGCATGAAGCATAAGTTCATTATGATGCCAGTGCTCATCCAAGGCCCGAAGCAACCTGTCAACGACATTGATGTGTACCTTAGGCCATTAGTTGAAGAACTCTTACAGTTGTGGGGCAAACCTGGTGTACATGCGTGGGATGAGAACAAACAGGAGCCATTTGATCTACGAGGGTTGTTATTTGTAACCATCAATGATTATCCTGCTCTTAGTAACCTTTCAGGACAGACAAACAAGGGATATAAGGCATGCACACCCTGTGTAGATAAGACTAAAGGTACATATTTGCATAAATGCAAGAAGGTTGTGTACCTGGCGAATCGACGATTTCTTCCAACCAATCATCCCGTAAGAAAGAAAGGCAAGCATTTCAAAGGTGAGGCAGATCACCGGAAGAAGCCTGAACTCTCTGCTAGTGATGATGTATTTGGTATGCTCAAGGACATAGAAGTAATCTTTGGAAAGGGTCCCGGCGGTCAATCAGTTCCGAACGACGTCTCTACAGGACACGCACCCATGTGGAAGAAGAAATCTATATTTTGGGAGCTGCCATATTGGAAAGTCCTGCGTGTCCGCTCTTCAATCTACGTGATGCACGTGACGAAGAATCTTTGCGTGAACCTGCTAGGATTCCTAGGCGTGTATGGGAAGACAAAAGATACACCAGAAGCACGGGAGGACCAACAAATTATGAAAGACCCAAAGAACATGCATACACAGAACAAGACGGATAAAGGGCGTCACTTAAGTCGTGCCAGCTATGCTCTTACCAAAGCAGTGAAGGAAATTTTTTTGAAGTCCTTTAAAGTATCAACGTGCCGTCAGGCTTCTCATCTAATATAAAGGGGATGATAAATATGGCAGAGAAAAAGTTCCAAAACCTGAAGTCTCATGACTGTCACGTGATTATGACGCAGTTGCTTCCGTTTGCATTGAGGGGGCTTCTACCGGAAAATGTTCGAGTACCCATTGTGAAGCTGTGTGCATTCCTCAATACAATATCTCAGAAGGTAATCAATCCAGATATTCTGCCAAGGTTACAGAAGGATGTGGTACAATGTCTTGTTAGTTTTGAATTGGTGTTCCCACCATCCTTCTTCAATATTATGACGCATCTCCTAGTTCACCTAGTGGAAGAGATTGCCATTCTCCGTCCGGTATTTCTGCACAATATGTTCCCCTTTGAGAGGTTCATGGGAGTCTTAAAGAAATATGTTCATAACCGTGCTAGACTAGAAGGAAGCATCTCCAAGGGATATGGAACAGAGGAGCTCATTGAGTTTTGTGTTGACTTTATTCCTGACCTTAAGCCGATTGGTGTTTCTGACTCGCGGCATGAGGGAAGACTAAGTGGAAAAGGCATGCTGGGAAAGAAAGCAATGATATGTAGGGACGGGGATTCTTTCACTAAAGCACACTACATAGTTCTACATAATTCCACCTTGGCAGCTCCGTATATCGAGGAACACAAGAATATTCTACGCTCCAAAAACCTGGGGAAGCCTGAATCACTGATTACAGATGAACACATGAAGTCTTTCGGTGGTTGGATGCGGACACTTCTCTTAAATGACACCACTATTGGAGATCAGTTATACTTGTTGGCCGCGTCACCATCTTCTACTTATTGAATTTCCAAGGGTACGAAATAAATGGGAATACATTCTACACTATCGCCCAAGATAAAAAGAGCACCAACCAAAATAGTGGTGTCCGCTTTGATGCAATAGACGAGAATGGACAAAAGGACACATATTATGGTTACATGGAGGAGATATGGGAACTAGACTATGGAGTATCTTTTAAGGTCCCATTGTTTCGCTGCAAATGGGTCAACTTGAATGGGGAAGGGGTAAAGATAGACCAGTTGTACAGAATGACAACAGTGGATCTCAACAATCTTGGTTATAGAGATGAACCATTCGTCCTAGCCAATGATGTGTCTCAGGTTTTCTATGTGAAGGACATGTCCTCCAGACCGAAAAAAAGAAAAAATATGCAAACGAATACATCATATGATGAGACAAAGCGTCACATAGTTCTTTCAGGGAAATGAAACATCGTGGGAATCGAGGAAAAGACAGACATGTCAGAAGATTATAATAAGTTTGATGAAATTCCGCCCTTCACAGTGAAAACTGACCCAAGCATTTCGATAAGTAAAGAAGATGCTCCATAGTTACATCTGAAGCGATCATAAGGAAGGACATATGCCAAGAAGTTTATCCTCATATTATGTAACTCTAGTTCATGTCTTTCGCGGTTTGTGGCTTCACCGAAGGATATCTTTCGCGGTTTGTGGCTTGACCGGGACTATATATAGGGGGGCCTTTAGTCCTGGTTTTGTAGTCTCAGTTTTTAATATTAATAAATGTCTTGAGTGTTAGTCCCGTTTTGTGGCTGGACCGGGACTATGAAGAAGTTGTCCCGATTCGTACTTACCATTAAGATCTGATCTCCAAACGCGTGCGGTCACATATTAGGGAGTGCCTCTATGACCAGTTTCTTGGAGATGCCGGAGGACTGGGATCCGGCGGCATCTCCCTGAAACTGGTCGTAGTGGTGTCCCTGCTCTCGAAAACCATCTTGCAGCTTGTAACTTCTCTAACTAGATCAATACACCTGGGAGCTAACTAATTTCACATATTAGGGAGTGCCTCTATGACCAGTTTCTCGGAGATGCGGAGACTGGCTCCACAAGATCTCCTCGAAATTGGCTGTAGTGGTGTCCCTGCTCTCGAAAACCATCTTGCAGCTTGTAACTTCTCTAACTAGATCAATACGCCTGAGAGCTAATGAATTTCACATATTAGGGAGTGCCTTTATGACCAGTTTCTCGGAGATGCCGGAGGACTGGGATCCGTCGGCATCTCCCTGAAACTGGCCGTAGTGGTGTCCCTACTCTCGAAAACCATCTTGCAGCTTGTAACTTCTCTAACTAGATCAATACGCCTGGGAGCTAACTAATTTCACATATTAGGGAGTGCCTCTATGACCAGTTTCTCGGAGATGCCTGAGGACTGGGCTCCGTCGCCATCTCCCTGAAACTGGCCGTAGTGGTGTCCGGCCCTGCTCTCGAAAACCATCTTGGAGATGCCTCAAACTGGCTGGAGGACTGGACTCACAAGGATGCCTATTTATAGTACAAGCAGCTCGGCATAGTGTCGACACTTACAAAATAATGTCGACACTCATCCCTATTATTAGTGCTGACTCGTTTTTTGTCTCGGTTGGTGTCTCCAACCGGGACTAAAGGCTCATATGTAGTCTCGGTTGGTGACACCATCCGGGACAAGGTACACGCCGCACGACATAATGTCGACACTCACCCCTATCATTAGTGCTGCCTGGCCCAGCCTGCCGAAATCCCTCCAACCGGGACTAAAGATGAACCTTTAGTATATTGAAAATCCGAACAATGAAAATCCTTCGCGTGGTGTCATATTATGTTACATAGTCGAAAGGAAAAATACCAGACTTGGTATATTGATCATGTTTCGAAAAATCCTTCACAAAATGACCTATCATGTTCGAGGTTTCATGGCTTTCGGTCCAAATGACCGATGTTATGTGCTGAATAACGGCATAGTTTGTGATGCTGTGCCCATATTATGCATGCATGTGGACATTGGTATGGAGAACAATGTTGCAGGAGGAAGTTTTCCTTTTTGTCGCACGGAAAAGCCCTTTTCTATTTTCCGAGCATAAAAAACGGGTCGTTTTGTGAAGTAACCACCAAAATGCCGTTTCAGAATGCTACCGTCCCATTTTCCTAAAATACTAGACCACCTTACATGGACTACCTCCCAACCGGGACATCTCAAACCTTTTCGTCCATCCCGGGTAAAAAGGACAAATGTCTACCGAATCGGTAGGAAGTGGGTCCGGTTTGTACTACAGGTACATGATCTATCACCCGTGGTTTTTTGAAAAAATCATTTTTAGACTCGCAATATGTGGTTTCTTCAGAGATACAATGCAAGTTCTAACGATGCTCGTCCCCTATCTTCATGCACACCGGTTCGACCATAGTTAGAAATTCAGATAATTCAAAACGGGCATAATAAATTCAAAAAAAATCCTAACAATGAAAATCCTTCGCGTGGTGTCATATTATGTTACATAGTTGAAAGGAAAAATACCAGACTTGGTATATTGATCATGTTTTGAAAAAACCTTCACAAAATGACCTATCATGTTCGAGGTTTCATGGCTTTCGGTCCAAATGACCGATGTTATGTGCTGAATCACGACATCGTTTGTGATGGTGTGCCTATATTATGCATGCGTGTTGACATTCGTATGGAGAACAATGTTGCAGGAGGAAGTTTTCCTTTTTGTCGCACAGAAAAGCCCTTTTTCATTTTCCGAGTGCAAAAAATGGGTCGTTTTGTGAATTAACCACCAAAATGCCGTTTCAGAATGCTACCGTCCCATTTTCCTAAAATACTAGACCACCTTACATGTACTATCTCCCAACCGAGACATCTCAAACCTTTTCGTCCATCCCGGGTAAAAAGGACAAATGTCTGCCAAATCGATAGGAAGTGAGTCCGGTTTGTACTACATGTACATCACCTATCGCCCGTGATTTTTTGAAAAAATCATTTTTAGACTCGCAATATGTGGTTTCTTCAGAGATCCAATGCAAATTCTAACGATGCTCGTCCCCTATCTTCATGCACACCGGTTCGACCATAGTTAGAAATTCAGATAATTCAAAACGGGCATAATAAATTCAAAAAAAATCCGAACAATGAAAATCCTTCGCGTGGTGTCATATTATGTTACATAGTTGAAAGGAAAAATACCTGACTTGGTATATTGATCATGCTTCAAAAAAACCTTCAGAAAATGACCTATCATGTTCGAGGTTTCATGACTTTCGGTCCAAATGACCGATGTTATGTGTTGAATCATGACATAGTTTGTGATGTTGTGCCCATATTATGCATGCGTGTGTAAATTGGTATGGAGAACAATGTTGCAGGAGGAAGTTTTCCTTTTTGTCGCATGGAAAAGCCCTTTTCCATTTTCCGAGCGCAAAAAATGGGTCGTTTTGTGAAGTAACCACCAAAATGCCGTTTCAGAATGCTACCTTCCCATTTTCCTAAAATACTAGACCACCTTACATGGACTATCTCCCAACCGGGACATATCAAACATTTTCGTCCATTCCAGGTAAAAATGACAAATGTCTGCCGAATCGGCAGGAAGTGGGTCCGGTTTGTACTACAGGTACATGACCTATCGCCCGTGATTTTTTGAAAAAATCATTTTTAGACTCGCAATATGTGGTTTCTTTAGAGATCCAATGCAAGTTCTAAATGAGCCATTTTTCTTTCCGCCATTTCTTCCCGCCATTTTTCTTCCCGCCATTTTTTCCTGGCATTTCTCCTTGATTTCTCCAGCTTTTTCCCTTGATTCTTCCCTCCAGTTATCTTCCTGCCATTTCTCACTATATATATATATGTAGGGTTGGCCTCCATTGTCATTGCACATCTCTAGACTCATATCTGCAACCTCATCACTCTTTATCATGACTTCCACCGTAGCACTAACTCCCAGGGAGGCGGAGGCGCTTACCCTCGTACCCTGCCAGACTCTTGTGTCCCGTCGGCTAGATCGAGGCCGAGGCATGCCGGTTCCTCCTGTCCCTCTAGGTGTGGCGCGTCGGATGGCCATCACGAACCACTACTACTTCGACCTCACGCCGGAGCAGCGGAGGAATCCCAGATGGCATCCCGACTATTTCCTGACTTGGGAAGCCTTCTTCGTGGATCAGCGTCAGAGGGCGCTCGCCAGGAACGAGGAGGATGGCCCACCTCCTCCAAACTTCAACGAGGCCGGCCGTCGGTTGTGGTGGCGCGGTCGGACTCTCTAGAGCGTCATGTCCTACGACATGGCCGTCGACTCTAGCCCACGCCTGCGCTACCCTCAAGTCCAGCCCACTCGTACTCAGCCTTCAAGGTTCAACTACGGTGACCCCCGACGACGACAGTGATGACGGCCACATGACGGCGACTACAAAGGGCGAGTATTACAGGTGTAGGCAGGAGCATGACTGAATCACTCCAACATTGCAAAACAAGTTCGGCCGATTGTGGCTTAATCTGGACATGTATCTTAATTTTAAGTTCTTCTATGTAACTTTGTGTTAGTTGAGTTATGTACTTTTCTTTCCGCCCATTATTTCCCGTCCTTTTTTTTTCTCACCCATTAATATATAAAAATATAAGTTAACTCAAATCCAAATTAAAGCACAGAAAATGGTTTTGAATTATTTAAAAATAGAAAATGGTTTTGAATTATTTATTCAAATCGATACACTTTTTATGTTTAAAGTTTTTCTAAATTCCAAATTAATATTCAAAAAATATAAGTTAATTCATTATTAATTTCAAATGGTTCATAGTTTAAATGGTTACATTAATTATTTTTTAAAAATAGAAAATGGTTTTGAATTATTTATTCAAATCTAGACACTTTTTATGTTTAAGGTTTTTCTAAATTCCAAATTAATATTCAAAAAATATAAGTTAATTCATTATTAATTTTAAATGGTTACATTAATTATTTTTAAAAACAGAAGATGGTTTTGAATTAGTTATTCAAATTCAAACACTATTTATGTTTAAGGTTTTTCTAAATTCCAAAGTAATTATCATTTAAAAAATTACAAATTTAAACCCCAAAATAAAAAATAAGGCGGGAACAGAGAGAAAATTGCTGATTTTTTTTGAAAACAGGGTCATATGTCCCGGTTGGTGGACTAAAGACCCCTGCGCGCGCCCCTTGGGCTGATGAAAAAGTAGTGGACTATACGTCCCGGTTGGTGGCTCCAAACGGGATGTATGACCCTTTAGTCCCGTATGGAGCCACCAACCGGGACAAAAGGCCCTTCGTTTATAACTGACGCGCCTCCTCTTCTTCTTCCCCATCTCACTTCACTGCTTCTCACCGACGCGCGCACAGGAACCGCCCCCGACGCCGGCCGCTGCTCGCCGCCACCCGCTGCGTCTGCCGCCACCACCATCGCCTCCAAGGCGTCTGGCTACTTTTCCCCCTCGCGTGTGACCTCAATCGCCTAGATTCGAAGCTCCGTCCGCCGTCTGTCTCCGTCGATTCCGTCGTCTCCCGAGCTCGCCCGGCCTCGCCACCACCTCTGTCGTGTTCTTGGTGAGCTGCTGATCCTCACGTTGCTCTTATTTCTCTCCCTCTCCTCCTGTATTATTCTCCCCACGTGTGCTCGACGCCGCCGCCGCTCGAGCTCAACGGAGGCGACGCTCCGGTGACCAAGAAGGAGCGGCGCTGCCACTCTCTTGCTCCCTGCATCGCCCTCTCTCTAACGCGCCCATCCGCTGCGCGCGTCTCGCTTATCGCTGCCGCTGCTGCCGCCGCTGCCTAGGAGCTCCGCCGCCGCGTGACGTCACTTGGCGTCACCTTGCTCCGTGGCGGTGATGTGGCCCAGGCCCATCGACCTCGATGGGTAGGCTCCGCTGTGGTATAAAAATGATTTGATGCGTATGTTGACATCAGCATGCATGGAGGCTGAGTTGGCACTAGGGCCCCTCTGTCAGTCTCACTGGCTAGGGGTCGCCCCGGTGTAAAAACTATTTTCCTTTTTTTAATTCCAGAAAATGATTTAATATTGTAAAATCAATAACTTGTTGTTTATAAGTCAGAAAAATACAAATAATATATCAAATTGTTCAGACAAATGAAACCTATCTATTTAACCTATAATCATGCATTGTTAAACAACTTAAATGACAAGTATAATTAGAAGAACAAATGCACCCCTCTCATATGTTTCGGAGTTTCCCCGAGTTAGGGTTTTCACCCCTCGGAACCCCGATTAAATCGTTGAGCATGTCTTAGGGTTACATTCCAATGCAAATTAACTTGTCATATCATCATACTTGCTTGAGCATTGCATCGATGTCATGTGTTGAACAAGCTAAGCGTTCGGTTCTTCGCGGTAGAATACGAGATCGAGATCAAAGACCGAGGTCAACACTATCGAAGATCGAAGATTTCTTGATAGCCATCGCATTGTAGACGCTTAGCCATGATATTAGTTGTCATAGACCCCAGTTGAATCAATGTTGCACCTAGGGTTAGCCGGTGTGTCCTCGCCAGGGCATCCCGAACCGAGGGTTGATTGATTGCCGCCTTTCTTTTCGGTATTGGTTCTTCGTGATAGGATCCGAGCCTGATGGTTTCTCCGAATTAGGGTTTCTAATATTGTAAATTCATTTTTATTATTGTGTATGTATATATTAGGGTTTCTCCGAATTAGGGTTTGTATCTCTCAACACCGTACCTAACATTCTCCCTTAGCCGCTTTGACTTATCCGTTTTTCCACCTATGCAGAAAATCTGGACCCACACGACAGAGAGGAAGAAAAGGAAGAGTTGATCCAAGGTGTGATCCGCTGGGAAGAAAATTTAGATGTATCGACGTTACTGAACAACTCCGGTGAGGGTGATCCTCTTTTTGCCGGAAGAAACAACTTGTTTGAGGTTGAAGGTGATGCCTTCCACGAGGGAGAAGGCGATACCTTGTGTGATCGAGAAGATGACTGCTCCGGCGAGGTGCATGTAATATAATTAATTCATTAATTAATAATCTGCTATCTATATAGAAATAGTAACGACGATCTTTCTTCTTTTAGCCCTCCGGATCGAAGAAATCTACTGAAAAGAGCAGACGAGTCCCAACCAAAAAGTTGGAAGACCATGAGAGGTTCAGGATCAAAGATGTCGCTGAAGACGGCAAATCGACGGCTCCCGAAGTTGTCGCAACCAAATTTGTGGCACAATGCGGAGTAATCGTTAGGGACTTAATCCCGATCACCATTCGAAATTGGAATAGGCCTCCTGATGCGGAAGAAGAGGGAACATGTTTATTTGTCCCTAACCACGCCAAAGATTTACTGTGGAAGAGGCTCATGGTTAATTTCAAACTACCGAAGATAGAGCTGGATCCAAATGCGGAGGATCTAGTTGAGGACGCCTTAGAATATGGGAGAGCCATGGAGGCTAAGGTCAGGGAGTGGTCTTTGAAGAAGATGGCCCAGTTGTTGGAGATATGCCCTAGAGGCAATAATAAATGTAGTTATTATTATATCTTTGTGTTTATGATAAATGTTTACATTCATGCTATAATAGTATTAACAAGGAAACATTGATACTTGTGTGATTTGTAAACTTAATTTGAAGTCCCTAGTATAGCCTCTATACATCACTAGCTTGTTGGTTGATAAATGATTGTGGTTTCCCTATCATGAACATTGAGATGTTATCAACAACAAGATCATATCGTTAGGAGAATGATATTATGGACATACTCCTATAGATAAGCGTAGCATAAAGATCAAGTCATTTCAATAGTTCAATTGTTATATGCTTTCTGATACATAGTAACCTAATTCCTTCGACCATGAGATCATGCATATCACCTTTACCGGATGGATGCTTTGATGACATCAAACACCACACCGTAACTGGGTGGCTATAAAGGTGGCATTGAGTGTTCGGAAAGTATTGGTTGAGACACATGGATCAAGAGTGAGATTTGTCCATCCATATGACGGATAGATATACTCTGGTCCCTCTCGGTGGAATGTCATCCAATCAGCTTGCAAGCATGTGACTGGCTCACAAGGGATCACATATCACGGGAATGAGAAAAGAGTACTTATCGGTAACGAGGTTGAACTAGGTATGCAGAGATACCGACGATCATAACCTCGGATAAGTAAACTATCGTGAGACAAAGGGAAATTGGTATCGTATGTAAGTGGTTCATTCGATCGCAAAGTAATCGTAGAAATATGTGGGAGCCATATGAATTTCCAGAATCCTCTATTGGTTATTGTTCGGAGAAGTGTCTCGATCATGTCCGCATAATTCACGAACCGTAGGGAGACACACTTAAGGATTCGACGTTGTTTGAGTAGTTATGGTATGAGGAGAAAGAGACCGAATGTTGTTTGGAGTCTCGGATGGGATCTGGGATATCATGAGGAGATCCGGAATGGTCCGGAGAATAATATTCATATAAGGAAAGTCCCGTTTCGGAGTTATGGAATGTTTCCGGTGTTTTCATCGGGAATGTTCTAGAATGTTCCGGAATGTCCGGCACTCCGGAGGGGAAGGGTACATGAATGTGTTGTATCAAGTTGGTATGATTGCATCATGTACTAAGTGTCATCGCTGATCCAAATAAAGGATTAATCGAATCCTAGTTTGAAAAGTCAAATAGCTAAATTGAAAAGTCAAACGGCTAAATTTGGAAAGAGGAAAAGAGGAGGAGGGTGAAACCGAGTTGGGGAGGGAGTCCTCCTCCCCAAGCCGGTGAACCACCCAAGCCGAGTTGGGGAGGGACTCCCCTCCCCTTGGCCGCCGGTCCCTCCACCTATATAAGGAGGGGCAGGGCTCCCTCCTAGCACACACAAGTCCCTCACCTCAAACCCTAGAAGCTGCAGCCCACCATAGCCGCCGCCGCCCCCCTAGGGTTTTGCCCTAGCCGCCGACTTGGAGGTCCCCGGAACCCTAGCCGCCGGCTCTAGCACTTCCTCCTTGGTGTGTTTAAACCCTAGATCACCGAGGAGCTCTCTCAAACTCCACCATACTCGCTCCGGCTTAAGGCGAAGCCCTGCGAGATCTCCCCTCTACTTCCGGTACCACGTCGTTGTGCTGCCGGAATCGCGAGGAGAGTGCTACAACCTCCGCTGCCTACTGGAACAAGGGAGAGGAAGGTCTTCGTCGAGAATTTAACGCGTGTGACCGACTACGGAGCGCTGCTGAACGCAGCCTGGGAAGGATCGCTCACGATCTTGAGATCGGCAAGAGTACGACTACATCACCCACGAGAATCCGCTCTCGTTAAACACTTTGGAATCTTCGAGGGTAAGTTATTCCATCGACTCGTTGCTATAATCTAGTAGATAGATCTTGGCTTGTTTGTTTGTATGCGATAGAAAATTTTTGTTTTCCATGCTACGAAACCCTACAGTGGTATCAGAGCCGTCTATATGTAGATCTGTTCACAGAGTAGAACACAATGGTCATTGTGGGCGTTGATGCTTTTATTGTCGATTGCTTCTTGTGTACTTTGCATCTTGCGGTATGTTGGGATGAAGCGCCTGGCTAACCTTACATGACATCGTTCATGAGACTTGCTCCACGCTTGACATGCAACTTGTATTGCATAAGTGGCTTTATGGTGCCTGTTTCTCCTAGCATAGTTAAGATCCAATTTACAATGGGTGATCAACAATACTAGTATCAATGTTGTGGTTCTTGTTCGTAAGTTAGAACGACACTTATTGAAAGCCCCAAACCACGTAAAATATGCAAAGAAAGTAGAGGCGTCTAACTTTGTTTTGCAGGGGTGTCTGATGATGTGATATGGCCATGATTGTGGTTATATTTGATGTATGCAATGTTCCTTATTGTAAGTTGGCAACCGGCAGGAGCCATATGGTTGTCTTTAATTTATGTTAAGACCCGCGTGTCTATTCAAAGTAGTTGTAATAGTTGAAGACGGTGGACGACAACCATGGAGAAGCGTCATTGACCTTGATGCAATGCCGGTGATGATGGAGATCATGTTCGTGCTTGAAGATGGAGATCGGAAGCACAAAGAAGAAAGGCCATATCATATCACATATTTTGAATTGCATGTGATGTTAATCCTTTATGCATCTTGTATTTCTTAGTAGACGACGGTAGCATTATAAGATGATCCCTCATGCACATGAATTTCAAGTCATAAAGTGTTCACCCTTAGTTAGCACCATTGCTAAAGCTTGTTGTTTCGAAGCACCACGTGATGATCGGGTGTGTTAGATTCTGCAAGTGTATACAACGTGAGCAAGCCAGATTTGCCCATGCGGAATCTAAGGTTTGATCTTAACGAGCCTAGCATGTACAGACATGGTATCGGAACACGGATCACCAAAAGTTAAAGCATGAATCATATAAGTAGATATGATGAACATGACGATTGTTCGCCATTGAAACTATATCAACTCTCATGATGATCGGTGTTGATGTGGTGGATTTGGTTCATGTGATCACTAAAACAATGTGAGGGATATTGTTTTGAGTGGGAGTTCACCTAGATTAATTTTATTATTAATTTGAACTCAATTTGTCATAAACTTAGTCTAAACTATTGCAAATATGTTGTAGATCAATGGCAGCCCCTACCATCAATTTTAATGCGTTCCTAGAGAAAGAAAAGTTGAAAAACAATGGAAGCAACTTGGATTGGTTCCAATTTGAGGATTGTCCTCACCTGGTAATTTGACCTATGTCTTTGGATGCACCATTGGTGACCCACCTGCAGCTGATGCTACCGATGAAGTAAGAATGTTTACCTCGCTCGGAAGAATCAGTACTCCATAGTTCAGTGTGCTATCTTGTATGGTTTGGAATCAGAGCTTCAGAAAAGGTTTGATAATTCAGACCCATATGATATTGTCGAGGATCTTAAATTGATTTTTGAGACTCATGCGGCAATTGAAAGTTATGAGGCTTCTGAAAAGTTCTTTAACTGCAAGATGGAAGAGAGCAGCTCCGTCAGTGAGCATGTGCTTAAGATGTCTAGGCACGCAAACAAACTTCAAAGCTTGGGTATAGTGATTCCTAATGCTTTGGGGATTTACCGTGTCCTCCAATCACTACCACCAAGTTACAAGAACTTTGTGATGAACTACAACATGCAGAACATGAACAAGCAGTTGCCAGAACTGTTTTCTATGTTGAAGTCTGCAGAAGTGGAGATCAAGAAAGAGGACCAAGTGTTGTTGGTCAATAAGACCACAAAATTCAAGAAAGTCAAGTCTAAGCAGAAGGGACACTTCAAGAAGGGTGGTAAGAAAGTTACCGCACCGGCGAAGAAGACCAAGGCTGGACCTAAGCCTGATACTGAGTGCTTTTACTGCAAGGGAGAAGGTCACTGGAAGCGGAATTTCCCAAAGTACTTGGCGGATTTGCAGAATGACAACATCAAGAAGAAAGGTATATCTGATATACATGTTATTGATCTGTATCTCACTAGTACTCGTAGTAGTGCCTGGGTATTTGATACTGGTTCGGTTGCTCATATTTGTAACTCGAAACAGGTGCTGCAGAATAAACGGAAGCTAGCGAAGAACGAGGTGACGATGCGCGTGGGAAACGGATCAAAGGTTGATGTGATCGCGGTCGGCACGCTACCCCTTCATCTACCATCGAGATTAGTTTTATACTTAAATAATTGTTATTTGGTGCCTGCGTTGAGCATGAACATTATATCGGGATCTTGTTTATTGCGAGACGGTTACTTGTTTAAGTCCGAGAATAATGGTTGTTCGATTTATATGAGTAATATGTTTTATGCACATGCACCTTTGATAGATGGTCTATTCTTATTGAATCTCGATAGTGGAAATACACATATCAACAACATTGAGGCTAAACGTTTGAAATCGAGCGATAACTCGACCTATATGTGGCACTGTCGTCTTGGTCACATTGGAGTGAAGAGTATGAAGAAACTCCATTCCGATGGACTTCTTCAATCACTTGATTTCGAATCACTTGAAAGATGCGAAGCATGTCTGATGGGAAAAATGACTAAGACTCCATTTTCTGGTATGATGGAGCGAGCTACGGACTTATTGGAAATCATACATACCGATGTGTGTGGTCCAATGAGTGTAGTATCGCACGGTGGTTATCGTTATGTTCTTACCTTCACGGATGACTTGAGTAGATATGGGTATATCTATTTCATGAAACATAAGTCCGAAACTTTCGAGAAGTTTAAGGAGTTTCAAAGTGAGGTAGAGAATCAACGTAACAAGAAGATTAAATTTCTGCGTTCTGATCGTGGAGGTGAATATCTAAGTTATGAGTTTGGCGAGCATTTGAAGAAATGCGGAATACTTTCACAGTTGACACCGCCGGGAACACCACAGCGTAATGGTGTGTCCGAACGTCGTAATCGAACTCTCTTAGATATGGTTCGTTCTATGATGTCACTTACAGATTTACCGCTATCATTTTGGGGTTATGCATTAGAAACAACCGCATTCACTTTAAATAGGGCACCGTCTAAATCCGTTGAAACGACACCGTATGAATTATGGTTTGGGAAGAAACCTAGATTGTCGTTCCTTAAAGTTTGGGGATGCGAAGCCTATGTAAAGAAGTTACAGCCGGACAAGCTTGAACCCAAAGCGGAAAAATGCGTCTTCATAGGATACCCGAAGGAAACTATTGGGTATACCTTCTATCATAGATCCGAAGGCAAAATCTTCGTTGCCAAGAATGGATCCTTTCTAGAGAAGGAATTTCTCTCGAAAGAAGTGACTGGAAGGAAAGTAGAACTCGACGAGGTTGTTGAAACTTCTCTCGAAATTGCGAGTAGCGCAGCACCGGAAGAAGTTCCTATGGTGCCTGCAGCAATAAGAGAGGAAGCTAATGATGGTGATCATGAAACTTTGGTTGAAGTTGCTACAGATCCTCGGAGATCAATGAGAACTCGTACCACTCCAGATTGGTATGATCCCGTTATGAGTGTCATGTTGGTGGACAACACCGATGACCCCGAGACATATGAGGAAGCGATGATGAGCCCAGATTCCAATAAATGGCAAGAAGCCATGAAATCCGAGATTGGATCCATGTACGAAAACCAAGTATGGACTTTGGTGGACTTATCGGATGGCCGGAAGGCTGTCGAGAACAAATGGATCTTCAAGAAGAAAACTGATGTTGATGGTAATGTTACTGTCTATAAAGCTCGACTTGTCGCAAAAGGGTTTCGACAAATTCAAGGAGTTGACTACGATGAGACTTTCTCACCGGTAGCGAAGTTAAAGTCTGTGAGGATTATGTTAGCAATCGCTGCATATTATGATTATGAGATATGGCAGATGGATGTCAAAACAGCATTCCTCAATGGAGACATTGATGAAGAGTTGTATATGATGCAACCCAAAGGTTTTGTCGATCCTAAAGATGCTAACAAGGTATGCAAACTTCAACGGTCCATCTATGGATTGAAGCAAGCATCCCGAAGTTGGAATCAACATTTTGATAAGGTGATCAAAAGTTTGATTTTATACAAACTTATGGAGAAGCTTGTATTTACAAGAAAGTGAGTGGGAGCTCTGTAGCATTCTTAATACTATATGTAGATGACATATTGTTGATTGGGAATGATGTAGACCTTCTTAATAGTGTCATGGAATATTTGAATAATAGTTTTTCAATGAAGGATCTTGGCGAAGCAGCTTACATATTAGGCATAAAGATTTATAGAGATAGATCGAAACGCCAAATATCATTGTCACAGAGTACATATTTGGACAAAGTTCTAAAGAGGTTTGGAATGGAAGATAGCAAGAAAGGGTTCTTGCCCATGTTGCCCAATACGACCTTGAGTAAAACTCAAAGTCCGACATCGGAAGAAGATAGAGAAAGGATGAGTAAAACTCCCTATGCCTCAGCCATAGGATCTCTAATGTATGCCATGCTATGTACTAGACCCGACATTGCATATGCTGTTAGTTTAACTAGCAGATATCAAAGTGATCCAGGAGTGGATCATTGGACAGCGGTAAAAAACATCCTTAAGTACTTGAGAAGAACTAAGGATATGGTTCTTTCTTATGGAGGTGATGAACAGCTCGTTGTTAATGGTTACACCGATGCTAGTTGGAACACCGATCCGGATGATTCTAAATCACAATCTGGATACGTATTTATTTTGAATGGTGCAGCAGTTAGCTGGAGGAGTGCAAAGCAAAGCGTTGTGGCGAGATCTTCAACTGAATCGGAATACATGGCTGCTTCGGAGGCTTCACAAGAAGCAATATGGATGAAAGAGTTCATTGCAGAGCTGGGTGTGGTTCCTAGTGCGCTGGACCCAATGTCTATCTACTGTGATAACATGGGCGCCATAGCCAATGCGCAAGAACCAAGGTCACACAAGAAGCTGAAGCACATCAAGCTACGTTTTCACGCTATTCGAGAACATATCCAAGATGGGGATATAAAGATTTGCAAAGTACGTACACACAGATCTGAATGTGGCGGATCCGTTGACTAAACTTCTCCCGAGGGCAAAACATGACCAGCACCAAACTGCCATGGGTGTTCGGTATATTACCATGTAGTCTAGATTAGATGACTCTAGTGCAAGTGAGAGACTGTTGGAGATATGCCCTAGAGGCAATAATAAATGTAGTTATTATTATATCTTTGTGTTTATGATAAATGTTTACATTCATGCTATAATAGTATTAACAAGGAAACATTGATACTTGTGTGATTTGTAAACTTAATTTGAAGTCCCTAGTATAGCCTCTATACATCACTAGCTTGTTGGTTGATAAATGATTGTGGTTTCCCTATCATGAACATTGAGATTTTATCAACAACAAGATCATATCGTTAGGAGAATGATATGATGGACATACTCCTATAGATAAGCGTAGCATAAAGATCAAGTCATTTCAATAGTTCAATTGCTATATACTTTCTGATACATAGTAACCTAATTCCTTCGACCATGAGATCATGCATATCACCTTTACCGGATGGATGCTTTGATGACATCAAACACCACACCGTGGCGGGTGGCTATAAAGGTGGCATTGAGTGTTCGGAAAGTATTGGTTGAGACACATGGATCAAGAGTGGGATTTGTCCATCCATATGACGGATAGATATACTCTGGGCCTCTCGGTGGAATGTCATCCAATCAGCTTGCAAGCATGTGACGGCTCACAAGGGATCACATATCAGGAACGAGAAAAGAGTACTTATCGGTATGAGGTTGAACTAGGTATGCAGAGATACCGACGATCATAACCTCGGATAAGTAAACTATCGTGAGACAAAGGGAAATTGGTATCGTATGTAAGTGGTTCATTCGATCGCAAAGTAATCGTAGAAATATGTGGGAGCCATATGAATTTCTAGATTCCTATATTGGTTATTGTTCGGAGAAGTGTCTCGATCATGTCCGCATAATTCACGAACCGTAGGGAGACACACTTAAGGATTCGACGTTGTTTGAGTAGTTATGGTATGATGAGAAAGAGACCGAATGTTGTTCGGAGTATCGGATGGGATCCGGGATATCACGAGGAGATCCGGAATGGTCCGGAGAATAAGATTCATATAAGGAAAGTCCCGTTGCGGAGTTATGGAATGTTTCCGGTGTTTTCATCGGGAATGTTCTAGAATGTTCCGGAATGTCCGGCACTCCGGAGTGGAAGGGTACATGAATGTGTTGTATCAAGTTGGTATGATTGCATCATGTACTAAGTGTCATCGCTGTTCCAAATAAAGGATTAATCGAATCCTAGTTTGAAAAGTCAAATAGCTAAATTGAAAAGTCAAACGGCTAAATTTGGAAAGAGGAAAAGAGGAGGAGGGTGAAACCGAGTTGGGGAGGGAGTCCTCCTCCCCAAGCCGGCGCACCACCCAAGCCGAGTTAGGGAGGGACTCCCCTCCCTCCCCTTGGCCGCTGGCCCCTCCACCTGTATAAGGAGGGGCAGGGCTCCCTCCTAGCACACACAAGTCCCTCACCTCAAACCCTAGAAGCTGTAGCCCACCATAGCCGCCGCCGCCCCCCTAGGGTTTTGCCCTAGCCGCCGACTTGGGGGTCCCCGGAACCCTAGCTGCCGGCTCTAGCACTTCCTCCTTGGTGTGTCTAAACCCTAGATCACCGAGGATCTCTCTCAAACTCCACCATACTCGCTCCGTCTTAAGGCGAAGCCCTGCGAGATCTCCCCTCTACTTCCGGTACCACGCCGTTGTTCTGCCGGAATCGCGAGGAGAGTGCTACAACCTCCGCTGCCTGCTGGAACAAGGGATAGGAAGGTCTTCGTCGAGTACCGAACGTGTGACCGACTACGGGAGCGCTGCCGGAACGCAGCGCCGGAAGGATCGTCTACGCGATATTGAGATCGGCAAGAGTACGACTACGTCACCCACGAGAATCCGCTCTCGTTAAACACTTTGGAATCTTCGAGGGTAAGTTATTCCATCGACTCGTTGCTACAATCTAGTAGATAGATCTTGGCTTGTTTGTTTGTATGCGATAGAAATTTTTTGTTTTCCATGCTAAGAAACCCTACACCAGTGTTTGACCAACTGGAAGAAAAGATTGCACCTTGACTATGTCGTGAAAGAGAAGACTCCCGATTTCAAGAATATTCAGTTTGAGAAGATAAAACCATTCTGGCTTGAGTTTGTGAAATACAAGACATCAGAAAAAGCTAAGAAAATGTCTGCAACGAATAAGCTAAATGCTGCTGACAAGAAGTATCACCATACTATGGGGCAAGGTGGCTACAGGGCTGGCATTCCTAAGTGGGAGAAACTTGAGAATGAACTGCGTGCTAAAAAGATCACCCCAGAGACAGAAGATTGGGTAGAACGTGCAAGGAATTGGTTTTACGGGCATGGGGGCACGTTTGACTCGGAAGGGAAGTGTATATATAACATACAATATAAAGAAGACCCCTTGCCAATCGAGAAGATGAGAAAAACAGTAAAGGCTGTTAAAGATGGGGAATTCATTCCCGATAGAGAGAATGATGAGCTCACACTCGCCCTTGGAAATAAGGAACATGATGGACGAACACGAGGCACAAGCGGCTCCAAACCATGGAGGACTGGGTTTCCCGAAGAGAGGAAGAAATATCCTGATAGAAGCCGTCAGAGGAGAAAGGACAGGGCGGAAGTTGAAGCAGATATTGAGAAAGAGCGAATGCGTATAATTGAAGAACGAATAAAGCAACAACAAGATGAAATTAACGCACTTAAAGAGCAAAGTACTACCGGCCCATCTCAGCAGCACACTGCATTCGATGCTACCGGCCTATCGAATAATCAAAAAGCAGTGTGGCTTCCACCGAGGTACCGGGTGATGACAATGGCAATGACGATGGTGCATCGACGATGGCTCCTGTTGGCTACCCAGTGGATGATATCACAGAGATGACACACTGCGAGCTACATGTCAAAGTTGTGAACATATCAATGAAGGTGGCGGTCGGCTATGCCTTACCAATTGGACCCACACCAACTTACCACTGTCGTCCGGTTCCAGAGGGCTACGCTATTGTCGGGGTGGATGAAATCATGCCCACCTTTGAAGTTTTGGATCTTCACTACCCTATAGGTGAAGGGGATTGACTGTACTAGGAGACGCAACAAACGTCAACATTCTATGGCCAAAGGAATGTATCGTGCTTCGAAATCACACGCCAAGTCCATCTTCGCCACCGCTTCACCCGTCTCCAGCGAGGTCGTCGCCGCCGCGGCAGCCGTCTTCGTCGCCTCACCCGGCTCCGTCGCCTCACCAATCTCCAGCGCAGCCATCGCCGCGACAGCCATCGCCGGCGCCTCAGGATAAAAAGCGTAAGCGTACCGCTACTCTGCGTCGTGGTAAGCGATCGTCGAAACGTAAACAAGAGCCTCTTCCAAAAGTACCAAAGGTTCCTCCCAAGAGAGCTTATGACTATACTGAAGAGGAGACTGCGGCGATCGTTGATGCAGAAACGACAACGTTTTTCGCTAAGCTGAGGCGGCCGAAAGAGCCAGAGTTCCCCAGCACCAAAGAAGAAAAAGCCAAAGTGTTGAGAATGTTAAAGACTCTTCATCAACCTGAGCCAAAGCTGTCATCAGACTATGAGCGTTCTATTCTCAAGTCACATGCGGCACAACAAGCCTCGAAGAGCAGTACTGATGCAAGCAAGAAATCTGTTGCCCAGCTCGGAGAACAAGCAAAACAGTCTTGCGCCCCTCTCAAGGTGATTTCCCAAACCAATGTGGGGTCGAGCAAATAAGGAGCCGAAGAGCGGTATGATCCAGAGGTAGTTGCACAATACGGAGAAGCTGCCGCTGCTCAAGTTATGAGTATTGCCCAGTACTTATCCCAGTTAGAGTACTTCCCCGTGAGTGAAGTAGCATACAAATACCAGTACGGCAAACCTCTCGTCAAACCTGAGGAGGTAAATAATCTTCCAACAAAAATGCGAAGATTGCATAACTGGTACATGCATGCCACAAAGGCCGGGGCTAACTGGATAGTGCTGAGGGTTACAAAAAAGCATCATCGGAAAGAAAAGGATGACATGATATCCATTGAATTTGATGAACTATTTCAATTATTTAATCAAGACGCCTTGGACAAATCGATCATCAGTGCCTATTGTCTGTAAGTACTAATTCTGTAATTAATTTAGTCTCCAGCTATCTCACCTTGTTTATTGCATGTATATAATCATACTGTAATATGCAGAATGAAGATTCTCGAATGCAGCAGAGGACAAATCTATGACATTGGCTTCATTGAACCATATTGGGTTCATGAAGCTAATCTCAAAACAAGCCCCCAGGATACGGAGGATAATATAGTACACGCGTTAAGGTTTCAAGAAACCAGAAGGGAAATACTTTTTCCTTACAACTTCGAGTGAGTGTTATTATCTTCTATACACTTTCTATTTCGTTTACTCGATGTTAAGTATATAATTGATTAGTTATGCATTCGCAGCTTCCACTATATTCTGTTAATCATTCAACTTGACAAAGGGCATGTACTAGTCATGGACTCAAAACATAAACCCCTTGAGCAGTGGAAGGACATGTAGATGCTTCTCCAGCGGTAATTCTAATGATTACGACACTATATCGGCAATGCTCGTGAATTTTATGATATCAAGTAATTAATAACTTATTTTATTTGTTTTCTTCGCCGGGCAGCGCTTGGAAACGGTTCACCAACAAGGCTAGGGGTGTTTGGAAAGCGGAGCTTACATTTCAAGCACTAGATGTAAGCACCACTAGCTATATCCGCACATCTCTTTGATTCTAGTTTTGATACAGTTATTATCATGATTGATTATTATTTTGATTGAACTATGTTCTCGTAAAGTGCCTGACACAGGGACCAGGTAACAATCTATGTGGATACTGTGTTTGCGAGTTCATCTGGCAGACGTGCGATGAGAAGGGCAGAAATTTAGATCAACTTCACGTACGTAAATAATTTCTATAGTTTTTAATTACAATCAAATTGTGTTTAGTTTCATTAATATAGGCTGACTCTTTTTTTAAATCAGATCGAACGTCTACGGGACGGTATTCTGCCAAAGGATCGCGGATGAACAATTCAAGAGGAATTGGCGAGATTCTTGGATGCAGAAGTCCTAAACCCAAAAGGGGAATACTATTCGGCTGTGTATAGACAATAGGGATCGTAAAAAGAGCAACTTTTGTATGTAGTGCATGAACTCGATCCGTGTATCGAATGTAATATTGTCATGATGATCTTGTGTAATATAATGGTTCCTTCATTGATGAGTGCAAAACACTAAATAAACAATAAAACAACCTAAATGAATTCTTCGCGGCACAAAAGTGGCGAAAATCTTGCATGGCAACAAAAGTTGCCAATGAATTCTCTGCCATGGCAGGAAGAATGTCAAATCTACATGCAGAAGGTTATTTGTCCCGGTTCGTGTTACGAACCGGGACGGTTGCTCCACCGCCCCTCGCCCTCTGACGCCGCCACGTGTACCCCCATTTGTCCCGGTTGGTGGGGCAACCAGGACTAAAGGTTGGGGCTTTAGTCCTGATTGCCCCGTCCCGGTTGGTTAACCGGGACTAATGCCGCTTACCAACCGGGACCAATGGGGTGTTTTCTACTAGTGAACACAGGTTTTTCGGATTAAGAAAATGGAAATTAAAGATTTCTCCAAATGACCACGAAATCTCTAGTTGGAGAAGTTTATTGTGATGCTGAGAGGGGGCTAGGTGCTGGGTTTAGGCTCAATTCATGGAGTGGTTCCATATTCTGGACGGCGAGTGGGGAATATAGGGTTGAAAGCCATGTTAACTCCCACTTGATAGATATCCGGGTGGTGCCTTGGATGCGAAAAGACCTGGTATGCCTTGCTTATTATTTTATGAGGGCAGTGGGTCACATGCAAGGGATCCAAGATCCGTTTTCAGATTTTTTTTTTGATTTTTTAGATGTTGTTTGGTGTTGTTTAAAAAATGGCCAAACCCGCCGGCGACCGCGGCAAAGCAAGGGTCAGTGCAATCTTGAACCTAGGCATGCATCTAGACTAGGTACCCCATGGGAAACCGCAAACAATTTTTTCCTAAAATTTGAGAGTGTCTTCAAGGATACCTACAGTTAGAAACCACCTTTATTGGGCCATAACTCAAGAAAAATACAGTATATGCTTGCACCACGAGATAAAAACCCACCCCCGTGAATGGTCATACACCATGATGTAGCATGCGTGAAAATTGCCTCGGGCCCTTGGGTGCGCCCTAATCTTTCACCTCCTTTGGAAAACACCGTTTTTTCGGGTTCAGAAATGGAAAGTCAAGATTTCTCCAAATTACCACAAAATCTTTAGTTGGAGAAGTTGTTTGGGATGCCGAGAGGGAGCTAGGTGTCGGGTTTGGGCTCAATCCTTGGAGTGGTTCCATGTTCTGGGCGGCGAGGGGGGTCTAGTGTTGAAAGCCATGCTAACTCCCACTCGATAGACATTCCGGTGGTGCCTTGGATGCCAAAAGACCATGTATGCCATGCTTATGATTTTATGAGGGAACTGAGTCACACGCAAGGGCTCCAAGAGCTGTTTTCAAATTTTTCTGATTTTTTAAGATTTGTTTGGTGCTGTTCAAAAAAACCCGTCAAACCATCTGGCGGCCGCGACAAAGCAAGGGTCGGTGCAATCTTAGACCTAGGGATGGATCAGCCTAGGTACCCCATGGGTCACCCCAAACCATTTTCCCGAAATTGAGAGTGTATTCTAGGGTACCTACAGTTAGAAACCACCTGTACCGGGTCATAACTCAAGAAAAATACAGTATATACTAGCACCATGAGATAAATACCCACCTCCAGGGAATGGCCATACACCATGATGTAGCATGCATGAAAATTGTCTCGGGCCCTTAGGCGCACCCTAATCTTGCACCTCCTTTTGAAAAACACCAGTGCTCGAAGTCAATATTTCTCCAAATGACCACGATATATGTAGTTGGATAAGTTGCTTGTGATGCCGAGAGGGAGCTAGGTGTAGGGTTTGATCTCAATCCATGGAGTGGTTCCATGTTCTAGGCGGCAAGGGGGGATCTAGGGTTGAAAGCCATGTTAACTCCCACTCGATACATATTCGGGTGGTACCTTGGGTGACAGAATACCTGGTATGCCTTACTTATGATTTTATGAGGGCAGTGGGCCACATGCAAGGTCTCCAAGAGCTGTTTTCACATTTTTATGGTTTTTTTAGATTTTGTTTGGTCTTGTTCAAAAAAATGGCCAAACCCGCTAGTCGTTGCGACAAAACAATTGTAGGTGCAATCTTGGACCTAGGCATTCATCTAGCCTAGGTACCCATGGGGCACCCTAAACATTTTTTACCAAAAATTGAGAGTGTCTTATAGGGTACCTACAGTTAGAAACCGCCTTTATCGACCGTAACTCAAGAAATATACAATATATGCTTGCACCACGAGATAAATACCCACCTCCCAAAAATGGCATACACCATGATTTAGCATGCGCAAAAATTTCCTCGGGCCCTTGGGAGCGCCCTAATCTTGCACCTCCTTTGGAAAAACACCGGTTTTTCGGGTTCAAAAAATGGAAAGTCAAGATTTTTCAAAAGGACCACGAAATCTCTAGCTGGAGAAGTTGCATGTGATGTCGAGAGGGATCAAGGTGCCGGGATTGGGCTCAAACCATGGAGTGGTTCCATGTTCTCGAAGCGAGGGGGATCTAGGGGTTGAAATGCATGTTGACTTCCACTCGATAGACATCCGGGTGTGCCTTGGGTGCCAAAAGACCTGCTATTCCTTGCTTATGAATTTATGACGACAGTGGGTCACATGCAAGGGCTCCAAGAGTTGTTTTCACATTTTTATGTTTTTTAGATTTTTTTGGTGTTGTTCAAAATCTTGGACCTAGGCATGCATCTAGCCTAGGTACCTTGATACCTTCAATCCGGATTGATGGATGCAGTACAATAGATTTTTCCCTAGAAGACCTAGGTTTAATCAAACCTTCGAAAGCAATGCTAAAAGGATATAAAAATGACATGTCTACAAGACTTTGTTTCTTTGTTTTACTAGTTTACCAGACCAATCTAGTTTACTTTTATAATGGGTTGAATCAATGGATGGAGATAGGCCAGGGTTGAAGATCCACCTGCAACTGCACATCAGATGTGATAAAAGATAATAATAATAAGCATAGTCATGTGTAATGTTTGAATGAAGATAATCTCTTTTGGGCAACACATCCTAATATACTAGAGCCCCCGTGATGCAGCGGGCATATCAATAGTCTTTTAATCCAACCGAGTGCACATCGAAGCAACAGGCTACAAACGATTATTAAGTGCAAAACACAGATCAAAGCATTAAGTGGTGATGTTGTTGTGATCCCAAATGGGTCGCTAAGCAAAGATCGTACTACCCTTTTTGTCACTAAGGTTCCTATGAGATCTTCGCTAGCCAAGTATCTCATCTCAAGACTTTATCAATCTATGGGATCTTGGGTACCTACAAGTCCACAGATTGAGATAAGAGACAAAGAAACAAAAGATACAAAACTCAATTGCAAACAAAATACAATACTCCCATGATTAGATGCACATATAGTTTCTACAAGGTTTCACCCCAACCTATAGCCTGTGAGGACTACTCACTCATACCGAATAGATCTAGGATAGAAAACATTGTGCAAAATACTTATATTGAAATTGAATATTCTTACAATGGTTGCCAAATCACAGGAAGATCTAAAATACAAAGTAGTTGCTATGGCTAATGGTGGGGATGGATGATGGAATGTATGAACGATGGCGTGGATCTCCTTTGCTAGTGTTGTGATGTAATCCGAGAATGGCGGCTCCCTGGCTGGCGGCTGGAGCCTCAAAATATATAGGCGTCTTCACGAAAGTCATAGGATTTGACGAGATGAAGTCGTCGCCACCCAGTAAGGGCGGACGGTACAGGCAGACCCGACCGTACCGGTGGTCATTATGCATTTTGACTCCAGGAATTTTATTCCCAATTACTTGGCCGTGTGGGCTTCCTCAAAATCCTTCATTATGACTCCTGATTTCAGATTAAAAGTCGTGATTTCCTCCACAACACAACTGGAAGCAAGGTTTTGTATATCTTTGCATTTATTTCAATCAAACAACTCCTTTCATGAGTGCCGTCAAGACTATAAAAATATCTATGGGTTAAGTATCTTCAAGGGTATACTCTCAATACAACCATTCATCAAACAAGTCGTAAATTTCAGACTTTTTCTTATTGTACTTGTTTGGCAATATTATTTCGAAGGAAACACTCGGTTAGCTAAAAGAACTAGAGCAAGAGATTCAACAAGTAATCATCATAATAATAAAAATCTTTACTCTAACTGTATTAAATTACTCCCACAAGCATGACATCTTAGCAAATCAATCAACTAAGATAAACAACTTGATCAAACTTCAAAAGTGGGAGACGTAGGACATATCTCTCATAAGTGACTTCATGATTCTCTTCCTTATAGGGATGTGTTCCTTCAAAAACTCAAACACGATTACTCTCGTAATAATATTAAATCAAAGAGGCCAAGGACGAATCCACATTTACGAAAAAAGGAAAATAGAAAAATCTTTTTGTATTTTTTAGGACAGGGATTAAAGAATAGAAAGTGTCTTGCAACCAAGAAAGGGTTTTAAGAAAAGAAAAACAAACAAAAACACAAAAGCAAACTAAAAAGCAAAGAAAAAGTGAAGTGTTGGAATGAAGCAACACGGATGTTTCAAATCCCCCAAGGAGCTGGAGTACAACCTCGTTATTACACAAATAAGTTTTCCTGGGGAGCACATCCCCAAGCTCAGGCTTTTGCAAGCCCTTTTGTTTCTAATTGTGGAGGCTTGTGGATAGTTTCCCATGTTCCATTGGTTGCTCCAATCATGGAACTGGGTGGCGAGGCTTGCCATAGCATCTCGAAGGTTGATGGAGAGGTTGTTCATGTTTTGAATATTTACTTTGAGTGCAAAAATGTCTTCATAAGTGGTGTAGTAGTTTGGTGGATGCTCATCTTGTTCGGGTCCTCCTTGTTCTACATATTCATCTTATCCTCCTCCTCCCATGGGTATTTCTTGTTGGGGTAGATTAGCCTCAACCTGCGTGTCACAACGCAGACGTCCATCCTCGATAGAGAATAGACCATTAGAAAAATGAGCCGGTGACGAGGGGTGACCTCGGCAATGCCCATTGTTATGGACTTAGAGTTTTATAGAAAAGAGAGCATTGTGGATTTCGTCGGTTGATCAGAGAAATAAGGAAGTCGATGTAGTCTGATTATTGAGAAAGCTCGGTTACAAAGTCGCAGGTTCGCTATTTGCGTCTAGCTCACGGAGGATTGCATAAAAACTAAGGTACCCTCTCTGTCAGGTCCTCCCAACCTTTATATGAGAGTCTGGGTCCTGGATCCGTACCCGGAGAGGTTACAAGTTAATATTCTCAATACAAACTCTATGTCGGTTCCTAGATATTCCTTGTTAGTCAAGATAAATATTTATTCTGTCGGGTGCCTCTTAGACTTTGTTGGGACTTCATGGGCCATAAGATTTTATGTGCCTTGGGTGACTAAACATAAAGATTCGATTGGTCATACCCATGTCAGTAGCACCCGAGACTCTATTCAAATCATAGATTCGGGTCGAGTCTCAAAATTTCTTTTTGGCTATTTGAGTCAAAGTTTTTGCTCTAAGCAGAAGTTTATTTTTAAGCTTTGTAGGGATTTGGTACAACGAGTCTGATGCATCCGATGGATCGGGAATCGATTAATTGCTCTTGGGAAAAAACAACATGAACCTACGTCAAACTCAAGTCCCTAGGCTTTAATTTGGTATCTGCTGGCATAATTAAGTTTAGGTCGCGGAGGTCTTATTGAATGTTGAATCCCAGTGCTTATATTTTGGGTACACGATGCGTCCATCGGTACTTTTCACCGTATCATAGATATGGATAAATATTGGCAGAGCACCTTTGTGTGCGGTTACCAGGCCACGTCGAGATTAACCCCAGGGCCTTATCTTCATGTCGTGGACAAGGCATTTAGACATGTTATCGTGGTAGACACGGTCTAAGAATATTTTATCGACTGTCTTGTTTAGCTGTTAGATTATCTGAAGTTATCGACTTCTTTAGTATTTTATTGGACGCTCCCGATGGGAGTAACCCTATGAGGATACAAGGTAGTAATACTAACGGGTGCGCGCCAGTGTTCCCGATGGGAGTAGCCCCCGAGGCTACAATTGAATTCTTTGATTCGAGTATAGGCTCAAAACTTATGCTTATTTTTTGCTAAAAATGTCGACTCCATGGGAGGATTTTCTATCAGGCGCGCAACAGTGCTCCCGATGGGAGTAGCCCTCGAGGCTAGGTTGCGGTGCTTGCTTTGGAGCATAGACTCAAAGTAGATCCTTTGTCTAAGGAATATACTTATGAAGAACATTATCAGGTTCATGATGAATATTTTTTCGATGGAAGTAGCCCCCGAGTCTATGTTCGGTGCATGCATCTGATCATAGACTCACCGGTTTTATCCGGAGGAGCTTGACCTTGCTGCTTTTTGACCGCTCATGACATCACTAACGACGAAGATGGCATGCCGCAGTTTCTGTTGATTAGACGTATCACTGTGTGGGCCTCAATATCCAGTGTGACGTGTGGGCGGCGTGGATGTGCTGCTGTTACTGTGCGGTCCCACCTATAACATGAAAATAAAGGTGCCATGTGAATGTCATCGGAGATTGTTTTAACTGCACGGGATATTTTCCCCTTTTCTTTGCTGCCACGTAGTTGCATCTTGCTCCGACTAGCGCTTCATGACTTGTAATCAACGGTGTATATTTTCACCGCGTCTCTTTATATTAAAAGGAATTTAGGTATTTTACCACTCTTCCCCTTCATTTACCATCATCTTCCTCCTCTGCTCTGCCGCTCAGAGCTCCTTCCTGTTATTGCGCTCTTCTACTTCCACTTTTTCCCCTTTGCAATGCGTCATCCAGAACCTGCCATGGGCCGATCCTAGGGAGCATCATCTGCTGCTGACGCCACTGCGAAGAAAACACAGACGATGGGGTGGATGACATCAAAATGCACCACACGCGAGCTGCGTGAGGCCCTTGGCTACTAACTCCTGGAGGAAGGCTCCTACAAACTGCCCAGGGACGAGGGCGTCCCTGCGCTAGAAGCGGGATGTCGAGTAATGTTCTTGTCTTTCCTATTCCGTGGCATTTCTCTTCTTCTCCACGAGTTTATTCGTGGGCTTCTCTTTGTCTATGTCATAAAGCTCTACCAGCTTACACCAAACTCTATTCTCCACATCACTGTTTTCATCGCCTTGTATGAATGTTTTCTACGGATCCATCCCCACTGGGGCCTTTGGAAACATTTCTTTTTTGTTTGTCACAACGCTACCGATATTGTTTTCCATGATGTTGGTCGTGCGATAATCTCCATCCACTCGGATATAGAGTACTTTGATGTGAAAACTGCGGACTCTGTCCAAGGTTGGAAAACAAAGTGGTTCTACATCAAGGACCAGCAAATTGAGGGTCAAAAGTTTGGGTTAGACCCTTTTGACCCAAAGAAAACTTCCCAGAGGCTTGCTTCATGGGACGAGTGCCCCTGAGCCAATGAAATGAAAGAGATTAAGCTACTCCTGGACCAGATTGAGAAGCTGCATATTGATGGATTGTTGGGTCTTCACATCCTGGCGTATTTTCTTTTGATCCATGTTCAACCTCTTGAAGCTTGACTGGCTAGTATGTGTACATACACCAGTCAAAAGGATCCAATGAGGATTACACCCGAGGATCTAACACTTAAAATTCTGGAGAAAAGGGTGCTCTCGTTCATGATGTTGACGAAGAAAATCCCTGTCCCTGCTGATTGTCGGGTGAAACCCTTCACCAAGAAGCATCCTGCGCCTAAGGTAAAGTTTTTGTTGCCTGCATATCTTTTTACCACTGGTATCCTTTCTATGTGATTTCTTCAGATGTACTTTTTGTCTTTAAAGTTTTTGTTATCGACAGGGCCATGAATATCTATTCTTCCCCTCCACTTCCTGAAGCTGGGGATCTACCTGATAGTGCTACCATATTAGAGGGATATGCCAAGTTCCTGGTGTGGTGGAAGAGGATGATGTTGCATCTGTCAACTCTTCTCATGAAACTGCATCAATTCCTTCGGCTCGTTCTGAGGATTATGAGTTAGTCCCTGTGGGGGAAAACGAAAACATGTTGATACTGTGGAAACGGTCGAGGACTCCGACGATTTGATAGGATCCAAGCCGCAAAATGTCAAACCTGCTCGTTTTGTTCCCCGCAAGGGGATTTTATGAATAGCACAAGAGATTAGATTGTAAGTTACCTTTCCCCCTCTTTTTTTATTTATTTCTTTGTAGTTGTTACCCAAGAAAATAATCGACCACACTTTAGTTTTCTAGGAGCGATGAGGAGGAGGATGCCTCTCCAAACTCGTCGGCTAGTACTGCTGCTCCAATTCCTCCTCCAAAGTTCATGGGCCAACAGGAAAGCGCGACTGACCTTGCGAAAAATCCCCCTGCTAAGTTGGACCCGAAGAACATAGCTTCATCACCCTTTGAGCCACCGTTGAAGAAAAAGAAACCTTATGGCAAGGGTGTAGCGATAGCTGAAAACGCTTCAGAACCCGAGATGCAGGATGTAAGTTCCTACTACATTTGGTTCCTTGGGGTTACCCTCTTGTTCTAGCCCTCGAGTAAGTGTGTCCCCGTTGGCGCAGCCGTTGATGCGCGAAATGGTCGAAATGGCCTCTCGTTTTATTAATATCCTACATGAAGCCGAAGAGTTTAAAGGTATGCCTGTTTTTCTTCCCACTGGCTTGTTTTGTACATGATTACCTGCGTGTAACGACAATTTTCCCTATCGTATAGCTGTTGCCGATGAATCTATGGTCATTCGCGATCAAGCACTAAAGCAAGTGGATGAGCTAGAACTCAAACTAAAGCAGAGAAAATTTCTTCTTGAAAAAGCCAAGGAAAATGCTGCTTCAGAAGGCGCATCCCTCCAAAAGATAAATGCGGCTGCATATGTGCGGAACAAATACCTTCACCTTGGTGTGCAGGCCTTGAATTCCTCCCTGACCAGTACATTTTTCCATTCCCTTTAGTAGCGTATTTGTGTTCTTTTGAGTTTCTGAATTATATTTCCTACCCACCTTTTTGTAGAAATTACAGGCCGGTCTCTGACTTTGCAAGAGGATCTCAAATATGACCCTTTGTCGGACGCAATTGGCACTCATGAGGCGAATAGTGTGCACGGGCGCAATCTATTGATTCTCTCCCTCCGTGCTTTCAAGACCCTGCATTCGGAGATCTTCCTTGAAAAATACATACCCACTGATCTAAATGATTTGATGACAATATTCCTTGCTGATCCAAACCCATTGACGGGGTATAGTCTACTGCATTCGAAGAATGGGACGGAAATCTCTATGGCATTGGCGCTTGCCCATGGCTAGAAGATCGACTGTAAGAAGGTTAGCTCCTCTCTTTCGGTCAATGATGCTTGCTAAGAAATTGAGCTTAAGCCGTATATAAAGAAGGCGAAGGAATTTTCTTGCATGTTGCTGACTATTGGCATGGGAAAAGAGTTCCCTGATGCCAAGGATTCAACTAAAACTCCTCTGCAAGCGCTGCTGCCACCTCCAAGCCTACCATAGACGCCCCTTCGGCTAGCGTCACCGCTTCAGCCGAAAAAACTTCTTAGTTGTAGTCTCTGCTTTATTTATCAGTTGTAAAAACTTTGTTATGTACTTTATTTTGACTGTATGCTTTTGTTGAAGACACTGTTCCATCCTTGTATATACTCCTCCCCCTGTGTGGGCTTCTATAGTTGTAGCCGGATTTCTGAGTTTTTTCGCCTTGTCACATTTTGTTCCAAATGATGCATGATATTACTGGTCCTTCGACTGATCCTTCTAAGCCAGCTATATGTGCAACGTCTAATACGGTCACCCACGTACCCTCCTCTGTATGAAAAAAATATCTAGCACATAAAACGGCTAGAAACTAAACTACGGGCTGTGCAGGCTGTGGTTGATGTTGCCCAGTCAAAGACCCGAAAGACTTTGGAACGCGAAGCTTTTATGCTTGAGGAAATTTCTTGCGTGAGCAAGAAGATGCGCTGTGAGTGTTCCTTTCTGAGCCGCCTGGTCTTTTTTGCCTGATCCGAAGAATTTTACTTTCGCAAGCATCTGATTGGACGAGATAGAAGAAGGTAATCGACTATGCACGCGGGAGAACAAATTGATAGAAGCTTCCCGAGGAACTAATAATGATTTTTGGACTAGGCACGACGTGCCTTCACGCTTGCACTTCTCCAGGATCGAGTGTTTGAGGTGGAGGAATTCGTCGAGTGTTGTCGCCGAGCCTTGGCCATGGTTTATAATGCTATGTTTTATTGAGACTCACAACCTCAAGTCCTAGCTGAACTGATGGCAAAATTTCAGTAGGGCGAGAGGATTGTCCACTACATCAAGCTTCAATTAGTTGCTGGTGCAAAGTTGGCCTTTGCGTGGGTTCATGCTCATTACCCTACTTTGGACTTGGAATTCATATCTAGTCATCTTCTAGGTCCGCCAGATGCTTCCTTTACCATGGCTCCTCATTACCAAGACACTCGTCGCCCTGCTATTCGGATCATTCGAAAAATGCTGGATGAACACGAAGATTTCTTTCTTAACTTTGAGTTGTAATCAATTCCTGCACATAGAACGCAAAAAATTCTATATGTAAATTATTTTTTGTGAAGCATAATGCTTATGATGTATATTTGTTGTCTTGGAAAAAATTCAGATTATGCTGCCTGTATGCTGTAGGGTTCGCAGCATAGAAAACAAAAAAAAATTTCCTACGATGTGAACTATATACCAAGATCTATTTATACTAGATACAAACAACGGGCGGATGTATATCCGTAGAGAACATACCCTTGAAGACCGACAAAGCTTAACGAGTTCAACTCGTGGTTGATGTAGACGATCTCTTGCCGATCTCAAGATCGAGAGGAAGTCCTAGCGCCGCAAATCAGCAGCGCATCCGTGCTCGCACACACGTTCGAGGCACCGAGCAACCTCCGCCTCCTCGCTCCAGCGATGCAGCGGAAGCACAACTCTTTCTTGCCGAATAGCCACCGGGAACATGTATCTCGCTAGTCCGAGACCATGGGGATAAATTCTAGAGGGAGAGAGATCCTTCACGAGGAGGTGTGAGTGAGAAGTGAGAGGAGGGCTCTTTTATAGGAGGAGGGGGAACCCAAGGGGTGGCTGGCGCATGGGGCTGCCCCTTTCCCCTCCCTCTTCATGTGGGTGGACACTCCACTCACAAAATGACCCTTCAAAATCTCCACTCAAAATCCCACTCAAAATCCCATTAAATTTCCACCAAATTTAATGCAAACTCTCATTAAATAAAACTCTTTATTTTATTCAGAATTTTGTCAATTACATTAATGACAAACATTCACAAATAACCCCTTGCTAGAATTCTATTTCACATGCATAACCACTTTATGCAATTTCACCCAAAACCTGTTTAGGTATCTAGTGAAATAAATTCCTGCGCTTGTTCATTCTTTTCGGCATGAAACATTTGCTCCAATTGGATGCCGGTGTCTCTTAAGTGTGTCACCCTACGGTTCGTGAATAATGCGGACATGATCGAGACCCTCTCGATCAATAATCGAGCGGGATCCGAGACCCATACCGACTCCCACACATTCAACGATGACTTTCTTGTGATCGCGGAACCTTTACGCCAAAGATCTTAATCCCTTTGTTTCACGATATATTACATGTCCGAGATTCGATCATTGGTATCTCCATACCTAGTTTAATCTCGCTACCGACATGCACTCTTTTCTCGTTCTGTGATATAACATTCTAGTGATCAAATCACTTGCTTGCAAGCTAATCAATGTGATATCACCGAGAGGGCCAGAGTATATCTATCCATCATCGGGATGAACAAATTCCACTCTTGATCCATGAGCCTCAACATAACACTTTATTAGTTCTGAATCCATCTTTATAA
This sequence comes from Avena longiglumis, assembly GCA_030063025.1. Lineage (NCBI taxonomy): Eukaryota > Viridiplantae > Streptophyta > Magnoliopsida > Poales > Poaceae > Avena > Avena longiglumis. The sequence goes on along the minus strand of CP125974.1, from coordinate 465,020,098 downwards.
TCACCACATTACGGTGACGCTTTGATGTTATCAAGAAACTCTTCGGTGTTAGTGATTGACATGATCTCATGGTCTAAGGATTAGGATCACTTCGTAAGTTGTTATAGCAATATAAACTCAATGACTTTGATCGTAATGCTATACTGGATGAATGTTCATCACATCATTCCACTAATGTTGTGATCCGTTATTAACAACATCCAATGTCCATGATCAGAAACCTTGATCATCTTGTTAATCAACGAGCTAGTTTATGAGAGAGGCTTAACTAGGAACTTTCATTTGTTTATTAAACACACATGTATTAACGCTTCAGATTAATACAATTATAGCATGCAAAATAAACATCTATCATATACTTGGAATACACATAATAAACACTTTATTATTGCCTCTCAGGGCATATTCCCTTCAGTCTCCCACTTGCACTAGAGACAATAATCTAGTTACATAGTGATAAATCTAACACCCATTGAGTTCTGGTGTTGATCATGTTTTGCTCTAGGGAGAGTTTTAGTCAACGGATCTGCCACATTGAGATCCGTATGTACTTTACAAATCTTTATATCTCCATCCTTGACATGCTCGCGGATGGAGTGAAACCGGCGCTTAATATGCTTGGAATGCTTGTGAGACCTTGGCTCTTTGGCATTGGCAATGGCACCATTGTTGTCACAATAGATCACCATTGGGTCCAACGCGTTTGCCACAACTCCTAGTTCGGATATGAACTCCTTCATCCAAATCGCTTCTGTCGCTTACGGCAAAGCAACATATTCGCCTCCGTTGTTGATCCCGCTACCACAGGTTGTTTGGAGCTCCTCCAACTAACCGCTCCGCCATTCATGAGAAATACGATCCGGATTGAGACTTAGAGTCATCCGGATCGGTGTCAAAGCTAGCATCGACATAACACTTAGCGACGAGCTCTTCTTCACCTCAGATACAAGAAACATATCCTTAGTTCTTCGTAGTACTTAAGGATATTCTTGACCGCTATCCAAAGGTTCGAACTCGGATCCGATTGGTACCTACTAGTCAAACTAATAGCGTGTGCCACATCCGGTCTTGTACATAGCATGGCGTACATTATAGAGCCTATGGCTGAAGCATAGGGACTTTGTCCATTATCTCTCTTTCTTCCGAAGCCGGACTTTGAGTCTTACTCAATGTCTTGCCTTGCAACATAGGTAAGAACCCTTCTTACTTCCGTCCATTTTAAACTTCTTTAAAATCTTATCAAGGTATGTACTTTATGATAGCCCTATTAGGCGCCTAGATCTATCTCTATAGATCTTTATGCCTAATATGTATGACTCTTCACCTAGGTCCTTCATTGAAAATTTGCTGTTTAGATAACTTTTAACACTGTTTAAAAGTTCTATATCATTTCCGATCAATAATATGTCATCCACATATAATATCAGAAATGCCACATTGCTCCCACTCACTTTCTTGTAAATACAAGCTTCTCCATAAGTTTGGACAAATCCAAACTCTTTGATCACCTCATCAAAGCGGAGATTCCAACTTCGCGATGCTTGCTTCGATCCATAGATGGATCGCTGAAGCTTGCACACCTTGTTAGCATCCTTAGGATCGACAAAACCCTTTGGTTGTATCATATACAACTCTTCTTCAATATTACCATTGAGAAACGCGGTTTTGACATCCATCTGCCATATTTCATAATCGAAATATGCAGCAATTGCTAACATAATCCTAATCGACTTTAGCATCGCTACGGAGAGAAAGTCTCATCGTAGTCAACTCCTTGAATTTGTCGAAACCCCTTTGCGACAAGTCGAGCTTTATAGATGGTCACATTACCATCAAGATCGCTTTTCCTTTTGAAAATCCATTTGTTCTCCACGGCCTTTGGCCGTGAGGTAATTCCACCAAGTTCCAAACTTGATTTTCATACATGGATTCCATCTCGGATTTCATGGCTTCTAACCATTTGTTGGAATCCGGCTCATCATCGCTTCTTCATACGTCGCAGGTCATTGTTTTCATCAACCATGAAATTTATGACAGATTTCCGTACAACTCGGGAGTCGCAGCGTCTGCTTGACCTGCGAGGTTCGGTAGTACTCTCTTCGAGTTTCATGATCATTATCATTAGTTCCTCTTCAACAGGTGGAGCCAACTCGAACAACTTCCAACAAGGCGCTACTCGCCATACTTTGAAGAGAAGGTTCCACAACCTCTTGAGTTCTACCTTCCGACTACTCACACCTTTCGAGAAACTCTTTCTCTAGAAAGGATCCATTCTTGGCAACAAAAACCTTGCCCTCGGATTCGTGATAGAAGGAATACCCAATAGTTTCTTTAGGGTATCCTATGAAGACGCATTTTTCCGCTTTGGGTTCGAGTTTATCCGGTTGAAGTTTCTTCACATAAACATCGCAACCCCAAACTTTAAGAAATGACAGCTTAGGTTTGTTTCCAAACCATAATTCATACGGTGTCTTTTCAACGGATTTAGATGGTGCCCGATTTAAAGTGAATGCAGCAGTTTCTAGTGCATAACCCCAAAATGACAACGGCAAGTCCGTCAGAGACATCATAGATCGAACCATATCTAATAGAGTACGATTACGACGTTCCGACACACCATTTCGCTGTGGTGTTCCGGCAGGTGTGAGTTGTGAAACAATTCCACACTCTTTCATGTGAGTGCTAAACTCGTAACTTAGATACTCACCTCCACGGTCGGACCATAGAAATTTGATCTTTCTATTACGATGATTTTCCACTTCATTCTGAAATTCCTTGAACTTTTCAAAGGTTTCAGACTTGTGTTTCATCAAGTAGATATAACCGTATCTACTCAAATCATCCGTGAAAGTAACAAAATAACGATATCCACCTCGCGCCGACACACTCATTGGACCACATACATCAGAATGTATGATTTCCAATAAATCACCGCCTGCTCCATTGAACCGAAAAGCGGCGTTCTAGTCATCTTGCCCATAAGGCATGGCTCACATGTATCAAATGATTCATAATCAAGTGATTCCAAAAGTCCATCCGAATGGAGCTTCTTCATGCGTTTAATGCCAATATGACCTAGACGGCAGTGCCACATATATGCGGATATATCATCATTAAGTTTAATCCTTTTAGCATCAACATTATGAATATGTGTAACATTATCATTGAGATCTAACAGAAATAAACCATTCATCATCGGTGCATGACCATAAAAGATTTCATTCATATAAATGGAACAACCATTGTTCTCAGATTTAAATGAATAACCACTTTGCATCAAACATGATCCCGATACAATGTTCATGCTTAGTGCAGGCACCAGATATCATTTATTTAAGTTTATAACTAATCCCGACGGTAAGTGGAGAGGCAGCGTTCCGACGGCGATTACATCAACGTTTGATCCATTGCCGACACGCATCTTGACCTCACCCCTTGCTAGCGGTCGCTTGTTCCGCAGCCCCTGATTCGAGTTACAAATATTAGCAACTGAACCGGTATCGAATACCCAGGTGCTACTGCGAGCACTAGTCAAGTACACATCAATAACATGTATATCATATATACCTTTGTTTGCCTTGCCGGCCTTCTTGTCTGCCAAATACTTGGGGCGATGCTTCCGAAGGGATCCCTTACAATAGTAGCACTTTCGGAATCGACTTAGGTCCAACTCGGGTTTTTTTTCAGCGGCAACAGCTTGCCGCCTTACTTCCTTCCGCTTTTCCTTCTTGTCTTTCTTGAAACCAGTGTTCCTATTGATCATCAACACTTGATGTTCCTTTTGATCTCCACTGCAGCTTTTAAGCATTGATGTAAGCTCGGGAGAGACTTCTTCATGCCTTGCATATTATAGTTTATCACGAAGCTCTTATAGCTAGGTGGCAGAGACTGCAGAACACGATGGATGCCTAAGTCAATGGGAATCGTTATTCCCAAGGACACAAGCTTATCGGCAGAATCGACATTTGAGTACATGCTCACTAACGGAGCTGTGCTCTTCCATCATGCAGCTAAAGAACTTTTCTGAAGCATTGTAGCTCTCTACAGCAGCATGTGTGTCGAAAATCATTTTCAACTCACCCATTGTATCAAATGCATTTTCGTTTTCGAAACGTTTTCGAAGTTCCGGCTCTAGCCCATACAATATGCCGCAATGAACTAAGTTGTGGTCCTCCTGACGAGTCTGATAGACATTCTTCTCCTCGTCAGGGGCATCACCAAAAGGTGGGGGGCCTAACGGCGCTTCTAGCACATATTGCTTTTGTGCAGCAGAGAGGAGAATCCTCAAATTCATGGCCCATTCAGTAAAGTTGCTACCGTTCGTTGCTAGTTTCTCTTTCTCCATGAACGCATTGAAATTAAAAACGGGTGGTGCCATCTACAACAGAATTTGTAAAGTTTAGACTAAGTGTATGATAGATTGAGTTCAACTAATCTATATTACGAATGAACTCCCACTCAAAAGCGACATCCCTCGAGTCCTTTTGGTGATTACATGAACCAAATCCACTACACCAAGTCCGATCATCACGTGAGTCGGTATAGCTTCAAAGGCGAGCATCAAATGGGCATCATATCAACTATATGACTCATGCTTAACCTTTCGATTGCGTGTTCGAGGCCATGTCTGTACATGCTAGGCTCGCCAAGTTAGAACCTTAGTATTTGCGTAACTGCTTTTACACCAAATATGGTCGTGGATACAAGAACACCCGATCATCACGTGATGTCTTGGAGCGACAAAAACATAATCGGTGCATACTAAAGGAAGAACACATTCTTATCTTGATATTTAAATGAGGGATCATCTTATTATGCTTAACAAAGCGCTAAACAAGCAATATAAGATGCAACCAAACATCATATGTTTATTAGTGAAATTATATGGTTCCCGCAGATGATCTCTATCATGTGCATCGTGGTATGATCACTATCATACCTATATGTGTAAATCCAAGGTCTATGGATTTTACACGCTATGTGTGTTGTAAGAGTATCATCTCATACTTCTACTTACAACACTACCATATAATAACACTAGCCCAGCAACAATCTAAACTAGACGCCTCTAATTTATCCATTGCAAGTTTTACGTGGCTTAGGGCTTTCGAGATAGAACCGTTCTTACCTACGAACATGAACCACAACGAGGATAATCAAATTGTTGACAACTCGCTTGCAAAATAGATATTGACTATAGTAGGAGAGACACCCGCTAGCCACTTATGCAAACTAGTTGCATGTCAAGCGTGAACAGGTCTCATGTGCGAGGACATGTAAAGTTTGTCCGCCGCTTCATCCCACTATGCCACCAATATCCAAAATCACAACAAAGGAGCAACAACATGATCATCATCGCCACATACTCATATGTGTACTACCCGTGTAGAGTATCTACGCAGATCCGGCTCGATACCACCGTAGGGTTCGCAAGATAGAAAACAAAAAAATTTCCTACGATGTGAACTATATACCAAGATCTATTTATACTAGATACAAACAACCGGATGTATATCCGTAGAGAACATACCCTTGAAGACCGACAAAGCTTAACGAGTTCAACTCGTGGTTGATGTAGACGATCTCTTGCCGATCTCAAGATCGAGAGGAAGTCCTAGCGCCGCAAATCAGCAGCGCATCCGTGCTCGCACACACGTTCGAGGCACCGAGCAACCTCCGCCTCCTCGCTCCAGCGATGCATCGGAAGCACAACTCTTTCTTGCCGAATAGCCACCGGGAACATGTATCTCGCTAGTCCGAGACCATGGGGGATAAATTCTAGAGGGGGAGAGAGATCCTTCACGAGGAGGTGTGAGTGAGAAGTGAGAGGAGGGGATCCTTTTATAGGAGGAGGGGGACCCCAAGGGGTGGCAGGCGCATGGGGCTGCCCCTTGCCCTCCCTTCATGTGGGTGGACACTCCACTCACAAAATGACCCTTCAAAATCTCCACTCAAAATCCCACTCAAAATCCCATTAAATTTCCACCAAATTTAATGCAAACTCTCATTAAATAAAACTTTTATTTTATTCAGAATTTTGTCAATTACATTAATGACAAACATTCACAAATAACCCCTTGCTAGAATTCTATTTCACATGCATAACCACTTTATGCAATTTCACCCAAAACCTGCTTTCGGATCTAGTGAAATAAATTCTCGCTTTGTTCATTCTTTTCGCATGAAACATTTGCTCCAATTGGATGCCGGTGTCTCTTAAGTGTGTCACCCTACGGTTCGTGAATAATGCGGACATGATCGAGACCCCTCTCGATCAATAATCAAGCGGGATCCGAGACCCATACTGACTCCCACACATTCAACGATGACTTTCTTGTGATCGTCGGAACCTTTTACGCCAGTATCTTAATCCCTTTGTTTCACGATATATTACATTTCCGAGATTCGATCATTGGTATCTCCATACCTAGTTTAATCTCGTTACCGACATGCACTCTTTTCTCGTTCCTGTGATATAACATTCTAGTGATCAAATCACTTGCTTGCAAGCTAATCAATGTGATATCGCCGAGAGGGCCCAGAGTATATCTATCCGTCATCGGGATGAACAAATTCCACTCTTGATCCATGAGCCTCAACATAACACTTTATTAGTTCTGAATCCATCTTTATAATCACCCTGTTACGGTGTGACGTTTGATGTTATCAAGAAACTCTTCCGGTGTTAGTGATTGACATGATCTCATGGTCTAAGGATTAGGATCACTTCGTAAGTTGTTATAGCAATATAAACTCAATGACTTTGATCGTAATGCTATACTTCGGATGAATGTTCATCACATCATTCCACTAATGTTGTGATCCCGTTATTAACAACATCCAATGTCCATGATCAGGAAACCTTGATCATCTTGTTAACCAACGAGCTAGTTTATGAGAGAGGCTTAACTAGGAACTTTCTGTTTGTTTATTAAACACACATGTATTAACGTTTCCGTATTAATACAATTATAGCATGCAAAATAAACATCTATCATATACTTGGAATACACATAATAAACACTTTATTATTGCCTCTCAGGGCATATTCCCTTCATATGCGAGACCCTTTCATTTGCCTGACGCCCTGAGGCCAAGTCAACTATTCAGGTCAAGTCTTTTTAGGCTGTGATGGGGATACGCCGAGTAGGGTATACATAGCAGGATGTTTCCTACTAGTTCATACTGCTAGCGAGTGGGCCTATAGGACGGTGAATGGATCGCGACCCAAGAAGGAACCAGGCGACTAGAAGCTAAAGGCCCAGAAGCGTAGTGAGGCCCAGTCAAATTAGGTTAAAACCCTCTGAGTCCTTATCCAACTCGGTTGTAGATCTGTAAACCCTAGCGAGGTGACTCCATATGAACCTCCCTAGGGCACAGATAGAACTCACATTCCACCATACACCCCTTCGACTTGCCGCCTAGCCGCCGAGCCTGCCCATTGTACTCTCTCATCAATACAATCTAGCAGCAGTAGGTCTTTACCCTCAGGGGGCCGAACCTGGGTAAATCCTGTGTTTTTGCCATCATCTCGCACCGCAGATGGCTGGCCTCCCTTGCCCCTCGTTCTACTACTCGCTGCCAACCGTAGCATCTGCCGTGGCCATTCCCACGACAGTGGCGCCCACCGTGGGGACTGGACGGTCAGGCCTGTGTTTTGCGGTGAGACCTTGCTTGCCAATCAACCATACGATCGCCACCGGCCGCAAGATCGCCATCGGCGAGATCCTCCAGATCTTGCCAAGCAGCTACGTCCCGGCGTCGCGCCCGTTCATGCACAGCGTGAGCATGCCGGTCGGCACGATCATCCTCTTCGTCGGCTTCACCGTTGTCATCGTCTCGGAGGATTCAGCGCGCATCCGCAAGTCGCCACCGCACGACCGGCTCTCCGAGAGTCAGGTCTGCACCATCCATCGCCTCGCCTCCGAGTACGACTCAGCCACCAGCAACGTGGCCAGGACCAGAGCGGCCGCGGATGACGCGGCCCTCAACGACGACGCTGACTCGATGACCCCGGCCTCAGTCGTCGGATCCATCATCGCCGCATCACCGGTCGGCTCCATCACCCAAGTCTCCAACATCGGGGATTTCGAGGACCCATCTATCCTTGGGATCTTTGACTCTGATTCTGTGTCAGAGAACTCTGTCGACCTCTACGCCCGGCCTAGTCGCTTCGTAGCAGCCTACATGGCGGGCGGCGCGAGCGCCCCACCAGACCCCTTCTCCACGCCGATACCGTCAACCGCGATGGCAGGGGAAGTCGAGGAACTCCTCCTGTGCCTGGAGGAGGCAGTTCGCAAGGAACAAGCCGAGCGTGAAAAGTTTCGCCTTGAGAAGGCGACGCCGCAGGAGCTGTCCCTCTACCACCAGCGCCGCATCAGGTCGCGCCTGAACCCCACCGTTCAGGGCCACGCCCTGAACTTCGACGATAAGAATGACACGGCCCGCATGGCCGATCACGTGATCTGTGAGAACGCGCCACCGGGAGGAAGTGCCTGGCCACCGCCAGGCGCAACAGCAAACGGCGCTCCCCCACCACCTCCTGGTCACACTCCTCCTCCAGACCAGCCGAGGATCATCATCTCCCCGCAAGAGCGGGATGCAAACGGCCTCCGGCTGTTCTCCACCCTGATGGACAATATCATCGCGGGCCGAGCCGCGGTATCCAACCTCAATGTGACGGGGGAAGGCGCGCTGCAGGTCCAATATGCCAAGGCCCTACTCGCCAAGGCCGTCAGGCAGCAAGTCGCAGGAGCCGACTCACGCAGGCGCATGTACTCCCGGCTCCTCAGGATGTAGGGCGGCCTCAAGCGGCCGCCCAGTGATGGCGAACACCCTCAATTGCCCACCACCTGAGCCCCTGCATCTCCAACCACTAGCCGCACACGCGGCACTCTCCACCAACGACCCACGACCAACGAACAACATGGTCGCTGCCAACGGGCAGCCAGTCGATGCACGGACCCACATCATCAATAACCAAAGCTGGCACGCATGCCAGCCCGACGACCTGAGGCATACCCTCACCAACCACTACGATGGCGAGCCAAGGGGCTCGCTCAGCCGAGTCGGCCCCTAGTGCTTCGAACCAATGATCTGAGGCGAAAAATATCCGGCGAACTTCAAAGCGCCAAAGGAGATCGAAAAGTACGATCCCTCGTACGATCCATCCGTGTGGCTGGACACATACCTCATGGCGATGGGAATCGCTGGCCAAACCAGCGTACTCGCCGCTCGCTACCTCCCCCTGATGATGGAGGGAGTGACTCGACAATGGATCAACACCCTCCCCACGGACCGCATCGATTCCTAGGAGGACATGTGCGACAGCTTTGTCAGGCAGTTCGAGGGTTCCTTCACCCGCGCCACCAGCATCGACGACCTAGAGCGATGCGTCCAGGGACCCCGCAAGTCGACCCGCAACTGGCTCCAAAGGTGGCAAGATCTGTGGTTAAACGCGGCCGGCATCCAACCAGAAACGGCGGTCAATTTATTCAAGACATCATGCCGCTATGAACCACTAGTCACCAAACTCAATCGGGTGTACAGAACACTCGACAACATCCCAAACCTCCTCGAGATCGCCAAGCGGTACGCGGAGGAGGATCTGAACCAAGAAACCGACGACGAGTCGGGTGGAAATCACCGCCCAAGCGGCCACGACAACGGGAGGTGACCCGAGCTACAATATTGCAACACTCACCTCACCGGCAAGCGCCGTGGTAACGGGCGAGTCGATTTCGTCGCCAATGTTGGCTACGCGTCACGCGACCCAAAGATTTTCCACCGTGACAGGGGCCAACACTGCGATCGAAGAAAATACAAGGCAATGCTGAAATTCGACCCCGTAGCTCTCCTCAACCAACCCTGTGTGTTCCACAGCAGGGAGGGGAAGCCCACCATGCACACGACCGCCGATTGCCACTACCTGAAGGTGATTGAGAAGGCACGGCGTGCAAGGGAGGAGCCCAAGAACAACCCGCCAAATGGCAGGGCAGTCAGCAACGACGTCGGGTCACTCCACACCTTCACCGGGCTCAGCACCAATTGCAAGAAGAAGGTCATCGCCCGCTCCCTCGCCGTCAATGCGGTGTCCCAAGTCGACGTCCCCTCAACTGGTCTAAACAGCGCATCACGTGGAGCCACGAGGACCAATCGCCACGGATCGAATATCCAGGGCGGGTCGCCCTGGTGGTCAAGCCCAAAGTGGGCGACTACTGGCTCCCCAAGACATTGATGGATGGCGGGAGCTCCATCAACATACTATACCTAGAAACGTTCAGGCAGCTGCGGCTCCCACAGTCGATGATCGGAAGGCGTACCCGATCGGGAAGGTGACGCTGACAGTCACCTTCGGCACACCAGCGAACTTCCGCACCGAGCACATCGTCTTCGAGCTGGTTCCCTCAACAGCCCCTACCACTACGTCTTGGGGCGACAAGCGTTCGCCAAGTTCATGGCGGCGCCGCACTATGCGTACAACGCGATGAAGCTCCCAGGGCCATGCGGCATCATCACCGTCCATGGCGACCCCGACATGCCCGCGGAGTGCGAAGAAAAAGGCGCCGAGCTCGCGGATGCCCTCATCGCCGCGGAGGCCAACCACGCGGAGGAGCTCGCCAGATACGCGAGCGGGGTCGACAATGACGGCCCCATAATACTAAAGAAGCCCAACTCGGAGAATGGCGGCTCGACCGTGTTCGAAGCCACCACGCACACACATTCCATTGAGCTGGTCCCAGGCAACCAATCCAGACGGTGACGATCGGGCCAGGCATGAGCCCTGCATAGGAAAGCGCACTCATCGAGTTCCTACGTGAGAATTGCGACATCTTCGCATGGAAGCCGTTTGACATGCCAGGTGTCCCGAGGGAACTCGCTGAGCACAAACTGAATGCCGACCCCAAAGCACGACCCATCAACCAGTCGCTACGGCCCTTCAATGAAGAGCGCCGCCGAGCAATCGCCGAGGAGGTGTAGCGTCTACTCGCTGCAGGATTCATACGGCCCATCAAATACTCCAAGTGGTTGGCAAACCTAGTCCTGGTCGAAAATAAGAATGGGACCTGGAGAATGTGTATCGACTACACAAGCCTCAACAGCGCCTACCCTAAGGAGCAGTTCGTCCTCCCACGAATCGATCAAATCATTGACTCGACCGCGGGCTCGAAGTCGTTGTGTTTCCTTGACGCCTACTCTAGTTACAACTAGATCAAAATGGTGGTCTAGGACGAGGAGAAGATGACGTTCATCATGCCATTCAGTGCCTTCTGCTACACCGCCATGACGTTTGGCCTCAAGAACGCCGGAGCGACCTACCAGCGGTGCATGCAGGAAATCTGCGGAGGTACAAGATCAAACTCTACCCCGGAAAGTGCACCTTCGGTGTACCCACTGGACAACTACTGGGGTATGTAGTCTCCAAGAGAGGCATCGAGGAAAACCCCACCAAGATCAAAACGATCGCCCGTCTTGGCAAACCTGAGTGCCTCTGCAACGTCCAGAAGTTGGTCGGGTGAGTCGTGGCTCTCAGCCGCTTCATCCCCCGTCTAGGCGAGAAGGCACTGCCTCTTTACCGCCTAATGCACAAGAACCCCACGTTCTGGTGGGACAAGGAGGCGGACGACACGCTCCATGCGCTCAAAGAGGTGCTACTCGCAGCCCTGCTACTCGCCGCTCCCGTCGAAAAAGAGCTGATGCTCGTCTACGTCGCGGCACTCGAGCGAGTCATCAGCGCCGTCATGGTCGTCGAACGTCCAGAAGAGGGCAAGGAGCGCCCCGTGCAGCGACCTGTCTACTACATCAGCGAAGTCCTCATCGAGTTGCGATAGCGCTGCCCGCAGTACTAGAAACTGGTATATGCGGTCTTCCGAGCCCAGCAGTGACTGCCGCACTACTTCCAGGAGCACCCAATCACGGTCATCCGCAACCGCGAAGCGACTGGGCTAGTCGCCAAGTGGGCCGTTGCGGTGACCCAACATACCACTTCATGTGTAGTACACTATAGTCGTTGACATGGCATCTATAGAACAAGATTCCGTAAATATCACATCCCTCAGAGTGGTACAACAGAAACACTGCGGGTCCATATTACAGATGTACACACATTATTATTATTATAATACCGGAAGTTCAAGACTTCCAAAATATCCAACTTACAAACCAAAATATAAAGTGTTCAGCGGAATTTCAAAAGTAGCAACTCCGACTAGGAGTGGAGCTCAACAACTTATTCTATAGAGTTCATGCTGCTCGGCTCCGTTAGTTACTACTAACTAGATACTTAATTGGAATCGTTCTCATCGACACCGTAGCGGATCTCGTAATCCACTCCATCAACTCCTCCGGATAGATCAGGTTCCTCGTAGAACACATCTTCTTGACATTCGGCTACATACATTGGCACGTCTTCGGGATCCTCAGAGTCTAAGCAAGGGATCAAAGGAAAGAATGAGTAACAGTGTTACCCAACAAGTTTATTATATGCAAGGTGGGAAGTTTGATGCTCTAACTACCGCCTCGGATTATAAATCCTTGGCACTATGCATTTTTTATAAATCTTTCTTCAAAGATTGATTTTATTCTGAAAAACTATGACAATCAGCCTTCACAGGTTGACCAGAACTTTCATGGAGTTCCTTTCCTGCCGTGTTCGTAGCTCCTTCCCTGAACAGGGAGTAACAAGTTACAGTTCTTACACTCTGCAGAGGTGCGTTACTTTACCCATGAGAGATCAACTCATTATTGCACAACCGGGCGTACTTTCCCATCCACAATTCCATGATGTGGGGCCCAGTAGTTGGTCCAAGCCAATCATCGCCTTTCAGGACCCAAGATGCCTCCTTGGTGTACACCATGCCCACATAAAGAATTACGGCAATGGTTTGTACAAACCATTAGATGACAGAACTATCATGGGACGATGAGGGTTCCCACCCATATGCTGCATATCCTCTACGAATTACCAATTAATATGCACGCTACGAGGATAACAGCCACGACCTGCACATCCGGATTCATGCGAGAGGAAGAAGATACAACTGACTTCTCTGTCCTATTCCAAATCTCATGGCTAACGCGTTATATACGGCGCTAGAATCACTGATGTCAAGGGTTATTAAGTCCCTATTTGATCATCATTGTTGCAAATAGAACCCTAAGTTCTATTTCTCAATTATATCACCACTTAGGATGATATCTATGATTTCTTTATTTATGAAAATAATATTTTCTTTCTTTTATAGCATATATGATAACACACAATTTGCAAATACTTTGATAAAGACTCTTCAAAGGACATGAGCAAGTGATGAACTTTCCTTGTGATGACAAGGTAGTGAAGTCTAATGCTTGCACTGGACCTTGAGCTTCTAGTTCTACAAAAACATCATTATTGCCCGTTAAGGACAATATTTAAAGAACCAAAGATGATTATGCAAGTAACGTAATGCATTATTTAATTCTCTATGCATTTTCCCTATATAAGGTGCCTTTTAATAAAGCTTTTATAAATATTATTATATTTATTTATTGCATATATTGAATTATTTTATTTTATTTCCCTTTTTATTGGACTTTTATTGATTTAATAATTCTTTTAGGAATTATTAATTATACCTTTAAAATTTAGTATTAAATGTTTATTTAGTATTTTTCAAAAATACTATAGTATTAATATATAATGAAAGTGATTTTTATTTATTTTTATCATCTTTCAATAATTTTGTAAAATTCCATAAGGAATATATAAATTACAAAATTCTTATAAAAAAATAAATGTCCAAATATTTATATCTTATTTTATTTGGATAGAGTGGATTATTGTGAATCCAAAAATATTTTATTTATAATTTTTGGACTTTTATTTTATTTTCTAGAATTTTATTGAGGTCAGGGGCATTTTGGTCTTTTCCAATTGATTAAATAATTTTTAAATGATTTGGGCTGGCCTTTGGGGCTTATTGGACCAGTGTGGCCCAATAGGGCAGTGTCAAAATCACCCCGAGGGGTTTTGGCCCACCCAACCCACTCTCTCTGCCTCTTCCTCGATCTTACCTTTCCTCTTCCTCGACCCCACGGCTCTGGCGCCGTGGCTGGCGATGGCCACTGTTGAGGCTTCCCCTGGCCGCTGCCGTGGTGCAGTGCGAGGTGTGCGACTATGCTCGTTCATCTAGTCTAGCTCGATTTGACTCCGAGACTTCTCCGTGGCCAGATTCACCCCGTTCCCGAACCCTAGGGTTAAGGGAAAGTGCTGCCATGGCCACGGTCACGCCTGCGGTGGTGTGCTGGGCTCGTGTGCTGCTATGGCCGCCGCCGTGGCTAGTGCAGGTTGCAGCACCCCCTGGGTGCTCCCTGTGCCGCCGCGGGTTCTTCGGCCAATATGCTTCCTCTTCAATTCGTCAGCGAGGACATCGGGTAATTTGCGTTCGTGGGTCTTGTTCATGCTACTACCATGAATCTCTCTGTGTATCTAGTGGCTTCTCGTGCCTAGTGATTATGTTCTAATTAGGGTTCATCTTCTAATTAGGGTTCTTGTTCTGATTAGGGTTCATAACCCCCTGTTGATCATATCCATGATGCTTTAGATCTAGTGTGATCATACTTGAGCATGAAGAATGATTGTTTGCTGTGGATCATGATTTGTAGTGGCCTTGATGATGTTAGTGGCTTGTCAGATTTATTCCAGTGGTAATTCATTATGACCCCATGCTAGTGTTTCTATGGAATCCATGATTTGGAAATGTTGTTGATCTGAGAACTTACTCTACTGTCAGAATGCTTATACTGACAGTAGTTCTCTCAGTAGTTGCTTACTGCAATTATAATGGTAGGCTTGCATGAGATTATACATACTGAATATAATCATTACATGTAATGATTTTTTGTGGATGTATAGATGAATTTGATGTTGATTCCTGGCACTTGGCTTCAGGAAGATGATATGTATTGGTTTGTCCCTTTTATCTATGGGAACTAAGCAAATATTGGTTTTAGGTCATTAAGAACTTGTCCTTGTGATACCATTATGATCTGTCACACAAGTGATTGAGTTTTATTTATGGCTTAGCTTTGACAATACTTGTGATTAATACTGGCAAGATAAAATGAAAGCTTTTCTTAACTCTCCTGCCTATGATGTTGGTCTGAGGCTCTAGGATTTTAAGTCCTAGTTAGTTGAGCAAATAGTTTGTTTGTAACTTGTAAGATTAGAGGTGCTACTTTCTCTGGGAGATGTGCCCTGATCTGATAAGAACAAATGAAGAATGATTTAAGTTGCATAAATTAACACTAAACTCTGTGATGCTGGTCTGAGAGTTTAGTGCCTTTGGCTGAGTTTGATTTCTTATATTTATACTTGAAATCTCTAGGATAGATTCACCTCACTTGGGTGATTATTGAGAGATTATTTCATAAAGCAACACATGCTTTTGTTTAGATACTATGATTGAAGCATGTGATGGTTTTATGAGACTCAATACAAAATCTGATGATGGTGTAGTAAGTTGATGATGATGATCTTGATCTGGTTTTGCTGGACTCCTGTGCTTGCTCTTGAGCTAGCCTGCTCCTCCTAGCTCCTGGGCTTGATCTTGTTGTCCACCTGATTCATCCCCCTCCTTATGTCACCATCCTGGTGATGTTTGGTTGATCTGGGTGGTTTGGTTTGGCTGTTGTTCTTGGTTCAGCTGTTGTCTACACTAGCTGTGCTTGTGTGTTGTTGAGTGGAGAGATGCACTGGTGTGCTCCTCCACGACTGTGTTGTGGTTTTGTGAGATTGGGATATGCTTGTGAGGTCGACAGCACACCATATGCATGCTAGTGTGTGTCCAACTTATGTGCCTGCTATGCACTTGTGGATATGTTCAGAATTTTTGGAACTTACTATTACCAGATTACTTTCATCTGGCTGGTGAATTGGTCCCTTTTAGCTGTCATTTGACTTCTGGCTTTGAATTTATGAAAGATGGAATCTTTCATATTGGTTAAACTTGACCATTTTTATAACATTTCTCAATGATGAATTTGTCAAGTGCATTTCACTAACATATCTGAGAGAAATAATACTAACACTAATCTTCGTTTGTTTTGTTTTGTAGGTACAAATATAAAAATGAAGATTTAGTTTAGATTTAGATATAGGATAGTTAGTAAATATTCCATTATAATTTTATTATTCTTTTGTAATTTCTCTTTTATTATTCCTGTAATCTTTATTTTATTCAATTGTAATAAAGATTATATTATTATTAATAAAGGATATTCTTATTCTTTATATATTTTCTTTTGTGAATTGTATGGATGATTTTACTAAGTTATAATTTTGTAACTTAATTATATATTGATGATATGAAATAAATTTCATATTCATTATTGTTTTTCTTTGGATAGAATTTAAGTTATAATACTTATTTCTTAATAAATTAAGATTCAAAACTTATATCTAATTCACTTGAATTATAATTCAATCACTCAAGTCTAATATTCAAATTCATTTGGAAACACATAACTCCTTAAGATCATCTCAAAGTTTATAACAATCATCCTTGAAGACTAAACCTAATCTCAAAAGATGAAAGAAACATTGATCACTTAAGATTTTAATTTGGCGAAAATTTTACCCACATTTTCACAAATAAATGCATGCAACGTTTCATATTCCTAAATCTACCCTTTGTTAGTTCCTAAATCTACAACATCAAGTACGAAACGCGCAAGGCAATCATGTCGCGGGCCCTGGAAAACTTCCTTGCTGACTGGGAGGAGGTGCAGCAGCCGGAGAAGCTGTCGTACCTCCATTACTGGTTGCTCCACTTCGACGGGTCCAAGAACACAGACGGCGCAGGCATAGGGATCGTTCTCACCTTCCCCAAGGGCGACAAACTGCGCTACGTACTATACCTTGACTTCACCCCCTACACCAACAACATGGACGAGTACGAGGCCCTCCTTCACGGCATGCGAGCCGCCAAGGAGGTGAACATCAACCTCCCACTACTGAAAAACCATCTTCGGTTCGATCAGAACAAGCCCAGCAGTCCCGGCCTGTCACAGCCCTCGACTAGTGGGAGCACTAGTCCCGGGCCATGAGGCCTCTAACGGCTAGAAAAGGCCGTAGTGACTAGTCCCGGGCCGGACCAGGTCATTAGTCCCGTGTCTGCACACGGGACTAATAACTGAGCGCCAATCGCTGCTCTTCAGGGACTATTAGTCCCGGGTCGTATCAGGGCCCGGGACTAGTTGTCCATCAGTATATATACAGCTTCCTGTCCACCTTCCCTAAAGCATATGGTGGCCATTTTTCTCAAAGAAGCAAGAGAGTTCATTCCTTTTTTTCTCAAGATTTGTCAAGATTTAGTTTGAAACACCTAAATTCAAAGCTTTAAAAGGTTAGAACTTCATTCTTTCATCTCTTATTGCTACTTTAGCTCTATAATGCTCTAGAAGTATAGAGATATGGATCAAATGCATGCATGCTCTAGAAGTAGCTAGAAGGATTTTGATATATATGTGTAACAAATTTTGATTAGGCACATAGTTACTGAAAATTGAAATGTGAAATTTTAGAGTTTCAGAGCTTAGAATGGAATGAGGTTTTCACTGATAGAAGAATAATAAAAAACTCCACATTTATCATGTTGATTGTTTTCTGCAATTCACAAATTGGTGCATGTAAATTTTTCAAAATTCAAAATTAATGCTCTAGAAGCTCTCAATATAACTTGTAATAATTTTATCATGTTGTGTAATGGTTTTTGATATACTTTTACTATAATGCAGATGGTCCGGGAATGGATGTACGGTACTGACCGACGCTCTGGCGAGTTCATTAATGGCGTGCATGAATTCATCTGTGTTGCTAATGCAAACAAGCGCAATGGTTTTGTATTCTGTCCATGTAATGGATGTAGGAATCAGAAGGATTACTCTGACTCAAAAACCGTTCACAGCCACCTGTTGAAGTCCGGCTTAATGCCCAGTTATAATTATTGGACCAAGCACGGAGAGAGAGGGGTTATAATGGAAGACAATGAAGAAGAGGAGGAGGATGACAACTATCATGGTTTCCCTGAGTACGGAGATACTTCCATGGGGGATGCTGAAGGGGAGTATGAAGAAGAGACACATGATGAACCTGCTGATGATCTTGGTCGGACCATTGCCGATGCACGAAGATATTGTGAAACTGAAAAGGATAGGGAGAAGTTCAATCACATGCTAGAGGATCACAAAAAGTTGTACCCAAATTGCGAAAATGGTTTGAAAAAGCTGGGCAGCACACTGGAGTTGTTGCGATGGAAGGTTGAGTGTGCTATACCTGACTCCTCATTTGAAAAGTTGCTGAAAATGAAGAAGAATATGCTTCCAAAAGATAACATATTGCCCGCCAGTACGTACGAAGCAAAGAAGGTTGCCTGCCCTCTAGGTTTAGAGGTTCAGAAGATACATGCATTCCCTAATGACTGCATCCTCTACCGCGGTGAGGAGTATGAGAATTTGGATGCATGCCCGGTATGCACTTCACTTTGGTATAAGATTAGACGAGATGACCCTGATGACGTTGAGGGTGAGTCCCCCGGAAGAGGGTTCCTACGAAGGTGATGTGGTATGCTGCTATAATACCACGGTTGAAATGCTTATTCAGAAACAAAGAGCACGCCAAGTTGTTGCGATGGCATAAAGAGGAACATAAGTCAGACAGGATGTTGAGACACCCCGCTGATGGGTAGCAATGGAGAAAAATCGATAGAAAGTACCCGGACTTTGCAGATGACGCAAGGACTTTAAGGTTTGGTCTAAGTACAGATGGCATGAATCCCTTTGGGGAGCAGAGCTCCAGTCATAGCAGCTGGCCTGTGACTCTATGCATCTATAACCTTCCTCCTTGGTTGTGCATGAAGCGGAAGTTCATTATGATGCCAGTGTTGATCCAAGGTTCGAAGCAACCCGGCAACGACATTGATATGTACCTAAGGCCATTAGTGGAAGAAATTTTACAGTTGTGGCACGAACCCGGGATACGCGTGTGGGATGAGCACAAGTAGGAAGAATTTAACCTCCGAGCATTGCTTTTCGTAACAATCAATGATTGGCCTGCTCTTAGTAACCTTTCAGGACAGTCAAACAAGGGATACAATGCATGCACACACTGTTTAGATGAGACTGAAAGTATATATTTGTAACATTTTAAGAAGAATGTATACAATGAGCATCATCGATTTCTTTTGGCCAAGCATCCCTTAAGAAAGAAAGGCAAGCATTTCAACGGTCTGGCATGTCACCAGAAGAAGCCTAAGGAGCATACTGGTGCTGATATATTTGATATGGTCAAAGATTTGGATCAACTGGTAACCTTTGGAAAGGGTCCTGGAGGAAAATCTGTTCCGAAAGATGCTGAAGGACACACACCCATGTGGAAGAAGAAATCTATATTTTGGGAGCTACCACATTGGAAATTCTTAGAGGTCCGCTCTTAAATCGATGTGATGCATGTGACGAAGAATATTTGCGTGAACCTGCTAGGCTTCTTGGGCGTGTATGGGAAGACAAAAGATACACCGGAAGCACGAAAGGACCATCAACGTATGAAAGACCCAGATGGCCTGCATCGAGAATGGTTTCAAGGTCATGCCAGTTACGCTCTTACCAAACAACAGAAGGAAATATTTTTTGAATGCCTAAGAAGTATTAAGGTCCCGTCTGGCTTCTCATCGAATATAAAGGGAATAATAAATATGGCAGAAAAAATTCCAAAACCTAAAGTCTCATGACTGCCACGTGATTATGAAGCAAATGCTTCCGATTGCATTGAGGGGGCTTCTACCAGATACTGTTCGTGTACCCATTGTGAAGCTATGTGCATTTGTCAATGCAATCTCTCAGAAGAAAATCAATCCTGAAGATCTACCACGGTTACAGAATGTTGTGGTGCAATGTCTTGTCAGTTTTGAGTTGGTGTTCCCATCATCCTTCTTCAATATTATGACGCACCTGCTGGTTCATCTAGTCGAAGAGATTTCCATTCTCGGTCCTGTATTTCTACACAATATGTTTCCCTTTGAGAGGTTCATGGGAATCTTAAAGAAATATGTTCGTAACCATGCTAGACCAGAAGGAAGCATCTCCAAGGTCTATGGAACAGAGGAGGGCATTGAATTTTGTGTTGACTTCGTTCCTGACCTTAAGCCGATTGGTATTCCTCAATCGCGATATGAGGGGAGACTGAGTGGAAAGGGTACTCTAGGAAGGGAAACAATAATATGTAGGGACGGACATTCTTACACTGAAGCACATTACACCGTTCTACAGAATTCTATCTTGGCAGCCCCATATATCGAGGAACACAAGAAAATCTTACGCTCCAACAACCCTAGAAAGCATGACTCTTGGATTAGCAATGAACACATGAAGAGTTTCGGCGGTTGGTTGCAACATCTCATCAAAAACAACACTCTTGGAGATCAGCTATACTTGTTGTCTAGGTCACCATCTTCGACTATATCGACTTTCCAAGGGTACGAGATAAATGGGTATACATTTTACACGATAGCCCAAGATAAAAAGAGCACCAACCAAAACAGTGGTGTCCACTTTGATGCAACAGACAACAATGGGTCAAAGACCACATATTATGGTTACATAGAGGAGATATGGGAACTTGACTATGGACCTACTTTTAAGGTCCCCTTGTTTCGGTGCAAATGGGTCAAGCTGATAGGAGGAGGGGTTGAGGTAGACAAGAAATACGGAATGACATCGTTGGATCTCAACAATCTTGGGTACTTAGATGAACCATTCGTCCTAGCCAATGATGTGGCTCAGGTTTTCTATGTGAAGGACATGTCTACCAAACCTAGAAAAAGAAAAAATAAGAAAAAGAATACATCAGACGATGAGCCAAAGCGCCACATAGTTCTTTCGGGAAAAAGAAACATCGTGGGAGTGGAGGACAAGACAGACATGTCAGAAGATTGTGATAAGTTTCAAGAAATTCCACCCTTCGCGGTGAAGGATGACCCAAGCATCATGTTAATGAATGAAGATGCTCCATGGATACGACGGGATCAGAAAGGAACACACGCAAAGAAATGATATGTAATAATTGTAACATTTTATGAGTGAAGATGCTCCATGCATGTGTCCATTTTTATAGTGTTGTCTGCAAACAATCTTGAGTGTGTTAGTCCGTTTGTGGCTAGACGGGACTAAAGGAGGTCCTTTAGTCCCGATTCATACTTACCATTAAGATCTCGATCTCCAAACGCGTGAGGTCACATATTAGAGTGCCTCTATGACCAGTTTCTGAGATCTTTGGAGGACTGCTCCTTGGCATCTCCACAACTGGCCGTAGTGGTGTACCTGCTCTCTAAAACCATCTTGCAACTTGTAACTTCTCTAACTAGATCAATACGCCTGGGAGCTAACTAATTTCACATATTAGGGAGTGACTCTATGACCGATTTCTGGAGATGCCAAGGCTCCGTCGGCATCTCCCTGAAACTGGCCGTAGTGGTGTCCCTTCTCTCGAAAACCATCTTGGAGATGCCTCAAACTGGCTAGAGGAATGGACTCACAAGGATGCCTATTTATAGTACAAGCAGCTCGGCATAATGTAGACACTTACGACAAAATGTCGACACTCACCCCTATTATTAGTGCTGACTCATGTTTAGTCCCTGTTGGTGTCTCCAACCAGGACTAAAGGTTCATCTTTAGTCCCGGTTGGTGACACCATCCGGGACAAGGTACAAGCCGCACGACATAATGTCGACACTCACCCCTATTATTAGTGTTGCCTGGCCAGTCTGCCGCAATCCCTTCAGTCGCGGTTGGTTTCTCCAACCGGGACTAAAGATGAACCCTCTCTTTATTAGATAACACTCAAGATATCCATGGCGCGATCGCCCTAAATATAGAGGGAAAGGGCGGGAAAACATGGCGTGAGGCTTTGGGAAATGGCGGGAAATATCTTTAGTCCCGGTTTTTTACTACAATCGGGACTAAATGGATATTATATTAAGATCTTTTATATTTTTCTGATAATAATAGACATATTAATTGTTTTATTTGGATTATTACAATAAAAGATATGATTTTCCAAAGTTTTTATATTTGATTTGAATTAAAAAAAGAAAATTTACAAATGAAATAATTTATAAATGATGCAAACAGATAAATGGATATTATATTAAGATTCTTTATATTTTTTTGATAATAATAGACATATTATTTGTTTTATTTCGATTATTATAATAAAAGATATGATTTTCCAAAGTTTTTATATTTGATTTGAATTAAAAAAGAAAATTTACAAATGAAATAATTTATAAATGATGCAAATATATAAATGGATATTATATTAAGATTATTTATATTTTCTGATAATAATAGACATGTTATTTGTTTTATTTGGATTATTATAATAAAAGATATGATTTTCCAAAGTTTTTATATTAGTTTTGAATTTTAAAAAAAAATTACAAAAAACAATTAGTCGCGGGTCGTGGCTGGACCCGGGACTAAAGGTTGCCTTCTGCCAGCAAACGGCGTAGAAAAATACACACTAGTCCCGTGGCTTAACCCGCGACTAAAGGGAGGGGTCTTTAGTCATGGTTAAGCCACCGGGACTAAAGACCTTTATCATGGTGGCTTAGCCCGACTAAAGGGTGGCCTTATATTCTGCGCCACCGCCTGTGCCCAGGACTTGCATTTCTCGACGAAGACGAAGCACCTAACGCGACGAGAGGCGAAGAAGAGACGAGTCTTTGTCCGGCCGCTTCCGTCTTGCCGCGTCGCCTCTGCCGTGCCGTGCTCATGCGTGCCATTCACGCCGCTCCGTCAGCTCATGATCGCCTGGCGTGAGCCGCTCGATCGATCGAGGCCGGGGTGGTTTTTTTATTTTAGTTAGGATAATTATTAGGATTATAATGATTATTTTAGTTATTAGTATTATATTGCTTTATTAGTTATTATGATTATAATTATTGTTTTAGTTATTAGAATTAGGATTAGTATTATTGTTTTAGTTATTTTTTTGTTTTATTTATTAGGATTATATTGTTTTATTTAATTTTTTGTTTTACCACAAATAATATTAGGATTATTGTTTTATTAGGGTTATTTTTTTTGTTTTAGTTATTATGATTATTGTTTTAGCACAAATAATATTAGGATTATTATAATTAGGATTATATTTTTTTAGTTATTAGGATTAGTATTAGGATAATTGTTTTAATTAAAATATTAGATTTAGGATTAGGATTATTGTTTTAGTTATTTTTTGTTTTATTTATTAGGTTTATATTGTTTTAGTTATTTTTTTATTTTACCACAAATAATATTAGGATTATTGTTTTATTAGGGTTATTTTTTTGTTTTAGTTATTATGATTATTGTTTTAGCACAAATAATATTAGGATTATTATAATTAGGATTATATTGTTTTAGTTATTAGTATTATTGTTTTTTCTAACCTGTTTAACTCATTTTTATAGATAATTAAGTCATGGATCCATCCGAAGATCCTGGTCGCATCGGTGAAGGTTTTCTTCAGGGCATGATAAGAGGTGAAATTCCTCTTAATATTACTACCGGCGCCGAAGATATTTTGCTCGAGGAAGAGATATCCTCATATCTGAATCCATCCGGTGATGGACTAGAGGAAAACCTAATGTACCAAGGGGAAGACCAGATGGACGAAGGGCAAACAAATAACAACAATAATGATGGCCCCTCGACAGGATCCGGCGAGGTACATATATATATATATATATATAAAGTCTCGTGTTACCTCTATTCATTAACTG
Source organism: Avena longiglumis (assembly GCA_030063025.1). Taxonomy (NCBI): domain Eukaryota; kingdom Viridiplantae; phylum Streptophyta; class Magnoliopsida; order Poales; family Poaceae; genus Avena; species Avena longiglumis. The sequence goes on along the minus strand of CP125974.1, from coordinate 464,996,294 downwards.
ATCTAGATATATATTAACCACTCTCTCTTATTCTTTTATCCCACCGGATCGAAGCAATCGACAGCTCGAACGAAACGAGGGCCGAACAAAAAGTTGGATGGTAATCAGAGGTTCACCATCGAAGAAATAGATGTTGATGGTGAACCGATTGCTCCAGAGAAGCACCGGAGGATGTTTATAAATCAATGCGGGGTGCTTGTTAGGGACAACCTGCCGATCACCATCCAAGAATGGAATAAGTCAAAGAAGGCCGGTGAAGAATCCAACAGCTATGTCACCGATGATGCCAAAGATGACCTTTGGCAGAAGCTCATAGCGCATTTCATACTACCTCCAGAGTATGAGGAATTTGAGGTAGATGGTATTACCCCAAGGCCGGGTAGGCTTGAAAATAGAGCGAAAGTCAAGGAGTGGGCACTGAGAAAGATGGATGAACTGTACCGGAACCACAAGAAATTTTTATGCGCGAAATATGTCGTGAAAAAGAAAACTCCAGACTTCAAAGGAGTAAACGAGAAGTTGAGAGAACAGTGGCCCGATTTTGTACAGTACAAGCAATCTGATAAAGCAAAGGCAAAGTCGGCAAAGAACGCGTTAAATGGTGCCAACAAAAAATACCATCATAAAATGGGGACATGTGGCTACAAGAGTGCCGTCCCTAAGTGGGAAACTATGGAGAAGGAAATGAGGGCTAGAGGCGTCACTCCTGGTACAGATGGATGGCCCGAGAGGTCAAAGCACTGGTGGTACGGGCACGTGGGATCCTTGGACCCAGAAACAGGGAAGACATTATTTCATGAGAAAATTCTAAAACCCTCCGAAGACCTTATTAATGCAATGAACGATGCTCAATTGGGATTGTTCCGTCCTGAGAGAGAGAATGACGAGTTGACACGCGCCCTAGGGAATCCTGAAAAGGGAGGACGAACACGAGGCAAAGGCGCCGGTGTCTCGTGGAAGAAAGGGTTTCCTCAGTACGATGCCAGTTACAGAAGCCATCATGGAAAGAAGGACCGGGAGGCAGACCGGATCTCCAGGGTAGAGCAGGACCTAGCTGATCTGAAGAACCTCATGCGTGAAATTAGCCAAAGGCCGCCGTCGTCAACTCACCCGCGGTCTGATGATCCTGCATTGGATCTTAGCCAACGGAGAAGCAGCGTGGCTTCCACGGAGGTCCGTCCTGATGATCAAGCACTGCTGGATGATGCACCGGCTCCTCACTACCCCGTGGATGATGTCAGAGAGATGGCACAATGTGAGCTACATCAGCCAATGAACAACCTGTCCTTCAAGGTGGCGATCGACACTGCTTTACCTTGTCTACCTGGAGCACTCCACCATTCACTTCCGATTCCACCAGGCTATGCTCGTGTCACGGTGGATGACATGGTGGAGGATTTTGCGGACCTAGAGATTGAAATCGCTATGCCTTAAGGCCTTACGAAACTAGGAGATGTCAAGCGCAGCATCATTCTATGGAATAAGAAGTACATCAAGTTTCCAGGCTCGGCGCCAAGGCCACTGACTCCAAGGAATCCAAATCCACCCCGCATCGAATATCGTCAACCTCCAAGTCCACCCAACCCGATTATCGCCAACCTCCAAGTCCACCCCAACCCGATTATCGCCAACCTCCAAGTCCACCCCGCCCCGCTGACGATCGCCGCAGCAGGAGTACATCAACTCGATCTCCGCATCCACCTCCATGCAATACTACTACCTCATCGAAGAAACGGAAGTTCGACGGTCCCCCGCGCCCCACATCGAATAAAGGTCAAACGCCGAAGATAGTCGATATCCCGCCGGCTCTTCCAAAGAGACCTTATGACAAGACCGATGAGGAAACTAACGCGGATGTGGCTGCCCAAGTTAAGGCGCATTTTGCACCCAAAAAGCCTGAGCCAAAGCCGGTATATAACGAAAAAACCAAAAAGTGGGCTAAGTCCTTTCTTGAGCAACCATCCCAGATATCGATGAATCTGGAATCAGACTATGACTGGGAGATTATTAAGCAAGCACAGAAGAAAAAAATCACAAGTGCAAAAAGCGGGAAGCAAGTTGCCCAGCTCGGAGCACAGAAGAATCAATCGGTTGCCCCGCTCAAAGTCATTTCAGACCTCGACAAGGCCTTCAGAGCTGAAATGGATATGGACATGCAAATAATGGACCCTAGAGCCCGTAATAATGCTGCACTTATGGGAATCACTGTATCACAGGCCAAAGCACTTGCTAACGAAGCAAATATGTCTCTTGGTCAATATTTAGGCTATGAAGATACGCTAGTGGGTCAGATAGTATGGCAGTATGTCCAAGGGGAGCCTCTAGTCAGTAATGAGGAGCTCACGCGTCTATCCACACATATGCAAAATCTGCACGAATGGTACATGTCGCAAGCACAAAAAAAGCATCAGAAAGATTGGTTTCCGGTGGACGTTAGAATGGAGCGTCACTTCAAACCATACTCGATACAGGTTCAAATTACCAAACTGTTTCAGTTATACAACCAGCGCGCCCTAGACAAATCTATCATTGGTTGCTACTGTCTATAAGTTATTTATTTCTATAATTAAGTTTGTAGCTTTAGCTCGTTCATTGCATTTAATATAGTATCCTAACTATATATCCTTTTGTATGATGATATTATATTCTGCAGAATGAAGATGCTTGAATGCAAAAGAGCTAGAAGATACAACATTGGGTTCATTGACCCATATATCATTAATGAATATACGTTAAAGAATCACCCCAAGGACATGGAGGAAGACCTGTGCAGGTTCTTAACCGAGAATAATTTTGTTAAGTAAATACTATTTCCTTACAACTTCTAGTGAGTGTTTATATCTTGTACACATTTTATTTTTGCTTACTCGATGAGCTATGCATGTATGCTTATGTAAACGTCCGCAGATTCCACAGGATCTTGCTAAACATTCAAGTTGACAACTCCCTAGTTGAAGTCCATGACTCATTAAGTTGGGACCAAGAGTAGTGGAGCGACATGAAAGCAATGCTCCATAAGTAATTTCAATCATTATCGCATTATATCTTCCTCTTTCATTCATTTCCTGATATCAAGTAACTAATAACTCCTTTGTTCATTTTCTTTGCTGAGAAGGTGTTAGACACGGTTCAGACAGAAAATACCAGGTCCATTCAAAGAGGAGCTAACTTATAAAATGGCGAAGAGTTTACTACAGCCACCGGGAACTCATTTATGTGGATACTATGTCTGCGAGTACATCCGCGAGTTGACCAGTGAGCGGAAAGTTGACTCACATTATATTTATGATTTGCGGGAGAAACTAGAGCCAGACCAACGCATAAGAGCAATGCAAGAGGAGCTGGCGGGGTTTATGATGAAGGAAGTCCTTAATGTACATGGAGAGCATTATGCGGATGACGTGGAACTCGATTTGCCTTAGTCATCTCCATGTAGCTCATATGATATATATATTCATCAATGACCGTGTAATTTCAAAAAAATTCTTCCTTTTGATATGATTGATTATATGTATGCTTGCAAGGGATCGATTAATTATATAAATGCATCGACGTGTAGTGTGTATGTAGTAGCGTATAATATGTATACTGGTATATATGTTTGAATTATAGTGAAACACAAAACAAAAAAGGAAAGAAATGGCAAAAAAAGGAAATACACAATCTCTGCCACGGCAGAGGAACACACAATTCACTGTCGCGGCAGGAAACCTTCTAGTTCTGGGTGGTGTTACGGCTCGGGACTAGAGGGTTTCCACCCCCCGCGATGCTGAAACAGCCACGTGGCTGTTATCAGTCACGGGCCGTAGCGAGACGGGACGAGAGGGGGGGCCTCTAGTCCCGTTTTCGCAGTCCCGGGCCCAAAACCGGGACTAGAGCCCATTGCGGCCCGGGACTAGATGTCAACACCCGGATTTTTAATCCCAGATGCCTGTTATGCCATACATCACAATCCCAGGATTATTACCATTTTTGCGAGACATAACAGAATTGGATACCATAGTACATCATCCATTACAAACCATACATAAGGTATTACACAAATAGGGATCTCATGATCCAGTTCTTAATACAACTTCAAGTAGCGGAATACGTAATAATAACGGTAGCGTAGGAGAAGCTCCATCTTCGGGGTCACAGGCAATGCTGACCATGGGAGATGATCCTAGTTGTCATAACCTTCCTAGGGTCCATCCTCCAGGTACTCCTCTTCATAGTCTCGCCACGGGAATAGCCAGGAACAAATCCATGAGTACTCTTTAAGTACTCGCAAACTAATACTAACAAGTGAAAGGGGTTTTTGATAATAGGACACTAGGCTCTAGGGTTGTTTTGCAAAATCCAGATTTATCTATACTATGCTGAGAAGCAAGACAAGATAGTCAAAATTTTATAACTCCTAAGTAGGAACTTGTATTTCATATCACAACCCTGTTGTGGTCAAGTCAAGGTCTCAATTCATTTCACAAGTCTTTTGAAAACATCTGACGGGGGAACAGTATGGCCACTCCAACCGTCCATAACCACGGACGCGGCTATTCGAATAGTTTGACACTCTGCAGAGATTGTACACTTTCACCACAACATTCGATACATCCGTCAAGAACAAATCCTAAATTCACCATACTCAATATGCGGATAATCAATCCTAACCTTTCAATTACACGCCCTAGTATAAGCACATCTCCTGTGAGTTTGGCCTCCCAACCATGACCAACTATCATTTTGGGTACTACATAGGTGGACAATCTTCACAAGGTAGCCTCAGCTCAGACCATGGCCGTGAGGGAACTAATACTAAGGTATATAAGTTTCCAGTCAAGACCTACCCAATCTAAGGGTATTGTGGTTGTACGATAAAATTGGAATGGTATCGCATCCAGACAACCATCAGTTTTATAAAGGGCTAAGGCTCATGCCTCAACATTTTCATTACCAAAATCATCTGGTGTTCGGAAACACATGTCAAAACATCTCAGTAGAATGATCCATCATTCTAAGGTTTTCATAACCATTTTCACCAAGTATTCCCATCTAATGTTGATCAAGTTTTATGCTTAGCACTAGCATCTACAAGTGGGGGTAAGCACTAATGGGGGATAGTAAATTACTGGAGTTTCAGCTAAGTTCAATCTTATGCCTTAGGATGACATCAAGATTTTCTAGCTTAGGCCAAATTTTATGATCTTTATGCAACCTTCAATATATCTTTCTAGAATCTACAAGTCACTTAAGTCAACTCTAAGTGAAAGCTTTGATAAAGAAATAAAGTAGAGGGCTTGCAAATAAAACTAGGATTGGTTTATCAAGTGGATATGATCACATATTCTTAACGCATATAGTTGACATAGTAGCAAGTAAGTATTAGCTTGTCCAATTGCAAGTATAAGCTTGCCCATTCAGCTAGTAGTATTAGGCTTGCAAGGTTAACTTGTATAGTAAGGCTTGCTAAAGTAGAGTATCTTGCAAGTGTTAGCTTGCCTTGTGCATAGCAGTGGTTGAAGTTCTCCTCGGCTTCTTCTTCGTAGTATCCTCCTTCCTCCTCGTATCGTTGGTCGGTACTAGCGTCTATGAATAAATATGAGGTACACAATCACCAAACAATACTTAACTACTTGCATTCATCACACACAAGGGTCCTATAGATGATATAGCCTCATCACTAACATTACAAGATTAAAGCTTGGTTTAATTCCTTTTATTTTTAGAAAAGTAATTTCTACTCATTGAAAAAACTACTTAAGATTTAATATTCTCCAAACCAAACATGGGATCATGTTGACACATGTCATCACCACATATTTTAGTCCATGGGAATGTGATTTAAAGTGGTGTCACAATTTAATAAGGTGTTTCTCTTTTATTTTAATTAATTAAAGTGGCTAGAAATGCCTATGTGGCATTCTTTTATTACTTGGTCATTATTTCTGTAAGTAAAACGATATATTTTTATATATTCTGAAAGGTATGGTTAAATGTGATTTTTGAGAGTTGGAATCAACTCAAAAGCTATTATGGTTTAAATTTGAAAAATGTTTGAATGCAGAAAAGCTTCTGCCTTGTTACTTTTTCCATGGAAGATCTACAAATCCAAATGACTTGAATCCAACAGGTTGGATTCAGCATTCCCATACCTTTCTAACAAAATTGGTTTCATTCAATTTGGTTCACTAAATCGACCTGGGTTGATTTTTGAACCTGGGTACATCAGTGTTTAAAATAAAATGAAAAAGGTTAAATTCAAATAACTGGGCTGCGCGGGAAGCGATACTGGGTCGGCCTGCTAAGCACAACGCTTACACGGGCTGGTTAAGTCAATGTCCCCACGTGTGAGTGAGACAGGGGGTGCGAAGCGGTATGGGTCGATGTGGTGCGTTCGATCTGGTTCTAATCCAACGGCTGAGGGTCATCGTCGACGTTGGGCAACGCCGGCGAGACAGAAACCTAGCGCGGCAGGTCGGGGTCATTGGGGGCTCACCGGGTCTCATGCGAGGGTCGGCAAGGCGGGCGAAATACGAAGTCGACGACGGAAAATCTCCTGGTACCGGCAGCTTCTCCTGCGGCGGCTCCAATCGCTGGCCCCCTTCTTCTCCAATAGCGGCAGGCTCCAGTGAAATTCTGGCGAAGTGATGCTCGCCTTGCTCCGGGAACCGGGTCGCACGATCAGTGAGGAGAGGGGAGTGAGATGGTGTGCTCAATTCGGCTGGGGTGGCCTCTATTTATAGTCGCGAAGACGAGACCGAACGGGATGGGCAGGCGACGGTGGCGACATGGCTACGGGCGGCTAGAGGCATGGCTGGCGGTGGCGATCGCTTGGTGGTCTCCTGGCGATGCTCTACGGCTTTAATGCGCGTGAGGCGGTGGTTTGTCTGAACGCGCGATGCTCTGTGCGGCAGAGGCGGCGTCTTCGACGGCGAGCGGTGTCTGTGCGGCATGGGGCGGCGAACGGGGATGTCTAGAGGTCTCCTGTGTTGGTGGCGATCATGTATGCACGCGGCGAGGGCGGCGCGCGGTCTGTGGGCGTCGGTCGAGCGTGGCGCTCTGGCGCATGCTCGGCATGGTTGCTGGCGAGCTGGGCGCGGTCCGTGCGTGTGGTCCAGGGTTTGGCAACGCTCGCGACTGGTACAGGGAGTGGCAGTGGATGGTGAGCTGCCTCCCAGACAAGGTTGGCACGGCTAAATCTCCTTCTAGCTTGCTGTCTCCACTGGGTGGCATGGTGAGTTTCGGCTGTTCATCATTGATGTCATTGCCCAGCTTACAGTGAGGCTAGTGCTTGGTTTAACTTGCTAGATGATCTACTGAGATGGTTGTGAGCTAGAGAGGGGACAAGTTAGGCTTCAATCACGGCTCACAATAGTGTTTAAGATTTTGATGATTTGTGTCTGCAAAGTGTTTGATGAAATGGCCGCAAGAATTTAAGTTTTGAATTTTGAAAAGATTTTTGTTGGGTGTGCTAGGTTGGTGCTGGTGAGTCTGCAGATGCTTGGGTTTTGAAAGTTGAGCTTGTTTGAGTGGTTTTTGAAAAAGTGGGATCTTCTCATATGATAAAGATTCAATTTTGAACTGTCATTTAAACTATGCATTTGAAAGTTTCTGGATGATCACAAAGTGGGCCTTGATACCTTGTTATGAGTACAATCAAGGGGTGCAAAGATCCAGAAAAGTTTCTGTTAAGTTTTGAATGTTTGGGACAGCCAAAGTAGGCATGGGAGTTAAATTGGTCAAAATGACCATTCCCTTATTTTATTTGTTTTGATTTACTTGTCTTTGAGAAAAGTTAGGGAAAGGTTTAGATGATGTTTATTTCACCTAAGAATCCATTTACAAGCAAAGGAACACACAAACAAGGTGGTTCAAAAGAATTCCAAATGAAATGCATACACCATGCATGCTTTCATATTTTTATTTTAGAAAAGTTTTTTGTTAACCCTAATTTTGATGATTAGAGTTTGATGATCCAAGTTTAGTATTTTTGGGATGTTACAAACCTTCCCCCCTTAAACAAAATCTCGTCCCGAGATTTGAAAAAGGACGAAAAAGATTACCTAGGATTTGAAGAGATCGGGAAACTCTCCTGATGTGATCTTCGCGCTCCCAGGTAGCTTCCTCTTCTATGTGGTTGCTCCACTGAATCTTGAGAAACATGATGCTTCGGGTTCGGGTAGTTCTGAAAGATTCTTCCAAAATACGGATGGGTACTTCGGGATAGATCAGGTCCTCGTTGATCTCTATGGTCCAGTGATCGATGTTTTTGAACACTTCGGTCTTCTCTGGGACTTCGAGACACTTGCGAAGTAACGAGATATGGAACACATTGTGCACGGCTGACATATCTTCGGGTAGTTCCAATTGATACGACACTTCTCCTCGACGCTTCAGAATCTTGAAAGGTCTAATATATCTGGGGGCTAACTTTCCTTTGAGTTGCAAACGCTGAATTCCCTTCAATGGTGACACTTTCAGATAAACAAAATCTCCTATTTTGAAGGCGAAGTCTCTACGTCTCTTGTCGGCGTAACTCTTCTGTCTGGACTGGGTAGTCTTGAGGTGCTCACGAATCTTGTGAACCTTCTCTTCTGCTTCTCGTAGGATGTCGGGTCCAAAAATCTAACTCTCTCCTACTTCCGACCAGTTCAAAGGGGTGTGACACTTCCTTACGTACATAAATTCAAATGGGGCCATTTGCAAACTAGCTTGATAAATGCTGTTGTATGAAAATTCTGCAAATGGCAGACAATCTTCCCACTTAGATCCATATCCTAACACACATGCTCTCAGCATATCTTCGAGTATTTGATTTAGTTGCTCCGATTGTCCATTGGTCTGAGGGTGATATGCGGTGCTGAAATCTAGGCGGGTTCCTAAACCTTCTTGGACTTTCTTCCAGAATCTCGAGGTAAACTGAGTTCCTCGATCCGATACGATGTTCTTGGGGACTCCATGCAAACTAACTATTCTAGCGATGTATAACTCCGCTAGCTTCGAACTCTGATATGTGGTCTTGACGGGTAAGAAATGGCCGACTTTGGACAATCGGTCCACTATGACCCAGATATAGTCATTTCCCGTACTAGAAGTAGGCAGTCAAGTGATAAAGTCCATTCCAACGGAATCCCATTTCCATTCCGGAATCTGCAAGGGTTGCAACAATCCAGCGGGTCTTTGATGTCCTGCCTTGACTCGCTGACATATATCACACTTTGCAATATAGCTTCCGATTTCTCTCTTCATCTTATGCCACCAAAATTGCTCTTTTAAATCTTGATACATCTTAGTTCCTCCGGGATGGATAGAATAAAGAGTATCATGAGCCTCCTTCAGAATCACTTCTTTCAACTCATAATTTGCTGGTACACAAAGGCGTCCTTTGTACCACAGAACTCCTTCTTCGTCTTTGGTGAATCCGGGTACTTTGCCTATACTGATACGACGCTTGATTATGTCGATACTAGCATTTCCCTTTTGCGCCTCTTTAATCTGAATGATCAAAGTGGGCTGGAGTTCTATGCTAGCCAAAAATCTTTCACTCACTAATTCCATTCGAAAATCTTCCATCTCTTTGTGCAAGCTTGGTTGCTCGTTCAAGATCATGGAGTTCAAGCGGCACTGCAATCTGCTAAGGGCATCTGCTACCACATTGGCTTTACCAGGGTGATAGTGAATGTCCAGATCGTAATCCTTGATTAGCTCAATCCATCTTCTCTGTCTCATATTCAGCTCCTTCTGAGTGAATATATACTTCAGACTCTTGTGATCCGAATAAATCTCACAACAGTTTCCCATGAGGTAATGCCTACATGTCTTCAGGGCTAGAACTACGGCTGCGAGTTCGAGGTCATGGGTTGGGTAATTTTGCTCATGTTGTTTCAGTTGTCGAGATAGATAAGATATGAATTTGCCTTCTTGCATTAGCACACATCTGAGGCCGATCTTGGATGCGTCACAATATACGTCAAAGGGCTTCGTGATATCCGGCATGATCAAGATTGGGGCTGAAATCAATCTCCTCTTGAGTTCTTGAAAACTCGCTTCACATTTGTCGGTCCATTCAAACTTCTTGTCCTTCTTCAGCAATTGGGTCATGGTTCTGGCGATACTCGAGAATCCTTCTACGAACTTGCGGTAATATCCCGCCAATCCGATAAATGCACGAACTTGGGTTTGAGTGGTTGGGGCTTGCCAATCTTCGACATCTTTTACTTTTGCAGGGTCAACGGTAATTCCTCCGGTTGATACAATGTGACCGAGGAATCCTACCTCCTGTAACCAGAATTCACATTTGCTAAACTTTGCATACAGCTGATGCTCTCTAAGGGTTCCAAGAATGGTCCTTAGGTGTAGCTCATGTTCTTCTTCTGATTTGGAATAAATCAAAATGTCGTCGATGAAAACAACGACAAACTTATCCAGGAAGTCCATAAAAATCTTATTCATGAGATTCATGAAATAAGCGGGGGCATTGGTTAATCCAAAAGACATGAGTGTATACTCGTACAATCCATATCTGGTGGTGAAGGCAGTCTTGGGAATATCCTCTACACGAATTTTGAGTTGATGATACCCAGTTCTAAGATCAATCTTAGAAAACATTTTGGCACCGGTCAACTGATCAAACAAATCTTCTATCTTGGGCAAGGGGTATTTGTTCTTGATGGTGACATCATTCAACTTCCGATAATCCGTACACAAATGGTTACCTCCATCTTTCTTGTCCACAAACAAGACAAGTGACCTCCATGGTGACACACTTGGTTGAATCAATCCAATTTCCAACATGGCTTCCAGTTGCTTCTTCAGTTCCTCTAGTTCCGACGGGTTCATACTATATGGTCTCTAGGCTATGGGTCCAGTTCCGGGGATTAGTTCAATGATAAACTCGATATCCCGATCTGGGGGCATACCAGGCAAAACATCTGGAAATACATCGGGGTATTCACAGACTATCCGGACTTGGTCAATGGTAGGTTGGGCTATACTCTTGTTGCACTTGAATTGACGAGGTAAGGTTTCAGAATATGTTCGACTGATATTCCGGCTGTACTGGTCATGGTTATGGCTTTCTTGGAACAGTCAATCAATCCTTTATGTTTGGACATCCAATCCATTCCTAGTACTACTTCCAAACCTCTAGTTCCAAGTACTATCAGATTAGCATAAAAATCTATGCCATGGATTCGGATAGGGACGGCTTTGCAAATTTGCCTAGCCTTGGTGGTTGATCCGGGAATTTGAACAATCATGGCATGCTTCAGTTTGGTTGGTTGAATTTTACTAGTGCATGCAAATTCTTCGGTGACAAATGAATGCGATGCACCAGCATCAAACAACACTCTTGCAAGTACTGAATTAACAGAAAACATACCCAGCACGACATCTGGCGCTTCCTAAGCTTCTTCAGCATGCATGAGAAAAAGACGGCCATTGCGGTTCAGCGAATTCCCTGGGGCAAACCTTCTTCCGGGCTAAACACGACGCTGCTGCTGAGCTGGGGCATTGGCATTGGGTGATGTGGCATTCTTCTTGTTGGGGCACTCGTTGGAGTAGTGACCCTTATTTCCACAGTCATAACAAGTCACTTGCGACTTGTCCTTTGTCACAGCACAAAGCATTTCTCCGATCCTCGGGCAGTGTTGGTGTTGGTGGCAGCATTGTTGGTGTTGAACTTGGGTGGGGCACGGTTGAAATTGCTAGAGTTGCCGGGGTTGTTGTGATTTCCTCCGGGCCTAGGGTTTCCACGGTTGGGATAGGTCAGACGGTTCATCGGGGGTCTGTGGGTTCTTAGGGCAAATCCGGGAGATGGGTTAGGGCGATACTTTGAGGTCTGATGGGTTCCTGGCTGATGCATCATGCGACGCTTGCGGTTCTCATTGGCTTGGTTGATCTTTCCTTCCATCTGGATAGCTGAGTCGACAAGGGCTTCAATATCAGCAAAGGGGATATTGACTAACATTGTCTGCATCTCATCATGCAGACCATTCAGGAATCTTTCTTTCTTCTTGGCTTCGGTGTCGATCTCATCCGGGGCATACCTAGCTAATGACAAGAATTTGTCACGGTATTCCACTACGGTCATCCTTCCTTGCTTAAGTTCTCTGAACTCGTCTCTCATTCTCTTGATCAAACCCGGTGGCACATGGGTATTGCTAAACTTGACCTTGAATTCCTCTGAAGTCATCATCTGGCCTCCGGTCATTGCGCGAACACTGTTCCACAATGCCCTGGCATCTCCGGCTAGATAGTGGGTGGCGAACAGAACTTTCTCGTTGGATTCCACTCCGGCGACTTCTAGGTTATTTTCCATGGTTTGCAGCCAATCATCGGCGTCTAGGGGTTCTTCTGACTTAGTGAAAACAGGTGGGTTGGTATTCTGGAAATTCTTGAGCTTAGATCCATGGTTGTCCTGATTTCCGTGGCCTTGGTTGTTGTGGGCTAGCTGAGCTGTCTGTTGCAGGGTGGCTAGGTTGGATTGACGTTCTACTCTTTCAGCTTCGCGGTCAGAAGTCAACATTTGCAGAATCTGCAACATCGGGTCCGGGGATGAACCACTTCCTCCACGTGGCATCTGAAGATTGAGATAGATCATGAGAAAAGAGGGAAATTTCTAAGGTTCTGGGATTTTGAAAAGTTTTTAAAGTTTGACTCAGATTTTTCTAGCAACTCGCTTTTCATTCATTCATTCATTCATAGCACACGATACAACACACACCACAACAAAGAAAAACAGATGGTTTTAAGAACCATTCTGGAAACTACGATACAGTGGGACCGAATACTACTCACTACGCTAGTGCTCAAGTGATACTACTCCTTGGAATCGGTGGCTTCGTCATCTTCATCATCATCGATGAAGGCGAAATCATCCTCATCGGTGAAGAAGTATATAGCCTGGTCCTCCAGAAAATCATCATCATCGCTGAGATAGGAGTAGGGGTCTCCACGAAGATCCTCTCCGGCGTTCTCCCTTTCTTCCAACTGCATGTCTCTCTCGTGGATGGTCTCCTCCAAAGATGAGATACGATGGCGAAGACAGGCAATGATGAGATCCTTCTTGTCGAGCTGACGGCGGCGAGACTTGCGATACTTTGCTAGAATGGCGATGGTTTGATCCTTCGTCTTGATGATGGTAGACTTGTGGTTGGAGTAGTCACGACAGTTATCCAACTCCTGCTGACGATCGTACATCATGAAGCTAAGGTGGTCCAACTGAGTCTTCATCTCAGGGTGGTATGGGGCTTCCAGTGGTTGTCCATTTGCATCACTCCTTGGGAAAAACTCAAAGCGAGTACCCTTGATCTGGTTGACGCTCTGCCCACACAGACGGGAAAGAGCTTCCTGCATGGCCCTGGCAAGTCCATCGAGCTAGTTGTTCTCTCTTAAGGTAAACTGAATTCCCTCAGCAGTGGGAGGTTCAATCTTTCCTCGGAGACTTGCAACAATTAGCCACTGCAGATCTTCTCCTCCTTGATCATTGAGCTGAGCTCCGAAGAACTCGGGGTGCGAACGCTCCAGAAGTTCCGAAAGCTGGTCCAAATCCCTCTAAAAGATAAGGTCTCCTCCATTCCCCAATTGATAAAACTTGTTGTACTTCACGTCCATCTATAAGAATATAGGATGAGTAAGTTAGTAGCGTGATCAAGTGTGTCAAAATTTTATGTATTTTGCAAGAGTTTTTTAGGAACATGAATTTTCATGAAAGAATCAAAGGGATAAGAATCAGAATAAGTATTTGTAAATATTTGTTTTCTTTGGTTTTGAAACTAAGTTTTTGATTCAAACGTCCAGTCTAACTAGGGTCTCCTATGGTCAGGATGGCTCTGATACCAACTTTTCAACACCCGGATTTTTAATCCCAGATGCCTGTTATGCCATACATCGCAATCCCAGGATTACCATTTTTGCGAGAAATAACAGAATTGGATACCACAGTACATCATCCATTACAAACCATACATAAGGTCTTACACAAATAGGGATCTCATGATCCAGTTCTTAATACAACTTCAAGCAGCGGAATACGTAATAATAACAGTAGCGTAGGCGAAGCTCCATCCTCGGGGTCACAGGCAATGCTGACGATGGGAGATGATCCTAGTTGTCATAACCTTCCTAGGGTCCATCCTCTAGGTACTCCTCTTCATAGTCTGGCCACGGGAATAGCCAGGTACAAAGCCATGAGTACTATTTAAGTACTCGCAAACTAATACTAACAAGTGAAAGGGGTTTTTAATAATAGGACACTAGGCTCTAGGGTTGTTTTGCAAAAGCCAGATTTATCTCTACTAAGCTGAGAAGCAAGAGAATCTAGTCACAATTTTATAACTCCTAAGTAGGAACTTGTATTTCATATCACAACCCTGTTGTGGTCAAGTCAAGGTCTGAATTCATTTCACAAGTCTTTTGAAAACATCTGATGGGGGAACAGTATGGCCACTCCAACCGTCCATAACCGCGGACGCGGCTATTCGAATAGTTTGACACTCTGCAGAGATTGTACACTTTCACCACAACATTCGATACGTCCGTGAGGAACAAATCCTGAATTCACCATACTCAGTATGCGGATAATCAATCCTAACCTTTCAATTACACGCCCTAGTATAAGCACCTCTCCTATGAGTTTGGCCTCCCAACCATGACCAACTGTCATTTTGGGTACTACATAGGTGGACAATCTTCACAAGGTAGCCTCAGCTCAGACCATGGCCGTGAGGGAACTAATACTAAGGTATATAAGTGTCCAGTCAAGCCCTACCCAATATTCTGGTATTGTGGTTGTACGATAAAATTGGAATGGTATCGCATCCAGACAACCATCAGTTTTATAAAGGGCTAAGGCTCATGCCTCAACATTTTCATCACCAAAATCATTTGGTGTTCGGAAACACATGTCAAAACATCTCAGTAGAATGATCCATCATTCTAAGGTTTTCATAACCATTTTCACCAAGTTTCCCATCTAATGTTGATCAAATTTTATGCTTAGCACTAGCATCTACAAGTGGGGGTAAGCACTAATGGCAGATAGTAAACTAGTGGAGTTTCAGCTAAGTTCAATCTTATGCCTTAGGATGACATCAAGATTTTCTAGCTTAGGCCAAATTTTATGCTCTTTATGCAACCTTCTATATATCTTTCTAGAATCTACAAGTCACTTAAGTCAACTCTAAGTTAAAGCTTTGATAAAGAAATAAAGTTGAGGGCTTGCAAATAAAACTAGGATTGGTTTATCAAGTGGATATGATCACATATGCTTAAGGCATATAGTTGACATAGTAGCAAGTAAGTATTAGCTTGTCCAATTGCAAGTATAAGCTTGCCCATTCAGCTAGTAGTATTAGGCTTGCAAGGTTAAATTGTATAGTAAGGCTTGCTAAAGTAGAGTATCTTGCAAGTGTTAGCTTGCCTTGTGCATAGCAGTGGTTGAAGTTCTCCTCGGCTTCTTCTTCGTAGTATCCTCCTTCCTCCTCGTATCGTTGGTCGGTACTAGCGTCTATGAATAAATATGAGGTACACAATCACCAAACAATACTTAACTACTTGCATTCATCACACACAAGGGTCCTATAGATGATCTAGCATCATCACTAACATTACAAGATTAAAGCTTGGTTTAATTCCTTTTATTTTTAGAAAAGTAATTTCTACTCATTGAAAAACTACTTAAGATTTAATATTCTCCAAACCAAACATGGGATCATGTTGACACATGTCATCACCACATATTTTAGTCCATGGGAATGTGATTTACAGTGGTGTCACAATTTAATAAGGTGTTTCTCTTTTACTTTAATTAATTAGAGTGGCTAGAAATGCCTATGTGGCATTCTTTTATTACTTGGTCATTATTTCTGTAAGTAAACCTATATATTTTTATATATTCTGAAAGGTATGGTTAAATGTTATTTTTGAGAGTTAGATTCAACTCAAAACCTATTATGGTTTAAATTTGAAAAATGTTTGAATGCAGAAAAGCTTCTGCCTTGTTATTTTTACCATGGATGATCTACAGATCCAAATGACTTTAGTCCAATGGGCTTGGATTCAGCATTCCCAGACCTTTATAACAAAATTGGTTTCATTCAATTTGGTTCACTGAATCGACCTGGGTTGATTTTTCAAACTGGGTACAGAAGTGTGTTTGAAATAAAATGAAAAAGGTTAAATTCAAATAACTGGGCTGCGCGGGAAGCGATACTGGGCCGGCCTGCTAAGCACAGCGCTTACACTGGCTGGTTAAGTCGCTGTCCCGACGCGTAAGTGAGACAGGGGGGTGCGAAGCGGTATGGGGCGATGTGGTGCGTTCGATCTGGTTCTAATCCAACAGCTGAGGATCATCGTTGACGTTGGGCAACGCCGGCGAGACAGAAACCTAGCGTGGCAGGTGGGGGTCGTTGGGGTCTCATCGGGGCTCAGGCGAGGGTCAGCGAGGTGGGCGAACGACGAAGTCGACGACGGCGAATCTCCTGGTACCGGCAGCTTCTCCTAGGGCGGCTCCAATCGCTGGCCCCCTTCTTCTCCAACGGCGGCAGGCTCCGGTGAAATTCCGACGAAGTGCTGCTCGCCTTGCTCCGGGAACGGGGTGGCACGATCAGTGAGGAGAGGGGAGTGAGATGGTGTGCTCAATTCGGCTTGGGGTGGCCTCTATTCATAGTCGCGACAACGAGACCGAACGGGATGGGCAGGCGACGGTGGCGACATGGATACGGGCGGCTAGAGGCATGGTCGGCGGTGGCGATCGCTTGGTGGTCTCCTGGCGATGCTCTACATCTTTAATGCGCGCGTAGGGGCGGTGCGGTTTGGTCTGGAACGCGCGATGCTCTGCGCGGCAGAGGCGGCGTCTTCGACGGTGGCGGTGGTTGCGCATGGGGCGTGACGGGATGTCTGGCGGTCTCCTGGGTTGGTGGTGATCATGTATGCACGCGGCGAGGGCGGCGCACGGTCTGTGGGTGTCGGTCGAGCGTGGCGCTCTGGCGCATGCTCGACATGGTTGCTAATGAGCTGGGCGCGGTATGTGCGTGTGGTCTAGGGTTTGGCAACGCTCGCGGCTGGGACAGGGAGTGGCGGTGGACGGTGGGCTACCTCCCAGACAAGGTTGGCACGGCTAAATCTCCTTCTAGCTTGCTGTCTCCACTGGGGTGGCACGGTGCGCTTCGGTTGTTCACCATTGATGTCATTGCCCAGCTTACAGTGAGGCTAGTGCTTGGTTTAACTTGCTAGATGATCTACTGAGATGGTTGTGAGCTAGAGAGGGGACAAGTTAGGCTTCAATCACTGCTCACAATAGTGTTTAAGATTTTGATGATTTGTGTCTGCAAAGTGTTTGATGAAACTGCCGGAAGAATTCAAGTTTTGAATTTTGAAAATATTTTTGGTGGGTGTGCTAGGTTGGTGCTGGTGAGTCTGCAGATGCTTGGGTTTTGAAAGTTGAGCTTGGTTTTTGAAAAGGTGGGATCTTCTCATATGATAAATATTCAATTTTGAACTGTCATTTAAACTATGCATTTGAAAGTTTCTGGATGATCACAAAGTGGGCCTTGATACCTTGTTATGAGTACAATCAAGGGGTGCAAAGATCCAGAAAAGTTTCTGTTAAGTTCTGAAAGTTTGGGACAGCCAAAGTAGGCATGGGAGTTAAATTGGTCAAAATGACCATTCCCTTATTTGTTTTGATTTACTTGTCTTTGAGAAAAGTTTGGGAATGGTTTAGATGATGTTTATTTCACCTAAGAATCCATTTACAAGCAAAGGAACACACAAACAAGGTGGTTTAAAAGAATTCCAAATGAAATGCATACACCATGCATCCTTTCATATTTTTATTTTAGAAAAGTTTTTTGTTAACCCTAATTTTGATGATTAGAGTTTGATGATCCAAGTTTATTATTTTTGGGATGTTACACTAGAGGCATGTTTTCCACCAGTGTCCTATGGTGCTACGGCGACTCCAACCTCGTCTCCGCGCAAGTCGCTGGCACCTGCGACGCTGTCTCCCCTACAATGGCGGCATACCGCCAAGTACCAGACCAGCTGGGAGGCCACTTCGCTGGGTACTCTATCAAGTGGATCGACCGGCGCAGGAACAAAGAGGCCGACACCCTCTCTCGCATCGGATCAGCTCGCCACGCGCCACCCGCCAGTGTCTTCCTCGACACCATCACCAAGCCCTCTGTCTCTCCCCTGAGGGAGATCGACCTCGGGATACCGCTACAACCAGAACCAGCCCTGGTCTCCATGATCGCGGAGCCAAGCGACTGCACCGCGCCATACGTTGCCTACCTCGAGGAAGGGACCCTACCAGCAGACGAGACGGAGGCTCGCATGATCATGCGCTGCTGCAAGTCCTTCATCATCATCAACAGCGAGCTCCACAAGCGCATCGTGACCGGCGTGTTCCCTAGTTGCCAAGGCCATGCGACATGGATTCTACTGGCTCACCACACAGCCGATGCGATCGACATTGTCCAACGCTGTGTCAGTGTCAAAAGTACGCCAATCAAACGCATGTACCAAGCTCGGTGCTCAAGACCATCCCCATCACCTGGCCATTCGCCGTGTGGGGCATGGACATGGTGGGGCCCTTCAAGAAGGCCCCCTCCGGCTACACCCACCTCCTGGTCGCAGTCGAGAAATTCACCAAGTGGGTGGAGGCAAAGCCAGTCCGCAAGTGCGATGGGAAGACCGCCACCAAATTTCTATGCGAGCTCATCTACCGGTACGGATTCCCACACAGCATCATAACGGACAATGGCACCAACTTTGCCAAGGGATCCATGGACGAGTACTGTGAGGAGCACAACATACGGCTCGACCTCGCCTCAGTCGCACACCCGGAGTCTAACGGCCAGGCGGAACGTGCCAACCAGAGCATCCTCCACGGCCTAAAACCGCGACTACAAGTCCTCTCGAGCGGACTCCGGGGTGCTGGGTCGAGGAGCTCGCCTCCGTCATCTAGGGCATCCGCACCTCCATCAACAGGTCGACTGGGTTCACTCCCTTATTCATGGTGTACGGCACTGAAGTTGTCATGCCGACTGACCTCGAGCACGACTCGCCTTGTGTCGTCAACTACGCGGAGGCCGAAAACAAGCTCGCACAGCAAGGACGGGGTCGACCTGCTCGACAAAGCACGCGACCGAGCTCGCTCGTGCACCACCATCCACCAGCAAGGACTCCACCGCTACCATAGCCGCCAAGTCCGGACTCACACCTTCTAGGAAGGGGATCTGGTCCTGCGAGTGATCCAGGACAAGAAGGGCATGCATAAGCTCTCTCCCCCATGGGAGGGACCATTCGCCATAGGACGAGTCCTGGGCAACGACGCCTACTACCTCATCGATGTCCGAGGCGACAGACAACTTGACGTCCAGCGGCCATGGAATGTAAACCTCCTAAGGAAGTTCTACACATAGAACTCCGACATGTCCCCCCCACACCCCCCCCCCCCCCCCACCCCCACCCCCCACACCCCGCAATGCAATAAAGATTTTCGACTCGCACAAATTGTGTCTACTCTCCAATTCTTGTGCCACTCGCACTCGTAAAAACAGCATTACGCTAATCACAGAAGTCAACCCTTGGTCGCGCGGCATAGATAAGTAGTGCGACTCAAGGGCATCGATAAAATTCGGGCCTTGCATCATCCACAAAAACGCCAACCCAGAGCCCCATCGGAGTCGCCCCGATCGACTGGCCCGCCAGGCCAAGACAATCGAATTCGCTTCTCACAGCGACCCGGTGCTCCACATCCTCAGCGCAACGACTCGAACGGTCAAGTACCACGCTCGGGGACTGACGCCAGTCCAAATCCACGCGGATAGGGAAAACACTAAGTATGATAGCGCGCCCTGGACTCGCCACGCGACTGGCTCTCCGAGTTAGGTGGAGCGACACGCCAACCACAACGCACTTCGTCCTCACCTACCTTGGGCATGCGACTAGAACGGCTAAGTACCACGCTCGGGGACTCGTCTAACCGACCCTGTTCGCGCCCGGGAAAACGGTTAAGTATAGAGCACCTCCTGGGGTCGCCAAGCGACTGGCTTCCCAAGCCACGGCGAGTCGACCTCAACTAACTAACAGTACAAGAACAAACATACACACAAAGACACGAGGTAAACCCCATAAAAGGGCGGATGTGCTCGGGGACTCGCACAACAAAATAATCCAAACTCAAATCAAAGATGAAAAAAGCATACACGCATTCCTTATGGCAACAAATTTTGTTCGCTTATAAGGGCAGGCAAACATTTCTTACAACTAACACCAATTGGCAAAGTCATATACTCTGCAGGGTTCAAAGACAATGCGCCATCGCTACCACAAACGCGGATGAAGGGAACCCACGGGTTCGACGGGTACGTCGTCAAGGCGCCTGCCATCACCGATCGTAACGGTTGCTCCACCTTGAAGTCGCGATGCGCCGGCTCGGGGTCGTTCGGAGCAACGATCGTCTCCTGATATGGCATAAGGTCGCCCATCGCCAGCACCCGTTCAGAGTAGACCGCGGCCCGATCGGTCAACTTCAGCACATTGGAGATCTTGACCGATCTAGTCACCGAGGGATACCCGCTGGTGACGTCGTCAAGGTCAAAGTCGTCCAGGAAGTGGGCGAGCCCAAGGCTTAGCGCATTCGCAGCTCCATGGCGGAAGGTCGTCCTCGACATGTACTCCAGAACCGCTGGAGCCCTCTTCAGTTAGCGCCATACCTCTGTGAGTTTGCTGGGTATCACCTCCATCGGCGATATCTCCTGGAGGTACGTGCGAATGCAGGTCGCCGAAAGGGCGGCAAAATCCACCAGCATCGTGACGCACTGCCTCGCGTCATACGATTGCGCCTCGGGCTCATCATCAAGAATTTTCCCTGCAGAAGCACAAATAACTCAGCGTCAGAAGGATGCAAGATTCAAACCCACCCCATCGGGACACAATGACAACGGTGACCCCCACGCTCGGGGACTCGCTAAAACAATCAAACACAAGACGAAGGAACTCACCAATCAGGGGACGGCAGCGCCCCGTAATGAAGTCCTGAAGACCCGACAAATCAGTCTTCAGCCCCACGACGAGAGCATCTGACACCTTCCGCTCTTCAGCTGAGGCGGCGACAGCCTCCTTATCCCTCTCCTACACCGAGCTCACCTCCGCCTTTGCAGCCTTGATCTCTCGCTCTATCTCGGCCACTCGTTTCTCCATGACGGTCAACGATGACTGGGCAGCCGTCAACTCGCTAGCGGGTGATGGCACCCAGTACTTGTCATGGAACGCTTCGTTGGAAACCCCAAGAGCAAGGTATGAAGTAGCATAGCAGCAAGTTTCCCTCGGTAAGAAACCGAGGTTATCGAACTAGTAGGAGGAAGGAAACGTCACACAGGTGTTACAAGCAACGCGGATACCTGCACAACACAAACTCAAGACTTTGCCTCAACGAATCAGTGAGGTTGTCAAGCTCACCGGTTTGCTGTAATAAAGGATTAAACGTGCGGAAGGTAATGATTTGCAGCAAGTAAACAAGTAACAGTGGAAGATGTATCAATGGTAAAGATTGGACCGGGGTCCATAGTTCACTAGAGGTGCTCTCCTTAGATAAACAACATGGCATGAAGGGTAAAGAAATTACAGCGAGGCAATTGACAGGAACTGAGCAAGGCATAACAATGCAATTACTAGCCAAAAAGATCCTATGAAGCTGATTGGGCAATACAACAACATACATAGACCGTCATCCAACTGCATCTATGACTAGAAGTCTACCTTGAGGTTATTATCCGAACCCCCTCCAGTATTAAGATGCAAGCAACAGACAACTGCTTTAAGCAAAGTGTGTAAGGTAAACAGTCCACATGTTCCATGAACAAGAGACCGTTGTTTTCTCCCTAGTAGCAACAGCACATCTACAACCGAAGAGATTTCTGTCACTTCCCTTGGAAACTAGAGGCATGAACCCACTATCGAGCATAATTACCCCCTCTTGGAGTCACTAGCAACTACTTGGCCAAGATAGCTACTAACAACGGAGAGCATGCAATATCACAAACAACACAGACATGATAGAATCATAAAGATAAACCATTAATCAAACCAACATAATAATCTCAATATCCATCGGATACCCGCAAACACAACATGCATGATTACAAATAGATTAGATCTTGATCATGAAAGGAGCTCACAAGATCTATACATGAAAGCACAAAGGAGGAGATACAACCATCTAGCTACTACATGGACCCATTATCCAAGGTGGAACTACTCACGAATCATACCGGAGAGAAGGCCTCCGGGATGATCTCCCCTCCGGCAGGGTGCCGGGAAGAGCTTCATATCCCCCTGATCTAGGGACGATGATGGAGGCGGCTACAGACAGTTTCGTGGATTTCTGATCGGGTCCTTAGGGTTTCTGCATCGGGGGCTTCTTATAGGAAAAGGGGCGAGAACGAAAGGCGGCCAGGGCCACCAAACCCTAGCCAAGCGCGGGCCCACCTGCCTCTGCGCCTGGGGTGGGTTTGCCCCCCCTAGCCGGCCCCTCCGGCTCTCCTCTAGACTTCTTGTTCCCCACGGAAAGTAATTGACTTTGGCGTTTTTCCAGTCCAATTCTGAGAATATTTCTTTACTAACTTTTCTAAAACCAAAAACAGCAGAAAACAAGCATCTGGCATTGTTGCAACTTGTTAATAGGTTAGTACCAGAAAACATGTAAAAAGCACCAAAAAGTGTGGACAAGTAAAGCAAAGTAGATACAAAACAAACATGGAGCATCAAAAATTATTGATACGTTTCCAACGTATCAGCATCACCAACTCATGCTCGTCCTCGAGTAGGTAAGTGATAAAAAGAATAATTTTTGAGGTGACATGCACCCTCACAATAAAGATCCAACCATTTGCAAGAATTGAAAGCTAGGATCAAAGAACTCTAAACATGTGCATGAAAGATGGAGTTATAACAATAGGACATAGTAACTATGCATGCAACATGGCAAGCTACAAACAAAGATCATGAATAACCTGCATTGAAAAACGTTTGTTTGTTTCACATGCAGAAAACATAGCATAGTGGCAATCAGCTTGTTCCTCATAGAGTAGCAATATAATGCATAGGACACCTGCAAAGTTCACAAGGGTGACTAGAAACAAGTAGCACAAGAGCAATTAATAACACAATATGCATCAATTAATAAGCTTTGGAACACCGCACATAGAATGACAAGTATGCTCTCTTAATGGTGCCTAAAGGTAGAAGGTGGAGACTCAATAGTGGTGGAAGAAAGGCCTTTTTGTAAAGGAAGCAGGGATTTAAAGTTTCAAAAAGAGCTTCCAAAAATTATGGTACTTGTTAGATTTCATCCCTCATTTCCCCTATCATAAGCATCTTGAAGTGGTTAAGGTTAAAGTGGCAAAGCTGGAGTATATGCTTGACGAAGTATAAACTGGCAATCTCATGCCCCTTGAATACGAGGGCCACACGTCATGCATACTCAACTTTGGGTCCAGGTAAGTTCTTGTCACTGTAAGTATTTGCATATCATTGAGAACCGCCAACGGGGTACCCCTTGCACATGGTACATGAGCTTTCCTATAACCAAAATGACAAGGCAAGCAGACAATGAGAATCTCAGCAATCTTTTTATTTACCATATGCATAGATTTTTATTGAGGATGCTTCATAGATAACTCATTATGGTGATGCTGCAAGTTTTCCACCATGATTAGACATGGCTTAGGCTAGCGGCCTAGGTGTTTCTCTAACACAGGATACAAAGTCCATGGACTGACAAGTTCCCTCTTTATTTAACACCGGTGACATCCATAGACAAAAGAACATGATATCAACTGAGTACAACAAGGTACAAGTGCAATGTTGAAAACGTTCCCCGTGACAGCACGGTTCTGCTAATTCCAACTTATAAGTGCAAGCATATACAACAAAGTTTTCACAATGGTTCAAGTTTATTAGGGGCAAAGAATAAAGTGTGCCATCAAGTTCGTGAGGGCTTTAATCACTAAGTTTTCACATAACAAAATAGTTTTTAATTGGAAGATAGATGAAAAAATAATATACTTGTAATGGTGTAGCACACCATGCATAGGAATTTATAGTGGACACTTTGGAGTAACTTGGTTTCATGGGAGTTGGAGGCATGAGTAGAGCTTACTCATACAAGTGGAGGCTAGCAAAAGACTGGGAGCAACCAACTAAGAGAGCAATAATGGACATAATCATGCAATGCAACAAAGAATACTAATCAAAGCAAAGAGTGGTACTACAAGTCAAGGACTAAATGATCATAAATGCTAAGGG
This sequence comes from Avena longiglumis, assembly GCA_030063025.1. NCBI lineage: Eukaryota > Viridiplantae > Streptophyta > Magnoliopsida > Poales > Poaceae > Avena > Avena longiglumis. Next base: position 464,971,997 of record CP125974.1, on the reverse strand, counting down.
TGACTTGTCATAGTCATAACATGGTGTGAGCATGTGCCAAGTCAACCCAAGCAAAACATCAAAGGAGAATACCACAATACTATGCTTTTGCATGCTAAAACAACGCATAATTTCTTCAAGGCACACTAAGCAATCCCAATTGTTTGGAACAAGAGACATGCTACAACAATAATCACTAAGCATAATGTTAAAACAACACCTAGCATGTCATGCTAAAGTCTAAGTCACAGTCAATGCAAGACAAGCAAGAACTTACTACTCCTTTCCAAACACCAAGCAAACTTATTTGCAAAACAACACAGCGAGAACGAGGGTCCAAACTACTAAAGCAAACTAAACAAACTAAGCAAAGAAAATGAAACTAAGACGCTCCAAGAACAACACAACTGTGCATGAAACAATAAAAACGAAGTGTCTAGACAGACCTGAGCTTTTTATTGATGAAGAAGGGGATGCCTTGGGCATCCCCAAGCTTTGACGCTTGTACCTCTTGGATATTTCTTGGGGTGACACCATGGTGCATCCCCAATCTTGAGCTTTTGTCCATTCTTCATCTCATTGCATCATTCTCTCTCTACACCTGAAATTTCTCCTTCATACAAAACTTCACACAATCTTCATTAGCAACATTAGTGTATTCAAAAGATATTAGACCACTGGAAAATCTTTGTAACAGCAAGGATTTTCACTAAAAACACAAGCTACTGTAGTAACTCCTTCAAAGAAACTCAATTTACCTGAAGAGAGCTCAAAAGAATCAATAAGAAGCAAATGCAAATAATGGCAGAAATCTGTCAAAACAGACCAGAAGGTAGAAACTGATTTTTTCGAACATCTTCTATTGCTCAAATCAAAAAGTGTTGAACTAACTAAAGTTAGCTAACATACTTGGGGATTTATTCGTATATTTTCAGCTCAATCTGAGTTACAGAGACTCCTCACGAATTTTTTTGGTGGAGGATAGAAATCTGTTTAGGGACAGCAACTCCCCAAATCTTACTCTCCTCTCATTAGAGGTCATTCTTGGCACAAAAAGCAAAAAAAAAGGATAAGGAGAGGTCATTTCAGAAGTAATAACTTCCAAGACTGAAGGAAACTCTTGGGTTATCTCCCAACAAGTACTTTTTTTTAACGCCTTTAAGTTAGGCACAATAAGTAAGAAGAATCAAGTATTTTCAAATGAGGAAGCATTAACATCAAATCTTCCTTTCAAAGGGGGAGCAAAAAGCAACTTCTCTCTCCTCATAGGGAAGTGTTCAATAACTTTCTTAAATGGAAAATGATATTTAATGGTTCCTTCTTTCATATCAATGATAGCACCAACTGTTCTAAGAAAAGGTCTTCCCAAAGTGATAGGACAAGAAGCATTGTATTCAACATCCAAAACATAGAAATCCACAGGGACATAAGCATTGTTAACCATAATGAGAACATCATTAATACTCCCCATGAGTTTCTTCTTAGCATTATCATTGAGTGGGACATCCAAATAACAATCTTCTAATGGTGGCAAATCAAGCATTTCATAAATCTTCCTAGGAATAATAGAGACACTAGAACCAAGATCACATGAAGCTTTGAGGTCAAAGTCATTCACTTGCATATTAATAATGGGTTCCCAACGTCTTCTACATTCCTAGGAATAGAAGCTTTGTGTTTTAGCTTCTCTATCTTAATCTTAACAAGAGCATATGTAATGTGTTTGGTGAAAGCAACATGCATATCACTAGCATTAGGACTTCTAGCAAGCTTTTGCAAGAATATAATCACTTCAGAAATATTGCAACCATCAATATCAAAGTCAAACATAGCATCACTAGTGGTAGGCATAGTAGGAGGAGGAATAGGGGCTACTTGTAGTTTAGTGGTGATAGTGCACAGACTATTGTTTCTATCAATTTCATCTTCCCTTTCCCACTTAGCATGAAGTTGAGCTAACAGCCTAACATTTTCATCAATACTAACTTGTATGGCATGAGCAGTAGCAAAGGTGTTTTCCATAGTTTCAGGTTTAGCAGCCATTTTATTAACCAAGGAAGTTTGAGTTTCAGACAAAGAGGATATATTTTTCTCAACAGTTAAAAGCTTTTCCTCTATAGTCTTATTGAAAGTGGTTTGTTTACTAATAAAGTCCTTGAGCATGACTTCAAGTTCAGAGGGAGCACTTCTAGCATTATTGTAAGAGTTTCCATAGGAATTGCCATTATTAGGAGGATAAGGCCTATAATTGTTGTTGCTACCAAAATTATTCCTATAGGCATTGTTGTTGAAATTATTATTTCTAATGAAGTTCACATCAACTTGCTCTTCTTGAGCAACCAAAGAGGCTAAGGGAACACTATTAGGATCTAGAGGAGCTTTCCCATTAACAAGCATAGCCATAATAACATCAATATTTTCACTCAAAGAGGAAGTTTCCTCAACAGAATTTACCTCCTTACCATGTGGAGCTCTCTCAACGTGCCATTCAGAGTAGTTAACCATCATATTATCAAGGAGCCTTGTTGCAGCATCCAAAGTGAGGCCCATGAAGGTACCTCCAGTAGCAGAATCCAGCAGGTTTCTTGAGGAGAGGTTCAAACCTGCATAAAAAGTCTAGATAATCATCCAAGCAGTGAGTCCATGAGTAGGGAAATTTTTAACCAAAGATAAGCAGGAGCAACATGTTCACTATCAAGTTTTTTAAATTTCACAATGTCACTTCTCATAGTAATAATCTTAGCAGCAGGATAGTAATTTCCAATAAAAGCATCTTTGCACTTAGTCCAAGAATCAATACTATTTTTAGGCAAAGATAGCAACCATTCTTTAGATTTTCCCTCAAGAAGAAAGGAAAAAGTCTGAGCTTAATAATATCTCCATCTACATCCTTATACTTTTGCATCTCACAAATTTCAACAAAGCTATTAAGATGGGTAGCAGGATCATCAGAACCAGCACCAGAAAATTGCTCTCTCATCACAAGATTCAACAAAGCAGGCTTAATTTCATAAAAAGTAGCATCAGGAGCAGGTGGAGCAATAGGAGTTCTTAGGAAATCATTGTTGTTGGTTCTAGTGAAGTCACACAACTTGGTGTTATTAGTAGAGTTCATTTTTGCAAAGGTGGGCAAGCCAAAAACAGCAGCAGTAGCTAGAGCAAGAACTAATTTTTTTGTGTTTTTGATTAAGGCAAGCAAACCAAACTAGAGTGATTTTTTTGGGTTTTTTGAAAACAGGCAAACAAAACCAAGCAAAAGAAACAAACCAAACTAAAAACAAAGTAAAGAGAAAGGAAGTGAAGGACTCCCCTAGTGAAGACGTCCTTAGCTCCCCGGCAATGGCGCCAGAAATTAGCTTGATGGCGCCCAGTAATTGTCGTGGAATGCTTCGTTGGAAACCCCAAGAGCAAGGTATGAAGCAGCACAACAACAAGTTTCCCTCAGTAAGAAATCGAGGTTATCGAACCAGTAGGAGGAAGGAAACGTCACACAGGTGTTGCAAGCCACGCGGAGACCTGCACAACACAAACTCAAGACTTTGCCCCAACGAATCAGTGAGGTTTTCAAGCTCACCGGTTTTCTATAACAAAGGATTAAACGTGTAGAAGGTAATTGTTTGCAGCAAGTAAAAAGGTAACATTTGGAAGATGTATCAATGGTAAAGATTGGACCGGGGTCCATAGTTCACTAGAGGTGCTCTCCTTAGATAAAAAACATGGCATGAAGGGTAAACAAATTACAGCAAGGCAATTGACAGAAACTGAGCAAGGCATAACAATGTAATTACTAGCCAGAAAGATCCTATGAAGCTGATTGGGCAATACAAAAATATACATAGACCGTCATCCAACTACATCTATGACTAGAAGTCCACCTTCAGGTTATCATGCGAACCCTTTCCAGTATTAAGTTGCAAGCAACAGACAACTGCTTTAAGCAAAGTGTGTAAGGTAAACAGTCCACACATTCCATGAACAAGAGACCGTTGTTTTCTCTCTAGTAGCAACAGCACATCTACAACCGAAGATATTTCTGTCACTTCCCTTGGAAACTAGAGGCATGAACCCACTATTGAGCATAATTACCCCCTCTTGGAGTCACTAGCAACTACTTGGCCAAGATATCTACTAACAACGGAGAGCATGCAAGATCACAAACAACACAGACATGATAGAATCATAAAGATAAAACCATTAATCAAACCAACATAATAATCTCAATATCCATCGGATCCCCGCAAACACAACATGCATGATTACAAATAGATTAGATCTTGATCATGTACAGAGCTCACAAGATCTATACATGAAAGCACAAAGGAGGAGATACAACCATCTAGCTACTACATGGACCCATAGTCCAAGGTGGAACCACTCACGAATCATACCGGAGAGAAGGCATCCGGGATGATCTCCCCTCCGGCAGGGTGCCGGGAAGAGCTTCAGATCCCCCCCCCCCTCGATCTAGGGACAATGGTGGCGGCGGCTACAGACGGTTTCGTGGATTTATGATTGGGTCCTTAGGGTTTCTGCATCGGGGGCTTCTTATAGGCGAAGGGGCGAGACCGGGAGGCGGCCAGGGCCACCAAACTCTAGCCAGGCATGGGCCCACCTGCCCCCGCACCTGGGTGGGTCTGGCCCCCTGGCCGGCCCCTCCGGCTCTCCTCTGGACTTCTTGTTCCCCACGGAAAGTAATTGACTTTAGCGTTTGTCCCGTCCAATTCCGAGAATATTTCTTTACTAACTTTTCTGAAAACAAAAACAGCAGAAAACACGCATCTGGCATTGTTGCAACTTGTTAATAGGTTAGTACCAGAAAACATGCAAAAATCACCTCAAAGTGTGAACAAGTAAAGCAAAGTAGATACAAAACAAGCATGGAGCATCAAAAATTATAGATACGTTTCCAACGTATCAGCGGGGACCAAATCTTCGCGAGCCTTCGCCACTGCGGTTTAATGCCCCTCTATAGCAACGCAAGGGTGAGATAAAAATCATAAACAAGATTGCTATGGAGAAGGGTACCTCAACAACCTGCCCGCGGTCGCTTGCACCTGTTTGTTCACCTCCTGCACGGAGCTGAGGTGTTTCTCCAAATTCTCTTTAGCGGCCAGTCGCTCCGCCGATTCACGTTGGAGGCCCTGCACAGACACAACCAAACATAAGCAAACATTGAAGAAATTCCTAAGTCCCTAGCCGCTGAAATTCAGCAACTATCCACTCGGGGACTGGACATCGAAGAAAATTCCTAAGTGCCTAGTCACTGAAATTTAGCGACTAGCCACTTGGGGACTGGATAGCAAAAACAATAAGAATCTGCCCGCTGAAATTCAGCGACCAGATCCTCGGGGATTGGACATACCTAAATAGCCGCGCCTAGCATGTTGTGCAGCTCGACCGCATCCACCGACGGCAACACAAGAGGTGTGCGCCCGCGACGCTACTCAACTTCCGATCCCAAAACTTCGGGCGCTTGGGCCGACTACGCCGGCACACTCGTGGTGGAGGCCCTCGCCATAAAGCAAGGGACGGTCGCCGCCGCCTCTCCCGCGGCACTTGTCGAAGGGCCCGACGCCCAGACCAGTGCCGCAGGATCTATATACTGCGACCCCGCGTCCACGACGGCCTTCACGGTCGCATCCGCTCCAGTCAGAGCTCCACTTGGGGCATCGACTCGCTCGTCTGAGATCGTGACGACCTCGTCGCCCTTCATCTTATTCGCGCCCTCAGCGGCTGCCTTGGCGTCGTCGCCCTTCCTCTTCTTCGAGGGATCGGCTTCCGCCCCCACGGTGTCTACTGGAACTTTGGCCACCGAGGGATGACCGATCTTTTTCATGCCAGTCCTGCAAAAAGAAATGATTAGCAAGTCAAACAATGACTACAAACTAGCGATTCAAGTGGACACGCCAAGACATTTACCTGGTGACTGGGATGTAGCGCAGGCTAGTGTGGATGTGTGTCGGTGTTTCCAGCTCCGGTCCCAACTTTTGGTTGATGCCCGTCTCAAATAGGGAAGGAGCCCATGACACGGAAGCCTTCTTCGTTGACGAGGCCGCGGCAGCAGGAAGTTCCCCTCCGGTTAACGCGGGTGCCTCCCTTGATGGAGACGCCTCTGCGGCTGGAGCAGCCCCGAGACTCGTGACTGCCGAGAAGGGTGGTGGAAGTGATGCCAGCGGCACTTCGTCCTCCACCACGGCTACACTGGCTGCGTTAGGCACCTTCGCCGATGTTTCAGCACCGGCTTCATCAGCTGCGCTAGTCGCTTCGGAGCTTGTCACTGACGGGGCGGCGACACTGCCCTGGGCGCCTCCTTCTTCTTCCTTGGCGACTTCTTTTTTGACGGCGTGGCCACACGCCGTGAAGTATGTTCGAGGGCTTCGTCTTCGCCCCCTTCGTGAGCCTCGAGGCTCTTGCTGGCCTTGAGCTCGTGTTGCCGTTGCCCGCGAGTCTTCCGAACCGCGGGTGCGGCGGCCTCCATGGCTTTGTTGCCATCATCGTCGTCATCGTTCCCGTCATTCCCCTTGTCGTAGGAGGACTCACTCTCGTCTTTGGTGGCCTCATCCGATCTTTCATCGTCGGCGGGAGGAAGCCAACCTTCCACCACTTGGAACAGCTGCACAAACAAAACATGGTTAATAAACCACGACTGCATTCCTGCGACTGTGAAATAGACAAGGAAAAGCATACTCACCGGTGGCGCCTTGCGCTTCATGGTGTATGGGGGGATACCGGCCTTCGGGTCGTGGTATTCCACGTCAGTAATCTTATTTAGTGCGAGGGTGTAATCATCGGCTTTCCACTCGGCGGTGCAGGCCTTGGTCCCGTCGTCCTTGTCGGTGTATTCATACATCCAGTGGGCACGGCTGGCCAAGGGCACTAGTCGCCTCCCGAGCCAGCAATTGTATAAGTTGATGGTCTCAAGCCCATCCTTCTTCAGTTGATGAATCATCGTCAGCATCTCGTCGATCACCATCTGCTAGTCATGCGGAAGCTTGGCAACTTGGAGGTGGCGCGGCTCAGGTCGCTCGGCGGAGTACATCGGGAGTGGCACCTCGCCATCTGGAGTTGACTTGCTAACGTAAAACCAATGCTTCTTCCACTCGTTTGCTACCTTATTCGGCAGCATGAGGTCGAGGAAGGAGGCATTGGACTTCAATTGAAAGGTAAGGCCGCCCACTGCCAGCATCGGGACGCTTTCCCCTTCGCGACCGACCCGCCCGTGGAACAGCTCCAGCCACAGGGGAAGTTATGGGCGGAAACCCAAATATCACTCACAGAACGCCTCGAAGATGGCGAGCTGCTTGATGCCTTGCTGGCCCCAGATCCAACGGTTGGATGTCATAGTATCCACAAAATCGGCGGAAGAAGACCGAGGTGGGGAAGCCGAGCCCCCTCTCGAGATGGCTAGTGAAACAGATGAACTCACCGGCGCGCGGATTTGGCTCCACCTCTCCGACCGCGGGGATCCACCATCTCCCGCCGCGGAGAATCCATGCGTCTTCGAAGGACTTTAGAAGCACCTTGGTACACTTGGATCTCCATGTAATTCTTTCTGGGGCACCATCGATTCGAGGTTCTGGGATTGCCAGATCGCTATAGGTCGCTCTGGAGGGAATGGAAGATTGAAGGACGCGCGGAGTCAGAGGCAATGGGGAATGCTCGCAACACACCCGCCACTCTCCTTATATAGCGGTTGGTTCTCGCCAATTTTGGGAGCCGTTACCATGCGGTGATTATGCCGATATTACCGTTGGATTACCCAACGGCTAGTTTGACCAAGCTGACGTTCCAACTTTGTCTACTCGACTCGCCGATCCATTTTCCATAGCTGTGATTCGACTACTCGCCAAATTGGCGAGCCGAATGGTCGACGTTATTGCGACTGAGGATGCATTCTAAAGGTTCCTTTCTCATTGAGTGAGTCCACCGCCGATTCGACTGAGCGTCCAAATTGGGCCTGAATACTTCGATTTGCCAAAGAACACATGCGGCGAATCAACAACGGCGTCGGGGACTACTGATGGGGATACGCCAAGTGGGGTATACCTAGCAGGACGTTTCCTACTGGTTCATACTGCCAGCGAGTGGGCCTGCATGACGGCGACTGGATCACGACCCAAGAAGGAACCAGGCGACTGGAAGCTGAAGGCCTAGAAGCATAGTTAGGCCTAGTTGGATTAGGTCAAAACCCTCTGAAGCCTTATCCAACTCGGTTGTAGAGCTGTAAACCCTAGCGAGGCGACTCCATATAAACCTCCCTAGGGCACGCATAGAACTCACGTTCCATCATACACCCCTTCGACTCGCCGCCTAGCCGCCGAGCTCTCCCATTGTACTCTCTCATCAATACAATCTAGTAGGAGTAGGTATTTACCCTCCGGGGGCGAACCTAGGTAAATATTTTTTTCCCTCATCTCGCACCGCAGATGGTTGGCCGCCCTTGCCCCACGTTCTACTACTGCTGCCAATCGCAGCATCTGCCGTGGCCATTCCTACGACAGGCTGGATGGAGTAGCCAAATAGATTTGTAGTGTTTTTCCACATAGCCCCCAAGTATCGGGTGGCATGATTTTTGGTAAATCACTTGTGATATGAGGAGCCCCGAGTGTCGGGTGGGTGATGAAGGATAAATTCAAAATATGGACAAAGTAGACTGAGTTTCAGGAACTTAGTTTTATTAATCTTCGGGTACGGAGGTACATGTGGAATAATCGCCTGGCTGTAGGCCTTATTATATATAAAACACGAGTCTTTGGCTAAGAAGCCTAGTCGCAGGCCTTATTTAATATCAATTGCGGAAAATAAAGATACTAAGCATAGCAAACGTCGCAGCTGTGCAATGTTCCATGGGTTGGAGTACTTGATCCCGGTCTTCTTGGCTTCAAGACGGTACGCCCGGCCGGTGATAACTTCGATGACGATGAAAGGCCCTTCCCACGGGGATTACATCTTGTGGTGTCTGTATTGCTTTAGTTGAAGGACTAGGTCCCCAACGACGAAGGATCCGAGACACAGTCGACGGCTATGATAGTTGCGCAGGTTCTGCTGGTACTGCGTTGCTCGTTCTAGAGCAATGTATCTTGCGAGTGCTTCTTGCGAGGCCACTTCATCATAAGTACTGACCCGAGGAGAACCGTGAGTTATTTCGAATGGAAGCACAGCATCCGCGCCATGGACCAGAAAGAAAGGGGTCTCTTGTGTAGCAGTATTTGGAGTTTTTTGCAGGCTCCATAGGACAGAGGGTAGTTCGTCTACCCAGGCGCATTTTGCTCTTTCGAGTGGGGCTAGTAGCCTTTTCTTGAGTCCGCTTGTGATGAGACCATTGGCTTTTTATACTTTCCCATTTGTTTGCAGGTGGGCTACTGAAGCTTAGCTGATGCTTATGCCCATATCTTTGCATAAGTTCTTGAACTCATTAGATCTGAAGTTTGTACCATTGTCTTTGATGATGCTATGGGAGACCCCAAAGCGAAAGATAATCGACTCGATGAAGTTGACTGCCAAGGTTGCATCTTGGCTGATGACAGGTACTGCCTCGATCCAATTTGTAAATTTGTTGACTGCTACTAGCAGAAAGACGTGGCCGCCAGGCGAATATTTGTGGAGTTTGCCGACCATATCTAGACCCCACTGAGCGAACTACCAACACAATGGTATGGGGGACAATTCTACTGCTGGTGCATTGGGCTTGTTTGCGAAGAGCTGGCATGCCTCGCGTGTTCTTAAGATGTACTTGGCATCTTGGACTGTTCTAAGCCAATAAAAACCTGCCCGTAAGGCCTTTGCTGCGATTGCGCGGCTACTTGATGTCCGCATATTCCTTCATTTATATTTTTGAGGATAAGCTTCGCTTGTTCGGGTGTATCACAACGCTGAAGTACTCCTGAGATGCTCCTTTTGTAGAGTTCACCCTTGACAATTTGAAGGCCTTAGAATGTTGGGTGATGCGTCTTGCCTCGACTGTATCCTCGAGGAGTTCTCCACGCATCATGAATGCTGGTTCCCTCTGAAGTTTCCCTCGGGATAGCTGGAGCCCATTGCGAGTTCTATCAGGTAAAGACAATGATTAGAGGCATGGGGGCACAACGCCTTCCACCTATTCTCAAACTTTAAATAGGTAGGATGGTGCGGCTGCTTCGGTGATCCGCACCATAGAATCAGGTGCTCCAAGTGGGCCATTTTTGGTAAGCAGAACTAGCGATGCGGGATGAACCAGAAGACGGGTTACGTGCCCAACTGCGTGCTAACCTAGAACCAACAAAGGTTGTTGGTCGATTAAGACAGCAGGACGGTGGTCATGGAAGTCGAAATCCACTAAGGAGTGTGTAACAACTCACCTGCCGAATCAACTAGCCCCGAAAATGGATGGCGCTGAAGCACGCGACCCACACCCGGCCATCTGGGCGAGCGCCATGCCCCGATGAGTAGGAGGGCGCGGCAGCCGCTGCAAAACACGGGCGCGAGCACAGGCGGAGCGGCCGTCGGTGCAGATCTTGGTGGTAGTAGCAAATATTCAAATGAGAACTTTGAAGGCCGAAGAGGAGAAAGGTTCCATGTGAACGGCACTTGCACATAGGTAAGACGATCCTAAGGGACGGGGTAACCCCGGCAGATAGCGTGATCACGCACATCCCCCGAAAGGGAATCGGGTTATGATTTCCCGAGCCGGGATGTGGCGGTTGACGGCGATGTTAGGAAGTCCGCAGACGCCGGCGGGGGCCTCGGGAAGAGTTATATTTTCTGCTTAACGTCCTGCCAACCCTATGTACGGATGCATCCATGTGGTTTACACTATCATTACTTCTGCGGGTTCTTTTGTTTCTTCAGGGTATTCTTCCTTGTAATCTTCGGCTGGCCCAACCCCCGAGCCTTTGGCTGGTTTGGATTTTTTGCTTCCAGGTTCCACTGCATCCTTGGCCTTCTTGGGCTTGATGAAACACTCCATGATCTCTTCCCAGAAAACTCTGGGTGGCAGAGGGGGACATGGACATGTCTCAATGATCCGCTGCATCCATGATCCGCTTGTTTTAGGGTTTAGGGCTTGATGGAACACTCCATGATCCGCTGCATCCGATGTTTGCCAGATTGTTGGCCTCCTCGTTACTTCCTCGACCAATGTGAGATACCTCACATCCATCAAAGTGGGCCTCCATGATGTTGTACATGTCTCAATATGTGATCATGTTATCGCTAACAGCATCGCACTTGTTGCGCCACAAGGTTTGAGTCGCCGAAGATTTTTAGGCGAGTTGCACCATAGGCCCCATCCATTCGCATGTCGTGCAACATGGCCTCATATTCGGCTTCGTTGCTTGAAGCGTTGGGAAAACTCATCCGTAAAATGTATCGCATCTTGTCGCCTTGTGGAGAGATTAAAATGACGCCTACCCCTACTCCTTCTGTCCGCTTGGATCCATCAAAGTACATCGTCCACACACTTGATTGATCTAGGGGTCCCACTCATTGCAGATCTGTCCACTCCATGATAAAATCAGGCAACACTTGGGACCTTATCGCCTTTCGCTTCTCATACGTGATATCTCAAGGGGATAGTTCCATTCCCAAAGAGAGACACGCCCTGTAGCTTCTAGATTACTCAATATGTTGGAGAGGGGGGCCTCGTTGATGACCACTATCGGGTGCTCTGAGAAATAATGGCGCAGTTTGCACGCTGTCATGAAGACACCGTATGCGAGTTTATGATAGTGTGGATACCTTTGCTTTGAAGGCAATAAAACTTCGCTAACATAGTATAATAGCGTGTGTACTCCATGAGTCTTTCCTTCTTTGGGGCGCTCAACGACCAGGACTGTGTTGACCACTTTTCTTATGGAGGAGATGTAGAGCAGTAGTGGTTCTTTCTCTTTAGGCGATACGACAACAGGTGATGTCAAAAGTGTTTTCTTGAGTGCCTCGAATGCTTGTTGAGCCTCGTCGGTCCACTCGAACTTTTCTGATTTCTTCATGAGCTTGTAGAAAGGGAACATATTTTCTCCTAGTCGAGCGATACATCTGCTAAGTGTTGCCACACGCCTTGCTAGTTGCTGAACACCATGAAGATTCGTCGGCTTCTTCATCGCCAGTATTCCTTGGATTTTTCCGGGTTCGCCTCTATCCCCCTTGCTGAAACCAGGTATCCGAGGAGTTGTCCTGCTGGTACTCCAAAGGAACACTTTAGTGGGTTAAGCTTGATGCGGTATTTATTGAGATTATCAAACGTTTCCTGAAGGTCATTGATAAAGGTCGAATCCTCTTTGGTGGTGACGATGACGTTGTTGATGTAGACTTGGACGTTATTGCCAATTTGGCTTCCGAGGCAATTTTGCATCATACGCTGGTAAGTGGCACCCGCGTTTTTGAGGCTGAACGACATCGTCTTGTAGCAGAATACACCGTAAGGTGTTATAAATGATGTTGTATCTTGGTCTTCCACCTTCATCCGAATCTGGTGGTACCCGGAGTAAGCATCTAAAAAGGAAAGACGTTCTCACCTAGCTATTTCATTGATAATTCGATCGATTCACGGGAGCGGAAAGTGATCCTTTGAACAATGTTTTTTGAGGGCGGTGAAGTCGATAGACATGCGCAGTTCCTTTATGTTTTTCTTCGGAACGCACACAGGATTAGCGACCCAACACTAGTAGAGAAAACCCTACCGCCGGCGAACCCAAAAGGGTCATCACCGGCGCATTGGGGCTCGCCGGCGACCACCTCGCCGGCATTAAGTCCTTATCGCCGGCACCTTCACAATTCGCCGGTGGTAATATGCCTCTACCGCCGGTGAGCAGCTATATACGACGGGGGTAGTGTAGTACCACTGGCGCTACCCCTATTTCTCTGGTGGTAGTACCACGTAGCATAGGAGAATACAGATTATCCAGGGATAGCACCATGATTTTGCCAGCGGTAATATTAGCAGGAGTAAAAAAACTGGTCGAAATACACAGAATACACTGTAATATTGACAGGATAATGACAGAATACACACAACAGATACAAAGAATACGCAAATGTTCAAACCATGCATCAATAACATTCAAAGAGTTCACACAAGTGTAGAAAGTGACCATATGGTTCAAACTTGGACTCCAACTAGCAAATATTACACAAACACATCATCACAAGTCTTAGGAGTTGCATGACCTTTCTAGACAACAATGACATAATAGATTAGAGCGGCGGCGGTGGCTGCGAGCATCATCACAACGAAGGGGGTCAACCGGCTCCTCCACATCTCCCTCCGTCGTTTGAAGCCTGACGAAACATGAAACATGAGCAAAGCTTACATGTCAATTCTAAGCCTGAACAATACAGAACAGGAGTAGCATACAATATGCTCCAACTATTTCATTTTAAATATATATGATGCCCCACTGAACAATTTAAATCAGCTAGACAACAAGTTTCCACGAGGAAATGGCCTTGAGCTTACCAGATAAGCCTAAGATGTACTTGTCTAATGCATAGCTATAAAGATAAAAATTAGAAGATAGAAAGCTGTGTCATTATAATTCACAGGTAAAATTTCCATGACTATGATCATTTGCATAAACTAGTTTAAGATGGTCACAATTTGCATAGGATATTTTTTCTGCATAGGCATATATTATGAGGTTGTTGATAAAACTAGGGAAGACTGCAATTACTATACATGTGATTGAAAATAATTTTCTTTTAGTTAACTGGCAGCAAAATCTTGAAAAACAGGATAATGATTTCATCTAGAGACACTTATTGAATGCCTTAACCTCCATCTAAGGAAACTCATGTGTGCAATGGATGATTGTCCGGATTTGACAGGATAAATCGCAACAACGGGCCTAATAAGCTCTAGTGCTAGGATTATTTTTTCCTAGTAACCCTACATATAGCTCCAGCTTAATTATTAATCCAAAGCCTTTATGAACAGAGACAACATCGCATCAAGGTGAGTGTCCCATTCCTGACTAACAAGCAAGCTGAAGTATGGTCTAGAAAGGAAAATAATGAGATTGGATTGCTCGGGAAGCAATAATATAAGAGAAAAAATCCCCTGGCGTGGTGGCCTTGGAGGAACTCGCGCGGGGTAGTCATGTTGCCTTGATGCACCCAAATCCAATCAGAGATCGATCCTCCGTCAAAGATGTTTCACAACGTGTAAATAAAATCAAAGCGGTGCAGATCGAAGAGGGTGATGTCAAAAAAGTTGGAAGATTTGGCCGCCGGAAAGGAAAAACTCTAGATAACCCCCCACAAGTTCCAGAATCTAGACGCTGCACCTCCTAAACTTCAAACTAGCATACTTAACCCCCATCATTAAAACCATGCAATTGACCCCCTAAGCTGTTTTGGAGGCTGGTTTTGTTGATGTGGACCACCGGCTGTTGGATTGAAGTGCCATTTTAACCCCTTGTCCCACGCGTCAGCATGATGGACTAGTTCTCTCCTATTTTTATTTCTCAATCTTCTGCATGACGACTACTGTAGGACTGAGCTTGGAATTTACCGAGCAGTATGGCGCGGGCGAGACGACGGCGAACCGGCTGGTTGGGTCCGGCGGGGACAGTGCCTATGCCTGGAAGAGCTTGGTTGATAGCGCCGGTGCCGCGGGTAGCCGTCGTCGACCGCGGCATTGCCGACGAGGCCGTTGCAGCTAGACGGCGCACCTTGCGCTCGAACACAGACTCGAGGAACCAACAGTGGCTCCCTTCGTCGGAGTAGCCCATCCCCCACCACCCCGAGAACTGCGTGTTGTTGGCCTGCCGCCAAGCTCTCATTCACGAGCTTGGTGCTGTCCCTCGTCGACGGCGGCGTGCAGCGGCGCGTCTTGAGACCCATGAGCCGTGCAACGACCTCCGCTTTTCACTAACCATCGATCAGTCGACCTCGACTTCTGAGTTGTTCCGACAATGGCGCAAGTATATACACAGACACGTATTTAGGCTAAGCAAGCAGACATGTTGGTCGATCCTATCTACTGGATGAACTCACGTACTCATCAACACAGGAAACACTCATCAACACAGGAAACACGAGATTGGCCTGATGTCCTTCATCCGAAGCTTTCCCTCCTTCGCTAGCTAGCTGGACATGGCGTCTCCCGTACTGGGATGAGCAGGCGCACTGCACGCCTACCTGAACCAAAAAACCTTGAACAGAAAGCTGACATGCATGGCGGCATCATCAGCAGCACGAGGCATGCTGCATGCATGCATATAGCGGGACTACATGGGCTAATGGACAATCTATCTCGGATCAGATCCCAAGCAGTGAGCTACGCCGGCATGCGCGAGGGTCCTGCAGCGGGTGCGCGCTCAAGAAGCCGACCGGCGCGCAGTGCAGTTCAGCAGTTGGAGCAGGGAGCACCAGAGAGAGAGCCAGTGCAAAACCGCTCGCCACGTGTGCAAGACCACGAACCAAAACAGCTTAGGAGAGAACCAGGGGGTGTTTTGTCCGGTTTTGCAAAGTTTGGGGAATCAAGTGTGCTAGTTTAAAGTTATGGAGGTGGTGCGTCCAGATTCTGAAACTTGTGGGGATTATCTAGACTTTTTTCCCCGCCGGAAACCTAGCTAGGAGAAGGAGGAGGGTTAGAAGGGGATAAGTACCTGGGCTTGTGTCGGAGTCGCCATGGCCTTGCTCCTTGCAGGAAAGCGCTGATGTGGCAGAGTGGAAGGAGGGCGGCGGATCTCCCGGCCACTAGCGCTAGGACTTGGTGGTCTAGCACGAGCGGACGCGGACGCAGGCAGGGTCGTTCGGTGGTGTGCCGCCCTTCATGACGAGCTCCGGACGCATGACCCCCACCGATGCCACGCCCACACCGCTCTTGGTCGTCCCGTACCCCGCGCCCATGACTGCACAAGGTCGGGGTCAGAGAGCTGGTGTGTACATCTGGCCCTGATCTGTATGGAGAGGAGGGAGAGGAAGGAGAGGGCTTGGAAGGATAGCTACGGTGAGCGGCGGCCGGCGGTAGAAAGTGCTAGGGTTTGTCGGGTGGGGATCGAGTTGCGCGTGTGCGTGTGAGTGTATCTTTTGGAGAGATAATGGTCGCGTGTGCCTGAGTGGCTAAGTGCGTCCGTTGCTGGGCGCGACGAGCGGTGCGGGTAGGCTCCAAATAACGCCAGCGCAAATACATTTTGGTTCGCCCGCGGTTTGCAATATAGCGCCTGCGCACTAGTATCCATTCGCCGCGGGTATCTACGGGATGACGGGCAGGCTTTGTCACGAGTTAACGCCTGCGGGCTGCATATCGTGTTCGTCGGGGTAGTTCGATTAGCACCAGCGCAACCTAACTCCGTTCGCCGGCGGTAGCACACGGCAGCACTAGAAGAGCTTACCGCCGGCAAGTTGGGCCCAACTTCGCCGGTGGTTTATGGGCTAGCCCCGGCGAACCTAATACTCCCTCCGTTTCAGGGCTCAAGGCGTCCTTGTTTTGCGTGTTTTTTCTTTAACCAAGAATTACTCTAAATACGTAAAGAGTTTTGGTATAAAACTAGTATCACTGAAAAGTATTTTTCAATACGAATCCAACGGTACTAATTATGTATAATATAATCAAGATTTTGTTGCTCAATTCTTTTGGTCAAACTTTGCTTTGAAAAGCGTGTGCATCTTAAGCCTTGAAACGGAGGTAGTATACATTTGCCGGGCGGTAACACGTGTAAGGCCTAGAAGGTCTTACCGCCAGCGACCCCAAGCCCACTTCGTCGGCGGTAAGGAATCTGGCTATAAGGTTTTCTCTACTAGTGCAAAGTGCTCTCTTGATTTCCTTGATGAAGCTTTTTGGTACGACGAAAAGGAAAACTTCCTCCTGCAACATTGTTCTCCATCCCATGATGCATGTGTATGCACAATATGAGAACATTATCACAAACTATGCCTCGATTCTAGCCATAACATTGGTCATTTGACCCGAAAGCCAAGAAACCTCGAATGAGATAGGTCATTTTGTGAAGGTTTTTTTGAGACATAATCAATATATCAAGTTTAATATTTTTCCTTATAACTATGTCACATAATATGACACCACGCGAAGGTTTCGCATTGTTTCGATCGTTTTTGAATTTTTTATGCCCCTTTTAAATTATCGTCAAACTTTGTCGAACGGCGGGCATGAAGATTCTTAGCTCGGGGCCGAGCCTCGCTAAACTTGCATTGGATCTTTGATAAAATAGCATATTGTGAACCTAAAAATGATTTTTGTAAAAAAACATGAGCATCGGATCATGTACCTGTAGTTCATATCTGACCCACTTTCTGCCGATTCGGCAGGAATTTGTCTTTTTCACCAGAGGTGGACGGAAAGGTTTCGGATTCCCCTATTGGGACATTGTCTATATAAGGTGGTATAGTATTTTTGTAAAATGTGGTGGTACCATTTTGAATTAGCCATTTGGTGGTTGCTTTACAAAATCGTCCGTGTTTTGTGCTCAGAAAATGGGAAATGGCTTTTTGGTGCGACGAAAAGGAAAACTTTCTCCTGCAACATTGTTCGCCATCCCATGATGCATGTGTATGCACAATATGGGCACATTATCACAAACTATGTCTTGATTCTAGCCATAACATTGGTCATTTGACCCGAAAGCCAAGAAACCTCGAATGAGATAGGTCATTTTGTGAAGGTTTTTTTGAGACATAATCAATATACCAAGTTTGATATTTTTCCTTCTAACTATGTCACATAATATAACACCACGCGAAGGTTTCGCATTGTTTCGATCATTTTTGAATTTTTTATGCCCATTTTAAACTATATATAATTTCTTATGTTTTACTTAATTTTTATTTATAAATGTGTAATATTTGAGTGTAGATAGATAGGTCTTATTTTTCTGCAAATTTTGATATATTATTTGTATTTTTCCGAATTAGAATGATTTAGTTATGATTTTTCAAAGTTTAATGAGATAAAATAAAAATAGCTACATGAGGGCAGCCGTCGGCGTAGCATAGGATATGCCGAGGGCAATTCTACGCCGACGGCTGCTTGGCGGAGCTGGCCTAGACGATGGCTACGCCGACGGCCCCGATGTTTGGCCGTCGGCGTAGCGACTGGCCGTCGGCGTAGCTTCCCATTCCTGTAGTGCGGGTAGCAATACTGACCGGCTCTTTCTCGCTCAAAGTCGTGGAGCTTGGATGAAAGGAGATGCGTAATCCAACAAAGACAATAAAAAGAAGACCCAGAGCCTTATTTATTAGATCCACTACATGGGTTGTACCACCGCCCATTGTTTCGCATCCTTCAGATCTCTGGTATATTTAAAGAGGAAAATTGTATGATGCGTCTGAGAAGTAAGTGTGGCAATACTCGGCATATAATTCGAAGTTACCTTGAGTAGATACATTCTATTTATCCCATACATTTGTAGTGAGCAAAAGTACCTTTAGCGGATGTAGAATTGTTTTCTTTTTTGCGGATGTAGATTCAGGGTGCAAGCAGGAGCGGGACGTCCGCGGCCCCGCAAAATCGAGCCCACTTAATTAGGTATGCGGGCACCCGCGTACCATCGACGAAAATAAGCTGGATATGCGGGTCGGTCCGCGTATTACCCACAGTTCCACATAACTTCTCTCTCCCAAGGCACAAGACAAACTCCGGGCTACTCCGCCATGGCTGCCGCTCTCCCCATCTCCCTCTGTACATTAGTTAAATTAGTTGCAACACAGTTTAGACTATTCAACACAGTTGAAATTAGTTAAATTACCTAGCGTGTCCTCATAATTTAGCTTTGATATTGGGTATTGCCGGTGTTGTTAGATACGAGTACTCTGTACATGGATAGTCTGTAATATTAAGGTTGACCTTAATTTAGTGGCATCTTAAGACTTGTGATTTGCAGCACATAGATGGTAGTCAGCAATGTGTAATCTTATTTGAAAACAACACATGGGGCCTTGACATAGATGGTAGTTCACTAAGTTATCTATGCATTTAGCAGGTGGATGGGAGATGCAAAGCCGTATATATGTAGAAGCCATCAGCCGTATATGGAAGATGCAAAGCTTTGCAACTTAACTAATCTTACTATGGGATAAATAAATAGCTCCAGGTTTGGGCATATGTTTAGCTTCTCGCGTCTGAACATCTAAACATTTGAGAGTTCAGGAAACTAGCATTACCTTGTAACACTGATTCTTTCATCAACTGTTGCATTTCTATGTTTTTTACATGTGAGATTCTTCCAATGCAAGGTTCGGCGGTTGCGATGGCGAGCTGCTGCATGAGCTGATTTGACGGCGAGCTGGGGCAGCTAGAGACGGAGGCTTGCGGGATGGAAACGCGCGTGGCTATTCTCAAGCAATTGAAAACGCATATGCCAGGGAGGAGCTCCTTTGGAGAGCAGAGGGAGGGCTGGAGCTCGAGCTCGTGCAGGGGCGCCGACGCGAGGGTTGGTGAACTGAGTGCTATAGTTTTGTCTAAGCTGGAACTTCAATCGTACGTAGTACTGTATCTTGATCTTAAAAGAAAAGTTGTTGTACCTTAACTTGATGGCTTATCATGTAGCCTGTATTCTACCAGCCGTCAAACGCGAGATTTCATTAAATGAACTCTTGCTTGCTCAATTTGTTTCTTCTCATAAGAGCCATCTCAGTTTGTTTCTTCACGAAGGTTATGCGGGAAAAGTGGGTGCCGCGAGCTGCCGCTTAGTTTATGTGGGCCGTCCGCATAAGCACACTTAATCTATGTGGACAGAAGTGGCGTTTTGCGGGACACCCGCAGGCAGTCCCGCTTGCAGCCTGACTGATAACCCGTTAGTGAGTTAGTGAGTGATACAACCGATACAGTGAAACAAACGAAGATGAAGATATTTTCTTGTCTCCTCTTTGGTTTTTCCATCTCTTTACACCAAAGTTTCACATATTCGAATGAAAAATAGCCTACTGGTATTGCCATAGAGAAGTGTGTGACCATAACCTGTTGAGCTATATGATGATCACGATGACTAACGCTATACGGTCACTTTTCTCCTTTCTTTCGATGAAACGACAGCTCTATGACTCAAAGATAGGGCAATACTGAATACCCTAACGAAAGATAGTAGCTCTATGGCCCAGCAGTGGTCTTACTTGTTGCTTTATTTATAAAGCGGGGCAAAATCCTATTTCGAAGAACTAAAAATTGTCCAGGATGATGCGGTATGGTACAAACACATAGTATTATAAACCTTCCATTACTGCAGCTGTAAAGATCTAAGTATTTCTTTGTTCAAATAGATTTTGAAATCTGAATTCAAATCCTTCTCCCATCTTCCTCTTATCGAACGGGTCTACTCCATGTACATGGGCAGTCCATAAATGGAATTATGTGGGTTATGCAGTTGCATCACACATTGCCATACTTCATCTTTACTTTTTAAACTTTTTAGAGGGCCGGAACCGTGTGCATGGTAGACTGTTATGACATTGTAACATTTCATTTTGTAACAGTTGATCTACATTCAGGCTGCAAGTGGGGCAGTATGCGGGCGCCCGCATGTTTTCCACACGAGCCCGCAATAAATTTGTGGAACCTCTGCGGCAGCCCGTAAAAACTAATCGCACTTATGCGGCATCCACTTGTGCCCGCATAGAGATAGCATCGTTCCATCCATGCACCTGAAGAATCCTGCTACTTGGATCGGCGTACTCTGAAACTTCCTAAACGGAACACGGTATTCCTCCTTGCCTTTATCCATGCGCGCGCACGGTAGAGTGCAGCGCTGCTTCTAGAGAAAATTGCAAGAACCAGTGCAGGAGTTGTATGGACAAGTAACTCTAGTTTTTCGCACAAACCAGCTATTTTAGAAATACTTTCTTCGTACCGGTTTAAAGGGTTATCACGTAGTTGAAGAAAAAAGTTTAACCATATATTTAGCCAACAAAATATAAATTGTATGTCATAAAAATTATACCATTAAAAAGATATTTTGAATATGAATCTAATGGTATAATTTTTAAAATTTATAATTCATATATTATTGATCAAACCTGCGACCAAACTTTTTTATTGTAGCACGTGCTGGCCGTTTAAACCGGTAAAGAAGTACACCTGTTACAAAAAAAACTAATGATAGTTAACTATGTATTAGACAACTGGAACCACCGATTATAATGGACAAAAATTAAAATTACAGAAAATATGAACAAAAAATTCGTATGTATATACGAACATTTTCTGTTCACACGCAAGTTATCAAGAAAAATTATTATTATTTTATGTGGTTTGTGTAAAAAGACAAGAACATGTTCTTGAATAGTCAGATTCGAGCATTGAATTTTTTTTCTACAGAGAGCACAAAAATATTCTATATTCCCAAAAAAATGTGAACGAACATATATGGACAGCTCGGCTGGGCATCCCAAGTGAGACACAAAAAGCGTCTTATTTGATCTGTTTTGGGTGGGGGACACGATCGGCGCCGCGTCCTCTCTCGCGGGCCCCATGGCCACGAGAAACCACGGCTGGCATGGGCTCACGACGCCACATTGGCTCTAGCCGGGCCTCGCAACCCGGCGGATGTGGATGTGTATCGCACCAGAAACGTCTCTTACCAAGCGCGGTTCTGCCCATGTACGCTCACTACTAGAGAAAAGCCTATAGGAGACATGCTTATGCGAGGCACATTTAGCATATGTGCCTCCTATAAAAATAGGCGAGGCGCACTTTGCGATATGCGCCTCTAGTATAAAAATAGGCGAGGCGCATATGATAAGAATGCGCCTCCTATAATCCCTGTACAGACAGAATCTAGCAGCCCCATATTATGCGAGACGCATTCTAGTCATATGTGTCTCCTATATATCAGATAGGCGAGGCGCATATGGACAGAATGCGCCTCGCATATTCTGTGTGGGCCCGCGTGTTGGTAGGTGCACGAATATGCGAGGCGCATATGCGCCTCCTATATTTGATAATATGCGAGGCGCATATGGCCAGAATGCGCCTCGCATATTCTGTGTGGGCCAGTGTTGGTAGGTGCCGCGAATATGCGAGGCGCATATGGCTATATGCGCCTCCTATATTTGACAATATGCGAGGCGCATAAGGCCATATGCGCCTCAAGTAACTCATGCGGGCCCGGGCGCTGGTAGGTGGCCGCATATGCGAGGCGCATATTGCTATATGCGCCTCCTATAGTTTTAATTATAGGAGGCGCATATTGTGCAATATGCGCCTCGCATAACGTGACACCACTTTTTTTTTCAAACGTCCTCATAAAACCAAGTGAATAGCCACGCGAATAGCCTAGCTTCCGTCCCCAACCCCCACTGCCGCTTCGCCCCCGAACTCCGCCGCCGCCTGCGCCATGAGGCCGCTCGACGAGAAGGAGACCACGATGGAGCACCTCCTGGAGCGGCCCTCCGTGGAGACCACGATGGAGCACCTCCTGGACCAGCCCCAACCTGAAGCACCTCCTGGAGCGGGGAGGGCCCCGACCCGGAGCCCGGCTGCTACTGCCTCCGCCTCCACAAGAAACGCGTCTTCTACG
This sequence comes from Avena longiglumis, assembly GCA_030063025.1. Classification (NCBI taxonomy): domain Eukaryota; kingdom Viridiplantae; phylum Streptophyta; class Magnoliopsida; order Poales; family Poaceae; genus Avena; species Avena longiglumis. The sequence goes on along the minus strand of CP125974.1, from coordinate 464,949,570 downwards.
CCTCTGAGTCGCTCGTCCGCCGCGCCACCGCCGTCTCCCGCACGCGCCTCGCCGCGGAGTTTGTTGGTCGGTGGTCCAGATGGCGGGCGGCGGCGGCAGCGGAGAGGAGGAGGAGGAGACTCCCACGTGGGGGATCGTCGGGAAGGTGACGTGCGCGGCGTGGATACAGCGCAGGGGCGGCGGTGCCAACCGCCTCCTCGTGGTGTACGGTCGCGCCGGCACGGCTTCGTCCCCGCCCCTCCTCGAGCTGCTCCCGTTCGACGCCAGGGCGCGCGTGCTCGCCCCCGAACCCCTGGTGAGCGGTCGGCCCCGTCCCCCTCGCTGGGGCCTGCTTCTACGTGTGGCCGGCGCCCTGATCGTGTGTTTGATTTGCAGCTGCGGGTCGCGATGGGCGAGGGTGAAGACGACGCGCCGCGCGCCATCGCCGTGCGCCCCGGCAGCGACGACTTCGTCTGCGCCACCGCCAAAGGCTGCAGGTCAGTGCCCCTGACGGTTTGGTTCTTGTACATGCTTTGCTCTGCTGCGTGCGACTGACCTTCAAGTTATTTGGAAGTTGCGTTTCATTATTACGAGAGCATAGACATTCTTCAGGCTTATGATAGTACTAGAAATTACACTATTTATATTAATGCGATTGACTGCAAATCATTTGCATTTATGTTTCACTGTACTAACGGAATAGTCAGCAGGAGAACATACACATTCTCAGTTTTTCACACCAGAAACTGAACCCTTTCCTTTATTCTTCCTGTATACCATCAACTTCAGCCAATTTCCCCTCTTCCGTAATCTTTGTTTAAGTATGAAAAGTGTATCTAGATAGTATAAGACAACATTATATCACACGTGTAGGCTGTTTAAGCTGGTCTCTCGAGACTTCAGTATCAACCTTATTGCCATGGATACCCCACCTCTCCAATCAGTTGGGCCTCAGAGATGTTTGGCGTTCAGTACTGACGGTGCTAAGTTTGCTATTGGTGGTGAGGTATCAGGCCATCCCATCCTTTTTCTTTCTGCATATATTTATTGTGCAAGCTCGTAGTTGTTAAGTTTCTTTTGCTCGAAGGTATATATAGCTTTTTTTACTTTTTTGAAAAAAAAATACTTAGACAATGCGCAGACATTTATTTTTGGAGGGAACAAGTACACACATTTTAGTCTGCTGAATGCAAATCATAATCTTGAGTTTCAGCTTCTGCAAATCACATAATTTTGATCTCTTAATTAATATGTCCTAATTTAATTTCACTGCAACAGGATGGACATCTCAGAATATTTCATTGGCCAAGTCTCAGGTTGCTTTTGGATGAACCTAAAGCTCATAAATCTTTCAAAGACATGGACATCAGGTGAATGAAGGCAGAAACTTTTCCTCACAAAAAATTACCACTCTGAACTTCAAATTGGGAGTCTTGGTAGTGTTGGCTTATGCTTGTTGTGGTGATGAGTTGACTTACCTCAACTATCAAATCAAGGACAATGACTGTTTCTCATCTCTGATGTTGGTGTAATAGTGTACACTGACAAGTTTGCCTAGCAAAACCTCTAGAATATGTTTCGTCAACCGTTGAACTTGATTGTGAGAGACACTAGCTAGTTATTTGTGTTACGAACTATTTTAAGTGCTTGTTGCTTTTCATTTGTCATTGCTTTCCTACTTTCTTGTAGTTTGCTTTCTTTGTATTTCTTCGAAATGCCGATGATTAGAACGTGTTGTGGTGTCACGTGTATGACTATGCCGCTGTTTGATTTTGTGTGCCAAGTAGACTAGTAATTTGGGCATATACTCTACTTGCCGCACGAGATCAAACAGCGAGCATTGTTATTTCCGTGCCCAATCTAAGTATGAGGCACTAATCCATGTCATTCTTGGTTTGCTTTCTTTTGGTCTTTCTTCGAAATGCCGATGATTAGAACGTGTTGTGGTGTCACGTGTATGACTATGCCGCTGTTCGATCTTGTGTGCCAAGTAGACTAGTAATTTGGGCATATACTCTACTTGCCGCATGAGATCGAACAACGAGCATTGTTATTTCCGTGCCCAATCTAAGTATGAGGCACTAATCCAAGTCATTCTTGGTTTGCTTTTTTTGGTCTTTCTTCGAAATGCCGATGATTAGAACGTGATTTCTTACATTTTGTTGCACCCATATATATATTGCTTTGGTCTTTCTTTGTGAACTGCTAGCTATTGCTTTCCACTGACATAAGTAATATCATCTTTATTATGTGTAGAAGATGCCGAGGTGTTATGTCGTGTACGTCGGTCGGGTTCCAGGTGTGTACGAGGAGTGGAAAGACTGCCAGAAGCAAGTGAACAACTTCTCGGGCAACAGCTACCAAGGCTATGAGAGTAGAGAGGTGGCGGAAGAGAAGTGGAGGAGGCATGGAAGGAAGAAGTGGAGGAACTTTCTCGTGATCACCACCTTGTTGCTCTTCATTGTAGGTTGTGTTCTACTTCATCTAGGTAGAGCTACGTCATTGGAGTTGTAATGTGAATTGTGAACGTGTACTCGAAGGTGTAATGTGATTGTGAACTTGTACTCGGAGGTGTGAACTTGTGGCACAAACACTTGATGTATGAACTTGTATGTCATGATTGATGTGTAATGTATTGTATTCATGTTGGTTCTATTATGCTTTGGCAAAATGCAAGTTTCTGAAAAATTCTATGGACTATATTGTATATTTGAATATCTGTATATTATTATTTATAGTGGTATGTAAAACTTGAATTTCGAAAATATTACCGGAGGCGCATATAGGATACTATAGGAGGCGCATATAGTATAAATATCCGAGGCGCATTCTGAAACATATGCGAGGCGCATATACTATAAATACCCGAGGCGCATTCTGAACATATGCGAGGCGCATATCAGATGCGCCTCGCATAAGTAATACCCGAGGCTTGAAGCTAGAGGCACATGTGATATGCGCCTCGGATAGGCTTTTTGGTGCGCCTAGGATAGGCTTTTCTCTAGTAGTAGCTGATGGTGGGCCTAAGGCGTGTTGGGAACGTCTCTCACGGGATTTTGCATACCTATGAATTTATTATTTGAAAACACATTTAAAATTGTTAGAAAAAATATATATGCACGATATGTCCGTACATTAGGGTAACTTCTATTGTGTCCCATCATCTCAGCCTTCTGGCGAGAATTTTATTGCGAGATTGATGCGCGCGGGAGCTGCAAGCTCCGCGATGGAAGAGGGTTCGGCGTTCTACTTGTTGCTACTTGTTGCTCCTTGCGGAATAAGGGACGTAGGTGAGATCTTCTTCTCGTGCGCGACCTCATGGCGTGAGCGACGTGTGCACGCGCTCCAACCTATTTGTGTTGGCATCGAGCTAGCACGAGCTTGGACGTGCCCCTCCACAGACTAGAGCGTTTAGACCTCCATCCACAATGGCGATACTAGTTGACATGTTCAATTGGAGTACCATTGGGTACATATCCACCGCAATTGGACAAATGGTGGATATTTGGACTGTTTTCATCCTCCTCTCGCAAACGGACCAAATCAGACACTTTTTGTGTCTTATTTGAAGTGTCTGTCGGAGTTATCCATTTATGTTCGTTCACAATTTTTTGGAAGTAAAGAATATTTTTGTGTTCTCTGTAAAAAGAAAAAATTTAGTGCTCAATGTGACTATTCACGGACATTTTCTCATCTTTTTACACAAACCACATAAAGTAGTAATTATTTTTCTTGATAACTTGTGTGTTAACACGAAATATCTGTATCTATTTGCAGAATTTTCGTTCATAGTTTTTTGAAATTTTAAATTTTGTCTGTTATTATCGGTGATCCTAGTTGTCTAATATGTAGTTAACTATCATTAGATTCTTTTATAAACTCTGTATTTCTAAAGTTGCTGGTTTGTGCAACAAAAAATTAAAGTTGCTGGTCCATGCAACTCCTGCACCAAGAGTTACTGATTCTTGCAATTTTCTCATGCTTCTACTTAGTACGTGGTGGCGAGCAGTGTTGGGTCACAAGTCATAACAACTACTCCCTCTATTTAGAAATATAAGATGTTTTAGCTTTGTAAATCGAATGTATTTAAACGTCTTTTAGTGTATATGTTCGAAGTGAATCTATACTAAAAAACATCTAGATATATTGATTTCATAAAACAAAAATATCTTATATTTATGAACGAAGAGAGTAGTTTTTCTCCGTTAATGGATTCGATCTTTGCGCGCAAGTCATGGGCATGAGTGCAATGAGGGGAGCATCTGACGGAGGGCCGTTGGGGCGGCTGAAGGGGCGATTCTGGCCCCTTGCACCGTTTTCCGACGATGAGGCAAGCGATGGGGCTCCTTCGGATGTGGAGGACGACGAAGTCTCCATGGGATCCCCTGCCGGGGGGTTGGGATCACCGGGTGAGTCATATTTGGCGGTGTCTCCTTCATCGTGTGATCTCAGCTCCATTGAATCTGAGGCTGTGATCAGGAGGAAGGAAAAAAGGAGGATGCAAAGATTGGCAGCAATGGAGCTGCATACACAATCAGATCCAAAGGTATCAGAGCGAATTCCTAACTTGTTTCATGCATGTAGAAAATCGAAGAGCATGGTGTTGTCTCCTTCGACGTTTGTCCTCGAAGATTTCAACGCCAGCGAGTGGACTATGGTACAACGTAGAAGACGGCTTGCGGCGGCGGCTCGATGCGCCTCTCACCGGAATGGATGTAGGAGATCGACGGCGTCCGCAGTCACGTTTTCAAACTCTGATCGGGAACTGAATCCCGCTTTCTCAGCGCGAGCCGATCTTGGGGATCATGTGGGTCCAGAATTGGTCTCAGATGGAATTTCCTCTAGCTCCTGATGGTGGCGTTTTGGGCCCCAGACTAGAGGCCCAACGTGGGGATAAGAATTCACCGTCTCACGGCTGGCGGCTTCCGGCGGCTGCTAGGTTACCTCTGGCAAAAAAATTCTAGGCAGGCGAGTTGTGATCTCGCCGATTCTATGGAGAATTCTAGCGGTGGCTTCAACCCACAGAGGGGAAGAGGCCAGGGTGCTAGGGGTGGACGCGGTGATGGAAGTCGTGACTACAACCAGGCCAACTTCAACAATTTTCACCAGGGAGGTGTAGGGTTTCGTAGCATGGAAAACAAAAATTTTCTATCGCATACAAACAAACAAGCCAAGATCTATCTACTAGATTGTAGCAACGAGTCGATGGAATAACTTACCCTCGAAGATTCCAAAGTGTTTAACGAGAGCGGATTCTCGTGGGTGATGTAGTCGTACTCTTCCCGATCTCAAGATCGCGTGAGCGATCCTTCCGCTGCGTTCAAAGGCGCTCCATGATCGGTCACGTTCGGTACTCGACGAAGACCTTCCTCTCCCTTGTTCCAGCAGGCAGCGGAGGTTGTAGCACTCTCCTCGCGATTCCTGCAGCACAAGGCGTGGTACCGGAAGTAGAGGGGAGATCCCGCAGGGCTTCGCCTTAAGCCGGAGCGAGTATGGTGGAGTATGAGAGAGCTTTAGTGGTCTAGGGTTTAGACACACCAATTAGAAGGCTCTAATCCGAAGGCTAGGGCAATTAGAAGCTCTAAACCAAAACGGCTCTAAACCGGACGTGGCTAGGGTTTAGATTTAGAGGATAGGAACTTGTGTGTTCTAGGAGGGAGCCCTGCCCCTCCTTATATAGGTGGAGGGGCCGGCCGGCCAAGGGGAGGGAGGGGAGTCCCTCCCCAACTCGGCTTGGGTGGTGCGCCGGCTTGGGGAGGAGGACTCCCTCCCCAACTCGGTTTCACACTCCTCCTCTTTTCCCACTTCCCAAAATTGCCGTTTGACTTTCAAACTAGCCGTTTGACTTTTCAATTTAGGATTTGATTAAACCCTTTATTTTGGACAGCGAATACACTTAGTACATGATGCAATCATTCCAACTTGCAATGACACACTCATGTACCCCTTCCCCTCCGGAGTGCCGGACATTCCGGAACCTTCTAGAACATTCCCGATGAAAACACCGGAATCATTCCCGAACTCGAAGGGACTTTCCTTATATGAATCTTATTCTCCGGACCATTCCGGATCACCTCGTGATATCCCGGATCCCATCCGAGACTCCGAACAACATTCGGTCTCTTTCTCATAATACCATAACTACTCAAACAACGTCGAATCCTTAAGTGTGTCTCCCTACGGTTCGCGAATTATGCGGACATGATCGAGACACTTCTCCGAACAATAACCAATAGAGGAATCTAGAAATTCATATGGCTCCCACATATTTCTACGATTACTTTGCGATCGAATGAACCACTTACATACGATACCAATTTCCCTTTGTCTCACGATAATTTACTTATCCGAGGTTATGATCGTCGGTATCTCTGCATACCTAGTTCAACCTCGTTACCGATAAGTACTCTTTTCTCGTTCCCGTGATATGTGATCCCTTGTGATCCAGTCACATGCTTGCAAGCTAATTGGATGACATTCCACCGAGAGGGCCCAGAGTATATCTATCCGTCATACGGATGGACAAATCCCACTCTTGATCCATGTGTCTCAACCAATACTTTCCGAACACTCAATGCCACCTTTATAGCCACCCGATTCACGGTGTGGTGTTTGATGTCATCAAAGCATCCATCCGGTAAAGGTGATATGCATGATCTCATGGTCGAAGGAATTAGGTTACTATGTATCAGAAAGCATATAGCAATTGAACTATTTAAATGACTTGATCTTTATGCTACACTTATCTATAGGAGTATGTCCATCATATCATTCTCCTAACGATATGATCTTGTTATTGATAACATCTCAATGTTCATGATAGGGAAACCACAATCATATATCAACCAACAAGCTAGTGATGTATAGAGGCTATACTAGGGACTTCAAATTAAGTTTACAAATCACACAAGTATCAATGTTTCCTTGTTAATACTATTATAGCATGAATGTAAACATTTATCACAAACACAAAGATATAATAATAACTACATTTATTATTGCCTCTAGGGCATATCTCCAACAGTCTCCCACTTGCACTAGAGTCATCTAATCTAGATTACATGATAATATACCGAACACCCATGGCAGTTTGGTGCTGGTCATGTTTTGCCCTCGGGAGAGGTTTAGTCAACGGATCCGCCACATTCAGATCTGTGTGTACTTTGCAAATCTTTATATCCCCATCTTGGATATGTTCTCGAATAGCGTGAAAACGTAGCTTGATGTGCTTCAGCTTCTTGTGTGACCTTGGTTCTTGCGCATTGGCTATGGCGCCCATGTTATCACAAGATGATAGACATTGGGTCCAGCACTAGGAACCACACCCAGCTCTGTAATGAACTCTTTCATCCATATCGCTTCTTGCGAAGCCTCCAAGCGACCATGTATTCGATTCAGTTGAAGATCTCGCCACAACGCTTTGCTTTGCACTCCTCCACTAAGCTGCACCATTCAAAATAAATACGTATCCGGATTGTGATTTAGAATCATCCGGATCGGTGTTCCAACTAGCATCGGTGTAACCATTAACAACGAGCTGTTCATCACCTCCATAAGAAAGAACCATATCCTTAGTTCTTCTCAAGTACTTAAGGATGTTTTTGACCGTTGTCCAATGATCCACTCCTGGATCACTTTGATATCTGCTAGTTAAACTAACAGCATATGCAATGTCGGGTCTAGTACATAGCATGGCATACATTAGAGATCCTATGGCTGAGGCATAGGGAGTCTTACTCATCCTTTCTTTATCTTCTGCCGATGTCGGACTCTAAGTTTTACTCAAGGTCGTATTGGGCAACATGGGCAAGAACCCTTTCTTGCTTTCTTCCATTCCAAACCTCTTTAGAACTTTTTCCAAATATGTACTTTGTGACAATGATATTTGGCGTTTCGATCTATCTCTATAAATCTTTATGCCTAATATGTAAGATGCTTCGCCAAGATCCTTCATTGAAAAACTTTTATTCAAATATTCCTTGACACTATTAAGAAGGTCTACATCATTCCCAATCAACAATATGTCATCCACATATAGTATTAAGAATGCTACAGAGCTCCCACTCACTTTCTTATAAATACAAGCTTCTCCATAAGTTTGTATAAAACCAAAACTTTTGATCACCTTATCAAAACGTTGATTCCAACTTCGGGATGCTTGCTTCAATCCATAGATGGATCGTTGAAGTTTGCATACCTTGTTAGCATCTTTAGGATCGACAAAACCTTTGGGTTGCATTATATACAACTCTTCATCAATGTCTCCATTGAGGAATGCTGTTTTGACATCCATCTGCCATATCTCATAATCATAATATGCAGCGATTGCTAACATAATCCTCATAGACTTTAGCCCGCTCTTGGTGAGAAAGTCTCATCGTAGTCAACTCCTTGAATTTGTCGAAACCCTTTTGCGACAAGTCGAGCTTAATAAACGATAACATTACCATCGCATCTGTTTTCTTCTTGAAAATCCATTTGTTCTCGACGACCTTCCGGCCATCCGGTAAGTCCACCAAAGTCCATACTTGGTTTTCGTACATGGATCCAATCTCGGATTTCATGGCTTCTTGCCATTTATTGGAATCTGGGCTCATCATCGCTTCCTCATATGTCTCGGGGTCATCGGTGTTGTCCACCAACATGACATTCATAACGGAATCATACCAATGCAGTGGTACGAGTTCTCGTTGACCTCCGAGGCTCAGTAGCAACTTCAACCGAAGTTTCATGATCACCATCATTAGCTTCCTCTCTTATTGGTGCAGGCACCACAGAACTTCTTCCGGTCTGCGCTACTACTTAATTCGAGAGAAGGTTCGACAACCTCGTCGAGTTCTACTTTCCTTCCAGTCACTTCTTTCGAGAGAAATTCCTTCTCTAGAAAGGATCCATTCTTAACCGAAGATTTTGCCTTGGATCTATGATAGAAGGTATACCCAATAGTTTCTTCGGTATCCTATGAAGACCCATTTTCGCTTTGGGTTCAAGCTTGTCCGCTGTAACCTTTTTACATAGGCTTCGCATCCCCAAACTTTAAGGAGCGACAATTTAGGTTTCTTCCCAAACCATAATTCATACGGTGTCGTTTCAGCGGATTTAGAAGTGCCCTATTTAAAGTGAATGCGGCTGTTTCTAATGCATAACCCCAAAATGATAGCGGTAAACTGTAAGTGACATCATAGAATGAACCATATCTAAGAGAGTTCGATTCTGACGTTCGGACACACCATTCTGTTGTGGTGTTCGGCGGTGTCAATTGTGAAAGTATTCCGCATTTCTTCAAATGCTCGCCAAACTCGTAACTTAGATATTCACCTCCACGATCAGAACGTAGAAATTTAATCTTCTTGTTACGTTGATTCTCTACCTCACTTTGAAACTCCTTAAACTTCTCGAAAGTTTCGGACTTATGTTTCATGAAATAGATATACCCATATCTACTCAAGTCATCCGTGAAGGTAAGAACATAACGATAACCACCGCGCGATGCTACACTCATTGGACCACATACATCGGTATGTATGATTTCCAATAAGTCTGTAACTCGCTCCATCATACCAGAAAATGGAGTCTTAGTCATTTTCCCATCAGACATGCTTCGCATCTTTCAAGTGATTCAAAATCAAGTGATTCAAGAAGTCCATCGGAATGGAGTTTCTTCATACATTTCACTCCAATGTGACCAAGACGACAGTGCCACATATAGGTCGAATTATCGCTTGTTTTCAAACGTTTAGCCTCAATGTTGTTGATATGTGTATTTCCACTATCGAGATTCAATAAGAATAGACCATCTATCAAAGGTGCATGTGCATAAAACATATTACTCATATAAATCGAACAACCATTATTCTCGGACTTAAAGAAGTAACCGTCTCGCAATAAACAAGATCCCGATATAATGTTCATGCTCAACGCAGGCACCAAATAACAATTATTTAAGTATAAAACTAATCCCGATGGTAGATGAAGGGGTAGCGTGCCGACCGCGATCACATCAACCTTTGATCCATTTCCCACGTGCATCGTCACCTCGTTCTTCGCTAGCTTCCGTTTATTCTGCAGCAGCTGTTTCGAGTTATAAATATGAGCAACCGAACCAGTATCAAATACCCAGGCACTACTACGAGTACTAGTGAGATACACATCAATAACATGTATATCAGATATACCTTTCTTCTTGATGTTGCCGTTCTTCAAATCCGCCAAGTACTTTGGGCAATTCCACTTCGGTGACCTTACGCCTTGCGGTAAAAGCACTCGATGTCGGGCTTAGGTCCAGCCTTGGTCTTCTTCGGCGTGGTAACTTTCTTACCACCCTTCTTGAAGTGTCCTTCTTAGACTTGCCTTTCTTGAATTTGGTGGTCTTATTGACCAACAACACTTGGTGCTCTTTCTTGATCTCCACTTCGCAGATTTCAACATGGCAAAGAGTTCGCAACGTCTTGTTCATGTTCTGCATGTTGTAGTTCATCACAAAGTTCTTGTAACTTGGTGGTAGTGATTGGAGGACACGGTAAATCCCCAAAGCATTAGGAATCACTATACCCAAGCTTTGAAGTTTGTTTGCGTGCCCAGACATCTTAAGCACATGCTCACGAAGCTGCACTCTTCCATCTTGCAGTTAAAGAACTTTTCAGAAGCCTCATAGCTTTCAATTGCCGCATGAGTCTCAAAAATCAATTTGAGATCCTCGACAATATCATATGGGTCTGACTCTTCAAACCTTTTCTGAAGCTCCGATTCCAAACCATACAAGATAGCACACTGAACTATGGAGTACTGATTCTTCCGAGCGAGGTAAACATTCTTTACTTCATCGGCAGCATCAGCTGCAGGTGGGTCACCCAGCGGTGCATCCAGCACATAGGTCAAATTACCAGCTGTGAGGACAATCCTCAAATTGCGGAACCAATCCGCGAAGTTGCTTCCATTGTTTTTCAACTTTTCTTTCTCTAGGAACGCATTAAAATTGATGGTAGAGGCTGCCATTGATTTACAACATATTTGCAATAGTTTAGACTAAGTTTATGACAAATTGAGTTCAAATTAATTAATAAAGTTAATCTAGGTGAACTCCCACTCAAAACAATATCCCTCACATTGTTTTAGTGATCACACGAACCAAATCCACTACATCAACACCGATCATCACAAGAGTTGATCTAGTTTCAATGGCGAACAATCGACATGTTCATCATATCTACTATATGATTCATGCTTTACCTTTCGGTAATCCGTGTTCCGAGACCATGTCTGTACATGCTAGGCTCGTCAAGATCAAACCTTAGCTTCTGCATGAGCAAATCTGGCTTGCTCACGTTGTATACACTTGCAGAATCTAACACACCCGATCATCACGTGGTGCTTCGAAACAACAAGCTTTAGAAATGGTGCTTACTAAGGATGAACACTTTAAAACTTGAAATTTATGTGCTTGAGGGATCATCTTATAATACTACCATCGTTAACTAAGCAATACAAGATGCATAAAGGATTAACATCACATGCAATTCATAATATGTGATATGATATGACCTTTCTTCTTGTGCTTCCGATCTCCATCTTCAAGCACGAACATGATCTCCATCATCACCGGCATAGCGTCAAGGTCAATGGCGCCGTTTCATGGTTGTCGTCCACCAACTCCAACTATTACAACTACTTTGAATAGACACGCGGGTCTTAACAGAATTTAAAGACAACTATATGGCTCCTGCCGGTTTCCAACTGACAATAAGGAACATTGCATACATCAAATATAATCACAATCATGGCCATATCACATCACTGCACACCCCTGCAAAACAAAGTTAGACGCCTCTACTTTCTTTGAATATTTTACATGGTTTGGGGATTTCAATAAGTGTCGTTCTAACTTACGAACAAGAACCACAACATTGATACTAGTATTGTTAATCACCCGTTGTAAATTGGATCTTAACTATGCTAGGAGAAACAGGCACCCGCAAAGCCACTTATGCAATACAAGTTGCATGTCAAGCGTGGAGCAAGTCTCATGAACGATGTCATGTAAGGTTATCCCGGGCCGCTTCATCCCAACATACCGCAAGATGCAAAGTACACAAGAAGCAATCGACAATAAAAGCATCAACGCCCACAATGACCATTGTGTTCTACTCGTCTGTGAGATATACATATAGACACGGCTCGATACCCTTTGTAGGGTTTCGTAGCATGGAAAACAAAAAATTTCTATCATACAAACAAACAAGCCAAGATCTATCTACTAGATTGTAGCAACGAGTCGATGGAATAACTTACCCTCGAAGATTCCAAAGTGTTTAACGAGAGCGGATTCTCGTGGGTGATGTAGTCGTACTCTTCCCGATCTCAAGATCGCGTGAGCGATCCTTCCGGTACTGCGTTCAAAGCGCTCCCTTGATCGGTCACACGTTTGGTACTCGACGAAGACCTTCCTCTCCCTTGTTCCAAAGGTGACGGAGGTTGTAGCACTCTCCTCGCGATTCCGGCTGTGGCGTGGTACCGAAGTAGAGGGAGATCATGAGGCTTCGCCTTAAGCCGGAGCGAGTATGGTGGAGTATGAGAGAGCTCTAGTGGTCTAGGGTTTAGACACACCAATTAGAAGGCTCTAATCCGAAGGCTAGGGCAATTAGAAGCTCTAAACCAAAACGGCTCTAAACCGGACGTGGCTAGGGTTTAGATTTAGAGGATAGGAACTTGTGTGTACTAGGAGGGAGCCCTGCCCCTCCTTATATAGGTGGAGGGGCCGGCCGGCCAAGGGGAGGGAGGGGAGTCCCTCCCCAACTCGGCTTGGGTGGTGCGCCGGCTTGGGGAGGAGGACTCCCTCCCCAACTCGGTTTCACACTCCTCCTCTTTTCCCACTTCCCAAAAATGCCGTTTGACTTTCAAACTAGCCATTTGACTTTTCAATTTAGAATTTGATTAAACCCTTTATTTTGGACAGCGAATACACTTAGTACATGATGCAATCATTCCAACTTGCAATGACACACTCATGTACCCCTTCCCCTCCGGAGTGCCGGACATTCCGGAACCTTCTAGAACATTCCCGATGAAAACACCGGAATCATTCCCGAACTCCGAAACGGGACTTTCCTTATATGAATCTTATTCTCCGGACCATTCCGGATCACCTCGTGATATCCCGGATCCCATCCGAGACTCCGAACAACATTCGGTCTCTTTCTCATAATACCATAACTACTCAAACAACGTCGAATCCTTAAGTGTGTCTCCCTACGGTTCGCGAATTATGCGGACATGATCGAGACACTTCTCCGAACAATAACCAATAGAGGAATCTAGAAATTCATATGGCTCCCACATATTTCTACGATTACTTTGTGATCGAATGAACCACTTACATACGATACCAATTTCCCTTTGTCTCACGATAATTTACTTATCCGAGGTTATGATCGTCGGTATATCTGCATACCTAGTTCAACCTCGTTACCGATAAGTACTATTTTCTCGTTCCCGTGATATGTGATCCCTTGTGATCCAGTCACATGCTTGCAAGCTAATTGGATGACATTCCACCGAGAGGGCCCAGAGTATATCTATCCGTCATACGGATGGACAAATCCCACTCTTGATCCATGTGTCTCAACCAATACTTTCCGAACACTCAATGCCACCTTTATAGCCACCCAGTTACGGTGTGGTGTTTGATGTCATCAAAGCATCCATCCGGTAAAGGTGATATGCATGATCTCATGGTCGAAGGAATTAGGTTACTATGTATCAGAAAGCATATAGCAATTGAACTATTTAAATGACTTGATCTTTATGCTACACTTATCTATAGGAGTATGTCCATCATATCATTCTCCTAACGATATGATCTTGTTATTGATAACATCTCAATGTTCATGATAGGGAAACCACAATCATATATCAACCAACAAGCTAGTGATGTATAGAGGCTATACTAGGGACTTCAAATTAAGTTTACAAATCACACAAGTATCAATGTTTCCTTGTTAATACTATTATAGCATGAATGTAAACATTTATCACAAACACAAAGATATAATAATAACTACATTTATTATTGCCTCTAGGGCATATCTCCAACAGGAGGCCCTAGTGGCACAGCTGGGGATGATGAGTCCAATGGTTCTCGCTGGGATCTGAACGGCAATCAGGTTGATCATCAAAGGTATGATGCTCGTGGTGCCAACTTTGATGATGGTCATTTTGAGGGTGGTCGGTGGACGTTTCAATGTGGGCTCTGGTTTTTAACTAAGGCTATGTGCGTCGAGGTTATGGAGGTCGTTATCGCGGACGTTCTGCTTTTAGATCAAACAATACCAGAAATGAGAATGTTTCTAATTTGTCTGTGCTGCAAGATGATTTTGTGAGAAATGCTGCTGCTGCAATCGCGAAACAGTTTTTCGAACAGGCGGCTAACCTTCAGCAAGCTTCGGTGGTGCAGCGACCCTTCGCGCTTTCTCCTGCAGTGCTGCAAGGGATGACGGCCGTGCCGGCCGTGCCGCAAGGGATGCCTGCCGTGTACGAGGGCAGCTTCTTTGTGACTTCGCAGCGGCACTGCAGGATCGGGCGACAGCTGCCGTGCCCAGCGGCACTGCTACTCGGCGGGTGGTATCATCTCCTGCCATGGGATCGCTCGCTGGTAACACAAGATCTCAAGCATATAGGGAGGCCAATGGGGATGCTGGACCTGATGGCGGATAAGTTGCGAGGGCTAAAAAGTATAAGGGTCCGAAATGTTTTCGGTGTGACAGGCCTAGACATAATCTTGATGATTGTACAACTTTATTATGTGAAGTTTGCAGATCACCTGATCATCTTTCAAATTCTTATCCAATACTTTCAGCCCCTAAACCAACTATTCAGATGTATGGCTTTGCTATGGAACAATTAATGTTCTTTGAGGTTCCTTTGACTAGTAATATTAGGCCTCGAGTTGAGAATACTCGGCTGAGCAGGGTCACAATTCATGATGGTACCATGACTATTCCTGAGATTGTTTTGCAGTTGCAATGGATTGTTCCTGATGATCAATACCAATGGAGTGTGCGTCAAGTGGGTGACAATGTGTATCAGGTTAAATTTCCAAGAAAAAAATCTAGTTACTGCTCAGCATTTTGGTACGTACAAGGTTCCTAATAGCCCCTGTTCCATGTCCTTCGATTTTTGGAAAACTGATGTTCAACCCGCTTGGGGTCTTGACAAGGTTTGGATAAGGATATATGATTTACCAAATGAAGCACTCGATGACTACTTAACTTTGTGGTCTCTTGGTACTTTTTTTGGTAAAACTATAGACATTGATCTGTCATATACTCGTGCTAATGAGGTTCTACGCATTTATGTTGCTTGCATGGACCCTTCTCTAGTGCCTCAGAAAATGGATATTCTGATCAAGGAAATTTTTTATCAGCTACGTTTCCAAGTTGAGGGAATACCTGTGCCGCCTGTACCTGAGGATGTGGTCATGCATGACATGCCGAAGGATGGCGATGATGGTGGTGCAAATGGAAATGATGAGCATGAAAATAAAACTGCGGATGATTTTTCTGGTGCCGGACCCTATGAGGATGTCTCCAAGGGGGAAAGCAACCAGGGTGTGTCGGCTGATTCATACAACACCAATAACATGGAACATACAATTGCTTTTGGGGATTTTGTGGCAACTCTTCGGAGCACAAGGCAAACGGAGATGGAAACCGAACGCCTAACCAAATCTGCTCCTACAGTTCTTATTAAACGTAGGGAGTCAACAGGAGGTTTGTATGATCCAAAAATTTCAAATGAATCATCAGATGTTCATGCTTCTTTTTGTAACATGGTGCAAATTTCTTCACATGTTTTGTTACCTACAGATTCTTCGGTGATTCGTTCTGTGAATGAATCGCTGGATTTTGATGGGGCTGCTATTGGGTCGAGTGGGAAGGTGCCTTCCTCGCCTAGGACCCCATGCGTTGGTTCAGATGTACTACAGATTGGTGATACTACTGTTCCAGAACTATATTTAAACTCCCCATCGAAGCTTGTGGAGATGGAGAAGCCGAAGCGAATTGGACTGGAGGATGAACCTAGTGAGGAGGAGGTGGTGACGTTTGGAGGAGTACAGCCTCCAAGTGCTACACGATCAAGTTCACGCCTACAGACGAACCCCATGGTGGACTCAATGCAGCTCGATCGGGCTATGATGATGGCTCAGAAACGTGAAGCTCCTCAAGGTACTAATCTCGCTGCCAAACTCTCTGTCGTTTCCTTTACTGAACAAGAAACTATGCATAGAGTTAGGAGTATAGGGGTTTCTTTGGGTAATAATAATTATAAAGAGAAGATTTTGGCTAAGACAATTTTAGATAATGAAATTCATAGGTCCTTATTTATTTTGAAGAAAACGGATGAACTTGCTGAGAACCACTTAATTGTTTCAAAAGCCTCAAATCTTTGTGAAGATTTGGTGGATGAACTTAGTCCTAATGAGGAAATTTCCAGTGGCGGAGGAGCCCATAGGGCGGACTATGGCGATCGCCCGACCTACGTCACGCCGTGTATACCCAGTAGTATACAATATTCAGCTAGCTACAATAGATCAATTGGTATAATACTAAGTAATCTGGGCTTAGGATTAAATAACTAGAGACGCCGACCCATTAAAGAAAGTCTTGGGCTTCGATGTCTGCTAATTTTTCTGGACTTAAACTAGACCCAAGACCAAGTACCATGTACGCAATACCTGTACGTGTACGTCAGTACGTGCGACCAAAGGACTCGATTGATCGATCAGAAATCTTGGAAAGGAGCGGCGGCGGTAACCGATTTAACGACGCTGAGCGAAGCCTACAAAGCAGGGAGATCGACGCCGCCCAAAGAGCTTGCCAAGATATTCCGGCCGGCCGGCCGGCGAAGGGCGAACGCCCCCGCGTCTGACGCCCGCCTGAACTTTTATTGACGAAAACGAGAGATGGCACCTTCTAGGCGCAGGCCAAATCTCAAAATTAAAGGTACTGTCCTCCTTTTGATCCATATTACTTATTAGTTGACTTAGATTTGTCTAGATATGAATGTATTTAGACAAGTTTTAGTGCTAGATACATACATATTTAGACAAAACTAGTTATCTAAATCAACTAATATGGATCGAAGGAAGTAGAACAATTAGATGTGAAGCAGTATTGAATAATTCCAAGTGTATGATTGTGATATTTTGTATGTGATTGTGTAAACTGATAGGTTTAAAGAATTATTATCAAGTCGTACCTAACAGCAGCGAAGCAGAAACAATGGGATAGAAGAACAAGTAGAAGAGGAAAGAACAGAACAAACTGAAGATCAAGTTGAGATTGAAAGGCAAGAAGAAGATGTGCATATTGAGGATGAAACTTCCATGATTAATGAAGAGGAGGACAACACTGTTAATTCCAAAGGTATTAAGGATTTTATCCCGGACATCCATATTGTTTCTGATCCAGCACTTCGTATACAAATTGAGGATTTTCACCCCGACATTAGAGATGAAGTGAGAAGGGCATATTTGTTGAAGGGGCCTACTCAACCTATTGGGCATAATTTTCCTGGCAAACAATATGGTTCTGAAACTAGATACTTTCGTGAAGCCTGGTTTAAGAAATATGATTGGCTGGAATATAGCATGGAGAAGGATTTGGCTTACTGCTTTTATTGCTTTCTGTTTAGAAAAACACCCTTGCATGAAAAGTTTGCTCATGATGTCTTCACAAAAACGGTATATGGAAATTGGAAGAATGCATACAAATCACTTCCTGTTCATGTTGGTGGACCTTCTAGTGTTCACAATAATGCAAGAAACTCTTGTGATGATTTTAATAATCAGAGGTCCAGTTTATCACACAAAGTTATAGTTCACACCAAAGAGTCACTTGCAAAGTACGAAACTCGTTTGGAAACATCCTTAGGTATTGCAAGTTATCTCCTAGCTCAAGGTGAACCATTTCGTGGACACGATGAATCTGCTTCCTCCTTAAATAAGGGAAATTTTCTAGAGATGCTTGATTGGTATAAAGAAAGGAACAAGGAAGTGAAGCTTGCATTTGATGAGCTATGTCCTAAAAATGCACAAATGACGTCCCCAACTATCCAAAAAGAACTTTCAGAATGTTGTTCACAGGAGGTCACTAAAGCACTAAAGGAAGAGATTGGGGATAGTCTCTTCTCAGTTCTCATCGATGAGTCTCGTGATATATCAATTAAAGAACAAATGGCTGTTGTTGTAAGGTAAGTTTTTTTATTACGGAATTTTAGTTTTCTTTGTTCTGATGCGTCACATTGTTCTACTTGACTAATTGCATCATGTAATGTTCAGGTATGTGAATAATAAAGGGAAAGTTATGGAAAGATTTTTGGGTATCAAGCATGTCACCGAGGTAACATCACAAGCACTGAAGAAAGCATTGCTTGCAATGCTTAGTAAACAAGGTTTGCTTATTGCTAGAATGAGAGGGCAGGGGTATGATGGAGCTTCTAATATGAGAGGTGAATTTAATGGGCTTCAGAAACTAATCCGTGATGAGAACCCGCATGCTTACTATGTTCATTGTTTTGCTCACCGATTGCAGTTGGTAGTTGTTGCCGTCACAAGTTGTTGTTCATATATCAATGATTTCTTTGATGATGTGGCTCAAATTGTTACCACCACTAGTGCATCTTGCAAGAGAAAAGATGTGTTGCTTGCTAAACATCTTGATAACCTTCTGGATAAGTTAGAGAGTGGTGAGATTTCCTCAGGTAGGGGACAACATCAAGAAACTAGCTTGGCAAGGCCTGGGGATACAAGATGGGGCTCTCATTACAAAACTCTACTCCGCATTGAATCAATGTGGGATGCTGTGATAGAAGTATTAATGATTGTGCAAGGGGATTCTCGTAATCCATCTAAGGCGGGAGGTTATGTACGTAAAATGGAGTCTTTTAGCTTTGTGCTCATCATGAAGATGATGTTGAAAGTGTTTCGCATTACAAATGAGTTATCTCTTATCTTGCAAAGGAAAGATCAGAATATTGTCCAGGCCATGTCATTGATTGTTGATGTGAAAGATCGTTTGATCAGCTTGAGGAACAATGGTTGGGAGCCATTGTTTGTAGAAGTCAAATCATTTTGTGAACAGAAAGAAATTGAGATACCAAATATGGAAGAAATGATACCTAGGTGGGGACGAACAAAGCGAGAGAAAGATACATTAATCACACAAGATCATTTTTACCGTGTTGACACTTTCTTGTGTGCAATTGATGCTATTATCACAGAGATGGATCATCGGTTCAATGAGGTAACTTCAGAGTTACTTGTATGTTTTTCTTGCCTTGACCCGAGAAACTCCTTTTCTAAGTTCGACCATCTAAATTTGATCAGTAATAATTTTTTTTGTGGCAGGTTTCTTATATATTCTAGTATGTTTGCTAAATTGGAGGAAAATTTATATTTAAGATTCATTTGTGAGGTATATTTTTATGTGGAACTTTTGTGTGATATGATCGTACGTGAATTGAATTCATGTCATGTTGATTATATTTTTTCCATATCAATTCTTATACAATATTTGGTACTTTTAATTTTTATCGTTCAATTTCGCCACACCAAAAATTTAGTCCGTCCTCCGCCACTGGAAATTTCTGAGTATGTGGCTCATGAAAAGAAAGCTGCTGCGACTCGTAGGCGGAAGTCTTATGATAACTTATCAGATCTCTAGCATATATGTAGAGAAAGGCAAGAGGCAAAAATTACTGACGCATGAGACAAGCCCTCGTGGACTTTCTTGGTACGTGGAAGTAATCTAGGGTAGAAAAGATGGGTAGCTATTTTCATTATCCAAGTACAGAAGTGGTAGCAATAAGTAGAGTGGTACAAATAGAATGCTTACACTCTCATGATAATTCAACAGGAACATACGATAGTTTCTCAAAAAGCTTTAACAGGCGCGCCAGCTCCAATGTCTCCCCCGATAGTCGGTACCTAGTTACTCATGGTGTATAGGAGTAGCAAGTGTCCAAAAGGCATTTCTTTCGCAAGACTTATCTGTCAATTTTCTTTGTGATGCCTCCGAAATGTAAACATTTCATTAGTGAACTATTGGGATTCACCCAAGAACACCATGTACACATGACGATAGTATTCAGAAAGATGGACAAAAACTTTTTTCGAGAACGCATGAATGCCTACCTTAATTTTATAGTAGGGATAATTTATATGTACATGTTTGACCTCTCAAACAAGATAGAAGGTCCAAGAAAAACTCCTAGAAACAAGAAAAAGACTACTCTCTCTCTTGCGCTACTAGTAGGTGCTCCTTCTCCTTCCCTATTTAAACTCTTAAGCAAGTTGAGATTATCTGGTATGCACCAAGTTCCTTGCCTCTAGGTGTTTTCAAAGACCCATGCACTCATGTTCTTCCATAGAGCATGGTTGACGGTGCACACTAGGGCACCGAAAAACTTCTTGTCCCTCCCTCTGAATCTTGCTCTCTCCGTCATCCACAACTCCTCAATGTCTCGTTCACTTCTAGTGTATCCGAATACGCTTAAGGGGATCAGAGAGGATTGTCCCAAATCCTGAAAATTCCCTAATATGTCGTTTACCAAGCAGGGTTTGGACATGATAATCCTGGCAAAAAAAAAGATAATCCCGTGATATCTCCACAAATCCTCTTATTTTTGCTTAGATTAGAAACTCTCCATCATTCTAGTGTATTTTTCAGGAAGAGTATTTGAGGGGATTGAAGGAGATTGGGTGACGTGAAGGATTCGGAACGTGTTATTTTGGATTGAGAAGACAAAGTTGACTCCCTAGGTTTGTCTGCAAGTGTGCCACACTTGTCTTGCACACACACATTGCACCAGAATATGTTCTGTTGTGTCCTCCTCCTGCAGGCAAACATACAAAACATGGCTAGGTTTGATCCTACAGTCCACGCTTGAACCAGCGATTTTCTAGGTCCATATCCTTTGTTGTACAACCAACCAAAGAAAAAAATTCAGTCTTGGGCGTTGCACGATTTCTCCATATCGCTTTGGTAAGACGATCTCTGAAGTTTCCCTTTGAGAGCATCATATAAGTAGATTTTGCAGAGTATTCTCCCGTTGGAGAGCAAGGCTAGCCGAAGAGATCAACCATGTTGGTGTCTCTCTCCACTTTGTAGCCTCCATGTTTTTGCACTGTCTTGCACCTTGATCAGGTAGAGTTCCGGTGATGTCTAAAATCCATGCGTTGTTTGTCAGGCCTTGAGAAACTATTCTCGAGTTGCAGATCCTGGTGGTGACTAATTGTGTGGTCGCCGGTGCAATATCTGATGCTGACTTCCGTTGATCCATCGATTGTGTCAAAAATGATCCGGTCCTCGACTCCAACTTTTTTACTGAAATAGGCTATCGAAGATGGAATTTTTCACGTTTGCCATACTTTTTATCTGAAATTTGCATATTTGCCACATGACCACTACATGTCAGTGACACAGAAAATGGCAAATATACAAAGTACAAAGAAAAGTGTGTCAAATGTGCAAATCCCCCGTCACAACCATTACCAGCGTACTCTGAGAGCCTACGCCTGCAACCGTAGGTTCTTTATGTTGAGTCCTCCGAACTCCCATGGATTGAAGAGTTGATTCCAGGATACCAGACACCGTCCTCCGTTGAAACGGTCCTTTCCTGCATAAAAACCCACCTGAAACTCTTCTCCACTTCCTCAACAAGTAGCCACCACAGTGCATCCGTGATCATATCGCGCTGACATGACTGCTTTGAAAGTGCTTTCACCATCACCATCGTCACTGGGCAGGCAATTAGGCCTTCTACCATGTTGGCAATTAGGCCTCTCTGCCAGCTTTGGTGAGAGGACATAATTGGAAGTTGTACTTTTATATACTGAATGGTTAATGACACAACGCAACCGTTGAAGTGTATAAGTGGATTGCACTAGCCATTTCCATCAGTTCGAACTTTTGGTTGCGTTGGCTAGTATATGAAGCTTAACATGGTATCAGAGTCTAAGGTCTCGAGTTCGAGTCCTGGCTTTCGCAATTTATGCTAAAATTGCTGTTGACCCATCTGTGTCCACGTATAGGCCTCTTGAGTCATACGTGAGTTTCGCGCGCCGTCGCTTTCTTCCGGTTGCACGTGCTGACTTCTCCCCGTCACACATGAGAGGGGGTGTTGAAGTGTATAAGTGGATTGCACTAGCCCTTTCCATCAGTTCGGACTTTTGGTTGCGTTGGTTAGTGCATGAAGCTTAACAGCAACAAGCTAGAGATAGGTCCTTCTCTTGCTCTCCTCCGATCAAGGTAGATGATGTATTTTGGTAATTTACATGTAACCCTGACGCAGTTCCAAACATAGCCAAAACTTCTCTGATGATCACTAGATAATTGGCAGTCGGCTCGCTACTGGAAAACAACCCTTCGGTTCGATCTCAACTATGTCACCATTCCCGGTTTATTACGAACCGGGCACTAGTCCCGGGCCGTGACGCCTCCAAGGCTAGTAATCGAGATAACCTATAGTCCCGGGCCGGATTGGACCTCTAGTCCCGGTCCGTAATACGGCCCGGGACTAGAAACCTAGAGCGGGCCAGCTGCTCTTTTGGGGGACTATTAGTCGCGGGTCGTATCACGGTCCGGGACTAGTTGTTCCTCCATATAAATAAAGCTTCGTGCCCACACGGTCGATCCATGGTGGCCATTTTACTCAAAGAAGCAAGCCGAGTTCATGCTATTTTTTTCTCAAGATTTAGTTTGCAACCCCTAAATCTAAAGTTTTAAAAGGTTAGAACTTCATCCTTTCATCTCTTATTGCTACTTTAGCTCAATGCTCTAAAAGTATAGAGATATGGATTTGCATGCATGCTCTGGAAATAGAGGATTTTGAAATGTGTAACAAATTTTGATTAGGCACATAGTTACTGAAAATTAAAATGTGTAATTTTAGAGTTTCAGAGCTTAGAATGGAATGAGGTTTTCACTGATAGAAAAATAATCAAAAACTCCACATTTATCATGTTAATTGTTTTCTCCAATTCATAAATTGGTGCATGTAAATTTATCAAAATTCGAAATTAATGCTCTAGAAGCTCTCATTATAACTTGTATTAAATTTATCATGTTGTGTAATGGTTTTTTTATATAATTTTACTATAATGCAGATGGTCCGGGAATGGATATATGGTACTGACCGACGCTCTGACGAATTCATTAATGGTGTGCATGAATTCATACGTGTTGCTGATGCAAATAAGCGAAATGGTTTTGTATTCTATCCATGTAGTGGATCTAGGAATCAGAAGGATTACTCTGACTCAAAAACCTTCACAGTCACCTGTTGAAGTCCGGCTTCATGCCCAGTTATAATTGTTGGACCAAGCACGGAGAGAGAGGGGTTATAATGGAAGACAATGAAAAAGAGGAGGATGATGAAGAGACACATGATGAGCCCGCTGATGATCTTGGTCGTACCATTGCCGATGCATGAAGAGACTGTCAAAATGAAACAGCCACGTGGCCATCTTCTGTCGCGGGCCGTAGCGAGCCGGGACTAGAGAGGGGGGGCCTCTAGTCTCGATTTGGCAGTCCCGGGTCCAAAACTGGGACTAGAGCCAGTTACGGCCCAGGACTAAAAGCCCTTTTTCCACCAGTGGCTTGAAAAGAAATGACGACAACGTCTGTATACATTGATAACTGTAGAGTTGCATTGCAAATTTTTTTTAGAGTACGCTAAAGGCGTATCATAATTTTATAGAAGGCAGAATTTTGAGTACAAGAAGACTACCCCTCGCTGCAAGCAGCGTGTGTAGCACACACTCCACACCGGCAAGTCTGAAGACTGCCACCACAAACAAAGCAAACAAGAACAAGAAAGAGTTTTTCCTAAGCTAAACAACAAGGCCGTGTCTCGACCGATGCCGAACGCCTCCGAAGAGCAACACCCAAAGGACTCTCCTTGTCGACGCACCATCTAAAGAGAGATGGAGGGACATGGTTGTTCCTGGAAAGGCATCGTCTCAGACTCACCGGCCACAGCGTGCATTGCGCCCCTGAAGCTCGACCTTGGACATCGACGATCACCAGAGGAGCGTAACATAGGACCTCCAAGCCATGTATCCAAACACGATGCTCCCAACAGAGGAACGACGTCGAGAACGCCGCCATCACGCCGGTCTTGCTCCGAACCTAGGCTTTCACCCAGAGACATCCACCAAACCATAGTGAGGATGAGAAGTGCCGACACACCTCCGTGACGCCTCCAAGGAGGGAAATGACACCCGCGGGCGCTGTCGTTGCTGGCACCGACCGAATAGGGGCAAGACTTTCGTCTGTATCACCGCACACCTTCCCCCAAACCCACCAGAATGGGCCATCATCCATGTAGTTCACACCGCCTCCGCTGCAACACCTCATTGTCAATGTCGATGTGTCGTGGAACTCCCGCGACCCACACACGGCCGAGTAGGTTGAGCACTCCATATTCCTCCATCCCCCACCAATCTTCCACCTCCAGCGCATTTGAAGGCTTGCTGCACCTCAGCTGTCATCTCTCTGACAACTTGTGCTGCAGGCACAACCCTCAGGCCCAGATCGGGCCCAGATGGGCCCAAATCAGGTCGTGCCGCCAGCAGCGAGCACTCCCGTGTTGGCTCCTCCACGACATCGCCGTCTCCAGAAACCCAGCGACAAGAGCCCCTCCGAGGCGCCACCAAGCCCTCCCCATGGCTCGGGAAGACCGGCGCCGCCATATCACAGGCACCGCTTGCCACCATGTCGCGCCGCCACTTCCAAGCCTCGCTCGCACGCCGGCCTCCCCGCTGTAGGGGTTCGTAGCATGGAAAACAAAAAATTTCTACCGCATGCAAACAAACAAGCCAAGATCTATCTACTAGATTGTAGCAATGATTCGATAGAGGAACTCACCCTCGAAGATTCCAAAGCGGTTAACGAGAGCAGATTCTCGTGGGTGATGTAGTCATACTCTTACCGATCTCAAGATCGCGTAGACGATCCTTCCGGCGCTGCGTTCCGGAAGCACTTCCGTAGTCGGTCACACGTTCAATACTCGATGAAGACCTTCCTCTCCCTTGTTCCAGCAGGAAACAGAGGTTGTAGCACTCTCCTCGCGATTCCGGCAGCATGACGGTGTGGTACCGGAAGTAGAGGGGAGATCTCGCAGGGCTTCGCCTTAAGCCGGAGCGAGTATGGTGGAATATGAGAGAGGCCTTGGCGATCTAGGGTTTAGAGGCACCAAGGGGCGGAGCTTGGCCGGCGGCCTAGGGCTTGGGGAAGTCCCAAGTCGGCGGCTAGGAGAAACCCTAGGGGCGGCGGCGACTTGCAGGAGGCCGGCGGCTAGGGTTAGGGTTTGGGTGGTGTTTGGTGTAGGGGAGAGGGGCACCCCTGTCGCTTCTTTTATAGGTGGGAGGGCGCCGGTTGGGAGGAGGGAGTCCTCCCTCAACTCGGCCTCCTTGGCCGGCGGGTGGATGGAGGAGGACTTCCTCCCCAAGTAGGTTTCCTACTCTCTCTCCACCAAGCAAACTTGTCGTTTGAGTTTTCAAATTGGCGTTTGACTTTTCAAACTATGATTTGATTTCTCTCTTTATTTTGCCCAGCCATGATACCTAGTACATGATGCAACAATTCCACACTGTCATGACACATTCATGTACCCTTCCCCTTCGGAGTGCCGGACCTTCCGGAACCTTCTAGAACATTCCCGATGAAAACACCAGAATCATTCCCCAACTCCGAAACAAGACTTTCCTTATATGAATCTTATTATCCGGACCATTCCGGATCTCTTCGTGATATCCCGGATCCCATCCGAGACTCCGAAGAACATTCAGCCTCTTACTCATCATTCCATAACTACTCAACAACATCGAACCCTTAAGTGTGTCTCCCTACGGTTCGTGAATTATGCGGACATGATTGAGACACTTCTCCGATCAATAACCAATAGAGGAATCTGGAAATTCATATGGCTCCCACATATTTCTACGATTACTTTGCGATCGAATGAACCACTTACATACGATACCAATTTCCCTTTGTCTCACGATAGTTTACTTATCCGAGGTTTTGATCGTTGGTATCTCTGCATACCTAGTTCAACCTTGTTACTGATAAGTACTCTTTTCTCGTTCCCGTGATATGTGATCCCTTGTGAGCCAGTCACATGCTTGCAAGCTAATTGGATGACATTCCACCGAGAGGGCCCAGAGTATATCTATCCGTCATATGGATGGACAAATCCCACTGTTGATCCATGTGTTTCAACCCATACTTTCCGAACACTCAGTGCCACCTTTATAGCCACCCAGTTATGGTGTGGTGTTTGATGTCATCAAAGCATCCTTCCGGTGATGGTGATAAGCATGATCTCATGGTCAAAGGAATTAGGTTACTATGTATTAGAAAGCTTATAGCAATTGAACTATTAAATGACTTGATCTTTATGCTACGCTTATCTATAGGAGTATGTCCATCATACCATTCTCCTAATGATATGATCTTGTTGTTAATAACATCTCAATGTTCATGATAGGGAAACTACAATCATCTATTAACCAACAAGCTAGTATTATGAAGAGGCTTTACTAGGGACTCTATTTTAGTTTACAAATCACACAAGTATTAATGTTTCCTGGTCAATACTATTATAGCATGAATGTAAACATTTATCATAAACACAAAGATATAATAATAACTACATTTATTATTGCCTCTAGGGCATATCTCCAACAGTCTCCCACTTGCACTAGAGTCAACTAATCTAGATTACATGGTAATATACCGAACACCCATGGCAGTTTGGTGTTGGTCATGTTTTGCCCTCGGGAGAGGTTTAGTCAACGGATCTGCCACATTCAGATCTGTGTGTACTTTGCAAATCTTTATGTCACCATCTTGGACATGTTCTCGAATAGCGTGGAAACATAGCTTGATGTGCTTCAGCTTCTTGTGTGACCTTGGTTCTTGCGCATTGGCTATGGCGCCCATGTTATCACAGTAGATAGACATTGGGTCCAGCGCACTTGGAACCACACCGAGCTCTGTAATGAACTCCTTCATCCATATCGCTTCTTGTGAAGCCTCCGAAGCAGCTATGTATTCCGATTCAGTTGAAGATCTCGCCACAACGCTTTGCTTTGCACTCCTCCAGCTAACTGCTGCACCATTCAAAGTAAATACGTATCTAGATTGAGATTTAGAATCATCCGGATCGATGTTCCAACTAGCATCGGTGTAACCATTAACAACAAGTTGTTCATCACCTCCATAAGAAAGAACCATATCCTTAGTTCTTCTCAAGTACTTAAGGATGTTTTTGACCGTTGTCCAGTGATCCACTCCTGGATCACTTTGATATCTGCTAGTTAAACTAACAACATATGCAATGTCGGGTTTAGTACATAGCATGGCATACATTAGAGATCCTATGGCTGAGGCATAGGGAGTATTACTCATCATTTCTCTATCTTCTTCCGTTGCTGGATTTGAGTTTTACTCAAGGTCGTATTGGGCAACGTGGGCAAGAACCCTTTCTTGCTATCTTCCATTCCAAACCTCTTTAGAACTTTGTCCAAATATGTACTTCGTGACAATGATATTAGGTGTCTCGATCTATCTCTATAAATCTTTATGCCTAATATGTAAGCTGCTTCGCCAAGATCTTTCATTGAAAAACTATTATTCAAATATTATTTGACACTATTAAGAAGGTCTACATCATTCCCAATCAACAATATGTCATCTACATATAGTATTAAGAATGCTACAAAGCTCCCACTCACTTTCTTGTAAATACAAGCTTCTCCATAAGTTTGTATAAAACAAAGCTTTTGATTACCTTATCAAAACATTGATTCCAACTTCGGGATGCCTGCTTCAATCCATATATGGACCATTGAAGTTTGCATACCTTGTTAGCATCTTTAGGATCGACAAAACCTTTGGGTTGCATCATATACAACTCTTCATCAATGTCTCCATTGAGGAACGCCGTCTTGACATCCATCTGCCATATCTCATAATCGTAATATGCAGCGATTGCTAACATAATCCTCACAGACTTTAGCTTCGCTACTGGTGATAAAGTCTCATCGTAGTCAACTCCTTGAATTTGTCGAAACCCTTTTGCGACAAGTCGAGCTTTATAGATAGTAACATTACCATCAGCATATGTTTTCTTCTTGAAAATCCATTTGTTCTCGATAGCCTTCCGGCCATCCGGTAAGTCTACCAAAGTCCATACTTTGTTTTCGTACATGGATCCAATTTCGGATTTCATGGCTTCTTGCCATTTATTGGAATCTGGGCTCATCATCGCTTCCTCATATGTCGCAGGGTCATCGGTGTTGTCCACCAACATGACACTCATAACGGGATCATACCAATCTGGAGTGGTACGAGTTCTCGTTGACCTGCGAGGTTCTGTAGCAACTTCAACCGAAGTTTCATGATCATCATCATTAGCTTCCTCTCTTATTGGTGTAGGCGCCATAGGAACTACTTCCGGTGCTGCGCTACTCCCAAGTTCGAGAGAAGGTTCGACAACCTCGTAGATTTCTACTTTCCTTCCAGTCACTTCTTTCGAGAGAAATTCCTTCTCTAGAAAAGATCCATTCTTAGCAACGAAGATTTTTCCCTCGGATCTATGATAGAAGGTATACCCAATAGTTTCCTTCGGGTATCCTATGAAGACGCATTTTTCCGCTTTGGGTTCAAGCTTGTCCGGTTGTAACTTCTTTACATAGGCTTCGCAACCCCAAACTTTAAGGAACGACAATCTAGGTTTCTTCCCAAACTATAATTCATACGGTGTCGTTTCAACGTATTTAGATGGTGCCCTATTTAAAGTGAATGCGGCTGTTTCTAATGCATACCCCAAAACGATAGCGCTAAATCTGTAAGTGACATCATAGAACGAACCATATCTAAGAGAGTTCGATTACGACGTTCGGACACACCATTACGATGTGGTGTTCCCGACGGTGTCAATTGTGAAAGTATTCCGCATTTCTTCAAATGCTTGTCAAACTCGTAACTTAGATATTCACCTCCACGATCAGAACGTAGAAATTTAATCTTCTTGTTACATTGATTCTCCACCTCCCTTTGAAATTCCTTAAACTTCTCGAAAGTTTCGGACTTATGTTTCATGAAATAGATATACCCATATCTACTCAAGTCATCCGTGAAGGTAAGAACATAACGATAACCACCGCGCGATGCTACACTCATTAGACCACACACATTGGTATGTATGATTTCCAACAAGTCTGTAGCTCGCTCCATCATACCAGAAAATGGAGTCTTAGTCATTTTACCCATCAGACATGCTTCGCATATTTCAAGTGATTCAAAATCAAGTGATTCAAGAAGTCCATCGGAATGGAGTTTCTTCATACGCTTCACTCCAATGTGACCAAGACGACAGTGCCACATATAGGTCGAGTTATCGCTCAATTTCAAACATTTAGCTTCAATATTATTAATATGTGTATTTCCACTATTGAGATTCAATAAGAATAAACCATCTATCAAAGGTGCATGTGCATAAAACATATTACTCATATAAATCGAACAACCATTATTCTCGGACTTAAACAAGTAACCGTCTCGCAACAAACATGATCCAGATATAATGTTCATGCTCAACGCAGGCACCAAATAACAATTATTTAAGTATAAAACTAATCCCGATGGTAGATAAAGAGGTAGCGTGCCGACCGCGATCACATCAACCTTTGATCCATTTCCAACGCGCATCGTCACCAAATTCTTCGCTAGCTTCCGTTTATTTTGCAGTACCTGTTTTGAGTTACAAATATGAGTAACCGAACCAGTATCAAATACCCAGGCACTACTACGAGTACTAGTGAGATACACATCAATAACATGTATATCGGATATACCTTTCTTCTTGATGTTGTCGTTCTTCAAATCCACCAAGTACTTTGGGAAATTCCGCTTCTAGTGACCCTCTTGATTGTAGTAAAAGCACTAAGTATCAGGCTTAGGTCCAGCCTTGGTCTTCTTCGTCGGTGCGACAACTTTCTTACCACCCTTCTTGAAGTTTCCCTTTTGCTTAGACTTGCCTTTCTTGAATTTGGTGGTCTTATTGACCAACAACACTTGATTCTCTTTCTTGATCTCCACTTCTGCAGATTTCAACATGGAGAAGAGTTCTGGCAACGTCTTGTTCATGTTTTGCATATTGTAGTTCATCACAAAATTCTTGTAAGTTGGTGGTAGTGATTGGAGGAAACGGTAAATCCCCAAAGCATTAGGAATCACTATACCCAAACTTTGGAGTTTGTTTGCGTGCCCAGACATCTTAAGCACGTGCTCACTGACGGAGCTGCCCTCTTCCATCTTGTAGTTAAAGAACTTTTCAGAAGCCTCATAACTCTCAACTGCCGTGTGAGCCTCAAATATCATTTTGATTTCACGGACAATATCATGTGGGTCATGGTTCTCAAACCTTTTTTGAAGCTCCGATTCCAAACCATACAAGATATCACATCGAATCGGAGTCTTGAGATTCTTCCGAGTGAGGTAAACGTTCTTTACTTCATCGGTAGCATCACCGCAGTGGTCACCAATGTGCATCCAAAGACATAGGTCAAATTACCAGCATTGAGGACAATCCTCAAATTGCGGAACCAATCCGCGAAGTTGCTTCCATTGTTTTTCAACTTTTCTTTCTCTAGGAACACATTGAAATTGATGGTAGGGGCCGCCATTGATCTACAACATATTTGCAATATTTTAGACTAAGTTTATGACAAATTGAGTTCTAATTAATAGTTAAATTAATCTAGGTGAACTCCCACTCAAAACAATATCCCTCACATTGTTTTAGTGATCACACGAACCAAATCCACCACATCAAAACCGATCATCACGAGAGTTGATGTAACTTCAATGGCGAACAATCGACATGTTCATCATATCTACTATATGATCCATGCTTTACCTTTCGGTGATCCGTGTTCCGAGACCATGTATGTACATGCTAGGCTCGTCAAGATCAAACCTTAGCTTCCGCATGAGAAAATCTGGCTTGCTCACGTTGTATACACTTGCAGAATCTAACACACCCGATCATCACGTGGTGCTTCGAAACAACAAGCTTTAGAAACGGTGCTTACTAAGGATGAACA
The DNA here is from genome assembly GCA_030063025.1 of Avena longiglumis. Taxonomy (NCBI): domain Eukaryota; kingdom Viridiplantae; phylum Streptophyta; class Magnoliopsida; order Poales; family Poaceae; genus Avena; species Avena longiglumis. The sequence continues at coordinate 464,918,420 of CP125974.1, read as the reverse complement.
CTTTAAAACTTGAAATTTATGTGCTTGAGGGATCATCTTATAATACTACCATCGTTAACTAAGCAATACAAGATGCATAAAGGATTAACATCACATGCAATTCATAATATGTGATATGATATGGCCTTTCTTCTTGTGCTTCCAATCTCCATCTTCAAGCACGAACATGATCTCCATCATCACCGGCATAGCGTCAAGGTCAATGGCGCCGTTTCATGGTTGTCGTCCACCAACTCCAACTATTACAACTACTTTGAATAGACACGCGGGTCTTAACAGAATTTAAAGACAACCATATGGCTCCTGCCGGTTTCCAACTTGCAATAAGGAACATTGCATACATCAAATATAATCACAATCATGGCCATATCACATCACAACACATCCCTGCAAAACAAAGTTAGACGCCTCTAATTTTCTTTGCATATTTTACGTGGTTTGGGGCTTTCAATAAGTGTCGATCTAACTTACGAACATGAACCACAATGTTGATGATTGAACTATCAAGTGCCCGTTGTAAATTGGATCTATACTATAATGGGAGAGACAGACACCCGCAAAGCCACTTATGCAATACAATTTGCATGTTGAGCGTGGAGCAAGTCTCATGAACGATGTCATGTAAGGTTAGCCCGGGCCTCTTCATCCCATCATACCGCAAGATGCAAAGTACACAAGAAGCAATTGATAATAAAAGCACCACCGCCCACAATGACCATTGTGTTCTACTCGTGCAACAGATCTACATATATACACGGTTCTGATACCACTGTAGGGGTTCGTAGCATGGAAAACAAAAAATTTCTACCGCATGCAAACATACAAGCCAAGATCTATCTACTAGATTGTAGCAATGAGTTGATAGAGGAACTCACCCTCAAAGATTCCAAAGCAGTTAACGTGAGTAGATTCTCATGGGTGATGTAGTCGTACTCTTGTCGATCTCAAGATCGCGTAGACGATCCTTCCGGCAGCGCTTCCGTAGTCGGTCACACATTCGGTACTAGATGAAGACCTTCCTCTCCCTTGTTCCAGCAGGCAGCGGAGGTTGTCGCACTCTCCTCGCGATTCCGGCAGCACGACGGCGTGGTACCGGAAGTAGAGGGGAGATATCGCAGGGCTTCACCTTAAGCCGGAGCGAGTATGGTGGACTATGAGAGAGGCCTTGGCGATCTAGGGTTTAGAGGCACCAAGGGGCGGAGCTTGGCCGGCGGCCTGGGGCTTGGGGAAGCCCCAAGTCAGCGGCTAGGAGAAACCCTAGGGGCGGCGGCAACTTACAGGAGGCCGTCGGCTAGGGTTAGGGTTTGGGTGGTGTTTGGTGTAGGGGAGAGGGGCACCCCTGCCCCTTATTTTATAGGTGGGATGGCGCCGGTTGGGAGGAGGGAGTCCTCCCCCAACTCGGCGTCCTTGTCCGGCGGGTGGAGGGAGGAGGACTTCCTCCCCAAGTAGGTTTCCTACTCTCCCTCCACCAAGCAAACTTGCCATTTGACTTTTCAAATTGGCGTTTGACTTTTCAAACTAGGATTTGATTTCTCTCTTTATTTTGACCAGCCATGATACGTAGTACATGATGCAACCATTCCACATTGTCATGACACATTCATGTACCCTTCCCCTCCGGAGTGCCGGACCTTCCGCAACCTTCTAGAACATTCTCGATGGAAACACCGGAATCATTCCCCAACTCCGAAACAAGACTTTCCTTATATGAATCTTATTCTACGGACCATTCCGGATCTCCTCGTGATATCCCGGATCCCATCCGACACTCCGAACAACATTCAACCTCTTACTCATCATTCCATAACTACTCAACAACATTGAATCCTTAAGTGTGTCTCCCGACGGTTCGTGAATTATGCGGACATGATTGAGACACTTATCCGATCAATAACCAATAGAGGAATCTGGAAATTCATATGGCTCCCACATATTTCTACGATTACTTTGCGATCGAATGAACCACTTACATACGATACCAATTTCCCTTTGTCTCACGATAGTTTACTTATCCGAGGTTTTGATCGTCGGTATCTCTGCATACCTAGTTCAACCTCAATTCGATAAGTACTCTTTTCTCGTTCCCGTGATATGTGATCCCTTGTGAGCCAGTCACATGATTGCAAGCTAATTGGATGACATTCCACCGAGAGGGCCCAGAGTATATCTATCCGTCATATGGATGGACAAATCCCACTCTTGATCCATGTGTTTCAACCCATACTTTCCGAACACTCAATCCCACCTTTATAGCCACCCAGTTACGGTGTGGTGTTTGATGTCATCAAAGCATCCTTCTGGTGATGGTGATAAGCATGATCTCATGGTCGAAGGAATTAGGTTACTATGTATCAGAAAGCTTATAGCAATTGAACTATTAAAATGACTTGATCTTTATGCTACGCTTATCTATAGGAGTATGTCCATCATACCATTCTCCTAATGATATGATCTTGTTGTTAATAACATCTCAATGTTCATGATAGGGAAACCACAATCATCTATTAACCAACAAGCTAGTATTATGAAGAGGCTTTACTAGGGACTCTATTTTAGTTTGAAAATCACACAAGTATTAATGGTTCCTGGTCAATACTATTATAGCATGAATGTAAACATTTATCATAAACACAAAGATATAATAATAACTACATTTATTATTGCCTCTAGGGCATATCTCCAACACCCGCCAAGCCACTGTCCGCTCCTATGCTCAACTCCGCCACCACGCGCCGCCCGGTTGCCGTCCCACCCCGCATGAGGAAGACCCGGCGGGGTTCGCCTCTCCTGCTTCGCCGACGCCGGCCACCACCGCCCGGCAGCCCGGTGGCAAAGGGTCCTGTAGTGGTGGGCCGCTAGAACTAGGGTTTGACCCTCCGGGGTCGCCCGCGCGTGCGACCCGGGAGGTGAGAAGGGGATGCATTGCAATTTCCAACTGGGTATAGCAGCCCATGTTTCATAGACATGCTGATGATCATCATGGTTGCCTCTACTGAGAGAACGAAAAGAGTGGAAAAAGGGGGTCTCTCCCTGGAAGAGGGCCCCGACATGGGAAATTATTTTTTCTGGAACTCCATTGACTAGCAACCTTGTGATCAATGTACACAGCATAATTGCGAGAGTAAATACATGGTTGGTACTTGAACTTGACGGCGGGATTCGGATCGGTCATTGTATGGCCGAAATACGCAAGTACAGTCACTATGTACAGCGAATGCGCGCATAGACGGTCACCGCGTCCGTGGGCGACATGTATTGAGGCACGTGGCAGATGTGGGACCCACTTGTAGGCGAGGCAGGGGGCATATGAAAGTGGGCAGTGAAGGATGAGGGGGTTATTTGCAAAATCCTCTCGCCAAATCCTCCGGAGCCCTAGTGCATCGCCCGCCGTAGGTCGCCATCTCCGGTGTGTGGAGCGCCGCCGCCTGGGGGCCTGTCGCGGGCAAGTCATAGCCATGGTACGCGCCAGCTCGAGCAACAACGCACTCCGCCGCAGGAGGCCACACATTCCGTTGATCCCCTGCTCCGACTACGGCCGGACGGTGAAGCGGAGCGTGTCAGGGACGCCGGACCACACCGGCTGGACATTCTACAAGTGCGAGCGGCATGGGGTAGGTCTCGATGCTCACTCTGAGTAGCTAGCATGCATACATTGTTTAATTGCTGAGACATTTGAGTTGTGTGACATTTGAGATGTTCTTCGGAGTGCTCACTGGATTCTTTGAATTGGCAGTATGGTTGCATTTTCTGGCACTCGGAATTAGAGGATGTGGGCTATTTGCTTGATCATGACTACCTGGTTGGAGATGATGTTGTGGGTGCATTGGGATGGGCCGAGGAAAGGAGGGAGGAACTGGAGGCGAGGCATGCAGAGAGAGTAGCTACAGGATCTGCTGGACCTGGAGCAAAGCAGGAGAAGAACATCAAGACCTTGCTGGCACTGCTACATGAAGTGAATAAGATGGTGTTGCTTCTGCAGATAGCTGTTGTGTTGTTAGCTATCATGTGTGTGTTGTTAATTCTGAAGAAGTGATCATGTGTGTGCTTGTAATGAAGGAACAAGCTTAGCTAAGTGTGGTGTTTGCTTGTAATGAACAAGCTATCTAGGTGTTGTGTTTGCTTCTAATGAACAAGCTATCTAGGTGTTGTGTTTGCTTGTAATGAACAAGCTATCTATGAAATGATCTAGTTTGTGTAATGAACTTTGGTATCTATCAAAGTTCTTTTGCACTATCCTACCAAAGTTCTTCATGTTCATATCTTGATCAGCTCTAAAACTGCCAACATACTTCTTTGCTAGAAAATTGGTTGTGAAACCATGGACATTGAAAGTGCTGCTGCAAGTGTGTTCCCCATTGTACTTCTTTATCCTGAAACATTTGGTATTGCTATCATATGATGCCCACAAATACCATGAGCAATCTTCTTTGCATTTTCCTCTTAATCTTCTTATATCATTGACAGGCAATCTGATATCCTTTCTCTGCACACAACTATAAGCTTGGATTGCTTTTCTCAAAACCTCCACTGACTCAAATATAAGCCCCACTTCAAACTTTGGGTCTTGTAGATCTACTTGTCTAAATTTTTTCACTCTGACTCTGTTGCTCACTGGTGCCTCTGTTCCTTCATCATCTAACTCTGGTGGCCAATCATCCTATTCCTTAATGTATTCTTCCTTACAAGCATTTGCTTTGCCTTTCACAGCTGACCTCCCTGCCTTCTCCTCCTTGTAATCATCCTCCTCATATACATTGTCCTCATATAGATCATCATCATCTTCACTGATCCCATAGTCAGAATCTAACAGCTCTGCAAGTTCAAAGTCTGAATCTTTATCATCATTCTCTGATCCATATTCCTCATCTTCCTCTTCAATGACAGAAGCTGGACTCTTACCTTTCATCCTTGTTCTAGAACCAATGCAGTCCTCCTCAACAAAATCATCTTCCTATTCAATGACAAAAGCTGGCCTCTTACCTTTCATCCTTGTTCTAGAACCAATGCAGTCCTCCTCAACAACATTATCTTCTTCATACACAACCTGCAATGGCTTTGTAGGATTGATAACTGCAGGCAAATTGGCTACTGGGAACTCTAGTACATCATCCCAGTTAATAGATCTCAATCTCTCATCATGATCCAGGTAAATGCTTAAGAAATGGTGCCCATTTGACAGAAATGCAGACAGGGCTTCAGTGTCAGCTACTGTTTTTATCTCTCTCAGCCCATTCCTACTAACTGACAACCATGGCACACAGTAGTGCACTTTGATCCTACCAGACATTTCATACCCTATCTCCTCAATCACATTTTCTACCATATCAGGTGACCATGTCAAACTGTCCACATAATCATAGTAGATGACATGCCCATTGACATAGCTGTGGTTGGTTCCAGTGCCAAGAAAGTAGCCCCCATGGTTGATTTCAACGGAAAATAAAGTGCTACCATGTCCTGAAACAATAAAACATGCTTACAATCTACCTCACAACACTATCTCATCAATAAAAGGCACAATTTTACTTTAAACCTTGCCCAAAAACCCTACCTTTAGCCCCTGAACCACCCATCTTCTCTATTTAACGAACATGCTACTGAATTTAAACTGAAGAACAGCGAATCTACTCATAACACAACGACACAAACCCTATTTGGAACCAAAATCACCGATTTGGACACCTCCAATCCGTCTATTTTGGGGCTTACCGTACACGGGAGCTGCAGCATCTTCATCGCGGCGACGAGGCGTCATCGCCGACCACAGCGGCGGCGCGCCACCGCGTCCAACCTCTTCATCCGCACGTCGATGAACTCCGCCGCTAACCCGCACGTCGATGAACTCCGCTGCTGCAGCACCTTCCCTCTCCCGCTCTCTTCTACTCCTCCTCGGACTGATCGGCCTAAATTGAGGTGCAGGTGGGGAGGGGGACAAATGTGGCTGTCTAGTCGAGGCGGAGGGGTTTTCCGCAAAAATCCATGCGCAGTCATCGAGGTAAGACACAAAAAGACTGTCAATTGGGTCCCGCTTATGCCACCTCACCCAATACATCCGGCGCATCGAGCTCAGTGACCATCTGTGCATGCGTTCGCTGTACATAGTGACTGTACTTGCGTATTTCGGGCATACAATAACCGATCCAAACCCCTCCGTCAAGTTCAAGTACCAGCCATGTATTTTACTCTAATTGCGATCCAATTCAAGCCGGCCTCCATACATCACAATTTTCTCAAAAACTCAAAAAGAAATGACCAAGAGAGGGAGTCGAAGGCTTGAGAAATATCTAATTTCAGAAACACACTCGTTTCTCTTCGGATGATGAAGTTGCTACGCAAATTTCCCCGTTCGATAAACATTGACTGGTTGGTAATGGCCAGCTCATCTATCCTGTGGTGGTTCGCAATGATCTTGGAGAATAGCTTTGCATAACTATGTAAGAGTTTGATTGCACAGAAGGAGTTTACAGTTTATCTTGCAGGATAAAAATTCAAAATCTGGCCGATTATGCCCGGCAATGATCTTATTAAAGACATTGTTTTGTGAGCATGGATTTTTTCCAGAGTGAAAACATATGATCTTTGATCGGGCGATGACGGTGTTTGTGCCGTGTTTCCTTTTTGAAGGCGTTGCTATTGAAGATGTTAGCTTCTGGTGTTATTCTGGTGGGGTTAGTGTCGCTTCTACTAATGATTTAATTGTTATAGCGGGACTTTTCTTTTTTGTAATTCTTCTTCTCTTTTTCGGTCGTGTGTATCCGTATTGCTAATAGGATAGACGTTGTTGCAGAGGTTGGCTGTAATTGGTATCCGTGTGATATTAATATATGCTCATTTTTTAAAAAAAAAAGTTTGATTGGCCAGAAATGCCCTACTTCTTGCGCAACTTTTTTTTTGGAATCGGTGTGACGATTGTTAGATTTAGTCTTTCGAATGCGCGTCCATCTCCCATGTATATTTTTAGGATGCCTGCCAGGATTGTGTTCATAGAAAGCTCCAATGAAACCATGTGGCCACGGCACAGAAAACATTTTTATAATCACACCCCGGACTTCTTCCATGAAGAAAGTTATCCTGAGTTCACCGAGGTCCCTTGTCGGTAGCCCAATCTCCTAAAAATCCAATGAATGCTCTCTGTTTTAGATATTTCGTAGCAAGGCATTGTAAGTATCAAATAATAGCTTCTCCCTATGTGCTGCTGGTGAGTGATCAACTCCTCTCCGTGCTTGATTGCAGAGATAAAGTTTTTTTTCGCGATGTTCGTTTGCCACTGTTCATACGATTCTTCGGTTGGAAGTGAGCCTAGTTCAATTGGGGGAGTGGATATACAAACCCAACATCTTGGTTTAAATCCTCACGGATGCGAATTTAGATTTCTATTTATACTTAAGGACTATGCAATTCTGGTACTCATGCAATTTATTCTGAGGACCAGGCTTGATGTTTAACCAAGTTTAAAAATCCTAATACTCATGCTTAATGGTTGTGTGCATCCTTAGTTGGTGCAGAGGTTGAAAAAGTAAAATCCTCCCTCTATTTTAAGAATCTAGCAGGCACGAAGGAGAAATGCGGAGGCGGCGGCTAATTCTGGCGCCCGGTGTCCTATCTCCTGTTCCCTATGCGGCCTCACCAGAGACCTCCATCTTCTCGCCGAAGGGGTTCTCCTCGGGCTCCCGATTCTTTTACTTGGGATCGGAGTCCGGATCGGATGGAGACGAGACTCTGGCGGCACGGGAGGCGCTCGAGGACCTAGAGGATGTTGATGGACAGATGGGTTGGACAACGGTTTCTCGCCGGCGACGGAAGTCCGACGAATGTTGAAGCAACAGTTCTAGGAAGAGATAGGGTATCCTACGCCTGCTTCTCGTTTCTGGGAGAGACCGTCAAGCGGTTCGCCGTCTCCGCTACCGTCTCTGTCGGTTTCTATGTCGGCCCAGCCAAGGTCATCTTCTCCTTGTCGATGCGGCATCGTCATCCTGCAAGGACCACGGGTGAAGCCGTGGAAGGGGCCTCTTCCTCGTAGGCGTGCATCGGCGCCGCCGATTCTAGGAAGTTTGGTGGAGGCGGCGTTTGAGTGGGCGCAATCTTTGCCGAGGAAGGCTGACGGGGCGGTTGACATCCGTAGGGCTAACTTGGACCTAGTTGTCGATCGGACTAGCAGGCTGGTCGAATCAGAGGAGGTTTTCGAGTTCTCGTGGGCCGGGGTAACCAGAAGACTACTTGCCGCGTGGACTGGATACTTCCCAACATAGTTCTGCGTCGCCGCGATCGTCGCTAGCTTTCGGGTCCATCTCGCAATCATCTCCAAGATCGCAATCATCGCCGAGATCGCCATCATCGTCGCCCACACTCGTGCGCCCATCGAGGTCTTCGGTGCTGCTCGGCCGTTCTTTCGCCGAAGTTGTGTCGGTGTCACGCCTGCACATGTCGGGGCAGCACCAGGGTGTTCCGGGCCCTCCCGTTGCACCACCGGCAGCTGCGCCTCAGCCACAGGCCCGCCAACCGCTGCTCCACAACCGCGTGGACCTTCTGTCGCTGCTTCGCAACCACGAGGCCCGCATGCCGCTGCGCTGCCTTCGGCTGTCGTGGGGCAACAACAGGTTCTGCCGTTTGCAAGACATATGGAGTTCCCTCTCGTAGTCCAGTTCAGGCCACCAGTGGCTTACTTCACAACATCGCAAGGGGATCTCCTTCAGCCTCTTCAAGCCCCATACCGCGTTCCATCGCCGCCCTTTGCTAGAGCACCGCCTTCAGCCTATGCGAGAAGTGTGTAGGGAGACGCCCCTGCTCCTTTGATTCATGGCGGTCAGATCCAACAGGTGGCTAACTTCCTACCTGGCACGTTCTCTACGGGTGTTGGCTCGTCTACGGTAACAACAACAAAGAGGAAAGAAGAAGAAGAAGAAGCCGGCGCAAGGAAACACGCATCCTCAGTATCCACCTAGTTCTTTTGTGCATCAACCGTAATCAGTTCAGCAGTCACAGTTGGTTGGTCAGCAACAGTACGGGTATCCGCAGGATCTGGGTAATTTTGCTCCGCCGCCTTACACAACACCTAGTCAGTTTCAAGGTAACTTATAGGGACAACAAGTGCAGTATGCTCCTCCAGTGGTTGAGGAACCAGTTGTTTCGAATTCTGTGACCACGCTAAAGAAAAACAAGAAGGCTTTTAGGTGTTGGAAGTGTGCAATGGATACCCATGCATCTAAATATTGTAAAATTGCTCATTATTGTTACATTTGTGATGTTTCTTCTCATCCGACCTTGAGGTTACCTGTGTTGAAGCAGCCTCACCCTACTCACTATATGACTGGCATTGGCCACGACAGGACTTTATTTGCTCAGATCCCTGATAGCGTGGTTCGCAAAATTTGGAGTCTACCCAGACTCCAATTGCCTTGATCTAGGTAACTAGGAAGCAATTTCTATGGATGTGGTCCAATAGCATATTGAGAGGAGGTTCTAAAAGGGCATGTATGCCCCCATGTGTGGTTTTGGTAATTAATAATAATCTCTATGGACTAATGTGTAAATTGAGTTTCACTTGTAGGTTTGTCCATTGGCATTGCTTGGGCCATGTGTTGGTCTCAAAGTTGAAAGATGAAGAATTGTCCAAGGATTTGTGCCATAGGAATCATGAAGAAAGAAGGAGCTTGAAGATTGATTAAGACAAGTGCAAAGAGTTGCATCAAGATGGATCAACCTCAAGAAGGGATGAAGAAGGGCAAGCTCAAGATGTGCCATCTCTAGAAGATCTCATGCTTGAAGCTTGCCATCCTCGTGATCATGGAGTGATGAATACTAGCTCAAATAAGATCTTTCCCCATGGATGGATTATGGGGGAGCAATTTGCAAGTCTTCATCAAGCAAAAGCGAGCAAGAGCAATCAAGAAAGGTGTTCCCACTTGAGAATAGCAAGACGGTCTACATCAAGTTCAAGTGGAATGATCAAGTCAAAGGTATGATCTTGATAGGGATTCTCTTTTGCCTGTATCGTGTTGTTAGTTGGGAGACCGGGTTTAGGATAGATAGCCGTTCTATCAAGAGGGGCTCTCAAGCGGGTGTCTCGATCGTATCATTCGGAGAGAGCTCAAACCTTTGCATTGATTGAAGGGAATATGCCCTGAGAGGCAATAATAAAGTGTTTATTATGTGTATCCCAAGTATATGATAGATGTTTATTTTGCATGCTATAATTGTATTAATACGGAAACGTTAATACATGTGTGTTTAATAAACAAACAGAAAGTTCCTAGTTATGCCTCTCTCATAAACTAGCTCGTTGATTAACAAGATGATCAAGGTTTCCTGATCATGGACATTGGATGTTGTTAATAACGGGATCACAACATTAGTGTAATGGTGTGATGAACATTCATCCGAAGTATAGCATTACGATCAAAGTCATTGAGTTTATATTGCTATAACAACTTACGAAGTGATCCTAATCCTTAGACCATGAGATCATGTCAATCACTAACACCGGAAGAGTTTCTTGATAACATAAAACGTCACACCGTAATAGGGTGATTAAAAGATGGATTCAGAACTAATAAAGTGTTATGTTGAGGCTCATGGATCGAGAGTGGAATTTGTTCATCCCGATGACGGATAGATATACTCTGGGCCCTCTCGGTGATATCACATTGATTAGCTTGCAAGCAAGTGATTTGATCACTAGAATGTTATATCACAGGAACGAGAAAAGAGTGCATGTCAGTAACGAGATCAAACTAGGTATGGAGATACCGATGATCGAATCTCGGACATGTAATATATCGTGAAACAAAGGTATTAAGATACTAGCATAAAAGGTTCCGACGATCACAAGAAAGTCATCGTTGAATGTGTGGGAGTCAGTATGGGTCTCCAGATCCCGCTTCTGATTATTGATCCGAGAGGGGTCTCGATCATGTCCGCATTATTCACGAACCGTAGGGTGACACACTTAAGAGACACCGACATCCAATTGGAGCAAATGTTTCATGCCGAAAGAATGAACAAGCGCAGGAATTTATTTCACTAGATACCGAAACAGGTTTTCGGGTAAAATTGCATAAAGTGGTTATGCATGTGAAATAGAATTCTAGCAAGGGGTTATTTGTGAACGTTTGTCATTAAAGTAATTGACAAAATTCTGAATAAAATAAAATAGTTTTATTTAATGAGAGTTTGCATTAAATTTGGTGGAAATTTAATGGGAATTTGAGTGGACTTTTGAGTGGAGGGATTTTAAAGGGCATTTTGTGAGTGGAGTGTCCACCCACATGAATGAAGGAGGGAGGGCAGCCCCATGGCGGCCACCCCTTGGGTGCCCCCTCCTCCTATAAAAGGAGCCCCCCTCCTCACTTGTCTCTCACACCTCCTCGTGAAGGATCTCTCTCCCCCTCTAGAATTTATCCCCCATGGTCTCAGACTAGCGAGATACATGTTCCCGGTGGCTATTCGGCAAGAAAGAGTTGTGCTTCCACTGCATCGCTGGAGCGAGGAGACGGAGGTTGCTCGGTGCCTCGAACGTGTGTGCGAGCACGGATGCGCTGCTGTTTTGCGGCGCTAGGACTTCCTCTCGATCTTGAGATCGGCAAGAGATCGTCTACATCAACCACGAGTTGAACTCGTTAAGCTTTGTCGGTCTTCAAGGGTATGTTCTCTACGGATATACATCCGCCCGTTGTTTGTATCTATTAGAATGATCTTGGTATATAGTTCACATCGTAGGAAAATTTTTGTTTTCTATGCTGCGAACCCTACAGTGGTATCAGAGCCGGATCTATGCGTAGATACTTTACACGGGTAGTACACATATGAGTATGTGGGCGATGATGATCATGTTGTTGCTCCTTTGTTGTAATTTTGGATATTGGTGACATAGTGGGATGAAGCGGCCCGGATAAACTTTACATGTCCTCACACATGAGACCTGTTCCACGCTTGACATGCAACTAGTTTGCATAAGTGGCTAGCGGGTGTCTGTCTCTCCTACTATAGTCAATATCTATTTTGCAAGCGAGTTGTCAATAATTTGATTATCCTCGTTGTGGTTCATGTTCGTAGGTAAGAACGGTTCTATCTCGAAAGCCCTAAGCCACGTAAAACTTACAATGGATAAATTAGAGGCGTCTAGTTTAGATTGTTGCTGGGCTAGTGTTATGATATGGTAGTGTTGTAAGTAGAAGTATGAGATGATACTCTTACAACACACATAGCGTGTAAAATCCATAGACCTTGGATTTACACATATAGGTATGATAGTGATCATACCACGATGCACATGACAGATATCATCTATGGGAACCATATCATTTCACTAATAAACATATGATGTTTGATAGCATCTTATATTGCTTGTTTAGCGCTTTGTTAGCATAATAAGATGATCCCTCATTTAAATATCAAGATAAGAATGTGTTCTTCCTTTAGTATGCACCGATTATGTTTTCGTCGCTCCAAGACATCACGTGATGATCGGGTGTTCTTGGATCCACGACCATATTTCGGGTGTAAAACAGTTACACACGCGAATACTAAGGTTCTAACTTGGCGAGCCTAGCATGTACAGACATGGCCTCAGAACACGGACTAAAAGGTTAAGCATGAGTCATATAGTTGATATGATGCCCATTTGATGCTCGCCTTTGAAGCTATACCGACTCACGTGATGATCGGACTTGGTGTAGTGGATTTGGTTCATGTAATCACCAAAAAGGCACGAGGGATGTCGTTTTTGAGTGGGAGTTCATTCGTAATATAGATTAGTTGAACTCAATCTATCATACACTTAGTCTAAACTTTAAAAATTCTGTTGTAGATGGCACCACCTGCTTTTAATTTCAATGTGTTCATGGAGAAAGATAAACTAGCAACGAACGGTAGCAACTTTACCAAATGGGCCATAAATTTGAGGATTCTCCTCTCTGCTGCACAAAAGCAATATGTGCTAGAAGCGCCGTTAGGCCCCCCACCTTTAGATGATGCCCCTGACGAGGAGAAGAATGTCTATCAGACTCGTCAGGAGGACCACAACTTAGTTCATTGCGGCATATTGTATGGGCTAGAGCCGGAACTTCGAAAACGGCAATGCATTTGATACAATGGGTGAGTTGAAAATGATTTTCGACACACATGCTGCTGTAGAGAGCTACAACGCTTCAGAAAAGTTCTTTAGCTGCATGATGGAAGAGCACAGCTCCGTTAGTGAGCATGTACTCAAGATGTCGGGTTACGCCGATAAGCTTGTGTCCTTGGGAATATCGATTCCCATTGACTTAGGCATCCATCGTGTTCTGCAGTCTCTGCCACCTAGCTATAAGAGCTTCGTGATGAACTATAATATGCAAGGCATGAAGAAGTCTCTCCCGAGCTTACAATGCTTAAACTGCGAAGTGGAGATCAAAAGGAACATCAAGTGTTGATGATCAATAGGAACACTAGTTTCAAGAAAGACAAGAAGGAAAACGGAAGGAAGTAAGGGCGCAAGCTGTTGCCGCTCTGAAAAGAAACCCCGAGTTGGACCTAAGTCCGATTCCGAAAGTGCTACTATTGTAAGGGGATCGCCTTCGAAGCATAATCGCCCCAAGTATCTGTCGGACAAGAAGGCCGCAAGGCAAACAAAGGTATATATGATATACATGTTATTGATGTGTACTTGACTAGTGCTCGTAATAGCACCAGGTATTTGATACCGGTTCAGTTGCTAATATTTGTAACTCGAATCAGGGGCTGCGGAACAAGCGACCGCTAGCAAGGGGTGAGGTCAAGATGCGTGTCGGCAATGGATCAAGCGTTGATGTGATCGCCGTCGGAATGCTTCCTCTCCACTTACCGTCGGGATTAGTTATAAACTTGAATAAGTGTTATCTGGTGCCTGCACTGAGCATGAACATTGTATCTGGATCGTGTTTGATGCGAAGTGGTTATTCATTTAAATCTGAGAACAATGGTTGTTCCATTTATGTGAATGAAATCTTTTATGGTCATGCACCGATGATGAATGGTTTATTTCTATTAGATCTCGATGATAATGTTACACATATTCATAATGTTGATGCTAAAAGGATTAAACTTAATGATGATATATCCGCATATATGTGGCACTGCCGTCTAGGTCATATTGGCGTTAAATGCATGAAGAAGCTCCATTCGGATGGACTTTTGGAATCACTTGATTATGAATCATTTGATACATGTGAGCCATGCCTTATGGGCAAGATGACTAGAACGCCGTTTTCCGGTTCAATGGAACGGGCGACAAATTTATTGGAAATCATACATTCTGATATATGTGGTCCAATGAGTGTGTCGGCGCGAGGTGGATATCGTTATTTTGATACTTTCACGGATGATTTGAGTATATACGGTTATATATACTTGATGAAACACAAGTCTGAAACCTTTGAAAAGTTCAAGGAATTTCAGAATGAAGTGGAAAATCATCGTAATAGAAAGATCAAATTTCTACGGTCCGACCGTGGAGGTGAGTATCTAAGTTACGAGTTTAGCACTCACATGAAAGAGTGTGGAATTGTTTCACAACTCACACCTGCCGGAATACCACATCGAAATGGTGTGTCGGAACGTCGTAATCGTACTTTATTAGATATGGTTCGATCTATGATGTCTCTGACGGACTTGCCGTTGTCATTTTGGGGTTATGCACTAGAAACTGCTGCATTCACTTTAAATCGGGCACCATCTAAATCCGTTGAAAAGACACCGTATGAATTGTGGTTTGGAAACAAACCTAAGCTGTCATTTCTTAAAGTTTGGGGATGCGATGTTTATGTGAAGAAACTTCAACCGGATAAACTCGAAACCAAAGCGGAAAAATGCGTCTTCATAGGATACCCTAAAGAAAATATGGGGTATTCCTTCTATCATAGATCCGAGGGCAAGGTTTTTGTTGCCAAGAATGGATCCTTTCTAGAGAAAGAGTTTCTCACGACAGGTGTGAGTAGTCAGAAGGTAGAACTCGAAGAGGTTGTGGAACCTTCTCTTCAAAGTATGGCGAGTAGCGCAGCGCCGGAAGTTGTTCCGGAGTTGGCTCCACCTGTTGAAGAGGGAACTAATGATAATGATCATGAAACTCCAAAAGAGAGTACTAACGAACCTCGCAGGTCAAACAGGACGCGTGCAGCTCCCGAGCTGTACGGAAATCCTGTCATGAATTTCATGGTTGATGAAAATGATGACCCTGCGACGTATGAAGAAGCGATGATGAGCCCGGATTCCAACAAATGGTTAGAAGCCATGAAATCCGAGATGGAATCCATGTATGAAAATCAAGTTTGGAACTTGGTGGAATTACCTCACGACCGAAAGGCCGTGGAGAACAAATGGATTTTCAAAAGGAAAACTGATGTTGATGGTAATGTGACCGTCTATAAAGCTCGACTTGTCGCAAAGGGGTTTCGACAAATTCAAGGAGTTGACTACGATGAGACTTTCTCTCCCGTAGCGATGCTAAAGCCAGTTAGGATTATGTTAGCAATTGCTGCATATTTCGATTATGAGATATGGCAGATGGATGTCAAAACCGCGTTTCTCAATGGTAATATTGAATAAGAGTTGTATATGATACAACCAAAGGGTTTTGTCGATCCTAAGGATGCTAACAAGGTGTGCAAGCTTCAGCGATCCATCTATGGATTGAAGCAAGCATCACGAAGTTGGAATCTCCGCTTTGATGAGGTGATCAAAGAGTTTGGATTTGTCCAAACTTATGGAGAAGCTTGTATTTACAAGAAAGTGAGTGGGAGCAATGTGGCATTTCTGATATTATATGTGGATGACATATTATTGATCGGAAATGATATAGATCTTTTAAACAGTGTTAAAAGTTATCTAAACAGCAAATTTCAATGAAGGACCTAGGTGAAGCGTCATACATATTAGGCATAAAGATCTATAGAGATAGATCTAGGCGCCTAATAGGGCTGTGGCAAAGTACATACCTTGATAAGATTTTAAAGAAGTTTAAAATGGATGGAAGTAAGAAGGGGTTCTTACCTATGTTGCAAGGCAAGACATTGAGTAAGACTCAAAGTCCGGCTTCGGCGGAAGAAAGAGAGATAATGGACAAAGTCCCCTATGCTTCAGCCATAGGCTCTATAATGTACGCCATGCTATGTACAAGACCGGATGTGGCACATGCTATTAGTTTGACTAGTAGGTACCAATCGGATCCAGGTTCGGAACACTGGATAGCGGTCAAGAATATCCTTAAGTACTTACGAAGAACTAAGGATATGTTTCTTGTATACGGAGGTGAAGAAGAGCTCGTCGCTAAGTGTTATGTCGACGCTAGCTTTGACACCGATCCGGATGACTCTAAGTCTCAATCCGGATACGTATGTCTCATGAATGGCGGAGCGTTAGTTGGAGGAGCTCCAAACAACCTGGTAGCGGGATCAACAACGGAGGCGAATATGTTGCCGCTTGAGCGGCTCAGGAAGCAGTTTGGATGAAGGAGTTCATATCCGAACTAGGAGTGGTGGCAAACGCGTTGGACCTAATGGTGATCTATTGTGACAACAATGGTGCCATTGCCAATGCCAAAGATCCAAGGTCTCACAAGCATTCCAAGCATATTAAGCGCCGGTTTCACTCCATCCGCGAGCATGTCAAGGATGGAGATATAAAGATTTGTAAAGTACATACGGATCTCAATGTAGCAGATCCGTTGACTAAAACTCTCCCTAGAGCAAAACATGATCAACACCAGAACTCAATGGGTGTTAGATTTATCACTATGTAACTAGATTATTGTCTCTAGTGCAAGTGGGAGAATAAAGGGAATATGCCCTGAGAGGCAATAATAAAGTGTTTATTATGTGTATTCCAAGTATATGATAGATGTTTATTTTGCATGCTATAATTGTATTAATACGGAAACGTTAATACATGTGTGTTTAATAAACAAACAGAAAGTTCCTAGTTATGCCTCTCTCATAAACTAGCTCGTTGATTAACAAGATGATCAAGGTTTCCTGATCATGGACATTGGATGTTGTTAATAAAAGGATCACAACATTAGTGTAATGGTGTGATGAACATTCATCCGAAGTATAGCATTACGATCAAAGTCATTGAGTTTATATTGCTATAACAACTTACAAAGTGATCCTAATCCTTAGACCATGAGATCATGTCAATCACTAACACCGGAAGAGTTTCTTGATAACATCAAACGTCACACCGTAACAGGGTGATTATAAAGATGGATTCAGAACTAATAAAGTGTTATGTTGAGGCTCATGGATCGAGAGTGGGTCATCCCGATGACGGATAGATATACTCTGGGCCCTCTCGGTGATATCACATTGATTAGCTTGCAAGCAAGTGATTTGATCACTAGAATGTTATATCACGAGAACGAAAAGAGTGCATGTCGAAGCGAGATCAAACTAGGTATGGAGATACCGATGATCGAATCTCGGACATGTAATATATCGTGAAACAAAGGTATTAAGATACTAGCATAAAGGTTCCGACGATCACAAGAAAGTCATCGTTGAATGTGTGGAGTCAAGATGGGTCTCAGATCCCGCTTCGATTATTGATCCGAGAGGGTCTCGATCATGTCCGCATTATTCACGAACCGTAGGGTGACACACTTAAGAGACACCGACATCCAATTGGAGCAAATGTTTCATGCCGAAAGAATGAACAAGCGCAGAATTTATTTCACTAGATCTTTGAAAGGTTTTCTGGTGAAATTGCATAAAGTGGTTATGCATGTGAAATAGAATTCTAGCAAGGGGTTATTTGTGAATGTTTGTCATTAAAGTAATTGACAAAATTCTGAATAAAATAAAATAGTTTTATTTAATGAGAGTTTGCATTAAATTTGGTGGAAATTTAATGGGAATTTGAGTGGACTTTTGAGTGGAGGGATTTTAAAGGGCATTTTGTGAGTGGAGTGTCCACCCACATGAATGAAGGAGGGGAGGGGCAGCCCCCATGGCGGCCACCCCTTGGGTGCCCCCCCTCCTCCTATAAAAGGAGCCCCCCTCCTCACTTGTCTCTCACACCTCCTCGTGAAGGATCTCTCTCCCCCTCTAGAATTTATCCCCCATGGTCTCGGACTAGCGAGATACATGTTCCCGGTGGCTATTCGGCAAGAAAGAGTTGTGCTTCCGCTGCATCACTGGAGCGAGGAGGCGGAGGTTGCTCGGTGCCTCGAACGTGTGTGCGAGCACGGATGCGTTGCTGTTTTGCGGCGCTAGGACTTCCTCTCGATCTTGAGATCGGCAAGAGATCGTCTACATCAACCACGAGTTGAACTCGTTGAGCTTTGTCGGTCTTCAAGGGTATGTTCTCTACGGATATACATCCGCCCGTTGTTTGTATCTATTAGATAGATCTTGGTATATAGTTCACATCATAGGAAAATTTTTGTTTTCTATGCTGCGAACCCTACATTGATAGCATCATCGTTCTTGTTGTTAGTTAGTTCTTGTCCATGAGAGGATCTAGAGCCTGTGGTTTTCATCATAACAAGCTCACGTTCTTCATCTAAGGATTTCCCTTGCATATCTTATTGCGATTTTTGATCTTACGAGTTTTCCGGCTCCACACCTTGGGAGGTACATCACATATATATCCATGGTATTTTTTCCCTAGGTGATATACAATATTTTGTTGGATTCTATTCGTCGTTATCTTTCAAACAAAATTGGTTTCATCTAGTTCGGATGCAAAAGTTATTGCAGTTTTGGTTTCTGGAATTTTGCTGACCGGAAGTTCCGCTAGGGCATTTCGCCACCGGAAGTTCCGGTGAAAGTTCCGGCTCTTCTTCCGCTCACGTTATGTATCCTCTATGTCTGGTTAGTTGTATTTGACAAAATTTGGGTCGGAAGTTTCGGCGGTAATACCACCCCTGCTGGAAGTTCCGGCCAGGGACCGGAAGTTCCGCTCGGGCCTAGTTGCCGCCGGAAGTTCCCGTTGAATATCCGGCTCTCGTTCCGCTCACGTTCAATAACCTCTCTATTTTTGAGTACTCTATTTGACAGAACTTCAGTCGGAATTTGCACCGGTAGTTCTGCTCCCACCGGAAGTTCAGGTGATCGCAGTTTCGATCGCCGTTGGATATGTACCACCGGAAGTTCCGGCCAGGGTCACGAATGCCCATAACTGGCAGATCTGGGAGCCCTTTAAAAGGGGCTTCTCTTCCCCTTCGTGGGCTCTAGCTCTTTTCTTGGTTCTTGGCTTTCTCTCTCTCTCCTCCATTGTTGACCTTGAAGATCTTTCCCTCTCCCCTTTCCCTTTCTATGATTCTTTCATCTTTTTGAGGTATTTGAGAGAGGAGATCTAGATCTACAATCCCCTCAAGCCAAATCCCTTCTTTGTGAAGGAATCTTTGGGATCTAGATCTTGGGGAGTTTTGTGTTCTCCTCTTGTGTTCTTCCTCTCTTATTCCCCCAATAGCTTTTGTAGCTTTGGTGGAATTTGAGAGAGAAGGACTTGCCTCTTGCATTTGTTGCATAGGTTTGAGTTCTCCTTGGATATTTGGAAAGTACAAGCTTGTGGCCTTGTTACTCTTGGGTTCTTGAAACCCTAGACGGTTGTGTGGTTGGTTTGTTGACCTTTTGTGGTCTTGTTGACCTCTTGTTGTCTTGTAGCCTTTTGTGGCTTTGTTGGCCTTTTGTGGATTTGTTGTTGGGAGCCTCCAATTGAGTTGTGGAGATACACCCAATCTTGTACGGGTTCGGTGACCGCCCTCAAGTGTCCCATAGTGGAGCGAGTGCCCGCCTTTTGTGGTGCGCACTCGGGAGACTAGGGTGAGCCTTTTGTCGCGTCGGTGAGTTGCGTGCTTTCGCAGCCGGGGTGAGGTCTTGTGTGGCGTTGGGTGAGCATCGAGCCACCACGCCTCGAGGTGATCCATTTGTGGCGTTCGGAGAGCATTGCGCCATCGCACCTCTCCAACAGAGACGTAGCTTCTTTGGAAGTGAACTTTGGGAAACAAATCTTCGTCTCCGTGTCCATCGGTTATCTCTCAACCGAGCCCTTTTACTTATGCACTTTACTTTGTGATAGCCATCATGCTTGAAGTATTTATATCTTGCTATCACCTTGTTTCTTGTATTGCTTAGCATAGGTTGTTGGTGCACTTAGGTGAACCTAATGGTTAGATTTTGTGCTCAATAAATTAAACGTTAGTTTTATTCCGCATTAACTTGAGTCTTAACCGTAATATTTTTAAAAGCCTATTCACCCCTCTCTAGGCGACGTCCATTGCACTTTCAGGTTCCCACTTCAGTCTCAGTGGAAGTGGGAGGGTTTATCATATGGGTAAAAGGATTTCCTGGTCAGCTTCCCCTCTTTCGAGGTCTTGGATAGAGTGGATGGGATCCAGTTATCCATGCCTTTGGGTAATACACAACTATTTGTTTCTGTATACAAGACTCAAGAGGTACCATATAAGTGTGTTTTGCATCAAGTTTGGGTGCATGTGGAGGGATTTCCTCATATCTTACGTTCTTTTGTTTGGAGGAAGAACAACGGTGATCCTGAAGAGGATGGTCCAGGGAAGAATGGAGATTATGCGATGGATACGTCTGAACCGACGGCTACTCCTCCTTCTGCTTCTGCATCGGCTAGTACTTCTGCTGGCCAGTCTTTGGGGCAGGGGGATACACCTTCTTCCACATGGCAGGCTAATTTTCCCGTGTATGCGGTGACTCCGTTTAATACTTCTCCTACTACTCCGCATGGAAAGGAACTGTTGGAGGCGCTTCCTATGGATTCTCCGCTTTGTGGGACGTCTAGGGTTTCACCTCATTTTTGTCTTCTCAGCTGCAGGAGGCACTTCAGGCAATGAGTGGATCTTTAGGATAGTCTGCATCACCAGCTTTCTGTAGGACGAATATGCTCGGGTGTTCTATCCCTCGCCCTGTTTCAGATGATGCAGTGATGGCGAAGGAATATGGGGTGTGGTATCGCATGGACTGGCCCAGGAGGTGTCAACTGACCACGCGGTGGCTGAGCAGTCTCCGCCCAGGACCCAGGTGGGATTTCCCGACATGGCCCATCTAGGGCCTTTAGTCGGGGACCTCCCTGGGTCGGATGCGCCGGTGGTCGACATGGTGGCCCATCTGGGGCTACCAGGAGGCTCTGCGACGGGATACATCCTAGCTCCAACCCAGGAGGGACAGACAGGCAACAGCACACCTGCGGCCCAGGATGGGCAGCGAGGGGACAACGCGTCTATGGCCCAGGCGGAGCGGACCTCTAGGGGAAACCTGGCCTAGGCGGGGGCAGACGATCTCCTGGACTGAACTGCATGTGACGTTGGCGATGTGGATTGCAGTGTGACATCGATGTAGACCTTGGAGCGTTGTAGCCTACGCCACGTGTAACACACTCAGATCGATCCTATGCAAGTTTCAGTGATTCCTGCCAAACCCGCATAGAAACGATTCAAAGGTGCCCACCAGGCCTTTTGTGCGGGTGGAAGACGAAGTAATACCATTACACATTAGTCCACGATGGAACCCAAAAAACAGATATATACAACACGACTCCATGAGTCAAGAATACAGATATACAGTACAAAGATCCAAATCACCTTGAAAACGGTACAACATCCGAGTATGGACAAGATGCAAATGGGGATAAGAGCCCTGAATAATAACCAATGGAATCCATAACCCTTCCTAGGACAATCCGGAAGGGTAACCCTGCTAGCGACGTCGATCTCAAAACCTTCTTAAATAAAAGGGGTGCCAGCAAAGGGCAAAGTAAAAGGAGAGCGGTCAATACTGAGGCAAGTACACGGCAAGACTTAGAATTCGGCGGCTCTCGCCTACATAGGTATGGTGGACTGTAGCGGTAGCACAACATGCACTATACAACCTATAGAGGCTCGATACAACTGGCGACTATCAAAGAGAGATAAGAAAAGCCTATTCGGATCCAACCTAAAACTACCACCAAACATACCCATCCTGGTATTCCCCTTCGAGACCAAACGAAGAAGTCATACCGAGGAAACTCACATAGTTGGTAATTTTATTCAATCTTTTATAATTGCAGCGATTACTAGTCCGGTATGGGAACATGAGTCATCCTAATATCATAAGCAATGGGCGGTTTTAGTTAACCATTCCGTTGTAGTTGCAATACTTACTAGTCAAATACATATAGCATGAGGCATCCTAAATTCCAGTAGTTGTTGGCACTTTTATTTACTCATTCCATTGTAATGAATATGATTACTAGTCATGTCAAAGTCAAATTTATAGTACTACTTTAGTTATAGTTGTCTATGATCGAGATACTGTGCTCCAAGTCGTCCATAACCGTGGACACAAATTTCATAAAGATTTACCCTGCAGGGTGATAACTGTGAGATTTGACACATTTTTTATGGTTTCTATTGATTGTTTTCATCTGGATTTGATGGTTTTATAGCCTTACCTAATGCTAATACTTCGGTAGCAAAGAAAACTTGGTTTTAATGTGTGTTTCCGGTTCTGAACATCAACGGAAGGTTTTAACAACAGAAACACAATATTCAGGCGAAAACAAGCAAGTCCCTTTTGGAAGCAAATGAGGAAGGCATCCAGGAGGTTTAACTACCAACTATTGATGTCTACGCACTTGTATCCTTGTAGACAGTTGTTGGGCCTACAAGTGCAGAGGTTTGTAGAACAGCAGCAAGTTTCCCTTAAGTGGATTACCCAAGGTTTATCGAACTCAGGGAGGAAGTTGTCAAAGGTATCTCACAAGAAGTCTCTTGTGTCCCCAACACACCCAATACACTTGTCAGGTGTATAGGTGCACTAGTTCGGAGAAGAGATAGTGAAATACAAGTGGTAACGGTTCCAGAAAATAGCTTGATGGTGAGGTAAGGTAAAATGACCAAAACCTCCCTGGCAAACGGAACAAAGATGGAAGCAAGAAAACATGCAACAGATCTAGATGCAAACGGTGTTTCAATGCTTAGAAACAAGGCCTAGGGATCATACTTTCACTAGTGAACATTCTCTCATATAAATATCTTCTCTTCATGATACTAATCTTAACTACTCTCTGGTTGGACACTCTAATCCATGGTAGGGCTATAACAGCACTCCTCAAAGTCCGCCTTCCCCATCTAGATAACCCCACACTGTCACCTTGAGTGCTAGACGGTTCCAACAAACACCCCAATTTTATAGAGACATCCAACTCCAAATATATCTCATAATATATATATATAACCTAGCTTACGTGCCACACACGGTGTGCACGCTGTCACTTTCACACACATGGGGAAAAGCATAGATCTATTAAAGCATAATGAGTATTTATGTAACCTCTAGCCTAAGTGCCACTATGGTATGCACGTTGTCACTTACACACACATGAGGAGATCATAGATCTATTAAAGCACTTGAGTAGCAAGGTAGATCTACTTGATTACAAAGCTCATGACCACAACATGATCACGCATAGAGAGAGATGAACACATAGCTACCGGTAGAGCCCTTAGCCTCGGGGAAGAACTACTCCCTCCTCATCATGGGAATCAGCAACGACGATGAAGATGGTGGTGGATATCGATGGAGATGGCTCCGGGGGCACTTCCCCGTCCCGGTAGGGTGCCGGAACAAAGACTTTCTATCCCCCGAATCTCCCCTTCGGTGGAGGCGGCGCTGCAGAACTTTTCGTGGCTTTCTGGTCGATTTGTTTAGGGTTTTTAGGTCGGAGGCTTCTTATAGGCGAAGGAGGCAAGGTTGGTGGAGGGCCAGGGGTACCACACCCCCTGTGGGTGTGGCCAGGGTGGGACCCGCGCCCACCTAGGGTGTGGCCACCCCGGTGTCCCCCTCCTTCTCGTCTTCGATTTTCCGTATCGTTCATGGAAAATATAAACTTTGGCTTTTGTCCCGTCCAATTCTGAGAATATTCATTTTTTAGCTTTCTGAAACCAAAAATAGCAGAAAACAGGCAACTGGCACTATGGCATCTTGTCAATAGGTTAGTTCCAAAAAGTGTATAAAAATACCTCAAAGTGTAGAAAAGGAAAACAAAGTTGATACAAAACAAGCATGGAGCATCAAAGATTATAGATACGTTTCTGAAGTATCAAGCATCCCCAAGCTTAACTCTTGTTCGTCCTCGGGTAGGTAAGTGATAAAAAGAATATTTTTTGAGGTGACATGCACCATCACAATCTTGATCAAACCACTTGCAAGCAATGAAAGCTGGGATCAAAGTACTCTAAACATGAGCATGAAAGATGAAGTTCTAACAATAAGACATAGTAACTATGTTGCAACATAAAGGTTACAAACAAACATCATGAATAACATGCATTGAAAGACGTTTGTTTGTTTCACATATAGAAAACATAGCATAGTAGCATTCAGCTTTTCCTCATGGAGTAGCAAAACATAAATGCATAGGACACCTTCAAAGTTCATAAGGGAGACTAGATACAAATAGCACAAGAACAAGTAATATCAACAATATGAATCAATCAGTAAGTCTTGGGACAATGCACATAGAACTAAGAATGGCAACTATGCTCTCTTCACTGGTGCCTATGGATAGAAGGTGGAGACTCAATATAATAGTGGAAGAAAGGCCCTTTATAAAGGGAAGCAGGGATTTCAAGTTTCAAAAATAGCTTCCAAAAATTATGGTACTTGTTAGCTTTCAGCTCTCATTGCCCATATCATAAGCATATTTAAGTGATTAAGGTTAAAGTGAACAAACTATAGAGTATATGCTTGACAAAGTATAAGTTGGCAATCTCATGTCCCTTGAGTACGAGGGCCGCTCCTCATTCTACTCAACTTTAGTTACTTGCGAGTTCTTGTCATAGTAAGTATATGCGTATCATAGAGAACCGCCAACGTGGTACCCCTTGCACATGACACAGGAGATTTTCCCATATCACAATGACAAGGCAAGCAGACAATGAGCATCTCAGCAATCTTTTTATTTACCATGGGAATATGGTTTTTTTTTTCTCTCTTTCCTCTTTTCTGAATCTTGTATCTTTTTTTATAAGAAGAATGCTTCATAGATGTCATTATGGTGATGCTGCAAGTTTCCACCATGATTAGGCATGGCTTAGGCTAGCGGCACATGAATTTCTCTAACACAAAATACATAACTCCATGGACTTACAAGTTCCCCTTTTATTTCACACCAACGACATCCGCAAACAAAAGAGCATGATATCAACTGGATAGAGATCCACAAGTGTTGAAAAGCGTTCCCCATGACAGCATGGTTCTGCTAATCCCAATGTATAAGTGCAAGCATATACAACTTAGATGACACAATGGTTCAAGTTTATTAGGGGCAAGAAAAATAAAGTGTGCCATCAAGTTCCTGAGAGCTATAATCACTAAGTTTTCACATAACAAGATACTTTTTAATTGGAAGATAGATGAAAACAAGAATATACTTGGAATGGTGTAACACGCCATGCATAGGAATTTATAGTGGACACTTTGGAATAACTTGGTTTCTTGGGTGTTGGAAGCATGAGTAGAGCGTACTCAGCAAAAGTGAAGGCTAGCAAAAGATTGGGAGCTACCAACTAAGAGAGCAATAATGGCCATAATCATGCAGAGCGACAAAACATTACTAATCAAAGCATAAAGTGGTACCACAAGTCAAAAACTAAATGATCATAGAGGCTAATGGTGACTTGTTAGAGTCATAATATGGTGTGAGCATGTGCCAAGTCAACCCAAACAAAGCATCAAAGGAGAATAGCACAATACTATGCTTTTGTATGCTAAAACAACGCATGATTCCTTCAAGACACATTAAGAAATCATAATTGTTTGGAACAAGTCATGCTACAACAATAATCACTAAGCATAAGGTCAAAACAACATCTAGCATGACATGATAAAGTCTAAGTCACAGTCAAAGAAAGCTCACTTTTGTACCACTATAAGCATGAAATTTTCTACTCTTTTTCCACACCAATCAACTTATTTGAAACAACTCATCAAGATAATAATCAACAAAGATCAGTGATCTTGTCTCACAAATCCACAAAGAAGAACTAAAAAGGTATAAGCTGAAAGCACAAGAAAACTAAGGCTAAACAAAGTGCTAGCAAAAGTGAACACTCACAGAACAATAAGAATGAAAACTAGAGTGTTCTAGGCAACGAAAACACAGTGTGTCTCTCTCCAAAAGAAGTGTGCTAGGATCCAGCCAAATTTATTCAAGCAAACTAAGCAAACAAAAACAGAAAATAAAAACTAAGACGCTTCAAGAACAACACAACAGTGCATGAAACAATAAAAACGAAGTGTCTAGAAAGAGACCTGAGCTTTTTATTGATGAAGAAGGGGATGCCTTGGGCATCCCCAAGCTTTGACGCTTGTGCCTCTTGAATATTTCTTCGGGTGACACGGGGTGGCATCCCCAAGCTTGAGCTTTTTTCCAATGTTCATCTCATTTCATCATTCTTTCTCTACACCTGAAAATTTTCCTTCATACAAAACTTCACACAATCTTCATTAGCAACATTAGTGTATTCAAAAGATAATAGACCCTTGGGGTTTAGTTTTAGAACAGAAAAACTTTCACTAAAAAGACAAGCTACTGTAGAAATTCCCTTAAAAGCACAAGTTCCCAAAAATAACCAAAAAAGGCATCAATAAGAAGCAAATGCAAATAATGACAAAAATCTGTCAAACCATACCAGCAGGTAGAAACCGATTTTTTCGAAGACCTTCTTTTTCTCAAATCAAAAAGTGTTGAAATAACGAAAGTTAGCTAACATACTGGGGGCTTTATTCGCAAAATATCAGCACAATCCTACTTATAGAGAGTTTACACGAATTTTTATGGTGGAACACAAAAATCTATTTCGGGACAGCAACTCCCCAAATCTTTACTTCTCTCTCATTAGAGGTTATTCTTGGCACAAAAATCAAACAAAAAGGATATGGAGAGGTCATTACTGAAGTTATAACTTCCAAGACTCAAGAAAACTCTTGGCTTATCTCCCAACAAGTACTTTTCTTTAACGCCTTTAAGTTAGGCTTGATAGTTTGAAAAGATGCTCACATAAAAAATATGAATTGAAGTAAAAGAGAGCACCAAAAAGAAAATTCAAAACACATTTAAGTATAACCCACTTCCTATGCATAGGAATATTGTAAAGGAACAAGTCATTAAAGCATAAAGCAACAAGCATATGAAAGCAAAACAAGTGCAACTTCAAAATTTTCAACATAAAGAGTTGAAACTTAATATTGTTGAGATGCATAAAACCATGTTTCCCTCTCTCATAAGAACTTTCAATAGAAACATGAATAAAATTAACAATATATAAAACATTCTTATCATGAGCCACATGCATATAATAATTATTAATCTCCAGATAAGCATAGTCATCCTTATTAATTGTAGTGGGAGCAAATTCAATAAAATAGCTATCATTAATATTCTCATCACCATAATCATCAAATATGGGAAGCATATTGTAATCACAATTAATTTGCTCCTCAATAGTAGGTGGACTGAAAAAATCATAATCATCATATATTGGAGGTAAACTATCGTCAAAGAAAATTATCTCCTCTATGCTTGGGGGACTAAAAATATCATTCTCATCAAAACCAGCTTCCCCAAGCTTAGACTTTTACATAGCATTAGCAATAATGGTGTTCAAAGAATTCATACTAATAACATTTCTATTAGCATGCAAATTAAGTTCCCTAGGTTTTTAAATTTTCTCTTCAAACACTTCATGTCCTAACTCAAGATAAGTACTATAAAGCTCTCTAATTTTGTTGTTGTTTTCCATTAAGCCTAACTAGTGAAAACAAGAAACAAAAAGACAAAATTGCAGAATCTAGAGGAAATAACTTCGAGCACTCAGACACCATCAACAGTACTAGAAGATAGCTTAGTAGCCAGATGATGTGAGTACCTTTTACCTTACCTCCCCGGCAACGGCGCCAGAAAATAGCTTGATGTCTACGCACTTCTTTCTTGTAGACAGTTGTTGGGCCTCCAAGTGCATAGGTTTGTAGAACAGTAGCAAGTTTCCCTTAAGTGGATTACCCAAGGTTTATCGAACTCAGGGAGGAAGTGGTCAAAGGTATCCTTCTCAAGCAACCCTGCAATCAAGATACAAGAAGTCTCTTGTGTCCCCAACACACCCAATACACTTGTCAGGTGTATAGGTGCACTAGTTCGGCGAAGAGATAGTGAAATACAAGTGGTAACGGTGCCAGAAAATACCTTGATGGTGAGGTAAGGTAAAAGGACCAAAACCTCCCCCGTAAACAGAACAAAGATGGAAGAAAGCAAACATGCAACAAATCTAGATGCAAACGGTGTTTTAATGCTTAGAAACAAGGCCTGGGGATCATACATTCACTAGTGAACACTCTCTCATATAAATATATTCTCTTCATGATACTACTCTTAACTACTCTCCGGTTGGACACTCTAATCCATGGTAGGGCTACAACAACACTCCTCAAAGTCCGCCTTCCCCATCTATATAACCCCACACTGTCATCTTGAGCGCTAGACGGTTCCAACAAACACCACAATTTCATAGAGACATCCAAATCCAAATATAACTCATATTAAATATATATAACCTAGATTAAGTGCCACACACGGCATGCACGATGTCACTTTCACACACATGGGGAAAAGCATAGATCTATTAAAGCATGATGAGTATTTATGTAACCTCTAGCCTAGTTCCACCACGGTATGCTCGCTGTCACTTACACACACGTGGGGAGAGCAGAGATCTATTAAAGAACTTGAGTAGCAAGTTAGATCTACTTGATTACAAAGCTCATGACCACAACATGATCACGCATAGAGAGAGAGAGAGAGAGAGAGAGAGAGAGATGAACACATAGCTACCGGTAGAGCCCTTATCCTCGAGGAAGAACTACTCCGTCCTCATCATGGGAATCAGCAACAGCGATGAAGATGATGGTGGAGATTGATGTAGATGGCTCCGGGGGCACTTCCCCGTCCCGCTAGGGTGCTGGAACAGAGACTTTGTGTCCCCCGAATCTCCCCTTCGGTGGTGGCGGCACTGCGGAACTTTTCGTGGCTTTCTGGTCGATTCTTTTAGGGATTTTGGGTTGGAGGCTTCTTATAGGCGAAGGAGGCAAGGTCGATGGAGGGCCAGGGGGCCCACACCCCGTGTGGGCGCGGCCAGGGTGGGACCCGCACCCACCTAGGGTGTGGCCACCCTGGTGTCCCCCTCCGTCTCGTCTTCGATTTTCCGTATCATTCAGGAAAAAATATGAACTTTGGCATTTGTCCCTTCCAATTCCGAGAGTATTCATTTTTTAGCTTTTTGAAACCAAAAACAGAAGAAAACAGGCAACTGGCACTGTGGCATCTTGTCAGTAGGTTAGTTCCAGAAAGTGCATAAAAATACCTCAAAGTTTAGACAAAGCAAAGAAAAGTTGATACAAAACAAGCATGGAGCATCAAAAATTATAGATACGTTTCCGACGTATCAACTATCCAAAATAAGAAAGGTGAGCAAAAACTTCCATATCCAGATCGCAAAAAGAAAGCACCGGATCAGGTAATCTATGACTCTTTCAAAAAGGCACTTAGTGATCTTCGTCTAGAAATTCCATTTGCAGATGCAATAAAAGTCCCTACCTATTCTAAATTTCTCTGTGATATTCTTAATAGAAAGAAAGAAATAACTGAAACTGTTGCCATGGTGACTAGTTATCCTGCTAATGGGAAGTGATTGTCTAAGTCAGGAGATCCCGAAATACCAACTATTTCATGCTCAATTGGCAAAACTGATATTCACAATGCCTTGTGTGATTTAGGTGCAGGAGTTAGTGTAATGACATATTCCCTCTATAAAGGTTAGGATTAAGGGAATATTCCCCTACTTCTATCACTTTTACAGATGACTGACAAATCCACTAAATAACCCATTGGTATGATTGAGGATGTTCTACTTCGAATAGATGAGCATGTTATTCCCACTGGTTTTATTATTCTTCAAATGCCAGAGGATGAAAAATTATCTATAATACTTGGAAGACCTTTCCTTAGTACTGCAGGATCGTCAGTTGATTTTTCTTAAGAAAATAAATCTTCAATGTTTATGATGCTGAAATTATCCAGTATTTTCCAAAGAAGCTATAAGCAGGAGAAAGGTATATTACACTAGCAAAACGAATTCAAGTGGTAAGTACCCTTGATAAGGGGCAACCCAAGGTAAGAATTCGAGAACAGAGAAGGGGCTGAAATATTCAACCATCCTTAATAAAATGCTTAATGGGAGTCAACCCATCACATTAATAAAAAAAATAAAGAATAAAATGTTCATCGCATTCCTACAACTTTTTCACAGACATTCTTGGGTAAGCGCGCCCGTGAAGATGCAGCTGTCAAAAATTAGTAGAAAATATCGACTGAACAAGCATACAATAAATATAAAAATAAAGTTTGAGATTTATATGCAAAAACTAGCTTAATCATATTGTCTAGATTAAAAAGTGAATCTCTGAAAATTTGGGCGAAAAAGCTTGGTCCAGAAGTTTTAATGACCAACTATATGGAGGGAATATTTTTTTTCAGCCGTATAGTTGCGGCCATAGTTATCGACAACTTTCTCACAAAATGCATCTCGGATACAGAAGGTTTAATGACATGCCGTATATTTGCACCCGTATAGTTGTGATCTGACAGAAAGAAACCCTAATTCTCGACGCCGCCGCAACTATACAGTGGGAACTACTTATCCCGCCCGTGTAGTTATCGCCATATAGTTTGGCGTGACCACTTAAAGCCCGACGGCACGGCTAGGGTTCCTCCTCCTCACTTTTTCTCTCATATTCTCTCTCCAAACTCCTCAAAACCCACCTAGAATTCTTGATTCTTCGTGGATTTCGTTCGGTTGAGTTGGGGAATCAACATATTTGTATGTTCCTCTCCCTATCCATGCTTTATTTTCAGAATTGGTTGAAACTCTCACATTGATTTAGTGTATGAATTCAAGCTTTTTTGATTTTCCCTTTTGATTTCTCATGTTAGGATTAAATTTCTCCATGTAGAATCATTCGTATATCATGTAGAAACTATATGCCTAAGGTTTTATGTTGAAAATTTTCAGTGCATCAACATGAACAAGCTTGGTAGCATTTTTCGCAAGAGCAAGCATCAACATGGCAAGGGCTCGGGGCTCTAGGCTAAGCTTGACAACAAGTACGCCATGGTTTCATCAAGGAAGGTGATGCCCACACGTTGGGACCATGATGGCTTTCTCACCGAGGCAGGGTTGAAGGCGGACTTCGACCTCATGTGTGCAAATGCAGGGCTACCACTCATCGCCTACGCAAGCCACTACACCTACATTGAGATCGCCTTTGAGTTCCGCGCCTCCTTCTACGATGACTACAAGGAGAAAGGTAATGCGTGCATGGTAAGCTTCACCATAAACCAGCAACTATATCAAATCTCTTTTCAAGAATTTCCTGAAGCTTTTGGATTCCCTCAATATGGGGAATCAACTGTTACAAATTTATATAGCGTCTCAAGTGGAGAAACTTGGGAGGTTATTTCTATTAACGGTGATAGGGACTTATACCAGAAGAAGATGTCCACCATTCAGAACCCAACAATTCGCTACTTCGCCTTGTTCCTCACCAATACACTGTTGGGAAGAGGAGATACCGGTTCCATGGCTAATGCAGACATGGCCATGATCACCAAGGCACTCTTCCCCAATGCATCGCAAAGCCCCAATCCTGCGGCTATACTCCTCCAGCACCTTCGCCACTAGAGAAACAAAAAGAAAGGTGACATTCGCATTGGTGGATTGGTAACCCACCTTGTCCAAGCATTGAACATTCCAATACTTTTTATACAACCTGTAGATGGATACATACTTATGGATGTCAAATATATAACTGCTTGTGGCTTCCTCGGTGTTTACCGATCTGACAGGAGGCTCCGAGCAT
This sequence comes from Avena longiglumis, assembly GCA_030063025.1. Lineage (NCBI taxonomy): Eukaryota > Viridiplantae > Streptophyta > Magnoliopsida > Poales > Poaceae > Avena > Avena longiglumis. Next base: position 464,886,486 of record CP125974.1, on the reverse strand, counting down.
ATCATTTTGGTTATCTTGATGCCTCACAGTATGAGCAGGTGTCATTGCCTTGTCCACAATCTCGATTTTGAAGAAGGACAACTAGATCGTCACCAAGGATCAAGTGGTGGAGATCATGGCTGAACTCCAGACTAACCAAGAAGAAGATGAAGAAGCAGAGAATCAGGATGAGCAGGAGTACAACCCTGTTTGGGAAGAAAAACAACAGCAACATGAGGGACCCTAGCACCCATGACCCAACCAGCAGCAACATGAGAAGGGGTTCAACAACATCCCATATCAAGATTTTTTGCAGCTCAACCAGCGTGTTGGGGAGATCGACCAAACTTTGCATGGAGTGAATGAGGATGCTAGTGCCCTAACTCACAACTTCGGTCACTTCATGACTAACTTCCACAACTACTACCAGCAGTACCCGTACCAGCCTCCGAATGACGGAAACAACTAAGCCTAGCAACATCCTAAGCTTGGGGGAAGTTTGAAAACCTCCAAACTTTGCATTCAAATTTTTATTTATTTACTTCTTCAAAAATTGCATGTTTACTTTTAGTTTTGCATTCCTAAATCAAAAACACAAAAAATTAGTTGTAACTTTTATTGCAAATTTGTTTCTTTGTCTATTTCGAAGATTACTCAATTTCAGGTGAGTTGGAAATAGGGAAATAAAGTGGGGTTCATCTCAATCACAAGAATGAAGCAAGCAAGAGGAGGTATCACATTCCTTTCATCACCTCTTCTGCAATTTTAAATTGACCCTACAACTATTTGCTCGCTTGCACTTGAGTCACCCCCCACTTAGCTTGTTATCTTATAAAATCTATTCCTTTGCTAGTGTCTCCTTTTTAGCTTTGAAATAATGAGCAATGAACTTGGTTAAAATATTTACAATATTTTTACAACAAGAAAAAGCATCCAAAATATGACTTGAGTCCATATTTATCCCAAAGGATTTGATATTAGAAACTACTCAACCCCATTGAGCTTAATGTAATAGACTTGATAGCACTCTTGAATGAAATTGTTTCATAAAATGGACACTTTGAAGTAGTAGAGATTATGCCATTGCTTTTTCTAATAATTAAAGTAAGATATTGCTTTACACGTGCCATTACAACACTGTCGTGCTCATTGAGGAACTATTAACTCCGCTGGCCAACAAACGATCTAAATGTGGGAAACCACTTGATTTTGGCTATTGATTTATGTAAACGTCTATAGATGCAATGCTATGACGGGTAAAAAAATTAGTCTCCTCATGATTTCACGTTCCAAGTGAAGTTGTAGTACTCCTCTAGCCCACTATTTCTCAACAGTTATATATTGGCATGGTCACGAGTGCGCAACACAGTCCCAATTAACATGTTAAAAACAGTGGCATGATTTCTCTATGGAAGAGCTGAAATTTTTGAAAAGCAAGGAAAGGAAAAAAGTTGTTTTGAGAATCTTGAAATTTTGACGTGGGAGTAGATGAGTTGTTCTTAAATTGAATGTATTTGGTGCCAACTTGAGTACTCTTAATTGATTAAAGAAACAAGAGCAAAAACTCTTCATCTATCAACAAAGAGAGAAAACCAGAAGAATTTGTTTCACTTTCCTAGCTAAACTATTGACATTTGCTCGGGCATATAATTTATTTGCTAGCAATATATACGTGGTTTGGAACTGGACTCAGTGCAACCTTCTAAATACTTGTATGATCATGTTTAATATTGAAAAAATTGTGAAGAAAGGAATATGACACCAATTCAAGTTTGTAAGTTCTTTTATTTCAGTTTCGAATCTTTGCTATTCTTCCTTATTTTCTTGTCACTCGAGGGCAAGCAACAAGTAAGCTTGGGAGAGTTGATAGCTGTGAGATTTGACACTTTTTTATGGTTTTTATTGATTGATTTTGTATGGATTTAATGGTTTTCTAGCTATACCTAACGCTAATACTTTGGTAAATAGCGAAGAAAACTTAGTTTTTAATGTGTGTTTCAGGTTTTGAACATCAACAAAAGGTTTTAACAACAGAAACACAATATTTAGGTGAAAACAAGCAAGTATCTTTTTGGAAGCAAACGAGGAAGGCATCTAGGAGGTTTAATGACCAACTATACGGCGGGAACATTTTCTCCGGCGGTATAGTTCCCGCCATATAATTGCCACTGTCTTTGTCTTATCAAAAGGGACAACTTTTGTGAAGAGGGCAGAGGCAAAATCATAACATAGCAGCCGTCGTTCCATCTAGAAGGGAGAAAGATGAGATCCAAAGAAAAGGGGAAGACGTTCTTCATCTCGCTCCACCATCTTCAACCTCCTAGCCAACACACCCCCATAGCCATTACTTGTACTTGAGAGAGAGAGAGATCTTCACCTTGCAAGATTAGCGTTTGAGATTGTTTCTTCATATCTTGAATTGTGTTGGATTGATTTTCTATTCTTATTGTGGATCTCCATGGTAATATCGAGACGAGCTCCTTTTATTAAATTATATCAATGATGCTTTCTTCTCTCATGTGTGAATAAGTTCCCTTAGGCGTGGGAGATGTAAGGGATTGGTGAGATGTGATGTGCCTATATATTTTCCATTAGTTTGTGATTGATTTTAATTACTATATTATGTGTGCTTGACTATCTATGGGATGCCTAATGCTTGTTGTCCAATTAAGGTCCCAGACAACATGATACTTTGTTCTACATAGATTAGATCTTGTTTGCTAGCAGACCGGCTACCCCCAAGTGGCACGCGGATATCAATGGAAAACTAGTTGAACTCGAGGAGCACGAGGATCCACTATGCCTATTGCATTAGTCCGATCCAAGGAGCTTAATTGGTAAGAAACCTGAAGGATCTTAATCGTATAGTGACTGACCATGGTTTTGCTATCAGACTAGTAGGATTATTGAAGTTGGGATGAAATCTACCAAGATGAGTTCCACTTATCACTCATCCACCTGGCACAATCACTATCACCATGAACTGTATCTCCCCGTGCCTACTTTGTCATCTGCAGAAAACAACAAACAATCAAATCGTTCTTTACTTTTATGCTTTTTATTTCTAAAGTTTACATTTTAGTTTTATTTAAATACATTCATTTAATCTGAATTTTATTACTATTTCAACACTTGCAGTCAATTCACTCGAAGACTTGTGACAACTTTGAGTATGACAGAGACTTCACTCATAAACACTTACCTTTGGGCTCCCTGTGGGATCGATATCTTAACTTCAAAACTAGATACAAACGATATGCGCACTTGCAGTCATCACAGGGAGCACAAATAGCAACACGCGCACAATCAACCTCAGAAACACTGAATGAAAACCCAACGAGCCATCATGACAAAGCAATCACAATATTCATATAATATTTCAGGGGGCCACCCCACTAAGCTAGCCACGACGAAGTTTGTCGGCTCTGAAACGGACCCAGAAGTTTGCGTCAATGGCTGTAAACGGCTGGGGACACGAAAGTATGACTGGGCTTGTCGATACCACGAAAACACTCCGCTTACCTAAACAATACAGTAGTAAACACTCACCGCGAGCAACAATAGTAAATAATGAAGTAAACATGGCATAAGTACAAGATAGTAATAAAACCCCAAACTAGTTTGTGGCCCCAAGAAATAAGATATGACTCAAGCTCTGGCTAAGGGAATTCATGGTCCCACATGCGGATAGTGCGATAGTCAAGAAACAGGTATATACTCGGGGTCCTACGGGACACCAGTGAGCGGTTAAAAACCAAATAACATCTATTGCCCATCGGTGCCTCTGCATTAGTTATAACTATTCCCAGCATTTTAATATCAAGTTGTAATTAAAGTCACGATCATCTCCCAAATAAAGCATATGGCAACCTTCCAACAACTGTGGAACACCGACGACACGAAGAAACACATATCCAAGCAGTCTTGATGACCCACAAGTGTAGGGGATCACAATAGTCTTCGCGGGTAGTATTACCCAATTTATTGACCCGTATAGTTGCTCGTTAAGCCTTCTGGATCCACTTCACGGCTCTTGGTTTCTTTGACGTGTTGGAAATATCATATCTTTGACTGTAATGTTGTGATTCCCATCATTATACGTAATTATCTATGCAGGGAAAAATAGCAAGAAAGGATTGCATACCCCTTTGATCATTAGGCATTAGTGGTAGGGTTTAGAGAGATATTTGATACGTCGTAAATGTATCTATAATTTTTGATGCTCCATGCTTGTTTTACCCCAATTGCTTTATGTTTTGTCTACACTTTGTGGCATTTTTATGCATTTTCTGGAACTAACCTATTAACAAGATGCCATAGTGTCAGTTCCTATTTTCTGCTGTTTTTGGTTTCAGAAAAACTAGTAAAGAAATATTCTCGTAATTGGACGAAACAAAAGCCAAAGTTCCTATTTTTCCTGACACGACACGGAGTCCGAAGGAGAGACGAAGAGTAGCCACGAAGCAACCGCACCAGGTGGCCGCGCGGGCCCTGGCCCTGCCGCCATAAGGTGTGGGCCCCTCAGGCATCAACCGACCTTGACCCTTCGCCTATATATTCCCCCCGAGGCAAAAACCCTAGATATCAGATCAAAATACCATGAAAAGTTCCACAGCGCTGTCACCACCGAAGACGAGATGCGGGGGACAAAAGTCTCTATTGTGACACCCAGTCGGGATAGGGAATTGCCCCCGGAGCCATCTCCATCGACTCCACCACCATCTTCATCGTCGTTGCTGACTCCCATGATGAGGAGGGAGTAGTTCTCCCCTGAGGCTAAGGGCTCTACCGGTAGCTATGTGTTTATCTCTCTCTATGGTGTGATATTATTATGATCATGAGCTTTGTAATCTAAGTAGATGTTACTCTGCTACTCAAGTGATTTAATTAATGTAATCTTCGCTTGTCCCCACGTGTGTGAAGGATGACAGTGTGCACACCGTGTGTGGCTCTTAGGCTAAATATTACAAAAAATACTTATCATGAGTTATAAATGTCTCTATGAAATTGTGGTGTTTGTCTGGAACCATCTAGCATTCAAGATGACAGTTAGGGGCTACCTAGATTGGGGATGCGGACTTTAAGGTGTTCTATTATAGCCCTACATGGTGAATTGGTGTTCGTTATCCAACCGGAGAGTAGTTCAGGGTAGCATAGTGAAGAGAAGATATTTATGTGTTATCGTTGTTGAGAGTGTCCATTAGTGAAAGTATGATCCCTAGGCCTTGTTTCTAAGCATTGAAACATCGTTTCAATAAGTCCTACTACATGTTTGCTTGCTGCCATTTTTATTTCAGATTGCAACTACCACTTATAATCATCCATATTACTTGTATTTCACTATATCTTCGCCGAACTAGTGCACCTATACACCTCACAAGTGTACTATTGGGTGTGTTGGGGACACAAGAGACTTCTTGTATCTTGATTTCAGGGTTGCTTGAGAGGGATACCTTTGACCTCTTCCTCCCTGAGTTTGATAAACCTTGGGTGATCCACTTAAGGGAAACTTGCTGCTGGTCTACAAACCTCTGCACTTGGAGGCACAACACTGTCCACAAGAATAGAAGCGTGCATAGAGATCAAGCTCTTTTCTGGCGCCGTTGCCGGGGAGGTAAGGTAAAAGGTACTCACATCCTCTGGCTACTAAGCTATCTTCTAGTACTATTGCTGGTGTGTGAGTGCTCGAAGTTATTTCCTTTAGATTCTGCAATTATATCTTTTTGTTTCTTGTTTTTATTTTCACTAGTTAGGCTTAATGGAAAACAACAACAAAATTAGAGAGCTTTATAGTATTTATCTTGAGTTAGGACATGAAGTGTTTGAAGAGAAAATTAAAAAACCTTTGGAACGTTATTTGCATGCTAATAGTAATGTTATTAGTATGAATTCTTTGAACACCATTATTGCTAATGCTATGGAAACTTCTAAGCTTGGGAAAGCTAGTTTTTATGAAAATGGTCTTTTTAGTTCCCCAGCTTTAGAGGAGAAAATTTGCTTTGATGATACTATACCTCCAATATATGATGATTACAATGATGAATATGATATTTTCAGTCCACCTACTATTGAGTACATAATTAATTATGATTACAATATTCCTCCTATATTTTATGATTATGGTGATGAGAATAATAATGATAGCTATTTTGTTGAATTTGCTCCCACTATAATTAATAAGAATGATTATGCTTATGTGGAGAGTAATAATTATTATATGCATGTGGCTCATGATAAGAATGTTTTGTATGATAGTTATATTGTTGATTTTATTCATGATGCTACTAAAAGTTATTATGAGAGAGGGAAACATGGTTTTATGTATCTCAACAATATTAAGTTTCCTCTCTTTATGTTGAAAACTTTGAGGTTGCACTTGTTTTGCTTTCCTATGGTCGTTGCTTTGTGCTTTCATGACTTGTTTCTTCACAAGATTATTTTTCATAGGAAGTGGGTTAGACTTACATTTGTTTTATATTTGCTTCGTCATGCTCTCTTTTACTTCAATTCATATTTCTTATGAGAGCATCATCAAAATTATTATTGTTAGGGTCCCAACCTGATAAGGTAGAGTCCTCCTGTGTTTTACAATGCTAGTCCCTGGATCAATAGCTAGCATCCACAGTTTAGATGTAATATCAAGAAACAAGAGTCATAATATAACTTTATAACCAGGAATAACATAATTTTATTACATCAAACATAGCTCATATGGCTATTACATTACATTGCAGCGGAATAAATATAAGTATGGGTCCATCATCTTCAAGGTGCCACAGGCAGATGTTGGGTGTAGACTTTGTAATCCTAATCATACAATCTTCACTAAAATCAATCAAACCTGCAACATACAAGTTACAGCCACAAAGGGTCAATACATTTGAATTGTATTGGCAAATGATACTCTTAGTAGTATGGTGGAGTCTATCATCTATATGCATTTGGCTAAGTGGAGTTGAGGCTTGCATTGCTCAAAATAGATTTTTCTTATCATTTGTAAATACTAAGTTTTTGTTTGGCAAAAACTTTCCAAGACATCTACTAATCAAAGACCGGAGATCCACTCAGGCATCTACCAATCAAAGACAAGATTTGCTTGGCAAAACAATTTTCTTCAATCTAAGATTTTGAGATCCTTATATCAAGCCATCTTTCCATCAAAGATTGAAGAATACACACAATCCCTTGTTCACCCACAAGTTTTTATTTAGAAATTGGAATGATGAGATTCTTGATTGCTTCCATGTCTTGATGCTCAAATTGTCCTTTACCAGGGACATGGCTAAGTACTTAGGTTTTACACTCTGCAGAGGTGGTGCACTTTACCCACAAGACTTGGTTTCCCAAGACAAAATCTTTGAAGCCTTCCTTAGACCAAAATGGACGCTCCAACCTATCAAAACACTACCACCCACTGTCCATTTGGCTAAGTTCTTGCAACCTATATGATCATGGCAGAGCCCATATTGCCAAGTGGTTGCACTTGAAGCTTCTCAACACTTGACATCTCAAATCCCTTTGTTTCCTGGGTGGCATTCCACAAGTGAGATACACAAGGTTTCCTGGCCTTGTGTAACCACTCAACATAACCCAATCCTTCCATTCCACCCAGGTGATTAATTTACTTAGTTGTTTTATTAAACAAAATCATAAGTCTTCAGACTTAGAATATTTTTCCATAGTGTGAATATATTTTCCACCCATGTTTTCTATTAGCTAGGCTAAGCTTGGTGGTAGTAGGAATCTCTAACTTAGGAAAATCCTACTAAGGATTCATCTACTAGATTTTCCTATAGCAAGATCTATACTTAGCAAAATCCATGCAAGTTTTACTTAACAAAATCACTAATGCATAGAAAAAGTAATAGGGCAAAAGTATGAAGCATCACTTGCCTTTTTGGTAGAGTTTAGGTTCACTTCTTGATCTTTGCAATATTCACACTCTTCAAGTCACTACAAATCAATCAAGCAAGGCACAAACTCAATCTACCAATCAAGCATAACAACACACATAAATAACAAAGTCAAAGGAATGCATGTATGCATGCCAAGCTTTGGTTTTGTTTGAAAAAGTGGTTCCTAGTGGGTCATAGTCATTTGGGTACATCTAATGGTCATTCTCTAAAGTGGCCAAGTCATTTGCAAAAGGTTTCACCTTAAAAACCATTTTTAAAACAAAGTGTTATTTTTATGTGGTGTAGAAATATTTTATTAAGGCATTAGCCCATAGGGTTCACCAAATGAGTTGCTATTGCAAAACTTGGTGTTTTTGGGTCAGTAGGTTTGGTCCAAATCATCTACTCAAAAGTTTTTCTTCCATAAACATTTCTATAATAAAATTAGTGAGTTTATTTGGCTAGAAAATGGCTAAGTTAAATAATTCAACTTAATTCTCACAAAAATCATTTTTAACACTATTGGTTGGTTCCTAGGGTCAGTAGGGTCACAACAAACCAATTGGCAAAGGTTTTACTCCTAAATTAAATTTTACACAATTTTTATACTCTAAACAAGCTCACAAAAGTTTCTGCAAATTCAAACAAGCTAACAAATACTATTTGTCAAACTAAGGGTAGGGTTGGCTAGGTCTTGTTCTCCTGAATCTTTTGATATAAAATTTGTCAAATTTGGACGTGTGGTTCAAAAGATATAAAGGTTTGAAGTTTGCAACTCAATCAGATTTCAAAATCAGTTTTAAATCAAATCCTGGCCACGTGTCTGTATCCTATTGGCTCGTAACGGTTCGGTAGGATCGCGTGGTGTGGACCGCAGGATTTAAGTGGGAGTGTGCGGTGCAGATCAGACGTACCGGTTCAGTTTAGTGATCTATCGCGTTCATAGGATCTTGATCTAACGGCTAATATCGAATCAGTCAAAAACTGGCGGCGCGGTAACGACGGCGAGCGGCGGAGCGGTCAGTTGGCGGCGGCACTAGCGATGCAGGAAGCGAGGGAGAGAGGGAGGATGCTCACCAGGTTCGGCGTCATGAAGCTCAACGTGGTGCGTGTGGGTGAAGGCGCCTTGGGAAAGCGTAATCCTCGCCGGAGTTGTGCTTCACCTCGGGCGCGGACAGATGTCGTCGGAGTTGAGCGTCTGGGGCGCAAGCGAGAGATACAACGCATCAGTAGGATACACATGTGTTCAAGGTTCGCGAAAACACTCACCAGTGATCAAGAGGCGCACGAAATCGTCGGCTAAGGCTCACCGGAGTTGAGCTTATCGTCGGTGGCGCTCAGACGTGGACAGAGTCGAGGTTGTAGGTCATGTGCGGGAAAGCTGGTGCTATGGGGAGGTTCGCCTGGAGGTGGGGAGAAGGTTTGGGTGTGCCAGAGAGCAAGGGGGGGCGTGTACTGGCCAGAATTGCCGTGGTCGTTCGTCGGAGACAGAGGGAGTGAAGGGTAAAATTCCTCGGCCTGGGGCCGTGTCGAGGAGGAGCGTCTGGGGAAACAGAAGAGGGGAGACTGGCGCTTTAAGGTGCTTGATCGCGGCGAGGAATTAACTAGGCGTTAAGGCGTAATCAAGTCGAGACTTTATGTCTGCAACGGCGAGGGGAAGGGAAGAACAGTTCGTGCGGGGTGGAGAAGAAGGAGGGCAGTGTGGGGTCGTTGTGTCAGTGGGAAACGAAAGGGACAAGTGGTCCACCAGTCAGTTGCTGGGAGGGTTTTATAATTAGTGTGAAACGTTTTCTCGCGGAAATGAGGGCTGGGCTGTTTCCTGGCTTGTTGGGCTGGGCCTTGTTGGGTTGTCCTTTTCCATATTTTTTTCTGCCTGTTTGTTTTATTCTTTTCTATTTCTATTTTCTGATTTGAATTTCAAACAATTATTCACACATTCAAACAACACTCAAATCAATTCAGACAAACACTCAACTTTTTATATTTTGAATTTGGTTCTGTTTATTAACATAATCCAAATCTCAAAATAAAATAGTATTTTTATTTATTTTAGGATCCATTTAATAATTAAATAAAATGTACCTTTAGTTATTTATTTAAATAGGGTTTGATTTATTTGATAAAATCACCATTTTAAATCCAGGTGTTTTCAAACCCAAATCAGTAGGTTTTATTTGTTAATAAAGAATGTTTTGAAAACTTGTTTAAAATAATATAATCCTTTTACTTTAGGGTCCATTAACAATTAAATAAAATGGGTCTTAGTTATTAAATCAATTAGAGTTTGATTTTATTATTAAAATCTTTATTTGAAACCTAAATATTTATAAAATCAAATTAGTAGGTTTAATTTGGGAAATATATAATATTTGGAAATTTGTTTTAAAACAAAATAACCTTTTATTTTAGTATCCATTATTAATTATTATAATAGACTTTCATTATTAAATCCAATAGGATTTGTTTTATTAAAACTTTTATTTTGAAATCTAAATTAAAGCCAAAACACTTTAGTAGGTTTTATTAGAGAGAATATAAAATACTTGGAAAACCTATTTTAAACAATTTAATAAGTCTTGATGTTTTAATTAAAGTAGTAAAACCTTTCATAATAAATTTTGATATTAATTCCTTATTATTTTATTTTAAATAAACCTTTGTTATTTCTATTCAAACTAAATGTTTTTAATTCCCAAAGTTTGGTCAAGGTTTAAATTGGCCTTTATTAAATAATCTTTATTTATAAAACTTCTATTTCATTTGAAAACAAATCTTTTCATTTAATTGTTTCAAATTAGTATTTCCAAATGTTTTTATTTTCCTTGTATTAAATGTTTATCTTTTTAATTATCTTTAGGTTTATTTTAATTCAAATGGGTTTGAAGTTCCAATTGAATTCAAAAAGTTTTTTTTTTTCTGGCTCTGAAAATCAACAAAGTTTTATTTTATTAATTTATTTTCACATTACAAGATTTGGAAAATCTTGGGATGTGACAGGCTACCACCCTTAAAATAAATCTCGTCCCGAGATTTGGGAAGGCTGGGGTTACAAGCAAGTTCAAACAACTAGGGTACTACCACCCTTAAAAATTTTCAAACAAAAATTACACATTGTCCTTCTTGGGATCCTGGGAAAACTTCCTCTTGGAAAACTTTTGCATAGTGTCCATTGTTTCCATAATTGATTTATGGTCCAAGGTTGAGTTTCTCCATAGGCTTGATCAACTTGTTCTTCATCTTTTCTGGACAGTTGCTTGCATAGTGTCCTGGGTTCTTGCAATTGTAACATATCACTTGGCTGATATCTCTCAAAGGCTGGTTTATCTTATGTTTTATATTTTCTGGACAGTAGTTTGCATAATGTCCAAACTCTTTGCAATATTTGCACATCACTTGGCTAAAATTCTTCCTTATCTTGGGTTTCACTAGCTTTTGTTTGTCTTCTTGTCTCTTCTTCTTTTCTGGGCATTCATTGGCATAGTGTCCCATCTCTTTGCAAGTGTAACATTGCTCTTGAGTAATATCCTTCTTGCTAGTGTTGGGAAATTTCTTTTTCTTCTTGGGTCTCTCCAAAGCTAGGAGTTCTTCTAGTTCATGTTCTTCATGAGTGGGAGATCTTTCTCTCTTCTTGAGGCATTGATCTTCATGTTCCTTGGATGCATGATCCTTGTCTCTAAAAATATTGCTAGTTTTGGTTCCTTCTAGAATAACATCTTTGTCATCCTTGTTGTCATTAGCTCCTTGGGAAAAGTTTTCTCTCATGTTGATCATTTGAGTAACCAATCCTTGCAACAATTGGGATTGAAGTTTCAAAATCCTTTGTATGGCTGGGTCTAGTCCATTGTTGTTGGCTAAAAGCTGAGTTGTCTCTTGGCTCAACTGGTTTTGGGTTGATATAAGTTCTCTCATGTTATCTTCTTGGTTGGTGTTGGTGTCTCTTGGAGTAGTCATCTGTTTGGGTTGAAGGGAGATTAGAGTAGGCAAGACATTTCTAAGGAATTACTTCTAATCACACACATCACATTTCACACAAACAATGTGCAAGCATTCACAAACAAACACTCCACTCAAACAACAAGTTTCAAGCACATTTTTAGGCAACAAAATATTTTTGTTACACCACATAAGTTGGTGGTTTTGACTTAACTAAATTATGGTGGTCCATCTATATGGTTCACTTGTGATCTTTCCTTCCTTCTTGGTTGGTTCTTATTTCTACATGATATCTTAATTTCCTTTAGAAAAACTCTTGGTTATAATACTTCAAAGTTGTTGATGGTTTCTTCTTATTTTGCATTCTCTCAGTCTCTAATTCTTAAGTAAGATTTCCTTGTTTCACTTGTGGTCCTTAGTAGTTTCCAAGTTGGAAGTCCTTGGTGAATATGCCGAAGATGTTGAAGTCATTAGAGTTGAAGAAGTTGTAGAAGTCCTTTGCACATGGGGTAGTCTTTGGTCATGGGGTAGGCTTTTCCATCAAGTTGAAGTAGAAGAGAATGTAGAGTTGAAACCAAAATGATTGAGGAAAGAGTTTACAAGTGTTTTTGTAAATAAGTTTTTGGAACAAAATATCACTCCTATTTTTCTAAGGGTTTTTGTCCAATCCTAGGGTTTACAAATCCTACAGGCAACACAATGCTCTGATACCATCTGTTAGGGTCCCAACCTGATAAGGTAGAGTCCTCCTGTGTTTTACAATGCTAGTCCCTGGATCAATAGCTAGCATCCACAGTTTAGATGTAATATCAAGAAACAAGAGTCATAATATAACTTTATAACCAGGAATAACATAATTTTATTACATCAAACATAGCTCATATGGCTATTACATTACATTGCAAATGAATAAATATAAGTATGGGTCCATCATCTTCAAGGTGCCACAGGCAGATGTTGGGTGTAGACTTTGTAATCCTAATCATACAATCTTCACTAAAATCAATCAAACCTGCAACATACAAGTTACAGCCACAAAGGGTCAATACATTTGAATTGTATTGGCAAATGATACTCTTAGTAGTATGGTGGAGTCTATCATCTATATGCATTTGGCTAAGTGGAGTTGAGGCTTGCATTGCTCAAAATAGATTTTTCTTATCATTTGTAAATACTAAGTTTTTGTTTGGCAAAAACTTTCCAAGACATCTACTAATCAAAGACTGGAGATCCACTCAGGCATCTACCAATCAAAGACTGAAGATTTGCTTGGCAAAACAATTTTCTTCAATCTAAGATTTTGAGATCCTTATATCAAGCCATCTTTCCATCAAAGATTGAAGAATACACACAATCCCTTGTTCACCCACAAGTTTTTATTTAGAAATTGGAATGATGAGATTCTTGATTGCTTCCATGTCTTGATGCTCAAATTGTCCTTTACTGGGACATGGCTAAGTACTTAGGTTTTACACTCTGCAGAGGTGGTGCACTTTACCCACAAGACTTGGTTTCCCAAGACAAAATCTTTCAGAAGCCTTCCCTTAGACCAAAATGGACGCGCTCCAACCTATCAAAACACTACCACCCACTGTCCATTTGGCTAAGTTCTTGCAACCTATATGATCATGGCAGAGCCCATATTGCCAAGTGGTTGCACTTGAAGCTTCTCAACACTTGACATCTCAAATCCTTTGTTTCTGGGTGGCATTCCACAAGTGAGATACACAAGGTTTCCTGGCCTTGTGTAACCACTCAACATAACCCAATCCTTCCATTCCACCCGGTGATTAATTTACTTAGTTGTTTTATTAAACAAAATCATAAGTCTTCAGACTTAGAATATTTTTCCATAGTGTGAATATATTTTCCACCCATGTTTTCTATTAGCTAGGCTAAGCTTGGTGGTAGTAGGAATCTCTAACTTAGGAAAATCCTACTAAGGATTCATCTACTAGATTTTCCTATAGCAAGATCTATACTTAGCAAAATCCATGCAAGTTTTACTTAACAAAATCACTAATGCATAGAAAAAGTAATAGGGCAAAAGTATGAAGCATCACTTGCCTTTTTGGTAGAGTTTAGGTTCACTTCTTGATCTTTGCAATATTCACACTCTTCAAGTCACTACAAATCAATCAAGCAAGGCACAAACTCAATCTACCAATCAAGCATAACAACACATAAATAACAAAGTCAAAGGAATGCATGTATGCATGCCAAGCTTTGGTTTTGTTTGAAAAAGTGGTTCCTAGTGGGTCATAGTCATTTGGGTACATCTAATGGTCATTCTCTAAAGTGGCCAAGTCATTTGCAAAAGGTTTCACCTTAAAAACCATTTTTAAAACAAAGTGTTATTTTTATGTGGTGTAGAAATATTTTATTAAGGCATTAGCCCATAGGGTTCACCAAATGAGTTGCTATTGCAAAACTTGGTGTTTTTGGGTCAGTAGGTTTGGTCCAAATCATCTACTCAAAAGTTTTTCTTCCATAAACATTTCTATAATAAAATTAGTGAGTTTATTTGGCTAGAAAATGGCTAAGTTAAATAATTCAACTTAATTCTCACAAAAATCATTTTTAACACTATTGGTTGGTTCCTAGGGTCAGTAGGGTCACAACAAACCAATTGGCAAAGGTTTTACTCCTAAATTAAATTTTACACAATTTTTATACTCTAAACAAGCTCACAAAAGTTTCTGCAAATTCAAACAAGCTAACAAATACTATTTGTCAAACTAAGGGTAGGGTTGGCTAGGTCTTGTTCTCCTGAATCTTTTGATATAAAATTTGTCAAATTTGGACGTGTGGTTCAAAAGATATAAAGGTTTGAAGTTTGCAACTCAATCGATTTCAAAATCAGTTTTAAATCAAATCGCCACGGTTCCAGATCCTATTGGCTCGTAACGGTTCGGTAGGATCGTGGTGTGGACCGCAGGATTTAAGTGAGTGTGCGGTGCAGATCGACGACCGTTCAGTTTAGTGATCTATCGCTCATAGGATCTTGATCTAACGGCTAATATCGAATCACCAAAACTGGCGCAGAAACGGCTGGGCGGCGAGCGGTCGGCGGCGGCACTAGCGATGCAGAAGCGAGGAGAGGAGGATGCTCACCAGGTTCGCCGACGTCGCTGAAGCTCAACGTGGTACGTGTGGGTGAAGGGGCGACCTGGGACGAGCAGAATACCTCGCCGGAGTTGTGCTTCACCTCGGGCGCGGACAGATGTCGTCGGAGTTGAGCGTCTGGGGCGCAAGCGAGAGATACAACGCATCAGTAGGATACACATGTGTTCAAGGTTCGCGAAAACACTCACCAGTGATCAAGAGGCGCACGAAATCGTCGGCTAAGGCTCACCGGAGTTGAGCTTATCGTCGGTGGCGCCGACGGGATGAGTCGAGGTTGTAGGTCATGTGCGGAAAGCTGGTGCTATGGGAGGTTCGCCCGGAGGTGGGGAGAAGGTTTGGGTGTGCCGAGAGCAAGGGGGCGGCGCGGAATTGCCGTGGTCGTTCGTCGGAGACAGAGGGAGTGAAGGGTAAAATTCCTCGGCCTGGGGCCGTGTCGAGGAGGAGCGTCTGGGGAAACAGAAGAGGGGAGACTGGCGCTTTAAGGTGCTTGATCGCGGCGAGGAATTAACTAGGCGTTAAGGCGTAATCAAGTCGAGACTTTATGTCTGCAACGGCGAGGGGAAGGGAAGAACAATGCGGGGTGGAGAAGAAGGAGGGCAAAGGGGTCAAGTTCGTGGGAAACGAAAGGGACAAGTGGTCCACCAGTCAGTTGCGGGGAGGGTTTTATAATTAGTGTGAAACGTTTTCTCGCGGAAATGAGGGCTGGGCTGTTTCCTGGCTTGTTGGGCTGGGCCTTGTTGGGTTGTCCTTTTCCATATTTTTTTTCCTGCCTGTTTGTTTTATTCTTTTCTATTTCTATTTTCTGATTTGAATTTCAAACAATTATTCACACATTCAAACAACACTCAAATCAATTCAGACAAACACTCAACTTTTTATATTTTGAATTTGGTTCTGTTTATTAACATAATCCAAATCTCAAAATAAAATAGTATTTTTATTTATTTTAGGATCCATTTAATAATTAAATAAAATGTACCTTTAGTTATTTATTTAAATAGGGTTTGATTTATTTGATAAAATCACCATTTTAAATCCAGGTGTTTTCAAACCCAAATCAGTAGGTTTTATTTGTTAATAAAGAATGTTTTGAAAACTTGTTTAAAATAATATAATCCTTTTACTTTAGGGTCCATTAACAATTAAATAAAATGGGTCTTAGTTATTAAATCAATTAGAGTTTGATTTTATTATTAAAATCTTTATTTGAAACCTAAATATTTATAAAATCAAATTAGTAGGTTTAATTTGGGAAATATATAATATTTGGAAATTTGTTTTAAAACAAAATAACCTTTTATTTTAGTATCCATTATTAATTATTATAATAGACTTTCATTATTAAATCCAATAGGATTTGTTTTATTAAAACTTTTATTTTGAAATCTAAATTAAAGCCAAAACACTTTAGTAGGTTTTATTAGAGAGAATATAAAATACTTGGAAAACCTATTTTAAACAATTTAATAAGTCTTGATGTTTTAATTAAAGTAGTAAAACCTTTCATAATAAATTTTGATATTAATTCCTTATTATTTTATTTTAAATAAACCTTTGTTATTTCTATTCAAACTAAATGTTTTTAATTCCCAAAGTTTGGTCAAGGTTTAAATTGGCCTTTATTAAATAATCTTTATTTATAAAACTTCTATTTCATTTGAAAACAAATCTTTTCATTTAATTGTTTCAAATTAGTATTTCCAAATGTTTTTATTTTCCTTGTATTAAATGTTTATCTTTTTAATTATCTTTAGGTTTATTTTAATTCAAATGGGTTTGAAGTTCCAATTGAATTCAAAAAGTTTTTTTTTTTCTGGCTCTGAAAATCAACAAAGTTTTATTTTATTAATTTATTTTCACATTACAAGATTTGGAAAATCTTGGGATGTGACAATTATGCCTATCTTAATGGCTATAAAGAAAGAGCTTTTGGGAGACAACCCATTATATTTTTGCTTTTAGTTTATTTTTATTTATTTGAGTCTTGGAAGTTATTTCCTCTGTAATTACCTCTTCTTATCCTTTTTGTTTGGTTTTTGTGCCAAGAATAGCCTCTAATGAGAGGGAGGTAAGATATTGGGAAGTAGCTGTCCAAAACAGATTTCTATGCTTCGCTGTAAATATCGTGAAAATCCAAGTATGTCGAATTGAGCTAAAACAAATTGTGCGCATGCCTCTGGTATTTTCCCAACTTTTTTTAGTTTTTCACTTTTCGATTTGAGCAACAGAAGATTTTTGAAAAAAATCGGTCTTTACCTGTAGGTCTGTTTTGACAGATTTCTACCATTATTTGCATTTGCCTCTTAATCGATTTCTTTTGAGTTCTTTTGATCACTTGAGATTTTAAAAGGAGTTTCTACAGTAGATTATGTTTTAATGGATGATTTACTTGAATTGAAACTGAAACCAAAGGTTTATTATCTTGTATACACTAATGTTGCTAATGAAGATTGTGTGAAGTTTTGTATGAAGGAAATTTTCAAGTGTTGGGAGAGAAGATGTGATGACATGAAGTATGGACAAAAGCTCAAGCTTGGGGATGCCACCCATGTCACCCCAAGAAATATTCAATAGGTACAAGCGTCAAAGCTTGGGGATGCCCAAGGCATCCCCTTCTTCATCAACAAAAATCTCAGGTCTTCTTTCAAGATACTACATTTTTATTACTTGATGCACTATGTGTTGTTCTTGGAGCGTCTTTGTTTTTTTAGTTTTCTTTTGATTTGTTTGCTGTAATAAGTTGGTTATACCCCAACACACCTATTTTGGAGAAGTCACACCTAGTTCTTCATTGCCTAGGACACTCTAATTTGCACTCTTATTGTTCTGCGAGTGTTCACTTTTGCTAGCACTGCGTTTAGCTTTAGTTTTCTTATTCTTTTTTGTTAGAACTTTTTAGTTCTTATTTTTAGTTAGGCGAGACAAGATCATTGGTCTTTATTTATTATTATCTTTGTGAGTTGTTTCAAATAAGTTGATTCGTGTTGGAAAAGAGTAGAATGTTTCATGCTTATAGTGGTACAAAACGAAGCTTGTTTTGAATGTGACTTAGACTTTATCATGTAATTATAGATGTTGCTTTGACCTTATGCTTAGTGGTTATTGTTGTAGCATGACTTGTTTCAAACAACTGAGATTGCTTAATGTGCCATGAAAGAATCATGCGTTTTTTTAGCATACAAAAGCATAATATTGTGGTATTCTCCTTTGATGCTTTATTTGGGTTGACTTGGAACATGCTTACACCATGTTATGACTATGAACCAGTCATCTTAGCCTCTATGATCATTTATTTTTTGACTTGTGATATCACTTTATGCTTTAATTAATAATGTTTTTGTCACTCTGCATGATTATGGCCATTATTTTTCTCTTAGTTGGTCGCTCCCAGTCTTTTGCGAGCCTCCACATGTACTGAGTATGCGCTCTACTCGTGCATCCAACTCTCAAGAAACCAAGTTATTCCAAAGTGTCCACTATAAACTCCTATGCATGGTGTGTTACACCATTCCAAGTATATTCATGTGTTTATCTATATTCCAAATTAAATTTTTGTTAAGTGAAAATTAGCGATTAAAGCTCTCTCAAACTTGATGGAACACTTTATTTTCTTGCACTTAATAAAATTGAACCATTGTGCCCATCTATGTTGCTTATATGCTTGCAAATTATAAGTTGGGAGTTAGCAGAACCATGCTGTCATGGGGCCCGCTTTCGACATTGTACATATATATTTAGTTGATATCATGTTCTTTTGTTTATGGAAGCCGGCGGTGTGAAATAAAAGGGGAGCTTATAAGTCCATGGAGTCTGTATATGTGTTATAGAAATGCCTGGGCAGCTAGCCTAAGCCATGCCTAATCATGGTGGAAACTTGCAGCATAACCATAATGAGCATTCTATGAAGCATCTTCAGAAAAAAGAAAAAAAGAAAAAAAATGCTCATGGTAAATAAAAAGATCGCAGAGATGCTCATTGTTTATTGCCTTGTCATCTTGATATGGTATATCTCCTGTGTCACGAGGCAAGGGGTACCCCGTTGGCGGTTCTTTATGATACACATATACTTACAATGACAAGAACTTACCTGTGACTAAAGTTGAGTAGCATGAGGAACGATACTCGTACTCAAGGGGCATGAGATTTTAAACTTGTGATTTGTCAATCATATAACTCATATTTTCCCTCACATTAACCTTAATCACTTCAAGATTCTTATGATAGGGGAAATGAGAGCTCAAAGCTAGTAATTACCATAATTTTTGGAAGCTCTTTATGAAACTTGAAATCCCTACTTCCCTCTGCGAAGGGCCTTTCTTTTTACTTTTTCTTGAGTCTACATCTTCTATCTTTATGCACCAATTAAGAGAGCATAGTTGTCATTCTTAGTTCAATATGCATTGTCCCAAAACTTATTGATTGATTCATAATTATGGTATTGCTTGTTCTTAAATTATTTGTATCTAGTCACCCTTATGAAACTTTGAAGGTGTCCTTGATATGTCCAAAATGTATCTACTTTCTCGAACACTTTTCTATTGTTTCTTCTCTAAACTTGTGTGATTTGGATACAACTAACACGGACTGACGCTGTTTTCAGCAGAATTACCTTGGTGTCTTGTTTTTGTGCAGAAAATCAACTATCAGGAAAAATCCTGGAAAATATGCCAAAAATTATATTTCACCAGAAGATCCTCAGAGCCAGAAGACGAAATGGAGAGGAGGCCTGGGGGGACCACACCCACCCTAGGCGCAGGCCCACCACTGGCCGCGCCTGGAGGGGGTGCAGCCACCCCAGGCACCCCCTCGGCCTTCCTCTGCGCCTATAAGTTTACTTTCGACCTAAAAATCCAAGGGGGGTTCGATTGTTTTCTAGGAAGAGTTTCGCCACGCCCCCGCCACCAGAAACCAAGATTCGGATCCAAAAACTCCGTTCTGGCACCCTACCCGGACGGGGAATTTGGAGAGGATCATCGACAACGTCATCACCAACGAATCTCCATCAACCACCAATGTTTCCCTCATCCATGAGTGAGTAATCCCCTGTTGTAGGCTTAGGGATGGTAGGGGCTAGATGATTTCTATCATGTAATCGAATAAGATCTGTTAGGGCATAATGCCTAGTATCTCTATTAGTGTTATTTGACTTTGTTGCAACTTGTTGTGCTTAATGCTTATCACTAGGGCCTGAGTGCCATGATCTCAGATCTGAACTTATTATTGAATCATTATTATAGTATTGTTTGTGATCTTATCTTCAAGTTGTGTACACATATCATTGTCTAGGTCTAAAGGCCCCAAAGTGACAATAATTGGGACAATCGGAGGGGATGGTTGTGGTGTGATGATCACATGTGTTCATGGAGTGTTAATGCTTTGCTTCGGTTATCTATTAAAAGGAGCACCTTAATTGCCAGTAGTTCCCTAGAGGCCCCACTGCCACGGGCTGGCTGGACAAAATATGTTGTGCAAGTTCTCATTGCGAGCGTGTATGACTATATTTAGAGCACACGCCTAGGATTGGTTAGTACTTGGAAGCTTGTTATTATTTATCTGCAATGCTCTAGATCTTGAAGTTACATGTTTAGAATCGTCCATGCAACGCCCGTACATCCATCCCTATGCCTACCTCACTCGAATCCTACTGTTACCGTTACTGTTACTATTGCTCTTGTTCCACTACTGCTGTTGCTTTGTTGTTGCTACTACCAAACTATTGCTACTGATAAACTTCTATGAGCAAGAACTATTTCCAGGTGCAGCTAAATTGACAACTCAGTTGTTAAGGCTTGCAGGTATTCTTTGGCTCCCCTTGTGCCGAATCAATAAATTGGGTAATACTACCCGCGAAGACTGTTGCGATCCCCTACACTTGTGGGTCATCAAGACTATTTTCTGGAGCCGTTTCCGGGGAGCATAGCTTTATTTGTAAGTTCACTTGGATCTATTATTGTTCATTGCTACTCCTTTCATCATGGGGAAGTCTCATGATGGGAAGTTCCCTATTTTACCATCCACTACAAGAAGAGGTACAGTCCTAAACTCCTATGTTGCTCTTGATTCGTCATCTATTATAAGTAAGCTTGTTACACCACCACCACATACACATGCTACACACTGTTACTACTGCTGAGTCTAAAACTGATTTTGATACTCATGATGTTACTTCTGATGTGCTTGATGCGAGTGGTTCATTAGGAACTTACTCGGCTGTAAGCTCTTAAGCTCTTTAATTCCTTTGAGCCAAACTTGTGTTAGAGCTTCAATCCCTAGCCCTCGAGTTTACTGGCGAGTAAGGAACTTACTCAGCTGTAAACTCTTAAGCTTTTTGACTCCTTTAGCTCAAACTTATGTTAGAGCTTCAATCCCTATCCCTCGAGTTTACTGGCGAGTAAGGAACTTACTCGGCTGTAAGCTCTTAAGCTTTTTTATTTGGCAGGTCACCTGACTCAACTTTTTCTTATTATCTGTCTTCTTTGATTAGCTTACGCATAACGAGCGCACCAAGGAGCACCAAGCTCTCGTCCTGGCGCATCGCAAGCTCGAACTTGCGGATGAGAAGCTACAGATTGACACCTTCGGCCAAGGTAATATTTTTGCTCTTCCCCTTTTATATTTGGTGTAATTTTCCTTGGTTCATCTCCTTACTTTTCCTCTCGCTCTTGTTCCACAGCCACTACTCAGTCTACCATCAACGATCTTCACTCGCAAATCAGCGAGGCCGAGAGTAAATTTCTTGCCTCCCTAAGACAATAGCTGAAATTTCTGTGTTGCTACTGACAAATATTTGTTTTGAATAAGCAGAGAAGCACCAAGCCGAACTCCAGAAGGAGCACGATGAGGTGACTCGGCTAAAGAAACTAATGGCCGAGACAGAGCAGAAGCACTTGGCCGAGGTGAAGGGGCTGTGAGAGGAGCTTGTCGAGAAGAGCGAGCAACAGGCCGCTAGCGCCGAGAAGACCAAGAAGCTGCTCGACGAGGCCGAATCATCGGTCGAGTCGGTAAATCTTAACTTGGATGCCCTTAAAGCCAAGGCCAAGACTTGGCATAACAAACTCGCCGCCATCAACTTCTTTCTCGGTAGTGAGTTCTTACTCTTTATGCACTGTATAAGTCATTTTGGCTTCTTACATCTGCCTTTGTTATTTGCTAACTTTTCTCTTTTTGTTTGCAGAGAATTTTCCTGAGGCCAACATGTTTGCCATCCGAGCCATGAAGAAGGTGAGGGCCGAAGCTGGTGCTGCTGCTGACGGGGAGGTGTCCATGGAGGAGCTCCTCGCAGCGGTGTCTGAATGGGTTAAGACCCTCAGATCTTGTAGTGTGGACTTGCTAAAATCGGCTATCCATGCGTTTCACATGCTCTGGCCGGATGAAGACCCATCCGAACTCATCGAGCCACTCGCCGACAGACTACTCCTTACTGAAGACCGGCTGGATCAATGGTGTGAGTCGGCCGGCCGAGCTGCAGCGAATAAGGCTCTCTCCTTCGTGCTTTCATGGTACGAGGACATCAACCTCGACGTTCTTGCTCGCATAAGGGGAGATGGCAAGTGGTTGAATGACCCGGAGCTAATCAAGAAGCGCCAGGAGCGACCTTATGCCATGATTGAGTACACCATGGTGCACGCTTGGTGTGAAGGGCCCAGCTTCCTCGACCTTGGAGACCTACTCGTCGAAGTCGCTGCTGATGAGGGTGGCGACATCGAGGCGACCGAGTCAGATAATCCAGATGACCCGGCCGAAGATGCCCCTCACCCGGCCGATGCTCCAAGCACTCCTGGTTCCGAGAATGCTCCTCCGAGTTCTCCTGCTCCTTAGGCCAACAAATACTCGAACTTTTATTAGATCCCCGGTATGTCGGGTACAGATGTAACGTACATTGCACTTTAAGTTTGATTTTGCGCCAGTCAATGGGCTTTATATATTTTCGTTATGCTCTGAGCGCGAATCACTCAAGGACAAGTACCCGAGTTTTAGTTTGTCGTGTCACCTTTCCTTGCCTCTAGCCCTTGTCTACCTTTTTCGGTGTTCGACATTAGGATCTCAAAGTGCGAAGGATATAGTTAGCGGGTATGAAACTTGGATAACTTGGCCGAGATTATTCGACACATAGTATGACACAACCTGCAGAGAGTTAGGCAAAAATTAAAGCCGACTCGCGTTTCTCCCTTGTACTTATCCGGCGTTCGTGTTTACCCGTCTTAGATCTTTTTCTCTTTCTTGCCATGAAGCCGTGTTTTCAGACAACAGCATAGTCGAAGAGTTGATTTCTTCCGAGTAAACACTACTTGTTCCGAGATAAATTTCGGGTATCACGCCAGTCGACGTAAAATAATTGAAATGGAAAGCCTAAGGGGTAGTCCCCGAGTCAGTTTTTCGAATCATACCATTTTATTATTAGCACATAGCCGGCAAACACGTCCGACATA
The DNA here is from genome assembly GCA_030063025.1 of Avena longiglumis. Classification (NCBI taxonomy): domain Eukaryota; kingdom Viridiplantae; phylum Streptophyta; class Magnoliopsida; order Poales; family Poaceae; genus Avena; species Avena longiglumis. Next base: position 464,863,124 of record CP125974.1, on the reverse strand, counting down.
TGAGAGTTCGAGTGATACATGCACTGCTTCTCCTAAGTATAGAAGGGACGAAGCAGTGCCACATTCCATGGACTTTTGGTTTCATCTCCTGACCTGTCCGCCTTGTTCTTTTGCGATTCTCGAGCATCTATGAGATAGTATGAATCATTGTGAAATTCTTTGCTTACAATGAATGGACCTTCCCATGGAGGTGATAATTTATGCATTCCAGTTGTGCGCTACACTAGCCTTACCACCATATCTCCTTCTCGAAAAACATGGGGTTGCACTTTCCGGCTATGGTAGCGTTGGATATTTTGTTGATATATAGCGGATCTGGAGAATGCCAGTTACCTTGCTTCTTTGAGTAAGTCTACTCCATCTTCTCGGGCCTCTTTTACCTCGGCTTCCGAGTATTGCCTTATCCTTGGCGAGTCATATTCTATGTCGGCAGGCAAAACTGCTTCAGACCCATATACGAGGAAAAATGGCGTATAACCATTTGATCGATTCGGAGTTGTTCTTAGGCTCCACAGTACTGAGGGTAGTTCCTCTATCCAACAACCAGGTGATCTCTGGAGTGGTTCCATTAAGCGGGGTTTTGTCCCGGACAGAACTAAGCCATTAGCCCATTCAACTTGTCCATTTGATTCTGGATGGGCGACTGACGCTATGTCGAGTCTTATTCGGTGTTTCCCACGGAAGCGAGCAAAAGCTCCTTCGGCAAAGTTCGTGCCATTGTCAGTGATCACACTATGTGGGTAACCGTATCTGAGGATTATATCCCTTAAGAATGTGACAGCTATTTTACCGTCCAACTTTTTGATTGGTTTCACTTCTATCCACTTAGTGAACTTATCAATAATGACCAAAATATGAGTCATGCCTCCCCTTGCTGGTTTGAATGGTCCTACCATATCTAGGCACCATACTGCAAACGTCCAAGTGATTGGTATAGTCTTCAATTCAGACGCTGGTAAATGTGACTTGGAAGCATAGTGTTGACAACCACTACATTTTCCGACTAACTCTTGTGCTTGTGCTGATGCGCTTGGCCAGTAGAATCCATGTCGGAATGCCTTGGCTACCAATGCTCTTGATGATGCATGGTGCCCGCACTCTCCTTGATGGATATCCAATAAGATCTCCTGACCTTTCTCTGAGCTGATACAACGTTGCAGTACACTTGTCACACTTTGCTTGTAGAGTTCCTTGTTGATTATGGTGTATGCTTTTGACCTTCGTGCCGTTTGCCTTGCCAATATTTCATCATTCGGCAAGGTTCCATCTTTCAAATAACTGAATATTGGTTGCGCCCATGTTGGTATTGGTGGTTCCGGATCTGCGTCAACATTGATGTCCATTGGTTTTGCCGACATATGCTTTGTCGACATAACCTGAGGAGTCCCCGAGTGTGATTCGGCGACCCCTGAGGTGAACGGATCAGTCCTCGAGTGACTCGAACCTACCCCTGAGTCGATATCCATTGGTACTGCCTCCGATTCCTGATTCGCCGGGATAACCCTGATTGATTCGGACTCCGGTGACGGCTTGATCGATGGCTTCCTGATATGCTCCAATGCTACCCCTGGTGGTATTGCTTGTCTAGATGATCCTAGTTTGGATAATACATCTGCTGCCTCATTTTCTGCTCTAGGAATGTGATGAAATTCACAACCGTCAAAGTATCCCGAAATTTGTTGTACGTGGAAACGATATAATGCCATGTTTGCGTCCAGCGCATCCCAATGTCCAGACACTTGCTGAATCACCAAATCCGAATCGCCAAAACACATGATCCTTTTGATACCAATTTCCTTGGCTACTTTAATTCCATGAACAAGTGCTTCATACTCAGCAACGTTGTTAGAAGCAACAAAATTAATCTGCAACACATACCTCAGTTGATACCTCTTTGGAGATGTGAGCACTATCCCGGCGCCCAGACCCATTCTCGTCTTGGACCCGTCAAAATGCACTTTCCAGTAATTCGGATTTGGCAGCGGTGGTTCGTACTGCATTTCCATCCATTCGACAAAGAAATCTGCAACGGCTTGAGATTTTATTGCATCTCGCTTATCATATTATAGAGTGTATGGTGCCAGTTCGATGGCCCATTTGGCTACTCGGCCGCTGGCATCTTTGTTGTCCAATATATCCGAGATAGGTGCCTCGCATATTACCGGGATTGGGTGTTCTTGAAAATATTGTTTCAGCTTATTTGCTGCCATATATACCCCATATGTCATTTCTGATAATGTGGGTAATTCTGTTTCGAGACAGAGAGCACTTCACTCAAATAATACACTGGTCTTTGGAGTGATTTGCCCCCTTCTTCACGTTCAACCACTATCACTACACTTACAACTCTGTTGGTTGCAGCGACATAGAGCAACATTGGCTCTTTAGATAGTGGTGACGCTAATATTGGAGTTGTTGCCAACATTTTCTTTAATTCATGGAAAGCGCTATCAGCTTGCTGTGTCCATGTGAATTTGTCTGATTTCTTCATTAGTTGATATAGCGGTAGGGCTTTTTCGCCTAGCCGACTAACAAACCTGCTCAATGAGGCCAAGCATCCAGTAAACTTTTGGACATCATTGAAGGTTCTTGGCAATTCCCTTCTTTAGATGGCCCTGATCTTTGTCGGGTTAGCTTCGATTCCTCGGCTAGATACAAGGAATTCGAGTAACTTGCCAGCCGGGACACCAAATGTACATTTTTCTGAGTTAAGTTTCATCCGGAATCTTCTCAAGTTTGCGAATGTTTGACGCAAGTCCTCAATTAGAGTATGACTTTGTTTGGTTTTTATTACCACGTCATAGACGTATACTTGAACATTTTTGTCCAATTGATCTTGCAAGCATTTTTGCATGCACCTTTGATATGTTGCACCTGCATTTCTCAATCCGAATGGCATGGTGCGATAGCAATAAGCCCCGTACGGGGTGATAAAAGCTGTCTTTATTTGATCATTTGGATTCAGTGGAATCTGATGGAATCCTGAATACGCATCCATAAATGACAATAACTCACACCCAGCAGTAGAATCTATGACTTGATCGATCTGATGCAGAGGAAATGGATCTTTTGGACACGCCTTATTAAGGTTCGTGTAATCAATACACATGCGCCATACCACTACCATGTTCGGGTCATCTTTTTTCTTCTCGACCAGGACTGGATTTGACAACCAGTCCGGGTGCAGTGCTTCCATGATGAATCCAGCAGCTAAGAGTCTTGCAATATCGGCAGCTATTACCTTCCTCCTATCTTCGGCAAAGCGGTGGAGGGGTTACTTCACCGGCTCTGCATCTGGTCTTACATGAAGAGAGTGCTCAGCCAGCTCCCTCGGAACTCCTTGCAGATCTTGAGTGGACCATGCAAATATGTCCCGATTCTCACGGAGGAAGCTGGTGAGCTCGCTTTCCTATTTATCTGTAAGGCCAGCCCCAATGGTCACTATGCGCTTTGGGAAAATTTCATCCACCTCCACCTTCTTGGTTTCCGTGGTAGCTTGAAATGACACACTGCCATGCGGGTTGGTGAGTGCCGGCATGGACATTTGTGCTGCTTTGGCCAATGCCGCCACTTCCAACATCTGACTTTTCTCTTGTGCTATGATGAGTGACTCGGCCAGTGAAGATCCGGCTGAAGCACAAGCAATTGATCTTTTGTAATCTCCTTCCATTGTGATCACCCCACATGGGCCTGGCAGCTTCATCTTTAAGTAAGCCATATGGGTAGTAGCCATGAATCTTGCCATAGTCGGCCTGCCGAGTAAGGCGTGATATGAGCTGACCAGATCTACCACCTCGAACTCTATAGCTTCAGTGCGATAGTTCTCTCTGTTGCCGAATAAGACGTCGACCCAGATCTTGCCAATTGGCTCACAGGACAATCCCGGCACAATACGTGGAAAGTGGTCTTAGTCGGCTCCAGCATGTTCATGGTAATGCCTAACTTGAGCATTGTATCCTTATACATGATGTTGATGCTACTGCCACCGTCAATCAACACCTTTGAAAACTTCACTTTGATATCTGGGCCCATGAAGGTTGGATCCAAAACCAAAGCGTATCCTCCAGGGGTTCGCATGATCTTGGGGTGATCTTTTATACTCCAAGTTATCTCTTGCTCAGACCAATGCATGTACTTGGGAATTGCCGACATCGTGGCATTCACTTCCATCATTCGTCGATGTTGGCTCTTCTTGTCATTTGGCTCTGTGACAAAGACAACATAGCTCTGGTGATGTTCTCGGTACTCATTTCTGGTTCCATGGCTGATATGTGCGTCGTCACCTCTTGGATTGTGCACCTGGTGCACAGCTTCTCTTCTTTCCTGATTCTGATACCTCGGGTGCCTGTTTTCATATTTGTTATCTGCTCCTAGTACTTGAGCATTTCCTCCTGTAAGTGGTGGAGGGGGAGGTGGTGGAAGCTGCTTATTCGGCGAGTCCACTCTGTCTCCTTTCTGAAACCAAGTGCATTGCCTTGTTGAGTGATTTGCTGGCTTACTCGGACTAGGCGTGTGAAACTTACACGGCTGATCCAACATCATCTCATAGGTATATTTTTGTCGGTCATGATACTGCTTCCTCCGATCGTATGGCCTTTTTCCGTCATTCTTTGGCACCCATTGTTGTTGACCATTTGTCCTTTGATGCTGACTGCTTCCAGCATCTGGATGATCCTGACTCACGGCCGCAACCTGAGCCGAACCATACCTGTAATCCGGCCTCTTGTCCCTTCTCTTGCTTCTGTACTCGGATCTTTCCTGGCGCCTTTGTGACCCGGCAGCGTCATAGATCTGAGTCTCAGTCATCCCGTCTGCCGACATGAGCAGCGGCTGAGTCGGATCTCCTAACGCATATGAGTCAGCGATTATTATCGTCTCTGCCAGGCTTGCTGGCATATCCCTTTGTAACCTTTGCCACATCACACTTCCATGTCTACATCCTTGTGCAAACCATGCAATTTCTTGTGACTCGATTACCCCTTCACAAGAGTTACGCATCATACACCACCTTGTGAGGAATTCCATGTCTGTCTCATTCGGTCTTTGCTTGCACATTGCTAGTTGTTGTGGGTGATTCGGCCTCTTGTCAGTGCTTGTGAAATTGCTCACGAAAGCGTCGTGAAAATCGATCCAACTGTTGATGCTTCCGGGTGGCAAATTGTTCAACCATACCCGAGCTGGTCCTTCCAGCATCTGCGGCACATAACGTACTGCCCATCTCAAGTTTCCTTGCACGATTTTCACAGCCGTTCCATAATCTATGAGCCAGTCCTCTGGCTTTGTGCTTCCATCATACGTTTTTGTCCCTCTGCCAGCTGGAAATTTGGCACCGGTGGCTCCTTCATGATCCTTGGGCCAAAGCACGGTGGACCCTGTGGACCTTGCGATTCAATTATCTCTGCCATCTTTATGCGGTCAAGATTCAGCCTTGCATCATCCGGCTGAAGGTTCCTACCTCCATATCTTGCCCCCATTGCTTGATACGCATGATCCGGCAATTCATACCCGTCATTCACCATGGCCGAGTAACCATCATTATACTTATTCGCGTTCGGGTCAGCAGGCTGTTGAACTGCTTTTCCCGTGCTTTGCTATCTTCGTTCTGGCTGAGCCGGTGCATTGTTCGGAGCTGGATTTCCTCCTCCTGCCGAGTGAGTTGCGCGCCGAGTATGAGGCGCAAAATTTTGTCCTCCGTTGTCATTTCTCTGCCCAACTTTTTCCTGGTTTTCATTTTCTCGAGGATTGTTTCTTTTTACCCCTTGCGCATGCGCTGGGTTTCCTTGAATCACTGCCGGATCATAGGCGACCATCTGTTTGTTTCTTCCAGAATCCACATTTTTTTCTTTTCTCGGCCTGGGCGCCGCTCCGGGTGAGGATGTTGTGTGCCCTGCCGATCATGCCGGGACAGGAGTCGCCGAGTGAACCAGCCTGCTATACCCGGATTTGCTCTGTAATACGCCTCATTCAGCATGCTGGCTACTTTTACCAACTCATTGACTCGTTCTTGCTGCCTTTTCTTTGCTTCCCCCTCCAAGTGGGGTAATTCTGCCATTGCTGCTTCTGCTGCTCGCAGATTAGCTTCCGCTGTGTTGTACGTTGGACGCATGGCCGTCTCATTGCTGTTCTCTGGCGTTATCTTTGATGTCGCATCTGCCAGCTCTTTATTGAGGTTCCTTCCTCTGAATCTTGTTGCATCAAGCCGGGTCTTTGCGCCCTTGACTCAATTTGCCGAGTTGAGCTCTCGGATAGTGATATCCACGTCCTGCTGTAACTGTGCTAGCTCCTTGGCTTTCTCCAGGACTTTTATCCTGGCTTCTTCCACCTCGGCTTGCACACGCGCTGGGTCAGTTGCTTGTGCCACTGGCTCTGTCAACTTGTCTATCGCTTCCTGCAGCTCCTTATCCCTTTTGCTCCTAGCTATGTTCTCTGGTTTTTCCAGTGGCGCCTTTGCTGTTCTTGCAGCCTTCGGCGTTTCCTCATGATTTCCTCCCTCCGCGTTCTCATTCACTACTGGAATTACTGGGGGAACTGTGAGATTTGGTGCTATCATCATTACCTCCATGGAGACGAGTTGGTGAGGTTTCCCAGCGACAAGAGACGTTGGAGGATCCGGCGCTAGGACGACGTGCTCAGGATATGCGCACTCCACGCGCACCGTGACATAGACCTGGTGCTCGCCGAACTTTATGAAGCGACCGCCCCTAGGGACCGGCTTGGTCCCGAAGCAGCCTGCGTTGTCGCTGACGAAGTTGAGCGCTCCAAACCTATGGATGAGGCTGGAGTAGACGCACTCATCGGTCTTGGCGATGATGTTGCCCGTCCGGATGAAGACTGCATCAAGCACCTGCTTCTGCCCCATGGTGGCGCCAACTGTCGTGGTGGTGGCACAGCAGATGCCATGGGTAGGCTTAAGTTGGGGGCCGAATGGGTGCTTGTGGTCACCGTGGAGGGATTGCACGGTCGAGCCATGCACGAAGAACAAGAAGAACTCTCCACACTTGACAATTTGATTGATACCCCAAAGATTACGAGTGCTCCTTGAGCTGTATTGGCTTGAGTACGCAGCACTAGTTCCCTACTTCGTCCAACCTCCTTCTACTACTGCTATGCCCTCCCTTATATAGGCAGTGCTAGCTAGCTAATACCCCTTTGGGTTCTAGGGTTTACTGTTTGGATCTTGGTCCCTACAATATGGGCCGGGTCATGGGCTTGCCCTAATCCCATTGGCCTGGTCCATAAAGCTTGACAGCTAACGGTCTTCTGGTACGCAGCTTCTTGTTATTTTTGGCATCACGCTGTTACTTTGTACGTCAGCGCATGCTTTGGGCGTCACCCGGCTCCTTTTGTATCACCCGGCGTCGCCCTTCTATTTTGACCATGCTTTACCATGGTCCCTCCTGAACCTTGCTCGGAAAGGTGCCTCGTGTCCTTCTTGACTCGACCCTTCCTCGGTTGACTCGGCTCGTTGGTACCTGCAAGGGTTACAACTTTGTCCTATATGGGCCGAGATAGTTTGTATCTCGACTCTCATGCTTATCTTACCCGGCCGTTCTTACCCGGCCTGGTTCCTTTTTTACTCGGAGCCAACCCAGTTGCGTTATGTTTCCCCTCTCGTGACCCTACCGGGGGTTATCCCCCCGACAAGTGTCATCACCGTATTCAGAAGCTTTACCAAAGCAAGGGACTGCGAGATTGGAGAAGCAGCCTACGCAGAAGTTGTCCTCTACAACGAAGAATTCAAGGAGATCCGGAGCAAGGTCGATACCTCAGAGATGCCCGCATCGAAGAAGCAGATTTCTAACTCTGCCCCAGCATTCAAGGCCGCCATCGAGACCAAGCCGGTGCAACTTGTGGTAGGCGATGCCTCCAAGACCACCGCCATTGGGATGAACCTGGACCCTAAATAGGAAAGCGTGCTCGTCGAGTTCCTCCGTGAGAATAGGGACATCTTTTCCTGGCAACCTGACGACATGAAAGGTGTAGCTAGGGAACTTGCCGAGAACAGCTTGAATATTAATCCAAAATGTAAACCAGTGAAACAACCTCTACGACGCTTTGGATATGAGAAGAGACGCGCCATAGGCAAAGAGATAGCTAGGTTACTTAAGGCTAGTTTTATCTGAGAAGTCCTTCACACCCAATGGGTGGCCAATCCTGTACTTGTCCCCAAAAAGGGAACCAAAGAATTAAGAATATGCGTTGATTACACCGGCTTGAACAAGGCATGTCCTAAAGATCTGTTTGCTTTGCCTCGCATTGACCAAGTCATTGACTCGACGGCTGGCTCGGAGCTTTTGTGTTTTCTCGATGCATACTCAAGATACCACCAGATCAAGTTGAGGAAGTCGGACCAATTTGCCACTTCGTTCACTACACCCTACGACACGTTTTGGTATGTCACGATGCCCTTTTGGCTGAAAAACGCAGGTGCTACGTACCAGTGGACAATGCAACGTTGCCTACACGACCAAATTGGTCGGAACGTTCACGCCTATGTGGACGATATAGTGGTGATGTCTAAAAAAATCAAACGACTTAGTCTCCGACTTAAGAGAAACCTTTGATAATCTCCGGAAATACAACATGATGCTTAACCCTAAGAAGTGCGTCTTCGGGGTTCCAGCTGGCAAATTATTGGGTGTCATCATTTCCCAGCGTGGAATCGAGGTCAACCCAGAGAAAATCAAGGCCATCTTAAACATAAACTGTCCGACATGCCTAAAGGACATACAACGACTAATAAGTTGTGTTGCAGCAGTTAACCGGTTCGTCAACCGACTTGGAGAGAAGGCTCTGCCGCTGTACAAGTTGTTGAAGAAGGCAGACAAATTCACATGGACGGACGAAGTAGACGCATCATTGAAGCAGCTCAAGGAGATTCTTTCCTCAGCGCCTAGGGAGCAAAACGAGGCGGTTGATCTACTGTATAAGCCTGGATCAGGGCGCAAACAAATTCCGCCTGGAGTTTTCCTGGAGCATCTATGGACACAATTCGTGAAGGGAGCAGACATCGACAACCCGGACAGAGTTGACTCTTTCGTTCACATGGTGACAAAGGTCCCTCCGGCTTGGACAAAACCGTTCATGGAGTATCTCGAACACGGAACTTTGCCCGACGACAAGGTCAAAAGATGGCAAATAGTACGTCGAGCAAAGGGCTATACCATAATCAATGGACAGCTCTACAAAAGAAACACTACTGGTGTATACCTTAAGGGTGTTTCCCAGCAAGAAGGTATTGAAATCCTACACGAAATCCATCTTGGAGATTGCGGGCATCACGCCACTGCTCGATCATTGGTTATTAAAGCCTTCCGGCAAGGATTCTACTGGCTGACCGCGAAGGCAGACGCCAACAAGCTGGTTGACACATGCATGGGATGCCAGTACTACGCCCGATAACCACATGTTCCTTCTGAAGAATTGCGAACAATACCAATAACTTGGTTGTTCGCAGTCTGGGGGCTGGACATGGTTGGTCAGTTGCAAATGGCACCATGTGGGTTTATGCATCTGCTGGTAGCAGTTGATAAATTCACCAAATGGATAGAAGCTAAACCCATTAGAAAGCTCGATGGGGCAACTGCCCTTAGGTTTGTCCGGGATCTAGTGGTGAGATTTGGTCTCCCACATAGCATTATCACTGACAATGGCAGCAACTTGTCACTCGAAGAAGTGGAAGCTTAATGTTGGGAGAAGGGCATCCGACTTGACCTTGCATCTATGGCACATCCACAGTCCAATGGTCAGGTTGAGCGAGCCAATGGATTAATTATGTAGGGAATCAAGCCACGTCTTGAGGCACCGCTACATAGAGCAGCTGGAGCCTAGGCAGAAGAATTACCATCTGTGATGTGGAGTTTACGAACTACACCCAACATATCCACTGGCTACACCCCTTACTTCATGGTATATGGAGCAGAAGTCATCCTGCCTTCCGACATCCTTCACGATTCACCAAGAGTTGCTGCCTACGACGAAGATGACGCTGAAGAATCCAGATGCCTAGATGTGGACCTTCTCTAGGAGGAGTGCGCTTTGGCATGCCAAAGATCCGCCATCTACCAGCAGAATATACGCATCTACCATAGTCGCCGCGTCCGGCATCGCTCGTTTAAAGGATAGGATTTGGTGCTCCGACTTAAGCAGAAGAAGTCACACAAATTATCCCCGCCATGGGAAGGACCATTCATCATAAGCAAGGCGCTGCTCAATGGGTCTTACTACCTCGTTGACAATTGTGAACTGAAGGATAGACCCAACGAGGATCATAAGCGTAAGCGAAGTGACCCGGATGATGACTACCCGGAGCTTGATCGGCCATGGAACATAGCACAGCTACGTCCTTTCTACACTTAGCATTTTTTTATCTATTGTGTACCTCTTATATGATCAATGAAATAAAGCTCTCTGGTTCACTCATATTTTTGAGTCTTTTACCTCCTTTAGTGTTCATTTTTGGATCGTATAAAACCTTTATGCACAAGCTTTGCGATTGCACTTGTGAAAACTCCTCCTATGAGCGTTAGCTTAAGTTTTCTGGTCTACGCGTTCTTTGCCGTTTTTATGTGGATTCTGGAGTAGTGACTTTTGGCACTTATTGTCGGCGATTTTGTGCTTAGGTTATTGACGATGCCATTGGGCATCATCGCTTGAGCGCATAGTTCCGACAATGAGTCTTCCGACTCACGAAAAGTCAAGCATAAAAACCAAAGAAATGGATAAGCCAACACTTGCTTAAAAAAATATATACATGCTGGAACCAGTTCTTGAGTAGCAGGAAATAACAACCATTGTTTTCCGCCTTAAGTTAACACGTAGTTTTTTCCGCATACACATTACAGAGGAAACAAATATTACATAATTGTTTTTCATTCCTCTGGCGCAGGCGACTTGGACGAAACGTCATCAGCAGCAGGAGAGTCACCCTCCTCGAAGTCGGCAGTGTTGAGGGACTCGGAGGAGCTTTGGTTGCCACCATCAATGGTTTTCATGGGCACAAAGACATTAGGGTCGACCAACTCGGCGACGCTGGTGTCAAAACCCGCGAGCGACGACAAGATAGCCTCGTGATCTATCTTTTGGCCTTCATCGTCTACGTCAGGGATACCGGAGGTCACCGTGTCGATGTCAGCATCTTTGTAGTGTGCCTTGACTATTGACAGTGCCATCCTCACGCCAGCCCGTGTACATGAAGCTTTCCAGCTTGCAATACGCTCGGGGGCTCGGCGCAAGATCTCCGAGAACTTCGCAACGGAATCTACCGCTTTGATGTTGATCTGGAGGTGCTTGGCTATCTCCTTGTCTTGTGTGATGGCGGTGTTGATAAAGTTGCCGGCAAGGACCATGCATTCCTTTGGCAGAGGAGGCGACTGGGTCAACCCAATAGGTGTCGTGGTATTGCCGACGAGTACGCCATGGAGGGGTCCTCACAGTGCGTGTTTAGAGACGTGGGGTAAGGCGGACAGTTGACGGGTACGAGGTAACACAGCTTACCCAGGTTTAGATCCCACAACGGTGGCGGAATCCTACTCCTGCTATAAATCACTATAATGGCAATACGCCGAGTTACAGAGATAGGTTCACTGTGCGAGGTGACTAGAGAGTCTAAGTTATCGTGCCCTAAAGGCTCCCATAGGCCCGACTTATATAGTCGCCAGGTCCTAGGGTTACAGGGAAAACTCCTAGCCGGACAGGTTACAGAGTTCCACACCGTCTATTACTAGTCTTGTGTATCTTGCACTCCAAGGCTCCGGGTACGCTGGTGACTCCACCATAGCCTTCCTTTATCCGGCTTGGGCCTCCCTTCTAGATCCACCTAACTGGGCCGCCCAGCAGGCCATAGGCCATGCTACCGACTATGGGCCACCCGGGTTAGTCGGATAAGGGACATGCTATGAGGATACCCATATAGCATATCCCCAACAATAGGAGCTACAAATTTCCAACAAAGAAGCGCATGAGTTCAATAACACAAAAATTTAGCGTATCTAGCTTACAGAAGTACAAGGCAGAGAATCACTTACTGAAGATGCTAATCTTAGCTTGTTGGAGAGTTTCCGGCATGGATTCCCGTTCTTGTCGGAGGATCCTGTACGCTTCAAGATGGCGCTGATTTTGCTCATCGACGGCTTTCTTCTGATCTTTCAGGATCGCGATTTCATCCTTCAAGCGGTTCATCTCCTCGTTGGCAGAGTCCTGCAGGACTTTCATCAAATCCTCGTGCATCTTCAACATATCCTTCCTCTCCTGCTTGAGGATCTTGTTTTTGCTATCCAGCTGTTGAATATGCTTGGATTGCTCAACAATATCCTTAGCCTTGGAAATGGCTTCTGCAAGTCAGAGAAAGAATAGTGCACAGTGAGTACTCGGAGAATGTTGGCACAAGACCAAGTCGGAATACGAAAAAGAAAGGAAAAACAGACGCTTGCTCTTGGTGATTTGTTCCTTCAAAAAGGCAGTTTTACCCTTTTCGGCTTCCAAGTCCGAGCGCATCTTCTGGTACTTCTCGTTGGCCACGCCCCTCCGAGCATTCTCATTCTGTGGAAAGGAAAAGTTTAACGATGTTTAGTCTACTTGGAGCATCTAGCTGGATAAATATCCACCTAGAAGCTTGGGGGCTACAGTGAGAGTTTTTTAACTTAGCAATATGCTTAGTCTTTCTTTAAGCATCTAATTGGAACTAATTCAGTTTTCACCTAGAAGCTTGGGGGCTATAGTATAAAGTTTTTAAACGCATTCATATGCTTAGTCTTTCTTTAAGCATCTAGTCGGAACTAATTCAGTTACAACAAGAAGCTTGGGGGCTAAAGTATTGAAATTAAAAAACACTGTGTATGCTACTCTGAAAGCATCTAGTCGGAATAATTCATTCAAACTATATGCTTGGGGGATACAGTGAGAAGTTGTCTAGCTTAGTCACTCTTAGAGCATTCAGATGCAAAGACCTACGGTTTTCCGTCTAAATCCTCGGGGGCTATAGTGGGATACTCATATGAAATGCAAAATGCAAATAAAACTTACAAGTGCGATGATCTTGAGGTTTGTAGCACTCTCAGCAAGCAACTTGCCGAAGGATAAACTGTTTCCCTGCAAGATTTCTGCTTGCCGAAAAAGCTCCTCAAGACCGCATGTTGGAGATGTCGGTGTCGCACCAGGAACCACAGTGGAGCTACCTGGCGTAAGTACCGGGTAGACTATCTTTGGGAACTCTATGGCTTTCTTGGGTGCGGAGGCACCGCCTTCGGCAGACGTACCACTCTCCACCACCGCCTTACCGCTACCGATGGCATCCTTAGCCGGAGCTTCAGCCATTTGGGTTGCAGCACTTTCTTGTGTCGCCTGTTCGCCGACAACGGCAAGCTCCGCGGAGGCACCTGAGTCCACTTCCATGGCGAAAGGGCCAGATGCATCTTTGGCCTGTGAGCTTGTCGGAGCGGGCGTAGGCTGGACGCTGGGAGTGACAGGGGCGATGGAGGGAGATGCGTGGGGATAAACGTAACGATGCAACATATCCTTAATATATCTAGAAGCCCCCAAAGTTTTGGAGGTCTTCTTCAAACTGGTAGTGGCCTTCTTCCCGAAACGTGCGAAAAGTATAAGTACAAGAATAAGACAAGCAATGGACAATGTCGGAGAGAAAGAATCTTACACAAGAGGGGGTGCTTTGGCAAAGGGGATCTCAGTAATCTTTCTTTTCTCTGCCTCTAGGGCGGCGGTAGTCTTCTTGGAGGCTCCACCCTCCGTCTTTTTCTTCTTGCCTTCGTCGACAGCGTCAGAGGTGGAGCTCTTCCGCTTTTGCGCCAATGGGACATTGTCGTCGGACACGACGGTGACTTCCTTCATCTTTGGGTCATATATTTGGATAGCCATGCTATCCTCCTCTATACTGCTAAGCTGTTAAGTGAAATCCCAACGTGTTAGATAAGATGGATATGGCTAGACGGAAGAACTGGAGTATATGTCATACACAGAAAATTAACATCATACCTTTGGGCACGTGCCGTCAACGAACATGTCGTAGGTGATGGTGAAACCTCGCTTCCTATCCTTCACCTTGACGATGTCCTTGAGGCGGAGCTTGACGGAGTCACTCGAGAAATTGTCCTCGGAGATGCGGAGGCTATCCTTGGTATACTCATGCATCAGCTTCGAGCGGTGTTGCAGAGGCTGGATCCGTCTGATGAACCAGCACATGGCTAGGTACAATCCGGTCAGACCCGTCTCTACGAACCACTCTATCCGCCTTATAGCACGGGAAGCGTCGATGTCGGAGGGAAGGGAGGCCTGGGATCTCCATGTTGAAGCTTCGGCGGTGGCTCCATCGACAAAGTATGGGTACGTCGCTTCTCGGCCAGCAAGAGGGATATCTGGGCCGTAGAAGTACGTATGTTGCCAGTTCTTACAGGACTCATGGCCGACGATGTCGGGGAACCACCGGCCAGGTCGGATCTTAAAACTAATAGTGCCACAATTCCTAAGCTCGTCCTTGCCGGCTCCGGCTTCCTGCTTGACGGTGAAAAAATAGATAAAGAGATCTAGCGTAGGCCTAATCCCTAAGTAACCCTCGTAAAGCGCCGCGTAGTTGCTAAGCGTGAGGATGCTATTGGGGAGAGGTTTTGAGGTTGTACTCGATAATGGTTGAGGACAGCTAGGAAGAAATTGGAGATAGGCAGGGAGACGTCGCGTACCAGTTGGGCTTTGAGGTATACCTTCTCTCCGACTTGGGGAGAAGGAGTGACCTTGCCGGCCGGCGCCGCCCGCCAGGCGAGCCCCTCCATCGCAGGGAGGTATCCCTCGACGATTAGCTCCTTGATGTCGCGGTCCGTGATATACGAACTGCGCCAGTCACCCTTGTGGGAGTCATATTCCTCCTCTAGCGGCTCCAGCGCCGCTGGGTTATGGTCGCCGCCGGTGGTTTCGACCACCGCGGATTTGGGGATCACCAGGCCCTCTAGGGGCATGATGACGGTGCTCGCCGGCTTCGCCGCGGCATCGCCTAACGCTGCCATGGAAGGGGCGGAGCTGCTGCTAGCCATTGGAGAGGCTAAGGTGGTGACTGAGAAAGGTTGAAAAGCTAGGGTTTATCGCTATGGCGCGGAGAGCTCGAGAAGGCGCTCGCTGGAGGGAGAAGACGACGCGGGAGGAGAATGAGGTGAAAAGTAAAATTTTCATCGCTGTTACAATTTATAACCTCCGGCATCAAGATTCGTGCAAGACGATCGAATGGTTGACGCGTGGACGACGTGTGCGGAAGCGTGCGCGGAAATTTCGCCACGTTGCCAACCGTCGCCGCCAACGGTTCGTATCGCTCGCGCAGGAAAACGGACATGATTGCGTTCTCTACATGTGTGAGTTACGAGGCTTTGCTGACCTACGTCTACGTTGCCATAGCTGTCACTGGCAGATGAACCATCACATCGGAAGATTCCGGCATGGACGGAACCAATCCGGCTACGGAAGAGTACAATAGAAGATTCAGCAATTCTCCGACTTACAAGTTGAAGACGGAGAAAACCTTGCAGGGTTCTTTGGGAGGACTACAAGATGTTGCTTGACGATTTGCCGACATCCATCTAGACGGAGCATTCAACGTGAAGAGTCAAGACGACGCAAGATCTCGGAGTTCTCCGGGGGCTACTATTGGGAATATGCTATATGGGTATCCTCATAGCATGTCTCCTATCCGGATAACCCGGGTGGCCCATAGTTGGTAGCATGGCCCATGGCCTGATGGGCGGCCTAGTTAGATGGATCCAGAAGGGAGGCCCATGCCGGATAAAGGAAGGATACGGAGGAGTCACCGACGTATCCGGAGCCTTGGAGTGCAAGACACGCTAGACTAGTTGTAAGCAGTGTAGGACTCTGTAACCTGTCCGGCTAGGAATTTTCCCTGTAACCCTAGGACCTAACGACTATATAAGTCGGGCCTATGGGGGCCTTTAGGGTACAATCTTAGACAACCTAGTGTCGACTACAACGCACCTCGCACAGTGAACCAATCCCTGTAACTCGGTGTATTGCCCTTATAGTGATTTATAGCAGGAGTAGGATTCCGCCACCGTCGTGGGATCTGAACCTGGGTAAGCTGTGTTACCTCGTACCCTTCAACTGTCCGCCTTCCCCCACGTCTCTAAACACGCACTGTGAGGACCCCTCCATGGTGTACTCGTCGGCAATACCACGACACTACTCACGCATCATACCGGAGAGAAGGCCTCCGGGATGATCTCCCCTCCGGCAGGGTGCCGGGAAGAACTTCAGATCCCCCTGGATCTAGGGACAATGGTAGCGGCGGCTACAGACAGTCTCGTGGAGTTTTGATCGGGTGTTTAGGGTTTCTGCATCAGGGGCTTCTTATAGGCGAAGAGGCGAGGCTAGGAGGCGACCAGGGGGGCCACACCCTGCGCAGGCGAGGGCCCACCCCTGGCCACGCCTAAGGGGGGTTTGGCCGCCCTGGTTTGCTTCTCCATCTCGTCTTCTGGATTCGTGTCCCCCACGATAAAATATTGACTTTGGCTTTTGTCCCGTCCAATTACGATAATATTGATTTTTCTGCCTTTCTGGAACCAAAAACAGAAGAAAACAGGCAAGTGGCACTGTGGCAACTTGTTAATAGGTTAGTTCCAGAAAAGATATAAAAACACCTCAAAGTGTAGACAAAGCAAAGCAAAGTAGATACTAAAAAAGCATGGAGCATCAAAAATTATAGATACATTTCCGACTATCAAGCATCCCCAAGCTTAACTCTCTCTCTCGTCCTCGAGTAGGTAAGTGATAAAAAGAATAATTTTTGAGGTGACATGCACCATCAAAACCAAGATCAAACCATTTGCAAGCATTGAAAGCTGGGATCAAAGAACACTAAACATGAGCATGAAAGATGGAGTTCTAACAATAAGAAAAAATAACTATGCATGCAACATGAAAGTCTACAAACAAAGATCATGAATAACATACATTGAAAAACGTTTGTTTGTTTCACATACAGAAAACATGGCATAGTGGCAATCATCTTGTACCCCATAGAGTCGCAAATATATGCACAGGACACCTTCAAAGTTCACAAGGGTGACTAGAAACAAGTAGAACAAGAACAAGTAATATCACAATATGCATCAATCAATAAGCTTTGGGACACTGCACACAGAATGGCAACTATGCTCTCTTAATGGTGCCTAAAGGTAGAAGGCGGGGACTCAAATAATAGTGGAGGAAAGGTCCTTTGTAAAGGGGAGCAGGGATTTTTGTAAAGGCCCTTTCCAAAAATTATGGTACTTGTTAGCTTTCAGCCCTCATTGCCCCTATCATAAGCATCTTAAAGTTATTAAGGTTAAAATGAACAAACTATGGAGTATATGCTTGACAAAGTATGAGTTGGAAATCTCAAGTCCCTTGAATACGAGGGCCACACCTCATGCTACTCAACTTCAGTCACCTATAAGTTCTTGTCATTGTAAGTACATGCGTATCATAGAGAACCACCAACGGGGTACCCCTTGCACATGGTACAAGAGCTATCTCATAACCAAAATGAGAAGGCAAGCATATAATGAGCATCTCAGCGATCTTTTTATTTACTATATGCATAAATTTTTATTGAGGGTGCTTCATAGATAGCTCACTATGGTGATGCTGCAAGTTTCCACCATGATTAGGCATGTCTTAGGCTAGCGGCCCAGGCATTTCTCTAACACAAAATACAAACTCCATGGACTTACAAGCTCCCTCTTTATTTCACACTGTTGACATCCATATAGAAAAGAGCATGATATCAACTGAGTACAAAGTACAAGTGCAATGTTGAAAACGTTCCCCATGATAGCATGATTCTGCTAATTCCAACGTATAAGTGCAAGCATATACAACATAGACGATACAATGGTTCAAGTTTATTAGGGGCAAAGAATATAAAGTGTGCCATCAAGTTTGTGAGGGCTTTAATCACTAAGTTTTCACATAACAAAATAGTTTTTAATTGGAAGATAGCTGAAAACAAGAATATACTTGGAATGGTGTAACACACCATGCATAGGAATTTATAGTGGACACTTTGGAATAACTGGGTTTCTTGGGAGCTGTAAGCATGAGTAGAGCTTACTCATACAAGTGGATGCTAGCAAAAGACTGGGAGCAACCAACTAAGAGAGCAATAATGGCCATAATCATGCACAGCAACAAAGCATTACTAATCAAAGAATAGAGTGGTACTACAAGTCAAGGACTAAATGATCATAGAGGCTATGGTGACTTTTCATAGTCATAACATGGTGTGAGCATGTTCCAAGTCAACCCAAACAAAGCATCAAAGGAGAATACCACAATACTATGCTTTTGCATGCTAAAACTATGCATAATTTCTTCAAGGCACACTAAGCAATCCCAATTATTTGGAACAAGACATGCTACAACAATAATCACTGAGCATAAGGTCAAAACAACACCTAGCATGTCATGCTAAAATCTAAGTCACGGTCAATGCAAGCTCCTCTTGCACTTTCAAGCAGGAACTTCCTACTCCTTTCCAACACCAAGAAACTTATTTGCAACAACACAGCGAGAACGGGGGTACAAACTACTTTATTCAAGCAAAATAAATTACCTAAGCAAAGAAAACGAAAACTAAGACGCTCCAAGAACAACACAACTGTGCATGAAATAATAAAAATGAAGTGTCTAGACAGACCTGAGCTTTTTATTGATGAAGAAGGGGATGCCTTGGGCATCCCCAAGCTTTGACGCTTGTACCTCTTGGATATTTCTTGGGGTGACACCATGGTGGCATCCCCAAGCTTGAGATTTTTTCCATTCTTCATCTCATTGCATCATTCTCTCTCTACACCTGAATTTTTTTCCTTCATACAAAACTTCACACAATCTTCATTAGCAACATTAGCTTATTCAAAAGATATTAGACCTTAGGCAAAGCTTTGGAACAGAAAAACTTTTCACTAAAAACACAAGCTACTGTAGAAACTCCTTCAAAAATCTCAATTCCCCAAAGGAGAACTCAAAAAGGAATAAATAAGAAGCAAATGCAAATAATGGCAGAAATCTTTCAAAACAGACCAGCAGGTAGAAACCGATTTTTTCAAAAATCTTATGTTGCTCAAATCAAAAAGTATTGAACTAACGAAAGTTACCTAACATATTGGGGGATTTATTCGTAAATTATCAGCTCAATCCGAGTTACAGAGACTCCTCACGAATTTTTATGGTGAAGGACAGAAATCTGTTTCGGGACAGCAACTCCCCAAATCTTACTTCCCTCTCATTAGAGGTCATTCTTGGCACAAAAAGCAAACAAGAAGGATAAAGAGAGGTCATTACAGAATTAATAACTTCCAAGACTCAAGGAAAATCTTGGGTTATCTCCCAACAAGTACTTTTCTTTAACGCCTTTAAGTTAGGCACAAGAAGCAAGAAGAATCAAGTATTTTCAAATGAGGCATTAACCCTCTTGTTCTTTCCTTTCTTACCTTTCTTCTTCTCTTTAGGGAAAATATGGTTGCTTACTCGAGGAGAAAAATGCATACTGCCTTTTCCCACATCTATTATTGCTCCAAGGTGTTTCAGTATGGATCTTCCAAGTGTAATCTGTCCTTTGCCTACACATTCAATAACAAGATAATCAGTAGACACCATTTTCCCTAAGATTTTTGTAAACACACCTTCAGCTATTTCAATGGGTGATAAAGTGGCATTATTAGTAAGAGAGATTTCCTCTCCTCCTTCAGAAATCCCCCAAAGACTTAAAGAATCATAAATATTTTTAGGCATGAGACAAAATTCAGACATGATATCACAACGAGCATAAAGAAGTGTAGTATTTATAGAGACTTTGATTGTGGGAAACCACTTTTAAGGCTCAGAATTTATGGGAACATAATCATGGTAAGCCCTAAGTGTGTGATAGCAAATATTCATAGCAGCAATACTGGTCTCAAGAGTGTTCAACCTAGCAAAAATATTTGTGAAAGAGGAATCAGACTTGCCAGGTGTACCATAAATCATAATCAATTTCTTTATGGCATCAAAAGCTTCATCCTCAGTACATAGCAAAATATCTTTATCATCCACAGCATCCAAAGCATATTGATAACGAAGAGCAATACCGCGGTAGAAACTATCAATAACAAAGCTAAGAATCATCTTAGGCTCAGTTTCCCTCTGTAAAGCGGAGATTCTAGAACAATCTTCTTTAAAACTCTCTTCACTTTTTTGCTTAAAAGTGGAGATCTCTTCCATAGGTGAAATAAATATTGGTACAAAACCAGACATGGTAGCAACTAGGGTAGGAAATAATTTTTTTGTGTTTTTGAATAAAGAAAGCAAACCAAACTAGACTAATATTTTTTTTGGGGGGGGGGTTGAAAAGAGGCAAACAAAACCAAGCAAAAGTAACTAAGCAAACTAAAAACAAAGTAAAGAGAAAAGAAGTGGAGAACTCCCCTTGTGAAGACATACTTAGCCTCCCCAGCAACGGTGCCAGAAAATAGCTTGATGACGCCCAGCACTGTCGTGGGACGCTTCGTTGGAAACCCCAAGAGGAAGGTGTGATGAGCACAGCAGAAAGTTTTCCCTCAGTAAGAAATCGAGGTTATCGAACCAGTAGGAGGAAGGAAACATCTCAAAGGTGTTGCAAGCAACATGGAAACCTACACAACACAAACTCAAGACTTTGCCCCAACGAATCAGTGAGGTTGTCAAGATCACTGGTTTGCTATAACAAAGGATTAAACGTATGGTGTGGAAGGTAATGGTTTGCAGAAAATAAACAAGTAATAGTGGAAGATGTATCAATGGTAAAGATTGTACCAGGGTCCATAGTACACTAGAGGTGCTCTCCTTAGATAAACAACATGGCGTGAAGGGTAAACAAATTACAGCATGGCAATTGACAGGAACTGAGCAAGGCATAACAACGCAATACCAGACAAAAGAATGCTATGAGATTCGATTAAGCAATACAACAATATACATAGACCGCCATCCAACTGCATCTATGACTAGAAGTCCACCTTCAGGTTATCATCTGAACCCCCTACAGTATTAAGTTGCAAGAAACAGTCAACTGCTTTAAGAAAAGTGTGTAAGGTAAACAATCCACTTGTTCCATGAATAAGAGACCGTTGTTTTCTCCCTAGTAGCAATAGCACATCTACAACCGAAGAGATTTCTGTCACTTTCCTTGGAAACTAGAGGCATGAACCCACTATCGAGCATAAATACTCCCTCTTGGAGTCACTACCAACTACTTGGCCAAGATAGCTACTAACGATGGAGAGCATGCAAGATCACAAACAACACAGACATGATAGAATCATAAAGACAAAACCATTAATCAATCTGACATAGTAATCTCAATATCCATCGGATCCCCACAAACACAACATGCATGATTACAAATAGATTAGATCTTGATCATGAACGAAGCTCACAAGATCTATACATGAAAGCATAAGGAGGAGATACAACCAGCTAGCTACTACATGGACCCATAGTCCAAGGTGGAACTACCCACGCATCATACCAGAGAGAAGGCCTCCGGGATGATGTCCCCTTCGGTAGGGTGCTGGGAAGAACTTCAGATCCCCCCGATCTAGGTACGATGGTGGCGGTGGCTATAGACGGTTTCGTGGAGTTTTGATCGGGTGTTTAGGGTTTCTACATCGGGGGCTTCTTATAGGCCAAGAGGCGAGACCGGGAGGCGACCAGGGGGGCCACACCCTGCCTAGGCGTGGGCCCACCACTGGCCACGCCTAGGGGGTGGCCGCCCTGGTTTGCTTCTCCGTCTCGTCTTATGGATTCGTGTCCCCCACGGTAAAATATTGACTTTGGCTTTTTTCCCGTCCAATTCTGAGAATATTGATTTTTTTGCCTTTCTGGAACCAAAAACAGAAGAAAACAGGCAACTGTCACTATGGCAACTTGTTAATAGGTTAGTTACAAAAAAGATATAAAAACACCTCAAAGTGTAGACAAAGCAAAGCAAAGTAGATAGTAAACAAGCATGGAGCATAAAAAATTATAGATACGTTTCCGATGTATCAGTAGGTAGAATCTGCTAGATGTAATTTTAACTCAATGATTTCAAATGAGCCAAGATTCAAATTATTAAAAAGAATTTTTTGGAATTGTTGAAACACTTGCACCTAAATCACAAAGTGCAGCTATCTTATTAGTCCCAATTTTAATCTTAATAGTAGGCTCAAAAATATCATCAAGCTTAACTAGTAATTTTTCAGCAATTTTCTTATATTCTTCCTCAAGCTCACATAGCTTAATTGCTACCTGATCAACAAAGTGTTGATGCATGGCTTCCTCATTTGCTTCACTTACCATAATCTTGATATTGATCATTTTATAATATCTTCAACCATGTAGTTTGGTGAAGGAACATTGCTATAGTCAAGTTCTTTAGGCTCCTCCCTTTGGATTCTTATCATTTTAAGTTCTTCAACCGGATTGGGCTCAGCTTTACCTGCAAATTTAGCTAGAATGAGAGTTTGACTCTCGGTTATCTTACTTATAGGTGCCTCAACAATCCTTGTCCTTTCCTAGAAGGCCTGCAGATCATTCCTCAAACTAACAGCTTGGTTAGATAATTTACCAAGCATAGCATCATGGTTCTCCGTTATTTTAACTAGGATATTGTTTTGCTCATTTTTTGAGTCCATAAAGTACTTAAGAATTTCTTGGAGACTACCATTACTTGATTCCATATTATTATTAGAGTTACCTATGGGACTAGAATAATGTTTCTGAAAATTTGGATTATAATTCTTCTTCCAAGCAGGGTTATACTCATTACAAGATATGAAGTCTACTTCTTCAATATTTGGTTCTGGGATTGCTCTTACCGGGGTTTCCTTACCTTTGATGGCTAATATGAGTTCATCCAACTTAGCATTGAGTTCTTCATTTTCTTGAGGTGTGACGGAGTTCACCTTGTTCGTGTTTGATCTTTCCACATGTCATTGGGCATGGTTGTCTTGCATGTTGTCTAGCTGCTGCTTTGCTTCGGTAATTTGTTTGCCCATAAATGTTCCTACAGCTGCAGTATCAAAAATAAACTTAGACACAGGGTTAAGAGCATTATAAAATAAATGGAGAATTAACCAATCTTCCATCCCATGACTGGGACAGTTCCTCATGCATTCTTTCATTCTCTCCCATGCAAGCGATAGTGGCTCACGCTCTTCCTGTCTAAAAACAGTAATATTAGATCTTAGTTGCATAGTCTTTGCAGGTGGAAAGAATTTAGTCATAAATAAAGAAGTACATTCCACCCATGATGCAATTGTATTTCTAGGCAAAGATAGCAACCATTATTTTGCTCTTCCTCTAAGAGAGAAAGTAAATAAATGCAACTTGACCGCATCGGGGTCAACATATTTAATGCACATCATATCACATATTTCGGTTTAGGTATTTAAGTGCATACTTGCATCCTCAACCGCACGGAAGGGTTCATCAAGACATTTCTCGCCTTAACCCCTAAACTAAATAGGAAGAGGGGTACTTGACTAATAGGGGCAACTGCATTGCACCTGAGCCTCCAAATTGATTCTGTTGAACCAAACTTAAATAGTGGGGCTTAATTTCATAATCTTCAGCAATGGGAGTATGCAAATAATCATTGTTGGGAGTTGCAAACTCCCCAAGCTTCTTTTCAGCCATATTTCCTATGTTTTTGGGTTTTCCTTAAACTTAAAACTTACGATAGTAAAAACAAGTAAACTAGCTAATTTTTTGGTTTTTCAAATAAAGACTGGAAGCAAACTAACAAAATTAAAACAAGAATTAAAACTATCAAGGTTCCTACTAACCTCACCAGGGGAGCTTTTGCTTCCCCGGCAACGGCGCCAGAAAAAGGGTTGATACCTTTGATCCGGATTACGGATGTAGTATAGCTTCTTTTTCCCTAGTATACCTATGTTTATCGAATCCTCGGGAAGCAGAAAGCAAAGTGAAGTTACTTGAACGGACCTTCAGGAGTTTTGGAATTCTTTTTGTGTTTTACCGGACCAAGAGTTTGCGATCTTTTATTGTTGATGATGATGGAGAGAGAGAGCCTAGTGCTTTCGGTTTCACCTGTAGCTGTGCAAAACATCTGATGGGAATAAAATATAATAATAAAGTATGCATGTAATTGTTAGAGAAATATAATTATATGTGGGTTGTGCATCCATAATTGCTATTTTCTCAGAAATCGCTTATATCAATAACCTACTAGTCTCATCCATAGAAGAAAGATAACTAATGATATGCATAGTGACGTCACCGTTAATCCCAAGTAAATATCTCACATACAGGCATACTACCATTTCTGTCACTAGGGTTCCCATCCTGCAGATTATTCATTACTCACACTCCCTATACCTGGATCAATCCTCGGGGTCTTGGGTACCTGATAAGTCCTTAGATTGATGCAAGAGAGGGTACAATAATCATCATGTCATACAAACTAATACATGATGCTACATGGCTAGGCCGAAGCCCTTAGCCCAAGGAGAATTAATCACACATAGAGATGAAATCAACAATCATAAAACATTGTAATAGAGATCATAGTATTGATAGAAAATAGTCTTACAGTGTCGCCAATTGGAGAAGAGATCTACTATTACAAGTGGTGGAATATGGCTACGATGATGGAGAAATGTTTGGAGATTAGATCTAATGGAAGGGTGTCGGCGGTGACAAAGCAGATGGAGTCAGGGGCGAGGATGTGTCGAGGGAGGATTTTTTTTGTCGCCCGAGGCCTCTTTATATAGGGGTCCCTTCACGAAAGTTGTTCTGTTTGACCTAATGGAGTCGATGGCAACTATACGGCCGGAACTATATGATACGTCCAAAATATATCTACTTTCCTGAACACTTTTGCTATTGTATCTCCTCTAAACTTGTGTGATTTGGATACAACTAACATGGACTGACGTTGTTTTCAGCAGAATTACCTTGGTGTCTAGTTTTTGTGCTGAAAATCAACTATCAGGAAAAATCCCAGAAAATATGCCAAGAATCCTATTTCACCAGAAGACACACGGAGCCAGAGTACGAGACGGAGAGGAGGCCTGGGGGGCCACACCCCTGCCATGCGCGGGCCAGGCCTAGCCGCGCCTGGGTGGTGCAACCACCTCAGACACCCCCTCGGCCTCCCTCTTCTCCTATAAGATGCCTTCTGACCTAAAAACTTAGGGGGTTGAACGTTTTTCCAGAAAGAGTTTCGTTGCGCCGCCACCACCAGAAACCAAGATTCGGATCCAAAAACTCCATTCTGGCACCCTGCCGGGACGGGGAGTTTGGAGAGGATCATCGCTATCGTCATCACCAACGCCTCTCCATCAACCATCCATGTTTCCCTCATCCATGAGTGAGTAATCCCCGCCAGTAGGCCATGGGGATGGTAGGGATTGGATGAGTTCTATCATGTAATCGAATAAGATTGTTAGGGCATAGTGCCTAGTATCTCTATTAGTGCTATTTGACTTTGTCACAACTTGTTGTGCTTAATGCTTGTCACTAGGGCCCGAGTGCCATGATCTCAGATCTGAACTTATTATTGAATCATTATGATAGTATTGTTTGTGATCTTATCTGCAAATTGTGTACACATATCATTGTCCGGATCCAGAGGCCCCGAAGTGACAGAAATTGGGACAACCGGAGGGGATGGCTGTGATGTGAGGATCACATGTGTTCACGGAGTGTTAATGCTTTGCTCCGGTGCTCTATTAAAAGAAGCACCTTAATTGCCAGTAGTTCCCTAGAGGCCCCGCTACAACGGGCTGGCTGGATAGAAGATGTTGTGCAAGTTCTCATTGCAAGCACGCATGACTATATATAGAGCACATGCCTAGGATTGTTTAGTACTTGGATGCTTATTCTTATTTATCTGCAATGCCCTAGATCTTGAAGTTACATGTTTAGAATCGTCCATGCAATGCCCATCCATCCATCTCTATGCCTACCGCACTCGAATCCCACTGTTTACTGTTACTGTTACTATTGCTCTTGTTCTACTGTTGTTGTTGCTCTACTGTTGCTACTACAAACTGTTGCTACTGATAAACTTTTGTGAGCAAGAACTATTTCCAGGTGCACCTAAAAACTCAGTTTTTAAGGCTTGCAAGTATTCTTTGGCTCCCCTTGTGTCGAATCAATAAATTGGGTAATACTACCCGCGAAGACTGTTGCGATCCCCTATACTTGTGGGTCATCACTATACGGCCGGAATTTTATTCTCGCCGTATAGTTGGTCGTTAAGCCTTTTGGATCCACTTCACGGCTCCTGGTTTCTTTGACGTGTTGGAAATATCGTATCTTTGACTTAAATGTTGTGATTCCCATCATTATACGTCATTATCTGCGCAGAAAAAAATAGCAAGAAAGGATTGCATACCCCTTTGATCATTAGGAAATAGTGGCAGGGTTTAGAGAGATATTTCATCAAAAGTATGAATAATATCTAGTTTAAATGTGAGTGTGGATGGCTATA
The DNA here is from genome assembly GCA_030063025.1 of Avena longiglumis. NCBI lineage: Eukaryota > Viridiplantae > Streptophyta > Magnoliopsida > Poales > Poaceae > Avena > Avena longiglumis. The sequence goes on along the minus strand of CP125974.1, from coordinate 464,836,621 downwards.
TTTCACAGCCAACAGAGAGCACTCCAGAGAACAAAGGACGAAGGTAAAGGTCTTGAAAAGATAAGGCCACCTCTAACTTCTATGGAAGGAGTAAAATTGCTTGATCCACTGATTCGATGTACACGAGCGAATGATAAGAGTAGTCGGATGGTGATCAGTCCATCGCGCACCCAAAGCATTGCTCTGCACATGAATAGGAGAATTATACAACCAATCTCAAAATTCAGACTGAAAATCTCGACAAGCGATGTTCGAAGCAAAGGAGCAATGCTTGTTCCTCATCGTATCTGTTGTAGATGATGTCACCATCGCGTTGAAAGACATCGGAAGATAAAAATAAAAAAATTAGTGGATTTTGGTCCACTAAAAGGTACAATAGATGAAAGATTCATCAGATGGCATGAAGACCGATTGTAGTAATGTCGTTACAAGAGGAAGAAGTGAAACCCTAGAGGTACAACAGAAACCCAACCACAAGAATTCCTGGACTCGAAGAAAAGGTAAGAGGGTAGATTCAAAACACGAAGAGGTAAGAAGAGAATAGCACAGAGGTAAGGAGTAAAAGCAGACCTAATCAGATCTATCCAGCCCATTTTCAAAATAGTTTTGACACTCTACATTGGCTGTTAGCTAGATTATCATATAGGGTGGACCATGGCGTATCGTAACTGTTGAGCTTTGGTACCACTTTGTAACACCCTAAGATTGGACATATGCAAGTTTTAGCAATTCCCACCAAACCCGCATAGAAACGATTCAAAGGTGCCCACCAGACACTTTCGTGCGGGTGGAAAACAAAGTAATATCATTACACATTAGTCCATGATAGAACCCATAAAATGGATATATACAACATGACTCCATGAGTCAAGAATACAGATATACGGTACAAAGATCCAAATAACCTTGAAAATGATACAACATCCAAATATGGACAAGATGCAAATGGGGATAAGAGTTCTGAAGAATAACCAACAACATCCATAACCCTGCCTAGGCCAAGCCGAAAGGGTAACCCTGCTAACGACGTTGATCTCAAAACCTGCTTAAACAAAAGGGATGCCAGCAAAGGGCAAAGGAAAAAGAGAGCGGTCAGTACTAAGGCCAGTACACGGCGAGACTTAGAATTCAGCGACTCTCGCCTACATAGGTATGGTGGACTGTAGCGGCAGTGCAACATGCACTATGCAACCTATAGAGACTCGATACAACTGGCGACTATCAGAGAGAGATAAGAAAGGCCTATTCGGATCCAACCTAAAACTACCACCATAAATACCCATCCTGGTATTCCCCTTCGAGACCAAACGAAGAAGTCATACCGAGGAAACTCACATAGTTGGTAATTTATTCGTTCTGTTATAGTTGCAGCGATTACTAGTCAGGTATGGTGAACATGAGTCATCCTGATATCATAAGCAGTGGGTAGTTTTAGTTAACCATTATGTTGTAGTTGCAATACTTACTAGTAAGATACATATAGCATGAGGCATCCCAATTCTAGCAGTTATTGGCACTTTTATTTACTCATTCCATTGTAATGAATATGATTACTAGTCATGTCAAAGTCAAATTTATAGTACTAGTTTAGTTATAGTTGTCTATGATCGAGATACTGTGCTCCAAGTCGTCCATAACTGCAGACACGGCTTTCAGAAAGATTTACCCTACATGGGGCACAAATAGCAACACACGCAGGATCAACCTCGAAAAAAACGAATGAAAACCCAACGAGGCATCACGACAAAGAAATCAAAAAATTCATATAATATTTCACGGGACCATCCCACTAAGCTACCCGCGACGAAGTTAGCCGGCTCCGAAACGGACCCAGCGGTTTGCGTCAATGGCTATAAATGACTGGGAACCCAAAAGTGTGACTGGACTTGTTGACAACGCGAAAACACTCCACTTACCTAAACAATACAGTAGTAAACGCTCTCCACGAGCAACAATAGTAAATAATGCAATAAACATGGCATAAGTACAAGATAGTAATAAAACCCCAAACTAGTTTGTGATCCCAAGAAATAAGATATGACTCAAGATCTGGCTAAGGGAATTCATGGTCCCACATGCGGATAGTGCGATAGTCAAGAAACAGGTATCAAGTACTCGGGGTCCTACGAGACACCAGTGAGCGGTTAAAAACCAAATAGCATCTATTGCCCACCGGTGCCTCTGCATTAGTTATAACTATTCCCAGCATTTTAATATCAGGTTGTAATTAAAGTCACGATCATCTCTAAAATAAAGCATATGGCAACCTTCCAACAACCGTGGAACACCGACGGCGCGAAGCAACACATATGCAAGCAACTATGACTCGCAAGGGCGACTATCTACCAAACAACAGGGAATAAGAGGTGTCCATGAAAATATAGGTTGCAAGGGATATAAAGTGGCATGGATTCTAGAGCATCACAACACAGATAGCAATAGATCAACAAGAGCAAGTAAAGACTAAAAATGTAAAATAGGTAGCAAGAGAAAGAATGCTCGCCTAGGAAAACACTGCCGAAGGTTCATCCGAAGATTGGGTCGTACTCGCATCAACTCCTCGACCTAATCTGTGAAGAAGCAAAGCACTAAAAGAAACACCAGATGCACTATTTAATACTATGGCAGAAGATTGGGCATGATGCATATATGATGTATGACATGGCAAAGGTGCGATGCAACTAGGAAATATTAAGCGAAATCAGGGTCCGAACAATTAATTAGATGGTTCATGTTGTTTAGATATCATGCAATTTAAATGTTGTATTAACAACATAAAATATGACACCGGTTTGTTACACAAATTTAAATGGAGCCAATATAAGACTAGATTTGTCTACATATCGCCTCCATATTTAATTATGAGATAAATCCACAAAATACCCCCAAATGACAAAGCATGTGTGCAATCATGAACAATTTAATATGCAATAAGTAATATAGATGGAAATTTATAAAACCAGGCCAGATATGGGACACACTGGGGGGGTCAGATCTAGGAGTCACGGGGTTCGACGAGGTCATAGGGATCGGTCTTCAAATTCAAAAGGGAGATCTTAGCGAATATCTTGCCGTTGGGATCCGGGTCCCAGAACGAGGTTCTTGTTCAGCTTGTCGATCTTGTCGCATGGGAGTGTTTTGAACAACCACGTCAAAATCTCCATAGTACCACTTCACTTGCGTCAACACCGAAGAATCACCGCTTCTCCACATCAACTCCATGTCGTCACAAAAGCACCACTTCATACGTCTGCGGATCACCACACTGAAATGGACAGACAAGGGGATCTGACTTGAACTGGTTACTTAGGCTCCCACACGTACCAGCAGGGCACACCAACGGGGATAGAGAAACAACAAAAAAAGGCAGGAGTGACTGCGCCCGCCCGACCGGAGACAAGGAGGTGGAGGTCGTGCGACGCGTGACGGAAGTGGCCAGGGGCGATGCCGGCGAGGTAGAGGCTCTACAGGGCGGCCGGAGAGGAGGCACTCAGGAGGATCTCGGAGGAGCCTCGACAGCAAGGAGACGTCACGGTGGCGTAGGGAGAAACACACAGATGCATCGCATGATCGAACGCGGGTTGGTGGAGCTCGTGACCAGAGAGGTGGAGGAGGCGGCCTCCGGTTAGCAGGGACGGGGCGGCTGCGGATGGAGGAGGAGGGGTCGACAGCGGCATAAGAAGAGGCGGCAGAGCTCGCACAACGACGAGGGGTGAGGCGAGCTCGGTGGCGGAGCCGACTAGGGGAGCAGTGCAGAGGAGAGGGAGGCTGGTAGCTCGCGGCCAGAGGTGGAAGACGGGGCGTGTCGAGGTGGTGCTACACGGGAGACCACTGGCGGCGGAGAAAGAAGGGCAGAGGAAGGAGATGAGGCAAGGGGAATCGAGAGAAGCGGGAAGGGAATCACGAGATGGGTCTGCGGGGGGGCGAACGTGGGCTGGGGCTAGGAAAAAACGTCGGGGTGGGGGTTTGCATTGTTCGTACGCGGGGGAGAGCGGGATGGTGGGCCAGGGTTTTGGCAACGATCGAGGATTCGAGGGTGGGTGCTCGCAGGATCAACGCGGGCGGGAGCGGGGCTGCCGCTCGCGGGTCTGGGCATGCGTGGCGGGCAGGGCCATGCGGGCAGGACGTGGGGGTTTGAGTGGTGGGAGTGTGGCGGCGGGGTTGGAGTTGATGGGAGCCTAGGTTAGGGTTTTGGTGGGGTTGTAGGTAACTTCCGGTTGGGCTTTGGTTCTGGCCGGTGGCGGCCTCCCCGCAAAATATTTATTTTTCTTATTTAGTTTATTATGTATTTAATAGATTTTTGCAAATAATTTTTAATAAACGAAAATATTCAGAGGGACATGGGGTTTTGTTTTGAATAGTAGAAGAGTAATATTGTGGAGTACAAAATAAGGTTTAGAAAAATATTTTTAGAGACGAAGTATGCATAATGTCATGATGATGCATAAAGATAAACACATGCGATTTTCTAGTAATAGTTTTCCCGGGGTGCTACACCACGGGTCTGATGCTTTTGGGGCATATGCTATGGATGAGGATTCTATGGTCGAGGCTGACATGGTTATACCCTACGGGTACGTGACTTCAGCATACCTGGTCCAGCCCAAGGAAGGCCCACAGCAGATATACGTTGGCCCATGAAGATTTTCGGGTGGCCAAGGCCCATGACGCTTTCGGATCCTTGGAGAGCAAGACTAGCACAGATAGGAAATTCAAAGGGGTAAAACCCTAGAACTTGTAACTGACTAGGACTATGCCCGGGACCTGCCTAAGTCTATATAAAGGCCAGGAGGGCACGTCCTAGATCTCTCGACTCATACTTTCGTACACACCTCCACGCCAGATCGAATCTGCGCATCCTGTAACCTTTGGTTCCGCCGTAATCAAGAGCAGACAAGCAGGAGTAGGGTTTTCCCTCCGGGGGCCTGAACCTGGGTAAATCTCGTGTCCCCTGGTTGCTTGTCTGTTAACCGTGCCACGATCTCCAGCATCCCCATCTTCTCCAAAACCCAAGTCCATAACAATGGGCATTGACGAGATTAAACCTCGTCAATTGGCGTCGTCTGTGGGAATCGGGGCTGCGATCGTGTGGTTTCGACCGACCGATCTACAACTCAGCGGCGGAGAATCACCTCCTCTTGAGGACTTTCGACTTCACCGCCCACGCCGTCCACCATGAAGGATTTCGAGCCCGTGGCGGCGGACTCGAAATTTTGTTGAGCTTCGCTTCCGGGTGGGACAAGCGGCACCCTCCGCCTTCTGGCGGGTGCCGTGCCATCAATCGAGGCCTGTGGGCTCCACACCACGTGCTACGCACGTCTCCATCGACAGATGAGTTCTACAACGGCATTGCAACTCCGATCTGTGCGATCCACCTTGGACGAAGGACCTACGATTCCGGATCACGAAAGCTGCGGCAGCAAAACCGATCTGGCGCTACTGTGCGCGCGGTCATCCAGGATCAATAAGCGCGCCTAACACCGCCCAACACGAACCCCAACCCGCAGGAAGCGGCGAGCGAAGAAGCAGTCCACCCGAAGAGAAAACAACAGCCACGTCATCCAACTTAGCAAAGAAGGATGGGTCCAGGCACGCCGTGCCGTCGCAGGCGACATAGTCCTACCCGTGGACTCCCCACGTGACCTACTGATGGCGTACCACTACCTCCTCATCGAGGAGCACAAGAAGAAATTCAAGATCACGAGGCGCCGACAAGCGCAAGCAAGCGACCTCCGAGTCCGGTAGCGACAGCTGCGCTCTCGCCATGACACCGGCTCTAGCGACGGAAACCGAAACAAGCACGCTCGCGGGTGGAGAACATGGATCCCAAAGAACGCCGTGATGTAACCCGAACTCTCCACGTCGTTCATGGATATGGATGCCGGCAACATCATCCGAAGACACCGCAGCTGCGATCTGGCGTACTGCGTATCTTGCGGCCCACCATCCTCGAAGGGACGAAAAGATCCATGCATAAGTCGCACTCACGGACTCGGACTCGTCGGGCTGCGCTCCATGAAGACGCTCTGCGCGGACAAAGAAGAAAGCTCGGTCGGGCGGCCGGGCCACCCTTCATCCGAAGGAGGAGGATCACGACCTTCCTCGAAGGAAGAAGACTCGCATCGCCATAAAGCGACTACGACGCGGAGACGCGCTTACGGCGCAAAATCGACAAAGCGCGAGCCAAACGCATGCTCATCCGAGTCGAGATGGATGAAGATGAAGGAGAACTCTGCGGAGCTCGATGCCAGCAGATCTTCGACGAACACGGATGCCACGCAATTTCAAGCTTCCTTCGGATACTCCGAAGTTCAACGACGCAAGATCCAAAATCTTGGCTCGGATCATCATCATCCGTCAAGCTGCCTGGCGGTAACAAAGAAACCGCCATGCAATGCCTCTAGCTGCGGTGACGGTATGGCGTAGTGCAGCTCAGAGCCTATCATCGGGATCCATCCGAAGTTGGGAGGAGCTAGCTTACGACTTCATCCGAAATTTCAAGGGCACCAGCAAGAGGCCCGCCTCAATCGAAGAGTTGCGAGCACACTCGAGAACGGGGATTCTATTCGCTCGTACATATTATCTGGTCTACCACCAAGAACTCCGCGCATATCTCGAGAGAGGCCATCGGCGCCTTGAGGCGGCGTCAACGACAAGATTTCAAGGAAGAACTTGGGCGTGTCAAGCCCAAGACACTCGACCACCTCATGGAAATTGCCAGCATTGGGACGGCGAAGATTGCATCCAAAGCGCAATCGATGAAGAGGGCGACTACGGCAAGGCGAACGCCACAAGAAGAGAAGATCGCGTTTCTACGAAGGCTGACGGACCCGACATGGTCGCGGCCGGCTCGCCGACCGCCATACGACAACCGCCAGCGTGGAGGTTACATGAGGAAATCTCCGTGGCAACGGACGATCAGCACAGTCGTGGCAACACCGCGATCGCGACAACGGACCCTCGGCATTCGAAAAACTTTCGGGTCCATGCACCATCCACTTCTACATGGACAAACAAGATGGCAAAAAGAAAGCCAGTCACATGCTCAAGGACTGCCGCGAGTTCCAGAAACTCAGCGAAAGCATGGCGCAGATGAGGCAACAAGCCCCAATCCCTGCGTTCGGAAACGCACCCGCGCCAGGAGAAATAGCACACGGAGCTCCTCCACCGCCACCTATTGGAGGCCCAAACCAACAAGTCGCACCAGCAGAAAACAACACCGGGGTCGTATACCCCCCACCAAAGGGAGCACTAAATATGATCCAGAAGGGACGCCCCACAAACAAGGTGCAGAAGAAAATCACCCGACAAATCAACTTGGCCGTGGCAACTCCGCCTGCAATCCCTGAGTACCTCAGCGGATCAGAGTCCTGCATCACGTTCACTCGCGCGGATCACCCTTGCCAGATCCCCCGCCCAGGTCATGCTGCCCTGGTGCTAGAGGCGCAGATCGGAGGCTTCGAGATGAGTCGCGTCTTCATGGACGGTGGCAGCGGCATCAACCTAATGTTCGCAAGCACCCTAGCAGCTATGCGGATCCCGCAATGCAGCCTGAAACAATCAGACACAACGTTCCACGGCATTGTCCCAGGAAAGGGCATATTCCCCCTGGGCAAAATAGGACTCGACGTCATCTTGAGCCGGACAACTTTCGGCGGGAGCGAATCGAATTGAAGTGGTGGGTGGCGTCACAATACCACGCCATCTGGGCGTGTAGCATTCGCAAGGTTCTGGCCGTCCCACACCACGCATACCTACTACTCAAGATGCGACCAAGGCGTCATCACGATCCATGGGAGCTTCACCCGATCGGACCAATGCGGAGATTTCAACAAAATCTCGATCTTCGGCATGCAAGACGAGCTTGTAAGGCTCCGCGAGGTGACAGACAACGGGCTACCCCCAGTCACAAGGCAGAACGCACCTGACATGTCCTTCGACTCCACCGTCAACACCAAAAAAGTACAGGTCCATCCGACGGATGCCTCAAGACGGCCTTGATCGCCAATGACCTCAGCACCGCATAGGAAGGCACGCTCGTCGAATTCCTCCGTGAGCGCTGGGAAATCTTCGCCTGGTGTCCTGCGGATATGCCAGGAGTTCCCAGGGAATTCGCCGAGCACGCACTGAATGTCTTTCCAGACACCAAGCCAGTCAAGCAGTCCATCCGAAGACTGTCGGAGCCACGAGCCGAAGCTATCGGCAAGGAAATCAATAGACTACTCGCTGCAGACTTCATCAGGGAAATCAAAGAAAGCGAGTGGCTTGCAAACACGGTGATGGTCTCGAAGAAGGACACGGACATCCTGTGGATGTGTGTGGACTTCACGTCACTAAATAAGCATTCCCCAAAGGACCACTTCCCTCTTCCACGGATCGACCAGATTATCGATTCGACAGCAGGTTGCGAGAAACTCTCCTTCCTCGACACCTACTAAGGCTATAACCAGATTTGGCTCAAGGTCGAAGATCATGAGAAAACGGCGTTCATTACACCGTTCGGAGTATTCTCTTACAACACAATGCCCTTCGGGCTAAAGAACGCGGGTGCCACGTACCAACGATGCATGCAGGTCTGCCTCAAGGACCAGATCGGTCGCAACGTCCAAGTTTATGTCGACGACATAGTAATAAAAACCAGGGAGGCAAGGACACTTATCGACGATCTCCGCGAGACGTTCGAAAACCTTGATCGCTACAGGATCAAGCTCAATCCCGAAAAGTGCGCCTTCGGCGTCCCATCAGTCATTGCCGGGTACTTCATCTCTCAACGAGGGATCGGCGAACCGAAGAAAATCAAAGCCATCATGGCGATGGAGAAGCGAAAAACCTCAAGGCGTCCAGCTCGCGGGGCGAGCGGCGCTAAGCAGGTTCATCAGCCGTATGGGCGAGAAGGCCCTACCATTCTACCAGCTGCTACGTAAAGCAGAAAAGTTCGAGTGGACGCCAGAAGCCAACGACGCATTTGAAAGCCTCAAGCGGCTCCTCTCCACCTCGCCCGTTTTGGTCACGCCAAAGGAGCGCGAGCCCTTGCTGCTGTACATAGCAGCCACACATCAGGTGGTCAGCACCATACTCGTGGTTGAACGACCCGAAGAAGGCAAGACCCACAGGGTCCAGCGCCCAATTTACTACCTCAGCGAGGTACTGACACCAACAAAGCAGAGGTACCCTCACTACCAGAAGCTAGCCTACGGCGTATTCATGACGGCTCGACGGTTGAGCCATTACTTCCAGGAGCACCAAGTGATGGTCGTCAACGAAGCACCCCTGAACAGCATCCTGAACAATCCAGAGGCCATAGGACGGGTGGCCCTGTGGGGCATCGAACTATCACCCTTGGACATCGTCTATGAGAAGCGACACGCAATCAAATCTCAAGTCCTTCCGGACTTCCTGGTACACTGGATGGAGCTGCTGCGGACACCCGGACATGTCGCGATCTGGACAATGCATTTCAGCGGCTCCAAGCGCGGCCGGGCGGCGAGTCATCTTGACCTCCCGCAAGGTGACAAGATGAAGTACGTTCTTCGGATGAAATTCAGAGCCTCCAACAACGAAGCCGAATACGAAGCCCTCATCCATGGCATGAGGATGGCAAAGATATGCGGCGCAACGCGCCTGGTCATCTACGGTGACTCCAACCTCGTCGTCCAGCAAACGATGAATGAGTGTGACGCACACGCCGAAAACATGATCGTGTACCGCGCGCTCTACAACGCACTCGAAGGAGAATTCGACGGCTGCGAACTTCGGCACGTTGGAAGAGAGAGCAACGAGGAAGCCGATAGACTCGCCAACATCGGCTCCACTTGCGCAAAGGTACCACCAGGTGTGTTCCTCGAACAAATATGCGTGCCATCCATCAAGCGGAAATTCCCCAAGGGATCACCCGAAGAAGCACAGCACTCGGGAGCTACGCTACCCGAAGGACACGAAGGACCCGAAAAGCTAGACACGGAGGTAGCCATGGTCAACCTAATGCAGGTCATGGCAGTCGAAGAAGCTTGGACACGACCATACCTCCAGTTCTTGATAACTGGAGAATTGCCTGACAGCCCAACAGACGCCCAGCGCATATCTCGCCGGTCAAAAGCCTTCACCGTCATCAACGGCGAGCTGTAAGCGACATCACGGTATACTTCAACGGTGCGTCACCATCGACGACGGCAAGGACATACTCCAAGACATCCACGAAGGCATCTGCGGCCACCACGCAGGCAGCCGCTCCCTTGTCGCTAAAGCCCTACGAGCAGGATTCTACTGGCCGACGGCCATGAGCAACGCAAAGGACATCGTCCGAAGATGCAACGGGTGCCAACGGTTTGCCGACAAACCGCACGCACCTGGCTCCGAGCTCAGGCCCATACCTATAGCTTGGCCTTTTGCTCAATGGGGCCTCGACGTGATCGGCAAACTGCCAAAATCCTCAAAAGGAGGACACGTCTTCCTCCTGGTCGCAGTCGACAAATTCACCAAGTGGATCGAGGCCATGCCGGTCACCAACCAGAAAGGCAAAACTGCCGTCAAGTTCTTCGAGTCTATTGTCTACAGGTTCGGCGTACCACACGACATCATCACCGACAACGGATCGAACTTCATCTCCGAAGAATTCCAGGACTTCTGCGAAAACCTTGGGATCAACATCACATATGCCTCAGTGGCACACCCGCAAACGAACGGGCAAGTGGAAAAGGCCAACGGCCTAATCGCCCGGCATCAAGAAGCGCCTCATGAGCTCACTCGAACAAAAAGCTGGAAATTGGACGAAAGAGCTACCCTCCGTCTGTGGAGCTTACGAACCACGTAAACAGCTCCACCGCTCTGACCGTTCTTCATGGTACACGGGCCGAAGCCGTGCTACCCGGCAATCGCCACAGGCCCCACGGGTCGCCTCTGATGAAAAGAATCCACGCTGCACTCGAAGACGCTGTCGATACACTCGAAGAAGCACGGGATATAGCGGCGACTCGATCGGTGTGTACCATGAGAGTCTCCGCTACTACGGCCGCCGTTGCGCCAAGGTCCTTCGTCGAAGGAGACCTCGTCTTGCGACTCAAGCAAAAGCGACCGAATAAATTCGAGTCGCCATGGGAAGGACCCTACGTCATCACCGAAGTCATCTCAGGTGGCGCCTATCGCCTCAAGCACGTGGAGTCTGGAGTCGCATACTCCAACCCATGGAATATCTCGCACCTGCGACGATTCTACACGTAGCAACCTACCCCCTTCTTTTACTTTCAATAAGGCTTCCAGCCAAGGCTACTCAGCCGAACAATGTACCTCCTCCATTACGATATAAATAAAGCTAAGTGTCTCGCCCCAAAACTTTGATTCACTATTTTCTGCAACTATACTACATGCTACAAACGCACTCGGGGGCTCCCCCCACCTCACGATTTCATCGACTGAGGACCAAACGTGTACACCTGAGTAGCTGACAACGTCAGGCAAACTAAAAGGACACGTACCCAATTAAAGCACTGCGTGCTCACAAACAAACAAACCTTTACAACAAAGGGCACAACACGCCCAGCCGAAATATACAAATTTTACATCTCTCTCTTTTTACAGGTACTACCTATGTTGAAGAATAACCTGGGCACGCTGCTCAAACAAATCTACAATCTGTTCGGCATACTGCCTTACAGCCGCGTAATGCGGACCCATGTCCCACTCGCCACCATCAGGGCGAAGAGGTGGCCTAGCAGCCAGGGCAGCCAAATCCACGTCAGGCCGGTGCAACCTCGTAAGAGATAACGCAGCTTTCACTCCCGCGACAAGCTGCTGCCGCACCAACTCCTTGACATTGCTTACGTTCCGAAATTTCGACAGAAGACCCGCAAGGTTTGTTGGCACGGCATCTAAAGGGAACATGACGTGCAACACTGAGGAAAGCGATGTCTGCACTTGGCGGAGCACCCGCGAAACTTGATGAACATGATCCTGCACCGTCGCCAGGGCTATGGCGCGATCACGATCCATCCAGAAGAAGCCGCCGACCTCCATGTCCTGTTGAGTCAAGCAATTGACCCGAACAGCGACACGCTCTTTTTCTTCCCTCGGAGCAAGATTTGCACCTGCAACAATCGGACAAAATAAGAGTAAGGCCAACAGGCTCACCCGAAGAACAGAGCTACAGCTCGACCAAAGAACAACTTACATTGCAGCTGCTCGGACAACCGGACCAACTCCGCCATCAAGTACTCCTCTCTGGTTGCACCACGATCCGCCTTGGACTTCCAAACGTCGGCATGACCGCGTAACCCGAGCAACTCCCTCTCCAGACTGCGCACACGATCCCGAAGGAAAGTGAGCTGCGAGGAATCATCCAATGATGGACGCAGCGGCATTGCGGATGGGGCGTCAACAGGGTCAGCTCCCGAAGGAACCTAGAGCGGCAGCAAAAGAAAGGAACACAAACATTCAGCCAAGGATAGAGCACAACTCAGAGGAATTCATTAAATATATAAGGCCACTACGTGGCACAAGGATGGTGTTCTTCAAGATATTTACAACAAAAACAGACTACAAACTATCCTACGTCTACTACTCCTAAGATGCAGGGCCCTGAGTCGCCTCGGAGCCAGACTGCCTAGCTTTAGCCTCGCCCTGCTGCCGCGGTGCATACTCAGACAGCAAATCAATGAGCTTGGGCCCATATCACTTACAGCGAGCAGAATAGGCAGCAAAGGCTACCTCGGATCCATCCGCAGCCGTCGGCATCCGAGAGGTGATCTGGGGCAGATCCAGCTCCGCTCCAGCCGCCATGGCCATCGCCCGATCAGACGGCGATGCCTTCTGTTTGCGTTTATCGCCACAGCGCCTCGGTAGAGCCTCGCCGAGCATCCACATCGTCAAGGGCTGCGCCCGCCGGGACAAACTCCTTAGAAGCGACCAAGGACCTCTTTCGCCTTGGCGAGGAGTTGACAGCGGTCTTTGCGGTCTTGACCGCCACACGGTGGCATCATATAGAGCACTCCGTGCTCGAGCACCTTGATCGAACTCGATGCTGCGGCATCTGAGACAAAGAAGAAAAGCATGAAGAAAAGCGGCTGGCAAGACCAAGAAAAAGAATCAAGTACAAAATTAGCACTCACCGAAATAGCCTGGCGTGACCATGAGCTTGGCCGCCACCTCTTTTTCACGAGCAGCCGCAACGGTGGCCAGCTGCTCCTCACGATCTGCGGCCTCTTGCTGCAAACGCTCATTCGCTTCGGCTGCCTTGGTCAGCTCTAGCTCGAGGCGCTCTTTCGCGCCAACGGCGGCTCTAGCCTTCCGCTCCGATTGACCAAGGCTCTTTTTGAGAGCGTCGACCTCGCGGAGGGAATTTTTATGCTCCTCTGCATTAAAGACAAGCAAGTGTCAAAGAGTAGGACCAAGATAAAAAAAGAGAAGCATTAAAAGACAGATAGATACCTTGAAGCTGCCGAAGGTTTGCCTCCAGCGCCAGGTGCTCCTGCACCAGCCGCTTGGCCTCCTGCACAAAAGGCTGAAGAAAAAGGTAGCAGTAAGAAAAGGACTTGGGGGCTACGCCCAACACAAAGGAGTAAAAACAAATTCGCACACGAAGATACTCGGGGGATCCCCCCGTGATACGAAGCAGAAAAACTTACATGCTCTGATGGTGACTCCGAAGGACCGCCTGCGAGTGCGCACCACACCTCCTGCAACGGAGGATCCAGAGGCGCGCCACCCGAAGTCGCCACCGTCTGAGGAGGAGGAGACGCAATCTTCGACTCCCCCATCATCTCCCGCGCACCACCACTGGAAGAATCATGGGAGGAGTGCCTACACACAAACCAATCAGCACAAGCACAACAGATCATGAAGGAAAAAGGACAATGGTACAGCAAGAAACTTACGAGCCTAGTGAGCTCAGGTCAAAGACAGGAGGAGACCTTCGGTCTCTCTTCTCCTTTTTCTTCTCTTCCTTCTTCTCCTCCTTCTTTTCTTCCTTCTTCCGCTTCGCTGGCGGGTGCGGCGCTACAGCCCGCACAGGAATGGCAGGAATGGGAGAGGAAGAGCCTCCATGACCATCACTATGACGCTCAAGGCCCAAAGGGTTTCTGGGAGTCGGAGGAGTCGAGGCATCCGAAGACTCGATGGAGCTCCGCGACCGTTTTCGCGTATGGTCCTCACTCGACTCTTCAGCATCCTCCGATGGAGATCGCGCCGACGGTAGCTCGGACACGGAATCAACCACTTCATTATCCGGGGCATTCGGATACCTTCGGGCAACGGTGGTACCATGTCCGACACTTTGAAGCTCTGCAAGATTAGAAGGAACTTTGTTAGCAAACAAAGGAAACAAATACACAGCCGACAAAAAAAAAGAGCACTACGTGCACAAATCTACACCTGTGGTACGACCAACGTCGAAGAAAAGGGAGGAGTCAGCAACTTCCCCGGGATTTCTTCTCCGGCCTTGAACTTCAGCAGCGCGCGAAGGGCCCTGTCAAGATCCCCCTCGGAGATTTTCTCACTCGAAACCCTCGTCGGATCACGGTGCCCAGAATAAAGAAACATTGGGTGCGCCCTCGCTTGGAGAGGCTGCACCCGACGCTCAAGAAACGTCCGGATGATGTCCACACCGTTCATCTCTTTCTCCGGAATCAGTTGGAGATCCTCCACCCGACGGTAAAGGGCCTGTATCTCCGCCACCTCACCGTCCAAGATTTGGTTTTTCCAAGACCTTTTCTTCTCAATCATTTGGGAGGGGTCAAAGGGAACAAGACCAAAATCTTGCCCGGGCACTACGGAGTCGCGGATATAAAACCATCGCCTCCGCCAGTACTGGACAGATTCGTACATGGAAAAAGAAAAGAAGAAAAGATTGGGACTAAGGGAGATGATGCAACCCCCAATGGGATATACACCATCCGAACCAGATTCCCTCTTCACGGAATAGAGCTTCTGGAAGAGGCCAAAGTGCGGCTCAATGCCAAGCCAGCACTCGCAAAACGTGATAAAACACGCAATGTGGAGAAGATAATTGGGAGACAGATGATGAAGCTGAATCCCATAGAATAAGAGCAGTCCACGAAGGAAGTCATGGACTGGAAACGAAAACCCACGCAAAACGAAGGTGAGAAACATAACCCGGTACCCAGATGGGGGACGGGGGATTACCTCATTGCCAGGGAGTTTGACGGCCTCCCTATCTTGCGGGATCAAGCCCCGCTCGCGCAGCTTGCGGAGATCTCTCTCCCGCGTCTCTGATCGCCGCCAGCCACCATCGGCGACGCGAGTAGCGGCGGTGCCCTTCTTCCCTCTGGTGGTGCTGGTCCCAACCGCAGATGAAGATTTCTTTGGTTTCCCCATCACGTTACGGCGGCGCCGGCGGAGAAAACGTAGAAAGAACAACGGAAATGTGGAAGGAAATCCCAGCGCGAAACAAGAATCGCTCGAGCGCAAGGAGGCAGTGAACACAAGAACTGGTGCGGTGAAAACAAACCATGGTTTCCCTCAATGATTATAACAACGAAGACGACGCACGGCAGCCGTTCATCCAGAAGACCTAACGCCAACGGCAGATCTGGCCGTACACGTGTCAACATCACAACGAACCATCGTTACCACGCCGTCCACTACGCGCGGAAATCGAGGGGACGCCGTAATTATCTCCACGCCGCGTGTGACCGGTCAATTCAAAGTCAGTAAGTGGGACCCATGTTCGTCCAGTCAAGTCATCTCTGGCGCAGCAGACGCTTGAGGTCATCGATCGTCAGCACTGATGTCATCAAAAGCCATACTAGCACCAACTACAATTCTTCGGCTCCACAGCTAAGAGTACTCACTCGAATCTTTGATTCGACTAAATACTCGGGGGCTACTCCTATCAGGAGCGCTGGCCGCGCACCCGGAAGATGAATAACGACAAAGTATTTCTTCGAGTCCTACGTCGAGTCTGCGACTCCACTACGGACTCGGGGGCTACTTCCATAGGGAGGATGGATTTTGTCATCCGAAATTTTTTGAGTCCTACGGACTTAACAACCGAACAAATGCTTGAACTAAAGTCTCTGCTCGAGTCTACGACTCGAACAGACACTCGGGGGCTACTCCCATAAGGAGCGCTGGTCGCGCACCCTATGAATTCTTCGACTGTGGTCTTTCGGATCAGCACACAAAAACTCTTTGGCATCTTTGCCCAACAAAACGCTGAGTGAGGAACGATCTCCTTGGCCACCCGAAACACCTCCGCGGTGACAAACATTCGGATGCTGTGTCTGCGACACAAAGATAAGACCTGCAGATATCATCTGACGGCCTGGCAACGTACATGACTGCGCTCTGCTAGTACAAATCCATGTCGACAGGCGTGATGAAAAATCCCGACGGACGCGTTGGGTACATTAATTAAAATCACTGGAATTCCACTCTTGTAAGTCCTCCGCGGCCTGAGTCGAATTACGCCAGCATATGTTCCAGGTCCGAGTAAAGGGACTCGAACTTGAAGAAGATTGTGTTGTTTCGTCCTAAGGCGTTAAGCGACCCTGATCCGTCGTGAGTCGAGCTGCGTCAACAATCCCTACACATATACTATTAATACATAGTTGCACCGAAAGATGGAAGAGTCCTTAGTCGAATCTACGATTCGTTGATCACTCGAGACTCTTGACATGGTTATACCCTACGTGCATTGACTTGACATACCGGTCCCAAGGAAGGACCACAGCGGATATCTGTTGGCCCATGAAAATTTTGGGTGGCCAAGGCCCATGACGCTTCGGATCCTTGGAGACTAGCACAGATAGGAAATTCAAAGGGGTAAAACCCTAGAACTTGTAACCGACTAGGACTATGCCCGGGACCTGCCTAAGTCTATATAAAGGCCAGGAGGGCACGTCCTAGATCTCTCGACTCATACTTTCGTACACACCTCCACGCCAGATCGAATCTGCGCATCCTGTAACCTTTGGTTCCGCCGTAATCAAGAGCAGACAAGCAGTAGTAGGGTTTTCCCTCCGGGGGCCTGAACCTGGGTAAATCTCGTGTCCCCTGGTTGCTTGTCTGTTAACCGTGCCACGATCTCCAGCATCCCCATCTTCTCCAAAACCCAAGTCCATAACAATGGGCATTGACGAGATTAAACCTCGTCAGAGGCAATGCGTAGGAAGGCGTAGATAAATCTTGATTCTCATGGTACTAAGTGTTCTTCAAAATCCTTTCTTTCTTTCTTTTTCTACACCAGTTATTATAGATAAGCTTGCCAATGTTGGCATTAGCATGTAAAAATATGTAAAGCAAGTTAATTTTTCTAGTTCTATACTTAGACATATGGAGGTTGACCGTTTAATGGTTACTCTTAAGGTCATGGTTTTTCCTGATTCTTTACCAATAGAGGAGGAGGAGTTGCATGCCACATTAAATGGTCAACTACTCTCTCACTTAGTTGGTGAAGTGTCAGATGTGGGCTTTGATGAGATGGGGTTGGGTTAATTGTTTGAGCTTAAAGCCCCATGTCGTAAATCAAAGAACCAAATGTCTTGGAAGAGAACTCGTGCATCCAAATCTCCTATTGTTTCTCAATGAATTGCATGTTCTCAAATAGTAGAGATCTTCGTGACTTGGCTATAATTTTTTTTCCGATTGTGAGAAAGATCATAAGTTGGATTTTTGGGTATTTTTCTGAGATTGGTAGACATGATTTCTGGCAAGCTTAACTCAATCACCTTTATGATGGAGTGGACTTTACATGGGTATCACGTCCGCCACATGGTAGATCTGGGGGATCCTGTTAGGTGTCAGATATGAGACTATGGAAGTCTTAGCCAGTTCAGTTGGAGATTTTTTTATTAAACTCCATATCCGTAATAAGGCTGATGATTTCATATGGTCTCTAGTCGTTGTCTATGGGGTTGCCCAGGGTGTTTATAAATCTGACTTTTTGTGTGAGTTGGTTAATCTATCTAAGGATAATCTGTATCCTATACTTATAGGTGGAGATTTGAACTTGCTAAGATTCCCTCATAAGAAAAGTCGGGGCCATTTTGATGAACATTGGCCTTTTCATGTTTAATGTTGTCATAGACAGCTTGGACTTAAGAGAGGTTAATATGTTAGGAAGATAGTTCACCTGGGATAATAGTCTTCCGGAGCCTACATACGAAAAATTGGATAGAATGCTAATGGATACCGAATAGGAAGAAAAAATTCCTATGGTAACTGTTCATGCTCTAGAGCGTTTTGAGGATTTGTTGGATCATGCTCCATTACTTTTATCTGTTGGAACACCACCACAAAAATCTAAACATAGTTTCAAGTTTGAACTTAGATGGATTGATCGTGATGGTTTCCATGACTTGGTGAAGGCTATTTGGGAGAAACCGGTTAGTGATCAAATGCCTATATAGGGATGGAACAACAAAATATGTGTATTACGCAAATTCCTTTATGGCTAGACCAGACATACTGCTAGAATCCTTAAAAAAGAGAAAATACGCCTTTTATATATTATTAATGGTTTAGAGGCTTCAACGGAAGTTAGGCTATTAATTGTACATGATATTGAGCTTAAAAACCAATCGAATGCGGAAATTGTCAGACTACTTCGCGAGGAGAACTCAAATGGTACCAATGCTCTAAAGCAAAATTCATCATTGAAGGAGACACGAATACAAGATACTTCCATGTTGTTGCCAATGGCAAGAATAAGAAGAAACTTATTCACTCTTTAATTCAGGATGAAGGTATGATTGAGGGGAAGGAGCAACTAAAATCTTATATTACAAGTTATTGCAAATCCTTGTTTGGGGCACCACCGAAAAATTCTTTCTCGTTGGATGAGTCCCAAACATCGGATATTCCTCATGTTTCTATTGAGGAGAACAACTTTCTAACTGCCCCTTATATGGAGGACGAGGTCAAGAAAGCTATTTTCCAAATAGAACATAACAAAGCGTCAGGGCCTGATGGCTTTCAAGCAGAATTTTATCAAAAGTTCTGGAAAGTTATCAAGGAGGACCTGATGCATTTTTTTGATTTTTTGCAAGCAGGCAGCTAGACATTTTTAGACTAAATTTTGGCAACATAATTTTACTTCCTAAGATTAATAATGCAGAATGTATACACCAATATCATCTAATCCGCCTTCTTAACGTTAGTTTTAAAATCTTTACAAAAGCTGCTATGATTAGACTAAATTCAGTAGATGATCATGCTGTACGCCCATCTCAAACTACTTTCATGCAACGAAGAAACATCCTAGATGGTGTAGTAATTTTGCACGAAACAATCCATAAACTACACTCAAAGAAATTAAATGGTGTATTGTTCAAGATTGAGTTTGAAAAGGCTTATGATAAAGTTAATTGGTCTTTTCTTCAGCAAACACTCCGTATGAAAAGCTTTTTGGAGGAGTGGCGTGCTCTCATAAAGTCTTTTGTGTCTGGTGGTATCGTTGACATTGACACTGGCAAATACTTCTAGACCAAGAAAGGGCTAAGACAAGGGGATCCACTATCGCCTATACTATTCAACATAGTGGTTAATGTGTTGGCTATCCTTATTGAGAGAGCTAAGGGTGATGGCCAAATTGAAGGATTAGTCCCCCATCTGGTTGATGATGGTCTCTCCATTCTTCAATACGCTGACAATACAATCTTATTTATGGAACATGATCAGGAGAAAGCTAAGAATCTGAAATTAATATTATTAGTATTTGAGCAACTCTCGGTATTGAAAATTAACATTCATAAGAGTGATTTGTATTGTTTTGGCGTGGCTAACAACAAGGTCCACATATACGCGGAACTATTCGGCTATGGCCAGGGGCAATTTTCAATCAACTATATGGGAATACCGATCCGCTATCGGCGTATCACGATTGTTGAATGGAAACTCATTGAGGAAAGACTCCAAAAACGTATTAATAGTTGGAAAGGTAAATTGATATCCCTTGGCGAAAGAATCATACTCATAAATTCAATACTCACCAACATGGTACTGTATATGATCTCGTTTTTCCATCTACCAAAAGGTGTCTTGAAGAAAGTTTATTATTTCTGATCAAGATTCTTTTGGCAAGGAGACAATGAGAAAAAGAAATATTGACTAGCCAGATGGAATGTGGTTTGTCGACCTAAAGAATATGGTGGACTGGGTATTCATGATTTGCAAGTCAAAAACACCACGCTTCTGGATAAATGACTTTTCAAACTATTTACAGAAGATGGTATCTGGCAAACCATTGGAAGTATGTTGGTTCCAAAGTTGTGTCTTAAGTTCTGGGAATATAAATGGCTTGGTCAAACTTCCCTTCGTGAATAATATCCAACTCTATATTCGATTGTTAGGCACAAAGGGGATACACTTTCCATAGTAATGGAATTCAATCCTCCTAATGTGTCTTTCAGAAGAAGTCTCATCGGTTCTAGACTGGTATCTTGGAACAATATTTTATTGAGATTATCCATGATACAGCTATCGGAGGGTGTGGACAAATTCAAATGAAAATTACTATAGCGTGGTAATTTTTTTGTTGATTCAATGTATAGAGCTTTGATCCAACCTAATATTTCAGTCGATGATAACATTAAAATTTAGAAGATGAAAATACCCCTTAAAACAAAGATATTCGCTTCATTCTTACAAAATATAATCTTGTTAAGAGGAATTGGCATGAAAGTACACAATGCGTTTTTGTCACTATAATATGACAATCCGACATTTATTCTTCTAGTGTAAATTTTCTCGTGCTATATGGTCAATCATCCAAGTAGCCTCTGGTTTATCTCTTTCATGTTCGGTAGCCAATGTATTTGGTAATTAGTTGTACGGGATTGAGGATAAATAAGAGACTTTATTTAGGGTGGGAGCGCTTATCATTATTTGGTCGCTTTGGCTATATAAAAATGACAGGATTTTTAATAACGTTGTGTCTTCTCCCCTGCAGGTTATCTATCGGGCCATGACTATCCTCTGATCATGGACTACTCTACAATATATGGAGTTCCACGACTTGTTTGTGAAGGGGTGTACGCGATTGGAGGACACAACGAGAGGTATTTTCTCCCAACATGAATGGCAGCGTGATATGCAGATAGATCTGTCATAGATCGAGGTTGTTTATTTATTAGCATGTTTTGTAATACTGGTACTTTCGCTTTGGTCACTATTTGTGTGGTTGATCAATTGTGTGCATACTAGGTATGCATAGGCCGCCGGGTGTAAACATTATTGTTATGTAATAAAGGGTCTATTTCCAAAAAAATAAAAATAAGATTCCTCAGTTTTGTTTCGCCGCAGTGTGATGAAGCTTCATGGAGGGAGATAGGGAGCAATAGGATAAAGAAAGTAAAAGTAGGAGACATGGGAGAGAGTATGGTCATGGAGAAGAAATGAGTTCCTTTTAACTTTCAGAAACAATGACTCGGCTTCTAAGGGGCTCACCGCTCAGCGGGACGCACTTGACTAGTCTCCCACACCGGTCCTGTACTCAACGTTGTGTTTTTACACGACGAAATAATTATTTCCTCAATTCGTGTACCAAGTCATACATGAACGCTAGTAGTGCTGGTTAGCTAGCACAATGTACTTTAGCATCACAGTGTAATCTTCCACATAAACCTATATGCCTTCCTTGCTACTCGCCACGAAAGCACCATATGTCGCGTCAATAAGTTTTTAAGGCCATTTTGTGATGCGCCACCCAAAATAGTGTCAGATATAGCCATATGCTCTTATAGTGGATTGATCTATATATAGAGGTTACAAGGGTATGTTCTTTCCGTACAAGTCATGGACATATATATAAGTAAATATATAAGACCGTATATCTATAAATACATACAATACGGTCATGCATTCTAACAATAGTGAACACACTACCTATGACCTCCTACTTCTTAGAAAGTCTATTGCACTTTTTTCTTTCACGCAAGCGATATGCTAGGTTGATGGGTTCTCATGTTCGTAGTAATATCATATCATTACATAGCAGCGTTCTTACCATAAGTTCAATTACTACCTCCGTCCATAAATAAGTGATTTGTATTTGTTTAGATTTATATATATCTAGACACGTTTTATTATATAGATACATTTAAATCTAGAAAAACCCAAATCATTTATTTTGAGACGGGGAGAGTACTTTTCTTGATGCCGCTCATCCCAAATGCATAGTTATACCATGATAGCAACTGCAATGTGCAATTTTATAACTCAAAATATGTGAAATTTTGGTGAATGGACAAAAATATAACATATGAAATAACAATATATAGATTTGTGTGTCATGGTTTGTTTCAGTAGTACCACTCACATCTCTTGTATATATAGAATAGACAACCTTATGATGCCTCGGATAAGTAGGTGTGACCTTACTCATTGTATCAACCATTTTAATGTTAAGTACAATATATGGTGGTAAAAATTGAGTTCTTTTAGTGGATATATGCTACAACAAGGAGCTTGGAACATACGTAAACTTTTCAACCCTTGTATTTTTGCAAAAATAAACTTCTGAATGTCATAACAAGTTACCAAAACATGGATCCTTAAAAAAGCAAGGCTCCCAGAAAAAGTTAGCAAACACCGTCTTTTCCAGTATCAGTAACTGATTATTAAGCACTTTCAAAAACTCTCATAAACTAAGCACATGTAGTTTTAGTTGACTAAAGCTAGAAGATCAAGATGATAAAATGGTAAAATAGGATTTCTTCCATCATACTTGCCTACTAATTTCTTCCTAATATCCTTGTTGAATTATCAGTAGTTCATCATCAAAACATCTTGGGTGTTTTAGAACAATGGAATGACGGTGATGATGGAATATTTGGCATTTTGTCCTGCTCAAGTGTAACACCCATCCTCTTCGGACCAATGACTGTCACCTTGACAGCTTTCTAGGATATCTAGGATGGCCACACAAACCTTCACAAGTCTTTTGTGCGTATTTTTCCCTTGCTCGTGCATATCCGGGAATAACTTCTCGGTCGGTTACCTATCCTTAAATTTGTCCAGACCAAGCGCACTTAACTTCAAAGTTCTTTTTAGATGATCTTCCAAAAAAGAAGTTGCAACTTATTGATATGAGTATCCTTTCAATCCTATCAAGAACCCCTCTTATTGTCTTGCACCTAATTGGTGTCATGTCAGTTATATTTATGTGAACAAGGAGTTCCATGCAATCTTAGAATTGCGCTGCCTACCCAAGGAAGATTCCTCAATTATTGTTGCATTACTCTTCATGTTAATATTTAGATAACTACATACATCTTGATCTATTTCGCATTTTAATTTGTTTCTTATGGTACCGTGATAGTGTGACCAAATGTAAGCAACAAATGATGTACTAACTGCTAGTTAAATATTGAAACTAGAAGAAAAATTCCATTCTTCATAGGTTTTAGCCACCAAACATGTTTATATATGTTGTGAAGTAGATCCATGGAACAATGAAATTTCCTTTTTTCACATAAAAATCTAAATATTTAAATTGCTTCGCAACCATAATCAAACAATGAGAACCACCAAGTAAGATAAAGTAAAAAAATCACTGTTACACCTTAGTTTGTTCGAAAATTTAGCATACTGGAATCTAAATTAAGTTTCATTCACCCTTTTTGGACTTTGTTTATTTATATATGCACTTTTGATTTTTTATGCAATATTTAGACCTTTATATCTAGTAACTTGTATTCTTAGTGCTCCACCAATTCCAATTTTTATTATTTTATTTCGATAAACGCCATGATCTCGTAGCAGTAAAGGGGAGCTCGAGCAAGAGGCGGCGAGTGCGAGTACAACATCGTGGAGCTTGTGGCGACACTTGCAAATAGTGGTCCATTACAGCGGTTGTGGGGACAATTTTTGCACATGCGCATTGATTTAGATGTAATGGTGACTCGATTTCAATGGTGGGGCATTCTTGGCGTAATAGTGGGGTGAAATCGGGCAGCTAATGTTCAGGTGTTCGGGGCTATAAGCATGTGACGAATGGAAAAGAGTAGGAAGGAAAGGGATATGTCGAGTGCATACCTTCTCCTGTATAGGTCACTTAGCGGTGGCAAAAACTTGTAATTTTGATAAGATCCATGCCTGGATCTGGTGGAAGTTGTGTGGATTAACCATCACCAACTCAAACCTTAATAATAAAGATCATGGATTAGTGTCCAAATTATTAGGTAATCAGACGTGAGTATGAATAACTATTTTTTCTTGCTTTTGACTCTTTCTTTGCTAAAGAGATACATGCTTAGAAGTCATTGTATGATTTTTGGAAAGGTGACCTAATAGCGTGTTTTTGCATCCATGTGTCATGAATGTGCAAATGCTAACTTACATGTGATTTCATAGTTATGCAGATTAAATATAAATCTATAATGCAAACACTAAGTTGATTAAAATTGTGTTATAGTATCATTTCAGGATGATGTGTACAGATTTGCAGGCAACCCATACACTTGATAATTAACTCTACTCTCTTGGCCGCTTTGAACATGAAATTACTCCTAGTAGTTTTTTTACATATATATGTCATTTTTATTGTCAACAACAATAAACACCATATCTATTTTCTTTTGTATTTCCCTTTGCAATCTTTGTAAACAAACTAGTGTATCCCATGCATGCAAGTTGTGGAAGAACTATCGAAAACATGATACTAGACTTAGCTTTAGGCGCCACATTTCTGCACTGCTGGAAGAGTGATGGGATCATGGAAGTGAGAAAGAAAGAGTCTTGCATAGCAGTTTGTTTCTTGTGTTCTATAGTGTTTGAGCAGTTGTATGTGGCATGCATTGTGGATTGTTGTACTTAATTTTCTTGTGACAAAAATATTGGCCCCTTTCATTTATCCTCCCATATGGCGCTGCCTTTCCTATTTTTCACTTTGTTTTTACTGCCTGCTTAATAACCTGTTCTGAGACACACACAACTGGTGTTCCCAAGCATCTAGTAAACACAAAAGTTCTCTACCCACTAGTCACGTGATTTCTAAAGTACTGGAACTGCGATTCCCCAATTGGGGTATGTTTTTTTTTGCCAAAACTGACCTTTTTGCGAAACTAATTCCACGTCGACCCCTTCCCGAAACTAATTCAGAATCCGACCCCTAGGTCGGCGCCATTTAAAAAGGAGCCAAAGTTGTACAAGTCGGCGCCAACATAGCAAAAACCAAACTAAAGGAGGTCGGCTCCATTTGAAATGGCGCCGACGTCGGCTCCGTTTGAAACGACGCTGACCTCCCCTAGGTTGATCCTCTGTTGTCTCGTGTTCGCGCCAATCTATACAACTTAAGCTCCATTTCAAATGGCGCCGACCCCAGGGGTCAGATTCTAAAATAGTTTTGCGAAGGGGTCAGATGAAGAATTAATTTTGCCCAAGGGTCAAATTTGTCAAAAAATACCCAATTGGGTTCCATTCGTACCATTAGTAGAGTCAATAACCTAGTACACCACAACAAGGCAAATGGGAATGCTACCGTTGCACGTGCATGAATTGGAAAGCTATCCCAAGTATGTGCACGTACTAATAGGAAAGAAGATTCCTTTGGCACAACTAGAAACCTGTGGTCACAATGACTTGTACGCCGCCGGCTTTTTAACGTCCATGTTATTTCCTCTAGAGTCGCCCGCTACTCTTGTCTTAACACTGTAGCAAATTTGAATAATTTCTCCTCCGTTTCACGAAATTAGTGTAGTTGATGCTCTTGCGGTAGATGAAATATCTTTCCCAATGTCGCCCATTCCTAACACATAGTAACGATAGCAATTGTGGCATGCGTTTTCTCGCTAGAATATTTGGAACATGGGTGAATTGGGATGTAAAAATTAATACACAATTTTGTTTGCTTCACTGTATGGGTTCTTTCATGTCACAAATGAGTTTTTTGGTACATATATAGATGAGGCATGATGTGTAATACAAGTATCCAAGTTGGATTTACTACGTGTACCAGAGTAAATGGCTATGTTTTCTCAAAGTACTTTAGTGATGATAAAGTGAATAACTTCTTTGAGTGTATCAGTAGTTGTACATAAATGCACATTAACTCGCAATATATGATGCGTGAGAAATATAGCAACACATGCAAAAAGTCATGTCGATATGAAATTTATCCTTGCTACATGTTTTTCCTCTTTATAAACCACATTAAGGAAAATGGACGGAAATATAAGAATATGGTGGTTAATTATCCATAAAAAATGGAATGAACTATCCAAGTAACTAGAATAGATTAATAATTTCCTAGATTTTTTCTGAAACAATCATACTACAATTTTGTCTGTGTTAAATGGTATTGATAACTCACTTAGTTAGAAAAATGGATGTACAACCCAACCATCTAGGTTTAACTCCTCAGGGATATAGATTTGGGTTCTTATTTCTAAACAATCGGTGTAGCGATTTCCCCTATCACATCTTTTAAATTTTTTACTATTTAATATTATTTTTGGCGTACTCTTGTTGGTCCGATGCTTGGCTGAGTGGGCATGGGTTAGTTCCTAGTGTAGCTAATCTTCACCTTTTGGTGAACAAAGATCATATGAGACTTAGTTAAATGCTACAAGGTGTTATACTGGTATTTTATGAAAATGTCCACAAATCTATTTGTAAAGTTGGATTTTGGTTAATGCATTTGGTGGCCGTTTCCACACAAAAAGTAGGCACTAATTGCATTTCACCAGATTCATATGAGGTAAAGAGAAGAAGGTTCATTCTTTGAACATGTATTATTGGGTGGCTTAACACATACCGAAACAAAATATCTAGCGTAAAGGCGGCATGCTTTATGACCTATAAAACCATAAGAGGGTGTCCAATGGACTTGTTTTCTATTTTTTTCTCAAAGCGGAGCGAATGCGCTCCACACCCTCCCCCCTAAATGTTGGCGAATGCACTCCACACCCCCCCCCCCCCCCCCGGTAATGTTGTGGGCTGGCCTAGTAGGAGCTCCTCCCGTCGATTTATGTTTTAGACGTTTCTTTTGAGTTTTCCTTCTCGTTTTCGTTCACCTTTTTTTTATGTTTTTCATTTTATTTTCATATTTTTATTTTTCATGTTCCATCTTCTTGTATCCTTTTCCTTTTTGTTTCTTTTTAATGTTTTTTCCTTCTTATTTTCTCCTTTTGTGTGTTGTCTTTTCTGTTTCTATTTTGTTTTGTATTTTCAGTATTTATACTAAAAACACAAAATATTAGTAGTTCTTTGCTTGTTTAAATGACATAAATATTCTTATTAAAAATCATTAAAATAAAATAAATGTTCATATATTAAAATTGTTCAAGTAAGGTAAATGTTGTGACCGAAAAACCATTCAAATGAGTTAATTTTTTTATTGAGAAACAATTTAAATGAGGTAAATGTTCCTAATAAAAACGGATAAGATACTCTTAATAAGTATTTTTTTTAATAATTTGTTCAAATGAGCTAAATGATCTTGCCAAGGAAAACATTCACCTGAAAAAGAAATTTTAATGTTAAAAAATGAAAATAAACAAAAAAAAGAAACACGAAAAAGAACAGGAAATAGAAAGTAAAATAAAAAAGGAAATAAAATAAGAGAAAGGAAAAACATGAAAAAAAGCTAGAAGAGAAAAGTTAGAAGCATCTCATGATGGCATCGCCGCATGCGGGGGCTATTTCGTATCGCCTTGAGTAAAGAATAGGAGCACCCTTAATGGGTCGCCCCATTCTAATTCTCGGTAGAATCAACTCGGCCCTGATACGTTAGTGGCAGTAAAGTGGTACTATTTTCCATGGTATGAAATCCACTAGGCCTATATAGGTACAAAAGCCCAAAGCGATCACTTTCACCACCATGTGATCATCACCTAATTATAACTCTATACTCTACATAGTTGTAAGCAAGAATCAAATGATATTGCACGTGCTTAGATCATGGTATCAATAACTATTCATCTAATTTATGGCGGACGACCCCCTATATTATCATGATCGATGATGCAACTAAGATGAACTTGTTTAGAAAAACAAATTTTGTTCTCTTCCATCTACATGCATCTCAAGATCTGCATTTGACACAGTCAATTAGGCTAATAAAATGTAAATTGTTTCAAGAAAAATCATATCATTGGAGTATAACCTCCTTGAGCCATCATATTCTTTACTCCCACCATCTTTACATGTCATTCTAGGTTTTAATTTTTACTTCTAAACATGTCGCTATCTTCAACCATGAGACTTTTGAATCCATGATGGTGTTTGTCATGGGGCTTTTGGACTGCACATAATTGAGAATAGTTTGCAAGTGCCAGGCAAGTTTCAAGTGATTAATGCAAGCATTCGTTTACAAGTGAACCACATCCGGTGGCATAATCGAGCAGTGCAGTCTAGGATGCCCCTTTTAGTGTCGAATTGCTTCCCCAATTACCGCTCGTTCCTAAGACATGGTCATGCATGATTGAACATCCAACATGTTTTTCCTCGATCAAAGATTGAACATGGAGTGAAGGGAGATGGAAGCATGAGATAAAAAGAGATAATGCGCAATTATTTTTTACTACACAGATCTCACGCTATATGTAGAGAGGAAGGAGGCGTCTCATGTCACAATTATGGTATGTGGTCATTCAATTTATTTCCAACTTTCCAAGTACTTCCATGCATGGACAAGTTGGTGACAAGCACAAATACAGTCTCGAGTCTTACGCAGTCTCATCTTTTTCGCTCTTTTTCATAGGAGGATAAACGTATAAGTTTTTTTTTGGTGTAGTGGATTTTCTTTTGCGAATCTGGGGTTTAGCGGATGCAAAGTACAGTCTCTGAACCGAAAACCCATTAGGCCCATATATACTGGAATTAGCATGGTTGGTCCAAAAGCCCACGCGGCGTTGGACGACGTAATGGCCTTCGTCACGACGACCAGAGCGGCGCCGCCTCTCTTCTTTTCCCCACCTGCAGCTACAAAGCCTACAAAACCCTAACACAATCTCCATCCGATCGAACCCTTCCTCCCTCGCGCCGCGCCCCCACACACCACAGATTCTTCGATTCAACCCGTCCCGAGCAAGATGATGCCGGGGTCAGCCCCGCCGGCCGCCGGGAGCGGCATGTTCGTCCCGACGCACACGGCCGGCACGGTGCTCTGCTGCATGTGCGGCGTCTCCATGCAGCCCAACCCGGCCAACATGTGCGCGCGCTGCCTCCGCGCGCGCGTCGACATCACCGAGGGCGTCCCGCGCAACGCCGCCGTCGTCTACTGCCCCGACTGCTTCTCCTACCTCCAGCCCCCGCGCTCCTGGATCAAGGCCGGGCCGGAGTCCCCCGAGCTCATGCAGATCCTCCTCCGCCGCATCAAGCACCCGCTCGCCCGCCTCCGGGTCTCCCTCTCGGGCGCCGAGTTCGTCTTCTCCGAGCCCCACTCCAAGCGCCTCCGCCTCAAGCTCCGCCTCCGCCGCGAGGTCCTCAACGGCATTGTCCTCGAGCAGACCCACCCCGTCGAGTTCGTCGTCCACGACCGCCTCTGCGACTCCTGCGCCCGCGCCCAGGCCAACCCCGACCAGTGGGTCGCCGTCGTCCAGCTCCGTCAGCACGTCCCCCACCGCCGCACCTTCCTCTACCTCGAGCAGCTCCTCATAAAGCACGGCCAGGCCGCGCTCGCTATCCGCGTCGCCTCGGCCCCCGGTGGCCTCGACTTCTTCTTCGGCTCTCGCTCGCACGCTGCCCGCCTCGTCGACTTCCTCGGCACTGTGGCGCCCATCCAGACCAACACAGCCAAGCAGCTCGTCTCGCATGACACAAAGAGTTTCATCTACAACTACAAGTACACCTTCTCGGTCGAGATCTGCCCCATATGCCGTGAGGACCTGATTGCCCTCAGCCCCAAGGCATCCCGTGACCTCGGTGGACTTGGCCCTTTGGTCCTCTGCATCAAGGTCACCAACGCCATTGCTCTGCTTGACCCCCTCACCCTGCGTGTGCATCATCTTGAGGAGAAGAAGTACAGGGTGTACAACTTCAAGGCCGCTCTCACTAGCAAGCAGCTCGTGGAGTACATGGTGCTTGATATTGAGCAAGAGTCACCTGAGATCACTGTCGATGGATCTCGGTACCAGCTGGCATATGCGCAGGTCGCCAGGATGTCCGATTTTGGGAAGAATGATACAGTATTTACAGTACGGACTCATCTTGGGCACCGGCTGAGCCCTGGTGACCTTGCCCTGGGGTATGATCTCTACGGCGCCAATATGAATGATGATGATATGGACAAGGCTTTGCTACGCCAGAATTTGCCTGAAGTGATTCTGGTCAAGAAGAGCTACGAGAAGAAGCCACGCACCCGCAGATGGAAGCTCAAGCGGCTGCCTGTCGAGGAAGATCTTGGGAACAAGGCTAAAGGTGAGGAAGAGAGGAGGGAAGATGAGTATAAGAAGTTCCTTCTTGACTTGGAGCGTGACCCAGAACTAAGGTTTGGGATAAATCTGTACAAGGACGAGGACTACAGGTCAGAAATGGCATCCACTATTGGTGATGATGTCCCTACTGTGCCAATTGAGGAGTTGATTGAGGATCTGAGCCTGGGTGATGACGATGAGGATGAAGAGGAGGAAAGCAGTGCACAGACTGGTATGGTGGAGTAAGCAATCGTGTCTACTTAGAGCATTGCTCATGACGATTCTGGCCTACTGCAGATCATAGGTCTGAAAAACTGCATCTGTTTAGTCCATATAAGTTCTATTTTTCTTCACTGCTACTAGTTATAAACGTCAAAGATGTTGCTTAAAAGGTCTAAGTTTTGGATTTCTCTGTTTGTTGCTACCGACATTGTTTGGAACCATATCTCTTATCTGTGTGTAACAATTGTCATAAGTTAAATACATTTCCTGGCATGTTCTATGTTGTTTGTCATATGATGTTCAGTTATCGTTCTTTGGTCATTCAAAATAACATAGACTAGATGCAACATTAGATTCATGAAACATATATTAGTATTGTGATGTGATTAGTGGATCTTGGGGAAAAAAGGGCCAAGGACTACTGTTGCTTTTCGGTAGTAAAAAAAGTTCTTTCATCATCTCTTCTTGCTGTTTTTGTTGTACTAGATATCTGGTAGACTGCCTACCCAAACTTGATTGGGGCAGAAGGCTTGGTTGCTGTTATAGATATCCGGTAGACTGATTCAGTAGGGTTCTGCATGTTTACTTGCACAAGTTGTGGGAACATTCACATCTTCTAGTTCGTGGATAAGTTCAGAGATACCTCTGTTAACTATCTAACTGGCTATGCATAGATTATTAAACATAAGTTACCGCCTATCTCCCACAGGCTGTTTGAGAAATTGATGGATTGTTTTTCCCAATGCTGCTCATCCCTAAGGCGTAGCCATACCAGAATAGCAATTTCACTCAAAGATGTTATGCTTTGGTGACTAAAGATGCATACAGGAAGTTAAGATAATAAGAATCTATAGCTTTGTTTTATTTGCTATGTTTGGTATGTTGCTATCCAAATGTATGGCATGTATAGGAAGGAAAAATGTATGATATCTCATTTAAGTAGGTGGCCTTAGGCATTGCATCAACTGTTTTAATGTTCCAAGCCAATGGTGGTAAATGGGAGTAGTAAAGGGGGTAGTTTCAGTGGATTCATTTTACCAGCTAGTTCATGACCCACCAAAGTCTTAAAATCTCATTTCTCATAGCAATTTACCATACACAAGGTTCCTTTAAAAACACAATGTCCTCTTAATGTTCAACAATAAAAATCATCTTCCAGTATCTCTGACTCACTAGTCAGTAAGCACTTCAAGCATCTATCACTCACTAATTGCATGTCGTACTAAAATTCTGATTTGATCATCACCTTGCATCAACATTATCGTCGTGGTGTTCTGAAATTGCTTGCAAATCATGACGTTGACTGGAGTGCTAAACTGTTTGGCATTTTGGCTTTGCTCAAGTTGCAAATACCTATTACACCCAAGTTTTTGCTCCGAAGCAAATTAGAAGTTCTATGAACATCATGGTTGAAGGCAGCTGCAAATAATGGCAGTTAGCTAGTGTTGCAGCTGCATAACCAAACTAATTCCAGTTATATGAGCAGAGAGTCCAATGCACTCGAGAGTGACATGCAGGAAAAGGTGAGAACTTTATGAAAGAAAAGAAGGCTTCAAAATCAGATTGTCTTGAAAGAAAATAGGCATCTATTTGCATGCTTTCTAGTGGCTTTTCCTGTAAATCTCTTATCTTTACTCTTGTAATGAAGATCTGGTCCTGATTTTATTTACTCCTATATTTCTCTTGTAAACAAAGCGTCAATTGAATTGATTTATACCCTGGAACAAATATTTATCACAAAGTTAGGGACTATGATGTCACAAGTTCAGACAGTGCAATTTAGAGGCTAGAGCATTGCTCATGGCGGTTCTGGCTCACTATCATAGATCTGAATTTCAAGTTTTGGATTTTTCTGTTTGTTGCTGTTAATATTGTTTGAAACCATATCTCTTATCTGGGTGTAACAATTGTCATAAGGTAAATACATTTCCTGGCATATTCTACGTCGTTTGTGATATGCTGTTCAGTTGTCATTCTTTTGGTTGTTCAAAATAACAGAGTTGGTGCAACATTAGAATCTTGAAACATATAGTATTTGTACTGCAATGTGAATAGTGGATCTTGGGGAAAAAGCCAAAGGCAAGGAAGATCTTGGGAACAAGGCTACTTTCCCTGTTGGTAGTTAGAAAAAAAATCTTTCATTTTGCGTGTGTACTTCCATAAGCTGGGTGAACTTATGTGGCGCCATGTAGTGCGTGGACAATTTCCTAACTATACATAGTTACTAATGCCAGAGATTCTAATGTGAAGCTACTGGTTACGTAGTGCCACCAGATCGAACATGATGATTGTGTGGCAAGACGATCAAAATCAACCTCTCGAACACCAACCCCACCCCACCCACCCACCCCAGTACCCCACCCCGCGGGCGGCCCGGCAAGTGGGGCCAAAGCCTGAACGGCGGCGGCCGGCCCTCCTTTCCCGTCCGCGAGGCGTCTGAGCGGGCGGTGGGCGGTGCAAGCGCGCGGGGGAGCGGTTGGTGCAACGCGTAGCGGCTGGGCGGGCGGAGGTGGGCTCTCCTCTTCCGTTGTCGAGGTTCAGCGCGCGGGTCTAGGGCAGGGCGGTGATGCTCGACGAGCTTGGCGGCGTGTCAGGCGCAGGTCGACAACGAGATGGGCAGTCGCGACAGGGTGGATGCGTGGGGCTGTAGCGATCAGGGCCTGATCCGGGCTTCGATGGGCCTACGACCGGGTCATCGGGCCGCGGCCATGGCGTGCAGATCCGGCGAGCCGGGAGCGTTGGTGGTCGGCGGCGAGGCTTGTGCTCGGCTGTTTGCGCCCTACTGTCGCCGGAAGCGTTGGTGGTCGGCGGCGAGGCTTGTGCTCGGCTGTTTGCGCCCTACTGCTGGGCCTCTCTTGGCCTGACGGGAATGGCACTCTAGGCGAAAGCTTCGCATCGACTCTTGGTTGGTGCCGATGATGGCGGTGCCCTTCGGAGCCGTTTTCCTTCTTGAAGGGATCATCGAGGAGCTCCTGCCGTCGCGAGTTTCTTGTGATCTTCGGGCGAAAGCCTCAACTCCTCTAGAGCGGGCAGCAACGACACCCTATGTCGTTACCTTCTTGAAGGCGCCGCCTTTGGAGTACTCGACACTTGGGTGTGGCAAGTGCGTGGCAGTTGTGCGAGTTGGCCTTGTGGTCGAGAGTTGTGGATGCCGGGGTGGCGACTCCGGACGGTGGACTTGCGTCGAGGCGGCGGCCTCAAAATGCCTTGCTGCAACGACTCCATTAGGTGTGGTTGTGGCCTAGCAAGACATGGGTGGCGTGCTGGTGTGTCGGCCCGGTCGACGCGACCAAATGGTCGGTTTGACTGGCACGTCGGGGCGGCGGACGTCGCGCTGCGCTGCGGCTCGCCTCCGAGCGGGGGAAGCCGGAGCAGCGGCTCCGGATATGGGTGTGTGTTTTTGGTGTGTCGGTAGCCTGGTGTTGTGCGGGCGATGAGGCTCCGATGTTTGTGTGTTTTTGTTGACCCGATTTTCCTCATAAACGGGGTCGCTTTGTGTGTTTTTTAGGCCTGATTTTCCTTATAAACCAAGGTCAACGGGTTGTTTTGACCTTCTCCTCTATGACCGATGAATATAACAGTTCTCCTGTTGTTATTTAAAAAAAATGATTGTGTGGCATTCCATTTCAGTAGACTTCTTTCGAGAAGTTGATGGATTGTTTTACCCATCCTTAAGATGCACAGCCGTAGTAGAATAGCAATCACAAAAGGCTGTTTATCACTCAAAGATCTTAGGCTTTGGTGAATATGTGGATTCAAACAGAAGAAAATAATAAACTACTACAGTTTAGTTTGCTGCACTATGTGGGATGGGTTGCCACTCAGATTTATGGTATATGTAGGAGGGAAAAAATGTATAATGCCTTGTATAAGTAGGTGGCCTTACTCATTGCACCAACCATTTTAGTGTTCCAAGCACAATGGTAGTAAAAGGGTGTAGTTTCAGTTGGTGTGTCTCCCGACATAATGAAGTCCTAAAACCTCATAACAGTTTACCAATCACACATCCCCTTAAAAAACAAGGTTTCCCTTAAAATTAACAATAACATCAGCTTCTTCTCACTCGCTAGTCACTGAGCATTTCAAGTATCTTACCATTCACTAATCACATATAGGACTAGTACTAGTTCATCACGAGTTAAAAATTCGGTTGGTTTTTTTTTGAATAACAGCAGGAGAACTGCTATATTCATTACGATATTAGAATAGTTTTTACAGACAGTTAAGTCTCTGCCCATTTGACAGAAACAAAAGAGCATCCCTTACATGTATTCAACCAGGGTCAAAAGTTGTACCTTCATCATGCATTACTAACGGAATTGGTGCCCCAGCTAGCCTCCATGTAGTAGCCTCTTCTTTTATCCTTTCGCATAGCGCAGAGGCCGTTATCTCATGCTTTTGAAATATCCTTCGATTTCTTTCTTCCAAATTTCCCAGCAGATTAACTTTGCTGCCGTGTGTGCTAGCCTTCTGCTGGCCGCGGGCACCCCAACTACAAGGCTTCTATACCAATCCTGTGTAGAGAAAGCTCTGGCCTGCCAAGCTTGTGCATCGAAGGATTTTATCTTGAAGTAGGCCGCCAAAACAGTCCACACCTGGCGGCTGTATGGACACTCGGAGAGCAAATGACGAGATGTCTTAAGATTCCTCCAACATAGAGGGCAAAAGTAGTTATTTTTCCACTGTCGCAAGTTTGTCTGCAGTTAGCACTCTGTCGAGCATAAGCGTCAAAATAAAGAACTTGCATCTTGTCGGTGCCCATCCACTCCAGACAAACTTCCTGTGGTCTGTGCGCATTGCCCCAAAAAACTGCATTTTACCGAGAGGAGTATTTTTCGTCTTTTCCAAAACGCCAGGAAATTTCATCCTCATTCTCCGACAGTTGGACGCCGTCCAACATTTCATTGAGTTGACTGAGCTATTCATGGTTGGATTTTTTTTCGGTTGGATTTTTTTCCATGGTTGCTTGCCTATTCATTTTCCTTTCAGATATCCATGCGGGATCAGTTCATCAACAAATCATCAGTCTTTTTGAATTTCTTGCAAAAATGATGGCTGGAGTGCTGAACCATTTGGCATTTGTCTTTTGCTCAAGTTGCAAATACAAACACCCCTCATTCACCAAGTTTCCTCTGCAGAACAAACTAGAAGTTATATGCGCATCATGTTCATCGGAGGTTGGAGGTAACAAAAATAGAAAGAATGACTGAGCTAGTGATGCAGCTGCATAACCCATCTGATTTCATTTATGTGAACAAAGAATCCATGTCACTCGGGAGTGAAATGCAGTGAATGCTTTTTTTCTTCTGGATGGTGCCTATAGCCTGCTCTGTAAACAAAACCAATTTCGTGAACATCTGGAACTGATTTTCTTACTCTTACAAACGAAGCTGTATGGCTAACTGAATTGTTTTATACCGTGAACCAAATGTTTTCACAATGTTAGGGACTAGGAAGTCAAAAGTGTTTGAACAATTGATGCAACATATGGCAAAAAATAACTTATGTAGCGTCGCATGAGGATTTAACTAGTCGTGAATTGAATTTTCAGTTCCTGACTAGATGTTAGAGTTAATCCTATACCTATTTCTTTGACATCTGGAATTTTTCACCGATGAGTATCGGAAGTTCCTCGATGAGTTAGGAGTATGACCTAGAACTAAGTTTGAGATAAATCTGTACAATAACGAGGATTACAGGTCAGAAATGGCATTCAGGATTGGTAACGATGACCCTATTGTGCCAATTGGGGAGTTGATAGAGGACCTGAGCCTTGGCCATGACTAGGAGGATGAAGGGGAGGAAGACGGTGTGCATGCTGGTATCGTGGAACGAGCAACCATCATTCCATTATGATTTGTTGATGAACTGATCCGACATGGATATCTAAAAGGAAATAGTATGGGCAAGCAACCATGGAAAAAATTCATCGCTTGATGACTTTTTAACTCGTGATGAACTAGTGCTACTCCTACTTGTGGTTAGTGAGTGGTAATATACTTGAAATGCTCAGTGACTAGTGAGTGAGAGAAGCCTATGTTAATGTTAATTTTAAGGAAACCTTGTTTTTTAAGGGGGCATGTTGCTTGGTAAATTATTATGGGATTTTAAGAATTCATTATGCCGGGAGCCACACCAACTACTCTCTTTTACTACCATTGTGCTTGGAACATTAAAATGGTTGATGTAGTGAGTAAGGTCACCTACTTATATGAGGCATTATATATTTTTCCCTAACTACATATACCATAGATTTGAGTGCAACCCATCCGACTTAGTGAAGCAAACTAAGCCGTATTTTAGTTGTTTCTTCTTCTGAACCTACATATTCACCAAGGCTTCACATCTTTGAGTGATAAATGGCCTTCTGTGATTCTATTCTAGTATGGCTGTGCACCTTAAGGATGAGCGGTGTTGGGAAAGACTTAGCAACTTCTTGAAATAAGTCCACTGAAATAGATTATCTCAACCATTGGGGTGGATCTGGTGGCACCACGTAACCAGTAGCTTCACTAGCCTGCCAGCCAGTGGGACATAGGCGAGTCCCTATGCACCTCAGGTTAACTATCTCACATCACTGCTCTGTATGGTGTGACATAAGTTCCTCATGCAAGTACACATGCACAACCGTCCTGAATCAGTCTACTGGCTGCCCGCAATTAGTCTACTGGCTTCTTAGTACAGCAAAATCAGGAGCACAAAATGGAAGATTTTTTTACTACCAACGGGCAGCAGTACACTTGTTCCCAATATCTTGCCCACCTTTGCCTTTTTTCAGCAGATCCTGTAATCACATCAGAATAAGATACAAATGTTTCATCTACTCTATGTAATTTTGAACGAATAAATGTTGCATCTACTCTATCTTTACTACTCCATTTTACCACCATTGTGCTTGAGAATATTTCATCTATTAAGGAGGATTCCCCGAATACCTGAAATAGAGATGATTATAGAAATGTGAAATATTTTATAGGACCTGTTTCGGAAACATGGGAGTGTCAGAGAAATTCAAATTATGTGAGGCTTAGAAAGAAGTCCTGCGCTGAGTCCAGAGGGAGCCTATCAGGGTTTTTATATAAAAAGCAAAAACATTAAAATGGTTGATGCATACTTTTTTCCCTCCATATATATTATGATGTGATTAGCAGATCTGGTGAAAAAAGGCAAAGGGTGTGAAAGATACCGAGAACAAGCTACTGTTTCCTTAGTCTGAAACTGCTTTCCTTAAGTTGGTTATCTTGTAATGTAAGCTGGTACCCAACAAGTATACCTATGTGGTAGTTATGTAAGACTCCGGCTTATGGAGCTTTATTAATGTAAGGCCGGACACTTAGTGCCTCAAAAAAGCTACGGTTGTCCGTTGGTAGTAAAGACAAATCTTGTAATGTAAGCTGGTACTACCTATGTGGTAGTTATGTAAGACTCCGGCTTATGGAGCTTTATTAATGTAAGGCCGGACACTTAGTACCTCAAAAAAGCTACGGTTGTCCGTTGGTAGTAAAGACAAATCTTATCCCTATCGAATAGCAATAACACCAGGTTGTTTATCACCAAAGATGCGAGGCCTTGGTAAATAAAAATACAAACATAATAATAATACAAAAGTAATGGTGATGGTACTGTCAGTGTGCTAAACCGTTTCGCGTTTTGGCTTGCTCAAGCTGTAAATGCAAACACCCCTCTTTCACCAAGTTTTGTCGCCTAAATAAACTAAAATTTGTATGCACATCATCGTTATTAGCGCTTGAAGGAAGCACAAATATAAAGAATGGCACGCAGCTTCAAATTCAGAATCAGAGTTTGATTGTCTCGAAAGAAAAGATGGCTTCAGATTCAGAATCAGAGTTTGCTTGTCTCTGAAGAAAATCTCTTGCTGGATGGTGACACTCTTGAAACAAAGCCCGTTTTTAGTGGCTTTATTTGTAAATCTATTACTTTACTCTTCTAAACATCTAAATCTGATTATCTTTACTCTTATAAATCTCATGTAAACAAGGCCATATGGTAAATTGAATAGATTTATATCTGAATGAAATATTTTTCACAAACTTGGGTATTATGATGCGACGAGTATTTGAACAATAGATGCAACATATCACATATGGATGAAATAACTTCACTAGCACCGCCTATCTCCAACTACCTCAGCTCAATAGTAGTGCAATATTATTACCACAAATTGTGGTGCAACCTGGTGATGATAACTCTAGCAGCAACCTCGTCCAGCTACAACACACAGATCCCGTTGAGCTGAAAATAACTGAACTTGAAAATGCAAAGTACGGGGCAGAGGCACTTCGTACAAAATTGATGGGGAAACAAAAATAGAAGACTTATAACTTGAGTGGACCGGAGACATTGAGAGATTTTTGGATGACAAAATGGTGCTGGGAAAATTAGCACCACCAAGCACATTGAAGAAGTTGAAGATATGTGGTTATAATAGTGTCAGCTTTCCAGACTAGCTAGTAGGACAGCTACCAAACCTAGTCACTTATCCTCAGAGCTATGACAAACCTAGAAGAGTGGAACACATCATACTGTAGTGGTGCTGAGGAGCATTTGATGGAGAGACTAAAAATAAAAGATTGCCCCATGTTAAGGATAAAACTGCTTCCGCTTAAAGCTAAATAATGGGAGATACTATCAAATAGTGATTATGTGTTATCATCATGGGAAGAGTTCACTGTCACACATCAATGCACCCTCTTCTTCTCTTCTGTAACAAAGGCAAGGTGCATGTGCATCGGTGGATGTTGCTTCGATACTTCCCTGGACTCTCTCGTTTCCCCATCGAAGAGTTGTGGTGATCTCACCGCCTCAATTGAGATCAGCAATCCTCTTGCAGACAACTCGCAATGGTTGCCAAGTTGCTGATTGGTTCCACTAGACGTCAACATGTTGGTTGCATAATACTCAAATGCTGTAGAGTTATTTCAAAATGTTCATGGATTGTTCTTCCCAATGCCGCTCATCCATAAGGCACTACCATACTAGGATACCAATTTCAACAGGGATGTTTATCACTCAAACATGTGAAACTTTGGTGAATAAAGATGCAAACAGAAGATAAGAAAATAGCAATCTATTGCTTTGTTTGCTTCACTACGTGGGATGTGTTTCCACCCAGTTCTATGTAATATATAGGAAGGGCTGAAGGAAAAAAAAGTGGTATATCTCATCTAAGTAGGCGCCCTTACTCACCACACCAACCATTTTAATGTCCCAAGCATAATGGTGGTAAAAGGGAGTAATTTCAGTGGATAGATACCACCAAGTGCGACACACTCAATTAAGAAGACACATGTCTCCTTGAAAAAAAGGTTCCTCTTAAAATTTAACAATAAAATCACATTCCAGTATCACCAACTCACTAGCACAAAGCACTTCAAATATCTTATCACTAACTAATCAATCTAGTACTAGTTCATTATGAGTTAAAATGTCATCAAATGTGGAGGTTTTTTTCCATGATTATTTGCCTGTTTATTTCCTTTAGATATCCATGCAAGATCAGTTCATCAGGGAATCATCGTAGTGTTTTTTACCTTGTAAACATGACAGTTGGCAGGAATGCTGAATCATTTGGAATTTTGACTTGCTCAAGTTGCAAATACAAACACCCCTCTTTCACCAAGTTTTCTCTCCGGAACATTATATGCACACATGTTCATCAGCTGTTGAAGACAGTGTGAATACTAGTGATGCAGCTGCATAACCCAACTGAGAGTCCCACCAACTCAAGAGTGACATGCAGTAAACGTTATGAAAGAATAGAAGGCTTCGATTTAGATTGAGAGTATGCTTGTCTCGAAAGAAAATCTCCATCTATTTGTTGCTGGATGCTGAATATAGCATTCTCTTGAAACAAAGCAAGTTTTTAGTGGCTTTATTTGTAAATCTCTTATCTTTACTCTTGCAAACATCTGACTCTGCTTGTCAAGCTATTTCTCTTTCGGGGCTAGTTATTCTTCAACTAATCACTTTGACTCGACGAGGTTTGAAGATTTTTTCGATAAAGGGCGCTTTTATTACTTAAATGTTTAAGCATTACACCTGGCCTCTGCATACTAAAATGCACACAGCCACCATAGTTCACAAGTCCAAACAGGAAAATAAAGAAGCGAGTTACATATCAGATTGAGAAATTATAAGACGCCTAGGATGTAGAGGGAGGGCCGATCCGTAGATTATGCTGCCATCCATGTCGGGTAAATAAATCCCGTGCCGTATCCTCCAACCACGTACACACCTCCGTAAAAAGGTCGTGAACTCCGCACGATGTAGGAGTGACCAAGAGCGCAGCCGGTACATCGGTAAATAACCTGCAGGAGAGAACAATTAATATCATTAAATTTTTTATCATTTCTACACAGCCATAGCGACCATATAATGACAATCACTCCGACCCGAAGAAGTAGCTTATACTTATTATCTATCTCATGTAACCAATTTCTAAAAATATTGGCAATACTACGCGGTGGATACAAGCATGAAGCTCCTTGGGTAACTGACCATATAGATCTAACGAAATTGCATTGAAAAAACATGTGTTTGATTGTCTCATTGTGATGACAAAAAAGACACATAGGATTTCCATGCCAATTCCGCTTAATAAGATTATCTTTAGTAAGGATAACTCCACGACGAAGATACCACACATAAATTTTATTTTTTAGGGATATCTTCATCTTCCAAATCATCCTATTATCTAAAACAGGTAAGACCGGCTGGGCTAGTGCATTGTAAAAGGAACTTACGGAGAAAGAACCTTTCATACTTAAGTTCCATCGTAATTCGTCTGGCCCAGGCGGTAGTTGTACATTTGCTAGACGATGTAGCAATACGATCCAAGAGTCAAACCTGGTTCCAATTAAATCTCGTCTAAAGGTCACCATAGGTGGGAAAGATTCCAAAACAAAGGAGTTCGTCTCATCCTTGTGACGAACAATAGAATACAATGCAGGATATTGCTCCCGGAGTGTAGCATTACCAGCCACTTATCCTCCCAAAACTTTATCTGATGCCCATTCTTAGTAGAAAAAGTTCCAAATCTGAAGAAATTTTTCTTCGTTGCCATCAGACCGGTCCAAAAGTGAAAGTCACCTGGTTTCCAAACCAGCCATGACAATGCTTTTGAACCAATATATTTTCTTTTAAGTAGAGTTTGCCATACCCCGTCTTCAGATAGTAATTTGAAGAGCCATTTACCGAGTAGGGCTGTATTTTTTATCTCAAGGTCATGAATACCCAACCCACCTTAATCTTTGGGGCGGCACAGTACACTCCATTTAGCCAGTCTATATTTCTTTTTCTCATTGTCTCCTTGCCAAAAGAATCTTGATCGAAAATAATCTAATCTTTTTAAGACTCCTTTTGGTAGTTGGAAGAAAGATATTATATACAGTACCATATTGCTTAGTACCGAAACACTTCAGATCGTGGGTTTGAAGATATGGTGGAAGGAAAGGAAACACTATTTTTTTTTTCAAATTTCAAAAACTTTCGGATCGTAGGTCTGCTAGCCCAGTTGTACTGTGATGTGATTTGTGGATTCTGGGGAAAAGTCCAAAGATGCGGAATATCTTGAGAACAAGGCTGTTTGTAGTAATTGTTCCCTTCAGTGTACTCTTCTCTTCTTCTGGTGCCAAACGGCCGCCAACAGACTGCTCCCGAATTCGGTTATGTGTTTGTAGTTGCACAAGTTGAGAGATACTTATCATGCACCACCTAGTGCATGGATAAGTTCAGAGATGTTAGCTGAATAATCCTGCGCTCACGTGTTAGAGTAGTCTGTTTTTTCCCTTTCAGAATAATAGCATGTCCACGAGTTTGTTCGTGACACGCGGGTGTAGGACGATCGCTGTGATCGTGTCCTGGTCGTAGGCGTCGTGGATGTTGAGGACGGACTGATTCCGTTAGTCGTGGGATGGCGTGGCCGTATCGGATCAGGGATCCCGTTTCTTTCGTTCTTTCAGTTTCAGTTCGATGAATAAAAGGAAAGAGGCAAGACAGAAAAGCTGCACGCTTTTAGCAGCACAAAATCCAATCTCTCTCTGAAACTGTCTATCTGCATAGAGTTTAGGGAGAACATTTGGTATCAGAGCCATATCCACGTCGTCGGACAGGGCAAAGGTGTGGACGATGCTGCGGCGGCAGAGAAGGCAAAAGCGAAGGGGACGCAAGGCGGCGGCGGCACTTCGGGCAGGTCGGCACCTCCAAATCCGCGCCGTGCTTCCGTGTCCCCGTCTCCACACCGCAGGGCGGAGCCTCGTGCGACGAGGCGACAGCGAGGTGGTCGTCCGCGAACGCGTCATCAGGGAGGGCGGCACCACCGCCCAGTACCCGACGCTCACCCGCTCCAACTATGCCGAATGGGCCACCATGATGTGGATTCAGCTGCAAGCCGCCCACCTCTGGGACGCGATCGAGCTCGGGGTCGACGACCCGCTCGACGATCGCGCTGCCCTCTCTGCGCTCCTCCGTGCCGTCCCGCCAGAGCTTGTGCGCACGCTGGCGGCCAAGGACAGCGCTCGGGCGGCATGGGAAACACTGAGGACCATGCGCCTTGGGTGCGAAAGCATCCGCGAGGCAAAGGCACACACCCGTCACCGCGAGTATGAGAACCTGGCGTTCAAGCCAGGCGAGTCGATCGAGGACTTCGTGATCCGCTTGACAAACCTGCTCAGCGACCTCGAGCTCCTCGGCGATCCAGTGGACGAGTACAAGGCCATCCTCAAGTTCCTGCGCATCG
Source organism: Avena longiglumis (assembly GCA_030063025.1). Taxonomy (NCBI): domain Eukaryota; kingdom Viridiplantae; phylum Streptophyta; class Magnoliopsida; order Poales; family Poaceae; genus Avena; species Avena longiglumis. The sequence goes on along the minus strand of CP125974.1, from coordinate 464,793,337 downwards.
TGCCCCGTAAGTACCATCCTATGGCAATGGCTATTGAACAAACTGTATAACTCAGGAAGCTCACGATAGAAGACCTCTGCGGGCGGCTGCTCACGGCAGAGGAAGGCTACGGCCTCGACGACGCCACCGATGGCGTCAACCAGCTCCTCCTCACCGAAGATGAGTGGCGAGCGCGCGCAAAACGCTGCGGCTCTAACGGTGCTGGAGGCTCGAGCTCAGGCAAGCAGCCGAAGGCGCGCCCAAGAGGCGGCAATGACGGCGGAAGGGATGGCTCCCGCTCTGGCGACAGCGCGTCCAAGGACGACAAATGTCGTTACTGCGGCAAGAAGGGGCACTGGGCCCGTGAGTGCCGCAAGAAGAAGAGAGATGAGGAAGCCAACCTCGCCCAGGAAGCCGAGGAGGAAGAGGAGATCGCCTTCCTGATGATGGAGGTGTGCGCCGTCGCCGTGGACACAGGCATGCAAGTGTCTGGCTCCGCGCCCGTGGCCACTGGACGGCGCCCACCACTGCGATCGCGGCCGCGGAACCAGCAGACAACGTGCACCTCGCGGAGGAACGTGCGCACGTCAACCTCGGCCGCGTCGAGGAAGTCGAGCCAGGATGGTACCTAGACACTGGCGCCAGCAACCACATGACTGGCTGGCGCGCGGCGTTCTCCGAGCTGGACACGGCCGTGCGCGGCACGGTCAAACTTGGCGACGGTTTCGTCGTCGCCATCGAAGGGCGCGGCACCATCCTCTTCAAGTGCCGAGGTGGCGGCCACCGCGTGCTCGCCGGGGTCTACTACCGTCCAAGCCTCAGGAACAACATTATCAGCCTGGGCCAACTCGACGAGTTCGGCTGCCAGGTGATGATCGAGGGAGGTACGTGCTCCGTTCGTGACAAGAAACGACGCCTGCTGGCCAAGGTGAGGCGTGGACGCAGCCGCCTCTACATCGCGGAATTCAAGGTGGCGCAACCGGTGTGCCTCGCTGCGCACGCCGAAGAAGACCCATGGCTCTGGCACGGCCGTTACGGCCACCTCAACTTCGACTCGCTCGGCAAACTGGGACGCGACAACATGGTACGTGGTATGCCACACTTACATCATCCTAATGAGATTTGTGACAGCTGCCTGGCCGGCAAACACCGGCGTGCTCCGTTTCCCCGCGTCGCCAAGTACCGCGCCGAGAAGCTGCTCGAGCTCGGTCATGGCGATCTATGTGGCCCGATCACACCAGCGACTCCAAGCAGCAAGAAGCTGTTCCTGCTCCTGGTTGACGACCGCAGCCGCTACATGTGGGTCGCGCTGCTTCGGAGCAAGGACGAGGCTGCAGAGGCCATCAAACGGTTCCGCACCGGCACAGAGATGGAGTCTGGCGAGCGCCTGCACACGCTGCGGACAGACCGTGGCGGCGAGTTCACCTCCGCGCACTTCTTCGAGTAGTGCGCGGAGCACGGCATCCAGCGGCACCTCACGGCCCCTTATTCTCCCCAACGGAATGGGGTCGTGGAGCGCCGCAACCAAACCATCTGCGGCATGGCGCGCAGTCTCCTCAAGGCGAAGGGGATGCCGAGCATGTTCTGGGGCGAGGCGGTGACCACCGCCGTGTACCTGCTGAATCGAGCCCCCACGCAGAGTGTCAACGGCATGACGCCGTATGAGGCCTGGCACGGCACTCGCCCAGATGTTGGTCACCTGCGCATTTTTGGTTGCGTGGCCCATGTCAAGGATGTGAGGCCACACCTGAAGAAATTGGATGACCGAAGCAAGCCGATGATCTTCATCGGGTATGAGCCGGGCAGCAAGGCGTGGCGCTGATATGACCCCGCCACCAAGCGCGTGCACGCCGCTCATGACGTGGTGTTTGATGAGAAGGCCAAGTGGAGCTGGGGTGCCGAAGCTGAACCTGGTACCAGCGAGGGAGGCACATTCACGGTGGAGTACATGTCCCTCTCTGTCCCCTCTACACAGGAGGGGAGTGCGCCCACCACTCTTGTGCAAGCCTTGCCAGAACCACCAGCTCAGCCCACGCCGATCACTGAATCAACACCACTGCCCAGCACACAAGTGGAGTTTGCGTCGCCTCCGACGAACTTCTCCTGCCTCCTGGACGCTGCAGATAGCAGCGGGCACCCCCAGCGATTCAGAACCGTGGAGAACATTCTGGACGCCGGTCCTGCCCATGAGCCTGAGCCTGATGAAGATGCAGAGGCGCTGCACCTCGTGGCAACTGACGAGCCTACATCTTTCCGTGAGGCCGAGGAGAACGCCTGCTGGAAACAGGCAATGAGCGATGAGATGGACTCCATCATCGAGAATGAGACATGGGAGCTAGCAGTTCTTGTAGGGGTTCGTATCATGGAAAACAAAAAATTTCTACCGCATGCACACAAACAAGCCAAGATCTATCTACTAGATTGTAGCAACGAGTCGATAGAGGAACTCACCCTCGAAGATTCCAAAGCGGTTAACGAGAGCAGATTCTCGTGGGTGATGTAGTCGTACACTTGCCGATCTCAAGATCGCGTAGACGATCCTTCCGGCGCTGCGTTCCGGCAGCGCTTCCGCAGTCGGTCACACGTTCGGTACTCGACGAAGACCTTCCTCTCCCTTGTTCCAGCAGGCAGCGGAGGTTGTAGCACTCTCCTCGCGATTCCGGCAGCACAACGGCGTGGTACCGGAAGTAGAGGGGAGATCCCGCAGGGCTTCGCCTTAAGCCGGAGCGAGTATGGTGGAGTATGAGAGAGAGAGCTATTAGTGGTCTAGGGTTTAGACACACCAATTAGAAGGCTCTAATCCAAAGGCTAGTGCAATTAGAAGCTCTAAACCAAAGCGGCTCTAAACCGGAGTCTAGGGCTAGGATTTAGATTAGAGGATAGGAACTTGTGTGTCTAGAGGAGGAGGCCCTGCCCCTCCTTTTATAGGTGGGAGGGGCGGCCAAGGGGAGGGAGTCCCTCCCCAAGTCGGCCTTGGGTGGCGCGCCGGCTTGGAGAGGAGGGACTCCTCCCCAAGTCGGTTTCAACCTCCTCTTGCTTGTTTCCCTCAGTTTCCTGTTTTAGCCGTTTGACTTTCAAACTGGCCATTTGACTTTTCAGTTTTAGGATTCAATTTAATCCTTTATTTGGAACAGCGAGAACACTTAGTACATGATGCAATCATTCCAATATGTAATGACACATTCATGTACCCCTTTCCCCGAGTCTTGGGACATTAGGAACCTTCTAGAACATTTCCGCGAAAACACGGAATCATTCCCGAACTCAAACGGGACTTTCCTTATATGAATATTATTCTCGACCATTCCGGATCACCTCGTGATATCCGGATCCCATCCGAGACTCGAACAACATTCGGTCTCTTTCTCATAATACCATAACTACTCAAACAACGTCGAATCCTTAAGTGTGTCTCCCTACGGTTCGTGAATTATGCGGACATGATCGAGACACTTCTCCGAACAATAACCAATAGAGGAATCTGGAAATTCATATGGCTCCCACATATTTCTACGATTACTTTGCGATCGAATGAACCACTTACATACGATACCAATTTCCCTTTGTCTCACGATAGTTTACTTATCCGAGGTTTATGATCGTCGGTATCTCTGCATACCTAGTTCAACCTCGTTACCGATAAGTACTCTTTTCTCGTTCCCGCGATATGTGATCCCTTGTGAGCCAGTCACATGCTTGCAAGCTAATTGGATGATATTCCACCGAGAGGGCCCAGAGTATATCTATCCGTCATATGGATGGACAAATCCCACTCTTGATCCATGTGTTTCAACCAATACTTTCTGAACACTCAATGACACCTTTATAGCCACCCTGTTACGGTGTGGTGTTTGATGACATCAAAGCATCCATCCGGAAAAGGTGATATGCATGATCTCATGGTCGAAGGAATTAGGTTACTATGTATCAGAAAGCATATAGCAATTGAACTATTGAAATGACTTGATCTTTATGCTACGCTTATCTATAGGAGTATGTCCATCACATCATTCTCCTAATGATATGATCCTGTTGTTAATAACATCTCTATGTTCATGATCAGGAAACCATGATCATATATTAACCAACAAGCTAGTTTAACAAGAGGCTTTACTAGGGACTCTTTTATGTTTACAAATCACACAAGTATTAATGTTTCCTGTTAATACAATTATAGCATGGTATGTAAACATTTATCATAAGTATGAATATATGATAATAACCTACTTTATTATTGCCTCTTGGGCATATCTCCAACAGTCTCCCACTTGCACTAGAGTCAATAATCTAGTTTCAAACCTTTGTGTATTCAACACCTATGTCTTTACGGTGTTGTATGTACACGATTGCTAGTGGTCAACTGATCTCCGGATCTGACACTTCCAGGTCCGTGTGTAATTGCATGCCTTTGCGTCTCTACGCATCACTCATTCTCTAATGAGATGGCTTTGTATAAATTTGGTCCTTTGGTGAGACCTTTAGTTCTTTAGGGTTAAAACATGTTGATAATATTGTCACACAATATATCTTCATAGTATTATCCCGTTGTGAACAACACCTAGTTTGATAACAAACTACTTGACACAAATGCCCTCTTTAGCTGCTATAGTAGCAGTCATATACTTAGCCTTTTGTTGTAGTATCTTTCACAATGTCTTAACTTTGGAACTCATCCAAAATCCATTATGGAACTTACTTTCCATTATATTGTGCCACCCTTAGTTTAGATTGAGATAAACTTAATTTGTATTTTGTGACAAAACTAGTATCAATGTAGTACTTTTACAATGAACTAACCATCTATTTGTCACTTCTACAAATAATATACTCTTAGTTCTTCCAAAAGATCATAAGAATATCCTTACTATTGTCCAATGATCTTCTTATGAATCATTCCGGTATATGCTCATAGCACAGGACATATCTGGATTTGTACATATCACAGTATGATTGATATAAATATTCTTTGTGATTTCAAACATCAAGTATCAATCTATACTTGAATCTTTGTTTCACTTACCCTGTGTCAATACACTTGAATATATCATTAATATTGAACTCATTCAATCCTTTACGTATGCGACAAGAACCTTTCTTGTAGTTTCTATATTGAACTCATTCAATATCTCGTCTATGTACTCGGCACAACCATATTAGCGTCTATTGATGCCAAATATTTGGGTTTTTCCTAAGCCTTTCATCGAGATGAAATTCTTAATATGTGTTAATAAAATATACATCATTTCCAATCAACAATATGTCTTCCACATAACGTATTAGAAATATGTCTTAGCGCTCCCACTTAATTTCTTGCAAACGCAAGCATCTTCATTGTCTCTGATGAATTTAAACTCTTTTAACAATTTCATCATTGTGAAGATTCCAACTCCGCGATGCTTACTTCAACCATTGAAGTTTGCATATGCATTTAGCATCCTTTGAATTAAAAAAACCCTATGGACCGTGTCATGCACACGTCCTAGGTAACAATTATATTAGAAGAACTTGTTTTATTTATTCAACTACCATATAACAAAATTATATGTAGTGGTTGCTACATTAATCCGTCTAGACTAAATATCGCTATGAAAGATCAAATCTTATCATAGTCAACCTTTGAACATTGTTGTGAACTCTTTCCGAACATGTTGACTATTTCATAGATGTGCAACATCCATGTCTATTTCTTTTATAGATCCAAACACAACTGTAAGGTATTACACCTTTCTCGAGGGTCCTTCAAGTTCAAAACTTGATTTCTCGTGTATGGAACTATCACGGATTTTATGGCTTCAAGCCATTTGACGAGTCGTGGCTCATCATCGCTTCTTTGCATGTAGTCGGATCATTATTGTCAAATAATGATTTAACTCTCAAATCTTGGTATTCGATTGTTCATCCGACCTACTTGTTTCAATAGGAACTTGGATCTCCGTGACCACAACCTTTGAGGTACGTGAGCCATGAGCATTGTTGCTACCTCCTAACACTTTTCGTGACAAGCAACTTTGCACATATAGCTAAGGTTCTTTTAACTTTATCAAAGTTCTATTGTCCTCCCACTTTTCTTTTCACGAAAAATTCCTTCCCAAAGAAACTTGACGTTCTAAGCGACAAACACTTTTGTCTCCGGTGTTTTATGGAGGAATACTTAACATTTATACAAAGACAGGTTCATCCGACTTTGGTTGCACACATCTTTCTTATGCATAGAATACCAATGTTTTAAGAAAGGACTACTTGGGTTTTATCCCAAACCACAACCTTATATGGTGTCATTTCAACGGATTATGATGAAGCTCTTTTCAGTGGAAAAACGGTAATCTCTAAAGCTTTTAATCTTTAAAATATAATGGCAGTTTTATGAATTATACCTTTGATCTTACCATGTCAAACAAGGTTTAATTACATACCTCGAACGCTCCATACCCTTATGGTGTTTCGGGAAATGCAAATCCACGAAACAATTCCTTAAATGTTTAGGTATTATGCTAAACTCTGCAACTCAAATATCTTCCTTTATGATCTTTATCATAAACTATTTGTATTCTTGTTACTATGATTTTGCACTTCATCTTGAAAGTCTTTGAACTTTTCAAATGTTTCATACTTCATCCTTATTAAGTAAATATTCATATATTCACTCAAAATTTCGGAGAAAGCATATGAAGTTGAAATCCATCGCTCTTGACTACACATAATGGACTTCGTACAACAATATGTACAATTTCCAATAAGCTAGTCTTCCGTTCCCTTTTGGCCTATGAACGAAGTTTCAATTATCTCTAGGAAAGTTTCACAAGTGTCATTTGATCAAAAATCAAAAGACTCCAAAATTCCATCCACATGGAGTTTCTTCATGTTTTCTTTCCAGTATAATTTAAACGGCGATGTCACTTCCTAAGTGATTTTTCAATCAATTTGTCTTTCGACATCTTTAGCACTAGTTTTATGGATGTGATATCTCCAACGAGATTTGCGAATCCATCTTTTATGGATTACGACAATTATTTGAACAACCCTTTTGTTCTCATAATACCTGATAAAACAAATCTTTGAAGGCAAGCTTTGATGTTTAATGAGCAACACAATAACCCTTTATTTGTTATCGATGAACATCATCACATATTCTTTTGCTAGTTACTTAGGCCATTGTAGTTCATGAATTGTGTTGTTTCGTATGACGATTCACACCAACAAATTCAGTATCAAATACTTAAGAACCACATTGTTTAATAAGCAAAGAATATAGTCATAACATGTATATCATCTATATACTTAAACTGAACAATTCTAGTCTTTTATTTTCTACCATATACTTATGAGATTTTCTTTCAATATTTCCTTTTCTGTTTGAAAGAATCTATCAACATCAATAGTGGAGACATACATATGACATATAGTCCAAAGCTTGTATAGTTAAATACCAATGTCTTTGGACTTGCACTTTGAAGTAGATCACCATCATCAAATGTTTGGTGTTCTTTCAAATTCCTTTTTTTAGTAATCTCTTGGTGTAGTAAACATTTCACCTACATCAAAAATTCACCCTCATCATGGATTTATCCATGATCAAGCTACTTTTAGCTTGCAACGGTGAATCGCAAGTATATTGTTGCTCTCCAAAACCTTTTGGAGGATTAGGACAACAAGTGTCTCCAACCTTTTGCAAATTCTCATCAAAATATGAGAACATGAACTTTGCCATATTATACTCTATCATGTTGTAACCAAAACTTTGTTTCAGATATCACAATATCTTCCACACATCATGGTTTCTGAAACAACTCTTTCAGATCCTAGATAACCTTGATATTAAGAGAATCCTTTGAATATCAAGAATCATGGAGACAAACATGATACTTATATACTAACACTTGGAATTGTTACTCTTGATTTAATACTAATTATTAAACTTCATGGAGTAACCGGAACTTACTGAAAGTTTGCAATAGGATTTTTAAACTTTAGATTAACACTTAAAAACAATACGATACCAGTTCGTAAAGTAACTAACCAGAATTCTATAGTTCTATCATCGCAATTATAACTAAGCGCAAGGTGGTAAACGGATGCCAATGACTACAACAACTATGCAAATTCACTTTGATTTAGTTTATGATAAATTGAGTTCTAATTAATAATTAAATTAATCTAGGTGAACTCCCACTCAAAACAATATCCCTCACATTGTTTTAGTGATCACACGAACCAAATCCACCACATCAAAACCGATCATCACGAGATTTGATATAGCTTCAATGGCGAACAATCAACATGTTCATCATATCTACTATATGACTCATGCTCTACCTTTCGGTAATCCGTGTTCCTGAGGCCATGTCTGTACATGCTAGGCTCGTCAAGATCAAACCTTAGTTTCCGCATGAGCAAATCTGGCTTGCTCACGTTGTATACACTTGTAGAATCTAACACACCCGATCATCACGTGGTGCTTCGAAACAACAAGCTTTAGCAACGGTGCTAACTAAGGGTGAACACTTTATGACTTGAAATTCATGTGCATGAGGGATCATCTTATAATGCTACCGTCGTCTACTAAGCAATACAAGATGCATAAAGGATTAACATCACATGCAATTCATAATATGTGATATGATATGGCCTTTATTCTTTGTGCTTTCGATCTCCATCTTCTAGCACGAACATGATCTCCATCATCACCAACATTGCATCAAGGTCAATGATGCTTCTCCATGGTTGTCGTCCACCGGCTTCAACTATTACAACTACTTTGAATAGACACGCGGGTCTTAACAGAAATTAAAGACAACCATATGGCTCCTGCCGGTTGCCGACTTACAATAAGGAACATTGCATACATCATATATAATCACAATCATGGCCATATCACATCACAGCACACCCCCTGCAAAACAAAGTTAGACGCTTCTAATTTTCTTTGCATGTTTTACGTGGTTTGGGGCTTTCAATAAGTGTCGTTCTAACTTATGAACAAGAACCACAACATTGATACTAGTATTGTCAATCACCCGTTGTAAATTGGATCTTAACTATGCTAGGAGAAACAGCACCATAAAGCCACTTATGCAATACAAGTTGCATGTCAAGCGTGGAGCAAGTCTCATGAACGATGTCATGTAAGGTTAGCCCGGCTGCTTCATCCCAACATACCTCAAGATGCAAAGTACACAAGAAGCAATCGACAATAAAGCATCAATGCCCACAATGACCATTGTGTTCTACTCTGCAACAGATCTACATATAGACACGGCTCGATACCACTTGAGGGGTTCGTAGCATGGAAAACAAAAATTTTCTACCGTATGCACACAACAAGCCAAGATCTATCTACTAGATTGTAGCAACGAGTCGATAGAGGAACTCACCTCGAAGATTCCAAAGCGTTAACGAGCAGATTCTCTGGGTGATGTAGTGACACTTGCCGATCTCAAGATCGCAGAGACGATCCTTCCGGCCATGCTCCAAGAGCGCTTCCGTAGTCGGTCACACGTTCGGTACTCGACGAAGACCTTCCTCTCCCTTGTTCCAGCAGGCAGCGGAGGTTGTAGCACTCTCCTCGCGATTCCGGCAGCACAACGGCGTGGTACCGTAAGTAGAGGGGAGATCCCACAGGGCTTTGCCTTAAGCCGGAGCGAGTATGGTGGAGTATGAGAGAGAGCTATTAGATGAAAACATAAGACAACTGAGAAAAAAATGTTTTAAAGCTTCGTCGGCTTCATTATGTGGGATTTGTCGCCACTCTGATCTATGGTATATATGAAGGAAAGTGTACGATGCCTCATATGAGTAGGAACAGACTTGCATTGAATCAACCATTTAAAGTCCAAATTATATCGTTGGGAAAGGAAGTAGTTTCATTGTATATATACTACCAAAGTGGCTTGGCACACACTTTATTTTTTGGCATAAGGAACACTTGTATTACTTATTAATTTGGACATTACAATATGTAAGGAAAATCCCCACTAGCTCATCTGGACCAGAGTTCAACCAGACAGCAGTGCGGCCCTCAGCTCTACCTAAATTAGCCATATAATGACTACATTTGTTTTGGTACCGCCTTACATGAGTAACACATGACTCACCGATATTAAGCAAGATCTTGATCTCCTCTATAATAGAAGAATGAGCTGATCGATCAATCTCTCCTGATCTTAACAACTTCACTATCTCTAGGCAATCTGTTTCAATTATCAGTGGAAGGCTGCACCAGTGCAAAGCCAGCTTTAAACCCTCCATTACCACATGTAGTTCAGCGCCCAGCGGATCCTTACAAAAAGGCAGATAACGGCACGCAGATAAGATGATGCTGCCTTCATGGTTTCTAACAATATCGCAGCACCAGATTTGATATCATCATATGAACCATCCGTATTTAGCTTGCACCATCCGCTAGGTTTTTTTTTTCCAAGTGGCCTGCTCATGGTTAACAAGAGGAGAGTGAAACCGCTTCTCTTAGTTATCCAAAATGAACATCCCTTTGACAATATCCTCAGTTGGATGGAATTTAATCAAAATCAAAGACTTCATATAACTAGTCAGGAACCGTCGAGATGCTTCAGGTGGTGGAGGTGCTTTATCATGGGTGATCTCATTACGCACGTACCAAATCCTCCACAAAGTCATGAGGATCATGCAGATCATTGCTTTGGACATGCCTGATAGTACATTAAGAAGCCATTCCTTCCTAGAATTTTGGATATCATCATAATTCGGGAGATCCCAAACTTCAGACATTAAGACCCAAAATCGCTTAGCAATCGGACACCTCAAGAATGGATGAAAATTGTCCTCTGTCTCAACACCACAAACAAGACATGTATCAATTGGTTCGAGGGTGCGCTTACATTTGTTCTGCCAGGTAGGTAGAGAATCCGTAACCAAACGCCATGCAAAATGTTGGACCTTTGGAGAGGCACCACTTTTCCATATAAGGTCCCAAACCTTCCTGCTACCATCAGGAGCCGAGCTTGAAGATTGCGTGTCCTCCCTCCAAGAATCATCCATAGCAAGACAATAAGCACTTCGAACAGTAAACATACCCTTTTTCGGGAGCCTAGGCCAGCCAATCAGAAAGCAACCTTGGGGAGGGTTTCATTTTCAGGATCTCAAAAACATCACTTGCCAAGAAATATTGGTTTAGCAGATCCACTCTCTATGTGCCATTGTCAACACCCGGATTTTTCAATCCTAGATGCCTGTTATGCCATACATCGCAATCCCAGGATTACCATTTTTGCGAGACATAACAGAATTGGATACCATAGTACTTCATCCATTACAAACGATACATAAGTTCTTACACAAATACGGATCTCATGATCCGGTTCTTAGTACAACATCAAGCAGCGGAATACGTAATAATAACGGTAGCGTAGGCGAAGCTCCATCTTCGGGGTCACAGGCAATGCTGACGATGGGAGATGATCCTAGTTGTCGTAACCTTCCTGGGGTCCATCTTCCAGGTACTCCTCTTCATAGTCTGGCCATAGGAATAGCCAGGGACAAAGCCATGAGTACTCTTTAAGTACTCGCAAACTAATACTAACAAGTAAAGGGGTTTTTGGATAATAGGATACTAGGCTCTAGGGTTGTTTTGCAAAAAGCCAGGTTTATCTCTACTAAGTTTCAAAGCTAGTCCCAATTTTATAACTCCTAAGTGGGATCTTGTAATTCAGGTCACAACTCTGTTGTGGTCAAGTCAAAGTCTCAATTCATTTCACAAGTCATTTTGAAAAGTCTGATGGGGGAACAGTATGGCCACTCCAACTGTCCATAACCGCGGACGCGGATATTCGAATAGTTTGACACTCTGCAGAGATTGTACACTTTCACCATAACATTCGATACATCCGTCAGGAACAAATCCTGAATTCACCATACTCAGTATGCGGATAATCAATCCTAACCTTTCAATTACACGCCCTAGTATAAGCACCTCTCCTGTGAGTTTGTCCTCCCAACCATGACCACTGTCATCTTGGGTACTGCACAGGTGGACAATCTTCACAAGGTAGCCTCAGCTCAGACCTTGGCCGGGAGGGAACTAATACTAAGGTATATAAGTTTCCAGTCAAGCCCTACCCAATATTCGGGTATTGTGGTTGTACGCTAAAATTCGAATGGTATCGCATCTAGACAACCATCAGTTTTATCAAGGGCTAAGGCTCATGCCTCAATATTTTTATCACCAGAATCATCAAGTGTTTGGAAACACATGTCCAAAACATTTCAATAGAATGATCCATCATTCCAAGGTTTTCATAACCATTTTTCCACCAAGTATTCCCATCTAAAAGTTGATCAAATTTTATGCTTAGCACTAGCATCTACAGGTGGGGGTAGTACTAATGAGGGGTGGTAACTAGTGGGGTTTCACTAAGTCCAACCTTATATCTGAGGCTGATATCAAGGTTTCTAACTTAGGCCAATTTAATGCTCTTTATGCAACCTTCAGCACAACTGTCTAGTATCTACCAAACTCTTAGGTAGACTCTAAGTAAGCTTTGATAAAGAAATAAAGTAAGAGCTTGCAAGTAAAACTAGGATTGGTTTATCAAATGGGTATGATCACATATGCTTAAGGCATATAGTAGTCATATCACAAGTATGGGTTTGTGACATCAGTGGGGTATCTTGCAAGGGTTAGCTTGCATCAATATGAGTATAAGCTTGCATAGGTATAGTATCAGCTTGCTAAAGTGGAGTGTCTTGCAAGTTTTAGCTTGCATAGGTCAACTTGATTAGTAAGGCTTGCCTTGTGCAGAGCAGTGGTTGAAGTTCTCCTCGGCTTCCTCTTCGTAGTATCCTTCTTCCTCCTCGTATCCTTGGTCGGTACTAGCGTCTATGAATAAATACGAGGTACACAATCACCAAACAATACTTAACTACTTGCAATCATCACACACAAGGGTCCTATAGATGATATAGCATCCTCTCTAACATTACAAGGTTAAGGCTTGGTTTAAATCTTTTTATTTTTAGAAAAGTAATTTCTACTCATTGAAAAATTACTTAAGATTTAATATTCTCCAAACTAAACATGGGATCATGTTGACACATGTCATCACCACATATTGTAGTCCATGGGAATGTGATTTAAAGTGGTGTCACAATTTAATAAGGTTTTACCTTTTTATTTTAATTAATTAAAGTGGCTAGAAATGCTTATGAAGCACTCTTTTATTACTTGAACTTTATTTCTGCAAGTAAACCTATATATTTTTATATATTCTGGAAGGTATGGTTAAATGTGATTTTTGAGAGTTGGAATCAACTCAAAAGCTTTTATGGTTTAAATTTGAAAAATGTTTGAATGCGAAAAGCTTACGCCTTGTTATTTTGCTATGGGTGATCTACATATCCAAATGACTTGAATCGACGGGCTTGGATTAAGCATTCACAGATTTTCCAACAAAATTGGTTTCATCCAATTTGTGCCTCGAATCGATCTGGTTTGATTTTTGAAGTTGGGTCTTTGAAGTGTGTTTGAAATGAAATAGAAAAGTTTTAATTTGAATTGCTGGCTACGGAAATTTAACGCCGGCCTGCTAAGAGCGGTGCTCCTGCTGGCTTAAGTGGGTGTCCCCACTAGTCGGTGACACGGCTGGGCAAGCGGTATGGGGCAACGTGGATCGTTCGATCTAGTTCTAATCCAACGGCCGAGGGTCATCGTCGACGCGAGACAACTCCGCGAGAACGAAACCTAGCGCGCCGAGTGGGGTCCGGGGCTCACCGGTACTGGAGAGGGTCGACGAGGCGGGCGAACGACGAAGTCGACGGCGGCTAACTCAGGGGTGGTCAGCTCTGGGCGGCTCAATCGCTCCCTTCTTCTCCGGCAGCGGCAGGCTCCAGTGAAATTCCGGCGAGGTGGTGCTCGCCTTGCTCTGAGAATGGTGTGGCACGGTCAGTGAGGAGAGGGGATGTAGCATCCCAGTTGTCTAACACCTGTAATGCTACTTGTTCTAGTAATAAAAGGGCCACTTCCAACTTATAATTGTTGCATCATCATCATGTCATGCTCATGTCATCGTGTCACCTTGCATTTGAGCATCATATAAAACCCTTTTGTTTTGGTTCTTATCTCATATGCATTAATATTTGTATTTGCCTCTTGATATTGTATTCGGTTCTTGATATATTGTTAAGTGCCCAAGTTGAGTTGGGGGCATATCTCTTATTGACTCCACCACCTTTTCTTCACCACCTTATAATTCCACCATCCAACTAATATGAGCTGGGCATTTTTAATTGAGTTTACCTCTGGCTCATGTGGGTTGGGTGGATTCCACTCATAATCTTATGCTTGGCCTTTTGGGAATGCATGGAAGAATGCCACATGATTTTATGTTGTTTCACAATATAAAGACATGGCATTTATTGTTTGCATGGGCCATGCAAGTGTCACCTCTTGCTAACTATTGAAGGTTATTTTGTTTTGCTTGCTTGGATCACTCCTTCCCTTTGCTTGATCTTGTTTTGACTTGTTTAAAACCCTAGCTCTCACCCCTCTCTCTACCTCTCTAGCTAATCTTTGAACCTAATCCCCTAATCCTCTTTTCTCTTCCATGCATGATCATGTGATCATGTGTGCTTGCTCGTATGTGTCTTGGCCTCTTCTGCCTCTCCTCTTAGTCAACCCCCCCCTATTCAAAACCTTCTGGTAAAAATGCTCCAAATATTTTGAAATTATAAAACTAGTTTGAAAATTGAAATAGAATCAAATAACAAACAAATGTCTAAAAGACAAATAAATAAAAGAGGAGAAACCATACCTGGAGCACCAACAAGAAGAAGCAGCTCGGACCAGCCCTCCCCGCCCAACCTGCTCTCTGGCCCATACCGCTTCGCCGCTCCCTGTTCTTCTTCCTGACGCTGCCGTCGCTCGCCTCGGCAACAGACGGAAAGCAGCAGCAGAGGAGCAGGTGGCCGTCTCCGCCGTCAGCCGCGTCAACCTCCCCTCCTCTTCTTATCCCCGAGCCGCGGAGGCCCCTGCAAGCCCTAGTCCTCCTTCCCCCTCCGCCACCATTCCTCTACCCTACCTCCATCTGTTTTCCCCTTGCCCGAGAGCTCCGGCGGGGAGAGCATCGCCGCGCCGTCGCTTTGGTCGCCGTCTGGAGCCGGAGGGCGCGCATGCGATCTTCGTCGGCCACCACGCGAGCTCTGGGAGGAGCTAAGCGGGCCGCCTCTGCTTCTTCTTCTTCCTGTCCAGGCACCGAACCACACCACCGTCGCCGACATCGCCTCCGTCCCTCCCCATCCTCGTTTCCTCTGGGAATCGTCCGAGGTGAGCAACCACCTGCTGTTCCCTTCCTTCTCCCACGCCCGCCAGGTCGCCTGGAATCAACCGCAGCCTCCCGCGCAGCTTCTCCGTGTCGCTCGCCGCGCGCGTCAGGAAGCCGCAGCAGCAGCAGTGGCATCGTGCAGCAGCCGCAGCGTTTCCCGCCTCTGATCCTAGTCGTGCCCGCGCGCTGTAGGCCTCCTACGACGATGCCCCCAACACGAAAAGTGCAGCCCTATCATCCCTCTCTGTTTTTCGTTTTGGTGGGATGCCGGTTTTCCCTAAGGATTCGTCGCCGTTGCCAAGATCGGACGAATCATCGGCACTGCCTTGCTTCCGACCGTCTGCTCGCTCGGGCCTCGCGCCTCCTAGAACCTCTGTTACTCACGGATCCCGCCAAGACAGCCTCTCCTTGCAGCGCCTGAACGAAACTCAGGCCTGTAGCCCTCTTCCTCTTTGGTTTTGCGGCATGGCGAAATTCGATGGTTTGCTCGCCATCTTCGTCGAAGATCAAGCCGATTAGCATGACAAGTTTCAGTTAACAGTTCTAGCAGGTCCCAGACACTTTGCAGATAGGCCCCTGTCTTTCCTTCTATCCAACCCGCAGCCCCTAGCCCCACAGTCGGCGTTAGAGGTTTTTATAAAAAGGCTCCTGAAGTTTTCGAGTTTCAACCCGCGGTCCTCAGCCACCTGCCCTAGGCCCAGTCAGCACCCGACCCCACATGTCATCGGTAGTGGCTAGGTGTCCTGAGTGCGAAATGCATTCCTCTGAATCTGTTTGAATTCTTTCTTTTAAAAATTAACTCAAATTCAAATTCAAAATACAAAATCTGTTCAAACTAAATAAAATTCATTACTTATTTCTGGTTTGGAATTTGAATTCAAACCTTATATGAAAAATGTTTTGTTTTTGAATTATAATTCAAATATTTATTCAAATATTTTCAGAATTTATTTATTTAGTCAACCGTTGACTTTGACCCTATTTAATTATTTTGACTTAAAATAAATTTAAATTCATAATTTCAAATAATACAAATAATATATGTTTTTGAATCAGAAAAATGTGAGGAATTCAAATATGCCATTCAAAATATTATTTGGACACTTTAAATTCCAAGTTGGGTAAAATTACAACAAAATGCCACTGGCACTTAATAAATTAATAACTTTTGATTTATAATTCCAAATTTAACAAATGATATGTCTAAAATGATCAGCTCGACGAGACCTTTCTGTTTATGCTATCCATGACTTCAATTGCAGCATGCATCATATAAAAATATAAACTACAGCAACTAATATGACAATAAAATGTGGCCCAACCTTAATAAAATGACTTATTCTTGAATACCACACCTCACCCATGCCATGCTACTTATTGCCATGAAACTTGTGCATCATTCATCATGGCATGATTGTTTGCTTGTCGCATTTTATTCCTATGCTTGTGCACTTTATTTATGTTGGTCCTTGCTTGTTTGGTTCTTCTTTCGAATAGACGCTGTGCAGGGGATATATCAAGAGAACCAGGAGCACTACCCAGATCCGTCTCTCGCTTCAACTGAGTTGCCAGGCAAGCACTTCCACATGCTTGCATACATACAGTACCTATTGCCTCTATCTTATTCTTGCATCATTGAGTCGCGATTGCATTAAAATGAATCCCAAGTATTGCATAGCCTTTACTTTAAACCCCACCGAGCTTGTTCCTCCATCCCATGAGCCATTACTACAGGAGTTGTTTGAGCCATGCGAGTCGTAGAACAGCATGTGTAGGGTTTGTGAGAGTCTGATGGATAACGAGGTACCTAAACAACTTAACCTGAGTAGTAATGGGATAACTAATGAAAGTGGCACCGTGAGCAACATCTCGCTATTTGGTTTTTCCTGCTCACTTGTGTCCCGTAAGACCCGAGTACTTGATTCTGTTCCAAGATTTATTCGCTATCCACATCCGGAGGTATATGGGACCCCCGAGCCGAGCTTGATTCCGTCTTATTTCTTGGGGCCACAAACTAGTTTGAGGTTTTATTTACTATCCTGTACTTATGCCATGCTACTCAGATTTACAATTGTGCGTGATAGCACCTGTCTTGTTTAGGATCGGGACACGATTCCGCGATGTCGACAAGCCCAGCTTTTGGGTTCCCAGTGCTCACTACCGTCTACCCAAACCTTGAGTCCGTCTCGAGCTTGCTTACTTGCGGTGTCTACTCAATGGGGTGGCCCCAAATATTTCTGAATCTTGTGATTGCTTTGTCGTGAAGGCCTCGTTGGGTTTTGATTTGGTTTTCCGAGGTTGATCGAGCGTGTTGCTATTGGTGCACCGGCCGGTAAAACTTTCAAAGCCGTGTCATGTTATGGACGACTTGGAGCACAGTTTCTCGATCATAGACAAGCATAACTAAAGTACCGCTTTAAGCTGACTAAGTAATTTGACTAGTAAATAGCGCAATACTCATGGAATGATTAATAAAAGTGCCAACGGATGGGGGTTGTTTCGCTTCCTCGTTGGTAGCGAGGAGGATGGATCTGATGAAATTACTTATAACTGTTGTCCTTAATTCACGGACATCCGCTCATCATTGGTTAGGCGGATGGTTAGCGTTTATCTGTAGAACTGCTAGGGTTTATCTTTTGCTGCAATTCGTCACCCTGTGTTGTGTCCCTTTAGAGGCATTAAGACTTGCCGAGTACCCTTAGGGTCTCACACGATAAATTATTGGTTCGGATGAGCAGTACCCTCGCAGGACGGATCTTGGGTGGAAGAGGTCCGATGTGGGCAACGATCGCTCGTGTAGAGATTCCGAACGGGATCCGTGAGATCTGTGGGCGGGATGTGCTTATTTCTATGGCATCTTATGCCGATTTGATTCTTATCCGTACTCGGACTTTGTTTGCCGCTTCCGCATGATACTCTGATGTGTGCTGTATGAGGAAGTATCCTAAAATATTAGACTTATCTAGGTCATTTGAATCTTGCCGTATGGCGTTGCTATATTTCCTTTCTTTCTAGATGGTATGGCTCTGATGTACTCTTGTATGGTGGCTTGCATACATACTCATTTGTGTATGTATTTGATCCCTGCGCTTGCCGATTACGCCGCCCGTACAGGTCCCGATGAATTGGAAGTGGTTGGGACGGCCGAAAGGTCTACCCGTGAGTGGCTTTTGGGGAGCCACCGTACTATTTCAACCACTACCGTTCATCCAGGCTTGTAGCTAGGAGCGTAATTCACCGAGGTAGTTACAGGGGAGTGAGATGGTGTGAAGTAATCGAGCGGGGGTGGCCTCTATTTATAGTCGAGCGAGGGGACCATCGGGGCGCACGGTGAGCTCGTCGGGGGCGACGTTACAGGCGGCTAAAGGCATGGGCAAGGGTAGGGGACGGTGCGGTGTCTCCTGGAGATGCTCAACGACATGGTCGCGAGGCATGGGGCGGTGTGGTTTGGTCTGGAACGGGCGGTGCTCTGCGCGGCAGAGGCGGCGTCTTCGACGGCGGGCGGTGGCTGTATGGCACGGGGCGGCAAACGGGGATGTCTGGCGGTCTCCTGGGTCGGTGGTGATCATGTGTGCGCGCAGTGAGGGCGGCGTGCTGTCTGTGGACGCTGGTCGAGGGTGGCGCTCTAGCGCACGCTCGGCATGGTCTGGGCGCGGCTTGTGCGCGTGGTCCAGGGCTTGGCAACGCTTGAGGCTGGGACAGGGAGTGGCGGTGGACGGTGGGCTGTCTCCTAGACAAGGTTGGCACGGCTTGTTCTTCCTCTAGCCTGCTGTCCACAATGGGGTGACATTGGGGTGCTCGGCTGTTCACCATTGATGACAATGGCAAGCTCACAGTGGTGCTAGTGCCTGGCTAATCTTCCTAGATGATCTACTGAGTTGTGTGTGAGCTAACTAGAGAACAAGTTAGGCTCAAAACACTGCACACTATAGTGTTTGATGTTTTGTTTGATTTGTGTCTGCAACCTGTTTGATGAAATGGCCGCATGAAATCAAGTTTTGAATTTTGAAATGAATTTTGGTGGGTTTGCTAGATTGGGGATGGTGAGTCTGCAGATGCTTGGGTTTTGAAAGTTGAGCTTGTTTGAGTGGTTTTTGAAAAAGTGGGATTTTCCCATATGAAGAAGATTCAATTTTGAATTGTCATTTAATCTATGCATTTGAAAGTTTCTGGATGATCACAGAGTGGACCTTGATACTTTGTTATGAGTACATTCAAGGGGTGAAAAGATCCAAAAGAGTTTTTGTTAGGTTCTGAAAGTTTGAGACAGCCAAAGTAGGCATGGGAGTTAAATTGGTCAAAATGACCATTCACTTAATATATTTGTTTTGATTTACTTGTCTTTAGGAAAAGTGTGGGAAATGTCTTAGATGATGTTTATTTCACCTAAGAAACATTTTACAAGCAATGGATCACACAAACAAGGTGGTTTTTAAAGAAATTCAAAATCCATGCATACACATATACATGCATTCATGAATTTATTTAGAAAAGTTTTTGTTAACCCTAATCTTGATGATTAGTGGTTGATGATCTAAGTTTGGTATTTTTGGGATGTTACAGCCATGCTGGTCAATCATCTCCGAGACAAAACACAGCCTACACCTCCTCCTTAATGACAATGCTCGGTTTAGGAATCCAAGTATCCCTCCAGATTCTAATGCTTTGACCATTACCAACTCACCACACTAATCCTTTCTTCAACAATTCCAGTCCATATGATATTGTTGTCCAGGTTGAAGAGGCATTGCAGGTAAAAATCGTATCCTCCAGGCTACCATTGGGATAGTACTTTGCTTTCAGCACCCTAATACGTCGGAAACGTATATATAATTTTTGATGTTCCATGCTTGTTTAGTATCTATTTTGCTTTGCTTTGTCCACACTTTGAGGTGCTTTTTATATGTTTTCTGGTACTAACCTATTAACAAGATTCCACAGTGTCAGTTGCCTGTTTTCTTTGGTTTTTGGTTCCAGAAAGGCAGAAAATCAATATTCTCGGAATTGGACGGGGCAAAAGTCAAAGTCAATATTTTGCCGTGGGGAACACAATTCCGGAGTAAGAGACGGAGGAGACCCACCAGGGGCTACACCTCGTCAGGCGAGTGGGCCCACCTGCGCCCGGTGGTGCAACACAGTGGCCCCCCTGCCTCGCCTCTTCACTTATAAGAAGCCCCCGATGCCTAAACCCTAAGTACCCGATCAAAATTCCACGAAACCATCTGTAGCCACCGCCACCATCATCCCTAGATCGGGGGGAGGGAGGGATCTGAAAATCTTCCCGACACCCTGCCGGAGGGGAGATCATCCCGGAGGCCTTCTTCATCATGCCAACCTCCGGTATGAAGCGTGAGTAGTTCCACCTTGGACTATGGGTCCATGTAGTATCTAGATGGTTGTATCTCCTCCTTGTGCTTTCATGTCTAGATCTTGTGAGCTCCGTTCATGATCAAGATCTAATCTATTTGTAATCATGCATGTAGTGTTTGCGGGGATCCGATGGATATTGAGATATGTCAGATTGATTAATGGTTTTGTCTTATTGATTCTATCATGTCTGTGTTGTTTGTGATCTTGCATGCTCTCCATTGTTAGTAGCTATCTTGGCCAAGTAGTTGCTAGTGACTCCAAGAGGGGGTATTTATGCTCAATAGTGGCTTCATGCCTCTACTTAATCAAGGGAAGTGACATAAATCTCTACGGTTGTAAATGTGCTGTTTCCACTAGGGAGAAAATAACGGTCTCTTCTTCATGGAACAAGTGGATTGTTTACCTTACACACTCTGCTTAAAGCAGTTGTCTATTGCTTGCAACTTAATACTGGAGGGGGTTCGGATGATAACCCAAAGGTGGACTTCTAGTCATAGATGCAGTTGGATGGCAGTCTATGTATATTGTTGTATTGTCCAATCAAATCTCATAGGATCTTTTTGTCTAGTATTGCATTGTTATGCCTTGCTCAGTCCTGTCAATTGCCCTGCTGTAATTTGTTTACCCAGCATGCCATGTTTGTTTATCTAAGGAGAACACCTCTAGTGAACTATGGACCCTGGTCCAATCTTTACCATTGATATATCTTACACTGTTACTATTTACTTGCTGCAAACCATCATCACCTTCCACACTATACAGTTAATCCTTTGTTACAGCAACCGGTGAGATTGACAACCTCACTGTTAGTTGGGGCAAAGTCTTGAGTTTGTGTTGTGCAGGTTTCCACGTTGCTCGAAACACCTTTGAGACGTTTCCTTCCTCCTACTGGTTCGATAACCTCGGTTTCTTACTGAGGGAAAACTTGCTGCTGTGCTACATCATACCTTGCTCTTGGGCTTTCCCAATGGGGCGTCAACACGCATCAAGACTTTCTGGCACCGTTGCCGGGGAGGCTAAGGACGTCTTCACAAGGGGAGTCCTCCTCAACCTTTCTCTTTACTTTGTTTTTAGTTTTCTTAGTTTCTTTTTCTTGGTTTTGTTTGCCTCTTTTTATCAAAAACTCCAAAAAAATTAGTTTAGTTTGGTTTTCTTTCTCTTATCAAAAACACAAAAAATTAGTTCCTGCTCTAGCTGTTGCTGTTGTTTTTGGCTTGCTCCACTTTTGCCAAAATGAACTCTGCTGAGAACACCAAGTTGTGTCACTTCACTAGCACAAACAACAATGATTTCCTTAGCACTCCTATTGATCCACCTGCTCTTGATGCTACCTTTTATGAAATTAAGCCTGCTTTGTTGAATCTTGTGATGAGAGAGAAATTTTCTGGTGCTAGTTCTGATGATGATGCTACCCATCTCAATAGCTTTGTTGAAATTTGTGAGATGCAAAAGTATAAGGATGTAGATGGAGATATTGTTAAACTCAAGCTGTTTCCTTTCTCCTTGAGAGGAAAAGCTAAAGAATGGTTGCTATCCTTTCCTAGAAATAGTATTGATTCTTGGATTAAGTGCAAGGATGATTTTATTGGAAAGTACTACCCTCCTGCTAAGATTATATCTATGAGAAGTGATATTATGAAATTCAAACAACTTGATAATGAACATAGTGCTCAATCTTGGGAAAGAATGAAATCTTTGGTTAAGAATTGTCCCACTCATGGACGTACTGCTTGGATGATTATCCAGACTTTTTATGCAGGTTTGAACTTCTCTTCAAGAAACCTATTGGATTCAGCTGCTGGAGGTACCTTTATGACCATCACCTTGGGTGCTGCAACAAAACTCCTTGATAATATAATGGTTAACTATTCTGAATGGAACACTAAGAGAGCTCCACATGGTAAGAAGATAAATTCTGTTGAAGAAACCTCTTCTTGAGTGATAAGATTGATGTTATTATGGTTATGCTTGTTAATGGGAAAGCTCCTTTAGATCCAAATAATGTTCCCTTAGCCTCTTTGGTTGCTCAAGAAGAGCAAGTTGATGTGAACTTCATTAGAAACAACAATTTCAACAACAATGCCTATAGGAATAATTTTGGTAGCAACAACAACTATAGACCTTATCCTCCTAATAATGGCAATACCTATGGAAACTCCTACAACAATGCTAGAAGTTCCCCCTCTGAACTTGAAGTCATGCTCAAATACTTTATTAGTAAACAAACCACTTGCAATAAGACTGTGGAGGAAAAGCTTTTAAATGTTGAGAAAAATACTTCCTTTTTGTCTGAAGCACAGTCCTCTTTGATTAATAAAATGGCTGCTAAACCTGAAACCATGGAAAGTACCTTTGCTGCTACTCATGCCATACAAGTTACTATTGATGAAAATGTTAGACTGTTAGCTCAACTTCATGCTAAGTGGGAAAGGGAAGCTGAAACTGATAGAAACAATAGTGTGTGCACCATCACTAAAATGGATACCACTAAACCACAAGAAGTCCCTATTCCTCGTCCTACAATGCCTAAGCCTAATGAGTCTACTACTAGTGATGCTAAGTTTGATTTTGATCTTGATGGTTGCAATATTTCTTAAGTGATTATGTTCCTGCAAAAGCTTGCTAGAAGTCCTGATGCTAGTGATATGCATGTTGCTTTCACCAAACACATTACAAATGCTCTTGTTAAGATTAAGGAAGAGAAGTTAAAACACAAAGCTTCTATTCCTAGGAGAGTAGAATTTAATTGGGAACCCATTATTAATATGCAAGTGAATGACTTTGATCTCAAAGCTTCATGTGATCTTGGTTCTAGTGTATCTATTATGCCTAGGAAGATTTATGAAATGCTAGATTTGCCACCTTTGGAAGATTGTTATTTGGATGTCCCACTTAATGATAATGCTAAGAAGTGAAGGGAATATGCCCTGAGAGGCAATAATAAAGTGTTTATTATGTGTATTCCAAGTATATGATAGATGTTTATTTTGCATGCTATAATTGTATTAATACGGAAACATTAATACATGTGTGTTTAATAAACACACAGAAAGTTCCTAGTTATGCCTCTTTCATAAACTAGCTTGTTGATTAACAAGATGATCAAGGTTTCTTGATCATAGACATTGGATGTTGTTAATAACGAGGTCACAACATTAGTGTAATGGTGTGATGAACATTCATCCGAAGTATAGCATTACGATCAAAGTCATTGAGTTTATATTGCTATAACAACTTACGAAGTGATCCTAATCCTTAGACCATGAGATCATGTCAATCACTAACACCGAAAGAGTTTCTTGATAACATCAAACGTCACATCGTAACTGGGTGATTATAAAGATGGGTTCAGAACTACTAAAGTGTTATGTTGAGGCCCATGGACCAAGAGTGGAATTTGTTCATCCCAATGACAGATAGATATGCTCTGGGCCCTCTCGATGATATCACATTGGTTAGCTTGCAAGTAAGTGATTTGATCACTAGAATGTTATATCACGGGAACGAGAAAAGAGTGCATGTCAGTAACAAGATCAAACTATGTATGGAGATACTGATGATCGAATCTCGGACATGTAATATATCGTGAAACAAAAGAATTAAGATACTAGCGTAAAAGGTTCCGACGATCACAAGAAAGTCATCGTTGAATGTGTGGGAGTCAGTATGGGTCTCCAGATCCCGCTTCTGATTATTGATCGGAGAAGGGTCTCGATCATGTCTGCATTATTCGCGAACCATAGGGTGGCACACTTAAGAGACACCGACATCCAATTGGAGCAAAAGTTTCATGCCGAAAAGAATAACAAGCGCAGGAATTTATTTCACTAGATACCGAAACAGGTTTTTGGGTGAAATTGCAGAAAGTGTTTTTGCATGTGAATGAAATACTAGCAAGGGGTTATATGTGAATGTTTGTCATTAAAGTAATTGACAAAAATTCTGAATAAATAAAATGAGTTTTATTTAATGAGAGTTTGCATTAAATTTGGTGGAAATTTAATGGGAATTTGAGTGGGTTTTTGAGTGGAGGGAATTGAAAGGCATTTGAGTGAGTGGATTGTCCACCCACATGAATTAAGGAGGAGAGGGGGCACCCCCATGGCCGGCGGCCACCCCCTTGGGTGCCCCTCCTCCTATAAAAGGCACCCCCTCCTCACTTCTCACTCACACCTCCTCGTGAAGGATCTCTCTCCCCCTCTAGTATTTATCCCCCATGGTCTCGAACTAGCGAGATACATGTTCCCGGTGGCTATTCGGCAAGAAAGATTTGTGCTTCCGCTGCATCGCTGGAGCGAGGAGGCGGAGGTTGTTCGGTGCCTCGAACGTGTGTGCGAGAACGGATGCACTGCTAAGTTGCGGTGCTAAGGACTTCCTCTCGATCTTGAGATCGGCAAGAGATCGTCTACATCAACCACGAGTTTGACTCGTTAAGCTTTGTAGGTCTGCAAGGGTATGTTCTCTACAGATATACATCCGCCCATTATTTGTATCTAGTAGATAGATCTTGGTACATAGTTGTTCCCATCGTAGGATTTTTTTGTTTTCTATGCTGCGAACCCTACAGTAGTATCAGAGCCGGATCTATGCGTAGATGCTTTACACGGGTAGTACACATATGAGTATGTGAGCGATGATGATCATATTATTGCTTCTTAGTTGTACTTTGTATATTGGTGGCATAGTGAGATGAAGCGGTCCGGATAAACTTTACATGCCCTCGCACATGAGACCTGTTCCACGCTTGACATGCAACTAGTTTGCATAAGTGGATAGCAGGTGTCTGTCTTTCCTACTATAGTCAATATCTAATTTGCAACGAGTTGTCAACAATTTGGTTATCCTTGTTGTGGTTCATGTTTGTAGGTAAGAACGGTTCTATCTTCGAAAGCCCTAAGCCACGTAAAACTTGCAATGGATAAATTAGAGGCGTCTAGTTTAGATTGTTGCTGGGCTAGTGTTATGATATGGTGATGTTGTAAGTAGAAGTATGATATGACACTCTTACAACACACACAACGTGTAAGTTCCATAGACTTTGGCCTTACACATAGAGGTATGATAGTGATCATACCACTGTGCACGTGATGGGGATCATATGCGGGAACCATATCATTTCACTTACAAACATGTGATGTTTGATTGCATCTTATATTGCTTGTTTGGCGTTTTATTAGCATAATAAGATGATCCCTCATTTAAATATGAAGATAAGAATGTGTTCTTCCTTAAGTATGCACCGATTATGTTTCGTCGCTCCAAGACATCACGTGATGATCGGGTGTTCTTGGATCCACGACCATATTTCGGGTGTAAGAAAGTTACACACGCGAATACTATGGTTCTTACTTGGCAAGCCTAGCATGTACAGACATGGCCTCAGAACACGGACCGAAAGGTTAAGCATGAGTCATATGGTAGATATGATGCCCATTTGATGCTCAACTTTGAAGCTACACCGACTCACGTGATGATCGGACTTGGTGTAGTGGATTTGGTTCATTTAATCACCAAAAAGGCACGAGGGATGTCGTTTTTGAGTGGGAGTTCATTCGTAATGTGGATTAGTTGAACTCAATCTATCATAAACTTAGTCTAAACTTTACAAATTCTGTTGTAGATGTCACCACCTGCTTTTAATTTCAATGTGTTCATGGAGAAAGAGAAACTTGCAACAAATGGTAGCAACTTTACCGAATGGGCCATGAATTTGAGGATTCTTCTCTCTGCTACACAAAAGCAATATGTGCTAGAAGTGCCGCTAGGCCCCCCACCGTTCGATGATGCCCCTGACAAGGAGAAGAATGTCTATCAGACTCGTCAGGAGGACCACAACTTAGTTCATTGCGGCATATTGTATGGGATAGAGCCAGAACTTCGAAAGCATTTAAAAACGGCAATGCATTTGATGGGTGAGTTAAAAATGATTTTCGACACACATGCTGCTTTACAGAGCTACAATGCTTCAAAAAAGTTCTTTAGCTGCATGATGGAAGAGCACAACTCCATAAGTGAGCATGTACTCAAGATGTCGGGTTATGCCGATAAGCTTGTGTCCTTGGGAATATCGATTCCCATTGACTTAGGCATCCATCGTGTTCTGCAGTCTCTGCCACCTAGCTATAAGAGCTTCGTGATGAACTATAATATGCAAGGCATGAAGAAGTCTCTCCCCGAGCTTATGTCAATGCTGAAAACTACAGAAGTGGAGATCAAGAAAGAACATCAAGTTTTGATGATCAATAAGAACACTGGTTTCAAGAAAGACAAGAAGGGAAAACGAAAGGGAAGTAAGGGAGGCAAGCCGGTTGCCGTGCCTGAAAAGAAACCCTGAGTTGGACCTAAGTTTGATACCGAGTGCTATTATTGTAAGGGGACTGGCCACTGGAAGCGCAACTACCCCAAGTATTTGGCAGATAAGAAGGCCGGCAAGGCAAACAAAGGTATATATGATATACATGTTATTGATGTGTACTTTAATAGTACTTGCAATAGCACCTGGGTATTTGATACCGGTTTAGTTGCTAATATTTGTAACTCGAATCAGGGGCTGCGGAACAAGCGACCGCTAGCAAGGGGTGAGGTCAAGATGTGTGTCGGCAATGGATCAAGTGTTGATGTGATCGCCGTCGGAACGCTACTGTCACATCCCAAAATTTTCCAAATTTTGAAATGTGAAAAATAAATAAACAAATTAATCAATTGTCGAAATTTAGGGTGAGAAGAAACTTTTGATTTCCAATTGGAAACATAAAAACCTATTTTGATCAAATAAAATCCTAAAGGGATTTAAAAAGATAAACAAATAATAAATAAAGTTATAATAGTTGGAATTACCATTATTGGATCTTTAAATAAAATGATATGGTTTTTATAAGCAAAGGTAGAAATAATGAATAAGGTCTATTTTTCAAAAAGAGCCAAATTAATCTTGTTCAAGCATTTAAAATAAAATATTTTGTTTGATAAAAATAGTAAAGGTTTATTTAAATAAAACCATGAGGATTTATTTATATCCAAATTTCATTCAAGTATAGACATTTTCCTATTTTGAATGGTCATTAAAAACTTATTAAAGTATTTTAAATTATATTTCAAAGTGTTATGTTTTTAATAAAACCTACTGACAAGATTTTTGTAGGAATTTATAAAGTCAAATAGAGTTTTAAACATATTTGAATCCTATTTGAAATAAAGACTAAAGCCTATTTATTTGTTTTTAATAAATAATAAACCCTAATAATAATTATTTTATTTTGGACTTTGGAATATGTTGTTAAACAGAATTAAACTATGCCTAAAGTTTGTTGGTGGTTTGAATTCAAATGGAGTTTGAATTATTTGAATGAAAAATCAAAACAGAAATTCAATACAGAAAAATAAAAAGGTTTAGTATAAAAAAATGGGAAACAAAACCAATCCACTAAACCTACCCAGCCCAGCAAAGCATCTGGCCCAGCAAGAGCCCACCCGACAACCCTCACCGAACCGTTTTCTCCCGCGCAACCTCACACGCGAAGTCACTGAGCAGTGGACCCCACGCCCCCTCTCTCTCTCTCACAGACAACGCGGTCCCATGCCGTCAGATCATCGTCTCCACCGCGACCACGTCCCCCTCGCCGTTTCTGCCATTGATTGCAGCGATCAATTCGCGTTGATGGCTAGGTTTAACTCGACAGCAACCACGTGCTTTTAAACGCCTCGCTCCCCTCTCTTTTCCCCCAAGCATCATCTCCTCTCTGCCACCGGGCTACTCCAATCGCTTGCTCGAACACACTGTCTCCGACGAGCTCCTCCGTCGATTCCGGAGAACCGCAACCGCCCTCACCTCCCACTGCACGCAAGCTTGCTTCCCCTCCTCTTGCGCATCTCCCTACACCAACCCCACACCCGCGCGAGCACCGTAGGCTCGGCAACGACCAAAACTCGAGAGCGCCATCGTCTGCCATTGCTCCGGCGAGCCCCCTGGTAAGCTCAGACCGCCCCGAACCCTCCTGATGATGCTCCCATGATCCCCAGAACAGTACGCGTCTAACGCCCCCTCCGTTTTGCCTCGGCACGACCTGTAGCCTCGCCCCCGACGACAAACCGAAGCACCCGACGCCGCCAGTGACTCCGACGAGCAATCGCCACTGCTCCGGTGCGCCCCTCGACAAGCCGACCTCACCTCGAGCTTCACCGCACCCCTGCGAGCACGGTGAGCTACTCCTCCCTCTCCCTCGCTTCCTGAATCGTCGCCAACGCCACCGCCAGACCACCGCCACGCGCTACCGCGCCGCCAGAGCTCGCCAGAGTTAGATCTAAATCGTCTGGTTAAGATTAGATTATAACGAAGGGGTACGAAACGATCTGCTCCGTACGATTTAAGTGAGATCTAATGCACCGCATCTGTCGATCCCAGCGAAGCGGTATCGCCCAATGAGGTTAAGACACGTGGCCTAGGTGTGGATTTAAAAACAGAAATGTTCTATTAGATGTTTGATTTTATAAAACTCATAACTTTCAATCTACAAGTCCAAATTTTGCAAATTTTATATCAATGGATTCAGCAGAACAAGTACTTTGCAACCATGCACTTTGTTTAATGTTTTGCTTCTGGAAAATTTGTTGAAATTGCAAAAACATGTGTAGGCATAATTTGAATATAAAAATTGTTCTAGATATATTTTCAAGGTGAAATCTTTGCAAAATGGATTGTTTTGAACCTACTGACCATGGGAACCAACTTATGGATTTAAGAATGTATTTTGTGAGGTTAAGGAATAAATATTTGAATTAGCACATTTCTAGTCAAATAAAAATATTGTTTATGATTTAGAAATGAATTTTGAGTAAAACCTTTGGGAAATGATTTGATTCAAACCTTCTGACCCTAAACACCAAGGAGATTAGGAACATATTTGATGAACCATATAAAGTTATTGCTTTGCTAAAAGATATTTTCAACAACATAAAATATCACCTTAGCATAATATTTGGTTTATGAGATGAAACCTTTTGCAAATGGTTTTACCACTTTTGTAGATGACCAATGTGATCTTGAAAATGTTTAGAGCCTAGTAGAAACCACTTTTCCAAATAAAACTATCTTTTGCATGCTTGCATGCATGACCTTGTTTTTGTTATTTTATGTGGTGAAATGGTTTGAATGCTAGTTGAATTTGTGTTTGCTTGATTGAATTGTAGTGAAGTTAGAAGAGTGTGATATTTGCAAGATCAAGAAGTGAACCAACATTCTCTACTAAAAAGGCAAGTGGCACTATCATTCATGTCCTACTATTTTCAATACTCTTAGTGGAATTTTTATAGTATGCATGATAGGGCTACTATGTTACTATGCTATGATATGTCCTATTAGGATATCCTTTATATATTCCTTAGTGGAAACATCGTAGTTGTAGTATGCTTAGCCCTGCTATAGATTCGGGGTGGAATACTATGTTATGATTATATGAAGTGTTGGAAAAATATATGTTTTATATAATAAAACAATTACTCAATGAATCACCTGGTTGGCATGTGGATACTCAGTTGTGGATAAGGTGGCAATGAAGGGAACCATATATATATGGCTATATTTTTCGTGTATGCACTAGAGGAAAACCACCCAGAGACTTAGAGATTGAACATGTTTCTCGTACAGTGGCTTCCGTGTACAGCCACATGCTAAATAGGCTCTGGCTTATTCAACTACATAGTGGAAGACCCATGCATTGGCATCTTTAGGTTAACTAGAATTGTGTATTGGAAATATATCCATACATTGGTGCCTGGTAGACAAGCTATTGTGTATTGGGAGGACTTCTATGGAAAGACTTTGTCACATTCTCGATCTGCCAGTACTCCATTGGGTGAGTACTTATCCAGCGGCCACTGGTGGCGTCAAGACGAGATTGTGTCATGTGGGTAAAGTGTACAACTTCTGCAGAAGATCAAATTCTAAGTACTTATCCATGTCCCCGATTATGGACAATTCTGAGCAACTAAGGCCTGAAGCTATGGAAGATCTCGACATTCCAATTTCTCAAAGTAAAATTTTGATGGTGACAACAAGGGATTAGAAGCACTTGGAGTTTTCCAAGGAGGTCATAAAGATTTGACAAAAGATCAAAACTATTTTGAAAAGATAGGATAAAACTATATTGGTTTCTGCAAATGAGCCTAAACCCTACTTAGCCAAATATGCATGTAATGATAGGATCCACTTATTTCTACATAGTAGTGAAACTTGCCAATACAATTCAAATGTATTGACCCTTGTGGCTGCAACTTATTATGTTGCAGGTTTGCTTGATGTTAGTGAAGTGTGTTGAATAGGATTACAAGTCTACAACCAACATGATTGCCTGTGGCACTTTGAAGATGAAGGACTCCATGCTATAATAGATATTCTGCTGCATTGTAATGAGATAGCCAAATGAGCTATGTAAGATGTAATGAATTATTTTATTCCTGGTTATAAAGTTGTAATATGACCTTTGTTTCTTGATATTACATCTTAACTGCGGATGCTAGCTATTGATCCAGGGACTAGCATTGTAAACACAGGGATCTCTGCCTTATTAAAGGTTGGGAACCTTACAACTACTTCTCCACTTACCGTCGGGATTAGTAATAAACTTGAATAATTGTTATCTGGTGTCAGCACTGAGCATGAACATTGTATCTGGATTGTGTTTGATGCGAAGTGGTTATTCATTTAAATCCGAGAACAATGGTTGTTCTATTTATATGAATGAAATCTTTTATGGTCATGCATCGATGATGAATGGTTTATTTCTATTGGATCTCGATAATAGTGTTACACATATTCATAATGTTGATGCTAAAAGGATTAATCTTAATGATGATATATCCGCATATATGTGGCACTGCCGTCTAGGTCATATTGGCGTTAAACGCATGAAGAAGCTCCATTTGGATGGACTTTTGGAATCACTTGATTTTGAATCATTTGATACATGTGAGCCATGCCTTATGGGAAAGATGACTAGAACGCCGTTTTCCAGTTCAATGGAACGGGTGACAGATTTATTGGAAATCATACATTCTGATGTATGTGGTCAAATGAGTGTGTCAGCGTGAGGTGGATATGTTATTTTGTTACTTTCACGGATGATTTGAGTAGATACGGTTATATCTACTAGATGAAACACAAGTCTGGAACCTTTGAAAAGTTCAAGGAATTTCATAATGAAGTGGAAAATCATCGTAATAGAAAGATCAAATTTCTACGGTCCGACCGTGGAGGAGAGTATCTAAGTTACGAGTTTAGCACTCATATGAAAGAGTGTGGAATTGTTTCACAAATCACACTTGCCAGAACACCATAGTGAAATGGTGTGTCAAAACGTCGTAATCATACTTTATTAGATATGGTTCGATCTATGATGTCTATGACGGACTTGCTGTTGTCATTTTGGGGTTATGCACTAGAAATTGCTGCATTCACTTTAAATCCAGCACCATCTAAATTCGTTGAAAAGACACCGTATGAATTGTGGTTTGGAAACAAACCTAAGCTGTCATTTCTTAAAGTTTGGGGATGCGATGTTTATCTGAAGAAACATCAACCGGATAAACTCGAACCCAAAGCGGAAAAATACATCTTCATAGGAAACAATTGGGTATTCCTTCTATCACAGGTCCGAGGGAAAGGTTTTTGTCGCCAAGAATGGATCCTTTCTAGAGAAAGAGTTTCTCGCAAAAGGTGTGAGTAGTCGGAAGGTAGAACTCGAAGAGGTTATTGAACCTTCTCTTCAAAGTATGGTGAGTAGCGCAGCGCTGGAAGTCGTTCTGGAGTTGGCTTCACCAGTTGAAGAGGGAACTAATGATAATGATCATGAAACTCCGAAAGAGAGTACTAACGAACCTCGCAGGTCTAGCAGGTCGCGTGCAGCTCCCGAGCTGTACGGAAACCCTGTTATGAATTTCATGGTTGATGAAATTGATGACCCTGCGACGTATGAAGAAGCGATGATGAGCCCGGATTCCAACAAATGGTTAGAAGCCATGAAATCCGAGATGGAATCCATGTATGAAAATCAAGTTTGGAACTTGATGGACTTACCTCACGACCGAAAGGCCGTGGAGAATAAATGGATTTTCAAAAGGAAAACTAATGCTGATGGTAATGTGACCGTCTATAAAGCTCGACTTGTCGCAAAGGGGTTTTGAAAAATTCAAGGAGTTGACTACGATGAGACATTCTCTCCCGTAGCGATGCTAAAGTCAATTAGGATTATGTTAGCAATTGCTGCATATTTTGATTATGAGATATGACAGATGGATGTCAAAACCGCGTTCCTAAATGGTAATATTGAAGAAGAGTTGTATATGATACAACCAAAGGGTTTTGTCGATCCTAAGGATGCTAAGAAGGTGTGCAAGCTTCAGCGATCCATCTATGGACTGAAGCAAGCATCACGAAGTTGGAATCTCCGCTTTGATGAGGTGATCAAAGAGTTTGGATTTGTCCAAACTTATGTAGAAGCTTGTATTTACAAGAAAGTGAGTGGGAGCAATGTGGCATTTCTTATATTATATGTGGATGACATATTATTGATTGGAAATGATATAGATATTTTAAATAGTGTTAAAAGTTATCTAAACAACAAATTTTCAATGAAGGACCTAGGTAAAATGTCATACATATTAGGCATAAAGATTTATAGAGATAGATCTAGGCGCCTAATAGGGCTATCGCAAAGTACATACCTTGATAAGATTTTAAATAAGTTTAAAATGGACGAAAGTAAGAAGGGGTTCTTACCTATGTTGCAAGACAAGACATTGAGTAAGACTCAAAGTCCTGCTACGGCGGAAGAAAGAGAGATAATGGACAAAGTACCCTATGCTTAAGCCATAGGTTCTATAATGTACGCCATGCTATGTACAAGACCGTATGTGGCACATGCTATTAGTTTGACTAGTAGGTACCAATCGGATCTAGGTTCGGAACACTGGATAGCAGTCAAGAATATCCTTAAGTACTTGCGAAGAACAAAGGATATGTTTCTTGTGTACGAAGGTGAAGAAGAGCTTGTCGTTAAAGTGTTATGTCGATGCTAGATTTGACACCAATCCGTATGACTCTAAGTCTCAGTCTGGATACGTATTTCTCATGAATGGCGGAGCGGTTAGTTGGAGGAGTTCCAAACAACCCGTGGTGGCGGGATCAACAACGGAGGCCGAATATGTTGCTGCTTCGGAAGCGGCTCAGGAAGCGGTTTGGATGAAGGAGTTCATATCCGAACTAGGTGTGGTTGCAAGCACGTTGGACCCAATGGTGATCTATTGTGACAACAATGGTGCCATTTCCAATGCCAAAGAACCAAGGTCCCACAAGTATTCCAAGCATATTAAGTGCCGGTTTCACTCCATCCGTGAACATGTCAAGGATGGAGATATAAAGATTTGTAAAGTACATACGGATCTCAATGTAGCAAATCGTTGACTAAAAC
Organism: Avena longiglumis; assembly: GCA_030063025.1. Taxonomy (NCBI): domain Eukaryota; kingdom Viridiplantae; phylum Streptophyta; class Magnoliopsida; order Poales; family Poaceae; genus Avena; species Avena longiglumis. The sequence goes on along the minus strand of CP125974.1, from coordinate 464,759,235 downwards.
TCTCCCTAGAGCAAAACATGATCAACACCAGAACTCCATGGGTGTTAGATTCATCACTATGTAACTAGATCATTATCTCTAGTGCAAGTGGGAGACTGAAGGGAATATGCCCTGAGAGGCAATAATAAAGTGTTTATTATGTGTATTCCAAGTATATGATATATGTTTATTTTGCATGCTATAATTGTATTAATACGGAAACATTAATACATGTGTGTTTAATAAACAAACAGAAAGTTCCTAGTTATACCTCTCTCATAAACTAGCTCATTGATTAACAATATGATCAAGGTTTCCTGATCGTAGACATTGGATGTTGTTAATAACGAGGTCACAACATTAGTGTAATGGTGTGATGAACATTCATCCGAAGTATAGCATTATGATGAAAGTCATTGAGTTTATATTGCTATAACAACTTACGAAGTGATCCTAATCCTTAGACCATGAGATAATGTCAATCACTAACACCGGAATAGTTTCTTGATAACATCAAACGTCACACCGTAACTTGGTGATTATAAAGATGGGTTCAGAACTAGTAAAGTGTTATGTTGAGTCCCATGGACCGAGAGTGGAATTTTTTCATCCCAATGATGGATATATATGCTCTGGGCCCTCTCGGTGATATCACATTGGTTAGCTTGCAAGCAAGTGATTTAATCACTAGAATGTTATATCACGGGAACGAGAAAAGAGTGCATGTCAGTAACGAGATTAAACTAGGTATGGAGATACCGATGATCGAATCTCGGACATGTAATATATCGTGAAACAAAAGGATTAAGATACTAGCGTAAAAGGTTCCGACGATCACAAGAAAGTCATCATTGAATGTGTGGGAGTTAGTATGGATCTCTAGATCCCGCTTCTGATTATTGATCAGAGAAGGGTCTCGATCATGTCCGCATAATTCACGAACCGTAGGGTGGCACACTTAAGAGACACTTTCATCCAATTGGAGCAAAAGTTTCATGCCGAAAAGTATAACAAGCACATGAATTTATTTCACTAGATACCGAAACCGGTTTTCGGGTGAAATTGCAGAAAGTATTTTTGCCTATGAAATGAAATACTAGCAAGGGGTTATATGTGAATGTTTTTCATTAAAGTAATTGACACAAATTCTGAATAAATAAAAGGAGTTTTATTTAATGAGAGTTTGCATTAAATTTGGTGGAAATTTAATGGGAATTTGAGTGGGTTTTTGAGTGGAGGGGATTGAAAGGCATTTGAGTGAGTGGAGTGTCCACCCACAAGAATGAAGGAGGGGAGGGGGCATCCCCCATGGTCGGCGGCCACCCCCTTGGGTGCCCCCTCCTCCTATAAAAGTAACCCCCTCCTCACTTCTCACTCACACCTCCTCGTGAAGGATCTCTCTCCCCCTCTAATATTTATCCCCCATTGTCTCGGACTAGCAAGATGCATGTTCCCGGTGGCTATTCAGCAAGAAATATTTGTGCTTCCGCTGCATCGCTGGAGCGAGGAGGCGGAGGTTGCTCGGTGCCTCGAACATGTGTGCAAGCACGAATACACTGCTAAGTTGCAGTGCTAAGGACTTCCTCTCGATCTTGAGATCGTCAAGAGATCGTATACATCAACCACGAGTTTGACTCGTTAATCTTTGTCGGTCTTCAAGGGTATGTTCTCTACGGATATACATCTGCCCGTTGTTTGTATCTAGTAGATAGATCTTGGTACATAGTTGTTCCATCGTAGAATTTTTTGTTTGTTTTCTATGTTGCGAACCCTACAAGAAGAAACTCATGGGGAGTGTTAATGATGTGCTCATTATGGTTAATAATGCTTATTTCCCTGTTGATTTCTATTTTTTGGATGTTGAATACAATGCTTCTTGTCCTATTACTTTGGGAAGATCTTTTCTTAGAACTGTTGGTGCCATCATTGATATGAAAGAAGGCACCATTCAATATCAATTTCCATTCAAGAAAGGTATTGAACACCTCCCTATGAGGAGAGAGAAGTTGCTTTTTGCTCCTCCTTTGAAAGCAAGGTTTGATGTTAATGCTTCTTCATTTGAAAATACTTGATTTCTTGCTTCTTGTGCCTAACTTAAAGGCATTAAAGAAAAGTACTTGTTGGGAGATAACCCAAGAGTTTTGTTGAGTCTTGGAAGTTATTACTTCAGTAATGACCTCTCCTTGTCCTTTTTGTGCCAAGAATGACCACTAATGAGAGGGAAGTAAGATTTGGGGAGTTGCTATCCCGAAACAGATTTCTGTCCTCCACCATAAAAATTCTTGAGGAGTCTCTGTAAGTAGGATTGAGCTGAAAATTTAATAATAAATCCCCCAGTATGTTAGCTAACTTTCATTAGTTCAACACGTTTTAATTTGAGCAACAAAAGGTCTTCGAAAAAATCGGTTTCTACCTGCTGGTCTGTTTTGATAGATTTCTGCCATTATTTGCATTTGCTTCTTATGGATTCCTTTTTTGGTTCTTTTTAGGAAATTGAGCTTATTGAAGTTGTTGCTATAGTATCTTGTGTTTTTATTGAAATTTTTTATGTTCTAAAGCTAAACCCAAAGGTCTATTATCTTTTGAATATACTAATGTTGCTCATGAAGATTGTGTGAAGTTTTGTATGAAGGGAAAATTTCACGTGTAGAGAGAGAATGATGTAATGAGATGAAGAATGGACAAAATATCAAGATTGGGGATGCCACCCCGGTGTCACCCCAAGAAATATCCAAGAGGTATAAGCGTCAAATCTTGGGGATGCCCAAGGCATCCCCTTCTTCATCAATAAAAAGCTCAGGTCTTTCTAGACACTTCGTTTTTATTGTTGCATGCATTGTTATGTTGTTCTTGGAGCATCTTAGTTTTATTTTGCTTTGCTTAGTTTGTTTAGTTTGCTTGAATAAAGTAGTTTAGACCCCCGTTCTTGCTGTGTTGTTCTAAATAAGTCTATTGGTGTTGGAAATGAGTAGAAAGATCTTGCTTGAAAGTGCAAGAGGAGCTTGCATTGACTGTGACTTAGACTTTAGCATATCATGCTAGGTGTTGTTTTGACCTTGTTCTTAGTGATTATTGCTTTAGCATGAATTGTTCCAATCAATTTGGATTTCTTAGTGTGCCTTGAAGGAATCATGCGTTGTTTTAGCATATAAAAGCATAGTATTGTGGTATTCTCCTTGATGCTTTGTTTGGGTTGACTTGGCACATGCTCACACCATGTTATGACTATGAACAAGTCACCATAGCCTTTATGATCATTTAGTCCTTGACTTGTAGTACCACTCTATGCTTTGATTAGTAATGTTTTGTTGCTCTGCATGATTATGGCCATTATTGCTCTATTAGTTGGTTGTTCCTAGTATTTTGCTAGCCTCGACTTGTATGAGTAAGTTCTACTCATGCCTCCAACTCCCAAGAAACCAAGTTATTCCAAAGTGTCTACTATAAACTCCTAGCATGGTGTGTTACACCATTCCAAGTATATTCTTGTTTTCAGCTATCTTCCAATTAAAAAAGTATTTTGTTATGTGAAAACTTAGTGATTAAAGCTCTCACGAACTTGATGGCACATTTTATATTCCTTTCCCCAAATAAATTTGAACCATTGTGTCATCTATGTTGTATATGCTTGCACTTGTACGTTGGAATTAGCAGAACCATGCTGTAATAAGAAACATTTTCAACATTGCACTTGTACTTTGTACGCAGTCGATATCATGCTCTTTTGTCTATGGATGTCGCTGGTGTGAAATAAAAAGGGAGCTTGTAAGTCCATGGAGTTATGTATTTTGTTTTAGAGAAACGTCTGGGCCGCTAGCCTAAGCCATGTCTAATCATGGTGGAAACTTGCAACATCACCATAATAAGCAATCTGTGAAGTATCCTCAATAAAAACCTATGCAAATAGCAAATAAAAAGATCACTGAGATGCTCATTGTCTGCTTGCCTTGTCATTTTGGTTATGGGATAGCTCCTTGATACGTCGGAAATGTATCTATAATTTTTGATGTTCCATGCTTGTTTACTATCTACTTTTCTTTGCTTTGTTTACACTTTGAGGTGTTTTTATATGTTTTCTGGAACTAACCTATTAATAAGTTGTCACAGTGCCAGTTGCCTGTTTTCTTCTGTTTTTGGTTCTAGAAAGGCAGAAAATCAATATTCTCGGAATTGGACGGGACAAAAGCCAAAGTCAATATTTTACCGTGGGCAACACGAAGCCAGAATACAAGACGGAGAAGGCTCACCAAGGGGCCACACCCCCTGGCCGCCCGGGTGGGCCCACCCCGCGCCTAGGGGGTGCACCTTCCCTGGTGGCCCCCTGCCTCGCCTCTTCCCCTATAAGAAGCCCCCGATACAGAAACCTTAGGCACCCGACCAAAACTCCACAAAACCTTCTGTAGCCGCCGCCACCATCGTCCCTAGATCAGGGGGATCTGAAGTTCTTCCCGGCACCCTGCCGGAGGGGAGATCATCCCGGAGGCCTTCTTCTTCATCATGCCAGCCTCCAGTATGAAGCGTGAGTAGTTCCACCTTGGACTACGGGTCCATGTAGTAGCTAGATGGTTGTATCTCCTCCTTTGTGCTTTCATGTATAGATCTTGTGATCTCTGTTCATGATCAAGTTATAATCTATTTGTAATCATGCATGTTGTGTTTGCGGTGATCCGATGGATATTGAGGTTACTATGTCAGATTGATGGTTTTGTCTATTTGATTCTATCATGTCTGTGTTGTTTGTGATCTTGCATGCTCTCCTTTGTTAGTATCTATCTTGTCCAAGTAGTTGCTAGTGAATCCATGTAACATCCCAGCATTAGAGCTTAGAAACAAGCTGAACACAGATGTGTGCATTGCCTTCATGTTGGAATTATGCCCTAGAGGCAATAATAAAGATGTTATTATTATAATTCTTGTTCATGATAAAGTTTATATTCCATGCTAGAATTGTATTAAGCGGAAACATTAATACTTGTGTGGTTTGTGAACAACACCGTGTCCCTGGTACGCCTCTAAGGACTAGCTCATTGATCAATGATGGTTAAGGTTTCCTAACCATAGACATGAGTTGTCAATTGATAATGAGATCATATCATTGGGAGAATGATATGATGGATAGACCCAAACTAAGCGAAGCAATTAGATCGTTTCATCGTGTTCATCTTTGCGAAGCTTTTCCTATGTAAAATATTGTATTCCTTAGACCATGAGATAATGCAACTCCCTGGTACCGGAAGAAAGCTTTGAGGTCATCAAATGTCATTCTACGAGAGAGTGATCATAAAGGTGTCTCTCAGGTGATCGGAAAGTATCTGTTGGGTTGTATGTATCGAGATGGAATTTGTCCCTCCCAAGTCAGAGAGATATACTTCGGGACCACTCGGTAATCGATATCAACACCGCTTGAAAGCATGTGGTTAAAGAGTTAATCACAAAGTGATATCGGATTACGGAACGAGTAAAGTACTTGCTGTGAACGAGATTGAACTAGGTATGACGGTACCGACGATCGAATCTCGGGCAAGTAAAATATCGCGAGACGAAGAGAATATATATAAGGGATTGATTGAATCCTGGCATCGTGGTTCATCCGATATGATCATCGATGAATGTGTGGGAGTCAATATGGGTGCCCAGACCCCGCTGTTGATTATTGATAGAAGATCATGTCTGCATATTCTCGAACCCGCAGGGTCACACACTTAACGTATCTCGACGCTAGGATAGTGTGGCATCCCGCAAAACCACTACTAGAAAATCGCGTTGAATTTGTGCATTGCATCGTCATCATCATGCATTGGTTGCCAAAACTATTTCGCAAAAACCAGATTTGTTTTCCATACGCCCCCTCTTTATTCAAACGCCAAACCCCGGGGCTCCGGAGTATTTTATTTTGTTGCTATCGGTTTGCAAATGGTCCCATTAAATTAAATAAAAAGTTTAATTATTTTTGTAGGGGCAGTCGTTCGGGCAATTGTGGCATCCCGCAAAACCACTACTAGAAAATCGCGTTGAATTTGTGCATTGCATCGTCATCATCATGCATTGGTTGCCAAAACTATTTCGCAAAAACCAGATTTGTTTTCCATACGCCCCCTCTTTATTCAAACGCCAAACCCCGGCTCGGGTATTTTATTTTGTTGCTATCGGTTTGCAAATGGTCCCATTAAATTAAATAAAAGTTTAATTATTTTTGTAGGCGGTCGAGCAGGCGTCCCGACCCGAGCGACTCTAAGATTTTAAATCGGACCACCCCAACCTGCCCCTCTAATCCTAAACTCACCCAGAAAACTACCCCAATCCAACCTCCACATCACTCCACCCAATTAAATCTCTCCACCTCACCCTCTCCCTCCCCTTTGACCAATCCCATGGCTCCACCTGGACCCCTCCTCTCTCCACTCAGCCTTGGACCCGGTCCACCCCTCACCTCTCCTGGCCCACGCGCCCATCTCCCCACCAGCACCCCACGCACCCACACACGCACACACGCCTGAGCCGTTTCCCCCCCACACGTCTGCCCGTGGGCCCCAGCCCCAACCCCCGCGTGGCCGGCCTGTTCACCATCCCCCACCTCTCGATCGCCTCTCCCAAGACGCCTCGTCCGCCCTTTGCCGGCCTCCCTCCGGCGCCCGTCTGATCCGCCGCCGCCTCCTCTAACTGCCCGCCTGCCGGAGACCGCCCGCCCAGCTTCCTGCCTCCGCCTCCTGCAACCGCCGCTGCCTCGCGTCCCGCCGCCCGGCTCCGCACCGCTCCGAAGCTCCGCCCGACGCTCCGCTCACGCGCGCCCTCCTCTCCGTCCCGCAGCCGCTGCTTCCCCACCCCTGCTCCCACGCTCGCGCCGCCGGCCTTCCACCTCCGGCTCCCCCACCACCGCCGCTCGCGCCGTGCCTGGCCACCGTCCTCCGCCGCCGCCCCAGAGCTCACCTCCCTCGCCTCTGCCGTCACCAGCACCTCCAGCCCCGCTTCCTCTCTCGCCTCGCTGAGCCAGCTCCCTCCGCCCGCGCCCGCCTTGGCCGCCGGCTCTCCTCCCCAGTCGCCTCGCCATCCTCCCCTCCTCGCCGGAGCTCTCCGCGAGCTCGGGGCTCCCTCCTCCATGGGCAGGCACCTCCTCCGCATCCCTCTCGGCCGCCCGTCCGAGCTCGGCCGTGCTCGCCCCTCCGCCCCACCTCGCCCAGCGGCCGCCTCGACCCTCCCGTCGGCCGCGCCTCCCTCTCCTCCCGCTGGCGCTGCCCTCTATGGCTACCTGCGATGGGGCGCGTCCCCTGGGGTACATCTTCGTCCCAGGATGCTCTCCTCCGGCGGTTCTGTGCTCGACGCTGTGTCTCCGGCATGCTCCTGTTCGAGACCCGCATTGCTGGCTGTGTCACTCTCTTCTTTCAGCGTATGTCCTGTGGATCTTGCTCTTGCTGCCTCCAACTTGCAGTGTCCTCTCTGTCCCAGTTCGAGCGCCTCCTGCGGGCCCCGTGCCACCGCGGAACCAAGTGCATCGAGAGCAGCTGAACCGAACACCCTCTTCGCGGATGCCAAGTTCTCCTCCGGACCCGAGAACCGAACCCGGCCCGACAAGTTCTTCCGCCGGATTCGAGGACACCGAGACGCTGAACCTCGTGTTCTCCTCCACGCCGAGATCTACAAACGGAACCGAGGACGCCGAGAAACCGATCGCCAAGTTCTTCGCCCGTCCGCCAAGAACGACTCGGCAGTGCGGACGACAAGACCCTCGCCTCGGCAGAACGACCCGTGGGACCCGACCAGTTCTTCTCGACAAGATCATCGACATAGAACCCGGAGGACACATGCGACAAGGACTCCTCGAGGACGCCGAGTGCTTCCTGAACCCGAGACCCCGATCGACAAGATCTGCCCGCTACCGAACGAACCCCAAGTCCGTGAACCCGGACCACGAGACCGCTTCAACCCCGAACCGGAAACCCCAAGATCGCCGAACCCTAATGTGTGAATTCTTTCCGAAACCCTATTTTATAACATGATAACAACTTGATGCATATTGAATTGTCATACTTGCATGCATAATCATGTGGTTTGGGGGCCTTTTGCCGATTCACCTAACAATTAAATATGGGGCCCATATGCGGGCAATTCTAGCCTTATATTGGCCTCATTTAAATTTGTGTAGCGAACCCGATGCTATCTTTGGCCATGCTAAAACAACATTTAACTTGCGGGGGTTTCTAAATAACTCGAACCATCTAATTAATTGTCGGGACCCCGGTTCCGCTTAACATGACCTAATTGCATCGCACCTTTGCCATGCCATGCATCATACTTGCATCATGCCGATCTTCTGCCGTTTATTAAATACTGCATCCGGTGTTTCTTCTAGTGATTTGGTTCTTCGCGGATAAGGCCGTTGAGTTGATGTGAGCTTCGCCCCGATCTTCGGGGAAAACCTTCGACAATGTTTTCAGGCGAGCATCTCCCCCTTTCTACCTATCTTACTTTTATAGTATTTATTTCCCTCCTGTTGATCTATTGCTATCTGTGTTGCGATGCTTTAGTTATCGTACCCGTGAAATCCTTTGCAGCCTATATTGCCTTGGACACACCCTATTGCCTGTTGTTTGGTAGCTAGTTGGTCTTGCGCGTCGCCGTCGCTTGCTATATTGCTGTTGTGTGTCGCCATATGCCACAGTTGATGATGTATTGCCGCATGTTGATGTTGGAGATGATTCTAGTTTTACTTATCGTCACTTTAATTTCTGTTTAACAACTAAAATTGATAAGCAGAGGCATCGGTGGGTGATAGATAATATTTGGTTTCGAGCACTTGTGTCCCGTAAGACCCCGAGTACTTGATACTGTTCCTTGATTTTATGCGCTATCCACATCCGGAGGTATATGGGACCCCCGAGCCGAGCTTGATTCAGTCTTATTTCTTGGGGCCACAACTAGTTTGAGGTTTTATTTACGATCTGTACTTATGCCATGATTTATCGCTTTATTTACGATTGTGCGAGGTCTTGCACCTTTGTCTTTAGGTTCGGAATGTTTACGCGGTATCGACAAGCCCAGCCACACTTCGGGTTCCCGATGCTTACCATTGTCGCAACCTTGAGGCCGCCTCGAGCTTGCTTACTCCGCTATGGATTCTACTCAAAGGGTGGCCCCAAATATTTCTGAATCCTGTGATTGTTCACCGTGAAAGCCTCGTTGGGTTTTGATTTGGTTTTCCGAGGTTGATCGAGCGTGTTGCTATTGGTGCACCCGCCGGTAAAACTTTCTGAAAGCCGTGTCCGCGGATATGGACGACTTGGAGCACAGTATCTCGATCATAGACAAGCATAACTAAAGTTTACTGCTATAAATTTGACTTATAATGACTAGTAATCAGCTCTACTATAATGGAATGGCTAATTAATACTGCCCACCATTGCTTGTTTGGTTGTCGCTTGCGACAATTGAATCTGACTAGTAAGTATTGCAACTACAACGAATTGGCTGAATAAAAGTAACAACAACTGCTGGGTTTTGGGTTTATCTCATGCTATTCATACCTGATTAGTAATTGTTGCAACTACAACGGAATGATTAAATAAAAGTGCCCACTGCTTACTTTATCAGGACGATTATTTAAACCTGATTAGTAAATGCTGCAACGATAACTGAATAAATAAAACTGCCAACGGTGTGAGTTCCTCGGTGGACTTCCTCGATTGGTCTCGAGGGGGAAACACCAGGATGGGTTTGCTTGGTGATAGCTTCAGGTTGGATCCGGTTAGGTCATTCTTATCCCTCTCTGATGTTCGCCAGTTGTATCGAGTCTCTATAGGTTGTTTAGTGCATGCTGCCGCTGCCGCTTCAGTCCACCATACCTATGTAGGCGAGGACCGCCGAATTCTAGCCTCGCCGTGTACTGGCCTCGATCGACGCCTCCTTCTTTGTTTCTGCTTTGCCCTTTGTCGGCACCCTTTTGTTAAGCAGGTTTTGAGATCGGCCGTTAGGTGGTTTCCTTCCGGCTTGGCCTGGGCAGGGTTATGGACGCCATTGGTTGTTCTTCAGGGCTCTTAGCCCCATTTGCATCTTGTCCGTAGCTGGACGCTCTATCGTTTTCAAGGTGATTTGGATCTTTGTATATTATATTTGTATTCTTGACTCTGCGAGTCGCTGTTATACATATCTGTTCTGTGGGTCCCATCGAGGACTGTTGTGTAATGTTATTACTTCGTTTTCCACCCGCACGAAAGTGCTTGGTGGGCACCTTTGAATCGTTTCTATGCGGGTTTGGTGAATTTTGCCCAAACTTGCATAGGTCCGATTCTGAGGGTGTTACAGAGTGGTATCAGAGCTCAGCAGTTACGATACCCCACAAGTCCAGCCTGTAGGATAACCTAGCTAACGGCCGAAGTAGAGTGTCAAAACTATTTTGCAAAACCGGTTGGATAGTTCTGGTTAGGTCTGATTTTACTCCTTACCCTCTGCTGTTTCCCTCTTACCCCTACGTGTTTTGAATCCGCTCTCGCCCCTTTTCTTCGAGTCCAGGAATTCTCGTGGTTGGGTTTCCGTCGTACCTTTAGGGTTTCGCTTCCTCCTTTGGTCACGGTGTTCTACCATCCGGTCTTCATGCTATCCGAGGAATCCATCTACGGTGTTACCATTCTTTGTTCCTTGTTTGAGCCTTCCGGTGTTTTCCGACGCGACGACATCCTCCACGTCAGCTCCGATGCATGGTCTGCATCACTCCTTTAATCCGAACCTCGCTTGTCGAGATCTTCAGTCTGAATCCGTGGGTTGGTTGCATAATCTGTCTATTCGTGTACAGGGTAATGCTTTGAGTGCGGGATGGAGTCGCGACCATACCACTACTCTTATCATTTGCTTTGTATATAGAATGGTGGATCGATGCAATTTTACTCCTTCCATGGAAGTTAGAGGTGGCCTTACCTTTAATTTCGTCCGTTGGTTTCCGGAGTGTTCTCTTGATGATCAGGACAACAACCTCTTGTTGGTGGTGTCGCGAAGATCTACACGAAGCGAGGAGACGCAGATCGCCGACCTTCTCTCCGGTACCATGAGGCGGATCTCGAGGGCGAGATCCCTTGTTAGTGGTGTCGAATTGTGGCATCCCGCAAAACCACTACTAGAAAATCGCGTTGAATTTGTGCATTGCATCGTCATCATCATGCATTGGTTGCCAAAACTATTTCGCAAAAACCAGATTTGTTTTCCATACGCCCCCTCTTTATTCAAACGCCAAACCCCGGGGCTCCGGAGTATTTTATTTTGTTGCTATCGGTTTGCAAATGGTCCCATTAAATTAAATAAAAAGTTTAATTATTTTTGTAGGGGCAGTCGAACGGGCCGTCCCGACCCGAACGACCGCCCCAAGATTTTAAATCGGACCACCCCAACCTGCCCCTCTAATCCTAAACTCACCCAGAAAACTACCCCAATCCAACCTCCACATCACTCCACCCAATTAAATCTCTCCACCTCACCCTCTCCCTCCCCTTTGACCAATCCCATGGCTCCACCTGGACCCCTCCTCTCTCCACTCAGCCTTGGACCCGGTCCACCCCTCACCTCTCCTGGCCCACGCGCCCATCTCCCCACCAGCACCCCACGCACCCACACACGCACACACGCCTGAGCCGTTTCCCCCCCACACGTCTGCCCGTGGGCCCCAGCCCCAACCCCCGCGTGGCCGGCCTGTTCACCATCCCCCACCTCTCGATCGCCTCTCCCCGCACGCAACCGCGTCCTCGCGTCCGCCGCCTGCCTGCCTCCTCCGGCCCGTCGATCCCTGCCGCCGCCTCCTCTAACCCGCCCGCTTCATGAGACCGCCGCCCCGGCCAGCACCTCTGCCTCCGCCTCCTGCCGCCCGCAGCCTCGCGTCCCGCCGCTCCGCCCGCCGCCCCGCACCGCTCGAGCTCCGCCCGCGGCGCTCACGCCCGCCTCATGCGCCCAGCCGCCTCCTCCTCCGTCCCAGCCGCCGCTTCCCACCCTGCTCCCACGCTCGCGCCGCCGGCCTTCCACCTCCGGCTCCCCCACCACCGCCGCTCGCGCCGTGCCTGGCCACCGTCCTCCGCCGCCGCCCCAGAGCTCACCTCCCTCGCCTCTGCCGTCACCAGCACCCTCCGACGCGCCCCTTCCCTCTCGCCTCGCTGAGCCGGCTCCCTCCGGCCCGCGTGCTTGGCGCAGCCGCCGGCTCTCCCCCGATCGCCTCATCCTCCCTCTCTCATGGGAGCTCTCCATGAGCTCCCTCCTCCGCCGGGCTCATGCACCTCCTCCGCATCCCTCGCCTGACGCCGTCCGAGCTCGGCGTGCTCGCCCTCCGCCACTCGCCCGGGCCGCCTCGACCCTCCCGTCGGCCGCGCCTCCCTCTCCTCCCGCTGGCGCTGCCCTCTATGGCTACCTGCGATGGGGCGCGTCCCCTGGGGTACATCTTCGTCCCAGGATGCTCTCCTCCGGCGGTTCTGTGCTCGACGCTGTGTCTCCGGCATGCTCCTGTTCGAGACCCGCATTGCTGGCTGTGTCACTCTCTTCTTTCAGCGTATGTCCTGTGGATCTTGCTCTTGCTGCCTCCAACTTGCAGTGTCCTCTCTGTCCCAGTTCGAGCGCCTCCTGCGGGCCCCGTGCCACCGCGGAACCAAGTGCATCGAGAGCAGCTGAAGCTAGAACCCGAACACCCTCTTCGCGGATGCCAAGTTCTCCCTCCTGGACCCCGAGAACCGAACCCGGCCCGACAAGTTCTTCCGCCCGGATTCGAGGACACCGAGACGCTGAACCCTCAGGTTCTCCTCCACGGAACGCCGAGATCTACAAACGGAACCGAGGACGCCGAGAAAACCGATGCGCCAAGTTCTTCGCCCCGTCCGCCAAGAACGACTCGACGGTGCGGACCCGACAAGACCCTCGCCTCGGCAAGAACGACCCCGTGGGACCCGACCAGTTCTTCTCGACGACAAGATCATCGACATAGAACCCGGAGGACACATGTGCGACAAGGACTCCCTCGAGGACGCCGAGTGCTTCCCCTGAACCCCGAGACCCCGATACGACAAGATCTGCCCCGCTACCGAGAACGACCCCGGAACCCCAAGTCCGTCGAACCCTGGACCCTGAGACCGCCCCGAACCCCGAACCCCGGAAACCCCCCAAGATCGCCGAACCCTAATGTGTGAATTCTTTCCGAAACCCTATTTTATAACATGATAACAACTTGATGCATATTGAATTGTCATACTTGCATGCATAATCATGTGGTTTGGGGGCCTTTTGCCGATTCACCTAACAATTAAATATGGGGCCCATATGCGGGCAATTCTAGCCTTATATTGGCCTCATTTAAATTTGTGTAGCGAACCCGATGCTATCTTTGGCCATGCTAAAACAACATTTAACTTGCGGGGGTTTCTAAATAACTCGAACCATCTAATTAATTGTCGGGACCCCGGTTCCGCTTAACATGACCTAATTGCATCGCACCTTTGCCATGCCATGCATCATACTTGCATCATGCCGATCTTCTGCCGTTTATTAAATACTGCATCCGGTGTTTCTTCTAGTGATTTGGTTCTTCGCGGATAAGGCCGTTGAGTTGATGTGAGCTTCGCCCCGATCTTCGGGGAAAACCTTCGACAATGTTTTCAGGCGAGCATCTCCCCCTTTCTACCTATCTTACTTTTATAGTATTTATTTCCCTCCTGTTGATCTATTGCTATCTGTGTTGCGATGCTTTAGTTATCGTACCCGTGAAATCCTTTGCAGCCTATATTGCCTTGGACACACCCTATTGCCTGTTGTTTGGTAGCTAGTTGGTCTTGCGCGTCGCCGTCGCTTGCTATATTGCTGTTGTGTGTCGCCATATGCCACAGTTGATGATGTATTGCCGCATGTTGATGTTGGAGATGATTCTAGTTTTACTTATCGTCACTTTAATTTCTGTTTAACAACTAAAATTGATAAGCAGAGGCATCGGTGGGTGATAGATAATATTTGGTTTCGAGCCACTTGTGTCCCGTAAGACCCCGAGTACTTGATACCTGTTCCTTGATTTTGCGCGCTATCCACATCCGGGAGGTATATGGGACCCCCCTGAGCCAGAGCTTGATTCAGTCTTATTTCTTGGGGCCACAACTAGTTTGAGGTTTTATTTACGATCCTGTACTTATGCCATGTTTTACTGCTTTATTTACGATTGTGCGAGGTAACGCACCTTTGTCTTTAGGTTCGGAATGTTTACGCGGTATCGACAAGCCCAGCCACACTTTCGGGTTCCCAGTCGCTTACAGCCATTGTCGCAACCTTGAGGCCGCCTCGGAGCTTGCTTACTCCGTTGCGGATTCTACTCAAAGGGGTGGCCCCCTGAAATATTTCTGAATCCTGTGATTGTTCAGTCGTGAAAGCCTCGTTGGGTTTTGATTTGGTTTTCGAGGTTGATCGGCGTGTGTTGCTATTGGTGCACCCGGCGGGTAAAACTTTCTGAAAGCCGTGTCCGCGGATATGGACGACTTGGAGCATGATCTCGATCATAGACAAGCATAACTAAAGTTCTGCTATAAATTTGACTTATAATGACTAGTAATCAGCTCTACTATAATGGAATGGCTAATTAATACTGCCCACCATTGCTTGTTTGGTTGTCGCTTGCGACAATTGAATCGACTAGTAAGTATTGCAACTAGCGAATTGGCTGAATAAAAGTAACAACAAGCTTTGGGTTTTGGGTTTATCTCATGCTATTCATACCGATTAGTAATTGTTGCAACTTCTGGAATGATTAAATAAAAGTGCCCACGCTTACTTTATCGGACGATTATTTAAACCTGATTAGTAAATCTGCAACGATAATCGAATAAATAAAGCGCCAGCGGTGTGAGTTCCTCGGTGGACTTCCTCGATTGGTCTCGAGGGAAACACCAGATGGGTTTGCTTGTGATAGCTTCGAGTTGGATCCGGTTAGGTCATTCTTATCCCTCTCGATGTTCGCCGGTTGTATCGAGTCTCTATAGGTTGTTTAGTGCATCGCCGCTGCCGCTTGATCCACCATACCTATGTAGGCGAGGACCGCCGAATTCTAGCCTCGCTGTCTTGGCCTCAGATCGACGCTCCTTCTTTGTTTTCTGCTTTGCCCTTTGTCGGCACCCCTTTTGTTAAGCAGGTTTTGAGATCGACGCCGTTAGCAGGGTTTCCCTTCCGGCTTGGCCTGGGCAGGGTTATGGACGCCATTGGTTATTCTTCAGGGCTCTTAGCCCCATTTGCATCTTGTCCGTAGCTGGACGCTCTATCGTTTTCAAGGTGATTTGGATCTTTGTATATTATATTTGTATTCTTGACTCTCTGAGTCGCTGCTATATATATCTGTTCTGTGGGTCCCATCGAGGACTGTTGTGTAATGTTATTACTTCGTTTTCCACCCGCACGAAAGTGCCTGGTGGGCACCTTTGAATCGTTTCTATGCGGGTTTGGTGAATTTTGCCCAAACTTGCATAGGTCCGATTCTGAGGGTGTTACAGATAGATTGGATAATTGGTTTATGAATTTTTGTTCGGAGTCTCGGATGGGATCCGGGACATCACGAGAGGTTCCGGAATGGTCCGGAGAATAAGATTCATATAAGGCAGTGCAGTTTTTGGAGTTCGGAATTGTTCCGGGTTAATCGGTATTGTACCGGAAGCTTCTAGAACCTTCCGGAAGGGGACCAACGTGGCCCCACCTTCCGGGAGGGGGCATGGGCCTATGAGGGAGTGTCCTGGCCGCATTGGGCCAGGGGCACAAGGCCCCATAGGGCCTAGCCGATCCTAGAGAGTTTAAATCGTTTAAACTAGAGATAGGGTTTCTAGAAGAGGGGAGAGTCCATGCCCCCCACTCCTTATCCTTTGGGCTTGGGGAGGGGCTGGGCGCCCCTCTATATAAAGAGGGTGGGGCACCAACCCCACACCTCCTCCAAACCCTAGCCGCCTTGCTAGCTTTCTCTCTCCTCCCATCTGTTTGTAGGCGAAGCCCTGCTGCAGAAATTCTCCACCATATACACCACGGCGTCGTGTTGTAGATCCAATCTATCTCTCCACCATACTTGCTGGTCCGAGGAAGGAGGAGACGTCGAGGTGCTGCATGTGTGCATCTCACGGAGGCACCGCCACTTGTGGTGCTAGATCGGATCGGATCGTGAGGAGGAGAAGCGAGTACGACTACATCACCCACGTTTAACGTTCATTGCGAATCTTCAAGGGTATGAAGATCTAATCCAATCTCTCTCGTTGATTGCATCTCCTAGATTAGATCTTGGCTTTCCTTCTGTTCGCATCCATAGAAAATTTTGATTTACTATGCTGCGAAACCCTTCAGTGGTATCAGAGCTAGATCTATGCGTAGATGTGTTTCACGAGTAGAACGCAACATGGTTGTTGCGGGCGTTGATGTTTTCTGTTGCAAGCCTCTTGTTTGTGTTCTTCTTATGACGCGGGATAGTGAGATTGAAGCGGTCCAGGCCAACCTTACGCGACGTCGTTCGTGAGACCGGCTCCGCACTTGACGTGTGGCTTGTTCCACACATGCGGCCGGTGGATGCCGTTCTCTCACTATAGTTGTCATGGGATTAACACCGAGTTTGGCAACCATAATATCACCGTTGTTGCTTTCCGTAGGTAAGAATCGTTCTGAGCTTCTGCTCACATAAGCCACGTAAAACATGCAACAACAAAGTAGAGGCGTCTAACTTGTTTTTGCAGAGTGTTTTCGTGATATGGTATGGCCCAAGATGTGATGTGTATATTGTATGCGATGATCATGTTTTGTAATGTTTCACGACTTGCATGTCGATGAGTACACAACCGTAGGAGCCATATGGTTGTCTTTATAATTGTGTATGACCTGCGAGTCAACTTCTTATACGCCATGTAATAGCTTTACTTTATCGCTAAGTAGTTAGCAATAGTTGTAGTTGCTATTCGTGGTGGAGGCAATCATGGTGGAGTGATGGAGATCATCTTGGAGCACAAGATGGAGATCATTGCGCGAGGATTGACTATACCATGTCACATAAAGTTATATGCATATGATGTTTATCCCTTTATGTATCTTATTATGCTTAGATCGCGACGGTAGCATTATAAGATGATTCCTCACTTAAAGATCAAGATAAAAACTGTGTTCTCCCCAAGTATGCACCGTTGCGAAAGTTCGTCGTGTCCAAGCATCATGTGATGATCGGGTGCTATAGACTCTACGCTCACATACAACGGGTGCACGCCAGTTTTGCACACGCAGAAATACTTGGGTCTAGCTTGACGAGCCTAGCATGTATAGACATGGCCTCGGAACACAAGAACCGAAAGGTTAAGCATGAGTCATATGAGTGATATGATCGACACTTTGTTGTCCACCATTGAAACCACATCTCTTCTCGTGATGATCAGATTAGGTGTGGTGAATTTGGATCGTGTTCACTAAACAACTTGAGGGATGTTGAATTTAGTGGGAGTTCATCTAGTAATTTGATTAAATTGAACTATTTATCATGAACATAGTCTAAATTGTACTTGCAAATACTATAGATCACATGGCCAAGTCCAACTTCAACTTCAATGTTTTTGCTGAGAAGGAAAAGCTTAGAAACAATGGGTCTAACTTCACCAATTGGTTCCGCAATCTAAGAATCATTCTGTCTGGCGGACAAAAGGACTATGTCCTTGGGAAAGCGTTAGGTGACCCCCCTGCTGCAAATCGCGCCGGTGATGAGAAAGCTATCTATCGATCGCGAAAGATGATTATGGTGTGATTAAGAGCGCCATGTTGTTTGCTATGGAACCGAGCTTCAAAATCGTTTTGAAGAGTATCCGGGCCCTTCGAGATTCTCGAGGAGCCGAAAACCATGTTTCGAGACTCAGTCCGCTCGAGAGATATGAGATCTCAGAAGTTCTTTAATCGCAAGATGGAGGAAGGGAGTTCCGTTAGTGAGCACGCCATAAAGATGTCGGGCTACACTCAACGTCTTGAGCAAGCTGGAATGCACGATTCGGAGGAGCTCAAGATTGACAGGTTCTGCAATCACTCCTCCCAGCTACAAAAGTTTTGTAATGACTCATAATCAGATTGGTTCCATCGATCACCGAGCTCTTCGCAAAGTCAAGGCTGCAGAGGTGGACATCAAGAAGGATAATCATGTGTTGATGGTCAACAAGCCCTCCTTTAAGAAAGGTAAGGGAGCAAAAAACCCTTCAAGAAGGGCGGCAAGCAATGCCCTCGCTGAGAAGAAGCTCAAGTCCGGTCCTAAGCCCGACATCGAGTGCTTCTATTGCAAGGACAAGGGTCCTTTGGGCATAGCTGTCCAAGTACTTAGCGGACAAGAAGGCTGGCACCATCAAAGGTATATTTGATATACATGTTATTGATGTTTTCCTTACTAGCCCTCGTTGTAGTGCACGGGTATTTGATACGGTTCGATTGCTAATATTTGTAACTCGAAGCAGAGATACGGAATAGACGGCGGCTTGCGAGGATGAGGTGACGATCTGGCGTTGGCAACGGATCAAGAGTTGATGTGATGGCCGTCGGCACGCTCTCCTTAGTTTTACCTTCGTGATTAGTTTTAAACCTTAATAAGTGTTATTATGTACTGCGTTGAGCATGAACATTATTTCGGATCGTGTTTATTGCAAGACGGTTATTCATTTAAATCGGAGAATAATGGTTGTTCTATTTATATGAGTAACATCTTTTATGGTCATGCACCTCTTGTGAATGGTTTATTTCTTCTAAATCTCGAAGGGATGAAACACACATCCATAACATTGAGGCTAAGAGATGCAAAGTAGATAGTGATAATACTACTTATTTGTGGCTTGTCGTCTAGGTCATATTGGTGTAAAGCGCATGAAGAAACTCCATTCGATGGACTTTTGAGTCTCTTGATTTTGAATCATTTGACACATGCGAACCATGCCTCATGGGCAAGATGATCAAACCCCGTTCTCCGGTATGATGGAGCGAGCAACGGACTTGTTGGAAATCATACATACCGATGTATGCGGACCGATGAGTGTTTCGACGCGCGGTGGATATCGCTATTTCCTCACTTTTACCGATGACTTAAGTAGATATGGGTATATCTATTTAATGAAACATAAATCTGAAACATTTGAAAAGTTCAAGGAATTTCAGAATGAAGTGGAGAACCATCGTAACCGAAAGATTAAGTTTCTACGATCCGATCGTGGAGGTGAATATTTGAGTTATGATTTTCTCACGCATCTTAAAGCAAGTGGAATCGTTTCACAACTCACGCCACCCGGAACACCACAGCGCAATGGTGTGTACGAGCGGAATCGAACCCTATTAGATATGGTCCGATCAATGATGTCTCTTACTGATTTGCCGTTATCATTTTGGGGTTATGCATTAGAAACCGCTGCATTCACTTTAAATAGGGCTCCATCTAAATCCGTTGAGACGACACCGTATGAACTGTGGTTTGGTGCTAAACCCAAGTTGTCGTTTCTTAAAGTTTGGGGATACGAAGCTTACGTCAAGAAGTTGATGACGGACAAGATCGAACCCAAAGCGGAGAAATGCGTCTTCATAGGATACCCTAAGGAAACTATTGGGTATACCTTCTATCACAGAACCGAAGGCAAAGTGTTTGTCGCAAAGAACGGTTCCTTTCTTGAAAAGGAGTTTCTCTCGAAAGAAGTGAGTGGGAGGAAAGTAGAGCTAGACGAGGTTATTGAACCTTCTCTTGAATTGGAGAGTAGCACATCACCTGAAATTGTTCCAAAGGTCACTTTGCACCAACAATAGAGGAAGCTAATGACAAGGATCATGAAGCTTGGACGATCTCGCTCTTGAACATCGCAGTCGACAAGGTCGCGTGCCCCTCTGAGTGGTACGGCAACCTGTCTTGACTGTCTTGTTGGTAGAAGACGGTGAACCTACGAACTATGAGGAAGCGATGATGAGCGGACTCGAGAAATGACTGGAAGCCATGAAATCCGAATTGGGATCCATGAGCTAAAACCAAGTATGGACTTTGGTGGATCCTCCTAGCGACCGAAAGACCGTTGAGTGCAAATGGATAATCAAGACGAAAACGGACGGATGGTAATGTTACCGTCTATAAAGCACGGCTTGTCGCAAAAGGTTTTCGACAAGTTCAAGGTGTTGACTACGATGAGACTTTCTCTCCCGTAGCGATGTTTAAGTCCATTCGGATTTTATTAGCAATTGCTGCGTTTCATGATTATGAAATATGGCAGATGGATGTCAAGACTGCTTTCCTCAATGGGAACATTGATGAAGAGTTGTATATGATGCAACCCGAAGGTTTTGTCGATCCTAAGGATGCTAGTAAAGTATGAAAACTTCAGCGTTCCATTTATGTACTGAAGCAAGCATCTCGGAGTTGGAACCCTCGTTTTGATCAAGTGATCAAGAGTTTTGGATTTGTTCCAAATTGCTACGAAGCTTGTATCTACAAGAAAGTGAGTGGGAGCTCGGTGACGTTTCTGGTACTATATGTGGATGACATATTGATTATCGGAAATGACATCAACATGCTTAACGATGTGAAGAGTTATTTGAACAAGTGTTTTTCAATGAAAGACCTAGGTGAAGCTGCTTATATATTGGGCATCAAATTCTATAGAGATAGACAAAGACACCTGATAGCTTTAAGCCAGAGTACATACCTAGACAAAGTTCTGAAAAGGTTCAGAATGGATAAGGCAAAGAAAGGTTCAGTGCCTATGTTGTCAGGTAAGATATTGAGCAAGGCTCAGTGTCCAGCTACGGTAAATGATAGGGAAGCTATGAGCAAAGTGCCTTATGCCTCGGCCATAGGTTCCATCATGTATGCCATGCTATGTACTAGACCGGATGTGTCCAATGCTCTTAGTTTGACGAGCAGATATCAAAGTGATCCAGGAGTGGAACACTGGACAGCTTGTCGTAAAAGGTTACGTCGATGCTAGTTTCGACACCGACAAGGATGATTCCAAATCTCAGACAGGATACGTTTATTTTTTGAATGGAGGAGCTGTGAGCTGGAGAAGCTGCAAGCAAAGCGTGATCGCGGGATCTACAGTGGAAGCGGAATACATGGCTGCTGCAGAAGCGTCAAGTGAAGGAGTTTGGATCAGAAACTTCATCACTGAGCTTGGCGTGGTTCCAAGTGCATTGGACCCACTGGAGATATTGTGTGACAACACTGGCGCCATAACACTCGCTAAGGAACCAAGATATCATCCAAAGACCAAGCATATCAACCGCAAGTTTCATATAATCCGAGATTATATAGCAGATGGAGATCTGAAGATTAGCAAAGTACATACGGATCTGAATGTCGCAGATCCATTGACTAAAACTCTTCCACGTGTAAAACATGATCAACACCTCGATTGCCATGGGTGTGAGATTGTTGCCGATGTAAACTAGCTTATTGTCTCTAGTGCAAGTGGGAGACTGTTGGAATTATGCCCTAGAGGCAATAATAAAGATGTTATTATTATAATTCTTGTTCATGATAAAGTTTATATTCCATGCTAGAATTGTATTAAGCGGAAACATTAATACTTGTGTGGTTTTGTAAACAACACCGTGTCCAATGCGCCTCTAAGGACTAGCTCATTGATCAATGATGGTTAAGGTTTCCTAACCATAGACATGAGTTGTCAATTGATAATGAGATCATATCATTGGGAGAATGATATGATGGATGACCAAACTAAGCGAAGCAATTAGATCGTTTCATCGTGTTCATCTTTGCGAAGCTTTTCCTGTGTCAAATATTGTATTCCTTAGACCATGAGATAATGCAACTCCACAGTACGGAAGAAAGCTTTGAGGTCATCAAACGTCATCCTATGAGAGAGTGATCATAAAGGTGTCTCTCGGTGATCGGAAAAGTATCTGTTGGGTTGTATGTATCGAGATGGAATTTGTCCCTCCCAAGTCGGAGAGATATACTTGGGCCCACTTTCGTGTCGATATCAACACCACTTGCAAGCATGTGGTTAAGGAGTTAATCACAAAGTGATATCGGATTATGGAACGAGTAAAGTACTTGCTGTGAACGAGATTGAACTAGGTATGTACCGACGATCGAATCTCGGGCAAGTAAAATATCGCGAGACGAAGGGAATATATATAAGGGATTGATTGAATCCTGGCATCGTGGTTCATCCGATATGATCATCTATGAATGTGTGGGAGTCAATATGGGTGCCCAGACCCCGCTGTTGATTATTGATAGAAGATCATGTCTGCATATTCTCGAACCCGCAGGGTCACACACTTAACGTATCTTGACACTAGGATAGATTGGATAATTGGTTTATGAATTTTTGTTCGGAGTCTCGGATGGGATCCGGGACATCACGAGAGGTTCCGGAATGGTCCGGAGAATAAGATTCATATAAGGCGGCAGTTTTGGAGTTGAATTGTTAAGGTTAATCGGTATTGTCGGAAGCTTCTAGAACCTTCGGAAGGGGACCAACGTGGCCCCACCTTCCGGGAGGGTCATGGGCCTATGAGGGAGTGTCCTGGCCGCATTGGGCCAGGGCACAAGCCCCATAGGGCCCAGCCGATCCTAGAGAGTTTAAATCGTTTAACCTAGAGATAGGGTTTCTAGAAGAGGGAGTCCATGCCCCTCCTTATCCTTTGGGCTTGGGGGAGGGGCTAGGGCTGCGCCCCCTCTATATAAAGAGGGGTGGGGGCGCACCAACCCCACACACCTCTCCTCCAAACCCTAGCCGCCTTGCTAGCTTTCCTCTCTCCCTCCCGACTGTTTGTAGGCGAAGCCCTGCTGCAGAAATTCTCCACCATATACACCACGCCGTCGTGTTGTAGATCCAATCTATCTCTCCACCATACTTGCTGGTCCGAGGAAGGAGGAGACGTCGAGGTGCTGCACGTGTGCATCTCACGGAGGCACCGCCACTTGTGGTGCTAGATCGGATCGGATCGCGAGGAGGAGAAGCGAGTACATCACCCACGTTAACGAGCGTTCTTGTCTGCGAATCTTCAAGGGTATGAAGATCTAATCCAATATCTCTCGTTGATTGCATCTCCTAGATTAGATCTTGGCTTTCCTTCTGTTCGCATCCATAGAAAATTTTGATTTACTATGCCGCGAAACCCTTCACTTCATGCATAGAACATCTGAATACTTTTCGCGCTTTTGAATAAAACTTGTCAAAGTGATTGAAGCTTCTCTCAACTTGATGGAATTGAAGTAAATCATCAAGTTGATTGCGATAAGTTTCAATATGACCTTTGCTAAAACCTTTTTTTGGGTAAAGGAGATTTGATCTAAGGGCAGATCAAATATAATGAAAATTCAACCATAATAATTACTTAATTATGTATATTTGATCCTTAAGTAATCATATCCTAGTATTCATTACACAACTCATGAATAACAATTTATAAATATAACTTAAGTAATAGGAATGAAACAACTAAATCGTGATCTATCTTAATCTCATCTACTTATACCATGAGTGTCATGGTAATACTTAACATTAATTCTTTATCACTTGTTGAGTAGAAAGGAAATCAAGTCAAGATCATTCACCATGTATCTTTATATCCATATCAATCTTTGCCATTTCTATTGACTCATATTATAATATCTGTTATTCATCAATGTTGAGTAATCAACTATTGATTCACCAATTCTTAACCTATCAATTCTTGATCTATCAACTCTTGTCTATATCATAGCATTCACCTAAGGCCTATCATGAAAGAAGTTAGGAGAGGTAAATAGTAATGCTAATTTTAGATATCATCCATAGAATGGGAATGCTTGAAGTAAATTAAATCAATATGATAATTAGTGGAGTTAACTCACTCCTAGTTGGATAGAAGAGTTATTGAAATAGAGATATATGTGGTAAAAAAGAAGATAAGTATAATACAACTATATTGTTGTATTGATGAAGCCTTGGTTAACCAGCTGGAAACCTAAACCATAAATGATCAAAGTATTATAATGATCATGCTTTAGTCACCAATATTAAATGCTTATATCATGTATAAGTAACATTGGTGGAAAGAACATGATTGGACCCTAGTATAGATATGTTATTCTAGGTTAGCCATGGCAAGTCACCATGATATGATGAAAAGCTGGAAATAAGATACTGGAGTAAAGTAGATATAAGATAGAATGACTAAGTTAGAGCTAGATTAGTATGGAGTTATTGAAGTAGTGTTATTCCTCTTAAAGGATAGTAAGGTTTTGAGGAAAGTAGTTTGATATATATATATACATTTACTAGAGTAATATTAGTGAAGGGTGATAAGAGAAGTATATGAATGGAGCTAGAAGTAACTACTTAGTGGATTAGAGGTTATCATCTTCAGAGTAGTTTGAGATAACCAATTATAGATGTGAGCAGATTATAAAAAGCTTTAGTGTCAAGCTCATTGGATTTACAAAAGGATTTAGAAGAATGAAAGGTGGATAAGAATATTCTTGCGAAGTAAAGCTCATCATGTTAACACATGATGATGGATAGGAAGAAGTAGTATATCTAGGGAAGGAATTCTTTAAGTAGAAATTTAGAATTATGAATTATGGAGGATTGGAATTCTTGGTAAAACATTCAACCTTAAATCTGTAATCAAACTTATTATCTATTTTATCTATTGGATCATCATCTTATTTCCATAATGTTTTATAGGATATTTTCCTATAGAAAATCACTTAAGCACATCCTTGTAAACACCCGGATTTTTAATCCCAGATGCCTGTTATGCCATACATCGCAATCCCAGGATTACCATTTTTGCGAGACATAACAGAATTGGATACCACAGTACATCATCTATTACAAACCATACATAAGGTCTTACACAAATAAGGATCTCATGATCCAGTTCTTAATACAACTCAAGCAGCGGAAATACGTAATAATAACGGCAGCGTAGGCGAAGCTCCATCTTCGGGGTCACAGGCAATGCTGACGATGGGAGATGATCCTAGTTGTCGTAACCTTCCTAGGGTCCATCCTCCAGGTACTCCTCTTCATAGTCTGACCACGGGAATAGCCAGGGACAAAGCCATGAGTACTCTTTAAGTACTCGCAAACTAATACTAACAAGTGAAGGGGGTTTTTGTAGTAGGACACTAAGCTCTAGGGTTGTTTTGCAAAAAGACAGATTTACCTCTACTAAGTTTAGAAGCAAAGAATGCTAGTTGAAGTTTTATAACACCTAAGTGGGAACTTGTATTTCATATCACAACTCTGTTGTGGTCAAGTCAAAGTCTCAATTCATTTCACAAGTCATTTTGAAAACATCTGACGCGGAACAGTATGGCCACTCCAACTGTCCATAACCGTGGACGCGGCTATTCGAATAGTTTGACACTCTGCAGAGATTGTACACTTTCACCATACTTAGTATGCGGATAATCAATCCTAACCTTTCGATTACACGCCCTAGTATAGGCACCTCTCCTATGAGTTTGGCCTCCCAACCATGACCCACTATCATCCTGGGTACTGCACAGGTGGACAATCTTCACAAGGTAGCCTCAGCTCAGACCTTGGCCGTGAGGGAACTAATACTGAGGTATATAAGTTTCCAGTCAAGCCCTACCCAATTCTCGGGTATTGTGGTTGTACGGTAAAATTGGAATGGTATCGCATCCAGACAACCATCAGTTTTATAAAGGGCTAAGGCTCATGCCTCAACATTTTCATCACCATAAATCATCTGGTGTTCGGAAACACATGTCCAAAACATTTCAATAGATTGATCCATCATTCCAAGGTTTTCATAACCATTTTTCCACCAAGTATTCCCATCTAAGTTGATCAAGTTTTATGCTTAGCACTAGCATCTACAAGTGGGGGTAAGCACTAATGAGGGGTGGTAAACTAGTGGAGTTTAACTAAGTTCAATCTCATGCCTTAAGATGACATAAATATTATCTAGCTTAGGCCAAATTTTATGCTCTTTATGCAACCTTAAATTATCTCCCTAGAATCTACCATTCACTTAAGTAATCTCTAAGAACTAGCTTTGATAAAGAAAATAAAGTATAAATCTTGTAAGTAAAACTAGGATTGGGTATCATCAAATGTGTCCAACAAAGCATTCTTAGTGCATTGCATAGGTTATCTAACTTTCATAATTGCAAGTGTTAGCTTGCACATTCAACTAGTAGTATTAGGCTTGCCTTGTGCAGAGCAGTGGTTGAAGTTCTCCTCGGCTTCTTCTTCGTAGTATCCTCCTTCCTCCTTGTAACCTTGGTCGGTACTAGCGTCTATGAATAAATACGAGGTACACAATCACCAAACAATACTTAACTACTTTCAATCATCACACACAAGGGTTCTATAGATGATCTAGCATCATCACTAACATTACAAGATTAAAGCTTGGTTTAATTTCTTTTATTTTTAGAAAAGTAATTTCTACTCATTGAAAAACTACTTAAGATTTAATATTCTCCAAACCAAACATGGGATCATGTTGACACATGTCATCACCACATATTTCAGTCCATGGGAATGTGATTTAAAGTGGTGTCACAATTTAATAAGGTTTAACCTTTTATTTTATTTAAATAAAGTGACAAGAAATGCCTATGTGGCATTCTTTTATTACTTGAACAATATTTATGTAAGTAAACCCAAATGTTTTTATATATTCTGAAAGGTATGATCAAATGTGATTTTTAAGAGTTGGAATCAACTCAAAAGCTTTTATGGTTTAAATTTTAAAAAATGTTTGAATGGAGAAAAGGTTCTGCCTTGTTATTTTTACCAAGGTTGATCTATAGATCCAAATGATTTAAATCCAACGGGCTTGGATTCAGCATTTCAAGACCTTTCTAACAAAATTGGTTTCATTCAATTTGGTTTATTGAATTGAGATGTGTTGATTTTTGAAACTAGGTACAGAACTGTGTTTGAATTAAAATGGAAAAGGTTAAATTCAAGCTGGCTGTGAGGAAACGACATCGGGCGGCACACTAAGCTTTACGCGGGCTGGTTAAGTTGCTGTCCCCATGCGTCAGTGAGACAGGGGGTGCGAACCGGTACGGGGCAACGTGGTGCGTTGGATTATAAGTAAGATCAACAGCTGAGGGTCGTCGTCGATGATGAACTAGTCACCGGCGATCTCGAACCCTAGCGGCACAGTGGGGGTCGTGGGAGGCTCACCGGGGCTCAGGCGAGGGTCGGCGAGGCGGGCGAACGAAGAGTCGACGACAGCGAACCTCCTGGTACCGGCAGCTTCTCCTGGGGTGGAAGAAATCGACATCGCCCTTCTTCTCCAGAGGCGGCCTGATCCGGCCAAATTCCGGCGATGCGCTGCTCGCCTTGCTCCGAGAACGGGGTGGAACGATCAGTGAGGAGAGGGGAGGG
Source organism: Avena longiglumis (assembly GCA_030063025.1). Classification (NCBI taxonomy): domain Eukaryota; kingdom Viridiplantae; phylum Streptophyta; class Magnoliopsida; order Poales; family Poaceae; genus Avena; species Avena longiglumis. The sequence continues at coordinate 464,731,915 of CP125974.1, read as the reverse complement.
AGATGGTGTGCTCAATTCGGCTGGCGGTGCCCTCTATTTATAGTGGATAGAGGGGACCAATGGGCGCAAGCTAAGCTCGTCGTGGTCAACGGCACAGAGGGCTATCGGCATGGGCGACGGTAGGGGGCGGTGCTGTGATCCATGGCGAAGCTCAACGACGTGGTGGCGAGGCGTGGGGCGGTGCTGATCGGTCGGAACGCGACGGTGCTCTGCGCGTGCCCGACGGAAGTTTTTATGGAGCACAGCATGCGTGGTCCACGCGGCGGCGAACGAGCATGTCTACGGGGTTGCTGGGACGGTGGTGATCGTGTATGCATGCGGCGAGGGCGGCGCGCGGTCTGTGGGCGTCTGTTGAGTGTGGCGCACGGGGCGCGCTCTCGGCATGGTTGCTGGCGAGCTTGGCATGGTCTGTGCGTGTGGTCCAGGGGCTGGCAAGGTTCGAGCGCTGGACAGGGAGTGGCGGTGGGGTGCTAGCTTGCTCCCAGACATGCTGGCTAGGCTTGGTGCTTCTCATAGCTTGTTGTCGACATGTGGGTGGCAAGGGTGCACTCGACCTGCTCACCATTGATGACATTGCCAAGCTTACAGTGGTGCTATACGTTTACAAATGAGCTAGATGATCTACTAAAGCCTAGTTGCAACCAGAGAGGGAACAAGTTAGGCTCAAATCACTGCTCCAAATAGTGTTTGGATTTTATTTGATTTGCATCTGCAAGGTGTTCGGTGAAATGGCCACAAGAACTCAAGTTTTGAATTTTGAAAAGATTTTTGGTGGGTGTGCTAGGTTGGTGCTGGTGAGTCTGCAGATGCTTGGGTTTTGAAAGTTGAGCTTGTTTGAGTGGTTTTTGAAAAAGTGGGATCTTCCCATATGATATAGATTCAATTTTAAACTGTCCTCTAAACTATGCATTCAACTATTTTTGGATGATCACAAAGTGGGCCTTGATACTTTATTATGAGTACTATCAAGGGGTGCAAAGATCCAAACAAGTTTTTGTTAAGTTCTGAAAGTTTGAGACGGCCAAAGTAGGCATGGGAGTTAAATTGGTCAAAATGACCATTCACTCATTTTGTTTGTTTTGATTTATTTGTCTTTGGGAAAAGTGTGGGGATTGTTTAGATGATGTTTATTTCACCTAAGAATCAATTTACAAGCAAAGAAACACATAAACAAGGAAATTCAAAAGAATTTAAAATGGGATGCATACACACATGAATGCTTTCTCATTTTATTTTAGAAAAGTTTTTGTTAACCCTAAATTTGATGATTAGAGTTTGATGATTCTAGTTTAATATTTTTGGGATGTTACACATTTCCAATTATCATAACCATATGTGCTTAGGAGTTATCTTTATCAATTATTTTGCATAAGACATTTTAGAAAATAACTTTCTATTTTAATGGGTGATATCATTAAAGATCACAAACATAAAGATAATATGTTTAACCACTACTATTTACTCATATCAACAAAAGAGTATACGCATATTGAGTACCCTAAACCCTAGGGAAATCACTTACAATTCAAACCCTAATTCCTATGTTAGTTATAATAAAATATATACATTGTTATTCCAAAATTCATGGGAATAACATTAACCATAATAATTCCCTAGAACTTTATGTATCAAATAATAATGAAGGATCACCATATAAGAATTTCCCTCCAAACTATAAGCTAATTGGAATTAAGTTTTATAAAAAGAAAGGGAATGTCTTAATATAAATCTATGGTTTATTATGAAGAGAAAATTCATCACAAAACTTATTCCAGAATATTAAAAGGTGAGGTACCTATAAAAAGAAAATAAAGAAAAATATAACATTATACAATAAAATCTCACAAAATAATACTAAACACATTTTACTATTGTCACAATTATCTAGCAGATAAATTTCTATACGAAAAGTTCAAATCAAATGTTAAAATACAAATCTAAAAATAAAATAGAAAACATAAAAGAGAAAACAAGCAGTGCCAACCCACGACCCATTTCCTCACCTCCCTATCTGTCGCTCACAAGCCGCAGCCAGCCTCTTTCGTTCGTTTCGCCATGGCCCAATAGAAGCCCAGGACCGCATACCCCTTTGTCCGTTCTATCATCATCGTCCACCTCGCGCAGCCGCCGAAGTAGTTCGCTGGCGCCAGTGCCGCCGCTCGGCGGCATGGATATTCGTGCCACCGACCGTCTGAGGGGATAAGGAGGCCACGATGACGCCCCTCTGCCTCGTCCTCATCCACTCCCTCTTCCTCTGAATCTCTCTCTCTCGATTTCTTCCTCAGAGCTGAAACCCTAGCTAACCTCGACGTCGTGCCGCATCTCCCCACTCCTTTCCAAGTACGCCTGGAGACACCCCGTGCTCCGTAGCTGGGTGGAGTCCAGCATCAAGGGGAGCACTGGGGAGGGAAGATTTTGCCATTCCTCTCCGCGGAGGTTCGTCGGAATCCTCGTCGGAGAGCTCGTATCCGACCGCACTAGTCCTCGCCAACATAACCACTGCACTCATGGTGAGTCCCTGATGCTCAAACATCGATCCTCTCTTCCTATCGCACTCTCTAGCATGCTCGCGCCGTAGCACCGCTGTACGCTGTCGTTAGTCATCGTCGTTCCAGTAGTTCCGATGACCATATTCGAGCAGCGCCACCACTATATGGTTTAGCATGTCGCGCTGATTCAAACTAGGCTAGTTTCGTTTGTTAGGGCGTCGTAGATCGTCGCCAGAGACCATCAATTGGCGGTGGTGGCCGTGCTGATGTCATTCTAACGCCATGCTCGTGTCATCCTTGACCTAGTCCACTAGTTGACCAGTCCACGCCTAGGTGGCATACTGACGTGGCCTTGACCCCACTGGTCAGTGACCTAGGGTAGCTCTAGCAGTGGTATAAAAAGTCATTCCTGTTTAGAAAACAAATAAAATGTTATAAGTCTAAATTTAAATATTCCAGAAATTAAATAAAATCATTAAATCTTACTAAATCAATAACTTTTACTTTATAATTCATAAAAATATGTGTAATATATGAAAATGTTTAGAAAAATAAAATCTATAACTTAGAACTATTATCAAACATTATTATGGTAGTACTTTAAATAATTATTATTTAATCAAGAGTTTATAAGTAATAAAACTTTTATAATTCATATTTTAAAAATGATAAATGATAAAATATAAAAATAAACCAAAATTCCTAGAAAAATAAAAACTAAAACTTAATCTTATAATTATATATTATTATTTCACTTAATTAAGTATTTATTATTTGTTAAGTATTTAGAAAGTAATAAATACTATAAAACCATATCTTATTATTTATAAATTACAAAAATGAATGTAATATACCAAAATGATCACAAAAATAATACCTATATCTAAAAAATATAATATTCCACTTTCGAGGTAAATAAAAGTTTAAAACACTTTAACAATTTGAATTTAAACCTATTTCCTTAGTTAATAATTCATATGAGGGTAAATAAAATGAGCTAATTGTAACATCCCAAAAATGTTGAACAATGATTATCAAATTCCAACCACCAAAATTAGGGTTAACAAAAACTTTTGTTAATTAAAATCATATGAATGCATGTGTGTATGTGATGATTGTATGAATGCATGAATGGACTGGTGTGATTGATCTAAATAGCAAGGAAGGGTTTAAAGATGAAAACAACATCATCTAAAACATTTCCAAGAAGAAACAAATTAAGAGAAAATAAAAAACAAATCAAATAAGCAAATGGTCATTTTTGCCAATCTTGCTCACTTGACCACTTTGAGTGTTTCTAGTCCAAGATTTCAAACAAAAACATTTCCATTTCTTTTCACACCTTGATAGAACAAGTAAAAGTGAATCAAATCCCACCTTTCAAACTTACATAAACATTTGGCAACTTAATTCAAATGACAATTCAAAATTCAATCTTTATCATATGTGAAGATCACCATTTCTCAAAACCCAACCAAACCAATTCCACTTGACCTTTCCAACTAACCAGAGACTCCCTAGTATATAACAAGCACACCCACAAAGTTTGATTCAAAAATTCAAATTTGAATCTCTTTCAGCCATTTCATCAAACACCTTGCTGGCACCAAACAAACAAACGACAAAAACTATTGTGAGCAGTGATCAGTGCCTAACTTGTTCCCTATCTAGCTCACACTACACTCTCAGTAGATCATCTAACTTGTTTAACCCCTCTATCTCATTGTAAAGCAGACCATGCCATCAATGGCAAGAAGGCCGAGAGCACCCTTGCCACCCCAATGTCGCCAGCGAGCTAGGAGAAGCACTAGCCTCGCCAACCTTGTCTAGGACACTCTCCACTGTCCACCGCCACCCTCGGTCCAAGCCCCGAGCCTTGCCATCCACTAGACCACATGGAAAGCTCGCGCCCAGTTTCTCTACGAGCATGCCAAGAGCGCGCCAGAGCGTCACCCGCGACACACACCCACAGACCGCGTGCTGCCCTCGCCGCGTGCAAGCAGAATCGCCACCACCCTAGGAACACCCCTGTCACGCCCGTTTGCCGCCGTGCGGACCATGGACGCCGTGCGCCATTAAAACCACCATCGGACCCGCTCAGAGCACCGCTATGTTCCAACCATTTCGCACCGCCCCACGCCGCGTATCCATGCCGTTGAGCTTCGCCAGGGAACACATCACTGTCCCCTACCTTTGCCCATGCCAGTAGCTCGCTGTAACAATGACATCGACGAGCTATGCCTGCGCCATTCGGTCCCCTTGAGGCACTATAAATAGAGGCCACCCCAGCACGAATTCTTCACAGCATCTCACTCCCCTCTCTCTCAGAAGCACCCCACCTCACTCCCGGATCAAGGCAAGCAGCGCATCGCCGGAATTTCGTCGGAGCTTGCCGTTGTTGGAGAGAAGGGCGCCGTTGATTGGAGCCGCCCCAGGAGGAGCTGGCGGTACCAGGAGGATCGCTGTCGTCGACTTCGTCATTTGCCCCCATGGCCGACCCTCGCCTGAGCCCTGGTGAGCCCCCAAGACCCCCATTGTCCACGCTAGGGTTCTGTCTTGCCGGCGTTGCCTGACGTGGACGATGAACCGTAGCTGTAGGATTAGAGTTTGATTGCACGGCCTAGATCGCCCCATACCGCTTTGCACCCCTGTCTTGCTGACTGGTGGGGTCGTTCACTTAAACCCACCCGCGCGTGTGCTGTGCACCATGGGCCGGCCCAGTTAGCATCCCGCACGACCCAGTAATTCAAATTTAGGTTTATTCTTTTAGTTTCAAACTCAGTTCTGTACCCAGATTCAAAAATCAACCCAGCTCGATTCACTGAACCAAAATGCATGAAACCAATTTTGTTAGAAAGGTACTGGAATGCTTAATCCAAGACCGTTGGATTCAAACCAATTGGATTTGTGGATCAGCAATAGTAAAAATAACAAGGCATAAGCTTTTCTGCATTCAAACATTTTTCAAAATTCAACCATGAAATCTTTTGAGTTGATTCCAACTCTCAAAAATCACATTTAACCATACATTTCAGAATATATAAACATATATAGGTTCACTTGCAGAAATAATGGTCAATAAAAGAATGCCTCATAGGCCATTCTAGTCACTTTATTGAATTAAAATAAAAGGTTAAACCTTATTAAATTGTGACACCACTTTAAATCACATTCCCAAGTACTGAAATATGTGGTGATGACATGTGTCAGCAAATCCCATGTTTTAGTTGGAGAATATTCAACATTAAATAGTTTTTTAATGAGTAGAAATTACTTTTCTAAAATAAAGGAAATACAACTATTTGCCTTAATGGTTGTAATGCTTGTGATGATCCTATATCATCTAGTGAAAACCTTTGTGTGATAAATAGAAATAGTTAAATATTGTTTGGTGATTGTGTACCTCATATTTATTTATAGATGTTAGTACCCACCAAGGATACGAGGAGGAAGGAGGATACTGCGAGGAAGAAGCCGAGGAGAACTTCAACCACTGCTCTGCACAAGGCAAGCTTAATACTACCAGTTGACTTGGCAAGCTAAAACTTGATTGTTACTATGCCAACTAGATGCCTTAAGCATATGTGATTATACCCACTTGATGATACCAAATACCAGATTTACTTGCAAGCTTAATTATTTTATTTATTTATCAAAGCTTTTATTTGAGTTTACTTAGTGACTTGTAGATATTAGAAAGATATTTAAAGGTAGCATAAATAGCATAAAACTTGGCCTAAGTTAGATAATCTTGATGTCATCCTGAGGCATGAGATTGAACTTAGCTAATTCCCACTTGTTTACCACCCATCATTAGTGTTCACCCCCACTTGTAGATGCTAGTGCTAAGCATAAAATTTGATCAACTGTAGATGGGAATACTTGGTAAACATGGTTATGAAAACCTTAGAATGATGAGTCATTCTACTAAAATGTTTTGACATGTGTTCATCAACACCAGATGATTTTGATGATGAAAATGTTAAGGCATGAGCCTTAGCCCTTTACAAAACTGATGGCCGTCTGAATGCAATACCATTCCAATTTTACCGTACAACCACAATACCCGAAATTTGGGTAGGGCTTGACTAGAAATTTATATACCTTAGTATGTGTTCCCTTGCGTCCAAGGTTTGAGTTGAGGCTACCTTGTGAAGATTGTCCACCTGTGCAGTTCCCAAGATGACAGTTGGTCATGGTTGGGAGGCCAAACTCATAGGAGAGGTGCCTATACTAGGGCGTGTAATTGAAAGGTTAGGATTGATTATCCGAATGCTGAGTATGGTGAATTCAGGATTGTTCCTAACGGATGTATCGAATGTTGTGGTTAAAGTGTACTACCTCTACATAGTGTCAAACTATTCGAATATCCGCGTCCGCGGTTATGGACAGTTGGAATGGCCATATTGTTCCGTCGTCAGATGTTTTCAAAATGACTTATGAAATGATTTGTGACTTTACTTGACCACAACAGAGTTGTGACATGAAATTCAAGTTCCCACTTAGGTGTTATAAATCTTTCAACTAGCTTTCTTTGCTTCTGAACTCAGTAGAGGTAAATCTGGCTTTTTGCAAAATAACCCTAGAGCTTAGTACTTCCTATTCCAAACCACTTCACTTGTTAGTATTAGTTTGCGAGTACTTAAAGAGTACTCATGGCTTTGTACCTGGCTATTCCCGTGGGCAGACTATGAAGAGGAGTATCAGGAAGATGGACATCAGGAAGGTTACGACAACTAGGATCATGTAGAGGTCCCAACCTTTAATAAGGTAGAGATCCCTGTGTTTACAATGCTAGTCCCTGGATCAATAGCTAGCATCCACAGTTAAGATTTAATATCAAGAAACAAAGGTCATAATACAACTTTATAACCAGGAATAAAATAATTCATTACATCTTACATAGCTCATTTGGCTATCTCATTACAATGCAGTAGAAATAACTATAGCATGGAGTCCTTCATCTTCAAAGTACCACAGGCAATCATGTTGGTTGTAGACTTGTAATCCTATTCAACACACTTCACTAACATCAAACAAACCTGCAACATAATAAGTTACAGCCACAAGGGTCAATACATTTGAATTGTATTGGCAAGTGATACTATGGTAGAATAGTGGTATCTATCATCTATATGCATTTGGCTAAGTGGAGCTTAGGCTTGCTTTACTCAAAATAGATTTTCTTATAAGTTGAAAACACTAAGTTTTTGTTTGTCAAAATCACCCAAGGCATCTACCAATAGACATTGGTGATCCCTTAACCCTTGTTCAACTACAAGTTTTTAACTTAGAAATTGGGATGAGGAGATCCTTGATAGCTTCCATGTCTTGATGCTCAAATTTTCCATTGCCGGGGACACGGCTAATGCGTTGACCCATCATACCACTGCATGATGTAGTATACTATAGTCGTTGACATAACACCAATTAAACACCGTTCACTAGTATTACATCCCTCAGAATGGCACAACAGAAACACAACGGGTCCAATACATGGCTAAAGGTTACAACTCACTCTTTACACAATATCTAGAGAACAATCTAGGTTAAAGAGAGAGAAAGAACTTCTTACGAAGAAGAATCAAAGATAAATAACGCAAAACTATTATACTACTAGAACTAGTATTATAACTAAGGGATTGACATTGTTGCTATTGCAATGCACTACAGAATTAGGTTCTTTGGCTAGAGATTATATTCATATCTAATCAGTAGGTTTGTCCTCACTTGAGTTGAGGTATATGTTGACTACCTTGTCTTTATTGAAGAGCTTTAGCTTTGCATGATAAGTCCTAGAGCATAACTTGATGTAGTTGTTGTCTATTCTGGCTTTAGAATCTAGCAAGGGTTAAGAAGATACTTTGAGTACGAGCGTACTCAGCAAATTCACTAGAAAAGGAGTGTTTGATTCACTATAACTACAGCCACAGACCGTAGGTCATAGGCAATGCAAGTTTTCATAAACATTTCTTCAAAGGTTGCTTTTATTCTGAAAAGCTATGTCCGTCAGCCTTCACGGGTTTACCAGAACTTTCATGGAGTTCCGTTCCCGCTGCGTTCGCAGCTCATTCCCCGAATAGGGAGTAACAAGTTACAGTTCTTACACTCTGCAGAGGTGCGTCACTTTACCCATAAGAGATCAACTCTTTGTTGCACAACCGGGCAGCTTATTCCCGTCCACAATTCCATGATGTGGGGCCCAGAAGATGATCCAAGCCAATCAATGCCCCCTTCGCAACCTCGCATGCCTCCTTGGTGTACACCATGCCCACATAATGAATTACAACAATGGTTTGTACAAACCGTTAGATGCCAGAACTATCGTGGGACGTTGAGGGTTCCCACCCATATGCTGCATATCCTCTACGAATTACCAATTAATATGCACGCTACGAGGATAACAGCCACGACCTGCACATCCGACTTCATGCGAGAGGAAGAAGATATAGCTGACTTCTCCATCCCATTCAAAATCTCATGGTCAACGCATAATATACAACGCAAGAATCACTGGCGACATTGGTTGTTAAGTCCTAGGTCATATAGTTCTGAACAGTGGTATTCCAACTGTCAGATTTAATAGATTGGCTGATCACCCTAGATCAGTAACCAATAGTTCACATTATTATCGAAAATAGTGTTTTTGGACCTTTTTCAAATGCAGGTGATAACAACACTAGATTTGTAAAATACTTTACAGAAAATAAACAAAGGACATAAGCAAGTGTGAACTTGCCTTTTGTGATTGCAAGATTATGCACTCACGGTCTTCGAGTCAGTGTATAAGATCCAAAAACTGAAATCAGCATCATTGGTCCGATAAGGACTAATGTTTAAAGAAGCAATATGCTTTTATGCATAAGTAATGTGATGTACGTTCTGAACGCAAATCTCGGGGATAACGTTGTCCTAGGGTTTGGATTCCGGAAATGGTTACTTTAAAATGTGTGGTTCTTTTAGATAAGTTGTACACTTGTGCTTCTTATTAAGGCTTGTGAGGGTGTGTGAAATAATCATATAATTATGATATCACAAAACAGTAGGATGCACAAAATGCGTTATACTACTCAAAATGACTTAAAAGAGTTCTTGTTTGAAATGGCAAAAAGAATAACATTTGAAGAAAAGAGTTCTTTTCTAAGGTTTAAACAATCTTTGTGGTTAGTTAGTGGTGGTCGATGTTATTTGTGTTTGCTTGAATGGTTTGGCTTGAGATGCTTTATAACTTAACTAGTTTAGACCAAAGTTAAATATAAAACATCAAACAATGTTTATAGTGTTATATTTAAATTCTTGTAGACTAAATTTAACTTTAAAACAAAGATAGTTTGAAAGTATAATACTTATAACATTGGTACCTGGTATACTTGTTATTATTGCCTTGAGGTTATTTAAGAATGGTTATTCTTTTACTTGGTATAGTGGTTTCTTGATCTTATACTGGAGTAGTATTATTTACCTTTTATAGATGAGTTTTTATAGTTTATAAACCAAGATATAATATTAATTAACTATTTATGTATTTACAATAGTGTTGTGGTAGTTTTTGTAATCTAGTGGTTAAAGTAGATAGAAAGGATCTGATTTATTCACAAGTTGTTCTTTAAGGATTTTATCTTGAATTGGAATCCTTTGAGAATATAATCTTCACTTAAGGTTGAAGGTAATGTAATAAAAAGGTCTTTATAAAGTTTAACCCATTATGGCTTCAAGTTGTTAACATTTAAGACTAATACTATTTATTATACTTATTTGACTCATTTTAGGAATGCTAACAAATTTTATTTATTCATATATTATTTATTAAGGAAGTAAATAAGTTTAAATTTGAGTTATTAAATCTTTTAGATAAGTTGTACATTTGTGCTTCTTATTAAGGCTTGTGAGGGTGTGTGAAATAATCATATAATTATGATATCACAAAACAGTAGGATGCACAAAATGCGTTATACTACTCAAAATGACTTAAAAGAGTTCTTGTTTGAAATGGCAAAAAGAATAACATTTGAAGAAAAGAGTTCTTTTCTAAGGTTTAAAAAATCTTTGTGGTTAGTTAGTGGTGGTCGATGTTATTTGTGTTTGCTTGAATGGTTTGACTTGAGATGCTTTATAACTTAACTAGTTTAGACCAAAGTTAACTATAAAACATCAAACAATGTTTATAGTGTTATATTTAAATTCTTGTAGACTAAAGTTAACTTTAAAACAAATATAGTTTGAAAGTATAATACTTATAACATTGGTACCTGGTATACTTGTTATTGTTGCCTTGAGGTTACTTAAGAATGGTTATTCTTTTACTTGGTATAGTGGTTTCTTGATCTTATACTGGAGTAGTATTATTTACCTTTTATAGATGAGTTTTTATAGTTTATAAACCAAGATATAATATTAATTAACTATTTATGGATTTACAATAGTGTTGTGGTAGTTTTTGTAATCTAGTGGTTAAAGTAGATAGAAAGGATCTGATTTATTCACAAGTTGTTCTTTAAGGATTTTATCTTGAATTGGAATCCTTTGAGAATATAATCTTCACTTAAGGTTGAAGGTAATGTAATAAAAAGGTCTTTATAAAGTTTAAGCCATTATGGCTTCATGTTGTTAACATTTAAGACTAATACTATTTATTATACTTATTTGACTCATTTTAGGAATGCTAACAAATTTTATTTATTCATATATTATTTATTAAGGAAGTAAATAAGTTTAAATTTGAGTTATTAAAATATTTAAATTTTTTATTTAACTCAAAAGTGGAATATTAGATTTTTAATATGTAGATATTATTTTTGTGATCATTTTGGTATATTACATTTATTTTTGTGATTTATAATAATAAGATATGATTTTTATAAGATTTATTATCTTATAAATACTTAATAATAACAAATACTTTATTAAGTTAAATTATAATGTATGATCATAATTTTAAATTATAATCCTTATTTTTCTAGGATTTTTGGTATTCTATTTATATTTTTAACAATTACCATTATTAAAATATAAATTATTAAAGTTTAATTACTTATAAGACCCTTATTAAATAATATTTGTTTATATAATCATCACAATAATATTTGATAATAGTTTTAAGTTATAGATTTTATTTTTCTGAAGATTTTCATATATTATACACATTTTTCTAAATTATAAATCAAAAGTTATTAATTAAACAAGATTTAATCATTTATTTGATTTCTGGAATATTATTAATTTAGTTATAACACTTTATTTATTTCTTAAACAGGAAATACTTTTTACACCGCACCTAAAGCTAGCCTCAGTCACTGACTAGTGGTCCTATGTCAACCTCACCACTCAAGTTAAAGAAATGTAGTTTGTTACTGACCCACTCTGTCACATCCCAATATTTTCCAAATCCTGTAATGTGAAAAATAAATGAATAAAATAAAATTTTGTTTGAATTTCGGGGCCAGAAGAAACTTTTTGAACCCAATTGGAAATCTTCAAACCAATTTGGATTAAATAAATCCTAAGGTGATTTAAAAAGATAAACATTTAAATAAAGGAAAATAAAATATTTTGGAATTACTATTTTGGATCTTTCAAATAAAAGGATTTGGTTTTCAAAGGAAATAGAAGTTTTATAAAAAAAGGAATATTTTGTAGAGCCAAACTTAAACCCTGGCCAAGCTTTTAAAATAAAACATTTTGTTTTGATGAAAATAGTAAAGGATTATTTAAAATAAATTAATAAGGATTTAATATCCAAGTTTTATAAATAAAGGTTTGAATATTTTAATTAACCATCAAAACATATTTATTCAATAAAAATAAAGTTTTCCAAGTATTTTATATTCCCAAATAAAACCTACTGATTGGGTTTTGAAAATATTTGGATTTCAAATAGAGATTTTATTAATAAATCAAAACCCTATTTGATTAATAAACTATGGTCCATTTTATTTAATTAATAAATGGAACCTAAAAAGATTTAAAATATTATTTCATTTTGGATTTGGTTTATGTTACTGAACAGAACCAAATTCATAGTGCAAGGTTTGGTGATTGTTTGATTTGATTTGAACATTGTTTGTTTGTTTGAATTTCAAAACAGGAAATGGTTATAGAAAAAGAAAAAGCCAGCAGACAGAAAAAAATAGGATCTGGACCAGCCCAGACGACAGAGCCCACAAGGCCCAGAACCAGCCCAGCTACCCTCCCCAAAGAAAAACGATTCGCACTCAAATTCTAACCCATGCAGAGACTGACCGGTGGACCTCCTTTCCTTCTCGCATCCTCACTGACGACTGGACTCCACTCTCCTGTTCATCCTCCTCACCCGCGCGACTCCTTCTCCCCAAACCTCGCTGCCGTTGCTGCCATTCAAGCCGCGCGTAAATTCACGAGTAATGTCCGCATTAATCCCACTCCTGAACATGCGTACATAAGCGCCCACCCCTCCCCCTCATTTTCCCTCAAAGCCCGCAGCCAGAGAGCCACCAGGCTGCCTCGAATTGGCCCTGCACCGCCGTTGTTCCGGCGAGCTCCTCAGGTGAAATCCGACAAACCATAGCCACCTCCTGCCTCCCTGAGCACACTAGGAGATTCCCCACCTCGGCGACGATCTGCCCCTCGTTTGACCGGCGTCCACGTCGACTCGACCAAGCTACGGCGCCGTGCATCTTCAATCGCGACGACGACTCCCAGGTAAACCAGACCGCCCCAAGCTTCCCCCTTCAAGCACACAGCATCTCCTTGATCGTACGTGTCTAACCATGCTTCTGGTTTGCATTCTCATGACCCGTAGCATCGTCTTCGACCTCGACCAGAGCCAACCGTCGCCAGACCAAACTCCGGCGAGGAATTCCTCCTGCCCTCGTGCGCCCCTTGCCCCATCGACCACACGTCGAGCACCACCTCGTCCTCGTGATCTCGATGAGTTTACTCCCTTCCTTACTCTCTTCCTGCCTCGCCAGCGCCGCCATCATCTGGCCGCTCCGCCGCTCGCCGTTGTCCTAGCGCCGCCAGCTTTTGGCAAGTCAGTAGGAGCCGTCCGATCTAGATCCGATGCACATGACTGATTGACTTATCGAAGGGGTAAGATCGATCCTGCGCCGCACGTTTTCCTTTAGATCCTGCGGTCCGCGTTGCCGATCCGGCCGAACCGGTACCGTCCAATTAGACAGTGCCGCGTGTCACTAGTTCTGTTTAAAAACAGAATTGAAATCAGAATAGAATGTGAATTTCAAACCTTTGTAACTTTTGATCCACACGTCCAAAAATTACAAATTTTATATCATTGGAATCAGTGGAACATGCCTTTGGTTTAGTAAATAGTATCTGTTTATTTGCTTGTTTTTGCAGATACTTTTGTGCTCTTGTTTAGATTAGAAAAATTGTTTAAAAATGTTTTTAGGGTTAAAACCTTTGCAAAATGGTTTGTTGTAAACTCGCTGACCCTAGGAACCAACCCATGGAGTTAAAAATGAATTTGGTGAAATTTAGGATAGATTAATTGATTTAGTCCATTTCTAGCCAAATGAAAATAAAGATTTTGGTTATGAAAATGTTTTTATAAAGAAAGCTTTGGGAAAATGTTTTGATCAAACCTACTGACCCTAAACACCAAGTTTTGGGAAACAACAACTTATTTGGTGAACAACTTAAAGTTGTTGCTTTGATAAAAATATTTTTCACCACATAAAATGATGAATGGATTTAAAAATGGTTTTTGGACAAAACCCTTTTGCTAATGACTTTGCCACTTAGAAAAATGACCACCTTGGACCTTACCAAGTTTAGAAGCCTAGTGGAGACCATCTTTGCAAATAGGACCATCTCTTGCATGCTTACATGCATGACTTAGATCCCATATTTATGTGTGTGAATTGTTGTTTGGTTGATTATTTGGAATGCTAGTTGATTTGGTGTTTGCTTGATTGATTGTAGTGAAATTAGAAAAGTGTGAGACTAGCAAGATCAAGGAGTGAACCATCATTCCCTACCAAAAAGGCAAGTTACACTATCATCTAAAGTCCTACTATTTTCTTATACTTAGTGGATTTTGAAAACATGCATGAAAAAAAATTATACTTATGCTATGCTAAATCCTAATAGGATTCCCTATACACTCCTTAGTGAAAATATTGTAGTTACATGCTTAGCCATGCTTCATTTTTAAAAGAGATACATGTTGAGACTTTATGAAGTTGAGAAAAGGACTTGTGTTTTATATAATAAAACAAGGACTCAATGAACCACCTGGGTGGCCAAGGATACTTTGAGTTTTGGAGAAGGTGGCAACAAAAGGAACCATGTCTATGGCAATCTCTTTGTGTTGTGATCCAAAGGAAACCACCCAGGAAACTTAGAGATTGAACATGTTTCTCCAATTGTGGCTTTCGTGTGCAACCACATGCTATTATGGCTCTGGCTTAGTCAACTACATTGGGAAGACCCATGCATTGTCTTGCCATCTTGGACATGGGGATCTGGAATGCTTCATGGGTGCTGAAGACAAGCTAGCAATGGTGTATGGGAGGACCCTTTGGAAAGACTTCGTCACATTCTCAATCTGCCAGTACTCCATCTTGGTGAGTGCTAATCCAGTGGCCACTGGTGGCAAAAGGATGGGATTGTGACATGCGGGTAAAGTGTACTTCTTCTGCAGAAGATAATAAAATCTAAGTACTTAGCCGTGTCCCCGGTTATGGACAATACAGAGCAACTAAAGTTTGAAGCTATGGGAGATCTCGACATTCTAATTTCTAAAAGAAAACTTTTTAAGACTTGATGCACTTGGGGTTACCAAGGAGCACAAGAGACTTTGATAAAACTTGATGTACTTGGGGTTACCAAGGAACTCAAGAGATGAAAACATGAACACTTGGGGTTACCAAGGAACTCATGAGATTTTGATAAAACTTGGTGCACTTGGGGTTACTAAGGAGCTCAAGAGATTTTTGACAAGGACTTGAACACTTGAGTTTCTACCAAGGAGTTCAAGGAACTTGGAAAAGGAGATTTGACAAAGGACCAAAACCATTTTGAAAAGATAGGATAAATTATTGCTTTATGCAAATAAGCCTAAACTCTACTTAGCCAAATATGCATGTAAGGATAGGATCCACTTATATTTAACATAGTAGTGAAACTTTCCAATACAATTCAAATGTATTGACCCTTGTGGATGTAACTTGTAATGTTGCAGGTTTGATTGATTTTAGTGAAGATTGATTGATTAGGATTACAAAGTCTACAGCCAACATCTGCCTGTGGCACTTTGAAGATGAAGGACCCATGATTATAGTTATTCCGCTGCAATGTAATGTAATAGCCAAATGAGCTATGTAATGATGTAATAAAATTATGTTATTCCTGGTTATAAGGTTATATTATGACCTTTGTTTCTTGATATTACATCTAAACTGTGGATGCTAGCTATTTATCCAGGGACTAGCATTGTAAACACAGGGGACACCACCTTATATTGTTGTAAGGTTGGGACACTCCCTCTACACACTCTCTACTCCCAGTCGATGACACATGGGCCCAAGGCCATGTCATCAGCCACACAGGCAAAGACTGGTAAAATAAGGTATTGGGTCCAAGGTGATGTCGGTATGACGTGATGATGGCGTCAGCACCACCACCGCCGTCAGTGGTTGGTCGCCGGCGACGATCTACGGCGCCCAAGCAAACGAAATGAACCTAGTTCGAATCAGTGCATCGTGCCGAGTCCTAAAGTGGCGGCGCAGCCCGGAAATGGTCATCGGAGCCTCAGCTCCGACGAGCTCCGACGGTGGCCGATGGTGGTACACGGTGAGACGACAATTTACAACGAGATAAGACGATTTAAGGATACTGGAAGGTTCAGGAACTCACCCTGATGATGATAGAGAGGTTGGCGAGGACAGGCGCGGTCGGAGGTGAGCTCTCTGACAAGATTTTCGACGAACTACCGCAAAAAGGAACAGCCAAATTCGTCCACTCCAGTGCTCCCCTTGATGCAGGATTTCCCTTAGAGGATCTACGGAGGACGGTGCTTCTCCATGGATGCTTGGAAGGGTGTGGGGAGATGTGGTTCGACGCTGAGGTGTGGCTCCGGTGAGCTAGGGTTTCAGCCCCATTCAAATCAGAGAGGATACAGAGGTATTATGGATAGGGATTGAGGCAGGGCGTCGCGGTGGCCTTCTTATACCCCTCTGGAACAGCGGCGAGCATCTTGGCGCACGACTGACGACAACGATGGCATTGGGCGGCGGCGATCTCCTCCAGCGAGCTGTCTATGTGCGTGAAGATGACGACAACGTGTTGTTTTGCAGATAACCCCCTGGTGTTTCTTTCCTCTTAACCCACAGTCCTTCCCTAGCCCCACTCGTCAGTCACAGATGAGAAAGAGTTGGGCTCGTTGTTGGGCTGTTGTGGGCTGCAGATGGGCATCAGATAAGTACAGAGGTGTTGGGCCACGGCCAGGTAATGTTTTTATTTGTTTTACCTTTTTTCTATTTTCTGTTTTCCTTTTCAGATTTGAATTTGATTTATATTTTGAACTTTCCTTTGTAGGATTTATTTGCTGGATATTTGTAGTAATACTAAAATAGATTTATTATCATTTGTGAACTTTTATTGTATAATCCTTTTATTTTCTTTATATGAACCCCTTTTAATAATTTGTAGATACTTTTCTTATTATTTTTCTCTCCTCTTTTAGTTATGGATTTCTGGAATGATGTATTCTTATTTGTTTACAAGACTTAACTCTAGTTGGTTCAGAGTTTGAATAGACATTTTTATATGTATAATGATCCTATATCATTATTTGTTGCATGAAATATGAAATAAATTAATATGGTTCTTACTATTTCCATTAATTTGGAAGATAACAATGTATATATTCTATTATGATAAACAAACAAGTTTAGATTTTGGATTATGATTATTTACCCTAGGGTTTAGGGTTTTTAATATACTTAGACTCCTATATGGATGGGATTAAAGATTCCATAACTAAGCATATTGTTTTCTGTTTGGGATATTTGATGACCTCACTTTTATAATAGAAAGTTATATCTAGAATGTTTTATAGAAAGAAATTAGTAAAGATACACTTAAGCACATATAATTATGATGGTTGGAATTGTCAGAGATGTGCTTATGTGATTTGTTATAGGAAAATGTTCCTATCAAGTGATATAGTTATAAGATGAGGAATTCTTAGTATGAAATGGATATTATACTTGGTTTTAAGATTTAGAGTTGATTGTTTAACAAAAATATCTATCTTCCATGATTAATAATTCTAGACTTCTTATTAAGGAATTCCTTTCCTAGATATAATACTTCTTCGTATCCATCATCATAGTTAGTATGATGAGCTTTAACTTCACAAGAATGTTCTTATTCACTGATGGACCTTCTAAACTCATGGATGAATCAAATCAGTTTGATACTAAAGTATTTAATAACTTCCTCCTATCCTTGCTTGGTTGTATTTACTACTCTACTGTTGATAACCTTCCATTCAACAAGTAGTTCCTTCAAACTCCACTCATAATCTTCCTTAATCATCCATCACTAATATTCCTCCATCAGATGTATGTATCTCTATTAGCTGTATTCATCCAACTACCTTTCTCTAAAGTTAACTGTCCTTTAAGATGAATAACACCACTTCTATAACTCTATGCTATACTATATTTAGTTGAATAATATCATCCTATATTCACTTTACTCCAACCCTAAATTATACTTATGTGGCTTGCAATGACTACTGTAGGATAACTTATCTCTTCTAAGGTTCCAATCATGTTCTACCCACCAGTATTACTTATACTCAATATAAGCATTCAATATTGGTGGCTAAAGCATCACCATTATAATCCTTTAATCATTTATTGCTTAAGTTCTTAGTTGGCTAAGCAAGGCTTTATCAATCCTACTTTTCCATTATCTTGAAATTATTTTCTTAGTATCTCATATGGGATTAAGGTTATTAATGAACTATGCCCTCTTTAAAAGATTTAAGTAGATGTTATGATAAGATCAAGAAATAGTAGATCAAAGAGTGATAGTTAAAGAATTTGTGAATCAATGGTTGGTTACTCAAAATTGATGAACAACAGATATTAAGATAGGTTCCATAAAGATTGATATGGAAAGAAAGATATACGATGAATGATCTAAACTTAGTTTCTTTCCAACTCAAACTCATTAAAGAGTTAAAGTTAGGTATTACTATGGAACTCATAGTAAGAATAGATAAGAATAAGATAGGTCAGCATTAATCACTGCATTTTTTTATTATTCTAGTGGTCATCTTAACTTAGTATTCATAGGTTGTTATAATGAACAGTATGATATGATCCCTTAAGGATCGTATATTAATCATTAAAGCAATGTATTATGAGTGACATTTTATTATATCTGATCTACCCTTAGATCAAATCATGTTTACCCAAATAAGGTTTTGGCAAAGGTCATATTAAAACTTATCGCAGTTAACTGGATGATCTACTTCAATTCCATCAAGTTAAGAAAAGCTTTAACCAATTTGACAAGTTCTGTTTGAAAAGCGCGAAAATTACTCAGATTTTCTATGCATGAATGCAATGCACACATCTGGGTTCAGCTTATTTCTAAGCTCTAATGCTGGGATGTTACAGCTAAGTACTTAGATTTTACTCTCTCGAGAGGTGGAGCATTTTCCCCACAAGACTCGACATGCATCGAGACAAGATCTTTTAGAAGCCTTACCTTAGACCAGAATGGACGCGTTCCAAACCTATCATCCCCTACCACCAACTGTCCATTTGGCTAAGTTATTGCAACCTATATGATCCAGGCAGAGCCCATAATGCCATGTGGCTGCACTTTAAGCTTCTCAATATTTGACATCTCAAATATCTTTGTTCCTGGGTGGCTTTCCACAAGTGAGATACAAAGGGTAGTCCATAAATATGGGTCCTATGTAACCACTCAACATAACCCATTCACAACCATTCCACCCAGGTGATCCATTCACATAGTTGTTTTATTAAACAAAACACAAGTCCTTGACTTAGAAATATTTCATAGCATGAATATAGTCCACCCTTGTTTTCTACTAGCTAAGAAACTTAACTTAGGTAAAATTCTACTAAGGTTTCATCTACTAGGATTTCCCAGGGCATAGTTAAGTCCATGCAAGTCCTACTTTGAAATATCACTAATGCATAGTGAAAATAATGGGACAAAAGTATGAAGCACTACTTGCCTTTTTTGGTAGAGAATATAAGTTCACTCCTTGATCTTGCAATGGTCACACTTTTCAAATTTCACTACAATTCAATCAAGCAAGGCACAAATTCAACACTAGCATTCAAACAATTCATCACATAATAATAAAAACAAAGCAATGCATGCAAACATGCCAAAGATTGTTTTATTTGGAAAAGTGGTTTCTAATAGGTTATAAACATTTTAAAACACCTATTGGTCATTTTTTAAAAGTGTTAAAACCATTTGATATTAAGTTAGTGAAAATGGCCACTTTAAATCATTTTTGTTTTGTTAGAAATGATTTAATCAAAGTAATAATTTCTAGTGTTTGACAAATATATTTTTAAACACAAATGTTAGTGTTTTAAGTTCAAGTGTTTAATATTAAAACCATTTGCAAAAGGTTTTTACCTATAAACCATTTTTAAATCAAAGCATCATTTTATTTTGTTAGAAATGCTTTTAAACAAAGTAATATCTTACTAAGGTTTATTATATTTTTAATTCCCAAAACTTGGTGTTTAGGGTAAGAGAGTTTCATTTTCCAAAGGTTTTACTCAGAAAGCATTTTTACACCCTATTCAATATTTTTATTCAACTAGAAATGCTTTAATTCAAAGATTTATTCCTTAGCATCACAAAATATATTTTTAAATCCAAAAGTTGGTTTCTATGGTCAGTAGGTTCAAAACAATCCATTTACAAAAGATTTTACCCTAAAAACATTTTTAGAATAAATTTTATACACAAAATATGCTACACATGTTTGTGCAAAAAACTAATTTTCCAGAAGCAATTCACTAAACAAAGGGCATGGTTGGATGTAATTCTTTTTGCTGATTCCATTGATATAAAATTTGCAAATTTTGGGCATGTAGATTTAAAGTTATGAATTTTTCAAATCTAACATCCAATAAACATGTTTTCTGTTTTTAAATCAATAGCTAGGCCACGCGTCATGTTCTGATTCGCTGGTACCGATTCGCACGGATCGAGCTACGTGGTGCGTTGGATCTAATTAGAATCGTGCGACACAGATGCAAACTTACCCCTTCGCTTAAGTTCTAATCTTACGCCTTCGATCCAGATCTAACGGCTTGCATCTATTGGTCAAATACTGGCGGCGCTGGCGGTGGTGAACGGCGGCGGCACGTTCAGACGGTGGAGTTGCCAGCGATACAGGAAGCGAGAGGGGGAGAGAAATAGCTCACAATGATCGTAGTGTGTTATTGATGCTCAACGTGTCCTTGGTTGGAGAAGGGGCGGTCGAAGTCGTCAGGGATTTCTTGCCGGAGTTTCCAACTGGCTCGGGCATGTACTGGTCTTAATGGAGGCGAGAATTGAGGGCGCGCTAAGACAAGTGGAGGACACCGTTAGATGCGCAAGGTCCTGGCGAGTATACGCGTGTGAAAGAGGGGAGGGGTGCGGTCGACCTTTACCAGGGGACGTCGCCGGAGAAATGGCAGATGGTGGAGACGCTCTAACATCGAGTTGTCGACGTTTTGTGGTGCGCGCGTGCAGGATAGGGCACTGGCAGGTGCAGGAGGCCATGGAGATTAATCTTGTGTGGTACAGGGGGAAGGGGGAGGTGCTAGTTCACGAGAATTTGAGCGGGAGGGTCACCGGTGTAGCAGTGGGTTCGAGCTAAAATTGATGTAACCTAGGGGCTCTCATGGGGTGGCATCTGGGGGAAAGATAGAGGAGACGCGGGCGATTAAGAGTGCATGGTCAGGGGCTGAATCAACGCGGCATTGATGCGTATTCACGCCGGCGAATCAAGGCAGGAAACGGTCGGGAAGGGGGGCGTGGTCGTCGCGGGGTTGAAGACGGTGACGTGTTCGGTGGGTCCAGCGGTTAGAGAGAGAGAGGGCGTGCGTGGGGTCGTCTCGTCAGCGTCTGCGTGGGTTAAAGTTTTGGTGTGAATTGTTTTTCTGTGGGGGATAAAGAGATGGCTAGCTGGGCCTGGTGGGCTTTGCTGGGCTGGACTGGCTTGTTTCCATTTTTTTCTTTCAACTTTCTTTTTCTTTTTATTCCTGAAACCTTTTTCTTTTTCTGTTTTGAATTTTGTTCAAATAATTCAAACACTATTTGAATTCAGATCTTTGCCAAACTTTCAGTAAGTTTTAATGTTGTTTAAACATGTATTTTAAATACCATTTTAGGAATAATTCTTTTATTCTTTTATGGTTTATATTTTATTTAAAATGGGCACTTGTCTTTTATTCAAATAAGTTTTTATTTATATTTTCAAACTCTTATTTGAATCTTAATTTTTACCAAACCTTTTTCAGTAGGTTTTATTTATTTAATAGGGTGTTAAATAATTCACTTTGAATTATTTGAACTATTTTTAATATGATTTATTAATCATTTAAAGTGGGCATTTGTCTTTATTTAAATAAAATCCAATATGGTTTTAAATCCATATAAATTTTATTCAAATAATTCTTTGGTTCGATGTAAGTTAATTAAATAACTTTTATTCCACTTGGGCAAATTCCAATTATTATCTTTCCATGATTTAATCAATCATTTACTTAAGGATTTTATCTTTATTCAAATATAATTGGAATATGGTTTAATCCTATATGTTTTTATTTGAATATTATTTATCCATCTTTTTTATTTGGATTTGGATTATCTTTATTCCATTTGTTTATGGATTTAAATCAAGATTTTAAATTGTCTTCTAAATAATTCCTTTGGAATTTATTATTTAGTTTAGGCAATTTGTCTTCATTTAAATAAAATTAGATATTGTTCAATCCTTATGATTTTATTTAAATAATATTTTATTCCTTTTATTATTCCATAATCTTTCATTTCATTTGTTTGTCCAAGATTTAATTTGGCTTTTAAATAATCCTTGTTTAATTATTTATTTATTTATTTCTTTGTCTTATAAAATCCATATCTTTTTTTTATAGATCCAAAATTGGTGATTCCAATTTGTTTAGTCTTATTTAATATGTGTTTATCCTTTTAAATCTCTTTAGGATTATTTTACTCACAGTTTGGTATGGATTTTAGATAGGTGCTTTATTAGCTTTGGAAATTAATTCCTTTTATCAAATTAAATTCATAAGTTTTTATCCATGGTTCCAAATTGAGTGAAATCAATTTCTATGGTTTTATAATATTTTTATTAATCATTTTTGATCATTTATAAATGTCTGTTGACAATTTTTATATGGAACAAATCCATAGTCTTGGGAATGATTTATTCCATTAGGGTTTTTGGGTTTTGGTTTATTTTTCCCAAGTTTAAATTTCAAGATACATTCATTGGATGAATGCATTTCACTTGATTGAAATTTGTTGGATTCCAATTTATTCAAAGTTTGTTCAAGATGGGTTTTGATGTTTCCATTTGGAATCAAAAGTTTCTTTTCACCCTAAATTTCAACAATTATTTATTTTGTTTATTTATTTTTCACATTTCAAAATTTGGAAATTTTGGGATGTGACAGGCTACCACCCTTAAAAGAAATCTCGTCCCGAGATTTGGTAAGGCTAGGGGTTACAAGTTGGCTTGAAGACAACCAGGGTACTACTACCCTTAAAAGGTTTTCAACTAGATTACATCTTGTCTTACTTGGGATCTTGATGAAACTTCTCTAGACAGACATCTGCATAGTGTCCTTTGTTTCCACACTTGAAACATGTGACAAGGCTGAGATATTTCATAGGCTTGTTTGTCTTGTACTTCTTCTTTTCTAGACAATGTGATGCATAATGACCTAGCTTTTTGAAGTTGTTGCACATCACTTGGCTAATATCCTTCTTCTTCTTTGGTATCATTTCCTCTTGTTTGTTTCCTTGGTTCTTCGTATTTTCTGGACATTCATTGGCATAGTGTCCCATCTCTTTGCAAGTGTAACATTGCTCTTGGGTAATATCCTTCTTTCTAGGGTTGGGGCATTTCTTCTTCTTCTTGGGTCTCTCCAAAGCTAGGAGTTCTTCTAGTTCATGCTCTTCATATTTCACCTCAAAGGTGGAAAATCTTTCTCTCTTCTTGGGGCAGTTACTAGATATATGACCTTCTTCTTCACAAGAGTAGCAACACTTTGTGGTCACTTTGGATTTGGCCTTATGAGGCATGGTTCTGACTTTTCCTTCATCCTTATTGGTAGGAGTTGTTCCTTTATGGAGGTTTCCAAACATTTGATGCATTCCATCTTGTTTCATTTGTTGAACTATATGATAGATGGGGCATTGGATAGGGACATGATCCTTTCCTTCACATAGGAAACAAGTCACTTGAGATGTGGGGAATTGTTTAGTTGGATGTTTCTCTTCACAATTAGGGCATTGATCTTTATGCTCTTTGGAAGTGTGTTCTATGTCTCCACAAATATTGTAAGCTTGAGTTCCTTCTATAATATCATCCTTGATATCATTGTTGTCATAATCTCCTTGGGAAGAGTTGCTTATAATGTTGATCATTTGATTGGTCATCCTTTGCAACAATTGGGATTGGGTTTCCAAAAACTTTTGCAAGGTTGGGTATAACTCATTGTTGTTGGCTAAAAACTTATTTGTCACTTGAGTCAACTGGGTTTGGGTTGCTATAAGTTGTTCTCTCATGTGCATCTCTTGGTTGTTGTTGTCACCATTCTTAATGTTGGAGTTTCTTGGAGAAGTCATATGTTTGGGTTGGATTGGGATTAGAATAGGCAAAAGATTTCTAAAGGAAGAAGTCTAATCACACACATCAATTCACACAAGCAATGTGCAAGCAATCACAAACAAACATTCCACTCAAACAACAAGTCTTAAACACATTTTTAGGCAACAAAAATATTTTTGCTACACCACATAAGTTGGTGTGATCAATATATGATCTAAACTAAATACTAGTATGGTGGTCCAACTATATGGTTTTCTTGAGATCATTCCATTCTTCTTAGTTGTTTCTTATTGAACAAGATCATTGTATCCTTGGAAAAATTCTTGAATCTTGGTCACAAAACTTTCAAAGGTGATGATGATTCCTTCTAAGTTGTGTTTCCTTAGTCTTAAAGTCTTGAGTAATATTTCCTGTCTCACTTGTAGTCCTTGGTGATGTCCAAGTTGAAGTCCTTGGTGAAACTAAAGTTGAAGTCATTGGTAATGTTGAAGTCCTTAATCATGGTGAAGTCTTTGTCCATCAAGTTTGAAAAGGAAGAGATGTAGAATCAAAACAAAAAGGTTGAGGAAAGAGTTTACTAGATTGTTTATAAATAAGTTTTTGAACAAATACAACTCCTATTTTTCTAAGGGGTTTTTTCCAATCCTAGGGTTACAATCCTACAGGCAACACAGTGCTCTGATACCATCTATACAGGTCCTAACCTTTAATAAGGTAGAGATCCATGTGTTTACAATGCTAGTCCCTGGATCAATAGCTAGAATCCACAGTTAAGATGTAATATCAAGAAACAAAGGTCATAATACAACTTTATAACCAGGAATAAAATAATTCATTACATCTTACATAGCTCATTTGGCTATCTCATTACAATGCAACAGAAATAACTACAGCATGGAGTCCTTCATCTTCAAAGTGCCACAGGCAATCATGTTGGTTATAGACTTGTAATCCTATTCAACGGACTTCACTAACATCAAACAAACCTGCAACATAATAAGTTACAGCCACAAGGGTCAATACATTTGAATTGTATTGGCAAGTGATACTATGGTAGAATAGTGGTATCTATAATCTATATGCATTTGGCTAAGTGGAGCTTAGCCTTGCTTTGCTCAAAATATATTTTCCTTATAAGTTGAAAACACTAAGTTTTTGTTTGTCAAAATCACCCAAGGCATCTACCAATAGACATTGGTGATCCCTTAACCCTTGTTCAACCACAAGTTTTTAAGTTAGAAATTGGGATGAGCAGATCCTTGATAGCTTCCATGTCTTGATGCTCAAATTGTCCATTGCCGGGGACACGGCTAAGTACTTAGATTTTACTCTCTCGAGAGGTGGTGCACTTTCCCCACAAAACTCGACATGCATCGAGACAAGATATTTCATAAGCCTTCCCTTAGACCAGAATGGACGCGTTCCAAACCTATCATCCCCTACCACCAACTGTCCATTTGGCTAAGTTATTGCAACCTATATGATCCAGGCATAGCCCATAATGCCATGTGGCTGCACTTGAAGCTTCTCAACATTTGACATCTCAAATCTCTTTATTCCTGGGTGGCTTTCCACAAGTGAGATACACTAGGGTAGTCCATAAATATGGGACTTGTGTAACCACTCAATATAACCCATTCACAACCATTCCACCCAGGTGATTCATTCACATAGTTGTTTTATTAAACAAAACACAAGTCCTTGACTTAGAAATATTTCATAGCATGAATATAGTCCACCCTTGTTTTCTACTAGCTAGGCTAAGCATGATAGTAGTAGGAATCTTAACTTAGGTAAAATTGTACTAATGTTTCATCTACTAGGATTTCCCATGGCATAGTTAACACATAGAAAATTTCCATGCAAGTCCTACTTTGAAATATCACTAATGCATAGTGAAAATAATGGGACAAAAGTATGAAGCACCACTTGCCTTTTTTGGTAGAGAATATAAGTTCACTCCTTGATCTTGCAATGGCCACACTCTTCAAAGTTCACTACAATTCAATCAAGCAAGGCACAAATTCAAAACTAGCATTCAAACAATTCATCACATAATAATAAAAACAAAGCAATATATGCAAGCTTGCCAAAGATTGTTTTATTTGGAAAAGTGGTTTCTAATAGGTTATAAACATTTTAAAACACCTATTGGTCATTTTTTAAAAGTGGCAAAACCATTTGATATTAAGTTAGTGAAAATGGCCACTTTAAATCATTTTTGTTTTGTTAGAAATGATTTAATCAAAGTAATAATTTCTAGTGTTTGACAAATATATTTTTAAACACAAATGTTAGTGTTTTAAGGTCAATTGTTTAATATTAAAACCATTTGCAAAAGGTTTTTACCTATGAACCATTTTTAAATCAAAGCATCATTTTATTTTGTTAGAAATGCTTTTAAACAAAGTAATATCTTACTAAGGTTTATCAAACATATTTTTAATTCCCAAAACTTGGTGTTTAGGGTCAGAGAGTTTAAATCAAATCATTTTCCAAAGGTTTTACTCAAAAAGCATTTTTAAACCCTATTCAACATTTTTATTCAACTAGAAATGCTTTAATTCAAAGATTTATTCCTTAGCATCACAAAATATATTTTAAATCCAAAAGTTGGTTTCTATGGTCAGTAGGTTCAAAACAATCCATTTACAAAAGATTTTACCCTAAAAACATTTTTAGAATAAATTTTATACACACAATATGCCTACACATGTTTCTGCAAAAAAACTAATTTTCCAGAAGCAATTCACTAAACAAAGGGCATGGTTGGATGTAATTCTTTTTGATGATTCCATTGATATAAAATTTGCAAATTTTGGACGTGTAGATTTAAATTTATGAATTTTTCAAATCTAACATCTAATAGACATGTTTTCTGTTTTTAAATCAACATCTAATAGACATGGTACCGATTCGCACGGATAAAGCTACGCGGTTCGTTGGATCTAATTAGAATCGTGCGGCACAGATGCAAACTTACCCCTTCGTTTAAGTTCTAATCTTACGCCTTCGATCCAGATCTAACGGCTCGCATCTATCGGTCAAATATTGGCGGCGCTAGCGGTGGTAAACGGCGGCGGCGCGTTCAGACGGTGGCGTTGCCGGTGATACAGGAAGCGAGAATGGGAGAGAAATAGCTCATAGTGATCACACTGTGTTGTTGATGCTCAACGTGTCCTTGGTTGGCGAAGGGGCGCTCGAAGTCGTCAGGGATTTCTCGCTGGAGTTTCCAACTAGCTTGGGCATGTACTGGTCTTGACGGAGGCGAGGATTGAGGGCGCGCTAAGACAAGTGGAGGACACCGTTAGATGCGCAAGGTTGTGGCGAGTATATGCATGTGAAAGAGGGGGAGGGGTGCGGTCGAACTTTACCAGGGCACGTCGCCGGAGAAATGGCAGACGGTGGCGACGCTCTGACGTCGAGGTTGTCGATGTTTTGTGGCGCGCGCGTGCAGGCTAGGGCTACTGGCAGGTGAAGGAGGCGATGTAGATTAATCTTGTGTGGTCCAGGGGAAGGGGGAGGTGCTAGTTCGCCGGAATTTGAGCGGGAGGGTCGCCGGAGTAGCAGTGGGTTCGAGCACAAATTTATGTAGCCTAGGGGCTCTCGTGGGGTGGCATCTGGGGGAAAGATACAGGAGACGCGGGTGATTAAGAGTGTGTGGTCAGGGGGCTGAATCAACGCGGCATTGATGTGTATTCACGCCGGTGAATCAAGGCAGGAAACAGTCGGGAAGGGGAGGCGTGGTCGTCGCGGGGTTGAATACGGTGACGTGTTCGGTGGGTCCAGCGGTCAGCGAGAGAGGGGTGCGTGGGGTCGTCTCGTCAGCGTCTGCGTGGGTTAAAGTTTTGGTGCGAATCGTTTTTCTGCGGAGGAGTGGGGGAGAGATGGCTAGCTGGGCCTGGTGGGCTTTGCTGGGCTGGGCTGGCTTGTTTCCATTTTTTCTTTCAGCTTTCTTTTTCTTTCTATTCCTGAAACCTTTTTCTTTTTCTGTTTTGAATTTTGTTCAAATAATTCAAACACTATTTGAATTCAGATCTTTACCAAACTTTCGGTAAATTTTAATGTTGTTTAAACATGTATTTTAAATACCATTTTAGGAATAATTATTTTATTCTTTTATGGTTTATATTTTATTTAAAATGGGCACTTGTCTTTTATTCAAATAAAATTTTATTTATATTTTCAAACTCTTATTTGAATCTTAATTTTTACCAAACCTTTTTCAGTAGGTTTTATTTATTTAATAGGGTGTTAAATAATTCACTTTGAATTATTTGAACTATTTTAATATGATTTATTAATCATTTAAATTGGGAATTTGTCTTTATTTAAATAAAATCCAATATGGTTTTAAATCCATATAAATTTTATTCAAATAATTATTTGATTCCATGTAAGTTAATTAAATATCTTTTATTCCACTTGGGAAAATTCCAATTATTATCTTTCCATGATTTAATCAATCATTTACTTTAAGGATTTTATCTTTATTCAAATATAATTAGAATATGGTTTAATCCTATATGTTTTTATTTGAACATTATTTATCCATTTATTTTATTTTTATTTGGATTATATTTGTTCCATTTGTTTATGGATTTAACTCAAGATTTTAAATTGTCTTCTAAATAATTCCTTTGGAATTTATTATTTAGTTTAGGCAATTTGTCTTCATTTAAATAAAATTAGATATTGTTCAATCCTTATGATTTTGTTTAAATAATGTTTTATTCCTTTTATTATTCCATAATCTTTCAATTCATTTGTTTGGACAAGATTTAATTTGGCTTTTAAATAATCCTTATTTATTTATTTACTTATTTATTTCTTTGTCTTACAAAATCCATATCTTTTTATTTATAGATCCAAAATTGGTGATTCCAATTTTTTTAGTCTTATTTAATATTTGGTTATCCTTTTAAATCTCTTTAGGATTATTTTACTCACAATTTGGTATGGATTTTAGATAGGTGCTTTATTAGCTTTGGAAATTAATTCCTTTTATCAAATTAAATTCATAAGTTTTTATCCATGGTTCCAAATTGAGTGAAACCAATTTCTATGGTTTATAATATTTTTATTTATCATTTATAAATGTCTGTTGACAATTTTTATATGGAACAAATTCATAGTCTTGGGAATGATTTATTCCAATAGGGTTTTGGGGTTTTGGTTTATTTTTCCCAAGTTTAAATTTCAAGATACATTCATTGGATGAATGCATTTCACTTGATTGAAATTTGTTGGATTCCAATTTATTCAAAGTTTGTTCAAGATGGGTTTTGATGTTTCCATTTGGAATCAAAAGATTCTTTTCACCCTAAATTTCAACAATTATTTATTTTGTTTATTTATTTTTCACATTTCAAAATTTGGAAAATTTTGGGATGTGACAGATAATCTCCCATCGTCAGCATTTCCTGTGACCATGAAGATGGAGTCTCACCTACGCTATCGTTATTATTATGTTATTCTGCTGCTTGAATTGTATTAAGGCTGGATCATGAGATCCTTATTTGTTGTAAGACCTTATGTATGGTTTGTAATGGATGATGTACTGTGATATCCAATCTGTTATGTCTCGCAAAAATGGCAATCCTGGGATTGTGATGTATGGCATAATAGGCATCTGGGATTAATGTCACATCCCAAGATTTTCCAAATCTTGTAATGTGAAAAATAAATAAACAAAATAAATAATTGTTGAAATTTAGGGTGAGAAGAAACTTTTTGATTCCAAAGGGAAACATCAAAACCTGTTTTTGATGAAATAAAATCCTAAGAGGATTTAAAAAGATAAACAAGTAATAAATAAAGTTATAATAGTTGGAATTACTATTTTTGGATCTTTAAATAAAAAGATATGGTTTTTATAAAGCAAAGGTAGAAATAAAAATAAGTATTATTTTATAGAGCCCAATTAAATCTTGGCCAACCTTTTGAAATAAAATATTTCTATTTGATAAAAAGAGTAAAGGTTTATTTAAATAAAATAATGAGGGTTTATTAATATCCATTTTTATTAAAGTAAAGGCTTTTCCATTTTAAATAAACACCAAAACTTGTTAATTTATTTTAAATAAGATTTCCAAGTGTTTTAGTTTTCAAATGAAACCTACTGAAAAGATTTTGATATTATTTAGATTTCAAAAGAGTTTTAGAATAAATTAAAAACCTATTTGAATTAAAGACTTTGGACTATTTGTTTAAGTATTAATAGATCCTAAAAATAAAAGAATTATTTTATTTTGGACTTTGAGATATGTTGATAAACAGAATTAAAACTCACCCAAAAGTTTGGTGATGATTTGAATTCAAATGGAGATTGTATAATATTATTAAATCTTATTTTAATTAATACTAGAGCCTATTTTAAATAATTAAAAGACCCTAAAAAGAATAAATAAATTATTATAAATTTGACTTTGGAATGTGTTGTTAATCAGTATTTGAATTTACACAAATTTTTGTTGAGGTTTGAAATCAAATTGAGGTTTGAAATAACTAAACAAAATCAAATCAGAATAAAAGAAATGGAAAAAAGAAAAGAAATAGGAACAAAAAAAATGGACAAGGTCGACCCAGCCCAGCCGGCCCAACTGACCCATCAGCAGCCCACCTCTCCCTCTCCCGCAGTGAACCGTTTTTCACTCACGAACTCACCCGCAAAGCGAAGGATAGATGGACCCGACCTCCACCTTCTCTTTCTCACTGCCAAGCGACCCCACAGCCACGTCACCGTCTTCCTCACCCACGCTGACCTCGCCCTCGACTCCGGGCGGTACTGCTCGTTCAAACCTCGGGTTAATTCGCTCAATTACGCCAGCAATTCCTCCCCGCGATTACTCCCCTTTAACTGCCTCCCTTCCCTCCTTCATTCCCCTCAAACATCACACGACCAGAGCCACCAGGCTGTCCCAGATTTAGTTTGCAACCTCACGGCCCCGACGAGCTCTTTTTCTCGATTCCGGCCAAGCCGTACCTCCCCTCTGCCTCTAACCCCCACGAGCATGATCCCCACTCTCTTGCGCATCTGCCAATAGCTCTAGATCATCCACGCGTGCCCCTTATGCTCGGCAACAACCACGCTTGAGCATCGCCGCCGTCTGCCTCTGCTCCGTCAACCTTTCCCGGTGAGAACAGACCGCCCCGAGCTCTCCCGATGAAGCTCCTATGATCTATGCACTCGCCCGCATCTAACCATACCTTTTTCTTGCTTTCTGGTGGACTGCAGCCCCGTCCCCGTCGACAAACAGAAGCTTCTGGCGCCACCCCTAGCTCCGGCGAGCGATTGCCGTCACCACCGTGCGCCCCTCGACGAGCTATCACCACGTTGAGCACCACCACGACCCCGCGATTCTAGTGAGCATCTCCTTTCACTCTCTCGCTTCCTGCATCGCCAGCTCCGCCGCCGTCTGACCGCGCGCCGCCACACGCCGCCACCAACGCCGCTGCTTAATGGTCAAAGCGTTGAGAGCCGTTAGATGCAAATCCTGTGGTTGTGTTAGATTAACTTAGCGAACCATTTTTGATCGATTTGCGCCGCACGATCACCTTTAGATCCAACGCCTCTCGTTTCGCGATCCGCACGAAGCGGTACAGGTGAATAAGAACTAGACACGTGGCCCTGTCCATTTGAAATAAAAAAAGAAATGTCTATTAGATGTTCCAATTTGAAAAATTCATAACTTTCAAACCACACGTCCAAATTTTGCAAATTTTATATCAATGGAATCAGCAAGACAAGTACTTTCTGACCATGCACTTTGTTTAGTAAAATGTTTCTGTTAACTTGTTTGTTTTTGCAGAAAC
The DNA here is from genome assembly GCA_030063025.1 of Avena longiglumis. Classification (NCBI taxonomy): domain Eukaryota; kingdom Viridiplantae; phylum Streptophyta; class Magnoliopsida; order Poales; family Poaceae; genus Avena; species Avena longiglumis. The sequence continues at coordinate 464,699,752 of CP125974.1, read as the reverse complement.
ATGTGTATGCATGTTTAGAATATAAAAATTATTCTAAAATGATTTTGGGGATAAAATCTTGGGCAAATGGTTTGTTTGAACCTACTGATCATAGGAATCAATTTGTGGTTTAAAAAATTTATTTGGTGAAACAAAAGAATAAACCTTTGATTTAAACCATTTCTAGTCAAATAAAAATAATGGTTATTTATTAAAAATGCTTTTGGAGGAAAACCTTTGGGGAATGTTTTGATTCAAACTCTCTGACCCCAAACACCAAGTTTTATAATTTGAAAATGTATTTGGTGAACCCTATAAATATTTCTACTTTGATAAAGGCATTTTCAACCACATAAAATAATGATTTGATTTAAAAATGGTTTATAGGTAAGATCTTTTGCAAATAGTTTTGCCTCTTTATAAAATGACCAATAAGTGTTTTAGAATGTTTATAACCTATTATAAACCACTTTAGTAAATAAAACAAAGTTTGGCATGCTTGCATGCATTGTTTTGTTTCTATCATTTTATGTGATGTTTTGCTTGAATGGTAGATTGAAATATTGCTTGCTTGATTGAATTGTAGTGGAATTTGAAGAGTGTGATTGTTGCAAGATCAAGGAGTGAACTTATATTCCCTACCAAAAAGGCTAGTGATGCTTCATACTTTTGTCCCATTTTTTTTCACTATGCATTAGTGATATTTCTAAGTAGGACTTACATGGAATTTTTGCTAAGTATAAACTATGCCATGGGAAATCCTAGTAGATGAAACCTTAGTAGAATTTTCCTAAGTTAAGATTCCTACTACTATCATGCTTAGCCTAGTAGTAGAAAACAAGGGTGGATTATATTCATGTTATGAAATATTTCTAAGTCTATGACTTATGTTTTGTTTAATAAAACAACTATGTGAAAGAATCACCTGGGTGGAATGGTTGTGAATGGGTTATGTTGAGTGGTTACACAGGGCCCATATCTATGGACTACCCTAGTGTATCTCACTTGTAGATGGCCACCCAGGAACAAAGATATTTGAGATGTCAAATGTTGAGAAGCTTCAAGTGCAGCCACTTGGCATTATGGGCTCTGCCTGGATCATATAGGTTGCAATAACTTAGCCAAATGGACAGTTGGTGGTAGGGGTTTGATAAGTTGGAACGCGTCCATTCTGGTCTAAGGGAAGGCTTCTGAAAGATCTTGTCTTGGTGAAACCAAGTCTTGTGGGGAAAGTGCACCACCTCTACAGAGTGTAAAATCTAAGTACTTAGCCATGTCCCTGGCAAAGGACAATTTGAGCATCAAGACATGGAAGCTATCAAGAATCTCCTCATCCCAATTTCTAAGTTAAAAACTTGTGGTTGAACAAGGGTTGAAGGATCGCCAATTTCTATTGGGAGATGCCTTGGGTGATTTTGTCAAGCAAAAACTTAGTGTTTTCAAATGATAAGGAAAAATATATTTTGAGAAAAGCAAGCCTAAGCTCCACTTAGCCAAATGCATATAGATGATAGACCCCACTATACTACCATAATATCACTTGCCAATACAATTCAAATGTATTGACCCTTGTGGTTGTAACTTATTATGTTGCAGGTTTGTTTGATGTTAGAGAAGTTTATTGATTAGGATTACAAGTCTACAACCAACATGTCTGCCTGTGGCACTTTGAAGATGAAGGACCCCATGCTATTGTTATATTCTGCTGCATTGTAATGAGATAGCCAAATGAGCTATGTAAGATGTAATAAGTTATTTTATTCCTGGTTATAAAGTTGTATTATGACCTTTGTTTCTTGATATTACATCTTAACTGTGGATGCTAGCTATTGATCCAGGGACTAGCATTGTAAACACAGGGATCTCTACCTTATTAAAGGTTGGGAACCTTACAATTAAGAATCCGGGTGTTGACAAGTTGGTATCAGAGCCATCTTGACCATAGGAGACCCTAATTCAGAATGGACGTTTGAATCAAAAATTAGTTTCAAAACCAAAGGAAGTGAGTATTTATGAAAACTTATTCTCATTCTTATCACTTAGACTCTTTCATGAAATTTCAGGTTCCTCAATTTTTTTTTGCAAAATTACATAAAATTTGACACACTTGATCACTGTACTAACTTACTCACCCTATATTATTATAGATGGACGTGAAGTACAACAAGTTTTATCATTTGGGGAATGGAGGAGACCTCATCTTTGAGGGTGACTTGGACTAGCTGTCGGAGATGCTGGAGCGTCCGCACCTCGAGTTCTTCGGAGCTCAGCTCAACGATCAGGAAGGAGAGGAGTTGCAATGGCTAGTTGTTGCAAGTCTCCGGGGAAAGATTGAAGCCCCCACCTTAGAGGGAATTCAGTTCACCTTGAGAGAGAACAACTGGCTCGAGGGACTTGCCAGGGCCATGCAAGAAGCTCTTGCCTGTCTGTGTGGGCAGAGTATCAATCAGATCAAGGGTACCCGCTTTGAGTTCCATCCAAGGCGTGATGTTATGGGACAGCCACTGGAGGCACCATATCACCACGAGCTGAAGAGTCAATTGGACCACCTCAGCTTCATGATGTATGACCGTCAGAAGGAGTTAGACAATGCCCTCTCCTATGCCAACCACAAGTATGCCATCGCCGCCAAGAAGGATCAGACCATTGCCATGCTAGTGAAAGATCGCGAGTATCGTCGTCGTCAGCTCGACAAGAAGGAGTGCATCATTTCCCGTCTCCGCCACCGGATCACAGAGTTGGAGGAGACTTTCCATGAGAGGGATATGCAGCTCGAGGAGAGGGAGAATGCAGGGGAAGACCTTCGTGGAGACCCCTACTCCTATCTCAGTGACGATGATGATTTTATGGAGGATCAGGCCATGGACTTCTTCACCGATGAGGATGACTTCACCTTCATTGATGATGATGAGGATGATGAGGACACTGACTCCAAGGAGTAGTAGCACTTGAGCACTAGCGTTAGTGAGTTGTATTCGGTCCCACTGTATCGTAGTTTCCCAGAATGATTCTTAAAACCATCTATTTTCCTTTGCTGTGGTGTGTGTCTGTATCGTGTGCTATGAATGAATGAATGAAAAGAAACTTGCTAGAAAAATCTGAGTCAAACTTTGAAAACGTTTCAAAAACAAAACCCTAAACCTTAGAAATGTCCCTCTTTTCTCATGATCTATCTCAACCTCTAGATGCCTCGCGGAGGAAGCACTTCATCCCTAGACCCGATGCTGCAAATCTTGCAAATGTTGGTTTCCGACCGCGAAGCCGAAAGATCCGAACGTCAAGCCAACTTAGCCACCCTTCAACAGAGAGCTCAGATGGACAACAACAATCAAGTCCATGGAAATATGGAAAACCATGGATCCAAGCTCAAGAACTTCCAGAATACCAATCCACCCATTTTCACTAAGTCTGAAGAGCCCCTAGATGCAGATGATTGGCTGCAAACCATGGAGAACAACCTAGAAGTTGTAGGAGTGGAAGCTAACGGGAAAGTACTGTTTGTCACCCACTATCTGGCCGGAGATGCAAAAGCATGGTGGAACAGCGTTCGCGCCATGACTGTAGGACAGATGATGACTTGGGAAGAGTTCAAAGTCAACTTCAGCAGAACCCATGTGCCATCGGGTTTGATCAAGCGGATGAGAGATGAATTCAGGGAACTGAAGCAAGGCAGGATGATGGTAGTTGAGTACCGTGACAAGTTTTTGTCATTGGCTAGGTATGCACCTGATGAGATAGATACCAAAGACAAGAAGAAGGAGAGATTACTGAATGGTCTGCACGATGAGATGCAAACATTGTTAGTCAATATCCCATTCGCTAATATTGAAGCCCTAGTGGACTCTGCCATTCAAATGGAAGGAAAGATCAACCAAGCCAATGAGAATCGCAAGCGTAGAATGATGCATCAATAAGGAACCCATCATACCCCAAAGTATCGCCCCAACCCATCTCCAGGATTACCCAAGGCCCAGAGGAAACAATAATAACCCTGGCAACCCTAGCAATTTCAACCGTGCACCGCCCAAGTTCAACAACAACAAGGACCGGAAGCAATGTTGTGCCTGTTGCAGCGAAGGACAAGTACCAAGTGACTTGTTATGAATGTGGAACCAAGGGTCACTATTCCAATGAGTGCCCCAAGAATATTTCCACAACCCCCAATGCAAATGCCCCAGCTCAGTAGCAACATCGTGTTCAGCCCGGAAGAAGGTTTGCCCTAGGGAACTCACTCAACCGCAACGTCTGCCTCTTTCTCATGCATGCTGAAGAAGCCCAAGAAGCGCCAGATGTCGTGCTGGGTATGTTTTCTGTTAACTCGGTACTTGCAAGAGTGTTGTTTGATTCTGGAGCATCGCACTAGTTTGTTACCGAAGAATTTGCATGCACTAGTAAGATTCAACCCACCAAACTGAAGCATGTTATGATAGTTCAAATACATGGTTCAACCACCAAAGCTAGACAAATTTGCAAGGCCCTGCCTATCCGAATCCATGGCATAGATTTTTATGCTAATCTAATAGTACTCGGAACTAAAGGTTTGGAAGTAGTACTAGGAATGGATTGGATGTTGAAACATAAAGGATTAATTGATTGTGCCAAGAAAGCCATAACCATGACCAGTACAGCCGGAATATCAGTAGAGCATATATCTGAAACCTTGCCCCGGCAATTCAAGTGCAACAAGAGTATAGCCCAACCAACCATTGACCAAGTCCGGATAGTCTGTGAATACCCCGATGTATTTCCAGATATTTTGCCCGGTATGCCCCTAGATCGGGATATTGAGTTTATCATTGAACTAATCCCTGGAACCGGACCCATAGCCCAGAGACCATATAGTATGAACCCGTCTGAATTAGTGGAGCTGAAGAAGCAACTGGACGCTATGCTGGAGATAGGATTGATCCAACCAAGTGCATCACCATGGAGATCCCCTGTCTTGTTTGTGGACAAGAAAGATGGAGGTAATCATTTGTGTACGGATTATCGAAAGCTGAATGATGTCACCATCAAGAACAAGTACCCACTACCAAAGATAGAAGACCTGTTTGACCAGTTGACTGGTGCCAAAGTGTTTTCTAAGATTGATCTTAGAACTGGTTATCACCAACTCAAGATTCGCGCAGAGGATATTCCAAAGACTGCCTTCACCACCAGATATGGATTATACGAGTATACTGTCATGTATTTTGGATTAATCAATGCCCCCGCTTATTTTATGAACCTCATGAATAATATTTTTATGGACTTCTTGGATAAGTTTGTCATTTTTTTCATCGATGACATTCTGATCTATTCCAAATCAGAAGAAGAACATGAGCTACACCTAAGGACCATCCGTGGAACCCTTAGGGAGCATCAGTTATATGCCAAGTTTAGCAAATGTGAATTATGGTTATAGGAGGTAGGATTCCTCGAACATATTGTATCAGCTGGAGGAATTGCCATTGACCCTGCAAAGGTGAAGGATGTTGAAGATTGGCAAGCCCCAACCACTCAAACCCAAGTTTGTGCATTTCTCGGATTAGCAGGATATTACCGCAAGTTCGTAGAAGGATTCTTGAGCATCTCCAGACCCATGACCCAATTAATGAAGAAGGATAAGAAGTTCGAATGGATGGACGAATGTGAAGCTAGTTTTCAAGAACTCAAGAAGATATTGATTTTAGCCCCAATCTTGATCATGCCGGATATCACGAAGCCGTTTGATGTGTATTGTGATGCATCCAAGATTGGTCTCGGATGTGTGTTAATTCAAGAAGAAAAAGTTATATCTTATCTATCCCGACAACTGAAGCAGCATGAACAGAATTATCCAACCCATGACCTTGAACTAGAAGCTGTAGTTCTAGCACTAAAGACATGGAGGAATTATCTTATGGGAAACCGTTGTGATATTTATTCGGATCACAAGAGCCTGAAGTATATATTACCTCAGAAGGAGCTGAATATGAGGCAGAGAAGATGGATAGAGCTAATGAAGGACTATGATCTAGACATTCACTATCACCCGGGTAAAGCCAATGTGGTAGCAGATGCCCTTAGCAGATTGCCGTGTCGCTTGAACTCCATGATTCTGAAGGAGCAACCAAGTTTGCACAGGGAGATGGAGGATTTCAGAATGGAATTAGTAAGTGAAGGATTTTTTGCTAGCATAGAACTTCAACCCACTTTGATCAGTCAGATCAAGGAGGCGCAGAAAGGAAATGCTAGTATCGACGGAATCAAACGTCGTATCTGTACAGGCAAGGTCCCGGATTCACCGAAGATGAAGAAGGAGTGTTGTGGTACAAAGGACGTCTCTGTGTACCAGCAGATTCAGAATTGAAGGAAACTATTTTGAAAGAGGCCCATGATACTCTTTATTCTATCCACCCTGGAGGAACAAAGATGTATCATGATTTGAAGGAGCAATTTTGGTGGCATAAGATGAAGAGAGAAATCGGAAGCTATATAGCCAAGTGTGATATTTGTCAGAGAGTCAAGGCGGGACATCACAGACCCGCAGGACTGTTGCAACCACTGCAGATTCCGGAATGGAAATGGGATTCCGTTGGAATGGACTTTATCACCGGATTGCCTACCTCTAGTAGGGGAAATGACTCTATTTGGGTCATAGTTGACAGATTGTCTAAGGTAGCCCGTTTCTTACCTGTCAAGACCACCTACCAGAGTTCAAAGCTAGCTGAGTTGTACATAGCTAGAATCGTCAGTTTGCACGGAGTCCCCATGAACATCGTGTCAGATCAAGAAACTCAGTTTACCTCGAGATTCTGGAAGAAAGTCCAGGAAGGACTGGGAACCCGACTAGATTTCAGCACAGCATATCACCCTCAAACTGATGGACAAATGGAGCGAGTAAATCAAATACTCGAAGATATGTTGAGAGCATGTGTGCTAGAGTATGGATCTAAATGGGAAGACTGTCTGCCTTTCGCAGAATTTTCTTACAACAATAGTTATCAAGCTAGTTTGCAAATGGCCCATTTGAGTTCATGTATGGAAGGAAGTGTCGTACCCCTTTGAATTAGTCGGAAGTAGGAGAGAGTCAGATCTTCGGACCCGACATCCTACGAGAAGCAGAAGAGAAAGTTCACAAGATCCGTGAGCACCTCAAGACCGCCCAGTCAAGATAGAAGAGTTATGCCGACAAGAGACGTCGAGACCTCGCTTTCAATATCAGAGATTTTGTGTATCTCAAAGTGTCGCTTTTGAAGGGAATGCAACGTTTCCGGCTTAAAGCAAAGTTAGCCCCCAGGTATATCAGACCTTTCAAGATTCTATTTCCCCAAATCAATCCATGCACTACCGAATCCACGGCAACATAATTGCAATTTAGTTCTCTTTCAGACTTCAGTTATCGGTACCAATTTCCCTGTAATTTGGTAACATTATTGTATGAATGATAATATACATTGTTGTTTACATATGTAATTTAGGTAGGCTACCATGGGCAAAGATAGTCAGAGAAGAATTGATCTGGTTTTTAAAAGAAAAAGAGATGATGCAAATGAAGTTGAGGAAGATCAGTCAGTACCAACAGATCCACCCTTGCCCTTGCTTGAATTTCAGCAGCAGCAGTCACACAATCAAGATGCAGAACAATCAAATGAAGTTGTTACGTTTTGAGGTATTGAGTTCTTGCAGCGAGATCCAGGATTACGACCGCAGATTTGGCAGTACCCATCAGATCAAAGAGACACTGTGCGCCGAGCGTATTTGATTTTGGGTCCTATGCAACCGCAGCTACAAAACTATGAACGTTCAGGCTAAAAAGGACATAAGCGCCGTTTCAAATACAATTGGTTTGGTCAATTTCCCTCATGGCTAGAGTACACACATGAAAAACATCATGCTTATTATTTGTTTTGTTTTGTCTCCGACAAAAGAGAAAATACACGGGTGGCTCTCATGTCTTTACTGTTAATGGATTTGATAGTTGGAAGAGGATTAATTGTGGGAAACATTGTGCATTTTTAACACATATAGGTACTGGATCATGCTCATCACACCAAAATGCAGTAGCATATTGTCAAGCCTTGATGAATCAACCATGCCACATTGAAAATCTCATAGTAATGAAGGACAAGGAGAAAGTAGAAAGAAACCGTGTTGTGTTTTAGTTTTGCCCGCCCATAATTTTCTTTCAAGCTCCGCCACTGCTTCTATCCTATAGTATCATAACAAATCGTGTATGTCAATACTCTAACACAGAAGATATATCTCCTCTGGCAGACAACTCCCACTGTCTGCTACAACATGCTGGATGCATAATACTCTAATGCAGTAGAGTTATTTCAAAATGTTCATGGATTGTTCTTCCCAATGCCGCTCATCCATAAGGCACTTCCATACTAGTATAGAAATTTTAGCAGGGATGTTTATCACTCAAACATGTGAAGCTTTGGTGAATAAAGATGCAAACAGAAGATGAGAAAATGGCAACCTATTTGTTTGCTTCATTACGTGGGATGTGTTTCCATTATATATAGGAAGGACCACAGGAAAATCCCTTACTCACCACAATGGTGGTGAAAGGGAGTAAATTTCAGTGGATAGATACTACCAAGTGGCTCCCGGCACACTCAATTAAGAAGACACATGGCTCCTTGAAAAAACAAGGTTCCTCTTAAAATTTAACAATAAAATCAGATTCCAGTATCACTAGTCACAATGCACTTCAAATATCTTATCACTAACTAATTACGTCTACTACTAGTTCATTATTATGAGTTAAAAGGTCATCGAATGTGGAGGGTTTTTTCATGATTATTTGCCTGTTTATTTCCTTTAGATATCCATGAAAGATCAGTTTATCAGTGCAGTGAATCATCGTAGTGTTTTTGACCTTGCAAAGATGATAGTTGGCAGGAATGCTGAACCATTTGGAATTTTGGCTTGCTCAAGTTGCAAATACAAACACCCCTCTTTCACCAAGTTTCCTCCCCGGAACAAAAATTATATGCACACATGTTCATCAGCTGTTGAAGGCAGTGTGAATATAGAGAATGGTTGCGAGCTAGTGATGCAGTTGCATAAACCAACTGAGAGTTCCACCAACTCAAGAGTGACATGCAGTGAACGTTCTGAAAGAAAAGAAGGCTTCGATTTAGATTCAGAGTCTGCTTGCCTCCAAAGAAAATCTCCATATATTTTTTGCTAGATGGTGGTGAATATAGCATCCTCTTGAAACAAAGCAAGTTTTTAGTGGATTTATTTGTAAATCTCTTATCTTTACTCTTGCAAACATATGACTCTGCTTGTCGAGCTATTTCTCTTTCGGGGCTAGTTATTTTTCAACTAATCACTTTGACTCGACGAGGTTTGAAGATATGGTGGAAGGAAAGGAAACACTATTTTTTTTTCAAATTTCAAAAACTTTCAGATCATGGGTCTGCCAGCCTAGCTGTATTATGATGTGATTCGTGGACCCTGGGGAAAAGGCCAAAGATGTGGAATATCTTGGGAACAAGGCTGTTGGTAGTGATTTTCCCCTTCGGTATACTCTTTCTTTTCCTCTGGTGCCAAACGGGCACTAGCGGACTGCTTCAGAGTTCGGTTCCGCGTTTGTAGTTGCACAAGTTGAGAGATACTTATCTTGCACCTCCTAGTGCATGGATAAGTTCAGAGATACCTATCAGCTTATGTTACCGGACTCTGCATAGTAACGTAGGAGGAGATTACTGTAGACATTGTTGATCGGTTTTTCCAATCTCATGCCCGCTTTTCTCCTGATGCTAGGAACAGAGCCTCGCTTATGTCGTTGGCTGCAAAGCTACTAGTGAAGTGGTGCCAACAGATATCTACGAGAAGATGGTTGCGTCATGCTCTTTCTCAGTAGAGACATTCTTAGAAGTTGATGGATTGCTTTTCCCAATGCCGCCCATCCCTAAGGCTGTAAAGTAGTACAATGATACCAATAGCAATAGCAGAATGTTCTGCATCTCCCAAAGATGTTACGCTTTGGTGACTGAAGTTGCAATTGTAAAGATAAGAAAATAATAATCTATAGCTTTGCTTACTTCACTACATGGGATGTGTTGCCACTCAGATATATGGTATATATAAGGAGTAATGTATGATGTCTCATATAAGTAGGTAGCCTTACTCATCGCATCAACCATAAATTGTTACAAGCACAATGGTGGTAAAGGAGTAGTTTCGGTGAATCGCGGCGCACTAAAGTCTTAAAATCACATAACAATCTACCAAGCACATGGTTCCTTAAAAAATATAACTCTTAAAATTTAACAATAACATCAACTTCAAGTATCTCTCACATGTATTACTAGTTCATTATGAGTTAAAAGGTCGTCTAATGCTTGAGTGGTTTTTCCTTGATTACTTGTCTGTTTATTTCCTTTCATATATCCATGTCAGATCAGGGAATCATGATAATGTTTTGAACTGCTTGCAAATGAGGATGGTGGTTGGAGTTCTGAACCATTTGCCACTTCGGCTTACTGAAGTTAGGAATACCAACACCCCTCTTTCACCAAGTTTTATCTCCGAAACAAGCTAAAGTTCTATGTACATCATGGTCATCAGCGGTCAAAGGCAACGCAAATATTAAGCATGGCAGTGGGCCAGCAATGCAGCTGCATAACCCGAGACTCATTCTTTGTGAAAACAGAGTTACTATGCACTCAAGAGTGACATGCGGACATTCGGTAAAATCACAGAAGGTTCTAAAACAAAAGAGTGCTTCAAATCAGATTCGGAGTCTTCTTGTCTTGAAAGAAAATATCCATCTACTCCATTCGTTCCAAATTAATTAACGCAGCTTTGTCTAGATAAGCATGTGAGAGAGTATTTCTTGTTGGATGGTAATTACAGTAGGTTCTTGAAACAAAGGCAGTTTTTAGTGGATTTGCTTCTAGATCTCTTATATTTATACTCTTATAAAGATCTGAATTGGTGGCGGCCTGGTCATCCTCACTGTCATCATTGGGATTTCCTTCTTAATTTACTAAGAAATTATTGCAGCTATCATCAATTCTATTCAGGATGTTCGGTTGATTGAATTGATTTATACCCTAAAACAAATAATTTCACGAAGTTAGGGACTATGACGTGTCAAGAGTTTGAATAGTTTTTTCTCGATAAAGGGCATTTTTTCTTCACGAAAACGCAAATTTTATTAGACTCAAAAGTTTACATCGAGGCGATACAATCAAGATAGCTACACCCTGATCAGTTATGACAGAAAATAACTTTCTTGGACGAGTACTTTGTTAGTAATGAACTGATTTTCAGTTCTCGACAAAATGATATAGTATTTTTTTTTAATAACAGCAGGAGAACTGCTATATTCATTGCTATAGTGGAATAGTTCTTACAGACAGTTAAGTCTCTGCATGCGTTCAACCAGGATCAAAAGGAGTACCCCCATCCTGCAAAAACTAACGGAATTGGTGCCCCAGCTAGCCTCCAAGTGGTAGCCTCTTCTTTTATCCTTTCGCATAGCGCAGAGGCCGTTATCTCATGCTTTTGGAAGATCCTCTGATTTCTTTCTTTCCAAATTTCCTAGCAGATTAACTTCGCCGCCGTGTGTGCTAGCTTCCTGCTGGCTGCGGGCACCCCGACAACTAGACTTCTGTACCAATCCTGTGTGGAGAAATCTCTGGCATGCCACGCTTGTGCATCAAAGGATTTTATCTTGAAATAGGCAGCCAAAACAGTCCACACATGGCTCATAGGATTGATCCTACTATAACTCTCCTTTTCATGTTTAATGTTGTGTCTTTTGTCTGTTAGAGATCAGCTCATATCCTGTCTCACATGTAAGTTGTTAAATTATTTTCTAATATTCCTGTTCATCAGTTGGAGGCAGACCAAAGATGAAGAATGGTGGTGTGCTAGGTTATGTACTACTCCCTCCGACCCATATTAGTTGACTCCAATTTGAATGTACCTATCAGAAAAACATGTCTAGATACATTTAAATTAAAGTTAACTAATATGGATCAAGGGAGTAGTTGATTTCATTTATGTGATTAAGGAGCTCCATACAGTCAACAGTTACATGCAGTACAGGGACACATAGCTCTGAAAGAAAAGAAGGCTTCAAACTCACATTAAAAGTCTCTGAATGATCAGACATGGTTCGTCGCAGAAAACAATGATCTGACATGGTAGCTACATGTTTTTATATGAGGCACTATCATTTTTTATAGTACGAGAACTTGGTGGAGCTTGATTATGACAAAAGAAACTATTGATGATTGGTTGCCGAATCATGCATGAATTTTTTGCAAAGAGGAATCGGCAGCCAGTAGTATACACAGGCTCTGGCTGTGTTGGTGGCCATAATTCTGCTGTGCGTGCAGCCGCAGGTGGTGGGTGAGTTGGAGTAAACTGACCGAAAAACGCTTTGCTCTTTTGTCTGCGGGCATAATTTTTCATCAAACTGGATGGCAGTCAGAGTTGTTAGATTATATTTACTTGCATATCAAGTTAGGGTTTAGGCCTATGCGCTGCACTTTCTCTCCCCCCTCTTCTATATAAACCATTGTATTCTCTTCTTGTAAAATCATCAATTATTATTATTATCACAATTTTACATGGTATCAGATTAAGGTTAGATTCTAGGGCATGGCTCCCACGCCTCCCACCCCGCCGCCGCCGCCCCCTCCGGGGTTCTTCGAGTGGCGCGCCGCCATGGACGCCGTCGCGGCTACCAAACCATCCACCTCATCCGCCCCACCTCCTATCGCCACCACCATCAACTTCACCGATACAATCTCCGACGTTACCCCATTGATTCCCATCACTTTAGATCTCCCCAAACACAACTACTACCATTGGAGGCATCTTTTTGAGGTGCACTTGGGCCGCTGCAACCTCCTGGCGCACGTCGACCCCAACATCCCGCCGTCTCCCTCGGATCCCCGCTGGGTCAAGGATGATCTCGCTGTGATACAGTGGATCTACCAGCGGGTGAGCACCGAGATTTTCAATCTCGTTTTCAGGGCTGCCACCAGCGCCGCCCTTTGGGCACCCTCCGTCGCCTTTTTTCAGGACAACGCCGACGCCCGTGTCAACACGCTCAACACGGAGCTTGAACACCGCCAGGCGACTTGCCCGTGGGGGTATCGCCAGCGCCTCGACCATCGCCGATGAACTCCGTGAACTCGGTGATCCCGTTGAGGACAAACAGCTCATCAAGATCCTCCTCGTCGGCCTCAATCGGCGCCCGACAAGCAGCAGTCCTTCATCCCCATGATACGGCCGTCTCCTTCCTTTGCAGAAGTCCGCTCCATGCTCTCCTGGGCGGACCGCGCCATGACCACTCAAGAGTCTCGCCCTCAGGCCTATGCTGCTGCTCCACGGCCTCCTGCACCGCCACCGCCTCCGGCGCCGCTTGCGCCTATTCCACCGCCAGGTTGGCGCCCTAGCTCCAACTATAGGGGCACCCGGCCTATCTATCGGTCGCCTGCACCACGGCCTCCTCCAACAGCACCGACTCATCCACCTGCCCCGGCACCACCACCGGCTCCACCTGCAGCACCAGCTTGGCGATCTTCTCAGGACCCTTGGACTGGCATGGTTCAGGCTTGGCCAATGCCCTGGACCGCGCCCTCTCCTGTTGGCACGCTACCTGCCTATACTGGTCCGTGGCAGCCCGGCGTGGATCCTCATACAGGCTCACCTAGCCTCCTTGCACCACGGGTCCCTGCACAAGCTCATTACGCCACTCCTTCACCGCCCATGTATGCTGCACCATCGCTGGCTCCCTATGCCTTGCCGATGCCCTTTGCTATGTGTCCTTATGGCCCTTCGGCACCGGTCACTTATAATCCTGGAGGCTACTACTCGCCATACACCATGTACTCGGCTCCGTCAACTGCACCGACTCCCTCTACTCCGAGCTGGGACCAAGCTGCGTTTCTACAGGCCATGAATAATTTTGCTGCTCAAGGTAACTCAGGTACTGATTGGATTTTCGATTCTGGTGCTTCTAGTCACATGTCTTCATCAAATACTATGTTGTCAACTTGTATACCATCTCATTTTTCATCCATTACATTAGGCGATGGTTCCTCCATACCAATTTCATGTGTCGGTCATACAAACCTTGCATCTTCCACTTCCAAACCACTCCTACTTAAAGATGTCTTAGTTGCACCAGCCCTCATTAAAAATTTAATCTCTGTTCGTCGTTTCACCAAAGACAACTATGTTTCCGTCGAATTTGACCCTTTTGGCTTGTCTGTAAATGATTTCATGACCAAGGAGGAGATCGCTCGCTTCGATAGCTCTGGCGACCTCTACTCTGTTCATGGCGCTCCTGCGGCCTCGTCTCCATCATCCATGCTCGCCTCCGTAGATCTATGGCATAAACGCTTAGGCCATCCGAATAAAGCCACTTTATCCTCTCTAATTAGTGATTTTTCGCTCCCTTGTAATAAAGAGGTTCATAATTCCTCCGTTTGTGAGTTTTGTCAACAAGGAAAACATGTTCGTTTACCATTTGCGCATTCTACTTCTCATAGTACTTATCCCTTTGAACTTTTGCACTGTGATCTATGGACCTCTCTAACTGTGAGTCTCTCCGGTTTCAAATACTACTTAGTTATTTTAGATGATTTTACACACTTTGTTTGGACTTTCCCACTTCGCAACAAATCTGATGTCCACTCACTTTTTATCAACTTTAAAACCTATGTTAACACACACTTATTTTTACCCATAAAATTTATCCAATGTGACAATGGAAAATAATTTAACAACTTTGCAAACCGTAATTTCTTTCTCCAACATGGCATTCTCCTTCGTTTCTCTTGCCCTTACACTTCCCCACAAAATGGCAAGGCTGAACGATCACTCTGCACCATCAATGACATAGTTCGCACACTCCTCATTGAATCATCTATGCCCTCCACGTTTTGGGCTGAAGCTCTTAGAACCGCAACCTATCTCCTCAATATTCGACCATCTAGCACTAACCCAAACACCACACCTTTCTACTCCCTTTTTCTCTCTCACCCAAACTACACTGAGCTTCGCGTTTTTGGTTGCCTTTGCTTTCCCAATGTCTATGCAACTTCCCCAAACAAACTCTCTCCACGTTCCCTTCCTTGTGTCTTCCTAGGTTATTCAGATGAACACAAAGGCTACCGGTGTTTTGATCTTGTGACCGGTCACATTCACATCTCTAGGCATGTCACTTTTGATGAAAACACCTTTCCTTTCGCCACTAGAACCCCTACATCTCCTCCCACCACATCCACCCCTCACCCAGCCAATTCCATAAAACCTCACTTTTTTGTTCCACATACCGCTACCGATTCTCCTGCCACGGTAGTCCCTAACCCTGCCCCGGCTGACTCGGCTGCCCCGAAAGCCCCATCAGCACCCGTGTCTCGACCTCCCATAACCCAGGTTTACGCTCGCCGCCCCAAAACTCCTGCCCTCTGTTGGAGATATGCCCTAGAGGCAATAATAAATGTAGTTATTATTATATCTTTGTGTTTATGATAAATGTTTGCATTCATGCTATAATAGTATTAACAAGGAAACATTGATACTTGTGTGATTTGTAAACTTAATTTGAAGTCCCTAGTATAGCCTCTATACTTCACTAGCTTGTTGGTTGATTAATGATTGTGGTTTCCCTATCATGAACATTGAGATGTTATCAACAACAAGATCATATCGTTAGGAGAATGATATGGTGGACATACTCCTATAGATAAGCGTAGCATAAAGATCAAGTCATTTCATTAGTTCAATTGCTATATGCTTTCTGATACATAGTAACCTAATTCCTTCGACCATGAGATCATGCATATCACCTTTACCGGATGGATGCTTTGATGACATCAAACACCACACCGTAACAGGGTGGTTATAAAAGTGGCATTGAGTGTTCGGAAAGTATTGGTTGAGACACATGGATCAAGAGTGGGATTTGTCCATCCACATGACGGATAGATATACTCTGGGCCCTCTCGGTGGAATGTCATCCAATTAGCTTGCAAGCATGTGACTTGGTCACAAGGGATCACATATCACGGGAACGAGAAAAGAGTACTTATCAGTAACAAGGTTGAACTAGGTATGCAGAGATACCAACGATCATAACCTTGGGTAAGTAACATATCGTGAGACAAAGGGAAATTGGTATCGTATGTAAGTGGTTCATTCGATCGCAAAGTAATCGTAGAAATATGTGGGAGCCATATGAATTTCCAGATTCCTCTATTGGTTATTGTTCGGAGAAGTGTCTCGATCATGTCGCATAATTCACGAACCGTAGGAGACACACTTAAGGATTGACGTTGTTTGAGTAGTTATGGTATTATGAGAAAGAGACCGAATGTTGTTCGAGTCTCGGATGGGATCCGGGATATCACGAGGTGATCCGGAATGGTCCGGAGAATAAGATTCATATAAAGAAAGTCCGTTTGAGTTCGGGAATGATTAGTGTTTTCATCGGGAATGTTCTAGAAGGTTCCGGATTGTCCGGCACTCCGGGGGGGAAGGGTACATGAATGTGTCATTGATCATTGAATGATTGCATCATGTACTAAGTGTTATTGCTGTCCCAAATAAAGGATTAAATTGAATCCTAAAACAGAAAAGTCAAATGTCCAGTTTGAAAGTCAAACTGCCAAAACAAGAAACTGTGGGAAACAAGCAAGAGGAGTTGGAACCAACTTTGGAGGAGGTAGGACTCCTCCCGGGCGCCCAGCCCAAGGCCGACTTGGGGAGGGACTCCTCCCTCCCCTGGCGCGCCAGGGACCTCCCTCCCATAAAAGGAGGGGCAGGGCTCCTCCCATAGACGCTTTTACTTTCTACTCTAGATCTCCGGTTTAGAGCTGTTTTGGTTTAGAGCTTCTAATTGCTTTAGCCAACAGTTTAGAGCCTTCTAATTGGTTTAGAGCCCTCTAATTGGTGTGTCTAATTACTAGGCCACTAATCCTCTCTCTCATAAGCTCCACCATACTCGCACCGGCTTAAGCGAAGCCTGCGGATCTCCCTCTACTTGGTACCACGCCGTTGTCTTCGGAATCGCGAGGAGAGTGCTACAACCTCCATTTTCTTTGGAACAAGGGAGAGGAAGGTCTTCGCCGAGTACCGAACGTGTGACCGATTGCGGGAGCCTTCTTGGAACGTGCGCTGGAAGGATCGTCTACGATCTTGAGATCGGGAAAATGCGACTACATCACCCACGAGAATCCGCTCTCGTTAACCACTTTGGAATCTTCGAGGGTGAGTTCCTCCATCGACTCGTTGCTACAATCTAGTAGATAGATCTTGGCTTGTTTGTTTGTATGCGATAGAAAATTTTTGTTTTCCATGCTACGAACCCCTACAGTGGTATCAGAGCCAGGTTTATATGTAGATCTGTTGCACGAGTAGAACACAATGGTCATTGTGGGCGTTGATGCTTTTATTGTAGATTGCTTTTTGTGTACTTTGCATCTTGCGGTATGTTGGGATGAAGCGGCCCGGGCTAACCTTACATGACATCGTTCATGAGACTTGCTCCACGCTTGACATGTAACTTGTATTGCATAAGTGGCTTTGCGGGTGCATGTTTCTCCTAGCATAGTTAAGATCCAATTTACAACGGGTGATCAACAATGCTAGTATCAATGTTGTGGTTCTTGTTCGTAAGTTAGAACGACACTTATTGAAAGCCCCAAACCACGTAAAATATGCAAAGAAAGTAGAAGCGTCTAACTTTGTTTTGCAGGGTGTCTGATGATGTGATATGGCCATGATTGTGATTATATTCGATGTATGCAATGTTCCTTATTGTAAGTCGACAACGGCGAGAGCCATATGGTTGTCTTTAATTTCGTTAAGACCTGCGTGTCTATTCAAAGTAGTTGTAATAGTTGAAGCCGGTGGGCGACCATGGAGAAGCGTCATTGACCTTGATGCAATGCCGGTGATGATGGAGATCATGTTCGTGCTTGAAGATGGAGATCGGAGGCACAAAGAAGAAAGGCCATATCATATCACATATATATTGAATTTCATGTGATGTTAATCCTTTATGCATCTTGTATTGCTTAGTAGACGACGGTAGCATTATAAGATTATCCCTCATGCACATCAATTTCAAATCATAAAGTGTTCACCCTTAGTTAGCACCGTTGCTAAAGCTTGTTGTTTCGAAGCACCACGTGATGATCGGGTGTTCTAGATTCTGCAAGTGTATACAACGTGAGCAAGCCAGATTTGCTCATGCAGAAACTAAGGTTTGATCTTGACGAGCCTAGCATGTACAGACATGGTCTCGGAACACGGATTACCGAAAGGTAAAGCATGAATCGTATAGTAGATATGATGAACATGATGATTGTTCGCCATTGAAACTATATCAACTCTCGTGATGATCGGTGTTGATATGGTGGATTTGGTTCGTGTGATCACTAAAACAATGTGAGGGATATTGTTTTGAGTGGGAGTTCACCTAGTTTAATTTCATTAATTAATTTGAACTCGATTTGTCATAAACTTAGTCTAAACTATTGCAAATATGTTGTAGATCAATGGCAGCCCCTACCATCAATTTTAATGCGTTCCTAGAGAAAGAAAAGTTGAAAAACAATGGAAGCAATTTCGCGGATTGGTTCCATAATTTGAGGATTGTCCTCACATGGTAATTTGACCTATGTCTTTGGATGCACATTGGGTGACCCACCTGCAGCCACTGCTTCCGATGAAGTAAAGAACGTTTACCTCGCTCGGAAGAATCAGTACTCCATAGTTCAGTGTGCTATCTTGTATGGTTTAGAATCGGAGCTTCAGAAAAGGTTTGAAGAGTCAGACCCACATGATATTGTCGAGGATCTCAAATTAATTTTTGAGACTCATGCGGCAATTGAAAGCTATGAGGCTTCTGAAAAGTTCTTTAACTGCAAGATGGAATAAGGCAGCGTCGGCGGTGAGCAGGTGCTTAAGATGCAGACGCATAAAATAAACTTCAAAGCTTGGGTATAGTGATTCCTAATGCTTTGGGGATTTACCGTGTCCTACAATCACTACCACCAAGTTACAAGAACTTTGTGATGAACTACAACATGCAGAACATGAACAAGACGTTGCCAGAACTCTTTGCCATGTTAAAATCTGCAGAAGTGGAGATCAAGAAAGAGCACCAAGTGTTGTTGGTCAATAAGACCACCAAATTCAAGAAAGGCAAGTCTAAGCAAAGGGACACTTCAAGAAGGGTGGTAAGAAAGCTACCACGCCGACGAAGACCAAGGCTGGACCCAAGCACAGGCGAGTGCTTTACCGCAAGGGAGAAGGTCCTTTGGAAGCGGAATTGCCCAAAGTACTTGGCGGATCGAAGAACGGCAACATCAAGAAGAAAGGTATATCCGATATACATGTTATTGATGTGTATCTCACTAGTACTCGTAGTAGTGCTCGGGTATTTGATCTTGGTTCGGTTGCTCATATTTGTAACTCAAAGCGGTCTTTGCGAATAAACGGAAGCTAGCGAAGAACGAGGTGACGATGCGGCGTGGGAAGCGGATCAAAGGTTGATGTGATCGCGACACGCTACCCCTTCATCTACCATCGGGATTAGTTTTATACTTAAATAATTGTTATTTAGTGCTGCGTTGAGCATGAACATTATCTCGGGATCTTGTTTATTGCAAGACGGTTACTTGTTTAAGTCGAGAATAATGGTTGTTCGATTTATATGAGTAATATGTTTTACGCACATGCACCTTTGATAGATGGTCTATTCTTATTGAATCTCGATAGTGGAAATACACATATCAACAACATTGAGGCTAAACGTTTGAAATCAGCGATAATTCGACCTATATGTGGCAATCGTCTTGGTCACATCGAGTGAAACGTGAAGAAACTCCATTCGATGGACTTCTTGAATCACTTGATTTTGAATCACTTGAAAGATGCGAAGCATGTCGATGGGAAAAATGACTAAGACTCCATTTTACGGTATGATGGAGCGAGCTACGGACTTATTGGAAATCATACATACCGATGTGTGTGGTCCAATGAGTGTAGCATCATGTGGTTATCGTTATGTTCTTACCTTCACGGATGACTTGAGTAGATATGGGTATATCTATTTCATGAAACATAAGTCCGAAACTTTCGAGAAGTTTAAGGAGTTTCAAAGTGAGGTAGAGAATCAACGTAACAAGAAGATTAAATTTCTACGCTCGATCGTGGAGGTGAATATCTAAGTTACGAGTTTGGCGAGCATTTAAAGAAGTGCGGAATACTTTCACAATTGACACCACGGGAACACCACAACAGTAATGGTGTATCCGAACGTCGAATCGAACTCTCTTAGATATGGTTCGTTCTATGATGTCACTTACAGATTTACCGCTATCATTTTGGGGTTATGCATTAGAAAACCGCATTCACTTTAAATAGGGCACCGTCTAAATCCGTTGAAACGACACCGTATGAATTATGGTTTGGGAAGAAACCTAAATTGTCGTTCCTTAAAGTTTGGGGATCTGAAGCCTATGTAAAGAAGTTCTGATAGGACAAGCTTGAACCCAAAGCGGAAAAATGCGTCTTCATAGGATACCGAAGGAAACTATTGGGTATACCTTCTATCATAGATCCGAAGGCAAAACATTCGTTGCTAAGAATGGATCCTTTCTAGAGAAGAATTTCTCTCGAAAGAAGTGACTGGAAGGAAAGTAGAACTTGACGAGGTTGTTGAACCTTCTCTCGAAATTGCGAGTAGCGCAGACGGAAGAAGTTCTGTGGTGCACCAATAAGGAGGAAGCTAATGATGATGATCATGAAACTTGGTTGAAGTTACTCTGAGCCTCGGAGATCAACGAGAACTCGTACCACTCCATTGGTATGATTCCGTTATGAATGTCATGGTGGTGGACAACACCGATGACCCCGAGACATATGAGGAAGCGATGATGAGCCCGATTCCAATAAATGGCAAGAAGCCATGAAATCCGAGATTGGATCCATGTACGAAAACCAAGTATGGACTTTGGTGGACTTACCGGATGGTAGGAAGGTATCGAGAACAAATGGATTTTCAAGAAGAAAACAGATCTTGATGGTAATGTTATCGTCTATAAAGCTCGACTTGTCGCAAAAGGGTTTCGACAAATTCAAGGAGTTGACTACGATGAGACTTTCTCACCGATGGCGAAGCTAAAGTCTGTGAGGATTATGTTAGCAATCGCTGCATATTATGATTATGAGATATGGCGAGATGGATGTCAAAACAGCAAGATTCCTCAATGGAGACATTGATGAAGAGTTGTATATGATGCAACCCAAAGGTTTTGTCGATCCTATAGATGCTAACAAGGTATGCAAACTTCAACGGTCCATCTATGGATTGAAGCAAGCATCCCGGTTGGAATCAACGCTTTGATAAGGTAATCAAAAGTTTTGGTTTTATACAAACTTATGGAGAAGCTTGTATTTACAAGAAAGTGAGTGGGAGCTCAGAGCATTCTTAATGTATGTGGATGACATATTGTTGATTGGGAATGATGTAGACCTTCTTAATAGTGTCAAGGAATATTTGAATAATAGTTTTCAATGAAGGATCTTGGTGAAGCACTTACATATTAGGCATAAAGATTTATAGAGATAGATCGAACGCCAAATATCATTGTCACAAAGTACATATTTGGACAAAGTTCTAAAGAGATTTGGAATGGAAGAAAGCAAGAAAGGGTTCTTGCCCATGTTGCTCAATACGACCTTGAGTAAAACTCAAAGTCCGACATCGGTAAGATAGAGAAAGGATGAGTAAGACTCTATGCCTCAGCCATAGGATCTCTAATGTATGCCATGCTATGTACTAGACCCGACATTGCATATGTTAGTTTAACTAGCAGATATCAAAGTGATCCAGAGTGGATCATTGGACAATGATCAAAACATCCTTAAGTACTTGAGAAGAACTAA
Source organism: Avena longiglumis (assembly GCA_030063025.1). Taxonomy (NCBI): domain Eukaryota; kingdom Viridiplantae; phylum Streptophyta; class Magnoliopsida; order Poales; family Poaceae; genus Avena; species Avena longiglumis. The sequence continues at coordinate 464,677,864 of CP125974.1, read as the reverse complement.
GGATATGGTTCTTTCTTATGGAGGTGATGAACAGCTCGTTGTTAATGGTTACACCGATGCTAGTTGGAACACCGATCCGATGATTCTAAATCACAATCCGGATACGTATTTATTTTGAATGGTGCGTTAGCTAGTCGGAGGAGTGCAAAGCAAAGCGTTGTGGCGAGATCTTCAATCGAATCGGAATACATGGTCGCTTGGAGGCTTCACAAGAAGCGATATGGATGAAAGAGTTCATTATGAGCTGGGTGTGGTTCCAAGTGCGCTGGACCCAATGTCTATCTATCGTGATAACATGGGCGCCATAGCCAATGCGCAAGAACCAAGGTCACACAAGAAGTCAAGCATATCAAGCTGCGTTTTCACGCTATTCGAGAACATATCCAGGATGGGGATATAAAGATTTGCAAAGTACACATGATCCGAATGTGGCGGATCCGTTGACTAAACCTCTCCCGAGGGCAAAACATGACCAACACCAAACCGCCATGGGTGTTCGGTATATTACCATGTAATCTAGATTAGATGACTCTAGTGCAAGTGGGAGATCTGGAGATATGCCCTAGAGGCAATAATAAATGTAGTTATTATTATATCTTTGTGTTTATGATAAATGTTTGCATTCATGCTATAATAGTATTAACAAGGAAACATTGATACTTGTGTGATTTGTAAACTTAATTTGAAGTCCCTAGTATAGCCTCTATACTTCACTAGCTTGTTGGTTGATTAATGATTGTGGTTTCCTATCATGAACATTGAGATGTTATCAACAACAAGAGCATATCGTTAGGAGAATGATATGGTGGACATACTCCTATAGATAAGCGTAGCATAAAGATCAAGTCATTTCATTAGTTCAATTGCTATATGCTTTCTGATACATAGTAACCTAATTCCTTCGACCATGAGATCATGCATATCACCTTTACCGGATGGATGCTTTGATGACATCAAACACCACACCGTAACAGGTGGTTATAAAAGTGGCATTGAGTGTTCGGAAAGTATTGGTTGAGACACATGGATCAAGAGTGGATTTGTCCATCCACATGACGGATAGATATACTCTGGCCCTCTCGGTGGAATGTCATCCAATTAGCTTGCAAGCATGTGACTTGGTCACAAGGGATCACATATCACGAACGAGAAAAGAGTACTTATCAGTAACAAGGTTGAACTAGGTATGCAGAGATACCAACGATCATAACCTTGGGTAAGTAACATATCGTGAGACAAAGGGAAATTGGTATCGTATGTAAGTGGTTCATTCGATCGCAAAGTAATCGTAGAAATATGTGGGAGCCATATGAATTTCCATTCCTCTATTGGTTATTGTTCGAGAAGTGTCTCGATCATGTCTCGCATAATTCACGAACCGTAGGGAGACACACTTAAGGATTCGACGTTGTTTGAGTAGTTATGGTATTATGAGAAAGAGACCGAATGTTGTTCGGAGTCTCGATGGGATCCGGATATCACGAGGTGATCCGAATGGTCCGGAGAATAAGATTCATATAAAGAAAGTCCCGCTTCGGAGTTCGGGAATGATTCCTGTTTTCATCGGGAATGTTCTAGAAGGTTCCGGATTGTCCCAAGACTGGGGAAGGGTACATGAATGTGTCATTGATCATTGAATGATTGCATCATGTACTAAGTGTTATTGCTGTCCCAAATAAAGGATTAAATTGAATCCTAAAACAGAAAAGTCAAATGTCCAGTTTGAAAGTCAAACTGCCAAAACAAGAAACTGTGGGAAACAAGCAAGAGGAGTTGGAACCAACATGGAGGAGGAGTAGGACTCCTCCAGGCCGCCAGCCCAAGGCCGACTTGGGAGGGACTCCTCCCTCCCTGGCCAGAGGACCTCCCTCCCATAAAAGGAGGGCAGGCTCTCCCATAGACGCTTTACTTTCTACTCTAGATCTCCGGTTAGAGCTGTTTTGGTTTAGAGCTTCTAATTGCTTTAGCCAGCTTAGAGCCTTCTAATTGGTTTAGAGCCCTAATTGGTGTGTCTAATTACTAGGCCACTAATCCTCTCTCATAAGCTCCACCATACTTTCCGGCTTAAGGCGAAGCCTGGGATCTCCTCTACTTCCATACCACGCCAGTTGCCGGAATCGCGAGGAGAGTGCTACAACCTCCGCTTTCTGCTGGAACAAGGGAGAGGAAGGTCTTCGAAAATCGAACGCAGACCGATCAAGGGAGCGCCGAACGTGGCGCTGAAGGATCGTCTACACGATCTTGAGATCGGGAAGAGTACGACTACATCACCCACGAGAATCCGCTCTCGTTAACCACTTTGGAATCTTCGAGGGTGAGTTCCTCCATCGACTCGTTGCTACAATCTAGTAGATAGATCTTGGCTTGTTTGTTTGTATGCGATAGAAAATTTTTGTTTTCCATGCTACGAACCCCTACACCCTCGACAATCAAACTACCCAATCCTCTGCCCCTCATGTTGTTGCGTCCTCCTCCTCCGTTGCGCTGGATGCAGCAGCTCCTCCTTCACATGTCGTTCCCATTATTGCACCTACCAACGACCATTCCATGCGCACACGTGCCAAGTCTGGTTTTCGACTTTCTAAAACACGCCTCAATCTTCATGCTTCTCCAACTCTCTCACCTGTTCCCAAAACATACAAATCTGCTCTTCTTGATCCGAACTGGTCCGCTGCCATGCGCGATGAGTTTCAAGCACTTCAATCCAATAACACATGGCAACTTGTTCCCCGACCTCCTAATGCAAATGTTGTTTCTGGAAAGTGGGTGTTCCGTAAAAAATTTCATTCTGATGGCACTCTCTCTCGGTATAAAGCGTGTTGGGTTTGTCGTGGGTTCTCTCAACAACACGGTGTCGATTACGATGAAACTTTCTCTCCAGTAGTTAAACCTAGCACCATCCGAACCATTCTTAGTCTTGTTGTTTCCTCTTCCTGGCCCATTCATCAACTCGATGTAAAGAATGCTTTCCTCCATGGTTCCTTAAACGAAGTCGTCTATTCTCAACAACCTTCCGGTTTCGAAGATTCTTCTTTTCCTGATCACGCTTGCCTTCTCCAAAATCTCTATGGCCTCAAACAAGCACCCCGAGCCTGGTTTCAACGTTTTCTACCTTTATTCAAACTATAGGATTCATTCCTCTCGCTCGACTACTCTCTTTCGCTTACCATTCTAACACCCAGGTTGCATATCTCCTACTTTATGTTGATGATATAGTTCTCACCGCCTCCTCCACAACTTTTCTCACTCATATTATTTCTCCTACAAACTGAATTCTCTATGACTGATCTAGGTTCCTTCATCACTTCTTAGGTATAGCTGTCACCGTGATTCTTCCGGTCTTTTTCTCTCAACGCCAAGACTGCTGATCTCCTAACTAGGGCTGGAATGTTAGATTGTCAACCATCCCGTACACCTGTAGATACTTCTTCTAAATTTTCCGCGGATGGTGATATTTTTCCTGATCCGACTCTATACCGTAGCTTAACTGGAGCCCTTCAGTATCTCACCATTACACGTCCAGAAATATCATATGCTGTCCAGCAAGCTTGTCTTTACATGCATGATCCAAGAGTTCCGCATTTTAACCATGTCAAACGCATACTTAGATATCTCAAAGGTACATTAGATCATAGTTTGCATATCAATCACTCATCACCCACATCATTGACAGCATATTCCGATGCAGAATGGGCTAGTTGTCCAGACACTCGTCGATCCATTTCAGGATACTGTGTTTTTTTGGCAATAATTTAATTTCTTGGTCTTCAAAGCGTCAGCTTATGGTTTCTCGCTCGTCCGCAGAGGCTGAGTACCGTGCTCTTGCTCACGCAGTTGCTGAAACAGTTTGGTTGCGTCAGTTACTTGTTGAGTTACATCGACCTATTGGTCAGGCCACAGTGGTATATTGTGATAACATTTCAGCTGTTTACATGTCTGGAAATCCAGTTCTGCATCGGCGGACAAAGCATATCGAGATTGACATCCATTTTGTTCGAGAGAAGGTCGCTTTGGGAGAAGTGCGTGTTCTTCATGTGCCTTCTACGGCCCAGTTTGCAGATATTTTTACCAAAGGACTTGCTACTACACCATTTACAGAGATTCGTTTCAGTCTCAACGTTGTCGAGCCCACGGTTGAGACTGCGGGGGATGTTAGATTATATTTACTTGCATATCAAGTTAGGGTTTAGGCCGGTGCGCTGCACTTCCTCTTCCCCCTCTTCTATATAAACCATTGTATTCTCTCATTGTAAAATCATTAATTATTATTATTATCACAATTTTACAAGAGTGGTCTTACCGTGTGTGATCCGCTCCGGTAAATTATGGTTACCTCGTTCATTTCATCAAGAGAATCAACCAAACGAGGTTCAGAGTGTTATAAAACTGAGAAGGAGAAAGGAAAACTGAAACTGTACAAAACAAGCTGTATAAAAGACTAGAACTCGCTAAGTCATGTGGCACCTTTCAGTCCCATGGCTGCAAAAGGCTACAGAACGAGGACAGACTTTAATTTGACGGTGAAAAGTGACTTAATTCAAACTTTGGACCCTGGATGCAGGTTTGATCAGCTTCGAAATTGGCGTTGCTTTTCCGTCTTATTTGTCGGACGGATAGTTCTATGCTAGTCTTGTTTGGCATTTCGTTTTAAGAGTTTAATCCTATCTACCTACGTACGGTTTGATACCTTTCTTGTGGCAACTGGATGGAGTTAGTGTGTGCGTTGTGGATTATACATTGATCATTGACTGCTTTGCAATAAATACTCCATATACTCACCTGGCATGACCCATGTTTGGCATCGAAGAGACCACAAAACTAGTGGCATCAACTCAAACTCAACTTCCCAGCAAAAACAAAGAAAACTCAACTACAGTAGATTAATTACACACCGAAATCAGTTAACACTTTGGCTAGCTAGACCGTGGCAGGAGCAAGAAACTGCAGCGCCCATCCAATGAAGTCAGTCTTGTGTCTTCTGTCGTTGTCGCCGGGTCAGATATTCATATCTTGATTGACTGTTTCGGCAACATGTGGAGTAATCATCGTGACGAGAGATCACTCGGAAGGGAAGTAAGGCCGGTCCTAGTGGGAGTATCATGCTATGATTACTATGCTCTAAGAGAATGTCTAGCAGACCCCGTAAAAGGCCCAACCCCGTAAAATAACCGCCGAAATACGGGGTTGGGCGCTACCCGGCCATCTAGCACGCCCCGTAAAAACGGCCTCCGCATCGATTTTTTCCGGTTTTGGATACGGGACGGCCCTCCGCCCACTATTTCTACGGGGTGGGAGGGGAATACAGGGCGAACCCCGCATTCTTCCTTCCCCTGCGCGCGAACAATTTCAGCGAAGCCCAACCGCCGCCGCCACCGCCCGATCTCCTCCGACTCGCCCTCCCCGGCCAAAACTCGGCCGGATCTCGCTGCCATGGGTAGTCAGGAAGGCCCGCTGACCGCCGGCGGTGCACCACCGGCGACCGCGGTGGCTGATGTCGAGCCAAACGCCGACGTGTCGGCCATGATCTCCGCCACCATCCCGATTAAGAGGAAGAGGATCCCGAAGCAGATCTTCGAAGCCGGCGCACCGGCCGCAGCTCCACCAGCCGCTGCTCCGCCGGCTGCAGCTGCCAAGAAGGGGGGCGGGGCCAGGTTGAAGACGAAGGCCGGCCCAGAATACAAAGGCACTCAGCCGCGTCGGCCTCGCGCCGCCACGGCCATCCAAGGCCGTGGACCCTCCTTCCTCTGTTCCGGCCGCGTCGACGCCCTCGTTGTCGCCACCAGACATCGACGGAGACAAGTGTAGGGTTTCGTAGCATGGAAAACAAAAATTTTCTATCGCATACAAACAAACAGCCAAGATCTATCTACTAGATTGTAGCAATGAGTCGATGGAATAACTCACGCTCGAAGATTCCAAAGTGTTTAACGAGAGCGGATTCTCGTGGGTGATGTAGTCGTACTCTTCCCGATCTCAAGATCGCGTAGACGATCCTTCCAAGGCTGCGTTCGGTGGCGCTCCTTGATCGGTCACACGCTCAAGATTTCGGCGAAGACCTTCCTCTCCCTTGTTCCAGCAGGCAACGGAGGTTGTAGCACTCTCCTCGCGATTCCGGCAGCACAACGGCGTGGTACCGGAAGTAGAGGGGAGATCTCGCAAGGCTTCGCCTTAAGCCGGAGCGAGTATGGTGGACTATGAGAGAGATCCCCGGTGATCTAGGGTTTAGACACACCGAGGAGGAGGCTTGGACGGCGGCTAGGGTTAGCTATGTGGCGGCGGCTTGCCCTACGGCGGCGGCGGCTGCAGGAGGGCCGGCGGCTTAGGGCTAGGGTTTGCGGGTGGAGGTGTTGGGTGCAAGGAGGGGCAGCCCTGCCCCTCCTTATATAGGTGGAGGGGCACGCCAGGGGAGGGGAGTCCCTCCCCAACTCGGTTTCCCAAGGGGGCCGGCGGTGGAGGGGAGGAACTCCTCCCCAACTCGGTTTCCACCTTCCCCTCCACTTCCCAAAATAGCCGTTTGACTTTTCAAATTGGCGTTTGACTTTTCAAACTAGGATTTGATTAAACCCTTTATTTTGTTCAACGATGACACCTAGTACATGATGCAATTATTCCAACTTGGTATGACACATTCATGTACCCTTCCCCTTCGGAGTGCCGGACATTCCGGAACCTTCTAGAACATTCCCGATGAAAACACCGGAACCATTCTCCAACTCCGAAACAGGACTTTCCTTATATGAATCTTATTCTCCGAACAATTCCGGATCTCCTCGTGATATACCGGATCCCATCGGAGACTCCGAACAATATTCGGTCTCTTACTCATCATTCCATAACTACTCAAACAACGTCGAATCCTTAAGTGTGTCTCCCTACGTTTCGTGAATTATGCGGACATGATCGAGACACTTCTCTGAACAATAACCAATAGAGGAATCTGGAAATTCATATGGCTCCCACATATTTCTACGATTACTTTGCGATCGAATGAACCACTTACATACGATACCAATTTCCCTTTGTCTCATGATAGTTTACTTATCCGAGGTTATGATCGTCGGTATCTCTGCATACCTAGTTCAACCTCATTACTGATAAGTACTCTTTTCTCGTTCCCGAGATATGTGATCCCTTGTGAGTCAGTCACATGCTTGCAAGCTAATTGGATGACATTCCACCGAGAGGGCCCAGAGTATATCTATCCGTCATATGGATGGACAAATCCCATTCTTGATCCATGTGTCTCAACCAATACTTTCCGAACACTCAATGCCACCTTTATAGCCACCCAGTTACGGTGTGGTGTTTGATTTCATCAAAGCATCCTTCCGGTGAAGGTGATATGCATGATCTCATGGTCGAAGGAATTAGGTTACTATGTATCAGAAAGCATATAGCAATTGAACTATTAAAATGGCTTGATCTTTATGCTACGCTTATCTATAGGAGTATGTCCACCATATCATTCTCCTAACGATATGATCTTGTTGTTAATAACATCTCAATGTTCATGATAGGGAAACCACAATCATTTATTAACCAACAAGCTAGTAATATATAGACGCTTTACTAGGGACTTCAATTTAAGTTTACAAATCACACAAGTATTAATGTTTCCTTGTTAATACTATTATAGCATGAATGTAACATTTATCATAAACACAAAGATATAATAATAACTACATTTATTATTGCCTCTAGGGCATATCTCCAACAGTCTCCCACTTGCACTAGAGTCATCTAATCTAGATTACATGGTAATATAGCGAACACCCATGGCAGTTTGGTGCTGGTCAGGTTTTGCCCTCGGGAGAGGTTTAGTCAACGGATCCGCACATTCAGATCTGTGTGTACTTTGCAAATCTTTATGTCCCCATCTTGGACATGTTCTCGAATAGCGTGAAAACGTAGGTTGATATGCTTCAGCTTCTTGTGTGACCTTGGTTCTTGCGCATTGGATGTGGCGCCCATGTTATCACAGTAGATAGACATTGGGTCCAGCGCACTAGGAACCACACCCAGCTCTGTAATGAATTCTTTCATCCATATCGCTTCTTGTGAAGCCTCCGAAGAAGCCATGTATTCCGATTCAGTTGAAGATCTCGCCACAACGCTTTGCTTTGCACTCCTCCAGCTAACTGCTGCACCATTCAAAGTAAATATGTATCCACATTGTGATTTAGAATCATCCGGATCGGTGTTCCAACTAGCATCGGTGTAACCATTAACAACGAGCTGTTCATCACCTCCATAAGAAAGAACCATATCCTTAGTTCTTCTCAAGTACTTAAGGATGTTTTTGACCATTGTCAATGATCCACTCCTAGATCACTTTGATATCCGCTAGTTAAACTAACGACATATGCAATGTCGAGTCTAGTACATAGCATGGCATACATTAGAGATCCTATGGCTGAGGCATAGGAGTCTTACTCATCCTTTCTCTATCTTCTCGTTGTGGGACTTTGAGTTTTACTCAACGTCGTGAGCAACATGGGCAAGAACCCTTTCTTGCTATCTTCCATTCCAAACCTCTTTAGAACTTTGTCCAAATATGTACTTTGTGACAATGATATTAGGCGTCTCGATCTATCTCTATAAATCTTTATGCCTAATATGTAAGCTTCGCCAAGATCCTTCATTGAAAAACTATTATTCAAATATTCCTTGACACTATTAAGAAGGTCTACATCATTCCCAATCAACAATATGTCATCCACATATAGTATTAAGAATTATACAGAGCTCCCACTCACTTTCTTGTAAATACAAGCTTCTCCATAAGTTTGTATAAAACCAAAACTTTTGATTACCTTATCAAAACGTTGATTCCAACTTCGGGATGCTTGCTTCAATCCATAGATGGACCGTTGAAGTTTGCATACCTTGTTAGCATCTTTAGGATCGACAAAACCTTTGGGTTGCATCATATACAACTCTTCATCAATGTCTCCATTGAGGAATGCTGTTTTGACATCCATCTGCCATATCTCATAATCATAATATGCAGCGATTGCTAACATAATCCTCACAGAATTTAGCTTCGCTACCGGTGAGAAAGTCTCATCGTAGTCAACTCCTTGAATTTGTCGAAACCCTTTTGTGACAAGTCGAGATTTATAGACAGTAACATTACCATCAGCATCTGTTTTCTTCTTGAAAATCCATTTGTTCTCGACAGCCTTCCGGCCATCCGGTAAGTCCATACTTGGTTTTCGTACATGGATCCAATCTCGGATTTCATGGCTTCTTGCCATTTATTGGAATCTGGGCTCATCATCGCTTCCTCATATGTCGCAGGGTCATCGGTGTTGTCCACCAACATGACACTCATAACGGGATCATACCAATCTGGAGTGGTATGAGTTCTCGTTGACCTGCGAGGATCTGTAGCAACTACAACCGAAGTTTCATGATCATCATCATTAGCTTCCTCTCTTATTGGTGCAGACACCACAGGAACTTCTTCCGGTGCTGCGCTACTCGCAATTTTGAGAGAAGGTTCGACAACCTCGTCGAGTTCTACTTTCCTTCCAGTCACTTCTTTCGAGAGAAATTCCTTCTCTAGAAAGGATCCATTCTTGGCAACGAAGATTTTGCCTTTGGATCTATGATAGAAGGTATACCCAATAGTTTCCTTCGGGTATCCTATGAAGACGCATTTTTCCGCTTTGGGTTCAAGCTTTTCCGGCTGTAACTTCTTTACATAAGCTTCGCAACCCCAAACTTTAAGGAACGACAATTTAGGTTTCTTCCCAAACCATAATTCATACGGTGTCGTTTCAACGGATTTAGATGGTGCCCTATTTAAAGTGAATGCGGCTGTTTCTAATGCATAACCCCAAAATGATAGCGGTAAATCTGTAAGTGACATCATAGAACGAACCATATCTAAGAGAGTTCGATTACGACATTCGGACACACCATTATGCTGTGGTGTTCCCGGCGGTGTCAATTGTGAAAGTATTCCGCATTTCTTCAAATGCTCGCCAAACTCGTAACTTAGATATTCACCTCCACGATCAGAATGTAGAAATTTAATCTTCTTGTTACGTTGATTCTCAGCCTCACTTTGAAATTCCTTAAACTTCTCGAAAGTTTCGGACTTATGTTTCATGAAATAGATATACCCATATCTACTCAAGTCATCCGTGAAGGTAAGAACATAACGAGCGCGATGCTACACTCATTGGACCACACACATCGGTATGTATGATTTCCAATAAGTCCATAGCTCGCTCCATCATACCAGAAAATGGAGTCTTAGTCATTTTACCCATCAAAACATGCTTCGCATCTTTCAAGTGATTCGAAATCAAGTGATTCAAGAAGTCCATCGGAATGGAGTTTCTTCATACGCTTCACTCCAATGTGACCAAGACGACAGTGCCACATATAGGTCGAGTTATCGCTCGATTTCAAACGTTTAGCCTCAATGTTATTAATATGTGTATTTCCACTATCGAGATTCAATAAGAATAGACCATCTATCAAAGGTGCATGTGCATAAAACATATTACTCATATAAATCGAACAACCATTATTCTTGGACTTAAACAAGTAACCGTCTCGCAATAAACAAGATACTGATATAATGTTTATGCTTAACGCAGGCACCAAATAACAATTATTTAAGTATAAAACTAATCCCGATGGTAGATGAAGAGGTAGCGTGCCGACCGCGATCACATCAACCTTTGATCCATTTCCCACGTGCATCGTCACCTCGTTCTTCGCTAACTTCCGTTTATTTCGCAACACCGCTTTTGTTTGAGTTACAAATATGAGCAAGAACCGATTATCAAATACCAGCACTACTACTTAGTACTAGTGAGATACACATCAATAACATGTATATCGGATATACCTTTCTTCTTGATGTTGCCGTTCTTCAAATCCGCCAAGTACTTTGGGCAATTCCGCTTCCAGTGACCTTCTCCCTTGCAGTAAAAGCACTCGGTATCAGGCTTAGGTCCAGCCTTGGTCTTCTTCGTCGGCGCGGTAACTTTCTTACCACCCTTCTTGAAGTGTCCCTTTTGCTTAGACTTGCCTTTCTTGAATTTGGTGGTCTTATTGACCATCAAAACTTGGTGCTCTTTCTTGATCTCCACTTCTGCAGATTTTAACATAGCAAAGAGTTCTAGCAACTGATTGTTCATGTTTTGCATATTGTAGTTCATCACAAAGTTCTTGTAACTTGGTGGTAGTGATTGGAGGACACGGTAAATCCCCAAAGCATTAGGAATCACTATACCCAAGCTTTGAAGTTTGTTTGTGTGCCTAGACATCTTAAGCACATGCTCACTGACGGAGCTGCCCTCTTCCATCTTGCAGTTAAAGAACTTTTCAGAAGCCTCATAGCTCTAAATTGCCGCGTGAGTCTCAAAGATCAATTTGAGATCACGGACAATATCATGTGGGTCTGAATTCTCAAACCTTTTCTGAAGCTCCGATTCTAAACCATACAAGATAACACCTAACTGGAGATCGAGTCTTTCGAGCGAGGTAAACATTTCTTTACTTCATCGGTAGCAGTAGCTGCAGGTGGGTCACCCAATGGTGCATCCAGCACATAGGTCAAATTACCAGCTGTGAGGAAAATCCTCAAATTGCGGAACCAATCCGCGAAGTTGCTTCCATTGTTTTTCAACTTTTCTTTCTCTAGGAACGCATTAAAATTGATGGTAGGGGCTGCCATTGATCTACAACATATTTGCAATAGTTTAGACTAAGTTTATGACAAATTGAGTTCTAATTAATAGTTAAATTAATCTAGGTGAACTCCCACTCAAAACAATACCCCTCACATTGTTTTAGTGATCACACGAACCAAATCCACCACATCAACACCGATCATCACGAGAGTTTATATAGTTTCAATGGCGAACAATCGACATGTTCATCATATCTACTATATGATTCATGCTTTACCTTTCGGTGATCCGTGTTCCGAGACCATGTATGTACATGCTAGGCTCGTCAATATCAAACCTTAGCTTCCGCATGAGAAAATCTGGCTTGCTCACGTTGTATACACTTGCGAAATCTAACACACCCGATCATCACGTGGTGCTTCGAAACAACAAGCTTTAGCAACGGTGCTAACTAAGGGTGAACACTTTATGACTTCAAATTCATGTGCATGAGGGATCATCTTATAATGCTACCGTCGTTAACTAAGCAATACAAGATGCATAAAGGATTAACATCACATGCAATTCATAATATGTGATATGATATGGCCTTTCTTCTTTGTGCTTCCGATCTCCATCTTCAAGCACGAACAAGATCTCCATCATCACCGGCACTGCATCAAGGTCAATGACGCTTCTCCATGGTTGTCGTCCACCGGCTTCAACTATTACAACTACTTTGAATAGACTCGCAGGTCTTAACAAAATTAAAGACAACCATATTGCTCCTGCCGGTTGCCAACTTACAATAAGGAACATTGCATACATCAAATATAATCACAATCATGGCCATATCACATCACAGCACACCCCTGCAAAACAAAGTTAGACGCCTCTACTTTCTTTGCATGTTTTACGTGGTTTGGGGCTTTCAATAAGTGTCGTTCTAACTTACGAACAAGAAACACAACATTGATACTAGTATTGACAATCACCCGTTGTAAATTGAATCTTAACTATGCTAGGAGAAACAGGCACCCGCAAAGCCACTTATGCAATACAAGTTGCATGTCAAGCGTGAAGCAAGTCTCATGAACGATGTCATGTAAGGTTAGCCGGGGCCGCTTCATCCCAACATCCCGCAAGATGCAAAGTACACAAGAAGCAATCGACAATAAAAGCATCAACGCCCACAATGACCATTGTGTTCTACTCGTGCAACAGATCTACATATAGACACGGCTCTAATACCACTGTAGGGTTTCGTAGCATGGAAAACAAAAAAAATTATCGCATACAAACAAACAAGCCAAGATCTATCTAATAGATTGTAGCAACGAGTCGATGGAATAACTCACCCTCGAAGATTCCAAAGTGTTTAACGAGAGCCGATTCTCGTGGGTGATGTAGTCGTACTCTTCTCGATCTCAAGATCGCGTGAGCGATCCTTCCCAAGTGCTGCGTTCGGCGCTCACATGATCGTCACTGCGTTAAGACGAAGACCTCTCCCTTGTTCCAAAGAAGGTGGAGGTTGTAGCACTCTCCTCGCGATTCCGGCAGCACAACGGCGTGGTATCGGAAGTAGAGGGGAGATCTCGCAGGGCTTCGCCTTAAGCCGGAGCGAGTATGGTGGACTATGACAGAGATCCCCGGTGATCTAGGGTTTAGGCACACTGATGAGGAGGCTTGGCTGGCGGCTAGGGATAGATAGGCGGCGGCGGCTTGCCCTAGGGCGGCGGCGGCTGCAGGAGGGTCGGCGGCTTAGGGCTAGGGTTTGTGGGTGGAGGTGTTGGGTGCAAGGAGGGGAAGCCCTGCCCCTCCTTATATAGGTGGAGGGGCGCACCAGGGGAGGGGAGTCCCTCCCCAACTTGGTTTCCCAAGGGGGTCGGCGATGGAGGGGAGGAACTCCTCCCCAACTCGGTTTCCACCTTCCCCTCCACTTCCCAAAATAGCCGTTTGACTTTTCAAATTGGCGTTTGACTTTTCAAACTAGGATTTGATTAATCCCTTTATTTTGTTCAGCGATGACACCTAGTACATGATGCAATCATTCCAACTTGGTATGACACATTCATGTACCCTTCCCTTCGAAAGTCTTGGGACCTTCTAGAACATTCCCGATGAAAACACCGGAACCATTCTCCAACTCCGAAACAGGGCTTTCCTTATATGAATCTTATTCTCCGGACCATTACGGATCTCCTCGTGATATCCCGGATCCCATCCGAGACTCCGAACAACATTCGGTCTCTTACTCATCATCCCATAACTACTCAAACAACGTCGAATCCTTAAGTGTGTCTCCCTACGGTTCGTGAATTATGCGGACATGATTGAGACACTTCTCCGAACAATAACCAATAGAGGAATCTGGAAATTCATATGGCTCCCACATATTTCTATGATTACTTTGCGATCGAATGAACCACTTACATACAATACCAATTTCCCTTTGTCTCACGATAGTTTACTTATCCGAGGTTATGATCGTCGGTATCTCTGCATACCTAGTTCAACCTCGTTACTGATAAGTACTCTTTTCTCGTTCCCGTGATATGTGATCCCTTGTGAGACAGTCACATGCTTGCAAGCTAATTGGATGACATTCCACCGAGAGGGCCTAGAGTATATCTATCCGTCATATGGATGGACAAATCCCATTCTTGATCCATGTGTCTCAACCAATACTTTCCGAACACTCAATGCCACCTTTATAGCCACCCAGTTACGGTGTGGTGATATGCATGATCTCATGGTCGAAGGAATTAGGTTACTATGTATCATAAAGCATATAGCAATTGAACTATTAAAATGACTTGATCTTTATGCTACGCTTATCTATAGGAGTATGTCCACCATATCATTCTCCTAACGATATGATCTTGTTGTTAATAACATCTCAATGTTCATGATAGGGAAACCACACTCATTTATTAACCAACAAGCTAGTAATATATAGAGGCTTTACTAGGGACTTCAATTTAAGTTTACAAATCACACAAGTATTAATGTTTCCTTGTTAATACTATTATAGCATGAATGTAAACATTTATCATAAACACAAAGATATAATAATAACTACATTTATTATTGCCTCTAGGGCATATCTCCAACAACAAGGTGTTCGACGTTGAGTCCACCACATCGTACATGGACATGCTCACCGAATCCGCGGTGAACTTGGACGCCGGCATCGATATGTTTGATGTGGAGGATGATGTGGAGGCGGAGGAAGAGGTCGATGACGACGAGGTGGTCGAGGTGGCGCCGATGAAGCGCACCAGCAACTCATGAAATCCAAGGAGGTTTTGACGATGAAGACGTTGGAGGCCAAGCTCATCATCACCAAGAAGAAGCATGAGGTGAAGCTTGCGAAGCAGCTAGCAAGGCGGGAATATGCCAAGGTGAAGGCCGAGCTGGACTTGAGGATGCTCGCACTGAAAGAAGCCAAGGCCATGAAGGAGCTCTTGGCCGAGGAGAGGGGGATCATGACGATGCGCCCTGACGACATGGACGAGGATCAGCTGCTGTGGTGGAAGGAGACCAAGGCGGACATCGTGGCGAGGAAGATGCTCGCGCGTCAAGCTCGTGCTACAAGTGCGTCGACTCCTCAAGGTGAGTCTCCGGCGAGTGGCTCGTGATCGCGTCGTGATGCTAGAACTATAAATGATGCATCACATTGAATCTTTGAATGATCGCATTGATGTATTGCTGGTGGCTTGAACATTGACTGTCATCGCTATGATCGCGTTGTGATGTAAAAACTATGAAGCATTCATCACATATTTGGATGTGCTATGTTTCATTTGAATGTGTTGTCCAAAACCCTGTTTTGAGGGGCCGAAAACCCGTGCGAGCTAGATTCTGTTTTACGGGGTGGGGATACGGGGTCTGCTAGCTCGCACGGGTTTTCGGCCGATGAAAATCGAATACAGGGCCCTCTACTCGCGTTTTACGGGGCAGAAATTTAAGGGATCTGCTAGACATGCTCTAAGGGAGTCAGGCCCCTTGCCTGCACCAGCTGGACTGAATAAACTGCAAGTCCCGCAGTAGCATTTCGGATCTCCTTTGTTCCTATTTAGCGCTAGACGTGTACTTGAACAAGCTGGGAGAAACTATGTCGCACCATCTAGCGCGTGCAGAAGTTTATGGAGACCTATGTTACCCGACTATGCATCTTACCAATGTAAGAGATTATTAAACAAAGTTAACTCGAGCCTCACCTATATCCTACTGCCTGCCAAGCTACCTGTTGGGTAGTTGATGGATTGGTTCTCCCAATGCCTCTCATCCCTAACCCTAAGGCACGGTCTTACCAAAATAGCAATCACAGCGGATTGTTTACCACTAAAAAATCTGGAGCTTAGTGGATAGCTTTGTTTGCTTCACTATGTGGAATGTCTTACCACTAAGATCTATTCATATATATAGGAAGGAAAAATATGTGATGTCTCCTAGTATAAGAAGGTCGCCTTATTCATTATACCAACCATTTTAGGAGGCGTTTGGTTGCCGTTAAGTTAGAGGCATGCTCAAAATGCAAGTTGTTGCCATTGAGTTGAGTTAGGAGCTTACAGAGTTAATTCTGCAGTACCTCTTTCTTTCCCTGTTTAATGCTTGCGGCTTTTCCCTGGTAGGGATCCACGTCATATCATGTCTCACTTGTAAGTTCCAGCATAGAGTAGGTGTAGTATTTGATTATCGAGACTTTTATTTGTATCATAATGTGTTAGTGGATATCTGCGAGGGGTCACATAAAATTTATCAACCTCAGGACATGTGTCTCATTCCTAACCCACCCACACACACACACTACATCCCTACCGCAAAACTATTTGCCAGGAGGTTTGGCAAGAAGGATAGTCCTCTGTTGCTAAGTGATGTTTTTTTTCAAACAAAATAAAATATTTGACATTTTCATTCATTAAGAAGAGGTTTTTTGAAGGTATACAAGCCAAGCCTTGACATGAAGCCAAGGCCAACGCCAAATAACAAACGTCTACTCTTGCGGTATAATATAAAATCGCTTTGGTTGCGGTGAGGCTCCACATAGCTGTTGCCTCCTTGATCATTATGAAGAGCTTGTTCGTGGTTGATGATTTGTTTCCAAAGACACGCCACTATTCTCATGAGACTAACATTGCAAGTGAAGCCAAAGCTTTCCTAGATTGTCCTCTTACCTACTCGTGCTTAGTGTAGAGGAAATTTGCTTAATTTGATGTCTTCCATGGTGAAGGTAATTTTAACGGTTAGATCCATATGAAACATGTTATTTTCTTTTGAAATACAAGGAGCTATTGTAATAGCTCATTAACAGGTGTTAAAGCATGAATGCGCCACACATGCAGGGGTAGAAGAACGTGAACCATTCATTCAAAATAAGGGGTCAAATTTCAGCCAACCAGTTCAGCTCACGTTTATCCGCAAAACTTTCCGTAAAATAAGGGGCCAAAGTCTAGAATTATTGATAAGAAATTATTCTACATAATGGACATGTTTTTTCAACCTCTTGTGTTATTTGATCTCATATTTCAACCTCAGGACATGTGTCTTGTTCGTTAATTCTGAATGCAACTGAACTAACTACTATTTTTGCGTTGCCTGCCCCTAGCACAGCCCTAACGCAGAACTATTCGTCGGGAGGTTTGGCATGAAGGATAGTCCTATGTTGCTAAGTGATGTATTTTGTTTGAAATAAGGCAAAAGATTTGATATTTTTATTAATTATAAGAAGATGTTTTTTGGAGGTATTACAAGCCAAGGCCAAATAACAAATGCTTCATCTCGTGGTATAATATTAGAAATTTCTTTAGCACCGGCGAGGCTCCACATAGCCGTTTCCTCCTTGATCTTCATGAAGAACTTGTTCATGGTTGATGATTTGTTTCTAGAGACACCGACGTTTCTCTCTTTTCACAATTCTTATAAGACTAGCATTGCAAGTGACGCCAAAGCTTTCCCAGATTGTCCCCTTACTTACTCGTGCTTAGTCTAGAGGAAATTTGTTTAACTTGTTGTCTTCTATGATAAAGGTAACTTTGATGGTTAGACCCATATGGAACATGTTTTTTTTCTTTTGAAACAGGGAGCTGTTGTAATGGCCTATTAACATGTGTTAAAGCACGAATGTGCCACACACGCAGGGTTGGAAATCAGAACATGGACCATTTATTCAGCAAGGGGTCAAATTTCAGCCAACCACTTTAACCCATGTTCATCCACAATTTTTCCGTAGACTAATCAGTTCTTAAGTCTATGATTATTGATACGAAATTATTCTACACAACGGACATGTTTTTTCAACCTCTTAAATGTCATTTGATCTCATAGTTCTCTTTTCTTCGGGCCAAAGAAACCCTGCATTGCATTAAACGAATAGGTCATAGGTGATACAACTGTCCCAAACTCCTAACGATATTAATGGGGTAAAAAGTAAAATAACAGAGTTGCCCAAAAACCACGTGTATAAAACCCACATAGTAAAGGCCTCTCCTCTTCTTCGGTACTTTGCACGTTGGAAACAGAATCTCGCCTAGGTCCCGCGAGCTACCAAGCTAAAACTTATGCTTCTTGTGATGGAGAGTCAAGGTGATAATGGTGTGGATTTTTCTAGGACCATTGGTGCAGATTATGCCGTTAAACCAATCGGTTTTGGCTAAAATGGAGCAGACTACTTAGTGGATTGGTGCGGTGCGGACTTACTAACAGAGCGGACTAGGGCATGGCGGTTCGATGTGGGGAAAACATACAAACGGCTGAACCCGTGTGTTCAACCCATGGGCTCAACGACTATTCTCTATCTTCCCAACCCGTCCTCTTCTAGAAAGTCCTAGTGGCCGCCTCCTCCCTGCCAGTGATCGACGGGTCCTTGCCTCCTCTTTCGCCCATGCAGGCGGGAGGGGTGGGGACCTAGGACATACGCTCTGCGTTTATCAAGGTCCCTAAAGTTAGTGTTTTTATGGTGTCGTCATGGCGCAACTCGTATGGCAATTGGATGCGTTACATCGAATAATGATACCCCTACTTCAACCCCATCTCAGCGACATTTACGTCGTCGAGAAGCCTGTGGGATATGGTCTTCATCGGGCGTGTGCTCCGGCTTTGTGTGGTGTTGATCTCGTCGTCGATCTGGTCCTGGCGGCCTTGGAGTGTGGCGGTGCGGATTGGTGTTGGTTTGTGGTGGATGGTGGAGAATCCCGCCGCTTGATAGGACGGGTGGCTTTGTCACTAGATCCTGCATTGAAGATGCTCAAAGGGCTTCTCTGGCGATGTTCTTTAGCAGCAAGTTAGATCCAGTCTTACGGGTTGGTGGTTATTGGGCTCATTAATGGCCCATGGCTTGGGTTTTTTTCAGTACCAATCTGTAGACCAGCTGCTGGTGATCTTCTTCTTCGGTAACGGCGAAGGATTTGTTTCATGTACAATGCTATAGAAGGCATGCCTCTCTTAGCTCTCCACATCAATTAGAGAATACACAATATATAACTTGTACAATGCATTATCTCTTATTGCTATCTCTAGCAATTAATAAGAATTAACTATTTTTAGTAAGAAATTGGTTGGCTAAGGAAAGACATATGGTACAATGAAAAAAATAGCCTTCTCTTATTTTTAAGTGATCATTCCTTAGCTAAGGGAAAACAACCTTCTCTTTCTTGTTTCTCTCTCCTCCAACTAAGAAAAAATCCAACGTGACAAGCATAAGGGAAGGCTGACATCACCGCATTGTACGGTTTGCTGTGATGGTGTGCCGGCCTCTCGAGTGGTATCGCGGTGGCTTGCGCGACGAGGATCTTCCTTGGACGGCACGAGCAGGCCTCCGGATGAAAGGTGGTGGGTTGTCCTCTATGCTTGATGGTGGGCTGGTGAAGACTGCACACTTGTGTTTGTTGAGGTTGTTGGGAGGTAGCCGTTGAGTTGATGGGTATCCCGGATTTAGGCTAAGGCCCCAGCAGCAATGCTCCCAGCTAAGCCCTTGTTGGCTCGCTGGATCCATACGAAATGCGTCTTGGTTGTAGCTGCCAGTTCCTTGGTAATATCAACAATGCATAAGCTCTACGACTTTTATCGGCAATGGTTCTGTTTAGCGGAGGAACTCACTCGGTGGCGTCCAGGAGTAGCACTCGAAGGATTTCGACCATAGTAGTCGTAGTCTTGTTTTGAGTGGTGGGTGTGTTGGCCTTTTCCTAGACTTGTAAATATGGGTGTCTCGGTCTTTTCTTAGACTTGTAAATCAAACTCTTTTTTCTTATCAATAAATCGAAAAGCAAAGCTTTTTGTGTTTTCGCATGAAAAAAAGGCAAATATTTTCTCCTTGTTTTTACTGCTTGTATGCATATCATCCTTCTATTGCTATAGTTATAAATACAAGTAATATTGTAAAAAAAAAGGCTCAACCTGCATCCTCAGCGACAAGACAAAGATGATAGAGTCGAATACTCCTGAGCGGCCGCCGTTCCTCCCCATGCGCCGCAGGCCAGCCCCTCTATGGCAGACCGCGGTCTCCCTGTCTCACCTCACAGTGTCGGCCGCCCTCCTCCTCTAGCACCCGGATGCCCTTCTAGGGTTTCATTCAGTGTCGCCGCTGCCAGCAGCGCCGCCGCCCGCCGTCGTTTCGGCCACCCGCATCATATTAGTCGCCTGCACAGTCGATCTGAAGGTCCGTCGTCTTTCTCACAAGGCCAGCACTTATTCCCCTCCGTATACAAGAACTTGGGACACGGACAGAGCAAGGTATAGCTTTGCACCTCAGGGTTATGGGTGTCCCTGGAATGAATTGTTTTCCTATGGCGTGCTTCTACTCATGGCTGTGAAAGTATAAATTTAGAAAAGGAAGGAAAAAGGATCCTCAGATTTTATATCATAGGATTTTTTTTCTAAACAAACTGTATACATGTCTAGTCATACCTCTGAACCTACATATCCAAATGAACGTATTAGTCCCAGATGTTTGACTTGATCAATAGCTAGAAAATTTAGCTATGGAAGTTCAAGAAAATTGTGAGCGTCAGGTTAACATACCTACTGTAGCTTTAGTATTCGGCTACAGCTAGAGCTAGAGTACTGGTGTACGACACTAGCATATAATTTACCTGAAGGCTATTCCTGTTCGTGGAAAGAAGTTGCTCCTGGTCTAGGTCTCATATACATGAGATCGCGGAGCACTCCTCCCTCACCCGTGCCGCGGCTGGCGGCCGCCTCCCTCCGCCCTTGACCTCCTCCTCCCAACCCTCCCGCCGTCAGGAAAGCCACGTGGCGTGGCGGCGACGGGGGTTATCTCGGCTGCGTTTCGGCAGGGATTGACGACGGCGTCCGCTCCTGATCGATCAACGGCGGTGTCGCGGCTAGCGGCGGCCCGAGGACCTCCGGTCCATAGGTGCAAGCGGTGGCGGGAGTCGGGTCCCGATCTCGGCCTAGATGGGCCTAGGTGGGCCGTGATAGACTTTATGTTCGTCGTCCTATGCCGGCTTCCAGGTTCCTCGGTCCACGTTCGCGACATGAGGAAGCTTGGGGCATCTGTCCCCAACATGGTGGTGGTGACCTTCTTCTTCGTCGGAGTGGTCGGTCGGGTGGTCTCGCCATCGTGCGGCGGATCCTGCTGTTGTCGGTGGGTGGCATGGGGGCTACTGACTCGGTTTTAATATAGGTGACAGTCCTTGATCCCTCTCAAGCCAATACGAAGATTCACATGATGTTTCTCTACATTGATATGTTTTCTGTGTCGTGTTCCAGAAGACTCCGCCGGCGTACTCCATAAGTGCGATCATGCCGAGAGATTGCTGGATCGGATAGGATTCGATCATACGCACTCATGTTTTACTCTAACCATTTGGTTTCATAGGGTGTGCTTCGAAGATTTGTTGGCTGTTAAGATCATGGGACATGTTCTCGTTCCATGATGCTGACGAAGAATGTCATGGATACCAAAATCTGTGGACTGACAATGGTGGTTCAAGTCTAAGTGGTGATGAGGAATTGACTTGGTGATTCGTGACTTGGAGAAGGGGCATGCAAGTGGGGGCGGCTGCACAGGAGAGGTTCACGGTCCTACCTTTCTGGGTGAAAACCCAGGGTCTGGCCTTAATTGGCTGTGCCTAGCAATTGTCTTGTTGAAGACATTGTTTTGAGGTGTGGACTTTCTTCAGGGTGAAAAACTAAGATATTTGATCGGCGGTGAAGGTGTTTGTGCACTGTTCCCTTCTTGGAGGCATCTTTTTGGAGAAGTTAGACTTCTGATGTTGTCTTGGTGGTGATAGTATTGTTGTTTTAATGAATGGGTCATTATAGCAGGACTTTTTTTAATTCTTCTTTCTTTTTTGGTTGTGTGTATCCGTATGGCTGCTAGTGTGTTGTTTCAAAGGCTGGGCGTAATTGGTATCTTCTGATATTAATATACGGCTCCTTTAAAAAAAAGATTATATACATGCTTCAGGTCTAGGTTTAGCCTTATTCAGAGTAGAACTACCATACTTATTTAATTTACATGGCAGAAGGAATTAGTGTTGTAGCAAAGACCTTGTTAAATTTAGCCTACAAATATTTTACATATCTTGCTGTTTTACATATCTTGTTGTAAATATAAACCGTTCACTTTTAAATTTAATCTGTAGTCAAATGATTTAGTTTGACATATCTTCTATGTCTCTAATTTTGACAGCTAGGCTTGTTAACATGTCTGTGAATATGCCCGAGAGCTCTGGCACCGGTGATGCACCTTCTCCGGCACCACATGGTAGGAGGTCAAAAGTGTGGGAGCATTTTGAGCAAGATCTTGTCTTTGTGGGTGATGTTCCGAAAGCTATCTACATGTATTGTGCAATGAAGCTTACTTGCAATAAGAAGTCTGGAACTAAGAGTCTCTTGAGTAATATTTTAAAGTCGTGCCGATTGATTGGAGTTGAGGTTAAATCTAGATTCCTGGCAACTCTTAAGAAAAAATCAACGGATGTTCTTTGAGGAGCTTAATATTTATTTTTTCCAATGCCGCTCATCCGTAAGAGCACAACCAAGCTAGTATAATTTATTTGGTGAATACGGATGGAAACATAAGACAACTGAGAAAAAATGATCTAAAGCTTTGTCGGCTTCATTATGCGGGATGTGTCGCCCACTTTGATCTATGGTATATATGAAGTAAAGTATGATGCCTCATACGAGTAGGAGCAGACTTGCAATGAATCAACCATTTAAAGTCGCAAGTACAACGCTGGGGAAAGGAAGTAGTTTTGTTGTATATATACTGCCAAGCGGCTTGTCACACATTGAAAAATTTCAATCTCATAGCAAGTTACCAATACTTCTTTTTTGAAAGGTGGATGAGAACCCCGGCCCTTGCATCAGAAGCCACCATGCTACACCTTTAAACCTGACAAGGGACGAGATTATGCCATACCTATATCCAAGACTCACAACAATGCCCCACCAAGTAGACCCGAGGGCATTACCGACTCACCCTATGGAAAACGGGGAGCAAACATTCGGTCCAACGAACCCGTGCTCCAGAAGCCACAACCGGCGTGGTACTATTAACCCATCCTCAGGGTAGATGTCCGTACAACCCTTGCTAGGCCTGTCATTGACGCCGTCACGACGCCAAACAACGCCTCCACCTAGCGCGTCTGTCGTCGAGGCCTCATTGTTCCACGCCCACCATCTTCGACACGGAATAAAACACACAGCTCCACCTGAGGACCCTTCCATCCTACACCTGCTCCAAAAACGATGCCCCCGGGAGGGAGAACGGTGTCGCGCGCTCGGGTCCGGGAGACCCATATATGGGGTTTCCTGCGGAGCAGCCTGGGCAAGAAGACGAGAGAAGCAGAAACAATGCCTTTGACAAGGAAACAACGCAACAACACCGCCATCGTCTGCCATGACCGAAGTCAACACGGTTATCATTGGTAGCCGCATCTCCTTGAACCTTTCGCTAGATAGATCACCACCAACCATGAGGTCAGTGACACCACCATATTTTCTTCGTATATCTCTAATGTTGCTCGGTTGACGTAGAGCCTATTGGGAGACCTCAAGAGCAAGGTGTGAAGAGCACATCAACAAGTTTTCTATCATTTATGAAACCAAGGTTATCGAACCAGTAGGAGTAAGAAAACAACTCCAAGGTGTTGTTAACAACTTGGAACCTGCACAACACAAACTCGAAACTTTGCCCCAACTTACAGTGAGGTTGTCAATCTCACCGGTTTGCTGAAAACAAAGGATTAAACGTATAATATGGAAGATAGTAGTTTCTTGTAGAAAGTAAACGGTAACAGTAGATAATGTATCAATGATAAAGGAATGGACCGGGGTCCACAGTTCACTAGAGGTGTTCTCCTTAATATAGATAGCATGTTGGATGAACAAATTACAGCAGGGCAATTGACAGATTGAGAAAGCATAACAATACACATACTATACATCTTGACCCCTACGAGATTTGATTGGGCATTACAACATAATACATAGACTGTAATCCAACTACATCTATGACTAATAATCCACCTTTAGGTTACCATCTGAACCCCTTTCAGTATTAATTTGCAAGCAACAGATAATTGCATTAAGCAATGTGTGTAAAGTAAACAATACAATTGCCCCATTTTTTTTGGAAATGAGCACTTTATTACTTTCATAGCAATGTTTACACCCGGCCTCTGCATAACTAGGATGCACATAGCCAATCAAACACACACGAAGAGTTCAAAAAAGAAATAGGAGCATTACAAAAATTGTGAACAAATGTAAATGTCCTCAAACTAATGCAGTTCTATCCTCAAATCACGCAACCATCCATGTCGGGAAAAAATATCCCTCGTCGTATCCTCCAATCGCGTACATCCCTCCACAAACGAGTCGCGAAACTCCAAACGTTGGAGAGGAATACATGATCAAAGTATAGCTGTGGCTCGATGAATAATTTGGAAAGGAGAAGACACAATGTTATTCAAAATCTTGTCATTCCTACATAGCCAAGCGACCAAATAATGGCAAGCGCTCCCACCCTAAATAAACTCATGTATTTATCCTCTATTCCATGCAGCCGGTTACCAAAAACATTGGCTACCGAGTGTGGGGGAGATAAACCAGAGGCTACTTGGATGATTGACCATATAGCGTGAGAAAATTTACAATGAAAGAATAAATGTCGTATTGTCTCGTTATGGTGACAGAAAATGCATTGTGTACTTCCATGCTAATTCCTCTTAACAAGATTATCTTTAGTAAGGATGACACCCTTACGAAGGTACCAAGCGAATATGTTCGTTTAAGCGGTATCTTCAATTTCCAAATTTTACTATTATCATCGACTGGAATATCCGGTTGTATTAAAGCTCGATACATTGAGTCAACAGAAAATTTACCATTCTCTAGTAATTTCCAATTGAACTCGTCCCTACCCTCGGATAACTGTATCATGGTTAATCTATGTAAAAGATTGTTCCAAGATGCTAGTATAGGGCCTATGAGACTTCGTCTGAAATGCACAACAGGAGGATTAGATTCCATCACTATAGAGAGTGTATCCTCCTTATGCCTTACAATCGAATAAAGAGCTGGATATTGTTCCCGAAGAGAAGTTTGGCCAAGCCATTTATCTTCCCAGAACCTAATTTGTGATCCATCCTTAATATTGAAAGCACCAAAACAATGAAGTGTTTTTGGACGCCATTAGTCCAGCCCAAAAGTGTGAATCATCGGGTTTCCATACCACTTGAGACATAGCTTTGGATCCAACATACTTCCTCCAAAGAATTGTTTGCCATACCCCTTCTTCTGTAAGTAATTTGAATAACCATTTACCCAGAAGTGTAGTGTTTTTGACTTGCATATCATGTATACCCAGTCCATCGTATTCTTTCGGTCAAAAAACCACATTCTATTTGGCTAGCCGATATTTCTTTTCTTATTATCCCCTTGCCAAAAGAATCTTGAACAGAAATAATCCACTTTCTTCAAGACACCTTTTGATAACAAAAAGAACGAGATCATATACAGTACCATGTTTGTGAGAACTGAATTAATGAGCACAAGTATTCCTCCAAGGGATAGTAATTTACCCTTCCAACTATTAAGACATTTTTGTAGTCTTTCCTCAACAAGCTTCCATTCAGCAATCGTGAGACGCCGATAATGTATTGATATTCCAAGATATTTGATTGGAAAATGCCCCTAACCACAGCCGAAAAGTTTAGCGTATAGGTTGGTCTCGTTTTGAGCCTCACCAAAACAATACAAATCACTCTTATAAAAGTTGATTTTAGTCTAGATAATAGCTCAAATTCTGATAATATTAATTCCAGATTCTTAGCTTTCTCTAGATCATATTCCATAAATAATATCGTATCATTAACGTATTGAATAATAGAGAGCCCACCATCAACTAGGTGGGGGAACTAATCCCTCAATTTGACCATCAGCCTTGGCCGTCTCAATGACGATAGCTAGCATATTAGCAACTATATTCAATAGTATAGGCGATAGTGGATCCCCTTGCCTCAGTCCTTTTTTGGTATGAAAGTATTTGCCACTATCTTCATTGCCATTAATGGCAACACTACTACCAACCACAAAATACTGTATGAGGGTGCACCACTCTTCTTAAAAACCATTCATACTGAGTGTTTGCTGAAGGAAAGACCAATTAACTTTATCATAAGCCTTATCAAATCGATTTTGAACAATACCCCATTTAGTTTTTTTGAGTGTAGTTCATGGATCGTTTCATGCAGGATTACTACTCCATCTAGAATATTTTTTCCTTGCATGAAAGAAGTTTGAGATGGGTGTACCACATGATCAGTCACAGAGTTAAGTCTAATCATAGCAACCTTTGTAAAAAATTAAAACTAACGTTAAGAATGCAGATTGGACGATACTGTTGTATACGTTCTATATTATTAACCTTAGGCAGAAGAATTATGTTACCAAAATTCAGTCTAAAAAGGTCTAGCTGACCAGCATGCAAAAACACAAATAACCGCATCATATCATCCTTGATAACTTTCTAGAAATTTTGATAGAATTCTGTCGGAAAGCCATCAGGTCCTGGTGCTTTGTTATGTTCTATTTGGAAGACAACTTTCTTGACTTCCTCCTCTGTATAAGGAGCAGTTAGGAAGTTGTTTTCCAAAGAAGAAACCCGAGGGATATCCACAATTTGGGACTCATCCAGGGAAAAAGATTTTTCCAGTGGATCGCCAAACAAGGATTTATAATAAGAAGTGATATAAGCTTTCAGTTGCTCCTGACCCTCAATTATACCTTCATCCTGGTTTAGAGCGTGAATAAGTTTCTTCTTATGCTTGCCATTGGCTACAACATGGAAGTATCTGGTATTCGCGTCTCCTTCAAGAATGAATTTCATTTTTGAGCGTTGGTACCATTAGAGTTCCTCCTCACGGAGTAGCCTGGCAATTTCAGCATTCGATTGGCTTTTTAGCTCAATTTCTAATGCAGTTAATAGCCTGACTTCCGCAAAAGCTTCTAAGTCATTAATAACCGAGGAAAGACGTATTTTTTCCTTTTAATCCAGCTATATGTCTAGCCCAACCACGAAGGAATTTACGTAAGGCACGCATCTTGTTATTCCAACGCTGAATAGGCGTCTGACCACAAAAAGGTTTCACCCAAATAGCCTTTACTAAGTCATAGAATCCATCATGATCAATCCAGCCAAGTTCAAATTTGAAGCTATGCTTGGATTTTCGTGGTGGTGTTCCGACAGAAAGCAATAAAGGAGCATGATCCGACAAAGCCTCAATACGCTCAAGAGCGTGAACAGTTACCATAGGGAATTTCTCTTCCCACTCGGTATTCATAAGCACTCTATCTAATTTTTCATATGTTGGCTCGTCTTCCTAACATTGTAACCTCCCTTAAGTCCAAGCTGTCAACGATAGCATTAAACAAAAAAGGCCAATGTTCGTCAAAACACCCCCAATTTTTCTCATGAGGGAATCTTAGCAAATTGAAATCTCCACCTATTAGTATAGGATATGGATTATCCTTTGTTAGATTTACCATCTCACATAAAAAGTCAGATTTATAAACATCCTGGGCGGCACCGTAAACAGCGACTAGAGACCATGTGAAATCATCGGCTTTGTTCCGTATGTGGATTTTAATATGAAAATCTCCAACCGAACTAGCCAAGATTTACATAGTCTCATCCCTGATGCCTAATAGGATTCTGTAGGGGTTCGTAGCATGGAAAACAAAAATTTTCTATCGCATACAAACAAACAAGCCAAGATCTATCTACTAGATTGTAGCAACGAGTCGATGGAGGAACTCACCCTCGAAGATTCCAAAGTGGTTAACGAGAGCGGATTCTCGTGGGTGATGTAGTCGTACTCTTCCCGATCTCAAGATCGTGTAGACGATCCTTCCAGCCACGTTCCAGCAGCTCATGATCGGTCACACGTTCGGTACTCGACGAAGACCTTCCTCTCCCTTGTTCCAAAGAAAATGGAGGTTGTAGCACTCTCTCCTCGCGATTCCTAAAGACTGGCGTGGTACCGAAGTAGAGGGAGATCCGCAGGCTTCGCCTTAAGCCTGTGCTAGTATGGTGGAGCTTATGAGAGAGAGGATTAGTGGCCTAGTAATTAGACACACCAATTAGAGGGCTCTAAACCAATTAGAAGGCTCTAAACTGTTGGCTAAAGCAATTAGAAGCTCTAAACCAAAAGCTCTAAACCGGAGATCTAGAGTAGAAAGTAAAGCGTCTATGGGAGGAGCCCTCCTTTTATGGGAGGGAGGTCCTGGCGCCAGGAGGAGGAGTCCCTCCCAAGTCGGCCTTGGGCTGGCGCCCGGAGGAGTCCTACTCCTCCTCCGGGTTGGTTCCAACTCCTCTTGCTTGTTTCCACAGTTTCTTGTTTTGGCGTTTGACTTTCAAAGCGGACATTTGACTTTTCTTTTAGGATTCAATTTAATCCTTTATTTGGGACAGCAATAACACTTAGTACATGATGCAATCATTCAATGATCAATGACACATTCATGTACCCTTCCCCGGAGTCTTGGGACAATCCGGAACCTTCTAGAACATTCCCGATGAAAACAGGAATCATTCCCGAACTCCAAACGGGACTTTCTTTATATGAATCTTATTCTCGGACCATTCCGGATCACCTCGTGATATCCGGATCCCATCCGAGACTCGAACAACATTCGGTCTCTTTCTCATAATACCATAACTACTCAAACAACGTCAATCCTTAAGTGTGTCTCCCTACGGTTCGTGAATTATGCGGACATGATCGAGACACTTCTCGAACAATAACCAATAGAGGAATCTGGAAATTCATATGGCTCCCACATATTTCTCGATTACTTTGCGATCGAATGAACCACTTACATACGATACCAATTTCCCTTTGTCTCACGATATGTTACTTACCCAAGGTTATGATCGTCGGTATCTCTGCATACCTAGTTCAACCTTATTCTTGATAAGTACTCTTTTCTCGTTCCGTGATATGTGATCCCTTGTGACCAAGTCACATGCTTGCAAGCTAATTGGATGACATTCCACGAGAGGGCCCAGTATATCTATCCGTCATGTGGATGGACAAATCCCACTCTTGATCCATGTGTCTCAACCAATACTTTCCGAACACTCAATGCCACTTTTATAACCACCTGTTACGGTGTGGTGTTTGATGTCATCAAAGCATCCATCCGGTAAGGTGATATGCATGATCTCATGGTCGAAGGAATTAGGTTACTATGTATCAGAAAGCATATAGCAATTGAACTAATGAAATGACTTGATCTTTATGCTACGCTTATCTATAGGAGTATGTCCACCATATCATTCTCCTAACGATATGATCTTGTTGTTGATAACATCTCAATGTTCATGATAGGGAAACCACAATCATTAATCAACCAACAAGCTAGTGAAGTATAGAGGCTATACTAGGGACTTCAAATTAAGTTTACAAATCACACAAGTATCAATGTTTCCTTGTTAATACTATTATAGCATGAATGCAAACATTTATCATAAACACAAAGATATAATAATAACTACATTTATTATTGCCTCTAGGGCATATCTCCAGATCTCCCACTTGCACTAGAGTCATCTAATCTAGATTACATGGTAATATAGAACACCCATGGCAGTTTGGTGTTGGTCATGTTTGCCCTCGGAGAGGTTTAGTCAACGGATCCGCCACATTCAGATCTGTGTGTACTTTGCAAATCTTTATATCCCCATCCCGGATATGTTCTCGAATAGCGTGAACGCAGCTTGATATCTTGACTTCTTGTGTGACCTTGGTTCTTGCGCATTGGCTATGGCGCCCATGTTATCACATAGATAGACATTGGGTCCAGTAGACTTGGAACCACACCCGCTCTGTAATGAACTCTTTCATCCATATCGCTTCTTGTGAAGCCTCCAAGCGACCATGTATTCCGATTCGTTGAAGATCTCGCCACAACGCTTTGCTTTGCACTCCTCCACTAATCTTTGCACCATTCAAAATAAATACGTATCCGGATTGTGATTTAGAATCATCCGGATCGGTGTTCCAACTAGCATCGGTGTAACCATTAACAACGCTGTTCATCACCTCCATAAGAAAGAACCATATCCTTAGTTCTTCTCAAGTACTTAAGGATGTTTTGATCATTGTCCAATGATCCACTCTGGATCACTTTGATATCTGCTAGTTAAACTAACGACATATGCAATGTCGGGTCTAGTACATAGCATGGCATACATTAGAGATCCTATGGCTCGAGGCATAGGAGTCTTACTCATCCTTTCTCTATCTTACGCGATGTCGGACTTTGAGTTTTACTCAAGGTCGTATTGGGCAACATGGGCAAGAACCCTTTCTTGCTTTCATCCATTCCAAATCTCTTTAGAACTTTGTCCAAATATGTACTTTGTGACAATGATATTTGGCGTTTCGATCTATCTCTATAAATCTTTATGCCTAATATGTAAGCTGCTTCACCAAGATCCTTCATTGAAAAACTATTATTCAAATATTCCTTGACACTATTAAGAAGGTCTACATCATTCCCAATCAACAATATGTCATCCACATACAGTATTAAGAATGCTACAGAGCTCCCACTCACTTTCTTGTAAATACAAGCTTCTCCATAAGTTTGTATAAAACCAAAACTTTTGATTACCTTATCAGAACGTTGATTTCAACTTCGGGATGCTTGCTTCAATCCATAGATGGACCGTTGAAGTTTGCATACCTTGTTAGCATCTTTAGGATCGACAAAACCTTTGGGTTGCATCATATACAACTCTTCATCAATATCTCCATTGAGGAATGCTGTTTTGACATCCATCTGCCATATCTCATAATCATAATATGCAGCGATTGCTAACATAATCCTCACAGACTTTAGCTTCGCTACTGGTGAGAAAGTCTCATCGTAGTCAACTCCTTGAATTTGTCGAAACCCTTTTGCGACAAGTCGAGCTTTATAGACGATAACATTACCATCAACATCTGTTTTCTTCTTGAAAATCCATTTGTTCTCGACGACCTTCCGCCATCCGGTAAGTCCACCAAAGTCCATACTTGGTTTTCGTACATGGATCCAATCTCGGATTTCATGGCTTCTTGCCATTTATTGGAATCTGGGCTCATCATCTTCCTCATATGTCTCGGGGTCATCGGTGTTGTCCACCACCATGACATTCATAACGGAATCATACCAATGGAGTGGTACGAGTTCTCGTTGATCTCCGAGGCTGTAGTAACTTCAACCAAGTTTCATGATCATCATCATTAGCTTCCTCCCTTATTGGTGCAGGCACAGAACTTCTTCCGGTCTTGCGCTACTCGCAATTCGAGAGAAGGTTCAACAACCTCGTCAAGTTCTACTTTCCTTCCAGTCACTTCTTTCGAGAGAAATTCCTTCTCTAGAAAGGATCCATTCTTAACAACGAATGTTTTGCCTTCGGATCTATGATAGAAGGTATACCCAATAGTTTCCTTGGGTATCCTATGAAGACGCATTTTTCCGCTTTGGGTTCAAGCTTGTCCATGTAACTTCTTTACATAGGCCGCATCCCCAAACTTTAAGGAGCGACAATTTAGGTTTCTTCCCAAACCATAATTCATACGGTGTCGTTTCAGCGGTTTAGACGGTGCCCTATTTAAAGTGAATGCGTTGTTTCTAATGCATAACCCCAAAATGATAGCGGTAAATCTGTAAGTGACATCATAGAACGAACCATATCTAAGAGAGTTCGATTCTGACGTTCGGATACACCATTACTGTTGTGGTGTTCGGCGGTGTCAATTGTGAAAGTATTCCGCACTTCTTTAAATGCTCGCCAAACTCGTAACTTAGATATTCACCTCCACGATCGTAACGTAGAAATTTAATCTTCTTGTTACGTTGATTCTCTACCTCACTTTGAAACTCCTTAAACTTCTCGAAAGTTTCGGACTTATGTTTCATGAAATAGATATACCCATATCTACTCAAGTCATCCGTGAAGGTAAGAACATAACGATAACCATCGCATGATGCTACACTCATTGGACCACACACATCGGTATGTATGATTTCCAATAAGTCCGTAGCTCGCTCCATCATACCGTAAAATGGAGTCTTAGTCATTTTTCCCATCGGACATGCTTCGCATCTTTCAAGTGATTCAAAATCAATTGATTCAAGAAGTCCATCGAATGGAGTTTCTTCATACGTTTCACTCGATGTGACCAAGACGATGCCACATATAGGTCGAATTATCGCTTGATTTCAAACGTTTAGCCTCAATGTTGTTGATATGTGTATTTCCACTCGAGATTCAATAAGAATAGACCATCTATCAAAGGTGCATGTCGTAAAACATATTACTCATATAAATCGAACAACCATTATTCTCGACTTAAACAAGTAACCGTCTTGCAATAAACAAGATCCCGAGATAATGTTCATGCTCAACGCAGCACTAAATAACAATTATTTAAGTATAAAACTAATCCCGATGGTAGATGAAGGGGTAGCGTGCGACCGCGATCACATCAACCTTTGATCCGTTTCCACGTGCATCGTCACCTCGTTCTTCGCTAGCTTCCGTTTATTCTAAAGACCTGCTTTGAGTTACAAATATGAGCAACCGAACCAAGATCAAATACCGAGCACTACTACGAGTACTAGTGAGATACACATCAATAACATGTATATCGATATACCTTTCTTCTTGATGTTGCCGTTCTTGATCCGCCAAGTACTTTGGGCAATTCCGCTTCCATGACCTTCTCCCTTGCGGTAAAGCACTCGGTTTGGGCTTGGGTCCAGCCTTGGTCTTCTTCGGCGTGGTAGCTTTCTTACCACCCTTCTTGAAGTGTCCTTTTGCTTAGACTTGCCTTTCTTGAATTTGGTGGTCTTATTGACCAACAACACTTGGTGCTCTTTCTTGATCTCCACTTCGCAGATTTTAACATGGCAAAGAGTTCGGCAACGCGTCTTGTTCATGTTCTCGCATGTTGTAGTTCATCACAAAGTTCTTGTAACTTGGTGGTAGTGATTGGACACGGTAAATCCCCAAAGCATTAGGAATCACTATACCCAAGCTTTGAAGTTTATTTGCGTGCCCAGACATCTTAAGCACATGCTCACTGACGGAGCTGCCTTCTTCCATCTTGCAGTTAAAGAACTTTTCAGAAGCCTCATAGCTTTCAATTGCCGCATGAGTCTCAAAAATTAATTTGAGATCCTCGACAATATCATGTGGGTCTGACTCTTCAAACCTTTTCTGAAGCTCCGATTCTAAACCATACAAGATAGCACACTGAACTATGGAGTACTGATTCTTCCGAGCGAGGTAAACGTTCTTTACTTCATCGGAAGCAGTGGCTGCAGGTGGGTCACCCAGCGGTGCATCCAGCACATAGGTCAAATTACCAGCTGTGAGGACAATCCTCAAATTGCGGAACCAATCCGCGAAGTTGCTTCCATTGTTTTTCAACTTTTCTTTCTCTAGGAACGCATTAAAATTGATGGTAGGGGCTGCCATTGATCTACAACATATTTGCAATAGTTTAGACTAAGTTTATGACAAATCGAGTTCAAATTAATTAATGAAATTAAACTAGGTGAACTCCCACTCAAAACAATATCCCTCACATTGTTTTAGTGATCACACGAACCAAATCCACCACATCAACACCGATCATCACGAGAGTTGATATAGTTTCAATGGCGAACAATCATCATGTTCATCATATCTACTATACGATTCATGCTTTACCTTTCGGTAATCCGTGTTCGAGACCATGTGCATACATGCTAGGCTCGTCAAGATCAAACCTTAGTTTCTCGCATGAGCAAATCTGGCTTGCTCACGTTGTATACACTTGCGAATCTAGAACACCCGATCATCACGTGGTGCTTCGAAACAACAAGCTTTAGCAACGGTGCTAACTAAGGGTGAACACTTTATGATTTGAAATTGATGTGCATGAGGGATCATCTTATAATGCTACCGTCGTCTACTAAGCAATACAAGATGCATAAAGGATTAACATCACATGCAATTCAATATATATGTGATATGATATGGCCTTTCTTCTTCGTGCCTTCGATCTCCATCTTCAAGCACGAACATGATCTCCATCATCACCGGCATTGCATCAAGGTCAATGACGCTTCTCCATGGTTGTTCCACCGGCTTCAACTATTACAACTACTTTGAATAGACACGCGGTCTTAACGAAATTAAAGACAACCATATGGCTCACGCCGGTTGTCGACTTACAATAAGGAACATTGCATACATCGAATATAATCACAATCATGGCCATATCACATCACTGCACACCCCTGCAAAACAAAGTTAGACGCTTCTACTTTCTTTGCATATTTTACGTGGTTTGGGGCTTTCAATAAGTGTCGTTCTAACTTACGAACAAGAACCACAACATTGATACTAGCATTGTTGATCACCCGTTGTAAATTGGATCTTAACTATGCTAGGAGAAACATGCACCATAAAGCCACTTATACAAGTTGTTACATGTCAAGCGTGGAGCAAGTCTCATGAACGATGTCATGTAAGGTTAGCCCGGCCGCTTCATCCCAACATACCGCAAGATGCAAAGTACACAAAAGCAATCTACAATAAAAGCATCAACGCCCACAATGACCATTGTGTTCTACTCGTGCAACAGATCTACATATAGACACGGCTCGATACCCTTTGTAGGGTTCGTAGCATGGAAAACAAAAATTTTCTATCGCATACAAACAAACAAGCCAAGATCTATCTACTAGATTGTAGCAACGAGTCGATGGAGGAACTCACCCTCGAAGATTCCAAAGTGGTTAACGAGCGGATTCTCGTGGGTGATGTAGTCGTACTCTTCCCGATCTCAAGATCGTGTAGACGATCCTTCCAGTATGCGTTCGGGCGCTCCCTTGATCGGTCACACGTTCAGATTTCGGCGAAGACCTTCCTCTCCCTTGTTCCAGCGAGCGGAGGTTGTAGCACTCTCCTCGCGATTCCAAAGACAACCTGGCGTGGTACAGGAAGTAGAGGGAGATCCCGCAGGCTTCGCTTAAGCCAAGTAGTATGGTGGAGCTTATGAGAGAGAGGATTAGTGGCCTAGTAATTAGACACACCAATTAGAGGGCTCTAAACCAATTAGAAGGCTCTAAACTGTTGGCTAAAGCAATTAGAAGCTCTAAACCAAAACAGCTCTAAACCGGAGATCTAGAGTAGAAAGTAAGCGTCTATGGAGGAGCCCTGCCTCCTTTTATGGGAGGAGGTCCTGGCGCCAGGGAGGGAGGAGTCCCTCCCAAGTCGGCCTTGGGCTGCCTGGAGGAGTCCTACTCCTCCTCCGGGTTGGTTCCAACTCCTCTTGCTTGTTTCCCCAGTTTCTTGTTTTGGCGTTTGACTTTCAAAGGACATTTGACTTTTCTGTTTTAGGATTCAATTTAATCCTTTATTTGGGACAGCAATAACACTTAGTACATGATGCAATCATTCAATGATCAATGACACATTCATGTACCCTTCCCCGGTCTTGGGACAATCCGGAACCTTCTAGAACATTCCGATGAAAACAAGGAATCATTCCCGAACTCAAAGCGGGACTTTCTTTATATGAATCTTATTCTCCGGACCATTCCGGATCACCTCGTGATATCCGGATCCCATCCGAGACTCGAACAACATTCGGTCTCTTTCTCATAATACCATAACTACTCAAACAACGTCGAATCCTTAAGTGTGTCTCCCTACGGTTCGTGAATTATGCGACATGATCGAGACACTTCTCGAACAATAACCAATAGAGGAATCTGGAAATTCATATGGCTCCCACATATTTCTCGATTACTTTGCGATCGAATGAACCACTTACATACGATACCAATTTCCCTTTGTCTCACGATATGTTACTTACCCAAGGTTATGATCGTCGGTATCTCGCATACCTAGTTCAACCTTATTCTTGATAAGTACTCTTTTCTCGTTCGTGATATGTGATCCCTTGTGACCAAGTCACATGCTTGCAAGCTAATTGGATGACATTCCACCGAGAGGGCCCAGTATATCTATCCGTCATGTGGATGGACAAATCCCACTCTTGATCCATGTGTCTCAACCAATACTTTCCGAACACTCAATGCCACTTTTATAACCACCACATTACGGTGTGGTGTTTGATGTCATCAAAGCATCCATCCGGTAAAGGTGATATGCATGATCTCATGGTCGAAGGAATTAGGTTACTATGTATCAGAAAGCATATAGCAATTGAACTAATGAAATGACTTGATCTTTATGCTACGCTTATCTATAGGAGTATGTCCACCATATCATTCTCCTAACGATATGATCTTGTTGTTGATAACATCTCAATGTTCATGATAGGGAAACCACAATCATTAATCAACCAACAAGCTAGTGAAGTATAGAGGCTATACTAGGGACTTCAAATTAAGTTTACAAATCACACAAGTATCAATGTTTCCTTGTTAATACTATTATAGCATGAATGCAAACATTTATCATAAACACAAAGATATAATAATAACTACATTTATTATTGCCTCTAGGGCATATCTCCAACAGATTCCCCCGGATATACCACGCGGCGGACGTGATATCCACGTAAATTCCACTCCACCATAAAGGCGATTGAGTAAGGCTTGTGAGAAATCATGCCTACCGGTCTTAGAAATTCCCATAAAATCCAACTTATAATCTCTCACACAATCGGCAAAAAACAAATGTTTAGCCAAGTCACGAAGACCTCTGCTATTTGAGAACATGCCATTCATTGAGAAACTATAGAAAGTTTGGATACACGAGATCTCTTCCGGGACCGCTGGCTCTTTGATTTACGACCAGATGCTTTTAGCTCATATACGGAGTCAAGCTCGGTCTCATCAAATCCCACCTCCGATACTTCACCAACTAAGTGAGAAATGATTTGACCATCTACTGTGGCGTGCAACTCTTCCTCCTCCATTGGTGAAGTATCAGGAACAACAAAGACCTTAGGAGTAATCGTTAGACGGTCAACCTCCATGTGCCTCTGAACATTAGAAGAAAAAAGACATCCTTTACAGAACTACCCAAACTAACACCAACATTGGCCAATTTAGAAGTAATAGCTGGTGTAGAGAAAGATAGAAAAGACTTGGAAGTACTGTGCGATGACCCAGCATACCACTGCATGTTGTAGTATACTATAGTCGTGGACATAACACTCACGGAGTACCATTCCGCAAATATTACATCCTCAGAGTGGTACAACAAAAACAAAGCGGGTCCACATCATACATTATCATTATTACAACCAGAATTACGAGACGACTTTGAGATCCTCCTAGGTCCATATAGGTATCCCGATGACTCAGGGCTAAGCTATAATAATTCTGAGAGCAAGTTAAAGAAGCAAACTAAACTTTAAGGTTTATACGAGATTTAATATAAATAGGGAACAGAGATCTATGCTATTGGGCTAGGTCACTATATATTATACATCTACACTTCAGATACGTCGGTCTCCATTCCATAGATGTTTTCATAATTGTTCCCTTCGACGCTTCCGGATACTTCTGGTTCTTCATAGCGGAATTCTTCCTGGTCTTCAATTGGATATAGTATTTCCTCTTCCTGACCGTTATTGTCTTTAGAATCTAGCAAGGGTTAAGAAGATATGTTGAGTACGAGCATACTTAGCAAGTTCACTAAAAAGGAGTGTTTGATGCACTATATCTACAGCCACGGACCATAGGTCATAGGCAATGCAAGTTTTAATAAACATTTCTTCAAAGGTTGCTTTTATTCTGAAAAGCTATGTCCGTCAGCCTTCACGGGTTTACTAGAACTTTCATGGAGTTCCTTTCCTGCAGCGTTCATAGCTCCTTCCTGAAACAGGGAGTAACAAGTTAGAGTTCTTACACTCTGCAGAGGTGCGTTACTTTATCCATGAGAGATCAAATCCTTGATGCACAACCGGGCGAATCTTTCCCGTCCACACTTCCTATGGTGTGGGGCCCAGTAGATGATCCAAGACAATCACTGTCCTTCTTCGCGACCCCGCATACACCACAATTGTTGTATGCCCAAACTCAAGGTAGACCTTTCCCCGTATAAAACGGCTACACCTTAGTTGGATACACATAACAACCATTAACACTAGTAATCTGTCTTTTGTAAGCCCAGATCCATGGTAGACCTTTCCCCGTATAAAACGGCTATATCCACGATCTGCAACTCACAAATGCCCAGAACAATGTCCAATGCATGCGAAAGGGATTCGATCCAGTTAACTTCTCCGTCACATTCCAAATCTCATGGTTAACGCATAATATACGACGCGAGAATCACTGGCGACATTGGTTGTTAAGTCCTAGATGATACATTCCTGTGCAGTGGTATTCCAACTGCCAGATTTAATGGATTAGCTGATCACCCTAGATCAGTAACCCATAGTTCACTTTAATTATGAAAATAGGGTTTTCAGCCTTTTTGAAATGCAAGTGATGACAATACTGGATTTGCAAAATACTTTACAGAAAATAATCAAAGGACATGAGCAAGTGTGAACTTGCCTTGATATAGCGGAGTATTGTAGTCGAATGTCTCGACTTGACCCTGGACCTCGGGTTCTACAAAAATATCATCATTTCCCGGTAAGGACAATGTTTAAAGAAGCAATATGATGTTATGCATAAGTAATGAGATGCATAATGAAAAATCCCAAGTAATTCTTCAATTATTACCAATGAGATATATTTAAATGATTTATTTAAGATTTTCTTTAGTTTAAGTTTACTTCATAAGAAGGATAAACACATAAATATAAAGAGTAAAGTACAATCATAATATAATTCTAAGGTTCCATGATATTATGTAATTATTACTAAGTTCATGTTTTAAGTTGTTATGGCTTTAAAGAAATGGTATAGTGTTTCTTTTGAAGTGGCAAAAAGAATAACATTTGAAGAAAATATTCTTTATGTTAAGT
The DNA here is from genome assembly GCA_030063025.1 of Avena longiglumis. Classification (NCBI taxonomy): domain Eukaryota; kingdom Viridiplantae; phylum Streptophyta; class Magnoliopsida; order Poales; family Poaceae; genus Avena; species Avena longiglumis. The sequence continues at coordinate 464,638,752 of CP125974.1, read as the reverse complement.
TATTCAATTCTAAAGATTAATAAGATTAAAGTTATGGTTTCTGATAAGGTTTTAATGATCTGAGCCATTATATATCTAGCTTATGATATATCAGACCAAGGTTAATTATCAAGATATAATTGGAGTTGGGGTTATAAGATTTATGGTATTAACAATAACTAGGGTTTTTCCTAAGCATAATGAAATTTAGTATTAAAGACTTAAAGGTAGCATATTTAATGTTTATAGATTATACTATAAGATTTTCTTATATAAAGAAATAGGTGAATTTATTTTATGATATATTTAGTGAATACCAAGTTTTTTGAATATAATTATACCTGAATTGTTAAGGATTTTCCAATAATAACCTTGTAAATCCTTGACTTATAGTTAGTTAAAGATTTTAGAAGATTATTATAAAGTTAATTGTTTACACCTAGATTTTATGTTTAAATTATAATTATGATTTAGATTAGTTAGATTCAAAAGATTATGTTTTGAATAAGATCATTTCTTACTTAGGAAAGAGTTTTAAATAATTAATAAAGTAGCTATTTTATTTTAATAATTTAGATAATTGAAGTTATATGATCTAGGAACTTTAAAATGTTTTTATAATAATATACTTAGTATTTTTCTAGTAAATATACTTGTTTGAAATCCTAAAAATGAATTTTATTTATTTCTAGGCATTATCTTTATTTTTTAAAAAATTATTAATTATTTAATATCTTTAAATATTTGTTTTAAATTTGATTTTGTAAAATTTTAAGTTAGTATTTTTATTAGGTAAGAGATTTCTTTTTATTTATAAAAATGATTTTTATTTATTTTTAGGAATTTTTCTAAATTTATTAAATTTTCATTTAGATATTTAAGGGTGTTAATATTTGGTTGCACTTTGTTTCACTTAAATAAGTAGTATTATATTTTTGTTAGGTAGATATTATTTTAATAAACATTTTGAGGTGTTAAATATATTTTTAGGATTTTTCTACATTTTTATCTAGAGCTTAAAATGGTTAGAGGGTATTTTAATAATTTCCATTTTTGTTATTATATAAATTGGGCCTAGTTCTTGGGCCCAACTAGCCCAATACCCGGCCCAGACCACCTAATACTAAGCCCAGCCCAACACCCTTTTGACTAAACTCCTGGACCCAGTCGACTGAGTCGGTCAAACCTGATCCATTGGATCCCCTCTTCTCTCTCGTGACCTCCTTCTTCTCCATGACGGCGATGACCTGCCGCCTTTGCTGTTCGATTCCGGTGAGCTCCGGCATTCCCAGCCGACAGTGCTGTGGTTTCCGACACAGTCGACGATGCAACTTCGACTGGTCTAATTTGATTCGCTGCTCGATCCCTCCCCTGGTCATACTATCTCCTCTTAGATGGCTAGGGTTTGTGGCTCTTTGGCGGTGCTTTGCTCCGGTGCCTCTCTGGTTGATCTGCTGGTGTTTTGGCGGTGGGGTGATGTACAACACTGCCATGTTTCTCCTCTGGTTGTATTGATTGCGGCCTAGGCGCGGGTTGCAGCGCCTCTAGGTGTTCCCCGTGCCGCCGCCCTGGCTGCCATCGCCTCTGTGTTGCCACCATCTGCTTCCTCTTCTTGGGGACAATCGGGTAAGTTTTTCTCTATCTTCCCCTTCTTTCTGTATGAATGCTAACTAGGGTTCCCCCTCTGTAATCCTGTTAATGGCCCTCTAGAATCTTCCCAACAATGTTGTTGAGCAAACCTTCCTCAACAGGATTCATACATAACACCTTCTGAAACTCCATTAGTCAGATTCTATGTTGTTATTTTAACTGGATCTCATACTATACTCATGCAATAGATGGTCTTTCTTCTAAATTGGTTACATAATAAATTCTTGGATTCCACCATGTCTAAATTGAATTCAGTGAGCTCTTTGTGCATTTAAATGGATTTATATTCGAGTCTAGAGTACTGAAGCTTTGCTTTAGTAGGTAGTTCCTGGAATCTACTATATCTGCATGTTGGCTTAAATGACTATCCCCTAAATAGAATGAATGTCATGGGTGACTATGGATTTGTATCCATAGATGATTCCTAGTACTATTCCTAGGAAAATGATTTGGTCTTTTATTTGAGATGATTCCTAGTGGCCAACACTAAGGAAATGATTTGGTTTTCACGTATAATTGCATGTGAACCAGTGGATGATTTGGTTAATGTGAATGTGGTTTCTGCTAATATGGTCCTGCTATTGTGATGCCTCCTTGGAGTGTACACAATAGCCTGATCATTCCTAGCATTATCAGTTGTCATTTATTTGGCTAAGTTGGATGAGATTCATAAGATAAGCCATGGAAAGAAAATTATTTCTGTCTCTTCCCATGTTATTTAAATTGAGGCTTTAAGTTTGTAAGATTAAGCATGGAATAAAGATGCTTTGTTTGGGATCTTAAGAAATAAATGAGCTTCCTGTCATTTATACAGTGAAGAAATTTATGGATCTGATTCCTAGAACATTTACTAGGAAAATGATTTGTGTTGTTTGATTTGCCATTATTGCTAGAGAGAAAAATTCTATAATATGGCTATGTTGTTGTGGAACCTCCTTGAGAGTGAGCACAACATCATAGATCATTTAAATGATCTGTTATATTTTTATTTAATAGAATATTGGTCTATGTCCTAGCCAATGATGCAAAAGACTGAGGCCATGGTTTATATAGGATAAGAACAGATGCTGATCTTTGATGGCTTACAATTATTCTGTGATGATCTTGCAAAGCAATTCTTTGCAAGACTGAGAATAATCTCCTCACAATCCCAAGGCTTGGGATTACATATTGACTTATTGTCTAGAGTCTAGACATGGTTAATTTTCTGATCTTGTCTAAGAGCTTAAGATCTGATGGTTGCTTAGTTTTACTTGCATTTGTGCCCATGTGCTTCTGCTAGACTGGATTTACACCTGTGGTGCCTCACATGAGTGTGCATAGTGTAAATATTTGTTCTAGCAGGAATTGGTGTTGTTGGTGCTTATGCTTGTATAGAAACAGATCTTGTGATTTCAATCTGATATTAGTGTGATGTCACACTACTACATATAATGAAACCTCTTCCCATACACTCCTGCTGGCTTGGTGATGGATAGATACCTGGTATGGAAGCTTGTTGGTGTAGCTCCAAAGATTTAAGATTGATCAGTTGGCTCTTCTTATTCATGTGCTTAAAACTGATTCTCCTTGAGCTTCTGCTGGCTTGATTCTTGTGCTATTGGCTTACTCCTTGCTGCTCACTTGGCTGGCTCCTCCTTGCTGTTCACTTGGCATGCTCCTCCTTATACTTGATCTTCTCTTGGATGGCTTATATAAATAGATAGATTTTGATTGAGTGGTGGATTGGATAATATGTGTAGATCTTCGTGGTGTTTTGAAAACAGCGTGTTTCATACATGTGGAAATCGAGAGATGGCATATGAGCTTGTATAGTTTGGCTAGTGTGTTCTGTTGGTTATGTGGAGAAACTATGGTTGGTGTGTGTGGGATGGATATGCTTGTAGCCCTGCTACGGCTGGTGCCTTTTTGCTTATCTACCTCATGTGCTAGCTGTGGTGTTGACAACACAACAGTTGCATGTGATGTGTGTGCTGCCTGTATGCTTGCTGTGGTGCTATGGATCAGATCAAGTTAAAATATCTTGACTTATGCTGATGGTTCTTCTCTTTGACTTTTACCTTTTACTAAATTGGTGAAATTTGACCCTATTTGCCTGTGATGTGGTTCTGAGGCCAGGTTGGAAATAAGAACAGATACTATTTCATTTGGTGAAACTTGCCCCATTTTAATATGCTCAATGATGTGACAAAACAGTGCATCACACTATTACTACTGAGAGCAATATTATTAACACTAACTCTTTTTTTTTGTTTTTATCTCTATTTCTTTGTTTGTGTTTTTCTCTTGCAGGAACAAAAACACTAAGAAGATGGAGATCAAGATTTAGATTAGGATTTGCTTTATTCTTTTGTAATTTGCTTTTCTTTCAAACACTTGTAAAAACAGAGTGATACTCTGTATACCATAAATATTGCTACAACATCCAAATATTGTAACTTCTTTCTTATTACTTATTTCTTTATTGTATTATTATAGTTCAGTTTAAATATTTGTAAAGGAACAATGTAATAATATTATTATTGTAATATTCCTTATTTTATTTTATTTGATTAGTTGTTACTGAATAGAAAAAAGAATTAGAAGTATCTTATGTTTATTATATAAAGGACAGTATAATATTTATATTTCTTTTGTATTATATTATTGTGAATAATTATTTGTAAGTCGAATTTCTTCCCTCATAACTCCAGAAAACAATAGAGGTCATGTCAAAATTCATCTCACTCCCCTACTGATGACACTAAACCTAATTCATCGGAGTGATAATTCTGATCACTCTAGTCTTTTAATTTGGCGAAAAATTTATCCGGATTTTCATATGCATGCATGCAGATGCACAAAAATCCTAAATCTACCCTTCGTTTAGTCCTAAATGTTGGGATGTTACAGACTGAAAGTACCATTTGAATCCAAATTCTTCTCCGCCTTGCGCCGCATCGCCTTGACCAACGAGTCTTCTTTTGTGGCAGATGCACCTGAGGCATCAACTCCATGTCTACCACTCCTCCTGAATGATGTAGCACCCCTATTCCCAGGGGTGAGTGTAGCATCGTCGTTTGAAGAATAAAATGTCGGAGAGGTAGGCGCGCCCAACCCCTCCTGGATCAGGCCTCCTCCCTCCACCTCATACCCCTCCTGGTCCGCATGTACGTCCAACCCCACCTGGGCCAAAGGAGCTTGATGTCTACGCACTTCTATTCTTGTAGACAGTTATTGGGCCTCCAAGTGCAGAGGTTTGTAGAACAGGAGCAAGTTTCCCTTAAGTGGATTACCCAAGGTTTATCGAACTCGGGGAGGAAGTGGTCAAAGGTATCCCTCTCAAGCAACCCTGCAATCAAGATACAAGAAGTCTCTTGTGTCTCCAACACACCTAATACACTTGTCAGGTGTATAGGTGCACTAGTTCGGCGAAGAGATAGTGAAATACAAGTGATAAGAATATAAGACAACGGTGCCAAAAAAGAGCTTGACGGGTGGAAAATGTTGAAGGAAAATCTGAAATAAAGGTGGAAGCAAGAAAACATGTAACATATCTAGATGCAAACGGTGTTTCAATGTTTAGAAACAAGGCCTAGGGATCATACTTTCACTAGTGAAAACTCTCAATAAATATATTCTCTTCATGATACTACCCTGAACTACTCTCCGGTTGGACACTCTAATCCATGGTAGGGCTACAAAATCACACCTCAAAGTCTGCCTTCCCCATCTAGATAACCCCACACTGTCACCTTGAGCGCTAGATGGTTCCAACAAACACCACAATTTCATAAAGACATCCAAATCCAAATATACTCATGATAAGTATTTATGAACTCTATCCTAAGTGCCATCACGGTGTGCACGCTGTCACTTTCACACACGTGGGGAGAGCCTGAGATTGGTTTAAGCACTTGAGTAATAGAGTAGATCTACTTAATTACAAAGCTCATGAACACAATAAGATCATGCATAGAGAGAGAGAGAGATGAACACATGGCTACCGGTAGAGCCCTTAGCCTCGAGGAAGAATTACTCCCTCCTCATCATGGGAATCAACAACGGTGATGGAGATGGTGGTGGAGATCGATGGAGATGGCTTCGGGGCACTTCCCTGTCCCGGCTGGGTGCCGGAACAGAGACTTTCTATCCCCCGAATCTCCCCTTCAGTGGCGGCAGCGCTATGGAGGTTTCTTGTCTTTATCCTAGATTATTTAGGGTTTCTGAGTCAGGAGGCTTCTTATGGGCGAAGAGGCAACGCGAGGAGTAATCCAGGGGCCCCACAACCCCCGGTAGTGCGGCCTAGGTGGGCTAGCGCCACCCTAGGGTCTGCCCACCCTGGTGCCATACTCCGTCTCTACTTTTATTTTCCGTATCGCTCCGGAAAAAATAGTAAATTTGGCTTTTGTCCCGTCCAATTCCGAGAATATTCATTTTTAGCTTTTCTGAAACCAAATAGCAGAAAATAGGCAACTGACATGTAACTATCTCGGTGAATTACACTCCTAGTTACAAGCCGGGATGAGCGGAAATGGTTGAAATAGTACGGTGGGGCCCAAATGCCACTCACAGGTAGACCTTTCGGCCGTCCCAACCATTTCCAAACATCGGGACAAGAACGGGCGGCGTAATCGGCAGGCGAAGGGATCAACTACATACACAAATGAGTATGTATGCAAGCCACCATACAACAGTACATCAGAGCCATTCCATCTAAAAAGAAAGGAATATATAAACGCATACGGCAAGATTCAAATGTCCTAGGTAGATATAATAGTTTAGGATATCTCCTCATACATCAAACATCAGCGTATCAGGCGGAAGCGGCAAACAAGATCCGAGTACGGATAAGAAGCAAATCGGCATAAGATGCCCCATAAATAAACACATCCCGCACAGATCTCACGGATCCCGTTCCCGGAATCTCTACACGAACGATCGTTGCCCACATCGTCCGCCCTCCACCCAAGATCCATCTTGTGAGTGTACCTGTTCATCTGAATCAAATAATTTATCGTGTGAGACCCTAGGGGTACTCAGCAAGTCTTTATGCCTCTAAAGGGGACACAACCTGGGGTGACGCAATTGCAGCAAAAGATAAACCCTAACAATTCTATAGATACTCGCTAACCATCCGCCTAACCAAAGATAGACGGATGTCCGTGAATTAATGACAACAGTTATAACAGTAATATCAACAGATCCATCCTCCCCCTCGCTTACCAACGAGGAAGCGGACGAACAACCCCCCATCCGTTGGCAGTTTTATTATCCATTCCATGAGTGTTGCACTATTTACTAGTCAGTTACTTAGTCAAATTGAAAGCGGTACTTTAGTTATGCTTGTCTATGATCGAGAAACTGTGCTCCAAGTCGTCCATAACCGCGGACACGGCTTTCAGAAAGTTTTACCTAGGGTGCACAAATAGCAACACACACTCGATCAACCTCGAAAACCAAATCAAAACCCAATGAGGCATTCACGACAAAGCAATCACAGATTCAAATATTTCAGGGGACACCCATTGAGTACACCAACGAAGTTAGCCGACTCGAGACGGACTCAAGGTTTGCGCCGATGGTCAAAACGATCGGGAACCCGAAATGTGACTGGGCTTGTCGATACCGAAAACACTCCGACCTAAATAAAGACAAAAGACTCGCACAATTTTAAATAAAGCATGGCATAAGTACATGATAGTAAATAAAACCTCAAACTATTTTGTGGCCCCAAGAAATAAGAATGAATCAAGCTCTGGCTTAGGGGGGTCCCATAAGCCTCCCGGATGTGGATAGCGCGAATATTCAAGGAACAGGAATCAAGTACTCGGGGTCCTACGGGACACAAGTGGGCGTTCGGAAACCAAATATTATCTATCACCCACCGATGCCACTTTCATTAGTTATCCCATACTACTCAGGTTAAGTTGTTTAGGTACCTCGTTATCCATCAGACACTCACATACCCTACACATGCTGTTCTACGACTCGCATGGCTCAAACAACTCATGTAGTAATGGCTCATGGGATGGAGGAACAAGCTTCGGTGGGGTTTAAAAGTAAAGGCTATGCAATACTTGGGATTCAATTTAATGCAATCGCGACTCAATGATGCAAGAATAAGATAGAGGCAATAGGTACTATATGTATGCAAGCATGCGGTAGTGCTTGCCCGGCAGCGATTGAAGCGAGAGAAGGATGCGGTAGTGCTCACGGTTTCTTGATATATCCCGCCAGGCCTATTCGAAGAAGAACCAAACAAACAAGGGCCAACATAAATAAAGTGCACAAGCATAAGAATAAAATGCGACAAGCAAACAATCATGCCATGATGAATGATGCACAATTTGCATGGCAATAAAGTAGCATGGCACGGGTGAGGTGTAGATTACAAGAAATAAACATTTTATTGAGTTTTGGTCACATTTTTATACTCCAATAAGTTGATGTAATCTTTATATTTATATGATGCATGCTGCAAAACAGAACATGGAATGCATAAACAGAGAGGTCTCGTCGAGCTAATCATTTTAGACATATTATTTGTTAAATTTGGAGTTATAAAACAAAAGTTATTAATTAATTAAGGAAAAGGGTATTTTATTGTAATTTTAATCAACTTGAAATTTAAAGTGTTCAAAATATATTTTGGATGGCATATTTGAATTCCTCACATTTTTCTGATTTGAAAACATATATTATTTGTATTATTTGGATTTATGAATTTAAATTTATTTTTAAGTCAAAATTGGTAAAATGGAGTCAAAGTCAAAGGTTTGACTAGTTTGAAGTAGTTTTTGAAAATATTTGACTAAAGATTTGAATTGACATTCAAAAACAAAACATTTTTCATATAAGGTTTGAATTCAAATTCCAAACCATTTGAGAGTTATGAATTAGTTTGAATTTAAACAGATTTGAAATTTGAATTTGAATTGATTTAGAAAAGTTTGAATTTGAATCAGATAACAGCAAATACTTTTATACTCAGCTAAACCTAGCCATGGACACTGACAAGCGGGCCACATGCTGACTGGGACACACGCGCGCAGAAACGGGTTTTGTCACCGCGGACTCACCTAGTCACAGTGAATGACAGGCGGGCCAGGGGCAGAGCAGGGCCATGCACGCGCGCGGCCAGCCGGTGGGCGACACGTGGGCGATCCAGGGGAGTGCGGGATGAGGTGTTCAGATCTGCGGGGTGCTTTCTGCAAGATGGAACGGGAGAGGTCGATCAGGGCTTCGCGGCGGGAGGCGGGAAAAGGCGGTGTTTTCCGAAAAGCGTCACAGTCGATGAACTGAAACCCGTGTCTGGGAAGAACAACATCTGGAGCCAAGTTTGGAGATCGATGACGACGAATCTAGAGAGAATCTGGCTAAACCCTAGAAACATAAAACACAGATACGACTAAGGGCTACAACTTTCGTTCAGGTAGCGTCTCTGGGTGGCTGCATGCTGGCTTGACGAGGAACAGAGGCAGGACGGGGCTACTGCAGTGCTTGTCATGGCGCGGCAGGCGTCGCGTCTGGGTGTTCGACGGACGATGGCGGCGCTACGGTGCACGAGAGGGAAGGGGGGCATGTCTGGGAGGTCAAGGGGCTCACCGTGGGGTCGCCGGCGCGGTCGTTGGCGCTGAGGTTGCGAGGATCTAGCGGCGGGATCGCGGACGTTGAGCTCGGCCTGAGGCGGGCACTGGCGCTTAGGCTCCGGCGTGGTCCTGGTGCTACCCCGCGTACTGGGCGTCGAAGAGGAAGCAGAGGGAGGTCCTAGTGCTCCTGGTACGGCTTGGCTCGTCCAGCTCATCTAGAGGAAGAAGTGGCCGAGGCTAGGGTTTTGGGGCATGGTGGTGATCATGGTGGGGAGGGGGAATAAGAAGGGGGAATGGAGAGGTCAGGTTCCTCGGATCTTGATCCGGGATGCAGGGTGGTTGAGGTGATAAGGGAGGGAGGGGGGAGGCAGAGGGGGTGGTGGCCACCTTTATGCAAAAGAGAGGAGGAGGGGGCTCGGGTTAGATCTAGGGTTTGGAGAGAGGGGGACCAGGGGGAGGCACATGGGATGGGGTGGTTCCAGGGTGGTCGGGGTGGGGCACAAGGAGAGGAGGGTAAGCCAAGAGAGAGAGAGGTGAACTAGGGTTAGCTAGAGGGGTATGGCTGGTTAGGGTTAGATGGGGTGTGGTTTAGAGAGAAAGGTAAAGAGAGGGTGAGATGAGAGAGGGATGAGTGGTGAGGCTTATTGTTTTGTCAAGCTCAAGCAAGATCAAGCAAAGAGCAAGCAAGAACTAGACAAGGAAAAGAGAGGGTGAGTTAAAAGGTGGTGAGGTGTTGACATGATCCAAACACAAGTCCAAGATGAGGGGGTAGAGAGAGAGATGGTGGTGAGGGATGGAGATGATCCCAAAAAGAGAACATCCATTAAAACCAAGAGAGAAACAATTGGCTAAAGGTGGAGGTACCCTTGCATGGCCCATGCAAATTAATAAATGCCATGAATCATCCTTGTGAAAACAAAATAATAAACATGGCATTATTCTCATGCATCCCCAAATGTGGAGTAAAGGCCAAGCAAAATAATTTGTAGATTTGGATCCATCCTATCTCCCATGATCTAGGTTAAATACCAAAGAGAATAAAATACAAGCTCATGGATAATGGAATGGTGGAATTATAAAGTGGTGAAAAGAAAGGGTGGTGGAGTCAATAAAAGATATGCCCCCAACTCAACTTGGGCATTTAAACAATATATCAAGAACCAAATACAATATCAAGAGGCAAATACAATTAACAATGCATATGAGAGAAAAAACAAAACAAAAAGGGTTTTATATGATGCTCAAATGCAAGGTGGCATGATGACATGAGCATGAAATCATGATGATACAACAATTATATGTATGAAGTAGCCATTATATTACTAGTCCAAGTAGCATTACAGTTGTTAGACAAATGGGATGCTACAACTCTCCCCCACTAAACAGGAATCTCGCCCCGAGATTCTAGGAAGAAGAAGAAGACTCAAAGAGGGTAGGATAGTTGGCACAGAGCTCATCTTCACGCTCCCAAGTGGCTTCATCAACAGAATGGTGCGACCACTGCACCTTGCAGAACTTGATGGACTTGTTGCGAGTCCTTCTTTCTGCGATCTCAAGGATTTTTGTGGGGTGTTCTTGATAAGATAGGTCTTCTTGGAGATTGATTAGCTCATGATCCACGGTCCTGCCGGGATCCTTGAAGCACTTCTTGAGTTGAGAGATGTGGAAAACATCATGGACCTTGAGTTTTTCCGGGAGCTCAAGAGCATAAGCAACTTCTCCTCTTCTTCCACGAATTTTGAAAGGGCCGATGTATCTCGGAGCCAGCTTTCCTTTGATACCAAAACGGTGCGTGCCTTTCATGGGAGTGACACGAAGGTAAACGAGATTACCAGGGACATAGTCCATGTCCGTGTGCTTTCTGTCATAATTTCTCTTCTGGCGACTTTGAGCAATCTTCAGATTTTCAAGAATGATGTGCACCTTCTCCTCCGCTTGAGTTACAATGTCAGGCCCAAACCAAATTCTTTCTCCTGCACCCGACCAACCAATCGGAGTTCTGCATTTGCGGCCATAGAGAGCCTCAAATGGTGCCATCTTCAGACTTTTCTGGAAGCTGTTGTTGTAAGAAAATTCAGGATAAGGAATACATTCCTCCCACTTCATGCCAAAAGAGATGACGCAAGAACGAAGCATATCCTCCAGAATCTGATTGATCCTTTCAACTTGTCCTTGCGACTGAGGGTGGTAAGCTGTGCTGAAGTTCAATTTTGTCCCCAAAGCATTTTGGAAACTTTCCCAGAACTTGGAAGTGAAGATGCTTCCACGGTCTGAACTGATCTCAAGCGGAACCCCATACAGAGAGACAATTCTGTTGATATAGAGCTCAGCCAACTGAATTCCAGAAATTGTTTCCTTGACGGGGAAGAAGTGAGCCACTTTAGAAAGCCTGTCAATGACAACAAAGATTGCATTGTTGCCCTTCTGCGACCTTGGAAAACCAGTGATGAAGTCCATCTCTACTTTCTCCCATTTCCATTCCGGGGGTTTCAATGGCTTTAGAAGACCGTAAGGTTTCTGATGGACAGCTTTCACTCTGCGGCAGACATCACACTCCGAGACATACTTGGCACAATATCGTTTCAATCCCGGCCACCAATATTGTGTTTTCAATTCCATGTACATCTTTGTGCTGCCAGGGTGGATAGAAAGAACAGAATCATGCGCCTCCTTGAGAACTTGCTCTCTCAAACCCGGGTAGTTCGGAACAAACATCCGGTGTTCAAAGAAAAGCGTGCCTTGATCATCGACGTGGAAGGAATCATACTTCGGAAGATGAAGTTTTGAGATGATCTTTTTGGTGTGCGGATCACCAAGCTGACGAGAGCGAACCTTTTCTTCCAAGAGAGGGGTAGCCAGAAGGTTCATGAGATGCCCTTGTTCCACAATTTCAAGGTTGAGCTGACGGAATTCCTCGCACAAGAGAGGCTGTTGTTCTTCCATCATGAGGTTGTTGACATAAGCTTTGCGGCTGAGAGCATCGGCCATGACATTAGCTTTGCCGGGAGTGTAGTTGATGGTCAAATCAAAATCATTGATTGCTTCAATCCATCTCCTCTGCCGAAGGTTGATATCAGGCTGAGTGAAGATATACTTCAAACTCTTGTGATCAGAAAAGATTTCTAGCGGTTGCCCGACAAGTAATGCCTCCATAGTTTCAAAGCAAAGACAACTGCTGCGAGCTCGAGGTCATGTGTAGGATAGTTGATCTCATGCGTCTTCAACTGTCGAGAGGCATAAGCAACAACTTGTTTTTCTTGCATAAGGACCGCACCCAATCCTTGCAAAGAGGCGTCACAGAATATCTGGAAAGGCTTAGATGTATCCGGAGGAACCAAGACTGGTGTGGAAGTGAGCTTCTCTTTGAGTGTCTCAAAGCTTGCTTGACATGCAGGAGTCCAAAGGTATTTCTTGCCTTTCTTGAGGAGATCGGTAAGAGGCTTCGCTATCTTCGAAAAGTTCTGAACGAAGCGGCGGCAATAACTAGCCAACCAAGTAAACTCCGCACTTCTTTGACATTAACAGGAGGAAGCCATTCAACAATTGTCGTTAACGTTTCCGGGTTGACTGCAATGCCCTTAGCAGAGATGACGTGACCAAGATAGGTTACTTGAGGCAGCCAAAACTCACACTTGGAGAACTTTGCATACAAGCGGTTCTCACGAAGCTTGTTTAGGACACACCGAAGGTGTTCTTCATGTTCTTCCTTTGACTTAGAATAGACTAAGATGTCATCCAGATAGACCACAACGAACTTATCAAGATACTCCATGAAAACCGAGTTCATAAGCCTCGAGAAGGTAGCAGGTGCGTTGGTGAGACCGAAAGACATGACCGTGTACTCATACAGGCCATAGCGGGTGGTGAAAGCTGTTTTAGGAACATCTTCCTTGCGAATCTTGATTTGGTGATAACCACTTCTCAAGTCAAGCTTAGAGAAAACCATAGCTCCAGCTAGCTGATCGAAGAGATCATTAATCCGCGTAAGGGGATATTTATTCTTGATGGTTTTAGCATTAAGAGCCCGATAGTCAACACAAAGTCTATCAGTCCTGTCTCGCTTCTTCACAAAGATTGTTGGGCTACCCCAAGAAGAAGTACTGTGTTGAATGAAACCCAACTTCTCTTGTTCATCAAGCTGACGTTTGAGTTCAGCCAACTCAGCAGGACCCATTTTATAAGGCCGCTTGGAGATAGGAGCCGTTCCAGGTTCAAGCTCAATTACAAACTCAACCTCACGATCCGGAGGCATACCCGGCAACTCTTCAGGAAAGACATCTGGGAACTCGCAGACCACCGGAACACTCTGAATAGCTTCCATAGCATCATCGTTCAGAGCCGCCAAAGAGAAAAGCTGGATAGCAGGAGTCAGACTTGGAGAAAACACTATATGGCCTTCAGGAATCTTCAGAGAAACCGAGCGTTCAGCATAATCAATCACAGCTGCATTTGCTGTCAACCAATCCATGCCCAAGATGACATCAATGTCAGAATTGCCCAGAACAATTAAGGACGCCGAGAACGAAGAGCCACCAATCTCAATTTGATTGCCATGGCTGATTTTAGAAGCTGCCATCTTTGCTCCAGGAGAAAGGACCATTAACCGCTTAAGGAGAGCATCCAACGCTAACCCATTCTTATTTGCAAACTTGATAGAAACAAAAGAATGCGATGCACCAGAATCAAACAAAACTCGTCCAGGGACTGAGTTAACGAGAAGCATACCCATCACAACTCCAGGTGCATGCTCAGCTTGAGCGGCGTTGACACAGTTGGCACGAGCAACAGTAGACCCGGGCTTGGTGTTGATGTTGAGAGCCCGAGGTGGTGGTGCACGAACCAAAGGAGAGCTTGCCGCAGATCTTGGAGGTGGTGGAAGAAGAGCTTTGTTTTTCATCGGACAGTTCCAGTTTTGATGCCCAGAGTCTCCACACGTGAAACAAGCACCAGGTGGACGTGGAGCAACGTAGCCAGGGACTCCGCCAGGCGCTCCAGGGTAGTGGTGGTTGTAGCCCCTGGGAGCAGCAGTGAGGAAGTTTGGTGGCCTTGCCGCGAAGCTTGAAGGTCTTGGTGGAGCCGGGAGCGACGGTGGGGTGTTAGGAACCCAGACACGACGCTTAGAAGGAGTTGACATAGCTGAAGATCTTGCTGCCTCGCGGTTGTGTTTCTTTGACTCCTCAAACACTTGCCTACTTGCTTCTTCCTGCAGAGTTGTATGCTAAAGTTCCAGAAAAGACGCCGGCCTTGCATGTGTGATTGCATATTTAATCGATGCATTGAGCCCTTGCCGGAACCTCTTTTGCTTCTTCTTGTCATCAGAGATCTCATCGCCACCATAACGAGAAAGGTTCATGAAGTTCCTGATGTAGGTATTGACATTATCATTTCCCTGCTTTAGGTTGAGAAACACTTCCTTCATCCTCTCCATGACAATTTCTGACAGATACTGCTCTTTGAAGGCTCCGGTGAACTGTTCGCAAGTAGGCTGAAAACCAATGCAGTTTTCCTTCAGGTAATTCTCCCACCAGAGAGCTGCATCTCCCTTCAGAAGGTGAGTAGCACATTTTACCCATTCTTGCTCAGGAACATCAGTAGTCTCCAGTAGCCTTGACATCTCACGCAACCAATCATCAGCATCAAGTGGTTGATCGGACACATCAAATTGGCATGGGTTGAACTTCAGGAAGCTTTTGATGTCTCCTCGCTTGGGAGGTGGAGGTAGCGGAGCAAACTCATTCCTCCGACCACTCTCTTCAAAACGCTGTTGGTTCTGCTGCATTGCTGCCAAGACATTGGCGATGTTTGACAACGCGGATCCCAGTTCAGGTGAAATGTCCTCATCAGAACGGCGTGGTGGTGCCATCCTGTGATTGATATAAAACACAAGTCAGTACTATAATGGAGAATAATAATAATCCAAAATAGTACCAAGATGGAATTAACCAAGATTAAAGGATACGATTTACCAAGATGATATTAAAATATCAACAAAGTTCAAAGCACCTAGAAGATATTAAGCATATCGCACACGACTGAAAAGGAGTGTGGTACACAGATATATCAAAGAAAAAATTTCCGCAAATTTCGGCATTAAAATACCAGTAGATGCGCAAAATCACTTAACGAATCAAGATTAGTGACTCTACCAATTCAATATACAAAAGCGAATGATAAGAGTAGTGGGATGGTCGTGACTCCATCCCGCACTCAAAGCATTACTCCGCACATGAATAAGTAGAACACATATCCTAACCCCTTCTTCTCACGATGAACCTAAAGATTAGTAACTACGGAAACGAACACCCCAAACAAGATAACGTCGGATAACAAAGGGTAAGACAGATCGCGTCGGTTTGCAAAAGCCTGTCGGTATGGAATGTACCAACAGTTGATAACCAAAAGGCCGATTAAAGATAACATGTTGGATGCAACAGATAGACAAGGAATTACACACACACACACACACAACCTATGGTACTACGGAAACCCAGAACACGTGAATCCTAGTTTGAATTTTAAGAAGAGGATTGAAAACGTTACACTTCCTTACCAGAAAATGGTGGGTGGGTGGGTAAGAAGAAAAGTGGAAGCAGTCCTACTCTCGCGTTTTGTTTTTCCCTAGTATACATAGCTACCAAAATATTTGCTAGAATGACAACGACCATTTGGCTGAGACCCTGAAGGGCGGGATGGCACTGATACCAATTGTAACTACCTCGGTGAATTACGCTCCTAGTTACAAGCCGGGATGAGCGGAAATGGTTGAAATAGTACGGTGGGGCCCAAATGCCACTCACAGGTAGACCTTTCGGCCATCCCAACCATTTCCAAACATCGGGACAAGAGCAGGCGTAATCGGCGAAGGGATCAACTACATACACAAATGAGTACGTATGCAAGCCACCATACAACAGTACATCAGAGCCATTCCATCTAAAAATAAAGGAAATATAGCAACGCCATACGGCAAGATTCAAATGTCCTAGGTAGATATAATAGTTTAGGATATCTCCACATACATCAAACATCAGAGTATCAGGCGGAAGCGGCAAACAAGATCCGAGTACGGATAAGAAGCAAATCAGCATAAGATTCCCCATAAATAAACACATCCCGCCCACAGATCTCACGGATCCCCGTTCCCGGAATCTCTACACCGAACGATCGTTGCCCACATCGTCCGCCTCCTCCACCCAGTATCCATCTTGTGAGTGTACCTGTTCATCTGAATCAAATAATTTATCGTGTGAGACCCTAGAATTTTCGGCAAGTCTTTATGCCTCTAAAGGGACACAACTGGGTGACGCAATTGCAGCAAAAGATAAACCCTAACAATTCTATAGATACTCGCTAACCATCCGCCTAACCAAAGATAGACGGATGTCCGTGAATTAATGACAACAGTTATAACAGTAATATCAACAGATCCCTACTCCCCCTCGCTTACCAACGAGGAAGCGGACGAACAACCCCCCATCCGTTGGCAGTTTTATTATCCATTCCATGAGTGTTGCACTATTTACTAGTCAGTTACTTAGTCAAATTGAAAGCAGTACTTTAGTTATGCTTGTCTATGATGGAGACACTGTGCTCCAAGTCGTCCATAACCGCGGACACGGCTTTCAGAAATTTTTACCCTGCAGGGGTGCACAAATAGCAACACACACTCGATCAACCTCGGAAAAACCAAATCAAAACCCAACGAGGCATTCACGACAAAGCAATCACAGGATTCAGAAATATTTCAGGGGGCCACCCCATTGAGTACACCATAGCGAACGGTTAGCCGACTCGAGACGGACTCAAGGTTTTGCGCCATGTAACGTATTTGGGAACCCGAAAATGTGACTGGGCTTGTCGATACAGCTGAAACACTCCGCGACCTAAAAGATGCAGTGCATTACCTCGCACAATTTTAAATAAAGCGGTAAAGCATGGCATAAATACAGGATAGTAAATAAAACCTCAAACTAGTTTGTGGCCCCAAGAAATAAGAATGAATCAAGCTCGCTCGGGGGTCCCATAAGCCTCCCGGATGTGGATAGCGCGAATATTCAAGGAACAGGAATCAAGTACTCGGGGTCCTACGGGACACAAGTGAGCATGAAAAACCAAATAACAGATATTGCTCACCGTTGCCACTTTCATTAGTTATCCCATACTACTCAGGTTAAGTTGTTTAGGTACCTCGTTATCCATCAGACACTCACATACCCTACACATGATGTTCTACGACTCGCATGGCTCAAACAACTCCTGTAGTAATGGCTCATGGGATGGAGGAACAAGCTTCGGTGGGGTTTAAAAGTAAAGGCTATGCAATACTTGGGATTCAATTTAATGCAATCGCGACTCAATGATGCAAGAATAAGATAGAGGCAATAGGTACTATATGTATGCAAGCATGTGGTAGTGCTTGCCTGGCAGCTCAGTTGAAGCGAGAGAAGGATCTGGGTAGTGCTCCTGGGTTTCTTGATATATCCCCTGCTCAGCGTCTATTCTAAGAAGAACCAAACAAACAAGGGCCAACATAAATAAAGTGCACAAGCATAAGAATAAAATGCGACAAGCAAACAATCATGCCATGATGAATGATGCACAATTTGCATGGCAATAAAGTAGCATGGCATGGGTGAGGTGTAGATTACAAGAAATAAACATTTTATTGAGTTTTGGTCACATTTTTATACTCCAATAAGTTGATGTAATCTTTATATTTATATGATGCATGCTGCAAAACAGAACATGGAATGCATAAACAGAGAGGCCTCGTCGAGCTAATCATTTTAGACATATTATTTGTTAAATTTGGAGTTATAAAACAAAAGTTATTAATTAATTAAGAAAAAGGGCATTTTATTGTAATTTTAATCAACTTGAAATTTAAAGTGTTCAAAATATATTTTGGATGGCATATTTGAATTCCTCACATTTTTTGATTTGAAAACATATATCATTTGTATTATTTGGATTTATGAATTTAAATTTATTTTTAAGTCAAAATTGGTAAAATGGAGTCAAAGTCAAAGGTTTGACTAGTTTGAAGTAGTTTTTGAAAATATTTGACTAAAGATTTGAATTGACATTCAAAAACAAAACATTTTTCATATAAGGTTTGAATTCAAATTCCAAACCATTTGAGAGTTATGAATTAGTTTGAATTTAAACAGATTTGAAATTTGAATTTGAATTGATTTAGAAAAGTTTGAATTTGAATCAGATAACAGCAAATACTTTTATACTCAGCTAAACCTAGCCATGGACACTGACAAGCGGGCCACATCTTGTTGGGACACACGCTTGCAGACGGTTTTGTCACATGACTCACCTAGTCACAGTGAATGACAGGCGGGCCAGGGGCAGAGCAGGGCCATGCACGCGTGCGGCCAGCCGGTGGGCGACACGTGGGCGATCTAGGGCAGTGCGGGATGAGGTGTTCAGATCTGCGGGGTGCTTTCTGCAAGATGGAGCAGAGGTGGCGACAATGGGCTTGGGAAGTTGGCGGGGAAAAAGGCCAGGGTGTTTTCCAGAAAAGCGTCTGCGCAGGTCAGATGAACTGAAACCCGTATGCAGGAAGAACAACATGGAGCCAAGTTTGGAGATCGATGACGAATCTAGAGAGAATCGCTAAACCTAGAAACATAAAACAGAATCGACTAAGGGCTACAACTTTCGTTCGGTGGCGTCTCTTGGGGTGGCTGCTGGCCGCGAGCTTCGACAGGCAGGCGGGGCGGGGCTACTGCATTCTTGTCTGCAGCCGTGGCGTCTTGTGAGGTGTTCGACGGACGATGGTGGCGCTACGGTGCACGGGAGGGAAGGGGGGCATGTCTGGGAGGTCAAGGGGCTCACCGTGGGGTCGCCGGCGCGGTCGTTGGCGCTGAGGTTGCGAGGATCTAGCGGCGGGCTCGTGGACGTTGAGCGCGGCCTGAGGCGGGGCACGGCGGCGCTAGGCTGCTCCGGCGTGGTCCTGGTGCTACCCCGCGTACTAGGCGTCGAAGATGAAGCAGAGGGAGGTCCTGGTGCTCCTGGTACGGCTTGGCTCGCTCCATCTCGTCTAGAGGAAGAAGTGGCCGAGGCTAGGGTTTTGGGGCATGGTGGTGATCATGGTGGGGAGGGGGAAGAAGAAGGGGGAATGGAGAGGGGTCAGGGTTCCTCCAGATCTTGATCTGGGATGCCTGGGGTGGTTGAGGTGATAAGGGAGAGAGGGGAGAGGCACATGGGGTGGTGGCCACCTTTATGCAAAAGAGAGGAGGAGGTGGCTCGGGTTAGATCTAGGGTTTGGAGAGAGGGGACCAGGGGGCGCATGGGATGGGGTGGTTCGGGTGGTCGGGGTGGGCATCTTTGGCGGGGAGAGGAGGTAAGCCAAGAGAGGGGGAGAGGTGAACTAGGGTTAGCTAGAGGGGGGTATGGCTCGGGTTAGGGTTAGATGGGGGTGTGGTTTAGAGAGAAAGGTAAAGAGAGAGGGTGAGATGAGAGAGGGATGAGTGGTGAGGCTTATTGTTTTGTCAAGCTCAAGCAAGATCAAGCAAAGAGCAAGCAAGAACTAGACAAGGAAAAGAGAGGGTGAGTTAAAAGGTGGTGAGGTGTTGACATGATCCAAACACAAGTCCAAGATGAGGGGGTAGAGAGAGAGATGGTGGTGAGGGATGGAGATGATCCCAAAAAGAGAACATCCATTAAAACCAAGAGAGAAACAATTGGCTAAAGGTGGAGGTACCCTTGCATGGCCCATGCAAATTAATAAATGCCATGAATCATCCTTGTGAAAACAAAATAATAAACATGGCATTATTCTCATGCATCCCCAAATGTGGAGTAAAGGCCAAGCAAAATAATTTGTAGATTTGGATCCATCCTATCTCCCATGAGCTAGGTTAAATACCAAAGAGAATAAAATACAAGCTCATGGATAATGGAATGGTGGAATTATAAAGTGGTGAAAAGAAAGGGTGGTGGAGTCAATAAAAGATATGCCCCCAACTCAACTTGGGCATTTAAACAATATATCAAGAACCAAATACAATATCAAGAGGCAAATACAATTAACAATGCATATGAGAGAAAAACCAAAACAAAAGGGTTTTATATGATGCTCAAATGCAAGGTGGCATGATGACATGAGCATGAAATCATGATGATACAACAATTATATGTATGAAGTAGCCATTATATTACTAGTCCAAGTAGCATTACAGTTGTTAGACAAATGGGATGCTACATGACACTGTGGCATCTTGTCAATAGGTTAGTTCCAGAAAGTGTATAAAAATACCTCAAAGTGTAGACAAAACATAAGACAAATGATATAAAACAAGCATGGAGCATCAAAAATTATAGATACGTTTATGATGTATCAGAGAGAAAGCAGCATGCCAGCCTCCGGTATGATGCGTGAGTAGTTCCACCTTGGACTATGGGTCCATGTAGTAGCTAGATGGTTGTTTCTCCTCCTTTGTGCTACCATGTTTATATCTTGTGAGATCCGTTCATGATCAAGATCATCTATTTGTAATCATGCATGTTGTGTTTGTGGGGATCTGATGGATGTTGAGATTACTATGTCAAATTGATTAATGGTTCTATCTTATTGATTCTATCATGTCTGTGTTGTTTGTGATCTTGCATTCTCTCCGTTTCTAGTAGCTATCTTGGCCAAGTATATGCTAGTGACTCCAAGAGGGAGTATTTATGCTCGATAGTGGGTTCATGCCTCTATTTAATCTGGGGAAGTGATAGAAATCTCTAAGGTTGTAGATGTGTTGTTGCTACTAGGGGGAAAACAACGGTCTCTTGTTCATGGGACAAGTGGATTGTTTACCTTACACACTTTGCTTAAAGCAGTTATCCTTTGCTTGCAACTTAATACTGGAGGGGGTTTGGATGATAACTTGAAGGTGGATTACTGATACGTCGGAAACGTATCTATAATTTTTGATGTTCCATGCTTGTTTAGTATCTACTTTGCTTTACTTTGTCTACACTTTGAGGTGTTTTTATAACTTTTCTGGATCTAACCTATTAACAAGTTGCCACTCTGCCAGTTGCCTGTTTTCTTCTGTCTTTGGTTCCAGGAAGGCAGAAAATCAATATTCTTGGAATTGGACGGGACAAAAGCCAAATTCAATATTTTACCGTGGGGGAAACGGATCCACAAGACGATACAGAGAAGCGAACCAGGGTGGCGAAACCCCCTAAGCGGCCAGGTGGGCCTTTGGGCAGGTGTGGCCCTCTGTCGCCTCCGGGAACAGGTGTGGCCCCCCTGGGATCCCAACCTCGCCTATTTGCCTATAAGAAGCCCCCGATGAAGAAACCCTAGGCACCCGATCAAAATGAAGGGAATATGCCCTGAGAGGCAATAATAAAGTGTTTATTATGTGTATTCCAAGTATATGATAGATGTTTATTTTGCATGCTATAATTGTATTAATACGGAAACGTTAATACATGTGTGTTTAATAAACAAACAGAAAGTTCCTAGTTATGCCTCTCTCATAAACTAGCCCGTTGATTAACAAGATGATCAAGGTTTCCTGATCATGGACATTGGATGTTGTTAATAACGGGATCACAACATTAGTGTAATGATGTGATGAACATTCATCCGAAGTATAGCATTACGATCAAAGTCATTGAGTTTATATTGCTATAACAACTTACGAAGTGATCCTAATCCTTAGACCATGAGATCATGTCAATCACTAACACGGAAGAGTTTCTTGATAACATCAAACGTCACACCGTAACAGGTGATTATAAAGATGGATTCAGAACTAATAAAGTGTTATGTTGAGGCTCATAGATCGAGAGTGGAATTTTTCATCCCGATGACGGATAGATATACTCTGGCCCTCGGTGATATCACATTGATTAGCTTGCAAGCAAGTGATTTGATCACTAGAATGTTATATCACAGAACGAGAAAAGAGTGCATGTCGATGCGAGATCAAACTAGGTATGGAGATACCGATGATTGAATCTCGGACATGTAATATATCGTGAAACAAAGGGATTAAGATACTAGCGTAAAAGGTTAAGCGATCATAAGAAAGTCATCGTTGAATGTGTGGGAGTCAAGATGGGTCTCCGGATCCCGCTCGATTATTGATCGAGAGGGTCTCGATCATGTCCGCATTATTCACGAACCGTAGGGTGACACACTTAAGAGACACCTACATCCAATTGGAGCAAATGTTTCATGCCGAAAGAATGAACAAGCGGAATTTATTTCACTAGATACCAAAGCAGTTTTGGTGAAATTGCATAAAGTGGTTATGCATGTGAAATAGAATTCTAGCAAGGGTTATTGTGAATGTTTGTCATTAAAGTAATTGACAAAATTCTGAATAAAATAAAAGAGTTTTATTTAATGAGAGTTTGCATTAAATTTGGTGGAAATTTAATGGGAATTTTGAGTGGACTTTGAGTGGAGGGAATTTAGAGGAGTTTTGTGAGTGGAGTGTCCACCCACATGAAGAGGGAGGGCAAGGGGCAGTCCCCATGCGCCACCCCTTGGGGTTCCCCCTCCTCCTATAAAGGAGCCCCTCCTCACTTGTCTCTCACACCTCCTCGTGAAGGATCTCTCTCCCCTCTAGAATTTATCCCCATGGTCTCGGACTAGCGAGATACATGTTCCGGTGGCTATTCGGCAAGAAAGAGTTGTGCTTCCGCTGCGCATTTGAGCGAGGCGGAGGTTGCTCGGTGCCTCGAGCGTGTGTGCGAAACGGATGCGCTGATTTGCGGCGCTAGGACTTCCTCTCGATCTTGAGATCGGCAAGAGATCGTCTACATCAACCACGAGTTGAACTCGTTAAGCTTTGTCGGTCTTCAAGGGTATGTTCTCTACGGATATACATTCGTTGTTTGTATCTAGTATATAGATCTTGGTATATAGTTCACATAGGAAAATTTTTGTTTTCTATCTGCGAACCCTTGATGGGTATCGAGCGGATCTATGCGTAGATACTTTACACGGGTAGTACACATATGAGTATGTGGCGATGATGATCATGTTGTTGCTCCTTTGTTGTGATTTTGGATATTGGTGGCATAGTGGGATGAAGCGGCTGGACAAACTTTACATGTCCTCGCACATAAGACCTGTTCCACGCTTGACATGCAACTAGTTTGCATAAGTGGCTAGCGGTGTCTGTCTCTCCTACTATAGTCAATATCTATTTTGCAAGCGAGTTGTCAACAATTTGATTATCCTCGTTGTGGTTCATGTTCGTAGGTAAGAACGGTTCTATCTCGAAAGCCCTAAGCCACGTAAAACTTGCAATGGATAAATTAGAGGCGTCTAGTTTAGATTGTTCTTTGGGCTAGTGTTATGATATGGTAGTGTTGTAAGTAGAAGTATGAGATGATACTCTTACACACATAGCGTGTAAAATCCATAGACCTTGGATTTACACATATAGGTATGATAGTGATCATACCACGATGCACATGATAGAGATCATCTGCGGAACCATATAATTTCACTAATAAACATATGATGTTTGGTTGCATCTTATATTGCTTGTTTAGCGCTTTGTTAAGCATAATAAGATGATCCCTCATTTAAATATCAAGATAAGAATGTGTTCTTCCTTTAGTATGCACCGATTATGTTTTCGCGCTCCAAGACATCACGTGATGATCGGGTGTTCTTGGATCCACGACCATATTTCGGTGTAAAAGCAGTTACACGCAAATACTAAGGTTCTAACTTGGCGAGCCTAGCATGTACATACATGGCCTCGGAACACGTACCGAAAGGTTAAGCATGAGTCATATAGTTGATATGATGCCCATTTGATGCTCGCCTTTGAAGCTATCCGACTCACGTGATGATCGGACTTGGTGTAGTGGATTTGGTTCATGTAATCACCAAAAGGACACGAGGGATGTCGCTTTTGAGTGGGAGTTCATTCGTAATATAGATTAGTTGAACTCGATCTATCATACACTTAGTCTAAACTTTACAAATTCTGTTGTAGATGGCACCACCGCTTTTAATTTCAATGTGTTCATGGAGAAAGAGAAACTAGCAACGCGGTAGCAACTTTCTTGAATGGGCCATGAATTTGAGGATTCTCCTCTCACGCACAAAAGCAATATGTGCTAGAAGCGCGTTAGGCCCCCACCTTTGATGATGCCTGACGAGGAGAAGAATGTCTATCGGACTCGTCAGAGGACCACAACTTAGTTCATTGCGGCATATTGTATGGGCTAGAGCAGAACTTCAAAGCGTTTCAAACGGCAATGCATTTGATATAATGGGTGAGTTGAAAATGATTTTCGACACACATGCTTGTAGAGAGCTACAATGCTTCGTAAAAGTTCTTTAGCTGCATGATGGAAGAGCACAACTCCGTTAGTGAGCATGTACTCAAGATGTCGTTCTGCCGATAAGCTTGTGTCCTTGGGAATAACGATTCCCATTGACTTAGGCATCCATCGTGTTCTGCGTCCGCCACCTAGCTATAAGAGCTTCGTGATGAACTATAGTATGCAAGGCATGAAGAAGTCTCCCGAGCTTACACAATGCTTAAAAGTGCAGTGGAGATCAAAAGGAACATCAAGTGTTGATGATCAATAGGAACACTGGTTTCAAGAAAGACAAGAAGGAAAGCGGAAGGAAGTAAGGCGGCAAGCTGTTGCAGCGCTGAAGAAACCCGAGTTGGACCTAAGTCGATTCGAAAGTGCTACTATTGTAAGGGGATCACATCGGCGCAATCGCCCCAAGTATCTCGAGACAAGAAGGCCGGCAAGGCAAACAAAGGTATATATGATATACATGTTATTGATGTGTACTTGACTAGTGCTCGCAGAGAACACGGGTATTTGATACGGTTAAGTTGCTAATATTTGTAACTCGAATCGGGTCGCGGAACAAGCGACCGCTAGCAAGGTGAGGTCAAGATGCGTGTCGGCAATGGATCAAACGTTGATGTAATCGCCGTCGAACGCCTCTCCACTTACCGTCCGGATTAGTCATAAACTTGAATAAATGTTATCCGGTGCCTGACCGAGCATGAACGTTGTATCCGGATCATGTTTGATGCAAAGTGGTTATTCATTTAAATCGAGAACAATGGTTGTTCCATTTATATGAATGAAATCTTTTATGGTCATGCACCGATGATGAATGGTTTATTTCTAGATCTCAATGATAATGTTACACATATTCATAATGTTGATGCTAAAAGGATTAAACTTAATGATGATATATCCGCATATATGTGGTAATCGCTGCTCAGGTCATATTGGCATTAAACGCATGAAGAAGCTCCATTCGGATGGACTTTTGGAATCACTTGATTATGAATCATTTGATACATGTGAGCCATGCCTTATGGGCAAGATGACTAGAACGCCGCTTTTCGGTTCAATGGAACGGGTGATGATTTATTGGAAATCATACATTCGATGTATGTGGTCCAATGAGTGTGTCGACGAGGTGGATATCGTTATTTTGTTACTTTCACGATGATTTGAGTAGATACGGTTATATCTACTTGATGAAACACAAGTCCGAAACCTTTGAAAAGTTCAAGGAATTTCGTAATGAAGTGGAAAATCATCGTAATAGAAAGATCAAATTTCTACGGTCCGACCGTGGAGGTGAGTATCTAAGTTACGAGTTTAGCACTCACATGAAAGAGTGTGGAATTGTTTCACAACTCACACCGCCGAACACCACAAATAAATGGTGTGTCTGAACGTCAGAATCGCATTTTATTAGATATGGTTCGATCTATGAAGTCTCCGACGGACTTGCCGTTGTCATTTTGGGGTTATGCACTAGAAACCGCATTCACTTTAAATTGGGCACCATCTAAATCCGCTGAAAAGACACCGTATAAATTATGGTTTGGAAACAAACCTAAGCTGTCATTTCTAAAGTTTGGGGATGCGATGTTTATGTGAAGAAACTTCAACCGGATAAACTCGAACCCAAAGCGAAAAATGCGTCTTCATAGGATACCCTAAAGAAACTATTGGGTATTCCTTCTATCACGCATCCGAGGGCAAGGTTTTTGTTGTTAAGAATGGATCCTTTCTAGAGAAAGAGTTTCGCGAAAGGTGTGAGTAGTCGGAAGGTAGAACTCAAGAGGTTGTGGAACCTTCTCTTCAAAGTATGGCGAGTTGCAATGCGAAGTTGTTCCGAGTTGGCTCCACCTGTTGAAGAGGGAACTAATGATAATGATCATGAAACTCCGAAAGAGAGTACTACCGAACCTCGCAGGTCAAACAGGACGCGTGCAGCTCCCGAGTCAGACGGAAATCTGTCATGAATTTCATGGTTGATGAAAATAATGACCTCGCGACGTATGAAGAAGCGATGATGAGCCCGGATTCCAACAAATGGTTAGAAGCCATGAAATCCGAGATGGAATCCATGTATGAAAATCAAGTTTGGAACTTGGTGGAATTACCTCACGACCAAAAGGCCATGGAGAACAAATGGATTTTCAAAAGGAAAACTGATGCTGATGGTAATGTGACCATCTATAAAGCTCGACTTGTCGCAAAGGGGTTTCGACAAATTCAAGGAGTTTACTACGATGAGACTTTCTCTCCCGTAGCGATGCTAAAGTCAGTTAGGATTATGTTAGCAATTGCTGCATATTTCGATTATGAAATATGGCAGATGGATGTCAAAACCGCGTTTCTCAATGGTAATATTGAAGAAGAGTTGTATATGATACAACCAAAGGGTTTTGTCGATCCTATGGATGCTAACAAGGTGTGCAAGCTTCAGCGATCCATCTATGGATTGAAGCAAGCATCACGAAGTTGGAATCTCCGCTTTGATGAGGTGATCAAAGAGTTTGGATTTGTCCAAACTTATGGATAAGCTTGTATTTACAAGAAAGTGAGTGGGAGCAATGTGGCATTTACGATATTATATGTGGATGACATATTATTGATCGAATGATATAGAACTTTAAACAATGTTAAAAGTTATCTAAACAAAGAATTTTCAATGAAGGACCTAGGTGAAGCGTCATACATATTAGGCATAAAGATCTATAGAGATAGATCTAGGCGCCTAATAGGGCTATCGCAAAGTACATACCTTGATAAGATTTTAAAGAAGTTTAAAATGGACGGAAGTAAGAAGGGTTCTTACCTATGTTGCAAGGCAAGACATTGAGTAAGACTCAAAGTCCGGCTTCGGAAGAAAGAGAGATAATGGACAAAGTCCCTATGCTTCACCATAGGCTCTATAATGTACGCCATGCTATGTACAAGACCGATGTGGCACACACTATTAGTTTGACTAGTAGGTACCAATCGGATCCGTGTTGAACATCGGATAGCGGTCAAGAATATCCTTAAGTACTTACGAAGAACTAAGGATATGTTTCTTGTATACGGAGGTGAAGAAGAGCTCGTCGCTAAGTGTTATGTCGACGCTTAGCTTTGACACCGATCCGGATGACTCTAAGTCTCAATCCGGATACGTATTTCTCATGAATGGCGGGCGCGGTTAGTTGGAGGAGCTCCAAACAACCTGTGTAGCGGATCAACAACGGAGGTCGAATATGTTGCTTTGAAGCTTCGAGAGCGATTTGGATGAAGGAGTTCATATCCGAACTAGGAGTTGTGGCAAACGCGTTGGACCCAATGGTGATCTATTGTGACAACAATGGTGCCATTGCCAATGCCAAAGAGCCAAGGTCTCACAGGCATTCCAAGCATAAGCGCCGGTTTCACTCCATCCATGAGCATGTCAAGGATGGAGATATAAAGATTTAGAAGTACATACGGATCTCAATGTAGCAGATCCGTTGACTAAAAATCTCCCTAGAGCAAAACATGATCAACACGAACTCTATGGGTGTTAGATTTATCACTATGTAACTAGATTATTGTCTCTAGTGCAAGTGGGAGACTCAAGGAATATGCCCCGAGAGGCAATAATAAAGTGTTTATTATGTGTATTCCAAGTATATGATAGATGTTTATTTTGCATGCTATAATTGTATTAATACGAAACGTTAATACATGTGTGTTTAATAAACAAATGTAAAGTTCCTAGTTATGCCTCTCTCATAAACTAGCCCGTTGATTAACAAGATGATCAAGGTTTCGATCATGGACATTGGATGTTGTTAATAACGGATCACAACATTAGTGTAATGATGTGATGAACATTCATCCAAGTATAGCATTACGATCAAAGTCATTGAGTTTATATTGCTATAACAACTTACGAAGTGATCCTAATCCTTAGACCATGAGATCATGTCAATCACTAACACCTAAGAGTTTCTTGATAACATCAAACGTCACAACAGTAACAGGTGATTATAAAGATGGATTCGAACTAATAAAGTGTTATGTTGAGGCTCATAGATCGAGAGGAATTTTTCATCCCGATGACGGATAGATATACTCAGGCCCTCTCGGTGATATCACATTGATTAGCTTGCAAGCAAGTGATTTGATCACTAGAATGTTATATCACAGAACGAGAAAAGAGTGCATGTCGAACGAGATCAAACTAGGTATGGAGATACCGATGATCGAATCTCGGACATGTAATATATCGTGAAACAAAGGGATTAAGATACTAGCGTAAAAGGTTCCGACGATCACAAGAAAGTCATCGTTGAATGTGTGGAGTCGATGGGTCTCCAGATCCCGCTCGATTATTGATCCGAGAGGGTCTCGATCATGTCCGCATTATTCACGAACCGTAGGGTGACACACTTAAGAGACACCGACATCCAATTGGAGCAAATGTTTCATGCCGAAAAGAATGAACAAGCGCAGGAATTTATTTCACTAGATACCGAAAGCAGGTTTCGTGAAATTGCATAAAGTGGTTATGCATGTGAAATAGAATTCTAGCAAGGGGTTATTTGTGAATGTTTGTCATTAAAGTAATTGACAAAATTCTGAATAAAATAAAAGAGTTTTATTTAATGAGAGTTTGCATTAAATTTGGTGGAAATTTAATGGGAATTTTGAGTGGACTTTTGAGTGGAGGGAATTTAGAGGAGTTTTGTGAGTGGAGTGTCCACCACATGAAGAGGGAGGGCAAGGGCAGCCCCATGCCACCCCCTTGGGGTTCCCCCTCCTCCTATAAAAGGAGCCCCCCTCCTCACTTGTCTCTCACACCTCCTCGTGAAGGAGCTCTCTCCCCCTCTAGAATTTATCCCCCATGGTCTCGGACTAGCAAGATACCTGTTCCCGGTGGATATTCGGCAAGAAAGAGTTGTGCTTCCTGCATCGCGAGCGAGGAGGCGGAGGTTGCTCGGTGCCTCGAACGTGTGTGCGAGCACGGATGCGCTGCTGATTTGCGGCTCTAGGACTTCCTCTCGATCTTGAGATCGGCAAGAGATCGTCTACATCAACCACGAGTTGAACTCGTTAAGCTTTGTCGGTCTTCAAGGGTATGTTCTCTACGGATATACATCCGCCCGTTGTTTGTATCTAGTATATAGATCTTGGTATATAGTTCACATCGTAGGAAAATTTTTGTTTTCTATGCTGCGAACCCTTCACAAAACTCCATGAAACCGTATGTAGCCGCCGCCACCATCGTCCCTAGATCGGGGGGGTCTGAAGTTCTTCCCGGCACCCTGCCGGAGGGGATATCATCCCGGAGGCCTTCTTCTCCGGTATGATGCGTGAGTAGTTCCACCTTAGACTATGGGTCCATGTAGTAGCTAGATGGTTGTATCTCCTCCTTGTGCTTTCATGTATAGATCTTGTGAGCTCCGTTCATGATCAAGATCTAATCTATTTGTAATCATGCATGTTGTGTTTGCGGGAATCTGATGGATATTGAGTAATCATTTTGTATTTATGATTCTATCATGTCTGTGTTGTTTGTGATCTTGCATGCTCTCCATTGTTAGTAGCTATCTTGGCCAAGTAGTTGCTAGTGACTCCAAGAGGGGGTATTTATGCTCGATAGTGGGTTCATGCCTCTAGTTTCCAAGGGAAGTGACAGAAATCTCTTCGGTTGTAGATGTGTTGTTGCCACTAGGGAGAAAACAACGGTCTCTTGTTTATGAAACAAGTGGATTGTTTACCTTACACACTTTGCTTAAAGTAGTTGTCTGTTGCTTGCAACTTAATACTGGAGGGGGTTCGGATGATAACCCAAAGGTGGAGTTCTAGTCATAGATGCAGTTGGATGGCGGTCTATGTATCTTGTTGTATTGCCCAATCGAATCTCATGGGATATTTTTTTCTGGTATTGCATTGTTATGCCTTTCTCAGTTCATGTCAATTGCCCTGTTGTAATTTGTTTACCCTTCATGCCATGTTGTTTATCTAAGGAGAGCACCTCTAATGAACTATGGAACCCGGTCCAATCTTTACCATTGATACATCTTCCACTGTTACTTGTTTACTTGCTGCAAACCATTACCTTTCACACCATACAGTTAATCCTTTGTTATAGCAACCGGTGAGATTGAAAACCTCACTGTTAGTTAGGGCAAAGTCTGGAGTTTGTGATGTGCAGGTCTCCGCGTTGCTTGCAACACCTGTGTGATGTTTCCTTCATCCTACTAGTTCGATAACCTCGGTTTCTTACTGAGGGAAGACTTGCTGCTATGCTGCTTCACACCTTGCTCTTGGGGTTCCCAATAGGCTCCACATCAATTGAGCCATCAATTACTAGTCATAGATGTAGTTGGATGGCGGTCTATGTATCAAGTTGTATTGCCCAATCAAATCTCATAGGATCATGAATGTCTAGTATTGCATTGTTATGCCTTGCTATGTCCTGTCAATTGCCCTAATGTAATTTGTTTACCCTGCATGCCATGTTGTTTATCTTAAGGAGAACACCTCTAGTGAACTATGGACCCCGGTCCAATATTTACCATTGATACATCTTCCATTGTTCCTGTTTACTTTCTGCAAACCACTATTACCTTCCACACCATACAGTTAATCCCTTATTTTCAGCAAACCGGTGAGATTGACAACCTCACTGTTCGTTGGGGCAAAGTCTTGAGTTTGTGTTGTGCAGGTTTCCAAGTTGCTAGCAACACCTTTGGGTTGTTTCCTTCCTCCTACTAGTTAGATAACCTTGGTTTCTTTGTAAGGGAAGACTTGCTGTTGTGCTCATCATACCTTCCTCTTGGGGTCTCCCAACGAAGCTCTACATTGATCTAAGCGCATCAAGATGTTTTTTGGCGCCGTTGTCGAGGAGTGTAAGGACGGCTTCACAAGGGTAGTCCTTCAAAAACTTTCTCTTTACTTTGTTTTTGTTTTGCTTAGTTTCTTTTGCTTGGTTTTGTTTGCCTCTTTTTATCAAAAACTCCAAAAAAATAGTTTAGTTTGGTTTGCTTTCTCCTATCAAAAACACAAAAATTAGTTCCTGCTCTAGTTGCTGCTGATGTTGGTTTGCCCCACTTTTGCCAAAATGAACTCTACTGAGAACACCAAGTTGTGTGACTTCACTAGCACAAACAACAATGATTTTCTAAGTACACCTATTGCTCCACCTGCTCCTGATTCTACCTTTTATGAAATTAAGCCTGCTTTGTTGAATCTTGTGACGAAAGAGCAATTTTCTGGTGCTAGTTCTGATGATGCTGCTGCCCACCTCAATAACTTTGTTGAACTTTCTGAGATGCAAAAATATAAGGTTGTAGATGGATATATTATTAAGATCAAGTTGTTTCCTTTCTCCTTGAGAGGAAAAGCTAAAGAATGGTTGCTATCCTTGCCTAGAAATAGTATTGATTCTTGGATTGACTTCTGATTCAATAGGCCCCTGAAGGAAATGAAAAAAAGTTCAGGCACGATCGAGGGCTGAGATGGGCGGATACCCCTTCGCGCCTGGGGGTAGGATTGGCATACAGAAAGGTTAGATCGCGCGCGTAGAGCCCACCAAAGCCCGTACAGGCCTGAAGCGGATTAGTATTCACGTATTCTGCGACGCGACGTGGATTCCCGTCGTCCAACTCAGCTGTCTGACGTGGCAACACCTCTACATAAAAAAACACCTCTACATGGTTTGCTGGGCCGCATTTCTGTTCCCGCCGGTGGGCCGTTTGTGTTGCACACGCGGATAAGAGCGGGGGCTCGCGATACATAAGGGAATGAAAAAAATAGCGATACATCGGGAAGGCGCACCCCCCTCACCTCCGACGCGGTGCACGTCTGACACCACCCGCAGAACTATGTCATCATGACGCGTGCAGGGACGCGTGCACCGTTCTATCAGCGCCGAAGTGAATTGTCAATCGACTTAATGGAGCATCCAATCGGTCGCATCGTTGCAGTTCTCTGCCTGCCACGTGTGAACAAAACTTCTTTGAGAAGGCAGGTCGCACAGTAGGGGAGAGTACGGTGGGGTAATAAGACTGGTCTGCCTAGCCTTTTTGACTATCTACCTCCACTAGTCACTAGCGCCCTCCTCCCTTTCTTCTTCCTCCTGCTCATCCCGCTCCTGCTCCCTCCCTCTGCGCAGCCAGGGATCCCTCTCGGAAGCGTGCCGCGGCGACAATGCGCGAGGAGAGAAAAGAGAGAGCTCGCCGTGCCGCTTTACGCACTGAAGAGTCACAACATATGCTCATGCCCGCAGGCGAGGGATCCTCCGGGTAGGTCATGTACTTCTTATCCTTAATAGTGTTATCCATCATTCTTCTTCTCCTTAATCGTCACCTACTTCTCTTTCTTCAGAGCCGTCGGTTCACTGGCAGACATGTCCCCCCCCCCCAGATCCCCGGAACAGCGAGGTAAATAATATACACTGGGGTTTTTGCGACTAGGATTTGGGGTTTTTGCGACTAGGATTTGGGTTTTTTTCTCCTCGATATTTTCCACGCCGCCCATTTCTGCATAAAGCTCGTGTGCTATAAATGACACGTTATTGTTGTTCCCGTTCCGTGATAGGACTGAAACCACGTATTCTTTGTCCCAGGAAAAGAAGCCAAAACTCATCAATAATGTGGATGCTTGGCTTAATGCACAAATAAGCAGCCACAGGGAGAAAATGGGAACACAAGAGCTGGAATTAGAACAACTCAAATTAGCTGTGAATACCCTTACTAAGGAGCGCGACGAGCTGAAAATGGACAACGCTGCTTGGAAGAAACTGCATAAGAAGATCCAAGCCTCGAACCGACGGAATACATCCATCAACGAGGGGCTCTTGAAGGATAATGCGAGGCTAAAAGATGATAATGTCAATCTCCGTGTCGAGAACATGAACCTGCTTCGGAAGCTCCAGGCTTCGCTCAGTGAGCAGGTCAACATCAGGCGGGACATGCTCGTACGTCGCCTACAACTTGAAGAGATTGAGGACGAAAACCAGCAGCTCCTCTGCTAAATTGAACTATGTGTTTCTATTTTGCAACTGTAAACTGAACTATCCGAACAATGAGTTGCAACGGGAGACACCTTTTGCGCAGTCCGAAAACTATCTGCTTTCCTATTGTTTCTATCTACTGTCGCCGCCATGTAGACACGGTAGCCCTTGGTGCCGCTCTCGTAGCCGATGAAGACCATTGGCGTGCTTCGGTCGTCCAGCTTCTTCAGGTGAGGACACGCGCTCTTCACGTACATGCGCGACGTAGCCGAAGCTCCGCAGATACCAAGCCTCATATGGCGTCATGCCGGTGACGCTGCGCCTGAACGCCCGGTTCAGGTTCAACACGTAGACCGTTGTCAGCACGGTCTCGCCCCAGAAGTAATTTGGCATGCCCTTCGGCTTCAGCATGCTTCTGGCCGCCGCTACGACCGCCTGGTTGCGCGCGATCACCCTGTTCTGCTGGGGTGATTACGGCGCCGTGAGGTGGTGCTTGACGCCGGTGGCAGCGCACTGTGCACAGCGAACGTGGCCGACACATGAACTCGCCGACGCGGTCCGTGCGTAGTACTTGGAGCTTGCGCCCGCTCTCCGCTCGCCGACGCTGGTGTCGGCGCACTATGCACAACTACTATGCCAAATCATGACATTTATTCTAAGTATAAATGTGGTATGCCCATGGCATGTGTAGGGTTTCGTAGCATGGAAAACAAAAATTTTCTACCGCATACAAACAAACAAGCCAACATCTATCTTCTAGATTGTAGCAACGAGTCGATGGAATAACTCACCCTCGAAGATTCCAAAGTGTTTAACGAGAGCGGATTCTCATGGGTGATGTAGTCGTACTCTTGCCGATCTCAAGATCGTGTAGACGATCCTTCTGGCACTGCGTTCCGGCAGCGCTTCCGCAGTCGGTCACACATTCGGTACTCGACGAAGACCTTCCTCTCCGTTGTTCCAGCAGGCAGCAGAGGTTGTAGCACTCTCCTCGCGATTCCGGTACCACAACGGCATGGTACCGGAAGTAGAGGGGAGATCTCGCAGGGCTTCGCCTTAAGCCGGAGCGAGTATGGTGGACTATGAGAGAGATCCTCGGCGATCTAGGGTTTAGACGCACCAAGGAGGGGCAAGGCCGGCGGCTAGGGTTAGCCCTAGGCGGCGGCGAGTTGCCCTAGGCGGCGGCTATGGTGGGTGGCGGCTAGGGTTAGGGTTTAAAGGGTGTGGTGTTGTGTACTTGGAGGGGCAGCCCTGCCCCTCCTTATATAGGTAGAGGGGGCGCGCCAAGGGGAGGGGAGTCCCTCCCCAACTAGGTCTCCAAGTGGGCCGGCGGTGGAGGGAGGGAACTCCTCCCCAAGTAGGTTTCCTACTCTCCCTCCACCTCACAAAATAGCCGTTTGACTTTTCAAATTGGCGTTTGACTTTTCAAACTAGGATTTGATTTAACCCTTTATTTTGTTCAGCGATGACACCTAGTACATAATGCAATCATTCCAACTTGTTATGACACATTCATGTACCCTTTCCCTCCGGAGTGCCGGACATTCCGGAACCTTCTAGAACATTCCCGATGAAAACACCGGAACCATTCTCCAACCCCGAAACGGGACTTTCCTTATATGAATCTTATTCTCCGGACCATTCCGGATCTCCTCGTGATATCCCGGATCCCATCCGAGACTCCGAACAACATTCGGTATCTTACTCATCATTCCATAACTACTCAAACAACGTCGAATCCTTAAGTGTGTCTCCCTACGGTTCGTGAATTATGCGGACATGATCGAGACACTTCTCCGATCAATAACCAATAGAGGAATCTAGAAATTCATATGGCTCCCACATATTTCTACGATTACTGTGCGATCGAATGAAACACTTACATACAATACCAATTTCCCTTTGTCTCACGATAGTTTACTTATCCGAGGTTATGATCGTCGGTATCTCTGCATACCTAGTTCAACCTCGTTACTGATAATACTCTTTTCTCGTTCCCGTGATATGTGATCCCTTGTGACCCAATCACATGCTTGCAAGCTAATTGGATGACATTCCACCGAGAGGTCCCAGAGTATATCTATCCGTCATATGGATGGACAAATCCCACTCTTGATCCATGTGTCTCAACCAATACTTTCCGAACACTCAATGCCACCTTTATAGCCACCCAGTTACGGTGTGGTGTTTGATGTAATCAAAGCATCCTTCCGGTGAAGGTGATATGCATGATCTCATGGTCGAAGGAATTAGGTTACTATGTATCAGAAATCATATAGCAATTGAACTATTAAAATGACTTGATCTTTATGCTACGATTATCTATAGGAGTATGTCCACCATATCATTCTTCTAACGATATGATCTTGTTGTTAATAACATCTCAATGTTCATGATAGAGAAACCACAATCATTTATTAACCAACAAGCTAGTATTATAAAGAGGCTTTACTAGGGACTCTATTTTAGTTTACAAATCACACAAGTATTAATGTTTCCTTGTTAATACTATTATAGCATGAATATAAAAATTTATCATAAACACAAAGATATAATAATAACTATATTTATTATTGCCTCTAGGGCATATCTCCAACAGCATGATGCGCACTTGTGCCTCATATATCCAAACATTGCATTAGGCTCTAGACCCATGGCATGATGCATATTCCATATTTCTGGCTAACTGCCTCTCCTTTTATTCTTTCTTACAGTAGGAAAACGTGACTAAATCAACCAACTAAAACGGCTAAGTGCTAACCTGACGAAACTAAAAATCTGACAGACTAACACCTAAACTGAAGCCGAGCGCATCGAGCGTGATGTCCAACTTCGCGTTCCAGGCTCTAGCCTCTAGGTGCCTGACGGAGTCCGTAGAGGCACTAGTAAATTCTCAAGGTACACTGTTATTAATCACTGATCTGACTTTCCTTTTCACAGCCTCTAGCTTGTTTCTTCTAGACATAATAATTGTTGCAACGGTAGGTCCTCTTGATTCTTCAATTGTTGTCTGCAGTACCATATAGAAGAGTTTATAAATTGAATTATAATCATATTGATTTTTGCGACTATACAAAGGAATAGTGTATAGACCTGATCAATGTTCTTAGTCATACGATCTCCATCCCAGTGCTCTAGACATTGCAAAACCCATAATCCGCATGAGTTGCTGCCATACGATGAAACAAAATTCATTTACGACATCAGTAGTGAGAAAGTGATATGATTCACAAGTACTTACCCATCATCTTGCTTTCCAATTTCATATTTTTAATAGGCCAAGTCTCGACGTCAGGAAATTGTTTGCGTGTAGTTTTGTTTGTCCAATATATGTCTAGTGCAATTTGTCCTTTCTGCAAAAGATTTAGAGTTACTGAAACGCCAAAAGATAACAAGGATTTGATGAGAAAAGTAGATAATACCAAGTCATCCACAACTGCATGCGAATAGGTTAAACTGTACTTAGGATCAAGGACTTGAAACTCCTGCTTGACGTTATGCATTATAACTGTCACATAATGTTCTCTGCGTATATTCAGAGGGAAATATGCCTACAAAATAAGATCACTAGCATGTACTACGTAGGATTTCAAATAGTTAACAACAACATCAACTTTATAAAAAACACTCTTTACCTTGTCACGCGCAAAATATTCATTCAAAACCCTTCCTACAGCTCCTGGTCTTAGCACTTCTTCTACGTCAAAAGTTTTTAAGTTTTTTTTCGTTGTGTACAATTTAATGGCTTCTTTGATAAGATAGCTTTACCTCAATGGTCCACATATGTGCCGATCATAGTCAAGACGGGGAGCCAGCTCTAGAATGTAGGCATCAAGTATCTGAAAATAATAATCGTACAATGATTGCATGTTCAAACTTCTTTGTTGTAAAATAACAACAATAGGTTAGCGAATTACTTACAGCAGTACTAAGTCATTATTTTATAAGAACATCGTTAAGATCTTTCGAAGACAAGATGGCCTCATCTGAGTTTTTGTACGCCCTTTTTACAGCTTCTTTGGGGATCTTCGCCAAAGTTGAAACATATTTGACAGCATCTTCTATTTCATCTGGTGTTAACATAGTGTAACATCCCCAATATCATGATGTTCAAATAATATCACTGCATAACATTTATGAAAACACACAAGTTACCACACTGAACCATTTTGTTTGCTCAATAAAAATAAGTACTCTCTCCGGACCATATTATAATTGACTCAAATTTGTCTAAATTTGAATGAATCTAGACACTATTTAGTATATAGGTTCATCCAAATTTTGACAAATCAAACTCAATTAATATGGATCGGAGGGAGTAATGAAATCTATAAAACATTATAACTTTCGTATTTTTTGATTTATGTTTCGGTTGTTTCCGTCGCTCAAATAATGGGGAACCATACTTAATATTACCCACGGTAGAAGTCATACCATTGCGTGCATCGTTCTCCACGACACCACAAAATATCTCCTCATCTAAATCGTCCATACTGCACGAATCATTTAGAGAATGTGTTAATGTTTCGCTATATAAATCTACACGAGTTCCCCAAAAACCTATGTGAGCATCTTGTATGCACGACAAACAATCGATGAGACATGGAATCAGTACCTGGACGACATATGAGTAGAGTCGGCTAAGGGTGGCACCAATGAGAGACGGCGAAAGGGAGTCCTGCGAGGATGATGTGGTGAGATGCGGCGTCGATTCCTGGAGGACACACGAGAGGGGGTGGAGAAGGGAGTCAGCAATGTGGGACGGCGAGGGCGGCTCGTAATGGAGGTAGCGGTGATTGTCGGCCTACCTAGGTTGAGTCGTGGGTTGTGGGACGATCGACGTGCCGATACACCCTCCGTGATTAACTGCTGGCGTTGGGCCTCGTTGTGGGTAGTTAATTGGGCCTATAGGGTTATTACATTTTAATGTCTTGTTTTTCCTATTTTTTATGCGTCTTTATGTATTTTTAATTTTTTTATTGTATTGTTTAATGTCTTATCATATTTATGGTTTTTCTAAATTTGATATGCACAACACGATCTTTAATTAAACTTACACAATATCAACTTCATACGATGGGAGTGTTGCCCCTGTCTTTGGAGAACTTTTAGTACGTATAACACAAAGGATGTGTATGGCGCACACGAATCCACCGAAGGATCACCAATACAAAGAAAGTTTTTGGATAAACCCAGATGCAAAACCAAAACATGTGTTCACGGCGAGAAACATAAATTTCGGATACGCACCCACTTGACCTATGGGAGTTGTCTATGAACACCTTCATCATCTTTGTGGTTGTATGACTCAACACTTGGTCAACGTGATCCCACCTAGTTGTTACATCAAACTATACAACTACTATGCCAAATCATGACATTGATTCTAAGTATAAAAGAGGTATGCCCATGGCATGATGCACACTTGTGCCTCATATATCCAAACATTGCATTGGCCTCTAGACCCATGGCATGATGCATATTCCATATTTCTGGCTAAGTTTTTCTCTTTTTATTCTTTCTTACAGTGGGAAAATGTGGCCATGATCCTTGTGTTCGTGCCATCCCACGAACGGATCTTCATCCGCGCGACTCGCTCCAGTTTGTAACAACAGAACCGGAGCTAGAACTGTGACTAAATCAACCAACTAAAACGCGGCGTGCTAACTCGAGAAACCGAAAGTCCGCCGACTAACACCTAAACTAAAGCCGAGCGTCCGAGCGTGGCGCCCAACTTCGTTCCTGTGCTCTAGCTTGTACGCACCGACGGAGTCCGAGAGTGGATTGTGCAGCAAGACGCTTAGCGCCGCCGCCAGACCCACCATGCGGCGGCGAAGCGCCAGCAGGAGCCGCACGGACTCCAGCCATGCAACAGGCCCAAAGGCGTCCCCGACGTCGATGCCCTGCCGCTTCACATATCCCTTTTGGCGACGAGGCGAGGCGGGTGTTCGGCTGCACGATGTCGTCCATGGTGCGCTCTTTTGGTCATCGGGTGCGCCTCGCGGCGAGGCAGATGTGATGGAGGCGTGGCTTCAGCTTCGGGTGTCGGAGAGGCTAGCTCGGTGCGCGATGATGACGCTGTCGACGACGTGTGCTCTGCGGGAGCTGGTGTCGATGGAGAGCTAATGCCGGTGAGTCCTAGCCTGCCACCTCAGGTGTAGCGGTACGCAGTGGAGTCGAGTCGAGTGCACGTAGCAGTCCACCGTGAACGCCGTGCTCACAGGGTTGTCCTGGCCTGCTCAAAGTTCTCTGTGTTGTGTGTGTGGTGCACTCTGTCTTTGGTATGAGCAAAGTTTATGAATTAAGGGCAACATCTAGTTTTCTGCTACCTCCACATATCTGCATGCATAACAGTAAGGC
Source organism: Avena longiglumis (assembly GCA_030063025.1). NCBI lineage: Eukaryota > Viridiplantae > Streptophyta > Magnoliopsida > Poales > Poaceae > Avena > Avena longiglumis. The sequence continues at coordinate 464,598,918 of CP125974.1, read as the reverse complement.
GCAGTTAGCTATTGACAATTTCAAAAAAAGTTTTGATAATGCTTTTTAGTTGTACTCTAGGAATGACTTACTGCGGATGTAGTTTGCATAATTTAGCATTTAATGCGTTCGTTATGACCAATGAAGCAGATTGCATATACCGCATGTGGTTCCCCTTCTTCTTCTTCTTCTTCTTGTTATTCTTCTTTTGTTCATCGTATGATAGTGGTCTGCCATTTTTACTCATGGGTGGATTAGCACCGTCAGCTCCAACTCGTTTGTTTTTCTTAGGCACGCCTTTGGATTTAAATTTTAGTGGATCGCCAACTTGAGGTGCTTTTCCCTTGCTGCTCTATGCATCTGCATCAAAGTAGCTTGTTTGAATATTGCTGAGCCCCTTTGTCCTTTGCATTAGTCGATCGATGAATTCATTGTATTCATGACGAGACTGTTCATCATGGCATAACACTGTGAGAACTTCTTGAGATTGTACATTCAAGTCGGAAAAAATTGTCCTCTCGGTTGCACTTGACCATCCGTATCCGAACATATCGCTCTCGCGCTTCGCAGACAATCCAAATCTTGCGTTCTTTGAGAAGCGCCGAAGGACACAACAAGTTGGTATTTTTTCTAGTTGCAGGTAATCCAACATGTAGAGGATGTGCTTGCAAGGTAGCCCCTTCCTAGCCATTCTTCTGCAGGAGCACTTTATAGTTTCCTCACTGTTAGACGTGTAGGTCACGTCAAACTGCCTAGTAGGTTTATCTGCCCATATCAGAGAGTACTTATTATCACTGGAATCACCTTGCGCACATTCAACAATCTTGAGTCCATCAACTCTTTTCAGCTCCGATTGCAAGATATAGAAGTTTGCTACAGTGAATACTTTCGCTGTAGCAGACTCAATATCTTTGTATTTAGGAACCGGCAAAGGTAATGTCTGTGAGTCCTCGCAGTCCTGTCGCGCATCTTCCTGACGGATACGGTTAATGGCATTCTCGTAGTGCACGATCAAATCCACCAGTGTCATTTTAGAGTCAAGATGAAGGTGTAGGCATGAGTTCAAACTCTCGCTTCTCTAATTGCTTTTCATTCCGAGAAAAAAGACATTGGCTAGATACGCGGCGGCCCCCCACCATCTCTTCTTCTTGTACATTCTACTCAGCCACTCTTTGGTTCCCTTCGTCTGCCATTTCTTAATATAGGCGCTCCATCTCTGCTCAAAGACCTCTTCTGAGGTGCTGTAGTATATCATTGACCTGAATTCATTCAGAGAATCATGATTGAGGTGTTTTTTCATATTCTTTTCAACGTGCCACGTACATACACGGTGCCACACATCCTTGAAGACAATGCCAATGGCTTTCATCATTGAACCGTATGCATCAATGATAACCCCTTTTGGCTTCTTTTGACACATAGATTTCAAAAATGTTTGAAGCAGCCATACATATGTTTCTGTTTTCTCATCGGAGACGATTGCGCATGCGAAAACAGTAGTTCTGCGGTGATGGTTCAACCCCAAAAAAGGAATGAACGGCATTCCATACCGATTCATTTTGTATGTACTGTCGAACACCAGGACATCACCGAAATCCTCATAGTCCCGACGTGACCGAGAGTCACACCAAAACATGCTTTTCAAATTTCCTCCATCATCTAGCTGGTAATCGAAAAAGAATTCAGGATCACGGGCATGCCTGTTCTGTATAATTCAGATGGCTGTGTTAGCGTCATCTGATGCAATGAGCTTCCTCTTCTCCCGGGAACACATGTTGTAAAGATCCTTCGAGACGAACCCAACCTTGCTCCACCTTCCACTTTTGCTGATAAAGGTTTTCATAATCTCGAACTTGCGCATCCCAGTTGCTGCTAGTGACATGATTTCAGCTTTCTGGTAAGACTTGATCTTTCGATGGGACCGAAGAAACGGGACTTCATCGGGTCTAGCTAGCACATGGTTGTGCTCGTCCTTAAATTGCAGAACTTTCCAAATCCCCTTGGATTTGCTATACGACACGCTGAGATAGGCTCGACAGTGGCATCGAGACAGATCTCGTGGCCTTTTCTTGCGGTTCTCCATGTGCACATACCTTCCCTCGCGTTCCCCTGCCCTGGAACAAAGAAACCGCCTGTAATTAATAACTCCTTCCGAATTTCGCTTCACCCTCTATTTCCTTATGCTGAAACCACGTTCTCTGGCATATGCGTTGTAGTAAGCGAATGATGCCGCTTCGTTAGTGAAGGTCGTCTCCTTTACAATCCGATGCCTGTCACGCTCATCCTGAGCATGCTGAAAATCCTTCTCTGGCATCACTGGATGTTGTCTGTGCTCATGCTGTGAACTGTCTGTAACCTACACAATTAGAAGCAAAAAGAAATGTAAGTGGTGGTCATATGGTTGATCCTATATATGCCTTGTCATACAACAATAAGCAACTTACATCACTCTTGAATTCAGATTTTTAACTATATGTAACCTACACAATTAGAAGCAAAAAGAAATGTAAGTGGTGGTCATATGGTTGATCCTATATATGCCTTGTTATACAACAATAAGCAACTTACATCACTCTTGAATTCATATTTTGATCCTTCAGGTTCTTGTGATTCTTCCGCCGTCTCTTCATCACAGTTTTTTAAGTCCGAATCCCCAAAATAATCATGGTCACTATGAGAGAATAGTACAACCTGCAGCATTGTAGCACAAAGTCATATAACATGGCTATTTAATTCTTATAAAAATAATGTAGCACTAGACATACATCACTAATGCTTTCCGAGATAGATTCTTTCTGATGGCGATCCTTGTTTACACAATCGATGTCCATCTGCATAATTTTAAAAGTATGTGTATAAATTTGCATGCTCTAGGTGTGCAAATTAAAAAATAAAAATAAACTTCACTTGACCTTATCATCCTCGGATTCATTTTCTTCAAAGAGGTCGTTCTCGGTAAGCTCATCATCACAGAAAAACATATCTTCATCATCCGAACTTGAATCACCGTTGTGCGTAGGGATGCTCTCATTGTCACTCCCAGTTGGCATAGAGTCCTCCATCTGTTCAAGCAAAGAAAACCAGAAACACTAATCTAATCAGTGATGTATATGTGGAGGACTCGTAGATGCAAAGATGAACCCTAAGTCGCTATGCTAAAGGTGATGGAAAGAGTGTGGGTTAGAGAGGCAGCTACTCACATCTTCCGGGCGCCGGTGGCGAGATGGGACACGGGACTGGTTGATGCGGCCTGAGGATGAGAAGATCTGGCTGGCCTTTGATCTGGAGATGTAGGATTGGAACGGTTATCGTCGGCGTGGACGGACACGTCGCCACCGGAGCCGGGCAGATTCGCAGGTGGAGGATTAGATCTCGGTCGACGGCCGGAGCCGGGAAGGCTCGTGTGGTTGGAGGATTAGAAGGCTGGCCGCCGGATTCACGTCGCCAATCCGGATCCTTCGCCAGCGCACGTCACTGCCGGAGCTAGGCAGGATGATCGAAAATTTAGGGTTAGAGCGGTGTCTGGGGAAATGGCGGAGCGTTAGTTTTTGTGATCAAACCGAGAGACCTAATAATGTCGTGGTGACGTGGCAATGGTTGATAACGTGGCAATGAATGGTTAAATCTAATGGCATGGCGACGTGGCAATGGTTGACATCGTGGCAGGCAATATTACGTATGCGAATACGTGGGAATACGGGCCTGGACTTGGGCTTCGGGGGCTACCCTCGCGCGCCCTCGCACGCCCTCCTCTGAAAACGCGAGGGGACAATTCTACCCTTACAAAATTTGCAACTTTCGAGAGGCAGGGGGCCTATGGGATCAAGCCTCTCTTGGATTAAGTGCAAAGATGCTTTTATTGGAAAATACTATCCTCCTGCTAAGATCATATCTATGAGAAGTGAAATAATGAAATTTAAACAACTTGATAATGAACATGTTGCTCAAGCTTGGGAAAGAATGAAATCTTTGGTTAAGAATTGTCCCACTCATGGACTTACTACTTGGATGATTATCCAGACTTTTTATGCAGGTTTAAATTTCTCCTCAAGAAACCTGTTGGATTCAGCCGTTACCTTTATGACCATTACTTTGGGTGCTGCAACAAAGCTCCTTGATAATATGATGGTCAACTATTCTGAATGGCACACTGAGAGAGCTCCACATGGTAAGAAGGTAAATTATGTTGAATAAACCTCCTCTTTGAGTGATAAGATTGATGTTATCATGGCTATGCTTGTTAATGGAAAAGCTCATATAGATCCAAATAATGTTCCCTTAGACTCTTTGGTTGGTCAACAAGAGCAAGTTGATGTGAACTTCATTAGGAATAATAATTTTGGCAAAAATACTTATGGTAATAACTATAGGCCTTATCCTCCTAATAATGGCAATACTTATCATGGTAGATCTGGAATGCCTAGTGAAGATAGGATTCTAGAAGTTGAAAGATCCACTAAAAACTTTATGCAAATGCAATATGAGAAAAACAATATATTCACTAAAACTATGGAAGAACAATCTGCTATCTTGAAAAATATTAGTCATCAGCTTGAGAATTTGAATAGAGAAATTCCTAGTTTACAGTCAAAACATTTGAGTGCTGAGAAAAATATCTCCTCTTTGTCTGAAACTTTGGAAAGTACCTTTGTTGCTACTCGTGCTATATAAGTTACTATTGATGAAAATGTTAGACTATTAGCTCAACTACATGCTAAGTGGGAAAGAGAAGCTAAAATTGCTAAAAACAATAGTGTGTGCACTATTACCACCACCAATATGGATGCCACTAAACCACAAGAAGTCTCTATTCCTCCTACCACAATTCCTAAACCCAATGAGTCTACTACTAGTGATGCTAAGTTTGATTTTGATCTTGATGGTTGCAATATTTCAAGTGATTACGTTCCTACAAAAGCTTGTTAGAAGTCCCGATGCTAGTGATATGAATGTGGCTTTCACCAAACACATTACGATGCTCTTATTAAAATTAAGGAAGAAAAGTTGAAACACAAAGCCTCTATTCCTAGGAAAGTAGAAGATAATTGGGAACCCATCATTAATATGCAAGTGAATGACTTTGATCTCAAAGCTTCATGTGACCTTGGTTCTAGTGTCTCTATTATGCCTAAAAAGATTTATGAAATGCCTGATTTGCCACCTTTGGAAGATTGCTATTTGGATGTCCCACTTAATGATAATGCTAAAAGAAACTCATGGGAGTGTTAATGATGTTATTATTATGGTTAACAATGCTTATGTCCCTGTTGATTTCTATGTTTTGTATGTTGAATACAATGCTTCTTGTCCTATTACTTTGGGAAGACCTTTTCTTAGAACTATTGGTGCCATCATTGATATGAAAAAGGCACCATTAAATATCAATTTCCATTCAAGAAAGGTATTGAACACTTCCATATGAGGAGAGAGAGGTTGCTTTTTGCTCCTCCTTTGAAAGCAAGGTTTGATGTTAATGCTTCTTTATTTGAAAATACTTGATTCTTGCTTATTGTGCCTAACTTAAAGGCGTTAAAGAAAAATACTTCTTGGAAGATAACCCAATAGTTTTCTTGAGTCTTGGAAGTTAATACCTCAGTAATGACCTCTCCTTATCATTTTTGTTTGCCTTTTGTGCCAATAATAACCTCTAATGAGAGGGAAGTAAGATTTGGGGAGTTGTTGTCCCGAAACAGATTTTTGTTCTCCACTGTAAATATTCGTGTAAAATCTCTGTATGTCAGATTGAGCTGTAATTTTCAGACTAAATCCCCCATGTTCTTAGATAACTTTAGTTAGTTCAACACTTTTTTATTTGAGCAACAGAAGGTTTTAGAAAAAATAGGTTTCTACCTGCTGGTCTGTTTTGACAGATTTCTGCCATTATTTGCATTTGCTTCTTATTGATTCTTTTTTGGGTTCTTTTTGGGAAATTGAGATTTTTGAGGGAATTGATACAATATATTGTTTATTTAGTGAAAGTTTTGCTGTTTTAAAACTAAAACCCAAAGGTCTATTATCTTTTGAATACACTAATGTTGCTAATGAAGATTGTGTGAAGTTTTGTATGAAGGAAAATTTTCAGGTGTAAGGAAAGAATGATGTAATGAGATGAAGAATGGACAAAAGCTCAAGCTTGGGGATGCCACCCCGTGTCACACCAAGAAATATTCAAGAGTTACAAGCATCAAAGCTTGGATATTCCCAAGGCATCCCCTTCTTCATCAATAAAAATCTCAGGTCTCTCTACACACTTCGTTTTTATTATCTCATGCACAAGTTGTGTTGTTCTTGGAGCATCTTAGTTTTCGTTTTTTGGTTTTTGTTTGCTTATTTTGCATGAATAAAGTAGTTTGTACCCCCGTTATCACTGTGTTGTTTCAAATAAGTTGATTGGTGTTGGAAAGAAGTAGGAAGTTCTTGCTTTAGTAGTACAAGAGGAGCTTTCTTTGACTGTGACTTAGACTTTAGCATGTCATGCTAGATGTTGTTCTAACCTTATGCTTAGTGATTATTTCTATAGCATGACTTGTTCCAAACAATTAGGATTGCTTAATGTTCCTTGAAGGAATCATGCATTGTTTTAGCATACAAAAGCATAGTATTGTGGTATTATCCTTTGATGCTTTGTTTGGGTTGACTTGGCACATCCTCACACCATGTTATGACTATGAATCAGTCACCATAGCCTCTATGATCATTTAGTTTTTGTCTTGAGGTACCACTTGTTGGAGATATGCCCAAGAGGCAATAATAAAGTGGTTATTATCATATCTTCATGCTTATGATAAATGTTTACATACCATGCTATAATTGTATTAACCGGAAACATTAATACTTGTGTGATTTGTAAACATAAAAGAGTCCCTAGTAAAGCCTCTTGTTAAACTAGCTTGTTGGTTAATATATGATCATGGTTTCCCGATCATGAACATAGAGATGTTATTAACAACAGGGTCATATCATTAGGAGAATGATGTGATGGACATACTCCTATAGTTAAGCATAAAGATCAAGTCATTTAATATAGTTCAATTGCTATAAGCTTTCTGATACATAGTAACCTAATTCCTTCGACCATGAGATCATGCTAATCACCATCACCGGAAGGATGCTTTGATGACATCAAACACCACACCGTAACTGGGTGGCTATAAAGGTGGCATTGAGTGTTTGGAAAGTATGTGTTGAGGCACATGGATCAAGATTGGGATTTGTCCATCCATATGACGGATAGATATACTCTGGGCCCTCTTGGTGGAATGTCATCCAATTAGCTTGCAATCATATGACTGACTCACAAGGGATCACATATCACGGGAATGAGAAAAGAGTACTTATCGGTAACGAGGTTGAACTAGGTATGCAGAGATATAGACAATCAAACCTCGGATAAGTAAAGTATCATGAGACAAGGGGAAATTGGTATCGTATGTAAATGGTTCATTCGATCACAAAGTAATCATAGAAATATGTGGGAGCCATATGAATTTCCAGATTCCTCTATTGGTTATTGATCGAAGAAGAGTCTCGATCATGTCTGCATAATTCAATAACCGTAGGGAGACACACTTAAGGATTCGATGTTGTTTAGTAGATATGGAATGTGAGTAAAGACACTGAATGTTGTTCGGAGTCTTGGATGGGATCCTGGATATCACGAGGAGATCCGGAATGGTCCGGAGAATAAGATTCATATAAGGAAAGTCCAATTTCGGAGTTCGGGAATGATTCCGGTGTTTTCACCGGAATGTTCTAGAAGGGTCTAGAAGGTTCACCGATCCGGAAGGGGAAGGGTACATGGATGTGTCATGACCAAGTGTAATGGTTGCATCATGTCCTAGGTCACTTGGCTGGACACTTGGAAGAGATAAATCGAACTCTAATTTGAAAGTCAAAAAGGCAGTTTGAAAAAGTCAAATCCCAACATGGTTTCCGAGTTAGGGAGGGTTTCTGAGTTAGGGAGGGTTTCCACCTGGGTTGGGAACACCCTTGGACGCCCCCCCCCCACCTATATAAGGAGGGGTAGGGGCGCACCCCAAGGTATCCCCCTTTCCCTAGGCGCCCAAGAAACCCTAGGTTGGCCGCCGCCCCCTCTCTAGTTGCGACCAATCTAGATCTCCTCTAAACCGCTACCGACTAGCTAAACTCTAGTTGCTAGCTACCTCTAAACCCTAGATCGCCGGGGCTCCCTCTACTCCACCATACTCGCTCCGGCTTAGGCGAAGCCCTGCGGGATCTCCCCTCTACTTTCGACACCACGTCGTTGTGCTGCTGGAATCGCGAGGAGAGAGCTACAACCTCCGCTTCCTGCTGGAACAAGGGAGAGGAAGGTCTTCATCGAGTACCATACGTGTGACCCACTGCGGGAGCGCTGCCAGAAAGCGGCGCCGGAAGGATCGACTACGCGATATTGAGATCGGCAAGTGAACGACTACATCACCCACGAGAATCTGCTCTCGTTAACCGCTTTGGATCTTCGAGGGTTAGTACTCTATCAACTTGTTTCACCGATCTAGTAGATAGATCTTGGCTTGATCATAGATTAGATCTTGATTGTGTGTTTATGCGGTAGAATTTTTTTTCCATGCGACGAACCCCTACACCACTTTATGCTTTGATTAGTAATGTTTTGTCGTTCTGCATGATTATAGCGATTATTGCTCTCTTAGTTGGTTGCTCTCAGTCTTTTGCTAGCCTCCACTTGTATGAGTAAGCTCATGCATCCAGCTCCTAAGAAACCAAGTATATTCTTATATGCATGGTGTGTCCACTATAAATTCCTATGTATGGTGTGTTACACCATTCCAAGTATATTCTTGTTTTCATCTACCTTCCAATTAAAAAGTCACTTTGTTATGTGAAAACTTAGTGATTAAAGCTCTCACAAACTTGATGGCACACTTTATTTTTCTTGCCCCTAATAAACTTGAACCGTTGTGTCATCTATATTGTATATGCTTGCACTTATACGTTGGGATTAGCAGAACCATGATGTCACGGGGAATGCTTTAAACACCTATAAATATATACCCAGTTGATATCATACTCTTTTGTTTATGGATGTCGTCGGTGTGAAATGAAAGGGGAGCTTGTAAGTCCATGGAGTTATGTATGTGTGTTAGAGAAACGCCTGGGCCGCTAGCCTAAGCCATGCCTAATCATGGTGGAAACTTGCAGCATCACCATAGTGAGCAATCTATGAAGCCTTCTTCTTATAAAAAAGAGATAGAGATTGAGAAAAAGAAAAAAAAATGAGAAAATAGGAAAGAGATAAAAAGCACCATTTTCCCGTGGTAAATAAGAAGATTGCTGAGATACTCATTGTCTGCTTGCCTTGTCATTTTGATTAGTACCTCATTGGCGGTTCTCTATGATACACATGTAATTACTATGACAAGAATTTACCGGTAACTAAACTTGAGTAGCATGAGGAGCGGCCCTCGTATTCAAGGGACATGAGATTGCCAACTTATACTTTGTCAATCATATACTCCATAATTTGTTCACTTTAACCTTAATCACTTCAAGATGCTTATGATAGGGGCAATGAGAGCTGAAAGCTAACAAGTACCATAATTTTTGGAAGCTATTTATGAGACTTGAAATCCCTGCTTCCCTTTATGAAGGGCCTTTCTTCCACCATTATATTGAGTCTTCACCTTCTATCCTTAGGCACCAATTAAGAAAGCATAGTTGTCATTCTTATTTCTATGTGCATTGTCCCAAAACTTATTGATTGATGCATATTGTTGATATTGCTTGCTCATAAACTATTTGTATCTAATCACTCTTATGAACTTTGAAGGTGTCCTATGCATTTATTTGCTAATCCATGAGGGACAAGCTGAATGCCACTATGCTATGTTTTCTATATGTGAAACAAACAAATGTCTTTCAATGTATTGTTATTCATGATCTTTGTTTGTAATCTTTCATGTTGCATGCATAGTTACTTTGTCTTATTGTTAGAACTTCTTTTTTCATGCTCATGTTTAGAGTTCTTTGATCCCAGCTTTCAATGCTTGCAAATGGTTTGATCTTGATTTTGATGGTGCATGTCACCTCAAAAATTATTCTTTTTATCACTTACCTACTCGAGGACGAGCATGAGTTAAGTTGGGGATGCTTGATACGTCAAAAACGTATCTATAATTTTTGATGTTCCATGCTTGTTTAGTATTTGCTTTGCTTCGCTTTGTCTACACTTTGAGGTATTTTTGTATGTTTTTTGGGACTAACCTATTAACAAGATGCCACAGTGCTAGTTGCCTGTTTTCTTCTGTTTTTGGTTCTAGAAAAGGCAGAAAATCAATATTCTTGGAATTGGATGGGACAAAAGCCAAAGTAAATATTTTACCGTGGGAAACACGGAGCCAGAGTACGAGACGGAGGGGAGCCACCAGGGGGCCACACCCACTGGCCGCGCAGCCAAGCCTAGCCCGCACCTGGGGGTGAGGCCACCCTGGGTGCCCCCTGCCTTGTCTCTTCGCCTATAAGAAGCCCCCAATACCAAAACCCTAAGTAGCGATTCAATCTTCCACGAAACAGTCTGTAGCCTCCACCATCATCCCTAGATCGGGGGGATCTGAAGCTCTTCTCGGCACCCTGCCGGAGGGGAGATCATCTCGGAGGCCTTCTTCATCACCATGCCAGCCTCCGGTATGAAGCGTGAGTAGTTCCACCTTGGACTACGGGTCCATGTAGTAGCTAGATGGTTGTTTCTCCTCCTTTGTGCTACCATGTTTAGATCTTGTGAGATCCTTTCATGATCAAGATCATCTATTTGTAATCATGCATGTTGTGTTTGTGGGGATCCGATGGATATTGAGATTACTATATCAGATTGATTAATGGTTATATCTTATTGATTCTATCATGTCTGTGTTGTTTGTGATCTTGCATGCTCTCCGTTTCTAGTAGCTATCTTGGCCAAGTAGATGCTAGTGACTCCAAGAGGGAGTATTTATGCTCGATAGTGGGTTCATGCCTCTATTTAATCTGGGTAAGTGACATAAATTTCTAAGGTTGTAGATGTGTTGTTGCTACTAGGGGGGAAACAACGGTCTCTTGTTCATGGAACAAGTGGATTGTTTACCTTGCACGCTTTGCTTAAAGCAGGTATCCGTTGCTTGCAACTTAATACTGGAGGGGTTCGGATGATAACCTGAAGGTGGATTACTAGTCATAGATGCAGTTGGATGGCGGTCTATGTATCTTGTTGTATTGCCCAATCAAATCTCATAGGATCATGAATGTCTAGTATTGCATTGTTATGCCTTGCTCTGTCCTGTCAATTGCTCTGTTGTAATTTGTTTACCCTGCATGTCATGTTGTTTATCTTAAGGAGAACACCTCTAGTGAACTATGGACTCCGGTCCAATCTTTACTATTGATACATCTTCCACTGTTCCTGTTTACTTTCTGTAAACCACTATTACCTTCCACACCATACGGTTAATCCTTTGTTTTCAGCAAACCGGTGAGATTGACAACCTCACTGTTTGTTGGGTCAAAGTCTTGAGTTTGTGTTGTGCGGGTTTCCAAGTTGCTAGCAACACCTTTGGGTCATTTCCTTTCTCCTACTGGTTCGATAACCTTGGTTTCTTTCTAAGGGAAGACTTACTGCTGTGCTCATCATTCCTTCCTCTTGGGGTCTCCCGACGAAGCTCTACATTGATCTGAGCGCATCAGTGTAGACAAAACATAAGAAAGTCGACACAAAACAAGCATGGAGCATCAAAAATTATTGATACGTTTACAACATATCAATCTCATAGTGCTACGGTTCTCCCGCATCTAGCTCCATCGATGTCGGAGATAGCTTTGGTCTCCACACGCCTCATGCGGCGAACCTAGGCTTGGGATCCTGTGGTCCACTGCCCAAGGCTACGCCACATGGAGCCACCTCTTGGCCAATCAACCCCGACAAAGGGGATGCCACCGTTGTGTTTGGAGCTGTTGCTCCGACGTCCTTGCGGCTGGCATAGATTGGCCAGCGTACCCTACTGAGATAGCCATCCCACAAAGCCATTGGGAGAAGAAGACACAAGATGTCACGATGCCACTCCAATCTGCCACCGAGCGCTGCCCCTCTTAGTTGTGTCATGGCCGCGAGGCGCTAGGTCCTTGCCATCCCCTTCACTAGTGGCGGGCGGGATTAGGCCTCCTTTGGGGACAACGAGGGGAGAGGGGAGGGAGGAGGGTGTGGCACGGGAGGGGGGCATAGGGAAGATTGAGTTACCAAGCACATTTTTTCGAAATAGAGCAGCCCTGGCCTCTGCATCAAAGCGATGCATATGACCTCTTTATTTCCTTATTGCAATATAGATTCAAAATATAATACTCCCTTCGTCCTACAAAATATAAGGCGCCTAATGAATAGTCAAAATTCAATGCTTTCTAAGTTTGACCAAGTTTCCACAAAAAAATTGAACATTTATAATATTGAATCAATAATTCGCCATAACGTATATTTTCTTAATGTTTTTATTAAATATTGTAGATATAGATATATTGTTTTAAATATTTGATCAAAGTTAGTAAGATTTAACTTTTTTCCAATGCTTAGGTACCTTGTAATTTAGAACGGAGGAAGTACAATTTAAGGATCAGCACATGGCTCACTATAAATAGCAAGACTTCTCTGAAAAGAGAACAAGTATAACAGCTTCGAGTAGCTCTCACTCACTAGTAACTAACCACTTCGAATGATCCCGCTCACTAGTCATCCCAGTGTCTTTCACTCTCAAAGCGCATCTTTTTCGAAATGGGAGCCATGCCTCGGCTTGGTTCAGTTTATAAGACACACATGTAGTTTAAGAACAACTTTGATTATTAATTTTGGTCAACAAATTTTATATAATATGTCACAAAAATTATACTATTGGATTCATCTTTAAAAGTATTTTTCAATGGTATATTATTTGGGACATATATTGCATATTTTATTGATCAAAATTGATGCTCAATGATTTTTTTAAAACTACATGTGTGTCTAATAAACAAGGTCAGGATTAATTATCAAACGCTGAAACAGGGTTTTTCCCATGACACTTGACTGTTGATTCTTCTCTAATATCTAGGTTCATCACCGAATCACCGTGGTGTTCTAGAACTGCTTGAGGATGGCGGTGATGGCCAAACCATTTGGTATTATGGCTTGCTCAATTTGCAATTACAAATACTCTTTTTTCACCAAGATTCTCGAAACAAACTAAAGTTACATGCATCTCATGAACCAAAAGGCTGCATGTATCAATTGATACAGGGAGCAGGGTAATACCCCATTTCGAAAAAAAAAACATGCATGTCATGATCGTAGCAACTGAAGCCAGAACAAACATTAAAAATGGTAGTGTCCTAGGTGATGCAGTTGCACTACCCGGCTGGTTTCAATTTTGTGAACAAAGGAGCTCCATGCACTCAAGAGTCAAGAGTCAAGAGTGACATGCAGAACAAGGACACAACACTCTGAAAGGAAGGAAGGTTTGATTCAGAGTCTTTGAATAATCCGGCAGGGTTCGCTGCAAGAAAAAATGATCCGCATGATAACTGCATGCTTTTATATGACACAGTAGGAATTTCTATTGCATATATTTATGTTTATGTTTGGTTTGACATATGTACATGAAAACTAAAGAGAGAAAAGAGAAATACTACAAAGGAGGCTTAAATGGCGCTATACTAGTAAACCTGAATGAGTGTTTCTCTGAACTTGGTAACTGCAAGTTAGTTTCAGCTTCAACAGCTCGTACAACCTTCAGTTTAGTTCCTGGACAAATTGAGACAAAACTTCTAGCAAGTTACCTGATCATAGTGTTTGGGCAGGAACTTGTTGGCTTTGTTTTTTGGTAGTTGGCTTAGGTTCTTTCGAACACTGCAGTAGCTGCTAGCGGAGATGTATTAACCGTGAATTTTCCACTCTTTTAATGATTGTCTTAGGCTGCTGCTTGCTCGATATTAATCTCATCTACACCTATTTTATACTATCTCTGTTCTTGGTATGCTCCTACCAAAACATATTTCTCTAGATTAAAGTAGCGTACCAAAACATTTCTACCGACAAGGCCTTGTTAATAGAAACATTCAACATAGAGATTACCGTGACCTCCCTTTCTTAATGTAAAATGTTTTGGTACGCTATTTTAGTCTAGAGAATTACCGACAAGGGCTTGTTAATAGAAACATTCAACATAGAGATTACTGTGACCTCCCTTTCTTAATGTAAAATGTTTTGGTACGCTATTTTAGTCTAGAGAAATATGTTTTGGTAGGAGCATACCAAGAACATAGATAGTGTAAAATAGGAGTAGATGGGATTAAATATCGAGCAAGCAGATAAGCCGATTGCGTGCTTTCTGCAATTTTTTATGGTCATAACTAGTAGATACCGGGAAGTATATGCTGATCGGTAGACAAACACAACTTAGTGGACCTTGATTACGAAAAACAAAGTTAATTGGTTCCCAAATTATGCATGGTTTATGGTCCTTACCTTTTGCTTTGAGTTTGCTGGGTTGGGTTGGTGGCCTTAATTCTGATGTGCGTGCAGCCGCACTGGTGGGGTGACTTGGAGTACACTGACCCAAAAATGCTTTGCTAGTATTTTGTCCTTGCACTATCTTTTGTGTACTATGTATCAAGTTCGCATCACCAGATGGGCCTATTTATTTTATTTTCCAAAAAGCAGATGCAATGCACGTGGACACAATTTTTCATTGAACCAATCAGGTGACGGACACAGGAAAAAAAATACAGGGTGGTCACCTAAAAAATATCAACCAGACAGAATTCTAAACAGCAGATTAGGAATAATATTAGTAAAAATATCTCAAATTAGGGGTGGGCCCACCCGACCCACCCTCTCCGTAGAACACTCTCAATCACGATGTGAGGATGTGTCTTTCACCCTGGTCAGCTTAGCTGGCAGCCCCGTATGATGATGTGATGCACTCCGGTAATTCATGGTGGGATGAAGAAACAAACCTGAGTTTATCGGACAGACAATGGCGAAGAATGGTGAACAGTTCTCTGCCGTTATGTTTCTTTTCAGGGAGTATGGTTCGTTTTTTAGATTTTGAATCCTATAGGTTGATGTCGATTTGTCTTTTTTTGTGGCAACCATGTTTGTTCTTTGTGTCATCCACTTCCTAAGTCGCTTCGTGATATCACTAATCACTCTGCAATGTCTGTTCTTTGTGTCATCCACTTCCCGAGTCGCTTTGTGATATCACTGATCACTCTGCAATGTAGTATCATCTCAAATTTAGGACCTCTTTCT